>OW052227.1:11045000-21045000 GCA_932527175.1 Operophtera brumata | reverse complement strand
AGGCATTAATCTGTGACGTTTTTGCCACATAACTTTTGAAACTATCATGGCTATGAACATAATATTCAATATTATATTTTTTTTTTTTTTATTTTTTTTTATTATCATTGGATCGAGCTACACAGCCCGCAGGTAATCTCGACAGAGGGGCAAGTCCAAGTTTACACACACCATCGTAACGATGATCGTAACGGCGAGTGTACGTGTATTGCGTAGTAACTAGCCATTAATCTGTGACGTTTTTGGCACAGATTAATAGCTAGTTATTATGTTATACACGTACGATCGTGTTACGTTCACCGTTACGATGGTGTTTGCAAAACTCAGACTCACCCTCTGATGGTCAATCGGCTTGTGACGAGCATAGAAATCATAGGCAAACGTGCTTGCTCAAGCCACTTGATCGTGTACGTGTTCACGCATCATATAGCGTAGTATATAATATATCCACCAACTTATCAGTAAAGATCCACCAACTTATCTGTAGAACCAGTTACCTTAATTTTTCTATCATCTTATCAACATTATTATCAACATACATTTCATTCTACAGATAAGTTGGTGGATATATAGAATTAAATGTATGTATATGATGACTAAATAATTTAGTCATTGGTAGGTAATACTTTACTTGATACCCTTTGACTGACGCCGAATACAGAATGTATAGTGCCACCAACTTATCTGTAGAACGGCCAAAACTAATTTATGACTAAACAATCAAAGACACACACATGCAACATGCAAAAGCAAAAATGATAAAAAAAAAAAAAAAAACAGATATAAAAAATAAGGCAATTTGTGTGTGCCTGACGTAAGCCACAAAAGGGTCTTCAACTCAGCGTTTAGGCACATAGTTACGTTAAGCGTCATAGGCACTTCGTTTGCCAAAAATAATACTACCATCTGTTATCGCTTGCATTCGCATGTGTTGTCATGTACATCATCATAGGTAGAAAACTCCAATATTATAAGGACTCCTGTATTACTGCACAAGCACCAACATTTTGTAGCCTAGGTACACATTACACATTGTTTTGTAACTCGTTCTGCTTGCTATCGATGGATTATGGCTGAAAATCAGTGTTTTTGCTTCTTGAGCAAAATATCTCGCTTAGCCATGGCCTTTTTGACGTACTGCAGCACACACAGACATTTTACTTGGATTTTGTATATATTATTGTTTGTTTTTATTAGTATATTATATTTTATTGTTTATTTTTAATTGTGCACAGTACAATTTGTTGTAATTTGTATGTGTTGGGTCTGAATTTGCAAATAAAGACTTTTTCTATCTATCTATCTATATGTATGTACTCCGTCCAGTTTCAGAGAAAATCAGCTGTGACCTACAGACACGAGAGTCATCTTAGCGTGAGCAGCCACCATAACTATCTAAGTTTAGGTCAAGCAATGATCTGCGAGGTCGGTATTTAGATGGGTGACCACTTGGTCTTAACAAATGTCTGCCTCAAATATTACTGCAAACATTTTTCATTTTTTTCTTGTTTTTTTAAAAGAACATACTTTGACCGTCACCACTCCCACTCTTTCCACGCATACGTTAGCGTGTGCGTCAAGCTAGCGACCCCCAAATCGAATACAGGGTTTTCTTCCCGGCCAATAAATAGTGCATAAATAGTGCCAAATAGTGCCTTTAGTTAAATAATTAGTGCCTCAATACTTTAGAAGTTATAAGCTAAAGAATGGGGGGTCGCCAGCTTGACGTCACGATAGCGACCCCCACCTGTAACTCAGCAACCACAGCACGTACGACTTAGCTTTATATCCCAAAAAATAGTGCCTAATTAGTGCCTAAGACCTGCAAAACCTCAGCAACGAGGCTGCAACAGAATAGAAGATATTTGATATTCTTTCTGAGACTATTGGCTTCATGGCGTCGGTCTTCGCTGCCCTCACTGCCGCGCCAATACGGCAACTGACAACATTAATTTCTAGCTAGTATCTATATTTATGAGATCTGTAGATTTGCGAGGCAACAGCCAAATCTTTTTGTTAGGAAACGGGATTTGGATCGTGTGTTTGAATCGAGAAATCCTAATCGCCTAGTTTTACCTGCAGCAAAAACTGCACTTAGATCAAATAACTGCTACCATATGGCAATAAAAGTATATAACCACATCCCTAATAATATAACGGAACTCCCTGAGCGGAAATTTCCAAGTAAATTACACAGTTGGTTAGTAAAGCAATGTTTTTATAATTTGAAAGAATTTTTTGATTGTAAAATGTAGGTATTTATAAGATTTGTGACATTTAATATTATGATTCCTTATTATTATTCACTATTATTTTACCTTGTTTCGTTGCCATAATTATTATTATTGAATTATATTGTAAGAATAAATACTATTAAACCGTAGGTTAGAAACTAACATTATTATTAAAATTGCATGCTAACTAATGGCGAAATATGCTGGTCCTAAGATTAAATAATCTTATATATATTTTTTCATCCTCTTGTACCATATTTCATGCAATAAATTATTATTTCATTTCATTTCATTTCATTTCATTTCATTTAAATTCCGACGTTTTCTATAGCTCAAAAAATAGTGCCTAATTAGTGCCTAAGACCAGCAAAACCTCAGCTACGAGGCTGCAACAGAACAGAAGATATTTGATATTCTTTCTGAGACTATTGGCTTCATCGCGTCGGTTTTCGCTGCCCTCACTGCCGCGCCAATACGGTAACTAACATGACAACATTCTTTCTTCTACATTCCGCGACGCATTTCATTGGTCGGCAGGTAATTGAACAGAAAATAAAGGCTCGTTAACACTAATACAACAGTCATCATCAACATTATCAGCCTGCAGAAGTTCACTGCTAGACATGTATGTAACTATTGGGTGTTATGTTTTGTTATGATAAAGGCCTCCCCCATAATATGATGACACGAAGAACAGTCTTGGCCCGCCTGCATCTACGAGAAATCTAAATGTGAATTGAGGTAAACACAAACTCAAATAGTACCTATCTATGGTTTTTTTTTTCAATTTCTGTCTCTCTGCCTGTATGTATCCTTGAAAAATCATCACGCTGAAACTATTTGACGGATTTTAATGATTCTTCGTATAGTTATACCATAATATACTACGGAATTAACGCCTAAAATATTTAAGAAAAACGAAAGGTTTCCTGTAGGATAGATAGTTTTGTCTGTTGGGGAAACTGGTAATTTTTAGGGTTCCGTATCCAAAGGGTAAAACGGGACCCTATTACTAAGACTCCGCTGTCCGTCCGTCTGTCTGCCTGTCTGTCTGTCAGGCTGTCACCAAGCTGTATCTCATGAACCGTGATAAAATTTAAAACCGTGACTGTTGAAATTTTCACAGATGTAGGTATTTCTGTTGTCGCTATAAAAACATATACGAAAAAACAGGATGAAATAAATATTTAAAGGGGCTCCCATATAAAGAACACGAGACATTTTTGTTCATTTTTGCTTGATATTGATAATGCGAGTCCGACTCGCACTTGGCCGGTTTTTATGTACTGTGGTTTTTTTGGGTCTTAGAGGTGAAACTGTAAAAAACCGTTGGACTTTTAGTACCTAAAGTCAAATTTTTGTTGGTGAATTTAAGTGAATTAAGTAAGTACATTAAGTAGTAAGTAAATTATTTATTTATTTAGTACCCATCTGCCTAGTGATTTGAGATCAAGACAATGGTTTCCGTCCATTTGACCATTTCTGAGCATGTTCCTATAAATTAAAAATTAAATTAGTATAGTTACTTATACCGAGTTTTGTCTTTTTTATAGAATTTTTAACTGCTTGCTGATGCAAAAGACGCTACACTGTGTAACTGTACTAAATATACTGTGCATGTAACAATTAAGATGATAACCCGCGTTTTAGAGTAACATTATTACTAATGACAAGGCTCATCCGCACATCATAGATACCTGGGTTTCTCGAACGACTCGTTTCTCGAGATCATTTCTTCCCCATACCTACAAACTATGGAATGAGCTTCCATCTGAGGTTTTCCCGCTTGGTTACGACATGTGTCGCTTCAAGAAAAATGATCATAAATTCCTTCAGGGTAGGCAGCGCATCGACAATACCTTGGGTGTTGCCGGTGTTTATAAGTGACGGTAACCACTTCACATCAGGTGGGCCGTATGATAGTTTGTGAATTTATTTCATAAAAAAAAAAAAAAACCTAAGTCTTTTTTCATCAGTGTCCCCCTGCATACACTCTGACCTTAAAGTGAGTTATTACCTATTATATGTTATACTACTTAGTCTAAGCCATGATGATTATAATTAGGTAGGTACCTGGCAAGTCTAGGTTCGGTACTTGAAACTACTTTAAACTTGAAAACAAACAAAGGAGATTGGATTTGCTCAAAAATGGTTTGGTACTTTTATGAAAGTGATAATATTTTGAAAAAGTTACAAGATTTTCATCGTTCTCAAATAAAATTTTACCAAACATGAAAACTTGCTTTTACTCTGCCTACATATTTATTATACAAGCGAGTATCATTAAGTCCAGACTTACCTACATGTCTCCAGTTTCATGCATGTATATTTTCCTACATCTTTTGTAGGAGCCTTAAATTGTTTTGTCGAGTATAAATAAAAATGTTGATATTTGTACAAAATATGTCCATATTTATGGATAATTATATTTTCGATAAAAATATATTATTGGATTAAGATTCTGAACCTTTTAGAAAAGAAGTGACCAGCATAAGAAAAAATACTAGATATTCATCGTTCTCATGTAAAATCTTAAAATATTCAAAACATGTTTTTATCAAGTATATTTTCTTGTCTCATTTCTGTGGATACTCATACTAAATAAACACATGTGTCCCGACTTACCTACAATCCATGCAGTCTGATGCATGTATATTTTCCTACATTGCCGCAAAGCAGTAGTGCTCACATTGCTGTGTTCCGGTTTGAAGGGTAAGGGTGCCGGTGAAATTACAGGCACATGAGACTTTTCATCTATGTCTCAGGGTGGCGGGCGCAGTGCAATGCCACATATGGTGCGTCCTATGTGGACGTGCCCTATGAGGTAATGCACTGTTTGTAGGCAGAGGTTACCGCTTAACATCAGGTGGGCCTCTTGCTTGTTTCGTCATCCAAGTAGTATAAAAAAAAAAAAAAAAAAAACTTTTGTAGGAGCCTTAAATTGTTTTGTCGAGTATAAATAAAAATGTTGGTATTTGTAAAAAATATGGCTATATTTATGGATAATTATATTTAAGATTCACATATATGATTGGATATAGATTCCTAGGTGGACGTGACCTAGGAGGCCTTCCTCAGTACAAAGGGATTCCATTTTCTGAATACATCAATGTAAGAAGTAAAAGACCTAAGTTCCTATCTACCTATGCGTACCTATTCTTCTTCTAGCTTGTACTTATTATAATAAATTGTGTTTATATGCACAGGCACACATCAATAAGTGTGTTTTCAGTTTTTGTAAATAGCCGCCGCTTGATATTGGGCGCTAATTGATATTGTTATTGTTGTTGTTATTTGTCGATATTGTTGACATGTTTGTATTATATTAAGTAAGTAGGACACAGCTTGTTTACATTTTGAAATTCGTGCTTGCTCTTCTTATAAACTTGCCGATCTGTTTTATAAATTGGCCAATCTGACTTACCTGTCTAATGTTTGTACGCTGAAAAACAGAATCTAGCGATCTTACCTATACCTAACAACCTAACATCTAATGCAATTGTATTTTACCTAGATTCATAAGCAATAAATGATTTATGATCATTATCTGCTTATAGACCACACAAGAGTTCTATTTTGAAAGTAACTAGAGTTGCCAAAATAATATCGATAGACATTGATAGTCACTGAGCTAGAGCTTGGTGCAACAATGCAGCTTTCCCTTACGTAATCGCGATTAATAACAATCTTCGGTTACCCACTAGGGCTAGTGAAAAACTATCATCAGTTAGTCACTGAAGACGAAAAAGATAGGGAATCGGGGGGCTGGTTGTAATTTTTCATGTAGTCACTGTCATTCACAGAAAGCCGTTGAAAGAGGGCCCCATGAACTACCGGTAGGGGTATTTCAAAAGTAAGTGAGATAAGTTAACCCAGGTAACTCAGATATCGATTTTCAAAGCATTCAATACAAAATAAAAATAAACCATACCGTGGGATTTCAACATACGGAACACTTATGGAATTTATGCATCGTTGCATTCACCCTAGATTATATTCATCCTGTTCTGATTATTATCTACCTTGGAATCTGCAGGAGAAAGACACATTGTCATGTCAGTCTTAATGTAAAGTTAGAACTCAAAATTTGATGATTCGGCTTTCGAAGTATCCTAGAACCTGTTCATTAGGATGCTGGTTCGTCAACATCAGATCCTGGAGCCTGATTAATATATCAAACACAGATTTTTAATTCTGACTACATCTTTGTGTTCTCTTACTCCAGGGACCTCCAGATATCGATTTTGAAAACATTTGGATGGGAATAAAAAATAAGTTCAAAATTGTTTTTTTTTCATTTCTGACAGCAGATTCTTGTTCAGTTATGACAGGAAACTTCAGATAACGATTTTGAAAACAAAACAAAAACCTGGCCGGTTTTGTCCAATTCTGGCAATAGATTATAACATTCAAATATCATACCACACTATAAGGTATGCTTAAAACACGGATTTGAGTAGAACTACCCATAATGCGAGCGCAGCCACAGATGGAAGCTACTGAAATGTAGCACTTGGCAATAATATAGCTTCCTGTAAGTGAAATAACTTTTGTAATTGTTTCGGTAGTTCCGGAGTACCGGAGTTTTCCCCTACAGACAACACTATCTATTCTACATCAAGAACTCTTTCGTTTTTTCTTAAATATTTTAGGCATTAACTTCATATATGGTATAACTATACCAAGAATCATTAAAATCCGTAAATTAGTTTCAGCGTGATGATTTTTCAAAGATAGATACAGGCAGAGAGACAGAAATAAAAAAAAAACCATAGATAGGTACTATTTGAGTTTGTGTTTACCTCAATTCACATTTAGATTTCTGGTAGATGCAGGCGGGCCAAGACTGTTCTTCGTGTCATCATATTATGGGGGAGGCCTTTATCATAACAAAACATAACACCCAACAGTTACATACATGTCCAGCAGTGAACTTCTGCAGGCTGATAATGTTGATGATGACTGTTGTATTAGTGTAAACGAGCCTTTATTTTCTGTTCAATTACCTGCCGACCAATGAAATGCGTCGCGGAATGTAAAGAAAAGAAGGTTGTCAAGTCAGTTACCGTATTGGCGCGGCAGTGAGGGCAGCGAAAACCGATGCGATAAAGCCAATAATCCCAGAAAGAATATCAAATATCTTCTGTTCTGTTGCAGCCTCGTAGCTGAGGTTTTGCTGGTCTAAGGCACTAATTAGGCACTATTTTTTGAGCTATGGTAAAATGTCGGAATTTAAGAAATTAATGTAGTCAGTTGCCGTATTGGCGCGGCAGTGAGAGCAGCGAAGACCGACGCCATGAAGCCAATAGTCTCAGAAAGAATATCAAATATCTTCTATTCTGTTGCAGCCTCGTTGCTGAGGTTTTGCAGGTACTTAGGCACTAATTAGGCACTATTTTTTGGGATATAAAGCTAAGTCGTACGTGCTGTGGTTGCTGAGTTACAGGTGGGGGTCGCTATCGTGACGTCAAGCTGGCGACCCCCCATTCTTTAGCTTATAACTTCTAAAGTATTGAGGCACTAATTATTTAACTAAAGTCACTATTTGGCACTATTTATGCACTATTTATTGGCCGGGAAGAAAACCCTGAATTCGATTTGGGGGTCGCTAGCTTGACGCACACTACGTTAGCTTGGTAAATATGTTTGAAATAGAAATGGTGTTTTTTTTTCATACTGAATATTTGGTGTAAGATATAGTAAAAACGTGATAGATTTAACAAGAAAACTGTTAATTGGAAACACTGCACATTTTAACCATCCTATTGCCGTAGGCCAATCGGCATGTGTGTGCACGCGAATTGTGCTCAAAATCGAACTGCCCAACTTCCCGACTGTCGAATCGGCGTACGTGTGCAAGCGGCATTAGTGTAGTCCATGGAGAAACGGAGAAGAGAAGAAGACAAGAGTATTCTCTGTCTACGGTCGCAGGCCTAGTCAAAGAATAGAGGTAGTAGGCTGTTGCAGCTGCCATACCCTCTCGGTATGTTAACAAGTGGTTAACTAAGAGGTAGGTACACTACGTATTATGTTCTTTGTGCCGAATTCCCAAAAATAAGTTAATTATATTTCAAACGAAATAGAACTTAAGGTACTTCGAAGTTGGCCACTGCTGCTCGTGGCCGTAAGGCAGATGTTCTACGGATGAAATAAAATCAGAGGGGGCTGGGTGTTGGGAAGACCACAACTCACATCTTGCGTCTGTTGGGCTCTTTATCAGTGGGCTTCGTTGATCGTAGGAAGCTCTTGCGGCTCTTTAAGCGGACGGGAGGTAGCTTGTGGCCGTGAAGGGGATGCCAGTTATCAGCTTCCTGCTTGCTCTTTTCAACGCTGCAACCAACCTCACGGCGAACGCTTGGTGGCTACCAGTGGATAGGTATAGCATTTTAAGGGGGGTGCGTTTTAGGCAGCCTGTAATAATTTTGCATGTGTCGTTGAGGGCGATATCTAATACCTCCTTCGCGTGGGCAGACTGGTGCCACTGGGTGCCACACTGGACATGCAAATTCGCCGCCGAAAAGGAGAGTGACAAGCCAGTTGTCCGTAGCACATGAGGTGATGCCCCCCAAGTTAGGCGCCCAAGTTAGGTAGAAGTTAGGCGCCGCAGTAAGGCCCTATCGAGCGTAATACCCAGGTAGCAAGGGAATGAGCAGTGGTCAATGCTTTCACCTTTCCAAGTATATAGGTAGTAATGTAGAGGTGTCGCGATTCACATCACGAAAAAGCTGTAAACCTATAGTTAAATTAAATAATACGTACAAACTTCTTCGCGGTGATAAAACTATTTGCGGAATATAGGAAAACTAATAAAATTATCTATGGTTGTCTGGTTGTCTGTCTGTCAAGATGATTTTTCTCTGATAAATGAATCTCAATTTTCATGTGACCGTATGATAAGTTCAGAACCATGATCTGGTAACGATCTTGTGTGGATGGCCTGGCAGTAGTGCTCTATGTAAGGGTGCTAGGTATTAAGCATGTGCAAGCAGAAGAGTTCCAAGGGTTTCGCTTCACTTGGACCTTCGGATTATCAAAGCTAAGTGGTTTTGTCTGATAAGGATGCTTAATACTTTACAGTTCCTCTCTACAGTCTGCGCTTTCCCTAGGCCTGTCCGTGTTGCTGTACGTAAACCGTAGTGACTGGTGTCATACGTGGTGTGCGTAGTGAATTCTACGCTTGCAGGGTAAGACGTGGGCAGTGACGACTGTGGCGTTCCTGCTGAGGCCTCAAGTGTTAAGATAACCTGGCACGTGGTGTCTAGTGTATCGGGGTAAGTCTCCTCAAGAGGTGGTGGACCACCGGAGTGAAGAGCCAGAGCACGAGATGGTTGATGTCACGACCGGGGTAAGACATCCATGAAAGGTTGTGTGCCGGTTCTTGTACGGATGTGGGTTGAGTTGAGCTCCTCGCATTGTGATTGGGGTCGCGGCGGACTGGAGATCAGAGCGTGTGGAGTATGGCGTCAGAATCAAGTTAGGATTGCTTAGTGCTTGAGGTTCTATCAAGTCATGTTTACTTTTAATATACAGGTGGGACACGTAGGACACACACCGGCAGATAGGGATCAACAGTGGACGAGGGACCTAGAGGTGAAACGCCCGAGAATCCAGCCTAGCAGCCTTTCACTGGACGTCACTCTCCTTGGCGCCACAAGTACAAAGGTAGTGAATCATTCACTCTTTAAGAAGTATGTTCTAGTTAGCATTCACAGTCCCATAATAACATCCCCAGAGATGGGATTGCGACAAGAGGGTCCGTTAAGAGTGCCGGTTGCGAAGGTGCAAGATGCAAGATTTTGTCGAAGGAAATTTTCGTCGATAGTACTTCCCTAGTTCTTCTAGTGCCACCGACACTCTCGTCCGTCTCTTCGGCCCCTTCAAAACTATCGGTTGAGGCGGCCAGTGCTAGATCGTCAGCATCGACAGAGGTAGCGATGTGTTAGCGAAGTGCTGGGCTGATCATTTGTGTACCTACCTAAATTTTAAAAAGTGCCGGAGCCAGTATGTACGCTTCCATATGTGCGACCTCTGTGGCGCAGCGGGCGAAGTTTCGCCTGCGACGCAGGAGGTTGCGGGTTCGATTCCCGCCTCGGAACAAATATTTGTGCGATCTGCAGATATTTGTTCAGGGTGTGTGGGTATTTTCTATAAAAAAATAAAAAATAAACTATCTATTACCCACCCACAATTACACAAGTACCCATTACACAAGCTCTGCTTAGCTTGCGACTAAATTTTTTATTTTTTTTTTACTTCTAGAATTATGGATTAAGCAGATGTAAGCGGTAACCTCTGCCTCTGAACAGTGCATTACCTCATAGGTCACATCTACCTAGGACGCGCCCTATGTGGCATTGCACTGCGCCCGCCACCCTGAGACATAAATATGAAAAGTCTCATTTGCCTGTAATTTCACCGGCACCCTTACCCTTCAAACCGGAACACAGCAATGCGAGCACTACTGCTTTGCGGCAGAAATAGGTATTGTGGTAGTACTTCCCCGGACGAACTCTTTCACAAAAAAGCTCTACTACTGCTAATGTTGTGTGAACTTGAGGAGATTTTTAATCCCTCTCGTTAAATAATGAAAACTATTTGGATAACACACGTAGAATCGTTTATTTGAGCTCAAAACCAGATAGAAATTACAATGCAGGAAAATCCTTTACCAGAGTGACATAACTAGTGATGTTACCTCTTACAAGCTAGTGATGCGACCTAACATAGCAAGCGTGGTGATTGATACGTGAATCACCACACCACCCCCCTACGGAGAAAAATAAGACAGACAAAACAAAAATAAAATAAAATAACTAAAATATCTTAACACTATGTCATACATACTGTTAAGAAATAACTATAAACAAAATCAATCAAAATTCTTAAATTTAACGCGTCTGCCAGAGCGTGTGGTATATGGCTGTTTTACTGCTAACTTATCCTGCGCTGGCTGTTTCGGAATCGGAGGTACAGGCGGTAACTCACCTTGAACAGGTGGCTGTGGCGGTGGAACGGATTGAGCAGGCGATTGCTCGGATGGAGTTAAATGGTGATCAGAATGGTCGATGAAAGCCGGTTTGAGCCTATCGACAGTCACAACAACCCTTTTTCCTTTTACATCTAAAGTAAACGTCTTACCATCACCCGATCGCTCCAGGACTTTAAAGGGACCAACATAGGGCGGCTGCAGTGCCCGGCGGACGGTATCGTCCCTCAAGAACACATGTGATACTGTTGCTAGGTCCTTAAATATGAAAGAAGAAGATTCGCCATGCCGAGAGGCTGGAAGTGGTCGTAATGACGACATTTTGTGACGCAGTTGTACGACGAAATCAGGGGGATCTTCGTACCTTTCCGATGCCGGAGAAGGGACTAATAATTCTCCAGGGAGCCTAAGGGGCTCACCATAGAGAAATTCTGCGGCAGTCGCATTGAGATCTTCTTTAAATGCAGACCGCATTCCTAGAAGAACCATAGGGAGCGACCTTAACCAGGAACTACTGTGACACATTAAAGCAGCCTTGAGCTGCCGATGAATCCGCTCAATCATCCCATTTGCACAGGGGTGATATGAGGTGGTCCTTATTCGTTTAGTGGAAAACTGAAGCAAAAGACGGTGAAACAAATCTGACTCAAATTGCGATCCCTGATCTGTAGTAATGACAGAAGGAACGCCGAAACGGGAAAGCCATTCTCTGGTAAAAGTCTCGGCTACCTCCTCTGCAGTAATGGATCGCATGGGCCAAACCTCAGGCCACCTGGAAAGTCTGTCTATCGCTGTCAGACAATAACGAAATTCATTACAGATGGGCAAGGGTCCAACAATATCGATATGGACATGCATGAAACGACTAGATGGTTGGTCAAATTTACCGGTAGGAGCGGAGTTATGTCTTGAAACCTTGCTGCGCTGACACGCTTCACAAGATCGAGACCAAGCTCGGCAGTCTTTTCTCACCGAAGGCCAGACAAAACGCTCTACAACGAGACGCGTAGTAGCTTGAGCGCCAGGATGGCTCAAATTGTGCAACCTATGAAAAGCTGCACGGCGGAAAGAAGGGGTCAAATAAGGACGCGGTTTACCAGTCGAAATGTCGCAGTAAACCAAGGTGTTAGTCTCTGGTGTGCAGATTTTGGTCAGGTTTAGGCTGGAGCCACCTTGCAGTAATTTAGCGAGCTCCTGGTCTGAGGATTGTGATTCAGCAAGAGCTTCGTAGTCTTCCTCCAGAGAGATGACATCGATGTCGATGCGTGACATAGCGTCAGCCACAACGTTATCCTCACCCTTAATATACTTGATGTCAGTAGTAAATTGACTAATAAATGACAGTTGATTTAATTGCGGCGGTGGAAGTTTCTCGCGTCGCTGCAAAAAGGCGTACAAAAGGGGCTTGTGGTCTGTGAAAATTGTGGTGTGCTGGACTTCTAGAATGTATCGAAAATGTTGGACACTTTCGTACACCGCTAGTAATTCTCTATAATAGGCTGGCCACTGCGCCTGTTGTGGGGTCAACTTTTTGCTGAAAACTGTCCAGCATTATTTATTTATTTATTATTAGGTATTCGTAAAATTTCAAGTGTAGCCCTACCAGCGTTCTTGTCTTCCGGCTATAGCACTTGTTCTTTGGTTAGTAAAATTATATCTCCTTCTCTTGTGGCTCTTTCTGGCAACACTCTTAAAATTTCATACTTAGACGAGGCTCGAAATGCTTGGCATAGTGCTTGCCCAAATACTACTCCTCCCAAATCTCTTCCGTCTCAACGGCAATGGGACGGGCCTCTGTGCGAGCTGACGCGGAATTGTCTGTTACAAACGTGCTCAAGCTCCACAGATCGTGCTCGTCTCCTGGCCGTTTCCAAATGGGAGTCAGGGTTTTGGTTGCAAGCACTTCTATCACACAATACTGGTACTTTAATGGATCCAGTTTCTTTCCGTATTGCAACTTCTTTACGGTTGGGTGCAGGGTGCTGTGCCCCTCATCACTGCCAGTTCGGTACTGCTGTTGATCAGCTTGGTCACCACGGATTATCGTGCACCAGGGCTGCCAGTAGGATTTCCCGCCACGCTAGCCTTAATGATATCATTCGCCGGGCCCTTAACAGCGTTAACATTCCAGCCATTCTAGAACCGAATGGTCTGTTACGTGACGATGGTAAGCGGCCTGACGGCATGACTCTTGTTCCGTGGGAGAAGGGTAGGCCTTTGGTGTGGGACGCTACATGCGTTGATACCCTTGCGCCATCTCATCTGTCCGGGACATCAGTTAGGGCCGGTGCGGCGGCAGATTCCGCTGAGGACCTCAAAAGACGCAAATATTCAAGTCTCGACAGAGCTTACTTATTTGAGCCTTTCGGGGTCGAGACTCTGGGTCCGTGGGGTTCCGGGGCCCTTCGCGTTTTCAAAATTCTTTCAGGGCTTCTGTTCTAAGCGACGCGTGACCCGAGAGCTGGCTCTTATCTGGCTCAACGCATTAGTATTGCCATTCAGCGTGGCAATGCAGCCAGCATCTTAGGGAAGCTTCCGTCTGGTAGTGATTTGGATCAGTTGAGCTACCTTTAGATCGCTTGCAGCGGTCTTCAGGTAGCACAACTGTTTCATATGTATTTTGTACATACCTTGTATTATTCTTTCTGTAACTAAATGTTTATTATTTATTTATATTGCTCGCCTGCTACCTACCTTGCACCGACCCGCGCGCCGCGTCACGGAAGTCATATTCGTTTGGTCCTCTGTCTACGGGTTGGTCATTTGGCTCCCACGTGGGTGGATTGTGCTTTGATTGTGCACAGTCCATTGTGTCGGCTAGGCAACTCATGGCGCCAATCGGGATTATAGAATTGTCTTTGGAAAATTGGAATTCCATAGACAATTCTATGGAACTGAGGGCTGAGTCTGGCTTTTTACCAACCATTTGGCACGGGTGTATGGTGTGGTGTAACACGCATTTTTGTATGGGAATATGATAAGCGCCCCTAGCGTACACTTTGAGAACTTATATTCTGAGTCCCAGCTGCCATGCTTACGATCATCGTCGTTACACTATACACCGATCGTATAAGCCGAGCCACGGCCGTCGTATCGCAAGCACTTACGTACCGTTTTTAACGGTTTTTCATTTATTTCTGAGTCCGAGTGCCAAATTTGACAGCTTCACGCTTGGAATACGATGACACGACGGCGACGATGAGCTTTACGATCAACACTTGTGTTTTTGGCGGTGAGAGGTGAGCGCTACACGGTAGTGTTAATTTTTCTGTGTAATTGTGGACTTTTGTGGGGTTCTTTGTTATTGAGGATGTCTGCGACATATTTTCTTGCATGGATGTTGATGAAGAAGAACGGGCTCGTGAGCTACGGGAAATGCGAGACAGTCTTCGGGCATCCTTTGATCCTGTATAAGATTTCCCGGAGACCGAATTTAGGAATACCGGCTGTCGAAAGAAGCCTTCGTATTCCTATGCGAAGAGCTGCGACAGCGTACCGACCGACCGACCAAAGGCCTAAGCAGCGTGTGAGCCTTGAAGTAAAAGTGAGTACCTATATTACTTTTGTCAATAATTTACCTCGTAGACAGAGTATAGAGGTACGCTCTACGATTTACCTGCTCTAGGCCTTATTTTGCTTGTAGATTGTGGTTTCTTTCTTTACCCCTGTCTCTGGTTCGTTTCGAAGACCTAGCGTGGTGAAAGATTCTTCTTTGATGATACAAATTACCTACTTAGGTACTTAATGCTCAAAAAACTAACTATATGTGCTATACAATATATAATAGAACCCAACCTGGAAGGGATTTCAACATTCGGATACATAATTATGAAAACATACATGACGACCAGTGTAACTGTCTCATAATTAACAAAGTCTCCTCAACTAAGTACTTGGGAGTCATGTTAGATCAAAAAATCAAAAATCATTCCTAGAAAATTTTCCCTTCTTAACCGTGGTCCGGTTGTGTAGTCCGGCCAGCCGGACCGTGGAAAATTTCTTTTTTCGATTGTCCGGTGGCGATACTGTTTGGTTGGTTGTACATCTGTACACTGTACCTTGGTCCGGTAATATCGCCACCGAACAATCGAAAAATACAAATTTTCCATAGTCCGGCTGGCGAACAAATCCCCCGTTAAATTGTCTCGACGCCTAAACGACACAATACATATAAATATGTCTCCATCTATCTATTGATTTAAAATTAATACAACCAACGCAATGCGATTTGATAAACAGTAAAGTCAGATCACTGTCAATATTGATGTTGACGGTTGAGGTTGACATGATCTACACTGATTTTGAAAAAGCGTTTGATCGTGTTGATCACGTCATCCTGATTCGCAAGCTTAATGAACTTGGCATACAGGGTGATCTCTTACGCTGGGTCAAATCTTATATCAGCAATAGAATGCAGGCAGTTGTTATAGGTGGAGCAAGATCTGACTTCATATCTATACCTTCGGGTGTCCCACAAGGATCTTTGCTTGGACTTCTTCTTTACCTGGCTTACTTGTATGACATTGGTTCCTGCTTCAGGCATGCGAATTTTTCATTATTCGCTGACGATAAAAAAGTCTACTATAACGTTCGATCAGTTGATGATTGCATACGACTGCAGGAGGACATCAGTTAATGAATGCATGCGACTGCAGGAGGACTTAGATAGGCTTACCGTTTATTATCTGAATAACCGAATTGGCGTTAACGTGAGTAAATGCATGCATATTTGTTTTACGCGAAGTAGCAACCCTATATATTATGATTATAAGCTTAGCAACTACTCAATTGATAAAACGCAATGCGTCTGAGACTTAGATGTACTTCTAGATCATATTCTGATAGTAACAAAGCCTTTTACAAACATTGCTTGCTTAAAAGTACTTTATTATGCTTACATACGTAGTGTGCTGGAATACTGCAGCTCCGTCTGGAACCCACAGTATGTCACTTATGACCACGCTATAGCGTGGTCATGAAAGCGGCTGGCGTGGCTGTAGCGTGGTGGTGTGATTCTATAGAATCGATATAAAGGAAGTTTGTAAAACACTTAAACTTCAGTAAAAATTCAATTCAGAGCAGCTGTGGTGCATCACACCGTGAGCACGAACTGATGTCACTACGTGGCAGAACAATTATGCAGGATATGTCATTGTTGCATGATGTATGTTCTGGCATCATGGACTTTACCTATGTAACTGATATTCCTTATCCGGCTTTCCTGCCGTTTTTTTTTGTTGACCTTGCATGCGTACCTACCTGCTTTTTAAACGAACTGTATACAAAATGTGGATTTAAATTGGTTTCAGAATAGCATGTAGTGTATAGCTTATAACTAACTATAAGATAAATGTAAATCCTGGATTAATAAATTAAAAAAAATATGAATGTTTCGTGTTTTATCTTTGAATAATTATACATACTTCACTACAAGTGACAGTCGAGCAAAAAGATTACATTCTGCATTTATTACAAGTGGTTAAGATTTTCAATGGTCCGGTTGACCGGACAGCTGAAATGTTATTTCTTTCCTTGGTGCGGTTAACCGTATCACAGAAAAAATAATTTTTCCACAGTCCGGCTGGCCGGACTACACAACCGGACCACGGTTAAGAAGGGAAAATTTTACTTTAGCAATGTTTATAACTTAGGTATGTATTTCTTGTTTCAGAAAATCACGAAGGACTCCGGAGAAAAGGTGGCCGTAAGCCTCACATCAGTCATCAAACCCTACGGATACAACTAGTAGAGGATAAGATATCATACAAATTCTAAATTCTTTGCATAAAAATAAACATCTGGTTGTCCAAAACGTGGTTTCATTGCTGATAGGTAGATACATAACTAAATCAAGAGAATATAGGACTACAATTATCTTACCCTTGGCTTGCATGTACCTGTACATAAGAGAATTGTGTATTCTTGTGAAACAACACCCAGAATACTTTATCTGATTGCTTCATAGCAATCAGATATACCTACCTAGTTGTAAAAAATGTTGAGCCTAGAAATCCATTTATACTTTATTTACCCAAACTTAAACTGCAGACTTATAAGAGAAATATATATAATAAATGTAAATGCCATACGGGTCTATAATAAAATACCAAATTCATGGATTTGCCATTAAGTATATCAGTTATCTAGTACCCATAACACAAGCTCTGCTTAGCTTGGGGCTAGATAATGTTGTGTGAACTGTCCAGCATTATTTATTTATTTATGTTCTTATGTTTAAAAGCAAGCTAGCGAAAGAGGTGTTATAATTGTATTGTAACACCTCTTAGAAATAAGTTACCTGTATTCGAGCTAGTAAAATATTTTTATTCTTAGGAACCGGATGAAAAAAGTTAATGGTCTCAGTAAGGTAAGGTCGGTAAGGTTTAAGGTATCTGCGATTATGATCATAGTGAAATAATATAGGCAACTTACCTGTCCTGTTACCCTGTGTAAATAAACAAGATCTAATTTCTTGGACTTGTCAGTTAGGTCGCTGCTACCATGACTTTACTAGATCTATATATATATATCTATATTTATATTTTATAGATTTATCTAGATGATTTTTGGTTTCGGGCCTTATATGAATGTGTTTACCAAAAATATTCTTAAAAAACAACACTTCTCCCAATGGCCTAAACTAGGGGGGAAATCATAAGTGATACTAGAAAGTTATGCGCTCCTGCCCAATACGAAAAATTCAGTCATTGTAATTACCACCAAAGTAAGTCAAAAGTATTTTATTCATTGAAATCACAAGGTACAATCACTACACAAGCACAGAAGTTTACTGGGGTCTTCGCAGGCTTCTCGGGTTGTTGAGGATTTGTTTACGTTGAGCTGCTATTTCCACACATTCCAGGATTAAGTGGGCAGCCGATTCTTCTTCGGTCAGACACCCTCTGCAGAGTGGGCTGTATGTGGCTCCGATGTTGAAGAGGCGTTGAGACTGTGTCCTATGAGTGTCCCCACGAACACACGATGGTGCGAAGGGTTATTCTTTGAAAGTTGAGCAGGCGACGTATCAGTTGTTGTAGGTAAGCCAAGCCAGCCGGTAGGGCAGCTCTTGACTGTATGCAGCCCGTGGTCCGTGCCCAGCGTTCATTGTGTTTATTAGTGTTGCGGAGTTGCATCCATGTTTGCACGAAGAGGTTTGTTACTTATAAATCTTTGAATACTTTCTTTGTTTGGAAATTAATGAAAATACTTGAATTTGACTACTACACCTTCTTCTTCTTCATAATGGCGAAAACCAACTTCAACTTCAACTTCAAAAATGAAAATACAATTTGACTTTGACATCTTTACAGTGACAACTGACACATTCAACAATCAAATTCCATAGACAAATACCTTTTTATCAGTTTTAAATTCATTTCGACAACATATCATAGCCAATTTTGGCGTCTTCCGGTGTTATACGATCGTGTCCCTACGATGGGTGGTATACGACGGTGTTGAACCACTAAGACTCACTTATGTCCCACACACACCGGTGTATGGTGTAAGCGTAGTGTAAGTACGACGGACGATTGGTGTCATCGTGTGCAAAACTGCGACTCAGCCCTCAGCTGCCATGCTTACGATCATCGTCGTTACACTATACACCGATCGTATAATTGACTAGACCTTGTTGGAACAACGACCGCAAAAAGCAGAGGCCATCTATGGGGCGATCTCATCTTATTGCATGTGTAGGCAGTAGAGGAGAAAGCCCTTTCTGATTCCACACTTCTTGGTGGTTATTGTCAATACATATATATGCATTGTGAAGCCACCATTACAACCGTTTTAAAATAGCGCCATCTCAATCCGTATGAGTTTTGATTCTTATCACCATCACTACCACAGTCAGCCTCATCTTCTCTTTCATTTATTGTACGTCTTCTCTCATTCTTTAAGGATTTCTTTATTTAGTTCCGTTGCTCAACACTTTCGCCATTAACGCTATCTGCGACCAAATAGCAGTGGTCAAAACGTAGAGTCAATTTCCTCAACCATTTCTTGGTTGGTTAATTTTGGGAACTCATGGGTAGCAACTTCACTGAAATATGTTAAATGATTATGAATGTTTTGTAAAATAGTTGCAATGCTAAGACGTCTTTCGGGAGTTAGGTAGGTTAATTAGGTAGGTGAGCTGAGCTACCTAATTAAAACTTAAATTGCACAAAATAGCAATAGCAATTTAGATATTTATCGTATTTAGATATTAGCAAAATAGTAAGTAATAAGTAGGCAAAGGTAAATAAGGCACCTTGTGATACTATATTTATGTTTCTGCGGCATAATTGAAACAAGAAATGTAAAAATAAACCTTAGATTAATTAAAATTAAGCCTTAGCCTAGCTGGTGTTGGTCACGTAGCGCCGCTATTTGTATCTCATATTTTTTAAATTTAATATCGAAATTCCGGTTTTAGTCCAGCCCAATACCGGTTTTTCAATATCGGATTATTTGTCCGATATTCCGGTATTTCGATACTATCGAAAATTCGGTATCCATGCTCTACGTCAAACCAATCTTGGTTTTTCTTTTTTGGTCTTCCTATGGTTTCCAGAGCACAGCTATGAAGTTGTTTAGCAAAAGATCTCCACTCATCATTCATGGAGCTAGACTCAGCCAGCGGAGCACTAGCGGCAAATTTCGCATCCAGCGTATTACCCAGATTTGGTGAGGTGATTAGCCTTGAAAAGGCTAACTTTGGTGGGATTTTGTGGGGTGCTCGACGTGGTGCTTTAAGCTCTAAAAGCATCTTTGACCTGATTAGACGATGGTCAGTGCAACCCAGTGCGCCACGCATCGCTCTCGTAATGAGAACGTCACGCAGGTCTTTACGACGGACAATGATGTAGTCTAAAAGATGCCAGTGCTTAGATCTAGGGTGCATCCACGAGGTTTTATATTTCTCAGCAAGTCGGAAAAATGAATTTGTGATACCAAGATCGAGTTCAGCACACAACGACAAGAGGCGAAGTCCGTTATCATTACATTTTCCAACTCCATGTTTGCCGAGGACTCCGTTCCAATGATCATGTTCGGTGCCGACGCGAGCATTAAAATCCCCCAACAAAATGATTTTATCGTGTTTTGGAACACTTTCAAGAGCTTGGCGTAAGTGTTGGTAAAATACCTCTTTGTCCTCATCCGGTGAAGGCAAAGTAGGAGCATATGCGCTTATAAGATGGACGTACTTGTTATGAGTAATTGGAATGCGTAGAGTCATGAGACGGTCATTGACACCTTTAGGTAATTCACTCAGATCTCTAGCCAATCCATTGCGAATTGCAAAGCCTACGCCACTTCCTGCCCTATCACCGGCAGGACGTCCGCTCCAGCAGTAAGTATAGCCGCCTAGTTGTTCACAAAGTTCTCCGCTTTCACTCAGGTGGGTTTCGCTGATTGCTGCTATATCTATCTTATAACGAGCCAACTCTCTTGCGATGAGAGCAGTTTTTCTCTCTGGGCATAAGTTACGGTCATTATCTAGTAAAGTTCGAACGTTCCATGTGGCTATGCAAAGTCGTTTTGGTTTGTAGGATTCCTTATTATTCTGTGTTTTTCGACCACGTTTATCGATGTCCAGGCGCCCGCGGTTTGGCCCCTGGATGATGGGTGAGACGGACTATTTTTAGGCCACCTTTTCTAGACCCCTCCTCTGTGCAGAGGAAAGCAGAGCGATCCTAAATAGGGCTGCTTTGTCGCCAGTCGTGCTGCCGAACCCCGAGCCCCGCCTCAATCGACTCCGGGAGCGACCACTCTCTCCTGGCCGCCTACTTGCAGAATGTTAACTAAAGCCTTGGCACACCGATACCTTAACCCCACCGCCAACATCCCATCGCCGCAGGACTTTTTAGATGCTCAAATCCGAGAAGAATAGCTAGGGTCATCTGCGCGTGAACTTATTTATAGTGGACAAACGGTTGCGCGGGTGCAAATCCACTCTCTCGTCCCACCCTCTGTGGCCCAATGGACCGGAGAACCGGTACGATTGGCAGAGGTAGGGATGCAGCGAAAGGCCATAAACCACTACATGGACCCTGGTAAACGCCCTTGAGGTGCTTCGCATTACCTTGCTACATCGTCGTGAAAGTTGTAAATGAGACGATGCAGACTTTGATTAGATCACGGGGATCATCCGGTAGCTACTCTAAAGATGTTCCTAGATGCAGCCCCCTTCTCTAGGTTTAGCCCACTGACGTGGTGTACCGGGATGTGGCCGCTGTGACTATTGGAGTAGTGGACTAGTGGAGTCGCGTCATCATTTACGCTCCACAATCTTTTCTCTAGGGACGTAGACGTAGTTATTGTATCCCCTCCTTGGGACGTAGTATTTTTTTCTCTAAGTTCTCTGCCTGCCTGTCCGTTCTTGCTGTATCTTTTTGTAATTATCGAAAAAAATATTTTTTTGTTGAATTTTAGTTGGATTGTGGACTAGATTGCGAAATCTTCATGAGTAACATTCTAATTAAGTAATTATTTTATAAGCCTAATTTGTGTGTACCCAGTCAGAAGCTGCAGTTAATATGCTAGCGCTCTGACTTGAGATCAAGGTTTGGATCACAGGCAGGACCGATTTTTCATTTCTCATTTTCAACTATATAATATCAATTTGTGGCTAAATCTCGACAAACTCGTGCTCTCCTCGCAGTGATACATTCAAGGTAAGTGTTTATTTTTTAATTGGGCAAAATATATATTTTGTGTACTAATTGTTTTCCAGGTTTTTCAAATTACTCGTTCCTGATTTCTGAACTTGGTTTTACATCGAACGTTGAGATGCTGCTAAACCAGAGCATTCACATTTCACTTTACATTGAGCATTCGTCCTTTTCATATTCTGAGAACCTTCATTACAAAACAATAATTAGTACATCATTTGCTTACCTGTGTACTATTTGGCAATAATTGCTAGGATCCTATGAACACAGAAATGAAACGGCTATAGTAATGAATCAGGAATCTCCAGAAGTAGCTAGCTTAGTTTTTGCATCTTTATTTGAATTGCGTTGAAGGAAATTAGGGTGAAGGGGTTAGGACCAACCCCTTCTGGATACTTACTAAGTTTTAGTTTCCAAGATATGAATTCTTTAGTTTCCTTAAAGTAGTAGTAAATGTATTTTATAATGAGTTTTCAAATAAATCAGCACCATAATAATACTATAGTAATGCTAAAAACCATAAACTCTCATACTGAATTTTAAGCCTTCATGTCTACAATGATTCCCTTTTGAAATAGAATACCAAATCTGGGACCTATATAGGTACCTATTCTGTTCATCGTTATTGCTGACTGCTGATACCTTTTCCTCGTCTTTGGCCCTGGTTACAAACAAAGTTTCAGGAAATGAGTTTTTTAGCATGTTAATGAGTTTGTAAGCATTGCTTCCCTATGATAACCTTGCTTACAAATTGTAGATAATGATATGGATGGTAACAGATCTATTATTGTCACTTCCCTCTGAAGATTGCAGCTATGCAGTGATAGATCCTTCCCTAGTATGTTCCCTAAGCCATGCGGCACGTGCAGTCTTTTCATGCAAGAGTAATCAATATCTACATAGTATAAAAGAAAGTAGCTATCTGTGTGTTTGTCTGCTTGGTTCTAAACGGCGCCATTGATTTTGATGCTGTTTTCAGTAATTCCTTCCGGAAGGTTTATATGTATAACAACTTTTAAACCGGTACAAGTCACTAGTTGATCCATAATACCAAAAATCAATATAAACTAAATATAATTCATTAGACTTTCTTTTTTTTTCAAAGATGATTTTTCAAGAAATACCTACTGCCTTTCTTAAGTAGACTCCAATAATTTTAGAGTGCCTGAATAAGAAATAAAGTAAATAAATAATGCTGGACAGTTCACACAACATTATCTAGCCCCAAGCTAAGCAGAGCTTGTGTTTTGGGTACTAGATACAGTGGTGGCCATATAATTAAGAACGCTGATATAAAGGGAAGATTTTTTCCAACTAAGATGCAAAACTAATTGTATGCATTTGTTTTTATTTCTCTCGGTATCGTAAAACATTTCCATATTACCACTGTATTCATTGATACACATGATTGGCTAAAAATCAATAGGCAAACTTTTTACACTACTTTTAAACAAAGTATTCCTTATTACTGGCTGGTCACGTAATTAAGAACGCTAAGTAGTTTATACCTTTATTCAAATTTAAATAGAGAACACTCAGTCGATTTGTTACTGTTTGTATAATTTTGTCGCCATTACGTGCTGTAAAAGATTAAAGGTGATTGCTTCTTTAGAAAAAACAATGGGAAAAAATAAAAGTTGTGATAAATCTACAAGGGAAGTAATAATAAAACTTCGCCGGAAGAATTGGTCTTATAAAAAGATAGCCGACCATCTGCAATGTTCAAAAACGATGGTTTTCCACGCTGTAAAGCATTTTGCTACGTATCAAACTACTTCGAATGTTCCACGTGTACCTAAACAGAGAAAAACAACTCCTCGAGATGACCGAAACATCGTTCGTATGGCAAAACAAAATCCTTTTAAAGGGTCCAATGAGCTTAGAAAAGAATATTTTGGTGAAAACAACCCTTCAGCAATCTCAGCACGCACTATTCGAAGACGTTTGGTAGAAGAAAAATTGCACGGTAGGATAGCAAGAAAGGTACCCATGTTTAAACTTTGCCACAGGCAAGCCCGGCTTGCATTTGCGAGAAAGTATGAAAACTGGACTGTGCAACAGTGGAAAAATGTACTTTTTTCTGACGAGTTGAAAATAAACAGAGTATGTTCTGATGGAAAACGATATGTACGACGTCCCCCGAATACAGCATTCGATCCAAAGTACACGAAAGTTACATTAAAGCACGGTGGTGGAAATGTGAAAATTTGGGGTTGCTTTTCTGGACATGGTGTAGGACCTGTAAAGTTAATAGAAGGTAACATGGATCAGTTCTAATACAAAAATATACTGGAAGAAACAATGTTACCATACGCTGAAGACGTTCTACCGGTCATTTGGACATTCCAGCATGACAATGATCCAAAGCACACTGCACGCACCGTAAAGGAATTTCTTACAGCGCAATTAGTTTCTGTCTTAGACTGGCCTGCTTAGAGTCCAGATCTAAACCCAATATAGAATCTGTGGTTTGAAGTAAAGAAAAAGGTTTCAAATACAAAGTGTGGAAATTTAAGAGAGCTGTATGACGTTTTTTTAGAAGAATGGAACTCTATTTCTCTTGCGAAATGTCAAAAATTAATAGAGTCAATGGATATGCTATTAACTATTGATTTTAGTTAAATATTTATTAAATTTCTTTTTATGTTTCCTGTGCTACATAATATTGCGATTTTTTTAAATCTAAGTGTCATACAAAACAATTCCCAAGCAGTTAAATAAATCGTTCTTAATTATTTGTCCAGTTTCAGTACCATTTGAATGTGTTACTTTGATAAAATCAATAAAATGTGCAAAAAATAGTTAGCGATTTCATACATTATTCTTAAGTCAGGTTGCTCTATTAATGTGACTATTATATAACATAACTAGTTGCTTCTCAGAAGGTACACATCTCTGTGTGTGATACGATTTAAATAAAAAACTTCTAGAACTACAAATCGTTCTTAATTATATGACCACAACTGTATCTGATATACTTAATACAATACATTACATAGATAGACAGTTTTTATTATACATAGAAAATACCCAGAACACCGTGAACAAATATCTGCAGATCGTACAAATATTTGTTCCGAGGCGGGAATCGAACCCGTAACCTCCTACGTCGCAGGCGAACGTTCGCCCGCCCCGCCACAGAGGTCGCGAATCCAACCGTATCGTCGCTATATCGCGACCCCTCAGGATGGACTGATTACTATGGGCGTTTTTTTGTGATTGTTCGGTTTATTTGTGATAGAGTATGTCTGGGGAAGTACTACCATCATACCTATTTCTGCCGCAAAGCAATAGTGCTCGCATTGCTGTGTTCCACTTTGAAGGGTGTGCCAGCGGAATGCAGGCACATGAGTCGCATGAGGCTTTTCATCTATATGTCTCAGGGTGGCGGGTGCAGTGCATGACCTAGGTTGACAGTGTGAAAGCGTCGATCAGTAACGGTGCGGGGTGAAGGAGAGGAGCGGGCGGGGTGATGCGCCGCAGCTCACACCACACCACACCTATGTCTGTGCGCCGCACTTTGCTGTATTTACCCGAAGTGCTGTAGTTGTGTGTATGGTATGGTGCATCGTTTCGCCCCTGGTATCGCCGACGATATCGTCACGTCACGATATAGGGTCTTGTCGCTATCGGCTAATGTGAAAGCGCCCATACTTGAACAAAATACGAATCGGGTGTTCCCCCAAAACTGAAATAATGTACACACAGTCAACAAATAAAGTTTGAAGAAATAAAGTGATACTAGCGTCTGAAACTTGTAATAACATCATTAACTAAATTAGTTTTTTGATAAGTGAGCAAATTGACGTAACTGGGTGTTCTATTATGGTCTCTATTGTTTGAAATAAATAAATATGAATGTATGAAATATGGTAAAAAGTAAATTTTACTGTTATGGTGGCCTGATTGCACAGAGAAAGACTCCAGTTGGCAGACTATAATTTAGTTCTTCTTAAATCATCTCACACATTAAAAATTAAAGCACTACAAATTAAAAATAAGACAGTTATATTGACATTGAGGGTCATCATTCACTACTTACGGAAAATGGTAGATATTATTAATTTTGATTAAGGCGCTTTAGGTTCACGAAATGTCTATACTGAATGAGCTCTAGAATTATTAAGTTTTTGATTAGAGTTACTTAGTTTTCTAGTGAAATCATAAATTCAATAAACTAATTGAATTACTTCACTCATTAAAAAAACAAAGATACCACCTATTTAAAATGTATGTCTATTTTAGACTTACTTCTTACACATTTAAATTTTTGAAACATTTGATAACTTATTAATTATTAATTGAGTTAGTGAATTCATCAACAAAATTTATCAAAACTTTATAGGCCATTTTTATATAATATTTTATACACGAAAACACGGTTTCTGAGCTTGAGCTTGCCTTCTTCGCCGCATACAACAATTTTATTTGTGCCAATAGACTCAAAGAAATACTGGACGGTACTGGAATAGTTGGACGGGCGTTATAACGCCTTCAGTACCACTAATGATAAATAAGTTAGAGCATGGATTAAAGTTTTCTGTCACGTAGCTAAAACTGTAGAGTTTTAGCATAAAACAAAACATTACATTGCTAAAATTAACTTTGTAAAATAAAATAACTACAGTCTGGTTCTAAGTCCAGGCAGCTTGCAGAAATAATAATGATGTATGAAATTACCCCTGAATCCGCACTTTCATGTTTTAAATAACACATTTTATTATACCCACGAGTTACCGCGCCGTGTAAGTGAGGTTCCGAAAATAACTCTACTCCCACCGTTGGGGTTTAATTATAATTGTTTGCATTGCCAACTGGACAGCTGACATAACTCACATATACTTTGTAACAGCAACAGTCTGCTTATAATGGAATATAGTTTCATCTCTTTATTATACATTTTCAGTAGATAATGAATACAAGAACAAACAAAATTAAAAAAAATACAATTTAAATAGTTGATATCTCTGTCTAAAGACCCTTTGTAAACGATCTCAAGATAGATGAACGGATCCGAATGAGATACCAGACGGAAGTTTGCCTAAGAATTAGGCTGCATTGCCACGCTGAATGGCATGGCAACACCAATGCGTTGGGTGGGCCATTAGGAGCCAGCCACCCTTTGTAAACGATCTCAAGATAGATGAACGGATCCGAATGAGTACCAGACGGAAGTTTGCCTAAGAATTAGGCTGCATTGCCACGCTGAATGGCATGGCAACACCAATGCTTTGGGTGGGCCATTAGGAGCCAGCCACCCTTTGTAAACGATCTCAAGATAGATGAACGGATCCGAATGAGTACCAGACGGAAGTTTGCCTAAGAATTAGGCTGCATTGCCACGCTGAATGGCATGGCAACACCAATGCGTTGGGTGGGCCATTAGGAGCCAGCCACCCTTTGTAAACGATCTCAAGATAGATGAACGGATCCGAATGAGTACCAGACGGAAGTTTGCCTAAGAATTAGGCTGCATTGCCACGCTGAATGGCATGGCCACACCAATGCGTTGGGTGGGCCATTAGGAGCCAGCCAGATGCCCTTATATAATTTTTAAATAGCGAGGGCCCCGGCCTCGGACCCTGTCTATAATAATTTTCTAAAACTATCGTTCCAGCGTAACGGGACCCGCATCTTCGCCTCGAATCCGTTGTCAATTTAGCTGCTCCAGAAGTTTTGGTTGCAATTCAAAATGCCTTTATGCTTTAAAATAAATACTTTACACCCAGTTACAAAAATAAATTACACCCAGGCCAGGTTGGCTCAGCGTGAATACGTAATAGAGATAATTTACAAGATGATTTTATAAAAATTAATAACTCACGACTGTTTTCAGTATTCCAATATAATTGTAAAAACGGTACACTTTGAAGCACATCGGAGTCTAGCCAAAGTAATAGAAGTCTTCGCGTCTAGCACGCATGATGAAGGGCCCCGATGCGTAATTCTCTTTTCACGACAAGATGTCGCCACAGGAAAAAAATAGAACGCACTATCAGCTGTAATTCCATGAAAATGCCTCAGTTCCCTTCAAAAAACTTATTGCGACCTGATGGTACTGGAAACGCATATGGGTTATTTTTTATCCCGATTTTCTTACGGGTTCGAGACTTATAACAGTACTTATAAGTTATAACGGGTTATAACTTATAACACCGCGGCACAGATTAAATATTAGTCGACCGCGGGGCGTAGCTACTATGAAATAATACATTAATGTGTTTTACAAATGTTTTTAACACTGCAAACTCTTAAGGCAGGGCTTCCGCCGGCCCACGCATCGAAAACGTCTTTAACTGCGAAACTAAAAACAAAGCGAAACTAAAATACGACGGAAAAAAAACTGACGAAACGAAAATCTGACATATCGGAAAGAATGGATACAACCGTTTCAACCACGGGTTCAACCCACCCCTTTGTTGACAGAAGTGATTATTTTGAATACAAACAGATGAAAAACTCAAGCTTAGGCCAAACCGACGCGATCAGCCGCATCCGCGGTGGCGTGCACGGTCACGATCCATTGTCTTACCATTGATCGCCACCGTGCACGCCACCGCGGACGCGGGCTGATCGCGCCGGTTTGGCCTTAGCTTTACCCTTGCACTTCATTGAAGTTCCTGACGTCGGCCCACAGAATAAACAATAGTAGGCACCTAAGGTAGATATACTAGTACCTTACCTACGTACTAACGTAATCAGTCTTCGATAGAGCGCGGTTGTGCCCGAGAATAGTCGTACTTGTACGATTTCTTACAAAGCTCAACACTGTTGTATGACGCTATTGCTTCCGCGTTATTCATCGGTAAATTTATTTCTGACTTTCGTCGGTCTTCACTAGTAGCACTTTATACTTGTATAACACCAGTCAGCTTATAATGGTACCGCATAGTACAGATCCACCAACTTATCTGTAGAATGAAATGTATGTAGTTTTTCTATCATCTACATACATTTCATTCTACTGATAAGTTGGTGGATCTGTACTTTGTGCGTGCACACAATGTCATGGGCGATGGTATTATACCCAAATACATTTCCTTAGACGCTGCTGTGATATTAACTCTTCAAATCTTAGTATTTTGTAGAGCTCTGTATAAAACGTAGCTCCAAAGATATCCATTCTTCAAATCTTAGTATTTTGTAGAGCTCTGTATAAAAGGCAGCTCCAATGATATCCATTCTTCAAATCTTAGTATTTTGTAGAGCTCTGTATAAAACGTAGCTCCAAAGATATCCATTCTTCAAATCTTAGTATTTTGTAGAGCTCTGTATAAAACGCAGCTCCAATGATATCCATTCTTCAAATCTTAGTATTTTGTAGAGCTCTGTATAAAACGTAGCTCCAAAGATATCCATTCTTCAAATCTTAGTATTTTGTAGAGCTCTGTATAAAACGCAGCTCCAATGATATCCATTCTTCAAATCTTAGTATTTTGTAGAGCTCTGTATAAAACGCAGCTCCAATGATATCCATTCTTCAAATCTTAGTATTTTGTAGAGCTCTGTATAAAACGCAGCTCCAATGATATCCATTCTTCAAATCTTAGTATTTTGTAGAGCTCTGTATAAAACGCAGCTCCAATGATATCCATTCTTCAAATCTTAGTATTTTGTAGAGCTCTGTATAAAACGCAGCTCCAGTGATATCGATTCTTCAAATCTTAGTATTTTGTAGAGCTCTGTATAAAACTCAGCTCCTATGATATCCAGTCTTCAAAACTTGTATTTTGTAGAGCTCTGAATAAAACGCTACTCATTTGATATGATATCCATTCTTCAAATCGTAGTATTTTGTAGAGCTCTGTATAAAACACAGCTCCAGTGATATCCATTCTTCAAATCTTAGTATTTTGTAGAGCTCTGTATAAAACACAGCTCCAGTGATATCCATTCTTCAAATCTTAGTATTTTGTAGAGCTCTGAATAAAACGCTACTCATTTGATATGATATCCATTCTTCAAATCGTAGTATTTTGTAGAGCTCTGTATAAAACACAGCTCCAATGATATCCATTCTTCAAATCTTAGTATTTTGTAGAGCTCTGTATAAAACGCAGCTCCAGTGATATCGATTCTTCAAATCTTAGTATTTTGTAGAGCTCTGTATAAAACTCAGCTCCTATGATATCCAGTCTTCAAAACTTGTATTTTGTAGAGCTCTGAATAAAACGCTACTCATTTGATATGATATCCATTCTTCAAATCGTAGTATTTTGTAGAGCTCTGTATAAAACACAGCTCCAGTGATATCCATTCTTCAAATCTTAGTATTTTGTAGAGCTCTGTATAAAACGCAGCTCCAGTGATATCCATTCTTCAAAGCTTAGTATTTTGTAGAGCTCTGTATAAAACGCAGCTCCAGTGATATCCATTCTTCAAGTCTTAGTATTTTGTAGAGCTCTGTATAAAACGCAGCTCCAGTGATATCCATTCTTCAAAACTTAGTATTTTGTAGAGCTCTGACAAAACGCTACTCATGTCATATGATATCCATTCTTATAATCTTAGAATTTTGTAGAGCTCTGAATAAAAAGCCGCTCCTGTGATATCCATTCTTCAAACCTTAGTATTTTGTAGAGCTCTGTATAAAACGCAGCTCCAGTGATATCCATTCTTCAAAATTTAGTATTTTGTAGAGCTCTGACAAAACGCTACTCATGTGATATGATATCCATTCTTATAATCTTAGAATTTTGTAGAGCTCTGAATAAAAAGCTGCTCCTGTGATATCCATCCTTCAAACCTTAGTATTTTGTAGAGCTCTGTATAAAACGCAGCTCCAGTGATATCCATTCTTCAAATCTTAGTATTTTGTAGAGCTCTGTATAAAACGCAGCTCCAGTGATATCCATTCTTCAAGTCTTAGTATTTTGTAGAGCTCTGAATAAAACGCTGTTCCTGTGATATACATCCTTCAAAACTTAGTATTTTGTAGAACTCTGTATAAAACGCAGCTCCAGTGATATCCATTCTTCAAATCTTAGTATTTTGTAGAGCTCTGTATAAAACGCAGCTCCAGTGATATCCATTCTTCAAGTCTTAGTATTTTGTAGAGCTCTGAATAAAACGCTGTTCCTGTGATATACATCCTTCAAAACTTAGTATTTTGTAGAACTCTGTATAAAACGCAGCTCCAGTGATATCCATTCTTCAAATCTTAGTATTTTGTAGAGCTCTGTATAAAACGCAGCTCCAGTGATATCCATTCTTCAAATCTTAGTATTTTGTAGAGCTCTGTATAAAACGCAGCTCCAGTGATATCCATTCTTCAAGTCTTAGTATTTTGTAGAGCTCTGTATAAAACGCAGCTCCAGTGATAACCATTCTATAAATTTTAGTATTTTGTAGAGCTCTGTATAAAACGCAGCTCCAATGATATCCATTCTTCAAATCTTAGTATTTTGTAGAGCTCTGTATAAAATGCAGCTCCAGTGATATCGATTCTTCAAATCTTAGTATTTTGTAGAGCTCTGTATAAAACGCAGCTCCTATGATATCCAGTCTTCAAAACTTGTATTTTGTAGAGCTCTGAATAAAACGCTACTCATTTGATATGATATCCATTCTTCAAATCGTAGTATTTTGTAGAGCTCTGTATAAAACACAGCTCCAGTGATATCCATTCTTCAAATCTTAGTATTTTGTAGAGCTCTGTATAAAACGCAGCTCCAGTGATATCCATTCTTCAAAGCTTAGTATTTTGTAGAGCTCTGTATAAAACTCAGCTCCAGTGATATCCATTCTTCAAATCTTAGTATTTTGTAGAGCTCTGTATAAAACGCAGCTCCAGTGATATCCATTCTTCAAGTCTTAGTATTTTGTAGAGCTCTGTATAAAACGCAGCTCCAGTGATATCCATTCTATAAATTTTAGTATTTTGTAGAGCTCTGTATAAAACGCAGCTCCAGTGATATCCATTCTTCAAGTCTTAGTATTTTGTAGAGCTCTGTATAAAACGCAGCTCCAGTGATATCCATTCTTCAAAACTTAGTATTTTGTAGAGCTCTGACAAAACGCTACTCATGTCATATGATATCCATTCTTATAATCTTAGAATTTTGTAGAGCTCTGAGTAAAAAGCCGCTCCTGTGATATCCATTCTTCAAACCTTAGTATTTTGTAGAGCTCTGTATAAAACGCAGCTCCAGTGATATCCATTCTTCAAAATTTAGTATTTTGTAGAGCTCTGACAAAACGCTACTCATGTGATATGATATCCATTCTTATAATCTTAGAATTTTGTAGAGCTCTGAATAAAAAGCTGCTCCTGTGATATCCATCCTTCAAACCTTAGTATTTTGTAGAGCTCTGTATAAAACGCAGCTCCAGTGATATCCATTCTTCAAATCTTAGTATTTTGTAGAGCTCTGTATAAAACGCAGCTCCAGTGATATCCATTCTTCAAGTCTTAGTATTTTGTAGAGCTCTGAATAAAACGCTGTTCCTGTGATATACATCCTTCAAAACTTAGTATTTTGTAGAACTCTGTATAAAACGCAGCTCCAGTGATATCCATTCTTCAAATCTTAGTATTTTGTAGAGCTCTGTATAAAACGCAGCTCCAGTGATATCCATTCTTCAAATCTTAGTATTTTGTAGAGCTCTGTATAAAACGCAGCTCCAGTGATATCCATTCTTCAAGTCTTAGTATTTTGTAGAGCTCTGAATAAAACGCTATTCCTGTGGTATACATCCTTCAAAACTTAGTATTTTGTAGAGATCTGTATAAAACGCAGCTCCAGTGATATCCATTCTTCAAATCTTAGTATTTTGTAGAGCTCTGAATAAAACGCTAGTCATGTGATATTATATAATTATATTCTTCATATCTTAGTTTTTTGTAGAGCTCTGAATAAAACGCCACTCATGTGTGTGTGTATCCATTCTTAAAATCTTAGTATTTTGTAGAGCTCTGAATAAAAAGCTGGACAGCTTCAGAAAGCCATTCTTCAAAACTTCAAAGCTCAGAATAAAATATGCTAGGGACTCAAAGACTTTCTAATAACACTACGAGGTCACAGGACTCGTCAAAATTTGTTTTTTGAAAGATTTTTTAATTTTATAATGAAGAATTGATGTGATTCAAAAATAGATAAAAACCAAAAAAAAGATCATAAAGAGATCAGATGGGTTCTATGGGTTCGTTTTTCGATTTACAAGTAACCATAAAAATTATATATTTTACACGAAACTACATGGAAAAGTCTACATTCCAAAGGAACAGATTGCCCCTAGTTATTTCCGTAATTTGCCCGTAGTTATTCTATTACAGCAATAGCAAATCACGTTTTGCTCTATCAGGGGAGTGGATCAGCAGTGGAAACTTACGGTACAAACAGATCTAGGGCCATCAGCCAGGTCAAGTACATAGGTAACCTGTGATGCAACACAGGTCTGGCTGACTTCACGCATAGCCTACGTGTACACAACCAATTTCCATGTCCAGTTTATCTGGTTCGTTCGTTCACCAATTGCAATTTCTATACGACTACGCTAGTATCGTGTCATTCTGTAAGAGCATGATCGTTCAAACCAGAAATCTCCGCACTAGTCCGACTTTTGATCACTGCTAAAATTATGAACGTGATCGTTTAATCAGGGGTCAGGGTAAACTACCTCATCTGGTATAATGTAGTTCTTTACTTGCCTACTGTGATCAGTAGAGTTATAACATCAAGTACAATAATCTAACAAGATAACATGAGTTAATTCATGGTATAATAATTTATGAAGACTGTTTTGATGAAATTATTCAAAATTCGCATTTGTATTTTGTGTTGATTGAGTGAAAACATTGCAGTGCAATGGAAATCACTTACTGCGCATGACGAGCTCTTGAGACCGTGCCCTGAATTGTTTAATAATAAAACGGACAAGTGTGAGTGAGACTCGTGCGTGACCTGAGGGTTCCGACGGAAAAAGTATTTCGAAATCTTCAGACCCCGTTTCGAGTTTCAGCGACTTTTTCCTACAAACTTCACCAAGCTATTTTAGGGGTAAAAAGGTAGAATTATGAGGTTACTAGAAGTACTCTGGAGGTTTTTTATTTTCGCGATTCCCATACAATTAGACATTAATTGCCTTTTTTTAATGCGTTTAGTTAGAAGCAAATTCAAATTAAGACAAAAATATTGCGTACATTCAATGGAAAAGTGGCCGATATTATTTAAAACTAATGAAGTAGTGGTTCCACGTAAGTTGTAAATAGTAGGTGAAACGCTGCCCTTGACTTATGAAGGTGTGCACACTGCGGGCTGAGGCGATGCCAGGGCCAGGCTGAATCTGCTACCAAATGTATATAACAGCAGCAGTTTTATATACACACCCGCCCACGTGCCACTTGAATTTTATAAGATTTGACAATGTGTAAAATGAATGGTATTTCCCGTGATTCGAGATTTTGGCTCTTTGTCAAATCTTCACATTCTTGGGACGGTCAGTTGTCTGCTTATGGCCGTGGTGGAACATTGTTAATTCATATTTAAATCACTATAAATCTCGTTTGATCAAAGAGATGATAAATTAAATATAAATGTTATTTTTAAATTCTTTGTATTTCAACAGTTCAAATTCAGTTCGGTGACATGTACATGAAACTTTCATGTCTTATAGGTTGGCGCAGTACAATGCCGCATAGGGTGCGTCCTAGGTGGACGTGACTTATGTGGTAATGCATTGTTATAGGCAGAGGATATCGCTTCACATGTTCTTGTAACTTTTATTCTTGAATTTATATAACTTTTTTTTTCTCCTTTCCATCGCCATATATATTCTACCTACTTGTATTTGCTCATGGGGCACGATTACGTAACTCTATTGGTATCGGTTTCATTGCTGTTTCTATTTGAAATAACGTTTTTGCGATTACCGAATTTACGCAGTATAGTTGCAATCAAGCTTTGTAGGCGCACTGTGTAAATTGGGTAATCACAAGCGCGTCATTGAAACTGATACTAACAGAGTCTGATTATCATTTCTATATACTCATTGCATACAATACTCGTCCCGGTCCTTTGGAAAACGCTCATGATGACTTACCAACTACCACAGAATAAACAATAGTTGCGAAAACCTAGTTGTAAAATGTTCGGTAAGGTTTTTTTTTATATTTTTTTTTCGATATAGCAATGTGTTCGCATAAACATATACAGTTGTGGTCATATAATTAAGAACGATTTGAAGTTCTAGAAGTTTTTTATTTAAATCGTATCATACACAGAGATGTGTACCTTCTGAGAAGCAACTAGTTATGTTATATAATAGTCACATTAATAGAGCAACCTGACTTAAGAATAAAGTATGAAATCGCTAACTATTTTTTGCACATTTTATTGATTTTATCAAAGTAACACATTCAAATAGTACTGAAACTGGACAAATAATTAAGAACGATTTATTTAACTGCTCGGGAATTGTTTTGTATGACACTTAGATTTAAAAAATCACAATATTATGTAGCACAGGAAACATAAAAAGAAATTTAATAAATATTTACCTAAAATTAATAGTTAATAGCATATCCACGGCTTTTAATTACAGCTTTACACCGGCGAGGCATTGACTCTATTAATTTTTGACATTTCGCAAGAGAAATAGAGTTCCATTCTTCTAAAAAAACGTCATACAGCTCTCTTAAATTTCCACACTTTGTATTTGAAACCTTTTTCTTTACTTCAAACCACAGATTCTCTATTGGGTTTAGATCTGGACTGTTAGCAGGCCAGTCTAAGACAGAAACTAATTGCGCTGTAAGAAATTCCATTACGGTGCGTGCAGTGTGCTTTGGATCATTGTCATGCTGGAATGTCCAAATGACCGGTAGAACGTCTTCAGCGTATGGTAACATTGTTTCTTCCAGTATATTTTTGTATTGGAACTGATCCATGTTACCTTCTATCAACTTTACAGGTCCTACACCATGTCCAGAAAAGCAACCCCAAATTTTCACATTTCCACCACCGTGCTTTAATGTAACTTTCGTGTACTTTGGGTCGAATGCTGTATTCGGGGGACGTCGTACATATCGTTTTCCATCAGAACATACTCTGTTTATTTTCGTCTCGTCAGAAAAAAGTACATTTTTCCACCGTTGCACAGTCCAGTTTTCATACTTTCTCGCAAATGCAAGCCGGGCTTGCCTGTGGCAAAGTTTTAACATGGGTACCTTTCTTGCTATCCTACCGTGCAATTTTTCTTCTTCCAAACGTCTTCGAATAGTGCGTGCTGAGATTGCTGAAGGGTTGTTTTCACCAAAATATTCTTTTCTAAGCTCATTGGACCCTTTAAAAGGATTTTGTTTTGCCATACGAACGATGTTTCGGTCATCTCGAGGAGTTGTTTTTCTCTGTTTAGGTACACGTGGAACATTCGAAGTAGTTTGATACGTAGCAAAATGCTTTACAGCGTGGAAAACCATCGTTTTTGAACATTGCAGATGGTCGGCTATCTTTTTATAAGACCAATTCTTCCGGCGAAGTTTTATTATTACTTCCCTTGTAGATTTATCACAACTTTTATTTTTTCCCATTGTTTTTTCTAAAGAAGCAATCACCTTTAATCTTTTACAGCACGTAATGGCGCCAAAATTATACAAACAGTAACAAATCGACTGAGTGTTCTCTATTTAAATTTGAATAAAGGTATAAACTACTTAGCGTTCTTAATTACGTGACCAGCCAGTAATAAGGAATACTTTGTTTAAAAGTAGTGTAAAAAGTTTGCCTATTGATTTTTAGCCAATCATGTGTATCAATGAATACAGTGGTAATATGGAAATGTTTTACGATACCGAGAGAAATAAAAACAAATGCATACAATTAGTTTTTACAATTAGCATACAAAATCTTCCCTTTATATGAGCGTTCTTAATTATATGGCCACCACTGTAATTGTTACTGCAAACAGACAAGTTTTTTTTCATCAATAAAAAAAATCGCTGAGGTCAAATTATCTCCGGCTTTGTTTCAAGCTGACAAATGCTTTGTAGGTACACTGTTTATTGAATTTCGCAGAATCGAGGTTGCTTTTAATTTTAGCTGCTCGTTGGGGCTAATTGCCTCTACTACATACATTGAAATACGTGTAGTGTAAAGCGCGTAATATCTTCGTGATCACGTCACCACTTTATTTTTGTTTATCCCTGTTTAAAGGTTATTTACCTCGCCAGTGATATACTTTTTTATCTTTACATGTTATCCTAATTTTTCAATGTTTTCTGAAGCTTATCCTCAACTGTGTTTTTAGCAGAATCTTCAAGCCTTATCTTATTAGAAATAGCTCCACTATCGGTGATCGGTGTTTATCTACTAGAAATATGTTAATTCATGGATTTTAATGACTAATAATAAATTTGACAAACATCATAAGATTATTCTAATCTCCTCTAATGTGTAATATTTATTTGTTGCCTTTGTTGGCGACATTCGTGTTCATGTAATTCAAGCCTACATATGACATTTCCCTGTATAAACTATCAATTTGTGACTATTAACCCATTTTACATACCATCTACAGATCTAAATAACGTGTGAAGTGGCAACATACATTTTTAGACATGTTTTTCTCTTTACCATTTCATTGAAGCCCGTACAAAAAATGGGCCTGGTATTATTCCATTACTGTTTTTATCGCATGCAACTAGCTGAGGCATTCATAATTGATGACATCATGCGGTGTTGCCGGCGGCGATGCAGACTGATGCGACCAGTAATTTTATATAGGATTTTACACTTGCCTGTATCTCTATTGTGGTTTTTTTCAAACTCCTTTGTACTGTTGTTGTCCTGTCTCCCGGAAAAGCGTGGTCTGTACCTCTATCATCGTCAGCTGTAAGGTACACTGTTGGACGAGGGCTCATGGGTGGATTTGCCATAATCAGTACCACGCTTGGCGGGTGCATTGGTGATCGCAGTATTGGTGTTGAGAACTCAGGTGGATGCTGCACATCCCCTGGTATAATCCCTTAGTCGGTTTTACGTCATTCACGGGAGGACACGGCAGGGGTCTATTCTTACGCCGCCAGACACACAACGGCAGGTATCTTATCTGTATATAGCGCAGGAATCATAAGCATAACATGCATACATAAACTCACGTCTATTTCTCAGAGGGGTGGCAGAGACCGCGGATTTCCACTTGCTACGATCCTGACATACCTCTTTTGCCTCATTCACTCTCATCTCATTCTTCATGCTCGTGGTCTTTTTCCAGAACGTCTCCGATCTGGTCTGAATACGTTCGCCGAGATCTCCCCCTTCCCAAAGTCCTATTCACGCTCGTCTTATGTACCCGTCTCGTCAATCTACTATCGTCCATCCTTTATAATTGCCCAAACCATGCATACCTTTCTCAATCCTTGTCACTACTTCTTATTTTTAACACGCTTTTTTCTCAACGCTCTTCTCACATTATTCCTCAGTAACATAATATTGTTAGGATGTTATATCTGAGTGTGTGCTCGTTGGAATACACACAATTTTATGTTTCTTTTGATAGTGTTTTAGTAGTAGTAGTATTTATATATAGTGGAAAATTATATCATATACATAAAGCAAGACTCGACCGTATGTCATTGTATGTCGTCGTGGCATTCCATAGGGAAGCGTTTGCCCAGCTGTGGACTTCTACAGGCTGATGATTATGATATCTCTTACCTACATCATGTCTAAAATACCTAAGTACTAATATTTTAATCATCTACACCCACAGTTATTGCGTGCGTGGTATTGAAGCAGTGCGATGTGCAATGATTCATTACTTTGTCCACTGCACGTTGTGGACAGTATTAAATGCTGCGTAGTTGTATTTCAGTCTCCTTTGATTTGAGCCTGACCTTTGGGACCACGATTCGCAATCAATTTAAATCGTGGTAGTTCAGTATAGCATTAAATTATAATATTGATTTTCCGGTAACTTACGTTGGGTTTGTTACGTACGACCCGAGGTTTCGAGCAGTTTAGATGCCCTATGCATGAGTAAAACCAACGTAAAGTTTAACCGGAAAACCTATATAATTAAAAATACCACATACGTTTTTATCAAGATATAGCATAAAATAACCTATGACATCATATTAGTATTCATATTAGTTCATATTTGTTAGTAGTAGTACAGAATAAATGGTAGTAGAGCTTTTTTGTGAAACAGTTCGTCCGGGGAAGTACTAACACCATACCTATTTCTGCCGCAAAGCAGTAGTGCTCGTATTGCTGGTGTTCCGGTTTGAAGAGTACGGACGGATGCTGGTGAAATTACAGGCATATGAGACTTTCATATTTATGTCTTTATGTCCACGCGCAGTGCAATGCCGCATAGGGTGCGTCCTGGGTGGACGTGACCTGTGAGGTAATGCACTATTCATAGGCAGAGGGTACCGCTTATCATCAGGTGAGCCATCCGTTTGTTGCGTCATTGCAAGTTTTGCATTCGTTATACCGCCTCTCTAATTGCGAGTCGAATGTCGTTTTTGTATGAAAATACTGAGCGCCGGTAGCGGACTTGTTGAGAAATTAAGTGACATCACCACGTTTGTTTTTTACAAATATCGAATCGCAATCCGGTAGTCGAGAGAACGAATTGTCTAGAGTTTCGTTAAAAAGACTAGGAGTAAGACCACAGAAGTTTATCGTATCTAAAGTTTTATGTGGGGTTTGATGGAAATCAATCGAATAACGAACCAATCTCATTCACATGGTCTGTCTTATAAATTTTTGAGTAACAATAATTCTATTGAATCTCAGTCCCCAAGTGCGATTGGGCTACATTTTACTCTAAAATAGTTTAAACAAAAAAAGGTAAACCGTTGATACGATAGAAGAAGATCGCACTAATTTTAAAGAAAACCACAACCAAATCCGTTGCGTTATGCTCATTTCGTATCGCGCTAATGACTTGAACGTAAACGCTTTGTTTTGGAAGATACGTTGGTGTAGCGATCGAACGAACTTTTGTACGTTTGGATGTTCTTGATAAAATTGCAACTGTCAAAAAGGTGATGTTAACGTGTCTCAAGTATAATAACCGAGCTGTCTGTGGTCGGCGACAGATTGGCTGGCAGTACCTCATTACCGTTCAATGGCGTGACGAAGCGGCCTCTTGTTCGAGGGTATTCGAGCGGATCGGTACTGAGAAAACCAGGCTTTGCATAAATGATTGTGTCATCTAAATCATTTGATTCAATAGATTGATTCGATTTCAAGTTGTGTTCTGCGTTGCGAGTATTTATTGTGTAGACAACAGCCATAGCGTAGTAAATTTCCCCTTTGCTTCTTCCAATGGATCTACAAACCTTGGTATAGAGCAGACATTGCACGCCCTTCATCATTCATGGAATTTTCTCAATGTTATGACTTTATAGGCACAAACGACGCGTTGAAATGCATGCTAAACTGTGCGCGGCCTGAACTAAAGTCGACTCTGCTAGTATCAGGCAGGAGCCCACGATTCTACCAGCTAGCTGCGGGTCGGGCTGAGGCCGTTCTGTTTGCCTTACTTTATATATTCTGTGGTATATATGTAATGTATCATTGTTATGGTACCGGCTGTATTTGTGGTTTTCCACGTTGAAATCTCACCTTTATCATGGGCTCCATTCTGCGTTCATATTTTGAGTGCTGTACTACTAAGATCTCCAGACCATACAAGTAAAGCGTGATGCGTGATGCCTAAGCGTGCGCGTGATGCGTAATTGTCCGTGCAACGTATCCATAAGATTAATTCTTATGACGTTATCCAATTTGGTTCTCCTGCCATGACGTCTGTTATAACCAGAAATCTTCGTTTCAGTCTCTTGAATGAGGATGCTCCCTAACTCATACTAAATGAATGAACATTTACCGAACAGCTATGTTCTGATACGGACTCACATTTCATCATAACTCAAGTCTATCTGAAACGCATGTCTTGGTGTTTTTCCACGATTACACCTAACATTTTGTACGTAATGATTACGTGTGGCAACTGTACCTTACCTACTATTCACAAGTACAGGTAACCTACGAAGGCGAATAGCATTGTTATATAAAATAGTTGATTGTTAGAATTTTATTGTTTGGTACCTACTTAATGACCGAGGTATTCATTCTTGCTGGCTGACTTCTTAAGTACTTTAATGATATCATTACCTACTTATATGTATATGCATAGCTTTAATTTAAACAGTAATTAATCCTACTAATATCATGGATTGTTGCTATTAGTATAGATTTATTTACAGCAATCAATGAGTTGGCTGGCACTGCACTGAATGCGTTTGAATGGGAATGTTTAGCATAGCAATAACTAAAGAAGCTAAAGCCATAATATTGATGATGCTAGTCCACGAAGAGCATCATCAATATTTTGGCTATTCTTCCTATCCTTCCTACTTCAACCTATTCTTCAGATTAGTGCTCAAGGGAAAGAACAGATACGGATCTGTTTGTAGGGGAGGGACACCGGTATTTAAAGTTCTGGTCATAAATTTCATGTATACTGTGAAATTATTTAGGTGAGTGTACCTTCTCCAGTTTTCCATAATCATTATTAATTAATCTGTGTCTGTGGTAAATTTGGGTCAGGTTGTCCGTACGTTTTACACGTGGGCCACGCTGTCGCAACAAGAATTTGGGACAAGAATTCGTGAGCCAGGCAGTCAACATCCCTTCGTGGAATGCCTGTATAAAATTAGCTAAGCTACAAATCGAGGACAGACCAGGCTGGGACACAAATCCAAGAATAATAAATTAAAAAAAAAACGTTACTAACGAGTTGTGCCTAACGATTTTTTTGCTCCTTTTTTTGGTCTTTTAAGGTGACCTCAAATTCTGTTACTATCCAACTCATTAAATTTCAGGTAAGTTAGAAAGTGACAGCATAGCGCTTGCGAAACGAAAAGTGAATGAAAATTAAGAAAAACATCGCAATGTCGCGCCAGTTTCCACTGGATATTATCAGAGGGTTTTGGAATTTTTCGTAACGCCATGAAGATATAAAATCAAAACACAGATATAGGAATCAGGCAGATAGCTAGTTAGGTAAATACTTTGTTGATAAGGTCTTAATTACATCATAAATAATGAATGATAGCTATGAAATTCAAAGGAGAATGAATGGAAAGAGAATGGTCAGCCTGAACCAAGCGTCAACGAGTTGTTTGTTGAGAAAGCAGAAATAGCTACGGAAATAGTACTTCCCCGGACGGACTCTTTCACAAAAAAGCTCTACTACTAAAACAAATGTAACGGTATCTTGAAATGAAGAGTAAAAAGCATCTTCTGGGCAAATAGGCCTCATAATCGCTTCCCATCAGGTGAGACGTAGATAATCACAAGCCTATATTGATTTAAAAAAATGGGGTAGGTATCATATGAAAGGGTTTTGTTTGAACATCTTAAAACCGTTTTCTCTGTTATTGTAGACTTTGTAGATACAAAACCAAGCAAAAAGGTTTCAAAAATATAAGAAATACACATGTATAGGTTACTTCCAGTAATCCCACAATGCAATGCTGTTTGACATGGTTCTAGCTTTTGTAAAAACTACAGGGCAAACACTAAATTTAATAAGTGCGACATTTTTATCCTATTCTACGAAAAACCAATTCAACATCCATGGTTCTCCTGTAGGTAAAGTTACGGCGGGCGCTTTTTGATGATACCATCCCGAAAATACGGCCTGACGTGACGTGTAACGACCAGTGGCGCATCTCCGTATCAAAGAGACGGTTGCGGGTTCGATCCCCGTCCCATGGTCGGATTCCCGACATGTAAGGGATTTTGAAAAAATCACATACAACGAATGTGTAGCTTTACCTAGATAGTAAAGTTATCTGAAGTTCAGATATCTGTGGTACTATCCCTAGGTGTTTCGAGGCAGGGATGTCTGCTTTGCCCTAGTTGGCTCATCTCCATGTAACCGCTGCGCTGTCACTCTGTACGCGCAATAATGTCCTGCTGCTGCATAAGTTTTCTTTAATTTGTTTTGATGTCAGAAAGCGTTAGCTGAGTCAGCCTTGGGAAGCAATGGCGGTGATGAGTTCACCACTCGTCACGTCTATATTCCACGATGGTGCACCCCACTGTGAAAAGAGGCCCATTGAGGCTCTGCCTACCCCTTCGGGGAAAAAAGCGTGTGTCTAATGTATGTATGATGTCAGATGTCTTATAATTGACGTGCCGACCTTTGTGGCGCAGAGGGCTTAGGTTCGCCTGCGACGCAGGAGGTTGCGGGTTCGATTCCCGCCTCGTAACAAATATTTGAACGATCTGCAGATATTTGTTCAGATGTTCTGGGTATTTTCTATGTATAATAAAAAAATATCTATCTGTGTAATGTATTGTATTAAGTATATCAGTTATCTAGTACCCATAACACAAGCTCTGCATAGCTTGGGGCTAGATAATGTTGTGTGAACTGTCCAGCATTATTTATTTTATATAATTAACCCGCCCGTGACTTCATCGCGCAGTCAGAAAACTTCGTCAGCGTACGCACAACAACTTACCTTAGTTTCATCGCTATCGGCATAGTGGCTTAGGAATGCGTAAGGTATGCCTTCAAAGAAGTAAACATTCACTTTTAATACCTACTTTGATGTTGACAATGATAGGTCAAATAACGTCCCCTTGAAGCACACCATTGCATTGCAGCTTTCCCAGGGTTTTTTTATACACGTATCGTATATGTTTCAATGTGTGTTTTACTATTTTTGCTTATCCCGAGTTCTGTGTAATGTTCACACGCTTTTGCAAAGCTATACCTCATTATTATTATTATAATGATTGAAATATGGATATTCTTAAACATTCCACCGTGGTCTCTCCCTGTATTTACAAAACAATTCAGTCATGTCTGCATTGTCGGTCGCGACCGAAGCGATATTATTATCGGTCCCACCAGCACCAAATACTTGACCGATATCATTTGATTTGAAAACAGTCACACCGTTTTAAGAATACTTGAATGTAACATTGTATTCGTTAAATATATAAGACGATATAAAAACGAGTAATTCCTGTTCGATCCATTGTCCGGTTCGATCCATTATACCTATAATTTTGTTCCTGATCGATCCTGTCTCTAATGAATCATTTTAAAATGATTATTTTAATTTTGTTCCTGATTAAGGATTTTTCAAAGAAGTTTGGTACAGTAAAGCAACAAATATCTACCTGTAGGTAAAAACGACACTGATATTTTTCCGCCATGTAAGCTTCTGAGAACGTCAGCTGTATATCTTGCTATCTTAGTGCACGGTAAACATTATGCATGGGCTATGATCGGTGTTATACTCGTATAATACAAACACCGCAGACGTTGGTCTTACACTATACCTAAGATCATCAAAGATTAGTCACGACGTCGCACTTCTCGACAACGCAAGGGAGCTCATCCACACATCAACGACACGTGGGTATCTCGTACTGCTCGCTTTACGAGATCTTTTCTCCTCCATACGTGCAAGTTGTGGAATGGGCCTGAGGTGTTTCCAATAAACTACAACATGAGCCGCTTCAAAGAAAAAGAATAAAAATAGTCCTTCAAAAAGAGGCTGCCGATGATGCCCCCCTGGTGTTGCAGATGCCAATAAGCGACGGTTACCGTTTACCGTATGCCAGTTTGTCGAGCCATTACATAACAACAAAAAAATAATTACAAAAATAATGTTGTGGTAGTCGTGGGACTACACGGAGTTGTGCTTTGTGAAGGAATGAAGGGTTGGTTCAATAAACAGCTACATAAGCTAATATTATCTATTCAGACGGTTTCTAAGATGCGGAGATGCCCAAGCGGCCCGGGCGCTCGCTGAAGGGGTTTTGTAAATCTTCAAATGGTTGCCATTTTATAAGTTCTTGGCCGATTTCCTTGATTTTGGTCTCAAACGATGGCCTTTTGACGTTCTTTCTACCTAAGATTTGCCGGTTTTCGGTTTGAAATTTTTGGTTCGAGTTCTATCGCAATTGTTAGGCAGAAGCATTTCAAATTGAGTTATAATGTTGTTATTATTTTCTATGAGTGTTACTGGTACTCTATATAAAAAAACAAAAAAAAAATGGTGGACACCTATAGGATATACATATATACATATATAGGATATATTGAGAGACTTGGTTCTGAAGATCAAACCGCACTTTGTATTTTTTATTGGACTTGTAGTTTCCGAATTATTTAAGTTTTAGTGGAGCAACTTAGGCGAAAAATACCCTCACGCTGTCAATGCCTAGAGGCGACTGAAGTCATTTATCAAAATGCTCAATCTGGTTTGCTGGGATTGGTTGAGTGAGGTAAGGTAGTGGTATGTACTACATTTGAAACATAACGGTCGATTTTCGCGAAACGTGCGAGTAAGACAATTACATGCCTGTGGATTCCTCGTCAAAAACACGCAAATTTGATGTTAGTTGATTTTGTTACCATGCGTATAGATAAGTGTATAAAATCTTCTCTATAAATTGTGCAACGACCCGTGCTGGCATTTTCTGGATTGTTGATGCCAGAAGGTTACAATTTGCGAATAAATAATCTTCATGCGTCATGTGTTGCTAAATTATGTAGATTTGTATATTACCTCGGTAATAACTCGTCTCCTGGGTATTTCAATTCGCATCAAGTGTAAGTTTACAAAATTATTCACTATACACGTTACTTATTATCGTGGGAGATCTGGCGCCTGGCGGCGTTCTCGATTTATCACATTTTCTTTGGAGGAATGCCAATTGTCGATCGCCATCACTTCACACATGCCAAAAGAAAGTCAAAGTTCGTCGGCATGCCTGGCGAATATACCCCACCCAGTGCAGCTATCATCACCACCATCTTGCCAGCTGAATCGATATCGATCGGTCTCAATGAATACATTAAATATTATTTGTCTCTATGCTTCCTTCCATGTTTTGGTAATGTTATATCGATTTGCTTTACTTTTCACTACATATTGTGCGTGCGTTTGCCTTTCGCTCTCCTTTTACTTCGTTTAGGTTATATGTGTAAATATTGAATGGACGGAGCAAGAAAACAATAGTTCCAAGAAAGTGATAGCGCTATTACTCACTTGAACCCTCACTTGAATAGATGAGATAGATTTGAAAAATCGGAATATTGTACCGTGTATGGTTTTTATCAAAATAAACTTTTACTTTACTTTTTATTTTTATTTGTGCCGCTTAAAAGTAACTGATGTAAGCGAAATGATTAAACATAGTTTTGCTTTAAAAATAGTAAATGTAAAAAGAAATCATTTTCCATTAATCGAAGTGCTGTGATTATATACTGAATAGTATAAAAATCTATATTTTCTTTAGGGGCCTAAAACAGGTATAAAGAGGACCGATTTAAAAAAAAACCTAGGGATCAAAGTTTCTCAAATAATTACTGTATTAACATCAAGTTAACCTTTACCATTAATGAGTGAGCAAGTAACGCAGCGACTCCAAAATTTTAACATACCGCCGCCTATTGCCCGATAATATCATTAAATGATCTTGTGATCCCGTATTTATAAAACAAATGATTCATTTTAGTAGAAGTATTTGCCAAATTCTCCAAATATTTTATGAAGGTGTAATACATATGACACCGTGTGAATGTTGTAATCTAATATATAAAAGGCAATGTCCTGACTGACTGACTGACTGACTGACTGACTGACCGAGGTCCAACGCACAGCCTAAGCCGCTGGTCGTAGAGACTTGAAATTTACAGGGTGTGTTCTTCTCAATGCGTAGGGTTGTACTAAGTAAGGAATTTTGAAAATTCGCATGCTAAGGGGTCCAAAATGCGGTTCTAACTTAAAACAAAAATGCTCTGTATTTCGGAAACCGTTAGTAGTAGAACCATGAAATTTGACATGGAGATTCCTCAAATAAAATTAACAAACACTTATATTCAGCGATTCCTGAAAGTTTCCTGAAAAATGGCAGGGGAACGTTTTCTTTGTAAAAAAATAAAAAAAACTTTAGTTTTTACTACGCACAGGCTAAACCGCTGGTCTTAGAGACTTGAAATTTGGAGAGTGTAGTCCTTTTAGGGTTTCAAAGTGTACTTAAAATAGAATTTGGAAAATTCTCTCCCTTAGGGGTCCATAAAGGGCTTTTAATGTATACACTTTACGTTTTGCAGCGCACAGCCTAAGCCGCTGGACCTAGATACAGGAACTTTGGAGGATGTATTAATTTTTGGGTGTAGAGGTGTACTAAGAAAGGATTTTGGAAAATTCACCATGTAAGGGGTCCAAAACGGCTTTTAATGTAAAACTAAAATGCTTCGTATTTTGGAAACCGTTGGTAGTAGATACTTGCAAATTCACAGGTGGATTCCTTATATAAAAATATAAAAAATATGTTTCAGCAGTACTTGAAATTTTGCTGAAAAAAGCCACGGGAACGTTTTGTTTGTAAATAAATACACTTTACGTTTTAGCCAGATTTCAGCGTATTTTGACGATTTAAAAGTTAGTTTCACAGTGTAGTCATTGAAATCAAAATATTTTCAGGAACTCAAGGTTCAAGTGGGACCCCTAAATTGAAAAACTTGAGTTCGGTGTCGTTTCAAAGGTCTTTTCACAGTGTCGTTGTTAAGATTAAAATATTTTCAGGAAATCAAGGCTAAAATGTGACCCCTAAATTGAAAAACTTGAGTGTGGTGTCGTTTCAAAAGTCGTTTCACGGGGTGGTTGTTGATGTTTAAGTTGTTGTCTGCACGCCGCGCCGGAGATGTTTTCAAACTACGCGCGGACGAAGTCGCGCGCGGGTCATCTAGTCTAATATATAAAAGGCTTTGTCCTGACTGACTGACCGAGGTCCAACGCACAGCCTAAACCGCAGGTCGTAGAGACTTGAAATTTGGAGGGTGTGTTTGTCTCGATGCGTAGGGTTGTACTAAGAAAGGAATTTTGAAAATTCGCATGCTAAGGGGTTCAAAATGGGGTTCCAACGTAAAACAAAAATGCTCTGTATTTGGGAAACCGTTAGTAGTAGAACCAGGAAATTTTACATGGAGATTCCTCAAATAAAATGAAAATTTACGTATATCAGCGATTCCTGAAATTTTCCTGAAAAATGGCAGGGGAACGTTTTCTTTGTAAAAAAATAAATAAATTAGCTTTTACAACGCACAGCCTAAACCGCTGGTCGTAGAGACTTGAAATTTGGAGAGTGTAGTCCTTTTAGGGTGTAAAAGTGTACTTAAAAAGGAATTTGGAAAATTCGCTCCCTTAGGGGTCCATAAAGGGCTTTTAATGTATACACTTTGCGTTTTGCAGCGCACAGCCTAAACCGCTGGACCTAAATACATGAAATTTGGAAGATGTATTCATTTTTGGGTGTAGGGGTGTACTAAGAAAGGATTTTGGAAAATTCACTCTGTAAGGGGTCCAAAACGGCTTTTAATGTAAAACTAAAATGCTTCGTATTTCGGAAACCGTTGGTAGTAGATACTTGAAAATTCACAGGTAGATTCCTTATATAAAAATAGTAAAAATATCTTTCAACAGTACCTGAAATTTTGCTGAAAAAAGCCACTGGAACGTTTTGTTTGTAAATAAATACACTTTACGTTTTAGCCAGATTTCAGTGTATTTTGACGATTTAAAAGTTAGTTTCACAGTGTAGTCATTGAGATCAAAATATTTTCAGGACCTCAAGGTTCAAATGGGACCCCTAAATTGAAAAACTTGAGTATGGTGTCGTTTCAGCGGTCGTTTCACGGTGTCGTTGAAATCAAAATAATTTCAGGACCTCAGGGTTAAAATGGGACCCCTAAATTAAAAAACTTGAGTATGGTGTCGTTTCAAAGGTCGTTTCACGGTGTCGTTGTTGAAATTCAAATATTTACAGGACCTCAAGGTTAAAATGGGACCCCTAAATTGAAAAACTTGAGTATGGTGTCGTTTCAAAGGTCGTTTCACGGTGTCGTTGTTGAAATTCAAATATTTACAGGACCTCAAGGTTAAATGGGACCCCTAAATTGAAAAACTTGAGTGTGGTGTCGTTTCAAAAGTCGTTTCACGGGGTGGTTGTTGATGTTTAAGTTGTTGTCTGCACGCCGCGCCGGAGATGTTTTCAAACTACGCGCGGACGAAGTCGCGCGCGGGTCATCTAGTCTAATATATAAAAGGCTTTGTCCTGACTGACTGACCGAGGTCCAACGCACAGCCTAAACCGCAGGTCGTAGAGACTTGAAATTTGGAGGGTGTGTTTGTCTCGATGCGTAGGGTTGTACTAAGAAAGGAATTTTGAAAATTCGCATGCTAAGGGGTTCAAAATGGGGTTCCAACGTAAAACAAAAATGCTCTGTATTTGGGAAACCGTTAGTAGTAGAACCAGGAAATTTTACATGGAGATTCCTCAAATAAAATGAAAATTTACGTATATCAGCGATTCCTGAAATTTTCCTGAAAAATGGCAGGGGAACGTTTTCTTTGTAAAAAAATAAATAAATTAGCTTTTACAACGCACAGCCTAAACCGCTGGTCGTAGAGACTTGAAATTTGGAGAGTGTAGTCCTTTTAGGGTGTAAAAGTGTACTTAAAAAGGAATTTGGAAAATTCGCTCCCTTAGGGGTCCATAAAGGGCTTTTAATGTATACACTTTGCGTTTTGCAGCGCACAGCCTAAACCGCTGGACCTAAATACATGAAATTTGGAAGATGTATTCATTTTTGGGTGTAGGGGTGTACTAAGAAAGGATTTTGGAAAATTCACTCTGTAAGGGGTCCAAAACGGCTTTTAATGTAAAACTAAAATGCTTCGTATTTCGGAAACCGTTGGTAGTAGATACTTGAAAATTCACAGGTAGATTCCTTATATAAAAATAGTAAAAATATCTTTCAACAGTACCTGAAATTTTGCTGAAAAAAGCCACTGGAACGTTTTGTTTGTAAATAAATACACTTTACGTTTTAGCCAGATTTCAGTGTATTTTGACGATTTAAAAGTTAGTTTCACAGTGTAGTCATTGAGATCAAAATATTTTCAGGACCTCAAGGTTCAAATGGGACCCCTAAATTGAAAAACTTGAGTATGGTGTCGTTTCAGCGGTCGTTTCACGGTGTCGTTGAAATCAAAATAATTTCAGGACCTCAGGGTTAAAATGGGACCCCTAAATTGAAAAACTTGAGTATGGTGTCGTTTCAAAGGTCGTTTCACGGTGTCGTTGTTGAAATTCAAATATTTACAGGACCTCAAGGTTAAATGGGACCCCTAAATTGAAAAACTTGAGTGTGGTGTTGTTTCAAAAGTCGTTTCACGGTGTCGTTGTTGAAATTCAAATATTTACAGGACCTCAAGGTTAAATGGGACCCCTAAATTGAAAAACTTGAGTATGGTTTCAAAGTTTGTTTCACGGTGTCATTGTTGAGATCGAAATATTTTAAGGACCTCAGGGTTAAATGGGACCGCTAAATTGAAAAACTTGAGTATGTTGTCGTTTCAAAGGTCGTTTCACGGTGTCGTTGTTGAGATTCAAATATTTTCAGGACTTCAAGGTTAAATGGGACCCCTAAATTGATAATTTGAGTTCGGTGTCGTTTCAAAGGTCGTTTCACAGTGACGTTGTTAAGATTAAAATATTTTCAGGAAATAAAGGGTAAAATGTTACCCCTAAATTGAAAAACTTGAGTGTGGTGTTGTTTCAAAAGTCGTTTCACAGGGTGTTTGTTGATGTTTAAGTTGTTGTCTGCACGCCGCTTCGGGGTTGTTTTCAAATTACGCGCGGACGAAGTCGGCGCGGGTCATTTAGTGAAATATAACTTCTCTGAAGAAATTCCGGTAATTTATTGAATCATCCGTTATTTTAATAAACTTAATAACTTTATTTGAATCTTAACAAAATGAATAAATAATAACCTGAAATTAAACAAGTTTTATAAAATATAATTGCAATATTACTCGTACCGTGGCTTGGTATCATTTTAGAAAAATCATCTCGTTAGTTCTCCCGTGATCATGGCGCATGCAACTGTGCCGAAATATCGGGAAATTCGGGAACAATAAAAACTCAAATATCAAGGTAAAATATGTCGTTTATAGTGAAAAGTATTTTAGAAAAACTTCGTAAATTTCTATTAACTCAATGAAAATTTAAACTTTCTAGTATTTCGGTTTATCATATACAAGCCCGCTGACGACGGCCGGACAGACGGATAGCGGAGGCATAGGGTCCCGTTTTAATGTTCAAACATTTATGAACTTCAAACTAAATATAGTTTTAAAGTTTATTTTCGAGTGTCATCGAAAAACCCTCACCGCTGCGCTCCTCTTGGTCTGCGCTGGCCCTTTCAGTACGGAACCCTAAAAATCAGTAGGTACTGTTGAGCCTCCTATAGCACTAATTCATCTGCAGTAATGAACGTTTTAGCTAACCAAGATGTTTTGAAAGTCTGGACTTTTCAACCGCTAATACAAAACAGACCCCATTCAATTCGCCGATATTGCATACTTATCAGTATTTATTTCAGCGTAGGTATTCCTATTTATAACGAAAGCCCGCATATGCAAATAGATCGATGTGTGAAAAATGGGCTAGCTACTGTTCGCGAGTCCAATAATATTTACGCTCTTATCCCAACGCGTAGATAGTCTAAAATATCCAGACACGCGTCTAATAGTTGTTTGTCAGCTGGACCGAACGTAATATACCGAAATATCCGTAAATATGACCAATATAAAATGGCTCGTAAGGCCGTTTCAGCCCTTTTGTATGCAAACGAAGTATGTTCCTATTTTGGATATAAACTCGTCAAATTCTATGTGTTCATAACATGCATGATCAATACATACACTAATATCCGTGTTTTTTTTAATGATTTTGAAACCATGTAATTAGGAAACTGACAAACCACGGGTTCGAGATATTGGTGTACCAAACACCAATAATTAGTGTGGCAATATCGGCGAATTGAAATGATTTACAAGATTTTATACGTAAAAACTATTTTACATGTTACAACAAACTTATACACTTTGGTATATATTATATTGGTACCCATATTAATTAATAAAATTACGTTATTATATTATTCATATTATAATAATTCAAATTTAAAATTATTAATGGCTTATTCTGTATTGTATTAGGATTTAGGCACAATGTGTACAAAACATAGTTTGATGAGATAATATCCAAAACAGGAGCAAACTTCGTCAGCATACAAAGCGACTCAATCGTCCTAGCGGTACACTCCTCTTAAATATCTTCATAGGTACGTATTGCAGTTTGTGAAAATTAGTCCGCGTTAAAGCTTCTCCTGAAATCAAGAAAACCCAACTGTGTTATGAACAGTAGTAATCGTAGTTTCCTCGAACAACGCGTAGCCCAAGGTCACCGAATAGCCATTGTGTGTAGAGCTTCCCTCTGTGAGTTGATTTCCTTTATGAGTGTGCGAGAAGTGAGGAATGCCGAAGCTCAGTAAAGAATGGCTTTGTTTAGTAGGCGACTACATGTCTGTAGGCCGAGGGCGCATGACCACATCGGCATTTGGGGAGAGTGACGTCACTGGCTGCGCGACGCCAACCCCTAAACCCCCTCCCCACGCATGGCCAAGGCCTAGCCAAACATCGACCCTGCGCTACTCTTGACATTGGATCATGGACTTGCCAAGATATCAATCGTTCATTGAAACTATTTCATTCCTTCATGAATTAATTTTGTTTTTAATATTTTCCATCAAGTATTAATCAATAGTTCTTTGACTATTTTGCTCATTTCCGCAATAATCACCGTCAAGGAGGAATTTTGATAAATTTAAATTGTTATTTTCATAGTTAGGTGCCTGCGATAATAAATGATAATTCAGCCAAGGAATATTACGTTACGTGTAGGTAGTGTAGGTACTTATAATAAATTGCAACAAAGTTCTAGAATTATGAGCCAGCAATTATTATACATTACAAAATGTTCAGTAACCCGACGCGCGCCGGGTGTCCTCGTTTGCTGAGTAGATGGTAATTGAAGTAAGTCCTCCATCAAATTCCTCCGCTCTTTGGCACGCCCGAGGGTTCTCGTTATAACCTTGGACTTATCGGGGAGCACGCATTGCGCCATTCCACTGGAGCACAACCTTGAGACAGCTGACATCGCATTCTCGAACAACTTGAAACTGCGTCTTCAGCTTTAGTGTAGCACAATCCAACTTCTTTTGTCTTGTGTTTTACTTGCTTGACCTTGGGAGATCACTATATCATTGAAATTTCTGATACGAATTGCAAAATGTAGGTAACTAATTTTGTGCCAATATTCTGCGTACCTGCTTGTAGTTGACATTTCTAGAAGGTAACTAAGACTTTATCCCTTTGCCAAGAAAGCTCCATAACTTTTTAAAGTCCTCGAGCAAAGTCCAAGAGTCAAATGGATCAATCAGGACCTACTCCAAATATTCATAATATCATTCCAACAAGTAATTAATTTTGTAAAAATTTAAAAAACCCACGACCCAATGAAACGGCTGAACTGATTTTGTTCAAACATAGCTAAGAACACTCCCGACTAATTCAACTTTCAAACAAAAAAACAAAAACAAAATCGGTTCATCCGTTCGGGAGCTACGATGCCACAGACAGAAACACACAGAGACACGTCAATCTTATAACACCCCGTCGTTTTTGCGTCGGGGGTATAAGTAGTACCAAATAAAGTGGCATAGCCTAAAACAAATTTAGAAACTAAAAACATTGGTTGTGTTACATAGGTAGGTACATATATAGTGCCACTTGCCTGCGGTAACTGTCTGATATCTGCAGTAGCTACGTAGTTGGCTCTGGCTGAAGGTAGAATAGGGGACAGGGGGAGACTTTGAATGAGGTAGTATCGCGTGGGTGCGGTGGATGTGAGGGCGGACGGTGGGCGTAGTCGCCGCCGCTTCTTTGTACTGACATTCTATAAAACACCGATAAATGATCATCCCAGTTTTTTTTAACTGTCTGAATGACGGAACTTGCATGTGGCACCTCTGCCTTTAACAATGCATTAACCTCATAGGTCACGTCCACCAAGGACGCAATGTGGCATTGCACTGTGCCCGCCACCCTGAGAGATAAAGATGAAAAGTCTCATGTGCCTGTAATTTCACCGGCACCCATACCCTTCAAACCGGAACACAACAATGCTAGCGCTACTGCTTTGCGGCAGAAATAGGTATGGGGCGAACCCCACTTCCCGTTCGTGGGGGGACTTCCCCGGACGAACTCTTTCACAAAAAAGCTCTACTACTACTAACATGTAAGTATGAATAATAGGTACTCGTGCAGCACAATTTTGGTCTTTACAGAGCTCCATTGTATATTGCTTGCATTTTTTTATAGTGCAGTTCTAGACTTTTATTGACTACTAGATCAGCTACATCTCTAGACAAAAAATAACGTTCATCGAAGATTCGAAGGACAGACAAAGGATACAATCTAGACACATTTGCTATATTCACAGATGACCGTCACTTATCATTACTTGTAATAAGTGCTTGGCCAAAGCATTAGCTGAGCTTTAGTTGTAATAATCACAAATCTTTTAAAAAACATGTTAATCGCCGATTATGGGTGTACATTTAACTGTAGCCATAATCATATGTTACTAACTTATATACCGCAACAAACGAACTCAAATTAGATTAAAAAAAAATAAGTAGCTCATTTTCACGTAATATCATTAATTGCCGGTAGACCTAATTAAAAATAGTATAGACTGCTTTAGTTTTATCCCACAATTAATTAAATTCTAGAGGATTAATTCCATCCAAGTCAACCCTTGCGTAAACCTCCTACAACCATCTTTTCCGCCCCCTAACGAATGAAGGTAATACCTATTACATATTCAGAGCGTGTCCCTTTCATTTGCTGAATAGAACAAGTTGGCTTAGCTTGTATTTGAGGTAATGAGATGTATTACGGCTAAATTGTGTTTTAGAAATTAACCAGATTGCTCTGGTCTTCATAGCACTTTATAAAACAGATTTCTTTAGCATTTTCCTTTTTAGGGTTCCGTAGTCAAAGACAAGGAACCCTTATAGATTCGTCATGTCTGTCTGTCTGTCTGTCTGTCTGTCTGTCTGTCTGTCTGTCTGTCCGTGTATGTCACAGCCTTTTTTTTCCGAAACTATAAGAGCTATACTGTTGAAACTTGGTAGGTAGATGTATTCTGTGAACCGCATTAAGGTTTTAACACAAAAATTGAAAAAAAACAATTATTTTTGGGGTTATACCCCATACTTAGAACTGAAACTAAAAAAAAAAAAAACATTAAACCTATACGTGTGGGGTATCTATGGATAGGTCTTCAAAAATGATGTTGAGGTTTCTAATATCATTTTTTTCTAAACTGAATAGTTTGCGCGAGAGACACTTCCAAAGTGGTAAAAAGTGTGTCACCCCCCCCCCCCCCCCCCCCCCCCCGTTACTTCTAAAATAAGAGAATGATAAAACTAAAAAAATATATGATGTACATTACCATATAAACTTTCCAGGGGTTCCCTAACTTATTTTGTCTACTGCCCACTTTGAGAATAAATTATTTTTTAGCGCCCCCATAGTAATTTTTCAGCGCCCCCATTTTTTTACCCACTTTACTATTATATATTCTGTGCTATAGTTAACTTCAAATTAAATTAATTATTAATTATTGTGAGCTATAAAACATGATTGCCCGCGGTCTATTATCTACAAAAATGACATAACTAGGAATAATAATAACTAAATGCGAAAGTGTGTCTGATTTGAAGGGTCTCTTAACGCCCCCCTTTAGGCCTGCAGCACCCACAAGGGGGCATTATCGCCCACTTTGGGAACCCCTGGATTAAACTGACATTATGTTTTTTTTTGGACAAGGCTAGTTGAAGAAGCTCCTTGTCTTATTAGATCATTGAAGAGGCCGTTCATTCACAGCATAAAAACTCAAACGACCCTGTCTAAATAACTGTGGCATTACAAACATTTGACCTCTACCTACATAAATTAAGTATTTCCAAGCATTACATGCTATTTTAATAAAGAATTCCCACATTGCTTAGAGGTTTGAATTTATAGCCTCACGTTATTTCAACAATATATAACTTAAGGACAACATACATATTGTATAACTTGCAGCAAATAAGCACAATATTAAGTTATCCCATAAACTGTACAAGGTTTAAACGTATGTTTTTTCTTAAAAAAAAACTTCTTTCATTGCTTGTATGTACTCCTATACATACATTAGTTCTGAAGGTATAATTTATTTATAATTTTCAGTAAATCTAAACTTCTGCGTTTAGTTGAATACCTGCCTGCTCCTGATTAATGTTGGCTCTATTCGTGGAGCACATCTCAATCCAAGTGCAGACACTCTTCAAGGAAAATATTCTAAATCTGAGTGTTTGATTATACTAATTCTAAAATGGATTGTTGATATGCTTGCTGTAGTATCAACAACCTGACCATCAGCCAGCATTATTCGTTTAATATATGTTGCATATAAGACCATTACAACGGGCATTACAATAACAAAGATCAGGGATTTATAGTTTTAGAAATTGTAGGGAAATAATTTTTGTCCATTTTGAGGCTGCTAACAAAGGCAAAATGCGTAGCACGTACGAGTATCGCAAAAGGGTCTTTGTAATATGATGCCTGTGACGAAGTTCAATTCTAAATGGAATTCTTTGATACCGATTTCCATATAAGTCAGCTCAGAATGTCGTGCAATTGTCTTACATTAACTACTATTATAAGCATTCCCATGGCGGCGAAACCTAGAGGTGGGAACTGGCTAGATGCCAGAAACGTACGCACGAATTTACCCACACCTTGTCAACGACTTACCGGGTAATACATAGTTCATCTCTTCTGTTTCTAATTAATCTAATCTGTTTTGGCTAACACGTATTTAGCTTCAGATGATTTTTCTATTTGGTAGTCTGTCTGTGTCAATTATGCCTTCGTTCAAAAAACGCTTTCATTGTTTTCGTCTTGTTCCATTCCTGTCCAAACGGTATAGAAAAACTGTTTGTAAACTTATGTTGTGTGTCCTGTGTCTTTGCTGTTGTAAACTTATGTTGTGTGTCCTGTGTCTTTGCTGTTGTAAACTTATGTTGTGTGTCCTGTGTCTTTGCTGTTGTAAACTTATGTTGTGTGTCCTGTGTCTTTGCTGTTGTAAACTTATGTTGTGTGTCCTGTGTCTTTGCTGTTGTAAACTTATGTTGTGTGTCCTGTGTCTTTGCTGTTGTAAACTTATGTTGTGTGTCCTGTGTCTTTGCTGTTGTAAACTTATGTTGTGTGTCCTGTGTCTTTGCTGTTGTAAACTTATGTTGTGTGTCCTGTGTCTTTGCTGTTGTAAACTTATGTTGTGTGTCCTGTGTCTTTGCTGTTGTAAACTTATGTTGTGTGTCCTGTGTCTTTGCTGTTGTGATGTTATTAAATGATAATACCGTTGCTTAGCAATGCTAGCACGCGATTCTATATTTGGCTTTACCCCGATAAGGTGAAGGTTAATCGGGTATTTATTGTCAAATGTTTCAATTACATAGATTACTTACATGTATATTACATGTAAGTAACATGTATGTTACATGTAAGTTACATTGTGTTACATGTACTTGTATACCGGATCAAGCTCAAGGGTTCTCTCTAAGCTCCTATGTTTGCTACTTTATTCGTTTTGATCAAATTGTACCGCGCATGTTTTGCTAGGAGTTTTGTGCACTTCTGCTCTTGTGCTTTTCTCACAGGAGATTAACTTGTTTGAAAGGCTCTACGCTATCTCGAACTCTACCATTTCAGTTTTCATACGAGGAAAATTTATTTCTGTATGTTTGAGTACGTAATCTTTGTCTCTGATTTATAATGGAAAACTCTATGGCTACTCTATCCAATAGTGTTATCACAACCAGCTGTTACAGATAATAAGTTTAATCTCGGTAGAGTCAATAGCTTCTATTGTGAAATATTAGCTAATAAAACTAATCCACAAGAAGAATTTACTGCTGCATCAATATTAGCTTTTGTGCAGTATCTAAGTAAATATTTTGATCGTAGATTAAGAGACTAGTTCTTAACAGTATTGTTGGTACTAAGGACAATAAATATTTATTGAACCAACAGTCGTGGTATAAATGGAACTTTGTGTTTGCGTTCATAGGGCATACCTTCAAGTAGCTGATTATATGTTTAGAAAGATAAAGGTGAAAACATGTTAGAAGCCTTAGAGTATTTATCCATACAATTATCTTAATTCTTTAAGAGCTGATGACCGTTATATCAATATATATAAAACATAGATAGATAGATAGATAGATAACACTTTATTGCTCACCACAAAAATAAAAATAACATTAAAAACAATCAGAAAAATAAGTACCTATGGAAGTACAATGGGCGGTCTTATCGCTGAGAGCGATCTCTTCCAGACAACCTTGGGATGGACTGGAATTGACGAGAACGATAAAGGACGGTGGTGTAGATCAAACAAATAAATAAATAAAAGTATACGTATACATACAATCTAACTTATAATAACATAAATATATAATATAACTACACAAAATATACTAAATAAATAAATAAAAATATCTGAACATATTACTAGAATTTACAGCCTTACGACATGGACAAAAAATGATTAAACAATAGCTTTTTGGAACATAACATATGCTTTTTAACATAATTGGAGTCTGTATTCCTTTTCCTTTACGGGTGCAAGAAAGCAATTTCACCCCATAAGGATGCAGCGGGGTGTTGAAGTTTGTATGGAAAAACTCCTCGCGGACGAAGTCGCGGGCTGGATTGTAGTTTCATCACTATGCATCCTATTGCTGAGCCAAGCGCCTTCATTTTTGTTCGCATCTACACAAAACCTGATAAAAGGATGAGGGAAATACCGACTGACTGATATTTGCAATGTAAATTATTCTCCAGCAATCAGCTCACGGATAAGTCCCTTCACTTTTGTTATACAATAATCATAAAGAACTAATTGTATAGATACTTATTTTATAGGAGAAATACTTATTTTTTCTTACTGTCGCACTGCTTGGCAAATACCTCTCCCGTTTTCTTCAATTTGTCTCGGTCCTGGGGGGCGATTCTTGGATTTTAAACATTGCTGTCGAATAGAGATATTTCGGAACATAAGAGGAGATACAGTCAAACATATTATTATCATACTCGTAATATTTACTCATGAAAAATTTTTAATGGAAAATCTCGAATCTTTGACATAAAACCTCGAATGAAAAATGGCAAATCCTCTCGAACGTGTTTTTTTTTTCGTAATTTTCCATACAAAATTTTTCATGAGTAAATACTATGATAATAATATGTTTGACTTTACCTCCTCCTAACTTCCGACATATCTCTATTCGATTGCAAGTCTACAATCCGAGAATCGCCTGCTGTGCTATCTCCTGCCTATGCTGTGGAACATAATTATCAGCTCTAGCTAGATCATCATGCCAGCGCTTTTCTGAGAAGCGCTCATCAAATTATTTTCCAGCGTCCTCTCAACAGCGCCAATAAGTCACAGTAATTTGAATAGCATAACGATATTTTACTATTTATTCTACCGCAGATAAAGAATGCGCCAACTGGTTTAAGTCGGTATTGGTATCAATAATTAAAATAAGTAACTTTTGTTCAAATGTTTTTTGGATTCTTACTTCTTTCTGATTATTTTAAGGTTAATACAGTAACTAAAATAAGTTTTTTGTAGAAAAAAATATTTTACAATACAAGTTTTTATAAAATTAGTGCTTGGAACCTTGTGCTGATCAAAATGAGCCTGAACACGGCCAGTCTACTATTATCCATCGAAGAGTTCCGTTGTCTACCTTACGTCTCCATCATCAGATCAGCTCGCTGTGATCATAATAGTGTATTGTCATCGGAACTTGACAGGTATGCATAATTTTAGTTCAATCGGATCTCAAGAATTGGTTCTAATTCAGCTTGCAATATGTGACCTAAACAAACAAACATAAACAAGATAATTAAAAGTTTGTAATAAACTAAAATCAGGTGTTTCTTGAACTGTAAAGTCATTGACTTCAAGGTAAGTTGTTTTTATTTACGAATCAGCTGATTTAAGGGGTTACAGTTGAGATAAACTCACAGAAGATAAACTCAACATTCAGAAAATAGTAAGGATACCGAAAAGTCAGAACGCTCATTTTCCATCTGATCCTGTATATAAAGTAAGTCCGTAAAGTCAATCCATATTTAAGGATTTTGACGATGCCAATGTTTCTTAATCTACAATTATTTGCAATAAAGCACAAAAGAGTACCTACGTAAACAGTGTAATCTTATCTGTTAAGTAATGTACCTACGTAGTAATGTTTACAGTGCAAAGAGTGGCGTGAAGCACAGCACAGCACAGTTGTTGAATTAAACGATGTTGGTGTCAGGTGCGCGTAGGACGTCCCTGCCGGGAGCTCCCAGCTCTGCTGAAATCCGATACTCGAGTACAACAGCTGCCAGCCAGTACCAGGTAAGGGACGGACACTAATAAATGATGAAAATACTAGTGTCCAAACAAACGCTCTACCGATAGTATTGATTTGTAGATTATGGTTACTAAAAATATCTGCTGATTAATTTTATAAATCTACGATACTGTAGAATAAATCACTGCAATTTTTATTGTTACTAATATCACTCGAGGCTTTGTATACTTTGTTTGCAAGTATTGATACGCGATTATACTAGAACACTTCGAGACAAAGAAGTATGGAATGATTTCAACGTTAATACCTACGTGCTCGTGCAATGGAACAGTATGAATACCTACGTGCTCGTGCAATGGAACAGTATTAATTTTATGCAGATTGACTGTGCTGGTGTAGTCCCTTAGAATTTCATTATTTAACAATTGAATTTCATCATAAATACTGTGTTATATTTCTGTTACTGTGTCCCCTTTGAATTATTTCCCCTTATTGTTATGATTCATAAAAAGATAAGCACTCGCTTTTATGTGATAACTAGACAATGCCGTATAGCATGATTATTTATATTGTCATTGAAGAGTGGTGCATTTTCCAAGGTATGAAGATGTACTAAGTATATTTTTAACCCCCGATTAAAAAACGACGGGGTGTTATAAGTTTGACGTGTCTGTCTGTGTGTGTGTGTGTGTGTGTGTGTGTGTGTGTGTGTGTGTGTGTGTGTGTGTGTGTGTGTGTGTCTGTCTGGCATCGTAGCTCCCGAATGGATGAACCGATTTAGTTTTTTTTGTTTTGTTTGAACGGTGGATTTGTCGGGAGTGTTCTTGGCTATGTTTGATCAAAATCGGTTCAGCCTTTTCATTGCGTTGAGGGTTTTTTTATTTTTTACAAAGTTAATACTTGTAGTTGAAGAGGTAATCTGACTCAGTGTGTCTTGGTCATCTACAGTACAAGCTTCATTCTTTGTTTGGTTCTATCTTATCAACCGGTGGCGTTGAGATCTCAACAGGTCTGCTTCCACTATCTATTGAACAATGTGACTAATGAATGACCGAGTGATCGGCTTTGCTTATTGTACATTGATTCAACCAGGGTTTATCTGGTGTAAACCGCTCTATTCCGGGGATTCTGCCTAACAAAAAGCGATCCTACTCAGAGCTTCCTTTATTAAGACACGGGTTCATTCCTCTTATGAACACAACGCAAAAGGGGGGCAATAGAGTCCTTGATGTTCTGCCAGACTGTGAAATTAAAACTAGTTCGTATAACCCGTTAAAATATTGTATACATAATGACTACCGGATTTATAATAAATATATTACTAGTAAGCGTTATAACAAGTTCAACTTTAGTATGCGTAAGTCTCAATGAAACGCAGAAGACGTGAATCAGATCTTATATCGGTGTTGTTTACGTTATTAGAAGTTGATAATAATTTTAAAATATTTTAAAATGTTTGTCTTATACTTTGTGGTACATATACATTGTGATGTCACCTAAATTTTAACGAATGCTCGGAGGATTTATATTTTAGCCACTATTATCTCTTTTATCTCGTTATTTACGATTAGGATTATTTAATACGATCTAGTTCAACTTCATGTCAACAATCTGGTATAGTCGTGCAAAAAATGTGTTCGTTCTCCCTAATTCGTATGTCATGAATTGGATTGATACATAGAGGATATTTTATAAATAGTTTAGTTAATAGACCGGTTTTAATGATTTAAATTAATGTTTCTTTTTTAATTTTACACTCTTTCGTGCGTATTTTTTATATTTGGTACAAAAGTGTGACAATATGCGATGCGTTCCTAACATTATGTTGTCTTCAACATCCCGATCATTTGTACGTAACAAAGAATGATCTGATTGAACTGTACATAAACATCATTCATACAACATTGTTTTACTTCTAATTTGAATTCGTTGCTAGATCTATTACAGTTAACTAGGTAGTACAGCAGCAGTTTCCACAAACAATAACTTATTGTCAACGGTTTTTATTGTCTCGTTTTTTAAATCATTGATGGTATATTGTCAATTGCACCATATTCGCAGACTTTTGTGTCTGATACTATGTCAATGAATTGTTTAAAACAGGGGTCATGTTACGAGTCCGTTAACCTGTCCCAGCTTGTGGAACAGGTAGTAAGTATCTCCAGACAGGGCTGCTTGCTATGGCGAGCGAGACAATGCCGCTGTTGCCGCTCCCCGCTGTCTTGACTAGGCTCTATGTTGCTCGCGTCGATGTGTGTGCTGGTTTGGTGCTGTTTACAGACAGAGACCACACATCGAAATGGTGCGCAACATTGATTCGTGGTTCGCGTTTCGGTCGCAGTTGTCTCTCTCACTCAGCCAGCGCCCAGTGAGCAGCTCAGCTCAGCTCAGTCAGTCAGTCAATAGCGCGCAACGCGAAGAGAAACCAGTGTACCGCGTGAAGCGCTGCTTTTATTTTGCGTTGATTTTTTGTCCAAGTCTAAGCTTTTACAAAGGAAACCTGTTTTAGAATTGCTATAGTAGCCATTGTTGAAAACGAAAGAGCGTTGTTACATTCGTTTAGTGTGTTTTACGTAGCTTTACTCTCTACAGTTTTGGTTCCTGTGTGTTGAGTAATATTCTGTGTCAGTTTAGTTGGAGGGGCTGTGCTTGTGATAGAATCGGACGATTTCATCGTGAACGTGTTCCAATTTTGGATTTCACCACGAGCGGGCTCAAGGAAGTTTATAGCCTAGTAAGTTATGTTATGATGCACATTTTGTTGAGGGTTTTGTTTTCAGCTTGTGGTTTTCAGAGGCCTTACTAAATATAATTGGTGATTTATTTCTCGAATTTCTGTCAAGTTTGGTGTTTTGACAATGGAACTACTATTATAGCCATACCTACTACCATTTTATTTCACGAAAACTATTATAGTTTACAGTAAGTTTTCCACTTGAATAATTTCCAAGTGGCGTTTTACCTTAAAATAGTGAGAACGAAAATAAAATGTTCATGCTGATTTATTTATTTGTATTGTAATTTAAACAAAAATGTTGAAACAAGAGACCAAGGACTATTCCGAGGATATTCAAAACTTTAATCAACAATGTTGTCAAACTAGTATTTGGATACTTAAACATCAATAATATTGTTCAATCTACAAATGAGGCAAAATCTGATTTTTATGTACCGAATATACATATGCCGGGGTGATCGTGGTTCTTCTATAGATCTTCTTATTTAGCATTCTATCATGTAGTGAAACTCCAAGCATAGCTCTCTCCAAAGCCCGCTGCAAGCCTGAGCTTGTATATGTGGCCAATATTTAAACAAGTTAGATTATTAAACCATACGCCACACTCACACCTTGAGCAACGTAATTAATTACGTTTCCAAGTGTTGGCAAATATATTGCTGCTGGCTGATATAATATTCTGTGCATCATGAGTATATCCAGCATGATAATTTAGCAGCTTATCGCTGTAAATCCCATACTTACCAGATTTTATATGAAACCCTAGAACAATCGGATTATCTGAGCTTAGTGCCATTCTCGCCAAAAATTGGCTGCCGTGAAGGATTTGACAGGGCCGCGACTTACGTGTAAGTTTTTGATTTTATTATTAACGGTCAGTACATAACAATACCGCAAATTGTTTGTATTGCATCTAGCAACCATCGAGCGTCGAATGTAGACTCGAAAAATGCTAACTAGTGCGATAAAAAGGCGAATTTGAGCGCTCTTTGAATTTGACTCTACAACACAGTAATATAGACATCAATGCTTCAACATTACGGTACTGCGATTGCTGTCTAAATTACTTAAAGTAACTCAGCCATTAAGGCTGCCCCCAAAAAACTTACCACCTCAGTGCTTCTTCAAACGAAAATAGTTGAAATTGTAGTGCGCTCGACAGTGGTGCGTATGACGGCTGCGTTGCCCGGAAAAGCAGAATTTGGTAAAAACTGAACGTGGAATTGTTGGACCTCATTGAACATTTTATCCTGGGATCACCCACTGCTCTAGGTATAGGCCTCTTTCGCTTATGCCAGCTCCTCATGTCTTGTGCGTCTTGATAACATACTATGTGATATAGTTTTAATGCTCAAAACAGATTTCAGCAAAATGATATGAAAAGTACTGATACTTTTCTTTTTTTATGGTCTTCTTCTGGTAAAGAGGACATAAGTACCTATAAACCAAATAACAGTATTTTGCTCGTGCGTGGTGGAACTACTCCAAAACTATCAGATTTAGGTTTGACTCATCACAATAAACTTAATACCAATGTCCCAATTTCTATCATTATTATTTAAACACAACACGTTTGGCATATTCATTCATTTAGTTCAGCTCCAGGCGCATGTAAGAGTCAATCGTCAAACGTGTTTATCTTGTCGACTGTTTTATGAACAGTTATCTCTGTTTTATTTTCCTGAAGCCCCTGAAGTCTTGATACAATATAGTAATGTTTGGTACCTACTTAGTTTCGTTGGCTCGAGCTGCCTTCGGTTAATTAAAAGGCAGCGACATTGATATACTATACCTTTCGAAATGTTCTGTTATTTGATAAAAATGCCATTGATAGTGTAAGGTCGTGATCGTAAAGCAGGTAGGTTGTCGCTAGTTTGCATCGCTCGACGCATACGCAGTGAAAGTGACGATCTGGGGTACGGCAAGTGCCTGACCACTCCGAGCGCCTCTGTCGACTCCACGATTACCGATGTCGCAAGTTCCGTAGAGTTCTAGAAAGCTTCGGTATTTTGCGTTATGAGCACAGAATGCTTTTGTTCCGCATTTGCTTTCGTAACTGCGTGTGGATATCCACATTTCCTGACGATGCTAACAGTGTCACTGTCAATTTCGTCGGTATTTTTATAAGTGTCACACTATGCAACGCAAGATAATTATCATGTTTCAATAACCATATTTGATAGGCTAAAGCTTAACAAAAAACGGTATTTCGCAGTATAATGATAATGAGAAGTGGACGTTTTGCGCCTGAGCCATATCAAAGTCGTTCAGATGATGGCGTGAGACCACACTTTCTATGATCTGTGCGTGAGACGCAGGGGTGCGTTCAATGGGTACTGAGTGTTGGTTGTCGCTAGAGTGTACGGTTGTTCCGTACACAGGCTCGGTTAGAGCGTTCGGTTAGCGTCACGTGACCCTAACCGAACAACCACCTCGGATTATCATGATGTATGGGTTGTTCCGTTCGGAGGCTCGGTGAGAGTGTTCGGTTAGAATCAGGTGACCTTAACCGAACAACCACCGTTTGAGGTGGTCGTTGTTAGGATTTTTATGTGAGATTGATGTCAATGTCAAGTCAATCCCACCCATTCCCCCCATAAAACCTATTCGATCCACAGATTGAGAAATATTGGAGAATATAAACCCAATGAATAACATAGAAACCGCAAAAGCTTTTATTGATCTAAAAATGGGCGGTATAAGATCACACTGATATACTGCAGTGTATTACAAATTATTTATTCATCAAACTAAAAAAACATTCATTCATACTATCTACTAACTTTTTTGGAAAAATGTAGAGCTGAATATGTTGAAATAGAGCAGAATTTAGCTCTAAAAGAACTAAATTGGCAACACTGGGTGACAGAAAGCGTTTGTTGACATTTAATATTGACAATGACATTGACATTTCGTGTCAATTCAAGTCGTTCAGAGTTTCAGAGCGTGGTTATAAAACAACACCCAAACCCGTTGAACACACCCCAGCAGGGGTGTGGAGCGCGAGTGCGACCATTTGACATTTTATTATTACTCGAACCTAGCAGTTGTACTATGCGCTTTATCTTCTCCTAACTTTGTGCTCTATAACGGTCTAATGCTTATTACATGCGACTCTACATTCGATACATAAGCGCCAACATTTGGCAAGATTAAATTCCACCTGTCTCACATCTTGTAATCGATTGTTCGTTAATTGTTGTTCTTTCCTTTTGTTTGGCTAATATTCGGTCAAGCTCAAGGCACGTAGGTAAGGTTGTTGTAAACACGGTCATTTCTGTGTACAAAAAATATCTATGTTAATGTAGTCTACAATTGATTTGACTTTATTTTGTTACCATGCAGCATAACAAAGTGTAATTGACCGTTTGATAGGCGTGCATCGAGGTCAGTCCTAAAACCTATACCTGCTAGTCTAGCTATTTGTTTAATGTTTTGCGCTTGCGTGTGATGATTGAAGAAAAACGTTTCCATGAATGAAATTGATGAGTCAGTGATTTGGCTCGCTCGGCAGGCGCTTGTTTTCATTCAATGTTGTTACTACATCTCACTGAATCGTCAAGGATGACAAAGACAAATCCCTCTACAGTTTTATTAAATGTCGGTAGTAATAAAGGCGTTCATTAAACCAATAATGCGGCCAGTTATATTTTCGTGTCGCATTGCTGGCGTTGTTGGTTCGCCATCGGGCGCGATCAATGTATTCTGGGTAATGTTATGAATATAATATCACTTTAGATACGTATCTGTATATTATATTATAGGAAGGACACGGTATTTTCCCGTTCCATGTAAATCAGTCTTTATTTTATTCTCGGTCAGTAGGACATGGCAACAGTTGTATAGTTGTCGTTTGCTTAATTAACTAAGATCCTGTAAACTAGATACCACTCTGACGAGTCGATATCGAGTTTATCTGAGGGTCATTATTTATCGACAATACCACTATACGTAGTTTTAATTTGGGTAAGCACATTTGCGCAAAGGGCAGCACGGAGGATCACGCAGCCCAGTGACCTACTTCAAAAAAAGCAAGTTTACATTGCAGTTTATCCTAATAGGCAAACTCTGTCGCCAGGTTGTTCCTTCTGGTTTCAAATTGTCTGTGGTGTATATACATGTTGTATAACTTACCTCAGCACCAAATTTGCTAGTCGCAGATTCAACGGAACCAAACAAAGCATAGAAATAGATTTATACTGTCCAAAAAATATCCTCACTCATTATTTCTAAAATTTATCTTAAACCTGATCTTAGTTTCGAGCTTAATGTTTTGTTCGTTGTATTGTTTGGCATTGCTCTCCTTGTAAATCTCTAAAACTAATCTTAAATTTGTATGACTGTTGTACTACTTGGCAATTTATCACTTCGGAGTTCGGACATTTCTTTGTAAAAGTTAGCTCCGCAGCTAACTAGTTTTGTAAATTGGCTTCTTTTGTTTTACTAATTGATTAAGTTTCCAAATACTTGTTCGAGACGTTAGCTCATGTCATGTCATTTACTCACCAAATTTTTTTTTTTTTTTTTTTTTTATACTACTTGGATGACGGAACAAGCAATCTGATGTTAAGCGGTAACCTCTGCCTATGAACAGTGCATTACCTCATAGGTCACGTCCACCTAGGACGCACCCTATGTGGCATTGCACTGCGCCCGCCACCCTGAGACAATTATGATATCGTTTAAATTTCCTTTCATGACAAAACTATAACACTGTTTGTGTGCTTTGTGTTCGGTACCTACTGCTAAATTATTCGTAGGTGTTATAATTATAGCTCTTATTCTCTTTATTCTGAACTTTTCTTCTTGAAGAGCTGTTGAGTTGTATAATGTCTTGTGTTATGTGTTGACCAGTTTGCCTCCTGAGCCTGACAACGGCCTCCTCTAGCATATCCCATTGAGATTCTGTCACAGGCATCCCTTCTCCAATTAGGACCTGCTGCTGTGAGTTTGATCTTATCTTCTGTGCTGTCCACCCCGGCTCCTCTTACCATCTCCTGGATACCAATTGTTGTAAATTTTCTCTGGTTTTCATAACAAACAACTATGTGTAGCTCTGTCTATGTCCATTTTTGTTTACTTATCTATTTATATTTTAAATTGCTGTCGTTTATTATTAGAAAATGTATTCGTATTGGGAATTATACAATTATCTGAAGTTCGCTGTGGGATTAACAGATTTCATGATTGTTTGTGCTTTTACTTCTCGGCAGTAGCTGAGTAACTGTACGATAAATTCAACAGTTTATTTCGAAACCGTATCTCTTCGTTTTGAAACTGGTTATTTCTGGTTCTCGATATGCGTGACCTTATTTATCTAAGGATTTTAAATATTGCCTCGCGTCTTGTCTTGCTAACAAATTCGAATATGTGTCTGTATTTGCAATGAGCTCAATCTACTTTAATTATGTATGTATTCTGGTACGCTGACATATTCTTATCAAGCGTTTCAAGGTGTCTGACACACACCAGTGCCATTCAATTTAATGAAACTTGGTTGATTGAAGGATTCATTGAATTTCCATTCACGAGACCTACAGAACATACCTGTCCGTATAATAGCTTAGTATCCATTTATTACCTGCCACACACAAAAGTGCAGTTAGTTGCATAACTGTTTTACAATTATATACCTGCCTAATTTGTTTAATGTTCGGTACTGCCAAGTTTTCCATTTTGTACCGAAGCATTATTATTCAATTCTATTTTGGCTCTTCCGATGTGTTATGTTTATCGTGTTGTTCTGTGGTTCGCTGTCGTGTTAGAAGACGATCAGCGAGGCGGGGCTTCGCGTCACGTCACGAGACTATCGAGAAACAGAGTCGGTAGTCGGCTGAGATTCGCATCTAATTTGGTGACGCCGCCGTTTTGGCAACCACCGCTGTTGGCCGACCGACGCGACGCGACGACACAATCGTTTCGACGGACTCCGACGCGCCTCCATCCATGAAAGCAATCGCGACTCGTGCCTGCGTCACAGCAGTAGTACAAAAACAGATACTTTGGGAACAAAACAGCTATTTAATACCTACAGATAAAAATGTAACATCATAGGTACGTTGTTTATGAACCTGAACAAAACTAATAATATTTTCGAGCCCAACAGAAAGTGCGTAGGTCGAAGTTTGACTATCATCAAATTGCGTAGGTACTAAATTAAACATAACTCGTATGATTATTGTTAGTAATGAAACGAATCTTATCGGGTATTGTTACCTAATCAGCTCGTCGTATGTCGCTCATTTGTGGTTCACATCTCGAATTCTGACGTGGCGAGAGCACAATCGCCTTTCGGGTGAGTTACCCTATATGTAGTATAGAATCTGCGTTGTTCGTGTGCCTTTGCAGTCTCGTACGTGACCGAACGCCGCCGCAAGCAAAAAACAACAAAAACTAAAGTCAGGTCGGTTAACTTAACTTATCGGCTCGGCAAGTAGCAACCGAGCAGTGCTCTCGAGTCACTCGCCCCAGTTCCCTGACCTGATGCTGCCACTGTTTGGAACCCGTTGTTGCAGGCCTGGCTACATACTAATATAGCCTTTACCCTGCGGCTTCGCACGCGTGGTGTCGGGTCGGGATTAAAAGCATATTCATCAACACAAAACTGAAGGGGGGGCGTATTGATGGATATCCAGACAAAATTACATCAAAATCCACTCAACCGTTACAGAGTTGAGTGGAACTAAACATAACTCGTGCGGAAGCTAATAAAACATAGCCTAATAGTACTCAGGGATAATGTAGCTTCCTGTTAGTGAAATTATTTTCGGAATCGGATTTGTACCTCCTGGGATTACTACAAACAAACTTTACATCTTTGTATTATGAGTAGGTATAGATGAGAATACAAATTAACTAATAACTAAGGGTGATCTTGACTTTCCTATAGAGGTCTCTGACTGATTAATTTATCTTGCAAACAAGAACGGGTCATTGTTAATATCATTATTGTATTTGTTAGGTGTTGTTTAATCCACATCAAATGATCACCAAGAAGAATCAATAACAGTAGACAATAACATGAAAATACTTATTGTTCTTGCATCAGAAAGTATCGTTAATGCTATCGAAGACTTGTGGCGCAGTCAGCCTTCGAATTCTGTCACTATCTGACTCATTCTAATTCAGGTAAGTTACAAAGTAACAGGATAGCCCTCGCGAAACGAAAAGTTTGCGATAGTCACGAAATAAATCTTATAAAATGTAATCAGTCGTTGTGGAATTTTATAGTGTAGTTTTTGATGCGATTTGGAATTGTCAATGAGGAGAAAAACTGCTTTTAAAGATGAATAAAGCAGTATGTTTGATGTTTTTTTAATGCATCGAAGTAACATTTTTGATTCCGACATAAAACTCGTGAAATTTTCAAAAAGGTGCATTTTAGAGTTGCTTTAAAAATACACGTTTTAAACAACTTCGTGAATTGACAGTACCTTTAATCTATTTATTTATACTGGGTGTAACATAATATCCCTATAAGCCCGGGGAGGGGGTATTCTACACATCATGGCGTATAACTTTAGTTCTACGACTTTTTAAAATTAGAAGTATTTAATTCATGAAATGCCTTGTAAAAGTCCTGAAATTCCGCGATAAATTCTTGAAACTCCTCCAGAAATGTACCTTACACAAAGTGAGGCAGCCCTACGTAAGGTACTATAACGTACCGTAACATCCTCATGCTGTGTTAGGAATATTTCTTGAGGAATTTCAGGATGTTTACGAGACATTTCATGAATTAAAAACTGCGAAATTTAAAAAGTCGTAGAACTAAAGTTATTCGCCTTGATGTGTAGTATACCCCCTCCCCGGGCTTATAGGGATATTATGTTACACCCTGTATACCCGAGTTTCGTTTACATTTGAACATTGATTATACGGCTCCTTAGTTAGTCAAGTATGTCTTCATTAGCCTAAACTTTGCACTGTTACTCTGTAAACAAGTAGTTTTCTTTCTATTTGGAATTTAATTAGTAAATATAATTACTTATGTTATCTTACGAACACTCTTGTCAAGTTAGTTTATTTATTCTTATATAAATAGTACGATACTGTTGTCTCTACAAAATAGGTAGTATATTCTTTCAGATAGTAGATGATTTGCGCTTTGTACACACACTGACAATAACAAAATCTTGGCTTCAGTTTAGAATTTTAGGTTATTCAATCAAAACAATGCAATCAACTTTGCTTTGTGTTTGCATCTTTCGTGTTTGCCAGTGTCTATCACGACAGTTATCTTGTCTATTAGGAACAATGCGCTATAGCAAACTGACGCCAGTTTTCTATGCGTGTGTGCGTGTTACACAGATAACACACAAACACTCCCTACACTAAAACGCCGACACAGACTAATGAGCATAGTTTGAATGCATTGTATGTGTGAGCGCGTGTATGTGCATCTTAGACAAGCCTGATAAGGTTTTTTTTGATGTGTTAATTATAAATAATGTTTTTTTTATAAAATATTAGTTATTAGTTTATGAGCATAGTTTTCGGCTTTACTTGTTTCGTACGCCATGTTTTGTCTGAGCTTTCTCTATTTGTCTGAGGTCTAATACATTACATTATTTCCCTCACGACCACGCTTTGCCACGACTTGAGATTTCTATTAACCGGTGTTGAAGATCTTGACCTTAACGTTACGCCAGCCCCAGACAGAACTTCATACAAAAAAACTCCTTGCGCCGCTCGAAAAGCCATTTTAGTTCTTTCTGTCCCCCATTTGCAACAGGGGGACAGATAGAACTTTTTCAATTGATAAATGTCCCACCCACCTTTGCAAAAAGGAGGACAGATCGAACTTTTTTGTCCTAACTGTCACACTAGGGGGACAGAGCAGGGTGACAAATGAGAATAATTCATTTTAACTGAATATTTCGTAAACTTTAGATAATTTAAAAGAACCCTTCAGTATTAATGATTAAATAAATAGTAGGCAATTTAGTCAAATCGTGTGTTTATTGTACAGTGATCGCAGATATAATGCAGTACCTATGAATATTGTTAATTTACTCAGTTAAAAATCAAATCTACTATTTGTAATTTTGAGCCATGCCCCACCTTAAACACAAGTATCTCATCAGCAGCAGTATAGACGCCCACTGCTGGACGAGGCCTTCCCCATAGTATGCAAGGGCCATAATCACCACACTTGGCAGGCGGATTAGTGATCGCAGTATTGGTACTCAGGTCCTGCTGGTAATTCCCTATTGTGATCCCTTAGTCGGCTTTTACGACATCCACGGGAGTAAGGGAAGGGAAGGGAAGGGTATGGTTGCCGGTGAATTTACAGGCCATCAGACTTTTCATCTTTATGTCTCAGGGTGGCGGGCGCAGTGCAATGCCACATAGGGTGCGTCATGCGTCCTATGCACTGTTCATAGGCAGAGGGTACCGCTTAACATCAGGTGGGTCATCTGCTTGATCCGCAATTCCACGTAGAATAAAAAAAAGAAAAAATGCTGCTGCCAATCCCTCTGTGTAAGTTTGGGTCACTCAATAAGAGGTCGCCTCTTTGTTCCAGGTGGACAGCGGCGGCGGTGGCTCTGCCGAAGTAATGGTGTACTCTCTCGGCTGGGGCATGGGCGAGCCGGAGCGGCGCGGCGCTGAACGCAAGCGCGCGCAGCCTTCTCCAGCGGTGCACACCCAGCTCTCCATAGATGATGGACACGAGGTCGAGTTCCTGCCTCTCCACAACCAGGTAACATGCATACACTAACTGAAGTAATAGTGTACTCTCTCGGCTGGGGCATGGGCGAGGCGGAGCGGCGCGGCGCTGAAATCAAGCGCGCGCAGCCGCCTCCAGCGGTGCACACCCAGCTCTCCATAGATGATGGACACGAGGTCGAGATCCTGCCTCTCCACAACCAGGTAACATGCATACACTAACTGAAGTAATAGTGTACTCTCTCGGCTGGGGCATGGGCGAGCCGGAGCGGCGCGGCGCTGAACTTAAGCGCGCGCAGCTGCCTCCCGCGGTGCACACCTAGCTCTCCATAGATGATGGGCACGAGGTCGAGTTCCTGCCTCTCCACAACCAGGTAACATACATACACTAACTGAAGTAATGGTGTACTCTCTCAGCTGGGGCATGGGCGAGCCGGAGCGGCGCGGCGCTGAACGCAAGCGCGCGCAGCTGCCTCCAGCGGTGCACACCTAGCTCTCCATAGATGATGGGCACGAGATCGAGTTCCTGCCTCTCCACAACCAGGTAACATGCATACACTAACTGAAGTAATGGTGCACTCTCTCGGCTGGGGCATGGGCGAGCCGGAGCGCGCGGTTGCAGCGCCCCTAGCGAAACGAAGAGAAAATTAAGGACGCTGTCAGTAAATGTATTGAAGGAAACGAAACATCATTATATAGCGGGCGGTGCTCATGATGAAGAGGCTTCTGAACTCAGTCTCGAAACGTCAGCAAAGTGACGAATAATAGTGGTAATTAGCCGTTTATCTTTTAATATGATTCCCAACCACGATAGTTTCAATTCTATCATTATATAGTTTCGAAAACTATAAAAACTCGTACTAAGCCCCCAGGTCTGTTCCTCTCCCTTTACATAACAAAGTATGAAATAGTTTTACATTACAAATCGAGAGCAAGGAGCGGGTTTTAGCATGATATCGACCAGTAACAGATAGTCTTTTTACATCTCCGACAAATAGAGAAGTTTAGATAGAAAACGGCGTACGAAACACACACACGCACAGGAAACTTGGCGTCAGTTTGCTTGTAACATGTGTGTTGTTGTGAGTTTTACATTAGGAAGAACACTCAATTCTCATTATCTATACGGCGAGCCCATTACCATCAATATGTTTTGACTATAAAAACACACCTCTGCTTCTTTTGATGGTTAATTAATGAACAGCTGGCTGGTCCATATTACTCCATGATATACCAATAAATGTCTGTTTCTGACGTCAGCATCGTAAAACAGACCATTAACAACAAAAAGAAGTGACGAAGTTTGCAGACAACAAATTCAAATTTGACGCAACTGAACCAGACTCATCGATTTTTGCATAACAAAGGGTTTGAGCAAAATACAAAGAATTTCAAATTCATATAGTTTCGATTACTATCAAATTCTCGTACTAAGCCCCCTGACATTAATTTAAATGCATCCTACTAAAGGAGTAACGTCACTTACCGTTCACCTGAAAATTTAAAATTACTCACAAATCAAACATTGTTTAATTCTTACGGTATCAAAATACTTAAGCTTTCAGTTGCATGTTTGAGTCATCTTCAGTTTTAATAGTTGCCATATTATCGTACATCGAAATTTGTTATAACACCATTTATCTTATCAAAATCGGTTATACCTTCCTGTTTACAAAGAAATCTTGATATGGGCACGTAGTTCTATATATAATATTCTCTGATATGGGCAAGAAAAATAATTGTCGCTATTTTCGTTCTAAAAACTGTAAGGATTGATTTTTGATTCTATTTATAGACGAGAATTACGTTTCTTGTACGACTATTGGTTCAACACTGACTGTTTTACTAGTTTTGTTTTGCGCTCTCTCAAACCGATAGCATTGTACTATAGTTTCGTTCTGTGCCGATATGTTTTCAAGCAAAGGTAGTTAGGTGAAGATCAAGCAATGTGAACCATTCGTCGTCTGGTGGCGTGGTCCTTGGTCTGTTCTGGTGACTTACAGGGTCATCGCGCGCTCAGTCGATGCATAGCGGGTCAACGCCACCGCTTTTTTAATCCTATTGGTTACAAGTAATTTGAGCTGTTGTGCAGTCTTCTACTGGTTTGTGCAATTAGATATTTACTCGCACAAGGCATTAATGCTTTTTCATAGTAACGTATTATTCCATATATGGGCGAAGAAAGTATATTTTTTTATTGAAATGACTTTTTTTTGGCTTTTATTTTGGTCATTATTTGCGGTAATTATATAATTATGGTGGTATGCGGGTTGAAGAAAACAGTAGATTAATAGCGAAAATAACATCCAATTTTTTCTTCATATAAGTCATTTAGATGTTATTTTCGCTAATAATGACCAATATAAAAGCCAAAAAAAGTTATTTCAGTGTAAAATTATACTCTGTTCGCTTAATTATATGGAAAAATACGTTAGTATGAATAAGCAAACCACCTTAATGCAATTTTCTGTATAATCTTATCAGTTATCAATCTCCTATCAGAAGATAATTATGTTATTAGTTAGTAGATAACAGCGGCAAGTAGATATAATATACAAGCAGGAAACAGTAAATATGATAGTTTGTGTTACGAGCAACAAGCATTTTTGTTACGGCTACTTGTTCAATGCGTTCATGAAACCAAGATAATCATTATCAGACGTTGACCAGGCAGCAATGTCAAGAACAGAATACTGATGACAATGAACTTTAGGACACAAGGCGTGTGTGAATAATATTTAGAAAGATCCTAAATTCAATGCCCTATCACGGAAGACGTGATATGACTTTGACTCTATCGCCCGGTATGCCTTTCGAAAGTGTAAAAAGATGAGAATATGGAGTAAATACCCGTACCGCGTAGTAACGCTCGGTTCGCTTAGGAAACGAACTCATAAGCACCGGTAAAAGCGATAGAATATCATTAAAACTGTTTGCGTGCTAGGAAACCATCACAATGCACGAGAGACTTAAGACTGCGCCAGGCAGAAATCTTCATACAAAAAAAAACGCCACGCGCCGCTCGAAAAAGCGGTTTTCATTGAATATCTTGTGAAGTATAGATAATTTTAAAAAAACCTCCGTTTTATTGTATTGTTTTTTTATCCAATTTTTAACCCAATAATCTGTACCATATTGACAAACAATCGAATCTAGCCAAAAGTTAGAGGTTACTTTGTGTTTTTTTTTATCGAGAAAATGTTGTCCTGTCGTGTTTCTGTCTTGTTGATCCCTCGATATTATAATGTAGTATCCATGCATATTTTTAATTTCAATATTGTACTTGATTTATTCAGTTAAAAATGTAATCTAAGATTGTTAATTTAGCGTTATACCCTACCTTAATGCGATGCTCGCTTGCAGGTGGGGGGACACACCAGACTGTTGGTGCTCAACGACAGCACCGTTATCAAGCCGCTCAATATACGCGAGCTGCATTTCTACCAGAACATTCCCGAAGACATTCAAAACTTCGTACCGAGATACAAAGGTGAGCTTCACATGTCGAGACGACCGGTGACAACACTCTGTTACGCTTTTATAATTCGCTGAATGCATCATAATCGTCCATTGCATTTGCATTTTACATTATTTTACTATTTTATTATAATGATTACTTCACTAGTTTAAAATTTCATTTGATTGTATTTTATGTGTTGTACATCTACCGAGCATAAAGGATGTTTTCGAGAACGTTTCCACGGCTTTTTGTCAGTATCGCGTTTACGAAACTGTTCGGTTTAGACATCGTATTTTAAATGGATGGACAAATAGAGTTTTAATTAGCTCTTGTGTGTAGTAAATTAACGTTATCTCTTGCGTCATGACTGATAAGTACTAGTTAGTAGTTATCTAATCGATGCTGGTACTTAAAGCTGTGAAATTTGTTTTATACAAAGTTTAGTATCCGAAGCTATCCTTATTGTTCATATGAATGTGTTCATCATGTCGATTTGTGTGATTGTGATGATTGCTTGTTGGAATAAACAAACCCGCCGGCCGCTAAATCTATACGAATGACGAATTTCTTACGATAATGTTATATTTTTCTTTTGTGCGACCCAAATTAAAACGAAATTAACTACTTATTAACTAGATATATAACTATGTTGCGACCTAATTTAATAATTACAACGTATAATTATTTTCTGAGATATTATTTGCATTTTTCATAGAAATCTCACAAGTTTTACATGTAAATTTGTTGAAAATCTATGAAAAATTAAATTAATTTAATGATACAAAATATCTTGAGTTTAAAAATCGAGTATGAAACATATATTATGAGATATTATTTGGAGGAAAAAACATATGAGACATGGAACAAATGAAAAACATGAATTTGAGAAGAAAAGCTTTATTTCGATCGGCTAATTTAGATTGGATTTAACAAAGTTGTGTAGACGGATTCAGCTCTACGTAAAACTAGTATAGGATTAAGTACAAGAATATACTTTTTTAAATGCATAATATACGTACTAATTCGCAATATAAAATGGTAAGTATATTGTATGTTGTGCATTTGAAAGAGCATTGAACTTTTACATTAGTTGATAATAATAAAGGCTATGACTAGCAAAGCTGCGCTCGTGTCTCTTGTCCTTGTCTTGACATTAAGAAACAATAAACATTTTAAGAGAATGGAAAACAATCGTCTACCTACATAAATATATATATGAGGTATATCGATGACGTAAATAAAACGCCTCAATAGAGTTGCCAAGTTTTAAGGCTTCATAAAGTACAAGCGGACACTGCAGTTTCACCCGTGTATTCACCTCAGGAAAATTAATTTCAGAATTAAAAAAAACATGGGCTCTTTGTGTCCTAGCCGTAGGTTTAATCATTTATACTTACATCTGTTGTATCTAAACTGACCCATGCATGGTACAAGTGGTTTAGAGGGATATTTTGACCTAACTACCAACTCGAAAACAAGACGTTAAAACGTTAAGTGTCCTATCTTTTAAGCCAGGTCTTAATCTGTCATCAAAAATAGCCCCGCCGTTTTTGAGTGAAAGCGTGAAAGCGCAAAAAATATTCAACCGCCATCTATAATAGAATACTAGTGTCCGCCCGTGGTTTCACTCGCGGGATAAAAGTAGCCTATACCTCAATCCAGGTCACAATCTACCTGTAAATTAGATTCCACCGAAATCGGTTCAGCCGTTGCGGCGTGATTGAGTAACAAACATACAAACATCCAAGCTTTGACATTTATGATATTAGTGGGGTATTATATATTTCAGACCTGACTCTGACTCCTTCTGTTATAGGAATTCTTAAAGATAACGCGTATTTCTTGTGATGAGTTGTTTTGCCCGATTTTTGACAGTGATGTGCCGTAAATATCTGGTTTGTTTACCAAACTGAGCAGTAAAAGCTAAATGTTTTGATATTCCTTTCTCCTGTCGAAGTAATGGATGGTGGGGATCTGTTCTTTATGTAGAGTAAAGCTCTTTGTGTCCAACCGGAGAACGTTTCCTGCCGCAAGTTCCGGCAGGAATGACAGAGTACCAAAGTGATTCGTTACCCCGAACTGCAATATAGACCTATCTTAGAGAGCCTTCATGTCCTAAACGAAAGGACCAAATCCTTTTTTTTAAATAATATAATCAAGAACAGAACTTTCCGTTCACATTACTTAAATTGATGTTGTTTGAAAATTCCTATAATTTACGCAAGAATTTTTATTCTGTTCCAAACGCCTGCAGTTATTTTAATGATTCATTCACAATATTATAGACAAATAAGTACAGTATTAGCTGTACAGTGTACATGCACATGCGCGTTGAACACTTTGAAAATATACATGAAACATATAATTGTTTATGATGTTAAGACACTGTCTATACTTATCAATTAATACCTCATGATGACAACTGACAAAGTGTTGTATCGAGCAGAGGCATAATGGGTTTCTCCGAGCTACAATGACAAAGAGAAGGCTACAACTTTGCCTAATTTAAAAAAAAAAACTTTATATATAGTTCAGTTATAAATAAATAAATAAATAATGCTGGACAGTTCACACAACATTATCTAGCCCCAAGCTAAGCAGAGCTTGTGTTATGGGTACTAGATAACTGATATACTTAATATAATATTATACATAGATAGATATTTTTTATTATACATAGAAAATACCCAGAACACCCTGAACAAATATCTGCGATCACACAAATATTTGTTCCGAGGCGGGAATCGAACCCGCAACCTCCTGCGTCGAAGGCCAAGCTTTGCCCGCCGCGCCACAGAGGTCGTCAAGGTCAAGGGCGCGTCAGAGGTGTTATTATGCAAAGTCTCAAGATCTTATTTAAAATAATTATTAAATAGCAGCGATTTATTGTACAATTTGTACTTATAGTTCTTTCTATCGAGATGATTTTGTGGAATCGTGTTTTCGCTAAACATAATGCTTAGCGTTAGTCCTCAATTACCATATATTTATTACAAAGTGAATGCTGCACTATTGTTGATGTAACAGAGGACCATGCTAAGCAATGTGAGGTAGTACAGACAGACTCTTAAGACGGTATGTTAAAATTTTGGAGTCGTTGCGTTATATGCTCACTCAGTAACAGTAAAGGTTACAAACTTGATATTAATACTTGAGGATGTAATCTAAATAAATCATAACCACTTTTTTAAATTGGCACTCCTAAAACCCGTTTTAGGTCCTTCCTTCGACTGGAGAAAATATTAAGCGTATTTTTTTTATACTATTCAGTAGGTTATCACATTACTTAGATTAGTTAAAGATAATTAATTTTTATATTTGCTACTTTAGAAGTAAAACGAAGTATTATCATTTGTGGCTTACGTCAGTTACTTCCGAGCGGCAGAAATCTATACCTCATCTCTTCCCGGGTTCAAGTGAGTAATAACGCTGTCACTGTCTTGCAGCTATTGTTTTGTTGATATACTCCGCCCATTCGATATTTTAACATATCGCCTTAAGATAGGGTTCTGACTGTGGATGGCGGGTTTGAGAGTGTAAGGTGGAGTAAATGCGGGAGAGAGCGGGCCCGGGGTCAGGAACGCAATATTAGTTTCCTTGTTGTCGCAAGGGCTCGGCGCGGCGGCGGACGGAGCGGCCGGCGGCGCACCACTACCGCCCTAATAGCGCCCTAGCGGTAATTTTACTATTTGGGTTTGTACCTTTACTTAAAACTACAGTTACACACGCACACACTCATTATACACCAGAGATTCCCAAACTTTTACATCTCCCTGAATAATCTGTTATGCCGGGATGCCACAAGGATAATACGCATGATGGCAGTAACAAAAATACAAAGAATTTATTGGTTTAAAAATGAAAATGGGTGAAATAATTTCAAAATGTTTTCAAATTCATATTCAAAGCGAGATTTTTATGATTTTTGATAATACAAAATACGGCTAAACTCCAATCAGAGCCCAGTCATAGGTATGACGTCATCGTAGTACAAATCGTGAGCCAAAAATACCGCATCGGCAACGCTGGTATAGATTAAATAACAGTTACTAAGCTAATTTATTGTTGTGTAAAATTCGTGACGTCACTAGTAGACGCCATGACACATGCAAGCGTTTCTTAGACGGGAAGTTCAAAAGCAAAAAGTTGCTATTAAACGTTAGTTTTAAACAGAAATAAGCAATTTTTTGACCCATGAGTACATCATGGAATAGTTTTTCAAAATCAGTCATCATGCCTAATGCCAGAGTAAGATGTTTGTGTGGCTTCATGTTCTGTTTATCATACTTGGCTTGATAACTAGCTTCGTGGCATTCGTTTTTACGCCCGCTATTCGGAATTAATGATATTATTAGCTCTACAAAAACATGGCAATAACAAAACAAAGACCACCTATGTGACACCACCCCTTTATGGGCACTGGAATAGGGGGTTTTAAGGGCCAGTACTGATTACTTTCCTGTAAGAGAACAGAAACTGCCCCTACAGAAAAATGACCTCTAAAGTCAGCTTGTGTCCATTATGGGGTTGGTATCTTTCAGTTTGGGAATCATTGATCTACACTCTCAATATTGACCAGTTACATTTTACACATTCAGCACACACACAAACATCTGGTTGAAAACATTTGATATAGGTACTCACATACAAGATACACTACACACAAAATATACAAACCCTTCTTAAATGTGCCTACACTTATAATTTTCACTTTTTCATTAATTTAAAGCTGGCAACTTGCACCATAGTAAGTTTACAATCGTTTTAAAGTGAATTTATCAATTAATTTATTCAACTTGTGAGCTTTTCCGGTCTCGCACGGATACTGTCATAAATTAAAAAGCAATTAGTACATTTTGATGAATGAACCGAAACAAAATGGCTTTTTAAAGTAACTGACATGTAAAAGTGTGTGTGATTGTTTAGCGAGCGCGCCGCGGTGCCGACCGGTATACTGATGGCGAGGCTGTTTGTTTCAGGGGTGATGCAGGCCTCTAACACTGGCGGCACCAAAATGGAGGCGCGGTACTCGCCATGTTTCCGCGACGAGAACGGGCGCAAGGCGTCGCTGACCGGCAAGCGCAAGCGCGACGACGTGTTCAAGTGCGTATGACGCGGCACGCAGCGTGCTCGTCTGACACTCCTCGACACTTGTCATGTGTCCTTTATCATATTTCAGAGCTTGACGTACGCCCGTACGCCCGTTGGCCGGCCGGCGCGCGACGTCATTAATTCATACGATCGCAATACTTACATGACTATCCCACTAACGCGTGAGCGCAATCTGCGAGCCACCGATGATTTGCGTCGTCGAGTCGTGGTAATGATACTATTTGATTGCAATCTAACAATATAACAGATAACACCGACAATGTGTTTCAATTAGCTCCTCATCTCTGTCTTCAGTATAGTTTGTGACCCAAGGAGCGTTATTTACCTACAACAGTGCCTTTCCTATTGCAGATTCAAAGTGCACCGTAACGGCAATGCGAGCGAAGTGCTCAAGAGCATTGCGCACATGGACAACTCCAATAAGCAATGTGAGTATTGCGTGCGCGCTTGTAACCACTACCTACTTACTACTACCACTTTCTTGCTTCGAATGTGCAACTTAACAAAACGATATAGAAAGACGATTTAAATAATAGTAGTTTATGCTAGGCCTATTATTTACGGGGCGCGGACGAGGCAAAGACCCGGCCTTTAGGCTCCCCTCCAACTCAAGCGGTAACTTGCGCTCCATCTCGCTCGCGCTAGCGGGCATTATTCGCAAAAATGTAGTTTTTAGGGTTCCGTACCCAAAGGGAAAAACGGGACCCTATTACTAAGGCTGCGCTCTCCGTCCGTCTGTCACCAGGCTGTATCTCATGACCCGTGATAGCCAGGCAGTTGAAATTTTCACAGATGATGTGATTCTGTTGCCGATATAACAACAAATACAAAAAAAAGGGGCTCCTATAGAGCAAAAGTAATTTTTTGCCGTTTTTATAGATAATGGTTCGGAACCCTTCGTGCGCGAGTCTGACTCGCACTTGGTCGGTTTTTTATTTCAACAGAAGAGACTTACAAAAATTCCTTTTATATCTATTTTAATTATCATACAAAGTCTCAAGTAGTCCATTAAACACTAGCTGTTTATTGTACAATCTAGCGACAACTTTGTAATATTTAAAAAAAAGAAATGGAATCATGTTATCGCTTATTACTTATTTGTTTATTTATTTAACTAGAACAGCACACGACAATTACACTAATTGATTTACATATCACATTAACAATAAATAATGGATAACTATAAAATATAAAATGATAATGCTGCAGTATTGTTGATATAGCGGAGAATCTTTACTAAGTATTTTGTGGACTTTTCTAATTACTTCGCGACTAATGGTTTTCTATATCTGGCTGGGCTACAAATAATACCCCTTTAGCTTTATTTTGTGAGTGAATAATAGCAAGACTAAAAGCGTTCTCGGCAAATCCACTCGCTGACCCTCTGATGCGACATGACAGTTGTGTGTGGATGTCTTGCAGATTTCCTGATGATGGAGAACATAACGTCTTCGTACCGGCGTCCGTGCGTGCTGGACCTCAAGATGGGCACGCGCCAGCACGGGGACGACGCGACGGCCGAGAAGCGCAGCAAGCAGATCGCGAAGTGCCAGGCCAGCACGTCGGGCTCGCTCGGCGTCCGGCTCTGTGGCATGCAGGTATGAATGAATGAAAGTACTTTATTGCACACCTTACAAACTAGTTAAAATAAATACACAACAATTAAACTTTTTTTTTTAACATTGGTTTACATTGGTTGTCCACGATCTCACGTGTTGGTAAGTGAAGATGTGGCCGAAGATGGAGCACAAAGGTCTAGAAGGCACTAATACACCTAATACACTGTGAGAGTGGCTGATTCACTCTAGCCTTGAAGAGACCCAGATTATAGTTTTCAGGAAAGACAGACGACCGGTAGTGTATTCCACTCCTTAGCAGTTCGTATTATAAAGGTAGAACTGAAACGTTTAGTACGAATAGAGGGTATACTAATGAGGTAAGGATGGTACCGAGCCGTGCGCCTGCTCGTCCTATCATGAAAAGGAGATGGTGGGATCAAACTAAATGTACAATGGGCGTAATGTAAAATAAGGTACAAATGTTGTCTGGAAGCTCTTTTTTTTACAGGTATGTAGCGCACCCTGACTAAACCATTGTTAGTAAGCATGTTCCGGGGCGTTTTGACCGTTCCTCCCCAACCTGGCAACAGCCCAAGCTGAGGTCCGTACCTAAGTGGTGCCCTTGTGCTCGTTGCTCCAACCTAACTTAGCGGGTTGAGCGCCATCTGCGCTCACCAAAAGCCCGGTGACGCAATCATGACCCCAGGAGGACAACTACACAAAAAGACAACATTGTTAGTAGTAGAGCTTTTTTATGTAAGAAGTTCGTTCGTCCGGGGAAGTACTACCACCATACCCATTACTGTCGCAAAGCAGCTGTGCTCGCATTGCTGTGTTCCAGTTTGATGGATATGGGTGCCGGAGAAATTACAGGCACATGAGAATACCGGACCAAGGTACAGTGTACAGATGTACAACCAACCAAACAGTATCGCCACAGGACAATCGAAAAAAGAAATTTTCCACGGTCCGGCTGGCCGGACTACACAACCGGACCACGGTTAAGAAGGGAATCACTCAATATCTCAGGGTGGCGGGCGCAGTGCCATGTCATGGTGGGCGCGTCCTAGGCGGACATGGCCTGTAAGGTGATTCTTTGTTATAGGCAGAGGTTTAAGAAACTTATACTTTTTTAAATTATAAATTGATTTTAATGACTGTTTTTGCATAATGCACTTAGGACAGATATTCTATTTCACAAAGTCCGTCTGGCTATGTGTTTGCATTGGCCCATTGAAGCTCTGCCTCCCCTTTCGGGAAAAAAACGGCGTGATGTACGTAGAATAGAAAAAGGTTGATTGTTTAGTTTTGTTGATTTAATATTGTGAGCTGTAATTAATGTTTAGTATGGTGTTATGACAGGTCTACGTGCCGGAGAGCGGCGCGTGCGTCCGGCGCGACAAGTACTGGGGCCGCGCGCTCAGCGAGGGCGGGCTGAGGGAGGCGTTGCGGGACTTCTTCGCGGCGGGCGGGGCGCTGCGGCGCGCGCGTGTGCTGCGGCGCGTGCTGCGCGACCTGGACGCGCTGCGCCGCGCCGTCGCCAAGCAGACCAGCTACCGCTTCTACTCGTGGTGAGTCTACCTGCGGCGTCTCCGGCCTGAGAATATACCACACGTGGATGACGTTAGAGCCGACCATGATCCAAGAAACCATAGTTTGCTGCTCCGAGAATAGGAACCAGATGACGTCACTATCCAGCTGCCACTTTATATCAACAAGAACAGAATTACGGAACAAATTATGAAAATTCAAAAAAATACTTAAAAGACCCCCTGCACAATGAAACGGCTGAACTGATTTTGATAAAACATATCTAAGAACCATCGTTAAAAAACCTGCTTTGAAATAAAATAAAACACGCATTCAAATCTGTTCACCCGTTTAAGGGCTACGGTGCAGACAGACACACATAGCGATCAAACTTATAACACCCCTCTTTATGCGTCGGGGGTTTAAAATATATAAGTTAGATTACACTCTACTGGTAGCACAGAGACGGGCTGTTTCAATTCTCATTGGTGATCAGGACATCTGGTTCCTTACCACGTGACCATCGTTTCTCGGAATGGCGTTCATGGTGCAGTATATTATTATACCATGTAGAAGGGATTACACCAGGGGATGGGCAAGTAGCATCCACCATAGGACTTGAAAGTAATACTCAGATCACCAAGCCGCCTGCCAAGCGTGGTGATTATCGCAAAACTCAGTGCATTCTATGGGGGAGGTCGCATTTTGTTTGTTTGTAATACCACATAGGGTGCGTCCTATGTGGACGTGACCTAAGAGGTAATACATTGTTAACGGCAGAGGTTACCGCTGAACATCAGGTGGGCCATCTGCAAGTTCCGTCATTCATGAAGCAAGACAAAAAAAACGATTGGAATAGGTTGGTCGGTAGATCTTTGTCAGTCAGTAGCATAAGTTGGTAACTTCTTGGGATTCTATCGCATAATGTTGGTTAGCGGTTACCGTAGCCTATGGACGCCTGCAATACCAGAGGCATCACACGCGCGTTGCCGAACCCTTATAAATTACCCTTTATAAATTTCCAAACACCCCTTTTGAAGAACCCCATACTGTAGTCACTTGGGAAAACTTCAGCAGGGAGTCATTCCCCAACCTGAGTGTTCGCGGGAGGAAGTTCCTCTGAAACCGCACAGTCCGGGACCACCCTGGTTCTAAGGTGTGCGGTGAAAAAAGGTTGTTGTCTAACCAATCCTTGGGACAAAACCCATTATACAAACGGTAGAACACGCAGAGAGAGGCAAAGTCTCTCCTCAGACTTAATGGCTCAATACCTTTTGTGAGGTTGGGATTGTCGACAATTCTCATTGCAAGCCTTTGAACCGAGTCAAAAGGTCCAAGCTGGTATCCAGATGCTCCTACCTAGAGGTGACAGCAGTACTCCATGTGGAGCCGGACTTATAGAGAAAGTCAAAGTCAAAAGTATTTTATTCATTGAAATCACAAGGATCGTTTTGAATCGTCTTAAAAAATAAATTTACTTTTACTCCTGTTCCAACGCAACCAGACCTAGAAGAATCAGGCAACAAACACGGTCGTTTTTTTTTAATGAAGCTGATTCAAGGAAAAAAGGAAAACCAACTTAAAAGCCTTACTTAGGCAGTCAAAAGTAAGATGATAGAGAGAATCAGCAAAAGTTCATAAGGCAGCACACTCTACGCTTGATATACTCATCAGCCTTCATCAAGCAGCCTTTGCCTCGCAGTCTCTAGTAGTAGTATGTAGTAGGTCTGTATAGCCTGTTGCGTGACCTTGATGTTGTATTGTTCCAGCTCGCTGCTGATCGTGTACGAAGGCGACGTGTCGGCGGAGGAGGCGGGGGCGGGGGCGGAGTGCGCGGCGGGCTGCAGCTCGGCGGCGGAGTGCGCGGCGGAGTGCAGCTCGGTTGCCGAGTGCGACTCGGGCTCGAGCTGCGAGGCGCCCGACGGACACTTCGACATGTCCGCCCTTCAGATCGAGCCGCAACCCTTCACGCACTCAGAGGAGACCATGGGCGGGTGCGTACATACTAGTTCAAATACCACTAATATCAATGACGACCTCTGTGTGGCGCGGCCGGCCGGCTAAGTATACATTCTCAATGAATCCGTTCAGCAAGTAGCATCTCCGCTGAAAGCTAACTTCCAGGTCACGGGATATTGCCCGGATGCCCAACTTTAGAGATTTTGCCCAACTACTTTAGTGAGGAAGGGAAATGAGTTTAGAGTCTACACCATTTATTTTTGTATGGATGAACCTTTGGACCGATTTTAACATGTGAGATGTTGATCGCTTCGTCTTTAGTTACCTGGGGTAGTTATGAAATATTGTTTAAAAAAAAAAATTGTCTTGACTTTATCTAAAAGAGGGACGACATTTATTTATGTGTATCGGCGGCGTATCGTGTGATATGTAGTTTGGCGATTTTAAAATGAAGACAGAGGGAAAAAAAAGATTAAAATGTTTTAAATTAGCGGAGATCCTGCAGCGAAACCAGCTCTCGAGACCAGCGTGAAGCGAAGGGGAAACTGACCCCCTGAGTGAGTAAGTGGGTAAGAGTAGCCAAGGGTTTCTGTGAGATTTCAAAAACAACGAGCGGGTGGATCCCTGTGTTGGTCCAGCAGTGGACTTCTCTAGGCTGATGATGATAGAGTTGGTTTTTATATGGATATTGTTCGATATATAACTTGTTATGTATTGATGTACAGGTACGAGGAGGGCGAGGTGGCCGGAGGCGGGCTGGAGCGCGCCCACCCGCCGAGCCCGGACTCCGGCGACAGCTGGATGGCGTACTCGAGCGCGTCGAGCGAGTCGTGGCAAGGCGAGGGCGAGGCGCCGCCGCCCGACGCGGGCAAGCGGCCGCGCGCGCGCCCGCGCCCCGCGCCGCCCGCGCCGCCCGCGCCGCCGCCCGACGAGCGCATTGACATCCGCATGATAGACTTCGCGCACACGGCGTACGCGAGCGCGGCCGCCGACTCGCCACTCGCCACGGCCACGCCGCACGACGGCCCCGACTGCGGCTTCCTCACCGGCGTCGACAGCCTCAAGCGCCTGCTCACAGAAATACTCGCCCCGCCCCCCTACAGTTAATGCGGCGCGCCCCCCCCCACACCCCTCTCGGCTGACACCGAGCGCGGTCGCACCCCTCGCTGCGGACTCTTCCACTGTGGACTGATGTAAATTAGGAAACCCGCTCGCTTACATGAGGTGGGACCGCAGGGTATTCTCTATTAGTACGTTCGTGCCCGCCCGTGGTTCGCGTATGTACCTACCTAGCTGCGGTGGTTTCTGCACTAAGTGAATGTTGGCGGTACAAACTACATACGTTAATTTTAAAGTTATGTTATTTGAAGCGGGACCCGGTAGGAAGTTGTAATCTGCCTATTTATAAGTATTACTGTTAAGTTATTCCAGATTGACGTGCTTTCGAGTTGTAGCTTAGTGGTAGGTAACTCTGGTTTCTGTGGATTGCTTTACTCATTGGATGCATCTGTGCACTGCTTGTTGTGAATATTTTGTGAAATCTTAATGTTGTCATAGTGTCACGGTCATAATTCTCTATTGTATAAATGAAATCCCAGTCAAACGAGCCAAAGTAGTTAATTATAGATCTTGAATTTAAGAACAGTTAACTGTTCTGTTACTAAAACAGGAAAAATATTCATAACATATTGTAATGGAAAATTATCAATATCTTTAGATTGATACATTTTTAAAATTGTAAGTATATTCACTGTATTCTTTTGAAACGGGAGCTTTTAAGAGGGAATGCAGGTTCTACCATTTATTCACATTCTCCGTACATTACCGGAATCGGCTTTACCCGGATTTGTTAGGAAATTTTCGTTGGTATTAAGATTCGTCCTGGCTACTGGTTGTTTTAGGGGTGTGTTAATACTCGAAGAAAGCGTTAGCCGAGTTGTGGGAAAGCAAAGGCGGCGATGAGCTCACCACTTGTCACGTCTAATTCCTGCGATTGTGTGACTCCGGTGAAGAGGGCGTGTGCCTGTACGTATTTTAATGATCGTATTTCCCTTGTTTCCGCCCTAGATTTTGGCTCTAAATTTTATTTTGGTAGTATCTTTTATTATAATAGCTATAAAAACACTGTGGTAACAATATTTACTTATACTGTAAAAAACACTTGGAGCCAAGATCCAGAGAGGACAGAGATACGTTTGTATGGAAAACGCGGCACCCGCGTTCCTCTATGAATATTGTTGATTTGAATGAGTTAGATTATTCGTTAGGCGAGTGTTGGACTAAAGCAATTTTATTATAGTGCTAACAGTATTATAAAATTGTGATTGCCGATGAGTTTTTATTTAGAACATGACCAAATTTTATTGGTTGTAATATTTAGTTGATATTTGTGGACATCGGCAATAAGTGTAAATCAGGTGCCAGGATATAGGTTACATAGATGAGTTAGCGCTGTACATAATAGCTAGTTTATTCTGAAAGTGGGTCGATAGTACATGGCTGGTGGTACACTGAGTGTGTGATCTCTAGCGATGGCCAACATTCCTTTGTGCTGCATTCGTCATTGTTTGTCCGTTTACTTTTTGATTAGTTTGATACATATATGAAAAGTACCTGGTTTAATTAGGATGCTAGGTTGTATTGCAAATTATCATTTATGTCTGTTATTTTAAATAACTGTATGACACTATTTTGTTAAATAAATTTTAGGTATTATTATTTTGTTTTATTTTAATGTTAACGATTGCAAATATAATCTTAGTAAAACCAACTAATAAGAATCCGTGATTAACTACTTTATGGACGGCATCGCCGACATTTGTGTAAAGACCCTAAGAATATACCCCTACGTCTCCTCCCGTGGATATCGTAGAATTGTTTTATTTTAATGTTAACGTTTGCAAATATAATCTTAGTAAAACCAACTAATAAGATTCCGTGATTCACTTCTATAAGGACGGCATCGCCGACATTTGTGTAGAGACCCTAAGAATAAACTGACCCCTACGTCTTCTCCCGTGGGTGTCGTAGAACCGGCTAAGGGATTACACGAGGGGATGGGCAGCACCATCCACCTGAGTCACAGAATATATAATAGTACCTGTGTTCGAACTCTACACCAATACTGCGATCACCAATCTGCCTTCCAAGCGTGGTGATTATGTAAAATCCCCCCATTCCATTCTATTGGAGGAGGCTTCGTCTGGCAGTCTAAAGGCACAGAATATATAATAGTTGCTGAAGGCGGCTGGCGGCTGATGTAGAGCTTTCATTGCTTGGCGCCAGACATCGAGCACGGTACGCAATGCTCTAGGCGCCAGACAAAAATATTGGTGGCTTAAAGTCATCGAGCAACGCAGGCCTCCGTACCGGAGGGGAGACGCCATAGAGCTGTCAACCGATACATATTTATTCAGAAATATTTGGGGGGGGCTTCACGCACTCACTTACACTTTAATGCACACTTTTGTAACCAGTCGTTATATCGCTATAAACGCACACATCTATAAACAGCAACACATCAAAAATCTTTATACACACATAGATGCTTTCTGTGTACAAACATCATGTTATGTCACAAAATTGACAGTAACATCCGTTCTAGGGACTTCCAGCACTCAAGTCGATAAATGAATAGTATCGATAACTTTTTGGTAAGAACTTACTTTGCCTACCACCAAGGGTCATTTAAAGGATTTAAGGGCGGCTAGGGATGAGGGGAGGGGTTGAACGCTCTCTGTGAAGGGGGAGTTGTGGAACCGCCCCACTTTTCGAGGATAGCATAGAGATCATTTTGTGGATAACTATGATATTTTAGATTAGTAAAAGGTAGTAAGCTGGAGAGAGAGGGGGTAAAAGCGGAAACTTAGAGTATAGAGAAAAATCAAGAAAATTTTTAGTACCCCAGGTACAACATTACTTTACAACAACTCATGAGATGATTAGTTCTTGGGAAAATTGAATTAGAATTTTGTTCAAAGCTTACAATAATTTCATAAAACTATGGGCTGGCAAGTCAAAAGAGACGAAAGGAAAGAAAAGGAAAAAACGCTTTACTTAGCTCCCGTCTTCCTACTAACCTACATAATCCATGACGGTTCTGGCCTCGAAATATACAATGTATTATATATATCTGTCATTCACTTTTATTGTCAAAAACCAAAAATCATGATCCTAAGTGCCAAAAAACTAGATTAGTCATTAAAATTTATAAATAGTTTTTTTTTTAATTTCAGGCATGATTATCCCACGACACAGGGGATCCTAGTGTGGGATCAGAACTATGTAGGTATGTGTTGGGTGTGTTAAGTTATGTTGATGCTAAACGATGGTAGGTAAAGTAATACTTAGCGCTATATATAGTGAACAGAATATCGCGTTGAAAAAATTATACCTAGCTATATTTTTTTTTTCATTCTTTTGTCAATCAAATAGGATTTGAATAGGAAAATCCCACGACACAGGACGGACACTCATGACACGACTTTTCTTGAAAAGGAGTAAACGAGTTCAAACTGGGAAATGCTTTTGTTAATTTATCGTGATCACGTATCCCACAACCTAGGTAGGCATGCAACATTTACGAAAAACTATCACACCTCTAGATTTGTAATATCACATAGTAATTTAAATTCATTTCTGTGTTTAAATATAAAAAATCAAGGAAAAGAAGATTGCTAGCCCTCACCAAGCATTTTTTGCTTTTGCTAGTAATAAAATTGTATCATGATGGGCCGATTGCTCTGTCAGACTGAATCGATCGTGTGACGCATATAGCAAAAAGTGTGACAGTGCTACAAATACTGAAATGCCGTATCGTTACATTTTCTGCTGTAAATCAAGGTCTGGAACATCGAATTTACGAAAAGATGGTGCTTTCTTTCACATTGTACCTAAGTGAATTTCATTATATTTATATATATATTTACATACATACATAGACACACGCCTTTTTCCCCGAAAGGGTAGACAGAGCCTTAAATGGGCTTCTTTTCACCTTGGTTTTCACCAGTTCTCAATAATATATATTTATTTTTATTTTATTTTTTGATGTTGGACACAGTTTACACATTATTATCTAGCCCCAAGCCAAGCAGAGCTTGTGTTATGGACTAGATAACTAATATCCCTAATACAGTACAACAACATACAGTACAATACATAGTACATAGTACAACAGTACAATACATAGATATTTATTTTGTATTAACATAGAAAATATCCAGAACACCCTGAACAAATATCTGCAGATCGTACAAATATTTGTTCTGAGGCGCGAATCAAACCCGCAACCTCCTGCGTTACAGGCGAACCTTCGTCCACCACGCCACAGAGGGCGTCAATTTATGGCATAAAATGAATAATTTCAAATTAAAATCATAACAGTTACCTACCTTGTTACATACCAATACCTTCATGGTGATTGGATTAACGGTTAGAAAGTTGGGTTAGGTTAGGCTATGGCGTCTCCCGAATAATATAAATCAAATTTCAATAGTTTGTAAAACATAATAAACGAGCATTTATTTTATCGATAAAAAATCTGCTTTATTATTGAGGCACATCACTAATTTAGTAGTATATAAGAAAACACGGGCAACTTACTTTCAGGAATTTTTGAGAAATAAAAAAAACTGTTAAATGAGCACAAAGCTATTTCAGTGTGCATTGAGGCTGTTATTGTTACATACATACATACATAGACACACGCCTCTTTCCCCAAAGGGGTAGGCAGAGCCTTAATGGGCCTCTTTTCACAGTGGGTTGCACCATCGTGGGAGATAGACGTGACAAATAGTGAGCTCATTTCTGCCATTGCTTCCCACGACTGACGCAGCTAACGTTATTGTTATTGTTAGCAGTTGCTTATTTAATTATTTTTTACTATGGTTACCAACAGTCTACACATGTATATATGAGGTACAAACTATATACCTATCTTTAGCTACAGGAGAAACCAATAAGGGCCTTTCATTTTCAAATAAAAAAAATGTAGTTTGATTTGGGTCAATTGATGGCCCTGACTCAACTGTGGTTGTCAAAATTAACAAATGCATCGTCTGTTATTTTGTGTGATAGTAACAAAATACCACAAAAATATATCACTATGTTGTTGACTTTTACATGTCACTTTATTTATACAGTTAAGTACACAGCAGCGACATCTATTTTCAAGGGTTTATAGATGATTTGACATGGCCGTGAAAACCCCTCATTATAGGCAAACACAACATGCGAAGATTGTACAGTGACCTAACAATTGGCGATCAACTATTTTTTTTAAAGCATCTTTATTTACTTTTAACTGAAAAGAGTAAAGTTATTTAAGTATGATCAATATAACCGATTTTGATCAAATTAACCACGCAGTTTTATTCTTATTATAAACTAGAAGCAACCCGTGGTTTCACTCGCATAAGTCTTGATCCTGTGGGAACATCTAAATAAAATTTAAAACTATTCCAGTGGTCCAGCTATCGCCGTTCTTAAATTTCATCCAACCCTTAGAAAATTTTGCATTTATAATATTACATACATACACACATACGTAAACTCACGCCTGTTTCCCAGAGAAGTAGGCAGAGACCATGTATTTCCACTTTAAACGAATGACGTCTTTCAAGGCTTAATTTACATTCAAAACTAGCTTTTTTATCAAGTAATACTTGATTTTGTTTGCGCGACAGTTGCGCAAAAATGACTTTATGTCACTTTGCGGTACCAGGGGCGTAGAATTTGCGCCACTAATTTTACGCTACCAAATAAAGGAGCTTGCACACATATTTTTGCAGGTTTTTTTTAGCTTACCTTTTATGATTTTGCAATAAACTAAACTCGTTTTTTCGTTCGCCCCAGATTAAAAAGTCTTTCAGTTTTGCACTCCCTATTAAGGTAAAACTGAAAAAAATAAATAAAAATAATATTAATTCGAAAAAAGAAAGTATTGCATCTTCAAATTCGACTTCGTGGCCTAACTCGTAGTGTGCATGCCTGCGAAGCTTGGGATGATGAATGTCTTGTATGAAAAGCTCCTTCGGTTGCCTTGTGTCTTGATGGTAAATACTAAGTTCTTCAATTAAATTTCAGTAAGATGTATACTTTGATGTGTAAATTCCCTTGGTAAAAAGTAGCCAATAAATGCGCGAACTGTTAATTAATACAATAAAGACTAAAAATAAACTAAAACATACAACTTAAGTCATATCAAAACCTTATAAATAACAGTAAAAGGACATTAGGTACTTTACTATGCGAAAATGCCCCACGGCGGACAACGATGAAACGTACTTTATTTTAAAGCTTCAGATCTGTAGGCATCGACGTAAATAAAATGAATGGACGGGCCTTAGGAACGATAGTTTTGAAGCTTCTAAACAGACCCAGCTAGTATACTTCGCTTCAGTCAGTCTTTGTCACGGCAACGAGTGACAGCTATGCTGAAAAATACCAAAATTAGATACCTTGGTAATACAATGCCTTCCTGTGCTTTTCTGCAAGTGCAAACAACACAAGAAATACAAATAAAGCTTCAGGCATCGCATTTCATTCGTAAGTAAAGGTTTTGTAATATAATTTTCATCAATTGATAAAAAACTTATAAATTGTCGTGTAGTAGGAAAACTGCATAAGTAACACATTTTGCGAAATCGACTTTATTGCATGGTTATGATGGCCCATACATGTCGATGGACACGTCTTGCTCTAGAGGACGAGCGACAAGGAGGACTACGCCCCAGGACATTTATCTCAATGTTCCCCACTCTGAATGAAAGTTAACAGACACAAGTTTATACTCGTAGATAGTTTTAATTTTAGTCGACATACCTTTTTCTTTTTGATACTTAGAATTATTGTGTTCCACAATTTTTTTTCATTTTGTTGATTTTATAAGCATTAGTCGTATGATAAGTTTGTTATGTCACTTACTTTGAATTTATAAGTCTGCTAAAATAATGTAGGTGTTTCAGTAGTTTTCTAATATTCAGTCTTGATAAAAAGAAATTATTATAAGTTGGTTTTATTTTAAAATGTATTTTGATATTATATAAATCTATACCCATGGATAGGATTGTCATATTCAAATAAGTAAATAATAGATCATTTCAATTATTCAAAACTTTGGCGAGGGAAAAATACATAGTCGTTTTTTTATTATTTCTCTTAATCAAAAGAACTAAAATGTATTATCATTAAATTCGAAAATAGATACAGTACCAATCTATAACATATCAAATCACGGACTGAAAAATTAGTTACGATAAAAAAGTTATTGCCATTATTGACGCAATAAAACAGTAAAACCCCTTTTTTCTCGCGATGTTGGTTTTGTTGTTGTTATTACTTATTTAGTTTTCCAACTACAGCGACGAAATATTTGACAAGACTTCACGCATGACGGATGGTCCGGTACAGACTGCAAAAAAATCTGATGCCTAAGGGGTATCGTATTGATTTAGAATTGTAATTTGAATTATTTACGTCAAAACATTGCTAAGCACGTCGCTTTAGGTAATTGCATATAATATGTAATGGCATGTTAATTAACCTTATAGCTTTCAAAAAAAAACTAAGGTAAACAAAAATGGATAGAAGTCATAAGACGAGCAAGAACAGACGACTTTTGGAAGTGGAATACATTTTCCCGTATTTGCTCTGATCATTTTCTACACAATGAATTCTATACGCCAAAAAACGGTTAGTAGTAGTAGAGCTTTTTTGTGAAAGAGTTCGTCCGGGGAAGTACTACCACCATACCTGTTTCTGCCGCAAAGCAGTAGTGCTCGCATTGCTGTGTTCCGGTTTGAAGGGTAAGGGTGCCGATGAAATTACGGCCACATGGGACTTTTCATCTTTATGTTTCAGGGTGGCGGGCGCAGTGGAATGCCACATAGGGCGCGTCCTAGGTGGACGTGACCTGAGGTAATGCACTGTTCATAGGCAGAGGGTACCGCTTAACATCAGGTGGGCCATCAGCTTGTTCCGTCATTCAAGAATAATAAAAAAAAAAAAGTATGTCCGGGTGGAATCTTGCAACTGAATTTTAAAGCAGTTATCCTCAACCGATAATTTGGCATACCTGTCAAGTTTCGATGACAATACAATATGATGGTGACAGCGAGCTGATCTGACGATGGAGACGGAAGGTGGGCCATCTTCTTGATCTGTCATTCCAAGTAGTATAAAAAAACTCATTGTGCAAAATTCTTAAAACTACACTCTGCAGTTTCTTAAATACTGGAATTTTTATACATTTATGTTTCCGTACGATTTTTATGATATTTTCTTAGTTTATTGAGTGATGAAAAATATATTTTTCACAAATTGATTGAGCTGAAGACCTTAGGTGGACTTGCTTTTCTATTGATTTATATTGTGTATGTATGAGAGCTGAAAAATAGATACGTAACTACATAAAACAGAAGGGAACCATGTATTTTTGTAAAAGTTTCATTCAATAATTGCATTTTTTTCGGCGATTTTTTGTACTATAAACCTACTGAAATAACTTTAGAAAACACATTGCATCTGTTAAAGTATTAAGTATTAAAAAAATACAGTTTTTAAGAAGTTCAATAATTTAATTTCACCTAGTTTATTTAAAAGACCGCCAGGAGTGGCGCTATAGAGAAGAGGCCTTTACTCAGCAGTGGCTGGATAGATAGATAGATAGATAGATAGTTTATTTGTTGACCGTACCCTAAATCGGAATTGTCTTATTTTTCACGGACGTTTTGTATGTGTAAGGCCAGTCCATTTATTTTACTTTGGTCGAAGTCTGTAGGTATGTTTAGGTACTGTAAGCGCTATGTAGTGACATGAGGGAATTTTGAGATACGCCATACAAAAGTAGTTTTTGAAAAATGGGGCAAAAAGTACCCAATGTCATTTGATATTTGTCATACCTACTAAAAGTTTATTTTTATTTTTATTTTATAGTACTGTTCTAAGGTAAAAGACGTAAGCATGTACTTATGCGTTACTTAAAAATTTCACATAATGTACCTATGCGGTCCTTAACAATTTTGCGTTACCATTTTGCGTCACTCTGCGCGACGGCCATGTAGAAATTTTTGCGACACCTTTGCGCCATTTGTGGCAAAATCTACGGCCTGACCTATAAGACACAGAATAATGATTTACCTATTTTCTATGTGTACTAAAAAATATCTATCTACTTATGTAATATATTGTATTATAAGTATATCAGTTATCTAGTACCCATAGATCTTGTAACACAAGCTCTGCTTAGCTTGGGGCTAGATAATGTTGCGTGAACTATCCAGCATTATTTATTTATTATTTATTTGGAAACTAAGTTTTTTTTGTAGGTACCTATACCACCAAAGTAGCAAACAAGCATATACGTCCCACTTGTTGGTAAGCGGTTACCGTTGCCATACGTTTAGCCGTAGCCTATGAACGCCTGCAATACCAGAGGCATCACACGCGCTGCCGACCCTTTAAAAGTTAATGCCTACTTGTAAGAAACTGAAAAACGACGTGTCTAGATATTAGTGTATCGGTCAGTATGTAGAAATTTAATGTGATGAAATGAATGAAATGAATGAAATGAATGAAATGAATGAAATGAATGAAATGAATGAAATGAATGAATGAATGAATGAACTGGATGAAATGAATGAAATGAATGAAATGAATGAAATGAATGAAATGAATGAAATGAATGAAATGAATGAAATGAATGAAATGAATGAAATGAATGAAATGAATGAAATGAATGAAATGAATGAAATGAATGAAATGAATGAAATGAATGAAATGAATGAAATGAATGAAATGAATGAAATGAATGAAATGAATGAAATGAATGAAATGAATGAAATGAATGAAATGAATGAAATGAATGAAATGAATGAAATGAATGAAATGAATGAAATGAATGAAATGAATGAAATGAATGAAATGAATGAAATGAATGAAATGAATGAAATGAATGAAATGAATGAAATGAATGAAATGAATGAAATGAATGAAATGAATGAAATGAATGAAATGAATGAAATGAATGAAATGAATGAAATGAATGAAATGAATGAAATGAATGAAATGAATGAAATGAATGAAATGAATGAAATGAATGAAATGAATGAAATGAATGAAATGAATGAAATGAATGAAATGAATGAAATGAATGAAATGAATGAAATGAATGAAATGAATGAAATGAATGAAATGAATGAAATGAATGAAATGAATGAAATGAATGAAATGAATGAAATGAATGAAATGAATGAAATGAATGAAATGAATGAAATGAATGAAATGAATGAAATTAATGAAATGAATGAAATGAATGAAATGAATGAAATGAATGAAATGAATGAAATGAATGAAATGAATGAAATGAATGAAATTAATGAAATTAATGAAATTAATGAAATTAATGAAATTAATGAAATTAATGAAATTAATGAAATTAATGAAATTAATGAAATTAATGAAATTAATGAATGAACTGAATGGAATGAATGGAATGAATGAATGAATGAAATGAATGAAATGAATGAAATGAATGAAATGAATGAAATGAATGAAATGAATGAAATGAATGAAATGAATGAAATGAATGAAATGAATGAAATGAATGAAATGAATGAAATGAATGAAATGAATGAAATGAATGAAATGAATGAAATGAATGAAATGAATGAAATGAATGAAATGAATGAAATGAATGAAATGAATGAAATGAATGAAATGAATGAAATGAATGAAATGAATGAAATGAATGAAATGAATGAAATGAATGAAATGAATGAATGAACTGAATGAAATGAATGGAATGAATGAATGAATGAAATGAATGAAATGAATGAAATGAATGAAATGAATGAAATGAATGAAATGAATGAAATGAATGAAATGAATGAAATGAATGAAATGAATGAAATGAATGAAATGAATGAAATGAATGAAATGAATGAAATGAATGAAATGAATGAAATGAATGAAATGAATGAAATGAATGAAATGAATGAAATGAATGAAATGAATGAAATGAATGAAATGAATGAAATGAATGAAATGAATGAAATGAATGAAATGAATGAAATGAATGAAATGAATGAAATGAATGAATGAACTGAATTGAATGAATGAACTGAATGAAATGAATGAAATGAATGAAATGAATGAAATGAATGAAATGAATGAAATGAATGAAATGAATGAAATGAATGAAATGAATGAAATGAATGAAATGAATGAAATGAATGAAATGAATGAAATGAATGAAATGAATGAAATTAATGAAATGAATGAATGAATGAAATGAATGAAATGAATGAATGAAATGAATGGAATGAATGAATGAAATGAATGAATGAATGAATAATTGAAAGAATGAATGAATGAATGAATGAAATGAATGAAATGAATGAATGAACTGAATGGAATGAATGAATGAATGAAATGAATGAAATGAATGAAATGAATGAAATGAATGAAATGAATGAAATGAATGAAATGAAAGAAATGAATGAAATGAATGAAATGAATGAAATGAATGAAATGAATGAAATGAATGAAATGAATGAAATGAATGAAATGAATGAAATGAATGAAATGAATGAAATGAATGAACTGAATTGAATGAATGAACTGAATGAAATGAATGAAATGAATGAAATGAATGAAATGAATGAAATGAATGAAATGAATGAAATGAATGAAATGAATGAAATGAATGAAATGAATGAAATGAATGTAATGAATGAAATGAATGAAATGAATGAAATGAATGAAATGAATGAAATGAATGAAATGAATGAAATGAATGAAATGAATGAAATGAATGAAATTAATGAAATTAATGAAATGAATGAAATTAATGAAATGAATGAAATTAATGAAATTAATGAAATGAATGAAATTAATGAAATTAATGAAATTAATGAAATTAATGAAATTAATGAAATTAATGAAATTAATGAAATTAATGAATGAACTGAATGAAATGAATGGAATGAATGAATGAATGAAATGAATGAATGAATGAATGAAATGAATGAATGAACTGAATGAAATGAATGAAATGAATGAAATGAATGAAATGAATGAAATGAATGAAATGAATGAAATGAATGAAATGAATGAAATGAATGAAATGAATGAAATGAATGAAATGAATGAAATGAATGAAATGAATGAAATGAATGAAATGAATGAAATGAATGAAATGAATGAAATGAATGAAATGAATGAAATTAATGAAATTAATGAAATTAATGAAATTAATGAAATTAATGAAATTAATGAAATTAATGAAATTAATGAAATTAATGAAATGAATGAATGAACTGAATGAAATGAATGGAATGAATGAATGAATGAAATGAATGAATGAATGAATGAAATGAATGAATGAATGAATGAAATGAATGAATGAATGAATGAAATGAATGAAATGAATGAAATGAATGAAATGAATGAAATGAATGAAATGAATGAAATGAATGAAATGAATGAAATGAATGAAATGAATGAAATGAATGAAATGAATGAAATGAATGAAATGAATGAAATGAATGAAATGAATGAAATGAATGAAATGAATGAAATGAATGAAATGAATGAAATGAATGAAATGAATGAAATGAATGAAATGAATGAAATGAATGAAATGAATGAAATGAATGAAATAATCCTATTTACTACAGAGGCATACATATTATATAGCGATAGGCACGTAGCTAGCTATATATATAGTATGAAAAATTCAAGCTATAGGTATATGTGTATATATATATCTACTTACATTTCCAAAGGCATGTTATAGCTCAAAACAAGATTTTGATACCTAAATATTCTCGATAAAAAAAACGTGAAAACTACAATGCGCTTGTAAATATCTCTATGACCTACATTGATAAAATTAAGAAGAGTAAGTATAACAAATAATATTATTTTAAAGGGCATTTCTAAGTTATGTGCGGATTTCCATCGCTCTGTGCTTCGGAGGGCACGTTAAGCTGTCGGTCCCGGCTGTTATTGATTAATAGCAGTAGATAAGCCATGTCAGAGGCCCTCGGGCGGCTTGACAAACTCTGATACCAGAGGCCAGCACTAACTCATACGAAACGAAACGAAAGAGGGCATACTTGATTTACATTTTCGATTCAAATATTTGTTTAAATACTGTTTTCATGATTTTCGTTCACTTTTTTTTGCCTCCGAAGCTAACTCGGAGTCAGAGTTAGGTACGCAGGTACTTCGCAAAAAAAGTTGTATAGGGGCGGGCCATGTGCTATAGTGTTCCCACATAGGACTCCCGGTGTCGTGGGTATCAGGAACGACGAGTAAGGTACCATGGTACCACAACACAAACACCCGGAACTAATATTTTCAGATCATGCCAACATTTGAACGACATTGAACATTTTCCGCAGCGGGAATCGAACCTGCACTCTTGCGTGCCGGCTAGGGGGTGCAGTTTCCATATTTTTCAATTTCGAAACTGGGTTTCGAAATTCGGAAGCTCAATTTCGAAAGTTCGAAGTTCATACAGAAAATATTACTTTTATTCTCGAGATCCGCGCGTCCCTTTACAGATAGAGTTAGAGTCAGATAAGTGATTTATCTTATCCAAAACATACGAAAATACTTTGATTACCTACCGACGCGCTTGCACTGCACGTGTAGCAACAACGAAGCGCACTGGCGGGTCATCGCTAAAGCCTGGCAGTAAACCTACTTCTATAATTTGACGTTGATCTGTGATAATAATATGGGAGAAAATAAAAAAAAACATGATAAAACCAAAGAATATTCTGTATATTTATGTTTCTTTTTTATTGGTGATAAAATTTGTATGGCTCTTAAGCATATTAAGAACGGAAAAGCCCCAGGTGATAACAGAGTTACATCTGAGCTTCTGAAGGCAGGAGGAATTCCAGTGCTGAAGGAACTACAAAGTCTAGTTAACTCCGTCATTCACCACGGGAGAACTCCAGAGGCGTGGAACAGGAGTAGGTATTGCCGTCCTTTTCTTTTAGAAAGGAAACAAATCTCTATTGAAGAACTACAGGCCCAACTCACTCCTGAGCCACGTCTATAAGTTGTCCTCAAGGGTCATCACAAATCATCACGCACGAAGGAATTTCAAAAGGCCGGGTTACGAAGCGGCTACGGCACCGTAGACCACATTCACACAGTACCCACAGTAGATTGTACAGAATTCTGAGGAGTATAATCGGCCACTGTGCTTAGCGTTTGTGGACTACAAGAAGGCTTTTGACTCCATCGAAACCTTGACAGTTATGAAATCCTTGCAGCGATGCCATGTGGACTATCTTTATATGGAAGTGTTGAGATGCCTTTTTGAAAATGCAACAATGAGCGTTCTAGTACAGGACCAGCAGTCTAATCCTATCCAATTGCATAGGGGAGTTAGATAGGGGGATGTAATATAACCGAAACTGTTTACAAATGCTGATCAAGACGCAAGAAGAAAGGAAGGAAGAACTGGACGAAGATGGGCATCAACATTAATGGCGAGTATATCTCACACTTGCGATTCGCAGATGACATAGTTCTAATAGCGGAGTCGTTGCAGGAGCTGCAGTACATGCTAGATGGCCTTGCTGACTCCTCTCAACAAGTTGGTCTCCAGATGAACATGGATGAAACCTAGGTGTTGTTCAATTGTCACATACACACGGAACCAGTCGTCGCAAAAGGTCATCCACTCGAAGTTGTTCATAATTACGTAAACCTCGGGAAAATATTGCAATTAGGTAGACATAACTTTGAGAAGGAGGCCAAGAGGAATCACTTGGGCTGGGTAGCGTTCGGCAAACTACACCAAGTCTTCTCGTCGCCTATTCCACAATGCTTGAAGACTAAAGTCTTCAATAAGTGCATCCTACCAGTAATGACCTATGGTGCTGAGACGTGGACACTCATGGTAGGGCTAATCCATCAGTTTAAGGTTGTACAGCGAGCTATGGAACTGGCTATGCTCTGAAATGAGATTATCCGACAGAGAACTAAAGTCAATGACATATCCCACCGGATTAGCAAGCTGAAGTGGCAATGGGCTGGTCATATATGCCGAAGAACCGACAACCTTTGGGGTAAGCGAGTTCTTTAGTGGAGACCATCTTGGCAAACGTAGCGTGGGGTGCCCTCCGTCTAGGTGGAGCGATGACCTACGAAAGGCAGCGGGCAGAAAGTGGATGAGAAGAGCCGAACACTGGGCTCCTCAGGCGGTTACAAATGTAGCCAGCCACTGAGAAAGCTCTCTCAGCTTCAACACTGGTCAACGTTATTGAAATAAATAAATAACCTAATATTTTTAGGCTTTAATCTAATATTTATGATAATGTAAACCAGGTATCACAACTAATTGACATGACTCATTTTAGATGCCCAAGCTACAGTTTACAGATTCGTTACACTTGGATGATTTGACTACCATAAAACTGGATCAGGTAATTTTAAAATTGTTATTCTCATTCCATTTGTCAGATATTTCCAATTTGAAACTGTTTTAGGTGAATATGAAGAAAGTAGATTACTCAACAGGATTAGAAAAGAAAGAATTATTCTACAAGTCGTACTTCGATCTAGGTATATTCAATGAAAAAAAAACTATCGACCAGTCTTTGTCTTCGTACTTCTCCAAGCCTAATGCTGTAAACGAAGATAACAAAAGGCAAAACTACTATAAGGACATAAATTAATTAAAATTTTGGAAGATCTAAGGATTGACGTGTCAGACTCTGACGCAATGAGCATGATTTCGAAAGTAAATCCAGATACCCTTCAGTCTGTTATATCAATTTCTGCAGAAGACAAGTCTAATGAATATGCTGGAGTTAAAAAGAAGGTACGTACCACTATGTTACAAGATTATGGTACACAGCTTAACTTACCTAAGCATAGATACTTAACTATTATTACATTAACATTTAAGGTCAAGGAACCAATACAGAGTGATGAGATAGAACAGATTGATATGACATGTTCAAATATAATAAGGCCCCCAACGCAATTCCTTGATGCAACATTGAATAAACAAGTGAGTATGACCTATGTCCTACCAATTTATTCTGTGGTCCTGCTGACACTTTACTTAAATGTTAATTTCAATAAATTTTTAATTAGAATCTAATGTAGGAAAAATATATTGAAATTAACATTTTTAAGACGAGGGTTGTCCATTTTTTACAGAAATCTGAAGAACTAAAAAAGACAGTTTCATTTGTCTTGTCCACTGCATCCTAAAATGATGCAATCTGTGAGATTGAAAACCAAACGGATGCTCCTGAAGAAAAAGGTGCGAGTGAAGCTATGAACAGTCAACTAGATCTTAGTGATGATGTATATAAGATGAACGATACGAAGAAACATAATTTAGATTTGTCACCGACATTTGTGTATGCTAAAAACACCATGTTGAATATGGTATGAATTCCTAAAGGTACCTATATAATTAATAACATACCCCTATGGTGGTGGTAAAGTTCAATGCTATTTTGCAGAACACTGATGAAAAAATTATAACATCAAATTACTTTAAAAGTAACGGAAATGTTAATGATGAAACTGGTGATAAACAAACTGAGAATAATACTGAAAAATATTTAGATAAGATAGAAAACAAAACTGCAGCTCTAGCAAAAGAGAATTCAAGCAAAATACTTGAATTGGATGTGGAAGATGCCATAAGGCTGCGTTTCCATTGACGCGGAGCTGGGCGGAGCGGAGCTTAGCGGTGTATGAATTGACCAATCACTATGCTCGAAATCTCTGCTCCGCTTCAATGGAAACAGCACGAGCGGAGCGGGGCAGAGCTGAACGGATATTCATATAAAATAAGCGAGGTGATGCGGAGCGGAGGACAGCGGAGCGGTGCGTAGCGAGGTGATGCGGAGCGGAGGACAGCGGAGCGGTGCGTAGCGAGGTGATGCGGAGCGGAGGACAGCGGGGCGGTGCGTGATTCGTTATCTTCGTCGTCAAGTAAGGAAAGATATAAAAGGATTGCTTTTTTCTTTTTAAGCGACAACATGACATATGCTCTTTCTGAAAGATGGAGACAAACTGAGCTCAAAATTGCGCAATTCCAAAGTTAGCTTCACTCCGCTCCGCTCCTCTCCTCTCCGCTCCGCTCCTCTCCTCTCTGCTTCAGTGGAAACACTTACCACTTTTCACCGCTATTCTCCGCTCATCTCCGCACAGCTCCGCGTCAATGGAAACGCAGCCTTATGATGGCTTACCGTTCAAAAGAACAAAAAGTAGGTACCTACAGATGGCAAAGCTAATTGTTTACCCCCCCGGTGTGTTTAAAGATTGAAGTAGAAACAAAACGTTTCATATTTAATTTCTGTACTTTTTCAACGCAAGTTGTGTGCTTGGGAAGAAAATAAAATATTGTTTCCCGGTGCGATAAAACTAAGATATCTAACGCACGCGGGGACGCACTTCCTATAATCTAATCTGTGACGCAAGGGGTAACCAACTAGCTTTGTTTGCCGTACATAGGCACCTAATCATCATCATTAGCAGTATGTAATCATCCTCTGCTAGGCGAGGCCTCCCCCATATAAAGTAATAGGGGGATTTGCGATGATCACTATGCTTGGCAGGCGGATGGTGATAGCAGTATTGGTGTTAGTTACTCAGGTGGATGCTGCTGCTCATCCCCTGGTATATAAGAAGTACCTACTTAACTACCTAATTCGGACGACCTCTGTGGCGCGGCGGGCGAACGTTCGCCTGCGACGCCATTTTCTATGTATAATAAAAAATATATATCTATGTTATATATTGTATTAAGTATATCAGTTATCTAGTACCCATAACACAAGCTCTGCTTATAGCTTGTAGCTTGGGGCTAGATAATGTAGTGTAAACTGTCCAGCGTTATTTATTTATTTTATTTAATAGTATTTTCAATATCTTTCATGGTTAAAAATTTGTAACGAAGTAAAATATAAGTATGTTTTACAGATAGATGAGCTGTCCGACAAACCATTCAGTGGATATCTGTTCAGACACAGTCAGGGCCTAGCACAGTCCCTGGATGTCTCGATCAACATTTCTGGCTATGAGGATCCGGACGCTGACTTTCCGCAGTGCATTGGTACAAATATTTTCCACCCTATTACAATATCTACCTACACATTTACCCATTATAATATTTATTTGCTTGAATAGACCTACCTATTTAAGGGTTACGTACCCAAAGGGTAAAACAGGGCCCTATTACTAAGGCTCCCCTGTCCGTCTGTCACCAGGCTGTATCTCATGAACCGTGATAGTTAGACAGTTGAAATTTTCACAGCTGATGTATTTCTGTTGCCGCTATAACAACAAATAATAAAAAACAGAATTTAATAAATATTTAAGGGGGGAGCTCCCATACAACAAACGTGTATTTTTTTTGCCGTTTTTAGGGTTTCGTAATTTTTGTTACGGAACACTAAAAACGGCAAAAAAAATACACACTTATGGATTCGTCATGTCTGTCTGTCTGTCTGTCCGTGTATGTCACAGCCCCTTTTTTCCGAAACTATAAGAGCTATGCTGTTGAAACTTGGTAAGTAGATGTATTCTGTGAACCGCAATAAGATTTTCAAACAAAAATAGAAAAAAAACAACAAAGTTTTGGGGTTCCCCATACTTAGAAATGAAACTCAAAAAACTTTTTTTTATCATACCCATACGTGTGGGGTATCTATGGATAGGTCTTCAAAAATGATATTGAGGTTTCTAAAATCATTTTTTTCTTAACTTAATAGTTTGCGCGAGGGACACTTCCAAAGTGGTAAAAAGTGTGTCCCCCCCCCGTAACTTCTAAAATAAGAGAATGATAAAACTAAAAAAAACTATGATGTACATTACCATGTAAACTTCCACTGAAAATTGGTTTGAACGAGATCTAGTAAGTAGTTTTTATTTATGGGGTTCCCCATACTTAGAACTGAAACTCAAAAAAAAAAAAAAAAAAAAACCCATACATGTGGGGTATTTATGGATAGGTCTTCAAAAGTGATATTGAGGTTTCTAATATAATTTTTTTTAAACTGAATAGTTTGCGCGGGAGACACTTCCAAAGTGGTAAAAAGTGTGTCCCCCCCCATAACTTCTAAAATAAGAGAATGATAAAACTAAACAAAAAATATGATGTACATTACCATGTAAACTTCCAACGAAAATTGGTTTGAACGAGATCTAGTAAGTAGTTTTTTTGAATACGTCATAAATCGTAATCCATCCAAGAACTTTTATATTATGTTACTTGCTGCTACGGAACCCTTCATGGGCGAGTCCGACTCGCACTTGGCCGCTTTTTATAGATACCTAATGGTACGGAACCCTTCGTGTGCGAGTCTGACTGTTCTTATAGCTTCAGACGGTAAAGCTAATTGGCTAACCCCGAATCACAAATTAGTAAAATTAATAGTTACGAGGCGTCCTGAGTCCCGCAATGCCAAATAACTTAATTTTTGATCGCATTGGGAAATACAATAAAAAAATTCTCGTTCAAATAGAACTTAGAACTCTCTAAATGACAACTTAGGTATGATGAAATTTTAAAAAGTACAGAAAAAATATGAATAATTTTTTTTCTATGTCATCAAACCCATACGCAGAAAGTGGTGAGAAGAGCCGAACACCGGGCTCAGTGACGCGTATTGGGAGAGGCCTATGTCCAGCAGTGGACTAATGTGGGCTGATGATGATGTGAAACCAATACGTGTGGGGTATCTATGGATAGGTCTTCAAAAACGATATTGAGCTTTCTAATATATTTTTTTTCAAAACTGAATAGTTGCGCGAGAGACACTTCCAAAGTGGTAAATTGTGTCCCCCCCGTAATTTCTAAAATAAGAGAATGATAAAACTAAAAAAAAAACCTACCTACCTACATTACCATGTAAACTTCCACCGAAAATTGGTTTGAACGAAATCTAGTAAGTAGTTTTTTTGAATACGTCATAAATCCTAAACCATCCAAGAATTTTAATATTATGTTGCTTGCTGCTACGGAACCCTTCATGGGCGAGTCCGACTCGCACTTGGCCGCTTTTTTTTCAATAATTTGACTTGTTATTTCCATAATAGCATGAAACTCACTCTGTGGTATAAAGTTATAAAATAAATAAAAAATAAAAAATAAAAAAGCCTTTATTATTCCCTAACTAAAAAACATCTAAATAAGAAAAACTAATTGTAAGTATATGTAACCTAAAACTTAGTTAGGGACCCCTTTGCGGGTATAGGCCTCCTCCAAAAGTTGCCAATCCTTCCTTTCCTTCGCTTTCTTCAACCACATCTTTCCTGCTACTTTGGCGATCTCGTCCTGCCATCTTTCCAGTGGTCTTCCTCTCTTCCTCTTACCATTTGGGCTCTTCCATAGGGTTGTTCTTCGAGTCCACCTGTCATCTTCTGTGCGTACCAAATGGCCCGCCCACCTCCATTTTAGGGCTTGTGCGTGTTGAACAGCGTCTATTGCATTGGTTTTGCTTCGGATCAATGTGTTCCTTTGTTTATGTTTTAGCTTTATGTTCAATAGGCTCCTCTCCATCGCTCTTTGGCAAACGTGTATTTTATTTTTGGCGGACTCATTAAATATCCAGGTTTGGCAAGCATATGTGAGGCAGGGTAGTAAACATGAATTCATTACTTTAGTTTTTAGTTTAATCGGTAGATTTGATTTCATTATTTCTTTGTAACTCCAGAACTTATTCCAGGTTAGATTTATTCTTCTTTTAATTTCATCCATATTTCTTCTTTTGCTGAAGGATACTTGTTTACCTAGATATATATAGCTATCTACATGCTCAATTTCTTTGTCGTTTATTTTTATCGGTTCCTTCGCCCTTTTGGTAAGTATTTTTGTTTTTGATAGATTCATTTCCAACCCTACTCCACTACTAACTGAATGAAGGTCATTCAGCATTGATTCCAGTTGTTTGGAAGTCTCTGATAGAACTATGATATCGTCTGCGAACCTTAGATGGTTGAAGTATTTATTGCCAATGTTTATACCTTTTCGTTTACGAAACCAGTCAAGGTTCGACATTATGTGTTGCAACACAGCAATAAATATTCTAGGAGAAAGTGGGTCTCCCTGCCTGACTCCTCTACATATTTTTATAGTTTCGCCAGTTTTATCTAGCTTAACTCTGCTTCTGCTTTTATCATATATGTCCTTAATTATATTTATGTATACATTCGAGATATTCAGTTCCAAAAGGGTATCCCAAATACTTTCATGGTGAATCGAATCGAACGCCTTGGTATAATCGACAAATGCTATATATAGGGGTCTGTTAAACTCTTCGTACTTTTCTATCACTTGTTCTATTGCATGTATGTGGTCCACTGTGCTAAATCCCTTGCGAAAGCCCGCTTGTTCTATTGGTTGATGTTTCTCTATGTCTTCTTTAATTCTGCTTTCTAACCAAGAGGCGAATAATTTGTACATGTTGGGCATTAAGCTTATTGGACGGTAGTTTCCTACATCAGCTGGATCTCCTTTTTTATACAAGAGAATTATATCCGATATGGCCCATGAGTTCGGGATTTTTTCTTCAGTGAGGATTTTGTTGAACAAATTTTTCAACGGACGTGTTAGTATAAATTTTGATATTTGTATTATCTCGTTGGATATTTTATCGGGTCCGGAGCTCTTGTCAGGCTTTAGTTTCTTTATAAATTTCATTATCTCGCATTCGCTAACCGGTTCCACGGTAATGACCGAATCCATTTGTTCCTCACTGGATTCAGGTAACACAAAAATACGCCTCTCCGTTACCTCGCCCTCCATTCTAATAGGGCAACTGTAAAGCTTCCTATAATATTCTGTCGCCATATTTACCACCTCTACTCTGGTTTGAATTTTGTTTGATTTTATACTGCTTAATTTTAATTTAGGGATCCACGTTTTACCTCTATTTAGTATTTTGTTTGCTTTTTTTGTGCTTCCTTTCGTTACAAGAAATTTTTCGAATATCTTTAATCTGTGGGTTGTGTAGTCTGTTTTAATACTCTTGTTAGTTTTTTTATAAAGTAACTTCAGTAGTTGTTTTTCTTCTTTAGATAAAGTATCCTTGTTTTGTAAGTCATGTCGTTTCTTGATAAGTAGTTTTGATTCTTCGCTTAAGATTTCAGTTTTCTTAATGGTGTTACTCGTTTGTTGCTGCGTGTATTTTAAGCTGTTTTCTATTGCTTGATGTATTTTTCCAAAGTATACATCGGCTATATCTTCCTCGTCTAGTGTTTTTATTTCTTCTATTAGGGTTCTTAAGTAGAATTTTTGTTCGTCTTCCGTAATCAGGTTTGCTGGAACACTGGCAAAATTTGTTCTTCTTTTTTTTGGATTGACCAGTATAAGTTTTGCCCTAAGAAGTCCATGATCACTGGAATAGTTAATGTTACTGAGTACTTCTACATTTTGAAACTGTGTTTCTTAAAAAGAATGTAGTCGATTCCATTTTTAGTTTTTTTATCTGGCGATACCCAGGTCCATCTCTTTTTAGGATCTTTTTTGAACATAGTGTTAGCTATCATGAAGTTATTTTCTAGAGCAAACTTTGCAAGCTTTTCTCCCCTAGCGTTCCTATTTCCAAATCCATATTTTCCCATTATTAGGTGTTCTGAGTTTTTTGGTTGTCCTATTTTCGCATTCAGATCTCCCATAATCATTAAAAAAAATCCGGCGTATGTTTGGGCTTCTTGTATTTTGTTATAAAAATTATTTATTTCTTCTTCCGAGGATTCCGCTGTGGGTGCGTACACCTGAATTATTGAAAGTGAATAATCATCAAATTTTAAATTCAGGAGACATACTCTTTCCGTGAGGCCAATGAAGGTTTCAATATGTGGCTTTAATACTTTTTTTACTAGAAAACCTACTCCGTATCTTCCTGGTCTTTCCCCAATATAACAAAATATATGATCTTCATCTTCTATGATCGAATTTCCTTCTCTACGGATGTCTGAAATTCCTATAATGTCATATTTAATGTTTTCTAGAGCATATTTCAATTGTAGCATTCTTTCGCTTGATGATAACGATCTTACGTTATACGTACATATGTATAATTTTAAATTATCAGTTTTTTTTTATTTAATACTTGTTGGAGGGTTTTGGTCATTCGCCTCCGCGGTTACCAGCCGTGTTGGAGGAGGGAGAGGAGTTTTGTTTATTAATTGCTATTGTTTTTGTTGTAGCCCTGTCGTCTTAATATCCTTTTCTTTGTTTGCAGAATAGTCGCTAGGTCCTGCTTGAGTATTTAGATGTGTAGATGTCTGATTTACTTGGTGGGTAGGCGTCCAGTAGGACGATATCTTGGTTTTCTTCTGAGCTGGAGTGGCCCCTTTTATTTCTTTTGTTTGATTGTTGAGATGTGTTGATGCTTGTTGCTTTGTTGATGAAGGTGATTGAGAAAGGGTCCGTTTGCTGTTGCGAGTATTTTCGTTTTTTTTCCCAATGGCATTTGGGGAGAGTATTATTAACTTATCGTACTTTATCAAAACTCTGTTCCCGTTTTCTTTTTCAATTTTTGCTTGTTCGTACAGCATCTTTCTTTTTTCCAAGATTTTGGGTGGGTAGTCCTCAGCGATAGAATAATTTGTATATTGTAGATTTTTCCATCTTTTCTGAACATCAATTTTTCTTCCTAGTGTAGTAAAGGTCAGTATCACGGGTCTGATCTTCTCCCCTTTCCTTCCAATTCTCCTTGCCGCTTCGATCTCTAATATTATGCAATCACTTTTCATTATGTCTCTTAGGATTTTTAATACTTTGTGAATAAGAACATTGTAGCCGTGCTCATCCTCTTCTACACCAAATAGAACAAGGTTACGTTGCCTCTGTGTCCTTTCTATTACATCTAATCTCCTCTCTTGGGAATCATTTCTATCTTCTAGTCCTTGAATTTTTAACTGCAGGTTTCCCACCATTTCATTTATATTCTTATTAATGTTCTTTGTTATGTTCGATTCCATGTCCTGAGTGTGAGCTTTTTGTACTATTTACATCGGCTTGCAGTTGTTGGAACATTACTCTTATTTCTTCCATTTTTTTTTTTTTTTTTTTTTTTTTTTCTCTTTTGTATTCTGTATTCTGTGCTGCCACCTAGTTGCTTACTGCGTCCGTCTCGCCGTCCTGTTAAAGGATTCCAAATTTATTTATTTTTGATTCAAGGTTCCTCTAATAATATGAAATTGTTGCTCAGCTTTTTTGATAGATGGCGTGGTAGTTGTAATCCATCTATACGCAACTCAATTTCAGAAGATGTAGAAACTTTTTTTTTTTTAATACAAATAGTTTAACTTCCTTCTCGAGTTTCGAACCACCCTCGGCCGAGTGCCACGGTTCGTATCCGACGTGTTTAACCTACACGCTATCGGATCAGTTAAGAGACTGGTCGAAATAATGCTATAGTTCTTTCCAATTAATGTTGGGAAAACTTGGCAGCAACTAGTTGGGTTTAGTGATTCAAAATTATCGAAACCACCTTCACAAAATAAAAATAAAATAAAATTTATCACGAACAGTAATAACGCACAATCACAATTGTTTTACGGTTTCATTATCAAAAAGCCTCTGTGTACCAAATTTTGAGATTCGTAGGCGTTTTTTTGCACTTACCTATATTGTTTGCGTTCACTCAAAAATTGTTTGATAATTTACGGTTCATCTAATACCGATTTTTCACAGACACTTTTTCACTCGTTTTTGTGGTTTTTCGAAGGAATTTGATCGAGATAACAATGTCCTGGGCCCATTACGCGCCTATGTACACTAATTAACAGTTTTTTGCCCTGATCAGACGATTATTTGTATTTTTAAATTCACTTTTCGACAGAGCTGATATTGTCGTATCACGCTTCTCCGTACGTAAATTGTGTCCCCCCCGTAATTTCTAAAATAAGAGAATGATAAAACTAAAAAAAAAACCTACCTACCTACATTACCATGTAAACTTCCACCGAAAATTGGTTTGAACGAAATCTAGTAAGTAGTTTTTTTGAATACGTCATAAATCCTAAACCATCCAAGAATTTTAATATTATGTTGCTTGCTGCTACGGAACCCTTCATGGGCGAGTCCGACTCGCACTTGGCCGCTTTTTTTTCAATAATTTGACTTGTTATTTCCATAATAGCATGAAACTCACTCTGTGGTATAAAGTTACCTATCTACTATTTATTACGGTTCAAACAGTTCAAAAGATACAGCCACTATGGAGATCCAGCAAAAACAAACGTTTATAAAAAAAAAACGCGGAAAACATCACGTTTCTTGTTTAGGGCTCTTCATTTGATGTTACCTATACCTATCTACCTAGCGGCAATAGAAATACACAATTTCAACTGTCTGCCTGTAACAGTCAATGACTATTGATTACAGTAGGTACATGAGGTATAAACCCGCTGACAGACGACAGCGGAGGTTTAGTAATAGTCCCGTGTGTTGTGCGTTGGCACCCTTTGGGTACAGAACCCTAAAAAGCATAGTACCTACAACGCCTTTATATCTAGTTCAATTATCATTTTATACATATCTATTGAAAACCAGCTGTTTATTGTACCTACAATTAAAAGGGAACTTGTTAATTTTTTGTAATTGGATGGTATCATGTTTTCGCTAAACATCTGGTTAGCATTTAGTCCTTAAATTTACCATATATATATTACAAAGTGAATGCAGTGTAGTTGATGTAACTGAGGATCAAAGCAATGTGAGGTAGTAGACTCTTAAGCATGTACTTATCTTTTCAGATTCAAGCTTTCTTTTGTCACCTAAAGCAGATTTACCTAATACTGCTACTGAACATTCTGAAGTGCAACCCCTGGAAGCTCCTAATTTACCTAATACTGCTACTGAACATTCTGAAGTGCAACCCCTGGAAGCTCCTAATTTACCTAATACTGCTACTGAACATTCTGAAGTGCAACCCCTGGAAGCTCCTAATTTACCTAATACTGCTACTGAACATTCTGAAGTGCAACCCCTGGAAGCTCCTAATTTACCTAATACTGCTACTGAACATTCTGAAGTGCAACCCCTGGAAGCTCCTAATTTACCTAATACTGCTACTGAACATTCTGAAGTGCAACCCCTGGAAGCTCCTAATTTACCTAATACTGCTACTGAACATTCTGAAGTGCAACCCCTGGAAGCTCCTAATTTTATTTCTGGTAACTTTTAACATGTTTATTTGTAGTGAGAATTAGGTGGTAATTATTGTATTTATTGAATGTTTTTTAGGCTTGCGCAGAACAGGATTACCATTCTTTGGGGGCTTACGTGCAGTTGGTTCAAAACCAGATTCTAGTGCAGCAACTCAGGGACGTAGCGGTTTCAGTTTTAACTTTGGTGGAGAAGAAAAGAAAAACAGAGGAGGATTCTTTAGTTTGTTTCAATAAGTAAAAAAATGTAATAATCATTTATTATCATAATGATTCTAATTAAATACATCTATTAATGGTAAGATTATAGACATGTCTTATTTAGAGAAACCATAATTACCTATTTCATTGATGTAACTGGCAGGCTCTAACAGCCACCAATTGTAATAGAATGAACAAAGGAGCAAAAACTTCACTAAATTCTATCCCAGAGTCTCCCTCTAGTTTTGTACACAATAAATATTTGTATACAAAAGTTAAACCTAAAAATATACCACTCCATGATGCTCTATAGAGTGAGGCTTTATATGAACTTTCTAAATTCATTCTTATACAAACTATGCAACAGAAGTATGCATTCATAGCATCGCTTACAAAGAGAGGAGCAAAAATAGTCCACCATGCACTGTTTATGATACCATCTAGTTTTAACGCTAACAACACTGAGAATATTGTTATGGTGATAAGGTTGATCCATATTTCAAACACTGTCAGCCCAATCCACTGCACTATCTCATTGAGCGAGAAGAACATTTTGTATATTATTCAGTAGTTGGCACCGGCCACTGCTGTGCGGAATACACGGATATGGACGGATGACTGCAATCTGTAGGAATGGTCTATCTCCAAATCCTGATCTTTAGGAATCAGATCATCTGAAATTAAACAGATTACTCTAAGCAGGGTAAAGTAAAATAGTTACCATCAAAATGAGAAACAAACATTGAGGATTTAATTCTTAACATGTTCACTCACAGAAGGCGATGCAGTTGGGGGTGTAGATAAGGGGGCACTGAGGCAAAAAGACACTAAGAAAAACGCTACACAAACTAAAAAAAAAGCTAGTTTTTTTCCTCAGTGCCCCATCATCCACACTGACCATTAATATAAAGTGTAAGTTTGTGTTGGCAAAATAAATATTTCTGTATTGTATTGTATAATAGGTCAAAATTCAGTTTGCATGCCAATAATTTTACGAATTTCTTACCAATAATATCAATAGTATCAGTGTTGACTTCAACTTCATGAGTTCCAGGAAAAGCAAGTTGTATTTGTCCGGCCAAGTTACAGGTTCTCTGTATGGCTGCGCCTAGTCCATGCAAAATGATTTCCTTTTCTCCCTTGCTTAGAAGATCAATGCAATTGTCAAGCTGAACCTAAAAAATCGATAAAATAATAAACACATTATTTTATAACACAACACAAATAAATAATTGTACAAATTGTTTGTGTAAAGTACCTTGAAATTGGACTTCTTTGTAACAAAAATTACATTGTCTCCATCTAGTGGTTTTCGTGGTACTCGTTTCCTCAGAACGTAATTTTTATTGTGATTACGTTTAATGCTTTCCTTTGGGTTTTCCGGCCCATCTTTCTCAGGAGGAAATTCAGGAAGCATCGGGCTCACAGCTCTTATTATACTTTATCGGGCTAACTCACTAAAAAGGTACCTACTTCGTGATCCCATAAAATGTTCGGTGGTGATGATCGTCTAAAGTTACCTTGTGGTGGTGAAGAATAATTTAATTAAGTGCACAGCAGACAAACAGCTAGGGGTACTTTGTGGAATAAGTGGTGATCACAGAGTAGAGTACAGACTACTATAAGGAATCTGTGGTGATTTGTTTGATTGTCTAGTCTATAGTCTACCTACGGTGGTGTGGTGGCAGGTGGTGTGGTGGTGTGTGCGACGCAGTGCTGCCACCTCTCTGAGGCCAATCAGCGCTAAAATTGCTTGAAATTCTTGAAAATAGCGTTTTATTCCGCTAGATTGCATGAACAAAAAAAGGCATAGAAGTAAGAAGTTTTTATTTATTTTAATACAAATTGTATTTATCATCTTTATGGTCTTGATATTAATAAGTATAATGACCCTACCTACCCTAAACCTAAGGAACTAAACGGAAGCTAAACTAATTGCGGTGTTGGTACTTACTTCCTACTTTTTGCCGAAATTGCGACGTGATTACTACTAAGTTTGGTCTGTCTTTTATAAGAGCTATATTTTCAGCTAGGAGTTAATATTAAAATTTCAGCGCTAAGTGTCCCATAAAAAGAGCTAGATCTAACTCCGAAAGCGCTAAGGTGGCAGCACGTGACCTATTTTGTGGATGTTATGACAATGACAATGACTGCTCATGATAGCTGAGCAGAGCCCAAGAGTATTAGGCCTGAAAGTATTAGGCCTGAGCTGAGTTTGTCATTTTTCCGTTTTTGTAGCCTGAATACTAGTCCTAAAGATGTACTATATAGGTACTTCATTCATGTTAGGGCCATGACTTTTTAGGGTTCCGTAACAAAAATTACGGAACCCTTATGGATTCGTCATGTCTGTCTGTCTGTCTGTCTGTCCGTGTATGTCACAGCCAATTTTTTCCGAAACTATAAGAGCTATGCTGTTGAAACTTGGTAAGTAGATGTATTCTGTGAACCGCAATAAGGTTTTCACACAAAAATAGAAAAAAAACAATACATTTTTGGGGTTCGAAAAAAATTATATTACAAACCTCAATATCATTTTTAAAGACCTAATATACTTAATTTCTAATATATATTTTTTCTACTCTGAATAGTTTGCGCGAGAGACACTTCCAAAGTGGTAAAATGTGTGTCCCCCCCCCCGTAACTTCTAAAATAAGAGAATGACAAATCTAAATAAAAAAATATGATGTACATTACCATGTAAACTTCCAACGAAAATTGGTTTGAACAAGATCTAGTTAGTAGTTTTTTTTTAATACGTCATAAATCGTAAACCATCCAAGAACTTTTATATTATGTTACTTGCTGCTACGGAACCCTTCATGGGCGAGTCTGACACGCACTTGGCCGCTTTTTTTAAATTAGGTACAGTTGTCAGAGTTGTTACTTCTCCTTTTGGCCAAGTCCAGTCTGGTGCCAATGGCATAGCAGCACAGTCTGTACAACCGTTCACCATAAAAAAAAACGAAACGATGGGTGGACGACATAAAAGGATACGCAGGCTTTCACTGGATGGCGAAGGCAACTGATCGATTCGAGTGGAAAAAATTGGGAGAGGCGTCCAAAATTGTACCTTTAATGGCTGGGGATTATGATGATGATTTTATTTATGAACTTCAAGAACCAGACTTTTTGAGGTGAATGCGACGAACGTCTTCCTCCAAGAAAAATCGAAATTGATACTAATTCGACTAATTCGAATTAAAAATATCGACGATATATATCGATAATTTTATGAAAAACTATCGATATTTCGCTATTTTTGCCCATCCTTACATCCATCAGTTCAGTCAGCCGCACGCAGCCAAGCCATATTCATTCTGCAAACAAACTGAAAGTCAGTCGTCACGTCAGTTCAAGTCCATTCTGTGATTCAGTTAGTGCATAGGAAAAGGAAATAGAAAATTTTAGTTAGTGTTTGCGGGATCGTGATTCTGTGCGCATGTTATTATCATGGCCTCATTAGCTATATTCGACTTCGACCGTACGATAGTCAACGAAGATTCGGACGCTACGATAATCAATAGATTGCGGGAGAAACAGCCTCCGCCGGAGTGGGAAGCCAGCAACCACGACTGGACACCTTATATGAGTGATGTGAGTAACAACTTTAAATATCTTTTATATTATGATTCAATAAAATTAACTAAGAGAGATATTAAAAAAAGCCTGTAACTACCTAGTGGCCCACTATATTTTATTAAATTTATTTTAATGAATGTGTATTTTCATATGAACAAATTAATACTGAACAATATTTAATTAAGATGAAATAGTATTACTTGCAGGTACTATTATTTATTCTGTGCTAGGTAGGTATTCGGAACCGCGAGCGGATTAAAATGAGCCCAAACACGACCAGTGTACTATCCCACTAATATCTTATATGCGAAAGTTTAGAAGTACGAATCTGAATCATGCCGATTTGTTGAATAGTAGACCTAGATAGATTATGTATAGATTGGTGCTACGCGAGCGAAGCCGCGTGTGGAAACTATTTTCCTATGGACACAGATTAGACAATAGTTACTACGTAACTATGGGGGTGTTCTATATTGTCACCATTATGCCACCCGTATCACGAAATAGATTTATTGTTTTTTGCCTAATTTGCATATTGCTATTGCCCGATTTTTTATTTTTTGTTTTATTATTGGAATTACAAAACTATGGTTCTGGTCTTCGAACAATTACCTACTAACGTCCTTGGTTCTGGTGATAAAACAATTCTAAAATAAAATTCGTGATTAGTGTCCTGCAACAGAAATGCAAATTAGCCAAATAGGTACCACTAAGTAATAATATCTTAGATGCGAAAGTTTAGATGTTTGGATGTTTGTTAGGTAGGTAGGTTACCTACTCAATCACGCCGAAACGGTTGAAACGATTTCGGTGAAATTTGGTACACAGAATTGGTTTTGTGCACACTTATTTGAAAAGTTATCCTCTATGTACCTAGACCTACCTACTGTAACGTTTTCTGCGTAGGTAGGTAGGTACCTACTAGACGACATAATGCTTATCTCGGCTGTCAAACAGTAGGTACCTATGTTGTTTGGTCTTGATCTTAAATTAACGATTAAACGATAGCGTAATCAGATCAGCTACTGTACCTACCTACTTACAATCTACATCAGTACCGTATTTCAGTTATGAATTTGCGAATTTTATTTCAAGTTCAAGTTTCAAATTAAAATTCAAGTCTTAATTTGATAGATCTATAGGTAAATTAAGTTTCAATTTATAGTTCAAGTTTCAAATTAAAGTTTAATGGTTAAGTTTAAAGTTCCCAGGTTCTAATTCCAAAGTTCAAATTACATGGCTCAAGCACAGAATAAATATTAGTACAAGTATCAAGTTCCAAGCGCTACCACAGAACAAATAATAATACTAGGTACCTACATCTCTGGAGGCATAACAGGAATTTCTGGAGGAATCTCAGGATTTTTACGAGGCATTTCAATAATCACAAACTTCGAAATTTAAAAAGTCGTAGGATTAACGCAACAATGAATTATGAATTGAATTAGTCGAACGCAGAGCTTTCAGGCTTATAGGTGAGCAACATATGGCGTAGCCTAAGATCCAGAGTCTCGAGCACCGCCGTAAGGTTGCGTGCCTTTCGTTCTTCTATAGGTTACATTTCGGGGACCCATATAGCATTTTCCAGTCGCAGAATCTTTAGAGTAGTTACAGGAGGTAACAGAACTTGTATGTTTTGTAACTGTTACCACACATAAAAACTAAATAGGAATTAGGTAGTATTTATGTGTGTAAAATGTTTGTACACAGTGCGTATAAATAATGCTCCAGTAGCTATGTGTGGTCGCAGCGTCAACACCAAGGTTCCGTAACAATGAGTTTAGACGCATCTATACACTTTGCGTTTAATATGATACCTGTGTAAGATTTTTGAAAGATTGTGGTAATTATGTGTACTCCACGTTACTTTTATCTCATTAATTACAATAAACTCTACACAGTGTGTAGGAATGTTCCGAAAATGTTACAGAACTCTATGTTCACTTATAATAAAAAAATACCAGTTTCACTCAAACTTTTTTGACTAATAGCACCACGAAGGAAATTAAAAAAATGAGTCAGCAATCTAAACGATTTCGTATGTCCACGATCGACATGGAGACGAGTCGGACATTAAAAAAATCAAAATCCAAGTAAATACCTTCATAACAGATATAAAAATAAGATACATACTCAGGTATTTGTTGAAATGTTATTAACAATAAAAATTATAGCGCCCGAGAGGGCACATAGTATTTAATTTTCAAACTACTTGGTACATGTTTCGACCGTTGATATAGTAAACTATTTTGTCTTACTACATAATTTTGAATGTGTTTCAGTTAACTCACTAAACTTACAAAATATTCAAGAAAATAGCACTGAAATGCCTAGTGCTGAAGTAATTAGTACTAATATCATAGTCCCTTTGAAAGTATGCTATTCAGAATAAAAAACTTGTTACGAAAAGGTAATCAACCGTAAGCTCAGGTCGTTAATCGCTTACAAGAATTATCCTACTTAAATGATGATGATCAAGACTGCAAGCAAGTGTACCCTGTTGCAAAATACGAAACAGTTTTACAAAATGGCAAAAGAATATTTGCTACTATAAAAGTTAATGCGGCTTACTTACTGTCGAAAAATATAAAAGATAAATGGTTTTTGAGTAATAATAATAATATTGTAGAGATGAAATATGCAACTTCTGTTGAAGGCAGTTTGAAAATCATAAGGATGAATATAAAAAACAAACACAGTTTTTTTAATCGTCCTTTTAATTCTTCTCATATTAATATATACGCAACATCGCACAGTTATGAAACGGATGGATTGAAATCCTACGATTTGTAACAAGTAAAATGTAAACATACGTCTATGGTTTGCGGTACCGAAATAGTATTTGCCCGGTACTGTCAACTTTGAGAAAATAAAATAATGGTATTAAATATTTAATACAAAACGTCATTTTGAGAATTTGAACAATCCAAACATTGAGAAACACTGCAAACAAAAATGAACTGTAATCCATTTTGTTAACCCAGTAACTTTGTTTCTACTTCCAATCACACGTCGACACAGCGTAGTAACGAGTAGAAATATTGTTACTGTCTAAGAAAGTTATATTTGTTTGCATAAATTATCTTAATAAAGCTGTTTATTGATTTTAATACACTTTTTAAATGCTCTAATTCATTATTACTTTCAAACATACGTAGTTAAAATCTATAAAACACTGATTTCACTTAACAAAAAAATACGCTATTTTGTTTGAATTCGTTTGTCTTACAATTATGTTACGGAATTCAGGTAGCCCTTCGGTAAATATCAACTTATTTAACAAAATTTCTCGATAGATTTCTCTTTCCACTAAGCTATTACACTAGGAAACTACGTAAACTGTTAAAAACTGCTAAAAAAAATACTCATGAATTAATCATTTGCAATGGCGATGGCGTTCAATAATCTATGGTATATTTTCAATAATTCAATAAACCAAGTACCTACTCATAAACAAACGATTGAATGAACGATTTGAATGATTTGTTAAATTTCTAGTTGAAAACTAGAAACATTGTAAACACACGGCTACGTAATTATGTAACTAAAAGTAACTGTGTCGGGACTTCCCCATTTTTAGTCGTGGCGACAGAGCAGTGTCGAGTCACCGACCAGAAAATGTTACCAGATTAAGTCAGTTTCGACACAAAAGTGTGTCGGTCGACTATTTTGGTAACGGCTTCTTCAAATTGCTATATGGGGAATGCTCCCAGGAACTTCATGATCTGTCCCACCATCTCCTTTTCATCATAGGACGAGCAGGCGCACGGCTCGGTACCATCCTTACCTCATTAGTATACCCTCTATTCGTACTAAACGTTTCAGTTCTACCTTTATAATGCGAACTGCTAAGGAGTGGAATACACTACCGGTCTGTCTTTCCTGAATACTATAATCTGGGTCTCTTCAAGGCTAGAGTGGATAGGTGCCTTCTAGACCATTGTGCTCCATCTTCGGCCACATCGTCACTTACCAACAGGTGAGATAGTGGTCAAACAAAGGTCTAACAATGTTAAAAAAAAAAACAAAAAAAAAATCGCCATGATGTTTGTAGAATACCCCCCTCCCCGGGCTTATGGGATATTATGATACACCCGTACCTATCTATTATGGGAAATTATTTTTTAGATGAAAAAACAAGACGGTAGGTCTACGCAAAATGTGTATGTGTAATGTGTTTTTTTTAGTTTTTGTTATGATTTCGAAAAGTTTTTAAGAAGAAAAAAATATATATTATTCATAAGCTTTCTATTTAGTGAAATCATAATACCTACAAGCTATTAGAAATACAACTCTCGTAAAAAAATCACTTTTTTTAAATTCAAAACTTCTTACCTACACGTTTTCATTTTTGAAACTTTTGGTAACTTAATAAATATGAATTGAGTTCATCAACAAAATTTAATAAAACTTTAAAGGGCATTTTTATATTATTTGTTTTATAGGTAGGTACACAAAAACACCTTATCAGAGTTTGCGTGCTTCTGCTATTACAAAAATGTTCGTTGAATCTGTAGCGCCTTAGAATCTTCCAGCTAAACTTTGTGTAATGAAAGTGCTAATGTAATAAATAATTATATCTTTAGTTCGAGATGAAATGGTAATCCATCCTTATCCCCATTGTCTGAGCCCCTAGACTAGAATTTCTGTAATTGCTCGAAAAATATCGTTAAGCAGGTAAAATCGGAGGCCTGCAATGCTCTAAGAGTAAAATATCGTTAAGCAGGTAAAATCGGAGGCCTGCAATGCTCTAAGAGTAAAATATCGTTAAGCAGGTAAAATCGGAGGCCTGCAATTCTCTAAGAGTAAAATATCGTTAAGCAGGTAAAATCGGAGGCCTGCAATGCTCTAAGAGTAAAATATCGTTAAGCAGGTAAAATCGGAGGCCTGCAATGCTCTAAGAGTAAAATATCGTTAAGCAGGTAAAATCGGAGGCCTGCAATGCTCTAAGAGTAAAATATCGTTAAGCAGGTAAAATCGGAGGCCTGCAATGCTCTAAGAGTAAAATATCGTTAAGCAGGTAAAATCGGAGGCCTGCAATGCTCTAAGAGTAAAATATCGTTAAGCAGGTAAAATCGGAGGCCTGCAATGCTCTAAGAGTAAAATAGATATTCTACAACTAATAGTTATCACCTCGAGAGGTGTCAATGTTCCTGTTTTGTTTCATATCATTTGTGTTAATTCGTACAATTTACTTCAAAAATGTAACTATCACGGAAAACTTTGGCAAGATATCAATAAAACCGCGCTAGAGTTGTTGTGTCCACGATTCAGTGTTTTGAGAAAGTTTTTTTAATAAATATTTTAAATAATATATTGTAATTAGGTGACCAACTTCTGTACAGCGAAAACAGCGAATTCTAAGTGTATTTACCTGCCGTGGTATTCGGGGCAGCGTGAAGCCTCACCGTGAATATTCAGGCTCCCAGAAGGCCGGGCCCGGGACGGGATAGTGGTAGATGAGATATACTATCAGAAAATAATGGAATGAATGAATAACAATTTGGAACGAATCTATCGAGTTGTTTTTTTTTTCCTTAACCTATTGTGTCCCACTGCTGGGCAAAGGTCTCCCCCAAAATTTTCCAGGCATCCCGGCCTTTGGCAGTTTCCCACCACTCCTTCTCGTGAGCTTCGAGATCGTCCCGCCAACGCCTTCTCGGTCGGCCCGTCGTCGCCTTCCGTCTTCAGGCACCCAAGGAGTTACTACGTTCGCCCAGTTCTCGGGGTGCATCCGACTGACGTGGCCAGCCCATTCCCACTTGAGCTTCGCTGGTCTGCTCCCCACATCGGCAATGCCAGTTATCGAACGCAGCATGGTGTTCCGCACTCGGTCGATGCTTTTAAGACCGAGAATGCTGCGTTCCATTGCTCTCTGGCAAATCTTGAGCCTGGACTTCTGTAACTCGGTCAGCGACCATGTCTGCGCACCGTAGGTTAGGACAGGCAGATACACATGTCGATGAGTTGGCGCTTTAGTGTAAGTGAAAGGTCACCCTTCATGTGCTCTTTCATGGACCAGTAGCTCTTCCAGGCATTATCGATACGGCGATCAATTTCCTTGTCCTGCCTGTTTTCGAAAGATGATAACTGGCCCAAGTATATGTATTCATCGACATAGTGTAGATCCTGCCCTTCTACCTCGACCCTACGCTTCGTGCTGTTGGTCATAATTTGCGTCTTCGACCGGTTCATGTGAGTTGAATTATTTTCTATCGAGTTGATTTAAAGAAAATTCAACAATAACATTTTCATTTAAAAAAAAAAATGAGAAATGCGCTAGGTTTTTTTAGGGTTCCGTACGTCAAAAGGTACAAACGGAACCATTATCTCCGTCAAAATATACGAAAATCCATTCCCCCATTCTTCGAAACTAATGAACCTAATATTTTAAAAATAAGCATCAGCATTGGAAAATCTACGCGAAAATCTTAGGTCTCTTTCCGCACAAACGGAAAATATTTTTAAAAACTGGTAGGTTACTTTGATTATTAGTTATTTTTAGTGAATTCGAAGATTTCCAAGGTTTTATCAGGTTTATAAGGAGATCTCTGCTCCTCAGCTCCCCTATAATTTTGAGGGTAGGTAAGTACATTCCGTTTGTGGTCTAGGGGTGCACTGAGGACATTCCGAAATTCACTCAGCGAAACGAAATTTTGGCAGCGCGCTACTGAAGTATGGGTCGAATAAACTCCACGCGGACGAATCGCGGGCATTACACTAGGTGCTATGCTACTTCTCGTATAATACCTACTCTAACGTCTGTACGTAATAAGTTGCGAAGAGCCTAACCTACCTACTTTCAGCCTTTTTTTACTTAGATGACGAGTGCCGACCAATAGATTCTCACTTTCTTGGCTTCGCACATTCCATGCAACAAAGTACCGACACCTCTATGTTTGTGATTTTCCACAAGCATGGTGACTGCGCGACCTTCAGCCATGCTAGCGGTCATGGCAATGACTTTGAGGACAGTCCAAGGTGCTAACTGATAGCGGATAGCCGAGTCCTTCTCGAGAATCGCAAACTATTGACTGTCACACACTACACATCACATCACCATTGTACAACTAGGTTGCTTGAGCCCTCTGCATACAAACAGAGACTCCATTACATGAATTACATAAAATGTTGTATGATCTCACGTCTATATATCTATAACCACTTATATATTATATATTCTACTTATATAATCTCTCACTTACCCATATCACAGATAAAATAATACTATACTATTACCTATATCTAGCTAGAACCATGGTTTGCCAGTTTATTTTAAAATTATTTGGTTTCCAACTTACACGGAGTTTTTAGTAGTAGTAGAGTTTTTTTGTGAAAGAGTTTGTCCGGGGATTTACTACCACCAAACCTATTTATACCGCAAAGCAGTAGTGCTCGCATTGCAGCGTTCGCCGGCGAAATTACAGGCACATGCGATTTTTCTTAGGTGGCTCATCTCAGGGTGGCGGGCGCAGTGTAATGCAACATAGGGTGCGTCCTAGGTGGACGTGACCTATGAGGTAGGTAATGCACTGTTAAAGTCAGAGGTTACCGCTCAACATCCGGTGGGCCATCTGCTTGTTCTGACATTCACATAGTTAAAAAAACCCTATGTTACTCACTGATATTGTAGCTTACTATAGATGAAATAACTTTTAAAATCGGTGAGTTTATTCAAACAAACAAACAAACTTATACAATCGGTCTCTTTCCGCCATTTTTGAAACGAAGCGTCGTCTACTTTTATTTCATTTCTTTTCTTGGTGTTTTTTTTTAGTTATATTGTGTTATTTTGGTGACATTTTAACAAATGTAGCTCGTAAAGAGCACAAGTGTAGTGAAATTAAATAGAAGTGACTTTTAAAATTGGTGGAAGTTTTCTACCAAACTTTAAGTAAAACGGCAACCGTTTTATGAAAAATTTACAAATGCCAAATGTAAATAAATTTACTAGCAGTGCGGTTCCAATTATAAGTAAAAAAACCTTAAAATCAAAGAAATACCTCTTTATAATATTACCTACTATCTTAGAGCATTGCAGGCCTCCGTACCAGCCTATTATAGGTATAATAACTACGTAAACCTCTTTAACTACTTAGTAGGTAGATAGGTATATTAAAACTGTTAATAGCTTCTATTTCGATTATCTTCCTATCGTTGACGAGCTAATTATAGATACACGTGTAATCCACCTATAGCATAGGAAGTGATTAGCGGGCTATTCTAAGCTGAGCTGTATCTCCTTATGATGTATCTCCAGTCATCGATCATCATCATTAGGCAGCCTTTAGACGTCCACTGTTGGACGAGGCCTCCCCCATAGAGTGCAATGGTTCAATATGGTGCAATGTCCAATGGCTAGGTAACGTACAGTTGAGATACTTTTGGTTATTAAAAAAAGCTAATTTAATTTTGCTAATTTTGCGTAGGTAGAAGTTGTGAGAAAATATAGTGAAGCTTGCTCCGTTTTGTTTCACTCAAATGCAATGAGTTGATTTCTCTAATTATTTTGAAATACAACTTTAGCTTTACAAGTTGGGACTTCTAAAAATATACAAGTTTTTTAGAAAAATTGCACAAAAAACCACATTTAGAACCACATATTCACAATGACTTCCATGAAGGGTTAATCTATTTGTAACCTGGGTCATCGGTTGCCCTCCTCCTTTGCAGACTCGAGGCTCTGGTGGTAAAACAATAGGTACTGAAATAAGATTTGTAATCGATTTCCCGTAATTGCATAATAATGAACAGATGTGTTCTACTGACCCCAGGTGTTCGAGCACGCGTTCGCAGCCGGTCTCAACCAGGACGACATCCTGGGCGCCATCGGCTCCATGCGGCCGACCCCCGGGATGCAGGAGCTGATAACGACGCTGGCTGAGGGAGGATGGGACGTGCTGGTGCTGACGGACGCAAATAGTGTCTTCGTGAGGCATTGGCTGAAGGGGCATGGGTTGGAGGTATGCAACAAACTGCATGGTGGTATGTAGTACGACGTAGTGTATGAAGGCTCCCGATGGACTGACCATAGATCGGTGGGTGGGGGCGTCGTGGCATATTATGGGGGAGGCCTATTGGCATATTATATCCAGCAGTGGACTTCTGTAGGCTGATGATGATTATGCTAATGATGACGATGATATATCTATGATTCTACAATATCAAACAGGTCGTGGCATAGGGTTAATTCCCTTATGAGAACATTTTTCTGCGTCAGGAGGATCTCTGAGGTAGGTTCTAAAGCCTGAAACAAGCACGCGAGCTATAATCGCGACTGGCAGTCGTGGCTAAAGTTAACTAGGCTGTCCCGCACGTATACCTTCGTCCGCGCGTATTCCGAATCACAATAAAAAATACCTTACAACATTCAGGGATAATGCAGCTTTTTAGTAGTGAAATAATTTTCGGAATCGGATCAGTAGTTCCTTTTACATACAAATTTACAAACTGACATTACCTCTCTGCTTATTTAGTTTCTTTAATATAGATGAAAATACACCAGCACATGCACACTATAAGTAATAAGTCGCGGATGTGACCTTGGGTGACCTTGACGTCTGATGAATATAGCCTAAAACATATAACGTGACTGTCACTCGCGACTTCTGAGGGCGTTCTATACGAATGCACACTGTAGAGTCGCGTCGCGACCGACAGTCATGGCGTCACGTTTGATGTGTTTCACACTTTAGCAAACTTGTAATGCTACCTACATACTGACTAAGACACTAGCTATAGACATAGCACTGCATAATGTTTCAAAATAAAATGAAATAGGTACAATACACTACTTATCACTTGATGCCGTCATGAAAACACTGAAGTGCTGAGTGACTCGATACACAATATACCTAAAACAAGCTAAATTAATTAGTTACAATCGTGAAGGATGCGCCATTACTCACGTCACCTTTTGGAAGGCGTTGCACACGCATTGCTCTTGGTTTCTCGGTCTTGGTGTGGTCTTGGTCTCTTGGCATACCTTAGAGCATTATCATGCCCTTGGAAATGTGATGAAGATTACCTAACACATTTTATTATTAGTAAACTGTGTATAGATGTTGCGAGGAGCTCGCTTCACACAGGTCGTCTTGGCGCTCTACCATCTATATTAAGATTAAGACGTTCGAGGAAAATAGACTCGAAACACTTGACGTAAAGCGCCAAATTCGCAATGAGACACCTAAGTCCTCAAGTACACCTTTAAACTCGCCAACTTTATTGCAGTATTTGTGACAGGGTATTTAAGACAAAGTTCGGTCTAGCAAGCCATATTAAGGGTCACGCTAGGAAATAAAAGAACATTAATATTTAAAAAAACAGTTAAGTACATACCTAGTTACAGTCGCCGTCGTCGAAATCGATGAGGAGGACTAAATATATATTACATAATTTTCACTAGAAACGGGATATTTACCATGATTTTTGAGTTTTATATGTTCCCGATATAAAAAAAAAAAAAAAAAAAAAAACATGGTAAATATCCCGTTTCTAGTGAAAATTATGTACATAACCATGATAGTTTCAAAAGTTAAATATATATTATATGATTTTGCTAAAAATACGTTTCAGAGAGTCCTATTTGACTCTTGACGGGGTAACCACGGGTTGACGTGTTAGCTTTGCCGTCTGGACATACTTAGTGTTGGCTTTACCTACCTATATAGGTATGTTTTTCAAACTGGATGGGAAAATATCCCTCTGCGTAGTTTCGCAAATATGTGACAAAATATTAAAACAATAACAAAATCATGATTTACGTGACCATCAATGAGATGCGAATCAAGTATTTTAGCAGCATGGCTATAATTGAGTAAGGTACAGGGGCAGCTGTGGGGTTGACTGACATCCTTTATTACAAAGATGTAATTTTTTAGTTTCCATCAAGTTGGAAGCCTCACCATGGAAAATGGTGGTTTCAACTATGCTAAAAACTATGAGGAATTAGTGATGCACAGCAGAGAAATAGTGACAGTACCTAGTTTAGGAGATATTTAGGTCATTCACTGATGCTTCTTACTTGACATCAAGTTGTTAGCCTCACAAAACAGCTGCATGGTGACTTACATATAAAAAAACTGTGAAGGAAATAGTGACTAATCTATATACCTATATAAAACAAAGTCGTGTTAGTTACACCACTTATAATTCAAGAACGGGTGAACCGATTTGGCTGAAAATTGGTGGGGAGGTAGCTTAGAACCAGGAGATTGACATGGGGGGGGGGGGGGTCACTAGGGGCTACCCGTGCGAAGCCGGGGCGAGTCGCTAGTATTATATAAAAAATAGTTTGATTAATCCGTTAATTTAGCCAGGAACTTAATGTACTTAAATCAAAATCACATACTGTAGAATTACATACCAGGAAAGTGTATCGCCAGCCTACTCCATCCAATCGATGTTTGATCCTCATTTAGTATACCTAAGATTAAATTTTGTAGACACAAGCTAGAGACTAATATTTAGAGCTGTCATAATATTTTAAATTTCCATACACATTTTTAAGTGGGTTTGAACACCATGTAGTTTTATAAAAAACTGCCAAACACGTGTCTAGATATTAGTTATCATGTATACTTACAACATTTCATGGGGTTTGATGTGATAATATACAAAATGGAGCAAAATCCGTTAGTATGCTATGCAGTGTGCTAAAGTACCTACCTACCGACGCTACTGAGTACAGTACACTTGATCAATCAACAGTGTTAGTTTGACTACTTATGTCTAAATTTAAGTAGTTTATGAAAGTCTAAGACCTTTTCTGGATGAAGAAAAATGTCGTCAATGTGTGCCTACACCCAGCAGCAGTGGGATATGTAGTGAAATAGTACGTTTCTCATTCCAGGAGCACATAACAGCGGTGATCACAAACTGCGCCTTCTGGAAGAACGGGCGGCTGTTCATCGAGCCGTGCATGCAGCAGGCGGAGTGCGCGCGCTGCCCCTCCAACCTGTGCAAGTCGCTCGCGCTGGCGCAGTGGTGCGCCGGCCGGCCGCCCTACCAGCGCGTCGTGTACGCAGGTGACGGCAGAAACGACTTCTGCCCGGCCACCAACATGCCTGCCCATGTTAGTAACACTGTTTAGTAGTAGATACACATTAAGAACGGGTGGCTGTTCATCGAGCCGTGCATGCAGCAGGCGGCGTGCGCGCGCTGCCCCTCCAACCTGTGCAAGTCGCTCGCGCTGGCGCAGTGGTGCGCCGGCCGGCCGCCCTACCAGCGCGTCGTGTACGCAGGTGACGGCAGAAACGACTTCTGCCCGGCCACCAACATGCCTGCCCATGTTAGTAACACTGTTTAGTAGTAGATACACATTAAGAACGGGTGGCTGTTCATCGAGCCGTGCATGCAGCAGGCGGCGTGCGCGCGCTGCCCCTCCAACCTGTGCAAGTCGCTCGCGCTGGCGCAGTGGTGCGCCGGCCGGCCGCCCTACCAGCGCGTCGTGTACGCAGGCGACGGCAGAAACGACTTCTGCCCGGCCACCAACATGCCTGCCCATGTTAGTAACACATACTTTTCACTAGAAACGGGATATTTACCATGATTTTTGAATTTTAATTGTTCCCGATCATCAAACCGAATGTTATTTGTTACTCAAAAATCATGGTACCTACATATCCGGTTTCTAGTGAAAAGTATGAACATAACCATGATAGTTTCAAAAGTTAGTAACACATGTTTAGTAGTAGAGCTTTTTTGTGAAAGAGTTCGTCTGGGGAAGTACTACCACCATACCTATTTCTGCCGTAAAGCAGTAGTGCTCTCATTGCTGTTTTCCGGTTTGAATGGTATGGTTGCCGGTGAAATTACTGGCACATGAGACTTTTCATCTTTATGTCTCAGGGTGGTGCGCAGAGCAATGCCACACAGGGCGTCCTAAGTGGACGTGACCTGTGTGATAATGCACTGTTCATAGGCAGAGGGTACCGCTTAACATATAGGTGGCCATCTGCTTGATCCGTCATTCCAAGTTGTATAAAAAAAACATACAAAATTGAAAGTTACCTATATCGTTGTGAAGATCTATCTGGCGACAACACAAAAATATATGACCTCCCGCGATGACGCCATAGTACGCGGGAGTGAGCACTGATTTTAAGCTAGTTCCGTCCAACCGATTGAGATGAAATTTGGCATACATGTAAAGTTCAAACGACAATACAACATTATGGTGACAGCGAGCTGATCTGATGATAGAGACGGAAGTTGGACAACGAAACTCCTCGATGGTTAATAGAAGCCTGGTAGTGTTTGGGCTCATTTTAATCAGCTCAGGGTCAGGGCTGTATCTACCAGTATTAGCTGTATTTATTAGTGGTTGTGAGTTCTGTGAGCGAGCGAATAACCTGCTTATTGCCACTTCAGCTTGCTTGTTGAACATTTGCGTTGTTTAGAAGCATTTCTGGCGAAAAGTCAAGGTTGCTCCATTCCAGAATAGTACTAGGAAATTAGCTAGTTCACAAGAAGCGCGGTATTAGGTACTGACGTGCGAGTCACATCACGCTGAATCATAAGACAAGTAGATTTCTGCTAGCGTGCTATTGCGTAATGCAGGTATTAGGTACTGACGTGCGAGTCACATCACGCTGAATCATAAGACAAGTAGATTTCTGCTAGCGTGCTATTGCGTAATGCAGGTATTAGGTACTGACGTGCGAGTCACATCACGCTGAATCATAAGACAAGTAGATTTCTGCTAGCGTGCTATTGCGTAATGCAGGTATTAGGTACTGACGTGCGAGTCACATCACGCTGAATCATAAGACAAGTAGATTTCTGCTAGCGTGCTATTGCGTAATGCAGGTATTAGGTACTGACGTGCGAGTCACATCACGCTGAATCATAAGACAAGTAGATTTCTGCTAGCGTGCTATTGCGTAATGCAGGTATTAGGTACTGACGTGCGAGTCACATCACGCTGAATCATAAGACAAGTAGATTTCTGCTAGCGTGCTATTGCGTAATGCAGGTATTAGGTACTGACGTGCGAGTCACATCACGCTGAATCATAAGACAAGTAGATTTCTGCTAGCGTGCTATTGCGTAATGCAGGTATTAGGTACTGACGTGCGAGTCACATCACGCTGAATCATAAGACAAGTAGATTTCTGCTAGCGTGCTATTGCGTAATGCAGGTATTAGGTACTGACGTGCGAGTCACATCACGCTGAATCATAAGACAAGTAGATTTCTGCTAGCGTGCTATTGCGTAATGCAGGTATTAGGTACTGACGTGCGAGTCACATCACGCTGAATCATAAGACAAGTAGATTTCTGCTAGCGTGCTATTGCGTAATGCAGGTATTAGGTACTGACGTGCGAGTCACATCACGCTGAATCATAAGACAAGTAGATTTCTGCTAGCGTGCTATTGCGTAATGCAGGTATTAGGTACTGACGTGCGAGTCACATCACGCTGAATCATAAGACAAGTAGATTTCTGCTAGCGTGCTATTGCGTAATGCAGGTATTAGGTACTGACGTGCGAGTCACATCACGCTGAATCATAAGACAAGTAGATTTCTGCTAGCGTGCTATTGCGTAATGCAGGTATTAGGTACTGACGTGCGAGTCACATCACGCTGAATCATAAGACAAGTAGATTTCTGCTAGCGTGCTATTGCGTAATGCAGGTATTTTGAAATTGAGCCCTAACGTCACGTAAGCATAATTTCCAAGAAGCTTGACTTCATGATAATTTCAGTACCTAGGTACCTATTTTGAGAACAAGCATCTTCATTAAACTTTCGGACTATCGGGACGTAGCGAAGGTGCAGGTTCGTGTCCCGCTTGGTCGAAAATTTCAAATCACATTTCAATTCTAAATTAAAATTAATTGAATGATATTTGTAGCTAACAATGATATTTATGTCAATTAAAACTGTGTTTATTACTATGCGTTATTCTGTGGTTAGGTCTCCTAGTTTCCGCAAAATCTATTTTGGCTATCTCAAGGAGTGTTGATAAGCTGTGACGAGGAAATACTATAACATTTTAATTTTGCGAGACTTGCGAAACGTTCCATAGTGTTTTACAAGCTTAATGATAGCCAAGGGATCTATTAGCAACTCCTCATATCTGTCTGTGGGGGACAAATCTGGTGACCACTTACCGATATCCGATTGGCTGTTTGGCATATAGCATATATGTCACCTGTCAAGTTACGATGACAAAACAACATTATGTTGATCAGAGAGCTGACCTAAAATAAATAAATAATGCTGGACAGTTCACACAACTTTATCTAGCCCCAAGCTACGCAGAGCTTGTGTTATGGGTACTAGATAACTGATATACTTAACACATTACATTACATTTTGATTATACATAGAAAATAATCAGAACAAATATCTGCAGATCGTACAAATAATTGCTCCGAGGCGGGAATCGAACCCGCAACCTCCTGCGTCATAGGCGAACCTTCGCCCGCCGCGCCACAGAGGTCGTCAATCTGATGATAAAGAAGGATGGTGGACAATGGAACTCCTATAGCCTCCTTATTATTAATATTATTATTATTATATATACCTATGTTCTTTCCAGGCGACCGTGTTCCCTCGCAAGGGTTACCCCATGGAGGATCTCATCAAGAAGACTCTCGCCTCCCCCTCTCCGCAAGTCTCGGCGCAAGTGGTCCCGTGGGAGAATGCGTACACAATATTAGAAGAGTTATTTCCGGGACGTCTCATACCAATGTAGAGTAGATCCATTTTATTTAGCTGCAAGTGTCTGGTGCCTCAGGAGGAGTTCATGTTTGAGACCATTCACCATCACCAGAACAATAGATTTTAATTTTTAGAGTTCCATTGAGGGTTCAACGGGACCCTATTACTAAGCCTCCGCTGTCCGTCCGTCTGTCCGTCTGTCACAAGGCTGTATCTCATGAACCGTGGTAGATAGACATTTTAAATTTTCACAGATGATGTATTTCTGTTGCCGCTATAACAACAAATATTAAAAAACAGAATAAAATAAATATATAAATTTGCTCCCTTACAACAAACTTGATTTTTTCCCCGTTTTTATAGATAATGGTACGGAACCCGTTCGTGCGCGAGTCCGACTCGCACTTGGCTGGTTTTTATTCTTGTTTTCATTATCACTTACTAATTCGTTATGTGATTGATGATATAAACGCGTATGATTTAAATTCGTCAGTTATTTTTACAGAAAAACCTGAATATTTGACATCAGTTAAGTGCCCATAAAATAAAAATTGGTCGTTAAAAATGCAATGTTATGTTGATACACAGAAAAAATAATACTATACGTTGATATAATCATTTTATGTAAGGAACAATTTTATTTAGATCGAAACACTAAACGAAAGGGGCACAGTAAGTGGTATTTTTTAACTTGGCAATTGTAAGAATCTAACTCGTGATATATATGAATTAGATAGAGTCCCTATAATTAGAATAGTAAATTCAGAGCATATATCTTAATAACTAACGAACCACGGGTCTAGATATTAGTGTACTGATCATGTACAAAATAATGATAATAAAATAAAAACTTTTCTATAATGTACTTACGGGTCTACTATTGTTAATAATTGTCTTATTTATTTTTAGGTAATAGCAAAGTTTTGCCCCCAACTATCATTTCGCTTCAAAACGCTCGCAGATGTCGAGCTTTTTGCGACGACACGATTTTGTATACAAAGAGAAGCCAGCGCAGTAACTATTATTTAATCTGGTACTTTTTCATGAGCTTTAGAGGAGTGACGAAGATGTCAAGCTCACGCCTCTAACTAGGCTAAATAAAAAATCATAATTTTGCTTTAATAAGAAATGTTTTTTCCTATTTTAATGATTTCACAGCTTATGTCATACTGTCATCAGGCGAAGACAGTATGACATAAGCAGTGAAATCATTAATCATCAAGCTATTCATCGATTTAGAAATTATAAATCGATGCTCTAACTACTTTGTGTCATATTGTGTTTAAGCCCAATATCAGAACGGATAAACCCCTTACAGCAGTGGATGGAATAACAAAATTGTCTCCAACTAAAATGTTGATAATGTTGAGTAGTAGTAGAGCTTTTTTGTGAAAGAGTTCGCCCGGGGAAGTAATACCACTATACCTATTTCTGCTGCAAAGCAGCAGTGCTCGCATTGCTATGTTCCGGTTTGAAGAGTATGGTTGCTGGTAAAATTACAGGCACATGAGACTTTTCATCTTTATGTCTCAAGGTGGCGGGTGCAGTGCAATGCCACATAAGTGTGTGTCCTAGGTGGACGTGACCTATGTAGTAATGCACTGTTCATAGGAGAGGTGGGCCATCTGCTTGATCTGTGATTCCAAGTAGTATAAAATAGATAGCTAAACTTACTACGCTAAATAAATTCAGCCAAGTGAGGGTCGGACTCTTAATTATTCTGGAATCTTCTAACTTTTAGCAGATATGTGTAGTACTAATTTGAAATGGTCACATTTAAAACTGAACTTGTTTATTTTATTTTTTAAATATTTGTTATATAGGTAAGTACCACATAATATGTTATTTATTTATAGGTGCAAGTCGCGCAACGAGCTATGAGCGCTCGGCGAGAGTGGTGGGGTTGATTGTGCATGTGTACATTCGCGCATTCGCTATGCAAACCCGAAAAATTACTCTGCACATTGAATGTCAGCGCTCATATCTCGTTGCGCGACTTATACATAAATACTTGCACGTCCATAGTGTATTTAAATCTATTTAAGCTGCAAACTCATTGAATTAAATTCAATAAATGTGATAAGATGAAAAACTGTTTTTATTCTAAGTACCTCTATATATATATATATATATATATATATATATATATATATATATACCAGAATCATCATCTTCATCATCATATTACTGCCACCTTCACGTTAACTTATTCACGGTATAGGCTCGCATAATTTTTAAATCTTTTTAATCTTGAAGGGGAAAGTGTAGGTCAGGAACTTATCCATTTTCAATACTCTTGTACGTTTTCAAGAGTTTTAAGTTTTTCTTTGTGTTTTTGTTGTGTTTTACTTAGTTTTTCCTAAGTATAAGGAAAAAGGTTAACAAGCTGTGGACAACACTATTGCTTATGCAGGTGGTGTGAGTTGTGCTGGGTACCTTACGCCTCTCCTGTCCTTCCCAGTGCTTATAGACAACACTATTGCTTATGCAGGTGGTGTGAGTTGTGCTGGGTACCTTACGCCTCTCCTGTCCTTCCCAGTGCTTATAGACAACACTATTGCTTATGCAGGTGGTGTGAGTTGTGCTGGATACCTTACGCCTGCCTCTCCTGTCCTTCCCAGTGCTTATAGACAACACTATTGCTTATGCAGGTGGTGTGAGTTGTGCTGGGTACCTTACGCCTGCCTCTCCTGTCCTTCCCAGTGCTTATAGACAACACTATTGCTTATGCAGGTGGTGTGAGTTGTGCTGGGTACCTTACGCCTCTCCTGTCCTTCCCAGTGCTTATAGACAACACTATTGCTTATGCAGGTGGTGTGAGTTGTGCTGGGTACCTTACGCCTCTCCTGTCCTTCCCAGTGCTTATAGACAACCTGGCGCTAATCAAATCATATGCAGGTGGTGTGAGTTGTGCTGGGTACCTTACGCCTCTCCTGTCCTTCCCAGTGCTTATAGACAACCTGGCGCTAATCAAATCATATGCAGGTGGTGTGAGTTGTGCTGGGTACCTTACGCCTCTCCTGTCCTTCCCAGTGCTTATAGACAACACTATTGCTTATGCAGGTGGTGTGAGTTGTGCTGGGTACCTTACGCCTCTCCTGTCCTTCCCAGTGCTTATAGACAACCTGGCGCTAATCAAATCATATGCAGGTGGTGTGAGTTGTGCTGGGTACCTTACGCCTCTCCTGTCCTTCCCAGTGCTTATAGACAACCTGGCGCTAATCAAATCATATGCAGGTGGTGTGAGTTGTGCTGGGTACCTTACGCCTCTCCTGTCCTTCCCAGTGCTTATAGACAACCTGGCGCTAATCAAATCATATGCAGGTGGTGTGAGTTGTGCTGGGTACCTTACGCCTCTCCTGTCCTTCCCAGTGCTTATAGACAACCTGGCGCTAATCAAATCATATGCAGGTGGTGTGAGTTGTGCTGGGTACCTTACGCCTCTCCTGTCCTTCCCAGTGCTTATAGACAACCTGGCGCTAATCAAATCATATGCAGGTGGTGTGAGTTGTGCTGGGTACCTTACGCCTCTCCTGTCCTTCCCAGTGCTTATAGACAACCTGGCGCTAATCAAATCATATGCAGGTGGTGTGAGTTGTGCTGGGTACCTTACGCCTCTCCTGTCCTTCCCAGTGCTTATAGACAACCTGGCGCTAATCAAATCATATGCAGGTGGTGTGAGTTGTGCTGGGTACCTTACGCCTCTCCTGTCCTTCCCAGTGCTTATAGACAACCTGGCGCTAATCAAATCATATGCAGGTGGTGTGAGTTGTGCTGGGTACCTTACGCCTCTCCTGTCCTTCCCAGTGCTTATAGACAACACTATTGCTTATGCAGGTGGTGTGAGTTGTGCTGGGTACCTTACGCCTCTCCTGTCCTTCCCAGTGCTTATAGACAACACTATTGCTTATGCAGGTGGTGTGAGTTGTGCTGGGTACCTTACGCCTCTCCTGTCCTTCCCAGTGCTTATAGACAACACTATTGCTTATGCAGGTGGTGTGAGTTGTGCTGGGTACCTTACGCCTCTCCTGTCCTTCCCAGTGCTTATAGACAACCCGGCGCTAATCAAATCCAAAACGTTCTAAGACATTCTAAATACAGCACCTCGTTGGGTCTGAAGGAAAAAAGGCATTACCTATTTCTGCCGCAAAGCAGTAGTGCTCGCATTGCTGTGTTTCGGTTTGAAGGGTATATGCCGGTGAAATTATAGCCACATGAGACTTTTCATCTTTATGTCCCAGGGTGGCGAGCGCAGTGCAGTGCCACATAGGGTGCGTCCTATGTGTACGTGGCCTGTGAGGTAATGTATAGTAGTACATCTTCCTAGTGTATAACCCAACTAAGAATATAACTACATATCTAATAATAGGCCCATCAACATGGACCTATTAAGTCCATGGGTACATCCATGGTCCATGCCCACCAAGAACAGGAATGAAACACACATTACTTCTATTAATACCATGATGCTCTACCAGCCTCTATCCAGCTCTAAATTCTCTTTTCTTTGCTAGCCACTGAAAACTTTATTGCTAGCATGGAGGTAGAGATTGCTAGACGCATGGATGTAGTAGGTAATTGGTGTTCCGAGGCTAAACGTAGAGAAACCTATGCGTAGTATCTTTTTGATTTGTGGTCAATGACTTTCTAATAACTCTACAATGGAGTAAGCATACACTATGAACGCCAAAATATGGCACCATTGAAATGAGTTCGATACTTTGACGGTGCACACTCTAGTCTTTCAAATGTGTTCAATAATCAAGCAGCAATGGATGAGAAAACTTGTCAGAATTTACCCCCTTTGCCTTTTGTCTCTATTTTGGTTCGGAACATTTTTGAGCGCTGATCTGTAGTCCATTTACTTTGAGGCAAAGAACTACCTATTAAAATAGGCTTTGAGGTCAATGCTCGTCTATACAGCACAAGTGTAGTGAAAATAAATGGAAGTGTATTGCGTGATTTTTCAATATGGTGGAAATTGTCTACCAAAGTTTTGGTAAAACGGCCACCGGTTTACTAAAACATACTTGGCTGTGACCATGCTGTGACTTTGATGACTTGTAAGGATTGTCACGTTGCATATTATAGTAAAAATATAATAATTATTCTTGCAAATATGGCAAATGTACAAAAGCCATGCGACGCCAATTATAGAGAAAAAAAAAACACTAAAGTGTATTCTCTTGGGCTATATTATTTATACAATTCAAGCTTTCAATCAGCTTTCAAGATATTTTTACTCATACCACAAAGTACCTTTATATACTAATACTTTACTTTTTTTGCACCTATTGTTTTGTAACAATATTTATTTTTGTACAGTTATTATTGTGTTCATCTAATTAGGTTCAGTTTTTGATCCTTTAAGACTCTGATAGTGTATTATTTAATTATAATTGTAGTGATCATGGGTTTGGTGCAGTCTATCATCTGTTCAGTCTCGTACTGCATTGAAAGGTAAGCAACAAAAACTTAATTCTAAATACCATTGCTGTGCGTGTTCGTGTCGGTACGTCCTTAGTCGCCCAAAAACGTCGATGTGAGCAGAACATAATTGCATGTTGCACCACAGAATATATATTAGTACAAGTAGTTGCACGAACAAGATGAATGGGCAAATACACACACGGACCCGCCCGCTGGTCGATTTTTGGTCACACATCAAAGACCCCTGTGTCGCGGTGGGCGTGTAGCCAGCTGAGTTGCGAGAGGTTGCGAGTTCGATTCCAGTTGCAGGACAAATGTTTGTATGATCAGTTCCAGGTCTGGGTGTTGTTTGTGGTAGCATGGTAGGTACTTGTAGTTCCTGATACGGTACAGGGGATCTAGTGGGACTATGTATGTGACTATTGGGAGTTATGGTTTTATTAAAATATAATGCCAAATAGGGTCGTTTACCGTCACGTCCACACACCGCTCGCTACACAGCCACACCACACCATACCACACCATACACACACGACCATAGAAATCTTAAATAACGAGAATTGTCTATTTGTAGCTGTTTGTTGCCCCACTACTTTTAACACTTTCAAACAAACACTTTTTTTTTTTTACTTACTTGTGTTAGCTAAGTGATTCAAATGGTCCTGTTTTTTGACTTGATTGCAAGTTATCATGGCATAGGACGCCATTAGCCATTCACCGGAGAAATCGCGGCGCCAATCTGTTTTATTTAGTTGCTTTCTCCTCGTTAAATAAAGAAATCGAATATAAATGAAAAGTAAGCACGTATCTTAGACATTTTACTATTAAATCCTGTGTTTGATTTCATTATTTAACGTCGTAAATACTTACTATAAACCCACTAAACCGTGAGTGAAAGATGAGCAATTTGCTCATACTCTGGCGAAACGCGGCACACCTCCTTACTAATCCTTCTTACTTAAGATTTCTATGGACACGACGGTGCGCCGACAAGCAAATATATTCGTAAATAATTTGAGTTTGTATTGACACATCATAACCTTAGAAGTCTACCTTCAGGCACTTCCTGTTGACTTGATCTTGAAATTTGGCACAAATGATGGTCTCATAGCAAAAAGCCCTTCTTAACCGTGGTCCGGTTGTGTAGTCCGGCCAGCCGGACCGTGGAAAATTTCTTTTTTCGATTGTCCGGTGGCGATACTGTTTGGTTGGTTGTACATCTGTACACTGTACCTTGGTCCGGTAATATCGCCACCGAACAATCGAAAAATACAAATTTTCCATAGTCCGGCTGGCGAACAAATCCCCCGTTAAATTGTCTCGACGCCTAAACGACACAATACATATAAATATGTCTCCATCTATCTATTGATTTAAAATTAATACAACCAACGCAATGCGATTTGATAAACAGTAAAGTCAGATCACTGTCAATATTGATGTTGACGGTTGAGGTTGACATGATCTACACTGATTTTGAAAAAGCGTTTGTTCGTGTTGATCACGTCATCCTGATTCGCAAGCTTAATGAACTTGGCATACAGGGTGATCTCTTACGCTGGGTCAAATCTTATATCAGCAATAGAATGCAGGCAGTTGTTATAGGTGGAGCAAGATCTGACTTCATATCTATACCTTCGGGTGTCCCACAAGGATCTTTGCTTGGACCTCTTCTTTACCTGGCTTACTTGTATGACATTGGTTCCTGCTTCAGGCATGCGAGTTTTTCATTATTCGCTGACGATAAAAAAGTCTACTATAACGTTCGATCAGTTGATGATTGCATGCGACTGCAGGAGGACATCAGTTAATGAATGCATGCGACTGCAGGAGGACTTAGATAGGCTTACCGTATCTGAATAATCGAATTGGCGTTAACGTGAGTAAATGCATGCATATTTGTTTTACGCGAAGTAGCAACCCTATATATTATGATTATAAGCTTAGCAACTACTCAATTGATAAAACGCAATGCGTCTGAGACTTAGGTGTACTTCTAGATCATATTCTGATAGTAACAAAGCCTTTTACAAACATTGCTTGCTTAAAAGTACTTTATTATGCTTACATACGTAGTGTGCTGGAACACTGCAGCTCCGTCTGGAACCCACAGTATGTCACTTATGACCACGCTATAGCGTGGTCATGAAAGCGGCTGGCGTGGCTGTAGCGTGGTGGTGTGATTCTATAGAATCGATACAAAGGAAGTTTGTAAAACACTTAAACTTCCGTAAAAATTCAATTCAGAGCAGCTGTGGTGCATCACACCGTGAGCACGAACTGATGTCACTACGTGGCAGAAGAATTATGCAGGATATGTCATTGTTGCATGATGTATGTTCTGGCATCATGGACTTTACCTATGTAACTGATATTCCTTATCCGGCTTTCCTGCCGTTTTTGTTTTTTGTTGACCTTGCATGCGTACCTACCTGCTTTTTAAACGAACTGTATACAAAATGTGGATTTAAATTGGTTTCAGAATAGCATATAGTGTATATCTTATAACTAACTATAAGATCAATGTAAATCCTGGATTAATAAATTAAAAAAAATATGAATGTTTCGTGTTTTATCTTTGAAAAATTATACATACTTCACTACAAGTGACAGTCGAGCAAAAAGATTACATTCTGCATTTATTACAAGTGGTTAAGATTTTCAATGGTCCGGTTGACCGGACAGCTGAAATGTTATTTCTTTCCTTGGTGCGGTTAACCGTATCACAGAAAAAATAAATTTTCCACAGTCCGGCTGGCCGGACTACACAACCGGACCACGGTTAAGAAGGGGCAAAAAGTACCTCACACCACCTGCTCGGTAATGTCCAAATACAAATGGGCCCGCGACCCGTGCACCCACTGGCTTCACCCACCGGTGGGTGTAGTGGTAATTCCTGTTTACCCGTGTACCCACTGCGATATTGTTGGAATTAATTATCGATGAAAATAATAAAATAATAAATGAAGAGAAATGAATGAAAATGACAGAACATGACAGAGAATGACGGATAATGACAGAGCATGACAGAGAATGACAGATAATGACAGAGAATGGCAGAGCATGACATCTTCGCATTAACTGCTGCGCCCGCGTTGTTTCCCGCATAGGTCTAAGGCTGCGTTTCCATTGACGCGGAGTTGGGCGGAGCGGTGCTTAGCGGTGCATGAATTGACCAATCACTATGCTCGAAATCTCTGCTCCGCTTCAATGGAAACAGCACGAGCGGAGCGGGGCAGAGCTGAACGGATATTCATATAAAATAAGCGAGGTGATGCGGAGCGGAGGACAGCGGGGCGGTGCGTTGCGGAGGGTAGCTAGGAGAGCGAAGCGGCGAGGTGCGGACCGGGGTGCGGGGGAGGGTGTGACGCCACGACTCGCGCGCAGTGCGTCGTAGTAGTTATCAACGTTATGTCATAGGTGCAATACGTATCAAAATGGATGAGATGTATCCAGAATCTATGTTTTCTCTTCATATCCAAAAAAGTTGCAACAGGAAAGATATAAAAGGATTGCTTTTTTCTTTTTAAGCGACAACATGACATATGCTCTTTCTGAAGAATGGAGACAAACTGAGCTCAAAATTGCGCAATTCCAAAGTTAGCTCCGCTCCGCTCCTCTCCTCTCCTCTCCGCTCCGCGCCGCTCCTCTCCTCTCCTCTCCGCTCCGCGCCGCTCCTCTCCTTTCTGCTTCAGTGGAAACACTTACCACTTTTCACCGCTATTCTCCGCTCATCTCCGCACAGCTCCGCGAATCCCGTGGGAATATAATCGTTTATCAAATTACTCCTGCATTCTGCTGCTCCCCTGGTACATTCGATAAAAAATATTTGCATTGCTGCTGCGCCTCGCGGTGCTATCCACATAAGTCTCGATTACTCCTGCATTTTTCTGCTGCCCATTGGATAAATAGGTCTAAGGAGGTTTAAAACGTTTTGTATTATTTTTCTCTTTATCATCGAACTTATCGTATTATTATTTTATTTGTTTCATCGATAATTAATTCCAACCATATCGCAGTGGGTACACGGGTAAACAGGAATTACCACTACACCCACCGGTGGGTGAAGCCAGTGGGTGCACGGGTCGCGGGTCTACAAATGCAATCTCAACGTAAAGTAAAGCATTACCACTAAGGTAAAAGTTGTATGAAACTCCCTAGGGAGTAAAGAGATTTGAATTTGGAACGTCAATTTCGTGTGGAAACTATTAAAAACTTGTAAGTAAAAAAATGTCCATATGGCATTGTAATGAGGTTTGTTCTAAAATCGAACTGGCCACCATAAGCAGAACTGCGAAAGACGGTGTTTGGTGCTGTGATTTTCAGTGAGTTTTTATTGTCTCGCCGAAGGTGTGAAAAGTAGAGTATGCTCCTCTGTGATAAAGCCTGTCTTCGTCTTGGGCAGCTTGAACCCCTCGCTTCACTCAGGACTCTACATAACTCCCGAGCGAAAGAGTCCATCGTTACGCTCAGGGTTCAATATGCCGCCCGTGACGGCATATTGAACCCTGCTTCATATTGGCATATTGAACACGGCTTTATCCCCTAGCGCATAATCTACTACTATTATTATTATTATATTTCAGAGTGGCCACATGGCTCTGCTGTGCGCTTCTTCTGATGTTGATGTTCTTTGCACTCGTGCTTCTGATGGTGTACGGCATCTCAGTCGGCTACCACTACGCGCAGACAGAGCTCGCATCGTATGCCTGTAAGCCATAGTCTAGTACCTACTAGCATCTGTTTGTGGCTTTGCTCAAAAAGTAGGATCAGTATGGTCTTGATCAGACCCTAGAGCTTGAATTCTAGTCTGATGTCGTGGAAAATGAAAATTATGAGCACAAAGAACAATGGGCAAAAACGTATGGACCGTGGTACCCGCTCCAATAGTCATAATTTATGTGTCATTAAATAGACATTTTGATGTAGAAAAACGTCTACCATGGCGCCTGTCCCAATTCACGTTTGGAAGAATTGACTACAAACTACTTATATTTAGTAGAAGAACGCTAGAATAGGATACGAGTTAGACCTCGTAGATGTATATTTATCTCCAAACCTAAGTAGCCACCCTCCTGAGAATATTTGAGGATCACTTTATAATTTACCTTTGAATACATTTCATGCAGTTGTTTCGAGACTACCATACCAGAGACCCTTGCTGCGGTCTGATGCAGAGAGTGAACAGTACCGACCAGTCGAACGTTTCGATGCCTTGAATCAAGACGAGATGGTACGCGACCAACACCCTATTGGTAAGAACTTTGGTACCTAAGCGAGCGTCCATAAGTTACTTGAGACAGCGAACTTTCGACCCAACCTTTGGTGAGATATGACGAGACCCTCTCCCCATATCTCACATGAGATTTTGGAAATCCACGCTAGTTTTTTTTTTCGTAATAAAACTGGCTAATTGCCATTTTGTAATAATTAGTGATGAAATTAAATCTATTCTATCACCAACATTGGTTCCTCAAAGTTTTGTGTAGTACCTAAATGGTTTTTAAACTTATGGACTTGTTTGTAAGATTCGTTGGTATAAATAAGATTTGGCCAGACTGCTAGCTTATTTAAGGAATGTATTATGCTACTAAGCAGAGTGCGCGTGAGCAACAACAGCATCCTGAAAGAAATTGCAAACAATTACGCATGCCCTCTGGTTTGGAAACTCTGCCAGAGGACGAAATCTGTGTTAGTTATTAATTACTAACCCCTAATCTTAAGCTTACTAACACTATGGACTATGTTGTCTGAATAAAAAATCTTTATATTATATTATATTATTACTGTGTATATATGTATTATACTGGAAGAAAGCGTTAGCTGAGTTAGTACTGGGAAGCGATGGCTGCGATGAGCTCACCACTTGTCACATTTCACGATGGTGCAACCCACGGTGAAAAGAGGCCCATTTGAAAAAGGGGTGTGTCAATGGATGTATGTGTATGTTTATCTGATTTATAATAATTGTGGCTCATCATTTAACGCCACCATGTTGATATTCTATTGCTCATATACAAAGAGGATAATCGAGGATTCAGAATCTTACCGCTCAATCGTTAAGGTGGATGCTCTCGATTGCGGCGCGAAATTATTATTTTTGATATTTTTTGCCCATTACAGCTCATCAACACTTCTTCAGATAGCGAAAGTTGAATTCGCGAGAATTAGGAGACTTAACACACATGTTTTAATTGATAGTATCTCATAAATATCATCAGTTTAGCTACGATACGTTTTTACAGTGTTTTTTGTTTGTACACTAGCTGATGATATTTATGAGTCTCTTAGTTCTCGTGAAATCATCTTTTGTTATCTGCGGAAGTGTTGATGAGCTGTAATTGGCAAAAAATACCAAAAAAAATTGAACATCGCGCTACAAGCGTGAGCATCCACCTTAATAAAGGGTTCCAAATGTTGCAGCTCACAGTGGCGTAAAGGGCTGGCAAAATGCCACGGGGCCGCGGCACAAGAGGCCGCGAGCTCAAAAATATATTTTTTACATTGTACCCGAGTATTTTATTTTATTTGAAAAGTATATTTTTATAAGTTCTGCTTAAAATCCAAAGTGAGACAACATTTTTTTTTTAAATTTTCGAATTTGCCTAGGGCCCACAACATTTTTTTTTATAATTTCGAATTGCCGTGGGCCCCAGATTGTATAGTTACGCCACTGGCAGCTCATTTAGAATACTGAGTTGTAGATCTTTTTATTTGTACCTATTGGTGTTAAGTGCTCACGTGGATGCTGCTGTCTATCTCCTGGTGTTATCCTTTAGTCGGCTTTTACGACATCCATATATCATTTATCGCATCCACTGGAGGCGCTATTTATAATCCGGACACGCCACGGCTAGGTACTCCAAAAGTGTGACATCAAACAACATTTTCTTATAGTTACTTCGAGATATAGAGAAACTATCCCGGCTTCGAGAGAAGTGACAGAGACAACAACCAGTCTCGTGATGCGATCAGCTGGTCCAGAGCGCCAAGAGTACAAACCAGTCGAGGATTTAAATCAAGGCGAGATGGTACGCGCGCAACACCCTATACTTGGTAAGAACTGTGCCTAACTAGCGCCAAGCTAAGCAGAGCTTGTGTTATGGGTACTAGATAACTGATATACCTACTTAACATACATCACATATATGGATATGTTTTTATTATACATAGAAAATACCTAGGTCACCCTGTACAAATATCTGCAGATCGTACAAATATTTATTCCGAGGCGGGAATCGAACACGCAACCTCCTGCGTCGCAGGCCAACCTTCGCTCGCCGTGTCACAGAGGTCGTCAAATTAATATTGGTATGCCACTGTATTTTTTCTTAGGTGTAGGTACAATAAAGAGTTCATTGTGTTTATAATATTAGTGTGATGCGAAAGTTTGTGAGTGTGCGTGTGTTTGTTACTTCTTCACGCTGAAACGGCTAGACGGATTTGGATGATATTTGGAATGGAGTTAACTGGACTCCCGGAATAACTCATAGGCACATATTGATCCTGATATTCCCACGGGATCGAGGCTTATGCGGGTGAAACCGCTGGGCGCTGCTAGTAATATATAAATTAAGCTTTTTTCACACCACCTGCCCGACAACGTCCAATTACATATCATGCAACCTCAACGTAAAGTAAAGCGTTATCTCTTTAGGGATATAAAGTTGTATGAAACTCCCTAGGGAATAAAGTGATTTTAATTTAGAACGTCAAATACGTGTGGAAACTCGTGGAAAACTCTAAGTAAAAATAAGCCCATATGGCATTGTAAAGCGGTTTGTTCGAAAATCGAACTGGCCACCATAAAGCAGAACTCAAAAAAAAAGAAAAAGGTATGTTTACAAAGAACACAGACCAGAGTGTACAAGGAATGTGAAACAAAAGACGGTGTTTGGGGCTGTGATTTTTCAATGAATTTTTATTGTCTCGCAGAAGGTGTGAAACAAAGTTTTTTTTTTTTTTTTTATACTACTTGGATTACGCAACAAGCAAGAGGCCAACCTGATGTTAAGCGGTAACCTCTGCCTATGAACAGTGCATTACCACATAGGTCACGTCCACCTAGGACGCACCCTATGTGGCATTGCACTGCGCCCGCCACCCTGAGACATAGATGAAAAGTCTCATGTGCCTGTAATTTCACCGGCACCCTTACCCTTCAAACCGGAACACAGCAATGCGAGCACTACTGCTTTGCGGCAGAAATAGGTATGGTGGTAGTACTTCCCCGGACGAACTCTTTCACAAAAAAGCTCTACTACTACTCACTAAGTAGAGTATGCCTGGAATAAAGCCTGTCTTCGTCTTGGGCAGCTTGAACCCCCTCGCTTCACTCAGGACTGTATAAAACTCCCGAGCGCAGCGAGTTAAATCTAGAGTCCCGCGTTACGCTCATGGTTCAATATGCCGCCCGCGACGTAAGACACTGCTTTATTCCCATAGTGCATAATCCACTATTAGGTTCTAAATAAGGAGGATTTGTACTGTAGGTATACAAAGTAGGTACGCTATACTAGACCGGCGCATGAGACTACCCTGCTGCTCACAATTTCATGAAACTTTCTGTCTAGGTACGGTAGGTACCTAACCTACCTACTCTAAATAATGCGTGTGTTTTCAGAGGTGTTTGATACGGTAAAGCATGGCAAGGCAGTTTACATACAGCCTAGCCCAACGCCCAGGGTCATACTGGATACAGAAAGGCCAGTACCAAGTATTCAAGTTTATTCATTAATCAACTATACATTATCAGAGTTATAGTTTCACCATGTCTGTCTGTCTGTCCGTCCGCAGTCAGAACCGTTTTACTTGTAGATTAGTAACATGCTGAAATTTTGCACGGTGCAATTACAAATTAGTGATGCCTTATGAAATACACTCGGACAAAATGTGTTTTTCCGAGTAGGTAGGTACCCCCAAAAATAAAAGAGTTTGTTAAAAAATTTGACACACCCCGGCAGAAATCTTCATACAAAAAAAACCCCTCGCATCGCTTGGTTTTTATTGAATATCTCGTAAAATATAAATATTTTTTCAAAATCCCCACTGTAAACCCTCGTCTTTATAGTATTGATTCTATTTATCTAATTTTTACCTAATAATATGAACCATTTTAACCGAATCTAGCCAAAAAATAGACGTACCTATACTCTTTTTTGTTTTCTATTGAGAATATATTATTGTCCTATCGTGTTTCTGGCAGTGATCCCTTGGACATATAATGTAGTATATTATTGTCCTATCGTGTTTCTGGTAGTGATCCCTTGGACATATAATGTAGTATATTATTGTCCTATCGTGTTTCTGGTAGTGATCCCTTGGACATATAATGTAGTATATTATTGTCCTATCGTGTTTCTGGTAGTGATCCCTTGGACATATAATGTAGTATATTATTGTCCTATCGTGTTTCTAGTAGTGATCCCTTGGACATATAATGTAGTATATTATTGTCCTATCGTGTTTCTGGTAGTGATCCCTTGGACATATAATGTAGTATATTATTGTCCTATCGTGTTTCTGGTAGTGATCCCTTGGACATATAATGTAGTATATTATTGTCCTATCGTGTTTCTGGTAGTGATCCCTTGGACATATAATGTAGTATATTATTGTCCTATCGTGTTTCTGGTAGTGATCCCTTGGACATATAATGTAGTATATTCGCATATTTCTAATTTGAATATTGTACTTGATTTAGTTTGTTAAAAATCAAATCTAAAGATTAGGAATTTTGCGGCATGCCTCATCTTAAGTTCGTACCTAGTGTCGAGGCTCATGCTTATATATTCTGTGGCTCAGGAAAGAGATTGACTGTTAGCAGGCCGAGTCAGGAGCCTGAGCTCTCCTCGCACGAGAGAGAGTTCGCGCTGCAGCTCATCGGCCGCTTCCGCCGCTCCAAGAACAGCAGCACGACGGCCGCGCCCTTCCACCTTCCCTCGCAGAATAGCACAGAGTTGCTACGAGTCGTCTAGCCTGCATTCTCTCCATACAACATATTAGATGTTCAACCTATATAACCAAGTATACCTACCTAGGTAGGTAGATACCATTCACCGTAAGATGGCACATGCCAAGGAGTATAAAATTTTCTATGGTTGTCACTATTCCCAAGGCACGGACACAGACTAAGAGTATAACTCAGGTGCAATCTTACGGTGAACGAGCACTACCAGACTAATTGAGTTATTAATTTATTTATTAAGTAGGTAACTTCATAACTATAAATAAGTAAGTACCTACCTAGGTATTACATAATCATAACTTTATTAGCCCTTAGCTAACTTAGGTACTTATAAAAATTATATGTAAGTAGATCTACTTACTTGCTAGGTACTTAGCTTAAAGTGAACTATCAAAAGCACCCACTGAACTAAGTATGTAGGTAAAGTCGTAGACATTAGATTTCACTGTTTCATTTATATAGAAGTCACTAGGTAGCTTAATTATTTCAAGAACATAGTTATCCCACCTAATATTTTTTACTTGGCTTATACATAAGTATAGGTAACTAATAGGTAGTAGGTACTCATGGTCTAATATATACTTCGCCAGGTAAATATGCTATTCCGAGAAACGATGGTCACGTGGGAAACACCAGCTAACGTCATCATCAACGAGAATTATTGCGACAGCTACTGAGCATGTAATCGCTACGTTTTATCACCAGTCTCTGTTTTTTTTTTTAACATTGATAGACGTTTGTTTTTACACGATCTCACCTGTTGGTAAGTGACGATGTGGCCGAAGATGGAGCACAAAGGTCTAGAAGGCACCTATTCACTCTAGACTTGAAGAAGAGACCCAGATTATAGTTTTCAGGAAAGACTCCTGTGCTACCAGTATCAGTGTAATCGAACCCGACCCCCATAAATTACCGCTGTTTCCTTGTGGTCATACTACATTGTCATATCAGTATGAATACGAGGATATAGGTGTCTTAGAATGATCTATGATTAGATTTATGTTTGAAGACCTAACATTAAATTATTGTTCCTAAATTAAATTGTTTTATTCCACGGCTGCCTATTATATGATGCAATTCACGAAAAAATCTTCATCACGTTCACATAAAGACAGTCAACTTAAAACTGAATTACATGTTTAGTATTTTTAACCCCCGACGCAAAAACGACGGGGTGTTATAAGTTTGACGTGTCTGTGTGTGTGTGTGGCATCGTAGCTCACGAACGGAAGAACCAACTGAACTGGTGAATTTGTCGGTAGTGTTCTTAGCTATGTTTGATCAAAATCGGTTCAGCCGTTTCATTGCGCTGAGGTTTTTTATTAATTTTGACAAAAAAAAAAAAAAAAAATTTTTATTTTTATTGATCAGTTGTTATAAGGCGTTGTTAATTGTGCTTGGGTTTCAATTCAATTCACCTGGTGAACCACCACATACCTTACCACCTAATCAATCTCTCCTAAGGGCGTTGGGGGCGTTAAGGTGGAGTAGCTAGTTATGAATAATGCCTTTGACTGTATTTTGACTTGACTCAGGTACAATTTTAATTCGGCAGCATTGTATTCCTCGAAGAGACCACTAGTAAAAAAAATACCCGTGACACGTTCCAGGGACTAAGGAAAGGGACCACAGGTAAAAAAAAAATGTGATACCTTCCAGGGACAAAGAAAGGGGACCACGGGTAAAAAAAATACCCGTGATACCTTCCAGGGACTAAGGAAGGGGACCACGGGAAAAAAAAATACCCATGATACTTTCCAGGGACTAAGAAAGGGGAACACGAGTAAAATAAAATACCCGTGATACTTTCCAGGGACTAAGGAAGGGGACCAGGAGTAAAAAAAAATACCCGTGATACCATCCAGGGAATAAGGAAGGGGACCACGGGTAAAAAAAATACCCGTGACACGTTCCAGGGACTAAGGAAGGGGACCACAGGTAAAAAAAAAACCGTGATACCTTCCAGGGACTAAGAAAGGGGACCACGGGTAAAAAAAATACCCGTGATACCTTCCAGGGACTAAGGAAGGGGACCACGGGTAAAAAAAATACCCATGGTACTTTCCAGGGACTAAGAAAGGAGACCACGAGTAAAAAAAAATACCCGTGATACTTTCCAGGGACTAAGGAAGGGGACCACGAGTAAAAAAAATACCCGTGATACCTTCCAGGGACTAAGGAAGGGGACCACAGGTAAAAAAAATACCCGTAATACCTTCCAGGGACTAAGGAAGGGGACCACGGGTAAAAAAATATACCCGTGATACCTTCCAGGGATTAAAGGAGGGACCCGGTTAACAAAGGAGTCCAGGTTAGACACGCACGAATTAATTTAAAAATACCTAACGAAAATGCCCGACTGGACATATTGCGTCCTTTTCTTGGACTGTTATAGCGAAAAGTGCTCTGCCGCAAAGCAGTACTGCTTGTGTGTGTACCGGTTTGACGGGTATGGGTGCCGGTGAAGTAACAGGTACATGAGACTTTTCATCTTTATGTCTCAGGGTGGCGGGCGTTGTTATAGGCAGAGGTTACCGCTTAACACGAGGTAATCTGCTTGTTCCGCCATTCATTCAACTAAAAAAAAACAAAGTGTCAAATCCAATTTTATGAAAGATAACTAATAAAATAACATTCTAGCTTTAAAAGTGTAATTTATTTGTTCGTAGCTGACAAAGCTATTTAAAAGAAGCAAATAGAAAACCGCGATCGCGTGCTTGAGAGCTGCTCTCCAGTTCCTCATGTACTAATGTCCAAGAGCATGCAGGCTACATGGCAACTCGTAGCGACTTAGTGTTGTTCCGCAAGGGCCGGAAGAAGGGCGCACCCGTCGTAGTGCTGTTCTTGGAGCGTCGGAAGCGCCCGATGAGCCTCTTCGCGACTTCTCTCTCGGGTGGAGAGAGATCCGGCTCCATAGCCCTGATAAACAACACCCAAAAGTCATTATAGGTACTAGTCATTTATTTAAAAAACGTGTTTTTTTTTGTTTTTTTGTTTTTAATACTACTTGAATGTCGGTACAAGCAGATTGCCCACCTGATGTTAAGCGGTAACCTCTGCCTATGAACAGTGCATTACCTCATAGGTCACGTCCACTTAGGACGCGCCCTATGTGCGTTGCACTGCGCCCGGCACCCTGAGACATAAAGATGAAAAGTCTCATGTGCCTGTAATTTCACCGGCACCCTTACCCTTCAAACCGGAACACAGCAATGCGAGCACTACTGCTTTGCGGCAGAAATAGGTATAGTACTTAGGTGGTAGTACTTCCCCGGACGAACTCTTACACAAAAAAGCTCTACTACTACTAACTTAGCGTAATACCGAGTAAGCGTAAAATGAGCCTAAACATGCTCAGTCGGTCGTGGATTTATATTAACTTACACAGTATAGGTATAAGCAACAGAAGTCCCTGCCCATGCTAAGGGTGAATTTGGTGTGACGAGTGACTAGTCATAGTGACGTCATCCCCGCCCTAATGCCTTTCGAACACCAATAGAAACTTACAAAAAAATTACTAAACAATAATTACCCCTTCTTAACCGTGGTCCGGTTGTGTAGTCCGGCCAGCCGGACTGTGGAAAAATTATTTTTTCTGTGATACGGTTAACCGCACCAAGGAAAGAAATAACATTTCAGCTGTCCGGTCAACCGGACCATTGAAAATCTTAACCACTTGTAATAAATGCAGAATGTAATCTTTTTGCTCGACTGTCACTTGTAGTGAAGTATGTATAATTATTCAAAGATAAAACACGAAACATTCATATTTTTTTTAATTTATTAATCCAGGATTTACATTTATCTTATAGTTAGTTATAAACTATACACTACATGCTATTCTGAAACCAATTTAAATCCACATTCGTTTAAAAAGCAGGTAGGTACGCATGCAAGGTCAACAAAAAAAACGGCAGGAAAGCCGGATAAGGAATATCAGTTACATAGGTAAAGTCCATGATGCCAGAACATACATCATGCAACAATGACATATCCTGCATAATTCTTCTGCCACGTAGTGACATCAGTTCGTGCTCACGGTGTGATGCACCACAGCTGCTCTGAATTGAATTTTTACTGAAGTTTAAGTGTTTTACAAACTTCCTTTATATCGATTCTATAGAATCACACCACCACGCTACAGCCACGCCAGCCGCTTTCATGACCACGCTATAGCGTGGTCATAAGTGACATACTGTGGGTTCCAGACGGAGCTGCAGTATTCCAGCACACTACGTATGTAAGCATAATAAAGTACTTTTAAGCAAGCAATGTTTGTAAAAGGCTTTGTTACTATCAGAATATGATCTAGAAGTACATCTAAGTCTCAGACGCATTGCGTTTTATCAATTGAGTAATTGCTAAGCTTATAATCATAATATATAGGGTTGCTACTTCGCGTAAAACAAATATGCATGCATTTACTCACGTTAACGCCAATTCGGTTATTCAGATAATAAACGGTAAGCCTATCTAAGTTCTCCTGCAGTCGCATGCATTCATTAACTGATGTCCTCCTGCAGTCGTATGCAATCATCAACTGATCGAACGTTATAGTAGACTTTTTTATCGTCAGCGAATAATGAAAAATTCGCATGCCTGAAGCAGGAACCAATGTCATACAAGTAAGCCAGGTAAAGAAGAAGTCCAAGCAAAGATCCTTGTGGGACACCCGAAGGTATAGATATGAAGTCAGATCTTGCTCCACCTATAACAACTGCCTGCATTCTATTGCTGATATAAGATTTGACCCAGCGTAAGAGATCACCCTGTATGCCAAGTTCATTAAGCTTGCGAATCAGGATGACGTGATCAACACGATCAAACGCTTTTTCAAAATCAGTGTAGATCATGTCAACCTCAACCGTCAACATCAATATTGACAGTGATCTGACTTTACTGTTTATCAAATCGCATTGCGTTGGTTGTATTAATTTTAAATCAATAGATAGATGGAGACATATTTATATGTATTGTGTCGTTTAGGCGTCGAGACAATTTAACGGGGGATTTGTTCGCCAGCCGGACTATGGAAAATTTGTTGTTTTCGATTGTTCGGTGGCGATATTACCGGACCAAGGTACAGTGTACAGATGTACAACCAACCAAACAGTATCGCCACCGGACAATCGAAAAAAGAAATTTTCCACGGTCCGGCTGGCCGGACTACACAACCGGACCACGGTTAAGAAGGGATAATTACTGTAGATTCAGTCGTTTCCATATTTTTAACACAAAAATTTTACCTACTTAGTTGAAGCTTATTGTTATATTGAACAAGCTCATTTTGTTGTTATTTTATTACAGCCCTTAAAAAATCCCTCTGCGCTAGACCCAACATCTGGCATAAGTACGGTAAACAAAGATATTCTAATAACTCTCTCTACGATGGATTTAGCATTCCATACACGGTGGTTTTCCTTTCAATTCTACTAGGTAACTATATTGTTTTTTGTTTTTATATATTAACACGTTTTTTTTTTATTATTTATTATTATTTTATTGTATTTTTATTGTAACTTCACCTCCTCTCACGTTCTTTACAATCCTGTCCATCCAAAGGTTGCCTGGAAGAGATCGCTCTTAGCGATAAGGCCGCCCATTGTATCACCGTGAACTAGTAGTAAGTTAATATAAGTATGCTGTTATTTTATTTTTAAGGTGATTACAATAAAGAGTTTTCTATCTATCTATCTATCTACGTCAAAATATGACACTTTTGAAAATTCGAAGGTCGTAGGAAGTCGGTGGTTGGAGGCGAGCCAGGATCGTTTGTCGTGGCATTCTATGAGGAGGATTAGTCCAGCCGTGGACGACGTTCTGTAGGCTGATGATGATGATTAAGGTAACATCGCTAAACAGATTTAAGCTTTTCCAAACGGCTATTATTATGATGAATCAATGAAAACTTACTTCATTAATAAATTACAGATGTTACAATACTGTTACTGTTAGCCTGAATCATTGTTGAGCAAAGGCCTCCCCCCATATCCTCCAGTCACTACGATCCTGTGCTATTGTTTGCCAATCTGTGTTAAAGGCATCTAATTCATCACGCCATCTCCTGCGTGGTCTGCCGCGACGCCGTCTCGCTGTGTCAGGGCTCCACATAGTGGTTATTTTGGCCCACAGCTCATCAGGCATACGACAGACATGTCCAGCCCAATTCCACTTCAGCTGGGCGGCTTTTTCTCCTACGTCGGCGATTTTAGTTTTGGAGCGCAGTGTGGTGTTTCGAATCCGGTCGGTTAATTTAACTCCCAGAATACTGCGCTCCATCGCCCGTTGGCAAACCATGAGTTTGGATTTCTGAATATTTGTCAAAGACCAAGTTTGCGAGCCTTAAGTAAGAACGGGAAGGATGCACATGTCCATAAGTTTGCGCTTAAGTATCATCGGAAGCTGTCCCTTCATCAGCTCCTTCATCGACCAATAACTCCTCCAGGCGTTCTCAGTGTGTCTTGCAATTTCTCTATCCTGCCTGCCCGCCTGGAGGGAAACTATCTGACCGAGATATATGTAATCTTTGACATAGTGCATCGCTTCACCGTTGACTACTATTTGATGTTTGGTACTGTTGGTCATTACTTTGGTCTTTGACATGTTCATCTTCAATCCAACCTCAAGGCTTGCATTGCTCAGGTCTTCGAGCAAGGACTGTAGTTCGGCTGCTGTTGAGGAGAAGAGAACAATGTCGTCAGCAAAGCGAAGGTTAGTCAACCTTGCCCCACCGACTTCAATGCCTCTGTCATCCCAATCGGCCGCCAGCTTTCTGAAGATTTCTTCGAGGGTACTATTGAAGAGCTTTGGTGAAAGAGGATCGCCCTGTTTGACACCTCTTTCTATAGGGAATGATGGTCCTGATGATTGTATTTTTAATGACGCAGTACTATTGGAATAAATACGTTTTATGAGGTTGATATAGGTAGATTCGATGTTTTGGTTTTGGAAAGCGTTAAATATGGCCAAATGAGAGATACTATCAAATGCCTTAGAGTAGTCAACAAAGGCTAAATATAATGGGATGTTATTTTCGTAGTGTTTCTCTAAAATTTTATTTATTGTATGGAGATGATCGGTGGTTGAGAGGCCTGCGCGGAAACCAGCCTGTTCAGGAGGTTGCTCTAGATCCAGCTGACCACATATTCGACCTTCGATGACCTTTATAAAAGCTTTGTAAACGTGCGAGATAAGACTAATGGGCCTATAGTTATTTATATCTGTCTTGTCCCCCTTTTTGTGCAGCAGTATCACGTTAGAGTGGCAAAACTGCTTTGGGAATTTACCTGTTAATAAAATACTATTTAAAAGGTTGGTGATATGCGGTATGAGAGTGTGCTCGCCTATTTTAAGAGCTTCTGCGCTTATGCCATGTTCACCGGGCACTCTGCTATATTTCATTTTGCGAAGTGCGCAATGTACTTCGTTGCCAGTAATGGGCGGGTTGGAAACAGGGCAACAGAAAACTTCTGGATCAGTTGTGTATGTTGAATCTATTTTTCCAGGGTCTGAATAGAGCTGTCGATAGAAATCAGTACATATATCTAGTACCTTGTCGCGACTTTGATGTTTTTTGCCGGTGTTGTCTTTTATACTAGTTATCCAAGATTTTCCTTTTGAGATGCCTTGTTTTGCAATTTTAAGCGAGCGATTGCATTCCAAGGCTATTTGAACTGTCTTTTCGTTGTAAATCCTGATATCCTTCCTGATGTTTCTTTTCACTTCCCTATTTTTATGTTTGTACTGTGGATCTGTAATGTCTTTAGCTAAAATAAATCTTTCTTCTATTAATTTCACTGTTTCTGGTGATAGTTTTTTAAGTTTGCTTGAAGTACGTTTTAGTTTACTGCTTGCTATTTTAATGCAATTTGCAATGTTGCTAAATTGTTGTTGTACATCTTCAGTACTTAAATCTAAAACAGACAAGCTATTCTGAAGTTCTAAATTGAATTGTTGCTTATTAATTATGAGAGTTTCTTTGTCCAATCGCCTGATCCTAGTTTTAAAATGTGTTTGCCTGTATAATTTCATATCAAACGTTACTTTTGCTCGTAGAGGCCTGTGGTCTGAACTGAATTTGATAGCGTTAATAACCTGGACGTTTTTGATTAAATTGTGATCAGAGCTAAGAATGTAATCAATTTCATTTTTATATCTATCGCCAGGGGATCGCCAAGTCCACCGTCTGCTTGGTTTTTTCTTAAAATAACTATTGCTAATATGGAGGTTTTGGCCGAAAGCGAATTGAATAAGGCGGGAGCCACGTTCGTTCCGCTCTCCTAAGCCATGTGGACCTAAAATTCTATGGTCATCGGTGTCTTTCTTCTCACCAATTTTGGCGTTGAAGTCGCCAAGTACTACGTTCCAGTTACTACGGTAGTCTTCACATGCTTTATTTAGTAAGGTATAAAATTCCTCTATTTCATCGTCTGAGTGAGCAGTGGTAGGAGCATGTACCTGAATGATTGTAAGACTTTTAGTTTTGGTGATTTTAAATTTAAGCAGGGCTATTCTATCAGAGTATGTAACAAACTCTAGGATGTTACTTTTCCATTTCTTGGCAACTAAAAATCCTACTCCGTAAAGGCCTCCCGCTAGTCCATTATAGTAAAATATGCTATCTCCTCGTTCTATAGTATCTTCTCCCTCTCTCCTAATTTTGCACAGTCCAATTATGTCCCAATTGATGTTTATTAGGGCATTTTCTAGTTCCAGTAACCGTTCTTCTGACTTTAAAGTGCTAACGTTATATGTAAGGATATTAAGAGTTTTATCGGCGTCCATTTTAGTTTTAGCTTGGGTCTTCTGACGGGGGATCGATCTCGCCCGGTGATTCTTAGCACCCCTGGTCCCAGGGTGGTTCTGTCTTCCGTCATCAACATCTCCAACCCCGGAGCCGCCGGGAACTTGGGGCCTGGTTTTAATAGTGTCTATCATGATGGGGGGGTTTGGACCATAACCCACCACGCTGGTCCAGTGCGTGTTGGTGGGTGGGGCGCCAGAGCCTCGTCTGTTGTTCAGCAGGGTGCACCACGGGCCGGTGAGGTTGGCTTGGGTTCCGAGAGGTGTTGTTTGGAACCCCTTACACCCCTTACAGATGTTACAATAATACTATTTATTTAGAATAGTCTTATAAAATGATTTGACTACTGTTTCATAACAACACATAATAAAAATAAGTTTGTCTACGTTTTTTGTGGTAACACCGCTAATATTTGGTCATTGCACCGCTAGCGTTTATAACAGCATCGCACCGGCTGCGCATAGATTTTACGAGGGTTTCGCAGAGATCCGAGCCTCGCAATGAGTTCCACGCCTGGTCAACATGTGCAACCAATGCTTCTTTTGTTCTCTCAGCCCTTGAATCCCATCTTTGAACCATTATGGCCCATAAATTCTCGATAAGATTCAAGTCTGGAGAACGTGAAGGCCACTGAACCGTTTGAATATCGGGCTGTTGATGGATCCAATGCTGAACCAAGAGAGCGCGGTGTATAGGACAGTTGTCATCAATAAACATGAACTGCGGGATTTCATCCTGCGGATACACCACTCTCACTGTAGGCAGCATTGTGTCCTTCAACAGCTGACGCAAACAATCTATTAGAATTTGTAAAAGACATAAAACAAAGGACTTTCTTAGACAATGGATATCATGTAAAATTGGTAAACAAAAAAAGGGGCGGAGTTAGTTTACGATCATCACTGCAAGCGAAAATGTTTTGAAACTGGGCAGGCAGTAATGTTGCTGATAGTACAGCTTCATTTTACTTTGGTCGAAGGGTAAAGCAACACAACCTTTTATTGGCTCTGTAGCGTCATCACGCACACTAATGAAATTGCATACTTGCAGTTTGACTTTACGAGGCTAGTACATGTATGTACTTACGCCAGTCGTCACTCCACCGCGCCCTAATAAAGTCGTATTGTTTAACATTACCCACCTATCAAGTTTGTGAATTATATATCAGTGAAATAATAAGACATTTTAAATTCAGTGTTTATTTTATTTAAACCAGATTCACAAATAGGTCGAAGTAGCTGTCATAATCCTATATAGGATACCCATCAGTTAAATTGGTGACCCCGACGTGATTTGAACACGCAACCTTCTATTATTATTATTATTTTATTCTTCTATTGTTATCCTACTGTATTATTATGTTTAAGTAAGCTGTTGGTTCTCCTGATAATAAAATAATAATAAGAAGAACAAAGAACAGACTGACAGACAGACATTAATAAATGAATGGACTCTTAAATCTCTTCATGGAAGACATCGCCACGATCTGAGCCAACCTACCGTCGATAAGGAAGCATCGAACGAATGGCTCAATCGAGGGGAACTCTTCCCAGAGACTGAAGGGTTCATGATTGCCATCCAGGACCAGGTGATTGAGACACGTAACTACCAAAAACACATTATGAAGATCCGTAACTTACCAACAGAATTATGTCGCAGATGTCAGAGTTCTTCAGAAACCATCCAGCACATAATCGGGGCATGTAAAACAATTGCGCAGACCGACTACAAATACAGGCATGATCAGGTAGCAAACATCATTCACCAGAGACTAGCTGCTAAATATAACCTCATTGATTCAGCAATAAAACCAACGCCGTACTACAAGTACACCCCTGAGACTGTGCTGGAAAATTATTTTTACAAGCTTTACTTTGATAGGGCGATCCTTACAGATAAAACTACACACTACAATAGGCCAGATTTGACCCTCATTAACAAAACCAATAAATCAGCACTTATTATAGACATAGCCATTCCTAATACACACAACTTGCAAAATACAATAGCAGAAAACCTCTCTAAATACGTTGAATTGAAGGACGAAATCACCCGGATGTGGCGATTAGAGAAAGTTTCTATTATACCAATTGTTTTATCTTCAACAGGCGTTATCCCCAATCAACTGTTCCAGGCCCTCGCTCTATTAGATCTACCAAAACACACTTATACTCTCCTTCAAAAAGCCGTAATTTTTAATACATGTAGGATAGTCCGTAAATTTTTACAAATTGACCTTTCGCCTTCCTCTGGCACAACAATCGAACCAACTGGTGCGCACTTGGCTTAGGCCCGTGCCCTTCAGATTTTCCGGATCTTCGGAGCCGAGCTGATTCAGATCAAAAAAACAAATAATAATAATAATAATAACACTGAATAGAGGATGCATCCCTAAGCAAGTCCCACTCGAAATGTAATGGTGCTAGAAGTAGATAGCAAATAAATGAGATGAACGGTCTCAAAGAAGTGGTTTTATCACCGTGTCCTCCCAATCCAGGACAGAGTCTACTATTATCCATCGAGGAGTTCCGTTGTCTGATCAGATCGCTGTCACTATAATAGTGCATTGTCATCGGAACTTGACAGGTATGTACAATTTCAGCTCTATCGGATGTCATGAAGTGGTTCCTGTGTTCGTCGGGCATGCGGCAAACGTGGCCGGCCCAATCCCACTTTAGTCTCGGCTTCTCGGGTTTTCAGGCTTTCTCTCCCGCATCGGCAATGTTGGTTTTGGAGCGCAGTATGGCGTTTCGGATGCAGTAATGTGCTCCATCGCCCGTTGGCAAACCTTGAGTTTGGATTTCTGCACGTTTTGGATTTCTGCTGGTTTGTCAAGTGCAGAAATCCAAACTCAAGGTTGTTGTTTCTTGAATAATTTTAAGTACCTACTTACCGTTCTTTCTCCAGTATTACCATGGGCGTTGGGCTAGCCTCCACGTAAACTTCCTTGCCAGGATTGTACACCTCTGAAAACACATGCATTATCCAAGTTAGGTATCGTACCGTGACCCCGAACGCTTCAAGACATTGTAGGCAGGTTAGGTAGGTAGTTCCATACGTCGTGCTTATAACGTGTACTTAGCATAGGTACAGTGCATAGAAGGAATATGGAACCTATGGAAGGTATTCAACTCTCATGGCTGTGCACATCGCTATAGGTATACCTATTTAAATACGACAGTTAATTAATAACGGTATTCGCTGAAGGTCATAGGTGTAATTCGTTTTGGTTTTTATTTATAATGTAATTCTGAATGAAAAATTTATAGAACCTTTTATAGATTACTTTTTCAAATACTTTTGAAAAGCAAGGAAGGAGAGCAATCGGCCTGTAATTGATAGCGTCATCCTTAGGTCCTTTTTTATGAATCGGTTTGATAAGAGCTACTTTGAGGTTTTGTGGGAAGCATCCAGAGGACAGCGAGAGATTGATAATATGTACAAGCGGTTCCAGAATAAGATAGATACTTTGCTTTATTACTTGCATTGGAATTTTGTCATAACCAGCCGTCTTTTTGTTTTTTAGGCTATGAACAATTTTTAGTAATTCAGAAGCATCAGTAGGAGCTAGAAAAATAGAATTGCAATTTTGATGATTAATAAATTTCTTTATATTGATTGAAGTGATATTACTATTGTCATTAATGTGAGTAAACTGTTTTAATAATACATCAGCTATGCGAATAGGGTCAAATATTTCTTCACTATTGTTTTTTAAACTTTTGATTGTCGTTCGTATATTATTTGTCGGAGCTGTGTGTTGTTTAATTAGTCCCCAAGTAGCTTTAGCTTTGTTAGTATGTATAATTACTTTTTTAAGTGTTTTCGAATATTTTTTGTAAGTATATCCATATTCTTCGTTACTAATTAAGTGGGTTTTTAGGTACATTTCTCTCTTTTTTTTACTTGATAAGATAATACCCTTGGTTTTCCAATTAGGTTAATTAGGGAAGCGAAATGAGACTGCAGTCTTCAGTTGGATATGTCGAAACAACACTAGGTATATCACACTATAAATGCGAAAGTTTGTGAGTGTGTTTGTTACTTCTTCACGCTGAAACGGCTGAACGGATTAAGATGGAATTTGGAATAGAGATAGCTGAACTCCTGGAACGACACATAGGCTATTTTTAATCCCGATAATCCCACGGGTTTGAGACTTATGTGGGTAACAGCGCGAACGCAGCTAGTAAGGCTATAGAGCCGTTCCGTTCAAGCTCCACATGTGTATCCATGGAACATTTTTCAGTCTCCTCGATCCACATGCGGCTTAACTAGCAGAACAGATAACCGTTGGGGAATAAAGATTCTCAAGTGGCGATCACAAACCGGGCGACGCAGTAGAGGAAAGGAAGACCCGTCTCTCGATGGACCAGTGGCATTATGACCACAGGAAGTCGGTGGATGGAGACGGCTCGAGACCGTTCGTCTTGGCATTCGCGGCGCGATCTATGTGTTGTCTGTTGACGTTTGGGGGTGGGGTTAAGTTGGTACCAAAGTTCTTACGGACTATAGGGCGTTGCGTGCGTACCATCTCATCTTGGTCAACGGCAACTAAACGCACGACTGGTTGCTCTGGACTATCTGGACCAGATCGCAGCATCTTAGCGTCTAAGGGTTTTCTCGAATCCACTGAAAGAAAATGTTGATTTCACACTCTTAACGTAGCGTCACAGATTAGTTAATAGTTACTGCGTAAGTAACGTGTCCGCCCCGGCGCGGCCTAGCAGTAGGTGGTATATAAAAGATGTGTGGATAGCGTAAAAGCCGAATAAGGCATGACACCATGCTAAGCTAAGCTAAGCTTTCTAAGCTAAACAACCTACCTACCTTTTGAAACACATTTTCCACACATATGTAGACCAGGAAATGCTCGCACCCGCGTATTCTCTCTCGCATACATTTATCTACACATCCTCTAACACCATACACAAACTCTCGCTCTTACATCATCAGTCATCACACTCGATCAAATGCAAAATGCACACAGCTACTTCTGTTTAATTACTTTATTTATCTATTTACCTAGTTATGTATGATTTATAATTTTATATATATATATATATATTTATTTTAGCTTATTTTGCCGATTTATATATATTAGATATATTAGATTCTTAATCCTAAGTTCTTTACTCAAGTAATTTTTGAAATTTATGTTTAGATGTAGACCACCATAATTAAAGAGGGGACTCGTCTAATACAGGTTTTGTAACTTAACAGAGGAGATCCCAACCCATGTAACCCATAGTTTTGTAAGGAAAATAAAGAATGTTGTATTTTTTTTTGTACCAGGCACCAGGGGATACACATCAGCATCTACATTAGTACGTAACCCCAATACCAAGTAAGCAGCAATATTAAGCAATAGGTACGCCTGATGGCTACTGACCATCGTCAGACTCTGTAGTTCTGTAGATGACTCTGTAGTCGGTAAATCTAATTAAATTTGGGAAATAATGAAGTGATCTCAAATATTTTAAATGCGAGGCGAGCAGCAGGCTGCAGGAGTAGGTAGTCCGGTTACTAGATATCCGGAATACAGGAATTTATTAGTATTACCTAGTAGTATTATAGAAAATCTAATGATGAGAATATAATAAGCTATTTTCGTACCTATTAGCCAAGCACGGGTACCTACGCTTTTGCCATGACTCTTTAGGCCTGAGTTATTTATAGCAGTTTAAGCCTGAATCTAAGTTTAAACTAGAGCTGTTTACGCCATGAATCTAAGTTTAAACTAGAGCTGTTTACGCCATGAATCTAAGTTTAAACTAGAGCTGTTTAAGCCATTAATCTAAGTTTAAACTAGAGCTGTTTAAGCCATTAATCTAAGTTTAAACTAAAGCTGTTTAAGCCATTAATCTAAGTTTAAACTAGAGCTGTTTAAGCCATTAATCTAAGTTTAAACTAGAGCTGTTTACGCCATGAATATAAGTTTAAACTAGAGCTGTTTACGCCATGAATCTAAGTTTAAACTAGAGCTGTTTAAGCCATTATCTAAGTTTAAACTAGAGCTGTTTAAGCCATTAATCTAAGTTTAAACTAGAGCTGTTTAAGCCATTAATCTAAGTTTAAACTAGAGCGGTTTAAGCCATGAATCTAAGTTTAAACTAGAGCTGTTTAAGCCATTAATCTAAGATTAAACTAGAGCTGTTTAAGCCATTAATCTAAATTTAAACTAGAGCTGTTTAAGCCATGAATCTAAGTTTAAACTAGAGCTGTTTAAGCCAATAATCTAAGTTTAAACTAGAGCTGTTTAAGCCATTAATCTAAGTTTAAACTAGAGCTGTTTAAGCCATGAATCTAAGTTTAAACTAGAGCTGTTTAAGCCAATAATCTAAGTTTAAACAAGAGTTGTTTAAGCCCTGAATCTAAGTTTAAACTAGAGCTGTTTAAGCCAATAATCTAAGTTTAAACTAGAGCTGTTTAAGCCATTAATCTAAGATTAAACTAGAGCTGTTTACGCCATTAATCTAAGTTTAAACTAGAGCTGTTTAAGCCATGAATCTAAGTTTAAACTAGAGCTGTTTAAGCCAATAATCTAAGTTTAAACTAGAGCTGTTTAAGCCATTAATCTAAGGTTAAACTAGAGCTGTTTAAGCCATTAATCTAAGTTTAAACTAGAGCTGTTTACGCCATGAATCTAAGTTTAAACTTTAGCTGTTTAAGCCAATAATCTAAGTTTAAACTAGAGCTGTTTAAGCCATTAATCTAAGTTTAAACTAGAGCTGTTTAAGCCATTAATCTAAGTTTAAACTAGAGCTGTTTACGCCATGAATCTAAGTTTAAACTAGAGCTGTTTAAGCCATTAATCTAAGTTGAAACTAGAGCTGTTTAAGCCATGAATCTAAGTTTAAACTAGAGCTGTTTAAGCCATGAATCTAAGTTTAAGCTAGAGCTGTTTAAGCCATGAATCTAAGTTTAAACTAGAGCTGTTTAAGCCATGAATCTAAGTTTAAACTAGAGCTGTTTAAGCCATGAATCTAAGTTTAAACTAGAGCTGTTTAAGCCATGAATCTAAGTTTAAACTAGAGCTGTTTAAGCCATGAATCTAAGTTTAAACTAGAGCTGTTTACGCCATTTTCGAAAAGAGACGTCGTCTACTTTTTTTTATTTCATTTCTTAGTGTTTTATTTAGTTATATTGTGTAATTTTGGTGGCATTTTATTTAGCCAATGTATGTAGCTCGTCAAATCAAAAGTGAAGTGAAATGAAATGGAAGTAAATTGCGTGAATGTTCAAATAGGTGGAAATTGTCTACCAAAGTTTTTGTAAAACGGCCACCGTTTTACTAAAACATGACTGATTGCGACATTGACGACTTGGAAGGATTGTAAAGTTGCAAAATACAATAATAAAATATAGGTACCTGAAAATGGCAAAGGCACAAGCCGTGCTACGCCAATTATAAGGAAAAAAATTGTGTAAAGTATTTCTGTCAATGGACGGAAATGATTTAAACTGATAATTATAGATTAAAATGCTATTGATATTACGAGCCTTCGTAACTCAATGGGCTCACGCTGTACAAATGCTTGGTTCTACCTACCCTATGTTTTGATTGACTTGAGGTACCTATATTGTATCCCGCGCGAGCGAAGCCATGAACAGATGCTAGTAATAGAATATGGCTTACAGGCAAATGATGCGAGCTCTGTCTGCGCGTAGTGGTAGCCAACTGAGATGCCGTACACCACCAGGAGTAGGAGTACAAACAACATCATCATCAGAAGAAACGCACAGCACATCCATGTGGCCACTCTGAAAATGTATCTATTCAAAACTACCCCTACATCGGCGTGTGTCATCGTGAATAAATAAATAAATAAATAATGCTGGACAGTTCACACAACATTATCTAGCCCCAAGCTAAGCAGAGCTTGTGTTATGGGTACTAGATTACTGATATACTTAATACAATATATAACATAGATAGATATTTTTTATTATATATAGAAAATACCCAGAACACCCTGAACAAATATCTGCGATCGCACAAATATTTGTTCCGAGGCGGGAATCGAACCCGCAACCTCCTGCGTCGCAGGCCAAGCTTCGCCCGCCGCACCACAGAGGTCGTCAATGCTACATTTTAACTTTGTATTATCCATCTAGAGTCCGTAGTAAGAAGGTACAGGTCGCGCAACGAGTAATGAGCGCTGACCTTCAATGCGCAGAAGTCATTTTTTGGGTATGTATAGGGAATGCTCATTAGCGCATTAGTAAACATGCGCAGTCAACCCCACCACTTTCGCCGAGCGGTCATTACCTACTCGTTTCGCGACCTACACCCACGCAGGTAGGTACACTAGGTATTAGGTAAGTAACCAACGCGTGGACGAATTCGCGAATGGACAGACTGATCGTTTGTAATACAATTAGATACCACATGAAGTTTGGAATGTAGGTGCCTATACCTACTTACATGTGAAGCTACTTACCTATATAAAATATTAGGCATCTATCCTGGAATTACCTACCGTATATTGTGACTGTACCTACCTAAGTCAGTAAGTCATATCGTGTAAGCTTTTAATAGAGTTTCTGATTGTTATGTAGGACTATAGGACAGACAGACACACGCCTATTTGCCCGAAAGGGTAGTCTTTTCACTGTGGGTTGCACCATGTGTGAAAAAACTTTGATTTATAAAGTAGTATCTACCTATAATCAGATTTACTACCTAACTAAAAGCCCAGCGTCTAGCCAGAAAGACGGGTCAGGGTGTTGAGGTACCAAGGTAGGAACTTATTTATTTTTACACGATACAGGGAATCCTAGAGGTCATGGTATATTATGAGATTGGTAAGTAGGTAATCAACTTATTTGGAATAATCAATAAACTTTGTTGCTTACCTTTCAGCACAAAATGTGATTGAACATAAAATAGATTGCATACCACCCATGATCACACTTTAATATAGTTAGGTACAGAATATTCTACAAATATACCTACAATGTCAAAGATTTAGGAAATTGAAAAACTGAACTAGATAAACAATAATATACCTAAGTGTAAAATATTTGTACAAAAACAAAAATTCAAAAAATATGCTGTGTACACCAAAACCAAAAATAGCAAAATAAAGTTTTGCCCAGTAACTACAATATATACTTTTGACATAGAAAAAAAAAACGTGTTTTGCTAGCAAAGAGATTTTAAAACCTACAGTCTGATTTTAAATCTTCTTCTCTTCTTATAATGGCTTCTGAGGAGTGCTCCCAAAGTGCTCAAAACAATTTCGCCTGTCAAGTGATATAAAAAAATTATAAATATTTTAAGTCAAGTCTTCAAGAGTCTCCGTCAAGATTAAAGAATTAAAAAAAATTGTCTGGCGCCAAGTCAAGTCATAACAGCGAATATTCTAAGTCCATGGTCATAAGCATAACCCACCCAGCCACCAATATAGGTACACGAAATAACTCGAAACAAGTAATTAATTTTGTAAAAATTAAAAACCCTCAACGCAATGAAACGGCTGAATCGATTTTGATCAAACATAGCTAATAAAAATCCCGACAAATTCAACATTCAAACAAAAAAAAAACTAAATCGGTTCATCCGTTCGGGAGCTACGATGCCACAGACATACCTACACACAGACACGTCAATCTTATAATACCCCGTCGTTTTTGCGTCGGGGGTTAAAACACATTTAATTACTTAAATAAAAATTACGTCGTTTCTTTCAAAAATGTCTGATTGAGTCCCATTTTAAACACAATAGTCTGATTATTTATCTTATTTGTTTAAAAAAAAGTAACAAGTGATACGCGCAAGGGGTACCTACCATCGAGCAACACGGAACGGAGGCCGCAATGCTCTAAGGTGCAGTTCTTTTTTTAGCGTGAATCAAATTTTACTAGTTCACTCACATCACATCCTACTCACTCATCCTAGTCTTCAAGTCTCCACTAGGAAACACACTTGAAAAAAAAATGTGTCCTAGATCCGCGCCGCCCGCCTTGCTACGTGATTAATAAGAATATACATAGGTACACCCAAAGTTACCAATGTAGGTAATCAAAGCTGAATCCGATTTCGAATCTTATCGTTTTTATTACTAGCTGCCCGTCCCGCTTTTTCGAGCAGCGCGAGGCGTATGAAGGCGTTTCATTTGTATGAAGATTTCTGCGTGGGGTTGGCGCAGTCTTAAGCGGTAACCCCTTGGCTTTAACAGTGCATTACTACCACACGTCACGTCCACCTAGGACGCGCCCTATGCAGCATGGCACTGCACCCGCCACCCTGAGACAAAGATGAAAAGTCTCGTGTGCCTGTAATTTCACCCACACCCATACCCTTCAAACCGGAACACAGCAATGCGAGCACTACTGATTTGCAGCAGAAATAGGTATGGTGCTAGTACTTCCCCGGACAAACTCCCACAAAAAAGCTCTACTACTACTAACTACTCGTTTGTAGTCTTGGGGCTTGTGGACGCTTGCTGAGGATTGGCGAGCATGTAAACCCGGCTAAAATATTCTTAGGCAGGTACAATATTCCCACATAGAAAATATTTCTGTAGAATAATAACAAGAAAATAGGTATTCAAAAAGTATAATATAACAACTTCAAACAATACAATGATACAACAGTCTCAAGACACACAACCGTTTAAAAATAATGTAGATTTATATAACCTGTATTAGGCATAAAAAACAATTTAAAATAAATATAAATCAATTTACAACAAAAAACATATGCATAAACAATTTACACACCACGAATAAATATCTAATATTATTGCTTATCTGATTAAAAAAACATTATCTCAAAAATATCAAGTTACATTTAATGCTGACTTCTCAATAGTCATAACTAGACATCGGATTATATGCATTTGCATGTTTGCATATGCAAATGCGTATAATGCTATTTTTATAGCGTTATTGCATATTTTGGTACTTTTTCATTGATAGTGCTTATTTCAGTAGTTATGCGAGTACGTTGGCAGAGTAACGCATCCGACTCGCGCACACTCGGCGAGCGCACTGAATCCGACCGACTGACTCGCATAGTGGTCGGCCGGCGCTCGGTATACGTCGGCGGGTTGCGCCGTGCGTGCGGGAGGGGGGCATGCCTACTGCACTCGCTGCTTCACTCACGCGCCTAACGCAATTCAATTGTTTTTGTCTCGCTGTGTTTGTTTATTTTTGTTGAAATTATGCCGTCAGTGAAAAAAATTATCCAGATTTTAATGGAATCCTGTTTTTTTTATTTTTTTATTTTGAATATTTTATGCATATTTCGCCCTTTTTTAGTGCATATTTTGGCATTTTGATAGTGCATATAATCTGATGTCTAGTCATAACTGACTTTACGATAATCATAATAGTTGGAGAGCCCACGGCCAAAACCGTATATAAAAACGCTAGATTGAATGATCCTGAACTCGACTATGTGGGCAGTAAAACCTTGGTAATACCACAGAATAAATAATAGTACAAGTAATTCGGTCTAAAACGTAGAAGTTTCGTGGCCCATTTCTGCTTTGTCAAAATGCTACGTAACCGATTAGCAAAATGTTAACGGTCTCAAAATAAATGGTGCGCAGAGTTTATACCATAGACGTAGAATTTTCGCTACTAGATCTATGGTTTATACTGAAAAATAATATAATTCACTAATCAAAAAGATTTTCATACGGTTCGCTATATTATTATATTTAGTCTTAATATGAGACAACAATTATGGTCGTGGGCTTTCGTAATATAACGCTATAAGACGACTATGGAACGCCTATAGGCGACTATTGAAAGATCAATCACGATACAGTTTTACTCAAAATATAAGTCGCCCCGATGTACTTGCGCCGTAGATCAATTTCTATATCGCGGGAACCTTCTTTCTACCAATAGCAATCGCGCGCTAAATCATGCGCTGTTATTGGTTTATCGATTTCGCGGCAAAATCGCGGCCGGTCGTGCGCCATCTTGTGCATCAATCGACTCTTAAACGTAAGCGGAACAGTGCTATACAGCGGGACAGAGCTATACTATACGTTCGGCTACTGTCGGATATCAGTCTGCGCTTTTCTGCGCAAACGAAAATAGTTGATCGGACTTATATTTTAGGTAAAAAATAAGCCTCCAATTTTTTGTTTTATAAAAAACACCGTTTAAATCAGCTTTTACTATCATGTATGTATTCTGGAACACGCCCGAATCAGAACGGCGAGACGTGGGATATGAGATCCCCTTTGCACTGCGTGATTCTAGAGTAACTCAAGTATAATTATTTCGTACTAGATTTTTCCCGCGGCTTCGCACGCGTTGTTGGGTTAAAAAAACAGTTCCCCTCCCCGCCCAAGCATCCATCCACACACCAAATATCATCAAAATCCGCTTAACCGACAGACGTTGTCCTGCCCATACAAACATTTCGTAAAAAAGCACCTTTGGTTTCCAATTTTTCGGTCACCTTTTTTTTTATTTCAATTCCAACTATCACGAACAATTATAAAAATACAAAGAAATAGCCAAATCGGCGGCAGCCTTTCTCAAGCGATTACCGATGAACAGCATTTAATTTTTTACCGACTTAATAAAAAAGGAGGAGGTTTCAATTTGTATTCTCCGCAATTTATAAAAACAGATTTCGAAAATATTTTTTCTATTTGGCAGGATTACATACATACTTATATACTTCTAGATTGGTCCAATTTTTGCCAAAATCAGTTCTGATGATGGGATCCATGAGGAATAGAGGTAACTCCTCAAATATTGTAGGCATACATATAAAGCGATTATGGTATTTTCAGCAAAAAGCCAAGCATTTGCATTCAGAAAGTAGAATCCCGTATATAGTAAAAAAACATCTGACATTTAAAGTCAGTTCTGTTTGTTAAAAAAAAATTAGAACGTAATGTTTAAAAAAGATGATGATAGGGATACAAATCTGTGATTGATCTCGAACATAGGAATTTACTATTACAATCATTATTGAGCCACCCTAATGTACCAACTAACTCATCCCACACTATCGTCCATATACCAACTAACTCAGCCCACACTATCGTCCAATGTACGACCTAACTCAGCCCACACTATCGTCCAATGTACTTACTAACTCAGCCAACACTGTTGTCCGTATTCAAGAACCTTACATTGATATGATTGACCCCTAATCTCCTAGCACATATGCCATAACGAAAGAAAGCTATTGTCATCGCCAGCCTAAATACGTCCAATGCTGGACGAGGAAACCCCCCTTTGTATACAATGGGGGGATTTGCCCATGCTACTGCCCATCTCGTGGTGTATTCCTTAGTTAGGCTTTTACTACATCCACGGGAGGAGACGGAAGAATCTATTCTTAGGCCAGACGCACCAAGGTCTTATAATAAGTAAGGTTCTTGAATAAGGAAGTGTCGTTGAAAAAAAAGCCTACTTGCTCATCGATAACTCAAAAACCGCTCTGAAATCTTAGACAAATAGAGAAGTGAAGACGGAACATTGCCTTTAACAAACTGAAGCCATCTTTGTATGCGTGTGTCACACAGATAACACACGCGCACACCCACACTAACAAATGCTAACGATTGATGAGCGTAGTTTCGATGTATTGTTTTTTTATTTTTATTTTGATATACATTTGTTTTTCCACAATCTCACCTGTTGGTAAGTGACGATGTGGCCGAAGATGGAGCACAAAGGTCTAGAAGGCACTTTAGCCTTGAAACGACCCAAATTATAGTTTTCACGAAAAACAGACGACGGTAGTGTATTCCACTCCTTAGCAGTTCGCATTATAAAGGTACAACTAGAACGTTTAGTACGAATAGAGGGTTTACTAATGAGGTAAGGATGGTTCCGAGCCGTGCGTCTGCTCGTCCTAAGATGAAAAGGAGATGGCGGGCCTCGTCACACATGGGCTAGCCCAAACCCCAGCGTTGATAATTAGTGCTTGCCGTGCACCATGTCCCAGAGGGGTAGCTCCGCCAGTGCTAGCTGGGCTTCCAGCTGGAGCGCGCGCGTGATGGCGGGCGCCGCGTGCGCCGCGCCGCCGCCGCGCGTCCACGCCGCCACCAGGGGCGAGGCCGAGCTGAGCGGGCCCAGCCCCGTGATGTGCAGGTCCATGCCACTGGAACACATCAAAATAACGCAAAGATCAGTCAGTTATCTCCTGGAAGATGGGCTTTGGTTTGGGACGCCACTTGTGCCAACACACTAGTACACTAGAGCCGCTGAGCCTGCGCCGAGACATCGGCTCGCTCCCGTTCTATCGACTCTATAATGGGGAGTCCTCAGGGGATCGATTTTTGAGTGTCACCGAGTGACTAGAAATCACGAATGACAAAAAGATCATCGATGACTTCGAAATCACTTTTTACCAAATGTCGTATTTTTGAGAGTCGTACTCTGTCTACCAACTTGCAAATATTTCACAGTCGTTGTCTTTGACATGCGTTCCAATTTAGGCAGTTTGTACCAGTTTTTCTTATCATAAAATAGATAGGGTATGGATATGTTGTTTTTCAGTAAAACCTAAAACGTAACGTATCTGTCCATTATTAGTTTGTATGTGCACTTAGTTTATTATAACAACAGTTCACAAAGTCACAGATAGTTTTAACAGTTCTCGTCTATGTTAGAAAATATGTAGAAACGAATAGTTAAAAGGAATCTAAATTACCATAACATTTACAATAGATAATTGAAAAGTAATTTAACAACAGTAATTTAACAACAAAAGCGATCGGTATAGTTCCGCAAACATCTGTACTCTCATGGTTCTCTCCACAGACAAAACAGTGTACTACGTTCGGAGCATAGATAATAATAATGTGTGGGTGGAATAGGAACGCCACAAGATAAAGAGTCAAATTGAGTAAATACATAGAGTAAATACGATTAATACATGTCAGTGCCAAAATAGTCACGGAGTGATTACAAATCGAGTGGATAGAGGCACTCGTATTGGTATTATCGTATGAGAATTTTAATCACCGGTGACTTCCAAAAATACGAACTTTTGGAAATCGGTGACTGACTATTAGTCACTCGCTGACACTCAAAAATCGATCCCCTGAGGAGCTGTTCGATCTCATACCCGCAACCAGGTTCTATCACCGCACTTCTCGACAACGCAAGGAAGTTCATCCACACATCATCAACCCGAGGGTGCCTCTTACAGCTCGCTTTACGAGGTTTTTTCTTCCCCATACGTTCAAGTTGTAGAACGAGCTCTCTTCTGAGGTGTTTCCGCTTAACTACTTTATTGCGCCCGCCACCCAGAGTCAAAAAGATGAAAGTCTCATGTGCCTGTAATTCCACCGGCACCCATACCCTTCAAACCGGAACACAGCAATGCGGGCGCTACTGCTTTGCGGCAGAAATAGGTATAGAAGTAGTACTTCCCCGGGCGAAATCTGTCATACTAAACTCTACTACTGCTTAAAATGGATGATGTACAAATTAATAAAAGAATAATTGGCTTCATCATCACACTAGTCCACTGCTGGACATAGGCCTCTCCCAATACGCGAGACTGAGCCCGGTGTTCGGCTCCTCTCATCCATTTTCTGCCGCCGCCTTTCGTAGGCCATCGCTCCACCTAGCCAGAGGGCGCCCCACGCTACGTTTGCCAAGACGCGGTCTCCACTCAAGAACTCGCTAACCCCAACGGTTGACGGTTCTTCGGCATATATGACCAAGCCCATTGCCACTTCAGCTTGCTAATCTATATCTACACTAATTACAAAGATTTGATTGTTTGTTTGTTTGCATTGAATAGGCTGCGAAACTACTGAACCGATTTGAAAAATTCTTTCACTGTTGGAAGCTACACTATGCCTGGGTGACATAGGCTATAATATATTTAAAAAAAAATAAGGATCCTTACTAAAACATCAATAATGTAAACCAAGGTGTAAAAAAATTACCAAAAATATTGTCTACATCGCGTGCGCTGCGAAAAGTATTGATGATAGCATAAAATAAATTATAAAGATTAATTATATTGTTTGTTTGATTGATTGTTTTTTTTGCTAAAAACTACTAAATCAATTTTTCTTCTTTCGTGACAAAGTTTCACGGTTTTGTTTTTTTATACGGTAGTGGAATAAAATTTGGCCACTGTAATTGCGTTCTCTGTGTAATTACTAAACCGATTTAAAAAATATTTAAGTAAAATCATCAGTGAGTAACATAAGGGGAATAACTTTCTGTATCTGCTGTGTGGATAGATGGGTTATCCCGACAAAACACGTGCGAAGTCGGGGCGAGTATCTAGTTAAATAATAATTGTCTTACTCCATGCAATAGAGTTGCAGGTCATCCATCTGTGCGTAGGGCTCCCAGCGCGTAAGCCCCACGGTGACGGCGAGGCGGAGCGCCGCGTCCGCGAAGGACGCCGCTATGCGCCCCGAGCACGACACGCCCATCGCCTTTATACGATAATCGTCGTAGCCAATCTGAACAAATTACGAACAAGCAACTAAGTAAAACGTTTGTTTTGGCATAAAACTAATACATAAAGCAATAAGTACAAGTTAAGGTAGCACTTGTGGCGCGTTTTTTTGTGTTTTTTTGTGTTTTTTGCTCATTACGTTAGCTATAAATACCCTAAAGAAATGTTTGAGTGTTTTTTTGTTTAGGGTATTCGTAGCTAAGCTTATGATATGTATGAGATACTATCAATTAAAACATGTGTGTTATGTCTCCCAGTTTTCGCGAAATCAACTTTCGCTATCTGAATAAGTGTTGATGAGCTCGTAATAAGCAAAAAAACATCAATAAATATGAATTTCCCGCCACAAGCGAGACTATCCACCTTAATTTGAATAATTTAAAAACACCTGACTATTTTCATCGTTCCATTAAAATTGTAAAAACGGAAGCTAATTACTCTATTCACGACTAGATGGCGCCACAGGAAAAAATAGGACGCGCAAGTGAAATGACCGAGTTTCCCTCAAACAAATGATTGCGAGCTGATGATCCCGGAAACAGTTGCATCAATTGCCACCAAACATAGCAGAGCTCGTAACAAGTGGTGAGCTCATCGCCGCCATTGCTTCCCATGACTGATTTGGCTAACATTTTCTTCCAGTAAATAACACATTCCTTAATAAGCTAGCAGCCAGGACAAATCTTATACCAACAAATCTTGTTAACAAGTCCGGGTAATCCCTTAGTCGGGTTTTACAACATCCATGGGAGGAGACGGAGGGGTCTATTCTTAGGCCGGGCACACCACTAATGATATAACATATGTGGAAATACGAGTATAGGATGACTCACGCTAGACCGTGTCGGGTCCGAGCAGAGTGTCGGCCGAGCAAAGGACAACGCTCGGAAACAACTCGGACGTCAAAATTCAACATGATTGTAATCTAGTCAGTCCCTGAGGTATGGCAGCGGTACGGGAGGGGTGTTTTCGTTACGTCAAAATGTAGCGTGGCTTCATGTCATCTGATAATTTGAGAGACGAAAACACCCCTCCCGTACCGCTCCCATACTTCAGGGACTGACTCAGTTAAGCGCTAGACCGGTAGTTACTACACTATTTTTGTTTAGGCGATTATACTGCATTTTAGAAGTAGTAGAGATTTTTTGTGAAAGAGTTCGTCCGGGGAATTACTACCGCCATACCTATTTCTGCCGCAAAGCAGTAGTGCTCGCATTGCTGTGTTCCGGTTTGAAGGTGCCGGTGAAATTACATGCACATGAGACTTTTCATCTTTATGTCTCAGGGTGGCGGGCGCAGTGCAATGCCACATAGGGCGCGTCCTAGGTGGACATGATCACAGTGACATCAGGTGGGCCATCAGCTTGTTCCGTCATTCAAGTAGTATATAAAAACAAAACAAAAAAACACGGCGCAGCGGTAATTGCTCGGTCAAGGCCCATCTTTGTAGGTAATCAGGCACGGGAGCGGCTCGGTGACCGAGCTACGCCGCCACTCGGCCTAGCGTGAGTTAAGGGTTAAGTAGCACTGACTTGTAAATCCTTTATCCTCAATGTGACGTGGAAGCAGGTCTTCATAGGGTCGGGTCGGGTGACGCTGACGTCATTAATCCGGTTCATTGTCGCCAGGTTCTTCAGCCAACCCGTGTCCGTTTCAAACTTGCCTACATAAGACAATGAGCCTATCTGAAAACAATTCAAAAGCTATAACAAGTCACACTAATATTATAAAGGCGAAAGTTTGTGTGTGTGTTTGTTACTTTTTCACGCTGTAACGGCTTGACGGATTTGCATGAAATTTGGAAAGGAGATAACTGGACTCCCGGAATAACACACATGCACATTTTTATCCCGATATTCCCACGGGATCGAGACTTACGCGGGTGAAACCGCGGGGCGCTGCTAGTAATTAATAACATCGAAAAACCTGACTGACTGGACTAAAAATTCGTGTATTTACTCGTCTGTACCTCTAAAATGGCTCAACCATCTTTGATTGTGTTTATTGGTACTAATCTCTCAACAAACGTATCTCAACACCCAAACCCTGAACAAATTTTGACGACCTCTGTGGCGCGGCGGAAGGTTCGCCTGCGACGCAGGAAGTTGCGGGTTCGATTCCCGCCTCGGAACAAAATTTGCACGATCTGCAGATATTTGTTCAGGGTGTTCTGGGTATTTTCTATGTATAATAAAAAATATCTATCTATGTAATGTATTGTATGTATGTATGTATTGTCAGTTATCTAGTAACCCATAACACAAGCTCTGCTTAGCTTGGGGTTAGATAATGTTGTGTGAACTGTCAAGCATTATTTATTTATTTTATTTATTTAAATATTTTCAGATCATACAAACATTTATCTCGCAGTGAGAATCGAACCCGCAACCTCTCGCATCTCAGCCGACTACGCGCCCGCCCCGCCACAGAGGTTGTCAACTAAAAGGAACTACGAGTACTGTGGTCCCACACCACCCACATCCAGAACAAATATTTGCATATAATGCAATCATTTGTCCTGCAGCGAGAATCGAACTCGCACCTCTCGTATTCCAGCCGCCTACTCGGACGACACGGAGATCTTAAAAATTACAGATTAACAAAATTATCCTTATGCATCCCCACAGAACATATATCAAGACCGCAAAAAACGTACAGGTGTACCCAACTCGTCGTCGTCGTTTCGTATGAGGTAGTGTTGGCCTCTGGTGTCAGAGTTTGTCAAGCCGCCCGAGGGCCTCTGACATGGCTTATCGACTGCTATTAATCAATAACAGCTGGGACCGACAGCTTAACGTGCCCTCCGAAGCACAGAGCGATGGAAATTCGCACATAACTTAGAAAAGTCATTGGTGCGGAGCCTAGGATCGAACCCGGTATCGTTGGTTTCTGAGTTGCACTATTGAACCATTAGGCTACCATCGCTCTAACCCAACTGATATGGCGCGTCGTGAATCTTCGTTCGCGCAGAAAATAAAGTATGGCTCCGAAGATTAACGAAAGAATGCTAAAACTTACAATCAACCTTAGATCACTATTATAAGGTTCGCTGTTAGTTCCGTTTCACTCGCAAATCACGCCCCTCCGCACAACTACACTTCGGCGCGCGCTGCGGCGGCAGCTGCCGACCAATAGCGGTACAGGAAAATTCCCGCGCTTTAAAAAAACATTTTCTGCGCAGGTACATCGGTAAGCCATATTTACTTGGGTAGTACTACTGTAAATTTGTATGAAACCAAGCGTGCTCTTTTTATTTGTTTTGCACTTACTTTGCTACGAAATATCTTCATTCGCACGGCTAGTTGATTTCGAAGAATTTTTACAGTTCACTATAGCGCAATTAGGTATTTTTCTATGAACATCCGACATGCTATCGCGTAGACAGCCGAGACCGAACTTATTTGAGATTGGCTAATTACATTAGGTACAGTTTGGTACATTGAGCATGCTTTCGGACAGGCAAAGTGACAGGCAAAGTAGGTGTACCTGCGGTGTTTATCTATATATATGTTTGTCTCCGGAGTCTGTTTGTATCCCCAACGCGAGTAGCGTTTTCCATTGCCAGTTGAGACGGCAACTAAGGATGCTTTCTGTTTTTGTTTCGTAGTTGTGGTACTGACCTTATGCATAAAGGTGGCGTGTAACGGAGGCATCGCGAGCACTTCTCTGCGGTTCTGCAGCAGCGTCCGTCGCATGTTTATTAATATCATGTCCATTACTTTGTTGCCGCTTTGCGTCAGGCAATCGATCATCGAGCTGTGAGAGAAAGGGAAAACGAATATAAGGATGTACTGCGAACAGAAACGACTTTGACTTTTTGAAATGAATGAATGATGGAACAAGTGGATTGCCCACCTGATGTTAAGCGGTAACCTTTGCCTATAACAATGCGTTACCTCGTAGGTCACGTCCACCTAGGACGCGCCCTACGTGGCACTACACTGCGCCCGCCACCCTGAGACAAAGATGAAAGTCTCATGTGACTGTTACCCCTTGAAACCAGAACACAGCAATGCGAGCACTATTGCTTTGCGGCAGAAATAGAAAGTACAAAAGTAGTCTAACTTTTGGCTAGATTCGATTATGTATTAAAACGGTGCATATTATTGGGTAAAAAATTAGATAAATAAAATCAGCACACCAAAGCCGAGGGCTTACTGTAGGGGTATTGTAAAATGATCTATATTTACGAGATATTCAATAAAAAGCGGCCAAGTGCGAGTCGGACTCGCCCATGAAGGGTTCCGTAGCAATAAGTAACATAATATAAAAGTTCTTGCATGGATTACGATTAATGACGTATTAAAAAAAAACTACTTACTAGATCTAGTTCAAACCAATTTTGAGTGAAAGTTTATATGGTAATGTACATCATTTTTTTTAGGGTTCCTGGTCTTTGACTACGGAACCCTAAAAACGGATTTTTCGGCGCTAGCCTTTTTCTTTTGTATGATGATTTCTGCCTGGGGTTGCGGGCCGCGCACTTGCAGTGGGCTTGTTTAAGTTGCCGCAAAATTAAAAAACACGAAAGGACAATATTTAAAAAAAAAAAAAAAAAACTTATCTTTAACTTTTGGCTAGATTCGATTGTTTCTCAATATGGTGTAGGTTATAGGGTCAAAAAATCAATAAATAAAATCAATATGTACAATAAAACCGAAGGCTTACTGTGATCTTTTTTTATATTATCTTTATTCACTAAGTATTTAATTAAAATTACTTTTTCGAGCGGCGCGATGCGTTTATTTGTATGAAGCTTTCTGTGTGGGGTCGGCGCAGCCTTGATAGTCTGATCCTCACCTGTAAGCTTCAAGTAGGCAAGGGTTGGAGCACATCACGTCCGACACGCTGGTGGCTTTCCGCAGCACCAGCGCTAAATGCCGCTGTAGTCTCTCCCGCAGCAACGCGTAAAGCGGTAATGATATGGCTGAAGTGAGGGGTAAATCATCTGAAAACAATTCGATTGGGCCCATTACATTTCTGGAATGTACTGTTTATACACCACAAGCTTGTGGCGTGTTGTAATTAAGCGCATGTTGGTTTGTTCCTTATAATCTTAATGAATATACCCTCCCTCCCCTCCCGATGATGTCATAAAAGCCGACTAAGGGATTACACAAGAGGATGAGTAGCAGAAATACTTAACTCTAATACAACGACCATAAATCCGCCTGTCAAGCGTTATGATTATGGCAAAACCCCCATTGCAGTTTTTGGGGGGGAGGTACAAGGTAAAGTAGTCTAAAGGCCTGTTATTCAGGTTAAAATGTTTCGATCCCGTTCAATAGCGATCTAGTCCAACGCCAATCCAGTGCTGGATATACTATTGAATTATTATACGTTCAATGCCGATCCAGCGGTGGATACACTGAACTGTACTGATGTGTTTATACATATTCAACGCCGATCCAGCGGTGGATACACTGAACTGTACTGATGTGTTTATACATATTCAACGCCGATCCAGCGGTGGATACACTGAACTGTACTGATGTGTTTACACAAATTCAACGCCGATGCAGCGTTGGATACACTGAACTGTACTGATGTGTTTATACATATTCAACGCCGATCCAGCGGTGGATACACTGAACTGTACTGATGTGTTTATACAAATTCAACGCCGATGCAGCGTTGGATACACTGAACTGTACTGATGTGTTTATACATATTCAACGCCGATCCAGCGGTGGATACACTGAACTGTACTGATGTGTTTATACATATTCAACGCCGATCCAGCGGTGGATACACTGAACTGTACTGATGTGTTTATACATATTCAACGCCGATCCAGCGGTGGATACACTGAACTGTACTGATGTGTTTATACAAATTCAACGCCGATGCAGCGTTGGATACACTGAACTGTACTGATGTGTTTATTTATACACATTCAACGCCGATCCAGCGGTGGATACACTGAACTGTACTGATGTGTTTATACATATTCAACGCCGATCCAGCGGTGGATACACTGAACTGTACTGATGTGTTTATACATATTCAACGCCGATCCAGCGGTGGATACACTGAACTGTACTGATGTGTTTATACAAATTCAACGCCGATGCAGCGTTGGATACACTGAACTGTACTGATGTGTTTATTTATACACATTCAACGCCGATCCAGCGGTGGATACACTGAACTGTACTGATGTGTTTATACATATTCAACGCCGATCCAGCGGTGGATACACTGAACTGTACTGATGTGTTTATACAAATTCAACGCCGATGCAGCGTTGGATACACTGAACTGTACTGATGTGTTTATTTATACATATTCAACGCCGATCCAGCGGTGGATACACTGAACTGTACTGATGTGTTTATACATATTCAACGCCGATCCAGCGGTGGATACACTGAACTGTACTGATGTGTTTATACATATTCAACGCCGATCCAGCGGTGGATACACTGAACTGTACTGATGTGTTTATACTAGGGGGTGCAGTTTCCATATTTTTCAATTTCAAAACTGGCTTTCGAAATTAGGAAGCTCAATTTCGAAAGTTCGAAGTTCAGACAGAAAATATTACTTTTATTCTCGAGATCCGCGCGTCCCTTTACAGATAGAGTAAGAGTCGGATAAGTGATTTATCTTATCCAAAACATACGAAAATACTTTGATTACCTACCGACGCGCTTGTACTGCACGTGTAGCAACAACGAAGCGCCCTTCCGGGTCATCGCTGAAGCCTGGCAGTAAACCTACTTCTATTATTTGACGTTGATTATGACCTGTGATAATCATATGGGAGAAAATAAAAAAAAAACATGATACAATAAAAGAATTTTCTGTATATTTATGTTTCTTTCTTTTTGGTGATAAAATTTGTATGGCTCTTAAGCAAATTGAGCCCCAGAGAGAGAAAGCCCCAGGTGATGACAGAGTTACATCTGAGCTTCTGAAGGCAGGAGGAATTCCAGTGCTGAAGGAACTACAAAGGCTAGTTACCTCTGTCATTCACCAAGGGAGAACTCCAGAGGCGTGGAACAGGAGTAGGTATTGCCATCCTTTTCTTTTAGAAAGGAAACAAATCTCTACTGAAGAACTACAGGCCCAACTCACTCCTGAGCCACGTCTATAAGTTGTGCTCAAGGGTCATCACAAATCATCTCGCACGAAGGCTTGAAGAATTTCAGCCACCAGAACAGGCCGGTTAACGAAGCGGCTACGGCACCGTAGTAGGCCACATTCACACAGTACCCACAGCAGATTGTACAGAATTCTGAGGAGTATAAACGGCCACTGTGCTTAGCGTTTGTGGACTACAAGTAGGCTTTTGAGTCCATCGAAACCTGGATAGTTCTGGAATCCTTGCAGCTATGCCATGTGGACTATCGTTATATCGAAGTGTTGAGATGCCTTTATGAAAATGCAACAATGAGCGTTCTAGTACAGGACCAGCAGTCTCATCGTATCCAATTGCATAGGGGAGTCAGATAGGGGGATGTAATATAACCGAAACTGTTTACCAATGCATTGGAGGATCTGATGAAGACGCTGGACTGGAAGAAGATGGGCATCAACAGTAATGGCGAGTATATCTCACACTTGCGATTCGCAGATGACATAGTTCTGATGGCGGAGTCGTTGCAGGAGCTGAAGTACATGCTAGATGGCCTAGCTGACTCCTCTCAACAAGTTGGTCTCCGGATGAACATGGATAAAACCAAGGTGTTGTTCAATTGTCACATACACCTGGAACCAGTCATCGCAAAAGGTTGCCCACTCGAAGTTGTTCATAATTACGTAAACCTCGGGAAAATATAGCAATTAGGTAGATATAACTTTGAGAAGGAGGCCAAGAGGAGGAATCACTTGGGCTGGGCAGCGATCGGCAAACTACACCAAGTCTTCTCGTCGCCTATTCCACAATGCCTGAAGACTAAAGTATTCAATAAGTGCGTCCTACCCGTAATGACCTATGGTGCCGAGACGTGGACACTCACGGTAGGGCTAATCCACCAGTTTAAGGTTGTACAGCGTGCTATGGAACGGGCTATGCTCCGAAATGAGATTATCCGACAGAGAACTAAAGTCAGTGACATATCCCACCGGATTAGCAAGCTGAAGTGGCAATGGGCTGCTCATATATGCCGAAGAACCGACAACCGTTGGGGTAAGCGAGTTCTTTAGTAGAGACCGCATCTTGGCAAACGTAGTTTGGGGCGCCCTCTGGATAAGTGGAGCGATGACCTACGAAAGGCAGCGGGCAGAAAGTGGATGAGAAGAGCCGTACACTGGGCTCCTCAGGGGGTTACAAATGTAGCCAGCCACTGAGAAAGCTCTCTCAGCTTCAACACTGGTCAACGTTATTTAAATGAATAAAAAATAAATAAATAAATAATGTTGGACAGTTCACACAACATTATTTATATCTGAAATGAGGTGTTGGTATACGTAAGATGCCTTATTTGCGTGGATAAATCATGAAAACTAAAAAATTCGAAACTTCGAATTTGTGGCCACCAATTTAGAACTTGAAAAATGGTCAAAAAAGGCTATGAATTTCGAATTTACGAAACTTCAAAGTTTAGAAATGCACCCCCTAGTTTATACACATACAACGCCGATCCAGCGGTGGATACACTGAACTGTACTGATGTGTTTATACACATTCAACGCCGATCCAGCGGTGGATACACTGAACTGTACTGATGTGTTTATACACATTCAAAGCCGATCCAGCGGTGGATACACTGAACTGTACTGATGTGTTTATACACATTCAACGCCGATCCAGCGGTGGATACACTGAACTGTACTGATGTGTTTATACATATTCAACGCCGATCCAGCGGTGGATACACTGAACTGTACTGATGTGTTTATACTAGGGGGTGCAGTTTCCATATTTTTCAATTTCAAAACTGGCTTTCGAAATTCGGAAGCTCAATTTCGAAAGTTCGAAGTTCAGACAGAAAATATTACTTTTATTCTCGAGATCCGCGCGTCCCTTTACAGATAGAGTAAGAGTCGGATAAGTGATTTATCTTATCCAAAACATACGAAAATACTTTGATTACCTACCGACGCGCTTGTACTGCACGTGTAGCAACAACGAAGCGCCCTTCCGGGTCATCGCTGAAGCCTGGCAGTAAACCTACTTCTATTATTTGACGTTGATTATGACCTGTGATAATCATATGGGAGAAAATAAAAAAAAAACATGATACAATAAAAGAATTTTCTGTATATTTATGTTTCTTTCTTTTTGGTGATAAAATTTGTATGGCTCTTAAGCAAATTGAGCCCCAGAGAGAGAAAGCCCCAGGTGATGACAGAGTTACATCTGAGCTTCTGAAGGCAGGAGGAATTCCAGTGCTGAAGGAACTACAAAGGCTAGTTACCTCTGTCATTCACCAAGGGAGAACTCCAGAGGCGTGGAACAGGAGTAGGTATTGCCATCCTTTTCTTTTAGAAAGGAAACAAATCTCTACTGAAGAACTACAGGCCCAACTCACTCCTGAGCCACGTCTATAAGTTGTGCTCAAGGTTCATCACAAATCATCTCGCACGAAGGCTTGAAGAATTTCAGCCACCAGAACAGGCCGGTTAACGAAGCGGCTACGGCACCGTAGTAGGCCACATTCACACAGTACCCACAGCAGATTGTACAGAATTCTGAGGAGTTTAAACGGCCACTGTGCTTAGCGTTTGTGGACTACAAGTAGGCTTTTGAGTCCATCGAAACCTGGATAGTTCTGGAATCCTTGCAGCTATGCCATGTGGACTATCGTTATATCGAAGTGTTGAGATGCCTTTATGAAAATGCAACAATGAGCGTTCTAGTACAGGACCAGCAGTCTCATCGTATCCAATTGCATAGGGGAGTCAGATAGGGGGATGTAATATAACCGAAACTGTTTACCAATGCATTGGAGGATCTGATGAAGACGCTGGACTGGAAGAAGATGGGCATCAACAGTAATGGCGAGTATATCTCACACTTGCGATTCGCAGATGACATAGTTCTGATGGCGGAGTCGTTGCAGGAGCTGCAGTACATGCTAGATGGCCTAGCTGACTCCTCTCAACAAGTTGGTCTCCGGATGAACATGGATAAAACCAAGGTGTTGTTCAATTGTCACATACACCTGGAACCAGTCATCGCAAAAGGTTGCCCACTCGAAGTTGTTCATAATTACGTAAACCTCGGGAAAATATAGCAATTAGGTAGATATAACTTTGAGAAGGAGGCCAAGAGGAGGAATCACTTGGGCTGGGCAGCGATCGGCAAACTACACCAAGTCTTCTCGTCGCCTATTCCACAATGCCTGAAGACTAAAGTATTCAATAAGTGCGTCCTACCCGTAATGACCTATGGTGCCGAGACGTGGACACTCACGGTAGGGCTAATCCACCAGTTTATTTTATTTTTATTTTATTTATTAAGGAAAAACAAACAACTACATTATATATCTAGGTACAATCAGTATTAATACATAAATTTAATTATGTAAGACTTATTAATAATGTAGTCCACAACGTTCTCCACATGTTAGTTTTATACATGATTACAAAAAGATGCAGCTAGAGGGTCTGTCAGATGATTAATAATTATATAAATCTCAGTAGGTAAGTAAACCAAAGAGAAATGACAAAACCCCACTCAAAGAAAAATAACATTAAAAGTAAATAGCAAATAAGAGCAGGTACAGACCATTTCCCGCAAGATGGCGCCTGCTGTGGTTGGCACGCCAACCAAGGCAAGCGCCATCCTACGGTGAACGGGCTGTAAGTTAATGATACATATTAGGACAAAAAAGATTACAACAAAGAAACTAAGAATGATATTATATGTAAATCTACTCAGGAAAGCGCAGTAATTAACTGATTTTTATATTTATAAGAAGAACAAGAGAATAAATCAATTTCAGTAAAGTAAAGATTATGGGACTCAACCATTCGGCGAATAGGGGCACGATGTCCCGAGTTGGTGCGGCAGATGTTTAAAGCAAACAGTGGACGAGAGCGAGTTGCTCGCGGAGTGCACGTCCTCGGGACGACGTAACACAGTCTACACACTAAGTCTATACAATCTATGTTATTGTGCACAATATTATATAGGGTAACTGCTTCGAGGTATTTACGTCTGGACTCAAGAGGAATAAGTTTATATTTGGAGAGTAAAACAGAGTACGAATATTTGCGGTAGCTGCGCAAACATTTGTAGGTCATGGAACGTAAGTACTTTCGCTGGACCCTCTCAATCGCAACGATATATTTGTTATAAAATGGGTTCCAAACCGGCACTGCATACTCAAGCTGAGAGCGAACCAATGCTTTATAAAGATAAAGAAAAGTGGAAGCACGTCTGAAATCAGCGGACGACCTCATGATAAAACCGAACATTTTAAAAGCCTTATTAATGACATTCTCTACGTGTAGATCCAAACAGAGATGGCTATCAAGCAGGATACCAAGATCCCTCAACGCCATTACTCTCTTAAGGGACGCATCGCAAAGGTTATATGTGAAAGAGATTATATTAATATTTTTGGTAAAGTTAATGAAGTTACATTTTGGCAAGCTAAGGTGTAGTTTATTGACATTACAGTAATAAGTAAGTCTGTTTAAGTCTTGTTGTAGTAGAATGCAATCATCAATAGTTTTAATAGGTTTATATACTTTAAGGTCATCCGCGTATAGCAGAAACTTGGAGTTCAGAAAACATTGATCAATATCATTGATGAAAAGAACAAAGAGAAGCGGGCCAAGGATGGAGCCCTGTGGTACACCAGAAGTTACAAGCACGCTGTTAGATTGAAAGCCATTAATTACGACTCTTTGTGTTCTATTTGTGACGTAAGATGAAAACCAACGGAGAAGGTTACCACGGATACCATTGTACGCAATCTTTTTGAGTAAGATATCATGATCCACCTTGTCGAATGCCTTCTTGAAATCCGTATAAACAGCGTCCAGTTTAAGGTTGTACAGCGTGCTATGGAACGGGCTATGCTCCGAAATGAGATTATCCGACAGAGAACTAAAGTCAGTGACATATCCCACCGGATTAGCAAGCTGAAGTGGCAATGGGCTGCTCATATATGCCGAAGAACCGACAACCGTTGGGGTAAGCGAGTTCTTTAGTAGAGACCGCATCTTGGCAAACGTAGTTTGGGGCGCCCTCTGGATAAGTGGAGCGATGACCTACGAAAGGCAGCGGGCAGAAAGTGGATGAGAAGAGCCGTACACTGGGCTCCTCAGGGGGTTACAAATGTAGCCAGCCACTGAGAAAGCTCTCTCAGCTTCAACACTGGTCAACGTTATTTAAATGAATAAAAAATAAATAAATAAATAATGTTGGACAGTTCACACAACATTATTTATATCTGAAATGAGGTGTTGGTATACGTAAGATGCCTTATTTGCGTGGATAAATCATGAAAACTAAAAAATTCGAAACTTCGAATTTGTGGCCACCAATTTAGAACTTGAAAAATGGTCAAAAAAGGCTATGAATTTCGAATTTACGAAACTTCAAAGTTTAGAAATGCACCCCCTAGTTTATACACATACAACGCCGATCCAGCGGTGGATACACTGAACTGTACTGATGTGTTTATACACATTCAACGCCGATCCAGCGGTGGATACACTGAACTGTACTGATGTGTTTATACACATTCAAAGCCGATCCAGCGGTGGATACACTGAACTGTACTGATGTGTTTATACACATTCAACGCCGATCCAGCGGTGGATACACTGAACTGTACTGATGTGTTTATACACATTCAACGCCGATCCAGCGGTGGATACACTGAACTGTACTGATGTGTTTATACAAATTCAACGCCGATCCAGCGGTGGACACACTGAACTGTACTGATGTGTTTATACACATTCAACGCCGATCCAGCGGTGGATACACTGAACTGTACTGATGTGTTTATACACATTCAACGCCGATCCAGCGGTGGACACACTGAACTGTACTGATGTGTTTATACACATTCAACGCCGATCCAGCGGTGGATACACTGAACTGTACTGATGTGTTTATACACATTCAACGCCGATCCAGCGGTGGATACACTGAACTGTACTGATGTGTTTATACACATTCAACGCCGATCCAGCGGTGGATACACTGAACTGTACTGATGTGTTTATACACATTCAACGCCGATCCAGCGGTGGACACACTGAACTGTACTGATGTGTTTATACACATTCAACGCCAATCCAGCGGTGGATACACTGAACTGTACTGATGTGTTTATACATATTCAACGCCGATCCAGCGGTGGATACACTGAACTGTACTGATGTGTTTATACATATTCAATGCCGATCCAGCGGTGGATACACTGAACTGTACTGATGTGTTTATACATATTCAACGCCGATCCAGCGGTGGATACACTGAACTGTACTGATGTGTTTATACAAATTCAACGCCGATGCAGCGTTGGATACACTGAACTGTACTGATGTGTTTATTTATACACATTCAACGCCGATCCAGCGGTGGATACACTGAACTGTACTGATGTGTTTATACATATTCAACGCCGATCCAGCGGTGGATACACTGAACTGTACTGATGTGTTTATACACATTCAACGCCGATCCAGCGGTGGACACACTGAACTGTACTGATGTGTTTATACACATTCAACGCCGATCCAGCAGTGGATACACTGAACTGTACTGATGTGTTTATACACATTCAACGCCGATCCAGCGGTGGATACACTGAACTGTACTGATGTGTTTATACATATTCAACGCCGATCCAGCGGTGGACACACTGAACTGTACTGATGTGTTTATACACATTCAACGCCGATCCAGCAGTGGATACACTGAACTGTACTGATGTGTTTATACACATTCAACGCCGATCCAGCGGTGGATACACTGAACTGTACTGATGTGTTTATACATATTCAACGCCGATCCAGCGGTGGACACACTGAACTGTACTGATGTGTTTATACACATTCAACGCCGATCCAGCGGTGGACACACTGAACTGTACTGATGTGTTTATACACATTCAACGCCGATCCAGCGGTGGATACACTGAACTGTACTGATGTGTTTATACACATTCAACGCCGATCCAGCGGTGGATACACTGAACTGTACTGATGTGTTTATACACATTTAACGCCGATCCAGCGGTGGATATGCCGGGCTGTATTGAATTGTTTATACACGTCCAATGCCGATACGATACTTTTCACTGTCAAAAGCTGGAAACCCATGTGGGTAAGTAAGTTCATTTCTCCATAGGTAGCGTATAACGAGTATGCAGCTATTTTTATTTCTGGGTACTCGAATTCATAATAACAACGAAACTAGGTACAATAGATGCCGGCAGGGCATCGGTACGTGGTGTATCTTTAACATGATTAATTTCAAGGTGAAAGAATTCAAATTACTATGTCTGGTTCAATTTCTTATCAACTCAAAACCAGTTATGCAAACTTACCGATATGTTTCGCTAACTGCTCCGTTGTCGCGAACTCATAGCCGCCGTTTCTCTGCGGCGAAGGCCATGACAACTGGAAGAGTTTTTTTTATTGAATTAGTTCATTAGAACGAAGGGCAAGGTTGCAAGCGTATTGGGAAATCATAGCCTCTGAACACTACGCGTAATATTTGGTAAGTTTAATCGCTATTTTCATACAAATGAAGGAGTTTTAGAAGGACCATGCCTATGTCTGCCGCAAAGCAGTAGTTCTCGCATTGGTGTGTTCCAGTTTGAAGGGTATGTGTGCCGGTGTAATTACAGGCACATGAGACTTTTCATCTTTATGTCTCAGGGTGGCGGGCGCAGTGCAATGCCGCATAGGGCGCGTCCTAGGTGGACGTGACCTATGAGGTAATGCATTGTTACAGATAGAGGTTACCGCTTATCACCAGATGGACCTTATACAAATAATAAGATTTTGATGAAATTATTTTTTCAATACAAGCTTTTATGAAATTAGTGATCGGAACGGTGTACTGATCAAAATGAGCCCAAATACTGCCAGTCTGCTATTATAAATCGAGCGGGACAATCCGTCTCCAGCATCAGATTAGCTCGCTGTCACCATAATATTGTATTGTCATCGGAACTAGACAGGCGTGCCTTTCAGCTCAATCGACAACTGGGAAGTGGGTCAAATTTAACTTGTAAGATTTAATTACAGACACCGGGAGGGTGAAACTAAATAAAAGCTTTCAAAAACATACATTCTAAATTAGTGATAGTAAAACAACAACTCAAAATTGCTGTGGTGTGTCCGGCCTAAGAATAGACCCCTCCGTCTCCTCCCGTGGATGTCGTAAAAGTCGACTAAGGGATTACCCGGACTTGTAACAAGATTTGTTGGTGATTTGTCCTGGCTGCTAGCTTATTAAGGAATGTGTTATTTACTGGAAGAAAGCGTTAGCTGAGTCAGTCGTGGGAAGCAATGGCGGCAATGAGCTCACCACTTGTCACGTCTATATTCCACGATGGTGCAACCCACTGTGAAAAGAGGCCTATTGTGGCTCTGCCTACCCCTTCGGGGAAAAAGGCGTGTGTCTATGTATGTATGTATGTAAATTAGAATAATGTCATTCTAATTTAAGCCATATTGCGTTGATATAACGATTATGATCATAATTTTCGACAAAAATATGTACCTACCTATAAATTGATCTCACCTTGACTAGAACTTCATCATGCGTAAAGTCTATCCCTGGGTTGATAAAGGAGAATGTCAGCGCCAAGCCGACTGTCACATCTGCAGTCATATTTGATAAGGATATGCTAAAAATATGTATAAAATAATGTCACCTTGACTGGAACTTCATCATGCGTAAAGTCTATCCCCAGGTTGATAAAGGAGAATGCATCGTTATCCAGCGCCAAGCCGACTGTCACATCTGCAGTCATATTTGTTAAGGATATGCTAAAAATATGTATAAAATAATGTCACCTTGAGTAGAACTTCATCATGCGTAAAGTCTATCCCCGGGTTGATAAAGGAGAATGCATCGTCATCCAGCGCCAAGCCAACTGTCACATCTGCAGTCATATTCGATAAGGATATGCTAAAATGAAAACAATACGTTTGGGGTTAGTATGTACATTTTTTTGCATAATAGTTAGATACATGGAGCGTTCTGAGCTCGATGGTTAGATACAAATACAATGGATGTCCTTAGTGAAAGTTTCCCTGTTTCAAGTTTACTTGAAGTAAGTAGTTGATCTGCTGCTTTTAAGGTCCACAATTACTAAGACTTCGCTGTCCGTCCGTCCGTTTGTCTGTCAGCGTCTCATTAACAGTAATAGGTAGACAGTTGAAATTGCTATTGACGCTATAACAACAAATAATAACAAGAAAAACAAAAACAAAAAGGGGGTCCCCTTAAATTTTTAATTTTGTTTTCAAGAAACGTGATTTGATTTTTCCTCTACCTTAAAAAGTAGGTACACAGTGTTAAATCTTGTACGATGGTCCGGAACCCTTCGTGTGCGAGTCCGACTCGCACTTGGCTGATTGTTTTCTAATTTTCGTTGTGTTTATAGAGATATCTTAACATAGAAACCTCCTAAAGCGTCACGCTTTAGGACAGTGCTATATTATAAAATACGTTTTGTTTGTGGGTCTTCTATGCACACATATAGGATTAATTGTGTGAAGCTGATTTGAAGAAAAAAATACCCACTGATAGCGATGCCAGAAAGGTTCGAAATTGAAAGAGATGATGTGCCGGACTCTAGTAGGAATTTATTAAATGTTGAATCCACGTGTTATATAGATACCTACGTCTTAACTACGAACAATACGAACTATAAACACGTTTTTTGTTGAAAATATATGATTAAATACAAGTTTGTATTCGGTACGTTGTGTTATCTTATTATCCATAAGTTTTATTATCGAGGAGTGCCATTGTCCACCTTCCGTACTCCATCGTCAGAGCACTCGCTGCTATCATAATAGTGTATTGCCATCGGAACTTTTTTTTTAGCTAAATTAATGACGGAACTAGGATATGGCCGACCTGATTTTAAGCGGTAACCTCTGCCTTTAACAACACTGCGTCCGCCGCCCTGAGACATAAAGATGTAATTTCACCGGCACCCAGCTCAATCAAACACCGGGAAGTATAAGATTTCTAATCTGTTATTGCTTTCATATTAATGTGGCTACACAATTAAATTCATATTAATATTAAACTATTTTATCATAAATAAATAAATAATGCTGGACTGTTCACACAACATTATCTAGCCCCAAGCTAAGCAGAGCTTGTGTTATGGGTATTAGACAACTGATATACTTAATACAATATATTACATAGATAGATATTTTTTATTATGTATAGAAAATACCCTGAACAAATATCTGCGGATTGCACTAATATTTGTTCCGAGGCGGGAATCGAACCCACAACCTCTTGCGTCGCAGGCGAACCTACGCCCGCCGCACCACAGAGGTCGTCATCATCATTGCATGCTTTGAACTTATCTCTCTAAGGCTCTTCTCCCATTACTATAGGCACAGACAGGCGATTCAAGTATCCTGCAAGTCTCGGAGACAGTCGCCGCACATACACACATACATTTAAATGCAGGCTCGCACACTAGCCTGCATTAAAATGTATGTGAGATACTTGGCGGCGTCTGTCTCCGAGACTTGCAGGATACTTGAATCGCCTGTGCGTATCGTAATGGGAGAAGGGCTTAATTTGACCATTTCAGACCCACGGTACCCCTGGCCATACCCCTGGCGGTACCGTAGGTCTTTTAAAGTTAAACGGTACCACCGATTAGTAGTGATGTAATGAGTCCGGACCCGTGCTTCACCTAAGTTCTCCACCTTAGGTACCAACTCCTACTATATTTTGTATTATTCTAAATTACTAAAAATACATTTTGTCTATGAAATCAAAGCACAACTTGGCGGTAAATAAAATGAAACAAAACGGAAAATAGTAAATTTTTGAAACCACTCGCTCAAAAAAAAAAAAACTATCTATCTATCTAATTACCCATTTATCATACGAGAGATAGCTAGGTCCCCGCTGTTACGTTTGCACCATTGATTTGCCCCATTAATGGTGCAGACGTAACTGGTTAGTTACGTTTGCACCATTAATGGTGCAGACGTAACTAGTTAGTTATGTTTGCACCATTGATTAATAGGGAAAAGAAAAAACAGACAAACAGACCGTATTAAAAAACCGGCCAAGTGCAAGTCAGACTCGCGCATGAATGGTACGGATTCCGTACCATTATCTATAAAAATGGCAAAAAATACACTTGTTTTATATGGGTAATATCCCTTAAATATTTATTTTATTGTTTTTTAGTATTTGTTGTTTTATAGGCAACAGAAATACATCATTTGTGAAAATTTCAACTGTCTTACTATCAGGGTTCATGAGATACAGCCTGGTGACAGAAATAATAAATAAAACAAAAATAACATTTTGACAGCTGTCATCCAAAATGTCGATTTTGTCATCAGCTTTCATTTAAGCCATACAACGAAACTCTAGCAAGAGTAGTTTCCAAAATATGACTGTTTCAATTTTGACAGCTGTCATCCAAAATGTAGATTTTGTCATCAGCTTTCTTTTAAGCCATACAACGAAACTCTAGCAAGAGTAGTTTCCGAAATATGACTGCTTCAATTTTGACAGCTGTCATCCAAAATGTAGATTTTGTCATCAGCTTTCATTTGAGCCATACAACGAAACTCTAGCACGAGTAGTTTCCAAAATATGACTTTAAATTTTGACAGCTGTCGTCCCAAATGTAGATTTTGTCATCAGCTTTCATTTGAGCCATACAACGAAAATCTAGCACGAGTAGTTTCCGAAATATGACTGAATCAATTTCGACAGCTGTCATCCAAAAAAACGGCTATAGTTGCGATTTGCCGGTTGCCGCAACTGAGAGTTCAAAATTTTGTCGTGTTCTGAGCGCCTTATAGATTGATAATACTATGTGATCCCAAAAAAGTCAACACTATAGGAACACAACTTTAAAACAATACAACACTAAAAAGAAACAACATTGCGGGAAATTATACATTTTGGAATTTCAAAATTTTGCAAAGTCAACCGTATGTTCCTAAAGGAACTTGTTTTTTGGTGAACATTCTATCCAAAAAACAAACGCTAAATAAACAAATTTTTATGGCGAGAAAAGCAAGGTTAGTATGTTGTATCAAATTGAATGGTGCAAACGCTGCACCATTAATGGGGCAAATCAATGGTGCAAACGTAACCGCGGGGCTAGGTCAACACATCACTAGGGTCACTTACTCGGTGGTACCGTTTAACTTTAAAAGACCTACGGTACCGCCAGGGGTATGGCCAGGGGTACCGTGGGTCTGAAATGAATTTGACCAAATATCGGTTGTTTTAGTCATTCCTTATTTCATCCAGCATTATCTTTATTTCATAAACTTTGTCAGTTCCGCTTTTATAAAAGTAGGTACCTGTAAAAGCTGTCGAGATATACCCTTATGACAGAATACAGACAGACAAACGGACCACATAGGCTTAGTAATAGGTTTCCCGTTGGCACCTTTTAGATGTGGATCCCTATTAAAATTACCATTTAACCTAATTAACTAAATATTTGTCCAAAATAGACAGTTTCTCAAAATCTTTTATCAGTATTCTTAATAAAGTACCTACGCCAAGCTGCTTGTATTATTTACCTGCCTTACCTTATCACCTGCTATGTGTACAGACCTATAAAAAAACAATAAAATGTAATGACACTGTAGTAATGACTGCCGTTTTCTTTCCAGCCTTAAAAACTAGCCGTGCTATTAATAAACGCAGAATATCCTTTGAATAAATAAATAATGCAAAACACACAAAAAAACCACCGTGTTTTGCCATGCAAAAAGGCCTTTTTGGGTTGATTGTTTGATCATTATAAATAAATAAATAAAATAATGCTGGATAGTTCACACAACATTATCTAGCCTCAAGCTAAGCAGAGCTTGTGTTATGGGTACTAGACAACTGATATACTTAATACAATATATTACATATATAGGTAGATATTTTTTATTATATATAGAAAATACCCAGAACACCCTAAACAAATATTTGTTCCGAGGCGGGAATCGAACCCGCAACTTCCTGCGAACGTTCGCCCACCGCGCCACAGAGGTCGTCTTATATCTACCAAGTACTATATCTTTAGCTTTTTCTCACTAGTTCTTGTTGTACGAGTCTAACATGAATCAACTTATTGAAAGCCAGAAAACTGAAACAGAAAAGAAACAGTAAGGTTTCACAGTGACAGTCAATTCGCTAGTATGTATATACTTACACAAAATGGCCCTCAGACAGCACCGGTATCAAATTATAAAGGTTCTCATTAAATGCGCTGTACAGTCCCTTCACACTGACCTCTCCGAGTGAGCACCTGAATGTCAGACCCATGGATTTAAGGTCTAACAATAGGGCCTGCATGTGGAATGTTGGTGGTTTCAGTAGCTCCAACCTTGACAGGTTCCTGTAATTTTCAAAATCCATTTGAACGCCTCAAAGCAAGCATTTCTTAAGTCCATATAAGTTTGAATGTGCCATGCTCGGCAACTCTTTAGATGATTGAGAGCATTTTACGGAAATCAGACATATAAGTTTGAATGTGCCATGCTCGGCACTTCTTTAGATGATTGAGTGCATTTTACGGAAATCAGACATAGAACGCAGGAAACTGTATTATGAAAGTTAAGTGGAGCTGGGCATGGCACTTGGCAAGTTTTGGTGATTTTGGTGTTGCTCTGAGTGCTGCCCAGAGAATACACAAGAGGCCTTTGTAGACCGGTAGCCAGGTGGATGGATGACATTGTTGCTGTACAGCAAAATACCTGGATGCAAAAGGCCTAGAATAGACTGGAGTGGAGTTTGAGGGAGGAGGCTAATGCCCGGCAGTGGGTTACTACAACCCGCCTTTAATAAACGTGTATTGGAAGACATATAAATGCATATAGTGGAACGTTGTACAGACCTCTTGAAATGATTCAAGTACATATGATATATGATGTGTGACAGCTGCATTTTGGTACAGACATTTGAGATGCAGGAGTAATGACCTGATTCAAGAGAGTCACATTTGGGAGGGCCTACAATCATCATGGTTGAAGGAGGTCGTCTTGAAGCCACGTTGTAAAATAGTAAAATAAAGAGTTTCCCCAAACTTGTGGTTTCACTCAACTACGGATACTACATGGCGCAGCCGAATTAAAGAATCTACATTATCTACGAAGCTTAAAATACATTAATGACAAATGAAGAAACAAGCATGATGATGATGATGATGAAGCAAAGATTACCTACATTCTCTTGCATTTCTATGCATCTTGCTATGAATTTTGAACTATGTCTATACATTAATTTAATAGAAAAACTTGGTACTTTATGTATTTTACGGATCAGCTACATGATGTTAATAGCAGCTAATTTTAAGTACCAAGTAAGCAATTTTGATTGTTGTTGTAGGGGTACTCACACTTGTGTATTTTTGGCAAAGTAGGAAGTATCTGGCAAAGTGTCTGGTTTAACTTGTTCTCCATTTTTAGACTGTTGCAGTATAACGTTGGTGAAACTCTACAAATAAGACAATTAACGACAGTTAAGTCTAGTTACAGAACGTTGACAAGTATTAAGTTATAATTTGTAAATATTTACCCGTTTGATAACGTCTTGCAAATTCGGTTGTACTTTCGTCAACAGATCGTCGAGCTCCTGCTCAATATCAACAGCTTCTTCCTCAGACATTTTGGCCTGCTCATTACTTTTTTTCACTATGGAATCTATTGAATTTCGTAAAATAATAATTTATTTTTTCCTAAAGCAATTCCTAATCCTAAATATTTATTCCTGTTAGCAAACAGCTGTGCTGCTGCACTGTACCTGCTGCGTGCGTTTTCGACAGCCAGCCAGCCAGCCATCTTTCTGTCAGTTATCACAGCTGTCATCGAGATTGTCATGCATGACAGTTTTTTGACACACGTCTAATGTCCGTCATGTCCATAGTGTTTCTTTTACTTTTCTTGCATAATCTTGGAGGAATTAATCTAATGGTACGGTTAGACTGTAAACACCCGACTCGACAACACGTCTGAACACATTTTCCTAAGTAGGTACTAAACTTTACGGATTTTATGCTCCACGTATATACTTCAGTCTCCTGCCGTGGATTTCGTCAAAGTCATCTAGTGTATAACACTAGGACCTATTCATTGGGCATAATACTGTGCTCACAAATCCACCTGCCAAGTGTGGCGATTACGTGGCCACCACCGGCATTCAAAACCGTCACCACTGGTGACTAAGACAAATCCCCCCATTGCAGTCTATGGGGGAGGCCTCGCCCAGCAGTGGATGTGTAAAGGCAATCCACCTGCCAAGTGTGATGATTAAGGCAAATCCCCCCCCAGTGCATTCTACGATATTAATCAACATTTTATAGGGGGAGTGGCCTATACCTATAATGTTGCCTCCCGGAGAGGGCAGGATGGGCCGGGATGATAGGACTGCTTCATATCCCGTCCCCATGCGTGCGAAGCAGCGGGTTAAGTAATATATTTAAATGAACTAAGGTATACCTATATGTATAACAGAATGCCAAATAAGTTTTTGTTAACAATAGTAGGTACATTATTGCAAAGGCGGCGAAATAGGTAATTGCAGGTCGAGTATGAGTTTGAAGGCCGAGCATAAGGCGAGGCCTTCACTAATACGAGAAAGGCAATTGCCATTTCCGCCGAGGCATATATAGTGCTTTTCTCAAAAGAATGCAGGGAAATAAAACATACTTTTTATATAGGTACATTTAATTTAATGAATATTAAAAGTTACATTGATTTTTTCGCTAAATATATAGAGTCTGGCCAACGAAAGCTGTCAACGCATTATTTTCAGAAGTTTTGATATGGCAATAATTTAAGACTGCCAAAATTGATATTGGCTTTGGAATATATTTTTGATACTTTTTTTGAATATGGCTTCAAGAGAACAATATCCATTTTGAATAATATCACACCATAGCTGAATTAATGTGTTTGGTGAAAGATAATAAACCTGCAGTTGTTTACGAAGCAGAAGTACTTCTAAAGAAACAGTCATATCACAGAATAAATATTATCATGAAATTTTGTTGCTGCCTCAATCATTACGACCTCAATGCTATTGAGCTTGTATGGAGTCAAGCGAAGAGAAAAGTAGCAAGCAAAAATATAGGAAAACCAGGGTCTGAAATGCAAAATTTAATAAAAGAATGTTTTCTATCCATAACTGCTGATGACTGGAAGAAGTACACTGATCATGTACTAAATGTGGAAAATCAGTACAAATTAAGGGACCGTATTACTGAAAACGAACTTGAACCATTCATAATACATCTTGGGGGCAGTAGCAGTAGCAGCGAAGAAAGCAATGAAGCTGATTCAATATTATCAGGTGAAGAGTTTATGGAATCCGATTTCAACTATGACTCATAGCCCCAATGTTTTGTACGGCTAAATTACGAATTGGCAAGTGCTCATCAATTAAAGTCCTCGACCGTACATAAAGTTATGGATTATTTGAAAATAAAAAAAGGCAGAATTAAAAGTACTCTTTTGCTTAATATTCTTCATAATACACTCGAAAATTACAGCTCATAAAACTAACATGCTGAATAGAATAATAAAAAGTATCAACTCCGTTTAAGCAGTGCAAGGGTTAACAAAAAAAGGCGGGATTTTTAAAAAATCAAGAGGATTTTTTAAAAATCCCGCCTTTTTTTCTCGGACAGTTTTCGTTGGCCAGACTCTATCATCTGGGGCAAAGCCCCAGAAAAGCTTTAGGTTTTCGCCAGTAATTTATTTAGTTTTTTTTGCTTTTGAAACCAGTCGTAGATTTCTATATTTTTTCAAGTTAATGCCGTTTTTAACATGAACTGTACATTTCAGCATGGAATAAATTGCCCATAATGTAGATTGGTTTTTAGTTTTAGCAATCCCATTAAAATAGACCAAAAATAATACTGTTTCAGAGAAAATTTTCACTTCTTTCTCGTTTTTCCAACTCATAAAATTTTCATGTACCTACAGTGGTGGAATGAAAATGTTCGTCACCTTAGGGCCTATTTTTGGTTGTTCAATGCAAAAAGCATAGGTGCTGTTTTACCGACATAGTTTTGCATTGGTACTGTTTTACCGACACAGGAACCTATTCTCGCGCTACGTATCGGAACTGCCAATGTGTCAATATTGCAATATTACGAAAATAACCTTCAGTTACCATGACAACGGATATTAGCAGCGATTGAATGACAGATAGTCTACGAATAAAATGACAAAACTTCTGGCTAACTCAATAAAAAACTGGCCAAGTGCACATCGGACCTCGCGCATTTAGGTTTCCGACGTAGAAACTATTATATAATTTGTGGTTCCATAACAAATGTAGAAGTTATAAATTGCCTAAGTTTAGTTAATCCACACGCAAAATTAAATCTGTTTGTATTAGAAATATGAGAAAATTCTCAAAATGTTTCTATTTTCTAAAATATTATAACTTTTTGGTAAAATATTCATAATAAGAAAGAAGAAAGAAAGAACATATATTTATTTGTATACAAGAGCTACACAGAAACACAGAACACACTAAGAAGAAACAGATATGGAGGTACTAGGTGTAACTCAAGTAACAAAATGGTTCTGCCTCAGCATGAGTTGGTTGACAGCAAGCTAGCAACCAACACTGGTCTTCCGGCAGAACCACTTGTTGGCGTTACGGCTAACCACTCGCAACGACTATACACACAACTAACATAAAGATAATAAGGATAATAAGTATGTTGAATATTAAAAAAAAACTAGTTCCTGGTAAAAATGGAAATTAAATTGAACTTAATAACAAAAATACAGTCTTATTCTACTTAATAAGCTCTAAAATTATACTCCTCATGCTAGGGTACAACAGATTTATTTTTCCCGCCCCACTTTAACTTGTACGGGAGCCATACTTCAAAATAATTTTTGGTTATTATTTTTGGGTTTGGTTCAGTAAGATACATAAATAGTACAAATATGAATACTACTATGGTGTAGCCGCTATAGACCCGTATGATAGAGAGACGGACAGACGGATGAGCGAGGGCAATAGGGCTTCGTTTGGCCCCTTTGGGTACGGGACCCTAAAAAAGTCGTTCCAAACTTAAACAAGCAACTGATCAAAGGTGTGCGGTTTTGATCTTTATAATAAACATTTAAAGTATGGTGTTCTTTACAGCAGTCTGCTGCGTAGAATTTTTGGAAAAGGTAATATGTGCTCGCGACAAGCTAAGGGGATTCCTTTGAAAACTGACGAACCTTTTCATTCCGCCACTGTACCTTGTCTTGTATTTATTTTTCTTTTGACTTCGCTGGAAGCAGGTTTTCCATTTCCATTGCTAATTTGGCTTCTGATCTGGTGGAGTAGGTACAATCAATCTCCATTTCACTCTCTGAATCGTTGGAACTCATTTTAATTATTAAATTTATATTCATTAAGTATGTAAATGTAAATAACAAATCAAGACAAATTTTCAGCTTTGCCGCCAATTTTTTTATTTATCACCTTTGTCGAAAGCACAGAACAGCTCGTCGAAAGGCAAACGCATTTATCTTTCTTTATTAACTATACAGCCACGTGAACGCATCGTGAACGCAATTTGTACTAAGCAAAGAGGTTTAAGTACTTTGGTATGCCAATATTGATAAAAGAGATCCAATCAAAGAGCACGCCGTTTCATACAACATTGCAGGAGCGCTGTAATCTTCCAAATTCAAAAAAACGGTTTTTTAATGAAATTTGATTTTCTTTCTTTTTGTTATTTTTATAAAAATAATACACAACGTTTTCCCCACAAAGGGAAGAAAACGATATATTTCATGTCTTGCCAAGGCTTAACCATGTGAGATTACTACTTCATTATTTCCCTTGTAATACTGTAGGTCCATGCGTTTAAACCTCCTTGCGTCTGTCTAGTTGCGACCTCTGCGCTCTCTTTGCTCTGCGCGAGATGACACAAGAGAGCGCAGACGGCCGCCTTGTCAGTACCTCTAATTAAATAATTCGCTCATTAAATTTAGTCTGAGCATTAAAGTCGTCAAGAGCTTATTTAGGTCAAGCCTAGGCAAGACATGAAATATATCGTTTTCTTCCCTTTGTGGGGAAAACGTTGTGCATGTCATGGTCTGTGCCGTCGGCTTGACCATGTAAGAAGTTTTTAGTTTCTGACGACGAAAGAGGAAAGCGTACTGTGAATCACTAAATACAATGAAAAAGAGAAGAGCAGCGTTAGGTAGTTTTTTTTTTTAAACAAAATCAAAATAATGATACATGTTTGAAACTTGTGCAAATTAAATCCTTTACCGGGTTAACAGTAACTGTAGACGATTGTTTAATTAATTCTTTAAAGTAAAATTTAAAAACCTTTCAAGTCCGACCTCCAGTTACCGTAACTTAAAATCTCGTCAAGAGGGACGTCATTCTCTCTCCTTGACAAAGCAACCGCGGATCATATACTCCCAGCGGGAAATTCTAATCCTAAAGTAACCAGCGCGGTTCATACCCAGCCGGCTATTATGCTCTAGAAGCAGGATTCACAACTCCTCGCGTAGTAATAAACAGAGTATTTAAGCCTGGCTGCCTCCTTGTGGATGAAATAATAATTAACTTTTTCATCCAAAATACAGGATCTAGGTTTTTTTTCCGTGCCTTTGGTTAAAAACCAACCTGATTGTCTGTGATTGGATTTGTCCGTTTTTGACTAAACCTAGACCATACCCACTGCTATTTGTGCAGAGGACGAACGGCTTCGTCTCATCTGCTTCACGCAGGACAGGGGCTGTTACCAGGAGGGACTTGATATGTTCAAATGCCCTCTGTTGTTCGGCGTCCCACTTCCAAGAGCTTGTTTTCTTCAGGAGGCTTGTGAGGGGCCTTGCAGTTTCTGCGTAGTTAGGGATAAAACTCCGAAACCAGTTAGAAGTTTTTAAGAAACACTTCAAGTGTTTGACATTCTGTGGAATAGCCATACCTTCAATCGCCGCAATTTTATCGGGGTCCACCTGGATACCTCCCGGTACGATGACATGGCCTGAGAACTTACCAGGGTCGCGTGTAAAATGGCTCCTTGAGGCCTCATTCCTGTTCTGCGACATCCTATAAGGTGGAGACGCAATGTCTGTACATACCTTGATATGGTACATAGCGAACTCCGTGGCGGGTCCATTATCAGTGAGCTGCGCGGACCTACGGTCAATAAACTCGTCGAGTGTTCGCATCTTCTCGTAAGAGAGCTTGGATCCGTCATCTTCACGCAAAGAAAAACTTACAGATTCGGCGCGCACCAATTCCGCAGCGGACGAACTCAACGGACGCTCGCGGACAAAATCATGTGGTCGTTCGGGTTCGTTCGCAAACGTCCACCTACTGTGGGCAACGTCCACCACCATGCCGGCTCGTGACAAGAACTCGACGCCTAGGAGCGTCCTAGTCTCGTCGCCGGGTAGCACCAAAAAGTCAGCTGATACCTCGCGTCCCTCCAAGGTCACTGGTACTTCAGCCTCTAATAACTTTCTCTCTACTCTTGAACCGTCAGCCAGGCGTATACCACATTCAATCTCGCGGAATTCCACGCCGGAATCTAACATTATTTTATATAAACTAGGACTGGCAATACAATGAGTGGCACCGGTATCAATTATCGCCACACCGCTACGACCCATAACATTAATATTTACTAATGGATGCGAAGCACTTTTGTACGTGACTGCACTACATGCGTGCGCTACTAAAGTTTCGATCTCAGAATTATTTCCGATGTCGGACGTTTCCTCGACATCGTACCTACATCTCGACAACTTGCTATCTACAACCGCAACATTAAAATCGGTCGTCTTCTTGCTATCCCCGTTGCACACATCACACTTCGATCGGACCACGCCCACTTTCCCACAACCGTAACACCGAATTTCTCTACGCGAATCACCATTATTATTATTATTATTATTATTCGTAATAGGTATACTAGACTCGGCTTTCTCGCGGTTGCGGCATTCCTCAGTGGAGTGCCCGAACATTCTACAAGAATTACAGCGGGTTCTCCTAGGGCGGGGCTCACTCGTATTTGGGGTAGAATTCGCGGGTAAATTTCCCTTTCGACCTACGGCAGGGGCCAACTTTGGGTAATCAATCGAACTCACCTGAGGGATGGTCGTTACCTCCTTGGACTCTCTTACGGCATCCTCCGCGATCCGTGCGTCGCACAATAACTTATCTAAACTTATGATACACTCGCGGGACACTCTCTTTTTAACCCTACGATGTAACAAGCCGTAACACATGTCGATCTGAGCACTCTCCGGTAACACATACGGTAACTTCGCTAGCAATGCCCTAATGCGACACAGAAACACTTCTGCACGTTCATCGTCTCGTTGTTCGGCGGCGAAAATCTGTCTGAAGATTTTAGGCGCCGGTTGGGTCACGCCGTGTGTCGCACGAAGCCGGGCGAGGGCGTCGGGCCAAGATATGACCGACGCTTTGACGCCTCTCCACCATATCGCTGCCTCTCTTTCTAGCAGCATCGGTAGTCCTCGGAGTGCGTGGTCATCGCTGACGGCTGCGCACTCCTTAAAGATTTCTACAGAGTCTAGAAACGCTTCCAGCACTTCGCCGTCGTGTGAGGACCCGCTGAATCGCACCGTGCATTTGCTGAAGTTCCCACAGGAGGTTCCGGCGGGCGCTGGGGCTCCGCTGGTGATGCTCGTCCGTGGTGCGGATGCAGGCACGTGTGTCGATGGTGCAGGTGCGCTCGGACTGGACGTGCTGAAGTTGCTGGTGAAGAGCGCGCTGATCAGGTTCCGGTTGGCTTCTGCCTGCGCGCGCGTGATGGTCTCCATCAACGTGGAGAGAAACTGCTCCGAGGGGGCTTGGAACGCTGGCGACTGCGTTGGCTGTGAGCCGCAAGTAATGGGTTCGTCAGCATTGCTGACCCCGCTGACGCTGCCGTTGTCCCCTTTCGGTGTGATATCACCCTCCTCATGTTCTCCTGCTTCTTATTGTTGCTGCCGGAACGCTTCCTTTCTTGTCACCGGCGGCATTATCGCGTCACTCGCGAAGCACGCCGTTTGTTGGAAGGAATGTCCGGGTCACTAGGTCGTATGTTCTCGAGCCTACTCGAGCCACGGCGTCGAGCACGTGATTCGGCCACTTAGTTGGAGCGCCAATTTAACGCTAAGTCCGAGGGTTAGTGGAGTTCCACAGTCACAAACGCAGACGTTAGGTTAAAAGAAATAAAGTTTAATCGTTCACGCACACAATTAGCAGACAAAACACAACATAGGTAGGATGATACAGTCAGTTACCCAGGATATTTAAATTAGCGTCGGTCGGATCGCGGAGCGAAATAACATGAACGCGTGCGCATTGCATTTATTCCTCTGGGCCGACTCTTCGATTGACCAGCCAAAGTTGATCATACCTGCCGCTGTCATTTGGCGCTTCGATCGCTGCACATCGGATCACGCATGTGCGAACAGACGCGCTCTGATTGGTTGAGCGCGTCAGGGCCACGCGTTGCAATGGAAACGAAATAGGGTTCATCGCGTTTAATATGAAACCCATACAAAGCTATCCCAAATACGAGTGTTCCATACCTTCGCGCTACACTGGGCTTTTTAAAATCTGTCTCCCTACGGGGCTTGTCCCTGGAGTTAGGGTTCTGGTTACGCTTCGACGTCTTTCTAGGGTTGAACTTGCCCGACTCAGTATTCGGAGCTTTGAAAGGCTGATATCTTGGCATTTAAGAAAATTTTGGCATTTTTTAAAATCGGTTTTTAGCATCGGTTCTTGGTTGGTGTATCGGTTTGTAGGAAGTTGAAGATGATCCACGAAAAAAACCTTGTAAAGAAGGTTGTTTCAACAATTCTGAGACCTGCTGCTCATCAAAAAGATGTGTCGAAGAAGGGATAGCGTTAAGTAGCGATGCATGGTACTCATCTTGCGGAAGATTAGCATTCCTTTGAAGTTCTATTGTTTGGACTTTACGACCACATACATATTGTAGAACGTCATCAGAAACAGTCTTGAAAGCGGGGTTTGGTCCGCATAGAGCTTCTTTAATGTCTAGTTTTAGAGAAGGATGTTTGGTTGAGAGGTCCTAAAGAGCGTTGGTTAGAGCTTCACGTTGCAGAAGCAAACCATGTAAAATCGTCCCAAAAGAAGATTCCTGCTTTGCCAGAGTATCAGATGATACCTATGCAGGACCAAGTTTCATTAGAGAAGAGTTAACCTTCAATGTGTGAAAACTGGAAACGCCTACAGCTTCTTCTGGACCTCTGCAAACCGGATCTGCTTGTATGCTAGCTCGCCCAACCTCGTGCAATTGATTCCCTGTTCTTCAATATGCGATTTTGGTGTTGGGATTGGTGGTTCTTGCTCCTTAGTTTGGGGACAAAAACCAAAATCTTCAACTTTACCCTCGGGTGATAAAACTGGGGCCTGCCAGTCTAAAGAAGTTTGAGTTTTCTCATTATAATCTGGATATACTTTATATAGATCATCATCATCATCATCATCAGAGGAAGGGTAAATAGCATCTGCTACAGATTCATCGTCAACACCACTATCCAACTTTCCTAAGATGCTGGAGATCATTTCTTTCATCTCGCTAAAATTTTGATGTAGCTTATCTATCTTTGATAATTTCCTAGATTTGTAAGAAGCAGAGCGAAGCGTAGATGAATCTTCAACATTTTCACAATCCATGAGCTCCACTGACGCATCCTTTCGACTTAAAAGTAGTGGCTTTAAATCTGCCAGTTCCGCTACAATTCGTTTATTTTGAAGTCAAAGTCAAAAGTATTTTATTCATTGAAATCACAAGGATCATTTTGAATCGTCTTAAAAAATAAATTTACATTTACTCCTGTTCCACGCAACCAGACCTAGAAGAATCAGGCAACAAACACGGTCTGTTTTTCTTTTGATGATCCTTCTTACTACTAGGTGGGGAGCGCCTGTGTAGTGCCTCGAGAACAAGTGGAAGCTGATTCAAAGAAAAAAGGAAAATCAACTTAAAAGCCTTACTTAGGTAGGCAGTCAAAAGTAATATGATAGAGAAAATCAGCAAAAGTTCATAAGGCAGCACACTCTACGCTTGATATACTCATAAATAACACATCAATAATAAATTATATGTAGGTACAGACATTGCAATTTGACAAATTAAGTGTCGAGGGGCAGAGCGACATCAGGCCACGCGGCTTTATCATTAACATAGTCATGTAGTGTGTAATACGCTTTCTTAATTAAACTATTCTTTATGTACGATTTAAATCTTCGAATCGAAAGTTTAGAAGCACTTTCTGGAAGTTTATTATAGAACCGAACAGAATTCCCCATAAAAGACCCACTTACTTTTTTTAATCTAAATTTGGGAATATTCAGTTTATTTTTATTTCTCGTGTTAAAACAATGCACGTCACTTTTTTTCATAAACATATCTAAGTGTTTATGTGTATATAATAAGGTTTCGTAGATGTATTGCGATATTACCGTGAGAATGTTAATTTCCTTAAAACGCTCCCTCAAGGAGTCACGTGGCTTCATTTTATAAATGGCACGTATTGCCCGTTTTTGTAAAACAAATATTGCTTGGATGTCTGCTGCTTTCCCCCACAGTATTATGCCATATGACATAACACTATGGAAGTAGCCAAAATAAACTAGCCTAGCTGTAGCTTCATCAGTAAGCTGCCTTATCGTACGAACTGCATATGCAGCGGAACTAAGTCTACCCGCAAGTGCCTCAATTTGTGGTCCCCACTGCAAGCTTGCATCAATATTAAGTCCTAAGAAAACAGTAGAGTTTACAAGATTGAGTGTCTCACCATTTACTTTAATATTAGTTGGGTAATGTTTTACATTTGGCAAAGTGAATTTAATACATTTAGTTTTTTTAGCATTAAGCAACAGATTATTTACAGTGAACCAATCAAGAACTCGCGATAGTGATTCATTTACATCATCGTAATTATCAACTTTGAAAATTAAAGACGTATCGTCAGCAAATAAAACTATATCACATATGTCTCTTACATAAAAAGGGAGATCGTTAATGTATACCAAAAATAGAAAAGGGCCTAGTATTGAACCCTGGGACACTCCCATGTCAATAGACGATCCTGAAGACCTTTCACCGCCAACGTCAACTTTTTGTACTCTATTGGATAAGTAAGAATTTACAAGGTTAATTGCCTGATTTTGGATGCCATAATGTTTTAACTTCAAAATTAGAGTATCATGACTCACGCAGTCGAATGCTTTGGATAGGTCGCAGAATATTCCTATCGCGTCTTGCGAGTTTTCCCATGCTTGAAATATGTGTTCCAAAAGCATGGTACCAGCATCAGCTGTTGATCGACCCTTGGTAAAACCAAATTGATGACCATGAAGTAGTCTGTGGCGGTTAAAGTGTGACAATAATTGACTAAAAATAAGTTTTTCAAAGATTTTACTTAACGCCAGTTTCTTGATTCGCTCCAAAATCAGTCCGTCACCTGGGTCTTCTGTATCCCACTCTAAGAGGGCCTCTAGTGACAAAGCCTCTTTCGACACCGCCATGTGAGACAAAATATTGATAAAGTAAGCGTCACAAATAAAAACGCGCCAAGCGGCTCCTAAAATTGGGCAGTGTGGGTCCTCAAATCAAGCCGTGTGGCTTCTCGAAACGGGCCACGTGGCTCATCAAATTGGGCCGTAAGACTCCTCAAAACGAGCCATGTGGCTCCTCGAATTGGGCCGCGGGGCTCCCCAAATTGGGCCGCGGGGCTCCCCAAATTGGGCCGTACGGCTCCTCAAAACGGGCCGTGAGGTTACTAAAAACAGGCGAGACGGCTCCTTGAAATGGACCTTGTGGCTCCTCGAATTGGGCCGTGGGGCTCCTCAAATCGGGTTGTACGGCTCCTTGAAAGAGGCCGTGCGGCTCCTTGAATTGGGCCGCGGGGCTCCCCAAATCAGGCCATACGGCTCCTTGAAATGGGCCGTGCTGCTCCTCGAATTGGGCTGTAGGGCTCCTCAAAACAGGCCAGACGGCTCCTTGAAATGGGCCGTGCGGCTCCTCGAATCGAGCCTTGTAGAGAGCCAGCCAGCTCTTCATATCGAATCATGTAGGCCAGGGTGCGCCCTGGCCTACACGATTCGATATGAAGAGCTGGCTGATATCGGCTCCATCGATATCGGCAGCATGATATCTTATAGCCAACGAAGCGGTTGTTTAGAACGAACCAGGTGGCAAAATATTTCGAAGTTTCGAAACAAAAATGACTGGAATGGATTCCGGGCCATGAGCCTTGATTATCTAAAATCACAAATGAGAAAACAAAATCAGTTCCTTCCGCAACAAATACACAGAAAGTAATCGTAGTTAATCAAACAATACAACAAACGGCGTACTTTATTTTATTTGTTGCAAAAGGAGCGGAACTACACAAAGAAAACATACCTTAGAACAGTAGCAATCCACAGTACTAAATTGAGCGACCTTAATATTCGTCCCGAACGACACACGTCATTTATCAATAAAAAATATAAATTTTTGCAAGGACGTACGTACGACTCACGGGAACAATGAACTGACAAGGTGGCCATCTGCGCTCTCCTGTGTCATCTCGCGTACGGAGGGTACGGAGGCCTGCGTTGCTCGATGTCTCGCGCAGAGCAAAGAGAGCGCGGAGGTCGCACGCAACTAGACAGACGCAAGGAGGTTTAAATGCATGGACCTACAGCTAACGATGATAAGGGAAATAATGAAGGAGTAATCTCACATGTCCAAGCCATGTTGGTATAATGTTTAAGCCGACGGCACAGACCATGAAATGACAATATTTCCATGCATGTTTGAGAAATTATTTTCATCAGAATAAGCTTTTATGAAATTAGTGATCAGAAAGGTGTGCTGATCAAAATAAATCAGCTCAATCGGGTATCGGGAAGTGGTCGAAAATTTGATCGGTAGATTAACAGTCAGATTAAGCCAGTCTCACACATACCTAATAGTACTTGTACTATTATTTATCCTGTGCTAATAGGTACAGTTACTAACAAACTAACAGGTGAAGTTAAATAAAAGCTGTAAAAGTAAGTAGGTAGGTACTAAATATAGATTTATTGTAATTTCAGCCTATTTCACAATTGATTAATAATTTTCATGTAAATTTAAATCCTTACTTTACATCATTAGTTTCTTTTTTTTATTAACTGGATTCTTTCATGAAGTTTGGTTTCTTTCACTATGCCGTCTACCGGCTTTAGATTTCTTAGCATTTCTTAAATTGTATTTTCCCTGTGTGTCTTCTTCTTCAATTGGAAGGTCGTTAGAAAGACCCTCACCCGAATGGCCGTAGAAGGAAGGTACTGAAAGGTAAAGCGAGGCTTATCAATTCCCTGTAGGGACCTAGCTGCCCTAGCTGGGGAAGAGACTTGAGTGATTATGATGTTTCGAAATGTAAACAGTTTTTTTTTTTCTAAAACAGAATTTTATTTCTACGGTATTTGGTGGACAGAATGTGGCAAGATAATGGGACTTTCAGGCTAAGTACCTTTTCTGTTGTAGTTAGAGAGGTTTGTTCTTACGGAGCATTAGGTGAATTTTAAAAAAAAAGTGCGTTTTTACATTTTTGAAAATTATTTCAACATTTCAAAGTGATCGCAAACTTTTTTTCATGCTACACAAAGTTTTAATATATAAATTAGACAGTTGACCTATCTAAAAACTGTTTCAAACGATCTGAAGATAGCTTTACCACAGATACAAATAATCTGATCCAAATCTACCAGACGGAGGCGTCCCTAGGATGCTGTCTGCATGCTGAATGGCAATACTAATGTGTTGAGTCAGAAGAGCCAGCCAGCGCTCGGGCCACTGATTGTCTACTATAGAGTGACTTGTTTAAATATGGTGGGTTCAAATATAAATATAGTCAGGTGGGAGAAGATCAGCAATAGGGAAAGTGCAGCACCAGCCTCTTTTGAACTTTGAAATTTGTAAGCTGCACTTACCCCACCTGACCTAATCGTATGCTGCACTTGCCCCAACTAACCTTACTAGGTAGGCAAGATTATCAATATTTAACTAACCACATCGGGTGATGGTGTTCAGCATTTTGATATTATGTATCAGACCGTTGGACATCATGGCGATGATGGTGTGTTCCAGGTGGTGTTTGTAGTTTGCTATCAGCCGGTTCGTTGGACCTTCCATTGCTAGAGATTCTGGCCTGTAAGAGAACGTGAAATTACCATTTGCAAACCGTCAAGAACGACATACCCTGCAGAGTAGGTACCTACCTTATATGAAGGTTTCGGTTATGAATATGCTAGCTAAACTTTATCAAGGAGCACCCGCCCTAGTTTGCGACGTAGTGGGCCAGCTAGCGATGCAATAACTCGGTAACTCTATATAAATATCACAGTTATGGTAGGTACCTACGTGAGTTAAACCCTTATTACGAGCTTATTATGAGCTTATTATTATGAGCTTATTATGAGCTTATTATGAGCTTATTACGTATCTTGCAATAGCAACGCGATAGCAAGAATTGCGCGATTATCGCATCTAGATTGCAAATTCGTATTACGTATCGCTGCTATGTAATACGAATTTGCAATCTGGATGCGATAATCGCGCAATTCTTGCTATCGCATTGCTATTGCAAGATACGTAATAAGCTAGCCGGTGTTTATATTTAAAGAATAATATTAATAATTTGTTGTTCACAAATGTAGTTCTGAATGCGTATCACGGTTACATATCGTCAGCTAAGTATTGACTTTTTCAGGTCTAGCGCTTAACTGAGTCAGTCCCTGAGGTATGGGAGCTGTACGGGAGGGTTTTTTTAGTTTGCATTATGTCACATGTCCTCTGATAAAATGAGAGACGAAAACACCCCTCCCCGTAGAGCGAGAATACTCTGTCTACGCCCCTCCCGTACCACTCCCATACCTCAGGGACTGAGCGCCGTCTGTTGCCGAGTAGATGCACTCTGATCTAGAACATTCCACAACATTTCAAACCATTTGGAATGTCTATCTAGAAATACATAATGTGACGTAATATAAGACTAGAATCTTCCTTAGACCCTACTAGCAGATTTTAGCAGAACATCTAGGCTTGTATTGGGCAGTTATACAAGCAGAGCTCGCTCGTTGACGAGTCAGTTGTATTTCAGTGCGAAACGTTCAAGTGACTGAATTAGTCGTTTCTGATAATTAGTGAGTATAGTAGAGTATACGTGAAGTAGTAATTACGTAGTAACTATCTAATCAGTGGCACAGTCGTAGTGAAGAGTTAATTGGTATTTTTAATAATATTACTGGGGTTATTTTGGTTAATCAATGATTTTTATTTTATCCCAAACCCTAGCTCGTAAATAAGAGCAAGACCTAAAGTCCTCGCAAACCATAAAACTAAGAAAATATGTGGGGGACTTACTTCATCTGCTGAATAAAGTCAAAGTGCAAATCAACAAACTCCGGCTCCTTCATCAAGGATATCCCCATGTGGACCGTCATCTCGTCCACTGTCAGAATCAGGAATCCAGTATGTGGTGGTGTACCGTTGGGTAGTGTCACTTCCAACTTGTATTCGACCTAGAACGATGCACATTTTAATTGAACGAGCAAAGCGAGTTCTCTGAGCCAACTCGGCGGTGCGTCAACCGAGGTCCGTGCTGAAAATCAGCGCAGCAGTTTACTGCAGCATTATGCTGAGCACGGTCCTCTTTTGACAGCACTATACACAGCCAAAACGCTGTCAAAGCCTATCTGTTTTACTTACTTATTTGTGTTGTGTATAGTTTTTTGTCAAAATAAAAGTTTTACTTACTTACTTACTTACTTACCAACTTGGAAGATTCGGCGTTGGATGTATGTATGTATGTTTGTCCGAGGATAACTTCGATTAGTGGTTTTTTCACATACAAACGGCGAATTAGAAAATTCCTTAATGCACAAAAGGAATGCATCTTCTAAATTTCAGGTGTTTAGGACTTAGACTGAGCGTTGAGTCAGTGAGTCAGTCGTAAGGCAGCCACGCAACGAGGTTAAAATATTGAAATTACTTTTTCAATTCATATCAGTTACGTGTTCTGTGATCACAGTGTGACCCACCTCAGATATCGTTGAAATTTTTGAATTTTCCCCTTTCCTCACTGAAGCTTCGCTATGCCTATATTATTAAAGTAGTCGGGGAAAAACGGCGTTATTATTTGTCTCGCTACGTGCTACGCCTGTCTCTATAGCTGGCGTAGCATGTAGGCATGAATGAATGTAGTAGTACATGGATTGAGTGCTAAAATAGCATAGAGTGTTCCTTCTTACTCCTATCCTAGAAGATAGCTTGCTATCCTATGTTAGAGAGAAACAAATATATTGTCACCATGAATGTAGTAGTACATGGATTGAGTGCTAAAAGAGCATAGAGTGTTTCTTCTTACTCCTATCCTAGAAGATAGCTTGCTATCCTATGTTAGAGAGAAACAAATAAATTGTCACACGACAGTCGTTTTTCCGTTCCGTACCCTGAATATTGGCACCATGCATATACATCTTTCTAGATTGTTACCATGAATGTAGTAGTAATTTGACATTTGGCCTGGTACGACTTACACAAATAAGAACAGATAGATTTATGCTTGTCTCATTCCAACACATGAATACATTCATATAAAAGAATGAGACTGGTATAATCGATACCGTTTCGTTTTTAGCCTTAGTTCCATGCCTTTAGTCCATCTTCCTAGATTGCCACACGACAGTCGTTTTTCCGTTCCGAACCCTGAATATTGGCACCATGCATATACATCTTCCTAGATTGTTACCATGAATGTAGTGGTAATTTGACATTTGTCCTGGTACGAATTACACAAATAAAAACAGATAGATATATGCTTGTCTCATTCCAACACATGAATACATTCATATAAAAGAATGAGACTGGTATAATCGATACCGTTTCGTTTTTAGCCTTAGTTCCATGCCTTTAGTCCATCTTCCTAGCATGTAGGCTCGGATCATGTAGGCTACGCTAGTCTGTGGGCATAGTTTGGACCGTACTGTCTCTATGGCAGTGACGTTTTCGTGCGGTAGTTTTGAGGAACTGCTGGTCTATCTAGACCCTTACGTAAGAAACTATCCAACAGTGTCCATGGCTGTATTCATAGTTAAATATGTTACACATTGGAATACCTACCTTCAGTTTACTGAAACCTACAATGGCATCAACTCTTCGCACAGTTTGGTTTTTCATGCCAGTACCAACTGACCTTTGGTGCATGGTGTCCATTCCTCGTAGGACTCCATCCTTTATTTTTAGAATCTAAAAATTTGAATGCTTCTATTATAATTTCATTTATTTCAATCTACAATTGGATCATAATTGTGTTAGTTGGTTTGTTATCCTAGGTTAGTCACTCTAAACATTCTGATAACAAAGAAGAAATAATCAAGAAATAATATGTCCAATCTTACAAAATTAAATACATATTGATATGAATAAAGTATGTCACAAATTAGGATAGGTCAATATTAGAAATGTCATGGCGGCTACAATAACTTACATAGTTTATTATTAAAATGGATCATACAGTAGTGGCTGAGGTACTCACTGTCAAACCTGTCTGAGAAAACCTTCAGAATGCTGTTGGAGCTGGCCCGGACCCTGCGCACCAGGAACGTGCACCGCTTATGCATGGTGGCGTAGAAGCAGTCCACTCGCGCCTCAGCGAACATCACCGATGCGCTACAGAACCGGGGCAGCCCCACCAGCAACCTGAACGCGTTATTGTACTGCACACGTAGTGCATTGTACTGTTTTTGAGTGTAATCAACCCACATGCTGCTCGTGTAGAAGCTAGTACAAAACGCTTTAAAAAGACAGATTTTCCCATCTGTTGAGCAACGAGTAAACCTGCGGTATCATCTTTCAGGTCAGAGGCTATCCAATGCCCAAGGTACTTAAACTTTTCCACTCTATTTAGAGGTGTACCATACATTTTTATTGGAGGTATAGAAGATGGACACTGACGACCCCTGGCCCGAAAGACCATGCATTCGCTTTTCTTCACATTGTATTTTAAACCATGGACTTAGGCATATTTTTCACATATATCTAGCAGCCTTGCTAGACCACAGGCAGACGCACTCAGGTTCTATTAATAGGGTTCATTTATTTACTAGCTAGTAGATCCATCTCAACTTGATTCAACAACTGTTGTTTAATTCATGAATGTTGTAAGCGTTCAATCATACAGGGACTAGAAATATGCCTTGTAGCACTTTAAGTCAATCGTAACTTCTGAAGGTAATTTATCGTAAAACCAAACTGAAAGTGGACTGAATCGAGACTGAATTGTGAATTGACTTAAAATTAGGTTTCTGCTCCGGCATAATAACAAATAATAGCGTATGCGGGTGTGTAAGTAGTGTGCGTTCAACTCACCATATTAGGTACTGAGTAGATTGTGAATGTGGGTAGTTTCAGAGCATGCCCACCTAACTTCATTATTTTCTGTCTGATCGCATTTACAGCATAATCCAAGTATTCATTCAAAAGGATTGTTTTCTTCTTTTCGTATTCCCTGAAATTAATTTCAAATCCTTCTTGTGTTGCAAATGTTGTTTGTCTTTGAGCTCTCTTTGACGTTACCAAATACGGGAACCGAACCGCAAATAAAAGCAGCAGCAACAGAAAATAAAATGTACTTAGTTAACTCGGAATAAATTCATCTAATTTTGAGTTTAAACAAATATAAAAATTAAGTAATGTAGCGCGAAGGTATGGAACACTCGTATTTGGGATAGCTTTGTATGGGTTTCATATTTAACGCAATGAACCCTATTTCGTTTCCATGGCAACGCGCGGCCCGACGCGCTCAACCAATCAGAGCGCGTCTGTTTGCACATGCGTGATCCGATGTGCAGCGATTGAAGCGCCAATGACAGCGGCAGGTACGATCAACTTTGAGGAATCAATCGAAGGAGTCGGCCCAGAGGATAAATGCAATGCGCACGCATTCATGTTATTTCGCTCCGCGATCCGACCGACGCTAATTTAAATATCCTGTGTAACTGACTGTATCATCCTACCTATGTTGTGTTTTGTCTGCTAATTGTGTGTGTGAACGATTAAACTTTATTTCTTTTAACCTAACGTCTGCGTTTGTGACTGTGGAACTCCACTAACCCTCGGACTTAGCGTTAAATTGGCGCTCCAACTAAGTGGCCGAATCACGTGCTCGACGCCGTGGCTCGAGCTGGCTCGAGAACATACAACTTAGTGACCCGGACATTTCCTTACAACAAACGGCGTGCTTCGCGAGTGACGCGATAATGCCGCCGGTGACAAGAAAGGAAGCGAGCCGGCAGCAAGAACAAGAAGCGGCAGAACATGAGGAGGGTGATATCACACCGAAAGGGGACAACGGCAGCGTCAGCGGGGTCAGCAATGCTGACGAACCCATTACTTGCGGCTCACAGCCAACGCAGTCGCCAGCGTTCCAAGCCCCCTCGGAGCAGTTTCTCTCCACGTTGATGGAGACCATCACGCGCGCGCAGGCAGAAGCCAACCGGAATCTGATCAGCGCGCTCTTCACCAGCAACTTCAGCACGTCCAGTCCGAGCGCACCTGCACCATCGACACATGTGCCTGCATCCGCACCACGGACGAGCATCACCAGCGGAGCCCCTGCGCCCGCCGGAACCGCCTGTGGGAACTTCAGCAAATGCACGGTGCGATTCAGCGGGTCCTCACACGACGGCGAAGTGCTGGAAGCGTTTCTAGACTCTGTAGAAATCTTCAAGGAGTGCGCAGCCGTCAGCGATGACCACGCACTCCGAGGACTACCGATGCTGCTAGAAGGAGAGGCGGCGATATGGTGGAGAGGCGTCAAAGCGTCGGTCATATCTTGGCCCGACGCCCTCGCCCGGCTTCGTGCGACATACGGCGTGACCCAACCGGCGCATAAAATCTTCAGACAGATTTTCGCCGCTGAACAACGAGACGATGAACGTGCAGAAGTGTTTCTGTGTCGCATTAGGGCATTGCTAGCGAAGTTACCGTATGTGTTACCGGAGAGTGCTCAGATCGACATGTGTTACGGCTTGTTACATCGTAGAGTTAAAAAGAGAGTGTCCCGCGAGTGTATCATAAGTTTAGATAAGTTATTGTGCGACGCACGGATCGCGGAGGATGCCGTAAGAGAGTCCAAGGAGGTAACGACCAACCCTCAGGTGAGTTCGATTGATTACCCAAAGTTGGCCCCTGCCGTAGGTCGAAAGGGAAATTTACCCGCGAATTCTACCCCATATACGAGTGAGCCCCGCCCTAGGAGAACCCGCTGTAATTTTTGTAGAATGTTCGGGCACTCCGCTGAGGAATGCCGCAACCGGGAGAAAGCCGAGTCTAGTATGCCTATTACGAATAATAATAATAATAATGGTGATTCGCGTAGAGAAATTCGGTGTTACGGTTGTGGGAAAGTGGGCGTGGTCCGATCGAAGTGTGATGTGTGCAACGGGGATAGCAAGAAGACGACCGATTTTAATGTTGCGGTTGTAGATAGCAAGTTGTCGAGATGTAGGTACGATGTCGAGGAAACGTCCGACATCGGAAATAATTCTGAGATCGAAACTTTAGTAGCGCACGCATGTAGTGCAGTCACGTACAAAAGTGCTTCGCATCCATTAGTAAATATTAATGTTATGGGTCGTAGCGGTGTGGCGATAATTGATACCGGTGCCACTCATTGTATTGCCAGTCCTAGTTTATATAAAATAATGTTAGATTCCGGCGTGGAATTCCGCGAGATTGAATGTGGTATACGCCTGGCTGACGGTTCAAGAGTAGAGAGAAAGTTATTAGAGGCTGAAGTACCAGTGACCTTGGAGGGACGCGAGGTATCAGCTGACTTTTTGGTGCTACCCGGCGACGAGACTAGGACGCTCCTAGGCGTCGAGTTCTTGTCACGAGCCGGCATGGTGATGGACGTTGCCCACAGTAGGTGGACGTTTGCGAACGAACCCGAACGACCACATGATTTTGTTTGCGAGCGTCCGTTGAGTTCGTCCGCTGCGGAATTGGTGCGTGCCGAATCTGTAAGTCTTTCTTTGCGTGAAGATGACGGATCCAAGCTCTCTTACGAGAAGAGGCGAACACTCGACGAGTTTATTGACCGTAGGTCCGCGCAGCTCACTGATAATGGACCCGCCACGGAGTTCGCTATGTACCATATCAAGGTATGTACAGACATTGCGTCTCCACCTTATAGGATGTCGCAGAACAGGAATGAGGCCTCAAGGAGCCATTTTACTCGCGACCCTGGTAAGTTCTCAGGCCATGTCATCGTACCGGGAGGTATCCAGGTGGACCCCGATAAAATTGCGGCGATTGAAGGTATGGCTATTCCACAGAATGTCAAACACTTGAAGTGTTTCTTAAAAACTTCTAACTGGTTTCGGAGTTTTATCCCTAACTACGCAGAAACTGCAAGGCCCCTCACAAGCCTCCTGAAGAAAACAAGCTCTTGGAAGTGGGACGCCGAACAACAGAGGGCATTTGAACATATCAAGTCCCTCCTGGTAACAGCCCCTGTCCTGCGTGAAGCAGATGAGACGAAGCCGTTCGTCCTCTGCACAAATAGCAGTGGGTATGGTCTAGGTGCAGTCCTCATGCAGGGGGAGGGCCCTGATGAAAGTCCGATAGAGTACGCGAGCCGGCTTCTCACTAGCGCTGAACGGAACTACTCGACGACGGAGCGCGAAGCTCTAGCGGTCGTATGGGCAGTAGGTAAGTTCCGCGGCTATATAAAGGGAGCTGAGATTAAAGTTAGGACGGACCATCAGTCCCTACGCTGGCTGATGAGCCAAAGGTCCCCGAGCGGTCGATTAGCCCGGTGGGCTCTAATGTTGCATGAATTCAACATTATTATCGAATTTACCCCCGGACGTTCGAACGTAGTGGCAGGCACACTGTCGAGGCCTGTAGGTTCGCAGGACGCTGATGGTGACGTGGGTCCTCCAGTCGTCGACATGCCGAAGAGGAGCAGTAGAGATATCCGCGACAACCAACGAGCTGACCCCGAGGTATGTAAGATCATCAACGACCTGGAAGCCGACGAACCCTCCAGGGGGAGACCGTGGTCAGACCGTGGGTATACAATATCCGACGGGATTTTATACAGGTACAGCTTAGAGACCGACGACGGCGGGGACGCACGCCTAGTGGTACCTGAGCATGAGCGCAGCAAGGTTATGGTGGACCTTCACGACGCGCCTACAGCCGGCCACTTAAGCGTGGAACGGACGGTGAGTCGCATCCGCGCACGTTACTACTGGCCTGGCATGCGCACTTTCGTGACAAACTACATCAAGGGCTGCGTCCCGTGCCAACGGTACAAAGCTGATAACAGAAAATCGGCGGGATTGTTACAAACATCCGCCGCATCTAGACGATTCGAAGTGCGTTCTGTGGACCATTTCGGGCCCCTACTCGAAACACCGAGGATGAACTATGTAGGCCAGGGCTAGTCCGCGAAATTTATTCCACGCCGCGACAGCCCATACAAGATATGATATATGATCATTAGCCCCACGACATTTATATTAGAAAGCACGAAGACTGTGGAACGGGTAGGCAAATATCACGTTTCGCACCTCACACCTTTCATCGGTCCAATCCAGCCTCCGGTCAGGGAGAAGAGAAAGCGAGGTAGGCCGCGCCGATTCATAACCGAATGCTAGCCCAACAGCGGGGGCGCTCAGTAGGGCTATCGGGGGAGATTGTAGCGCGAAGGTATGGAACACTCGTATTTGGGATAGCTTTGTATGGGTTTCATATTTAACGCAATGAACCCTATTTCGTTTCCATGGCAACGCGCGGCCCGACGCGCTCAACCAATCAGAGCGCGTCTGTTTGCACATGCGTGATCCGATGTGCAGCGATTGAAGCGCCAATGACAGCGGCAGGTACGATCAACTTTGAGGAATCAATCGAAGGAGTCGGCCCAGAGGATAAATGCAATGCGCACGCGTTCATGTTATTTCGCTCCGCGATCCGACCGACGCTAATTTAAATATCCTGTGTAACTGACTGTATCATCCTACCTATGTTGTGTTTTGTCTGCTAATTGTGTGTGTGAACGATTAAACTTTATTTCTTTTAACCTAACGTCTGCGTTTGTGACTGTGGAACTCCACTAACCCTCGGACTTAGCGTTAAAGTAAGTAAATTAAATTTATTTATAAAAAAAAACTACTGTTTTCAGATTCAACACCAGCTTTCATACAAATAAAACCGCATTGAAATCGGAGCATCCGTTGCCACCTAGATTCTATTTATCATGTGCTGGTCATCATCATACCCTGGGTCTGCTGGAGGGAAATATGGCATTTCATTTGAATTTGAAGTTTGAGCTCAAACTTGAAGATTCAGCTTTGGTAGTAGGTACTAATAGATCCAGTTCATCCTACGCTGGTCATCATCAGACCCTGGAGCCTGATGTCGTCGAAAATTAACATTTTGAGCTCAAACTGAAGGCTCCAGACACTACACAGGCGCTCCCCACCTAGTAGTAAGAAGGATCATAAAATAAAGCATGCGCCGTGTTTGTTGCCTGATTCTTCTAGGTTTGGTCGCGATGGAACAGGATAAATTTAGTTTATACGACGATTAAAAATGATCCTTGTGATTTCAATGATTAAAATACTTTTGAATTTGGTTCTAGCTGACGAAATGTCAAAGAAAAGCGCGCTGATGATTCTGGCACCAATTTCTACTAAACAAAGTTAAGAACCATCTCGCAAACACCATCTTTCATAAAAAAACCGCATTGAAATTAGAGTAGCCATTCCAGAGCTACGTGGCAACAAAAAAAAAGACACACACACACACACACACACACACAACAGTCACATACATAGTCCTGACCCCACACTAGGTGTCCCTGTGTCGTAGGTATCAGGAACTACGAGTACCATGGTACCGCAACACCCAGACCTAGAACAAATATTTGCAGATAGATCATAGAAACATTTGTTCTGCAGCGGGAATCGAACCCGCAACCTCTCGCATCTCAGTCGGCTACTCACCCGCCGCGCTACAGAGGTCTTCACACACACTCTATGGTCTCAAATTTAGACCTCTCTCATTAGTCGGGGTTTAAAAATGTAAAATGTATGGACTTACTGAAATTGCGTATTATCATAGTCAGGCAGTTGGAAGTACATCAAATAGTCGTTGAAATAATCTTTTAGCCACAAGTCTAGATCTGTCTTTAGTCTTTGTAAGAAATCCTCTGGAGCAGAAAATTAAATGTTTTAGTAAGTTATAAAATCTGTCAATTGGTTAAATAGCGGCAATACTGTACCCTCAAGGGAACAGCCATGGGTACACAGGGAAACAAGCGAATAGGTAGGCCATATAACTCATAGAATCGAACACCCTCGGTTTTCACTTCAAGAAAAAAAACATAAATTCCGTCAGGGTAGGCAGCGCATCGACAATACCCCGGGTGTTGTCGGTGTCTATAAGCGACGGTGACCACTTCACATCAGGTGGGCCGTATGCTAGTTTGCCTATTTATTTTCTATAAAAAAAAAGAGTAACCTATGTACTTACCAAGATTACGTGCTTCTACATTTACAAAGTCATCCGGTACATTCTTTAAGTGAATGTTTGAATACTGTAATATAAAAAAGATTAACAACCTGACCACACTAAATACCTAGAATATTTATTGCACTTGATCTTTGGATCAACCTGCGTATCAGGTCCCAGCGATAGCTGATCGTGGTCACAGAATAAATAATAGTACAACTTAGGTCGTTATATCACAGATTGAATAATAGTTACTTCGTAACATATATGCCTCCATGACCTGTTGGGTTACTTCGATGCAGCAATTACCATCTGTCCGGGCTTACTCGCATCACTATTCGGTCATTTTAAATGCAGTCTCGAAAAGGACTAGACCTGCATATATAACATAAACAGAAACAAAAAAAAAAAAAACTACCGTCATTAAAATACCGTCGTTGATCACCAGCTCGGAGTTGATAACTTCGATAGTAATTCTATCAGACATCATCCTCAGCCGAGCTTCCATTTTGTAATCGACATTTTTAAGAAGAAGTCTGAAATAACGCGTGTTTATTAAATGTTTAACTATGGGAAGTCACACCCACACATGTTCATTAAATGTTTAACTATGGGAAGTCACACCCACACATGCTAGTATTTTGCGACAGATGATAGGAATGCCATTAAAACTATCAAATCGGATATTATGACATTAATAAAACGAGGAGTAATTATAGAAGGCAGGATACAGGTTTGTCCTGTTTATCACAAAATGAATGGAATTATGAGGTACCTAATCTATAATAAGATCTATGAGATAATATCATTTATCTGCTATACCGGAATCTTACAAGTTAAATTTGACGCACTTCCCAATATTCGAACGAGCTGAAATTTTGCATGCCTTCAAGTTCCGATGATTATACAATACTATATTTACAGCGAGCTGATCTGATGAAAGACACGGAAGATGTACAACGGAACTCCTCGATGGACTAGCCGTGTTTGGGCTAATTTTGATCAGCTCACGGTGCTGCTTAATAATTTTATCATTATCATGATCATCAGTCGGCGGATGTACACTTGTTAAACGCTGGCTTTGAAAAATATAGGCATATTTCAAACAGATTAGTTCTGAAGGACGCGAAAGAGCAATGCCCCCCCCTTTCGATACACCAAAGACATTATAGAGGACGCTGGAAGGCGGTGGATGGGGGTGGTTCGAGACCGTTCGTCGTGGCATTCTATGGGGAGGCCTATGTTCAGCAGTGGACTTCTGTAGGCTGATGATGATGATGATGATGATCATGACGTAGACGCTGAACTTATTACCCTTCCTCACTGAAACGAGACAGCTTCGCTATGGCTAAAGTAGTCGGGCAAACGAAAACCAAAGCACTTACTCTATAGATCCATAGGAAGGTTTATAGTATAGTACAGATGGGTCCTGTCGAGTGGAAGCCGCGCGTTCGTAGGATCCCAAGAGGTGGAGATCATTGAGGCCTAGGTGGGCGATAAGAACCATGTTGTCCAGGTCATTGTGAAGATATTTCACTTGAAAGTTGGTGCTGTTACGTAGTTTCATCCGGTGGAAGAACCTTAAAAATTAAATAAGCTTTTTTATTGAAATCTATTTTTACAACACCTATAATTATTTTCGAAACAAGTAATTAATTTTGTAAAAAATAAAAAAAGCCCCAACGCTGAACGGCTGAACCGATTTTGATCAAACAAAGCTAAGAACACTCCCGACAAATACACCATTCAAACAAAACAAAAAAACTAAATCGGTTCATCCGTTCGGGAACTAGGATGGGACAGACAGACACACACACACACACATACACACACACAGACACGACAAACTTATAACACCCCTTCGTTTTTCGTCGGATGTTAAAAATACGACTTCGTTTCCCCAATACAAGATTTTATAATATTAGTGATCGGAATCGTGTGTTGATCACAATGAGCCTAAACACGGCCAGTCTACTATTATCAATCGAGGAGTTCCGTTGTCCACCTTCCGTCTCTATCGCATCGCTGTCACCATCATACAGTATTGTCATCGAAACTTGGCAGGTATTCCAAATTTCAGTTCAATCAGATAGGTATCGGAAAGTCACCCTTATCGCCACCCGTGAAATACTTATCATTGAGTAGTTCCAATGGCCATCTCTAGTCTTCTTTATCAGTTCCACTTCACCAAATGGAACTTAAAGGCACATGCTTGCCTTGTTGCTGAAAACACAGAAATTGCTATGTGTGTCTGTAATATTTGAGGAGTTCCTTCGATTCCTGAAGGATCCCATCATCAGAACCAGATGACGTCTTTTGATTACGTGACTTTGATTACAGTGTTTGTTAGTTACAGGCATTGACCTCGAAGTAAATGGACTTCGGGTCAGCGCTCAAAAAGTGCCCGAAATATTTTTTTATTTTTGAATACTACTAAGCTATCAAACAAGCATACGGCCCACCTGTTGGTAAGCGGTTACCGTAGCCTATGAACGCCTGCAATACCAGAAAAATACAATTAAATGAATGATTGCAATACGTATAAAGCAGATAAGTTTTATCCGTCCATTGCTGCTTGATTATTGCACACATTTGAAGGACTGGAGTATGAACCGGCAGTGTAACTGTTTTTTTTAATCAGATTTGACTTTTGAGTAAATAAAGAATGAAATTTTTGTATGGGAATTTTGAAATTGGTATTACCATAAAGTCATTCTTATGGTTGAGATCGATTTATTTCAATTTATTTTAATCTAGACTATAAATGACAGAACTTATCTCACATCATAGTTTTAGTTGAGATAAGTAGGTTCTTAACTACCTAGTATCTAAAATGGAGTTCTTCTTGTTTCAACCCAATAATGTTCAACCCATTTAAGGTATTTATAAAATGTCTTTAATGTAACCATAGCTTTTATTTGGCGCTTTGTGTGTTTGTATATTAATATTGAAAAGCGATACCTATTACACATTCAAATATATAATTGCTAAATACTATTTGCTACGATGTATAAATACGTGGGTTAATTATTTCACAAGAAATATTAGTAGTTTACTGGACAATATTTTCCGAATTAATAGATATAACAAAAGATATTAGATAAGTAATCTCAAGTTGTACATTTTCTTGTTTTCAGATTGTGGGCGCATGATATGAAAGGTCTACCCACACTCCGAGTGGGCGGCAAGGGCCTTTCCAAAATAAAGACAATGCCTGTTGGGTAGGTTTCTAACTTGCCAGAGCCACAGAATAAATAATAGTACAAATACCACAGCGATATTACATTGAAAACAAGTTTTTGTTAATTCAATCTCAGACCTCTTTAGTGTTCTCAAAGGTCAATAGAGGGGAAACTATTTACTTAACAAAGCATTTCAAGGAATAATTAATAAACCATGCGTCTCCTCTCAAACCACGCATAGCGTAGGTTGTACTATTATTTACTCTGTGATATTACTAAAGTACCTAGATTAAGAGCGGTTTCGCACTACGTCCGATGCAATTCCGATCCGAATCCGTGATAATACAGTCCGGAGTACTCGTAGAACTACTATTTGTATGGTAGCTTATGCACTAGATCCGATTTCCGTCATCTGATTTCTGATGACAGAAATTGTATCTAGTGCATAAACTACCATAGTAATAGTTTGACGAGTACTCCGGACCGTATTTTCACAGATTCGGATATGATTCAGATTAGACGGAGTGCGAAACCGCCCTAAGAAAAGTCCGCGTACGCTATTCATGCCATTCAGTGGCGTACATTATGCCTAACTAAAAATGTGTCTCCATAATCATTAATTCCTGTTTGTCCTGGGCAAATGCGGAGCGCAGGTCGCATTGCTCTAAGGGTAAGTGGGTGGTAAGTGTGCTTTAAAATTTCCTAGTTTCACAAGCAGACTGTTGTTGACTTGTGTTATCATTAAAATAATTATTTATCATAAAATAATATTTAGATGTCCATTAGGCTCTGCCTGCCCTTTCGGGGTAAAAGGCAGTATGTATGTATGTATTCAATAAAAATAATAAATCAATTTGTCGTTGGCAGTAGCAAGCAATATGATTAAAACTGAATATAATAAAAAAAATAAGGTTCGAACCATATACAAAAGCTGGTTGAAGAAAATAAATAGAGTTGAAGTGTAATTCAGACAAAAAGTTCGCCGATGTGTGTGACATAAGTACTGAAAAGATAGAACTTCGTTTGTTACGAAGTTAGTTACCATATTTCACAGCCAATGTAATCATAAATCATACGAGTAACATTAATTGTCACAGGCGGCGGTACATATTAAACTCTGAAATGATTATAATCCCGGCATTCAAGCGAGCTGTATCGACACAATTGCGGGATTTAGTCAGTAAATTAGAGCGGCATTTGAGTGAATTGGGTGTGATAATATTAATGAATAGCTGAATTTAGTAACTCGATTTTTACGGTTGTAAGTTATATAAAGTCTCCCAGTATGGTTGTTCAACGCGGGCGGTCTAAAGTCTAGACTACAAACTTCAAATGCAAAATTTAAAACATATTTCAAGTAGGTCCTTTACTAATATCTAGGGCAGAGGATCAGCAGGACAGGAGTTTGAGATTGATAAACAACAATCTGCTAGCGCCACTGTAATGGTGTCCCTATAGGGCTGGGCTTGGCCTATACCTGAAAGGCCCTATGTCACATGAATACAAAAAAAATGTATTATAATTTTTATAAACATTGTTTTTCAACTTCTTTAATGGCAGGTGAACCACCTTATATTAAGCGGCCATCTCTGCCTTTAACAATGCATTACCTCATAGGTGGCGTCCACCTAGGACGCACCCTATATGGCATTGCACTGCGCCCGCCACCCTGAGACATAAGATGAAAAGTCACATGTGCCTGTAATTTCTCCGGTTTCTAGAAAAACTATGTAGCTACCTATAAAGTTATGCAATAAATCTAAAAATATAGCAAAAAAGTACTAATGAATATACCTACTTACATATATACCTGCCAAAGACAGGGACAATTGGAAGAATTTGGGGGAGACCATTGCCCGGCAGTGAGACAAAATAGGTTAAGAAAAAAAAACTTTAGCCTTTCCTGACAAAAGGAGTCTTGACAGACAGACAGACTACAGACGGACAACAAAGTGATCCTATAATGGTTCCATTATACCTTTTCAGGTAAGGAGCCCCAAAAATCGGGTTGGAGTTCAATGACATCACCCATGTCGTAATAGATCAGATACACGTGAATCAAGATTAAAGCACAGAAAAAATACATTGATTTTCCAAGCAGGAATAAATAGTAAGTATAGTCTAGTCCTAAAAAAATAGTGGGAAATGTGTGGAGGCATCTCATAGAATATGTCTAAGTTCCAAAATACGATAAAGCTAATTTCTTTAACGCAAATAGCCTCGTATCGCCTGTAAGTAAAGAGATTACCAAGCTCTGGAATTCTGGTGATATGCAATAAACAATTAGGTCAATGTGGGCCGTAAGCACCCATTAAAGAGCCGTCGTTATGTGACGGAAACCCAAGGCCTCGCTAGTAACAATCTGAATGTTATGTCCTTCCGTGTGTGATAGATACTTCTAGGTCCTACTTATAGGTAGATACTTATAGGAATACCTTTGCTTTTATTGTATTATCGACGACCTCTGAAGCACGGCGGGCGACGGTTTGCCTGCGACGCTGGAGGTTGCGGGTTCGATTCCCGCCTCGGAACAAATATTTGTACGATCTGCAGATATTTGTTCAGGGTGTTCTGGGTATTTTCTATGTATAATTTAAAAAAAAAATACGTAATGCATTGTATTAAGTATATCAGTTATCTAGTACCCATAACACAAGTTCTGCTAAGCTTGGGGCTAGATAATGTTGTGTGAACTGTTCAGCATTATTTACTTTAAATTTATTATTGTGAATATCTTCACACTATAGGTATAATAATGTGACTCACAAAATCTGTTGCAGCGGGACTCGAACCCACATCTTCACCTACTACTTCGCCTTCTCAATGAAGATAAACTAGAACTCTTTTCGAAAAAAAAAACAACTACGAAGCTAGAAATGTATCCCCAAATACAAGATTTTGCCATCTCTGGTCTTCTTCATCAGTTCCACTTCACCAAATGGCACTTTCTGAATGTACCTATATGTCTGACTTGCTGGATGGAAATACCGAAGTCGCTATTATGCGTGCCTATAATATTTGAGGAGTTCCCTCAATTCCTCATGGATCCCATCATCAGAACCAGATTTTGATGAAAATGGGACCAATCTGGAAGTATATCGAGGCAACTAAAAACAAACATACAAAATAAAAAATAAAACACGAATTGAGAACCTCCTCCTTTTTTATGAAATCGGTTAAAAAGTCGAAGAGTTTCTCTATCATTCTCATTAAAATATGACGTTATGTCTCAAGCAACAGTAGGGTATGTTAAATATTGGTATAGTTACAGTATAGAGTCTTCCTGACGCATCATGCAGTAACCTCCCAGGTTCAGTCCAGCTGGAATGAGATTAGAATCCCCACCAGCTTTGTGTACAGCTCTATGCGCCGCTCCTCTACTGCTCAACAATTCCTGCCAAAATGGAACATACCCTTGTATTAGATTGTATTTAGAAGGTAGTTTTTTTTTTGTTGAATAATATATTACGATCACGTGAGCTGATCAAAATGAACTCAAATACTGCCAGGCTACTATTAATCATCAAGGAGTTGGTCATCCACCTTCCGTCTCCATACATCTGTTTGCCTGTGTCCATAATCAAATCAGCTCGCAACATAATATTGTATTGTCATCGGAACTTGACAGAAATTTCAGCTCAATCGGTTGGTAGAACTGGTTTAAAATTCAGTTGCAAGATTTGTCCCCCAAATTACCTTCCAAATTATTTACAATTAATCCCAAATTACCTTGGACCAATGACGTTGTAACAGTCGCAGGAAGTTTGGGGATAAACGCCTATCAATCCCGTTTGTCATGGCATTCTGCAAGGAGGCCTAGTGCAGTATACTTCTACTGTACGATGATGGGATAAACTTTGATTTAAGTACTTACATCCAGCATCTGCCTGTCCATGCTTTCTGCCACATTAAAGTGATAGTCCTGCCTGACCTGTGCAAATTGCTCTAAAAAACAAATCAATTAATTTTGCATGGAAACACCTCAGTTAAAAGAAAATGAAAGGCAAATTATTCCTCAATTCCTCAAGATTGTGATGGTTTTTTAATAAATATTTTAAAATAAATACGATTATTGGCCTTTTGATGAAATTACAAGGCCTGATATTATACACCCTGTTATTTTGAAGCCACCACCTCATTTTTATTACGTTTTTTCTTGATGGGCATTTGCTCCACTGAGGATCTTCCACGCAAGCTTCTGGCTTCGCGCTTTTTATATATATACATTCTAGGGGATAATGCACAAGACCAGGTGGAGTTGCGGTGCATTAAGTAGCATTGACCAATTGAGCTCTGAATTTGGATAGACTAGAAAATCAACAGAAATGCAGAATTAAATCGTGTCGTTACGAAGTACCGAATGAAAATTTAGAGGTCGCGAGAAGCTCATCATCAGTTTACAAAAGTCCACTGCTGGACATAGGCCTCCCCCATGGAATGCTACGAAGAACGGTCTTGAGCTACCTCCATCCACCGCCTTCTTGCAACCGCTATAATAAGAAATCTATCCTCTTTACCTAGCAGGATTAGATAGAGTTTCCTAAGTCAAGGGGGTCTCAAAAAACAGGCTGTACCAACAATATCAGGTTGTGCACTACCACGATGTGTCAATTTTGTGTGGCCGATATTGTAGAGCCAGCTATTGTACACCCTAGCAATTCATGCTACTGGCACGACGATTAGGGCGATCAGGACGTGCTAGGCGTGGATTATCTGGCTAAACATTATCGTCTCCGGCCAAGGACATCTAATGCGTTTTGATTAATGCGGATCTGTTCTGATCATTAAGTTCGTATCAGGGACCTCATGGTCTTTTCCCCTTGATTTTGCCAATGATAACGAGCTTCTCTGAGTCGTCAATGATTTTCCTGGCCAGGGTAACTTGCTGAGGTTAGCGTAAGGTTATCTTGAGTCTCTTGAGACACAATATTTCGTACTTACTATCTAAGTTATCCATAATTTCGAAAAATTTGGCAGCGTTGAGCTTCAGCCAGCAGTCGTTGGGGTCGGTACCACCATCTTGCTGCTTGAACTGGCCCTTTATATTTGACCAACTATCATCTGCCCCGGGTTGTTGTTCTTGTACTACTCCGTATTTAGGCTTTTTCGAGTGGTGTTTTACTGGTAAGGGGTGCGTATCATAGACCGTCTCCGGGACGGGTATAAGATCTGTATAAGATTCCAAATTATACTAACCAATTTTAAACAGTAGGCTTTTACATGTTATTGGGCTCCGCAGCCAAAGGCAAAATACGGGACCATTAAAATTTCATCATGTCCGTCTGCCCGTATGTCACATCCATTTTACTCGGAGACTATTGACACTATATTATACATATGACAAACAAACACTCTAACAAACAAATACCTGTTTATTCTGTTTCAAAAACAGAAACAGTTGTTGTTGTTTTTGTTTCTTTTCTGTTTTGTTTTCTGTTCTGTTTTTTAGTATTTATGATGAAATTTGAAAGGTAAAGTGTATCCTATGAACCACTATATTGGGTCTAGTGAAATAACGAAAAAAAAACAGTTCAAGGGTTCAAGGGGACCTCGATAGGCCATGTAATATAGGATGATAAAAAAACATATGGGCTTATTCGCATCATTATTTGGTCTTCAAAAAGGGTAATAGATATACAAATTACTGTTTTTGTTTATGACGCCCTCTGTGGCATGGCGGGCGAGTAGCCAGCTGAGACGCGAAAGGTTGGGTACTCGATTCTCGTTGCGGGACAAAGCTGCACGATCTGCAGACATTTGTTCCGAGTCTGGGTGTTGTGGTACCATGGTACTAGTAGTTCCTGATATCCACGACACATAAAATCCTATTGTTGGACTGTGTATGTGACTGTTGGATGATATATAATAGAATACAAAGTATGTATGTATGTACATATGTATGTATATAATATAAATCCTATTGTTGGACTGTGTATGTGACTGTTGGATGATATATAACAGAATACAAAGTATGTATGTATATAATAGAAATCCTATTGTTGGACTGTGAATGTGACTGTTTGATGATATATAATAGAATAAAAAGTATGTATGTATGTATGTATATAATAGAAATCCTATTGTTGGACTGTGAATGTGACTGTTTGATGATATATAATAGAATAAAAAGTATGTATGTATGTATGTATATAATAGAAATCCTATTGTTGGACTGTGAATGTGACTGTTTGATGATATATAATAGAATAAAAAGTATGTATGTATGTATGTATATAATAGAAATCCTATTGTTGGACTGTGTATGTGACTGTTGGATGATATATAACAGAATACAAAATATGTATGTATGTATGAATATAATATAAATTATATTGTTGGACTGTGTATGTGACTGTTGGATGATATATAATAGAAAAAAAAGTATGTATGTATGTATGTATATAATAGAAATCCTATTGTTGGACTGTGTATGTGACTGTTTGATGATATATGATAGAATAAAAAGTATGTATGTATGAATATAATAGAAATTATATTGTTGGACTGTGTATGTGACTGTTGGATGATATATAACAGAATACAAAGTATGTATGTATGTATGTATATAATAGAAATACTATTGTTAGACTGTGAATGTGACTGTTTGATGATATATAATAGAATAAAAAGTATGTATGTATGTATGTATATAATAGAAATCCTATTGTTGGACTGTGTATGTGACTGTTGGATGATATATAACAGAATACAAAATATGTATGTATGTATATAATATAAATTATATTGTTGGACTGTGAATGTGACTGTTTGATGATATATAATAGAATAAAAAGTATGTATGTATGTATGTATATAATAGAAATCCTATTGTTGGACTGTGAATGTGACTGTTTGATGATATATAATAGAATAAAAAGTATGTATGTATGTATGTATATAATAGAAATCCTATTGTTGGACTGTGAATGTGACTGTTTGATGATATATAATAGAATAAAAAGTATGTATGTATGTATGTATATAATAGAAATCCTATTGTTGGACTGTGTATGTGACTGTTGGATGATATATAACAGAATACAAAATATGTATGTATGTATGAATATAATATAAATTATATTGTTGGACTGTGTATGTGACTGTTGGATGATATATAATAGAAAAAAAAGTATGTATGTATGTATGTATGTATATAATAGAAATCCTATTGTTGGACTGTGTATGTGACTGTTTGATGATATATAATAGAATAAAAAGTATGTATGTATGAATATAATAGAAATTATATTGTTGGACTGTGTATGTGACTGTTGGATGATATATAACAGAATACAAAGTATGTATGTATGTATGTATATAATAGAAATCCTATTGTTAGACTGTGAATGTGACTGTTTGATGATATATAATAGAATAAAAAGTATGTATGTATGTATGTATATAATAGAAATCCTATTGTTGGACTGTGTATGTGACTGTTGGATGATATATAACAGAATACAAAATATGTATGTATGTATATAATAGAAATTATATTGTTGGACTGTGAATGTGACTGTTTGATGATATATAATAGAATAAAAAGTATGTATGTATGTATGTATATAATAGAAATCCTATTGTTGGACTGTGAATGTGACTGTTTGATGATATATAATAGAATAAAAAGTATGTATGTATGTATGTATATAATAGAAATCCTATTGTTGGACTGTGTATGTGACTGTTGGATGATATATAACAGAATACAAAATATGTATGTATGTATGAATATAATAGAAATTATATTGTTGGACTGTGTATGTGACTGTTGGATGATATATAACAGAATACAAAGTATGTATGTATGTATGTATATAATAGAAATCCTATTGTTGGACTGTGAATGTGACTGTTTGATGATATATAATAGAATAAAAAGTATGTATGTATATAATAGAAATCCTATTGTTGGACTGTGTATGTGACTGTTGGATGATATATAACAGAATACAAAATATGTATGTATGTATATAATAGAAATTATATTGTTGGACTGTGAATGTGACTGTTTGATGATATATAATAGAATAAAAAGTATGTATGTATGAATGTATATAATAGAAATCCTTTTGTTGGACTGTGTATGTGACTGTTGGATGATATATAACAGAATACAAAATATGTATGTATGTATATAATTGAAATTATATTGTTGGACTGTGAATGTGACTGTTTGATGATATATAATAGAATAAAAAGTATGTATGTATGTATGTATATAATAGAAATCCTATTGTTGGACTGTGTATGTGACTGTTGGATGATATATAACAGAATACAAAATATGTATGTATGTATGAATATAATAGAAATTATATTGTTGGACTGTGTATGTGACTGTTGGATGATATATAACAGAATACAAAGTATGTATGTATGTATGTATATAATAGAAATCCTATTGTTGGACTGTGAATGTGACTGTTTGATGATATATAATAGAATAAAAAGTATGTATGTATGTATGTATATAATAGAAATCCTATTGTTGGACTGTGTATGTGACTGTTGGATGATATATAACAGAATACAAAATATGTATGTATGTATATAATATAAATTATATTGTTGGACTGTGAATGTGACTGTTTGATGATATATAATAGAATAAAAAGTATGTATGTATGTATATAATAGAAATCCTATTGTTGGACTGTGAATGTGACTGTTTTATGATATATAATAGAATAAAAAGTATGTATGTATGTATGTATATAATAGAAATCCTATTGTTGGACTGTGTATGTGACTGTTGGATGATATATAACAGAATACAAAATATGTATGTATGTATATAATATAAATTATATTGTTGGACTGTGAATGTGACTGTTTGATGATATATAATAGAATAAAAAGTATGTATGTATATATGTATATAATAGAAATCCTATTGTTGGACTGTGTATGTGACTGTTGGATGATATATAACAGAATACAAAATATGTATGTATGTATATAATATAAATTATATTGTTGGACTGTGAATGCGACTGTTTGATGATATATAATAGAATAAAAAGTATGTATGTATATATGTATATAATAGAAATCCTATTGTTGGACTGTCTATGTGACTGTTGGATGATATATAATAGAATACAAAGTATGTATGTATGTATGTATATAATAGAAATCCTATTGTTGGACTGTGTATGTGACTGTTGGATGATATATAACAGAATACAAAGTATGTATGTATATAATAGAAATCCTATTGTTGGACTGTGAATGTGACTGTTTGATGATATATAATAGAATAAAAAGTATGTATGTATGTATGTATATAATAGAAATCCTATTGTTGGACTGTGAATGTGACTGTTTGATGATATATAATAGAATAAAAAGTATGTATGTATGTATGTATATAATAGAAATCCTATTGTTGGACTGTGAATGTGACTGTTTGATGATATATAATAGAATAAAAAGTATGTATGTATGTATGTATATAATAGAAATCCTATTGTTGGACTGTGTATGTGACTGTTGGATGATATATAACAGAATACAAAATATGTATGTATGTATGAATATAATATAAATTATATTGTTGGACTGTGTATGTGACTGTTGGATGATATATAATAGAAAAAAAAGTATGTATGTATGTATGTATATAATAGAAATCCTATTGTTGGACTGTGTATGTGACTGTTTGATGATATATGATAGAATAAAAAGTATGTATGTATGAATATAATAGAAATTATATTGTTGGACTGTGTATGTGACTGTTGGATGATATATAACAGAATACAAAGTATGTATGTATGTATGTATATAATAGAAATACTATTGTTAGACTGTGAATGTGACTGTTTGATGATATATAATAGAATAAAAAGTATGTATGTATGTATGTATATAATAGAAATCCTATTGTTGGACTGTGTATGTGACTGTTGGATGATATATAACAGAATACAAAATATGTATGTATGTATATAATAGAAATTATATTGTTGGACTGTGAATGTGACTGTTTGATGATATATAATAGAATAAAAAGTATGTATGTATGTATGTATATAATAGAAATCCTATTGTTGGACTGTGAATGTGACTGTTTGATGATATATAATAGAATAAAAAGTATGTATGTATGTATGTATATAATAGAAATCCTATTGTTGGACTGTGAATGTGACTGTTTGATGATATATAATAGAATAAAAAGTATGTATGTATGTATGTATATAATAGAAATCCTATTGTTGGACTGTGTATGTGACTGTTGGATGATATATAACAGAATACAAAATATGTATGTATGTATGAATATAATATAAATTATATTGTTGGACTGTGTATGTGACTGTTGGATGATATATAATAGAAAAAAAAGTATGTATGTATGTATGTATGTATATAATAGAAATCCTATTGTTGGACTGTGTATGTGACTGTTTGATGATATATAATAGAATAAAAAGTATGTATGTATGAATATAATAGAAATTATATTGTTGGACTGTGTATGTGACTGTTGGATGATATATAACAGAATACAAAGTATGTATGTATGTATGTATATAATAGAAATCCTATTGTTAGACTGTGAATGTGACTGTTTGATGATATATAATAGAATAAAAAGTATGTATGTATGTATGTATATAATAGAAATCCTATTGTTGGACTGTGTATGTGACTGTTGGATGATATATAACAGAATACAAAATATGTATGTATGTATATAATAGAAATTATATTGTTGGACTGTGAATGTGACTGTTTGATGATATATAATAGAATAAAAAGTATGTATGTATGTATGTATATAATAGAAATCCTATTGTTGGACTGTGAATGTGACTGTTTGATGATATATAATAGAATAAAAAGTATGTATGTATGTATGTATATAATAGAAATCCTATTGTTGGACTGTGTATGTGACTGTTGGATGATATATAACAGAATACAAAATATGTATGTATGTATGAATATAATAGAAATTATATTGTTGGACTGTGTATGTGACTGTTGGATGATATATAACAGAATACAAAGTATGTATGTATGTATGTATATAATAGAAATCCTATTGTTGGACTGTGAATGTGACTGTTTGATGATATATAATAGAATAAAAAGTATGTATGTATATAATAGAAATCCTATTGTTGGACTGTGTATGTGACTGTTGGATGATATATAACAGAATACAAAATATGTATGTATGTATATAATAGAAATTATATTGTTGGACTGTGAATGTGACTGTTTGATGATATATAATAGAATAAAAAGTATGTATGTATGAATGTATATAATAGAAATCCTTTTGTTGGACTGTGTATGTGACTGTTGGATGATATATAACAGAATACAAAATATGTATGTATGTATATAATTGAAATTATATTGTTGGACTGTGAATGTGACTGTTTGATGATATATAATAGAATAAAAAGTATGTATGTATGTATGTATATAATAGAAATCCTATTGTTGGACTGTGTATGTGACTGTTGGATGATATATAACAGAATACAAAATATGTATGTATGTATGAATATAATAGAAATTATATTGTTGGACTGTGTATGTGACTGTTGGATGATATATAACAGAATACAAAGTATGTATGTATGTATGTATATAATAGAAATCCTATTGTTGGACTGTGAATGTGACTGTTTGATGATATATAATAGAATAAAAAGTATGTATGTATGTATGTATATAATAGAAATCCTATTGTTGGACTGTGTATGTGACTGTTGGATGATATATAACAGAATACAAAATATGTATGTATGTATATAATATAAATTATATTGTTGGACTGTGAATGTGACTGTTTGATGATATATAATAGAATAAAAAGTATGTATGTATGTATATAATAGAAATCCTATTGTTGGACTGTGAATGTGACTGTTTTATGATATATAATAGAATAAAAAGTATGTATGTATGTATGTATATAATAGAAATCCTATTGTTGGACTGTGTATGTGACTGTTGGATGATATATAACAGAATACAAAATATGTATGTATGTATATAATATAAATTATATTGTTGGACTGTGAATGTGACTGTTTGATGATATATAATAGAATAAAAAGTATGTATGTATATATGTATATAATAGAAATCCTATTGTTGGACTGTGTATGTGACTGTTGGATGATATTTAACAGAATACAAAATATGTATGTATGTATATAATATAAATTATATTGTTGGACTGTGAATGCGACTGTTTGATGATATATAATAGAATAAAAAGTATGTATGTATATATGTATATAATAGAAATCCTATTGTTGGACTGTCTATGTGACTGTTGGATGATATATAATAGAATACAAAGTATGTATGTATGTATGTATATAATAGAAATCCTATTGTTGGACTGTGAATGTGACTGTTTGATGATATATAATAGAATAAAAAGTATGTATGTATGCATGTATATAATAGAAATCCTATTGTTGGACTGTGAATGTGACTGTTTGATGATATATAATAGAATACAAAGTATGTATGTATGTATATAATAGAAACTGTTAACTTAGCAAGTAGGTTTAGTTGGTGTTTATTTACTGTAATGGCATTGTAAAAAGAAAATAAAAAAAAACGTATGTTTTGATCATCATCAGCCTATAGAAGTCCACTGCTGGACATATGCCTCCCCATAGAATGCCACGGCGAACGGTCTTGAGCCGCCTCCATCCACCGCCGACCTCTATAATGTCCAACGAAAGAGGGCATTCGCCTTTTGCGTCGTCCAGTTTGTAGTGTCTTCCCCAATGGTTATCAGTTCTGCGAGCTATATGGCCTGCCCATTGCCACTTCAACTTGCAAATTCTGAGAGCTATGTCGGTGATATTGGTTCTTCTGCGGATCTCCTCATTCCGAAATCTATCACGTAGTAAAACTCCGAGCATAGCTCTCTCCATAGCCCGCTGCGCAACTTTGAGCTTTCCTATGCGGCCATTAGTTAGCGGCCACGTCTCAGTGCCTTAAGTCATCACTGGCAACACGCACTGACTATATTTTCGTATTGAGTCATTCCTGTATCCGTGACGGGAACATGACGTAGTTTCCCGAACACTGCCCATCCTAGTTGGACTCGTTGGCTGACATGCTTTCATAAGCCTTGTAAAGGTGCATACGACTGACAAATTCCGTCAATTTCTAACTCATTAGAAAGAAAGAAAGAAATAAACGTTTACATAATATGACCATCGAGCAACGCAGGCCTCCGTACTGCTCGATGCTTATGACTATACAATCAAAGACACACACCAACAAAAAAAAAACATGATAGGAACTAAATAAAAACAAAAACAAATTACACAAATATCAAAAATAAGGCAATTTGTGTGTGTGCCCGACGCAAGCCACAAAAGGGTCCTCAACTCAGCGTTTGCTAGGCCGCGTTGGCAACCCAGCGCTGATCTTCCGTTGAGGCCCAGAGTGAACCACGGATATCAGATTCGGTTCCGATTGAGTGCCGTGCATGCAGATACAGACAATTTAAAATTAAATACATTTTAATTAAAGTTACACATTTTTATTACATTCATTAAAGTTCAGGCAAGTTAGAAAGTAACAGAATAACACTCGCGGAACGAAAAGTTAGTGCAAATCACGAAAAACAATTATTTGTCACGTGAAAACCGACGCATCACAGAACCATACGTTCAACTTGAAGATAAAACAATTATTTGTAACGTGAAAACTGACGCATCACAGAACCATACGTTCAACTTGAAGATAAAACAATTATTTGCCACGTGAAAACCGACGCATCACAGAACCATACGTTCAACTTAAAGATAAAACAATTATTTGCCACGTGAAAACCGACGCATCACAGAACCATACGTTCAACTTAAAGATAAAACAATTATTTGCCACGTGAAAACCGACGCATCACAGAACCATACGTTCAACTTGAAGATAAAACAATTATTTGCCACGTGAAAACCGACGCATCACAGAACCATACGTTCAACTTGAAGATAAAACAATTATTTGCCACGTGAAAACCGACGCATCACAAAACCATACGTTCAACTTGAAGATAAAACAATTATTTGCCACGTGAAAACCGACGCATCACAGAACCATACGTTCAACTTGAAGATAAAATCTTTGCCGACATTTAGGTGAAAGAAAAAGTACAACATTCTAAGTTGTTTAAAAGTTGAATCAAATTTTCAGTCGAATACAGCTGCACTTTGTTATTTTTTTAACAGGTAGAACATTGTGCTTTCGAATGAATGACAAATATATTTTTTGGCAACAACATTATAAATAAATTTAAAAAAAATGCTGGACAGTTCACACAACATTATCTAGCCCCAAGCGAAGCCGAGCTTGTGTTATGGGTACTAGATAACTGATATACTTAATACAATATATTAAATAAATAAATAATGCTGGATAGTTCACACAACGTTATCTAGCCCCAAGCTAAGCAGAGCTTGGGTTATGGGTACTAGGTAACTGATATATTTAATACAATATATTACATAGATAGATATTTTTTATTATACATAGAAAATACTCAGAAAAAATATCTGCGATCGCACAAATATTTGTTCCGAGGCGGGAATCGAACCCGCAACCTCCTGCGTCACAGGCCAACCTTCGCCCGCCGCGCCACAGAGGTCGTCTCATTGACTCCTCTATGACGATAAAGCCTCAAAATAAGACCAAGCAGCTGCTGTATACACCTTAAAGAAAAATTACATACCAGAGTTCAAAGCATCGTCAAGTTCGTGATCATAAGTATCTTGTAGAAAATCACTGTATTCTTCTTTAGTAATTTCATCAGGATCTACATCATCAAGACCTGAAGAGGATAATGCTGGTGATGCCCACGCAAAGGAAGAGTAATATTGTAGAGAGACCACTATTAATAAAGTGAGCATATCCCTGAATTTGAGACCCATACTTTCAACGCCAAATCGTTATTGACACAATTTGAAAAGAGTTCTCAATTTCTACAAGGCTTATCAACTTTATTATTCGGTTAGTTTATTTTAATAAGGTTATTTTAATTGAATTTAACTTCTACTTTTAGTTACCTGTATGAAATTTGTCTGATAAGTCGCAGGGTAACTAGAAATCATGAATTGGTTATTTTTAGTTTCGCTTATAGGATCTATAGCTGAGATCACACCGTATTATATAGATGAGCAGGTGGTACAATATTTCAAAAGTGGTAAGACCTTAACTTTAACCGTCCGTGGTGCTAACTTTAACTTTAACCGTCGGCCGAGGTTAATGCTAACCCCATCGAGCCACGGATGCCTGCAATGCTCTAAAATCGCATTTGATGTGTAACATCTGACATCTCCCTCCTTGGTAATAGCACAGATAAAATAATACTATACTTATAATAGCAACATGGCTAAGGCTACGTCCGCACTGGTAGGCGCGCGGACGCTTTTCAGTAAATAGTCAATAAGTATAGGTAGGCATTGTGGACTTACATCACACAATCTTTAGTGTTATGACGTAATATAAAAGGGGAACAACAATTGTTTTTATATATTATAAACATCGCATTGGTTGCATGATGTGTGGTACTTAAACATATAGTTTTTTTTTTATTGGTATCATTTGGTCTCAATAACTAACTCAAGGCTGGCGTCTATGTGGCTGGCTGTATGCCACAATATTATCTGCACCCCGTAAACGTTTTTACAGATTGTAGCATGAATCTTGCGGCTCGTTTTCTAAGAATTCGCTATTTTTTCAACGATTTTTGTTCCGGCTGTATTTTTAAACATGAAATCCTCAGTGAAGTCTGGCATTAAAAACCTACGTACAAAAGGACAAACTTAGAAAATTATATCTAAAACGAATAAATTTGTATTTAATTACAGCTCTTGTTGGAGATACTAATAAAATATGGCAGAAGCACATGATCTCCTTTGAAAATACAATATCTGTAGTAAGTACTTACTTCTACCAGCCCTCTCACGCATAGACACATCCACACACACACACACACACACACACACATACACATCTTACGGTGAACGAGCTAGGTCTCTCCGTTTTCTGTATTTGGAAGTAGTTTGTATTGAAGATTCCTGTTTTTATTTTGCTTTTCTTGTCGTCATCGTAAGGCTATCTGCTATATGAATTTGTGTTTCAGACAATGCAAGAAACTTATGGGTTCAAAGGTATGAATGTTTTCCTCAAGAGACCTGATAATGCCATGTACGTGTCTAAGGGTTACTACCATACAGACAACCAGGTTCAAATGTGAGTTTTCTCAAATCATCTCAAACATATCACTTAAATTGTATGCAACTTTTATGGATTATTTGAGACTTAACATTCTTCCTTTACAAAACATTTATTTTTATATTTATGTACTGTTACGTGCTATGGGTTTGGATAGAATAAACTCACTAAAATAAATATCATGAGTTTAATTATTAAAAAAATAACAAAATTACACTTCAAGGTGGTTGCGTTTTTATACTACAGTATTTTATCAAATATGGGCGAACATATATAATTTTACACTGAAATGACTGTTGTTGGCTTTTATATTGGCTTTTATTTGCGGCAAATAATATTTGGTTGAGGAGAACACTGGATTAATAGCGAAAATATATAATACCTATATTAAAAGCGAAGTCTCTAGTGTCTTGAGCGTCTCTAAAGTCTAGAGAGTCTCTAGAGTCTATAGAAACTCTCTAGTTAACTCTAGCTATAGGGTTTCTACTTTTTCTACTATAATGAGCCCTATTCTTTACTTACAGCGTTTTGGAAGACCTGACCCTAGATGGGTTCCCGCATATATCAGACCCTATGATATCGCTCCTCCTACCCTCCAACGTTATAAAACTAGACGCGTTCGTCAGCAATATGATCGTACACTCAAACTATATTCTATTCAGAAACACATCTAACATCGTGTACAGTTTGAGGGAGCAAACTGCTTATACCTCACCTTTTCTATTTGAGCAAGCTCAGAAAATGGGGCAGTTGGCGTAAGTATATTTTATATTTAATTTATTTAAAACACACACATCATACATATTACACATTCAAATAATTCGCGACCGACTCACCTTCACACCGCTCTGTCACACTGGTGTGATGGTTAGGAAGAACATTTTCTCCGTAACACTAGTATATTAAAGATATAGGAAAACGCTTTCCTAATACAAGAATAAAAATAAATTCTGATATGTACAAACATAATGGTGTTCTATAAAGTTTACCGAAACTTTATACTCAAAAGGTAAAATAAAATACCAGAAAAATTTACAGATTATTGTAATTATGATATTATTATATTGTGCTACAATTTTTGTGGATGTTCACTTTGTGGCAATCAATGCACTTTTCTCAAAATCATTTCAAATAAAATTTTATTTAGTGTTTCACTTTCGCTGGAAAGGATTTAAGGAAGTACAATAAATATCCCGTAGATTTAAAAATTTCTTCATCATCTTCATCGTCATCATCAACCGTAGATGTCTACTGCAGGAGGACGCCTCCCCCATAGAATGCAATGGGGGTGGGGATTTGCCATAATCACCACGCTTTACAAGCAGGTTGGTGTTGAATACTCAAGTGGATGCTGATAACCATCATTAGTCAGCTTTTACGACATCCACCACAGGAGATGGAGGGGTCTATTCTTAGGCCACGGTACCGGGCACTTAAGAACTGTTTATTTTTCTTATCCTCAGGATAACCGTTGAAGGATGTATAGTATCCGGGATAGGAATATTATCACTAACGGGAAGAACAGTAAGCTTGGGGAACACAGAGTTCAGACTCAACGATTGTAATTTTTATATTGAGGTAAGTACCTAACTTATAGTAGGGAGGCCAGTCCTCCGAAATTGAATTCCCGTTGGACAGACTAGTTCCGCGCCGACTACCAGTATCATTGTGTTCAGCGTGATCTCCTGAACAAGAATAGACCAGTTGTCGCATTCTAAAGTGGTGGAGGGACGAGAGAGGGGGAAAGATTCGAAAACCAGGTATCAGATTTGGTTAATATCTTCTTCTTTTTTTTAACTTTGATAGACCTTTGTTTGACCACGATCTCACCTGTTGGAAATTGACGATGTGGCCGAAGATGGAGCACAAAGGTGTAGAAGGCACCTATTCACTCTAGCCTTGAAGAGACCCAGATTATAGTTTTCAGGAAAGACAGACGACGGTAGTGTATTCCACTCCTTAGCAGTTCACATTATAAAGATGGAACTGAAACGTTTAGTACGAATAGAGGGTATTTCAGGGTATACTAATGAGGTAAGGGTGGTACCGAGCCGTGCGCCTGCTCGTCCTACAATGAAAAGGACTCAATAACCACTTGTCCGATTTCAATAAATAAGATGTCATACGATAGGTAATATTTTTTTTGACATATCGTGTCTTAAAATGGTTTTTGTAAACATCATACTTTATAAAATATTTCGAAAAAAAGCAAATTTCAAAAAATAAGAGGTTTTGGTTTTGTTAAAAATGGCAGTAAATGACACTGATACATCAGTAATGTCGTGCATACAGTAATGTCGTGATACATCACAACTAAACAGTGATGTATCACGAAAAATTGGGCGATTTATTCGACAGTATTTTGCTTTTTTAATTTTTTTATTTGGTTGAGAAACGACAAAACTGTGACAAGTTTTTGCAAATACCGTATTTTATTTAGTTTATTAAATATTTAGAAAAAGGCGAATTTCAAGAATTGGGCGCTTTATTCACATGTCTTGAAGTTTTTGCTTGATCTTGATTACGGCTCTATCTTTTGAACCGTAATAGTTAGAAACTTGAAATTTTCACAGAATAAGTACTGCTGTGGTTTCTACAAGAAAACATAATAAAAATAAAATAAAGTTAAAAATTATGCTACAATAAACTTTTGTTTTTGCTCTTTCTTAATAAGGGCTGTATTTTTTGAAATTTTCACAGAATATGAACTGCTGTAGTTTCTATAAGAAAACATAATAAAAATGTAATAAAATAAAAATTTCATAAGAATAAACTTTTGTTTTTGCTCGATCTTGATTACGGCTGTATCTTTTGAACCGTAATAGATATAAACTTGAAATTTTCACAGAATAAGTACTGATATAGTTTCTAAAAGAAAACATAACAAAAATTAAAAAAAAAATAAAAAAAAAACTTTATTTTTTATCGATCTTTATTACGGCTTTATTTTTTAAACCGTAATAGATAGAAATTTGCAATTTTCACAGAATAAGTACTGATATAGATTCTAAAAGAAAAATAACAAAAATAAAATAAAGTAAAAAATAAAATATAGTAAACTTTTGTTTTTGCTCGATCTTAATAAGAGCTGTATTTGTTGAACCGTAATAGATAGAAACTTGAAAATTTCACACAATGAGTAGGTACTGCTGTAGTTTCTACAAGAAAACATAATAAAAGTAAAATAAAGTAAAAAGTAAAATAAAGTAAACTTTTGTTTTTGCTCGACCTTAATAAGAGCTGTATTTTTTGAACAGTAATAGATAGAAACATGAAATTTTCACAGAATAAGTACTGCTGTAGTTTCTACAAGAAAACATAATAAAAGTAAAATAAAGTTTAAAATAAACAAACCAAAAATATATTTTGTCTGAAATTGGCCTATTTTTGAATATATTATTACTACTATATTGACTATTTATAAATATGGTATTTGCGAAAACTTTTCACAGTTTTGTCGTTTCTCAACCAAATTAAAAAAGCAAAATACTTCTGAATAAATCACCCAATTCTTCGAAATAGTCACTTGTTGGTTAGGTGTCATTTACTGCCATATTCAACAAAACCATTTTTAGTTTTTTTTTGAAATTTGCATGTTTTTCGAAGTATTTAATAAAGTATGATATTTACAAAAACCATTTTAAGACTCGATATGTCAAAGATTTTGTTACCTATCGTATGACACCTTATTTGAGATATTAACCAAACCTTATACCCGGTTTTCGCATCTTTCCCCTCCCCTCTCTCCCCCCTCCACCACTTTAGAATGCGACAACCGGTCTATTCTTGTTCAGGAGATCATGCCGAACACAATGATACCAGTTGTCGGCGCGGCACTCGTCTGTCCAACGGGAATCGCCATTTGACGACTTTTTGAGAAGTTACTATTAATCTTTTAAAATACCCGCCGGCATGATCGACATCTTATAAAAAAAACTAGCTTCTCGCCCTGGCTTCGCGCGGGTAGTGTCGGTATGAAAAGCTGTCAAACCAACGTATGTTACTCGCTGATATTAGCTTTATAAAGGTGAAAGAATTTTCAAAATCGGTGCAGTAGTTTGAGTTTATCCGTTACAAACAAACAATGAAACAAATTTTACATCTTTGTTATATTAGTGTAGATAAAAACTCTGACTATTTTAAGTATTTTATTAAAATTTAAAATAGGAGCGCTTATTGCACACTAGTCATTTATTAATTTTATTTAAATATTATCGTGATTATTATGTTTTGCATACCAAATGTTATACCACAATTACATTATGACAGACTACATGCTAGTGTAACTTCCCCCCTCTCATACCCACTACCCCGCTTACTAATTTCTTAACCTCTCAACCCCTCGCAACCCTAAACCCCACAAATACTATAACTACTGACTGTTCTAAAACTTAACTCCCGCTTTCCAACTTTCTTAGTTACTTACATGAACGTATCTTTGATATGTTCATCGTACTAGATATGGGTTAGCTTGATTCATTATTTAATTATTTTGGCCACGGTAATCGTCTAGTTTTTAGTGGTAGGACCGTACGTTGTGTAATTGTAGTAATTCAGGTAATTTTAAGTTATTTATGTCAAGACCTAACAATACCTAATGGAAACCTAACTAAACTTATCTATCGAATAATTCATAATATCTAAACTACTAAAATATAAATTCAATATTGATTAGTTTTAAAATATAATTTGATTAACCTAGTTTATCCCGACGTTATTAATTTAAGATTTTATCCTAATCTATAACTACAGTTCAAAGACTTCCTCTCTTTACCATACTTATTAAATTTCCTAACTTACCTAATATAATACCTATAGACAAATCTATTTAATGACTTTATCCTAAAGTGCACTCCAACATAATTTAATTAGTATGAACGCATCACAGAGTCAAAAGAGATGTGTTATCCTCATAACAACAATAATTATCGAAACTTCATAAATTATCATGATCAAAGAAAAAGACTTAGCTAAAGTTTGTTTGTCAGTCTGTATAGTCTTGTACTGGGACACTCTAAGGGCCGCACAATAAAATTGTGCGGGACAGTTCATCCGACCTCCCCTCAACTGTCTTTCCGAACCTCGCCATAAATAAATATTATAAAATATAATGACGTTAAGGGACAAAGAAACATTCATACAGGAAAGTTATTATTCCAGAATGTTTGCATAAAAATGTATTTCATAATTTAAAATTATATTTAATATAAAAGTCTTAATTTTGAGACTCATATTAAAATATAGATCTTTATTGATCTTTATAGACTCAATTATGCTCTAAAAGAGGATCCACAAACTCCAATGGTCCATGACACGTTCAAACTTATAAATCTTTAGAGGTTAAAATCTCAGATAATGAAATATTAGGTATATTTATAAATACCACTTAGTCAAGTGTCTAAGATTCAAACTTGACTTCAGACTCATTTGGTCATCAAGCATTTTAGCCTAAATATTTATTTATTAGATGGAAATAACGGTTATAACGGTATTCATATAAAAAATCTTGAATTAACCTAAACGAAAGTCTTATCTTACCTACAACATCTACGAATTCTCTTACTCGAACTACCTAATTTTTTTTTTTGTTAATCTATTTTTATTCGAACTAGCAGTGAGGAGGGTAGCTCGCGATCTTCCATCAACTCTTCTAACACCGGACTTGCCTTTACGGAAAGGCCCCTAAGTTCTAATAATAACCTAACATTCTACGGAATAAGAACAAGAACTACCTTGAAGTTAAATATTTTATTTTATTTTTAAATGAACTAACAGTGAGGTGGGTTAACTCGCGATCTTCCAACACTCTTCTAACACGGACTTGCCTTTACGGAAAGGCCCCTAGGTTCTAATAATATCCTAACATTCTACGGAATAAGAACAAGAACTACCTTGAAGTTAAATATTTTATTTTATTTTTAAATGAACTAACAGTGAGGTGGGTTAACTCGCGATCTTCCAACACTCTTCTAACACGGACTTGCCTTTACGGAAAGGCCCCTAGGTTCTAATAATATCCTAACATTCTACGGAATAAGAACAAGAACTACCTTGAAGTTAAATATTTTATTTTATTTTTAAATGAACTAACAGTGAGGTGGGTTAACTCGCGATCTTCCAACACTCTTCTAACACGGACTTGCCTTTACGGAAAGGCCCCTAGGTTCTAATAATATCCTAACATTCTACGGAATAAGAACAAGAACTACCTTGAAGTTAAATATTTTATTTTATTTTTAAATGAACTAACAGTGAGGTGGGTTAACTCGCGATCTTCCAACACTCTTCTAACACGGACTTGCCTTTACGGAAAGGCCCCTAGGTTCTAATAATATCCTAACATTCTACGGAATAAGAACAAGAACTACCTTGAAGTTAAATATTTTATTTTATTTTTAAATGAACTAACAGTGAGGTGGGTTAGCTCACGATCTTCCAACACTCTTCTAACACGGACTTGCCTTTACGGAAAGGCCCCTAGGTTCTAATAATATCCTAACATTCTACGGAATAAGAACAAGAACTACCTTGAAGTTAAATATTTTATTTTATTTTTTGTAAACGAACTAACAGTGAGGTGGGTTAACTCGCGTTCATCCAACTCTCTACTAACCCGGACTTGCCTTCTTGGAAAGGCCCCTAAGTTCTAATAATAACCTACATTCTACAAAGCCTAGTAGAAAATAAACTAAACTTTAAATAAAGCTCGGTATAATAAAACTCTTCCGAATGATTTAAATAAATAAAATACAGTCAAAGTCTGTCTTTACCTTTACAAGAACTAATTTCTGTTTTAAAGAATTCCCCAAATAAAACCTTGGAACATAATAAAATAACATAGAAAAGAATTATCAATATTTGATATATCAGATTAGGGACTTCAAGTTCCTCCTTCTATTCTAGTCAGGATTCACTTAGCACGGCTCTTGCTAGGCTGAGTATAATCACGAATATCAAAACGATTTCTTTATATCTTTAGGCAAAACCCCAGTTACCTATTTGTTTCAAACTTTATAATTTTGTCACAACAAAATAATCTAAAATCACAACTTTTACTTTTAACAAGTTTAGATTTACTAGCTTATTATTTCAAACAAGATAGTTTAAAAATAGAGCTTCTGAATTCAATTCAAAATTTAAAACTATTCTTTGAATATAAATTATGATAGTAGATATCCTGGTTTGTTACATCAGGTCAGTGTCTCAAGAGTCACTCCTTTCTCTAGTAGAGATCATCTTCAGTACGGCTTTGCTTGACTGGAGTAATAATATCTAATTCCAAACACTGAAATCCAAATATGCACAATATTTCACTATGTTTCACTACACTTTACTTTGTTTTCAAAAATACTCAACACTTCAAAGTATTATTCAAAGTTCACAAGAATTTAACTCTTCTCAATATTTCACTACAATTCACGGTTATTTTACTGAACTAGATATCACTTTACTGTATTACTATACCCGACTGTACTCTCTGGGTTCCCGAAATAAAAACAACTGCCCTCCCATCCGCTCGTCACCAGTTTTATACCCGCGACCCTCCTACGGGGGTCATGACCCTCATACGGTGGTCACGACGCTCCTACTGGAACTATGACCCTCGTACGGTGGTCACAATCCTTCTACGGGGTCATGACCCTCATACGGTGGTCACGACGCTTCTACTGGAACTATGACCCTCGTACGGTGGTCACAATCCTTCTACGGGGGTCATGACCCTCATACGGTGGTCACGACGCTTCTACTGGAACTATGACCCTCGTACGGTGGTCACAATCCTTCTACGGGGGTCATGACCCTCATACGGTGGTCACGACGCTTCTACTGGAACTATGACCCCTAAACCGAGGTCATTCACTCCATTTAATTTCTATTGTTTTATTTGCTTCTTACAGACATTTTGAGTTCCCCTAACTTCAAGCTCTTTAAATCGAATAAAATATTATGTGTTTCCGCGAAACGGAACGATGTGGGTGGACCTCAGCAACAGAGCGATACTTAGTAGTAACATTAAGTATATAATTTGTATATATTGAATAATTTCATGTTGTTTATTTATTTTGTTATTCCTAGCATGTTTTACTTGTTAGATTTCTTGAACTGTGCAACATTTTTAACCTTAAATATGTTTGTGAAGTAAACGAATCATCAGTCAGCACGTATGATTAGTTACAGCTCGACCCCCTGCAAATTTTCGCAGTTAATTTTCCCAAAATTTACTATAGGAAATTTGGCATAATCCAATTTTACTCACAAACACAATTGAACTTCATTATTATCATCATACTTTCCAAATTACAAGTAAACTACAATTTGATAGTGCTTAAAATCAAATATATATTTAACCTCGTGTGTTTTCGGGTGGGTGTGTATAAAGTGTAAAGTGTTTTTAAACCCAATTGAAAACAGTCCATTAAGAACTCGAGCATCAGACGATAATTATCATAACATAACCAAAACACCCAACCACAGAAACCATCTGTTTAATCTAGGTTTAGCAGAAGAAGCAGGGCTGTGAATTCTGCTATACCCGAGTGATATCAAGTAGCCCTTCCCGATCAAACCCTTGTTTGAAGTGAAAGTACTACCTCCCCCCTACTTTTTCCAGATCACCCAATAATGGCAAGTGTAACGGGGCGAAATAATCATGTTATTCCCCTGAAGCTAAAGTCCCATAATGAGCCATTTTCAATTCGGCGCATGTAGGAGTGCCCAGTTCGAACATAACCACGTAAGTAGAACTTTTAGTGAAGGCAACTCGTGACAGGAATATTTTGTCTAAAGACTTAAACCTAACATCAAATCCCTTCCTTCACCAACCGTCCTTTGTGCAGTAAATGTCATATCTAAAATTAAGCACCAGCAACTGTTTCTAACCTAAGAACTGTGGAATTAACTAAGCCCTTAATGTTTTTTTTTTTTTTTTCATTCATCTCTCAAAACTCCTCACGTAAAAGTTTCGCAGTAGATTCACGCTACTTAATTAGCCCAACAGGTCAGTTCAGGTAAGAAACTTTTGTAAAATAACAAAATAAATTCGTTAAATTTAAGCTGATAAATAATAAATCAATTCAACCGATGAAAGCTTGTTAAACCAGATTATGATCATTCAAACTATTATTTGTTAACATTTTTAATTCTTAAATATCCTAGATAATTAATTTCTGTAACAAACCACAGCATGACTTCAAATTCATTTACTTTTTTTTTTTTCATTTTTATCCTTTGAATCTTCATGTTTATTTACTGCATGAAAAATATGAATATAATTTAAGTTATATTTTTTTATTTTAATCGAACTAAACAGTGAGGAGGGTTAACTCGCGATCATCCTTCACTCTTCTAATACCGGACTTGCCTTCACGGAAAGGCCCCTAATTCTAAAAATATCCTATATTCTACGAAACGAAAACGAACTACCTTGAAGTTATATTTTTTTTTTTAATAGAACTAACAGTGAGGAGGGCTAACTCGCGATCATCCTTCACTCTTCTAACCGCGGACTTGCCTTCACGGAAAGGCCCCTAATTCTAAAAATATCCTATTTTCTACGAAACGAAAACGAACTACCTTGAAGTTATATATTTTTTTTTTAATAGAACTAACAGTGAGGAGGGCTAACTCGCGATCATCCTTCACTCTTCTAATACCGGACTTGCCTTCACGGAAAGGCCCCTAATTCTAAAAATATCCTATATTCTACGAAACGAAAACGAACTACCTTGAAGTTATTTTTTTTTTTTTTAATAGAACTAACAGTGAGGAGGGCTAACTCGCGATCATCCTTCACTCTTCTAACCGCGGACTTGCCTTCACGGAAAGGCCCCTAATTCTAAAAATATCCTATTTTCTACGAAACGAAAACGAACTACCTTGAAGTTATATTTTTTTTTTTTTTAATAGAACTAACAGTGAGGAGGGCTAACTCGCGATCATCCTTCACTCTTCTAATACCGGACTTGCCTTCACGGAAAGGCCCCTAATTCTAAAAATATCCTATATTCTACGAAACGAAAACGAACTACCTTGAAGTTATTTTTTTTTTTTAATAGAACTAACAGTGAGGAGGGCTAACTCGCGATCATCCTTCACTCCTCTAACCGCGGACTTGCCTTCACGGAAAGGCCCCTAATTCTAAAAATATCCTATTTTCTACGAAACGAAAACGAACTACCTTGAACTTATTTTTTTTTTATATTTAAGTTCCCAAATTTCTTGAATTTCATTCTATTATATTGTTTTCAAAACATAATTATCATACTTACATAATTATATTTATCATTATAATAATATACTAAAGTCAGGCCATTCCAATAGGTAACACTTGACAACTCATCAAAATTCAACAACGTAACGGCGGTCATAAAATAAGAACTGCACAATGCTTAACTTTTTCAATTACGATTACATATTTATTGTAATAATGACCGATACGAGTAATTTTTCGATTTTCTTTCACTAATAAACTATTCTAAACGTAATAAACAATTTATGATTCTAAGAACTGAACGCTGCCACAATGCTACGTCATTTAACCCTTTTTCTTTCCAAACACTAGTGATGCTGCTCTAAAAATTGAAAGCTGATAAGTCGAATAGAATGCAGCGATTACTTATGAAGAAATATCTTCATAAATTAGTATCCTCGTTGTGATTATAATAAAACATAATGATATTTATTATTCTTTTAACTAACTATAAAAATACAAAAAAAGAACTAAATAGAAAAATCATTGATGTTAGGTACAATTTAAGTGGGATGTATAAATCATAATGGACAATACATCGTATCACTCTGCACAAGTTGTCACACCACCAACTCATAAATATTGAAATTGTGTTGTGGCTGGTAAGAAAACTTTATTAAAAGTTGAGTTGTTAAATCTGGTAAAAGCAACTAAGCCGTCCAAGCTCCACTATGTAATCGATGAACTAGCCCTAGAGTATGGACACAAAGTTATTTGATTTCCTCCCTTCCACTGCCAGTATAACGCCATCGAGCTTATTTGGGCACAAATAAAGTGTCATGCAGCGCGGAACAATATTAAACCACTCTTCAGTACTGCTAAAATGATGTCTCTCCTACAATTTGTGTGTGCAGAAGTCAGTCAACAAAATCGTAGAGAAAACAAAGAAAATAATTTTACAAGATTTTGAACGAGATGTTAGAATAGACAATATTATTGAAAATGAATTAATAATATCTCTAAATGCTGACAACAGTGATGAAGATGACAATACTAATAACAGTTCTGATAGTTCAACTGAATTAATGCATTTTTTTTGTTAACTTATGTATCTGTCTTATTTTGCTCCTTAAATTTACGAAGAAAATAATGAGACAGGGATTCGCCCGATAACCCTTAAAATTCACATATGTTTCAAGTCCGTATCGATTCATTCACCCTCTCAATATGAAGATAAAACCGACAAATGTCAAATGTCACCCACCAAAATGGCCCAACTATAATTTTTTTTTTTTAAATATTTTGATTCTCTACTTTTCTACCAACAATTTCTGAAAAATAAAAACATTGACTAGACCTGTTCAGGATTTCATACCCTCCTTTCTAATCAAATAATATTGTACTTCAGAAATCTTATCAAAAACGTTAAATTGTAATCTCTAAAACCAAACATTTTGTTCGTATATTTCACGCAACCTTTGTTCAAAACCTTTATTATGAAAAACTCATTGAAAACACTGTTGAAACACTAGGGCCCTCCATAACCTCAAACCCCAACAATTTTTTTTTTATGGTATACCATTTAAAATCTACTTAAATTACCTGTTCATTCAACATCATACACGACTCCTTTTAGACACTATTCATTGTAGTTCAATCATCCCTAGCTTTCCAACAGCATTATTTATATTTAAATACAGAATTTACCTTTTAATGAACTATTCTTAACTATTAGCTTACTATGAATCTCACCTGTCCAAATTAAGCTACTCATTTTCTAGTTTACCCCATTTAAAAATCTACATATAGTTTGAATATATAGAAACTAAACCTTTCAATAAATTACATCTAGAAAGAATAAATGCTAAATTTGTCATATATATTTTAAATTACCCTTTTTTTTTTTTCACCAAAACTTAACAAAAGAATAAAATCAAACTTTGACCAACGACAAGGTATTGTTTAGAAATAATAACCCAACTCAATTAGTTTCTAGACTATCTTGATTCTAGTTCAGAAGAGTTTTGCTATACCTATTTATTTCCTTAATCCTAAGTTACTCCTTTTTTTTTAACTACAGGCACTAATGCAATGAACCATCTTAGTATGTTGATACTAAACTTTTATAAGAATAAATATAACACGAGAATAAAAATTTGTGATTACGCATTTTGTACAAAAGAACCCTCATTTAATCTAGGCGTATTTACGAGTCTGAAACTTTGAAATAAATAAACAAATCTTAGAAAAGTTCCTTTTTTTTTTCTACTAACCTAAATCAAACAATTTTTTTTTTTTTTAAATATTTCACCTGTTTTGGCTAAACCTTTTATTTTAACCTAACCTAACCTAAGGAAAGAGTTCGTTCGAGAAGCACTACCACCACACTACACTATCACTACCACCACTGGCACTATTCCTGCCACAAAACAGTAGTGCTCGCATTGCTGTGTTCTGGTTTGAAGGATAAGGGTGCCGGTGAAATTACAGGCACATGAGACCCCTCATCTCCACGTCTCAGGGTGGCGGCCGCAGTGCAATGCCACACAGGGCGCCTCCTAGGTGTACGCGACCCATGAGGCAATGCCCCGTTCATAGACAGAGGGTACCACTCAACATCAGTTGGGCCATCTACTTGATCCGCAATTTTAAGTAGTATAAAAAGTAAAACCTAAGTAGTTTTTTTTCTTACCGAACCTAAGTGAAACCTAACAACCTAATCTAAGAGAATCTTAAGCAGATATTCCTTTTAACATCCTAAGCGAATCCTTATTATTTAATTATAGTTTTTTTTTTTTTTTTTTTTTTTTCTCGAAACCTAATTTAGATTATGTTTTCAATATTTGATTCTAACAAATAAATAGTCAGAAATGAACCAAACCCATTTGCTCCAACAATTCATTATTTTGTTCTATGCAACTTTTATTTTTATTTATTTACTAAGTCGGCCTATGAGTAAAAATAATTAATAATAAAGATGTGAATAGATCTCAATTTAAAGATTTTAAAAGGTACATTCTTACGTAATCGTTTTCCACACATGTAAAATCTAAAAACAAGCAATCTACGACCCCCTTTTAAAATAACTACATACCTACGTATAATATCAAAGAAGATTTATTCTAAAGCTAAACAATATATTTTACGACTTCCCCATTTGAATAAATATAAACCTACTTCTATACCAAAAAAAAACATTTCACGATACTATAGCTAACTAAAAATAATTTAGTTTACGACCCCCCGATTTAAAGAATAAAATACTTACTTGTACGAAAAGATAAAGTTAACCATTTACAAAATCTATTTTTAAACGACTTGTCACAAACTACACGACGTGACGTTCATTAATTTCTAATGTACCTTCTTAATAAATTAATATCTTTGAATAATCCCGCTTAAAGAAATCAACCCCTAAAATCCGAAAAATATTATCTATCAATTTATCTAACTATCTACCTGTCTATTTTCCTATCTATCTACCTATCTATCTTTCTATCTATCTTTATAAAAGTATTTACCTATTTTAGTCTAATAAAAAATAATTTATTTATCGACCCCCCGTTCAAAGAATTTTAGTTCCCACTTTTACAATGCAAACCCACTATTTACCTACTTGAAATTAATTAACCAACCGACCCCCCGTTTAAAGAATTTTAATTCCCACGTTTACAATGCAAACCCACTATTTACTTACTTAAAATTAATTAACCAACCGACCCCCCGTTTAAAGAATTTTAATTCCCACTTTTACAATGCAAACCCACTATTTACTTACTTAAAATTAATTAACCAACCGACCCCCGTTTAATAAATTTTTATACCTATTTTTACATTAATTAGAAATGTTGGGTAGAACTATTCAAAGTTAACTACTTATTTTAGATAAAAATACCTGAAGCAAAACTGAGAAATTTACCTAGTTAGAATCAACCCCGTGTAAATGGAACAAACTTACTATATTATAACAACACAAATCATAGATAAGTAGCTCAAAATAAAATAAGAAACATAAAAATATAATTTTACTATTAACATAATCCTATTTTACTAGTAACCTATTTTATGAATCTACAATGACTAGATCAGTAATTTTTTCTAGAAGGCGTAAAAAGGAGATGAACCTAATGATGATGGTATTCTTTATACCTTGAACAAATATTTCTGCAAAAGTTTTTAGATTCATTATATTCAATTAACCTCAATAGAACCTCACTTAATCAATTTTATTTAAAAAAATCCAAAATTTGCCAATAAAATGATATCTACCTTTAAAAAATTTAAAAATCGCAACTACATAAGACTGAAAGTGACTTTATTTACTTTGTTACTTTGCCTAGAAATATAAGTTAACCTACCTATTTTCTCGCATAGTCTTTAAGTTCGATAACCTTTTAAACAATGACACAATTATCTATTTATTTTTAATAAATTTAACAAACACTACCTACCTCCAACTAACGTAATGAAATTACTTTCCTACAACGAAGACTTACATAATTTATAAAACTATTGAATAAAATGATGCCTACAAAAATTACTAAATAAAATACCTAATTATAGTTTGACTTGACATAGAACTTTCCTATATTTACGGCAACAAATTGTGCAGGAAACCCGCCACATGAATTAAATACTAAATCAACAACCCACAAACTAACAATATACCCAAAAATATTTATTTTATACTTATGACAGCTTAAAAAAATAACCTAATTAAATTCATATTACTAATAAATTGAGAAACTACTTAATTTAGACATAAACTATCCTGGTCACGGCACCAAATTGTAACTTCCCCCCTCTCATACCCACTACCCCGCTTACTAATTTCTTAACCTCTCAACCCCTCGCAACCCTAAACCCCACAAATACTATAACTACTGACTGTTCTAAAACTTAACTCCCGCTTTCCAACTTTCTTAGTTACTTACATGAACGTATCTTTGATATGTTCATCGTACTAGATATGGGTTAGCTTGATTCATTATTTAATTATTTTGGCCACGGTGATCGTCTAGTTTTTAGTGGTAGGACCGTACGTTGTGTAATTGTAGTAATTCAGGTAATTTTAAGTTATTTATGTCAAGACCTAACAATACCTAATGGAAACCTAACTAAACTTATCTATCGAATAATTCATAATATCTAAACTACTAAAATATAAATTCAATATTGATTAGTTTTAAAATATAATTTGATTAACCTAGTTTATCCCGACGTTATTAATTTAAGATTTTATCCTAATCTATAACTACAGTTCAAAGACTTCCTCTCTTTACCATACTTATTAAATTTCCTAACTTACCTAATATAATACCTATAGACAAATCTATTTAATGACTTTATCCTAAAGTGCACTCCAACATAATTTAATTAGTATGAACGCATCACAGAGTCAAAAGAGATGTGTTATCCTCATAACAACAATAATTATCGAAACTTCATAAATTATCATGATCAAAGAAAAAGACTTAGCTAAAGTTTGTTTGTCAGTCTGTATAGTCTTGTACTGGGACACTCTAAGGGCCGCACAATAAAATTGTGCGGGACAGTTCATCCGACCTCCCCTCAACTGTCTTTCCGAACCTCGCCATAAATAAATATTATAAAATATAATGACGTTAAGGGACAAAGAAACATTCATACAGGAAAGTTATTATTCCAGAATGTTTGCATAAAAATGTATTTCATAATTTAAAATTATATTTAATATAAAAGTCTTAATTTTGAGACTCATATTAAAATATAGATCTTTATTGATCTTTATAGACTCAATTATGCTCTAAAAGAGGATCCACAAACTCCAATGGTCCATGACACGTTCAAACTTATAAATCTTTAGAGGTTAAAATCTCAGATAATGAAATATTAGGTATATTTATAAATACCACTTAGTCAAGTGTCTAAGATTCAAACTTGACTTCAGACTCATTTGGTCATCAAGCATTTTAGCCTAAATATTTATTTATTAGATGGAAATAACGGTTATAACGGTATTCATATAAAAAATCTTGAATTAACCTAAACGAAAGTCTTATCTTACCTACAACATCTACGAATTCTCTTACTCGAACTACCTAATTTTTTTTTTTGTTAATCTATTTTTATTCGAACTAGCAGTGAGGAGGGTAGCTCGCGATCTTCCATCAACTCTTCTAACACCGGACTTGCCTTTACGGAAAGGCCCCTAAGTTCTAATAATAACCTAACATTCTACGGAATAAGAACAAGAACTACCTTGAAGTTAAATATTTTATTTTATTTTTAAATGAACTAACAGTGAGGTGGGTTAACTCGCGATCTTCCAACACTCTTCTAACACGGACTTGCCTTTACGGAAAGGCCCCTAGGTTCTAATAATATCCTAACATTCTACGGAATAAGAACAAGAACTACCTTGAAGTTAAATATTTTATTTTATTTTTAAATGAACTAACAGTGAGGTGGGTTAACTCGCGATCTTACAACACTCTTCTAACACGGACTTGCCTTTACGGAAAGGCCCCTAGGTTCTAATAATATCCTAACATTCTACGGAATAAGAACAAGAACTACCTTGAAGTTAAATATTTTATTTTATTTTTAAATGAACTAACAGTGAGGTGGGTTAGCTCACGATCTTCCAACACTCTTCTAACACGGACTTGCCTTTACGGAAAGGCCCCTGGGTTCTAATAATATCCTAACATTCTACGGAATAAGAACAAGAACTACCTTGAAGTTAAATATTTTATTTTATTTTTTGTAAACGAACTAACAGTGAGGTGGGTTAACTCGCGTTCATCCAACACTCTACTAACCCGGACTTGCCTTCTCGGAAAGGCCCCTAAGTTCTAATAATAACCTACATTCTACAAAGCCTAGTAGAAAATAAACTAAACTTTAAATAAAGCTCGGTATAATAAAACTCTTCCGAATGATTTAAATTAATAAAATACAGTCAAAGTCTGTCTTTACCTTTACAAGAACTAATTTCTGTTTTAAAGAATTCCCCAAATAAAACCTTGGAACATAATAAAATAACATAGAAAAGAATTATCAATATTTGATATATCAGATTAGGGACTTCAAGTTCCTCCTTCTATTCTAGTCAGGATTCACTTAGCACGGCTCTTGCTAGGCTGAGTATAATCACGAATATCAAAACGATTTCTTTATATCTTTAGGCAAAACCCCAGTTACCTATTTGTTTCAAACTTTATAATTTTGTCACAACAAAATAATCTAAAATCACAACTTTTACTTTTAACAAGTTTAGATTTACTAGCTTATTATTTCAAACTAGATAGTTTAAAAATAGAGCTTCTGAATTCAATTCAAAATTTAAAACTATTCTTTGAATATAAATTATGATAGTAGATATCCTGGTTTGTTACATCAGGTCAGTGTCTCAAGAGTCACTCCCTTCTCTAGTAGAGATCATCTTCAGTACGGCTTTGCTTGACTGGAGTATAACCGTTAATAACAAAATTGAGTTCTCTTTCATCTCAATAGATATCACTATGTAAAATTTGTGAATTATTTCTCTCCAATTAAACACAGAAGCTCACTATTTCAAAATAAGTTGGATTTTAGATTTAATCGATAAGTAAGATTCACATTAAGCAATAGACTGCAAATATGAAAAGGAATTTCTATCAAGATATGAACCCTAACTAAAGGTTACGTGAAAACTAAGAACAAGTTTCTAGATTCAATTTATCAAAGAAAGGGTAAAAACTATTAAGTAAAATCATTAAAGTAATTAAACTGCTTTGAAAGTCTTCTTTATTATTTCAAACGAAAACTTAAATGCAAACACAACACAAACGCAACATAGACGTCAACGCAATCAAGCGTAACGTAAGCGCAAACGTAAGCGTCAATGCAAACATAAACGCAACATAAACGTAGACGAAACAATGAACGTAAACGCAAACGTAAACGCAAACGTAAACGCAAACGTAAACGCAAACGTAAATGTAAACATAACACAAACGCAACATAAACTTCAACGCAATCATGCGTAACGTAAACGCAAACGTAAGCGTCAATGCAAACATAAACGCAACATAAACGCAACGTAAACGCAAACGTGAATGTAAACATAACACAAACGCAACATAGACGTCAACGCAATTCAGCGTAACGTAAACGCAAACGTAAGCGTCAATGCAAACATAAACGCAACGTAAACATATAGTATTTTAATTACTTTAATTACTTTATTTTAATTTATTTTATCAGTAATATACACACAAGCCATCAATTTAATAAATAAGACACAACATTACAAAAGGTTTATAATCAATTCACTTACCAATAATATCTAATTCCAAACACTGAAATCCAAATATGCACAATATTTCACTATGTTTCACTACACTTTACTTTGTTTTCAAAAATACTCAACACTTCAAAGTATTATTCAAAGTTCACAAGAATTTAACTCTTCTCAATATTTCACTACAATTCACGGTTATTTTACTGTACTAGATATCATTTTACTGTATTACTATACCCGACTGTACTCTCTGGGCTCCCGAAATAAAAACAACTGCCCTCCCATCCGCTCGTCACCAGTTTTATACCCGCGACCCTCCTACGGGGGTCATGACCCTCATACGGTGGTCACGACGCTCCTACTGGAACTATGACCCTCGTACAGCGGTCACAATCCTTCTACGGGGGTCATGACCCTCATACGGTGGTCACGACGCTTCTACTGGAACCATGACCCTCGTACGGTGGTCACAATCCTTCTACGGGGGTCATGACCCTCATACGGTGGTCACGACGCTTCTACTGGAACTATGACCCTCGTACGGTGGTCACAATCCTTCTACGGGGGTCATGACCCTCATACGGTGGTCACGACGCTTCTACTGGAACTATGACCCTCGTACGGTGGTCACAATCCTTCTACGGGGGTCATGACCCTCATACGGTGGTCACGACGCTTCTACTGGAACTATGACCCCTGAACCGAGGTCATTCACTCCATTTAATTTCTATTGTTTTATTTGCTTCTTACAGACATTTTGAGTTCCCCTAACTTCAAGCTCTTTAAATCGAATAAAATATTATGTGTTTCCGCGAAACGGAATGATGTGGGTGGACCTCAGCAACAGAGCGATACTTAGTAGTAACATTAAGTATATAATTTGTATATATTGAATAATTTCATGTTGTTTATTTATTTTGTTATTCCTAGCATGTTTTACTTGTTAGATTTCTTGAACTGTGCAACATTTTTAACCTTAAATATGTTTGTGAAGTAAACGAATCATCAGTCAGCACGTATGATTAGTTACACTAGAGCGAGAACAAATTAAAAATAATAACATTTTCATAAATTAATTTAAATCACAACAATTTCCTACGAATTTAATAAGATTTTAAGAAAATTAAAAAACTCAACTATAAAACCTATAAATAAAAAAAACCTTAGTGACTTTGTCTACATAAATTAAAATTAAAATTAAATATACCCTACCAACAAAATATCCAAAAAAAAGAATATAGGGCACTTACAGTGAATCTTTGAAAAATATATTGAAGACACCGGATGTGTTTCCATAAGCGTTCCGTTTTTACAAGCTTTTATTTAACTTGCAATGTATGTATGTTTGTCTGGATGAAATCCGGGTGGAATCTTGCAACTGAATTTTAAAGCAGTTATCCTCCACCGATTGAGCTGAAATTTGGCATACCTGTCAAGTTCCGATGACAACATAATATGATGGTGTCAGCGAGCTGATCAGATGATGGAGCTGGCAGGCGGACAACGGAACTCCTCGATGGATAATAGTAGACTGGCCGTGTTTAGGCTCATTATGATCAGCACACGGCTATAATGATAAAAAGTATTTACGAGTATCACATAAAACTTGCTTAATTTAAACTCGTTATAAAACTTTCTTGTTATTTGTGGTTATCTGAACTTAATGAAGGGTACTTATTTCCTCAGATATACACACCTGGGGTTGAATCGCCACCTGTAATAGCAAACTATTTATTAAGAGGAGAAGGTGAGCGTTCTGTGTGAGAATAACTATAGCGTCTTAATGGAGCACCTGAGCACTCAATAGCTTAATCAGCCAACGGGTTCAGTAGTTCCTAATAGATCCCTTGGCTATGATCCTGTGGACTTCGATCTTCTAGATAGAACCATTCCATTTTTACGCCACTATCAAATTCCAACGCTTTTGTTAGTGAAGTACAGTCGGCGACAACATGTTAAATCTCTATAAGTATTTTCTAATAAAAACTTTGATGAATCTATTTTGAAGAAAAAACTTGAACGGAAAATCTCGAATGAAAAATCTCGTAGGTATTAAAAATCTCGAACGAAAAATCTCGAATGACACTGCTGGCTCTCGAGCCCATACCAGCTAGTCACAAATTGGTGGATTGAACTACTGAGATTAGACCGATGTCACGAGCCTCATGGTGTCCTCTTTTCTCACGATGGTTTCTTCACCGTTTGGGCACGTGGTCAAATGATAAATGGTTCAAATGGAAACATCCATTTGAACAAGTCAAGGTCTCCTACCTAGACCAAAATGCGTAAACTGCTTGGAGAAACCAGCTAAACAGGGAAAAAAGCTGCATGCCGTGATTTCTCCAGTTAGCGGCATAATGTCGCTTTCTCTAGCTGATGTTTTTATTTAATTCAACACGGTTTATACTTTAATTCATAGAAATGTGAAGTAGGGTACTGTTGCCTGGCTGTTTTGTATTGAAACAAATGTCGCAGTTTTTCGCCCCACTACTTTAAACACTTAAAAACTTAAACACTTGAATTATTTAGTAAATCCATGAGTTGGGGTGTCAGCTTCACGTGAAATTACCCTTATGTGTGATAAGTGATTGAATATGAACTGTGTTTTAAACCTATTAATGTTTTGAATTATGGGGTGCCTGACTCCTTTCACCACACTGGTTTTTTCACCATCGGTCACGGTCCTTTCCACTACCGTTGGGTCACCTATCTAACGCAATGACCATAAGAATGAACGAGTCACACGGCGAACGAACGATAACAATATCAATTAAATTATGATGAATTCAATTGCGTAGAAGACGATCAATATTCATAAAATCATAAAAAAAACATGTTTAAATGTTTTAGCATAGTAATGTATAGTACTTAAGTCGTTTCAAGGAATAAATATTTGTATCATTCCATACACAGAGGAAAGAAAATACATCCAAATCGGTTTAGAAATGTCGGAGAACAATGTTATTATACAATAAACCCCGGACCGAATTTTATTATAAATTTTATTAAAAAAAGCCGTAGAATTAAGAACCTCCTCCGTTTTTCGAAAGGCAGTTAAAAACCGTTTTTTTTAAACTTCGGGCTGAGTGGTATAGAAGTTCAGGGGTTTTTGTCTCAGATCCTTCGGTCGCAAGAAATTGGTGGATGGTGGTGTCTTAAGACCGTTCATCGTGTAATAGAGATAATAAGATGTCTGGTCTCATTAGGTTGATAGATCTAAAAGCTAAATAAATCAATCGAAAACTTAGTAAATGGCGAACATTTGAAGATAGACGAAACCCCGTCAATCCTTCATTCCTTCCCAAATCACAAGTCTGCACATGATTCCATGTCTATCGATAGTCTCACGAATACCAAAGCATTTTTTTGTGATGATGAATTCTGTGTTTAGTAATATTCTTTACAAAATGTGTAATAATTTGTATTTTACAAGCTTTATATTAACTTGCAATGTATGTCCGGGTGGAATATGTTTGTCTTGGTGGAATTTTGCAACTGAATTTAAAGCAGTTATCCTCAACTCAACCGATTGAGCTGAAATTTGGCATACCTTTCAAGTTCCTATGACAATACAATATGATGGTGACAGCGAGCTGATCTGATTATGGAGACGGAAGGTTGACAACGGAACTCCTCGACGATGATAATAGTAGACTGGCCGTGTTTACGCTCACTAATTTTATAAAATCTTGTGTTGAAAAATATATTTTTCACTAAAATCTTTTTACATTCAAAAGTATAATTTTGTGTAACTTTGCACCGACAGGACTGAGTCTTGTGCATCTGTTAATGAAGCCTCTCGAGGCCGAACTAGGTCCGAAGCTGCAAGCTGCGTTGTTCACATACGTCAACACTTCAGCTATATATTTGGAGAAACTTCCCGAAATACGGTACGTATATAAAAATATCAAAAAAAATCTTATGAGAATGTTCACCGTTGAGAACGCGAACCAAGTTCACCGGAATAGCTCTCAGAATTAAGTGGGAATTGGGTAAGCCACAAGCCCACAAAGCTTGCAGAACTGAAAACCGTTTGAAGTCGCGATCACTAACCGGACACAGTGTAGGCCCGCTCTATGAAACGTGATTTAAAAGGTCACGGGAGGGGGCAGATGGAAGCGGCTAAAGCCTTAACGTCGTGCAATTCTGTGCGGGTTGGCATGATGATGATGATGATGTAGTTCCCCGTTTGTCTAGTTGTTATGAGAGGCTCGAACTATTCGTCATGACATTCTATGGGAGGTGGGGAGATATGTCCAGCAGTGAACGTGAATCCGCTGATTATGTAAGTACATACCGACCATTGGACCATTTTCTACAAATAGGTATCTTTTCTTCGTGACAAAAGGAGAGTTACCTATGTATAACTTTGGGTGATTAAACAATAAAGAGGTTTTTGTAAGTATCTACATGTATCTCCACAAAATTGAATGATTATGTTAGTACAAGATCTAGCTAAAGAGATGACTGGATTCAGATGGATGATGATTTGGATTTCGATGAAACGTGGCTGAAAAGAAAGCCAGTAGTCGATATAATTTGGTTGCTCCAAGCCTGCTTTAGTTTTTTTTTTTTTTTTTTTTTTAAAGTAAAGTATAACGTTTATTTCCCGACAGCCTGTAAAACCCTGGCTGCCAGGCAGTGTGTCATTTGTTTTTTTTGACTGTGATCTCAGGCTCACCTATTGTTAAGTGAAGGTGCCTATAGGCATCAACGTAATTTATTTTACTTTGGTCGAAGCCTATAGGTACATCACGGAAGAAAGGAACTTGGAGAAATCGTCTTTTCGTCATCAAGAAGAGACAAGCCTGCGTTTTAGAGGCATTAAATTTGACTAGATTAGCATCACGCCAGTCGGACACGGCCTTAATTAAGAGTTAAATTCAGACGCTTCAGCATCTCGTCTCTCAGCTCATGCATTTTATCCTGTCCAGCTCGACCGGTGGAAACATCAGCAGCTAGAACTATTCTTTACTGATGGAATTGGGTTCCCTGCTCAAAAGCTTCCCATCAGCTAAGGAAACGTTTAACCCTAGCTGCGAAGAAGTGAGGCACCTTTTGAGTAGGGAATTCCGTAACAAAGATACTAAAGCCTCCATTGAAGATGATCAAAATCCAGATGACGCACAGCGCGGCAGCCAGGGTTTTGCAGGCTGCCCGGAAGTACAGCTGATTTGGAGCTGGTTACCTAATTCTGTCGTGTATAAAATAAAAATGGTGTTTTCAGAAATCAATATGAACAAATAGCTGATCAAACAAAAAACTACATAAACAATGTAGTGAGAAACTTGAACATATTGACAATAACCAGAAACCTGGGGAAAATGACGATGGAAAATTTCAGCATCGCTTGGAATGATACGGTGAGATTTGATGAGAGCTTCAAAGATGAAGTGATAACATGGAAAGTATGCGGTCTAATGATGTGCTACTTGATTTTTCCACCAACATACCACAGATAGCAAATACTATATAGTAACCATACCAACATACTAAAGCCACCTGCCACTAATCTGGCTGGCGTAAACGAGAAACCGCGCAACAACTTATTTTTGTGGTATATTGTTTCAATTCTTTTTATCTTCTGATTTTGCTATAAGTTTTTTGTTGCAAAATCATGGTTAATTTTTGATTGGAACCGTGAGCTTATCAAAATGAGCGGAAACACGACTAGTCCTATTTTTTAACTCCCTTCCAAAAAGAAGGGTGTTATAAGTTTGACGTGTAAGGGTAATCTGTGTAACTGTCAGCATATTATTGTATGGCCATCGGAATCGTGCTTGTCAATAAAAATCCAACGAGCTCAAACACGACGGGGCAATTGTTTAGTAGAGGAGTTCCAATGGTCACCATCATCAAACTAGCTCCATGATTCCATATTATTGCATTGTGCCCGAAGTTTAGGTATGTCAAATTCAGTAGTTCTTGAAAATTGGATAATAAACTTTCGCACCCAACTGAAGCCTGGAAAGAAAACAAATGAAAATAGCTTTTAAAAATTGATTATTAACTTACCTATTATCCATCAGATGAGCTATCTTCTTCAGATAGCTCAACTGTTCTATTTGTATTTTATAATTTCGTGCATGTTACTCTTATCGGTAGAGTACTACTCAGTCTGATCAATTCTTTTAAAATGTTTTAGTTTGAGGAAGGAGTTATAAATAGCGTCGTAACACTTCATAACTTGGTTCTGACTGGTTTGGAGACCGTATATACCTCTCATACGGGGGGACCATACAAACTCCCGACTGAAAAATTATCTGAATCATTGAGATATGGTACTTTGCAGGTAAATATATTATGTTCTGTCTTATTGTAATTCACAACTATCTTAGTAAATGTAAGGTCTGGAACGGCATGACAAGGGATCCTTCCGCATCCACAAAAGTACGCTGACGGTGGCTAGTGCCCTGAGCTCGTAATCTGCAGCAAAATGTCAAAGGATCAGGGTTATACTTTGTCAGCTACACCTTGTAGCCCCTTACCATCTCGTGTCCAAAGGAGACCGTGGGACGGGTGCCCACTGTTTCATATTTGATTGAAATACATACATACATACATAAACACACGCCTTTTTCTCCGAAGGGGTAGGCAGAGCCTCAATGGGCCTCTTTTCACAGTGGGTCATCGTGGAATATAGACGTGACAAGTAGTGAGTTCATCGCCGCCATTGATTCCCACGACTGATTCGGCTAACCCTTTCTTCTAGTAATAACACATGATTGGCATATTTATTTTTATTTTGACCCTTAGAGCATTGCAGGTCTCCGTACCGGAGTTTTGACCTGACTACGAATAAAGAAGGGTTATGTTTTGACAGTCTATGTATGTATGTATATTTGTATGAATGTGAGTAAGTTCAACTGTTCCCTCGTATCTCCTAAACCAGATAGCCGATTTTGACAGTCTTTGGATTCGTGCCATCACTCCGCGTGTCATGGCAAAATATAAAAGAAACGAAATGAAAGATTTTATAGGTGAATTAAACAAATATGATTTAATATAGCCCCCCCCCCCCCCCCCTATGTGTCAAGAGCCCCAGTACCGATAAAGCTCATATTCGAACTTAAAAATAATATTCCCATAACCTGCCTACCTACCAAGTTTAATCAAGATTGGATCAACGGTTATGCAGTTATCGCCGGACAAACACACATACTTACAAACAGAATGATGATGATTACAATAAACTATGATTATATGACAGGTCCGGGGCAGCAATGACATTCAAATTGGAGAGAAAACTGAAGAAATGAATGACTTTGCCGTTGAAATGAATGATGTTGAAGTGGACATTACCTGCAATTTAAATACTAAACAGAGCCTACTTCTATATAAGAATAAAAATAACAATCCAAATAAATATTCATATACCATTGAAATCATGGGATGGAGGTATGAACATCATATTAAATAACATCTTTTGAGAAACAGGTTTATAATTAACCCCCAACTTAAAAGAGGGGTGTTATAAGTTGCAGGTCAAAGAGTGTCTGTCTGTCTGCATTCATGTTTCTTTGATGCCACGTACCTCAGGAGTGGGTGCTCTGATTGAAATTAAGTAAATTTTTTGTATGAAAGATGGTGTTTGTGAGATCGTTCTTAGCTATTGTATTGGAAATTGGTGCAGCCATTTCCAGGATTATCAGCTTGCAACAATTTTTTGAAGCGATCTCTGATATTTTTGATGATGATGATGATTGAAAATAGATTCAGCTTGAAAATTTTATAAAATTTCGTATCTTTAAATATTCTTAAATAATATGTAACAATTTGTACCTTACCTACTGTATGTTCCTAAAATTAAATTAAATACCTACTTAAATAATTCAATTTAATTCCAAAATCAAACAAAACATTTATTTTACAGATCTTTTCAATTTTCCTCTCCGGGAATGAGATTCCCGCCCAGCGAAGCACTTATAACAGGATACCTACAAACTAAAATACCGATATATCTGGTCAATCATTTGCATAATTTACTACCTGACGCGTTTCGTGAAGCCGACCACGAATACAAGCAGCCCGGAAGTGGTGCAACAGGCAATAAAACATGCAAATATGTATGTGACGGTACTGCTGCCAAATTATCTGAAGACTATGCAAGTACCTTTGGGCCATATAACGAAAATGATAAGATGGAAAATGGACAAGAGAATGTTAAAGCTGCTGATAACGCAGTGTTTGCTTCAGGTGAAGTTGGCAGGTTAAGGAGAAAAAATCTAAGAACGAGGAGACAAAAACAACGCCGGAATTAACGTACACAGACCAGCCGCAAGAAAATCAACAAAGTTCAGGGAAGGAAATTAAATTAAATTAAATAAACTGAGATAAGTAAGTTAGTAAGTACTTAAATTAAAATGAAATTTCAATTTGTTTTTATTTATCGTCTCCTTTACAAATTTTGAATTTATCTTTAACTAGCATTCACCCGCAGCTACGCTCGCGTGGTAGGTACCTACTTAGATAAAAAGTATCCTTTTGCAGAACTACTTTAGTATTCTAACTTAAATCCTTGTCGGATATGTCCTGGAAGAATTTATAAGCTAATTGTAAGAATTTTTAAATTCTGTCTAAAACATGAGGAAGGTTTTTTTTATTGGAGGAAAAACAGGGCTGTGCGAACACATCGTCCAATCGGTAAACACAAATCAAATTAAACAACGAAAATAAAACTAATTTGTAACTAAACATTTCAGAAATAGGTGGTATAGTTATTGGGCTTCATATCATAAAGGATTAGCCAATATTATACTGTTACAAAACCCAACATTAAACATTTTATAATAACCAAAAATAGATCTTCTTTCATTGACATTACGCACACATTCCATCAACACATTTTGCACATCTTCTAAAGATCCACAGACTTCAGAATTGGGTGATGTTACTTTTAGGTATGCTAATTTTTTGGTCGGAATGTTCCGGAACGCAGCCTGAGAGCGGTAACTAATACCTTCCGTTTGGTCAATCCAGGGATACGGCTTGTTAAGCTCAACGTTGTCATTTTCTGTTAGTTGAATATGCGACGGAATCCACTGCAGTCTTTGACTATACAAAAAATAAAACTCTAAGACTGCAGTTCAATAATTTTATGACTAGATTACTATTATTTATTCCGTGACTAGATTGAAATTTTAAAATAGAGTACTACGTAAAGGTACTAACACTGGTGTTAGATAAAGCAGAGCGAAAATGACCTCAATTACTTATAACATGAGCCTGTGCAAACATTGACCGACTGATGTTTGTACAGCGGGTATCAATGGGGACTGAATGGGTGTACTTACCGACGGTCAGATGGGATTTAATTAATGGAATGTAACTGGCATAATTAAAATTGGAAATACATTAGAAAATTTATTTTCTACATGCTTGGATATTTATAATTCTTTTGATGACCTAAAGATTAAATGAACCTTGGTCAAGACCGGCATCGTTGGTATGAAAATCATTATCAGTCATGTTACCAGGGAATTGCATTATGATAATCAACAAATCAACTGTCATGTTGAATGTAATGCAGGATCTAGGAACATACACTTCTGGACACATCTATTGGCCCACCTTAGAGTTTAGGTTTCTATGGCCCCTACTTTAATATGATTGCTAGATTGAACAAAAACTATTGATGCAGTTTTAAACCTGATACATTTGTCCATCTTTTTCGATCGTATTGTTTTAAATTTTGAATTCAGAATACCACACGACAGGGAGCTACGCCTAACAAGTCGGGTATGCGCCTTGATGAAGGCAGTTGATTTTTGATTAAAAAACATGTTTTATCAAATAATGGATTAATTTAATAACGCGTGTTGCCTCCATGGGCATCTACGACAGATCTCATACGATTAGGCATAGAGTTTATCAACCTCTCTATGAAATTTTGAGGGATCATCTCCCATTCCTCTTCTATGGCAGTTTTCAACTCCTGCATCGTCTGGGCACTGGCTGACGAGCCCTAACACGTCTTTTTAGCTCGTCCCACATGTGCTCAATCGGGTTCATGTCTGGGTTTCTGGCTGGCCAGTCCATAACTGTGATGTTCACATCCCAAAGATATTCCCTGACGATGCCGGCCGTATGGGCTCTTGCATTATCATGCATAAAAAGGAAATTTGGGCCCACATGGTCCACGTATGGCATCACGTGAGGTTCTAAGCACTCACGAATGTACCTTTCAGCATTTAATGTTGGCAGCCGTGGTCCCGTAATAACCTCAAGTTGAGTTTTGCCGCTCGCGGGTATACCGCCCCAGACAGTCCATGAGCCACCGCCATAAGCAACCCTCTCTTCAAAGCAGCATTGTGCAAAACGCTCTCCCTTACGTCGGTAGACCTTCTTCCTTCCATCATTGCCATGTAACGCAATTTTAGACTCATCAGAAAAGAGTACACGGCTCCAATGCTGCTGAGTTCAATTTAAATGAGTACGCGCGAAATGAAGACGCGCTGTTCGGTGGGCTCACGTTAGTTTGGGGCCATTAGCTAGCTTGTGTGGTACCATATCGCGTTCTTTTAACCTTCTCCGAACAGTTCGAGCGCTCACAGATACTCCGTGGAAGTCGCGAAGTTGGTTTTGTATCTCAATGGAGGTAAGGTGACGATTTCTCAAGCTGGTCGTCACGATGAATAGATCCTGCCTTTCAGTTGTGACCCGAGATCGTGACCTTCCTTGGCGACGAACAAAGCCGCCAGTCTCTAGGTACCTCCGATAAACATTTCGGATCGCAGATTGACTTAAATTAAGTTGAGCACTCACATTTCTTTGGCTGTGTCCGGCCTGGTAAAGTGCCACAGCTTGGGCGGCGACTTCAGGCGAAGTATCCATAGATTATTGATAGAACCTCACCTTAATGTTAAGAATAAGTAATGTTTGTTGCAAAACCAAAGAGAAAAATCACACTTTCAAGAATTAAATCCAAGTAAACCAATAAAATCAAGTTTTCTTAGTATTCAATTGTTTGATATCAACGAACAGGCTCCAAATTGTCTTTTGTTTCTTTAAATTCTGAGTTCGAAATAAAAAAAAAGACCATTAAATAAAATTATGAATGTGCCTGGTTCAAAACTGTATAAAAACTTTTTGCTCGACCTAATATATTAGCTAGGACTAAACGAAACTGAAAATGCAAGGTGGGCCAATAGATGTGTCCAGAAGTGTATTTGCGAAACAATCTACGCACGTCTTGGCCGCATCACGCAGACGTACCTGCATAAAACAATCTACGCACGTCTTGGCCGCATCACGCAGAGGTACCTGCATAAAACAATCTACGCACGTCTTGGCCGCATCACGCAGAGGTACCTGCATAAAACAATCTACGCACGTCTTGGCCGCATCACGCAGAGGTACCTGCATAAAAAAATCTACGCACGTCTTGGCCGCATCACGCAGAGGCTGCATAAAACAATCTACGCACGTCTTGGCCGCATCACGCAGAGGTACCTGCATAAAACAATCTACGCACGTCTTGGCCGCATCACGCAGACGTACCTGCATAAAACAATCTACGCACGTCTTGGCCACATCACGCAGAGGTACCTGCATAAAACAATCTACGCACGTCTTGGCCGCATCACGCTGACGTACCTGCATAAAACAATCTACGCACGTCTTGGCCGCATCACGCAGAGTTACCTGCATAAAACAATCTACGCACGTCTTGGCCACATCACGCAGAGGTACCTGCATAAAACAATCTACGCACGTCTTGGCCGCATTACGCAGAGGCTGCATAAAACAATCTACGCACGTCTTGGCCGCATCACGCAGAGGTACCTGCATAAAACAATCTACGCACGTCTTGGCCGCATCACGCAGACGTACCTGCATAAAACAATCTACGCACGTCTTGGCTGCATCACGCAGAGGTACCTGCATAAAACAATCTACGCACGTCTTGGCCGCATCACGCAGAGGTACCTGCATAAAACAATCTACGCACGTCTTGGCCACATCACGCAGAGGTACCTGCATAAAACAATCTACGCACGTCTTGGCCGCATCACGCAGAGGTACCTGCATAAAACAATCTACGCACGTCTTGGCTGCATCACGCAGAGGTACCTGCATAAAACAATCTACGCACGTCTTGGCCGCATCACGCAGACGTACCTGCATAAAATAATCTATGCACGTCTTGGCCGCATCACGCAGAGGTACCTGCATAAAACAATCTACGCACGTCTTGGCCGCATCACGCAGAGGTACCTGCATAAAACAATCTACGCACGTCTTGGCCGCATCACGCAGAGGTACCTACATAAAACAATCTACGCACGTCTTGGCCGCATCACGCAGACGTACCTGCATAAAACAATCTACGCATGTCTTGGCCGCATCACGCAGAGGTACCTGCATAAAACAATCTACGCACGTCTTGGCCGCATCACGCAGAGGCTGCATAAAACAATCTACGCACGTCTTGGCCGCATCACGCAGAGGTACCTGCATAAATTAATCTACGCACGTCTTGGCCGCATCACGCAGACGTACCTGCATAAAACAATCTACGCACGTCTTGGCCGCATCACGCAGAGGTACCTGCATAAAACAATCTACACACGTCTTGGCCACAACACGCAGAGGTACCTGCATAAAACAATCTACGCACGTCTTGGCCGCATCACGCAGAGGTACCTGCATAAAACAATCTACGCACGTCTTGGCCGCATCACGCAGAGGCTGCATAAAACAATCTACGCACGTCTTGGCCGCATCACGCAGAGGTACCTGCATAAAACAATCTACGCACGTCTTGGCCGCATCACGCAGAGGTACCTGCATAAAACAATCTACGCACGTCTTGGCCACATCACGCAGAGGTACCTGCATAAAACAATCTACGCACGTCTTGGCCGCATCACGCAGAGGTACCTGCATAAAACAATCTACGCACGTCTTGGCTGCATCACGCAGAGGCTGCATAAAACAATCTACGCACGTCTTGGCCGCATCACGCAGAGGTACCTGCATAAAACAATCTACGCACGTCTTGGCCGCATCACGCAGAGGTACCTGCATAAAACAATCTACGCACGTCTTGGCCGCATCACGCAGAGGTACCTGCATAAAACAATCTACGCACGTCTTGGCCGCATCACGCAGAGGTACCTGCATAAAACAATCTACGCACGTCTTGGCCGCATCACGCAGAGGTACCTGCATAAAACGCATAAAATAAACATAATAAAAACAACAACAAAAACAGTTTGTTTTCGTTAACAATTTATCAAAGTCTTCCAAATCTTATAAATGAATCCAAATCTTGACATTATTTTCCCTAATTTTATATTAAAATGTACTAGATAGCCTAAAATAAAAATGTCCATACTCAGAAAATGATCTATTTTAACCAATTACATATTCAAACGTATATATAAGTTTTTTTGTTCCACGTATCTCACACAGGCTTATAGACAACTTTTTCTTCGTCCACATCATCCGCGGGATAATTCAGCCAGCGAAGAGCTGGATCAATTCTGAAAATATTATTTTGATTATTATTTATTTATATTTTACTAAGCTCACTCAACGGCTGTAAAGTTGCTTCCTACACAAATTACGTAATAATTATTGAAGTAAAAGAGGTATGTCAGGATCGTTGCAAGTGGAAATCCGTGGTCTCTGCCTACCCCTCAGCCAAACAGGCGTGAGTTTATGCATGTATGTTTTTTTTTTTTTTTAATACTTCCAAGGTTGCAAACAAGCTTACGGCCCACCTGTTGGTAAGCGGTTACCGTAGCCTATGAACGCCTTCGATACCAGAGGCATCACACGCGCGTTGCCGACCCTTTAAAAATTTCCAAACACCCCTTTTGAAGAACCCCATACTGTAGTCGCTCGGGAAAACCTCAGCAGGGAGATCATTCCACAACCTGAGCGTTCGCGGGAGGAAGTTTCTCTGAAACCGCACAGTCCGGGACCACCCTGGCTCTAAGGTGTGCGAATGAATCCGCTGCCGATGGCGAGCGGTGCGGTGAAAAAAGGTTGCTGTAGGCATCATCTCAAACAATTCCTCGGAACAAAACCCATTATACAAACGGTAGAACACGCAGAGAGAGGCAAAGTCTCTCCTCAGATAAGTCTGAGGGCTCAATACCGTTCGTGAGGTTGGGATTCTCGACAATTCTCATTGCACGCCTTTGAACCGAGTCAAAAGGTCCAAGCTGGTAGCCAGGTGCTCCTGCCCAGAGGTGACAGCAGTACTCCATGTGGGGCCGGACTTGCGACTTATAGAGAAGCAGCCTTTGCCCCGCAGTGAAGTACAGCTTCGCTCTGTTAAGTACACCAAGCATTTTGGCAGCCAGCTTGACCTTATGTTCTAAGTAACTACGGTACTGGACGTCGCTAGAAATGTCGATGCCTAGAATCCCAATGCTCGCATGTATTTTTAACATAGAAAACTAATCTTTTATTAATTTATTCTCCATACATTTTTCAGTATCGTATTTCCCTATTTACGCCCTGGATTTTGCCTCAATTTTTTTTCTTGGTTGCAGCGGTTTGTTTATCTAGTGCCCGTAGGTCATAATAAAAAAAACACCTAAAACAACGAAACTAGGGGAATATAGCAATATGCTGGTCCGTAGATTCGCACGATGTACAGACGCTGTCAAAATTACCCTTTTTAAGGCGTACTGTACATCCATGTACTCCGCGAGTCTGTGGTTTCAGCATACTCAAAAGGCTTACGATGCTCTGCGGGTCCAATTCAATAACGCTTTCAGGACGCTGTTGAAGCTTCCGCGCTTCTGTAGTGCTTCAGGCATGTTCGCCGATGCGCGCACAGACACGTTCAACGCCATCTGGCGGAAAAAACAGCCTCACTACTAAGCAGAGTGCGCGTGAGCAACAACAGCATCCTGAAAGAAATTGCAAACAATTACGCATGTCCTCTGGTTTGGAAACTCTCCCAGAGGACGAAATCTGTGTTAGTTATTAATTACTAACCCCTAATCTTAAGCTTACTAACACTATGGACTATGTTGTTTGACTACAAGTCTTTATTTATTTATTTATTTATTTAATACGTTTGAATGGAAAAACCACTGGAATCCCTATTAAATACCAACGAGGTAGTGTGTTAACCCTCAGACGAATAAAAAAAAAGGCAGAGAGGTGAACAAAAGCGGTGAAATAAGTGAGGCCAGTTTTCAATCCATGTTTGCGTAATGCAGTGTAACAATGTATGCGCATGTTTTTTTGTGTGCAAGGAAATAATACTGCCAGTTTTACCGGTTGCTTTGAATAGATATTTTGATTTGAAAAAGAAAAAAAAACTAGCAACCCGCCCCGTCTTCGCATGGGGCGTGTCATTATCGGGGCGGGGATTATCATGTCGTTATAATCTATCCACACACCCAAATACCATCAAAATCTGCTAAAGCAGTCACTTCGTGTATCGAATGTACCGATTCAGAAGGGCTAAGTCGCGCGGGCGCTTCCGTCTGCTGCCCGTCGCTCCGCGCGTGAAATTGAGCCTGAGGATTTTAGTTGAGTATCCCGAGTTTCTTCTCCAAGACCTCTCGATAACAGGAAATTCAGGCTTTTAGACCAATCCATATAAAAGTAACGGACGGAGCGCTGAGTCCTGATAGAGTCCTGAGTTGGTTCTGAGATGCAGCAATCCATGTCAAAGTAACGGACGGAGCGCTGAGTCCTGATAGAGTCCTGAGTTGGTTCTGAGATGTACCAATCCATGTCAAAGTAACGGATGGAGCGCTGAGTCCTGATAGAGTCCTGAGTTGGTTCTGAGATGTACCAATGCATGTCAAAGTAACGGACGGGGCGCTGAGTCCTGATAGAGTCCTGAGTTGGTTCTGAGATGTACCAATCCATGTCAAAGTAACGGACGGGGCGCTGAGTCCTGATAAAGTCCTGAGTTGGTTCTGAGGTGTATCAACTCGTTACTTTATACAGAAAACCTTGGCGATTAATATTACATACATACATAGACACACGCTTTTTTCCCCGTAGGGGGGTAGGCAGAGCCTCAATGAGCCTCTTTTCACAGTGGGTTGCACCATCATAGACGTGACAAGTGGTGAGCTCATCGCCATAATGGCTTCCCACGACTGACTCTGCTAACGCTTTCTTCCAGTAATAACACATTCCATAATAAGCTAGCAGCCAGGACAAATCTTATACCAACGAATCTTATCAACAAGTCTGGTTAATCCCTTAGTCGGCTTTTACAACATCCACGTGAGGAGACGGAGGGGTCTATTCTTAGGCCGGACACACCATAGTTAATATTAAAATTCAAAATAAGCTTACTTTTTGGTATTTGTCCTTGTCTCTTTAGGTTTATGATCGTACATCGATTTGTCCGGGTCAGCTTGGCCAGCACTGTTAGAAAACTCCGAAAACTTCGGGATAATTGGCAGATGTTCGATGGGATCGCGGTTTCTCATGTTCAAATTTCGGTCAGGGGTTCGGGTCACTCGGTTCGGTGTTTCAGAGTTTTGCGTCACTTGGTTCGGAGTTTCAGAGTTTCGCGTCACTTGGTTTGGAGTTTCAGAGTTTCGCGTCACGTGGTTCAATCTTCCAGGGGTTCGCGACACATGGTTCGGTATTCCAGGGGTTCGCGTCACGTGGCTCGGTATGCCTGGGAACATGCGCATCACTGAGGGGCTATAGCCCGGTGGTGGGGCTTTCGCCTGCAAATAAATGAAAAACTGTCACAAACATTTGGTATTGATAAAATAATGTGGCAGTAGTAGCGTCCGCTGATGATTTCCTATAGGATTAAGGTCTAGATGGGAAGTCAAGGGGTTCAATTTTTCCTGCATGTTGCTGAAATCAGTCTCGAACGAAGCGGCTGTGGGGGGGAGCCGCTCTAGCAAGGCTGCCCACATCCATATGTTAATAATTGTGACTGGACACAACCTCACTGCAACCAGCATTCGTTGAATTTCCACCTTACGATTGTCCTTGAGCTGATAATAAAATGTAAAAGGTATTCTGACCCCCGGTTTTCGAGTTCATCTTTACGCATGTGTATGGTGCGGGTGGTGTATGTGTTTTTGTGTGTAAGTCCTCTTGGGTCATCAAGACCGCTGAAGAGTTATTTTAATTTTATAAGGCACATAAAAACGTGGTTTTTAGATAAATTTCCTTATTATTTATTATTTATTTTCACACTTATTTTCTTATTGTTCTCATTTATTCTATTATTCTTATCTTATTTCACTTTTTTTTTTCTTTTTATTTGGCTCCGCACGGCTTGTGCATTTGCCATTTTCAAGTAAGTATCTGTATTTTCACTATATTGTATTTTCAATATATTTTGCAACGTTACACTCCTTCCAAGTCGTCAAAGTCACAGTCGAGTCATGTTTTAGTAAAACGGTGGCCAATTTTACTAATACTTTGGTAGACAATTTCCACCAATTTCAAAAGTCACGCAATTCACTTCCATTTCATTTCACTACACTTGTGCTTTTTAAACGAGCTACATTAGTTAAAATGCCACCAAAATAACACAAAATAACTCAAGAAAACACTAGGAAAAGAAATAAAATAAAAGTAGACAACGTCTCTTTTCGAAAATGGCGGGAAGAGTCATCCTTATTTCACTTATTTCTTTTGTTCATAAGCACGTCTATCAGAACTAGACTCAAACTCAAACGATACTCTTAGATTTCGATCGTTTAAAAAAAGTCAGCTTGAATATCGATTGAGTTTGAGGTTAGTTTCTGGCATACGACCTCCGTGGTGCGGCGGCGAGTAGCCGCCTGAGATGCGAGAGGTCGTGTGTTCGATACTTTGCGGGCCAAATGTTTGTATGAACTGCAAATATTTGTTACGGGTCTAGGTGTTGTGATACCATGGTACTCGTAGTTCATGAAATCGACGACACCGGGAACTGTATTGTGGGTTTAATGTTACGTTTATATTAAACGATATGGTACCTAAATTGTGTAAATATTACTTTACCATGTAAAAAACATCCTCCAGATTCTTATCGTATACATGTTCAGTTGTGAACTCTCCAGGATGCTGTATTAGCTTATGGCCGTACTTGTACTTATGACTGCCCTGCGTCTTCCGCCAGGAGTCCGATAGCGACTTCTCAGAGTCACCTTGTGCCATGTCTTGGTAGTCCGAGGCGTTTGAGGAGAACACTGTCAAAAGGACATAGACATTTATTTATTACTAGCATAAGGACAGGCCGGATGACGTGATACAATGACTTCCAATTCACTCTTAATCGTAGCATGCAGAATGCTGTTCATACGGTTATGTGTCAAGAGCACATAAAAGAGCAGGAGTTTGTCTGTATAGTAAATTAATAGCCACGATCGGAACCAGCTCCGTAAAAGTAATTTAAAAGCCTCGTATGGAACCAGTTCTAAAACGCCGGTTCTGTAGACGGCCGAAGGGGTAGTAGAGCTTGTTTATGTGTCCAGGGAAGTACTACCCTATACCTATTTCAGCCGCAAAGCAGTAGTGCTCACATTGCTGTTTTCCGGTTTGAAGGGATGATCGACCTACGTAGGTCACTTGACAGTTCCTTAATAATGATCGACCTACACAGGGACAAAGATAAAACACTAATAGGTAACAATTGTTCATCAGGAAAACGCAAATAAAGGAGTTAATGAGGAAAAAAAACCATACCTTCAAAGGAACCACTGAGCATAGATATCAGCATATCGCAGCACATAGATATCAGCATATCGCAGCACATAGATATCAGCATATCGCAGCACATAGATATCAGCATATCGCAGCACATAGATATCAGCATATCGCAGCACATAGATATCAGCATATCGTAGCCCATAGATATCAGCATATCGCAGCACATAGATATCAGCATATCGCAGCACAAAGCAGATATCAGCATATCGCAGCACATAGATATCAGCATATCGCAGGACATAGATATCAGCATATCGCAGCACATAGATATCAGCATATCGCAGCACAAAGCAGATATCAGCATATCGCAGCACATAGATATCAGCATATCGTAGCCCATAGATATCAGCATATCGCAGCACATAGATATCAGCATATCGCAGCACATAGATATCAGCATATCGCAGCACATAGATATCAGCATATCGCAGCACATAGATATCAGCATATCGCAGCACATAGATATCAGCATATCGCAGCACATAGATATCAGCATATCGCAGCACATAGATATCAGCATATCGCAGCACATAGATATCAGCATATTGCAGCACAAAGCAGATATCAGCATATCGCAGCACACAGATATCAGCATATCGCAGCACATAGCAGATCGCTATCTGGGTAGAACCATAAATTCATATTAAATCCAAGAACTTCACTCACAGTCTTCCCCTTCACCTGACCTCTTAAGGTCGCTGTCTGTGTTCATATCTCCCCCTCCGCCTGTTCTCCTAAGGTCGCTGCCTGTGTTCAAGTCTCCCCCCTCGCCTGATCTTCTAAAGGTAGCACCTATGCCCAAGTCCTGTTTGTCGTAGTACTGGCCGCGACGGATGTAGACTCTTACATCCGATCCTGAAACATGGTGTGTTGTATTAATACTTATTGCTCAGCCTATATCTTTCGCCAACCATTGCTTGCATAGATCTTTTCCATTTTAAAATACATACAATTGTACAGACAAGCGAACACAGAATGTTGAGCATACCGTGGAATGCAAAAAAAGTGGAAACCAAAAGTCCAAACTTGACCAACTGGCCATCAAGAACAGACTCTTCACCATCTGCTACCAGTGAGATCTCAGTTATTTTGGTCACACAGCCCGGAAACAGCTAGATAACCATGAACAACTGATTGTAGTGGGAGAAGTGGACAGAAAAAGACCACGCAGGCCACGACGCAGCCGATCACCTATATAGTCGCTGGTCTGATCAAGTCAAGGCACTCACTGGTCTCCCTATTACTGCAGCTCTGAGATAAGTCAAGCACAGAATAGCGTGGAAGAAGCTCATCGCCTCTACAAAATCCTTTCAGGACGGAAACGACTTTCACTCAAGCACGTGTTACATCAGATATGTAAGGTACTCACGACTTAATGTAAGGAACTCTGCAAGCATGTAGTTGTAACCGTAGGCGATGCCAGCTACAATTGCCATGGTGAAGCCGATGCATATAGAGCAACATAAGGCCAACGCCAGGACAAAGGTGAGCAATCTGAAATTACAAAACTGCTGATAAAATACTTTTTTTTTACATAAAATAGTATTTGTTCATAAGAATATCATCACAATTAAAGAATCATATTGCTTCCCTTAGAATTTCCATGACAATCCATGGAAAATTCATTTCAGACCCACGGTACCCCTGGCCATACCCCTGGCGGTACCGTAGGTCTTTTAAAGTTAAACGGTACCACCGAGTAAGTGACCCTAGTGATGTGTTGACCTAGCCCCGTGGTTACGTTTGCACCATTCAATTTGATACAACATACTAACCTTGCTTTTCTCGCCATAAAAATTTGTTTATTTAGCGTTTGTTTTTGACATGGTTTTTTGGATAGAATGTTCACCAAAAAACAAGTTCCTTTAGGAACATTCGGTTGACTTTGCAAAATTTTGAAATTCCAAAATGTATAATTTCCCGCAATGTTGTTTCTTTTTAGTGTTGTATTGTTTTAAAGTTGTGTTCCTATAATGTTGACTTTTTTGGGATCACATAGTTTTATCAATCTCTAAGGCGCTCAGAACACGACAAAATTTTGAACTCTCAGTTGCGGCAACCGGCAAATCGCAACTATAGCCGTTTTTTTGGATGACAGCTGTCAAAATTGATTCAGTCATATTTCGGAAACTACTCGTGCTAGAGTTTCGTTGTATGGCTCAAATGAAAGCTGATGACAAAATCTACATTTTGGATGACTGCTGTCAAAATTGAAACAGTCATATTTCGGAAACTACTCGTGCTAGAGTTTCGTTGTATGGCTCAAATGAAAGCTGATGACATAATCTACATTTTAGATGTCAGCTGGCAAAATTGAAACAGTCATATTTTGGAAACTACTCTTGCTAAAGTTTCGTTGTATGGCTTAAATGAAAGCTGATGACAAAATCTACATTTTGGATGACAGCTGTCAAAATGTTATTTTTGTTTTATTTATTATTTCTGTCACCAGGCTGTATCTCATGAACCCTGATAGTAAGACAGTTTAAATAAACAATAAAATAAATATTTAAGGGATATTACCCATATAAAACAAGTGTATTTTTTGCCATTTTTATAGATAATGGTACGGAACCCGTACCATTCATGCGCGAGTCTGACTTGCACTTGGCCGGTTTTTTAATACGGTCTGATTGTCTGTTTTTTCTTTTCCCTATTAATCAATGGTGCAAACATAACTAACTAGTTACGTCTGCACCATTAATGGTGCAAACGTAACTAACCAGTTACGTCTGCACCATTAATGGGGCAAATCAATGGTGCAAACGTAACAGCGGGGACCTAGCTATCTCTCGTATGATAAATGGGTAATAAGATAGATAGATAGCTTTTTTTTTTGAGCGAGTGGTTTCAAAAATTTACTATTTTCCGTTTTGGTTCATTTTATTTACCGCCAAGTTGTGCTTTGATTTCATAGACAAATGTATTTTTAGTCATTTAGAATAATAAAAAATATAGTAGGAGTTGGTACCTAAGGTGGAGAACTTAGGTGAAGCACGGGTCCGGACTCATTACATCACTATTAATCGGTGGTACCGTTTAACTTTAAAAGACCTACGGTACCGCCAGGGGTATGGCCAGGGGTACCGTGGGTCTGAAATGGGAAAATTAATACCAATTTGATTAGGAGTATAAAGGGAATGGAGCGAAAGTAGAAAATATTTAATAATAAAATAAGTATGTGTTTTAGTTACATCAATTGTGATTTATGATATATGATGATTGAGTTATACTAGAAGTTCTGCGAAGCACAATTTTTTGCGGCAATTGTGTTCAGTTTATTTCCAAACATTAGCTTTTTTTAGCATAGTGAAAAGAGTTATCTGTTTCAAAAACCAACTTTAAAACCTCGCGAGATATGTTCGTTATTATGTACGCATAGATAGGTAGGTACGTTAGTTGCAGAGGGTTAATCTGATCAAGGTTAATGTACTAACGCACAGATGTATCTTTTTTTTTTTTTTTAATCTTGTTATTTTTTAATTTTGGTACCTTTGTACAAAATCTAGCAGCCATCCAAAGCATGCGCATAAATGGCACATGACACAGTCCTTGCTACCTTAATCAAATCCTGTTGATTGCAACTCGAAATGTAAACAGGTATACATTCCAACCTACATCTTATTAATCTGAAAGAGAAAACGTAAGTAAATAATAAAATAAGTTTTTTATTTAACAAAACACTAAAACAGAAAACGAAAAACAGAAACAGTTCAGAAGTTGATTCGTTTTCATGATAATTCATTCAATTTATAAAATTCATTCAGTCATAGTCTATTTTCGTACATTTATTTTAGCATTGGGTTGTATAGAATAAAATGATATGTTGTGTGTTAATTGAAATAAAAACTTACAGTTTTATAATTCTACGACATTTTTTCCAGTTAATTTATCACAATAATTGCAATTTAATTCGTTAAAACATTTCGAAAACCAAAACAACCTGAATCAACTGGAAAAATTACCACAATCAATAGTTTATGACCTCCTCTACTACAATGTAAAATATCTCTGAATAGATTTACTGTGAAAAGTTTCATTTGACATCTATAAATGTCTATGGTTATGTAGAGGACATAGAGAAAAAAATTATATGTAGAGGTTTTGCAGTGGCTATACAAAAACATCTTCATACAAAAAAAAAATATATCATACAAAATTTCCGCATCTCGCCGCTCAAAAAAGCGGATTTTATTGAATTATCTTGTAAAATATAGCTAATTTTACAAAACCCTCGGCTTTGTCGTATTGATTTTAAACTGACTTGCATGGCGCGGCAGGTGAGTAGCCAGCTCGATTCCTCGTGGTTCGATTCCTGCTGCAGATCAAATGTTTGTAAGATCTGCAAATATGTTTTCCAAGTCCGGGTGTTGTGGCACCATGATATTCGTATTTCAGACATAAAGAATCCTAGTGTGGGATGGACTATGTGTGACTGTTATGGTGATGAGATATAAGAAACGTATAAAATGGGTGCATCACACCAGCAGCCAGCGTGCTGTGTATAATAAAGTGGAAGTGGGCGGCCCTCGTTTCTAGAGCACAGGATGGGTGGTGGAGAAAGAAAGGAAACAAAGGAAGAAAATTATTTTATTTTCCCCCAAAGGACACTACACACACACATAACACATGAAAACAAATAAATATTTCCCACTTTACGGGGATAAAAAGTAGCATATAGTTCAATCCAGGTTATACATACATACATAGACTCACGCCTTTTTCCACGAAAGTATAGGCAGAGCCTTAAATGGGCCTCTTTTCACCGTGGGTTGCACCATCATGGGAAATAGACGTATGGTGAGCTCATCGCCGCCATTGCTTTCCACAAATAACTTAACTAACGCTTTCTTCTAGTAATAACACATTCCTTATATAAGCTATCTTATAAAATCCTTATAAAATCTTATAACAATGAATCGTACTTAATCTATCTAGATACCTACCTTTAACCAAAATCGAGTTAGTTGTTTTCGCTTGATTGAGTTACAAATATCCAAACTTTGACATTTATGATATTAGTAGGATTATACAATGGATGCGGTAGAGTAGACGTGTCTAGTGAGCTCCAGACTAGGCTAAAGAGGCCAATCTGTGCAGCAACAAAGAAACTGGGGGAGACTCTTTATGATATTAGTAGGATTTTACGATGGATGCGGTAGAGTAGAAGTGTCTAGAGAGCTCCAGACTAGTCTAAAGAGGCCAATCAATATAGGGAAGGTTGCCTGGAAGAGATCGCTCTTAGCGATAAGGCCGCCCATTGTATCACCGTGAACTAGTTGTAAGTTAATATAAGTATGCTGTTATTTTATTTTTAAGGTGATTCCAATAAAAAGTTTTCTATCTATCTATCTATCTATCTCTTTATGATATTAGTAGGATTATACGATGGATGCGGTAGAGTAGACGTGTCTAGAGGGCTCCAGACTAGGCTAAAGAGGCCAATCTGTGCAGCAACAAAGAAAGTGGGGGAGACTCTTTATGATATTAGTAGGATTATACGATGGATGCGGTAGAGTAGACGTGTCTAGAGAGCTCCAGACTAGTCTAAAGAGGCCAATCTGTGCAGCAACAAAGAAACTGGGGGAGACTCTTTATGATATTAGTAGGATTATACGATGGATGCGGTAGAGTAGACGTGTCTAGAGGGCTCCAGACTATGCTAAAGAGGCCAATCTGTGCAGCAACAAAGAAACTGGAGGAGACTCTTTATGATATTAGTATGATTATACGATGGATGCGGTAGAGTAGACGTGTCTAGAGGGCTCCAGACTAGGCTAAAGAGGCCAATCTGTGCAGCAACAAAGAAACTGGAGGAGACTCTTTGTGATATTAGTAGGATTATACGATGGATGCGGTAGAGTAGACGTGTCTAGAGGGCTCCAGACTAGGCTAAACAGGCCAATCTGTGCAGCAACAAAGAAACTGGAGGAGACTCTTTATGATATTAGTAGGATTTTACGATGTATGCGGTAGAGTAGACGTGTCTAGAGGGCTCCAGACTAGGCTAAAGAGGCCAATCTGTGCAGCAACAAAGAAACTGGAGGAGACTCTTTATGATATTAGTAGGATTATACGATGTATGCGGTAGAGTAGACGAGTCTAGAGGGCTCCAGACTAGGCTAAAGAGGCCAATCTGTGCAGCAACAAAGAAACTGGAGGAGACTCTTTATGATATTAGTAGGATTATACGATGTATGCGGTAGAGTAGACGTGTCTAGAGGGCTCCAGACTAGGCTAAAGAGGCCAATCTGTGCAGCAACAAAGAAACTGGAGGAGACTCTTTCCGCCATTTTTTTAAAGAGACTTCGATTATTTTTATTGTATTTTCTAGTGTTTTCATTTGTGAAATTGTGGTCTATTCCGCAAGGGCCACTTGTTCAAGAACTGAACTGAAGCTATTTTGTGTAATTGTGGTGGCGTGTTAACCAATATAGCACGTTTAAAGAGCACAAGTGTAGTGAAATGAAATGGAAGTGTATTGAGTGACTTTTCAAATTGGTGGAAAATGTCTTCCAAAGTTTTAGTAAAACTGCCGCCGTTTTACTATAGTGTGACTCCACTGAGACTTTGACGACTTGGAAGGACTGTAACGTTGCAAAAAGGTTGCAAATTAATACAATAATTACTTGAAAATGGCAAATGCACAAGCTGTGCGGCGCCAACTATAAATAAAATAAAAATAAATCGCTGGAATAAAACAATTTTTTCTTTATTCTTTATACATACACAAAAACATAGAGTAGAAAAACAAGAACATGTACAAAGGCGAGCTTAACCCTGAAAGATTTTTCTTCCAGCAAACCTTTGATGATCGGGGAACCGATTATAGTGGTGGGTACGTGTGCAGAAATTATAAAAATATACAATTTAATTTTTAATATGTAATTTTTTCGAGGTTCTGTTTTTTTACAAGCTTTTATTGAACTTGCAAGGCATGTATGTTTGTCTGGGTAAAATCCGGGTGGAATCTTGCAACTGAATTTTAAAGCAGTTATTCTCAACCGATTGAGCTCAAATTTGTCATACCTGTCAAGTTCTGATGACAATACAATATGATGGTGTCAGCGAGCTGATCTGATAATGGAGACGAAAGGTGGATAACGAAACTCCTCGAGGGATAATAGTAAACTGGCCGTGTTTAGGCTCATTTTGATCAGCACACGGTTACAATCAGTAATTTTATAAAAACTTGTATTGAAAAAAATATTTTCCAAAAGACGTATTAAAATTAATAATAATAAATAATAATAATAAATAATGCTGTACATATCACACAACATTATCTAGCCCGAAGCTAAGCAGAGCTTGTGTTATGGGTACTAGGTAACTGATATACCTAATACAATACATTACATAGATAGATATGTTTTATTATAGCTAACAAATTCCCAGAACACCCTGAACAAATATCTGCAGATCACACAAATATATGTTCCGAGGCGGGAATCGATCTCGCAACCTCCTGCGTGACAAACGATAAATGATAAGGTAGTTAAAGTAGTTATTTTATAAACGTATATTAACACATGCAACGTTCTACAAGTTTGAGTTCATAGTGACATACGCTTCAGTCCTTCAGTCGGGTTTATCTATGCATCAGTCGCTAGCCGCGGTCTGTTCTGGGCGGATGTCCCGCCCGCCCTACGTGAAAATCGCGCGGGAAAGTGAACATGTGATTATAAAGAAAGTTTGCAACCATACAACTGTAAAGTGTTTTATGTGAAAGTTGGAATTACCTGGGATATTAATAAAGGTAAATTATTTTAGTAACTTTTTATGTATACCAATATTAATTTTTACACATCGATATTTTACCAAGATTTAATTGGAAGCATACAATCACATAATTTTAGGCACTATACTTTAAATAATAGATATTGGGAAGTATTTTATAAGCTTTTATTTAACTTGACCTGTCAGTTAGTGAAATAAATTTATTTACAGAAAGAATAATACAACTAATGTACAAAATTTCAAAAATACAAATAAAGCAGTTGAGCTATCTGAAGACTGTTGCAAGCGATCTAAAGGTAGCTCAACTGATCTATATCACTACCAGACGGAAGCGTCAATAAGATGCTGGGCATTAGGAAGTTAGTATGTAAGATTGTGTGGGATAAATCTGGGCGATCGAGTTTTTGACCTCTTCTGAGTCAATCGAAACTGAAATTTGACATACCTGTCAAGTTCCGATGACAATACAATGTTATGGGAACAGCGTGATGATCTGATAATGGAGATAGAAGGTGGACAACGGAACTACTCGATGGTTAATAGTAGACTGGCCGAGTTTGGGCTCATTTTGATCAGCGCACGGTTCTGACCACAAATTTTATAATAGTATGTATAGTTTTTTTTTCACAAATATCCTATTATTGCAAATTAATTATTCGGATATTTCGATAACGTTGATAAAAGAAACATAAAATAAACATGATAATGAAATGATTCCTTTCCTGATTCAAATGGAGTAGGAGTACTCCCTTTTATCAATTCTGAATTAAAAATAGTTCACAAGTCATTTCCTACTGTTATTAACTAAAATAAGAAATAGCTTCTTTAATTGCGTGAGAAATAACAATTTATACTGCGAAAAATAATACTTTCTACACGCTGTTCGTAATATTTCATTCATTACTTCCTGTCGTTTTGAAAAATCACAAGAGAGTGAGAACTATATCGATTTTATATATTATAATGTTTTTAAACTTGGGTTACTACTGATTTTCACAATTTTCTAGTTTTTTTTTTTACATTGATTAACCTTTTTTGGCCACGATCTCACCTGTTGGTAAGTGACGATGTGGCCGAAGATGAAGCACAAAGATCTAGAAGGCACCTATCCACTCTAGCCTTGAAAAGACCCAGAGTATAGTTTTCAGGAAAGACGTACGACCGGTAGTGTATTCCACTCCTTAGCGGTTCGCATTATAAAGGTAGAACTGAAACGTTTAGTACGAATAGAGGGTATACTAATTAGGTAAGGATGGTACCTCTGCTCGTCGTATGATGAAAAGGAGATGGTGGGATCAGATCATGAAGTTCCTGGGAGCATTCCCCGAAATGCCTACTTATTAGGTAATTACCAAATCAAACTGCTTTCTTTATTAGGTATTATTTTGAAATGTGGGCCAATTGGAACGTTTCGCTTGTGGCATGAAATTAAAATTTTATTGTGTTTTTTGCTCATCAACACATCTTGAGATAGTGAAACAAAACATAAAAAAATCACACGATAACCTTCTTATTATTAATTCGGTTAAAATGCTATCTCTTTCAACCTTTGGATGGAGAGGAGCTAAATCTAAATGGATGACTGATTGGGATGTATATTTAAAAGAGAAGAAAAAATGCTACCTAACAAAAACGACTAAAATTACATATAACATAAATAATAATTACACAAAAAATAAATAAAATCATAGAATAATAATTACACAATAATAACTTTATATCCGATCTGAGCTTCGCTCCTAGTCGTAACCACTGCTACTATACTAACCTAATGCTCTGCCTCGTACAGCTTATGTAAAGTTTCAGTCTACATATATGTCTAACTACTTATATAATAAAATTAACAAAATTTTAAATATTCATGAACTTATGTATTCAGAATGTAAATTAAAAACAACAAATTGGCTTTTGTCATTGAATTACGATCAAACAGAAGAATGTATTACTTTTATAACCTAATGCATGCCACTCGTATAGGTATATACACACACACCATTCACCCTCACACCCACACACATTCACTTTTGAAACCTACACACGACACACACAACTCACGCATACTCACACACGGGAAATCCCTGCAATACCCAGACTCTTTAGAGGCTGGTAGTTTTGCAGGGATAACCCCTTACACTCACACAATACACCTTCTATTACACAAACCCCACACACACACCTTCACGCTTAACACACATGTTTACATACACCTTCGCTTATTTAATCTACTTTAAATTGCCTTAGCCTTCCACTTTAGGCTGGGTTGAAATATATTATAATATATATATATATATATACTCATACATACACACAGTTAAAGTTAATAACGTACTATTAAAAATTTACTTTTTTTGTATCATTAAGGAAGGAGGTCCCCAAGATACAGGTTAACCTAGTTTGGGGACCAACGATGTCATGTTTTTGTTATTGTAATTTTCCTGTTCAATAAACGTTATTGTATTGTATTGTATTGTAATGTCAATTTGGATCAATGTTCAGATCGGTTAGGCACAAAGTGTGGACTATAAAATTAAAGTGAAGAGCACATAAACCGTCGACCCAAATCATACCATACCCTAACATATCAGGTAACTCGATTTTGGCACCGTAATTTCTGTTCCTAACCGTAATTAGGCAAAGTTTGTAGAAATCACTGCGTTATATTTCCCTGGAACTAAAACTTTAAATAGATAAACTCTTCTTCATTTTTCACTATAAAAACGTACAAAAACAAAGAAACTTTACGAGAATGCATGGACGTAGTATACAAAAAGTCCACGCGAGAATGTCACAAAAGCATGCGTCTACCCTTTCTTTGAGAAAGTTTATGAAATTATAATAGTTAGCACCTAACCCTAACAAGCTCCATCAAGCTTGTAACTCAACGTATTAAAAATAAGCCAATGAATCTATATAATTTTTGTAGAGAAGTCGCGGAAATGAAAAATCTCTAGCAGTACCTCTCTTCTCTGCTAGAAGTACTTTATAGTAATCTCACGATTCTGAAATTTGGTATATTAGGAGGTTTTGTCACACAAAAACAAGGAAAGAGGCTATAATTGTGTAATTTCAACATTTTTACCCCTGAAATAGCTTGGTGAAATTTGTAGGAAAAAGTGACTGAACTCAAAAAGGGCTCTGACGGTTTCGAAATACTCTAGGAACCTTCCAGGTACGATTCTCACTCGCACTTATAAGTATTATGTTGTTTGGAGAAACCACCGTGATTGTCGTCAGTGTATTACGAAACAACCCGTATACACACGTACCACATAACATGGTAGAAACTCGATTAGATGGATGGATGGAGGCACAATTACTCGTGTAGAGCTCTTAATTGGATATAGGCTACCAAGTACGAGTAGGTATATTTTAATGGGAAATTCAAAACCGACTCTATAACATACCCATCTCAGGGGAACGCATGGAACCCAAAATGAGCAAGAGTTTTACCTGGTGTAGGAAATTATATTTTAGACTTCAGAGAAAACGTGTAAAATATATTTTGAACTTGAATTTCCATAGAAGAAAAATCTTTTTCAACAAAAATCTGATAACACCCTCCAGAATATGATTTGTTACCCCTGGGGTTGGCAGTGCAAGGCTTCGACCAAAGTAAAATAAGGTATCTTATCCTGATAAATATTTATGTTGGCTACACCTATATCAACCGATATTGATAAGTATTGGGATAAAAAAAACAACTGAACCGTAGGTATACATAATAGCCATTATATTTGACCGAGCGAGCGAAGCGTCTCTGCTTTAAGTTCAATTTGCTTTCCTGTGTCAGTTTGTTGGTAGAGATCGTATTTTACTACCGATCTGGACGAAACTTGTATACGGGTTCTAAAATTTCATAGTTGTTATTTGTCATCGGCAATTTTTGATCTGATTATTTCCCCCCAAGGGGGGAATACATGTCATCTGAAGATTCCGCTTAAGCCTTAGATCCCGTTCCGAGTACAGAGTACAGAAAATAGCTACAAAAATTGTACTATCACCTAAAAAACATCCCTATGAAAACCGCCTTGAATAACTTGGACTGACGACTTTGCAACAGCGCAGACAACATGGCGACCTTATAGAGACCTACAAGATATTGAATGGTCACTATAATATATCAGACTTGAGGAATTTATTTACCTAATTGAGGGGACACTCACAAAAGCTCGTAAAGCTGCCTAGAACCAGCAATCCCAGGAAACACTTCTTGCCCAACGGTGACGCAAACGCTTGGAACCGGCTACCAGAGACAGTGACTAGTGCTCCCTCGGTGAACACATTTAAAAACGGATTTGATAAACATTTTTAAAGACACCAGTGCATTGATAGGATATACACGCATCGGTTTATAAAGACACCAGTGCATTGATAGGATATACACGCATCGGTTTATAAAGACACCAGTGCATTGATAGGATATACACGCATCGGTTTATAAAGACACCAGTGCATTGATAGGATATACACGCATCGGTTTATAAAGACACCAGTGCATTGATAGGATATACACGCATCGGTTTATAAAGACACCAGTGCATTGATAGGATATACACGCATCGGTTTATAAAGACACCAGTGCATTGATAGGATATACACGCATCGGTTTATAAAGACACCAGTGCATTGATAGGATATACACGCATCGGTTTATAAAGACACCAGTGCATTGATAGGATATACACGCATCGGTTTATTCCGCTAGTGCATTAAAAATAATAATATACTATCGGTGAGTGCTATAACACTATGTTTTGTTCTGATGCGGGTTATATACACGGGCGGTTCTCCCGCCGCGGGAATTTGACAAAGCTGCCGCAGACCATCAAACTACACGGAACGCGGTTTATCGCTGTCTTTTGTTTATTTTAACATAGATCTGCAAATGATAACCGCGCTTGCAACTCTGTTATTAATATAAATTAAAAAACAAGGTAAAGCTCGATGTTTGGGTGGACGCAATAGCGGGAAACCGCCGCGCCCGTGTAGTTAGAAGCACCGGTTATCAGCGACGGTTTGACGGTGCATGCGGCGCGGCGGTCGTATTTCTCCCGCCTGTGAATCGCGATGGGAAACCGCACAGTTTAGTATGCAGTATACAACTTCCATATTAAATTGTGTTTAGTGCGGTTCAGGAGCGGATTACCGCGGCGGGAGAACCGCCCATGTAGCATGGGCCCATGGACCAACCCCACTCTAGATAGTAGTATGGCATAATTGGGTGTATGACCTCAGACTACTAACGAGGTAGTGAGATATTGATTTATGCCTTCGATTATTATATTTATTCCTTACGTTTAGGAATCATCATTAACTGAGCCACATGCTCTTATGAAGAAAACCATAAATCAAAATGATTCTGGGATTTTAAAAATGAGTAATTGCTGTAACCCAGTCTCGGATCTTTGCCTACTATAAACAATGTTTCAAGAATAGAGAAAGACTAGACTAGGAAAATAACAATCATTAAGAGGCAAACAACCGCGAAATTGCGTCACTATATAACTCAGTAAAGTTCAGGTAAGTTAGAAAGTGAAAGAATAGCGCTCTCGCTACGAAAATTTAATGAATATCACGAATAAACGGAACGAATTAACAAATAACGGTATTTAAACAAATATTTGCTGAGTAATCGAATATATATAAATCGACCATGACCTCTAAAATAATATTATTTGTTACTCTTTAAATTTTATTAATGTACGCTGATAGGTAATAGAGATATTTACCTTATAAGTGCATTGTAGAGGTAAGTTCACGATTTCTTTTTATCGAGAAAATTTATCGAAATCGTGTTTTGTTTTTTTATAAATTAATATTTAATTTGGTATCATCAATATAGTCGTTCTGACAGAAAATACGAAAACCTAAAACCTGAAACATATCAGGGGAAAAAACCTACGTAGGTTTTCAGTTTAGCAAGTTGAAGTGGCATTATGCAGGCCATATAGCTTAAAGAATTGACAACCGTTGAAGAATAATGGTTCTCAAGTGGCAGCCACGAAACAGAATGCGCGCGCTCAAGGCCTCGATGGAACAAAGACATAAGCAAATCGCAGCAAGCCAGTGGATGGAGGTGGCACAGGACTGTTCGGCGTGGCATTCTATGGGGGAGGCCTATGTCTAGCAGTGGACTTCTGTAGGCTGATTATGAGGTTATCATATTTTCTTATGCTTTTCTAGAAAATAATATCGTCTTTTAGGATAGTTATTATATTCGGCCATCGGTCATCCCTTGTCAGTAAATCTGTGTGTGCTGCAAACAAGGCCGATAGAGTGAAAATAATTTCCACAAACAACTGTATTCCGAAAACATATAAAATTTTGTAGGTTTCGGATTAATAAAGTGTAGAACCCGTTATAAATACCTAAATGAGTTGAGCGTTATTGGATTGAAAGAAGCACTATATTTTTTCTCCTTTGTTGTGTCTGGCTAACGAATAGATCTCTACCTCTCCTCACGTGGATGTCGTAAATACCGATTAGGGGATTATACCAGAGGATGAGCAGTAGCATCCATTTTCCATTTTGGTCAAAAATAAAACGATTGTAGACATCGATGTGTTTCCCCAAAAGTTTTGCGTTTTTCATTTTTAATAGTACCATAAAATTCAACGAGCTATTTTTTAAATAAAATTAACATGTTGTACCTAATGATCTTGTAATCGCAACAGGAATAAGATTATAGTGAAAAATATATTTTTCAATACAAGCTTTTATAAAATTAGTGATCGTAACCGTGTGCTGATCAAAATGAGCCTAAACACGGCCAGTCTACTATTATCCATCGAGGAGTTCCGTTGTCCACCTTCCGTCTCCATTATCAGATCAGCTCGTTGTCATCATCATATTGTATTGTCATCGGAACTTGACAGGTATGCCATATTTCAGCTCAATCGGTTGAGGATAACTGCTTTAAAATTCAGTTGCAAGATTCCACCCGGATTCCACCCAGACAAACATACAACATTGCAAGTTAAATAAAAGCGTTCAAGATCTTTTTTACCACAGTTAAATGGAATTCTGCTCGATTACTTGTCACCGGCTGAAAGGCCGCGCGGATCGAGCCAGCCTTCATGAAAAATGTAAGCATCTGACCTCGACAGTGAAGCGTGTCTGTCGATACCTATTGTGAGCTATTTATTAACTACCGATAGAAAGGAAAGCCTTTTTCGACGGAATAAAGCCATTTTTCTTTTTGAAAAATACTGTTTTTTATTTGAATGAATAAGCAGGTTTCCCACCTACTTGACTCTACCAAAAATTAGCTTAATCATTCAATCAAACGGATCCCTGAATCGAAAAATGGTTTTTACAAACCCGCAATATTTTTGAACGACCTATCCAACGACACTCCATACCATGGGAAAGACGAAAAAAAACCACTAGATGTAAAAGACGTTGAGTGTGGGTAAAGTAAAAAAAAACCAAGATTTTATTTTTCCATACCTATTCCAAATTCAGCTTTGTAGTAAGTCTCTGAGCTAAACCGTGAACAGACACACAGACAGGGACGGTCATGGCAAAACTATAAGAATTCTAAAAACGGAACATTTTAGGAAACAATTTAAAAAAAAAAAAGAATTAATTCGTGTTAATTTCGTGCAGAGGCCTTTAATAATGCATTACCTCATAGGTCACGTCCACCTAGGACGCACCCTATGTGGCATTGCTCTGGACCCGCCACCCTGAGACATAAAGATGAAAAGTCTCATGCGCCTGTAATTTCACCGGCAACCATACCCTTCAAACCGGAACACAACAATGCGAGCACCACTGCTTTGCGGCAGAAATAGGTATGGTGGTAGAGCATCCCCGGACGAATTGTTTCACAAAAAAAGGTCTACTACTACTAAACTATAACTACTATCTCGGTGTCTAGTACGTATGATGTAGGGTATAGGTACTCGTATTAGATGTATATTAGTGACGTCAAATATGATTGCAGTACACTACAAAAGTAATGGGCCTCGACTATCATCGGCTTTTTGAAACAGAAATATGATTGCAAGTGCTTGCAAAAGCGACGGTTAGACATAAAGATCGCGGTACGGAGGCCTGCAATGCTCTAAGGACATGAACGACGAGGCACATTATTTTCCTAGTATACTGTATTGGGTTGAAATAAGAAGCACTCTTTCTTTGATGGTAATCATTGCAGTGACGTCACTTGCCGATATTATTACGCCCGCCAAATTTACGCAGTAACTATTAAGTAGTCTGTGGCCAAATGCCGGAATGACTTTGGCCATACCACGATAAAACGGTTTATTCCATCCAGTCCTACCAGTAGTTCGATAGTCGAACTGTTTGGATGTTTTTTTTCCAAATTGTTATACTGACGGATCGAACTATTTGGCGTAGAAAACATTGGCTTCCTGAAATTAGTAGCAATTCCCAAGAAACAAAAACTACTTGATAGATTGCCTCAACTCGCTGTCTAATACACTGTGGAAGATTTTTGTGCCAAAAACCCCAAATTCTATCCAATCCCACTAATATCATAAATGACAAAGTTACGATGTTTGGATGTTTAGATGTTTGGATATTTGTTACTCGATCACGCGGAAATATCTTAACGGATTTAGATGAAATTTGGTACACAGATAGATTATGACCTGGGTTGAGCTATATATAGCCTACTTTTTATCCTGGTAAAACGCGAGCGAAGCCGCGGGCGGACACTAATATGACATACTAAGCAGTAGAACTAATTTGATATATTCCATTTTGTTCTATCGTAGAAGTAATCGAACCAGGCGAACTATATCGCAGTTCCTTGAGAAAGAGTTCGTCTTGGGAAGTACTACCACTATACTATATTTCTGCCACAAAGCAATAGTGCTCGAATTGCTGCGTTCTGGTTTGAAGGGTATGGGTGCTGGTGAAATTACAGGCACATGAGACTTTTCATCTTTATGTCTCAGGGCGGCGGTTGCAGTGCAGTAATGTGTTGTTATAGGCACAGGGAGGCAGACAACAGCCAAATTCCGTCACTTTTTGACTCATTCAAGTTTAGGTAAGTTAGAAAGTGACAGAATAAAAGAAAGAAAGTCACGCAACGAAAATCATGAAAAACAGTATTAATACAAATATTTGCTGTGTAAATGAAATTATTAATCATCTACTATGCTAATATTATTTGTTAATCTTATTAATTTGTACGTTGATAGGTAATACGTAATATTACCTATCAACAGGTATAATTTATTAAAATCAGGTATAATTTATTATAATCAGGTATAATTTATTTACGTTATAAGCGCATCACAGCGTTCACAGTTTTTTTTTAAGGAGATTTTTTTTCTAATTTTTTGGGCTCTTTCTTACGCCCTTGGAAATATGATAAAGATTAAGGTATTTTTGTTGTTGTCATAAACTGTGTTGATTTTGCTAAAAAAAGTAACATATTTGACTCTTGACAGCCTCTGCGCTAAATGCTATTTCTGAGAAATGGGCAAATACGTATAAGGGGATTGCATACAGAAGTTTTTATCACAGGATATCTTTTATTTGCTCAGGGTTTATGCCACAACAATAAGTACTCTGTGAAAATTACGGCTCTTACGGCTGCGGTCGAGGCGCAGACTTAGTAACGGGTAGGTACCTCTGGCACCCTTTGCGCACGGAAAATAATAAACGGACAAGTGTGAGTGAGACTCGTGTCCTGAGGGTTCCGTACTGTTAAAAAAAATAGAAAACCGTCTTGAATCGGTTGTCAAACATCACTACAGAGTACTATAAAGAGCACACAACTGCAGGTAGTTACCGTAGGTTGCTAAGCTGGGTACCGTGGTCAAGTTATCATTAATGAAGCCCTATAAAGATCCCAATTTTTCCTGTTAAAGTACGGAAAATAAAAATGAGTATTTATCACGTCAAAAATACACGCCATATTTTCTGAATTTTGTGGTAAAGGCGAATGAGAAAGAAACCATAAAACCAAAGTCACGTTTAACAACTAATTACGTATAATAAGCTCGACATTCATTTAAAGAAAGTTTATGGTAAGTAACTTGTAGCAATTTCACCATGATCATGACATGTTTGACCTTACATAACACGATGGTCGGTTATGCTTATCAAGGCACATTGACACGCGATGCCGTTTACGAAACCACTTTATTATTGGTATTAGAAATATTTTCAGGGTACCAAAAATATGATAATTAGGTACTTGGCAAAAATGTATACTATTTACCCTATTTACGAATAATATTACGAATTCGAATAGTAGGTACTTACGCTAAAAATAACCATCTGACATTAAATAATTATTTTCGAAAAATAAACAAATTTGAAGCTAGGAATTTATCCCCAATATATGTACAAGATTATATAATACTAGCGACTCGTCCCGGCTTCAAAACAAAAAAAATACAAATCTTTCCTCTTTATAATATTAGCGTAGATATAGAAGTGTACATTAGTGTAGATTAGTGATCGGAACCGTGTGCTGATCACAATGAATCTAAACACGGCCAGTCTACTATTATCCATCGAGGAGTTCAGTTGTCCACCATCAGATCAGCTCGCTGTCACCATCATATTGTATTATCATCGGAACTAGACAGGTATGCCATATTTCAGCTAAATCGGATATCGGAAAGTCACCCATATCGCCACTCGTGAAATACTTATCATTGAATATTTCCAATGGCCATCTCCAACCAACCAAATCGGTTCATAAAGGACGGAGATATGAGGTAGGTAACAAACATTTTAAAAAAACACAAATTGAGAGAACCTCCTCCTGTTTTTCGGAGTCGGTTATAAATGCAATCACTTTATGATATTTAGGTACTTGACTGAAGAAGTTTGTGCCGAGAAGCCGTCGTCCATACATATATGTACCATCTACGTATTTTATTATTGCCTACGGAGTAGTGCCTACTGTTATTAATATAGGGGGGTGCTACGGAATCAACTGTGTACATACATGAGTACGGTCAGCATCAAATATTTACAACAACATGACCACATTGAAAAAAGTTACTTTTAATTACGGCAACACAGCCTTGTTTGAGATAGAAACATGTTTGAACATGTTTGTTTTACTTTGATACCTATTTATATAATAAAAGCTCATGGATTTTACTGGGTTTTTTACTCCATGTAATTGGCGTCGCACGGCCCGTATATTTGCCATTTTCAAGTATAATAATTGTATTTTCTACACAATCCTGAGCGCCACAATCCTTCCTAGTCGTCAAAGTCACAGTCAAGTCATGTTTTAGTAATAGGGTGGCAGTTTTACAATAACTTTGGTAGACAATTTCCACCAATTTGAAAAGTGACGCAATACACTTCTATTTCATTTCACTAAACCTTGTGCTCTATAGATGAGCTACGTTGGTTAAAATGCCACCGAAATTATGCAAAACACCTAAGTAAAAGAATAAAATAAAAGTAGACAACGTCTGTTTTCGAAAATGGAGGAAAGAATCTTTTACTGGGTTGAAATTGGATTTAGCTTTAACTTTTTGTTTTCTTTTTATTATGACTCTATCACATAAAAGCTCTATTACCTACTACTAGTTTATTCAGCCGACAACAACATTTTTCTCATTCCTTAGAAAATATCGGAAAAATACCCACAGCGTTAAAGCGATATAAACAAAGAGCCATTTCAGTTTTAGAAGCTATTGGAGTTTATAAGCACAGATAATCGGTCGCACTGATAATAAATATTCTATTTTTATATACCCACCGACTTTGGTGACCTAATTGAATTCAAGAGAACGTTATTATAGTTTTTATTGAAAAAAATTGTTTTTAAATTAGGTAATGAAACCGCGAGCATCAGCTCATCAGTGATCAGTGCCAGGCTTCTAATCGAGGAGTTTCGTTTTTCACCGGTCTCTATCATCACATCAGCTATCACCAAATAGAAAATTTACAGGCTTGCAAAATTTTAGCTCAAACCGTTGTATAACATTCAGTTGCAGGATTTGACCCATCCATATTACATAATATACTTAACTAGCGACCATTGGCGGCTTCAGACTGGTTACTGGTTTACAGACTGTGAAGTTACTGCCCGTGTGAAAACCACATCAAAATCCATTGCGTGGTATAGGAGGAGTTAGCAGATATACAGACAGACGCGGAAAGGGACTTTGTTATATACTATGTACTGAAGCTTAATAAATAAAAAATAAAAAAAACAACAAAAATTTAATTATCGATTATGTAAATTATTGAATCGAAAAATACGTAATTTTTCCATTGAGTTATTATGTACGTACGTACATAATATACATAAATACTCAATGAATTTTTCAGAAGAGTTTTGCCGCCTACGGCCTATAATGTCGAATGCTCTTGGTACCTCTTGGCACGTTGCCGTATGAACCAAATTTATTGTATTTAGCATTTTGTTTTTTATTTAAGTATTTTTAGTATTTGTTATCCATTTTTTGATAGTGAAACTAGCATGAAATACCAAATATGTAAAAAAAACATAAAATAAACTCGGACTTGTTGATACGATTCGTAGGTATAAGATTGGTCCAGGCTGCTAGCTTATTATGGAATGTGTTATTACTAGAAGAAAGCGTTAGCCGAGTCAGTCGTGGCAAGCTCACCACTTGTCACGTCTATATTCCACGATGATGCAACTCACTGTGAAAAGAAGCCCATTGAGGCTCCGCCTACCCCCCTTCGGGGAAAAAAGCGTATGTGTATGTATGTATGTAAAAAACAGGAGAATTATCTGTTGATTAATATTGTCACTCTTCGCTTAAACTCTCCAGTCTCAGAGGAGTTGTTTTTGGTCTGTGTGTTTCCTATCTATTACAAACTTCCAAGTGGTGAGATAATGAAAAGCCAAACTTCTTGATGCGATCTTGGAAGTTCAGCAAATAGAGGTTATCCGCATGGTAATCGCTTGTTTATCTTTCTGATTTGTAGTCTAGAGGAGTTCACTCAATTTGTTCCTTCCGAGTTAGGCAAAGTACGATCGCTATGTATTCATATTTTCCTCTTCAACGATAACAATATGGGTAAAACCGAGTGCTTCTTGTTTCAACCCAATAACGTTCAACCGATAAACCTTTACTTGTCAGAAAGATTCGTTGGTATGCCTGGAAAAAACAGGCTGCTGAATGTGTTATTACTGAAAGAAAGTATTAGCTGAGTCAGTCGTGGCAAGCAATGGCAGCGATGAGCTCACCACTTGTATACATTCCCACGATATAATACAAACAATTCGAGCGGGAATCGACCTGCAACCTGCATCTCAGCCAGCTACTCGCCCGATACGCTACAGAGGTCGTCAATCATACATACATACAGGTAGAGCCTCAATGTGGACCTCTTTTCACAGTGGTTTGCACCTTCATGGAATATAGACATGACAAGTGGTGAGCTCATCGCAGTCATTGCTTCCCACGACTGACCCGGCTAACGCTTTCTTCAGTAATAACACATTCCATAATAAGCTAGCAGCCAGGACAAATCTTATACCAACAAATATTATCAACAAGTCCGCGTAATCCCTTAGTCGGCTTTTACGACATCCACGGGAGGAGACGGAGGGGTCTATTCTTAGGCCGGACACACCACAGCTAATTCCACACTAGCTATTATTAGCTAGCATTGTGTCGCGGCCGTGCCGTGTACGAGCATCAATCGAGGTTCGCGCTGAAAATCAGCGCTGCAGGTAATTGCACCATTATGCTGAGCGCGAACCTTTTTTGACGGTACTGTACACAGCTCATCTACGTATTTACATGTGTGTTATTTTTTATTGATTCTGTGTGCAGTTTTGGTAAAAATACAATTTATTTATTTCTTATTTCTTTCTTTCTTTTTATTACAACAATATTTCAGTTAAAAACATATTTTACAACAATTTAAAAAACATAGCGTAGGTACCTAAATTGATAGCCTCCTCCTTTTTTCAAGTCGGTTAATCCACTCGGTAATAGCCACTGCACCTTTTTCCTTTTCTTTCCATTTATAAATGTAACATCCATTAGGTACTGGCAATCTTCTAATGAACGGACACTGTTCTTTATTACCTAGCAGCTGGAAGGCGATGCGATGAAGTCGTTTACGTGATTCGCGCGCGTGACGGGCACCCATTAATAACAGAATCTAATGATATTAAACGCATAAATTATATGCTAGGAGTCAATAAGATCCTCCATTCTGTGAGAAATACCTATCCGTTATTCGTAGGTACCTAAACCTTTGACTAGACATTCGGAGCAGACAAAATACCTTGCTAAAAAATACCTAATAGCAAAGTACCTAAGCTATTTCTACTGACGGCCCGAATGAACCTGATAAAATGTAGGCTTCCTAAGGCCAAAAACCAACGCGTTCAGCTCGCGTCCGCGGTGGCGATACATTGTCTTACCATTGATCGCCACCGTGCACGCTACTGAGGACGCGGGCTGAACGCGTTGGTTTGGCCTTAGCTTGAGCGGTAAACTATGAATGCCCCCCTCCAGGGTTGATAGTGGCGCTCCATAATATACCTACCTACATGGGCGCAGTGACATAGACAAACACGTTCAACAATATAAAAATGCCAGAGACGAATGAACCACTCCTCTCGAACCACGCACTAAAGTTTATTTTATTTATTTGGTTGTATAAAAACATATTACCAAAAACAATGGGAAACGATGATGTCCGCAGAAGTATAAATACTGTGTCGCAGACACCAACGCCCTCCTCCTATATAATTATCATTATGTAGGAATCCGAGTTATACAATTCTTTTTTATAAATAAATAATCCCACCAATCCCACTATAATATCATAAATTTCAGTTATGATGTTTGGATGATTGTAACCGCTTTTACTTGACACTTGACAAATAATCCTTCTCTTTACGGAATAAGATAAATATTTGATTATGCGATCTCGACGTTATCATGGTCACACGTTAGTTTCATTCATTCAGCCGACGTTTTTTGAATGAAAGGGCATGTCTTGGAAGAGTGAATGCTATTTGAGAAAGTAATCGGAATCCAGTATATTAAATCAACTGTGCCCTGTTTATTTGAAGGGTTCATCTGATCATCGGCTCACCGGTAATATTCAATTTCTCCAAAACACGGAGCCAATATAAATCCACCTACACTAAATGGGGCACCAGGTGTCGTATTTATAAATGATGAGAGCCTTCAAAGTTATGAGTGTACTTACATTTCCAATGCTCCGCAGATGTTGGATGTAGATGAGATATTTTGAGAAACATTAAATGGGCTTAGACAAGTAGTCTTAATGAGTAAAACTTGACTGCTTGTAGTGAAGAACCATTCTGAATCTCAAATATTGAAACTTTGAGCATATATTAGGAATGTGTTTACTGCTTTTAACTCCCGACTATATAGGTAAATGTTATAAGGTAATGTTATATATGTATGTTTGTTTGTTGTGTGTCTGTTTGCTTGTACCTATGTACAAATAAAAATGCAGATATAGGTATCGTTCTTGCTACATAGCTCCAAAACAGGCGCTCTGATTTCAATGCAGATTTTTAGGTTTCCGTCTTCGATTAGAAATAAACCATACCCTTCAAACCGGAACACAGCAATGCGAGCACTACTGCTTTGCAGCAGAAATAGGTATGGTTTCTGATCGAATGTTTTCGTAGTTAAGACGAGGAACCATTTTAGTTGAGTACATATTAATCACACCAACAAAGATGGTAAAGTAAAATCTAGAAAAACATTTTCTTTTCAGGGTTTTTCAACTACTATTAAAATGGGGGTGCTTTTTTCTCGTCTATACTTTGGTGTGGGGTGCCGTTGGATATGTCGTTCAAAATTGTCTTGGTTGGGTGAAAACCATATCTGGTTCTTTGGGTACCTACCCTAGGGTGTACACAATAAACCATTTCCAATATCATTATCATTATCATTATTATATAATAAAACTAAGTTGATAAAATGTGCGGGCCGATAAAACTTAAAAACGAACCAATGCAGCCCAAAAAAGGTTTAATCGTAGGGTAGCCCCAACCCTCCCATCCATCAAGAGGGTTCGGGTTTTGGGCTGCGCGGTTAAGGTTTAGACAAAAACGGTTTAGAAGGTTTGGGCGTACTAACTATTAAGTAATCTGTGGTTTGAGTTTTGGGCTGCGCGGTTAAGGTTTTGAGAAAAATGGTTTAGAATGAGGTCAACTTGACCTGAAACTCAACCAAAACTTCTAGAAGGTTCGAGGAAGTTCGAAAACTTCGGGGAGGTTCTGGAAAGTTCAAGGAAATTTTAGAAGGTTCGAGAATCTCCAGAAAGGTTATAAAAATTTCGAGAACTATCGAGAAATTTCCAAAAGTTCTAGAACCTTCCGGAAATTTCTGAAAGTTCAAAAACCTCTAGAAAAGTTTGAAAAAGGTCAAGAAATTTCCAAAAGTTCTAGAATCTTCGAGAAATTTCCGAATGTTCTAGAACCTTCGAGAAATTTCCAAAATTTCTTGAAACTTCGAGAAAGTTCCAAAATTTCAAAACCTCTAGAAAAGCTTGAAAAAGACCGAGAACTTTCAAGAAATTCCAGAAAGTTATAGAACTTTAGGGATTTTTTTCGCAAATAATCTAACTCAGCCTGAAAGCTTTACGTTACGGTAGCCCGCCCCAATCTCACCCTCTTATTCATGAAGAAGAATTCGAGAATGTTCGAGAAAGATCCAAAATATCCGGAAAGGTTCAATTCTTTAAATTTTTCTAAAATGTTCGAATACCGTTGATATTTAAACACTAACTAATATTATAAAAGCGAAAGTTTGTGTGTGTAATAGTGTATGAGTGTGTTTGTTACCTCTTCACGCTGAAACGGCTGGACGGATTTGGATGAAAATTGGTGGGGAGGTAGCTTAGAACCAGGAGATTGACATAGGGGGGAAGGTAGGAGGGGGGGGGGGGGGGTTCAACGGGGCTACCCGTGCGAAGCCGGGGCGAGTCGCTAGTATATATTAAAACTAAGTTGATAAAATGTGCGTGCCGATAAAACTCAAAAACGAACCAATGCAGCCCAAAAAAGGTTTAACCGTAGGGTAGCCCCAGCCCTCCCATCCATGAAGAAGGTTCGGCTTTTGGGCTGCGCGGTTAAGGTTTAGAGAAAAACGGTTTAGAAGGTTTGGGCGTAGTAACTATTAAGTAATCTGTGGTTTGGGTTTTGGGCTGCGCGGTTAAGGTATAGAGAAAACCGGTTTAGAATGAGGTCAACTTGACCTGAAACTCAACCAAAACTTCTAGAAGGTTCGAGGAAGTTCGAAAACTTCGGGGAGGTTCTGGAAAGTTCAAGGCAATTCTAGAAGGTTCGAGAATCTCCAGAAAGGTTAGAAAAAGTTTGAGAACTTTCGAGAAATTTCCGAAAGTTCTAGAACCTTCCAGAAATTTCTGAAAGTTCAAAAACCTCTAGAAAAGTTTGAAAAAGGTCAAGAAATTTCCAAAAACTCTATAACCTTCGAGAAATTTCCGAAAGCCTCTAAAAAAGTTTTAATAAGATCGAGAACTTTCAAAAAATTCCAGAAAGTTATGGAACTTTCAGGTTTTTTTTTTCGAAAATAAACGAATACAGCCTGAAAGTTTTACGGTACGGTAGCCCCAATCTCACCCTCTTCATGAAGAAGAAATCGAGAATGTTCGAGAAAGATCCAAAATATCCGGAAAGGTTCAATTCTTTAAATTTTTCTAAAATGTACGAATACCGTTGATATTTAAACACACACTAATATTATAAAAGCGATAGTTTGTGTCTGTGTTAGTATATGAGTGTGTTTGTTATCTCTTCACGCTGAAACGGCTGGACGTATTTGGATTAAAATTGTAGCTTAGAACCAGAAGATTGACATAGGGGGGGAGGGGGGGGGGGGGGGGGGGGTGTAGGAAGGGGGGGGGGGTGGTAGGAGGGGGGGGGGGGTAGGAGGGGGGGGGGTCAATGGGGCTACCCGTGCGAAGCCGGGGCGAGTCGCTAGTTTTACATAAATCTTTTTTGCTATCTATCAACTATCAGATATATGCCGAATTCATAAATAAAAGTCAAAGCCAATTAAATTATCTGTCATGTGCAGAATGTTTTTATTTTATGTTAAAGCGTATGAAACAATTTGATAGGCCTTCAAACATTTGGTGGTTCAATGGCTGCCACCTTTAACGTACCTACGACGACTTTTAACGAATTTTCTTGAGAGAAGGAGATATTAATGAATACCTTAATCCTTCAATTCCTTTCCAATTAGTGACTCCTCGTTTATTTCGGAGCTGAAAATGGACTCGCTATGAAGGATTAATTATCTTTGGATTTTTATTAACTTGTTATATAAATTTGTTTATTTCATTCAAATAGAAGTTATTCTGCTTCTATCAGATCTATCTTTGCGTAAACAATCTTGTTTCTTGGGCGTTAGTTTGCGTAAAGCTTGGCTTAGCCTCATTAATACTAGCACCCATAAAAATAATAATTATCGTCCCTATTATTATATAGCATTTTCAGAGAATACAAAGAAAGAATTAACATGTTCTTTCCCAATGACACTTGACAGTTGACACAGTAAAATATTTTTTTTTGTTGATTGGACATATACAATAGCTGCCGTGGTGTGTCCGGCTCAGGAGTAGACCCTCCATCTCCTCCCGTGGATGTCGTAAAAGGCGACTAAGGGATTACCTGGACTTGTTTGTAAGATTCGTTGGTATAAGATTTGTCCTAACTGCTAGCTTATTATGGAATGTGTTATTATTGGAATAAGAAAGTGTTAACCGAGTCAGTCGTGGGAAGCAATGGCGGCGATGAGCTCACCACTTGTCACGTCTATTTCCCACGATGATTTTCTTTTTTCTTTTTTCACCCACAGTGAAAAGCGGCCCATTTGAGGCTCTGCCTACCCACCTTGGGGAAAAAAGGCGTGTGTCTATGTGTGTATGTACGTACATAGCGAAGAGCCTCGGAGAATCAATGTGTCATTTTTGAAACAAACTTGGTCATACTGGATCAAGGTTCAGATTGAGACACTAGGCTCGGCACGCATAGTCAGGAGGTTCCTCTCTCTGCAGCCCTAGCCTCCGACCGTTTGGGCATTGTTCCGCGCCCGGTGATATCCTGTTTTTAAAAGACTTCAAAAAAAGGAGGATGTTCTTTATTCATGTATTTTTTTATGTATGTCATATCTCCGTCATTTATGAACCAATTTGGAAAAATCTTCTTTTTATTTTTGTCTATTTCCAGATTGGTTTCATTTTTATCAAAATCTGTTCTGATGATGTGATCCATGAGAAATTGAGGTAACTACTCAAATATCATAGGCAATTATAGGGATTTTAAGTATTTTCAGCAACAAATCAAGCATTTGCATTCAGAAAGTATAGAATTCCTTTTAAATCAGCATTGAAATCGGTTTTGTTTAGTAAAAAATATTAGTAATAATCATGTAATAATATTAGTATTCCTTTAAAAGTAAAAAATATATTTAATAACGAGTATTCAAATAAAAAGATAGAGATATAATTTAGTAAAAATGCGACCAATCAGGAAGTGGGGAAACCTTTCAAATAAAAAAAACAAATCGGTTCCCTTATAAATTACGAAGTGTAATTATTAATGTATGAGTGACATAGATACCTACATTTCAAAAAAACAAATACAAAAAAATACAACCGAATTGAGAACTTTTATTTTGTTACCTCAGAAACAAAAGAACTTCGAATTTACAGTTTCTAAGCTAATATATCAATGTCAAAACACTCTTACCTAATAATAAATAGCCATCAATTTGGCATCGAGAAAAGAAAAATAGGTAGGTACTGAGACAGTTTTCTAACGAAGTTTTTATTAAAGTTTCATGTACAAACATTGTATCGCGTATAGAGACGCATCGAAAAGCAGCTGATGCTCGTGAGTTTATAATTAGACGTTTTATAGCTATTTTACGCACTATTGTGTCGCGTGTCTTGTGAAAGCGAGTACGATATTCACAAATATTTTAGTATCTAGACAAAGTATAACAAGTATCTTTACAAAATACATTTTAGTACCATCAAATATACAAAATGCACACTCACAAAATTCCTATTTGGAACGAAGCCGGACTTGTATAATAAGATGCAAAATGCGGAATGCGGATGCGGAATGAAAGCAAGATTCGTTGGTATAAGACTTCGGCTGGTTTTTGGGAACTTCTCTATTTGTCCTGGCTGCTAGCTTAGTTATTACTGGAAAAAAAACATTAGCCGAATCAGTCGTGGGAAGCAATGGCAGCGATGAGCTCACCACTTGTCACGTCACGTTTTGTTTGTCCACTTGTCACGTTTTGTCATTCCACGATGGTGCAACCCATGTTGAAAAGTGCCCATTGAGGCGATACCTAGCCTACCCCAAAAGGGCGGGTGCCTATGTATGTGTTTAATGATTTATTTGTTTATCCTCTTGGAATAAAACTTGTCCATTTATTTAAGCTTTTTTTTTAAAAAAAAAAACTCATATCTTTTTAGAAAAGCCGTGATCAAGAGATTTTGTAAAAAGTAGTAACATTTTACGTCTTCGTGCGGTGTGAGACGTTATTTTTTACTAAGAATTAAAGTTTACGCCCCCTTTAGTTCAGCCCCCCAAACAGGACTCCACTTACCTACAAAGGCTAATGGTAGTTAAGTGTCTCAAGTCACAGTGAAAGAAAAACTCATATTCTTTCCTTTTCCGTACGTTTTATCAGTTATTTTGACCCTCTATAAACGCAAGGTGTCCAAAACATTTACAACTAAGTAAAACAGCGCTTCAAACACTAATAAGGATACAAAATATTGCCGACATTCTAAGGACCCCCTTCGTCTCGATTACCGAAATAGTTCTTGGCAATTCTCTCACGTACTGTGCGAGGTCGCGGAATTACCCGCCGCGGTGTGCCTTGGAACGGCCTCAGACTGTAAGGGTCTGATAACACAATACCGGTACTTATAACTAAGTATCAGAATTATGGGGAGTACCGTGAATGGATCTAACGTTCTCCAGGCATAAAGTAACTGTTGCAATCATCATCATGAAACTTCTACTGTCTATAGAAAATTATCCAAGCAACGTAAGGCAAGAGTCAAAAAGGCTTCACAAAACCTACACATGGTATGGTAATGAAAAAAATATGTTTATCTTCGTCATATTTCCAAGAGTGTACGACCAAAAATAAAAAGTATGAATGGGAGGAACGATAGTTTTGAAGCTTGAGCATGAGCTAACTCACTTCGCTTCATTCGGTCTTTGTGACGGCAGTGACGTAACACGTAGTGTTGTAATTTTTACTTATTTTTCACGGACGTTTTGTATGGGCACGGGGTCTCATCCCAAAGAAAAAATATATTGTCCCATTGAAGTTCAATAGATGGCGTTACGGGTATAGATTTTTTATTGAAGTATGTGAAAAATGACTATTAGATCCTGAAAAAAAGATTTTCTAATAGCAAAAAATACCCATAATAAGGGAAAATTAAAAAAATGCCTCTGTTATCAAGTTTCATTATTTTTCAAATGATGTCGTTTCTCTGGCGGTAAATATTTAAACTACGTTGGGGTAGACACAGTTTAATTTAGTACCACAGGTAGTAATGACTTGATAGATGGCGTTATTTAAAAAAAACAGATGACACGCCTGTATGACGTCATGCCCGAAATGAAAGAGAAAACTAGTATTTCCGTATTTCCTTTCTATTCTAAAATTTTCAAATAAAATGTCAGACATCAATTTTGATATCATTGTAACCAAAGACGATATATATATAAAAGATAATGTCCTGCTGACTGACTGACTGACCGAGTGACAACGCACAGCCTAAGCCGCGTAGAGACTTGAAATTTGGAGGGTGTGTTTGTCTTGATGCGAAGGGTTGTAACTAAAAGAAATTTCTAAAATTCGTATGCTAAGCGTAAAACATAAATGCTCTGTATTTCGGAAAGCGTTGGCAGTAGATACTTGAAATTTCCGCTTCGGCCGTCAAGGAAACCGGCGTTTCGTTACTGGTTCATAGGTAGTTTCCTCAAATAAAATAAAACAAACATAAAAATTAGCAATATATGAAAAATGCCACGGGAACGAAATATGACGAAGTGTATTTTTTGAACAAAGACAACTTTGTAAAAAAATACACTGCCATATTTTAACGTATTTCGACGTAAAATATAGTTTCACGGTATAGGTAGTTGTTGGGATTCAAATATTTTCAGGAGTGGGACTCCTAAATTGAAATACTTGAGTGTTCGTTCGTTTCAAAGGTCGTGTCACGGTGTGGTTGTTAATGTTAAAGTTGTTGTCTGCACGCCGGGAAATTATTCTAAATACGCGCGGACGAAGTCGCGGGCGGGTCATCTGTAGAGTTTGAAAAATCATAATCGTCATACAGGGTGATTGGAAGATGTGTGCAAAGCTGTGAGGGGAAGGTAGTTTAGACCATTTGGAACTATTTAAGCCATAAAAGTTGTAAGACAAATTCCGACTATTTCTTATTACCGTTTTTTTTTCGTAATACCCTGAAATTTTCAGTTAATTGCTAATAATTGCCAGTTTTATTGATTAATGTTTTCTTTTATTTTATTTTATAATTCAAGTAATGTGTAAGCAATCTAACAAAACATGGTCTAAGCATCGGTGTCATCAGACATTTTCAGCACAGACACTTTAGTTCACAAAAAAAAAAAAAAGAAACAGGTTTTTGGAAACAATGTTTTTTTTTAGCTGTTATTCACTGCATGATGCCGAGTTCTTGGAGTGATTGGTACGAAACTCAGTCCACTAAACCCCAAGCATTCTTCTCCAGCACCACATCTCAAGAGCATCTATGCTCTTTTTCTCGCTCTCCCTAAGAGTCATTGTTTCTGCAGCATAGAGGAATATGGGAAACACCAACGCTCTAACGAGACGGATCTTTAGTAGATTTCGTTATGCTACGATTTTTCTATATCTTCCTCAGCTTATCCATGGCGGACCTAGAAATCGCCATACGCCGCTTGATTTCGTCAACGCATCCACCATTGTTTGTGATTAAAGATCCGAGGTAAATGTATGATTGAACCACATCACAGTTTGCGATTTGCTTGGCAAGTTGTTATTGATACGGTCAACAATCATCACTTTCGTTTTGCTGCGGTCGATCTTCAGTCCAAACTCGAGGCTGGTGTTTTATATCTCGAAAAGACTAGTTTTCCCTTACAGCTTTGCACTCGTCTTCCAATCACCCTGTGTACGTGTCTAAGTTTTTTTCACAAACGCCATCTATTGAGTGTGTGCGCGTTTTACGCGGTAATTACAGTTGCAGGAGCTAGGTGGCTCTAGCTATCATTTCCCTGCTAGCGGCATCTAGCGCCCAGGTAAGGCAACCAAAATAGCCCGCAGAATTGCCCGAGTTATGGCGGTCACGTTTTGTTGTATGGCATGAGGTATCTGTACTAGTATAGTATTATTTTATCTGTGGTATGGGTAAGGCCATCGAGGGCCTGCAATGCTCTAAGGGTAAGACCCGTCCATATTTTTTATTACTTATTATTTTGGTTGAAGTACACGAGTCCAAAACACGATTATGATACATTTTCCCGAAAAAAAACATGAATTATCTTTTCAAATGCGGATCTAACGTAAATTGGATAAAGGCTTATCAGCGTACCCTAAGTTGATAAAAGAGCCAAGCAGATTTATATTGACGCGATCGAGCAATTTCGTCAACGAAAAAAATGTAGGGCAAATTCCTCATCTACCAAGTAAAATTAATATTCTAAGGGCAATTTCGTCATCGATTACGCAGCAAATATTTGGTTAATTATATTGTTCTATAACAACAATCTATGTGATTTTCGCTCACTTTTCTTTTCGCGATTCTGTCACTTCCCTTGTACAACCGAGTCTAATTCTAGGGACAATTTGGCTGTTGTCAGTGCATCTTTGGCACGGAAGAGAATAAATTCTGGTTTCTATACACGCGGCATTCACTTCCTATTGGATCCCATTGGATCTTCAGACTTGTGTAGATAATACATTACATAATGTAACACCCAACAGTCGCATACCTAGTCCTGATCCCATACTAGGATTCCCTATATCGTGGGTATCAGGAACTACGAGTAGGTACCAGGGTACCATAACAACCAGACCCGGAACAAATATTTGCAGATCATACAAACATTTGTCCCGCAGCAGGAATCGAACCAGAAATATAATATTTTCTGTAGCTTAGCGATCGCTCCGAGTTGAGTTTGATTTAATAGTGCAGGTTTAAGCCCCGATTTATTAATCCTGGACTTGACATCTTCACTAATTCTTGATGAGCTTTTTATTGTTGTGATTAATTTAAGATTTAAGTGTTCGGCTCTTGTCGGTGCAACTGATGCAACAGCCTTCATTTGTCTCTTTCCAATGCGGTCTAATTACCTCCTTCCAGCGACTCTCTCCTTTGTCTAGCACTTGTAACTTTTTGACGGTCTTACTGTTCCTCATTTTCCATCTAATTTCCCTTTTATAATGGCTTTTATAAAGCTGTTTTTTTATTAAAGAAAAATGCCTTTTCTACTGAATCTTTTTAGCAATACACAGTGAAATAACTGAAATACTTTCCAAATTACTTTGTGCTAGAAGTTCCAAACACACTTTTACTTAGGTCTCGCCCGTCAAACGTCTCGGGTCTCGGGTCGGTTAAATGAAATTCTTACGATGTTTACTCCGAACAATTTGTGGGTCTGTTTCTATTAGTAAAGACAGTAACTAACTACTGCAGGTAAAACTGAAGAGACATCAAATTCTGTTTTATCTGGGTAGGTTATTGTCAACTGGTAACCTGCGACTTTGGATTAATAAGTAGAAACTTTTCGTATGTAAGTTATTTATTTGTTGGTTAGGTTGGCTTTTGTGGTTTCAGGTAGGTATATGCAACCGTAACTAAAACGGCAGCCTTTTCTTATAGGAATCCAGTTATTATTCTCAAGTTGCATTCTGTTTCCCCACTATCCTCCAGTGAGGCCGATATGGTGTGGACAACAGGAATTTACGGTTAGATACTTCTATGAAGACATTATGATAATCGCATAAAAATCACAAATTAAATCTTCTGAAATGGCTCTCAAAAATCGTCTTTCTTTTATCGCCATTCCTTCAGCTTGAATATGAAAATTACCCATAATAACCTACCATATTCGCATAAACCGATGGAAATTACTTAGGAGTGTCCTCAGAGCAACTTAATAGCTCCCGTCAGTCGAGAGCAATGAATAGATCATAGTACTAAAGCACATAAGTTTCAATCGGAAGACACACTTTACCATGCAAACTTAGAGTAACCAATCGAAAAAGTCTATAATAGGGGTTTTTGGGGGCGAAAAATCCATCTTTATAGGCAGGTCTCACCTCTAGCACAGAATAAATCTCTAGGAAAACGTAATTTTCATATTTATGTACATTTTCCTTTTCGCTAATCTGTGTCAGACACAGAATAAATAAATAAATAAATAAATAATAAGAGGGATATTAGAGATTGGTAAGGTAGCGATACAAAAGGATTTCAAAAAAAACGCCGGATGAAGTTCTCGGAACTACAAATACAACATCCATGGCGAAGCTCGGTCGCACTAGATCTTAGAACTAAAATAAGAAGGTATGTACAACATTTAAGAAAATACAAATGAGACAGTTAAGCCACCTGAAGACCGTTGTAAGCGATCTAAAGGTATCTCAACTGATCCAAATCACTAGGTAGGTACCAGACGGAAGCGTCCCTAGATGCTGGCTACATTGCCATTGCACGCTGAGTGGCAATACTAATGCGTTGAGCCAGATAAGAGCCAGCTCGCGGGTCACCTGCCATTTCATCCAGACGCCCTGAAAGAGTTCTAAAAACGCGAAGGGCCCCGGTTGCCCTCGGACCTAGAGTCTCGACCCCGAAAGGCTCAACTAAGTAAGCTCTGTCGAGACTTACATATTTGCGCCTTTTGCGGTCCTCAACCAAATCGTCCGCAGCACAGGCCAGTAATATTTAAAAAAAAAATGCAATGTCTAGTACATTATATTGTAACATTTCAAAACTTATCTGGGTAAATGCCATTTTGTAAAGTAAAGAGGGCTTTTACTTTTAGATTAAAAAGTAAAAAATGGGACTACTTTTTTACTTTTTAATCTAAAATTTGCTCGATATATGGCGCTGACTAAAAATCCTCCGTCAAAAATTCTTACAGCTCGTTCACCGTAAGATGGCAGCTGCCTTGTATGGCGTGTCAACCAAGGCAGGTGAGGTGAAGGAGCTGTAGCTGTTTTATTTTTGTTGTACTATGTCACAAAATTAAACTTTCTTCTAACAGTTTATCAACAGTGCAGCGCCATCTATTTTTAACATTGGAATCATGTTTCGAGACGGCCGTGAAAACCCCTCATTAGTTTTTACTTTAAATAAAACACTTCTGATGAAATTATATATTTTCTATCACCAGCAACGGTTCCTCAAAGTTTACATGGTGAAAAACGGTTTTGGCCCTTCCATAAATCTGACCCTACTAGGGTTCGAACTTGGAATAGGCTCAATGTTAGTATTTTGTAAACGGATAAAACTAGCCAAATGGTCGTGGCATGCACCATAATTTTTGGCGTATATGATTGCGTGCATGATTGAACCTAAATTCAGCGCAATACGACTCAATTTACATTGGAAACCAGTTAGGAGTGACAACGGCCTGCCAACGGCCGCAAAAGTGGGAGCACCGTTTATTGGCCAGTTACCGAGATTCAATATGAAATATTGGATCTGTTTTATTAACACTTCTGCTTTGTCCTCCACTTGATTTGGAGAATTCCATTACTGTGATTTGGATAAATGGATAGCGATACTGAGAAGTTAAAGGTGCCTTCACACTTTAAGATAAAGCAATAATTACACATCTGCTTGAACAAAACTCTCTACAGAAGTTAGGTTAGTAAATTTTTGGTACTTACATGGAGGACAACTTCTCCCAATAGGTTGAGATTGGGCAGCTAAAAAAAATACGTGTCTGTTATTTTAGGCTACTCTCTTGCATACGAGTATATCAAAATAAATAAAATCGGAGCCGGACAGTGCCTTTCCTTGTTAGATAATCTTGGCTTGGATTGGAATTGTTTGTCTTTTGCATTGACAAGCAGTTTGAAATCGTCTACTCCAATATGTTCAACTATCTGTTCAACCAGTTGAACAAATTGGATGAGTTTTCTCCAACTTTTTCAACTTCAAAATGTAGTTGAACTCTTTGGACTAAAAATTACAATAAGTTCAATTGCTATGTTTTTATTAATAAAACAGGGTACTCCTGCAGCTTGATTTTTGACATTGTATAGAGTGCTTTTGATAGAGTCAAATGCTGGAACTTCTGATATATTATCGAGGCCGATATCTTTTATAGATTTAACTACTTTTTTATAAATTTTGGGAACCGCTTCTGTTCCATCTGATGATTTGATTTTCTGTTTACATTCGTCAATCTTTTTCTCAATTTAAATTTTTCCAGTATCTGATTTGCAATGATTTCTATGTTTTTTAGTTTTCAAAATTTTTTCATTCTGTAAACATATATAAAATATTAAAATAAACAAAAACTTGCATGAAAAACAAATTTTGCATATAGGTAGGAATATGGATAGTTAGGGCAATAGCGCACTAGCGGCTAGGCCGCAGCGGCCAGGTCGCGGCGACCATCGAGATAGATACATTAGTATGAAATCGCCATAGAGCCCGCGCACCTGGCCGCACGCGGCCAGCGCCCACACCAAGCCGCAGCGGCCAGCGAGATCGAAGCGACGCATTGCGGCCCGTGTTCAGTCGCTGATCGCTGCGGCCACTGAGATCAATTGCATTGTAGTTAAATCACCAGTATGTGCGCACTAGCCGCGGCGGCCGCACGTATTGTGGAACTACAGCGTGATTTGGATGACAGCTGTCAAAATTGAAACAGGCATATTTCGGAAACTACTCCTGCTAGAGTTTCGTTGTTTGGCTCAAATGAAAGCTGATGACAAAATCTACATTTTGGATGAAAGCTGTCAAAATTGAAATAGTCATATTTCGGAAACTACTCCTGCTAGAGTTTCGTTGTTTGGCTCAAATGAAAGGTGATGACAAAATCTTCATTTTGGATGACAGCTGTCAAAATTGAAACAGTCATATTTCGGAAACTACTCGTGCTAGAATTTCGTTGTATGGCTCAAATAAAAGGTGATGACAAAATCTACATTTTGGATGACAGCTGTCAAAATTGAAATAGTCATATTTCGGAAACTACTCCTGCTAGAGTTTCGTTGTTTGGCTCAAATGAAAGGTGATGACAAAATCTTCATTTTGGATGACAGCTGTCAAAATTGAAACAGTCATATTTCGGAAACTACTCGTGCTAGAATTTCGTTGTATGGCTCAAATAAAAGGTGATGACAAAATCTTCATTTTGGATGACAGCTGTCAAAATTAGTTTTGTGCTCATCTAAGGCGCTCAGAACTCGTTGCAATTTTGAGCTCTCAGTTGCGGCAACCGGCGATTTTCACGATATTTTCTTAAAATTTTGGGAAATTGCGCAGACGTAGCAAACTCTAGTTGCGATTTTCGGTGGTCGCAACAGTTTTCAGTTGCTGCAATCGGTGACAAAAGAGCGATTTTACTCCCTCCACGTACCGTCAACACTAACTGTTGACCATATGGAACGGAAAAGTTTAAAACAACAAATACTAAGAAACAATAAAATAAATATTTAAGGGGGCTCCCATAAAACAACCGTATTTTTTTGCCGTTTTTATAGATTATGTACGGAACCCGGAATTCACACTTGGCCGGTTTTTTAATACCGTCTGTTTTTTCCTATCAATTAATGGTGCAAACATAACTAACTAGTAACGTCTGCACCATTAATGGGGTAAATCAATGGTGCAAATATAACCGCAGGCGCGCTGCCAGGTTGCTAGTGCTCTCACCTCTAGAGTTAAAGAACCGACGCAAGTAAATTTTCCTTCGGCTCTCGTTGAACACATCCATATAGACGATCCATTTTCATATTTCCTTATACGATAATATCGATACCCGCAGTGGACTAGCACTAGACCTCTGCCTTTTTGTAAAAAACACAAATCTTCATCGATCTCCATTGCAATTTATAAAAAAACAGGCAAGGAAAATCAAATGCTGTACTCTTGGAAAACTGACGTCATCCAAAATGTAGATTTTGTCATCACCTTTCATTTTAGCAATACAACGAAACTCTAGCACGAGTAGTTTCCTACATATGACTGTTTCAATTTTGACAGCTTTCATCCAAAATGAAGATTTTGTCATCACCTTTCATTTGAGCCAAACAACGAAACTCTAAAAAAAAAAAAAACTCAAAAACATAGTGATCATTGCAAATCAGATACTGGAAAAATTGAAATTGAGAAAAAGATTGATGAATGTAAACAGAAAATCAAATCATCAGATGGAACAGAAACGGTTCCCAAAATTTATAAAAAAGTAGTTAAATCTATAAAAGATATCGGCCTCGATAAAATCTCAGAGTTCCAGCATTTGACTCTATCAAAAGCACTCTATACAATGTCAAAAATCAAGCTGCAGGAGTACCCTGTTTTATTAATAAAAACATAGAAATTGAACTTATTGTAATTTTTAGTCCAAAGAGTTCAACTACATTTTGAAGTTGAAAAAATTGGAGAAAACTCATCCAATTTGTTCAACTGGTTGAACAGATAGTTGAACATATTGGAGTAGACGGTTTGAAATTCGATCGCAAGACGCAAAACTTGCACAAAACACGGTGTAAATACTATTTAAAGATATTCCGCGTTTGATATTAAGATACTATGATCTTAAGAGTTGGACAACCATCATTCATCAATGACTTCCTCTCTTCTTCACTCCTGCAGTGCGTTAACGATGTTTGCGGAGGCTCGGGTTGATGGTTTTCACACCATCATCCGTAAGAAAACTGCCTCATTGCTCAGCAGAGTGCGGAGCAGTCCTTCCAGCGTCCTGCAGCTCATATCTGATCGCTATGACCTGCCAGTAATGAAGGCTTTTAGCCGGGTCCTGATCAGGTAAGTAGTCTCGCTATAGAGTCTGTTTGGTCAGTATTCGGATGGAAGTTTCCCCTTACGAGTAGGTACACTTATACGTGTCACTGGTTTATTTATAAAACAGTTTTTAATGCTAACAAATAATGGACCTGTAGGTAATATCTGACTCAATAAATGAACTATTATAATTATAAGCTTTAAATTAACTTGCAATGTATGTCCGGGTGGAATCTTGCCACTGAATTTTAGCAGTTAAAGCAGTTATCCTCAACCGATTGAGCTGAAATTTGGCATGTCTGTCAAGTTCCGATGATAATACAATATGATGGTGACAGCGAGCTGATCTAATGGTGGACAACGGAACTCCTCGATGGATAATAGTAGACTGGCCGTGTTCAGGATCATTTTGATCAGAACACGCTTACGATCACAAATTTTATAAAAGCTTGTATTATTTTCAAAACTTATGTAGGTTATGCTTGGTATTTGTTTCTCTTTGAAACAATGTCAGGTGAGGTCATGGATGGAGCTGACCGCACTGGGCTATCCGGGCAATCTGCCAAGTTGTCGCACGCTTTGAATGTAAACATTTATCCGAGATAAAATTTAATCACAGGAGTCTAAACAAAATATTACATCACTATGAAAAGTTAATCTATTATTATCTTTTATCTTTACTTAAAAGACAACACATACAAATACTTTCTTCAAAAGTATTGTACAAACAAATTAATACCAGAAAAATATATTATGAAACATATCAGCAATCTTTCAATACAAATTAATAAAGCATAACAATCGTAGGCCATAACACCTGCTCCATGATTAATGCTAATAAACAATGCTACTTATCAAAAAAGAAAAACTATTACTTATTTGTAGAAACATTTCAATAAATATAACTTCTCAGAAATCATTAAATGAACCGAAACAGAACGAACAGAAAATACCAGAATATGCTGACTCTATAAAGTAAATATAAATCAGCAAGCTTTTACTATTAATAGAAGAAATGCTCCCAAGGCTTTTCCGTCGAATTACCCCCAATATATGGCCATACTGGCCATTTGAATGAAATCAAGCGTCGCGTGATGCGCCCAGCACTTACAATGTAGTTCAATATATGGCCATACTGGCCATTTGAATGAAATCAAGCGTCGCGTGATGCGCCCAGCACTTACAATGTAGTTCAATATATGGCCATACTGGCCATTTGAATGAAATCAAGCGTCGCGTGATGCGCCCAGCACTTACAATGTAGTTCAATATATGGCCATACTGGCCATTTGAATGAAATCAAGCGTCGCGTGATGCGCCCAGCACTTACAATGTAGTTCAATATCAAGGTTGGTATTGATTACTACGTAATGTGTTTCTACAAGGGAGCGTAAAAACTTTACTGGCTAATTGGTTCACAATTCCACATGTTGACTTTTTTTGTTAGAAATGACGACCTCTGCGGCTGCGACGCAGGAGGTTGCGGGTTCGATTCCCGGCTCGGAAAAAAAAAATTGTACGATCTGGGTTCAGGCACTGTTTCCGTTATTCTGAAAATAGACGGCAAGATGACTTTCCACATGGGTAGTTTGACTCTATTCCTTCTATCATTAGCGTCATCATCAGACTTTAGAATTCCATTGTTGAACTTAGGCTTCCCCATTATAATGCTACGACGTACCGAAATTGTACCGTGTATGGTTTTTATCAAAATAAACTTTTACTCATAGACGTAGAATTTTTTCGCTACGCTAAATAGACAAACGAAGCGTGGGAGAGAGAAGTCATTTTTAAATGTACCCCGTGCAAGAAGAAAAGTGACAGCAACAATGTATTGAATGTGACATGTTTTGCTTGAGTACATGCCCATACCGGACGGTCTCTTGTGCAGTTTAACTAATTTCGTAATTTTTTTAGTAATCTTACTATTAAATAACAAATGTTACTTTGTATGACAATGGTGTCGTGTTCAGTTTGTGACTGTGAATATACAAGACGTAATTATCCGGGAAAATACACGTTTCACAGGTAAATAAGAGATTATTGGTAGTTCGATTGTATTGCTTATTTTATCAATTCTGCTTTAGTAAATGGCCTAAAAACCAGTTTCATTCGTAGATTAGGACTTTCCCTTATATTTTTTAATAATATTTCATTGCTGCACCTAGAAATAAACAATATTTTATGTAAAATATAAAAATGTTTGATTACGATAGGGCTTGACCAAGTGATGACGTCAGAAATATCGATAGTCCTGTTGCAGTCTATATCGTAGTATAATGCGCATCATGTAAAAAGAACGCTGGCGGTCAAGCTTCTTCAGGCGTTCCAGCGTTCTTTTTAAGAGATTACTTACTTTTCTACTTATTTAAGAGATGTATACCTATGCATTCAATGAGTGCCTACCTAGATTACTACAAATAATGTACAATTATAGTACGCGTCATGTAAAAAGAACGCTGGAACGCCTGTAGAAGCTTGACCACCAGCGTTATTTTTACATGACGCGCACTATACCTACCTATAAATTAAATTTTTGTCCATCCTAGAATGGAGGTTTACTTTGTTTGGAGTAAATATGTGTGCTCTGTTTACATTTTACCGTTTTTTTAACAATCTATAATAACCAGGTGGACATTGAGGTGTGTGTTTTTGTATTGACTATTGAAAAGGTAACTTTAAAGCACCACGGGTGTTTTTATTGCAGTTTGTGTAGTAGATATTTTGGAGTAAATATTTACGTTGTTGTACACACGCCTTTTTCCCGAAAGGGTATATTTTATTTTTATTTTTTATAAATAAATATTGTTTATTTCTGCTTAATAAAATAATAGGTAACAAATTAAATTTAAATTCTATTAAAATAAAATTATTAATTTTAATAAAATTCCGTTCCAGCGGGACTCGAACCTGCACCCTCGCCTGTGATCAGCGATGCCTTTACTTTAGAACTTTGAACAGAAGGTTTCCAATGAAACACCTGTAGATACAGCACTATCAACTTGGCGCTATAGCCGAGTTGATAGTGCCCACAAATTTCGTCTCCAGCGTCATAGCTCGATCTATGGCTAAATTGTTTAAGGCATCGCCGATGACAGGCGAGGGTGCGGGTTCGAGTCGCACTGGAACGGAATTTTTGGGTAACATTTAAATTTAATGTTATCCATAAAGCGTGGTTTATACTTGAAAAATAATAAACTTTGGGGTAACAAATTGTCTATAGATAAAGTAACAGAGTGAAAAATTATATGGGCGTAGCACGGCTGATATAAAATGTTTTTGTGCTTTCAGATTTCCAAGTAATCCTTTGCTACGAGAAAAATGGTTATCGGTTATAAGAAGAGTGGGATAGACTCAAATAAGAACTCCACTAGGTATATGCAGCAAACATTTTAGGTTTAAATTTAAAAGGGAAACTCTAAGACCCCACCTATAAATAAAACTGTAATATTAAGGGGTCGATAAATAATAAAGGTTTATTTATTAACTGTATTCAAAATTGGAATAAGAAATTCTCTTTATGACGTCAAATCTGCCAAGACTTAATCTGCATTTAGATGTATTTATCTACCATACACATCACGGACGGATGATGAATTCTATCGACAATGTAAAAGTGTTGGTCGAGGACAACACTATTTTTAACTCGCACATAGACTTTCACCAACACGTGCACATATTTTTTTTTTGTTCCATCTTCGATCTCTGATTGTAGATCTAGTACATATACTAAATCTATGCTTTTACTTTACTTTACTTTTACTTTACGTACTTATTTGACCTGCCTTCTTCCACCGGTTTCCTTCCTCCGCATGAGAAGGGTGTCTTCCTATCTACAATTCGCAGTCTGATTTGTGGTCGCCACTAGAAAACATTCCCCAACGGTTGCCAGATCTGCGAGTTATATGGCATGCCCATTGCCACTTCTTTCAAATTCTAACAACCTGAAGCTAACAACCATCTAAAAAAGTAATTTCACATGACTTTGATATTCATAAGGTAAGAGTATTTCGCAGACTGTGACACTTTTGCCTAACTTATTAAGTACACATTATTTTTGAATGGTTCCCATGGCCACAGATACAATAATACTATAGTACCATGGCGTAGAATACCTACCACCGCGTCGCGAATGAAAATCTATTGTAATGCAATGTTCATATTTATGATATTGTACTTGATTTTATTTTACTTATACTTATTCATTCTTTAATCACAGAATGAATAAGTAAAAGGGTTTATACAAAGTTCTATAGGGTCCAGTTGGGATAAAATAGCTCGAACTTGAAAAAGCACTTTGGGACACTAGTGGCTTTTGCACAAAAGATAAATAAAACTTTTCTTTAGTTAATAAAATATGTACAATCATTGTGTTGAAAATAAGAATAAGTAATATAACATAACATCCAACAGTCACATACATAGTCCTGATCCCACATTGGGTGTCCCTATGTCGTGGGGATCAAAAACTACGAGTACCATGGTACCATAGCACCCAGACCTGGAATAAATATTTGCAGATCATACAAACTTTTGTCCCGCAGCGGGAATCGAACACGCAACCTTTCCCATCTCAGCAGGCTACTCGCCCGACACGCAACAAAAGTCGTCAAAATAGGTGGCTTAAGATGAATGCTCACGCTTGCGGCGCGAACTTCAAATTTTGTAGTGCTTTTTACCCATTACAGCTCATCAATATTTCTTCAGATAGCGAAAGTTGACTTCGCGAGAACTAGGAGACTTAACAGACATGTTTTAATTGATAGTATCTTGTAAATATCATTAGTTTAGCTACGATACCCCTAAACAAAAAAAAAACACTGTAAAAATGTGTTAGGGGTATCGTAGCTAAACTGATGATATTTATGAGATACTATCAATTGTTTTGTCACAGAATAAATGTATGGTTTTGTTTCGAACTACTAATTAAAACATGTGTGTTAGATCTCCTAGTTCTCGCGAACTCAACTTTTGCTATCTGAAGAAGTATTGATGAGCTGTAATGGCCAAAAAACACCAAAAATTTAGAATTTCGCGCCGCAAGCTTGAGCATCCACCTTAACTTAAATAAATAACTACACAAACCTTCAAAACTTGTTCCAAGTGAACAAAAAGTCTTTTGATTAGGATACCAATTTTTTAAAGACAAATTGTCTTTGTTACTATTGATAAAAGCGGGTTTCTAACATTTTGGGTAGGTACCATATTATAATGTTTGAAACGGCAATCAATCACCAACATCATAATTAAAAATACACATTATTATATCACAGACATTGATATAATAATATTTAGTATTTACTTAGGACCCGAGTACAGTACCCGAATCAAGATTAACAGTATCATTTCCCGACGGAAATAACAAAATCAACTTCTGAAACTTCGATGATTAGTTGATAAATAAATGCAAGGATATTATACAGGCTGGGGCAAATTTTCGGCCCCTTAAGGGTAGCTACCTTTTATTTTTTGGTTAGAAGGTTTTGTTCTTAAGAACCTTCTGTTTTATTTTGAAGAAAAAAATAAAGCGACTTTTAGATTTTTGAAAAAAGTACAGTTCACTCTTAAAATTACATTTGTCAAAAAAAAAACAAGGTGGTCTTAATCGACTCTATTTCCAACCAGGAACACTTTTCCCAAAGTAACAACATTCCCATACATTTTCTATGAAAAAAAGAGTAAGTGAAAACAACAATGTCACTCATTCAATGGTTCTTCATTTAAATCCGTATGTTACTACTTTTTTAAGTTGGTAGGGTAATTTTGAAGGCTTATGTCCCTACCCATGTTCGCTCTAACGACGATGGTTTATACGTAAAAATGTCTCCAGACCAAAATTAGAAACATACCTACCTAGTTACTTGTTAGTAGCAAAACACACCCATTTTATTGAGTATAAATAAAAAAAACACTTGATTAATTAAATAAATTGCTTATAATAAAAATAAATAATAAGTAAAAATTTAATTCCAGATATGTTCAAAGTGTAGACCATTTACTTGACTACACAGATTGACTACACAGCTTTGCGTAGCAGCCCTTCATGTGATGCAAATTTTGCAATGCACTTAGAATGCCGTCTTTCAGTTCGGCGGGACTTTCGTAATGCCCAGCGTATACCTTATCTTTCAGGTAACCACATAGAAAAAAATCGTAAGGGTCGGGCGGTTTTTATAACTTTCTTGTCTGGTAGTGGTATTTCTTTATTTTCTCTACGAAATGCTTCTAACTCTGGTTGAACACGACAGTTATTTTGAAAATAAGCTTAGCCGCTGTTGATTCGTAACAGACATTTTGGATTTAAAATTTAAACAAAATATTTCGTGCCAATTTTTTCTAGTGGTTTTTTTCATTCAAAGAGCTGGTATAAGTTTTAATAACAAATATCAATAAATAATTTGAATTTAGAACAAATTGCTTTCCGTGTTCGAATGGTATGCATGACTTTGTTGCGGCGAATGGCGCTTCTTAGAAAAATGTATGGTAATAGTTTTTTTTAATTATTGCCAAAACTTACGATTTGATTTGGTAAGTTACTTTGGGAAAAGTGTTCCTGGTTGGAAATGGAGTCGATTAAGATAAACTTGTTTTTTTTGACAAATGTAATTTTTTGGGCAAACCGTACTATTTTCAAAAATCTAAAAAATGGCAATAGATTTTTCTTCAAAATAAAACAGAAGGTTTCTAAGAATAAAACCTTCTAACTACAAAAGAAAAGGTAGCTACCCTTAAGGGGCCAAAAATTTGCCCCATCCTGTATTGTAGGTAGGTACTAGATGAATAGAGCTGTTTGTATAAGTTACTCAAACTTTAGTCACACTTTTTTTTATAACTGCTTGATGTTATTTTCGTGTTTAACGCAAATTACCTATCTTAGATTTAATTTTTTACTGACTTAATCAAGTAAAATATTTAAATTATAAATATGCGTGGATATTTATAATTTACTTTCATTACTACATTATAATACAGACAACTCAGTGCTAAAACATCTCGTCATTTATTTTAAAATTTATAGTCTAAAAGTGTTTTTAGTAGAAAATTTTTGCCCAAGTTTATCGAACGGAACTCAAGTTACAAGTTTCAATAAGTTTTTGAACTTAAACAGTGCGATTATCAAGCAAAAGCAACGTAAAACACTGCAACAAAATTGTGAGTGACGTGTTTATAGTTATAGTGTCGCATTGTGCCGTCGTTTCTGTGCAGACCACTCTCGCGGTTATGCGCTTTACTTAACCGTGAAGGTCGCTTGCGCTGCAGGCGGAGCGCTTGCGCCGCGTCACAGGCAAAGAGTGTACAGCACAGAACAGTCACCTGCATACTCAACATCAACGTTGTCTCAATGGGGCAATTTTTGATTTTGTTTTTTTTTATATTTTCTTGCTCACTTAAGCATTAACATGAACTGCGCGGGATGTAAGGAGTCAGTAAACTACTCAAATTCCATTAAATGCACATCGGACGTTTGTGATAAGGATTTTTGCATGCTCTGCACTAACGTGTCTTCCCTTAGTGTGACACGAAGGAAGCTCTGGAAGTGCCCCGATTGCAGTGCTGTGCACAGAAGGGGAGGGGATAACAGCCTCACACCGGCTCGGCCCGGACCAGATAATGTTACTGCTCGTAAGAAGTCTGACTCTACGGAATCCGAGATGAACCAGCTCAGTGCTGCGCAGAAAAGTGGAAGGGATAACAGCCTCACATCGGCTCGGCCAGGATCTGAGAACGTTACCGTCCGTAAGAAGTCTGAATCTACGGAATCCGAGGTGCACCAGCTCACTGAACAATTGCGTCAGCTAACCAAGGAGTTCTCTTCTGTGAAGACAAAATTAGATGACCTGACTGAGTCTCTTTCTTTTACCAATGAGAAAATAAACGAAATTATGCATAAGCTGGCTGCGAACGAAGTGCATTTTTAAGTACTTGGAAAAACGAGATGTTGTAGTCGAAAATTTGCAGGTTACTGTACTTCAGCTTAAAAATGAACTAAAAGCGCAAGCTCAGGTTAATTTGAGAAATGAAATAGAAATAGTCGGAATTCCGGAGAATTCTTCTGAAAATCTGCATCATACTGTACTAGTGGCAGCTAAGAAAATGGGAGTAGAGCTGGAAGATAGAGACTTGGATTGGGTGAGTCGCGTGGGGCCTCGCCGACCACCGGTTACCGTGACTTTGCCTGAGGATGGAGCTAGAATGCCGCGCCCAGTAGTGGTTCGCCTTCTCCGTCGATCCAAGCGAGATCAGTTTCTGAAAGCTACAAAGTCACGGAGAAATACTAGCAGCGCTGATCTGGAAGTGGCAGGCGTATCACAAAAGTATTTTTCAACGAGAGATTGACGAAGGAGAACAGTGTTTTATTTCGCGACGCAAGATCCAGAGCCAAGCAGCACGGATACGCCTTCTGCTGGTGTAGTCAAGGTGCAATCTTCGTCAGACAGCGGGAGGGAAAGGCAGCAATACCCATACCGTCTCACAATGACCTGGATCGTCTGCTGCCTCCGTCCTTATCTACAGATAACTGATGAGTACTGTTATCGAAACATTTTTGTACCTGGTTTAAATGTTCAAGGTCTACATGGCTTCTACCGTGTATGGTTAAAGTTGTACTTAATCAGTTTTTTCTTAATTTTAATTCAGTAACTATGATAGGAAACTCTAACTGGGTAGTACTTACTGTAACATTACTTTTTTTAATGCTTATATTTTTAAATATATCCTCAGATTTACCTATTCTTGATAATAGCTGCCTCTCAAACTCACACAATCTATTCAAACTAAAATCTATATTTAGATATTTTTATTTGCTATACTATAGACTCTTTAGCTACTATAATATTGATTATTTATTGTCGCCCGCACCCTGTTCCTCAGCCTATAAACTTGCTCCCTACAATTTCCATTGCTTGGTTAGGTCGATATCAATAAGTATGCTGCGCTTAATAGAATGTGATATAGATAGAGCTCTTGTGCACTCTTACAGGTTTTTGGATAATTTGTATATACTATAATGTTGTTCACCGACGCTTTTGGTTCAGATTTAGACTCTATTAAGATTAATTGCGAGGTTATTAGTGATTCTAATAGATGCAAACAAATATTCACAGCCAAACACAACTTTAAACTGCTTTCACTAAATATTAGGAGCATTTGTAAAAATTCAGATTCCCTACTAGTAGCCCTAAAGTGTCTTGACATATCCATGGACATTCTGATTTTAACCGAGTGTTGGTTAAACGATTCTCTAATTATCCCACAAATCCCTGGATACAACTCATTTAATACCACTAAGCACACGAATCAAAACAGCGGAGTTGTTGTTTATGTTAAGGATGTCTGGAATGCGACTGTGCTGGAACCCCCCATAGATGATGCTGATAGTTTATCTATTTGTATTCCTAAAGTCGTTAATATTATCGGTGTCTATCGCTCACCATCTGTTAGGAGCTTGGAAAAGTTTCTTACTTCACTAGAAACCTACATTAGTCAAATAAATAGGCTACCATTCATTGTTGCGGGCGATATAAATGTTAATATCCTTGGCTCTTTGGCGAATCCACAAAGCCTTGAATACCAATGCTTTATGGCTGAACAGGGGTTTCTACCAGCTATAACACAACCCACTAGAGAATCTTCATGCCTTGACCACATTTATGTCAAAAATATGAGAAATAATATAGCAGCAGTAGGCATTGTTTGCCAACTTGATATAACGGATCACTACCCAGTCATGCTCGGCATAAATCTCTCCAAGCCAAGACCTATTCGCCCAACTAGATTTGTTATAAAAAGAGACTATAGTGCTATTCAAAACGATCTTATAGATATCGACTGGTCAGTTGTAACCAACATCAATGATGTAAATAGAGCTACCGAAGTTTTCACAGAGCTCTTGTCAAATATTGTAAGCAAACACTCAAAAGAAACTAAAATTAGTAGATCTAGATTTAACCTGAAACCCTGGATCACTCCAGGATTAATGAAATGTATGAGAAATCGTGATCGCTTACATTCACGTGCTAGAAATGATCCGGAAAACTTAATCATTCAAATAACTTATAAGCGATATCAAACTTTCTTTGTCAACCTACTTCGTAAATTAAAACATGATTATGAAAATAGAGAGCTAAGGGCAAACAAAAATAATACAAAAAAACTTTGGAAATCAATTAACAATATTTGTAACTTATCTCATTTCAACAAAGAACCCAACGAGCTATTGTCATTACCGGGTTGCCTAAACAAGCAACAATCTATTAATCTTACTAACAATCACTTCTCTACGATTAGGCAACGCCTTGCAGATCAAATCCTCACTAAGCTAAACAAGAGTGAAACGGATCTCGCAAAAGAGGTTAGCGTCCATAATTCTCCAGTTGATTCAATCTTTATGAGTCCTGCAGATTATGAGGAAGTCGAAAAATTTATAGTTAATTTGCAGAATGATAAAGCTCCAGGACTGGATGGTTTAGGCAACTCCCTTATTAAATATGTTAAAGTTGATATCATAAAGCCGCTTATTTACATTTTGAATCTAAGTCTATCTACTGGTACTTTTCCTAATGAATGGAAAATTGCGTCAGTATCCCCTATCCACAAAAGTGGATCAAGGAGTTCTGTAGACAATTATAGATCAATCTCGCTTTTAGGAACCTTCTCTAAACTACTTAAGAAGTTGGTTAATATTCTTATGGTTATCTTCCTGGAATCCCATAATTTGATATCCTCCAAACAATTTAGCTTTCGTAAGGGTAAAAGTACTGAAGACGCAGTCACACTCTTAACAACTGTAGTGTCATCGCATCTCGATGATGGTAAATGCTGTGTTGGCGTCTTTCTGGATCTGGCGAAGGCCTTCGACACTGTCTCCGTTCCTATACTTCTTCAGAAACTGGAAGGCTCGGGAATCAGAGGAGTATCCTTAAACTGGTTTAAAAGCTACTTAACGGATCGGAGTCAGTGTGTGAGGATTGGCCAGACTACAAGTAGCTCACAACCAATTCGATTTGGAGTGCCACAAGGGAGCATCCTCGGACCTACACTATTTCTCCTGTACATCAATGACATTCATGATGTCCCATTAAGAAACGCCGACATTTTGTGTTATGCTGATGACACTGCAGTAATTTTTCATGGACCAACATGGTCCGCAGTGTGTACTTCTGCTGAGCGCGGTATGTCACTAATTTCTCATTGGCTACAGCAAAATCTCCTCACGCTCAATACCAGGAAAACTATGTATTAGTGTTTTCATAAGACTTCAGCATCAGCCCCAATTGGAAATCAATTTATTAAAATTCACTATAATACATGCAATAACCCTTGTGACTCCTGTGTTTGCGAATCTTTAACACGCACAAAACATTTGAAATATCTTGGCGTACATATTGACGAAAACCTGACCTTCAAAATGCATATTGAGTTCCTTTCGGGCCGAATTAGAAAGGTTATAAATGTTATGCGAAACCTGCGGTATGTTGCATGCTCTGACACGCTTCTATCAGTGTACTACGCCTTTTGTCAGTCTCTGATAATGTATTGTATAACTTGTTGGGGTAGTGCTGCGAAATCCTTCATTATTCAGGCTGAGAGAGCACAACGTTCGGTTTTGAAGGTCATGCTTCGTAAGCCCTACAGGTACCCTACCACAAGTGTCTATAAAGATGCTGGTGTACTCACAGTACGTCAACTCTTCTCTTCTCTTTCGGTGCACAGATCAGTCTTTGTTTCCCCTGACTATGAGTTGTTAATCAATCGAAGAGTTTACAGAGTAATCACTCCATCCGCTAATACTAGGTTTGCGCAACGACTTGGAAATTTTGTAAAGCTTCATGTCTACAATAATGTTGTTAGAAATTGCGACATTAAAAGTAAATCTATTTCTGAAGCTAAACATATAATAAACAAATGGCTTGCTTCTTTAAACTATGACCAAACTGAAGATATACTAAAAATAAACTTTTAATCAAACCCTTTCGAATATTTTTTATCGAAACCCAACATAATATATAAATATATATATATATATACCTATATATAATTATAATTTTATTTCTTATTTACCTCTATAGTTTTCTTATTTTTTCTTCTTATTTTGTCAGCTGAGCAATTTTTAATAAAATAATTATTTCCTCGTGTTCAGGTTTCCTCGATACAGGCCTCGCCTAGTGAGGAAACCGATAGATATTACCACCTAGGATTAATTAGTTGTCAGCGAAATACTTGTGTCCAATTTATGTACCTCTTAACTATGTTAAATTGTGAATATTGTTTGTTGGATGTGTATTTTGCTGTAATAAAAACATTTTTCATTTTTCGTTTTTCAATTCCGAGGGATCACTGTACCAAAAACACGATAGGACAATATTTTCTCGATAAAAAAAAACCCAAAGTTACGTCTAACTTTTGGCTATATTCGATTGTTTATTAAAATAGACCATATTATAGGTAAGAAATTATATAAATAAAATCAATATATAAAGCCCAGGGCTTGCTGCAGGGGGCTTGTAACATTATCTATGTTTTAAGAGATATTCAATAAAAACTGCTATGTCGTGCGGCGCGTGACTTTATTTTTAACCCCCGACGCAAAAACGACAGGGGTTATAAGTTTGACGTGTCTGTGTGCGTGTGTGTCTGTCTGTGGCATCGTAGCTCCCGAACGGATGAACCGATTTCTTTTTTTTTGTTTGAAAAGTGAATTTGTCGGGAGTGTTCTTAGCTATGTTTGATCAAAACCGGTTCAGCCGTTTCATTGCGTTGAGGGTATTTTTTATTTTTATAAAATTAATTTACTTGTTGTATGAAGATTTCTGCCTTTGGCGCAACCTTAAGCGGTAACCTCTGCCTTTAACAATTCATTACCTCATAGGTCACGTCTACCTAGGACGCACGCTATGTGGCATTGCACTGCGCCCGCCACCCTGAGATATTAAGATGAAAAGTCTCATGTGCCTGTAATTTTTAGTATATACCTATTCCATTTTTTTTTTTAAATTATCTTTTGTAAATTAGATCAAAATTAACAAAGTAACGTTGAGAGCAAGCAACGGTGAATGCTACGGTGATATCACGTATAAAATGAATATCGAAGTTTTTTTTTTTACAATATTTTCTGGTGTTTGTACCTAATCGTAACCGTGAGCTGATCAAAATGGGCCCATACACTTGAACCATCGAGGAGTTCCGTTGTGCACCTTCTGTCTCCATCATGCATCAGATGCTCGCTGTCACCATAATATTGTATTGTCATCGTAACTTGACAGATATGCCAAGTTTCAGTTAAATCGGGACTGGTCGAAAATTAGATCATCAGATTTTTCCCCACTCCATTGAAAATTTAAACTGGCCATCTTTACGGTATAGGCAGTCAAGATATACCTATCTACCCCTGTGACAGAATAGAGGCATACATAAAGACTGACAGTCAGACGGATGGCTTAGGCTTAGTAATAGAGTCCATATGGTCCCTTTCGGTACGGAATCCTAAATATGATCAGCTAACACGAGTGAAGACAGTTATAAGCTTACATAATAAATTTACAGCGTTCAAAAGCATAGCTGGCGGGGTGCAACCCCTCATTATCGGCGATTCTCTCCAATGACAAAAAAGGCACTTTCCTTTGAATTCCTCGGTAAGAAAATTAGCATTGTCAAGTTACTTAGTTATAAACTTTGGGATGGAGCATCGACGTAAATAAAATGAATGGACGGGCCTTAGCGAACGATAGTTTTGAAGCTTCTAAACAGACCTAGCTAGTATACTTCGCTTCAGTCAGTCTTTGTCACGGCAACGAGTGACAGCTATGCTGAAAAATACCAAAATTAGATACCTTGGTAATACAATGCCTTCCTGTGCTTTTCTGCAAGTGCAAACAACACAAGAAATACAAATAAAGCTTCAGGCATCGCATTTCATTCGTAAGTAAAGGTTTTGTAATATAATTTTCATCAATTGATAAAAAACTTATAAATCGTCGTGTAGTAGGAAAACTACATAAGTAACACATTATGCGAAATCGACTTTATTGCATGGTTATGATGGCCCATACATGTCGATGGACACGTCTTGCTCTAGAGGACGAGTGACAAGGAGGACGCCCCAGGACATTATCTCAATGTTCCCCACTCTGAATGAAAGTTAACAGACACAAGTTTATACTCGTAGATAGTTTTAATTTTAGTCGACATACCTTTTTCTTTTTGATACTTAGAATTATTGTGTTCCACAATTTTTTTTCATTTTGTTGATTTTATAAGCATTAGTCGTATGATAAGTTTGTTATGTCACTTACTTTGAATTTATAAGTCTGCTAAAATAATGTAGGTGTTTCAGTAGTTTTCTAATATTCAGTCTTGATAAAAAGAAATGATTATAAGTTGGTTTTATTTTAAAATGTATTTTAATATTATATAAATCTATACCCATGGATAGGATTGTCATATTCAAATAAGTAAATAATAGATCATTTCAATTATTCAAAACTTTGGCGAGGGAAAAATACATAGTCGTTTTTTTATTTTTTTCTCTTAATCAAAAGAACTAAAATGTATTATCATTAAATTCGAAAATAGATACAGTAACAATCTATTACATATCAAAACACGGACTGAAAAATTAGTTACGATAAAAAAGTTATTGCCATTTTTGACGCAATAAAAGAGTAAATCGCGTTTTTCTCGCGATGTTGGTTTTGTTGTTGTTATTACTTATTTAGTTTTCCAACTACAGCGACGAAATATTTGACAAGACTTCACGCATGACGGATGGTCCGGTACAGACTGCAAAAAAATCTGATACCTAAGGGGTATCGTATTGATTTAGAATTGTAATTTGCATTATTTACGTCAAAACATTGCTAAGCACGTCGCTTTAGGTAATTGCATATAATATGTAATGGCATGTTAATTAACCTTACAGCTTTCCAAAAAAAAACTAAGGTAAACAAAAATGGATAGAAGTCATAAGACGAGCAAGAACAGACGACTTTTGGAAGTGGAATACATTTTCCCGTATTTGCTCTGATCATTTTCTACACAATGAATTCTATACGCCAAAAAACGGTTAGTAGTAGTAGAGCTTTTTTGTGAAAGAGTTCGTCTGGGGAAGTACTACCACCATACCTGTTTCTGCCGCAAAGCAGTAGTGCTCGCATTGCTGTGTTCCGGTTTGAAGGGTAAGGGTGCCGATGAAATTACGGCCACATGGGACTTTTCATCTTTATGTTTCAGGGTGGCGGGCGCAGTGGAATGCCACATAGGGCGCGTCCTAGGTGGACGTGACCTGAGGTAATGCACTGTTCATAGGCAGAGGGTACCACTTAACATCAGGTGGGCCATCTTCTTGATCTGTCATTCCAAGTAGTATAAAAAAACTCATTGTGCAAAATTCTTAAAACTGCACTCTGCAGTTTCTTAAATACTGGAATTTTTATACATTTATGTTTCCGTACGATTTTTATGATATTTTCTTAGTTTATTGAGTGATGAAAAATATATTTTTCACAAATTGATTGAGCTGAAGACCTAAGGTGGACTTGCTTTTCTATTGATTTATATTGTGTATGTTTGAGAGCTGAAAAATAGATACGTAACTACATAAAACAGAAGGGAACCATGTATTTTTGTAAAAGTTTCATTCAATAATTGAATTTTTTTCGGCGATTTTTTGTACTATAAACCTACTGAAATAACTTTAGAAAACACATTGCATCTGTTTAAGTATTAAAAAAATACAGTTTTTAAGAAGTTCAATAATTTAATTTCACCTAGTATATTTAAAAGACCGCCAGGAGTGGCGCTATAGAGAAGAGGCCTTTACTCAGCAGTGGCTGGATAGATAGATAGATAGATAGTTTATTTGTTGACTGTACCCTAAATCCGAATTGTCTTATTTTTCACGGACGTTTTGTATGGGTAAGGCCAGTCCATTTATTTTACTTTGGTCGAAGGGATGGAGAGCGGAAAATATCCACAAAATTTATGGAGTATTGTTGGCTGTATTTTGTTTCAGTTCAGCTATCTTTAGATCGTTTGCAACGTTCAACACAACTGTTTTATATTTTTTAATATACCTACCTGCTTGTATAGGTTGTATTATTCCTTCTGTAAATAAAGTTGTTAATTATTCTCGAAAATGTCTCCATAATATTCATCTGAACGGGCTCTCTCTTTCCAACATAGTTAAAATGTCTCCATAATATTCATCTGAACGGGCTCTCTCTTTCCAACATAGTTAAAATGTCTCCATAATATTCATCTGAACGGGCTCTCTCTTTCCAACATAGTTAAAATGTCTCCATAATATTCATCTGAACGGGCTCTCTCTTTCCAGCATAGTTAACTAACAAAAATTCTCATTATTTTATTTTATTTTATTTTATTTATTTTGGTAAACCAACAGCGATTTATACAATATTACTTTATGTTTAACATTAACAAAATTATGGCCAAAAAAAGGTCTACACAGCTTAAAATTAACAAATGATTCTACTCAGTACGATATATCAAACAAAACTTACTAGTTGCTACAAACAAATTGATCACGATGATAAAAGTGTGCGGGTGCATGAGTATGTATGTGTATGTGTGTATGAATCTATGTGTATGTTCGTGGGTGTGTGGATGTACGTGTGGGTGTGGGTGCAGTGTGGAGTGTTATAAATGTAGGTATGTGTAAGTATAGTAGAGTATAGTATTAGGTATTGTTTTTAGACATTTTTGTTTTATTCTTGTGATGATCTATGCATGGAAATAAAACTCATACATATGAGCGATGCAGTTTTTTAATATAATAACATAACTGTCCAAGTTACGATGGTTGGATGTTTGTTACTCAATCACGCTAAATGGCTGAACCGATTTCGATACACAGATAGATTATGAGCTATATTAAGCTTTTTGTCCTGGTAAAAAATGAGCGAAGCCGCGGGCAGACACTAGTAAAATATATAAGAATAGCGTTCGCTAGCGGTTAAACACGCTTTATTCTCCCGAGGTCTCAGTTTCAGGATAAAATATACCAGATCGAATGGTTCTCGTAACACTTGCGCATACAACCACTCTTACATAATATCTTCTCATTCACATATCTTCTTATTCACACATTCAAATACACCCTTCCACTTACTGATTCGCATAGATACACCCTCTCAGTAATTTTTATGAACTGTACTTTAGACGCTAATTAGGGCTGAATAAATAATAACACCCTACTCTCGTACTTGGGCCTCCTCTGGTACCCGGACTCTTTTGAGACTGGTGTTATCGGAGGAGTTCCCACACTGAAATGTAGGTACATGTATGGCGCTCGTCTCGACTTGTCACCTCGAGGGTACTAGCTGAAAATCAGTGTTTGCTCTTTGAGCAAGTTTATTCGCTGAGCTATGACCCATTTGTGATGCTGCATGCAACACACACGTACTTTTAGTTATATTTTTTATATGGTTTTTAATTTTAGTGCATTGCTTTGTTTTGTGTAACGATGGTTGTATTATCTAGTTTTTAGTGCACTGTCTTTTATTTGTTTAGAATGTACGTGTGTGATTGGAGATGCAAATAAACGATTTATCTATCTATCTATCTATCATCTATCAATCCTCTGTTTTAGGTTTGATCTATTCTCTCTGTGTGCCAAAATATCATTAAAATAACACCAGCTTGCTGCCATGATCGAATCCTGAGCTTTCAGGCTTATTGGTGTGCAACATACGGCGGAGACTAAGATCCAGAGTCTCCAGAGCACCGCCGTAAGGTTGCATATGCCTTTCGATCTTCTGTAGGTTACATTTCGGGGAATGCTCCCAGGAACTTCACGATCTGATCCCATCATCTCCTTTTCATAATAGGACGAGCAGGCGCACGGCTTGGTACCATCCTTACCTTTTTCTATTCGTACTAAACGTTTCAGTTCTACCTTTATAATGCGAACTGCTAAGGAGTGGAAGATAAACTACCGTCGTCTGTCTTTCCTGAAAACTATAATCTAGGTCTCTTCAAGACTAGAGTGAATAGGTGCCTTCTAGACGGTTGTGCTCCATCTTCAACCACATCGTCACTTACCAACAGGTGAGATCCCTGTCAAACAAAGGTTTATCAATGTTACAAAAAAACCGGTGTGTGGCTTTAGGTAACATTTCACTTTATATTGGTAAGGATTTATATTCAATTTTAATTATTACTTTTTCACTATATAGCCAACCAAACAAATTTTATGCCGGCCATATCAATATGCTAATTGTACTCTATTTGGGTGAAATACGGGCCACAACAATAACAAGATCGGCCCTATCTTTCCAGCCACAACGAAAATAACCCAGAATAACAACCCTGAATGTCAAGAGGTTCTCTATATATACCTACAGGTTGAGTATTTTTTCAGGGCCACTTAGGCGAAACTGTAACCGTGAGATTTATCGTGAGTGATGATAAGAGTTCCGGCTCGATTTTGAAAATCTGCAATAAAACAAGTTGAAAATTATTAGATTTACTGAAAAAGTTAGATTTAATAAAATATTTTTTCCTGTTAGTGTTTTTTGTTTGATCATTATGGATCGACTTGATGCATAGCTTTATCCAAGTTTGTGCTCGCAAGGGCTACTTACTATTCTCAGAACTACAGTTTACTAAGAAATTATTGTAAATTTCATGAAATAAGTAAGACAGTCTGTGGTAGCGCTAAAAAGCCTCAGCGAGATTGTGAGGGTCGGAGACATCATTATCTTGGAGTTAATGCGGTTCATAGCTTCAAGTTTCATTAGGCAGTTTTTAGTATAAAGTTACGTTGAGCTACATTACCCCACGGAATGGAGGGACGAATAACTTTGTCAAGCAGGACGAAATTATAAGGGTTTAATTTTTTGCCATTTGGTTAGCCAAATCGTGCTCAAACAAAGTTTGGGTCTTATGAACCCAAAAAATAAATAAATCCGCTTCTATTTCTGTCATAGTATAAGTACTAGTATAGTACTATTTTATCTGTGGTATAAGCAAAAAGCTTCAATTTACACGGGATTAAACATGTGGCATGAAATTTATATTTTATTGTGTTTTTTGCTCATCACAGCTCATCAGCACATTTTGAGATAGCGAAACATGATTTTGCGAAAACTAGGAGACCTAGCACGCATATTTGGTCTCATAATTATCATTAGTTAGCTACGAATGTCAATGAACAAAAATATCTATGTAAAAATCATTGAATGACATTTGTAGGTAACTAACTAAACTAATGATAATTATGAGACACTTTCAATTAAATTTAGGATATGCGAGGTCAGATTTTCGATGGGTGACCACATTTTGAGTGTAATTTTTTTTATTTCGAAAAACCGAGCTTATCTCATTTTCACCAGATATTATAGATAATAAGCAAAAGCTTTTTGAGGTGCATCTACATGAAGGTTTAACAAAGGGTTTGTCTGAAATCACTTGTGACATTAAATACGATAGTTATGCAGTTCAAAGTTCGCTGAACCGCCATAAGGTACTTATTTACGAGTACCTTTTTTACTCAAGGCACTACCAGTACTACCACACCTATTTCATCACCATCATCAGCCTGTAGAAGTCCACAGTCCTCCATAAAATGCTAAGACGGATGGTCATCCAACAACTTCCTGCGACCTAAATATTACGTCAGTTTGTTGAGTGTTTGCCTTCTAGCCATTCCAGTCGGTACCGCTCGTCCGAAAATAAATTCGGTACAAAGTAGAATTTCATTTATAATATTCCTACACCGTGTCGCATGTCGTCCGGGTCGTATCCTTCACCTATATTCCTCAACCACAATTGCCACTTCAACTTTTAAATTCTGAGCTATATCGGTGAAGTTGGTTCTTCGGATCTCCACGCTATGTATTCTATCACTTAGTTAAACTACCTGCATAGCTCTCTCCATTGCCCTCTGCGCCACATTGAGCTTGTGTATAAGGCTATTAGGAACTTTTTTTTTTACTTTGACTTCTTTGTTTGACCACGATCTCACTCTTTTTACTTACACGTGGTTAGAGTTGAGTTAAAGACTTAAGAGATTAAATATTTAGTTAACCTAACTAAATATTTAGTTAACCTTACTAAATATTTCAGCGGTGTTCAAGTCTTGTGAAATCGCCGGCAATCCTCTAAGCTGAGGCCAACAAACACACTAGGAATATTTGAATATTCATTTATAAAGTCTGGTGAGAATATAAATATGTTAGATTTTACTCCACACGTACAGACGGCAAAGATATTTGGTTACCCCCAGTGAGATTGAAGATTGCAACTAACCAACTGTAACTAACCAATAATTTACGATCCGCCACAGAGTGAGTTTCACTTGAGCTAAGTAGTAAGAGTTTTGTTGAGAAGTTGGTTGTATGCAGTAGAATCTGTTAGTGGATAGATGCTCTAGGAATAGAATACGATAGGTACTCGATATAATTTAAAAAACACACACTTTGCACATAGAATTTTGCAATTTTAATAATTTTATGTACTATCGGAGGCCGCAATGCGCTAAGACTATGGCAAATGCAAAAGCAGTACAAAGCCAACAAAAAAAAACCTTTATGTTACCTCATTCCATATATGAATTACAATTATCATGAATCTGTCATGTTGATAGTGAAATTCCCTTGTGATAGCACGATAGTTAATATTTGTTTTCATACTTCGCCGGCCTAGGCCGTATTGGTATTATAAACTTATTTGACTCTTCGGCCGGCAAGGTCGATTTGATTTGTTAGCCGTTCGTCCTGCATGCAGTTAGTACAAGTCGCGGTTTGTCTAGTAAGCGTTTGGTCTAATACGCAGTTAGTCCTAAAATCTGGACGAACTGCAAATTCACTTGGTAGCAGTTGGTCCAAATCGGAGTTCGTATCTCGAAGAAAGTTCACGAAAAATTGTATGAACATCCAAGCATGGCTGCTGTAATGGCAAAGTGTAGTGATGACCAATTTTGGTCCCAGTTATTATTGGTAAGTAAACGTTAGAAAAACATTTATTTACAGAAAGAATATTACAACTAATACTCTCTCAGGGCATCTGGTCGAAGCGAGTAAACTAATAAGTAAGTAAACTATTTTTAGTTTATGAAACGCAATTTTTTATTTTGTTTTTTGTTCTTTGTCCAAAATGACCTTCTATCAATACGAGCAGTTCACACTAACATAAGATGTTTACCCAGGTTTATATTACAATACCACAGTGGACAATACCATACATTAAAATTGCGCCTGCTTTGTATAGAAATGAAATACCTAAGTAAACTCCTCTTTATAACCCATCTGTTTTCCGTGACACGTGTTGTTGTGGAAATTAACTGCCGGGTGCGTCGACAGGTGTCGCTTACGTCGGTAAAGAGGAACCGGAAAGCGTAGCCAATTCGTGTTGAAAAACATGTGCCTAATTTTAAAACAGCTGGTACGGAGTCCGCAATGCTCTAAGACAGCACACACATTACATATACATACAACAATACAATGTACTAACTACTAAACTATAATATAATACAAGTAACTAATTTTGTAAAAATTAAAAAACCCTCAACGCAATGAAACGGCTGAACCGATTTTGATCAAACATAGCTAAGAACAAGCCCGACTACACCCTACAAACAAAAAAAAAACAAAATCAAAATCGGTTCATCCGTTCGGGAGCTACGATGCCACAAACAGACACACACACAGACACGTCAAACTTATAACACCCCGTCGTTTTTGCGTCGGGGGTTAAAAACTGTAACGGGCCAAATCAGATCGCTGACCGAGCGAAGAAACATCTCAGAGTCTAATTGCTGGATGCGGCGTGTATAGTATATATAAGTATGTATGTTTGAAAGTTTTTTTTGTACATTGATATACCTTTGTTTGACCACGATCTCACCTGTGTTGGTAAGTGACGATGTGGCCGAATATGGAGCACAAAGGTCAAGAAGGCACCTATTCACTCTAGCCTTGAAGAGACCCAGATTATAGTTATCAGGAAAGACAGATGACTGTCAGTGTACTCCACTCCTTAGCAGTTCACAATATAAAGGCAGATAGAACTGAAACGTTTAGTACGAATAGAGTACGAGTATACACTCGTACTAATGAGGAAAGGATGGTACCAAACCGTGCGTCTACTCGTCCTATGATGAAAAGGATGTATTTAAGTATGTGTGTTTGTTTACGATAACTGCAGAACCGTTGATCCAATCTTGATAAAACTTGGTAGGTAGTTTGCCTATGTGAATATCTACATATATAAAACAAAGTCGTGTTACTTACACCACCTATAACTCAAGAACGGGTTAACCGATTTGGCTGAAAATTGGTGGGGAGGTAGCTTAGAACCAGAAATGTTCACTTATTTTGTGAAATATCTTTTAAAATACGCATCCCAAGTCAAATATTATCGAAATGAAGTTGTAGTAAATTTAATTAGGTTTCATTTGAGATTAAATTGGTACCTGTAGGTACAGCAATTCTCTCAAAAACTAATCTTCTATCTTAGATGGCCCAGGCTTGGGCTCGCACGAAGATGGTGTCTCGATGGCCGTGATGGACGCTGGGAGAGGCGCCCAGTCTGTAGTCGAGTCAACTTCATCGTCCGAGCATTTCAGCTCCACATCCGGGAAGTTAATTCACAATTTGCCACCGCATGACAGGATGAGGACTGCATTTACATGATTATTTTCACAGAAGTGCAGGAGGTGCGGGATCCATGGTGGTGGGGATAGGGGTCAGTCCCTGATAAGACAGCTTCCACCCCCAATCAGTGGGATTCAAGTTGAATCCCCGCCGGTAAAAATTGCCAATTTTTGGAGAACTGCATCTTGGGAACCAAGGGTTCGATAGAGCTCGCGCTAGTGTGAAATTGTAGCAAATTTAGTCAACTTTAAAAGTATTCGCAGTAACTGTACCGGTCAGATCCTTCCGTCACTAAGATATTGACCAAAAACTGAAAAAAACCCCCTAAATTTCATGGTTTTTTGGGCACACCGCCGAACGCACAGCACTTGGAAAATTGCAAATCTTGTTTTTTAATGTTGGTTAAGGTCCTAACAACATATAAAAAAATCAGCGTGACCCGAACTTTTGCAAGCACGACCCACTTTTCAAGACTAGTACGTACATATGGGTTTTCGAGCTACGGGGGTCCAAGAGGTCTCCCAACTTATAAATAAACGAGGGTCAAAAAAAAAAAGCGAAGCGAAAAAGTTAAAAACTTTTAGAAAATTCTAATTGAAGTCCCGTGGGCTGCATATTATTAACAAACTTTTATTAGTATGTTTAGTTTTAGTTCTTAGTTTTAGTACTATGTGTAAGTCAAATGGGACTGAATTTTTATACCAGTTGCACCCAACCGACTGAGTCGAAATTTTGCATAGGTACCGGTCAAGTTCCGATGACAATACAATATTATGGTGATAGCGAGCTGATCTGATGATGGAGAAGGAAGCTGGACAATGTAACTCCTCGTTGATTGGTAGCTGCTTTACAGTGTTTGGACTCATTTTGATCAGTTCACGGTTCCGATCACTAATTTAAATAAGATATTTTAACAAAAATCTTATTTACAATTGCATTTGACCTTGAAGTTATTTATAAAGTTTCCCCGAGGACCCACTGCTATGACCTACTGGTGGGACTAAAATCCCCAATAGGTAGGTAACATGAAGTTATTCTAAGGGTAGGCAGTATTATGTTTTAAACTTATCAAGAAATATTCATCAAATTATGAATCCTTTTTACAAAACGAATATCTCTCCACACAAAAAACAACGCCAGGAATCCTTTTGTTATCAAAAGCAAGTCTGTAACCAACTACACGTTTAACATCCATTACAGGGCACATGCCGACCGCTACTGTGACGTCACAAAAGGACAATTTAATTAGAGAGTGCCTCGTCTTGTTATTCCCTAGTCTGGCACCCAGCACCCATGGCAAGGGCTCATATTGCTTGTGTTTTTTTTGTTTTGTCTAAAGGTGGTTTGGCCATACAAACAATAAGAACAAGATTCAAGATTTAAGATTTTATTGGCCGAAATAAAAGTAACAATTTGGTCTTATCTATAAGCTTTTAATGGTATAATAAGCACTTACGTCTTATTCGCCCTTTGCAGATAGTCGAATAAAGACAATTTCGAGGGCACTTAATACTAAATGGGTAGGTGCTTGCTTTGGCTAAGTTGCTTATGTTCTATAAAAATCAACTTACTATTTGTTTAAAATAATAAATAATACAACATTTCGAAAATATTTAATTGACATACTAACATAGACACACGCCTTTTTTCCCGAAGCAGTGCCTCAATGGGCCTCTTTTCGCAGTGGGTTGAACCACCGTGAATATAGACGTGACGAGTGGTGAGCTCATCGCCACCATTGCTTCCCACGTCTGACTCGGCTAACGCTTTCTTCCAGTAATAACACATTCCATACTTAGCTAGCAGCCAGGACAAATCTTATACAACGTATCTTATAAACGAGTCCGGGTAATCGCTTAGTCGGCTTTTACAACATCCACGGGAGGAGACGGAGTGGTCTATTCTTATGCCGGACAAACCTCAATATTTAATTTAAATTATCATAATGTTAAGTATAGGTCTTTATTGACAACCTCTGTGGCGCGGCGCGCGACGGTTCGCCTGCGACGCACGAAGTTGCGGGTTCGATTCCCGCCTCGGAACAAATATTTGTTCTGCAGATCTGCAGATATTTGTTCAGGGTGTTCTGGGTATTTTCTATGTATAATAAAAAATATCTATCTATGTAATATATTGTATTAAGTATATCAATTGTCTAGTACCCATAACACAAGCTCTGCTTAGCTTGGGGCTAGATAATGTTGTGTGAACTGTCCAGCATTATTTATTATTTATTTTATTATTGTTAGGCAACATTTGCTTATTAAATCTATATTTATTAACGCCCGACGCAAAAACGGCGGGGTGTTATAAGTTTGACGTGTCTGTGTCTGTGTGTGTGTGTGTGTCTGTCTGTGGCATCGTAGCTCCCGAACGGATGAACCAATTTAGTTTTTTTTTTGTTTTAAAGCTGAATTTGTCGGTAGTTTTATTAGCTATGTTTGATCAAAATCGGTTCAGCCGTTTCATTGCGTTGAAAATATTTTTATTTTTTACAAATTTAATTACTTGTATAAAAATGACATGCTGTTCGTAGGTAAGCGCATCACTTGAGGACGCTGGCACGATTTGGCTTATGATGTTTTTTAAATGTTCGTAATAGTCCGAATAAGGTTATTAGGGAAATAATTTTTTTCAATCCGCCATTTTTGAAAGAAACGTCTTCATTTTTGTTTATTGTGTTATTAGGGTTCCGTAACCAAAGGGTACCCTATTACGAAGACTCTACTGTCCGTCTGTCCGTATGTCACCAAGCTGTAGTATATAAGTATTTATCTCATGAACCGTGATAGTTATACAGTGCAATTTTCACAGATGGTGTATTTCTGTTGCCGCTATAACAACAAATATTAAAATTAGAATAAAATAAATATTTAAGGGGGCTCCCATACAACAAACGTGATTTGTATGCCGCTTTTATAGGTACGGAACCCTTCGTGTGCGAGTCCAAGTCGCACTTGGCTGGTTTTTTAAAAGTTATACCATGTAATTATTGTGGCATTTTAACCGGTGTAACATTATGCAATGCTAAGCTAAATCTTATATATATATAAAACGAAGTCGTGTTGGTTACACCACTTATAACTCAAGAACAGCTAAACCGATTTGGCTGAAAATTGGTGGGGAGGTAGCTTAGAACCAGGAGATTGACATAGGGGGAGGGTAGGATACCGGTAGGGCTACCCGTGCGAAGCCGGGGCGAGTCGCTAGTATTTTATAAAGCATCGGAATTAATTACGTAGGTATTTAGTATGTTTTTAAAGTTCTACATATTTTTATCACTAAATTTTATCAACTCTACTAAACTATAAAGTGACTAAACTGTCGCTCTTGGCAGTTTGACAGTGTGTCAATACAACAAATGTTTATGTTTGTAACCGAGTGCCTCTCACACGGGATCGACAGCCGGTCATGTATCTGCAGATGTATATATTTAGCTGAAGGGCAAACATGTCGTAACAAAAAATTGTGCAAATTGTGAGCATGTCGCAACTTTTCTTCATATTTTTAGAACAAATATTTACTAGTAATGTAAATTGTTACTAATCCTACTACTACTAAGGATACGGATAAATAACAAATCAATAACAAAATAGATGTAGGCACAGGTACAGGCACAGGTACAGATTATCATATTAGCTGTCTAGGGGTAGAGCGACATCAGGCCACGCGGCTTTATCATTAACATAGTCATATAGAGTGTAATATACCTTCTTAATTAGATTATTATCTATGTAGGATTTCTTCGAATCGAAAGTTTCGAAGCACTTTCTGGATGTTTATTATGGAACTGAACAGAATTCCTCATAAAAGACCCACTTACTTTATTTAATCTAACAAAAACGAATCATTCATCAAAATTGGATGAGCATAAGGCGCTACGGTGGAACATACGTAAATACATACATACATAGACTGACAAACCGGACGACGCAAAAGAGCCTTACAATGGACCAGATATTATAGAGTTCGCAGGAAAGCGGTGGATGGAGACGGCTAAAGACTGTTCGTCGTGGCATTCTATGGGGGACACCTATGTCCAGCAGTGGACTTCTGTTGGCTTATGATGATGATGAGACTGCTAAAAACATAACCCTTCCTTTTAGCTTTACCGTAGTCAGGTAAAAGTAGGTTATTTAATAATTTATAATCTCATAAATTGTCAAAATAATTGAAGATGAGACACGGAAGAGATCAAAATCAATCGCCTGAAGCTGTCGCGGAGTATCGAAAAAAACATTAAAATAATACCACAACAAATCTCGCGAAAAGAGCAGAAATATTGGCCTCAACAATCACTTCCTGTACGTGTCAGCTGACGGCGTTGATATTGGAATTATAACAATCACTTCCTGTACGTGTCAGCTGACGGCGTTGATATTGGAATTATAACAATCACTTCCTGTGCGTGTCAGCTGACGGCGTTGATATTGGAATTATAACAATCACTTCCTGTACGTGTCAGCTGACGGCGTTGATATTGGAATTATAACAATCACTTCCTGTGCGTGTCAGCTGACGGCGTTGATATTGGAATTATAACAATCACTTCCTGTGCGTGTCAGCTGACGGCGTTGATATTGGAATTATAACAATCACTTCCTGTGCGTGTCAGCTGACGGCGTTGATATTGGAATTATAACAATCACTTCCTGTACGTGTCAGCTGACGGCGTTGATATTGGAATTATAACAATCACTTCCTGTGCGTGTCAGCTGACGGCGTTGATATTGGAATTATAACAATCACTTCCTGTGCGTGTCAGCTGACGGCGTTGATATTGGAATTATAACAATCACTTCCTGTGCGTGTCAGCTGACGGCGTTGATATTGGAATTATAACAATCACTTCCTGTACGTGTCAGCTGACGGCGTTGATATTGGAATTATAACAATCACTTCCTGTACGTGTCAGCTGACGGCGTTGATATTGGAATTATAACAATCACTTCCTGTACGTGTCAGCTGACGGCGTTGATATTGGAATTATAACAATCACTTCCTGTGCGTGTCAGCTGACGGCGTTGATATTGGAATTATAACAATCACTTCCTGTGCGTGTCAGCTGACGGCGTTGATATTGGAATTATAAAAATCACTTCCTGTGCGTGTCAGCTGACGGCGTTGATATTGGAATTATAACAATCACTTCCTGTGCGTGTCAGCTGACGGCGTTGATATTGGAATTATAACAATCACTTCCTGTGCGTGTCAGCTGACGGCGTTGATATTGAAATTATAACAATCACTTCCTGTGCGTGTCAGCTGACGGCGTTGATATTGGAATTATAACAATCACTTCCTGTGCGTGTCAGCTGACGGCGTTTATATTGGAATTATAACAATTACTTCCTGTACGTGTCAGCTGACGGCGTTGATATTGGAATTATAACAATCACTTCCTGTGCGTGTCAGCTGACGGCGTTGATATTGGAATTATAACAATCACTTCCTGTGCGTGTCAGCTGACGGCGTTTATATTGGAATTATAACAATCACTTCCTGTGCGTGTCAGCTGACGGCGTTTATATTGGAATTATAACAATCACTTCCTGTACGTGTCAGCTGACGGCGTTCATATTGGAATTATAACAATTACTTCCTGTACGTGTCAGCTGACGGCGTTGATATTGGAATTATAACAATCACTTCCTGTGCGTGTCAGCTGACGGCGTTGATATTGGAATTATAACAATCACTTCCTGTACGTGTCAGCTGACGGCGTTGATATTGGAATTATAACAATCACTTCCTGTGCGTGTCAGCTGACGGCGTTGATATTGGAATTATAACAATTACTTCCTGTACGTGTCAGCTGACGGCGTTGATATTGGAATTATAACAATCACTTCCTGTGCGTGTCAGCTGACGGCGTTGATATTGGAATTATAACAATCACTTCCTGTACGTGTCAGCTGACGGCGTTGATATTGGAATTATAACAATCACTTCCTGTACGTGTCAGCTGACGGCGTTGATATTGGAATTATAACAATCACTTCCTGTACGTGTCAGCTGACGGCGTTGATATTGGAATTATAACAATCACTTCCTGTACGTGTCAGCTGACGGCGTTGATATTGGAATTATAACAATCACTTCCTGTACGTGTCAGCTGACGGCGTTGATATTGGAATTATAACATTCACTTCCTGTGCGTGTCAGCTGACGGCGTTGATATTGGAATTATAACAATCACTTCCTGTGCGTGTCAGCTGACGGCGTTGATATTGGAATTATAACAATCACTTCCTGTGCGTGTCAGCTGACGGCGTTTATATTGGAATTATAACAATCACTTCCTGTGCGTGTCAGCTGACGGCGTTTATATTGGAATTATAACAATCACTTCCTGTGCTATAACAATCACTTCCTGTGCGTGTCAGCTGACGGCGTTTATATTGGAATTATTAGCGAGTCCCTGGTGTCGCGAACACGATCAAGGACACAATAAACTCTAGCTAACTTATAGGATTTTTAATTAGAAAATCATCGCAGCCAGTCTGACTGAACTCTGTTCTGATCGAAGAGATTTTTTAAACCCCTGACGTAAAAACGGCGGGGTGTTATAAGTTTGACGTCCCTGTCTGTGTGTCTGTGTGTGTGTCAGTCTGTGGCATCGTAGCTCCCGAACGGATGGGACCGATTTTGACTTTTTTTTTGTTTGAAGGGTGAATTAGTCGGGTGTGTTCTTAGCTATGTTTGATCAAAATCGGTTCAGCCGTTTCATTGCGTTGAGGTTTTTTTTTAATTTTTACACAATTAATTACTTGTTGTCATTTTAATAGTATGTAATTTCGGTAGTTATTTAATCGAAGGTATATAGCCAGGGTACTAGTATAGTATTATTTTATCTGTGGCCAGGGCAATAACCGATGCAAAGAAATGACGTAGAAAATGACGTTTACAACAAAACAAGCTACGGCTCGACATTTTTTGATAGTAACATATTTTCTCTCGTTTTAGTTTCGACCAGAGAATAAGTCTGGACACATTTTTTTAAGTACATAATTAAGATGTTCTTTTGCCGTGGTGTCTCCGGCCCAGAAATAAGCACTCGTTCCCACTAGTATACCCGATTTATTCAACTGTTGAACTAATGGGAGTTTTTTGTTGCGGTAGTTCAACTGCGTATAATTTTTTTGAAAGAGTTGGAACGACTGGTATAGTCTAGTTAAACTAACCATCCATTATGTAAGCTACAATAAAACATAAAATTTCACTAGAAACGGGATATTTAGCATGATTTGCTACAATAAAAACTTTTCAATCCTAGGTACTTGAGTAGGTTTAGTTCAATTAGATTGTCCCAGTAGTTCATCTCTATAAAAGTGACTACTTAACTGTAGACTTCCCATGGATGTCGTAAAAGCTGACTAAGGGATTACACCAGGGGATGGGCATCTGTCTGAGTACTCAGCACCACTACTGCGATCACTATCACACCTGCCAAGCGTGGTGATTATGGCTTCCCCTATTGCATTCTATGGAAATGGCTCGTCTAGCAGAGGAAGTTTAAAGGCTGCTCATGATTAAGGTTCTGTGGTGGAGAGCATACTACGAATACCCGGCGCGTCGAGCCAGTATAAACACCTACACAAAAACTTGTTATCATCGGAACGTATGGTTGGTATGGCGGTCTCTAGCATTATTCTTTTATTTCATGAAAAAATTCTTCAACTTGCATTTTTTGCAAATGTGCAAAGTGTTCTATGTTTTAGCGCATAATGATTTGTGTCTACGATAAAACGTAGACATTTAAATTACACCTACGCTAACAAAATACCTACCTCTAGCAATAAAATTGAAGTGTTTTTATAATTAGCTACATCTGACCCTTTCTACGATTCAGGGAAAATAAACCTTAGAGTGCCTAAAATAGAGCTGATTGGGAGAACAATGTTCAAATTTCAGTGGAGGAACTCATAGACTCCTTGACACTGATGGCAGCAGCTGAATTTTGTCGTAACTTATGGCTAAATTGAGATAAACAAAGAATCTTTTTAACCAAGTGGACCGAGCGACTATTTCCGCCGTTTTCGAAGAGAAACCACGTTGATTTTTATTTAATTTTAATTCATATATGCTGTAGGTACCTAATACGATTTGTTTATTAATAATTTTTGGACGTAAAAATACACACGTCACCTCGTCTAAACATGGGTGAAGACTGACGACAGGGCCGGCAAAAAAACAGTATGATTACCTAACTCAAAAAACCAAAACTATTATCAAAAACATGACAGCGCATTGGCGGTTTCTAGATGTCGGTGTTGCCATGCGCAATAGTTTTCATGAGTCAAAATTCAGGAGACTCTCGTTAAACGCCATAAAATCAAAAGAAGAAAATAGATGTACCTATAAACGAATATGGGAGAAATAATTTCGTTTATATGTATAAACGATGTGTTTATGTGTATTGACGACCCCTGTGGCACGGCTGGCGATGGTTCGCCTGTGACGCAGGAGGTTGCGGGTTCCATTTTCGCCTCGGAACAAATATTTGTGCGATCTGCAGATATTTTTTCAGGGTGTTCTGGGTGTTTTCTATGTATAATAAAAAATATCTATCTATGTAATGTATTGTATTAAGTCTAATATTTCTAATTATTTATTATAATTACTTAATTTTAATTAATTATTAGTAATAATATTAATAATGTCCGTCTGGTAGTGATTTCGATCAGTTGAGCTACCTTTAGATCGCTAGCAGCGGTCTTCAGGTAGCACAACTGCTTTATATGTATTTTGTACATCTCGTATTAGTAGTATTATTATTTCTGTAAATAAATGTATGTATGTATATCAGTTAACTAGTACCCATAACACAAGCTCTGGCTTATCTTGGGGCTTGATAATGTTATGTGAACTTGTCCAGCATTATTTAGTATTTATTTATTTATGTATGGTAAACATTTTTTATGTTTTATATCTATAATTTCGAGTTGCTAGCCAGTACCCTTAGTACGAGAATTTGACAGTATTCGAAACTATATGAAGTTTCGTTTTCTTCAATACATTTTCTGACAGCATCCTTAGTTTTCTCCTCGTTTTCGCTAGGGGCGCTGCTAGTAAATGTATGGTAGGAAACGAAACTTCATATAGTTTCGAATACTGACAAATTCTCGTACTAACCCCCCAGGGCAATGACGGATGCAAGGATATGATGTTTTAAAACTAAAAATCTACGGCTCGGACGCATTGAGTCTATTTCTTTTTGATTATATTCGTGCCTACGGTTCGTATGTAAGCTACGCACTGTATCATTGTACTCTGGTCTGGGGTTTAAGCGATCCCAGCCAAAGAAATTGGATTCTGTACAATAACAATGGGATATTTATATTGAATGCTCTACGTTGTTAGGCGAAAACACAGGTTTAAGGCGCTATAGGTTCAACGAAAATATTTGTATGAGGCGAAGGCAAGCGCGCGCTATGATACCGTGTTTTTGTAAAAGAAAAACGCCCATTAAGGCTTTGTTAAATTTTGTTGATGCTCAATTATTAATTAAGTTACCAAAGTAAAAAGGTGTAAGAATTAAGTCTAATAAATAGGAGTACTACTATATAGTATTATTTTATCTGTGGCAGTACGGAACAGTGAGCCTCATAAAAAAATTACCAAACATTCTTAATCTGCCGTCTTCTTCTTATTTTCTTTTGACGGTTTCTGAGGAATACTCCATGCAATTTTGTCATGTCAATAACTGTACTAAAATTTTGTACAAATAATTTTATTAAAATTTGTTATTATTAAACATGGATAAAATTGCTAATTACTCAAATTAAGTAATGTCGTCAAGTCATAAACAAGTTTAAATTGTGGCAGAAATAGCAAGTTTCCACCAATCCGAAAAACACACTCAATATTATACTATATATAACTAAACCACGCATGTGCTCTGCCTGAATGACACCGGTTCAAATGCCACCGAAATTACACAAAATAACTAGAAAAAACACAATAAATGAAATTAAATAAAAACTTGACGATTCTTTCAAAAAATGGCAGATAACTTTCTCACTGTCAAACTTCGATGAAATAACTACAGAATTTGACAGGTATGCTTTCAACGCAATCAGTTAACCGGAACTGGGGGTATGACTGTTGGGTGTAATGTTTTGTTATGATACCTTATATACGATTATTAACTCATCTCTCTGAGGTTCGAAATATTGTATGAACTCTACTTTATAGATTGATGTAGAGAGCAGTAAACGAATTGAACGCGCGCTGTATTTCATTTTCTAATTGAAATTTAATTGGGTCCAGAAATAGAACCTTATATACAATAATATACAGGGTGGAATTTTGTTACCTGTTTGTGTTAAATTTTGCCACCTAAAGGGAAAGTACTATTAATACTGTACATAGATAATTTTTCTCAAACAAAACATTATTTTATTTTTGAAAAGAAATAAAACTGAATTCAATGATTTTCGAAAATTCGCTTGCCACTCCCTGTAATCAAACCGACTAAAATCTGTAAAAATTACATTCTGTACTTTTATTGCATCGATCTTTAGGGTTCATTATAAGGATGAAATCTCTGTACAGTACAGGATGTAATTTATACGGATTTTAGTCGATTCGAGTCTAGGATGTGGCAAGCGAATTTTTCGAAAAACTTTGAATGAAGATTTCCTTCTTTTTGAATATAAAGGAATGTTTTCATTGAGTAAAATTTTCTATCTACAGTATTAAGAGTACTTTCCCTTCAGGTGGCATTAGAAAATTCCACCCTGTGTATTCAGTTAACCTACCTATGCCGTGTTCGTGTTACAGTTCGTATGCGGGAAAAAGGGTGTTCTATAACCAATGCCGTGTGTGTCCGGGCATAAAAAGACCACTCCGTCTCCTACCGTGGATGTCGTAAAAGCCGTCTAATACCCGGATTTGTTAGTAAGATTCGTTGGTATAAGATTTGTCCCGGCTGCTAGCTTATTAAGGAATATTACGATGTTTGACGACCTCTGTGGCGCGGCGGGCGAAGGTTGGCCTGCGACCCAGGAGGTTGCGGGTTCGATTCCCACCTTGGAACAAATATTTGTGCGATCGCAGATATTTGTTCAGGGTGTTCTAGGTATTTTCTATGTATAATAAAAAATATCCATCTATGTATTATATCGTATTAAGTATATCAGTTATCTAGTACCCATAACACAAGCTCTACTTAGCTTGGGGCTAGATAATGTTGTGTGAACTGTCCAGCATTATTTATTTTATTTTATTTATTTATTTATAGGAACTGTAGAAAACCGTTAGCCGAGTCATTCGTGGGAAGCAACGGTGGCAAAGAGCTCAACCTCTTGTCACCAATTCCCACAATGGTGCAACCCACTGTGAAAAGAGGCCCATTAGGGCCCTGCCTACAATTTGGGAGAAAAAGGCGTGTGTATAGGTGTGTATGTATGTGCCTTGAGTTTTAAAATATTGTACCTACTTTTACGATATTGAACGGATAGTGGGCTGGGCTCAGGCTCAGTTGACCCCTGAGTCGATGAAAATCAGCCCAATCAACTTTACTGCTTCTTACCTTGGCGGAGACACTACCATTTACTTATTTGTCAAGTTTTTGTATACCGACGTTACACATTATTTAGCAGCTCATCCTATGAATTTTACTGAGCTATGAATATTCCATTAGAAGCTGTAGGTCTCTACTCGCGAGTCACGTCACACGCACGACTCGTCAAAAGAATATAAGAATTGCCCCGATGAGAAAAAACCGGTCAAGTGAGAGTCAGACTTGCGTGGAGAGGGCTCCGTACAAATTTTAGTTCAGTTCTTGAACAACTGGTCTTTGCGGAATTGACCACAATGTCACCAATGTCACGGTAAACTACTAGACTGTCATGTTTGACATCAGGCGCGGTTTATACATGGATGTATAATAGTATAGATTGAGTGCTAAAATAGCATAGAGTGTTCCTTCTTACTCCTATCCTAGAAGATAGCTTGCTATCCTATGTTAGAGAGAAACAAATATACAGTCACACGACAGTCGTTTTTCCATAGAAAAATAAATACTCCATGGCAGGTGTCATCTTACGGTGAACGGTCTGTATAGGTACAGGGGCGCGCGTGAGGCGCGGACACACGCTTCTTCTTCTGCAAAAACGACCGTATGCATCATAACTATAGGTATTAGGTTAATTTGACTGTCCGTCGAAGCCACGTCCGCGCCTGACGTCACTTCTGTATAAACCATGCAAGCGTCAATCATTTCCATCATTTGGATATTTGGGTGATGGCTAGTCAATAACGCTGAAAAGGCTGAACCGATTTCGATGAAATTTGGTACCTGGATTGAACTATAGGCTACTTTAACCCTGGTAAAACGCGAGCAAAGCCGCGTGTGGACACTAGTAGATTATAAATTTCTGTTGGAATTGTATCGACACAGACAGAAATAAACTCTAATCACTTGACTGACAGTTAAAATTAGATTATCCAGATCAAAGACATTCTAATAACTCTACGATGGACTTAGCATTCCATACACTTTTAACGCGAAAATGGTAACTTTGAAAATTCGAAAGGAGACAAATGATTTCGATACACTGCTGGTTCACACTCTAGTCCTTCGAATACTTAGAGCATCGCAGGCCTCCGTACCGTGCTCGATGTTCGAATATGTCCAATAATCAAGTACGGTAGCAATGGACTGATAAAACTTTTCAGAATTGTGTCTCTTTTTATGAGTTTTATTTCTCTTTTGGTTCGGACACTTTTTGATTGCTGAACCGAAGTCCATTTTTATTGAGGTCTATGATCCAGATATTCATCATTCAATTTCGCTCAAGCATCAGTCATCGCATTAAGCGGTAGGACTAAATTAGGGGAGAAATTCCTAAAGTTGAAGTAGTTTTTTTTTCGTAAAGAATTTTTTAATTTTCTAATTTGCCCCCAAAAATCATTTTTAATTTATTTACGCTATACCAATAACATAACACCCAATAGTCACATAAATAGTCCTGATCCCACACAAGGATCCTCTGTGTCGTGGGTATCAGGAACTACAAGTACCTAAACCATGATACACACAACACACAGACCCGAGCTAATATCACACTTCACATCACACTAATATTATAAAGGCGAAAGTTTGTGTGTGTGTGTGTGTAGTGTGTTTGTTACTTCTTCACGCTGAAACGGCTGGACGGATTTGCTTGAAATTTGGAATGGAGATAACTGGACTCCCGGAATAACACATAGGAACATTTTTATCCCGATATTCCCACGGGATCGAGACTTACGCGGGTAAAACCGCGGGGCGCTGCTAGTGTTCGATAATACAAACATTTAATTTTGTCCTGCAGCGGGATACGAACCCGCAACCACTTGCATCTCAGCCGGTTACACGTCAGTGATTGAATCACCTGAGTCTGTATCTGTCCCTTTTTTTATGAGTCTAATAGGCAAACTAGCTTACGGTCCACCTGATGTAAAGTGGTCACCGTCGCTTATAGACACCGGCAACACCCAGGGTATTGTCGATGCGCTGCCTACCCTGAAGGAATTTATGATCATTTTTCTTGAAGCGACACATGGCGTAACCAAGCGGGATAACCTCAGATGGAAGCTCATTCCATAGTTTGTAGTAATTACAATTAATTATATTATAAATGTTTCGTGCAGTTTATTCGAAGAAAATAGGGCGTTGTCAGACAAGACAGACAGATAGACAAGACAACAGTTGGTACCTTTTAAGGTAAGGAACCCTAAAAGGTGAAAACTTGAAGACGGCATAGGTTGTTCGTATTACGAGCACCTGAGAACAATTTTCAACGTAGATTTCCAAGAAGTTTATGACAAAGATTGAGGACATCAGCTGTTGTTGTCGCTCAAATGTAATGAATAGGTACCTACGTGACTTTCGTTGAGTTTCAGGGCATCAGAAAATGCTTCGTAATGCTTGTACTATTATTTATTCTATGGTAATGCTTTGGTTTCAAATTCAATTATATCATAGCAGTTTGTTTAAGGAATACTTCATTTTACAAGCTTTTATTTTACTTGTAATGTACCTTTGTTTGTCCGGGTGGAATCCTGTAACCTCATCATCTCAATCTTGTGATTGAGATGGTATTTTGCATACCTGTCAAGTTCCGATGACAATGCAATATTACGGTGACAGCGAGCTGATCTGATGATGAAGACAGAAGGTGGAAAACGGAACTCCTCGAAAGATAATAGCAGACTGGCCGTGTTTAGGCTCATTTTGATCAGCACACGGTTACGATCACTAAATTTATAAAAGCTTGTATTGAAAAATATATTTAAAAAAAATACTTATCCTGTTCTGTACCTACCTGGAGCTTTAGATAGTGTTTTTCTAACTGCCATGCAGGAGTCTGAGGGCACTATGATACACTATATAGAAACACACTATAGATAGATAGAAAATGGATTATTGCACAACTTAAAAGTGCTGTACATATAAGCGAACTTATAATGTCACTTACTGGAATGTATTCTTAAAAGTGCTGTACATATAAGCGAACTTATAATGTCACTTACTGGAATGTATTCTTAAAAGTGCTGTACATATAAGCGAACTTATAATGTCACTTACTGGAATGTATTCTTAAAAGTGCTGTACATATAAGCGAACTTATAATGTCACTTACTGGAATGTATTCTTTATCTCACTAAATAATAATTAATTTCAGCGAGTTATAGAAACAACAATGAGGAAAGACAACTGAATAAAAATATAAGTTGATTATAAAACAATTTGTACAATGAGTTTACAGAGACTTGTGCATCTAATACTTACCTTTCCGCAACAAGTTTGCATTTTATGCAAATACCGGTATTTTTGCCGTCGCAATTTGGGTTTGGGTATGTTCGGCTTTTAGATCGTGCATGTGGAAATCCTTGCAACCGTGGAACAGCTTGTCGATTTTGCAAATAAACAAAGCACTATAAATAAAATAAATAAACTCACTTTTCCTTTCTCGAGCAGTTCTGTCACTTTCTAACTTTACTGAACTTTTTTTTTAAAGAAACTTCGATAAATCAAATATAATATTAGAGTACTGCTGGGTGTTTCGAACGATATACAGACCGTTCACCGTTAGATGGCACCTGCCATGGAGTAGGTATTTATTTTTCTATGGTTGGCACTATTCCCAAGGCAGGGGGAGGACAGGCAAGGGGGGGGGGGGGGGACCATGGATGTTGGGGGACACATACTAAGAGTATAAGCAGGTGCTATCTTACAGTGAACGGTCTGTACATCTCTGATTGATTCATGCCATCATACATAGGTACATACATAGCCTTGCCCTCCCTCACTCTATGCACTCTCGCTATTTCACTAAAAGCGTGGCTTTGCATCATATGAAGGACGTCTTCAAGAATAATGAGCTAGCTATCCACCGCATACTGCTCATTGGGCACAAGGACAATTTTGTACGAGAAAATGAATTGAAATCATATGTGTTTCTCCATCGCAGCTTACAAACGTCTTAGGGCCTTTTGTAACTCTCCCTCGTTTAGAGGCTCTTAATTCAAGGTGTCATCACATCTCCTTTATTTATTGTTCTGAGCATCTCAAAACCAAAATATTAAAAAGAAATAGGTTTATAAGATTTTAAAATACTCGTAATTTTTTAGGGTTACTTAACTCAAACATACCAATGAAACCATCATAATAACTTCAATTGGTCTAGTAGCCTATGGTAGCATATATATAACAGAACCCTCTCCACGCGAGTACGCCTCGCACTTTACCAGTTTATAATAAAATTACAATCTTAGTGGTTCCTATGGTAGCGTATTAAATAGTACAGAAACCTCTCCACGCTAGTGCGACTCGCACTTGACCACTTAATAATAAATTACAATCTTTTGAATAATCTGTTAGTCTGAATATAATGTGTTCCAGGCAAGGGTCAATGGGAGATGTTTTTCGTCTGTAGATGTCGTTTTCCTCACAATTTCCGTGAACCTTTTCAGGAACTAATAACTAAGCTCTTGTGTTATTGGACTCAGTTAACGTAAGGGTTTATTTTTTCGCAATCATGACTCGTGTTTCACTGACCTTTCATTTTATTTTGCGGCGCATTATAAAAGTCAAAGTTGTCGTTGGCTTTCATAAGTATGTAACTTGTTAGCCTGCCCAGAAGGAATGTTATGTTTTTCGGGTGTATGCATGTAGGTAATGCTTCTTTTTTCTTATTGTCTCTTATTTTTTAAACTCCGACGCAAAAACGACGTTGTGTTATAAGTTTGACGTGTCTGAGTACGTGTCTGTGTGTGTGTCTGTGTGTGTGCCTGCGTGTGTCTGTCTGTAGCATCGTAGCTCCCGAACGGATGAACCAATTTCGTATTTTGTTTTGTTTGAAATGTGAATTTGTCCGGAGTGTTCTTAGCTATGTTTGATCAAAATCGGTTCAGCAATTTCATTGCGGTGAAGGTTTTTTAATTTTTAAACCCCGACGCAGAAAAGACGGTGTGTTATAAGTTTTACGTGTCTCTGTGTGTGTGTGTGTGTGTGTGTGTGTGTGTGTGTGTGTGTGTGTCTGTCTGTGGCATCGTAGCTCCCGAACGGAAGAACCGTTTTTGTTTTTTGCTTGAGATATCTCAAAAAAAAAAAAAAAATGTAAAAGTTAAAAAACCCTCAACTCAATGAAACGCTGAACCGATTTTGATGTAACATAGCTAAGAACACTCACGACAAGTTCATATGAACTTGTCGTGAGTGTTCTTAGCTATGTTACATCAAAATTGAACTTGTCGTGAGTGTTCTTAGCTATGTTACATCAAAATCGGTTCAGCGTTTCATTGAGTTGAGGGTTTTTTAACTTTTACAAAATATATAACTTTTTTCAAAATTAATTACTTGTTTAGTAAATAGTTTTGTTTGTAATTGTTCTGATTGAGCTAAAGCTGCATATATCATCATCATCATCACCGTTACCTGCTTGATTTGATTCCCTACTGAGCCACCAATCTGATACCTGGATGAAGGTACAGACGGCAAAGCAAATTGACTACCCCCAGTGTGTTTAAAGATTGAAGTAGGAATGATACGACACATTATTTTCATTGCTATCAATAGTGAATCAGCTCAAAACAAGACACTTTCATCAATTGAACAAGATGAAATAAATTGGGTATCAGGTTATAGGTAGAAGTTAGGTATGGAAACTAATATATTTTCGCTCACCTTGCAGAGCCTATCTTTAGTTTGTATTCCACATTGAAACATAAATAAAGAATTGTATCTGTGTCTTCGAGAACGGTATTTCAATTTGCGAATACATAATAGCCTCAATTGTTCTCTCTGTCAGTAAATTCGCCGCAGAGATTTGTTTTGTTTACAGAATTCATAAGCACTTCTTATTGTAATGACTTGCTTGTGCTTGACCTAAATGTTATTCCACAGCGTAATAATAAAACAGCTAGTGTTGTAGTTAATAATTGTAGTAGTTGTTTTGGAATTGCTACCATTATTGTGGTAGTTAAACAAGTGAAGTGAATTCTTAGGAATCGGCGTATGTATGTTTGTAAGTATGTGTGTTTGTCCCGACGGTAACTGCAAAACCGTTGATCCAATCTTGATGAAACTTCAAGGTTGGTAGGTTATATGAATAGAATTCTTATGTTCGATCATGAACTTTAGTTTTATAAGCTTTTATTTAACTTGACTTGGTAGTATGTTAGTTGGTGTGGGACAAATCAATCAATGATGATGATTTTGAACCGGTTAACCTCTGCCGATTAAGCTGAAATTTTGCATACCTTTCAATTCTGACGACAATAGCGAGCTGATCTGATAAGAATATTTTACTTCAAGAGCTTGATCGGTATAGGAGTTTTATTTTGTTGTAGGCTTTGCAGTCTCTCACAAACAAGCAAATTCAATTTTAGTACATATCTGGAAAACACAAAATTAGAGATTTCGTTGTTGTGGACCTTAGAGCATTGCAGGCCTCCGTTATGTGTGTTGTGGACCTTAGAGCATTGCAGGCCTCCGTTATGGGCAAATGTCATAAATGATTAAGCACAACTTCTATTTTTTTTAATACATATTTTAGTTTTCATGTCTTTATATTATTATCCTGCCGTCAACTGCTCTGCCGGCTAAACGGCTAGTTGGGAAAACCTGGAATGTACTTATTCCACATGGTCACAACTAAGTAGGCCAGTTAACGAGTTAGTAATGGTATTTGTAATCAGTTCACTTTTGTGCAAATATACCACTATACTGCTCCATACTATTGTACTATTTGTTCCTGCAATAATAACTGCCTCGTTGTTGTGTTTATGGAGATTTAACTAAGCCATGCTGACTGTTTGCGCTAGTCAAGGTTTTGTATTTTGGCGGCATTTCCACACCTCTGCGATTATTGGATGACCGGTGAAAGTAGCTACACCAACCAGAGACCTTAGTTCTCGCAAGTGGCGCCGCCACACACCTAACTTAAGAAACTACTTCGGATCGAACGGCGTCGCATGTAACGGTCACACGGTGTGCAAGAAAATATTATCGGAAAATAGACAATATATAATTCGGTGGAAGCAAGCTTGGCGGACCTTGAAATAAAACTATACCTATTGTGCGTGTGAATTTGTACCAGCGCAAGTTTCTGGAACGATATAATCTGGAGCTGGGAGTCTGAAGATCAAAGGTACGTGGTTTTCCCCAATTTACATTATCCGAGACTGCAAACTGTTTATTAATACATGTTCTTGCGAACACTGACTTCGGAACCCATCACTGTGAGTAGTCCGAAAAGAGCTTGCCAGCTTTTGTTTTCGCTAAGTTTGCGGCTCACGTTGAGCACATGTGTATCAGTCTAATTCTTTGTGGTGTCATGTAATCCGTATAACTTTGATTATTAGGCATTATTCACTGCACCATGTACACATCTAAATTGCCTCTTTTAAAACTATCACTTGATATCGTAGACCACTTGGCGACGGGTAAATTTCACAATACAGGCGCCTGTGTGTCTACGAAATCTTAAGATCGTAATAAATTTATATTCTGCGTGGGAGAAGGGTAGGCCTTTGGTGTGGGACGCTACGTGCGTTGATAAGATACCTTTACACCATCTCATCTGTCCGGAACATCATTTAGGCCAGGCGCAGCGGCAGATTCGGCTGAGGATCTCATAAGGCTTTTAAAATCTCGATAGACCTTACGTATTTGAGCCTGTCAGGGTCAAGACTCTGGGTTAGTAGGGTACCGGAACTCTTGGCGTTTTTAAAATTCATTCATGACGTCGGTCGAAGCAACGGGTTACCCGTGAGTTGGTTTTTCTCTGCTCAACGCATTATCATTACCGTTCAGCGTGGCAATAAAGTCAGCATCTTGGGGACGCTTCCATCTGGTAGTGATTAAGATCTGTTGAGCTATCTTTAGATCGTTTGCAACGGTCATTACAAAGCTCAACAGTTCCATTTGTATTTTATATTTTGTATTTTCCTTCATGTTTGTCTGTGGTGTGTCCGGCCTGAGAATAAGCCCCTCCATCTCCTCCCGTGGATGTTGTAAAAGCAGGTATACCAACAAGGGATGGGCAGCGGCATCTAACTGAGTACTTAACACAAGTACTGTGATCACCAATCCGCCTACCAAACGTGGAGATTAAGGAAAATCCTCCCATTGCATTCTATGGGGGAGGCTTCATCCAGTAGTGGACGTTATTGTATTATTGTACGTAGTTGTATTATTACATAAAGATCAAATGATTGAAGTTCCCTCAGGCTGAGCCGCGGCTACTAAGCTGTGCCGCTGACTGGCACGTAAAAATAGTCCAATGTAACAATGTCGATCGTTATGGGAAATAATTTCAAGGACGCAGTCTTGTTCCGTATTACAATGGGACCGTTTTGTTGGCTCTGTATGGAAGCTCCTCTATGGCGCTTAAAATATTTGAATTGTATTGAATATAGTTTAGGGGTGGTTGAAGCACACTTGTAACATTATTAGTGTTATATTAGAGATTGTTTGATAAAAACATTCACTATCATTACTTTAATTTATTTATTTTTGACAGTTGTTGCAAGGACTTCGCTCGCTTGGTCTATTGTGACGTTTAATTGTATAGGTCTAGTAAGGTACGTAGAGATCCATAACTTATCTTAGTCCAGTCAAGATGTACATCCGTGCTTGCAAAAATTCGGGTCACGCTGTAAATGGTAAATGGTTCAACAGATAAGTAGGTGGATCTATATCTTGGGTAGTCTATTGACCGAAAGTTGTGACTAGAAACCTTGCAATAAGATCGCTGAAATCACACTTTTTTATATGTTCATAACAAAAGGACAATGCTCTAACCTGACCTAACCGTACTACGAGACAGATATAATTCGCTTTATTGATTAGTTCAAAACGAAGTTTTTGCATTTATCGTGATGTTCGGTAATATTTTGGAAATGTTTATTGGAGATGCATGGCGATGGCGTGACATGGTTTCTTCGACATGCGATGCCGTTTGGGAGCAAATGGTACTTTGTACTTGACATGGACGGGATTCGGCATAATATTAAACTGTAAATATCATTACAGCTCGTTCACCGTAAGTTGGCACTTGCCATGGAGTATTTACAGGTGCCATCTTACGGTGAACGTGCTGGTAGTTATGTTCCCACGGCCTGCACATGATGATCTTTTTGACATTTTAAACGTCTGACGGGTTTTTGCCGCTGTTTTTTTTTTCGCCAGCTAAAAGATTTGATGCAACCATGAAGTTATAGGTAAATCTGGAGGCCTCACTCTGTACTTTATGTTGAAGCAAAGTACATTGATCTTTCGTTGGACTCCTGTGATGCTATCTCAAAATTCTAAATTCGCCCTTTGTTTACCTTTAAATTACAATTTTCATTGTTATGGCAAAGAATTTCGTAATTGGTAATTTAATATGGCGAATAATTATTACAACCTATAAGTAATTTGGAAAATAATATTTAACTGATCTTTTAACCGATATAATTTAACGATCAATGGATATTTTTCAATTGTCCCATCTTTCTGGAAATCGGCATCCCGAAACTACGGCAACACCGAATGCGTCTTTAGGGCGAATTGTCAATAACATAAATATAATTTTGTCGACTCTGAAGTCTGAACGTTTCTCGTTATCAAAACACGAAAAATGGTTCAAAAATGTGTAGTACTAAATTGTGGAAATAAATGGTATCCTGGATGTAACTTGATATTTCATAGGTGAGTAGTAAAATTATCATAATAATATATTAATATTTTCCTAATAACAAAAATTTAGTTTTTTACATAGACGTCTTTGTTTTTTCCAGCATCTAGTAATGTCTGGCACGTGGTACACGTGGTTTCCAACATATAATTCAAAAGGTTTCTGGTAGTTATTTTTCAGAATTTAACACAAATTTGCATTGTAAACAGAAACCAACTATAGTGACCATGATGCATACTAAACTTTGTATCTTTCCCGTTTTGATCAGCAGTCTGATTTACGACCAGCTAGCAGGGTTATGATCTTATGCCATTAGGCTAAAAGGCACTTATGACTTAAGCGTCTCTTTCTGATCTTCTTTCTCGCTTACTACCTAGTTTTTGTTATATTGTTACTCAGTTTTCCTTTTTTAGCTTTCCTATGGATCCAACAAGGAGAAGACAATGGCTATCCAGAGTCAAAAAAAAATACAAATTTTATGAAACAGCAAAAATGTGCAGTACAGATCTACCCAACTTATCTGTAGAATGAAATGTATGTAGTTTTCTATCATCTACATACATTGTATTCTACAGATAAGTTGGTGGATCTCTAATCAATTTGTACCTACAGATATGCATTTATTTACAGAAAAAACAACTAATACCTACAGATTATAATTATATTACCTACATTGTTTTATTTTTATCTGTAAAATGACAACCACATCTATAAGAGTGGAAGAAGAGGAATGTGATAAGGAATTAATTGCTGGCAGGATACTATGATTAATTATTATTTACATTCAAACGTCTCTCAGTTTACAATATTATCTACTTATAAAAAAATGGCACGAATATATATTGTAAGGTTTTCACCTAAACCTATCGTTTTTGAACTTGTCTCTTTTACTTTGTAGTTGTGTGGTCACCCTACTAGAAAGAGAGGAGGTTGACCTAAGTGGAGCGAGATAGAATTAAGTCGATTTGCTTCATATAGGTCTAGAGAGTGAGGCCTCCAGACTACCCAAATTCAAGCTTCTTGGATGCAACGGATCTAAGGGAATGACGTACGGAATGACGTTTAAAATGGAAAATCTCTAACTCCGATACACTGAGCCAAATTAATTGTATCCAATACATCAATGAAAAGACTTCAATCATCAATGAAGGTCTTTTATTTAATTATTAGTAGTGGCTTTTTCAGCCACCATTTAAACTGGGTTATGACTTGACGGTGACTCTTGACGACTTGACTAATTTTATAACAAACTAATAGCACTCCTCAGATGCATTATATGAAGAAGAAGAAGAAGAAGAAGAAGAGGTAGTAGAGCTTATTTGTGAAAGAGTTCGTCCAAGGAAGTATCTACACCACCTAAAAAATTTCTGCTGCATAGCAGTAATAGGCAGTATTGCACGCATTGCTGTGTTCCGGTTTGACGGGTATGGGTGCCAGAGGCACATGAGACTTTTCGTCTTTATGTGTCAGGGTGGCGGGCGCAGTACAATGTTATGTAGGGCGCGTCCTAGGTAGTCGTGACCTGTGGGTAAATTTATTGTTTATGCAGAGGTTACCTCTGGACATCAGGCGGTCATCTGCTTGTTACGTAATATCATAAAACGGTAAATTTCTGTTCTGTACAAACATTAAATGTTGTGCACATGAGTATTACTAATATCTAGGACCTATGGAGGCCTCATAGTCAGTTTCATACTTACCAAATTACATGGTTTGCAAATGACACTGACTTAAAGATTTGTATGGAAATATTATTGCCGATGCTTGTTTGATTCTATACAATTTATTCGGAAACTGACAAACTATAGGACTAGATATAAAATACCTTATAAATATAAATACATTTATTTACAGAAAGAATAATACAAGGTATGTACAAAATACATATGAAACAGTTGTGCTACCTGAAGACCGCTGCTAACGATCTAAAGGTAGCTCAACTGATCCAAATCACTACTGGAAGCGTCCCTATGATGCTGGCTGCATTGCCACGCTGAATGGCAATACTAATGCGTTGAGCTAGATAAGAGCCAGCTCTCGGGTCACGCATCGCTTCGACCAGGTGCCCTGAAAGAATTTTGAAAACGCGAAGGGTCCCGGAACCCCACGGACCCAGAGTCTCGACCCCGAAAGGCTCAAATAAGTAAGCTCTGTCGAGACTTGCATATATATATATATATACAAGATATAGATATAGTTCTAGATTGTGTCTAAAAAATCGAAACTCAATTACCAAAACGGACCAAACGATTTAATTGTCATGAATTAATTAATATCCAAATGAGGATCAAACTTCGCTAGCGGCACACTTCTAGAAACTTCATAGCTGATTTTCCCAAAGAGTTGCATAGTAAGCTATTCGGCAAAGGTTTTGTATTAAATAAACGTGATGATAATTTGAATAAAAGCGTAATTATTTTCTAAATAAAGAATAAAGAAGAATAAAGTTTTTTTTAGCACACTCACACTTAATAGAGATGACCTCGAAGGAGTTGACAAATAAAAAATAAATATAAAACGCAAAATACTCGTAGGGTTTTAAGCTTAAACATAAAATAAGACCCTACGTGTAGGAATGGATAAAAATTGGTCTACTCTATCTGTGTGTATCTACTCTACACACGTGTGCAGCTAAACAGGTCCAGCCTCAGCTTAGTGTCGATACCGACCGGACGATATCGACGCTAGTTTTCAGCGTAGACTGGGACTATCATCATCATCATCATCATCATCATTAATCAGCATCTTTCCGTCCAATACTGGATATTATATGCCTCCCCTTATTTCTTCCAGTCGGCTCTGTATTACCTACGATTACACTGGCGGCCAGCTACGTTTTGAATGTCATCGGTCCTGGTCTTCGGCCTCCTACCCGGTTATCCTGCGGCTCCATCTGTTATCTGCGTTGCATGAGGTGTCCTGCCCATTGCCACTTCAATTTCGTATACCAATGTCCGTGACTTTGGACCTTCTGCGAATCTCCTGATTTTGTACTTCATCTCGCAGGGATAGCCGTAGCATCAACCTCTCCATTGCTCTCTGCGCTACCTTTAACGTATATTATGTTAGTGTCCTAAATAACTCTCATAAATAATTGAGTACGTTATGTTACGTAAAATCTTTTCATTTGTTGCAGATAAACGCTCTTGCGATGCCATGGAACGCAGCGGCCGCAGTCAGGTGACAACATCAGCAACAATGGGGATCTTCACCGTGATATGGAACGGCTGATCTGACGCGAGAGAGGGACAGACATAGCTGGCTCCCATGGAGGTGAACGGGACGGCGCCGGCGCAGGGTGAAGAGGCCGCTGTGGCCTTGGTTCTAAGCGTAGCCGTCACCGTCATCTCCGCGATTGGCCTCCTTCTCAACGTGTACATATTAATCGTCATTATTATTACGAAACAGGTACTTGCTATCTTTCAGTAAATGTGCTACGTGGGCTCTACGGTGCTACGATAAGAGCTACGAAAAGTTTTTTGTATTATAGGCAAATCTAACTTACCCACCTGATGTAAAGTAGTCACCGTCACTTGTAGACACCGGCAACACAGGGGGCATTGTCGATGCGCTGCCTACCCTGAAGGATTCTTTTATAATTTTTCTTGAAGTGGCACATAATATCGTAATTAAGCGGGAAAACCTCAGATGGTAGCTCATTCCATAGTTTTTAGGTATAGAAGAAATGATAGCGAGAAACGAATCGTTCGAGAAACCCAAGTTTCTATGTGTGGATGACCTTTGTCACGGTGCCGGGAGGAGCGATGGTAAAATCTCGATGCCGGGATGAGATCGAAAAGCTCGTCGGGGCATTCCCCGTATTTGATTGTATAAATTGCCATTTATTACATTTGCATCGTTGTTGGCTTCTAAAAAAAGCTGATATTTGTTTGCAGTAATAAAGTCAAGGAAAATATGCCTGAAATTATAGGTAGGGCACGACTCGCGTGAACAAACATTATGGGAGACCATTAAAATCAACTACGAGGTGATTATGGGCCACCGAAGGCGATATAACTCGTTTGAATATGCATTACACCAGGTCCGCCTGCAGCCTTGCCCGCGCTATAACGGGAAAAAAGTAGCCTATCACTACTTTTTACTTTGGTCGAAACCTATAACCCAATCAAGATAATCTATTTGTGTACCCATCAAAATCGGTTCAGCAGTTTCGGCGTGACTGAGAAACACACTTCCAAACATTCCAACATCTAAACATGATATTAGTAGAATTAATAGACACTCGCATTTTTTCTCTAAAGGGTAGGCAGAGCTTCGCTTTCGTTTCGCGCGTGAGTCGTACAATCGCAGGAATTTAAACGTGACTAGTGGTGAGCTCGCCGCCGTTGCTTTTCTTCGATCATCTTTTCTACAGCTTTCTTGCTGTAATAAAATTCATCATCATCATCATCATCAGCCGATTGAAGTCCACAGCTGGATGAGGCCTCTCCCAAAGGGGAGATTTGCCATAATCATCACGCTTGGCAGGTGGATTGGTGATCGCAGTATTGGTGTTGAGTAATCAGGTATATAGATGCTGCTGCCTATCTCTTGGTGTAATCCCATAGTCGCCTTTTACGACATCTATGGGAGGAGACGGAGGAGTCTTATCCTTAAGCCGAGACCGTCGCGGTCTTTACCACAATTACATGCATACATACATAGACACACGCCTTTTTCCCCGAAAAGGTAGGCAGAGCCTCAAGGGTCTCTTTTCACTGTGGGTTGCACCATCGTGGGCTTCGACCAAAGTAAAGTAAACTTTGGTCAAAGATCGTGGGGATATAGACGTGACTAGGTGTGAGCTCATCGCCGCCATTACTTCCCACGACTGCCTCGGCTAACGGATGTGTTATTACAATTATATATGCTTCCGTCTGGTAGTGACTTCGATCAGGGGCCTTATTCTCGAAATCGTGAGATCGATCAAAACGGCGTGATGACGCCATATCTCGCTTAAAAAACTTACTTTGCTATTCTCAGCATCTCGCAGACAAACGTGTGGTATTTACCATGTGGGATAGGTTTTATCATTCGAGATGCGTCGAGTCAAAAATTGCTTCTTTTGATTTGGTGTATGTAACAAAATAAATTTAGCACTAAACCAATCAATTACAATTTATAACAATCTCATAATTTCGATCTCGCATGTTTCTTGCCCATCTCAAAAGCAAGAATCTCGCTCATTCGGGTAAATCTCGTTACTTGTCGTGAAAGAATGTCAAGCGATTACATAATTTTTACATAAGTTCTACCACCACACAAAATCAAAACACAATATTGTCACAATGCTACTTACAATTAAATCTGTCTATTTTTTTTTGTGTAAAGTTTACGGCTCATATCACAAATCTGTGTTATTGTCATTTCACTTCACACCACACGTTAACTTTATTTCGCACACAACGCAACACACTATTTTCAGTTATTTGACTGGCGGAGTAAGTACGGACTTTGAATGACAGACAGAACTCGCATGATTTTTAGATCTCACATGCTAAAGACCACACGTTGTATCTCGTACGAATTACGGTCGAGATATAAAACTGTGAGATGCCGAGAATATATGTGACGTCATCAAGTCGATTCGGTCGATCTCACGATTTCGATAATGAGGTGATTAGTGGTTGATTTAGTCAGGAAACTAGCACTTGATTAAAACTATGTATTTATTTATGCTGTTAAACCTTATTATCAAAATAATTATGCCCTATTTTTGAAAAAACAAATTAATAATCGCGAATAGTCGAATAATTTTCTCCCTATTAATCGATGATCGTTGCCATCTTGCTTGAAAAAACGCCTGAATGGAATGAGCGAGATTTTGCACTCGAGATTTCCAAGAATCAAGAGAGATGAAAACTGCGAGACGTTAAACATCTCGCTTGAAACGAGAATTAGGCCCCAGTGCCTTTAGATCGTTAGCAGCGGTCTTCAGGTAGCACAACTGTTTCATATGTTTTATTTTATTTTGTACATGCCAGCTTGTATTATAATTATGTCTGTAAAAGACTCGGGGATCATCATACTGTAAGAGATTCGGGGACAAATAGGAACTACTCAAATAAATCCATTATGATATGATGATCTTCCATTTGATTCCTGATATAGCCAGCGAGGTACAAATGGGACCCTGAACGTAGTACTCGTATTATCAATGACGTGAAGCCATGAATTGTTCATGGCATGTCGATTACAAGGCCAAATGTAGCTCTAATTATAGCTGAATAATTCATCAGTCGGTTACTCACACCCCAGTGTATATAATTGTGTATAAAACCCTTCGATAGTCCTGTGTATTTTATCGAAGATAAAACCCCATAAATAATAATTGGTTCTATATATGGATGTCACGAAATAACAATACAATGATCGATTGCTAAATCAAACTATTCAATTTATAGATAACTAGAAACTCGTCCCGGCTTCGTACGGGTAGTTTCTGGATCCCCCCTCCCTCCCGTCCCCCTAACCCTCCCCCCTTCCCGACCCCCCATATATCCACACACCAGATACAAAAACCTACTAAAGTTATTCCCCCTATGTTAAATTTGTTTACACCTTGGGTTACATTATTGGGAGTGTAAGGAACCCAATTTTAAAAAAAAAAAATATAATGTCGGCTTCCCAATCGGTGTAGCTTCCCAACCGTGAAATAATTTTTCAAATCGGTTCAGTAGTTTCGGAGCCTATTCAATGCAAACAAACATACAATCAAATTTTTCTTCTTTATTATTAGTATTATTTAGTATTTGTTTTTAGAAGTCGGTTAGAAAGATAAAGATAAATAGTAGGTAATCTATCTACATCGCGTGTATTAGCGAGGTCTCAGTTCGGGGCGAACCACTAATTTCAAAGGTATTTAAAGCCGGGTATAGCAAGAGTTGATGATCACCTAATAGTAAAGTTGTGGGAGCCCACAACACAAACAAAGCCAACAAGTACAGTGTACTGTAATCAAAACTCATTATATAACACTGAGTATATAACTAAAACAAAAGTTTCAACGGTCAGTACCACAGAGCGTCGAATGCTTTGCGCGGTGACAATGTGTGTGTGTTCCATGGAAGAAGAAGAAGTAGATCCCTAATACTGTCTAATAATTCTACGATGGATGTAGCATTTCAATGCAAAAATAATAATGGCACCTTTGAAAAAAATTCGAACGTTGAAAAATGCGTTCGATACACTGCCGGTTTACACTCTAATAGGCCCAAGTTCACGAACAAATAAATCGGTGGTTACCGTAACCAATTGTCAAAGTGACAGATAACGTTTAAGTTGAACAGCCATTTAAACGTCCTTTAATGTGTTGGTGAACAGTGGCCTTAGTCTAGAGTGTGAACCGGCAGTGTATCGATCGTATTTTTCATAGTTTTTTCCTTCAAATGTGTTCAGAAATCAATCAGTAATGGACGGATAAAACTTATCAGAATTATCCCTCTTTATGCGTATTGTCTCTCTTTTGGTTCGGACACTTTTTGAGCTCTGACTGATCTGTAGCCTGGGCTCATTTTGATCAGCTCAAGGTTCCGATCACTAATTTCATGAAGTTTTGCGTCTCTAGCCAGGTGTATGTGGTCGTGTAGGAGCTCTGTGGACAAACTGAAACTGAGTTGACGTCGAGGTTGAAAGCGTCTAAAGTTTGGAGTAAAGGGTAATAATATTTTGGGACTACTACTATTTTGTATTAGCTTACAAATATGAACATGTATTGTGCTTATTTGTAATTGTATTCTGCCCTAGTTTGTGTTAGTTATGGTGAGCAAGTAGAGCATAGTTTATTTATGTGTTTTTTGAATGGAACGGCCATTAATGATGGCAATCTAGTTTATAAATTGTAGGTACCTTAGTATTAATTATGCCTTATTTCAAACGCAGTCAAGGTTCTCGATGTACCTAACCACATACTTTTAATTATCTGATTTTATTGGTACCCAGTACAAAAACCGGTCTACCCGCTAGCTTATTACGTATTTTGCAATAGCAATGCGATAGCAAGAATTGCGCGATTATCGCATCCAAATTGCAAATTCGTATTCGTAAAAACGTATGCGATAATCGCGCAATTCTTGCTATCGCATTGCTATTGTAAGATACGTAATAAGCTAGCCGGAATTGTCGTTAAGATTCGTTGGTAAGTAAAGGATTTGTCCTGGCTACTAGATTATTATTGAATGTATTATTACTGGAAGAAAGCGTTAGCCGAGTCAGACGTGCGAAGCAAAGGCGGCGATGAGCTCATCACTTGTCACGTCTATATTCCACGATGGTGCAAAATGGTGGTGGTGGTGGTGGTGGTGGTGGTGGTGGTTCCATGGTGGTGGTGTGGTGTGGTGGTGGTGGTGGTGGTGGTGGTGGTGGTGGTGTTGGTTCCATGGTGGTGGTGTGGTGTGGTGGTGGTGGTGGTGGTGGTTTTTATTTCTGCCGCAAAGCAGTAGTGCTCGCATTGCTGTGTTCCGGTTTGAAGGGTAAGGGTGCCGGTGAAATTACAGGCACATGAGACTTTTCATCTTTATGTCTCAGGGTGGCGGGCGCAGTGCAATGCCACATAGGTTGCGTCGTAGGTGGACGTGATCTATGAGGTAATGCACTGTTCATAGGCAGAGGTTACCGCTTAACATCAGGTGGGCCTCTTGCCTGATCCGACATCCAAGTAGTATAAAAAAAAAAAAAAAAAAAAGACACTGAAAAGAGGCCCATTGAGGCTCTGCGTACACCTTCGGGGAAAAGGTGTGTGTGTATGTATGTATGTAATGTATGTAAGTACGAGTCTGACTCGCATGGAGAGTAGTAGTAGTAGTACAGAGAGTAAGTAATAGGTAATCTCGTAAGTATTTGATCTCACGCGGTGGGTAAGGCAATCTCGACTCTAGGCATACACAAATAAAATAGCCTGGGTTTATTATTTGGATTTTGTAGGCTATTTAGAGTAGGTATTTCTGTTTTTTATATGGAAGTAAAGTATGTATCTGTTACGTAGCAACTATTATGTAATCTGTGGCCATACCCTTATCACAGTTCCTCTACAAATGTTTGTAGTAAGTAGTTATTTATTCTGTTGTAGTAGATAGTTAATGAATTCCAGTGTCACGTACGACACATGCGAGGAATCCTTTTATTGCCTCTGTTGCTTTCTCGAAACACAAAATAATAATACAACACAATTGAGAAACTTATATTTTTTGAAATTGGTTAAAAAGAGGGGTTATTACAATGAATTAAAACGCTCAACACTTCATCGGAACACTTTGTTAATTGACTAAAGGCTCTTTGTAAATAAAATAATACGTTGAGACAAAGCCTATTTAATCCTCCTTATAAAGTAGAAAATTACTGAATTATCAAAGGGACGAAAATAACTTTTATTATGTTTATTTTAAGATGCCCGAGTACAGAATTTACTTCATCGAAGTACCGACTATAAGTCGAAGGTCTCGACAATAAATCATGAGTCCCATCGTCCCATCAATACTTTATGCGAACTTCAGTCGTAAATTGTCCCCAATGCAATGTTCTTATAAAATTGCTACAGAATTACAGACTGTTTTTAGGGTTTCGTATTTCAACTAAGGGGCCAGTCTGCAAATGTAACAAGCACTGACAACGACTATGTGCTGTACACTACATGGATTTTTGTATGAGATTTGAGGTTTATGAGTCTATCAAGCATAGCGTATGCTGTCTTATGAACGTTTGCTGATTCTTTCTACCATCTTACTTTTCACTGCCTTCCTAAAGGCTTTTAACTTGGTTTTCCTTTTTTTCTTTGAATCAGCTTCCACTTGTTCTCTATGCACCACACAGGCGCTCCCCACCTAGTATTAGTAAGAAGGGTCATCAAATAAAGCCGAGTCGTGTTTGTTGCCTGATTCTTCTAGGTTTGGTGGCGTTGGAACAGGAGTAAATTTATTTTACAAGTCTGACTTAGATCTCAAGGGCTATGGGCGCTCTTTGGTTTATCCATACTAAAATCCGTGTAGTGCACACCACACGCCTGTGTGTTGTTGCTATTGTTGATGATGCGTGTCTTCTCAAACCACATAGTGTAGGGTTCCGATTCGAATTCAGGTCACAGTCTTTAAATAGGTAACATGAAAGTAGGTATTCATCACAGAGGAACTCAAGACTAGATGTCGCCATTAGAAGATTGGAACGCGGTATCGGGTTTAATACTTGGTCAGAGAACTCTTTGTAGGGGGAACCCCTTGGGATTTAATTTTTTGTGTTTTTATTACATGAATAAGTTTCAAGCCCCAACAACATAAAATCTGTGGAAAAAACTGTCTGCATGCTACGGCTGCCGAGATTATATAGCTACCCCTGAGACAAAATACAGACAGACAGACAGACGGACGGACGCCGTAGACTTTGTCATGGTGTCCTTTTTGGCACCCTATTGCCAAGATTGGATACCTTAGCAAAGAATAATACTGCGTCGCGAATTGATAGCCCTGAGAAAGAGGTATATAGGTTTTAGAATTTATGAACAAAAAAAAAATATTTCAAATAAATTGCTAGAATATAAAAAATGATTTGACAAGCCTTTTGCCCTGGCCGCTGCCTTCCCCTCCCCCCCCCCCCCCCCCTCCCCAGAAACAACAAGTTATTCTCTTTACAAGAATTTATTTTAAAAAAAAAAACTTTACTAGTGTGGGACAAACCTTAAAATCGAATTTTGAACCAGTTACAGTTAAAATATTATGGTGAAATCGAGCTGATCTGATGATGGTGACGGAAGGTGGACAACGGAACCCCTCGATGGATAATAGTAGACTGGCCTTGTTTAGGCTCATTTTGATCAGCACGCGGTTATATATTTATTTAATATAACTAACTATAACTTATTTTTAAACTTGTTATAATATTAGTATAGATCCACTATAATTATTCCACAAGTATAATGTTAAATAGATTTGCAATTTCTCTCGAACTGAGAGGCAGAAGTTTTAATTAACTTTGAGTTAATTAACGTGCACCTTAGCGAAATTCTTTGAGGTTAGATAAATGTGGGAAGCCGCCGAATAAGCTCTGTTCCAACTTCCAAGGGACTCATTGATCTTTGGTTTAAATTAACTTAAAGTTTCAGGTATGCTTTATAAAATGGGCTGAGAATGTGTACATAGAATCTCCGACTAAAATAAAAAAGTATGGACGGGCCTTATTAGGGAACGATAGTTTTGAAGCTTATAAAGTGAGTTAGCTCACTTCGCTTCAGTTGGAGGAGTCAGAAGCCCCTCTATTTCTGAATCCCGGCAGAGTGAAGAGAACCATCCAGCGGCTTCCAAATAAGAAAGCACCCGGCTTCGACAACATCACGAACGAAGCCCTGAAGAAGCTACCGCCCAAATCTGTGGTCGCTCTCTCCCGAATTTACAGCGGCATACTCCGCACCGGCCCCTTTCCAGCAAGCTGGAAATTAGGCAAGGTGGTGATGCTTCCTAAACCCGGAAAAGATGCCAGGAAACCCAACAGTTACAGGCCCATCGCCCTGCTGAGTGCCGTATCAAAACTTTTTGAGAGACTTCTGCTGCCACTACTGACGCCTCACATCTTACCGAGGGAGGAACAATTCGGGTTTGGGTAGTTCTTCGAAATTTCATTCTTCGACTGATTCATCTGGGCAATTTTTTTTTTCACTTTCTGCTCTGTCGCACATGTTCATATGAAAAAAGGTAACCAAAGACCATATATTTCAATGAGGGGCTTGTTTTTATGAAGTAGTTTCCAAGATATCTACGTTCAAATACATATTTTGTGCCCAGATGAATCAGAATCGGAAAAATTATATTTAAATATTTGGCTCTGTATTAAGAAAATAATCATATTTTAACAACTACAATAATTTGTATTTATGAAAACAATTATCAGTTACCGAAAAAATGTGATGAATCAACAATTATTCTTGTAAAACATTGTATAATAATTCTGGGAAAGCGAGAATATTGTAATATAACATAAATTAACTACTACACAAAAAAGCGTTCCTTTCGTGCTGGAGAGGAGAAAAACTTCGTTATTTTATGATTCATATGGTGTTTTGACCGTATGAATCAGGCACAGATGAATCAGGATTTTGTCTTCAATCATGTATAACTCATCAGACACAGACTTCAGAATTGTAATTTTTCTACACGAATCTATAACCCAAAAGCATCACATGAAATACAGATTGAAGCTGGAAAACAATAAAATAAATTTTATAAAGTAGGCATTGTAATCAAAATTCCACCTGAACCAAGAACAGATGAATCAGACATTGACCTTTGTAACACCGTGATCTAAGCCAACCAGCCGCACGTCCACTTTCTGGCTCGTCCGTTGCACGACTGGCTTCCCCCCGCGCGGGAAGTCAGACTCTCATTATAACTACCCAACCAATTAGGGTCAAGCGAAGCTTACGGCATATTAATCAGTATTATATGACACTTCTTAATTACGGATTTATAAACATATTAAGGTAGTTAAACATATAACTAATACACATTTTTTTTTGTACAAGGACAGATCATTTCCTTTCAATATAATTATAATTTATATTGATTTATCAAAGGGAAAATGTGACATCGACAATTTTGTTCCGGAAAATGGCAAGCGGACGCGTCATATCAATCAGAAGAACAAACTTCTAATATTTTTAATTTATACCTACACTGCAATTATTTTAAAAATATTATTTGTCCCATTTAGGGTTACAGCTAAACTATATGTATAAAAAAATACTGTTTTGTTAGTTGGTTTTAGAAATATACCCACAGACATCGAAAATTTTGTGTCTGAAGGACTACCCGTTTAGGGCCGAACACTCCACCACCCTGCAAATAACAAAGGTTGTTAATGAAATGCCCACCAGCCATAACAAGAAGGAGTATAACTTTTGAAACTATCATGGTTATGTACATAATTTTCACTAGTTTTTTTTTTTTTTTTTTGTAGAATTTTCAATGAAACCGATGGTAGTGGTATCGTTCGTAATAAAAGAGTGAGAAAGAGGGTAGATCGATATATCTGCCAATAACATCTACTCGCAAAGACTTTAGTCAGTTCTCCCGTGATCATGGCGCATGCAACTGTGCCGAAATATCGGGAACATATAAAATTCAAAAATCATGGTAAATATCCCGTTTCTAGTGAAAAGAAGGAGTATGTCGCAATAGCACTGCTCGATATGGAAAAGGCCTTTGACAGAGTATGGCATGAGGGGCTGCTATACAAACTGTCGAAGTCCACCGCCCCGAAGAAGCTGGTCGCCATCATCGCCAGCATCCTCAGCTCACGGAGAGTCATCGTTTCTGTGGAAAACGCGCTCTCCACAGAAAGACCCATGAAGGCCGGGGTTCCGCAAGAAAGCTGCCTCTCCCCGGCTTGCTACGCCTGGTGCACTGATGACATCCCAGTAATTGGGCAGGCAAAGCTGGCACTGTACGCAGACGACGCGGCGTCCTATGCATCCTCGTACAGACCGGCCTACGCGGTGAAGCGACTACAGCCAACACTAGACGCCCTTCCGGAGTGGCTCCAGAGATGGAGGCTGTCGGTCAATGTTGGAAAGACGCAAGCGATGTTAACAGGAGGCACGCTGCTACCAACGCCACTGAATCTGCTAGAACAAGACATCCCGTGGCAGCCACACGTCAGATACCTGGGCGTCGACATTGATCGGCAGCTCTCATTTAAGAAGCACGTCGGCCGCCTGGTGGGCTTGGTGCGGGGTGCGCGCGCCAAACTCCTCCTTATCCTCAACTCTAACCTCCCGCTCCGTACTAAGGTTCTCATCCACAAAACATAAATCAGGACGCGGCTTACTTAGGCCGCGCCTGCTTGGTATCCATTTCTAAAAAAGACCAACAGAAGCTGCATCCAAGCTCAGGAAAACATCACATTGAGAAAGATTGTTAAAGCTCCGAGATACGTCAGGAACTCCACCATACAAAGAGACCTGAAAATCAAAAACATCGTGCGTGAGGAGATTAACGACGAGCATGTTCGAGCGAGTAGACTCCTCCAAACACATCCACATCGCGGGACTCGCCCCGCAGCATGGTAGACCACCAGACGAACCAAAGAAAAGAAAGATGAAGCCATTCTCCAGGGACTTAATAACCAGAGACGATTCAAGTTTACCAAGTTTACCAACACTACCGCCATCATCACTACCATTACCAATACGAGTGGGGACGCCAACTCCGGTGGCCGCCGCGTCGGTCGCTGATCGGCTTGCCGGGCCTTCCCTGGGAAACCAGGGATCTCACCCGGCACGGTCTGCATCGCACCGACATTAAGGCGGCACCGGGGGGAAGTGCCTCCCACGAGTGTAAGCTACCAAATAAAATTTGACGCGCCCACTGTAGTGGGCGAAGAATGGCCAAGGTAAAAGGGCAATGCCCTGAAAACCTTTTCCCCACCCCTAGGGGTGAGAAGAAAACAAGCAGCAGCTTCAGTCAGTCTTTGTGACTGCAACTATAGTGACTTAACGTACGTGTGTTGGAATTGTGACTTGTTTTTAACGGACGTCTTGCATGGGCACAGATAAATTAATGCTGTATGGGTAAGGCCCGTCCATACTTTTTCATTTTGGTCGAAGTATAGAATATATAAAATAAAATAAAACTTTTATATTTTTCTACACGAACGAAAACTCAATAAACACCTACTGAGTTTCTAAGAAATGCGGATAGTCCTTCGAAAATTTACAGTGTTTTGTCTCTTTCGATCTAATTTGAAACTGCCTGTCAATGCAAAAGACAAAACACTGTACATTCCAAGGATTATTCAAATTTTATAGTGGCACGGCTAGTCAGAAGAACAATACTGCCATACCTTGGTCTGTGGTCAATACCAACGAGGAAGTATTACCACCTGCATCAAAGCAGTAGCGCTGCCATTGCTGTGTTCTGGTTTGAAAGGTGTGGGTGCCGGTGAAATTACAGGCACATGAGATACTCAAGGTGGCGCAGTGCAATGCCGCATAGGGCGCGTCCTAGGATGACGTGACCCGTGCATTGCTATAGGCAGAGGTAACCGCTTAATATCAGGTGGTCCATTTACTCAATCACACCGTAACGAATGAACCGACAGCTATCTCCCTGCTGAGGTTTTCCCAAGTGACTACAGTATGGGGTTCTTCAATAGGGGTGTTTGGATATTTTTAAAGGGTCATTAATGCGCGTGGGTTGCCTCTGGTATTTCAGGCATCCATAGGCTACGGTAACCGCTTACCAGCAAGTGGACCGTATGCTTTTTTGCTACGTTGGTACCTATTTTTTTTATTTTTTTTTAAGTTTGTCTACTGTTTCTTCAGGTATAAAGCAAGCGAAGCCGTGAGCGGACACAAGTTATGGATAGATATATAAACAAGCGGCAAAGGTAAGGTGATTATAAAGTTAAATTATTCCCCAACACAGATTAAATAGGAGCAAGTTAATTACGTTTCTAATTTAATTTTCTTCAATGTAGGATTTCATTAACTTTCGCTTCCTCAAACAAAAGGACATGACATCTGTTCTTTTTAAACTTTGTAGGTAGGTACCACAGACCATTTATCAAGATAGACACCGCGAACACGCAAATTTGTATGAAACCAAGCGTGCCGCATTATTTTGTAGCATACACCATACACCATTATTTTGTATTTTGTACATACATAGACACACGCCTTTTCTCCGAAGGGTTAGGCAGAGCTTGAATGGGCCTCTTTTCACAGTGGGTAATAATTTTACATAATAAGATAGCTATATAGCTATATAGATAAACACTTTATTGCACACCAAAAATAAAAGATAAAAGAAAAAAAAAACAATAACAGTAATGTACAATGGGCGGTCTTATCCAATAAGCTACGAAATATCTCCATTCGCACGGCTGGCCGATTTCGAAGAACTTTTACAGTTCACTATAGTGAAATTAGGGGTACGTATCAAAATTCATAAATTCTAAATACATACGTTTAGAATACATAAGTTCAAAATCCATAACTTAAAAAAACCTAATTGTGAAAATCAATAAGTTTTATAATCGATAAAGTTCTATATGTATAATGGTCGAAATGCCTAAAGCCATAATCTCAAACAAATCTGCATGCCAAATTTCAAGTTTGTAGCTGGAGCCATCAAATTGACACTTTTGACGTATTTCAAACATTATAAAAACCGTACAATAGGGATATTGGATTTATTTATTTGAAACATACGGTATTTTGATTTTCGCTATTTTAAACGTATACAGTTAGGGTACGTTTCAAAAAATATAAATTCAAAACACATAAATTTAAAAAACCTAATAGTGAAAATAAATAAATTTAAAACCCTTAAAGTTTTTTATTTATAAAGGTCGAAATCCCTGAACTCAAAATACATAATGATTACAATGTATACGTTTAAAATACCGAAAATAAATTCAATATCCTTATTGCACGGTTTTTGAAAGTAGGTGAGAAAAATTGGAGGGAGGATATTTTATTTATATCAGAAGTAGGTGAACTATGCAGGTTCTATTCAAGCTGTGTCAGAGGTGAGGTTCCAAAATCAACCTTTCGATGGATCAAAGACAAGGAACGCGGTGGATGGATGCGGCTAGAGACGCCAATGAACGCGAATGACGTGGAATGAACGCGTCGTGGCAACTATTATGCTATTTAGCCATTATTAATGACAGCTGTTATGTGTTGTTGACATTATGTTTTTTAAACTTCTGTATTTCGAACTTCGTTATTCTAAACTTATATCACATGAAATTATAAATTTTAAACCATTAGGTTTTTTAAATTTATGTGTTTTGAACTTATGAATTGTAAACGTATGTATTTTGAATTTATACATTTTGATACGTACCCTGAAATTAGTCATTTTTCTATTAACATCCGACATGCTATCCGAAGACGGCATAGATCGAGCTGATTTGAGGTTTGCTAGTTGGAGCATTGCTCAAATTTGGGACACGCAAAGTGACACGCAAAGGAGATTAACTCACGTTATCTAGTGTAATGTAGGTCTGTGGTATGTTGTTGGTCGTCACATAACCTCGCTAAATGTGGAAGACAACAGCCACATTCTGTCACTTTCAAACTCATTAAAGATCAGGTAAGTTACAAAGAGACAGAATTGCACTCGAAATAGTGAAATATGTGCTGCGTAATAGAAAATATAAATATACTTTGTAGTGGTTTGATAAAATGTGGCTGGTTAGGTATCATTATGAAGGTACTATGCAATAAATACATAGGTGTATACATAGACACACGCCTTTTTTCCCCGAAAGGGTAGGCAGTAGCCTCAATGGACCTCTTATCAAAGTGGGTTGCACCATCGTGGAATATAGATGTGACAAGTGGTGAGCTCATCGCCGCCATTGCCTCCCACGACTGACTCGGCTAACGCTTTCTTCCAGTCATAACACATTCAATAGCAATACAATACGATGCAATAGCTAGCAGTTATTATTTCCAAAGGTGTATTTTTCAACAAAGGGGGAAGTTTGCTGCGGCACCATTTACCGGCCCATTTTCATGACATTTGGCAGTAGAATTCGGTACATTTTGAATATGAGTAAAATCGGTCACGAGATTGTCAAGATACATTTTAAATTTTACAACTGTGTAATAACATTAGGTATTATTGTATACATATTATACATTCACTTTCAGTAGCCCCAAGCAATCACGGCTTCTAGATGGAATTATTCATGATGCACAAACTGAAAACAATTGTTGCAAAAAAGTTTGCGCTTGCAAGGTCTACTGCTCGCAGAACCACTAGTTTGTAACGGTTAAAAGTACGAGACAATTTCATACTTAATTTTTTGTACGAATAGTGATATTCCTCGCGCTATCGTAATAACTCCGTTATCGGTTTTTGCGGTGTTTGTTACCTCGTATCTCCGTCATTTATTAACCTATTTGTTATGTTTTGGGTTACTCGTGTAGTGTCGTACACCACAATGTAAGTATCTCTGGTTCCTTAGCAACGGCTTCGTGGCAGAATCTCCATCTCACCACTTACTCAGACCATTATCCTGGCTCGGCAGCCTCACCGATCGACTGCCTACCATAGACTAATGTCTGTTCTCCTTTCTACCGTCACATGGAAACAAGGCTACTGACGGCCTCTTATACCGCCAGACCTAGATCATGATTTAGGCGCATATACTACAACCCGATTTTCTTCCAGATTGGTCCCATCAAAATATGGTTCTGTTGATGGGATCCATGAGGAATCGACGGGACTCCTCAAATAATATGGGCACACACATAGCAATTTTGGTATTTTCAACAACAACTCAAGCATTCAGAAAGTGCTATTTGGTGAAGTGGAACTGATGAAGAAATCTTGTATTGGGGATAAATTCTTAGCTTCGAAGTCAGTTTTTTTACGATAAGATTTATTTATTTTTAAAAGTAATGGAAAACAATGTCATGAGAGGTTTTTTAGTGCCTAGTTTTTTTTTAGTTCTGTTTTACCGAAGAACTAGTTTTTTTTTATATTACATATTATATATTTTTTAACGTGGCCGCGTTTGAGCTATTTTTGATCCGTGATTCCGGTTCCGTGGACTAAATTCATCATCATCAGAGATTATAACCACCAACTGAATCCACAGCCTGAACTCGCACCAAAGGGGATTTCAGAAGTAACCCTGAAAAGTCACAGAATAAACATCAAATTACCATATGACTGTGAAATTGGTAATAAAAGTAGCCAATAATAAAATGTCTGAACATTTCTATTGTAACGTTCCCGAGGGACCGTTTCAATGTAGTTTTGCAGTGTATTAATGAAACCCTTTCGGTACCTTCGCATTTCAAAGCGAATCGAATTTTCTACGTGCTCCATACCTTATTGCATATCGGGTAGCAAGCGCCTTCATTTATTTTTAATACACAATAATGTTTTTAAAAATAGACAGCGTGTTGTTAATTGAAATCAAAAAAATTACAGCCTTACTATTAGGCCCTCAGAAGTATACATTTTTACAAAAAACTAGCAACTCGCCCGGCTTCGCACGGGTATTGTCGGAATACCGCTCCTCCTTTCTCAACCCTCCATCTATCCACACACCAAATACCATCAAAACAAAAAAAAAAAAAAAAAAAAAAAAACTAAAGCAGTTTTAGCCTTTCGGGGTCGAGACTCTATAGAGTGTCTGGTAGTGATTTAGATCAGTTGGATTTAGTCTTAGATAGTCAGATAGTCAGATAGTCATTTAATCATACAAAAGGTACACGTCAAACAAATAATTTTCACAAAATGAGTCAACAAGTACACATCGTACTTAAAACAAAAATCAAAATAACAAATATACAATAAACAAAAAACATGTCACATCTAGGATTACCTAGGTAATTAGATTAATTTGAGGCTAGTGAACTCATCGAAAGTGTAGAAGGTCTGCTCAATAAGCCAGCGCTTCAACCTGGACTTGAATATGCTGATCTGATACTAGGAGCTTCAGTGACATTTTTTGGGATCCGGTTGTAAACTGCCGGACCCATGACATGCGTCAGTTTGTTGGATTTCGCCAACTTACGCGGGACCGCTTCCAGTTGACCCGCACGGCGCGTCCCATACGTGTGTGACTCACCAACTCTTTTAAACGCATCCTGGTTATTTCTCACGTGTACGGCCACCTGAAAAATCACCAAGGATGGTAACGTGAGGATTCCCAGCTCCCTGAAATGAGGTCGAGCGGAATTGTCTCTCGGGATTCGTACGATTGCTCGTATGGCGCGCTGCTGCATGCGGAAAGCGCGCTCCCACTCGGCGGCGCGCCCCCACAGCTCCGTACCATACTGCAATAGTGATTGCACTGTGGCAAAGTAGCAGGACCGCACCACCTCCCTGGGAAGGAAGAGAGACAGCCGCCACAGAGCGAAGCACGCTCCGCCCAGTTTCCCGCATAGTTTATCTATGTGAGATTCCCAAGTGAGGCCACGGTCTATCTCGAAACCCAGGAAGGTCGTCCGATCCGCTTGTTCAATTTTAATACCATCAGCGAAAACCACTAGTTGTCTGACTTGATGCCCAGATAGGCAAAAGTGGATGTAGTGGGTCTTCGTTAGGTTTAGCACGAGCCCGTTTACCTTAAACCACCCCGCTAGTTGGGAAGCCGTGGTGTTCAAATTTTGCTCGAGTTGGTCGATAGATGGCGCTGTTACCACCGCGGCGACATCATCAGCGTACATTATAACTTCAGCAGCGGCCACAGACTCTGGTAGATCATTCAGAAGTAATGAGAAGAGAATGTTTGAAATGGATGACCCCTGCGCCACGCCCATTGTTGTCGTTAGTGGGTCAGACCTCACCGTAACACCAGCCCCCACCACTATTTGGGACCTGGCACGCATCATATTTATTAACATGTTCAGTGGTGTATTGGCGATGCCGTAGTGACGCATTTTTATCGCCAGGACCTCGTGGTCGGCCACATCAAAAGCTTTCGAGAGGTCGCAGCACAGTACCGCTACGGGCTGTTTCTTTAGATCGTTTGCAACAGTCTTTAGATAATTTAACCGTTTATTTGTATTTTTTTTTATCTTAGGTCCTTGTTAACCGACAAAAAAAAAAAAGGAGGTTTCTATTCTTCGGAATCCTTTTTTTTATTTTTTTTTATTTTGTAAGTATGTTCCCCGATTACTTGAAGATTGTTTTTTGTTTAAAAGGGTATACTCACTAGGTGGTGCCATGGTCATCAGGTCAGGATCTGATGATGGGAATCTGGAAAAATTGAGGGAACTCTTCAAATTTTATAGGCACACTTGAAGCGATTTGTTATTGGAAGCTTTGAAGTCGGTTGTTTTTGTGAAAAAAAATTATACTTGTAGTTGTACTTGTCGTTGTTTGTTGTGTTATATAACTTTATATTTGTATACTGATTTATGTAATGTTTGTTGATTTAAATAAATTTCAAATTTCTTACTTTAAATAAAGTTTCTCTATCACCAACAATGTTTATTGAAAATATGCCTACTGGATCTCATGCAAGGAATCTCTGCAACTTTCATCCTAAGAATTCAACTCATTAGTACCTAGGCTCGTAAAAGTAGAACCTCTCTCTCCTCTATGAAGTGGGATAAACACCTCACGTGCCGTATCTCAGCATCGCACCTACAGTCCTCTAGGCCAGCCCTCTTTGCCTGCGAGTGGTTATTAGCCTGGATTTACGAGGATATAGCCCACTTTGCTACTGCTGACATTGAAAGGAGGATTACCTATATAACTGAGAAGGTAGGCAAAGAGGACACACATCGCAAAAGTGCTTGTTTGACGGCTCAGAAAGTGTTATTAGAAATTAAAGGTAATCAACAAAGAACAAACTAATGGTTCGCCCCGAACTGAGACCTCGCGAATACACGCGATTTAGGCAGGTTACATTATTTCTTTGGAAAAAATATACGTACGTGTGGTTCAAAAAGTTAGACCTACAACGTCTTTCAAATTCGTAGAAACGGGAGGTCAACAATGGATGGTATACTGGTTATTGTTTTATAGAGTACAAGAGTAGATTTTTCCCTTTATTTGTGTCGTAAAAGATACAAACATGCCAAATTTCAGCGTTGTAAGATTAGTGGAAGTACCCTAGAGGTTTTGGTTTTTTTCATTTACAATTTAACCTAATATCTCAAAAACTAAATAACTTAAAAAATTATAAAAAAATGGTTTTGAAATGTCGAAGTGATCATTTGATGTGATACTCTCACTTTATTTTTGTACCCCCTCTTGAACCCCAATACCTCAACAACCCCCCCGACCGATATAGCTCATTCATAACCTAACCAACAAATTGTACCAATACTATCTACCCCCCAATCAAATTTCATGAAGATCGGCTTAACAGTTCGGAAGTTATACTCGGACAAACATACATACATACATACATACAAACGCCGATTCTTCCAAGTTGACTCAGGAACTCGCTTCGCTCGTTCACTTAAAGCTACGAGGTAAACTATGTACGTTATTTGAAGGCGTGGAGCGCCAAAAATATCTATAGGTATACATAATACATACATACAATATTCTAATACATACCTACAAACTATGGAATGAGCTTCCATCTGAGGTTTTCCCGCTTGGTTACGACATATTATCGTCGCTAATCTGACTAAGTGACGTAACCGACATTTTGGCGTAACTGACATTTTTGATGTTGGTTTTATCTACTTTTGAAGACGCACCGATCTGTCTAATCGCCGTTGCTGTATCTCCTACCAGTGTCTAGAAGTATGGTTGACGTATCTACAGTTCTTAAAAATTATATTTATTCTAAGTGCCCTAAGTTACACTTACGACTTTTAGTAAGATTTTTATCCACGCAAAATGTACTCAAACAAGTCGTAAGTGTGAAATTTCCTCTTAAGACAGACATCAAGAAAAAAATATCTGTTACCGGCGAAAAGAGCCGAGTGTAAGCAGCAGTCAAAAATAACTCCGGAAAATGCACAGTGTGCAACTTTCAATCTACAACAGGTAATAAACTTGCTGCAGGGGACAGAATCGTTATTCGATTGTAGCTTTAACTTTGATGTATTTAATATTTAAATTGCCTAGAAGAAGCAAACCACATCATGTCATCGTCCTCGAACACACATGATCATTGTCTTACCCTTTTCCCAATTGATTTGTGGTCGGCGCAGTACGTCTATTTCTTCCACTCTACCCTATCAGCCGTCACTTCATCATTCACTCCCTTCTCATTCATATCATCTCTCATGCAATCCATCCATCTTTTCTAAGGTCTTCATCTTCTCTTCCATCCACTAACATTAATATTTATAACTTTCTTAGTTACATGCGTTTTATCCCTCCTCATAACATGCCTATATACCAAGCTTAACGATTTACTTTCAACTTTTCTGACTTTGGTGCAATTTTCAAACTTCCTCTTATACTTATTCCCTTTTTTAACCATTCTTGTCACTCCACACTTTCATCTCAACATTCTCATCTCTGCTGCATGCAATCTTCTTTCATTCTTCTTCTTCATGACCCAGCATTCCGATCCTTACCTACATAACGACCGGTCATATTACGGATTTGTAAATGTTACCCTTAAACTTGAGTGGCATCCGTGGGTCACACGTTGTTGCTGTGACCTTTTGCCATTTCATCCACCCTGAGTTGATCCAATGCGCTACGTCCCGGTCAATCTCACTATCCCCCTGTAAGAGTGACCCTAAGGTAACGAAAATCGAAAGAGACCGGTAAGGACATCTCAGCAAGTGTTAATGTCACAGGATTGGAGAGACCGCCGAAATAGCAGAACACGTACTCGGTTTTGGTTCTGATGATTTTCAAGCCATCACTATCCAGTCTTTGCCGCCATTCCTTCAGCCTACTCTGGACTTCGAGGCCATTCTCGGCAATCAGCACAATGTCATCGTCATCTGCAAACAGCAGGTACCAGGGAGCCTCCTCCTGGATGTCCGACGTAAGAGCGTCCATTATCACCATGTAATAGCAAAGAGCTGACCCTTGGTGCAAGCCTACAGCTACATTGTGACTGTAGTGCCAACTGTCGGACTTGGATACTGCATCGAATGTACATTGCTCGGATCAACTCCATGTACTTCAGAGGCACACCTTTCTTCTTTAGGACCCACCACTAAACCTCTCGGGGTACCTGGTCGTATGCCTTCTCAAGATCAATGAAGACAATGTGCAAGTTTTTATGTGCACCTCTGTATTTATCGCATAGTTAACGCATTGCGAAAATGTTTGTACGGGTATTTTGTTAGTATGGAGTTAAATGTTGATATTCTATTCTTCCTACGATAATCAATTAAGTACCTACTCAAAGATTACCTATCTTAAATAGATCTTATTTCGATTTATGATAAAAATTGTTCCAATAATAATATTACTAATTAGGTTATAACGTATCAAGTAGGTACGACATTGTGATTAATTAACCTACCTTTAATATTCGAACCAGATAGTTTAACAAATAAGAAAGTAAACTAAGCGTTTTTTAAATATTAAACTGTAATTGATTTAAAATTAACGAATTTAACTTCAAAAATACCCAGACCTATCTGAAATTTGAAGCCAAACATTTCAAAATAAAGTTCTAACTAGGTGTCGTATCTGCTTTAAATTGATTTATTGAATTAACTAATTATTCAAATAATATCAAAAGTACGTTATCAGGAAGGCCTTAGTTTGAAGTATATTGGTGTGCATTTTCATTTTAATCGATTCATATTTAAGCGTGTTACAGTCACAAATCAGTCACAATTGTACGCGACGCCAACAAAAAAGCTTGTCCTGTAAAATTACCAAAATGTCGGTTACGTCACTTAGTAAAATTAGCGACGATATGCCGCTTCAAGATTTATTTAAATAAATTTATTCAGGGTAGGGCTGCGCATTGACAATACCTGACGAAAAATGTCGCATCGACAGGTGTTGACGGTGTCTACAAGCGACGGTGACCACTTTACATCAGATGGGTCGTAAGCTGGTTTGCCTACTCGATCATAAACCAAAAAAAAAAAAACGTAGACCTATCGATTTGTAATGATAAAAATTGCAGTCCTAATTATTTTGTTTTATTATTCCAGTAGGTATAAATTGTTGACAGGCGGATTAGTAATTGCAGTACTGGTGTTAAGTACTCAGGTGGATGCTTCTGCCCATCCGCTGGTGCAATCCCTTAGTCGGCTTTTATGACATCTACGAGACGGAGACGGAGGAGCCCATTCTAAGGCCGGACACATCACGTCGCGTCAATCAATAGATTATAATGTAAAAAAATGCTTTATTGTACATCGACGTCAAAGTTATTGTACACACATGTAAAAAAATAAACAAAACTTAACTTCATAATTAAAAGTACAATGGGCGGATATTCCTGACAATCTTTGGGTGGAGATACATTTATAAGTTTATAAGGATGGCCGGGGTGCATCATGTTGCCATATACATATAATATATTATTATTTATATCTATGCATGTAAAGATTTATTTACAGAAAGAATAATACAAGGTATGTACAAAATACATATGAAACAGCTGTGCTACCTGAAGACCGCTATAAGCGATCTAAAGGTAGCTCAACTGATCCAAATCACTACCAGACGGAAGCGTCCCTAAGATGCTGGCTGCATTGCCACGCTGAATGGCAATACTAATGCGTTGAGCGAGATAAGAGCCAGCTCTCGGGTCACGCGTCGCTTCGACCAGATGCCCTGAAAGAATTTTGAAAACGCGATGGGCCCCGGAACCCCACGGACCCAGAGTCTCGACCCCGAAAGGCTCAAATAAGTAAGATCTGTCGAGACTTGCATATTTGCGTCTTTTGAGGTCCTCAGCGGAATCTGCCGCCGCACCGGCCCTAACTGATGTCCCGGACAGATGAGATGGCGCAAGGGTATCAACGCATGTAGCGTCCCACACCAAAGGCCTACCCTTCTCCCACGGAACAAGAGTCATGCCGTCAGGCCGCTTACCATCGTCACGAAACAGACCATTCGGTTCTAGAATGGCTGGAATTTTAACGCTGGTAAGGGCCCGGCGAATGATATCATTAAGGCTAGCGTGGCGGGAAATCCTACCGGCAGCCCTGGTGCACGATAATCCGTGGTGACCAAGCTGATCAACAACAGTACCGCACTGGCAGTGATGAGGGGCACAGCACCCTACACCTAACCGTAAAGAAGTTGCAATACGGAAAGAAACTGGATCCATTAAAGTACCAGTATTTTGTGATGGAAGTGCTTGCAACCAAAACCCTGACTCCCATTTGGAAACGGCCAGGAGACGAGCACGATCTGTGGAGCTTGAGCACGTTTGTAACAGACAATTCCGCGTCAGCTCGCACAGAGGCCCGTCCCATTGCCGTTGAGACGAAAGAGATTTGGGGGGAGTAGTATTGGGGCAAGCACTATGCCAAGCATTTCGAGCCTCGTCTAAGTATGAAATTTTGAGTGTGTTGCCAGAAAGAGCCACAAGAGAAGGTGATAGAATTTTATTAACCAAAGAACAAGTGCTATAGACGGAAGACAAGAACGCTGGTAGGGCTACACTTGAAATTTTACGAATACCTAAGCCTCCTAATTTAACAGGCAAGGAGGCTTGCGACCAAGCCCTGTCATCTAAATCGATATTCAAAACCGACGACAACGTGTTCTTTATTATGTTGTCCAAGCCTTCCACCAGCTCACTGTGTTTCCACAGTTGACAACATCTTAAAGCATATGTAAATTTTGGCACAAAAAGGCAAAACTTTATAATTGTAAAAGCCATATGGGCGTTAATTTTGAGCAATCGGTCGGAAGTTCTCATAAAATTTTGAATTTTCTCGTCTACAAAAGCCGGAAAAGACTCGTCAAGAATAGGTGAACCAAGGAGGCGAAGCGAACATTCATCTACTGTAATAACTGTAATGTTTGAGGCCAAACTTTGAAATTTTTCAATGGCTGAATTTCTATCTATACAAGTGTCGGAAACAAAAAGTTCGCACTTAGAAAAATTTAAATCTAAACCTATTTGCCGAAATTCATCAATGATGAGTTTTAGATCGCCAAGAACAGTGTCCACGTCGCCACCTAAGGTTCCGTCATCCAAATACCAAACGTTTAGTTTGGATTGGATACGTTGAATAATCGGATGGATGGCAAGGCTAAAAATGGCCGGACCTAGAGGGTCACCCTGCTGACAGCCAACAGCAGACCAAATAATATTGTTCTGATAGATTAATTTAGAAGGTGAGCCGTAACACTGCCAGAGAAATGGATAAATTTCAGGGATTTTGTCTTTAATTTCTTTAAGCAGAGTGCCGAGTATCTACAGAATTAAAGGCGTTTTTATATCCACCTTTAAAACTACCTCCCCCAAATTTTTGGCCAAAAATGTACGTAAAGAATGTACTGCGGCTTCACAGCCACCTCGCGAACCAAAGCCTTGCTGAATGGGTCGGAAATAGTCGCCTAGATAGGCGGCTTCTTTCCGACAGCAGACTTTAGCTGCCAGGCGGCGGTAGGTGGTGCCCACGGCTATGGGTCTTATCCCGCCGTCCTTTTTTTTTAAAGCGCATAGGTTCGCACCGTACAGGAGCTCCGTCATCTCGCTGTTGACTCGACCAGACAACATCAGGTTGATCAGGGTCGTCAAATCTCCCAGAAGGACTTCACCTGCATGGCCAGAACCGCCAGACAGCAGGTCCTTTAGATGCTGTGGAGTCACATCATCCAGGCCGCCGGCAGAGCCACTCTGAAAAGACATGACGGCAGCGAGCACATCCTGGCTGGTCGTCTCGACAGCGCCATCACTCTCTTGCGGTGGATCGGGGAGGAGGGAATCTGGCCCTGGGGACGGATGTTTACTCTCAAGAGAATTGAAAGTATCATCAGAATTTTGGGCTATCGTGTCACTAGAAAATAGGATACGGGAGGCACCCTTAATAAATAATTTAAAAAAATGCATGTTGCATTATTTTTAATTATCTTGTCCTAAAACATCGATTTACAAAGTTCCTATTTATTTCTATCATAAATTTATAGCATTATGAGATTTACGACGATCCGTATTCCTATCTTCAAGAAAATCAGGTTACCTTTCAATATCTCAAGTTGAGATGACAAATTGGGGAAGTTGCAGAGTCTGCGGACGTTACGATAAGCCTATTGAGAATCCCACTCGTCTTGCATTGACGCTTGATTTCCCTTGGTAGATCAAGATTGTAATGGTAATGGAACTTCTATTTAAGTCACAGATGAAGGATATTTATATTTTAAGACGAAAGGTGTATTTTATTTTTGATAATCAAGTTTAAGAGGTTGTCAAGAGTCAAATAAGTTTCTCTTAAACGTATTTTTAGCATAATCTACAGTTTATGTCAACATTAGGTTTACTTCATCATATTTCCAAGGGCATGATAGAGCCCAAAACACGATTTCGATAAATCTCCAAAAAAAACCTGAACTAACCTCTACTTATAACTTATAACGCAAATACCTCATAACGCTAAATAAATAATAAAAATATAGCTAAATAATAAATGTCTCATAGCTTATAACGTAAATATCTCTATTACCTATCAACGTATAACGGAGGCCTGCAATGCTCTAAGACGTATATTGATAAAATTTATAAGAGTAAGTGGCTAACCGTAATTTATTACAAAACAGCACTGTGTCAATCGAAAATAATCTTTTACCATGCAACAAGTGCTCTCAGATTCAATGGTTGTTTAAAGGCATCAGAGGTTTGAAAATTCACGACAGTAAAGTCCATCAACAACAACTAATAATGTAAACTCATCAACCACACTTCATCTTCCCAGTAGTAACATCACACCTGGTGCATCATCATCATCATCAGAACAATTCTGGCAAAAGCTGAGCTACTGTATACAAAATAATTTTCACTAGAAACGGGATATTTACCATGATTTTTGAGTTTTATATGTTCCCGATATTTCGGCACAGTTGCATGCGCCATGATCACGGGAGAAAAAAAAAACATGAACATGAACTCAAAATCATGGTAAATATCCCGTTTCTAGTGAAAATTATGTACATAACCATGATAGTTTCAAAAGTTGTATACAAAATGTTCCAGTCATTAAACGCATCCCCAGAGGTGCCCGGGTATCTGTTGCCCAGTCTCTGACAACTGATATTAAGGCAGCAATAGCACAAAACTCTGAGAGTTCCTGGGAGCACTTGTTAACATGGCCATACAGAATACTACATGTTCCAGACAATCCAAATGACAAAACTTCTCTGACAGCTAAAATTAAACGAAACTGTAATACAAACATCCCGATATCTTCTCTTGTACATTTTCATTCCGAAATCAGGAGCACCATATCTCGAAGCGATGTCTCCTGTCGCATGGTCGAAAACCGTCTTGGTGATGGAGACATCAGAGGTGCAGCGCGCCTATTATTTTCGAGTGACACAGTGGCTTCAAATTCAACGGAAACATTTACGGCACTTCAGGCTAAACATCCACCGTCAGCACCTGACTTGCACCTTCCTCCACCACCCGATGACACCATACCGCATTTATCGGTGCTGGGAGAGGACATTCACAATGCAATTATATCATTTAAGAGTGGCTCTGCTGGAGGTCTCGACGCCACCCTCACTCCACAGCATCTAAAAGATCTTGTATGTGGTAGTAGTGGAGACGTAGGTGAAAACCTCCTCGGGGTCATTACATCTCTCATCAACCTCATGTTATCAGGGAAGGTAAACCAAAATATTATTGAAATTCTTTATGGCGCCAATTTATGTGCTTTAAATATAAAAAAGGGAGGAATCAGACCCATTGCGGTTGGCACAACATATCGTCGCCTCGCAGGCAAAATTTGTTGTCGAAAAAAGCTGATATTTTAGGTGTAAGTTTTCAACCAGTTCAATTAGGTTTTGGGTCACGCGGTGGCTGTGAAGCGGCAGTTCACTCACTTAGGACCTTTCTAAGTTATAATACTGAGGATGTAGTGCTGAAGGTGGATGTCAAAAACGCCTTTAATTCTGTCGATAGAGGCGCCCTGTTGACACAAATAAAAGACAAAATACCGGATGTGTATCACTTTTTATGGCAATGCTATGGCTTACCATCCAAATTAGTTTATCAAAATAACCTATTATCATCAGAAGAAGGATGTCAACAAGGCGACCCCTTGTGGCCGGCTATTTTCAGTCTTGCTATTCATCCCATTATCAAAAGGTTAGAGTCAAAATTTAATGTTTGGTATTTAGATGATGGCACCCTAGGTGGCGAAGTGAGCACTGTCATAAAGGACTTGAGGCTTCTCATCGACGAATTCAAACAGATTGGCCTTGAACGTAACTTTTCAAAATGTGAACTTTTCATTCCGGACTCCAACCCTCCATCACGAAATTATAGACCTTTTTGAAAAAGCAGCACTATCCATAAAAAATGTTGACAAAAAAAAAAAAACCCAAGACAATAAATAAATAAATAAATAAATAATACTGGATAGTTCACACAACATTATCTAGCCCCAAGCTAAGCAGAGCTTGTGTTATGGGTACTAGATAACTGATATACTTAATACAATATATTACATAGATAGATATTTTTTATTATACATAGAAAATACCCAGAACACCCTGAACAAATATCTGCGATCGCACAAATATTTGTTCCGAGGCGGGAATCGAACCCGCAACCTCTTGCGTCGCAGGCCAAGCTTCGCCCGCCGCGCCACAGAGGTCGTCAACAATAAGCCCATAGCAACTTTTTTTTTTTTTTTTTATACTTCTTGGATGACGGAACAAGCAACAGGCCCACCTGATGTTAAGAGGTAACCTCTGCCTATGAATAGTGCATTACCTCATAGGGCACGTCCACCTAGGACGCACCCTATGTGGCATTGCACTGCGCCCGCCACCCTGAGACATAGATTTAAAGTCTCATGTGCCTGTAATTTCACCGGCACCCTTACCCTTCAAACCGGAACACAGCAATGCGAGCACTACTGCTTTGCGGCAGAAATAGGTATGGTGGTAGTACTTCCCCGGACGAACTCTTTCACAAAAAAGCTCTACTACTACTTCAAGTCTTCGCTTCGCCTCCTAGGATCTCCGATTCTAGATGAGTCAGTGCCAGGTTTCATTGACGAAAATATGGAAAATATTCCTGCAACTTCAGACAGAATTTTTGCTGAAAATCAACATCCACGTGGCTTTTGTCATATTACGTTTTTGTCATTTCGTTCCAAAATTCACATACTTTCTCAGATGTTCCAAACTCTGGAAGCACCCCAGCCTTACACAACCGTTGGATGACATCATGCGCGACACTCTCATTTACATCTTTAATACACCTTTAGATGATCGCGCTTGGCGCCAGGCTTCACTTCCTATCAGGATGGGAGGTCTTTGCGTCCACAAAATTACCAGTGTATCAATTCCGGCTTTTTTGTCTTCAATTTTTGGCACTCAAGATCTAATTCGTAAAATACTTTCAAAAAGTACACCAAATTCAGAAATTGCTGGTTTTCTACAAGCTCAAGAAGCTTGGAAAGCAGCCTGCCCCGACTCCAACCTGCCCAAAGTCTTTTCCTCTCAGAGAAAGTGGGACGAGCCGCTCTGCGAGCTGGAACGCAATAACCTTATTGAAACGTCCAGTTCATCAGCGGAGCGCGCTCGACTTCTCGCTGTCTCTGAGTGGGAATCGGGACTATGGTTGCACACACTTCCATCAAAAAATTTAGGGACACTTTTGGAAAACAATACATTTCGGGTTGACACTTCCCTCCGTCTAAGTGCTCCTTGTCAAGTGGCACATCGCTGCCAGTATGGCGAGATGGCAGACCGTTTCGGTCATCACGCCCTTTCATGTGCCAGGCTAGTGCAGGGTGTGTACCCCGTCATAACTCCGTAAATGACATCATCCGTCGGGCTTTTTCCAGCGCCTCAGTGACGGCTACTCTTGAACCGAGTGGCTTGATGCGTGACGACGGGAAAAGACCTGACGGTATGACACTGATCCCCTGGAGAATGGGACGACCTCTGGTGTGGGACGCTACCTGTGTCGATACTCTGGCGCCGTCCCATCTTCCGGGTACATCAGTGCGGGCTGGCTCCGCAGCAACAACAGCGGAGTCCCTCAAACGGCGCAAGTATGCATTACTCGACAGAGGGTACATATTTGAGGCGTTTGGCGTGGAAACTCTAGGCCCGTGGGGACCAGGGGCACATACAATTTTCAAGGTCTTTTATTTTGGTCAACGAATAAGCATTGCCATTCAGCCTGGCAATGCAGCCAGCATTCTGGGCACGCTGCCATCGGGTGACGGCTTGCTGATGTGATAGGTAGGTTTTTATTTTATTTTAGTTTTAGTTTTGTTTTATTGTCTTAGTTTTAGTATTACATTTAATGTTATTTTCATAATGTAACTTTAAATGTGGTAAAACATCTTTGATTATGTTTTTTACCACTTGTTGTGAAATAAATATAGACAAGAGCATAAGAGTAACAAATCATATTATTTTAGAGGGAGATAGATTAGATTAGATTTTCTAGATTATTGTAGATTTCTATTTTCGATGACGCCGCAAATGATCTAACTGATCAAATCTAACTCAACTGATCTAAATACAATCCAAATCCTGTACCTAATTAGTTTCATCATGTAGCTAGTCAGATCTTTAGAAAATATTGTAGGTATAAATCGGATAAGACTTATCCCGGTTCGTCGTTTTCTAGATGTTTGAAACAATAAAACAGAATCCAGTCGAAAAGTTCGACGAGGTATGGAAACGTGGGAACCAAGTTAAGGTGGGGTATAACGCAAAATTACCAATCTTAGATTAGATTTTTAACTGACTAAATCAAGTATATTATTCAAATTAAAAATATGCATGGATACTACATTATAATACCGAGAGTTTCCCCAGACAGAAACACGACAGGACAAAAATTTCTCGATAAAAAAACCACACAGTTAGCTCTAACTGTTGGCTAGATTCGATTGTTTGCCAATATGGTACAGATTATTGGGTCAAAAATTTGATAAATCAATACAATAAAATTATCTATATTTTACGAGATATTCAATAAACACCGCTTTTTCGAGCGGCTCGTAGGGTTTTTTTTTGTATGAAGATTTCTGCCTGGCAGGAGAGCGCAGTCTCGCAAAACCTTCATGTAAATAAGTTTTTTGTGAAAAATATATTTTTCACAAGCTTTTATAAAATTAGCGATCTTAACCGTGTGCTGATCATAATGAGTCGCAACACTGCATCGAGGAGTTTCGTTGTCCACCTTCTTTTCATCATCAGATCAGCTCCCTGTCACCATAATATTGTATTGTCATCGGAACTTGACAGGTATTCTGATTACTAATTTTAGAAAAACGTGGGATTTGTGTAAATAAAGGTTTTTTCTTGTATATTTTAGTAAATCTAGCCCATTCATTTACAACACGGAATATTACTTAGGTAACTCGTAATATTCAGTATAAACTGCTAAGTTCTGACGGCGTATATTTGCAAGTTATAGAGCAGTACGAACTCAGATTCCTTTAGTAAGAGCACTTGGGGCATAGTCTTATTATCAACCTTATGCCTCGACTCGTCGCTTGCCTTGAAGACAAACTTATTTCTAAGCGGTACTTACCTATATCTTTAAGATCTATGTAGGTACCTACCTATCAAGAGTTTCATCGTGAAATATGGGATGAGAACCGGTTTTATGCTCCATCATTTATAGCCGTTAATATATTACGAGTTTGGGAATTTGTTATTTGTAAGACAGCGTATTTTAAAGCAAGTTGAAAATTAGGTACTGTTACTACGGAAGCATAGGTACACCTCAGAATAGTTAGCATGAGTACAGACCGTATAGTAAACCTTACGTCATCGAGTAACAAGATGGGGCCCCTTTGAAGTGGTGCAGCAAAAATTAATAGGTTGCCTAAGCTAAAGCTGGAGCGTTATGTGTTAAGTGATTTTAAGTGCATTTTTTTGGTACAAATTACGGCACCGTGTAACAAGTGTAACCTGCCACATTGGCTAAAGACAATCAAGTGCACAATAAAATTACAGGTGGCTTCGTTCTACCTTAAGACGTTCTGAAATCGATCAGATTTTATACCGCTGAATAATTTCTAAAACTAGGTACGTCATCGACTAACAAATTATAGCACCAAACGATAGTTCTGATAACCTGATTCATTAAAATTTGTGGTAGCTCAGCTTCGAGCGTTTTTAAACCGGCCATGGTGCATGTCGGAAATAGCTCAAGCTTACAAGTCAATTTTGACCGAGTACCTGATTTTCGATTACACTGAAATTTTACATGCATATCTGTCAAGTTACGATGATGGTATAATATTATAGCAACAACGGGCTGATTTAATTGTATACTGCTCCACCTGAACGTGGTCTCCATCTTGTTACTCGATGAAGTAAGGTTGTCTACGTCCCGCGCTCGTACTACTCTGCAGTACGACCGACCAGGAAAATCGTTGTTTTTATCACTTTGTTTCAGAGTCGCCTCGGATGTGATGTAACAGGCACTCGTATAACACCCGATATTCCTGAAATTATCAAACTTTGGAAACGTCAGCCAGGCAGGGCATAACTACCTAATTTGGGTACGGACACCGAGTCCCAAATATTTGGGCCACGTCGTTAACGGAAAATCGGAAAATAATGCAAAATGGGACGCGGTTACGATGAGCCCATATTGTGGGCCAGGATATCCACATCAAGTTTGTGCCTTTGGACATAGCACATAGTATAAGGTGTTGTATGTTCCTTTTATAAAACAAATGCTATGTATAACATACCCTGACCTGAACTTGTTATTTGTGTAAATGATAAATAAACACTGCACTTGGTATATGGCTTTGTTTGATAATAGCGTTTGCATTTCAAACAAAAGCTTATATAGTAGTTTGCCGTACAGTCAGCAGCAAATTACCAACTCATCATCATCATCATCATCATCAGCCTAGATAAATCCACTGCTAAACCTAAGCCTCTCGTGTAGAATGACGACGTCTGTGGCGTGTAACCCCCTCTTCTATGTTCTGTCTGTTCACGGCTTAGCTCATATGTCGCATTTACATTCAGCCGTAGTGAGCAGGGAAGTGGGCAGGGAAGTGGGCAGGGAAGTGGGCAGGGAAGTGGGCAGGGAAGTGGGCAGGGAAGTGGGCAGGGAAGTGGGCAGGGAAGTGGGCAGGGAAGTGGGCAGGGAAGTGGGCAGGACGAGTGTGTAAACGCGATACTTCTCATGCCACTGCCATTGCCACTCGCGCTGGCCGGCGCTCCCCAAAATGGCGGTTTTTTGTGCGGAAGTCAAAGGACCGGCAGCGCGAGCTACAGTGCGTGTTTACATTCTGCTCCGACGCTCAGTACTCGCCGAGCGCCTGGAGACTGGAGGAGAAAGACGTTCGTTTAGATCATCGAAAATGCCGTCCGAATGGAGCAATGAGATTACAATAAAATTCTTAGAGTTACTGGAAACGGAAAAAGTAATTTGGGATGTTAAGGATAAACAGCATAAACAGAAACATAAGGTTCACGACGCGTGGATAAAAAGTGTTGCTTTAGACATACATATTGACGAACTTAAATAAAAAAAAAAGTCTCTGATGGCCACTTTCAGGCCTCTTTTGAAGAAAAAACATAATTCAATCCGATCCGATGCAGGTGCAGATGAGATATTTAATCCGATATGGTTTGCCTTTGATATTATGGAGAGATTTTGGGATAATAAGTTACTTACAAAGTTCTATTTCAATAAATAAATAAAATAAATAAATAATGCTGGACAGTTCACACAACATTATCTAGCCCCAAGCTAAGCAGAGCTTGTATTATGGGTACTAGATAATTGATATACTTAATACAATATATTACATAGATAGATATTTTTTATTATACACAGAAAATACCCAGAACACCCTGAACAAATATCTGCGATCGCACAAATATTTGTTCCGAGGCGGGAATCGAACCCGCAACCTCCTGCGTCGCAGGCCAAGCTTCGCCCGCCGCGCCACAGGGGTTGTCATTTCGATGGATAGATATCATCCACCATCGTCTACGACGAACATTCTTTTTTGTATTCGATATCTTTTTAAATATCGAACATAATTATGTATCGCAAAAAGAGACAGCGCGGCCGCTGTAAATATTTCGACGACTGCCATTGCCTAAACTTGAAAGCGAAGTGAGTGGTAGGGCAGTATGTAAACACACACTCCTGTCGATCCTGCTGCAGCAGTATTTAGGGAATTATCGCAGCAGCGCGAGGGGCAGCGGCAGGGGCTGAATGTAAATGAGGTAATAGAGTCTTAGTCCTAGAAAGCTGTAATTTAGCATGGGTATACATATTTAATCACGACGACAAAGAAATAAAATAAAATCTTTAAAAAATATGTGGGTACACGTAAAGAGTGTGTGTTTTTTTCTCGTCTATCCCATTTTGTGGGATGTCGTTGGATAGGTCGTCCAAAGATAATGCGAACGTGTAAGATAAATTTTTCGATTCAGGGATAAGTTTGCGAATTATTAAGCTTTAATGTACTAATTGTTATCAGAGGCAAGTGTTCATAAATTATTATCTAGGGTACAAATTAGATTGTAGTTACCGATGTTTCTCCATAAGTGCCCCGATTTTTTAAATTCTAATGAAACACTGAAACTTGTCAGGGATCTCTACATTTTTATAAAATTACATACATACATAGACACTCGACTCTTTCCTGGATGGGGTAGGCAGAACCTCAATGGGCCTCTTTTCACAGTGGTTGGTACCATCGTTTATAAAAGTAACTTGTTTTTTATTTGCAACGCGTTCAACTGTAGGTATAAAGGTGTTAGCTAATGTATCTACTCTGGCTGATATTATGTTAAACATATTTATGTTTAAACACTACTACGCTGACTGTACCTAGTTGGTCGAACACAATATCTAGTCTCGCGGCAATGTTGAAACGCAAACAGGCGTGCCGCCTCGTTGGGTTCTGAATGTGTCCTTTTAGTTTACCCGACCCACAGCTAAACGGATAAACAAGTAGCGCAATTTACAACAAATAACAGTACCTACAACAATGATAATTTTAACAAATATAAGTGGCGTGGCAATATGTCGGCCATTTAGCTCATAGAACCGACAATTATTGCGGAATAAAGATTCTTGAGTGGTGACCACGAACCTGACGATGATAAGTAAGAAACTTCACGATCTGATCCCACCATCTCATTTTCATCATAGGACGAGCAGACGCACGGCTCGGTACCATCCTTACCTCATTAGTATACCTTCTATTCGTACTAAACGTTTCAGTTCTACCTTTTTAATGCGAACTGCTAAGGAGTGGAATACACTGCCGTCGTCTGTCTTTACTGAAAACTATAATCTGGGTCAACAAACGACATTCTATAATAGCTGGAATTCGGTTACTATTGAACTATTTGTTGTGGCATTCTATGGCCTATGTCCAGCAGTGGATTTCTATAGGCTGATCATGATGATAAACATTGAAATTCTGATTATTCACACAAACCTAGCTTGGGATAAATAAATAATGAAATCTCTTCGAAGCTCGTCACATTGCTCTTTGCTGTAGAAATTGCTTTACTTTAAGTATTGCACGGTAACTAGAAACTAGTTTTCTTTCCAGAAACTGCTTGCAAAACTGCAACTTATGCTGAATTGTAACATTCAGCTAGCAATAGTTCTCTAGATCTCGCCTGCAAGCCAAGAAACATGGGAGGCGGTGTCCATTTTTCATTGATATTAATTCATACAATGTTGAGTCATTGACCCTTATGATATGGAACCCTCAGGGTCCATGGACTCCAGGTTAAGAAATCTTGCGCTGTAGGTACTTTGAAATCATCCCCTTAGCTCCGAGTCACCACTGTGTCGAGACTTCAAACCAGTGCATCTCTTTGAGTTGAGTCTCTGCGCACTGCACCAGTTTCCAATTTAGTTCCCTTGTAGCTGAGTTCTCTTTACGCTGTGACTCTCTAAGTCGAGGTTTTACAAGTTTTTATTCAAGGATGCACCAACCCTGCCCCAGTAATCTTCATACAATAAAACGCCTTACGCCGCTCGGAAAAGCCAATTTTATTGAATATCTCGTAATATATAAAGAATTTTACAAAACCCCTACAGGAAACCCTCGGCTTTGTTGTATTGATTTTATTTATCTTATTTTTACCCAATAATAAATAAAAGATAAAATAAATAAATAAATAATATGCAACATTTGATCAAAGAATCGAATCTAGCCAAAAGTTAAAGGTTCCATCGCTCTATGCTTCGGAGGGCACGTTAAGCTGTCGGTCCCGGCTGTTATTGATTAATAGCAGTCGATAAGCCATGTCAGAGGCCCTCGGGCGGCTTGACAAACTCTGACACCAGAGGCCAGCACTACCTCATACGAAACGACGACGACGTTAAAGGTACCTAACTTTGTTTATTTTTCTATCGAGAAAATAATTGTCCTATCGGGGTTCTGGAACAGTGATCCCTCGGTACCTATTAATAATTTTGTATCCATGTATATTTTTAATTTGAATATTGTATGTGATTTAGTCAGTTAGAATCAAGTCTACGTTTAGGAATTTTGCGGCATACCCCACCTAAACTTTCCTTCCTATCTGTGATGGACAATTGCAACTGAATTTTAAACCAGTTCCATCCAACCGATTGAGCTGAAGTTTTGCAAACTTGACAAGTTTTTGTATGTAAAGGCTCGATAAACTGGCTTACGGCCCACTGATTGTAAGCGGTTACCGTCGCCTATTGACATCTGTTGTTTTTCTTAAAAAAAATAGTAGAATTGGGCCCCAGAGGCATTGCCAATGCATTGCCTGCCCTGATACTCAGTTTTTTTGAGCACATTCCATAACTTGCACGTATGGGGGAGAAAAAATCTCGTCTCGTAAAGCTCGCTTTACGAGACACCCACGAGTCGATGTTGTGTGGATGAGCTCCCCTCCGGTGTGGAGAGGTGCGATGGTAGAATGTGGAAGTTCCGATGATAATACAATATTATGGTCACAGCGAGCTGATCTGATGATGGAGACGGAACGGCCAACGGAACTGTCTGTCCGTTGGGGACAAATCTATCGATCGAATTTTCTACTAATTCCCGATATCCGATTGAGTTAAAATTTGGCATAGGTACTGTCAAGTTCCGATGACATTACAATATTTATGGTGACAGCGAGCTTATCTGATGATAGAGATGGAGGGACTCCTCGATGAAATGCAGTGCTTAGGCACATTTTGATCAGCTCACGATTTCAATCACTAATTTCAGATAAGCTTGATATTTTTCAATAGAAGCTTATTTATTTTGCTGTAGCATGGAGTATCTTACCTACTGTTCGCCCAGAAAACTGGAATTACGTTTTAAGGCATTAGTTATTTTCTCGAGATATAACTACCAGCTGTTTTCCAATTTACTCGCGAGACTAATTGAACTTTATGACACGAGTGTTCGCGTTAAAGAAACCATGATTCTCGCATTAAGGTTTAAAAATACCTTATTTTCCTTGACTTTATTGGATTAAGCTTTATGTTGTTCCATCATGTTTTTTGCTTACGCTAGAATAAACTGAATTTTTGATAAAAACATTCTGTGGATCGTGGATTAAGGTGGAAATTCACGACAAGCGAGAAATTCATTTTTTTTGGTGTTTTTTGCCCATTATAGCTCATGAACGAACGCTTAAGATAGCGAAAGTTGATTTCGCGAGAACTAGGAGACTTAACACACATGTTTTATAATTGATAGTACCTATCTCATAAATATCATCAGTTTAGCATAGTATAGTATTATTTTATCTGTGGTTTAGCTACGATGCCCCTAAACAAAAAAAAACACTGTAAAAATGTGTTTAGGGGGATCGTAACTAAACTAATGATATTTATGAGACACTATCAATTAAAACACGTGTGTTAAGTCTCCCTATAAAATTTTAATGAGCAAAAAACACAAAAAAAAATGAATATCGCGCCTCTAGAGATTATCCTACACTAGAGCCGCTCGCGACTTCGTTCGAGTGGGTGGTGCGGTAACCTTCCCCAGCGTGCGTACTAAACAACTCACCAAAGTTTCATCGCTATCGGCAGTGCCGATATAGTACGAGCGGCGACCGTATGATCATTTTCGTCATCTGCTACAAAGATAACGACACATGGCACACGATTATAAAAGTGATGCTTAGTTTAGAAAAATATGTGACAAAAATTAGAATTGGCCGAAAGTACAAAAAAAGCTATCAGTTCCGGTGAATTTTTTGAATGGTATTTACATCATTTGATACAGAGATGACACTTGTGGCATCAAATAACAATATATTGGTAGCTACAGAAAAATCGAGTCTGCCATTTTCTGTGCTTAGAGTGTGGCCGGAAGTGCTCGGCAGACGGTTTCAAAGGTAACGATCCGGACCCCTTTACGTGATCTGATACAAAGATGAAGTTAGTCGCAAATGTTAGATATTAATCCTACATTTAGTAATGCACCAGTCTGCCAAACGTATTCTGGCCGAAACCCCTCCCCCCGTTTGGTGGATTTTTGAGACGGGACTGTAAGGGCAGGTACCTTAACCGTTATAGTTACAGGAAAACGTTCCTAGGAGACTATCCATAACTTTTTGAGATATTCTGGTCTGCATTCACAGATTTTGCAAAACATGTACAGTCAGCAAGAAAATGGTAATTTTACACAAAAACTTTTTTTTCTTATAAGGATCATAGATATAATAGAGCGATTTCTTCCGCCAAGTCGGCACTGTCAGAATAAATGCACGCAAACATCTCCATCTTACAATTCTTCTTATACTAATACCATAATAACCATCATTTTGTTATATAAAAGCTAGATATACTATAGTACCGGATTTTTTCTTCGGGTTATTTCGTTAATCCACCCTAAAATAGCCACCCTATGGATGCTCGGAAACGCGTGTTCATCTATCGGAATTCGTATATTACTTTTCTTGCATTTTTCTCCCACGACTGGTTACAGTTATTTATAGAAACATGATAAAAATTACCCAAGATACTTAGCAGACACACATACCCACGCACCCACATAGACACACGCCTTTTTCTTTGAAAAGTAGGATTTTTACGATAAAGTACAATTTAAAATCCTGTTAAAAAAAATACATGACATAGGTATCAGAGGACTAGCACATAAATGGTTTGAATCGTACTTACGTAATAGGGTGCAATATGTGGAAGTAGAACACTTTGATTATGATGCAGGTGTTATACAAAACATAAGATCAGATGCACATCACGTGACCAGCTCCATACCACAAGGAAGCGTGATCGGAAGTTTGCTATTCTTGATTTACATCAACGACTTGCCAAAACATGTAAAAACACAAAGATATTTCTTTATTAATGCCATGCAGCCGCACTGATAACGTGCCTGACATTATTAAAAACGTCCTCACTGATGTTACGAAATGGATGGCAGATCACAGCCTAGAATAAACTTCACAAAAACTAAAGTTATGGAATTTAGACCCCACCAAAAACCGACCCTGAATTTACAAGCTACTTTCAATAATATCTCACTGGAACACGTTAACACCTTTACACTTCTTGGAATTGATATGGACACGCATTTGAATTTCAAACAACACATTAAAAAAATCAAATCAAAACTCTCGAGCTTTACGTATGCTCTGCGCGAATTAAAAAAGACGACCGATCTTGCTACGGCCCTATCTGCCTACTACGCATATGCATATTCACACCTATCATATAGCATTATATTATACGGCAATAGCACGGATATACAGGACCTGTTCATACTCCAAAAAAAGTGCGTTCGTATCCTAGCAAACATAAAAATAAAAGAAAGTTGTAAACCACATTTTAAACATCTTAAGTTACTAACGTTGACGTCTATATACAAATTTGTACGTAAATATCCCCACTTATATACAAAACTTGATGATCTTCCTAGAAGATATGCAGTGAGACCGGGTAAAAACAAAATCGTTCAACCACAATCACATCTAAAAATGCATAGCAACGGACCATACGCAATGTCAATAAAAATATATAATAAGCTGCCGTTACAAATAAAAGACATAAAAAGGGATCAACTATTTATAAAAACACTCAAGTCCTTCTTATTGGATAAATGCTATTATAATATTAAAGATTTTTTAGAGTAGGCGGGCTAGGCACATATATTATTTATTAAGTAAATAAATATAAACCAACTGACGTTAAAAATTATAAAATGAATAAATATAAATAATCAGCTGACATTAATAATACCAATAAATATAACTTGATACAAATAATAATAATAATACTTACCTACTTACTTACCTACGAGAACCTCGGTCTACCTCTCCATTGATATGCCCTAAAAACAGGGTTCATGTGCGAGTCTACCTAAGTATATGTAAGAACTATTATGTTAACCATGTGAAAGCAATAAATATATTGAGTATTGAGTATTGAGTATTGAAGGGGGGAGGCAGATACTCAATGGGCCTTTTTAGGGGTCCGTAGTCAAAGACAAGGAACCCTTATAGATTCGTCATGTCTGTCTGTCTGTCTGTCGGTCTGTCTGTCTGTCCGTGTATGTCACAGCCTTTTTTTTCCGAAACTATAAGAGCTATACTGTTGAAACTTGGTAGGTAGATGTATTCTGTGAACCGCATTAAGATTTTTACACAAAAATTGAAAAAAAAAACAATAATTTTTTGGGTTCCCCATACTTAGAACTGAAACTCAAATTTTTTTTTCATTAAACCTATACGTGTGTGGTATCTATGGATAGGTCTTCAAAAATGATTTTGAGGTTTCTAATATCATTTTTTTCTTAACTTAATAGTTTGCGCGCGAGACACTTCCAAAGTGGTAAAAAGTGTGTCCCCCCCGTAACTTCTAAAATAAGAGAATGATAAAACTAAAAAAAAAAAATGATGTACATTACCATGTAAACTTTCATCCAAAATTGGTTTGAACGAGATCTAGTAAGTAGTTTTTTTTTAATACTTCATTAATCGTAATCCATCCAAGAACTTTTTTTTTTATTTATTTTTTATTTATTTATTAAGAAACAAGTACAACACCATAACAGAAATCCAAAGCGATGTTGCATGCACACAATTATATAACAATAAAAAATAAAAACAACCAAGCTTAGAATAAGTAGGTAACGCCCACCGAGGATAGACATATAATAACTAACACTAACTACTTGCATTAAATATTCTCTAAAACAAGCTGCGCCATTTCCATTAGCTTCGGCAAGCTATGACAAAAAATGTCAACATTGTTCTCTGAGAGAATATTAACTAAACGGATGGCGTGTGACATTGGGGCAAATTTGAGCAAGTTAGTTCTAGATGTTGGCTGACTGAGCATAGCGGGGCGGCTGCGCGCGTCCACGTACTCGTCGGGCGCGCGCAGCCGCAGCGCCGCGAGCACCTCCTCGTGATGCACGAGCCCGCGCAACACTCGCACCACGTACTTGACCAGCGCCACATCCCTCCTCACCGACAGTCGACAGTACCCGACCATACCCAATACGAACAAACTCGGGTACATCAGAGGGTAGTAAGGGTATACCCCGTACTCCTTCAGGTACAAAAAGCGTGCAAACTTATTTTGTATTTTCTCAATCATTAGCCTGTACTTGGCTTCGTGGGGATTCCATATTAAGGCATTCGTTTCTAAATGGCTCCGCACCAATGCATTGTACAGAGTCTTTACAATAAAAGTATTCCTGGAGTTCGTACTTTGCCTCAGAATAAAACCCATACTTCTGAAGGACTTGGCGCATACGTTAATGATGTGTTGGCGAAACGTTAAATCTGGTACCATTTCAAGGCCTAGGTCACGCACTCGCGTCGTTCGCGGCAGCATCTCGCCCGCGACCTCATACAGATGCCGCAGCGGCGCGCGCGTGCGACTGTAGCTCACCACACAACACTTAGATACATTAAAACGCAGCTTATTTCTTTCACTCCATAGAACCAGCCTATCTATATCCCCCTGGAGCCGTTCACAATCTGAAGTGTCTGCTACTGTGAGAAATACCTTTAGATCATCCGCGAAAAGCAAACACTTTGCCTCCTTAATGACCTCAGGGAGATCGTTTACCATGATGATGAACTCCAGGGGGCCAAGATTGCTCCCCTGGCTCACCCCCGAAAAAGTGTAATATGGGCTTGAGTTGTAACCCGCATACTCTACGTACTGCCGGCGCTCACCCAGGTAGCTTGCAAAGAACTCAAGGAGATGGGGTGTGAATCCGATTGCAGACAATTTCGAAAGTAGGATGTCATTATCGACAGTGTCAAAAGCTTTTTGGAAGTCGAAGTACGCGGAGTCCACCTGCCCCCCCGCGTCGACGGCTGGCAACAAGTGCGACACGAATGAAAGCAGGTTACTCCCCGTACTTCGACCTGGCCGGAAACCATGCTGCACGTCCGTGAGTCGCGCATTCACTTGCGAATAGATACACTTGTGTAAAACAGATTCAAAAACCTTAGCGAACGCCGACAGCACAGCGATCGGCCGGTATCCACTCACATCAGCTCCGCCGCCTCCTTTGGGTACCGGGATAACTCGGGTCGTTTTCCACCGATCCGGATAGTGGCATTCTTTTAAGCACCGGTTAAAAACGTGCAACAACGGCTTCTCTAAAACCACACGACAATTATGTTACTTGCTGCTACGGAACCCTTCATGGGCGAGTCCGACTCGCACTTGGCCACTTTTTTCACAGTGGGCTGTACCATCGTGGAATATAGACGTGACAAGTGGTGAGCTCATCGCCGCCATTGCTTCCCACGACTGATTCGGCTAACGCTTTCTTCCAGTAATAACTCATTCCTTAATAAGCTAACAGACAGGTTAAATCTTATACCAACGGATCTTATCAACAAGACCGGGTAAAGTTTAAGTATTAAGTTTCATTAAGTACCTACCTATATTATCTTATGACAACAGAAATGTATTATTGCCTATGTATGTACCTATGTATGTAAAGTTAAAGTACCCGGACTTGTTGGTAAGATTCGTTGGTATAAGATTTGTCCTGGCTGCTAGCTTATTTAAGGAATGTGTTACAGGAAGAAAGCGTTAGCAGAGTCAGTTGTGAGAAGCAATGGCGGTGATGAGCTCATCACTTGTCAGGTCTATTTCCCACGATGGTGTAACTCACAGTGAAAAGAGGCACATTTGAGGCTCTGTCTACCCCCCCCCCCCCCCTACCCTCCTCTTTTGCCTTTCGGGAAAAAAGGCGTGTATGTATGTATGTGTGTAGACTATGTATATAGGTATGTATGCAAAGTTTTATTGGAGTAGGTATTTAAATAAATCATTATACGGTTAAATTTTTTAAAATGTGTTTATCGAGCCTGAAGCAACGATAAAATTGAAAGTTTGACAACAGGTGAGTGCCGAGTAGCTCTATAGTACCACTATAAATAAATTGAAAGTTTGACAACGGGTGAGTGCCGAGTAGCTCTATAGTACCACTATAAATAAATTGAAAGTTTGACAACGGGTGAGTGCCGAGTAGCTCTATAGTACCACTATAAATAAATTGAAAGTTTGACAACGGGTGAGTGCCGAGTAGCTCTATAGTACCACTATAAATAAATTGAAAGTTTGACAACGGGTGAGTGCCGAGTAGCTCTATAGTACCACTATAAATAAATTTTCTTTCTTTCTTTCTGTCTTTCTTTTTTTCTTTCGTTCTATAAGAAATCATAATATCAAGCAACTTTTCTCTGTGTCACAGAACATATAATAGTTGTCAATGTGCAAAAATAAAAGTATACCACTGCGTCGGGACCATTACCGTAACAGAAAATAGAAAAAAAATATATAGTTAAAACTGATCTCACAAAATCTAAAAAAAACATTACCCCATCAAAAATTTCTTGAAGAGTTATTTTACTTGGGTACATTTTAATAATATAACTTTTTATTTAAATAATATTCAAGCAACTTTACGAGCCTGCCCAGCGCCGCCCAAGAATAATTTTGACCCTTTTTCGTTTATAAAACTTTTGCAAAATGAAATAGGAGACAAAGAAAACTCGTTAGGCCATAACCTATGTAAGAGTTAGTTGTGTAGAAACGGAGCACCTGTTGTTTGCTGTCCGACGGATTGCATTATCACGCTAATTTTAGCAGAACATTCCTCTTACAATAATTATCTTTGCTATGTGGTTTGATTGAAATTGAGCCAATGAGACTGTTACTTTAAGTAAAACACTAACTTGATTTACAGAAATATAGTACAACTATGCTTTTCATATATTTTTCAATACAAGCTTTTATAAAATATTAGGATTATTCTTTTATTTACATAATGAATAATACAACTAATACAAGTAGGCAGGTATGTACAAAATAAAATAAAAAAAACATATAAACTGTTGTACTACCTGAAGACCGCTGCTAACGATCTAATGGTAGCTCAACTGACTCCAAATCACTACCATACGGAAGCGTCCCTAAGATGCTGGCTTCATTGCATTGCATTTATAAAATTAGCTATCGGAACCGTATGCTGATCGAAAACACGGCCAGTCTACTATTATCCATCGAGGAGTTCCGTCTCCATCATCAGATCTTATCATCCCCATAATAATGTCACCGGAACTTGACAGGTATGCAAAACTTCACTACTGCTTTAAAATTCAGTTGCAAGATTTGACTCGAAACATACATATACTTACATACAAACATTGCAAGTTACATAAAAGCTTGTAAAAACGCTTGACGCTTGGATTGACGCTTGTTTTCACTGCATTCATACTTGATTCATACATACATATATACATAGACACACACCTTTTTCCCCGAAGGGGTAGGCAGAGTTTCACTGGGCCTCTTCACAGTGGGTTGCAAATTATAAAACTGAACTAGTATTCAAGAAACACAAACATGTGGAAAATCAAAGTCGAAGTCAAAGTCAAAAGTATTTTATTCATTGAAATAACAAGGATCATTTTGAATCGTCTTAAAAAATAAATTTACAGTTACTCCTGTTCCAACGCAACCAGACCTAGAAGAATCAGGCAGCAAACACGGTCTGTTTTTCTTTTGATGATCCTTCTTACTACTAGGTGGAGAGCGCCTGTGTGGTGCCTCGAGAACAAGTGGAAGCTGATTCAAGGAAAAAAGGAAAACCAAAATAAAAGCCTTACTTAGGTAGGCAGTCAAAAGTAAGATGATAGAGAGAATCAGCAAAAGTTCATAAGGCAGCACACACTACGCTTGATATACACATAAATAACACATCAGTAATAAATTATATGCAGGTACAGACATTGCAAATTGACAAATTAGGTGTCGAGGGGCAGAGCGACATCAGGCCACGCGGCTTTATCATTAACATAGTCATGTAGTGTGTAATACGCTTTCTTAATTAAATTATTCTTTATGTAAGATTTAAATCTTCGAATCGAAAGTTTAGAAGCACTTTCTGGAAGTTTATCATAGAACCGAACAGAATTCCCCATAAAAGACCCACTTACTTTTTTTAATCTAAATTTGGGAATACTCAGTTTATTTTTATTTCTCGTGTTAAAACAATGCACGTCACTTTTTTTCATAAATCTATCTAAGTGTTTATGTGTATATAATAAGGTTTCGTAGATGTATTGCGATATTACGGTGAGAATGTTAATTTCCTTAAAACGCTCCCTCAAGGAGTCACGTGGCTTCATTTTATAAATGGCACGTATTGCCCGTTTTTGTAAAACAAATATTGCTTGGATGTCTGCTGCTTTCCCCCAATAACAATAATTAACGGAACTTTATATTTCTGTTATGTCGCATGCCGGATGTGGAGGTGGGGGTAGTTTCCGGTGCTCTGCATAGGGGGTTCACTCGCGTCGTTTAAATAGGGTTGGTTCAATTCTAAGAAATCACAGAAAATAGAAAACTAGTGTATCGCCGCGATTTCGTCCGCGTGTATTTTTCCATGCAAACTTCAACACCGCTGCACACCCTAAGGGGTTGAATTTCTGGAATTCCTTTCTTAGTGCACCCGTAGATCACTAAAGGAACGCATCCTCCAAATTTCAGTTCTCTAAGACTTATGGTCTAGGCTGTGCGTTGATAGACAGTCAGTTAGTCAGTCACCCAACGATTTTATATACCCACCTATAGAAATATGAGGACACCTCGAGGTTGTTCCTGCATACCACGAAGACGCGCCCTACCATTTGCATTGTGGGCGCGGGTTTCAATGCTTTCAAGTGCTTGAAAGCTGAATTTAGATTCGTTTCGCTTTTAAGAGCCGAGGCTAGGCTTTGTAGGTTGAATACGGTGTTACTTTTAGAGGGTTTTACGTTAAATGATTCTGGTCTTCTTTATTCTGAAGTAAGAGAGCAAGAGTACGATTAGATTGTCTGAACAAATCTTTATCATCAGGCGCTTATTAGCGAAAAAGTAACTTACTATGGCTGTGCGGATGGCGGATGAAACGCCCCTTCATCTGCTAGGTGAGTGAGGACCACTAATTCATCTGGGCAAACGCGTCCTCAGCCAGGATGAACTGAAAAAAATCACAAAAATCACCACCTCTAAGAAAATCCTGCAGTTCCTAACAGCAGTAGCTTTTAGCGATGAACTGTAAACGTCCTCACCAGGGGCGGTACAAGTTGCGATCACAATACCTAGGCCTAACTGGCGGCAGTGACATCATAGCCGCAATTAAATAAAACGAAAAAAAAAATTTGCTAACAATGTAGGCTACTAACTAATTTACATAATTTTGCTATAGGTACGCTAATATACTAATATAATAAATAACTTTGTTAGTTTGTTTGTTTACAATGGATAAACTCGAAAGCTAACTTGACCGATTTTATGGGTATGGGTGCCGGTGAAATTACAGGCACAAGTGACTTTCATCTTCATGGCTCAGGGTGGCAGGGGTAGTGCATTGCCGCATAGGGCGCGTCCTAGGTGGACGTGACCTATAGGATAATGCATTGTACATAGACAGAGGGTACCGCCATCTGCTTGTTGCGTCATATTTTCACTCCAGCCATCGACGAAGAGACATCTCATAATTATTGCGTTTGATGTTTGTCGATATAGTATATTATGTTGTTTCGCTCATTTCGAATATGATATTAGTTTAGAGGATACGATCCGGCACGGAAGCCACAATGCTCTAAGGTACAATCATTCTTGTTTGCTACTTTGTGTACAGACGACCTCTGTAGCGCGTCGAATGAGTAGCCAGCTGAGATGCGAGAGGTTGCGGGTTCTATTTCTGCTGCGGGACAAATGTTTTATGTTCCGGTTTTGAGTGTTATGGTAACATGGTACTCGTAGTTCCTGATACACAACACAGGGGATCCTAAAATGGGATCAGGACAATGTATGTGACTGTTGGGTGTTATTATGAAAGTATAACACGTTATACTTTTCACTAGAAACGGGATTTTCACTGGAAAAGTATGTACTTTTTTTTTTTTAACCTTTGTTTCACCACGATCTCACCTGTTGGTAAGTTACGATGTGGCCGAAGATGGAGCACAAAGGTCTAGAAGGTACCTATTCACTCTAGACTTGAAGAGATCCAGATTATAGTTTTCAGGAAAGACAGACGACGGTAGTGTATTCCACTCCTTAGCAGTTCGCATTATAAAGGTAGAACCGAAACGTTTTGTGCGAATAGAAGGTATACCAATGAGGTAAGGATGGTACTGAGCCGTACGCCTGCTCGTCCTATGATGAAAAGGAGATGGTGGGATCAGATCGTGCAGTTCCTGGGAGCATTCCCCGAAATGTAACCTATAGAAGATTGAAAGGCATGCGACCTTACGGCGGTGCTCGAGACTCTGGATCTTAGTCTCCGCCATATGTTGCTCACCTATAAGCCTGAAAGCTCTACGTTCGATCGAGTCCAAGGCAGCAAGCTGGTATTTGGCCGAACCATCCCAGACATGGCAGCAGTACTTCATACCAGCCCGGACTTGTGCTTTATATAAACTGAGAAGCTGTCATGGTGTGAAGTAACGCTTTACCTTATTCAGGATGCCTAGCTTCATGGCAGCTGTTTTTGCCTTAGACTCGATGTATGAGCCAAAGTTGAGAGTAGGCGTGAGCGAAACACCTAAGAGCTCGAGGTGATCTCCTATAGCTACAGGTACATCACGGAATACAGGAACTTGGAGAAACGGTCTTTTTTTCGCCGAGAAGAGACGAGCCTGCGTTTTAGAGGCATTGAACTTGACTAGATTGGCATCACCCCAGTCGGATACAGCCTTGAGAGTCAAATTCAGACGATGCAGCAGCTCATCTCTTAACTCCTGAATTACATGATGATGTACATAAACCATGATTGTTTCAAAAGTTATTATGTTATGTTATTTTTAAATGATTTCTAATCAAATTCACAAAAATATAGAGATCTGCGATTGCTAACGCCTAATGCCTTGCCTAATGCTTTCGCTTCGGTTTACGATTATCGGTGTACGACTATCGGTGTACGATTATTCGCGTACGATTATCGGTGTACGATTATCTGTGTACGATTATCAGTGTACGATTATCGGCGTAGGATAGGTTTTATCCTTATACTTCGAAAAAAAGAAAAGGCCCAGTTATAAGTGTTATACCAAAAGTGGCAGCCCTGTTAGCCTCACGTATCAACAAGTGGCCATAACACAAGAGTGGCGAAGGAAAGCTCCCATCTCCCTGCGGGGACTCGTTCGCTGCGCGTGACCCCCTGAATAGGTTCACTCTTTAGAGTGATAGGCACTTATGTGTCTTTCAAAGTGGCTCTATTTAGGAACATCGGGCTATCTCGTGTCTTCTTATTGTCGCTATTTTCATAGTTAGTAGCGATATTGTGTAATTCATCAACTGCAGTTAGACGTCCACTGCTGGACGAGACCGTCCCCATAGGATGCAATGGAGGATTTGCCATAATCACCACGCTTGGCAGGTGATCGCAGTATTGTTGTTGAATACCTAATTAGGTATTAATCAACTTTGACATAGGTACTGAATTTGTAAATTGTATAGGATAGTATAACTTATATTATGGACTTAACTTTTTATGGGTATATTTTTAATTTCTTGTTGACAAACGCTACGCACTGACGCTTAAATAAAACGATCGCCAAGAAGTGCTAGTGCAGCAGTGAAAGTCAAAAAATATATTTAAAAAATAAAATATCGAATAGTTGAGTTTTTCTTCACACGTTTTGTAGGCAATAGAGGCTGGTATTACTTTTTCTGCGCTTATACACTTTGTCAACGCTTAGCTAAAAATGAGAAGTAAAAATAACATAGATGATTATAAATGAGAAAAAAAAAACATTTATTAGTATACCTAAATCTCCGGTACGGAGGCCGCATTGCTCTAAGGCATACATTTTGACATAAAAAACAACCGACTTCAAAGCTTTCAATAAAAAGCCCTATGTGCATTTTTGTCTGTTTCATTAAATTCAGTATTATCTCCCAACTCCTAATCGATACAGAGTGCTGGCATGAGATGATGAATCCCAACTTCTAATCGATACAGAGTGCTGGCATGAGATGATGAATCCCAACTTCTAATCGATACAGAGTGCTGGCATGAGATGATGAATCCCAACTTCTAATCGATACAGAGTGCTGGCATGAGATGATGAATCCCAACTTCTAATCGATACAGAGTGCTGGCATGAGATGATGAATCCCAACTTCTAATCGATACAGAGTGCTGGCATGAGATGATGAATCCCAACTTCTAATCGATACAGAGTGCTGGCATGAGATGATGAATCCCAACTTCTAATCGATACAGAGTGCAGGCATGAGATGATGAATCCCAACTTCTAATCGATACAGAGTGCTGGCATGAGATGATGAATCCCAACTTCTAATCGATACAGAGTGCTGGCATGAGATGATGAACCCCAATTGATACAGAGTTCTGGCATGAGATGATGAATCCTAATCGATACAGAGTGCTGGCATGAGATGATGAATCCCAACTTCTAATCGATACAGAGTGCTGGCATGAGATGATGAATCCCAACTTCTAATCGATACAGAGTGCTGGCATGAGATGATGAATCCCAACCTCTAATCGATACAGAGTGCTGGCATGAGATGATGAATCCCAATCGATACAGAGTGGTGGCATGAGATGATGAATCCCAATCGATACAGAGTGCTGGCATGAGATAATGAATCCTAATCGATACAGAGTGCTGGTATGAGATGATAAATCCCAACTCCTAATCGATACAGAGTGCTGGCATAAGATGATGAATCCCAACTCCTAATCGATACAGAGTGCTGGCATGAGATGATGAATCCCAACTTCTAATCGATACAGAGTGCTGGCATGAGATGATGAATCCCAACTTCTAATCGATACAGAGTGCTGGCATGAGATGATGAATCCCAACTTCTAATCGATACAGAGTGCAGGCATGAGATGATGAATCCCAACTTCTAATCGATACAGAGTGCTGGCATGAGATGATGAATCCCAACTTCTAATCGATACAGAGTGCTGTCATGAGATGATGAACCCCAATTGATACAGAGTTCTGGCATGAGATGATGAATCCTAATCGATACAGAGTGCTGGCATGAGATGATGAATCCCAACTTCTAATCGATACAGAGTGCTGGCATGAGATGATTAATCCCAACTTCTAATCGATACAGAGTGCTGGCATGAGATGATGAATCCCAACCTCTAATCGATACAGAGTGCTGGCATGAGATGATGAATCCCAATCGATACAGAGTGGTGGCATGAGATGATGAATCCCAATCGATACAGAGTGCTGGCATGAGATAATGAATCCTAATCGATACAGAGTGCTGGTATGAGATGATAAATCCCAACTCCTAATCGATACAGAGTGCTGGCATAAGATGATGAATCCCAACTCCTAATCGATACAGAGTGCTGGCATGAGATGATGAATCCCAACTTCTAATCGATACAGAGTGCTGGCATGAGATGATTAATCCCAACTTCTAATCGATACAGAGTGCTGGCATGAGATGATGAATCCCAACCTCTAATCGATACAGAGTGCTGGCATGAGATGATGAATCCCAATCGATACAGAGTGCTGGCATGAGATGATGAATCCCAATCGATACAGAGTGCTGGCATAAGATGATGAATCCCAACTCCTAATCGATACAGAGTGCTGGCATGAGATGATGAATCCCAACTTCTAATCGATACAGAGTGCTGGCATGAGATGATTAATCCCAACTTCTAATCGATACAGAGTGCTGGCATGAGATGATGAATCCCAACCTCTAATCGATACAGAGTGCTGGCATGAGATGATGAATCCCAATCGATACAGAGTGCTGGCATGAGATGATGAATCCCAATCGATACAGAGTGCTGGCATGAGATAATGAATCCTAATCGATACAGAGTGCTGGTATGAGATGATAAATCCCAACTCCTAATCGATACAGAGTGCTGGCATAAGATGATGAATCCCAACTCCTAATCGATACAGAGAGCTGGCATGAGATGATGAATCCCAACTCCTAATCGATACAGAGTGCTGGCATGAGATGATGAATCCCAACTCCTAATCGATACAAAGTGCTGGCATGAGATGATGAATCCCAATCGATACAGAGTGCTGGCATGAGATGATGAATCCCAGACGCAAACACATGATTATGTTATGAAAATTAACAAACACACTCTAAGGCCCGTAATATCTATATGTTTAAACTATTTCTGTCAATGGACGGAAATGGTTTAAACTGACAATTAACCTATTTATATCCTTTGAAAGAAATAGTTTATACTCAGAAACTGCTATTGATATTACGACGAACTTGAAGAATTTCCCTTGATTTATCTGAGATTCCATCATTAGATCCTGTCTTGGTGAATGTCCTGATGAATCTGGGACTATCCAGATTCGAACAAAACAATAACTTTTTTTAAATAATTTTTCAATCTAGTTACTTTTCAATAACATTCGTTGTGTAAAACTACTAGTATAGTATTATTTTATCTGTGGTAAAAATATACAGTTTTTTGTCCTGTTTTTTTTCATTTTACTCTACGAAGACACAAGTTTGTGCGTTCTCGTCTAAGAAGGCCCCGTTCGATGTGTCGCCGCGATTCCATGACATTCCCTTATCCATCCCGGCAAGTATTGGGATTCTCTGGGTCGAGATATCTAATGAGGTCCAATATGGGAGTCATCTCGAAGCAAAAGCTGCACTGACTTCCAAAAAGCTTGGACTGCTAAACCGTGCTAAGCAGTATTTTACGCCGAATCAACGGCTATTGCTTTACAAAGCACAAGTTAGGCCGCACGTAGAATACCTACTGTTCCCATTTATGGCATGGGGCACCCAAGTACCAGCTGCTTTGTTTTGACTCTCTACAGAGAAGAGCCTTTAGAATCATCGGCAACCGCAAGCTCTCCGATTCTCTAGAACCGCTTAGCCAACGCAGAGCCATCGTGTCTCTTTGCGTGCTCTACCGCCTCAACAACGGGGAATGCTCCGACGAGCTTTTCGATCTCATCCCGGCATCGAGATTTTACCATCTCTCTTCCCGGCACCGTGACAAAGCTCATCCGTACATCATGGAGCACTGGATTTCTCGAACGACTCGTTTCTCGAGATCATTTCTTCCCCATACCTACAAACTATGGAATGAGCTTCCATCTGAGGTTTTCCCGCTTGGTTACGACATGTGACGCTTCAAGTTTTTTTTTCAAAAATTCCTTTAGGGTAGGCAGCGCATCAACAATACCCCTGGTGTTGACGGTGTCTATAATTGACGGTGACCACTTCACATCAGGTGGGCCCTAAGCTAGTTTGCCAATATGTTTCATAAAAAAAACATAAGCTGTTTTCGAAATCACCGATTCCTTATCTTCTTTTTTGTCATGTGACTGGTTCCTTTTTGGTCGGCCTGCTATTAACCAGTAACCAGCTTTAGGTATTGCTTATAAGTCAATGGATTAATAATTACTTACTTACCTTAATATCTAGACCAACGAAAGAAAACTGTTTGCTAACAACAGCGTGCCAAGTTCCAGTTTGTACCTAATGCCGGGGCAAGTGATTATGCATTTATAAAGCCTGTAATACAACCTTTTCAGGTAATCGTGTGTGTGGCATCTGTTTGTAGCTTTGTAGGACCTCGGTTAATATTTTATACCGACCTTTCGAACCGCTCCTGTAGTGCTAACAAGCTTTCTATTTTCGGTGAGTTGTGTTTTTAGGTAAGGGGCGTGTGGGGCGTGTGGGGCGTGTGCTCAGGGAAAATAGTTGTGAAAGGTATTTATTGAGCACGTTATACCTACTTATGTATCCTACAAATATAATATGTGAATGCTTCTTCTTCTTCTTCATATAATGGCTTCTGAGGAGTGCTCCAAACAATTTCACCAATGTCAAGTGATATTAATCTATATAATATATATATAACAAAGTCGTGTTTGTTACACCACTTATAACTCAAGAACGGCTGAACCTATTTGGCTGAAAATTGGTGGGGAGGTAGCTTAGAACCAGGAAAAGCACATAGGGGGGGGGGGGGGGGGGGGGTTACCCGTGCGAAGCCGGGGTGAGTCGCTAGTTTTTAATAAAATTAATCAAGTCGTCAAGAGTCCCCATCAAGTCATAACCCAGTTTAAATTGTGGCAGGACAACCAAGTTTTTGCAGGAAAAAATCCACTATTTCGAAAAGACACGCAATACACTTAAATTTCACGACATCAAACATGTGCTATTTATCCAAGTTACACCGGTTAAAATGCCACCAAAATTACACGAAATAACTCGACAAAAACACTCGATAAAACACATTAAAATGTACTTGAATAAAAATTACGACGTTTCTTTCAAAAATAGTAGATTGAATCCCATGTGAATGCTTGTTTCTTTTTTGCTCAATGAAACTGATTTTGATGAAAGGTAGATAAGAGATACCGGTAGGTCCCAAGGGAAAGGTAGATAGAGAGATACCGGTAGGTCCCAAGGGAAAGGTAGATAGAGAGATACCGGTAGGTCCCAAGGGAAAAAAGCCATCGATGCACGGACTTTTTCGCTTGGTGTTAGTAGTTGGGATTCCATAAAATAAACGGACACGTGCAATCCGAATTTCAGAATTGTGAAGTTATGGATACCCAAGAAATATACCCTAGAAGTTTTTTATATTCGCGATTTCAATATAAAAAATAGACATTCATTGTAATATCTTTTTAATATGCGATGAGCTCATTGTCACGTCTATATATTCCAACGATAGTGCAACCCACGGTGAAATGAGGAGTTTTGAGGCTCTGCCTACCCCTTCTGGTAAAAAGGCGTGTACGTATATTTTATGTGTCTTTTTAATGAATTGAATTAAAGCTTTATTTTTTACGGCACTACAAGCTTTCCTACCTTTATTATAAAGTTGATACCTTAAGCTGTTCCTGAGAAAAAGGGTCTTGAGCAAATATAATAGTGATATCAAAGTGATCCTATAAGGGCCCCGTTTTTTCCAGCTCAGGTTGACCCTAAAATGTCTGAATGTAGTTTAAGAAAAACTTTACGGCTGTAAAGCTTCCTCGAATATGTCCTCTCAGAAATAAAACTGCAAAGACCCTGGTTTTGTAGAGTTGTATAGTTTTTCTTCTAACGGTCATTGGTTGCTTTATCTATTTTTCTACTAACAAATAAGCAAAAATAAGAATCAGTAATTCGTAATTATAAAACTTTAATAAAATAAACCTTACCTCTCCATCTTAACAATAAGAGGGTAACCTTGTTCGACTTCCAGAGTTCCCATCCCATTTCTCAAAGTAGGTACCTTACTTCTAATCGTGCATGTACTTTCCACATTCATATAATAACCTACTTTAGAGTATATTGGGATACTTTAAAACTTAGCAGAGGGAACTTTGCTGAGCATTGTGTAAAAATGTGCGTGGGTACAAAAGGGATGGTCTCTGAAGTAAACAAAGAATATTGTTGGCATATTTTCAGAAATTATGCTATGTAAAATATATGTAACTAGGTACAAGTCTTTATCTACACATCTATACCTATATAAGAGATTAACCTGACTGCCTGACTGACTGACTGACTGACTTATTGATTAATCATTGCTGAGCCGAAACCGCTGGACCTAGAAAGCTGAAACTTGGAGCGTATGTTCCTTTTATCTTATAAGGACTGATGACAATGATTATTGCTCTTTGTTCCAGCCTGCATCAGCGTCATCGGTGCTGCTGGTACACCTGGGCGCAGTGGGAGCTCTGGCCTCTGGAGCAGCTATTTGCAGCGGCGGGGGCGCTTGCGCATGCGGAGCCCTACTGCATGCTCTGCATCCACTGCAGCTGTGGACCGTATGCGGATTGCACGCTGACCGAGCCGCCGCCATTGCAGCGCCATTGCACTATGCAGCTATCGTGTCTGCTAAGAAGGTGAGAACATCAGAACACAACTGTTATATGATCAATTTTCACCACAACCTCACGCAAGTATCTTGAAAACGTTCCAAGTTTGACTCGGGCAACCCTGTTTTAAGGAGTATCATTGCTGCACCACCTTAATGGTCGCATATTTTTACTCGATGACCTAAGGTTGAGTTCGGTCCGCACTCGTAGCTCGCGTAGTTCGAAGTTTCACGTGCATTGCCAAATGAACACAACCAGTTAAGACTAGGATGTTTTTACAGGTGATGATCTGCGTAGCAAGCGGATGGCTGGCTACAGCAGCTCTCCTTGCTCCACTAGCAGCAGCTCAGCCTCCACTAGCCTACAGCTACGGAATAGGAGGCTGTGCTCCGGACTGTGGAGCCGGACCGACTGCACTTGCCTTTTGTATCATCTATGCGGTACTCACTCTTCTGCTGCCAGCATTCCTCGTCCTCATCTGCAGCCTGAAGATACTCCGCATTGCCCGGTATCATAGACATCGAATCGCAGCAGCGATATATGAAGTGACGATATCCGCGCAAGTTACAGTGACCCATCAACGAAACCCTTTCACTCCACCTCCCCCACCGCGACGCCGGGCATTGTCAGCAGTTCTTCAACCACTGGGGTCGTTGGCAATTTTATACTTTCCGTATTACTGCATTTTAATATGGCCAGCAATCGCAGTTCCACCTCAAGCACTAGCGGCGATATCGGCCGCTCTGTTAGCAGCTGCCCCGCCAGTGAATGGAATTATGTACGGAGTCAGAAGTCGAGCACTTCGAGATTCACTTCGGAACTATAGACGGAAAAGGATGACAAAAAGCGAGGTCACACAGGAGATCCAAGCACGGACACCGAGCGCCTGTGGGTCGCGTCGACCGTCTCTATCGGCGGGGTCAGGGAGTATTCGACCACCGACGACAAGAAGACTGTCTGATGCAGCTGCGATGGGAATACGAGGGGCGGAGCGACCGGCACAAAGAGCAGCATCATGTAATATGCTGCAGGACCCTCAAGATGAAGAGCCTCCTCCTCGCCTGCGGACATCTGCTATTCCGTTGATTCGCGCTCCACCGCACGTTGTTCTCGGCCGCGCTCTGGGGTTAGAGGAGAGTCTGAGTGCAAGGGATAGACGCCGTCGGCAATCTCCTCGGATCACCGTGACGAGAGCGATGTCTGACGAGAGTGACTCGCCGACTCGTCGCCCGCTCTGTCGACAGCAGTCACGTTCCAGCGGAGCCCTTCTTGTGGGTCTTTCTTATTCCCCAGTTATATCAGAAAACATGCACATGGACCACGGGGCAGACGATCAGCTCCTCTTGTCGTGGCCTCAGCACAGGCCGCACGAGACACAGGACGCTTTATAAAACGGGTATTAGCTTAGTCTCGCTGATTCGTGGACGTGAAGACAATAATGTGTGTACGGTTCACAGTCGAGAAAGCTTCGGTGTTTTATGAGAGTTGTTATTTTTGTAAACGCTTTGTATTGTACCAGTTTCTACTTGACCTTCAGCAGTGACCAAATATTTACAACATACGTAGGCGTACGACTCCTAACAGGGTTCCTCCATATCGTTAGCTTTACCTACTGAAGTATTACTTTAGTTAGTGTATCGTAAATATAATTTCCGATATATTCCATAGGGTAGTTAATAAGGTACTGATACTCGTGTTATTTTGTTTGTATAAGATTATTCTAAAATTTAAAATGGTCTCGACGAGCATCTATTTATTCCGTAGGTACTAAATTACCTTATTCTGTTATTGCTAGACGTTGTTGTTGTTTTTTTTGTGAACTATTATTATTTGCATAAGGTACATGCTATAAAAACACAATTTATGAAAATTTAAACTACCTCTTACGGTTGCCGAGATATACACTTGTGACATAATATAGACAGTTAGACAGACGGGCGTGTATAAGCTTAGTAATAGGGTCTTTTTCTTTCCTAACGGGTACGGAACCCTAAAAAGCAGACAAAACTTTCTGAATGAATTTTATGAATTCCATTATAATAAGATTTGTTTCCAATAACATTATTTTTACTTATAGAAAAGAATAATAAAATTATATATAAATAATAAAACTGTGAAATATTATGTAAGACAACGGTTCTAAATCGTTTAAAATGTACTTATTATTTATTATTAATAAATTAGAAAATTCTAACAATAGAACAAAATAAATGAGTAATTCAAAGAATCTCTTTTATTAAATTTTGTTTATAAATTGTTTTGTTTATAAAAATAACTTATGTTGCGGTATTTTGATATAAGTGTGAGTGTAGTTGTAAAATAATAAGTATAAGTTATTTAAAAGTCGTTGTTCTATAGTAAATGTTTAAAAAGTAATTACTTACGAAATGTTATTCTAGTCAAAGAGCTGTTTTATTCTATGTTTTAATTTTAGTTTAAGAGGATCAATAAAGAATGATATATTGTGTCAACTATTTAATTCGATATGTTAGTTCGTTTTTTGGACACGCCCGTTTTTTTAACTTCGTGAATGACGGAACAAGCAGATGGCCCACTTGATGTTAAGCGGTAAACGCATTACCACATAGGTTACGTCCACCTAGGACGCTCCCTATGTGACATTGCACTACGCCCGCCACCCTGAGACATAAAGATGAAGAATCTCATGTGCCTGTAATTTCACCCATACCCTTCAAACCGGAACACAGCAATACGAGCACTACTGCTTTGCGGCAGAAATAGACATAGATGTAGTACTACCCCGGACGATTTCTTTCACAAAAAAACTCTACTACTACTGAAACCACCAATCACTGGTTGTTAGGTAGGTACCAACAACCTTAAGAAAGCGTAGACGCGGGCGGAAGCTAATAAAACATAGCCTAGAAGCACTTAGGGATAATGTAGCTAACTGCTAGTGAAATAATTTTCGGGATCGGATCAGTAGTTCCGGATATTATCGCTACAAAATAAACACAAACAAATTTGAACTCTAATATTAAGAAAGAAAGAAAGAAAGAAAGAAAGAAATAAAAGTTTATTTATGACTATACAAACACACACTAAGAAAAAAACAAACAAACAAGATATGGACTATCAAACTAAGACAAAAACAAATAACACAGATATAATAAAGGCAATTTGTGTGTGTGCCTGACGCAAGCCACAAAAGGGTCCTCAACTCAGCGTAAATGTCATTAGTGTAAATGTAGTACATAATCAAATCATTAAAAATAAATAATTATTTTGGTGACAGCGAGCACATCTGATGATGGAGACGGAAGGTGGACAATGGAACTCCTCGATGGATAATAGTGGACTGGCCGTGTTAAGGCTCATTTTAACCAGCACACAGTTCTGATCACTTATTTAATATAATATTTATATTTAAACATATTTTTCAAAAAAAGCTTGTTTGCAAATGAGTGTGTTTATAACCATGTCATAGATCATAACGTTAAAATATTCAAATTTTGGTTCTGGCAATACTAATGGTTTTTATGTAACAGTCCGTTCTAAGTGGCTAACTCGCTTTTCAAATAATTCATAGTGTTTCCTCACAAACATAGCTGCCCCAAAAATATAGCAAGTAGTTACAATTAATAAACATTTGGATAGACCTACGTTGGGCCGCGACCTCACCTTTTGGTAAATAACTATGCGGCCGACGATGGAGCACGAAGGTCTAGAACTAATTCACTCTTGCCTCAAATACCCGACTATAATTTTCACAAAAGACGACGGGTAGGTATGTTTTCCTCTCCTTAGCAATACATCTTTGTAATTAATTTTGTAGGTAAAACAAGTAATAGGTAAAAACATAAATATTAGTCACCTGAATATGATTAGCACACGTTTGAACTAACAAACTGAGTTAGTATCAACAAACGTGGTTTACTAGAACAACTCTAGAACTATTAATTCCCTGTGCGCAACATATCATGATAAATATTGGTTTTATTAGAGACTAGTGGAACACCTGCGACTTCGTCTGCGAAGATTTTGCACCCCGCTGCACCCCCTCAGAAATCCCTTTCGCAGTGCACCTCTAACAAGAAATTTAATGTCTCCAAATTTCAGTTTTATAGGACTTAGGTTTAGGCTGTGAGTAATAGTAAGACAGTCACGCAACGCTTCAATAGCCCGCTGCCTGCACTCACTTATGGGATGAATTTTGGAAATTTATTTCTTAGTGCATCCCTAGAACACAAATGTAATGTACCCTGCAAATTTCAGTTTTCAATGACTTACTGTTTAGGCTGTGAGTTAATAGTCATCAGTTACACGACGCTTCAACACTCGCTTCAACCACTTATTGGGTGAATTTAGGAAATTCCTTTCTTAGTGCAACCCCTAGACCACAAATGTAATTTACCATGTTTAAATAGATGTTTTAATAAACTTAGAATTTTTCTTTTTATTTTTTTGTCCCTTCGGTTCTCTTTATTAGGGCTGTGCGTTAATAGTCAGTCAGTCAATTAGTCATGTAACGATTTTATATATTGATAACTATTTATATTGCCAGTGGTTTCGCACACGTGGTGTCGGGATAAAAAGCAGTCCGTCCTACTTCAGCCTGCCTTCCTCCTCCCCGTACCCCCATGTTTGGATGATTGTAACTCAATAATGCTGAAACGGCTGAACCGATTTTGACGAATTGGTATAGGTACAGATAGATTATAACCTGGATTGAGCTACAGGCTACTTTTACCCTGGTAAGCGCGAGCGAAGCCGTGTGTGGACACAGTGGTCTATAGTTCATACAAAAATACCATAGAAAAAGCACCTTCAGTTTTATGCCGTATTTTTCAATTTTCCGGTAAACTTTTCCATTTTTGTTTCCCTTAAACCCTTACTCGGAATAATAAAAACAATAAAAAACAAGAAATAGACATATGGGCTCAGCTATTCTCAAGTGATAGGCTGACCAACGAACAGCGTTTAATTTTTATTTATGTAGATATATTACACGGGCTTGCGTTTACTTGTGGTTTGTATTGGCTGCGTTCCGGATATAACCTCGTAAAATTTCAGTTTATATCCACCCACCTACAACCGTGTTAACTATACCACCTAACCTTAGATCGATGTACGTACACTTGAACGATGTAATGATCACCGTGTAGGATAAATTATTTGATGAGACTTTGTAATTAGTCATTGAGAAAATTAGCAGGTCAATAAATAAATAAATAAATAATGCTGCACAGTTCACACAACATTATCTAGCCCTAAGCTAAGCAGAGCTTGTGTTATGGGTACTAGATAACTAATATACTTAATACAATATATTACATAGATAGATATATTTTATTATACACAAAATAATAGTCAGGTTAATATCTCAAAATCTACTATATTTTATATTACTATTACTATTTACTATATTACTATTTATTATTATGAAGTAAACAAAATAATAAAAATAGCTTTGAAATGTCGAAGCAAAGTGCTTTCTTATGACAACTTTTGTGGCATCAGTCAGTCAGTACTTTTTTTTACGCCCTCTTGGACCCCAATATCCCAACAAGTTATCGACCGATATAGCTCATAACCTTACCTATAAATTGTAGCAATGCTATCTATCCCCCTACCTACTAAATTTCATGAAGATACGGAAGTTTTCATCGGAAAAACATACATACATACAAACGCCGATTTTTCCAAGTTGACTTAGAGAACTCGTGTCGGGATGTAAAGCAGTCATTGAAGTCATTGCTCGACGAAGGAGCTGATGAAGGTTAACCTTCCGATAATACTAAAGCGCAAACTTATGGACATGTGCATCCTTTCCGTTTTGACTTATGGCTCGCAAACTTGGTCTTTGACAAACATTTAGAAGTTCAAACTCAAGGTATGCCAACGGGCGATGGAGCGCAGAATTCCGGGAGTTAAATTAACCGACCGTATGCGAAAAACCATATTGCGCTCCAAAACTAAAATCGCCGACGTAGGAAAGAAAGGCACCCAGCTGAAAAAGAACTGGGCTGGACATGTCCATTGCAAGCCTGACGAGCTGTGGCCAAAATAACCACTATGTAGAGCCCTGACACAGCGAGATGGCGCAATCAAATGGTCACTTAAAGGCGCATACAGCATCTTCTTATTTGGAGGTCTTTACAACAGGTCTTATTTGGAGGCTTTCTCCTCACAAAGGAGTCAATGTTATGTGCTGAAAAAAAACATGTCATTCATTGACCTTTTATCTGTAAAGTTAACGTACAAAAATGTTTTACATGTTCATTAAACAACGTGAAAAAAAAATACAGCTGTTTTCGACTGAAAATTTGGTTCAACTTCTAAATCACTTATAATTTAGTACTTTTTATTTCACCTAAATGTCGACAAAGACTTTATGTTCAAGTTGAACGTATGATTCTGTGTTGCGATAGTTTTTCTCGTGGCATGTAATTGTTTTTCATGATTTTTACTTACTTTTCGTTTGGCGAGCGCTATTCTGTCACTATGAGTTAGAAAGTGACGAAATTTGGCTGTTATTGTATGCGTTTAACAGAGATTGGCAAGCAATAACCCCCCCCCCCCCCCCCCCCCCCCCCCCCCCCCCCCCCCCGGACTCCAAATATTTGAGATATTTGTTTTTGTTCAGGGTGTTCCGGGTGTTTTCTATGTATAATAAAATATATCTATCTATGTAATATATTGTATTAAGCATCGACGTAAATAAAATGAATGGACGGGCCTTAGGGAACGATAGTTTTGAAGCTTCTAAACAGACCTAGCTAGTATACTTCGCTTCAGTCAGTCTTTGTCACGGCAACGAGTGACAGCTATGCTGAAAAATACCAAAATTAGATACCTTGGTAATACAATGCCTTCCTGTGCTTTTCTGCAAGTGCAAACAACACAAGAAATACAAATAAAGCTTCAGGCATCGCATTTCATTCGTAAGTAAAGGTTTTGTAATATAATTTTCATCAATTGATAAAAAACTTATAAATCGTCGTGTGGTGGGAAAACTACATAAGTAACACATTTTGCGAAATCGACTTTAGTGCATGGTTATGATGGCCCATACATGTCGATGGACACGTCTTGCACTAGAGGACGAGCGACAAGGAGGACTACGCCCCAGGACATTATCTCAATGTTCCCCACTCTGAATGAAAGTTAACAGACAATAGTTTATACTCGTAGATAGTTTTAATTTTAGTCGACATACCTTTTTCTTTTTGATACTTAGAATTATTGTGTTCCACATTTTTTTTTCATTTTGTTGATTTTATAAGCATTAGTCGTATGATATGTTTGTTATGTCACTTACTTTGAATTTATAAGTCTGCTAAAATAATGTAGGTGTTTCAGTAGTTTTCTAATATTCAGTCTTGATAAAAAGAAATGATTATAAGTTGGTTTTATTTTAAAATGTATTTTAATATTATATAAATCTATACCCATGGATAGGATTGTCATATTCAAATAAGTAAATAATAGATCATTTCAATTATTCAAAACTTTGGCGAGGGAAAAATACATAGTCGTTTTTTTATTTTTTTCTCTTAATCAAAAGAACTAAAATGTATTATCATTAAATTCGAAAATAGATACAGTACCAATCTATAACATATATTATCAAAACACGGACTGAAAAATTAGTTACGATAAAAAAGCTATTGCCATTTTTGACGCAATAAAACAGTAAATCGCGTTTTTCTCGCGATGTTGGTTTTGTTGTTGTTATTACTTATTTAGTTTTCCAACTACAGCGACGAAGTATTTGACAAGACTTCACGCATGACGGATGGTCCGGTACAGACTGCAAAAAAAACTGATGCCTATCGATGGGTATCGTATTGATTTAGAATTGTAATTTGCATTATTTACGTCAAAACATTGCTAAGCACGTCGCTTTAGGTAATTGCATATAATATGTAATGGCATGTTAATTAACCTTATAGCTTTCCAAAAAAAATCTAAGGTAAACAAAAATGGATAGAAGTCATAAGACGAGCAAGAACAGACGACTTTTGGAAGTGGAATACATTTTCCCGTATTTGCTCCGATCATTTTCTACACAATGAATTCTATACGCCAAAAAACGGTTAGTAGTAGTAGAGCTTTTTTGTAAAAGAGTTCGTCCGGGGAAGTACTACCACCATACCTGTTTCTGCCGCAAAGCAGTAGTGCTCGCATTGCTGTGTTCCGGTTTGAAGGGTAAGGGTGCCGATGAAATTTCGGCCACATGGGACTTTTCATCTTTATGTTTCAGGGTGGCGGGCGCAGTGGAATGTCACATAGGGCGCATCCTAGGTGGACGTGACCTGAGGTAATGCACTGTTCATAGGCAGATGGTACCACTTAAAATCAGGTGGGCCATCTTCTTGATCTGTCATTCCAAGTAGTATAAAAAAACTCATTGTGCAAAATTCTTAAAACTGCACTCTGCAGTTTCTTAAATACTGGAATTTTTATACATTTATGTTTCCGTACGATTTTTATGATATTTTCTTAGTTTATTGAGTGATGAAAAATATATTTTTCACAAATTGATTGAGCTGAAGACCTTAGGTGGACTTGCTTTTCTATTGATTTATATTGTGTATGTTTGAGAGCTGAAAAATAGATACGTAACTACATAAAACAGAAGGGAACCATGTATTTTTGTAAAAGTTTCATTCTATAATTGCATTTTTTTCGGCGATTTTTTGTACTATAAACCTACTGAAATAACTTTAGTAAACACATTGCATTAGTATTAAGTATTAAAAAAATACAGTTTTTAAGAAGTTCAATAATTTAATTTCACCTAGTTTATTTACAAGACCGCCAGGAGTGGCGCTATAGAGAAGAGGCCTTTACTCAGCAGTGGCTGGATAGATAGATAGATAGATAGATAGATAGATAGTTTATTTGTTGACCGTACCCTAAATCCGAATTGTCTTATTTTTCACGGACGTTTTGTATGCGTAAGGCCAGTCCATTTATTTTACTTTGGTCGAAGGTATTAAGTATATCAGTTAACTAGTACCCATAACACAAGCTCGGCTTAGCTTGGGGCTAGATAATGTTGTGTGAACTGTCCAGCATTATTTATTTATTTATTTATTTAATAACACAGGATCGTTGTGACTGGAGGAAATGCGGGGAATGCATTTGCCCGACAATGGGATTATTCAGGCTAACATTATCAGTTTTCAATAACTATTTGTGTATAACCTACTTAGATATTTCTTTCTAAATACAAGGAAAGTCAAGGAAATGCCAATCCCTTCATCGACATACCATTCTCTAGGTATACCTAGCTATGTCTGCTTTCTGCGTGCAATGACTGTGCAGGGTTATTAGGTCACCAATCTGGCACGGCGGTGTGTCCATCATGTAGGCGAATTGGCATTTTTTACATTCAGGTACGCGATGGACAGGCAGGAATCTAATGGATACTGATAGTAAACCGTGTTCTATTGTTGTGTGGTAGGTACCTACTCTTGTAGGTAGGTACTGAGGACAGGTAGGCAACACTATAAAATATGAATTGTATTTCTGCCGCAAAGCAGTAATGCTCGCATTGCTGTGTTCCGGTTTGAAGATTACGAGTGCCGGTGAAATTACAGGCAAATGAGACGTCATCTTTGTCTCTTAAACTCACCACGCAAACTAGTTTCAAAGAGAATAGTTTCACCCAGTCTGTCTATGGTTGGCCGGCCGTGCGGCTATATATAGGTGTACCAGAATCTCATGGCATAAAATATAAAAAACAAATAAAGATTTTCATATGACAATACCAATTTATCATCTGTCTTGGCAAAGTACGAGTTGTGTCAAATCTCGGAGCTTACGTGTCGTTTTCTTGAAAATACTTAAAAATTTCGTATAAATGTCGAAAAAACCACTTCGAACTCAAGCAAGAACTATTGTTTACAATGTTTATCAATAAATTTGCGACGAAACTGATGAAGATCAACCAGAATCTTCGATTTTAAAGCGCGTGCATATGTTGACTGGTGAGTAGGACAGACTAGTTTTGGTAGTTTATTATGACTATATTTCTTTATACTCGTAGTGTATGCTTTATTACGCCTTGTTCACAGGGGTTTCTGTTACTACTATACGACGAATTATTGTAGAAAGCCGATCTAATGGTGGTGTATTTTGTACGCCCGGGAAGAAGAGGAAAGGTGGAAAGAAAAAGATCAACCTGGATAGTTTTGATTTAGAACTGATTAGAAACAAGATTAAGGAATTCTATACTGTTCGGAAAGAAATTCCAACAATAATGAAATTTTTACAAATTCTTAGGGAAGAAATTAATTTTGACGGAGGAAGAGAATCATCAAGGTGACAAAAATGTGTTTTCAATTTGCAATGTTATTAGGTTTTAGGTAACTGTCATAAAGAATTTTATCAATAAATATTTTGTTTTTTTACAGGCTTATACTAAAAAAAATTGGATTTGAATTTGTAAAGTGCCAGTCCAAAAGGACCATTTTGATGGAGCGACAGGACATAAAGTTACAAAGATTTAAGTATTTGGAGCGTATGATGAAGAACCGTGAATCTGAAGAAGCCAAATAAGTGTTGGCAAACCAAAGATATTGCAGGTCCATCTAAAAGTTTTAAGGCTGCCACCTTATCATTGCACGTTGAATCCTATTGAAATGGTTTGGGGAATAATGAAACAAAAAGTTGCAGAAAAAAATGTGAACCGACTTGCAAGTGACATTAAATCACTGACAGAAGAAGCTTGTTCACAAATTGGTGCAGAAGAATGGCAAAAATGTTGCCAACATGTCATAAAAGTTGAAAATGATTACATCAAACAAGACAGATTACTTAGATGCAAGAAGAACGATTCATTATAAACACCTCCTTATCTTCATCGTCATCCTCTTCGTCTGATGAAGAACCGATGCAGATTGAGTACTTGGAGTCATTTTCTAGTTCTGGATGATGATCTCATTTATGTAAAAAAATAAAATAAGTGATTGATTTATTTCTTATTTTTCATTCGTAAAGTTATAAATAGATGCAATATTCATTCACATAAGATAGATAATAATATGATCATGTTTAATAATAAGTACTTGTTAAATGCTAAAGGCCGGTGGATGCAAGTTTCGCAGGACCGTTCACGGTGGAAACCTATGGGGGAGGTCTATGTTCAGCAGTGGACGTCTTCCGGCTGAAATGATGATGATGATGATGATGATGATGACTTGTTATATGATTGATATACTTATAGAAAAAATAAAGTATCAAGATCTTTTAATCCAATTTCCCTAGTGTTGCTTACCACACAATTTAATTTCCTATTTTGCCATCAGATTCTGGTACACCTATAGTCATTTCGAATTCGAAAGATTTTCTTGTGAACATGCAATCGTGTGTCGTTCCCTCATGTTAAACTTCTGCTAGGCGTAAAAAGAAAAAGGATAGAATCTAAGGTAATAAGCAACATGGCTGACAGTACCAACCTCTCGGAAAAATGCACGATTACAGTCCTCCATCCCTTTTCACGAAACTACTTCCACCATCGAGCAACGCAGGCCTCCGTACTTCCACAGAAGACAGGAAAGCGAGAGGATGATGCTAAACATCAAAAACTAGGTAGGTATGCACTTGATTGCGTAATTTGTTCACTAGTACGACCGATACCTACCTACTGGATTCAAACCCTAAAATCTTTTGATCAGAAAGCGCGTTAGTGCGGAGCTACCCCTCTGCTAAACCCTCAGAAGAAGAACTAAAGGCCTTAGATAATCTATAGATCATCTAAGGGCTAAACCTGAATTCGCAAGCTCTATAGGTATACTCTGTAGGTTACTACTCTGATTGATTCGTCCGTTGGGTAAGTAGATATTCGCTGATAGATTGGATGTTTCCAACTCACAAACGTACAACGCACACCTAATGAAAACCATGTTTACAAACGTGCTTTGATCAGAGTTCCAGTATTTGGCTGCATTTGGTAAATAGTCAGAATAGCAGATAAGTACTAACAGAATTTGACAACTTCTGTGAAAAGGGGGCGATAATGTACCTAACTAGAAAGTTAGGTACATAATTCTGTTAATACTATTATTATTCTGGAATACATGAAGTTACCTACCTACATCATGAAGTTATACATCTATAACTTCATGGTACTACCCAAGAAGCTTAAACTTATTAGTTATTTGAGCTTCTTGATACTAGGTACCTGTGATGATACCATGCTATCTCACTACCAGCGTAGCGAAAATTCTAAGTCTATGACACTATCGCTGAGATGCGCAGTATCTCTTTAGGTGTGTGCCACGTATCTCTTTAGGTGTGTGCCACTGTGCCACTGATCAAGTACAATCCATGAATGTATGTAGTACATCTTTCTAGGTACAATCACTACGCAGATAACACAGCATAGCAATAATCCTAGGTATAAGCTGAGGGTATAATAATGGCTCAGCGTGGCTCTCTCTTAGTAGAAATAAGGCTATAAACAAACCGGATTCGATTATACCAGTCACATTCTTTTATATGAATGTATTCATGTGTTGGAATGAGACAAGCATATATCTATCTGTTCTTATTTGTGTAACTTGTACCAGGTCAAATGTCACACTTGGTACCAATTACTACTACATTCATGGTACCAATCTAGGAAGATGACATTCATGGTACCAATATTCGGTGGTACGGAAAGGAAAAACGACTGTCGTGTGACAATATATTTGTTTCTCTCTAACATAGGATAGCAAGCTATTTTCTAGGATAGGAGTAAGAAGGAACACTCTATAAAATTAGTGGCTATTAATCCATGTACTACTTTTGTACTACACTTTTGTACTACTTTATTCATGGCTCAGTGCTCAGTGCATGAATAAAGTACTAGTGTAAACGTAGTTTTATTTTTTTATTTTTGTAAAAAAAAACTCTGAGTTTCATATGAGTTTCATGCAAAAACTTTAATATTTTCATGTACCATAGAGAAAAGTTTTATATATAGATGTTTACCTAGGAAATCTGTGTACAGAATATTTTTCTTCCTTTTATTTTTTATCAGCAAAAACTATTTTTACTGTATATTGGTATTTTGAACTAGCAAAATAATAATAATGCAGAGGAGTTGAATTAACTAAGTTTCTAGAATTCAATTTATAGAATTGAAACCAAGTAATTTTAAAACTACGTTTCTGTTTGTAATGTGGTAAGATAATATTTGCTGTGACTTTAGTTCTAAGTTTATTATCAGTTCTGCGTAGATCCCTTTGCAATATCTTAGTACCTAGTATAAGCCAGATTTGATGCTACCCGACGGTGAGCGCGTACCGTCGGCGCTGACCGTACGCGCGTAGCTCGCTCAGCGTCACACTAATCTGCTTACCGTAGCGCGTCTATCGACCCACGGGCTCGACGCGCGACGTAGCTACGCGCGTAGTTCGGTCAGCGTCGCACTAAACGCCTTACCGTAGCGCGTCTATCGACCGACGGACTCGATGCGGGACGTAGCTACGCGCGTAGCTCGCTCAGCGTCGCACTAAACGGCTTACCGTAGCGCGTCTATTGACCGAAGGGCTCTACGCGCGACTTAGCTACGCGCGTAGCTCGGTCAGCTTCGCACTAAACGGCTTACCGTAGCGCGTCTATCGACCGACGGACTCGATGCGGGACGTAGCTACGCGCGTAGCTCGCTCAGCGTCGCACTAAACGGCTTACCGTAGCGCGTCTATCGACCGACGGGCTCGACGCGCGACGTAGCGTACGCGCGTAGCTCGATTAGCGTCGCACTAAACGACTTACCGTAGCGCGTCTATCGACCGACGGGCTCGACGCGCGACGTAGCGTACGCGCGTAGCTCGATTAGCGTCGCACTAAACAGCTTACCGTAGCGCGTCTATCGACCGACGGGCTCGACGCGCGACGTAGCTACGCGCGTAGCTCGATTAGCGTCGCACTAAACGGGTTACCGGAGCGCGTCTATCGACCGACGGGCTCGACGCGCGACGTAGCTACGCGCGTAGCAATTCATCGGCGCTGCACTGGTAGTCTTTCGTATGTTTTCATTGATATAGCTCGACTGACTGACGTCAGCGGTCACTGTCGGTTGAGCACTTAACAGGGCCTTAGTAGTTAGGTAGGTAAGTGTTCATCAAACCTGAAGGCCTAGTATATACAGGTTTGTCTAAGTTTTTGCATTCGGTATCCCGACTATTGAATTGCGAGTCGATATTTGTTTTTATGTAGGTATGGTTTTAATGAGTTACTTAAGCTAGGGGTGCTTATCATTTTCTGCATACAAAAACGACATTTCGACTCGCAATTCGGCTTTCGTTATTCCGAGAGGTTCCAAATTACAAACCTTTACTAAGCCCTCAGGTCAGTCTTGGTGGTGTTTTCATTTTCTAGAGTTTTCGTCCATGCGAAAGGTTTATATAATTTATTTGCCTTATTGTTTTTGCATTTTTGTTGATGCGTTCGTGTATGAAAAAATTCGCGCGCATTGCGATGCTCGCCTAATCTTGTGTTGGATGAAGCCACGAAATAAATAAATGAGGTAGGTACCTACTACCAATTTTCTTAAGGCCGCGGTCTTAAGACCACCACTGTAGACAAAAAAAACATATCACCGTATATATACAAATTAAGATAAATTTTGAGAAGCGCATTCTAGAGTCGGCGTTACAGTAAGAATACAAAAAATTAACTCTATCTAAAATTAAAATTAATCTATTGTGGACAACCCAAACTACTTGTTATTGCGAAAAGTGGCCGTTTTTAGGGGTCCGTACCCAAAGGGCCCAAACGAGGCCCTACTGTCTCGATCATCCGTTCGTCCATCCCTCTGACACAAGGGACTAGCGGCACAATAGTTGAAGCTACAAACTTCATATTGCTCTACATATTTATGCTTCTTACAGACCCAAAGTCACATTAAGGTTGTTCCTCGTGGTCAGCTAGGCACGACAACGTCAATAGATGGCGCTGTTGCCAAATTTTGAAGTATTTTATGTATTTATGAATTAAAATGTGCATATTATGTCATAACACTAACGTTCACGCAAATGGTGGTTCATTTGCTATGTACCTAGCTATATTTCAGGTTATTTTAGTCTCTAGTTTTAACATACTTGTGCCGAGCAAATTCCGAGCAATATGAAAGCCTACTCACGCACACAGTCAAGGATATTATTGTATTAGAACTATAAGCTAATTTCGGCGCGCGAATTTCAAAATAGTTGGATTAGCGGCTTGGACTGTCGACTCAGAACTTCTGAACCCACGTTACTGCGTTCGATTCTATACTGCCTTTATTTTTTGTATTTTTTTTTTTTACTTTTTTTTTTGTAACCAGTGACTAGATCTCTCGACACTAAAACCACAGTACTGGGTTCGATACCAGACTATTTTTTTTTATAAATGTTTTTGTAATGATCTACAAAATACACTGATTCTGCTTCAGCCAATATTATGTTTGTGAAGTGAGTGTTGTGGTGTGTCCTTATTTCAAATCAAAAAGTAGGTACTCGATTCTTAACCGACCTCAAAAAATGGAGGAGGTTATCAATTCCAGAGTTTTTTATTATGTTTGTTACCTCATACCATTTACGTAACGATTAGGAAAAAAAATTACATGATATACTTCCAGATTGGTGCCATTTTCATTAAAATGTTTTTCTGATGATGGAATCCATGAAGATTGAGGGAACTCCTCAAATATTATAGGCACACATATATCAATTTCGGTATTTTCAGCAACAAGTCAAGCATTTGCATTCAGAATGTTTTTTTTTTTTATACTACTAGAATGACGGAACATGCTGATGGCCCACCTGATGTTAAGCGGTAACCTCTGCCTATGAACAGTGCATTACCTCATAGGTCACGTCCACCTAGGACGCGCCCTATGTGGCATAGCACTGCGCCCGCCACCCTGAGACATAAAGGTGAAACGTCTCATGTGCCTGTAATTTCACCGGCACCCTTACCCTTCAAACCGGAACACAGCAATGCGAGGACTACTGCTTTGCGGCAGAAATAGGTATGGTGGTAGTACTTCCCCGGACGAACTCTTACACAAAAAAGCTCTACTACTACTATATTTCATGGGTGGCAACAATGGTGTCTCCTGCGATATCCGATTGAGCTGAAATTTGGCATACTCGTACCTATCTAGTTCCGATGACAGTACAATACTATGGTGAAAGCGAGCTGATCTGATGATGGAGACGGAACGTGGACAGCGGAACTCCTCGATGGATAATAGTAGACTGGCCGTGTTTAGGCTCATTTTCATCAGCACACTAATTTTATTAAGTCTTATACCCGGACTTGTAGTTAGCTTGTAGTTCCTGACTGCTAGCTTATTTCAGGAATGTATTATACTGGAAGAAAGCATTAGCAGAGTCAGTCGTGGGAAGCAATGGCGGCGATGAGCTCACCACTTGTCACGTGTATTTCCCACGATGGTGCAACCCACAGTGAAAAGAGGCACATGAGAGGCTCTGTTTACTCTTTCGGGGAAAAAGGCGTGTGTCTATGTATGTATTTATGTTGTATTGGGTATAAACTCCTAGCTATGAAGTCGTTTTTCAGGGTTCCGAAAAAAAAAATACGGAACCCTTATGGATTCGTCATGTATGTCTGTCTGTCCGTGTATGTCACAGCCACTTTTTTCCGAAACTAATTTTCACACAAAAATAGAAAAAAACAATAAGTTTTTGGGGTTCCCCATACTTAAAACTGAAACACATTTTTTTTTCATCAAACCTGTGTGGGGTATCAATGGATAGGTCTTCAAAAATGATATTGAGGTTTCTAATATCATTTTTTTCTAAACTGAATAGTTTGCGAGAGAGAGAATGATAAAACTAAAAAAAAAAATATGGTGTACATTACCATGTAAACTTCCAACGAAAATTGTTTTGAAAGAGATCTAGTACGTAGTTTTTTTTAATATATCATAAGTTGTAAACCATCCAAGAACTTTTATGTTATGTTACTTGCTGCTACGGAACCCTTCATGGGCGAGTCCGACTCGCACTTGGCCGCTTTTTTTTCTAAAGATTTAGTTACTTTCAGCTTTTATTGATAGATCATCAACTGAAGTCCACGGCTGGGCATAGGCCTCCCCCATAATATAATGCACATAGAAACTTTATTTTACGCCGCATCAATGGCTATTGCTTTACAAAGCACAAGTAAGGCCGCACGTAGAAACTGTTCCCATCTATGGCACGGGGCAACCAAGTACCAGCTGCTTCGTTTTGACTCCTTACAGAGAAGAGCCATTAGCATCATCGGTGACCCCAAGCTCTCCGATACTCTAGAACCGCTTAGCCAACGCAGAGCTATCGGATCTCTTTGCGTGTTCTACCGCCTCTACAACGGGGAATGTTCTGACGAGCTTTCCGATCTCATCCTCGCATCGAGATTTTACCATCGCTCTTCCCGGCACCGTGACAAAGCTCATCCGCACATCATAGAACCCTGGGTTTCTCGAACGAGTCGTTTCTCGAGATCATTTCTTCCCCATAAAGTACTATTATTTATTCTGTGCCTACAAACTATGGAATGAGCTTCCATCTGAGGTTTTAACGCTTGGTTACGTACGACATGTTTTATTTCATGAAAAATGGTCATAAATTCCTTCAGGGTAGGCAGCGCATCGACAATTACCCCCGGTGTTGCCGGTGTCTATAAGCGACGGTGACCACTTCACATCAGAAAGCCAATTCTCGTAATAAAAAATAGTCAAATTAAAGTTCGGATCATGTTACGATCGAGTGTCTATGTCACAAACGTCAAAAATGGTATTCTGCTCACCTGACAATACAACACGGAATGTGATTATATCGAAATGTGACTGTAACTTGAATGTTTCAAAGTTCTGAGAATTCTCTCTTTCACTCTTTACAATTATTATATAGCACTATCCTACTCTAATATATGGTCGCAAGAACCGAAAGTAGATTATCTTGTTATTGTGAGGGAGCAGAATACCAATTTCTCAGTCAATTTACAATACAATCTCGTTTCGGTCAACTTGCAGTGTGGTTATAAAATAATTAAGAGAATTGGGCTTCAGGCCGTATGCTAGTTTGCCAATTCGTATCATAAAAAATAAAAAAAAACTGCCAAGTGCTAGTCGGACTCTAGCACGAAGGGTTCCATACAATAACCTAAAATAAAAATAAAAATTACACGCAAATGTACCAGCCATCACCCAATCACGCAACAGGGGGACAGATCCAACTTTTTTGTTCTAACTGTCACCTTAGGGGGGACAGATCAGTGTGACAAATGGGAATAATTCGTCGCGCTCCATTTCCATTATTGTGATGTCTTGAGTTTGAGAAATAAAGCCGACGAAGTAACAATTCTTCATTGAGGAAATCCGCAGTTGACCCTATTTTCAACAAGTTTTTTTTTTTTTTTTTAAATATTTATAGACCTTTGTTTGTGCACGATCTCACCTGTTGGTAAGTGACGATGCGGCCGAAGATGGAGCACAAAGGTCTAGAAGGCACCTATTCACTCTAGCCTTGAAGAGGTCCAGATTATAGTTGAGTTAGTAATTAATTTTGTAAAAATAAAAAAATAAACCCAACGCTGAACGGCTGAACCGATTTTGATCAAACAAAGCTAAGAACACTCCCGAAAAATACACCTTTCAAACAAAAAAAAACGATTTCGGTTCATCCGTTTGGGAGCTACGATGGGACAGACAGACACACACACACACAGACACGTCAAACTTATAATACCCCTTCGTTTTTCGTCGGGGGTTAAAAAAGAGGATAACCCATTCAATAAAAATTAATTATATTATTTTTAATTTCGAGGCCTTTGCGACTTGCGAGACAATGAGGGAAAGGATTGCATTTCAAAAAGGCTAATTCTCCTTAAAAAAAAGATTGTTAATTTGTATTACACTATGTATAAAATATTTATCTTTTTTATGTTTTTTTATTTATCTTCACTATTATTTTGTATTTTTTAACCCCCGACGAAAAACGAAGGGGTGTTATAAGTTTGACGTGTCTGTGTGTGTGTGTGTGTGTGTGTCTGTATGTCCCAACGTGGCTCCCGAACGGATGAACCGAAATCGTTTTTTGTTTTTGTTTGATAGGTGTATTTGTCGGGAGTGTTCTTAGCTTAGTTGGATCAAAATCGGTTCAGCCGTTTTATTTCGTTCGGGTTTTTTTTAATTTTTACAAAATTAATGCCCTGTAAATATGTAAACTTTGTTGTTTTGTTTGTTTGTTTGTTTGCCAAGCTGCGGTGAAATGGCTAGTACAGTATAAACACAATTACCTACTAGTAATAAATTAGTGCTTAGGAACGTACCATCTGGACTAGCGCCTAGAAAGGAATGGAATCGCTTCGAAGCGAATGTCATTTGGCTAGGCCGGCTGATATGCATTGCATGCAAATAATATTATGGAAATTAAAAAAAAAAGTGGCCAAGTGCGAGTCGGACTCGCCCATGAAGGGTTCCGTAGCAGCAAGTAACATAATATCAAAGTTCTTGGATGGTTTACGATTTATGACGTATTAAAAAAAACTACTAACTAGATATCGTTCAAACCAATTTTCGTTGGAAGTTTACATGGTAATGTACATTTTTTTTTTAGTTTTATCATTCTCTTATTTTAGAAGTTACGGGGTTGGGGGGGGGACTTTTTACCACTTTGGAAGTGTCTGTCGCGCAAACTATTTAGTTTAGAAAAAAGTTATATTAGAAACCTCAATATCATTTTTGAAGACCTATACATAGATACCCCACACCAACAGGAATGATGAAAAAAAAAATGAGTTTCAGTTCTAAGTACTAATACTTAGAACTGAACCCCCATTTTTTTTTGTTTTTTTAATTTTTTTTGTGAAAATCTGAATGCGGTTCACAGAATACATCTACTTACCAAGTTTCAACAGCATAGATCCTATAGTTTCGGAAAAAAGTGGCTGTGACATACACGGACAGACATAACATGTCATAGTAAGATGAACTCTTGTCTTCTAAGCAGGAGGCAAAATGTTCAATACCCACCCTGGGCCTGCATATCTGAATCTTCCGAAGACCCTAACTCGCAATTATAATGAATAATACCCCTAGGAATCATTTCAACGAATTTGTTTGAAGATTGTAGTTTCACCTACCTACACAGAACTGACTTCGACTGAAACAAGGCAATTTTTTTTTTTTTTTTTAAATATTGAATGAGCGAAGCGAGTTCTCTGATTCAACTTGGAAGAATTGGCATTTGTATGTATGTATGTATGTATGTTTGTCCGAGCATAACTTCCGAACCGTTAATCCGATCTTCATGAAATTTGATTGGGAGGTGATAGTATTGGTACAATTTGTTGGTAAGGTTATGAGCTATATCGGTCGGGGGGTTGTTGAGATATTGGGGTCCAAGAGGAGGTAAAAAAAAGTGAGAATATCAGATCAAATGTGGTGTCATATGAAAGTTCCTCGCTTCGACATTTCAAAACTTTTTTAGTTTTTGAGATGTTAGGGTAAATCAAAAATGTAAAAAAACAAAACCTCTAGGGTACTTCCACTAATCCTACAACGCTGTTTTTTTTACGTTTGTAGATTTTATGATACAAATACTGGGAAAAGTCTAAAATTTATGAATCTTGAAACTTGTAGGTACCTATACTCTATAAAATAACAACCAGTGTATAACATTCTTTGTTGACCTCCCGTTTCTAGGAATTTGAACGACGTTGAAGGTCTAATTTTTCGAACCACATGTGGATGTACATAGATATTTTTTTCGAAATAAATAAGGTAACCTTCCTAAACCGTGTGTATTCGTGAGGTCTCAGTTCAAAAAACCTTGTGCGTAAATATATAGGTAATTATGATCAGCTAGTAGTATTTAATTTAATTTTTACGTAATTAAGATAATATTATATGTGTCTGTAATTTCTGTCTAGTTGTTTGTAATTTAATTTTCTCCCATTATTTATACAAAGTTCATAAGTAGAGACCTTGCAATGCATTGCGGCCTCCGGCTGTCTGGCTGATTCGCATACACATGTCCAATCCTAAATGTTTGTTTTTCTAATATTTTCTATCCGAGCTAATTATGATATGACAGATCGAAGCGGCAACAGCGCTTAGCCGGCGTAAGTCACGAGCTGACAACGTCGCGTGTAAGAGACTTGTAACTGTTGTCTAATCTGCGGCTATGTGTGTTACACTGTCAGTGTACACCCACACACTGACATAAATGAACTAAAATTTCGATGTTATTTTCGCTATTAATCCACTGTTTTCTTCAACCAAATATGTGTTGACGCAAATAATGACCAATATAAAAGCCAACAACAGTCATTTCAGTGTAAAATTATACTCTGTTTGCCCATATTTGTGCTAATACGTTTGTATGGAAAAGCGACCACCTTAACCAACAATTATTTATTTTTGTTGTGAGTGTTGCTCCCGTACTAGTAAAGAGGGCGTGAAATAAAATGTAGGTATCCTATCCCAGATTCCCAGCATGTTGGCTATAATATTTGAGAGCTCATTAAAGTAGAGTAAGACTGTAAATTTATTTTCAAAAGTAATGGAAAACAAAGTCATGAGAGGCCCTCAAAGTCAGCAGTTGTGTTTTTAAAATTTATGTTACTTAATTTTGTTACCTACTTCCTTTTGACCTAAGAACTTGTTTTTATAGATAATTTACAAACAAATAATAGTATTTTCCAAAACTTGACCAAGAATTTACTAGTTTTTTCAATTACCGACAAACTTAACTTTGCGTATGGATAACTTTTGGTAAGGAACCCGGTTTGCGTGAGGTAACCAACGCGCACTTGCCTGGTTTTTTAGCATTAACATGCGTCGTTAATTTAATACAAATTGATCTATACAATTTGTATTAGATTAACTACGTGTTAATGCTAAAAAACCAGGCAAGTTCTTGTTAAAGTTTTGGATTAAAAAAAAACTCGAATAAAAGTATGCGGTTTTCATAATTTAGATATTTTGTGTATTTACGGCGATATGATTTTATTATAGAGTTGCGCTTTCTGAACACGTGACCGCCTTAACCCCATAATGGTAAACGATTAAGGCGCTATAGGTTCAACGAACATTTTTGTATGAGGCGAAGAAGGCGAGCGCACGCTCTGGAGGGCAATTCACGGATTGTAGAGATTTTGTCTAAATTAGAGATAAAGTCGAAGCATGAATGTCTACAAAAAGTGTCACGAAAATGTCACAATAACCATCAAATCGTATTCTCGATAACATTCGACATATCGGCACGACATTTCTCTACGGATCTCAATGATTAACTTCCGTTTCCTCTATCGTTTCATCGAAAACTCGAAAAAGCAAAGTAGTAAGGGATTTGAGGCATAATAAATACACACGAAATAAGATTCAGATTGGTTGTACGAATTTATCACGTAATTTTATTTATTTGAGTTTTTACATTTCAAATAATTTCATAATAAGTCTACGTACGTGAAACGAAACGATTGGTCTACGACGACGAACGAGTCAGTGTCAAATTTCTACAGACAATATTCAGAAGCCATTAAAAGAAGAGAAGAAGAAGAAGACAGGCAAAAAATAAACGAAATCAAATATCCAACCTAGAAATCCATGAAAACATAAATAATTAAAATGCAGAATGCTAAACAAGCATAGCGCAGAAAACATCTCTTAGAGGCAGATGAAAAGTTGCGACAGGGAAAATATTCCGCAACATTTTCGATAAAAGAAGTTTGTCGGCGTGGATCCTCGGCCTCCGCATTTTCTGCAGCCTCGAACCACACCATTAACAAAGTCCACAAGAAAATCATCAGACATGATGATCTACCACACTGACAAGTAGTTAGGAGTAGGTACTTCAACCAAGTCAGCTGACAAAACAAAATAACAAAATGCTCAGAGTACTTTATATATATATAAACTAGCTGACCCGCTCGCGACTTCGTCCGCGCGTAGATTAGACGTAGTAGGTAAGTACCTACCCTACTCGTATTAAGCATGCTGTAAATAGTTGTTGGTACAAATATCAGCCTGTAGTATAAGTCCACTGCTGACCATAGGCCTCCGGCCTCCGCCATAAAATGCCACAATGAACGTCCAAAGACACCTCCATGCAACGACTTCCTGCGACTTTTAACATGTCGTCGGCCCATCGAGGGGGCTTTCTACTCGTCCAGTTCAAGGTTGCCACTCGAGAGCAATTATTCCTCAACGGTTGTTGGTTCTGCGAGCTATAATATGATCTGCCCATTAACACTTCAACTTGCTAAATTTGAGAGCCATGTCAGTGGTCCCGATTCTTCTACGGATCTCTTCGTTTCGGATTCAGATTAAGGTATGGAATCTCCGAGCACAGCTCTCTTCATTCTTCTTTCATTCTTCGTTGACATTTCACTTTATTTTGACAGTTAAGTACAGAGCTGGCGCCATCTATTTTCAAGGCTTTAAGCATGATGTGAAATGGCCGTGAAATTGATTAAATTCGTTATATTGAGATGTCTGCATGTCATACTGGCAGCGTAACTATGGAACAGTTTGTATGGGAAAATTAAGACACTCAGAAGCCATCATAAGAAAATAAAAAGAAAAAGAAGAGTTTACGATATGGTGGATTAAAACTCGGTTTTTCTGCCACCATTTAATGCTCTAAGCCATTATATGAAGAAGAAGAAGAAGAAGAACGGTACATTGACGAAATTGTTTGGAGCACTCCTCAGAAGCCATTATTTTAAGAAGAGAAGAAGAAGTACGTGTATCGAACGCTTGACATGTTTGCATGTCAAAATCGCGTAACTATGGAATTGTTTGCATGTCAAACTATGGAATTAAATAAAATTAATAAAATTGTAATTTGAGTATTTTCCTCGCAATTTTTCTAAATTTATCTCCATAAAACCTTTCCTGAACTTCCACAAATATTTCAAAACCAAAGTTAGCCAAATCGGGTTGATTTTTATGTTGATTAACTTGACAAAATGGCTGCGTTCATTCGACTTTTCTTTCGACATACCATCTCTAACGCTTGGAACCACTCGTTGCGTGTCGAATGATTTTGGTCGACATAATTATGTCTATTTGTGACATCACGAGAATAGCAAATTAGGATTTTATTCGACATTCGCCATCTTTTTTCGACATATGTCTAATTCGACTAATGTCTAAAGCACGAGAATTGCCTTCCTGGGTGGCTACCCTTGACACTCGATCGCAATCCTAATTTGGGATTTGCTGTCAAATCGTGCCATTTGGTACTCTTGAATCCAATCCTGCCACACGCTTGGATGCGAACCTGGTGGAATTTTATGGAACTAAATGAAATCGACTACTCCGTCACTGGAAAGGCAAAATCGCTTATCTCCATATGGTCAACTTTACAGTAGAGCATTTTTAAAGTTTTATTTGTTGAAAAAAAATCATAACTTCCTTCTCCTTTCTTTGATTTTGGATTAACCAAGACACATTGAAAGCTTGATTTTTTTACCATTTTAATGTGCTGAGAGTTATCGAGATATCTCTTTAGTTGGGGAGATAAGTGGCGCTTCAGCAACTTTTACTCCGAACCTTAAAAATTTAGAGCAAGGAAAAATCGCTGATGTCCAAAAAATCACAAGCCCACAAAATGTTCATATAGCTAAACTACCATGAGGTTGTACTTATTAAACCTGTAATATTTGCTAACCATCCCTGAGTTTACTGTTATCACTCAGTACTTTATACTTAAGTACCCACTACACCGTCATACAAAGGTAACAAAAAATGCTTAAAGTAAGTATCTATCCTGGCACAATTTTACTAAATGACTAAAGCTACTTTTTCATATCTAAACTTGTAGTAATAAAATACTAAATTACATGCATTTCAATATAAAAACTGTCGTGATTTCTTAGGAACCAAATGTTTGCACAGAAAACGACATTTTAACTGAACGCTAATTTAATTAATATGCTAAAGCGAAATTGATGCAGAGAGGAATCAGTTATAGAAGAAACCAACTAGGAAGGCGAAACCAGCAAGCTATTCTGAGGTGAGGACCATGCTGGAGGACCAGAAAAGGGGTTCATCTGAACACATTCTGAACTTTAATCGTTAAGATAATATTAATTATGCAGTTGAATAAAAAAATATAAGTTTTTTATTAAATATTTTATTTCAAGTAATATTTTAATGAGAACAACAATTATAGTCGAGCCAAGTAGGTTTTTTTTAACAATCTTGACATGTCTCTTTATTGAACTAATGAAATAAATCTGGAATGGATTGGCATACAATAATGTTTTTTGTTAATGTTGATTCTTTGAATAGCTTTCATGTTTTTCTAGTAATGTTTTTTAAAGTGAATATTTCAGTTAAGAGGCATATCAAGATTGTTTCCTTTTAAATGGGTACTTACATGGCTTATCTAATAGAATATTTTTTTTGACATAGTAATACTAAATAACAAGTACGATTTAAGTGTTTAAATAGAGTGATGATTAACTTCCAGATATTCAGAACTTTCTTATTCGTTGTCTAATGTGTTGTTTTTAAAACTCCCAAAGATTTTTGCGTGGTCTTCTTTCTTTTTCTATTTCTTTAATCATTCATCTCATCTTCGATATCTGTATCTTCGAGGCTATCCTTTATGTTTTCAGAGGTCTGCATTCTTTTATATTCCTTGTGATAACATTCAGGAATTATTCCCATAGAGCACATTTTTATGACGTCCTGATACTTCTTTGAAGATATAGGAAGACTAGTCTTATATGCTCATTTTGGTTCTACCTTCTTTGACTTCAAAATTGTTATCTCTTCCTCTTTGGCATCTGTGCTCATTGAGAATTTAACAAATATGTTTTCTGGATTAGACTTTTTAATGGTTACGACACGCAGTTGACTAATTTTTCCAGAAATATTTTTAAAATATTTACCGAGAGCAACATCCCACGCTAAGAAGTCTTTGTGTGTCAAAACGTTAACGTTATAAGGCCTTGGTTGTTTTCTCGCCATTGAAAAAACCATAGGCCATTGTGAAGGTGTCCAAATTGAAGTGTTTTTTGTGCTTTTCTCGATTACAGCATGCATGGAATCAACGGGCATCTATGTATGCCCAGACAATAAATAGTTAACCTGGATTGTGGACAAGTTTTCACAACTTTGTAATATTTTGTGAAGGCAGGCTAAAACGGTTTTATTCCTATTTTGCCCTGGACAGCAGTCACTGTAAAGCAGCTGATGTTTTACGGAACCTCGACCATCCACAATCTGCACATACTTCTGTAGTATGGTGCATACTTCGTTTGCACCTCTTTTGCCCTCTGTCTCTGGCCAAGTAAAACAAAATCCGTATCTAATACCGCTTTCATAAAATGTTAAATTAAATACACTTACTTTCCTGTATTAAAACAGAAGTAAGCTTGAACTGCATGGTGTATTTAAAACTTTTTGCAAATCAAACGATGCACATAATGTTGACTTGTCTTTAAGATGTATATTTTGGTGTTGTAAAAATCTTTCATTTGTTTCTTCCTTATTTTTTAAATGCGTTGTTTATTCTTCTTTGTTGATTATTTTATTTTCATACTTCTGACATTCAATGCATTTATCTTTCCGAGGAATATGAAAGCCAATGTTAAATTATTTTGTAAATACGTTCCTAAAAACTTTTTCTCCCACAAATGACTTTTCATCTTTACACTTTGTCTGTTTATAAATGTGGTAAAGATTAGTTACATTCTTGTATTCTCGCGGCAAAAAACACCTAGTACAATTTTTCCGGCAATAATGTGATGGAACAGCGGGTAAGTTGGTAATGTATTCTCTTAAGTCCGCTAATAATTCTTCTGAGGTTTTGTTAGCTGGTGTAGAATGACCTCGAAGATCTTCTTTACCCAGACCAAAGCCTGCATTTCTGATGGTATAGTTTATATACCGTTGTTTCACATCAAGAGTGCTCAGTAAAAACTTCAAACAAACTTCTCTATGTCCTTCACCTTCATTTATAAAATATTTGTAGGAATATTCTCTCGGACTTGAAACCTTTGCACGCTTCCTAGTCACTGTATTTCTTTTCGTGTTTGATACAAGCCAATCTTTTTTTCTCTGTGAACCAAGACTCCAATAAAAATTAAAAACAGACAATCTCTTGTCTTCGGTTATATTATAACACCCCTGATAGCAGTTTTCAGGAGTGCAAGGATTGAGTTTTATAAATTTTTTTGGCATATATTTTCCATTTTTCGTTTTATATGCCTCTCCCTGGTTTCTGTTACTTTTCCTTTCTTCTTTCTTATTTTTCCCCTTTTTTTTCTTCCTTAGGTCAATTGGTTCTTCTGTAGTATCCAGACTTTGTTTTTGTTTTTTTGTAGTCTTCTTAGTTTTCTTTATGACAGTTCTTGTACTTTTATTTTCAGTGTCTGTTGAGTCTGTTCCGAAGTTCCTACCCAAGAACTCGAGCTCCAGGAAAAATCTTCTTCATAGGATAAGTTTTTTTTTTTTTTTCATGCTCCCTTTTTTTTCTTTTATTATTTTTGGGAGTGTCATCAGATTCAAGTACTTCCTGTATTGTATTTTCAGGTTGCTATACGTCTGTTTGTTCTTTTTGGATGTTCTTCGCGAGTTTTTTTGGCGTTTTGGCTTGTTTTATAATTTTCACATCTAGTACCTGGATTTGCTTATTGTGAGGAATTATGTTTTCTTTTGTAGATTGTCGGCGATTATTGAAAAAGTCTTTCGTTTTAAGTTTTTTTTTAGGTATTTCCAAATTTTCTGGGAAATATTCTTCTCGGTGTAATCTTTTTCAAGGCAAAACTTTTTCTGTTGATCTAATGGGTGGCGAGTGAAGAGTTTTCAGTGTGCTTGTATTCTCTTTTACAATAACCGTGTGTTCTGGATCAATTACGCAAAAGGATTTATTTTTTCCACGAGTAGTCAAGGTTTTGTTAGTATCTGGGTGTATAACGGGGTCCATGTAGGAATCTTCTTCTTCATTTATATTTATTTCATCAAAACAATCAGTTTTGGTCGAATATACTGCTTCATAATCTTTAGTATTTGCATGTCTAAGAGGAACTACGTAGAAATCTTCTTTTGAAATTTTCTGTTCGTTTATATCCAAGCTTTCGTTACAATATTGTGAAGGTTAACTATGACTGAATTCCGTTATAAAGGTATACTTTCAGCGTCAAATTAACTATCGTCACTTCGTTTGAAACAAAATGGACACTTCAAAATGTCTTATCTACCTTAAACTAAAATATAAGGAAACGTAAAAATTACTGAAATACATTATTATGCTCTTATCAGTCGGCTATTTTGACTAAACTACATCTTTGTTGAACTAACGCAAACGGCCATTTCGCTGAAGCGCCGTAGATTCATATTTGAGAGTAAGGTAAAGTTGCTGATGTGCTATAGGATATTAGACAAGCAACCAGAATAATCGCTAAAGTGTTTTTTTATGCTCCAAGTAAGTGACGGAAAAATAACTGAAGCAACAAAGGTGTGAAAAAGGCGGTTTTAAGCGTCGTTCAGACAAAAGAACTCTAAAATATTGTCAATTTTTGTTTCACTGAACCACCAAAAAAATGCTTCGATTGCATTCAAACCGTGACCATTTGACGCGTAAAAATCCGCTGATTCCAAATATATATATAACTCAATTTGGCCAAAATGGCGCTTCAGCGACTTTTCCTTTCCAGTGACTACTCGATCTTTTGGTACTCTTGACGCGATTTTGACGTTTTGTTTCGAGATTAGAGTAGAGTTTGAGATCGTGATTTAACAGTCTACAAAAGTCAGCTTTTTTGTGTTCGAGTGTATGATTTTTGCTTGGGTTTTTGTGATTTTTAAGAAAATATGGCACGTTTGGCTCTTGTATTTGATATTTTGGACAATGCTCATGGAGTAGATATAAGGCAAAGGCGAAACCTAAGAAGAATGTCGCGGTACACCGAAAAAGCTTTTGCCATGAACGACGCCGAGTTCAAAAAATGTTACAGAGTTGGCAAAGAGCTATTTGAGGTAATACGTGGTGATTTGGAGCCTCTAATGCCAAGGCCTACTCAAGAAATGTGGACAGCACGGCAGCTTCAATGATTTGCATTTATCATAAAAGTCACGCAGATAAATAAAACTTCATAGGTGTATTATTTAATGTTTTTTTTTATAAAACAAATCTTTGTTATATACCTACCTACTAATGCTATTTTATAATGTACCTATTTATTTAAATTTTAATCCTTATGCACAACCAGTTTCTAAAGTGTAATACTAATCTTCTATACTAATACTAATATTATAAAGAGGAAAGATTTCTATTTTTGTGTGTGTGTATATGATTGTAATGAATAAACTCAAAAACTACAGTGCCGATTTAAAAAAATATTTCAGCATTCGAAAGCTACGTTCACCCTGAGTGGCATAGGCTATATTTATTGCTAGAAAAGATTAGGGATCCTTACTAAAGTAACGTAACCCAAGGTAAAAGAATTGATTGTTTGTTTGTTTGCATTGAATAGGCTCCGAAACTACTTAACAGATTTAAAAAAGTATTTCACATGTAGGAAACTACATTATGGTCGAGTGCGTGGATTAAGGGGGAGTAGGGGAACTGCTCTTCATCCCAACAGTACCCATGCGAAGCCGGGGCGAGTTGCTAGTAATAAATAAATAAAGATGGGCAAGTATGAGACTACCTATATAAACTATTATACATATGACTCAAGCCCTGAGGCTTAAAGTAGGTATTAAAACTAAAAAAAACTACTCTTGATCGCGCCTACTAAGTAGAAGAGCAGAAGCAGCAATCCTATTGAGGGCATCGGCTATAGCCTGGGCACCTTGTCTTGTTGCTGTGGACAAACCCTCTACTGCTGTAGTGAGGTTTGACATCTGCTCCACAGCTTGAGAGAGGGGCCCTCGCAGATAGTCTCTGCCTCAACCCGCTGTGCTTCAATAGCTGCAAAGTCTGCAAACCGGTCCAAGACAGGAGTTCAAGTTGAGGAGACTTCAAGTAAGTATTTTAATTTTGAAACAAAATGCAGTTTTAAAAGTATGAATAAAGGCGGGAAGTTTTTTTTTTTTTTTAAAGCTATGACTATCTTTTTCATTCTCCCATGTTGTTAATGATCGTCGATAGATGAACGCTTTTATTTACTTTTAAATGTTTAAACATTATAAAAAGTAAGGAGTTTCGGGAAAACAAATAATAATTGGTGAAATATTTTGGATTAGCCATGTTATTTTCAAATTTAATGAATGGTATTTCTTTGTTGCGTTGGGTATGACCACACCTTCGTAGTGTTGTTCTTCCAGAGTCACCGTGCGATGTCGATCGCATACTCGATTTCAATTTCAATCTCGATTTTGTTCAAGAGTGCCAAATATTGTGAAAACTGGATTGGGATTGGGATTGGATTGGGATTGAAACTGTTGTCAAGGGTAGCCACCCTGATACCGTGTTTTTATGTATAAAACATTTATATAAAAATGTCGTTCAAAGTTTTGTTTAATTTTGTTGATGAATTCACTAACTCAAATAATAACTAACATGTAACCAAATGTTCCAAAAATTAAAACGTGAGAAAAGTGAGTGAAAGATAGCATTTAAATTTTAAAAACGAGTTACCTATCTTTGTTATTTTTTTTATCGAGTGAAGTAATTCAAATATTGTATTGAATTATTGATTTCACTAGATAAAAAGCTCAAGAATATCATATATCAAAAACTTTAAAATTCTAGAGACATTTGAGAACCTATCGCGCCTTAATATTCCATTGTTTTTTTCTTCTTTAGCTTTGTGGCATTCAACCTGATCAAGTTGTTGTGCCTGATGATACCGATGGTAATAGCTGTGGCTCTTGGAATGCTTCTTTATGACTGGATTAATAAAAGGAGCGCATGTTGATAGCCATGGTTTCTACACAAAAGGAGCGCATGTTGATAGCCATGGTTTCTACACAAAAGGAGCGCATGTTGATAGCCATGGTTTCTACACAAAAGGAGCGCATATTGATAGCCATGGTTTCTACACAAAAGGAGCGCATGTTGATAGCCATGGTTTCTACACAAAAGGAGCGCATGTTGATAGCCATGGTTTCTACACAAAAGGAGCGCATGTTGATAGCCATGGTTTCTACACAAAAGGAGCGCATGTTGATAGCCATGGTTTATACACATAAGGACCACATGTTGATAGCCATGGTTTATACACAAAAGGAACACATGTTGATAGCCATGGTTTATACACAAAAGGAGCGCATGTTGATAGCCATGGTTTATACACAAAAGGAGCGCATGTTGATAGCCATGGTTTATACACAAAAGGAACACATGTTGATAGCCATGGTTTATAAACAAAAGGAGCGCATGTTGATAGCCATGGTTTACACAAAAGGAGCGCATGTTGATAGCCATGGTTTACACACAAAAGGTACACATGTTGATAGCCATGGTTTATACACAAAAGGAGTGCATGTTGATAGCCATGGTTTATACACAAAAGGAGCACATGTTGATAGCCATGGTTTCGACACAAAAGAGCTCTAACCTCTATCGTCTAACAAACTTTTGAAATGTATGTAGTTTGTATTTATTTTTTATAAGCGTTATTTGTTATTTACTTAGATAATGTAAAATAAAATGTCTACCAAATAAGTTCTTTATTGCTCACTGCGATTATAAAAATAACCCTAACACCGGTAGCACTAGTATATTATAATATTTATATAAAACGTTGCGTGACTGATTGACTGACTCACTGACCATCAACACACAGCCTAAACCTAGAGAGATTTAAACCTGCCTGAAATATAATAAACTAAATATTTTTTATCTAATATTCTTAGGAGAGGTATAGTTTGTTTGCGAGTTTGTATCATAGTCTATAGGCCGACTGCATCTCCCGCGCGCTGGGAAGGGAGCGGGGGCGGGTAGCGCTTCACACGGAGACAATAATCCAAAGACTTATCTCGAGATAGGCATTGTTATCAAAGTATAAAATATTATTGTAATATCTGTTTTTTTAAGAAATGTTTAATATCTAGTAGTTTTTTGTCGTTAAGTTATATACTTACTTTGTATGCTATTTTTTTAGCTTGCTTGTTATTTTATTCGCAAAACAGGAAGAGTGATTTATCTTGGGATTAATCTTGGCAAGTCGTTTACCTTGTGCGGCTATGACCAAGCGTCCGTAACAAAAATACCAACCGCGCGCAGCGAGCTCCACCAGCGCACTGCCGCCATTGACGTGAGCACTCTACTCCGCGCACCCCTCTCACCCCCACCTGGAGACATCTCCCCCCGCTCCCTTCTTACCGCGCTGGAGAGTCGCGCGTTAAGGTGGTTGCTTTCGCTCGTGGCGCGAAATTCCATTTTTTTTGTGTTTTTTGCTCATCACAGCTTATCACCACTTCTTCAGATAGCTAAAACTATGTTGCCGCTATTTATGTGACCTAACACACAAGTTTTAATTTTTATTATCACATAAATATCATTAGTTTGGCTATGAATGTGCTTGAAACAAAAAACACTGTAAATATCGTAGAAACACAATCGTAGCTAAACTAATGGTATTTATGTGATACTATAAATTAAAACTTGTGTGTTAGGTTACATTATTTGCGGCAACGTAGTTTTAGCTATCTGAAGAAGTGTTGATGAGATGTAATGAGCAAAAACACGAAAAAAAAAAAAACGCGCCTCGAGCGAAAGCAACCACCTTAAGCGGTCGGCCATAGTAGGCCACAGCGGTATACTAAGGACCTATATTTATAAGAGCACATCGCCTCCGAAGGTGACTGTAGACTACATGGAGACCTTTATTGCCGCGGCGTATGGGACGCTCAGAGGGAGACTTCAGAGGAAAAAAGAGGAGGTTCTCAATATGGTTAAATTTTTAACAAACCAAAAAAAGGGGAGGTTGTCAGTTTTATGTTTTTTTATATTTGTTACTCCGTCATTTATGAACCAATATTTACATTAAATATTTTTTTATTTGACAGTATAATATACCTACTTTCAGATTGAATAGAATAGAATAGAATAGAATATTTTTTTATTTGTAACAACACAGATATAAACAAAATAAAACATGAAAATACACAAAATTATAGTTACATTTGCTGTTACAAAAAGGTCTCTAACTCAGCATATGCAGGTTGTAAACAACCTGCGCTGGTCTTCCGTTAGAGCCTTTTTCTAACCAAGAGAAACATAAAAAATAGCAGACATGTACATGATACGATGAATGATAGAAACAATAACAATTAACAATAACAATATATTAATTTAGCAGAAGTTTGAACAAAAATAAAAAAAATACTATATAAAAAATAGTACTTATTGGCAAAAAATGGTAATGAAGAAAAACAAAACTAATAGAATAAGAATTACAAGAAAATAATTAACAATTAACGTAGGTGTTATAATAAAATAATAATATTATAAATAGGTAAAGAAATATAATATATAAAAATATAAGTATTAATAATGATAATAATTATATAGCACTTGTATCGTGTTTGAGACATTCCTGCGTCTTCTGACAATCGATTAGGTATTTTCTAAGCTTTATACGAAACCCTTGAACACTATGCAGGTTCCTTATCGGCGGAGGGATGTTATTCCAACACTTCGATGCAGCGTAACGGAAACTGCCTCTAAAGGCTGCTGATCTGTGTTGCTGAGTCGATAGCTGCACCGAGCACTGTCGGGGCCCGTAGGGCCTAGAGCTTGACGCACTCTTCAACCTCTCGTTTAGATATGCAGGTGCGTTGTGCTTCAAAACACCGAAAAGCAGACACGCTAAATGAAGCTTACGTCGATGTCTCATTTTCAGTATGCAGTATTTATTTAGGTATGGTGTCACATAACCTCTGAACGGTATACTGAAGCAAAAACGGGCACAAGCATTCTGAACTCGTTGTATAAGTTTTTGCGTTTTGGCCAGAAGTCTTGGACCGAATACAACATCCGTATAATTTAATTTCGACAAAACAAGTGACTCCGCCAGTTGGATACGAAACTCTTCGGATATGAATGGCCTCAACTTGTACAATACAACTTGTAGACACGCTCAATGGGTTCCCCCATAAGCATAACACTGCCGGATGAGGGTTTTAGATTTGCTAATTGGTATCGACTCCCGAAGATTAAATATTTAGTTTTAGCTGTATTAAGCTATAGGCTGTTATTCTTGGACCACAAAGCTATACTATTCAGATCAGCGTTAAGTTTAGAAATGGCGTTATTTAATTCAGAATGCTTACAAGATATGTAGACTTGTATGTCATCTGCGTATATATGAAATTGGCATGATTTAATATGCAATGCGATATCAGCTGTGTACAAAATTAAAAGGATTGGCCCCAAAATAGATCCTTGTGGAACACCCCTATTCACAAGCAATCGGCACGGCATACCGACCTGACTGGATTGACGTTGATTTGTTTTTTGATGCACTCACTGATTCAATTAATTCACTTCCCGTTTATGATAACTTGATTTTATTGGGAGATTTCAATGAAATTAAAATCAAATCAAAGTTTGTTATTTTCCTTTCATGCCTCAATCTGTCGCAACTGGTAACATCGCCAACTCACTTTACTGAGACATCTGAGTCACTTATAGATGTAGTTTTCACTGATCTGCGAGCAAAAAAGATCAGCTTAGAACATGTGGGGAGGCTTTACGGTCACTGTCTCATCGCTTGCGAGTTTAGTATTAAACGTGAAAAATATGTTCCTTCGACGATAACTTACAGGCCTATCAAAAGCATTTCCATGAGTAAATTTGATAGTGACTTGCAAGCTATACGATGGGATATTATGTCTACACTTGGGAATGTTAACGAGATGGTTAGCTTCTTTAACCTTAGGATCGTCACCCTATTTGATCTTCACGCGCCTTTAACCTCTTTGGTTATCAAGAATCGGTCCTACCCGTGGATTACTGACACAGTAAAGCTTATGATAAGGTTACGTGATAAAGCTTGTTCGGATTATCATTGAACCAAGTTAGACAGTAAAAAGGAATATTACAAGAGTCTGAAATCCACTGTGAACCAGGCACTATACCACGAAAAATCAGCATACTTTAACCTTAATATTAACAACAAGATGCATGACCCCAAGAGCCTTTGGAAAAATCTTAAAAATACTCTTCTGCCTAAAAAAACTATTGAACTTCCCTTAACTTTTCAAGACCCTAATATTATTAATAATCATTTTTTAAATATACCTGGAATCAGTGATACCATCTTTCATATCGAACCTATTAGTATTGAGGGATTACTAAAATAATTAGGAATTTGAAGTCAAATGCCGAAGGATGTGACCTTATTAGTTTGGACATGCTTATTATGACACTGCCAGACTCCCTTGACATTATAAGAGTTTTAATAAATACTTCGATAAGCACGTCTACATTCCCTGACATCTGAAAAATAGCAATCGTGTGCCCTCTCCCTAAAATTCCAGATCCAGCTGAATTAAAAGATCTAAGGCCCATAAATATCTTGCCGTGCTTATCAAAGATTCTGGAGAAAGCTGACTGTGCACAGCTAACTGACTACCTAGAAAAAAATAACATTCTACCGGAGGTACAGTCAGGTTTTAGAAAGGAACGCAGTACAGTGACCGCCTTGCTTGATGTGACTGACAACATACTCTGTGCGCAGGATAGAGGCATGTGTACGTTGCTAGTGTTGCTTGATTTTTCGAGGGCTTTTGATTCTATTGACCTTCTTTTTTCCAAAATGGCATATTATGGTTTTGACTGCAGTGCTTTACAGTGGTTCAATAGTTATCTTAGTAATCGTTATCAGTACGTCAAGCTCTCGTCTGGTGGTAATGCAACGCAGTTTTCTGATAGGGGTAGCTGTGATAGGTAGATTGGTCGCATTTGTATCAAAATCCAGTTCTGATGCTGGGATCCATGAGGAACTGAGGGAATTCCTCAAATGTATATACATATAGCAATTTTGGCATTGTCAGCAACAAATCAAACATTTGCATTCAGCATTCATTCATTTGGTAAAGAGGAACTGATGAAAAGGCCCCCGGAACTCCTCAGTAATAAGTATTTCACGAGTGGGGATAAGAAATCTTGATTAAGATAGTTAAGTGCCTATGGCGAAGCAGATGATCTAAATAAATGGTCCTGATGAAAATGGTAAATACCATCGAACTGATCTGATGATGAAACTGGTAGGAACCGGACTCCGTCATAAAACAACGTATCCTAGCCGTGTTTGGGCTTATTGGAATTGTCATGAGATGCACTCTGGTTTTGAAGTCGTTTTCGGTACAACCGTTACCTATAAACATTTTGAAGATAAACAAACTTAAATTTATAACCAATTTAATTTCAACAAAAGAAAACTGATTCCGAGAACCGATACAATGTAAATCGTCACTGACTAGTAATCACTTGAGCCAAGCGTCGACCAAACTGGAATCTCCTTGTAACTGAGCCAGTTGAACTCGCCTTTGACCACTGCCGCTATTCTCGTCCAACGCCTCATGGAGAATGTTCAGTATCTTGGACACGATGCGACTGGTCATGCGGGCTCCGATAATGGTCCTGTTGTACGTGGCTCCTTCATACTGTGGACGTGGCACCTTACTTTGGATGTTCAAAGATTGTGTGTTGTTAATAGCTACAAAATAAATTTATTGAATGTAATGATAATTAAATAAATGAAGTAAAATACTAAAAAAATTGGTTACCTGCGACGCAAGAGGTTGCGGGTTCGTTTCCTGCCTCGGAACAAATATTTGTACGAGCTGCAGATATTTATTATTTATTTATTATTTGTGACTTAATGCTATTAAGCAGGATTTTCTGCCAGTCGTCCATGAGGATGATACATAAAGGTTGGCGTGCTCAAAACTAATTACAAAAGAAAGATATATAAGATAATAGAGCTTAGAAACTAATTTGCCTTAAAATAAATACATATCTATAACATATAAAATACTTATCATTTCAATGAATTTTAAGACTACCCGGGCAAAGCCGGGCCGAGTTGCTAGTTTGAATTAATGACGTTACGAGCCGATGACCTACGTTTTAGCATTGCCTGCTTTACGCCCGCCACCCTGAGACACAAAGATTAAAAGTCTTACGTGCCTGTAATTTCATTGGCACTGGTATATTAATGTACGTCGTCAGCGATGACGTCGAGATCCGATGGCCACGTGATTAAATACCAGACGACTTCATCACCAATGAAAATTGACCGTCTCTGTTCTACCCAGAGAGTGTAATCTAACTCTCGGACTCCCTTATATTACCTGTCCGACCGATTCGATAAATCCACGAGAATCTACTAAAAAAATACCTTTTATCACGAACTCAATTAATTAAATTAGGAAAACCAATTTTTTTTAACAGAAACAATTTTTTTTAACAACTTATTTTTTGTTTATTTTTATCTTAAATCTATCATAGACTAATAAGGTATAGACTTGATCGTAAGAAAAATAACGTGGACAATGGGAAGAGAATTAGTAACTTCCCGCTTTCCACGTCAACGGGAACAGCTAACGTGGACAGCAGGAAGGGAATTAGTAACTTCCCGATTTACACGTTAACGGGAACAGCTAACGTGGACAGCGGGAAGGGAATTAGTAACTTCCCGCTGTCCACGTTAACAGGAACAGCTAACGTGGACAACGAGAAGGGATTTTGTTACTTCCCGCTGTCCACGTTGTCCACGTTGACGTGGACATCGGGCATAGACCATATATTAGTAGGTAGCGTAAGTATCACGGTTTATTTCCGTAATTCTGTTATTGTTGCAATAAAGTGGCAACTGGTTAGTGACGTCGTCTGGGGATAAGTCACGTGGCGCTATCGGAGTGGCAGACCTTGTTTTATTGGATCATGCATCATGATCAGCACTCATACCCCTTCAAACCGGACTTGTACTATTATTTATTCTGTGCCGGAACACTAATTCCTACTAACCTGACTTGATGCCACGATGCTCCATGTAGCAGGAAGTGTATCCAAAAATGGCGCCGAGAGTGACCGCTGACAGTGTGATAATGAGAAAGCAGGAAGTGATCACCAGAAATGACAACCATTTTGGCTTGCTGGAATAACAAGAAATACTAATGTAGAAAGAGTAGGTTCAATACCATAACACGCTTGTCCCACACATCCCATCTACAGACGGTTGGCAAACGGCTTACGGAAGTCAAATATGCCATCACCGGCTCCTTTCATCACCCACTAACCACCCGCAACTAACCACCCCCCTACTACCTAAATTGTATTGTATGCACACATTGTAGTGTAGGTATATTGTAGTGTAAACGTAGTGTAGGGCACTCTCTGGCTAGGTGGAGCGACGACTTGCGCGGGGTGGCTGGCATCAGAAACTGGATGAGGAGAGCCGAAAACCGGGCTCAGTGTCGTGGGAGAGACCTATGTCCAGCAGTGGACTGCAGTAATATGTTGATGATGATGACGATGATGATTGTAATATTACTATTATTAGTAGGTCTCGTTTGTAGAATAGGTAGGTCCTATTACAGTTTAGAGCTACGAGGCGATTTACGCGCGATTCGACTCGCGCGATTGTTAGATACTAGAGCTTCATACATTCCATCCTCTTGCAGTCGCAGGTTTTGCCGCTCGCGCGTAAATCGCGTGCAATACACGAGACTCCCAACTCGCGCGTCTGAAGCGCGTTCGACGCGCGCGATAGTTGCCGCGAGTTGGACGTACGCAGTGTGTGCGCCGGTACTAGAACGCGCGCGCGTAACTCGTCCCAAAAACGCGTCATGTGGCCGCAAGTATAGATCGCGCGTAAATCGCCTCTTCTGGACAAGCTCATAGAACCCTCAGGGCGCGAGTCTCAATCGCACTTGGCACTTGTCCATTTATTTTTAGTTGTTCCGATTGGAAAACTAATACCGATTTTTACGTTTTCGGTTCTGGAAAAGATACCAATATAGGATCAGTTTGTTGTCCGTCTGCCTGTATGCCTGTCTGCCCCTTTTTCTCAGAAACGGCTAAAGGTACCAACTAGAAATTTATACCAAATATGAAGGCCGTTAACATTTCAAGTTTCTAACTCAATGCATTAAAAAGAATGTCAGCAAAGAATGTCTAAATTTTACTATGGAAATATGGCATAATTAAAAACTAAGGTATTTCCAGTAACCTCAAAATTTGGAATGCTGGGAGGCTTTGTGACACAAATAAAGGAAAAAGTCTAAAATTTAGGATATTTGTCTTGTTTACCCCAGTAATATGATGGTGAAAGTTGTAGGGGAATGTGGCTAAAATTCGAAAAAGCCTCAAGAGGCTTGAGTATTTCGAAAAAATATACGGATTAAAGGCTTTTGCGGTCAAGAAATATATCTGAGTCTTACTTCTCCTGAACATAATTTTGCGTCCTTTTTATTAAACTTATTAATTTATAACATTTATGGACACGTAACGCCATCTAACGTCAGAAGGTAGCGCAAGCGTGGTGAAGGGTTCAAATAGGTACGCGAATGAAGCCGAGGCTAGATGGAAGCCGAAGTTAGCTGCGGTTTAAATATTTTCAGTTTGAGTATAATATTTATACTGTAACGCAAGGACTAGATGTCGCCACGAGTGGTTATGATATCTTATTTATTTTATTTTTATTTATTGTAAAGACCAACAGCTACAATTATAAAACAAAATCACTTAATTATATAAGTAATACAGCCAATTATAGGTCTCTCTAAAAATTAAACTAAAACTATGATAATTTCCAATAATTAATTAATTTACAATAATTATAATAAAATACATATATAGATAAGTACATAAAAACAAAAAATTAAGGTTCACTACATTAAATTATTATAAAAGAATATCTAATAAGTACATAAAAACAAATATTTAAGGTTCACTACATTCAGTTATTAAATAAGAATATCTAAAAAGTTCAAAGAAACAAATATTTGGTTTCACAATGCTAGGGCGTGTTTAAGGGTTTATCCACTACGCACTATGTTATCGTTGCGTTTTGCGTATATTCGAAATAACCCAATTTTTCTTTGCCATAGTCCCCATACTCCCCATGTTAGTGATTCTCAAGGGATATGGAAAAAAAATATTGTCTTAATTATAATATAGGTATAATAGGGACATAATATAATACCAAATAAGATATACCTACTAAATTACTTATACTATATACTTGTTCAAATTGTTCACTTCACCACTCAGGCGCATCCCAGTTTTGAACGGGTTGTAAGTTTTGATGATATTTTGTATAAATAGCGAGTATAGGAATGGTACTTACAGACATTTTATTGAACGAGCGAAGCGAGTTCTCTGTGTCAACTTGGAAGAATCGGCGTTTGTGTGTATGTATGTTTGTCCGAGCATAACTTCCGAACCGTTAATCCGATCTTCATTAAATTTCATTCCGGAATTTTAACTACGTTTTAGGTCTAACTTTTCGAACCGACAAGAACGTTAATTTTATGGGATGTACTCACGTACATAGATATTTAAAAATAAGATAACCTACCTAAATCGCGTGTATTCGCGAGGTCTCGGTTCGGGGCGAACCACTAGTTATGCAGATGTGTATAACAAGACTGACAGATATTTATGAAAAACTGTTATTTAGGTTATAAATGATAAAATAAATGAATTTGAATTTGAATTTGAATTTATTTATGCACCACATCACCAGGCAAAACATTTTATTTATTATATATTTTGGTGTGCGTTTGCAAGACAAATACAAATACAAATACAAATACAAAAATATTTATTTTGCCAACAAACTTACAGAGAAACTTAAAATTAAAACATATCCATAAAAAATAATCCAGCAATAATCAGCAAAAAAGGACGCCGCTCAGCGCATGCTGCAACAACGCAGCGCTGGTGCAGCGCTGGTTTTACGTGACGCCTGTGTGTGACGCAGCAGCACTGCGACACGCGTTTTACATAGGTACCTATATACAAGGTAGGTAACAATTAAATACGAAACAACGTTTAGATGAAAAAAAAGATGAGGTATTGGTAAATTTAAATGTAAAGACCTACGATTTTATAAAGTACCTAAACCAGGTATCAGGTATCCTTTTTATTACCTACATCAAATAAATAACAAGAGAGACAGACAGAGAGATCATTGAAAAAATTCTAAAAACATGTTTTACTACACTAAACTAAATTTAGGCCCGAACGACTACTTGTGGATGGTGAAATTTGGGAAAGTAATAAAAGTTTCTTTAGTGAGTTTTTAAAGCAGTGAATTGATTTTGAATTTCTAATGGTGGCGGCAAATTGTTCCAACATTTCGTGGCAGCATACCGGAAGCTGCCACGAAAAGCAGTCGTTCTGTGGTGTGGGCAAATTAAGCGAGTGGAAAAACGTATGTAACGATATGAAAAGTCGAGCTTTTTGTACAGATATAAAGGCTGTTGATTTTTAACAATAGCTACCAAAAATCAAAGTCGCAAAATGAAGATATCGGCGCGATGACATGTTCAGTAAACCGTTCTGGAGGGCAATTCTCGTGCTTTAGAGATTAGTCGAATTCGACATATGTCCGAGAATTGGCCTCCAGGAGGGCAATTCTCGGATTGTAGAGATTATCTCTAAATTAGAGATAATGTCGAAGCATGAATGTCTACAAAAAATGTCACGAAAATGTCACAATAACCATCAAATCGTATTCGATTTGAATGATTTTGGTCGACTTATGTCTATTTGTGACATCACGAGAATAGCAAATTAAGATTTTATTCGACATTCGCCATCTTTTTTCGACATATGTCGAATTCGACTTAATCTCTAAAGCACGAGAATTGCCCTCCTGGTTGGTGTAAAGGGAGATGTGAGCTCGTCGCGGGATCGGAAAACAAAATCACACTCAGGCGTTTTGTATACGCTGAGTTAATTTTTGTGAAAGGGCTAGCAAGCATTCGCCAAATACGTTGACAACATAATTAAGTTTTGACAAAATGAGTGAATCACACAACTTGATAAGTAGATCAGTGCTAGTAGTAATGTATTGGGCGTTCTGGGCCACTTCGCTATCGCTCCGTGGCCCATTTCGCCCAATACATTGTTAAAAAGTTACATTAAAAATTGTCTTTGACCGATGTATTTAAGGAAGTTATTACGTCTCTTAGAGCATTCCATCGAAAACGCTCTCACGATGAAGTTCGTAAAACAACCGCTAACGTTACAATTCGAAAACATTACCATTGACTCTGAAAAACATAATTTTCGACATGGAAACCTTTTACCAAATTCAATACGTTGCATAATATGTGGTCCATCAAATTGTGGAAAAACTAATTTAGTAATTGGTTTACTGCTACACAAAAATGGTTTGCAATTTAGAAATTTATATTTGTATTCGAAAACTCTCTATCAACCAAAGTATGTATTTTTGGAACAGATTCTACGAATGGTTCCAAGTGTATCATTTTTTAAATATCGTGAAAATGAAGAAGTTCTTACTCCAGAGGCAGCAAAATGTGATTCAATAATAATATTTGATGACGTAGCGTGTGAAAATCAAAATAATATGCGTGATTATTTTGCAATGGGTAGACATAAGCATATCGATTGTATTTATTTAAATCAGACTTACAGTAAAATACCCAAACAGCTAGTAAGAGATAATGCAAATTTAATTGTCCTTTTCAAGCAAGATGATATAAATATGAGACATATATATGATGAACACGTCAACGCGGATATGACTTGGCAAGAATTTAGAAATATGTGTTCAAACATATGGAAAGAACCATATAGTTATTTAGTGATAAATAAAGATTGTGAAAAGAATAAGGGATGTTATAGAAAAAAATTTGATACATTTGTTGTGTTTAATTAGTTGTATAAATAATTATTGCATATAATAATTTGATTCAGTAACAGTTTCACTACTCAAAGAATAAAACGTGTTCTATAGTAATCGAAAAGATATTATTATAGTTTATTAAAACATGGAAAAAAATCTAAAGAGACAAATTGTGAATGCAGCAGCTGCTGTTAGAAGAAAGGTTCGAAAGATGCGGGATATTGAAACTGAAAAAAATGATGTTCTGGAAACTGTTTTTAAACCAATTACAAATTCTCTCAATCAATTAGTTGATGAAAAGAAAGATACTATTAAAGTAAAAGAAAATGAAACTAAATTAAACACATTAAGTCCATTAAACTTTGATACAACTCTTAAGAAGAGAAAGCCTAACGTTGGATTTAATGATGATAACTCTAATGATGAGTTAGATGAGAAAGATGATTGTTCAGAAAGTTCTGGATATGAATATGATGTGAATGATGAATCTTTCAAATCAGCTGATACAAGTGAACCTAATCAGAGCTCTAACATTTCATCGTGGTCTATTTCTTCTGAAGCTTTGGGTAATGTTCCGTTTGGTGTGAGAAATGAACGTGGTAAGCTCATGATGGGTTCAGCACGTGTGGTGGTTTCTAATGATTACATTCAAGTTGGTACAAATAAGTACAAAAAAACGTTTGGAATAAATGAGCTTTTATTCAAAAGATTGCCTGATTCAACAGCAATCACTGCAGAAGATTTGAGACATTATAAGTTAATGTTGTTAGAAACAAACGTTCATCGAAGAGACTATGATTCACGCAAACCAATTAAAAGTAGCAAAGGACGAAAGTACTTAAACATAATAAAACCACTATTCAAGCTACGTAAAGTGTCTGTAAGTACTGATGGTAGTCAGTCAAACTTATACCAAGGAGAAGGGATACCATTATTAAAGAAATGGAAAAAGAATGTTGATTACGTTTACTGGGATGATCCTAACGAATTGATCGATAGATTAAAATTATTAATTGCATCTCAGGATGCTGGTAACACTGGGTTGGATAATGAAATCATATGCATTATAGAAGAATTGCGTGAGAGTGGTATTATACCATGATAAATAAGATGAAATACATCATTTTGTTTCATTTGAACTTTATCTCTGACCCCTATCAGTTCATCATAAGTAAAATGGATAAATTTGGTCATCACATTCATAAACGACTGCGATTACCAGAATTCTTCGAAATCTTTGACAAGGCATTGATGAAAACAGAAAACGAAGAATTCGATTTGTTATCAACGAGATTGACAGGTGTTACAAATCCTTTGAGACCGAACGATGCAGCTAACAAAGAATACGTAGATAAGCACTGTGAATTATTTGCAAACAAGCAAGAAGTTTATAACACTCTAAACGCTATAAAATCGGATATTGAAAAATATATTCAGCATTTTAGAGAAGACTACTACACAAAGATTGAATTAGAGAAGTTCATTAAATCAAAAAATGAGTAAGCAACAAGTTGTTAATGAAATTCATAAAGCTGCACGTAAAAACTTTATTCGACGGTTTGTGGTATTAAAGGGAATTGATGACTTATGGCAAGCTGATCTTATAGACTTTCAAAATTTAAAAAGTTATAACAACAACTATGCTTATATATTAGTAGTATTAGATTGTTTTTCAAAGTTTTCTTGGGCTATTCCAGTCAAAACTAAGACTAAATCCGAAATAGCAAATGCATTTAATACAATTTTAGTCACCACCCATCGTCAGCCAATTAATTTACAAACAGACATGGGTACAGAATTTTATAACGATGAATTCAATAAAATAATGATGTTTCATAAAATTAACCATTATTCTACATACTCCATAAAAAAAGCCTCTATAGTTGAACGTTTAATTAGAACTTTAAAAAACAAATTATATAAATGTTTCAGTTTTAATGGTAGTTATAGGTGGGTTGGGAGGCCTTTGGAAAGTGTTATGATTACATACAATGATACAATACATCGAATTACAAAATATAAGCCGAACGAAGTTAGTCAGTCAAATCAGGATATAGTCATGAGAAACATAAAAAGTTCACAGATGATAAATATGAAATCAAAGAAAAGTAAATTTTTTATAGGAGATGTTGTACGTATAAGCAAATATAAAAGTAGCTTTCAAAAAGGTTATACACCAAACTGGACTACAGAACTATTTCGTATTAAAAAAAATAATAATTCAAAACCTTTTACTTACGTAATTCAAGATATGTATAAACAGCCGATTTTAGGAACTTTTTATGAAGAGGAACTTCAGAAAACTAGCTGTCCTAATGTTTATCTTATTGAAAGAGTTTTAAGAAAAAAAGGAAGCAAACTTTTTGTCAAATGGTTAGGTCTCCCTGATAGTGAAAGTTGTTGGATCGAAAAACGTACAATTTTATGATCGTGTAAGAAAATCTATAAAATTATATATTAGTAGTAAAAAACAGTCATTAATAACTCGGCAATGCGAGGTGGAGGACTGATTAATAGTTTAATAAATAGTTTACCCTTTGAAGTCCATTTACCTGGATATAATTATTGTGGACCCGGGACACGATTAAGAGAACGATTAATAAGAGGTGATAAAGGAGTTAATCAGTTGGATAGTGCATGTATGCAACACGACATTGCATATAATAACTCTAATAACTTAGAAGATCGACACAGAGCTGATTTGGAATTAATAAGCATGGCTAAACAGCGAATGAAATCCAAGAATGCAGGAAAAGGAGAGAAAATAGCTTCGTGGTTGGTTAACAAAGTCATGAAAACCAAAGTAAAACATGGTGCAGGAACTAAATCATTTAAATCTATTATTTCTACTATAAGTACTCGTATCAAGAAGCTAAAACCAAAAAATAATTCTAAAGCTATACAAATAGCATACTCTGCTGCAAAAAAACTCGTTAAAAGTAATAAAGGAGTTCGTTTGCCTCGCATCATACCGTTACCGAAGACGGGTGGTATTCTTCCCTTGATACCAATTTTTGCTGGATTGTCTGCATTAGGTGCATTAGCTGGAGGAGCTGCAGGTATAGCTAAAGCTGTAAATGATCACAAATCAGCTAAAAAAAACTTTGAAGAGGCGCAAAGGCATAATCAAATTATGGAATCTATTGCTTTAGGGAAAGGTTTATATATGAAACCTTACAAGAAAGGCAATGGGCTTTATGTAAAAAGTTCAAAAAACTAATGAAAAGGTTACCCAATCGTGCTCTCACCAATATTGACATATTAGAATATGCTTGTGGACTCATACCCTATTTTAGAGGTGTTTATATGAGAGATGAATTACCAAAAAAACCAAAAGCCATTGAATGTGCTATCGTTAATTTAGATAGTTCAGAGAATGAAGGAACACACTGGGTAGCCTACGTAAAGTATTTTGATTATTGTGAGTATTTTGATAGCTTTGGAGATTTAAAACCTCCGTTAGAGATTGTTACATACTTAAAAACGAATATAACATACAATTATTGTAATTATCAAAAATTTGAAACGTCGAATTGTGGACATCTTTGTTTAAAGTTCCTTCAGAAATTTTGGAAAAATAAATGTAAATAGATTAGGTACCTATACGAATTAAATATGTATAAATTTAAGAACTAGTTTTATTTAATTCATTTGTATAATGTCTTTCACACTGTCTATAACCGGTAATACAACGATTTTATCATCTAACTTTTATCCTGCTTTAGAATTTGATGGAGATTATGAATGTGCTCTGCTGTATTTGTCTACATTTAATTCAATTCCTAATATTGACTCAAAAAACAATAAATTTCATTATGGTCATAATGAAATCATAGAGATACCGGAAGGTGCCTACGAACTTCAGGATATCAGTGATTATTTAAAAGCGAAAGTCAAAAATGCAACCTTTAGTTTATTTTGTAACAATAACACTTTGAAAACTTTTCTGTGTTGTGCAAAGGATATACATTTTGAAAAAGAAAATTCTCTTGGTACTTTACTAGGCTTTGGTAAACAAACTCTGAAAGCAAATATAATAAACGAGTCACAGTTTCCTGTTAACATTTTATCAACGACTGTGGTCAGGGTTGAATGTGATATAGTGAGCGGCTCATATATTAATGGAAAATCAAGCCACATAATTTATGAATTTGCACCCAACGTACCACCAGGATATCGACTGATAGAAATACCTAAAAATATCATTTATTTTCCTATTAATCAAAATAACGTTAGTACTATTAACATCAGATTATTAGATATTCATAATAATTTGATAAATTTACGGGGTGAAGAAGTTCAAATATATTTGCATATGAAGAAAAGATGATTGATTATAATAAATATGCTAACATGAAAACAAAACACATCAGTGCTAATCGGACAACCTGCAAAGGAACAGCTCAAAAAACAAAAATTACAAAAGAAAATAAAAGGTTTCTAAAATTCATCGGACTTTTGAAATGAGTATTTTAGACATATCAAGTTCTCCAGCATACGATAACACCATAGATGGTATTGAATATCATTCGTATAAACCATACGTAACAAGTTTTAACAGGAATGATGAAGTTCGCATTCCGATCAATCAACAAGATTTATACATATTACCATCAGCCAGTACCCTTTATTTGGAAGGAACAGTAAAAATTGTCAAAAAGGATACGAGACAAAAAGTTGCAAGCTTTGAATTTACAAACAATCCATTACTTTTTCTCTTCCAAGATATTCGATATGAGCTTAATGGAGTCGAAATAGATAAAATTAAAAATGCTGGTATTACTACAACTATAAAAAGTTTATTATCCATGAATGAAAATGAAGCTAAAATATCAAAGGCTTGGGGTTGGGATATAGATGGTACAAAGGATCATGGAGGCAGTTTTTCAGCTTCAATACCACTAAGTAATATTTTAGGTTTTGCTGAAGATTATAAGAAAATCATCATAAACTGTAAACATGAATTGATATTATTACGCAGTAATACCGATTTAAACGCATTGAAAATTCCATCTACTGAGGTGGTTGAAGACATAATAATAAATAAATTAGTTTGGCGCGTTCCACACATTAAGGTGTCTGACAAGAAAAAAGTTCGTTTACTGAAGCTTTTAGAAAAAGATCGACCACTAAATTTCGCGTTTCGAAATTGGGATCTGTATGAGTACCCATTGCTACCTCAAACCACTAAGCATACATGGTCAATAAAAACCTCATCACAGATAGAAAAGCCGAGATATGTAGTCATTGGTCTACAGACCGGTAGAAAAAATGTAGCAGAGAAAGATATGTCATGCTTCGATCATTGTAATTTAAGAGATGTCAAAGTGTATCTTAACTCTACATACTATCCGTATGAAAGTCTTAATGTAAATTTTATAGATGAAAAATTTGCTTTATTATATGAACAATATGTAAAATTCCAACAGTCTTATTACGGACGCAGGAGCGAACCGTTGCTGAGTGCATCTGAGTTCAAGGAAAAGGCACCGCTCTTTGTTATCGATTGCTCTAGACAGTGTGAAAATCTTAAGTCAGGCCCTGTAGTAAGCGTACGTGTGGAGCTTGAAAGCAACTCGGAGATACCTAATCATACGTCAGCATATTGCCTCATTTTAAATGACTGTCTAATAGAGTACAGACCACTTAGCAATTTAGTGAAGAAGATAACATGAATCCTGATACTGTTATCGTTGACCTACAAGGATTTAAGGATACAAAAAGCACCTTTATTATAAAAGAATTTGCAATTTTTATCAATGGATACACTCAAACTTTTCTTGTCAAGCCTCCGTACTCATTTAATAACTTGACAAACGATGAAAGAAGGCAAGTTCGGTGGTTAGAAAAAAATCGTGGAATTTTTTGGAGTGAAGGATTTATTGACTACAAAGAGTTTAAGCGTACTATTACTCCATATTTAAATAATAAAAAAATTATTTGTAAGGGAACCGAAAAAATTAAATGGATTCAGGATTTGTGTCAGAACTGTAAAATTATAGATATAGGTGACAAAGGCAGTCCTAATTTTTTTAAATTGTATAATGATTATGAGAAATTAAAATGTATAAGTTTTAACTGTGTAAATCATAAGAATAAGTGTGCTTTAAAAAATGTACTGTGTATTAAGATGTGGTGTGATGACAATAATTTTTATAAATTTCTACCTAAACTTTTTAAATAATTTAACTTTTTAATGAATTCTAAGGATTTGTTACTTAACTATATTTATTTTTTGAAATAAAAATCATTTTACTTATTAAATATTTTATTTTTATAACTCTAAGAACTAGGTAGAAACATTAAATTTACTTACGTAATTACTCATTTATTTACACAACTTTACGTATCACACGCAATATTTTCTGATATAGCTCTAATAATTCTCTCAGTTTTGTCCATAATATCGTCCACAAATTCTTTCACTACATATTGCGCAGATAAAATCACGTTATTTTCACTATCACATGTGTCACTTATGTCTGTTACTTTTATCTGAATTAATCTTCTCCCTGTGCATGCTTCTCGGGTTAGTACATATGAAGATCGCTGCACTCGACGTTGACGCTTTTCAAGGACTTCGCAATGTAATGTTTTTTTTGGTTTTCGTTTGGGTCGCTTTAGTTTTTTGGTCTTCAAGTCGAGCAGCGGGAAGTCTTCATCAGGATTTTGTGCACAGTGAAATAGCAGATCCTCAGTGTTTATCCCGAAGAGTCCCTCCGGAGTCTCAGAATCCTTAGTTAAGAAGTCAGCCATATCTGAGAATAAAAAATATACTAATATTATAAATGATAAAGTTTGGATGTTTGGGTAACCGCTATCAGGTGTTTATTATACAGGTTAAGAGGAATTTATTCAATGTACCAGGCAAGCAGCAGGCTTCAGGAATAGTTTTGTTTGTTATTCTTCGATTTTGATGAAATTATTTGATAGATATATAGATGATTAAAACCTACAATAAAGACTAAGAACGCGGGTGAAAACGCAGGCGAGAGCTAGTAATTATATCACTTACTTACACAAAATTTGAAGCTGAATTGAGATAAATTATGTTGAAAAGTAAATACACTTACCGTAAGTATTAGATAGTTGAAATCTGTATACGTTAGTTATCACCGTTGTTTCGAAACAGAATGAATCAAATAAATGTATTTTCTGCAATGTCGATAAATTCATGTTAAGACATGTCCTAACCAGCTCATGCAAAGTACACGCACAAACTACATAGTACTTACTTAGTTACTTATTTGCTGCGTAAGATAATTGCAACATACTACTATCGCTTCTGATTCATGTAATGAATGGTATAAGTTTTTACTGTGGCTTCTCTTGTCAGTTTTACTTAGTTTGATTACAATAATTTTAAGTAGGACTTTAATTTTAAAATTGAGTAGGTACGTGATTTCTAAGAAGAATAATAAAATAATAACAATGTTTTTAATCATCAAAAAATATATTTATTTTCTTAAAACTACTAAAATTTAATTCTTTTTAATAAGGTTTACATTCTAGGTGGTTATCTATATTTAAACACACAGTTTATTTATATAGATCTTAATAGCTAGGTATACATTTTAGGTAGGTACCTATTTTATTTATTTTCTAAATACATTACTTAATAGTTAGGCTTACATTTTCGATGGGTACCTACATATAAACATAGTAAAAAAGTAAAAACTAGATATATCAACTCATATCCCAAGAATGGATACGTGACCCCATGCTCTGCTTGATTTTTTATTACGTGAAATCAAACGTTTATCGTCATTACTAGAGAGTGCTATTTTGTTTACTGAACGTGTGAATATATCATGTTTTATGCTCTTAAATAATATATTCTTCCTTCGTAAAATATCTTCAGTTTCCAATGTGTTTTTATAGTCTAACATATCTAAATCACGTACGACACATGCCTTTATTCCTTTCGCCTTTTTTATTTCAGTGTGGGTATTTTTTATACAGTACAGTTTTGAGCGCAACCCCACAAATTCCATTATTATTTTCCCTCCCATTTCATCTTTAAAAAGACCTGGTACTTTTTTATTCATTATTGGTAATTCATGATAATTATCTAGAGAAAAATTACTGGTATCGAAATATTCCATAAAATTTATTTTTAACTCTTGATAAAATTGTTTTGTTTTGATATGATAAATGAAACTGTCTGTATCAGTGTAACACATCTGTAAATGGTTTCCGTAGAATGGTTGAAATATTGAATAATGAAAATCATACATATGTGCTTTTGACAATTCAAGTACTGTGAATCCTATATACAACGGCTTGTCTAAAACTATACGACTGGGTTTCAATTGAATTGCGACTAAATTTTCTGTAAATACTGAAGCACTATGAAAATTGGGACTAGCGATTAGGTTTTTTGCACTATTTCGTTTTTTTGTTTTATTGTTTTGATCAATCCACTGATTTATTAGCTGAACGTTGACTTTTTTCCGGTTATTTTCTAACGTCTTTCCAAAAACACTATTATTGAGCAGTTTAAAAAAATCTTGTTCAAAAGTTGACGTGGCTTTTTGCCGCAAACTTGTATTAAGATCAATATATTGTTTTAAGTAGGCACTTTGTCGAAACGTAATAACACGATGGATTTTTCTCAATATTAAACCATGTTTGATACATATTTTTAAATGCTTGTAATGTATCACATAGTTAAATTTATCATACAAATTAGGAATAAGCTTCGGATGTTTTCCACCAGGTGGAATATCTTTTTCAGGGCAAAATGGTAAGTCGTTATGTTTGCAATGTAAATTTTTAGGATAAATCAAGTCTACTTCTAGAATGAAGCCATACTCATCATCGTCTAAAACACTGTTAACATCCAATTTATCGATTTCGGTTTGATTGAGAAATCTAAAGTTTGATAACGGTAATGTTTGACTCATGCTGTATCCATAGAGATTGTTACAATCTATATATACAATATAAGATTCTGGCATCAACGGATCATAATCTTCGATAAATTCATTATTGGCTTTTGCATATCTTTGTGAACACATACATACTCCACCTCTTATGCCTGATTGAATCATATTTATCATATCGAAATCATCAATGAGTTCCAATTCAATGCCAGTTTTATAAAGCATCGCATCGAATGATAAACTAGGTGCAGTTACATAAAAAGCAGGATCTAAGCAATAGTGATGTTTACAAGTTTTTCTAAAATTTTCAAAGATATCAGTCAACAACAACACGTCTGTTTTTAAATATAAATCAGTATATTGTCCCAAGTCCTGAATACCGAATTGATCCCATACCATTAGTGCATGTAAATAATCTTCGTCTGAAATGTGTTCGTTGTTTAAAGAGCTATAAAAACTGTTTTTACATGGAAGATATTGCTCATTGTAGCGTTCCCATGTGTTCATATACTCGTATGGGTAGACACCTTTACTAGTAAGAAGCGAAAACTGTGATTCATTTGGAAAAAAATGATTTAAATGAATGAAGTCAATAGTTTTCATCGTTTTAGCTAATTTTTCTAAACTGGTTCCCAAAAATTTGAAAGAATCAACAAACCGCAATTGTACATATTCATTTTTGGATATTGGAATAAATTTAGTAAATGATATGTAATTTTCTTTTGTTTTAGGAATAATTCTTACTGACCCAGGTGCTTCCCCCAATTTTTTTATGAACAAGTGGCAATCGTAACCTGCCAAATTATGAAAAAATATTGGAACAAACTTTGGGACTTTATACTGTAAATTGCAGAAGCTGTGAGCTGCTCCACGGTACTGACCTGTAATATGGCAGTGATCTCTAACCCTATCACCAAATAAAAAGTTCTGACAAATATGGCATCGAATGGCATTTTCATAGTCTATAGCATCAATAACGGTAAATTCTATAGACACATTTTGTGACAAAATTTCATGAATATTCTTAGCGTCTTTGTAAAGAGACGAAACAAATTTGTCAACACAATCAAATCCCCGATACGATACAAATTTATTATAAGAAGGGTTGACAGAACAGACAATATTGTATGCGAACGCTACAGGCACATGTTTTTGTATGGTATGTGTATAAGTACCTTCAGTTTGTAATTGTGTAGTGTTGCATACATCTATCAACATAGTTTCAAAGTCAGCGTAAATTATAAATGGTACGTCTTGCTTCCGATCAAAATTTTTAAATTTTATAACAGATCCCTTTTTTGGTAGCACGGTAACGATACCATTACACGTGTGATTTTCCACACTATCTGCTGTTGTAAAAAACAGTAAGCATGTATCACAAAAGTATATTTTCCCATTATGTTTGGTTATTTGACTTCTCACCAGTCGCGACAAGTTTTTTATGAGACAATAATGCGATTTTAAACTATTTTCTATGTATAGTAAGTGTATAATTGTTTTATTGATAGAAGGTTCTGATTTGTAGAGTGGACCAATAACTTTTTTATTTTTTTCCAGACCATAAATTATGAAACTTAATTGCGGATTATTATTTTCAAAAACCTTTATATCAGACAATGTCATGGGAAATAACATATTATCAATGTTCAATACATCACTAAAATGTGGGTATGATGTTATTCTATTTTGATGTTTCTTAGCAGGATAGAGAGCTGCTACTACACACCATAAGAAACAATACTGATCTATGTTACGAATATTTAAACAAGCTTTTTTTTGTTTAATGAACCTCGGTAAATCGATAAAAGAGCTACCACCAAGCGGTTGAAATTTATTTACATTTATTTCTAAACTAATACAATACAAAAAACCCCAACCCGAATCACGGTCTTGAAATTCATCAACTTTCGTTCGTAATGTATCCCTCAACGATAAAAACAATGACTCAAAATCATAATTACTATAGATAGGAGTGTTTTTTGTACCAAATGATTTGATTTCTTGTTCATTATTTTTGAATAATAAAAACTTTGAGAAAAGCTCAAAGTTTGCTTTTATACATACATGTTTTTGTAAGCATTCGTCTAAAACATGCTTTATTTTATCTCGGATTGAGTTTAAAAAAATATCAATATTGATTTGGTTTTCATCTTTTGCTAATATTCTATAAGAAACAATTCGACACCGAAACGCTGAGGTTACAGTATCAACCCCATCAATATGTGGCTGACTTAAATTGTTTTGTCTATGTTTATTACTACGTAAATGCCCAATCCAAAACCTATTACATACACTTATTTTGCATACTTCACAGAACGGCATTTCGATGATATTATACTTACTTAGTGTTAAAATGCTAGCTATCTTTATTGGAAAGCTTTTTGATAGCTCCAAAACCACTTTTTAGAATATAGTTTAGTTTATAATGCATAAAATCATCATAAAAAATCCTAGCTATAACCATAGATGTTACATCTATGGGTATAACTATCTATATTGCAAAGTATATTTGTTAGCTTTAGATAGCACAAGCAAAATGTATTTTTTTACTATAACATTAAAATTGATTTTTATTTATAAGTGATTCTGTTAGAATAAAATGTTGGTTCACAGTCCTTACATCGTTTAAATACTGTAGTAAACAACTCTTGCAGAGTTTCCCACTCAGGACTGTGTTCACCTAGTCGTAATTTAACCGATGTTAAAGCCTTTTTGTACCTTTCTTGCGGGTCGGTGTTTTCAACGTCCTCAACGCGATAGAACTTCAGGTCACAGAAGAAGTCACCATCGCTGATCGCTGCGGTGCGGCGGGACTGTCCATCGGAGACTCGTGACGTAAATGATGATGTATTCACTGCATTGCCACGAGCCTTGATGCTTGGTGAGGAGCTGGTTTTTTCTTCTGCCTTTAAGATGGTGAAAATATTTTTTTTTGATTTTTTGTTCCTGTGAGCGAAAAAGATATTGTTAAGGTGAGGTATAACGCAAATTACCAATCTAAGATTAGATTTTGAACTGACTAAATCAAGTATAATATTCATATAAAAAAATATGCATGGATAATACCGAGGGATTACTCAAACAAAAAAACAATAGGGTAAAAAATTATCGACAAAAAAATTGAATTAAAAAATTTGATAAATTTAATCATTGCAGTAAAATGGAGGGATCACCCACAGGGTTTTTAAAATTATCTATTAATCTTTTTCAAGCAGCATGTACTTTTTTTGTATGAAGATTTCTGCCTAGGGTTGGCGCAGTCTTAACGTTGTTGTTTAATCAATCAACATGCTTGTATTATTTTTTTATTTCTATGAAATGCTATATTTTAAAACAAATCATAGTTTTGAGTGAAAGAGTCCATGAAAATCGTTGAGTCAAGGGACATACATGATATAAGTGTTTTCAGGTTAAGGTGATTTGTCACCCCAAATTCTGTTACTATCTAACTCAAGTTTGTTAGTTATATTTACCAACGGAACTCTTCTCGATTAGGAGAGCGGGTGACACCCACAGCTGCTGCACTGGCTGGAGATGTCTTACGTTTCTGCACCTTAGCTTTTGATGTCGCTGACTTCTTGATTGGTTGAGCAACTAGCATTGATGTGGCCGAGCTGTCGTATTCTGAATCATAATCCGACCTGTAAATAATAAAATACATTACAATATATGTATACTAATCGCTGCAAATGCAGGGGGGGTGTGCGGTTGCACTCGCCTAAACGCACATCCTCTATAACTATGTTCAGTTATGAATTACTGAAGAATTTTGGAAACAGATTTTTATTGCAATCTTTCACAAGTTTCGATTCAGATTGAATTTATTTTTTTACTCTGGTTCAGATTCAAGATATTTTTTGTAAAGAAAGGTATTTTTGTATTTTTTTTGTAGCAAAAAATAGGTGCTCCTAATTTAATAAAAAAAGTTTATTAAATTAGGTTAATAAACAGGCTAGGTATGTTATTCTAACACAGATATGATAAGTAATCAATATTTTGTGGTATATATTTTTGAGTTATTTCAGTTATTAACAAAATTATCAAGCAAAAATATGCAAAAAGTTTCCAGAAAAACCGAAAGAAAAGTAGAGAATTTGTACCGAAATTGGGAACTGAATTTTCAAACTTTTTTTTGTTGTGTTTTCGAGCATTTCCTTTCATCAGACCGGTGTTAATACGTGACAAAATTATTCTACTATCAAATTTAATCGCAGGATATATCCATAGTCGTCTAAAATTCAAATTTAGAACAAAATAACAAAAGACGTCTGCAAATGTTCAAATTGTTGCGTGGGCAGTTAAGGCGCTATAGGTTCAACGAACATTTTTGTATGAGGCGAAGAAGGCGAGCTCACGCTATGATACCGGGTTTTTATGTATAAAAAAATTATATAAAAATGACGTTCAAAGTTTTGTTTAATTTTGTTGATGAATTCACTAACTCAAATATTAACTAACATGTAACCAAATGTTTCAAAAATTAAAACGTGAGAGAAGTGAGTGAAAAATAGCATTTAAATTTTAAAAAGGAGGTATATTTGTTATTTTTTTTTATCGAGTGAAGTAATTCAAATATTGTATTGAATTATTGATTTCACTAGATAAAAAGCTCAAGAATATCATATATTTTTTTCTTCATAGAAAGCTATGGAAATTCTTATCAAAAACTTTAAAATTCTAGAGACATTTGAGAACCTATCGCGCCTTAAGACCGTGTAAAATTCGGCTCCTAAATTCGCAAACATCTTGGGACATTATTTTTTCTGGTATGAAAGTTGCGCGGGCATGTGAGTGGTAGGTAGTTGGTTTGTGTTAGTCGTAGGAGAAGCCGCGGATCACTACACTACCAGTAAAACATGATCCAAGCAAAAAAAATATTAAAAATTTCGCTGGCTTATCTGTTTTGTGCGACATTTGTTTGTTTGTTTACAAAAAATATCTCGAATAACCAGAGTATAGAATACAAGTAATAATGCTGGACAGTTCCACACAACATTATCTAGCCCCAAGCTTAGCAGAGCTTGTGTTATGGGTACTAGACAACTGATATACTTAATAAAACATATTACATAGATAGATATTTTTTATATAGAAAATACCCAGAATACTCTGAACAAATATCTACAAATCGCACAAATATTTGTTCCGAAGCGGGAATCGAACCCGCAACCTCCTGCGTCGCAGGCGAACGTTCGCCCGCCACGCCACAGGGGTCATCAAAACATAGCAAATAATAACAGAGTAAACTTACGAACATTTTCGTTGATGGTGTTGATATCGCAGTGGGTAGGCAGCGGTAGAGAATGCTTGAATATGTGGTGACTGCGTCGAGGCAGAAGTACTAGCAGCGTAGTAGCGTTGTACTGCAAGGCGGCTAGTGCAGCTGGGCGGGTGGCACTTCAGGTGGCAGCAGTGGGCGGGCGGAGAATCACTGGGATGACACTCGTACAGCACTTGATTCTGATCGCTTGACGAATAGACTGATTTTAATTCGATTCAATCCAAACACTGTTTTTATATGAAAATTTTGCTGGATCAAGCAAAAATTTAAATTACATATAGCAAACATTTTATCAATAATGTTGAATAAAAAAGTATATTTTATTTTGCACGTTACCAATTATTGTAAACAAGAATTTAAATAAGATAATGTTAATAAGATAAATAAAATAGCATCATCATCATCATCATCATCATCATCATCATCATCATCATCATCATCATCATCATCATCATCATTGCTGTTAGTTATAATTGACGACTAATGAACATTGAAAAACTGACCAAGTGCGAGTCGGACTCACGCATAAAGGGTTCTGTTCCATTATCACCATTATCATTACTATTATCTATAACAACGACAAAATATCACGTATGGTGTATGGGAGCCCTCTTAAATGTTTATTAGTATATGTTGTTATAGAGGCAACAGAAATATATAATCTGTGAAAAAATCATTTTGTCTGACTATTACGGTTCATGAGATAAAGCATAGTGATAGACAGACAGAAAGACAGACGAATGGACAGCGGAGTCTTAGTAATAGGGTCCCGTTTTACCCTTTGGGTACGGAACCCTAAAAAAACTAATTTAATGTTGTCTGACCTATTTTCACTTGCTTTTTTTATTTTGACATGCCACCCTCTGATAAAAATGTTTATAATCCATGTTGCTACGTTTTTATAAAATAACCATATGTCATGACAAACAAATATATCAAATTCGTTGATTGTTATTTGACGACAAAGTAAGCCGCTATATTGCAACATTGTTGAACACAAAATGTTGTAGTCATCATACAAAATATATTTCAAACTAGTTAGTTCTGACTTTACCAATTTACATTTACTGTTTTGAAATAAATGTAAATCATTAGGTATCATAATCAACCTATTATAATACCTATTGGAAGGATATATAGATAGATAGAATATTCTTTATTGCACAAAACAAACAATGTACATAGGCGAACTTAATGCTAAGAAGCATTCTCTACCAGCTAACCTTTGTGTATTGTGGATACATTTATGTAGGTAAGTATCTCCATGCTTGGTAAGTAAATGTTATGTATACACTAACGTAATACAAACTCTATATGAGATGAGTTGAGATGGAGAGAGAGATAGAAATAAATATTCCTAGGACAGATAAACAACGTTTTGGAATAAAATGTTAGACAAGAACGATACATATTTTGACTCTAGTCAACAAAATCTAGTCTAGAAAGTTTCAATGCTGTATGTTTTAATTATTGACTGCAACTTATAACAACAAAACATCAAATTAGTAATAATACAATTTCTAAGAATCCAATAAGACCTACTTCACAACCTTGATACTGTTTGATCAAACTATATTTTATAAGAGTATGTGAACCAAGCTATAGGCTGTTTGTTAGCAGAAAATATTTGCATTTGATAGTAACATAGCATAACTCCAACAGTCATCTAGTTCCTCACTAGGATTCTTTGCGTTGTAAGTATCAGGAACTATGATTACCATATGATTACCATGGTAACACAACACTCAGTCTCGAAACAAATATTTAAAAACATACAAAACATTTGTCTCGCATAGGGAGTCGAACCCACAACCTCTCACACCTTAGCAAGCTACTCTACCAACGCGCTACAGAGATCATCAATAGTGAGGGTGAAATTATGAGTCTCTTATCTATACAAGTACCACTGGTGAGTATAGTAGTTCAGTGTACCTACTTATTTACTTACAAAATGTATATTCTTATTATATTTTGGAATGTAAATGAGTATGAACCTTCTTATATGTTTTCGATTTTGTTTGTTCATAAGCAGTAGCCAATGTATAATATAATTACTCTGTAAGACGATAATGCTGAGGATGAGAAATATCACTTCTGTGGGACACACTTGTTGTTGACTTCGTTACACTTAACCTGATTCTTCCTGAGACATCAAAACACACGTATATGGATTTATAAGTCTGTAACGATGAACCATAAGTTTACATTTTCAGGATATTAGGTAGATATTTACTCTCAGATTCGTTGGATTTCCAGAAGAGAAAAAAACTGCGACCGCTGAATTTAGTTTTAATTTTTGTTTACTGTTATCTAGTGTGGGCACAGTGCAATACCACATAGGATGCGTCTTAGGTGAACGTGACCTATATGGTTATGCACTGGTCATAGGCAGAGGGTACTGAATTTAGTTTTCATTTTTGTTTACTGTTACCTAGTGTGGGCACAGTGCAATACCACATAGGGTGCGTCCTAGGTGAACGTGACCTATGTGGTAATGCACTGGTCATAGGCAGAGGGTACCGCATCAGGTGAGCCTTCTGCTTGATCCACCAACCAAAGCAGTATTTAAAAAAAAAAAAAAAAAAAAAAAAAAAAACATTTTTATTTACAAACCTTTATTATTTGCCTTTTCAAAATAATCATCTTATATTTTTTTCATTCGTCATTCTTTCTCAATGATAACTTAAAATAATAATGAACTGTGGACTGTCCTGCTAAATACGTAAAGCATGGTATACCTATATGAGCATCTAACAGCATGCAATAATGCGTTCTCAGCATAACAGCAGAATTCTAAGTAACAAACGAGTAAGTGCGAGACATGAAACCTAATACATTTCTTTATCGCATAACCATTATACTGATTACGGTTATAATACTGGTTAGGTACCTATGTTATTGTTAAACTGTTAAGACTCTTTCATCTTACATTTTTTACGTTAGTACTATTAATGTCCCTAGGACGCGTCCTTGGCATTACACTGCGCCTGCTGCTCTTAGACAAAGATAAAAAGGTAAAATAATAAAAAAAAATAAAAAAAAAAACAAAAAAATAAAAAAAAAATAAAAAAAAATTAAAAAAAATCAAAAAAAATCAAAAAAATTAAAAAAAACTCTGTAATTGGGCGGAATGGACCACGAGCGACAGCGAAGTGGACCAGAACGCCCAATTAATTTACTACTAGTGCTGAGGAACTCCTGCATCCGATACAAAACGGATAACCTATAGAAACAGCCGGTGCGCTACCACCACGGCCTGACTAAAGTCGTTCGAGGCCATTGAGGTAATGTGGTTTTATGTACTATCTAACATATTAGGTACCTACCTCAATGTTCGAGGCCTGGTTTTTAAGCCTCGCCCTCCTAGGCCTCGTTTACGTGGGGTATTTCTTTAACGCTTGGTGCGAGTTCCATGCGTACCTATATTCGTTGACTGGTTCAGCCGTTTTGGCGTGATTGAGTAACAAACATAGGTACAAACATCCATACATCCAAACATCCAAAAATTCAAACATCCAAAATTTGATATCTATGATCGTTGATCATAGGATTAGATACGCTTACTTTTTCAAAGATTCGGGTAGATTTTCTTTTTCCAAAAATGCGTAGCCCATTGTTCTGGTAAATAACGGTCCAAACGTGGGTCAAAAAAATATCGCGAGGTCAAACAACTACCTATGTAAAAAAATGATACATAAAAACAAAAGTTACTACATTGTTACTCTATAGATCAACCTCCATGACTACCATTTATACTACCTGTGGCAAGAGAATTGAATACAAAAACCTCGGAACAAGAACCTAACATGGAAGTAAAAAGCTAAGCCCTTTATCAAAACAAGACGAGCGAGCCCATGTACATAAAGCAAGACTTATTTAATTGTAGTCACATATATGATGCGTTACCACAGATTACTTAATAGTTACTTCGCGTAACATCCATAGACTTAGAATTTTCGCTACGCACTAGATCTATGGTAACATCTGACATCTCACCTCCTTGGTAGGCTGATAGTAGCAACCTCTCGGGAAAATGCGAGCTTCCTGTTACACACTTCCGTCCATGAAGTTATAGGTAAATCTGGAGGCCACGCTCGTCTTGGCCTTTATGAAGCAAATCGACTGAGTTCTATCTCGCTCCACTTAGGTCCCCCTCCTCTCTTTTTAGTAGGGTGTCCACACAACTACAAAGTAAAAGAGACACGTTCAAAAACGATAGGTATAGGTGAAAACCTAACAATATATATTCGTGCCATTCTTTTATAAGTAGATAATACTGTAAAATGAGAGACGTTTGAACGGAAATAATAATTAATCATAGTATCCTACCAGCAATTAATTCCCAATCACATTCCTCTTCTTCCACTCTTATAGACGTGGTTGTCATTTTGCAGATAAAAATAAAACAATGTATGTAATATAATTATATAATCAATAGGTATTAGTTGTAATATTCTTTCTATTAACAAATGCATATCTGTAGGTACAAAATGATTAGAGATCCATCAACTTATCTGTAGAATGAAATGTATGTAGATGATAGAAAACGACATATATTTCATTCTACAGATAAGTTGGTGGATCTGTACTGCATATTTTTGCTGTTTCATAAAATTGTTTTTTTTATTTGACTCTGGATAGCCCTACATACTTTTCATTCTACAGATAAGTTGGTGGATCTTTACTGCATTTATTTGCTGTTTCATATTTTTTTTTATTTGTCTCTGGCTAGCCATTGTGTTCTCCTTGTTGGATCCTTAACAAAGCTAAAAAAGGAATAAAATAAATTTAAATAACTGAGTAACGACATAACAAAAACTTTATACCTAGGTAGTTTAAGCGAGAAAGAAGATCAGAAAGAGATGCCTAAGTGCCTTTTAGTCTAATGGCATAAGATCATAACCCTGCTAGCTGGTCGGAAATCAGACTGCTGATCAAAACGGGAAAGATACAAAGTTTACTATGCATCATGGTCACTATAGTTGGTTTCTGTTTACAATGCAAATTTTGTTAAATTCTGAAAAATAACTACAAGAAACCTTTTGAATTATATGTTGGAAACCACGTGTGTACTTGTTTATGTACCAGACATTACTAGATGCTGGTAAAAACAAAGACTTCTATGTAAAAAACTAAATTTTTGTTATTATGAAAATATTCATATATTATGATAATTTACTACTCACCTGTGAAATAACAAGTTACATCTAGGACACCATTTACTTCCACAATTTAGAACTACACATTTTTGAACCATTTTTCGTGTTTTGATAACGAGTAACGTTTTTTTTTTTTTTTTTTAACATTGATAGACCTTTGTTTGACCACGATCTCACCTGTTGGTAAGTGACGATGTGGCCGAAGATGAAGCACAAAGGTCTAGAAGGCACCTATTCACTCTTGACTTGAAGAGACCCAGATTATAGTTTTCAGGAAAGACAGACGACGGTAGTGTATTCCACTCCTTAGCAGTTCGCATTATAAAGGTAGAACTGAAACGTTTTGTGCGAATAGAAGGTATACCAATGGTTATAATCTGATTATAAACTTCCGAGTCGACAAAATTATATTTATGCTATTGACAATTCGCCTCAGAGACGCATTCGGTGTTGCCGTAGTTTCGGGATGCCGATTTCCACAAAGATGGGACAATTGAAAAATATCTATTGATCGTTAAATTATATCGGTTAAAAGATCAGTTAAATATTATTTTACAAATTACTTATAGGTTGTAATAATTATTCGCCATATTGAATTACCAATTATGAAATTATTTGCCATAACAATGAAAATTGTAATTTAAAGGTAAACAAAGGGCGAATTTTGATTTCTGAGATAGCATCACAGGAGTCCAACGAAAGATCAATGTACTGAATGTTGAAGCAAAGTACTTTGCTTCAACATAAGGTACAGAGTGAGGCCTCCAGACTACCCAAATTCAAGCTTCTTGCTTCCGCCCTTTTCACGAAATCACTCCCACAGATTGCACGAAAGCGAGAGGAAAGATGTTACACATCAAAACTCCTTGGTACCTACGGAAAACTGTCTTTTTCCTCTTAAGGCTGGCCGCAGACGCACGATTTCCTGATTTTGTTTCCGAATCAGGAATTTAGATTCGGAGAATTAGAATTAATCATTTAAAATGCTCGGCTTACATTCAAAATGCACATTAGAACGAGACAAATTACTAAAGACGGTGCCTCTCATTCGGCTCGTTTCTTATAGAATATAGAAGTTCTTGTATTTGACTCTTCCCGCCATTTTCGAAAAGAGACGTTGTATACTTTTATTTTATTTCTTTTTCTAGTGTTTTCTTGAGTTATTTTGTGTTATTTTGGTGGCATTTTAACTAATGTAGCTCGTTTAAAAAGCACAAGTGTAGTGAAATGAAATGGAAGTGAATTGCGTGACTTTTGAAATTAGTGGAAATTGTCTACCAAAGTTTTAGTAAAATTGGCCAACGTTTCACTAAAACATGACTCGACTGTGACTTTGACGACTTGGAAGGAGTGTAACGTTGCAAAATATATTGAAAATACAATTAGTGAAAATACAGATACTTGAAAATGGCAAATGCACAAGTCGTGCGGCGCCAATTATAAAGAAAAAAAAAAAGTTCTTGTCATAGCAGCGCGCGTTCCCTTTGGGGTTGTGTTATGTAGAGATTCTTGCGAGATCCATGCTGTTGTACAAATCCATGTTGTACCTTCTCTTTTGTAAAAAAAAAACTCTATGGTTGTACCCAGTCACAGACAAATCAACTTTTGTTGATGTACAAATGTTTTTTGGGTGTTTTGTGAATTTTATTTATTTTTTATTTATTTTCTACGTAAAATCGCTGTTATATACCTTAAATGTGTAACTGTACGCCTATTGAGTTATGTCTTGCGGAGCTAGCATATGTTATACAAAGGTTAGTCACACTTACCTACCAAGTTTCACGACCTCCATAGCGCGTCGGTCGAGTAGCCGGCTGAGATGAGAAAGGTTGCGGGTTCGATTCCCGCTGTGGGACAAATGCTTGTATGATCTGCAAATATATTTTGATCCGGGTCTGGGTGTTATGGTACTATGGTACTCGTAGTTTCTGATACCCAAGACACTGGGAATCCTATAAGTGTGTGACTGTTATGTTATGTTATGTTATGTTATGAAGTAACATACAGAGATTCTAACGACCCAGAATTCAAGTTTTCGAACTACACCACGTCCATCATAACTATAACCTCTGTGGCGCGCCGGGCAAAGGTTCGCCTGCGACGCAGGAGGTTGCGGGTTCGATTCCCGCCTCGCAGCAAATATTTGTACGATCTGCAGATATTTGTTCAGGGTGTTCTGGGTGTTTTCTATGTACAATAAAAAATATCTATCTATGAAATGTGTTGTATTAAGTATATCAGTTATCTAGTACCCATAACACAAGCTCTGCTTAGCTTGGGGCTAGATAATGTTGTGTGAACAGGCCAGCATTTTCTTTTATTATTTATTTATTTATTTATTTACTATACGTATTCACTGAAACTCTTGTCTAAATCTTTCCAGCGCCCTTAGAGTCTGTGTACCGCTTGGGCCCTTTTGTACGGAAACGATGTTTGCTCCTCTTTTGGATATCATCTCATCAATCTCCATGAAATGTTGTTCAATTATAAGTTCCTACACTAATATCAAGACACGTGTTTTGTCAGTTTCATCAAAAGATAAATAAATAAATAAATAAAAATAAATAAATAATACTAGACAGTTCACACAACATTATCTAGCCCCATACGGAGGCCTGCGTTGCTCGATGTCTAGCCCCAAGCTACGCGGAACTTGTGTTAAGGGTACTAAATTACTGCTAAAGGTACTTAATACAATACATTACTTTTTTTTTTTATTAAACATAGAGAATACCCAGATCATCCCGAACAAATATCTGCAGATCATACAAATATTTGTTCAAAGTCGGGAATCGAACCCGCAACCTCCTGCGTCGCAGGCGAACCTTCGCCCAACGACAATTAGTCAGTTAGCTTCTCTCGTCAATTAGTACGAGATCCGGCCTAAAGAGACTTCTACACGCTGGCCCAATAGTTGGCCCAGCATTGGTGAGACCGTTTGCCCGGTTGGCCAAGTGGTACGCCAACCTTCTTTGGTTTATCAACCAAGTTTGGTGCTTGAGCAAATTTCTGGCAAGTTACCTGCACCGTCGATGCATGCCCGCGAACTGGGCCCCGATTGCTCGAATTCTGAACGAATCTAACTATACCATAGTTCAATCGTTCAAACGTTGGACTTGATTGGTCAGCAGCCAAACTCAACCAATCCAGACGCAGTAAAGTTCAAACGTTTGAGCTTTAGTAAATACATTCAGGATTAGCACGACTTGGGGGGCAGAGCGCTTGGCGAACGTGTGGTGAACGCACTTGGCGCGTTAGAGCCAAGATCCTTCGGTGAGTGGATGAAAAAACGACAAAGCACGGCTCACAGACACCGAAGGTATTCTACAAGTATAGCGAAAATTATAAATATATATATATATATATTTTACTGCGTGAGTGACGGATCAAGCAGATAGCCAACATGATGTTACGTGGTAACCTCTGCCTTTTGCAACGCCTATGTGGCATTGCATTGCACATAAAGATGAAAAGTCTCATGTGCCTGTAATTTCACCGGCAGTCATATCCTTCAAACCGGAACACAGCAATGCGGGCACTACTGCTTTGTGGCAGAAATAAGTATGGAGGTAGAACTTCCCCGGATTAACTCTTTCACAAAAAAGGACTACTACTACTACACCAATGACTTTTCTAAGTTACGTGCGGATTTCCATCGCTCTGTGCTTCGGAGGGCACGTTAAGCTGTCGGTCCCGGCTGTTATTGATTAATAGCAGTGGATAAGCCATGTCAGAGGCCCTCGGGCAGCTTGACAAACTCCGACACCAGGCCAGCAGTACCTCATACGAAACGAAACGAACTACTAAATTTATGGTAGATGATGATTGCTTGTTTCCTTCCTAAGGGTAGCATCATGTGTTGCGGCGACCTTGGCTATATCCTGCATCATGGCGACGCTGTTGGTCATGCTGGGGCTGGGAGTAGGGGTGGGCTACAACTACTGCATTGTGGAACAAAAAATTAACGCCACTCTTATGCAATCAAGTAAGACGTTAATATTTATCGATATACATATAAAATCGTTGTGTGACTGACCAACTGACTGCCGACTCACTGACTGACAGTTATGTGGCCACTTTAAGCTTTGACGCCAAGTTGACACCCTATAAAACGCAGTAGGAAGGGGATGAATCGTTTTCTTTAACTATCTGACCGACTCACTGTCTGACAGTAATATGGACACTCTAAGCTTTGACGCCCTATAAAAAGCAGTAGGTAGAGGATGAATCGGCTACTTTAACTATCTAACCGACTCACTGGCTGACAGTAATATGGTGACTTTAATCTTTGACGCCAAGTTTACGCCTTATAAAACGCAGTTAGGAAGAGGATGAATCGTTTAATTTAACTATCTGACCGACTCACTGGCTGACAGTAATATGGTGACTTTAATCTTTGACGCCAAGTTGACGCCTTATAAACGGAGTAGGAAGAGGATGAATCGTTTAATTTAACCATCTGACCGACTCACTGACTGACAGTAATATGGTGACTTTAATCTTTGACGCCAAGTTGACGCCCTATAAAACGCAGTACTAAGAGGATGAATCGTTTAATTTAACTATCTGACCGACTCACTGGCTGACAGTAATATGGTGACTTTAATCTTTGACGCCAAGTTGACGCCCTATAAAACGCAGTACTGTGAGGATGAATCGTTTACTTTATCTATCTGACCGACTCACTGAGTTTTTTTTTTTTTTTTTAACATTGATAGACCTTTGTTTGACCACGATCTCACCTGTTGGTAAGTGACGATGTGGCCGAAGATGAAGCACAAAGGTCTAGCAGGCACCTATTCACTCTTGACTTGAAGATACCCAGATTATAGTTTTCAGGAAAGACAGACGACGGTAGTGTATTCCACTCCTTAGCAGTGACAGTAATATGGTGACTTTAATCTTTGACGCCAAGTTGACGCCTTATAAAACGCAGTAGGATGAGGATGAATCGTTTAATTTAACCATCTGACCGACTCACTGACTGACAGTAATATGGTGACTTTAATCTTTGACGCCAAGTTGACGCCCTATAAAACGCAGTACTAAGAGGATGAATCGTTTACTTTATCTATCTGACCGACTCACTGAGTGACAGTAATATGGCCACTTTAATCTTTGACGCCAAGTTGACGCCTTATAAAACGCAGTAGGAAGAGGATGAATCGTTTAATTTAACTATCTGACCGACTCACTGACTGACAGTAATATGGCCACTTTAATCTTTGACGCCAAGTTGACGCCTTATAAAACGCAGTAGGAAGAGGATGAATCGTTTAATTTAGCTATCTGACCGACTCACTGACTGACAGTAATATGGACACTCTAAGCTTTGACGCCCTATAAAAAGCAGTAGGTAGAGGATGAATTGGCTACTTTAACTATCTGACCGACTCACTGTCTGACAGTAATATGGACACTCTAAGCTTTGACGCCCTATAAAAAGCAGTAGGCAGAGGATGAATCGGTTACTGTAACTATCTAACCGACTCACTGACTGACAGTAATATGGCCACTTTAATCTTTGACGCCAAGTTGACGCTCTATAAAACGCAGTAGGAAGAGGATGAATCGTTTAATTTAACTATCTGACCGACTCACCGACTGACAGTAATATGGCCACTTTAATCTTTGACGCCAAGTTGACACCCTATAAAACGCTGTAGGAAGAGGATGAATCGTATTATTTAACTATCTGACCGACTCACTGACTGACAGTAATATGGCCACTTTAATCTTTGACGCCAAGTGACGCCCTATAAAACGCAATAGTAAGAGGATGAATCGTTTACTTTATCTATCTGACCGACTCACTGACTGACAGTAATATGGCCACTTTAATCTTTGACGCCAAGTTGACGCCCTGTAAAACACAGTAGGAAGAAGATTAATGGTTTACTTTAACTATCTGACCAACTCACTGACTGACAGTAATATGGCCACTTTGACGCCCTATAAAAAGCGGTAGGTAGACGATGAATCGTTTACTTTATTTACCTGACCGACTCACTGACTGACAGTCATATGGCCACTTTAATCTTTAAAGTGATCGAAGCGTTCGACACCCCCCTTCGTCATCCTTTTCGTATATTCTTTTAGAGCTGCAGGGCAATTTATCACTTTTTTTGTGCCGTCTTTCTGAGTCCGTAAGATACTAGTTTTCCCAATTTTTGGATGAAACGCATTGCTCAACAGAAGAACCTCTTTAGTATCTTGACAGACTACGAACGCTACATTCCCTTTAACCCTCCATTTGAACTGCCCTTTTTCCAGCTTTAGTTTACGTTTACCCTTTATAAGAACGGGGAGATATTTTCTATGTCTTCGCACGGTTCCAGTTGCGTAGATCCCATTTTCGTAAGGATATTGCAGTAGGTAAATTGAAGTCGCAGAAGAAATTGTCAAATGTAACAATAATGTGATATTCTTCAAGTGCTTTATCTATTAGCTTTTCCGTCAGCATATTTACAACATTATATCCCAGTCCTTCCTCTGATCCGGTGTCTGATTTCCCAGTATAAATGTAGAATTCATATAGGTATCCGGTACTGCTGTCGCAACGGCACCATACCTTGTAGCCCCTTTTTATTGTATTTTTTCATTGACGAACGGCCTTTGAAGAGAATCATTGATTCGTGAATACTTTGGGACGAGGAAGCCTTCGCGTTTGTCAAACAGGCACGATTAATCGAATCTAACAGCGGGCGTAATCTATAGAGTTTGTAGTAGTTCGCGCTTGTCTTCGCTGGCTGTTGTGCGTTATCATTTACATGCAAACACTGCAATATTTTTTTAAATCTTTTTACAGGCATCGTTTCTGCTATTTCGTTTACTCGGAAACCAGGATCAGATGACCAATATAGGTCAATAGAAGGAAGTTTATGGTATCCCATCACTGTAACAATACCTATAAAGGCTTTTAGTTCTTTTTTATCTAAGTCTATCCATCCTTCAACTATTTTTGCCCAGCGAATAGGTTTGTCTGATATATTATCGAGTCATAGACCTCGTCTGTAAAGAATTTTTGAAACAAAGTTACAAGTCTTATTTGGCAGCTAAACATTGGTTCAGGCGCCATTGGAATTTCGTCATAAATGCTAGGTGTTGGCCGATATGTTGTCCACTTACTTTTTTCCAGGTTTCTTCATCACCGTCCGAGTCTTCGGTTTCTGAATCGTCATAGACATTAACTGGTGGTTTTGTCCTTGGCTCTAGAGTCTGTTGAGTACCAGATGTACTGGGTAAAACTTCAACTCTTGTCGCCCGCCTAGGACGATCACGTTGTGATGATTGTGATATTGAGTTAGCTGGAAGCTGTACAGGCGAAAAACTGCTGGGCTGAATTTCAGGAGGCATTGGGCTACTAGGTGGATCAGGTGTTGGTGGCATAGGCCCGCCATTGGGCTCATCATCATCGTAGTTCTCTAATATTTTCTGAAGTTTTGCGTTACTGTATTGAGCCTCATCTTCATCGGATTCTAAGTTGTCATCCGACACATCGGGATCATCGGGAAGACCAAAAATCTCTTCTAATCCATTTATAATCTCTAAATCGTTGAGTATTCGTCTACTCCTACTCATTTTCAACATAATCTGTAACACGCAAAAAAAACATGCACATCATGCTCACTCCACAGGTAGCGGGAATATTTTTACCACCATCCAAAATGGTCCACACAGGCAGAGAGAATATATTTACCAACACAAAAAAATCATGCAAAAAAAGTTAACAAAAAAGAAAAAGAAAAAAAAAGTTATTTAACATAATAAGAATAATATCAACTTGCATTTTTCCCGTCCTGTATATTGGAGATTCGTAGAGATTTGTTAACAGGTGCCGAAATTCACTTATTTTCAAACTGACTGCTGTCACAGACTAACAAAATGTATGAGGACCGTTCATAAGTCCTTAGTGAATAATGTTGAGGGGGTTTCCACAAATGATATTGCCATAGATAAAAACCGATCGCTGGATTAGTTTCAGAAAAAACCCTCAGAATGGTGGGAAAAATATTCCCTCTGCTTTATAAAGGGTTAATAATAATTATTATTTACTTCTAACAATTAATGTATTCAGAGAATGGAATCCCTTTGTATTGAGGAAGGCCTCCTAGGTCACGTCCACCTAGGACGCGCCCTATGTGGCATTGCACTGCGCTCGCCGCCCTGATACATAAAGACGAAAAGTCTCATGTGCCTGTAACTTCACCGGCAATCATACCCTTCAAACCGGAACATAGCAATGCGAGCACTACTGCTTTGCGGCATAAATAGGTATGGTGGTAGTACTTCCCCGGACGAACTCTTTCACAAAAAAGCTCTACTACTACTAAAAACCTGAAATACAAATAATTTAGACTATGGACACAAACGCCGACGAATTGGCATTGATTTGGCGATCTCGCTTCGCTTGGTCAAATTAGTGTAATGTTTTAGGTGTACAGGTTTATGTATAGGTAGGTAGGTTACTTTCAATTGATGGGGTAGGTACTGCCGTACCCCGCCGTTTTGTTTTCATACGAGAGCCGCGAAGGAATTTTTCTGCAGTCTAAAAACTAATATATAAAAGGCAATGTCCTGACTGACTGACTGACCGAGGTCCAACGCACAGCCTAAACCGCTGGTCGTAGAGACTTGAAATTTACAGGGTGTGTTCGTCTTGATGCGTAGGGTTGTACTAAGAAAGGAATTTTGAAAATTCGCATGCTTAAGGGTTCAAAATGCGGTTATAACGTAAAACAAAAATGCTCTGCATTTCGGAAACCGTTAGTAGTAGAATCATGAAATTATACATGGAGATTCCTCAAATAAAATAAACAAACACGTATTTCAGTGGTTTCCCGAAATTTTCTTGAAAATAAGCAGCAATAATTTTTCTTTGTAAAAAAATAAAAAATACTTTAGTTTTTACAACGCACAGCCTAAACCGCTGGTCGTAGAGACTTGAAATTTGGAGAGTGTAGTCCTTTTAGGGTGTAAAAGTGTAAACAAAAAGGAATTTGGAAAATTCGCTCCCTTAGGGGTCCATAAAGGGCTTTTAATGAACACACTTTGCGTTTTGCAGCGCACAGCCTAAACCGCTGGACCTAGATAGGTACATGAAATTTGGAGGATGTATTCATTTTTGGGTGTAGGGGTGTACTAAGAAAGGATTTTGGAAAATTCACCCTGTAAGGGGTCCAAAACGGCTTTTAATGTAAAACTAAAATGCTTCGTATTTCGGAAACCGTTGGTAGTAGATACTTGAAAATTCATAGGTACATTCCTTATATTAAAATAAATATATTTCAGCAGTACCTGAAAGTTTTGCTGAAAAAAGCCACGGAAACGTTTTGTATGTAAATAAATACACCTTACGTTTTAGCCAGATTTCAGCATATTTTGACTATTGAAAAGTTAGTTTCACAGTGTAGTCATTGAGATCAAAATATTTTCAGGACCTCAAGGTTCAAATGGGACCCCAAAATTGAAAAACTTGAGTATGGTGTTGTTTCAAAGGTCGTTTCACTGTGTCGTTGTTGAAATCAAAATATTTTCAGGACCTCAAGGGTCAATTAGGACCCCTAAATTGACAAACTTAAATATGGTGTCGTTGTTGAAATCAAAATATTTTCAGGACCTCAAGGTTCGAATGGGACCCCTAAATTGAAAAACTTGAGTATGGTGTCGTTTCAAAGGTCGTTTCACGGTGTCGTTGTTGAAATCAAAATATTTTCAGGACCTCAAGGGTCAAATGGGACCCCCAAATTGAAAAACTTGAGTATGGTGTCGTTTCAAAGGTCGTTTCACGGTGTCGTTGTTGAAATCAAAATATTTACAGGACCTCAGGGTTAAAATGGGACCCCTAAATTGAAAAACTTGAGTATGGTTTCGTTTCAAAGGTCGTTTCACGGTGTCATTGTTGAGATAGAAATATTTTAAGGACCTCAGGGTTAAAATGGGACCCCTAAATTGAAAAATTTAAGTACGGTGTCGTTTCAAAGGTCGTTTCACGGTGTCGTTTTTAAGATTAAAATATTTTCAGTACCTCAAGGTTAATATGGGACTCCTAATTTTAAAACTTGAGTATGTTGTCGTTTCAAAGGTCGTTTCACGGTGTCGTTGTTGAGATTCAAATATTTTCAGGACCTCAAGGTTAAATGGGACCCCTAAATTGAAAAACTTGAGTTCGGTGTCGTTTCAAAGGTCGTTTCACAAGGTCGTTGTTAAGATTAAAATATTTTCAGGAAATCAAGGGTAAAATGTAACCCCTAAATTGAAAAACTTGAGTGTGGTGTTGTTTCAAAAGTCGTTTCACGGGATGGTTGTTGATCTTTAAGTTGTTGACTGCACGCCGCGCCGGAGATGTTTTCAAACTACGCGCGGACGAAGTCGCGCGCGTGTCATCTAGTTATCTATGAATTGCTTATCCGGCAACGACATGGGATCACTGGTGTTTGATTATACCTATTGACGCCAGACAACAATTTGTAATCCTCTCAGGGTGTCGCGGATACTAGAATTCTACAACTACAAAACAGCTTAAGGAATATAAAATGGGACATAATCGGCCTTTCTGAAACAAAAATGTCAGGACAACATATAGAAGAAAACCAAAATTATATACTATTTAACAACGGAGAGCAGAAAGGAAGAAATGGTGTAGGCTTTATGCTAAAAATTATTTGAAATTAAACATAGTAAATTTTGTCGCGTATTCTGATAGAGTTGCACGCCTTGATATGAAATTTGATAAAATATATATTACAATAATACAAGCTTACGCTCCCAGTAAAAAGGCTAATAAAGACCTCGAAATAGACCAATTTTACAAAGATTTGAGAAAGGCTATAGAAAAAACAGGCAAAATACCTTTGTAATTGGCGATTTTAATGCCAAAATTGGTATGCCACAAGAAGATGAAAAATATGTCCTAGGAAAATTTGGATATGGAATACGAAACGATAGAGGCCAAAAGTTTATAGAATTTTGCTTCGAGAACCAGTTAACGATTACAAACTCTAAATTCAAAAAACCAGCAAAGAAAAAATGGACTTGGCATACCCCGAATGGTATGTATAGAAACGAAATTGACTTCATAACCACGAAAAACTTTAAATTGGTAAAAGATGTTCATGTCCTTGATATTAACTACCCGTTGGATCATCGTCCAGTCAAATGTCAAATACAAATAGAAGGGATGTCAAAAAGAAGTAGAAAAAGCTTTTGCAAACCAAAGATGAAAAAATTTACACCAATAGAAAAGGAGTCACTTACATATATGTATGTTCCAAGAAGAAGAGATAAATGGGAATAGTCCAGAATAAACTTACCGTAACCTAATGAAGTCGATCAACAAATGTATAAACAAGCTGCCACAAAATATTACAAAATCTGTCGGTTCAGATGATATATTTACAGAAGGGATAATCAAACTTATCAAAGAAAGAGACGATCTAAAGAAAATAAACAACAGAACATTTAATCAAAGAAAACGTCTTAGAAAACTGTACACAAAAATCAGAAAGAAACTCAAAGAAAATCAAAAAGAACAAAGACTGAAAATTTTACAAGAAGAACTAGAAATTTCGGGTTCTAGTAAAAGGGCATTTAAAAAACTAGATACATCTACAAAATGGGTTATGGAACTCAAGCAAAACAAAAATAACAAGCTGGTCACATCTAGACATGAGCTAATAAAAACAGCTACAGACTTTTACAAAGATTTGTATAAAGAATGTAAAGATGTAGAGCGAATTACATGCAACCACCAGATCTCTATAAAGCAAGAAGTCCCACCTTTCATTCAGTCTGAAATACAAATAGTCATTCGCAAAATAAAAACGAATAAAAGCCCGGGTAAAGACAAAATAACGAATGATATTGTAAAAGCATTCGGAGAAGCTATCTACCCCATACTGACAAACTCATATAACCAAGTACTAATATTTGAGCATGTCCCAACTACATGGAAAAGCTGCACAATCACACTGCTCTATAAAAAAGGAGATCCTAAAAACATGAACAACTACTGTTACAGGCCTATCAGCTTACTTTCAACCATATACAAAATATTTACTGCCTTGTTATCAAATCGTATCAATAAAACAATTGAAGAAAACCAAACCAGAGAGCAGGCTGGTTTTAGAAAAAACTTTTCGAATATCGACCATATATTTGCTCTAACTCAAATATTAGAAAAGTACATTGAATATGGAAAACATATTTACATAGTCTTTATTGATTACAGCAAGGCTTTTGACTCCATTAAACATATAGAGCTCTGGAAAGCCCTGGCGGAACAGGGAATACACACGAAATATATTACGCTATTAAAAAATATATATACACAGAATGTGTCGCAAAAGTCAAATTATAAAAACCTGGAGATACATTTAACATAGAGAAGGGCGTTCGTAAAGGTGATACAATCTCACCAAAATTATTTATAGAAATTAATATGTGGATAACTATGTTTACTTGGGACAAAATATATGCTTCATAGACAGAACTAAATAAGAAATAGGAAGAAGAACAGCGCTTGCATGAAAGAAGTATTGGTCACTGAAGGAAATATTTAAAGGTAGCTTCAAAACTAGCATAAAGAAACAACTTGCAGACTCAACTATCCTACCAACCTTACTTTATGGATGTCAAACTTGGGCTCTAACAGCGGAAAATAAAATCAGGCTTAGATCCTTCCAAAGAGCAGTTGAAATAAGTATGATGGGCCTTAAACTGCGTGATCGCATCAGAAGCTTTAAGATCAGATCTAAGACAAAGATATTAGACGCTGGAAAAATGGCAGCAAGACTCAAATGGAAATGGGTAGGTCACATTGCGAGAGTAAAAGATAATCGATGGAGTGAGAGAGTCTTACACTGGTGGCCCCGCGACGGAAAGAGAGAACGCGGCCGACCCGTCCGCCGCTGGGGAGACGACATCATTGCAATAGCTGGGAAGCAATGGGTACGAACTTCGCAAAGCAGGATGAACTGGTTAGAGATGGAGGAGGCCTTTATTCAGCAATGGATGGCCCCTGAATAAACAAAAAATTATAATAATAATATATAATTAAAACTGTATAATATAATAAAGAAATCATATCTAATAAATAATTATAAAAGTAATTAAATAAATCTATATCATATGAAATGCATGCAATTTAAAATTGTTACTAAATGAAATTAATTTACGTTATATGAAACGCATGCAAATTCAATTATTATTATTAATACTATTATAATAATACGATCTATGTTACTACGTATGGGGAAATAAAGGCTATTTTTTTTGTTTTTTTTTTATAAGGGTGTCGCTGATAAGCTTCCTCTGTGTCCAGTCTGACGGCATTTTGCGCACTTTCTTCGTCGGCTGCGGTGAGTAGGTATTATTGCTCGAGACATTTTTTATTGTTTGCTGCAGTTACGAGTTCCTAAAAATACATAAGTTCCTAAAAATACCTCTAACGTAGATCTTAAATATTCTATAATTACTCATTTCTTCGTAGTAACAATAACTATCCTTACAAGATAATCACCTCCAAACGCAATTTATAAAACGTAGCCTCGAGTAGCTCCTTTTGCGGAACGTCGGTGATTTTGAATGAAAGCGATTGGAGCTGTCTTTTTGCTTACGGAATACCAAATAATAATAAATTCATAGATTCGCTATGGGGTCGATAAGCGCTGAAACCATCTATATAGTGACTTTGATGGAATGCAACCGATGGTGACGTCATCTCAGTAACCCCTCGGAATAAGAACTACAGCATGGAACTAAGGCTAAAAACGAAACGGTATCGATTATACCAGTCTCATTCTTTTATATTAATGTATTCATGTGTTGGAATGAGACAAGCATAAATCTATCTGTTCTTATTTGTGTAAATCTTACCAGGCCAAATGTCAAATTACTAGTACATTCATGGTAACAATCTAGGGAGATGTATATGCATGATACCAAAATTCAGAGTACGGAACGGAAAAACGACTGTCGTGTGACAATATATTTGAATCTCTCTAACATAGGATAGCAAGCTATCTTCTAGGATAGGAGTAAGAAGGAACACTCTATGCTATTTTAGCACTCAATCCATGTACTACTACATTCATGTGTAACCCACTGAAGATAGAGAATACGAATTATGTCTTTTGACAGTTTTTGATGATAACTTTGGGCAAGTGATAGTCATTCTACCTGTCAAACGTTGGTCACCGAGTGATTTTCAAAAAAGGGAATAGGGCCCCCCTATTCCCTATCTTTACTTACCTTATACTTTTTGGTTAAAGTCTTACAAACCGCGGTCAGAAACATATTACGAGGTACAAAGGGGAATATGGGGGAGGGGAGTCAAAATTCGGCTTGGCAACATTCAGAACCGAATTCAGCAGGCTTTTTTACATCGGAAAAGTCATGTTGCCAAAATGGCTCCCTTTTTTTTACACTACTTGAATGACGGAACAAGCAGATGGCCCACCTGGCATTAAGCACATAATGCCGTTGAAACGAAGCGAAGTTTTTTAGAATTTTTGACTAGTCTACCTACCTAATGTTATGGTCCACATGTAGTTGGGCAATACCTAGTTTTTTTTAAATTTCACTTCTTTATTTACAGAAGCATTCAGAACACCAATGAAAGCGCCAATTGCGCCAATTGCTCCTATTGCGCCAATTGCGCCAATTGCGCCAATTGCGCCAAATGCGTCAGTTCCGCCAAATGCGTCAGTTCCGGCAAATGTGTCAATTCCGGCAATTCCGGCAATTCCGGCAAATGCGTCAACTCCGGCAAACATCACCAGCGGCAGAAGAATGCAAAGACGATCTGAATATCATAATATGTATAAAACAATAACATTGCTGAATTTAGAGATGCCATCTTCAACCCTATCAACTTTGGAAATAAGGTCGACGATGGTGGTACCATTGAAACATTTCGCGTTGATGACACTGATCAAAGATTTACAAAATCGGAACAAAAACGTTACGTTGGAGTTAATAGCTGCGAGATCGCAATAAACGAAATAATTAAAACGTAGATTTTTAATTATTTTATTTTAGAAAAAGGTTTTGAGGTAACGCTCAAGACCTTGCAAGATCAGAGCAGAAAGAGAGATGAGGGCGCTGCAGTGCTTACCCACAGCCAATTTTGTGTCAGTAGCAACACTCGTTATTATAGCTCGTAAGCTCGATTACAAGATCTCAAAAACAATGAAGGATTTGTATAGTAGGGCTGTTCTAACTAACCTAGTTTAACAAACTGATTTGGCCACGAAGTGTTATATTTCCTCGTGATCTTGCTAACCGGGAGGCGGTTCTTATTTTCATGCGAGTAGGTAATCTAAGATTTAAATCGCTTAACTTGAGATCATAGGAAAAACATTTACACTTGCTATCCTATGTTAGAGAGAAACAAATATATTGTCACACGACAGTCGTTTTTCCGTTCCGTGCTCTGAATTTTGGTATCATGCATATACATCTCCCTAGATTGTTACCATGAATGTACTAGTAATTTGACATTTGGCCTGGTACGACTAACACAAATAAGAACAGATAGATTTATGCTTGTCTCATTCCAACACATGAATACATTGATATAAAAGAATGAGACTGGTATAATCGATACCATTTCGTTTTTAGCCTTAGTTCCATGCTTTAGGTCTTATTCCGAGCTAGTATAGTATTATTTTATCTGTGCTAGTGCTGATTGTGAGGTAGGGCTGCACCATCATCGAAACCGAATTACTTGGCTATTGGCTTAAAATGCCTTGTGCTATACGAATACACATGCTAGTGGCACGGATTATTGAGATGATGATTCTTGACCTTAGCCAACCCAACACTACCTACACTTAAGGACCTATTCCAGCGGTCAGCGATTGCAACTCCAAGATGTTTAACAAAGGTAGACATTTGTGGAGAGAAGACTCCATCAACGGATGCAGCAAGTGGGGTGAATGTTGCATGTCGCATTTCACAAGCGCTTGAGTACTTCCTTCTTTTTTCTTCTTCAGCGGATTTTAGTACGGATGCGACGGGGCGTGAGATATAAGAAGGAGCGTCAGTGTCTACAGGAAAAAACACAATTTCGAAAAGACACGCAGTACTGTTAAATTTAATTACATCACACATGTTCTATATTTATCCAAGTTACACCGGTTTAAATGCCACCAAAATTACACGAAATAACTCATAAAAAAATAATAACCTGCAATTAAATAAAAATGACGACGTTTCCTCAGAAAATGGCAGGTTTGACCCTCCTTCAGAGTCCTATTTCCTTTACTAAAAGATATCAAACTGACTGAAAAAAAACCTATGAAGATATGCTTGTTGACACATATACACACGTTGGTAAGGCAGTAGACCTACAGCCGAAACTCCAAGCGTTCTAGTCCCCTAGTGGCCTTAACGGCCCTAGATCCCTAGCCCTAGACTGATGATAAATAAATAGGTGTAATAAGTGTAATCCACTACCAGGAGACCTAAGGTAGCAGACGGAGTGTTGGTAGGATCCAGGTATATATGGGTAGATGCTTTTCCCACGCCAGTCAGGCAGGCTCACAAGACTGATTATGGGCTGAAGGGTGTCTTCGTCAGATGAAAGGTGTATGGTGCATCAGTGGTAAGGCAGAGCCTCAGCGCTTCAGCAGGGTATGAGGTCCGACCAGAGAGTAGCCCTGACCGTGCCGGTGGAAATGATACAAAGATTGCTCGGTAACGTGTGATGTATTTTCATAATTAACACTTATTTATACTCTTAACTATAGGTACAGGGGCTAACACACACTAACGCTATCTAGTTTGACTATTACATCTCGTCACATTCTGCTTAGGTTGAGGGTTGCTGGAGGACGTGCGGTAACAGCTGATACTACCGACCTCGGTCGCGTGTTCCCCAGTATATATTATAGTTTTTGGTCGCGTGGTGTTAGGAATGCATGTTCAGGCTTGAACAGTAGCTTTAGACAATATTGTTCTGAGCTTTAGACACATGGAAGAAGATTAAACCTTATTCTGAGATGTCAAGGTAATATTTTAGTTTATCACTTTTTTCTTTTATTGGCAATATCCAGGTTCTTCAAGGTTCAACGAGGGTTCAACCAATCAAATGATGACACTGACAAGTGCTGCAAATAGAAGAATAGAGAATTGCAGGCCACCGTACTGGATGTCTGAAACCATAATAAGAAGAGAAGAAGAAGAACGCTGGTATTCAAAATAAATATTTGACTTATAGCTCGTTCACCGTAAAATGGCACCTGTAAATACTCCATGGCAGGTGCCAACTTACGGTGAACGGTCTGTAGAAGTCAAGAAGCTTGAATTTGGTGTCTATTTTCACCTGTTCTGTTGAGCAGTTCTGTCGGCAGAACCACTGGGATTCTGTTCACAGAACAAATGGCAAATTAATTCCCAATAGTTCTGTTCACGAATCTTGTGATTAAAAACTAATTAATTAGAAATAAATTATGTTTTTTTTTCAATACCTACAAGCTTTTATAAAATTAGTGATCGGAACCGTGTGCTGATCAAAATGAGCCTAAACACGGTCAGTCCACTATCATCCATCGAGGAGTTCCGTTGTCCACCTTCCGTCTCCATCATCAGATCAGGTCACTGTCAGCATACTATTGTATTGTCATCGAAACTTGAAAGGTATGCTCAATCATAAAATGGCAAATGCAAAAATGATTAACGGTGACATCGGAATATCTTTGTTTTTAAAAAACTAAGTTTTTTAAATTCATTGCGAACGTTATTATTACATATTTGTTCCCATAATTAAAGTAAATTGTTTACTATCCATCGATAGAACTACGTAACAGAACAGTAGTTGAGATTGAAGCCAGGTGTAAAGCATAGTCTTATAAGTCACATAACTACTGGAAAAAAACCCAGTAGTTCTGCCGACAGAACTACTCAACAGAACAGGTGGGAATAGACGGAATTTGGGTAGTCTCATGGAGGTATAATAGTAGGTAGTCTAATTTCATGGTAGAAGTCCCACAAAAAACCAGAGTCAATGATCCTGTACGGTTGTAGAATTGTTCTACATCCATGGTTCCGAGGTTGTAGACTCGGATTAAGAATTACTATTATACCTCCATGGTTGTAGACCAGTCTCACTGAGTTTTTTTTTACAAAAGGATAAAAAGAATATAATGGGACCAAGGATTTCTACTCATAATTTACTCAATAAGCAATGTAAAATGAAAAGATAATTTTGTAAAAAAAAAGATTTTTGGGTTTTATAAATTAATCTGTTACCTACTTATATTTATTTTGGATTTATAAATTAGCTGTAAAACAAAATGTGTCTCTGTTCATTTATTGAGATATGTCTTGGGCAGCTCGCCTTTCTTATACAAAGGTTAGTCACAGTACGAGTAAGTACAGAACACAGGTACCTATCCACTTTTTTATAACCTCCACCATTATATCTAACTTATTAAATTTCACTGAAACTCTCGTCTACATCTTTCCAGCGCCCTCAGAATCCAGTTGACGTAGGTACCTAGGTATATTTACGTACCTTCCCTGTTTGGGATAAGTAAAAGATTGTTGGTTCTTCCAATGCAATGTATGAAAGAGAAGCTGTCACAAACCAACTAGTGTGGTCTAGTGGTCATAATTAAGGCTTTAGGATGTATTGTGTGACTGACCCTGATTAGGTAGGGACCTACTTTGAGATTCGGTTGGGCCCTAGAACCAAGTAGCGAGCAGTAGAAGCTCTGTGCTGTGAACCGTCTGCACACCTCAGGCAGTTGGAGCTCACAGGGTAAGAATGCGCCAACCCTAGGCTTTCCTACCCAAGCCGAAGCACAGAATATATTATAATAGTACAAGCCGAAGACATGTTTCTATTCCCGGATTTATAGTCAATATGCACCATGAAACTAAGGAAGATGTACTATGATGTACTACATACATTCATCTGTTCTTCCACTCTGACCAACTAAATTGACCAACTGAAACGGATCAACTATTTTTCTTTCTCAACGATACAACTTTTTGGTTGGTCTGATAGGGAATATGGTGCCGTTGGTAGCAGGGTCGTCAATCATTTAATAGGTACCATGGTACAACTACCAATTCATTGAGTACTCAGAGTTGAAATATGTACATTATAGATTTCGCTATTTTCAAAAATAAGCTTCTTAGTCAACACGGACCAGTATCCAGGCCATTATAAAAAACAACATCAGCCATCTTGTTTCTACAGTTCATCCAATCAGAAAGTATCAGATTAGACGCCAGTGATGCCAATTCAGAAATGTTATAGCTAGATCTAGCTGTAAACCAACATCATCAGCTACAAAAAAACTATCTATAGCTAAAGAAAAATAAGAAAATGTAATAAAAAAAGTCAGTCTGTCAGTAGAGAAGAAGTCCCGGTTGACATATTAGAGAAAGTAAGGACGTATGTTTACTGTAAATTAGCAACATGATACAAATATGTTTTTTTGTTCGAAATAATATTTTAAAAATCGTAATCCAACAGAAAACGTCATAAAATTATTGTATGTGTACAATCAATTTATTTATTTATACATTATTGCACATACAATAATGTTACAAAAAGGTGGGCTTCATGCTAACAGCATCTTCTACCAGCAAAATCAGGTTTGTGACAGCTAGTGGTTGGCGTACTACTAAACTACCTAAACGTACTACGTAACTGCGTAAACTAACAAAAAAAATAAAAAGTTTCTTCCATTTTTTTTTTTTTTTTTTTTTTTTTTTAAACAATGTTTGTTTTTTTTTTTTTTTTTTTAAACAATGTTTGTTTTTTTTTTTTTTTTTTTTTTAACATAGACCTTTTTTTTGACCACGATCTCACCTGTTGGTAAGTGACGATGCGGCCGAAGATGGAGCACAAAGGTCTAGAAGGCACCTATTCACTCTAGCCTAGCTCTATTCCATCTACAATAATTTTGGGTATTCATAAAGACAATTGATAGACCAAGTATATTCAAAGACCTTTGATTTTTAAATAAGTGGAGTTGTTTTTGTCAATAAAAATAATTCCAAGTACGCAAAGGTGTCTACACCTTTTAATTAGTGTCTACAAATTTTATCAGCGTTTTTTGACCCATAATTTTGACATTTTGACCATTTTTTATAGAAAAATTAAAATTTTAACGGTTTTTGCGTGTATTTTCTCGCTTGAGTGGGATTTTTCTTCAGTTGCAGCTGAAACACCATCCCCCGACGCTCTCCAGTCGACCTGCAACAGAGGAAAAAATCAGCACGCGAAAGAACGAAAAGGAGCAAATTCATTTCTAAAAAGTTGATGTACCAAAGCTAATTTCCTTAAGAAATTACCTTTGATTTTTAAATAAGTGGAGTTGTTTTTGTCAATAAAAATAATTCCAAGTACGCAAAGGTGTCTACACCTTTTAATTAGTGTCTACAAATTTTATCAGCGTTTTTTGACCCATAATTTTGACATTTTGACCATTTTTTATAGAAAAATTAAAATTTTAACGGTTTTTGCGTGTATTTTCTCGCTTGAGTGGGATTTTTCTTCAGTTGCAGCTGAAACACCATCCCCCGACGCTCTCCAGTCGACCTGCAACAGAGGAAAAAATCAGCACGCGAAAGAACGAAAAGGAGCAAATTCATTTCTAAAAAGTTGATGTACCAAAGCTAATTTCCTTAAGAAATTACCTTTGATTTTTAAATAAGTGGAGTTGTTTTTGTCAATAAAAATAATTCCAAGTACGCAAAGGTGTCTACACCTTTTAATTAGTGTCTACAAATTTTATCAGCGTTTTTTGACCCATAATTTTGACATTTTGACCATTTTTTATTTTTTAAAATTTACTTCCTTTTATAAACTTACCTCCCCCCCCCCCCCCCCCCCCCGTGACGTTGTGTTGTGTTATTTGGTCTGACTCGGCCAGTTTTCAACCACTGAAATGTTTCGGACCCCCCCAAAAAACACCATGGAAAACTCCAGTGACTCTGACACTCCCAAATCTCAGGATCAGACGGGGGAGACAGTACCTTCCCAACTAAATAAGACTTCTACGCTAAGCGTTAGGCGTAGTATAGGGAAATGGGAAGAGGGAGCAAAATCGATGACAACAACTCAAACTCCTCCGAAAGTTGGTACTTCAGCGAACCTCCTTGAACCAGAGGGGACCACAACTTGCACGAAAACGGTTTCCTCACAGAAGGAAGGAGAAGCTAGCAAAGCTCCTAGTGAAAGAACAAGCATTGGGGGGTCGGAAATTGATAAGATGGGACCACATACCAAGATAGCGACTCCTCCAAGTACGTTGTTGCCCAAAACAAAATATATTGACCGAATGTCTGAGGCCAGAGCCTGTGTATCTAAAGCTAAAATACACTTGGGAGAGTCTAGAAATTTAAAGACTGACATTAAGAAAGGTGTATTGCAAGCAATAGATCGGCTGTACCAGCTTGTGAAAGAAACAGCCACCGTAAAGAGACCGATGAAAAATCAAGAAAAAGAACAGGATCAATTAAGTTGTACAGAAATGCAGATGGGAAAAGATGATAGTGACGTGATGAAGATATTGGAACAACATACTAAACTAATTAAAGAAGGATTTGGAAAAATGGAAGTACTGAAAGAGGTGATCTGTAAATATCAAAAAGATATACAGGCAGACATAAAAACGTATGCGACTGTTGCGGCTACTCAGGTCTCTCCGAGTACATCATCAAATGAGGGTGTGAAAAACATCGAAAAACTATTAGGAGAGGTAAGGGAGCTCCGCCAGGTCACAGAAGAGACGGGTAAGGTGGTGGAGTCTCTTAAAGAGGCTACACCATCTTACTCCGAAGTAGTGACAAGAACTGTCAAGTCTCTAACCAAGAACATACCTAAACACTCCATCATTGTGTCTTCGGATATAGAGAAGGACACCAGCGATGAGGTACTTGGAAAGGTGAGGAGTGCGCTAGATGCTAGAGCATCTGGACTACAGGTCCAAAAGGTGCGGAAAGTTAGGAACCAAAAAGTGGTCTTAAGTTTCAATAGTAGGGAAGACATGGAGATAATGTCTGGAAAGATATCGTCAGACCGGAGTCTTAAAGTTGAGGAGGCCAAGAATAAGGACCCATTAGTCATTATTAAGGACCTCCTTAGCTATAATACGGACGAAGATATCATTGCGTCCCTAAAAACACAAAATACAGGTCTGCTGGGCGATGTGGTCGACGATAATTTTCGGGCCACGGTGAAATACCGCAGGCGAGCAAGGAACCCACTGGCCAACCACGTGGTACTCCAGGTGTCTCCCGTTCTCTGGCAGAGACTGACGTCAGCCAGGGGTGTCCACATTGATCTGCAGCGCGTAACGGTGCAGGATCAGTCTCCGTTGGTGCAGTGCACTAGGTGCCTCGGTTATGGGCATGGCCGCAAGTTGTGCAAAGAACCAGCTGACTTGTGTAGCTACTGTGGTGGCCCTCATCACCAAGCCGAGTGCTCAAACTACCTAGTTGGCGAACCACCATCCTGCCGTAACTGCAAATTGGCCAAATACGCTTCGACAGGCCACAATGCATTCAGCGGGGAGTGCCCGATACGCAAGAGATGGGACGACACTGCCAGATCTAGTGTGGCATACTGTTAACGACGAGGGCACCTTAACTTTATCGGATGCTAACAACACGACCCTAAGGGGGTACAGAGGAATGCAAGCAAATCTGCAACGGAAGAGATTGGCCACCCAGGAACTTTTTCTCGAGGCCCAAAAAAGGAATGTCAGTTTCGCATTGGTCCAGGAACCTTACGTAGGATCTGAGGGGCAGCTCAAGCGGTACGGTACCACGAGGATCATACAATGCGGCCCCGATCGGACAAAGCCAGTTAAGGCGGCCATAGTAGTGTTCGACCAAGGCATTGAGATCCTCCACGATCAGACCACGATTACTGAAAACATTGTGGTGGCGCGTTTAAAGACCAAAAAATGGATAGTAGGAGTGGTCTCGGTCTATTTCGAAGGTTCCCAACCGCTTGAACCATACCTAAACAGACTAAGGGAAATCCTGGACTCAATGCAAACTGACAAAATCCTTATAGGAGGTGACGTCAATGCATGGAGTGTGTGGTGGGGTAGCGCAAATGAGGATAGCAGAGGTGAAGTGCTCAGAGGCTTCTTGGACGAGAGTGATATGCATATATTGAATCAGGGTAACGACCCGACCTTCGATACAGTTCGAGGTGGACGTATACTTACAAGCAATGTTGACATTACAGTGACTTCAACCAACTTGCTACCGTACATCTCGAACTGGAGGGTCGACAACTCAGTTACTAGTTCTGATCACAATGCTATCACCTTTGACCTGGATTTGGTGAAACCGTCTGAGGTAACGAATCTTACAAACTCGACTCGAAAATATGACACTCGGAAGGTAGACTGGATTCGGTTTGCTGAGGTACTCCAAAATAGTTTGGTGGGAAAGCATGTAACATCAGAGAATATTGTCAAAATAGTGACTCGACATCAACTAGAATTAACTGTTCAAACTTATATTGAATGCGTAAACACTGCCTGTTCAAAGACAATACCTGATAAGAAAAAACCCAAAAATAAAGATAACATACCATGGTGGACCGAAGAACTGGAACGCATGAAGAGAAGAGTGGTCACGTTGAGACGAAGAATATCTTATGCCGCTCCCCGAAGACGTAGTCACGTAGTTGCAGAGTACCTGGAACAGAAAAGCAAATATGAAGAAGCAGCAGCGAAAGCACAAACGGAAAGCTGGAAAGAGCACTGTACAAGACAGGATAGGGAAAGCCTCTGGGACTCAATATACAGGGTGATCGGAAGCAAGACAAGGCGACACGAAGACCTTTTACTGATGGAACATGGAACCGTCTTGGGTCCTGAAAATTCGGTCGAATTGCTTACAAGGACATTTTTCCCTGAGGATAATAGCTGCGAAGATAATGATATCCATAAAGCTATTAGAGCCAAAGTTGAAACACTGAGCAATATAGACGAAGATAGCACTGACGACCCTCCGTTTACGGAGGCTGAACTGAACAGGACAGTAGGCGGCTTTAACCCCAAAAAGGCACCCGGGCCAGACGGTTTCACGGCAGATATTTGCTGTAGAGCGATATACGCCGAGAAACAGGTCTTCCTGGAGATCCTTAATAAGTGTCTAGCCTTGTCATGTTTCCCGTCACCCTGGAAGGAGGCTGCTGTATTGGTGCTGCGGAAACCAGGGAAAACTGACTATACTCAGGCGAAGTCGTACCGACCGATTGGTCTTTTGTCAATATTCGGTAAAGTATTGGAGAAGATGTTGGTGCGAAGGATAAAATGGCACCTACTTCCCAAATCGAACCCTCATCAATACGGATTTGTTCCACAGCGTAGTACAGAAGACGCTTTATACGACCTCATGCGGCGTGTTGAAGGCAACCTCAGGAAGAAAGAGATAACAGTAATGGTATCTCTGGACATCGAAGGCGCCTTCGACAGCGCGTGGTGGCCGGCTATTAAAAACCAGCTGATCCTCAAGAATTGCCCGCTAAACCTGAGGTGTCTCATAAACAATTACTTTGATGGTAGAAAAGTCGTGGTTGGATATGCAGGAAAAACTTTTACAAAAGGGACAAACAAAGGCTGTGTGCAGGGGTCGATAGCTGGTCCAACATTATGGAATCTGCTTCTGGACCCGCTGTTGGATGACCTAGTTGCGCGTGGAGTATATGTGCAGGCATTCGCCGACGATGTTGTTCTGATATTTTCCGGACAATCGGTCTCAAAAATCGAAGAAACTGCTAACCAGACTCTTGCATATGTGCATGAGTGGGGAATTAAAAATAAACTGAAATTCGCCACGCACAAAACGAATGCAATGATTGTGACAAAAAAGTTAAAATACGATGCCCCACTCATGCACATGGGCGGGCAAGTTATCCATTTTGTGGATGAGATCAAGCTGCTTGGCCTTACAATAGACAAAAAACTTACTTTTAACAACCATGTATCAAATGTCTGTCGCAAGGCCACCAACATCTACAAGCAGCTGGCTAGGACAGCTAAAATTGAATGGGGACTGAAACCGGAGATTATCAGAACGATATATGTATCGGTGATAGAGCCTATTATCATGTATGGCGCCAGCGCTTGGGCGACTGCTGCTAGAAAGATAATGGTCCAGAAACAGTTAAATGCTGTACAAAGAGGTTTCGCCCAAAAGATTTGCAAGTCGTATCGGACGGTCTCTCTAAATGCGGCACTCGTGTTAACGGGGCTGCTCCCTCTGGACCTCAGGATCCAGGAAGCAGCCCAATTATACGAAGCAAAGAGAGGCGACCGAGACGAATTGCAAATCGAGGAGCGCGTGTGCTTCATGAAGGCCCCACACCCAGCCAGCCAGATGGAGATGGAATTTGAGTCCCTCTGTGATACGCTGCCAGAAACCCTTGAGAAACACAAAATACCTGAAACCCATATTTACACTGATGGGAGCAAAATTCAAGGGAAAGTCGGCGCAGCGTATACCTGTTGGACAAATGGAGTGGAAACCGAAAAAAGGAAGATGAAGCTGGAGCCGTTCTGCACGGTCTACCAGGCTGAGCTGTACGCTCTATACCAAGCCACTGAATTATTGCATAGAGCAAAATACATGGAAGTGGCCGTGCTGAGCGACTCAAGGTCTGCTTTGGAAACGGTCCAAAACCCGGAAACATTCCATCCTCTGGCTTTTGCGATAAGACAGAACATCGCAAGTCTTGCCGTAAAAGGTAAAATTATAAAGTGGTGCTGGATTAAGGCACACGTCGGTGTCCCTGGTAATGAAAGGGCTGATGAACTGGCTAAAGAGGCGGCCCTGTATACAAAAATTTCTGCTCATTATGACAAATGCCCAGCTTCATATTTGAAGAAAGAGATTAGAAGAAATACTGTTGAAATCTGGGGCCGTAGATATCTGGACGAAAGCACTGCTGGAGTCACCAAGCTCTTCCTGCCCAACGTATCTGATGCCTACAAAACTGTACAGAAATTACAGCTCAGTCCAATTCTAACGCAAGTGCTGACCGGCCATGGCGGATTCGCAGCATATCTAAATAGATTCAAATGCAAAGAGAGTCCGTTATGCGACTGTGATGACGAAAAAGAGGAAACGATACAGCACTTGCTATTCGATTGCCCAAAAAATGGAGCTGCCAGGTACGACCTGGAATCTGCAACTAATAAATGGCTGACTCCGACAACATTGTCAGAAATGATGTCGGATAATGACTCCAGGCCGTACCTGAAAGCGTTCTGCACTCGAATAGCAAAGATCGCGGTTCAGAGAAACAAGACGAAATGACATTATTTGATGTTATCTCGGCTTGTTTCTGATAATAAATAAATAGGTAAGAAATATGCGTACATGGTGTATTTTGAATAATACATCTCGTGTACGCATAAACATTATAGGCATGAAATAAATCAGATCTGATCGTATCAAATAGAGTAAAATTAAAAGATGTAATAAGCCAAAAATATCAAAATATACTTAGTTTAGATCTTCATTGGATGTTGAAAATTATGTAATTACTGAAAAGGAAACACAGAAAGTTTATAAAAGATACACCCTAAAAAATGTCTCCGACAATATCGGAGGAACAATTATAGAAAAAAAAGAAAAAAAAAAAAAAAAAAAAAAAAGTATATTCAAAAGTAGGCTAAAACAGCTTTTGCTGTAAGGGTGCTATAATGCACTACTTAACAAGTTCAGACAAGAATTGCTTTCTGAACATAAATTTCATAAGGAGGATTTGAGTTGGCAGCACTCATAGCATATGTCAGTCCAGTCAAAATTGAAAAACATTTGCATTGATAATTAGATAATTTGCATTAATTTGGATAATTTCCACTATCGTGGAATATAGACGTGACAAGTGGTGAGCTCATCGCCGCCATAGCTTGCCACAACTGGCCGGATAAATAAAAAAACATGTCTTTTATGAAATGCTGTGTCCCAGGCTGTTCGTGAACTGATGAAACAGGTATGTATATTTAATGCTAATTTAATAACTAGTAGGTACACCAGGGGATGGGCAGCAGCATCCTATTGAGTGCTCAACACGAATACTGCGATCACCCGCTCGCAATCCGCCTGCCAAGCGTGGTGATTATGGCAAAACCACCCATTCATTCTATGGGGAGGCGTCGTCCAACTGTGGACGCCTAAAGGTCGAGCTCTGGGAACAGTTTAAACAGTTTAGGCCTCACAAGCATAATTTTTTATGCTCGATAGAAATTGTAGAACCTGTACCTACCTATATCAAGTTTCGTCAAGATTGGTTCAAAATACGACCTGTAGGTACAAGAATACAAATATACATCCGGACGGACAGATGAAAGCAAATGCCATTTATTGCAAGGACTTCCCCCGCTCAGTCAAATACTGAAAATACGGTTTAATTAGATTCTGGCACTTGCTGGAGGACCATTTCCTGAGTTTCCTATTTTTAGGGTTCCGTACCCAAAGGGTAAAATGGGACCCTATTACTAAGGCTTCGCTGTCTGTCTATCTGTCTGTCTGTCTTTCCGCCTGTCACCAGGCTGTATCTCATGAACCGCGATAGTTAGACAGTTGAAATTTTCACACATGATATATTTCTGTTGCCGCTGTAACAACAAATACTAAAAAACAGAATAAAATAAATATTTAAGGGGGCTCCCATACAAAAATCGTGTTGATTTCCGTTTTTATAGTAAGTTTTTGTAGTTTTTATATAAGCAGCAGTGCTCGCATTGCTGTGTTCCAGTTTGATTGGAGCCGGTGAAATTACAGGCAGATGAGACTTTTCATCGTTATGTCTCAGGGTGGCGGGCACAGTGCAATGCCACATAGGGTGCGTCCTAAGTGGATGGGGCCTATGAGGTAATGCATTGTTCATAGTCAGAGGTTACCGCTTAACATCAGGTGGGCCATCTGCTTGTTCCGTCATTCAAGTAGTATACAAAAAAAAAGAACAAGTGACCCGGACCGCGTCACGGTCGAGACAAATTGCTCCTGAGCTTACGCACACTAAAACAATGTGCATGTGCATGCATTATGACAAACATAGCCAAACGGACTTCGTGATAATATCTGTACCCACGATGCGGGGATTCACCAGCACTATGTATGTGACGGTCGGGTGTTATGTTGTAACGATCGTGTTTGTGCTAGACATGCTTCCACTCGCCCCAGTCCATCGGAGTGATCGGCGGCAAGCCTAACCAGGCTCTGTATCTGATCGGCTGTGTTGAAGACGAGGTCATATACCTGAATCCGCATACCACTCAGAGATCTGGATTAGTCGAGGTAGTGTAGTGTAATAGGAAGGTGGTGGATATTGGTAGCCGTATTACGAAACTCAAGTGGGGTTCGGATGGACACTTGACAAGATTTGGTGATGGCAGGTGTAGTAAGGCTGAGTGAGTGACTGAGTGGTGGCTCAGAGGATACATGAAAGGCCTCCGCAGACCGGTAGCCAGTTGGATGGTGATGTTGCTGTACAGGGAAAGTACCTCCTCTGTGGTTCACCTTCGACGCAGGAGGTTGCGGGTTCGATTCCCGCCTCGGAACAAATATTTGTACGATCTGCAGATAATTGTTCAGGGTGTTCTAGGTATTTTCTATGGATAATCGCACCAAAATATAAATCGTGTAAATCGTATATAGGCACCGAGGTCCGTGCTGAAAATCAGCGTTGCAGTTCACTGCAGCAATATGCTAAGCATGGACCTTTTTTGACGGCACTATACACACGGCAACAAATATTTTTTGACGGTGTAACTTTTGTTTTGTGTATTCAAGCTGTGTGTATGTGCTGTTCAAAATAAATTATTTATATTCTTCTATTATATAATAAAACATATATATCTATGTAATGCATTTAATTAAGACGGACTTGTTAGTATGATTTGTTAGTATAAGATTTGTCCTGGCTGCTAGCTTATTATGGAATGTGTTAATACTGGAAGAAAGCGTTAGTTGAGTCAGTCGTGGGAAGCAATGGCGGCGATGAGCTCACCACTTGTCACGTCTATATTCCACGATGGTGCAACCCACTGTGAAAAGCGGCCCATTGAGGCTCTGCCTACCCCTTCAGGAAAAAGGCGTGTGTCTATGTATGTATGTATCTATATTAGTTATCTAGCACCCATAACACAAGCTCTGCTTAGCTAGGGGCTAGATAATGTTGTGTGAACTATCCAGCATTATTTATTTTATTTAACTACCTATGTATGTACACAACATACGTATATAATATGTAAACAGATACTCTCATGTCGCCTCATCTTATTTTATTTATTTGCAGAATAAAATAACTGATGATCAGAAGGAAATGGACTGTACATATCACTGCAAATACGCTTCCAGGATACCCATCCTTGTGATGGATCCTTCGGTAGCTGTGGTATGTATTACCTTCAGCATAATAACTAACAGGAACGCGTAGAAGCGTAACTCCTCAATTAATCTACCTACACTTATAATATTATAGTCCGTAAGTTTGTATGTAGGAGGTAAACACCGACTACATATCCGATTTAAAAAAAAAAACTTTCTTGAATATTTCGAAAGTACTTTGAGGGTGGACATAGGCTCTATTTTATTAGCTTTCGCCCGCACCTACGCTCGCGTTATATGTGTAGGTCCAATTCAACTCCGTAAAGGTTGAGCGGATTTTGATTAATCAAATCAAAATCCGAAAGATTAGATTATTTATTTATTTGCAAAAATGTGGAAACACTGAGTTGTTCTTGTGTAGGTAAATGGTCAACACGTTACTAATTTTTGTAACTATATTAATGGCGGAACAAGCAGACGGCCCACAGAGAGATGATGTTAAGCGGCAACCTCTGCCTTTATCAATACAATAACAAGCACATAGGTCACGTCCACCTACGACCCGCCCTATGTGGCATTGCACTGCGCCCACCACCCTGAGACAAAAATGAAAAGTCTCGTGCCAGTAATTTCACTGGCACCTACCCTTCAAACCGGAACACAGCAATGCGAGCACTTCCTCTGAACGAACTCTCACAAAAAAGCTCTACCTACTAAAAAGTATCTAGCTTGCAAATGATGATAAAGTTTTTTTATTTATTGATTTTTCATGCTTGCGAAGCCGCGGGCAAAAGGCTAGTTGTTAACAAATGTAATTCTTTGATTACAGTGTTTCCTGTGCCGGACAAGAAGTGATTTCGACGAACTATGCAGCACGATCGCAACAAACTTGACTCGCGAGACTCAACCGCTCTTCGACATATGCGAGAAGAGACCGTCGCATTGGGGCCCCCTCAATAATGACATTGACTTACAGAATACTAACATATTTACAGGTAACTTGCTGTGCCCGACCTGAGAATAGACCGCTCCCGTGGATGTCGTAACAGCCGACTGCGAGTAGAAATTAGGGAATAGGCAACAGCATCCACCTGAGTACTTAACACCAATAAAATAAATAAATACATAATGCTAGTTCACACAATGTTATCTAGCCCCAATATAAGCAGAGCCTGTGTTATAGGTACTAGATAACTGATATACTTAATTAGTATACAAAAAAAAGTACATAAGCATGGTGGAAAAACTGCAAAATAAGTTTACTAGGTATACTTAAAGGTATTTTTTTAACTGTAAACATAAAAAAGGTTTGTTTACGGTCAAATTAGCAAAACTGATGATATTTATGAGATACTATCAATTAAAACATGTGTGTTATGTCTCTTAGCGCTTGCGAATTCAACTTTCTCTATCTGAAGAAGTGTTGATAAACTGTAATGAGCAAAAAACACCAAAAAATAATAATTTCGCCCCTCAAGCGAGACGAAATAAGTCATTATAATGTATTTACATACATACATAGACACACGCCTTTTTCCTGAAGGGGTAGGCAGAGCCTCAATGGGCCGCTTTTCACAGTGGGTTGCACCATCGTGGAATATAGACGTGACAAGTGGTGAGCTCATCGCCACCATTGCTTCCCACGACTGACTCAACTAACGCTTTCTTCCAGTATTAACACATTTCATAATTAGCTAGCAACCAGGACAAATCTTATACCAACAAATCATATTAACAAGTCCGGGTAATCCCTTAGTCGGCTTTTACGACATCCATGGGAGGAGATGGAGGGGTCTATTCTTAGGCCGGACACACCACGGCAATGTGTATAGGTAGATCTAATGAATAATGACTATTGTATGTTTAAAAATAAAAAGGTGCATATTGTGTTTGAAAACGTTGTTTTACTAACAATAGCCAGGCATCTATCTATCGCTATATAAGTATGCCTATTTGCTATAGAGGCATACATATATAGCGATAGGTAAGAAGCTAGCTATTTATGTAGTATGAAAAATGCAATAGAGCTAAAGCACAGAATAAATAATAGTTACTATGGCAAAAGTTCATTTAGTCGAATATAGAAGGCGCGCATGAGCTCCTCCCCTCTTTTGGCGGGAGATATATCTCTATTTCTATATATAAAAAATTCCTCTATGGTTGGTAGGTATCCCTTTCACAAACACAGATTCAACTAAAATGTCAAGATGCGAGTGTACATACGAGCTGTCACCATGTTGTCACGCACACAAGACTAAAAAAAAAGCGGCCAAGTGCGAGTCGGACTCGCCCATGAAGGGTTCCGTAGCAGCAAGTAACATAATAAAAAAGTTCTTGGATGGATTACGATTTATGACGTATTAAAAAAAAACTACTCACTAGATCTCGTTCAAACCAATTTTGGTTGGAAGTTTACATGGTAATGAGTACATCATATTTTTTTAAAAGTTTTATAATTCTCTTATTTTAGAAGTTATGGGGGGGGGGGGGGACACTCTTTTTACCACTTTGGAAGTGAAAAATCTTAATGCGGTTCACAGAATACATCTACCTACCAAGTTTCAACAGTATAGCTCTTATAGTTTCGGAAAAAAAAGGCTGTGACATACACGGACAGACAGACAGACATAGGTGGATAGAAAATTCTTTATTGCACATAAAACAAAAAAGTACAAAGGCGAACTTAATGCTAGAAAGCATTCTCTTCCAGATAACCTTGGTGTAATTGCGGAAAAAAAAGGCCAGTTCATTAAAAAGGTTTAATACCAAAGTTGTGTGGATGAGGATAAATTTGAATTCATAATTTTTCCTATCAGACCAACTAAAAAGTTGTATTGTTGAGAAAGAAAATAGTTGGTCTGTTTTAATTGGTTGATTCAGTTGGTCCCTTTGGAATAATATTTCTCAAAATAAAATAAATGATCAACTAGTTGGTTAGATTGGAATAAAACCCCTCATCGGGTTCCATTCTGCACAACCAGTTGGTCGGTTCAGTTGGTCGGAGTGGAAGGACAGACATTCATGCCATGAATGTAGTAGTATATAAATAAATAAATAAAATAAATAAATAAAACAGTCCCTCCGTAGACCAAGACACGTTCTTGGTGATCCCGATGACCCTATCACTGCCGCTAATGCGGTAGTGACGTCATCCAGTCAAGACTGAGAAAACACTACACCCTTACACCGACCTCGCCGGCGAGGTCGAAGAACCTTCTAAGTACCTTCTGTACCTTCGCCTAAACCGGTACAAGCATGTTCCGGGGCGTTCTGTTCGATCCTCCCAACCTGGCAACAGCCCAAGCCGAGGTTCGTACCTAGTGGTGCCCTTGTGCTCGTTGCCCCAACCTAACTTTACAGGTTGAGCGCCATCTGCGCTCACCAAAAGCCCGGTAAAGCAGTAATGGCCCCAGGCGGTCAACTGCATTAAATTCCATTCGGAAAAATAATAAATAAATAATGCTGGACAGTTTACACAACATTATCTAACCCCAAGCTAAGCAGAGCTTGTGTTATGGGTACTAGATAACTGATATACTTAATACAATAGATAGATATTTTTTATTATGCATAGAAAATACCCAAAACACCCTAAACAAATATCTGCATATCGCACAAATATTTATTCCGAGGTGGGAATCGAACCCGCAACATCCGGCGTCGCAGGCGAACGTTCGCCCGCCCCGCCACAGAGGTCGTCTATACACTTCTTCTGTGAGATGCACACAGAACGTTTTTATATATTTGACATGGTCTTAGATACTTACTTACTTTGATGAGATTATACGGAATCGGCGTACAGGCGGTGACTTATTTGGTAGACCTACAGGGCGTCCCAAGACTATGCGACATGAAGGAAAAGTATCTTAAATATTATGGATAGGATATTTTGCAGACATAATACTTTATTTTATTTTTAAAAGCATTCAAAGGTTTTCTAATAATTACTTGCTGGGAATCGAACCGACTTAAATGTAAAAAAAAAACACTCCCGTATTTGTATGATGCCAATCGAAAGAATGGACGAACAATAAGAATTCCTCTTGAGTAACATGGTATCTCATGACAAAGGAATAACTTACAATAAATTCTTTTAATTTAAGTCGGTTCCATTCCCAGACTAAGCAAGTATTTTTTAGAAAACCTTTGAACGCAGTATTACTATCTTTTAAAAATAAAATAATGTCTTGTTTTAGCAAAATATCCTATCTACAATATTTAAGGTACTTTCCCTTCATGTCACATAGTCTTGGGACGCCCTGTATATACGAGGGTATATTATATTAGGGTTTATCTATGGTGTCTTAGATCAGTTTTTACTCATGTTTTACCCTTGTTTTACAGTGCCACCAACTTATCTAGAATGATTCGAGGGCGCCACCATCGAAAAGGGTGGCCACCTATTAAATATTTTGCTGCAATCGGTATAAACATGGTTGTACACGGACCTAACGAAATTGTAAGAACAAGTATTTTTATTCAGTTATTCATTACTATAAGATTGATACATAGATAAATGTTTCGATAACAGGTTATCTGATACATAGGTTACATATATAAATGTAGTTTAAATCACATAATTTCAGGGTTACAAATATTATGTTAAGTTCAAAGTGCTTTTATGCTTTGAACTACGGTCTAGAAACATAACATTTATATATTACTCTGTTACATGAGCCATTTTTTTAATCAAATAAAAATATTTAAAAATACATTCATGATTAATATACCTTTTCAATCAATCGATCAATATATTTATATCAGGCTTATTGGGAACTGTACAACACCTAAACAATAAGGCCATAGCAACATAAATACCTTAAAACTAACATACTCATTATGAATAAAGGAAACCGAAGTATGTTAATTAATACCATATTATGTATGATCGAGTGGATAAATTCCACTTATTTCCTCGAAATCTGAGTCACTGTCAGTCTGTTACTATCGGTGTCAGAGCCACTATCTAAATTATCAATAAAAGGCTGGTCTAAATATCCGACTTTTTGTCGATATTCCTCTTCAATTTTGTGCACGTGTGCACAATATTTCTGCCATTTGGAGGCATCAATAGTACTGAACGCTTTGGTTACTAGTTGCGGCATATTTTCATTTTTGTTCTCTATGTTTACGACCGCTACTTTCCTTTTCATGGAACTCCATATCATCTCTATAGGATTTAGGTCACAGTGGTATGCTGGCAGTCGTAAGAATTTGTGACCATGTTGTGCAAATAAAGTATCAACTTCATACACAGGATCAGAAAAAAAACATATACTTGTATAATATCCAATGATTTCGGGAATTTATTTAATAATAATCTGGTATCACTGATCTGTAGCGACTAACACTAACAGCGAAGTGACGTTTTCAATAGTTTCAGTTTTGGCCGTTCTACAGATAAGTTATTATTATTATTTATACTTTATTGCATATAAAATAATGTTACAAAAAGGTGGGCTTAATGCTAACAGCATTTTCTACCAGCCAAACCTGGTATGTGACAGCTGGTGGTTGGCGTAATACTTACAAATTAATACAATAGGTTCTTAAAAACTAGCTACATTAACAATAATATACCTTAATATAATGCAATATAAATAATAATATAATATATAAACATATACTTATCCATATCTACATAATAATGAATAAATAGATAAATACAAAGTACAAAATATATACATACAATAATTAAATTAACTAAATAAATAGGTAAACTAAAGATCTATTTTATACATACATAAGAGTGTCATTTTTGGTAAAGGTATTCTCGAGTTAGTCTTTTGAAGCATTCCTTCGACCCAACTTTTCTTAATTCAAACGGAAGATTGTTCCAGAGTCGAACCGCTTCAACAGAAAAAGAGTTTCCACGGAACGAGGTGCTATGCGCGGGGGTATCTAATAGGAGATTGTCAGATGACCTCAGTTGTTTGTTATGTATGTCAGAACGGAATTGAAAGCGACTCTTCAGATAACCAGGCAGGAGTGAGGGGATCTTTAAGAACGGAGAAAAGAACACAGAGAGTTCTCAGGTTTCTGCGCTCGCGAATTTGAAGCCATTTAAGTTTAGCTCTGAAAATGCTCACATGGTCGTATTTTCGAAGACAGAAAATAAAACGTATGCATGTATTCATGAGCCGGTCAAGTTTTTTTAGTAGATCTTCAGAAAGATCTAGAAAAGCTACATCAGCATAATCAATAATAGGTAAAAGCAGCGAGTTAACTAGATAAATTTCAATTCAGGAAGAAAGTGTTTCAACCGAATTATTGAGTGTAGAGTAGCATAAAATTTTCGAGATAATTCCTTAATATGAGGGACCCAGCTAAGCTTTGTGTCAAACAGAATGCCAAGATTTTTAACAGTGGGTGAAAAAGAAATTTTACAGCCGTTATAATGAAGATAAGGTAGGGTATCGATAGTATTAATTTTAGTTAGTTGGCGTGAACTGCCTATAATAATGGCTTGGCACTTGTCAGGATTTACTTTGATACCAAAACGATCGGACCAGGATAGGAGACGAAGTAGATCGTTGTTAAGAGCTCGAATGACATCTTCCAAGTTGTCGACAGGAGCGGAGGTATAGAGTTGGAGGTCGTCCGCGTACATGTGATAGTGATTTATGAGATGAGGAGAGAGCAAGTTAATAAATAATGAAAAAAGAAGTGGAGATAAAATGCCCCCTTGTGGAACACCAGCCTCAATATCCTTCCACTCTGAAAAAACCTCGCAATCTCGAATACTTTGACGACGCATTTTAAGATAGGATGCAAACCAATCGACAACAGAAGGACAAAAGTTAAGTTTAGGAAGAAAAGCCAGCAAAAGATCGTGGTCAACTGCGTTGAACGCGTTACTGAAATCAATAAGCACCAGTACCGTCACGTGACCTTCTTCCATATTAGCCCGGATGTCTTTAGTAACATTTAAGAGAGCATTTGTTGTGCTGTGCCCCTTGCTAAAACCAGATTGATATGGGTTGAAAAGGTCATTGTCACAAAGGAATTCAGTGACTTGAAAATGAACGACAGATTCAATTATTTTTGAAAAAACGGCAGTATTGAGATAAGACGATACTGCTTAAGGCGCTATAGGTTCAACGAACATTTTTGTATGAGGCGAAGAAGGCGAGCGCACGCTCTGATACCGTGTTTTTATGTATAAAAAAATTATATAAAAATGTCGTTCAAAGTTTTGTTTAATTTTGTTGATGAATTCACTAACTCAAATAATAACTAACATGTAACCAAATGTTTCAAAAATTAAAACGTGAGAGAAGTGAGTGAAAAATAGCATTTAAATTTTAAAAAGGAGGTATCTTTGTATTTTTTTTTATCGAGTGAAGTAATTCAAATATTGTATTAAATTATTGATTTCACTAGATAAAAAGCTCAAGAATATCATATATTTTTTTCTTGATAGAAAACTATGAAAATTCTTATCAAAAACTTTAAAATTCTAGAGACATTTGAGAACCTATCGCGCCTAGTATAGGGTTAGATATTTTAAGAAGAGGTATAACATAGGCCTGTCGCCATTGGTCGGGAAACTCGGCGGAGGCACATGGAGGTATAATAGTAATGGAGTGAGTGCTAAAAATAGCATAGAGTGTTCCTTCTTACTCCTATCCTAGAAGATAGCATGCTATCCTATGTTAGAGAGAAACAAATATATTGTCACACGACAGTCGTCTTTCCGTTCCGTACCCTGAATTTTGGTATCATGCATATACATCTTACTAGATTGTTACCACGAATGTACTAGTAATTTGACATTTGGCCTGGTACGACTAACACAAATAAGAACAGATAGATTTATGCTTGTCTCATTCCAACACATGAATACATTCATATAAAAGAATGAGACTGGTATAATCGCTAACGTTTCGTTTTTAGCCTTAGTTCCATGCCTTTATTCCTAGCGGAGGCACTATACTCAATACCATCTCAATACCTACATACCTACCATGGATGTATTATGTAGTTCTTCTCATCGAGCAACGGAGACCTGCGTTGCTCGATGGTTCTTCTTCTGAGATACTTACGTAATAATACGTAGTTTTTTATTTCTAATTTTTTGCTCATAACAATGTAAAATGTAAAATACATTTTCTTCATTTGTAATTAGGTAATAGGCTTATTTTTAAGTTTTTTAAATGAAGTAGTTTTTTTTTCCTATGAACAAATTTGCTGTTTTACAAAATGTGTAACTGTTCGTTTATTGAGATATGTCTTGGGGAGCTGGCCTATCTTATACAGAGGTTAGTCACAGTACAAGTCAGTACAGAACATAGGTATCCACTTTATTCCACCTCCACCACCATCTAACGAACTTATATTATATCACTGAAACTCTCGTCTAAGTCTTTCCAGCGCCCTCAGAATCCGTTTGGGCGTATACAGCAGCTGATTGGTCTTATTTGGAGGCTTTCCTCATAGAAAAGTCAAAGTTATATTTGCTGAAAAAAATATGTCATACATTACCTTTTATCTGTACATCATACATAATCATCATCAGACGACCTCTGTGGCGCTGCTGGCGATGGCGCAGGTTATGCACGATTTCTTGCGAGGTTAGGTCGTTATTACTGAAATATTTGAATTTCGTAGGGCAATCTATGATCCTGCCTGAGTGAATTGCCTGTATATTATTGCAATCTATGATCCTGCCTGAGTGAATTGTTAAAGAAACTACAGCGCTAGTTATAAAACAAACATTACGTTGAGAATCCATAGGAATCCATATATTTTGTGTGACAGATAAACAAGAACGGTAACCTAGAAACCAGTCATAGATAGGTACGACCTGCTTTCTTAATATCCTCTCATTTCTTTTTGTTCTTGGTTTTTTTTCAGTTAAGCCCAATTTGTTGAGACAAATACTTCAGCCTTGGCCTAAAGACAGGCTTGGTCAACATGTCTGCCAACTGTTCAATGGATGGTACATATTTAACCGCAATTTCTTCATTGGAAACACATTCTCTGATGAAGAAATATCTGATCTTTATGTGTTTCGTCCTTTGGTGGAATTCGTATGGCGGATTATGAGCCAGTTTCAATGCTGACTGATTGTCTAAATTCAAAATAGGAACGACATCTGCATCTAATAACTCCTTCATGAGCCTTCTCAGCCATACAATTTCAGTTGCTGCTTCACTTGCTGCAATTATTTCCGCCTCTGTAGACGATAGGGCTACTGTCTTTTGTCTATTGCTTCTCCAGGATATGGCTCCACCAGCATATAAGCAGCACATTCCAGAGGTTGATCTCATAGTTGCTGGATCACCTCCATGATCGGCATCACTGTAGCAGATCAATTTTGAATGAGTTACACTTTTGTAGGTGATTCCTTTTTCCACCGTACCTTGAATATAGCGTAGTATTCTCTTTACTCTTTGTATATCCTCCTGTGATGGATTATCTAGAGTTCTAGACACAACTCCAACAGCATAAGCAATATCGGGTCTGGTGCAGACCATCAGATAAGTTAAAGCACCAACAGCTTCTCTGTAAGGGAACAGTACCTCTTTTTCATTCGAATAAGCTGCTGTATCTTTCACTATTGGCATCAATGCCGCTTTGCAGTTGGTCATGTGGAATCTTTCCAAAATTTTCTTTGCGTACGCCTTTTGATGAATTTTTATACAATCCTTGGAGCTTTGTATTTCTATACCAAGAAAGTATGAAGCTGATTTCGTAGTGATCTTGAACCGACTCTTCAACTCATTCAAGAAGCTCTTGGCTTCGATGTCTGATGTTGATGCGACCAGTCCGTCATCTACATACAGTGCTAGTAGTATCTTGCTTTCTCCTCTCTTTCTTATGAAGAGGCATGGATCAGCTGTGCTCTGTTTAAAGCCAATCTTGACTATGTATTGGGTTATGCATGTATTCCAACACTTGGGTGCCTGTTTAAGTCCATATAAGCTCCGTTTTAATTTACAGACTCTGTTGGTATCATCATCATATCCTTCTGGTGTTTGCATATAGATTTCTTCATTTAACGTGCCATACAAGAAAGCCGTTGATACGTCAAACTGTGTTAGTGACATCTTTTCTTTAGCTGCAACACTCAGGACTGCTCTGATAGTGTTTGCTCTTGCAACAAGACTAAAGGTTTCGTTATAGTCTAGGCCTTTTCTTTGTGCATATCCTTTAATAACAAGTCTAGCCTTGTACTTGTCAATACTTCCATCTGGATTGTATTTTACCTTGAAAATCCATTTACATGGTAAAGCCTTCTTCCCTTTCGGTAAATTAGCCATTTCCCATCTCTCGTTTTCTTTTAAGGATTTTATTTCGCTATCCATAGCTTTAAGCCATTTATCCTTTTCATGACACTGCAGAACTTCTTTGAATGTTTTAGGTATGACAATATCAGTTGTTTCATTATTAATATTCATAATGTAATCCTTGAATCGACTTGGGATCTTTAAAGTTGATCGATGTCTTAACGTCATTTGACTTTCATTTTCAATCTCTTCAGGTGATAGGTATTCTTCACTTCCAGACTCAGTCTCAATTTCTACAGGTTGTTCCGTAAGAGGGTCATGCTCTTCTAAAACATCTCCTTCAATATCTGGAACTAAACCAGTTTCATCTTGCTGGTCACAGATTTGATCGGTTCCTTCACGAGAATCATTCAAAGACGTTGTGTCTGCAGACTGTTCATTGCTAGAATCACTGGATTCGTAAAAATATCCACGTGGTGATGATCCGGTAGTTGGTTCAGCAGGTATGCCAAAGGAAGGTATTTGAGATGTCAACTTTGGAAATTCTTTCTGAGTTGTAAGTTTCTCATCATCGTGGTGAGTTTCTTGCTGCAGTGTAGGAATTTGATCATCGTGATTTATATCAATGTCAGAAGTTAAAGTTTTCTCCTCAAAAAACACATCCCTAGATCTAATGAGTGTATTCTTCTCTTCATTCCAAATTCTATAACCATCATCGTTGTCATATCCAATCAAGATTCCTTTAATTGCCTTTTTCTCTAGTTTCTTCCTCTTCACTTTAGGAACATGGGCATAACATATGCTTCCAATTACTCTTAGATGTTTAATGCTAGATTTCTTTCCATACCATAGCTCAAATGGTGATTTTCCAGAAACTCTACTAGGACCAGTGCGATTGAGGATATAGACAGCTGTGTTTGCTAATTCTGCCCACAGTCCTTGGGGTAATTCAACATGTGCATGCATCATTGCACGTGCGGTTTCCACAACAGTTCTATTTTCTCTTTCGGCACAGCCATTTTGTTCAGGTGTATAAGGCATCACCAGTCTTTGCTTAATTCCTTGTTCCTGAAGTATATCTCTGACTTTTTGATTGTCAAATTCACCACCATTGTCACTGAGAATCTCTTTTACTGTATGCCCAGTCGTCTTTGCTTCTGCCAGCATCAGCTTAAGTTTCTCGTGCACTTCTGATTTCTCTCTCAGAAAGTAAATGTATCGAAATTTGGTAAATTCATCTTTAAATAGTACAAAGTATCTATACTTCTTCATAGAATAAAGGAAAGGTCCACATACATCTGTGTGCATAAGTTCTCCTGGCTTACTAGATGTTGGACGAGTCCCAAAACTTTTTCTATGTGCTTTCCCATAAATGCAGCCTTCACATAGTTCGTTTTTTATTGGGCCCAAATCAAAATCAAGTTCTCTTTCTATTATCTTTTTAACGTGTCTTTTGTTCTGATGTCCCAATCTTTCATGATAAAGTTGCAACTTATCAGACGAGTTCAAAACGCTTACCATTGCTGACTTATTCGGTATTACAACTTTGAAGTCTAGTTTGTACAAACCCCCACCAGGGGTTCTTTTCCCGACTAATTTAGTAATTCCATCCGATTCTAGCTTACATTCTCTTATAGTGGATGTAAATATGCTTTTCGGAAGTTTATCTTGTGCCGCCAGCACAGAAAAAAGATTTTTAGTTAGTGACGGAACATACCACACATTCATTAAAGAAATTAATTCAATTTTTCCGTTGACTTTTGACTGTACTAATACTGAGCCAATCCCTTCTGCAGGAACAGTTTTCCCATCAGCAGTTGTCACTGTATGTTCTGAATCAAAATGCTCAAAGGTTTGAAATATATCATTTCTAATTGTGACGTGAGTAGTTGCTCCGTTATCTACATACCATATTTCTCTATCTGGATGGTGCTGCATGCTACAAGCATTGACTGTCATCAACGTGACGCTTTGGACTTGGCTGGATGGAGAGCTCGAACCTACGTTAGTGTTAGGTTTGGGTGGCCTTCCATCCTTGATCCATTTCTGACACTGTTTGATTTTATGTCCTGGTACTCTGCAGTAAGGACATGTAACCTTCTTATTATACTTCTTGTTATTAGGTTTCATGTATAATGCCTCTACACTGCTATTTCCGCCTTCATCTTTACCTGTCAAGGCTCGTTCGTGGGCACATAACTGAGTGGTCAGATTTTCTATGGTGCGATCTTTCTTTGATATCAGAAGCCAACTCGACTTGAAACTGAAATAATCTGCTGGGAGTGTGTCCAAAATTTTACAGATCAATAAGATATCGGGCAGGTTCTCTACCGTATCCAGTTGGCTGTTCAATTCATGCCAAATACTCTTTAAAGCAGATATATGTGTCGCCATATCGCAATGGTCTTCTTTCTGGTATCTGAAGAAGCGCAAACAGAGATCATAGCTTCTATCCTCAGTAGCTCCATCGTACAAACGGTTAAGCTCATCCCACATTTCTTTTGACGAAGTGAAGCGCATAACTAATTGTAGAATTTCATCTGACATGTTAGTCATCAAGAGTATTAAGATAGCGCTGTCTATATTGATGTATTCTTGAAGCTGTTTCTCAAACTCACTTTTGTCAGCACCAGCCGATGCAGTGAGGGTAGGCCTGTGACGTCGTCCTTCTACGACATCCACCGCCCCTGGCATGGCTCTTAGCACGACTTGAATTTTACATTTCCACGTTTTCCAATTTTTGGGGTCTAGGTGGCCTACCTGCATCTTGCTGGCTCCTTTTAACAATTTGTTCATGTTGTTAGCCGATGTTGGTTTCGCTCGTCGAACTTTTCGATTCTTTCCCAGCCCTTCAAAAATTACGTAGGATGCTTCGAGTTATGAGTAAACACAGAATAACCACACTCTGCTACCATGTTAAAGAAACTACAGCGCTAGTTATAAAACAAACATTACGTTGAGAATCCATAGGAATCCATATATTTTGTGTGACAGATAAACAAGAACGGTAACCTAGAAACCAGTCATAGATAGGTACGACCTGCTTTCTTAATATGAATTGCCTGTATATTATTGCAATCTATGATCCTGCCTGAGTGAATTGCCTGTATATTACTGCAATCTATGATCCTGCCTGAGAAAATTTCCTGTATATTATAAGTATTGCAATCTATGATCCTGCCTGAGTGAATTGCCTCTATATTATTGCAATCTATGATCCTGCCTGAGTGAATTGCCTGTATATTATTGCAATCTATGATCCTGCCTGAGTGAATTGCCTGTATATTATTGCAAGTTAAATAAAAGGTTGTGTAAAACAAGTAATAAATTTTGTAAAAATTAAAAAACCCCCTACGCTGAACGGCTGAACCGATGTTGATCAAACAAAGCTAAGAACACTCCCGAGAAATACACCTTTCAAACAAAAAAAAATACAAACGAAATCGGTTCATCCTTTCGGGAGCTACGATGGGACAGACAGACACACACACACACACACACACACACACATACACAGACACGTCAAACTTATAACACCCCTTCGTTTTTCTTCGGGGGTTAAAAACATCACGACACGGCTCACAGATAGGTACCGAAGAGATTCCACAAGTGTTCCGAACTCTATAATTATGATGATGATTGCTTGTTTCCTTCCTAAGGGTAGCATCATGTGTCGCGGCGACCCTGGTCATATCCTGCATCATGGCGACGCTGTTGGTCATGCTGGGGCTGGGAGTAGGGGTGGGCTACAACTACTGCTTTGTGGAACAAAAAATTAACGCCACTCTTATGCAATCAAGTAAGACGTTAATATTTATCGATATACATATAAAATCGTTGCGTGACTGACCGACTGACTGCCGTCTCACTGACTGACAGTACGCTAAGCTAAGCCACGCTAATGTCACGTTAAGCTTTGACGCCCTATAAAAAAGTTCTTTATTTATACTACTTCGAATGACGCATCAAGCAGATGGCCCACCTGATGTTAAGTGGTACCCTCTGCCTATGAACAGTGCATTACCACATCGGTCACATCCACCTAGGACGCACCCTATGTGGCATTGCACTGCGCCCGCCGCCCTGATACATAAAGATGAAAAGTCTCGTGTGCCTGTAATTTCACCGGCACCCTTACCCTTCAAACCGGAACACAGCAATGCGAGCACTAGGTACTGCTTTGCGGCAGAAATAGGTATGATGGTAATACTTCCCCGGGCGAACTCTTTCACAAAAAAGCTCTATTACTACTAAGTAGGTAGAGTTTAATGTTATGTTACACACATTCGTTTACTTTAACCTCGCCTACCTACGACCTCTGTGGCGCAGCGGGCGAACGTTGGCCTGCGACGCAGGAGGTTGCGGGTTCGATTCGCGCCTCGGAACAAATATTTCTGCGATCGCATATAATTGTTCAGGGTGTTCTGGTTATTTTCTGTGTAATATATTGTATTAAGTATATCAGTTATCTAGTAGGCATCCATAACACAAGCTCTGCTTAGCTTGGGGCAAGATAATGTTGTGTGAACTGTCCAGCATTATTTAGTAGTAGTAGAGCTTTTTTGTGAAAGAGTTCGTCCGGGGAAGTACTACCACCATACCTATTTCTGCCGCAAAGCAGTAGTGCTCGCATTGCTGTGTTCCGGTTTGAAGGGTAAGGGTGCCGGTGAAATTACAGGCACATGAGACTTTTCATCTATGTCTCAGGGTGGCGGGCGCAGTGCAATGCCACATAGGGTGCGTCCTAGGTGGACGTGCCCTATGAGGTAATGCACTGTTCATAGGCAGAGGTTACCTCTTAACATCAGGTGGGCCTCTAGCTTGTACCGTCATCCAAGTAGTATAAAAAAAAAAAAAAAAAAAATTTATAACATATGTTCAATGGAAGAAAATACATGTGTGTCATAATGTTTATTTATCTGCTTTAGCATTTACTGTTGGTTTATTGAGCCAACGTAGTCGCTTTGGTTGGTCTAACAGTAGCTTTGTCATGTAGGCTTGCCCAATCAAAATATCACATTTAATTTTTCAGTTTACATTAAATTTTCCGTACATGTGAGTAGGTACAGTACCGGCCTACTCACAGTAGGTACAGTACCGGCCATATGAATAAGTTGAATTTTCAACCCTAATGTGTTCGAATAGAGTTCATAACTGACCTAATGTCAAATTTACAATTAGTAGTTCACATTATGTTCTGGCTAACGTTAGGAAAATAATGTTGTTATAAACATCTACTGGGCGCTATTTATCGTATTCCCCTCCGCTGAATTGATTTGATTTGAAGTGTATCGCGTCTCAAGTTACTGAAACCATTTTTAATTTTACAGAAGGATTCAAAAAACCACTGGAAACGACAACAATGAAGGCAGTCGCCCCCCCCAGAAGAAGGCAAAGACGATCTGAATATCAGTATTTGAATAAAACAATAACATCGCAGAATTTAGAGATACCATCTTCAACCGAATCTACTTTGGAAATAAGGTCGACGATGGTGGTACCATTGAAACATTCCGCGTTGATGACTCTGATCAAGGACTTACAAAATCGGAACAAAAACGTTACTTTGGAATTAATAGCTGCGAGATCGCAATAAACGAATGGCTTAATAGAACTTTGTTTTTACCCGACTGCCCAGAAGGAGGGCTATTTTTTGGAGGCGTATGTATGTATGTTTGTCTGTGCTTCTTCTCTACTCTCCTGTAGCTTAAACGACTTGATAGATTTTGAAAATTAGGTGTCAATGGATTCGCCTCAGCCACGCGAGTGTCATAGGATATATAAAGTCTCATAAATTAGGTGTCAATGGATTCGCCTCAGCCACGCGAGTGTCATAGGATATATAAAGTCTCATAAATTAGGTGTCAATGGATTCGCCTCAGCCACGCCAGTGTCATAGGATATATAAAGTCTCATAAATTAGGTGTCAATGGATTCGCCTCAGCCACGCGAGTGTCATAGGATATATAAAGTCTCATAAATTAGGTGTCAATGGATTCGCCTCAGCCACGCGAGTGTCATAGGATATATAAAGTCTCATAAATTAGGTGTCAATGGATTCGCCTCAGCCACGCGAGTGTCATAGGATATTTATTACATTATTTTATATTATTATTTTTGACCTGTAACTATAATCAGTTATTAATAAAGAAACTATGAACTATGAACTATGTATATATAAAGTCTCATAAATTCGCTAAGGAGTGCTGCAATCGATGATGGAATTTCATTGTTTTTTTTTGCGAAGGTATCTCTTCGATATATCTCTTGTGTAAACGACGCTTAACTATGGCTATATTTGACTTTAGGTATCGAGCACATACTCAGTAGAGGTAATACGTGCAGTCCTACGCCACAACTGTTATGTGTTTGTCTGCCCAAAAAAAACAGACTCTTCCTTTCTCCGACAATCTCTAATGCGTCTCCGTGTAAATGGGTAAGGGGTATTTCGTCACTAGACCATAATCAAACATCAAAATGGAAGCACCTAGATATTCCGACAATGAGAAAGCCTGGCACATTACATGTAGTACATCAAAATGTGCAAGGCCTTCCCGGCAAAATATTAGAATTAGAATTATTTTTAAACATGTTTAATATAGATATCATGTGTGTTACTGAACACTGGTTATTACAATTTGATTTACTCCCTTATTATGAGAATTATAATATTGTAAGTTCATTCAAACGCAAGAACGCCATACGTGGCGGTTCCTTAATTGTTGCTCGAAATAACTTAAAATGCAAAGAACGTAAAGATGTTGCAAATCTCACTATTGAGAGGACTATTGAGCTGTCGTGTGTTGAGCTTGAGCGGCATATCATTGTGAGTGTTTACCGTCCCCCTGACGCGGACTTCGCGTTATTTGAATCCACTATGGAAGAAGTACTGCTTAAAATTTTTGGACGTAGTAAAATGTTAATAGTCTGCGGAGATTTCAATATAGATATTCCTGTGAATCCTCTATCTGAGAGAATTCTTAACTTATTTAAATGTTTTAATTTACGTCACCTTTTCGAAGAACCTACAAGGGTGACACTTACATCAGCCACCTGTTTGGATAATATATATTGCAGTAGTGTTCCAATTGATAAAGCAGTAATTAAACATTTCACCTCGGATCATTACGGTCACAGTGCTATATTTACTTGTAATTTGGTAGATGAACCTAAGGAATTCACTTATCCGGCCTATCACAGGGAGTCGAATTATGAAGTTTCAGAGCAGTATTGAACTTAAAATACCCCTTTTACCATGCGTAGATGATCCAAATGAACTTTTTACCTCCTTGTCTAATTTGATAAATGAGCAACATACTGAGATATTTCAGTTAAAAACATGTATAGCTAAATCTAATGTCGGGTTAGCTGATTGGGCGACACCCGTTATCTATAGAAGTAGGAATAAATTATATGATCTCTATGCGGCTAGGGAATCAATGTTGCATGACCCAAAGTTTATTTTGTATATAAAGAACTATTCAAATACTTTTAAAAAAGTTTGTCGTGCAGCAAAATCTACATTTGAGAAAAAAAATAGAAAAATCATCGAATAAAATTAAGGCAACTTGGAAATTAATTAATAATGAAACAGGTAAATCGAAGACACGCAATAAGCAGATCAAATTAAACATAAACAATACAACATTGACAAAAAAGATTGATGTCGCGAATGCCTTTGACAATTTTTTCTCTAATATACCAGTTATTGTAACCCAGTCATTACAATCATCTGCCTCTGGAGCATCTACTTTATTGGAACTAAGTGTTGCTAAATGTGAGATCGCGTTTAGCTTTAGATACGTAAATGCCGATAGTATTGTTAAGACATTTAAGTCACTTAATATTAAAAATACTGAAGATCTTTGGGGAATATCCACAAAGGTGTTAGGTATTATAATTATTGATATTGCTCCATGCTTAGCCTACATTTTTAATAGATGTGTTGACGACGGAATCTTTCCAGATCTTATGAAACATAGTAAATTAATTCCTTTGTTCAAGTCTGGAAATGCAAAAGATCCAGCAAATTATAGGCCGATTTCTATATTGCCCGCGTTAAGTAAAATCTTTGAAAAACTTATTCTTACTCAATTATTTTCACACTTTAACTTCCACAGACTACTTCAAAGTCATCAATTTGGATTTACGAAGGGTCGATCAACAGCTGATGCTGGTACCATGCTTTTGGAACACATATTTCAAGCATGGGAAAACTCGCAAGACGCGATCGGAGTATTCTGCGACCTATCCAAAGCATTCGACTGCGTGAGTCATGCTACTCTAATTTTGAAGTTAAAACATTATGGCATCCAAAATCAGGCAATTAACCTTGTAAATTCTTACTTATCCAATAGAGTACAAAAAGTTGACGTTGGTGGTGAAATGTCTTCAGGATCGTCTATTGTTATGGGAGTGCCCCAGGGTTCAATACTAGGTCCATTTCTATTTTTAGTATACATTAACGATCTCCCTTTTTATGTAAAAGACATATGTGATATAGTTTTATTTGCTATTTTACGTATCGTCTTTAATTTTCAAAGTTGATAGGTCAAAAGCTAATTACGATGATCTAAATAAATCACTATCGCGAGTTCTTGATTGGTTCACAGTAAATAATCTGTTGCTTAATGCTAAAAAAACTAAATGCATTAAATTCACTTTGCCAAATGTAAAACATTACCCAACTAATATTAAAGTAAATGGCGAGACACTCAATCTTGTAAACTCTACTGTTTTCTTAGGACTTAATATTGATGCAAGTTTGCAGTGGGGACCACAAATTGAGGCACTTGCGGGTAGACTTAGTTCCGTTGCATATGCAGTTCGTACGATAAGGCAGCTTACTGATGAAGCTACAGCTAGGCTAGTTTATTTTGGCTACTTCCATAGTGTTATGTCATATGGCATCATTCTGTGGGGGAAAGCAGCAGACATCCAAGCAATATTTGTTTTACAAAAACGGGCAATACGTGCCATTTATAAAATGAAGCCACGTGACTCCTTGAGGGAGCGTTTTAAGGAAATTAACATTCTCACCGTAATATCGCAATACATTTACGAAACCTTATTATATACACATAAACACTTAGATAGATTTATGATTAAAAGTGACGTGCATTGTTTTAACACGAGAAATAAAAATAAACTGAGTATTCCCAAATTTAGATTAAAAAAAGTAAGTGGGTCTTTTATGGGGAATTCTGTTCGGTTCTATAATAAACTTCCAGAAAGTGCTTCTAAACTTAAGATTAGAAGATTTAAATCTTACATAAAGAATAATTTAATTAAGAAAGCGTATTACACACTACATGACTATGTTAATGATAAAGCCGCGTGGCCTGATGTCGCTCTGCCCCTCGACACCTAATTTGTCAATTTGCAATGTCTGTACCTGCATATAATATATTACTGATGTGTTATTTATGTGTATATCAAGCGTAGTGTGTGCTGCCTTATGAACTTTTGCTGATTCTCTCTATCATCTTACTTTTGACTGCCTACCTAAGTAAGGCTTTTAATTTGGTTTTCCTTTTTTCCTTGAATCAGCTTCAACTTGTTCTCGAGGCACCACACAGGCGCTCTCCTAGTAATAAGAAGGATCATCAAAAGAAAAACAGACCGTGTTTGTTGCCTGATTCTTCTAGGTCTGGTTGCGTTGGAACAGGAGTAACTGTAAATTTATTTTTTAAGACGATTCAAAATGATCCTTGTGATTTCAATAAATAAAATACTTTTGACTTTGACTTTGACTTTGACTTATTTATTTTTTAGTGGCAAAACACCCTCACGCAGACAAAGCCTAGAGCCGACTAAGTTGTCGTAATTTTCGCCGAGTGACTCAACATGCAATAACCACGGAATCAAAGACTTCTATTCACGGGATTGGTTGAGCGGTTCGTATGGTAGCCGAAAGTACATTGAAAAGAAACGGTTGATTTTCGCGAAACGTGTGAGTAAGAAATCCAGAGTCTCGAGCACCGCCGTAAAGTCGCATGCCTTTCGATCTTCTATAGGTTACATTTCGGGGAATGCTCCCAGGAACTTCACGATCTGATCCCACCATCTCCTTTTCATTATAGGACGAGCAGACGCGCGGCTCGGTTCCATCCTTACCTCATTAGTATACCCTCTATTCGTACTAAACGATTCAGTTCTACCTTTATAATGCGAACTGCTAAGGAGTGGAATACCCTGCCGTTGTCTGTCTTTCCTGAAAACAATAATCTGGGTCTCTTCAAGGTTAGAGTGAATAGGTGCTTTCTAGACCTTTGTGTTTCATCTTCGCCACATCGTCACTTACCAACAGGTGAGATCGTGGTCTAACAAAGGTCTATCATAGTTAGTTAGTTTGGTACATTACATGGCAATGTGTTCCATGTCAAGATCGTTGCTCGTGTCACAGTCGTGTATTTGTTTTCATAAATAAATTTGTACGGAACAAAATCGGGATACAATAATTAGGTACTTACTAATCAGGAGGGGTGCGTCCGTCAGGAGGACCTAAATAATATGACAAGTATGTTACGCGCAATGTGTTGAGGTCCTCTCAAGAGTGCAGGACCTTTATGAGGTGTGGTACGGGAGCCGGCTCAGCACTCGCACCATACTCGGTGCCGTTCAGTAGTACAGGGAGAGCTGGAGTTACAGCCCCGTGCTGAGGCGCCAGGCCACCTCGTTACACAGCGCCCTTCCAGGAGGAGGGGGCTAGACTTCTTCGAAGAGGATCTGCTGGCGAGCACCCATATCAGGCCCCGCTTTATTTTAATAATTCTGTATGAATACCCTAAGTACGACCTCTGTGGCGCAAAAAGTTGAATTATATTAGACTCGATCAACAAGAATTAGTGAGAAAAAGCTAAAGATATAGTACCTACTTGGTAGGTATAAGACGCCCTCTGTGGCGCGGCGGGCGAACGTTCGCCTGCGACGCAAGAGGTTGCGGGTTCGATTCCCGCCTCGGAACAAATATTTGTGCGATCCGCAGATATTTGTTCGGGGTGTTCTGGGTATTTTCTATATATATTAAAAAATATCTATCTATGTAATATATTGTATTAAGTATATCAGTTGTCTTGTACCCGTAACACAAGCTCTGCTTAGCTTGGGGCTAGATAATGTTGTGTGAACTGTCCAGCAATATTTATTTATTTATTAAGTAGGTATGCCGAAAGTCCATAATGCGAACAATTGGTTAGTTGCCTACAAGCATTGGCACGTATCCGCTAATAAATCAGTGACCTGGATACACCCATCAAATGTAGACATTCTTTGAACACTCTTCTTTGTTATTTTTGGGAGGAGTGTTGACTTGAGTGCTGCTATAGCGCTTGAGCCAAAACATACTGTTATCATAGACTAACTAAACACAGTGTGTTTAGTTAGTCCATGCTATTATACAAACATTGAGCATACATTCGAAGTTTGATCCTAATCTTGGATAAAACTCCATGATAGTAAACATGATCAATTAAACACACGCTAGATTGATTATTAACAGTAACTATAATAATAGGAAACTGACAAGTAATATTGCCTCTAGAGTGTCAAAAAAAACCGGCCAAGTGCGTGTCACACTGGCGCACTAAAAGTTCCGTATCTATAGCCCCGCTTTAATATTTATTTTATTATGTTTTTTAGTATTTGTTGGTATAGCGGCAACAGAAATACACATATAAAAATAAATAGAAAATTTAAACTGTGTAACTATCACGGTTCATGATATACAGCCTGGTGACAGACGGACAGACAGACAGACAGACAGACGGACGGACAGCGGAGTCTTAGTAATAAGGTCCCTTTGGGTACGGAACCCTAAAAATGAATTATCTTGACATCCAAACTGAGCCCGAGGGCTGAAAGGCTGTGGGATCAGTTGACCGCCGAAGTCAAATGAGGAACGAACTTCGGTGTGTATAGTGTGGGCTAGTACCTACAGGGCGAAATCTATATAATTAAGCATCATACAATTTGCACACAAAGCGGGAACCAAAACAACCGTTATGTGAATCGAAACGTGAGCATAGGCACTTATTAAATAAATAATACTTAGTTGGCATAGGTACTACAAATGAAAATGAGTTCCAAGTTCCAACTGTTCCAAATAAGCAATTGCCTCTTCGGAGAGGGTTTCAAGAGGACTTTAGATCCTCGTTAAGCAGCGATTACTTCAAGGTACGACATCCAGGTTAGGTAACAGGATTTTTTCCTCTTGAATTGAAATAAGACGTGTTTCACCCTGTGAGAGCATGAAATACTCGAAGCGCACTGGACTGGACATATCGACGTACAAATCTGATTTAGAACTTAATAGTTTTAAAAGAAGAAGTCAAGATGGAATTATCGGACTTCGTTCATCAAGAAAACGCGGCACACGCGACCTGCAAATCCGACATTTCAACGGCGATTAAACGCAAAGAAGAATGTACAGGTAAATGCTCACGCGCCTTGAGCATCACATCGAAAATGGCGTCGAGCATTCGCAGGAACGTTACATTAGGTACATGGAAACACACATTAGTTGTACATTTTTTTTTTTTTTTTTTTTAATTGTTGTGTCTTGTTTTTAACTAGTTTGTTAGGTGTGCAATAAAGTATTTTCATTCATTCATTCATGGAAATGCTCTTAAACTACGTCTTTCTGTCGCATCTCAGTCTCAGCTCCGCTTTCTGAATTGATCAATGTCTAACGCGATGGAGTCGATCGTCCCGACGTTATTTAGATCCGGTTCTTGAGTTCAGTTGAACCCTAAAAAGGATGAGACTATTAAAAAGGTTAACTACCTACGGCTAGGTATGTATGTTTAAGTGACGTGCTCCCAGACGTGTTCGTTCCGATTCATCGCCTCAGCAAGCCCCGCTTCGATGCGGACGCACCGCCCGCGCGCTCCGTCAATACCATTATATTGTCGAAACTATATTAATTTAATTTTCATCAATGAAATTTTAATTAAATTGGAATATCAGACCGTCTGTAAATTTTAGAAATAACGATTTATTCAGCTCCTTTATTTTTAAACATTCAAAACTCGTGTGTATTTCAAGTGAAAGTGTGTGAAATAAAGTAGGTGCCTACCTACCTACCTAATAGTAATTTAAGTGTGATGTAATTTGAGTGGTTAGCCTTCGAGGTGTTTAAAAAATTGGATTCTGCTGGAAACGAGTTGGACTGCGATAAGGAAAAAGTGAGTAAGTAGGTACTTTTTGTACGGTTTTACATTGTACATTAGATAACCTTCGAATGGCCAACGGGATTGATAGGTTTTCTTGGAATTCCATGTTCATGTTCTTTGACATAATAGGTACTAGGTAGGTACCTACTAGAAAATTAGTGACACCCTACTGGTGGTAAGAGAATATTGATACCTACCTATGTAGGTACGAGTAGGTACCTTAAAAAACTCATTTTTCCTACACAAACTATCGCAGACATTTGCCTATAGGTACCTAGTAAAATCCAGGGTTGGCTTCAGTTATTACTACCTACCTGATTTGAAAGTGGAGGGAGCTGGAAGGGAGGAAGGGAGGGAGTCCCATCGTTTACAGCTAATCAAAACTATTCTAAAAGCGCCATGCTATATACCTATGCCTTAGATGCCTGGGTACCTATATTTTTTTAATAAAAAGAACAGGGGATCCTTCCAACTCCCCCAATAATGATGATGATATGTTGATATGTGAGATTCGATGTACCTAGATAGCACAATGCTTCGACCAGCTCGTACCTACTGCGATGTGTACCTAGATAGCACAATGCTTCGACCAGCTCGTACCTACTGCGATGTGTACCTAGATAGCACAATGCTTCGACCAGCTCGTACCTACTGCGATGTTATTGTCAATGTTTGTAAAATAATGCAACTGTTAGGAGACTGCCTTCCTTTTCGTTGTAGTCACGTTTGATGTCTGTCTGTACCTACGTAGGTATAACTAGTATAGTGCAGCTTGTGGAAAGAATTCATTCGACGAATGCGCACCCCTCCTGTCGCCTTACCGAACTGAGATCTCGCGTAGTATAGGTAGGTAGGTACCTACTTTATAATTAAATAAACATTGTCTCCTATTATAGTTACCTATCCCTCTGGAAGTGGGTGAGTCTATACATAATATACTAGCTGAATAGGTGCCCGTGCTTCGCTACGATGGATCTCAAATACTTTGGCACCCCCTACTAAGGGTCCCTCCATTTTAAGGGTTATTTTGTAGAAAAATCCTGAAATATGTGTTGTATTGTTCTGTATTTGAATTACCCATTCCAAGTTTCAAGCAAACCGAAAAAGTTCCCATTCAAACTATAGCACCCCATTGCACCTAGTACTCTTCGGGGTAGTTCGGGAAAAAAATGTTATGCAAAGTTTCAAGTTTGTAAATTCAAGGAATATAATTATTCATACAATATTTTGTCATACGTATTTTGTGAATCACCCAACTTTTTATAGACCAAGATCATGAGGAAGTTTATTTAAGTAAATCCTCCAAACAATAGAGATTTGTTTGTGGAAATCCAAAAGCAAAGTCCACAATATCCTTCCACAGTAATAAACGAATGACGTAATCTCAAAATACCGAACTAAATGTATAATAGAAGGCTATCATGGTAAAATAATTGAACGAGCGAAGCAAGTTCTCTTAGTCAACTTGGAAGAATCGGTGTTTGTATGTATGTATGTTTGTCCTGGGATGACATTTGGTACGGGTGCAATAAATACAATTTGTATTTTTTTTAACATTGATAGACCTTTGTTTGACAGTTTTTTGCCTCAGACTCGATGTAGGAGCCAAAGTTGAGAGTAGGCGTGAGTGAAACACCTAAGAGCTCGAGGTGATCTCCTATAGCTACAGGTACATCTCGGAATACAGGAACTTGGAGAAACTGATTTTTTTTCGCCGAGAAGAGACAAGCCTGCGTTTTAGATGCGTTGAACATTACTAGATCGGTATCGCCTCAGTCGGATACAGCCGTTATAGTCAAATTCAGACGCTGCAGCATCTCATCTCTTATGTATGTAAGGTTAGGAGCTGTATCGGTTGGGGGATTGTTAAGATATTGGGGTCTAAGAGGGGATACAAAAATATAAGCGAGAAAGTCAGATCAAGCTGGATGCCATGTGAAAAAGCCTATTTGGAAATTTCAAAACTATTTTTAATTCATTTTTAAACTAGGTATGTAGTTTTTGGGATATTAGGGAAAATCTAAAATATCAAAAACTAAACCTCCCAGCAACCCACAATGCTGAAATTTGGTATGTTTGTAGCTTTTGTGACACAAAATTGAAGCATTTAGAAACTTGTAAAATGTTAACCAATATAACATTTCTAGGATTTTTAATGACATTGTAGTTCTAATTTCTTCTATACACTAAACTTTACAAGATGCCTATGGTTTTCTTGCAATACCTACTGCCATCATGATGCACTTGCTAGATTATTTTGAGATGATAACTGATTTCACAGAAGGAGGTTATCAATTAACTCGTCAGCTACTTAAACTAAAATATGTAAGTATGTACTATTTACGCCCAGGAATAATAATCGAATTATTATTCCTATTCTATTCAAAGGTTCTTTCGATGATATGTAGGAAATTATCTCGAGGGCTATAGCTAAGTATATCCGCCGTCCTATTAGGTAAATGTTTTAAGAAATTATCTCGAGGGCTATAGCTAAGTATATCCGCCGTCCTATTAGGTAAATGTTTTAAGAAATTATCTCGAGGGCTATAGCTAAGTATATCCGCCGTCCTATTAGGTAAATGTTTTAAGAAATTATCTCGAGGGCTATAGCTAAGTATATCCGCCGTCCTATTAGGTAAATGTTTTAAGAAATTATCTCGAGGGCTATAGCTAAGTATATCCGCCGTCCTATTAGGTAAATGTTTTAAGAAATTATCTCGAGGGCTATAGCTAAGTATATCCGCCGTCCTATTAGGTAAATGTTTTAAGAAATTATCTCGAGGGCTATAGCTAAGTATATCCGCCGTCCTATTAGGTAAATGTTTTAAGAAATTATCTCGAGGGCTATAGCTAAGTATATCCGCCGTCCTATTAGGTAAATGTTTTAAGAAATTATCTCGAGGGCTATAGCTAAGTATATCCGCCGTCCTATTAGGTAAATGTTTTAAGAAATCGGTTAGAAAGGTAAAGATAGGACATCGCGTGTATTCGCGAGGTCTCATTTCGGAGCGAACCATTTGTATACTAATACTAATAGTAGGTACTATGAAGGCAATCTAGAAACCAGACACGTGTGATACCACGTGACGTGTCATCATCAGGACCCTTTAGACGTCCACTGCTGAATGTGGTTTCTCGCAAGGCAATGGGGGGAATTTTCACGCTTGGCAGGCGGATTGGTGATTGTAGACAGTACTCATGTGGATACTGCTGTCCACCCCCTGGTGTAATCAAACAAACACCCAACAGTTGTATACAGTCCTGATACCTCACTAGGATTCCCTGTGTCGTGGGTATACGGAACTACGAGTACAATGGAACCAATAATCTACAAATGCTCAATGGTGTGCTCAATAATCTACAAATGTGGCATTAGAGGTGCAGCTCATGGTTGGTTTAAGACATATTTAAATAATCAAAAACAATGCACTGAAATAGCAAAAATAGACCAAAAATCTAAAAAAGTTATTTGTAGATCGGAATTCAAAGCAAATACCTTTGGAGTCCCGCAAGGAAGCATATTGGGACCAGTTCTGTTTCTGCTCTACATTAATGATTTACCGAAATGCACGGAGCATAAAACAATCTTATTTGCAAACGACACCACGATCTCGGTAAATTGGGAAGATAAATTACACCTTGAAGATGAGATTAATAGGACAATAGATAATGTAAGTAGTTAGATGGCTAGATGTAAATAATTTAAAAGTGAATATATCAAAACAAAAATTATGCAATTTCATGCTATTAACGGAAAAACTATACATTTTAGGGCAAGCTATCAGGGCAAAACCATTGAAGAAGTGGAATCTTTAAAATTTCTTGGAGTAACCATGGACAAAACGTGTAGCTGGAAACTCCACATAAACGAGCTCTGCACAAAACTAAACCGCTTTGTTTATGCTCAGACGTAGTCTCCCTTCAGGCAGCCCTCCAAGCGTTACACCGGTATGTCTCATCTGTACTACAGTATGGGCTACTGATATGGGGTAACTCAACGGATACAGACCGAGCGTTTAAATTACAAAATAAATGCATACGATCTATTTGTTCAGCTCATTATTTAGAACCTTGCAGACCGCTATTTAAGAAGCTACATTTACTAACTCTACCGTGTCTATACATAAAACAACTAGCTATTTTTGTAAAACAAAACCCAGCATTATTTAAAACAAATCAAGACGTGCGTTCTCTCCAACTGCGAACACAAACAAATAATAGGCTCTATCTCCCGTTTTGTAAAAAATCTCTTCAGAAAAATGCCAACTTTATGGCAGCAAAAATTTATAATAATCTCCCTGAAGGACTCAAATAGTTGTCCGGAAACCTATTTAAGATAAAAATACATAAATGGTGTTAAAAAAAAAAAAAAAAAATGGTGGTGGTCAGAGAAGTATTTTTATTCTGTGGATGACTGATGGATGGATGAAAAATGACTAAACTATTGTAAATTAAATTAAATTATTTATTAATCAAATTATTTATTTATTATTATTATTGTTATTAGTGAATTTAATGTTTTTTTAGATATAATTTGGACTAAGTTATTTTTGTTTGTATAATAATTATCACAATATTGTAATTGATTAGTAGTATTAATGCATTGATTAAGTATTTATTATAGCCAATGTATGTAATAGAGACGTACCTATTTTAAAACATTTGCATGCTTGTGAAGCAAGAACATGTGCTCCTCACTATAACATAAGGCCTTCCATGTATCCTACCATGTTCTAGCAAATAAACTGATTTCATTTCATTTCATTTCATTTCAATAGGTTTCAGGGTATCCACGGGAGGGTACGGAGACACACCCCGGCACAGTAGAGACTTGCGCATTAACGATTTCTAATACAAATTCAGGTCTTGGCGATTTTTGTTTTGCTGAGGGTCTGATTTAGTATGGGTTGGTTTTCTCTACCCCATGGTACTCTTCCCTAGGCTAGGAGAAGCGTAGTTTTATTTTTAGTTACTAATCAAGCATTTTTTGTAATTTCAGTGACTATTAGGAGTATGACGGTCACCGACGCACGAGATGCTACCAAGAGACACTGTTGTACAAGGTAAATCAATCAACCTCACGCCACTCATGCCTTTTCATGACACCAAACACCACCGATCGCGTGCTAACTACATCATAGACTGGTTGTCGTTGCGGTTGGTGTCATATCCGATTTCTTCACGAAAAAAAGGCAGAAGAATCATTTTATCACCTCATCAGCCCTATCCTCACGCTATAATATAGTAGTGTCCACCCACGGCTTCACTCGCGTTTTAGCGGGGTACAAACAGCCTCCAGGTCAATCCAGGTCATCAACCTTGATCAGGTGTGTACCTTTGATCGAAATCGGTTCAGCCGTTTCGATGTGATAAGTAACAAACCTTAGAGTAATACGGCAGCTCCGTACCGTACAAACATCTAGGTAAACATCGTAACTTTGACATGATAATGTATTTTTTATTTCGGTCGACATTTAAAACATAAGTAAGTTTAGATTTTTAATCGTATAATAGACTTATGTAACAATAATAAGTAAATAAATGTAAAAACATTTCCTATAAGAATTACTCATTATGACAGTTTAGTAATTATTGCATATCATTATGGTTTGCGTAATAAATCGAGAATTAAAAAAAATTGTCTTGCGCATATAAGATAGATTACATCTACAAATAAATAGTAATAACAACCAAATATTATAAAACGCCTGATGTATTCAAAATAGCAAACACTTACTATGAATAAATAAACGAGCAAATGCGACCGAGACTTGGGCTCTGAGTACTGAAACTTTTAAAAAAACACCACCCCTTTCTGTGTACAAAATGTGGAAAATCTTAATTTTTTTAAACTACTTCTTACGTGGAACTTTATAAGCAACAGAATTAACATAAAATATCTATGATACTATCTATCCCGTTTTTTTTGATCGAAAAAGTTACCGTTTTATCGTTTTATTTTTATTTTTATAATTTGTTTCGCAGGTATAAAAGGTTTTTGAAGTAGTTCTTGAAATCTTATTTGACTTAGTTTCTCCAATAATTCTAATACTTTTTGAGTAGGTAATTGCAGATCCACGCGCCCCAGCTAGGGCTTGCAATCCGGGTATCCGGATATCTACCAATTTTCAAATCCGGATAATGCCGTCCGCTAAATCCGGATAATTCAGATAATTCAGATAGTGAAATTCATCAAAAAATTACGATAAGAATCTAAATTTAAAATACTGATCCTTTCTTTTACATGTTTGTCACATATACATAAAGTACCTGGGGGACCTAGCTTACCCAGGTGTTTGCAAATGCGTGAAAACTCGGAAAGCCTCGTTTTACCAGAGATGAGACCTAGCTAGCAAGATTTTAAATGCAATTTTTGCTTTATTGAAAGAAAAATATAGTTATTTCGAGAACATAAGTGTTATCTTGAATATAAGAAAAACATATGCAATTTTTTAATTGTTTATGATGTATTTTGATATTTTATGATCACATTATTAGTTTTAATTTTACCATAAAGAGCTACCGAATTGGTTAAAGTGATTCATATTTTAATGGTGGGTGAATGTTGGTTTAATTTAAACATGAATAAAGCTATCCATTACCATCATTTTCTTTATTTTTTTCTGAAATTATCCGTATTATCTGGATATCCGAATACTAAAGTTCACTACTGTCCATATTATCCGGGTAGTAAAAGCTTACGGATAATGCAAGCCCTAGCCCCAGCACACGGCGCGACGGCAGTTTTGTTGTATTTGAACTTCGCACTATTGTTGTATGCTCGAAATGGCAGGCTGTTGGAACTATTTACTTTTTTACATCTGTAGGTACACAGCTGGGCAATAAAGATTTTATATTCTTATTCTTGATGTGCCTTCACCTTTTTCCGATCTTTAAGTATCTCAAGTTTGTGATTTTTTATATGTAATAAATTTAGCTAAAATTCAAAGGTAAACCTTGGAATTCTATGTTACATTTCAGGCGAATTGCAAACATTATACAGAGGCCATTGAACCATTTACAATGAAAAGACTGTCTTGGCGTTTATCTATACATTAATATTAATGCGATGAGACTTGTCGTATAATACCGTAACGTAATTAGGGTTACCATACGTCCCGTATATAAGGAACGTCCCGCAATCGACTAAACTGTCCCGTGTTGCCACGCGCCTCGTATTTGTCTCGAAAAATAAATACTTGCAATCGAAAATTATGAATAATTTACATAAAATACTACCCACTTACCTTACTGCTAATATAGTAATGTTTTCTCCATAAACAAGCTGATTGAGGAAAATGGACGAAAAAATACAAGCCACGCGTCACTTCGACCAGACGCCCTGAATCAATTTTGAAAACGATAAGGTCCCCGGTACCCCACGGGCCCAGCCTCGACCACGAAAGGCTCAAATAAGTAAGCTCTGTCGAGCCTCAAAAGGCGCAACCTTTTGAGGTCCTCAGCCGAATCTGGCACATAGTAAGTAAAACTCAATAATTAGCGGGTTGTTAGGAAGACGATTAATGAGGAATTTTTTGAGTTTGCAAATCGATGACTTCGCATTATTGAATTCAAACAAAACAAGCAACATCATCACACGTGCAAACTAAAATATTCATTAGTAAGTAACTGAATTCTAGAGTCATTATGACATGGCTGATTTACGTTATGAAACCTAGAATAAAACCAATTGTATTGCTTGGATGATTTCGTTATTCTATTCGTGCTTGTATACGAATAGAATACAAGAGATATAGAGAGCTATGCTCGTAGTTTCACTATGTAAGTAATATAATCCGAAATGAGAAAATCCGTAGTATCTAGTTGAAGTTCTAATAGCAGTGCCCCAATCGCGTTAATTATGTACGTTATTACCAAAACAAAACCTTATTAGGTACGTCTGGATTGAGGGATCCTTGCTTGAATTGGCCTGAAGCTCAGCGGATAAAGAAAATTACTTAGAAAATTAATTATTAGAACTTCTGCTGGCTGATGATGATCCTACCTAGATATCCTGTGACGCAGGAGGTTGTGGGTTTGATTCCCTTCTCGGAACAATAAATTACGATCTGCAGATATTTGTTCAGGTGTTCTGGGTACCTATTACTATGTATAATAAAAAATATCTATCTTTGTAACGTATTGTATTATATTAAGTATATCAGTAATCTAGTACCCATAACACAAGCTCTGCTTAGCTTTGGGGTAAATAGTGTTGTGTGAACTGTCTTGCATTATTTATTTATATCTAACCTAGACAGGAACTTATAATAAATACCTACATCCTTTTTCAAACAGTCGTGGAAGATTCAGGGTCAGGAAGTTAAATATCAGTCAAGCAGAGAAAAATATCTGTTTCATAAAATTATTTAATAAAAAAAAAACGATTTAGCTAGGGATTTTTGATGAAAATGGAGCTCACGATATTAGGGGGCTACTTCGATTTTTTTTTCCAAATTTCAAACGTTTACGTGAAATATAAATATGGTCAGTGAAAAAACTTATGTGACAGAAATATGCACCGATGTGATTCTATCATACGGTATACACTAGAGCATTTTGCCGAGCATTTCCATATAATATAACGTTACAGCGAATGCTCGAAGCTGTGATCGACGTTATGCTCAATAGTACAGGCAAATTAGGTGATTTTTAGCAAAAGTGTGGAAGTAATTAGATGTAGTCACAAAACCTTTTCTAATTGTTTTGTTTGGCTTGAAAATCACCTCTAATCTAACTTTCAGCAAATTCTCCCCCCCGGAACAGGGTGAAATAGGGTGAAAACCTTATAATACCCGTAACTTAATGGGGAAAATAGATGTAGTCGGTGCAATTTGGCATACACTTAAGACCGTTATGATCTACATTTGCACCAAGTATTTTTTTAATCTGACTTACGGAACATACGAAAAAAAAACATTTCTAAAAAAATCTTTTTTTCTGTATTGCGGCTCGGGGAAAATTGAAGTAGTCGGTGCAAATTGACAGAATTACCAGAAAAATGGGCCAAATAAATTACCAGGTTTGCACCTGGGTACCTCACACGGAAGTCACTTTTTCCATATTTTATTGTCGCTCTACTTCGGGGAAATTTCAGGCAATTCTGGAATTTCACTTAAACTTATTCATTTGATTAGTACTACATTCGCCAGCCATTTAATACTGGAATTTATTTAGGGAACATGCATTTTTTAAGTATTATATATGTAAGTTCAGTGCGGTGCTTAGTAACTAATATATATACTGTGGCGCTACACTGCTAACACTGTCCCCCGACCGCGGGGTGCATCCGTATTGATCCCAGAAAATCATCCCACGAGCTGAAAGTAATAATAATTATTCCGGATTCATACAATTAATATTCATTTCATTTTTAGAGTCCGTATTTATCCCACCTAGAAATACTTACACCTAAAACGAGTGAAAGTAACGTCAGCAAAAAAATATGTTATTATGGAACATCTATTTATTTCATAAAATTGTTGGTATAAAATAATCAACAAAATAATAATAAATACAGTGTGTCCCAAAAAGTAGTGTAAAGCCGAAGTCCAAAGAAAGGTTACCCCCAGAGATACCCGAATCACCCCCATTTCGCGATTTTTAGTAGTTTTCGAGTTATGTGTTTTTAAGACAATCGGAGCTCTTACACTTTTTTGGCCATTGGGACTCGATTCGTTGAGGTAGAGGCCTGTTTTTGTTGTTGTAAATAAGATAAATACTAGGGCTATCTTGTCTGATAGCACTTACATCAATAGCACCTACTATTGCATTAAAATAAAAATAATAATATGAAGATATTTTTTTTTTTGACTAAACTCTTACTTTCAATGAACGTTTAAAAAAAAGTCACATAATCTTTTTAATCCAAACCCATCCTAAAAACATGGCTGATGTGACAGCTATTAGTCATGTAACCTTGTTCCAGATTCTTGCACAGGATCATAAAAACACTCAATTTAATAAAAGTTCGTTCAATTTAAAAAAGGATATGCAAGTCGGAATTAAAAAAAATGTGACAGTCTGAAGATTGTATTGCACATAAGCAATAGTAAAACTACCCATCTTTGTTGTTCAAGGACATTATTTTCTACATACGAGGCAGAAACCTGCGACAGATGGTGGGCCCATTCCAACTGCCAGATCGCCTAAATGGCAAGTCATACTTGAACTTTTTAAGAGAAGATTTAAATGGATAATCCACAGACATCATTTTACTAACACGCCGAAACATGACTTTTTAAAACGACGGCGCACCATGTCACTTTGCGTCAAAAGTTAGACAATATCTTAATGACAGGTTTTTTTTAATACTACTAAGAATGACTGAACAAGCAGATGGTCCACCTGATGATAAGCGGTACTCTCTTCCTATGAACAGTGCATTATCACATAGGTCACGCCCTCCTAGGACGCGCGCTATGTGACATTGCACTGCGCCCGCCACCCTGAGACATAAAGATGAAAAGTCTCATGTGACTTTAACTTCACTGGCACGCACCCATACCCTTCAAACCGGAACACAGCAATGCGACGAAGTATTTCACAAAAAAGCTCTACTACTACTAACAAAATGCGATACTTGGTGATAAATGGATTGGCCGAGGCGGGCATATCGCATGGCCCCCACGATCTCTCTACTTAAACCCCATTGACTTTTTTGTTTGGGGATATTATAAAGAGATTGTTTACTCTCGAGAGTGCCGAAATGTGGAAGAATTGCGAAAAAGGTTGACCCAGGCAGAAGCAACAATTCAAAAGCAACAGAACGCTTTAAAGATATTTTTTTTAGACGATGCTGATTATGTATTGAGCAAGAAGGTCGCCATTTCGAAAATTTACTGTGATGATTCACTGAATACATGCAATGCTGAAAGTTATTATTTAGTTTTATTTAAGATTTCACTTAATCTTAAAAACCAGAATTTCGCATTCATCTGTTTAAATTGAATATCATGAATGATCCCGTAAAAGAATCTCAATCAAATTTACATGATAAATAGCTGACATAATGACCAAGTTTTTAAAATAGGTTTGGAAGAAAAAGTTTATGTGACTTTACTTTTAAAATGTCCTTAGAATGTAAGGGACTAAACAGAATTTTTAATTTTTCCCTATTTTTTATTTTATTTCAATGCAATGGTTCGTGCTGTGGATGTAAATGCTTTTTTTTTGTTACTGTTTCGATTACTTTAAAAACCGATATCTGAGGTTTACTGTCATCACAAACAAAAATAAGTATGAAACATTCAAAAAAAAGTGGAAGCCATTTTTAAAATATTTTTTCAGGAAAATCACGGACTAGTGTAGAAATCGTTTCAGAGAATCAGAATTATACAATTATTTATAACATAAGCTTTTAGATAACATCAATATCCTATACAACGAGCAAAGATTCGTATATTATATAAATATTTGTAATGGCACGAGAGGCAATTGAGATTACTATATACAGAAATTTCAATAGAGAAGATGGTTTTCAATTATCTGGAGTATGGAAGCCTGTGGTGAGAATGTGGAAAAATCAAAAAAGTGTGGTACCTGCTACGCGACCGGATACCGATAGTGTTGTGTGTCGAGTTGGGGTGAAGTGTGACAATGAAACCGATGGTAGTGGTATCGTTCATAATAAAAGAGTGAGAAAGAGGGTAGATTGATATATCTGCCAGTAACACCTACTCGCAAAGACATTAGTTAGTTCTCCCGTGATCAGATACGATTAGAATATGATTTAAAAATATTTTTTATTGCACTTAATCCAACCTGATACCGAATTTGTGCAATTTATAAATAAAATGTGCAATTTCTAAATAAATAACGAAATTCCAATATTAATATCGGAATGCCAATATTGAGATTTAATATCGGAAATCAGTATAGGAATTGAAAACCTTCCGATATTACATGCCCTAAACGTGACAAACAAGCAGACGGCCCGCCTGATGTAAAGCAGTCACCGCCGCCTATGGACAACACCCACGGTATTGCAAACGCGCTGCCTACCATTAAGAGCCCTATTGATATTTCTCTTGAATTTACCCATGGTAAAAAAAAAGTAGTAGTAGTATTTTAAATATTTATAAATATTTGTACTATCTGCAGATAATTTAGTCAGGATGTTATTAATGTTATGTTATATGTTTTCGTTGGTTATTTTCTATGTTTCATCAAAAATATCAATCTATGTTATGTATTGTATTAAAGTATATCAGTTATCTAGAACCTATAACACAAGCTCTGCTTAGCTTGGGGCTAGATAATGTTGTGTGAACTGTCCAGAATTATTTATTTATTAAATATTTATTTATGATGGTGACAGCGAGCTGATCTGATGATGGAGACGGAAGGTGGACAACGGAACTCCTCGATTGATGATAGTAGATTACTGGAAAAACTGTAGAGGTTATTTATTTTTACTTCTTTGTTTATATCCCAAAAGTTACACAGTCTAAAATAAAATTAAAACTAGTTTTGAAACGCCTATGATTGTTTCACTTTTTTACCCTTTCTTTGGCCCCAATATCTTCTACAACCCCCGAACCAATTTAGCTCATAACCTTACACAAATTGTACTAATACTATATACCCATCTACCAAATTGTATAAGGAATACTAGTTTTATAAAGAATATATCAACAGTTCGCAAGTTATCTTCAGACAAACATACAAACATACGAATGCCAATTATTAATAATTTGCATCCAACAAAAATATATGAAAATGATAGTAAGGCATTTTTCTGTCTGACCGTACTAATATATCCATTGTTCAAGGTCGTGGCTTGGTATGAATCCGGACTACATTTTGCGATTAATATGGACAAATATACAATTTTATTATTCGTGGGATGAATACGGGCTACATTTTGGTATGAATCTACACCCCACCCACGCCGTTGATTTCTTATTAAGGTATATTATTAAGAAGTACTTCCGGTACGAAATTTGTGTTTTTTTTTACGTGCAAATGTGGTAAACTGATAGTATATACCATAATAAAATTTGCACGACTACATAAGTTTCCCCCGAAGTACTATTTACAAAAAAAGAAAAAAAACTATGTTCCGTAAATCGCTGAGGTGTGCAAAACTAATATAGTGTTTATAATACTTATAGAAACCTTATGTAAGTTTGCACCGAGTACATAAATTTCCCCCGAGCCGCAAACTAAAAAAAACAAATTCACAGTGTTTCCCACTATGCACGTAGTTTTAATTAAAATCCATAACGCACTAAGACTGTCTCTATAAGTAATTGAACTTGCACTTAACACTTTTTTGTTTTTTCAAAAGTTACAATTTTTCAAAGTTTGTACCTAATATTTAAAAGCCTTCCGTATGCGCCAGAAACGGTGCAAACCTGGGATAAGTTTCTTTTCGTGTCATCTATCGATTCCATAAGAATCCACGACTACTCGACTTAGGGCAACACTTTTTGCTAATTTGCCTGTACTACAAGGCGAGTGAGCATTTACTTGTAACTTTCCTTTCAATTTTACGTCTCGCTCGCGCACCTCTCCTCACGTAGCACGTTGTCTTTGCTCGATGAAATGTTACACAAATACGCTAATGGGTTTGTAAACTCAAGCTGTAACAAAGCGTCGAGCATCATGCTCAATGTTCGTTTCGTGAAAGGGTGGCATAAGAGCGGCACAAATATTACAAGTAAATGCTCTAGTGTATACTCACCTTTAAGTTTCCGTTTTGGCAATTTAGGTACGGAGCACTAAAAATCAAGATACTGCTTTTTTAATCATGACCACAGATAATATTATACTACATAACATGATACATTGCTAACCTTTTTCTTCGGTCACGTGACAAACCCATGTTGCTACCTCGAGTTGTAGGTACATACAACGTGTGCGAACCTCCGTCACCATGGTCGACTATTGGCCAGTGTGAGTTGAGCCCGAGTTATGATGTGTCGTTTTTTATCATGTCGATAGAGAAGTCATTTTCGCGCGGTTTTCAAGTTTCAGTGAAGTTCTGCCTTAAAAAAAACAATAGTATCTGTGCCTGTGTTTTTGTCTGCGCTGTGTGTGTTACGGAACAAATTCTAAGCACTGTTACATGCGGTCTTTTTTGAATTTTGTATGCTATTGTTATTGAAATATTCACCTGGGAAGGTAAATGCATGTAATCAAAATTATGAATGGTGGAATAGTAGGTACCTACTTTTGACAAAGACGCGGAATAAATTTGCGTATCGAATCAGTTATTTCCGGAAACATTGCATTTAAAATGTTAATAAAATATTGGTAAAATGTTCCGCTTGTCGTGTCGCATGAATGTATCGCGCGTACATTGAGCCATCTCATAATATAGCTTGTGAGATTAAAAACATTTGCATGTGTATATATTGTGCATATATACTGAATATATACAAATTATAAAAACATTATAAACAACATTTTGGCGCCAAATGTATGTTTTCAAAATAACACAATATAACTCGCACACAATATAGACACTGGTGCAATAATAAATAATCTAACGACATATCATTGGTCAAAATCAGTTCGGCCGTTTAGTAGTTCTTCTTGATCGTTGCACTCTTCACAGAGCGGTCGTGGTCGTCATGTTGTACTATTGTTAGGGGCTGATATACTTTTTTATACTACTTGGAATGACGTATCAAGCCGATGGCTCACCTGATGTTAAGCGGTACCCTCCGCCTGTGAAAGTGCATTATCACATAGGTCACACCACCTAGGACGCACCCTATGTGGCATTGCACTGCATCCGCCACCCTGAGACATAAAGATGAAGTCTAATTCATGAGCCTGTTATTTCAACGGCAACCATACCCTTCAAACCGGAACACAGCAATGCGAGCACTACAGCTTTGCGGCAGAAATAGTACTGGTGGTAGTACTGCCCCGGTCGAACTCTTTCACAAAAAAGATCTACTACTACTAAAACCCATCGCCCATCTTCTCGCCATTTATCCCTATTCGTGGACATCCTAGTGCTTGCAGGTTATGCCATTCATTTCATTCTTTTCTGACCTATCTACCACTATCCCGTCCTGGGCCCGGGCTCCTGAGAGCCACCAGGGCCCTTCCAGCGCAGTCCGACCCTGGTCGCTAGTGTTTTATATACAGAATGTATCATAATATCCCTCTAAGCCCAGGGAGGTGTTTTTCTACTCATCATGGCGAATAGCTAAATTGTTCTATACATAGTTTTTCATTCATCTCATGTCTCGTAAATATCCTGAAATTCCTCCAGAAATTTACCTAACACAACATGAGGTAGCCCTACGTAAGGTTCCTCAACGTACCATAACGTCCTCATTTTGTATTAGATATATTTATGAAGGACTAGCAGCGCCCCGCGGTTTCACCCGCGTAAGTCTCGATCCCGTGGGAATATCCAATATCCAAATATCCAAAATCTGGTTACTTTCAATCCCACTAAGACACAAGTGTGTGCATTCACCGCAAAAAAAGCTCCTTTTAACATCGCGCCGCAGTTTCAGGGCATTCCTCTTTCCACTTCTGCGAGCATTGGGATTTTGGGAGTCGAAATTTCTAACGAGGTCCAATATGGGAGTCGCTTAGAAGTAAAGGCAGCTCTAACTTCTAAAAAACTTGGGGTTCTTAACCGTGCAAAACAGTATTTCACGCCAAGGCAGCGCTTACTTCTTTACAAAGCACAAGTTCGGCCGCACATGGAATACTGTTCTCATCTATGGCACGGGGCCCCTAAGTACCAGCTGCTTCGCTTTGACTCCCTACAGAGAAGAGCCGTTAGAAACGTCAACGACCCCAAGCTCTCCAGTTCACTAGAGCCGCTGAGCCTGCGCCGAGACATCAGCTCGCTCTGTGTGTTCTATCGGCTCTACAATGGGGAATACTCTGAGGAGCTGTTTAATCTCATACCCACTTCCAGGTTCTATCATCGCACATCTCGACAACGCAAGGGAGCTCATCCACACATCATCGACACGAGGGTATCTCGTACAGCTCGCTTTACGAGATCTTTTCTCACCCATACGTGCAAATTGTGGAATGGGCTCCCTCCTGAGGTGTTTCCGCTAAAATACAACATGAGCCGCTTCAAAAAAAATTTAAAAAAAGTCCTTCGGGCAGGCAGGCAGTCCTTCCTCTGGTGTTGCAGATGTCAATTGGCGACGGTAACCGCTTACCATCAGTTAGGCCGTAAGCCAGTTTTCAAGCCATCCCATAAAAATAAAATAAAAAAATTGGCATAAAAATGTGCCTATGTGTTATTCCGGGAGTCCAGTTATCTCCATTCCAAATTTCATGCAAATCCGTCCAGCCGTTTCAGCGTGAAGAAGTAACAAACACACTCACAAACACAAACTTAAGCACTTATAATATTAGTAGGATTAAAAAAATATATAAATAACATCGAAATTTAAAAAGTCGTAGAAATAAAGTTATTCGCCATCATGTGTAGAACGCCCCCTCCTCTGGCTTAGAGGGATATTATGATACACCCTGTATACACCAAACATTGCTCGTTTAATAGTACCTACCTACTTAATTGTAGGAATATTTTATAACTCTGTGCGCGGGTCTGACTCACATTTTATAACTCTGTGCGCGGCGGGTCTGACTTACATTTTATAACTCTGTGCGCGGGTCTGACTCACATTTGTTGAATTTATTTTATATAAGTGCCAAGATATGTAAATTTTTAAAATCCGGTGGTTGTTGCTAAGCTTATTGCTTATCTTCGTTCACTGTATGAGGCTCCACGTTGAGACTTCCGACAGTTCCCCGGGCTCTGAGCATGCTGCATCCGCTCATAATCTACACTAATAAGTATTATAAAGAGGAAAGATTTGTATTTTTGTGTGTGTGTATGTTTGTAATGAATAAACTAAAAAACTACTGTGCCGATTTCAAAAATTCTTTCACCATTTGAAAGCTACATTCACTCTGAGTGACATAGGCTACCGGGGAGGTGTATAGGGGGGGAAAGGGTAGGGGGGGGCTGTTTTTCATCCTGAAACTACCCGTGTGAAGCCGGGACGAGTCGCTAGTCTTTCATATATACAAACATAATAAATCCAATATCCTACCAGTACTAGTTATACATACGCAATCCTACATTGTGTGTCCGGCCAAAGAATAGACCCCCTCAGTTTCCTCCTGTGGATGTCATAACAACCGACTACGGGATTAGGTACACCGGTGCAAAGGCAGGACCATCCATTTGGGTACTCAACACCAATACTCCGATATTTGGGACAAATCTTGCAACTTTTGAACTATTTCCTCCCAACCCAACAGATTGAGTTGAAATTTGGCATACGTATCAAGTTTTTTTTTATTTTTTTTATACTACTTGAATGACGGAACAAGCATATGGCCCACCTGATGTTAAGCGGTAACCTCTGCCTAAGTTCCGATAACAATACATTATTATGGTGAGAGCGAGCTGATCTGATGATGGAGACTGAAGGTGCACAACGCAAGCAGTGTTTGGGCTCGTTTTGATCGGCTCACGGGTCTGATCACTAATTTCGTAAATGCTTGGTCTGAAAAAGAAATTTTTAAAGAAAAAAATATTTCGTTAAATCGACATAAACATGTTTTGATGCCACTTATTGGCACCAAGCTGATTATTAAATTAACGATAGGTTAACTGCCTACCTGAAACTAATTTGATATCAAAGCGTTACTTATTTGTCGCTCTACCTAGAGCCACTTAGCAGTGATTCTCACTTACAGACTAGGTATGTTATTGAACATAGTTACCTGCTTCGCCTTAGGAACACCAGCATACACTCGTGAGGTCATGCATGTCTCGTTCATAGTCTATCTGTGTTCAAAGTTTAATCGAAATCAGTTCGGCCAATCAGACTCTCCGTTACGATTGAGTGAATGAATGATTAGGAAATTCAATGTTTCTTTGATAGGTTTTTGCAGCAAAATAAGTTTAATCCACAGAGCAACACGGAACGGATGTCTGATTGCTCTAAGGTTTAATACCACACTATTCGTAGGTTCCTTAGGCTGCATTTAGTGCTATACAGATGGTCCGTACGGACTACCGTACGCAGCTCCGCAGTACGGATCGTCCGCATGTTCGACCATTCAGTGCACCACGGACCAACGTACGGCTTGAAGGATTATAGTCGCATAACAATGGTTGTGCGTCCGCCCAGGATTAAACGCGTAGATTAGATGCCTCGCGCGTCCGGATACGGACGTACGGAGCACGGACGCGCTCGACGGAGTGTTCTATACCGGAGGGGCTAGTCTGCAAATTTGACAAGCAACTTACACGGCCGTGCGGTGTACACTTCATGGATTTTTGTACGGGATTTTAGGTTCTCAAGGTGCCCGCTAGAGGCGCTCTTCGATTTCTCCATACTAAAATCCGTGTAGTGTTCACCACACGGCCTGGCCTAATGCTAATCTGCCATAAAGCGAACAAGGCTTAATAATTAATTTATATACTATAGCCCGGCTAGCTTATTACGTATCTTGCAATAGCAATGCCATAGCAATAATTGCGCGAGAATTGCGCGGTAATCGCATCCAAATCGCAAATTCGTATTACGTATCGCTGATATGTAATACGAATTTGCAATTTGGATGCGATAATCGCGCAATTCTTGCTATCGCATTGCTATTGGAAGATACGTAATAATCTAGCCGGACAACAGACGTCCGTACGGATCATCCGTATAGCACTCAATGCAGCCTTATACTAAGGGGTAACCCAAATTCCTCAATTTTATAGTTTTTCCTTTATTTGTGTGACAAAACCTCCTAGCATTCAAGCATGATAGTTTCAAAAGTTATATCTCCTAGCATTCCTTTCAGAATTCTGGGGTTACCTACGTGAAGTACCTACATACAGATGTTACATATTATATATTATGGCCATTTTCATACAAGAATTAGACATTCTTTGCTTCCTCCTTCCTTCCATTCTTTTTAATGCATTGAGCTAGAATCTTGATATTTTTTACAGCACTACTCGTACTAGCTTACAGACCTTTATACTTGATATACAGGGCGTCTCAAGACTATACGACATGAAGAAAAAGTACCATAAATATTAGTACAAGTAGTAATACTGCATTTAAAGATTTTCTAAAACTTACTTGCTTACTTTCTTCATGTCGCATAGTCTTGGGACGTCCTGTATATAAATTTCAAGTTGATACCTCTAGCCACCGTTTAACCGTTAAAGAGAAAATATCAGCCTTAGCAGATTTTGATGGTACTTGGGGTCTGGATAGATGGGAGGATGGGTCCGACACTACCCGTGTGAAGCCGGAGCGAGTTGCTAGTGAGATATAAATCAAAATACATTTATTTACAGAAAGAATAATACAAGGTATGTACAAAATACATATGAAACAGTTGTTGAAACCTGGAGATCGCTGCAAGTGATCTAAAGGTAGCTCAACTGATCCAAATCACTACCAGACGGAAGCGTCCCTAAGATGCTGGCTGCATTGCCACGCTGAATGGCAATACTAATGCGTTGAGCCAGATAAGAGCCAGCTCTCGGGTCACGCGTCGCTTCGACCAGATGCCCTGAAAGAATTTTGAAAACGCGAAGGGCCCCGGAACCCCACGGACCCAGAGATCAAAATAACAATGATAATAAAACTGACTGACACTTCAAAAGATCCGTAGATAATAATCTACCTTATACTACTAGTATAGTATTCTTTTATCTGTGCTTATACATACGATAGAGAGATACCATATATTGTAGATACGAGAGTAGGTAGATATGTACAGACAACAGCAAACAAATTTTTTATCTTCATCATCAGGTAGACATCCACTGCTGGACAAAAAAATCTACTGAATGCCACGACGGGCGGCCTTGAGCCACCTCCATACATCATCATCATCATCATCATCATCATCATCATCACCATCATCACCATGATCATTAATTGCCCCTACTATTTTAAAAGATGAAGTATGAAACCCAGGCTTGTGTCTAAGCTTGAGCACGCTGAGCGAGTCTATGTAATTAAGACTGCGCCAACCCCAGTCCCAATCTTCATGCAAACAAAATGGCTCGCAACGCTCGAAAAGTCGAAGAATATAGATAATTTTAGAAAATGAAATAATTAAATTATTTTTTTTTTAATCAAATTTTTTACCCAATAATATCCACCATATTGAGAAACAATTGAATCTAGACAAAAGTTAGAGGTATTTTTGTGATTTGGGCTCTCTCTTCAACGCACGCGGTCCCGCGAGTCATCGCGCCTCTAGAGGGCGGGGCGATGTCGTGCGCAAAAATTTAGATTTTGGTACCTACTACTTGTGCTGCTGTCTGTACCTATTTAAGGCGAGGCATTGATAAACTATTATTTCAAATAGTTTCGTGTAGCATTTGGTATGAGGTCCTATAACGCAATATATTTACCACTTTTTTTTTAAAAACGATGATTAATTTAATAAAATCCTAATAAAATGTTGAAGTGTGTGGTTGGATGAATCATAGAAAATTTCCATGCTTTTTTCCCTGTAAAATGCAAATCTCTGTTTTAAAAGAAGTTTCTTTGATTTTTTTTTCTGAGCTAAGTATATGTTAGTCAATCATGTAATGCTACTTTAAAAAAAAGTCAGTGATATGAAGAATCAGGTCACAGAATATCACTATCATAATTATGTTTTGTAAATTCTGAGTAATATCTAGATCCCTGCCACCAAAATTTTCAAAGCATCATCTTAAGACTGCGTCAACCCTAGGCAGAAATCTTCATACAAAAAAACACCACGTGCCGCTCGAAAAAGAGGGTTTTATTGAATATCTCGTGAAATATTGATATTTTTAAACATCTCTAGGTTGATCCCTCCGTTTTATTGTATTGATCTTATTTATCCAATTTTTGACCCAATAATCTGTACCATATTGACAAACAATTTGAATCTAGCGAAAAGTTACAGGGTACTTTGCGTTTTTTTATCGAGAAAATTTTGTAATCCCTCGGTATTATAATGTAGTATCCATGTATATTTTTAATTTGAATATTGTACTTGATTTAGTCAGTCAAAAATCGAATCTAAGATTGGTAATTTCGCGTATACCCCACCTTAATGCGTTATCAAATCATCGCAAAATATAATTTTAGCTACAATGTCGTTCAAAACATGATTTCCAACAATAACATGTTATCGCTTATCGCTAACATGTTCCGGATAATAATTCATTTTCAAAATGAAAACAATAGCCGGAAAATTTACAAAAGTTCGTCATTTTAGCGAGCGAGGCCGGTCATAGGTTTATTATCATTTTAAATGTTCCTAATCAGATTTCAACGCAAGTAACATAAACTACACGATACCACCGAGCTTTACTTTCGTCGAAGCCACCGAGAATTGTGAAAAACATAGTGTTGCTAGAAACATCTGTGAATATGTGTGACAAACAATTGATAAGAGAAAGTTCTATGAAGCAGCCTGAAAACCCGACTGTGAGGAGAAGAAATCGCCATGTCCTGATAAACCTGCCAGAATCGGACAACAGGTCTGTAAGCGGCAAATATGTTGAGCCCCGGCGCTCGTACCACGTGACTGCGCAGTAGACGATTTATACTAGAAATCATGATCCAAGAAATCAAGGTCTGCTACTCCGAGTCTACCACGGGATGACGTCACTATCCAGTTGCCACTTAACAATAACAGAATTCCTTACGGAAATAATCTGTGATAATTCTATGAAAAAATCTAATCCAATTAAACAATCAAGTTAGTGATTAACCGTATAGAAGTAGTAGTATTTTTTTTTGAAAAACCTCTTGGTTTTATAGAATCGGACCGGTATTTTCGGTATTTCAGATCGGATCGATCTCAATGGATCGAACAGGAACTACTCAATATAAGGGGGTTGGGGAATTCGATTACACTCTATATACTGGTAACACAGAGACGGGGTGTTTCCATTCTCATTATTAATGACGTCATCTAGTGTTTAACCACGCCACGTGACCATCGGATCTCGGAGTAGCATACCTGGCGAAGTAAATATATAGAATACCATGCTAGAAATTACTTGCGCAAGTCACTTGGTGCGCCCATTCTGAACTTAATTGCCTTCTATTACATTTTTTTTAACAATGATATACCTTTTTTTGAACTCGATCTCACCTGTTGGTAAGTGGCGATGTGGCCGAAGATGGAGCACAAAGGTCTAGAAGGCACCTTTTCACCCTAGCCTTGAAGATACCCAGATTATAGTTTTCAGGAAAGACAGACGACGGTAGTGTATTCCATTCCATAGCAGTTCGCATTATAAAGGTAGAACTGACACGTTTAGTACGAATAGATGGTATATTAATGAGGTAAGGATGGTACCGAGCCGTACGCCTGCTCGTCCTATGATGAAAAGTAGATGGTGGGATCAGATCGTGAAGTTCCTGGGAGCATTCCCCGAAATGTAACCTATATATAAGATCGAAAGGTATGCAACCTTACGGCAGTATATATCTCCTCACTTTCACCGAAACGGCGCGCGCGGCGGCCACAAGACGTGCTAAATTATCCATGTAGCACTGTACACGCGACCGGAGTGTTGGCTCATGCCATACAACGTGGCAATGCCGCCAGCATTCTGGACACGCTGCTATCTCGGACTTGTTCCTCATTGATAATCGGTTGATGTATGATTTGATTTTTTGACGACATCTGTGGCGCGACGGGCGAAGGTTCGCCTGCGACGATGGAGGTTGCGGGTTCGATTCCCGTCTCGGAACAAATATTTGTACAATCTGCAGATAATTGTCCAGGGTGTTCTGGGTATTTTCTATGTATAATATATATCTATCTAGGTTATATATTGTATTAAGTATATCGCAGTTTTCTAGTACCCAAAACACAAGCTCTGCTTAGCTTGGGGCTAGATAATGTTGAGTGAACTCTCCAGCATTATTTATTTATTTATTTATTCATTTAACTGGGTCTACTACTGACATAAATGCCTTCACTTTGTTTTATAATAATGATAACCAAGCTCCTCTAATTAAAACACAAGCAGACGTAGTAAAGAGTAATGAATGGTTGATCAGTTAATATTTTTGGTACATTTGTAAATGCTATACATAGTATAAACAAAGTCCAGTTCTTACCCACTGTCCACCTCCCTGACACCACCTGGGCACAGATAAAATAATACTATACCTGGGTGAATCGCTATCCAAGTCTATCTATCTGTTTATCCGGTTATTTCTCCTAAACTAGGTACGCAACAGATTTAGATATAATAATATAATTTGAAATAATGTATTCCGGGAGGTTTTATACAGCGTGGCCCAACATAAAGTTACAAGCTTTACAAAATATTTTATCCATTTTATACGTGAATTAAATAAGGCTATAACAAAGAAATATAAAAATATGAAAAACCCCAACGCAATAAAATTGCTGAAAAAAAAACTGATTTTGATAAAACCGCATTTTAATCAGTTCTCCTGTTAAGGTGATTATAGCCTCGAACGACCTTGGGCATCTGGGCGGAGCCTAGGAAATGTTACATCCCGAGCCCGCATCACACGCCACGCATAAACATTGGCACAATATTCAGAAACAATGAATAATCGCGCTAATCATGCAGACCGCGGCACGCGGCGGGCAGCGGCCGCGGTTTGGAACGCGGTTCGCTAGTCATGCAGTCATATCTGTTGTTTAGTTTGTTGTGTTTGACAACTCGCGCACTTTTGATTTTGAGCATCGGAAATTATACGCTATTGCTATGCCTGGCAGCATTGTTAATTTTTCTTAGCTGTTTCTTTGTTTGTTAGACCTGTCTAGACCTAGTATGGTAGATAATGAAATAGGTACACTGTCCCTTGAATTACGAAATACAGACAACAGGTCAAAAAAACAGGACACGGAGACAAATCAAAATATAATAACAATAAAACATGTTTACTTTAGGTCACAGTACAACACACAGTACACAAAGTCACAGTACTGGGTCGCGGGCGCAGTGCAATGCCACATAGGGTGCATCCTAGCTGGACGTGATCACGTGACCTATGAGGTAATGCACTGTTCATAGGCAGAGGTTACCGCTTAACATCAGGTGGGCCATATGATTGTTACGTCATTCAAGTAGCATAAAAAAAAAGGTCAGGCAAAACCATTATGGACTAATTTATTTATATACAACAACTTAATACGGCCTGGGCCAGTTACACTAAATTTCTAATATATACCACTTATTTCAACAGAATACATAATACATTAAAGATAGAGAAAAAACATAATCAAAAATAATAATTAATCTAACAAACACCATTCAATCAAAAAAAAAAACACATGTCACACTAAACGTATAGGAAAAAAAATATTTGGTAATTAATAAATCAATCACATAAAATGTCAAAAATAAATAATAGTTAGTAATAATAAAACCTAAACAATTACAAAAATAAAAGCAAGCAATAGATAAATGTCAAAATGTCAGACATCCCTCTCACACATTCACCTCGCAGAACCCCAAGCACTCCGACAGGATCATCTTCCATCCATCCGCAAACACATCGCAATCACGATTTGCGTCCAGGAGGGCAATGAGCGCAGTGAGTGTGCGCGGGATCGGAGAATGGGCGCGCGCCATCGTGCGGGAAAACGGCACCGAGAGTAACTTATGCCTCCTGCCGCTGCAATAGTTGCTGGGGACGTAGAACCGCGCCAGCTCATCATGGAGATCAGGGGCATCTATCTTTCCATGAAGAACCTTAAACATGGTTATCATTTTGGTCTTTTGCCCTTCTTACCTCTAAACTATTATACCCTAAGCAGCCCAGGAGAAACTTTGTCGGATACATGTATGGGTAATACCCATACAAGCGCTTATAGAGAAAGCGGAGAAAAGCTTTTTGCACCTTCTCAATTAAAAGAGCGTAGGTACTATCATGCGGATGCCACACACAAGAGCTAGCTTCCAGTTTGCAGCGGACAAGAGCACTAAAAATTAGCTTTATCACGCGGTCACCCTGAAAGTCTCGAGAGTTTCTTAGCACGAAACCTAGCCTTCTAAATGACTCCTTGGCAACAGTGGTGATGTGGTCATGGAACGTTAACCTTCGATCAAAGGTTACCCCCAGGTCCTTGATGGTGGTGGACCTTGTTATGAGATTGCGATCTATCTTGTACTGATATTCGATCGGTTTCCACATACGCCCGAAAGTCATGGCGTAGCACTTCGATGAATTGAACTCCATTCCATTCACAATCCCCCACTCATAAACCGCATCCACATCACGCTGAAGGCGCAGACAGTCATCAATAGACTTTACTTCTGATATTAGCTTCAGATCATCCGCATACAAAAGGCATTTGGCATGATTCGCGACAGCTGGAAGATCGTTAACCATCAAAATAAATCAACCATCAACTAATGAACTAATATATATACAACATACATACATACATACATACATACATACAAAGACGACACACGCCCGAATATAAATAATAGTACCTATTTATGGGTAGACCAATGAAAAATCTCGTATGAAAAATCTCGAATGGAAAATCTTGAAAAAAAAAATCCGAATGAAGCCAAAAGCGGCTCGCAAAATGTCTACTTCTCATAATGTACACCGCCCTTTTTCTCAATATGACTACTTCGCAACAAGTCCACTTCTCAAAATGTACAATCGATTTTTTCGCATAACTTACACCGTGCGTTTTCTCAAAATGATCACATCGCAAAATGTACACTGGTTTTTTCTCAAAATGTACACTAAATTTAGTAGCAAAACGTACACTGGACTTTTCTTAAAATTCATTTTTTTTTACTTTTGTTACTCTGTTTTTTTACTTCTTTTCTTTTTTTTACTTTTCTTTGCTTTTTACTGTTTTGTTATGTTTATTTAAACTTTTTTTTTGTTTTTTTTTACATTTTCAATGTTTTTACTTTATTTTATTTATATTTTTACTTTTTTAATTTTCTTTATTTTTTTACTTTTATTTATAATTTACGAAGTGGTCATATTGAGATAAAGTGAGGTATATATTATGAGAAGTGGACTTTTTGCGACTGAGCCAAAAAATAGCTTACTCACAAAACGACCACTTCTCATAATGTCTCCTTTCTTCTCAATATGACCACTTCGCAAAACGTCCACTTCACGTTCATCCGAGATTTTTCTTTCTAGATTTTTCATTCGAGATTTTTTATTCGAGAAATTTCATTCGAGATTTTTAGTTCGAGATTTTCATTCGAGATTTTTCGTTCGAGATTTTTCATTCAAGATTTTTAATTCGAGACTTTTAGTTCGATATTTTTCATTTGACATTTTTAATTCGAGATTTTTAATTCGAGATTTTTCATTCGAGATCCCAGATTTTTCATTCGATTTTTTGGAAGAGGGATCTCCCCTTCCCGACCCCCAATCTATCTACACACCAGATACAAAAACCTGCTTAAGTTATTCCCCCTATGTTACAATTTTTTACACCTTGGGTTTCATTATTGGATTTTTAGTAAGGATCCCTAATATTTTTGAAATTACAATATAATATTTGTCACCCGGACTCCCTGGGGAAAATGTAGCTTCCCAACTAATGAAATAATTTTTCAAATCGGTTCAGTAGTTTCGGAGCCTATTCAATGCAAACAAACAAACAATCAAATCTTTCCTCATTATTATTAGTATAGATAATTAACCAACAAGCGTCCTCGCATAAATCAGACTAAATATCTAAACGAAAACGATCAATATTTACAATATTTTGTTCAAGGAAGACAAAGCACAACTAATAAACTGCGATGAGTACACTAACTGCTATCGTGTCTTATTGTGCCCGAACCAGTCGGTGGCACTCATAGGAGCGGAGCAAAAAAGTGACGCGGGTACCCCGTGCGAACGCTTGGGCCGGACTGAGGTCTGCGGGCGAACCGCTCGAGGCAGCTCATTTCACAGTTTTTGTTTTATTGTTTCAAAATCATAATTATTTTTGAAAATGTAAACTTATTTTATGTAAAGTCTGTAAATTTTCTATAATATTGTGAAAGAATCATTAAAATAGCTGCAGGCGTTTGGAAGGAGTAGGAATTCTTGCGTAAATTATTTTTTACATTGTTTTATATTTTCATGTTAAAAGCAGCAGCAATTTAAAAAATGTAAACTTATATTCCTATTCTTTACTATATTATACCTATAATATGTTTTTTTTTATTATTTGGGCCATTTTTTTAGGAGGAGTAGGCTTTCTAATATGGTCTATATTGCGTTTCTGGAAAACTAATCGTCTAACGGTGCCACAAACAGACACAGCTAGACAGACAGACAGACACACATAGCGGTCAAACTTATAATACCCCACTTTTTTCGTCGGGTTTTTTTTATTTTTTTATACAATTTGAAATGACTTGTCAAGCAGATGGCCCACCTGATGTTAAGCGGTTCCCTCGGCCTATGAACAGTGCATTAGTTGACCTTCCGTCTTCATCATCAGATCAGCTCGCTATCACCATAATATTGTATTTTCATCGGAACTAAGAGGTATCTCAAATTTCAATTGATCGGATATCGGAAAATTCTATTCCAAGATTTGTTTACATTTTTAGTTACAAGTGAATAAATAAATAAATAATAAATAAATAATGCTGGACTGTTCACACAACATTATCTAGCCCCGAGCTAAGCAGAGCTTGTGTTATGGGTACTAGATAACTGATATACTTAATACAATACATTACATAGATAGATATTTTTTATTATACATAGAAAATAGCCAGAACACCCTGAACAAATATCTGCAGATTGTACAAATATAACGACGAACTATAAGTAAATATAAGTACGAATACGCGTGTTTAAGTTTTAAGAATAAACCCATATTATTATGGAAAACTTATGGAAAACATCCCCAATACACCCTACTAACGCCATCTACCGCCATGGAGGGAGAAAACACAAGGAGAGAGAAAAGTTAACCGCGCCATGCACCATGCCACCAACAGCTGTATTCTCGCATATCGATTTTCCTTTCCGCAAGCAATGTTCACTGCGTAACTCTTCCGTCTCATTATTAGTTAGCAATGCCTCTTATGCGCTGTATTACAGAACACACGACTGTTGACAGCGGTAAAACACCCTGTGAAACGTTAGTTGATAGTTTAGGCTGATGATAAAGTGTAAATTTCGTGAAGATTTGACTAAAAGTATGACCGGGATTTGTTTGTGATCACGTGTAAAATGTTTGTGATGATGGGTGGGGGGTTGCATAGACGAAACTTTATCGGTGCTCATGCAGAGGACATTCCCCTCGACACCATGAGCCTGGTCTCTATGAATACACTGCATATCTTTCCCGGGACTTTCACCGTCGTCGATGATTACCCGGAGAAGTGAGTACATAAAATCCCAACAAAACTGTAGCCAAGTTCCTTGTTTTGGTTTCAGTAAAATACTCGTTTCCACTTATACAGTTTCGGTCACTATAATCATAGATAAAACTTAAATGATTTTATACCTAGGTAGGTATACGCTATCGCTATTATGAATCAAGACAAATAAAAAAACACAAAATTAAATTTAAACTAATTCCCCGTACAAGGGTTCTCTAGAAGTTGCCTATTTTGCAACTACACCATAATATAGCCTATGTTAATAAGTAGTACCTATATTCTATGATTATAATTTAACCTCCCGAAATCAAACTGTAATTTTTGGCTTGACAGTTCAGCGCTTCCTGAAAAAAGACCGTCATCAAATTGTATTTAATAAGGTACAAAATATAACGAATTGTCTTTCGTTATATTTTGTAACTCATTTTAAAAAACTCCAACGTAATGAAACGGCTGTACCAATTTTGATATAACATGTATTTTCAAATATTAAATAAACATTCAAAGCGGTTCACTCGTTTAAGAGTTACGCGGTGCCACAGCAAAACACACTCACACATAGCGGTCAAACTTATAACACCCCTTTTTTGAGTCGGGGGATCAAAAATATGTCAAAATAAATGTTGGATCATGTTCCGATTTAGCTCTTGACGACATGACTATATAAAATATAATTCTATTACTTGACCTTAGATAATTTATAGACCACTTGACATTGGCAAAATTGTTTGGAGCACTCCTCAGAAGCTAGGAAGATGATTAAACTAGATTCATGCTCAGAAGCCATTATTATAAGAAGAGAAGAGTAGTATCGTTGGCATTAATGTTGCAAATGTGATCATGATCTACTATTCAACAGACTTGACTATAAAATATAATTAAATAAATTACTTGACATTGGCTAAATTGTTGCAAATAAAGCACAGAACCCATTACCTTAAGAAGAAGACTAAAGAAACCAATTCTTTAGTCATTGTACTCAACAGTATAGTATTATTGCTGTTACTTGTTATTATTATTACTTAAACAGGACGACCTCTGTGGCGTGGCGGGTGAAGCTTGGCGTGCGACGCAGGAGGTTGCGGGTTCGATTCCCGCCTCGGAACAAATATTTGTGCGATCGCAGATATTTCTTCAGGGTCTTCTGGGTATTTTCTATGTATAATAAAAAATATCTATCTATGTAATATATTGTATTAAGTATATCAGTTATCTAGTACCCATAACACAAGCTCTGCTTAGCTTGGGGCTGGATAATGTTGTGTGAACTGTCCAGCATTATTTATTATTTATTATTTTATCTGTCACTCAACTGAGAATAGGAATAACACGGACGGAAGTGTAATTATATTATCTAAATGTTGAATGCTTCTTACCGTAAATTTTGTCTAGAATTTTAACATGATATACGCGTCTCTCTTCCCTCTTTCTAATGAAATGCAATGATAGGTAATATATAAACACTATCCTATCTTATCTATTGTCTCCTTAGAGCATTGCAGGCTTCCGTACCAGAGATTATCTCCATCAATCGAAAGTAGACTAAATTATTATTACAATACAAAATTTACACTCTCGCCCCGTGCTTCGTGTCGTGTCTCGGCCCGCACCTCACGTGATCGATGGTAAATGAGCTTCCTGTTTACACTCTCGTGGTGAGTTCAGTAAAACGCTCGTGTTTGTTGCGAGATCCTTTGACTCGTGCCCATAACGCTCGTGTTTGTTGCGAGATCCTTTGACTCGTGCCCATAACGCTCGTGTTTGTTGCGAGATCCTTTGACTCGTGCCCATAACGCTCGTGTTTGTTGCGAGATCCTTTGACTCGTGCCCATAACGCTCGTGTTTGTTGCGAGATCCTTTGACTCGTGCCCATAACGCTCGTGTTTGTTGCGAGATCCTTTGACTCGTGCCCATAACGCTCGTGTTTGTTGCGAGATCCTTTGACTCGTGCCCATAACGCTCGTGTTTGTTGCGAGATCCTTTGACTCGTGCCCATAAAACCGCTACGGACGCGAGTGCTGCGAATCGCGAGATGAGGCGTGAGGCGAGCCGCGAGGTTCTATTCACAGTCTTGTATCGTGCCTCGCCTCACCTGGTCTCGCGACTCATACGCGAATATAAATGAGCTATGAGGGAGCAGAATTCCACGGTTTATATTGTAGTTTTTGGAGCAGAATACCAATTTTCAGTCAACACAGAATTCAGGCTAGATTCGGTCGGCGTCTCGAGCGGTCGGTCGGTTCGCTTTCAGTGTGGATTTAAAATAATAAGATGTAATTTTTCGATTGTTGCAGGCCGTATCCGCTCAGGACTAAGCTTATAATAGCCTCACTGTTCGTGCTCGTCTTTGTCTCAGCACTCACCGGGTACCTGATTGGTTCTGCCGACTATGCAGCACGACTGGCCTACGAGCCGCCTGATCCGATAGAGCCTCTTAAACCTTCGGCGTCGCGGCTCCACGTATTCCAAAAGGCGGCAGTGTGCACTGATGCGCCACAATGTTCGGAGGTTGGCAAGTAAGTGAAACTTTTGTATTAATAACAAAATCGAGGAGCCTTTAAAAATGTCTGAGCTACTGCTACGATTTTTCGTAGCGGTTGCTCAGATATTTTTCAGATAGGTATTTATTTTTTTATTTTCAAGGTATTTTGGCCACCATCATGCTACCTATAATGTTCTCAATGCTGGGTGGGACACTGGGGCCTTTAAAAACTACTGAGCAACTGCTACGAAAAAAAAATCGTAGCAGTTGCTCAGATGATTCTTTGGTCAACTCAGCCCACACCTCACTTAGCCCGCGAGCCGAAAAACGAAATGTCCACTACGAAATTTATTTATATTTTTTTATAGTCAACTCAGCCCGAGGGCCCTATCGACCCCTTTATTTTTTAAAAAAAAAATATTTTTCAGACAGTTTAAATACTAATTTAATTTAAGTTTTAATTTTCAACGTGTTTTGTCCATCCTCAGGCTACCTATGAATGTTCCCACTTCTAGGACACAGGGACTCTGAAACCCAACTCCTATTAAAAAATTTACACAATAAAGTTCGGATGCGATCTAGTGTCGATACCGATACTCGTAATACCTATCACAAATGGTATTCAGCTCAACTGACCATACAACACGGAAATAATTATTATAATCGAAATATGACCGAAACGTGAACACTTCAAAGTTTTTCCCATAATTTTGGCTAGAATTTTAGGTAGACGCGTCTCTCTTTACTCTTTCCAGTGATATAGGTATTGGACTCTGTAGCGTGTCGGGCGAGTAGCCGGCTGAGATGCAAAGGTTACGGGTTCGATTTCTGCTGCGGGATAAATATTGATATGATCTACAGATAATTTGTTCCTAGTTTGAGTGTTATGGTACCATGGCACTGTCGTAGTTCCTGATACCCACGGCACAGGGACTCCTAGTGTGGTATCAAGACTGTCGGTATGATATGCTAATGATTATAACATAAAACTATTATAAGTACTCTAATCTACAGTGGCCATGAATTAAAAGTAGACTAAATTTTTATTCAAGGAGGGAGCAGTTTTTTTCTTTTTTCTTTTCAGTGTTCCGTACCCAAAGAGTTAAACGGGACCCTATTACTAAGGCTCCGCTGTCCGTCTGTCTGTATATCTGTCCGCCTTTCACCAGACTGTATCTCATGTACGCAGAGTCCGTGATTATATGATTATTGAGTCCGACAAAATAGATAGGTAGGTACCTATAGTCCCGTGTCTTGAAATAAACCCACGTGTTTGTCTATTCTGTTTTCCATATTTCATGAATCCATGACCATTAGTGGTTCAACGTAGCGCCATCTATCTTTTTAATAGCAAAACACGTAGTATTAAAGCATACCAAGTACCTATATTTTTGGGTCAGTCTACCATACTGCACTTTATGTGAAGAAACTATTGAACACTTAATAAAAACCTCGAAATATAATTTAAGACTTACAAAATCTATTCCCTGTAAATATGATAAAACGAAAACATTGCAGAATAAGCACATAAACGAGGTGTTGTATTGAAACCAAGATTGAAACGCATTGTGAATAAGTGAGTCACTGTTTGAAACAACATTATACTTACGTATCTACTCTTTGTGCACGCACACATGTCTACAGTAGATGTCAGTGCTGCCAGCGACGAAAATTTTCCTGACCGGTAGGCAAAAAACCTAACAAACATTTTTTTCGCTACAAACAATCTGCTACAAATACTGTCTCATAATATATTGCATAATAATTACTTAAAAAAACCTTTTTATAAGGTTTTTTTAATTCAAAACGCCTCACAATTTATTTTTATACTTACAAGGGGCTAGGTTTCATTATTTATATACTTTAGTCCGTTTTAGAAACGTGTTTATTTTTATTTAAATAATTATTTTCTTGTAATTAGTTTTGTATATGAGGTATGAAATTAGTAATCTGAACTGCAAGCTGATTAAAATGAACCTAAACACGACAAGTTAACCACCATGGAGGTCCGTTATCACCATAATTTTGTGTTGGTATAATATTCTCGCCCGTATCTTCAAAAGAAATAGAAACTAATTCAAAAGCACAGAAATGACCGCAGTGAAATGCCCTGTCAAATAGATTCAATTCAATTCAATTCAATTCAATTCAATATGTTTATTTCAGACAACAATACATTATAATAAAAATAAGTTAAGGTGTCCATATTTCGAGTAAAATTATAATTCAAAATAAATTTCAAAATAGATTCATGTCGTAAGTAGCGCGTTGATCTCTTTTGTATGAAATATTTGAAGAGTTACGTAGCGCACTTCGTAGCAGTCGTAGCTCATGTATAATCGTTTACCGAGTACGTTATGGGTTGCTACTTCGTAGCTCTCGTGACCTACTTGTACTATTAGTAGAACAAATATAAAATATTTTTCCTAGATTTTGAACAATAGACAACAGGGATTTATTTTCCTACTTGAACTATTAGTAGAGCAAATGTGAAATATTTTTCCTAGAGGTTCTATTGGTAGAACAAATAGTAGAACAGATGGTAAGGATGGTTGGATGGTTGGATGGTTTCATAGCACTTAGGACAGCAGCATCTGAACTAAATTCTAAATAAAATAAATAGTTATGTCAAATCTTATCATAAGGCCCCAAAAATCACCACTTTGTTTTTTATAATTTTGATATAGGTACCCAGTGACACTCGCGCAATAAAGACGAATAACGGCTGAACCGATTTTAATGAATGATAGTTATTCATTAAAATCGGTTCAGCCGTTTAGTAGTTACGAGCGACGGACCATAGGGAAGAACATATATAGGTACATATTATACATACTTACATATACATACGTACATAGTTACGAGCGACGGACCATAGGGACGAACATACATAGGTACATACATACATATACATACGTACAGGTCAAACCCTCCATTTTTGGCTTCACCGCAGTCGGTTAAAAATTACATCTTCACCATACATGCTCCACGGAAGAAATCGTAGTTACTAAGGTTTGGATAAGTCATTGAATCAAAAAAAAATTGGATATATTTCAACTATAGCTGGGAAAAAAAACATCAGCGCTGGTATCATTAACCGGCTTACCCACACACACTTATCTATAAATAAACAACATCCTTCATGAACCGGGTCGAACAACGAGCGCGCCGGTCGGTCGACCAATCGTGCTTCTAGAATCTTATCGCCGCGCATGCGGTCAGTGACGTGTCTCGCCCACAGTATATAAGTGCCCCGCCGACGAAAACATCGAACAGTTTGACAAACAAAATCACCAGTGACGCCGTCACCGCGACTTGTATTTCAAATATTGAAAAAAATACCAAATCCAACGTAAATATGTCCGAAGCCTTCTTCGACGAGTACGATTACTACAACTTCGACCACGACAAGCACATTTTCTCTGGCCACGGCGGCAAGCAGCGCACCAAGAAGGAAGTGAACGAGCACACCAACCACTTCGACCCGAACGGCCATTCTAGAAAGATCGTCACCAAGTTCGCCAACACCGCGAACAACAAGAAGGTACCGAGCAAGCAGTAGAATTAGTGATAACCAAGACCATGGCGTGGATGTGGACTATCGATTTGCCGAGCGAAAGGAGGACGCTAGGGCGCATACCCGAGGAGAGCGCGGGTCGCCGCCCGTCTCAGAGATCAGCGGAACACCCACGGCGGTTCCTGCTGACGCAGTGCTTCTACTTCGCACACCACACCACTAGACGAGTAGAATGAGACCGCAACTCAAGTGATGAAGTGAGTGAGGACCCAACACCGTTCCAACTCTGATCTCAACTCGAATTGGGCTTGTTATAAAGCTCAGGACTCTGCTGTGTTATTAATTAGTTATATGTTTTGTACCCCTCAAGGGGTACGCTCAGGACTGTAATAATAAGTTAAGGCATAATAAAATTATAGTATTATCGAGTTATTTATTTCATTGTTTTGTACTCTTAGTAGGTAGGATGAATTGACTTTGTTTTGTGAAGCGGAAAATGTCCGCGCCGAGGTCGTTTTGTGTTGAATATTCTACGAGCCCGCCTACACGTAGCTGGCCGGTGTTTATACACAAAAACAACCTTGAACAAAGTCGAGGCAGACTGCGAGGTGGCTAGCCTTGTATACGTTGTCTTGTTGTGGGTGATCTTATGTTTTTGCGTTGCAGCAAAAATAGCGTCTCACGTGATTGAAATCTCATTAGAGCGGGCTAGAAAACCACTTAAGTAGGGTAAGGAAGGATATCTGAGGGTATCTGATTTAATCATGCATGAGCATTATTGCTGCATTATCAGCATTATCTACTAGCTGCGAAGAGGGTATTTAATTTCAGAATGACTACCTTCTTGATTAGGTAATGTTCTCAGAATATTTTATTATTTATTCTTAGGTAATTTTATAAAGCGGTTTTTTATGCATTCCTACTGCATACATTCCTGTAATACATATGCGTTGTGTTGATTCCTTATAGAATTTAGAATAGAAGCAATATTATTAGTAAAACCTTAGTAAAACAAATATTGTGTAGCACCCCCTCCATAAGGATTTCCATACAGCTGTAGAGGGCTGAGGATGTTTACCACGGGCGTCTGGAGAAGAGACATGTTACAAAAATAAATTGTTGGTCTGAAGCCTATATAAAGTCAAGTTGGTGAGGTACCTCCATCATCGACACGGCCGAATTTGACTCACCCGAAAAGTAGGTACCTACTAGGTACCTACGAGATGACACCTTCATAATAAATGTATTGGTATATTTTTCCAGCAAATATAGAGTTTATTGAATCGCTAGTAATGCCAGTACCTATATGATTCTCTTTGTGCTGTGTTTTTGTTGTCAAATAATAATATAAAACCGAACGCTTTCAATGTCGATATCTGAGATTCGCTGTGATCACAGAAGACGAATCTGTAGCCATCTTTGAGCATTGCAGCCTTCGTAACGGTTGCCATTTCCCCATTTCGAAAATGGTTGTTGGCGTGCCAACCAAGGCAGGGGACATCTTACGGTGAACGGTCTGTAATCACAGAACGAATACAAATCTATTGTCAGAATTTAAAAAAGTGACCACCATTTTTGTTTCTGTATATACCTTTAGATTGAGATTTAATGACTAAAATATTATTTATTTTGATGGTCCCATTGCGTACTTCTATGGGGAGTCAAATTCGGTCGAGTCGAACATACCCAGTTTTTTTTAAATTAAAATTTCATGGGCCAATTGTGGAAAAACTGAAATCAATGGAAGCCTACTTTTCTTTTTACTACTCGAACAAATTAATTCGTTTCCAATCGTTCCAATCTTAATTAAGTACAGCTTGAATAAATTATGTTTAATGTTTAATGTTTCGACACAGAATAAATAATAGTACAAGTATGGTTTCAGAGGGATCATACATTTTTAACCGACTTAAAAAAGGAGGTTATCTGTTCGACCCGTATGTATATATAGGTACCTACATAATATTGTTGTAATTGCACAATATTACACTAACATCAGTAGTAGTACATCAGTATTTTTAGTAGTAGTAGTGGAGCTTTTTTGTGAAAGAGTTCGTCCGGGGAAGTACTACCACCATGCCTATTTCTGCCGCAAAGCAGTAGTGCTTCCATTGCTGTGTTCCGGTTTGAAGGGTATGCCGGTGAAATTACAGGCACATGAGACTTTCATCTTTGTCTCAGGGTGGCGGGCGCAGTGCAATGCCACATAGGGCGCGTCCTAGGTGGACGTGACCTATGTGAGAATGCACTGTTCATAGGCAAAGGTTACCGCTTAACATCAGGTGGGCCATCTGCTTGTTCCGTCATTCAAGTAGTAAAAAGAAGAAAAAAAACATACTTATACGAATATTGTGGGGATTGCGATGACTTAGTCATTCTTTGTTAGCATAGATATATAGAAAATTCTTTATTGCACAAGACAAAAAAGCAGTACATAGGCGAACTTAATGCTAATTAGCATTTTCTTCCACCTAACCTTTGTGTAATGTAGAGTGGGTGGTAGTGCTATTAAAATTAATTATAGGTTGAGATTAAATGATAAACATAACTAAATACCTACTCTAAATAACTAGCTATATGCTAGCAATGGCAGCGATGAGCTCACCACTTGCCACGTCTATATTCTGTGATGGTGCAACCCACTGGAAAAGAGGCCCATTGAGGCTCTGCCTACCCTTCCGCGGAAAGAGGCGTGTGTCTATGTATGTATGTAATATTCACTTAGCTGGTTCAGTTCAGTTTTTTTTAGCTGGCTTATATTAAAATTGAATATCTATAGGAAGTAGCCACATGGCACATACATTTATCCAATGCGCAATCACAATGCAGGTCACGCTCGCGTTGTGCCTCCCAACTCATGGTAGTTGTGCTAATATTGATTGGTTATGGATGTGATACGCTTTCATATGAAGCTAAGATGGTAGTACTTTTCTTGACGTTATAAAATTCTTTTTTTTTTGTCAGAAGTTTTTAAATCAAAATCAAGATATCTACTATTAAATTAGCAATATTTTTATATAAATTTGTTATCACGTTCTCGAAAACGGCTCTAACGATTTTGATGAAGTTTGCTATATGGGGGTTTTTGGTGGCGAAAAATTGAATCTAGAAACCAAGCGAAGCTCTGACGCACCAGAATACCTATAGTGCGTAATGTGTACACACTATGCTGTCTCTGTCACTTTTAATACACGAATTTACAATTATTCCAACAAGAAATCATTACCTAGTTGTAACATCATTAGGAATCACTATTCTAGCTTGTGTATATGACTCAGAAAATCTTTGATTTATATTATCATGTATGGTAACTCGGCATAGAAAATACTCGAACCATACAAAATATTAATGTCTCGAGGCCAGAGTGACTCGTGAACATTTCATTGAAAGTAAGATCTAAGCTCCAAAATCGATTTTTCCATTGAAATAGTTTAATGGAAAAATTGGAGATACAGTAAAACTGCAAGGAGACCTTTGCCCAGCAGTGGGAAACAATAGGTTAACAAAAAAAAACAGTAAAACTAGTTAGTTCTGCGAAAAGTAGACCACGCAGCACAACTTGTATAAAACTATGCGTCATGTCGATCCATAATCCTACTAATATTATAAATGCGAAGGTTTGTGTGTGTATTTGTTACTTCTTCACGCTGAAACGGCTGGACGGATTTGCATGAAATTTGGAATGGAGATAACTGTACTCCCGGAATAACACATAGGCTCATTTTTATCCCGATATTTCCACGCGATCAAGACTTATGCGGGGCGCTGCTAGTGATCAAATAAAGATTCCAAAAAGGCAAAAAATAATACAAAAACTTTATTTCTACTATTTTTAATGCAGAACTTAAGCTAAGGCCAAACCAACGCGTTCAGCCTGCGTCCGCGGTGGCATGCACGGTGGCGATCCATTGTCTTACCATTGATCGCCACCGTACACGCCACCGCGCGCCTTAGCTTTAGACTTATTGTTTTCAAAATCGAGACTTTTCGAGACAAGCTTCAATATTTAGTTGTCTTATTAGGTACCAATGCTTGCTGCGGCAACGAAATTACAAAATTACCTAATATTACGAGTGTATATGTCTAAATTTAACTCACGCTAAATGTATTAAAATGTCTGTATCTTGTAGTTCCATGACTCGGGCTGAGCTAGCAGTTTATTCGTTTTTGCTACGTAGATTGTAATCGTTAGGTCACTGCACGCTAAGACATGGCAATCATAAAAAAATGCTTGATAGCCTAAATTAATTGCTAAGTGCGAAGCCGGTTTCAAATGCTGATCTTTTTTATCAGAGGTATTTAGAATTGGGCCTCAATATTAAGGCTCTACTGCTAACAAAGTAGTTCTCCCGCGTCGTATACCTTGAAATGTAAAAGAACTTCCTTTTCTGCATTCGATCTCCATGAGTCCATTGTGCGTGCGAGTTGTCTTTTAGGTAGTTAGCCAGCCTAACTCCGTCCAGAAGCACAGTTTCCTGGGGTCTTCACAGGCTTCGCGGAGTGACCTCGGCATGTTGAGGATTTGTTCACGTTGAGCTGCTACTCCCACGCATGCGACTACGTAGGCAGCGCGGTGAGACACCCTCTGCAGGCTTCGATGTTCGTCTCATTCTTTCAACTCATGAAAGATACCTACATAATCTTGTTACTTAATAACACACAGCCTTCTGTATTTAAAAATAAATAAATAAATAATGCTGGACAGTTCACACAACATTATCAAGCCCCAAGCTAAGCAGGGCTTTTGTTATGGGTACTAGATAACTGATATACTTAATACAATATATTACATAGATAGATATTTTTTATTATACATAGAAAATACCCAGAACACCCTGAACAAATATCTGCGATCGCACAAATATTTGTTCCGAGGCGGGAATCGAACCCGCAACCTCCTGCGTCGCAGACCAAGCTTCGCCCGCCGCGCCACAGAGGTCGTCTAAAGAACAAATGAAACAAATGAAAAAGAAAAGGCTGTTAGCAATTACATGTGTTTTTTTAGTATTATACGTTTCACGCCATAATAATAGTGTGTTTGTTTGTCTTTCTATGTGTTTGTCTATGGCCTCATAGCTCCAGATCGCTATGAATTCATTGCTTTCTCTAAATAAAAGGTGGTTTTTGCAAGGTGTTTCTTAGTATGTTTGGTGGAAACAGCCGTTTCCAGGACACACAGAAACAATTGTTTTAAGGGAACTCATGCATTTTTCGTTTTCGATGACTTCACGCTAGACTTCAGGCTCCAAGATCTGATGATACCCGGCATAGGATGCACAGGATCTAGGGCAGGTACCTACTACTGGAGCTGACTCTTCAAGTACAAACAGGTGTACTGTTTTTAAAATTTTATATGTACCCATGGTAATGGAAAAGCCATTAATATGCATCATGCCTGTCTTCATTTACGGAACGGAGACCATGTCGCTTATCAAACGGTCACCTCAGAGATTCAGTCACGCAAAGGGCTACGGAGAGAGCTATGCTTGGAATTTTTTTACGGAACCGCAGACATAATGAATGGACACGGCGAACAACTAAGCTGAGAGACGACCGAAAGTGGAGTTAGGTGGGTCATACCGCTAGGCTTGACAGAAGTCGCTGGACGAGATGGATCCTTGAATGGAGACCGTGGGAAACAGAAGATCCAGAGGTCATCTATCAAAACGATGGGTCTGGATGACGAAGGCCGAAGGAATTGGGAGAGGCCTACGTCCAAAAATGGACATTTACTAATGGTGAATATTATTTTAATAAAACTGTCAATATGACCTTGTGAACGATTAGTGAAGGCGATAACGATATAATCCAGCTAAAAAGAATTGAAACATTCTGCACTATTTTTATTAGAATAGGTATTCGTGACGAAGGTTATCAAAATAAACGTCTGATGAAATATATGAGCCAAGTTGTGTTATTGTTTACATAACCTGTAGAATTTAAAACAGGTTATATCAGCATTGTCACGTAAAGCGTAAATACTATACTACACAGCGGGGATGCCGGCAGCTTTACACCAATATTGTGATCAATAATCCGCCAGCCAGCGTGGTGATTATGGGAACCCAATAGTGGTTCAAGTCAGTGGACTGACGACAGTTTAGAGATCGCAGGATGTCAGTGGATGGAGGCTGCCCAAGACCGGTTGTCATGGCATTGTATGGGGGAGCCATATGTCCTGCAGTGGATTGCCTATTGATGATATTTCAAGAATACACCTTGTACGCGAAATGTTTTTTTTTACTCCTAACTTTTCTACGTAATTACCAAAAAAATAAGGAGTTCTCAATTCGTCTGTGTTTTGTGTGTATTTTAGCAAAGATTTAAATCTTTGTATAATAGTCGATTTCTCCGCCAGTTGATGATTCTTTCGCCGGTGTTTATAGAATGATCGCGAGCAAACATTTCAATATCGCGAGGGAATGCTATTTTTCCTTTACTATTTTATAAAATTTTGTAAATGACGAGAGACAGATGTCGCACTAGCACAATTAATTAAGTTTAATTTATGTTAATGTGTACTTCTTTTTTTAATAAATATTAAGTATTCTATTCTATTCTATTATAGATATCTCGTTAAAAGTGGTTGTGTAGTTTAAATTAATAAACTTACACTGTACAAAAAGTAAGGTATTGTGATACCTATGTATTTCTGATAAAGTTATGTGACGGTATTTTTATATATTTATGTGATAAGAAAATGCATTCATTCCACTGAGCAGTAAACAATGTTGTTCCTATGTAACTGTCAATACCTACTATCACACGCGATGTCCACGTCATATAGGTCGATCAGCAGGTCCTAGGTTATCTTGGCACGGATATAAAGAAAATTGAGATTTTTATTCAGAAATAGCCCATTAATTGCCCAGCGACCAGAAGTAAAGTAGGTTGTCGGAGAAATGTAAAGTCGCACAATAAAATTTACCTACACTGAAGAAAAAAATTACAGGCACAAGAGACTTTTCATCTTTATATCTCAGGGTGGCGGGCGCAGTGCAATGCCACATAGGGCGCGTCCTAGGTGGACGTGACCTATGAGGTAATGCACTGTTCATAGGCAGAGGTTGCCGCTTAACATCAGGTGGGCCATTTGCTTGTTCCGTCATTCTAGTAGTAAACAAAAAAAAAACACTCCGGCATTTGAATGAATCTAATTGTTTGTTTTAAATAAGGTGTAGAAGAAGCTTGTCAATAACTAACTTCGTGCCACCGGTGCTTTCTTGGTCACCCTAGGTTAGGTTAGTGTACTTGAGGCGGAGGCCCACAATGCTCTAAGACTTGAGGTATGGTGGTCCTGAAAAGGGCCCTGTGACCAATGGTGAAAGAACCAGTGCGCCTCTCAGATGCTTCTTTCATGCTCATGTCACATATCTTAGAGTTATTTGGTTCTAAGCACATGCCGGTTTCGTCACGATGTTTTTCGTCACCGTTTGAGAGCATTTACCATGCACCAATCGGTGAAAAGGCATATCTTCAACAGAACTTTTGTAGTAGTAGAGCTTTTTTGTGAAAGAGTTCGTCCGGGGAAGTACTACCACCATACCTATTTCTGCCGCAAAGCAGTAGTGCTCGCATTGCTGTGTTCCGGTTTGAAGGGTAAGGGTGCCGGTGAAATTACAGGCACATGAGACTTTTCATCTTTACAGTGGTGGCCATATAATTAAGAACGCTGATATAAAGGGAAGATTTTTTCCAACTAAGATGCAAAACTAATTGTATGCATTTGTTTTTATTTCTCTCGGTATCGTAAAACATTTCCATATTACCACTGTATTCATTGATACACATGATTGGCTAAAAATCAATAGGCAAACTTTTTACACTACTTTTAAACAAAGTATTCCTTATTACTGGCTGGTCACGTAATTAAGAACGCTAAGTATTTTATACCTTTATTCAAATTTAAATAGAGAAAACTCAGTCGATTTGTTACTGTTTGTATATTTTTGGCGCTATTACGTGCTGTAAAAGATTAAAGGTGATTGATTCTTTAGAAAAAACAATGGGAAAAAATAAAAGTTGTGATAAATCTACAAGGGAAGTAATAATAAAACTTCGCCGGAAGAATTGGTCTTATAAAAAGATAGCCGACCATCTGCGATGTTCAAAAACGATGGTTTTCCACGCTGTAAAGCATTTTGCTACGTATCAAACTACTTCGAATGTTCCACGTGTACCTAAACAGAGAAAAACAACTCCTCGAGATGACCGAAACATCGTTCGTATGGCAAAACAAAATCCTTTTAAAGGGTCCAATGAGCTTAGAAAATAATATTTTGGTGAAAACAACCCTTCAGCAATCTCAGCACGCACTATTCGAAGACGTTTGGTAGAAGAAAAATTGCACGGTAGGATAGCAAGAAAGGTACCCATGTTAAAACTTTGCCACAGGCAAGCCCGGCTTGCATTTGCGAGAAAGTATGAAAACTGGACTGTGAAACAGTGGAAAAATGTACTTTTTTCTGACGAGACGAAAATAAACAGAGTATGTTCTGATGGAAAACGATATGTACGACGTCCCCCGAATACAGCATTCGACCCAAAGTACACGAAAGTTACATTAAAGCACGGTGGTGGAAATGTGAAAATTTGGGGTTGCTTTTCTGGACATGGTGTAGGACCTGTAAAGTTGATAGAAGGTAACATGGATCAGTTCCAATACAAAAATATACTGGAAGAAACAATGTTACCATACGCTGAAGACGTTCTACCGGTCATTTGGACATTCCAGCATGACAATGATCCAAAGCACACTGCACGCACCGTAAAGGAATTTCTTACAGCGCAATTAGTTTCTGTCTTAGACTGGTCTGCTAACAGTCCAGATCTAAACCCAATAGAGAATCTGTGGTTTGAAGTAAAGAAAAAGGTTTCAAATACAAAGTGTGGAAATTTAAGAGAGCTGTATGACGTTTTTTAGAAGAATGGAACTCTATTTCACTTGCGAAATGTCAAAAATTAATAGAGTCAATGCCTCGCCGGTGTAAAGCTGTAATCAAAAGCCGTGGATATGCTATTAACCATTAATTTTAGTGAAATATTTATTAAATTTCTTTTTATATTTCCTGTGCTACATAATATTGTGATTTTTTAAATCTAAGTGTCATACAAAACAATTCCCGAGCAGTTAAATAAATCGTTCTTAATTATTTGTCCAGTTTCAGTACTATTTGAATGTGTTACTTTGATAAAATCAATAAAATGTGCAAAAAATAGTTAGCGATTTCATACTTTATTCTTAAGTCAGGTTGCTCTATTAATGTGACTATTATATAACATAACTAGTTGCTGCTCAGAAGGTACACATCTCTGTGTATGATACGATTTAAATAAAAAACTTCTAGAACTTCAAATCGTTCTTAATTATATGACCACAACTGTATGTCTCAGGGTGGCGGGCGCAGTGCAATGCCACATAGGGTGTGTCCTAGGTGGACGTGACCTATGAGGTAATGCACTGTTCATAGGCAGAAGTTACCGCTTAACATCAGGTGGGCCTCTTGCTTGTTCATCATGCAAGTAGTAAAAAATAAATAAATAAATAAGAACTTATTATGCCTATTCAAAATAATAATTTTAAAAAAATGCTTCATTGTTTCAGAAAAATCCTACTTTCGAACGGGTCAGGCGTGGACGCCGCTATCGCAGCCATGTTCTGCAATGGAGTGCTCAACCAGCAAAGCATGGGCCTGGGCGGAGGGTTCTTCATGACGGTCTACATCAAGGCGGAAGAGAAGGCGTACACTGTTATAGCTAGAGAGACCGCCCCGGCTGCTGCAACCTATGACATGTTCAACGGGAGCTATGATAAGGCTTCTAAAGGTATGTCATCAGCTGTCGCCAATCAAGCCTCTATAAATTATTCAAGAGGCGGAAATATGCATCGATCTGCAATGGATACATATTTTTGCCGTTTGCTGTAGAAACCTTAGGTCTGTGGAGCCCTGATGCGTGGCTCCTCTTCAAGGAGTTCTTGAGGCGATCCTTGAGGCTGACAGATGAGACCAATGACCAAAGGGCACTTACCTCGGGCAGAAAATCTGCCAGCAGTCGGTGACCTGAACTCCGTTTTATATCTGTAGATTAAAAGATAGCTAATCCAAATCACTACCTATACTAGACGGAATCATCCCCTAAGATGCTGGCCGCATTGTCACGCTCAACGGCAATACGTCTATGTGTTGAGCTAGATAAGAGCCAGCATTCTGATCAGCCGTTGCTTCGACCACACACTCTGATTCTTTTTTGAAAACGCGTGGTGCGCCGCGCCGCGCCTGTACGTACCCCACGGATTTAGAGCCTCGACCCCGGAAGGCTCAAATACGTACCTAAGTTCTGTCGAGACTTGCATATTTGTGCTTTTTGATATCCTCAGCCGAATCGGGCGTTGCAACGGCCTAACTGATGTCCCGGACAGATGAGATGGCGCAAGGGTAGGTATCATTGCATGTAGGTATTAGGTGTTTATTAACCCTCTTTTGATCTACAAGACCCTGTGCGTGTTCTCGTGATATTTTTCTTTATCGCAAGGACTGTTTATGTCTATTGTTTGCCGTCTGTTTTGATTATATAATACACTTCTGGACACATCTATTGGCCCACCTTAGAGTTTAGGTTTCTATGGCCCCTACTTTAATATGATTGCTAGATTGAACAAAAACTATTGATGCAGTTTTAAACCTGATACATTTTACCATCTTTTTAGATCGTATTGTTTAAAATTTTGAATTCAGAATACCACACGACATGGAGCTACGCCTAACAAGTCGGGTATGCGCCTTGATGAAGGCAGTTGATTTTTGATTAAAAAACATGTTTTATCAAATAAAGGATTAACTTAATAACGCGTGTTGCCTCCATGGGCATCAACGACAGCTCTCATACGATTAGGCATAGAGTTTATCAACCGCTCTATGAAATTTTGAGGGATCATCTCCCATTCCTCTTCTATGGCAGTTTTCAACTCCTGCATCGTCTGGGCAACTGGCTGATGAGCCCTAACACGTCTCTTTAGCTCGTCCCACATGTGCTCAATCGGGTTCATGTCTGGGCTTCTGGCTGGCCAGTCCATAACTGTGATGTTCACATCCCGAAGATATTCCCTGACGATGCCGGCCGTATGGGCTCTTGCATTATCATGCATAAAAAGGAAATTTGGGCCCACACGGTCCAAGTATGGCATCACGTGAGGTTCTAAGCACTCACGAATGTACCTTTCAGCATTTAATGTTGGCAGCCGTGGTCCTGTAATAACCTCAAGTTGAGTTTTGCCGCTCGCGGATATACCACTCCAGACAGTCCATGAGCCACCGCCATAAGCAACCCTCTCTTCAAGGCAGCATTGTGCAAAACGCTCTCCCTTACGTCGGTAGACCTTCTTCCTTCCATCATTGCCATGTAACGCAATTTTAGACTCATCAGAAAAGAGTACACGACTCCAATGCTGCTGAGTCCAATTTAAATGAGTGCGTGCGAAATGAAGACGCGCTGTTCGGTGGGCTCGCATTAGTTTGGGGCCATAAGCTGACTTGTGTGGTACCATATCGCGTTCTTTTAACCTTCTCCGAACAGTTCGAGCGCTCACAGATACTCCGTGGAAGTCGCGAAGTTGGTTTTGTATATCAATGGAGGTAAGGTGACGATTTCTCAAGCTGGTCGTCACGATGAATCGATCCTGCCTTTCAGTTGTGACCCGAGATCGTGGCCTTCCTTGGCGACGAACAAAGCCGCCAGTCTCTAGGTACCTCCGATAAACATTTCGGACCGCAGATCGACTTAAATTAAGTTGAGCTCACATTTCTTTGGCTGTGTCCGGCCTGGATAAGTGCCACAGCTTGGGCGGCGACTTCAGGCGAAGTATCCATAGATTATTGATAGAACCTCACCTTAATGTTAAGAATAAGTAATGTTTGTTGCAAAGCCAAAGAGGAAAATCACACTTTCAAGAATTAAATCCAAGTAAACCAATAAAATCAAGTTTTCTTAGTATTCGATTGTTTGATAATAAACGAACAGGCTCCAAATTTTCTTTTGTTTCTTTAAATTCTGAGTTCGAAATTTAAAAAAAGACCAATGAATAAAATTATGAAAGTGCCTGGTTCAAAACTGTGTAAAAACTTTTGGCTCGACCTAATATAAATTTTTAGCTAGGACTAAACGAAACTGAAAATGCAAGGTGGGCCAATAGATGTGTCCAGAAGTGTATATAGTACCTACTATTATATCGATCCAGGAAACTTCATACTTACTTAGATATTTTAGATACTACGAAAATACTCTGATTATAATATATGTACCTACTTTTGCAAAACAACGTCAAATAATTACAATACCGCGTTACAATTCGCGGTCTTACCGAAGAAGCAATTTATGATATATTACAAATAAAAAATTAAATACCTATAGGATATGTTTTTTTATGGTATGGGTCCATGCTGAAATATAATCATTAAACACAATTAATTAACCCCTCTGACTTCGTCCACGTTGAGGTTTTTCCATGCACATAGGTGAACTTACAGGCACATGAGACTTTCCATCGTTATGGCTTAGTGTGGCACTTCGCAGGTCGTTGGTCAAAGTTATGTAATAGGATAGGTGCAGTCTACATATGCTAGATATAGGTACAAGAGGTTTATAAATTAGATAGGACGTGGTTTAAGACGTGGGACGAGGTAGGTACCGCTAGGCCGCTTGAGCCCTCTTCATTCAAACAAAGTTTACTCCTATTTTGGATATTATTTCATTAAACCCCATTAAATGTTGTACACATGATCAATACTAATAAATATACCCGTGGTTTGTCAGTTTCTTATAAAACTATATGGTTTTAAAATCAGTTTGTGTGGGTCATATAACATTTAGTAGTAGTAGAGCTTTTTTGTGAAAGAGTTCGTCCGGGGAAGTACTACCTCCATAGGTACCTATTTTTTTTTTTTTTTTTTTTTTTTTTTTTTTTAACATTGATAGACCTTTGTTTGACCACGATCTCACCTGTTGGTAAGTGACGATGTGGCCGAAGATGGAGCACAAAGGTCTAGAAGGCACCTATTCACTCTAGACTTGAAGAGACCCAGATTATAGTTTTCAGGAAAGACAGACGACGGCACCTATTTCTGCCGCAAAGCAGTAGTGCTCGCATTACTGTGTTCCGGTATGGGTGCCGGTGAAATTACAGGCACATGAGACTTGCGTCTTAGGTGGACGAGACCTATGAGGTAATGCATTGTTAAAGGCAGTGGTTACCTACCGCTTAACATCAGGTGGGCCATCAGCTTGGCCATCCATTCAAGTAGTTTAAAAAAAAAAAAAAACATTTTGATTGTAATCGATTCTATGGGAAACTGACAAACCACAGTTTGAATTACTTATATAGGATCAAACTTCGTTTGTGATGACGTTGTGTTCGTATGAAAATAATATTTATTTAGCCCACGCGGACCAAAGATTGATTCGTGTTTTGTACACTAACAGACTGTAAGCTTGTCTGAACCAGATCAAAGTGAAAGCCTAAAGAGAAACGCACGTGTTTGCTTTATTCGTTTCTAGGTAGGTATACTAGCTGAATAGGTACCCGTGCTTTGCTACGCATCACATCACAAAAAAACTAAAACTTTGTCACCCCTTTTTTTCTTTTTTGCCACACTTGACACTGGAGAAATTGAAGGAGAGTTTCCTAGAAGAAGAGAAGAAATGCTCCTATTTTTTCCAGTTGCCAGTGGGTTAGGGGCTTTTCGTCACCACACCATTTTTTGTGCTACTTTTGACTTCCATACTTCGAGGGTAAACTCGTCACTACTAACATTTTCTAAGTTTTGTACAGTCGGTGTGATATTATTGTTGAATAAACCATACGGTTTCATATTCTCAGTTAGGTATAGGTACATAAATACGTGGTCTAAATTCAGCGGCGTGTATTCCAATTAGGAAGAGCACGGCAATATCTCCCGTGGCCTGTCTACATGTCTACACCAACATCACACCGAAATAGATTTGTTATTAATTATCTAAACACATTTTTGGCTGTTTCTCAACGGACGCTGTGTCACAGTAAATATAAATGTGGCTGTGTTGAAGTCCGCTGAAATTCCACAATGTCTGAAGAGCCGACTTTATAAACAGTGTGTTCTGCCTACCATGACTTACCTGTTATTTATTCTGTGCTTACGGTGCCGAGACATGAACGCTCACGCGTGAGGCTGTGTACAGGATGACAGTTAGAGCCATGGAACGCGCCATGCTCGGTACTAAGTTTAATAGACCGTGTTCACAACGTCGAGATACGAAGTCAAACGAAGCTCAAAGATGATGGGAATCGTATACAGGAACTAAAATGGAGTTGGGCAGGACACCTGGCAAGGCGAGGTGACGATAGGTGGAGTAAGGCGCTAACTGAATGGCGCCCAAGAACTGGGTACAGAAACGTTGGTCGTCCAGCAGCGAGATGGGCCAGACGAATCGCATGCATCGCGGGCCGAACCTGGATGACACAGGCAAGGGACCGTGAGGATTGGCACTGGCTAAGAGAGGCCTATACTCAGCAGTGGGTGAAGTCAGGCCGTGGATGATGATGATGACGATGTGTTGATATTTTATGTTCGAGTTGTCAGGCCGCAATGATTCATAGCTAGGAGACGAATCTGAAGACCTAATACGCCATCGTCAGCATTATCGTCATCTTTGGGGTCACTGGTTTTGGTCGATAAATGGAATAATCTCCTCTAGATGACGTCATACCGTATGACCGTAGTATTATCTGTTTGTCTGTGTAAGTGTTTGTTACTTCTTCACGCTGAAACGGCTTGACGGATTTGGATGAAATTTGGAATGGAGATAGCATAACTCCCAGAATAATACATATGCTCATTTTTATCCTGATATTTCCACGGGATCGAGACCTATGCGGGTAACACTGCGGGACGCTGCTAGTAATAAATAAAAGTACAATCTTGTTCTATTATATATTCTGTGGTTCAGTATTAAATCTCATATGATGATAGGTACGGAACTCTCACTTCTGAGTCTGACTCGCACTTCGCCAGTTTTTGTTGTACTTACATTAAGTATTGATTGATTTACATCAGTCGTTATTTTAATGAGATCATTTTGATGAGAGTCTTATGAACCGTGGAGATACATTTTGTTAAAAAAGTTCCAATCAGTAAAACCATTTTGTTTTATGGTAGGTACATAACAACCACACTCGAATCCAATTTGTATGGGTTGGTTTTCGGTGTTGATTGTCATCTTGAACAATGTTATGTCGGGGGGTGTAGGTAGCTATAGATTTGTTTTTTTTATTTCTACACGTTTTCACTTACGAAGTTGTTATTGTCGAATATGTTGCTTACCTTGCGTAAGAATTTATTTTTCCATTCAATTAATGTGTTAGCAGAATTTCTGCTACAAAGCAACAAATACCTAGGTTAATATAAACGTAAATAACGCTTACCTGCAACCCTTTTAACAACCTGCAACCTGTAAACATATTTTTTCTTTATAGGTAGTTGCGTTGCGTAGCTTGTGCGTTTTCAGTTTTTCAAGTATAATAATTATACCTACTTAGTATTTTTGCAAGTCCTTCCAAGTCGTCAAAGTCTCATTCAAGTCATGTCTTAGTAAAACGGTGGCAGTTTTACTAAAACTTTGATGACCGCAGTTCTATCGCTTAGCTCTATGGGACTAATGTCATAATTTTCGTTTCAATTGGTTCTACCATTAAACTACAGGGATAAAAAAGTTTTAACAGTTCTATGACGTAACAGTCTTAGAGAACAAATGGGTGTTACCGCCTTCAACAATACATTATCACATAGGTCACGTCTACCTAGGACGCACCCTATGTGACATTGCACTGTGCCTGCCACCCTGAGACATAAATATGACAAGTCTCATATGCCTGTAATGTCACCGGCACCCATAATCTACAAACCGGAACACAGCAATGTGTTCACATATCACATGTTTCACATATCGCCAACATTTTCTACGTTAATAAGGTTAAAAAGTTCATTTTTATTGATCCAAGTGTATGGAAAACAAAAGAAATAATTACAGAATAACACTGCGATGGTATCATCTAGAACAAAGATATACCTATCTATAACATTCAGGACAACGATTAAAACGAATACATGAAGTCATTATTATTCGATATCAGATAATTTTTCTGGGTCACGACACGAACCTAGTAATTGTACAAAGGCTGTAGATTAAACCCAATACTATGTTACCAATCGTCCGTGTGCTACTATTGTGTAGGTTGGTAGGAATGATATCTATGAATTTTATTGATGATGAACCAACCGTCTTTGGTGATGAATTGGCAAAGCGTAATCTGTCTCCTGAAGCTCGCACATGATTCATTTTTAACCCCCGACGCAAAAACTACGGGGTGTTATAAGTTTGACGTGTCTGTGTGTGTGTGTCTGTCTGTCTGTGGCATCGTAGCTCCCGAACGGATGAACCGATTTCGTTTTCTTTTTTGTTGGAAAGGTGAATTTTTCGGGTTTGTTCTTAGCTATGTTTGATCAAAATCGGTTCAGCCGTTTCATTGCGTTGAGGGTTTTTTTTATTTTTATAAAATTAATTATTTCTTTAATAACTACATTCTTCAATTGCGAGTCGAAATCAGTTCCGATCCTAGCCATGGCATGAGGTCCCATTTTGTTGGAATTTATACGAAATTGCAATTTACGTTGGACGCAAATTTCTTCACGAATGCCACGACGAACGGTATTGAGCCGCCTCCATCCAATGACTTCCCACGACCAATGTCATCGGTCCTTCGAGAGGGAATTTGAGGGAAACCATATTGTATACGCATACATAACAGACGCGCCCTTTTTTTTAATGGAACTATTAGGTAAACTATCATACGGCTCACCTGATGTAAAGTGCTCACCGTCGCTTATAGACACCGGCAACACCAAGGGTACTGTCGACGCGCTGCCTACCCTGAAGGAATTTATGATCGTAATCCCACATGCCCTGTACGGCATTGCACTACGCCCGTCACTCTGAGGCATAAAGATGAAAGTCTCTTTCATCGCCACTCATAACTCTTCCAACCGGAACACATCAATGTGATCACTACTGCTTTCTGGCAGAAATAGGTATGATGGTAGAATACTTCCCCGGACGAACTCTTTGCTAAAAAGCTGTGCTACTACTAAATCACTCACTATTAATCTCATTCCAGGCCCCCTAGCTGTAGCAGTGCCGGGTGAGCTTCGAGGCATGTGGGCAGCTCACCAGCGCTGGGGCAAGCTGCCCTGGGCGGACCTGGTAGAGCCGACCATAGACATCTGCAAGGAAGGCTTCCAGATGTCCAAGCCTATGCACGACGGCTTGCTGAGCGCGCCCTTTGTGAAGAATGATGCCAATTTGAAGTAAGTTTTCATTTATCAAACGCCATAGCACAAACGTGCCAAACCGTAACCCCTTTTTTTTCAATTTAATTACTTGTATTAAACCGTTAAAGATGATTACAACTTAACCCTTTATTTCTTACACGCTAGTTTATATAATGCAAAAAAAACTGGGGAAACCTAGTTTCTCCGTCACTGGCTATCGACAGCAGAGGATCCTTCAACTGAAGTGGATCCCACTTTATTCCTATATCTTCCTACCACATATGATGCTAAACTAAATGTAAACCAGCATCTTCCACATATGATTCAAAACTAAAAGTAAACCAGCATCTTCCACATATGATTCAAAACTAAAAGTAAACCAGCATCTTCCACATATGATGCTAAACTAAATGTAAACCAGCATCTTCCACATATGATTCAAAACTAAAAGTAAACCAGCATCTTCCACATATGATGCTAAACTAAATGTAAACCAGCATCTTCCACATATGATGCTAAACTAAATGTAAACCAGCATCTTCCACATATGATTCAAAACTAAAAGTAAACCAGCATCTTCCACATATGATTCAAAACTAAAAGTAAACCAGCATCTTCCACATATGATGCTAAACTAAATGTAAACCAGCATCTTCCACATATGATGCTAAACTAAATGTAAACCAGCATCTTCCACATATGATTCAAAACTAAATGTAAACCAGCATCTTCCACATATGATTCAAAACTAAAAGTAAACCAGCATCTTCCACATATGATGCTAAACTAAATGTAAACCAGCATCTTCCACATATGATTCAAAACTAAAAGTAAACCAGCATCTTCCACATATGATTCAAAACTAAATGTAAACCAGCATCTTCCACATATGATTCAAAACTAAAAGTAAACCAGCATCTTCCACATATGATTCAAAACTAAATGTAAACCAGCATCTTCCACATATGATTCAAAACTAAAAGTAAACCAGCATCTTCCACATATGATGCTAAACTAAATGTAAACCAGCATCTTCCACATATGATGCTAAACTAAATGTAAACCAGCATCTTCCACATATGATTCAAAACTAAAAGTAAACCAGCATCTTCCACATATGATTCAAAACTAAAAGTAAACCAGCATCTTCCACATATGATGCTAAACTAAATGTAAACCAGCATCTTCCACATATGATGCTAAACTAAATGTAAACCAGCATCTTCCACATATGATTCAAAACTAAAAGTAAACCAGCATCTTCCACATATGATTCAAAACTAAATGTAAACCAGCATCTTCCACATATGATTCAAAACTAAAAGTAAACCAGCATCTTCCACATATGATTCAAAACTAAAAGTAAACCAGCATCTTCCACATATGATTCAAAACTAAATGTAAACCAGCATCTTCCACATATGATTCAAAACTAAATGTAAACCAGCATCTTCCACATATGATTCAAAACTAAAAGTAAACCAGCATCTTTATACTTTATTTATTTAAAAAACACACACATCATACATATTACATATTCAAAATAATTACAAGGACAAAATAAATTCTGATATGTACAACAATAATGGTGTTCTATAACATTATTCTATAACAGCATCTTCCACATATGATGCTAAACTAAATGTAAACCAGCATCTTCCACATATGATGCTAAACTAAATGTAAACCAGCATCTTCAAAATATGATGCAAAACCATAAGTAAACCAGCATATTTTTCGCCGTCTGCCTGAGGAGTTGATTCTTCAACCGAAGCGGATCAACAATGCACCCGAATTTGATTCGGTTGAAATAACCAAAACCCTCGGCTATGTGGACTGCTACTTTGTTGGTGTAGCGGGGCTGCCTTCATTTACATTTATTGTATCCAACCTAGGAAAGCCCCAGTTGTCGATTTCTAAGGATCTGCTAGGTCCTTCGTTAGATCTTCTGACTTCTACAATTTGTCACTTTGATCATTCAATGGCAGAAACTAAAACTAATGGGTCTATGAGTACTTGAGAAACCAGCAACGTAATATGTCTTTATTCCTCCCTTCGCGATCCCCATTGATATTGAATACTATGGTCTGACCGAAACGGGCTACGTAACAACCCTGTAAAATTGCACTTTCTGCCCGCGATCTAACCCTAACTAAATCTAACCCGACACTTTCTAAACCACGACCACACCCCAAATAACAAACACTAATGTGAATACGAACGCTCTCCGGATACGAATAGCCGGGTTTTTTTACAATAAACGAATTTTCTTCAGGAAAATGTACGTCGACTCAACAACGGGCACCTTCTACAAGCCAGGGACTGTCATCAGACCAAGCCAAGCATTCTGCAAGACACTGATGACGATCTCCTTAAAAGGAGGTGATGAGCTGTATAATGGAAGCCTGTCCGTGGAGTTCCTGGAGGACTTGCACAGGGTCGGCAGCATCATCACTGCTGATGACTTGAGGAACTACCAGTAAGTCTGCTAATCTCTACTTACATCATCACTGCTGATGACTTGAGGAACTACCAGTAAGTCTGCTAATCTCTACTTACTATCAAGGTCTTATATCACGCAATTCGGGCTTGTTGATAAGATTCGTTGGTATAAGATTTGTCCTAGCTGCTAGCTTATTATATAATGTATTATAGAATGTAAAGCGTTAGCTGAGTCAGTCGTGGGAAATAATGGCGGCGATGAGCTCACCACTTGTCACGTCTATATTCCACGATGGTGCAACCCACTGAGAAAAGAGGCTCATTGAGGCTCTGCCTGATACCCCTTCGGGGAAAAAGACGTGTGTCTATGTATGTAATGTATGTTATGTACTATTCCGATGTAAGTAGTAGGTACTTGACAACCTTTGTGGTGCAGTGGGCTAGTAGCCGGCTGAGATGTCAGGAGGTTGCGGGACATGTTTGTATGTTCTTCAAATTCCGTGCCTGTGTGTTGTGGTAGCATGGTACTCGTACTTCCCGATACCCACGACCCAGGGGATCCTAGTGTGCGATCCAGGACTATGTGCCTGTTGGGAGTAACTTAACTAGGAAGGTACCTACTTATTGCCCTTAGATAATCTATTTATTGCCCAGTCAAAATAACTACATTCATCCTAATTTGACGACCTCTGTGGCACGGGGGACGAAGGTTGGCCTGCGACACAGGAGGTTGCGGGTTCGATTCCCGCCTCGGAACAAGTATTTGTGCGATCGCAGATATTTGTTCAGGGCGTTCTGGGTATTTTCTATGTATAATAAAAAATAACCATCTATGTAATGTATTGTATTAAGTATATCAGTTATCTAGTACCTTAGAGCATTGCAGGCCTCCGATGCAACTTGTGTTATGGGTACTAGATAACTGATATAGGTACTTACTTATGTGTTACACAAGCTCTGCTTAGCTTGGGGCTAGATAATGTTGTGTGAACTGTCCAGCATTATTAATTTACTAACACCAAATACTGATGTGATCTCTTTCATTCCATTGCGCGCCATGTTTCTCGGTCTTGAGCTTTCTACAAGCAGTCCTTTCCACTTTCGAAAGGTTATCTGATTACTGGAGGTATAGTCTGGTGTACTATAGGTAGAGCGTATATCTGTTCGGTGAGGTAAACCCTACGTAACGCACAAATATATGGTTGGCCACGCGGAAATCCATTTCCTTCCTTTCTCACTTATGAATCAACCAACGTAAGTACCAACCTACCTACTAAGCATTATCAATTGAGGTAAAAGGCCTTATCGTGGTAAGTTTATGTCCTAAGTGTATTCAAAGTTGATCAACTTTTTTGTGTTATATCGAATGGATAAGTACCTACCTATCTACATATTTAAATATCCATTTAACCTTAGTACTTAGCTAGAACAGCAAATTGATTAGTATTTTAACATACTTTTATATGAATTCTGTCACTTAATAAAAAAATGACACTTATTTCTGGTTAATCGTTTTAATAGTATACTGGCTGTTGTAAACAAACCAGAATTATCGATTTTTAAAAACAATGTTATCATCTATTTACTCAGATTATAAATAGTTTATTTTCATTATTATCATTAAACTGAAAACGTACGTCGATACGTGTCTATCATAATATTATTGAGTCTTCAAGTACAATCGAAAAAATGGCCGAGCGTGTGTAGCTACCTATTTTGGATGGGTTAATGTGTTACATACGCCGAGCGGCGTATATCCTAAGTATGTGAAGACTGATGAACCAGCACTGAACGAGTTGAGCCGCAACATAGGTACCTATTGCTCATGGAATGTTATGATTTTTTAAACAGGTAAAATCTGTGTCGTTTCAACAAAACTACAAAAAAAAAACCTAACGGCCTACTATCATTAAACTTTAGGTTTATGTTGACTTGATTTTGTACAACTGTTTAGCGAAGAGGTAATGCATTCTTTATCATAATGTTTGTATAATATTTTAGCTTCGTATAGTATAGCTAGCTCTAGCCATATTGACGTGCAATTAATATTGTGAATAAATTACTATTATGACTATTATTAATATTTATATATTTATTCAAACTTTAGGGTCACAATGATAACTCTCAGTTACGTCTAGTTACAGGACATTATCAATGTTGATAAATTTCTAATCAGATTGATCACATGAGATATTGTTCAGCTGAACAGTTTAGAAAAATGAAATTTAACAAAATTTCCAAATAAGTAGCTATAAAATGCCTTGATAGTCAGATAGTTTTATAAGCCTTACAGGGGCTGCGTCGAGATTGGAAAATACGTCTCTAGCCGCTAGCCTATCTATGAATGCCAAGCTTCTTTAGCTGGTTTATGGTAATATCAGGAAATACGAGTGTCATGGTATCACAACACCCAGACCAGGAACAAATATTTGCAGATCGTACAAAAAAAAATCCCGTAGCGGGAATCGCACCCGCAACCTCTGCATCTAAGCAGGCTACTTGCCCAACGCGCTCCAAAGGATACAGTAATATGCTTAGTTGGTCAGATTTTACTTGATATGCTTCTTCAATGCATTTTTATTAGATTTTGTGTACTTATTCAGCACCTGTGGGTATTGGCCTATCACAAACTTTGGATACACGTAGCGCTGCGTAACACATCCAAAGTAGGTAGTACTGGCCTCGCAGAGCATTGCTTAACTTCCCTTTGGTTTTAAACGATTTTTCTTTGGAAATCAAAAACGACCCGGTCCAACGGGTGAACCGTTTCAAAATAAGGTGATTGAATTTTTAGTCCCACACTGAGATTACTTGGCTTGGGTGGGGATCAGAACTACGAGTACCACGGCACCACAACACACAGAGACCCGGAACAAATACTTGCATAGATGCATAAACTTGTACCAAAGCGGAAATCGAACCCGTACCTGTTGGAGATAGACAGAGGGGATCACAGATTTTCGCAGTGTCATCCCACTAATATCAAAATGTCAAACTTCCGATGTTTGGATGTTTGTATGTCGAGTTTGTTACTCAATCACGCCGTAACGGCTGAACCGATTTCAATTAAGTTTGGTACACAGATAGATTATGACCTGGATTGAGTTATAGACTACTTTTGTTCTGCTTAAACGTGAGGAAAGCGGCGGGCGAACACTAGTTGTTCATAGTATCATAGTGCCCTTGTAAAATTGATAACCAGATAAGGATTTTCTGGGATTTTCATACTAACATTGCCGGGTGTTGATTTATCTTGAAAAAGGTACTCGAAAAACTGTTTGAATATCCATGCATGTTTAAGAAAACATACATTTTACCTTATCAAGGCACTTCCGAGTAGTGTAGCCAATTTACTCTATACATAGGTAGATTGGTAATCAGTACCTAGATTGGTATCAGGTACCTGTTTGCACCTACCTCCTTCCTACACAAACAGTCATTAACTTTCCGATTATTTCCTCTCAGACTCATGTTTTCATTTAGGTATTGGAAATATTTCACAATATTTCATTGTTTGAACATAACTTCTTGTAGCAGCTGTGCCCACTCATGAACTCGTGTCTATTCAAATAATCATGAATATGATGCATGAATCATTCATAATCATTATGAAAATGAATAATGTAGGTAGGTATCTATTGAGAAACCTTGTTTTGTTTAATTCTTTGTTATCAGCGATATGCTTTGTTTTAAACGCACTCGTAGGGATTTAAAAAGGACTTTGGAGATGGTGGTGTACTTACGACTTTGATTATACTATAACATTCACTTCAGTTTCAGTTTATAAAAAAAAGTAAAAAAACGGAGGTCAGAGTTATTCAACCACAATTTAACCACCAGTTAAAACAGTATAACCACTTGTGAAGTTAGTTATCAAAAAATTATTTGTAATTTTTTTGAACGGTAATTGTTAGTAGTGGAGTTTTTATTTTTTCAGTTTATCTCTCTCTCCTTTGAAGTCTCCTTCAGTTTGGCCAATGTGAAAAAATAAAAAATAAAAAGCACATGTGATGTATTTAAATTTAAGTGTATAGCGTGTCTTTTCGAAATCGTGGATTTTTTCCTGTAAAGACTCATGTTCTGCCACTATTTAAACTGTGTTATGACTTGACGGAGACTCTTAACGACTTTACTATAAAAATACAATTAAATAAAACACTGGACATTGGCTAAATTGTTGCAAATAATGCACAGAAGCCATTACCTAATATAAGAAGAAGAAGGTCAAGTCGTCAGAGTATCCGTCAAGTCGTAAGCGTAACTAAGTTTAAAACGTTGACAGAAATAACAAGTATTTGAAGGAAAACATTACCCCATCCGTAAAGACACGCAAAAACTTATATGAACTAAATCCCACGTGTTCTTTAGCTTTTTCTTTTCTCTTTAACTGCGCAGCTGTTCAATACAATGTGTTCATCATTTGTAGGTACCTAGAAAAAAAGTGCCACTATCGTCGTAGACATCTGAAAAAAGTTATACATAACGCCGGTTTGATTACAATTTTTTTAACTGCGCAGCTGATTTTAAAATTAATTACAAAACAATGTGTTCGTGATTTGTAGATACATAAAGGAAACCACTATCGTCGTAGACATTTGAAAAAAGTTATACATAACGCCGGTTTGTTTACAATTTTTTTAACTGCGCAGCTGATTTCAAAATTAATTACAATACAATGTGTTCGTGATTTGTAGATACATAAAGGAAACCACTATCGTCGTAGACATTTGAAAAAAGTTATACATAACGCCGGTTTGATTACAATTTTTTTAACTGCGCAGCTGATTTTAAAATTAATTACAATACAATGTGTTCGTGATTTTTAGATACATAAAGGAAACCACTATCGTCGTAGACATTTGAAAAAAGTTATACATAACGCTTGTTTGTTTAAAATTTTTTTAACTGCGCAGCTGATTTTATAATTAAATACAGTACAATGTTTTCGTTATTTGTAGATACGTAAAGGAAACCACTATCGCCGTAGACATATGAAAAAAGTTATACATAACACCGGTTTGTATACAATTTTTTTAACTGCGCAGCTGATTTTAAAATTAATTACAATACAATGTGTTCGTTATTTGTAGATACATAAAGGAAACCACTATCGCCGTAGACATTAAAAAAAGTGACGCCGGTCTGGTTTGTTTTCATTTGTTTTAACTGCGTAGGTTATGCTGGTTTAATTACCATTTCTGCGCAGTATTCAAATTAAATATAATACAATGTGTTCATTATTTGTAGGTATCTACATAAAGGAAGAGATACCCTATTGCCACTATCGTCGTATGTCACACATAACTTATCAGAGATAAAGCTAACCCTAAACACAACATGTTGTTTACTACACAAATAATGGCACTAAATTAACTCAACAAAGTTTCTAATATCGTTCAGTTGATACATTGAGTAGGTACCTACATACTGCTCCTCGATTGGAGACCACTAGATTCGGCTGAATCATCAACGATAGGTGCTTACTATTTTTTAACCCAAAATTTATGGGCTGTACGAATATTTAAATGGGTTGGAAAGTAAGCCAAATCAAGTGCTTCCGAATCGTGAATTCGGGTTAGGGTTGACACAGCCTTAAAAACAATAAGCGCCGCAACACACACCACATCTGTCTGTCTGTCGCTCTTTTTTTGCTGTACCTACATATTTACCCGATGTACTGCAGTCGTGTGTGTGTGGTGTGGTGCATCGTTTCACCTCTGGCATCGTCGACGATATCGTCACGATATAGTGTCGTGTCGGTATCGACTAATGTGAAATAGTCAACAACCATACAATGCAAGTAATGTAGGTATAAAATAATGAAATATAATAATGAAATAATAATTTATGTGTACAGTTAGCTTTATTCTAAACTATAAAATGGCACTGATCTGAACTTCCGCAGAGGTCAAACAGACTGTGGGTCATCAACACGATACTCGATAGGTAGATAAGTAGGGAAAATATTGATTCACTTGTGTAACAAATTATTAATGTTAGCGATCCCTGAGGCTGAGCCGATGCAATGAATGCTCCTAATTGCGGCCTCTGAACTTAAACAATACGACTTGTATTAGACAACATTCAGCATGAGAGTAAACAAAGGAGGCTTTGCTACCTTTTTTTAAACGTACAGACCGCTCACCGTAAGATGTCCCCTGCCTTGGGAATAGTACCAACAACGGCAGGGGACATCTATCTGTGGTTAACGGTCTGTAGATGATTATCACACAAAGTTTGACAATCCACCCTGACATCCCTTTGGTTTGAAATAAATAAATAATAAAATGATCACCATGAAATAAAGATGACAAGAGGGAAGCGTGAAGAATTATTTTGTTATTTATCAAAACGACGCTTCTTTCCAGACCAAAAATCACGGAACCGATAGCACTACCACTGGGCAACGGAGACACACTCTACACGCCACCACCACCAAGCAGTGGACTCATCCTAGTCAACATCCTGAACATCCTGTCAGGCTACCACTTCAACGCCAGCAGTATTAGCACCACAGACGACAAGATCCTGACGTATCACAGGATTTTGGAGGCATTTAAGTATTCTTATGCGACGAGGACGAAGCTGGGTGATGCGGATTTCCTGGATCTCGGAGAGGTAAGTTTTTTATTTTTAGTCAAAATCGCAGACTATCCTAGCAGTGGCGTCGTTTTGTTAATATCCTGAACATCCTCTCAAGCAACACCGCAAGCAAGACGAGATCCTGACGCATAATATGATAATGGGGAGGGTTTAAGTTATCTTATGCGACGAGGACGAAACTTTGGTAATGGTTCCTGGATAAATATTAAAATATAAATATACCTATTTGAAGTCAAGTGGAAGTTGTTTTGAACCCATCACGGGTTCAAAACCTCTGACAAACTTAAACATAACATAAAGTCACGTACATAGTCCTGATCTCGCACAAGCATCCTCTGTGTCGTATCGTATCAGGTACCAGGAACTACGAGTACCATGGTACCACAACATACAGACCCGGAACAAATATATGCAGATCATTCAAACATTTGGTCCGCAGCAGGAATCTACCCAGCAGACTCTCGCATCTCAGCCGGCTACTCACCCGCCGCGCCACAGAGGTCATAGTTAGACAATAGTATAATTCAATATTACGATAGTACCTTTGTAAATTCGAAAAGGAATTGTATTTCGTGGTTTTTTTTTTCCTTTTTTTTTGTTTTTCTGTTCTGTTGGTAGGTGTTGTACCTGCCCTAAAATCATTACAATAAATAATACCACGACCATAAAGCAAAAAAATATAGGACATTTGCCTGGTGTAAAGGCGTGCCTGACGGATTTCTAGATTATACAGGGCAGGATAGATCAAGTAACCCGAGACAACGAAATTATCGCATCAATATACAATCTAGATAAAAACAAATTATACAAGCAAATTGTCCACCTGATGTTAAGCGGTTACCTCTGCCTATGAACAGTGCATTACCTCATAGGTCACGTCCACCTAGGACGCACCCTATGTGGCATTGCACTGCGCCCGCCAACCTGAGACATTCTATTTTTGATGTTTCTCTTGGTTAGAAAAAGGCTCTAACGGAAGACCAGCGCAGGTTGTTTACAACCTGCATATGCTGAGTTAGAAACCTTTTTGTAACAGCAAATCTAACTGTAATTTTGAGTATTTTCATGTTTTATTTTGTTTATATCTGTGTTGTTACAAATAAAAAATATTCTATTCTAAAATATTCTATTCTATCCTTGCAGCTAATCGCCAATGTGACTTCACCAGAACACGGAAACGAGATCAGGCTCAAAATCAACGACACTATGACAAGCAATGACACCGCGACCTACGGAGCTGATGAGTACAACAAGCCTGACCACGGGACCGCGCACATTTCCATCATAGCCGGGAATGGGGACGCCGTGTCGGTCACTAGTTCTGTTAACTTCTAGTAAGTAACTTAACTTCTGAATCTCTTATATTTTAATGAACAAGGGAAGTCATAAACAAAGACAATTTAGATCAAATAATCAATATTAAAATTCCACATAATGGCAGAAACACGAATCACTTCAATTCACTACAACTTTAGCGCAGGAAAAATCTTGGAACGTGCGAGGTCTTCACAGGGTTCAAAACCTGGAGCCATGATTTCACTGCCATGCCCACAAAAATCCAATAGGCTTGCGAAGCCGCAGGAAGTCTAGGGTAAAAATAAAAAACCAGGGTTGTAGGTCCTACCTTTCCTACACTAAAAATGCTTTTTCTGACGATCAACAGGGTCACAGTCGCAATACCTAGAAATGAAACGAAATACGTCATCTTTGAAACCACTAGTTAAATTTTGATCATGGGGTGTCACCGATTTATTTATTTCGCTGGCTGGCTGGCGCTGATGGTTGGCGTATACACAAAGGTTAAAGAACACTGGACTAGAATACCGCATATCTATCCATTTGAGGAGATTATGGCTGAGAAAAACCAGTCATACCGATTTGTAGAAGCTAACCTACCACATTTATATCATCTTATTCATTTGATCTTCCAGTTACGGAGCCGGTTTCTCAACCCTCAACACTGGTATCGTAATGAACAACGTCATGGACGATTTCTCATCGCCTGGAATCACCAACTACTTCGGGTTGAAACCATCTCCAGCCAATTTCATAGCACCAGGGAAGCGGCCGCTCTCGTCTATGGGTCCTTGCATCATTGTGGACACGAATGGGAATGCTAAGCTGGTGATTGGAGCTTCAGGAGGCACAAAGATCACCACTGCTGTTGCATTGGTATGTTTTCGTTTATTCTTTATGGTATTTTTATTCCAAACAATTTCGTGCTTGGAATATTGCTCAAATTGTTAATCTACTCAAGCGTTTCAGGCAGTTCTGTGTTATGTTTCCAGGTGACGATGCGCAAGCTGTGGTTCGATCAGTCCATCAAGGAGGCGGTGGATGAACCGCGGATACACCATCAAATATTCCCAATGAACGCTGAATATGAATTTGGAATCACAGAAGTAAGTAATTTTTCACTCCTCTTGCTCAAAAAGTCCGTCATTGTAGCGTACCTGGGATCGATTTCTCGTTTCAAGTGAGATTTTTAACATCTCATAGTTTTCATCTCGCATGATTCTTGGAAAGCTCGAATGAAAAATCTCGCTTGTTCTATTCACGCAGTTTTTCAAGCGTGATGGCTAAGATCATCGATTAATCGGGACAAACTATTAGATTATTCGCGATTATTAAAGATTTTGACAAAAATAGACCATAATGATTATTGAAAATAAGGTTTAACCGCTTAAGTATGCATATTCACAGATTAAATCAAGTGCTAATTTCCTGACTAAATGAACCAATAATCACCTCATTCTCGTGAGACCGACCAAATCGACATGATGGCGTCACCTGGCGTCACATAGCTCCCTAATTCTCGGCATCTCACAGTTTTACATCGCGAACGAAATTCGTACGAGATACAACGTGTGGTCTTAGCTTATAAGACTATGATGTCATTGATTCAAATATTTTTGAATTTTTTATTTTTTATTTTGACAGCCAAATGATCCCCTTTGAGTTTCTCATTGCCATACGGCTCATACGGTTGCGCGGAGCTGTTCTCGCTTTAACGGAAAAAAAAACTCAGATAAAGTTAGGGCGATTTATTATATGGTTAGGGCCCTAACTCACCGAGATGCTATGGCGACGTTGCCTGCTACGTATCCATGGATACCTCTGGCTACCTTCAGTTGCCAAATGGAGTAGCCACGATAAATATTTCAATATCAAAACTCATTTTTGCACTAAACACGTGTGCGTCCGTCTTGGCGACCGGTTGGACACCGGGTGAGTGAAATGAGACGCAGCTTGCTCGTGTACATATTACTGGCTACATCGTCAGCGTGTCAGGTATCCAGTCTCCACAAAGTGACCCGTTGGTTGTGGCTGCGCTTCCAAAGTGGTGACGTTGCCAAACTGTTGCCAAGTGAGTTAACTGCCATAAATTTCAATATTAATTGTTTGGATACGTAGCCAACGACGTCGCCATGGCCTCTCAGTGAGTTAGGGCCCTTATTGGAAAGTGCGTTTCTGTGCGGACAAGGAACTCCGGTCATGTAAGTATTTTTTTCTGCTTACAGAATATCACCAAAGGCTTGAAGGAGAAAGGCCACGGCATGGTGCGCTACCGAGGACGCGGTTCCATTATTTGCGCACTCTACAGAAACAGCACTGCGATATTCGCCAACGCAGACTTTAGGAAAGGCGGTAACGTCGCAGGAATGGACTGAATAATGTGCCTTTAACGGAACGTTTTTTATGATAGGGTTGGTGGATCGCTTGCTACTCACTACACAGCGTGAAGAGTTAAGTGCCATTCCAGAATGAATCTCAAATTGAATCGAGACGCTTAGATTTGCGTATAAGCTGTGTGATGACATATAGTTACGGCATGAGTGAGACCCGCCTAAAGCTTAGGTAGGTATCTAACTTGTCAATAGGACATTGGAAAGTAGAATAAAATACAGTTTATTTTATTTTCCAATGGAAACTAAGTTCAGTTTGACTTTAGTTCTGGTGATTGACATAAAATCTCACTACAATCTGAATGTAAAAATCTTTAAAATGTTTGTAATACATTATACATCGCAATAGTTAAAATCATGTATTCTAGAAAGAAGTGCTGTCCCTGTCATACAATTCTAACACGACAGGGACAGCAATACGATCCAACATCATCATCAGCCAGAATCCTCGACCTAAACTTAACCCCTTTCATGTGTCAAAATATTTGGTCAGCGCCTTAGATCATAGAGTTAATCTGCTATAGGCAGAAACTTCATACAAAACGTGTCTAAATAGTAACGTCTAAATTTATCCCGTTTTTTGACCTGGGTTCTTGGTTGACGTCAAAAAGGCCTGTAGCCTTAATTCTTTTGAGTGTGTTAAATTGAAACGGCAGTGTAGTGAATAACCAGTTTGAATTGTTATCATAGATAATGTTATTACGCGGCCAAAGGCTGAAATTTATGAAAAATATTAAATCCCTAAGGTCAATGCCTATCAAATGCTCATAGACCTTATAGACTAGCCGCAGCTTTCACTCTCACTTTGAGCCACACGCTCACGTTACCGGTCTTTTCATCTTTATGTATGAGGATGGCAAGCGCAGTGTAAAAGGACGTGACCGTTGCAGTTGTAAAATAGGCAGTGAAGTAAATAAATAAATAAATAATGCTGGACAAGTTCACACAACATTATCTAGCCCCAAGCTAAGCCAGAGCTTGTGTTATGGGTACTAGGTAACTGATATACATAATACAATACATTACATAGATAGATATTTTTTATTATACATAGAAAACACCCAGAACACCCGGAACAAATATCTGCAGATCGCACAAATTATTTGTTCCGAGGCGGGAATCGAACCCGCAACCTCCTGCGACGCAAGCGAACCATCGCCAACCGCGCCATAGAGGTCGTCAAATGTCAATTACCAAAATACTTTATAAAAAAAAAACTAACACCGGTATTCTTACACCCATATTCTTAGTCGTTCCTCGGACCTTCCTCCAATCCACTCAACCTCTAAATGGAATAGGTACTACAACATTTCTGAGTCGAAATGAGGAAAGTTGGAGAAATGACTTCGGTGTTAGTTGTCCCCCAACTTTCCTCGACTAGACTCAACCTCATCCGTATTCGAATATAAATCCTAATAATATATAATATCCCTATATATATATCCTATTTTCGAAAATTTACATTCAAATAGAAACAGTAGAAGTCAAAATATCCTCGAGTGAGGTTGAGTCGAGCCGAGGAATGACTAAGAATAGCGGTGTAAGAATACCGGTTTAAGAATACCGGTGTAAGACTACCGGTGTAAGAATACTGGTGGAAGAATACCGGTTAAAATCGCGCGATTTTTCGAGGGATTTAGTGATCACGGTGAGAGTGAAAAACTGCTGTAAAACGCAGATAGGTTACTCTGTATTTAAATTCCGTTCTTTCTCAAACAAATTCTTAGTGAATTTAGGAATATTTTAGCATAAGAGTAAATAATTTGGGCAAGGCACAGTATTCTAATATACAGTTTTAAGGCAGTATCTTTTTAGAGCGAAATGTGATAGAATAGTGGTTAGTTATTATATAAGCAGTTTTGTCAAACTAAGCCTGCTCTTTGATAAGCTGAGAGAACATTTCGCTCGAACCCCTGGGGGATCCATAGACACTCACTAATGGACTCCCAGGGGATCCAGAGAAGCTCACTATTCTCCTTGAACGCTATGGGGGATCCCTGGTGAACTCCCTAGACACTCAACTATTCTCCCTAGATCCCCCTGGGGATTCAGGGACACCCACTAATGTCTTTGGACCCCCAGGGCATCCAGAGACACTCAATTTTCTTCTTGGATCCCCTGGGGAATCCACGGACACTCACTAATTACTAGTTAGGTTTTCCTAATACTAAGGGAAACTAAAACCATTATTATACTGCTGCTTCTATGAGAAATATAAAATAATCTTGAATAAATTTAATATATTGAATATTAGGCATACCTAATGTATTTGTTTGCAAAGCCTGGTTTACATTGACGAAGTGTTTAGCGCAGTGGCGAGTAAAGTAAAGTGACGAAATACGTGCGCTTCTGCGTAAATATTTTCCGTTACTATTTCCCCAAGGGGAATAGTGAGTGTACCGACGAGTATTTGGATCCCTGGCGGTTCAAAGAGGGGTCTAAGTGGAATAATTACAACAGGAACAGGGGAATGATCCTCGGAAAAATATCGTTTACGAGACGAGAGCCTCGAGTCTGAAAATGTAACAAGCAGAATAAGGGAGTGTCGTGCAAAGTACCTACACGGATTTTTGTATGGAAATTTAGGTTCTCGAGGTGTTTGCTAGGGGCGCTAGTCGGGCTGTGTTATCGTAGTATATTCTATGCTGTAGTAGGTATCCATTTGCGTTGCATTTACTTTTTGGTTTTTGATTTGTTTTCGCAAGAAAGTAAGCTCAATGAATGCTTAACGATTTAAAACCCTGAATTTGTATTGTTTCTTTAATTTCATCAGTTTTATATTGATACAAACCGAAACGGCAATGTATTAGTAAATAAGTATTAAAATGTAGGTACCTATAGTTTACTGGACTAATATCAAGTAATATCTCACGTAGGTAGTATTAACAGGAAACTGGGAGTGAATTTGTCTGTACCTACAGCAAAGCCCGATTTACATTGGCGACCAGTGACATTCTACAAGAAAAACCTTTAAAAATATATTATTAATTATACATTCTTATATATATTGTATAAAAAAACACGGTTCTCAAATGGGGCCAATGGGCTACGTATGTATGGTATGGCTCAAAACAGGTGGAAGGTGGACAACGGAACTCCTCGATAGTTAATAGTTGACTGACCGGATTTGGGCTCATTTTGATCAGCTCACGGTTCTGCTTACTAATTTCATCATTATCGTCAGTCAGATGTCATCATCATCATCATTTGATATTTGTATTCTTTTTTAAAATAAAGATTAATAATCAAATCACATTATATTAATAATTCGAAACATTCACAAATATGTTCGCATAGGCTACCAGCTACTTTGTTCCGTCATTGATGGCAGAGGCTCTAAACAATATTGTAAGTTTTTTTTTGACAACAATGTGTTAATTACAATTAAGAAGAACATTTATTATTTATTTTGTCACATTAAAATTGTAACAATTGTCTTAACTAAATAAGTGTTTTACAATAAAAGTTGATATTATAAAAATATAGTTTTAATTCTTGTTTTTTTTTTTATTATATACTAAATTAAAAATACAAGTGAAACAGTTGCAAACGATCTAAGGATAGCTCAAGTGATCCAAATCACTTCCTACTAAGTGGACTTCCACAAAAAATGTAATCGTAGGTATTTAAAATTATATTTAATCAAAACGAAAACTTAAATTCTATGGAAATTTTAGTAAAAAAAAAAAAATATGCACGCCGTCTAACTTTTTTTTTATAAATGATAGTCAGGCTTATGACCACAACCTCACCTGATGGTATGTGTCGATGCGGTCTAAGAACACGAAAATTAAAATTGATATCATTTATTTTCTATTAAATCCTACACTAGCTACACTAAGGACTTATGGGTCCTTGTAGAAATATTTCCTCTAAACAAACAACAAGTATAACTTGATTTCTGCATTTTAATTTAATTATAATCACAGATAAATATTTGTTACCATAGATGTTACCATTAGGCGACAAATTACTTGAGCCTCGGCGGGCGTACCACGTGACTATGCAGAGGGATCAATACTTGAGCCTCGGCGGGCGTACCACGTGACTATGCAGAGGGATCAATACTTGAGCCACGGCGGGCGTACCACGTGACTATGCAGAGGGATCAATACTTGAGCCTCGGCGGGCGTACCACGTGACTATGCAGAGGGATCAATACTTGAGCCTCGGCGGGCGTACCACGTGACTATGCAGAGGGATCAATACTTGAGCCTCGGCGGGCGTACCACGTGACTATGCAGAGGGATCAATACTTGAGCCTCGGCGGGCGTACCACGTGACTATGCAGAGGGATCAATACTTGAGCCTCGGCGGGCGTACCACGTGACTATGCAGAGGGATCAATACTTGAGCCTCGGCGGGCGTACCACGTGACTATGCAGAGGGATCAATACTTGAGCCTCGACGGGCGTACCACGTGACTATGCAGAGGGATCAATACTTGAGCCTCGGCGGGCGTACCACGTGACTATGCAGAGGGATCAATACTTGAGCCTCGGCGGGCGTACCACGTGACTATGCAGAGGGATCAATACGGATCCACCCAGGATTTCGTATTAGCCAATGACTAAATAGTCATTGGAAATTGCTTACTGCGCAAGTCACGTGGTACAACCACCAGTGGGGTATGCAAGAATAATTAATTTTAGCGGGACGATAGTCAATGGCAGATAATGTCCTTTGACATCGGGATTACTAGAACTTATAATAATTTGATTGGTTAATATTTGAGATTTGCTATCGTCTCGCTCAGGTTAATTATTGGTGCTTGGCGCATAGGTCAACTTGATCGGGAGGCTGAACTGTGATGCGGTCATGCGCAGTATTAAGCAGGGGCTACCCCCATCTCCATACCCATATGACGACCTCTGTGGCGCGGCGGGCGACGGTTCGCCTGCGACGCAGGAGGTTGTGAGTTCGATTCCCGCCTCGGAACAAATATTTGTGCGTTCTGCAGATATTTTTTCAGGGTGTTCTGGGTATTTTCTATGTATAATAAAAAATATCTATCTATATGGATAGTTCACACAACATTATCTAGCCCCAAGCTAAGCAGAGCTTGTGTTATGGGTACTAGATAACTGATATACTATATATTCAAGGTTGGAAATACAACCACAAATCGTGTTGGGTACTGGTATAATAATAATCGCAGTAATTGTTATGTTGGTTATTTGTTGGATCATTGTAGAAAATGTCACTAACCATCTTCCAACCTTTTCCCGACTGTTGGTCACCGTTGTACTATTATTTATTCTGAGCCGTTAGCAAACACCGCAAACACAAAATGCTGCCTTGGAGTATTTACAGGAGTGAACGAGCCGGAAGTTGGCACCTGCCATGGAGTATTTACAGGTGCGAATCTTCGATTAGGTATTATTTTTTCGTGCGAGGTAGCAAGCGCACGCGCACTCCTTTAATATTTCAATATTCAGTGATTTTCAGTGAAGTTAAAATGACAAAACGCAAGAGGTTTTCTTTGATATTCTCGAAATCAAGGGTGGTCATTTGTCATTTTTGGCTTGAAAGTTCAGTGAGACCGAGCACTCCTCAGAAGCCATTATAATAAAAAGAGAAGAGAGAAGAAAAAAGACCGTCAGCTTTGATTATAGAAAATTTTTTTTAGAGACTTGACGACTGTATACAAAATATAATTATATCAGTTGTACCTTTATTCTCGCTCTACGATTATATGCAATTTTTTTTTCGATGATTATAACAGAAGTTTTAGGATTATAAGAAGAGAAGAGAACACGGACGGAAATGCAAGCATATAATCTAAATGTTGAACGCTTCAAGTTCTACCGTGAATGTTGGTTAGAATTTTAGAATAATAGACGCGTCTTTCTTCCCTCTTTCCTTTATATAGACACTATCCTATGTTATATATTGTCTTCATCAATCGAAAGTAGACTAAATTGTTATTACAATACAATATTTACTTACACTCTCGCCTCGTACCTCGCCCCGTGCTTCGTCTCGTGTTTCGGCCCGCACCTCGCGTGATCGATGGTAAATGAGCTTCCTGTTTTCACTCTCGTGGTGAGTTCAGTAAACGCTCGCGTTTGTCGCGAGATCCTTTGAGTCGTGCCCAAAAAAGCGCTGCGAGTCGCGAGACGAGGCGCGAGGCGAGCCGCGAGCTTCTATTCACACTCTTGCCTCGTGCCTCGCCTCGCGTCTCGTCTCGCTACTTGTACACGAATAGTAAATGAGCCAAAAACTACAGTATATACTTGAAATGAGCTATGAGGGAGCAGAATTCCCCGGTACATATTGTAGTTTTTGGAGCAGAATACCAATTGTCTCGATTCGGTCAACTTTCAGTGTGGATTTAAAATAATAAGATGTCACTATAATACATTTTTCGATTGTTGCAGGCCGTATCGGCTCAAGACTAAGCTTATAATAGCCTCACTGTTCGTGCTCGTCTTTGTCTCAGCACTCACCGGGTACCTGATTGGTTCTGCCAACTATGCAGCACGACTGGCCTACGAGCCTCTTAAACCTTCGGCGTCGCGGCTCCAAGTATTCGATCAGGCGGCAGTTAAAATAAAAATAAAATAAGGTATAAAAAAAATTTTCTATAATCAAAGCTGACGGTCTTTTTTCTTCTCTCTTCTCTTTTTATTATAATGGCTTCTGAGGAGTGCTCGGTCTCACTGAACTTTCAAGCCAAAAATGACAAATGACCACCCTTGATTTCGAGAATATCAAAGAAAACCTCTTGCGTTTTGTCATTTTAACTTCACTGAAAATCACTGAATATTGAAATATTAAAGGAGTGCGCGTGCGCTTGCTACCTCGCACGAAAAAATAATACCTAATCGAAGATTCGCACATGTAAATACTCCATGGCAGGTGCCAACTTCCGGCTCGTTCACACCTGTAAATACTCCAAGGCAGCATTTTGTGTTTGCGGTGTTTGCTAACGGCTCAGAATAAATAATAGTACAACGGTGACCAACAGTCGGGAAAAGGTTGGAAGATGGTTAGTGACATTTTCTACAATGATCCAACAAATAACCAACATAACAATTACTGCGATTATTATTATACCAGTACCCAACACGATTTGTGGTTGTATTTCCAACCTTGAATATATAGTATATCAGTTATCTAGTACCCATAACACAAGCTCTGCTTAGCTTGGGGCTAGATAATGTTGTGTGAACTATCCATATAGATAGATATTTTTTATTATACATAGAAAATACCCAGAACACCCTGAAAAAATATCTGCAGAACGCACAAATATTTGTTCCGAGGCGGGAATCGAACTCACAACCTCCTGCGTCGCAGGCGAACCGTCGCCCGCCGCGCCACAGAGGTCGTCATATGGGTATGGAGATGGGGGTAGCCCCTGCTTAATACTGCGCATGACCGCATCACAGTTCAGCCTCCCGATCAAGTTGACCTATGCGCCAAGCACCAATAATTAACCTGAGCGAGACGATAGCAAATCTCAAATATTAACCAATCAAATTATTATAAGTTCTAGTAATCCCGATGTCATAGGACATTATCTGCCATTGACTATCGTCCCGCTAAAATTAATTATTCGTGCATACCCCACTGGTGGTTGTACCACGTGACTTGCGCAGTAAGCAATCTCCAATGACTATTTAGTCATTGGCTAATACGAAATCCTGGGTGGATCCGTATTGATCCCTCTGCATAGTCACGTGGTACGCCCGCCGAGGCTCAAGTATTGATCCCTCTGCATAGTCACGTGGTACGCCCGCCGAGGCTCAAGTATTGATCCCTCTGCATATTCACGTGGTACGCCCGCCGAGGCTCAAGTATTGATCCCTCTGCATAGTCACGTGGTACGCCCGCCGAGGCTCAAGTATTGATCCCTCTGCATAGTCACGTGGTACGCCCGCCGAGGCTCAAGTATTGATCCCTCTGCATAGTCACGTGGTACGCCCGCCGAGGCTCAAGTATTGATCCCTCTGCATAGTCACGTGGTACGCCCGCCGAGGCTCAAGTATTGATCCCTCTGCATAGTCACGTGGTACGGCCGCCGAGGCTCAAGTATTGATCCCTCTGCATAGTCACGTGGTACGCCCGCCGAGGCTCAAGTATTGATCCCTCTGCATAGTCACGTGGTACGCCCGCCGAGGCTCAAGTATTGATCCCTCTGCATAGTCACGTGGTACGCCCGCCGAGGCTCAAGTATTGATCCCTCTGCATAGTCACGTGGTACGCCCGCCGAGGCTCAAGTAATTTGTCGCCTAATGGTAACATCTATGGTAACAAATATTTATCTGTGATTATAATTAAATTAAAATGCAGAAATCAAGTTATACTTGTTGTTTGTTTAGAGGAAATATTTCTACAAGGACCCATAAGTCCTTAGTGTAGCTAGTGTAGGATTTAATAGAAAATAAATGATATCAATTTTAATTTTCGTGTTCTTAGACCGCATCGACACATACCATCAGGTGAGGTTGTGGTCATAAGCCTGACTATCATTTATAAAAAAAAGTTAGACGGCGTGCATATTTTTTTTTTTTTTACTAAAATTTCCATAGAATTTAAGTTTTCGTTTTGATTAAATATAATTTTAAATACTTACGATTACATTTTTTGTGGAAGTCCACTTAGTAGGAAGTGATTTGGATCACTTGAGCTATCCTTAGATCGTTTGCAACTGTTTCACTTGTATTTTTAATTTAGTATATAATAAAAAAAAAACAAGAATTAAAACTATATTTTTATAATATCAACTTTTATTGTAAAACACTTATTTAGTTAAGACAATTGTTACAATTTTAATGTGACAAAATAAATAATAAATGTTCCTCTTAATTGTAATTAACACATTGTTGTCAAAAAAAAACTTACAATATTGTTTAGAGCCTCTGCCATCAATGACGGAACAAAGTAGCTGGTAGCCTATGCGAACATATTTGTGAATGTTTCGAATTATTAATATAATGTGATTTGATTATTAATCTTTATTTAAAAAAAGAATACAAATATCAAATGATGATGATGATGACATCTGACTGACGATGATGATGAAATTAGTAAGCAGAACCGTGAGCTGATCAAAATGAGCCCAAATCCGGTCAGTCAACTATTAACTATCGAGGAGTTCCGTTGTCCACCTTCCACCTGTTTTGAGCCATACCATACATACGTAGCCCATTGGCCCCATTTGAGAACCGTGTTTTTTTATACAATATATATAAGAATGTATAATTAATAATATATTTTTAAAGGTTTTTCTTGTAGAATGTCACTGGTCGCCAATGTAAATCGGGCTTTGCTGTAGGTACAGACAAATTCACTCCCAGTTTCCTGTTAATACTACCTACGTGAGATATTACTTGATATTAGTCCAGTAAACTATAGGTACCTACATTTTAATACTTATTTACTAATACATTGCCGTTTCGGTTTGTATCAATATAAAACTGATGAAATTAAAGAAACAATACAAATTCAGGGTTTTAAATCGTTAAGCCATTCATTGAGCTTACTTTCTTGAAAAAAACAAATCAAAAACCAAAAAGTAAATGCAACGCAAATGGATACCTACTACAGCATAGAATATACTACGATAACACAGCCCGACTAGCGCCCCTAGCAAACACCTCGAGAACCTAAATTTCCATGTCTCGATTCGGTCAACTTTCAGTGTGGATTTAAAATAATAAGATGTCACTATAATACATTTTTCGATTGTTGCAGGCCGTATCGGCTCAAGACTAAGCTTATAATAGCCTCACTGTTCGTGCTCGTCTTTGTCTCAGCACTCACCGGGTACCTGATTGGTTCTGCCAACTATGCAGCACGACTGGCCTACGAGCCTCTTAAACCTTCGGCGTCGCGGCTCCAAGTATTCGATCAGGCGGCAGTGTGCACTGATGTGCCACAATGTTCGGAGGTTGGCAAGTAAGTAATACTTTTGTATTATTAACAAAATCGAGGGGCCTTTCAAAATGTCTGAGCAAGTGCTACGATTTTACGTAGCAGTTGCTCAGTTTTTATTCAAATATTTTTATTTTATTTTTCTATAAGCTTTAGGTAGGCAGTCAAAAGTAAGATCTATTCATTTCATTCTCTTGCATTCTACTACGCTTTGAACATAGACAGCTCCGCCATGTAATTAATTAAAATAAATACCTTTTACAAACGAATAGTGTTAATACAGTGCTATAAACTTGGTGAACGCGTGCAATTCAATATAACCGGAGTTTCACTGAACCAGTAAATCCCCTGCATAGCGCGGCGCCGCCGCTGCATTTATCACTCTAGGTTTTATATGGAGCCAAGATTTTTCCATGGAACCATAGATTAACATTTAACTATTACATTAAAACTAGTAGTTCTGCGAGCAGTAGACCTCGCGAGCACACACTTGTATAAAACTATGCATCATGTCGATCCATAGGTACTGATCAAATAAAGATCCCAAAAAGGCAAAAAATAATATAAAACTTTATTTTTCCGAAAAAATAAAAAAATTATTTATACTTTTTTGAATGCAGAACTTATTGTTTTCAAAATCGACTCTGTAACATCACTTTTCGAGACAGCTACGTAGATTGTGATCGTTAAGTCAGTGCACGCTAAGACATGGCAATCATAAAAAATGCTTGATATTCTAAATTGATTGCTAAGTGCGAAGCCGGTTTCAAATGCTGATCTATTTTATCAGATGAATATGTATTTAGATCTAAAATTGGGGCTCAATATTAAGGCTCTACTGCTAACAACGTAGTTCTCCCGCGTCGTATACCTTGAAATGTAAAAGAACTTCCTTTTCTGCATTCGATCTCCATGAGTCCATTGTGCGTGAGAGTTGTCTTATAGGTAGTTAGCCAGCCTAACTCCGTCCAGAAGCACAGTTTCCTGGGGTCTTCACAGGCTTCGCGGAGTGACCTCGGCATGTTGAGGATTTGTTCACGTTGAGCTGCTACTCCCACGCATACGACTACGTGGGCAGCGCGGTGAGACACCCTCTGCAGAGTCCGCGGGGCTGTCTGTGGCTTCAATGTTCATCTCATTCTTTCAACTCATGAAAGATACCTTCATAATCTAGTTACGCCTTCTGAATTTAAATAGGTAAGGCTGTTTTTTTTTTAGTTTTATATGTTTGATGCCATAGTATGTTTGCTTGTCTGTCTATGACCACGTAGCTCCGGTGCATTTTTCAGGGTTCCTCAAGAGGAAAATTGGAACCATTATAGGATCACTTTTTTGTCCGTCTGTCTGTCTATCAAGACCCTTCAAGTATGAGTCCAAGAAGGCTGTATTAAAAAAAATGGAACACTTTTAAATGCGCCCACGGTAGTGGTTAATCCATTAATATGTATCATGCCCGTCTTCACTTACGGAACGGAGACCATGTCGCTTACCAAACGGTCAGCTGAGAGATTCAGAGTCGCGCAAAGGGCGACGGAGAGAGCTGTGCTTGGAAAACTTTGCGGGACCGCAGACAGAATGAACAACTAAGCTGAGACGTCTCTCAGCTTAGTTGTTGTTGTGCGACCGTCGTCGCCGTTATTGCTGAGCGCAAGTGGAGTGGGGTGGGTCATACCGCTTGGGCTTGACAGAAGTCGCTGGAAGAGATGGATCTCTGAATGGAGACCGTGGGCAAACAGAAGACCCCGTGGTCATCCATCAAAACGATGGGTGGACGACATACGAGGATACGCAGGCCATCACTGGATGACGAAGAGACAAAGATAATCATTTTTTAAGATAAGATTAATAATTTTAAGATAAGATTAGATTAATCATTTTTAAAAATAGTTCCTCTAAATATAAACAACAAGTATAAAACTTGATTTCTGCATTGTAATTGCATTGCAATAATTTATAGATAATAATTATAATTTCTACTTATGCAATACTAAAAATAAAATTATATTAAAAACTAGCTTACAAAATATGTCATTAATTCAACACCAAGTTCATTCTAATTATAATTTAACAAAAGAATAATTCAATTATAATCACGGATAAATATTGGTTTATACATATTCAATTATAGTAGTAAGAAGCAAATTAGTTCATAGTAGAGATTATTTTACAAAAGAATAATCTACACTAATATTATAATGAGGAAAGATGTGTATTTTTGTGAGTGTGTATGTTTGTAATGATTGAACTCAAAAACTACTGTGCCGATATCAAAAATTCTTCCACCATTGGAAAGCTACATTCACCCTGACTGACATAGGTTACTAGGGGGGGGGATAGGAGGGGGGGGGGGGGGCTGTTTTTCATCATGAAACTACCCGTGCGAAGCCGGGACGAGTCGCTAGTTTTCACAGATAAATATTGGTAACCACATAACACCATACATAAGCCTCCAATTATTGAGCCTCGGCGGGCGTACCACGTGACTTAATTAGCAAAGGATTTCGTATTAGAAATTGCTTACTGCACAAGTCACGTGGTACAAACAAACACAAGTGGCGTATGCACGAATAAGTAACGTTAGCGGGACGATAGTCAATGTCAGATATTGGCCAATGACATCGGGATTACTAGAAATTATAATAATTTTATTGGTTAATATTTGAGCCCCCCTTTGCATTTGTTTGTGCGATGATACAGCGCTATTTTTATTTGAATTAATAAAAATCAAATATATTTTAGATACACTATGAAAAATTCGCTTTTTGATTGAAAAAAATATACGTATTTCTTTTATTCTTTTCATTCTTTGCCGTCTGTACTTAGACTTACAAACAATAAATAAATAAGTACTTAATGCTAGTTACACATAATGGATAGTTCACACAACATTATCTAGCCCCAAGCTTGCTTAGCTTGTGTTATGGGTTCTAGATAACTGATATACTTAATACAATACATTACATAGATAGATATTTTTATTATACATAGAAAATACCCAGAATACCCTGAATAATTATCTGCAGATCGTACAAATATTGTTTCCGAGGCGGGAATCGAACTCGCAACCTCCTGAAGCTTCGCCCGCCGCGCCACAGATGTCGTCAGATAATAATGCTTCAAATCTGTCTTAAGGTTGTTCCTCGTGGTCAGCTAGGCACGACAGCGTCAATAGATGGCGCTGTTGCCAAATTTTGAAGTATTTTATGTATTTATGAATTAAAATGTGCATATTATGTCATAACACTAACGTTCACGCAAATGGTGGTTTATTTGCTATGTACCTAGCTATATTTCAGGTTATTTTAGTCTCTAGTTTTAACATACTTGTGCCGAGCAAATTCCGAGCAATATGAAAGCCTACTCACGCACACAGTCAAGGATATTATTGTATTAGAACTATAAGCTAATTTCGGCGCGCGAATTTCAAAATAGTTGGACTAGCGGCTTGGACTGTCGACTCAGAACTTCTGAACCCACGTTACTGCGTTCGATTCTATACTGCCTATATTTTTTGTATTTTTTTTTTACTTTTTTTTTGTGAACCAGTGACTAGATCTCTCGACACTAAACCCACAGTACTGGGTTCGATACCAGACTATTTTTTTTTATAAATGTTTTTGTAATGATCTACAAAATACACTGATTCTGCTTCAGCCAATATTATGTTTGTGAAGTGAGTGTTGTGGTGTGTCCTTATTTCAAATCAAAAAGTAGGTACTCGATTCTTAACCGACCTCAAAAAATGGAGGAGGTTATCAATTCCAGAGTTTTTTATTATGTTTGTTACCTCATACCATTTACGTAACGATTAGGAAAAAAAATTACATGATATACTTCCAGATTGGTGCCATTTTCATTAAAATGTTTTTCTGATGATGGAATCCATGAAGATTGAGGGAACTCCTCAAATATTATAGGCACACATATATCAATTTCGGTATTTTCAGCAACAAGTCAAGCATTGCATTCAGAATGTTTTTTGTTTTTTATACTACTAGAATGACGGAACATGCTGATGGCCCACCTGATGTTAAGCGGTAACCTCTGCCTATGAACAGTGCATTACCTCATAGGTCACGTCCACCTAGGACGCGCCCTATGTGGCATTGCACTGCGCCCGCCACCCTGAGACATAAAGGTGAAACGTCTCATGTGCCTGTAATTTCACCGGCACCCTTACCCTTCAAACCGGAACACAGCAATGCGAGGACTACTGCTTTGCGGCAGAAATAGGTATGGTGGTAGTACTTCCCCGGACGAACTCTTACACAAAAAAGCTCTACTACTACTATATTTCACGGGTGGCAACAATGGTGTCTCCTGCGATATCCGATTGAGCTGAAATTTGGCATACTCGTACCTATCTAGTTCCGATGACAGTACAATACTATGGTGAAAGCGAGCTGATCTGATGATGGAGACGGAACGTGGACAGCGGAACTCCTCGATGGATAATAGTAAACTGGCCGTGCTTAGGCTCATTTTCATCAGCACACTAATTTTATTAAGTCTTATACCTGGACTTGTAGTTAGCTTGTAGTTCCTGACTGCTAGCTTATTTCAGGAATGTATTATACTGGAAGAAAGCATTAGCAGAGTCAGTCGTGGGAAGCAATGGCGGCGATGAGCTCACCACTTGTCACGTGTATTTCCCACGATGGTGCAACCCACAGTGAAAAGAGGCACATGAGAGGCTCTGCTTACTCTTTCGGGGAAAAAGGCGTGTGTCTATGTATGTATTTATGTTGTATTGGGTATAAATTCCTAGCTATGAAGTAGTTTTTCAGGGTTCCGAAAAAAAAAAATACGGAACCCTTATGGATTCGTCATGTATGTCTGTCTGTCCGTGTATGTCACAGCCACTTTTTTCCGAAACTAATTTTCACACAAAAATAGAAAAAAACAATAAGTTTTTGGGGTTCCCCATACTTAAAACTGAAACACATTTTTTTTTCATCAAACCTGTGTGGGGTATCAATGGATAGGTCTTCGAAAATGATATTGAGGTTTCTAATATCATTTTTTTCTAAACTGAATAGTTTGCGAGAGAGAGAATGATAAAACTAAACAAAAAAAAATGGTGAACATTACCATGTAAACTTCCAACGAAAATTGTTTTGAAAGAGATCTAGTACGTAGTTTTTTTTAATATATCATAAGTTGTAAACCATCCAAGAACTTTTATGTTATGTTACTTGCTGCTACGGAACTCTTCATGGGCGAGTCCGACTCGCACTTGGCCGCTTTTTTTTCTAAAGATTTATTTACTTTCAGCTTTTATTGATAGATCATTCAGTTTAGATCAACTGAAGTCCACGGCTGGGCATAGGCCTCCCCCATAATATAATGCACATAGAAACTTTATTTTACGCCGCATAAATGGCTATTGCTTTACAAAGCACAAGTAAGGCCGCACGTAGAAACTGTTCCCATCTATGGCACGGGGCACCCAAGTACCAGCTGCTTCGTTTTGACTCCTTACAGAGAAGAGCCATTAGCATCATCGGTGACCCCAAGCTCTCCGATACTCTAGAACCGCTTAGCCAACGCAGAGCTATCGGATCTCTTTGCGTGATCTACCGCCTCTACAACGGGGAATGTTCTGACGAGCTTTCCGATCTCATCCTCGCATCGAGATTTTACCATCGCTCTTCCCGGCACCGTAACAAAGCTCATCCGCACATCATAGAACCCTGGGTTTCTCGAACGACTCGTTTCTCGAGATCATTTCTTCCCCATAAAGTACTATTATTTATTCTGTGCCTATAAACTATGGAATGAGCTTCCATCTGAGGTTTTCCCGTGTCGTACATGTCGTACGTAACCATGTTTTATTTCATGAAAAATGGTCATAAATTCCTTCAGGGTAGGCAGCGCATCGACAATTACCCCCGGTGTTGCCGGTGTCTATAAGCGACGGTGACCACTTCACATCAGGCCGTATGCTAGTTTGCCAATTTGTATCATAAAAAATAAAAAATAAACTGCCAAGTGCTAGTCGGACTCTAGCACGAAGGGTTCCATACAATAATCTAAAATTAAAATTAAAATTACACGCAAATGTACCAGCCATCACCCAATCACGCAACAGGGGGACAGATCCAACTTTTTTGTTCTAACTGTCACCTTAGGGGGGACAGATCAGAGTGACAAATGGGAATAATTCGTCGCGCTCCATTTCCATTATTGTGATGTCTTGAGTTTGAGAAATAAAGCCGACGAAGTAACAATTCTTCATTGAGGAAATCCGCAGTTGACCCTATTTTCAACAAGTTTTTTTTTTTTTTTTTTTTAACATTGATAGACCTTTGTTTGTGCACGATCTCACCTGTTGGTAAGTGACGATGCGGCCGAAGATGGAGCACAAAGGTCTAGAAGGCACCTATTCACTCTAGCCTTGAAGAGGTCCAGATTATAGTTGAGTTAGTAATTAATTTTGTAAAAATTAAAAAAAAAACCCCAACGCTGAACGGCTGAACCGATTTTGATCAAACAAAGCTAAGAACACTCCCGAAAAATAAACCTTTCAAACAAAAAAAAACGATTTCGGTTCATCCGTTTGGGAGCTACGATGGGACAGACAGACACACACACACACAGACACGTCAAACTTATAATACCCCTTCGTTTTTCGTCGGGGGTTAAAAGAGAGGATAACCCATTCAATAAAAATTAATTATATTATTTTTAATTTCGAGGCCTTTGCGACTTGCGAGACAATGAGGGAAAGGATTGCATTTCAAAAAGGCTAATTCTCCTTAAAAAAAAAGATTGTTAATTTGTATTACACTATGTATAAAATATTTATCTTTTTTATGCTTTTTTATTTATCTTCACTATTATTTTGTATTTTTTAACCCCCGACGAAAAACGAAGGGGTGTTATAAGTTTGACGTGTCTGTGTGTGTGTGTGTGTGTCTGTATGTCCCAACGTGGCTCCCGAACGGATGAACCGAAATCGTTTTTTGTTTTTGTTTGATAGGTGTATTTGTCGGGAGTGTTCTTAGCTTTGTTGGATCAAAATCGGTTCAGCCGTTTTATTTCGTTCGGTTTTTTTTTAAGTTTTACAAAATTAATTCCCTGTAAATATGTAAACTTTGTTGTTTTGTTTGTTTGTTTGTTTGCCAAGCTGCGGTGAAATGGCTAGTACAGTATAAACACAATTACCTACTAGTAATAAATTAGTGCTTAGGAACGTACCATCTGGACTAGCGCCTAGAAAGGAATGGAATCGCTTCGAAGCGAATGTCTTTTGGCTAGGCCGGCTGATATGCATTGCATGCAAATAATATTATGGAAATTAAAAAAAAAAGTGGCCAAGTGCGAGTCGGAGTCGCCCATGAAGGGTTCCGTAGCAGCAAGTAACATAATATCAAAGTTCTTGGATGGTTTACGATTTATGACGTATTAAAAAAAAACTACTAACTAGATCTCGTTCAAACCAATTTTCGTTGGAAGTTTACATGGTAATGTACATTTTTTTTTTAGTTTTATCATTCTCTTATTTTAGAAGTTACGGGGTTGGGGGGGGGGGACTTTTTACCACTTTGGAAGTGTCTGTCGTGCAAACTATTCAGTTTAGAAAAAAGTTATATTATAAACCTCAATATCATATTTGAAGACCTATACATAGATACCCCACACCAACGGGTTTGATGAAAAAAAAAATTGAGTTTCAGTTCTAAGTACTAATACTTAGAACTGAACCCCCATTTTTTTTTTGTTTTTTTCTATTTTTTTGTGAAAATCTGAATGCGGTTCACAGAATACACCTACTTACCAAGTTTCAACAGCATAGATCCTATAGTTTCGGAAAAAAGTGGCTGTGACATACACGAACAGACATAACATGTCATAGTAAGATGAACTCTTGTCTTCTAAGCAGGAGGCAAAATGTTCAATACCCACCCTGGGCCTGCATATCTGAACCTTCCGAAGACCCTAACTCGCAATTATAATGAATAAGACCCCTAGGAATCATTTCAACGAATTTGTTTGAAGATTGTAGTTTCACCTACCTACACAGAACTGACTTCGACTGAAACAAGGCAATACTATGTTTTTTTTTTTAAATATTGAATGAGCGAAGCGAGTTCTCTGATTCAACTTGGAAGAATTGGCATTTGTATGTATGTATGTATGTATGTTTGTCCGAGCATAACTTCCGAACCGTTAATCCGATCTTCATGAAATTTGATTGGGAGGTGATAGTATTGGTACAATTTGTTGGTAAGGTTATGAGCTATATCGGTCGGGGGGTTGTTGAGATATTGGGGTCCAAGAGGAGGTAAAAAAAGTGAGAATATCAGATCAAATGTGGTGTCATATGAAAGTTCCTCGCTTCGACATTTCAAAACTATTTTAGTTTCTGAGATGTTAGGGTAAATCAAAAATGTAAAAAAACAAAACCTCTAGGGTACTTCCACTAATCCTACAACGCTGTTTTTTTTACGTTTGTAGCTTTTATGATACAAATACTGGGAAAAGTCTAAAATTTATGAATCTTGAAACTTGTAGGTACCTACTCTATAAAATAACAACCAGTGTATAACATTCTTTGTTGACCTCCCGTTTCTAGGAATTTTAACGACGTTGAAGGTCTAACTTTTCGAACCACATGTGGATGTACATAGATATTTTTTCGAAATAAATAAGGTAACCTACCTAAACCGTGTGTATTCGTGAGGTCTCAGTTCAAAAAACCTTGTGCGTAAATATATAGGTAATTATGATCAGCTAGTAGTATTTAATTTAATTTTTACGTAATTAAGATAATATTATATTTGTCTGTAATTTCTGTCTAGTTGTTTGTAATTTAATTTTCTCCCATTATTTATACAAAGTTCATATGTAGAGACCTTGCAATGCATTGCGGCCTCCGGCTGTCTGGCTGATTCGCATACACATGACCAATCCTAAATGTTTGGTTTTCTAAAAATTTATATTCGAGCTAATTATGAGATGACAGATCAAAGCGGCAACAGCGCTTAGCCGGCGTAAGTCACGAGCTGACAACGTCGCGTGTAAGTGACATGTAACTGTTATCTAATCTGCGGCTATGTGTGTCACACTGTCAGTGTACACTCACACACTGACATAAATTAACTAAAATTTCGATGTTATTTTCGCTATTAATCCAGTGTTTTCTTCAACCAAATATGTGTTGACGCAAATAAGGACCAATATAAAAGCCAACAAGAGTCATTTCAGTATAAAATTATACCCTGTTCGCCCATATTTGTGCTAATACGTTTGTATGGAAAAGCGACCACCTTAAGCTTCGGTCTCGCAATCATTGTATGAAAAACGACTAGAATGGTCTTTTGTTCCGTCGCAGTATACGTCAGCGGTGAGGAGTAAGTCGTGACGCTGCGGTGTAGCCGCAGACTGCAGAGTTGTGCGTTATTATCGCGAGACCGAAGCTTAAAATGCCATGAACTGTCGCGCGGCGTCCTGCGGTGTCAGGAGCTGCGTGGAGCCGAACAGCACGGTGTTGTCGACGCCGCTGGTGATGACGGCGCGGTGCAGGCGCCTGCACTCGTCTCCGGAGGTGCCGCCCACGATGAACACTATCACCGTCTGGTTGTCGAGCGGGTGCTTCGCCCGGCGGGAGTTCTTGCCCGTTATACTCAGCATGCTGCAATCACAATTTATGAGATTATGCCGAGGTGTGTTTGGCCCATGAAAAAGAAGGATGAAAGAAGATTGCATGCAGCAGAGATGAGGATGTTGAGATGGATGTGTGGAGTAACACGAATGGATAAAATAAGGAATGAGTTTAAAAGAGGAAGTTCGAAAAATGCACCAGTGACGGAAAAGTTGAAAGTAAATCGTTTAGCTTGGTATGGACATGTTATGAGGAGGGATGAAAGAAAGTTATGAATATGAATGTTATTGGATGGAAGGGAAGACCTAAGAAAAGATGGGTGGATTGCGTGAGAGATGATATGAATGAGAAGGGAGTGAATGATGAGGTGACGGCTGACAGGGGAGAGTGGAAGAAAAAAACGTACTGCGCTGACCCCAAATAAATTGGGAAAATGGCAAGACAATGATGATGATGTCCGGCCTAATAATAGACCTCCAGACCTGGAGTTGAATGCTAAAAAAATAATAATAATAATATGCTAAGCTAAAAAATAGCTATTAGGGCAGTCTTTCTATGACTGTGCTGAGCTTACTTCGATGAATCCTGTATGTTAAGAATATTAAAATCATTATTAGGTTGTAATTAGACTTTAATTAATGTAATATGACATTTACTGACAATTTAATTTAATGAAATTAGTGATTTTTAAAAAATGTTTAGATTTAAGACTGTTTTGTGTATATATATAATAATTTTATTGAATTTTATAATTGACAAACTTGTGAGCTAAGTACAACATTTCTGGTATTTATTTGTATTAATTTGTCAGTATGCACCTATACCTATGACCTTTATGCTTTATAAACCTACTTGACATGTGAAAATAATCCGTTATAAATAAATTAACTATAACTATAACTGTAATGTACCCTCCGTCTCCACCCGTGGATGTCGTAAAAGCCGACTAAGAGATTACCTGGACTGTTAGTAAGATTAGTTAGTATAAGATTTGTCCTAGCTGCTAGCTTATAAAGGAATGTGTTATTACTGGAGGAAAGAGTTAGCCGAAAAAAGTCAAAGTCAACAAGTATTTTATTCATTGAAATCACAAGGATCATTTTGAATCGTCTTAAAAAATAAATTTACATTTACTCCTGTTCCAACGCAACCAGACCTAGAAGAATCAGGCAACAAACACAGTCTGTTTTTTTTTTGATGATCCTTCTTACTACTAAGTGGGGAGCGCCTGTGTGGTGCCTCAAGAACAAGTGGAAGCTAATTCAAAGAAAAAAGAAAAACCAACTTAAAATCCTCAGGTACCTAGGCAGTCAAAAGTAATATACTAGAGAGAATCAGCAAAATTTCATAAGGCAGCACACTCTACGCTTGATATACTCATAAATAACACATCAATAATAAATTATATGTAGGTAATTGCAAATTGACAAATAAGGTGTCGAGGGGCAGAGCGACATCAGGCCACGCGGATTTATCATTAACATAGTCATGTAGAGTGTAATACGCTTTCTTAATTAGATTATTCTTTATGTAGGATTTAAATCTTCGAACTCTAGAAAGTTTAGAAGCACTTTCTGGAAGTTTATTATAGAACCGAACAGAATTCCCCATAAAAGACCCACTTACTTTTTTAATCTAAATTTGGGAATATTCAGTTTATTTTTATTTCTCGTGTTAAAACAATGCACGTCACTTTTTTTCAGAAACCTGTCTAAGTGTTTATGTGTTAATGTGTTTATGTGTTTATGTGTTATAAGGTTTCGTAGATGTATTGTGATATTACCGTGAGAATGTTAATTTCCTTAAAACGCTCCAAGGAGTCACGTAGCTTCATTTTATAAATGGCACGTATTGCCCGTTTTGGTAAAACGAATATTTCTTGGATGTCTGCTGCTTTCCCCCACAGTATGATGCTATATGACATAACACTATGGAAGTAGCCAAAATAAACTAGCCTAGCTGTAGCTTCATCAGTAAGCTGCCTTAACTACCTGAACTGCATATGCAGCGGAACTAAGTCTACCCGCAAGTGCCTCAATTTGTGGTCCCCACTGCAAACTTGCATCAATATTAAGACCTAAGAAAACAGTAGAGTTCACAAGATTGAGTGTCTCACTATTTACTTTAATATTAGTTGGGTAATGTTTTACATTTGGCAAAGTGAATTTAATGCATTTAGTTTTTTTAGCATTAAGCAACACATTATTTACAGTGAACCAATCAAGAACTAGCGATAGTGATTCAGTCATATCACAATCCATTCCTTATAAAGGCTGGAGCTTGTGCAGGCTGAGGTGGAAAAACCTGCTTTCAAATCGGTTCATCTGTTTAAGAGCTACTGCGCAACAGACAGGCATAGACAGACAGACAGACATAGCGGTCAAACTTGGGGGTTACAAAGGTACATTCGATTACATTTTCATTTTATCCCCGTACTAGCCAGCGAAGCAGAGTTTTGTGCCTAAGAATAAGCCCCTCCGTCGCCTTCCAAGGATGTCGTAAAATAAATAAATAAATAACCACCTAAGTACACAACAACAAATACTGCGATCCGCCTGTCAAGCATGGTGATATATTAAATCCCCATTGCATTGTATGGGGACGGCCTCGTCCAGCAGTGGACTTCTATAGGCTGATGATGATGATGATGATGATGATGATGACTGACCTGAGCCCAGTCCTCAGTAGATCCTTCAGGCCGTCGCTGCGATGCTGCAGGTCCGGCATCTCCGGCCGAGCTGTGTTCACGAGGTCATCGATCAGCTGTTGCAGTAGACCCTTGTACTCGTAGCCGTCACCGCTCTCGCACGGTTTCAGCAACGAGTTGTACCTGCATTTGACAATCACCAATCACTCTCAAGTTGCAGCGCGCTATGGAGAGAGCTATGCTCCGCGTTTTACAAGCCGCTTCCATGGGAGTCTTCAAGTCCAAACTGTACCAATACTTTTTATCATTGCAAAATGTCCAACAAAATTGAGCTTATGTTATTTATTGAATGATTTATATATATTATATTATGTTAGGTATTTATATAGCTAGTTATTTAGAGTAGGTATTTAATTATGTTAATCATTTAATCTCAACCTATAATTATTTTCAATAGCACTACCACCCACCCTACATTACACAAAGGTTAGCTGGAAGAAAATGCTAATTAGCATTAAGTTCGCCTATGTACTGCTTTTTTGTCTTGTGCAATAATTAATTTTCTATCTATCTATCTATCTACAACGCCGAGCATAGAGTTGAAGATTTTGTTGTTGTTTATGTTAGAGCTGGCGCAAAGCAGTTCTGCTCGCATTGCTGATTTTCAGTTTTAAAGGTCAGGCACATGAGAATTTATATCAATGTCTTAAGGTGGCGGGCGCAGTGCAATGCCGCGTCCTAGGTGGACGTGACCTACGGGGTAATGCACTGTTCATAGAGAGAGGGTACTGCTTAACATCAGGTGGGCCACCGGCTTGTTCCGTCATTCCGAGTTGTATAAAAAACAGAGCGTGCCTTACAGTAGTCGCATATGATGTGTAACATCTGATCACCTCCTTGGTCTAGCGCTTAACTGAGTCAGTCCCTAAGGTATGGGAGCGGTACGGGAGGGGTGTTTTCGTCTCTCAAATTATAAGATGACATGTGACATATGTAAACGAAAACACCCGTCCCGTACTGCTCCCATACCTCAGGGACTGACTCAGTTGAGCGTTACCCCTGCATAAGCAACATGGCTGATAGTACCAACTTCTCGGAAAAATGCGCGCTTCCTGTTACACACTAGTAACACACTAGTTTCAGTAGTAGTAGAGCTTTTTTATGAAAGAGTTCGTCCGGGGAAGTACTACCTCCATACCTATTTCTGCCCCAAAGCAGTAGTGCTCGCATTGCTGTTCCGGTTTGAAGGGTATGGGTGCCGGTGAAATTACAAGCACATGAGACTTTTCATCTTTATGTCTCAGGGCGGCGGGCGTAGTGCAATGTCACATAGGGTGCGTCCTAGGTGGACGTGACCTATGTGTTAATGCACTGTTCATAGGCAGAGGGTAATACTTAACATCAGGTAGGCCATCTGCTTGATCCGTCATAACTAAAGTTGTATAAAAAAAACACTTCCTCGTCCGTTTCAACAAAATCACTCCCACAGATTGCAGGAAAGCGAGAGGAAAGATTTTACACATCAAAACCTATAAAGGACAAACCCACATCAGCTACTACGTGTTTAAAGTGGCTGCCCGACCAACCTTGCGGTTATACGCGGTAGCGCACCTATAAAGGACAGGAACTATACTTACTTCGTGATAGATTTCCTCATATACTTGATGTCGTTCAGCTTACTCATGATATCGTCGACGACTTGGCGAGCCATTTCAATGGACATGTCGTCCGCTTGCGCCGTCAGCAGCGCGCGCCACTCCTCCGCGAGCGCGCCCGTGAGCGCCTCGTGTACCTCCGCCCGGTGGGGAGGGGGCAGCGGGAACTCGGTGCCGGTGAGCGAGTACACGTGTACGAGGAGCCCGATCAGGTTTATAAGAGGTAGGCCGCGCTGCTTTCGGCTGTTTATCAGGTGCGCTATCTGGAAATGTCAATTCAATTGCTGGAGTTACTTCGTACAGCAAGTTAAGACGTTTGACGACCTCTGTGGCGCGGCGGGCGAAGGTTCGCCCGCGACGTAGGAGGTTGCGGGTTCGATTCCTGCCTCGGAACAAATATTTGTACGATCGGCAGATCCAGTTTACTTTTCTGGCGATTTCTGACCGGAGTGCGCTTGACATCGCAATTTATTGTAATTTAGAGCAATGCAATGTATTTTTTGTGTCTAGTTAAATAAAGGGATTATAAATAATCAATCAAAATTATATTGATTAAGGAACTAACTTTATTTTGGTATAAGTTTTTCCGAGTATTTAGGCTCGAATATTAGCATAATAGTTACATATTTATAGATATTGTCAAGGGTATTTATCGCGTGCAATACCTTATGTTTTTATTTTCCCGACGTTTCAACTGTGTTGCAACAATCGTGGTCGCGGGCAGGGTAAAAGATACGTCTCTCTTCAATCTTTCCAATACATATAACACTATCCTACTCTAATCTATGGTTGCCATGAATCTAAAGAAGACTATGTTGTTATTATGAGGGAGCAGAATACAAATTTCAGTCAATGTAAAGTCACGATTCGGTCTTTTTTGGAATATGAACAGTCTTGTATATCCGTGCTTTATAATATAATGCTATATGACAGGTGCGAGTATGGATATGCGTGTAGGGCGATAGCGACTGACGACGATACCCTGTATCTCGTTGGGAATCGTAATTATGATCAACTAGCCTTGTGCCCGTGGCTTCCCACGCATTGTTGGGATTAAAATCAGTCCTCCTCATCCCCAATCATCCATCCACATACCAAATATCATCAAAATCCGCTACACCGCTACCGAGTTGAGTGGAACTACATATAACGCGAGCGTAGGCGCCGGCGGAAGCTAATAACATATAGCCAAGCACTCAGGAATAATCAAGCTTCCTGTTAGTGAAAGAATTTTCGGAATTGGATCAGTAGTTCCAGAGATCTAAACAAAATACGACCTTATACAGGTCGCGCAATGAGTTATGAGCACTTACCTTCAATGCGCAGTAGTAATTTTTTGGGTCTGTTTAGCGAATGCGCGAATGTACACATGCGCAATTGACCCCCACCACTTTCGCCGAGCGCTCATAACTCGTTGCGCGACCTATAATATAGAGTATTGAGATAATGCTATATGGCAGGTGCGAGTATGCATATGCGTCGGACATCGTTAATCAATACGTTTACCTGCGTCAACACACTAGTAGACTCGCGACTGGTAGCCAGACTCTGCAGCACTTGTTTCTCCAAGTTCATGAGCAGGTCCATGGTCGCTCGTTTGGGAGACTTGTGCATCTGAACCAGCGCCAAGCCTTGTTGCAACACGCCCAGGTGATTACCTATAACGCTGTAGTTGCCTGAAAAGTATGGGAAAGATTTATGGGAACAAATTCACCAGGCTTGTGTACCTACCTATCTTTGACAGCTTTTTTTAAACATTCAGCATGACTTTATCAGCGTCAACAAAACTGTCCCCTACGAGTGCTCCATAGTTAGATAATAATTGTTCTGACAGGATAACTTAGTTGTGTGTAACTATGATGGTGTGGATAACCATCTCAGCCGTGTAAAACAACATATCCAACATAACATTTTCCTGCATATTTGCCATAGCAAACTGTCCCTTAGAAAAGTGTAAGAGTGCTCTATTGTTGAGTTTTGTCGCTTGTTAGTTATTAGTTACCTTTGTAAACATTGATATTTTTCTCTAAACTCTGCTGAAAGTCATTCAGAAAATTTTCAGACTGGGTGACTTGTGTACTATATTTTTGACAACTTGTTATATACATCCAAAATAACTTATTTCTACTTTTTTCAATAGAAAAACTGTCCTTTAGAGATTCGATAGAGTCTTCTACAGATAAGTGGTGTCATTACCTTTATTAGCATTGATAATTTTCTCCAAACTCTGCGGCGTGACTTTCAGCAAATTCTTCGGACTGGGTGACTTGTGTACATCTATCTTTGACAGCTTGTTGTACACATCCAACATAACTTCTTTCTGCGTTTTGTTGATCATGTGGTCGAATGTCTGCGCGCATGCGTCGTCGTCAGGGTGGTATAAACAGCCGGGACTTATGTGGACGTCATCCGGATGATTAATGCTGAAAAATGCAAGTCATTGTTCAAGTTAATGAGAGTTATGATCAATCAATGCTTGAAGCTCCTCTAAACTCTAACCATCCTATTAATTTATAAATGTGAGAGTTTGGATGTTTGTTACTCAATGACGCTGTAACGGCTAAACCGATTTATATGAAATTTGCTCAAGAGACGGATAATGCTATAATCACGATAATGCTATAATCACGATAATGCTATAATCACGATAATGCTATAATAATTATAATGACGTAACCGTCATTATAACTAATGCTACTAAACTGTTGATAAAACACTGTTGATAAAAGGCAAACTGCCATTGGTCTCTACATGGATATTACTAAGGCATTTGACCATGTTGACCATAACATACTTCTTGACAAGTTGGAGAGATATGGTGTAAGAGGGAATGCCAATAACCTTATTAAGTCGTATTTAAGTAATAGGCAGCAAATTACACAAATAACCAGAGTATGTCCGCGAACACTCTGTGATACAACATATACTTCAGAGCTTAGGACAGTAAGTTATGGCGTTCCCCAGGGAAGTGTACTGGGACCATTACTTTTTATTATATATATTAATGACCTTCCTAATATCACTAATAACTATATGACATTATTTGCTGACGATAGCACGATTTTATTTACTAATAACCGTTTGACTAATATAGAACCTGAGATCAACAATACATTAACATTAATTATTAATTGGCTTGAATATAATAACTTACACATTAATTTAACTAAAACATACCTAATGGACTTTAAGCAAAGACTAAACATTTTACCAAATATGGACATTAATTACTCAAATGTTAAATTAAATTTTATTGATTCTACACGGTTCTTGGGACTACAAATAGACAGTAAATTGAATTGGAAATTACACACAGATACAGTCTGCAAGCGTCTGTACCAGTACTCATATGCGCTGTATAAATTGAGTAAAGTCGCTAACTTAACGGCCTTACTTGCACAGCATACTATGGGCACACTGCTTCGCTACTGAGGTACGGAGTTATATTTTGGGGCAATTCTACCAATAAAACTAAGGTTTTTAAGGCACAGAAGAGATGCATTCGATCAATGTTTGGTCTAAGACAGACAGACACATGTAAGAATGTTTTCAGGCAATGGAGAATCCTCACTCTTGCCTCATTGTACATATACGAAGTGGCAATCTTTGTCCGGACGAATCAACAACGGTTTGACCGGTACCCGGTTGGCAGTCGCCTGGAGGGTCGCCTGCGTAATCATGAAGGAAAAACAGCCTTATTACGGCACAGTGTGTTCGGCATGGCGCCTATCCTTTACAACAAGATTCCTTTGTCAATACGCACCGAAAACAGAATTGATGCTTTTAAAAATAAACTAGCGAAACTATTGGAAGAAAAGGTTTATTACTCGATTAATGAATTTCTAATTGATAAATTTTAATGTTAAACAATCTAATTTATTTCTATCAATTTCAATGTTATTTAAGTTTCATATTATTTGTTTGTACTTTTTATAATTATTTTTGACATTTCTTAATTAATTTTGTTATTTGCTTGTATAAAATGTTGTAGGCCAGACATGGCAGACTAGAGATGCACATTAAGACCTTAACACCAACAAATGTTACCACCTAGATCTAACAGCAATAAATCATTTATCATTTTATCATTTATCATTACTTTTGATTACCACACAAGCGAAGTTACGGGCGGATGCTCATATCTTAAGATAAAATAATATGTTTTAAGGTGATTGGTGAGGTGTCAAGATTATTTAGGATAGAATGTAGAAAACCTTAAGAAATAATTTGTACAATGTAATTTTCGTTGCAAGAGCAGTATTCTAATGTATGCCAGCTTTTCCTTTAGAACCTAAAGGAGTCATCGTTAATCTGAAGTTTATATTATCGAACCGCGATTATCGCTCAGTACGAACTAGAAGACGCTAAGTTGTACTGTGAGGTTTTGTAAAATCGATTGTATTTTACTATAAATTCAATTAAAGTTATGTTTTTGATAGCGCGAAGTGTTTTTTTTTGTATGAGGTTATCATTTTAGCGTTCCGTAACAAAAATTACGGAACCCTTATGGATTCGTCATGTCTGTCTGTCTGTCTGTCTGTCTGTCTGTCCGTGTATGTCACTACCACTTTTTCCGAAACTATAAGAGCTACGCTGTTGAAACTTGGTAAGTAGATGTATTCTGTGAACCGCAATAAGATTTTTACACAAAAATAGAAAAAAAACAATAAATTTTTGGGGTTTAATACTTAGAACTGAAACTCAAAAAACTTTTTTTTATCATACCCATACGTGTGGGTTATCTATGGATAGGTCTTCAAAAATGATATTGAGGTTTCTAATATATATTTTTTCTAAACTGAATAGTTTGCGCGAGAGACACTTCCAAAGTGGTAAAAAGAGTGTGTGTGTGTGTGTGTGTGTGTGTGTGTCCATAACTTCTAACATAAGATAATGATAAAACTAAAAAAATTATATGATGTTACTCGTAAACCAGGTAAACTTCCAACAAAAATTGGTTTGAACGAGATCTAGTAAGTAGTTTTTTTTTAATACGTCATAAATCGTAATCCATCCAAGAACTTTTATATTATGTTACTTGCTCCTACGGAACCCTTCATGGGCGAGTTCGACTCGCACTTGGCCGCTTTTTTACTTAGGCGCTGCCGATACATATCAAAGTCAAAGTCAAAAGTATTTTATTCATTGAAGTCACAAGGATAATTTTGAATAGTCTTATAAAATAAATTTACTCCTGTTCCAATGCGACCAAACCTAGAAGAATCAGGCAACAAACACGGCTCGGCTTTATTTTATGATCCTTCTTACTACTAGGTGGGGAGCGCGTGTGGTGCCTCGAGAACAAGTGGAAACTGATTCAAAGAAAAGAGGAAAAGCAACATAATAGCCTTATGTAGGCAGTCAAAAGTAACATGATATTGTGGTTTCTTTAGCCTTAAGTTACTTACGATTTAGCATGACAAAGTGGCGACATGTCAACAGCAATCTCATGAACGTGTCCGGGAAACGCAGGGAGCACCAACCGCATCTTATCGAACACAGACTCGGACGAGTGACTGCTGACACTGCACAGGTCCAGTGTACGGTCCACTATTATAAGAGATGCCGGGTGGACAGAGTTCTAAAAACATTTAATACATCAAAGACTATAAAATCTTACAAAATTTACATACACGGACATTCTTCCAATCAAGAATAGACCCCTTCGTCTCCTCCCGTGGATGTCGTAAAAGCCGACTAAGGGATTACCCGGACTTGTTGATAAAATTCGTTGGTATAAGATTTTTCCTGGCTGCTAGCTTAATATGGAAGGTGTTATTACTGGAAGAAATCGTTAGCCGAGTCAGTCGTGGGAAGCAATGGAGGCAATGAGCTCACCACTTGAAACGAGGCCCATTGAAGCTCTGCCTAACCCTTCGGGGGAAAAGGCGTGTGTCTATGTCTATCCTTAAAAAATAATGTCGAACACCCTGCATACACTCGGGCTATTTCTAGAAATCGGCTTTGTACGCTGCGCGCAAACAATGCGTATGGCGAACGATCAACCGGTTATCTTGTTCCCCGGCTAATCAACGACTTATTTAACTGCTAAAAATATAAAGGCTAAGTTGAAACATCATTTTTTAAGCAGTTTAGTATAAGTGGCATTTATTTATTTACAAAATTAACCGCACTTTAATTAAGTACCTACTTAGGTTTTTGTTTGCTCCATCACGTACTCGTATGGAACATTCCAACAATGGTCAAACATACAAATAATTGTTATATTAAGTACCTACGTTATATACTAATTGATGTATAGACTCAAGGTAGCACCAGCTCAAACCTTTGTGGTTTTTAGGTGCTATTCGATGGCAAACATTATGTAAAAAGATTTTATATGGTAGAATAAATAAAATAAAAATAAAAAATATGTATGTATGTTATAGATTTCTCTGCAATCAAATGTTGTCTGGAACAAATCGCTTCTAAGCGATAAGACCATTTAGTTAAGTTATTATTATGTTCAATTTTGTTTATTTTTTATTTTTTATTTAAGGTGACAACGTCTTCTGACCATGAGCAGGTTTGGTGTTGGTAGTCAGGCTAGATAAATAGCCCAGCAACCGCTTCTTTCATTGTTTTATAATTATTATTATTTTATATTAAGATTATATTCTGATGTTAAGAGGTGACCTCTGCCTATAACAATGCCGTTCACAGATGACGTGCACCTAGGACGCGCCCTACGTCGCACTGCGCCCGCCACCCTGAGACATAAAGATGAAAAGTCTTCTGTGCCTGTAATTTCACTGTTACCCATACCCTTCAAACCGGAACACAACCATACAAGCACTACTACTTTGCGGCAGAAATAGGTATGGTGGTAGTACTTCCCCAAACAAACTCTCACTAAAAAGCTCTACTACTAACAAAATCATGTGTTTAATGTATCAAGTTCCGTCCAATTCCATTTAAATTCTTTGTATAAAGTAGTATGACATCTTTTTTCAGTCAAACACAAAAGTTATCAATTACTATGAACTTACTTTTCTCCTATTGATATAGATTGGTGAGTTCTCCAATACTCCGGCCACCAAGGAGCTATAGCTACCCATGAAATACACATCCTCTTTCAAATTCATTGAGTCTAGCATGCTGTTCAGGGCGCAGGCCAGTCTCCGGACACGTGACCGTTCATCAACGTGTAATGCCTGCAGGTCTGCCACCGGTTCTCTAAGCAGCTGACTGTCGTTTGCTGGATAGTAGCCTTTGAATGTAGGTGTGGTGAATATAACGTTCGTCATGGAGATCGTGAAGATTGGTATGTGGATTGCGGTGGCTATCACATCCTGAAATAATCAAATAAATTATAATAAATAATGCTGGACAGTTCACACAACATTATCTAGACCCAAGCTAAGCAGAGCTTGTCTTATGGGTACTAGATAACTGATAATACAATACATTACATAGATAGATATTTTTTATTATACCTACCTACATAGAAAATACCCAGAACACCCAGAACAATTATCTGCAGATCGTACATATATTTGGTCCGAGGCGGGAATCGAACGCGAATCCTCCTGCGTCGCAGGCGGACCTTCGCCCGCCGCGCCACAGAGATCGCCCTAATAATGACATGGAAACTTGTTTTATGTGTACATGGACCATTTAATCATCAGCATTAGCCTGTAGAAGTGCCCAGCTGCACATAGGTCTCCCCCAAAGAATGTTACGAAGAACGATCTTGAGCTGCCTCCGTCCACCGCCTTCATGCGTTCTTTAAAATGTGATCGGTCAATTGAGAGGAAGCATTCCTACACTGCATCGCCATGTCCATTTAATTTGACAGTACTGTTCCATACTGTACCGTACATTGACGACCTCTGTGGCGCGGCGGGCGAAGGTTGGCCTGCGACGAAGGAGGTTGCGGGTTCGATTCCCGCCTCGGAACAAATATTTGTGCGATCGCAGATATTTGTTCAGGGTGTTCTGGGTATTTTCTATGTATAATAAAAAAATATCTATCCATGTTATACAGGCTGGGGCAAATTTTTGGCCCCTTAAGGGTAGCTACCTTTTCTTTTGTAATTAGAAGGTTTTGTTCTTAGGAACATTCTGTTTTATTTTAAAGAAAAAAATATTGGCATTTTTAGATTTTTGAAAAAAGTACGGTTCGCCCAAAAAATTACATTTATCAAAAAAAACAAGTTTATCTTAATCGACTATATTTCCAACCAGGAACACTTTTCCCAAAGTAACTTACCAAATCAAATCGTAAGTTTTGGCAATAACTAATAAAACAATTTCCATACATTTTTCTAAGAAGCCATTCGCCGCAACAAAGTCATGCAAAGCCATTCGAACACGGAAAGCAATTTGTTCCAAATTCAAATTATTTATTGATATTTGTTACTAAACCTTATTGGTAGAATGATATACAACTTCTTTGAATGACAATACCGCTAGAAAAAAATTGGCGGGTAATATTTTTTTTCAATTTTAAATCCAAAATGGGGCGTGAAAAACTGCCAAAGGCCGGGATGTCTGGAAAATTTTTGGGGAGACCTTTGCCAAGAAGAGGGACACAATAGGTTAAGAAAAAAAAAATGTCTCTTACGAATCAACAGCGGCTAAGCTTAATAAAAGCTTATTTTCAAAATAACTGTCAATAATAACCAGCGTTAGAAGCATTTCGTAGAGAAAATGAAGAAATACCACTACCAGACAAGAAAGTTATAAAAACCTCCCGACCCTTGCGATTTTTTTCTATGGGGTTACCAGAAAGATAAGGTATACGCTGGACATTTCGAAAGTCCCACCGAACTGAAAGACGGCATTCTAAGTGCATTGCAAAATATGCATTACATGAAGGTAAGGGCTGCTACGCAGTGTGTTAACGAATGCCAATCTGTGTAGTCAAGTACACTGTTCTGTCTGTCTGTACATCTGTTTTATTTTTTATCTTTTATTAATCAATATATTTACTTACCGAACAAGTATTTTTTTTATTTAAACTCAATTAAATGGATGTGTTTTGCTACTAACAAGTAACTAGGTAGGTATGTTTCTTATTTTGGTCTGGAGACATTTTAACGTATAAACCATCGTCGTTAGAGCGAACATGGGTAGCCCTCCCTACCCATGTTCCCTTCAAAATTAGCCTACAAACTTAAAAAAGTAGTTACATACGGATTTAAATTAAGAACCATTGAATGAGTGACATTGTTGTTTTCACTTACTCGTTTTTTCATAGAAAATGTACGGGAATGTTTTTTTTTAGTTATTGCCAAAACTTCTGATTTGATTTGGTATGTTACTTTGAGAAAAGTGTTCCTGGTTGGAAATAGAGTCGATTAAGACCAACTTGTTTTTTATGACAAATGTAATTTTTTGGGTGAACCGTACTTTTATAAAAAATCTTTAAATAGCAATATTTTTTTCTTCAAAATAAAACAAAAACTTCTAACTACAAAAGAAAAGCCCTTAAGGGGCCAAAAATTTGCCCCACACTGTATATTCTATTAAGTATATCAGTTATCTAGTACCCATAACAAAAGCTCTGCTTAGCTTGGGGCTAGATAATGTTGTGTGAACTGTCCAGCATTATTTATTTATTTATTTTATACTTTTACAAATGTGCTTCAAATATTTTAAGCTTTTCTAACTAAAGGATTTTTTTTAATGCATAATCTTCTAAGCTTATCTTTACCAGACAGCAAAGGAGACTTGTTAACCACATTACAACCATTGGATGGATACAAGTATTTCTAATATTTTAAGAAAACCTGACCAATATTAAAATGTATACTTACCTTCTTTTTAAATTAGTGTAGTTGAGTCACACTATGCAGACAGTAGATGTAGGTAACCGTAGGAGGCTGTCAAGAGTCAAATAGCCTTTTCTTAAACGTATTTTTAGTAAAATCTAAAGCGTAGGACAACATTTTTTTTTTTTAAATCTTAGTCATTTTTCGATGTGCATGATAGAGCCCGAAACACAATTTGAATAAATTTTCTCAATAAAAACAACAAAATGAGTGACCTCACAGATTTGCATACCGAGCAATGGATTCGAGGGTGTTCACAATGAGGATAAGAGACATGAAACCCATGTTTTTGTAAACTACTATATTTTGTTTGGATTATGCAAATTCGGAACATACCCCGACTCCTTCACGTCCTCTGCCCATCCACTCGTACATCATTCCCGTCAACAGATCCACAGCCTTGTTCGGAGCCTGCCCTGAAGCCACCGCATCACATTTATCCTTGTCTTTGACCAGCTCCGAGTATAACACCTCCAGGCTTATCGTGGATATGAGGATACAGTGAGTAAACTCAGCATTCTGTATGATGTCACGGATGGACTGGAAGTGGACACTGTCTGTTTGGGTTATGAAAACAGCTTTCTTATATTGTGGAGGACAGAACTGAAAAAAAGTATATAGTCTGCTTAGTCAAGTCAATAGGGTATTCAGGGGTCAGTATCTCAACAGGACAAAACAAGACCTCTTATAGGATCACTTTGCTTTGTGTTTGTTTGTTTGTTGTTTGCTGTGTGTCTATCTGGCTGTCCGTCTGTCTAGACCCTTCTACTCAGAAACGGCTAAAAGTATTTACTTAAAACATATACCAAATATTTAAACGACTGTGAATAGCGCCGTACAAAAAACAAGCTTGTAAATCAATGCACTAAAAACATAATAATATCACAATGAATGACTAATTTATGTAGGTATGGAAATCGTGAAAATTAATAACCTCTAGGGTACTCCCAGTAACCTCACAATTCTGAAATTTGGAATGGTAAGTAGGAGGCTTTGTGACTCAAATAAAGGAATAGTCTAAAATTGGGTCATGACAACTTTATTTGTTTTTTTTTTTCATTTTTTATCTTTTCATTTTCGTTACCCTTAGAATAGGATGGTAAAGTTTGCAGGAAAAGCTTTACAAATCAATATAATTGGGTATGGTAGGACAAGTTATGCCACAATAACAGTACAGCATCCTTAGGGAGTGAGTCTTACTCACACTTGTCTGAATATTTTTGCCATTGAAATCACAAAGATTATTTTAAATCATTTATATTTCTAAACCAGCTACTGTTATTAGTCCAACAGTGTTTCTTCTTGACACAAAGGCATCCTCCAGTTCTTTACAAATTTGTCTCTCATGCAGCTTGCGTTCATATTGAGCCGGTGGCTTGTCTAAGGTCATCTGACCATCTGTTTTACTGTTACATTTTTTACATACATGAGGGGTCTTCACGAATTATTTACTAAGTAGGTACTTCAAATGAAAATTATGTTGCTTTCATCAAGTGCAGCGGCATTCGAGTATAGATTGAGGTACCCCACGTAACCCACCTCCCTCAAAAGCCTCCCACCATCCTGTCATACCCCAATTCCTACAGATGTATTCTAAAACATACCCCATAATCCCCACTGCCATGCCACTGATCATGCAGTGGGGGAGATGGAAGTAGTTTTGCGAATTCTCAGAAATCTTCCACTGGTGGGGTTTTACTGGTGAGGTTTTTGGGAATGAATAGGTATGAACTCTGGTTACAGTAGATCTGATAAGGCTGGTTTACATGACGCTAGTAGCCAAGCCGGGCGAGTGGTCAGCAGGTATTTAATAGGTCAGCCGATCGGTTCAATGGTTCGTTCTATACCCTACAACCAATGAAATGCCTGTGGACCACATTCTTGGCTTGACAACAAGCTATATGTAAGCCGGGAAAATATAACGTAACGAAAGCCGCCAGTCGTGAAGTTTGACTGGATCAGTACTCACAATATAGTTCTAAAAAATTACCTCAAACGGTGACAAGAGCTTCACACACTTGGCTCCATTGAACATGAGATTGAATAAACCACCTTCCCAATGTAAACACTCAGCGGTGGCCTCATCAACAAACACTACAGCTCCGATGATGCGGTTGTAGACCTCGGCCCAACAAGCGCTGGTGAACTCTTTTACTGATGCACTCGCCATTATACGCTTTTAATTTACACCATTTCACTGAGAAAACACACGAATTTTCTGAATTAAAAAATAATAGAAGATTTCAAGAAAGCAGCAGCTGTTTCTGAAATGTTATTTTTTCGGATTCGAGCATGTCACTGTCAGTCAGACGTCGCCGTCAGAGTTATGTAAACACCAATTTCATACTCAGTGTGCTGAGTCTGGCTTTTACCAAACATTTGACACTGGTGTATGGTGTAGTGTAACACGCATTTTTGTATGGGAATATGATAAGCGCCCCTAGCGTACACTTTGAGAACTTATATTCTGAGTCCCAGCTGCCATGCTTACGATCATCGTCGTTACACTATACACCGATCGTATAAGCCGAGCCACGGCCGTCGTATCGCAAGCACTTACGTACCGTTTTTAACGGTTTTTCATTTATTTCTGAGTCCGAGTGCCAAATTTGACAGCTTCACGCTTGGAATACGATGACACGACGGCGACGATGAGCGTTACGATCAACACTTGTGTTTTTGGCGGTGAGAGGTGAGCGCTACACGGTAGTGTTAATTTTTCTGTGTAATTGTGGACTTTTGTGGGGTTCTTTGTTATTGAGGATGTCTGCGACATATTTTCTTGCATGGATGTTGATGAAGAAGAACGGGCTCGTCAGCTACGGGAAATGCGAGACAGTCTTCGGGCATCCTTTGATCCTGTATAAGATCTCCCGGAGACCGAATTTAGGAATACCGGCTGTCGAAAGAAGCCTTCGTATTCCTATGCGAAGAGCTGCGACAGCGTACCGACCGACCGACCAAAGGCCTAAGCAGCGTGAGAGCCTTGAAGTAAAAGTGAGTACCTATATTACTTTTGTCAATAATTTACCTCGTAGACAGAGTATAGAGGTACGCTCTACGATTTACCTGCTCTAGGCCTTATTTTGCTTGTAGATTGTGGTTTCTTTCTTTACCCCTGTCTCTGGTTCGTTTCGAAGACCTAGCGTGGTGAAAGATTCTTCTTTGATGATACAAATTACCTACTTAGGTACTTAATGCTCAAAAAACTAACTATATGTGCTATACAATATATAATAGAACCCAACCTGGAAGGGATTTCAACATACGGATACATAATTATGAAAACATACATGACGACCAGTGTAACTGTCTCATAATTAACAAAGTCTCCTCAACTAAGTACTTGGGAGTCATGTTAGATCAAAAAATCAAAAATCATTCCTAGAAAATTTTACTTTAGCAATGTTTATAACTTAGGTATGTATTTCTTGTTTCAGAAAATCACGAAGGACTCCGGAGAAAAGGTGGCCGTAAGCCTCACATCAGTCATCAAACCCTACGGATACAACTAGTAGAGGATAAGATATCATACAAATTCTAAATTCTTTGCATAAAAATAAACATCTGGTTGTCCAAAACGTGGTTTCATTGCGGATAGGTAGATACATAACTAAATCAAGAGAATATAGGACTACAATTATCTTACCCTTGGCTTGCATGTACCTGTACATAAGAGAATTGTGTATTCTTGTGAAACAACACCCAGAATACTTTATCTGATTGCTTCATAGCAATCAGATATACCTACCTAGTTGTAAAAAATGTTGAGCCTAGAAATCCATTTATACTTTATTTACCCAAACTTAAACTGCAGACTTATAAGAGAAATATATATAATAAATGTAAATGCCATACGGGTCTATAATAAAATACCAAATTCATGGATTTGCCATTAAGTATATCAGTTATCTAGTACCCATAACACAAGCTCTGCTTAGCTTGGGGCTAGATAATGTTGTGTGAACTGTCCAGCATTATTTATTTATTTATGTTCTTATGTTTAAAAGCAAGCTAGCGAAAGAGGTGTTATAATTGTATTGTAACACCTCTTAGAAATAAGTTACCTGTATTCGAGCTAGTAAAATATTTTTATTCTTAGGAACCGGATGAAAAAAGTTAATGGTCTCAGTAAGGTAAGGTCGGTAAGGTTTAAGGTATCTGCGATTATGATCATAGTGAAATAATATAGGCAACTTACCTGTCCTGTTACCCTGTGTAAATAAACAAGATCTAATTTCTTGGACTTGTCAGTTAGGTCGCTGCTACCATGACTTTACTAGATCTATATATATATATCTATATTTATATTTCATAGATTTATCTAGATGATTTTTGGTTTCGGGCCTTAAATGAATGTGTTTACCAAAAATATTCTTAAAAAACAACACTTCTCCCAATGGCCTAAACTAGGGGGGAAATCATAAGTGATACTAGAAAGTTATGCGCTCCTGCCCAATACGAAAAATTCAGTCATTGAAATTACCACCAAAGTAAGTCAAAAGTATTTTATTCATTGAAATCACAAGGTACAATCACTCCACAAGCACAGAAGTTTACTGTGGTCTTCGCAGGCTTCTCGGGTTGTTGAGGATTTGTTTACGTAGAGCTGCTATTTCCACACATTCCAGGATTAAGTGGGCAGCCGATTCTTCTTCGGTCAGACACCCTCTGCAGAGTGGGCTGTATGTGGCTCCGATGTTGAAGAGGCGTTGAGACTGTGTCCTATGAGTGTCCCCACGAACCCACGATGGTGCGAAGGGTTATTCTTTGAAAGTTGAGCAGGCGACGTATCAGTTGTTGTAGGTAAGCCAAGCCAGCCAGTAGGGCAGCTCTTGACTGTATGCAGCCCGTGGTCCGTGCCCAGCGTTCATTGTGTTTATTAGTGCTGCGGAGCTGCATCCATGTTTGCACGAAGAGGTTTGTTACTTATAAATCTTTGAATACTTTCTTTGTTTGGAAATTAATGAAAATACTTGAATTTGACTACTACACCTTCTTCTTCTTCATAATGGCGAAAACCAACTTCAACTTCAACTTCAAAAATGAAAATACAATTTGACTTTGACATATTTACAGTGACAACTGACACATTCAACAATCAAATTCCATAGACAAATACCTTTTTATCAGTTTTAAATTCATTTCGACAACATATCATAGCCAATTTTGGCGTCTTCCGGTGTTATACGATCGTGTCCCTACGATGGGTGGTATACGACGGTGTTGAACCACTAAGACTCACTTATGTCCCACTCACACCGGTGTATGGTGTAAGCGTAGTGTAAGTACGACGGACGATTGGTGTCATCGTGTGCAAAACTGCGACTCAGCCCTCAGATCTTCTTCTTCTTTTCCATATAATGACTTCTGTGTGCTGAGTCTGGCTTTTTACCAACCATTTGGCACGGGTGTATGGTGTGGTGTAACACGCATTTTTGTATGGGAATATGATAAGCGCCCCTAGCGTACACTTTGAGAACTTATATTCTGAGTCCCAGCTGCCATGCTTACGATCATCGTCGTTACACTATACACCGATCGTATAAGCCGAGCCACGGCCGTCGTATCGCAAGCACTTACGTGCCGTTTTTAACGGTTTATCATTTATTTCTGAGTCCGAGTGCCAAATTTGACAGCTTCACGCTTGGAATACGATGACACGACGGCGACGATGAGCGTTACGCTCAACACTTGTGTTTTTGGCGGTGAGAGGTGAGCGCTACACGGTAGTGTTTATTTTTCTGTGTAATTGTGGACTTTTGTGGGGTTCTTTGTTATTGAGAATGTCTGCGAGATATTTTCTTGCATAGATGTTGATGAAGAAGAACGGGCTCGTGAGCTACGGGAAATGCGAGACAGTCTTCGGGCATCCTTTGATCCTGTCGAAGATCTCCCGGAGACCGAATTTAGGAATACCGGCTGTCGAAAGAAGCCTTCGTATTCCTATGCGAAGAGCTGTGACAGCGTACCGACCGACCGACCAAAGGCCTAAGCAGCGTGTGAGCCTTGAAGTAAAAGTGAGTACCTATATTACTTTTGTCAATAATTTACCTCGTAGACAGAGTATAGAGGTACGCTCTACGATTTAACTGCTCTAGGCCTTATTTTGCTTGTAGATTGTGGTTTCTTTCTTTACCCCTGTCTCTGGTTCGTTTCAAAGACCTAGCGTGGTGAAAGATTCTTCTTTGATGATACAAATTACCTACTTAGGTACTTAATGCTCAAAAAACTAACTATATGTGCTATACAATATATAATAGAACCCAACCTGGAAGGGATTTCAACATACGGATACATAATTATGAAAACATACATGACGACCAGTGTAACTGTCTCATAATTAACAAAGTCTCCTCAACTAAGTACTTGGGAGTCATGTTAGATCAAAAAATCAAAAATCATTCCTAGAAAATTTTACTTTAGCAATGTTTATAACTTAGGTATGTATTTCTTGTTTCAGAAAATCACGAAGGACTCCGGAGAAAAGGTGGCCGTAAGCCTCACATCAGTCATCAAACCCTACGGATACAACTAGTAGAGGATAAGATATCATACAAATTCTAAATTCATTGCATAAAAATAAACATCTGGTTGTCCAAAACGTGGTTTCATTGCGGATAGGTAGATACATAACTAAATCAAGAGAATATAGGACTACAATTATCTTACCCTTGGCTTGCATGTACCTGTACATAAGAGAATTGTGTATTCTTGTGAAACAACACCCAGAATACTTTATCTGATTGCTTCATAGCAATCAGATATACCTACCTAGTTGTAAAAAATGTTGGGCCTAGAAATCCATTTATACTTTATTTACCCAAACTTAAACTGCAGACTTATAAGAGAAATATATATAATAAATGTAAATACCATACGGGTCTATAATAAAATACCAAATTCATGGATTTGCCATTAAGTATATCAGTTATCTAGTACCCATAACACAAGCTCTGCTTAGCTTGGCGCTAGATAATGTTGTGTGAACTGTCCAGCATTATTTATTTATTTATGTTCTTATGTTTAAAAGCAAGCTAGCGAAAGAGGTGTTATAATTGTATTGTAACACCTCTTAGAAATAAGTTACCTGTATTCGAGCTAGTAAAATATTTTTATTCTTAGGTACCGGATGAAAAAAGTTAATGATCTCAGTAAGGTTAATGTAAGGTTTAAGGTATCTGCGATTATGATCATAGTGAAATAATATAGGCAACTTACCTGTCCTGTTACCCTGTGTAAATAAACAAGATCTAATTTCTTGGACTTGTCAGTTAGGTCGCTGCTACCATGACTTTACTAGATCTATATATATATATATCTATATTTATATTTTATAGATTTATCTAGATGATTTTTGGTTTCGGGCCTTATATGAATGTGTTTACCAAAAATATTCTTAAAAAACAACACTTCTCCCAATGGCCTAAACTAGGGGGGAAATCATAAGTGATACTAGAAAGTTATGCGCTCCTGCCCAATACGAAAAATTCAGTCACTGAAATTACCACCAAAGTAAGTCAAAAGTATTTTATTCATTGAAATCACAAGGTAGGTACAATCACTCCACAAGCACAGAAGTTTACTGGGGTCTTCGCAGGCTTCTCGGGTTGTTGAGGATTTGTTTACGTTGAGCTGCTATTTCCACACATTCCAGGATTAAGTGGGCAGCCGATTCTTCTTCGGTCAGACACCCTCTGCAGAGTGGGCTGTATGTGGCTCCGATGTTGAAGAGGCGTTGAGACTGTGTCCTATGAGTGTCCCCACGAACCCACGATGGTGCGAAGGGTTATTCTTTGAAAGTTGAGCAGGCGACGTATCAGTTGTTGTAGGTAAGCCAAGCCAGCCGGTAGGGCAGCTCTTGACTGTATGCAGCCCGTGGTCCGTGCCCAGCGTTCATTGTGTTTATTAGTGCTGCGGAGCTGCATCCATGTTTGCACGAAGAGGTTTGTTACTTATAAATCTTTGAATACTTTCTTTGTTTGGAAATTAATGAAAATACTTGAATTTGACTACTACACCTTCTTCTTCTTCATAATGGCGAAAACCAACTTCAACTTCAACTTCAAAAATCAAAATACAATTTGACTTTGACATCTTTACAGTGACAACTGACACATTCAACAATCAAATTCCATAGACAAATACCTTTTTATCAGTTTTAAATTCATTTCGACAACATATCATAGCCAATTTTGGCGTCTTCCGGTGTTATACGATCGTGTCCCTACGATGGGTGGTATACGACGGTGTTGAACCACTAAGACTCACTTATGTCCCACACACACCGGTGTATGGTGTAAGCGTAGTGTAAGTACGACGGACGATTGGTGTCATCGTGTGCAAAACTGCGACTCAGCACTCAGTTTAAATAGTGGCAGAAAAACAGTTTTTGCAGGAAAAAATCCACCATTCGAAAAGACACGCACTAAACTACACCACACATGTGGACATGTGCTATATCCAAGTTAAAAAAAAAAACGGATAAACGGCCACCAAAATTACACGAAAATATACATTAAATTGTAATTAAATAAACATAAAGACGTTTCTTTCTAAAATGGCAGCTTGAAATCCTTCATAATAAGGGTGCAACGGCGGTGTGAGCGTTTTCTTCCTTTCGCTAGAGAAGGAAGGAAAGGTATAATTGTTCTGTGACTGGTTTTCTTTTCATCGACAACAAAGGGGAGATATGACTGACAAAAACTTTTGAAAATACCTAGCATGGAAAATAGCAAGAGAGCGAAGTAGGTACCTATATCGATATTAGGGCCACTGTTCACCAACACATTAACGGATGTTTATACGACTGTTTAGCTTAAACAACTCTTTTTGACAGATGTTTTCATACGTTATCTGTCACTGACGATTGGTTACGGACTACGGTAACCACCCGTTTATTTGTTCGTGAACTTGGGCCTAAGTAGGTAACCTACAGATCCACCAACTTATCTGTAGAATGAAATAGATGAAAGAAAACTACATATTACATTCTACAGATAAGTTGGTGGATCTGTAACATTTCATACACAAAGTAGGTACCTACCTTTGATTTCATACAAGATCTAAGTAAACAAAATACACACAATTGAGAACCTCCTTTTTTGGAGAAGTTGTGATTGAAAATTTCCATTATTTGTAATTCTATGGTACAGTTGAGAATTTTTGTCACGATGGCCAAAAACTACAATATATACGGAGGCCTGGGTGAACTACGTAAGTTCGAAACACACTATTTCGATGCACGCCTGTGCGATAAATTGCGACACACGAAATCTCGACGGGTTGCATTGCATCTCGACGGGTTGCATTGCTCCAAGATTTTCATAAGAACGTGCTAATTGTATCCTCTTTGTTTGACTAGGAAGGGAAGACCAGCCCCCCTATTCCCTATCTTGAAAGTCACTCGGTGACCAACGTTTGACAGGTAGAATGACTATCACTTGCCCAAAGTTATCATCAAAAACTGTCAAAAGACATAATTCGTATTCTCTATCTTCAGTGGGTTACTGAGATGACGTCACCATCGGTTGCTTATTCCCTCAAAGTCACTAGATGGTTTCAGCGCTTATCGACTCCATAGCGAATCTATGATTTTATTATTATTTGGTATTCCGTAAGCAAAATGTTAAATGACAGCTCCAATCGCTTTCATTCAAAATCGCCGACGTTCCGCGAAAGGAGCTAATCGAGGCTACGTTTTATAAATTGCGTTTGGATGTGATTATCTTGTAAGGATAGTTATTGTTACTACGAAGGATTTAGTAATTATAGAATATTTAAGATCTACGTTAGAGGTACCTACTTATGTATTTTTAGCGACACGTAACTGCAGCAAACAATAAAAAATGTCTCGAGCAATAATACCTACTCGCCGCAGCCGACGAAGAAAGGCCGCGAAATGCCGTCAGACTGGAAGGCGAGGAAGCTTGTCCGCGAAACCCTTAGAAAATTAAAAATTGTTGTTTGGCGCCAATATAATCAAAGGCGACACCAGTGATCCCCATGTCGTTGCCGGATTAGCAATTCATAGATTATTTTAGACTGCAGAAAAATTCCTTCGCGGCTCTCGTTGAATAATTAACGCCACATTTGAAAACAAAACGGCGCGGTACGGCGATACCTACCCCATCAATTGAAAGTAACCTACCTACCTATAAATATATCTAGGTACCTACCTAAAACATTACACTATTTGACCAAGCGAAGCGAGATCGCCAAATCAATGCCAATTCGTCGGCGTTTGTTAACATACCTAGTCTAAATTATTTGTAGTAGGTACCTATTTCAGGTTTTAAGCAGTAGGTAGTAGGTAGAGCTTTTTTGTGAAAGTTTTCGTCCGGGGAAGTACCTACCTACCTACTACCACCATACCTATTTCTTCCGCAAAGCAGTAGTGCTCGCATTGCTATGTTCCGGTTTGTAGGATATGGTTGCTGGTGAAATTACAGGCACATGAGACTTTTCATCTTTATGTCTCAGGGTGGCGAGCGCAGTGCAATGCCACATAGGGCGCGTCCTAGGTGGACGTGACCTAGGAGGCCTTCCTCAATACAAAGGGATTCCATTCTCTGAATACATTAATGTAAGAAGTAAAAGACCTAAGTACCTACCTACCTATGCGTACCTATTCTTCTTCTAGCTTGTACTTATTATAATAAATTGTGTTTATATGCACAGGCACACATCAATTGTTAGAAATATAGGCTCTTTGATCTTTATACTACTGTCAATGTCAAAAGTCAATTGTGCATGTTTTGAATGCTCTGTGTGTAGATATACTCTCTCTCTTCTTCCGTGTCCGCTTGATCGAATAGCATCGTTGTAAATAATCTAATCTAATTTAATTCATATAATCTAATATTTTGACGTATTATTTGGAGAGTAATATTTTAATAAATATTCATTCAAATAGACCTGTGCACATTATTTCATCGGAGCAAGACACAAATCTTATAACAGGTTATAAGGCCCAGTCAGGCATATAAGGAAACTGCATCTCGAAATCTTGTTCCGAGAAAAGCGCGGGTCTGAAGACCGCGTGCATTTTTGGTGTGCGCGTGCGTGACATTCTGCTCTGTTCTGCTCGTGATGGCGTCGACGCCTGCACCGCTGATCCCAGGCGAAAATATCGCAGCTGCCACCGTGTCCACTTGCGGCTCTCATGTCAATACAACGATGGGAAACTACAACATCGATAAGCTGGATGGAATGAGCAACTACAACACATGGAAATTTTGTATGAAAATGGCATTAACCTTAGAAAATCTGTGGCATTGCATTCAAGGTAATGAGGTAGTTGATTATCAAGACCAGAGGGCTCTGGCTAGAATCTGCTTGGCAGTGAAACCTCACTGCTACCAATATGTACAGAATGCCAAAACAAGTAAAGAAGCTTGGTCGAACTTGGCTAAAGTGTTTGAAGACACAGGACTGTATCGCAGAGTTCTGCTGTTACGTCAATTACACAGGATTGAGCTGACTACATACTCATCGGTCACTCAATATGTAGAATCTATGATGACGCTTGTACAACAACTGGCTGATATTGGAAAACACATTGAAGATGGAGAAATCGCGGAGCTGCTACTCAGCGGGTTACCTACAGATTATGATCATCTTGTCTCCAGCCTTGAGACCATCTGTTTGACAGGAAGTCTATCGAGTGAACTAGTACGTACCAGACTATTGCAGGAAGAATTTCGTAAGTCTGAGCCAGGTGCTACATCAACAGCGTTTGTTTCAAGACAAACTAAAGAATCAAAAACCTGCACATACTGTAAGAAGAAAGGTCACCTGAAAAACAAGTGCTTCAAGCTTCGGCGTGATAAGAAGAGCAAAGAGGATGGTGATAAGACCTTTGTCGCTACAGCTTTCTTCGTCAACAAAGAGGAATGGGTGATTGATTCAGGCTGTTCGACGCACATGTGTAACAACAAACATTGGCTAACAGATTTTAAAGACTGTAGAAGTGTAATTAAAATAGCCAACAATGAACAAATACATTGTTTAGGATCTGGTGATGTGCTACTGGAGGCAAATGATTTGGTAAGATGTATTCAAGATGTATCCTATGTCCCTCAACTGTCTGTAAATTTACTGAGTGTTAGTAGATTATGTGATAAGGGCTTCACAGTAATTTTTAATAATAAGGGTTGCCATATCTTTCAAAAGTGTGTTATCTCTGGCAGTCCAATATGTAAGGCCGTTAATAAAAATGGGATCTACAAATTATTTGGTAAGGCCCATATTCCAAGTCGGTTGTCTACGTGTGGTGAAGTGGTGCATTCTTCAACGCTCCTGCCTGAGCAGGAGGTACAGAGTGCCAACGTAGCCGAGGTGCCGATTGATATCTGGCACAGGAGGCTAGGCCACCTAGGAGTTCAAGGTATGCTAGCTTTAAGGGATGGTAAGGCTAATGGTGTGTTGTTCCAGGACAATGACAAGCAAGAACTGAAGAACTGCATACCATGCATGGAAGGAAAGATGGCAGCACAGCCATTTCCAACCAAAGATGCCCACCGGGCAAGCCAGCCTTTGGAACTCATTCACACTGATGTTTGCGGCCCCATGCCTGCCACTAGCTGGGGTGGCGCTAAGTATCTAGTGACTTACACGGACGACTTCACCAGGAAAAGTTTTGGCTTTCTGCTACAGAGGAAAAATGAGGTATTTTCTACTTTCATTAATTTAAAAACTCAAATTGAAAAACAATTGGGTTTGCCAGTTAAAATACTGCGTTCCGATAATGGGGGAGAATATTGCAACACCATGTTTTCTGATTACCTTAAAAAGGAAGGAATTATCCATCAGACAAGTATTCCATACTGTCCTCAAGGAAATGGTGTTTCTGAGCGCCTAAATAGGACACTCTTAGAAAAAGCAAGATGCATGCTGCAAGGGGCAGGTCTAGGGAAGCGTTTTTGGGGTGAAGCAGTAATGACTGCCATTTATTTGAAAAATAGGTCCCCAACAACTGCTTTGTCCGGCCTTACTCCACAGGAGAAATGGACTGGATTGAGGCCTAATCTTAGTCATCTCCATGTATTTGGCTGCATTGCTTATTCACTTATACCTGAGCAAAGAAGGAATAAGTTAGGTGCTAAAAGCAAGAAGTTTTTATTTGTAGGCTATAGTGAGACCTCTAAGGGCTATAGACTTGCTGACCCCATGAACCCTAAAAAGGTTATCATATCTAGGAACGTAGCATTTATAGAAAATAAATTTTATGAGACTGACAATAATATTAATAATAATTCTAAAGATTCTAGTAATCATTTTATATTTTATGAACTGAATGATAATGAATTAAATTGTAATATTAAATCTAGTCAAGAAAAAGAACCAAGTTCTACTTTAAACAATTTTGATTTTGGTGACAATATTGAGCTGAATTCTAGCATTAATAGTAATGCGAATTCTAGTCATACTGTTGAACTGAATCCAAATGTTGTGTCAGCTGATTCTGAAATAGATAATACAATGATTTCAGATGCTGATGACGAGCATTACGTCACAGGCAGCGAGAATGAGGCCGGCTCACAGTGTTCGCCGATCAGTGACGCGCTCTCTGAGCGTCTAACGTCATCGCATCTTGCGGCACCTCAAGGGGAAGCTGATAGTACCCCCGAGCCATTGCCATCATGCTCTACTGACCGTCCTGTGCGTACTACTCGTTCCAAGCCGCCTTTGAGGTATGAGGATTATATAACGGACTTCTCTCTCGTGGCGCAACATGCACTTCCAGGCGATCCTCTCACGTATGAGGAAGCCATGTCTTGTGCTGACAGTCAAGATTGGCAATCTGCCATGCAATGCGAATATGATTCGCTCATTGCAAATAACGTGTGGGAAATAGTCGACAGACCACCAAATACAAACATTGTTAAATGTAAGTGGATCTATAAACGTAAACACGACGCCTCTGGTAAGTTCGACAGGTTCAAAGCTCGTCTGGTCGCCAGAGGTTTCACACAAGTTAGAGGCATTGATTACAATGAAACTTTTTCACCCGTAGTTAGACATAGCACTATGAGAATTTTGTTTAGTTTGGCTAATGAGCTAAATTTAAATATTGATCATGTGGATGTAACTACTGCATTTCTAAATGGAGAACTGAAAGAAACCATTTATATGGAACAGCCTCCGGGTTTTTCAAATAGTGAAAATAGTAAAGTTTGTCTTCTATTAAAAGGAATTTATGGCCTAAAACAGGCAAGTAAAATATGGAATGCAAAAGTTCATACATTATTATCTGAAAATGATTATAAACAGAGTAAATGTGAGCCTTGTGTTTATAGTAAGACAATAGATAAACAAATCATTATTGTAGCATTATATGTCGACGATTTCTACATATTTTATAGCTGTGACAAAAATGAACTATTGCCTCTTCTAGAAGATAATTTTAATGTTAAGAACTTAGGTTCTGTTACTAACTGTTTAGGTATGAATGTATTCAGAGACAAAGTTAAACATATAATAAAACTTGACCAGTCAGAATATATAAATAAATTGTTAGTTAAATTTGGCATGCAAAATTGCAAACCAGTGTCCACTCCTATGGTACTCAATTGTAAACTTGAAATGGATGAGAGTGAACACCCTGATAACTATGTGTATAGCTACAGAGAACTGTTAGGTAGTCTAATGTATCTATCTGTGTGCACTAGGCCCGATATTGCTTTTGCATGTAGTCAACTAAGCCAGTTTAGCAACAATTTTAATAAGACTCATTGGCTAGCTTTGAAACGCATCCTGAGATATTTAGGAGGTACTATAAATTATTGTCTATGTTTCTATAGATCTAATAATTTAGATATAACTGCCTTCTCTGATGCTGATTGGGCTAACGACATTGTAGATCGTAAGTCTTATACTGGTTTTGTAGTTAAGCTGGGTAGCAATATTATCAGCTGGGAATCACGCAAGCAGCGTTGCGTTGCATTATCAAGTACAGAGGCTGAGTATATTTCTATTTCTGATGCTTGTAAAGATCTCTGTTTTATTAAGAACTTTCTGTCAGAAATTGTAAACATTGATGTTCAAATAACATTGTACAATGACAATCAAAGTGCACACAAGCTACTGGAATGCAAAGAGTATTGTCATAAAAGAACAAAACACATTGATCTTCGTTATCACTATGTTAAAGATTTAGTTAAGAAAAAATTCTTAACAGTAAAGTATTTGTCAACTGAACAAATGACAGCTGATGTACTAACTAAAGCTTTGAGTGGATGTAAACATAAATTATTTACACATGAAATGAATGTAATACCTAAGTAGACGTAGGCATTATATCATTATTTAATTGCTTGTATTCATGTATGTAGACTTACTTATATACTGTGTTAGACAGACAGAGTCTTGTTTAAATTTATATAGAGTCTTTGTGATACTCTACATTCTCTTAACGTAGAGTTAGTATTGACATGATAGAGTCTAAAGTTTTTTTTTGTTGGTAGAGTCGTATCAAAAACCCTAAGGGGAAGTGTTAGAAATATAGGCTCTTTGATCTTTATACTACTGTCAATGTCAAAAGTCAATTGTGCATGTTTTGAATGCTCTGTGTGTAGATATACTCTCTCTCTTCTTCCGTGTCCGCTTGATCGAATAGCATCGTTGTAAATAATCTAATCTAATTTAATTCATATAATCTAATATTTTGACGTATTATTTGGAGAGTAATATTTTAATAAATATTCATTCAAATAGACCTGTGCACATTATTTCATCGGAGCAAGACACAAATCTTATAACATCAATAAGTGTGTTTTCAGTTTTTGTAAATAGCCGCCGCTCGATATTGGGCGCTGATTGATATTGTAATTGTTGTTGTTATTTGTCGATATTGTTCACATGTTTGTATTATACGTAAGTACGTTTGTATTTATTATAAGTAAGTAGGACACAGCTTGTTAACATTTTGAAATTCGTGCTTGCACTTCTTATAAACTTGCCGATCTGTTTTATAAATTGGCCAATCTGACTTACCTGTCTAATGTTTGTGCGCTGAAAAGCAGAATCTAGCGATCTTACGTATACCTAACAACCTAACATCTAATGCAATTGTATTTTACCTAGATTCATAAGCAATAAATGATTTATGATCATTCTCTGCCCATAGACCACACAAGAGTTCTATTTTGAAAGTAACTAGAGTTGCCAAAATAATATCGATAGACATTGATAGTCACTGAGCTAGAGCTTGGTACAACAATGCAGCTCTCCCTTACGTAATCGCGATTAATAACAATCTTCGGTTACCCACTAGGACGAGTGAACAACTATCATCAGTTAGTCACTGAAGACGAAAAAGATAGGGAATCGGGGGGTGACCCGTATATATAAAGGTACTTTGTGGACCTGACTTCATACATGAGGATTGCGTATAATTACATCAATATAATTCTACTAAGACATTTGAGAATAATCCATAAACTGCATCAATTTCTATGAATTCGAGCACCAAATAATGTCCCTAGGTACTGTTAATCTTATTTATGGCAAGGCCAAGCCAAACAACCACCTCATAAGTTTCATAACCACGTTTATACAAATGAAAAAAAAAACATTTTCACGTTTATTTTATTAACTTAACACAATACTTTATTGTAAACTAAAAGCACTCCGATACAATTTGAACCCAAGAACCAGTTTAACTAGTGGTCTTCATAACCGGTGGGCAGAGCATTGATGTGAGGGTTATGGAAGAGGGATTTCTGGCCATCACCCCATGGGAAACGCTGAAATGATAAAAAAACACTATTTTATGAAAACATCAACAATAGCACTCAATAGAGGTGTAATGAAGGAATAGAGGACTTTATCCTGCAGTGGGATGTTACAGGCTCGTTATGTTAATACACTCTAGGCATCCTGTATTAATGTTATAGAGGTTATAGCACTTTTATTTCTCCAGATTTAAAAAAAATTACACTACCTAATCTAATCATACTTCCACAAGCACTTCAATCTCCCCATAACACCTAACACATTAAGTGGGGTGAATGAAATTAGCCTCTTAGTAGACCACCCTGGTAACTGCTTGCTAATCTGTTTACTATGATGCTAAACAAAAATAGCACTGTGTCCTTTAATACTCAGATCCTGAGGGCATGTTACTCGGAAAGCTAATTCGAAGTGGGTGAATTAAGACATGCACTAATATCCCGCTGTGGTGGGCATTGTGCATAGTCTGCCAGTGCTAAATCATCCCTGCCAGTCCAGCTCCTTAAAGTTACGAAGCAGGGTTGATGACAGCACTGTTGAAGTGTGTCCAATGGTGTTGATGATTGGCTAAATTGTTTAGAGTATTCCTCAGAAGCCATTAAAAGAAAGAAGAGAAGGTGTTGATGATGGAGAGCAGGATCCAAGTAACTCCTGCAATGCTCCTGTCTAGGGCCTGGCGTTGATGGATCTAGGGACGCTAGTCAGAGGCTAGGCATTTGTTGCATGCCCATGTTTTGCTTTGAGTCAGTGCCTATGAAAATGACACCAAGTTTTAGTCTGCATCGCATAACAAAGCTGTTGAAACAATAGTAATAGTCACCAAAAGTCAGCATTATGTAAAGGCTCTTAGTATTCCTTATTTGGTAGGTTGCAAACCCATCACTACTTATTGGTACTAACCCCAACCCATCAATAGCTCACCTTTGTACGAACGCGCAGATAGTCATAGGCCACAAACTCAGGGCGCTCATGGTGTTCCTCCTGGTGGGCCAGGTAAGCATTTAGCATGCCGAGAGCGATGGCCGGCACGGCCACGAAGAAAGACATCTTCTTCCACAGCTTGTGGCCGCCTGTAATGAGAAAAAGAATAATAACATTCACTTATAGCTCGACAGCTGTTAATGTAGCATGAATTATAAAAAGGTTTTAACATTATGCCTCTGCTAACCTGACTTCAACCAGATAGATAGATAGAATATTCTTTATTGCACAAAACAAAAAATGTACATAGGCGAACTTCATGCTAAGAAGCATTCTCTACCAGCTACCCTTTGTGTGTCCCACTAGCCTAAAAGGGCGGCCATATTTTTTACAGAATCAACATCGGCTGAGGAATGGAAATTTCGAGGCAATAAGCTGTGTGGTTGGCATTAAATTCATAATTCAGTCTCAGAGTCCTTTAAATCCTGTCATCATCAGCCTATGGAAGTCCACTGCTGGACATAGGTCTCCCCATAGAATGGAAACCATTGTCATGGTGTTTCTATAGTATTAATGAGTACCTGACAATAACTGTTTTTTTTTTAATTTATTATTAGTACCTACTTTTATTGTTTAATTTGAATTGAGCTAATTAATTGAATTGAATTGAGGTATTTAAAGAGGATTGTGTTTTTCTGTCTTTTTCTGGTGTCCTGTGATAACTGTTTTAATTGATTGATTGTGTACATAATTAAGTGAATTTTGTATGCCTGTATTGGTAGAATTTTAGTGTTACGCCTATAAAATAAGAACTATCTTTTACCTACCTAACATTCTGACGAAATAAATATATTTGTATTTGTATTTTCCACAGCAAATGGTCAATGCATTAGTACGTATTGGGGAGGTTCATCATAATCATATGCTTAACAGGCAGATTGGATGCTGCTGCCAATCCCCTTGTGATAATCGACTTTTACGATATCCATGGGAGGAGTGGGTTCTATTCTAGGCCAGACACACCCAGTAATCATATCATGTATTTCATTATTGATGCGATATAACAAAGTAAAAGATAATGTCAGAGATGTTACTAAAGGCTGATAGAGGCTAGAAAAATCACTACAAACATTTCAGACAACAAAACATGAACAAAGACAGGTGTCAAACTATCTAGTGGAGCTCCAAAACATTTTCATCGCATTGCCATCGAGTTTTTTAAGCTATGCAATGCATGTATATATTCTGTACATCGTTGTAAGCAGCCTCAGGGGGAAAAGATAAGGATTTAGTCGTACACAGAGGATTTAGGTTATCTGGTTACATAATTTTCAGTTCTGAAACCAAAAACGAAAAGCTTACCTCCATGTCCTCCAGCGGTAGCAGCATGCGTAGAAGCACGGGTATTCGATTTTAGGTATTGTAAAGCAGCTCGCTGCATAATCGTAGCCATTTTTCAACAATTTGCAAAACTAAAATTTAATTCGACTTCACTGACGACAATAGAAAAAATATAATGACAGCCATATGACATGACAGCAAGAGAGATGACATTTGTCAAATTGACAACTAACTTGCTTGCTTGGAGGAGGTTGGATTGCTATACTACTCTTGCAGGCCTCCTACTTAGAGCATTACAGGCCTCCGTACCGGAGGCCTCCTATTACTACTAAGAAATGTGAGTGATGTACGTAAATAAAATGAATGGACGGGCCTTAGGGAACGATAGTTTTGAAGCTTCTAAACAGACCTAGCTAGTATACTTCGCTTCAGTCAGTCTTTGTCACGGCAACGAGTGACAGCTATGCTGAAATATACCAAAATTAGATACCTTGGTAATACAATGCCTTCCTGTGGCCCGATCAGCTAATTATGTTGCAAACGATTTCTATCATCCGCTTGATGCTAACAAAATAATATTTCTATCGATGGTTTCCGATCAGCTATCTTTTCTTGCTCCGATTTCTATCGATGTGTTACAATCTGAAGTTTTTACGAATTATGGATAACCCAACCACTTTACAAAGTGCGATTACGCTATGGACCGTGTTTAAACGTACTAACCATTTTTAATCAACCGTATGATACGACTCTTTTATTATTTGTCTATGATAGAAACATATTTTTACTCTGTGCTTTGTGACATGTGAGATAAGTTTGTTTACTTTTTAACAAATATATACGAATTATCAAATACTTAAAGTTTGGAATAGTTTGGAAGGAAAGTAAGCAACCACATTGAAGTGAAATGTTATTACATAAATACCCATTATGTGTCATTTTCTTTAAATAGCTTATTTTATTTTTAATTTCTTGATCATGATGTTACCGATCCAGCCTGGGCGTCCGCGTTGGAGGAGAGGCGCATCGGAGGCATGTCTCCCGGATAAACACCTCTACAACATTGGACCCTCAGACAGCCTGTAGAAGGTGTCTGAACGAAGAAGAATCAGCTGCCCAACAAATAAATAATTTAAGAGTGCAGTTCGACCTACCAAATTTTATGAAGTTATCATCGGACAAACATGATAGGTATACCTAGCTACTTACCTTGCTTCGCTGGGTCAATAAAATAACAATCTATGTACAATACAAACGTTTAATAAATACTGATTGATAGAATTTATTGATGTAATTATAAATAATGAATAATAAAAGATTTTTGAATTGCAATTCATAGTATTTTTGTTTGCCTGCTTATATTGAGGGAATGGTAGGGAGGGGGGGCCTTTTCGATTATAACCTCGCTTCCTCATTGTCCACTGGCGACGCTGCTCCTCCATAAAGGCAAGTAAATATGCTCTCGACATGGTACCTAACCTAAAATGAAAGATACATACCTACTTACACATTTAAATTGTTTTGTACGTAGTTACTGAATGTTTTTATTTGATTAGGAATGTAATTAAAACCATGTTCAACCAATAAAAAAACTACTTTTATGACTTGTCTTTTAGATTTCTATGGTTTGAAACAACCATTTACTTGTTTCTATTGCAATAGGTTGTGTTGCGATCAAATGCTGTCATTATTCATTGAAACAGCGGTACATAATCGCTACTTCATACTATCGATAGAAACACTTCATGTCAAAAGGCTTTTTGTTGCAATCAAGCTTTGTTAGCAACAGGGTGAGTTGCATGATCGCTAAAACGTCATTTTCAATAGAAACAGCATTGAAACAGCGCAATGCTGATAGAAACAGGAGATAGCTAATCGCTCGGCTGTGCTTTTCTGCAAGTGCAAACAACACAAGAAATACAAATAAAGCTTCAGGCATCGCATTTAATTCGTAAGTAAAGGTTTTGTGATATAATTTACATCAATTGATAAAAAACTTATAAATCGTCGTGTGGTTGGAAAACTACATAACTAACACATTTTGCGAAATCGACTTTATTGCATGGTTATGATGGCCCATACATGTCGATGGACACGTCTTGCTCTAGAGGACGAGCGACAAGGAGGACTACGCCCCAGGACATTATCTCAATGTTCCCCACTCTGAATGAAAGTTAACAGACCCAAGTTTATACTCGTAGATAGTTTTAATTTTAGTCGACATACCTTTTTCTTTTTGATACTTAGAATTATTGTGTTCCACAATTTTTTTTCATTTTGTTGATTTTATAAGCATTAGTCTTATGATAAGTTTGTTATGTCACTTACTTTGAATTTATAAGTCTGCTAAAATAATGTAGGTGTTTCAGTAGTTTTCTAATATTCAGTCTTGATAAAAAGAAATGATTATAAGTTGGTTTTATTTTAAAATGTATTTTAATATTATATAAATCTATACCCATGGATAGGATTGTCATATTCAAATAAGTAAATAATAGATCATTTCAATTATTCAAATCTTTGGCGAGGGAAAAATACATAGTCGTTTTTTTATTTTTTTCTCTTAATCAATAGAACTAAAATGTATTATCATTAAATTCGAAAATAGATACAGTACCAATCTATAACATATCAAAACACGGACTGAAAAATTAGTTACGATAAAAAAGTTATTGCCATTTTTGACGCAATAAAACAGTAAATCGCGTTTTTCTCGAGATGTTGGTTTTGTTGTTGTTATTACTTATTTAGTTTTCCAACTACAGCGACGAAATATTTGACAAGACTTCACGCATGACTGATGGTCCGGTACAGACTGCAAAAAAATCTGATGCCTAAGGGGTATCGTGTTGATTTAGAATTGTAATTTGCATTATTTACGTCAAAACATTGCTAAGCACGTCGCTTTAGGTAATTGCATATAATATGTAATGGCATGTTAATTAACCTTATAGCTTTCCAAAACAAATCTAAGGTAAACAAAAATGGATAGAAGTCATAAGACGAGCAAGAACGGACGACTTTTGGAAGTGGAATACATTTTCCCGTATTTGCTCTGATCATTTTCTACACAATGAATTCTATACGCCAAAAAACGGTTAGTAGTAGTAGAGCTTTTTTGTGAAAGAGTTCGTCCGGGGAAGTACTACCACCATACCTGTTTCTGCTGCAAAGCAGTAGTGCTCGCATTGCTGTGTTCCGGTTTGAAGGGTAAGGGTGCCGATGAAATTACGGCCACATGGGACTTTTCATCTTTATGTTTCAGGGTGGCGGGCGCAGTGGAATGCCACATAGGGCGCGTCCTAGGTGGACGTGACCTGAGGTAATGCACTGTTCATAGGCAGAGGGTACCACTTAACATCAGGTGGGCCATCTTCTTGATCTGTCATTCCAAGTAGTATAAAAAAACTCATTGTGCAAAATTCTTAAAACTGCACTCTGCAGTTTCTTAAATACTGGAATTTTTATACATTTATGTTTCCGTACGATTTTTATGATATTTTCTTAGTTTATTGAGTGATGAAAAATATATTTTTCACAAATTGATTGAGCTGAAGACCTTAGGTGGACTTGCTTTTCTATTGATTTATATTGTGTATGTTTGAGAGCTGAAAAATAGATACGTAACTACATAAAACAGATATTTTTGTAAAAGTTTCATTCAATAATTGCATTTTTTTCGGCGATTTTTTGTACTATAAACCTACTGAAATAACTTTAAAAAACACATTGCATCTGTTAAAGTATTAAGTATTAAAAAAATACAGTTTTTAAGAAGTTCAATAATTTAATTTCACCTAGTTTATTTAAAAGACCGCCAGGAGTGGCGCTATAGAGAAGAGGCCTTTACTCAGCAGTGGCTGGATAGATAGATAGATAGATAGATAGTTTATTTGTTGACCGTACCCTAAATCCGAATTGTCTTATTTTTCACGGACGTTTTGTATGGGTAAGGCCAGTCCATTTATTTTACTTTGGTCGAAGGATGTAGGTACCTATCTGCTTATATTATTTTAACAAGCAAAAAGCACAGTTAAAAACTACAATATATACAGCACAGTTTTGTAAGGGCTCTCCGCTATTAATAATAGTTCAATGGGGTCCTCAAGTATTTTTTTACCTTAGTAGGTAGGTATTGTATTATCATTCATGTCTTTAGTGACATATAGCATAAAGCATAGTACCATATAGGTACCTACCATGAATCTAGTAGTACACCTACACATATTAGGTAGGTAGTAACACCAGCGTTGCCGGTGCGGCCCTATTTCGGACTTTCATGAGCTTCAGCGGACCAAGTGCGAGATGGACTCACACACACTACGGTGCGCGGTTCCTAACCATCCTACAAAAACGCGTTTTCGTCTTTTGTTAAGGTGGATGATGGCGCTTAAGGCGCGTTTTTTTTTTTTTTATTTTTTTTTCCATTACAGCTCATCAACACTTCTTCAAATAGCGAAAGTTGAGTTTGCGAGAACTAAGCATGTTTTAATTGATGCTATCTGATAAATATCATCAGTTTAGCTACGATATAAACATTATTTGTCTTATTTTTTATTTTTTGAATTCTAATAAAATATTCTTTATTTTTATAAACACATTTTTACAGTGTTTTTTTTTTGTTTGGGGGTATCGTAGCTAACCTGATGATATACAGTTGTGGTCATATAATTAAGAACGATTTGAAGTTCTAGAAGTTTTTTATTTAAATCGTATCATACACAGAGATGTGTACCTTCTGAGAAGCAACTAGTTATGTTATATAATAGTCACATTAATAGAGCAACCTGACTTAAGAATAAAGTATGAAATCGCTAACTATTTTTTGCACATTTTATTGATTTTATCAAAGTAACACATTCAAATAGTACTGAAACTGGTCAAATAATTAAGAACGATTTATATAACTGCTCGGGAATTGTTTTGTACGACACTTAGATTTAAAAAAATCACAATATTATGTAGCACAGGAAACATAAAAATAAATTTAATAAATATTTAACTAAAATTAATAGTTAATAGCATATCCACGGCTTTTAATTACAGCTTTACACCGGCGAAGCATTGACTCTATTAATTTTTGACATTTCGCAAGAGAAATAAAGTTCCATTCTTCTAAAAAAACGTCATACAGCTCTCTTAAATTTCCACACTTTGTATTTGAAACCTTTTTCTTTACTTCAAACCACAGATTCTCTATTGGGTTTAGATCTGGACTGTTAGCAGGCCAGTCTAAGACAGAAACTAATTGCGCTGTAAGAAATTCCTTTACGGTGCGTGCAGTGTGCTTTGGATCATTGTCATGCTGGAATGTCCAAATGACCGGTAGAACGTCTTCAGCGCATGGTCACATTGTTTCTTCCAGTATATTTTTGTATTGGAACTGATCCATGTTACCTTCTATCAACTTTACAGGTCCTACACCATGTCCAGAAAAGCAACCCCAAATTTTCACATTTCCACCACCGTGCTTTAATGTAACTTTCGTGTACTTTGGGTCGAATGCTGTATTCGGGGGACGTCGTACATATCGTTTTCCATCAGAACATACTCTGTTTATTTTCGTCTCGTCAGAAAAAAGTACATTTTTCCACTGTTGCACAGTCCAGTTTTCATACTTTCTCGCAAATGCAAGCCGGGCTTGCCTGTGGCAAAGTTTTAACATGGGTACCTTTCTTGCTATCCTACCGTGCAATTTTTCTTCTACCAAACGTCTTCGAATAGTGCGTGCTGAGATTGCTGAAGGGTTGTTTTCACCAAAATATTCTTTTCTAAGCTCATTGGACCCTTTAAAAGGATTTTGTTTTGCCATACGAACGATGTTTCGGTCATCTCGAGGAGTTGTTTTTCTCTGTTTAGGTACACGTGGAACATTCGAAGTAGTTTGATACGTAGCAAAATGCTTTACAGCGTGGAAAACCATCGTTTTTGAACATTGCAGATGGTCGGCTATCTTTTTATAAGACCAATTAATTATTCCGGCGAAGTTTTATTATTACTTCCCTTGTAGATTTATCACAACTTTTATTTTTTCCCATTGTTTTTTCTAAAGAAGCAATCACCTTTAATCTTTTACAGCACGTAATGGCGCCAAAATTATACAAACAGTAACAAATCGACTGAGTGTTCTCTATTTAAATTTGAATAAAGGTATAAACTACTTAGCGTTCTTAATTACGTGACCAGCCAGTAATAAGGAATACTTTGTTTAAAAGTAGTGTAAAAAGTTTGCCTATTGATTTTTAGCCAATCATGTGTATCAATGAATACAGTGGTAATATGGAAATGTTTTACGATACCGAGAGAAATAAAAACAAATGCATACAATTAGTTTTGCATCTTAGTTGGAAAAAATCTTCCCTTTATATCAGCGTTCTTAATTATATGGCCACCACTGTATATGAGATACTATCAATTAAAACATGTGTGTTCAGTGTCCTAAATTGTCGCCAACTCAACTTTCGCTATCTGAAGAAGTGTTGATGAGCTGTAATGGACAAAAATACAAAAAAAAAAACGCGCCACAAGCGTGAGCGTTCACCTTAACCCCCGACGCAAAAACGACGGGATGTTATTCCTAAGTTTGACGTGTCTATGTGTGTGTGTCTGTCTGTGGCATCGTAGCTCCCGAACGGATGAACATTTTTTGTTTTGTTTGAAAGGTGAGTTTTTCGGGAGTGTTCTTAGCTATGTTTGATCAAAATCGGTTCAGCCGTTTCATTGCGTAGAGGGTTTTTTTTTATTTTTACAAAATTTATTACATGTTATTGCAGTAGGTAATAGAAATACATACCTACCTACTCTGTGAAAATTTTAACTGTCTGCCTATTACGGTTCATGAGATAGGTAGATACCTACAGCCCGCTGACAGACGGATGGACGGACAGCGGAGGCTTAGGGTTCCGTTGGCAGGGCGGCTTTACCTATAGTGCAGGGTGTGCGGCGCACACGGGCGCGGCTCTCAGGGGGTGCCTCCAAAGACCCTGCGCCTGCGCTATGACCAGCGCCGGCGGTAGCAGGGGACCAAAGTATATCGTAAGATCCTAGATTGTCTAAAAGAGATCGCCTAATAAGACCGCCCAAATAATAGCATACTTAGAATGTGTTTAGCAGTTTATTACATTATCTATGTTTTACAATAAAGTGTCCTATTAAACTATGTCTAATTTTGTAAGACAGTGGGTTGATCGAACGTCGAGAAGGCTTGACTGGCTATACGAATATCCCTTGTGAGCTCTTCCGGTGCACCATCAGGGAAGCATTTGCATAACTTTGACTTTGGTGTGACCTAGAAAACAACGAAAATTACACATTATAATAATAGGAATAAGGTACTTTCTTAATTAGAACAAGTGTTTGCGAAGTTTGTTTTTTCAAACTAGTCTTTTGTGAAATTAGTTCAATGATCGGAACCGAGATCTGATGAAAATAACCCAAACACTGCCAGGCTACTATTAATCATCGAGAAGTTCCGTTTTCCACCTTCCGTCTCCATCATCAGATCAGCTCATTGTCACGATAATATTCTATTATCATCGGAACTTGACAGGTTTGCAAAATTTCAGCTCAATCGGTTGGGCGGAACAGGTTTAAAATTCAGATGCAATATTTGTCCCCACAGACAGACAGGAAAGTTAAATAATATTAAGAAGCGGTATCGTTTGGAACGGGGTCTGAGTGGAGACCTGAGGTCCTGACTGCCCCTTTTTGGACGGCAGACCAACTCCTCAAATACTCCGCATACTACGAACTCGAGCAGCGTCAATGCACACGCGTCACAGATTGTATAGAATGCTACGAGTTAGACTTTACTAAAAAGAGACTCCAGAAATCCAAGATATGCGAAAAGAGAAAGAGAATGAGAGACAGAGGATCAAGAGGATCATCAGCAATCGGCTGAAACCTAAAGGGCAGGCTTTGAAGAAACTTTTATGTTGTACCTTTTATATTCTTAGTTTATAATTAAATTAGTTTAGTACCTACCTAACTAAAAAAAAAACTTTATTTTGTGGCTTTTGATCATATTGATAGACCTTTGTTTGACCACGATCTCACCGGTTGGTGAGTGACGATGTGGCCGAAGATGGAGTTTAAACATTACGGAGGCCTGCGTTGCTCGATGAGTTCAAAGGACTAGAAGGCACCTATTCTCTCTAGCCTTGAAGAGACCCAGATTATAGTATTGAAAGACAGACGACGGTAGTGTACCTACCTATATTGAAGTAGTGTATAGTGTAAATTGAAAAAAGCTCGTAAAATGGATCGCATAGGTACCTTCTTCGCTTTCACATGTTCGAAATTGAACCCCATATAGAAGGCACATTGCTGGAGCTGCCTCAAGGTCCTCATGCGGACCCTCGGATCGCGCTCCAGCAGACGCATGAGGAGACCCCGAGCTGCGTGCGATAGTTCAGCGGCTGGCTCTGGTAACTTTCCTGGCTGTAAACTACGTGCGGAGTGAGTACTGTAAAAAATAAAGTTTATGTGACTAGCTGTGGCCCGCGATTTCACCCACGTTGTGATCCTAAGGGCTGTTGTGTTTGTTTCCTACAACTTATCCAATCCACCTAATTTAATCAAAACTTGACAGTATAAGCACGACTAATAACAAAAATACTCCACCCTGATGTTGTCCTGGTACCTATATTGGATTGATTTCGGATACCGATTCCGAATATCCGGTAACCGGAATGCTCCTGCAGCCTGCTGCTTATTAGGATATTAGGTAGAAAATTTGGTCGAAGGTAGCCTAAAAAAAATATACCGGATAGCGGTCGCCTTTCATTTCAAATTTTTAAGGATTGTTTTTCGGGATTAAAAGTATCCTAAAATTCATTTATTATAATAGTGGGATTATAAAAGCAAATACACTTAGCTTAGTATACAAATTTAATTTGTGTATAATAAATAAGCTAATGCCACCAAAACTACGCGACAATCCAAACAAATACCAGAAAATTAAATCAAATAATATTTTTCAATACAAGCTTTTATAAAATTAGTGATCGAAACCGTGTGATGATCGAAATCAGCCTAAACAAGGCCAGTCTACTATTATCCATCAAGGAGTTTTGCTGTCCACTTCCGTCTCCATCATCAGATCAACTCGCTGTCACCATAATATTGTATTGTCATCTGAACTTGACACGTACGCAAAATTTAATATAACTGCTTTAAAATTCAGTTTCAAGATTTGAACCGAACATGCATACCTACACCACAGATAAAATAATACTATACTAGTACCTACACGTAGGTATGGCATGGGGCAGGCGTCTCGTCCAACAGTGGACGTCTAAAGGCTGATGATGATGTAGTAAATCCAGTCACAAACCTGCACTTAGAAGAGCTTGGTATTGGTTCTTCATTGTTTGTAGCAACGATCTCGCTGGTTGCTCTGGCACCCACAGCAGGCGCAGGAAACTAAACAAACCAATGATAGCACTTATTAGGTAGGTATGTAAATAATCCGGCCAAATGCGTAGTCTGTCCAGAAAGAGAGCCGTCGTGACCATATTGTGAACTAACTTTACTTTTTCTGGTTGTTTCTGTTTGTTCAGCTGCTCTTCCTGTCGGTATTCTGAATCATAAAAAAAGTTAGAGCTGTTTCGCACTACGTCCAGTCGCAGTTTCGATCCGAATCCGAGAAAATACGGTCCGGAGTAATAGTCGTAGACCTATTTGTTAGTTTACGCACTAGATCCGATTTCTGATGACGGAAATATACGGTAAGCCATACAAATAGCTCTACGACTACTCCGTACCGTATTTTCACGGATTCGGACAGGATATAGTGCGAAACCGCCCTTACAGTTGTAAAAAGATCAAAACAGAACAGACACGCTATTTTATTGCCCGCCAAACAAAAAAGATAAATAAGCACAGCTGCGCTACGCCCTCAAATCACACGACGGCTCTCTTTCTGAACAGGCTCTACTTATGTAATAAATACGCTCCCCCGGTCTAGCGTAGGGTTCCGGTTTTAAGGCACAATTTTCACTAAATAACTGGCTGCTAATAAACGCGGAATATCCTTAGACTTTGTTTTGTCTCTTTCGATCGAATTTGAAACTGCTTGTCAATGCAAAAGACAAAAACTGTGTAACTATTCCAAGAATAATTCGTTTTTTATTGTAGTAAGGTAAGATTTACACCGCGGGTTTGGGCAGCAGCATCCACCTGAGTACTCAACACCTACCGCGATCACCAATCCAATGCCAAGCGTCGTGCTAGGCAAATCCCCTCATTGCATTATATGGCCTCGATCAGCATAGACATCTATACTGTCTGATGATGATGATGAAAAAAAACGGCTAACTAGGTCCAAACACCAGATGGACTTCTTGGGCGTTAAGATTTATAACAATCTCCTAGACTTCATCATTAGCACACTTACGATTGGTTGCATCTACACACTAAATTAATTCCTTGCCGATAAAATTACTGCCGCTGATGACATTGATCCCACTTGTGGGCAAATGCCTAAACACCTAAACTAAATACTGCATGATGTAACAATAGTAAGTAAAAAAAAAGGTACTACCAAATAATTATAAATTGTATGATTGTTATTAATTACGTATATCTACCCCTCATACTAATATTGTGTTATTTTAATTTAACAACGAATATTGAATTGTAAGTAGGTAGGTCTTTAAAGTCCTATCTATTTTTAACCTTATTGAAGTGTCTTATAAATAAAAAACTGAACTGAACCACAGAATAAATATTAGTACAAGTACAGAAGACGCACTTAGCGAAAAAAAATATATAAATAGCGACTCTTGCTGGGACGCAACAAAGTGCAATTCAGCTCGCATTAGCGCTCAATGCCTATCGCGATATTCACCTAAACATTTGCTCTCTCTTCTAACGCGTAACTCTGTCGCTGTCTGGCGCGGAGTGATGCGCATCAAAACGGTTGTCGACATTTCTAATAAAAAAATAAATTAACCTTCCGTTATGTAGGTAGATAGTCAGCATTGTAGCACAGATTATGTATTAGTTTTTTACTGATATATAATCGTAACGTACATACTTCGTAACGCGCAAGACAGCTAGAAGAGGCCGTAACATAGGGTCGGATCTTTATGTCTCAGGGTGGCGGGCGCAGTGCAATGCCACATAGGGCGCGTCCTAGGTGGATGTGACCTGTAAGGTAATGCACTGTTCATAGGCAGAGGTTACCGCTTAACATCAGGTGGGCCATCCGCTTGTTCTGTCATTAATGTAGTATAAAAAAAAAGATCGAAAGCAGGTAGGTATTTTTAACCCCTGACGGAAAAACGACGGGGTGTTATAAGTTTGAGGTGTCTGTGCGCGTGTGTGTGTGTGTGGTTGTGTGTGTGTATGTATCTGTGTGTGTGTCTGTCTGTGGCATCGTAGCTCCCGAACGGATGAATCGAATTAGATTTTTTTTTTGTTTGAAAGGTGATTTTTTCGGGAGTGTTCTTAGCTATGTTTGACCAAAATCGGTTCAGCCGTTTCATTACGTTGAGGGTTTTTTTATTTTTACAAAATTAATTGCTTGTAGGTAAATGAAATAGTTACAAAGTTATTTTTTTTTTTTTTTTTATACTACTTGGATGACGGATCAAGCAAGAGGCCCACCTAATGTTAAGCGGTAACCTCTGCCTATGAACAGTGCATTACCTCATAGATCACGTCCACCTACGACGCAACCTATGTGGCATTGCACTGCGCCCGCCACCCTGAGACATAAAGATGAAAAGTCTCATGTGCCTGTAATTTCACCGGCACCCTTACCCTTCATACCGGAACACAGCAATGCGAGCACTACTGCTTTGCGGCAGAAATAGGTATGGTGGTAGTACTTCCCAGGACGAACTCTTTCACAAAAAAGCTCTACTACTACTAAAGTTATATGGATATTATAACGATGCGATATTAAGTTGGTAGGTAAGTATTGTTTTTCTCTGCTTATGAAGTTAACAAGCTACGATTTAATTTAAAAACATCAGTAGGTTTACCAAAACCATCGATGACCAAAACATATTATTATTATGAACTGAACTCGCTCTAAATTACCTAACCTACAAAAAAAAAGCCTTAAAGTACCTCGCGAGTACCTATTTTAATTTTCAAATAGGTACATATTAGGTACATATTATGTACCTACGAATTACGTAAGTACCACATGTTATTATCAATATTGTTATTATGTAGAAATAAAGACTTATTCATGTTTTTTTTTTTATAAGTACTAAGAATGACGGAACAATCAGGTAGCCCACCTGATGATAAGCGGTAACCTCTGCCTATGAACAGTGCATTATCGCATAGGTCACGTCCACCTAGGACGCGCCCTATGTGGCATTGCACTGCACCCGCCACCCTGAGACATAAAGATGAAAAGTCTATGTGCCTGTAATTTTACCGGCAACCATGCACTTCCAACCGAAACACAGCAATGCGAGCACTACTGCTTTGCGGCAGAAATAGCTATGGTGGTAGTAGGTACTTCCCCGGACGAACTCTTTCACAAAAAACTCTTCTACTGGTAATTTGGAGCGATTCAGAAGTAAAGTCTAATTAAGCACGTAAGTAGATCGGTAAGTAGGTAGGTACCCAAATTCAAGTAATTACCTACATATACCTATATTACAACCTAGATCTCTGAAATCTATGCTGTATGCACAAGAAATCACACCTATAAAAGGCATTACTTCGATATGTACCTACAGAAAATAACTAATGTACATCAATCAAATAACTTAAATTTCTTCGTCCTTCGGCAATGCAAAAAATTATAATTCTTTATTTGTTTTTTGACTTTTGCATCCATATACAGCACAATATGTTCGCGACGGAATATTTGCGCGGGAAACGTGTTGCGCGAGCGCTCAGGCGTGCGTCCGACAACCGACTGTCACTTGTCCCGAGTCAGGGACGCCCGGGCTGTAGGTATATATCGCGCGACCTTGAGCGAGTGGTGATGCCCTGACTGAACTGATGATGATAATGATACCGTGTTAGTTTGTTTTCCACTCCAGAAATCTATTAATTTTAACGAGCCGGGATGTTTCTTGTTTAGTTACTTTGCAAGAAAAAGGCCACCATACTTATCATTACAGTTTGATTACCGTAAATAAAATTACATTGTCTACGCCATTACCATACCATATTATTAAGGGGCCCTAACATTTCATAAACAGGATCCTGATCATGTATTTTATAAAATGTAAATACTAAAGGGTTATACTTCAAGTAAATAAATAAATAAAATAAAAAAATAAAGAGTTTACTTCATCGCCATCAATCATAAAATAAAATGGGGTAGAGGTGGACGTATTAAGGCGCTATAGGTTCAACGAACATTTTTGTATGAGGCGAAGAAGGCGAGCGCACGCTCTGATACCGTGTTTTTATGTATGAAAAAATTATATAAAAATGTCGTTCAAAGTTTTGTTTAATTTTGTTGATGAATTCACTAACTCAAATAATAACTAACATGTAAACAAATGTTTCAAAAATTAAAACGTGAGAGAAGTGAGTGAAAAATAGCATTTAAATTTTAAAAAGGAGGTATCTTTGTTATTTTTTTTATCGAGTGATGTAATTCAAATATTGTATTGAATTATTGATTTCACTAGATAAAAAGCTCAAGAATATCATATATTTTTTTCTTCATAGAAAACTATGAAACTTCTTATCAAAAACTTTAAAATTCTAGAGACATTTGAGAACCTATCGCGCCTTAAGGACTTTGCAAAAGAACACAGACTTTAAATTAGGTACCTAATGACTAAACTAATGACACGTAATTTATGATGAACTATCTAGACCAAAATACTTTGTTTCAGTTTCAGCCATGAGCAGATATAAAATAATTATAGAGTAAATGTATAGATTTAGAATTTTAGAACTAACAAGTACTTCAAAAGTTCAAAAGTTATAACAAGTACTTAATTAATAAAAAAACAAAAACTGGACAAACTGAAACAAACAATTTATTTTTTTACCGAATTTAAAATGTTATTATCTTTTTTGATCGTATCGGCTCCTCAACACTTCTTGAGATAGAGAAACCTGATTTTGCGAAAACTTTAAGACAAATGTTTTGTCAAATTACAATTTCGCTCTTTGAGAAACGATCCACCACATAGGCACAGATAAAATAATACTATACTAGTAACATAGGTAAAAATTCCCAGTAGTTCTGCCGACAGAACTACTCAACAGAACCAGGTGGGAATTGAGAGTGAACTGAAGAGAGGCAGTTCTTCCCCACCTTGCTCTGAGTACGTCGCCAGGGATAGATAATGTAATTCCGAGTTAATCGCGAAAACATGCACGTTTATTTACAATCACTTGATCCTATCTTGGACGGACTCGTACAGGGATATGAGCCCTAAGGTTTAAGGGGGAACGACACCGTCCGAGAGAAAAAAGAGCCTCGCCTCCGCCGGCTAAAAATAGTCAGCTTGCCCTTTAATCGCACACTTGGAATTTACAGCCGATTTAATGATTGTTCGAGAATTAAGCCGCTTTCGGATGCACGCTATAACTTATAAGTCACAAATGTAACGCTTTGCAAAGCTTGCATGCCTATCATATACAAATCTAATATTATGTACTTACCGATGTACGACTATGTTATTGTTATTTATGGTATTTTAAAAGTTTTAATAAGCTATATAGCTTGAAAAACGTACATAGTTTTTAAATATTATTTAATATCTCCTAGTTCTCGCGAAATCAACTTTCGCTATCTGAAGAAGTGTTGATGAGCTGTAATGGACAAAAAACACAAAAAAAAAAAATCGCTCCGCAAGCGTGAGCATCCACTTTAATGAAGCCAGCTCATGAGTACCTACCCACCTAACCTACTTTCATAAAGTAAATCGATGTGATGAAGTGAAATGGACCAACCCTGAAAGCCTCCTCTACTAAAGTAAACTTTTTGTTTAACTGTAACAATGTACTGTTTTCCTATGCGCATCAATTTCATAATTTATAGGTCCGTAAATTATAGTAAGTTTTTTTTTTAAATCTAAAATAGGCTTGCGTTTGGCTACATCTCACCTGATGGGAAGCGACGATGAGGCCTATTTAAGCACGCTCGCCTAGAAGATGCCAATTAACTCTTCGTTTGAAGATGCCCAAGATGTATGACAAAGGGAATAAAGAAGCCGGAAGAGAGTTCCAGGCCTTTGCTGTCCGCACGATGAAAGAGCTTGAGAAACGGTTTGCTGGAGGAGGATGGATGGAGGTTTTATTTTTCATTCCCAGCGTCCCCGACCCGTCTGGCTCCACTGGGGACGTTGGTACAGAATGTACCATCGTCCCCCACTCGTGACAACGCCAGTTTTATATAGGAAGGTTTTAAATATGATGAATCTGCGCTACCAAAATTAAAAAAAACTGTCCGCCATTTTGAACTTTTTTGTTACTGTGTCGATTACTTTCAAACTCGATATGAGGGATATAAATCTGTTGTCAGAATTGAAAAAAGTGGCATTCCACTCTTAGTGACTTACTAATTTAATTCAAGTCAGCGCATAAATAAAAAGCCACTTATTCACGCAGCATTCCTATAATACTTGAGTCGTTCAAACCCGCTGTAAGGAATCTAACGGTTTCTACAATTTTAGCCTGGGCCGTTACAGCAAAGCAGTAATAACTATGATTGAAAAGCAGTTAAACTAAGCATACGAGCTAAAACCGATGCGGTCTACGGACTGAAAGTAACTATAATAAGTAAAAGCCAATATATGTGCCATCGACCTTGGTTGAAAATCGTAAAAATTATATTCTGTAGAGAAAGAGAGAAAGGCGGCTGAGTGCGACTTGCGAGTTACCTATTTCGTTAGGGTTGGTAACTTTGTGCTCTCGAGATGCGGTAGTTTTTTTAAAAGTCAAAGGTTGTATCGCTCAAAACTGATCCAAACATTGTTGAAGAAAATTCTCGTGTGATGAAATCCGGGTTTTGATCGAATCCTAGTTTTATCAATACCTACCCGGGCGAGTAGCCAGCTGAGATGCGAAAGGTTGCGGGTTCGATTCCCGCTGCGGGACAAATGTTTGTATGATCTGCAAATATTTGTTCCTGGTCTGGGTGTTAGGGCACCATGGTACTCGTAGTTTCTGATACCCACGAGCACGACACAGCGAAACCTGTGGGATCAGAGTGCTGAGTCGCAGTTTTGCACACGATGACACCAATCGTCTGTCGTACTTACACTACGCTTACACCATACACCGGTGTGTGTGGGACATAAGTGAGTCTTAGTGGTTCAACACCGTCGTATACCACCCATCGTAGGGACACGATCGTATAACACCGGAAGACGCCAAAATTGGCTATGATATGTTGTCGAAATGAATTTAAAACTGATAAAAAGGTATTTGTCTATGGAATTTGATTGTTGAATGTGTCGGTTGTCACTGTAAAGATGTCAAAGTCAAATTGTATTTTGATTTTTGAAGTTGAAGTTGAAGTTGGTTTTCGCCATTATGAAGAAGAAGAAGGTGTAGTAGTCAAATTCAAGTATTTTCATTAATTTCCAAACAAAGAAAGTATTCAAAGATTTATAAGTAACAAACCTCTTCGTGCAAACATGGATGCAGCTCCGCAGCACTAATAAACACAATGAACGCTGGGCACGGACCACGGGCTGCATACAGTCAAGAGCTGCCCTACCGGCTGGCTTGGCTTACCTACAACAACTGATACGTCGCCTGCTCAACTTTCAAAGAATAACCCTTCGCACCATCGTGGGTTCGTGGGGACACTCATAGGACACAGTCTCAACGCCTCTTCAACATCGGAGCCACATACAGCCCACTCTGCAGAGGGTGTCTGACCGAAGAAGAATCGGCTGCCCACTTAATCCTGGAATGTGTGGAAATAGCAGCTCAACGTAAACAAATCCTCAACAACCCGAGAAGCCTGCGAAGACCCCAGTAAACTTCTGTGCTTGTGGAGTGATTGTACCTACCTTGTGATTTCAATGAATAAAATACTTTTGACTTACTTTGGTGGTAATTTCAATGACTGAATTTTTCGTATTGGGCAGGAGCGCATAACTTTCTAGTATCACTTATGATTTCCCCCTAGTTTAGGCCATTGGGAGAAGTGTTGTTTTTTAAGAATATTTTTGGTAAACACATTCATATAAGGCCCGAAACCAAAAATCATCTAGATAAATCTATAAAATATAAATATAGATATATATATATAGATCTAGTAAAGTCATGGTAGCAGCGACCTAACTGACAAGTCCAAGAAATTAGATCTTGTTTATTTACACAGGGTAACAGGACAGGTAAGTTGCCTATATTATTTCACTATGATCATAATCGCAGATACCTTAAACCTTACATTAACCTTACTGAGATCATTAACTTTTTTCATCCGGTACCTAAGAATAAAAATATTTTACTAGCTCGAATACAGGTAACTTATTTCTAAGAGGTGTTACAATACAATTATAACACCTCTTTCGCTAGCTTGCTTTTAAACATAAGAACATAAATAAATAAATAATGCTGGACAGTTCACACAACATTATCTAGCGCCAAGCTAAGCAGAGCTTGTGTTATGGGTACTAGATAACTGATATACTTAATGGCAAATCCATGAATTTGGTATTTTATTATAGACCCGTATGGCATTTACATTTATTATATATATTTCTCTTATAATTCTGCAGTTTAAGTTTGGGTAAATAAAGTATAAATGGATTTCTAGGCTCAACATTTTTTACAACTAGGTAGGTATATCTGATTGCTATGAAGCAATCAGATAAAGTATTCTGGGTGTTGTTTCACAAGAATACACAATTCTCTTATGTACAGGTACATGCAAGCCAAGGGTAAGATAATTGTAGTCCTATATTCTCTTGATTTAGTTATGTATCTACCTATCCGAAATGAAACCACGTTTTGGACAACCAGATGTTTATTTTTATGCAAAGAATTTAGAATTTGTATGATATGTTATCCTCTACTAGTTGTATCCGTAGGGTTTGATGACTGATGTGAGGCTTACGGCCACCTTTTCTCCGGAGTCCTTCGTGATTTTCTGAAACAAGAAATACATACCTAAGTTATAAACATTGCTAAAGTAAAATTTTCTAGGAATGATTTTTGATTTTTTGATCTAACATGACTCCCAAGTACTTAGTTGAGGAGACTTTGTTAATTATGAGACAGTTACACTGGTCGTCATGTATGTTTTCATAATTATGTATCCGTATGTTGAAATCCCTTCCAGGTTTAGTTCTATTATATATTGTATAGCACATATAGTTAGTTTTTTGAGCATTAAGTACCTAAGTAGGTAATTTGTATCATCAAAGAAGAATCTTTCACCACGCTAGGTCTTTGAAACGAACCAGAGACAGGGGTAAAGAAAGAAACCACAATCTTCAAGCAAAATAAGGCCTAGAGCAGTTAAATCGTAGAGCGTACCTCTATACTCTGTCTACGAGGTAAATTATTGACAAAAGTAATATAGGTACTCACTTTTACTTCAAGGCTCACACGCTGCTTAGGCCTTTGGTCGGTCGGTCGGTACGCTGTCACAGCTCTTCGCATAGGAATACGAAGGCTTCTTTCGACAGCCGGTATTCCTAAATTCGGTCTCCGGGAGATCTTCGACAGGATCAAAGGATGCCCGAAGACTGTCTCGCATTTCCCGTAGCTCACGAGCCCGTTCTTCTTCATCAACATCTATGCAAGAAAATATCTCGCAGACATTCTCAATAACAAAGAACCCCACAAAAGTCCACAATTACACGGAAAAATAAACACTACCGTGTAGCGCTCACCTCTCACCGCCAAAAACACAAGTGTTGAGCGTAACGCTCATCGTCGCCGTCGTGTCATCGTATTCCAAGCGTGAAGCTGTCAAATTTGGCACTCGGACTCAGAAATAAATGAAAAACCGTTAAAAACGGCACGTAAGTGCTTGCGATACGACGGCCGTGGCTCGGCTTATACGATCGGTGTATAGTGTAACGACGATGATCGTAAGCATGGCAGCTGGGACTCAGAATATAAGTTCTCAAAGTGTACGCTAGGGGCGCTTATCATATTCCCATACAAAAATGCGTGTTACACCACACCATACACCCGTGCCAAATGGTTGGTAAAAAGCCAGACTCAGCACACAGGACTATAATGTATGTGACTGTTGGGTGTTATGTTATGTCATGACGAAATAATTTTCAATGCGTATTTTATCAAGTAAAACCACTGGTGATGACGAACTAGTTTGTTGCAATTATTTACCGATGGGTAATATAGGTTCTAGAGCGGCGACGGCCACATCGAAACGTACCTACTTACATTCAATTAAAATTTAATTTATGCCGCGCTGATAATTCTACAAAACCTACACATTAAAAGTGTATGTTTCTAATATTTTGCTGTCAATCGACAATTAAGAGCACAGTCCCGTTACAACGAGTGGGCTACTAATCAAGTCATGATCTTAATCAATCCCCGGCACAGCACAGAATAAATTATAGTTACTATCGTACAGGTACACGCCACTAAATGTTTACATTTTCGTCCAGTCACGACTGGCCGCATTTGCGCGTAGCTATTAGATATTGTTGCATGCCACAGTTGATCTGATCTGGTTTATTACGAGAGGGTTAAAATTTTCCCAATTTGCGAACTAAAGCTTATTTTGAAAATAGTTTGGTTGAGTCACTAATTCATATCGTGATTATTAGCAAAATACTGGTTTAATCGCTCTGAAAAGTAAGTAATAATGCAGCCAAATCTCCAGCATGCTTAGAATTAATCCATGCAAAAATCTTCTCACCTCTCGCTTCAACGAATTTATTTTACCTCGAAACTTAGGTATTCTTTAAGCGTAGTAGCAATCATTCTTCATTTCATTTGCAAATAAACCGTTGCATTGTGTCTGTCAAATCAGTTTTTTACATATTTTTATAATTTGTCTAATGCACGTAACAAGGAGATGGCGCCCCACCTCTGCCTACGAACAGTGCATTCACAGGTCACGTCCACCTAGGATGCGAACTATGCTTCATTGCACTGTACCCGCCACTCTGAGACATAAAGGTAAAAGTCACATGTGCCTGTAATTTCACCGGCATAAAAAAAAAAAAAAAAGGTACCCTTCAAACAATGTTTATATGGTACCTTTTTTTTTTTTTTTTTTTTTTTTGTAGTTTTGCGGCTGAAGTAGGTGTGTTGGTAGTAGGTACTTTCCCGGAACTCTTTCACAGAAAAGCTCTAAAAGTTAAATGCAGGCTATTAATGCTCAATAAGTAACACATTGACAGGCCAAAAACGCTTTTTTATGCTTCCACGTCTTCCGATAACTCAAATGAACCAGTTTTCATTTCGTATTTTAAAGATTAAAAGCACCGCACACGCTAGAATTTATTAAGGTGCTTAATCCATTGAAACAGACGTAATTTTAAATAATAACGTTTTATTTACAATTAATGACCAACCAGTTATACAGTTGTATACCAGTCGTAATAGCTAAGCTGCATGTACATTAGGTAAGTAGGTATATACATAATAAACAAATAAATATGTGTGAAAACATGCTAGTGAAAAGCTAGCTTGTAGTAATAAGAAAATATGATAGATTTTTCGCTCCCATCCACTCTACATCATTATCATCAGTTAGACGTCTACTATTGGACGAGGCCTCTCCTATAGAATGCAATGGGGGGATTTGCCATACTCACCACGCTTGGCAGGCGGATTGGTGATGACATATTGGTGTGGAGTAATCATGGGATGCTGCTGCCCATCCCCTGGTGTAAGTCATTAGTCGCTTTTTACGACATCCACGGGAGGGGACATGACATACCATCCACTAATGGACATAAAATAGTTGTTTTTTTTTCATAAATATTTTTCCATTTAAGGACGAAGATAGTATAATTTTACACGGAGATGACTGTTGTTGGATGAGTAAATTATATTTGGTTCAAGAAAACAGAGGATTAATAGGGAAAATAACATCGAAATCACTTATATGAACTAAAATTTCTATGTTATTTTAATATTATTTATTTATTCTCTTGGCGTAGAATTTCACCATTAACACAGAATAAATTATACTTAGTACAACAATTAATCGACTGTTTTCTTGAACCAAATATAATTAACCGCAAATAAAGACCGATATAAAAACTAACAATAGTAATTTCAGTGTAAAATAATACTGCTCTCTTTGCCCATATATATAAAAATACATAAGTATGAAGAAACAACCACCATGCTTTCCAGCAGTGAACGTGTTGATCGAATTATTTCCAACCACTAATAATACTCCACATTTGTAGGAGGCCTTATACCCAAAAGATACTAAAACTAAGGATTAAATATTTTATTACACATAGCATAAAATATTGAACACTTCTAATTCGTAAGTTATTATCTTTTTTTAAGGAAATAAAAAGGCTTATTATTTATTTATTATTATGATGAAAACTGTGACTTGAAATCGGAACCCTACAGTAGGTTCTGTCTATACTATACACACGCTACGCTACGCTTTGTCCAGTTAATTGTAAACATTCTTCTACGTCTCGCAAGGAAGTTATCTATAACCCATCGGCTTTCGCTGAGCAAAATGTAATTATTCTTGACTTAATTAACATTTAATTTTATATCTTGGTTTTTCCAGTGTTAGAACCTGATTTTTGGCTAAAATAACCCGTTAGATAAATTGTTCGGACGATACATCAATTTATTCATTTTGGAAATAAATTGTTTCACTTGATATCCTTGTGTAAGTCGGTCAATGGGTTAAGTATTTTACAAATAAGAGAGCCACTATTTACATTAGATCAGCCAGTCAGTTAGTCAGTAAGTCTGTCAGTCAGTCAGTCAGTCAGTCAGTCAGGTTAAGCTCTTTTTGACGACCTCTGTGGCGCAGCGGGAGAAGGTTAGCCTGCGACGCAGGAGGTTGCGGGTTCGATTCCCGCCTCGGAACAAATATTTGTGCGTTCGCAGATATTTGTTCAGGGTGTTCAGGGTATTTTCTATGCATAATAATAATAATAATAATAATAAAAATAAATGCTTTATTGTGTCAAAAATGAATAACTGGTACATGCTTCGTATTAAATTATGTAACTGAAATATAGTACCACGGTTAGGCTCTGTTCCCCACACTAGGACTAAAAGCCTGTATAGCAGGGTCACAGTGATTCGCCACGGACTCTCTTTCGGTATTAGATATTAATATGTAGATGCAGATGGTGTACGTACATTGCGAAAGGTACATAGGATACATTTTAGCAACATTAATCTAGCATAGTTATTATATACTAATTCTAAGAAAACAAAAAAGAGTTAAGTAACAAAAGAATCCTAATAATTAGATTGGTAGTAAGTACTACTAGAACTACACTCTACTCAAAGCTAAATAATATATTAAATCAATAGAGGTCCATTGTGTAAGAGTATATGTGTGGGTGTTTGAATGTGTGTATACTACCTACTACAATATATGTATATATATTTATGTATGTATATATTTCCGCAAGAATCATAGTATTAATGTGTTTCTGTGTGAGTTTGGAGAATGTTTTAGCAGTATGTGGAAGTGTGTTAGTGAGTTAATCTAATGTAATGTATCTATTAAATCTTCTGTCTTGACGTAGTTTAGTTTACTTAAGTAGTTTCTTAAATTCCACTTAAATTGATGTATGTTCATATCAACCATAGTTATTTCTTTACTTATCTTGTTATAAAGCCTGGGTCCAATTTTGACCAGGGCCCTTTGGCCAAATTTTGTACGTGCAGTTGGAGATTTAAAAACCAAGTCTTTCCTGCGTTTCTTTTTAAGTTCATCTAAGATTTCGGAGTTTACTAAGGTGTGCTGTCTCATTATAACCGCTTTTATAAATAGCTGTCGAACTGAAAGAACACAGCACTCCTTGTAGAGAGCTTCAGTTGAATACCATCTCGGCTTGAATTTCATAACTTTCAGTATCGCTCTTTGTGATCTTTCTAATTTTAAGAGATGGGTTTTTGCAGCTACTCCCCAAGACGAGATACAGTATCCCAGTATTGATTGCCCTAAAGCTAGATAAATTTTGACAAGTGAATCAAAACCAAGAACATGGCGTAGTTGTTTAAAAATATAAATTAGTTTCCTGGTGCGCCCTGATAGGTTTTTTATTTGTTCCGACCATGTCATGTTTTTATCCAGGATAACGCCTAAATATTTAATATGATCAGCAGATTCAAGGTCCTCACAAGCGCACAGATCTGCTCTGTTGCAAGAAGCAAGGTGCATTTTTAGCTTGAGATCTTCCATAGGTTGCCCACTTTTAGAAATAGAAAAATTTATGTATTTAGTCTTAGAGACGTTCAGTGTTAGCAGGTTAGACCTTAGCCAACCAGACACCGTGTCCAGACCCTCATTAGCCAATTGCTGCACCCTGTTCCAAGAACCACCATTGAACAAGAGAACAGTATCATCTGCGTACGTAGTTATTTTCCCATTCTGCAGGTCCATATTGCAAAGATCATTTATGTATATTAAAAACAAGGTCGGACCCAGTATACTACCTTGTGGAACACCGAACTTAATATCTGCTTCGTTGCTGAGGTGGTTGTCAACTCTAACTCTTTGCTTTCTGCAGGTTAAGTAACTTTCGAACCATTTTAGAGCTGTACCTCTTACACCTATTATCTCAAGCTTAGCTAGCAGGATTGGGACTGACACGGTGTCAAAGGCCTTTGCTAGGTCCAAAAATATACCAACCATTTTTTGTCCTTTATCTATGTTTTCTATTATATGTTCAGTTACCGACAAGAGTGCATCCTCTGTACTTTTGCCGGACCTAAAACCAAATTGGTTAGATGAAAGTAAACTCTTTTTCTCTAAGTATGACTTTAGTCTAACATTCATAATTTTTTCTAGAATTTTGGAAAGGACAGAAAGAAGAGATAGAAGGTCTATAGTTGGTAACGTCATCTACAGTCCCGCCTTTGTGAATTGGACATATGACAGACTTTTTCATAGCCATAGGAAAAATACCCGCATCGAGGCTTTTTTGACATATTAATGTGATTGGTTCAAGTAAATGTGGTAGAGCTAGCTTAATTCAATTTGCAGTAATTTTATCCCACCCAGGCGCAGAGTTGTTTTTTAAAGTTTTTATAATGGAAAGAACTTCCGTACAATCTGTGGCTAGCAATCCAAAAGAAGCAACCGTTTTGTTTTGTCCATTACATTGGTTTGCCAGGTCATTTTCCGTTGAACCCAAAGATTGCAGGCTGTCATGAGCAAGATTTGATCCAACATTTACAAAGTACTCGTTTATTTTATTAAGGGCATTACACACATTTTGTTCTTTCTTAATTAGTTTATCAACGGGGTTCGCCTTTAAAGGAAAGTTACATATTCTTTTAATTACTTTCCACGTTTCCTTACTGTTCTTGTTGTTTTTCTGTAGCTCACTTTTCTCATAGGTTCTTTTTAATTTTTTCAAGATTTTGTTGCAGAGATTTCTATAGTTAATGTATGTTAGTCTGATAACGTCATTATTAGGGTTTTTTCGTAATTTAATATGTAATTTGTCTCTACGTCTCATACATTTAATAAGCCCTGGAGTAATCCATGGTTTTAAGTTAGTTTTTGATCTTGCCAGTTTTAATGTTTTCGTATGTTTGAGAATAATTTTAGCAACTGTGTTTAAAAATATTTAATAGGTTTTACCTACCTAGTCAAAATTATCCCTACGAAAACAATCATGGAAATTATATGGGAATATTAATTATTAGAGGTAAATAGAGGTAAATAGTTTGTTTGTGAAAGAGTAAAGGTAGTATAGTGCTCGCATTGCTGTATTCCGGTTTGATGGGTGCTGGTGAAATTACCTGGTGGCAGACGCGTGCAGTGCTGCATAAGGCGCGTTCTAGGTGGACTTGACCTATGAGATAATTGTTGGTGGGCTTGTTCCACCATTCATCCCACTAATATTATAAATGACAAAGTTCCGATGTTTGTTACTCAATCACGCCAAAACGGCAGAACAGATTTCGATTAAATTTGGTACACAGATATATTATGACCTGGATTGAGCTATAGGTTACTTTTAATCCTGGTAAAACGTGAGCAAATTAGGAATTCATATTAGGAGATGCCCTAAATGTTCTTATTCTACGATAGCGCCAAGCGAAAATAGTGGAATAGGATAGGTGCTCGTCATATTGGAATGCCTATATGTTTCGCATTGGTACTGGGAAATTGTGAATCGCACTGCATTTCTATCCTAGAATACTTCATTCCAAAAGTCAGTAATTTTCGTTGCAAAAATGCATCTTTAGTACAATTTTATTTTTTATGCAATCACTCATAACTACTGCATAAATCTGTATAACATTTATGCAATCACTCATAACTACTGCATAAATCCTTATAACATTTATGCAATCACTCATAACTACTGCATAAATCTGTATAACATTTATGCAATCACTCATAACTACTGCATAAATCTGTATAACATTTATGCAATCACTCATAACTACTGCATAAATCTGTATAACATTTATGCAATCACTCATAACTACTGCATAAATCTGTATAACATTTATGCAATCACTCATAACTACTGCATACATCTGTATAACATTTATGCAATCAATCATAACTACTGCATAAATCTGTATAACATTTATGAAATCACTCATAACTAATGCATAAATCTGTATAACATTTATGCAATCACTCAGAACTACTGCATAAATCTGTATAACATTTATGCAATCAGTCATAACTACTGCATAAATCTGTATAACATTTATGCAATCACTCATAACTACTGCATAAATCTGTATAACATTTATGCAATCACTCATAACTACTGCATAAATCTGTATAACATTTATGCAATCACTCATAACTACTGCATAAATCTGTATAGCATTTATAGCACACACAGGGAGGGATAGCTTGGATCTTGGAGATAAATATATTAAGCTACATTTGACCTAGGAAAAACTTCTCATTCCCTGGGAAAATCTAAATTATCACGGGCAGAAATCTATTTATAAATTTATAAATAAAATACTAACTAGAAAAAAGACAACATTTTCTACACATATGCTGTGTTTGAAACATGTTTAAAACAATTTTTTTTGATAAATTTTTTAAACATGCTTGCACTTTGCCCAGTGTTTTAAACAGTGTTTTAAACACTTGTTTTAAACAAATGTTTTAAACATTGCCAACCCTGTATGTAGGTATGTGACTGTTGGATGTTAAGTTATGTTATATTGAAAGTTGCATCTTTCAACATGAATGTTCTGTGCGAGAGTTTCAACATGAATGTTTTACGTTGAAAGTTACATCTTACAACATGAATGTATTAGGTATGCGAAAGTCAACTCTCTTATGAAACAAATCTTTTTCAGTTTTGTGAAGAAAACAAATCTTTCAACATGATTGTTTAGTGTGTGCTCATAACAACATTCCCATCTATGGATTATAACGTAAGATAACTAAAATAAATAATAAATAATGCTGGACAGTTCACACAACATTATCTAGCCCCAAGCTAAGCAGAGCTGGGCATATGGGTACTAGATAACTGATATACTTCATACAATACATTAAATAGATAGTTTTTTAAATTATGCATAGAAAAATACCTAGAACACCCGGAACAAATATCTGCAGATCCTACAAATATTTGTTCCGAGGCGGGAATCGAACTCGTAACCTCCTGCGTCGCAGGCAAACCTTCGCCCGCCGCGCCACAGAGGTCAATAAATATATGCATCTTCCATTATTGTATCTCGAAATATATCTCGACCTTAATCCATGGAAATTTATCAATGGCAGAATGTTGATCCCGACCTTTGCACAAACACTTCCAATCATCAACGACAATCAATTTAGCGAAAGTTTCGTAATTTGGTACAATGACAGCTGATTAAATAGCTATTTACCGTTTGATGGTGTGGTATTGCGTGTCCGATTGTTGGGAGGACAAGCGCTGGCAGATTTGATGCTATTGGAGGTTGCAGTCTCATCTAGAACCTTGACTCTTCGCGTGGATGAGTGAAGATAATTGCATTGTATTTTTGCGTGAATGTATTGGGCAATCGTCGTAAAGTTAATTCTATGTTTAAAAGTGATCCTGACCTACAGAAATAAATTCAGCCAAGTGCGAGTCCGACTAAAAGTAAAAGTATCAACCAGCTATCGACTTTGTTGGTATTGCCAACGAAGTCTCAATATATGGATTTCTTAACGGTACCCTAAAACAAGATGGATTTTAGGTTTCTAGGGACTGGTTTTCATTTTGCATACAGTCAGGTAGACATCATCGACCAATTTACATATTTATTAATAAAAAACTACACTAATATTTATAAGGAGGTAAACTTTGTTTTTTGGTAATGGGTATGGCATGAGGTATCTGTACAAGTACTAGTATAGTATTATTTTACCTGAGGTAAAGGATAAACCATGGAGGTATAATAGTATGGAGTGAGTGCTAAAATAGCATAGAGTGTTCCTTCTTACTCCTATCCTAGAAGATAGCTTGCTATCCTATGTTAGAGAGAAACAAATATTATATTGTCACACGACAGTCGTTTTTCCGTTCCATACCCTGAATATTGGCACCATGCATATACATCTTCCTAGATTGTTACTAGTTTGACATTTGGCCTGGTACGATTACACAAATAAGAACAGATAGATATATGCTTGTCTCATTCCAACACATGAATACATTCATATAACAGAATGAGACTGGTATAATCGATACCGTTTCGTTTTTAGCCTTAGTTCCATGCCTTTAGTCCATCTTCCTTGGGATAAACTACCTAATAAACTACTGAACCGATTTTAAAAATTCTTTAAAATATGGTACTTATGTCAAAATATCTGCGAGTAACATAGGGGGAAGTTGAGGGAACTGCTTTAGCAGATTTTGATGGTGTTTGATGTGTGGATAGATGGGGGGGTTGGAAATGGGGGAGGGGGAGGGGGGAACTCGACACTACCCGTGTGAAGCCGGGACGAGTTGCTAGTCGCTCTTTAATTCTATAAATCAATGTTGCAACTTCACTAAAAGAACGTAAGTATACAAAAATTCTTAAAAGAAAGACTAGGTATTTTAAAATCGAATTTTTATAAAGTAAAGTAAGGTTGCAAATTTAAAAAAAAAAACTACAACTTTGCGCCACCACACGTCTTATGAGTACCAGAATTATATGTTAACGAGAACAACACAACTTTGTGTTACAGAGGGTACACAAAGGCCGTTGTGGTCTCGACCTAAGAACATGACTCCTCCGTCTCCTCCCGTGGATCTCGTAAAAGCTGACTGACGGATTACACCAGAGGATGAGTAGCAGCTTCGAAGCGTGGTGATTATGAGAAATCTCCCCTATTCTATGTGGGAGGCCTCGTCCAACAGTGGACGTCTATCGGCTGATGAAGGTACACAAAAATTTAAAAATGGTTCTTCTCGTGATTCTATTAATAATTTTGGCAACGAGTATGTTTTTTTTATGCTGGACTGTTCTTACAACATTATAAGCCCCCAAGCTAAGCAGAGCTTGTGCTATGGGTACTGATATACCTAATACAATACATTACATAGATAGATATTTTGTATCATACATAGATAATACCCAGAACACCCAACACAAATATCTGCAGATGGTACAAATATTTGTTCCTAGGCGGGAATTGAACCCGCAACCTTCTACGTCGCAGGCGAACCTTCGCCCGCCGCGCCACAGAGGTCGTCGAATTAATTATTAGGTGTAAATATAAGCCTCAACAAATAAGGCGACAATGCCGATCTTATCCAAACTATGATAATATAATATATCGTTATCTAAATATTTATAATATGAAGTTGAATAATTTTGTTGTGTTCCTACACTGAGAGTAAAATCTTTATTTGACTAAGGGCACGACGTAAGGGACTTCTCTTCTCTATTTTTTTTTACACATACCTCGAATTCATCTATCGATGTTAAAACAATGATAAGGCAATTTATCTTTACGCTTACATTGCAGCGAAATTCGATCTCTGTGCGCAAGCGCATGCGTCCGCTCGCGGTCAACAGCCTTGACATTGGACCCGTTTTGTGTTTACAACTTAATTTTATTCTTTAGCAGCCAACAACTATCGTCATTTAATATAATTAAGTCACAAGCAACGAGTAGCTATTATTACGATTATTTTATATTAAAACGATTGCGTGCGCGCGAAAGGGACTCGTGTCCAGATATTAGTTCTAACTAGCCTTCTGCCCGCGGCTTCGCACGCGTTTTTTATATTAAAACGATTGCGTGCGCGCGAAAGGGACTCGTGTCCAGATATTAGTTCTAACTATCCTTCTGCCCGCGGCTTCGCACGCGTTTTTTATATTAAAACGATTGCGTGCGCGCGAAAGGGACTCGTGTCCAGATATTAGTTCTAACTAGCCTTCTGCCCGCGGCTTCGCACGCGTTTTTTATATTAAAACGATTGCGTGCGCGCGAAAGGGACTCGTGTCCAGATATTAGTTCTAACTAGCCTTCTGCCCACGGTTTCGGACGCGTTTTTTATATTAAAACGATTGCGTGCGCGCGAAAGGGACTCGTGTCCAGATATTAGTTCTAACTAGCCTTCTGCCCGCGGCTTCGCACGCGTTTTTTATATTAAAACGATTGCGTGCGCGCGAAAGGGACTCGTGTCCAGATATTAGTTCTAACTAGCCTTCTGCCCGCGGCTTCGCACGCGTTTTTTATATTAAAACGATTGCGTGCGCGCGAAAGGGACTCGTGTCCAGATATTAGTTCTAACTAGCCTTCTTCCCGCGGCTTCGCACGCGTTTTTTATATTAAAACGATTGCGTGCGCGCGAAAGGGACTCGCGTCCAGATATTAGTTCTAACTAGCCTTCTGCCCGCGGCTTCGCACGCGTTTTTTATATTAAAACGATTGCGTGCGCGCGAAAGGGACTCGCGTCCAGATATTAGTTCTAACTAGCCTTCTGCCCGCGGCTTCGCACGCGTTTTTATATTAGAATAGAATATTAGAATAGAATATTTATTTTCACACCACACGTCTGTTACATATTTTTAAGTACTTATTTAACAAGAATATAATATAAAAACAAATCTATTAGGTAGGGTACATAGTATACTTTAAACATAAACATAAATTGAGGTTGCATCAAAAACCAAAGTAGGTTAGTATACCTGTGTTATGGCTTTTGATGCCTTCCTTCGGTTGTCACATGTCATGTTCATATTAACTAAGTCATTATATTTTATTTATTTATTCACTGTAGTTTAATAAAAATCTTAATCTTAATCCAAATAGTATGTAGGCAATAATGAAATTATCAATTAATTTATTTAGTCACACGTAGGTACCTACAGCAATTTACAAATATATTCTATTGGTGATTTATACCTATATAGGTATTGAGTTAGGTAGGTACCTACCCATTCTATGATAACAATCATAGAATGAGTGGTTGCAAGACGGAAAAAATAATTTAGAATTTCTTCGAATTTTGTATTTGAATTTGATATAAGGTACCCATTATAAAGTTTTCATGGTGGTTAACCAGACAAAAGGGTCGTTAAATCATAATAAAAATTTAGTGTTCATGAAAGCACATAATAGGTACAAAAACTTTGCTATCACCTAGGTACCCACCAATGCCAGCAACTAGCACATTTAACTAAACCGCATTCAACCGGATTCAACCTAAAAACCACCAAGTACCTAGGTAGGTATCATAATTTAGATTATTAGTTAGGTAGGTACTTATTTGTTTGTGAATGAAACCACCCTCAACAAAATATGTAGTGTCTGTGAATATACCTAAATGTGCGAGCAGGAATTGAACAAAGTGTGCACAGACTTGCTTTGAATACCTACACTAAAGTCGATGACGTTTGTGTATGTGTGAGTTATTGTTATTTTTTGTATGAGTTAAATGAGCGATGCTCAGGTATGTAGGTTTTGGTGTGTGAGTGAAAGTGTCACTCCGATAATTCGCAGTAGGTAGATTATATTAGTTTGCACTACAGGTGGGGAGTGTCAAACAAAAAAGTGCAGTAGTTGGTTGCATGATTTGTGCATTAAGTTTTATGAGGTAGGTAGGTAGGTACCACATAAGTTTATAATTGTGCTGGTAATTTGTAAATTATACTCGTATCGTCTTTAGGTGTTGTTAATATATATTAATTTCCTGGAAAATTACACCCGGTGAACTATTTTGGCAATAACAATAATAAAACAATTATCTATAAAAATAAAAATAAACTAGATTCATGTTAAGTGTTTGTAATTAGATACCTATTTGTCTCTGAAATAACTTATTTCTGAGACAAAATAAAAGATTCAGTGGCATCATAAGTTTGTTGCAAAAGCCATTCGCGAACGGTTTTTAAAAGCTGGTGACGATTCAGGTTATAAATATCAAGTATTCGATTTAGTTTGTTATAAACAAATGGTCCTAAATAGTATGAATGTCTTCTGGCAAATGACGTATTACATTTTTGAGTTTGGTAAACTAAGGATTTTTTCCTTTTCTTAATTTGTATAGATGGATCATATGGTGTACTAGTATGTTGTTTAGTAATTAGTTTCTGTATAAAAAGTTGTCTAACGGTTAGAACTTCACTTTGTTTGTATAAAAGATGTGTAGGGTGACGGTAGGCTTTAAAATACATTACTTTCAGTAGCGATCTCTGGGCGCGTTCAACTTTAATTAATTTAGTTTTACAGGCACACCCCCACACCAAAATACAGTAACTTATTACAGATTGTGCCAAAGCAAAGTAAATCGTTTTCATAAGTTTGGGTGTCGCTACATGTCGTAGATTTTTGAAGGTGAAAATAAGACGTCTGGTTCTGGCAGAGATTAAATCCATATGCGGACCCCAGTTTAGGTGGTCATCTAGGGTAACACCTAGGTACCTAGTAACCTAATGGTTTTAACAGGTAAGAGAAGAATGGTTATTACATGTGTGTGCGCGGATGGTCATATTATTTGCGTCTTGTAGCTTTTTAATCGAAAATTTCATATATTTGGTTTTGGCTAAGTTTAAAGATAATTGATTTTTACGAAGCCACATTATCACTCTTTGCAGTCCTTTTTCAGCACATTCTCTAACCTGTCTAACCTGCAAACACAGCTCATTTAGATAAATCAAAAATAGACTAGGGCCCAGAATGCTCCCCTGAGGGACGCCACAGTTTAGCAGATGTTCTTCGGATATAGTTTCACCAATTTTGGTACGCTGATATCTGTTTGTAAGGTAGCTAGTAAAAAGTTGGAGTGCGACATCTCTTATTCCAATATTTTGCATTTTTTCAAGGAGTATGGGTATAGAGACAGTGTCGAATGCTTTTGCCAGATCCAAGAAAATTCCTATACATTTAACCCTCTTGTCAAGTTTATTGGTAACAAATCTTGTTAGAGAGTATACTGCGTCTCTGTTGATTTGCCAGCTCTGAACCCGAATTGGCAAGGTGATAATAGGTTTTTCTTTTCTATGTAATTAATAAGTCTAATATTGATAAGTTTTTCAAGGATTTTAGAAAGAGCTGGCAATATTGAAATTGGCCTGTAATTGTTGACACTGTCTCTATCTCCGTTTTTATGAATGGGGTGAATAATAGATTTCTTTAGTGCATTTGGAAAAACTCCATGTATGAAACATAAATTAATAACATATGTAAGAGGAGGGGCTATAAGGTGTTTAGCCAATTTAATAAACTTTGATGAAATTTCATCAGTACCAGTGGCAGATACATTTTTTAAATTAGTAATAGTTGCACAGACTTCATTAAGATCAGTCTCAAGAAGAACAATATTAAAACGATTGCGTGCGCGCGAAAGGGACTCGCGTCCAGATATTAGTTCTAACTAGCCTTCTTCCCGCGGCTTTGCACGCGTTTTTATATTAAAACGATTGCGTGCGCGCGAAAGGGACTCGCGTCCAGATATTAGTTCTAACTAGCCTTCTGCCCGCGGCTTCGCACGCGTTTTTATATTAAAACGATTGCGTGCGCGCGAAAGGGACTCGCGTCCAGATATTAGTACTAACTAGCCTTCTGCCCGCGGCTTCGCACGCGTTTTTATATTAAAACGATTGCGTGCGCGCGAAAGGGACTCGTGTCCAGATATTAGTTCTAACTAGCCTTCTGCCCGCGGCTTCGCACGCGTTTTTTATATTAAAACGATTGCGTGCGCGCGAAAGGGACTCGCGTCCAGATATTAGTTCTGACTAGCCTTCTGCCCGCGGCTTCGCATGCGTTTTATATTAAAACGATTGCGTGCGCGCGAAAGAGACTCGCGTCCAGATATTAGTTCTAACTAGCCTTCTGCCCGCGGCTTCGCACGCGTTTTTATATTAAAACGATTGCGTGCGCGCGAAAGGGACTCGTGTCCAGATATTAGTTCTAACTAGCCTTCTGACCGCGGCTTCGCAAACGTTTTTTATATTAAAACGATTGCGTGCGCGCGAAAGGGACTCGCGTCCAGATATTAGTTCTAACTAGCCTTCTACCCGCGGCTTCGCACGCGTTTTTTCGGGACAGAAAGCAGTCCCCATCCCCTGGGACTGTCCTAACTTCTGATCCCTATCCTACCTCCTGCCCCCTCCCAGCTAGGGTTCCCATAGGCCCGGAACTTTCCGGACAAGGCCGGAAATATTCGTCGGAATGCGGAGGCAATTCTAAACCCTCCGGAATTTCTACATTTAAGTGAAGAGTGAAATAAAAACCAAATAAACCAAATTATTTTTATTACAAATCAAAGTAACAACATTACTTTTGATATTAAATGCTCCCAGAAATATTGTTCAACACTTCCGAATCATTAATTAACGAAATTAATATTATGTTTACTGGAATTTTCATCAAATGTCAGGAATTTTCTCCGGGATTTTGATTTTTTGATCTGGTTACCCTGCTCCCAGCATCCATCCACACTACAAATATCATCAAAATCTGCTCAACCGTTACGGAGTTGAGTGGAACTGCACATAACGAGAGCGTAGCAGCGGGCGGAAGCTAACAAAACGTACCCTATAGCATTCTGCGATAATATAGCTTCTTGTAAGTGAAATACTTTTTGGAATCGGATCGGTAGTTCCTGTGTATAAATAATAGTAGTTCCGGCGTTATGGGATAATTCGCCGCACGTCAGTAAAGCTCCCGTCGACATGATTCTTCAACAATCATCATCATATTTCAGCAAAACACAAAGTCAGTATCTCCAAGTTCCTGTATTCCAAGATGTACCTGTAGCCATAGGAGATCACCTCGAGCTCTTAGGTGTTTCGCTCACGCCTACTCTCAACTTTGGCTCCTACATCGAGTCTATATAAGGCAAAAACAGCTGCCATGAAGCTAGGCATCCTGAATAAGGTAAGTTACTTCACACCAGGACAGCTTCTCAGTTTATATAAAGCACAAGTCCGGGCTGGTATGGAGTACTACTGCCATGTTTGGGATGGCTCGGCCAAACACCAGCTTGCTGCCTTGGACTCGATCGAACGTAGAGCTTTCAGGCTTATAGGTGAGCAACATATGGTGGAGACTAAGATCCAGAGTCTCGAGCACCGCCGTAAGGTTGCATGCCTTTCGATCTTCTATACATAGGTTACATTTCGGGGAATGCTCCCAGGAACTTCACGATCTGATCCCACCATCTCCTTTTCATCATAGGACGAGCAGGCGTACAGCGCGGTACCATCCTTACCTCATTAGTATACCTTCTTTTTTTTATTTTTTTTTAACGTTGATAGACCTTTGTTTGACCACGATCTCACCTGTTGGTAAGTGACGATGTGGCCGAAGATGAGGCACAAAGGTCTAGAAGGCACCTATTCGCTCTAGACTTGAAGAGACCCAGATTATAGTTTTCAGGAAAGACAGACTTAACGTATTCGTACTTAACGTTTCAGTTCTACCTTTATAATGCGAACTGCTAAGGAGTGGAATACAATACCGTCGTCTGTCTTTCCTGAAAACTATAATCTGGGTATCTTCAAGACTAGAGTGAATAGGCTAGAACTTTGTGCTCCATCTTCTGCCACATCGTCACTTACCAACAGGTGAGATTGTGGTCAAACAAAGGTCTATCAATTTATTAAAAAATGTACCAACTACATGTTTTATATTATGATTTGCAATATACGAGCCACATCATAAAATAGGCAAATGACTCACCTAGATATTAATTAATTTATCAGCCTCAAAGATAGTGTAGCACATTCTTGGTCATGCATGACGTAGCATGCTACGTCACAGTATTCTACACCGGAGGTCTCATAAAAAAAACAAAGCATAATGGAACCTATGCCTCTTAACAGACATGGAAAGAACTATAGGTATAGGTATAGACAAGACACTTATGAGTACCTTTAGCTAAAACTATTAGCTAGCCCAATGTAGTGAGGCATTTAGCTACCTACGGTTTTGTTAAAAGAAACAGAAAAATTACCAATTGTAAAGGATTCGCTAACTAAGATCGTCATCTGACCATGGAATTTAAGAGGCATTATTACAAAAAAAAACTAAATTAGTCCTGGTTTAAACCCAAACTACGTAGTCTAGGTTTGTCACGGTATTAAAGTTATATAGTTACAACTTTAATACAAAAGCTGATGGCTTGTTTTCTGAAATCAATTCTCGCGGTACTACACATATTTCCGACGAGTACTGACGCATTTTGTGTCACATCACAATCGAGATGATGAACATTTATTCACTAACAAGCAATCATCTGTCAATTTGTAGCTGCCCGAGCCTTTGTCAACTTTGACATAACATCGGACTATCTTGAGAGTTGTCTTCGGAAAACAAACCACGTGCTAAAGATGTATACAACTGTAAATTGTAATACCGTTACATACTAAGGCCCGTAATGACAGAAATAGTTTAAACTTAGAATAATAGATTAAACTGCTATTGATATTACGGGCCGTAGACTACGTATTCGGGTTTAAACCAGGGCTAAATTAGTTTTTTTGGAATAAGGCCGTAAGTATCCGATTATGTACTCGAGTGTTCAAATTCGGGTTATTTATAAAACTCTGTAATGCATCATTGCGAAATCAATGAGAATGACCTCACCTAATCTTTAAGATCTCACATGCTTACAAAATGGACGCGTATCTTGAATTTGAATCTTCAAATGAATCCTGAAATTACTTAACGCCACATTAAAATTTACGGTGAATTAATTCATTAGTTCAAATATAAACTGTGGATTGTTGTTTACTTCCTCAGTAATGGTGTTAGAGGCAAAGTAATGCACAAGAAGAATATTATTGACCGAGCGAGCGAAGCCCTTGCAACGCTTTCATCTGTCCGGATGTATGTATGTTGGTACTCGCGTACAGGTCGTATTTTTCATCGAATCTTGATGAAACTTGGTATACAGATACAGGTTCTAAAATTGCATAAGTATAATTTTTTGTTGTTGGTTATTTTTGATTGGAGGGGTATTTCCTCCAAATAGGGGGAAAGTTTGCTGCGGCGCCAGTTATCGGCCGATTTCGATAATATTTTGGCAGAGACATTCGGTACTCTTTAGAAAAGAATTTTGAATAAGAGCAAAATCGGTCAAGAGGTTGTCTCGATATACAGGTTGAGTTTTTTTTTAGAGCCTCTCAGGCGAACTTAGAAACCTTGTGAGGTATCGAAAAGTGATGTTAGGAGGACTCAATTTAGAAATTAACAAAATTCTGCATTCAAAAAAGATGAAATTTATTTAAAACCTATTTAGGCTCTAAAAAAACTCAACCTGTATATCTAGACAACCTCTTGACCGATTTTGCTCTTATTCGAACTTAGTGTTTCTGGAAAATAAGGTTTTATAAAAAATCTTTTTGTGTTCTTCGTTTGATCATTATGGACCGACATGATGCATAGTTTTATAAAAGTTTGTGCTGCGTGGTCTACTGTTCGCAGAACTACTAGTCTATGTTAGTTCCACGTCTAGAGCTGAAATTAAGCACTTTAGTGACCGTTTCCGGAAAGGTAGCCAACAAAATACGAGAAGGTAGTAGAATAGTATTTCTTCATTTGAGAAAATGATACTACAGGAAATAAATGAGTAGGTAAATATAATATATTTTGTATGAATCTAGGAGGATGTCAGTATTTGGTACTAGCTAGGTCAGTCTCCAAAATATGAGCACATTGTTTTTTCCGGTTTTATATCACGTAGGTAATCGTCGTAATGGCATCGTTAAATTTACTGTAGGTACTTAGCTACTTATGAGGGTTTATGTTTAAAATATAATTAACTTGTGTCCGCGCGTGGCTTCGCTCGTGTTTTATCAGGACAAAAAGTAGCCTATAGCTCAAACCAGGTTATAATCTATCTGTATACCAAAATTTCATCAAAATCGGTACAGCCGTGTCGGCGTGATTGAGTAACAAACATATCCAACCATACATACATAGACTCACGCTTTTTTTCCCCGAAAGGGTAGGCAGCTGAGCCTCAAAAGGCGTCTTTTCATCGTGGGTTCCACCATCGTGGAATATAGACGTGACAAGTGGTGAGCTCATCGCCACCATTGCCTCCCACGACTGACTCGGCTAACGCTTTCTTCCAGTAATAACACATTCCTTAATAAGCTAGCAGCCAGGACAAATCTTAGGGTTAGGTTCATGTCACCCAAGGTTCAATTCACCCCGAAAAAGATTACAAAAATAGTTTCTATGCGCGAAATCAAATTCAGTACTGTCGCGGAAAAAAACGTTACAGTACTGTTAAGATAACTATTTACGTATACGTACACTACAAACATAATACATTATAAAAAAAAACTCTAAAGGTACTACTAAACCTACTTAAATTATTTGAATGAAAAATCTCGAATGAAAAATCTCGATTGAAAAATCTCAAATGAAAAATCTCGAATGAAATATCTCGAATGAAAAATCTCGATTGAAAATTCTCAAATGAAAAATCTCAAATGGAAAATCTCGAATGAAATATCTCGAATGACAAATCACGAATGAAAAATCTCGATTGCAAAATCTCAAATGAAAAATCTCGAATGAAATAACTCGAATGAAAAATCTCGAATTTAAAATTTCGATTGAAAAGTCTCAAATGAAAAATCTCGAATGGAATATCTCGAATGAAAAATCTCAAATGGAAACAATTCTTTACCGACTTCAAAGCTAGGGATTTATCCCCTAATTTTGGAATATATTCTTGAAATTTATACGGGACCACCCTCGATGTAGCTCTAGTTTCAAATGGGTTTCAAATAAGAAAATAATTTTGAATTTATCGGTTCATAAATGACGGCGATATAAGGTAAACGATCTAAAGACAGCTCAATTGATCCAAATCACTACCACACGGAAGCGTCCCTAATGCTGGCTGCATTACCACGATAAAATGGCAATAGTAATGCTCTCGGGTCACGCACGCGTCCGCGTCGCTTCGACCAGACGTCCTGAAAGTATTTTGAAAACACGTTGGGCTCGGTACTCGCGGACCCAGAGTCTCGACCTCGTTTATTAATTCTTAATTAATTGATAGGTAACTAGACTAGTTCATTAATATTTTATGAATTGATTGAGAACGAATTTTATTGAATTTTGAATTTTATCAAATTAAATACGGTGGTTAAATTTACATACCTGTAAAAACACAGTTCACTAGCAACTCGCCCCGGCTTCACACGGGTAGTTTCGGGATCCCTCCCCCCTCCAACACCCCCATCTAACCACACACCAAATATCATCAAAATATGTTAATGCAGTTCCCCCCCACTCCCATGTTACTCGCGGATAATTTCACTTTATTTATGTGAAAGAATTTTTAAAATCGGTTTAGTAGCTTTTGAGTTTATCCATTACAAACAAACAAAGTTGACCTCTTTATACTAGTATTATTACTTGACGCTCTCAAACTAAAATATTTGTTTTGTACCTAAGTGTGTACTCAAAATATTTGAAATGAGCACGATTTACCACAAAAGTGTTCTACCAAAACATTATGAGACAATGATAAGATTGCTAAGCCCAAAACCTCACGAATATTCCACAAACGTAATCTAAAAAAAAATTACCTGACGATAGAAGACTCTCTCAATCTCTTTAATACACTAGCCGAGTAAAACTCGGTTTATCCATGGAAAATAGCGTTTTGTCTTTTGCTGACAAACAGTTTCAAATTCGATTGAGAGATACTAAACAAGGTGTAACTATTCCAAGGATATTCTGCGTTTATTAGTAGCACGGTTAACATGGAAATTTAAACGTTAATTTATAAACACAAGTTAATTTAATAAGTTTTTAAAATCCCGATTATTTTCAGTGTTCCTTTACCGCCCGATTTTCATAATATTTGGCAAAAACATTCGGAACTCAATTCAAAACAAGAATTTCGAATATGAGCAAAATCGGAGGCCTGCAATGCCCTAAGGAGAAAAATCTGTCAAGAGGTTGTCAAGATCAAAAACTACAATATATGTCAAGATAACTTCTTGACAACACAGACATGATGATTTACAGACTGACTGAACACATTTGTTGCAAAATGTTTATTGTTGCGATGTCTACTGTTCGTAGATAAAATAAACGAGTGAACCTTACAGTAGTCGCATTTATAATAGTTATTTTTATTTATTTTATAGTTATTTTATTTATTTATTTATAAACCTCTCGGGAAAATGCGCGCTTCCTGTTACACACTTCCGTCTCTTTTCACAAAATCACTCCCACAGATTGCAGGAAAGCGAGAGGAGATTATACCTATAGACGAAAATTGCCGATCAGACGGAATAACCATCTCTCGCTTTATATTATTACGGTATTAAGAGTGATCTGTGCAACTGACCTAGCAAAAACTCGTAAGTGTCAACGATTGACATTCCAATAGAGATGTCGGCGTGTATTTTTAGAAAGCTCTCAATAATCGAGACTGTATTTACCGTTTGAGTAAATCCATTGGCGTTACCTTGTCAGTCGGCGCCCGCGCCGGCGCCGTCGTAATTGAATGGCTGGTCTGGTCCAGGCACGGGAACCCGTTCGCCCTATAAGAGGGACCCCGTAATGGAGCAGGGTTTTTTTTCTAGCTTCCTATCTATACACTATACCATATATCATAATTACCTAAACACATTGTAGATCTAACAGAAAAGGGATTTAAGAAATGTAAGTATAAAAGATAATCTGATGAAAAAGGCATATTACGTACACCATAGGTCTAAGGGGATCTAACAGGACGACCAAAGTTCACAGGATTATAGCCAAGGGATCCATCAGGAACTACTCGATTACTTAGCTGATACAGAAGCTTGGGATGACGAGGAATAAGGTAGGTTAGGTAGCTTAAGTTTTGACAAAGCCCCTGTACAGCTGCTAACGATTGTTTAAATTTCATTGACAAGGCCTTTATGCAGCCGCTTAAAATTTAACATTATTCTATTACTTTTCCTTGTGATAATATAACAAAACCCCTATACAGCTGCATCTATTATCAGCATGTTTTTTCTACATTTTTCTATAGATACCTTGATGTGTAAATTAATTGACGTAGCTAGGTGTTCCCTGTGATCCTGCAGCTTGAATAAATACATGAAATAGCACTATTTTATATATAATACTCAGAGATCGCTTAGTGCCCTGCGCGTCCAATATAATAATGGTTTTAGGATGCTGATGGGACTTCCTCGCCTCTGCAGTGCATAATACGATGTCTGCGGAGGCTCGTTTTTTTTCCTTTTTTTTAATGTAATGGCTCGACAATCTGGCATACGGCCCGCCTGATGGTAAGCGGTTACCGTCGCCTATTGACCTCTGCAACACCAGAGGTATTGCCAAAGCGTTGCCTGCCTTCAAGGTTTTGAAGCGGCTCATGTTTTAGATCATGGTTCATGATTTTCACGCCATCATCCGTAAGAAACCTGTCTCATTGCTCAGCAGAGTGCGGAGCAGTTCCACCAGCGTCCTTTAGCTCATTCCCGATCGCTATGACCTGCCAGAGATGTTTGGGTGTTTGTAACTCAATCACGCCGAAACGAATAAACAGATTTCGATGAAATTTGGTACCTATAGATAGTTTATGACCTGGAACTCTAGGCTACTTTTTATCCTGATAAAATGCGAGCGAAGCCGCGGGCGGACACTAGGTACTTCATCAAATTATTGCACTTGCTAAGTTCATCGTACTCGTACAATACATCGTATTTTTAAAGGTTCGGCAACGCGCGTGTGATGCCTCTGGTATTGCAGGCGTCCATAGGCTACGGTAACCGCTTACCAACAGGTCGGTCGTATGCTTGTTAGCTAACTTGGTAGTATAAAAAAAACGAGCATGTTTGTAAAACATTAGTTGTTGTTTGTAATTTTTAAATCTTTCCTAAAATCTTTATTTACAGTACAGTGCCGGTTGTAGAATGATTCAAGTTTGTACGGTAATTACACTTCCGAGATGTTTCCTTGTCGTCTTGTTCATATATTAAACATGATGATTCATATATCAGTCTAACGTGTTTTTTCCTTCCTTAACCAACTACAATTATTAAGAGAACTGATGACCTTACCTCGCTAATCTTAAATATCTGATTCTTCGTCTCATGGAACTACATAAAAACATTTAACAAGGTTTTTAGGAAATCTGCTTGGGTTTAGCGGAGATTTTAAATTGATCGGATGCTGCAAATATTCAAGCTGAATTAAATTGCAAGGTTGGATCTTGGGGACCGGATTGTATTATCAAAAATAATAACACAGAAATAAGTTGTTATTTTGATTTAAACATGAATCATGCTGATAAATATAATCAAATTCATTCTTTTGAACCCTGGCTCGATCCGACTAACATCTGTTCATAGCAAAAAGCGTCTTTTTTTTTAATACTACTTGAATGACGGAACAAGCAGATGGCCCACCTGATGTTAAGCGGTAACCTCTGCCTATGAACAGTGCATTCTCACATAGGTCACGTCCCCCTAGGACGCGCCCTATGTGGCATTGCACTGCGCCTGCCACCCTGAGACATAAAGATGAAAAGTCTCATGCCTGCTTAGACTGTGTTATACTACCAAAACTATTTTTCACTTTTCCTCCATTTTTAACCTTGACGCAAAGCTACGCTGGAAAGCTCATGTCAAAAAGAAAAAAGATCAGTTGGAACTACGATACAAGAGGATGTACTGGCTGCTTGGAAGACATTCTAATCTAGCGGTACATAACAAAATACTTCTATACAAACAAGTCCTGATGCCAGTATGGACCTATGGTATATACAGCTGTGGGGCTGTACCAAAAAGACTAACATAGAAATAATCCAACGCTTCCAAAATAAAGTACTCAGAGGAATAGTAAACGCACCCTGGTACGTAAGAAACGACGATCTCCACCGGGAACTTAATACAGAGTTTGTCAACAAAGTCATTCAAAAATATGCAGAAGCTCACGAACGTAGACTTCATCATCATGTGAACGTCGAGGCAATCCAGCTTCTCGACAACACGGACATAGTGAGAAGACTCAAAAGAATTAAACCTTAAGAGTTAGTGTTGTGTAAACTATATAGTGAAATATAGTGCAAACTAGTGCTTGCTAATAAGAACACAAGAACAAAGTGTCCTCCTCTTAAATAGAGACAGTAAGAAAAGTGTCAATGGACACATTCTTAGGTATAATTTATGTTATAAATCTAAGTCAATGTTAAATTACTTATTAGCCTGCTTTATGGCTAGATTGGAATGATTTTGTACATTTAATATGTACACTAAAAAAAGAAACTTCTCTAACAGTGTGACATTTTAGCTGAGTGTACAGCAAGTGTATAGAACGTTCACCATAAGTTGGCACCTGCCATGGAGTATTTATAGGTGCCATCTTACGGTGACACGACGTAGTAGAGGTAGCAGGAAGGACCTGGACTCGACTCGCTCTGGATTGTAAGGATTGGAATCGCATGGAGGAGGCCTACACTCATTTTTGGATGCCCAAGTTTTAGTATTATAATAAGTACCTAGATTATAGAATAATAATAATTTATATAATGAAAACTGCAATTGAGAAATTTAATTAATTTTATGTTAATATGTTAATTTGTGAAATAAAGGTTTTTTTATTTTATTTATCTTACTGTGAACGAGCTGTAGTGTATTTACCTATGTACCTATCATCAATGTGAGTCTAGCGGTATACTAAATTCACTGACTACTAGTCAGCTACCTGTTTCTGGGTAAGACGGTGTGAGAGGAGAGACGATAGTCTGTGGAGCCGTGAGTGATGGCTGCAGACGGTCTGCTCTGCAAACGTGGTGATAACAGTGATGATCTGCCATGATCCACTTACGAGAGGAACCAGGAATTACTTACTTACATTGTGGTATAACTTTTGAAACTATCATGGTTATGTACATACTTTTCACTAGAAACGGGATATTTACCATGATTTTTGAGTTTTGAATGTTCCCGATATTTCGGCACAGTTGCATGCGCCATGATCACGGGCGAACTAACTAAACATACGGGGTTACATTGTGGTGTACGACACCACACTAAGCGTAGTTGAACTAAAGTGTATTTAGCAAAGAATTTATACACGTGTATTAAGCGTGTATTAGTTCCCTAGGACTAAAGTTTTGCATTCTTTAAATTTTGTCGTATTTATCAACAGCTTACATAATTAATTAATGAAGACTCGACTATTTGATGTTCCATTTTTGAAATATTAAGACTTATAAAGTGAGTGAGCTCACTCACTTCGCTTCAGTCGGTCTTTGTGACGGCAACGTACGAACGTGACGGACGTTTTATTTATTTTATTTTATTTTATTCTCTTAGGAAAACTAACAGCTAGGTACATAAAAACACTGAGTTATAAGGTATCGAAGGCCAATTAAAATGTTTTGTATGGGCACAGATAAAAGAATACTATACTAGGTATGGGTAAGGCCCGTCCATACTTTTTTATTTTGGTCGAAGGCTGCACTAGCATTTCTTGACAACCGTTGGAGGGAATACATTTATTTACAGAAAGAATTATACAAGGTATGTACAAAATACATATGAAACAGTTGTGCTACCTGAAGACCGCTGCAAGCGATCTAAAGGTAGCTCAACTGATCCAAATCACTACCAGACGGAAGCGTCCCTAAGATGCTGGCTGCATTGCCACGCTGAATGGCAATACTAATGCGTTGAGCCAGATAAGAGCCAGCTCTCGGGTCACGCGTCGCTTCGACCAGATGCCCTGAAAGGATTTTGAAAACGCGAAGGGCCCCGGAACCCCACGGACCCAGAGTCTCGACCGTTGGATGTATACGGCAGTGTTTGTCACCAATAAGAAATTAAGAGAGATAGATTGATTAACACTTTATTGTACACCAAAAAAGAAACATAATAGGAGTAACTAACTAGTACTAGGAGTATTCGCTGGTCCACCGTCGAACGCGGTCGCGGGCGGTGCTCATGATGAAGAGGCTTCTGAATTCAGTCTCGAAACGTCAGCAAAGTGACGAATAATAGTGGTAATTAGCCGTTTATCTTTTTGTAACTTCCCCCCTCTCATCACACTACCCCCCTTTCTACACTTACTAATTTCTTTGCCTCTCTACCCTCGTAACCCTAAACCCCAACAAACACTAGAAACTACTGACTGCTCTTAAACTTAACTCCCGCTTTCCTACTTTTCCTAATTACTTACATGAACGTATCTTTGATATGCTCATCATCTTAGTTATGGGTTTGTTTGATTCATTATTTAATTATTTTGGCCATGGTGATCGTCTAGTTTTTAGTGGTAGGACCGTACGTTGTGTAATTGTAGTAATTCAGGTAATTTTAAGTTATTTATGTCAAGACCTGATAATACCTAATGGAAACCTAACTAAACTTATCTATCGAATAATGAATAATATCTAAACTACTAAAATATAAATTCTATTTTGATTTGTTTTAAAATATAATTTGATTAACCTAGTTTATCCCAACGTTATTAATTTTAGATTGTATCCTAATTTATAACTACCGTTCAAAAACTTCCTCTCTATACCATACTTATAAAATTTCCTAACTTACCTAATATAATACCTAAAAACAAATCTATTTAATTACTTTATCCTAAAGTTCACTCCAACATAATTTAATTAGTATGAACGCCTCACAGAGTCAAAAGAGATGTGTTATCCTCTTAACAACAATAAGTATTGAAACTTCATAAATTATCATGATTAAAGCAAAGGACTTAGCTAAAGTTTGTTAGTCAGTCTGTAAAGTCTTGTACTGGGACACTTTAAGGGCCGCACAATAAAATTGTGCGGGACAGTTCATCCGACCTCCCCTCAACTGTCTTTCCGAACCTCGCCATATATAAATATTATAAAATATAATGAGGTTAAGGGACAAAGAAACATTCATACAGGAAAGTTATTATTCCAGAATGTTTGTATAAAAATGTATTTCAGAATTTAAAATTATATTTAATATAAAAGTCTTAATTTTGAGACTCATATTAAAATATAGATCTTTATTGATCTTTATAGACTCATTTATGTATTTATGCTTTAAAAGAGGATTCACAAACTCTAATGGTCCATGACACGTTCAAACTTATAATTTCTTAGAGGCTAAAACCTCAGATAATGAAAGATTAGGTATATTTATAAATACCACTTAGTCAAGTGTCTAAGATTCAAACTTGACTTCAGACTCATTTGGTCATCAAGCATTTTAGCCTAAATATTTATTTATTAGATGGAAATAATGGTTATAACGATATTCATAAAACTTCTCGAATTAACCTAAACGAAAATATTACCTTAATACCTACAACATCTACGAATTCTCTTACTCGAACTACCTAAAGGTTTTATTATTAATCTATTTTTATTCGAACTAGCAGTGAGGTGGGTTAACTCGCGATCATCCAACACTCTTCTAACACGGACTTGCCTTCACGGAAAGGCCCCTAAATTCTAATAGTAACCTAACATTCTACGGAATAAGAACAAGATCTACCTTGAAGTTAAATATTTTATTTTATATTTAAACGAACTAACAGTGAGGTGGGTTAACTCGCGATCATCCAACACTCTTCTAACCCGGACTTGCCTTCACGGAAAGGCCCCTAAGTTCTAATAATAATCTAACATTCTACGGAATAAGAACAAGAACTACCTTGAAGTTAAATATTTTATTATATTTAAACGAACTAACAGTGAGGTGGGTTAACTCGCGATCATCCAACACTCTTCTAACCCGGACTTGCCTTCACGGAAAGGCCCCTAAGTTCTAATAGTAACCTACATTCTACAAAGCCTAGTAGAAAATAAACTAAACTTCAAATAAAGCTCGATACAATAAAACTCTTCCGAATAATTTAAATAAATAAAATACAGTCAAAGTCTGTCTTTACCTTTACAAGAAACTAATTTCTGTTTTAAAGAATTCCCCAAATAAAACCTTGGAACATAATAAAATAGCATAAGAAAGAATTATTAATATTTGATATTACAGATTAGAGACTTCAAGTTCCTCCTTCTATTCTAGTCAGGATTCACTTAGCACGGCTCTTGCTAGGCTGAGTATAATCATGAACATCAAACACGATTTCTTTATATCTTTAGGCAAAACCCCAGTTACCTATTTGTTTCAAACTTTATAATTTTGTTTCAACAAAATAATCCAAAATCACAACTTTTACTTTTAACAAGTTTAGATTTACTAGCTTATTATTTCAAACAAGATAGTTTAAAAATGGAACTTCTGAATCCAATTCAAAATTCAAACTATTCTTTGAATATAAATTATGATAGTAGATATCCTGGTTTGTTACATCAGGTCAGTGTCTCAAGAGTCACTCCCTTCTCTAGTAGAGATCATCTTCAGTACGGCTTTGCTTGACTGGAGTATAACCGTTAATAACAAAATTGAGTTATCTTTCATCTCAATAGATATCACTATGTAAAATTTGTGAATTATTTCTCTCCAATTAAACACAGAAGTTCACTATTTCAAAATAAGTTGGATTTTAGATTTAATAGATAAGTAAGATTCACATTAAGTAATAGACTGCAAATATGAAAAAGAATTTCTATCAAGATATAAACCCTAACTAAAGGTTACGTGAAAACTAAGAACAAGTTTCTAGATTCAATTTATCAAAGAAAGGGTAAAAACTATTAAGTAAAATCATTAAAGTAATTAAACTGCTTTGAAAGACTTCTTTATTAATTCAGACGAAAACGTAAACGCAAACGTAAATGCAAACACAACACAAACGCAACATAGACGTCAACGCAATCAAGCGTAACATAAACGCAAACGTAAGTGTCAATGCAAACATAACGCAACATAAACGTAGTCGAAACAATGAATGTAAACGCAAACGTAAACGCAAACGTAAATGTAAACATAACACAAACGCAACATAAACGTCAACGCAATCAAGCGAAACGTAAACGCAAACGTAAGCGTCAATGCAAACATAACGCAACATAAACGTAGTCGAAACAATGAACGTAAACGCAAACGTAAACGCAAACGTAAATGTAAACATAACACAAACGCAACATAAACGTCAACGCAATCAAGCGAAACGTAAACGCAAACGTAAGCATAAATGTAAACATAACGCAACATAAACGCAACGTAAACATACAGTATTTTAATTACTTTAATTTAATTTATTTTATCTGTAAAGTACACACAAGCCATCAATTTATTCAATAAGACACAACATTACAAAAGTTATAAAAACAATTGACTTACCAATGATTCTCCAAGCTCCGACCTCTCTGGCTTCTCCAATCCAACTGTCCTCCCATCCGCTCGTCACCAGTTTTATACCCGCGACCCTCCTACGGGGGTCATGACCCTCATACGGTGGTCACGACGCTTCTACTGGAACTATGACCCTCGTACGGTGGTCACAATCCTTCTACGGGGGTCATGACCCTCATACGGTGGTCACGACGCTTCTACTGGAACTATGACCCTCGTACGGTGGTCACAATCCTTCTACGGGGGTCATGACCCTCATACGGTGGTCACGACGCTTCTACTGGAACTATGACCCTCGTACGGTGGTCACAATCCTTCTACGGGGGTCATGACCCTCATACGGTGGTCACGACGCTCCACTCAATTTCTATTGTTTTATTTGTTTCTTACAGACATTTCAAATTCTCCTAACTTCAAGCTCGATTAAATTATTATGTGTTTCCGCGAAACGGAACGATGTGGGTAGACCTCAGCAACAGAGCGATACTTAGTAGTAACATTAAGTATATAATTTGTATATATTGAATAATTTCATGTTGTTTATTTATTTTGTTATTCCTAGCATGTTTTACTTGCTAGATTTCTTGTACTGTGCAACATTGTTAACCTTAAATATGTTTGTGAAGTAAACGAATCATCAGTCAGCACGTATGATTAGTTACAGCTCGACCCCCTGCAAATTTTCGCAGTTAATTTTCCCAAAATTTACTATAGGAAATTTGGCATAATCCAATTTTACTCACAAACACAATTGAACTTCATTATTCTCATCATGATTTCCAAATTACAAGTAAACTACAATTTGATAGTGCTTAAAATCAAATATATATTTAATCTCGTGTGTGTTCGGGTGGGTGTGTATAAAGTGTAAAGTGTCTTTAAACCCAATCTGAAAACAGTCCATTAAGAACTCGAGCATCAGACGAAAATTATGATAACATAACCAAAACACCCAACCACAGAAACCATCTGTTTAATCTAGGTTCAGCAGAAGAAGCAGGGCTGTGAATTCTGCTATACCCGAGTGATATCAAGTAGCCCTTCCCGATCAAACCCTTGTTTGAAGTGAAAGTACTACCTCCCCCCTACTTTTTCCAGATCACCCAATAATGGCAAGTGTAACGGGGCGAAATAAACATGTTATTCCCCTGAAGCTAAAGTCCCATAATGAGCCATTTTCAATTCGGCGCATGTAGGAGTGCCCAGTTCGAACCTAACCACGTGAGTAGAACTTTTAATGAAGGCAACTCGTGACAGGAATATTTTGTCTAAAGACTTAAACCTAACACCAAATCCCTTCCTTCACCAACCGTCCTTTGTGTAGTAAATGTCATATCTAAAATTAAGCACCAGCAACCGTTTCTAACCTAGGAACTGTGGAATTAACTAAGCCCTTAATTTTTTTTTTTTTTTTTTTTTTTTTTTTTCATTCATCATCTCTTAAAACTCCTTACGTAAAAGTTTTGCAGTAGATTCACGCTACTTAATTAGCCCAACAGGTCAGTTTAGGTAAGAAACTTTTGTAAAATAACAAAATAAATTCGTTAAATTTAAGCTGATAAATAATAAATCAATTCAATCGATGAAAGCTTGTTAAACCAGATTATGATCATTCAAATTATTATTCGCTAACATTTTTAAATCTTAAATATCCTAGATAACTAATGTCTGTAACAAATCACAGCATGACTTCAAATTCATTCACTTTTTCTTTCATTTTTATCCTTTGAATCTTCAGGTTTATTTACTGCATGAAAAATATGAATCTAATTTAAGTTATATTTTTTTTTATTTTAATCGAACTAAACAGTGAGGAGGGTTAACTCGCGATCATCCTTCACTCTACTAACCGCGGACTTGCCTTCACGGAAAGGCCCCTAATTCTAAAAATATCCTATTTTCTACGAAACGAAAACGAACTACCTTGAAGTTAAATCATTTTTTTTTTTTTTTTTTTTAATAGAACTAACAGTGAGGAGGGCTAACTCGCGATCATCCTTCACTCTTCTAACCGCGGACTTGCCTTCACGGAAAGGCCCCTAATTCTAAAAATATCCTATTTTCTACGAAACGAAAACGAACTACCTTGAAGTTAAATAATTTATTTTTGTTTTTTAATAGAACTAACAGTGAGGAGGGCTAACTCGCGATCATCCTTCACTCTTCTAACCGCGGACTTGCCTTCACGGAAAGGCCCCTAATTCTAAAAATATCCTATTTTCTACGAAACGAAAACGAACTACCTTGAAGTTAAATAATTTATTTTTGTTTTTTAATAGAACTAACAGTGAGGAGGGCTAACTCGCGATCATCCTTCACTCTTCTAACCGCGGACTTGCCTTCACGGAAAGGCCCCTAATTCTAAAAATATCCTATTTTCTACGAAACGAAAACGAACTACCTTGAAGTTAATATTTTTATATTCAAGTTCCCAAATTTCTTGAATTTCATTCTATTATATTGTTTTCAAAACATAATTATCATATTTACATATATTTATCATTATAATAATATACTAAAGTCAGGCCATTCCAATAGGTAACACTTGACAACTCATCAAAATTCAACAACGTAACCCTGTAACGGCGGGCATAAAGTAAGAACTGCAAAATGCTTAACTTTTTTTTTTTTTCAATTACTATGTTTATTGTAACAATGACCGATACGAGTAATTTTACGATTTTCTTTCACTAATAAACCATTCTAAACGTAATAAACAATTTCTGATCCCAAGAACTGAACGCCGCCACAATGTTGTGTCATTTAACCCTTTTTCTTTACAAACACTAGGGATGCTACTCCAAAAATCGAAAGCTGATAAGTTGAATAGAATGCAGCGATTACTTATGAAGAAATATCTTCATAAATTAGTAACCTCGTTGTGATTATAATAAAACATAATGTTTTTTTTTTTTTTTTTTTTTTTTTTTTTAACTAACTATAAAAATACAAAAAACTAAATAGAAAAATCATTGATGTTAAATACAATTTAGCTGGGATGTATATAATGGACAATGCATCGTATCACTCTGCACAAGTTGTCACACCACCAACTCATAAATATTGAAATTGTGTTGTGGCTGGTAAGAAAACTTTATTAAAAGTTGAGTTGTTAAATCTGGTAAAAGCAACTAAGTCGTCTAAGCTCCGCTATGTAATCGATGAACTAGCCCTAGAGCATGGACACAAAGTTATTCGATTTCCTCCCTACCGTTGCCAGTATAACGCCATCGAGCTTATTTGGGCACAAATAAAGGGTCATGCAGCGTGGAACAATACTGAACCACTCTTCAGTACTGCTAAAATGATGACTCTGCTACAAATTGTGTGTGTAGAAGTCAGTCAGAAAAGTCGTACAGAAAACAAAGAAAATAATTTTACAAGATTTTGAACGAGATGTTAGAATAGACAATATTATTGGAAGTGAATTAATAATATCTCTAAGTGCTGACAGCAGTGATGAAGATGACAATACTAATAACAGTTCTGATAGTTCAACTGAATAAATGTTTTTTTTTTGTTAAATTATGTACCTATCTTAATTTGCTCCTTAAATTTACAAAAGAAAATAATGGGACAGGAATTCACCCGATGACCCTTCAAATTCACATATGTTCCAAGTCCGTATTGATTCATTCACCCTAATCGATGTTTCCAAGCAGATCACCTCAATATGAAGATAAAACCGACAAACGTCAAATGTCACCCACCAAAATGGCCCAACTATAACTTTTTTTTTTATATTTTGAAACTCTACTTTTCTACCAACAATTTCTGAAAAATAAAAACATTGACTAGACCTGTTCAGGATTTCATATCCTCCTTTCTAATCAAATAATATTGCACTTCAGAAATCTTATCAAGAACGTTAAATTGTAACCTCTAAAATCAAACATTTTGTTCCTATATTTCACGCAACCTTTGTTCAAATCTTTTATTATAAAAAACTCATTGAAAACACTGTTGAAACACTAGGGCCCTCCATAACCTCAATCCCCAACAATTTTTTTTTATGGTACCTTTTAAAAATCTACTTAAATTACCTGTTCATTCAACATCATACACGACTCCTTTTAGACACTATTCATTGTAGTTCATTCATCCCTAGCTTTCCAACAGCATTATTTATATTTAAATACATAATTTACCTTTTAATGAACTACTCTTAACTATTAGCTTACTATGAATCTCACCTGTCCAAATTAAGCTACTCCTTTTTTAGTTTACCCCATTTAAAAATCTCCAAATAGTTTGATGATATAGAAACCAAACCTTCCAATAAATTACCCCTTTACTCAGAAAGAAAAAAAAACTAAATTTGTTATATATATTTTACATTACCTACCCTTTTTTTTTTCACCCAAACTTGACAAAAGTATAAAATCAAACTTTGACCAATGACAAGGTATTGTTTAGAAATAATAACCCAACTCAATCAGTTTCTAGACTATCTTGATTCTAGTTCAGAAGAGTTTTGCTATACCTATTTTTTTTGTAATCCTAAGTTACTCCTTTTTTACTAGAGGCACTAATGCAATGAACCATCTTAGTATGTTGTTACTAAACTTTTATAAGAATAAATATAACACGAGAATGAAAATTTGTTATTACGCATTTTGTACAATAGAACCCTCATTTACTTTAGGCTTATTTATGAGTCTGAAACTTTGAAATAAATAAACAAATCTTAAATAAATCCCTTTTTTTTCTAAAGTAAGTCAATTTTTTTTATATATATTTCGCCTGTTTTGGCTAAACCCTTTATTTTAACCCAACCTAACCAAAGGAAAGAGGTCGTTCGAGAAGCACTACCACCATACCTATTCCCGCCACAAAACAGTAGTGCTCGCATTGCTGTGTTCTGGTTTAAAGAAGAAGGGTGTCGGTGAAATTACAGGCACATGAGACCTACGTCTCAGGATGGCGGCCGCAGTGCAATGCCACACCGGGCGCGTCCCAAGTGGACGCGACCCATGAGGCAATGCACCGTTCATAGGCAGAGGGCCACTCAAGATTTGGTGGGCCATCTACTTGATCCGCAATTTCAAGTAGTATAAAAAGTAAAACCTAAGTAGTTTTTTTTTCTTACCTAACCTAAGTGAAACCTAACAACCTAACCTAAGAGAATCTTAAGCAGACATTCCTTTTAACATCCTAAGCGAAACCTTTCTTTTTTTTTATAGTTTTTTTTTTTTTTTTCCTCAAAAACTAATTTAGATTATGTTATACCATATTTGATTCCAACAAATAAACACTCAGAAATGAACCAGACCCATTTGCTCCAACAATTCATTATTTTGTTCTATGCAACTTATTTTTTTATTTATATATTTACTAAGTCGCCCTATGAGTAAAAATAATTAATAATGAAGATGTGAATAGATTTATTTTAATCTCAATTTAAAGCTCTAAAAAGGTACATTCTTACGTAATTGTTTACCACAGATGTAAAACCTAAATGCAAGCAATCTTCGACCCCCTTTTAAAATAACTACATACCTACGTATAATATCAAAGAAGATTTATTCTAAAGCAAAACAATATATTTTACGACTTCCCCATTTGAATAATTATATACCTACTTCTATAACAAAAAAACATTTCACGATACTTTAGTTAACTACAAAATAATAAAATTTACGACCCCCCGATTCAAAGAATGAAATACCTACTTGTATGAAAAGATAAAGTTAACCATTTACAAAAACTATTTTTAAAACGACTTGTTTAACGTCCATTAATTTCTAATGTAATACCTTCTCAAAAACTTAATATCTTTGAATAATCCCGCTTAAAGAAATCAACCCTTAAAATCCAAAAAATATTATCTATCAATTTATCTAACTATCTACCTGTCTATCTACCTATCTATCTTCCTATCTATCTACCCATCTATTCATCTTCTATTTATGAAAGTATTTACCTATTTTAGTTTAATTCAAAATAATTTATTTATCGACCCTCCGTTCAAAGAATTTTTAATTCCCACTTTTACAATGCAAACCCACTATTAACCTGCTTAAAATTAATTAACTAACCGACCCCCCGTTTAAAGAATTTTAATTCCCACTTTTACAATGCAAACCCACTATTTACTTACTTAAAATTTGTTTACTAACCGACCCCCCGTTTAAAGAATTTTAATTCCCACTTTTACAATGCAAACCCACTATTAACCTGCTTAAAATATGTTTACTAACCGACCCCCCGTTTAAAGAATTTTAATACCTATTTTTACAGTTATTAGAAATGTTGGGTAGAACTACTCGAAGTTAACTTCTTATTTTAGATAAAAATACCTGAGGCAAAACTGAGAAATTTACCTAGTTAGAATTAACCCCGTTTTATTCTATGTAAATGGAACAAATTTAATATATTATAACAACAAAATTCATAGATAAGTAGCTCAAAATAAAATAGGAAACATAAAAATACAATTCTGCTATTAAAATAATCCTATTTTACTACTAACCTATTTTATGTATCTACAATGACTAGTTCAGTTTTTTTTTTTTTTATTTTTTTTTTTTTTTTTTTTATTTTTTTTTTTTTTTTTTTTTTTAAAGGCGTTAAATGGACACTAACCTGATGATGATGGTATTCTTTATACTACCTTGAACAATTATTTCTGCTAAAGTTTTTAGATTCTTTATATTCAATTAACCTCAATAGAACCTCACTTAATCAATTATATTTCAATTTTTCCAAAATTTGCTACTAAAATGTTATCTACCTTTAAAGAATTTAAAAATCGCAACTACATAAGACTGAAAGTGACATTATTTACTTTGTTACTTTGCCTAGAAATAGAAGTTAACCTACCTATTTTCTCGCATAGTCTTTAAGTTCGATAACCTTTTAAACAAGGACACAATTATCTATTTATTTTTAATAAATTTAACAAACACTACCTACCTTCCAACTAACGTAATGAAATTACTTTCCTACAACGAAGACTTACATAATTTATAAAACTATTGAATGAAATGATGCCTACAAAAATTACTAAATAAAATACCTAATTATAGTTTGACTGGACATAGAACTTTCCTATATTTACGGCAACAAATTGTGCGGGAAACCCGCCACATGAATTAAATACTAAATCAACAACCCACAAACTAACAATATACCCAAAAATATTTATTTTATACTTATGACAGCTTAAAAAAAAATAACCTAATTAATTTATATTACTAATAAATTGAGAAACTACTTAATTTAGACATAAACTATCCTGGTCACGGCTATACCATATTGTAACTTCCCCCCTCTCATCACACTACCCCCCTTTCTACACTTACTAATTTCTTTGCCTCTCTACCCTCGTAACCCTAAACCCCAACAAACACTAGAAACTACTGACTGCTCTTAAACTTAACTCCCGCTTTCCTACTTTTCCTAATTACTTACATGAACGTATCTTTGATATGCTCATCATCTTAGTTATGGGTTTGTTTGATTCATTATTTAATTATTTTGGCCATGGTGATCGTCTAGTTTTTAGTGGTAGGACCGTACGTTGTGTAATTGTAGTAATTCAGGTAATTTTAAGTTATTTATGTCAAGACCTGATAATACCTAATGGAAACCTAACTAAACTTATCTATCGAATAATGAATAATATCTAAACTACTAAAATATAAATTCTATTTTGATTTGTTTTAAAATATAATTTGATTAACCTAGTTTATCCCAACGTTATTAATTTTAGATTGTATCCTAATTTATAACTACCGTTCAAAAACTTCCTCTCTATACCATACTTATAAAATTTCCTAACTTACCTAATATAATACCTAAAAACAAATCTATTTAATTACTTTATCCTAAAGTTCACTCCAACATAATTTAATTAGTATGAACGCCTCACAGAGTCAAAAGAGATGTGTTATCCTCTTAACAACAATAAGTATTGAAACTTCATAAATTATCATGATTAAAGCAAAGGACTTAGCTAAAGTTTGTTAGTCAGTCTGTAAAGTCTTGTACTGGGACACTTTAAGGGCCGCACAATAAAATTGTGCGGGACAGTTCATCCGACCTCCCCTCAACTGTCTTTCCGAACCTCGCCATATATAAATATTATAAAATATAATGAGGTTAAGGGACAAAGAAACATTCATACAGGAAAGTTATTATTCCAGAATGTTTGTATAAAAATGTATTTCAGAATTTAAAATTATATTTAATATAAAAGTCTTAATTTTGAGACTCATATTAAAATATAGATCTTTATTGATCTTTATAGACTCATTTATGTATTTATGCTTTAAAAGAGGATTCACAAACTCTAATGGTCCATGACACGTTCAAACTTATAATTTCTTAGAGGCTAAAACCTCAGATAATGAAAGATTAGGTATATTTATAAATACCACTTAGTCAAGTGTCTAAGATTCAAACTTGACTTCAGACTCATTTGGTCATCAAGCATTTTAGCCTAAATATTTATTTATTAGATGGAAATAATGGTTATAACGATATTCATAAAACTTCTCGAATTAACCTAAACGAAAATATTACCTTAATACCTACAACATCTACGAATTCTCTTACTCGAACTACCTAAAGGTTTTATTATTAATCTATTTTTATTCGAACTAGCAGTGAGGTGGGTTAACTCGCGATCATCCAACACTCTTCTAACACGGACTTGCCTTCACGGAAAGGCCCCTAAATTCTAATAGTAACCTAACATTCTACGGAATAAGAACAAGATCTACCTTGAAGTTAAATATTTTATTTTATATTTAAACGAACTAACAGTGAGGTGGGTTAACTCGCGATCATCCAACACTCTTCTAACCCGGACTTGCCTTCACGGAAAGGCCCCTAAGTTCTAATAATAATCTAACATTCTACGGAATAAGAACAAGAACTACCTTGAAGTTAAATATTTTATTATATTTAAACGAACTAACAGTGAGGTGGGTTAACTCGCGATCATCCAACACTCTTCTAACCCGGACTTGCCTTCACGGAAAGGCCCCTAAGTTCTAATAGTAACCTACATTCTACAAAGCCTAGTAGAAAATAAACTAAACTTCAAATAAAGCTCGATACAATAAAACTCTTCCGAATAATTTAAATAAATAAAATACAGTCAAAGTCTGTCTTTACCTTTACAAGAAACTAATTTCTGTTTTAAAGAATTCCCCAAATAAAACCTTGGAACATAATAAAATAGCATAAGAAAGAATTATTAATATTTGATATTACAGATTAGAGACTTCAAGTTCCTCCTTCTATTCTAGTCAGGATTCACTTAGCACGGCTCTTGCTAGGCTGAGTATAATCATGAACATCAAACACGATTTCTTTATATCTTTAGGCAAAACCCCAGTTACCTATTTGTTTCAAACTTTATAATTTTGTTTCAACAAAATAATCCAAAATCACAACTTTTACTTTTAACAAGTTTAGATTTACTAGCTTATTATTTCAAACAAGATAGTTTAAAAATGGAACTTCTGAATCCAATTCAAAATTCAAACTATTCTTTGAATATAAATTATGATAGTAGATATCCTGGTTTGTTACATCAGGTCAGTGTCTCAAGAGTCACTCCCTTCTCTAGTAGAGATCATCTTCAGTACGGCTTTGCTTGACTGGAGTATAACCGTTAATAACAAAATTGAGTTATCTTTCATCTCAATAGATATCACTATGTAAAATTTGTGAATTATTTCTCTCCAATTAAACACAGAAGTTCACTATTTCAAAATAAGTTGGATTTTAGATTTAATAGATAAGTAAGATTCACATTAAGTAATAGACTGCAAATATGAAAAAGAATTTCTATCAAGATATAAACCCTAACTAAAGGTTACGTGAAAACTAAGAACAAGTTTCTAGATTCAATTTATCAAAGAAAGGGTAAAAACTATTAAGTAAAATCATTAAAGTAATTAAACTGCTTTGAAAGACTTCTTTATTAATTCAGACGAAAACGTAAACGCAAACGTAAATGCAAACACAACACAAACGCAACATAGACGTCAACGCAATCAAGCGTAACATAAACGCAAACGTAAGTGTCAATGCAAACATAACGCAACATAAACGTAGTCGAAACAATGAATGTAAACGCAAACGTAAACGCAAACGTAAATGTAAACATAACACAAACGCAACATAAACGTCAACGCAATCAAGCGAAACGTAAACGCAAACGTAAGCGTCAATGCAAACATAACGCAACATAAACGTAGTCGAAACAATGAACGTAAACGCAAACGTAAACGCAAACGTAAATGTAAACATAACACAAACGCAACATAAACGTCAACGCAATCAAGCGAAACGTAAACGCAAACGTAAGCATAAATGTAAACATAACGCAACATAAACGCAACGTAAACATACAGTATTTTAATTACTTTAATTTAATTTATTTTATCTGTAAAGTACACACAAGCCATCAATTTATTCAATAAGACACAACATTACAAAAGTTATAAAAACAATTGACTTACCAATGATTCTCCAAGCTCCGACCTCTCTGGCTTCTCCAATCCAACTGTCCTCCCATCCGCTCGTAACCAGTTTTATACCCGCGACCCTCCTACGGGGGTCATGACCCTCATACGGTGGTCACGACGCTTCTACTGGAACTATGACCCTCGTACGGTGGTCACAATCCTTCTACGGGGGTCATGACCCTCATACGGTGGTCACGACGCTTCTACTGGAACTATGACCCTCGTACGGTGGTCACAATCCTTCTACGGGGGTCATGACCCTCATACGGTGGTCACGACGCTTCTACTGGAACTATGACCCTCGTACGGTGGTCACAATCCTTCTACGGGGGTCATGACCCTCATACGGTGGTCACGACGCTCCACTCAATTTCTATTGTTTTATTTGTTTCTTACAGACATTTCAAATTCTCCTAACTTCAAGCTCGATTAAATTATTATGTGTTTCCGCGAAACGGAACGATGTGGGTAGACCTCAGCAACAGAGCGATACTTAGTAGTAACATTAAGTATATAATTTGTATATATTGAATAATTTCATGTTGTTTATTTATTTTGTTATTCCTAGCATGTTTTACTTGCTAGATTTCTTGTACTGTGCAACATTGTTAACCTTAAATATGTTTGTGAAGTAAACGAATCATCAGTCAGCACGTATGATTAGTTACATTTTAATAGGAGTAACTAAACAAAAATTGTAGTAGTTACAATGGGCGGCCTTATCGCTGAAAGTGATTTCTTGTTAGACATCCAAATAAAGTTGTTGTACGACATAATATAAGTCAACATTGTTGTGTACAATAGTGTACACTACAGCTATCCCAACATAAGACAGCCGATAGCATAACGGTCAGTCGTCAGTTTAACGGACAAACCGGAACCCGCTAATTAGTTTTGAGTTTAACGTCGACTTTGTCTTAAACCTGCGTTTAAGAGGCTGACCACAGCAAAGTTCCGACACTATCTAACTCAGTAAAGTTCAGGAAGTTGGAAACTGACAGAATAATTCTCGCGCAACGAAAAGTGAACGAAAGTCACGAAAAACAGTATTTAAACAAATATTTGCTGTGTAACCGAAAATATAAATCTACTATGACCGCTAAATTAATATTATTTGTTACTCTTATTCATTTTATCAGTGTACGCTGATTGATAATAGAGATATTTACATTATAAGCGCATTGTAGAGGGTTAGTTCACGATTTTTATTTTCAAGAAAATATATCGCAATCTTGTTTTACGCTCTATCATGCCCTTGGAAATATGATGAAGATTAACATATTTTTTGTTGTTGTCATAAACTGCGTAGATTTTGTTAACATACGTATCGTAGAGTACGTATACGTAGTGTATTGTAAGAGAAGCGTATTTGAATTGTCAGCCTCTTTATTCATATAGTTTAGTGCCAGTTCTAGGTTTCCAGGTTCGGTTAAGTGGATAGTTGCGGGCTTAGAGTGCGGCTACACTTGAATGAGTTATTTCAATTTGTTTTTTTTTTAAAACGACATTGTTTGGAAAAGATCTGAATCAAGTTTTCCAGTAGTTTTTTATTTGGTTTTGGCATTTTCAGAAGCAAATGCTTGACCAAAAATCGCTATGTATAAATAAATAAATAAATAATGCTGAACAGTTCACACAACATTATCTAGTCCCAAGCTAAGCAGAGCTTGTGTTATGGGTACTAGATAACTGAATACATTACATTGATAGATATTTTTTTTTTAGATAGAAAATGCCCAGAACACCCTGTACAAATATTTGCAGATGGTAAAAATATTTGTTCCGAGGCGGGAATCGAACCCGAAACCTCCTGCGTCGCAGGCGAACCTTCGCCCGCCGCGCCACAGAGGTCGTCAAAATACGTTTAAGAGAAGCGTATTTGAATTGTCAGCCTCTTAATTCATATAGTTTAGTGCCAGTCCTAGGTTTCCAGGTTCGGTTAAGTGGATAGTTCCGCGCTTAGAGTGCGGTTACACTTGACTGGGTTATTTCAAATTGTTTTTTTTTAGCGACAGTGTTTGGAAGAACAGTACCCAGTAGTTCCTTTTTTTGGTGTTGGTATTTTCTACAAATGGTATTTTCAGAAGCAAATGCTTGACCAATAATCGCTATATGTATGCCTATAATATTTGTGAAGTTCCCTCAATTCCTCATGGATCCCATCATCAGCACCAGATTTTGACTAGTTATTAAAACACTCGTGTGATACTATTAAAAACCACGCCAAGGCTCGGTTTTAAAATTCACACCCGTGTTTTAATAACCCATGTTATCTAAAAGTTTCTTAAACTACTATTTCAAGACAAACTTTTATAAAACTTGAAATCTTTGCTTGAAATCAGAACCATGTGCTGATCAAAATGAGCCTAAACACGGCCAGTCTTTTTAAATATTATGGTGACAGCGAGCTAATCTGATGATAGACGGAAGGTGGAAAACGGAACTTCTAGATGGATAAACTATTATCCATCGATTGGATAATAGACTGAATTCGACTGGATCGAATATTGTATTGTCATCGGAACTTGACTGGTATGCAAAATCTCAGTTCAATCGGTTGTCAAGAAGTGGTTCTAATTCAACTTGCAAGATTTGACACTTAGAATATAGAATAAACCAGAACCCGTGTAACGCGTAAAAAATGTCACCACGCAAACTAGTCACAATGAGAATAGTTTCACCCATTTTGTCTGTGGTCGGCCGTGTGGCTAGTCGTGCGACCTCGAAACATTTTCTTGTGAATATGCCGTCGTATGTCGTTCCCACACGTAAAAATTCTGCTAGGCATAAAATGAAAAGTGATCAAATCACATTTCATAAGTTTACATTTAAATATTTTTTTGGTTTAAATAATGAATTTTGGGAAAAAGTCAAGCGTCTAGTTTGCCATTGTTGCCAGCATCAATAACATATCACCCCTACTGGTGGGAAGTATGACCGGCCCTGGGGGAGGCATTGTGTTTTGGCGACACAGCGCCCCGTACTAATAGCATCGTACGCACTTTCTGGTTTATTCTATATTCTAAGCAAACTAACATACAAACATTGCAAGATAAATGTGATTGCGAGCTTGTAAAATTGAATGGTGTGGGAATGAGCAAGCCTCTTTACCCGACTAGCAGAGCAGGTGCTGTTATGCACGAAGGGTAAAATTGATGACACTGGCACTGTGACCTTTCACACATTGTTATTACAGGCTGCATTATAGATTATTAGCTTTTTAGACCCATTTTAATATTTATTTATTACTGACCCGTGAGGAGGTCGCATCGCTAAGAATAAAATTAAAATAAATAAATCGATAATGCTGGACAGTTTACACAACATTATCTAGGCCCAAGCTAAGCAGAGCTTGTGTTATGGGTACTAGATAACTGATATACCTACTTAATACAATATATAACATAGATAAGTAGATATTTTTTATCATACATAGAAAATACCCAGAAAACCCTGAAGAAATATCTATATAGAATATAAATAACCCGGGTGTAGCGTGCTGTAATTTTAATTTATGTAATTTATCTAGTGGTCCGCCCCAAACTGAGCCCTCGCAATAATTTTAATTACACACGATGCAATATCTTGTATGTCTTCGTATTGTAAAAAGGTCGTCACGTTGTCTACGCTGTAGTTGTCAGTTCCAGTTCTTTGAAGCGGTATATAGGTACTCATACGGATGTTTTTCGCTGTACTTTCATAACGTATCTAAAAACTTATGCAGTAGTACCTATTCTAACTATAAAATTCCTTTTAAATTCTTGCTTGATTACATTATTCTTACTAAAAAAACAGAGTATTTTGTCCTAATTGCAATTAGACTCCTGTCATGAAAAAATACTTTAATTAACATTGTAGGTAAAATATTTTAATTAACTTTGGAAATAAAAATGGAGGATGATGCAAATATGACAAAGATTTCTAATAACAAGTTTTTTCTTGTTTTCAAGTGTTATCTTTCTCAAAACAAGCTTTTATGAAATTAGTGATCGGGATGGTGTGGTGATCAAAATGAGTATATACACTGCCAGTCTACTATTGTCCATCGAGAACCACCATCTCCATCATCAGATCAGCTCGCTGTCACGTTATCTCCATCGTACATAGATATGGGCCAAACAGATCAATCAAACACCGGGAAGTGCGTCAAAGATCTGATTACACTTGCACGATTATTGTCTAATTGATGTCGATTACCAGTTTGTTGTTCATTGCGCAGCGTGTTTTAGCTTTTTTTAAAGAGCGAAAATATTTGGAACACGCAGCGCTATGAATAGCAAACTGGTAACCAAAATCGAACTTCAGTGTGTTAGACCGCGGGACAGGTAAATATAAATGAAAGCTTGTAAAAATCGTCAGATGTTTGCAACCCCCGCACCGTTGGTCTGGACAACTACCGTGTGGGCGACATGGAATATATTTCAACGATATATTTATTTTTCCCTTGGCACAAACTCAGTCTTTGCATTAGGTCTGGATCACTCAGATGTGTTTGTTTTAAATAATAATAGATTATCAGAATAAGTGTGCAAAGGTAAGCACTAAATACTCTTAGACTTTTTTATCAATAACAAACCTACATACATACATACATAGACACACGCCTTTTATGCTGCGGGACAAATGTTTGTATGATCTGCAAATATTTGATCCTTGTCTGGGTGTTATGGTACTATGGTACTTGTAGTTCCTGATAACCACGACACAAGGAATCTTAGTGTGGGATCGGGACTATGTATGAGTCAAGTTATGTATAAAAAGTTTATAAAAAAAGTTTAATGTTTAATGGTAAATATCCCGTTTCTAGTGAAAAGTATGTTGTACATAACCATGATAGTTTAAAAAGTTAAATATGTGCACGTTTATTACTACATTATTTAACTCCTAAAAGCCGTTAACAATAATAGCATATTTATATTCTCTTGTCTCCACTACTTTACGCCAATTTAATGATTTGTATATTATATTTGTATGGTAACAAATCACCTATTGTCCTTTTAAGTAAGTTTAAGGCGATTTGTTAAAATTTTGGTGTCACTGCGTTACGTGCTCACTCAGTAACGGTAATGGTTACATACAAACTTGATATTAATACACTAATTATCTGAGTATGTTATCTAAATAAATGTTTCAAACTTGATATTAATACACTAATTATCTGAGGATGTTATCTAAATAAATTAAAAACAGAAACACGATTGGTAAAACTTTACTATAGATAGGTTTATTTTTTAAATCGACCCCATAAAATCCGTTTTGGGTCCCTCCTTCGAATAGAGAAAATATTTTCGGTTAATTTTTATACTAATCAGTAGGTAATAACAGAACTTAGATTAATCGAAAATGATTTATTTTCATGTGTTACTTATTACTTATAAAGCTATGTTTTATAATTTGTAGCTTACCTCAATTACTTTCTGAGCGGCAAAAATCTATACCTCACCTCTTCCCGGGTTCAAGTGAGTAATAGCACAGAATAAATATTAGTACAGGTAATAGCGTTATCACTTTCATGAAATTATTGGTTTCTTGATAGACTCGATATTTTAGCATATCGCTTTAAACGAAAAATCCATTTTCTGGTTAGCTACGCAAAATAGGTCTAATAAACAAGATTCACAAGCGAGTGTTAATTTATAGTGTTCAGGACAATAGACCAACGACATTTTTAAGGTCACAGGAAGTATGTGAATGGAGGCGGTTCAAGATTGCTCGTCGTGGTATTATATAGGAGAGGTCTATTTCTTAGAATAGGTAGGTAATAGTCGTAAATAAGATTTTTAACTGACTAAATCAAGTACAATATTCAAATTAAAAATATACATGGATACTGCATTATAATACCGAGGGATCACTGTACCAGAAACACGATAGGACAATATTTTCTCGGTAGAAAAAAAACCCAAATTTACCTCTAACTAGGCTAGATTCGATTGTTTATTGTTTTTTTTTTAAGCTTTGTGAATGATGGAACAAGTAGTTGTCCCCACCTGATGTTATAAGCGGTAACCTCTGCCTTTAACAATGCATTGCCTCATAGGTCACGTCCACCTAGGACGCACCCTATGGGGCATTGCACTGCACCCGCCACCCTGAGACATGCGATGAAAAGTCTCATGTGCCTGTAATTTCACCGGCACCCATACCCTTCAAACCGGAACACTACTGCGAGCACCATACTGCTTTGCGGCAGAAATAGGTATGGTGTACTTCGCCGGACGAAATTTTTCACAAAGTCTCTACTACTACGACTAAGTGAACGTAGGTGATGAGCCAAGAATGAATAGGTGCCTTCTAGACATCCGCGCTCCAACGTCGGCCGCACTTACCAAGAACTGAGATCGCGGTCAAATGAAGGTCTATTCATAGTAAAAAAAAACCCGCCAAGTGCGAGTCAGACTCGCGCACGAAGGGTTCTGTACCATTATCTATAAAAACGGCAAAAAAAATAGGATATTAAAATAATAAAAATTTCACGCAAAAAGTTAACCGCTTAACACCCATCCAAAAACTGACCTCGCAGAGCATTACTTACCCCTACATTTGGAAAAATCACGTTTGTTGTATGGGAGCCCCCTTACATATTTATTTTATTATATTTTTAGGGTTCCATAGTCAAAGACAAGGAACCCTTATGGATTCGTCATGTCTGTCTGTCTGTCTGTCTGTCCGTGTATGTCACAGCCTTTTTTTTCCGAAACTATAAGAGCTATACTGTTGAAACTTGGTAGGTAGATGTATTCTGCGTGAACCGCATTAAGATTTTTACACAAAAATTAAAAAAAACAATTATTTTTGGGGTTCCCCATACTTAGAACTGAAACGCAATTTTTTTTTTCATCAAACCTATACTTGTGGTGTATCTATGGATAGGTCTTCAAAAATGATGTTGAGGTTTCTAATATCATTTTTTTCTAAACTGAATAGTTTGCGCGAGAGACACTTCCAAAGTGGTAAAAAGTGTCCCCCCCCCCGTCCCCCATAACTTCTAAAATAAGAGAATGATAAAACTAAAAAAATATATATAATGTACATTACCATGTAAACTTTCACTAAAAATTGGTTTGAACGAGATCTAGTAAGTAGTTTTTTTTTAATACGTCATTAATCGTAATCCATCCAAGAACTTTTATATTATGTTACTTGCTGCTACGGAACCCTTCATGGGCGAGTCCGACACGCACTTGGCCGCTTTTTTAGTATTTGTTGTTATAGCGGCAACAGAAATACATCATCTGTGAAAATTTCAACTGTCTAACTATCACGGTTATTGAGATACAGCCTGGTGACAGACGGACAGACAGATGGACAGCCGAGCCTCAGGAATAGGGTCCCGTTTTACCCTTTGGGTACAGAACCCTAAAAAAAAAGATCTGATTCTGAAAATTCTTTCACTAATGGAAAGCTACATTATCCCTTGAGTGTAGGCTATTTCTTATTGTGACGCGCGGACGAAGACGCGGGCGGGACATATAGTTTTAATATCTAGTGACGACCTCTGTGGCGCAGCGGGCGAGTAGCCAACTGAGATGCAAGTTTGATTCGCGCTGCGGGACAAATGTTTGTGTGATCTGCAAATATTTGTCTCGGCCTGTGTGTTGTGGTACTTCGTACTCGGTTTGAAGGGTAAGGGTGCCGGTGAAATTACAGGCACATGAGACTTTTCATCTTTATGTCTCAGGGCGCAGTGCAATGCCACATAGGGTGCGTCCTAGGTGGACGTGACCTATGTGATAATCCACTTTTCATAGGCAGAGGGTACCGCTTAACATTAGGTGGGCCATCTGCTTGATTCGTCAATCGTCAATTTGTCTATCGTAGTATATAATTGCATAAAAATAAACAAATATACCCATCTCAACGTCATACGAAGGCTGACGCAATTTTTTTTGTTCTTCCTTTACAGATTCTAATTGAATTTTAAAAACAATAAATTATTAATTTTGAAAAACAATTGTACTCCCAACAATTTCAAACGTTATCCAATCTACAAATTGAGCTCAAAACGGCACGTACAGACGCTACGACATCAGAAGTAATCGTATACTTGCAATTCATTCATATATATATTTTTCATAGAAACTGTGAAGAGCATGAAAATGATTTGCTAGCCGTGTTATGACGTGACGAATACGTCAATGACATGAATACGAGATGTTAACACAAAAGTGAGATGATTAGCTAATTGGGACTGGAAGTTTGGGGAAATGGGTTCCGTTGAAATATTGACAACATGTTGCTGCGTTCCGGTTTGAAGGGTATGGGCGCCGGAGAAATTACAGGCACATGAGACTTCATCTTTATGCCGACGTGACCTATGCGATAATGCACTGATGATAAACTTCAAACCGGAACACAGCAATGCGAGCACAACTGCTTTGCGGCAGAAATAGTAGGTACTTCCCCGGACACTCTTTCACAAAAAAGCTCTACCACTACTACACAAACAAGCTCTAGTGCTACTTCTTGGATCGGTAGCCAGGCCATAATTTTTGATGCAACGGATTCTACGAAATTACATTTAAATTATACGTGTATATTGACGTCTAGTACACACTGAGCCCAATTATTTATTTATGTAGAAAGGCTACAAAAACGTTAATAAAAATACCCTACCATAACCACAGAATAAATAATAGTACAAGTACGAGTAGTAAGTAATAGTACATTACCAACATACCATTCTGGAAACATTTAAAGGAAGTAATTGAGAGAGGTAGGACATAGCGGGATTTTCTCGTTCAAAATAGGAGCAGTCCGCCTGGGGAAATACCTCCGCCTTACAGAAGATCGCAGCCAAATAACGCTATTTGTTGAATAGTGTTGTGTTCCTGCGGTGAGTAAGGTTGCCAGAGCTCTTTGAGGGGGCGTTGCCGTGACAACCGGGGGACCAGTGGTGACAACCGGGGGACCAGTGGTGACATCTTCACCATTTGGTTGTTTGTAGGCGCGGCGTGTTTGCGTGGCGGTCAGGGAGACCCGGTGAAACGGCTGACTGCTGGCCGCCCGCAGGCTGAACGGGTTGAACTCAGGGACTACCATAATCTCCGCCCTGGGTGGCTGAATCGCCAGTTTGTGTAAATTTCCTGGAGTGGTAGTCGTGCCGGGGGAGGAGACCGGAGTGGACCCGACTGCTGCTACAGGTGGAGACCGGGGGCCCTTCCGCCCGCCACGCTAGCAAACCGTAAAACCTGCGCCAACATATGGCTAATTGTCATCGCGCCTATTGTTCAATGGGTTGTCAACGCAACGTCTTCTCACTTAATTTTAAAAACCCCCTTTTTAAAAAACAATTCATGAAACGCAAATACAAATATATTAGTTATTCTCCAGTGGCATCCTCGTTTACGCTTAATATGGACTATTGCAATATCAGAGGACTTCACGCTAACCTCAATGCAGTCCACCAGCATCATGAGTCTGCGCAGCCGACCCTACTATTCCTACGGAGACGCAAATATCCTGTCCGGCCGATACATCTTACCTACTTTACCCAGGGTACAAGATTGAGCACAACTTTGTGCCTCGGGCCGGGGTATGTATGTACGTCCGAGAGAATGTTTGCTGTCGCCGTCTTCGTGGTCTTGAAGACAGAGATCTGTCAATTTTATGGGTACGTTTGGATCATGGTGGCCAAACCCGCATCTACGCGTGCCTCTACAGATCTCACAGCGGTGATCATGACACGGGCCGCCTTTTTGAACACTTGCAATCGACATCGGACAAAGTCGCAGAGCAGTACCCCTCTGCGGAGATAGTGGTTTTAGGAGACTTCAACGCACATCACGTTGAGTGGCTCGGTTCTCAGACCACTGACTTTGCGGGGAGGTCTGCTCGTGATTTCGCCTTGGGGTATGGCTTCTCTCAGCTGGTTAGTTCTCCAACGAGAATACCAGATATTGAGAGCCATACGTGTTCTTCACTGGACCTTCTGATGACCACATGTCCGGACGGATACTCCATATCAGTGGATGCACCACTTGGCTCGTCTGACCACTGTCTTGTCCGGACGCATGTGCCTTGTGATCGGCCGGATCCACCACGGCCAACACAATGGCGTCAAATGTGGAATTACAAGTCAGCAGATTGGGCCGGACTGCGTGAGTTTTATGCGTCATACCCGTGGAAGCAGCTATGCTTCACTTCAGAAGATCCTGACTCTTGTGCGACCGCAGTCACAGAGACCATCCTATCGGGTATGGATTGTTTCATTCCAAATCTAATGGTGGCTGCGGGAATAAAGAAGCGTCCGTGGTTTAATCGGCCTTGCAGAGAAGCTAAACTTCTCAAGCAAGCTGCATATGAGGCTTGGACCACGGCGCGAGCTAATAAGGATCCAAACATCTCTGATGAGAAGTGCAAACTTAATGCTGCTTCAAGGTTCAGTAAAAGTGCCACTACTAAGGCGAAATTTGATTTCGTCGGCAGATTTGGTGAGCGGCTAACACGCTACCCTTCTGGGAGTCGTGCATTCTGGTCGCTCGCTAAAGCTGCCGAAGGAAACTTTTGTAAGTCGTCCCTGCCACCACTTCGGAAAGCTGACGGAAATCTGGCCCATAGTACTAAAGAGAAAGCTGACCTTTTGGGGAATCTCTTTGCCTCAAACTCGACTTTGGACGACAGGGGTGCTGTACCAATTACCATTCCATGGTGCGGTATTTCTATGCCGGAAATTACTTTCACGCAGCGGGAAGTCCGGCGGGAATTACTCTCTTTATATGTTCATAACTTGAACGTGCCAGACGGTATACCGGCTGTGGTGCTGAAGCGATGTGCTCCTGAACTGTGTCCTGTTCTGACGCGCCTCTTTGGGCTTTCTTACTCTACTGGACAGGTTCCATCTTCGTGGAAGACTGCACATGTCCACCCGGTGCCCAAAAAGGGCGATAGGTCAGACCCATCAAATTACAGGCCAATCGCTATAACCTCCCTTCTCTCTAAGGTTATGGAGCGTGTAATAAATACCCAACTCCTTAGATACCTAGAAGGAAACGATTTGATCAGCGACCGTCAATACGGCTTTCGCCATTGTCGTTCGACCGGTGACCTTCTAGCGTATCTCACACATCGGTGGGCCCTTGCCACTGAGACTCAAGGTGAGGCATTGGCTGTGAGCTTGGATATAGCTAAGGCCTTTGATCGGGTCTGGCACCGGGGTCTTCTATCGAAGTTGCCATCTTACGGACTGTCCGAGGGGTTGTGCAAATGGGTCGCTAACTTTTTGTCCGGCAAAAGCATAAGAGCCGTCGTTGACGGTGGTAGCTCTGATTGCATGGACATCAATGCTGGCGTCCCGCAAGGCTCTATGCTGTCTCCAACGCTGTTTTTGCAGCATATCAATGATATGCTGTCCATTGACGACGTTCATTGCTGCGTGCAGTTCAGTGCACGTTCAGTGCAGTGTCACCAGTACTTTCGTCTGCATACGACAGTACTGGTGACACTTTTTACACGGGCCGTGCCAACATCCCTCGCCAAATTGTAGAGGAAAGCCGAAGACAACTTGTGTCTGACATTGAGGGTATATTAACCAGTCTCCGATTGGGGAGGGCAAAACCTGATTCAGTTTAACCCTACAAAGACACAAGATTGCGCGTTCACTGCTAAAAAAAAACATTTACTGTGGCTCCACAATTCCAGGACATTCCCCTCACCATCTCTACGAGCATTGGGATTCTAGGCATCGACATCTCTAGCGACGTCCAGTACCGTAGTCACTTAGAACATAAGGTCAAGCTGGCTACCAAAAAGCTTGGTGTACTTAACAGAACGAAGCTGTACTTCACTGCGGGGCAAAGGCTGCTGCTCTATAAGTCGCAAGTCCGGCCCCACATGGAGTACTGCTGTCACCTCTGGGCAGGAGCACCTGGCTACCAGCTTGGAACTTTTGACTCGGTTCAAAGGCGTGCAATGAGAATTGTCGAGAATCCCAAGCTCACGAACGGTATTGAGCCCTTAAGTCTGGGGAGAGATTTTGCCTCTCTCTGCGTGTTTTACCGTTTGTATAATGGGTTTTGTTCCGAGGAATTGTTTGACATGATGCCTACAGCAACCTTTTTTCACCGCACCGCTCGCCATCGGCAGAGGATTCATTCGCACACCTTAGAGCCAGGGTGGTCCCGGACTGTGCGGTTTCAGAGAAACTTCCTCCCGCGAACGCTCAGGTTGTGGAATGATCTCCCTGCTGAGGTTTTCCCGAGCGACTACAGTATGGGGTTTTTCAAAAGCACCCCTTTTGGAAATTTTTAAAGGGTCGGCAACGCGCGTGTGATGCCTCTGGTATTGCAGCCGTTCATAGGCTACGGTAACCGCTTACCAACAGGTGGGCCGTAAGCTTGTTTGCTAACTTGGTAGTATAAAAAAAAAAAAAAAACATGCTCTCGCAGTAACGGCACAGGTAACGGTAAAGGTAAAGGTTACAAACTTGATGGTAATACAGTAATTATATGAGGATGTATTTATAAAAAAAAAAAAAATGTGAATAGATTCTTTTAAACCGCTTAGTTTATGAAATATCATCCATCTTGACGACCTCTGTGGGGCGGCTGGCGATGGTTCGCCTGCGACGCAGGAGGTTGCGGGTTCGATTCCCGCCTCGGAACAAATATTTGTGCGTTCTGCAGATATTTGTTCAGGGTGTTCTGGGTGTTTTCTATGCATAATAAAAAATATCTATCTATGTAATGTATTATATTAAGTATATCAGCTATCTAGTACCCATAATACAAGCTCTGGCTTAGCTTGGGGCTAGATAATGTTGTGTGAATTTGTCCAGCATTATTTATTTATTTATTTATTTATTATCTTCGGCTTCGGTCTTGTATCGAAATATAAAGTAGGCTATTTGTCAATCCAGGTCCAAATCTATCTCTATACCAAAAATCATCAAAATCGATTACGCCGTAACGTCGTGATAGCGTAATAAACATAGATACCCGACTTCAAATTTATATGGTAACAATTAAGCACCGAAACTATCGTATATAAGTAAGAAGAGGATTTTATAACCTTGGAGCAAAACCATACGGGCTTTTTGAGTGTTTAAAAATAAATAAATGTTATGTTAATTTAAATAACAATAACTTTAACAAATAAATTAAAAAAGTAGAAATTAAAAGGCAGACAACAGGCAAACTCCGTCACTATCTAACTCAGTAAAGTTCAGGGGAGTCAGACAGTGACAGAATAGCACTCGCGCAATGAAAAGTTAACAAAAACAGTGTATAAAGAAATATTTACTGCGTAATCGATAATATAACTCTGCTATGCCCTCTAAAATCATAATATTTGTTGCTCTTATTAGTTTTATCAATGAAGGTTGATACGTAATAGAGATATTTACATTAAGCGCATTGTAGAGGTTAGTTCACCATTTTTATCAATGAAGGTTGATAGGTAATAGAGATATTTACATTAAGCGCATTGAAGAGGATAGTTCACCATTTTTATCAATGAAGGTTGATAGGTAATAGAGATATTTACATTAAGCGCATTGAAGAGGATAGTTCACCATTTTTATCAATGAAGGTTGATAGGTAATAGAGATATTTACATTAAGCGCATTGAAGAGGATAGTTCACCATTTTTATCAATGAAGGTTGATAGGTAATAGAGATATTTACATTAAGCGCATTGAAGAGGATAGTTCACCATTTTTATCAATGAAGGTTGATAGGTAATAGAGATATTTACATTAAGCGCATTGAAGAGGATAGTTCACCATTTTTATCAATGAAGGTTGATAGGTAATAGAGATATTTACATTAAGCGCATTGAAGAGGATAGTTCACCATTTTTATCAATGAAGGTTGATAGGTAATAGAGATATTTACATTAAGCGCATTGAAGAGGATAGTTCACCATTTTTTTCGAAATCGTGTTTTGGGCTCTATCATGCCTTTGGAAATATGATGAAGATTAACATATTTTATGTTGTTATCATAATTTGTTGATTTTTAACAGGATAGCATAGGAGAGAGGACGACCTCTGTGACGTAGCGGGCGTTTAACCGGCCGTGATTCGAGAGGTTGCGGGTTCGATTCCCGCTGCGGAACAAATGTTCGTATGAGTATTTGTTCCAGGTCTGAGTGTTGTAGTACCACGATACCCATAGTTCCTGATACCCACGACACAGGGAATTCTGGTGGGATCAGGAAGTAGGACTATGTATGTGACTGTTGGATGTGTGTTATATTTGACCTTTGATTATATTTGGCGCCAGACAATTTTTTTTAATTCTCTAAGTATTTGACTCTTGACAGCCTCATAAAGATAACATCGCTGACATTTTAACGGCCGCAGAAAATCGGAGATGGTTGCGGCTCAAGACCGGACATCGCGGCATTCGTGGGGGGCCTAAGTCCAGCAGTGGATTACTACAGGCTGAAGATAACATGTTCTCTGATTAATTTATTATCATCTAACACAGAGCGGTTTAGTTTTCTGTCACAGAACTCTAAGCCGGAACAAAAAGCCAATTTTAGATAAACAAATGAAAACATTTATGAAAATCTTTGCTCTACCTGGTTCTACCATGTAAAATTAGTTTAACTAAATCTTCTAGAAACTTTAAATGGATTTCAAGTAGTAACGCGTTGTCTGCTAGGAGACCACATTTTTGTGATGCAATACAATACAATATATTTATTAATAACACTAAGTTATAAGTCAGGTAGTGGTTATTCTATGAATTATTACTCGTATAATAGTACAGGCAAATTAGGTGATTTTTAGCAAAAGTGTGGAAGTAATTAGATGTAGTCACAAAACCTTTTCTAATTGTTTTGTTTGGCTTGAAAATCACCTCTAAAATAACTTTCAGCAAATTCACCCCCCCGGAACAGGGTGAAATATGGTGAAAACCTTATAATACCCGTAACTTAATGGGGAAAATAGATGTAGTCGGTGCAATTTGGCATACACTTAAGACCGTTATGATCTACATTTGCACCAAGTATTTTTTTAATCCGACTTACGGAACATACCAAAAAAAACACATTTATAAAAAAATCTTTTTTTGTGTATTCCGGCTCGGGGGAAATTGAAGTAGTCGGTGAAAATTGACAGAATTACCAGAAAAATGGGCCAAATAAATTACCAGGTTTGCACCTGGGTACCTCACACGGAAGTCACTTTTTCCATATTTTATTGTCGCTCTACTTCGGGGAAATTTCAGGCAATTCTGGAATTTCACTTAAACTTATTCATTTGATTAGTACTACATTCGCCGGCCATTTAATACTGGAATTTATATACGGAACATGCATTTTTTAAGTATTATATATGTAAGTTCAGTGCGGTGCTAATATATATACTGTGGCGCTGCACTGCTTACACTGGCCCCCAACCGCGGGGTGCATCCGTATTGATCCCAGAAAATCATCCCGCGAGCTGAAAGTAATAATAATTATTCCGGATTCATACCATTAATATTCATTTCATTTTAGAGTCCGTATTTATCCCACCTAGAAATACCTACATCTAAAACGAGTGAAAGTAACGTCAGCAAAAAAATATGTTATTATGGAACATCTATTTATTTCATAAAATTGTCGGTATAAAATAATCAACAAAGTAATAATATATACAGTGTGCCCCAAAAAGTAGTGTCAAGCTGAAGTCCAAAGAAAGGTTACCCCCAGAGGTACCCGAATCACCCCCATGTATGTTTTTTGGCCATTGTGACTCGATTCGTTGAGGTAGAGGCCTGTTTTTTTTGTTGTTAATAAGTTAAATACTAGAGCTCTTGTCTGATAGCATTTAAATCAACAGCATCTACTATTGCATTAAAATAAAAATAATGATATGAAGATATACATTTTTTGTTTAATCTCTTACTTCAATAAACGTTTAAAAAAAAAAGTCACATAATCTTTTTAATCCAAATCTATCTTAAGAACATGGCTGATGTGTCAGCTATTAGTCATGTAACCTTGTTCCAGATTCTTGCACAGGATGTAACGAACCGTACTTACTAGTTTCATTAATATCTCACAAATACTCAAGTAAAATTATTAAATATTTCATCATATAAATCGACCGGAAGCTCGATGGTGAGATTACAAACAAAGAGGGATTGTACATTTGTTTCTCTAAGAGTTGACCTATATAGGTACTTGCCCACACAAAGGTGATGTAATCATTTCTCGGAATTACGCAAGTCACATGTTCTAGATACGTGAATTTTAATGGCTAAATTTACGTCTTGAAAATAAGGTCCAATTTGGAGGCAAGTGTTTGGGAGTACCCTAACAATCTATCGTTTTTTTTAGTCGCCATACGAATAAGGTTCGGGATTAAGTGAAATGTTTTATACAAACAACGCGTGATTTCCCCCGCACCCCACATCCCCTCTGACACCAAAAAACCACTGTTTTGTTCTACCAGGAAGTTACCCCGCCTCTCCCATGGCGACACAAATATGATGATGCCGCCATGATCAGGATCAGTTTTGGGCGATTTTTCAGTAAGCAACACGTTTGTGCGGAGGCTTTGGGCTAGAAATATTAAATCGTGTTAATTAAGTTATGAAGTGATTTGGAAGCTTATTTTAAAAACTAGAGATTTATACTTTGAAATATTTGGACTGATTCTAGAAAGTAGAATAGTCCATAATAAGTGAAATTAAATATAATTAAGTGAAAGTTTAAATTTTGTGAAATATAAAAGTAAATAGATAGTCACCAAAATAAAAGGAATTAGCTAGTTTCTTTTTGGTGATGCTATTCAAGTGATTTTAAATATTCAAAGTCAATGGGGAGGGAAGTGTTTAGCTTTGTGAAAAAGTGATCATTCTCCGAAGGAAGAGATTTTTAGACTGTCGTAGTCTATAGATTATTTTCTGTTTTAATGTTTTCAGGTTTCCATTCTCACTGGTCAGGAACCCTTTCATCCTCGAATGAGTGGCTATTGAGTCCGATAGTCAAGTGAGTCTTATCCTACCTATTTACTTATTTTCCTACCCTTTAGGCTCCGTTTGTCGTTTTAGGTATCACAGCGACAGACATTCCCACCTTAATAAATTCAAAAGAGGTATTCTGACATTGCACCTCGTCAGGAGACACACACAATTATCTTGCACATTTAAAATAAAAAGAGATCGGCTTCTCAAAGTTTGAATCACACACACCCAATTTAGCCAGGTAATCAGGCACACTTATGTAGGCATTGTATTAGCGCGTACGAAGTCCAATTTTACAAATTGGCATTTTCTAAAATTTAACCGGGAATAAAATCTAGTTTTCTATTATTCTTTCATAAAGGTACGGGTAAATTATTTATCAAACGTATTAAAATACTAGAAGAAAGAGAATCTTGTAATTGAGAATTATCGTTCGTGGAAGGAAAAATTCATTTAAATATAGTCTAGATTTTTCGCAAGTGATTATTCCTACCTGGATAATCCAACTAGGAATTCTATTTACTCTACAGAGAGTTTTAGAATTATTCGTAAATAGGAGTATGAATTGAGTAGGGATTTTCCAAGGCTTTAGTAAGCCTCGAAAAATCCCAAAGTTAACCAAAGGTGAAGAATGAATGTGGTTGGTTTCGCATTCATGTTTTCATGTAAATTCTCTGGAATGCTTGAAAATGACTTACAAACTTACTTTCGACGGAAAAGGTTTTGAGATCCTCTGAAGTCCCTTGAAATAGAGTAAAAAGAATTGATTTGCATTAGAATATCATTTGGATAAAAAATTCCCAGACAATATTAGGTAATCTACCTATGTCTAAGCGAGGGGGATCTGACCAAGAGCGATGGCAGAAGATCACCGTAGACAGCGTGGTCGGAGCTGTCCTCCAAAAGTCGCCTAGATGTAAACCTTATCATTTATGGTTCATCCTTCTAAAAAATTAAAGAGATAACTTAAAAAAAACCTATCTAGGAAGCAAATAATTTATACAAGTAATTTCTTGTCATTTCCTTTACGGTATTCTCTTATCAAAGGAATAACAAACTATAGACTAAAATAATACCCTGGAGTAAACTTTTTTAGTTAAATGTCCCGAAGTGTACAGAAATAAAAGTAAAATTTAAGTAGGTATTTTTTTACCAGAATTAGTAGCAACTAATGACATTTTAACTAAATGTCCCGAAGTGTACAGAAATAAAAGTAAAATTTAAGTAGGTATTTTTTTACCAGAATTATTAGCAACTAATGACATGGGTTAGGGAAAAAGGTAGATATATTTTATGTAGATAGGATACGTTAAGACTCGACAAAATTAACATAAAAGAATTTGAGTTATTACAATACACAACGTAGGAATATAACTAGACGATCACATGGCCAATTTATAGAGATTTAAGAAATTAGGTAAGATTAAGTTAACGTCAGCTCCACAGAGTAAATTAGGAAGTCGGTGAGTGCACGCGGATAATATTAGGTTAAAGAGGGTGGGGTGTTACAAGGATCATAAAAAACACTAAATTTAATAAAAGTTAGTTCAAAAACGAGTTTTTGAAAATGTTCTGCAAGTCGGGATTAAAAAGAAATCTGGCAGCCTGAAGATTGTATTACACATAAACAATAGTAAAATAACCCATCTTTGTTGTTCAAGGACATTATTTTCTACCTACGAGGCAGAAACCTGCGAGAGATGGTGGGCCCATTCCAACTGCCAGATCGTCTAAATGGCGAGTCATACTTGAACTTTTTAAGAGAAGATTTAAATGGATAATCCACAGACATCATTTTACTAACACGCCGAAACATGATTTTTCAAAACGACGGCGCACCATGTCGCTTTGCGTCAGTAGTTAGACAACATCTTAATGACAGGTTTTTTTTATATACTACTTAGAATGACTGAACAAGCAGATGGTCCACCTGATGATAAGCGGTACTCTCTTCCTATGAACAGTGCATTATCATATAGGTCACGCCCTCCTAGGACGCGCCCTATGTGACATTGCACTGCGCCCGCCACCCTGAGACATAAAGATGAAAAGTCTCATGTGACTGTAATTTCACCGGCACCCATACCCTTCAAACCGGAACACAGCAATGCGAGCACTACTGCTTTGCGGCAGAAATAGGTATGGTGGTAGTACTTCCCCGGACGAAGTATTTCACAAAAAAGCTCTACTACTACTACTCACAAAATGTGATACTTGGTGATAAATGGATTGGCCGAGGCGGGCCTATTGCATGGCCCCCACGATCTCTCGACTTAAACCCCATTGACTTTTTTGTTTGGGGATATTATAAAGAGATTGTTTACTCTCGAGAGTGCCGAAATGTGCAAGAATTGCGAAGAAGATTGACCCAGGCAGAAGCAACAATCAAAAGCAACAGAATCGCTTTTCTACGCTTTAAATATTTTTTTTTAGACGATGCTGATTATGTATTGAGCAATAAGGTCGCCATTTCGAAAATGTATTGTGATGATTCACAATAAATTTTTGCAATGCTGAAAGTTATTATTTCGTTTTATTTACGATTTCACTAAATCTTAAAAACTAGAATTTCGCATTCAACTGTTTAAATTGAATTTCATGAATGATCCCGTAAAAGATTCTCAATCAAATTGTTAAGATAGGTTTGGATGAAAAAGTTTATGTGACTTTATTTTTAAAATGTCCTAAGAAAGTAAGGGATTAAACAGAATTTTTAATTTTTCAATATTTTATTTCAATGCAATGGTTCGTGCTGTGGATGTAAATGCATTTTTTTTGTTACTGTTTCGATTACTTTAAAAATCAGTATCTGAGGTTGACTGTCATCACAGAACAAAAATAAGTATACAACATTTAAAAAAAAAGTGGAAGCCATTTTTAAAACATTTTTTCCGGAAAATCGCGGACTAGTGTAATCGTTTCAGAGAATCAGAATTTTACAATTATTTATAACATAAGCTTTTAGATGACATCAATATCCTATACAACGAGCAAAGATTCGTATATTATATAAATATTTGTAATGGCACAAGCGGCAATTGAGATAACTAAATACAGAAATTTCAATACAGAAGATGGTTTTCAATTATCTGGAGTATGGAAGCCGTGGTGAGAATGTGTAAGAATCAAAAAAGTGTGGTACCTGCTACGCGACCAGATACCGATAGTGTTGTGTGTGGAGTTGGGGTGAAGTATGACAATGAAACCGCTGTTTGTGGTACCGTTCATAATAAAAGAGTGAGAAAGAGGGTAGATCGATATATCTGCCAATAACATCTACTCGCAAAGACATTAGTTAGTTCTCCCGTGATCAGATACGATTAGAATACGATTTAAAAATATTTATTATTGCACTTAATCCAACCTCATACCGAATAAGTGCAATTTATAAATAAAATGTGCAATTACTTAATAAATAACGAAATTCCGATATTAATATCGGAATTCCAATATTGAGATTTAATATCGGAAATCAGTATAGGAATTGAAAACCTTCCGATATTACATGCCCTAAACGTGACAAACAAGCAGACGGCCCGCCTGATGTAAAGCAGTCACCGCCACCTATGGACAACACCCACGGTATTGCAAACGCGCTGCCTACCATTAAGAGCCCTATTGATATTTCTCTTGAATTTACCCATATTGTATAATTTATAAATATTTGTACTATCTGCAGATATTTGTTCAGGATGTTATTTATGTTATGTTATATGTTTTCGTTGGGTATTTTCTATGTATTATAAATCATATCTATCTATGTAATGTATTTTATTAAAGTATATAAGTTATCTAGAACCTATAACACAAGCTCTGCTTAGTTTGGGGCTAGATATTGTTGTGTGAACTGTCCAGCATTATTTATTTATTAAATATTTATTGATGATGGTGACAGCGAGCTGATCTGACGATGGAGACGGAAGGTGGACAACGGAACTTCTCGATGGATGACAGTAGATTACTGGAAAAACTCTAGAGGTTATTTATTTTTACTTCTTTGCTTATATCCCAAAAGTTACACATTCTAAAATAAAATTAAAACTAGTTTTGAAACGTCTATGATTGTTTCACTTTTTTACCCGTTCTTTGGCCCCAATATCTTCTACAACCCCCGAACCAATTTAGCTCATAACCTTACACAAATTGTACTTATACTATATACCCATCTACCAAATTGTATAAATAATACTAGTTTTATAAAGAATATATCAACAGTTCTCAAGTTATCTTTGGACAAACATACATACATACGAACGCCAATTAACAATAATTTGCATCCAACAAAAATATATGAAAATGATAGTAAGGATCTTGCATTTTTCTGTCTGACCGTACTAATATCCATTGTTAAAGGCCGTGGCGTGGTATGAATCCGGACTACATTTTGCGATTAATACGGACAAATATACAATTTTATTATTCCTGGGATGAATACGGCCTACATTTTGGTATGAATCTGCACTCCACCCACGCCGTTGATTTCTTATTGAGATCTATTATTAAGTAGTACTTCCGGTACGAAATTTGTGTTTTTTTTTACGTGCGAATGTGGTAAACTGATAGTATATACCATAGTAAAATTTGCACGACTACATAAACTTCCCCCGAAGTACAATTTACAAAAAAAGACAAAAAAGTACGTTCCGTAATTCGCTGAGGTGTGCAAAACTAATATAGTGTTTATAATACTTATAGAAACCTTATGTAAGTTTGCACCAAGTACATAAATTTCCCCCGAGCCGCAAACTAAAAAAAACTAATTCACAGTGTTTCCCACTATGCACGTAGTTTTAATTAAAATCCATAACGCACTAAGATTGTCTCTATAAGTAATTGAACTTGCACTTAAAACTTTTTTGTTTATTCAAAAGTTACAATTTTTCAAAGTTTGTGCCTAATATTTAAAAGCCTTCCGTATGCGCCAGAAACGGTGCCAACCTGGGATAAGCTTCTATTCGTGTCATCTATCGATTCCATAAGAATCCACGACTACTCGACTTAGGGCCACACTTTTTGCTAATTTGCCTGTACTAAAATCATACATATGAATAAAATTAATTTAATAATTTATGTACTATCATCATTAGCCATAAGACGTCCACTGCTGGACGAGGCTTCTCCTATAGAATGTAATGGGGGGATTTGCCATAATCACCGCCCTTAGCAGGTGGATTGGTGATCGCAGTATCTTTGTTGAGTACTCGGGTGCTGCTGCCCACTCATTGGTGTAGTCCCGCGCTTTTATGACATCCACGGGAGGAGAGGGGTCTATACTTAGACCGAACACTCCACGGCAGACTACACACAATACAAACACATAGATCAAATCCTGGTAACTCAATAATTCATACAAATATCTAAACCTTATCATCTAGGCATCAGGCATTGTGTAGGTACATACACAATGTGCCTTAAATTTAAATTAATTCGTGCTAGTATTTAAACAGGATCTTGTAACTTTTGAAACTATCATGGTTATGTACATAATTTTCACTAGAAACGGGATATTTACCATGATTTTTGAGTTTTATATGTTCCCGATATTTCGGCACAGTTGCATGCGCCATGATCACGGGAGAACTGACTAAAGTCTTTGCGAGTAGATGTTAATGACAGATATATCGATCTACCCTCTTTCTCACTCTTTTATTACGAACGATACCACTACCATCGGTTTCATTGTCACAATTCACACCAACTCGACACACAACACTAACGGTGTCCGGACGCGTAGCAGGTACCGCACTTTTTTGATTCTTACACATTCTTACCACAGGCTTCCATACTCCAGATAATTGAAAACCATCTTCTCTATTGAAGTTTCTGTACTTAGTAATCTCAATTGCCTCTTGTACCATTCTCGGTATGTAATGTCGCTCTGTCGAGATTACCTGCGGACTGTGTAGCTCGATCCAATGATTTGAGCCAGATTCCAAAAGGTGTTCTGCTATGGCTGACTTATGTATGTCCCTGTTCTTGACCGCTCGTATGTGCTCCTTAACCCGACACGCTATCGTACGTTTCGTTTGTTTGAAATATCGGGAACATATAAAACTCAAAAATCATGGTAAATATCCCGTTTCTAGTGAAAATTAGGATCTTGTAAACCTAATAATTCATACAAATATCAAAACTTTCCCATCTAGGCATCAGGCATTGTGTACGTACATACACAATGTGCCTTAAATTTAAATTAATTCGTGCTAGTATTTAAACAGGCTCTTGTAAACCTAATAATTCATACAAATATCGAAACTTTCCCATCTAGGCATCAGGCATAGTGTAGGTACATACACAATGTGCCTTAAATTTAAATTAATTCGTGCTAGTATTTAAACAGGATCTTGTAAACCTAATAATTCATACAAATATCTAAACTTTCCCATCTAGGCATCAGGCATTGTGTAGGTACATACACAATGTGCCTTAAATTTAAATTAATTCCTGCTAGTATTTAAACAGGATCTTGTAAACCTAATAATTCATACAAATAGCTAAACTTTCCCATCTAGGCGTCAGGCATTGTGTAGGTTCGTACACAATGTGCCTAATAGTAGGTACATATTTCAACAGCATTCTGTAAACTCAAAAATTCATACATATGAAACTTTCCCATCTAGGCATCAGGCATTGTGTAGGTACATACACAATGTGCCTAAAATTTAAATTAATTCGTTCTAGTATTCAAACAGGATTCTGTAAAGTCCATATAACATCCGCGCTTGTTTGCCTGGATATAAGTTATGGATATTTATTTATTTTGTTTTTCGTCACCTTGGTTCAGAATAATCTGTCAGTAATTAAATCGCAATATCTAGACATGTAATAAAACAATTGGTGTCATCATAATCGGCATTTGAATCCATTATCACTGAAGGCCTAAGCGTGTACTGTCTTTGTATCAAAGACACTCTGAAGACCGTAGGAAGGTCATTCACGAAGTGTTTGCATACATAATACATACATAGACACACGCCTTTTTCCTGGAAGCCGGGTAGGCAAAGCCTCAAAAGGCCTTTTTTCTCCGTGGGTTTCAACATCGTGGGAATATAGACGTGAAAAATGGTGAGCTGATCGCCGCCGTTGCTTCCCATGACTGACTCGGCTAACACTTTCTTCCATAGTTAATAACAATTCCTTAATAAGCTAGCAGCCAGGACAAATCTTGCTAACAAGTCCGGTTAATCTCTTAGTCGGCTTTTACGACATCCACGGGAGGAGATGGAGGTGTATATTATTAGCCCGGACACACCATTACTTTTTATTCTAAAACATTTGGCGTCCATTTTAAAGTGTGTACCAAATTTCATCGAAATTGGTTCAGCCGTTTCAGCGTGATTGAGCAACAAACGTCCAAACATCGTAACTTTGACATTTATGATATTAGTGGGATTGATTTAGTACAGTCACTGACAAATGCTTTGGGTCATAAATGGTCACATACTGAGCTCAGGAGTTCAGATATATTTGAAAACAACCCACGCTTTGAGTCTTAAATCAACATAAAGTTCTTACACATGTTACATACATTTATGTATCGACCTACCCAATAATAATACAAGCTATTAAAGTTTAATAAACCTGACATGCGTCTTCTCTCGGACCACGCACGATGTAGGGTTCCGACGCCAAGTCACGCAGTCCCTCCATAATTAGAAAACTCACACACAGGATATCAGATATAATATTTGATGAAAATCAGAAATCACTAATTTTATCGTAAGTCAATTATTTATTACTAACCTAACCTACTAATCTTCATTGAAATTTTTTGTGGCAAGGCTCTAGATTTTTCCCAGCAATTAGAAAAAATATGAAAGTGATATTTGATGACCTGATTCTTCATATCACTGACTTTTTTTTAGTAGTAGCATTTCACGAGTGGTTAACTTTTATAGCAGAGGAAACATTATCAAAGACACCTGTTATACAAGTAATTAATTTTGTAAAAATTTAAAAAACCCCCAACGCTGAACGGTTGAACCGATTTTGATCAAACAAAGCTAAGAACACTCCCGACAAATAAACCTTTCAAAAAAAAAAACGGTTCATCCGTTCGGGAGCTACGATGGGACAGACAGACACACACACACACACACACACACACACAGACACGTCAAACTTATAACACCCCTTCGTTTTTCGTCGGGGGTTAAAAACAGAGATTTGCATTTTGCATGTCTCTTAATTTTCTAGGTAGGTACATTCATCCAAGCACATACTTCAATATTATAGGTTTTTTAAAATATTAATCTTCGTTTTTCATTAAAAGAAAAAAACGTTATCAGCATTATACGACCTTATACGAAATCCTATACGAAACCCTAAAGAAACCATTAGAAATAATAGATTATCAATGCGTCGGCGTCGCCTTAACTTGATCTGTACCTATTTATGTTAGTGTGGGACAAATCACTAAACTGAATTTTGAATTTTGGTCCTATTCTCAGATTGTAGAGATTATACCTAACCTTGTACTATTATTTATTCTGTGACCTAACGTAGATACATGATACAAGATTTTATTCGTAAAAAACTATTTTACATGTCATAACAAACTTATACACACACTTTGGTGGGTACTTTGTTTTTTTTTGGTAACCATATTAATTAATAAAATTGAGGTAATGTCTATAGTAGAGATTCTATAGTACACATTCGCCATCTTTTTCGACATAATATTTTGTTGAAAAGTCGACTTTAATGTCTACAATCCGAGAATCGCCAGTTATCCTCGACCGATTGAGCTGAAATTTTGCATACCTGTCAAGTTCAAATGACGATACAATATTATGGTGACGAAGAGCTGATCTGATGCTGGGGACGAAACAACGGAACTCCTAGATGGATATAGTACACTGACCGTGTTTAGGGACATTTTGATCAGCGCACGGTTCCGATCACGAATTTTATAAAAGCTTGTATTGAAAATATTTTTTTCACAATAAACTTTTGCCGGCTTAAGTATAGCTGGTAATAGGCATGGCACAATAATATACAAACATACGTACATAGTAACACGCCTTTTTCCCCGAAAGGGTTTGGCGAGCCTCAAATGAGCCTCTTTTCATCGTGGGAAATAGACGTGACAAGTGGTAAGCTCGTCACCACCATTACGTCCCACGACTGACTCTGCTAACACTTTCTTCCAGTAATAATACATTCCATACTAAGCTAGCAGCCAGAACAAATCTTATACCAACGAATCTAACTGCGCTGTACACTATTGTAATAGGGTCCCATTTGCACCCTTTCGATACGGAAGGAACTCTAAAAACGGTAGGTATAAAATTTTCTGCGACAGTTATGTGGAGATGTCAAGTTCAGCCAGTAAAGTGTCCGTGTAGGTACACTCTACATTGCCTTTAAGGTGGGGTATAACGCAAAATTACCAATCTTAGATTAGATTTTTAACTGACTAAATCAAGAACAATATTCAAATTAAAAATATGCATGGATACTACATTATAATACCGAGAGATCACCCAGACAGAAACACGATAGGACAAAATTTTCTCGATAAAAAAAACACAAAGTTACCCCTAACTTTTGGCTAGACTCGATTGTTTGTCAATATGGTACATATTATTGGGTCAAAAAATGGATAAATAAAATCAATACAATAAAAAGGAGGGTTCGACCACGGGTTTTTTTTTAAATTATCTATTTTTCACGAGATATTCAATAAAAACCGCTTTTTCGAGCGGAGAGTGGCGTTTTTTTTTTGTATGAAGATTTCTGCCTGGCGAGGAGCGCAGTCTTAAATCAATTGTATCTACTAAATGCATTATCTATATTACCTACTCAGATTACAAAGCGGGAAAGTTAATATATTATTTGAAATACCCAATGAGTCGTCCTGAGAAACACATCTCATTTCCGTGCGTATAGGTTATAGGTAGTAGGTACCTCTTACTACCTATAGGTAGTAAGAGGGTACCTATTTGTATGCGCGTTACAACAACCTTGAAGCAAGTAGATTTTTTGTAATTACCATACAGTACCTGTGCGACAGAGCTTCGCTCAGCGTTATTTAATTGTTGTATAAAATCCCGTTTTCCCAGAGATCTATTCTAGCTAGATCGATTTTGCGCCCCCGAAATCCCCCAAATCGTTAGAGCTATTTCCGAGATCAGATTTATTTTATTTTATAATAGATACATACAAATATTGCTCGTCATTGAAATCATTGAATCATTATATATAAAACCGTGGTGTGTCCGGCCCAAGAACAGACCCCTCCATCTCCTCCCGTGGATGTCGTAAAAGCCGACTAAAGGATTACCCGGACTTGCTTGTATGATTCGTTGGTATAAGATTTGTCCTGGCTGATAGCTTTTTTATTACTGGAAAAGAGCGTTAGCAGAGACGGTCGTAGGAATCAATGGCGGCGATGAACTGGCCACATGTCACGTCTATTTCCCACGACGGTGCATCCCACAGTGAAAAGAGGTTCATTTGAGGCTCGGCCTACCCTTTCGGGGAAAAAGGCGTGTGTCTATGTATGTATGTATGTATGTATGTATATATAAAACCGAGACTTGACATTTGGGGGGGTACATTCCTTTGGTGGTCAAGGGGTGCTAAGAAAGGAACTCCCGGAATTAAATACGTAAGGGGGTGCAGCGAGATGTTGAATTAAATACGTAAGGGGGTGCAGCGAGATGTTGAATTAAATACGTAAGGGGGTGCAGCGAGATGTTGAAAAAAACTCCACGCCGACAAAGTCGCGGGCGTAGCACTAGTATGGTATAACTATCCAAGTTTCAATAAATCCGCTAAGTAGTTACAGCGTGATGATTTTTGTCTCCACAATTAGAATTTAAAAGTATTTAACGCGCTGTTTACGGGTTCACGAAATGTCTATAAATAACTCTAGAATATTTAAGTTTTTAATAAGAGTTCTAATAGTTTCAAAGAAGATAAATATACATACTTTTTATATAGCGAAATGATAAATTCAATACACTAGGTACCTATTTGAATAACTCCACTCGATAAAAAACACAAAGATACCTACCACATTTTCAAATTTGAAATCCAACTTTAGAGATAAATAAAAATAAAATAAAATAAATAATGCTGGACACATCACACAACATTATCTAGCCCCAAGCTAAGCAGAGCTTGTGTTATGGACATTTTTAACGATATTTTTTTATTATAGATAGTAAATACCCAGAACACCCTGAACAAATATCTGCAGATCGCACAAATATTTGTTCTGAGGCGGGAATTGAACCCGCAACCTCCTGCGTGGCAGGCGACCCTTCGCCCGCCGTGCCACAGAGGTCGTCAAAACATACTACTTAAACGATTTAATTTTAGAAAAATTTGCACTATTAATTATTAATTGAGTTAGTGACACCATAAACAAAAGTTTACGTTTACACAAAAACACGGCATCAGAAGCCCAATTCTCGTAATAAAAAATAGTCAAATTAAAGTTCGGATCATATTACGATCTAGCGTTGATGTCACAAACGTCACAAATGGTATTCTGCTCACCTGACAATACAACGCGGAATGTGATTATATCGATATGTGACTGTAACTTGAATGTTTCAAAGTTCTGAGAATTCTCTCTTTCACTCTTTACAATTATTATATAGCACTATCCTACTCTAATATATGGTCGCAAGAACCGAAAGTAGATTATATTGTTGTTATGAGGGAGCAGAATACCAATTTCTCAGTCAATTTACAATACAATCTCGTTTCGGTCAACTTGCAGTGTGGTTATAAAATAAATAAGAGAATTGGGCTTCAGAGCGTGCGTACAAAAAAATTCATTCAACGTTTCGGCCCAGTTTTATCATAGTATAGAAGATGATAGATTTCATAATTATATTTCTTCCAATAAGTAACTTGAATAAGTAGACTTGAATGCATAGTAGAGTCGGTAATCTAGAATTTTCTTTTTCGTTACTTAACAAATCTACAAATCTCCGTTTGACACAAACTATTTTGAGGAAGCTTCTTTGACAAACGAAGGCCAATTCTCTGCGAATTTTAAAACCACACTGAAGGTTGACCGAATCGAGACTGTACTGTGAATTGACTGAGAATTGGTAATCTGCCCTACAATTTAGTCTACTTTCGATTTATGGCGACCATAGATTAGAGTAGGATAGTGATATGTATTAAGTAAAGAGATTAATTGTAAAGAGTGTAAGAGAGACTCGTCTAAATCCTCAGAAAAACTTTGAAACTTTCACGTTGCAGACACATTTCGTTACAACCTGTGTTTGTATTGTCGGTTGAGTAGAATACTATTTGTGCCATTTAGGACTAGATCGGAGCATAATCCGAAATATATTTTGACTATTTTTTATAAAGAGAATTGGTCTTCCGATTTCCCGACACATTCAGTCATCTTTTTCGGATATGTTCTATGTCGAGTTAAATAAATATTTTATTTTGAAATAAGTACAAAGTCAGGCAGTAATGCTCTCATTGCTGTGTTCGGGTTTGAAGGATTGATGCCGGTGAAATAACATGCACATGAGACTTATTTTAAGACCGTAACCATAGAAATCCTAACTTCAGGTATATATGGGAGCAGTACAATCCCACATAGGTCACGTCCAAAATAGCTTTTAAGTCAAAACATTTTGTTAAAGTTTTAATAGTTTTTACAGCAAAGTTTAGACAATGTTTTGGTTGGTTAGATAAACTTCCTAACTTACTCTATAATGCTAATTACCGCGCGGAACCCAAGGCCTACAGAGTAGACTTGAACTTGGCTGTTTAATTCCGGATGGTAAGAAAATGTTACATAAACATAACTTAGTTTTGACGGTAACAAATAGTAGGTAGTATTATACTACCTACAAACAAAAGAAGCCCTTCGTAGTTTCAGGGTTAGGTACATTTTTACATATCAATTGGTTTTACAATTTAAAACAAAGAAAACGACATTTTAGATGAAGCTGCTATTTTAACATTATTGATGACACATGAACTGAATGACTTTTTGAAGGAAAATCAGATATGTACTTACTTTATTCTATATTATTCACATAAATACAAAAGGCAGAACGAAAATACATTTACAAAGGCGAGCATAACCCAAAAATTAGTTTTATTTATTTACTAAAAAAAATAGATTAGATAGATTTTACAAAAAAAGCGGCCAAGTGCGTGTCGGACACGCCCATGAAGGGTTCCGTCGCAAATAAAATTAAACGTAATATAAAAGTTCTTGGATGGATTACGATTTATGACGTCATCATCATCATCATCATCTCAGCCCGGAATCACCCACTGCTGGGTATAGGCCTCCTTTTTCTTTTGCCAACCTCCTCTGTCCTGTGCGTCTCTCAACCATGTGTTGCCCGCGACGGATACAATGTCGTCGACCCATCATGACGTATTAAAAAAAAACTTACTTTTACTACAACTTACTAGATCTCGTTCAAACCAATTTTGGTTGGAAGTTTACATAGTAATGTACATCATATTTTTTTTTTTTTATAATTCTTTTATTTCAGAAGTTATGAGGGGGGGGGGGGGGGGGGGACACACTTTTTACCACTTTGGAAATGTCTCTCGCGCAAACTATTCAGTTTAGAAAAAAAAAATATTAGAAACCTCAATATTATTTTTGAAGTCCTATCCATAGATAAAAAAGATATCCCACACGGGTTTGATGTTTTTTTTTTGAGATTCAGTTCTAAGTATGGGGAACCCCAAAAATAAAAAACTACTTACTAGATCTCTTTCTAACCAATTTTCAGTGGAAGTTTACATGGTAAAGTACATCATATTTTTTTTTTAGTTTTATCATTCTCTTATTTTAGAAGTTGCGGGGGGGCACACACTTTTTTCCAATTTGGAAGTGTCTCTCGCGCAAACTATTCAGTTTAGAAAAAAATGCTATTAGAAACCTCAACATCATTTTTGAAGACCTATCCATAGATAAACCACACGTACAGGTTTGATGAAAAAAAAATTTTGAGTTTCAGTTCTATGTATAACCCCAAAAATAATTGTTTTTTTTTCAATTTTTGTGTAAAAATCTTAATGCGGTTCACAGAATACATCTACCTACCAAGTTTCAACAGTATAGCTCTTATAGTTTCGGAAAAAAAGGCTGTGACATACATGGACAGACAGACAGACATGACGAATCCATTTTCTTTGGCTCAAAGAATACCAATAGATAGGTACCATCAACCTGGAAAAATCAATAAATATTTTATAATAAAAAATAATTAACATGCAAATATTAAATTACAAATACTTTTACTCCAATCTGATAGTTTATTTCTTTCTAAATGATGGAAAGTTTTGTTATAGACAGTTATTAGGAAAATTATCTATTAAAATTAAAAACCAAATGCATTCTTTTAATATCTAAGCTCGTTTGATATGATGTTCTAAGCTCGCATAGATGTTCTACGGACAACTTGCATGGTCTGTGTCAACGCGTCTCCCGAACGCGCTATATAAATACGGCATTATCGGACCATCCACCAATACATTGCTAGCCGGCACAGCGAACGCACATAAAAAATCTTGAACGATTTTAAAGTTGTGTCAGTGTTGAATCTTCCCGCTTTTCGTGACAGGACCATATACCCAAGTAAGTATTGAAAAAAGCTTTCGTGTTAAATATACAAATATTTCAAGTGTAGACTCCAGCCAATATTATATTAATAAATACAAAACTAATACAAATGAAAACATTCCGTACGATATTAAACAAAATAAATTAATAACTCGTTTATTAATAGACTCTAAAATAATCGTTTAAAAAGCTCCGTTATGGTCCAAACCTCTGAAATTACGCCTCTATTCAATATATATGAAACAATCCATTCTGTAATCAATTCAGTTATTGTACAACCTTATTATGAACTAGCTTATCCTTGAATCAAAACACACAAATAGTAACAATGCAGCTTGTAATAAATTTGTACTAGAGCCGATTTAAATCAAAGCGCATTTAAAGCAAAATATAAATGGATCTATAGTTGAGTTGGTTTAATATTACGGCAATTTGCGGTAGGGTGGCTAGGATACCTAGGGTTCACCGGACAAGCCTGACAGTGATATAATTTGATTACACGATGATACAACTTTGCTCATAATATATAACAAGAGCTATTCACATAGAAAATTATGCGGGGAGAAGGATGATAACCTATTTGCAATTTATTTAGCGAAAACAGAAAGGGCTTTTAATATAATATTATCTTAGTAAATTAATTTGAAATTTGCAGTTTTAATTTTAATCTGAGGAAAGTCAAAAGTTGAGATGTTTTAATCGTAAAACCTTTTGGGAAAACATACTAAGCCCGAGAAAGAGCTAAGGTTTGTATGACAGTGATAGGTACACACAAGCCACATTAGCCGTGGTGTGTGCGGCCTAAGAATAAATCCCTCCGTCCCCTCCAGTGGACTAGTCGCACAAGCCGACTAAGAGATTACACCACGGTAGAAGCTTCCACCTGAGTATTCAACACCAATACTGGCGATCACCAATCCGCCTGCTAAGCATGGTGATTATGGCAAATCCCCCCATTACACTGTATGGGAGAGGCCTCGTCCAGCAGTGGACGTCGAAAGACTGCAGATGATATCATATTTTATTGTAATTATTATTGTTTTATACGTCGTACAAGCTCCCCCTTGCCATAAGAAGACGAGCAATTTCCACACGCTTCGGTGACTTCGCATACATAATTTATACGTTTTGGTATAAACTTTAACTAGTACAGATACAAGGCTTTATCGAAAAGCTCAATGTTTCTTTCGTACGTAAATGCACTGAGAGCACGTAGCACTGGGGATGAGAGGACATAATTTGAGTTATCAAAACAATATAGAAAGGCTGTCTACCACAGCCATCTTTTCTATTATATGTATGAAGTTTATTTTTACGAACCAATTATGAGACACCTATAATAACAGTGTTTAAAAAGCTTCTAAATTTGACATCTGCTAAATATCCCATAGTACCTTGTTGAAAAACGAAAAAACCGGTTAACACAGGGTTAGAATTACTCCAAAAATATTACTGTTAAAACTAATAACCAAGTATTTACATATGTTTCGAAATTCTTTAAATACAGATATATGTTATGCTTTATATTAGGGAACTTTTAAACAAATTTCCTTAACACAAAGCGCTTTGAAAATTTGTGGAAATGTCCTTGTGAATTACCATAATTTTCCATAAAGACAACGCGATGATGCGGGACAGATTCGTCACGACACTCCCACAAACAGCTTTTTATACAGCACTGATTTTACATCTAAACAATGGTGTTAATTTCCTGAAATAAACCTTTGCAAATCTTGTAAAAACATGTAAGCAGTCGCGTAGCCCGACCGACGCTAATCCGTGGCTAATTGATTTCGAATCATGTGCCAGAGTGCTTACCTATATACTATTTACATTTCTTACACTAATGAATCATCTTAAAATATGTTATTTATTATTTAGTTACATTTAAATGAAGAATTTCGAGAAATTTTTGATGCGTTTTGTTAATACTTCAACAATGATTCTGCTGCTAGGGAGATCAAATCCATAATAAAACTTACCTTCTTAACTTGAATGCAAGTTCATTTAACAACATTTTATAGCCCCGTCCTGAAAAATAAAAAGCATGACATAGACACGCTGAAGATAATCGTGTTATGTTGAACAATGAATTAGGCATATAAAGTGAAGTTAATAATAGGCAATATATAGCTTCATGGACTACATGAGTGGTTTAGTAAAACAATCACATACATCGCACCATAAAGTACCTACCTCTGATGGCGTCAGCTTCAGATACCGTCTAGGGAGCTGTGACGCAGACTTGCATATAATTTGCGCAGTAAATTTCCTAAGCACGTGTCGCGCTACCGAATATAATACCTAATCAATCTGGTTGAGTTGTTGTTACCCTAGTTCTATGTACACGATCCCAGAAATAGGCTTGGTTTTTGTAAAGAGAGACCGGCAAGGAACGCCAGTCAAGGTCCGCGCAAATTATCTAACAAAATAACAATATTTCCACGGATCATGCATGTTAAGCCCGACAATAGGATGGAAGCATACGTAAATTATTTTGAACGGACAAGGTCAATTTCGGTGTAATACACAAAAACAAGACGACATTTTCATGGATGAAATCACAATTTGGTGATCTTCACGGTTAGATGTAGCATTTACGGAAAACTGGGTTTTACGATTTTTTGACGATATCGGTTGCAATTAGCAAACTATAGACAAAGAGGTTGCTTAAATGCAAAACACAGATCCACATAACAAATTAGAATGCAATGTTTTGCATCATATCAGACAAGCACGATTAGGCTACCTAATTATGTAATTCGGAGATGTTGAAAAGATTGAACTCAATAATATATCATCGCGTATGATAACAGGGACGTGACTGCGAAGCTAGCTGTTGGCACGAGAGATGCGTGGATTTATTGACAATAACCGAGCGCCAGTGCCGTTATACAAACTTAGTTCTTCCGCTGGCAATGACCTAAGCAAATGCAATAGCAATGGACTTCCATTTATCATTCCCGTAAACGGCTGACATGAGAGCATTTGGATGTATAGAATCCTTTCCAAAATTACGATAGGTATCATACAGGGTAAGGATAGCGCGGTTTGTACGGAAAGGTGTAGTTAGAACTTGAATACATATTGGATTTAAATAAGAACAGATAATTGTCTAGGATCTCGGGCAAATTTAGGTACCTGTAAATATGGCGTCTATACAAATCAAGAATGTATACTTATAAGTATTGAAAATAAATATAAAACAAGTTGCAACGGATGAAAATAATGTTTCCATGGAATGTGAATAAAGTCAACGCCATAGGTGACAAAATGAAAAGTTCACGATCAATGTGATTATTATGGCTAAAATACACATTGATTAAATTGAGTAGGGCTATTATCAATGTTCTTATATTGCTCACAATGACCTTGTATCCATTGTTCTTTACAATCCTGTCACATTGACATTTCTATTTGATTTATGTGTGTGAGATGAAGATAATATAATAGGTACATTGATCTACATACAGTGCGGCAAAGAACCGTAGGCAGGTCGCATGAAGAGTTACTCAATCATTATTGGATTTCAACACAGCAATTTCGAGTTTTACAATGAGTAATGATAGATTTTGATTTTGCGTTAGATTTACAAGATATTGGCCCAGTAGAAAGTAGTCTTAACTAGCCCAGACTAGACTAGAACATCAGGTCATTTTTTGTACAAACTTAATAGAAAGAGAAAAACGTGATTTGGAAAGGAGTCTAGGTCATTCATGACTGACCAGACTTTTCTAGTTGGAGATATAAGATATATTTGGGAATTAAATATGGGGATCTGATTTCAAAAGCAGAAAACGGATATGCAGTATGTATTGTTGATAAATATTTGTGTATATCCGAGGCTGTGATGCAAGCGTAAATGTATGGATACTTGAGTATACTATGTTAATTCAAATCATTATGTTTCCCAAGAACACTGCATTCTGAGGGAGAAAGCTAAACCAGTTTGGGAATTTAGTAACTTTTATGATACGGAGAGCAATGACATTCGTATTCAAGACTGGGAACTGGGATTGTAGCGGCATAATCGTATGATGACCTTCGATATTCATCACAGATGTAAAATGTCAGTTCGTTGGTTACTCAACTTGGAGTTTTGTGAACAACCTTTTAAAAGCAATTGGTACATTATGCACTTGACATAGTAGGACCATGAGGACGCTTGCTAAACGATATTTTACCTACAGTTTCTAAATAATACAAATTATAACCCACCCAACAAAATAACTACAACTATAACTACTGTAGCAGATAGAGCATTAGAGACCCCGGTAAAGACCAAGAGTAAGACCAGAAAAGGGCACATTATGGAAGCGGTCTATAAGCAGCAGTGGGTAGTGATGTGGGCAGTGATGTGGCTACGAATAATGAGGACAATATAACTAACTAAACAAATGAACTGACGGTGTTCATGAGTTCTTCAACTTTTCAACAAAAACAAAACTCGATATTTCGAAATGTTTTTATTTAAATCTTTCAATATTGAAAGATTAAATAAAAATATTTCGATCATGGAATTCACAAATCTTTTTCTTAGCTACGGTCTTCAAAACACTAGCAGTTTTTTGGAAACTTACAATGAAGTTACCAAGGTGTATTATCTCACAAAACGTGTCACTCATACCGATAATAGAACTATTGCGAGCATTGTAAGTCTGTGACACAATAATTGTTACAATTGCTTTATAAACGGACATAGTAAATAGGATTACCGTTGTTATAGTCACGATTCCCGCTCGTTATATTGTAACATTATTTCAAAATTACCAATTTGATGATAAAGAGTAAGTAATTATTTTTTATAAGCAAAGTACATAGGTATTTGTATCATCTGACTACTTTCAACTATGATTTCGGATTGTTTTATAAGAAAATAAGACTGAACAACAAAACATCCGAACATTCAAACCTTAGTCGTGTGTGGACCAGCCAAAGACACAAACAAATCTGAGTGATTATTGTAGTAACTTCTCTATAATTACGATGAACATTACTAGAGTCCTTGTAACATTTAGATGGAATCGCACAACGGGGAAAAATCTTATGATGCAATGCAACATATTATCACGTAGATATTACTGCACTTATCTAGTATAAAACTGCAATGAAGAATATAAAATAAAAACAAGAGTGCACACTAGTAGAAAGCAAAACATTGGATTTTAAACGGAGGACGTCTAGATTTAAAATTAGCTCACGTTATTTTGTCTAGACTAGAAATTTCTCAGTTATTTTCAGAGATGATGATTCATAAGTCAGATTCAACATGAAAGTGTATATCTTGCACGCATGATACACACTAAAGTGATTGATATTTATCAAGTTTTTATTTATCTTATTATTTTATCTTAAACAAATCGAATGTTTCTCTATGAAATGCAACATTGTTTTGCATGGAATCAAAACCACAATAATTTAGACAAATTGCATCTGTTACGGTCGAGTTCAGAAGATCGCTACAAAAATACATGCATTTCGTAAAAACGCCCGGTCAACCGTAAAGTTGGACCGTATTTCGAAACCGTGGCAAGTTCTGGGACAATATGCCTACCTTTGCATAGAGCTCATTTACAAGGCCTATCAAATCAGGTTGACGAATATAATGAATAGGACTGGGTAAAAATACGATCATTTGTTGTGGACAAAAGACGCAACCTTGTCACTGCAAGGTGAAATTTTGTACTGCGAAAAGGTATATTTATACACATAGCGCACATCTCACTGTTTTAAACAACGAACAGCATAACACGGTACCAGACTATGGAAAAAATTATAAACATAAATACCGGCCCAACGCGCGCCCTTCTTTTGGTAATAGCTAGAACGTAATTGGAAAGGGATGCTTTTTCTACGTTTTCAGATAGAACAACCAAAACTTACCGTGGCTTATACAATTCTAAAGTTAGGTACAACTAAAATAATAAATAATGCTGTACAGTTCACACAACATTATCTAGCCCCAAGCTAAGCAGAGCTCGTGTTATGGGTACTAGATAACTGATACATTACATAGATACATATTTTTTATATACATATTATACCCAGTACACCCTGAACAATTAATTATCTGCAGCTCGTACAAATATTTGTTCCGAGGTGGGAATCGAACCTGCAACCTCCTGCGTCGCAGGCGAACCTTCGCCCGCCGAGCCAACAGAGGCCAACTTTTTCCATTCGATGAACTGCACTGAAGCTTTTTCCTTTTTTGTAATCCAATACCATCACTATCAGCCAGTTAGGATATACCTTTCCATATAGACTACCACGACGAACGTTCTTGAGCCGCCTCCATCCACAGACTCTCTACTAAATTTTAAATGTGTGGTTCATTAAGAGGGCCTTCCTACACTGCGTCGTCCAGTTCGTATTAAAACACATTCAAATTATAAACTAAAAATACATACCCTACCACGTTACCGATATCCCTAGAGTTATAAATAAAGCTTGCAAAATTATAAATAGGTCCTCGGCCGGATGCTATGATATAAATATCAAAGACTAAGGAACTCTCTCCAACACCTATTATTTATTCTGTGCCAACACTTAGGTTCATGACCCCACTAAGAACCTACGCACTCAATAGCAATATCTAAATAAAGGCCAAGACCTTCCAGAGTGATACGACAATCATAAGTACCTAAACTAAAAAAAAAGTGAAAAGCTAGTACTGCATAATAGGTACACAAGAGCCTTCATGCAAATAAGTACATACATTTAATTTTAGTATATACATCAAAAATAAATATGTTTGCCCAGATTTGACAAAAGCCTCATGCAAGTTTTTCCACAAAATAATATATGATATGAAGGGATGTTTTACTTTTGGATCAAGAAAACTATTTCGAAATATTAAATAGGAGTAACAATACACCAATGAAAATGTACAAATTATGAACAGGATAGCGTAGTGAGTTTTAAGGAAATATCAAAGTTACTCAGGACAAGCCCAGGGAAATCACGTGGTATTGTACCTAAGTATGTGAGCTAACAGGGGGCAAATTTTTTCATTGGCATAATAAGCGAGTATGCTCTGGGCTTCAATTGGAAGATTGCAGAGCCGTGTGGGAAGGCGACAATACCCTCAGCCGAGGATATCCTTCCAGAAACTCGACCGACGCATATCAGACCCTATCACCTTCCTATTGTTTTACAACACGTGAAAACAAGGGTTGTATATTTTAGCTGGTATAAAATAATCAAACATGATCTTCTAGAACTTTTAGCATGTCTTAAGGCGAGAGTGAATAACTTGAAATATAGAAAAAAAAAACTAGTTCTATGAGTTCCACCTTAGACTGCATCGACACAAAAGGTCAACAGACCCAGCCAGGTGAGATAGCGGACAAACGCACCATTAACAAAAATAAAAACTTAAGATTTTTGTAGACAAAATCACAGCCCTAGTTAGATTAAGCCCTTGGCTAAACCTTTAAATTATACCACAATAGAAAAGCAAGCTAGTTTTAGAAGTAGTAGAGCTTTTTTGTGAAAGTGTTCGTCCGGGGAAGTACTACCACCATACCTATTTCTGCCGCAAAACAGAATAGCTTGCATTGCTGCTTTCCGGTTTGAAGGGTATGGGTGCCGGTGAAATTACAGGCACATGAGATTTTTTAGCTTTATATCTCAGGGTGGCGAGCGCAGTGCAATGCCACATATAGGGTGCGTCTTAGGTGGACGTGACCTATGAGGTAATGCATTGTAAAAGCCCCATTTTTATTTTTTATTTTTTGAGTGTACAACCTATGTTTCCATTGTATAATTTACCTAATAATTTTTATTTTAATTTTACGTATGCACTGTATTAACGTTGTACGTTTTTTGTCAATAAACTAAACTTACTTACTTACTTACTTAAAGGCAGAGCTTACCGCTTAACATCAGGTGGGTCATCTGCATGATCATTCAATCAAGTAAAAAAAAAATGCCTTTTAGTCTTTAATTTTTTTCGAACCCATGATTACCCATGAGTTGAATGATCTCGAGGGCGAATTAATGTATCAACTTCCATGTTTGACAACGATCAAAATTCACAGTAGATAATAATACTCAATTATTGCAATCAGAAGCCGCATCGGGGATGGGGAGGCAATGGCCGCGATGATGTATGGCGGGAACCAGTTTGCACAAATGATGCACTCTTCAAAATAAAAGACGGCAGTTTTTATAGGGTTGCTTACATCGTTATAATAATAAGTAATAACATAAAACTTTGCATAAAGTTTCAAGAATATATCAGCCATTAAAAGGCTTGTATCCCCTTACTAAAAAATAAAACCATTGCTCATAATTTGTCCTGTCACTGTTTGACATCACCTAGTAGTAAGGGGATAGCAAAATTTTAACGATTGATTAAGGTAGATGCGCACGCTTGCGGCGCGAAATTCAATTTTTTTGGTGTTTTTTGCCCATTACAGCTCATCAACACTTCTTCAGATAACGAAAGTTGAGTTCGCGACAACTAGGAGACTTAACACACATGTTTTAATTGATAGTATCTCATAAATATCATCAGTTTAGCTATGATACCCCTAAACACATTTTTACAGTGTTTTTGTTTGTTTAGGGGTATCTTAGCTAAACTGATGATATTTATGAGATACAATCAATTAAAACATGTGTGTTAGGTCTCCTAGTTGTCGCGAACTCAACATTCGTCATCTGAAGAAGTGCTGATGACCTGTAAAGGATAAAAAACACCAAAAAATTTGAATCTCGCGCCGCAAACGTGACCATTCACCTTAACTTTTGACACATTTGTATACTTAAGTATTTATTAATAAATAACATAACTACTTACATTAAAATTTTAAGTATAACGTTTTATTATAGTTTATCTATGTTAATAAATAGGCATACAAATCAAAAGATTATCTGGAAGAGACCGCTTTTTAGTTTATTTGCGATAAAACCTACCATTGTATTTGTACATTTAGATTATTTATTGATGTGTTTAATTCTTAACAAATGAAATAAATAAATAATAATGCTGGACAGTTCACACAACATTATCTAGCCCCAAGCTAAGCAGAGCTTGTGTTATGGGTACTAGATAACTGATATACTTATTACAATACAAAACATAGATAGTTTTTTTTATTATACTTAGGAAATACCCAGAAGACCCCTGAACAAATATCTGCAGATCGTACAAATATTTGTTCCGATGCGAGATTCACACCCGCAACCTCCTGCGCGCAGGCAAACCTTCGCCCGCCGCGCCACAGAAGTCGTTACAAGTTTGTGAGGTGTACAACAAAGTATTTTCAACTATTTTGCTAAACTTGTTCTCACTGCTTTGGTCACTAGAGGACGATTACAAGTGTTTCAGGCAGTAAGCATTAAATTAAAAATACAAGTAAAGATAAACCACAGGGAGTATAAAGCCCTATAAAATAATGGGCCTCAAAATAAATTAAACAAAAACAGAATTGCAGGCATAAGATATCGATTAAAAATGAAGTAAGAGCAGGCGTAATAACAGGTAACCCGGTGAGAATCACGTTACGAAACCGGCTTTCGTTGCGTATTGAACCTGAGCTATAATCTAGCACTAAAATAAAACTGAAATGGCCATCTCGTTCTTTAGTAAATCGAGTAAAAAACTCATCCTCGACTCCAGCGCCGTGAAAACGTGACTCGAACACACATTTACAATTTATGCGTACAATTATTATTTCTATAAATATCAAGTTAAATATTCGCAGACCATTACAATTTCGCGTGAATCATTCATGCCGCCACGTATTGCGTTCTAGTTGCCGATTCAATTCAATGAGTGAATTAAAATTCTGATAATGCATTGCCGTCTGGCGGATCATCCATAATGCTAGTGGTAGTGTGTGCTACGCATCCTGCGCGCTCGTTCAGTGCACTAGGAAGTGCCCATCATGTTGCTCGCACGTAAATATTGTCTATTTATGACATTCTTCATAATATAACTTTTGAAACTATCACGGTTATGTACATAATTTTCACTAGAAACGGGATATTACTGACTTTAGTCAGTTCTCCCGTGATCATGGCGCATGCAACTGTGCCGAAATATCGGGAACATATAAAACTCAAAAATCATGGTAAATATCCCGTTTCTAGTGAAAATTATTCTTCATAATTTTCGGCTATAATACCAATCAGTTTTAGAACGAAGATATATAAAGCATCATAGGTAATAATTGTGAAATGATTACCTAGATAGTTCTAGTAATTATTTAATAAGAACGATAGGCATAGAATAGCTAAATATTGGATGTTCGGTCATGCAAGCGATAGTTATTTTAAAAATGATTACGCTCGTCCGGTCTAAGGTAGCAATCTATTTGCAGAGCGGCGGCGCCAGACTGCATTCTTGCAGGATCTGGGATATCGCCTTAATGCCCTATCTTCAATTAGGTACTTAACTATAAATAGGACCAATGGACGTTCACGACCACGCTAATGTAAAATAGATGAATGCTGAAAGGCATTGAACTATGACAATAACTCAATGACGGTACTCTTCAACGGACTACCCTATGGGAAATTTATATCGAAATTAATACTCCACTTTCACAAATAGTTTACATCCTACTTATCATAATACTGACGTCAATTTCAAAACGACTAGAGGTAAAGACACCCGTCCCCCAGCACATCGGGCCCTTAGCCGATTCATCTTAATAGGAAAATTGCTGGGAAGCCGGCCGGCGCCGGCACCGCGTAACATTGGCCTTACGAAGCGCACGACTTGCAGACGTGCACTCGCATTCAAAGCCTCGGCTAACCACCAATCGACCACTAATTGCGCGTTTGTTCTTTTCAGAATGAAGGTCTTACTATTATGCATGGCCTTTGCGGCCATGAGCATGGCGATGCCGGTTGCCGAGGAGGGCAAGAGCAATCTTCCCCCGAATGGGAGCGAAGCCCCGATTGCCGTACAAGCTGACATTAAGGACAATACTCAAGCCGCCGCCCAGAGCGACGTCAAGAAACCTGAATCCGAGAAACCATCTGAACCTAAGAGTGAGGTCGAAGCTCCAAAACTAGAACAGGTTCCTGAGCCTAAAGCTACATCAGAACCCGAAAAGAAGCCTGATGCAGCCGTTGAAGTCAACTCCGACGAAAAATTAAAACCCGAAGAAGCGGCGGTAGTCACCGAGATTCCCAACGAACAGGCCAAATCCGCACCTGAGTCCATTGATATGAAGAGTAACAACGATGAAACTTTAGCTATTATTCCTATTGCAATTGAAAAGAAAACTGACTCGTCAGCTGTCGCTGTGCCCGAGGCGAAGAAGGATGAGTCTGCTGTAGAAAAGAAGGAAAAAGATGCCACCCCGGCCACTAAACCCACGAAAGGGGAAATTCCCGCTGAACTTAAAGTCGAGGAAATACCCGCCGCAGTCACATCTGAAGCATCTAAGGGCGAAAACGCTGACTCCTTGCGTGCAGTCCGCGGTGTCAGTGAACAGTCAGAAACCGAAACACCTAAAGAAGTGGTTAAAGTAATTGAAAAAGAAGATGAAGCAACCAAAGTCGTTGAGACCAAACTAGAAGAACCAGCTCAAGTAAAAGATGTAGCCAACGAAAAACCCGAAGCACCACAAAATACTGAAGACAAGCCGCAAGATAACGTTGTGTCCGCTGTGAAGTCCATTGATGTCGCGCCGACCCAGCTGGCCGAGGATCCCAAGGCTCAAGGAGCTGAACCAACCAAGTCGACGGAGGAGGCTGTGCCCAAGCCGACGGAGGAGGCTGTGCCCAAGCCGACGGAGGAGGCTGTACCCAAGCCGACGGAGGAGGCTGTGCCCAAGTTGAAGGAGGATGCCGTGCCCAAGTCGACAGAGGAGGCTGTGCCCAAGTCGACAGAGGAGGCTGTGCCCAAGTTGAAGGAGGATGCCGTACCCAAGTCGAAGGAGGAAGCCGCGCCCGTGCCGGCTTTGGCACCAGTTCAACCTGATGATGTCAGCGCCCTAACGCCCGAGAGTGAAGTAAATAAGCCGCAGATCGTGCAACCCCAGGGTGACCAAGCCGCAACTTCGACTGAGAGCAACAGCAGCGAAGAGAGTGACGAACAGAGAGACAAAATACAAAAAACAAAAAGCAGCGAGACGAGCTCATCAGAAGAGAATTAGAAGAGCGAGAAATATCTCTTCCAAATGTTAGATTAGTATTGAGGTAGATAGAATCAGCGGCGGGCGTGTGTCGATGACCCTCGACACGCGCCCACCGCTCGCGCGACGCGCCCGGTGTGATGCGTGTGTGAGTCAATGAGAAGAGCCGATATTGCGTCACGCCCTTTCCGTGTGGTTCCGACTATTCACTAGTAGAGACTACAAAACGAAAATTACCCACGTTGTAATTATTATTTTGAAAAGTAAATTATCGAATTTCTGGTACTATAAGTAATGATAGTAATAAAATAAAATATGTTTTATAAAAAAATAATTAAATCTTTATTTAATTTTACTTCCAAGCTTTTAAATCAAATCAATATCGGTAGTGTAAGTAGGTAAGTAGCTGGTAATGTATTAATACTTAATAGCAAACTAATAAATGTTATTTTTTGAACGAATTTTAAATAATAGACTAATAAGCTTTCGGCATAAAAGCATTTGTCAATTTTCTGGGCAACTTTTCCAATTTTTCTTTAAGGTGGTCGCTTTTCCATACAAACGTATTAGCACAAATATGGGCGAACAGGGTATAATTTTATACTGAAATGACTCTTGTTGGCTTTTGTATTGGTCATTATTTGCGTCAACACATATTTGGTTGAAGTAAACAGTGGATTAATAGCGAAAATAACATCGAAATTTTAGTTAATTTATGTCAGTGTGTGAGTGTACACTGACAGTGTACATAGCCGCAGATTAGATAACAGTTACATGTCACTTACACGCGACGTTGTCAGCTCGTGACTTACGCCGGATAAGCGCTGTTGCCGCTTTGATCTGTCATCTCATAATTCGCTCGGATAGAAAATATTAGAAAAACAAACATTTAGGATTGGACATGTATGCGAATCAGCCGGACAGCCGGAGGCCGCAATGCATTGCAAGGCCCCTACATATTATGAACTTTGTATAAATTATGTGAGAAAATTAAATTACAAACAACTAGACAGAAATTACAGACAAATATAATATTATAATTACGAAACAATTTAATTCAATAAAAAGTACTAGGTGATCATAATTACCTATATATTTACGCACAATGTTTTTTGGATAGATAAATAGGTACGCCCCGAACTGAGACCTCACGAATACACACGATTTAGGTAGGTTACTTTATTTCTTTCGAAAAAAAATCTATGTACATCCACATGTGGTTCGAAAAGTTAGACTTTCAACGTCGTTCAAATTCCTAGAAACGGGAGGTCAACAAAGAATGTTATACACTAGCTATTGTTTTATAGAGTAGGTACCTACAAGTTTCAAAATTCATAAATTTTAGACTTTTCCCAGTATTTGTATCATAAAAGCTACAAACGTAAAAAAAACAGCGTTGTAGGATTAGTGGAATTACCCTAGAGGTTTTGTTTATTTACATTTTCGATTTACCCTAACGTCTCAAAACTAAAATAGTTTTGAAGTGTCGAAGCGAGGGACTTTCATATGACACCTCATTTGATCTTATTCTTACTTTTTTTTTACCTCCTCTTGGACCCCAATATCTCAACAACCCCCCGACCGATAACCTTACCAACAAATTGTACCAATACTATCACCTCCCAATAAAATTTCATGAAGATCGGATTAACGGTTCGGAAGTTATGCTCGGACAAACATACATATATACATACAAACGCCGATTCTTCCAAGTTGACTCAGAGAACTCGCTATGCTCGTTCAATAAAAACATACATACAAACGCCGATTCTTCCAAGTTGACTCAGAGAACTCGCTATGCTCGTTCAATAAAAATAATTTAAAAAAAAAAGTTTTAACTATAGAAGCCAGTTCTGTGTAGGTAGGTGAAACTACAATCTTCAAACAAATTCGTTGAATCGAATGAATCTTTGAATTTGATTGGGTCTTATTCATTATAATTGCGAGTTAGGGACTTCGGAAGATTCAAATATGCAGGTGGGCATTGAACATTTTGCCTCCTGCTTAGAAGACAAGAGTTCAACTAACTATGACATCACATGCTGATTTAGCCAAAATGGGTACGGTCTCATTTTTAGGGTTCCGTAACCAAATTACGGAACCCTTATGGATTCGTCATGTCTGTCTGTCTGTCTGTCTGTCCGTGTATGTCAAAGCCACTTTTTTTCCGAAACTATAAGAGCTATGCTGTTGAAACTTGGTAAGTAGATGTATACTGTGAACCGCATTAAAATTTTCGCACAAAAATAGAAAAAAACAATAAATTTTTGGGGTTCCCCATACTTAAAACTGAAACACATTTTTTTTTTTCATCGAACCAGTGTGGGTTATCAATGGATTGTTCTTCAAAAATGATATTGAGGTTTCTAATATCATTTTTTTCTAAACTGAATAGTTTGCGCGAGAGAGAATGATAAAACTAAAAAAAAAAATTATGTACATTACCATAATTATTATTATGTAAACTTCCAACGAAACTTGTTTTGAAAGAGGTCTAGTAAGTAGTTTTTTTTTAAAATATATCATAAATCGTAAACCATCCAAGAACTTTTATGTTATGTTACTTGCTGCTACGGAACCCTTCATGGGCGAGTCCGACTCGAACTTGGGCGCTTTTTCTTCTAAAGATTTATTTACATTCAGCTTTTATTGATAGATCATCAACTGAAGTCCACGGCTGGGCATAGGCCTCCCCCATAATATAATGCGTATATAAACTTTATTTTACGCCGAATCAATGGCTATTGCTTTACAAAGCACAAGTAAGGCCGCACGTAGAAACTGTTCCCATCTATGGCACGGGGCACCCAAGTACATTACCAATTACATCAAGAACATTATTCTGACTAATAGGAACATTTTAAAAAACTAATCGGTCCGCTTGTTCTCTTCATTTTGATTGAAATAAGTTTTCGCTTTTATTTAATTTGCGACAATAAGCTCTTGTAATAGAGTCTCAAATGAGAAAATACTTGCCCATCATTATCATCATCACCCTACAGAAGTCCACAGCTGGACATAGGCCTCCCCCATTCAAGTGTTACTTGTGGGACTGCGTAACCCTAAAAAAGTCCCTTAAATTAAGACGGCCTCTGTAGCGCGTCGGGCTAGTAGCCGGCTGAGACGCGTAAGGTTTGCGGGTTCGATTCCCGCTTCGGAAAAATGTTTGTATGATGTGCAAATATTTGTTCCGGGTCTGGGTCTAATGGTACCATAATACTCGCAGTTCCTGATACCCACGACACAGGGAATCCTAGTGTGGGACCTGGACTATGTATGTGACTGTTGGGTGTTATGTTATGTTATGTATATTGTAAAAAACTTACGGAATAAAGAAAAACACCAGGGAAGACGTGTGTCTACGTGTCTAGCTCATGCGTGTACAGGACGTGCAAATAATGCAGATGATTTAGGTAGGTAGGTATCTCAGCTACTTTGTATACTGAGTACAACAGGATCAGACTCAGTAAGCAGGCCTATAGTTAAGCTATTAAGTTAATCGAAGGTAAGATAGGTTTACTTGTCTAATAGAATTGGTGACGTAATTGGAGTTAGTCATGAATCACACCACTAAGTACATAAACTTACTTCAGCTAATTACTACACGGACTTGATGAAAAGGAAAGTAAAATTAACACTATTTACAAGCTTATTGTCTTGCTTTCCTGTCTGTCTGTCTGTCTGTGGGGGACAAATCTTACAACTGAATCTTACAAGTTCCAGTCAACTAGGGTTACCATATGATAGGCGTTTGCCGCATTTGACAGGCATTTTAAGGTTTAGACATGGAGGTATAATAGTAATGGAGTGAGTGCTTAAATAGCATAGAGTGTTCCTTCTTACTCCTATCCTAGAAGATAGCTTACTATCCTATGTTAGAGAGAAACAAATATATTGTCACACGACAGTCGTTTTTCCTTTCCGTACCACCTCGGAATAAGAACTAAAGCATGGAACTAAGGCTAAAAACGAAACGGTATCGATTATACCAGTCTCGTTCTTTTATATCAATGTATTCATGTGTTGGAATGAGACAAGAATAAATCTATCTGTTCTTATTTGTGTTAGTCGTACCAGGCCAAATGTCAAATTACTAGTACATTCATGGTAACAATCTAGGGAGATGTATATGCATGATACCAAAATACAGGGTACGGAACGGAAAAACGACTGTCGTGTGACAATATATTTGTTTCTCTCTAACATAGGATAGCAAGCTATCTTCTAGGATAGGAGTAAGAAGGAACACTAGTGGCTATTTTAGCACTCAATCTATGTACTACTACATTCATGCGTACCACTGAATATTGGTCATAGACAATTGAAGTTTTCGATAGTGAAGGGAACATATAGAGCGTCATCGTAAATATTCTTAGTCGATGAAATAATTGTCGATGATGAAGCATTTGTCACACTGGATGCATCTGCGGTGGGTCAAAGCGAACGCAGCCCGCATCATGTATGAACAACGTTGTCGGTCAGGGCAGAGCAATCGGTCAGCGATCCGGGCAGGGCAACCCGTCAGCGGTCCGGGCAGGCTAAAAACCGGCCGTCTTATTTCAGTTATTTGTCTGCGTGTATCAGTGGTGATCAGTTCTTTTATTGGGTTTTGATCGAGGAAAATAATTACCGAGGAAGAAGAAAATATTGTGTTATTATGGTTGCATAGCAAAAGGCGCCCGTTGCCCTCCTGCCTGCACCCGTTGTCAGCCACCCGCTGCCCGTCTGCCCGCAGCCAACCGGTGTGCGTTCTTTGCTTGTGCTCACACGGTCAGATCGCATTCTATACAATATATATATATTAAGACCGACAATGTTGTTCATACATGATGCGGGCTACGTTTGCTTAGACCTGTCCGCAGAACGCAGAACGCATCTAGTGTGACAAATCCTTAATGATTAGGTAAATCAATCGTAATGTATCAATCTTGTGCCTGAAGTAGACTTGCTCAATTTTCCTTGCACAGTCAACAGCTTGATTTATGTTGCATTATGTTTCGTTTGTAAAAGGTCAGCCACAAGAGTCTTATTGAAAAAAAATATATAGTTTTTCATCGTTGATGTTTTCCAACAGTTAGAGAAAACGGAGATGGCTACAATTTTTAATACAATATGTTTGCACATGTATCAAATAATATAGGCAGGTATCAAATAAAACTAGTGATGTAACGAATACGAATACGAATATTCGTATTCGCCGAATAGCAGATATTTACCGAATATTCGTATTCGGCGAATACTAATACGAATATTTAAAAAACTAATATTATACGTACAAACGCAACTTTAATTTCTGACAGACTTGGAAAACGCGCGTCGTCGGCACGTAAAAATACGCACGTGTGCAGAGGGCCTTAACCGCAACGACGACGCGACGGGGGACTCCCCGGCCATAGTTTATACAGCACCGCGGCTCCGGGAGTTTCCCTATCATTACAATTACGAACCACTTGAATTGACTTGTGTCAGTCGAAATCACAAGTCAAGCGAGAGAGTATTGTTTTATTTAAACCAAAAACGAGATAGATGCTTATCTAAAGCTCCCAAATTTATCAACGACTGCTGATCCACTGGCCTTTTGGCGAGAAGATGTCCATTTTCTAAGTCTGAAAAAACTCGCCCAAAAATATTTTTCACTGAAGCCATGTACAGTCGCCTCGGAAAGACTTTTTTCAAAGGCTGGGAACATCCAGACTGAAAAAAAAAACGCCTTAAACCAGAAAATCTTCAAATTTTATGTTTTTTAAATATTAAATAAAAATTTGCCTATTGTAAATTTTAATTATTAAAAGAATATAAATTTATCAAATAAAATAGTCTTTTATTATCATGGCATGATATTCGTATTCGTATTCGTATTCGTATTCGCCGAATTGTAGGTTTGATATTCGTATTCGTATTCGTAAAAGTACTATTCGTTGCATCACTAAATAAAACCATAAGTAATTAAAGATTTATTTACAGAAATAATAATACAAGTTATACAAGTAGGTATGTATGGTGATTCGAGAGGGATTAAAAATCTCCTCATATGTACAAAATTAAAAATTTACAAATGACGTAGTTGTGCTACCTGAAGACCGCTGCTAACGATCTAAAGGCAGCTCAACTGATCCAAATCACTACCAGACGGAATCGTCCCTAAGATGCTGGCACTGGCTGCATTGTCACGCTGAATGGGTTACTAATGCGTTGAGCCAGATAAGAGTCAGCTCTTGGGTCCCGCGTCGCTTCGACCAGAAGCCCTGAAAGAAAGAATTAAAATAAATAAATAAATAATGCTGGACAGTTCACACAACATTATCTAGCCCCAAGCAAAGCAGAGCTTGTGTTATGGGTACTAGATAACTGATAAACTTAATACAATACATTACATAGATAGTTTTTTTTATTATACATCGTAAATACCCAGAACACCCTGAACAAATATCTGCAGGTCGTAAAAATATTTGTTCCGAGGAGGGAATCCAACCCGCAACCTCCTGCGTCGCAGGCGAACCTACGCCCGCCGCGCCACAGAGGTCGCCGGAGAAAGAAAGACGATAACCCGAGAGTATTATTTTGAAAGCCAAGCAAGGCAGGTATTCTGATAGCCGCGCGGATTCTAAGGAAAATCTTTCGATAGTCGATCGCATCAACCTCATTGGTACATCACTATGATAACCTATACTGATATTATTTTTTGGATTAAAATGTCTGTAAATCCATACAAAACAGGATTCTGTGATGGTATTTTGGTATAAAATAAGCCCCCAAACACATATTACCCTCTCCCTTAAATCTACACTTGAATAAAATCACTTACCGATGGTAACTTATGTTCACATCTTTGTTTTGTCTTCTGGGTGAATGAGATTTACATCCCGGCACTGCACAAGACATACTGTAGAACTTAGCTGGTTTTTTTAGCGAATTTGATCTAGAACTCGCAGTAATATTGTCTAAATTTAATATTTTTTCACTCATAACAAAGAGTCATTCGCATGTAAACATAACCCGAATACACAAAGATAACATATATCACAAGGAGAGTATTCTAGTTAGCTGGACATCTATATTTTGGTGTTTAAAATGATACCAATGACGTAATGATACCAAGGTTGACATTTGGCCTGGTACGCGTTACACAAATAAAAACAGATAGATATATGCTTGTTTCATTTCAACACATGAATACATTCATATAAAAGAATGAGACTGGTATAATCGATATCGTTTCGTTTTTAGCCTTACATCTATGCTTTAGTTCTTAATCCGAAGGTTTAGACAGGCGTGCGGCCGGCATTTGTCTGAAACAGGCATTTTTAAATTTCGCGCCTGCGCCTCTGTTTCAATCTAAAATTGAAGCTATTGAGAAAGAAGATGTTACTATTGTACAAATTAACTGTATATCAAATCTCGTAAAGATGAACATTTTAAATCATTCACAGTTCGACTACTGCACACTCTGGAAAACAACGGAATTAGTACCGATAATTTTGAAACGGAGATTCCGGGCCTGTGCATTTAACAGCTTATTTGGAAAAATGGATAAAAAATATTGAAGATTTCTCTTCCTCCCGGTGGATAATTTTACAAAATGAAATGAAAAGTTTCTCAAGTTCTGGTTTAGCTTCATCTGTAGAATTTATCTCTAAGCTGAATATCAGTGTTGACGACGTGAAACTGTTTGACGAATACGAAGTTCTAAAAGAATATTGTAGGAGTACAGATAGCATATTTTTTTCTTTACAGTGGTGCAATTTTCTCAAAAGTAGGGAAGTGAATGGTGACATTACAGAATTCGTGAAAATCTGCCAGTTTGTGTTCTCTACTTGGGCACACAATGCAAACGTAGAACGTATGTTTTCTCTCGTCAACGCCCAGTGGTGTAAAGAAGAAATCGGCTGACAATTTGAATCAGTAATAGCAATATTGATTACTCAGGAAATTACAAAACTGTATCTTGTAAAGATTTTTACGTTTATGTATTACAAAAGAAAGAACTATTAAAAAAAATGTCCTCTGACAAATATCAGTAGGTAATAAATATCCTTCTTTATTATTATCTGCTGGCTTTTACTTATTACCTACAGCGTTTTGCATTCGACAGGCATTTTTCTGAAAAATCAGGCATTTTAGGTACCATAGACAGGCATCCCTCTATTTACATATGGTAACCCTACACTCAACTGATCGAGCTGAAATTTTGCATTCAAAGTACCTATGACAATACAATATTATGGTGGCAGCTGATCTGATGATGGAGACGTTAAGGTGGAAAATGGGGCTGTCTGTGTGTGGGGGACAAATCTGGCGATCAAATTTTCGACCTTTTCCTTTTCTACTTCGATTTTAAAAGGTCAAGGGCCGTACCACGTAATCCCACGGCTTCCAGTTGCTTTAAAGAGAATAGAGGCACCAACACAATTGAAAGCTCTACTACTACATGTCATGACTTAGTAGTAGGAGATCGAAGTTTTGGAGATCGAAGTTACCCGCGTCCGTAGGAAAATACCCTTGCGTCCCTACACGTGATCTCTGGGTGGTGCCAAACGGGTAACAACATTTCTGGTGGTAGGCTTCGGCCGTGGCTTGTCACCACCCACTGGACAAAGCCAGTCCGTGAAGCGACATTGTCGTGTTTCGGACTGATGTCCAGTGTAGCCATCGTGGAAGTGACGGGCTTGAGCAGTTCGTGCACTGGATTCAGCATGTGCGTTTTAGAGACCGCAGCGGTGCAAGTGTGCCGGGTGGCTAGGCTTGGAGGGTAGCGGGATCCGAAGCACGGTTCTCCGCTGGCCGACCGCAGGTTGTAGGGGGCCCAACTAGTGAGTTAGCCACTCATGAAAGGCTGCCCCGCCGCCTCGCGAAAAATCCCAGAATGCTCCATCGTGCCGGTTGGCGACCGGATGAGAGGACCCGATGGCCATTCCTGGGGGGGTTCGGGCGTCCCCGCAGTCTCCAGTCTAGTCTCCCACTGGCGCAGGAGCCTGCTGTTTGTCTCTTGGTTTTCGCTGACCAGTGCCTCGCTCAACAGCCGTTTTTCCCACTAACCTAAACACTCATAACAACCATGAAAAAGTTCAAAAATAATAAGTCGTTTCTACAGCGGAAGCACTTCCTCTCGCTTCAAGTGCACCTCTCGAATATTCGAGGGCTGCACTCCAATCTCGATCCGGTCCACCACCACCTAGAGACCGCTAAGCCTCACTTATTATTCCTCACGGAGACGCAGATTCTATGTCCTGCCGATACAGCATACCTCACATACCCAGGCTATGCTCTGGAGCACAACTTTAAACCCAAAGCTGGTATCTGTCTATTTGTCCGGGAAGACATTTGCTGTCTGCGTCTTCGTGACCTTGAAGAACCCAATTTTTCAGTTTTATGGACTTTGGTGGACACCGGCTTAGATAAAATTATCTATGCTGGCTTATATCGGTCTCACTCTGGAGACTACGAGACAACCAGGTTGTTCAACTACATATGTGAAGCGGCGGATGTGGCCCAACAACGTTATCCTGATGCCCAACTGGTGATTCTGGGGGACTTTAATGCCCACCATCAACAGTGGCTGTTCCCATACCAGCTCACCGACCATGCTGGGAGAGAGGCGTGCAAACTTGCACTCACGCTAAATCTCACTCAGCTGGTCCATGAGGCAACCAGAATTCCAGACGTTGAGGACCACACAGCCAACTGCTTGGACCTTCTGCTGACGAACGAGCCGGATCACCACTCAGTATCAGTTTTGCCTCCTTTGGGTACATCAGATCACTGTGTGGTGAGGTCTGTATCGTCATACTCGCCACCCGATCCCTCACCCAGAGGAAGTAGGCGAGTGTGGCGTTACAAGTCAGCAGATTGGGATGAGATGCGACATTTCTTCGCTTCTTATCCTTGGCGGCAAACCTGCTTTTCTTCTTGTGACCCGACGGTCTGTGCTGATGCCGTTTCGGAGGTGATCAAAAGAGCAATGGAGTATTTTATTCCATTCTCCGATGCTTCACCTTCAGGCAATGCTCGCCCATGGTTCAGTCCCGCGTGTGCTAGTGCAGAAGCGCTAAAACATGTGGCTTACCTAGCCTGGGTTGACGCAAGAAACGGTAAAACCTCGGATGCACGGCTTAAGAAGAAAGCCTTTAACAAAGCCGCCAAGTCTTGCAAGAAGGTGATACGGAAGGCTCGCTTCGATCGGATTGGCCGTCTGGGTGCTAAGCTTGCCGCATACCCTGCGGGAAGTAAAGCTTTCTGGTCTCTGGCTAAGTCCGTGGAAGCGAACTTCAGCCGCCCTTCACTCCCTCCACTACTGAAACCGGACGGGTCCCTAGCTCACGCTGCGGTTGAGAAAGCAAATTTATTTGCTACTCAATTTGCGGAGGCTTCACGTCTTGAAACTTCTGGCGAAATTCCACCCAGCCTTCCTCGGTGCGAAGCTTCAATGCAGGAAATTCGCATCCAGCAAAAGGAAGTGCTCAGAACGCTACGTGGTCTCGACGTGAATAAAGCTAGCGGTCCGAAAAGTATCTCGGCTATAGTGTTGAAAACCTGTGCCCCTGAGTTGTCTCCAGTATTAACGCGACTTTTCCGCCTCTCTTTTAAAACTGGTGAAGTCCCTAAATCTTGGAAGCTCGCAAACGTGCAGCCTGTACCCAAGAAAGGCAGTCGTGCTGACCCTTCAAACTACTGCCCTATTTCGGTCACCTCCCTACTTTGTAAATGTATGGAGCGTGTACTGAATAGGAAGCTCCTTGCATACCTCGAAGGTAACGACCTCCTCAGTGATCGCCAATACGGATTTCGCCGAAACCGGTCTACTGGGGACCTTCTTGTGTATGCCACGCACATTTGGAGCGAGGCCATCGAGAAATACGGTGAAGCACTAGCTGTTTCATTAGACGTCTCGAAGGCCTTTGATAGGGTTTGGCACGCTAGCCTTATTGGCAAGCTTCCTGCCTACGGACTGCCAGTTCAACTCTGCTCCTGGCTCGCAGACTTTCTGAGGGAAAGATCCATTCGAGTAGTTATTGACGGCTGCTCGTCGGATCAATTGGCTATTAACGCCGGGGTACCTCAGGGGTCAGTGCTATCTGCCACACTGTTTCTGTTGCACATTAACGATCTGCTAATGCCCGGTATCATTGGGTATGCAGACGACAGCACAGTTGTGGAGAGATATGTTTCTACTGCGCGAGCTAGGAAGAATGAAATTCAGGAGTTAAGAGATGAGATGCTGCAGCGTCTGAATTTGACTCTCAAGGCTGTATCCGACTGGGGTGATGCCAATCTAGTCAAGTTCAATGCCTCTAAAACGCAGGCTTGTCTCTTCTCGGCGAAAAAAAGTCCGTTTCTCCAAGTTCCTGTATTCCGCGATGTACCTGTAGCTATAGGAGATCACCTCGAGCTCTTAGGTGTTTCGCTCACGCCTACTCTCAACTTTGGCTCTTACATCGAGACTAAGGCAAAAACAGCTGCCATGAAGCTAGGCATCCTGAATAAGGTAAAGCGTTACTTCACACCAGGACAGCTTCTCAGTTTGTATAAAGCACAAGTCCGGGCTGGTATGGAGTACTGCTGCCATGTTTGGGATGGTTCGGCCAAATACCAGCTTGCTGCCTTGGACTCGATCGAACGTAGAGCTTTCAGGCTTATAGGTGAGCAACATATGGCGGAGACTAAGATCCAGAGTCTCGAGCACCGCCGTAAGGTTGCATGCCTTTCAATCTTCTATAGGTTACATTTCGGGGAATGCTCCCAGGAACTGCACGATCTGATCCCACCATCTCCTTTTCATCATAGGACGAGCAGGCGTACGGCTTAGTACCATCCTTACCTCATTAGTATACCTTCTATTCGCACAAAACGTTTCGGTTCTACCTTTATAATGCGAACTGCTAAGGAGTGGAATACACTGCCGTCGTCTGTCTTTCCTGAAAACTATAATCTGGGTCTCTTCAAGTCTAGAGTGAATAGGTGCCTTCTAGACCTTTGTGCTCCATCTTCGGCCACATCGTCACTTACCAACAGGTGAGATCGTGGTCAAACAAAGGTCTATCAATGTTAAAAAAAAAAAAAAAAAAAAAAAAAAAAAGTAGTAGAGCTTTTTTGTGAAAGAGTTCGTCCGGGGAAGTACTACCACCATACCTATTTCTGCCGCAAAGCAGTACTGCTCGCACTGCTGTATTCCGGATTGAAGGGTATGGTGCCGTTGAAATTACAGGCACATGAGACTTTTCATCTTTATGTTTCAGGGTGGCGGGCGCAGTGCAATGCAACATAGGATGCGTCCTAGGTGGACGTGACCTATGTGATAATGCACTGTTCATAGGCAGAGGGTACCTACCGCTTAACATCTGCTTGACCCGTCATTACAAATTGTATAAAGTAAAACAAAATACCTAATTACTACACGGATTTGATGTAGAGTAAAGTAAATTAACACTATTTACAAGCTTTTCGTCTTGCTTCCCTGTCTGTCTGTCTGTGCGGTACAAATCTTACAATACAACTTACAATCTTACAACTGAATCTTACAAGTTTCACTCAACTGAACGAGCTGAAATTTTGCATTTAAAGTTCCTATGACAATACAATACTGTGGTGGCAGCTGATCTGATGGTGGAGACGTTAAGGTGGAAAATGGAGCTGTCTGTGTGTGGGGGACAAATCTGGCGATCAAATTTTCGACCACTTCCTTTTTCACTTCGATTTTAAAAGGTCAAGGACCGTACCACGTATTCTCACTGCTTCCAGTTAAATAGAGTCAACCTTCGACCAAAGTAAAATAAACTTTAGTCGAAGGAGTCAACAACCAATGCAATAGAGGCAACAACACACTTGAAAGCCTTAGATATGTCCAAAAAAATTGTGGTTCTCTGCTTCTTTATGTTGGTTCCGTAGCACACTTCACTCAGAAATGAGTAAATTGCAGTGGATGGAGACCTACCCTGACGGACCGTGTCGTGACGGAACTAGGTCGTGTGTTGGTGTACAAACGAATGTTCACATTTATCTACAAAATGGTTTGACCGTTTTAGATCCGGTTTTATTTATATGAAAGATGATGTTTTCGAGATGATTCTTAGCTATGTTTGGTGGAAATTGGTGCAGCCGTTTCCATTCAAGGATCATCAGTAAAAAAACAATTGCATTGAATGACAGCTGATACCGCGTCGTGGCGACATGTAGTCTTGATAGAGTAATTAGCTTCGAGCCCTGCATTAAGTGTGCTAGACACCGATGTGCGTCCATAGATTCCTTTTTCCAATTTTATTGGAACATTGAAATTAGTCGTTCTTTTTGTGGCGACATCTAGTAGTGAATAGAGTAATTAGCTTCGAGCCCTGCATTATGTGTGCTAGACACCGATGTGCGTCCATAGATTCCTTTTTCCAATTTTATTGGAACATTGAAATTAGTCGTTCTTTATGTGGCGACATCTAGTAGTGAATAGAGTAATTAGCTTCGAGCCCTGCATTATGTGTGCTAGACACCGATGTGCGTCCATAGGTTCCGTTTTCCAATTTTGTTGGAACATTGAAACAGGTCTGGTTAATTCCATACATTTTAGAATTAGTTCACACAAAATATCGATAGATGGCAGTACTGGTATCGCTAGGAATATTGAACACATTAATTAGATTATTTTTTCACTTTTTTTGACGGCATTGCGTAAATAGTACCTCTAGAAGACTTTTTATGTGATTTTAACTAATAAAATAACAAAAATCGTTATAAAATAGTTTTTTTTTCAATGTTTTTACTGACATCTAGCAATTTCTAACCGAAACATTTTGATTGGGTTCTAAGGTTCTAAGTTTGGTCAAGAAACACATAGATGGCGTTGAAATAAAACCATGTTTCGGAGCAATAAAATTATACGATAATATTTCGAAGTTACTCCACAGAGTAGTAAGAATACTAACGTGTTACTCTATGATATGATGTGATGAAATACGCTTGATTTCTCAAGTATCATCTAGTGCGCTGTAAAGAAGGCAAGAGAGAAGCGCCATCTAGTACGCTGTTAAGAAAACAAGTAAGAATGCATATTAGTACGTTAGTACCGAGCGCGCGCCACGGGCGCTGCTCTTGCGCGACTTATCGTGGCAACGATCGTAGTACTAAGATTGTCTCTCTGTTGTACGTTAGTATTATTCCTTACTCTGTCATTGAAATTAGTCGTTCTTTTTGTGGCGACATCTAGTAGTGAATAGAGTAATTAGCTTCGAGCCCTGCATTAAGTGTGCTAGACACCGATGTGCGTCCATAAGTTCCCTTTTCCAATTTTGTTGGAACATTGAAATTAGTCGTTCTTTTTGTGGCGACATCTAGTAGTGAATAGAGTAATTAGCTTCGGGGCCCTAAATTATGTATGACTTCGATCAACAATACACGTGCTAGACACCGATGTGCGTCCATAAGTTCCTTTTTCCAATTTTATTGGAACACTGAAAATAGTCTGTCTTCAATTTTTTTCTTAAAATTCGTTTAAAAAGTAAAAGCACTTACTTCATTGGTCAGCATCTTGCATGCGATAACTCCGAGCGACCACCAATCCACAGCATGACCGTACGGCTCACGATTCACCACCTCAGGGGCTGCAGAACAAAAATATTTTTTTTTAAGTACCTAAATAGTAATAGAAATTAAAAAAAAAAACTGGGTAATTGCCATTTTTACGACCTCTGTGGCGCGGCGGGCGAACGTTCGCCTGCGACGTGGAGGTTGCAGGTTCGATTCCCGCCTCGGAACAAATATTTGTGCGATCTGCAGATATTTGTTCAGGGTGTTCTGGGTATTTTCTATATATAATAAAAAATATCTATCTATGTAATTATATTGTATTAAGTATATCAGTTATCTAGTACCCATAACACAAGCTCTGCTTAGCTTGGGGCTAGATAATGTTGTGTGAACTGTCCAGCATTATTTATTTATTTATTTTGTAATTCGTTTTTACCACAGACCTATATTACACTAGATAACGCAAGTGCACCTACTTTACCTGTCCGATATAAGTGCAGTGCACCTATTAGCAAACCTCAAATCAGTTCACTCTCGGCCGTATTTGTGATATCAAGTCGGATTTTAACAGAAAAATTCCTAATCGCACCTTTAAAAATTCTTCGAACTCGGCTAGCCATGCGATTGGAGCTATTTCCTAGCATGTAGGTACAAAATAAAACAGCACGTTTGGTTTCATACACATTTACGTGTTTGCGATGTCTATCTTGATATATGGTCTGTGGTTTTCACTCAATTTTGTATCCATTCTATCATCGAGAAAGGTTCCTTTAAAGATTGTATTGTAAACGGTTTTGGACCGTCTACTTTAATCCAACATTCACACTTCTTGTGCTCCACGCATCTCACATTCCTCCAATCACTCTTAGGTATATTAAGATTACATATAATTAAAGTAGATACCAAAAATGTGTTACTTAACGATGGAAGGAACGGCCCGTCCGTGTAGCACACGAAGCACGCTTCTATTCACTTGTCACATCTTGGGTTTACTGCACTACGACACACCCCTTTTTTAAATGTTAATGTCTTTTGTTAAAGTTTATGAATTCACTAACTCAATTAATAATTTTAGTTAAATTACAATAAAAAAAGAATTTAAAAAAATATCTTTGTTTTTTCTTTATCGAGTGAATTTAAACACATACATAAATACACACACGCCTTTTTAGGCAGAGCCAAAGGCCGTGGAATATAGACGTGACAAGTGATGAGCTCATCGCCGCCATTGCTTCCCATGGTTGACTCGGCTAACACTTTCTTCCAGTAAAGAACGCATTCCTTAATATTAAGCTAGCAGCCAGGACAAATCTTATACCAACTAATCTTACTAACAGGTCCAGGTTCCCTTAGTCGGCTTTAACGACATCCATGGGAGGAGACGGAGATCATGGGAGAAGACGACGCAGTCTTTTCTTAGGCCGGACACACCACAGCAATAAGTGCATTGAATTTATGATTTCACTAGATAAAAGGTTTTTAAGAATACGAACTATTTTTTTCTTCTTAGAAACTATAAGAACTATTATCAAACTATAAAGCTCATTATAGACATTTCGTGAACCTATAGCGCCGAAAGTCGGTGCGTCGGTGGAATGGAGGTGGTTGCAGACCATTCGTTGTGGGGAAGGATTCTATGGGAAAGTGTAAGTCCAGCAGTGGACTTCTCTATAGGCTGATATTGACGATGGTGTTGATTTGCTCAACATAAAAAAAAACTCGTGTATCCTCTTGAATAAAAATGAAAGGAGGTTTTTCGTAAAATAATTCTCAAAGAAAACAACAAACTAATACTTCATCATTTATTCACTTAAAAATATAAATTATCACAAGACTAATTTTTTTTTCCTTTATTACTTTTTTGAACTTATAGATCACAACAAATATCCATTTCAATATACAACTCTATTATGAAACAGCCATTTAAACATGCTCCGTGAATCTAAACTAAAACATCTCTTAAATAAGGCCATAGCGAGTTTGTAAGCGATGATAAATTCACTCAAAACACCAAATTTTACTGAGGCACATGAAAATACCATGGTGTCCATTCTGTGCAGTCTGAAACCGTACTAAGACTATCGCGGTCTCCTTTATTACATTTAATTAGAAAGAGCTCGCGATAGCGCCTGCCGCACAGAATCGATAGCAATAAGTATTGTCGTATCACCAAACACTAAAATATTTGGAAATATATATTTAGGTACTGACTGATATGAAATTCATAAATAATTTACAGAGAATATTATATTGAAAAAGAATACAACCTCTTCTTTGGTGACAATAATATTTGAATTAGCATAAATATTAAATTAGTGGGGAAAGTTCTGTATTAACATAATAAAAAGTACAAAAACCTAAAGCTAGTCACAATGAGGTAGGGTAGTGAATAAATCAGAGATTTTAAAGGAGCCAGTAGATTCCGCAAAACAAGTCATCTTAGTTACTATTGCTCATACAGGTTGTCCCAGAATATGTAAAAAAGCTTGAAAGAGGGTCATCCTACACATAGTTGGTACAACATTACTTCTATGGCTTTCGAAATACGGCTTATTTCCTAGAAAAAAAAACTAAATATGGTACTTTTCCCAGAGAAGTTGTTAATTTTCTTGCGTAGAATCACCCCCTTTCATGGAGTATTCCATATATTTATTTCAATGGAAGATACCCCTTACAAATATAAAATTAGCAATAGAGGGGGGGGCGGGGGGCAACTCTTATCTCACTCATTGAAATAGCATAACACCCAACATACATAGTCCTGATCCCACACTAGGATTCCCTGTGTCGTGGGTACACGAACTACGAGTACCGTGCTACCACGACACCCAGACCTGGAACAAATATTTGCAGATCATACAAACATTTGTCCGCAGCGGGAATCAAACCGGGAACCTCTCGCATCTCAGCCGGCTACTCGCACGCTGCGCCACCGAGGCCGTCATATCGGTACCTCCCCCCTCCCCCTCATATTGCTGACTTCAAACATGTTTTAAGATACCTTGTACTAGAAATGCTAAACTTTGTATGTTTGTAACTTGATGAAGGCGTAACGGCTGATGCTATTTAGATGAAATTTGATACACAGATTATTATGACACTGGATGCTACTTTAATCTAATTTAGTAAATAATAAAGCGTTTTTTAGCAAATCATTTACGTCATTAATTTTATAAGCAAAACGGGATAAAGAAAAATACGTAAAAAAATTAAGTGTACACTCGTGGCAGGTCATGTGTTTAAAATACGTAGTTGCAAGATTTCTAGTGATACACATATTATGATAAGGATTCAATAATATTATTCTCTATTGAATAATGGTACAGTGCAGATTTAAAAAGAAATTACATAGTAAGAGGAAAGTATACAGTAAGCACTCGCGCCTACAAAAAGAGGAAATGTTTTCCACTCCTACATAATATCCGATCTCAATTATTATTTTAGTATATTATTGACACAATAAAAGACACCGTGCTACTATAAAATACGAATTATCCTTCTAATTATAACACAGTGTTTTGTCTTTTGCACTGACACGCAGTTTCAAATTCGATCGAAAGAGACAAAAAATGGTGTAAATATTACAATGAAGATAAAAAAATTACATTTTACAATGTTTAATAATCTTATCGAGTACAAAAGCAAGGTAGGTTTTCCTTTTTTTAAATTTGCAATAAATTAAAACTTTTTCACAGGATAAAAACAAACCTCGTATTTTATTGTGTCAATAACATATAAAAAAATAATTTAGATCGGATAATATTTAGGAGTGGAAAACCCTTTTTGTATTTTTTGTATGGACGAGTGCATTTAAGTGACACTTCCCTTCTAAGGCTGCGGACCCATCAGGCAAATAGTTTACGGCCTCCCATATATTTTACATGAAGCATTCATAAATCGCGTCCTTTACGCAGTTTGCTGACTCTTCAGTCTGCGGCTTGCGCTTTGTGGCATATTTACAGTTGAACCTGAGTTTGCATTCAATTGTTCAGTCAGCTAGCGGACAGTCAGCCGCAAACTTGCCTAATGGGGCCGCAGGCTAGGGGCGGCCGCAAACTACAGATTAAACGATCGGCCGATTGTTGTACAGTTTGTTACAGGTCTAGCGCTTAACTGAGTCAGTCCCAGAGGTATGGGAGCGGTACGGGAGGAGTGTTTTCGTCTCTCAAATTATCAGATGACATGAAGCCACGCTTCATTTTGACGTAACGTAAACACCCTTCCTGTACCGCTCCCATACTTCAGGGACTGACTCAGTTAAGCGCTAGACATGTAGTACTTTGATCCGCTGATTTTAAATCGTTGGGTGTGTGCGCTCACGTATGATTTCACACTAATTAAGCAACTGAAAAAAATATCGGCCGATCTGTTGTCATCGGTAATGATATAAATTGACGATTGTAGGACAATTTAGCAAGGTGTTGTTAGATTATGAAAACTAGTTTTGTTGGTTCCGTCCATTTCTCCCGTGATCATGGCGCGTGCAACTATGTCGAAATATCAGAAACCAACAAAACTCAAAAATCACGGTAAATATCCAATTTTAGTGAAAATTATATACATAGATAGTTTAAAAAATTATAATTCATCTATTGATTACCTATAATAAGGAGCTATTAGCTAACTCTGAGAAATAAATATCACTCCTAAGGCGGCAAATCGACGTAAGGCAAACAAGAGTTATCACAACGTACAAATGTTTAGTTTTCATAAAACGAATCAAAAACTGGAGCCCAATTTCGACCTAGCATTACTGTGCCTAGTTTGTAGAACATAGCTCGACTCCTGTGACAGCTGTCAGAGTAACATGCCTAGGGATGGGACGACGTCGAAAATTGGACATATTTTCGTTCTTTGTCTGAATAATATATTATAATTAAATCAAACAAGAGTAATAAGAAGTTACAGGTTCAGTGGCGCCCACAAAAGTGTCCGAACCAAAAGAGAGACAAAACTAATAAAGAGGGACAATTCTGACAAGTTTTATCTCAACAAGTCTAAGTTTTATTTTGTTATTGCTGCTTTATTATTGAACACATTTGAAGGACTAGCTAGCGTGTGAACCGGCAGTGCACCGAACTTATTTGTCAACGATCGTATTTTCAATGTGCCATATTTTGGCGTTGCTAGTGTATGGAATGCTAAGTCCATCGTAGAGTTATTAGAAAGTCTTGCATGATAGGTGTGATTTAAATGACAGCTGTCATAGCTATGTTTTACAAACGATAACAGTGTTTTTCTAAATATAATTTAATAAGCCGATTTCGATGCGTAAACATTTTATTAATTTCACATCAACAGTTATATATTAAAAAAAAAACATTATATATTTGAAATCCGATTTGCTTTTGATTCTGAAAAGATAACCCAAAACTACATTAATTCTAAATACCATAATTTGACACAAGGCTAACAAATTAAAATAATGTTACTTGCTATGAGACGTTCCATGCACCGATCCTATCCTAACTTCTATTTACAATTATATCTAAAACAATCACATAACTTTAACCAATAAAGCTCTCAACAATCAAACCTTTTTATTATTCAAATTAAAGATATCAATCATTTTCACAAAGTATTATTTACAAGTTATATTACATTTATAAACGTGGAGCCACAATGGCGACACTATATGAACACACGGGTAGAGCTACATGTCAGTAATAATTAAATATAATAATCTAATAATTAATAATGCTGGATAATAATAATAATAATGCTGGACAATTCACACAACATTATCTAACCCCAAGCTAAGCAGACTGTTAGGGGTCCTAGATAACTGATATACTTAATGCAATACATTTCATAGATAGATATTTTTTATTATACATATTAAATATCCGGAACACCCTGAACAAATAACTGCATATCGTACAAATATTTTGACGACCTATGTGGCGCGGCGGGCGAAGCTTGGCCTGCGACGCAGGAGGTTGCGGGTTCGATTCCCGCCTCGGAACAAATATTTGTGCGATCGCAGATATTTCTTCTGGGTGTTCTGGGTATTTTCTATGTATAATAAAAAATATCTATCTATGTAATATATTGTATTAAGTATATCAGTTATCTAGTACCCATAACACAAGCTCTGCTTAGCTTGGGGCTAGATAATGTTGTGTGAACTGTCCAGCATTATTTATTTATTTTATTTTATTTATTTATTTATTTGTTCCGGGGCGGGAATCGAACCCGCAACCTCCTGCGTCGCAGGCGATACTTCGCCCGCCGCACCACAGAGGTCGTCAAATGAAGTCTATGTTACCTACCACCCTAGCCACTTGTCCGTCTCCGCCGCGCCTTGTCGCGCTGTTAGCGCATGACGTGCCGTTCAATGCGTTCAAACACGTAGGTACCTGTTCAAACACGTAGGTACCTAGGTAAGTATCACTCACTTACAGTATCATACAAAATTGATTTCCTTATTTGTAACTAGCAGCGTCCCGCGGTTTAAAAATGTGCCTGTGTTATTCTGGGAGTCCAGTTATCTCCATTCCAAATTTCATCAAAATCCGTCGAGCTGTTTCAGCGTGAAGAAGTAATAAACACACGCACACACACACGCACACACACACACACACACACACACACAAACTTTCGCAGCTATAATATTAGTGGGATAACTAGCAGCGTCCCGCGGTTTCACCCGCATAAGTCTCGATCCCGGGGGAATATCTTGACAAAAATGTGCCTGTGTGTTATTCTGGGAGTCCAGTTATCTCCATTCCAAATTTCATCTAAATCCGTCCAGCCGTTTCAGCGTGAAGTAACAAACACACACACACACACTCACAAACTTTCGCATTTAATACTAGTGGGATTTAGTAAGATTGAATATGTTGAAATTTTGGAATTTAGACTTTGATTATTACTTTTTTTTATTACATTATGATTGAGAAGTAGCTGTACCCGTGTTCATTTAATGTCGCCATTGTTGCTCCACGTGTAGATGTTACAAATTACGAACTCGTAGTATCGTTACCGACTGCTCTACACACACTCAAGTATTTTTTTGTTATTTTCTTTAGCTATATCACAAAGCCATTTTATAAAGACACACGAAAATAGTCATAGATTTACATTTGAGTGGGTTCACTCGTTATCTCTAAATTCACGTTATTGTTCTGCGTTATTTCAAACAGACGTCATAAAATACAGGGTGGTTTTATTATCGGTAAATAAATTATGAGGAGTTACTCTCCTATTACCGTGAATCTATCAATCAATATGTAAAATTGTTGCGTGACTGACTGACTTACCTGACTTACTTTTAAGTCCTAGAGACCTGAAATATGGGGGGTTCTTATATTCCTTTTGTGTTGTGAATGAAATTTCCGATATTAACCCCCTTAATGAGTGCAGCGGGGTGTTGAAGTATGTAAGGAAAAAAACTTTTGCACGCGAAGTCACGAGAGTTCCTCTATACGCGAAACCAAAAAGACATTCTCAGATACTATACAGCCTGCAAACTTGAAATTTGACATTGACACCGGTATATCGTCGTACCTCCAACTTTCCTCGACTCGACTCAACCTTACTCGAGGATATTTTGTATTCTATTCAACCCTTAAGCCGCCCTAAACAGCATTTCCGAAGTTAGGTTCGGATAACAAAAAACAACGGTGCCTCTGGTGTTGCAGATGTCAATAGGCGACGGTAACCCCGTACAAACAGGCGGGCAATAGGGCCAGTTTGTCGAGACATTACATCAGAAAAATAATCCAAACTTTCTAACATTACTCGCAAGGACATCGCGGGCGTATAGCTATTAATCCCATACATATTCATGTTGAAATCCCCCTTCCCATAATTTGGACATGCCAAAAAATGTCGGTGGGGCAGAATCGACGAACTATTTTTGCGAGTGGAAAATAGACGAAAAAAAAGGAAAAGTGGACTGTGCCCCACCAGTGGGGCCTCTTGGTGGGGCAAAGCACCCATTCATTTTCGCCATGACTGCGGTTTGCATAAAGGTGGATTTTAAGCTTGAATATTGGAATTAAATAAGCGTAGATTTGATCAGGATTGGCAGAGTTCCTCAAAGTTTGTGTTCCGATAACGAAACCACCCTGTATACAACAGAAGTGGTCTGTGACTTACAAATAAATAAATCTATATCAGGCCCTTTTAAGCCGTCAGTAGCTACTACTGGTGCTTAATTTCATAATTTTTCGTTTAATCACTTTTCTGACTACCCTCTCCTCACAGATCTAAAGGAGTTCGGAGTATATGGAGATTAAAATTGTGAGTCTATGTATCCACGGACAATTCGTACGATTACTATTTTGTTCATGTTTTGGTGGTATTAGCACAGAATACATAACAGTCCAGGTACAGAAGGTTGACGCCTCAAAATCATTTAAATAAATAGAGACTCTTGCCCCTCACAATAAAGTGCCATTCAGGTCGCACAGCGGTAATTACCTAAAGCTAAAGTCACGTAGTAGTTATCTCTCTTTCTATCGCGTAACTCTTGTCTTGTCTGACTCGCTGAATTGACTCGACACGTCGAGCCCGCTGGGTACTTGTAACTTCATACAACAACAACAATTGGTTCTGCCGGAAGACCAGCGTTGGTTGCTAGCTTGCTGTCAACCAACTCATGCTGAGGCAGAGCCATTGTTACTTCTCGTACCTTCATATCTGTTTCTTATTAGTTTAATACATATTTATGTGTAGCTCATGTATACAAATAAATATATATTATTTCTTTCTTTTTTCTTTATACCTAAATGCCTAAAGTGCGGAGTGCGCTACGCCAACTATTATTTATTCTGTGACCATGCCTGGTATTGGAAGTCTTTCGTTCAATATTTTCCAATAGTCACTGGGTTCTTTTTTACCCCCGACGGAACGGAGCGGGGGTGTATATGCGTTTAGGGAGAGAGGTTGTGTTTCTGTATGTAAACGAATGTTCCCAATTATCTCCAAACTGTTTAAAATACGGTTTTATTTATATGAAAGATGGTGTTTGCGAGATGGTTCCAAGCTATGTTTGGTGGATATTGGTGCAGCCGTTTTCATTGCAGGATCATCAGCTCGCAAAAATGCTTTAGGAAGACAATTGCAAGGAATGACAGCTGATAGCACGTTCTATTTTTCCTGTGGCGACATCTAGTCGTAAATAGTGTAACTAGCTTTGGGCCCTACATTATGCGTGCTTGACACCGATGTGCTTCTATAAGTGTTCCTTTTTCCAATTTGAATGAAACAAAATCTATTTTTTTTTTTAATTAACTTGTTTTACAATTAGAGTTGGAGCCACTCCCAGATTATGTCACTGGGTAGGTTTTTAGGTTTTTTCCCACTTTTCCATTCTTGACGATAGTAATTGTACGAAGTGGCCGAGAACCCTCAATAGAACAGGGTGAGAAATAAACGAATATTTATATAATCCTACATGTCAACATTATTGCTAAATATCAAAACATAGTCTTTACAAGATAAAAATTAAAACTTCTAACACTATACAACTTAAATAAATTTAATCATATTTTGAATGGTCGCGTCAACCAGCATTGTTATTTCCTGCTAAGAAATATCTAGAAACAAGGTTCAAGCCATTAAATTTAAGGCGCAATAGGTTTAACGAAAATTTGTTTATAAGGCGAAGAAGGCGATACCTTGTAATACACTCTGATACCGTGTTTTTGTGCATAAAAAATTATAAAGTCCTTTAAAGTTTTGTTAAATTTTGTTTATGAATTCACTAACTTAACTAAATAAGCTACCAAAAGTTTCAAAAATAAAACGTGTAAGAAGTAAGCAAGTCTTAAACTGGATTTCAATTTTAAAAAGGTGTTTTTTTTATCGAGTGTATTTGTTCAAATTGTGTATTGATATATGATTTCACTAGATAAAAAGCCTTAAAAATTCTAGCGCTCGTTATATACATTTCGTGGACCACAGCGCCTGAAGAAGTTTCTCGATATTTCAGCATTACTAAAAAATTAGGTATTATTATACAAATGAAAATATTATGATAAATTACTATAACTAATGCATCTGTATCATATCATTGTATAAGGTCGTTGAATAAAAAAATAAAGTAAAAATATATATACATGTTTGTGCAAAAATATAACTAAATCCGTATGTACATAATGCTATCTATATACAATTATAATTGCTAGTGTCAAAATGTAAATAGCTGTACTATATGACGATTGCTTTTGATATTGCGTTAAAAATGCGCTCACTATATTTTATTACAGACTCGTTAGTTCCTAGCCAGCGATTTAAGTGATCAACGGACGAGCCGGCGAGAGCATACATGCGCGAGGCGAAATCAACAAACTTTTCGTGCTGTTATGGTCTGTTATATAACATTGCCACAGTTTAGCTACGCAAAAATTACTTTACTTTGCAGACAGCAGATAGCTGGCAGCTATTTTGCCAAATATAACCCAACAGCTGTAAAGGTTCGCCGTCGATCGAAGCGAGCGACGAGTGACGAGTGGCTCAAGCGACATAAGCCGATCAGGGCCTTTATAAAACACAAATAATATCAAAATGAACACATTATGCATCACAATGAGAGAGTGTCTCGTATTAGCTTGCGGACCGTATTGCCGACTGATGTAGGCGGGGCGCCTGACAAGTTGTAGTGTATCTTGAACAGGTACGGCTGTATGTCACTGTACGACGTGTCGAATATGAGGTCTGCGTCGGACCGACTCGGCATCTTAGGCACGTACTCGTGCCTGTTGATTATCTCCGTTATAAACACAATCTTATCCTGCAGCATTTCCACTACATTCTCATGTTTGCTGTGCATGTCCTGCTCGTTCCTGGACTCCGTCAGTTCGCAGTAGACTGTCCACACCTCCCAGGGCACGCATTCTGGTTGAAACGGCCAGCGAGCGCGGCGTTTTTGGAAGAACTCGAGGCTGATGGAACCTCTGGGAGGCGCCGAGGTACCGTCGACGGCGCGCAACAGATCGGAAAAGTCCGATATCTCTCGTTTGACTATTCGCCCCAGAGCGTCCGACTCGCAGCACACATATGTGAAGTCAATGAAGTCGCAGTCGACGTCTACATAGCTGACTGTTCGTATGGAGTAGCTTTCTTCGCTGTTGTAGGTAAACTTTCCGCTGGAGCGATGGAAAAGTACGGTATGGAAGATGCCTGCAACGACCTCGTCGACTTGTCGGCCCTCCATGGAGAGTTCGAACGCGATGCTTCTTGCGTTCATGTTGCCGGCGTCAGTGGGCCGACGAGAAGGCCCGCGCTATCGACATAATCACTCGAGTGCTTGCGCTTATACAGTGGAGAGTTCCGAGTGAGGTAGGGTAACGCGCGCGACGAACTGAGCCATTATTATATTAGGTTATGGGTCAAGTTCCACACTGAAATGGAGAATGGCCGTTTTAGTTGCCGCTATCACCGCAACTTTATAAGTTTAGGCACACTGTATACTGGAGCGTCGCGTACGCAATCATTTAGAGCTTGAATATAAATACTTGTTAATGGAATGGCATCAAGCGTTATGAAAGCTTTACGACGCGATATCGCACCAACATTTATTTATATGGAAACAGCACTCATACATCACTACTACGAAATTAAGGTGCAACGTTTCGCAAATGTCGCGAAATATAAGTTTATTGTGTTCTTGCTTATCAGAGCTCATCAACAGTTCATGAGATAGCGAGAACTGATTTTGCGGAAACTACGAGACCTAACAAAGGTGATTAGATTGATAATTGTGGAACCCATAGTGTAATAATGTAGGTACTTCGCCAGGTACGCTACTCCGAGATCAGATGGCCACGTAAACACCTGACGACTTCATCACCAATGAGAATTGAGACTGCTAACAATAGCGTGCGTCTCATATTTTCTGTCCGATCCGATAAAGCCACAAGGTTTTTACTACAAAATTACGTTTAACCACTAACTTGATTGTTTCATTAGATTAGGAAAATAAACAGATCTTTTGCCTAATTCTGTTATTGTTGCAATAAAGTGGCAACTGGGTAGTGACGTTACCTGGTGTCAGTCACGTGGTACTCTCGGAGTAGACCTTGTTTTCATGTATCATGGTTCCACCTTAATGCGCCTCAGTATCGTTAGTGACAATCGCCTTTTCACTCACTATCAATCACATTTCTAGGGCCCTATTATGAACTCTTATTCCCAGACAGTTTACGGCGTAAATTGAACTGCCTTGTAATTTCGTATTATGAACGCACAATACCAGCCAGTCAGCGGTCACGTGACACTTGAACCGTTTTCTGCATGGATCTTGGCTGGCTATTCCGTATTACGAGCTTACATTTGACATAAGCTAACTTGTTTTAGTTGTCAAAAAGTGACAACGAAAACCATTCAAGTGCCGGTGCAGCGGAGTAGCTTTTATTGAATTGTTTTCCAAAAAAACTTGCAAAATATCAAGATGTGTGATGAATATGAAGTGTTAGAGATCCTAGAAAGTGAAGCTTCGCATCAAACTAAAAAAAGAGTTCAAAGAAGGCGACTTTATGATCAAGCTGCATCATGTTTGATATGGATAATGCTTGGATGATGACCAATTCATCACACGGTATCGTCTCACTATGGAGTGATGAATTTAGGCCTCATATGGCGGGGCCTACAGAATCCACAGAATTGTCAGTCGTAACTTAGATTATCTATTATTTTACTAATATATCATCATCATAATATTGTGTTTGAATTGGCGATTTGTCATGATGTGGTTAATAATATGCGCAATTTTATTTTTAGGTTTTGGTTGTATTATCATTACTTATCTAAATAATATGGTTTAATATATATTAATTCCAATTTGTAAACACATCGTCATGATAAATGTAGTATGCACAAATATTAACGAAACTAAAGAAATGTTTAGGTTTGTTATTATTTACTCCCTCAACAAAACAATCAAATGTACCGCGGAATTATTAGACAGAATTTCGTTCGGAAACCTGAATTCGCGCTACATTTTGTGACCTTTTGTAGCGCTAAATATCAACGAAAAAAAGAATATATATTAGAAATATATTAAAATACGTTTTACATGATACTAAAATAATATATAATAATAATTGTTTCGTTATTTAGTCAAAAATATGTAACAAAAAGAACCGGTCACTTTCCGGTAACAAACCAATAACCTTTCCGAACGATCGTCAGGGAAACTGCACACCAGTCATAGACAATTTATCCAGCCAGAAGTTGGTTTGATTATTCTATGTCATAATACGAAATAGAACAAGCCAGTTTAAGGCCGTAAAATGAATTGCCTAGAACTTGCCTGGTTTTAGATAAGTTCATAATACGACCCCTGTTTAAAAAAGAAGATTGCCAAGGCGTATTACTTTCGTAGTAGTACGTATGATGACGCGTACATCTATGCAGACAGTATGTGGCGAAAATGGTTAGCTGCGATAGTAAGTACGTAAGTAACTCACCCATATATTTAAGGGTCCCGCAAAGCGTGTTCGTTCGCGAGCCAACGGAGAGCCACTTAGAGAGCCCGAAGTCAATGAGTTTGATGTGATAGTCGGAATCGAGGAGAATATTCTCGGGTTTGAGATCGCGGTAAATGACGCCGGCGTTGTGCAGGAAATCTGGAAAAGTAGGAAAAACTCACATCAAGACAATTTCAAGAGTTGGGACGACTATGGTCAGGCGTGGCGCACTCTGAAAGGAGGTGAGCACCCTCTGACCCAGCTCAATAATAAATGAACCAGGGCCCCTTCATGGAAGTAACATTAGTAACAGTACTAGTATTTGACATTACTATTACCTATTATTATTATTATTTTTACACTAATTATAATTAAGTATTATAATTATAAAGGTATTGACATATTAAATTTCAAATTGTTATAATGTATTGTGATGTAAATTTTTGTGATGTACTTTTTTTTTTCTTTATAATTGGCTCCGCACGGCTTGTGCATTTGCCATTTTCAAGTAGGTATCTGTATTTTCACTATATTGTATTTTCAATATATTTTGCATCGTTACACTCCTTCAAAGTCGTCAAAGTCACTCGACTTATGTACGATTTATGGATTTATGTATTTATGTATATTTGACTTGTAACCGTTTTTGTTATTAATAAATTACTATAACTATGACTATGACTACTAATTAGTATGGTTCTTAATTTGCTTTTGGTCCAATTTTTTTAAAGAACTTATATTTTTAAAAGTAACCACTACTTTACTTGACTAGATATTTTTAGAAGTTGGGAAGCAAAAGTTGTATTTCTAAATAATTAGATAAATCAACTTAGGTATTGCATTTGCGTGAAACAAAACGCAACAAGCAACTTCTACGGAATAATATAAATTAGCTTTTTCCTTATCTTAACATATATTATCAATAACCATAAGTATATCAACTGTACGTTACGTTAGTCAAAAAAGTTGGGTCAAACAATGTATGGGGAGTTGCCCGTGTTTTTAGGTAGAAACTACAAGTACATTAGCCGGCCGGCTTTGGTCGGCCTATTTGACCTATTTGTTTTTAGGTAGAAACTACAAGTACATTAGCCGGCCGGCTTTGGTCGGCCTATTTGACCTATTTGTTTTTAGGTAGAAACTACAAGTACATTAGCCGGCCGGCTTTGGTCGGCCTATTTGACCTATTTGTTTTTAGGTAGAAACTACAAGTACATTAGCCGGCCGGCTTTGGTCGGCCTATTTGACCTATTTGTTTTTCGGCAGTGGGTTGTCTCGCGCCGCCCGGAACTCACGACCCGCGTGTATTAAAATGAAATGTGATATGTTACGTGATATGTACCTGGTGATATGTTATCGGATTTCCACTAGTCTGCCACACACTACTTTTTTAGTAACATTGATAAAACTTTGTTGGATCACGATCTCACCTGTTGGTAAGTAACGATGTGACCGAATATGGAGCACAAAGGTCTAGAAGGCACCTTTTCACCCTAGCCTTGAAGAGACCCAGATTATAGTTTTCAGGAAAGACAGACGACGGTAGTGTATTCCACTCCGTAGCAGTTCGCATTATAAATGTAGAACTGAAACGTTTTGTACGAATAGAGGGTATACTAACTAAAGAGGTAAGGATGGTACCGAGCCGTATGCCTGCTCGCCCTATGATGAAAAGGAGATGGTGGGATCAGATCATGAAGTTCCTGGGAGCATTCTCTGAAATGTAACCCGTAGAAGATCGAAAGGCATGCGACCTTACGGCGGTGCTCGATACTCTGGATCTTAGTCTCCGCCATATGTTGCTCACCAATAAGCCTGAAAGCTCTGCGTTCGATCGAGTCCAAGGCAGCAAGCTGGTGTTTGGCCGAGCCATCCCAAACGTGGCAGCAGTACTCCATACCAGCCCGGACTTGTGCTTTATATAGACTTAGAAGCTGTCCTGGTGTGAAGTAACGCTTAACCTTATTCAGGACCCTTACTACGACCCTGACATACCCCTTTTGCTTAATTCAGACGCCTTACTATACGGGTACTCTTGACGATCTGGTCTGACTGAACACCCCTTCCAACTGTCCCATTCATGCTCGGTACCAGTTTCGTCAAACTATATATTATCGCCCATCCTTTCTATATGCCCGAACCATATACGCATACCTTTCTCAATCCTTGTCACTTTTATGTTCTTAATTGATGTCTTACCTAAAGCAATAGCTATTTCTGCGATGAAAATCTTCACTAGCTCCTCAGGCAGCTTCCCGTACTTTTCTAGTAACGCGAGTAGTTCACCTTCAGGAATGTATTCTGAAACTGTACAAAATTACACATTTAAATGCGCTCAAATACAAACGCGCTTAAATGATCGCGGGCCCTTTCTAATGGACTGAAATTAAAGTGATCTCCATAATTTTAGCATGGTGTAGGTAAGAATACTGCACGTTAATTTATATAACCTATTTCGATATTGGTAACGCATTCCCGATTCTAGACAAAGGCATTAGAATAACCAAAACTAAGTAGAATGGCTACTTATGTACTCCTCTTTGTGCGTGTCCCAACGTGATAAATACCTGCACTTGACCCACGCTCATGAAAGTCTACTAGACTGTGTGAGAAGTAGTAGTATGTGAAGTAGTAGTATGAGTAGTAGTAGTGTTGTCTGTGTGGGACTGTATGTAATGAGTAGGTATTTAAGTGATGCACTAGCGCCAATGTCTCTTCTAGAGTGTTTATTCTTATGGCTTGTTCTACTGGGTCGTAAAATTTAAATCGCATTCAATTTTAACCTAAAAAACCCTATTTGAGACTAAGCATTATCTCATCAGCAATAAATGACTGTAATTTTGTATTTCTGTGAGACATTTAATAAGTTTTAAACGCGAAATTGACCTCTAAGCTGACCACGATAGAGTAGCCAGTTGCAGAGCCCGGCTGTTGTTTTAATAGCACATATTGAACAAAATCGATATATATTCAGTTAAATCACAGTTAAATCCAGTTTTGTATAGCACTAGCAACCCGCCCAGGCTTCGCACGGGTGTAATTTAGAAAAAAAAGAGGTGACAACTGTTAAGTGTCCCGTCCCGCCCGTGCGAAGCCGGGGCGGATCGCTACTTATACATATAAACCTTCCGTGGAAAGTTATCTAACTGATGGTGAAAGCAGCATCAAAATCCGTTGCGTGGTTTAGGAGGAGTTAGAGGATATACAGACAGACGCGGAAAGCGACTTTGTTTTATACTATGTAAGGACACAGAATGTAAGGATTACCTTTGCCTATGGGTGGCGCTCGTCACTCAAAAAAAAACAAAACTATTTACAAAACTGAACGCAGCCCTATTTTGGGGAACATCTATCTCATTAAACTATACTAGTATCCGCCTGCGACTTCACTCTCGTGGTACCAGGATAAAAAGTAGCCCACGTGTCAATACAGGTCATAATCTACCTCTCATCCCAATTTCATCCAAATCCGTTCAGTTGTTACGACGTGATTATTTGTAGGAATCCCAAAATAATAATCGTCAAAGTGGCGATGTTTGTATGTTTGTTACTCAATCACGCCAAAACGATTAAACCGATTTCGATGAAATTTGGTACCCAGACAGATTATGGTTCGGTGACCTTTGAGCTATATAGGCTACATTTTTCTTTTTCTTTTAAAAGCGAGCAAAGCCGCTGGTGGACACTTGTGGGTTATATATTCGTTGTATAGTTTGTATTCTACTTCGCAGTTTTTTGGCACCTATGACAATGCATTTTGTAACTGAATTCAAGGTATTTTGTTGCTAGACGAAATAATGACGACTCCAGAACGAAATAAACGAATAAAGCTAGTATTATCGATAATTTTAAGGCAGCCACACACTCACGGCAGGAAGTGTCGCCGACAACTCCGCGAGACATGAACGCATCTCCACGCTCATACCTCAAAACGTTCTCAGACTGAGAACTTTGTGAGAAAATTTAAATGTTTTTTTTTTACTCCAAGTAATTAATATTTAAAACCGTATTTAAAATGTTCACTAACACGAAACTAACGTAGTTGCAGCAGCTTTGACTGGTTTCCTATAAAATATTTCAAAAACTTTTCAAATCTGGAAACAGATTAAACGTTTTTTTTTTTTTTTATTGAACATGGTTTACAACATATGCATCTAACATTTAGTGTTTAAAAACCTATATTAGGTTTATCGTAACACTAGGTTCTCGATGATAGGTACATTAACAGTTACATTCGAGTAATTGAATGTCGTGAATGTGGATAGAATCCTCGCTCCACGGCCGAGAACCCTTTGCATCGGACCCAAAAAAGCGAAAAGAACCGTGATCTACTGATCTCCGAGAAACCTGTATACGAGAATGCAGTCTATAAACGTTCTCGCGGGTTCTCGGGCGTTCTCGCCGTGAATGTAGAGCGGCCTTTAAAGTATTCCTTATCTGGATGGAGCAATCACCTTTAATACTAGGCCGTTTTTTATCAGCTTTATAATAAACGTATTTCCTGTGTATTGTAAACACTTTTTATTTGACTATAATCTAGGTGTCTTATTTATTCGCATTAATATTGTATTTAAAGGTATGAGCTCACCACTTGTCACGTCTATATTCCCACGATGGTACAACCCACGGAGAAAAAAGTCCTATTTGAAGCTCTGCCTACCCTTTTGGGGAAAAAAGCGCGTGTCTGCGTATGTATGTATAACCTGGGTGTCTTATGTATTCGCATGAGTTCTGACAACAAGTTCGTATTTTGTGATCACCCTCAGATATCAATTTATAGCAAACGGTTCAAAAATAAAACGTTCAAAATGGCAGCCACTTTCTTCCAATTCTAAATATAACCAACCCTATCATTATCATCATCATCATCATCACGAGCCTTCCCTTATAGCCTGTAACGGGGGGGATTTGCCATAATCACCACGTTTGGCAGGCGGATTGGTGATCGCAATATTGATGATGTTGAGTACTCAGATGGATGCTGCTGACCATCCCCTGGCGTACCTTAACCAACTTTTGCGACATCCACGTTAAGAGACGGAGGGATCTACTCTTAGGAGGCCGCATACACCACAGCAAAATCTTACTTATTTGCGTTCCCCATTACCATTTGCTATCTACCCCGTTTAGTTGGGGTACATTTTATTAACAACTTTCCTTATCGCAAGAAAATAAACATTTCAACCGTAGTATACCTGCTAAGACTTTAAAAGGGTAATCACATTGGTATGTATCATCATAAGATGTTAGGAATGATATTTATTCGGCCTACATATCTTTTTTTGGTCAGTTTGTATAACAAAGTACAGTTGTTATGTTAATATGTAAACAGTATCTGTGGATGTGTACTTTTAGCGTCGACAACCGATCATTCACCAGTGACTATCACAGGTAACCTATCCGCAGGTAGAGACAATACGGTAAGTAGAGGGCACCAAATATAACAAGAGTCTACAATCTGTTTCCTATTAGCCAACTGGAATTACCTCCCAGAACTCGCGCGATTGTATATTATTATGTCAACCCGACCCGATGTATCCCGCGACGCGAAAGGCGCGTATTGATATTCTTAAATTTCTTGGATGGTGGGTATACCGTGTATTTTTATCTCGGCTTCGGTAAAACCTGCGCGACCAAAGCGACTGCGAAGCGTACGCTACTCATAATATCGAATGGCGCCATGAATACGCGACCATAACGCGTACCGTTTTTATTGGTTTATTTCGTGTCGTACGTACTACCACAAAGTAAAGGACCTCGGCAATCATCGGCTTTTCTAAACAGAAATATGATTGCAAATGATTGAAAAGGCTAAAGTTAGTTATATTCGTAGTAGCACTGTACACGATCTAGCTCACAGCGAAGACGCGAAGCTTAAATCTACGTATAAACCCTCCGTGAAAAAAGCTACCCTGATCTCAAGCACATGCGTTTTGACGCGGACAAAAATTTAATAATTATTATCGGTTACAGCAAAAATAAAAGGGCACGTGCTATCTCCCCTTCTTAAAATATTGTACGCAAAGTCTACCAGCATGCTTTTGAGCGCAGCATCCTGGCTGGTAGAACACCAATTGATAGGTAATTAATTGAACGTTAATTGATAGGTAATTGATAGAATTCTAACACGGAGCAGCGCTGAGAAACCCAAATTGTGCTTCGATTGCCGCTAAACAAAAGTGGGTTTGGGGCGTCACGTCTGTCTCATCCTAAGTGAGCTGTGGGCAAAGGTAGTACTGGCGTTATTACCCAGTGAGAAGGCGACACAGACCAAAATGGAGATAGTAGCCTGACGAAATAGTTTTTTTTTTTTGGCTTACTACGGATATAGCACAGGAACGTTATGTTGGAAGGCTTTTGTCCAGAAGTGTTATACAAAAGGCTAGAAATAGAATAGCATAACATAGTACTCATTAATTTGGTAGCAGAGGACTTATTGGCTGGAAAATATACTTATCTGAAGTGAAGTGATCTGAAGATCTGGGGTTGGGTCCTAATGCTAAACAGTTCAACCGTTCGAACGGAACGTTGTTGGTTTCCGTTTTGATTTGTTTTAGGTGATATGAGAAATGGTTTCGAGCAATTTTTCTGAACGATTGAACCCCTGACTAAAATACTCTCTCTACGACTCAAAATACTGCGAAAAACATTATTTTGATAACGGCACAGACGTGATTAAATATAGTAAAAGTTCGATCGATCGCCACACCAATATCTTATAGAAAAAAGCTAGGTAATTTACGGTCAAATGATTAGCACAATATTATACGAGGGAGTAGTTCCTGTCTGTCCCCGAATAAGGTTACCAGATTTAAAAATGAGATTTCCAGACAATTTTCACTAGATTTCCTGTCATTTTGGCTCTATAAACATTTTGATAAGTAAAGAAGGGCAATCAATTCTTTTGCTAACCAGCAGGCAGCTATAAGCTCTGACATTTCTGATGATGATGAACAATGCAAGCGTGGAGTGGCTGACAGAACTGAACAAAATTTTCATATGTCGTTTGCATTCCAAGAATATGCGACTCATTAATGGGAGGAGTTAATGGAATCTTTAAAATTCCAGAAAACTTTTAATTTTTCCTGTAAGCCTGATAGAATACCTAAACTCCTTACATGCCTGGAAAATTCCTGTCGTCTGGTAACCCTTTCCCCGAATGAAGTGTGCATAACGTTAGGTAACGGTGTCGGTTGTGGTTATGATTTGGTTTCGTTATTAGCGTGATTGTCGTGTTCACCTGAGCCCAATAGAAGTATAACAACGTTCAGTGTAAATAAACAGTATCTGGAGCCGGTTGGCCGGCGGCCGTGACTTCACCGTGCACTATATTTAGCAGAGATAACCGATCATTCAGCCGACCAGTGACTATCACAGGTCTGCACAGTCAATAGGGATACGTGTACAATTAATAGTTAATAGGCAATATCATATAATTTTATAAAGTACTAGCAACTCGCCCCGGCTTCGCGCAGATAGTCTCGGGATGAAAAGCAGTACCCCCCCCCCCCCCCCCCTCACCCCTGCTCTCTATCCACACACCAAATACCATCAAAATCTGCTAAAGCAGTTCGGAAATCGGCCCTCATGTTTTAGGTCCCTTCTTTGAATAGAGAAAATGTTGACGAATAATTTGTATACTATTCATTAATAGGTAATCACAGTACTTAGATTAATATAAAAAGATTCATTTTTGTATTTGATACTTTTAAACCAAAGAGATGTTTTATCATTTACTTCTGAGCGGTATACCTCATCACTTCCCAGGTTGAAGTGAGTATTAGCGCTATCACTTTTTTGCAGTTATTGTTTTCTTGCTAGACTACGCCCATTCGATATTAAGATAAACTTACTCGCCTTAGGATATACTCTATAAAAATATTTCACCGTACTCGGGCTATAGTATTTATAACTTTTTATTTATTTGTTGTATATATTATCTACCTGTTTGTATGTACCTGTCACATTACATGGGCAAGCTTCCCTGTAATCCAAGAATTGTTTGGTGGCAGACCTTGGGACCTCTCACTATCCGTTCGGGATCCCTAACAGGCAACCCGTCGTTGTAAATGAGTCCTTAGTTAACTAGATGTCCAGTTTCTGGGCTAAAGTATCGCAAGGTCTGTCGTTATCTTTATCAGCCACACTCAGTACCTACTTACCCAATTTGTTCAACTAATGCAAATGTACAGACTGCTTGATAAGCCTAATATTTTTGTAGTTCCAATAAGCGGGCCAAGTGCGTGTCGAACTTAATTTAAATATGAGGAATATTTCTTTGCATCTTAGACAAGCCTCTAAGGTTTTATCAGGGTTGATAAAAATCATGATTGTTTTGTTTCTATCAGATTTTTTTAATATCCTTACCGCAAATGGTGTGTTTGACTTGTGAACTAATAACTTTCTACTAAAACTACCATTTTTTATACGAGCAATACTCAAACAGCCGATCCATTCAAACAAGTTATGTTTGCCGACGAAATAATAACAAATGTAAAACCGTTGCAATGGTAGAAATCTCAGTTGGGTAGCTTGGATGAACATGGTCAACTTACGCCTATCTTCTATCAGCTGTTCACAGCTGTAGCTTCTTCTGCATCAGTAGAAAGGATTTTTTCTACTTTTGGGCTGGTTCACTCAAAACTTCGAAACAGGTTAAAAAAAAAGATTAAAAAAAAACCGCACGCACGTTGTACGGTTCATTCCGTAGTAATTTATATTGAACTATATTTTCACAGTATCCCCTAAGAACGTCAAAAGTGAGGTATTTATTTTATTAAATTGAGTTAAAGTTAAAATCTTTATACCTTTCATGCAGTTTGTTAAATAGCCGTGGAAATAGCCAATACAGGATGCGGAAAACTCTTTCAAAAAAATAGGTGTAGGTAGACCATTTTTTATTTTAGCAAAAACTCATGATGATGTTGTGTAAGTGTGACAAGAGTGTCTATTACAAAAAATGCAAAAGAAAGAGAAAAAAGATTGCCGAAACCAGGGATTGAACCAGGGACCTTCAGATCTTCAGTCTGACGCTCTCCCAACTGAGCTATTTCGGCTGTGACAAACGTGTCGAAATTACAGAAATAATGGTGATATGTCATTGAATTTACATTACTTGTTAGTTCTAAGATGGATTCAGATTCACAAAAATAATGGTGATATGTCATTGAATTTACATTACTTGTTAGTTCTATCGTTCTGGAAACTGGTTAATATACCCTACTTCGCGTTACTATATAACGTTTCGTTTTAGACAACAATCTATGCACAATTACGTTTGCATAGATTAATATACCTAATACAAACATGGTTAAACTCATAGACCTCAAAGTAAACGGGCTTCGGGTCAATGTCCAAACCAAAAGAGAGACAAAACGCATAAGGGGGACAATTCTATCAAGTTTTATCCGTCCATTGCTGCTTGATTATTGAACCCATTTGAAGGACTAGAGCGTGAACCGGCAGTGTATGGAACTCATTTGTCATCGTTCGAATTTTCAAAGGTGCCATATTTTGGCGTTGATAGTGTAAGAAATGCTAAGTCCATCGTACAGTTATTAGAAATTCTTTGATTAAACTACATACTACACGCATCAGTTTAAATTAATTAACGTAATTATTCGATTTTGTTATTGGACAACTTTAAAAACGAATTTGACCTACAATTAGAGGTTTGTTTCGTTTTGTCCTACTGACAACTACTTCAACTTTGAACTTATTGCATTCGATTCGTAATACACAAGCTTGAGTCACGCAATGTTCAGATAACATTGGGTAAAGTCACGGTTAATTTGAGGACCACCCTAGCCTAGCTCAAAAATCCTACTGACATGTGAAACGCTAAGGTGCGGGCTAGACAGAAAAGACGTAAGACGCAGACGGGGCGCGGACATTTGTCTCTTCCGCTTCCCTTTCAAACAAAATGTATAGAAGTGTCGCGACGCAAAACATACAGAACAGAAGGGGTGCGGGCGCAACGCTTTTAAGTCCGCGCCTTTTGTTCAAAACACACAGGAGAAACGGGGTGCATACGCGGTGGGAGCGAGGAGGGGGCGCGGGGTGGCATAATTGCCGGGCGGGTCTCGCTCGCTCGCACAGTCAACGTGTACCGTCGCGTCCGCGCTCCGTCTCTTCTATATAATTTCAAAAGTCGCGTCCGCGTCTCGTCTCCGCCCTGTCCGCGACGCGACCTCGCCTTACGTCTCTTCTTAAGGTCATAGAACATATATCAACTCGGAAAGGGATCGTAACCGTATCGCCATTCGCCTCGCCGTCAAACAGGCATTTACGTTATCAAAGCGGATCAGCAGCTCCGGTACGTCGACTCGGCTACGGCTAAGTGACGCTGCGCTTACGGCTCGCCGACCGCTCGCTTGTCCGAGGCGAGGCGATTACGTTACGGTTGCAGTAGGGAGTTTCATACAAGAAATACTGAACGGCTCCTGTTGATATGGTGTGGTTGATATGTTCGTATGTTTGTTACTCAATCACACCGAAACGGCTGAACCGATTTCGATGAAATTTCGTACACGGACAGATTATGACCTGGATTGAGCTATAGCCTATTTTTATGCAGGTAAAAGCGAACGAAACCTGTAGTTTATATTTTGGCTTACATTTTTGCAAGTTATCAAGGCAGAAGACGGCATTAACTACACGAGTGAAAGAGTGTGTACAATTTGCTCAAACGCTGGCGAAACGCGTCACGCCTCCTTGCCTTTTCGCCTTACTTCAGATTCATATAAACAACCAGTGTGGCGCGGCGAGCAAAGGTTCGCCTGCGACGCAGGAGGTTGCGGGTTCGATTCCCTCCTCGGAACAAATATATGTACGATCTGCAGATATTTGTTCAGGGTGTTCTGGGTATTTTCTATATATAATAAAAAATATCTATCTATGTAATATATTGTATTAAGTATATCAGTTATCTAGTACCCATAACACAAGCTCTGCTTAGCTTGGGGCTAGATAATTTTGTGTGAACTGTCCAGCTTTATTTATTGATTATTTATTTATATATACGACCTCTGTAGCGCCTATTATATATTCTGTGGTAGCGCGGCGAGCGAAGGTTCGCCTGCGACGCAGGAGGTTGCGGGTTCGATTCCCGCAGCGGAACAAATATTTGTACGATCTGCAGATCTATGTATAATAAAAAAATATCAATGTATTGTATTAAGTATATCAGTTATCTAGTACCCATAACACAAGCTCTGATTAGCTTGGGGCTAGATAATGTTGTGTGAACTGTCCAGCATTTTTTTTATACATGGTAATAAGGTTACTTACCAATATAAAGTCTTTTCTTGGTCTGGCAGCGCGAAACGGCACGTGCTATGAAAGAGTGGTGGCCGCAAGCCGTCTGGATACGAGCTTCTTCCTTCACTTGCCTCACCGCGTTCTCATTCACCACCTGCAATTGTACGATTGGGATCTCAAATTATGATGAAAAAAGCAAAACAAGACAAGTACAATTATTGAAGAAAAAAAAACGACTCCTACACTAATATTATAAAGAGAAAAGATTTGTATTTTTGTGTGTGTGTATGTTTGTAATGAATAAAAAAAAAACTACTGTGCCGATTTCAAAAATTCGTTCACCATTGAAAAATTACATTCAACCTGAGTAACATAGGCTATTAGGGGGGGAGGGGGGGGGCTGTTTTTCACCCTGAAACTACCCGTGCGAAGCCGGGACGAGTCACTAGTCGTAAATAATTTTGATATAGCCAGTGTCACTCCCACAATTAAGACGAATCTAACGACACCTCTCAAGCTAAGATCCATCAAGCCTTTTAGCCTACAGAGCGTTCCAATGAAATATACATACAAACAACATAACTCTCCATTAGCTATTTCTAATTATCAATGAAGAGAAAAACTTGCTTTCACACGTTTTTTTTTAATGCAAATATTGAGCGGTAACCTCTGCCTTTAACAGTGCATTGCCTCATATTTCACTTCCACCTAGGACGCACCCTATGTGGCATTGCACTGCGCCCGCCAACCTGAGGCATAAAGATGGAAAGTCTCATGTGCCTGTAATTTCACCGGCACCCATACCCTTCAAACCGAAACACAACAATGCGCGCACTACTGCTTTGCGGCAGAAATAGGTATGTATTGCGGTAGTACTTCCCCGGACGAACTCTTTCACAAAAAAGCTCTGCCTAACAAATTTAATTAAGCCACGGGTTTTTGAAGTAACATAACCTTTTTTAGCCAACTTCGTGAACTAAAGCCTCAATTGAAGGTTCATGATGAGCCTTCCACACGTGCCAGCTTCTTGAGATTACATATAGTTTGACGGTTGCACTAGACATCACAAATAATCACGATGCATGCGACGTTTGACGGACGGCACCGCAGACCAGGGATACAATAATGCACTATTGTATCAAATTAATAAATAAATATCAATAACAATCGCATTCAGTATAACAATGCGTTCAGGATGCTGTTGGGGCTGCCGCGTTTCTGTAGCGCATCAGGTATGTTCGCAGAGGCACACACTGACGACTTCCACACCATCATGCGTAAGAGAGTGGCCTGTGCGCGGCAGTGCCAACAGCTTCCTGAGCACAGTGGCCGAGCGGGTGGATGGTCCGATCCTCAGTCACTGGACCAAAACGCATGTGCTGCCATGCCAACAGCGGTGTGCCAAATAAAATTGTAATAATTGTGATTTGTAATTTTATAAATACTTTGTGATAATTCTAACAATTCTTTACTAACATAATATGGTGTAAAAAACCGAAATAAATGATATAATAATAATAATAATAAGGGTTGGATCAAAGGTCAGATTCAGAAGGTGGTACTCCTGGACTCAGCACGCATAGTCAGGAGGTTCCTCTCTCTGCAGCCCTAGCCCCCGACCGTTTGGGCCTCGCTCCGCGGTCGGTGGTTCCCCGTTTAGATTAATGTTTTTTACTATAATTTTTTTTATACTATTAATTTTTTATACGAGTAGATAGTATACCTTTATAGTGAAAATTATATATTTTTTACGAGATTTTAAATAAATGAGTGAGGCAATAATAACACTTCACCCAGACACAAAATTCACTGTAATCATTATACAACGTAATGGCCTAACGCTTATCACTGCATGTGAAATCCACCGGGCATTAGGTACTGGAAATATCGGTCAATTGATAAGAGGATCGATAAATTGTAAGAAATTTTGACCAGTTCAAGCTGAATGACTTGAATAACGAACTCGTGTGTAATTTAATTAACCGAATTTTAGTCTAAAGGCCGCAAATATGCGCGGGGCGTGTCGCGGACCGTTTACATTACGTGATCCAGAACATATTTAATTAGTCATTTATCCATTGCAAGGCTCAAACAAATACGAACCGGTAGCGGGGCTACCAGTTCGTATTTGCTACTTAACAGGACCAAATTTTTTTCAATGATTGTTTTGATTGCTAAATTTGTTGTTAAATTAGATGCACTTAAAATTAGGGGGAAGTCCCGTAGCGCCGGACGGCACCTAGCCTCGGACACTCGTACTATCTCTGCAGGACGCAACGCGTTCGATTCAAAAACGGGTGCAAGGGGCGCGGGGGAGTGTATCGATACCCGGCCGTGACACGCGGTGTGCCAGTGACGCGCGAGGCAACTGGTGGAGAGTTTGATTGCTGTGTTTGGCGGGCATACATTGCGTCACGTGAGATCTAAGTGAGTGTTACTGCTATGTTTTTGTGTTTAAGTGTTTACAGTAATTGTTATTATACTTAGTGATCCATAGACTATTAAAATTTATAATAGATTTTGTTGATTTTAAAGAACTTTTGGTATAAAACACGTAATTTTGGGAATCCTCTGTCCCCTGCTACCGGACACAAAGTCGTCACCTAACGCCGGACAGAAAATAAGTTGTTTTTTCTCGTAAGTATTTATCCTTTTTGTAATAGATGTTGGACGTTGTTTGAGAGAATAAAATAACGGAGAGAAATCGAAATGGAAGAGAATAAAAAGAAAGGAAACTGGGAAGAAAAATCCTAACTTCATCGCCACACAAAGTTGCCGTTGAAGAAAAAGAGAATGAAAAGAACGCTAAGGACAAACAGAAAGAAATGGGAAAAAAGTATAAAATAGCGATAGAAGAGAAGGGGAAACGAACAAAAAGTGTAAAGGCCAAAGGAAAAAGTGGAGATAAATCAAAGAAAAAGGCATCACTAACTGAAATATCTAACGGACAAACTACTTGCTTAGTGTGCCAAGAAGACCATGACGAAGACTGGATACGATGCTCCAGCTGCCATGGGTGGGCTCACGAGGCTTGTGCAGACATCCCTGAATGTTAAGAGGCCTACATATGCGATCGATGCACGATGTTTTGAAGATGTCTGGCGCTGGGGGCTTGAAGTTACATCCGTCCGGTACTAGGTGCCACTTACAATGATTCCATATTCTATTACCAAAGTTTGATTTTAGTTTTAATCAATGTTTATGCAGAGGTTGAAATTTTGATAATTTATTTTGATTTTAAACTTTGTTAACGTACTTAATTCATAAAAAAAAATACGTTTGTCAAAGTTGTTTTTTTTTATTGTCTGAAAACCTTAGGTGTCCGCCACTGGGGGACTTCCCCCTACTAATCTTAGATTTGATTTTAAGTATTTTAACTGACTTAATCAAGTACAATTTTCAAATTATAAATATGCATGGTTAATTCTTTATAATTCGGAGGGATCAATGTACCAGAAACACGATAGGCCAATATTTTGTCGATAGAAAAAAAAAACAAAGTTACATCTAAATTTTGGCTAGATTCGATTATTTATTAAAATGGTGATATTGTGATATTTAATCAAAACTGCTTTTTCGTGCGGCGCGAGTGGTTTTTTTTTTTGTACGAAGAATTCTGCCTGGGTGGGGGTTAGCGCAGTCTTAAGGTGGATGGTCTATGTTGTGGTGCGAAATTCTTTTATAACATGCTTTTATTTTACTTGCAATGTATTTAAGTTCGGGTCAAATCTTGCAACTGAAATCTGAACCTGTTAATGTGAATGCTCACGCTTGCGGCGCGAGATTCAAATATTTTAGTGTTTTTTGCCCATTACAGCTCATCAACACTTCTTCAGATAGCGAAAGTTGAGTTCGCGAGAACTAGGAGACTTAACACACATGTTTTAATTGATAGTATCATAGTCTCATAAATATCATCAGTTTAGCTACGATACCTCTAAACAAAAAAAAAACACTGTAAAAATGTGTGTATCATAGCTAAACTGATGATATTAATGAGATACTATCAATTAAAACTTGTGTGTTAGGTCTCCTAGTTTTCGCGAACTCAACTTTTGCTATCTGAAGAAGTGTTGATGAGCTGTCATTGGAAAAACCGCACCAAAAAAAATTAATTTCGCGCCGCAAGCGTGAGCATCCACCTTAACTTCGAACGATTGAGCTGAAATTTTGCATACCTGTTAAGTTACGATGACAATACATTATTATGGTGCCAGCGAGCTGATCTGATGATGGAGACAGAAGGTGGACAACGGAACTCTTGATGGATAATAGTAGACTGGCTGTGTTTAGGCTCATACGGTTCCGATTACTATTTTTATAAAAGCTTGTATTGAAAAGTATATACCAACGAAACTTACTAACAAGTTTGGGTAATCCCTTGACCCTTAGTAGGCTTTTACGATATCCAAGGGAGGAGACGGAGAGATCTATGCTTAGGTCCTTCTTAGGTTCGGGAATCGAACCCGTAACCTCTCGCATTTCAGCCGGCTACTCGCCTGCCGCGCCACAGAGGTCGTCAATCCCAGGAAACGAACTCACTTTACATTTCTTGATTTAGACTTCCAATATCACAAAGTCATGTTGTTTTTTACAATGTAAATAGGCAGTTTCATGGTAAGATTAATAAAAACAGCTTGTACGTATCTACATATTTTATAAAAAAGAGATGTGTTCAATTCTCAGAGGCCAATCAAGGTCGTTCATAACTCGTGTAACTTGGGTATGCCTCAATTAGTATTTTTAGCATAGCTTTGAAAACTTGCTCTATGTCTGTGCTCAGGGCGGGGAAAGAAAACATTGTGCAGTATTTCTGTGCTCAGGGCGGGGAAAGGAAACATTGTGCAGTATTTCTGTGCTCAGGGCGGGGAAAGAAAACATTGTGAGGAAACTAGCATATGTTATGTTCAAATGTTATATTTACTATGAAACAATTGGCATGTAATAGTGACACTTAAAAAACGATCGAAAATCACGAAAAAACATATTGAAACAAATGTTTGCAGTGTAATCGAAAATATAAATATACTATGCCCTCTAAAATAATATTATTAGTTATTGGTATTATTGTTATAGGGGTTCACAAACTATTTGTTATCAAGAAAATTTATCGAAATCTTGTTTTGGGTTGTACTATTATATATTCTGGGTTTTGGGCTCTTTCCCTTGGAAATATGATGAAGATTAATATTAATTTTTGTTGTCATAAACTGTGTACATTTTTCTACAATTTTATTGTAAGTTAGAACCAACTCCGTCCATTGACAGAAATAACTAAAACATAGAATCATAGGTTACCTACTATTGATATTATGTGCCTACATCAGAGCATGATCCGAAATATATATTATAAACTATTTTGTGCTACGAGAATGGGGCTTCTGGAAGCGCATAACTATACTATAATATATAGACTATATTTTTTCGTTGTGGGAGTCCTAGTTTATATCTTAACTGAAATTAGCTAAAAATCCCTTCAAGCTTAGAAGATAGTGATGTCTATGGTCTCACCTGTCCTTTGCTCAGCACTTTCAGTGCATATTCTTTGCCCTCCTTAATTTGTTTCACTTTGTACACTTCACCAAATGCTCCCTTAGCTATAGTCTCCTCTATAACAAATTCTTTCCGTAGCAAATCTGAGGTGATCGGGAATTCAGGCAGGAATATTGATTCCTTGTGAGCTACCGGCCATGCTGTCTTACTAGCTTCAAGTGGGTTATTTAATGTTGAGTCATTCCATCTGTAAATGAGAAAAAACTTGAGTATCTGTTAGCTGCACATAACTAGGCATAAAGTTACGAGTTGATTGTGTCACTGCACAGATTATTTAATCTACACTAATATTATAAAGAGGAAAGATTTGTATTTTTGTGTTTGTGTTTGTTTGTAATGAATAAACACAAAAAATGCTGTGCCGATTTCAAAAATTATTTCACCCTTGGAAAGCTACATTCACCCTGAGTGACATAGGCTACCAGGGGGGGTAGGACAGTGGGGGGGGGGGGGGGGGGGGGGCTGTTTATCATCTTGAAACTAACCGTGCAAAGCCGGGACGAGTCGCTAGTTAGTTGAACAATGCACATTGGTTTTAGGGTTCTATACCCTAAGGATGCCAATGGGGCCCTATTACTAAGCCTAAGCCATCCATCACATTATGTTATTATATCATATGTTTTTGGGAAATTAACTCTGTGCAAATAATAAAGAATATCTGTGCGTGCGACCGAACTTCGGTTGGTTTATCGAAATCGTAATTCGTAATAAATCGTAAAGATGCAACACGCAAAAAGTGTTCAAGCCCAAGTGGTCACCTATCCAAATACTAACCTTGCTCATCAAAATCGTTAGAGCTGCTTCCGAGATCGCAAAATTAGGGGTTGAATTTCTGGAATTCCTTTCTCAGTGCACCCCTAGACCACAAAAGGAATGTACCCTCCAAATTTCAGGTCTCTAGGACTTCAGGATGTGCAGTGATAGTCAGTCAGTCAGTCAGTCAGTCAGTCAGTCAGTCACGCAGCGATTTTATATATATTGATGAATAGCACAAATATTGCTTGTTTAATAGTATAGGATACCTTGTGATGACAAGTTTTACCATGTTACTATAAAACTTGAATTATTTAATTTAATTTAATTTAATTTTTTATTATGGAACATCAACAGAATTTACATGGTTGGGTGCTTAATATTGCTAGCTTAAGATCTAATTAACATGCAATTCCAATTACAGATGAACACATCGTGCATCATTATCCTTGGAATAAGTACACATTGTTTTGTTTTTTGCATTGACATACAGTTTTAAATTTGATTGAAAGAGAACAGTGTAACTATTCCAAGGATGTTTCGCGTAACTTTCTAACTTCTTTCTGTAACTCTATACACATTTGGCTGGTTTTGGACACATAAATAAATAGACTAACTATTTATTTATATTAATCTATAAAAGTTGTCTGTGCCCAAATTCATGCAAAGACTAGTTGGCTTTTCTGATAAGATTTTTTAGAAAGCCAAACTCATAAGGGCTTTTTGAAAGTTTACGAAAAGGAGTTTAAAAAATTTGTTTCATTTTTCGTTTTATAAATATGAACAAAAACTTCCAGATGACTTTCAGTAAAATAACAGAATAAATAATAGTACAAGAAAATTCAAATCTAGACATAATTAATGTAGGCAGTAGACTTAAGATAACAAAATGTGGATAAAGTTGTTTACTTTAGATAGTTTCTCAGACATAACTTAATTGAATGAGTCATTTTCAAATAGAATTAATAGTTAACTATATTTTAATATATTATTATATTTACTTTTAAAAAAACACAATGATGCAACCCACTGTGAAGAGAGGCCCATTGAGGCTCTACCTACCCCTTCGGGGAAAAAGGTTTGTGTCTATGTATGTATGTAAATATATTTTGAAGACATTATTTTGTTCGATTACCCTGTTTCCCACATTCTGGGGCACTGCAATTCAACATAAGCATTGCTCTCATTAAACTAAAGTCTAGGTTACGTTCAATTATCACTGAATTTGGTATCGCTAGTTATTTCGAAATTTAATTATCACTGAATATATCAAATAGTGAAAATTCTGTCAAAATAAACAATTTGAGTAGGTATGTATGGTGGGCATTGTAATTCTATGATTGTCTTACATCATCTCACCTTCATAAATGTTAATATATGCCTTAAGAACACTTTTAACACATACTTTTCAACCCCAGATTATAGAACCATATTTCATATCTCTATAACAGAGCACATCAACAGTTATTTCATTAACATAGCACATCAACAGTGAAGAAACTATTCCAGTGGTATGCAGTCGGAGTTACTATACTGGCCAGCAAGAATACTATGTCAGTCAGCAGTACACTACTACTACTGCTGAGTACTGGGTACTATTTGTTCAGGTGCCTGTGTTTAAATGGTAATTTCCTGTTACATTAGCTTGATAATAGTGTTATTTTAGTCAGGTTTCCAGGTCTCTCTGTAAGTGTTAATGTTTTGTTGTCATTCCTTGATCTACTTGATCTACAGAACATTTTTATTAGTGCAATGCAATCTGTCTTACTTTTAGATATAATTTGATTAATAAGTATAGTAAGATGTTTAGAAAACTGTAATAAAGTAAGTAAATAAACCTTAAAAATAAACTAGAACATAAACAAAACTTACTCGCAGAACAACAAACATGATAAAATACCAAACTTCCGAACTTCTCTATTGGCTAAAAGTCTATGTATATAGGTAACAATGTTGTTAGAATATTTTGACATAGGCTTGATTTGATGAATACATTAACCACTAACCTTCGTCGTGAAACCCGAGACCAAGGTCGAGATGCACTGTATACAGACTGGTTACTCGTCGAACTGATGAAAGAACGCCCGCTGAGGTTACCCACGAATTGGGACAAACTGAACTGTAGACAAAATTATAATGTCAAAAATTATAACAAAGAAATTCCAATTTAAAATATTACGCATCCGAAACTATGGCGATGCTAACGCTCCAGATATTATAACAAAGCCAAACAAAAGCTTCTAGCTGTATACCAACACGCGAATTACGTGAGTTCAGCTGGGAATGACATTAGCAAGTTTTTGTTTCATCATTACCTACCTGACTTGTAAATGTTTGGCTCTCACGCTCTACGTATATGGGCTTCTGATTCCTTTGTTGGGAGCTCTTATTTTGCGAATTTCCCATTAAAGTTTCTCATCATATTTCAATCAATTCCACAAAAATAAGTTTTTTCGCGAATTCTTTACTTTGCAAAAATATCAACCAGCTTATTTATATGCTGCTGGCGGTACTGACTGCTGCACTATATAGATAAAAAAAACTCTATGGTATTAATGCTGACTGACTGCTGCTCGCTCTTGCTTGATTCATGATTAATTGAGTGATTCTACAGCTCGTTCACCGGAAGGATGTCCCTTGCCTTGGTTGGCACGTCATACAAGGCAGGGGACATCTTACGGTGAACGAGCTGTAGATTGATTGAAGCAATCAATCAGAATTTTGTCATAGTGGAAAAATACTACAATCTGGAAAACTCATGGGAGACGTGATTTAACTTTTGTTATAGAATCTTGAAAAAAGAGGCTATTACTATCATCACACACATGGATGAATTCTTCTTCCATGATCACACAATAAAATATGTTTGAATGTTTTGAATCGTAGAGCGGTTTGAATGGTAAACAAGGAAACTAAAGCCACAGAAGCCACAATCAAAAGAAGAAGAAGAAGAATGGTAAACAAATTCACAGTTTTCCTCTCCCTTACAGACCGTTCACCGTAAGTTGGCACCTGCCATGGAATATTTACAGGTGCCATCTTACGGTGAACGAGCTGTAGTTATTCCCTCGTCTTCCATAGTTATTCCAAGCTCCAATGCAAGGACTTAAGGACAAGACAATAGAGGACAAAACAAAAAATCCTGTGAAGAAATCACAGCTGGACAAGACAAGAAATCAGAAACTGGCACTTGACGGAAACAAAAAACGTACAGATCGTTCACCGTAAGATGGTTATACTCTTAGTCCGTGTCCTCGGCCTTGGGAATAGTGCCAACCATAGAAAAATGAATACTCCATGGCAGGTGTCATCTTATGGTGAACGGTCTGACACTCCTTAGAGAACAATTTTTTTTCTAGTGCAACGTATAGATCCAGCATCTTATATTTAGAATGAAATGTATGTAAATGATAGAAAAATGTATATCAGTAAATGGTTCTACGGATAATATGGTGGATCTATAGCAAAAAAACAACCATAGAAAAAATCAATACTCCATGTCATGACATCTTACGGAAGTCCATGAAGGTAGACCTCGGAAGAAGAACTAAAGCATACATCCATGTGGTAGACCCATGAATGTAGTAGTTTATACCATCTTCACCATATTCGTTTCGTTTCGTATGAGGTAGTGCTGGCCTCTGGTGTCAGAGTTTGTCAAGCCGCCCTAGGGCCTCTGACATGGCTTATCGACTGCTATTAATCAATAACAGCCGGGACCGACAGCTTAACGTGCCCTCCGAAGCACAGAGCGATGGAAATCCGCACATAACTTAGAAAAGTCATTGGTGCGGAGCCTAGGATCGAACCCGGTATTGTTGGATTCTGAGTTGCACTATTGAACCGTTAGGCTACCATCGACCAAGATGCATGATATTGATCATATGTAGACCAAAGAAGATAGCATGGAAGTAGACCATAGATCTAGAATTAGTGAAAATAATGTATATGAAGTAAACAGACATACTGTTTTGACTGTTTGTCTGGCTGTCAGGAATAAACTGACAGATTGGACAATTGGACAGACAGACAGAAGTCAGAAAGAAGAAAATAAATGTTTGTTTATATATTGATTGTGTGAATATTTTGTTTTGTTGTTATGTGTATAATTTTTTTTTTTTTTTTTTCAGTTTAGTGTGAATCAATTTGTATTACATAATCTCGTACGATTCTCCCTTTTAACCGTTCCTTTATCTTTCCTCAAACTCCCAGCACTTTTTTGGTTTTATGTCAAGTTAATCACCTGTCATTGGCAAACTCTTGTGGCACCACTACCGGTCCGCTGAACACGCCAATAAAAAGAAGAAGAAGAATGTTTGTTTAAAAAACATTGCTGAATTTCTGTGAAAATAGGAACCAATCCTGTAAAACGTCGGTTGGTTAGCCAACTAATATTTACTACAAATAAAAAATTTAGTTAACTTTTCAGCAAATAAACTTGTTACTTGGTTTGGAGAATATAATTTGTTGAAGTTCCAGCCAGTGTGTGTAGTCTAGAGTTTTGATGATATAATTTTAGCTAAATTGCCTAAATTAGACAAAATGCTATTGCATTTACACTATTCTATTGAATAGTGTAGAAACATCGCTCAAAACTTAGAGACTCATAAATTTCTTACGAGTGGGTGCGTAGATAAGATAAGACACGTTTGTTGGTACTAAAATGATAACCTTTGGACTGCAATTTTTCAAGTCATCATGTACAGTAAACCAATTCTGGGCGTACCTTTCATAGTATTGCTTTCAATTGTTATGTCATATTTGTTCATGGGTCCATCAGGTGGGTGGAATAATTAATACAATTTTGAATAGCGCCAAATTGAATGCTGTTTCATAATTTATTATTATAATTGCATATATGTAAAGGTTTAACTTTGTAATAGCTTTCAAACTCTGATACAGTGCAGAGTTTGAGCATGCTATAAAAACATCATACCATGCAGAATCGCTGGAAGACCTTGATGGTTTAAATTGAAGGAAGAAGACGATTGAAGTTTTGAGTCATAGTGTACATAAGGGGGCACTGAGGAAAAAATACTTTATTTAGCCTATCTTGTAGCTTTTTTCTTATCCATCAATTAATGTTTAATGCATTTTTTCCATACTTCTTTCCGTTTCTGAGATATGAACTCTGTAAATTTTACGTTTATCAAAGTCCTATGATATTAGGTACATAGGCTATTGGGTATTGGCGTGCATATGTCGGTTCTGGTTCGCTGCGGGCCCTACCGGGCCACGCTCGCCTTCCGCTCGCTCGCAGCTCACGTGTGATCGCTGTTCTCTAGTGTTTTAAATTCTTGTCGGACTGTCAGCATGGTACCTACTAACAACTGATAATTTTTTCCAGACTTCATATCTCATAAACGGTAAGTCGTATGGAAAAAATGCATTTAATATTAATTAATGCCTGAGAAAAAGGCTACACAATAGGCTAAAAACAAAAAATGCCCCCTTATGTACACCCCAACCTTATGTAACTAGGTATCTAAAAAGGTACATATGTATAACTATTCCTTGATTTTGTTAAGTACTTTATTTAATAATGTATTTCCGAAATGGGAAAATTGTTTGTACTATACAAAAAACGTATCATCCTATGTTGAAACAGTTTACAATAAAGACATTGAGATTCTGATTCTGGCTACAAAATTTAATAGATTTGAATTAATAATTGTTCAAATGAGGATCAAACTTTATTTTGTGAGAAGCGGGCTCGCGGCACACTTCCCTTAAATATTTGCATATAAATATTTTAAGGACACTCCTTCTGTTTCAGTTGTTGAAATGGCTAACAATGGACTGCTGTTCATCTCAAACGCTGCCAAAGCACACAATGTGTGTGTAAAAGCATCACAGTTTATCAGGAAAGTGTTGTATGTGAACATTAAAGAGAGTCCTGAGGCTACATTGCCTGTGATCAGTAGACAAATTGTGAATGTGTATTCTAAGGTAACTTTATGTCATAATCTTACTTTCAAGATATGATCATGGGTAATGCCGTGCTTCTGGTCTTCTAATTAAACTCTAGCATATTTATCGACCTACACATTATGTGTTTATTACCCTCGGCCTAAAAATGTTAAAGTGGAAACATTTTTAATGAATGAATCGTAATAACCATAGACTTTTATTCTTAAGAATACATTAATAACTTGGATTGTTAATCACTAAGTCACTTATTGTATCTACTGCAAACACATAATTACCACTGTCACTGTAAACTGCATGACAACCTCTGTGGCTCTGTTCGCCTGCGACTCAGGAGGTTGCGGGTTCGATTCCCGCCTCGGAACAAATATTAGTACGATCTGCAGATATTTGTTCAGAGTGTTCTGGGTATTTTCTATGCATAATAAAAAATATCTATCTATGTAATTGTATTAAGTATATCAGTTATCGAGTACCCATAACACAAGCTCTGCTTAGCTTGGGGCTAGATTATGTTGTGTGAACTGTTCAGCATTATTTATTTATATTTAATTAATCAATATGTCATTGATTGTCTACTACAAACATAATTAATATTAACAGGCTTCTTCACGGTGCAGTAACTTGGATGTAAGGCTTATGCTGAAACCCAGTAGCAAAGAGTCTAAGATAGAGACGCATCACCCTATAGATGTGGTGCTGTACGATAGTGAGCTATCCCAAGAGGCCAATCAGCTCAAACAGTCTGTGGTGACTGTCCAGACTCCCTGTACATTGCAAAGCATTGGTAAGTGTACAATCAATATAAATAAGAATTAAATTAAACTAATGAATTAAATGCGTTGGTAAGCGCGTCACTTGAGGATGGCTGGACCAATTTGTTTTTTTTTTTAAATGTTTGCAATTGTTTGATTCAGATTTTTAGGTAAAGAAAAATTGCAAAGTGACTTCGCCATTGTCGAATACATACACTATTGTTCGCTATTCGACAAATAATTAAAAATGGCGAATAATGTCAAATATCGAATAACGGCGGCTAACCGCGGCATCTCCAGTCAAGACAGATATAACACTCCACCCTTGCACCACGCCGGCGAGGTCGATGGACCTTCTAAGTACCTTCTGTACCTTACGCCTAAACCGGTACAACCATGTTCCAGAGTGTTTTCACCGTTCCTCCCCGACCTGGCAACAGCCCAAGCTGAGGTCCGTACCTAAGTGATGCCCTTGTGCTCGTTGCCCCAACTTACCTTTACAGGTTGAGCGCCATCTGTGCTCACCAAAAGCCCGGTAACGCAGTCATGACCCCAGGGGGTCAAATACATTTAAATAAATAAAAAAAAAAGGGTGCAATTTTTTTCCAAATCAAATAAAAAATCTATAAAGACTATTGACGACCTCAGTAGCGCGTCGGGCGAATAGCCGGCTGAGATACGAAAGGTTGCGGGTTCGATTCCCGCTGCGGGAAAAATGATGTTATGTTCTGCAAATATTTGTTCCGGGTCTGCTTGTAGTGGCACCATGGTATATGGTACTCGTAGTTTCTGATACCCACGACTCAGAGAATCCTAGTGTGGGGTCACGACTGTATGTCACTGTGGGGTGTTATGTTATTACCTAGAACCTAGAAAAGTTATTGAATCAAATGAACTTGTTAATTCAACAGATACCCTTGACATAGCTGAGGACACATCTGCACCCAGCGCAGCTGTCAAGACCTATGAGTACGTGGCGTTGGGCGGCACCTTCGACCGCCTCCACAACGGACATAAGATCCTGCTGTCGGAGGCGGTGCTGCGCGCCACGAAGCACGTCACCGTCGGTGTTACTGATGTCAATATGATACGAGGTATAGATTATCAGCGCAGCTGTCAAGACCTATGAGTACGTGGCGCTGGGCGGCACCTTCTACTGCCTCCACAACGGACATAAGATCCTGCTGTCGGAGGCGGTGCTGCGCGCCACGAAGCACGTCACCGTCGGTGTTACTGATGTCAATATGATACGAGGTATAGATTATCAGCGCAGCTGTCAAGACCTATGAGTACGTGGCGCTGGGCGGCACCTTCGACCGCCTCCACAACGGACATAAGATCCTGCTTTCGGAGGCGGTGCTGCGCGCCACGAAGCACGTCACCGTCGGTGTTACTGATGTCAATATGATACGATGTATAGATTATCAGCGCAGCTGTCAAGACCTACGAGCACGTGGCGCTTTGCGGCACCTTCGACCGCCTCCACACCGGACATAAGATCCTGCTGTCGGAGGCGGTGCTGCGCGCCACGAAGCACGTCACCGTCGGTGTTACTGATGTCAATATGATACGAGGTATAGATTATCAGCGCAGCTGTCAAGACCTATGAGTACGTGGCGCTGGGCGGCACCTTCTACTGCCTCCACAACGGACATAAGATCCTGCTGTCGGAGGCGGTGCTGCGCGCCACGAAGCACGTCACCGTCGGTGTTACTGATGTCAATATGATACGAGGTATAGATTATCAGCGCAGCTGTCAAGACCTATGAGTACGTGGCGCTGGGCGGCACCTTCGACCGCCTCCACAACGGACATAAGATCCTGCTTTCGGAGGCGGTGCTGCGCGCCACGAAGCACGTCACCGTCGGTGTTACTGATGTCAATATGATACGAGGTATAGATTATCAGCGCAGCTGTCAAGACCTACGAGCACGTGGCGCTTTGCGGCACCTTCGACCGCCTCCACACCGGACATAAGATCCTGCTGTCGGAGGCGGTGCTGCGCGCCACGAAGCACGTCACCGTCGGTGTTACTGATGTCAATATGATACGAGGTATAGATTATCAGCGCAGCTGTCAAGACCTATGAGTACGTGGCGCTTGGCGGCACCTTCGACCGCCTCCACAACGGACATAAGATCCTGCTGTCGGAGGCGGTGCTGCGCGCCACGAAGCACGTCACCGTCGGTGTTACTGATGTCAATATGATACGAGGTATAGATTATCAGCGCAGCTGTCAAGACCTATGAGTACGTGGCGTTGGGCGGCACCTTCGACCGCCTCCACAACGGACATAAGATCCTGCTGTCGGAGGCGGTGCGGCGCGCCACGAAGCACGTCACCGTCGGTGTTACTGATGTCAATATGATACGAGGTTTAGATTATCTTCGATTATTGTCAAACTATTGACGACCTCTGTGGCGCGGCGGCCGTAGGTTCGCCTGCGACGCAGGAGGTTGCGGCTTTGATTCCCGCTTCGGAACAAATATTTGTACGATCTGCAGATATTTGTTCAGGATGTTCTGGGTATTTTCTTTGTATAATAAAAAATATTTTAGTATTAAGTATATCAGGTATCTAGTACCTATAACAGAAGCTCTGCTTAGCAAGGGGCAAAAAAAAAAAAACCATGTACCAAATTTCATCAAAAGCGGTTCTAATGAACTAATAATTAAGGTAACCGCCGGTTCTCATCAGTTTACCTGTAGGTTTAGACCATAGAATACTTAAACACTCTAGAAATGACAGTGGTGGCGGCGGCGTTGAGTGCGTTGTCGCACTCAACGCCGCACTTAATACCTGTTCACTCACGCTGGCTAAGCCATTAGTACATTATGAAGGCAATTGTACCTACCTACTTATATGATTCCAGTTTCATTATATACGTGCCTACCTCAGGTATTTAAGTTAGATACTAATAATTATTGCGAGTTGGTAAAAGAGAACGACAAAGAGACTTAGTACGTAAGTAGCAGCTCTACTTGGTTATTAGCTATTCATATGGTTAACGGAAGTACCTAGTTTTTTTATGAAAACTCGCGACCCGTCGTGCTCTTTGGATTCGTTTACATTTTGGAAACTGTGCTACGGCTGGTACGAATTTGCAAAACACCGCGGACGCGACTGTTTTTGAACAAAAATGTAGTAGCGCCGTGTACGATATTTGCAAAATTTCACAAGTGGTAAATTAAGAATTCAGGAACTAATCGCTGACATCGTCTTGTAGGGCAGATATTATGTACGTATTCAATTCCCCACACTAATAGGGTGACCACGAGTCTTATGTTTTAACAGCTTACTATCGATCACACCACACAGTGTGACCACGAATAAAATAAATTCTTGTTAGTCACACCAGAGTGTCGATCTGGTGTGACCACGAGTCTGCACCCGACTCAGCGTTACCAATTACTTTATAACTTTAATAACTAACCCGTTCCGTCAGTTTTGAGTAGCGTACTCAGAACAAAACGCTATACGCATTTGACCAGTTTATTGATTTAGCAATTTGTGTTTCAGCTAAAAAGCTCTGGGAGCTAATAGAACCCGTGGAACAAAGAATAAAAGAGGTGTTAAATTTCCTGAAAGATATCAACCCAGACTTGGAGTACAATGTTTTCCCACTGCAAGATCTCTACGGACCAACAAAGGATGATCCGAAATTTCAAGTTGGTTTAACACACTTTTGACCTATAATCATCATCATCATAATCATCATCATCAGGTGTTAGACATCCACTGCTGACGAGGACTCCCTTTGTGCAATGGGGGGATTTGCCATAATCACTACGCTTGGCAGGCGGATTGGTGATTGCAGTATCGGTGTTAAGTGCTCAGGTGGATGCTGCTGCCCAGGCGGAGGGGTCTTACGAAAATAAGTAAATATAAATTAAACTTATTTTTATTTTGGCCTAATCGGGATTGATTGGTTACTAACGTGTCAGAGTAGTTTGTGATTGGTTGCGTCGTGTAGGAACGCCATTGAAATACTAATGCTGTCAAGCTATTTAAGTTTCTGGTTACGTTTAAGTAGCGTCGTGGACGAACGGCCTAAAAGTATAAAAACCCACTAAAGAGGATAATGACTCATCATAACCATAATGACGACCTCTGTGGCGCGGCGGACGAAGCTTCGCCTGCGACGCAGGAGGTTGCGGGTTCGATTCCCGCCCTTGAACAAATATTTGCGCGATCTGCAGATATTTTTTCAGGGTGTTCTGGGTATTTACTAAGCATAATAAAAAATATCTATCTATGTAATGTATTGTATTAAGTATATCAGTTATCTAGCACCCATAATACAAGCTCTGCTTAGCTTGGGGCTAGATAATGTTGTGTGAACTGTCCAGCATTATTTATTTATTATTTATTTATAACGTATCCTTTCAGCTCCTAATAGTAAGCGAAGAAACACATAAAGGCGGTGTGAAAATTAACGAGAAACGGATAGAGAATGGACTGCAGCCTTTAGACTTGCACACGATAGGGCTCGCGCAGGATAGCCATCCCGACAGGACCAAAGAAGAGGAAGAGAAACTGAGCTCCAGTAACCAGAGAATGAGGCTATTAGGAACTGTATTGAAACCGCCAGTGGTAAGATAGCTTTATAACTAGTAGTAGAGCTTTTTTGTTGAAGAGTTCGTCCTCGGAAGTACTACCTCCATACCTATTTCTGCCGCATAGCATTAGTGCTCTCATTGATGTGTTCCGGTTTGAAGGGTATTGGTTACAGGCACATGAGACTTTTCATCTGTTATGTCTCAGGGTGGCGGGCGCAGTGCAATGCCACATCGGGTGCGTCCTAAGTGGACGTGACCTATGTGGTAATGCGTTGATAAAGGCCTCTTCCTTTAACAATGTGTGTGGCTACCGCATAACATCAGGTGGGCCCTATGCTTGTCCCGTCATTCACGTAGGTAGTTCATTTTAGACTTTTCCCTGTGTCACAAAATCATAACGAATTTCAGCATTGTGGGATTGCTAGAAGTATCCTAAATGTGTAGTTTTTTTTTTTTTTTTTTTTTATACTACTTGAATGACGGAACAAGCTGATGGCCCAGCTGATGTTAAGCGGTAACCTCTGCCAATGAACAGTGCATTACCTCATACGTCACATCCACCTAGGACGCGCCCTATGTGGCATTGCACTGCGCCCGCCACCCTGAGACAAAGATGAAAAGTCACATGTGCTTGTAATTTCACCGGCACCCTTACCCTTCAAACCGGAACACAGCAATGCGGGCACTACTGCTTTGCGGTAGAAATAGGTATGGTGGTAGTACTTCCCCGGACATGTTTTATTTTTCCCTGATTTTTTGACTTAGTCTAAAAAAAGAATAAAAATAGTTAATTTCAGCCGTTGAAATGTAGTTCTAGTCTTTCTGCTAGTTTGGGTTACTCTCCCTAATATGCCCTATTCCTGAACATTTTGTTTTATGATTGCAGCCTAACCCCAACATCCCTGACTGGCCGTACGTGATCGGGTTAGCCGGCGGCATCGCGAGTGGAAAGAGCTCCATAGCGGTAAAACTAGAGTAATTACCTACTTACTTATCTTATGCCCGTACTTATTACTTATACATTACTACTTACCTATCTACGTATTCAACAATTTGTTTAGTATATAGTATTCAAATGTCTTTTATAATAGAATAACAATTTGTGTTTTGAATTTTACCTCAATGTAACTAGATAGAACAGACGTTATTTAAGGTGCAACGTTTCGCTTGTAACGCTAAATGAAATTTTTATTGTTTTTTGCTCATCACAGCTCTTCATTACATCTTGAGATATCGAAACCGGATTTTGCTAAAATTAGGAGAACTAACACATATGTTTTGATTGATAGTGTCTCAAGTATTATTAGTTTTAGCTACGAATATCACTTTTAATGATTTTTACAGTGATTTTTTTCTGTTCATTGAAATTCATAGCTCTGAACTAATGATATTTATTTATATTTATATATATTTATTTAGTAGGAAAACCAACAGCTATCTATGAATACATAACAATCAGAGTTAAAAAACAAAAAGCCAATTACAGGTTTTCACGTAATTTCACACTTAATAAAAATATGCGTGTTAGGTCTCCTAATTTCCGCAAAAGTAGTTTTTGCTTCCTCAAAATGTGTTGATGAGCTGTGATTAGCAAAAAACACAATATAATATGAATTTCGCGCCTCAAGCGAAACGCAAATAATGACCAATATAAAAGCCAATAACAGTAATTTCAGTGTAAGGGTAAATGCTTATACTCTCTTCGCCTAAATTTGGAAAAATACGTTAGTATGAAAAAGCGACCACCTTAATTGGCTCTTGCATCTACGAGAGGAAACGGAGGGGTTTATTGTTAGTCACACAGCACGGCATTTAGTTGGATGTTATTATTGTTTTCAGAGCGAAAGGTGCGGCCATAGTGAACTGCGACATAATAGCGCACGAGCTGTACCAGCCGGGCCGCCCTCTCAACCAGACGATATCCGACACCTTCGGGGAGCGCGTCCTCAACAGCGCGGGGGAGGTCGACAGGAAAACGCTGGGACAGATCGTATTTAGTAATAAGGTGATATTGCTTCAGGAATTGCTCTTTAGCATAATTCATTATCGGAAACCATTCTAGATCCAATTTTCAGAATAGCTGACTGCTTTTCAAAAAATAAAATATTTCATTTTAATGATAGGCAGATCATACACATTCCACAGAAAGAATATACATGAAGACAGTAACAAAAAACCGGCCAAGTGCGAGTCGGATTTGCACACGAAGGGTTCCGTACTACAAGATTTAACAGAGACTATCTATAGTAACACTCACTCTGTGAAAATCTCAAGTACCTATTACGGTTCAAATTATGTAGCCATTATTAAGGCGCGATAGGTTCTCAAATTTCTATAGAATTTTAAAGTTTTTGATAAGAATGTTCATAGTTTTCTATGAAGAAAAAAATATATGATATTCTTAAGCTTTTTATCTAGTGAAATCAATAATTCAATACAATATTTGAATTACTTCACTCGATAAAAAAAATCAACAAAGATACCTCCTTTTTAAAATTTAAATGCTATTTTTCACTCACTTCTCTCACGTTTTAATTTTTGAAACATTTGGTTACATGTTAGTTATTATTTGAGTTAGTGAATTCATCAACAAAATTAAACAAAACTTTGAACGACATTTTTATATAATTTTTTTATACAGAAAAACACGGTATCAGAGTGTGCGCTCGCCTTCTTCGCCTCATACAAAAATGTTCGTTGAACCTATAGCGCCTTAAGATCGTTCAAAAATACAAGTTTTTTTATATGGGAACCCCTTTTCCATTCCCAATTTATAATAAGCGTTTATTTTTATTATTTGTTGTTATAGCGGCATTAGAAATACATACTGTGAAAACAACTGTTTACCTATTAAAAGTATGCGTCAGGATTATGTGTAACTGTTGGGTCCTGTTATGTTAATAGGGTATATGTTTATAACAACTGTCTACCTATAAAAAGTATGCGTCAGGATTATGTGTAACTGTTGGGTCCTGTTATGTTAATAGGGTATATGTTTATAACAACTGTCTACCTATTAAAAGTATGCGTCAGGATTATGTGCAACTGTTGGGTCCTGTTATGTTAATAGGGTATATGTTTATAACAACTGTCTACCTATAAAAAGTGTGCGTCAGGATTATGTGTAACTGTTGGGTCCAGTTATGTTAATAGGGTATATGTTTATAACAACTGTCTACCTATTAAAAGTATGCGTCAGGATTATGTGTAACTGTTGGGTCCTGTTATGTTAATAGGGTATATGTTTTTATCAACTGTCTACCTATTAAAGTCAGGATTATGTGTAACTGTTGGGTCCTGTTATGTTAATAGGGTATATGTTTATAACAACTGTCTACCTATTAAAAGTATGCGTCAGGATTATGTGTAACTGTTGGGTCCTGTTATGTTAATAGGGTATATGTTTATAACAACTGTCTACCTATTAAAAGTATGCGTCAGGATTATGTGTAACTGTTGGGTCCTGTTATGTTAATAGGGTATATGTTTATAACAACTGTCTACCTATTAAAAGTATACGTCAGGATTATGTGTAACTGTTGGGTCCTGTTATGTTAATAGGGTATATGTTTATTTTCAGTCAAAACTAGAACAGCTGAACAGCATCATCTGGCCAGCGATCCTGGAGGAGGCCAAGAATCGGGTGCGCGCGCTCGGCTCGGAGCACCGCGTGGTGGTGATGGAGGCCGCCGTGATGGTGCGCGCCACCTGGTACCACCACTGCCACCAGCTGTGGACCGTCATTATACCACCTGAGGAGGTAACAAGCCACTAACAACTAGAACAGCTGAACAGCATCATCTGGCCAGCGATCCTGGAGGAGGCCAAGAATCGGGTGCGCGCGCTCGGCTCGGAGCACCGCGTGGTGGTGATGGAGGCCGCCGTGATGGTGCGCACCACCTGGTACCGCCACTGCCACCAGCTGTGGACCGTCATCATACCACCTGAGGAGGTAACAAGCCACTAACAACTAGAACAGCTGAACAGCATCATCTGGCCAGCGATCCTGGAGGAGGCCAAGAATCGGGTGCGCGCGCTCGGCTCGGAGCACCGTGTGGTGGTGATGGAGGCCGCCGTGATGGTGCGCACCACCTGGTACCACCACTGCCACCAGCTGTGGACCGTCATCATACCGCCTGAGGAGATAACAAGCCACTAACAAATAAATAGATAATACTGGACAGTTCACACACAACATTATCTAGCCCCAAGCTAAGCAGAGCTTGTGTTATAGTTACTATAGATAACTGATATACCTACTTTAGGGGGATGTTCTCACTTGAGGCGCGAAATTCATTTTTTTTTGGTGTATTTTTCCCATCAACACTTTTTCAGATAGCGAAAGTTGATTTCGCGAGAACTAGGAGACTTAACACACAGGTTTTAATTGATAGTATCTCATAAATATGATCAGTTACACAGATACACAGTTACATTACATAAATAGATATTTTTTATTACACATAGAAAATACCCAGAACGCCCTGAACAAATGTCTGCAGAACGTACAAATATTTGTTCCAAGGCGGGAATCGAACCGTCGCAGGCGAACCTCCGCCCGTCGCGCCACAGAGGTCGTCAATAAGTGAGGTTACTAATTTAATATTCTTTGCAGGCCATCAAAAGACTGCAAAAGCGTAACAACTTGACCGAAGAAGAATCTAGACAAAGGATAGGAGCTCAACCGTCGAACGCCGAACAAATCGCGCCGGCCAACATCGTGTTCAGTCCCTATTGGAGCTACGAGTACACGCAGGCGCAAATAGATCGCGCTTGGGCACATTTACAGGAATTACTGGAAGCTAGAAAACAGTAACGCAACTCAGTGACTTGTGATTACAACCTTACTTCCAGTTCTTTAGGGCTCATGTTCCGATATCGTGTTCAGTCCCTATTGGAGCTACGAGTACACGCAGGTGCAAAGCTACTTGCGACCTTATGTCCAGTTCATACGGTCCAAGTGCAAGCCTTAAAACATCGTGTACAGGCCGTATTGAAGCTATAAACGTCAACCGGTGCACAAATCGCCTCAATTAATACTCGATGTCTTCCGTTCGTTAGAACTAAAGCTGAATTTAAATTACGAAACTAGTGGCATGAAAGTAGTTCCGTGACATTAATTTCATCAACAATTTCACGTGTAAACGTCAAGTTTTACAATGCATGCATCGATTTTACGACACTGAAACAGTTTCGTGCCGCGTGCGATTTTTGGATAAAACTAGTGTCATGCAACTAATGTCATCGTATAAACGCAACGCGAAACTAGTGTCGCGAAAGTGCCTGCGATGTGGTGTGGAAAATATATCAATGCAGATGGTGACATGGTCACTGCGATACTGCGGATTTCACGACACTAATTGTTTTACGAAATAACTTTCGCAAATTTCGATACAGCTTTCGTGAAACTGATTTCAACATGCATGTCACTAATTTCGTAATGTAAGTTCGGCTTAAGTGACCATGTAACTTCCCCCCTCTCATACACTACCCCCCTTTCTAATTTCTTCTTAACCTCTCAACCCTCATCCCTAAACCCCAACAAACACTAGAACTACTGACTGCTCTTTAACTTAACTCCCGTTTTCCAACTTTCTTAGTTACTTACATGAACGTATCTTTGATATGCTCATAATCTTAGTTATGGGTTTGCTTGATTCATTACTTAATTATTTTGGCCATGGTGATCGTCTAGTTTTTAGTGGTAGGACCGTACGTTGTGTAATTGTAGTAATTCAGGTAATTTTAAGTTATTTATGTCAAGACCTAACAATACCAAATGGAAACCTAACTAAACTTATCTATCGAATAATGAATAATATCTAAACTACTAAAATATAAATTCTTTATTGATTAGTTTTAAAATATAATTTGACTAACCTAGTTTATCCCGTCATTATTAATTTTAGATTTTATCCTAATCTATAACTACAGTTCAAAGACTTCCTCTCTATACCATACTTATAAAATTTCCTAACTTTCCTAATATAATACCTATAAACAAATCTATTTAATGACTTTATCCTAAAGTTCACTCCAACATAATTTGATTAGTATGAACGCATCACTGAGTCAAAAGAGATGTGTTATCCTCATAACAACAGTAGGTATGAATACTTCATAAATTATCAAGATTAAAAGCTATGGATTTAGCTAAGGTTTGTTAGTCAGTCTGTATAGTCTTGTACTGGGACACTTTAAGGGCCGCACAATAAAATTGTGCGGGACAGTTCATCCGACCTCCCCTCAACTGTCTTTCCGAACCTCGCCATATATAAATATTATAAAATATAATGACGTTAAGGGACAAAGAAACATTCATACAGGAAAGTTATTATTCCAGAATGTTTATATAAAAATGTATTTCAGGATTTAAAATTATATTTAATATAAAAGTCTTAATTTTGAGACTCATATTAAAATATAGATCTTTATTGATCTTTATAGACTCATTTATGCTTTAGAAGAGGATTCGCAAACTCCAATGGTCCATGTCACGTTCAAACTTATAAACTCTTAGAGGATAAAACCTCAGATAATGAAAGATTAGGTATATTTATAAATACCACTTAGTCAAGTGTCTAAGATTCTAACTTGACTTCAGACTCATTTGGTCATCAAGCATTTTAGCCTTAATATTTATTTATTAGATGGAAATAACGGTTATAACGGTATTCATAAAATTTCTCGAATTAACCTAAACGAAAGTCTTACCTTAATACCTACAACATCTACGAATTCTCTTGCTCGAACTACCTAAAGGTTTTATTGTTAATCTATTTTTATTCGAACTAGCAGTGAGGAGGGTAGCTCGCGTTCTTCCATCAACTCTTCTAACCCCGGACTTGCCTTTACGGAAAGGCCCCTAAGTTCTAATAATAACCTAAAATTCTACGGAATAAGAACAAGAACTACCTTGATGTTAAATATTTTATTTTATATTTTAACGAACTAACAGTGAGGTGGGTTAACTCGCGATCATCCAACACTCATCTAACCCGGACTTGCCTTTACGGAAAGGCCCTAAGTTCTAATAATAACCCAACATTCTACGGAATAAGAACAAGAACTACCTTGAAGTTAAATATTTTATTTTATTTTTTTAAACGAACTAACAGTGAGGTGGGTTAACTCGCGTTCTTCCAACACTCTTCTAACCCGGACTTGCCTTCTCGGAAAGGCCCCTAAGTTCTAATATTAACCTACATTCTACAAGGCCTAGTAGAAAATAAACTAAACTTCAAATAAAGCTCGGTATAATAAAACTCTTCCGAATGATTTAAATAAATAAAATACAGTCAGAGTCTGTCTTTACCTTTACAAGAAACTAATTTCTGTTTTAAAGAATTCCCCAAATAAAAACTTGGAACATAATAAAATAGCATAGGAAAGAATTATTAATATTTGATATTTCAGATTAGGGACTTCAAGTTCCTCCTTCTATTCTAGTCAGGATTCACTTAGCACGGCTCTTGCTGGGCTGAGTATAATCAAGAATATCAAAACGATTTCTTCATTGCTTTTGGTAAAACCCCCGTTACCTATTTGTTTCAAACTTTATAATTTTGTCACAACAAAATAATCCAAAATCACAACTTTTACTTTTAACAAGTTTAGATTTACTAGCTTATTATTTCAAACAAGATAGTTTAAAAATAGAACTTCTGAATCCAATTCAAAATTCAAAACTATTCTTTGAATATAAATTATGATAGTAGATATCCTGGTTTGTTACATCAGGTCAGTGTCTCAAGAGTCACTCCCTTCTCTAGTAGAGATCATCTTCAGTACGGCTTTGCTTGACTGGAGTATAACCGTTAATAACAAAATTGAGTTATCTTTCATCTCAATAGATATCACTATGTAAAATTTGTGAATTATTTCTCTCCAATTAAACACAGAAGTTCACTTTCTCAAAATAAGTTGGATTTTAGATTTAATCGATAAGTAAGATTCACATTAAGTAATAGACTGCAAATATGAAAAGGAATTTCTATCAAGATATAAACCCTAACTAAAAGGTTACGTGAAAACCAAGAACAAGTTTCTAGATTCAATTTATCAAAGAAAGGGTAAAAACTATTAAGTAAAATCATTAAAGTAATTAAACTGCTTTGAAAGACTTCTTTATTAATTCAGACGAAAACGTAAACGCAAACGTAAATGCAAACACAACACAAACGCAACATAGACGTCAACGCAATCAAGCGTAACATAAACGCAAACGTAAGTGTCAATGCAAACATAACGCAACATAAACGTAGTCGAAACAATGAATGTAAACGCAAACGTAAACGCAAACGTAAATGTAAACATAACACAAACGCAACATAAACGTCAACGCAATCAAGCGAAACGTAAACGCAAACGTAAGCGTCAATGCAAACATAACGCAACATAAACGCAACGTAAACATAAAGTATTTTAATTATTTTAATTACTTTAATTTAATTTATTTTATCTGTAAAGTACACACAAGCCATCAATTTAATCAATAAGACACAACATTACAAAAGTTATAAAAACAATTGACTTACCAATGATTCTCCCAGCTCCGACTGTGTCCTTCTGGCCTCTCGAAATAAACTGCCTTTTTCACGTTAAATGTTCTCAATTTATACAAAACCTGCTATCGGCGTAACTATCGGTGCAGCTATCGGCGTCACATTCGGCATAGCTATTGCGTCGCTATTGGCCGGTATCGCTATCGGCGTAACTATCAGCGCTGCTATTGGCCGGCATCGCTATCGGCGTCACTATCGGCGTAATATGATTCCAACAGCAAAGGTCATTCACTCCACTCAATTTCTATTGTTTTATTTGTTTCTTACAGACATTTCAAATTCTCCTAACTTCAAGCTCTTTAAATCGATTAGAATATTATGTGTTTCCGCGAAACGGAACGATGTGGTGTAACGGGTTATTTTACGCTGGTTTGGTTTGGTTACGCAGTGCCTACAAATTTGTATGTTCCCGCCATTTCTTACGGTAAGCAGCACCTCCCGTGGCGAGTAGCGGAACGTCAGAAAAACATTGCCAGTCGGCAGAAAAATTACATTTTGACAAGCAGGTGACAGTTGAGGTATGCAACACTGGAGAACGGAATGAAATTGTTTGCCGGAGGATTGTAACCTCTGAGGATAAGGCCTTTAATATTGTTAACGCCGTAAAAATCTTAGCTAAGGAAATTAGAAGGATCTAGAAGCAAATTAGTACTTTGCGAGGACGGAGGGGGTATCCGGGCGACGATTGAGTGCAAAGTTTAGGAAGTTTTTTGCGCCTGACTTCCAAGCCAGAAAGTTTGTGACGGGGAATCTGAGGCAGCCGGCGAAGGAAAGGAATTTGTTTGCAGCCGGTAAGCATTGCAATGGAGCCGGGTTCACAAGTTTGGGTTGTGGAGCTGATAATAATCAGTTCAAATTGTTTTAGAGGCGAGTCCTGCGTGCGTCGAAGGTGGACCCCTGGGTTAAGAAACCTGACGAACAGTGCTGTGTGCACGGAATTTAAAGTGAACTTCAGGCCGAGTTTGGAGGAACTAAAAAAGGCCTGAAGAGTCAACAGGAGTTTGCGGGGATCCAGCATAAGGATCAGAAATAAGGCGTGGTGATTTAATAGGTATGTACCCAAGTAGAAGATCAGTAAATTGTGAAACAGGATGCCATGACTTCTACACGGCCTACCCCAAGGGGCTGTGATGATAGCAAGCATACTAATGAGGTGTGATTTACAGGTGCGGAGAGCAGCCGAGTGCCTCGGTACAGAGGGAACTAGGCTCCAGACAAGCGAGAAGAGAACGGAGGCAGCGAGTGCGTGCAGTGTTCCCAGGAAGGTTTGTCGAGAGACACAGAAGGTTCGTGGTTTAGAAAGTGTAGATTTAGTTAGGGATATAACGCGGACCGAAAGAGTGATTTTACAAGATTGTTACGTAGCCCGTTTCGGTCAGTCCATAGTATTCAATATAAACGGGGATTGCGAAAGGAGGGATGAAAACATATGACGTTTGCTGGTTTCTCAAGTACTCATCGACCCACTAGTTTTTAGTTTCTACATTTGAAGTGTTCGCAGTGACAAATTTAGTTTTGAAACATATGTGGAAAAGACGCTGATTCACTTTTAGTTTTGAAACATATGTGGTAGAAAAATATAGGAATAAGATGGGATCCACTTCGGTTGAAGGATCTACTGCTGTCGATAACCAGTGACGGAGAAACTAAGTTTCCCCAGTTTTGTTTTTGCATTATATAAACTAGCGTGTAAGAAATAAAGGGTTAAGTTGTAATCATCTTTACCTTACCAATTTAATACAAGTAATTAAAATTAACTCTGTGTTTGCTTGTTTTCCTGAAACCCCAAGAGCGAGAAGTGGATACTGTCACATCCACTAATCCACTAGGCTGAGCTAACCGTGACAGTGGGTAGATTTCAGCGGCGGAGCGATTCTTAACAATTACATTATGTATATAATTATTAAATAACGAATAATTTCATGTTGTTTATTTATTTTGTTATTCCTAGCATGTTTTACTTGCTAGATTTCTTGAACTGTGCAACATTTTTATCCTTAAATATGTTTGTGAAGTAAACGAATCATCAGTCAGCACGTTTGATTAGTTACAGCTCGACCCCCTGCAAATTTTCGCAGTTAATTTTCCCAAAATTTACTATAGGAAATTTGGCATAATCCAATTTTACTCACAAACACAATTGAACTTCATTATTCTCATAAACTCTCCAAATTACAAGGAAACTACACTTTGATAGTGCTTAAAGTCAAATATATATTTAATCTCGTGTGTGTTCGGGTGGGTGAGTATAAAGTGTAAAGTGTCTTTAAACCCAATCTGAAAACAGTCCATTAAGAACTCGAGCATCAAACGATAATTATGATAATGGCATGACCAAAACACCCAACCACAGAAACCATCTGTTTAATCTAGGTTCAGCAGAAGAAGCAGGGCTGTGAATTCTGCTATACCCGAGTGATATCAAGTAGCCCTTCCCGATCAAACCCTTGTTTGAAGTGAAAGTACTACCTCCCCCCTACTTTTTCCAGATCACCCAATAATGGCAAGTGTAACGGGGTAAAATAATCATGTTATTCCCCTGAAGCTAAAGTCCCATAATGAGCCATTTTCAATTCGGCGCATGTAGGAGTGCCCAGTTCGAACCTAACCACGTAAGTAGAACTTTTAATGAAGGCAACTCGTGACAGGAATATTTTGTCTAAAGACTTAAACCTAACACCAAATCCCTTCCTTCACCAACCGTCCTTTGTGTAGTAAATGTCATATCTAAAATTAAGCACCAGCAACCGTTTCTAACCTAGGAACTGTGGAATTAACTAAGCCCTTAATGTTTTTTTTTTTTTCAATTTTTTTTTTTCATTCATCATCTCTCAAAACTCCTCACGTAAAAGTTTCGCAGTAGATTCACGCTACTTAATTAGCCCAACAGGTCAGTTTAGGTAAGAAACTTTTGTAAAATAACAAAATAAATTCGTTAAATTTAAGCTGATAAATAATAAATCAATTCAACCGATGAAAGCTTGTTAAATCAGATTATGATCATTCAAATTATTATTCGCTAACATTTTTATTTCTTAAATATCCTAGCTAACTAATGTCTGTAACAAATCACAGCATGACTTCAAATTCATTTACTTTTTTTTTTTTATCCTTTGAATCTTCATGTTTATTTACTGCATGAAAAATATGCATACAATTTAAGTTATATTTTTTTTTATTTTAATCGAACTAAACAGTGAGGAGGGTTAACTCGCGATCATCCTTCACTCTTCTAATACCGGACATGCCTTCACGGAAAGGCCCCTAATTCTAAAAATATCCTATATTCTACGAAACGAAAACGAACTACCTTGAAGTTATTTGTATTTTTTTTTTTTTTTTAATAGAACTAACTGTGAGGAGGGCTAACTCGCGATCATCCTTCACTCTACTAACCGCGGACTTGCCTTCATGGAAAGGCCCCTAATTCTAAAAATATCCTATATTCTACGAAACGAAAACGAGCTACCTTGAAGTTATTTTTAAATTTTTTTTTTAATAGATCTGACAGTGAGGAGGGCTATCTCGCGATCATCCTTCACTCTTCTAACCGCGGACTTGCCTTCACGGAAAGGCCCCTAATTCTAAAAATATCCTATTTTCTACGAAACGAAAACGAACTACCTTGAAGTTAAATAATTTATTTTTATTTTTTAATAGAACTAACAGTGAGGAGGGCTAACTCGCGATCATCCTTCACTCTACTAACCTCGGACTTGCCTTCACGGAAAGGCCCCTAATTCTAAAAATATCCTATTTTCTACGAAACGAAAACGAACTACCTTGAAGTTAAATAATTTATTTTTATTTTTTAATAGAACTAACAGTGAGGAGGGCTAACTCGCGATCATCCTTCACTCTACTAACCTCGGACTTGCCTTCACGGAAAGGCCCCTAATTCTAAAAATATCCTATTTTCTACGAAACGAAAACGAACTACCTTGAAGTTAAATAATTTATTTTTATTTTTTAATAGAACTAACAGTGAGGAGGGCTAACTCGCGATCATCCTTCACTCTACTAACCTCGGACTTGCCTTCACGGAAAGGCCCCTAATTCTAAAAATATCCTACATTCTACGAAACGAAAACGAACTACCTCGAAATATTTTTTTTTAATTTCCTAATATTGTCACTTAAATTTCATTCTATTATATTGTTTTCAAAACACAATTATCATACTTAAATATATATATCATTATAATAATATACTAAAGTCAGGCCATTCCAATAGGTAACACTTGACAACTCATCAAAATTCAACAATGTAACCCTGTAACGGCGGGCATAAAATAAGAACTGCACAATGCTAAATTTTTTTGTTCAGTTACGATTGCATATTTATTGTAATAATGACCGATACGAGTAATTTTACGATTTTCTTTCACTAATAAACTATTCTAAACGTAATAAACAATTTCTGATCCAAAGAACTGAACGCCGCCACAATGTTGCGTCATTTAACCCTTTTTCTTTACAAACACTAGGGATGCCACTCCAAAAATCAAAAGCCGATAAGTAGAATAGAATGCAGCGATTACTTATGAAGAAATATCACCATAAATTAATAACCTCGTTGTGATTATAAAAAAAAACATAATGATATTTATTATTCTTTTAACTAACTATAAAAATACAAAAAACTAAATAGAAAAATCATTGATGTTAAATACAATTTAGGTGGGATGTATATAATGGACAATGCATCGTATCACTCTGCACAAGTTGTCACACCACCAACTCATAAATATTGAAATTGTGTTGTGGCTGGTAAGAAAACTTTATTAAAAGTTGAGTTGTTAAATCTGGTAAAAGCAACTAAGTCGTCTAAGCTCCGCTATGTAATCGATGAACTAGCCCTAGAGCATGGACACAAAGTTATTCGATTTCCTCCCTACCGTTGCCAGTATAACGCCATCGAGCTTATTTGGGCACAAATAAAGGGTCATGCAGCGTGGAACAATACTGAACCACTCTTCAGTACTGCTAAAATGATAACTCTGCTACAAATGGTGTGTGTAGAAGTCAGTCAGAAAAGACGTATAGAAAACAAAGAAAATAATTTTACAAGATTTTGAACGAGATGTTAGAATAGACAATATTATTGAAAATGAATTAATAATATCTCTAAATGCTGACAACAGTGATGAAGATGACAATACTAATAACAATTCTGATAGTTCAACTGAATAAATGCAATTTTTTTTATTAACTTATGTATATGTCTTATTTTGCTCCTTAAATTTACGAAAGAAAATAATGAGACAGGGATTCGCCCGATGACCCTTAAAATTCACATATGTTCCAAGTCCGTATCGATTCATTCACCCTAATCGATGTTTCCAAGCAGGTCACCTCAATATGAAGATAAAACCGACAAATGTCAAATGTTACCCACCAAAATGGCCCGACTATAATTTTTTTTATATTTTGACACTCAAATTTCTACCAACAATTTCTGAAAAATAAAAACATTGACTAGACCTGTTCAGGATTTCATATCCTCCTTTCTAATCAAATAATATTGTACTTCAGAAATCTTATCAAGAACGTTAAATTGTAACCTCTAAAATCAAATATTTTGTTCCTATATTTCACGCAACCTTTGTTCAAATCTTTTATTATGAAAACCTAATTGAAAACTCTGTTGAAACACTAGGGCCCTCCATAACCTCAAACCCCAACAATTTTTTTTTATGGTACCTTTTAAAAATCTACTTAAATTACCTGTTCATTCAACATCATACACGACTCCTTTTAGACAGTATTCGTTGTAGTTCATTCATCCCTAGCTTTCCAACAGCATTATTTATATTTAAATACATAATTTACCTTTTAATGAACTACTCTTAACTATTAACTTACTATGAATCTCACCTGTCCAAATTAAGCTACTCCTTTTCTAGTTTACCCCATTTAAAAATCTCCAAATAGTTTGAATATATAGAAACCAAACCTTTCATTTAAATTACACCTTTACTTAGAAAGAATAAATGCTAAATTTGTTATATATATTTTTCATTACCCTTTTTTTTTTTGTCTAACACCCAAACTTGACCAAAGAATAAAACCAAACTTTGACCAAAGACAAGGTATTGTTTAGAAATAATAACCCAACTCAATCAGTTTCTAGACTATCTTAATTCTAGTTCAGAAGAGTTTTGCTACACCTATTAATTTATTTATTTTTAGTCCTAAGTTACTTGTTTTTTTTTTTTTTTTTTTTTTTTACAGGCACTAATGCAATGAGCCATCTATGTTGTCACTAAACTTTATATAAAATAAAAATATAACACGAGAATGAAAATTTGTGATTACGCATTTTGTACAATAGAACCCTCATTTAATCTAGGCGTATTTACGAGTATGAAACTTTGAAATAAATAAACAAATCTTAGAAAAGTCCCTTTTTTTTTCTTACCTAAATCAAACAATATTTTTTTAAATACCTCGCTTAACTTGTCTAAGCCCTTTATCTTAACCTAACCAAAGGAATGAGTTCGTTCGGGAAGCACCACCATCATACCGATTTCTGCCGCAAAGCAGCAGTGCTGCACCGCTGTGCTCCGGCTTAAAGAGGAAAGGTGCCGGTGAAACTACATACACGTAAGATCCCTCATCTCCACGTCTCAGGGTAGCGGCCGCAGTGCAATGCCACACAGGGCGCGTCCCAGGTGTACGCGACCCATGAGGCAATGCCCCGTTCATAGACAGAGGGTACCACTCAACATCAGTTGGGCCATCCACTTGATCCGCAATTTCTAGTAGTATAAAAGTAAAACCTAAGTAGTTTTTTTTTCTTACCGAACCTAAGTGAAACCTAACAACCTAACCTAAGAGAATCTTAAGCAGATATTCCTTTTAACATCCTAAGCGAAACCTTATTATTTAATTATAGTTTTTTTTTTTTTAAAACCGAATTGAAACTTTATTTATTTAATTTAGTTTTTTCTCCCTCAAAACCTAATTTAGATTATGTTATACCATATTTCATTCTAACAAATTAACACTCAGAAATGAACCAGACCCATTTGCTCCAACAATTCATTATTTTGTTCTATGCAACTTATTTTTTTTATATATTTACTAAGTCGGCCTATGAGTAAAAATAATTAATAATGAAGATGTGAATAGATTTATTTTGATCTCAATTTAAAGTTCTTAAAAGGTACATTCCTACGTTATCGTTTTCCACAGAAGTAAAACCTAAATACAAGCAATCTACGACCCCCTTTTAAAATAACTATATACCTACGTATAATATCAAAGAAGATTTTTTCTAAAGCAAAACAATATATTTTACGACTTCCCCATTTGAATAATTATTTACAAAAACCATTTCACGATACTATAGTTAACTACAAAATAATTAAATTTACGACCCCCCGATTCAAAGAATTAAATACTTACTTGTATGAAAAGATAAAGTTAACCATTTACAAAATCTATTTTTAAACGACTTGTTTAACGTTCATTAATTTCTACTGTAATAATATACCTTCTCAATAAATTAATACTTTTGAATAATCCCGCTTAAAGAAATCAACCCCTAAAATCTGAAAAATATTATCTATCAATTTATCTGACTATCTACCTGTCTTTTTTCCTATTTAACTACGTATCTATCTACCTATCTATCTTCCGATCTATCTACCTATCTATCTATCTTCCTATCTTTCTTTATGAAAGTATTTACCTATAATCTCACTCTAGTCTAATTCAAAATAATTTATTTATCGACCTCCCCGTTCAAAGAATTTTAATTTCCACGTTTACAATGCAAACCCACTATTTACCTACTTGAAATTAATTAACTAACCGACCCCACGTTTAAAGAATTTTAATTCCCACTTTTACAAGGCAACCCACTATTTACCTACTTAAAATTAATTAACTAACCAACCCCCCGTTTAAAGAATTTTAATACCTATTTTTACGTTAATTAGAAATGTTGGGTAGAACTACTCTAAGTTAACTTCTTATTTTAGATAAAAATACCTGAGGCAAAACTGAGACATTTACCTAGTTAGAATTAACCCCGTTTTACTATTAACATAATCCTATTTTACTAGTAACCTATTTTATGAATCTACAATGACTAGATCAGTAATTTTTTCTAGAAGGCGTTAAAAGGAGATTAACCTAATGATGATGGTATTCTTTATACCTTGAACAATTATTTCTGCTAAAGTTTTTAGATTCATTATATTCAATTAACCTCAATAGAACCTCACTTAATCAATTTTATTTAAAAAAATCCAAAATTTGCCAATAATATGATATCTACCTTTAAAGAATTTAAAAACCGCAACTACATAAGACTGAAAGTGACTTTATTTACTTTGTTACTTTGCCTAGAAATATAAGTTAACCTACCTATTTTCTCGCATAGTCTTTAAGTTCGATAACCTTTTAAACAAGGACACAATTATCTATTTATTTTTAATAAATTTAACAAACACTACCTACCTTCCAACTAACGTAATGAAACTACTTTCCTACAACGAAGACTCACATAATTTATAAAACTATTAAATGAAAAGATGCCTACAAAATAACTAAATAAAATACCTTATTATAGTTTGACTTGACATAGACCTTTCCTATATTTACGGCAACAAATTGTGCGGGAACCCCGCCACATGAATTAAATACTAAATCAACAACCCACAAACTAACAATATACCCAAAAATATTTATTTTATACTTATGACAGCTTAAAAAAAAATAACCTAATTAATTTCATATTACTAATAAATTTAGAAACTACTTAATTTTGACATAAACTATCCTGGTCACGGCTAGACCATATTGTAACTTCCCCCCTCTCATACACTACCCCCCTTTCTAATTTCTTCTTAACCTCTCAACCCTCATCCCTAAACCCCAACAAACACTAGAACTACTGACTGCTCTTTAACTTAACTCCCGTTTTCCAACTTTCTTAGTTACTTACATGAACGTATCTTTGATATGCTCATAATCTTAGTTATGGGTTTGCTTGATTCATTACTTAATTATTTTGGCCATGGTGATCGTCTAGTTTTTAGTGGTAGGACCGTACGTTGTGTAATTGTAGTAATTCAGGTAATTTTAAGTTATTTATGTCAAGACCTAACAATACCAAATGGAAACCTAACTAAACTTATCTATCGAATAATGAATAATATCTAAACTACTAAAATATAAATTCTTTATTGATTAGTTTTAAAATATAATTTGACTAACCTAGTTTATCCCGTCATTATTAATTTTAGATTTTATCCTAATCTATAACTACAGTTCAAAGACTTCCTCTCTATACCATACTTATAAAATTTCCTAACTTTCCTAATATAATACCTATAAACAAATCTATTTAATGACTTTATCCTAAAGTTCACTCCAACATAATTTGATTAGTATGAACGCATCACTGAGTCAAAAGAGATGTGTTATCCTCATAACAACAGTAGGTATGAATACTTCATAAATTATCAAGATTAAAAGCTATGGATTTAGCTAAGGTTTGTTAGTCAGTCTGTATAGTCTTGTACTGGGACACTTTAAGGGCCGCACAATAAAATTGTGCGGGACAGTTCATCCGACCTCCCCTCAACTGTCTTTCCGAACCTCGCCATATATAAATATTATAAAATATAATGACGTTAAGGGACAAAGAAACATTCATACAGGAAAGTTATTATTCCAGAATGTTTATATAAAAATGTATTTCAGGATTTAAAATTATATTTAATATAAAAGTCTTAATTTTGAGACTCATATTAAAATATAGATCTTTATTGATCTTTATAGACTCATTTATGCTTTAGAAGAGGATTCGCAAACTCCAATGGTCCATGTCACGTTCAAACTTATAAACTCTTAGAGGATAAAACCTCAGATAATGAAAGATTAGGTATATTTATAAATACCACTTAGTCAAGTGTCTAAGATTCTAACTTGACTTCAGACTCATTTGGTCATCAAGCATTTTAGCCTTAATATTTATTTATTAGATGGAAATAACGGTTATAACGGTATTCATAAAATTTCTCGAATTAACCTAAACGAAAGTCTTACCTTAATACCTACAACATCTACGAATTCTCTTGCTCGAACTACCTAAAGGTTTTATTGTTAATCTATTTTTATTCGAACTAGCAGTGAGGAGGGTAGCTCGCGTTCTTCCATCAACTCTTCTAACCCCGGACTTGCCTTTACGGAAAGGCCCCTAAGTTCTAATAATAACCTAAAATTCTACGGAATAAGAACAAGAACTACCTTGATGTTAAATATTTTATTTTATATTTTAACGAACTAACAGTGAGGTGGGTTAACTCGCGATCATCCAACACTCATCTAACCCGGACTTGCCTTTACGGAAAGGCCCTAAGTTCTAATAATAACCCAACATTCTACGGAATAAGAACAAGAACTACCTTGAAGTTAAATATTTTATTTTATTTTTTTAAACGAACTAACAGTGAGGTGGGTTAACTCGCGTTCTTCCAACACTCTTCTAACCCGGACTTGCCTTCTCGGAAAGGCCCCTAAGTTCTAATATTAACCTACATTCTACAAGGCCTAGTAGAAAATAAACTAAACTTCAAATAAAGCTCGGTATAATAAAACTCTTCCGAATGATTTAAATAAATAAAATACAGTCAGAGTCTGTCTTTACCTTTACAAGAAACTAATTTCTGTTTTAAAGAATTCCCCAAATAAAAACTTGGAACATAATAAAATAGCATAGGAAAGAATTATTAATATTTGATATTTCAGATTAGGGACTTCAAGTTCCTCCTTCTATTCTAGTCAGGATTCACTTAGCACGGCTCTTGCTGGGCTGAGTATAATCAAGAATATCAAAACGATTTCTTCATTGCTTTTGGTAAAACCCCCGTTACCTATTTGTTTCAAACTTTATAATTTTGTCACAACAAAATAATCCAAAATCACAACTTTTACTTTTAACAAGTTTAGATTTACTAGCTTATTATTTCAAACAAGATAGTTTAAAAATAGAACTTCTGAATCCAATTCAAAATTCAAAACTATTCTTTGAATATAAATTATGATAGTAGATATCCTGGTTTGTTACATCAGGTCAGTGTCTCAAGAGTCACTCCCTTCTCTAGTAGAGATCATCTTCAGTACGGCTTTGCTTGACTGGAGTATAACCGTTAATAACAAAATTGAGTTATCTTTCATCTCAATAGATATCACTATGTAAAATTTGTGAATTATTTCTCTCCAATTAAACACAGAAGTTCACTTTCTCAAAATAAGTTGGATTTTAGATTTAATCGATAAGTAAGATTCACATTAAGTAATAGACTGCAAATATGAAAAGGAATTTCTATCAAGATATAAACCCTAACTAAAAGGTTACGTGAAAACCAAGAACAAGTTTCTAGATTCAATTTATCAAAGAAAGGGTAAAAACTATTAAGTAAAATCATTAAAGTAATTAAACTGCTTTGAAAGACTTCTTTATTAATTCAGACGAAAACGTAAACGCAAACGTAAATGCAAACACAACACAAACGCAACATAGACGTCAACGCAATCAAGCGTAACATAAACGCAAACGTAAGTGTCAATGCAAACATAACGCAACATAAACGTAGTCGAAACAATGAATGTAAACGCAAACGTAAACGCAAACGTAAATGTAAACATAACACAAACGCAACATAAACGTCAACGCAATCAAGCGAAACGTAAACGCAAACGTAAGCGTCAATGCAAACATAACGCAACATAAACGCAACGTAAACATAAAGTATTTTAATTATTTTAATTACTTTAATTTAATTTATTTTATCTGTAAAGTACACACAAGCCATCAATTTAATCAATAAGACACAACATTACAAAAGTTATAAAAACAATTGACTTACCAATGATTCTCCCAGCTCCGACTGTGTCCTTCTGGCCTCTCGAAATAAACTGCCTTTTTCACGTTAAATGTTCTCAATTTATACAAAACCTGCTATCGGCGTAACTATCGGTGCAGCTATCGGCGTCACATTCGGCATAGCTATTGCGTCGCTATTGGCCGGTATCGCTATCGGCGTAACTATCAGCGCTGCTATTGGCCGGCATCGCTATCGGCGTCACTATCGGCGTAATATGATTCCAACAGCAAAGGTCATTCACTCCACTCAATTTCTATTGTTTTATTTGTTTCTTACAGACATTTCAAATTCTCCTAACTTCAAGCTCTTTAAATCGATTAGAATATTATGTGTTTCCGCGAAACGGAACGATGTGGTGTAACGGGTTATTTTACGCTGGTTTGGTTTGGTTACGCAGTGCCTACAAATTTGTATGTTCCCGCCATTTCTTACGGTAAGCAGCACCTCCCGTGGCGAGTAGCGGAACGTCAGAAAAACATTGCCAGTCGGCAGAAAAATTACATTTTGACAAGCAGGTGACAGTTGAGGTATGCAACACTGGAGAACGGAATGAAATTGTTTGCCGGAGGATTGTAACCTCTGAGGATAAGGCCTTTAATATTGTTAACGCCGTAAAAATCTTAGCTAAGGAAATTAGAAGGATCTAGAAGCAAATTAGTACTTTGCGAGGACGGAGGGGGTATCCGGGCGACGATTGAGTGCAAAGTTTAGGAAGTTTTTTGCGCCTGACTTCCAAGCCAGAAAGTTTGTGACGGGGAATCTGAGGCAGCCGGCGAAGGAAAGGAATTTGTTTGCAGCCGGTAAGCATTGCAATGGAGCCGGGTTCACAAGTTTGGGTTGTGGAGCTGATAATAATCAGTTCAAATTGTTTTAGAGGCGAGTCCTGCGTGCGTCGAAGGTGGACCCCTGGGTTAAGAAACCTGACGAACAGTGCTGTGTGCACGGAATTTAAAGTGAACTTCAGGCCGAGTTTGGAGGAACTAAAAAAGGCCTGAAGAGTCAACAGGAGTTTGCGGGGATCCAGCATAAGGATCAGAAATAAGGCGTGGTGATTTAATAGGTATGTACCCAAGTAGAAGATCAGTAAATTGTGAAACAGGATGCCATGACTTCTACACGGCCTACCCCAAGGGGCTGTGATGATAGCAAGCATACTAATGAGGTGTGATTTACAGGTGCGGAGAGCAGCCGAGTGCCTCGGTACAGAGGGAACTAGGCTCCAGACAAGCGAGAAGAGAACGGAGGCAGCGAGTGCGTGCAGTGTTCCCAGGAAGGTTTGTCGAGAGACACAGAAGGTTCGTGGTTTAGAAAGTGTAGATTTAGTTAGGGATATAACGCGGACCGAAAGAGTGATTTTACAAGATTGTTACGTAGCCCGTTTCGGTCAGTCCATAGTATTCAATATAAACGGGGATTGCGAAAGGAGGGATGAAAACATATGACGTTTGCTGGTTTCTCAAGTACTCATCGACCCACTAGTTTTTAGTTTCTACATTTGAAGTGTTCGCAGTGACAAATTTAGTTTTGAAACATATGTGGAAAAGACGCTGATTCACTTTTAGTTTTGAAACATATGTGGTAGAAAAATATAGGAATAAGATGGGATCCACTTCGGTTGAAGGATCTACTGCTGTCGATAACCAGTGACGGAGAAACTAAGTTTCCCCAGTTTTGTTTTTGCATTATATAAACTAGCGTGTAAGAAATAAAGGGTTAAGTTGTAATCATCTTTACCTTACCAATTTAATACAAGTAATTAAAATTAACTCTGTGTTTGCTTGTTTTCCTGAAACCCCAAGAGCGAGAAGTGGATACTGTCACATCCACTAATCCACTAGGCTGAGCTAACCGTGACAGTGGGTAGATTTCAGCGGCGGAGCGATTCTTAACAATTACATTATGTATATAATTATTAAATAACGAATAATTTCATGTTGTTTATTTATTTTGTTATTCCTAGCATGTTTTACTTGCTAGATTTCTTGAACTGTGCAACATTTTTATCCTTAAATATGTTTGTGAAGTAAACGAATCATCAGTCAGCACGTTTGATTAGTTACAGCTCGACCCCCTGCAAATTTTCGCAGTTAATTTTCCCAAAATTTACTATAGGAAATTTGGCATAATCCAATTTTACTCACAAACACAATTGAACTTCATTATTCTCATAAACTCTCCAAATTACAAGGAAACTACACTTTGATAGTGCTTAAAGTCAAATATATATTTAATCTCGTGTGTGTTCGGGTGGGTGAGTATAAAGTGTAAAGTGTCTTTAAACCCAATCTGAAAACAGTCCATTAAGAACTCGAGCATCAAACGATAATTATGATAATGGCATGACCAAAACACCCAACCACAGAAACCATCTGTTTAATCTAGGTTCAGCAGAAGAAGCAGGGCTGTGAATTCTGCTATACCCGAGTGATATCAAGTAGCCCTTCCCGATCAAACCCTTGTTTGAAGTGAAAGTACTACCTCCCCCCTACTTTTTCCAGATCACCCAATAATGGCAAGTGTAACGGGGTAAAATAATCATGTTATTCCCCTGAAGCTAAAGTCCCATAATGAGCCATTTTCAATTCGGCGCATGTAGGAGTGCCCAGTTCGAACCTAACCACGTAAGTAGAACTTTTAATGAAGGCAACTCGTGACAGGAATATTTTGTCTAAAGACTTAAACCTAACACCAAATCCCTTCCTTCACCAACCGTCCTTTGTGTAGTAAATGTCATATCTAAAATTAAGCACCAGCAACCGTTTCTAACCTAGGAACTGTGGAATTAACTAAGCCCTTAATGTTTTTTTTTTTTTCAATTTTTTTTTTTCATTCATCATCTCTCAAAACTCCTCACGTAAAAGTTTCGCAGTAGATTCACGCTACTTAATTAGCCCAACAGGTCAGTTTAGGTAAGAAACTTTTGTAAAATAACAAAATAAATTCGTTAAATTTAAGCTGATAAATAATAAATCAATTCAACCGATGAAAGCTTGTTAAATCAGATTATGATCATTCAAATTATTATTCGCTAACATTTTTATTTCTTAAATATCCTAGCTAACTAATGTCTGTAACAAATCACAGCATGACTTCAAATTCATTTACTTTTTTTTTTTTATCCTTTGAATCTTCATGTTTATTTACTGCATGAAAAATATGCATACAATTTAAGTTATATTTTTTTTTATTTTAATCGAACTAAACAGTGAGGAGGGTTAACTCGCGATCATCCTTCACTCTTCTAATACCGGACATGCCTTCACGGAAAGGCCCCTAATTCTAAAAATATCCTATATTCTACGAAACGAAAACGAACTACCTTGAAGTTATTTGTATTTTTTTTTTTTTTTTAATAGAACTAACTGTGAGGAGGGCTAACTCGCGATCATCCTTCACTCTACTAACCGCGGACTTGCCTTCATGGAAAGGCCCCTAATTCTAAAAATATCCTATATTCTACGAAACGAAAACGAGCTACCTTGAAGTTATTTTTAAATTTTTTTTTTAATAGATCTGACAGTGAGGAGGGCTATCTCGCGATCATCCTTCACTCTTCTAACCGCGGACTTGCCTTCACGGAAAGGCCCCTAATTCTAAAAATATCCTATTTTCTACGAAACGAAAACGAACTACCTTGAAGTTAAATAATTTATTTTTATTTTTTAATAGAACTAACAGTGAGGAGGGCTAACTCGCGATCATCCTTCACTCTACTAACCTCGGACTTGCCTTCACGGAAAGGCCCCTAATTCTAAAAATATCCTATTTTCTACGAAACGAAAACGAACTACCTTGAAGTTAAATAATTTATTTTTATTTTTTAATAGAACTAACAGTGAGGAGGGCTAACTCGCGATCATCCTTCACTCTACTAACCTCGGACTTGCCTTCACGGAAAGGCCCCTAATTCTAAAAATATCCTATTTTCTACGAAACGAAAACGAACTACCTTGAAGTTAAATAATTTATTTTTATTTTTTAATAGAACTAACAGTGAGGAGGGCTAACTCGCGATCATCCTTCACTCTACTAACCTCGGACTTGCCTTCACGGAAAGGCCCCTAATTCTAAAAATATCCTACATTCTACGAAACGAAAACGAACTACCTCGAAATATTTTTTTTTAATTTCCTAATATTGTCACTTAAATTTCATTCTATTATATTGTTTTCAAAACACAATTATCATACTTAAATATATATATCATTATAATAATATACTAAAGTCAGGCCATTCCAATAGGTAACACTTGACAACTCATCAAAATTCAACAATGTAACCCTGTAACGGCGGGCATAAAATAAGAACTGCACAATGCTAAATTTTTTTGTTCAGTTACGATTGCATATTTATTGTAATAATGACCGATACGAGTAATTTTACGATTTTCTTTCACTAATAAACTATTCTAAACGTAATAAACAATTTCTGATCCAAAGAACTGAACGCCGCCACAATGTTGCGTCATTTAACCCTTTTTCTTTACAAACACTAGGGATGCCACTCCAAAAATCAAAAGCCGATAAGTAGAATAGAATGCAGCGATTACTTATGAAGAAATATCACCATAAATTAATAACCTCGTTGTGATTATAAAAAAAAACATAATGATATTTATTATTCTTTTAACTAACTATAAAAATACAAAAAACTAAATAGAAAAATCATTGATGTTAAATACAATTTAGGTGGGATGTATATAATGGACAATGCATCGTATCACTCTGCACAAGTTGTCACACCACCAACTCATAAATATTGAAATTGTGTTGTGGCTGGTAAGAAAACTTTATTAAAAGTTGAGTTGTTAAATCTGGTAAAAGCAACTAAGTCGTCTAAGCTCCGCTATGTAATCGATGAACTAGCCCTAGAGCATGGACACAAAGTTATTCGATTTCCTCCCTACCGTTGCCAGTATAACGCCATCGAGCTTATTTGGGCACAAATAAAGGGTCATGCAGCGTGGAACAATACTGAACCACTCTTCAGTACTGCTAAAATGATAACTCTGCTACAAATGGTGTGTGTAGAAGTCAGTCAGAAAAGACGTATAGAAAACAAAGAAAATAATTTTACAAGATTTTGAACGAGATGTTAGAATAGACAATATTATTGAAAATGAATTAATAATATCTCTAAATGCTGACAACAGTGATGAAGATGACAATACTAATAACAATTCTGATAGTTCAACTGAATAAATGCAATTTTTTTTATTAACTTATGTATATGTCTTATTTTGCTCCTTAAATTTACGAAAGAAAATAATGAGACAGGGATTCGCCCGATGACCCTTAAAATTCACATATGTTCCAAGTCCGTATCGATTCATTCACCCTAATCGATGTTTCCAAGCAGGTCACCTCAATATGAAGATAAAACCGACAAATGTCAAATGTTACCCACCAAAATGGCCCGACTATAATTTTTTTTATATTTTGACACTCAAATTTCTACCAACAATTTCTGAAAAATAAAAACATTGACTAGACCTGTTCAGGATTTCATATCCTCCTTTCTAATCAAATAATATTGTACTTCAGAAATCTTATCAAGAACGTTAAATTGTAACCTCTAAAATCAAATATTTTGTTCCTATATTTCACGCAACCTTTGTTCAAATCTTTTATTATGAAAACCTAATTGAAAACTCTGTTGAAACACTAGGGCCCTCCATAACCTCAAACCCCAACAATTTTTTTTTATGGTACCTTTTAAAAATCTACTTAAATTACCTGTTCATTCAACATCATACACGACTCCTTTTAGACAGTATTCGTTGTAGTTCATTCATCCCTAGCTTTCCAACAGCATTATTTATATTTAAATACATAATTTACCTTTTAATGAACTACTCTTAACTATTAACTTACTATGAATCTCACCTGTCCAAATTAAGCTACTCCTTTTCTAGTTTACCCCATTTAAAAATCTCCAAATAGTTTGAATATATAGAAACCAAACCTTTCATTTAAATTACACCTTTACTTAGAAAGAATAAATGCTAAATTTGTTATATATATTTTTCATTACCCTTTTTTTTTTTGTCTAACACCCAAACTTGACCAAAGAATAAAACCAAACTTTGACCAAAGACAAGGTATTGTTTAGAAATAATAACCCAACTCAATCAGTTTCTAGACTATCTTAATTCTAGTTCAGAAGAGTTTTGCTACACCTATTAATTTATTTATTTTTAGTCCTAAGTTACTTGTTTTTTTTTTTTTTTTTTTTTTTTACAGGCACTAATGCAATGAGCCATCTATGTTGTCACTAAACTTTATATAAAATAAAAATATAACACGAGAATGAAAATTTGTGATTACGCATTTTGTACAATAGAACCCTCATTTAATCTAGGCGTATTTACGAGTATGAAACTTTGAAATAAATAAACAAATCTTAGAAAAGTCCCTTTTTTTTTCTTACCTAAATCAAACAATATTTTTTTAAATACCTCGCTTAACTTGTCTAAGCCCTTTATCTTAACCTAACCAAAGGAATGAGTTCGTTCGGGAAGCACCACCATCATACCGATTTCTGCCGCAAAGCAGCAGTGCTGCACCGCTGTGCTCCGGCTTAAAGAGGAAAGGTGCCGGTGAAACTACATACACGTAAGATCCCTCATCTCCACGTCTCAGGGTAGCGGCCGCAGTGCAATGCCACACAGGGCGCGTCCCAGGTGTACGCGACCCATGAGGCAATGCCCCGTTCATAGACAGAGGGTACCACTCAACATCAGTTGGGCCATCCACTTGATCCGCAATTTCTAGTAGTATAAAAGTAAAACCTAAGTAGTTTTTTTTTCTTACCGAACCTAAGTGAAACCTAACAACCTAACCTAAGAGAATCTTAAGCAGATATTCCTTTTAACATCCTAAGCGAAACCTTATTATTTAATTATAGTTTTTTTTTTTTTAAAACCGAATTGAAACTTTATTTATTTAATTTAGTTTTTTCTCCCTCAAAACCTAATTTAGATTATGTTATACCATATTTCATTCTAACAAATTAACACTCAGAAATGAACCAGACCCATTTGCTCCAACAATTCATTATTTTGTTCTATGCAACTTATTTTTTTTATATATTTACTAAGTCGGCCTATGAGTAAAAATAATTAATAATGAAGATGTGAATAGATTTATTTTGATCTCAATTTAAAGTTCTTAAAAGGTACATTCCTACGTTATCGTTTTCCACAGAAGTAAAACCTAAATACAAGCAATCTACGACCCCCTTTTAAAATAACTATATACCTACGTATAATATCAAAGAAGATTTTTTCTAAAGCAAAACAATATATTTTACGACTTCCCCATTTGAATAATTATTTACAAAAACCATTTCACGATACTATAGTTAACTACAAAATAATTAAATTTACGACCCCCCGATTCAAAGAATTAAATACTTACTTGTATGAAAAGATAAAGTTAACCATTTACAAAATCTATTTTTAAACGACTTGTTTAACGTTCATTAATTTCTACTGTAATAATATACCTTCTCAATAAATTAATACTTTTGAATAATCCCGCTTAAAGAAATCAACCCCTAAAATCTGAAAAATATTATCTATCAATTTATCTGACTATCTACCTGTCTTTTTTCCTATTTAACTACGTATCTATCTACCTATCTATCTTCCGATCTATCTACCTATCTATCTATCTTCCTATCTTTCTTTATGAAAGTATTTACCTATAATCTCACTCTAGTCTAATTCAAAATAATTTATTTATCGACCTCCCCGTTCAAAGAATTTTAATTTCCACGTTTACAATGCAAACCCACTATTTACCTACTTGAAATTAATTAACTAACCGACCCCACGTTTAAAGAATTTTAATTCCCACTTTTACAAGGCAACCCACTATTTACCTACTTAAAATTAATTAACTAACCAACCCCCCGTTTAAAGAATTTTAATACCTATTTTTACGTTAATTAGAAATGTTGGGTAGAACTACTCTAAGTTAACTTCTTATTTTAGATAAAAATACCTGAGGCAAAACTGAGACATTTACCTAGTTAGAATTAACCCCGTTTTACTATTAACATAATCCTATTTTACTAGTAACCTATTTTATGAATCTACAATGACTAGATCAGTAATTTTTTCTAGAAGGCGTTAAAAGGAGATTAACCTAATGATGATGGTATTCTTTATACCTTGAACAATTATTTCTGCTAAAGTTTTTAGATTCATTATATTCAATTAACCTCAATAGAACCTCACTTAATCAATTTTATTTAAAAAAATCCAAAATTTGCCAATAATATGATATCTACCTTTAAAGAATTTAAAAACCGCAACTACATAAGACTGAAAGTGACTTTATTTACTTTGTTACTTTGCCTAGAAATATAAGTTAACCTACCTATTTTCTCGCATAGTCTTTAAGTTCGATAACCTTTTAAACAAGGACACAATTATCTATTTATTTTTAATAAATTTAACAAACACTACCTACCTTCCAACTAACGTAATGAAACTACTTTCCTACAACGAAGACTCACATAATTTATAAAACTATTAAATGAAAAGATGCCTACAAAATAACTAAATAAAATACCTTATTATAGTTTGACTTGACATAGACCTTTCCTATATTTACGGCAACAAATTGTGCGGGAACCCCGCCACATGAATTAAATACTAAATCAACAACCCACAAACTAACAATATACCCAAAAATATTTATTTTATACTTATGACAGCTTAAAAAAAAATAACCTAATTAATTTCATATTACTAATAAATTTAGAAACTACTTAATTTTGACATAAACTATCCTGGTCACGGCTAGACCATATTGTAACTTCCCCCCTCTCATACACTACCCCCCTTTCTAATTTCTTCTTAACCTCTCAACCCTCATCCCTAAACCCCAACAAACACTAGAACTACTGACTGCTCTTTAACTTAACTCCCGTTTTCCAACTTTCTTAGTTACTTACATGAACGTATCTTTGATATGCTCATAATCTTAGTTATGGGTTTGCTTGATTCATTACTTAATTATTTTGGCCATGGTGATCGTCTAGTTTTTAGTGGTAGGACCGTACGTTGTGTAATTGTAGTAATTCAGGTAATTTTAAGTTATTTATGTCAAGACCTAACAATACCAAATGGAAACCTAACTAAACTTATCTATCGAATAATGAATAATATCTAAACTACTAAAATATAAATTCTTTATTGATTAGTTTTAAAATATAATTTGACTAACCTAGTTTATCCCGTCATTATTAATTTTAGATTTTATCCTAATCTATAACTACAGTTCAAAGACTTCCTCTCTATACCATACTTATAAAATTTCCTAACTTTCCTAATATAATACCTATAAACAAATCTATTTAATGACTTTATCCTAAAGTTCACTCCAACATAATTTGATTAGTATGAACGCATCACTGAGTCAAAAGAGATGTGTTATCCTCATAACAACAGTAGGTATGAATACTTCATAAATTATCAAGATTAAAAGCTATGGATTTAGCTAAGGTTTGTTAGTCAGTCTGTATAGTCTTGTACTGGGACACTTTAAGGGCCGCACAATAAAATTGTGCGGGACAGTTCATCCGACCTCCCCTCAACTGTCTTTCCGAACCTCGCCATATATAAATATTATAAAATATAATGACGTTAAGGGACAAAGAAACATTCATACAGGAAAGTTATTATTCCAGAATGTTTATATAAAAATGTATTTCAGGATTTAAAATTATATTTAATATAAAAGTCTTAATTTTGAGACTCATATTAAAATATAGATCTTTATTGATCTTTATAGACTCATTTATGCTTTAGAAGAGGATTCGCAAACTCCAATGGTCCATGTCACGTTCAAACTTATAAACTCTTAGAGGATAAAACCTCAGATAATGAAAGATTAGGTATATTTATAAATACCACTTAGTCAAGTGTCTAAGATTCTAACTTGACTTCAGACTCATTTGGTCATCAAGCATTTTAGCCTTAATATTTATTTATTAGATGGAAATAACGGTTATAACGGTATTCATAAAATTTCTCGAATTAACCTAAACGAAAGTCTTACCTTAATACCTACAACATCTACGAATTCTCTTGCTCGAACTACCTAAAGGTTTTATTGTTAATCTATTTTTATTCGAACTAGCAGTGAGGAGGGTAGCTCGCGTTCTTCCATCAACTCTTCTAACCCCGGACTTGCCTTTACGGAAAGGCCCCTAAGTTCTAATAATAACCTAAAATTCTACGGAATAAGAACAAGAACTACCTTGATGTTAAATATTTTATTTTATATTTTAACGAACTAACAGTGAGGTGGGTTAACTCGCGATCATCCAACACTCATCTAACCCGGACTTGCCTTTACGGAAAGGCCCTAAGTTCTAATAATAACCCAACATTCTACGGAATAAGAACAAGAACTACCTTGAAGTTAAATATTTTATTTTATTTTTTTAAACGAACTAACAGTGAGGTGGGTTAACTCGCGTTCTTCCAACACTCTTCTAACCCGGACTTGCCTTCTCGGAAAGGCCCCTAAGTTCTAATATTAACCTACATTCTACAAGGCCTAGTAGAAAATAAACTAAACTTCAAATAAAGCTCGGTATAATAAAACTCTTCCGAATGATTTAAATAAATAAAATACAGTCAGAGTCTGTCTTTACCTTTACAAGAAACTAATTTCTGTTTTAAAGAATTCCCCAAATAAAAACTTGGAACATAATAAAATAGCATAGGAAAGAATTATTAATATTTGATATTTCAGATTAGGGACTTCAAGTTCCTCCTTCTATTCTAGTCAGGATTCACTTAGCACGGCTCTTGCTGGGCTGAGTATAATCAAGAATATCAAAACGATTTCTTCATTGCTTTTGGTAAAACCCCCGTTACCTATTTGTTTCAAACTTTATAATTTTGTCACAACAAAATAATCCAAAATCACAACTTTTACTTTTAACAAGTTTAGATTTACTAGCTTATTATTTCAAACAAGATAGTTTAAAAATAGAACTTCTGAATCCAATTCAAAATTCAAAACTATTCTTTGAATATAAATTATGATAGTAGATATCCTGGTTTGTTACATCAGGTCAGTGTCTCAAGAGTCACTCCCTTCTCTAGTAGAGATCATCTTCAGTACGGCTTTGCTTGACTGGAGTATAACCGTTAATAACAAAATTGAGTTATCTTTCATCTCAATAGATATCACTATGTAAAATTTGTGAATTATTTCTCTCCAATTAAACACAGAAGTTCACTTTCTCAAAATAAGTTGGATTTTAGATTTAATCGATAAGTAAGATTCACATTAAGTAATAGACTGCAAATATGAAAAGGAATTTCTATCAAGATATAAACCCTAACTAAAAGGTTACGTGAAAACCAAGAACAAGTTTCTAGATTCAATTTATCAAAGAAAGGGTAAAAACTATTAAGTAAAATCATTAAAGTAATTAAACTGCTTTGAAAGACTTCTTTATTAATTCAGACGAAAACGTAAACGCAAACGTAAATGCAAACACAACACAAACGCAACATAGACGTCAACGCAATCAAGCGTAACATAAACGCAAACGTAAGTGTCAATGCAAACATAACGCAACATAAACGTAGTCGAAACAATGAATGTAAACGCAAACGTAAACGCAAACGTAAATGTAAACATAACACAAACGCAACATAAACGTCAACGCAATCAAGCGAAACGTAAACGCAAACGTAAGCGTCAATGCAAACATAACGCAACATAAACGCAACGTAAACATAAAGTATTTTAATTATTTTAATTACTTTAATTTAATTTATTTTATCTGTAAAGTACACACAAGCCATCAATTTAATCAATAAGACACAACATTACAAAAGTTATAAAAACAATTGACTTACCAATGATTCTCCCAGCTCCGACTGTGTCCTTCTGGCCTCTCGAAATAAACTGCCTTTTTCACGTTAAATGTTCTCAATTTATACAAAACCTGCTATCGGCGTAACTATCGGTGCAGCTATCGGCGTCACATTCGGCATAGCTATTGCGTCGCTATTGGCCGGTATCGCTATCGGCGTAACTATCAGCGCTGCTATTGGCCGGCATCGCTATCGGCGTCACTATCGGCGTAATATGATTCCAACAGCAAAGGTCATTCACTCCACTCAATTTCTATTGTTTTATTTGTTTCTTACAGACATTTCAAATTCTCCTAACTTCAAGCTCTTTAAATCGATTAGAATATTATGTGTTTCCGCGAAACGGAACGATGTGGTGTAACGGGTTATTTTACGCTGGTTTGGTTTGGTTACGCAGTGCCTACAAATTTGTATGTTCCCGCCATTTCTTACGGTAAGCAGCACCTCCCGTGGCGAGTAGCGGAACGTCAGAAAAACATTGCCAGTCGGCAGAAAAATTACATTTTGACAAGCAGGTGACAGTTGAGGTATGCAACACTGGAGAACGGAATGAAATTGTTTGCCGGAGGATTGTAACCTCTGAGGATAAGGCCTTTAATATTGTTAACGCCGTAAAAATCTTAGCTAAGGAAATTAGAAGGATCTAGAAGCAAATTAGTACTTTGCGAGGACGGAGGGGGTATCCGGGCGACGATTGAGTGCAAAGTTTAGGAAGTTTTTTGCGCCTGACTTCCAAGCCAGAAAGTTTGTGACGGGGAATCTGAGGCAGCCGGCGAAGGAAAGGAATTTGTTTGCAGCCGGTAAGCATTGCAATGGAGCCGGGTTCACAAGTTTGGGTTGTGGAGCTGATAATAATCAGTTCAAATTGTTTTAGAGGCGAGTCCTGCGTGCGTCGAAGGTGGACCCCTGGGTTAAGAAACCTGACGAACAGTGCTGTGTGCACGGAATTTAAAGTGAACTTCAGGCCGAGTTTGGAGGAACTAAAAAAGGCCTGAAGAGTCAACAGGAGTTTGCGGGGATCCAGCATAAGGATCAGAAATAAGGCGTGGTGATTTAATAGGTATGTACCCAAGTAGAAGATCAGTAAATTGTGAAACAGGATGCCATGACTTCTACACGGCCTACCCCAAGGGGCTGTGATGATAGCAAGCATACTAATGAGGTGTGATTTACAGGTGCGGAGAGCAGCCGAGTGCCTCGGTACAGAGGGAACTAGGCTCCAGACAAGCGAGAAGAGAACGGAGGCAGCGAGTGCGTGCAGTGTTCCCAGGAAGGTTTGTCGAGAGACACAGAAGGTTCGTGGTTTAGAAAGTGTAGATTTAGTTAGGGATATAACGCGGACCGAAAGAGTGATTTTACAAGATTGTTACGTAGCCCGTTTCGGTCAGTCCATAGTATTCAATATAAACGGGGATTGCGAAAGGAGGGATGAAAACATATGACGTTTGCTGGTTTCTCAAGTACTCATCGACCCACTAGTTTTTAGTTTCTACATTTGAAGTGTTCGCAGTGACAAATTTAGTTTTGAAACATATGTGGAAAAGACGCTGATTCACTTTTAGTTTTGAAACATATGTGGTAGAAAAATATAGGAATAAGATGGGATCCACTTCGGTTGAAGGATCTACTGCTGTCGATAACCAGTGACGGAGAAACTAAGTTTCCCCAGTTTTGTTTTTGCATTATATAAACTAGCGTGTAAGAAATAAAGGGTTAAGTTGTAATCATCTTTACCTTACCAATTTAATACAAGTAATTAAAATTAACTCTGTGTTTGCTTGTTTTCCTGAAACCCCAAGAGCGAGAAGTGGATACTGTCACATCCACTAATCCACTAGGCTGAGCTAACCGTGACAGTGGGTAGATTTCAGCGGCGGAGCGATTCTTAACAATTACATTATGTATATAATTATTAAATAACGAATAATTTCATGTTGTTTATTTATTTTGTTATTCCTAGCATGTTTTACTTGCTAGATTTCTTGAACTGTGCAACATTTTTATCCTTAAATATGTTTGTGAAGTAAACGAATCATCAGTCAGCACGTTTGATTAGTTACAACCAAATGGGATAGAATTACGGAAAAGAGATGGTCTGTGTGGACAAGTTGATTGATTACGATTACTTGAATTAACTAATTAATTAATTGACATTGAATCAATTTTACTAAATTGTTTTAGATATTGCCGCTACTTGCCACTCGCCTTCTTAGAGCATTTACCGACTGTTATGTGGTTTGAACTCTAAAACTCTAATAGGATGAGAAAAGATGCAATTTGATCGTCTTCTGTCGCGATTGTCTGAAGTTAGAGCGAGATGTTCGTCTTTTCTGTCCTCGATCTTAGGTGAATTTAAAATGGCGTCTTTTCTATCCTATCTATGAAGTTATGAGAATTTAAAATGACGTCTTGTTTACTGTTTTTTTTTTCTTAGGAATACAAACCGTACTTAAAATCTAATTAATTATCTTAAAATTAAACTACTGACCATTAATATATTGTTGTGAGTTTTGTGAATTTAAAATGGCGTTTCTATCCCTATGAAGTTATGAGCCTTTAAACCGCACAGTAGGATATGTTTCGTGTAGAGGGCTGTGCCATTTTATGACGTTTTGTGAAAGCAGGTCGTCTATAGTTAAATAACTTTTTGTATAGTGGTTATTTTTACGTCATTCTTTGTAGTTAGGGGCTTTCTCACCGAGTGTCCTGGAAAGTGGCGGATATTTCAACAGAATCTTTGGAATTAGATGTTTTTACACATTGAATTGATGCTAAGGTTTTGTACCATTGGACCAATACAGATTAGTAACATAATATAACTTCCAACAGTCACATAAATACCTAGTCCTGTATTGTAACAGTACCACGGTACAACAACCAAAAAACTAACAAATATTTCCAGATATCATAAAAATATTTGTCCCGCATCGGGAATCGAAGCCGCAGCACCTCTCGCATCAGCCGGCTATGACGTTTATGACGCGTCATGAAGTTTCAGTTAGATGTACTAAAGTTTACTAAAACCTTGTAAAACATCTGTCCAAGCGGTTTGTGTCCGTGACTTAGTGTGAAAGACTACAATGTTGTGTACCGTGATAGTATTTTTAACCTGTAATTTATTATTTTGCGGAAATGAGGGGAGGCCTTTGTCCAACTAAGACAGCATGGGCTAAGTGTTAGTAGTGTTATTAGTGTTAGGTATTAGTGAATTATTATTGTTGAATTGTACAAAATAGCTGCCTGTGTTATTCCTATTATTTTAATAGCTGTATACTAGTTTAGGTGTTTGATACAACAGAATAAGCAATAATTTATTAGTATTTGTTAGTAAGAATTATAGATATTATGACTGTTTATATTATTATGAAATATCGAAGAAATATACTGAATATTTTAATAAGAAATATTTGTTAATTTTCCTTATAAAATATTATTGGACCAAGCATAGTAATACTTTTTGATGAATTATTCATTTTCAATTACCGTAAAACTTCGTTATCAGTAAATTCATCAAATCAAGGTAATGTAGAAAGAAGAGAAGGTAATTTTAGTAGTAACCTCACCACTATTATATATTTTTTATTTACATGGGTTATATAAGCAGCTGAAATAAGTGAATTATTATGAAGTTTATTCTTCAAAAGGACGTCATCGTAAATACACGCGATGTTCCCAGTTATTTTCATATTAACGGCACCATGTTTGGTGCTGGCGAATTTAACAGTCATCGCGAACAGTACTGAAGAAACACGCATCAATTTACTCGTAAGTACATACAGGAGTTAGTATAATTTAGTATGTGTTATATATTTTTTTATTCTACTATATAAAATCTTTTTGCATAATGCTTGCCATCGAATAGCACCTAAAAACCACAAAAGTTTGAGCTGGTGCTACCTTGAGTCTATACATCAAGTAAGTATATAAAGTAGGTACCTTAATACAATAATTATTTGTATGTTTGACCATTGTTGGAATGTTTCATACGAGTACGTGATGGAGCCACCATAAACCTCCAAACGAGTACGTGATGGAGCCACCATAAACCTCCAAACACCCAAAAAACATGAAACACTTACTTTAAAGTCGACATCTTTAGTTTCGAGCTACTTTACGATATTGATTGAATCAAGTTTATTGTTTGTAAAGTTTTATCGAGGTTTGATAAATTACCGATTTTTTAAAATATTTTCATAGCTAAGTGATAGTAAAATAGTCCTGACCCCACACTAGGATCCCTGTGTCGTAGGTCCCGGAAAAAATATTTGCAGATGTTACAAACATTTCCGCAGCGGTAATCGAACCCACGACCTCTCGCTTCCCAGCTGGCTACAATACATATACATAAGTATAGTTTTATTTTATCTGTGACCATATACAATAGATTGTGTTGTGAATTGTATGTTTCAGGTTGACCTAATCGCATTCAATATGAAAAACAACGGCTGGAACAACATTGTAACCTACGGCCATTTACCCGACTGCTATTACAACAACATCAAGATAATGCCCTTCTCTTTCATCACCTCGAACACCGATGAAGACGATTATTATGTAGAAGATGCTGTTAGGTACCACTCTAACACCATTCTCATCAATAGTTCTAACCTTAGTGATTTTGAGGAGAGTTTGCGTCAAGTTATGAACCTCCCGTACTGGCACCCTCACTCTAACATCATTATACTTTACCACAAGAAAGAAAGTAAACAAGAAATTGCTAGAATATTTTTCATTCTCTGGTATTATAAAGCGAGTAACGCAATTTTTGTTCAATATGATGATATCAAGAAGGTCATGTTCGTTTCTCATTACGATCCGTTCGTTGTCGATGACAGTTTGGATATTTTCGGCTGCAGAACTTCAAAAACTATTAACATGCCTATAAATACATTCGAAGAGGGATTTGTGTGCGAAGAAAATTGCCAAAACGTTACCATTAACTCGAAACACCGGCGATTACGCCTGGGAACATGCATTGGAGTCCAAACTCATAGAATACCTTATGATGACAGAAATGAGTTGACTAAGATCAATATGTTCGAAGACAGGGGTAAAAATATGAATGGGTTTGCGCTTAGAGCATTCACAACCGAAGTCCTTCCTTTTATACTCATCACGAAGCTAGAAAATGGGACATATGAATTAAGTTCCAGAGATGGAACGATATGGAACACGTTAGCGGAGAAGATGAACTTCACTATTGATCTAACACCCAGTGCCGAAGTGTTGAAGAAGTTCAACTTCGAATTGAGTATCCAGCAGATATTCACCGTCGCACAAAGAATGGGAGACTTGTACCTTACACCGATATACCAATTTGACATCATTGTCATAGAAGTAGACTATTCTTTCGCATATAAAGATAGTGGTGTTTGCTTCATGTCGCATAAAGCCTCATTTGAAACAGTGCTATTCGATTTGCAGAGCTTGCAAGATAACATCGAACTTGTCATTGAGTTTTTCGCGTGTGTACTTTGTATATGGTTAGTATTCTTCTTATACAGCGTCTTGGAAGCGGAGAGAATGACTGTAGACCTTATAGGAAAGGATTTTATGAACACGATAAGAAGCGTACTCTCGATTACTCTTTACAAACCTCCGAAAAGACGACAATTTCGGTATTTCCTCACAATAATATTATGGAGCTTCTTTGTTATAAACTTCTCGACGCAAGCTGCGATCATATCCTTCTTCACAGCTTTCAAACGAGGTAAAGAAGTCGAAACGTTTGCCGATATTGTTGAGAAAGGGTACAAGGTACAAGGCATGGCTTCACCCGACGTGGTACTGCCTGATGAAAATGAGCTTTTCCGGAAAATCAACTCAAAGCTGGAGGCGATAAGCGATATTATGGGGTGCGTGAGAGCTATGTCTAATGACAGCCAAAGGTTTTGTCTGGTAGATTGTGCGGTGGGTCGATACTTGGAAAGGAATTGGCTGAATGCGAAAGGTGAGCAGTATCTACACATTGCTACGGACCGAATCCATAACTACTACCTTAACTTTGTATTCCCCAAGTACTCTATACTGACGGATTCTATCAACAAATACTTGATGGCATTCAATGAAGCTGGACTCGTTAAGAAATGGGAACAATACAGGTTCAACGATATAAAAGAAGAGGCGCTGATAAAACCGCTGGGAATGGATGAGTTCAATGGTGTATTTAAAGTATATTTCGGCCTCGTCTTCGTAACATTTATTATATTCTTACTAGAGTTATTCCTGGGAAACTACAAAAGAATAATGCAATATTGGTCATTGAAAGTAAAGAAATGGAAACGCACAAGAATAGCACGAAAAGTTATTAAAATGGAAAGGAAGCATAACAAAATTACGAGTGTAAGCAGCTCTACACAGACATGAAATCTGTTTATCAACCAATATATTGTAGGTATGTTAGTAATAAGTAGTTACCTAGTTACTTACCTACTTTAGTTTAAGTAGTGTTGATATATTTTAACCGACTTCAAATAATGAGGTTCCAATAATAAACAACAGCTTGCATTCAGAAAATTCTTAAATATTTATTTCTTAATACTTCCCACTAAACATGAACATTACAGACTCATTGCAGCAACTTGAAACTAGATCACATCCGTAACTTGACTCTGTAACTTGTTTAGATGTCCCTGCAACTGAAATACCCAAGCTAAAATCTTAAATTTAAAAGTTTCCTAACTGTTCACAAGAAACATTTCTGAAATTTACGACTAGCTAAAATTTGGGACGTTTAAAATAAAATTTTGTATCAATGTAACATTTGTAACGTTCTCAAATTGACATCGAAGCAACCTACAACTGCTAAGGTACTGAAAGTTACATTTGCAATGTTTCCATAACTTTGAATGTGTCAAGTTCCTTCAGTTACAATCTTATCATTTCTGCAACTTGGAACAAGCTTGAAAATTAAACGTTGTGATGCAAAAGTTTCGATATGCTAACACAATAACGTTTCTATAAGTTTCAAATGTAACGTTGCTGGAATCAATATTTACTTAAAAAACTCAATGTTGCAATAGATTATTTAGCACAATGTACCACATGTAACGTACTAAATGTTACATTTGCAATGCTGCCATAACTTTGCATGTGTAAAGTTTGTATGTGTCCCATAGGTGGCAATTTTAATATTTCTGCAACTTAAAATAAGCTTGAAATTGAAACGTTGTGATGCAAAAGTTTCTTTAAGCTAACACACAAACGTTTCTATAAGTTTCAAATGTAACGTTGCTGGAATCAATATTTACTTCAAAAACTCAATATTGCAATAGATTATTTAGCACAATGTACCACATGTAACGTACTAAATGTTACATTTGCAATGCTGCCATAACTTTACATGTGTAAAGTTTGTATGAGTCCCGTAGGTGGCAATTTTAATATTTCCGCAACTTAGAATAAGCTTGCAATTGAAACGTTGTGATGCAAAAGTTTCTTTAAGCTAACACAAAAACGTTTCTATAAGTTTCAAATGTAACGTTGCTGGAATCAATATTTACTTCAAAAACTCAATATTGCAATAGATTATGTTAGCACAATGTACCGCATGTAACGTACTAAGGCCACTGTTCACCAACATATTAACGGACGTTTAAACGACTGGTTAGCTTAAACCACTCTTTTTGACAGTTGTTTTCATACATTATCTGTCACTTTGACGATTGGTTACAGTAACCAGCCGTTTATTTGTTCGTGAACTTGGGCCTAAATGTTACATTTGCATTGCTGCCATAACATTGCATGTGTAAAGTTGTTATGAGTCCCATTGGTGGCAAGTTTAATATTTCTGCAACTTAGAATAAGCTTGAAAATGAAACGTTGTGATGCAAAAGTTTCGTTAAGCTAACACAAAAACGGTGCCCAAAAAAATTAAATAAAAAAAACATTTCTATAAGTTTCAAATGTAACGTTGCTGGAATCAATATTTACTTACCACATAATAACGTAGGCATTATAGGGGGAAGTGATTTCACAACCATGGAATGCACAACCCTGGAATGCACAGCCATGGAATTGGTGTACATCGATGGTCGCCAATTCCATGTCTGTGTTTTCCCGGGTTGTGATTTCCAGGCCATGCAAAATAATATACACCCATGGAATAGGCATCCAATAGGTTCGGGAGGATTATAAAATGACATATGCTCATCGTTTGATGTGCGTTCACTAAATTTAATTATATTTGCTTTGGTAATTACTACGAGGCTTGATTATTCGAAAAATATATTAAATATAAAATCTAAAAAAAACTAGATAAAATGCATGCATAATTTTGACGGCATGTCTATAAGTTTATTAAGTGAGTGACATCGACAATGCACTGAGAACCCCGCCACAGAGTAGTTAGGAGTACCTACGTATTGCCGGCCGTTGAGGGCCGAAGTGTTGGTTGACTGAGCTGCGACATCAGCTGAGTTACGCCGAAAAGTCCAATCGTACAGTTAGTTCATAGGGAACTTAGTTCGAAGCCTACTTGGGTAACCCTGTCCACGCGAGTCTGACTCGCACTTGACTGATTATTTATCTATTACCTACCCGGTTCCTAATATTTTAGCCGTTACCGTTGCCCCTTATTTTACATTTTCTACCAAATAAGTGGTACCTACAATCCTCCGTCATGGCACCCGTATCTGAGGGCCTAATCTTATGCTGAATAACATCAGACCCCGTAGCCTGATTTCGTTGAAAATGAACATTTTGAGCTCAAAACAGGGGAGCGGATTATTCTGGAAACAGCTGCACCAGTTCAATTCCACTAAACATAGTTAAGACTCATCTCACAAACACCACCTTTCTTAGAAAAAAGATAGCATTGAATTCAGCAGAGCACTCGTGCCGAAGCTGAACCACTATCAGAATTTCTTAGTAATTGTATCACTGAAGGTATCTTTCCTGATCAATTAAAAATTGCAAGAGTTATTCCTATCTACAAAAAAGGTAAAAAGAATGATTCGAAGAATTATAGACCAATATCGTTGCTACCTATTTTATCTAAAATTTACGAAAAAGTCTTAAAAGATAGGATAGTTTCACATTTAAATTTAAACAAGATTATTAACGAACGCCAATTTGGCTATCAAATGTGTCTTGGTACTGTTGATGCTGTTGATCTACTAATAAATGAAGTGTTAGGCGATCTAAATAGAAAAATGAAAGTTGCAGGTGTATTTTTGGACTTATCCTCTGCATTTGACACATTGATCACGAGATTCTACTTGCTAAGTTAGAATTTTACGGACTAAGGGGTAACGTTTTGAGCCTTATAAAATCATATTTAAGCAATAGAAAACAATTTGTCGAAATTAAGAATATTTTAAACGGACAAGAAGTGGTGACCAAATCTAAGTTGATCAATATAACACGTGGAGTTCCACAGGGCTCAATTTTAGGACCAATATTCTTTATTATATTTTTGAATGACATGATAGATTTTATTACAAATACTATACCAGATATTAAATTAATTGTTTATGCTGACGATACAAACGCAATCATTCCAGCTACTTTTTACAGGAACTCGAGTTTAAAATTAACGATGCGCTTTTGGCATTTAATGAATGGTTCCACGTTAACAATTTAAAATTAAATATTAATAAAACTAACGCTATATTATTTCGAACGACTTCCCGTAGACATGAAACTATTGACATAATAAGTAACGGTGTGATGGTAGAATTCACTGATAGCGTTAAATTTCTAGGGGTCCATATTGATCAGTTCTTAAACTGGAAATCAGAATTAGAATCAATTGAGAATTCGATAAGTTCAGTTTGTTATGCCATTAGAAGCTTAAGAGATGAAGTGGATCTTGATCAGCTTAAAACCGTTTACTACGCTTTGGTGGAGTCAAAGCTAAGGTATAGTGTCAAATTTTGGGGGAACAGTTACGACTATAATATAAATAGAGCTTTTGTAATTCAGAAACGTGCCATCCGCACTATGGTCCGGATACCTCCGTGGGAATCATGTAAAGATCACTTTCGAAGCTTAAGCATTTTAACTCTTCCCAGCCTCTACATTTTAGTGGTTCTTGTGGATGTTGTCCGGTATCCTTCTAAGTATGAAACGCCAGTACAAAGAGAACTTAGATTAAAAACAAGAAGGAAAGATTTAGAGGCCCCTCTGTGTCCTAGATTAGGAGTTGCAATGCATGGCTGTCGGTATCAGGCAGTTAAATTGTTTAACTCGCTACCTGTTGTAATGAAGACCATTGATAGTCCAAGTGTATTCCAAAATAGACTAAAAAAGCTTTTGTTGGAAGGGTGCTATTATTCTTTAGATGATCTTGTCCTAACTAATGTAAATATTGATAGCACCTGACATTATATTTTTATTATTCTGACTTTAATTATTATTCTGACTATTTGTGAATTTATATGACATTTTGAATAGGTACAATAGTTAATTATCTTTAAAATTTAATTGTATAAAGTCCTTATTGTATGTTATTTTATTATGTGATTTCAGACACGATTGTAAATTGTTATTGAATTAAATAAATGAAAAATGAAGCTACGTGTCAACAAAGAAACATGATACCAGACATGGGTAAATACCTACAATTAGTAGGTGTACTAATAGCAGACATAATAATATAAACTAAGCCTCAAACTTATCCACCCTCCCCCCAACCCACCTCCCTACAGATTAACAGGATTGCCCCTCTCCTTTAGGCGGGGGGCAATCCTATTCAATTCCTTCAATGCATGATGCACAGCCATGGATTTCGTGTCCATTTGTACATGAATTCCCGGGTTGTGCTTTCCATGGTCGTGTATTCCCAGGTCGTGCATTCCATGGTTGTACAATAACCGGACCCCATTAAAAGTAACACTTGCAATGTTGCCATAACTTTGCATGTGCAAGTTTGATTGAGTCCACCGATAATATATGTTGCATGCAATATTTCTACAAGTTAGAATGAGCTTGAAAATAAAACGATGTGATGCAAAAGTTTCGTTATTCTAACACAAAAACGTTTCTATAAACAAGTGTTACATTGCTGGAATCATTACGAATTTGGGGTTTTCTTCTCAGGCAGTTTTTTTTTTTTTTTTTATACTACTGAATGACGTTACAAGCAGATGGCCCACCTGCAGAGCTATTCTAAAACGTTCGTTAGGCATTCCGATAGCGGAATCGGAAGTTACCGACAGAGATTCCGATAGACGCGATTCTAAAATATTCGATATCGAAAACTTTGACATTAGAATTCGGAACCTTCGCCCATATCTTTCCGACAGCTATTTGGTGTCGGGAACGTTTCCGTGAAGTAGGAAAACATACAAATATTGTGTTTTACTTAAGATAATTGATTTAATACTATTTGTTTACTGAAATTAACTTAACAAGCAAACGTAAGTGGCCTTTAATCAAGAAGTTATAGCCTCCAAAAACCTTTTATTTTCGTTTTATTTTTAGGTTGTGTATGTTAGTAGTTAGTTACCTAAACAATACAATTTGTGTTGAGTAGATGGAGCACATCATTGCAATGAGAGAGATAAATCAACGCGATAGAGCGCTGCAAAGGAGTCAAACTCTTGCACGTCATCGTTCAATTAGAGACGACTCTAATCCTTTCCACGATCCCAATTTTCGCTCGCTCTACAGACTGACGCCGGATTTAGCCTTCATGGTAATCGAGGAGCTAAAGCCTTACTAACAAGTCCACAAGAAACTCTAATGTGATGCCAGTAGAGCTCAAAGTAAGTACCTACCTATACCCTCTTCCACATAATTTCATCATATCAAAATGATGTTAGGCGGTAACCTCTACCTATGAACAGTGCATTACCTCATAGGACACGTTCACCTAGGACGCACCCTATGTGGCATTGCAATGCGCCCGCCACCCTGAGACATAAAGATGAAAAGTCTCATGTGCCTGTAATTTCACCGGCACCCTTAGCCTTCAAACCTGAACACAGCAATGCGAGCACTACTGCTTTGCGGCAGAAATAGGTATGGTGGTAGTACTTCCACGGACGAACACTTTCACAAAAAAGCTCTACTACTACTAATATCCAGTTCACATAGCAAAATGTTTGGGAATTATAACCTAAAAGATAAATAAACTAAAAATTGATTTATATAAATGGACATTACATTATTCCCCCAAATACCTATTCGTCAAGGATTTCACATTTTTTTTTAATTGAATGGTTGGACTATTGTATGTTTTAACTGCATTACTTAAGTTTTAATGTACTTAGTTTATTTCGAGCTTGTGGTCATTGAGCCATGTGTTAGTCTGTAATGAACTTTCTAGTATTAAATCGTTTTTTTAGTTTTTTTCGCATTTCACTAATATTGAGACATCATCCGTGAATAATATGGGTAATATATCTTTATAAAATATTTTTGGCAAATCATAAATAAATAAGGAAAAGCACGCAACCTAAAATGCTTCGTTCTGGTATTGCACATTTTAAATCTCTTGTATTCGATCTTATTTCTATTATTTTTCTATTTTCAATATTGTGATCTGCTATTTGGACGATTTGTTTCCTATTATTTAGACATGATTGAAACCACAAATAGGCTCTTGATGATATACCTCAGTAATTTAAAACCAAGAATTCGAGAAAATGTGGACCAATTAAAGGGGAAAGTTTAAAAAAAAAGTTTTCCTTAGATGCCCCTGGGGGCTTATCGAGAGCAAACTAATACCTCATTACATAATATCTGGAAAGTTCCCCGTGGATTCCGTGTACCTTCCCCCCTCACCCCTCAAACGTCTTCATGATTAATGTTTTTCAATTTATGTCAGAATATATCTTAAAGTTGTTATAAAATAACCAACTCTTCATTCATTTCGATGTGACCTGAACTTTTGGAGTTGGCAACATTTCTTTTCTTCTTACATTTGAACTTTTGGAGTTGGCAACATTTATTTTCTCGCTCTTTCTCGTTGAGGTTTAATTGTTGTGGAAACGTTAATTTGTGTGCAGAGACCGAATAAAATAGTTATTACAGCCTCTTATTTCAAAAAATGGATCAAGATAATGTAAGTATCTATATATAACATATTATTTTCCTGTTTTTATCCGTAAAATCTGTGTGTGAAGCTTTGATTTGAGCGAGTCTACGACCGACCGCGACGCAGCGACGCGACGCCCGCCATTACGTTTGGACTCCAAACCAACACAGCAAACGAAACGATGCTTTGTATCTCAAGCCACGGATTTAAAAAGTATCAACATCTCCAAAATGAAAAAACAAATGAAATCAAATCACACACATGATAACACATCACACTTTCTATACAGAAATCTGAACCACTAATCGCTGTATTCGCTGTTCGATCTAAATGGGTTTTCAACGATTCCTGCTATGATGATGCTCGCCTGGCTTCGTTGATTGGCAGGACTAGTCTATTTTCATGTCAGACTGGATAGGGAACTCAGGAAAAAGTAATCCAGCCAGCTTCAAGGTAAAAGTAAGAGTAGGTATATGTAATTTTATTTAGCTGATGTGCGGCTAGCATGTATGTAAGCATGAAAACATGACGATGTGATGGTGTTTTGCACTGCTAATTATTAAAATGTAATACCTACCCGTGTTGTGTAACATGTTAACTTTGGAGTGTATAATTGCCTTATGGCTATGGGAGGCATGCATGAGGATGTGACGGATGGATGGGACCTCAAAATCAGATGAGTGGTTTTACTATGGCCTTTATAATTCCTGTGATGTTTGTAACTAAACTTGTTTTGATGTGATCCTATAAATTTATAGGTATTTTTTTTAAATCTAACTTCACTAATTAGTTTTGTTGATTGGTGATAATCTAAACTAAACGCAATTTTTCCTTTTATTTAATTCATATGTACTTAGTAGGTATATGTTTTATACACGGAACACGGAGTGAGTAAGACTCACTCCATGTTCAACTGGACCCAGACATTAATTGCATATTGTAACTATTTTATTTATATGCTACTGCCTATAGGTACCCTATATTATATCAGATAATATAAAGCTAAAGCTAAAGATAGCTCACCACTTGCCACGTCTATATTCCAAGATGGTGCAACTCACTGTGAAAAGAGGCCCATTGAGGCTCTGCCTACCCCTTCGGAAAAAAGGCGTGTGTCTATGTATGTATGTATTAATTATTATAAAATCTAATTAAATTACTGATTATTCTTGTGCCTGGGTACATATATTTGGAGATCATATACCTATGTCCCGAAACAAATGGTTTTCTAAAACTTTATTTTAAATGGTATTCTTATTTTCCAGATGTTGTATGCAGTGATTACTTTTATTTATGGCGATGTAGAATACATCAGTGCCTGTCCAAAAAACTGGATAAACATAGAACAACTAACATGCTTGTGGCCGAGTAACAAAAAGGTTGAAAGAAAAGCAATTAACTTGAACATGAAACCTGAATCGGATTGGACAGAAGTATCAGTTCTTCGCATTATTGGACTTTATGGTAAAGATGCTCAGTTGCACATTCTATGACCTTTATATTTAGCTTAACTATTGATTGTAATTATTGATAAGCTTTATCCAAGTGGGCAATGTACTTTTTATCATACCTGCCATCTGTACGTGGGGTTCCGAAGTTAGTACTGAAACTACGAGCGGCGCAGTGGCTAGGCTAGTGTCCCGGACTTTCGATCTTAGGTCGTGGGCTTCAAGCCCTGTCGTGCACCAATTGATTTTTCCACTCGATAGATTTATATGCTCTATACTACGTGGTCGGGAGTCGGTGGATAGAAGCGGCTCAAGGCTGTTTGTCATGGCATTGAATGGGGAAGGCCTATGTCCAGCAGTGAACTTCCACAGGGTGGGTGATCATGATAATGACTAACATGATGAATGAATATGTTCTATGATGAAATGAAATGTGTTTAATTTTGTTTGTTTCAGAGCCAGAGGTACAGATACAAGACTTACAGAGAGATACAGTTTCATCACCAACTCGGACAATTTCTAACTGTAGCGATATGACAACATTTAAAAATGACTTTGGTAAGGAACTATTCATGTTCTGATTATGGCTGGGCCTTATGCTGTGCTCACTTGCAAAACTAGATCTTTAAACAAACCAAAGTGACGTTACCAATTATAATATAATTTATATTAATACGGATCTCTGTGGTCTGAAATAAACTCTTTTTGTTTCTTATTTAATTGCAAAAAAATATGTCTGAAAAATGATTTTTTAATACCATTAAAAATTATTGCATTGTTAAATTACATTATCGGTACATTTCGTTTGAGTAGAACTTGTGTCTGATAAAAAAAACATTTCTTTTTGCAGATCAAATTATTAAATCGTTAATAGAGGTTTTAGTATCCTACTGTGTCAAAAGAGTAGAAGCAATTGAAAACAAACTATCTGTTGGATCAAAGGAACACAAACCGACTGATAAAATGGTTACAGATCTGTTGCCAATCAAAGAGTTAAAAGCATTGGAAGACTTCGAGCAACAGTTAAACAGTTCTGAAACTATGAAGCAGCAGTTGGTATGTCTATACACTCTGTCTTAAAATTAAATAACCACAATTTATACAAACCCACGGTTTTAGCCAATTTTATGTGGGTAGGTACCTCATTTATTAATATGGTTGCAATAATTTCAGCACAAGTACATGCAATATTCTGGAGGAACAAACGACAAAGATTGTATCAATAGGTGTTTGGAAAAAGTATTCACGGACTATCTCGCCCAATTTTGTTCCTGGACGGGAAGAAAGAATAATTTCAAGTTGTCCGGTTTGAGTGTAATGTACATCATCAAAGGTAATATTTCTATAATTATAATATGATTCATTCTAAATAACCATTTATTTTCAAAACAGATAAAAATTAAAATTGAAACTGCGTACCAATCATGATGGTAACAATTGTATGTGAACTCAAAAGATTAGTTTTGGTTCAAGTTTCCCGAGGGCAGTGGGACCTCTCATCATGTTATGTATACAGAATGAGTTTTTTTTACAGGGCTTCTTAGGCTAAGTCTGAAACCGTGACAGTTATCGAAAAGTGGTGTTAGGGAGCCACAAGCTCGATTTAAACATTTTAATTCCATGTTCAAATTGATTTCCATTAGGCGGCCAACTATATGCACACTATGTAAAGTAGTGCTTGTTGGTGTTTCTGATGTATAATGATGCCACCCTAAAGCGTTTGAAACAATAATATTAGTTATTTAAGCGTTCCTCTGGTGACTTTTTCTTTTTTTCAGCTGCTGTGAAGGATATCTTTCCAAATACAACGGATGAGCAATATGAAAGGGCAGTTATGGTGTGGTTTCAGCATGCATGCACCAGGATTAAACGTCGTAGTCTCAAGAACTGAGCTTAGGTTTTATCTTTAGCCTGCACTAATTTTACAAAATGTTGTTATAAAATTAAGAATTTTCCACTGAGCTGCTAAATAAGTATTTTAAAGACTTGCCTTGCACTGATTACAGAACACATGTCTTCTGCAGGGTGATATTCAAATGTTCGGAAGGCTTTCCAATGGCATTCCTAAGTTTTTCATTTCGATGTGGTAAGTACTTAACTAAAACAATTTTCTCTAGAAAACACAGTAATAAAAAATTACTGTGTTTTACTAGATAAATTGTTTATTACTGTGTTTTACTAGATAAATTGTTTATTACTGTGTTTTACTAGATAAATTGTTTATTACTGTGTTTTACTAGATAAATTGTTTATTACTGTGTTTTACTAGATAAATTGTTTATTACTGTGTTTTACTAGATAAATTGTTTATTACTGTGTTTTACTAGATAAATTGTTTATTACTGTGTTTTACTAGATAAATTGTTTATTACTGTGTTTTACTAGATAAATTGTTTATTACTGTGTTTTACTAGATAAATTGTTTATTACTGTGTTTTACTAGATAAATTGTTTATTACTGTGTTTTACAAGATAAATTGTTTATTAATGTGTTTTACTAGATAAATTGTTTATTACTGTGTTTTACTAGATAAATTGTTTATTACTGTGTTTTACTAGATAAATTGTTTATTAATGTGTTTTACTAGATAAATTGTTTATTACTGTGTTTTACTAGATAAATTGTTTATTACTGTGTTTTACTAGATAAATTGTTTATTACTGTGTTTTACTAGATAAATTGTTTATTAATGTGTTTTACTAGATAAATTGTTTATTACTGTGTTTTACTAGATAAATTGTTTATTACTGTGTTTTACTAGATAAAATTGTTTGTTACTTACCACATCGAAATGAAAAACTAACGTTTGAAAATCATCCTGCTGAAAGTAATTAATGGTTTCTCTAACAATGATAATATTCAGGTTTCTAAAATTATGTGTGATGCACCTGGAAAGTCGTTCATTCTATGTATAAAAAACTTTGATTGAAAAATAATAACTGATAATTTTAGATAAGTATTTAATTAAAATTAGATTAGAGGTAATTTAGTTTAATGGTGTCCTATTCGCCATGAACATTTATAACGCTAAGTTTACACCCAAAAACAAGTTGTGACACTAGTTTTCAACAAAGCTTGTAAACGACTTATCAAAAACATGTCATGATCTACTAGTATTGAAAATATTTTTGGTAAGTTTTCTACATGTTTTGTATACGACTATACATATATTATCACAACTTGTTCTGGGTGTAAACAATAAATGAAAACAGTTTGATACATGTAGAATACATGTTTTATATCATGGTGTAAACGAGGGATAAGAATTATAATACGAACTAATAAATTCATAAATATGATACTTAATTAGTTTTATTTGAATTACTTTGTTAGATTCATGGAATTTCCAGGTAAAATGTCATCGCTATTTGTCACTACAGAGTTGTATTGTTTAGTTATCATAACTTAATAATTTAGAAAACGTAGCCTTAAGTAGCTATTTAATGTTATGAAGGTTCTTGTTGTAAATGTTACGCAACCTTGTAGGTAAATTAAATGTAGGTTTACCCTGTGTAAGGTAACGAAGCTTTAAGTCGAATGCGTACCTTGCATAATAATATAATTTATTTCAGCTTGTTTCAGTTACGTTTAGTATAAAGCTATTCGTGCAAAACTAACAGGCACACTGTGCACTGTGAGTTTGTATTAAGTTTTATACGAAACATTCCAAATTGAACAAACTGAAATAAATTGTATGCAAGGCACGCATCCGACTTACTGCATCGTTTCCTACGCAAGGTAAAAATACATTTCATTTGCAAAGTTCCGTAAGATTTACAGGAACCTTTAATACAACATTCAATAACAACTTTTAAGCTACGTTTCTTGTAGAAGATGCGACTACATTTCACTTGTAATGCACCGTGAGGTTTGCAGGAACCTTAATTAGCAACTTATAGCTACGATTCCTTTGTAAGCTGCAACTACATTTCACTGACAAGATGCTGTGGGGTATAGAGGGATTAATATTACAACTTCCAATAGCAACTTTAGGCTACGTTTATTTTACAAGTTGCGACCACATTTCACTTACAACATCCCACAAGATATACAGAAACCTTAATTGTAATTTACATTTGAAACTTACAGCAACTTACTCAGATAACATAAGTAGGTAGTAAGTTGCACTTCAAACTTTCTGTAAATTATAGATGAAACCAACCAAAAACATAACAAAGTAGGTACTTTCAAGCTTGCATAAATGTTGTTAGATTGTTGGCTCAGCGTTACTTCTGAAAGCTGCTGCAATGTTACGTGTCTTAGGTCCAAATAGGGTACAGTTTTGAATAATAAATCCGAAAATTGACTTGGTACAACTTTCATGGGCAACGTTGCTCAAAAACCTTAGTTTACCGGTACTTTCAAGCTTGCTCGCACATTTCTACAACGTTGCATAAATATTGTATCTGAAACTAACGAGCAACTTTGTTTTGCTAAGTAATATTGGGTTTGACCCTGAAATGGACCCTTAATTTGAAAGTTGCTGTAACTTAATACAACTTCCACAGGCAATGTTGCAAAATATCCTTAGAATGCCGGTACTTTCAAGCTTGCTGCAACTAGTTTTTAAAGTTGCATAAACGTTGCAACTTTGCAGATGTAGCTTGCAACCCACCAACTGCAATGTTGCGCAACTTTGCATCAACGTTACCTTGCTCAGTGGGTTAGCTATCGAAGAACTGATATTTTAAAACTTACAATCAACATTATACTAACTTAGGACTAACTGGAAATAATCATCTTCATCGGCCGTTAGACGTCCACTGTTGGACTCCCGTAGATATGTTATAAAAACGATTGGCAGGCGGATTGGTGATCGCAGCTCAGATGGATGCCTTAGTCGGCTTTTACTACATCATCGAGAGGAGACGGAGGATCAGTTGTTATTCCGGACATACCGGCACATTAATACCAAATGGAAATGGGGAATACTTAATTATATTTTTGTACTTAAGTTCACGTAACAAATCGATAAAGATTATTTCGACATTTTTTAAAACACTTTTTACACACAATTACAGTTTTACCCAAAATATAAGTCCGATCGACTGTTTTCGTTTGCGCACAAAAGCGCAGACTGATATCCGACAGTAGCCGAACGTATAGTATAGCTCTGTCCCGCTGTATAGCTCTGTCCCGCTCACATCTATGAGTCGACTGGATGAACAAGATGCCGCAATTTTGCCGCGAAATCGATTAACCAATAACAGCGCAAGATTTTAGGGCGCGATTACTATTGGTAGAAAGGAGGTTCCCGCGCTATAGAAATTGGTCTACGGCGCAAGTACATAGGGGCGACTTATATTTTGGGTAAAACTGTACACACCTAGATTACAAACACCTACCTATCATTAGATTATTATATTCGTTCCGTAGCTATTTAGGGTAATTCATGCCTATAAGTATCATGAAAAAGATATCTTGAAAAATCTAAACTATACCTAAACTTTAGTAGTAGTAGAGCTTTTTTGTGAAAGAGTTCGTCCGGGGAAGTGTTCTCCACACCTATTTCTGCCGCAAAGCAGTAGTACTCGCATTGCTGTGTTCCGGTTTGAAGGGTGCGGTTGGCGGTGAAATTACAGGCACATGAGACTTTTCATCTTTATGTCTCACGGTAGCGGGCGCAGTGCAATGCCACATAGGGTGCGTCCTAGGACGTGACCTTTGTTTGACCACGTTCTCACCTGTTGGTAAGTGACGAAATGAGCCTATGACGAATTACCTATGAGGTAATGCGTTGTTTAAGGCAGACCGCCTTTAACAAAGCAGAAGGCTAGTTACCGCTTCACATCAGGTGGGCCATATGCTTGTTCCGTCATCCAAGTAGAAAAAAATATAGTCTTTTAAGCTTAATAGTGTGTTTATTGCAACACACTAGCAAATTAACATATGCAATGGTACCTGACATAGGTAGGCTCTGAAACTACTTGGTACTTTTAAGTCAGGTTTTTTTAATCAGTAACAATATCATTCACGAACCGTGGAAAATCATTTCGTCTCACAATAAGTAAAAAATCAACGGCTTTGTAAAGCCTGAGCTCAAGCAGAGAGATTCAATCCGGCATTACTTCCCTGAAATCTTCATAAAATCTTCATGATCCAAAGAAAGCAAGGCCTGCAACTCCGGGACTACCACGTGGCTAATACCAGATAACGTCACTATACAATTGCCACTTTATTGCAACAATAAAAGTTTAAAAAAAAAACTTTTTATTTATTAAAAATATATAGTGATCTGGTAATGCTACTGGTAGCATCATAGACATCGAATTTGCACTACGCATGGGTAGCATAGAGACGGGCTGTCTCAATTCTCATCGCTGATGACGTCATCTCTTGTTTAGCCACGTTACCATCGGATCTCGGAGTAGCATACCTGGCGAAGTATCATGAAAATCTCTTACAAAATGCTATTGGAAAAGGACAATCTTCACTGACTCTGAACCATGAAACTGCAATTAACTTATCTAATGCATAAGCACCTACATTGTAAATTTCAAACAATTGACTAGCAGCAGTGATGATAATTATGAAGGTGGTTGTGTTGCAGTCATGAGAATGCTTTGTTTGTGACGTATCGTAGGGACCTGTAAACAAAGTAAAGGGCATTGATAAGATAGCCGTTGATAAGATACAAACTTCGGAAGAAGAGATTATGACTAAGGCGAGTCCGAGCTAATGGTGCAATATGTACCTACTACAAAGAATCGTTGCTGATAAGACAAAATTAAATATTGATTAAACGAACCACATAGTCTTTTGACGACCTCTGTGGCGCGTCGGGTGATTAGCCGGCTAGATGCTATAGTTTGCGAGTTCGATTACAACTGCGGGACAAATGTTTGTATGCTCTGCAAATATTAGTTCCGTCTGTGTTGTGGTACCATAGTACTCGTAGTTCCTGATACTCAAGACAATGGATCCTAGTGTGGGATCAAGGACTATGTATGTGACTGTTGGGTGTCATTGTTATTGTTAGGCATAGGAGTTCGTGCAGCACCAACTAAAAACCTTTCATTTACCCATATACTTTGAAACGACCAAGATAAAAACGTGTGTCAGCACCGCACCGCCGGAACCCTATATAAACGCAGAAACGTAGGCTGTTCGTGCATAACCTGCCCGTGGAATGGAAAACATCACCGGCGGAAACCGGAGTAACTTAGCACCGAAAATTCGACGCATCTAAGTATCTACGCACTTTAGGTACTTGTGCATAATGGATTCATTCCAACTCGGCTTTACAAAATTCCCAACGCTTGCGCTGAGTCCTCAATAAGTTTAAAAGTAAATTCTTTATTTATAGTAAGAATAATACAACCAATACAATAATTTAAAAAGGCTGCAGTGCCACACGGAATGACTATACCAGAGAACAAGAAATTAATTTTGTAAAAATTAAAAAAACACCCTTAACCCAATAAAACGGCTTAACCGATTTTGATCAAACATAGCTAAGAACACTCCCGACTGGATCACCTTTCAAACAAAAAAAATTGTTTCAACCGTTTGGGAGCTACGATGCCACAGACAGACACACACACACAGACACGTCAAACTTATAACACCCCGTCGTTTTTGCATCGGGGGTTAAAAATAAGAGGCATACTCTTTTACGTAGTAACTATTATCTAATCTGCGTCTATGAATGATCTAGAGACTCCTATCTTCGTTCAATGTACCTCCAGGCTCAATGCAAGTCCTTCAGTCGCATAGTGCTGTCGTCGCCCGACACCCGCGTGTCCTCGGTGGGCGCCGCCGAGCTGGTGGTCCACCGGCCGGCGCGGCTGTCCGCAGTAGTCGGCTCCATGCCGAACATTCTACGGAACCTGGCAAAAATACATTTCATCATATTAGAACACTACAGGTGAGTATACACTAGAGCATTTACTTGTAACAGAACATCGAGCCGCTCTATGTGTCACCCTTTCACGAAACGTGTAGTATTATTATATCTGTGACGAAACGAACATTTTGACGCTTCGTTACAACTTGATGGTACAAACCAAAGAGCTTATTTGTGTACCATTTCATTGAGCGAATACTACGCGGTACGGTGCGCGAGCGAGATGTAAAATAGAAAGGAATGTTACAGGTAAATGCTTACTCGCCTCTGGCATTACGTTGAACACAGCGTCGAGCATTCGCTGGACCGTTACATTACATGAAAATGCTCGGGAAAATGCTCTAGTGTATACTCACCTTAAGGCTTTGTTTCACAATCAATAAGTAAAGTTCTAAGTAAGCTACTACAAATTTAACTGTTCAGTAAACAAGTATTTGCGTTTCACAATCCCTCGGTAGTGTTAATCACCACTTTATCTCAAAGTCAAAGTCAAAGACAATAACGAATATAGTACTTTATTCATTGAAATCCCAATGATTCATCATTTTCGTCTGCTCAGTAAGTTAAAAGTTAACGGAAGGATTTTACCCCTAAGTAGTTAACTCGCTGAGTAACTACTTAAACCTGTACTTATTGGTTGTGAAACAAAGATTTAGCCAATGGAGTGTTGGCTAATCTACTGTTAAAACATCAGTAGCATGACATGACAATCAAAATTAACTGATTTCATGCAATTACCTATCAACGTTTATACCTAGCTCAGTATATACATTTATTTACAGAAACTTATGTACAACTATTTAATACAAGAAGTATTTACACAATTCGAAAAAACAAATGAAACGGTTTGTTAATCCTTTGGTCATCGGGCAACAGGGCTACCCATGCTTCCGGTTTATAGTATATGGTTATTGGCATTCCTGTGAACACGAACGTCACGCATCCACAAATGTTTAACGACAATATGCACCGGCATCCGAAATATACACACGCACTGGCACGCTACGCACCAGAACCCCCCCTGGACACTTCCAAAATATTAAGATAATCAATGACTTTAGAAAACAGAAAGCTTATGGGTGTACCCAAACGTGCGTTCTCGTAGCAGCGTTGCTACGCACGCCTACGCGCGTAGCTAAAATCTCATTCCCCATTTTTATCAGCCTGAAAAGGATGGTACGCCTCATCATATTATGCTAGAGATATATACTACTAGAATGAGACCAGAATCGTTCCGACATGCTAGTTTCCTGAAGTACTGGTTTCTTTGAAGTGCGTGGCATGTTCGCACATAGATCCTAGTACTACAGAATGTGTTTTCACACCACCTGCTCTACAATGTTCAATTAGGTACATATCATGCAACCTCAACGTAAAGCATTATCTCTTTAGGGATATAAAGTTGTATGAAACTCCCTAGGGAATAAAGTGATTTGAATTTGGAACGTCAAATTCGTGTGGAAACGCGTAGAAAACTCTTGGTAAAAAAAGCCCAATGGCATTGTAAAGAGGTTTGTTCGAAAATAGAAATGGCCATAAAAAAAAAGGTCCGTTTACAAAGAATGTGATACAAAAGACGGTGTTTGGTGTTGTGATTTTCAGTGATTGTCTCGTAGGTGTGAAAAGTAGAGTATGTTCCTCTGGAATAAAGCCTGTCTTCGTCTTGGGCAGCTTGAACCCTCGCTTCACTCTGGACCATCTCTCTCTCTATATATATATATTAACTCGTAGAGTCCTTTGTTACGCTCAGGGTTCAATATGCCGCCCGCAACGCAAGACACTGCTTTATTCCCATAGCACATAATCTACTATTAGATGTGTTATTCTCGGGTCGGGTTTTCGCAGTAAACCCCTAGCATCAGGCTGGACGTCCTTACCTATATGATATGGAACAACATGATTTGAGGTTCTGATACGTAGCAACCCATTTGCACACATACTTACACAACCACCTGAGTTATCGGTGTACATTAGTCTACGTCAACAGGAATGCCCAGTTATGTCGACGATCGATTGGAGTGTTCATTTAGTGTTAGTTTACCTCCAGGCAGGCTTATTAATGGCTTATGGGTATTTCAGAAGCTAAGAGTCCTCAGATGCAGTAACGTGTACTCTCTAGGCATTCTAATGCCTGGGAAATTACCTGACTAGTTGGGTATCTACTGTAAAATCATTTATTATCTTCTTTTTTTTATACAACTTAGAATGACGAAACAAGCAGATGGCCCACCTGATGTTAAGTGGTACCCTCTGCCTATGAGCAGTGCATTTACCTCATAGGTCACGTCCACCTAGACGCACCCTATGTGGCATTGCACTGCGCCCGCCACCATGAGACATAAAGATGAAAAGTCTCATGTGCCAGTAATTTCACCGGAATGTGAGCACTACTGCTTTGCGTCAGAAAAAGGTATGGTGGTAGTACGTCCCCGGGCGAACTCTTTCTCAAAAAAGCTCTACTACTACTAAAACGATGTTCTCTATAGGCATTCTAATGCCTGGGAAATTACCTGACTAGTTGAGTATTTACTATAAAATCATTTATTATCTTCGTCAGCTTTGAATGATCCATCCCACAGATAGGATTCAGCTCTGCGCTTTACTAGATTTCCAGGTTTAATCGTTCATATTTGAATGAGAAAAATATTCAACTGAGATCATTGTTAATACATAACATAATGTGAGGATTTATTGTCAGTTTTATGGCTGTACGGACATTAATACGAAATGAACATGACGTATAATGTCCACATTCTCATAATATATCCTCCAGCATCGTAAACCAAATACCATTTGAAATGAACGTAGTCAGGGGAGTTATGGGTTGAACCATAGATATCTGAAGTAGGGAGAAGTGTTGTACGGGCTGTTTTGTATTGAAACCGATGTTGCTGTTTTCACCACTACTTTATAACACTTACAAACTTGAACACTTGGATTCTTTGCTAACGTGTGTACTAGTACAACAGGCAGTCACTCGACTAACAAACTTTTAACAACTTGCATACCCACCTATCAAATGTTGATATTAGTTAGGTCTTTCTTCTTGTGCACTATTTGTAAGTTATTGTACACTTTTATTCTGAAAATATTATTATTTTAGATTCAATGTGTCCTGTATTTATATCTAACGACTTCGATTTTTGCAAGGTATCATGGCATTAAGCTGCTAACCAAAGTAATTGCAGCGCCAAGCTCTTTTTTTCCCATTATTAGCCGCTTTATCCTCGTTACATAAAGGAAGTATATAATAACTAAAAGCCACCAATATCTTTGATATTTTATCATCAAATTCTGTGTTTAATTGAATTATTTAACGTCATATATACTTGACAACACACCCTCTAGACCGCGAGTGAGCAATTTGCTCATATTATCTGACGTATTCGTATAATCTGGCGGCACGTGCCTCGCCGCTCCACCTTACCAAACCTCCTTCAGATTTCTATGGATTGAACACTCCTACTTCACCCCCTGAAATAAAATCCTCACTACGCTCGCTTCTGAAATACCCGTTCACCACACACCGATCTATTTTTGACTTTCGACATAAAGTTGGTTATTTGTTATTAGATATTGAATGCATTGTCAGAAACATCGAGATTTACCAGATTCTGATGTTTACCTTCAGCGGAAGCTGTCTGCGGAGTTGAGTCTGCCTACTTGGAAACAAATTCTTTAAAAAGATTCAAAACAAAAGGCATATAAATGTGAAGAACATGACTTACTAGCCTACTTATTTATAAAGACTGTTAAATTGAGGGATAGATAAATAATCTTTTAATACCAGGGGTGTGCCTAGAAATTCGAAACTAATATGGGATAAGTAATATTTATTATCAAGCACCTGCTGTGATAATAGCTTCAATACAGCCCAGTATTTTTACTATAAGTATCTATATTATTTTTTGGTCATCGAGCACATAATGTGTTACGTAGGTATACGGCCTACGGCAATACATTTGTGATTTATTCTTACCGGCTTATCCCATAGTAGGCCAAGTGGGAATACCCTAAAGTCTAATACATCATTAATCTTTTTTATCTGTTTTCCAATATCATAAGTGCGGCCACATTGTTTCTTTATTGTTACTACTAAAACACAGCAGGGCTGTAGCCGGTGCTAAAATTGGAATTATTTACGTTCTGCAGCCATGTTGCATACGTCACGCACGACCTGCAACTTCTAATCACTTTATCCGTCAGCTCGCCTCGTCCAGACAATCGTATGAAAATATAATCAGCTTTATCAAAATTTGCACAGTACCACAGAATATATATAGGACTACCTAGCTAACTTTTATTTAACTTTTCAATCAGTAGGCTTAAACGCTTACTTAGTGGCCTTTTTTTTCTAGATTATGTAACTTTGGTAGCTTAAATATTCTTTAGTGACTTGTTTTTTTTTTTATATGTTCTTTTATTTTTTTACGTCTCTTGTAACTGTTTTGTTTTATAATAAATAATTTTGTATAATTGTGGAATTTTTTAATTGGCCGTCGGCAGAATATTTGTACTTTTACAAGTATTCTTTTCTTTTTTATATATAATATAACGTAAGTTTTCCTAAGATTAAAAAAATAAAATAACTGTGAGTTTATTGATACATTGTTCAACAAAGGTACCTAATCTCCGGGGCGTACCTAGCTAATGGTTCGCCCCGAACTAAGAAGTCGCCTACCGCAACGAATCTACCGATGAAGCTCATATACGAGCCTACCAATTTAATCTACCGATGAAGCTCATATACGAGCCTACCAATTTAATCTACCGATGAAGCTCATATACGAGCCTACCAATTTAATTGGTATCAGCAGCATGCCGGTTTGATTAACAGTCCTAATGTTATCGTCGAACAACAAAGTGTCATCAATCATCCAGTCATACTTTGCACACAAACGCTCGGAGCTCATAAGTCGTTATGACGTTGTAACAATCATCCAGTCATACTTTGCACACAAACGCTCGGAGCTCATAAGTCGTTATGACGTTGTAACAATCATCCAGTCATACTTTGCACACAAACGCTCGGAGCTCATAAGTCGTTATGACGTTGTAACAATCATCCAGTCATACTTTGCACACAAACGCTCGGAGCTCATAAGTCGTTATGACGTTGTAACAATCATCCAGTCATACTTTGCACACAAACGCTCGGAGCTCATAAGTCGTTATGACGTTGTAACAAACTTTCCTTTAAATTAAAGGTAAATTGTACTAGGTTTTTATTGAAGTAAACCTTTTAAATTTTGATTGACTTATTCAGTAAAGGCCTCCGCAAAATCAGCTTTTTTTCATAAGTTTTACCTGAACTTTGGCCGTGCGTTTTTTAGGTAGGGACTCATAAATTGTAAAAGTAAAGAAAACATTTCAAAAAACTATAAATGACAAAAAAAAACAAGATTTATGTTTTTGCGAATAAATTGCAAGTAAACAGCGGATTTTTCCGTATTCTAACCAAGGTATTTGGTGCCCTCTAATTTTTTAGTCTTTCTCTTTAAAATATTGCAAACTTTTGGCTCAAACCGGTACCTTACACCGGGACCTCGCTCCGCCCGTTCAATCATTTGAAATAGAAAGATGGAACTCACCTCTTCTGCACCAACAGTCGAACCTTCTTCTTCCACACGAATATAAAGAAGATGAACACGCCGAGCGTCATATTGGAGATGTCTATCAGGATCCAGTACCAGTTGGAGCCGCCGACCGCGAAGCTGATCAGCTCCACCGTCCAGTTCACACCCATCACCATGAACAGTTTCAGGTACAGAGCATATCTGAAAAGATTTTTATTGGTTGATTGTTTCTGAAGGCATTTCAATTCAATCACTATTCCAACATTAAGCAAAGTCCATAGTTTTCGAAAAACAAGAACCACAGAATAGCACTAGGATGATGGTTCCGTTGGTACTTTTCAGGTAGGTACGGAACCTTGGCCGTACAGGCTTTTTGCATTTTCATGATACAGACGTCATTCGCAAAAAGAGGGATGTTATAAGTTTGACCGCTATGTGTGTATCTCTCTGTCCGTCTGTGCCGCCGTAGCTATTAAAAGTGTGAACCGATAAGAATGCGGTTTTTAGGGTTCCGTAGTCAAAGACAAGGAACCCTTATGGATTCATCATGTCTGTCTGTCTGTCTGTCTGTCCGTGTATGTCACAGCCTTTTTTTTCAGAAACTATAAGAGCTATACTGTTGAAACTTGGTAGGTAGATGTATTCTGTGAACCGCATTAAGATTTTTTTCACAAAAATTAAAAAAAAACAATTATTTTTGGGGTTCCCCATACTTAGAACTGAAACTCAATTTTTTTTTTCATTATTTCTTTATACGTGTGGGGTATCTATGGATAGGTCTTCAAAAATGATGTTGAGGTTTCTAATATCATTTTTTCCTAAACTGAATAGTTTGCGCGACAGACACTTCCAAAGTGGTAAAAAGTGTGCCCCGTCCCCGTCCCCGTAACTTCTAAAATAAGAGAATGATAAAACTAAAAAAAAATATGATGTACATTACCGTATAAACTTTAACTCAAAATTGGTTTGAACGAGATCTAGTAAGTAGTTTTTTATTTTTGGGGTTCCCCATACATAGAACTGAAACTCAAAATTTTTTTTTTCATCAAACCTGAACGTGTGGAGTATCTATGGATAAGTCTTTAAAAATGATATTGAAGTTTCTAATATTTTTTTTTTCTAAACTGAATAGTTTGCGCGAGAGACACTTCCAAAGTCGTAAAAAGTGTGTCCCCATAACTTCTAAAATAAGAGAATGATAAAACTAAAAAAATATATAATGTACATTACCATGTAAACTTTCACTCAAAATTAGTTTGAACGAGATCTAGTAAGTAGTTTTTTTAAAATACGTCATTAATCGTAATCCATCCAAGAACTTTTATATTATGTTACTTGCTGCTACGGAACCCTTCATGGGCGAGTCCGACACGCACTTGGCCGCTTTAAAAAAATAAATAAGAATGTTTCCTAGCGATACATGTTTTATCAAAATCTGTTTCATTGCGTTGGGGATTTTTAATTTCTTCTCTAATGGTCCTATGTTTAAAATGCAACATTGATTTTTAGTGGCTATAAAGGCAGGCACACTTTGTTGTAAGTGACCATAAAAGCTAAGTATAACAGAAATGTTTGGACTGATGGAAACAAACGACCTGTAATTAATTCCGTCCCCTTGTTTTAGGACGACATGCAAACCTACAGGTACCTATGATGTATTGTGGATCCGAAAAGGGACATTACTCATCGTTACATTCATTATAGGTAATTACAGTTATACGCGACCACCAAAAAACATTAACCAGCTTTGCACTTTTATAACAGACTAGCGACTCGTCCCGGCTTCGCACGGGTAGTTTCAGGATGAAAAACAGCCCCCCTATCCCAGCCCTCCTATCCCCCCCCCCCCTGGTTGCCTATGTCACTCAGGGTGAATATAGCTTTCCAATGGTGAAAGAATTTTTGTAATCGGCACAGTAGTTTTTGAGTTTATTTATTACAAACATACACACAAAAATACAAATCTTTCCTCTTTGTAATATTAGTGTAGATGTAGAAAACCATTGGTCTTCTGTTATAAAAGTGAACTTAACTGACCTAATTTGACTATTTTTAATTACGTGAATATAAAAAAATAGTCTAATTAAACTTCGGTTCTAGTTGCGATCTGTGTCGAAGTCACAAAAGACAAAAATGGTACCTATTCTACTTACCTGACAATAAATATAAATAAATATTGCTGGACAGCTCACACAACATTATCTAGCCCCAAGCTAAGCAGAGCTTGTGTTATGGGTACTAGACAACTGATATACTTAATACAATATATTACATAGATAGATATTTTTTATTATATATAGAAAATACCCTGAACAAATATCGCATAAATATTTGTTCCGAGGCGGGAATCAAACCCGCAACCTCGCAGGCGAACGCTCGCCCGCCGCGCCACACTGGTCGACAATACACCGCGGAATGTGATTATATCGAAATGTGACTGTAACTTGAATGTTTCTAAGTTCTGAGAATTCTCTCTTTAACTCTTTACAATTATTATAAGAGCATACTCTAATACCCTATATCCTACTCTAATATATGGTCGCAAGAATCTAAACGAGATTAAATTTTTGTTATACGGGAGCAGAATACCAATTTTTCAGTCGATTCGCAATACAGTCTCGATTCGCTCAACTTTCAGTGTACCTTTAAAATAAATATGAGAGGTGGGCTTCTGGGATTTGCGTTATCTGATTGTAAAAAAGTTGGTAGGCCTTTTTGTGCAGTGTACGTTCAGGAAATAACAACGCACATCCTATTTTGTTTTCCAGTTTCAAGAGCGAAATTGCATAAGGAAACAACAACGAGCAATTAAAATAAAAATTTCTTTGTGCATTTACCTGACATAGTTTTTATTGTGCCGCAGTGGGATTGTGCCGTATTTATCGACCAATAACAAACCGGCCAAATGCGTACGGAATAAAATACGCAGAGCGCAGGGTTCTGTTTCCAAGTCACAATTTTTTTTAGTAGTAGCTTTGAATAAATAATAGTACAAGTATAGTAGAACATTTTTGCGAAGGAGTACTTCCTGGGAAGTACTTTCACCATAGTAATACCTGATACCTATTTCTACCGCATTGTAGTAGTGCTCGCATTGCTGTGTTCCGGTTCGAAGGTTATGGGTGAAATTACAGGTAAATGAGACTTTTCATCTTTGTTTAAGGTTGACGGGCGCAGTACAGTGCCACATAGGGTGCGTCCTAGGTGGACGTGACCTATGAGGGAGGTTACCGCTTTACATCAGGTGGGCAATATGTATGTTCCGTCAGTCACGCAGTTAGTAAAAAGTTTTACTATGTAACTCTAAAAGTTTTTGTCACAGGATATCTTTACCTAAGTATTATTTTCTTAGGGTTCATTCACCAACAATGAATAATCTTTCAAAATTCCAACTGGCTACCTCTTACGGCTGCCGAGTCTTATCCCTGTGACAGTACACATCAGAAGGACGGACGGTGTAGGCTTAGTAGATGAGTCCCTTTAGCACCCTTTGAGTACTGAACCCTAAATAAAACAGACAAGTGCGAGCGAGACTCGCAACCGTGAGGGTTCTGATACGTAAATTATTTCGAAATCGCCAAGCCCTTTTCAAGTTTTTCCTACATACTTCACCAAGCCGTTTTAGATCTTAAGTTCCTAAATTTTTGACTTTTTCCTTTATTTGTGTCACAAAGCCTTCTACCATTCCAAATTTCAGAATTGTAAGATAACTAGGAGTACCTACCATAGAGGTTTTTAATTTTCACGATTTACATACAAACATTTGTAATTTAATTGCCATATCTTTTTAACGCAAAGTGTTTAGCTTGATTATTTTACGGCGCTATAAGCTCACAGACCTTTATATTTGGTATTTTCATGTTGATACCTAAAGGCTGTTTTCATGTAGTAAACCCGTTTCTGCGCGAAAGGGTTTTGACAGACAGACATAGATGGACAACAATATGTGATCCTATATATATCGTCCTTTTGAGGTAAGGTACCCTACAAAAATAGAATTCCTACTATGAATAGATTCACTACAAAAGAGCAACTTGAGAACTATGGTATAGCGGCTAGGAACATAAAAATTGAAAATATTTTCCTCTGGAGAGTTTGCAGAGTTTATTTATTGTGCGATATACGCCACACCACGCCAATTTTTGGTTGATTTATTCTTGGTAAAAAGCAGATATTGCCGTAACCTGTTTAATTCAAGCCAGGACTGGATTGGTCCGAGAATCTTTATAACTGATTAATGGAAAGTTGAGTACCTACCTACCTAGCACATGTCTACACTTCGGTCTACATATAGGTTATTATATATATTTCGGGGAATGTGCCTAGGAACTACAGGATCTGATCCCATCATCTCCTTTTCACTATAGGACAAGCAGGCGCACAGCTTAGAATACGATCCTTATCACATAAGTATACACTTTATTGCACTAAACGTTTCGGTTCGATTCTTTATAATCTTCGACCAAATTTCTTTGGTCGAAGTTTATAATACGTACCTACTGCTTAGAAGTGGAACTCACGACTGTCGTCTATCTTTCCTGAAAGCTAGTTGTCTGAAAGTATGGGTATTTTTAAGGCAAGAATGAAGCCTTTTTTAGCTTCGTGCTCTATCGTCGACCATGCACATTGTCACAGATCGCAATCAAACAAACATATTAGGGTGCCGGACAGTTAGAGGATAAATAAAAATCGTCCTATATTAGGATGCCTGACAGTTGAGACGATATTATATCAATGTTAAAAAAAAACAAATATATAACTTGAAATATTTTGGAATTAATTTCCCTTAGGTACCTCTGTTTATCCTTCTTCAGCTTGTCACTCCTCGAAGACTCCGCTCCCTTCAGGATAGCCGTCTCCTGCTTGATGGAGCGGATACGATGAGCCGTCACGGAGAAGAATGTCACATTGCATACCACGAGGATCAAGACGGGCGTAAAGAAGTACACCAGATCGCTCAGCCAGTCTGTGGAGAGTAATTCAATTACTCTATATCCCGACTACGATGAACCACAACATTAAGTACGGAGTACTATGTAAGTACAATATTTGTATAACGTATATCTTCATACAAAATGTGAATGAGACTGTCAACAAGACAGGATTTTTTTGCAAAATCTACACAGTTTATGACTACAACAAAATTATATGTTGATCTTCATCATATTTCCAAGGACATGATGGATTCCAAAACACGATTTCGTTTAAAAAAACCTAAACTACACATACCAATATGATGTTAACACGTGGGGTGCCTAAATTCTCATTGAGTTTTGTTACATTAATTTCCAGTTTATTTAAAACCTATTTGACGAAGAATATTATGTGACATTATTTTGAATATATTGGTACCTTATCTTGTGGTACAAAGTATTAGTTATAAAGTTCAATAAATACAGTTCTACACAAACTTACTACTGACATATAAACTATAGAATTAGTTAGTACACGTTGCAGAAGCGAAGCATCACGTTGCCAGTTCGTTTAAAATGTTTTAGAGTAGATAATCGTGATTTTAATCTAATTCCAGAGTCAAGGACATTCATTTTAATTGTTCGGAAAAAAGGTTTTCCGCTCATTATGTATTAATACGTAATCCAAATACAGTGACACGGGACCCTGTTTACTTTTGTCTTTGTATACAAATACAGTGACACGGGACCCTGTTTACTTTTGTCTTTGTATACAAATACAGTGACACGGGACCCTGTTTACTTTTGTCTTTGTATACAAATTCAAAGTTTATCTTATTTGAAATTCAGTTCAAAAATATGCTGAAAACATAAAATTATTCAGTAAGATACGAGGCTGTTTTTCAGGAAAAAAGCGTGGGTACCGTAAACTTTTCTCGAAACAACTCGGGCTCTTTTCAGTCTTGTATTCTTTGTTAAAGATAACTAGATACTTACTGACAAACCAGCATCTCCTAGTGCCGAATCCCGGCGTGATGATGTACTGCCCCACGTCGCTGAACTGCATTGCAGCAGTGACAGCTGTCAGCGCCAACGGCACACCCCAGGCATACACAGCATAGATGGTGAATCGTCTGTGTTCTCTTCGCTTGCTTGTACCTCCGCCACGATAGCCACTGCATCATACAGTACTCATAAGTTTTGTGGTAGCTAGGACAATGAACTGCAGTCAACACCCATTAATCTGGTACATGACAGATAGAGAAAGACTGTCTATACAAATTTGTAGACAAAGCCTCTACTGCCATGTGCCAGATTCATGGCTCTGTTTGCTCTGAAGGCACAATAAATAATAAATAGGGAGGAAGTTAGGCTAAATACAAAACATCTGTCGTCTGTCTTGACTGATCATAAGCTGGTACACCTACCTATTTCGTGTTACGATGTGACTAAACGTGAATGAAGCTTTTGTCTAAGCATTATAAAAGGCTTTCATTAGCAAATAATTTCATCCACATTACGTACGATTCAAGGACTACAAGCACTCAGCACTTGTTTGATTAGTAGGACCTATCAACCATCCAATTTTAAGCTTGAAAAGTCATATATTTGTACCCATTTGTAGCCAGTACACATCAATGAATAAGAAAAATAGTAAGTAACAGCGAACACTTCACGGTGCTTTGTGTAAGCTGTAGCAAGGTTCTTGCTACGCCGTAGCAATTTACGTAGAGCCTCTGTATTTTACTCTTCCAACGGCGTTTGCTACGGGTTTAAAATATATTCATTATTTTCATTTACATACCAACTAAAGATAAAACACTACGCCAACTTAAATAAACTGAGCTTTTGTGTTGAAAGACAAGTGCTAGGTGCTGACTTTGATTTTCTTTTACTCAATTTATCTCGTGCACTACAAACAACTAATACGTCTCCGATGTCTAACATTGGGATCCATTTACCAATGTGATAATATCTAATGGTACTTTTTTATCATACGGTTACTATCCGTGCAGATGTAAGACTCAGATACTCGTAAGTCTCGACGTTTCGCTGGACTTTGCCTGTATTAAATGCTTGGCTCGCGCCGCGTTCAGGCAATAAACTCGAGAACAAGCACATGAGACTTTTCATCTTTATGTTTCATAATGGCGGGCGTACTGCAATGCTGCATAGGTCACGTCCTATTAGGTGGACGGCCATCTGCTTGTTCTGTCAATTCAAGTTGTACTAAAAAAAATAAGCTCTATTGAAGTACAGCTAAACGTCGAGAGTTATCTTACATCCACGTGGTTAGTAACCGTATTGTTACGAGCTAGGGTTCAGGATAAAATAAACTCTTAAAACACCGGTGAACAAATTAACACTTTTTAATAAAATAATCCAAAAAGCACAAATTCACACTTCCGTTAACCGCACTATTCAAAATTATCACTCTCACCACTTTACTTGCACTATACTACGCTGTTCTAAATTATTCCTCTCAGGTCTCTTGATTACTTCACACACTTAGCTAGTAGTCAACTGCCCTCCACGAATGAATTTACGACTTTATATACGAGCGTCTTAGAGTCTCGAATATTCTAACAATTACGAGCAATCTGTAGAAACGTCTACCATAGTCTAGAACTATCGGGAACTATATCTATCCTGCTCTAACAACAGGATAGCAGGCTCTTGCTACACTTCTCTGACACATCCTTACTCTATGGGTAGAGCCACAGGTTCAGCTACTCGTCAATAGATGGCGTTAAATGTGTTGCCGAATGACTTTATCTGTGGTGCCATATTCATTCTGTGTTGGCGCGTAACATTGCCCCCTCCTTAGACGTGCTCGTCCCGAGCATCGTTAGACCCATAATATCGCGTCAATCTATCTACATGTACAATCTTAGGTGTACCTCGCAGCCCCTTCTGAATTCGGTACGTGACATCGTTAATCCTGGTCACAACACGGTATGGTCCGTCCCATTTTGCTTGCAATTTGGGAGATTTTCCTTTACTGCGTACCGGATTATGCAACCACACTAGCGAGCCTTCGTCAAATCCCAGGTTGTTCAACTTACGGTCGTAACGGGTCTTCATCTTTTCCGACACTTGTTGGCTGGATTGTCTAACGTGTTCATATACGTCATTCATTTTATTACGCAGGTCTCTTGCATAATCCGTTATGGTGCTCGGAGAATCTGGTGGAGTCCCAGTTATCAGGTCTGCTGGCAACCGTAGTTCTCGACCAAAGTTTGCATAGGCAGGAGTGACAGTTGTACTCTCGTGAACTGCACTTCGGTATGACAGCAGAAATGGTTGAATGTGCTTGTCCCAATCATTTTGTTTGCTTCCCAACACTTTGGCCAAGTATCTCTCCAACGTTTGGTTGAATCTTTCCACCATTCCATCAGATTGGGGGTGATAAGCGGTAGTTCTTGTTTTATGAGCACCCATTACTCGACATGTTTCCTGGAATACCTGAGACTCAAAATTCCTGCCTTGATCGCTGTGAATTTCCAGGGGCACTCCAAATCGACAAAAGACTTCATGGACTAATTTATCTGCTACTGTCGAAGCTTCTTGATTAGGAATCGCGAAAACTTCCGGCCACTTAGTAAAGTAATCCATGACAACCATGAAGTACTTGTTCCCATTTTCACTCACTGGGAATGGTCCTGCAACGTCCAGTGCTATCCGTTCCCATGGCGCCCCGACGTTGTATAGCTTTAATGCTCCTCTGCTGCGTGTGTGAGGACCTTTCACTGCTGCACAACTAGTGCATTTCCGGCACCAATCTTCCACATCATCTCTGCAATGGATCCAATAAAATCGTTCCCGTATCTTTAACAGTGTCCTTTTTACTCCCATATGTCCTCCAGAACATCCTTCATGATAAAGTTGCAGAACGTCAGGTACCTTGATTTTAGGAACAACCATTTGCAGATGACAGTGATCTCCTCGAGCATTTTCCCATTTGCGGCACAAAACTTCATCGTGGATAATCAGACTGTCCCATTGTGCCCAATAGCTCTTTGTTGTTGTACTCATCCCAGCAACATCACTCCACTTGGGCTTTGAGGTACCAGCTATAATCCACTCAACTATTGGTTTGATATCCGTGTCATCTCGCTGAGCTTGTTTCAGGGTTTCCTTCCATTCATCACTTAGATCCGTTTTCAACATCCTGACGGGTACTGCTTCTCTGGTCTCTTGTTTGACACAATTTTTACAGTTATCCGGGCAAGGTCTTCTTGATAGCGCATCTGCGTTACCATGTGATCTTCCACTACGATGCTCAGTTTCGAAGTCAAATTCCTGTAGCTGTTCAATCCATCTTTCCACTTGCCCCTCCGGATTCTTGAATTGTAGCAGCCACTTCAATGCAGCATGGTCGGTTCGCAGATGAAATTTGCGTCCAAGCAGATATTTACTGAAATGCTGCAGGGTCTTCACTACTGCTAACAGCTCCCTTCTTGTGACACAGTAGTTTCTTTCCGGTTTGGATAAGGCTTTACTGAAGTAAGCTATCACCACCTCTTGATCACCTTTGCGTTGGGATAATACACCGCCGATGCCAGTATTACTCGCGTCTGTGTCTATGATGAACTCGTTCTCGATGTCAGGAAAGCCAAGAATAGGCGTGTCACACAGACGCTTCTTCAATTCCCGGAAAGCAGTGTCACACTCTTTATCCCAGCAAAATTGTCGCTTCTCCTCGGTGAGCTTGTGCAAAGGTTTGGCAACATCAGCAAAGTTTTTCACGAACCGTCGGTAATACGAGCATAATCCTAAAAATGCTCTCACCTCTGTCTTGTCTTTTGGAGTCGGCCAACCTTTGACAGCGATGACTTTTTCTGGGTCAGTTTGTACACCATCCTGCGAAATAACATGTCCCAGAAAGCTCACCTGTCGTTTGAAGAATGTGCACTTTTTCGGACTTAATTTTAGATTGGCTCCGCGTATTTTGGCCAGCACGCGTTCTAGATTTTGAAGATGATCTTCAAACGTTCGCCCCACAATGATAATGTCATCCAAATAGACAAGACAGGCTTCTCCAATCAATCCGGTAAGTACTAGCTCCATCAAACTTTCAAACGTTGCAGGCGCATTGCATAATCCAAAAGGCATTACCCTGAATTGCCAGAGACCCTTGCCAGTAGAAAACGCTGTTTTTTCCTTGTCCTTTGGATCTATTTCCACTTGCCAGTAGCCACTTTTCAAGTCTAGGGTTGTAAACCACTTCATTCCCGTCAGTGTATCTAATGTGTCGTCAATCCTCGGTAGTGGGTAACTGTCCTTCTTGGTCACTGCATTTAGTCGACGATAATCCACACAAAAACGCAAGCTGCCATCCTTCTTTTTAACAAGCACTACAGGAGAACACCATGGACTTGATGAAGATTCAATCACGCTATCTTTTATCATTCCTTCAATCATGGTCTCCACTTCCTTCTCTCTTGCAACAGGTAATCTCCTTGGTCGTTGACGGATAGGTGGCTCATTACCAGTATTTATTGTGTGTTGAACTAGCCCAGTCTTTCCAATGTCAGCATCATTTGAAGAGAAAATATCAGCGTACCGAAGCAACATCTTCTTAGCTTTTGCCATTTCTTCCACAGAAAGATCCTTGTGACAATCTTCAAGAAATGATGACACGTTGTATTTACTAGTTAGTTTATTGCCACTGGACAATTCCTGGCATTTTCGCATCCAGGCTACTTCTTCGCAGGTGCCTATTAACATTCCCTTTTTGATGTGATGTTCCTTATTACTTGGGTTCAATATTCGTACTGCTGAATTATCTGTGGTCCTCACTAGAGTACGTGCCATAATCCATGGTAGGTCATTGTCCGTTCTTTCTATTAGGACACATCGATTTTGTCCAGAAACTTGCAGCAACCTTACTGGTACAATGGTTTCTGATCTGGGAGGAAGAACCATTTTCTGAAGGCAGTAAACCTTTCCAGACACTCCACCTTCCATAAAGATTTCCTCTGTCCTGCACTTTAAAATTCCTTGGTTCACGTCTATCTCACATTGATGTTTTCGCATAAAATCCAATCCCAGGATGCAGTCATCAACTATGTCGGCAACAATGACTTTATGCTGGAAAGTTCTCTCACCCAGCTTCATCTCCACCTGCTTCTCGCCTCGGACGGCTATGTGCTGACCGGTTGCTGTCAGGAGCTGAATATGGTCATGGTTACAGACGAAGTCCCCAGAAAAGCGATTTGCAAGTTGAGAACTGACCACTGTACGAGAAGCACCAGTATCCAAAGTTATCTTACAGGGTGTTCCATTGATTTGGCCTTCGATAATCAGGCTATTCCCGTCATGGGCCTGTGAGATTGAAATTCTTGGGGCTTTTTTAAAACCGGCCAGCACTCGCCCCGCAGTCCTGGCGTTTACTCGTTTCCCTGCTGGTTGTGGGTGGAGGCAACCACCCGGTCTTCCTGAGATCGATCTTTCCTTTCAATCGACCGTTTGGGGCAACTGGACCTTAGATGACCCTTTTCACCACACTCATAGCATCTAGGGCTAAATTTTGGACGACTTTCACGGTTAGGGGTTGCTACCATTTCCCTGATGCGGTGCGCTCGATGGTCCTGACGCACGGCCTCCACCTCCAATGCATGGGCCAAAGCATTCTTCAAAGATTCGTGGTGCCCGAGTCTCACAGCAGCCCTTACTTCAAGGTCACGTATTCCATCGACAAAGGCCTGGACTAAATTACCGTCGATGAGTGCCGGTGACGATTGATATGCCTTTCGAACCAGCTTTTCTATTTCAAGAGCCCACTGCTGTAGGCTCTCGGAATGACGCTGCGCTCTGTCCTTTAATTGAGCACGGAACACGTGCTCCAGATGTGCATCACCATAGCGGGATTCCAATGCTTCGAGCAGCTGTTCGTAGGTAACTTCCTTTCCGAGGGCCTCTAAAATGGTAAGCGCCTGGTCACGAAGGCCTAGAGTAAGGGCAGTCATGGCCTGCGCTGTGGTCCATCCGTTGGCCTTGACCACGGCCTCAAACTGGATCTTGTAGGCTGACCACGAAGAGCTTCCATCAAACGGCGGCACCTTGAAGCCTCGGACTGTAGGTGTAGCAACCACTGAAGCCACGTTCCCATCTCCAGACTTCCGCACACCCAGAGCCTTTTTAACATCGGCGATCTGGGTTTCAGCGTTGGAGATGCGACTCTCTTGGTTTTGTACCTGGTCTTTTACATCCCGGAGTTCTTTCCCCATAGTCACGTGCAGGTCCTTTATGAAACGAGTCTGTTCCTCCTTATCACGGCGCAGATGCTCCTCAAGGCGTTGAGCCTGCTCCTCCTGCCGACGAGTCTGCTCCTCCTGCCGACGAGTCTGCTCCTCTTTATCACGGCGCAGCTGCTCCTCAATGCGTTTAGCCTGCTCCTCCTGCCGACGGGCCTGCTCCTGAAGCATTGCCATTAAAGCAGCAAAATCAATTGAAGCGGGAGCTTGGACCGCTGATGGTGGTGAAACCCCGGATGATCCAGCAGCTGGCTCCACCATTGGGTCAGGAATCTGGCGACGCACTTGTGATGGTGAACCTTCAAGTCGCCTGACATCCATTTCCAACTGCCGTTGACTGCGCGTCCTGATACCTTCCGTATCGTCCTTTGGAAGTACCGGCATTATTTTATCCCGACTTCTGACACCAATTTGTTACGAGCTAGGGTTCAGGATAAAATAAACTCTTAAAACACCGGTGAACAAATTAACACTTTTTAATAAAATAATCCAAAAAGCACAAATTCACACTTCCGTTAACCGCACTATTCAAAATTATCACTCTCACCACTTTACTTGCACTATACTACGCTGTTCTAAATTATTCCTCTCAGGTCTCTTGATTACTTCACACACTTAGCTAGTAGTCAACTGCCCTCCACGAATGAATTTACGACTTTATATACGAGCGTCTTAGAGTCTCGAATATTCTAACAATTACGAGCAATCTGTAGAAACGTCTACCATAGTCTAGAACTATCGGGAACTATATCTATCCTGCTCTAACAACAGGATAGCAGGCTCTTGCTACACTTCTCTGACACATCCTTACTCTATGGGTAGAGCCACAGGTTCAGCTACTCGTCAATAGATGGCGTTAAATGTGTTGCCGAATGACTTTATCTGTGGTGCCATATTCATTCTGTGTTGGCGCGTAACAGTATGTTAAAAAAGTACAATATCATACCACGATAGTTTACATTCAATAATATAATAATAGGCACTTTAGTAAATACTATATTATTCAAGTGATAGAATCCGAAAGGAGATCCGTAGAAGAACCAAGATCACCGACATAGCTCGCAGAATTACCAAGTTGAAGTGGCAATAGGCAGGTGATGTAGTTCTCAGAACTGATAGCCGTTAGGGAATAAATGTTTTCGAGGTGCGACCACAAACCGGGCGACGCAGTCATCTGCCCCCATCGATGGACCAACGACATTATAGAGGTCGCAGGAATTCGGTGGATGGAGGCAGCTCAAGACTGTTCGCTGTGGAATTCTACGGAGGAGTCCTATATCCAGCAGTGGACTTCTGTAGGCTGATCATGATGATGATGAGTTACTTTATTTTACTTTATCTTCTAAACACACAGAAAGTACTTTACCCTTGCGAGTTTTGGGATGATGCCAGACCAGCTCTTGGTTTCCAGAGAAGCATTAAAAATATGCAAAATATTTAGTCACGAAACGAACAAAAACAGCAAATTACGATATCAAAAGAACTGACGACATAAAAGTGCTATGTTGAGTTAGGAGCTCACTTAATATTGATAGATAGACATATTACTATAATTCTATTGAGGCTACTGTGTTCAACAGCTGGCAAATTTTTGATAACTCTCTTGAAATACAGTGATAGTTATCGGTATTGAACAATTTAAAATTTAAACGAAATCATTTTTAATAATTTTTATTGTGTAATAATCAATTAAGTCTAACTAACAGAAATCTTCTTACGAAAAAACGCCCCGTGCTGCTCTAAAAAGGCATTTTATTTGAATATCTCCTAAAATATAAAAACGCCCCGTGCTGCTCTAAAAAGGCATTTTATTTGAATATCTCCTAAAATATAAAAACCTGCGCTAAACTTTCCATTTTATTTTTCTAACTGACCCAATAATTTGCGAATATATTGTGGAACAACCGAATCTACCCAAAAGTTAGAGGAAACTTTATGTTTTTTTTTCTATTGACATAATATTGTTCTAAGAGTTTGTTGTTGAGTAAATCCTTGGAATTTTATTATAGAATCTATTAATATTTTTAATCTTTAACTTGATTTATTAAGGTAGAAATCAAATCTACAATTGGCATTTTTTTTAGGCGTGGTTTTAGATAATAATGACTATGTGACCTTTTTGATTACCTAGCTTGAGGTACCATGCTCTTTTTTTAGGGTGCCGTACCCAAAGGGTATACCGGCACGCTATTACTAAGACTTCGCTGTCCGTCCGTCTGTTACCAGGCTGTATCTCAACCGTGATATTTAGAAAGTTGAAATTTTCGCGGATAATACACATTTTTTTGCCGTTTTTATAGATAATTGTACCGAAACCTTCGTGCGCGAATCAGACTCGCGCTTGGCCGGTTTTTTATAGGTATTTGTTCCGTTAATCATTCCTAGCCATCCGTTTGCAAAGGAGGTTATCCAAACACCATTGTAGGTAACCTACCCACTGAGAAAATAACTCATTAATTTACATTGAGTCAGTTCTTCTTTTGGTTGTGGCTTCTGTGGTTTAGTTTCCACAATTTTTCCAATTGAGTCAGTTGTTCGTGGTTACTGGCATCCAAAGAATAATACTACCTAATAACATAGGTTGGCGTCAGTCCATTGACAAACGTTTCGAGTAGCGATGCATCCGATACCTCGATACCGATAATCGGCGATACTTCGGGCTAGCCGATATATCGGTATCGACGATATTTTTATGACCAATTCAACGATACTTTCTATTTTTTTAAATGTAGTGTAAACGAGCGTGTCGTCTCATGTTTGTGAAGATATTATTAAAGAATCGGAGGAAGATGAGCCCCTGTCTGCTCTGAGCTGTAATTCTCTCAAAGAAGAAGTTGAGAGATACCTGAGATCTCCCAATATATCGAGAGATGCAGACCCATTCGTTTTCTGGCACAATGACGTCTTATACCCAAACTTGAAAAAAATTGCGCACAAGTACTTTAGTTTCCAAATGAGTTCTGTCGCATCTGAGAGACTATTTTCCAGCGCAGGCCTTATTCAAACAGACTTGCGAAATCGCCTTTCTCCGCAAAACTTAAGATTACTTTGTTTTATAAATAAAAATCTTATTAATGTTAATTTAAATTACTAAAATTTATAATAATTATCTAATATGTATGTAACTACTTTTCATATTAATAAAAAAATAATCCGACTGGTGATTTATTTATTTTATCTACATGTTTGAATTCACAATTAACGTATCGGTATCGGTATCGCCGATATTTTTATTAGAGTATCGGTATCGTATCGGCGAAAAGGCGTATCGATGCAACCCTAGTTTCGAGGTACATTTTACATTTAGATAGTCAGTTGTACATTTAGAAAGATGATGAGTTAGCGCTCCCACTGTGTAAGTAATTGACACAATCTATTAAATACCTAGCGTAAGTAGGTTATTTCCATTTAATTAGAAATGCAACAAAGTGAGACGAAAGCTTTGAAATGTTCAAACTGCACCTTAGTCAACATAGCACAAATCCATTCGCTTTTAAACAAATTAACAAGTCTGGTGTAATGTTTATTTACGACATGGGCATGCTTGCACGACTAATACAACTGCAAACTTGTTACCTACAGGTGACGCTACGAAGGACAGGCAGTCTAGGGCGAACTAAAATATCTAGGCTAACCTAAAATAAATAAAGAAAAGATTGCCAATATAAAATCAAATGCCAATAGCGGTCTGAGTTTACCAGTGAGCGTAACAATAGACGTGGGGCCTACCTACCAGATCATTTGAATAATAATAATATAGATACTTCACTTTAGGTGTTAAGACTGCGCCGACCTCAAACAGAAATCTTCATACAAAAAAAAAGCGGCCAAGTGCGAGTCGGACTCGCCCATGAAGGGTTCCGTAGCAGCAAGTAACATAATATAAAAGTTCTTGGATGGCTTACGATTTATGACGTATTAAAAAAAACTACTCACTGGATCTCGTTCAAACCAATTTTGAGTGAAAGTTTACATGGTAATGTACATCAATTTTTTTTTTTAGTTTTATCATTCTCTTATTTTAGAAGTTATGGGGGGGGGGGGGGGGGCACACACACACTTTTTACCACTTTGGAAGTGTCTCTCCCGCAAACTATTCAGTTTAGAAAAAAATGATATTAGAACCTTCAATATCATTTTTGAAGACCTATGCATAGATACCACACACGTATAGGATTGATGAAAAAAAAAAATTGAGTTTCAGTCTAAGTAAGGGGAACCCCAAAAATAAAAAACTACTTACTAGATATCGTTCAAACCAATTTTGAGTGAAAGTTTATATGGTAATGTACATTTTTTTTTTTTTTTAGTTTTATCATTCTCTTATATTAGAAGTTACGGGGGGGGGGGGACACTTTTTACCACTTTGGAAGTGTATATCGCGTAAACTATTCAGTTTAGAAAAAAATTATGTTAGAAACCTCAACATCATTTTTGAAGACCTATCCATAGATACCTAACACGAACAGGATTGATGAAAAAAAAAATTGAGTTTCAGTTCTAAGTATAGTTGGGAACCCCAAAAATATTTGTTTTTTTTTTCAATTTTTGTGTAAAAATCTTAATGCGGTTCACAGAATACATCTACCTACCAAGTTTCAACAGTATAGCTCTTATAGTTTCGGAAAAAAAAGGCTGTGACATACACGGACAGACAGACAGACAGACAGACAGACAGACAGACATGACAAATCCATAAGGGTTCCTTGTCTTTGACTACGGAACCCTAAGAAATGCCACGCGCCGCCAGAAAAAGTGTTTTTTATTTAATATCTTGTAAAATATAGAGTATTTTGCCGACGTAACTTTGTTATTTTTTCTATCGAGAAATATTTTCCTATAGTTTTTCTGGTACAGTGATCCATCGGACATATAATGTATAGTATTCATGCAAATTTTGAAGTCTGTTAAAAATCTAATCTAAGATTAAGAATTTTGCGGTATAGGTATCCCACCATGACGGTGAAATATTGTTTTCAACTGTAGGCACAACAATACTTAGGTAGTTGTAACATGCGCTAAGCCACCAAAATAGATCGGTTATTTTAGCTAACAATATACAATAGATCGCGTGGAGCTGTTCGTAAAATGTGATATGTATCGGTAATCAGTCCACGATAGTGCAACCCCGGTGTAAAGAGGCCCATTGACGCTCTGCCTACCCTTTCGGGGAAAAGGCGTGTGTCTGTGTATGTAATCAGTCCAAGTTGTTCAAAATTTTAACAGTAATGGCTAACGAATTTCCGTACAAAAGGAGAGGTAACGTTTCTGCAAGTTGAGGTCATGTTGTGAAAAATCACACGAAAGAAAGGAAAATAAGGTTGACATTTGCGCAGCGTCTGCATAGGCTTGTAAAAACCAAAGGCATCGAAAGATCGATAACGCTTGCAACGGGCGGCAAAACGCGACCACAACATGAACTTACGCTACGGCTTTTTGCTTTCTTGAAAAAACTAAGTATAAAAGCTATGAATAACTAACATGCGAAGCTTAATTTTAGCTCTACCTACGAAATAAAATAAAAGATAAGACAGTAGTGTTCCTAAAAAACGGGGTCTACCAAAACTACAGAAGTTCTACCAAAATAACTGCAGCAATACCTATTGTATATTTCGAGTGATATACACCACGCAGTTCCTCCGCTTCTACGATGTTAGCAGAAAGTAAATATATCATAAAAACGAAGTGTTAACTATTTAATATATAAATTAGATGACTGAACGAAAATGCATTGCCATGCCGAATGCAACAACAAATGATATCCCGTATCTGCTAGTTTAGATGTCATTTTAAGTTTAGCTAGTCGCAACTTACAAACTTGTTCACGTTCTGGATATAATCTCTGTGCAGTTTTTTCTGTTCTTGTTGTTTTTGTTTATAACTCTCAAAAGATTGTTTTAAACATTTAGGACAGAGATAATAGCGTAAGCACAGTCTAAAGGCAAATTGAAAAAATCGGCCAAGTGCGAGTCGGACTCGCCCATGAAGGGTTCCGTAGCAGCATGTAACAAAGTAACATAATATAAAAGTTCTTGGATGGTTTACAATTTATGACGTATAAAAAAAACTACTTACTAGATCTCGTTCAAACTAATTTTCGGTGGAAGTTTACATTATATATATTTTTTTAGTTTTATCATTCTCTTATTTTAGAAGTAACGGGGGGGCGGGGGGGGGGCTACACATTTTACCACTTTAGAAGTGTCTCTCGCGCAAACTATTCAGTTTAGAAAAAAATTATATTAGAAACCTCAATATAATTTTTGAAGATCCATAGAAACACCGGTTTGATGTTTTTTTTTGAGTTTCAGTTCTAAGTATGGGGAACCCCAAAAATTTATTGTATTTTTTTGTAATTTTGTGTGAAAATCTTAATGCGGTTCACAGAATACATCTACTTACCAAGTTTCAACAGCATAGCTCTTATAGTTTCGGAAAAAAGCGGCGGTGACATACACGGACAGACAGACATGGCGAATCCATAAGGGTTCCGTTTTTTGCCATTATGCTACGGAACCCTAAAAAAGAGAATCGATGGAAAGAGTACCTATTATGCAAAAAATTGTAGCCAGATTTCTGGGATTAAATTTTCGTTCAAGTTTCAGTCTTAATTCAATATAATCACATGTCAGTGTTTTATGGTCAGTTGAGTAGAACATAATTTGTGTCATTTATGATAGCGACACTAGATTGGAATATGATTCGAACTTTATTTTGACTAGTTTTTATTACCAGAATTGGGCTTCTAATTGGGCTGGAAAAAGTCTGCGTTTTAGAACTCGTGTATGGCCACAGGCCCATAGCGTAAATAAGTAACCCAACAATTTTATATAAGCAGGTATTATTTATCAATCTTGTCCCACTACTGGGCAGAGGTTCCCCAAACTATAAAGCTCCCTTTTAGTAAGTTTACTTATAGGTTGAAGTCTCATAAAAAATCGAGGTTGAAGTTTTCCATGACGTAATCTATATGATTGCTTACTCAACATACAAAAGGGACTGTCTCGTTTCCAATTATTTTTGCATAGTCGAACAGTTTAATAATACCTAGTATAGATAAGAGAACTATTCCATATAGAATAGAAATATCCGCGGTTTCACGCGCATAGCACGATTTATTCACAATATAAAGTTGCGATTTATCGTTATTTATCGTCGCTTTAAGCAAGGTATTGTTTTAAAACAAGGAAATAATACTTGCATTTGCAATATTATGTGCAAACAACAATCTATTTAAAAGTAATTCCTGGAATGTTATTCTACTCTTAGGTGTGCTAAAAACAAAGTGGGAGAGACATTTTCTAAAACAATTTCTCAGAAGCTTTAAGTACTGAAAGTTTACTAATATATACCTGAACTTTGTTCACGAATAGTAAGAAAATCTAAAGAGCAAAAAGATAGCTTGTTAAGATAATCCTATTCTAATTACTTCATTCTTGATTCATATTAAAACTTTTTGTTATTTTGATTTTTATATCACAGACAAGTATAACCCCGCAACTTCGTCCGCGTGAAGTTTTTTCCATACGAACTTCAACAAACCGCTGCATTCTGTTACAGGGTGAAGTCTGGAAATACCTTTCTTAGTATCTCTATACCACGAACGGAATTTTCCCTCCAAATTTCTGGTCTCTAGGACTTTCGGTTTTGGCTATGCGACAGTCAGTCAGCCAATCGGTCAGTAACGCAACGATCGTACATATTATACTCGTATTGATAAAAGTATATCAAATCATTGTGTGACTCGCAGATTCACTGACTATCAACGCACAGCCTAAACCATCCAAGTCCTAGAGACCTTTTTGTTAGGTTCCTTTTGTGGTCTATGAAATGATGAATTTCCTAAATTCACTCCCTAACGGTGTTGAAGTTTGTAAGGAAAAAACTCCACGTGGAAGAAAGTCACGTCACGTCAAGTTTCGGAAATTCAACTGCTATCATTTAAATAGGAGAGGAAGGAAGAGGCTATGCTTTGCGTATCGACAAAACTATAAGCTTTTTATCACGGAGTCAAAATAAATTATCAAAACTAGCAGAAACGGGACGTAGCAACACAGTTTGACCTACAGTTGGGGTCTGCAACCAGTCTGAGAGGGCGTGGTCGATCTGTGAAAATTATCTATATAATTCAATGAAATTATTCAAATCCAGCTATTTACGAAACACGTTAATCCTAGAATAGCACCAATATCTCGTAGAGCCTTGACGCTCAGTCCCTTGGTGGGTGGATGGGGGAAGAGGGGTTGGATAACTTTTGCTGGGGCATAGTTATATATGATAATGTGGCATATTGTACTTGATATAGAAAATAATACTCAAATGGTGCATACTTTAGAGCGGCAGGTTTACGTTGATGCCATCAAATACGCCGATAGGTATTGCTATTTATTTGTCTCTTTCTCTCTCATGAAAGTCTGATCAAATAAAAATCAGGAACGAGCTGTAGACCCCTCTTCTGTGGCATTAATCTAAGTTTTCAATTAAACACCCGGCTCTTAAAAGCACTTCAGGCTTTTTATTGAACGGAATAAGTGGATCCACTGTGAAGTTTTACGAGTTAGTGTAATAAAAGCATTTGAGTATTCTTTAATTATAATTTACTTCTTGTTTCAGGAACTATCGTTATATGCTTAGGTGAGTCACCATAGAGTTTGCTCTATGGTGATAAATTTTACAATCAAAGTTTTGAAGAAACATGTCCTTATATAGAATTTCAGCATAAAAATATTAAACCATAAGTACCTGAAAGTCCTCCAAATATCGAAGCACATAACATTCAGCCAGAAGAAGCTCGTCTGAAACGCGTAGTAGACGATGAAGGCTGAAAAAACATAAATAAATTTAAAATAACAAACGCCGACAATGCTCTGCTTTTGAAAGATCAAATGCATCATATAGCTACTTATAAAAGAACAGAAAACAGATGACCAATCGATAAAATAAAATGGGTCAAACCACAGATTGTAAATAATATGATTCGTGTGATTGCCACTTTGTATAATGTAGGTGGGCAACGTAAACGTGTCTGTAAAGTTGCAGGGCTGAAAAATATCTGCTTTCAATAAATAATGTTTTAATTACATTAATTATTCAAATTCAGCTATTTTCGAAACACGTTAATAACACCAATATCTCGTAGAGCCTAGAGGCTCAATGTTTTTTTTAGCAGCGTAAAACTCATTTTACGCTGCGGGACAAATGTTTGTATGATCTGCAAATATTTGCATGGGTCTTGGTGTTGTGATGCCATGGTACTCGTAATTCCTGGTACCCACGATACAGGGTATCCTAGTGTGGGATGAGGAGTATAATGTATGAGACTGTTGGTATATCGGCTCTTACCTATATCGTACCTCTCAATCTAGCAGGCGTACTAGCTTATAAAACTTCTAGATAGGGCCACCTGAGTGAGACATGGCTTATCAAGTAGCAAGTAAGGGATTGCATTTGTCACCGAGAGATGCCCGTAAAGCAATCTACATACTAAAGTAGTGTAGTAGACTCGTAGTTCCAAACATAATTTTAGGCTTATTCAGTTACAGGCACATGAGACTTTTTATCTTTATGTCTCAAGGTAGTGAGTGCTATGCCACGTAGGGCGCGGCGCGTCCTTGGTGGGCGTGACCTGTGAGGTAATAATATTATAGGCAGAGGTTACCGCTTAACAGCAAATGAGCCAAATGCTTGATCCGTCATTCATTCGAAAAAAAAGATTGTGTATTTTCATCATTTATTTTATTTTATTTTATTTTATTTATTTTGGTAAACCAACAGCGATTTATACTATATTATTTATGTTTAACATTAACAAAATTATGGCCAAAAAAGGTCTACACAACTTAAAATTATCAAAAGATTCTACTTAGTACGATATATCAAACAAAACTTACTAGTTGCTACAAACAGATTGATCACGATGATAAAAGGGTGCGGGTGCATGAGTATGTGTGTATGAATCTATGTGTATGTTCGTGGGTGTGTGGATGTATGTGTGGGTGTGGGTGCAGTGTGGAGTGTTACAAATGTAGGTATGTGTAAGTATAGTAGAGTATAGTTTTAGGTCTTGTTTTTAGACATTTTTGTTTTATTCTTGTGATGTTATTACCTATGCGTTGAAATAAAATTTATACATATGAGCGATGCAGTTTTTTAATTTAAGGGTATCCTTCGAGTGCCTAAAGATGTCAATGTTAGAATATGATTTATTGTAAGTATTAGCAGCTCGACACAGGACCGAGTTTTGTGCATAGTTGGTGTTCACACGAGGGACATGAAAGAGCTCAGTATGCCTTGTGCGATATAACGGCGCCCCCAGCGACACACTACCACTCAGGGCAATCCAAACGATCAGATAATATATCATACAGCAACACGACATCATATTGCTTGCGTCTTTGCACTAAAGAATCAACACTGTAAATTACATGCTTCCGAGTAAGAATCAAATGTTCTGTGGTCTTTGAAACTCAGATATTTTATAAACTTTCTTTGGATGGACTCCAACCTCTGGATGTGTACAATATAAAATGGTGACCAGATACTGCAGGCATACTCAAGAATGCTCCGAACATAGGCAAAGTATAGAACTTTTATACATTCAATACTCCTAAAAGGTTTACAGACTCGCTTAATGAATCCTAGCTGTTTATAGGCTTTATCAACGATGATATCGATATGCTCTGTCATTGTCATTTTTGCATCTAGTCTCACGCCAAGATCTCGTATAGAATCAACTTTTTTTATTACAGTATTGTTAATATTGTATGTGAAATTTATTGGTTTGTTTTTACGCGTAAATGAAATTTGCATACACTTCGCAGTGTTAACAGTGATCCTATTCATTTTATAATATTTATCAAGGTTGTTTAAATCGTCCTGCACTCCCAGACAGTCATTAACATTTGTAACTTGCAAATAAATTTTCTTATCGTCTGCAAACATGATATGCTTAAAGATTTTGAAACAATAACCTATGTCGAATAAGTAGGTGTTGTATAAAACTGGCCCCAAAATAGATCCTTGCGGAACACCAGATTTAATGGTTGTATAGTCGCTTCGAGCAATCCCTATCACAACAGCCTGCTTCCTGTTAGCAATGTATGAGCTAATCCATCGATACTGGTTGCCTCGTATTCCCAGCGCATAAAGCTTATGGAGCAGGATGATGTGATCCACTCTATCGAAGGCTTTTTCAAAATCAGTGTAGATCACATCAACCTGAGCCCTATCGTCCATACTCCGGAACACAAAGTTAGTAAATACCGTAAGGTTACTAACAGTCGAGCGCTTATTCATAAAACCGTGTTGCTCCTGAGGCAGCGAATTAAAAATAATTTGACTAATGTTTTGGTAAACGATTCTTTCAAATAGTTTACTGAATATATTTAATATCGATATTGGGCGATAATGCTCCATGCAAATCCTAGAACCACTTTTAAGTATAGGTACTATCCTGGCCTTCTTCCATACATTAGGGAAAGCCCCAAATTTGTTAACAGATAAAGTGAAAATTATATGCAGAGGCTTGACAAGACCTAGAGTGCATTTTTTTATATAAAATGGTGGTATCCCATCAGTGCCGGGCCCCTTATCAATAGCTTTTAATAATTTGATTATATCTCCAGTTAAAATAATGGTTTCATTTGGTTCAGCATAGCTTATAACTATAAGATTGTGTTCATAAGATGATGCTGGTGATTGGAAAACACTTTCAAAGAACCTGATGAAGCCCTTGCATATCTCACTATCATTATTTAAGTATCGCCGCCGTATCATTTTACTGGGGTAGCCCAAACTATTGCTTCGAAGTGATTTTAGATAAAACCATAAACCCTTTGGGTTCTTTTTCAAAAATATTTGCATACAGCGACAGCTAGTTTGAAACTTCTTTTGGCGGGCCCTGAACTCTGAAAAAGCATCATAGTCTCTAGGGTTACCGTATAACTTCCAACGTCGATGTGCGTTTTTTAAATCTCTACTAACTTTTATTAAAGGCTTAGAATACCATGATGGATAAGAGCTTGATGGGCAGGTGGTGAATCGTACAAATTTGTCTATTGCTATACGAATGTGTGTGTAAAAGTTTGTGACAACTTCATCAATATTTTGACCACTAAGAACTGAATCCCAGTCAATATTTGACAAGTATTCGTTTATTTTCACATAGTCCGCCTTATACAACGCAATGATCATATAATCATCATTGTGTCAGCTTTCATAACATCCATGGGAGGAGACGGAGGGGCCTATTCTTACGCTGGACACACTAAAGCACGCGCCCACGTGGCATTTCACTCACTACCCTAAAACATAAAGACAAAAAGCCTCGTATGCCTGTTTTAGAATTCTAGCTCAGAAGATTTAAAATCGTTGCTTATCAACAAACTATCGGAAAATATATAAAGAATAGATCAAACATAAATATTAATATCTTCGTACTAAATTAAATGAACGGGTAGTTAGTGTGTTCCATTCCACATCTCATCTGGCAGTCCAGACATTGTTGTTTATATTCAAAATCTCGAAGAGCACAGCAGACTCAGCTTTTAGGTAAATGGAGTAGTCTATATAGAATTAAGGCTTGTTCTTAATTTAGATCTGTTATGACCTATACGTTATTAAAGATTAACTTTTAGTTCAATGTATGTCCATCGCACGTCTGGAGTTTACACTAGTCCAGTATATGCGCAAATATGTTGCCCAGAGGAAAAACCTATCGGTCTTGCACATTTTGTTGACGCTCGATTTAACTATTTTACTCCCCATCTATAAGAGTGCGGGGGCTGGGCTTTGTAAACTTCAAAAACTCCAATAATTTATTAGCAAACAGCCACAGATTCGTATGTTCATTACACCTAGTTAATTATCAATATATCTAGATGAACATGACATGTTTATAAACACTCGCATGCATTGCTATTAAATGCTTGCGTCAAAATTATAGGGAAACTTTTTTATTCGTATTTTTTCATAAGTATCAATATTTCATGAATATTTCTCATTTAATTTCAATCACCCGAGGCAGCCAGACGCCAAATTCCATCACTATATAACTCAGTAAAGTTCAGCTAAGTTAGAAAGTGACAGAATAGCGTTCGCGCTACGAAAAATCAAATAATTGCTTATTACAAAAAGGTTTTTTTTTATACTACTTGAATGACGGAACAAGCAGATGGCCCACCTGATGAACCTCTGCCTATGAACAGTGCATTACCTCATAGGTCACGTCCACCTAGGACGCACTCTATGTGGCATTGCACTGCGCCCACCTCCCCGAGACATAAAGATGAAAAGTCTCATGTGCCTGTTATAAAAACCGACTTCGTAGTTTTAAGAAATTGTTATTACCTACTTAGTTGTTGTAGGAAACAAATTCTTGAAATATATCGTAGGGTTCCTTCCTGAGATCTCATTCAAAACGTGTGCAAAACAAGAGTTTTCATATTTATGTTTTATCGAAGTTTTTTTCATATCGTGTCATATTCTCATATTCATAAAGAGAAAAAAAAAACATTTTCCAAAATATTTGACTCTTAGACCCAGTAGATACTGAGTTCTAGAACGATTTTGGTGGGAAAAATTACATATTTATTACGGCCTCAACAAGTTTACTATACCAATATCCACAAACCTTATTGGACATTTGGACATGATACTAACCCAAAGTGGACATTAAATATTGACCCAAGATTATGGCATGTTTACGACAGATAGAAAAACAAAATACGAACAATCTTTTTCTTATTAGTTAGGACTTCGGTTTTATAAAGACGATATTGTTATGACATAGATATTAGCCACTTTATAAAGACGATATTGTTATGACATAGATATTAGCCACTTTATAAAGACGATATTGTTATGACATAGATATTAGCCACTTTTTTTTTCAGCTCTCTCTCTTTATCTTTATTTTGCAGCATGGTTGAAAAAGCAGCAAATGTTGTTTTAAAACGATGCAAAATTACTACTGGAAAATGTATTTTTGGTCTTAGAAACCTTTTCAGTATTCACTATTGTATTTGAAACGATGAGACGATTTTTTAGAACATCAACTCAAAACTACGGTCAACCGAAAATAATCTAAATTTTAAAAAATTGTCCAGCCTATAGGCTCGTATCTTACCTTATCTGAGCGGAGCTGAGTGTGTAAGTAACAGCTCGTAGACCTTGGTACTATCTTGACTAATGTAGGTAATTAGAAGCATGTATGTTTTAGGTCAAGTCTTGCAAGCTGAATTAGAACCACTTCTTGACATCCGATTGAGCTGAAATTTTGCAAACCTGGCAAGTTCCTATGACAATACAATATTATGATAACAACGAGCTGATCTGATGATGGAGATGGAAGGTGGCCAACGGAACTCCTCGATGGATAATAGTAGACTGGCCGTGTTTTGGCCAATTTTGATTTCCGATCACTAATTTTATAAAAGCTTGTATTTTACTCCGGCTCTGATTTTAAAGCGTTTTTTTTTATGTGTACCAAATTAGCGTCAGTACTTGAGATTTGCCGGATACCTGATTACTGGGTTTTGTATAGCCTTATTTAGGATATTCTTCAAATAAAAAGATGTGCTTGCGTTCACAATGAGGCTTGTAATTCAATACAGAAAAAAGTAGAAAAGTACATTTATCGAGGAATCAAGGATGGGGGACAATTTGAATAAACCAATAGCAGCGCGTTTAACACTACATATCCCGTCACGTGTGTCCCTTGTGGTTGGCTGTATGAAGGAAACGTAAACGAAAACAGCCCGATGCATCAGACTGTTGTAATCGCGAACATGCCCCCGGCCTTGGAAGCAGCAGCTTTCAATTTTGTTGATGCTTTGAAGACTGCTTATCATGCGCGTCTAGAAATAGAGGGCAGATCTTGGCGTAGGCTCGACGAACAACGCCTGAAGCCGTTTGTATGTCTGCAACTCTTGAGATACCATCCTTGCCGGGTATAGTTGCTAGTACTCGACCCATGTGCCATTTTAGCGGTGGAAAATTGTTATCTTTGATTAGGACAAGTGTGTTTGCCTTTAACTCCACTGTCTGCTTGTTCCATTTGGTGCGCACCTGCAACTCGGACACATATTCTTTGGCCCAGCGGGTCCAAAAATGTTGGCGTATTTGTTCCACTCTTTGATAGCGATTCAACCGATGTACGGGAGTGTCACTGATGTTGTCTCTGACAGGTGCAGTTAGCGGTCGACCAACCAGAAAGTGAGCGGGAGTTAGAGGAGCAAAGTCGTTGGGGTCTGGAGAAAGAGGAGAAAGTGGTCGGGAATTTAGGACAGCTTCTACTTGTGATAACACTGTGCTAAACTCTTCAAAAGTGAGGTGTGCGTTTCCTACTACACGTCGAAGATGATGTTTACACGATTTCACTCCTGCCTCAAAAAGACCGCCAAAATGTGCCGCGTAGGGGGGATTGAACCTTAGCTTAATTTGCTGGCTAGTAGCATATTCAATAATATCTGCAGGACATTTCCGTAAAAACTTTGAGAAATCATTCATTAACCCTACAAAGTTACGGCCGTTATCAGATAATATTTCTTGTGGCTTACCACGCCTAGATATAAATCTATTTAAAGCTAATAAGTAAGCCTCAGTAGTGAGATCACTGACTAACTCTAAATGTACAGCACGCGTCACAAAGCATACAAATAAGCAAATGTATGCCTTAGAAGTTGTAGCTCCCCTACCTTTACGGTTAAGTATGAAGAAAGGCCCACAGTAGTCTACTCCACATCGATTAAATGGATAAGTAGGAGTTATTCTTTCCTTAGGTAAATTACCCATAAGGGGTGTAAGTATTTTACCCTTCAAGCGTGTACACTTAACGCAAGTGTTCACTATATATCTAGCTAGGCTCCTACCACCTAAAGGCCACCACATGTCTCGTAAATGGCAAAGTAATGCCTGTGTTCCAGTGTGGAGTAGCTGCAGATGCCCGTGTCTAAATAACAATTTAGTAAAATAATGTTTACTAGACACTAAGATTGGGTGCATTTTATCATAACTAAACTCATCAGAGTTTCCTAATCGCCCACCTACTCGCATAATTTTATTTTTGTCTAAGAATAAACTTAATTTTCTTAAATTGTTGTTAATGCTCGCATTTTTACTTAATAATTTATATTCACATGGATAACTTTCCATTTGAGACCACCGAACCAACGTTTGTTCAGATTCATTTAACTCATCTACAGTAAGTACGCCCGTGCGCCTTTCATTTTTATTGCGAATATTGTGTATAAATCTTAACATAAAGGCTACGGCACGCGTCATACGTTTAAACTGTGAAAATCTCTCAAATGGAAATAATGAAATGTCAGCTGAATCATTTGCCACAGAACAAGAAATAGGCGATGGCTTAAGCTCAGGAAGATTCTCAGACGTTTCCACGACCCTATAATTGTCCAATGAGAAGCTAGGGCTTCGTAAAAATTGGGGACCCTCCCACCATAAAGTGGAAGAAGCAAGTTCTTCTAAGCTTGATCCTCGTGATGCGAGATCAGCAGGATTTTCCTTACTACTCACATGGCGCCAGAGGACATCTTTCGTCATATCATGAATTTCCGAAGTTCTATTTTGAACAAACGTTTTTAATTTATTTGGTGCCATGTGTAACCAGCCTAATACTATGGTTGAGTCCGTCCAAAACACGACACTATTGAACTTGCATGTTAACGAACTGCGAACCTTATCTAGCAGTTTAGCACCCAGTAAGGCACCGCACAGCTCAAGCCGCGGTATACTCATAGGCTTTAAAGGCGCTACCTTTGCCTTGGAAAAAAGTAATCTTACAGATAACGTTCGATCCTGATTAATTGTGCGAGCATAGATACAGGCGCCGTACGCAGTTTGCGACGCGTCGCTAAACACATGCAGTTCTACATAAGTAGGTAGGCTACCTATAGCGTGGCGAGGAATGCGAATAGTATCGAGCCTTTGCAGTGCGATTACAAACCTGTTCCACGTTTGCGCGATGTTAGATGGAACTATGTCATCCCAACCTATTTTAAGTAGCCATAATTGTTGCAATAATACCTTTGCGATAATGATCGTGGGACTTAACAAACCAAGAGGGTCAAAAATTTGCGAAATATTTGACAAAATCCCTCTTTTTGTGACTGATTTACCATCATTATGGAATTGCGTATTGAAATAAAATTCATCGCTTAAATTATTCCAGCCTATACCTAGCGTTTTAGAACTTAGGTTATCTTTGCAATTAAATTCCTTCGACTGGTTAGACAAATCATCATCATCATCACATGAAAAGTTGTACATCCACTTACGAAGTGGAAAACAACCAGCCTGTAGCGCGTCTCTGACGTCCGCGCATAGCTTTAGTAAGCTCTTTTTATCGTTAAGTCCAGTTAAAAGGTCATCTACGTAAAAATCATCCCTGACTACCCTTTGAACTTCAGGGTTTGATGATACGACCCCTAACTGCTTCAAGCACCTTATACTTAAAAACGGAGCGGAAGCAGTTCCGTAGGTAACTGTATTTAACTGATAAATGCGTAAGGATTTTGATGGATCATCGCGCCATAAAATCATTTGCAGTTTACGTAAATCTTGGTCTACTAAGCAATTTCTAAACATTTTGGTGACGTCAGCACATGCGACGTATTTATGCTGTCTAAGGCTGCGTTTCCATTGACGCGGAGCTGGGCGGAGCGGAGCTTAGCGGTGCATGAATTGACCAATCACTATGGCGAGCGAGCAGCCAGCAGAGATTTCGAGCATAGTGATTGGTCAATTCATGCACCGCTAAGCTCCGCTCCGCTCCGCTCCGCGTCAATGGAAACGCAGCCTTAAGCGCAGAAGAATGGATATTAAGTCACCCTGTATCGACTGACCCACTAGTTGCAGGTCGTTAAGTGACTTTCCAGAGGTAGTCGAGGCACTGGCATCAAAAACAACACGCAACTTAGTGGTGGTGCTATGCTCTCGGTAAATGCCGTGGTGTGCCATGAAGTAGCATGGACTCTCGTAGGAACTTACTGTGCTCATATGACCTAAATCTTCGTACTCTTTCATAAAGTTTACGTATAATTTTTTATAGTCAGGCGAACGTTGTAGACGTTTTTCTAATGCGATAAAACGGCGCTCTGCTTGATTATATGATTCGCCTAAAGCATCAGGTGACTCTTTAAAAGGAATACGCACTGAGAACCTACCTTCGCTATCGCGCGTAGTAGTGCGAATAAAATGTTCTTCACATGCGCGTTCTTCCTCAGTCTGTGTATCCCTAGCCTTAGAAAGCTCTTCGACCTCCCAAAACATACGTAATTGCGTATCTAGTGTACTACTAAAATTGCAGTGAATGCGCGTCGAATTCTGCATTGGAGTGACAATAGGACCGGAAATAATCCACCCTAGTTTAGTATTTTGTAGGTAGGGGCCACTAGGAAGTCTAAATTTACCTTCCCCAATGAGGTCCCAAAACCTATCCGCGCCTATTAATATATCAACGTTTTTACAATCTAAAAACTCCGGATCTGCCAACCTTATGTTGTCTGGAATACCGAACTGCGCGCCTAATTGACATAAGGCCGGCATCGTTGACGTTATTTGCGATAATACAAAACAATTAATGCGTGTAGTGTATGTATTATCGACACGCGATTTAATTTCAATGCTACAAGTTTCCGAACATTGTATCACTGAATTACCTACCCCTCTGACTTCATGAATGGACTGTAACAATGGCGTGTTAATTAGATTGCAAAATGATTTAGAAATAAAACACCGCTGGCTTCCACTGTCAAGCAGCGCGCGCGCCTGGTGATAAGTACCATGCGAGTCTGCTACCTCGACCACAGCTGTTGACAATAGAACCGTATGCATATCTACAGATTTTGCGCATCGAGTTTGTATATGCGCCTTGTTTACACATATTGGAGGCGAGTCTTCGGCAGCAGCCGGCTGGTCACGGTTCGCTGCATTCACGTCAGACCGCTCGGCCCGAGCACTCGAATGCAATGCTACCGAACTCATATCGTTATCATTATGAATTAATGAATTATGTTTTTTGTTGCATTTCCTGCACGCCCCAAATTTACAGATATCGGACGCATGCCCCGTGCGCAAACAATTCTCGCAAAGTTTATTCTCGCGTATTAACTTTAACTTAGATTCTAAATTACTTTCAATAAACTTTTGACAAGAATAAATTGGATGTGCTCCGTTGCATTTTATGCAGGGTTTGTAAAAACGAGACTGACTGTCGTTTGGCTTCTTGGTAGAAACATTGCAGTGTGATACGTTTCGTGAATATGTACCTTGTTTTTTATTCTCAGGTTGTGAATTCTGTACTTTGTTATGTGACAGCTGCAGTGTTTCTAGCATATCAGCCCTGTCGCATAAAAATCCAATCAAATCGCTCATTTTAATTATGCGTTTAGAAGTATTATCGCTCGGTAGTAATGTGCATTTATATGTCTCCCACTCGCGCTCGGTCGTTTTATCTAGCTTAGATACGATGATGTAATTAATCAGTGTATCCCAAGAGTCAGTAGGTTCACCTAGGATTTTTAATGCGCGTATATTTTTTAATATTGTGTCAATTAGCTTTCTTATGCAAACAGATGACTCTTTAGTCAACGCATTGATGGTAAACAACGCTTTTACGTGGTTATGAACCAAAAGTCTGTTGTTGTTGTACCTATTCAACAACAATTCCCATGCAACAGAATAGTTATCTGAGGAGAATTCTATAGATTCTATAACCAATAAGGCATTACCTTTCAGCGAGGACTTTAAGTAATGAAATTTCTGAATACTACTTATTTGCTTTGAGTTATGCACTAATGACAAATAGGTGTCCCTAAACTCGAGCCAGTGCTCATACGAGCCATCAAAGGTGGGCATAGATATAGTGGGCAACTTTATCGATTGTAAGTTGCCGTAGGACTTGTTAGAACAGTCAGTAACCTCATCACTTGCTAGCATAGATTCCGCTAGGGCTAATGTACTATAATAATGATTTTCAAATGATTCTCTGTTACTCAGCTGATCAGATATTTCGCTATCATCTACACACTCTTCGATTTTAGTTTGAATGTCACAGAAATCATTGAATAAACCAGTAGCTCCTTTAATGCGTAGCTTTAAATCTATACGATCTCGAGAGGAAGAAAGCAGAGTGTCATCCTCTAATGACTGTAAATAGTTAGCAAATTTAGTTAATCTGCCCTTTACGATTCCGCGTTTTCTTACTAGCTCACGAACCAAGTTAGGATTCTCACAGCGAAGATTAGGAGACCTATCGCGAGATTTAGATCTATCGTTGGCGATATCTACGTTTAACGTAGGAGATTTGTCGCGAGATTGAACATTGTCGCTAGACATTTTGGCGGTCAGTGAAAACAGAAGTTACTTACGTTTTGAATGCTTGAATAGAATAGGTACACGTCAGCAGTGATAGCTACGCCACATGCCTTTGTATTGACTATCTTTAGCACTTGTTAGCACTCCGTAGCAGTAAACACAGATTGCGTATGATGAGTATGATGAGATGCCAATCCAACTTCAATTCCAATTTGCGCTTTGCCTCCAGGTAGTCTTCGGTCCAAATAGATTATTGCGTATTGGTATTGCGTAGTTATTCGTCCAGTAATGGCGGCCACGTCCACGAATTCCACAGGATGCTGGTGTAGTATTTGGCAAAGAAGGTCCAAAATATGTACCAAATTAGCGTCAGTACTTGAGATTTGCCGGATACCTGATTACTGGGTTTTGTATAGCCTTATTTAGGATATTCTTCAAATAAAAAGATGTGCTTGCGTTCACAATGAGGCTTGTAATTCAATACAGAAAAAAGTAGAAAAGTACATTTATCGAGGAATCAAGGATGGGGGACAATTTGAATAAACCAATAGCAGCGCGTTTAACACTACATATCCCGTCACGTGTGTCCCTTGTGGTTGGCTGTATGAAGGAAACGTAAACGAAAACAGCCCGATGCATCAGACTGTTGTAATCGCGAACAATGATAGATAGATAGATGGATACGTTTATTAAGAAAAAGGTTCAATACATGTTCAATTGTTTTGTTGTAACCGCGTAAACCAAGGTAGGTTTGTGATGGTTACTCACATTCGCTTACTCGCACTAATAACTAACTTAATTTAAAAGAAACATAAATAGGTAAGTACTTACGCATAAACTACACCTCTTACCTATTTACCAACATGTAGGTAACAACAGCAGGTACAATATAAGTACTTACGCATAAACTACACCTCTTACCTATTTACCAACATGTAGGTAACAACAGCAGGTACAATATAAGTACTTACGCATAAACTACACCTCTTACCTATTTACCAACATGTAGGTAACAACAGCAGGTACAATATAAGTACTTACGCATAAACTACACCTCTTACCTATTTACCAACATGTAGGTAACAACAGCAGGTACAATATAAGTACTTACGCATAAACTACACCTCTTACCTATTTACCAACATGTAGGTAACAACAGCAGGTACAATATAAGTACTTACGCATAAACTACACCTCTTACCTATTTACCAACATGTAGGTAACAACAGCAGGTACAATATAAGTACTTACGCATAAACTACACCTCTTACCTATTTACCAACATGTAGGTAACAACAGCAGGTACAATATAAGTACTTACGCATAAACTACACCTCTTACCTATTTACCAACATGTAGGTAACAACAGCAGGTACAATATAAGTACTTACGCATAAACTACACCTCTTACCTATTTACCAACATGTAGGTAACAACAGCAGGTACAATATAGGTATTTACTAGGTAGGCAGGTATGATTGCATTACAATTAAGCGAGTGTACCTATACTATGCATTTGAATACCACGGTAGGTAAGTATTGAAGTAACATAGTTAGTAACATATATATATCATGAAAGTATGCTATTGTTAGTTTTTAGATCTAAATTTATATCTCCTAGCATGTAGGCATCGTGTAATGTAAGTATTGAAGTAACATAGTTAGTAACATAGATATATCATGAAAGTATGCTATTGTTAGTTTTTAGATCTAAATTTATATCTCCTAGCATGTACTGCATGTAGGCATCGTGTAATGTAAGTATTGAAGTAACATAGTTAGTAACATAGATATATCATGAAAGTATGCTATTGTTAGTTTTTAGATCTAAATTTATATCTCCTAGCATGTAGGCATCGTGTAATGTAAGTATTGGTGCACTGATAGTATGTTTTTTATGTATTTTATGACTAGATGCCTACTTTATAATGGAGGCCTGTATAAACACACAAATATAAGCTGAATACCTACTTATAAGTAATAGATTCATAGTGATGTGTGTGTGTGTGTGTATACGTAAAATGCATGTGTGTTTTTACGTACAATAATACACCACCACCTTTTCTATATTGACTAAGTAAGTTTTTTGAGAGATTGTGTTTGCGTGCTGATACTTATAAAATAGGGATTTTATAAGTTTGAGGCCATAGTTTGTCTGCCTTCTGTATGTACGGCATTATGTATTTGTTGCCCCGTAGCTGCGAAACGGGTGCTTTGATTTCAAAGGTTTTTTTTAATGAAAGATGGTATTTGCGTTTGTTCTTTGCTATGTTTGGTGGAAATTGGTGCAGCCGTTTCCGGGATAATCAACTTGCTACAATTTTTTGATTGGAACTCAATATTTTTTCTTGCTGGAACCTTCAGTTGAGCTCAAATGTTAATTTTCAATGACATCATGCTCCAGGGTCTGATGATGACCAGCACACAATGAATAAGGATCTAGGGTGCAACGGATGTTCTTATTTCTATGCGGTTTATTTGTATGAAAACTGTTGTTGGAACAATGGAAATAGTCTGGAGTTTTTTTAAAATTTTCATAAAATTAACTTGTTTATGCAACTAATACAAGTAGGTATGGACAAAATTAAAAAAATTAAACAGTTGTGCTACCTGAAGACCGCTGCTAACGATCTAAAGGTTGCTCAACTTATCCAAATCACTACCAGACGGAAACGTCCCTAAGATGCTGGCTGCATTGCCACGCTGAATGGCAATACTAATGCGTTGAGCCAGTTATATTATTTACTTACTTATTCCAGTTACTTCTAGTTACTTCTCTTCTTATTCCAGTTAGATCCAAGCCCTCATGAGCGGGTCATCTAAACCGCAAAACATCAAAGTAGCATAAGACCTAAACTAAGTAGTTTAATTTTTAGATAAGTAATTAGTTTTTTAAGTACCTACCTACTGTTCTTTTTCTAAGAAAATAAAATAAAATAAATAAATATTGTATTCGTAGATTTTACAAATCTCTTCGCTCAGGTGGATACTGATAACATGATAAATGAAATTATTTCAAATAGCAGACGTCTTCGTGAGTCAGGTAATTGTATTTAATCATCGGTCTGGGTCAATGACTTTCAATGACAACTCCTATTAACCCACACACGCACGGTGTGCCGGACAGAATCTGAGAGCGGGTCGAGTGGGCAAGCAGTAGTTATCTAATAGGGTACTTACTTTACAGTATAGTACGCGTCATGTAAAAAAATTGCTGCAGAACGCCTGAAGAAGCTTGACCGCCAGCATTCTTTTTACATGACGCGCATTGTACCTATACGTACTTGTACTATTATTTATTCTGTGCCTACATTATATTTCGGATCACTGTTATACAAATTAAGAACACAAGTTACCAACTAAGAAATATATCTGGCTATGTAGTACATGTTAGCAGGATGGAAGACACAAGGTGAAAGGTGAAAAAGGTGATGAGAATAATCGGACGATCACGCGTATTTAGAAAAGAAAGCGGACCAGACTGGATAAACAAGCCAGAGAAAGAAAAGCTGACAGATATGGGGGAGGCCTACGCCAAACAGGCGACTACATCTGTATCTATTGAAAATATTTTATGACATGGGCATTAATTTATAACAATATTATATAACTGTAATATGAAGTAGTAGAATTCATCAAACTAAAATTAAATTTCAATTTGTTTTTATTTAAAAACAAATTACATTTATCCCCGCTATTATGCTTTCATAGCTAATTTATGCAATTTTTTCCCGTATTTAGCTGCGCTTTAAGATTAACTGAAAAGTCACCACGTATCTTTGACATTTTGCTTCTAAATTATGGGTTTGATTTACTGATTTAAAGTTGTAGATACATGAGAATATGTATGAGCAAAATGCTCATATACTCTAGCGACACGCACCACGCTTCCTTACCAATTATCTTTACCTGATATTTTTATGAGCAGTACACTAAGGGCTGGTTCCCAGCTACCTCGAAGGACCCATAATGACGTAATACCTTTACGAGTGCCTAACGCGATGTCTCTAGGCCGAATTATGTAACAAGTAGGTAGATAATTAGGTAGTGTTGCCTACATAATATAGATATATGTTGGGACATGGTGCTTCAGACAAAAATCGCTGCAAACTGTGTTGCTCCGCACACACTCCCGCTTTTAGTATAATTAGAAAAACAACTATCACAGCCTTATTATTTTTTGGAGTATAACATGCAATTTTTATGTCAATTAGCTCACGAGTCACGGGGCGTGGTCAAATTAAGGTCGTAATAGGATATTAGCATTTAATTAGTGGTGATTTACTTCGTGATGGAAGTCGCCAGGCCTTGACCGGTGCAAAAACTTGGGATGGCCAAACCCACCAGGACACCAACCGTTACAAGGATGGTCAACAGAGGCCAATTGACTGAACTTTGTTCACTCTTAAATAACACAGAGTAGTTTTAAAAATAATGCCTGGTTGCTATCGTACCCTCTACCAGTGAAACTTACATGACCTCGTTTCTAGGACGAGTGATGTCCTCTCGTGGGCCTGTTGCTTTATGCCAAGTGTACCTGAACAAGTGGTCTATAAAGCCTCTGTCACACGTAGCGATTTATAGATGCAACTTTTCACCCGTGAAAATTAACATCGTATGACCGCGTACCTATGCGTTAAAAATAGCTAATTGAAAAATAGCAGCTATACTATAATTGAGCATGGACAATTTTGCACTTGCGAAAAATAGCGAAGCGATAAATAGCTATACATGTAACAGGGCACTTCCTAAAATTAGCGCGAGTAGCTAAATCCTATTGTGTCTTCATTGCGTGTATCGTATAGAAACTAGCCATTAAAATGTGCCGTTTTTGACACAAATGAATGGCAAGTTACTACACAACAACAACACAAGCACGATCGTCGTTACAATCATTAGTTACGACGGCGTTTGAAAAACTCAGACTTGGTCTTTACTATGATGGCATTTCGACTACACGGAGTCAATCGAATGAGATTTTTAGCTGCTAAAAATAGCATGCTGTATTCGACAGTAGGCGTGACGGTAACGGTAACGGCGATTTATAATTGTATACCCAAGTCGGAGTTTTACGGCAACCATCGTAACGAGGATCATGACTACGATCGTTTGTGTATTATGTAGTATTGTGTAATCTATGCCAGAAACATCACAGATGAATGGCTAGTTACTATGTAATACATGGACTATCGTCGTCACGATCATCGTTACGATTGTGTTGCAAAACTCTGACTTCGGCCTCTGAGTAACCGCTCGTGAAAAATGGCAGCTATAAATCGCTACGTGTGACTGAGGCTTTTAACGCCTGTATAAAATATTTTAGTCCAGTCAATAAAGGGTTTGACTCCAACATGAATACTGCCGCCTTTAAATTTTATACAGTACCTACCCTACCACACACACACACACACACACACACACACAGCTGCTGTCACACGGGACACACAGGTGCTGTCACAACAGGTGCTGTCACAGCGAACAATGAAAGTGGAGTAAAAAAAGTTCCTATTGAATAAGTTTTTTGTGAAAAATATATTTTTCAAGACAAGCTTTTATAAATTTATGATCTTAACCGTGTGCTGATCAAAATGAGCCTAAACACGGCCAGTCTACTATTATCCCCCGAGGAGTTCCGTTGTCCACCTTCCGTCTCCATCATCAGATTAGTTCGCTGTCACCATAATATTGCATTGTCATCGGAACTTGACAGGTATGCAAAATATCATCTCAAACGGTTGAGGATAACTGCTTTAAAATTCAGTTGCAAGATTCCACCCGGACAAACATACATACATTGCAAGTTAATAAAAGAAATGGAAAAAATACAGGTCCAATTTCTTCCCATATACCTACTGTGGAATCATGAAAGTGTCTATCTATGTTCCAAATATACACTAATAAAGTATGGATTTTTACTCACCGACAGTCAAGCAGAAAGGCATTTCGACGCCGATCGTGCCGATATGCAGCTTCAAGTACGCAAGAAAGGGGTAGGCCACGATTAGGCCGCCACAGTACGCCATCAAGCACATGCCGTGAAGGTTCCTCAGCTCCGGTATGAGGGCGTACACGAGGAACGTGGCGAGTAGAAATGGGACTGACAGCATCAGACCTGCGAAGCGAACGCATTCTCGAAGTTTAATCAGTAACAAAAGAGATGTTGTGTGAAATCTAAACATTTTGAATGACATCTTCTTATACAATAAATCCATATCAGACGTTAAAATATATTTAATTCTAAAATGTCTTCTCTGTTGTTCTGTTGCTCCTTCTCTGTATTCATTTACAGACTGAATATCGCAGCTCGCGTCCGTCGCCGGAAAAATCACGTTGGTTGGTTGGTGAATTTCTTAATTTCCTAGCTCTACCAGACTTGAAGCCACGTCAGCCAGCCAGACTCACCAACAGCATAAGCTGTGTACAGCACGTAGCTGTCATCAGTGCTCACTTCCTCAGGATAGCAGATAATGGCGCTCAGACGCGGCGGCGACGACAGGTCAGTGGTTCTCATCTCCGCGCAGTAGCTCTTCGGAGGGTGCAGTGGTAAAGCGCCATGTTGGCTGACCTCGAGCAGGGATCCATTCTGCAATTAAGAATTTGTTGTACCATCAAGTCTCAAACAGACAGTCTGCACGGTTGAAAGTGATAGAATAGCGCTCGCGAAATGAAAAGTAAGCGAAAATCACGAAAAAAAATCGTACAAAATAGTTAGGAGAGTTATTTGAAAAAATAAGCCAAAGGTTCGCTTGGCGTCGTGTTATTTAATATACTGCTTTGTTTCACAATTAATAAGTAAAGTTCTAAGTAAGCTACTTCAAATTTAACTGCTCAGTAAACAGGTATTTGCATTTCACAATCCCTCGGTAGTGTTAATCACCACTTTATCTCAAAGTCAAAGTCAATAGTACTTTATTCATTGAAATCACAATGATAATTTTCATCATTTTCATCTGCTCAGTAAGTAAAAAAATAACGAAAGGATTTTTTCCCTTTTTTTAAGGTTTTTTTTTATGGAGTTAACTCGCTGAGTAACTACTTTGTTTTTTTAATTTGGGTGATACCTTTGCAGCAGTGAGACAAAATAGGTTAAGAAAAAAAACAGTTCTTTTTTAATATTATAAAAATACTGAGAAGAATGGTTTTAAGGCTGTGCCAACACCAAACAGAAATCTTCATACAAAATATCTTGAAACATTCGCGCCGCACAAAAATTACATTTTAATTGAATTTCTGGTAAATAACTTTACAAAACCCTCACAGTAAGTCTTCAGTTTGATTGCATTGACTTTATTTATCAAGTTGTTGACTCAATAATCGGCATCATATTGAGAAACTATCGAATTTAGCTAAAAGTTAGAGATAAAAATAAAATCCCCCTTAGAAATCTATAGACTCGGGAAATAAAGAGTGACTTGAACCTTAATGTTTTCTATAAATAAAATGCTTGTAAACGTATACCTAATACAATCACGCTCGTTGCTGTTGTGTGGTAGCTATGAGTTCCATACAGCAATAAAGGCGTTCATTTGGTTAATTGAATGGGTCATTATTATAACTAAGTTCGTGTAATAAAATATTCATGAGCTAAATCATGCTATGGTTTTGTTTACGCCCTGATAATAATAACTTCTACGGAATTATCACATCGGCAAACTCTGGCGAAGTTTCGGGTAGAGAACGAACAGCAGCTGATTGGAGTTACGTCAAAGTTACGTGCTGAAAAAATATATGTAATTCATTGAACTTTTATCTGTAAAGTGAACGTACAAAATGTTCTACCTGTTCAGTAACCATGTGAAAAAAAAAGTGCAGCTGTTTTCGACTGAAAATTTGATTCAACTTCTAAATGACTTACAATTTTGTACTTTTTATTTCATCTAAACGTCGGCAAAGACTATCTTCAAGTTGAACGTATGATTCTGTGATGCGACGGTTTTTCACGTGGCAGAATAATTGATTTTCGTGATTTTTACTTACTTTTCGTGCCGCGAGTGCTATTCTGACACTTTCTAACTTACTTAAAGTTATTTAATGGATTATAAAGTGACGGAATTCGGCTCTGGTATGCCTTAAGTAGGTAATGAAGACACATTTGTGAAAATTAAATCGATCACAGTGGTTTTGTTACAATAAGCCGCAACGCAACCCATCGTGTTCCACATATGGCTATTCTCACGATCTTCTCATCTCACACCATCGAACACTTGTGATAATAAACATTAACCACAACACAAAGGCCCATTTCGTAACGATTTAACCAAGGAAAACCAGTTTAAAATTTGCCAAATCACTTTTGTTGATTGCTTTTGTAGCTAGTTTTTTTGGAACCAACTTGGACGAAAGAAGTAGAGGTTCTCAATTCTGCTGCATTTTTGTAAATTAATGTTGTTACGCGATATCACAGACATTTTTAGCAAAGAGTGAAGCTATCTACCTCTGTGACGACCTCTGTGGCGGGCGAAGCTTCGCCTGCTTCGCAGGAGTTTGCGGGTTCAATTCCCGCCTCGGAACAAATATTTGTGCTATCTTCAAATATTTGTTCAGGGTATTCTGGGTATTTTCTATGTATAATAAAAAGTATCTATGTATACGTAATAATACGTATTAATACGTATTGTATTTAAGTATATATCAGTTATCTAGTACCCATAACACAAGCTCTGCTTAGCTTGGGGCTAGATAATGTTGTGTGAACTGTCCAGCATTATTTATTTATTTATTTATCTACGAGGTCTGCGTCATCTCCATACTTTTTTTAATTTTTAGGGGTCCGTACTTTAACTTGAGAAATTGGACCCTTTAGGATCACTTTGCTGTCCATCTATCTATCTATCTGTCTGTTTGAACCTTTATCTCAGGATTAGCTAACGGTATTAACTTGAAATTTATACCAAATGTAAAGGACTCTGAGCTTATGGGGCAATATAAAAACAAGCTTTTAACACAATGCTTTAAAAAGATATGGTAGTTAATGAAAAATTTATAATTGGAAACTTCTCGAATTGAAAAGTCTCTAACCTCACCAATCTGAAATTTGGAATACTTTGTGATACATATAATGGAAAAAATATAAAATTAAGTAACTTCGATATTTTCACCCCTATAATGGGATGGCAAAGTTCGTAGGGAAAATCTCTACAATATAACTATAATTCGGCATGGTAGGACAAGTTATGCCAAAACAACAGTACGGAAACCTCAGGACGCGAGTCCACAACTCGCACTTGTCCATATCTATATTTTATTTTTCTCTTTTTTTAGTTTCTTGAATACCCCAACAAGCACATGGCCCATAACCTCTGCCCTATAACAATTAATTACCACATAGGTCACGTCCACCTAGGACGCGCCCTATGCATTCAACTGCGCCCGCCACCCTAAGACATATAGATGAAAAGTCTCATGTGCCTGTAATTTCACCGGCACCCGTACCCTTCTAACCGGAAAATTCAAGCACTACTGCTTTGCTGCAGAAATAGGTATGATGGTATAAGTACTTCCCCGGACGAACTCTTTCCCAAAAAAGCTCTACTACAACTAAAACTCAGCGCTTTGTTTATGCGCTAACTGTTCATATGGACGAACGCTGGTAACAATTGCGGCGCTAAATTCTTGTAGACTAATTATTTAGCTAAACAAAAGCTTTATACCTCCTGTCCTACAATAAACTTCAGTCAAAATTGCAAAACTTCAGCATTGTTAACCTAAATATTTTGTAAACAGTAAACTCTTAAAATATAAATCGATGTTAGAACATTGTTGCAATAATTTCAAAAGTCTAGTTCTTAGAGTAGAGTATGGTAGAGTACAAGAGTACTCCGGCATATCCTAGGACTACAAATTCGAAGACATGTGATATGTGTATGCAAGGGCCTCCGCGAAGCGCTCTGAATACTATCACCACAGTAGTTCTTTCACCATAGGTCCTTTTCAAGGCTACCATACCACAAGCTAGTCCCTGTCTTGCTACCGTTTTTATATAATTAATGGATAAACTCAAAAACGAATAAACCGATTTTAACAATTATTTCATTTATTGAAAGCTTAAAGGGTATGTTTTATTATCTTCGTCCCCGGCTACGCTCGCGTATTTGTATGTTTGTTTGTAACGGATAAACTCAAAAAATACTTAACTTTGCTTTACATCAAAATCAAAAAACTAACAAGTCAACGCCTTCGTACAATAACTGTATTATTATGATAGAACCACTACGCGAGTGAAACCGCGCGGGTACAGCCAGTTTGTTATAAAAACTGTTACGAGAGCGAGCTGAGAAGCACCGGTATTAAATTTAAACTTGAAATTCATACCAAAAAAGGTGCTTATAGTGTAAATATCTCAATAAGATTTGTCCTGACTGCTAGCTTATTATGGAATGTGTTACTGGAAGAAAGAGTTAGTCGAGTCAGTCGTAGGAAGCAATGGCGGCGATGAGCTCACCACTTGTCTATATTCCACGATGGTGCACCCCACTGTGAAAAGAGGCCCATAGAGGCTCTGCCTACCCCTTCGGGAAAAAGGTGTGTGTCTATGTATGTATGTATCTCAATAAAAATATATGTTCATTGTCCAATTTTCTTATGGTAATCGCGAAAATGAAAATCCTCTCGGGCACTTCCAGTATCCACACAATTAAGAAATTTGCAATGCCAAAGGTCCATTACACTCATTATTGTGACACAAATAAAGGGAAACCTTTACAATTAAGGAATTTCACCGTATATACCCCCAGAAGGGGATAGTGAAGTTTGTAGTAAAAGGTTCTACAAAAACACTATAATTCGGCATGGTATAACAAGTTAAGCGAAAACAACGGTACGGAAGTCTCAGGGCACGAGTCCTACTCGCACTTGTCCGTATTTATTTCTAAGGAGAAAGACAACATGTACGTTTCTTCACAAAGAAACTGATCGCTTGTTTACCGTTGTACCTACCCAGTGACTAGTTCCTAATAGGTCCCTTGGCTGTGATCTTCTTTAGAACCCAGTGTTGTCCGACCATAGACCTCAAAGTAAATGGACTTCGGGCACAGAATAAATAATAGTACACCTTCGCTTCGGGTCAGCGTTCATAAAGGCCAGAACCAAAAGAGAAACAAAACGAATAAAAATAAACAATTCGGTCAAGTTTTATGCGTCCATTGCTGCTTGATTATTGAACATATTTTAAGGGCTAGATTGTGAACCGGAAGTGTATCCAACTAATTTGTCATCGTTCGAATTTTCAAAGGTGCTATATTTGGCGAAGATATATGATAGTGTGGAATGCTAAGTCCAACGTAGAGTTATAAGAAAGCCTGGGTTCGATCCATGAACAGTAGGTCCATTAGGTCAGTGACACTACAGACTACAATTCGATGAAATATAAAGAACTCTTATCATTTCCTGTAATCGAAGCTGTTCGAGAACTGAGTAGGTTAAACTAGTTTTAAAATAAAAATGCCGATAGTGAACTGAGTTCCCGCGACATCTCAGCTTTTAAAACAAACATGCGGTTTTTCTCAGAAGCAGCTGAACCAACAAAGCTATTCGCTCAAGGTTGAACCTTGAACTATTTATCCTTAAACACTTTTTGCTATTAGTTTATGCGTAGTGGTATTCTAGCATGGCAAAGATTCGACGACCGAAAGACCAATATCCTAATACTAATATAATATATACTAACAGTAGAGTTTCATGCTTTCACGCCAAAACGACTGGGCCAATTTTGATAAAAATTGTTATAGAATAGAATAGAATATTCTTTATTGCACAAAACAAACAATGTACTACATAGGCGAACTTAATGCTGATAAGCATTCTCTACCAGCTAGCCTTTGTGTATTGTGGATACATTTAAAGGTGCACAAAAACGTAATATTAAGAAAAAAAATATGTTATATAGATAAAAAAAGGATTAAAAATAACAAAAATAATAGGTCAAACATGACTCCACTGATCTCGTCGGCGATGCTCAATAATAGGTCAAACATGACTCCACTGATCTCGTCGGCGATGCTCAATAATAGGTCAAACATGACTCCACTGATCTCGTCGGCGATGCTCAATAATAGGTCAAACATGACTCCACTGATCTCGTCGGCGATGCTCAATAATAGGTCAAACATGACTCCACTGATCTCGTCGACGATGCTCAATAATAGGTCAAACATGACTCCACTGATCTCGTCGACGATGCTCAATAATAGGTCAAACATGACTCCACTGGTCTCGTCGGCGATGCTCAATAATAGGTCAAACATGACTCCACTGATCTCGTCGGCGATGCTCAATAATAGGTCAAACATGACTCCACTGATCTCGTCGACGATGCTCAATAATAAGTCAAACATGACTCCACTGATCTCGTCGACGATGCTCAATAATAGGTCATACATGACTCCACTGATCTCGTCGACGATGCTCAATAATAGGTCAAACATGACTCCACTGATCTCGTCGGCGATGCTCAATGATCAATGCTCACAGACAACATTATGTGATCTCACCGGCGGCGATGGCATTGTTACTCAATCACTACAAAACGCAACTACTGAACCGATTACAATAAAATTTGGTACACAGATAGATTATGACTTATATTGAGCTATAGGCTACTTTTTCCATGATGAAACGCGAGCGTAACCGCAGGCAGACACTAGTATTATACGGACACGGTTTGTCTGCCACGCAAACCACCCTATATATTTTAATTTAGCGCAATGACAGTTTCAAAAGAGGATTTAGCGCCAGGATCTAGTTCGTTTAGATACTAACTAACTTACCATCTACGCTACGCAATAGTAACTTACCTTTGGACGGATTGTAAAGCTTTTCATACAATCATTAGTTTTTTTTAAATATTATATTATAATAGTGACAAACAAGCAATTTTAGTAGTAGCAGAGCTTCTTTGTGAAAGAGTTCGTCCGGGGAAGTATCTACTAACTCCAAACCTATTTCTGCCGCAAAGCAGTAGTGCTCGCATTGATGTGTTCTGGTTTGAAGGGTGCCGGTGAAATTATATGCACATAAGACCCTTCATCTTTATATCTCAGGGTGGCAGGCGCAGTTCAATGCCGCAAAGGGCGCGTCCTAGGTGGATGTGACCTATGGGGTAATGCATTGTTAAAGGCAGAGGTTACCGCTTAACGTCAGGTGGGTCATCTGCTTGTTCCGTCATTCAAATAGCTAACTAGTTAAAAAAACGGCCCACCTGGTGTAGTGCAGTCACCGCCGCCTATGGGCATCTGCAACAGGTTGGAACTGCATAGTCGTGGGTTTTATTTCTTTAGCAAATTAACTTATTGTTTTTAAAAAAGGGGCCACGATCATTTTAGCTTTGTTAAGTAAGAAAGAATACTGCACAAAACACTCGCCATTCTAAGTATAAAACAGCACTTCGATACAGCACTCATTTTATTTATGTGTCTCACTTCCCTTATACATCTTTCACCATAAACAGTTTGGTGCATTATCTTACCTGCTGAAAGCTAACGATTTATGGTATACTAGTGGAATGCCCGCAACATCGTTTGCGAGCACTTTTCTATACGAACTTCAAAACTCTGCTGTAAAAATTCAACCCCTGGGGGCTTGAATTTTTGAACTTGTCATGGAAACATCACCGGTTATGAATAAGTTTATAAAGTTATTCGTTTTGTACTTGTCATATAGACCCATGTTTATTTTGAGATGTTTTTCTTAATCAAAACGCTCGTATTTATACGCGAATTAAATTATGTAATGACTAGTTAGTCCTATTAGGTAATTCTTATGAGAATAAACTCTTAACCCAGATCTTGGGTGCGGCAGATGGGAGATTGTTGACGTGCGGAAGTATACGCTCAGGGGGTTATATCGTGTGTTCACTCACAGTATGCACGCCTGTATAGAAACTAGTTACAAAGAAAAATGTGTTAGACGTGATCTCGCGTCGGGTGTTCGCAGTTAATTCATCTTGTACGAAGGTGCGCAACTGTACAATAAACTACCAAAAGACAATAAGGAGGTGAAGTCATTAATAACATTTAAAAGATTGCTTAAAGCTCATACATATTATAAATGATTATTAATTAATAAAAAAATGATTATAACTATACTACTGAAATATATCAACAAATTTATATCTTTGGTGCAACATCTCATTGCATTGATATTATATACTCACTAGTGCGTAAGCCTTATAAACATTATCGCGACAGCAGCACGGGCATTGCTCGCTTGCTAACAACTAGCCCTAACTACCCACTATCGACTCTTTTTTTTTTTGTTTTTTTGAACTTGTTTATATTTTGTATTATTGTATTAACCTTTATTTTTATCTTTTTCTATTTACTAAAACTAAAAGCTATTTTATTACGCTGTACGGCACACTATTTTATTAATGCTTAATGTTTTCTCTTTGAGTGAATTTTGTAATTCTTTTGAGAAATAAATTTGTTTATCCGTATTACCTTCACGAGTAAGTATTTTTGGTTGATCTAATATTTATTGTAGTAAAGGGTTGGTATAAAAAAACGAGCGAGCCGTACAGTAGTCGCATATGATGTCTAACATCTGACATCGCACCTCCTTGGTAATAAATAAGCAACATGGCTGATAGGAACCTCTCGGAAAAATGCGCGCTTCCTGTAACACGCCAACTTATGGCCAGACAAGAACGGCATTTTGGCCCTTGTCAAAGAGTCCGCGCCACGAGTGAATTCCGGTGACTGGAGCGCTAGTGCAAAAGCGAAAATCTACCTCTGTTATCCGTTAGTTCCTCAAAAAGCCGTCGGAATTAAGTCGTGGCACGGACTCTACTGGCCTTTTTTACACAACTTCAAAAAAAAGGAGGAGTTTCCCAATTCATGCGTTTTTTTATTGTTTTTTTAATGTTTGTCTCCGTCATTAAGAACCAATTTGTTTTTTTTTAGTTGACACGTTATACTTCCAGATTGGTTCAATTTTTTATCAAAATCTGGTTCTGATGATAGGATCCATGAGGAATTGAGGGAACTCCTCAAATATTATAGGCATACATATAGCGATTTCGGTATTTTCAGCAATAAGTTAAGAAATATTTATCATTGATGCACATCATTCAGAAAAGTGAAACTGATGAAGAAAACCAGAAATGGTCATTGGAACTACTCAATGATAAATATTTCACGGGTGACTATAAGGGTGACTTCCCGATATCCGATTGAACTGAAATTTGGTATACCTGTCTAGTTCCGATGACAATACAATATGATGGTGACAGTGAGCTGATCTTATGATGGAGACGGCAGGTGGACAATGGAACTCCTCGATGGATAAACTGGCCGTGTTTAGGCTCTCTGTGAGCACACGGTTCCGATCACTAATAATAGGTATTATGAAATCTTGTATTGGGGATAAATTCCAAGATTCGAAGTCGGTTTTTTATTTGGAAAATATTATTATTCATATGATATTTTTATACATTTATAGGTACTAAGTAATGAACTCATAACTAATGACGGACACGTTTATAAATAACTTAGTGCGTTAGATATTACCATTCAATTCATTACACACTTTTCTTGATAACTCATTTAATAATATGAATATAACTTGTTTTTATGACTCAATCTATCCTAAATTACTTACACAACATTATTCCTACCACATTCATCATTATTCCCACATTATTCATTAGGTACTAAGTTTTTTTGTAAATGTCTGTGTATCGTGTGTGAGCGATTGTGCGCACACGATCGCACATTGCGATTTTGTGTGTGTGTGTGTCCTAGAAAACGCAGAGTAGGAATAAAACTGAAACTGAACAGTTAGGTACCTACTTGATGATAAGTCCTAAGTCACACATATATGAAAAATTACAGGCACATGTGACTTTTCATCTTTATGTCTCAGGGTGCAGTGCAATGCCACATAATTATAGGGTGCGTCCTAGGCGGACGTGATCTATGACGCAAAGACAGAGGTTACCATCACTTTCTTGCAGCTATTGTTTTCTTGCTATACTCCGCCCATTCGATATTTTAACATATCGCCTTAATGATCATAGGTTAACGTCATAAATACATGACAGTAAATCGACTAGACGGCGCGGCTTATGAAAAAGTGTGAGCAGTTTGCTCATACTCTGGCAACACGAACCACGCCTTTTTCTTTACTTCAGATTTATATGGGATCACGACTGGCTAGTGGCTTCCAAGTGCCAATAATTTAATCTTCTTCGTGTGGTCACCCTGTTGTGCTTGTGTGGCGGCCCTGAAAGCGGCTGTTAGATCGACCTGGTATTGTCATCACCATGGTGAATTCTTTCACCAAGCTGGTGCAAGAACCAGTGAAAGGCCACGAATACCTTTTCATGGACTAGTTTTTGGTGTTAGTTAAGCTTTGGCATTTACGAAAACGATTTTACGGAGAAATTAAATTCTGGGAATAAGGATTACAACTAATTACAAGGGATGACTTCATGGGATTGATGTCGATGGCTTTAAGCTTTAAGCCTACCACCCAGCGGTTCATTATTACAACTAATTACAAGGGATGACTTCATGGGATTGATGTCGATGGCTTTAAGCTTTAAGCCTACCACCCAGCGGTTCATTATTACAACTAATTACAAGGGATGACTTCATGGGATTGATGTCGATGGCTTTAAGCTTTAAGCCTACCACCCAGCGGTTCATTATTACAACTAATTACAAGGGATGACTTCATGGGATTGATGTCGATGGCTTTAAGCTTTAAGCCTACCACCCAGCGGTTCATTATTACAACTAATTACAAGGGATGACTTCATGGGATTGATGTCGATGGCTTTAAGCCTACCACCCAGCGGTTCATTATTACAACTAATTACAAGGGATGACTTCATGGGATTGATGTCGATGGCTTTAAGCTTTAAGCCTACCACCCAGCGGTTCATTATTACAACTAATTACAAGGGATGACTTCATGGGATTGATGTCGATGGCTTTAAGCCTACCACCCAGCGGTTCATTATTACAACTAATTACAAGGGATGACTTCATGGGATTGATGTCGATGGCTTTAAGCTTTAAGCCTACCACCCAGCGGTTCATTATTACAACTAATTACAAGGGATGACTTCATGGGATTGATGTCGATGGCTTTAAGCTTTAAGCCTACCACCCAGCGGTTCATTATTACAACTAATTACAAGGGATGACTTCATGGGATTGATGTCGATGGCTTTAAGCCTACCACCCAGCGGTTCATTATTACAACTAATTACAAGGGATGACTTCATGGGATTGATGTCGATGGCTTTAAGCTTTAAGCCTACCACCCAGCGGTTCATTATTACAACTAATTACAAGGGATGACTTCATGGGATTGATGTCGATGGCTTTAAGCTTTAAGCCTACCACCCAGCGGTTCATTATTACAACTAATTACAAGGGATGACTTCATGGGATTGATGTCGATGGCTTTAAGCCTACCACCCAGCGGTTCATTATTACAACTAATTACAAGGGATGACTTCATGGGATTGATGTCGATGGCTTTAAGCCTACCACCCAGCGGTTCATTATTACAACTAATTACAAGGGATGACTTCATGGGATTGATGTCGATGGCTTTAAGCTTTAAGCCTACCACCCAGCGGTTCATTATTACAACTAATTACAAGGGATGACTTCATGGGATTGATGTCGATGGCTTTAAGCCTACCACCCAGCGGTTCATTATTACAACTAATTACAAGGGATGACTTCATGGGATTGATGTCGATGGCTTTAAGCTTTAAGCCTACCACCCAGCGGTTCATTATTACAACTAATTACAAGGGATGACTTCATGGGATTGATGTCGATGGCTTTAAGCTTTAAGCCTACCACCCAGCGGTTCATTATTACAACTAATTACAAGGGATGACTTCATGGGATTGATGTCGATGGCTTTAAGCCTACCACCCAGCGGTTCATTATTACAACTAATTACAAGGGATGACTTCATGGGATTGATGTCGATGGCTTTAAGCTTTAAGCCTACCACCCAGCGGTTCATTATTACAACTAATTACAAGGGATGACTTCATGGGATTGATGTCGATGGCTTTAAGCTTTAAGCCTACCACCCAGCGGTTCATTATTGATGTCGATGGCTTTAAGCCTACCACCCAGCGGTTAATTATTGATGTCGATGGCTTTAAGCCTACCACCCAGCGGTTCATTATTGATGTCGATGGCTTTAAGCCTACCACCCAGCGGTTCATTATTGATGTCGATGGCTTTAAGCCTACCACCCAGCGGTTCATTATTGATGTCGATGGCTTTAAGCCTACCACCCAGCGGTTAATTATTGATGTCGATGGCTTTAAGCCTACCACCCAGCGGTTAATTATTGATGTCGATGGCTTTAAGCCTACCACCCAGCGGTTCATTATTGATGTCGATGGCTTTAAGCCTACCACCCAGCGGTTCATTATTGATGTCGATGGCTTTAAGCCTACCACCCAGCGGTTCATTATTGATGTCGATGGCTTTAAGCCTACCACCCAGCGGTTCATTATTGATGTCGATGGCTTTAAGCCTACCACCCAGCGGTTCATTATTGATGTCGATGGCTTTAAGCCTACCACCCAGCGGTTCATTATTGATGTCGATGGCTTTAAGCCTACCACCCAGCGGTTCATTATTTCAATAAGTAGGTATCTCAAAATTAGTTTGAAGTGACAATGATCTGGCCATACATTTCGCAGAACTGACAACCGTTGGGGACCAAAGGTTCTCGAGTGGCGCGACCAAAAAACGGACGACGCAGTGTCTCGCCAAGAAGTTATAAAGGAAGTCAGTGAAGGTAGGTTAGTATTTTACATAGTCTATTTATGGAGCGTACATTGTAGGGATTGTATCAGCGTAGCGCACCTATGAAATATAATTGTTATTCTTGGCAACTGTTAAAGAATCAATAGAACAAGTTAATTTTACACAAATTTTACCCGCACTTGTTTGTAACATTCATTGGTAAAAGATTTGTCCTGGCTGCTAGTTTATTTAAGGATTGTGTTATTACTGGAAGAAAGTATTAGGCTAGTCAGTCGTGGGAAGCAATGGCGGCGATAAGCTCACCACATGTCACGACTATTTCCCACGATTGCATGGAATAAATAATAGTCGATGGTGCAACCCACAGTGAAAAGAGGCCCATTTGAGGATCTGCCTACTCGTTCGGGGAAAAAGGCGTGTGTCTATGTATGTAAGTATGCATGTATGTTAAAAACTCGCGACTACGAGTACCTACCTATTATCAGTTTTCCAACACCAGTTTTCATAAAAATAAAGCCGCATTGAAATCGGAGAACCCTTTGCACCCTGGTCATCCTATGCTGTTCATCATCAGACCCTAGAGCCTGATGTGTCGATGTGACAAAAATAAATAATTTGTAATCAAATTTAGGGTTAAGGCTGGTTCTCTTCAAAAAACATTGTTATGGTCTGATCACAGACCTATATCAAAATCTATCAAAATACTAGACCCACAGACCTATATCATCTTGCTTCCGACACCTCTGTTTTATCTTTCCATGCCGAATCATAATTATTTTGTAAAACTTTTGCTAATAATTTCACCCTCCCATTCTAGGGGTAAAAATTACGAAATTCCTCAATTTTAGACTTTTTCCCGCGTCTCTAAAGGATTTCAAATTTCAGAATTGTGAGGTTACTAGAGTACCCATAGACATAGAATTTTCGCTACGTGCATTCTAGATCTGTGGGAGTACCCTAGAAAATTTACATTTTCGCAGTTTTCAATTCCCATTCAATTTGACATGAATTGCCTTCGGTAATATAAAGACAGACAACAAAGTATTCTTTGTGGGTCCTTTTTAGGGTTCCGTAGTCAACAAGACAAGGAACCCTTATAGATTCGTCATGTCCGTCTGTCTGTCTGTCTGTCCGTGTATGTCACAGCCACTTTATTCCGAAACTATAGGTAGGAGCTATATGCTGTTGAAACTTGGTAAGTAGATGTATTCTGTGAACCGCATTAAGATTTTCACACAAAAATAGAAAAAAACAATAAATTTTTGGGGTAACCCATACTTAAACCTGAAACACAAAAAAAAACATCTACCCCGTACGTGTGGGGTATCTATGGATAAGTCTTCAAAAATAATATTGAGGTTTCTAATATAATTTTTATCTAAACTGAATAGTTTGCGCGAGAGACACTTCCAAAGTGTTAAAATGTGTGTGAGTCCCCCCCCCCCCCCCCCCCCCCCCACGTAACTTCTAAAATAAAAGAATGATTAAACTAAAAAAAAAATGATGTAGGTACCATGTAACCTTCCAACGAAAATTGGTTTGAACAAGATCTAGCAAGTAGTTTTTTTTTAATACACTATTATTAAAACATTGATCAAAGTTACAACGAACTACAAGAACGTTTATATTATGTTACTTGCTGCTACGGAACCGACTCGCACTTGGTCGCTTTTTTTCCTGTTGAGGAGCATAATTTGATGCTTTAGACTTTTTTCAACGTTGTGTTTCTATTTAATTCCTTTTCATTTGCACAGCTGTAGGTATTCAAAAATTATGCACTCACCTCTTGGATGTACAATTCCTCAACTCCAGTGTCAGCCAAGTAGCCTTGAGCACAGGCTCGGCCGTACAAGTAGTAGAAGGTGTCATCGACCTTGAGCGCTGAAGGTTCCTGCTCCTTGAACAGTGGCGGGCTGAAGGGCTCCATCGAGTCGGATTCCCAGCACGTGCTATTATAGAACAGCTGCCCGGCTGGACAGCACTTGAACATACAGAGTTTTTCAATGCAAGGGCATCCGTAACGAGTTGTCTGGTCATTCTCTTTGACCTCGTACCAGCTCCCACTCTTAAACTCTATCCCGTACTGGAATATCGAGTTGTTCGGATGCAGCCATCCCTCCGTGATGTTCAAACTTTCCAACGTGGAGCAAGGAATGCAGCTCCCGACTCGGATCACCGCTAAAATCTGAACCAATAACAACGGTTTCATCTCGACTAAAATAGTTCTAAGTAGTTACAAAGTTTACTCAATAACTTCGCGTATTTCAATTGTTCACATTTTAACGCGAATTTCGAGTCCAAAATATTTGTCACGGATAATGACTAATAACAAAGCGTTAAATCGCGAGTTTTATCACTGTTTGAGTGTTTGTTATCAGAGCACTAGTGAGGTAATTTGATGTATCATTTTTATAGTGATAAGAGAGATAAGTGGTGTTCGCGAGGACGGGCGCGAGTGTCTTGATGCCGAGAGCGTGGGCGTGTTTCTCTGACGAGGGTTGGTTCCCGACTGGCGGCAGCAGGCAGGCAGCAGGCATCGCATGGATATGACTGTGGACGTCAGGCCAGCTCCGATTAGTCTGTCTGTCATCATTCTTCAGCTTTGGAGTCGCCCAAGCTGTTATAGGTTTATATTACTCATTTTGTTTGTTTATCTATAGGTAAGTATCAATACGATGCAGGCTGAATGCAAAGTAAAATTCCCGCTGCAATTAGGTAGGCACTGAAGATTACCTCAAGGTCAAAGGTCATTCACTTTTTTTATGTTAAAATACCCTCAGAGAGGTTGCGTGTTCGATTCCCGCTGCGGAACCATAAATGTTTGTACGATCTGCAAATATGTGTTCCGGGTCTGTGTGTTGTTGTGCCATAGTACTCGTAGTTCCTGATTCACACGACACAGAGGATCCTAGTGTTGGATGAGGTTCAAGACTGTGTAGCCTACTTATGTGACTGTTTTTCTTTTTTTAACTTTTTGAATGACGGAACAAGATTATCTCATAGGTCACGTCTACCTAGGACGCACCCTATGTGGCATTGCACTGAGCTCGCCACACAGACATATAAAAATTAAAATTATTAGGTATTGGGAATTTTGGGATAAAAATCCTCAACAGTTTTATTTTACCTTCTTTTACTGTAACTATATTCTGTGCTTCTTTCAAGTGCCCTGCAGCACAGAATAAATATTAGTACAGGCCTGCAGGTTCGTACAACCTAACCGAGTCTGCTCTCTATACATGAGCAACTAATATATAATATGTGATACAGGAACTTACGCTAAACGCTAAACAGGTAACGCAGTAAGATAATAGTGAAATAAGCATTAAAAAAACACCTAAACGTAGTAGCACAGAATATATACAGTAGTAGTAGGTAAATAAATAATATTTATGAATGAAAGACAAAACGTAGTATCAAAAAGTTTAAGTCGGCGCCAAATCTCCCCAGTTTTAGGCACGATGTCCCTGAAAAGAGCCTTGTGAATTGAAAGGATATCAGATTCACCTTCCCAGTCTACTTTTGTGTATTTTATTTTTTATTTTTTTATTAACTTTTTACAATGTCATCACAGTAAATAAACACCAAATCGACAAAGAAAAACAGAACTTAAAGATAAACCTACTTGCTAAGATATTTAACAGCTTATGAAATAAATCAACATCGTCATCCTTACATCATTCGTTGACTATCCGAAGAGCCTTTGTGAATGGTGCATGTCCGAGGAGATTAGTTCTTGCAGTAGGCAGGCACTGAAAGAAGCCTACGTCGGAGCGGCCGAGCGCTCATTTGGTTTTTCGGTACGTACAGACAGACCCACACACATCAGCACATCACTCGCGGATTGTACAACATACCTCTTAATACCTTAAATATTTATACAACCAGCGTTGCCTCCCGTCTAACCTCCAGCTTAAAATAACCCACCATACCCAGCCACAACCCAGCACGAAGAGGGTGCATGGGGTACATTAAGAGGAAGAAAGGATACACACGATACAATTTCATGTATAAAAATCTTGCAAACTTATTTTGCAGTTTTTCCAACATGCTTAAGTACTTTTTCTCATGGGGATTCCAAATCAGCACCACATTCCAATCTACTCCCCGCCAAGGCATTGTACAATACAAATGTCAATAACATGATCCCGAAACCGCAGCTCCAGGTCAATGTGGACCCCTAAATCCCGGAACGACGTTACTCGAGCTAAAGCTACTACAGTACCTAGAATGTAGGTTTGCCGGTGAAGCTAGACATATACCTATTTGATAATAATTTACTACTTTTTGAAGACGATACATAGATACATACATGATAGATAGGTAGGTACATATAACCCTCCCTTTCTGGCTTCGCCGCAGTCGGGTAAAAAGCTAAATTAATTTTATAATGTTATTTTTTTTTTGCAGTTATCGTCCGACAAACACTTACCTACCTACTTACAAATACGCCGCATCATGCATTTACTCTCAGACCTCGCTTCGATTTGTCAATAATATTTGATATCTTCTCTGATATAGACGCCTGTGACTGCGACTGACAGACAGACACCGCGGTAATGTGTTCCGTTTGGTCGATTTGGGTAGGTAGGTACAAAGCAAACCAAAAATACTGACCATCAAAAACTTCAACAAAATGAACAGGATTCTAAATACCTACCAAGGACCTACTTATAGGTTTTATTTATTCTGTGCCATAGTACTAGGTAGTATAGTATTATTTTATCTGTGGCCATATGTACTAAAACCCATGAATGTAGTAGTCTTCTTCTGTTCTAAACCCTAAAGCCAGAAGCCTGAATTCAGTGATTTAGCTGAACATATTCGCTGTTAATTGTTGTTAATGACATCTATTGAGTAGAATTCGCACCAACTTACATGTCAACTTTGTCTACGGTTAGGTTAGGTTAGGTTATATACGGTTGGGCGGGTCTGTGTTTATCCATTAATAGTTGCTGCGGCCTAACTTCGGTTTTGGATAAATGCAGGCCTTCCTTGCCCGCTCAAGAGTGAGTTGGCAAGGAGGCGAATGGTCTTGGGAGGAGCGCGGGTCGCTGAGATCCCCAAGGCAAGTCTGGTGGTCATCCTTCACGTGGTTGCTGCCTGTTTTTGGTCTATTTTTCTGAAATAGACGTGACTGAAACCATCAGGCGCCTTCACGGTCCACTAGGGACCGTGTTGGTGTAGGTGCCCACTGAACTGTTGATGAGGTGTCGTTTCGCTCAGTTCCCGCGAGCCGGCTGTATGGGTCAGTTTTCTTGCGGGATTCTGGGTGGGGTGGCGCCTCGTCGGTGGTTTGGTGGGTAGGTAGGTAGGTACCCCTGTTTGAGACTGGCAGTGAACTCATAACCCTCGTGAGTTTGCTTCCACTTGCAAACGGGGGGGCGTTTCCTTCGTATCCTCTAGGTGTACTCGAGGTTCATCTGGAGGATACCACGGAGGGAAGACAGGCGGTCTCTCTCCAGATCACTGCATGGCAGATCTCTGCAGTGAAAGGGAAAGAGACCGCCAACTGGATGGAGTGTTGGGGTTAGGGTGGTGGTGTGTTGGCTCTCTAACTTGCGAGGAGTTGGAGAGTGGGCCGACTATCGCCCTGACCCCAACCTTAGGCGTTCCCCCCATATTTGGGGTGGGAAGGCAGCTGGCCCTCCGCGTGTCCCTCTGATTAGCAGAGGGCACAGTGAGAGGGCCGCTCAGAGGTGCCCGATGGGTGAGGTGGAGTACCCTTGTTTGTGACTGGCGGCACATTCGATCCATCGAGCGTGACGCCACTCGCAACGGGGAGGAGCTGCCCTCTCATCACCCAGGCAGAGTGGCTCCCTACTATGCCTGGATGATGAGACAGCAGGGAAGGGCTGTTTATTCCCTTGTTTGACTTTGGGTTAATCCAAACTCAAATGTGGGAATAAACGGCGAAAAGGTAGTTTGCCCTCTCTACCTTCCGGGCGTAGCTGGTGCCACTCCCGCCGAGCTATGTTCGGAAGATAGATGATGGCCAGGTAGGAAGTGACATCTCCCTCTTTCGCCACGATGACACGAGCACGTTTTCGTTGTGGAGGAGAGAAATGTCACTGGGCTCGCGTGGTGGTCGGAGTGAGGGCTCTGGCCACCCTCCTACGAGCGCACAGAGTGGACTCTGTGCTGCCATATTTGGAGGGAGTGTTTGTGGTTGGCTTTTTAGCCAACCACGGGATGGGCCCTGTTGGGCGTCGCGCGAGATGGGCACCGGTGCGTTCCGTAGGAGATCCCGGAGCCCATCGACATGCGCAGAGGATGGCCACCGGGGTGTTTTAGTGAGTCCACGAGTCCGTGAACCTCACATAACCGTATTGCACCCTCAATGCAATACGGTATCTGTTTGCAGATTTCACCTCGAAAAAAAAAAAAAAAAAAAAGGTTGTATAGGTGTACCAGAATCTGATGGCAAAATAGGAAATTAAATTGTGTGGTAAGCAACACTGGGGAAATTGGATTAAAAGATCTTGATACTTTATTTTTTCTATAAGTATATCAATCATATAACAAGTCATCATCATCATCATCATCATCATCATCATCATCATTTCAGCCGGAAGACGTCCACTGCTGAACATAGGCCTCCCCCATAGGTTTCCACCGTGAACGGTCCTGCGAAACTTGCATCCACCGGCCTTTAGCATTTAACAAGTACTTATTATTAAACATGATCATATTATTATCTATCTTATGTGAATGAATATTGCATCTATTTATAACTTTACGAACGAAAAATAAGAAATCAATCAATCACTTATTTTATTTTTTTACATAAATGAGATCCTCATCCAGAACTAGAAAAGGACTCCAAGTACTCAATCTGCATCGGTTCTTCATCAAACGAAGAGGATGACGATGAAGATAGGGAGGTGTTTATAATGAATCGTTCTTCTTGCATCTCAAGTAATCTGTCTTGTTTGATGTAATCATTTTCAACTTTTATGACATGTTGGCAACATTTTTGCCATTCTTCTGCACCAATTTGTGAACAAGCTTCTTCTGTCAGTGATTTAATGTCACTTGCAGGTCGGTTCACATTTTTTTCTGCAACTTTTTGTTTCATTATTCCCCAAACCATTTCAATAGGATTCAACGTGCAATGATAAGGTGGCAGCCTTAAAACTTCATGCCCGTGTGATTTAAAAATTTCATCAATCTCATATATGGGGGCTGATTTGTGTTGTTTAACTGTTTCAAGTAATTGGCATTTACGCAAATTATCATCATAATGAATATTATTCGTCTGAAGCCATTCTTTAATTTCAGCTACACGATTGGCTTGTGTTGGTGGTTTATTTTGTTGTACAGAATGATAACTAGCATTATCCATAACAATCAGACATGGTTTTGTTAGATTTGGAATCAGTTTCTCCGTGACCCATTTTGTAAAGTTTTCTTTGTTCATATCATGATGGTAGTCAGCAGATGTACTTTTTGACCTATATATTAGGCAACAGTTCGGCACAAAACCATTTTCTCCACCAGCATGTACAATTATCCATCTTGCTCCCGGAGAAATACTTTTAGATGGACCTGCAATATCTTTGGTTTGCCAACACTTATTTACAGAATATGAACCGTGTATGTAAGTCTCATCTAAATAAATTACATCCATTCTATTGGCTTCTTCAGATTCACGGTTCTTCATCATACGCTCCAAATACTTGAATCTTTGTATCTTTATGTCCTGTCGCTCCATCAAAATGGTCCTTTTGGACTGGCACTTTACAAATTCAAATCCAATTTTTTTTAGTATAAGCCTGTAAAAAAACAAAATATTTATTGATTAAATTCTTTATGACAGTTACCTAAAACCTAATAACATTGCAAATTGAAAACACATTTTTGTCACCTTAATGATTCTCTTCCTCCGTCAAAATTAATTTCTTCCCTAAGAATTTGTAACAATTTCATTATTGTTGGAATTTCTTTCCGAACAGTATAGAATTCCTTAATCTTGTTTCTAATCAGTTCTAAATCAAAACTATCCAGGTTGATCTTTTTCTTTCCACCTTTCCTCTTCTTCCCGGGCGTACAAAATACACCACCATTAGATCGGCTTTCTACAATAATTCGTCGTATAGTAGTAACAGAAACCCCTGTGAACAAGGCGTAATAAAGCATACACTACGAGTATAAAGAAATATAGTCATAATAAACTACCAAAACTAGTCTGTCCTACTCACCAGTCAACATATGCACGCGCTTTAAAATCGAAGATTCTGGTTGATCTTCATCAGTTTCGTCGCAAATTTTTTGATAAACATTGTAAACAATAGTTCTTGCTTGAGATCGAAGTGGTTTTTTCGACATTTATACTAAATTTTTAAGTATTTTCAAGAAAACGACACGTAAGCTCAGAGATTTGACACAACAGGTACTTGGCCAAGACAGATGATAAATTGGTATTGTCATATGAAAATCTTTATTTGTTTTTTATATTTTATGCCATGAGATTCTGGTATATCTATATACGTTTAGAGTAAATATAGTTTACGGTAACTACGGTAACTAATCCCGATAAGTTCACAACATGGCAACACATGGCACATGTAAATATTCCATGGCAGGTGCCAACTTACGGTGAATGGTCTGTAGGCATACTATACTTTCTACAAATAAGTGTTGCTGCATCATACCAAAATAACTAGAAAATGTATTATTGAACGAGCGCGGAGCGAGCAAAGCGCCATAGTCCTTGCATTTACTGGCATTTGTAGTATCGATGACCTCTTAGTATTTACCTATACCATGGTCATGGTCACCCTTCCTATCATAAAGCTATCATTTCAAGTGTTAGAAAGGGACAAACTGCCTCTATTCTAACTATCTCTTTTGGCTCGTTTTTCTCTATCTATGACGGTAATCTAAATTGAGTCTTAATCTAATGGAATAAGGTCTTGTTTCAGTATTATAATTTTTTATAGCGCTCAGTCCTTTGTATACTACTTCCATGGTTCATGCTCACAGCCACAGCGTAGCTTTCGCCGGATCCGGATATCAGAAATAAGCATAAGCATCGCACAACACATATGCTGACTCAAGTTACAGCGTCTGGATTGGTCCGGATTTGCAGTACAGCCAATCAAACGATCTGTCATGCCAAAAATTAAAAATTAGAATTTAACTAAAAAGTTGTCTATGAATATATAATTATTATTAGTTTTATCTGTGGCAGTACGGACATTGCTCGGGGAACACCCCGGAGCAGTATACATACTCTCTATACCGTCGTCTACCATGACTGGGCGGCCGGCGCGGCGCGGTGACTTGTCTATCGATAAGATAGCGTACATTTATTCTTCTTGAGGGTTCTGTAGGAATTAAAAGTTGTACATTTATGTACTGTGATTTTTGTGGAATAAGTAGGTATAGACATATTTTCCTTTTGTTTTATCAGAACTTAACTAGGTTCTTTAATTTTATCTTTCTGAGTAGGTACGTAGTTTGTATGCTATTTATTAGTAAACTCATGTAGGTACATGAGTTTAAGAAGTACGGTTTCAACTGTTTCGTCTATCGATGTATGTAACAATCGTTTTACTGGTATCGATCTATGTTACGATCATAAGTAACAATGGAAATCAACAGACTTCGGATTGATTAGGTGTTTTCTTAATACCTACCTATTTAATTACATACTCAAATACCAAAAATTTAACAACATCACATCACACACACAGCAACACACACACACACACACACACACACACACACACACACCAAATGCGTCACTTACCGGTCAAACATAGGTCTACTAAATAATAACATGTTTGACACCCTGATACCAGAACTAGAATTGGGAACTAGAAACTATAAAATATTTAGGTTTATTATATTTGTAAAAAAAACTAACATAACCGATTTCAAGAAAGGAGGTTATCAGTTCGACCTTTATGTAATATTGTTGGAATTCCACAATAATCGTCTATGTAGGCTTCTAAACAGGTATGCTAAAATTAATAAGTCTATGCATATATGTATGTATATATATTTATGTATGTTTGTTCACATGTTTCTCAGAAACTAGAAGTCAAATTGCTTTTTTTTTTGATTATGCATGTTTCAACTTAGGGAAGTGTAAGTTTCATCAAAATCGCACCAATTACAAGAAAAGTAAGTATTTTAATAACTTGTGTGGTTTAGGAGATACCTACCTATATTGTTTTTTTAGGCACTTTGCATGTGGCTTAAATATAGCGGTCATTACATTAGTTTACTTAGGTAGGTACCTACTTAATCTAGGTACCTACCTACATGTTGATTGTTCAGATCAGATAAGATACTTATTACAGATAACTTACCTAGTTATCAATATTGGGTTGCAACAAGGAACCCTAAACTCGAACATATAAATGGAGGTGGAGAGGAAGGGGACGCATCATTCCCTCCCTCCCTCCAGCTGACATAAGTCTGCAAGCAATTCTGCATTCTGCAAGTAAGTGTGTGTGTGTGTGCAGATTAGGCAGGCAGTCAGTCAGCGTTGGTTGCAACACGATCTACCTACCTACTCTAAAGAAAATTATTCGGTAAGTAATTTTTTATTAATTTATAAAATGGTAGCTATCTTAACGGTAATTTCAGTATAGGTACCTACCTAGATCGAGCGAAACCTTTTAGCAAAACTAACTTTCTCGTTCTATCTTGTGAACTTTGATTATCTATAGACAGCTTGTGAATCACAAATAACGCGGCTACCTACGCCTACGTAATAGGTACATATTTTTAATTTTATCATATCAACAAAATCAGTACCTACACCTATCCCACTAAAATCATAAATGACAAAGTTAAGATGCTTAGATGTTTGTTACTCAATCACGATAAAACGGCTGAACCGATTTCGATTATATTTAGCACACAGATAGATTATGACCTGGATTGAGCTATAGGCTAGTTTTTATCTTGGTAAAATGTGAGCGGATACTAGTAGGTAAGTAGGTACTACTCTGTTACAAGCTAGGTACCTACCTACCTACCTACAATAGTTTTAATTAGGGATGGTTATAGTTTTTTTTAAATAGGTAGGTACTTATTCAAAGATAAAGCAGATATAAACAGAGATAAAATATAAATTTTGCTCTGGTAGACCGTATCGGAAATACAGAAAATAGGTATAATTCCGTGGAGCGACTAAGAACTTTCACCATGCAATGCACATCCAGCGGCCATTTTGAATACCTAGCCAGTTTCGTTCGATCGATAAGGTTCTGAAATTCTTTTCAACACTACACACGACCACACTTTTTGTTAGGGTTCCGTAACAAAAATTCGTCATTTCTGTCTGTTTGCCACTTTTTTCCGAAACTATAAGAGCTATGCTGTTGAAACTTTGTAAGTAGGTACCTAGATATATTCTGTGAACCGAAATAAGATAAATTTTTGGGGTTCCCCATACTTAGATCTGAAACTTAAAAAACTTCAATTCATCGTACCCATACGTGTGGGGTATCTATGGATCGGTCTTTAAAAATGATATTGAGGTTTGTAATATAATATTTTTCTAAACTGAATAGGTAGGTACCTAGTTTGCGCGAGAGACACTTCCAAAGTGGTAAAATGTGTGTGTGTGTGTGTGTGTGTGTGTGTGTGTCGTAACTTCTAAAATAAGAGAATGATAAAAGTAAAAAAATATATGATGTACCTACCTACATTACCATGTAAACTTCCACTGAAAATTGGTTTGAACGAGATCTAGAATGTAGTTTTTTTAATACACTATTATTAAAACATCGATCAAAGTTACAACAAACTACAAGAAATGTTATATTATGTTACTTGCTGCTACGGAACCCTTCATGGGCGAGTCCGACTCGCACTTGGCCGCTTTTTTTAACGTGGACGAAGCCAAATTATTATTTTATTCCCGCTGTCCACGTGGATAAGCTCAACGTGGAAAACGGGAATAGACCGAACAAACATGCGCATGCTTATTACGTACGTATACTATGTAGGTACCTACCTACATACAAACGCCATTTGTTTAATTTGCCCTACATGGAAACGCCATTTGTTCAATTTGTCTGGAGCTGACTCGGTGAACTCGCTTAGCTCGTTCAATTCTATTTTCAGGTGAAAATGGGGTTACTTGCTGCATTGGCCGTGAACTTTATCGGCGGAGCTGTGATATATGGAACCGGCGGTATTCTGGCGCCCATAGTGGCCCCGATGCTCGGCTTCGGGGCCGCTGGCATTGGCGCCGGCACCACTGCGGCGGCTGCTCAAGCATACTATGGCAATCTGGCAGCAGGCAGCATCATCTCCCAGCTGACTGCGGTCGCTATGGTGGCGCCTACTCCATAGGTACGTAGGTACCTACCTTTACCTACTACCTACCTAAGACAGCAATTACACATAATTAATACATATTAAAAATATACAGAATGAGCATTTTCGACCTAGCATTGTAGAAGGTAAAAGTACAGCGTCAGTTACTTCGGAACCGTTACTAGTATTAGGTCATCATCATCATCTTCATCAGTAGTCCACAATGCTCCTGGCATCATCATCGGGTTCGCTCTCACTGTGTATGACTAAATGCTGTTAGGTAAAATCCACGACACACTGAAGTAGCTGTTTTTAGTAGGAGTAGAGCTTTTTAGGGTTCCGTAACCAAACTACGGAACCCTTATAGATTCGTCATGTCTGTCTGTCTGTCTGTCTGTCTGTCCGTGTATGTCACAGCAACTTTTTCCGAAACTATAACAGCTATGCTGTTGAAACTTGGTAACTAGATGTACCTACTCGGTGAACCGCATTAAGATTTTCACACAAAAATAGAAAAAAATCAAGAAATATTTGGGGTTCCCGATACTTCGAACTGAAACTAAATTTTTTTTTATTCATCAAACCCATACTTGTGTGTTATCTATGGATAGGTCTTCAAAAATGATATTGAGGTTTATATTATCACTAGATGACCCGCGCGCGACTTCGTCCGCGCGTAGTTTGAAAACATCTCCAGCGCGGCGTGCAGACAACAACTTAAAGATCAACAACCACCCCGTGAAATGACTTTTAAAACAACACCACACTCAAGTTTTTCAATTTAGGGGTCACATTTTACCCTTGATTTCCTGAAAATATTTTAATCTTAACGACGAAATTGTGAAACGACCTTTGAAACGACACCGAACTCAAGTTTTTCAATTTAGGGGTCCCATTTAACCTTGAGGTGTTGAAAATATTTGAATCTCAACAACGACACCGTGAAACGACCTTTGAAACGACACCATACTCAAGTTTTTCAATTTAGGGGTCCCATTTGACCCTTGACGTTCTGAAAATATTTTGATTTCAACAACGACACAGTGAAACGACCTTTGAAACGACACCATACTCAAGTTTTTCAATTTAGGTGTTCCATTTGAACCTTGAGGTCCTGAAAATATTTTGATTTCAACAACGACACCGTGAAACGACCTTTGAAACGACACCATACTCAAGTTTTTCAATTTAGGGGTCCTATTTGAACCTTGAGGTCCTGAAAATATTTTGATTTCAACAACGAGACCATGAAACGACCCTTGAAAGGACACCATACTCAAGTTTTTCAATTTGGGGGTCCCATTTGACCCTTGAGGTTCTGAAAATATTTTGATTTCAACAACGAAACAGTAAAACGACCTTTGAAACGACACCATACTCAAGTTTTTCAATTTAGGGGTTCCATTTGAACCTTGAGGTCCTGAAAATATTTTGATTTCAACAACGACACTGTGAAACGACCTTTGAAACGACACCATACTCAAGTTTTTCAATTTGGGGGTCCCATTTGACCCTTGAGGTTCTGAAAATATTTTGATTTCAACAGCGACACAGTGAAACTACCTTTGAAACGGCACCATACTCAAGTTTTTCAATTTAGGGGTCCCATTTGAACCTTGAGGTCCTGAAAATATTTTGATTTCAACAACGACACCGTGAAATGACCTTTGAAACGACACCATACTCAAGTTTTTAAATTTTGGGGTCCCATTTGAACCTTGAGTCAGGGCATCATCACTCGCTCAAGGTCGCGCGATATATACCTACAGCCCGGGCGTCCCTCACTCGGGACAAGTGACAGTCGGTTGTCGGACGCACGCCTGAGCGCTCGCGCAACACGTTTCCCGCGCAAATATTCCGTCGCGTACATATTGTGCTGTATATGGATGCAATAGTCAAAAAACAAATAAAGAATTATCATTTTTTGCATTGCCGAAGGACGAAGAAATTTAAGTTATTTGATTGATGTACATTAGTTATTTTCTGTGGGTACATATCGAAGCAATGCCTTTTATAGGTGTGATTTCTTGTGCATACAGCATAGATTTCAGAGATCTAGGTTGTAATATAGGTATATGTAGGTAATTACTTGAATTTAGGTACCTACCTACTTACCGATCTACTTACGTGCTTAATTAGACTTTACTTCTGAATCGCTCCAAATTAGCAGTAGAAGAGTTTTTTTGTGAAAGAGTTCGTCCGGGGAAATACCTACTACCACCATAGCTATTTCTGCCGCAAAGCAGTAGTGCTCGCATTGCTGTGTTTCGGTTGGAAGTGCATGGTTGCCGGTAAAATTACAGGCACATAGACTTTTCATCTTTATGTCTCAGAGTGTCGGGGTGCAGTGCAATGCCACATAGGGCGCGTCCTAGGTGGACGTGACCTATGCGATAATGCACTGTTCATAGGCAGAGGTTACTGCTTATCATCAGGTGAGCTACCTGCTTGTTCCGTCATTCTTAGTACTTATAAAAATAAAAAAAAACATGAATAACTCTTTATTTCTACATAATAACAATATTGATAATAACATGTGGTACTTACGTAATTCGTAGGTACATAATATGTACCTAATATTTACCTATTTGAAAATTAAAATAGGTACTCGCGAGGTACTTTAAGGCTTTTTTTGTAGGTTAGGTAATTTAGAGCGAGTTCAGTTCATAATAATAATATTATTTGGTCATCGATGGTTTTGGTAAACCTACTGATGTTTTTAAATTAAATCGTAGCTTGTTAACTTCATAAGCAGAGAAAAACTATACTTACCTACCAACTTAATATCTCATCGTTATAATATCCATATAACTTTGTAACTATTTCATTTACCTACAAGCAATTAATTTTGTAAAAATAAAAAAGACGGGGTTGCTTTCGATCTTTTTTTTTATACTACATGAATGACGGAACAAGCGGATGGCCCACCTGATGTTAAGCGGTAACCTCTGCCTATGAACAGTGCATTACCTTACAGGTCACGTCCACCTAGGACGCGCCCTATGTGGCATTGCCCGCCACCCTGAGACATAAAGCTCCGACCCTAAGTTACGGCCTCTTCTAGCTGTCTTGCGCGTTACGAAGTATGTACGTTACGATTATGTATTAGTAACTAATACATAATCTGTGGTACAATGCTGACTATCTACCTACATAACGGAAGGTCAATTAATTTTTTTATTAGAAATGTCGACAACCCTTTTGATGCGCATCTTTCCGCGCCAGACAGCGACAGAGTTACGCGTTAGAAGATAGAGCAAATGTTTAGGTGAATATCGCGATAGGTATTGAGCGCTAATGCGAGCTGAATTGCACTTTGTTGCGTCCCAGCAAGAGTCGCTATTTATATATTTTTTTTCGCTAAGTGCGTCTTCTGTACTTGTACTAATATTTATTCTGTGCTTGAGGTCCTGAAAATATTTTGATCTCAATGACTACACTGTGAAACTAACTTTTAAATAGTCAAAATACGCTGAAATCTGGCTAAAACTTAAGGTGTATTTATTTACATACAAAACGTTCCCGTGGCTTTTTTCAGCAAAACTTTCCGGTACTGCTGAAACTTATTTTTGCTATTTTATATAAGGAATTGTGAATTTTCTGTGAATTTTCAAGTATCTACTACCAACGGTTTCCGAAATACGAAGCATTTTAGTTTTACATTAAAAGCCGTTTTGGACCCCTTACAGGGTGAATTTTTCAAAATCCTTTCTTAGTACACCCCTACACCGAAAAATGAATACATCCTCCAAATTTCATGTATCTAGGTCCAGTGGTTTAGGCTGTGCGCTGCAAAACGCAAAGTGTATACATTAAAAGCCCTTTATGGACCCCTAAAAACCCTAAAAGGACTACACTCTCCAAATTTCAAGTCTCTACGACCAGCGGTTTAGGCTGTGCGTTGTAAAAACTAAAGTATTTGATTTTTTTACAAAGAAAACGTTTCCCTGCCATTTTTCAGGAAAATTTCAGGAATCGCTAAAATAAGTGTTTGTTAATTTTATTTGAGGAGTCTCCTTGTAAAATTTCATGGTTCTACTACTAACGGTTTCCGAAATACAGAGCATTTTTGTTTTACGTTAGAACCGCATTTTAAACCCCTTAGCATACGAATTTTCAAAATTCCTTTCTTAGTACAACCCTACGCATCAAGACGAACACACCCTGTAAATTTCAAGTCTCTACGACCAGCGGTTTAGGCTGTGCGTTGGACCTCGGTCAGTCAGTCAGTCAGTCAGTCAGGAAATTGCCTTTTATACGTATATTATATAATTAGATTACAAGCAGCGCCCCGCGGTTTCACCCGCGTAAGTCTCGATCCCGTGGGAGTATCGGGATAAAAATATGCCTATGTGGTATATTAGATTTTTTCCTAAACTAAATAGTTTGCGCGAGAGACACTTCCAAAGTGGTAAAATGTGGGTGTGTCCCCTCCGTAACTTCTAAAATAAGAGAATGACAAAACTAAAAAAAAATATGATGTACATTACCATGTAAACTTCCAACGAAACGTGGATTCAACGAGATCTAGTAAGTTTTTTTTTTAATACGTCATAAATCGTAATCCATCCAAGAACTTTTATATTATGTTACTTGCTGCTACGGAACCCTTCATGAGCGAGTCCGACTCGCACTTGGCCGCTTTTTTGTTTGTGAAAGAGTTCGTCCGGTGAAGTAGGTACCTACCATACCTATTTCGGCAGCAACGCAATAGTGCTCGCATTGCTGTGTTTCGGTTTGAAGGTAGGTACTATGGTAGGTAAGCAAATGTGACTTTTCATCTTTATGCCTCAGGGTGGCGGGCGCAGTGCAATGCCACATAGGATAGGATGCGTCCTAGGAGGACGTGACCTATATGAGAGGCAGAGGTTACCGCGTGGGCCATCTGCTAGTAGTACCATAATACACGCAGCTTACAAAACTAGACAGTAGGTACAGCATTGGTTGTAGGCAGAGACACCGCAACCAACGCCATGAACCGACAGGCACTCCGGGTTGCAGTTTTAAAATAACCTCAAAATATTCTTTATATTTTTTCTCGAAAACTTTAAGTTTCTGCGTTTCTTCACCCACAGGGAACGATCTCCCCTCCCTCTCCACACCACTCCCCCTATTTTCAAGCTCTATACTAATGGTCGATATCGGAAACTCCTTCCAACGGCTCACCCGATTTCGATGTGGAAATGATGAACTATATGCAAAGTTTGTTCCCGGTAAAACACGAGCAAAGCCGCAGGCGGACACAAGTAGATTAATTTAGCTATAATTAAAAAACTGATAGATGTTTATTTTGTTTGCAGGTACCTACTCGTAGCTACGTAGTCCCGGCGCCGGCGCCGCGGCGGCGTTCCGGAACGCGGTTTTCAATTTGTGGCTGCACTAATTGAATGCCCTCATTCTGCTTGCATTTGTTATCGCATTTATACCTATAATAAACAGCAAGATGTATTAAATTAACTCGTTTCATTTCATGTCAGGGAAGAGACAGAATATTATAATAGAAAATGCTTTATTGTACACCTTAGTACAAAATATAAAAAAATAAACAAAACTTAACTACCTACTTATTTAAAAGTACAATAAAATAAATAAATAAATAATGCTGGACAGTTCACACAACATTATCCAGCCCCAAGCTAACCAGAGCTTGTGTTATGGGTACTACATACTTGTAGATAACTGATATACTTAATACAATATATTAGATAGATAGATATTTTTTATTTTACATAGAAAATACCCAGAACACCCCGAACAAATATCTGCGATCTCACAAATATTTGTTCCGAGGCGGGAATCGCAACCTACTGCGTCTCAGGTAGGGCTTGCAATCCGGATATCCGCTAATTTTCAAATCCGGATAATGACGTCCGCACTATCCGGATAATTCGGATAGTGAAATTCATCAAAAAATTACGATAAGAATCTTAATTTTGATCCTTTCTTTTACATGTTTGTCATACATATACATAAAGTACCTGGGGGACCTAGCTTACCCAGGTGTTTGCAAAATGTGTGAAAACTCGGAAAACTGCGTTTTACCAGAGATGAGACCTAGCTAGCAAGAAATTAGGTAAATGCAAGTTTTGCTTTATTGAAAGAAAAATATAGTTATTTCGACAAGATAAGTGTTAACTTGAATATAAGGTGGGCCTCTTGCTTGTTCCGTCATCCAAGTAGTATAAAAAAGAATAATATATAGAATATTGAACATAGAATAGTTTGTCATTTTTAATTTATTTATTATGTTTTTTGGTATTTTATGATCACATTATTATTAGGGATGGCTGAACATGTGTTTCACCGAATACGAACATTCGACGAATATTCGTTAAAACTTTTACCGAACAGAATATTCGGCATAATTGATTCTCTTACGTGAACAGTATACAGTATGCATGCATCATCAATAACAACATCGTAAGGAGTAAAACTTCGCAAAGTGCGTTTGTTTTCGTTATTTTTTATTTGAAAAGTCATCTTTGTTGAGTTTTTTTTTTTTTTTTTTACCTAAAATAGGCTTGCGTTTGGCTACATCTCACCTGATGGGAAGTGACGATGAGGCCTATTTAAGCACGCTCGCCTAGAAGATGCCTATTAACTCTTCGTTTGAAGACGCCCAAGTTGTATGATAAAGGGAACAAAGAAGCGGGAAGCGAGTTCCAGGCCTTTGATGTCCGCATGATGAAACGTTTGAGAAACGGTTTGTACGCGACGGTGGTATGTCAACAACAAAAGGGTGAAACGCCTCTCCACGTCTGGTCGTCAGGTGGCGGAATGGAGACGAGGGGATCAAATCGTGCAGCTCCTGAGCACACTCACCGAAATGTATGCGGTAGAAAATACACAAACACGCAACTCTTCGACGATGCTCTAAGCTTTGTAACCTTTTCGCAACCAGTGCCTCGTCTTTAATTAGTTTTATGGCACGTCGCTCTATTGAGTCCAAAGCAGCAAGCTGATATTTTGCGGAACCATCCCATAGGTGGCTGCAATATTCCATGCATGACCTCACTTGAGCTTGGTACAGCGTAAGTAACTGCTGGGGCGAGAAGTAGTATCTTACCTTAGACAGAATACCAAGCTTTCTGGCCGCAGATTTTGCCTTAGACTCAATAGAGAGACCGAAGTTGAGGTTGGAAGAAATTTGCATGCCGAGTAATTGGATATGGTCACTGTACGGCACCGATACACCACGGAATAGTGGGGCAAGATCAACCGAACTCTTTTTTGCCGAAAAAACACACGCCTGGGTTTTGGTTGCATTAAACGAGACCAGATTAGCCTCACCCCAACTAGAAACCGCTCCAAGAGACTCGCTCGTCTGCCTAACCATATCACCCCTCAGGTCTACTAGCTCAGCACCGGACGTTCTTGGACTAGAAAAGTACCTAGCTTGGTTTAATTGTTGTGTACCTAAAAATAAGTGGAAGGAGTAGAAGTAGAAGGAGATCGAACAAAAAACTTGCTTAATTTCTTGCAATACATACCTGATTTCTGATTGGTATATATTATTTTATTATAAAGTTATCACTGATGCCCGAAACAGCTGCATACTTATATTTTGTTTTATATATCTTTTTTATTTGCTGTTATTGGAAATAAGGTTACAGTGTCGACAAAAACAAAAACTGCACTGTAAATTACTTACCTACCTCATAAACATAACGCATTTAACACTCAACTCATGATAAATCATACACGGCTTAATGCAGTAAAAACTTTGGGTACCACTTTGCCGAACATTCGGCGATATAGCCGAATATTCGGCTATATTCGGCTATATCGCTGAAAATAATTCCAGAATTAATTGGTTAAGTTTTTGCCTTAGACTCGATAGTCTAAGGCAAAAACAGCTGCCATGAAGCTAGGCATCCTGAATAAGGTAAAGCGTTACTTCACACACAACAGGACAGCATCTCAGTTTATATAAAGCACAAATCCGGGCTGGTATGGAGTACTGCTGCCATGTTTGGGATGGTTCGGCCAAACACCAGCTTGCTGTCTTGGACACGATCGAACGTAGAGCTTTCAGGCTTATTAAGGTGAGCAACATATGGCGGAGACTAAGATCCAGAGTCTCGAGCACCGCCGTAAGGTTGCATGCCTTTCGATCTTCTAATCTAAAGGTTACATTTCGGGGAATGCTCCCAGGAACTGCACGATCTGATCCGACCATATCCTTTTCATCATAGGATGAGCGGGCGTACGGCTCAGTCAGTACCATCCTTACCTCATTAGTATACCTTCTATTCGCTTCAGCTTCCTTCTAAAACGTTTCAGTTCTACCTTTATAATGCGAACAGCTAAGGAGTGGAATACACTACCGTCGTCTGTCTTTCCCGAAAACTATAATCTGGGTCTCTTCAAGGCTAGAGTGAATAGGGCCTTCTGGACCTTTGTGGTCCACCTTCGGCCACATCGTCACTTACCAACAGGTAAGATCGTGGTCAAACCGAGATGTTTAAAAAAACGGTAAACCTGTCGAATTTGCCGAATATCGAGTATAAAACGATTATTCGACCCATCCCTAATTATTATTATGATAGTAGTTTTGTAGGAAGATATAATATATAAAACTCCACTACAACCCATGCGCGCGAGCTCGAATACTTTCTCGCTTGCACACTGTCTGCTGTTTCATCGAACGAGAGCCAGCCCCCACCAGATGCCACGGCCGTAGTACTAATTGCATTGTATTCTGTGGCATTAGCTATATAAGTGGAAGCAGCGCCCATTTAAAAGCCCGGTAACGCAGTCATGACCCCAGGCGGTCAACTGCATTAAAATCCATTCGAAAAAAAAAAATTTAAAATCAGTTAGCTAGCAGATCATCTGGCGGTAACGGTTATACTAATCGTAGCCCCTTGAGATCTACCCATCTGGGCTCAGGAAGGCGATCACGTAATACTTACGTCGTCCCCTCCGTCCCTCGGGAAGTATTCTTATACTTAGCTAGGCATCAACAACAAGTACGATAGCAAACGCGTACCTACGTACGACGTACATCGTAAAGCGTACCTACCTAAGTACGATATAACTCGCTGGAAAGGCGTATCTATCTACGTACGACGTACCTACATAATACTAAGAGTGTACGTTATTCACGGATACCTACTTAAGCAACCTGTCAAACTGTAATTGTGTCAAGTACAATAAACCATACATTTGGATCATCCTGTGTTTCTTTCAACCACCCTACAATCTGGCGCCCAACGTGAAAAAGAAGAAGTTCGAAGAAATTTAAGAAGGAAAGGAGTGAAGACAGCACTACGATGGGAGTACATTTGACACAAGAGCAGATCAACGAGTTGTTGAACCGTAGAGATATACCTACACCAGCACCCAGTTCGTCCCACAAAAACTTTAGAAAAAGGTACCGTCGGTTCATCCGTAACTTTGCTGAAGTTGCAAGACAACTGACACACCTAACAAAGAAAACCTCATCCTGGAAATGGGAAGATGCTGAAGCAACTGCATTCAATGCTTTAACAAAAGCATTAACAACAGCACCTGTGCTAAGACAAATAGACTATAACTTACCGTACATAATTAAGACTGATGCAAGTAATTACGCCATAGGAGCAGCTTTGGTGCAGGGGGAGGGTGTGGATGAACACCCTATCGAATATGCCAGCCGATTACTGATCCCAGCAAAACGTAATTACACTGTCACGGAGAAGGAAGCCTCAGCTATTGTATGGGCAGTAGCAAAGTTTAGAGGATACATAGAAGGCACAAAGTTCCTAACCATTACAGACCATCAACCGTTAAAATGGTTATTGAATATAAAGTCATACACAGATCACTCGTCTGCTATGACTAAATACGAAGCACGGGATGATCAAACTCCAGCGCCAATCATTCCAATCTGGCGACGAAGGAGACCAAAATAGAAATCCATCCAATCTAAATCCTGGTACTCTCACGGGACGTTACCGAGTACCAGAGGGGGAGATTGTAGGAAGATATAATATATAAAACTCCACTACAACCCATGCGCGCGAGCTCGAATACTTTCTCGCTTGCACACTGTCTGCTGTTTCATCGAACGAGAGCCAGCCCCCACCAGATGCCACGGCCGTAGTACTAATTGCATTGTATCCTGTGGCATTAGCTATATAAGTGGAAGCAGCACCCCCGATTAAAGCCTCAGAGGTACTTTCGATTATCAAGGATCTTCATCCTAGGAAAGCCCCTGGTGCCGACGGCATCAGCAATAGAGTACTCAAGCAGTTCTCTATTGCACTCATTTATCTTCTAGTCAGCATCTTTAATGCGGCTATGTCCACTTGCACCTTCCCCGATGCCTGGAAAGAAGCCAATGTCATTGGTATTCGAAAACCAGGCAAAGATCAGTCACAGCCTTCGAGCTACCGCCCTATTAGTCTCCTCAGTTCCCTGGGGAAGATATATGAGCGTCTCCTCCTCAACCGGCTCTGGTCCATTGTCAATGAGCTAAAGCTCCTCCCGAATGAGCAGTTTGGCTTTCGAGCCAGACACTCATGTCCCCAACAAGTGCTTCGCATCACGGAGCATGTCCTATCCAAATTCAATCATACCTGGCCTGCGGGTACGGGAGCTGTCTTCCTCGACGTGGCGAAAGCCTTCGACAAAGTCTGGCACAACGGCTTGATTTACAAGCTCTCTAAATTCGGAGTACCAGATAGACTCGTGCTCATCCTACGAGACTACCTCCAAAATCGTAGCTTTCGCTATCGCGTGGAAGGTACGCTCTCCGACCCGCATCCCATAAGAGCCGGAGTCCCCCAGGGCTCCGTCCTCGCCCCCCTTCTATTCACGCTGTATACTAGCGATATGCCCCGGTCCCACCATCAAGTGGAAATCGCCCTTTTCGCGGATGACACAGCCCTATATACATCGGATCGGAATCCGAATCGGGTGTGTATAAGACTGCAATCCGCTCTCACTGCACTAGGTGCATGGTTCCGCAAATGGCGCATTGAGGTAAACCCAACGAAGAGTGCAGCAGTGTACTTTTCGCGGGGGCGCCCTACACCCCGTGCGATCCATCTCTTTGACAAACCCATTCCCTAGGTAAAGTCAGCCCGTTACTTGGGAGTGATCCTTGATAGTCGCTTGACCTTTCTCCCTCATATCAAAAAAGTTAGCAATCACGCTAAATTCATTCTCGGTCGTCTTACTCCTCTCGTATGCAAGAAGAGTAAAATGTCCCTTAGAAATAAGGTGACACTTTACAAAACTTGCATACGACCTATCATGACATACGCCTCTGTGGTGTTTGCTCATTCCCAACATGTCCAAAAGATCCAAGTAGTCCAAAACCGTTTCTTGCGTATGGCCACAGGTTCGCCTTGGTACGTACGCAATGTAGACCTCCACCGCGACCTAGATTTAGAGTCGATTGCCAGTTTCATGAAGCTCGCCTCCCGGCGGCATTATGACCTGGCAATAAATCATACCAACCCTCTCATATCCTCCATCCCCGACTACCCCACAGAGCCTCCCTCTGATCAGTCCCTCCGTAGACCAAGACATGTTCTTGGTGATCCTGATGACCCTATCACTACCGCAAATGCGGTAGTGACGTCATCCAGTCAAGACAGAGACAACACTCTACCTTTGCACCGACCTCGCCGGCGAGGTCGACGAACCTTCTAAGTACCTTCTGTACCCTACGCCTAAACCGGTACAAGCATGTTCCGGGGCGTTTTGCCCGTTCCTCCCCAACCGGCAACAGCCCAAGCCGAGGTCCGTACCTAAGTGGTGCCCTTGTGCTAGTTGCCCCAACCTAACTTTGCAGGTTGAGCGCCATCCGCGCTCACCAAAAGCCCGGTAACGCAGTCATGACCCCAGGCGGTCAACTGCATTAAAATCCATTCGAAAAAAAAAAAAAAAAAAAAAAAATTTAAATCAGTTTTTTCACGAGCCGAGCCGAGTTCGCCGCCGGACCGCGCGCTAGCCACACGTGCTAACCTCGCTCCGCTGTCTGTTCCAGATTCGCCGCCCCTCTGCCCCGCCGCCCGCGCGCTCCCATGCGCCTCCTAGCGGCGCGCATCGCCTGCCGGTTCCTGAGCCGGCCGCGTCGTACCTACACCGTACCTACTCAACTACAACTCGCTCTGCTTTCTGTTGCAGATTCGCCGCCCGCCGAGCCGCATCGTGCGCGCGTGTAGTAGGTACGCTGTACCTACTCTTCGTGTGTTGATCGACTAAGTCGATCCGCACTTTTGAGTGCGTCTTCGCTATCATAGGAAGCTGCCCTTTTCAGGGCGGAATCCTGTTTCTAGACACTTAAATAGGAAATCCACGCTTAGTGGTCAACCTACGGATACCTTGCGGTGTTATACCAAGTAGGTTGGGCGTTGCCCCGGAGCGCCCGTTTTCCTCCCTCAGGGGAACACGGAATCCGGCTGGGTCTGGAACCACCGGCCTTGGGGTCTCCCCTAGTCGACTCCAGATATCGGTTAGTCCACACCCCGTTTACCCCGTAAGAGCGGTAAAAGGGACACACTAATTAGGTAGGACACCCAGGCCTCACCCCGCCCTGTCTACCCCGACAGGGCGGATCACTCGCTTTACACATCTGCCGGTCTCACCCCCCGGCAGAGAATATGGACATCTCCAAGCTGGATGTAAACTCCGTCCGGAGTTTACTCCAAGCTCTCATTACTTCGTACCCTAACGTGGTACAGGAGCTGCTCTCAGCTCCCGCCTCGGTCCCTGCCTCTCAGGCATTGAACTGCGCCCCATTCGAAGCCCCTCAGGCCTCACTCGCCTCCAACATCCCGGACTCCCCGGAGTCCCCGGACCCGGCTCCTGCGGTCGATGACCAAGAAATGGAATTCAATCAGAGTTTGCACCTCTCCCCCCCTGCTGAGTCCTCCTCAGACGACGATTACATCGTCATAACAGGGGGAAAGAGGAAGAAGGCCTCTGTCAAAAACGCCCCTCCTGCCAAAACTGTGGTCGCTCCTGCGACAACCCGACCCACTCCACCCCCGGCTTCTTCCTCGCCCCCCGCGACTACCTCCAAGGAGAAGCCACCCCCGCCCCTTTTCCTTCGCGAGAAGGAAAAGTGGGACAATGTCTCCTCTCTCCTCAAAGAGAGGAATATCCATTACACCAGTGCCCGCAGCACAAAAGATGGCATCAAAGTACAGCTGCAGACCTCTGCTGATCACCGTAAGATGACAGCCCTTCTTCGCTCCGAGTCCGTAGGTTTTCACACCTACGCGCTCGAAGATGAGCGCCTCCTCCGTGTCGTGATCCGCGGCCTCCCTGCGGAACACAACACGAGTTCGATCAAAGCAGATCTGCTTGCACAGAACTTCCCCGTCCGGGAAGTTCACCGTATGTACAGCGCCCGCACAAAAACGCCCTTTGACCTTGTCCTGGTCATCCTCGACCTGTCGCCGGAAGGCAAAGCCGTCTTCGGCTTAAAATCCGTTAATGGGCTCTCTGGCCTCAGGGTAGAGACCCCATATAAAAACGCGTCCCCTAGCCAGTGCCATAGATGTCAACTCTATGGTCACTCGGCTAGAAACTGTAACGCACGTCCTCGCTGCGTTAAGTGCCTGGGCGACCATGGCACGTCCGAATGTGCCCGCACGACCGGCACCTCTGTCCCGCCTAGTTGCGTGCTCTGTCGCGCCGTCGGGCATACCGCGAACTATCGCGGTTGCCCTATGGCGCCAAAAGCGCCAAACAACAGAAAGGTGGCAAAGAGGTTCCCCGACCGTGTACCTCCCCCCACCCCCCAATACACTCAAGCCGCTCCTAAGCTGGCCGTGGTCCCCTCCCCCCCTGCGCCCACTGCCTCCGCATGGGCAAAGGCCCTCCCTTACACCAGCCGAGCCCTTCAGGCAAAGCCCTCCCCTCTTCGTCGCCCGCAGGAGCCGACCGCTAACCCCTCGCCCCCCCCTGCCTCCTCTAGGCCTACCAAAATGTGTCAGTCTGACTTAGCAGCTGACATTGCATTTATTACGTCTTTTGATCTCTCTAAGATCCGCGCACTCGCGCGCGGACTTAGGGAGGCTAACTCTGCGGTGGAGAGAGTCATCCTCCTTGAGGCAAACTCCTCTCTTATCGAAGCCCTCAGCAACCCCTCTACTAGATCTTAATATGTTAGTACAAAAGCAAAGATTAAAACCCCGTTCCGTCTCGTTAGCATTTTTTAATGCTAACGGTCTTGCTAAACAACGCGTTTTAGTTCAAGACTTTCTGGCTAGACACCAAATCGATGCTATGCTAGTGCAAGAGACCTTCTTGAAACCCGCCCATCGCAATCCTAAAATTGCTAACTATCAGATGGTTCGTAATGACAGACAAAACGCCAAAGGCGGTACAGTCATTTACTACAAGAGGTCTCTGCACTGCATTCCTCTCGATACCCCCCCCCTGACTGACTTAGAAGCCTCTGTGTGTAGACTCGCGATGACCGGTCATCCTTCGATCATTATAGCCTCGTGCTATCTCTCTCCTAGCAAAACACTACTTGGAAGCGATCTTTTAGCTCTCTTAAATCTTGGAAGCTCCGTCATACTGGCGGGTGACTTCAACTCTAAGAATGTCCTTTGGAATTGTGTTGCCAACAATCCAAATGGAATCAAACTTGACAGACTAGTTGACAATTTAAACTTTGATATTATCCCTCCCTTGTCCCCGACTCACTATCCTGTCATTATAGGACACCGTCCTGACATCTTGGATATTGCCCTCTTTAAGAACACAACCCTCCGGTTGCGCTCTATAGAAGTCCTCCAGGAGCTTGACTCTGACCACCGCCCCGTCCTCATGAAACTAGGCCCACCCCCCGACCCCTCTGCCCCCACCAAGACCGTGGTGCAGTGGCATAAGCTTGAGCAAGCTCTCAAGTCTATTCACTCGCCAGACTTGGATCGAATCCCCGATGATATTAGTTCTTCTGACGATGTCACTATCGCGATCAACTCCCTGACCAATCATGTCTCAGCCGCTGTTAGCGCTTCATCGAAACAGGTCCCAGTGACGAATGACCGTCGCTTTGCCCTGCCAGATGAACTGAGGCGGTTGCTCACGGAGTCGAACGCGGCGACTCGCCACTACAGTGCCTGGCCCACTCTCGAAAATCGTGTCAGGATGCGCCGCCTGCACCGGGATGTCAGGAGGCGCATTCAGGAACACCGCGATCGCGAATGGGATACTCTGCTCTCGGGGATAGCTAGCAGATCTCCTGGCGGTAACGGTTATACTAATCGTAGCCCCTTGAGATCTACCCATCTGGGCTCAGGAAGGCGATCACGTAATACTTACGTCGTCCCCTCCGTCCCTCGGGAAGTATTCTTATACTTAGCTAGGCATCAACAACAAGTACGATAGCAAACGCGTACCTACGTACGACGTACATCGTAAAGCGTACCTACCTAAGTACGATATAACTCGCTGGAAAGGCGTATCTATCTACATACGACGTACCTACATAATACTAAGAGTGTACGTTATTCACGGATACCTACTTAAGCAACCTGTCAAACTGTAATTGTGTCAAGTACAATAAACCATACATTTGGATCATCCTGTGTTTCTTTCAACCACCCTACAATCACAAACCACAAAGAGCTACCGATTTGGTTAAAGTGATCCATATTTGAATGGTGGGTGAATGTTGGTTTAATTTAAACATGAATAAAGCTATCTTTAACCATCATTTTCTTTAATAGTTTTTTTTTAAGCTTTTTCGAAATTATCCGTATTATCCGGATATCCGAATACTAAAGTTCACTACTATCCGTATAGTAAAAGTTTACGGATAATGCAACCCCTAGTCTCAGGCCAACCTTCGCCCGCCGCGCCACAGAGGTCATCAATGACAATGTATGACAATGGGTGGTCTTATCGCTTAGAAGCGATTTCTTCCAGACAACCTTTGGATGGAGTGAAATTTATAAACTAGGAAGAATGGTCGGGGGGTGTATGTTAAAATATTATTGGCACAAAAGTATTTTTTTTTAATTTATTAACATAAATTTGAAAATCTTCATAAAATACCTTGACCTTGTTACTGTTAGGCGTTAGGCAGACAACAGCCAAATTCCGTCACTCAGTAAAGTTCAGGTAAGTTATAAAGTGACAGAATAGCGCTGGCGCAAAGAAAAGCACCTGAAACGAAAATCAAAAATAGGTACGTAACAGTAATTTAAACAAATAGTTACCTATATCACAGAATAAATATCCTATATGCTGCGTGATCGAAAATATAAATCTATTGTCATGATTTCCAATTTAATAACTGAAATGTATCGAAAAAGGTTATCTCACGAAGAGCCTTCATGGTAAGCTAGTAAAAAAATAACTAGATAGAGATACTACGCAGGTTGGTTTTGGGCTGTCAAGGAAGGAAGTTGGTAATTATAGCAAAATGGATTTAAGAATGTAATATAACTGTAAATTATACAATTGGAACAACAAGACAAACTGTTTTTATTACATTTCAGAAGAGGGAAACAGAAACCAAAGGTACCTACTTAATTATATCGAATTGTTAATGTAATTTTTTTTTGGACAGTAAATTATGTTTATATCTTCTTTTACTAAACGCCCACGTGAATTGAAGTATTATGCATAGAAATATGGAGATTGCGCATTTCATCAGGCCAGGGCATCTCTCTGGCAGTATTATAATTTCTAACGCACATTGTCTTAAATTTTGGCATGACGTATCGGTGCAGGATAATGGCTACTCCCTGAGGATATGACGCGGGAGCTATTATAATAGGTATATGAAGTGTATTTACATGGTGTAAGCTAAGCCTAGTATTTGGCGGATCACCAAATCAAATCTCACTAAGCACCTACAGTGGGGCGTGTCGATGCTAGACTGGGGCTATATACTGTTTGAAAGCATCCGATACATTCATTCATTGACCTACCCTGGTAGCATTGATTATGTAATGTTGGCATTTCTGCAATGCTATCAACGTTAGCCCTGTTACATTTTCATACCTTATTTCAACTTTGGCCCAACCAATTACTAACAATGACCCATCTTATCTAAAACTACCGTTGCGTAGGCCCTAGGCGTATGTTTGAGTTATTATTAGCCCAATATAGTAAAATATAATGTTAACTCCCAACGAAATACCGTCCTTGTACCATTACAACTATTGCTTGGTAGGCCCGCTAGAACAAAATACGATTTAAAACAAGGAATAGCACAGGGTTGTGAGGGCGGGAGGTTAGAACCATTACCATTTAGAACTTGCTATACTTGCTCGTGTAGAATATTCATACACATAATTGTAACTGTCTTGTTTTATTGGAATAATAATAATTAGTGAGTAATTACGATTTATTAGGGACGTAAAACATATCATGAAATATGTTAACAGGTTTAATGCCAAAGTACTATTATTTATTCCGTGGCCAAGGAGAGTTTATCATATTTTATTCATTTTGAGTGAACTATGCTTGTTCATTGGATAACTTATACCTATAACCTATATTTTATTTAATACATTTTGAGTGAACTATGCTTGTTCATTTGATAACCATATTTATTCTATTTTATTATATTTGAGTGAACTATGCTTGTTCATTGGATAACCATATTTATTTTAATTTATTAATTTTGAGTGAACTATGCTTGTTCATTGGATAACCATATTTATTTTATTTTATTGATTTTGAGTGAACTATGCTTGTTCATTGGATAACCATATTTATTTTATTTTATTAATTTTGAGTGAACTATGCTTGTTCATTGGATAACCTTATTTATTTTATTTTATTAATTTTGAGTGAACTATGCTTGTTCATTGGATAACCATATTTATTTTATTTTATTAATTTTGAGTGAACTATGCTTGTTCATTGGATAACCATATTTATTTTATTTTATTAATTTTGAGTGAACTACCATTGGATTGGATAAACATGTTTAGGGGGCGCTGGTGTAGCTTACTGGTTTGATTTTCTAATGGGTATGTTTCCCGTTGGGTACTGTGTGAGCCACTAGTCATCGGATTATTGAAATAGCTATGTTTTCTAACTGGATTGAGTGGGCTAGGCATGCTCACTGGAATTCTTTAGGATTTCAAACTATTTGATAACATATTATTATATTTCATGAAATGAGTCAAAACATTATGTTTTACTTGATTACTTATGTTAAATTCTACGTTAGAGTGGATTATGCTGTCGACTATTATGCCCATTTCAGTAAAGAGTGACCATGACGACGGATGACGAAGCTGGTGCTCCACCTGATACACCTCTGAGGCGACAATGCCGTAAAAGATCTAAGAAGAGGAGAAGGTCCTCCTCGTCTAGTGATGAAGTAACATCTTGCAAGAGCCGTAAAGAAGCAAGTAGACTTTCTACTAAAGACATTTTAAAATTACTCAAGAACTTTACTGGTGGTACTTCTAGCATCTCTTTTAATAAAAACAATCTTAATAATGTGATTCCGGAATATGATCCAGCAAATCGAAGCTAAACTATAGAGTGCTGGCTACGAAAGGGGAACGAGTGTGCCAGTATATATAGTTGGGATGAAAAACAAATCATCCACTTCTCCTTGCAAAAGCTGGTTGGCTTGGCTAAAAAGTGGTTTGAAGCCTTGCCGACCGTTGTTTTCACTTGGGAGGTGTGGCAAGCCTAACTCCTAAAGGCTTTCCCAAGTGAGGAGAACTATGGACTACTCTTAGAAGAAATGTTGAACCGCACGTCGCGTAGCGAAGAAAGCCTTCGTGAATATTTTTATGATAAGCTAAGCATGTTAAATAGATGTGAAATAATAGGCAAAAATGCTGTCGATTGCATTGTATATGGTATCAGTGATCGATCAATTAGGAATGGTGCACAGGCTCTGAATAGCTCTGAACCCGAAGATCTTCTTAGCTTTCTGTCGTCCCAAAAACCTCAGAAAGTTTCACCCACTAAAATGCAAGAGCGTTTATCTCAAAAACGCATGCAAACGTTGTAGCAGGATAGGACAATAATGATTGTAAGCTTGAACCTTATAGGTACTCCAATGCAACTAAACAAGAATCATGTTGAGAATGAGTCTGAAAAGAGAACTTTGAAAATAGATTCTTACAACAATTCTATTTAGAAATATTTTAAAACTAATTCAGTTAATGATCATCCACTTACGGCCTATATTGATTTTGGTAGCGAATGTACGCTATGCGCAAAACTGATGCAGAGTCGTTAGAGCTGTAAAAAAAAAACGATTTTCTGGTAGTAAAAGGTTTCGGTCAATCGTCTGTTATGCCAATACATACATACATACATAGACACACGCCCTTTTCCCCGAAGGGGTAGGCAGAGCCTCAATGGGCCTCTTTTCACAGTGGGTTGCACCATCGTGGAATATAGACGTGACGAGTGGTGAGCTCATCGCCGCCATTGCATCCCACGACTGACTCAGCTAACGCTTTCTTCCAGTAGCACATTCCATAAATGAGCTAGCAGCCAGGACAAATCTTATACCAACGAATCTTACAAACATGTCCGATGCCAATGTGCCGATCAAACGTGAACGTTAAGATAGATGAAGTAGAATCCACCATAGAGGTTTTGGTAGTTGATGACATGCACATGCAAACGTCAATAATGATAGGTACAAATTTCACAGAACTACCGTATATTACGTTACCAATATGATAGAGGTTTCAAAAACTACCACGGTCCCTGTTTATGTTAATTCCAGTTATCTTAATGATGTATTTATAGAGGGGTATAACGCAATTTAAATCAGAGAGATAATTTCGTTTGCTTCAAGGTGCGTGTAATATTTTCGAAGGAAAGGGTAAAGTTGTAATAACTAATTTATCACCCGGCAGTATCGCCCGGAAACAAAATGTCATGATTGCTAGGTCTATCCCGTTTACCAAACAAATGCTGTGACAGGTTAACAGCATGGTCAGGGATCCCTCTAAATTGGAACCTCTTGATAAAAAGGACATTAAAACTGGACCAGGGCTAAATGATAATAAAGTAGAGAAAATTATTTGTTGCTACAAATTACCGCGACTGTTTTGCTACAAATCTGGGAAAACTAGGTTGTGTTGAAGTATAAAAGAAAAAAAAAGTAGTGGATAATAACTGTTTATCGACCGTATCGTTTTCGCATTACGAACTGGAAAACTATCACAAATACAAATTACAAATAGCAGACCCAGAAATATAACGCATATTGAAAATACTAAAACATGATGATGACAAGGAATGTAGTGACATTCGCCAAAACCATGAAGTTAAAAATCATACGGTAGGTATATAGGAAGGTTGATGATAAGCTGTGCCTGGTTGTCCCACGTAGTGCTCGCTGGCAAATATGCCGAGCAAATCACGATGAAATCAGGCATCTAGGATGTATTAAAACTCTTGAACGAATAAAAGACTCCTATCCTATTTATTTAATTATTGGTTTCCTTAACTACGAAAATTAGTGAAAAAGTATGTTGGTGCCTGTTTAGAGTGCCCTTATAATAAGGATTAATGCTCGGGTCATTTATATCCAATAGATAGAAAAAGTAAAGATACCATTTCATACGACTCATATGGACCACCTCGGGCCCTTCGTTAAAAGCAAAGACGGTAACACACACATTCTTACTGTTGTATACGCCTTTACAAAATATGTGTTCGTACGAGCAGTAAAAGATCTAAAGACTAAAAACACAGCAATATTTCAACAGCCTTTGTTGAAATATTTGATGACTTCGGTGTTCCAGCCAGAATTGTGTCGGATCGCGGCACTAGTTTCACGTTTACAGCTTTTAAGGCCTTTTGTTATTCCTATGGCGTCAATAACGAATTAAATGCGGTAGCTTGTCCTAGAGGTAACGGTAAGGCCGAAAGATTTAACCAGACTATTTTGAATTCATCGTCAAAAAAATGCTACCCGCCATGAGCGTGACTGGGACAAGTGTTTAGGTAAAACCCAATGGGGCATGAATAATACTGTTAATGCCTCAACCCAACAAACTGCAACTGAAGCTAGGTTTTGGGCCAAAATGCGTGATAATTTATCGAATAAACTAGTCAATACACTTTCAAGAAGATAACTCCGATTTACAATAAATTAGAGATCGTATTAGCAATAATATAGAGAAACAACAAACTAAACAAAAAGAACATTATAATGCAAATCGGGTCCCAGAAAATAAATATGAAGTCGATGACCTGGTAAAAACTTGTCGTAATAATTTCGATAATGACAAAGCTTTTGTCGAAGTTTATTGGTCCGTATACAATAACTGAAGGCCTTAGAATTAGAAATGATCGTTTTAAATAGCTGATGTTCCGGAATTTATTAAGAAAAGCAAACCATATTCAACAGTAATCGCTACTGAATGAATCCGATCGTGGATTCATATCAAAGCCTTAGATATAGGTGGCTCTGAGTATCTCTAGTGATTGTACTGAGTAATGCAAAGTTTAAATTAATCTTATTGTAAATATGGGCTGTGTACAGTTTGTCCATATATTCATAAATATACCTATTGTGCGTATGTTAGGATTTTTAATTACTTATGTTTATCGTACGTGATAAATATAAACTACGATGATATAAGTAATGTTACTTATATAAATAATTATATACGATATATATAATTTTGGTATAGAAGTTAATTTAATTAAGTTAAAATGCAACATAACTAATATAATACAAAATTAAAAATAAGACATTAATAATACAGAATGATGAAATTGATTTATATAAACATGATAGAATCTAGTATTTGTTTTAGTGTACGCCGGGAGTCTACACATGTCTGATGGCCGAATGTCATGATTTCCAATTTAATAACTGAAATGTATCGAAAAAGGTTATCTCACGAAGAGCCTTCATGGTAAGCTAGTAAAAAAATAACTAGATAGAGATACTACGCAGGTTGGTTTTGGGCTGTCAAGGAAGGAAGTTGGTAATTATAGCAAAATGGATTTAAGAATGTAATATAACTGTAAATTATACAATTGGAACAACAAGACAAACTGTTTTTATTACACTATAATGTCCTCTAAAATAATAATACATAGGTACTTCTTACTATTTTTAATTTTATCGATGTACCTACGTTGATAAATAAGTAAGAAAGATTTGTATGTTATAGTTAAGCGCATTGTAGAGGTTAGTACACAATTTGATTTACCTATCGAAATGAGGGCTCTTCATTTCCGAATTAAAAAAAAAAAGTTGTTTGATTTGGCTCGATAGATGGCGCTGACTCAACTATGGTTGTCAAAATTAACAAATGCATTGTCTGTGCTTTTGTGTGTTAATAACAAAATACCTCGAAAACATATCACTACCTACGTTGTTGACGTTGACATTTCACTTTACTTTGACAGTTAAGTACAGAGCTGGCGCCATCTATTTTCAGGCCTATACTAAAAGCATGATGTGAAAAGGCCGTGAACACCCCTCATTGTAGATAAACAAACAAACTGGGTAGATTTTGCGATAGTTAGATACGTTTAGGAAACGCCTATTTGACTCTTGACAGAGCCTCCTCAAAACTGTCCAAGGACAAGTCTTGTAGGAACAGAATTTTGAAATTCCGCTGTATCACGCTACTTTTCTGGATTATTTTGAGTGCGTTTAATGAGCAGTTTTCAAACAGGTTACTGTCAGTAAGCTTCGCGAACGTGTAGGCTTATGTACGAGTAGAGCTGAAAGTTTGGGACGGTTAAAAAATGTTAAGCAAGAAACGATTGGTGTACTTAGGACTTCGAAAAGATACGCTTCGAAAAGATACCGAAATAATTTACGCTTTATTTGCTCTTTTTTAACACAATTCGTATCATTTTAGGTTCGATTTCGGAAGTATTCATGTTTGACTGCCGGCAACACTATGAATGTATTGATGAAGGAAGAGCGAGTGAGCGATACGATCACAAATAACTAGAAACTTCTAATCACCACAATGAGGGCTTTTCATTATTGAATATAAAAAAAGTACTTTCGAGTTGGCTCAATAGATAGCGATGGCGCTGACTTAACTACTATGGTTAATGTTTATCAAAATTAACAAATGCATTGTCTGTGCTTCTGTGTGATAGTAAAAAAATACCACGAAAATATATCACTACGTCGTTGACATTTCACTTTATTTTGACAGTTAAGTACAGAGCTGGCGCCACCTATTTTCAAGGCTTGATGTGAAACGGCCGTGAAAACCCCTCATTCACATCACAAGAAGCGTCGCATCGTATATTAGTCTGTGGTCGTTCGTTCCTCGTTCGTTGTCTTTGTTTGTGATGTGAAGTGAATGTGATTGTGAACTGTTGTGAACGAACGTTATTAGTGACGTGCGTGACGGACGGAGGGACCGGTAGTACATAGAGGTGGATCGTTAAGGTGGTTGCTTTCGCTCGTGGCGCGAAATTCAATTTTTTTCGTGTTTTTTGCTCATTACAGCTCATCAACACTTCTTCAGATAGCTTAAACTATGTTGCCGCAAATTATGTGCCCTAACACACAAGTTTTAATTTATAGTATCACATAAATATCATTAGTTTGGCTATGAATGTGCTTGAAACAAAAAAACACTGTAAATATCGTAGAAGCACAATCGTAGCTAAACTAATGATATTTATGTGATGCTATAAATTAAAACTTGTGTGTTAGGTCACATAATTTGCGGCAACATAGTTTAAGCTATCTGAAGAAGTGTTGATGAGCTGTAATGAGCAAAAAACACGAAAAAAATTGAATTTCGCGCCACAAGCGAAAGCAACCACCTTAACGTATTTCCCCGAAACGAAACAAGACTGTTTTTTCTAGTCTGTTAACTAATAAACCAGTCGCAAAGTAACTATTTACAACCTTAATACTGGTTGTGGAAACCGTCGCAAAATAAACTGTTTTTGGCATCCGTCTTGCTCCGCCGCTGTCGCGATGTACTTACCTACGTTATGTCACGGGTTTGTTTTGCTTGTATAGTCGCATCAAACAAAACAAATAATAAATAAATAAATAAATAATGCTGGACAAGTTCACACAACATTATCTAGCCCCAAGCTAAGCAGAGCTTGTGTTATGGGTACTAGACAACTGATATACTTAATACAATATATTACATAGATAGATATTTTTTATTATATATAGAAAATACCCAGAACACCCTGAACAAATATATGCGGATCGCACAAATATTTGTTCTGAGGCGGGAATCGAATCGAAATGAATGAAAACAAACATCCCACTCGAGGTAGGACATAATTTAAGCACGTCTGAAAAATGCATACCTACTTGCTAAAAGTAGTTACTTTTTAGACTGGTTTATGCGACTATGAGAAACTGTCTCGTTCGTTGCAGCCGTGAATCAGTTAAAATAACAGTTACATAGTCGATTCAACGCCCATCCCTAGACGTAGCTCAGTTTGTTTGTATCATTTGTATGTACGTACATACTTATTGTACATTGTTTGTCTGTGGTCGGTCACCGCTCGCCGCTCACCGTGTTTTAGCGCCATCATTTGCGACTTTGCGTGCGGTCCAGTGTTTTATTTTTGATTTTATTCGTGGCATCTAAATATAAACGTAAGTACTTAGTTGTTCATATCTCTACAATATCAAATATTTCTTAAAAGTGCAGATTGTGCGGAAAATGAAAATGTAGCGCCTTCCCGCTTCGTTCGTTATGCGAGTTCGATAGACGCCATGAATACTTGCACAAAATATTGCACGTTGTGATTGTTAGCGCAAACGCTGATGCTGCTACAAGTAGGAAGATAGGTATTTGCAATACGGGCAGGTTTTAAATGTTGATTTCGGTACCTATTACTTTAGTTTGTTTCATTCTAATGACCACAAGACAACCAAGCCAAGCGTCTATAAATGAGGACGCGCCGGCGCGGCGCGGCGCGGCTTCCCGCCCGCCAGCCGCTCGCTCCGCGGCCGCGCGTCCTGCACCCCACCCAAGCAACATTAGCTGTTTCTATTTGTCTAACAGTGCCACAAAAAAACCACAAAAAAACTTTTCCTTAGCTACTTACTAAGATTCATAGGTAGGTACTTAATAAAAAAATGTGTCATCATGTCACCTCAAGTTAGAGGCTCTAACATTTTTCATATCAAACTAGAAGGTAATAATCGACATTTACTAACACGTTTACGATGCAAAAACATACTAGAAACACGGGAAAAGTGAAATAATGAGTGTTACACTTTGATAAAAACAAAATTGAAGCGTTTTTTGTTCTTACGTTTTGAGTTGCTTGATCGACGCTCCGCTGCCGCGTATTCTATTTATTGATTGTTGAGTGCTACGTAGGTACCTACTAATAATAAGTAACTAACCAGAGCACAAGACACTACCTTTCTTATTATTATTATTTGAAATTATAGACGAGCCGCTTTCGCTGAAGTCATTACTTGATGATTCTAAACTGTACTATATTTTTGAAGGAACGAATAAATTTATCTTATCTTATCTTACCTTTAACAATGCATTACCTCATAGGTCACGTCCACCTAGGACGCACCCTATGTAGCATTATAACCCTCAGACATAATTATGAAGTGTTTCATGTGCCTGTAATTACATGGGGGCATTTATACATACACTTGAAGCAGGAACATAGCAATGCGAGCACTACTGTTTTGCGGCAGAAATAAGTATGCCAAAAAAAAAAAACACATAAAAGCTCCTACTACTGAAACATTTGTCAATGGTTGAGGATAACATTTACTAGGTACATAATAATAAAAATGCACAAATAATTACTTAAATTTATTTAAGTAGGTCAGTTCAGGGACAAGAGGAAGAATTTACACGATAAGATAAAAGATTTTTCTAAGATATACATGCATCAGCTCCGAGAGCTGCCTGTGTATTATAAATAAATTATAAATAAATTTGAGGGAGACCTTTGCCCAGCAGTGGATAATATAGGTTAAGAAAAAAATTGCATTGTTATGTTACAACGCAACTACAACTCATACCAAGGTACCTACCTACTTACCTAATATATTTTTTCTATTATTACAGATCTTAAACATGTTGGACAAGCCTAAACGTCCCATGTCTGCATACCTGTTGTGGCTGAATAGTGCTAGACAAAAAATTAAGGCAGACTTTCCTGGATTAAAGGTAACTGAAGTTGCCAAAAAGGGCGGCGAAATGTGGAGAGGCATGGAGGACAAGAGCGAATGGGAAGCTATGGCAGCAAAAGCTAAAGAGCAATACACGAAAGACCTGGAATCATTTAACGCGAACGGCGGTGATGCCGCTCCCGTCGCAAAGAAAGCTCAAAAGCGTGGAAAGAAGCCGAGAGCAGCTGCACCCAAAAAGAAACAAAAAGAGGAATTAGATGAAGACGACGACGATGAAGAAGACGAAGCCAGTGATTAAAAGTATTTTAATTTAACAAGACATTAAGTTGATATTGAATAGGGATCTTTGAGTTTTATACATTTCTATTTAATTGATATTTTGTTTATAACAATAATGAATATGCTGTGTCTGTACATTAAAAACTAGAAAAAGGACATTCCTGTCATCCCCAGCCAGATAGGAAGCCTCTATGCCACACAGCAGCACCCTTCGTTTGGTACAAAAGCTATTCAACTGTGTCGACTGATAACTATTCTTCAATACGTACCTACTATGAAGAACAATGTTGACAATTTGTTGTTCATAATATTAATAGGTAGGTATTATCATTATTTTTGTACTCCCAACTAGTTTTGAGATGCCTAATGAGTTACTCAGCTAATCGAGGATAATTTTGCAACACCATTACTTAAAACTCTGGATGTTGTATCTATTGAAATGCTGTTAGGTGATTTAGTAGTAAAACCTAGTATGTAATGCTAGTTTCCATGCATTTGTTTTTAATGTAAGTGCAAATAGGTGTACCTACAATAACAAATAATTAAATGTACCTACATGATTAAGAATGTGAAAATTTATTGTGGTTTTATTTATCGAAATTAATTATAATTAGTCTCAGATCAAATAGTTATAACAAACCTCAGAGAAACTTGAAACCGTTTTTCTAAACGCAGTAAATGTTGTAGTTTCAAGATTCAAAATATATAATTGCGTAAATAAGTAACAAATTGGTCTTTTAGGCTAGCTAGTAAGAACTTGTCTTAATTGCCCTTTGCAGGCATCACACATTTTCGAGTGTGCATAATTAATAATAAAATAGCAACTTGCTTTGATTTAGGTTCTTGCGTATGTACTATTTATTATAAAGAACTTTCCACAAAATGAAGCCGTTAAAATAATACAAAAATTAGATAACATTATAGTGATACAAGGATAATTTGGCACCTTGCCGAAATCTGAACTAACACCGCCATTTTGTAATCTAATATCAAACGGCCGCGGCGCGGTGGCCACAAGACGTGCCAAATGATCCTTGTAGAACTTTAGTTGAAACTAAAGAAAAGTTAGGAAATGAAAGCATTAAAGTCTACACACACTTAGAGAGACAGCTTAATTGGCGGTGCACGGCTTTTGCATTTGCCATTTTCAAGTAGGTTTATTTTATAATTTGCAACGTTACAATCCTTCCAAGTCTAAACGACTTGGAAGTCACATTAAAGTCATGTTTTAGTAAACCGGTGGCCTTTTACAACCAAAGAAGTCGCGCAATTCACTTTCATTTCATTTCACTACACTTGTGCTCTAAAGACGAGCTACATTGGCTAAAATGACACCAAAATTACACAAATTAACTCAAAAAAACACTAGGAAATGAAATAAAATAAAAGTGGACGTCTCTCATCGAAAATGGCGGGAAGAGTCAAGTGGTGGTCAAGTGAATCTCTACGACATAATATCAGAGTTGAAAAACTATAATAAATAAATCACTTGACATTGGCACGGGGTTTCATCCCAAAGAAAAAATATATTGTTCTATTGAAATTTGAAATTCAATAGATGGCGTAACAGGTATAGATTTGTTATTGAAGTATGTGTAAAATTAATAATAGGTCCTGAAAAAAATATTTTCTAATATCAAAAAATACCCATAACACGGGAAAATTAAATAAATGCCGCTTCAATCAAGTTTAATTATTTTTCGAAAAATCTAATGATGTCGTTTTCCTGGTGGTAATCATTTGAACTAGGTTGAGGTTTGACACAGTTTGTTTGTAGTACCACAGGTAGTACAGACTTGATAGATGGCGTTATTTAAAAAAAACAGATAACGTCATGCCTGAAATGAAAGAGAAAGCTAGTATTTCCGTCCTATTCTAAAATTTTCAAATATAATGTCAGACCTGTATACATATCATTGTAACCAAAGATGAACTAGTCTATATATATAAAAATCAACCCCTATTTTTTCTGGTCCCGCTATAACTCGAGAATGGCCGGACCGATTTGGCTAATTTTGGTTTTGAAATATTTGTGCAAGTTCAGGGAAGGTTTTAAAGGTGAGAAAATGTGGAAAAATTGCGAGGAAAATACTTAAAACGACAATTTAATATATTTATTTTATTCCATAGTTACGACATTTTGACATGTAAACAACTCCATAGTTACGCCATTTTGACATGCGAAAATGTCAAGGGTTCATTTTTCACGTACTTCTTCTCTTCTTATAATAATGGCTTCTGAGGAGCGATCCAAACAATTCCATCAATGTACCGTTCTTCTTCATCTTCGTATTCAAATTGTAAATGATGATTAATAATTCTTCCTGATGTAAATGGTGGCAGAGAAACCGAGTTTTAATCCACCTTATCGAAAATACACGCGATACTCTTCTTCTTCTTTTTTTATGATGGCTTCTGAGTGTCTTAATTGCCAATACAAACTGTTCCATAGTTATTTTGACATGCAAACATCACAATATAATTCAAAAAAAAAAATAGATAACTTTTTTTTATATTATGAGGTGACAAACAAGCAGACGGCCCTCCTGATGTAAAGCAGTCACCCTCGCCTATGGACATCTGCAACACCCACGGTATTGCAAACGCGCTGCCTACCATTAAGAGCCCTATTGATATTTCTCTTGAATTTGTCCATATTGTAGCCCTGTGGGAAGACATCCAACGGAGCTCATTCCACGCCTTGCAGGTGCGCGGGTAAAACGAGCGCGTGAAACGCACGGTGCACGACCTCCACGCATACAAAATGTGCGGGTGAGCTCGCTGACGATGGCGGGATGTGTGGTTATAAAAGTGCGAAGCTGGGATTAGTTCAAATAGCTCCTCAGAGCATCCCTGTTAAAAATCTTATAAACGACGCTAAGCGAGCCAATATCTCGGCGCACGCACAACGGCTCTAGATCCCTGGTAACTTTGGGTGTGTCGACAATCCTAACTTACTTTAGGTACTTACTTGACTTTATTTAGTAAGTTACAAGAGTTCTGAAAATTTTGATCGGTTGGTGATATATTGATAAAGAAGGATGGCGAAGGCAAACTAGGCGTGCTGTTAGTAGGACTTGCTACCTTATATCGAAATTAGAATTTTATTTTATTAGATTTTTATTTTATTAGATTTTTTAATTTTAAAAGAAGTTTTTTGAAAAATTTCAATTCGATTTCGTTTCAATTTCAATGTTCGATCAACGTTTGTACTTATATAATTTATTTGTTACTTTGTCTGTCTGTCTGTACAAATTATCTCGAAATACTGCTCTTACAATTTTGACGAAATAGAATAGGGTAGGATAGGGAGTTTTGCGGCCGATAAAACCGTTCAAACTTAGTCAAACACTAGGAAAAAAAAAGTCCTGTGTGCTATAACGTCTAAAATGGGGTCGTATGGGTTTGTGAGGGTTTCTAGGGTTTGTAGGAGTTGTAAAAAAAAAAGGAGTTTCACAAGGAGTTTTAAGGCAGAGAAAACGCTCTATCTTGGTTCCTGCTCCAGCTGGTAAAAAATCCGACTCCCAAAGAAGAGTCCTGAGCAAGGTCCGTCGTAATGGGGTTGTATGGGTTTGTACGAGGTTTTAAGGGTTTCTCAGTGTTTAAGACATTGTATGTAATCTAAGGAGTTAGGGTAGGGTACCCTGTGTTACCCTGTGTTTTTATGACTTTGAATGGCTGTTTAGAGGTTTGTAAGGCTTCTTAGGTTGTGAGCGTTTTGAGGGGGAATAATTCGTTTATTTTTGAGGATCTGTATTTTTTGGCTGTTTTTGGAGGTTTGTTAGTATCTTGCCAATGTTAATTTGGGATTCTGCTATGATGCTTTAGACCACTATGTATACTTGGGAAAAAGATTCAACTAGGAAGGTGTTGGACCTTCTATGATGAGGTTAGCCAAAGAATCACAGTCACTGGAGAGCCTCAAGGTGAAAGTCTGTTATCGGTGCATGTTGCCAGAGATGACTTACGGTAGTGAGATGTGATTATCAACTATAAGCATGATAAAAGTTCAAAATCGTGTAGCGGGCTATGGAGGGAGCTGTGCTCGGAGATTCCGTACATGTACCTGAATCGAAAACGAAAGATGCTTAGAAGAATCGGGACCACTGGCAGGCTCTCAAAATTAGCAAGTTGAAGTGGCAATGGGCAGATCATATAGCTCGCAGAACATTATTTATTCTGTGGCAGAACCAACAACCGTTGAGGAATAATTGCTCTCGAGTGGCAACCTTGAACCGGATGAGTAGAAAGCCTCCTCGACGGGCCGACGACATGTTAAAAGTCGCAGGAAATCGTTGCATGGAAGCGGCTCAGGACGTTCATTGGGGCATTCTATAGGGGTGGCTTATATCGTCGCTAATCTGACTAAGTGACGTAACCAACATTTTGGCGTAACTGACATTTTTGATGTTGGTTTTATCTACTTTTGAAGACGCACCGATCTATCTAATCACCGTTGCTGTATCTCCTACCAGTGTCTAGAAGTATGGTTGACGTATCTACAGTTCTTAAAAATTATATTTATTCTAAGTGCCCTAAGTTACACTTACGACTTTTAGTAAGATTTTTATCCACGCAAAATGTACTCAAACAAGTCGTAAGTGTGAAATTTCCTCTTACGACAGACATCAGGAAAAAATTATCTGTTACCGGCGAAAAGAGTCGAGTGTAAGCAGCAGTCAAAAATAACTCCGGAAAATGCACAGTGTGCAACTTTCGATCTACAACAGGTAATAAACTTGCTGCAGGGGACAGAATCGTTATTCGATTGTAGCTTCAACTTTTATGTATTTAATATTTAAATTGGCTAGAAGAACAAACCATATCATGTCATCGTCCTCGAACACACATCATCATTGTCTTACCCTTTTCCCAATTGATTTGTGGTCGGCGCAGTACGTCTATTTCTTCCACTCTGCCCTATCAGCCGTCACTTCATCATTCACTCCCTTCTCATTCATATCATCTCTCACGCAATCCATCCATCTTTTCTAAGGTCTTCATCTTCTCTTACATCCACTAACATTAATATTCATAACTTTCTTAGTTACATGCGTTTCATCCCTCCTCATAACATGCCCATACCAAGCTTAACGATTTCCTTTCAACTTTTCTGTCTTTGGTTCAATTTTCAAACTTCCTCTTAAACTTATTCCCTTTTTTAACCATTCTTGTCACTCCACACTTTCATCTCAACATTCTCATCTCTGCTGCATGCAATCTTCTTTCATTCTTCTTCTTCATGACCCAGCATTCCGATCCTTACCTACATAACGACCGGTCATATTACGGATTTGTAAATTTTACCCTTAAACTTGAGTGGCATCCGTGGTTCACACGTTGTTGCTGTGACCTTTCGCCATTTCATCCATCCTGAGTTGATCCAATGCGTTACGTCAATCTCACTATCCCCCTGTAAGAGTGACCCTAAGGTAACGAAAACCGAAAGAGACCGGTAAGGACATCTCGGCAAGTGTTAATGTCACAGGATTGGAGAGACCGCCGAAATAGCAGAACACGAACTCGGTTTTGGTTCTGATGATTTTCAGGCCATCACTCTCCAGTCTTTGCCGCCATTCCTTCAGTCTACTCTGGACCTCGAGGCCATTCTCGGCAACCAGCACAATTTCATCGTCATCGGCAAACAGCAGGTACCAGGGAGCCTCCTCCTGGATGTCCGACGTAAGAGCGTCCATTATCACCAGGTAATAGCAAAGAGCTGACCCTTGGTGCAAGCTTACAGCTACATTGTAACTGTAGTGCCAACTGTCGGACTTGGATACTGCATCGAATGTACATTGCTCGGATCAACTCCATGTACTTCAGAGGCACACCTTTCTTCTTTAGGACCCACCACTAAACCTCTCGGGGTACCTGGTCGTATGCCTTCTCAAGATCAATGAAGACAATGTGCAAGTTTTTATGTGCACCTCTGTATTTATCGCATAGTTAACGCATTGCGAAAATGTTTGTACGGGTATTTTGTTAGTATGGAGTTAAATGTTGATATTCTATTCTTCCTACGATAATCAATTAAGTACCTACTCAAAGATTACCTATCTTAAATAGATCTTATTTCGATTTATGATAAAAATTATTCCAATAATAATATTACTAATTAGGTTATAACGTATCAAGTACGACATATTGATTAATTATAACCTACCTTTAATGTTCGAGACTGATACTTTAACAAATAAAAAAGTAAACTAAGCGTTTTTTAAATATTAAACTGTAATTGATTTAAAATTAACAAATTTAACTTCAAAAATACCCAGACCTATCTGAAATTTGAAGCCAAACATTTCAAAATAAAGTTCTAACGAGGTGTCGTATCTGCTTTAAATTGATTTATTGAATTAACTAATTATTCAAATAATATCAAAAGTACGTTATCAGGAAGGCCTTAGTTTGAAGTATATTGGTGTGCATTTTCATTTTAATCGATTCATATTTAAGCGTTTTACAGTCACAAATCAGTCACAATTGTACGCGACGCCAACAAAAAAGCTTGTCCTGTAAAATTACCAAAATGTCGGTTACGTCACTTAGTAAAATTAGCGACGATATATGGCTTCTATATGGACAGCAGTGTACTTATACCTACAGGCAGATATTTGTACCAGCAACTATTTACATAATGCATAGTACGTAGAAGTAGGTACTACCTAATCTACGCGCGAACGAAGTCGCGAGCGGGTCAGCTAGTTATATATAAAAGGCAATGAGTGACAACGCACAGCCTAAACCGCTGGTCATTGAGACTTGAAATTTAGAGGGTGTACCTATTCCTTTTAGGGTGTAAAAGTCTACTTAGAAAGGAAAGAACTACTTAGAAGTCGCGAGCGGGTCATCTAGGTGGTCAATGTGTGGTACCTACCTATGCCGCAAGATTCCTAATCTTACATTTGATTTTTAAAGGGCTAAATCAAGTACTTTGTTTAAATTAAAAATATGCATGGATACTACATTATAATTCCGAGGGTCACTGTAACAGAAACACGATACCTAAGACAATATTTTCTCGATATAAAAAAAACCAACGTTACATCTATTTTTTGCCTAGATTCGATTGTTTATTAAAATGGTACATATTATTGGGTAAAAAATCAGACAGATAAAATCAATTCAACAACGCCGAGGGTTCACTGTAAGAGTTTTGTAAAATTATCTACATTTCACGAGATATTCAATAAAAACCGCTTTTACGAGCGGCGGGTGAGAGGCGTTTTTTGTGTACCTACGAAGATTTCTGCCTGGGGTTGACGCAGTCTTAATAAAGACTAGTGGGTCGGTGGTGCGCGAGCTGCAAGCAGCTCGCGTGTCTTGCTGTTGTTGTTGCATTGAAAATGGTTTGCCCTACGGTATGTTTGGTATTACCCTAAAAATGGGGAAATTTTATTAAACCAGGCAACACTAAATTGACTTGACCGTTTTCTTGCTGTTGTTGTTGCATTGAAAATGGTTTTCGGGATGTTTTAGAAATTACCCTAAAAATGGGGAAATTTTATTAAACCAGGCAACACCAAATGTTCTATCACACGACCGACCTACAAATTACTCGAAAACGACACCCATATTAGTTTTTTCCTAACTTTACGCAGTGTTACCAGCTTACCTACTAACCTACCCACCTAACCCAAAAACTGAAGTAATATTCATAATCAGCACCAACAAATTACTCGAAAACGACACCCATATTAGTTTTTTCCTAACTTTACGCAGTGTTACCAGCTTACCTACTAACCTACCCACCTAACCCAAAAACTGAAGTAATATTCATAATCAGCACCAACAAATTACTCGAAAACGACACCCATATTAGTTTTTTCCTAACTTTACGCAGTGTTACCAGCTTACCTACTAACCTACCCACCTAACCCAAAAACTGAAGTAATATTCATAATCAGCACCAACAAATTACTCGAAAACGACACCCATATTCGTTTTTTCCTAACTTTACGCAGTGTTACCAGCTTACCTACTAACCTACCCACCTAACCCAAAAACTGAAGTAATATTCATAATCAGCACCTACAAATTACTCGAAAACGACACCCATATTAGTTTTTTCCTAACTTTACGCAGTGTTACCAGCTTACCTACTAACCTACCCTCGTCGTCGTCTACTTTTATTTTATTTTATTTCCTTATAGGTATTTTTTCCTATTATTCCTGTTATTTTGTGTAATTTTGGTGAAATTTTAATCAATGTAGCTCGTCCTACAATAAATCGTCGAGACAATAAAAACACACTGAGGATCACAGCACCAAACACAGTCTTTTGTTTTTCATTCTTTGTAATAGTACACTCGGTCTGTGTTCCTTGTAATGTATTAGGTACTTCTTCTGTGATAAAAGTATTTTTTTTTTTAGTTTTGCCGTTTATGGTTATGGTAACCAGTTCTATTTTTTGAACAAACCTCTTTACAATAAGCTTCTTTTTACTCAAAGTTTTTTACGAGTTTCCACACGAATTTGACGTTACAAATTCAAATCACTTTATTCCCTAGAGAATTTCATACAACTTTATATCTCTTGGGAGATAATGTTTTACTTTAAGTTGAGTTTGCATGATATGTAATTGGACATTGTCGAGCAGGTGGGGTGAAAAGTATTTTTTTTCTAATCAAATGGATATTTCAATAAATAAAATCTATAGATAGATAGAAAATTCTTTATTGCACATTAAACAAAGAAGTAGGTACCTACCTACAAAGGCGAACTTAATGCTAGAAAGCCAGATAACCTTGGTGTAGGTATTTATCTATATTAATAATGTAGGTACCTATAAATTTTGAGTTGACAACTTACTTATCCACAAAAATATTGTATTCACATAGTTTTCAAATGACTTACCTGATGTTAACCTTTGCCTTTAACAATGCATTACCTCATTCATAGGTCACTTACACCTAGGATACACCCTATGTAGCTTTGCACCGCGTCCTTCACTCTGAGTCTGAGACATAAAGATGAAAAGTATAATTTTTCCTTAATTTCACCAGCACTCATTGGTACCCTTTAAACCGGAACACAGTAATACACTACCAACTGGTTTGAGACAGAAATAGGCATAGAAAAAATACTTTCCTGGATGAATTCTCATAAAAACACTCTATGACTACTAAAACCATAGAGCAACACGGCGGCGTGTGGACTAAGAAAATTGACAAAGATGATACAGACCATCTAATCTACTCATCAAATAGTTGTACCACAGAGTAAGGAATAATACTGGTTGTACAGTACAAATGAGACTGCGACTGACCGACCTGAGTGTTCGACTCGACCTTACTGAACGACCATAGGTAGGTACATTATGACATCCATATCATATATGATTATCCATGATGTAGGTGCATTAGTTATTTTCTGTAAGTACATATCGAAGTAATGCCTTTCATAGGTGTGATTTCTTGTGCATACAGAATAGATTTCAAAGATCTAGGTTGTAATATAGGTTTAAGTAATTACTTGAATTTAGGTACCTACCTACTTACCGATCTACTTACGTGCTTAATTAGACTTTACTTCTGAATCGCTCTAAATTAGCAGTAGAAGAGCTTTTTTGTGAAAGAGTTCGTCCGGGGAAGTAGGTACCTACTACCACCATACCTATTTCTGCCGCAAAGCAGTAGTGCTCGCATTGCTGTGTTCCGGTTGGAAGTGGTTGCCGTTGAAATTACAGGCATATAGACTTTTCATCTTTATGTCTCACGGTGGCGGGTGCAGTGCAATGCCACATAAGGCGCGTCCTAGGTGGACGTGACCTATGTGATAATGCACTGTTCATAGGCAGAGGTTACCGCTTATCATCAAGTGGGCTACCTGCGTGTTCCTACCCTTCTCCCACGGAACAAGAGACATGCCGTCAGGCCGCTTATCATCGTCGCAAAAATTGTTCGATTTGGCTCGATAGATGGCTCTGTCACAACTGTGAATGTAAAAAATATTAAACGCATTATATAATGTGTTTTTGTTGTTGTTGTGTGTGTGTGTGTGTGTGTGTGTGTGTGTGTGTGTGTGTTTGTTACTTCTTCACGCTGAAACGTCTGTACGCATTTGGATGAAAATTGGAATGTAGATAACTGGACTCCCGGAATAACACATCATCATCAGCCCACATTAGTCCACTGCTTGACAAAGGCCTCTCCCAATACGCGCCACTGAGCCCGGTGTTCGGCTCTTCTCATCCCTTTCTTCCCGCCGCCTTTCGTAGGTCATCGCTCTACCTAGCTCCATATTTATCCCGATATTCCCACGGGATCGAGATTTACGCGGATAACACCGCGGGGCGCAGCTAGCATACTTATAAATTGCAAAATATGTCCAAGATTTTATTTTTTGACACCGTGAATTAGCGCAATCTGGTGATATGGTTTATTTATTTTAATGCTGCTTATAAGCTCCATCTAGTTTTTGTCTGAAACTTTTTTATTAGGAATTCGGTTCGGCTCGATAGATGGCGCTACAGAAAAACTGTGATTTACTTCCATTAGCGAAACGATCCTCCAAACATGATACGACACTGACATCTGGCGGGTGAATTTAGAACTATATGGTAGGTAGTTCAGTTTGGCTCGATGGGCGCAGTCGCATCTGTTTTGAATCTGTGATAACTAATTTAAAGCAAAAGCAAAATTTTATATGGCGCTATTAAGAAGTAAACATTTATTTACAGACAGAATAATATAGTACAAGTAATAGGTACAAAGGCCCTCTGTATTAAGCCCCCCACTTCCGTTCGGGAGCTACGATGCCACTGACAGACACAAACACAGACACACACACAGATACACACAGACTCACACACAGACACGTCAAACTTATAACACCCCGTCGTTTTTGCGTTGGGGGTTAATAAAGTCTCCTTTCAGCAAAATATCCTATCTAAAATGTTTAAGATACCTACCTACTTTCCGTTCATGTCACATAATCTTTGGACGCCCTGTACCTATATTAGTTATATCTATATATATATATTATTTGGTCGAAGCGACGCGTGACCCGAGAGCTGGCTCTTATCTGGCTCAACGCAGTTAATAAAGTCTCCTTTCAGCAAAATATCCTATCTAAAATGTTTAAGATACCTACCTACTTTCCGTTCATGTCACATAATCTTTGGACGCCCTGTACCTATATTAGTTATATCTATATATCTATATATATATATTATTTGGTCGAAGCGACGCGTGACCCGAGAGCTGGCTCTTATCTGGCTCAACGCAGTTAATAAAGTCTCCTTTCAGCAAAATATCCTATCTAAAATGTTTAAGATACCTACCTACTTTCCGTTCATGTCACATAATCTTTGGACGACCTGTACCTATATTAGTTATATCTATATATCTATATATATATATTATTTGGTCGAAGCGACGCGTGACCCGAGAGCTGGCTCTTATCTGGCTCAACGCAGTTAATAAAGTCTCCTTTCAGCTAAATATCCTATCTAAAATGTTTAAGATACCTACCTACTTTCCGTTCATGTCACATAATCTTTGGACGACCTGTACCTATATTAGTTATATCTATATATCTATATATATATATATTATTGGCACCATTTGTTAGTACCTAGGTACCTAGGTAGTAGAGATTTTTTGTGAAAGAGTTCGTCCGAGGAAGTACTACCACCATACCTATTTCTTCTGCAAAGCAGTAGTGCTTGCATTAATTTGTTCCGTTTAAAAGTGTATGGGCACAGAATAAATAATAGGTATGGTTGCCGGTGAAATTATAGGCACATGAGGCTTTCCATTTTTGTCCGGCGCATTTCAATGCCAAATAGGGCGCGTACCTACTATTTAGTGGACGTGACCTTTGTGATAATGCACTGTTCATAGGCAGAGGGTAGGTACCGCTTAACATCAGGTGGGCGATGGCTTGAACCGTCATCCAAATCCAAACCTTTTTTTTGCCTTTTTTGTAGTTACTATTATGGAACCCATCGTGCCCGAGTAGGTCTCGCACTTGTCCGTTTTTTTAGCTTCGGTAATGGCTTCTGTGCATTATTTGCAACAATTTAGCCAATGTCAAGTGATTTATTTATTATAATTTTATAGTCAAGTCGTCAAGAGTAACCGTCAAGTCCTAACCCAGTTTAAACGGTGGCCGAAAAACTGAGTTTTTACAGGAAAAAATCCACCATTTCGAAAAGACTCGCATTACACTTAAATTTCACTACATCACACATGTGCCATTTATCCAAGTTAAACCGGTTAAAATGCCACTAAAATTACACGAAATAACTCGAAAAAACACATTAAAATGAAATAAAATAAAAATGACGACGTTTCTTTCAAAAATGGCAGATTTCAAACCCCGTTTTTTTATTATTATTTTAAGTAGATTGATGTCAATCAAAAACTTGTCAAAAAAGATGTTGAAAAGAAGCATAGATAGGTAGGTAGGTAGGTACATAGTAGATTCCTTTCCAATAACGTGTGACGTCATATTGTTATTCTATCGACGATTCCACGCCGATATCGTAAAGTGCCCGCGTTATGTATCGTTTGATAGCGAATGAGTGGCTGGAGGGTTAACATACGGTAATATTTATTCTGTGACTACGGTTTGTAGGTAAAACCAAATTGAGAGTAAAAATGTCGTTTTTGTATGCAGAAAATGATAAGTGCCCCTAGCGGACTTGCTGAGAAACCATACATAAAGACAAATATGTAAATAAATAAGTCAAATAAGCAGGCTCTGCCGTCATATCTGCGTCTTTTTGAGGTCTTTTTGAATCTACCGCCGCACCGGCCCTAACTGATGTCCCGGACAGATGAGATGGCTCAAGGGTAGGTAGGTAGGTACCTATCAACTATCAACGCATGTAGCGTCTCACACAAAAAGCCTACCGTTCTCCCACGGAAATCATTCGTCGCTAAGTTTCATGGTTTATTTACTCCCATAGAAAACACAAATACCTACTTCAGAAAAGATCACACAAAAGTGACACTAAAACGCATGACTTAGCGTCATTAATAAACACCAACCTTACCTTACCTTTGTACACCGCGCAATACCTACCTGCCGCTCGATAGATAAGTATTTAGGTAGGTACATATTTATGTAATTTAGAGCGACTTCGTTGTCGCTTTGTAGTTACTGTTCTACGATTCCACGCAGATATCGTAAATAAAATGAACGCGTTATGTCACGTTTTCCACGAAAATATATAACTACTTTCTTGACTTTGACATTTCACTTTATTTAGTACAGAGCTGCCGCCATCTATTTTCAAAGCTATAAGCATGATGTGAAACGGCCGTAAAAACCCCTCAGCCAGCCAAACCGACAGGCACAGCCAGTCGATAGTTAAACTCGAAGAGTCGCAAAAATTGTTCGATTTGGCTCGATAGATGGCTCTGTCACAACTGTGAATGTAAAAATATTAAATTGATTATATAATGTGTTTTTTTGTTGTGTGTGTGTGTGTGTGTGTGTGTGTGTGTGTGTGTTTGTTACTTCTTCACGCTGAAACGTCTGGACGCATTTGGATGAAAACTGGAATGTAGATAACTGGACTCCCGGAATAACACATCATCATCAGCCCACATTAGTCCACTGCTGGACATAGGCCTCTCCCAATACGCGCCACTGAGCCCGGTGTTCGGCTCTTCTACTCAAAAATAGAAAAAAACAATAAATTTTTGTGGTTACTTAGAACTGAAACTCAAAAAAATATTTTTCATCAAACCATAAGTGTGACTCGCACTTGGCCGCTTTTTTGTGAAAGAGTTCGTGCGAGGAAATACTACCACCATACCTATTTCTGCCGCAAAGCAGTAGTGTTTGCATCCCTGTGTTCCGTTTTAAAGTGTAGGGGCACAGAATAAATAATAGGTATGGGTCTCATCAGGGTGACAGGCGCATTTCAATGCCAAATAGGGCGCGTCTTTAGTGGATAATGCACTGTTATGGAACCCTTCGTGTCCGAGTAGGTCTCGCACTTGTCCGTTTTTTTTATTATTATTTTAAGTAGATTGATGTCAATCAAAAACTTGTCAAAAAAGATGTTGAAAAGAAGCACCATATACCTACTACGATGTTTGTAGGTACTATGAAGAAATTATGAATTATTGTAACAAAAAAAAAAACACCGAGTCGGACTTGCGAACGAAGGGTTACGTACCATTAACTACAAAAAACACTAAAAAAACAAATAAAAAAAAAAAATAATGCAAAAAGTGAAAAAAACGGTCACCCATCCAAAAACTGACCGCGCAGAACGTTGCTTAACCTTCGTAATCGATTTTTGTATGGATTGTGGGCCAATTGTCAATTTCTCGATTTTACAAAATGCCTTAAAAAACCTTCGAAAACTTGTTTTTTTTTCAAAGTTACCTAGTTAGTTGTTAGTTAGTCCTATATACACCAGGATGTTGGCTACAATTCTGCATAAACGAAATTGTCGTGCATCAACTTTCGTAGAACACTTAAACTCGTCAAAGTTGATGCGGACGATTTTTTTTTTTTTAAATTTCATTTCTGGACCTCTATGTTGTTTTTTTTCATTTTTTTTTACTTTTTCTGTAATCTGTGTATAAAATCAATAGGATACGCCCTTTGAACGGTTCCTATAGGACACCGTTTCGAAGAACGGTTTTGAAAACGGGCGCCATCTTGGTTTTTTTTAAATGTCAGACTTTTCCCGGGGTCAAATCAGAGAGCTGAACACATCTCTAGAACATGTCCCATGTCTAAAACGACTCCTTCTAGGAGAACAACCATGTCAATGAGTCAGTGAGTCAGTCAGTCACCGTTGTGCAGCTTTATTTTATTCTTAATCTTAATAAAGATGTTGAGTTAAAAAAACCATAATCGTCATAAAGGCCCATCGCACATGGAGCTACTCAAAAATGACGGAACTAATCAGTAATTACAATAACAAACCACTTAGAAACTGTACCTCGCAAACGACCCCCCTCAATACAACTCGTTAGTATTTGAGTTAGCAATGACTACTTTAGTCATTGCTAACTAGTTCTTTTTGAGTAGCTCCATGTTAGTCATAGGTAACTAGTTCTTTTTGAGTAGCCCATCTGTTGAGTGTGCGCGCGTTTTACGCGGTAATTACAGTTGCAGGTGCCAGGTGGCTCTAGCTATCAATTGCGCTGCTAGCGGCATCTAGCGCCCAGGTAAGGCAACCAAAATAGCCCGCACAATAGCCCGAGTTATGGCGGTCACGATTCGTTGTATGGCATGAGGTATCTGTACTAGTATAGTATTATTTTATCTGTGACATTGGCTAAATTGTTTGTTGTAGTTGTTTGAAGTATCATACTTGTTCAATAGATGGCGCTGTACGGCACCGTATACTGTATATATTCTGTGCCGTAGCGTACGTACTGTACCTATCTCACATACCTATCATAAATCTAAATATGTACAGATCCACCAACTTATGTGTAGAATGAAATGTGTGTTGGTAGAAACTGAACCCGCGTTCAGTTTTAGCCATATCAATCTGCTATTTTTGAAAGAAACATGTTTATTTAATTACATTATAATGTGTTTTTTCAGTTATTTCGTGTAATTTTAGTGGCATTTTAACCGGTGTAACTTGGATAAATAGCACATGTGTGATGTCGTGAAATTTAAGTGCATTGCGTGTCTTTTAGAAATGGTGGATTTTTCCCTGTCAAAACTCGGGTTTTCTGCCGCTATTTAAACCACTTAGAATTTAGACTTGGAATTTTCGCTAATTCTAGATTTATGATTTAAACTGGGTTAGACTCGACGGAAACTCTCGACCACTTGACTATAAAAATATAATTATACCTATCACTTGTCAGCAAGGAATTTATCATAAGTTCCTTGCTTGTCAGTGGCGAAATTGTTTGGAGCACTCCTCAGAAGCCAATAAGGAGAAGAAGAAGGAAGGAAAGGAATATTTTATTTTGTCGTAGTGAAATAGTGGCGCGTTCACTGCCCGGTGTGGTTCAGGGTTAGATTGTGTGGTAGAGCGCTGCGTACGCTCCTCGTAGCTGCAGCAGTTGACGTAGGTACTTAGGTAGGTAGTGAAATAGTGGCACGTTCACTGTCCGGTGTGGTTCAGGGTTAGATTGCTGTATCTCTATTCGTGTGGTAGAGCGCTGCGTACGCTCCTCGTAGCTGAAGCAGTTGACGTAGGTAGGTAGTGAAGTAGTGGCGCATTCACTGTCCGGTGTGATTCAGGGTTAGATTGCTGTATCTCTATTCGTTTGGTAGAGCGCTGCGTACGCTCCTCGTAGCTGCAGCAGTTGACGTAGGTAGGTAGTGAAGTAGTGGCGCGTTCACTGTCCGGTGTGGTTCAGGGTTAGATTGCTGTATCTCTATTCGTGTGGTAGAGCGCTGCGTACGCTCCTCGTAGCTGCAGCAGTTGACGCAGGTAGGTAGTGAAGTAGTGGCGCGTTCAATGCCCGTTGTGGCTCAGGGTTAGATTGCTGTATCTCTATTCGTGTGGTAGAGCGCTGCGTACGCTCCTCGTAGCTGCAGCAGTTGACGTAGGTAGGTAGTGAAGTAGTGGCGCGTTCACTGTCCGGTGTGGTTCAGGGATGGATTGCTGTATCTCTATTCGTGTGGTAGAGCGCTGCGTACGCTCCTCGTAGCTGCAGCAGTTGACGTAGGTAGGTAGTGAAGTAGTGGCGCGTTCACTGTCCGGTGTGGTTCAGGGATGGATTGCTGTATCTCTATTCGTGTGGTAGAGCGCTGCGTACGCTCCTCGTAGCTGCAGCAGTTGACGTAGGTAGGTAGTGAAGTAGTGGCGCGTTCACTGTCCGGTGTGGTTCAGGGATGGATTGCTGTATCTCTATTCGTGTGGTAGAGCGCTGCGTACGCTCCTCGTAGCTGCAGCAGTTGACGTAGGTAGGTAGTGAAGTAGTGGCGCGTTCACTGTCCGGTGTGGTTCAGGGATGGATTGCTGTATCTCTATTCGTGTGGTAGAGCGCTGCGTACGCTCCTCGTAGCTGCAGCAGTTGACGTAGGTAGGTAGTGAAGTAGTGGCGCGTTCACTGTCCGGTGTGGTTCAGGGTTAGATTGCTGTATCTCTATTCGTGTGGTAGAGCGCTGCGTACGCTCCTCGTAGCTGCAGCAGGTGGTCGTGCGTGCCGCGCTCGTGCACGCGCCCGGCGCGCAGCACGCACACGCAGTCCGCGTCGCGGATGGTGCTGAGTCGGTGCGCTATGACGATGCACGTGCGGCCTGAACGCGCGTTCTCCAGCGCCTCCGTCACTACCTGGAGACAAGTATTATATCAATTATCTAGTATCCGTAACACAAGATCTGCTTAGCTTGGGGCTAGATAATGTTGTGTGAACTTTCCAGCATTATTTATTTATTTATTATTTATAATAGTTCATTACTGCCGCGGCCCGCAAATTTCTTGCGATTAAATGATTATCCAATACAGTTGATTTGATGATTTTTATAAAAAAATTGAAATTTTTGAAATTGCCTGTGTGCCTGATAACACGACAGATATGAATTTTCATACGAAGATTGCCGGCAAGGTCGATTTATCCTGAAGAAGGTTCTCTTGATAGTAATAGGGCGAATAGCTACAAACTCGGTAAGTATTCTCTTAAAAATCAATGACGAAACATGTAATAGAAGGTTTTAAAAAAATTCTCCTTAAAAAGAGTGCAACGAGGACTCCAAGAGATAATAACTCTCCATAGCAAAATAATGCAAGGGGAGAATCATCCAAGAGATAATAACTCTCCATAACAAAATAATGCAAGGGGAGAATCATCCAAGAGATAATAACTCTCCATAACAAAATAATGCAAGGGGAGAATCATCCAAGAGATAATAACTCTCCATAACAAAATAATGCAAGGGGAGAATCATCCAAGAGATAATAACTCTCCATAACAAAATAATGCAAGGGGAGAATCATCCAAAATGCTACATCATTTTTTGAATGGGTAGAATTTTAGGTAGGTGTTAGTTATTAGTGTGAAAAGAACCACCTTCAAGAAGTAGGTACTTATTGGTAAATAATATTTATGAACGATAAACAAACTATAAATATTTTGAAGACGGCACCAAATCGATGTCCTTGAAAAGAGCCTTGATGACCGATGGTGAAAGGACCTTCACAATCGATGCATTTTTTTAATACCTAACCTTCCTAGTTAAATGTATTTCCCTTCGTGTTGGATATCGTTAGATCGGCATTTTAAAAACAATAGGAGATTTCATGAACCATTTTTCGATACATAGGTACCTAGTTAAGTTTCATAGATAAGAAGCTTTGAAGAGGTCATTAGTGATAGAATCAAGTGTCCCACCCCCCATCCCCCTGGCTTAGCAGCTAATTAGGAATACCTGAAGAGCATTTCAAATTAGTAGCATGTGTAATTAAATAACATTGAAAATCATCACAGCTAAGTAAACCGTAATCTAGTAATTTATGAGTAGCAGTCGCTTTTGTATCAGTTCAGAAAAGCTCCATGTTAAATTATTTTGTTACAACTAGACTCACTACTAAAATGTGTCGTCCATACATTTCTAGATAGCGCTGATGAAAACGCACGGATTTTAGATGACATCCACCATGACTTCTATTAGTGGCGAAATCTCGTTTTGACACCCTACCTATACTAAATGTAGTGCGTGGTTTGAGAGGTGCTACGCTTGTGAGACAGAAATAGGTACCTTCTCGCTTTCACTATCCAGCGCACTGGTAGCCTCATCGAGCAGGAGGATCTTGGGTCGTCTGATGAGAGCCCTGGCGATGGCCACACGCTGCTTCTGACCACCGGATAGCTGAACGCCCTTCAACCCGATGATTGTGTCGTAGCCCTGTTTAGTGAACGAAATAAGGTTCCGTTTTGAATAAGCCAAGCTCATCAGAGTTTAGCAGGAATGGAAAAAGCAACGCACACTGGGAAATGCAATAACAAAAACCGGCCTAGTGCGAGTCGAACTCGCGCAAGAAGGGTTCCATACCATTATCTATAAAAACGGTAAAAAAATAAGTTTGTTGTATGGGAGCCCATTTAAATATTTATTTTATTCTGTTTTATTCTGCGAGCGGTCGATGAGCACGGTTCCATCCAACCGCATAAACACCTAAACGCTTACCATCGGCAGTGAAGCGATGAACTCGTGTGGTGCACCTAAACGCTTACCATTGGCAGTGAAGCGATGAACTCGTGTGGTGCACCTAAACGCTTACCATTGGCTGTGAAGCGATGAACTCGTGTGGTGCACCTAAACGCTTACCATCGGTAGTGAAGCGATGAACTCGTGTGGTGCACCTAAACGCTTACCATTGGCTGTGAAGCGATGAACTCGTGTGGTGCACCTAAACGCTTACAATCAGCAGTGAAGCGATGAACTCGATGCTGCAGCTAAACGCTTACCATTGGCTGTGAAGCGATGAACTCGTGTGGTGCACCTAAACGCTTACCATTGGCTGTGAAGCGATGAACTCGTGTGGTCCAACTAAATGCTTACCATTGGCAGTGAAGCGATGAACTCGTGTGGTGCACCTAAACGCTTACTATTGGCTGTGAAGCGATGAACTCGTGTGTTGCACCTAAACGCTTACTATCGGCAGTGAAGCAATGAACTCGTGTGATGCACCTAAACGTTTAGCATTGGCAGTGAAGCGATGAACTCGTGTGGTGCACCTAAACGCTTACCATTGGCTGTGAAGCGATGAACTCGTGTGGTGCACCTAAACGCTTACAATCAGCAGTGAAGCGATGAACTCGATGCTGCAGCTAAACGCTTACCATTGGCTGTGAAGCGATGAACTCGTGTGGTGCACCTAAACGCTTACCATTGGCTGTGAAGCGATGAACTCGTGTGGTCCAACTAAATGCTTACCATTGGCAGTGAAGCGATGAACTCGTGTGGTGCACCTAAACGCTTACTATTGGCTGTGAAGCGATGAACTCGTGTGTTGCACCTAAACGCTTACTATCGGCAGTGAAGCAATGAACTCGTGTGATGCACCTAAACGTTTAGCATTGGCAGTGAAGCGATGAACTCGTGTGGTGCACCTAAACGCTTACCATTGGCTGTGAAGCGATGAACTAATGTGGTGCACCTAAACGCTTACCATCGGCAGTGAAGCGATGAACTCGTGTGGTGCCTAAACGCTTACCATCGGCAGTGAAGCGATGAACTCGTGTAATGCACCTAAACGCTTACCATTGGCTGTGAAGCGATGAACTCGTGTGGTGCACCTAAACGCTTACCATCAGCAGTGAAGCGATGAACTCGATGCTGCAGCTAAACGCTTACCATTGGCTGTGAAGCGATGAACTCGTGTGGTGCACCTAAACGCTTACCATTGGCTGTGAAGCGATGAACTCGTGTGGTCCAGCTAAATGCTTACCATTGGCAGTGAAGCTATGAACTCGTGTGGTGCACCTAAACGCTTACTATTGGCTGTGAAGCGATGAACTCGTGTGGTGCACCTAAACGCTTACTATCGGCAGTGAAGCAATGAACTCGTGTGATGCACCTAAACGTTTACCATTGGCAGTGAAGCGATGAACTCGTGTGGTGCACCTAAATGCTTACCATCGGCAGTGAAGCGATGAACTCGTGTGGTGCACCTAAACGCTTACCATCGGCAGGGAAGCGATGAACTCGTGTGGTGCACCTAAACGCTTACCATCGGCAGTGAAGCGATGAACTCGTGTATATTGGCCTGACGCGCCGCAGACATGATTTCTTCATCGGTCGGTTGACGCGAGTTATCGCCGTACACTATGTTCTCGCGTATAGTGCGGTCGAACAGCACAGGCTCTTGGGACACCACGCCGAATGTAGCACGGGCCTGCCCGATGAGCAGGCTCGGGAGCGGGTACCCGTCTAGTGACTGAAAGAACCCTAAATTACAAATTTGACAATTGCAAAGAGATTCTGCGCTGAATGACCTGGAAAACGGCTCGACTTATCTACATTAAACATGGCGGGGATTTGAATACGAGTCATTCCGAGTTCTATTTACAATCTGCTGCAACTGTTAAACATTCTTTCCTCTGATGGTCAACGTATGGAAACTCGTGGAAAATAAAAAATATGGCACATATAGCAATGTAGAGGTTTGATAGAAAATCGAAATGGCCACCATAAGCAGAACTCAAAAAAAAGTGCGTTTACAAAGAATGTGAAACAAAAGACGGTGTTTGGTGCTGTGATTTTCAGTGAATTTTTATTGTCTCGTAGGTGTGAAAAGTAGAGATACCTATGCTCCTCTAGAATAAAGCCTGTCTTCGTCTTGGGCAGCTTGAACCCCTCACTTCACTCAAAACTCTATATAACTCCCTACGCTACGTTCGGCTCGGGAGTTTACTCGTTACCCTCGGGTTCGATGCCGCCCGCGACGTAAGACACTGTTTTATTCCCTTATTGTATAATCTACTATTACGATGCTACCTATTTCATTTTTATCACCGGCGCAATGTACGCGGTTTATGAAGGTTTGTAGCCTATATAAAACTTGACAGTGTACTCACAATGACGCCACTATCAGGATCGTAGAATCTTTGCAGGAGCTGAATAACGGTACTTTTGCCACACCCGCTGCGACCAACCAAGGCTATCGTTTTACCAGTTTCCATCTATGAAAAACAACCACATTTGTCTTCTCTACCAATGAGGTATACTTAAAGTACCTACTTACTTATGGTTATGACACGCAATCCTCTTATAGCTGTCGTCCCATCAGCTTTAGACGTCCATTGCTGGAGGAGGCCTTTCCTATAGGTATATACACTACACGCATGGCATGCGGATGCTACTGTTCATCCCCTGGTGTACCCCTTAGTCGCCTTTTAAGACATCCACGGGATGAGTTGGAGGAGTCCTATTCTTAGGCCGAGACCACCACGGCAATAAATATCTTAATTATTTTATAAAAACGGGAACTTTTCACGTACCGTTAAATCGATGTAAGCACCGACATTGCATTGACCGGCATTTTTTATAGTAAAATAAATATCTTGCTTCATTATAATGAAGGTAAGAAAAGTGGGAGTAAGTAGAATTGTAACTCATATTAAAATTTTAAAGTTCAACGGCATTTTGTGAGCCATTTTGGCAACATGACTTTTCCGATGTAAAAAAGCCTGCTGAATTTGGTTCTGAATGTTGCCAAGCCGAATTTTGGCTCCCCTCCCCCCTATCCCCCTTTTTTCCTCGAAATATGTCTCTAACCGCGGTTTATACGATTTTAACCAAAAAGTATTGCTGTTAGAAAAAAAGTGTCAAGGACAGAAAGGATCTCTATAAAATTTTCTATAACATGGTGCATAAACTTTTTTGGTAGGGCTTATGGTTTGTGAGAAATATCTTCCGGAACTTCATGTTTTTTTATAATTTTCATAAACAAAAACATTTTCAAATTCAACGGCATTTTGTGGGCCATTTTGGCAACGTGACTTTTCCGATGTTAAAAAGCCTGCTTAGTTCGATTCTGAATGTTGACAATCCCAATTTGGCCTCCTTTGCTCAAAATTCAAGATGGCGGCCAAAATGGGACCCTTGCTTAAAAGCCATATTATAACTCGATTCTAGTCGTGTGAGGTGTCCTGGAATAGGCTTTGGGGGTCCCTGAACTCAATTTTGATAACCGAAAGTCCGTCCGGGTACCGGAAGTGGACAAAAACAAGATGGCGGCAATTTAGAAAATTTAAATAATTTTCTTTTACAACTGAATTCCATGGAGTCGTGTCAACTCCAATCGACACCGGAAGTACCTCAGGCTCGGTAGCTTTACTTACGGTTAAAGTGAAGTCTGTAATATGTATGGTTTGTGAGCAATATCTTCCCGAACTTGTTTTTTTTTTTTATTTTGATAAAAATCAAGAGAGACTTTTAAAAACAAATGAAACACGGAGCCCCCGTGTTTTTTTTATATATTTTTGTACGTTTATCGTAATAAAAAAATTAAAAAGATCGTGAGTTATAATATGGCTTTTAAGCAAGGGTTCCATTTTGGCCGCCATCTTGAATTTTGAGGAAAGGAGCCAAAATTGAGATTGTCAAAATTCAGAATCGAATTAAGCAGGCTTCTTTTAGGCATCGGAAAAGTCACGTTGCCAAATTGGCCACAAAATGCCGTCGAATTTAAAAATGTTTTTGTTTATGAAAATTATAAAAAAACATGAAGTTCCGGAAGATATTGCCCACAAACCATAAGCCCTACCAAAAAAGTATATGCACCACGTTATAGAAAATTTTATAGAGATCCTTTCTGTCCTTGACACTTTTTGTCTAACAGCAATACTTTTTGGTTAAAATCGGAAAAACCGCGGTTAGAGACATATTTCAAGGAAAAAGGGGGATTGGGGGGATTGGAGCCAAAACTCGGCTTGGCAACATTCAGAACCGAATTCAGCAGGCTTTTTTTCATCGGAAAAGTCATGTTGCCAAAATGGCTCACAAAAAGCCGTTGAAAACAAAACGAAGCCGATTTTTTGAATTTTTGACTAGTCTAATAAACTTAACCTGCAAATCTAGTCCACGAAGCACTTGAACATTCGGTCTGCAAGGATAGCTGAATTCCACTTCTTTAAAACTAGCCGATCCTTTCGATACCTAAGATGAACAAGGAAATTATTCAATAGTAACTAACTATTTTATAACTGGAATGTTTCACTGAGGCAGGACTCAGGACTATTCTACAACTTCCAGCCGAACAGTGGCTCGGTCATCACGCGGGTGATGCAGATTATCGCGCGATGATTTATTAATTTTCCAAAATATTTGATCCTTTCTGTCGGGAGACGGAGAAGTAGAACCATACAATGTAAAATCTTATTATTCGTAGCTTTATTAGTAAGTACATAGTAGGTATCACACAACAAAACCGAAAAATTACATTTGCAATTAAAAAAATATCCTCCTGTGCTTACATTGGCCGCACAAAATCAACACGTGTGGAGCGATGCAGCGTTGCAAGTCGTTCCCTCTCTTTCTACTCAGGGGTCAACAACCTGCGCTCTGCTATTGACCCGCGCCGAAGACACGGTACGTAGGTACTAATATTTATTCTGTGACGGTACCGCCGGCGCTCGCACGCACGCCTGTCTATACCTAGACCTATGTTTTTGGGGGGTCATTTCTCAAAGGGCTTATTATATGAGATTTTATTTTTTGAGTGTGTATAATAATAATAATAATAAGGGTCAGATCCAGAAGGCGGTACTCCTGGACTCGGCACGCATAGTCAGGAGGTTCCTCTCTCTGCAGACCTAGCCCCCGACCGTTTGGGCCTCGCTCCGCGGTCGGTGGTTCCCCGTTTAGATTTATATTTTTTACTATAATGTTTTTTATACTATTTATTTTTTGTAGATAGTATTCCTTTATAGTGAAAAATATATATTTTTTTACGAGATTTAGAATAAATAAGTGAGATAATAATAATAATAATGCTGGACAGTTCACACAACATTGTCTAGCCCCAAGCTAAGCAGAGCTTGTGTTATGGGTACTAGACAACTGATATACTTAATACAATATATTACATAGATAGATATTTTTTATTATATATAGAAAATACCCAGAACACCCGTACCCAATACAACATGTTTGTTTCTGTCTACCTAATTTTGGTCGATTGTGAGTAGGTAGTCAAACCTGTGGAGGTTTTTAAGGTCATTTATTGTACATGAAATACAAAAATACGAGTGCCAACAAAATGTTTTATTAAAAAATCTGTTACGAATGATCTGTAGGATATTTATATTATTTTTAGATGACTACTTTATACCACATGTTTTAATACTTTCGTAATTTATACATTTTCCAAATTATTTGATTCTGTCGAAGAAACACACAAGGTAAATTCTTATTGTTCTTAGCTCCAGTATTAAGTACTTACGTATGTAATTACTGAAGCCTTGTATCGTGTACATATGTCTTATCTTGCTTCTACTTTGTACCTACCTACATACCTACCCATACGTTGGAATTTTTGCACGCTCTTATGCCATCGAGTAGAAACATATCTACTCGTTTTTGTTAAAGTTTATTTGGGAAAACAAACAGTAACACAATTTATTTAACTAAGGTAGTATTAAATTAAGAAAGTAGTAGTAGAGCTTTTTTGTGAAAGAGTTCGTCCGGGGAAGTACTACCACCATACCTATTTCTGCTGCAAAGCAGTAGTGCTCGCATTGCTGTGTTCCGGTTTGAAGGGTAAGGGTGCCGGTGAAATTACAGGCACATGAGACTTTTCATCTTTATGTCTCAGGGTGGCGGGCGCAGTGCAATGCCACGTAGGTTGCGTCGTGGGTGGACGTGATCTATGAGGTAATGCACTGTTCATAGGCAGAGGTTACCGCTTAACATCAGGTGGGCCTCTTGCTTGATCCAACATCCAAGTAATATAAAAAAAAAAAAAAAAAACATTGTAGACCAACACCGCTTACCACAAATTAGGTACAATCTACGGTTGGTGGTGATGCCATAAAATTAGGTAACGACGTGAACACTAAAATCTAGGTACAATCGAACCAACTGAATCATGATCCACCATAAGCTTATTTTGCTAAACCCCTTAAATGCAAGTAGGTCGAAATTCGCTTGAAGATTTATTTCCTTGGTAACGAACTTGTTATCATTTGATTAGACACTGACATTTACTGAGTGCATTGTTAAATAAATCGGACATTATCGACTAAGCTCGTATATGAAAAAGAAGAGATGATGTTACTGTCTTTATCTGTATTACGTAGGTAAGTATAGGAAGTTTTCTACGAACGTAATGGTGCCACTTCACTTGGCCGTATTAAATTTGCTCAACTATTAGTCGCATTTATTTCTCTAGAATATAAAATCAAAAATAATGCAGTCATGTTTGGGCAAATACGGCCAAGTGAAGTGCCAGCATAAACTTTAGATTAATTCATTAACAGGTTTCAATCACGTCATTCCTATAAGTATTTTAAGGACAGAAACATGCCATTGTTGGTCTTTCAAGCTATATAAGTAAAAAAGAGTAATAAAATTTGTGAAATGAAAAAAAACTTTATTTAATCTTTAACAGAACTAATTTAAATTATAAGATTCAGTATCTAAAACCTAGTGTGTGCACCATCGTTATCGATAACGGCTTGTAATCGGTCACGCATTGACCCTATTAGACGACTGCAAATGTCGCTGTCTCTCAAGTAATCCCAAATTTCGTTACAATGTTGCTCAATTTCTTCCTTTGTTCTCTCGTTTCTGTTATCCCACATTTGGACCATCAAACCCCACAAATTTTCTATTGGGTTGAGGTCTGGGGATCTACTCGGCCATGGAATCAAAGTAACTTCATCATAATACTATTAAAACTTCCGTGAGTAATATTCATAATTGAAAAAAAAGATGTGATATTGGTGATATATTGATGATATTTTTGCTATTGGTGGTGATGATATTTTTGCCACTATAGAGAGGGACGCCCTGGTAGACTTTGTTTCATACCTAAACACGGTACATAGAAAGATACAGTTTACGGTTGAGGAGGAACAGAACGGTGTCTTACCTTTTCTGGATGTAAAGGTTATTAGGGAGGCCAGTGGCAGACTATCCCATGCAGTATATCGTAAGCCAACCCACACAGACAGGTATTTGAAGGCAGACTCTCATCACCATCCGTCACAGTTATCTGCAGTGCCCAGATCACTTATAAATAGGGCGTTGGCGTTGTGTGACGAACGATATGTAACGACTGAGCTGGAACATGTGAGATCGGTACTGGAGGCTAATGGGTACAACTGGCGCCAATGTTCCCGTTGGGCTAGTGGTAGTGAACAAAGACGACCAGCTAGAGTGGAACGATGTCCTGTTTATCTGCCGTATGTTAAAGGAGTAACGGACAGAATCGGATGCCTGTTAAGACGGCGGTACGATATTAAAACAGTGTTTCGTCCCCCGGGGCAACTGAGGAAAATGCTGCGGTCACCAAAGGATAAGGACCCATTAAATGTGCCTGGGGTGTATAAAACACCATGTGATTGCGGCAAATCCTATATAGGGGAAACACGTCGTAATGTTAAGATCCGACTCGCCAAACATATACGAAGTGTCAAGAATGCGGTTCATTTTATTAGGTTTGACCAAGCTTCTGTACTGGCAAGAGAGAAATTTTGGGTGCCAAGGAGAATACGCGAGTCTATAGAAATTCACCGCCATTCGAATTTCAACAGAGACCAGGGATGGATGCTTGGAAACCAATTCTTGAAACCGGACCTGCAAAGTCTTTGACTGCGATAGTCAATAATCCAGACACTGAGTTACGTGTGTCCCGCCTTTACGACGATCGGCGCAGTACGGGCGATGATTCATACCATTCGGGTGATGACGGGAGTGCGAGCGTTGCCGAAGTTCCGGTACCTACCACTCGTGAGCTCCGGGCGCGCGTCCGCAGTTATCGCCGGGAAGCTGTCGCGTATACTCCTTGAGGAAGGGGGTATTAAGTCTCAGAAACTCGATTCGGGTATTTTACTCGGAACAAGTAACTACGTGAGTTATTATCGGGTTTTTTTTGTTTTTTTTTTTCAATTTTAACTTCATCATTATGCATATCAAACCAATTTGAGACTACTCTGGCAGTATGCACTCGACAGTTGTTATGAACGAAGGAAAATACTGGCACATCTTCACGCGGGTAAACTGTTCGCACTGTCGGTAACATAAATTCTTCTAATAGATCGACATACTTCATTGCGTTTTGCCGAGAATAAATACGGACAAGCTCACCTACTCCTTCGATACCCATCCACGCCCACATATTCACTGAAATTCGACCGCATAACTGATTAAGCACGACGTGATCTTCTGTGTACCGCGTGTTATCGTAACGCCACAAAGTTAAGCGAACGTTTTTTCGAAATGTTTTTTCGTCTGTAAATATAGTGTTAGTCCAGTCGTAGTCTAAATAAGCGTTTACAAAATTCGTTCTCGCTGTTTTATGATCATCCGTTAAGGCTACTTTCTCAGCATAATGTCTGTAATGTAGTCCAGTGCCGTGCAAATAATTTCTAATAGTTTGTAGACAGACATCATGTTGTGCCGCAAAATATCAGGTGGGAGTAAAAGGATGTTCTTCGTAATGGTGTTGCATGTCCACTCTTTGTTCGTTCGTGAGTCGGCGAACGCCGTGGTTATGACGTCGTCTGTCCTCGAGGATGCCCTCCCCGGCGTGCCGTCTGATCCAGGTCCTCACTGTATTCCGAGATATATTCAATTCGCGTGATATTTCCCGTATGCCTTCCTCACTTAAGACAACAATCCGAGCTCTTTGTTCTTCTAAATTAGCCATTATTAAAAATTATTAAGCATTTTACTATTTAGTTTCTATTTTTTCACATTGACTGACAACTTGACATAGTATGACACACTTGTAGAACACCCCATTTTTTAAATATATTTTTTCCGTCATCAAAAAGTTTAGGTTAAATAAGCGAGAACTAGCTCGAGATTCAAACAATGACTGTATATGTGTGAAATGTGGTTTTATGGCAATGATAACAAAGGTTAAAATTGCATAGGTCTGCGACCTGTATTGACGTAATTTTATTAGTACCTAAAACGTCGTAAGTACATTATACGCGATAGATCTTACAAGTTTGAAAGTTTCAAACGAATTATCAGGCAAGTGGGTCATGATTCAGTTGGTTCGATGGTACCTTTGTATATATTTTTGAATGTGTGGTGTAAACCTGTATTGGGTGAGATGTTTCGTTTTTGGCGCAAAATTAAAATTGTACTGTGCTTTTTGCAGATCACAGCTCATCAACACATCTTTAGATAGCGAACCCTAAGTTTGCGAAATCTAGGAGACGCCTTAGCGCATATTTTGATTGAAAGTGTCTCATAAATATCATTAGTTTAGCTACGTATGTCAATGAACAAAAAAATCACTGTAAAAATCTTTGAATGACATTCGCAGCTAAACTTTTGATATTTATGAGACACTATCAATCTAACTCACGGCACTCACTGGCCTCATATCACCGCTGCCCTAGCTGTGGATAGTAGAACAGCGTGGAAGAAGATCGTCTGCATCTCTACTGAATCCTTTCAAGCTGGGCATGACCTTCAGTAATGAAGAATACGACGAAGAAGAAGAAGATCAATCTAAACATGTGTGTTAGTTCTTTGTTTGCAGATGACATTTCAATAGTAATAGACCATGATAAATGTATTAACTATGAAGCGGACATCAACAATACAATAAATAGTTTAGTAAAATGGTTAGAAGGTAACAATTTACGTGCTAATATCGACAAGACTACTTATATGCAGTTCTTTAACAGAAATAAAACAACGGCTTTGCCTAATTTGAATATTCATATTAACAATCAATGTATAAATGAATCTGAATCAATTAACTTTTTAGGTATAACGCTTGATCAACAACTGCCATGGAAATTACAAGTCAATAAAGTAGAAAAAAAAATAAACAGATTCATTTATGCACTACGCGAACTTAGACGAATAGTGAATCAAAAAATTGCCCTCAGTGCCTATCATGGGTATGTTGCCTCTGCGCTGCGTTATGGTATTGTGCAATGGGGTAACTCAGTAGACATAACGAACTTGTTTATTATACAAACGAAATGCATACGAGCTATATGTTGCGCCAGCCCTTTAGACTCATGCAGACCTTTATTTAAAAGGCTTAATCTACTAACTCTAGCTAGTGTCTATATTTATGAGATCTGTAGATTTGTGAGGCAACAGCCAAATTTTTTTGTTAGGAAACGGGATTTGGATCGTGTGTTTGAATCGAGAAATCCTAATCGCCTAGTTTTACCTGCAGCAAAAACTGCACTTAGATCAAATAACTGCTACCATATGGCAATAAAAGTATATAACCACATCCCTAATAATATAACTAGGGAATGCAAACCGGTTTTACCGTAATTCAAAAACCCGGGTTTTTGTGATATTTTAAACGATAAAAAAACTCGTTTTTTTTTTGCCACGTTTCCGATTTTTCGGTGTTTTCGTTTTTTTTTAATGTCTACACTATAGCACTGTCAAAGTGACATTTGTGAAACGAAACGCTTTAAAACCGCCTACCGTTTCAATTGTCATCATAATTTTCATAAAAGGGATATTTGTTTTTATAATTTAATAAGTTTTAGCTATTTTCAAAGTATAAAATATAGAATTAAAGTAAATTTATCGTACAATTCTGTGCAACCCACAGTGAAAAGTGGCCCATTGAGGCTCTGCCTACCTCTTCGGGGAAAGAGGCGTGTGTCTATGTATGTATGTATGTATGTATGTATGTAATTCAAGTGTTCATCGTGCAGTACAGGTGTTTTTGTAAGTATTTAACTAGTTTTGTATGCGGTTTCAAATTGTTTTGTATAACTACAAATACTTTAAAAAGTAAAATATTCTTTGAGCAATGTTTATGAAAATGAAAATATTTTATTCGAAGTAGGTAGGAAGGTACACTTTTCGATATATTATATATGTTAAAATTTAAATTTTTATAAGTGTTTTTGTTATTTTCAATTTCAATATCTTAGCTGTTCTATCAACATGATGATAATATGTTTATTCAGCGAATTACTTGTCTAAAGCTGATTATTGTAAGACTGATTCTTAACTATTTCCTAGTTTTCGTAATAAATAAATTAAAGTTATTTACCTTTGATCACAATTTTTTATTCGTTTCCATGTAGTTTATATAAAAAAAGACTTACAAAAAAATTCGTTCGAAAACCGGGTTTTTAAAAATAGAAGTCGAAAATAAACCCGGGTTTACATTTTGGCGGGTTTTGCATTCCCTAAATATAACGGAACTCCCTGAGCGGAAATTTCCAAGTAAATTACACAGTTGGTTAGTAAAGCAATGTTTTTATAATTTGAAAGAATTTTTTGATTGTAAAATGTAGGTATTTATAAGATTTGTGACATTTAATATTATGATTCCTTGTTATTATTCACTATTATTTTACCTTGTTTCGTTGCCATCATAATTATTATTATTGAATTATTTTGTAAGAATAAATACTATTAAACCGTAGGTTAGAAACTAACATTATTATTAAAATTGCATGCTAACTAATGGCGAAATATGCTGGTCCTAAGATTAAATAATCTTATATATATTTTTTTCATCCTCTTTTACCATATTTCATGCAATAAATTATTATTTCATTATTTATTTCATTTCATTTCATTATAGTTTCCGCAAAATCAGGTTTCGCTATCTCAAGATGTGTTGATGAGCTGTGATTAGCATAAGACACAATCAAATTTGAATTTAGCGCCACACCCGAAACGTTGCACCTTAAATAAAGTACCACATACAGGAAAATATTCCATTTTTGGTAAATGTGAGTAATTGGATCATTGAATGGTGGTCTGTGAATAATAAATTAAAAAAATGCTAACGAATTCGATAACTGCAGGCGAGTCCGGGTCATAGATCTTAGGCTTAGTGTTGAGCAGCGCTACAATCCTGGACGCGGCGTGAATGCCCTTCTGGAAGTCCGGAATGAACGTGATTGCGTTCTGCACCTGACCCGATGCCATTTGCAGCGATTGCGTGGTTCTAGAATAGGGCACGCGATTTTCAATGGTTATTGTACCCAAACACAGTACCTACTTGTACTAATATTTATTCTGTGACACAGCTCACTCATGAGTCATGAGTGTACCAGCGAACTAGGACGCGGGCTAGGACGCGATCTAACACGCGAACTGGGAACATTTTGTGAACATGATCGGGACACTAATATCTAGACACGGATAGTTCATAGTAAATAGTTTTTTTGAATGGTTTAGTAACATACTGACTGGTATCAAACACGTATTAGTTGGCAGTACAGGTCTGTAATAGTTTTAGAAAAAAAACCGACTTTTAAGCTAGGAATTAATCCCCAATACAAGAATTTATAATATTAGTGATCGGAACCTCGTGCTGATCATAATGAGCATAAATACGGCCAGTCTACTATTATACAGTTCCGTTGTCCTCCTTCCGTCTCCATCATCTTATCATTATGAAATACTTATCATTGAGTAGTTCCAATGGCCTTCTCTGGTCTTCTTCATCAGTTCCACTTCACCAAAGGGCACTTTCTGAATACACATGCACATGCTGCTTGTTGCTGAAAATACCGACATCGCTATATATTATGTGCCTTTATAGTAGAGAGGCCACTTCTCAAAAAGTCGTCAAATGGCGATTCCCGTTGGACAGACCATTCCCGCGCCGACAACCGGTATCACTGTGTTTAGCATGATCTCCTGAACAAGAATAGACTGGTTGTTGCATTCTAAAGTGGTGGAGGGGGGAGAGAGGGGATGGGAAAGATGCGAAAACCGGGTATAAGGTTTGGTTAATATCTCAATAACCGCTTGCCCTAAGGTACACAAGGTAAGGCACATAAGGTGTCATACGATGGGTAATAAAATCTTTAACATATCAAGTCTTTGAATAGTTTTTGTAAATATCATACTTTATTAAATATTTCGAAAAAATTCAAATTTTAAAAAAAACAAAGTGAAAAAATGAAAAAAAAAAAAAAAAAAAAAAAATATGTTTTTTTGGTTGAAAATGGCAGTAAATGACACCTGGTCTAACCAAAAAGTGACGAATTACTAAGAATTGTGCGATTTATTCAGCTGTATTTTGCTTTTTAGGGTTCCGTAGTCAAAGACAAGGAATCCTTATGGATTCGTCATGTCTGTCTGTCTGTCTGTCTGTCTGTCTGTCTGTCTGTCTGTCTGTCTGTCCGTGTATGTTACAGCCTTTTTTTTCCGAAACTATAAGAGCTATTCTGTTGAAACTTGGTATGTATTCTGTGAACCGCATTAAGATTTTTACACAAAAATAAAAAAAAACAATTATTTTTGGGGTTCCCCATACTTAGAAATGAAACTCAAAAATATTTTTTTCATCAAACCTATACGTGTTGGGTATCTATGGATAGGTCTTCAAAAATGATGTGAGGTTACTAATTTTTTTTTTTTTAAACTGAACAGTTTGCGCGAGAGACACTTCCAAAGTGGTAAAAAGAGTGTGTGTGTCCCCCCCCCCCCCCCCCGTAACTTCTAAAATAAGAGAATGATAAAACTAAAAAAAATATATGATGTACATTACCATATAAACTTTCACTCAAAATTGGTTTGAACGAGATCTAGTAAGTAGTTTTTTATTTTTGGGGTTCCCCATACTTAGAACTGAAACTCAAAAAAAAAAACATCAAACTTATATGTACGTGTATCTATCTATGGATAGGTCTTCAAAAATGATATTAAAGTTTTTAATATAATTTTTTTTCTAAACTGAATAGTTTGCGCGAGAGACACTTCCAAAGTGGTAAAAACTGTGTCCCCCTCCCCCCCCCCCCATAACTTCTAAAATAAGAGAATGATAAAACTAAAAAAAATATATGATGTACATTACCATATAAACTTTCACTCAAAATTGGTTTGAACGAGATCTAGTAAGTAGTTTTTTATTTTTGGGGTTCCCCATACTTAGAACTGAAACTCAAAAAAAAAACATCAAACTTATATGTACGTGTATCTATCTATGGATAGGTCTTCAAAAATGATATTAAAGTTTTTAATATAATTTTTTTTCTAAACTGAATAGTTTGCGCGAGAGACACTTCCAAAGTGGTAAAAACTGTGTCCCCCTCCCCCCCCCCCCCCCCCATAACTTCTAAAATAAGAGAATGATAAAACTAAAAAAAAATTTAATGTACATTACCATGTAAACTTTCACTCAAAATTGGTTTGAAAGAGATCTAGTAAGTAGTTTTTTTTTAATAGGTCATTAATCGTAATCCATCCAAGAACTTTTATATTATGTTACTTGCTGCTACGGAACCCTTTATGGGCGAGTCCAACACGCACTTGGCCGCTTTTTCAATTTTTTAATTTGGTTGGGAAACGACAAAACTGTGACAGGGTTTTGCAAATACCATATTTTATTATATATTAAAAAACAGGCCAATTTCAGACAAAATACGTTTTTGGTTTTGTTTATTTTAAACTTTATTTTAGTTTTATTATGTTTTCTTGTAGAAACTACAGCAGTACTTATAAGTTTATATCTATATACGGTTAAAAAAATACAGCTCTTATTAAGATCGAGCAAAAACAAAAGTTTACTATATTTTATTTTTTACTTTATTTTATTTTTGTTATGGTTTCTTTTAGAAACTATATCAGTACTTATTCCGTGAAAATTTCATCTATTACGGTTCAAAAGAAACAGCCGTAATCAAGATCGAGCAAAAACAAAAGTTTATTCTTATGGTTTTTTTTTATTTAATTTTTATTATGTTTTCTTATAGAAACTACAGCAGCACGCATTACCCCGCACGCACGTATTCTGTAAAAATTTCAAGTTTCTAACTGTTACGGTTAAAAAAATACAGTCCCAACAAAAGTTTATGGTAGCATAATTTTTTACTTTATTTATTTTTATTATGTTTTCTTGTAGAAACCAAAGCAGTACTTATTTTGTGAAAATTTCAAGTTTCTTACTGTTACGGTTCAAAAGATACAGACATTATTTTTTATTATAAAGCCTTTATTTACCCTTTGAATACAAAATTAACTTACAATAACAACAATTGGATTTTGTAACATAACTGTGCGATAAAATTAATTAAAATTAATCATCATGCTTAATTTTACATACTTCCAAAATAAATATTCATGCTTTATTTATTTATTTCGTTTTATACAAGATTAAGAATATTAATTCGGCCATTCTAAAACATTATTATTTATTATATTTTTCTAAATAGCATTTACTATGGTGTCGAAATATGCCCATTTTGTAATAGTAGGTAAACAATATTTTCTTACTAACATTGTACGTAAACAAAATTTAAGTATGTAGTATATTATTATTTTAAGTATAAATTATTTATTGTTATTGTTTAATTGTAAATTATAATTTATTTATATGTTTTTTATAAATTATATAAATTAATGACCATGCATTCCATAAATATTTTCTTGTGCTATCTGCTATCTCTTGCCTAGTATTTTATAGTTAGGTACTGTTTTTATAAATTTTATTTTTTATGTAAGTACTTACTAAGGTCAATATATAGATTGCATGGTAAATTATAGGTATGAATATTTTATATTATATTTAATTCAAGGATCTCTATCCGAGTACAGGCCTCCTCCAGATTGTGCCAAGTCTCCCTCTCTGTCGCTATGTTTATCCAGTCCGTTCCTGCAGTTTCCTTGAGTTCTTCTTCCCACTTTTCTAGTGGTCTACATATTTTCCGTTTAAACTCTCTGTTATTTTTATATTCACTTTTTATGATGAATCCAAATCCACATTGGCCTTGAGTTTCACCATCGTGGCATAAAATATGTTTTTTGTGTACGATAATATTACATCCATTTTGTCTTACTACAGAGAGGACAATTGTATCGAATATAATGTTTGATATTTCTTGTTTGAATTCTATCAATCTTTCTGTAGACAGGAGGGATCTTGCATTGTAGGTGCAGATGTAGTACGATGTGAGTTGTTCTGGAGGGTTATGGTCTTTGGCCCCCGAGGTGACCGGCCGTATTGAGGGTAGTGGAGAGGTCGCTGCCACCGTTTCTAGTCATTTTGTTGTAAGAATTTGCTGAAGAGGGAGAAGTTGCTGCTGAGGCTTGATCTCGTTTTGAGAAGAATTTGCTAATTTCCACTTTGTTTTTCTTGATTGGTTGCACGGTTGGCTTTTTCGTTTGTTTTGGCTGTTTAATATTTTCACTTGAAGAGTCCCCCGTGTCTGGTTGATTTCTTTTATTCGAATATATATTGTTTAGTATTATAATTTTATCGTATTTTAGCACAGCTCTACTTCCTTGTTCTCACAGTTCTTTTAGCCTTTCTTGGAGGTCTCTACGTTTTTTTAGTATTTCTACTGGGAAATATTCTTTAACGTAATATGATGTTTTTTCAAGTGTAGTTTTGTTTCTCAATATTTCTATTTTCTTTCCCAATGTGGTAAAAGTTACTACTACTGGTCTTACTTTTTCGTTTCTTCTGCCAAGTCTTCTCACTGATTCAATATCAATTAAATCACATTTTATTTGCATATTATTTCGTATTGTTTCTTTTATTTTTTGTTCTAAGTCTTCGTATCGTCTTTCATGTTCTTCAATTCCAAAAAATACCAAATTTTTTCGTCTTATGTGTTTCTCAAATTGGTCTACAGATTTCTTTTGTTGTTCAACTTTTTGTTCTAAAATTTTATTTTTAATCTCCAAACTCCTAAATTTTTCATTTATGTTATTATTTATTATTATTATTATTATTGAGAGCCTGTGGTGTCCCACTGCAGGGCAAAGGCCTCCCTTCCTTCTCTCCAGTCCTCTCTATTTTGGGCCACTGTAGACCAATCCTTTAAATAGGTATCTATTTCGTCTCTCCATCTTCGCCGCGGTCTGCCACGAGATCGTTTTCCGTTCAGAGGCGTCCACTCTGTTATGGTTTTAGCCCATAACTCGTCTTTCATGCGGCAGACGTGGCCCGCCCAATCCCACTTCAATCCACCCGCTTTCTGTCCGACATCCGCGATTTGAGTTTTGGAGCGCAGTATACTGTTGCAAACGCGGTCTATCAGTCTGACTCTCTGATGTGTTATTATTTATAGATAACGTAATTTCTTGTTTCATTTCCCGTATTTCTTTTCGTTGTGTGTCCATGTCTTGTTGTAATTTTATGAAAAGCTTCGTTATTTCTTCCATTTTTTATTCATAAACCGTGCCCTCTATTGGATCGCTCACAAAACAAGATGCCAACTATCTAGCCGTCCTCGTATGCGATATTAATCAGTTGGTTGCCGCTTCCCCATAGATGGCGTTAAATAGTAGGCAAGCACCCACAAATATGTTCTACCTCCGTTGTTTACTTCGATTTTGTGGTTATTTTTCGAAAATGATCTTGTGCTTACGTTTTTCTGACCTGTAGAGGTCAGAAACTACACTGAGCATAAGGTCAACTCTGATTCCGGCTGAGATGTCATGTCCTGAGCCGGATTTAGGAACGAAACGAAAGTCAACCGTTATCACTTTTATTTAGAATTTTTGACGTATATTGTCCGTAATTGCACTGAACTTTATATTTTGCACTGTTGTTGTCTATTGTTTTATAATAATTTTCAATTTTTAACACTCACTGTTCGGTATTTGTATTTTGAAAATAAATATATATGGGATCGTGATGTTGACGCTAGGACTGCAGCGCCCTCCTTTCAGACATTATTAAGATCAAGCAAAAACTTCAAGACATGTGAATAAAGCGCCCAATTCTTTGTCATACATTACTTTTACTTAGGTGTAATTTACACTATCATTTTCACGAAAGCGTCTTTTGTTTGAAATTCGCCGTTTTCTAAATATTTAATAAACTAAATAAACTATGGTATTTACAAAAACCAGTCACAATTTTATAGTTTTTCGTCGAAATTAAAAAAAAAACAGTAAAAAAGGGTAATAAAGCTCCCAATTCTTTGTGATACATTACTTTTTAGTTAGATGCCATTTACTGTCATTTTCACCAAAGCCAGAATCATCATTTGTTTGAAATTCACATTTTTTCTAAATATTTAATAAACTATGACAATTAAGAAAACCATTACTAGACATAGTATGTTGACCATTTAATTACCTATCGTATGACATCTTATTCATTGAAATCGGAAAAGCGGTTATTGAGATATTAACCAAATCTGATACCCAGTTTTCGAATCTTTCCCCTCCCCTCTCTCCCCCCTCCACCACTTTAGAATGCGACAACCGGTCTGTTCTTGTTCAGGAGATCACGCTGAACACAATGATACTGGTTGTCGGCGCGGAACTCGTCTGTCCAACGGGAATTCAATTTCGGAGGACTGGCCTCCCTACTAATAATACTTGAGGAGTTCCCTTCAATTCCTCATGGATCCCACCATGAGAACCAAATTTTGATGAAAATGGGACCAATCTGGAAGGCTATCGTGACAAGTATATAAAAATGACCGAATCGGTTCCTAAATGACAGAGATATGAGGTAACAAAGATAAAAAAACGTACATAAGAATATGCTCGCAAGACACTCCATCGGACACCATAAGATGTCCGCCATAGGTGAGGGCCGCTGCGTTCACGAAGTTGAACATGGACCGGGACAGCCCCGAGACGAGCCCCTGTAAGTGGGCGGAGCGACGTGACAGCGCCAACGTTGGCTGCAGTTGGGCCATGTACTCGCCAAGGAACTGCTCTTCGCGTCCGAGAGACGCCACGGTGCGGATATTTGACACGGCTTCGACCGCTATCTGGGGAAATATTTTCTTGATGGGAATCGAACTAGGCTGAGACATGAAAGTTTACAACTTTATGGCTCAGGACACAGAATAAATAATAGTACAAGCTCAGGGTGGCGGGCGTAGTGCCATGCGACATAGGGCGCGTCATATTGAAATTGAAATTGTTAAAGGTAGAGGTTACCGGTTAACTTCAGGTGAGCCATCTGTTCCGTCATTCACGAATTTATAAAAAAAAAACAGTAAGAGTACGTAGATAAAAAAATTGACCCTTGGCTAATTATCATGGGTAATTTCTAAGGATAATTCAAATTTTATAGTAACTCGGACGGTTAATGTTTAACGCGCATACAGCAGCTAAATTCCGTTTTTTTTCTAACTAATTAAAGTTCAGGTAAGTTAGAATGTGACAGAATAGCGCTAGCAGAACGAAAAGTATGTGAAAATCACGAAAAACTATTATTTGCCACATGAAAAACCGTCGCATCACAGAATCATACGTTCAACTTGATGATAAAGTCTTTGCCGACATTTACAATTAAAATTCATTAAAAATACATTTAAAATTCTAAGTCATTTAGTAGTTGAATCAAATTTTCAGTCGAAAACAGCTGTTTTTGTCACACATGTTTAATTTTATGAACAGGGCTGTTATTCCTATGACCGTTGGATATTACTTGACAATAACGTGTGACGTCACAATGTATTCGGAACGATGATTCCACGCAGATATCCTAACGAGCCCGCGTTATATGTCACGTTTGGTCATAGCGAATAAGGGTTGAAAGTTGTTGTACGTTCACTTTGCAGATAAAAGATCAATGAATGAAATAAGTATATTTTTTTCATCACATAATATTTTTCTCTATGAGGAGATCCGAAAGCCTCCAAATAAGAGCAATCAGCTGCTGTATACTCAATAACAGAAGTTACCTTGGTACTGCTCTCAAGAGTCTTAGCATTAGCCTTCGACTCTTTAATCGTGGCTTTAGCCTGCTGGTAGATAACTACCGCGATGATCGGAAGGAACGCCAACACCAGCAAGCCAACGCGCCATTCGAAGTACATCGCCAACACTATGGCCAGACCCACTGAACCAACTCCTTGGAGGAATATCCCGATACGTTGGCCTGTTGCCTGGAAATCGAGATGAAACTGAGAACATCTTCACTGAGAAGCCTTATATTCAATTATTAGGAATATAAATTATATTGGCTATACATACATACATACATACATACATACATAGACAGTAGACACACGCCTTTTTTCCCGAACGGGTGGTAGAGCCTCAATGGGCCTCTTTTCCCAGTGGGTTGCACCATCGTGTAATATAGACGTGATATGTGGTGAGCTCATCGCCGCCATTGCTTCCCATGACTGACTCTGCTAACGCTTTGTTCCAGTAATAACACATTCCATAATAAGCTAGCAGCCAGGACAAATCTTATACCAACGAATCTTATCAACAAGTCCGGTAAGTAGTACATTATAGATTTTCATATTTTTTAAGAATATATTTAGGAATTTTAAGCATTAGTGGATTCTAAATTAGTTATTTACTAGTACTAAGTATACATACAAACAAACATAGGTAATAAATATATACATAAATACATACATAGGCTATCAAAAACAAAACCCTCCTTTTTTCGTAGTCGGGTAAAAAGGGGAACCTGACGAATATTATTTGGGCTACTTACATAAGTTTTTAATTTTTTCGGTAATCCCACTAATATCATAGTTACGATGTATGTTTGTATGCTTAATTGTTACCTAAAGCCCTTCTCCCATTACGATACGCACAGGCGATTCAAGTATCCTGCAAGTCTCGGAGACTAGTCGCACCGCCAAGTATATCACATACATTTGAATGCAGGCTCGTACACTAGCCTGCATTCAAATGTATGTGATATACTTGGCGGTGACTATTATCCTGCAAGTCTCCGAGACTTGCAGGATAATTGAATCGCCTGTGCGTATCGTACCTAATGGGAGAAGAGTGTAACTCAATCACGCCGAAAAGTCTGAACCGATTCCAGTAAAATTTGGTGCCACACATAGTGATGACCTGGATTGAGCTATACGCTATTTTTTATCCCGGTAAAACGCGAGCGAAGCCGCGTGCGGACACTAGTAACGTAATAATACCAACCCCTTGTACATAAGCTGCCTCTGCCGATAGCCTAGCGCACAGCGCTCCGGTAGAGTTCGCACGGTCATCAAAATAGGCCACTTGTTGCCGCAACATGTGCGCGAACATGCGCACACGCAGTCTCTCCGTCAGGTAAGCGCCGGCTATGCCGAACGATACTGCCTGCAAGTTAGCGAATGCTCAGCAAGAGAAGCTTAGCGGACCCAGCGTACGCATTTATACCAAGCATCTTAATAGCTCTGTCCACACTGTGGCTTTTTTTGTTCATTAGGGGCATGCATCATAGCGCAGTCAACAGCGCACGGGAGGCATGCCCTTAGCGCATGCGCAATGAGAGTTGAAAGCGAAGCGCGCGCTGTGATTCACGTTTTCCGGCTTCGGGTGTATTTCTTTCCATTGGTTCTTTTTTTTCTGGAATTTCTTATAACCAAGAAAGCTACACATATTCCACCAAGTAAAATATTCTCGTCGCACATGTTTCCAAAAAGAAGAAACTACAACTGAACTATGGTGTTGCGTTCATTAACGCATTCAATTATTGAAAGCGTCAAACGAAAAAATGAAGACGAAAGGTGAAGATGAAAGTGCACAGTGTGGACTTAGCTAATTAGTATCACACTGCAAGTTTACCGAATCGAGACTGTATTGTGAATTGTTTGAAAACCGGCTAAGTGCGAGTCGGACTCGCGCACGAAGGGTTCCGTACCATTTATCTATAAAAACGGCAAAAAAACACGTTTGTTGTATGGGAACCCTCTTAAATATTTATTTTATTCTGTTTTTTAGTACAGTGGCAACAGAAATACATCATCATGACGACCTCTGTGGCGCGGCGGGCGAATCTTGGCCTGCGACGCAGGAGGTTGCGGGTTCGATTCCCGCCTCGGAACAAATATTTGTGCGATCGCAGATATTTGTTCAGGGTGTTCTGGGTATTTTCTATGTATAATAAAAAAATATCTATCTATGTAATATATTGTATTAAGTATATCAGTTATCTAGTACCCATAACACAAGCTCTGCTTAGCTTGGGGCTAGATAATGTTGTGTGAACTGTCCAGTATTATTTATTTATTTTATTTTTATTTATCTGTGAAAATTTAAACTGTCTTACTATCACGTTTCATGAGATACAGCCTGGCGACAGACGGACAGACAGGCAGACGGACGGACAGCGGAGTCTTAGTAATAGGGTCCCGTTTTACGCCATTGGGTACGGAACCCTAAATATAGGTATTCATTACAACAATTTAATCTACTTTCGATTCTTGCGACCATAATTAGAGTAGGATAGTGCTATATACTAATTGTAAAGAGGGAAAGAGAGAAAGAGAGAATTCTTAAAACTTTGAAACATTCAAATTACAGTCACATTTCGATATTTTAATCACATTCCGCGTTGTATTGTCAGGTGAGCAGAATACCATTTTTTTACGTTTGTGATTTCGACACTAGATCGTAACATGATCCGTACTTTAATTTGACTATTTTTAACACCCGACGCATAAACAACGGGGTGTTATAAGTTTGACGTGTATGTGTGTATGTGTGTGTCTGTGGTATCGTAGCTCCCGAATGGAAGAACCGAATTAGTTTTTTTTTTTTTTTTTTTAATGTGAATTTGTCGGGAGTTTTCTTAGCTATGTTTGATCAAAATCGGTTCAGCCGTTTCATTGCATTGAGGGTTTTTTTTAATTTTTACAAAATAAATTTCTTGTTTATTATGAGAATGGGGCTTCAGATGTCCCAGAGAGCCTTTTGTTAACTACGCATAGATTGAAATAATAACAGGATGCGGTCGAAATTTGCATTTTGTCGAGCGAGCTTAGTCAAAGACTGGTTGTCGTTGGCTTACGTTGTATTAGATCCTCTTTCCGAACAATTAGCAGTCAATTCATCACGTCTTCTTACGCTAGTAATATCTATGTATATGTACTACATTAAAAACGAAATCATCACCTCCAATACATTAGATACGCCCATTACGATTCCTATTAAAACACAGATTATGGATACACTCTTCACTTTATCCCATAACTGATTTGGATCAGGATCAGACAAAGCCTGGAAAAAATATATAATTAGCAGCATTATCTTATAAAGGCCGTAATATGTAATTTTTCCCAGAAAAATACTCCTAGAACTCAGTATCTATGGGATCTACGAGTCAAATACTTCTTTTTTTTAAATATATTTTCATTGTTTCAGAGAATGAAAACACAATACTTATGGATAAAAACCTCGATAAAAAACAAATACGAAACATCCTTGTCTCGCACACTTCTAGAATAAGATATCAGGAACCCTACGATATTTCAAGAAAAAATTTACTACGACAATTACCTAGGTAGGTAATAACTATTTCTTAAACCGGCAAAGGCTGTTTTTAGATAAGTTGTATAGTTTTCTTGTAATAAGCAATTATTTGATTTCTCGTTGCGCAAGCGCTATTCTGTCAACTTTCTAACTTACCTGAACTTTAGTGAGATATATTGTAACACCCCCCTCTTTATTGTCTTAAACTACCTATTATACTACCTATTTTTTTTTCTGCGATCGCTCTGATGCCGTATTTACTCTGTGGAGCTGATGCATACCTACAATCATACCTACTTTTAAATCTCTATAAATGGCCACGTGATCGTCTAGATTTATTCCTACGTTGTGTGATGTAATAACTCAAATTCTTTTATGTTAATTTTGTCGAGTCCTGACGTATCCTACCTACATAAAATATACCTACCTTTTTCCCTAACCCATTTCATTAGTTGCTACTAACTCTGGTAAAAATACCTACTTAGATTTTTCTTTTATTTCCGTACACTTCGGGACAATTAACTAAAGAAGTTTACTCCAGGGCTCTATATTATCCTATAATTTGTTTATTCCTTTGATAAGAGAATACCGTAAGGGACAAATGTGAATGACAGGATATTACTTGTATAAATTAGTTAGGTACTTCCTCGATAGGATTTTAAAGTTATTTCTTTAATTGTTTGGATGGATGAGTCCATATATGATAAAGTTTACATCCAGGGATAAGCGACTTTTGGAGGACAGCTCCAACCTCGCTGTCTTCGGTGAGCTTCTGCCATCGCACTTGGTCAGACCCCCCTCGCTTGGACATAGGTTGATTACCTAATATTGTCCGGGATTTTTATCCAAATGATATTCTAATGCAAATCAATTCTTTTTACTCTATTGCAAGGGATTTCAGAGGTTCGCGAAATTACTTCCGTCGAAGGTAAGTTTGTTAGTCATTTTCAAACATTCCAGGGTATTTACATGTAATCATTAATGCAAAACTATCCACATTCATTCTTCACCTTTTGGTTAACTTTGGGTTTCCCCATGGCTTACTGAAGCCCTAGAAATACCCTACTTGATTCATATTCCTACTTACAAATAATTCTAAAAACTCTCTGTAGAGTAAATAGAATTCCTAGTTGGATTATCCAGGCAGGAATAATCACTTGAAAAAAAAACCTAGACTATATTTAAATGAATTTTTCCTTCCGCGAACGATAATTCTTAGTTACAAAATTCTCTTTCTCTAATATTTTAATACGTTTGATGAATTATTTATCCGTACTTTTATGTATGAATAATAGAAAACTAGATTTTATTCCCGGTTAAATTTTAGAAAAATGCCAATTTGTAAAATTGGTCTACGAACGCGCTAATACAATGCCTACATAAGTGTGCCTGGCTAAATTGGGTGTGTGTAATTCAAAACTTTTAGAAGCCGATCTCATTTTATTTTAAATGTGAAAGTTAATTGTGTGTGTCTCCTGACGAGGTGCAATGTCAGGATACCTATTTTGAAACTATTAAGGTGGGGATGCCTGTCGTTGTGTTACCTAAAACGACAAACGGAAGCCTAACAGGGTAGGAAGATAGGTAATGGATTGGGGTAAGATTTGTCTGATTAGCGGACTCACTAATCACTCTTTCGAGGGATAAAGGTTTCCTGACCGACAAAAATTGATTCCTGAAAACATTAAAACAGAAGAGAATGATCACTTTTCCACAAAGCTAAACACTTCCATAACATAATCAAAACTCACTCCAAATAAATCGCCAAAGACGACGATAAACAGTGGCATTGAGAAGCCCATAAAGACAGATCCAATACATCCAATGGTGATGGATTTCCACTCTGGAGAATTGAGCCCCACTATACGCCGAAAAGACAGTTTTGTTTTTGAATCTTTGTCCTCATCTGTTACCTTAAATTCAATAAAACCATTAGCCTTAACATCGCACTCTATTTATAAAGTTAGATATTACTTACACTTTTCAAGTCTTCTTTGACAACGCTGTCTTGAGATATTTTAGATTCCTCTTTAACTGGTCCGTGACCTACTGACGAAAATTATTAAAATTTGTGTTGCAATATCATAGCTCAGACATTTTTTTTTATACAACTTTGAATGACTGATCAATCAGATGGCCCACCTGATGTTAAGTAGTACCCTCTGCCTATGAACAATGCATTATCACATTGGTCTCGTCCACGCACTCTATGTGGCATTGCACCGCGCCTGCCACCCTGAGACAAAGATGAAAAGTCTCATGTGCCTGTAATTTCACCAGCACCCATACCCTTCAATCCGGAACACAGCAATGCGAGCGCTACTGCTTTGTGGCAGAAATAGGTATGGTGGTTCACCGGACGAACTCTTTCACAATAAAGCTCTACTAATACTATTGTCAACCATTGAAAGTTTCTAATGAGTTTTTCATTTATTTCCATTATATTACCTTCACTTCCATCCATAGGAGTAGGGTTTTGCATGAGAACCATTTCATAATAATGTCCTTTTTTCGCCATCAATTCCTCATGTGACCCAGATTCAGTAATTTCACCATCTTTCATTGCATATATGACATCTACATTACGAATAGTAGATAGGCGGTGGGCTACGACTATTGTTGTTCGGCCTTCGGCAGCCTGATGGGTTATCAAAGATACGCTCTCTCAAAAAATATAATAAGTAATAAAATACTATGCTGCCATTATTAAATAATATCATCATGATATGATGATGTAGTACTGCTTACATAATTGAGGCGGCAGCACTTAACTTACCATCATTTTTGTTGATACCTAAACGCGTTGCCGTTATAAATGTTATTATGACACCGCGTTTATCTATCAGCAATATCATGCAGCATACCAGAAAATATATGATATCAGAAAATATTGGTGCAGAAAATAGTCTGACCTTATCCAAAGCAATCTGTACTTCAGCCTCCGACGCGGTGTCGAGAGCACTGGTCGCCTCATCCAGTAGCAACACGACCGGGTTCCGAACAACAGCTCGAGCGATTGCAATCCGTTGCTTTTGACCACCAGAGAGCGAGGCACCGCGTTCGCCAACAATTGTATCATAGCCCTAATCAAAAAACTTTTTCTATTAAATTTCCTATTTCCGGTAAAAGTGGCAAGCAGACATTTGCTACCAACCTCAACCATTCACTGAATCTATCAGAGCTGTCCATTACACTCAACCTTATTGAACCCTATAAAGATAACCATAGTACAACAAACGTTGAAGAAAACCATGCGCCTCATAGCTTAAAATGCGTTTTTTTATTAATATTACATTTGTATAATTAAAACAAACCAGTGACTGACCTGTTATGTGCCAACGGTAATAGTTATGCATACACGTTCTAAGAAAATAAAATTGCGTAAAATGCTAACTATAAAGCAGATGGATTTATTCGAAAAATTTAGAAACAGCCTAGTGTAAACTCACCTCGCGAGCGCATTCACTCATACGAGTACCTACTTATAGCATGAAAACAGCCAGCTGCCCAAAAGGGCACCTACCTAAACGTATTAACTACCGAGTTGGCTGAGAAGACCAAGTGAATACGACCACGGATGAAACGACAAGATTTTTTATTCTGCGGGTTATCTTTCTAGGGTTAATCAAGATCTAAATACACCTTTGGTAGTTTCACAATAAAATTATGAGCGTTCGCCAGCTTAGCCGCCTCTATGACCTCGTCATATGTCGCCTCATCTCGTCCGTACAGGATGTTCTCTCGCACGCTCACGTTGAAGAGGACAGGCTCCTGGCCCACCAGGCCGATGCGCGCGCGCAGCCAGCGCACGGACACATCACGCACGTCACTTCCATCGATATTTATCTATATTGGAAGAATGAGATAATCACGTGATGGTTTTGAATAATGTAAGAGTTATAATCCACATCGTCTATAAGCTATTTTCGAAAGTACCAATCGTCTCGCATGGTTGGTATCCTCCCGAACTAGGTGGGTTCCAAAAAGGCCTTAGTTCCGTTAACCACATCCACTCATCATCATCATCATCAGCCCACACTAGTCCACTGCTGGACATAGGCCTCTCCCAATACGCACCACTAGCCCGGTGTTCGGCTCTTCTCATCCACTTTCTGCCCGCCCCGCCTTTCGTAGGTCATCGCTCCACCTAGCCAGAGGGCGCCCCACGCTACGTTTACCAAGAGACGCGTTCTCTACTCAAGAACTCGTTTACCCCAACGTTTATCGGTTCTTCGGCATATATTACCAGCTCATTGCCACTTCAGATTGCTAATCCGGTGGGCTATGTCAATGACTTTAGTTCTCTATGTCAGATAATGTTATTTCGGATTTTATCTTTCAGAGAAACTCCGAGCATAGGCTTTTCCATAGCTCGTTGTGCAACCTTGAACTGGTGGATTAGCCATACCGTAAGTGCAGCCACACGCTCCAGTAGAATTATAAACTGTATACAGAATACCGAGGAGCATAATCAGCCTCTACGACTAGTGTTTATGGACTAAGTGAAAGTCTTCGATTCAGTCGAGACCTGAGCAGTGTTACAGTCACTACAGCGCTCCTAGATTGGCTACCGGTATATCGAAGTGGTGAAGTTTTTGTACAGCAAAGCTGGCCTATGTCCTGGCCTCTTGGACTTCTTTAGGTTCATGATGATGATGATGATGATGACGATGATGATGATGATGATGATGATGAAGAAGAGTTAAACCTAATAATGGACGTAAAATACAATGAATTAGTTTACAATGGCACATTGTAATTTTTTTTGTGGAGATGTAATAGTAATGCTATCTAAGCTATGGAAGGACTTAAGCAGGTTGATGAAAATAAGTAAGAAACTAACACTTCCATCAATAACTTCGTAATATCTGCCAATAAGTTGTATGACAGTGGATTTCCCGCTGCCTGATTGACCAACCAAGGCGACTGACTTTCCACGGCTTACACTCAAACTTATTCCTTTAAGAACCTGTTTAGAGACTCGGTTAATAGGTAACTGAGGGTAGATAGTGTCCAGGTAAATAGTTAATTTACCTGGACAATAACTGACTGACTATCATGTAACTGAGGGCAGATACATGATTAGTAAACTCAACACAAAAGCTAGTGATTCTAACCCAAGTGTTTAACACATAACAGCATGTTATAAAAACCCAGGCCAAACAAAAAGCGTTATTCAGACCAGAGTGTTTCATAACAGAAAATATATTTACAAAGATTTAAAAAAATAACAGTTTCGTATATATCAGGCTTTGTGCTACCCACAGTCAGTCATAGATGTATTAGCCATGATCCAAGTAAACAAGGTAGGTATGCTACTCCGAGACTAACACCAGATGACGTCACTATCCAGTTGCCACTTTATTGCAACAATATTAAAAGAAAAAACTATGATAATTCTTTTAAAAATATATATAAAATTGTATAATCAAAATTAAACAATCAAGTAAGAGATTGAACTTAATTGTTTAGTAAGAACCTCTTGATTTTATCGAATCGTACAGGTCATAGGTAGGTCAGAGTAGATTAACGTTTGTATTATCACAGAAACGGGCTGCTTCAATTCTCATTATTGATGACGTAGGCAGGTGATTCCCACGTGACCATCGTTTCTCGGAATAGCATACCTGGTGAAGTAAGTATATTATCAAACTGGCATTAACTTACTGGCACGCTTGGTCTGGAAGGATAATGGAAAACCACTTTCTTTAGTTCAATATTCCCATTAGCAGTTGAGGGTTTGAATCCCTTGTCTGCCAGCGGATTGATTAAAGGCACATTGTCAAGCAGGTAAAATATTTGTGCACCTGCGCCTCTGGCGGATCCGAATGAGCCTACTAACGAGCCCACCATGCCCATATTACCCATCGCCGTCATTACGCCGAAAAATACCTAAAACAAGGTAATTTATCTATTTATTACAGAACATTAACAGAATTTACATGACTGAGTGCTTACAGTTGCTAGTTTAGGGACAAATTTACATGAAATTCCAAACAATTATAATTATATGATAACATCGTGCGCTAAACAATTACAGATGATCACATTGTGCGCCAAAGAACACATCGTCTAATATAATACTTGTACTAATATTTATTCTGTGACATCGTGCGCTAAACAACTGGCGCTAAACAACACTATGTGCACTAAACAACACTACGTGCGCTGAACAACTGGCGCTTAACAACACTATGTGCGCTAAACAACACTATGTGCGCTAAACAACACTACGTGCGCTGAACAACTGGCGCTAGACAACACTATGTGCGCTAAACAACACTACGTGCGCTGAACAACTGGCGCTAGACAACACTATGTACGCTAAACAACACTACGTGCGCTGAACAACTGGCGCTAGACAACACTATGTGCGCTTAACAACACTACGTGCACTGAACAACTGGTGCTAGACAACACTATGTGCGCTAAACAACACTACGTGCGCTGAATAACTGGCGCTAGACAACACTATGTGCGCTAAAAAACACTACGTGCGCTGAACAACTGGCGCTAGACAACACTATGTCCGCTAAACAACAGTACGTGCGCTAAAAATACAAAGCAAGTAAATAACACAAATGTGTAAAAACTCGATTTTCATACTACTTACAGAAAACATGACGTCCGCATTGTAATTATTAGGATCGTTTATAACGAGATAGACTCCAATGTAGAACGATAGTGCGTATGAACAGAAAACACACAAAAATAGAAAGCCCATTGAGAGGCCCGTGAAGAAATCTGAAAGGAATAGGTAGTAACAGGTCTAGCGCTTACTTCACCAAATGACACTTTCTGAATGCGCATGCTTGACTTGTTGCTGAAAATACCGAAATCGCTATTTGTGTGCCTATAATATTTGAGGAGTTCCCTCAATTCCTCATGGATCCCATCATCAGAACCAGATTTTGATGAGGTATCCATCAAACACTTACTGAGTCAGTCCCTGAGGTATGAGAGCGGTACGGGAGGGGTGTTTTCGTCTCTCAAACTATCACATGACATGAAGTCACGCTTTATTTTGATGTAACGAAAACACCCCTCCCGTACCGCTCCCATACCTCAGGGACTGACTCAGTTAAGCGCTAGACCTGTTACTTGTTGTAAGTACCTACATTAAGTACCTACCAGGAGTTAAAACATATTTAATTCCTTCCATACGTAAGACTGCATGTCTAAACATCAAAAATAGCATCAACCGCAGGGGGTCACATGATGACGACTAGGATAGTGTTATACTATTATTGTACTGCTGGCCCGCTCCACACAAAACGTATTTTGCTGCTCAAAATTCAAGCAATTCAATTTTGTACACACAATCTAGGGAGTAATATCTAGACTGGTGGCTTATCAGTTTCCCATTAAACTAGCATGGTTTATAAGATTTTACAAATCTATAAGGGCCATTATATGGTCTTGGGCCCAGGATTTCCTTGAGAGGAAAGTTCAAAGATGCAAATATCCAAAATAAGAGTAAATTTCGTGTGTATGCAGCTAGCTAAAACTTATTCACAAGGCAGCAATATTGAATTAGGATGGTAAATAGATGATGTTACCTTTCTTGATATTAATCTTCCTCGCTTCAGCGAGTGGTATCGTATACCTCTCCAACTCTTTCTGCTGGCCGTTGCAGGCGTAAACGGTGCGGATGGACCCCAGCACCTCTTGGGCCAGGGCACTGGCCCGACCCGAAGCCTCAGTTTGCATCTTGCTGAGACGATTTGCTACCTTAGGTAAAGGAGTATATCTACACTAATATTATAAATAGTAGTTAGAGTTTTTTTGTGAGAGTTCGTCCTGGGAAATACTTCCTCCATAATTATTTCTGCCGCAAAGCAGTAGTGATCGCATTGCTGTGTTCCGGTTTGAAGATGGGTGCCGGCACAGAATACATAATAGTACAGGTAAATTACAGGCACAAGAGACTTTTCATCTTTGTCTCAGGGTGGCGGGCACAGTGCAATGCCACATAGGGTGCGTCTTAACTTCTTCTTAACATCAGGCGTGCTCCGTCATCCAAGCAGTTTTTTTTAACTTTGATTGTTTGTAATAGATAAACACAAAAAATACGAAATTGATTTTAAAATTATTTGAAGCTACATTATCAGCGAGTACCACAGGAGGAGTATTTGACCTATAGAAAGCTACATTATCAGCGAGTACCACAGGAGGAGTATTTGACCTATAGAAAGCTACATTATCAGCGAGTACCACAGGAGGAGTATTTGACCTATAGAAAGCTACATTATCAGCGAGTACCACAGGAGGAGTATTTGACCTATAGAAAGCTACATTATCAGCGAGTACCACAGGAGGAGTATTTGACCTATACAAAGCTACATTATCAGCGAGTACCACAGGAGGAGTATTTGACCTATAGAAAGCTACATTATCAGCGAGTACCACAGGGGGAGTATTTGACCTATAGAAAGCTACATTATCAGCGAGTACCACAGGAGGAGTATTTGACCTGTCGAAAGCTACATTATCAGCGAGTACCACAGGAGGAGTATTTGACCTATAGAAAGCTACATTATCAGCGAGTACCACAGGGGGAGTATTTGACCTATAGAAAGCTACATTATCAGCGAGTACCACAGGAGGAGTATTTGACCTATAGAAAGCTACATTATCAGCGAGTACCACAGGAGGAGTATTTGACCTATAGAAAGCTACATTATCAGCGAGTACCACAGGAGGAGTATTTGACCTATAGAAAGCTACATTATCAGCGAGTACCACAGGAGGAGTATTTGACCTATACAAAGCTACATTATCAGCGAGTACCACAGGAGGAGTATTTGACCTATAGAAAGCTACATTATCAGCGAGTACCACAGGAGGAGTATTTGACCTATACAAAGCTACATTATCAGCGAGTACCACAGGAGGAGTATTTGACCTATAGAAAGCTACATTATCAGCGAGTACCACAGGAGGAGTATTTGACCTATACAAAGCTACATTGTCAGCGAGTACCACAGGAGGAGTATTTGACCTATAGAAAGCTACATTATCAGCGAGTACCACAGGAGGAGTATTTGACCTATACAAAGCTACATTATCAGCGAGTACCACAGGAGGAGTATTTGACCTATAGAAAGCTACATTATCAGCGAGTACCACAGGAGGAGTATTTGACCTATAGAAAGCTACATTATCAGCGAGTACCACAGGAGGAGTATTTGACCTATAGAAAGCTACATTATCAGCGAGTACCACAGGAGGAGTATTTGACCTATATAAAGCTACATTATCAGCGAGTACCACAGGAGGAGTATTTGACCTATAGAAAGCTACATTATCAGCGAGTACCACAGGAGGAGTATTTGACCTATACAAAGCTACATTATCAGCGAGTACCACAGGAGGAGTATTTGACCTATAGAAAGCTACATTATCAGCGAGTACCACAGGAGGAGTATTTGACCTATAGAAAGCTACATTATCAGCGAGTACCACAGGAGGAGTATTTGACCTATACAAGGCTACATTATCAGCGAGTACCACAGGGGGAGTATTTGACCTATACAAAGCTACATTATCAGCGAGTACCACAGGGGGAGTATTTGACCTATACAAAGCTACATTATCAGCGAGTACCACAGGGGGAAATCACAAACATCATCAAAAAATGCGGAAACGCGACTTGATATAGTTAAAGCTGCAACGGATTTTTATAGAGATCTGTACAGCTACCAAAACAGAGGATCTACAACACAAAAACAAATTGAAACAGTTCAAATTGCTGCAACGAAGATGTTCGTAAATCCCTTCAATGAAACAGAAATCCAGAAACAGATAGCGAAACTGAAGCCTGAAAAGAGCCCTGGACCAGATGGTATACCTAACGAAGCTCTCAAGATAGGAGAGCCCATTCTTCTTAGACCTCTAACCACACTTTTTAATAAGATACTACAAGAACAAAAAGCACCTAAGAAATGGGCAAACTCAAGAATAACACTTTTATATAAGAAAGGAGATCCAACCGATGTCAACAACTACCGACCAATCAGCCTACTTCCAACTGTTTTTAGTAACTTTTTCGCAGCGTGCTTGAGCAAGAGGATAGAGCCACATATAGAAAATCACCAACCGGTAGAGCAGGCGGGATTTCGGAAAGGTTACAGTACTATCGACCATATACACACCCTGGACCAAATTATAGAGAAACACCAAGAACTCCAACAACCACTGTATCTTGGTTTTATAGATTACGCAAAGTCATTCGACTCTATTTCACACGAAAGCATATGGAAAGCACTAGACAGTCAAAGTATTCCAAAGCCCTACATAGACATCATAAAACATATATATTGCAATAGCGAAAGCCGAGTGAAACTGGACAGACTAGGTCCAGTGATCAAAATATGTAGAGGTGCAAAACAGGGGGATCCACTTTCGCCAAAGATTTTTATAGCCGTCCTGCAACATCAAATGGAAAATCTTGACTGGGAGAAAAAAGGCGTATATATAAATGGGAAATTCTTGAGCAATCTAAGATTTGCAGATGACATTGTACTCTTCTCTAAAACATCAAAAGAGCTTGAAGAAATGATAACAGAGTTATGCGATGTCAGCGAAAGCATAGGTTTGAAACTGAACGCATCAAAAACAAAAGTAACAACAAATAGTATTCGAAATCCTATATTTGTTAATCAGATGCCGCTTGAATATGTAGAGAGTTACTTATACCTCGGCAAACAAGTATCTTTTAGTAAATCTAGGCATAAAGATGAGATTGAGAGAAGAATAAATATGACATGGAAAAAATTCTGGAGCCAAAAAGAAATATTAAAATCAAAATTACCTTTAAAATTGAAAAAGATTGTAATGGACTCTAGTTTGCTGCCCTGTCTATCGTATGGCTCTCAAACATGGATTTTTAACGATAACACGAGGCAAAAAATACAATCAACACAGCGCTCAATGGAAAGAAGTCTATTAAATATCAAGTTGAAAAACAAACAAAGAAGTGAGGCAATACGAGAGAAAACCAATGTCACAGATGCTCTGACGTACACACAGAGTCTCAAATGGAAATGGGCAGGCCATGTAGCGCGCTTACAAGATAAATGTTGGACACGTAGAGTTACCACATGGTCTGGACCAACTGGAAAGAGAGCAAGAGGACGCCCGCAAGAACGCTGGGCCGACGAAATAAGAAAAGTCGCAGGACAGAATTGGGTAGAGAAAGCTGGAGACAGAATAACTTGGAAAAAATTGGAGGAGGCCTATACCCGAAAGGGGCCTTAGCTATATTCAAAAAATGTCTACTAATTGTAATATAAACATTTATGTAAATAGTTAGTTAAGGAAATAAAAAGGCTATATTATATTATTATTATTATTACCACAGGGGGAGTATTTGACCTATAGAAAGCTACATTATCAGCGAGTACCACAGGGGGAGTATTTGCGAGTACATTTTCAAATATTCTCGGTGTAAGAACTCAGAAATCATGGTAAATATCCCAGTTTTAGTGAAAATTATATAACATTACTGGTTGCAGTTGCAACTGGTGGTAACTTTTCGTAGAACGGCCGTGAATAATTAAGAGGCTTTCAAGAGTCAAATAGGCTTTATCAGCGTATTTTCAGCAAAATCTAATTAGTTTAACACAATACAAAATATATATGTTAATCTTCATCATATTTACAAGGATCGAAAAGACCGAGCCCAAAACACAATTTCGATAAATTTTCTCGATAAATAAAAATCGTGAACTTTTACAATGCGTTTATAACGCAAATATCTATATTACCTTTCAGCAGACATTGATAAAATCAAAAAGAGTAACAAATAATATTATTTTAGAGGGCATGGTCGTTTTATATTTTCGATTACGCAGCAAATATTTGTTTCAATACCGTTTTTCGTGTTTATCGTTATTCACTTTTCATACCACGGGCGCTGTTCTGTCACTACCTAACTAACTTACCTGAACTTTACTGAGTTAAATAGTGACGGAATTTTGGTCTTGTCTGCCTGTTGTACGTTACCTTCCCTGTAAGTCCGACTAGCAGAAAGGTGACAGGCGTGGTCGTGAGACAGAGCAAGGCGAGCTTCCAGCCCTTGTAGAGCGCCATCGCGGTGCAACCCAGACCGACAGTGATGCTGTACACCAACGACGCCACTTTATCACCAATACCTTCTTCCAATATGATAACGTCACTGGAATTATATAGGAATCCCATAATTTTTTAACCCCCAACGCAAAAACGACTGTGTTTTATAAGTTTGACGTGTCTGTGTGTGTGTGTCTGTCTGTGGCATCGTATATAACTCCCGAACAAATGAACCGATTTAGATTTTTGTTTTGTTTGAAAGGTGAATTTGTCGGGAGTGTTCTTAGCTATGTTGGATCAAAATCGGTTCAGCCGTTTCATAGGGTTGAGGGTTTTAAATTTTTTTACAAAATTAATTACTTGTTTTTTCTCTGTTAGTTTATTTAGGAATGTGTTATTACTGGAAGAAAGCGTTAGCTGAGTCAGTCGTAGGGGGCAATGACGGCGATGATCTCTGCACTTGTCACGTCTATAGACTGTGTCCTTGCGGTTAGCGGAGAGAAAATTATCGACGCCAGCGCCATCTATTCTTTTCAACCGCCAGTTTGTTGATTACGCCGTTTGTTCGAACACTAATACTTGCCGTAGAATCAAGTACTACGCCGTAACTTCAATTACTACGACTCATCGTCTAGTACTACGCTGTATCTTCTAGTACTACGCCGTAGCACCGTAGCATTTAATACTACGACGTAGATTCCGTTTCTGCATTATAAAGACAGCAACGCGCGCACAGGGAGAGTTCCTTGTTCCCGTTTGCAAACGGCTCCTTGCTACTTGCTCTATTATGATGCAAGGCTCAAAATCCCCTGGATTTCAATAAAAGGTGGGGATTTATTAGTTTATTCTTGATAAAATTAACTTACTCTGCCATCCTTGACGCAAACCCTCCCGTTTGGCGCAGGTCATAATACGCAAAATCTTGATTCAAAGCCGCTCTGAAATAAGCTTGTCTTATTCTATGCACCTGAAAGATATTACTCTCATCATCACCATAATCATCAGCCTTATGTTGCCACTGCTGTTACACATGCCTGAAAAGTAAGAGTCGTAATCTACCATCACTTGGGCACATTTCAAACCCGTTACCCCCACAGTCTCAAGCCAGCCGTGTTTTTAATCCCCGACGCAAAAAACAGATGTTATAAGTTTGACCGCTATGTGTGTGTGTCAGTCTGTGGCACCGTAGCTCTTAAGTGATTCAATACGCTTTTCTTATTTGAAAGCAGGATTTCTAGCGATGTTACTTAAACATGTTTTATCAAAATTGGTTCAGCCGTTTCAACACGTTGGGGTTTTTTAAATTTTCAAATTTTATCTTGTTTGTTCCTTCCTACCTCTTCGGGGAAAAAGGCACGTGTATGTATGTAGTATGTTGTTCTATCATTTAGCATAGACCTTCTTTTCGATCAATACAAAAATGTTTTGATATTATTTCAGGACCGCTCGATTGTACATCACGATCCAAAGGTTCTTTCTAATCAATCGCCAGTTCTACCACATAATAAATAATAGTACAAGTTCTACGGAATTATTGGTGATTTCAAAATGGCTCTAAACTCTTCGTCGTGACTTCAAAGGTAACAATTTTTTTACAATGTCATCGCTTATGCATCTAAGTGACATGCGGCCGACAATGGAGCTCAAAGAATTAGTTTTAGAAAACACTATTCACTCTTGCCTTGAAGAGACGCTCACTGTGTTCATTATACTACAAATTCACTACTATAAAATAACGTAGGTAGTAATAAGTTTGACAAAGCCCCAGCTTTTTTTTGTTCAGCTGCTTATTTATTATTAATTTTGTTCTTATTTAATTTATTTCCTGAAATGGCCTTTTACAACCGCTTTTATTTCCTATTTTTAATTAATTTTAATGTTATGTTTGACATTATTCCAAATGATTTACCCTGTGAACTTACCTTATAATTTGACAAAGCCTCTATACAGCTGCATCTTTCTTGTTTGGGTGTACCAAATTGTTTTATTTTTGTTACTTTAAAGTTTAAATTGACGTGACTAAGTGTTCCCTGCGATCCTAAGGTATTAATAAATATATGAAATATGAAATGAAATTATTCAAAGGAGGTGGCAACCGCTACCCCAGGTCAAAAATAAATGAACCACCCCTTCATGGAAGTAATAAGTACGGTTCTAAATGTTGTTTTTTGTCAAAATTTTCTAAAGAACTTGTATATATTTCTAGAAGTTGGGAAGCAAAAGTTGTATTTCTAAATAATTCGATAAATCAACTCATTGCATTTACGTGAAACAAACGCAACAAGATTCATTACTATCCCACAACTTCTACGCAAGAAATTTAATTAGCTTTTCAATTATCTTACCATATTATATATTTTTTTTTTTTTTTATACTACTTGGATGACGGATCTAGCAAGAGGCCCACCTGATGTTAAGCGGTAACCTCTGCCTATGAACAGTGCATTACCTCATAGATCACGTCCACCTAGGACGCAACCTATGTGGCATTGCACTGCGCCCGCCACCCTGAGACATAAAGATGAAAAGTCTCATGTGCCTGTAATTTCACCGGCACCCTTACCCTTCAAACCGGAACACAGCAATGCGAGCACTACTGCTTTGCGGCAGAAATAGGTATGGTGGTAGTACTTCCCCGGACGAACTCTATCACAAAAAAGCTCTACTACTACTAAATATTAAATATAATACTTAAATATTATCAATAACCAAATGTATATCTCAACTGTATGTCACATTAGTCAAAAAAGTTGGGTCAAACCTTCGACCAAAGTAAAATAAATGGACTGGCCTTACCCATACAAAACGTCCGTGAAAAATAAGACAATTCGGATTTAGGGTACGGTCAACAAATAAACTATCTATCTATCTATCTATCCAGCAACTGCTGAGTAAAGGCCTCCTCTCTATAGCGCCACTCCTGGCGGTCTTGTAAATAAACTAGGTGAAATTAAATTATTGAACTTCTTAAAAACTGTATTTTTTTAATACTTAATACTTTAACAGATGCAATGTGTTTTATAAAGTTATTTCAGTAGGTTTATAGTACAAAAAATCGCCGAAAAAAATGCAATTATTGAATGAAACTTTTACAAAAATACATGGTTCCCTTCTGTTTTATGTAGTTACGTATCTATTTTTCAGCTCTCAAACATACACAATATAAATCAATAGAAAAGCAAGTTCACCTAAAGTCTTCAGCTCAATCAATTTGTGAGAAATATATTTTTCATCACTCAATAAACTAAGAAAATATCATAAAAATCGTACGGAAATATAAATGTATAAAATTCCAGTATTTAAGAAACTGCAGAGATAGATAGATAGATAGATAGATTAACTCTTTATTGTACACAAATAACACACAGAAACACAAAACATAACTCAATAACAAAAAAATAACAGAAATGTACAATGGGCGGTCTTATCGCTTATAGCGATTTCTTCCAGACAACCTTAGGATGGAGAGGACTATATGGAAGAATGGGACAGTGGTGTTATCACCTTGACAAATACACATATCATTAAATATATACAAACCTACATTATAATACATAAAAATAAATACATAATAATATAAACACAACATAAAAGCAGACAAGAACAATGAAACTCAACAGGACGAAGAAGACGATTGGAGATAAAACAGTTTGACACGATCTTTAAAAGAATGCAATGACGGAGCAAGCCGAATCGACAACGGTAATGAATTCCACAGCCGAACAGCTTGCACCGTAAAAGAGTCAGTGTAGAAAGAGCTGTGATGAATGGGGAACTTTAGAGCTAGATTTTCTGATGAACGAAGAGAATGAGGGTTGGAACAATGGAGAAACTCAAAGCGCTCCTTCAGATACGGTGGAGCAGAAGGATTAAACAATATATTATGGAGAAGAGAGAGGATATGAGTATTCCGGCGAAGGCGAATGGGAAGCCACTTGAGCTTAGCGCGGAACTGGGAAACATGGTCATATTTACGAAGACCGAATATGAACCTTATTGCAAAATTTTGAAGGCGCTCAAGCTTGTTAAATTGATCTTCTGTGAGATCAAGGTAACATATATCGGCATAGTCGAGAATGGGAAGCAAGAGAGACTGTTCCAGCGCAACTTTAGTGGCAGTCGGTAAGAAGTTACGAAGCCTTCTAAGGGAAGCCGCAGACGCAAATATTTTATTACTCACCGATTGCAGTTGAGGACCCAATGACAAATTTTGATCAAATATTACACCTAAATTTCTCACATTTTTACTAAATTTTACTAAAGTTCCATTGAAAACAACTGAAGGAATTAACGCCATATCTATCTTGGACATCATGCGACTGCTGCCTATCACCATAGCCTGAGTCTTGCTGGGATTAACTTCAAGGCCAAACAACTTACTCCACTCCACAATTTTACGCAAGTGCAGAGTGCAGTTTTAATAATTTTGCACAATGAGTTTTTTTATACTACTTGGAATGACAGATCAAGAAGATGGCCCACCTGATGTTAAGTGGTACCCTCTGCCTATGAACAGTGCATTACCTCAGGTCACGTCCACCCAGGACGCGCCCTATGTGGCATTCCACTGCGCCCGCCACCCTGAAACATAAAGATGAAAAGTCCCATGTGGCCGTAATTTAATCGGCACCCTAACCCTTCACACCGGAACACAGCAATGCGAGCACTACTGCTTTGCGGCAGAAACAGGTATGGTGGTAGTACTTCCCCGGACGAACTCTTTCACAAAAAAGCTCTACTACTACTAACCGTTTTTTGGCGTATAAAATTAATTGTGTGGAAAATGATCAGAGCAAATACGGGAAAATGTATTCCACTTCCAAAAGTCGTCTGTTCTTGCTCGTCTTATGACTTCTATCCATTTTTGTTTACCTTAGATTTCTTTTGGAAAGCTATAATGTTAATTAACATGCCATTACATATTATATGCAATTACCTAAAGCGACGTGCTTAGCAATGTTTTGACGTAAATAATGCAAATTACAATTCTAAATCAATACGATACCCCTTAGGCATCAGATTTTTTTGCAGTCTGTACCGGACCATCCGTCATGCGTGAAGTCTTGTCAAATATTTCGGCGCTGTAGTTGGAAAACTAAATAACTAATAACAACAACAAAACCAAAATCACGAGAAAAACGCGATTTACTGTTTTATTGCGTCGAAAATGGCAATAACTTTTTTATCGTAACTAATTTAGCAGTCCGTGTTTTGATATGTTATAGATTGGTACTGTATCTATTTTTGAATTTAATTATAATACATTTTAGTTCTTTAGATTAAGAGAAAAAAATAAAAAAACGACTATGTATTTTTCCCTCGCCAGAGTTTTGAATAATTGATGCAGTTATTTATTTTTGCATGTCAATTTTTTAGTTTTCCTTCGTCAATGATCTCCACTGAGGTTCAAAAAGCTAATGATAAATGCCATTATTTAATTTTCCCATAATAGTGAAATCATGAAATGATCTATTATTTACTTATTTGAATATGACAATCCTATCCATGTGTATAGATTTAAATAATATTAAAATACATTTTAAAATAAAACCAACTTAAAATAAATAAATAAATAAATATTTCTGGACAGTTCACACAACATTATCTAGCCCCAAGCTAAGCAGAGCTTGTGTTATGGGTACTAGACAACTGATACACTTAATACAATATTAACATAGATAGATATTTTTTATTATATATAGATAATACCCAGAACACCCTGAACAAATATCTGCGGATCGCACAAGTATTTGTTCCGAGGCGGTAATCGAACCCGCAACCTCCTGCGTCGCAGGCGAACGTTCGCCCGCCGCGCCACAGAGGTCGTCTTCATAATCATTTATTTTTATCAAGACTGAATATTAGAAAACTACTGACACACCTACAGTATTTTAGCAGACTTATAAATTCAAAGTAAGTGACATAACAAACTTATCATACGACTAATGCTTATAAAATCAACAAAATGAAATCAATTTGTGGAACACAATAATTCAAAGTATCAAAAAGAAAAAGGTATGTCGACTAAAATTAAAACTATCTACGAGTATAAACTTGTGTCTGTTAACTTTCATTCAGAGTGGGGAACATTGAGATAATGTCCTGGGGCGTAGTCCTCCTTGTCGCTCGTCCTCTAGAGCAAGACGTGTCCATCGACATGTATGGGCCATCATAACCATGCAATAAAGTCGATTTCGCAAAATGTGTTAGTTATGTAGGTTTCCTACTACACGACGATTTATAAGTTTTTTACCAATTGATGAAAATTATATTACAAAACCTTTACTTACGAATGAAATGCTATGCCTGAAGCTTTATTTGTATTTCTTGTGTTGTTTGCACTTGCAGAAAAGCACAGGAAGGCATTGTATCACCAAGGTATCTAATTTTGGTATTTTTCAGCATAGCTGTCACTCGTTGCCGTGACAAAGACTGACTGAAGCGAAGTGTACTAGCTAGGTCTATTTAGAAGCTTCAAAACTATCGTTCCCTAAGGCCCGTCCATTCATTTTATTTACGTCGATGGGTCAAACAATGTATGGGGAGTTGCCCATGTCAGTTCATCTCAGTTCTTTACCTGATTGATAGCCGTAATATTCATCAGCGCAGATCCTAAATATCCACCCATGAACAGAATAACACCAACGCAAGAGTACTTCACACCAAAGAGATGTATCTTGGATAGAAACGCCTTATCATCCGGTACACCCTGTTTTTCCGACTTTGTGTACGATATCATATTCTGGAAGGTCCCCGCTACGAGGGTAATGGAGTATGGTAGTGTCACCCCAGCGACGAAACTAGCAAGTAGCGATATTGTGATCAATATTCGGTCCGATTTGGATGCAAATCTGTACTGGAAGGAGAAATTTTTCTGAAGATAAGTACGGAAAGGAGTTATAGATGCACCCCGCAAAAATTCAGCATTGTAGGATTGCTGGAAGTACCCTAGAGTGTTTTTTTTTACTTTATTTTTATTTTTCTCTAATATCTCAAAAACTAGAAATTAACCTTAAATATAATTAAATATAGTTTTAAAATCTTCATACAAAAAAAAGCCTCGTGCCGCTCGATAAAGCAATTCCACAACAGTAACGTACGTGGTTCTGATCCCGTACTAGGACTCCCTGTGCCGTGGGTATCAGAAACTACAAGTACCATGATCAAATATTTGAAGATTAGGCAAACATTTGGGTATGGCATTAGAATCGGGCATCCGGAAATTTAGGGGGTGGGGGAGGGGGAAGGGTTAGGGGGGAGATGCATGGTTCCAGAGATATTCATACTTAAAGTTAGGGTAACTCATAAGTAAGTAAGTTAGGGGGTAGTTAGGGGGTTAGGGTAAGTAGGGGGTCATGGGTTTTAGTCGCTAGTTAGGTTATGTTGCTCGCTAAACACACTCTGCAGAACATTTTATATAGATATTTACATTTGGAAGTGTCGGACTCCGGATGGGCTCTCGCCAGTACTCTCGCGAGGTTGCCCCTGAGTGTCGCTTCACCCATTCGACCTTCACTACGCTCGGCCTCATGGGCTTGCTCCACTCAGGACCTCCCACGCGAGCTACTGGCTCCGCGTTTTTATATACACTCTAGGGGCGTGACGCACAAGACCACGTGGAGTCAGGGTGCTCCGTGTCGGTTCTGTCACGTATTTTATCAAATTTGGTGATTTTTTGACAGATACGCCAGATCACTACCTACAACAATTACGTGCCTGTAACTAATTCAATCCGCGTTTCCTAAGAAAAAAACTAACAATAAAAATAAAACATCTCCGCGGGTGGGGACGTGGTTGGATGGTAAGGGGTAACCAACCCCAATATAATGCAACAAAAATTAACCCCGAATTTCGGATGCACGATTCTAATGCCAACCCAACATTTGTCCCGAAGGCCAAGACAAGGCCACCAGCCACCATAGCGTAGTTGGAAGACAAGGATGTAAATGGGATAGGGTCGGTGAGGGAAGGTGTATAAACAGGCCTCATAAATGGATGCCAACAACGGGCTAGCTAGATAAATAGAACAGAACATTACCAACGTAAGATATGGTATGCTTGGAACAGTCTCCTCTGGATTAATCAACGGGCTAGCGAGATAAATAGAACAGAACATTACCAACGTAAGATATGGTATGCTTGGAACAGTCTCCTCTGGATTATCAACGGGCTAGCTAGATAAATAGAACAGAACATTACCAACGTAAGATATGGTATGCTTGGAACAGTCTCCTCTCGATTATCAACGGGCAAGCTAGATAAATAGAACAGAACATTACCAACGTAAGTTATGGTATGCTTGGAACAGTCTCCTCTGGATTATCAACGGGCTAGCTAGATAAATAGAACAGAACATTACCAACGTAAGATATGGTATGCTTGGAACAGTCTACTCTGGATTATCAACGGGCTAGCTAGATAAATAGAACAGAACATTACCAACGTAAAATATGGTATGCTTGGAAAAGTCTCCTCTGGATTATCAACGGGCTAGCTAGATAAATAGAACAGAACATTACCAACGTAAAATATGGTATGCTTGGAACAGTCTCCTCTGGATTATCAACGGGCTAGCTAGATAAATAGAACAGAACATTACCAACGTAAGATATGGTATGCTTGGAACAGTCTCCTCTCGATTATCAACGGGCTAGCTAGATAAATAGAACAGAACATTACCAACGTAAGATATGGTATGCTTGGAACAGTCTCCTCTGGATTATCAACGGGCTAGCTAGATAAATAGAACAGAACATTACCAACGTAAGATATGGTATGCTTGGAACTGTCTCCTCTCGATTATCAACGGGCTAGCTAGATAAATAGAACAGAACATTACCAACGTAAGATATGGTATGCTTGGAACAGTCTCCTCTGGATTATCAACGGGCTAGCTAGATAAATAGAACAGAACATTACCAACGTAAGATATGGTATGCTTGGAACAGTCTCCTCTCGATTATCAACGGGCTAGCTAGGTAAATAGAACAGAACATTACCAACGTAAGATATGGTATGCTTGGAACAGTCTCCTCTGGATTATCAACGGGCTAGCTAGATAAATAGAACAGAACATTACCAACGTAAGATATGGTATGCTTGGAACAGTCTACTCTGGATTATCAACGGGCTAGCTAGATAAATAGAACAGAACATTACCAACGTAAAATATGTATGCTTGGAACAGTCTCCTCTGGATTATCAACGGGCTAGCTAGATAATTAGAACAGAACATTACCAACGTAAAATATGGTATGCTTGGAACAGTCTCCTCTGGATTATCAACGGGCTAGCTAAATAAATAGAACAGAACATTACCAACGTAAGATATGGTATGCTTGGAACAGTCTCCTCTGGATTATCATCTTTGCGAACACTGAAATAAAATAAATAATGATTCAGAAGCTTGAGTTCCGGTTATAGCGTAATAATTGACAAGCAAGTTACGAGTCTTCTCGAAGTTCCTCTTCATCTTTAATGCGGCGTAACACCATGGAATATCTGAATTTGAGGAGATCCAAGTGGTGATGCCTTGAAGACCACGCCTTTAGACCACTGAAGACAACAGCCACAAGTAAACAGTTTAGCGGTTATTTATGACAACACAAGTCAATATAATCAAATGATGACATCAAGTCACATTGATCTTTGGCAGGAATGATAGATATCGAACTCTTTGGGCTGGAAAAACATGGAACTAGATATTAAAAAATCAGAAAATTCTTCTTTTTTTTAAGCCGTACTATACAAAAGGACTGAGCGCTCGCAGCTGAAAAACGAGCCGAGCAAGATATGTACTATAGAGACAGTGTGTCTCTTTCTAATACGGTGACCATAAAAAAAAACATGTCCAGGAAACTTTTCCAGAGACACTTATGAACGTGGAGTGGAACAAACATTATTTAAATATTATTATTTATCACAGTTATTTATGCAGCCAGATTCATACTGGAAGCTTGGTAAGTGATCAGTATCACGAATCGATAAAACTTTTTTGTTAATTTCGTATAATAAAATATTGACCTCCCCTAATAGATGACTCGGAACTGGGCTTGCGTTTGTAGGAAACACTTTTTTTTCCAATATCCCATAAAGAGTTATCGAACCTTGTTACTGATTACTTACCGAGTGTTCAGTGTCGGCAAACGGCGTGACTCGTGACGCAGCCATGCCGTGATGTTTCTCGTCTGCCGGGCGTCCCGCGACTGCCAATTTTTAAATTTGTAGTATCGATGACCTCTTAGTATTTACCTATACCATGGTCATGGTCACCCTTGCTATCATAAAGCTATCATTTCAAGTGTTAGAAAGGGACAAACTGCCTCTATTCTAACTATCTCTCTTGGCTCGTTTTTCCTCTATCTATGACGGTAATCTAAATTGAGTCTTAATCTAATGGAATAAGGTCTTGTTTCAGTATTATATTTTTTTAGAGCGCTCAGTCCTTTTGTTAACTAAGTCCATGGTACTAAGTCCATGCTCCCACCTGATGTTAGGGTTGCGCCAACAACAGGCAGAAATCTTCATTAAAAAAAAACGCCTCGCGGCGCACGAAAAAGCACTTTATATTGAACATCTCGTAAAATATCGATAATTTTACAAAACCCCTACAGTAAACCCTGGCTTTGTTGTACTGATTTTATAAATCTAATTGTTTACCCAATAAATTGCACCATTTCGGTACTTCACTCAACTTTCCCCTTTCATTTCCTACCTGTCTCATTCCTACCTTCCTATCGTTTCATCGATATACCTTTATCGAAGTATCGTTTATTAATTCCTTGATTATCTGTATAATAGTTTAATTAAGTGTATTCTTGTCATTATTTTTTTTGCCCGGTTCTTCGTTTTTCATAGCTTTATTTGTATTAGGTCCGCTTCGTTTACTAATTTACTCCTAAGTAATCAGTGGAGTGGAGTCCTGGTGACCTGTGGCACAGGTTTACTCCTAAGTAATCAGTGGAGTGGAGTCCTGGTGACCTGTGGCACAGGTTTACTCCTAAGTAATCAGTGGAGTGGAGTCCTGGTGACCTGTGACACAGGTTTTTTTATAAACCTATTTCAGGCACCAGCTCTAACAAAACTTGTTCAAAGCTTGTAATTTGTGTAAGTTTACCTATGTAAAGAGAAACACATGTTTTATTTTTTTATTTATTAAAATAAATAAAATAAACACTCGAATCTAGCCACAAAATAGAGGTAACTTTTTTTTTCTATCGAGAAAGTATTGTACTATCATTATATCTGGAACAGTCTTTACACAGAGATAAAGAGGAGATGTGGGCCAGAATGGACTCGGGTAGCAAAGGATAGGATATGGTGGAAATCTTTAGAGGAGGCCTTTGTCGAAGGACAAGCTGTTGAAGCGATAAATCCGGTTGCCGAAACATGATTTATAAAGCGTTTTTTTTAGATTAGTTTAATATTACGGATGATCCTAGCACTTGTGCTGACTCCGTGGCTGACGTTATACTTCAGGGAATGGAATGTTTTATTCCTAACTCTGTGGTACGCGTTGGCGGTCCAAGTCAACCTTGGTTCAACAGGTCTTGCGCTGATTCTGTTGGTAGCAAACTTGCTGCATTCAGGATCTGGACCAAGGCGCGTGAGTGCAAGGACCCAAATGCTTCCGCTTTGAAGAAAAAGTTTAATGCTGCCTCCAGACACAGCAAAAAAGTTATAGCCACAGCAAAGAAGCAACACGTAAGCAGAATAGGGGACCAACTGGCGGAGTATCCTTCTGGAAGTAGGGCATTCTGGACTCTCGCCAAAGCTGCCAAGGGTAACTTTTGTCAGTCTTCTCGGCCACCTCTTCTGCAGCTGGACGGCTCTATGGCCAATAGTGCAAAGGAGAAAGCCGACCTTCTTGGATATCTCTTTGCCTCCAACTCGACTCTCCATGATGGGGGTGCCACACCTCCGTCAATACCCCAGTGTTCGAGTTCCATGCCGGAAGTACATTTTTTTCATAAAGTGGTACGGAAGGAACTCGCAGCCATTGATGTGAGAAAGTCGAGTGGTCCAGATGGCATTCCGGCTGTTGTGCTGAAAAAGTGTGCTCCTGAGCTGTGTTCCGTTCTATCGCACCTCTTTGATCTGTCGTATACCTTGGGTATCGTGCCGACTTCGTGGAAAATAGCCCATGTGCATCCGGTCCCCAAAAAAGGCGATCGAACCAACCCTTCCAACTACAGGCCCATTGCGTCAACCTCTCTACTCTGTAAGGTGATGGAGCGAGTGATAAACACTCGGCTTCTGGGATACCTGGAGGAGCACCAACTGATCAGTGACCATCAATACGGCTTCCGTCATGGGCGATCGGCTGGTGATCTTTTGGTCTATCTCACTCACCGTTGTGCTGCAGCCGTCGAGAGTAGAGGGGAAGCCCTGGCAGTTAGCCTAGATATCGCTAAGGCTTTTGATCGGGTTTGGCACGGGGCACTTCTTACGAAATTACCATCGTACGGGCTTCCAGTGGGGCTATGCAAATGGGTTGCCAGCTTCTTATCCGGGCGGAGCATCAAGGCTGTTGTTGATGGGTCATGCTCAGACCCGAAGCCTATCAATTCCGGTGTTCCACAAGGATCAGTGTTGTCGCCTACGCTATTCATTCTGCATATCAATGATATGCTGCAAATTAGTGGTCTACATTGTTATGCAGATGATAGTACGGGTGACACCTTTTATTCTGGCCGTGCTAACCCCTCTCGTTCTGAAGTTGATGAGAACAGGCGTAAACTTGTGTCTGATGTTGAGAGCACCTTAGAGCATTTTTCCGATTGGGGTGACCGGAACTTGGTTACCTTTAACCCATCACACAGGTTTGTGCGTTCTCTTCTAAGAAGGCCCCGTTCGATGTGTCGCCGCGATTTCAAGACATTCCCTTATCCATCTCGGCAAGTATCGGGATTCTGGGGTCGAGATATCTAATGAGGTCCAATATGGGAGTCATCTCGAAGCAAAAGCTGTACTGACTTCTAAAAAACTTGGAGTGCTAAACCGTGCTAAGCAGTATTTTACGCCGAATCAACGGCTGTTGCTTTACAAAGCACAAGTTAGGCCACACGTTGAATACTGTTCCCATCTATGGCACGGGGCACCCAAGTACCAGCTGCTTCGCTTTGACTCCCTACAGAGAAGAGCCATTAGAATCATCGGCGACCCTAAGCTCTCCAATACTCTAGAACCGCTTAGCCAGCTCAGAGCCATTGGATCGCTCTGCGTGTTCTACCGCCTGTACAACGGGGAATGTTCTGACGAGCTTTTCGATCTCATCCCCGCATCGAGATTTTACCATCGCTCTTCCCGGCACCGTGACAAAGCTCATCCACACATCATAGATCCCTGGGTTTCTCGTACGACTCGTTTCTCGAGATCATTTCTTCCCCATACCTATAAACTTTGGAATGAGCTTCCATCTAAAGTTTTCCCGCTTGGTTACGACATGTGTCGCTTCAAGAAAAATGTTCATAATCTTCAGGGTAGGCAACGCATCGACAATACCCCCGGTGTTGCCGGTGTCTATAAGCGACGGTGACCACTTTACATCAGGTGGGCCGTAAGCTAGATTGCCTATTAGTTTCATAAAAAAAAAAAAAAAAAATATAAAGAAGAACAGCAATAAAGGTTTATTATATTATATTATATTATTATATTAAATATCTGGAACAGTGATCCCTCGGAATTGTAATTATATCCATGCATTTTTATAATTTGAATATTGTTCTAGATTTAGTCAGTTAAAAATCAAGTCAAATGCTCTTACCACATAGGTAACGTCCACCTAAGATGTGCCCTATGTGGCATTGCACTACTGGCGCCCCCGTTTGTACTATTATTTATTCTGTGCCCCCGTGCCGAGTCGACATCATGATGTGCATAACACATTATTATTGTAATCATCCCACTAGGTGCTTACTTATCAACCACCTCCAAATGGTAAGTACATACCTACCTATGCAACGTCTTGTTCTTAAATTGATCACGGTGCCGCGGTGACTTGATTTTAGATAACGCTGAGCAACACTACAGAGCGTTTTAAGAGTTAAAATAAAAAATAAAACCGGTATCGTGTTTCCAAACGGTTTCGTGTTTCATGTTTCGGTTTTATGTTTCTCTCTCTCCAGCGCTAAACGAGTTGAGAAGCAACATTTGCGGAACCCAAGAATATGAGAGAAAATCTGTTATAGTTCAAAGAAAGAACAGTTTTTTTATCAGATTCAAAAACTAGTTTTGGGACTGTTTAGCGAAGATTTCAGTACAATGTATGTGTTCTACATATTTTGATTTAGTTTTTTGTTTAAAAGGTGATCGATAGTGTTAATAGTTAAAATTGGTGCAACCGTTTCAAGGATCATCACTTTTGTTAATTGCAACATGTGACCAAATCACAGATAAAATAATACTATACTAGTAAGAACTCTGTATGGGAAATACATTTTTTTTTTGTACACTCTAAAATACGTGGTTTAAAAGATAATAAAGAAAATATATGAAAATTTACCATTCCCACCGCTTATCTCCGTAAATATAGGGCCTCTCTTTAAGTTTACAGGAAAACCTGAACGAAGATAATAAGATAATAATATAATAATAAGATAATCTTTAATTCCGACGGGAAACGGAAAACATAATTTAAATATAATTTTAAATAAAACCTGAGAAGTGCGAGCGAGCCCCGCGCCCTCACTGTTTCGATCCGTAAATTATTTCTAAATCTCGTACCCCAAATGTTTATACCACCTCCGTTCAGCCGAGGATAAAGATGGACTGGACGGCCATTCCACTAAGCTAAATCATAATTTTCCATTGATCACTCCGTTCAGTTACAACTGTTTCAAATTCAGTGGCGCCATGTCCTGGGGATCTATTGTCTATCAAACTGGTAATCGCTTTCAATTACCAGTTTGCAGTACATTCCGCTGTATGTTTGGAATAGGTCTTTATATTCTTGAAAAGATGCTAAAGCACGCGCGCAAAGTATTGCAAACTGGTAATCGAAAGCTATTTCCAGTTGATAGGCAATAGAGAGGCTGGAGTGGATTGTTGCATCTCCGTACACAAACATAATACATAGACACACGCCTCTTTCCCCGTAGGGGTAGGCGGAGCCTCAATGGGCCTCTTTTCACAATGGGACGCACCATCGTGGAATATAGACGTGACGAGTGGTGAGCTCAACGCCGCCATTGCTTCCCACGACTGACTCAGCTAACTACGCTTTCTTCTAGTACTATAACATATTCTATAATAAGCTAGCAACCAGGAAAAATCCTAAACCAACGAATCTTATCAACATGTCCGGGTAATCCCTTAGTCGGCTTATACGACATCCACGGGAGGAGACGGAGGGGTCAGACACAAAATGGTCTGTGTGGTCTCAGTGACGATTCGGAGTAGCACTTGGCCTGTTCTATTATTTATTCTGTGACTTGGCGAGTTTATTTATACAACCGCTTATCGAGTCGCAATAAAGTCACAGAATAAATAATAGTACAAGTAATTTAGTGTAGACTTGTACTAAGTATTATTTATTCTGTGGTGTAGATAAGCAATCAACCGCGCGCGCTGGTTGTCATGTTTTGACTTTGAGCGTGTGCAGTCGCCAGTTCTATTTGTGTGGTTGCGTTATCCACTCTAGAATTATCATTTATATGTAAATATAAGAAAAACCTGTTTACATTTTTGTCCGGTAACATTTTGCTTGGATTATAAAGGAGTTCGAGGAAATATATTACAATGGTTATTGCAAAGAAATACGTGGTTAATTCGGCTTTTGAAGGAGTTCCGAAGAAAAGTGATTTTTCGATAGTTGAAGAAGAGTTGCCGGCTCTAAATGATAATGGTAAGTTTGCAGTAAATACTAGGTATGGAAAATAACTACACTGACGAACAATATAAAAAAGCCACTAACTTATCATTAATATTTCCGAAACCATGCAAGATAGCTTCTTGATATGAGTAAAAAGCAACATTCAAGTGTAGGTACGTAGTACTATTATCTATTCTGTGGTGTAGGTATAATAGCAATTAGGTACTTAATAATAACTTTTGTCGATAACAACGAAGTTAATAACGCATGAAAATGCCATTAAATACCATAGAAACAAAACAAATTGAATTAAATGTGTGAGAACCCCCTCCTTTATTTTTAATTCGATTAAAAGACAAAAAAAAATAGGAAGATTTACCTACTTACATAGATGTTTTATGGGGCCGCGGCCCGACTCACCGCGGCCCGTCTCACCAAGGTCCGACTCGCTCGGCTCGGATTAATTAAAAAATACCTAACGGAAAGGCCCGACTGGCCAGGCATCCATGAGCAACTCGCATGAGTACCCGGAGTGTGTAAGCATGAAGGGCGGCAGGACCTTCCGCAACTGGTCCTGGGGGGGTACTATATGGCCTCGGCCAGATAAAGTGCGCTACCGCGTATAACCGTAAGGTTGGTCGGGCAGCCACTTTAAACACGTATAGCTGATGTGGGTTTGGCCAGGCATCCATGAGAGCGGTGCAAGACAATGGATGGTTATGTCAGAAAGAAGGGTTTATGGTACCATCGGGTAGGGGATGTGGGTTAGGTTCATGTACCCCCAGGGTCATTGGGGGGTATTGATTTTGTCAAGATCATTGACTTTTGAGATCAACCAACGCCGAGCTGGGGGACAAAAAATACCTATCATTTAGTTCCTATACATAGCCTAAACAACACATCATCCATACCATAGGTACCTAGTCACTAGGTAGGTTATTAGGTTATTTTTTATTTAAAAGAAAGAAAAAACTTAACAACATACCATCATCTATCATTAATTCATTGTCACCGAGGTTAGGTTTTTACCTTGACATGACCTTGACCTTACAGACCAAATGACGGGACATGCAGATGGTCCACCTGATGTTAAGCGTTATAGGTCACGAAAACGTAGGTCACGTTCTAAGACGGGCCCTATGTGGCATTGCACTGCACCCGCCACCCTGAGACATAAAGATGAAAAATCTCATGTGCCAGTAATTTCACCGGCACCCATACTCTTCAAATCGGAACACAGCAATGCGAGCACTACTGCTTTGCGGCCAATTATGTAGTACTTCCCCGGACGAAGTCTTTCACAAAAAGATCTACTACTACTCAAACAACTAAGCTCTAGGTACTACCTTGATCATGTCAGTCTTGCTGAACAGGATCTGATAAAATCATATTTCTTTACAGATTTTCTAGCTGAGGCGGCGTACTTGAGCGTGGACCCGTACCAACGAATGAAGCTAGGAGATAAATTTCCCTGCGATATGATTGGAGGCCAAATAGCTAAGTATGTTTTTATAATTCATAATTTATTTATGTGTGTCTATGTATTAGTGGGATACTTATAGCCACTCAATGTATGGGAACCAATATTTTTGAGATTAAAGAATGAGACTTGGCTCACTTATTCCTTAGGTGGACCAGAGTGGAAAACGCCCGGGAGACAGCGTGAGCCACCCTGCTGGGGGGGTACGGGGAGGGGGTGAAGTTTTCTTACGCCACGCGTACTGTTTGTCGTTATAACGGCTAAGTTATAGCTACTATGACAAGTGAGGTATCATTTTCGGAGAAATAAAAGATGGCCAATCTTTTTCTGAAACAAAAAAAACACCTTTACATGCAAAAAAAATAATTGGCTGGCATCCTACATAGACAGACTTGCCAGTAGCTGCCGATGCTTGCATGGAAATGATCAGGTGCAGATTCAAAAATAACTGCGGTGCCAGGTGTTATGTTTTCAGCGGCAACTAAAGTGCACCGAGTAATGTGACTGTGATGGAAAATGCAATAAATAAAATATGTACTATGCATATTTATACATATGTATATACACATGGCATAGCCATATATATGTCTTCTTTTTAAAAACTCAATTTTTACTATCAACAGTAACCTATACCGCCTATAAGAGTAGTTTCTGTTGTCATTATTTTTATAGATAATGGTGTCACCAGGCTGTATCTCATGAACCGATCACGGTTCATGAGATACAGTATTAATTGTCTTACTTGATAGTAAGACAATTGAAATTTTCACAGATGATGTATTTCTGTTGCCGCTTTATAAAAAAACTAGTGGGTCGGTTGTGCGCGAGCTGCAAGCAGCTCGCGTGACCGTTTTGTTGCTGTTGTTGTTGCATTGAAAATGGTTTTCGGGATGTTTTAGAAATTACCCTAAAAATGGGGAAATTTTATTAAACCAGGCAAGTAGTCAGTCAGGCAGGCAGTCGTATGATAGGCAAATGTCCTATCACACGACCGGCCCATTTAGTCATCCTGCTAAGGAGTTGCCAACAACCAATAATAATAAAACCAATAATTCGTTAATCTCACTCGCTCGACCATCATTCCACTCAGGGGGTCAGTGGCTCGCTTCGCTCGCTACTTCCCCCCTTCGTGTCACGATGGTCTCGATAGCTCGATAACCCGCAGCAAAGTTAATATGAAGATAGAAAACTAACGTAACATTCGTAATCAGTACACTCAAACTAATTAATACGATAAATACGTCGCCTCTTCGTTAAACTCAGTCGCTCGACCATCATTCCACTCAGGGGGTCAGTGGCTCGCTTCGCTCGCCACTTCCCCCCTTCGTGTCACGATGGTCTCGATAGCTCGATGACCCGCAGCAAAGTTAATTTGAAAATAGAAAACTAACGTAACATTCGTAATCAGTACACTCAAACTAATTAATACGATAAATACGTCGCCTCTTCGTTAAACTCAGTCGCTCGACCATCATTCCACTCAGGGGGTCAGTGGCTCGCTTCGCTCGCCACTTCCCCCCTTCGTGTCACGATGGTCTCGATAGCTCGATAACCCGCAGCAAAGTTAATATGAAGATAAAAAACTAACGTAACATTCGTAATCAGTACACTCAAACTAATTAATACGATAAATACGTCGCCTCTTCGTTAAACTCAGTCGCTCGACCATCATTCCACTCAGGGGGTCAGTGGCTCGCTTCGCTCGCCACTTCCCCCCTTCGTGTCACGATGGTCTCGATAGCTCGATGACCCGCAGCAAAGTTAATTTGAAAATAGAAAACTAACGTAACATTCGTAATCAGTACACTCAAACTAATTAATACGATAAATACGTCGCCTCTTCGTTAAACTCAGTCGCTCGACCATCATTCCACTCAGGGGGTCAGTGGCTCGCTTCGCTCGCCACTTCCCCCCTTCGTGTCACGATGGTCTCGATAGCTCGATAACCCGCAGCAAAGTTAATATGAAGATAGAAAACTAACGTAACATTCGTAATCAGTACACTCAAACTAATTAAAGCGATAAATACGTCGCCTCTTCGTTAAACTCAGTCGCTCGACCATCATTCCACTCAGGGGGTCAGTGGCTCGCTTCGCTCGCCACTTCCCCCCTTCGTGTCACGATGGTCTCGATAGCTCGATGACCCGCAGCAAAGTTAATTTGAAAATAGAAAACTAACGTAACATTCGTAATCAGTACACTCAAACTAATTAATACGATAAATACGTCGCCTCTTCGTTAAACTCAGTCGCTCGACCATCATTCCACTCAGGGGGTCAGTGGCTCGCTTCGCTCGCCACTTCCCCCCTTCGTGTCACGATGGTCTCGATATCTCGATGACCCGCAGCAAAGTTAATTTGAAGATAGAAAACTAACGTAACATTCGTAATCAGTACACTCAAACTAATTAAAGCGATAAATACGTCGCCTCTTCGTTAAACTCAGTCGCTCGACCATCATTCCACTCAGGGGGTCAGTGGCTCGCTTCGCTCGCCACTTCCCCCCTTCGTGTCACGATGGTCTCGATAGCTCGATAACCCGCAGCAAAGTTAATATGAAGATAGAAAACTAACGTAACATTCGTAATCAGTACACTCAAACTAATTAATACGATAAATACGTCGCCTCTTCGTTAAACTCAGTCGCTCGACCATCATTCCACTCAGGGGGTCAGTGGCTCGCTTCGCTCGCCACTTCCCCCCTTCGTGTCACGATGGTCTCGATAGCTCGATGACCCACAGCAAAGTTAGTTTGGAAATAGAAAACTAACGTAACATTCGAAATCAGTACACTCAAACTAATTAATACGATAAATACGTCGCCTCTTCGTTAAACTCAGTCGCTCGACCATCATTCCACTCAGGGGGTCAGTGGCTCGCTTCGCTCGCCACTTCCCCCCTTCGTGTCACGATGGTCTCGATAGCTCGATGACCCGCAGCAAAGTTAGTTTGGGAATAGAAAACTAACGCATCATTCGTAATCAGTACCATCAAACTAATTAATACGATAAATACGTCGCCTCTTCGTTAAACTCAGTCGCTCGACCATCATTCCACTCAGGAGGTCAGTGGCTCGCTTCGCTCGCCACTTGCCCCCTTCGTGTCACGATGGTCTCGATAGCTGGATGACCCGCAGCAAAGTTAATTTGAAAATAGAAAACTAACGTAACATTCGTAATCAGTACACTCAAACTAATTAATACGATTAATACGTCGCCTCTTCGTTAAACTCAGTCACTCGACCATCATTCCACTCAGGGGGTCAGTGGCTCGCTTCGCTCGCCACTTCCCCCCTTCGTGTCACGATGGTCTCGATAGCTCGATGACCTGCAGCAAAGTTAATTTGAAGATAGAAAACTAACGTAACATTCGTAATCAGTACACTCAAACTAATTAAAGCGATAAATACGTCGCCTCTTCGTTAAACTCAGTCGCTCGACCATCATTCCACTCAGGGGGTCAGTGGCTCGCTTCGCTCGCCACTTCCCCCCTTCGTGTCACGATGGTCTCGATAGCTCGATTACCCGCATCAAAGTTTATTTGAAAATAGAAAACTAACGTAACATTCTTAATCAGTACACTCAAACTAATTAAAGCGATAAATACGTCGCCTCTTCGTTAAACTCAGTCGCTCGACCATCATTCCACTCAGGGGGTCAGTGGCTCGCTTCGCTCGCCACTTCCCCCCTTCGTGTCACGATGGTCTCGATAGCTCGATGACCTGCAGCAAAGTTAATTTGAAGATAGAAAACCAACGTAACATTCGTAATCAGTACACCCAAACTAATTAAAGCGATAAATACGTCGCCTCTTCGTTAAACTCAGTCGCTCGACCATCATTCCACTCAGGGGGTCAGTGGCTCGCTTCGCTCGCCACTTCCCCCCTTCGTGTCACGATGGTCTCGATAGCTCGATTACCCGCATCAAAGTTTATTTGAAAATAGAAAACTAACGTAACATTCGTAATCAGTACACTCAAACTAATTAAAGCGATAAATACGTCGCCTCTTCGTTAAACTCAGTCGCTCGACCATCATTCCACTCAGGGGGTCAATGGCTCGCTTCGCTCGCCACTTCCCCCCTTCGTGTCACGATGGTCTCGATAGCTCGATGACCCGCAGCAAAGTTAATTTGAAAATAGAAAACTAACGTAACGTTCGTAATCAGTACACTCAAACTAATTAATACGATAAATACGTCGCCTCTTCGTTAAACTCAGTCGCTCGACCATCATTCCACTCAGGGGATCAGTGGCTCGCTTCGCTCGCCACTTCCCCCCTTCGTGTCACGATGGTCTCGATAGCCCGATGACCCGCAGCAAAGTTAATTTGAAGATAGAAAACTAACGTAACATTCGTAATCAGTACACTCAAACTAATTAAAGCGATAAATACGTCGCCTCTTCGTTAAACTCAGTCGCTCGACCATCATTCCACTCAGGGGGTCAGTGGCTCGCTTCGCTCGCCACTTCCCCCCTTCGTATCACGATGGTCTCGATAGCTCGATAACCTGCAGCAAAGTTAATTTGAAGATAGAAAACCGACGTAACATTCGTAATCAGTACACTCAAACTAATTAATACTATTAAAACGTCGGCCCTTCGTTAATCTCAGTCACTCGTCTCGACATTGAATAGTCACTCTCTTTAGCTCGGTAAGCTACAACAAAGCTAATTTTAAAAGAGAAAACACACTGAACACTGACACTGACACTGACACTGACACTGACACTGACACTGACACTGACACTGACACTGACACTGACACTGACACTGACACTGACACTGACACTGACACTGACACTGACACTGACACTGACACTGACACTGACACTGACACTGACACTGACACTGACACTGACACTGACACTGACACTGACACTGACACTGAAACTGACACTGACACTGACACTGACACTGACACTGACACTGACACTGACACTGACACTGACACTGACACTGACACTGACACTGACACTGACACTGACACTGACACTGACACTGACACTGACACTGACACTGACACTGACACTGACACTGACACTGACACTGACACTGACACTGACACTGACACTGACACTGACACTGACACTGACACTGACACTGACACTGACACTGACACTGACACTGACACTGACACTGACACTGACACTGACACTGACACTGACACTGACACTGACACTGACACTGACACTGACACTGACACTGACACTGACACTGACACTGACACTGACACTGACACTGACACTGACACTGACACTGACACTGACACTGACACTGACACTGACACTGACACTGACACTGACACTGACACTGACACTGACACTGACACTGACACTGACACTGACACTGACACTGACACTGACACTGACACTGACTTTGACTTTGACTTTGACTTTGACTTTGACTTTGACTTTGACTTTGACTTTGACTTTGACTTTGACTTTGACTTTGACTTTGACTTTGACTTTGACTTTGACTTTGACTTTGACTTTGACTTTGACTTTGACTTTGACTTTGACTTTGACTTTGACTTTGACTTTGACTTTGACTTTGACTTTGACTTTGACTTTGACTTTGACTTTGACTTTGACTTTGACTTTGACTTTGACTTTGACTTTGACTTTGACTTTGACTTTGACTTTGACTTTGACTTTGACTTTGACTTTGACTTTGACTTTGACTTTGACTTTGACTTTGACTTTGACTTTGACTTTGACTTTGACTTCGACTTCGACTTCGACTGCGACTTCGACTTCGACTTTGGTTGAGCCGACCATACAACCGAAAAACTGACGTAATATTCGTACTCAGCACCTCCATATTACTCGAAAACGACACCAATATTACAAACTATCAAAAAAGTAGGAGAATTACCCTAATAATGGGGAGATTTTATTTCACATGCAATACTGTAGGATATTGGCAACAAGTCTGTGAAAACAGATTTTCCATCTGTCAACTTTGGTGGAAGAAAGTCGTTCGACAAAGTAGAGTCTAACCCTAAAATTCAAACTCCGCCCTCAGTCAGGGTTGCCAGCTAACAGAAACCAAAATGGTCAAATGTCATTAGAATGGAGCATTCCTACAATACCTCATCAAAATTTGATGCAAAATGTCTCTATTTCTATTTTTCAGGTTTTTGGGGAAAAATCTTGAAAATTTCCCATGAAATGGGGAAAAATTATTTCTTCAGGCAACACCTTAGGATACTGGCAATATTTTCTATTCCTACAAAATTTTCATCCGACAACTTTGGTAGAAGAAAGTTTTTCGTCAAAATATAGAGTCAAAATCCAAAAATACAAGCACCGATTCCTCCCAGGGTTGCCAGCTTAAAAACTTCAAAATGGTCAAATGTCATTAAAATGGAGCATTCCTACAATACCTCATCAAAATTTGATCAAAAATGTCTCTATTTCTATTTTTCAGGTTTTGGGGAAAAATCTTGGAAATTTCCCATGAAATGGGGAAAATTTATTTCTTCAGGCAACACCTTAGGACACTGGCAATCTTTTCTATTCTGACAAATTTTTCGTCCGACAACTTTGGTAGAAGAAAGTTTTTCGTCAAAATATAGAGTCAAAATCCAAAAATACAAACACCGATTCCTCCCAGGGTTGCCAGCTTAAAAACTCCTAAATGGCCAAATGTCATTAGAACGGAGCATTCCAACAATACTTCATCAAAATTTGATTCAAAATGTAATTATTTAAAATTTTCATATTTTTGGGGAAAACTTTGGAAATTACCCTATAAATGGGGAAATTTTATTACACCAGGCAACACACCTCATCCTATCACACTACCGCCCTATACAAGACATCCGGCTCCGGTGTTGCCTACAGTACCTTTTATCGATTTGAAAAATTGGCAAAATTTGACGATTTTACAAAATGGCCGCCACACCATCCGCCATCTTGGATTTCAAAAAAGTTGGGATTTTCCCATAAACACCAGGATGCTGGCAACATTTCTCCATAAACACAATTTTCGAGTGGCAACTTTGGTAAAAGACTAAAACTTGTCAAAGTTTAGTCGTCAAAAGTGCAAAAATTAAAGACGCCATATTGGATCCGCCATCTTGTTTTTTTTTTTTTTATTACTTTTTTCCTAAATCACTCCGTAAAAGCAATAGGATGCGCCGTTTAAACGGATCCGATCGGACAAACATTCGAAAAATGATTTTTGTCACCGCCGCCATCTTGGATTTTTCAAAATGTCAATCCCTAATTCCTGGTCACATCGACGACCCAAACACATTTCTAGAACATGTCCCATCACTAAAACGGCTCCTTCTGGGAGAACAACCATGTCAATGAGTCAGTGAGTCAGTCAGTCACCGTTGTCTAGCTTTATATATTATAGACTAGTGGGTGGGTTGTGCGCGAGCTGCAAGCAGCTCGCGTGTCTGTTGTTGCATTGAAAATGGTTTTCGGGATGTTTTAAAAATTACCCTAAAAATGGGGAAATTTTATTAAACCAGGCAACACTAAATGTTCTATCACACGACCGACCTACAAATTACTCGAAAACGACACCCATATTAGTTTTTTCCTAACTTTACGCAGTGTTACCAGCTTACCTACTAACCTACCCACCTAACCCAAAAACTGAAGTAATATTCATAATCAGTGCCAAGAAATTACTCGAAAACGACACCCATATTAGTTTTTTCCTAACTTTACGCAGTGATACCAGCTTACCTACTAACCTACCCACCTAACCCAAAAACTGAAGTAATATTCATAATCAGTACCAAGAAATTACTCGAAAACGACACCCATATTAGTTTTTTCCTAACTTTACGCAGTGTTACCAGCTTACCTACTAACCTACCCACCTAACCCAAAAACTGAAGTAATATTCATAATCAGCACCAACAAATTACTCGAAAACGACACCCATATTAGTTTTTTCCTAACTTTACGCAGTGTTACCAGCTTACCTACTAACCTACCTACCTAACCCAAACACTGAAGTAATATTCATAATCAGCACCTACAAATTACTCGAAAACGACACCCATATTAGTTTTTTCCTAACTTTACGCAGTGTTACCAGCTTACGTACTAACCTACCCACCTAACCCAAAAACTGAAGTAATATTCATAATTTGCACCTACAAATTACTCGAAAACGACACCCATATTAGTTTTTTCCTAACTTTACGCAGTGTTACCAGCTTACCTACTAACCTACCCACCTAACCCAAAAACTGAAGTAATATTCATAATCAGCACCAACAAATTACTCGAAAACGACACCCATATTAGTTTTTTCCGTATATTACCTTTACGCAGGGTTGCCAGCTTACCTTACCTTTGTATCTGACTGAAATACTGATGATGCATTCGCAATCAGCACCTCCAAATTTCTCGAAAACGCCACCCATATCGTTTTTTTTTCATCCCTCGATTACACAAACACCGTTTTCTCCCATTGTTGCCAACATTATACTACTTAAATAGATAATATATACGTCATAGTCGTGCGGGATACCTAATACACAAGTAGTTAATATATAAAATATAAAAAAACCCTCAACGCAATGAAACGGATGAACCGTTTTTTTTTTTTTTTTTTTTTTCACCGGGGGCTACCCGTGCGAAGTCGGGGCGAGCCGCTTGATTTGGACTCTGATTAACGACAACAATATTATATACATTATCTAATAGTATACGTTAGTGTGTACCTTGTCAATTAAACTAAACATGTCATATATATAAGTTTAGCTAGGTAACAAATATGCGTTTTGTTAGTAGTAGTAGTAGAGCTTTTTTGTGAAAGAGTTCGGCCGGGGAATTACCTACAACCACCATACCTATTTCAGTCGCAAAGCAGTAGTGCTCGCATTGCTGTGTTCCGGTTTGAAGGGTATAGGTGCCGGTGAAATTACAGCCACATGAGACTTTCCATCTTTATTACTCAGGGTGGCGGGTGCAGTGAATAATAAAAAAACGGCTCTTGGCTAATATCAACGATTTAAATAGGTAGATAGGTAGGTAGGTATATAGTAGATTCCTTTCCAATAACGTGTGACGTCATATTGTTATTCTATCGACGATTCCACGCCGATATAGTAAAGTGCCCGCGTTATGTAACGTTTGATAGCGAATGAGTGGCTGGAGGCGGTAATATTTATTCTGTGACTACGGTTTGTAGGTATTTTTGAACTACTCGGAATGCTTAAAATAGATTGCGACTAAATCATCGTTCTCTTTACCACAAATCAACTAAATAATTAAAAACTTCTAAAAGGGTTCAGTGATAAAAAACAATTATGCGATTTGGCTCGATAGATGGCTCTGTCGCAACTGTGATTGTAAAAAATATTAAATCATTAGGTAGGTACCTATGTGTTCTGTATCTGTGATAAATGATTTAGTGTGTAAGCAAAAAGGTAGATAGCGCTAGTAAGAAATAATCTATTATTTATTATATTATAAATTTGTAAGTTTGTGTGTGTGTGTGTACTTGTGTTTGTTACTTCTTCACGCTTAAATGGCTGGACGGATTTAGATGAAATTTGGAATAGAGATAACTGGACTCCCGGAATAACACATGTGCACATAGGTATTTATTTTTTGTTTGAAAGGTGGATTTTTCGGGTGTGTTCTTAGCTATGTTTGATCAAAATCGGTTAAGCCGTTTCATTGCGTTGAGGGTTTAGCCGTATAGGAAGGCCCCATCACGATGGCTGTCAATCAAGAAAAACAAAATCGGTTCAACCGTTTGGGAGCTACGATACCACAGACAGACACACACACAGACACACACACAGATACACACACAGACACACACACAGATACACACAGACACGTCAAACTTATAACAACCCGTCGTTATTGCGTCGGGTGTAAAAAACTAAGACAAATCTATAATAGGCCCTCTGTATTAAGCCCCCCACTTCCGTTCGGGAGCTACGATGCCACTGACAGACACAAACTCAGACACACACACAAATACACACAGACACACACAGACACGTCAAACTTATAACACCCCGTCGTTTTTGCGTTGGGGGTTAATAAAGTCTCCTTTCAGCAAAATATCCTATCTAAAATGTTTAAGATACCTACCTAGGTACTTTCCGTTCATGTCACATAATCTTTGGACGACCTGTACCTATATTAGTTATATCTATATACCTATCTATATATATATATTATTTGGTCGAAGCGACGCGTGACCCGAGAGCTGGCTCTTATCTGGCTCAACGCAGTTAATAAAGTCTCCTTTCAGCAAAATATCCTATCTAAAATGTTTAAGATACCTACCTACTTTCCGTTCATGTCACATAATCTTTGGACGACCTGTACCTATTTTAGCTATATCTATATATATATATTATTTGGTCGAAGCGACGCGTGACCCGAGAGCTGGCTCTTATCTGGCTCAACGCAGTTAATAAAGTCTCCTTTCAGCAAAATATCCTATCTAAAATGTTTAAGATACCTACCTACTTTCCGTTCATGTCACATAATCTTTGGACGACCTGTACCTACATTAGTTATATCTATATACCTATCTATATATATATATTATTTGGTCGAAGCGACGCGTGACCCGAGAGCTGGCTCTTATCTGGCTCAACGCAGTTAATAAAGTCTCCTTTCAGCAAAATATCCTATCTAAAATGTTTAAGATACCTACCTACTTTCCGTTCATGTCACATAATCTTTGGACGACCTGTACCTATATTAGTTATATCTATATATCTATATATATATATATTATTTGGTCGAAGCGACGCGTGACCCGAGAGCTGGCTCTTATCTGGCTCAACGCATTAGTATTGCCATTCAGCGTGGCAATGCAGCCAGCATCTTAGGGACGCTTCCGTCTGGTAGTGATTTGGATCAGTTGAGCTACCTTTAGATCGCTTGCAGCGGTCTTCAGGTGCCACAACTGTTTCATATGTATTTTGTACATACCTTGTATTATTCTTTCTGTAAATAAATGTATTTTTATTATTGGCACCATTTGTTAGTACCTAGGTAGGTAGTAGAGCTTTTTTGTGAAAGAGTTCGTCCGAGGAAGTACTACCACCATACCTATTTCTTCTGCAAAGCAGTAGTGCTTGCATTAATTTGTTCCGTTTAAAAGTGTATGGCACAGAATAAATAATAGGTAGGTATGGTTGCCGGTGAAATTATAGGCACATGAGGCTTTCCATTTTTGTCTCAGGGTGACGGGCGCATTTCAATGGCAAATAGGGCGCGTATTTAGTGGATAATGCACTGTTCATAGGCAGAGGGTACCAGGGTCATCCAGGTCCAAACTTTTTTTTGCCTTATTTGTAGTTACTGTTATGGAACCCTTCGTGCCCGAGTACGTCTCGCACTTGTCCGTTTTTTTATTATTATTTTAAGTAAGTAGATTGATGTCAATCAAAAACCTCTCAGCTCTCAGTATACCTATAATAGGTAGGTAGGTACCTACCTATTATAGGTATACTGAGACCTACCTTCTCTAAAGCTGACCTACATAGTAAATTTTATTATCACAGATTATATATTATTTACTACGTAACAGATACATCTCCCATACGTACATAGGCACAAACATTAGACACACGCCTTTTTCACCGAAGGGGTAGGCAGAGCCTCAATGGGCCTCTTTACAGTGGGTTGCACCATCGTGGAATATAGACGTGAAATGGATTATATAATGTGTTTTTTTGTTGTGTGTGTGTGTGTGTGTGTGTGTGTGTGTGTGTGTTACTTCTTCACGCTGAAACGTCTGGAAGCATTTGGATGAAAACTGGAATGTAGATAACTGGACTCCCGGAATAACACATCATCATCAGCCCACATTAGTCCACGGCTGGACATAGGCCTCTCCCAATACGCAGCACTGAGCCCGGTGTTCGGCTCTTCTACTCAAAAATAGAAAAAAACAATAAATTTTTGTGGTTACTTAGAACTGAAACTCAAAAAAATATTTTTCATCAAACCATAAGTGTGACTCGCACTTGGCCGCTTTTTTGTGAAAGAGTTCGTGCGAGGAAATACTACCACCATACCTATTTCTGCCGCAAAGCAGTAGTGTTTGCATCACTGTGTTCCGTTTTAAAGTGTAGGGGCACAGAATAAATAATAGGTATGGGTTTCATCAGGGTGACTAAATTGCTGTTCTGGAACCCTTCGTGTCCGAGTAGGTCTCGCACTTGTCCGTTTTTTTTATTCAATCTCAATCAAAAACTTGTCAAAAAAGATGTTGAAAAGAAGCACCATATACCTACTACGATGTTTGTAGGTACTATGAAGAAATGATGAATTATTGTAACAAAAAAACAACACCGAGTCGGACTTGCGAACGAAGGGTTACGTACCATTAACTACAAAAAACACTAAAAAAACAAATTTAAAAAAATAATAATGCAAAAAGTGAAAAAAACGGTCACCCATCCAAAAACTGACCGCGCAGAACGTTGCTTAACCTTCGTAATCGATTTTTGTATGGATTGTGGGCCAATTGTCAATTTCTCGATTTTACAAAATGCCTTAAAAAAACTTCGAAAACTTGTTTTTTTTTCAAAGTTGGGGTTTTCCTATATACACCAGGATGTTGGCTACAATTCTGCATAAACGAAATTGTCGTGCATCAACTTTCGTAGAACACTTAAACTCGTCAAAGTTGATGCGGACGATTTTTTTTTTTTTAAATATCATTTCTGGACCTCTATATTGTTTTTTTTAATTTTTTTTTACTTTTTCTGTAATCTGTGTATAAAATCAATAGGATACGCCCTTTGAACGGTTCCTATAGGACACCGTTTCGAAGAACGGTTTTGAAAACGGGCGCCATCTTGGTTTTTTTAAAATGTCAGACTTTTCCCGGGGTCACATCGGTGAGCCGAACACATCTTTAGAACATGTCCCATGTCTAAAACGACTCCTTCTGGGAGAACAACCATGTCAATGAGTGAGTCAGTCAGTCAGTCACCGTTGTCCAGCTTTATATAATATAGACTAGTGGGTCGGTTGTGCGCGAGCTGCAAGCAGCTCGCGTGTCTGTTGTTGCATTGAAAATGGTTTTCGGGATGTTTTAAAAATTACCCTAAAAATGGGGAAATTTTATTAAACCAGGCAACACTAAATGTTCTATCACACGACCGACCTACAAATTACTCGAAAACGACACCCATATTAGTTTTTTCCTAACTTTACGCAGTGATACCAGCTTACCTACTAACCTACCCACCTAACCCAAAAACTGAAGTAATATTCATAATCAGTACCAAGAAATTACTCGAAAACGACACCCATATTAGTTTTTTCCTAACTTTACGCAGTGTTACCAGCTTACCTACTAACCTACCCACCTAACCCAAAAACTGAAATATTCATAATCAGCACCAACAAATTACTCGAAAACGACACCCATATTAGTTTTTTCCTAACTTTACGCAGTGTTACCAGCTTACCTACTAACCTACCTACCTAACCCAAACACTGAAGTAATATTCATAATCAGCACCTACAAATTACTCGAAAACGACACCCATATTAGTTTTTTCCTAACTTTACGCAGTGTTACCAGCTTACGTACTAACCTACCCACCTAACCCAAAAACTGAAGTAATATTCATAATCAGCACCTACAAATTACTCGAAAACGACACCCATATTAGTTTTTTCCTAACTTTACGCAGTGTTACCAGCTTACCTACTAACCTACCTACCTAACCCAAACACTGAAGTAATATTCATAATCAGCACCTACAAATTACTCGAAAACGACACCCATATTAGTTTTTTCCTAACTTTACGCAGTGTTACCAGCTTACGTACTAACCTACCCACCTAACCCAAAAACTGAAGTAATATTCATAATCAGCACCTACAAATTACTCGAAAACGACACCCATATTAGTTTTTTCCGTATATTACCTTTACGCAGGGTTGCCAGCTTACCTTACCTTTGTATCTGACTGAAATACTGATGATGCATTCGCAATCAGCACCTCCAAATTTCTCGAAAACGCCACCCATATCGTTTTTTTTTCATCCCTCGATTACACAAACACCGTTTTCTCCCATTGTTGCCAACATTATACTACTTAAATAGATAATATATACGTCATAGTCGTGCGGGATACCTAATACACAAGTAGTTAATATATAAAATATAAAAAAACCCTCAACGCAATGAAACATCTGAACCGTTTTTTTTTTTTTTTTTTTTTTTTTCACCGGGGGCTACCCGTGCGAAGTCGGGGCGAGCCGCTTGATTTGGACTCTGATTAACGACAACAATATTATATACATTATCTAATAGTATACGTTAGTGTGTACCTTGTCAATTAAACTAAACATGTCATATATATAAGTTTAGCTAGGTAACATATATGCGTTTTGTTAGTAGTAGTAGTAGAGCTTTTTTGTGAAAGAGTTCGGCCGGGGAAGTACCTACAACCACCATACCTATTTCAGTCGCAAAGCAGTAGTGCTCGCATTGCTGTGTTCCGGTTTGAAGGGTATAGGTGCCGGTGAAATTACAGCCACATGAGACTTTCCATCTTTATTACTCAGGGTGGCGGGTGCAGTGACCCATTTAGTCATCCTGCTAAGGAGTTGCCAACAACTAATACGATACAATTAATACCATAAATACGTCGCCCCTTCGTTAAACTCAGTCACTCGACCATCACTCCACTCAGGGGGTCAGTGGCTCGCTTCGCTCGCCACTTCCCCCCTTCGTGTCACGATGGTCTCGATAACCTACAGCAAAGTTAATTTGGAGATAGAAAACTAACGTAATATTCGTAATCAGTACACTCAAACTAATTAATACGATTAATACGTCGCCCCTGCGTTAAACTCAGTCACTCGACCATCATTCCACTCAGGGGGTCAGTGGCTCCAGTCACGATGGTCTCGATATCTCATTTGGTCAGTGGCTCGCTTCGCTCGCCACTTCCCCCCTTCGTGTCACGATGGCCTCGATAGCTCGATGACCCGCAGCAAAGTTAATTTGAAAATAGAAAACTAACGTAACATTCGTAATCAGTACAAAAAACCTACCTACCTTCATTTTGAAAAATAGGTACATATTAGGTACATATTATGTACCTACGAATTACGAAAGTACCACATGTTATTATCAATATTGTTATTATGTAGAAATAAAGACTTATTTATGTTTTTTTTATTTTTAAACTTATAACACCCCGTCGTTTTTCGTCGGGGGTTAAAAATAGCAGCCAAGACACAGCTTATAGGTACCAACCAACGATTTACTAATTTACTTGATAGCATGTCTCTGGTAGGTACCAACGAATCTTATCTACAAGTCCGGGTACCTAATCATTAATTCGACTTTTACGACATCCACGGGAGGAGACTGAGGAGTTTATTCTTAGGCCGGACACAACACAGCACATAAATAACTCAACGAATAGCAAACAACGCCATTCAGATTACCTACATCTCTCCCTTAGAAAACGCAAATATCTACCTACCTAGGTACCTAGGTATGCTTCATCTCAATGTAAGAAAATCACACAAAAGTGAATAAGTACCTACCTGTAAAGCGCTTGACTTACCGATACCGTGGTACAGGTAAGTACCTACATACCTACCTATTTAGTAATACCTACCTGCCTGAGTAATTTGAGAAAACCTTTATAGAACCATGTAGGCATACCTATTACAGAACCTAGTAAGTACCTTAGGTACCTACCTCCCTACCTACGCGTTATAGCCCATATCACACGCAGAACGGACGGCTCTTGAAGTAGATAGGTAGGTACCTACCTAGGTATAGGTATATTAGATTCATTTCCAATAACGTGTGACGTCCTATTGTTATTCTATCTAAGATTCCACGCAGATATCGTAAATAAAATGACCGCGTTATGTCACGTTTTCCACGAAAATATATAACTACTTTCTTGACTTTGACGTTTCACTTTATTTAGTACAGAGCTGCCGCCATCTATTTTCAAAGCTATAAGCATGATGTGAAACGGCCGTAAAAACCCCTCAGCCAGCCAAACCGACAGGCACAGCCAGTCGGTAGATAAAACTCGAAGAGCTCCGGTACCCCACGGACCCAGTCTCGACCCCGAAAGGCTCAAATAAGTAAGCTCTGTCGAGATTTGCATATTTGAGTCATTTTTAAGGTCTTCAGCGGAATCTGCCGCCCCACCGGCCTTAACTGATGTCCCGGACAGATGAGATGGCACAAGGGTATCAACGCATGGGGTTCAAGCTGCCCAAGATGAAGACAGGCTTTATTCCAGAGGAGCATACTTTACTTATATATAGTCCTGAGTGAAGCGAGGGGTTCAAGCTGCCCAAGACGGAGACAGGCTTTATTCCAGAGGAGCATACTGCATAGGTACTCTACTTTTCACATCATCTGCGAGACAATAAAAACACACTGAGGATCACAGCACCAAACACAGTCTTTTGTTTTTCATTCTTTGTAATAGTACACTCGGTCTGTGTTCTTTGTAATGTATTAGGTACTTCTTCTGTGATAAAAGTATTTTTTTTTGTAGTTTTGCTTATGGTGACCAGTTCTATTTTTTGAACAAACCTCTTTACAATAAGCATCTTTTTACTCAAAGTTTTTTACGAGTTTCCACACTAATTTGACGTTACAAATTCAAATCACTTTATTCCCTAGAGAATTTCATACAACTTTATATCTCTTGGGACATAATGTTTTACTTTAAGTTGAGTTTGCATGGACATTGTCGAGCAGGTGGTGTGATAAGTATTTTTTTTCTAATCAAATGGATATATATCAATAAATTAAATCTATAAATAGATAGAAAATTCTTTATTGCACATTAAACAAAGAAGTACCTACAAAGGCGAACTTAATGCTAGAAAGCCAGATAACCTTAGTGTAGGTATTTATCTATATTAATAATGTATAAATTTTTAGTTGACAACTTACTTATCCACAAAAATATTGTATTCACATAGTTTTCAAATGACTTACCTGATGTTAACCGTTGCCTTTAACAATGCATTACCTCATTCATAGGTCACTTACACCTAGGATACACCCTATGTAGCTTTGCACTGCGTCTGAGACATAAAGATGGAAAGTATAATTTTTCCTTAATTTCACTTCAATTTTTCAATTTTTTATTTTTTTATTTTTCACTGCGCCCGCCACCCTGAGACATAAAGATGACAAGTCTCATGAGCCTGTAATTTCACCGGCACCCTTACCCTTCAAACCGGAACACAGCAATGCGAGCACTACTGCTTTGCGGCAGAAATAGGTACCTATGGTGGTAGTACTTCCCCGGACGAACTCTTTCACAAAAAAACTCTACTACTACTAAAAACTTTTCAAATAGGTGGAAATTGTGTATCAAAGTTTTTTGTAAAACGGCCACCAGTTTACCTACTAAAACATTTATTTACTGTGACTTTAACGACTTGGAAGGACTTGTAACGTTGATATAAAACTGTAATAATAAATTATACCTACTTCAAAATGGCAAATGCACAAGTCGTACTACGCCATTTATAAAGAAAAAAAACTGACCTAGTTATTAAATCGTATTATCACAGATTATATATATGAGTTATACTACCTCTTTACGAGGTTAGACCACATAATAAATATTAGTAGTTAGACGTTAGACGACCTCTGTGGCGCGTCGGGCGAAGGTTGGCCTGCGACGCAGGAGATTGCGGGTTCGATTCCCGCCTCGGAACAAATATTTTTGCGATCGCAGATATTTGTTCAGGGTGTTCTGGGGTATGTATGTTTTGTATGGTATGACAGTTGAGCAATGCTCTACCGTGTCAATTTTTGGATGGGTGACCACTTTTTGCGTGCAATTTTATTTTTTATTTTTTTACAAACCTAATTTTTAAGCACTTTTTATAGATAATGTTACGGAACCCTTCGTGCGCGAGTCCGACTCGCACTTGGTTGTTGCAACTTTTACGACATCCACGGGAGGAGACTGAGGGGTCTATTCTTAGGCCTGACACAGCACAGCACAGAAATAACTCAACGAATAGCAAACAGCGCCATTTAGATCACTCCCTTAGAAAAAACAAATACCTACCTACCTATGCTTCATCTCAATGTAAGAAAAATCACACAAAAATGAGTAGGTATAAAGCGCTTGACTTACCGAAACCTTACTGTATAGGTATATATTCTGTGCCGAAACCGTGGAACAGGTAAGTAGTTAGTTATAGGTACCTCCCTACCTGCCTGAGTAATTTGAGAAAACGTTTAGGTATTACCTACCATGTAGGCATAACTATTACTGTAGGTACCTACCTAGTAAGTATCTTGTACTAATATTTATTCTGTGCCTCAGGTAGGTACCTACCTACGCGTAAATGCCCATATCATAGTTAAGCCGTTTCATTGCGTTGAGGGTTTAGCCGTATAGGAAGGCCCCATCACGATGGCTGTCAATCAAGAAAATCAAAATCGGTTCATCCGTTTGGGAGCTACGATACCACAGACAGACACACACACAGACACACACACAGACACGTCAAACTTATAACAACCCGTCGTTATTGCGTCGGGTGTAAAAAACTAAGACAAATCTATAATAGGCCCTCTGTATTAAGCCCCCCACTTCCGTTCGGGAGCTACGATGCCACTGACAGACACAAACACAGACACACACACAGATACACACAGACACACACAGACACACACACAGACACGTCAAACTTATAACACCCCGTCGTTTTTGCGTTGGGGGTTAATAAAGTCTCCTTTCAGCAAAATATCCTATCTAAAATGTTTAAGATACCTACCTACTTTCCGTTCATGTCACATAATCTTTGGACGACCTGTACCTATATTAGTTATATCTATATATCTATATATATATATTATTGGCACCATTTGTTAGTACCTAGGTAGGTAGTAGAGCTTTTTTGTGAAAGAGTTCGTCCGAGGAAGTACTACCACCATACCTATTTCTTCTGCAAAGCAGTAGTGCTTGCATTAATTTGTTCCGTTTAAAAGTGTATGGGCACAGAATAAATAATAGGTATGGTTGCCGGTGAAATTATAGGCACATGAGGCTTTCCATTTTTGTCTCAGGGTGACGGGCGCATTTCAATGCCAAATTTTTTGCCTTATTTGTAGTTACTGTTATGGAACCCTTCGTACCCGAGTACGTCTCGCACTTGTCCGTTTTTTTAATTATTATTTTAAGTAAGTAGATTGATGTCAATCAAAAACCTCTCAGCTCTCAGTATACCTATAATAGGTAGGTAGGTACCTACCTATTATAGGTATACTGAGACCTACCTTCTCTAAAGCTGACCTACATAGTAAATTTTATTATCACAGATTATATATTATTTACTACGTAACAGATACATCTCCCATACGTACATAGGTACAAACATTAGACACACGCCTTTTTCACCGAAGGGGTAGGCAGAGGTAGGGAGTAGGTAGGCAGGGGTAGGTAGCATTTCAAAATTTACTATGTAGGTCAGCTTTATAATAGGTAGGTAGGTACCTACCTATTATAGGTATACTGAGACCTACCTTCTCTAAAGCTGACCTACATAGTAAATTTTATTATCACATATTATATATTATTTACTACGTAACAGATACATCTCCCATACGTACATAGGTACAAACATTAGACACACGCCTTTTTCACCGAAGGGGTAGGCAGAGCCTCAATGGGCCTCTTTACAGTGGGTTGCACCATCGTGGAATATAGACGTGAAATGGATTATATAATGAGTTTTTTTGTTGTGTGTGTGTGTGTGTGTGTGTGTGTTTGTTACTTCTTCACGCTGAAACGTCTGGACGCATTTGGATGAAAACTGGAATGTAGATAACTGGACTCCCGGAATAACACATCATCATCAGCCCACATTAGTCCACTGCTGGACATAGGCCTCTCCCAATACGCGCCACTGAGCCCGGTGTTCGGCTCTTCTACTCAAAAATAGAAAAAAACAATAAATTTTTGTGGTTACTTAGAACTGAAACTCAAAAAAATATTTTTCATCAAACCATAAGTGTGACTCGCACTTGGCCGCTTTTTTGTGAAAGAGTTCGTGCGAGGAAATACTACCACCATACCTATTTCTGCCGCAAAGCAGTAGTGTTTGCATCACTGTGTTCCGTTTTAAAGTGTAGGGGCACAGAATAAATAATAGGTATGGGTCTCATCAGGGTGACTAAATTGCCGTTCTGGAACCCTTCGTGTCCGAGTAGGTCTCGCACTTGTCCGTTTTTTTTATTCAATCTCAATCAAAAACTTGTCAAATAAGATGTTGAAAAGAAGCACCATATACCTACTACGATGTTTGTAGGTACTTTGAAGAAATGATGAATTATTGTAACAAAAAAAAAAACACCGAGTCGGACTTGCGAACGAAGGGTTACGTACCATTAACTACAAAAAACACTAAAAAAACAATTTAAAAAAAAAAATAATGCAAAAAGTGAAAAAAACGGTCACCCATCCAAAAACTGACCGCGCAGAACGTTGCTTAACCTTCGTAATCGATTTTTGTATGGATTGTGGGCCAATTGTCAATTTCTCGATTTTACAAAATGCCTTAAAAAAACTTCGAAAACTTGTTTTTTTTTCAAAGTTGTAGTTTTCCTATATACACCAGGATGTTGGCTACAATTCTGCATAAACGAAATTGTCGTGCATCAACTTTCGTAGAACACTTAAACTCTTCAAAGTTGATGCGGACGTTTTTTTTTTTTTTAAATATCATTTCTGGACCTCTATATTGTTTTTTTTCATTTTTTTTTACTTTTTCTGTAATCTGTGTATAAAATCAATAGGATACGCCCTTTGAACGGTTCCTATAGGACACCGTTTCGAAGAACGGTTTTGAAAACGGCCGCCATCTTGGTTTTTTTAAAATGTCAGACTTTTCCCGGGGTCACATCGGAGAGCCGAACACATCTCTAGAACATGTCCCATGTCTAAAACGACTCTTTCTAGGAGAACAACCATGTCAATGAGTCAGTGAGTCACCGTTGTGCAGCTTTATATAATATAGACTAGTGGGTCGGTTGTGCGCGAGCTGCAAGCAGCTCGCGTGACCGTTTTGTTGCTGTTGTTGTTGCATTGAAAATGGTTTTCAGGATGTTTTAGAAATTACCCTAAAAATGGGGAAATTTTATTAAACCAGGCAAGTAGTCAGTCAGGCAGGCAGTCGTATGATAGGCAAATGTCCTATCACACGACCGGCCCATTTAGTCATCCTGCTAAGGAGTTGCCAACAACCAATAATAATAAAACCAATAATTCGTTAATCTCACTCGCTCGACCATCATTCCACTCAGGGGGTCAGTGGCTCGCTTCGCTCGCCACTTCCCCCCTTCGTGTCACGATGATCTCGATAGCTCGATGACCCGCAGCAAAGTTAATTTGAAAATAGAAAACTAACGTAACATTCGTAATCAGTACACTCAAACTAATTAATACGATAAATACGTCGCCTCTTCGTTAAACTCAGTCGCTCGACCATCATTCCACTCAGGGGGTCAGTGGCTCGCTTCGCTCGCCACTTCCCCCCTTCGTGTCACGATGGTCTCGATAGCTCGATGACCCGCAGCAAAGTTAATTTGAAGATAGAAAACTAACGTAACATTCGTAATCAGTACACTCAAACTAATTAATGCGATAAATACGTCGCCTCTTCGTTAAACTCAGTCGCTCGATGACCCGCAGCAAAGTTAATTTGAAAATAGAAAACTAACGTAACATTCGTAATCAGTACACTCATACGATAAATACGTCGCCTCTTCGTTAGACTCAGTCGCTCGACCATCATTCCACTCAGGGGGTCAGTGGCTCGCTTCGCTCGCCACTTCCCCCCTTCGTGTCACGATGGTCTCGATAGCTCGATGACCCGCAGCAAAGTTAATTTGAAGATAGAAAACTAACGTAACATTCGTAATCAGTACACTCAAACTAATTAATGCGATAAATACGTCGCCTCTTCGTTAAACTCAGTCGCTCGACCATCATTCCACTCAGGGGGTCAGTGGCTCGCTTCGCTCGCCACTTCCCCCCTTCGTGTGACGATGGTCTCGATAGCTCGATGACCCGCAGCAAAGTTAATTTGAAAATAGAAAACTAACGTAACATTCGTAATCAGTACACTCAAACTAATTAATACGATAAATACGTCGCCTCTTCGTTAAACTCAGTCGCTCGACCATCATTCCACTCAGGGGGTCAGTGGCTCGCTTCGCTCGCCACTTCCCCCCTTCGTGTCACGATGGTCTCGATAGCTCGATGACCCGCAGCAAAGTTAATTTGAAGATAGAAAACTAATGTAACATTCGTAATCAGTACACTCAAACTAATTAATGCGATAAATACGTCGCCTCTTCGTTAAACTCAGTCGCTCGACCATCATTCCACTCAGGGGGTCAGTGGCTCGCTTCGCTCGCCACTTCCCCCCTTCGTGTCACGATGGTCTCGATAGCTCGATGACCCGCAGCAAAGTTAATTTGAAAATAGAAAACTAACGTAACATTCGTAATCAGTACACTCATACGATAAATACGTCGCCTCTTCGTTAGACTCAGTCGCTCGACCATCATTCCACTCAGGGGGTCAGTGGCTCGCTTCGCTCGCCACTTCCCCCCTTCGTGTCATGATGGTCTCGATAGCTCGATGACCCGCAGCAAAGTTAATTTGAAGATAGAAAACTAACGCATCATTCGTAATCAGTACACTCAAACTAATTAATACGATAAATACGTCGCCTCTTCGTTAAACTCAGTCGCTCGACCATCATTCCACTCAGGGGGTCAGTGGCTCGCTTCGCTCGCCACTTCCCCCCTTCGTGTCACGATGGTCTCGATAGCTCGATGACCCGCAGCAAAGTTAATTTGAAAATAGAAAACTAACGTAACATTCGTAATCAGTACACTCAAACTAATTAATACGATAAATACGTCGCCTCTTCGTTAAACTCAGTCGCTCGACCATCATTCCACTCAGGGGGTCAGTGGCTCGCTTCGCTCGCCACTTCCCCCCTTCGTGTCACGATGGTCTCGATAGCTCGATGACCCGCAGCAAAGTTAATTTGAAGATAGAAAACTAACGTAACATTCGTAATCAGTACACTCAAACTAATTAATGCGATAAATACGTCGCCTCTTCGTTAAACTCAGTCGCTCGATGACCCGCAGCAAAGTTAATTTGAAAATAGAAAACTAACGTAACATTCGTAATCAGTACACTCATACGATAAATACGTCGCCTCTTCGTTAGACTCAGTCGCTCGACCATCATTCCACTCAGGGGGTCAGTGGCTCGCTTCGCTCGCCACTTCCCCCCTTCGTGTCACGATGGTCTCGATAGCTCGATGACCCGCAGCAAAGTTAATTTGAAGATAGAAAACTAACGTAACATTCGTAATCAGTACACTCAAACTAATTAATGCGATAAATACGTCGCCTCTTCGTTAAACTCAGTCGCTCGACCATCATTCCACTCAGGGGGTCAGTGGCTCGCTTCGCTCGCCACTTCCCCCCTTCGTGTGACGATGGTCTCGATAGCTCGATGACCCGCAGCAAAGTTAATTTGAAAATAGAAAACTAACGTAACATTCGTAATCAGTACACTCAAACTAATTAATACGATAAATACGTCGCCTCTTCGTTAAACTCAGTCGCTCGACCATCATTCCACTCAGGGGGTCAGTGGCTCGCTTCGCTCGCCACTTCCCCCCTTCGTGTCACGATGGTCTCGATAGCTCGATGACCCGCAGCAAAGTTAATTTGAAGATAGAAAACTAATGTAACATTCGTAATCAGTACACTCAAACTAATTAATGCGATAAATACGTCGCCTCTTCGTTAAACTCAGTCGCTCGACCATCATTCCACTCAGGGGGTCAGTGGCTCGCTTCGCTCGCCACTTCCCCCCTTCGTGTCACGATGGTCTCGATAGCTCGATGACCCGCAGCAAAGTTAATTTGAAAATAGAAAACTAACGTAACATTCGTAATCAGTACACTCATACGATAAATACGTCGCCTCTTCGTTAGACTCAGTCGCTCGACCATCATTCCACTCAGGGGGTCAGTGGCTCGCTTCGCTCGCCACTTCCCCCCTTCGTGTCATGATGGTCTCGATAGCTCGATGACCCGCAGCAAAGTTAATTTGAAGATAGAAAACTAACGCATCATTCGTAATCAGTACACTCAAACTAATTAATACGATAAATACGTCGCCTCTTCGTTAAACTCAGTCGCTCGACCATCATTCCACTCAGGGGGTCAGTGGCTCGCTTCGCTCGCCACTTCCCCCCTTCGTGTCACGATGGTCTCGATAGCTCGATGACCCGCAGCAAAGTTAATTTGAAAATAGAAAACTAACGTAACATTCGTAATCAGTACACTCAAACTAATTAATACGATAAATACGTCGCCTCTTCGTTAAACTCAGTCGCTCGACCATCATTCCACTCAGGGGGTCAGTGGCTCGCTTCGCTCGCCACTTCCCCCCTTCGTGTCACGATGGTCTCGATAGCTCGATGACCCGCAGCAAAGTTAATTTGAAGATAGAAAACTAACGTAACATTCGTAATCAGTACACTCAAACTAATTAATGCGATAAACACGTCGCCTCTTCGTTAAACTCAGTCGCTCGATGACCCGCAGCAAAGTTAATTTGAAAATAGAAAACTAACGTAACATTCGTAATCAGTACACTCATACGATAAATACGTCGCCTCTTCGTTAGACTCAGTCGCTCGACCATAATTCCACTCAGGGGGTCAGTGGCTCGCTTCGCTCGCCACTTCCCCCCTTCGTGTCACGATGGTCTCGATAGCTCGATGACCCGCAGCAAAGTTAATTTGAAGATAGAAAACTAACGTAACATTCGTAATCAGTACACTCAAACTAATTAATGCGATAAATACGTCGCCTCTTCGTTAAACTCAGTCGCTCGACCATCATTCCACTCAGGGGGTCAGTGGCTCGCTTCGCTCGCCACTTCCCCCCTTCGTGTGACGATGGTCTCGATAGCTCGATGACCCGCAGCAAAGTTAATTTGAAAATAGAAAACTAACGTAACATTCGTAATCAGTACACTCAAACTAATTAATACGATAAATACGTCGCCTCTTCGTTAAACTCAGTCGCTCGACCATCATTCCACTCAGGGGGTCAGTGGCTCGCTTCGCTCGCCACTTCCCCCCTTCGTGTCACGATGGTCTCGATAGCTCGATGACCCGCAGCAAAGTTAATTTGAAGATAGAAAACTAATGTAACATTCGTAATCAGTACACTCAAACTAATTAATGCGATAAATACGTCGCCTCTTCGTTAAACTCAGTCGCTCGACCATCATTCCACTCAGGGGGTCAGTGGCTCGCTTCGCTCGCCACTTCCCCCCTTCGTGTCACGATGGTCTCGATAGCTCGATGACCCGCAGCAAAGTTAATTTGAAAATAGAAAACTAACGTAACATTCGTAATCAGTACACTCATACGATAAATACGTCGCCTCTTCGTTAGACTCAGTCGCTCGACCATCATTCCACTCAGGGGGTCAGTGGCTCGCTTCGCTCGCCACTTCCCCCCTTCGTGTCACGATGGTCTCGATAGCTCGATAACCTGCAGCAAAGTTAATTTGAAGATAGAAAGCTGACTTAACATTCGTAATCAGTACACTCAAACTAATTAATACGATAAATACGTCGCCCTTGCGTTAAACTCAGTCACTCGACCATCATTCCACTCAGGGGCTCAAACTAATTAATACTATTAAAACGTCGGCCCTTCGTTAATCTCAGTCACTCGTCTCGACATTGAATAGTCAGTCTCGTTAGCTCGGTAAGCTACAACAAAGCTAATTTTAAGACAGAAAACACACTGAACACTGACACTGACACTGACACTGACACTGACACTGACACTGACACTGACACTGACACTGACACTGACACTGACACTGACACTGACACTGACACTGACACTGACACTGACACTGACACTGACACTGACACTGACACTGACACTGACACTGACACTGACACTGACACTGACACTGACACTGACACTGACACTGACACTGACACTGACACTGACACTGACACTGACACTGACACTGACACTGACACTGACACTGACACTGACACTGACACTGACACTGACACTGACACTGACACTGACACTGACACTGACACTGACACTGACACTGACACTGACACTGACACTGACACTGACACTGACACTGACACTGACACTGACACTGACACTGACACTGACTTTGACTTTGACTTTGACTTTGACTTTGACTTTGACTTTGACTTTGACTTTGACTTTGACTTTGACTTTGACTTTGACTTTGACTTTGACTTTGACTTTGACTTTGACTTTGACTTTGACTTTGACTTTGACTTTGACTTTGACTTTGACTTTGACTTTGACTTTGACTTTGACTTTGACTTTGACTTTGACTTTGACTTTGACTTTGACTTTGACTTTGACTTTGACTTTGACTTTGACTTTGACTTTGACTTTGACTTTGACTTTGACTTTGACTTTGACTTTGACTTTGACTTTGACTTTGACTTTTGACTTCGACTGCGACTTCGACTTTGGTTGAGCCGAGTGACCGACCCGACCCGACCATACAACCGAAAAACTGACGTAATATTCGTACTCAGCACCTCCATATTACTCGAAAACGACACCAATATTACAAAATGTTGAAAAATTGGGAGAATTACCCTAATAATGGGGAGAATTTAGTTCACATGCAATACTGTAGGATATTGGCAACAAGTCTGTGAAAACAGATTTTCCATCTGTCAACTTTGGTGGAAGAAAGTCGTTCGACAAAGTAGAGTCTAACCCTAAAATTCAAACTCCGCCCTCAGTCAGGGTTGCCAGCTAACAGAAACCAAAATGGTCAAATGTCATTAGAATGGAGCATTCCCACAATACCTCGTCAAAATTTGATGCAAAATGTCTCTATTTCTATTTTTCAGGTTTTTGGGGAAAAATCTTGGAAATTTCCCATGAAATGGGGAAAAATTATTTCCCCAGGCAACACCTGAGGATACTGGCAATATTTTATATTCCCACAAAAATTTCGTCCGACAACTTTGGTAGAAGAAAGTTTTTCGTCAAAATATAGAGTCAAAATCCAAATATACAAGCACCGATTTCCCCCAGGGTTGCCAGCTTAAAAACTCCAAAATGGTCAAATGTCATTAAAATGGAGCATTCCTACAATACCTCATCAAAATTTGATCCAAAATGTCTCTATTTCTATTTTTCAGGTTTTGGGGAAAAATCTTGGAAATTTCCCATGAAATGGGGAAAATTTATTTCTTCAGGCAACACCTTAGGACACTGGCAATCTTTTCTATTCTGACAAAATTTTCGTCCGACAATTTTGGTAGAAGAAAGTTAGTCGTCAAAATAAGGAGTCAAAATCCAAAAATACAAGCAACGATTCCTCCCGGGGTTGCCAGCTTAAAAACTCCAAAATGGCCAAATGTCATTAGAATGGAGCATTTCTACAATACCTCATCAAAATTTGATTCAAAATGTAATAATTTAAATTTTTCATATTTTTGGGGAAAACTTTGCAAATTACCCTATACATGGGGAAATTTTATTACACCAGGCAACACCAATTGTCCTATCACACGACCGACCCGTACAAGTCATCCGGCTCAGGAGTTGCCAACAGTACCTTTTATCGATTTGAAAAATTGGCAAAATTTGTCGATTTTACAAAATGGCCGCCACACCATCCGCCATCTTGGATTTTAAAAAAGTTGGGATTTTCCCATATACACCAGGATGCTGGCAACATTTCTGCATAAACACAATTTTCGAGTGGCAACTTTGGTAAAAGACTAAAACTTGTCAAAGTTTAGTCGTCAAAAGTGCAAAAATTAAAGACGCCATTTTGGATCCGCCATCTTGTTTTTTTATTTTTTTATTACTTTTTTTGTAAATCCCACCGTAAAAGCAATAGGATGCGCCGTTTAAACGGATCCGATCGGACAAACTTTCGAAAAATTATTTTTGTCACCGCCGCCATCTTGGATTTTTCAAAATGTCAATCCCTAATTCCTGGTCACATCGACGACCCAAACACATTTCTAGAACATGTCCCATCACTAAAACGGCTCCTTCTGGGAGAACAACCATGTCAATCAGTCAGTCAGTGAGTCAGTCACCGTTGTCTAGCTTTATATATTATAGATACTAAAAAACAGAATAAAATAAATATTTAAGGGGGCTCCCATACAGTAAAACGTGTTTTTTTTTGCTTGTTTTTGCTTTATATTTATAACAGCAATAGGTAGTCGCTTGAAATATACACAGAATATTTGGTTATATATGCACTTTAACAATAAATAATTAAATTAACATAAAACAAATATTTAAGATAATGGTACGGAACCCCTCGTGCGCGAGTCCGACTCGCACTTGGCTGGTTTTTATTACTATCAACAGTAACCTATACCGCCTATAAAAGTAGTTTATGTTGTCAATATTTTTCCAAGAAAAGTTAGTCGGTGCTCTGCCGCGCAGCGCGCTGTAGTAAATATTTTATTCCGACGATTTTTTAATAAATAATTTCAATAAATCTTATGTTATTGAAATCTGCATGAATGTGGCTTTCTAATCATATTTTTTTTTAAACCGATGTCTTTACTAGTTAGAAATTTATCGTCACAGGGGAAAAAAAAGAAAACATATTTTTTTTGTATTTCAGTGTTAATTATTTTTTTTTGTATGTAAAGGTGTTTTTTTTTTGTGTCAGAAAATAATTGGGCATCTTTCATTTATCCGAAAATGATACCTCGCTTGTCATAGTAGCTATAAATTAGCCGTTATAACGACTAACAGTACGCACGGTGTAAGAAAACTTCACCCCCTCCCCCTCCCCCCCAGCAGGGTGGCTCCCGCTGTCTCCCGGGCGTTTTCCACTCTGGTCGACCTAAGGAATAAGTGGGCCAAGTCTCATCCTTTAATGTCAAAAATATTGGTGTTGTCCTATGAGCATCCCAAACCCCCGGTTCAAACCCCCGGGTGCTGCATTTGTACATTTCGCTTGCTTGTACAAGCAAATGACCGGTTTCCTAAAAATAAAGCAGACTCGAAGAGAAGGCTTTGATTGTACCTGTCAACATACATATAGGTAGGCACTTACTTAACCAGGAGGATCCTGCTCAGTCAGCTAGGTAAACATGAAGTTGTATCAGTTGAGTTTGACGACCTCTGTGGCGCGGCCGGCGAAGGTTCGCCTGCGACGCAGGAGGTTGCGGGTTCGATTCCCGCCTCGGAACAAATATTTGTACGATCTGCAGATATTTGTTCAGGGTGCTCTGGGTATTTTCTATGTATAATAAAAAATATCTATCTATGCAATGTATTGTATTAAGTATATCAGTTATCTAGTACCCATAACACAAGCTCTGCTTAGCTTGGGGATAGGTTATGTTGTGTGAACTGTCCAGCATTAAGTATTTATTTTCTATTTATTTTTATGATAAGTGACACGATCTCCTTTCAGAGTAATAGAAAGTCGTCACCCCGGCTTCCCGATGGGCACCTGGGTCATGGGCCACTTCGGCTGGAGGACACATACTGTGGTCACGCCCGACAGCTGGAAGGCCAGCGCGCAGCAACCCTTCATGTACCCGCTCCCCGACTTCGGAGACTTGCCCGTTTCCTTGGCGCTTGGCGTCTGTGGCAGAGTAGGGTAGGTACCTACGCACTACGCTCGATCCGAATCCGACAAAATACGCTCCGGAATAGTCGTAGTACTAATGTATGTATGTGCTTCGACCAAAGTAACAAGTGTATGTGTCGGATGACGGAAATCGGATCTAGTGCGTAAACTATTACGCACTACAGACCGTTCATCGTAAGATGTATGCCATGGAGTATTGATTTTTTCTATGGTTGGCACTATTCCCAATGCAAGGGGACACAGACTAAGAGTATAACCCAGGGGCCATTTTATACAGCGAACGGTCTGTATCCGATTTCCGTCATCCTATTTCTGATGACAGAACCATAGAAATAGTTCTACGACTATTCCGGGCCGCCCTAAGGGTACAAAAGTTGCATTCTGTTGAAAGCCCGGAGACTGCTAGTCTGACTCGCGTGGAGAGGGTTCCGAACAAGTACCACTAGACCCGCTGAACTTAGGTAATCCTCGCCTTCATTATTATTTTCATCCCATCTATTCGAAAAGGGCGACTGGGTTCGCCTTTAAGTGCACCCAACGGTGGTGTTTTCTATGAGAAACTTTTAGCGGGCAGTAATGAGTTTTGCGGCGCACTTATTAAGTTCCTAATTCAAAAAGTGCGCGGCAAAGATAATTGCGGCGCACTTATTGAATTTGGAACCAGCGCCAAATAATTCGAACGCAAATATTGTTTGAATAAATACTGGCTGGAACGACGGCCCAAAACCCAAAACAAAAAAACCCAAAACACAAAAAACACAAAAAAAACACAAAAAACACAAAAAAAACACAAAAACACAAAAAAAAAAACACAAAATATACAAAACACACAAAAAACACAACACACAAAAAAAAACACAAAAAACACAAAAAAAGCACAAAAAACATAAAACACAAAAAAAACACAAAAAATACATCACACAAAAAACACAAAACACAAAAAAAACACAAAAAACACAAAAAAACACAAAACACAAATAAAGCACAAAAACACAAAAAAAACACAAAAAATACAAAACACACAAAAAACACAAAACACAAAAAAAACACAAAAAACACAAAAAAAACAAAACACAAAAAAAACAAAAAAAAACACAAAAAATACAAAACACAAAAAACACAACACAAACAAAAAAACACAAAAACACAAAAAAACAACTATTTGTTTTATTAAATAATAATATTACAATAACATATGAGGCGCCTTTTATTTTCTCATAGTGGGTGATGAAAAGCAGAGTGTATCACACGGGCGCAACATATATTTTTGGCTCGGGCGACGTACTTTGAATCCCTCGCTACGTTCAGGATTCTACTAAAGAATCTCTCGCTACGCTCGGGATTCTACTCTAGAATCTCTCACTTCGCTCTGGATTCAAAAAAGCGCCCTCGCCGTAAAAATATTATGTTGCTCCCTTATGATACAATCTACTATTTCTTAACGTATATTTTCCGTTTCTCGTGGAAATTCAAAGGGTTAGGATTATCGTTTCGGTTTAAACTATGAGTATAGGCATTTTTATACATAGCATATTTTTTGTTTTAAAATGTTAGGCTCATTAGATTCGGAGATAATAATAATAAAATAATGAAACTCCTTATAATGAGACATTTCAGCTATGTCACGTGATTGATGCACTTTAAAAACCTTTTTTCTGTATTTTGATTTCCTCTCCCGCAAAACTATCCGCATTTATTTACGCTATGCGTCCGTTTGGACCTTTTTTGGCTTTTTTATTATTGTTAATGTTTCCGTTGGTAATTACCTAAACTACTTGAAACCCTAAAAATTTTTAATAATGCTTAGATTAACAATCACAACCAAATATTTGTAATGTTGTTCAAACATGTGTAACATGATAACACCAAGCCATGGTAATTACAATTAGTATCTTTGAAGTGAAGTCTGTCCTCTCCATTACTTTCAGGAATACTTCCTATTTCGGGTTCACTGAACTGTGCCGGCCTCAGCCCGGAGAGACGGTGGTGGTGTCCGGGGCGGCGGGGGCCGTGGGCTCACATGTGGGACAAATCGCGAAAATACTTGGTAAGAACAAATATACGACAACCACCAGACAGAGAAAGGAAAGGGAAGTTTTGAAAACATACATAGTGCAATGGACATAAAGTTCAAAATGCTAAAAGTGTGCGAGACATCCCTTCTCTTCCGCGGCGGACGGCGACGACGTTCCGACATGTTCACGGTTTCTGAACTAATAGTTTGTATGGAGTCTATGGAGGCGTTTATATTGGACGTACGTGACGTCGGGTGTTCGCAGGTTGTAGGGTCAATTCACAACGCTGCGGAAGAGGAGGGAAGTCTCGCACACATACATTTTGAACTTTATGTCCATTACACCCGATAACACGGACGGTACGTGTTATCAGGTGTTCGATACACGCACGCAGCGGTCAGCATGCAAGCCTCCAACTAGGTAGGCAACTAGGTAGTAGGTACTTAAGAAAACGTGTTCAGACCAATTATTTATTGTATTGCATGTGTTTGGTCCAGACGCCATCTCGGGTCGGGTGATCGCAGTAATATCTCGGCAGAGGGCTTGCTTAGAACAGCCACCCGGATAAATGTTGAGGATTTAAGCTTGATCCTCAGATTTATCGTCACCTCGCGTTTGTGAATAAGGATGCTGTGAACCAAAATGGCGTCTAAGTCTATGACAAATACATACACTCGGTTGACCATACTATAAATCATGAATTCGCGTCACAAACAAACCCCCAAATATCTCCGAAAACACAGATAAAATATCTATACTATAGGAAAATAAGAACGCTTACTTATTGAAATAAAAAGTTTTACATACTTAGAACATAATTATAAAATTACAAAGTTTAGATGTTTGCTTGTTACTCAATAACGCAGTAACAATTGAACCGATTTTGATGAAATTCGTGTTTAGATTATGACCGGGTTTAACACATAGGCTTCATAGTATATTATTTTACACAGGCTTCCTTTAATTCCGGGACTGACCGACTCACTGAGTGCCTATATTAACGCCTAAATAAGTCCTAGAGACTTGAAAGTTGGAAGGTGCATACCTTTCGTGGTCAAGTTGTGCAGAGAGAAAGGAATTTCCGAAATTTAACCCTTATGGAAGTGAAACGGGTAGTTGAAGTTTGTACGTGGAAAAAACAACCTCGCGGACGTAGTCACGGGCATTAAATACATAAATCTACGGAAAGCAATCGAAACTATAGTTTTATTTCGGCGCTATTATAATTAGTTAATCACCGCTTCTGGCTCCCGGTTTAAAATTAGGTAGGTGGTACCTATCCACTTTCCTCGGAAAAATATCAGAGAATAACTGAAATGAAGTATGAATTTAATGTTTTCAGGGTGTAAAGTTATAGGTTTAGCGGGCACAGATCAGAAATGTAAGTGGTTAGTCAAGGAGCTCGGATTCAACGCGGCCGGCAACTACAAAACCGTAGACTTAGCCCAGTTCCTGAAGGAAAAAGCCCCCAAGGGCATTGACTGCTACTATGACAACGTGGGCGGGGAGATCAGCAGCACCGTCATCTCTCAAATGAATCTGTTCGGCAGAGTGGCGGTGTGCGGCGCCATCGCCAGTTACAACGAGACGGATCCTGAGAAGCGAAGAGGTGACATTTTATTAGATACTAAAAACTCGCCCGGCTTCGCACGGGTGGTGTTGGGATCCCCCCTCCTTACCATCAAAAACCACAATTTTAGGTATTGTTTTACACCTTGGGTTACATAATTGGAGTTTTCGTAAGGATCCCTAATTTTTTTGAAAATATTATATTGCGTATGTCACCCGGGGATAGTGTAGCTTCCTAACAGTGAAAGAATTTTTCAAATCGGTTCAGTAGTTTCGGAGCCTATTTAATGCAAACAAACAATCAAATCTTTCCTCAAGGTGAGCTCATCGCCGCCATTGCTTCCCACGGCTGACTCTGCTAACGCTTTCTTTCAGTAATAATACATTCCTTAAATAAGCTAGCAGCCAGGACAAATCTTATACCAACAAATCTAACAAACATGTCCGGGTAATTTATGATATATTCAACGGCGTGGGGTGTTTTTTTAATGAAGCTTTCTGTTAGCTATAGTTGCAGCCCCCATTGCCACTACACATTAATCTAATTAGTAACCTTGTCCTATTTCAGCTACAATCTTGCAGCCGTACGTTGTTGGAAAGCAATTGAAAATTGAAGGTTTCCTAGTAAACAGATTCGATGATCGTACTCAAGAAGGAATCTTGAAAAACTTACAGTGGGTCCGAGAAGGCAAGCTCAAGTACCGAGAACACATCACACACGGCTTCGAGAGGGCTGATGAAGCCTTTATAGGCCTGTTCACTGGAGATAACACTGGGAAGACCCTCGTCAAAATAATATAGCATAGGTACTTAATTCTATTACATATTCATTCATTCATATGCATACATATTTCTATATTAGTTTAGCTTCTCTCTATCCAAAGGTTGTCTGGAAGAGATCGCTTTTTAGCGATAAGACCACCCATTGTACATTTAGTTTTTATTGAATTGTTGTATGTCATTTTTATTACCAAGTTTGTAAAGTGTGCAATAAAAGTATTTTCATTCATTCTTTTATATTTATATTATCCTACAACAGCAACATTCCGTCTCTATCTAACTCAGTAAAGTTTCGGTCAGTTAGACAGTGACAGAATAGCGCTCACGCAAGGAAATTGAACGAAAACTGACGAATTGAACTATGCCCTCTAAAAAAATATTATTTTTATAAATTTTTAACCCCCGACGAAAAACGAAGGGGTGTTATAAGTTTGACGTGTCTCTGTGTGTGTCTGTGTGTGTGTGTGTGTCTGTCTGTCCCATCGTAGCTCCCGAACGGATGAACCGATTTTTTTTTTTTTTTTTTGAAAGTTGTATTTGACGGGAGTGTTCTTAGCTTTATTGTTCAGCGCTGGGGGTTTTTTTAATCTACAAAATTAATAACTTGTATCAATTTACGTTGATGCTAATGTCAATAAATTTGTTTTTCAAGTTAATTTGGTTTGCCCTTTACTTCCAGCTGAAGGTTTTGTGACACAACCATGAAAAAATTTTTTAAATCGTAGTTTTTTATCAATTGCACGAATTAGGGATTGTAGGTACCTACTGCCCGGAAAAGGACAGGTAATAGAGATATTGACTTTATAAGCGCAATGTGGAGTTAGTTCACAATTTTTTTATCGATAATATTTATCGAAATCTTGTTTTGTGCTCTATATGCCCCTGGAAATATGATGAAGATTATTATTATTATTTTTCGTATACTGTGTAGATTTTGTTAAAAATACGTTTGAGAAGCCTATTTGGCTCTTCAAAGCCTCCTAACAATGAACAATACTTAATAAATTATATGTACAGTTTATTAATATCTCATTTATAATAACTGAATGAACCTTTGTAGGGCAGTTCACTGGAGAAAACCCTCTTGTAAATAATATAGCACACATTTAAATTATCCTATTACAATAAAAAACTTAATAAATTATATATACACAGTATTCCATTTATAATAACTGAATGTTATCTTCTTCTGCGAAACTTTCTCGGCGATGGTTTTTCTAAATCATCTTCTGAACTCTCCATGAACAGCTCTTCGTAAACCTGAATATTTGCATTTGGACTCAAAAACTTGGATATTTCTTTGTATAGATATTGTTTTTGTGAATGCTCGCTCATTTCGTTCAAGTATGTTTGTGTGTTAACACTTCTGGAGTGCTTGGATGGTTTAATTGTTCTTTTCAACTCATTTATTCTTTGGGTGTTATGGTCTATTTTATTTAATAGTGTATCCTCCATTCTTTGTAGTCGCTTCTCTAGATATGTAATCACGCTACCCTTAAGGCTCGTTGGAACTGGCTTATTTGAAGAGAGGCTCCGGTTCACTGTGTGTTTATTTTCTTGGGATATTTTGTTATCAATGACTTCATTTTGTTCATCTAAGTTATCCAGGCAGGAAGTGATAACATCTCTGAGTTTCAGGTTGAATTTACGTTTTTCCTCAATAGCGGCTAATTTTTCAGGAGTTATTTTGCTTTTTAAAACAGATTTGTACACAGGGGTATTGATAGGAGTAAGCTTTGGTTGTTTATTCTCTGTGGAAACATATTCTGGTTCCGATACTTGTTTATTTGCACTTTCTAGCATACTATTCAAAAATACTTGCTCAATTGGTATTGTTTCACTTTGTTTTTCAACACCATCATTTAAATTGTTCATGTTCTTAATGCTATTTGTATCAACAATTTGTAAGGGTCCAATTTGCTTTTCTCCATTCATATTTTCTTCTTGTGTCTCATTGTTTTGGTAAATTGTATTAACTGGCAAGTCTATAGGGGCATACTCTATTGGGATTGTTTGGGCAGCACAGACAGTGGCTTGGCCTTGTGGTTCAACATTATTATTAGAGCTTTCTTCGTTCTTAAGTTGTGGCTTGATATCCCAATCGCTTTGCTCAAACATCAGGCTACTTCTCAGTTTTCTAACAGGCCGTCGTATTATCATTGAAGGAGACATTGGCTCAAGTTTACCTCCAACCAAAACAGGTTCGGAAATTGTCTTTTCTGATAAAATTTTAACAACTTTACCTGGGTCAATTGTTTGAATGGAATCCCTTGGACATAGAGGAGCTGAGATAACATTATCTCCCTCTGTGTCTAATGCTTTGTTACGGTTGGGTTCCTCATATTCTATGGCAACAATGGTTGGATTTGGTACAGCTTTGTTTTGGTACAATGGATTTGTTGGTTTTACCTGTATTTGTTCTTCATGCCAATAATTTATTGTATATTTGTTGGTTTCTTCAACATTTTCTGATTTGTATTTTGAATCCGATGAATTATTTACATTCAATGATTTTAGTGAACTTTTAACAGGATATTTTTTACCTTTTACCTTTTTGTGAGAGGCCTGGCTATCAGTAATATTGTGACTGGCGTTAAATAACTCTGTCACATCACTGATTAAAAAGTCTCCGTACTTTACAGAGGAATGTGCTTTTTTGTCCACACTATTTAATGTTTCATTCTCTATGTCATCGGGGTTTATGGGTATAGCTGGCTCGTTTTCTTCTGTGATCATGATCATTTCAGTTTCGGTCAGGTCGAAGTCACAGTACGGTCCATCTTCTGTTGGCACTGCATCACTTTTTAATTTATCTTTCTGAAAATAATTAAAAATATAATAAATCATCTTGAGAGCTGTGTACCTGAACAATATAAAAATTAAGAGTATTCTTTTGAAACGTGCGGCACGAATTAGGCGGTGGGGGAGGGGGAAGGGGCTAAACTCAGTACAGGTTTCCATACTTAACCTCAATATTTTCTTCATTTTTTTCTCAAAAACGATTAGTCATTAATCATCATTAACACATCTCCCCTCCAGCGCAGGGAGTCCCCTCCCCACCGCATCTCCCCTTCGCACGATTCAAAAGTCCACCCAAACTCTATCTATAAAAGAGCTCTTGAGTCAAGACTAAAAAACTTTGGCTTAGATAATATAATATAATAGATAATGCTTACCATAAAATTCATAAAATGATTATCTTCAAAATGATGTTGACAAATAACTCTGTTCTTGAGCTGTGATAGTTTTAGATTGAGAAAGTTTGGTTTGAGTGCGTTTTTGATCCACATGTGGCAGCGCATCTTATCAAACACGGGAAAGTGGAACATGTGTGTCTGGCCATCACTCCGCACCTTGCAGCTCCGGTATGAGCAGCGACAACCACCCATGATGCCGTTCTGAAACAAAATTTAAACAAAATGACAAACAACACAATAAATTCCACTCCATCTTTAGCTTCACTACAATAAAATCATAGTGGCCACATTTGAATGTTACACATAGCACAGTATAACGCACTTAGGTGTACCTATCTTAGCGGATTGGAAGCTGAAGTGGCAATGGGCTAGTCATAGGGTCATTGTGCTAGTTAGCCGGCCGCCTTTAGTTTTCGGCCTTTTGGTGAAGGCTCTATAGTAAAATGGAGATAATAGCGATTCCTAGCATTTTTTTTGTGCGAAAGTATGATCAATTCATTTAGAAATAGTTGCATGATATCTGGGTTTTTTTTCGGCTAAATAACCTTCACTAGTAATTTTTAGTGAATTTATCAGTTTGACGCCAGCATCGAAGAAGTCACCGCGTGCGTAATTGTACGAAAAAATTAGTGACACGCGTTTCACTCCAAGGTATTTTTTAAAGGTTTTTGTAAGTAAATGATGTTGATGTGCATTTAATTGACTGCAGAAATGACTTATTAACATATTACCACTATGTTTATTGCAATATTTAATTTAAAACAACGATAATTAAAATTTCCAAAAAGTTTAGTTCTCGGCCTAGTGGCCGAAAACTAGCTTAACACAGCCTATAATACAATTGTCTCTTTCTTTTATTTGGTTACGCATATATCGAAATTCTCTTCTGTTTCCGATTATGAGCCATGTGATGGCTTAGCTTATTAGTTTTCGGCCACCAAAGTACAGCAGTATGAATAAATAGCGATGAATCAAAGTTGGCCATTTTATTGATGGCCGGAAACTAAAACAGAAATAAAATTGTAACTCAGTTTTCGGCCTACCTGAATTTGTATGGAAAAGTCGTGGCCGGAAACTGAATAGCGTCATTCAGTTTTCGGCCACAATTTTTAGGCAAATAGGCATAAATTATAATAAGTGTTCTAGATTGATTTTCTAAGTATAATTTCTATATTAATATTTTTTTCTGCAGGTTTCAACTTATAATATTAAATTATTTTTTTTTTTTTTTAACAAAGCTAGAGCCTACATAAATACATAGATCTATCGCAAAGACTAATCTTTGTGCACTGTTCCGGGATACAATACCACACTTATGCCGCAAAACATTAATCAAATTAAATTCATAATATGCAGTGGATTATACTAAATGTCTCCAAAACACACTGGAGAATTTAAACTGAGAAAAACCCGAAATAACGAACGTAGATTTCCTTTCACAAAAGAAAGTTTTTTAACATTTAAAACCAACTCTGGCTATAAAAAACATAAACGTGTCTGTGATTCTAAAGAAGAAGAAAAATTCGAGAAAAGGACTTCTGAAATCCAAAATGACGATGTTCTGTAAGAAACATGTTCGAAAGACAGGAAGAACTCCAAAATTAATTTGTTGACATCTCTGTTAGTTGAGGATGAAAAAACCACCAAAAATTGAAAAGAATCTGAGCGGAAATGAAATGAATTGAGCGGAATATCCCAAAAACTTAAAACTTGACACTATGCATTAGCATTACACAAAGTTAAACAAATCAAGACTAGCCGATTAAGCTTGCTGATTTTCTACCACCAAATCCATCGATAATAGAAGAACCTTTCAAATTTCATGAAATCCCGACTTTATAAGACAACATAATTTCACCATCAAATTCAAACAAAGATTTACTAGTAGCCGCATTCCTGCATACACAGTGATACTATAGTAACTCGGAGCAATACGCTGACTCTGACAAAAACTATAACACCCCTTATAACAAGGAAAATGCCAGAATCAATTATGGAATATAGAGAGGCTTTCAATAAATACTTATTTATACTGAATCCCCGAAATAAAACTATTAATTTACGTACGCCAGCAGCAATTTTGTCTTGAGACATGCCAAAAAGTCTTTAAAGATAAAACAAAGAAAATGTCAAGGTTAGAAGTGCGTAAACAAAGACAAGGAAGTCAAAATTGAAGAGATTGGAAAGAGATCAGATAAGCTGTTGAAGAAAGCAGAAGTTTCAAGACGAAAGGTGATAAAAATCAATAATGAAAACGAAATAATAAAAGTGGACTGCGCCCGGTGTAATGATATTTTAATAAGCCACACAGAAGAAAATACAGAAAGGAATACAAGATGTGATTTCTGCACTAAATAGTATCATTTAAATTTACTAATTTTTTAGGACTCAAACAACAAACCCTACAAGACAAGCCTTTCTAATGCAATGCATGCATTATTGATTCCTAATTAATGAATGCACATACATTTGTCTTAGTTGTTAGTGATTATTTTTTCAAATGGGGTGGTCAAAAAGATTTAGTGTAGGTACTTAATTACTAAAGCTTTATGTACATGTTATATAATGGCCTACTGCTACTGCTACTTATAATTCATATGATTTCATATATAAGATGTAAGAAAAATGTAAGATATATTTTGAAGATAACCATAAACGTAAAAGACTGTTAAGTAATTAATTTAATTGTTAAATTTATGACTTTAAATGTCATTAGTTATTTAAGTTAAATGCTGTGATTACTATATAATTCATAAAATTGCATACACGGATCGAGAAAATAAATTAGATGATAAATATTGTTAAAACCATAGTCGATGATGCAAGACTTGTGATTAAAAAAACTGTAATTACTATTTCAATAGTAAATAAAACAAGAATTATAAAGAAAAATGTATAAGTAATAAAAGGATTTCAATTTGAAGACTTAAAAATTATATGACAGTGAAAAGATATAAGTAAACTTCTACCTAACAGAACATTTCAAATTAAATTATAAAAAAAACAAAGTCAAACATATATTTTGTACATTTTTATAGTTTTTCTGGTGAGGCCTAAAACATTTTTACCAAGAAACGAGTTTTTAATGTAACTATAATAGCTTCGTCTTACCTTTTTATCCATTATAAGTAGCGGCCGAAAAATAAATGCCATGTGGCCGAATACTGAAATTTGCGGCCGAAAACTAGCATTTTGGTCATTTTTGGGATTAAAATTTATTATAAAAAAAACTAAGATCAATTCGCGTCAAACAGTTTTGAAATCAGAAACTACAATATTTTATCTATCAAAATACATTATCAGTACAGATAATCAACAGTAACATTATATTTTTCTGACCGTTTAAAGTTGCCAAATGCACTAAGAGGCCGAAAACTAGCGAACCGACTATGCCGAAGAACCGACAACCGTTAGGGTAAGCGAGTTCTTGAGTGGAGAACGCGTCTTGGCAAAAGTTGCGTGGGGCGCCCTCTGGCTAGGTGGAGCGATGACCTACGGTCAGTGGCGCGTATTGGGAGAGGTCTATGTCCAGCAATGGACTAGTGTTGATAATGAGTGGCTGATGATGAGGTGTAACTTCAATGTGTCCGTTAAGGCAGCTAATTAAAGCTATTTTGATCAACATTGTAGACCAAAAGAATAGCAAAGCTGCCGCTGCAGCAGCATTGCATCAGCTATCTGCAATCAGGATGATCCGAGTAGTACTCTGGCTCAGGCAGACATCTTTTGAATATGTTATACTTACATAGAATGAAATACATAGAAGAAACCAGTAGAACAGAAACAATACAAACAGTGGATGCAACAATATTGCTCAATTTACTACTTAGTCAAAGTAACCTGTATTACGGAAGAGCGAGACCCTCTAACACAGGTATTTTTCTTACTTAAAAGAGGGTCCCTCCCCACCAATGTTATTGTATCCTAGATTAAGTTTAATGAAATAAAATATTTGTATTTGTATAACATATTACAATCCTATAACTCGCCATCTCATAGATCAGATGCATTTTGGTACAGACCCAATGGTGGTATACATATTTGTTTAGCACCACAGGCTTCGCAACTAAGACTAGCTAATCTCCATCAAATATATTTTATTGGTACCTACTATGTATTGGACGTATTGGACTATGACTGGAGTGCAGTATACGAGGATATATGATGATAAATAAGGGAAAATTAGATACTAATCTATACTACAATATTATAATGAGACATGTTTCTAGAGTTTGGTACAGGAGGTAACCTCCGGAATGACTGATCTGATTTTGAAAAATCTTTCAATAATATGAACCTACATTATCCCCGAGTGCTTACAATCAATAAATTTTACATGTTTTTATTTAGTTCCAGTTGTAATCAAATCTTACAAGTTAAACACCCACTTCCCAGTGTTTGCATATGCTGAAATTTTGCATACCTGTGAAGTTCTGATGACAATACAATATTATGGTGACAGCGAGCTGCGAGCAGGGAAAGCATGGGAACAACGGCACTCCTCGATAGATAATATAGGCAAGTGTGTGAGCTCATTTTGATCAGCACACAGTTCCGATCACTAATTTCATAAAATATTGTATTGAAAAAAAACTTGTCTTATTCTGATTCGAACTACCAGTGGACGATGCCGCGGGCGCGGGCCCACCGCGGGGTAACCGCTAGACAGTTATTACGTTAATAGTAATCAGGCCTAGTTCAAACAACTCCTGTCTAGGAAATACCTACTGGAAAGTTAGTTACCTACCCAAAGAGGTTTTCTCTTCTTCTGTTGATTGGTCAATAGAACAAGTGCAGTTAATCGAGCTATTTAATTGTATCTCAGTTTTAATAGCACTTTAGCAACCTAAATAAAATAAAAACTGATATATAAACATAGAACCACGGACGGCTGGTACTAGGTACAGACACACACATACACACACAGACAGACTAATAGAAGAAAGATAAGGGAGAGAGTACACACAGTCTACACAGAGTACTTTGATATAGAAGTCTACTTCCATCACAGAATATATACAGCCATGGGGATACCATAGAAAAAATAAACACTACACGTTTAGGGATACCACAGACTAGCGCACGTGGTAGCTTTCGCTAATGGTGCAAAATTATTATTTTTTCGTGGTTTTTGCTCATCACAGCTCATCAACACTTCTTCAGATAGCGAAAACTATGTTGACGATAATTATATGACCTAACACACAAGTTTAAATTTTTATTATCCTTTCCTTAGAGCATTGCAGGCCTACGGCACTGACACGCTTTATTTGTAGAAAAAACTCATCACAGCTCATCAACACTTCTTCAGATAGCGAAAACTATGTTGATGATAATTATATGACCTAACACACAAGTTTGAATTTTTATTATCCTTTCCTTAGAGCATTGCAGGCCTCCGGCACTGACACGCTTTATTTGTAGAAAAAACTAGTACCTACACTAGGTACATATTTCAGTGTATTTCGACGTACCTACTTAGTAAAAGTTAGTTCCACGGTGTAGTTGGTAATATACCAACATATTTTCAGGAACTTTAGGTTAAAATGGGTAGAAAAAAATTAGTGGTCGTAATTTTTTGATTATTAAAATTATTTGAATGGAAACTGTGTCAAAATCGACGGTCGCTAACACCCATGCCACAATAGTAGGTAGAGCAAAAGGGAGCAACATAATATTTTTACGGCGAGGGCGCTTTTTTGAGTCCAGAGCGAAGTGAGAGATTCTAGAGTAGAATCCCGAGCGTAGCGAGAGATCCTTTAGTAGAATCCTGAACGTAGCGAGGGATTCAAAGTACGTCGCCCGAGCCAAAAATATATGTTGCGCCCGAGTGATACACTCTACTTTTCATCATCATGAGAAAATAAAAGGCACCTCAGATTTTATTGTAGTATTATTATTTAATAAAACAAAGAGTAACAACTAAATTGAAATTAAATAGTATCTAATAAAAAAACAACTAAAAACTTATGTTAAAAATTACCATAGGCTTTCATATATTTCTCTCGGGATTTTGCAGGTATAATCCATCACATTTCTTGCGTCAGTTCTAATACTTTCAGGAGTTAATTCTATACTTTCACTGTCACTTGAAGAACTCATTTTTCAAAACAAAACCGTGAAAATTTACGAAAACGCGGGTTGTAGTTAGAGCGTTTTTTTTTTCATTCAGCCGTCTGCGCTACTATGGGCCGTCGTTCCAGCCAGTATTTATTCAAACAATATTTGCGTTAGATATCTAAGGCGCTGGTTCCAAATTCAAAAAGTGCGCGGCAAAGATAATTGCGGCGCTCTTATAAAGAGGATTAAAAACTCATTACTGCCCGCTAAAAGTTTCTCATAGAAAACATAGATATAGAATTTTAGAAGTTTCTCATAGAACCTTTGGGTGCACTTAAAGGCGAACCAAGTCGTCCTTTTCGAATAGATGGGATGAAATCATATTAGGTTATAAATTATATGATCTCGGAAACGGCTCAAACGATTTCGGTGAAATTTGCTATAAGGTATAGGGGGGTTTTTGCGGCAGAAAAATCCATCCACAATCTGTGAGATCAGTATTTGGATGGGTGAACACTTTTTGCGTGTATTTTTTTCTTAGAGATAGGTACACAGCACACAGCGTAGCGCTAGCGACACACTTAGTAAACATGATTTTATAAAAAAACGCACCAGAGGGGCTACCCTTGACAACAGTTTCAATCCCAATCCAATCCCAATCCAGTTTTCACAAAATTTAGCACTCTTCAATCAAAATCGAGATTAAAATTTAAATCGTGTACGCGACCGACTTCTTGTGATGATTCAAACAAACAACATGATGAAAGAACAACATGACGTAGGTGTGGCTACACACAACGCAATAAAACTACCATTCATTACATTTTAAAATAACTTGCATAATCCTTATCATTTCACCTAATTATTACTTATTTTCCCATATATCTTGGATTCGAGTATAGTCGATTTTGTTTAGTTCCTTAAAATTCCACCAGGTTCGCATCCAATCGTGTGGCAGGATTGGATTCAAGAGTACCAAATGGCACGATTTGACAGCAAATCCCAAATTAGGATTGCGATCGAGTGTCAAGGGTAGCCACCCAGATACCTACAACAAAATAAGACCAATTTAATTTAAAAAAAAACACATTTCAAATAAACTTTTATGAAGTGTACAACCCACTGATGATGATAATGATGAAATTAGTAAACAGAACTGTTTGCTGGCTGAAGTGGCTGATCAAATGCGCCCAAACACCGGCGAGTTCCGTCCAGAGCATGGACGTAGCATACCTAAGTCCATGGTCCAGAGACAGAGAGCTTGTCTATTGTACCTGCCATCTCCACCAGCAGCTCTATATAAAAAAATCCTCTATGATCGCTGTCACCAACTCACCACATTATTAGACGATATGTTAAATTATTTCGACTCGCGAGTGGGCGGAGCCTAGCATAATCAGGAGGGCGCATCGCTGCAAAACATCGTGAAACCAAGGCAGGTGCCATCTTACGTTGAACGAGTGTACTACGACGTGCCTGCGCCGCGCCAAACTTTGGGTTTAGGAAATGCATGGAGTAGCTTTCTCACTAGAATAAAAGAAGTATATTTTTATGTTAGGTAAGTAAAGTAAGTGTCTACCTATTTTATATCGTTATCTGAGGATCGCTGTGGTCAGAGAACACGAATATGTTGTTAGAATAAAAAAAAAGTATTTTTGTCTTTCGCATGAAGATATATCTACCTACTCGTACATATACACGCCTGGCAAGAAAACCTCTGTGGGCCGGCGTGCGAAGGTTTGCCTACGATGCAGGAGGTTGCGGGTTCGATTTCCGGCTCTGAACAAATATTTGTACGATCTGCAGCTATTTGTTCACGGAGTTCTGGGTATTTAGTAGGTAAAAAATTTGTTGTGTGACCTGTCCAGCAATATTTATTTATTTATTTATACATATAAACTTTTTGAACTAACATACCTATTGTTGGGTACAAAAAGGGTACTTAGTAAATAACTGAAAATGCAATAATGGCTTCTATTAGACGAGTATCAGGTAGGTATCTGAGTGAGTAAATTTAGAAAAAAACTTGTCTAATTATTTATTAAAAATCAACAAAACTTAGTATGTTTCTTTCATTCATATCTTTGTTTTGGTGTGCATCCAACTGTGCGTCTTTTGGATCTTCAGGTTCTATTTCTGTTTGGCAGGTTCCTTCAATTTCTTTATTTTCAGAATCTGCCATATTAGCTGGTTTTTCTTTCAGTTTTACGTAAGACGGCTCTCTTATTGGTTTTCCTCTTGAAAATCTTGGATCGACCAATTCTGGCAATAGGCAGTCAAAGTAAAAAGCAGATAAGCAGGGTTCCATGCGTTCCTGCCAGAATCGATCATCTTTTTCAATAATTTCGCTTTTTATTTTTTTATCGCCGTATCATACCGCCAGTACACATCTTGGTACATTGCAAATATGCATTTGACCTTGCACCTGCATGAACCAGTCTGAATTTTTATTAACATATGTTTGACCAGTTTTTTTGTCCACTTTCCAGAAATGCATTTTACCGCCTTTTATTGCTTCATCGATGCCAATCTTATACGGTACTATTGGGCATTTGATTTCCACTAAAGTGTTTTAATTTGAAATAACCCCATCAGGACTACATCCTAAAAATGGTTGATGTTTATCTATGAAAAGCCCACATTGATCTATTTTTTCTTTGAACATCTCGGATACTTGTTCTCGAGCTATTTTTTCGTGCGTTGATTCATGATTTACGGATGCCACGTGACTAACGTTTGGCTGGTATAATAAGTTCTGTACCATGTTAGCACAAGAGTTTGTTTTTCTGGGTTTGACAACTTTGCCGAAGTTGGAACTCGTTAGAAGTTTTTTTCGTAGCTCCAAACACTCGCCAGATTCACTTTGTAGTTTAGTATTTTCTTGGATTTCTTGTCGCTCTATTACAAGTTTTTCAAGAATGTCGCCTTAGCTATTTCAAATATTTCTGAATCCATATCCGGTCTGTCAACATGTTTACTGTAGTTATTAGGTTCTATTTCAGAATTTTCTGGTTCTATTTCAGTTAGGCAGGTTCCATCATTTTCTTTATCTACAGAAATTGCCATATTCGCTTTTTTTTCTTTCGGTTTTACGTAAGATGGCTCTCTTATTGGTCTTCCTCTTGAAAATCTTGGATCAATCAATTCTGGCAAAAGGCAGTCAAAGTAAAAAGCAGATAAGCAGGGTTCCATGTGTTCCTACCAGAATTGATCATCTCTTTCAATAATTTCAATTTTGATTTTGTTATCGCCGTACCATACTGCTAGTATACATCTTGGTGCTTTGCAAATATGCATTTGACCTTGCACCTGCATGAACCAGTCTGAATTTTTATTAACATATGTTTGTCCAGTTTTTTTGTCCACTTTCCAGAAATGCATTTTACCGCCTTTTATTGCTTCATCAATGCCAATCTTATACGGTACTATTGGGCATTTGATTTCCACTAAAGTGTTTTCATTAGAAATAACGCCGTCAGGACTAGATCCTAAGAATGGTTGATGTTCATCTATGAAAAGCCCACATAGATCAATTTTTACTTTGAGCATCTCAGATAGTTGTTCTCGAGCAATTTTTTCGTGCGTTGATCCATGATTTATTGATGCCACGTGACTTAGGTTTGGCTGGTATAACATGTTCTTTACCATGTTAGCGCAAGGGTTTGTTTTTCTGCGTTTGACAACTTTGCCAAAGTTGGAACTCGTTAAAAGTTTTCTCCGTAGCTCCATCCACTCGCCAGATTCACTTTGTAGTTTAGTAGTTTCTTGGATTTCTTGTCGCTCTATTTCAGATTTTTCTAAGTTTTTCAAGAATGTTGCCTTTGCCATTTCAAATGTTTCTAAATCCATATCTGGTCCGTCAACATTTTCTCCGTAGTTCAAATCAGTCTTTTTCTGTATAAGTTTTCGATTTTTCTTTCTTATTATTTTCTTATTATACTCTCTCTGTTTAACTTTGCTTTCTTCGAATAGTTTTAGCCTTTTTGATGGTGATCCTTGGTAAATTTTGTTATGAACTGTAGTATATATTTTCCCACTATTAAAAGAAACTACAGCGCCTGCGCATCTTCCTTGATATGAGCCTCTCAATGCATAATTTATTCGTTTACCACCCACGAACTTAGCAATTACTCCATTCAATCGCTCGACAACGTTGCTATCCACGTTTTCTATCAAGCTCCTCGCTTGCGAAGCCAGATGGCCAGTGATAAACCGAATTTGTGCCCATATACGGCATTTAAATATCTCATTGGGCTCTTGGTGGGTCTCTTTACTGCAGATAGATTTATTGCAATTTTCGTGATTGCTATAAGCGTGTTGAATGGATACATTTATGTCATTGTGTAATTTTTGGACACTATCATGCTGCCTATTTTCGTTATGGAATTTTATAGTTTCACATATGTACTTTCTGGCTGAAAGTATTCTTTCAGTTGTTATCTTTTTTTTTTGGTTTGCGTCAAACCGTGCGTCCTGTTTTAAGTTCTGCAACTTGGTGCAGAAATTCCGTAAAATATGATTACGACAACCGATTTTCTCGACTGTTATGTCTGAATAGGGCCGAGCTAGCAACATTTTTGCATAAGTGCTGCTGTCTCCGTCTGCTATAAAACGTGAATATATGACCTGATGCATCTCTATTGATCGCTTGAACCCTTCTACTAGGATTTCGGACTCCATAGCTGTAGAAGGTCCGGTGAAGTTTTTGTAGCAGTTATGTTCCTTAGCATCTTCAACTCGTTTTTCAGCCCTTGCACAGATACAGCAGTATTTATTTCTAACAGAAAAAAACAATACTTTTCCAAAACGTCTCCCGATTATAGTCGCAGCTCCCGACAGTGCAGCATAATTGGTTCTGTATGATCTTCTACACCAACAGCCATCGATGATAACATCTATGACAGGTGTGCCATCATGAGTGACCTTTCCTTCGGCTATTGCAGCTTGTCTTTCTTCTTCTCCTGCCTTTCTCATTTCATCCCAAGACGTTTCTTCCCAAGCCTGGCAAACTTGATCGTGTGATTTTTTGTACATATGAGGAGTTATTCGAGGCAAATCTAAAGCTGCTGTGAAATTTTGTAACTGTGCATTTCCACAACCAGCTACCATAGCACCAGTTACAGCGTTCTTGTTTAAGTTTTCATGTGAGTTTTTTATTTTGAATTCTTCTTTACACATAGAACATGTGTATTGAAACTCTGAATTTAAGCCAGTCTGTATTTCTTTATCAAGCTGCAATGTGCTCAGGCTGCACTCAAACAGTGACGCATGTTCTGAAATTCGCGTAAGTTCTCTCCAAAAATAATTGAAATCTATTATTCTATGTTCTGCTACATATACACGCTGAAACAATAGTTTGAGAAAAATAACAATATCTGTCACAACATAAAACTACAATAAACAAGTCAAGGCAAAATGTGGGCAAAATCCATACATTTGTGTCATCAGCTTTGGTAGGTGCTTCAATTACAAACTCATTCTCTTCAATTTCACTATTATAAAAGACATCGTCTGCCGGAGATATTTTTCTTTTCATAGCACAAGTTCTCTCATCGACACTTTCCTTTTCAAATCCACTTGCTTGTAAAATATCAGAATTTTCTCTGAAAAAAAAACACTTTATTACAAAATGTACACCTAAATGGATAATTGCCTTGACATAATAATTACCAGGAGAAGGTAAGTGATCCCACCCCTCTGCATCCATCCACACACCAAATATTATCAAAATCCGCTCAACCATTACGGAGTTTAGTGCAACTACATATACCGCGAGCATAGCAGCGGGCGGAAGCTAATAAAACATACTCGGGGATAATGTTGCTTTCTGTTATCGAAATATTTTTTGGAATCGGATCAGTTGTTACGGAGATTACCCCTACATCCAAATTCATAAACAAATTTTATCGCACATTATTATAGGGTCGATAAAATAATAATTACTATAATAATATAGTGAAGACACAAACTAATTTATCGAAGAGAGACAAACAATCTTCAACTTGCCTATCGAAAGTAGCCTGCAATGATAGCGACTCCATTGTTCTATGTTCCACGCTCGAACTTTGTGCGCAGGATTTCAAATCCGCGTCTGTTCTAAGGGACTCAGCTGATATATTATTTCTGTCAATAAATTACACATGTTTTAGTTAGATAGGTACGTATCAATGTTAGCATATTATAATGTATGATACGATGGTAGGTACCTCCTATTTTCTGTCAATAAATTACACATGATTGAGGTAGTTACCTAGTAGGTAGCTACTATTTTCTGTGTAATAATTATTTTTCTGTCAATAAATTACACAAGCATTAGGTAAGTAGGTAGGTAGGTACGTAACAATGTATAAAATGTATGATACGTTGGTACCTACTAGGTAGCTACTATTGTCTGTGTAATAATTATTTTTCTGTCAATAAATTACACAAGCATTAGGTAAGTAGGTAGGTACCTACGTAACAATGTATAAAATGTATGATACGTTGGTACCTACTAGGTAGCTACTATTTTCTGTGTAATCATTATTTTTCTGTCAATAAATTACACAAGCATTTAGATAGGTAGGTACGTAACAATGTATAAAATGTATGAAACGTTGGTACCTAGGTAGCTACTAATTTATATGTGATAATTTTGTTATGGGTTTAGGTAGGACATCATTGTGCCACTTTAGAGGACTTATAATAGTTTATTATTGGTCAGCACAAAATATACCACGTAGGAATATATAGGTAGGTACTCACAATTTGGCGTCCCTCATTTTTTTTCCTTTTTCTTCTGTAATTTTTTTGAAACATTTTCGTTTTATTTTTTTGTAGATAGTCTTATTTCCCATTTCACAAAATTGCGACACGCGAGCGCACGTCCTTACGTCAGAGAAGATTGCGTCCGACTGGGCGGAACTGTGAGAAAGCGATAGCGCTAATTACGCACTTGGCTGCGGGAAGAGCTTCGGAATAGATTTCTGCCGCTCTGAAGTAAGTGGCGTAAGCGACAAACGATAAAACTTCGTTTTTTTTTTTTTTTTTTTTTTTTATACTACTTGGATGACGGAACAAACAAGAGGCCCACCTGTTTTGCTTCTAAAGTAGTTTAAATACAAAAATATTTATCTATAATTAATCTAAGTAATGTGATTACCTACTGAATAGTATAAAAAATTACGCTTAATATTTTCTCTAATCGAAGGAGGAACCTAAAATTGGTTTAAGGAGGGCCAATTTCAAAAAATAAAGTTATCGAGAAAAGTTTCACCAATCGTGTTTCTAGTCTATAATTTATTTAGATTACATCCTCAAGTAATTACTGTATTAACATCAAGTTTGTAACCTTTACTGATACTGAGTGAGCGTGTAACGAAACAACTTCAAAATTTTAACATATCGTCTTAAAGAAATTTTTTATTAGAAAATTACAGTATTGTCACCGGAACCAAAAACTACAATATTGACCGGAACTTGACGTAGAAGTCATGCCAAATTTCAGTTTAATCGGATATTGAGAATTGCTCGAAAATTCACTCGTCAGATGTAACAATCAAGCATTCAGACGTAAAAGTTAGGTGTTAGGTAAGTAGGTGTAAAAAAAAATTACAATTAGTAAAATTCACAACAAATACTCTACAGGAGGTAATACCTACCTATTAGATAGATAGATAGATAGATAACACTTTATAGCACACCACAAAAATAAAAATAACATTAAAAACAATCAGAAAAATAAGTACCTATGGAAGTACAATGGGCGGTCTTATCGCTGAGAGCGATCTCTTCCAGACAACCTTGGGATGGACTGGAATTGACGAGAACGATAAAGGACGGTGGTGTAGATCAAATAAATAAATAAATAAAAGTATACGTATACATACAATCTAACTTATAATAACATAAATATATAATATAACTACACAAAATATACTAAATAAATGAATAAAAATATCTGAACATATTAATTAATTATATTAATTTACAGTTTTACGCAATATCAGTAGGTACATACTTACTATGTACCTGCTAGGTACATAGTAAGTAATAATCTCCCTAATAATCATAATAGAACATCTATTAGGTAGGTAGGTACTTTTAGTAAAAAAACTACGACTTTGTACCTATTACAAGACTATTCCCTATACCTATCTATGTAGGTTTTGGAGGTAGGTAGGTACACAAACCTATCTATGTAATTCATGATCGTAAAAGTAGAGACACAATTTACTTACTTAACTGTGAAAGAAGATAATTAAATTAATTTTTATAAAAGCCAGTGAAACCATTAAAAAAGTTATTATTCAACTAACCTTTTGCCCGCGGCATCGCACGCGTAGTGTCTAGATAAGAATTAGTCCCTCCCCCCTTACCATACATTCACCCTCCAAATAAAGGGTAAAACGGGACCCTATTGCTAAGACTCCGCTGTCCGTCCGTCTGTCCGTCTGTCACCAGGCTTTATCTCATGAACCGTGATAGTTCGACAGTTGTTATTTTCACAGATGATGTATTTCTGTTCCCGCTATAACTACAAATACTAACAAACAGAATAAAATAAATATTTAAGGGGGCTCCCATACAACAAACGTGATTTTTTTGCTCGTTTTTGCTTGATATTGATAACGGCAACAGGTAGACGCTTGAAATATTCACAGAATATTTAGTTATACAATTCACTTTAAAAATAAATAATTAAATTAAAATAAATCATATATTTAAGGGGGGCTCCCATACAACAAACGTGTTTTTTTTGCCGTTTTATATATAATGGTACGGAACCCTTCGTCCGCGAGTCCGACTCGCACTTGGCCGGTTTTTTTATGTTAAATAAAATAAATAATTCATTATTTCAGACACAATCCAATACACAATTTCAATCCATAGTACATTAACAAAAAATATATAAACCAAAACACGGGTCAAAACAATAAAATAAAATTATAAAATTGACGTAGCTCGGAAGCTACTCAGGTGGCAATCTCCACCCAGCGTCGGTACACACTCGTCTGCATCAGTCTATCCCCCAGACTCTGGATGATAGCATTATAACACGAGTCAATCTCCACCCAGCGTCGGTACACACTCGTCTGCATCAGTCTATCCCCCAGACTCTGGATGATAGCATTATAACACGAGTCAATCTCCACCCAGCGTCGTTACACACTCGTCTGCATCAGTCTATCCCCCAGACTCTGGATGATAGCATTATAACACGAGTCAATCTCCACCCAGCGTCGGTACACACTCGTCTGCATCAGTCTATCCCTCAGACTCTGGATGATAGCATTGTAACACGAGTCAATCTCCACCCAGCGTCGGTACACACTCGTCTGCATCAGTCTATCCCTCAGACTCTGGATGATAGCATTATAACACGAGTCAATCTCCACCCAGCGTCGGTACACACTCGTCTGCATCAGTCTATCCCTCAGACTCTGGATGATAGCATTATAACACGAGTCAATGTCCACCCAGCGTCGGTACACACTCGTCTGCATCAGTCTATCCCCCAGACTCTAGATGATAGCATTATAACACGAGTCAATCTCCACCCAGCGTCGGTACACACTCATCTGCATCAGTCTATCCCCCAGACTCTGGATAATAGCATTATAACACAAGTCAATCTCCACCCAGCGTCGGTACACACTCGTCTGCATCAGTCTATCCCCCAGACTCTGGATGATAGCATTATAACACGAGTCAATCTCCACCCAGCGTCGGTACACACTCATCTGCATCAGTCTATCCCCCAGAATCTGGATGATAGCATTATAACACGAGTCAATCTCCACCCAGCGTCGGTACACACTCGTCTGCATCAGTCTATCCCCCAGACTCTGGATGATAGCATTATAACACGAGTCAATCTCCACCCAGCGTCGGTACACACTCGTCTGCATCAGTCTATCCCCCAGACTCTGGATGATAGCATTATAACACAAGTCAATCTCCACCCAGCGTCGGTACACACTCGTCTGCATCAGTCTATCCCCCAGACTCTGGATGATAGCATTATAACACGAGTCAATCTCCACCCAGCGTCGGTACACACTCATCTGCATCAGTCTATCCCCCAGAATCTGGATGATAGCATTATAACACGAGTCAATCTCCACCCAGCGTCGGTACACACTCGTCTGCATCAGTCTATCCCCCAGACTCTGGATGATAGCATTATAACACGAGTCAATCTCCACCCAGCGTCGGTACACACTCGTCTGCATCAGTCTATCCCCCAGACTCTGGATGATAGCATTATAACACGAGTCAATCTCTACCCAGCGTCGGTACACACTCGTCTGCATCAGTCTATCCCTCAGACTCTGGATGATAGCATTGTAACACGAGTCAATCTCCACCCAGCGTCGGTACACACTCGTCTGCATCAGTCTATCCCCCAGACTCTGGATGATAGCATTATAACACGAGTCAATCTCCACCCAGCGTCGGTACACACTCGTCTGCACCAGTCTATCCCCCAGACTCTGGATGATAGCATTATAACACGAGTCAATCTCCACCCAGCGTCGGTACACACTCGTCTGCACCAGTCTATCCCCCAGACTCTGGATGATAGCATTATAACACGCACGAGTCAACTCTGGACATAAAGGAGGCGACCCTCTTCCTCTTTTCTTCCTTTGTTAAATCTTGTACACGATGGTACCTACGGAACCCTTCCTGTGCAAGTCTGACTCGCACTTGGCTGGTTTTTCAAAGATCCAGACTTTACGGACAGACAAGACAGACAACAATTAAAACACATCTCTTAACGGCCTCTTAACGGTAAGAGTTTACCTCAATTTGTACTATTATTTATTCTGTGCCTCGATTAGAATTTTCAAAACATATTTGTTTTGGTCGAAGTTACCTTTCAGTCCAGCAGTCACAGTTTTACCTATTATAGTCGCAGATAACATAATACTATCTATTATAGTACAGATAAATATGTGTTGGTTTGTACATATTTAATGATGACATGGGTCTCATACACATGAGTACCTCCAGCGAGGACGTTAATACGCGAGGGCACTCTACGTAGATTGGTTACACGCAAGTCCGCCAGTGTTGTATGTAACGTCTAATATGGTTGAGCAACTCGGGAATGTGGTTTCTGCTAAAATGGATAAAAACACGCGAAATACCTACGATAGTTTAAGCCCCCTCACTTGGCTACTCAAAATATTCGCTATCAACTGCAACGTGGAACATGAATCTTATCCTAAATCATTTTATCTTACAAAAACTCTACTCACGATGGCGGTGATTGGATCCCTGAATATATTCTGTTTATATTACAAAATAAAATTCATCTTTGAAACTATCAGCTCGTCGATCAAACTGACGGATTCAATACAGATGGTTTACGATCACTTCCAATTCATCATAGATTTGTGGTTTATCTATAAGTACGGGCGACACATCAGCATCGAGTACTTCAAGCAGTACGAATCTATAGACTTTATCCTCGGAATGACTGACTACACCACGATCAAATGGAAAATAGCAAAACTGTTATACGTATTTATCTCAATCTGGTTTACGAGCTCGGCGTTTGACTTCGCGGCGTGGTGCCTGGGCTACGGATGGGTGACTCCGCTGGTCTATTCCATCGCGTACTTCTACTTGTTCATAAAGATTATAACCACGTTGGATCTAACTTCCCACATCATGCACATAGAAGTTCGATTGACAATGATGGCAGATTTGGTTCAGCATTGCTACTCGGCTTCGGAAAACTTGCCAGGGTTCTTCGGTGATTCAGTTTGCGTTAAGAACTGGCTTCACCCGGACGCTTGCTCGCGGGCCCGACAGTTGAAGTCTCGTCGTAGCCCTCTGCAGATACTTTCTAACGACGACTACAATGAAATTCAGTGGCTCACCAGATGCTATCTGTTACTCACAGAGCAAGTGGAATTCATCAACAGCATTTTTGGATTCAGAGTAAGATAAGAAACATAATACTTTTCGAAAAAAAACGACTTCATCGGTTCCACTTCACCAAATGCTCATACCTGACTTGTACTACTGACTTGTAAGTACTTGAGGAGTTTCCTCAATTCCTCATGGATCCCATCATCAGAACCAGATTTTGATGAAAATGGGACCAATCTGGAAGCATATCGAATCAACAAAAAAAACAAATCAGTTCATAAAATATGACAAAGATATGAGGTAACAAACATAAAAAAGAACCTCCTCCTTTTTAGGGTTCCGTAGTCAAAGACAAGGAACCCTTATGGATTCGTCATGTCTGTCTATCTGTCTGTCTGTCCGTGTATGTCACAGCCTTTTTTTCCGAAACTATAAGAGCTATACTGTTGAAACTTGGTAGGTAGATGTATTCTGTAAACCGCATTAAGATTTTTACACAAAAATTTAAATAAAACAATTATTTTTGGGGTACTATACTTAGAACTGAAACTAAAAAAAAAAAACATCAAACCTATACGTGTGGTAGGTCTTCTAAATCTATGGATAGGTCTTCAAAAATGGTGTTGAGGTTCCAAAAATATTTTTTTTCTAAACTGAATAGTTTGCGCGAGAGACACTTCCAAAGTGGTAAAAAGTGTGTCCCCCCCCACCCCCCGTAACTTCTAAAATAAGAGAATGATAAAACTAAAAAATATATATGATGTACATTACCATGTAAACTTCCACTGAAAATTGGTTTGAACGAGATCTAGTAAGTAGCTTTTTATTTTTGGGGTTCCCCATACCTAGAACTGAAAAACAAATTAAAAAAAAAAATAAACCCATACGTGTGGGGTTCTATGGATAGGTCTCCAAAAATGATATTGAGGTTTCTAATATCATTTTTTTCTAAACTGAATAGTTTACGCGAGAGACACTTCCAAAGTGGTAAAAAGTGTGTCCCCCATAACTTCTAAAATAAGACAATTAAAAACTAAAAAAAAAATATGACGTACATTACCATGTAAACTTCCAACCAAAATTGGTTTGAACGAGATCAAGTTTTTTTTTTTTTAATACGTCATAAATCTTAATCCATCCAAGAACTTTTATATTATGTTACTTGCTGCTACGGAACCCTTCATGGGCGAGTCCGACTCGCACTTGGCCGCTTTTTTTAAAAGTCTGTTTAAGAGCCGTTATTGTGTGCGACATTGAGTTGCCAAACTTTTTGGTTGAAGGCCAAACCAAACCATGTCTTCATTTTCAGATATTGCTGAACAGCTTGAGCTTGCTGATTGATATTATAAGATTTACGAACATCGCAGTAAGATTGATCATCGGTACGCAGGTTCGTTGCTCCAGCCAGACAGACCATCATCATGATTCATGTTGATGTATTCTGTGCTGTTAAATATCATCAAAATTTGATTCCGTGCTCCCTGGTTTCAATGCCACTATTATCCCCGACGGCACGGAGCCGGGGTGTATGCGTTTAGGGTGAGAGGTTGTGTGTTTGTGTGTAAACGAATGTTCCCATTTATCTCCCAAATAGGTACGGTTTTCTATATAAATTAAAGATGGTAATTGCAAGATGGTTCTTAGCTATGGTGGAAATTGATGCAGCATTCAAGAATCATCGGCTCTCATTTTTTTTTTATATTTCACCCAGCATTCACGTATATAAAGTCCTGATCCCACACCAGGATTCCCTGTGTCGTGGGTATCAGGAACTACTAGTACCTAATATGGTACCTTACACATGGAGCGAATATTTGCAGATCATACAAACATTGTCCCGCTGACGCGCCCGCCGCATAGGTGTATATTTTTCAAATTTTAATGGAACACTGAAAGTAGTCTAGGGTTTTCTTTTTTCATAAAATTGACTTGTTCAGTTGGAGATTTTGTAGGTCACCACCAACGATATCAGGTACTTCCCGGCTGTGTCGAGCCTGCTGCGGATGTTGACCTGCGTGGCCGTGCTCGTCAGCTTGGTGTGCCACTGCGAGAGGGCTTATGACCAAAAGGACAAGATCGTCAGTACGATCGACCACCTACTCGTCAATAAAAATCCTGGTAAGTTTGCACAAATCAGTAAAACTTGCGTGTTTAGAAATAGTACCTAGATTGCATTACAAGTTACAACGTAGCAAAATTATATTTTGAATATATATATAGGCGAGGGCGCTATTTTGAATACAGAGCTAAGTCACAGATTACTTAATAATTACTACGTAAGCTGAGTCAAGGATTCTAAGTAGAATCCTGAGCACAGCGAGCGTCTATAAATGTCACCCGAGGAAAAATAATTATACGGCCGAGTGATAGGTACAGTCTAGGTACTTTTAATTTCCCTCTATAAGAATAAATACTATTTAAAAAAAATAAAAAAAACACGCTTTTATAGCTAACCGAACTAAAAAATAGAAAATAATTTTCAATTTCAAAGAGTTTATGTTACAGTAGTAGAAGATCGAACAATCAATCAATTTTTTTTTTTTAAATCGTGGGGTGCTTGGTAAAGTAAATATAACAATCATTCTGTTGGCAACTATCTATGAGAGGAAAGTTATGAAAAGTAGTAAAATGCACCCCACGCTTTTTAAAAAAAAAAAACTGATTGATTGTTCGATCTTCTACTACTGTAATATAAACTCTTTGAAATTGAAAATTATTTTCTATTTTTTAGTTCGGTTAGCTATAAAAGCGTGTTTTTTTAATTTTTTTAAAATATTATTTATTATTCATTTTTTAGTTAGATTTATCTCTCTCTCTCTCTCTCTCTCTCTCTCTCTCTCTAACTCTAACTCTCTCTCTCTCTCTCTCTCTATGCAAAGTTTCAAATTAATCAGACTTCTGGAAATTGGTGAAACTTATGCTCAAAGATTCAGTTACATACATACATACATACATAGATACAACACAAGCTAATAAAAGCGTGTTAAAAATAAAAAAGAGGCGCCTTTACACCAAACAAAGAGTAGACGGTTACTTTGCATAAATGTGGCAAACTTTTAAAAATAAGTACCTAGTTACCTAAGACCAAAAATACTGTTTCCGAAAATGACTTCGTTCCTTTTGCATAATACGCATTTTAATACGAAGAATATAAGGGTGAGAAGTGAAAACCAATCGTTTTTCTATTGGATGAGATGAAAAATATATTTATCAACATATTAAACTTACTACCAGTTATTGCATACAAAACATCACGAGGGAACCACAGCACCACAAAATTCTTGAAGCATCGGGGCCTGATGTGCAGACGCGCACCAAGAGCACCAAGTAGGTACCATTAGCAGGAAGGAACCTATACCTAATTAAACCTACCTACCTATAATATAATTAATACATAGTACATAGACACACGCCTTTTTCCCTGAAAGGGTAGGCAGAGCCTCAAATGGACCTCTTTCCACTGTGGGTTGCACCATCGTGGGAAATAGACGTGACATGTGGTGAGCTCATCGCCGCCATTGCTTTCCATGACTGACTCTGCTAACGCTTTCTTCCAGTAATACCTAACACATTCATTAAATAAGCTAGCAGCCAGGACAAACCTATACTTACGTAGTAACTATTTAGTATTCTGTGCCTATACCTATACCTATTAATACCTATTATAAATTTCCAGGTGAAAAGCTGCGCACTACGATGATCGAGCTGCGCGCGCTCATGCTAGCGCGCCCGATAAGCTTCAACATTGCCAAGTTCTTCAGGCTCGACAACACATTTCTAATGTCCATAGCTTCCGTGACCGTCACTTACACCATCATATTGCTGCAAAGTATGAATTAAATCTTCATCATCAGAAACCTTTAGACGTCCACCGCTGGACAAGGCCACCCCATTGAATGCAATCGGGGGATTTGCCAAAATAACCAATTACAATTATGATGTTTGAGTACTCGGATGGATGCCGCTGCCCATCCCCTGGTATAATCCCAGGAGGAGTCTAATCTTAGGTCAGACACAACTGCACGGCATGAATTAAATACATATAAAAAAATTAAATCCCTTATTGGCTGTATGACAAGATGTACCTATTAGCACAGAATATACCTATAATAGTACAAGTAGGTACTATTAGTTGAATTTAAGAACTGTGTGATTTTGTTATTAAAAAAAATAGGTAATAACGTGTTAATTACTCGTATTATTTCTTGGAAGTCGCCACCGTCGGAAAGGTTTGCCGTGTTTGCGCTAAAAAGAAGATTTAAACGCCCGAACGCGACCTACCTACTGTTCGAAAACATTTCTATTCACATAAGTAGGGGAGCGTGGGGTAATGGGAGCGGTCGGGAAATGGGAGCTATGGTGATTGAACGGCATGTAGGCATATTAGTGGGATTGTAAACACTCGGCCACTTCCGCCAACCTTCGAGAAACTTCGCCTGACCGGTACGAGCTAGGAAGATGGACTAAAGCATGGAACTAAGGCTAAAAACGAAACGGTATCGATTATACCAGTCTCATTCTTTTATATGAATGTATTCATGTGTTAGAATGAGACAAGCATATATCTATCTGTTTTTATTTGTGTAACTCGTACCAGGCCTAATGTCAAATTACTACTACATTCATGGTAACAATCTAGGAAGATGTTTAAGCATGGTGCCTTTATTCAGGGTACGGAACGGAAAAACGACTGTCGTGTGACAATATATTTGTTTCTCTCTAACATAGGATCTTCTAGGATAGTTGTAAGAAGGAACACTCTATGCTATTTTAACACTCACTACATACTATTATACCTCCATGGGTATGAGCCGTTAGTGCCATGCGTTCAGTCACGAGCATCGATGCTCTAAGGTCACGAAAGACGGATGAGTGTTTTTCGCGCCACGCTTATAAAAAACTGCGGATTGCCAGCGCCAAGGAAAGCATGAAGATTTATTCTTATTTTATTACGTTTATATTCATTACATCCGTAGATTAATCCGCTAACTAGTACAATCTGTTAAATTGCGATTTAAATGAGAGTTAATTTTTTATATTATAACTTTTCAAAATGGTAGTAGGCGGGAAATAGGAGCCTAGGATGATTTTTCTTGATTTAATTTAAAAAGTTTTTTTTATTTGTGTTACCGTGAATAGTTCGTAGTAACTAACTAAGATCACATTTAAACTATATTTAGTTTAACTTTTGCGGAAGGCTAAATATTATGGCTCCCATTTCCCATATGAGCGTGAAATGGGTTCCCATTACCCGCACGTCTCGGGTAATGGGAGCGACTGACTTTTTTTGTAAAAACGTTATTGTATTCTAACTATGATTAAAACATACCTAAATAATTGTTCTAAGAGTTCGTAATTCAAAATTATAAGAAGATTAATAAATGTGTTTTTTATGAAAGTTTTCCCTTAGTAGGCTTCCATTACACCGCGCTCCCCTACACCGTAGTTATCCATTAGTTGGTGGATATGATTAAGTAAAGCTATGTAGGTAGTACGTACCTACGCTCGAATCTAAACGATTTCGATCTTCACACGTTATTGACAAGAGAGAAACACGACACCGTGTGGGGACGCTGATCGCCTTGCCCAGTATACCTATAACAAGTTGCCGGAATTGAGATGAACGTCTCCTACCTACCTTACCTTAGAGAAATGAAAAAAATTGTTGGCTGGATAATTATAATCAAAGGTCCTTATGGAAGGATTGCGCTGGGATAATATAAGTACCTAGTTTGGGCGAGCGAAGCAAGTCCTCTATATCCCCACAATTTTGCATTTTGTGGTACACTACGAAAAAAATATCACACCTATAGATTTGTAATTTAGCACATAAGTATATAATATGTCTAGCCGGTCGAGTCGCGCGATTTCGCTTGTATACTATCTCTAGAGTCGCGGGCGTATCACGGCAAAAATTATGGATGGGCGACTCATCACTAAATCGTTAATTGTGGCCTAATGAATGGACGCATAATAAAACTAATACCACTAAAAGAATACTCTTGAAATTTCTTATTGGTTTCTTTTTATGCAACTATTTTATAAAAAAAATACCGTTTTATTGAAAAAAAAAAAAAAAAACCTGACCACTAACTTTGAGATCACAGTAAACATCTTCACAAGTTCACAACGCACTTTCTAGTAGTTTATTGGTACATGGTCTATATCCTAAAAAACATTATTAATGCAGTTATTTACACTCAAATAACCAGAAAACACACAATTTTCTTTATTTCATAAATACTGATGACCGCGGCAACCACACGGCAACAAAATGGCGCCCGAATCGAATTTTATTTTTTTACTAACTTAACTTTAATCGTAAAAAGTGGTTATTGCCTCTTTGTCAGTCTACCAACATGCCTATATGGAATAGTGTTGCAATATCTAGCATCCGGTTCCTAAATAATGATTGATAGAGAGTATAACAAATCCTCTATGGACTGTGTCGGCCGGAGTCCAAGGTATGCGGAAATTAGTGTGTCGGCCGACACCGGTGCACGCCAAGCGGCTAGATGAGTTTAAATATTAAATAAATATATACATAAATAATAAAGTATTACATTATTATCCCAGCTTGTACTCAACTTCTCATCGGTCGCCAACGTGAGTGCGTTTTGATGTTTCGGTCTCCATAGAATTATAAATCTTACTTTGTTGGTAGGTACCGTATCTAACAACATTTATGGTAGGGTTGTTAACCTAGATAAGTGTAGGGTAGACTGGGGACGATTAAAACAGGTCATGATTGAAACATTTCGTTTATTTCAAAAACCATAATACCTTAGACACGTGACGTAGCACTCGCAAGTCCGCCGAACATGTTCGAATTAACTTAACCGCCTGTAGCGCTCGGCCCTGCGAGCGACAAGGACGTGCACAGAGAGGCGTTTGCATTTTCGCGCCCACAAAGTAAGTTTCTTGAGCTTTTTATTTCTTCTATAACATTTTTTGTCGTTATGTTTTAGTATAAATTATAGTTTTACTGTATTAATTAGTTATCTAAGAGTATTTATACAATGTTTGATTGGTGCTTGGGCCGATTTAAAATATATATTGTGGAGTTAGAAGTAGGTAATGTCGTATGGAAACAATTGAAACAATTTTCTGGGGACGTATGAAACGTTTCAATCGTCCCGGTGTTTCAACCATACCCAGTAACTACTGAGCCTAACCTAGTGAGGACTACCCATGGTTGACCGTGGTTCACTCAGTTGAACAATTGAATAGTTGTGGAACAATTAGTAGTACTAAGTGCAGCTGTGGTCGACTGTATATAAGTATTCAAGTCGAAATATCAGCAGTTGAACACAGCAGTTGTACCATGGGTCGTGTTATGATTGAAACATTGTTATGATTGAAACAATTACGTTTGTTTAAGAATGAATATCTGAGTGTATCTTTTTCTGTTTTGTTTTGTTTCAACTCAAATAACAAAAACTATGTTTATTATGCCAAATGTTAATGATGAGTTTATATTATAATACTGAAAGTTACATAGTGAAGAAAATATTTAAGGTTGTTTAGGCTAAATAGACTTACGTTTATAATTCCTAAAATATGTATGTTACGTGTATCAAGTTTTAACAATCTTATAAAAACCTGTATTTCTTACCAATAAGATTCCAACGAGTACTAATAAAATAACTATTATAATTCTAAATTTATAAACGTGTTTCAATCATCACCTCATGGTGTTTCAATTGACCTCACTATGGGGTCGATTAAACCACTTCTTTTTTTCTTCTTTATAATGGTTATTGTAGCTTCATTGATAATGCTAGAGCCACCAAATACACTTTGTTTCAGAGCTAGATATATATTCCTTGAAGTAGCATTAAAATATTGTCTCTAAATACAATAGAAACTCCGTGACATGCAATCAAAGTAAAATTGTTTCAACCGTACCCAGTCTACCCTACCTATTTACGGTTGGTTATTAATGTTATTGAGGTTGAGTTCATGTAGGGTAGACCGGGGGCCGGGGGTAATAGTACCTACCACGGGGCAATAGTACCTACCAGTGGCGATATTTCTACAACCAAACAAAACAGCCTAACCTGTGTATGTATGTGTGTAACCTGTGTAACCTACGCATAGCCAAGGCTAGTGCCAAGTTCGGTATGTCCCGAAGTGCTCACTAGTTGGCACTTGGCTGGCAGCGCAGCGCGCTCGCTGCAAAATGGAAACCTACACGGATGATTTTTCATTTTCGCGCCACCGATGTAAGTTTTCACTCGGTACAGCTCGTTCACCGTAAGATGGCACCCACCGCTAACCAAGGCAGGTGCCATTTAAACGTAGGCTCAAATGCTCGAAGTTTAGATAGTTTATAAATTATCTAAGTCTCTAAGATAAATAAAATAAATAAATAATGCTGGACAGTATACACAATATTATCTAGCCCCAAGCTAAGCAGAGCTTGTGTTATGGGTACTAGACAACTGATATACTTAATACAATATATTACATACATAGATATTTTTTATTATACATAGATGATACCCAGAACATCTGCAGATAGCACAAATATTTGTTCCGAGGTGGGAATCGAACCCGCAACCTCCTATTTTTATTTTTAGAAGGGACTATTATTTATTCTGTGATAGGGGTCAGCCGTCAGCCGTAGTAGGTCCATGGGTCAGCCACACACATGGAACATAATACTCTCTAGCGAGCGGTACGGAGGCCTACATGCTCTAAGCAAGCGAGAGGTCAGCCAGCAATAAAAAGTTATCTGTGATCAAATTGTACCATATCCCATGGACGTAGAGTCCGCGCCACGACTTAAGCCCGGTGACTGGAGCGCTAGTTTCTATGCGCAAAAGTGCAAAAGCGATTTTTTTTGTAGTAGTAGTAGTAGAGCTTTTTTGTGAAAGAGTTCGTCCGGGGAAGTACTACCACCATACCTATTTCTGCCGCAAAGCAGTAGTGCTCGCATTGCTGTGTTCCAGTTTGAAAGGTAAGGGTGCCGGTGAAGTTACAGGCACATTAGACTTTTCATCTTTATGTCTCAGGGTGGCGGGCGCAGTGCAATGCCACATAGGGCGCGTCCTAGGTGGACGTGACCTATGAGGTAATGCAGAGGTTACCGCTTAACATCAGGAGGGCCATCTGCTTGTTCAATCATTCAAGTACCTAGTATAAAAAAAAAACTTCCTCTGATAGCAGTTAGTTCCTCAAAAGGCCGTCGGACTTCAGTCGTGGCGCGGACTCTAGTTTATGCATGGACTTAGTATACAAAAGTCCATGAGTTTATGTCCATGCCATTTCCACAAACATGCCACAAGTGCCACAAACCTAGTCTAGTCCAAGGTCTAGTCCAAATCCATCTAGTCATTTATAGCTCCTGTTTGTCTGTGTTTGATGTGCTCATGAATGTGTTTCCTATGTAGGATTTGCTATGGAATAAGCTGGCATTTTTTTTTTTTTTTTTTTCAGTAATTGGCGCCGCGCCGCACTGCTTGTGCATTTGCCATTTTCAAGTAAGTTATTTTGACTATATTGTATTTTCAATATATCTAGCAACGTTACACTCCTTCCAAGTCGTCAAAGTCACAGTCGAGTCATGATTTAGTAAAACGGTGGCCAATTTTACTAAAACTTTGGTAGACAATGGGGAACACAAAAGGGTCAAAATATTACTTTCAAATATACCTTAAATTGGAGCGTAGATCATTTACATTACATTAGTTTTTATTTCACTTCAATACATGCAGTAGTTCCGAAGTTATAAAGACGAGAAGTTTAAGCCCTTTTTTGAATTTCCGAGATTACGCGCGCTCATACTATGACGTCACACCCTCGTTCAGACTGCGACACGGCGTGGTAGCACAGAATAAATATTAGTACAAATAGTCCGGTGCGTTGACGCGCGTCTCGTTTCATTTTGTTTCGATTGGAATCCGCAATATATATTTCTTCAACGTCATGTGAAGAAGACGCAATACATTCACTTGAGGAAGTTGTCAGTTTTGCAATTTTAAGTTTTTTTACAACAGAGCGCTCAGGTTTTTCAACTGATTGTTTTTGACAAGCAAACCTATGAGGCACTACGCCTTTCTTGAGTTTAAGTTTGCCTCCAACTAGTTTAAACTTAACATAGTTTTCCATGTCATTTTCCACCTGAAACAATTTTTTTTTTTAAAAACAAATTAAAAACTCGAATAAAAACTGTAAATTAAAAACCGTGTTTAACGTATGTTGCATCTACTAAAGGTAGACTATCGTTTAAAAAAATGTTTACCAAGTAAACTAAGGATAAATGCGGGCCGCGAATTTGTTACTTCTGACAAAACATTGACTTATTTTAGTAGGAAGGTAATATTTCCATAATATGTATATTTTTCGGCCCGCTTATACAGTCGGTTGAGAAGCACTACACTGAGCTGCTTATTAAACAAGTTAAGTCAAAAAATTCATTTTTAATACTAGGTTTTACTATCGCCACTTTCCGACTCCATGATCAGATCAGCTCCGCTTCATCACGTGATTTGCATATTCATCCCAAATAAACCTTTCAGTATGCAAGCACTTTATTTATCTTCTAATGAGTTAGTATTTCGTCAGGGCTATTCATTAACATAGGTACCTACTAGGTAGGTAGTATACCTTCTACTTTTGATTGTATCAATAGGTATCTTACCTGATACCTATTTAAACAATCAAAAATAGAGAAGTCGGTAGGTACCTCCATTACGTAGGTCAAATGTGGCAAGGATAAGTAGAGAAGAAGGATAAACTTATTATCAACAAACACTTACATCGAAGTGGTCTTCACAGCAGTGCGCTTTAGTTTTAGGGCCTATTTTATCAACTCTTTTTACGGCTGTCATCCACTTTTTCCTCATTTTCGGGTCCTCAGGCACATAAAAAAAGAGTTTATTAGGTGTTTTGACTGTTGAATTGAAGCACCAAGGCACAATACAGTATTTTTTTCCCATTTTTACCACTGAGAACTGTATAATTTAGACTTTTACTGCGCAGCGGCGTGCGAACGAAAGCGCGACTGTCGAATGACCGAGGGTGTGACGTCATAAGCCAGTGAGCGCCCGCCCGCGTTTTTAAAAATCATCGGCTGGAAATACGCACTTTGATCGTAAATATCTCAGGCATTTTTTGAGATATGAAAAAAGTAAATACACAGTTTTTTTTGTAATTTTTTGTAGATTAATTTGGCATGTAAAGTAAAAAACGTTTGTCAGACCCATTTCCACCAATTTCAAAAGTCACGCAATTCACTTCCATTTCATTTCACTACACTTGTGCTTCTTAAACGAGCTACATTAGTTAAAATGCCACCAAAATAACACAAAATAACTCAAGAAAACACTAGGAAAAGAAATAAAATAAAAGTAGACAACGTCTCTTTTCGAAAATGGCGGGAAGAGTCCAAGCTGCCATTTATTTTAAAAAAACGTAGTATTTTTTTCTAGTTTTTGGGCAAAGCAAAGACTGCAGTGCTGCCAACTCAGTGGAACTTCCACTAGTTCTGGTGGTTTAGACTATCCTATTAGCGAGTAAATATTGGATTTAGTGGCTAGTGAATTTTTCTAGTCAATTTCTTAAACAATTTTGATTATGGACTTTATTTATATGGGAACTGGGTAAAGTTTGATTTGATTCAAAGGGTTACTGTATTTTTCTGGTTTGTCTATGACTTATTAGGAAATAAAAGACTTTCTAATGACAAAAAATAAGTATCTTACTCAGAAGACTTACTACAACTACGACTTTGGCTACTTTTTCTACTTATTTAATCTAAAGGGCATTATCGTATATTAAAATATTTACTTACGCACTTTTTTTTCTTTGTCTATGGTTTTCCGCCAACGTTTAGTGGTTTTCTGGTGGTTTGTGCGAGACCGATGGTTTTAGTGGTTTTCTGGTGGGCCATGCGGCCACATTTGGTGGGTTCGTAAAAAATAAAATTGGCAGCACTGGCAAAGAGGATTTAAACCAAAAACTACAATATATTACTGATTTATACTGTGGATTTAAATACTGGTTGGGCCTCTGGGGCAGTCTGTGATTGATATTTGATAATAATCTATTAATCAATAATAATTGCGTGATGTTTATTTGTAAGCTCTATTAGTAAATAGAGTTCAACGCTACGCTAGTAGTACGCTAGACAAGACTATGCGCTAAACGTTTCACCATGAGAGAATTAAGCTTGAAGGAAAAGAAAAGAAAATGCGCCAAGTGTGGGAGTTCGTCTGCTGAAGATTCCACCGTCACACTGCATCGCTTTCCTCAGCCAAACAAGGCGAACAAGTCTCGGTATGGTATTCTATCTATTTGAAGCTTTCGACGCAAAAGGAGGACCTGCAGACCTGTCGGCAGCGTTAATAATAAATGGTGTAACAAATACTGGGGCTGCTCGTTCACTTGTCTGCCATGATACCTTCTCGAGATTGAGCAGTTACGCACTTTGTAAAGGCTTTAATGGGTTGGGGTGTAGATAAGGGGGCACTGAGGAAAAAATACTTTTTAGCCTATCGTGTTGCTTTTTTCCTAGCCATTAATTAATGTTAAATGCATTTTTTCCATACGACTTATCGTTACTGAGATATAAAGTGTGACAAAATGATCTGCTCTCTAGTGTTTTAAATTCATGTTGACAGTCCGAGATGAATTTAAAACACTAGAGAATAGAGATCAGCACGTGAGCTGCGAGCAAGCCGAAGGCGAGCGTGGCCCGGTAGGGCCCGCAGCGAACCAGAACTGACACATGCACGCCAATACCTAAATAGCCTATGTAATACCGTAGGACTCTGACAATTGAAAGAGTTCATAGGTCAAAAATGGTAAGTCGTATGGAAAAAATGCATTGCATAGCAAAAGCTACAAGATAGGCTAAAAAAAAGTTATTTTTTTTAAATAAAATACTTTTTTCCTCAGTGGCCCCCTTATGTACACTCTGACCCCTCAACCTCCTAGTCACAGTCACAGGAGTATGCACTACGCATAGCTATTGCACCTAAAGCTGTTAGGATTTAGTTTATAAATTGTAAGAAAATACTACACACACAGGTTCACAGTTTTTTTGATGAAAAGAAGTCAGATTTTCGTAAGATTAAATTTTAGTTCTGTAGCCACCATATTTAAAACTTTAGTATATTATCCAACTAATTGTTGTTTGTTTCAGTTGTGAGCTTTGGGCAAAGTTTTGTTTTCCCAATGATGCATGGTGGTCACCACAATTTCAAAACAAGCTATTTACAGAACATAAAATGCTTTGTGATAAACATTTTAAAAGTGCATCCTTTGAAAAGGAGAAGCCAGCAAAATTTTCCAAACCTGTGAACCATTTTGACAAGGTTAGTGAGTTACCTATGCTGTTCCTAGAACTGTAATTCAGAAAGCAAGGAGAAACTACTATGTAATAAATTATATGAAGCTCTAAAATAGCCCTGTTACTGTTTGTGATTATCCAGTGGTAAGGTGTTTGCTTTTTAAAACTTTGATTGTCCTTTGTTTCACTACTATCTCACCTGTTGGTAAGTGACAATGTGGCCGAAAATGGAGCACTAAAGTCAGCAGTTCGCATTATAAACGTAGAACTGAAACGTTTAGTACAAATAGGAGGTATAGTAATGAGGTAAGGATGGTACCGGGCTGTGCGCCTGCTCCTCCTATGATGAAAAGGAGATGGTAGGATCAGATTGTGAGCTTATGCTTTGTTGAACTTTTGATATGTTTCTTTGAGTAAGCTTATATTATTTTATTGTAGGAATCATCACCCCACAGTAAAGAGCAGGATGGTTCGGCCGAGCCCGAAGTTGTTGTTGTAAAGAACGAACCACACAAGGAAATTGACATTGAAACTAGAAGTCAATCTCTAAAGAGGAACTCTCTGCAAACTGTTAAAAAGGACTCTCCAAAGAACACCAAACAAAGAAAACAAATAATAGAAAGTGCTGAAATTGAAGGCCCACTAATGAAAACAAAGGACATAACTTGGGATGTTGAGGCTCAAGAAATAACGCAAGAAGAAGTTGATGAATGGTTTGGTAAAACATCAAAATGCAAGCGAAATGATGACTGTGAACTTTATGGGAAACTAATGACCAAAAAACTAAGAACCTATGCAGTGTATGAGCGAAGTCTTTTAATGTTCAAAATTGATGGACTTTTAATAGAACACCCACCGGGATTTGACACATCTTCCCATAACTACTCAAATATTTCAACTGATCAAATTAAATCCGTGAGTTCAAAGAAACCAATAAGCAAAACTTCAACTGATAAAATTAAAACCATCCGTTCAAAGAAAACAATAAGTAAAGCCAAAAGTTCAAGGAGAAAATATTACAAATCATCATCATCATCATCATCAGAATCTGCTGTAGAACTCCATTCCTACACTATCAACACAGATAATACATTGTCTTCACCATCACAACCTAAGAGAAGGAAGGTGACAAAAGTGTCATCTCAATCAGTCCAACTCAGCAGACCAATTGAAGAAACTTCCCATGAACTGGATATCACTCAAGTTACATCTACCTCTATGCAGTCACTTTCACCAGTCAACACTATGAATATCCTAAATAAACCTGTCAAAGTTACAAGTACAACTCAAAAACAGCCAATCAGTGTTACAAGTAGTATCCCAGATCAACCAGTCAATGATAAAAGTAGTAACCAAAGGCTACTAGTCAAAGTTATCAGTAATATACAATATCCACCAATTAAAGTAACTAGTAGTATCCCAAATCAACCTAAAGTTACAAGAAGCATCTGTCTCAGACCAGACCAATCTATCAAAGTTACTGGTATCTCAAATAAATTGGTTGCCCCACAAGCTTCATCCAACTCACTGCCGTCACACTTACCACTGCAAATTACTATTCCACAGACTAAAGTAGTACCTGTTACTAGAAGTAAATTTGTTACATCGTCATTACATCCAAAAGGCAAAATTGTGATTGTGAAGTCCAAGTCATCTAAATATGTTCCATCTAAACAGCCACCAATTTTAATAACTGTCCCATCTTATTCTTCTTTATCAACAAAATGCGATATGAACTCTCTGGAACAGTTGTCCTCTATTGCAGCCACCCATGCATCACAATCAGAGCAGTTTCAAATGAGTTACGACTCTGAAGAAAATGTAACCACAGATGATATAAATGTTGTTTTGCACGAAGTAGTTCTTTCAGCTTCAGAACAAAGCCCTTCCCAAAATATAGTAGAAACTGCATTAAAAATTGCTAATATAAAAGATGCAGAATAGTTAAAATATTTTACGATAAGCCCTAATTAATTTAAAACCACATTGAAACTTGACCGAACTGAGACTGAATTGTGAATTGACTGAAAATTGGTATTCTGCTCCCTCATGATAACAATTTAGTGTACTTTTGATTCATGGTGACTGTAGATTAGAGTAGGATAGTGCTATGTATAATTGGAAAAAGTGAAAGAGAGACGCGTCTGCTAAGCTAAACTTATCAGGAAAACTGAAATGTTCAAGTGTCAGTCACATCCATTTTGTATTCATGTTCACAGACAGTGTACTACGTTCATGTTTTATTTTAGGTTGAGTAGAATACCATTGTGCAGCGCGAAGCCGGGGCAAGTTGCTAGTATCTCTATAAAAATGAACTAAAAAAAATACTAACGTACGCCTGATTGTCGCTTTTGAGTAACTTTCAATCATATTTGTGTTTTGAAAATACGAAGATTGCCGAGGCGCATTGCTGTACAATGCCATGTATTATTACATGTATTAGAGAAATACAAATTAAAGGGCCCTTTAATTTGTTTTTCTCTAAAAATTAAGTAAGAAAAATACTGACGTACATAAATCTTCTTCTTCTTTTTTTGGCGTTTTCAGCGGACCGGTAGTGGTGCCACCAGAGTTTGCCAATGACAGGTGATTAACTTGACATAAAACCAAAAAAAACGCACGCGAGTCGTGTTACGGGTGTGAGTTAAACTGACTGACTGTATCTACTTTACATACAACAATGCAGCAGTGAAAGGAGTGTGTAAATATAGATTTATGTTAATCAATTGAATGATCTTTGTAAGGTCTAACTAAGTATTTATTTTTGTTAATATTTTGTTGACTACTTTGTACTAATAGTTTGGAAGTGAATAAATATCACCAAGTTACTGTATCTATTTATTTTCCCTAAGCATACTTCTAAACAAGTTTAATCTACACTATATCTTCAACTCTAGAAGCAACCTGATGATCACCGTAGCGCGGCTGCGGTGAGTGAATATTTGCATGCTCTGCAAATATTCAATAGTCTGTGTGTTGTAGTTCCTTGGTACTCGTAGTTCCTGATACCCACGACACAGGGGATCCTAGTGAGGGCTCAGGACTAATGCGACTGTTGGGTGTGTTATGTTTATTCACTACCTCTGGTAGGTTTCTGGAATTTGTCTTCCTGGCTTCTGCGTAGTGGCGGGTACTCCGCACGTATCCTAGCTCGATTGTGCTAACACAATTGCTCAAAAGAGGCACCCTCTATTATTCTAATAGTGCTAGCACAGTGCAGGCAAACTCATTCACTGTGCCGTTGTGTTTGATGTGTAAGGTCTTTACTTTACACATAATAAGGTCTAGGCGAGGCGAGGCAGTTTGTCGCACAGAACTTCAATCAATGTAAAAATTACTTTGGTTGAAGGTACAGAACACTGCACACACGTGCGAGTCAATGTCAACTCGCGAGCTTCTGCCGCAATAGTATTAGCACAGTGTGCTGACACACTTGTGAAAGAGGCTTCGCACAATCTTCGCGAAAAAAGTGCGTAGTGTTGGGTAGACCCAACTCTATTCTGCGGTGGATGATTTTAAAATCTCTTAAGACGCCATAGGTTCTCAAATGTGTCTAGAATTTTAAAGTTTTTGATAAGAATTCTTATAGTTTTCTATGAAGAAAAAAATATATGATATTCTTGATCATTTTATCTAGTGAAATCATTAATTCAATACACTATTTGAATTACTTCACTCAATAAAAAAAAAACACAAAGATACCACCTTTTTAAAATTGAAATCATGTTTTTGACTTACTTCTTTCACGTTTTAACTTATGAAACACTTGGTGTCATGTTCATTTTTATTTAAATTAGTGAAGTCAATAACAAAATTTAGCAAAACTAAAAGGGATTTTTTTATATAATTTTTTAAACACAAATATAAGTACCAGAGCGTGCGCTCGGCTTGCTCAGACCGGTCCATAGAGGATTTTTTTATATATAGAAATAGAGATATATCTCCCGCCAAAAGAGGGGAGGAGCTCATGCGCGCCTTCTGTATTTGACTAATTGAACTTTTGCCATAGTAACTATTATTTATTCTGTGCTTTAGCTCTATTTGCATTTTTCATACTACATAAATAGCTAGCTACCTACCTATCGCTATATATGTATGCCTCTATAGCAAATAGGCATACTTATATAGCGATAGATAGGTGCCTGGCTATTGTTAGTAAAACAACGTTTTCAAACACAATATGCACCTTTTTATTTTTAAACATACAATAGTAGTTATTCATTAGATCTACCTATACACATTGCCGTGGTGTGTCCGGCCTAAGAATAGACCCCTCCATTTTCTCCCATGGATGTCGTAAAAGCCGACTAAGGGATTACCCGGACTTGTTAGTATGATTTGCTGGTATAAGATTTGTCCTGGCTGCTAGCTTATTATGAAATGTGTTAATACTGGAAGAAAGCGTTAGTTGAGTCAGTCGTAGGAAGCAATGGCGGCGATGAGCTCACCACTTGTCACGTCTATATTCCACGATGGTGCAACCCACTGTGAAAAGCGCCCATTGAGGCTCTGCATACCCCTTCAGGAAAAAGGCGTGTGTCTATGTATGTATGTAAATACATTATAATGACTTATTTCGTCTCGCTTGAGGGGCGAAATTATGATTTTTTGGTGTTTTTTGCTCATTACAGTTTATCAACACTTTTTCAGATAGAGAAAGTTGAATTCGCGAGCGCTAAGAGACATAACACACATGTTTTAATTGATAGTATCTCATAAATATCATCAGTTTTGCTAATTTGACCGTAAACAAACCCTTTTTATGTTTACAGTTAAAAAAATACCTTTAAGTATACATAGTTAACTTATTTTGCAGTTTTTCCACCATGCTTATGTACTTTTTTTTTGCATACTATTGTATACAAAAAAATTGTATTAAGTATATCAGTTATCTAGTACCTACCTATAACACAGGCTCTGCTTATATTGGGGCTAGATAACATTGTGTGAACTAGCATTATGTATTTATTTATTTTATTGGTGTTAAGTACTCAGGTGGATGCTGTTGCCTATTCCCTAATTTCTACACGCAGTCGGCTGTTACGACATCCACGGGAGCGGTCTATTCTCAGGTCGGGCACAGCAAGTTACCTGTAAATATGTTAGTATTCTGTAAGTCAATGTCATTATTGAGGGGGCTCCAATGCGACGGTCTCTTCTCGCATATGTCGAAGAGCGGTTGAGTCTCGCGAGTCAAGTTTGTTGCGATCGTGCTGCATAGTTCGTCGAAATCATTTCTTGTCCGGCACAGGAAACACTGTAATCAAAGAATTACATTTGTTAGCAACTAGCCTTTTGCCCGCGGCTTCGCAAGCATGTTGTTGGGATAAAAAGCAGCCCCCCCCTACCGCCCTTCGCAAGCGTTCATCCACACACCAAAAATCAATAAATAAAAAACTTTATCATCATTTGCATGCTAGATACTTTTTGGTAGGTAGAGCTTTTTTGCGAGAGTTCGTTCAGAGGAAGTGCTCGCATTGCTGTGTTCCGGTTAGAAGGGTAGGTGCCAGTGAAATTACTGGCACGAGACTTTTCATTTTTGTCTCAGGGTGGTGGGCGCAGTGCAATGCCACATAGGGCGGGTCGTAGGTGGATGTTATTGTATTGATAAAGGCAGAGGTTGCCGCTTAACATCATCTCTCTGTGGGCCGTCTGCTTGTTCCGCCATTAATATAGTTAAAAATTTGTAACGTGTTGACCATTTACCTACACAAGAACAACTCAGTGTTTCCACATTTTTGCAAATAAATAAATAATCTAATCTTTCGGATTTTGATTTGATTAATCAAAATCCGCTCAACCTTTACGGAGTTGAATTGGAACTACACATATAACGCGAGCGTAGCTGCGGGCGAAAGCTAATAAAATAGAGCCTATGTCCACCCTCAAAGTAATTTCTAAATATTCAAGAACAGTTTTTTTTTTAAATCGGATATGTAGTCGTTTATTACCTCCTACATACAAACTTACGAACTATAATATAAGTGTAGGTAGATTAATTGAGGAGTTACGCTTCTACGCGTTCCTGTTAGTTATTATGCTGAAGGTAATACATACCACAGCTACCGAAGGATCCATCACAAGGATGGGTATCCTGGAAACGTATTTGCAGTGATATGTACAGTCCATTTCCTTCTGATCATCAGTTATTTTATTCTGCAAATAAATAAAATAAGATGAGGCGACATTGAGAGTATCTGTTTACATATTATATACGTATGTTGTGTACATACATAGGTAGTTAAATAAAATAAATAATGTTGGATAGTACACACAACATTATCTAGCCCCTAGCTAAGCAGAACTTGTGTTATGGGTGCTAGATAACTAATATACATACATACATACATAGACACACGCCTTTTTCCTGAAGGGGTAGGCAGAGCCTCAATGGGCCGCTTTTCACAGTGGGTTGCACCATCGTGGAATATAGACGTGACAAGTGGTGAGCTCATCGCCGCCATTGCTTCCCACGACTGACTCAACTAACGCTTTCTTCCAGTATTAACACATTCCATAATAAGCTAGCAGCCAGGACAGATCTTATACCAACAAATCATACTAACAAGTCCGACTTAGTAAAATGCATTACATAGATATATATGTTTTATTATATAATAGAAGAATAGAAATAATTTATTTTGAACAGCACATACACACAGCTTGAATACACAAAACAAAAGTTACACCGTCAAAAAATATTTGTTGCTGTGTGTATAGTGCCGTCAAAAAAGGTCCATGCTTAGCATATTGCTGCAGTGAACTGCAACGCTGTTTTTTTTTTTTTTTTTTTTTTTTTTTTCTGTTTTTTAGTATTTGTTGTTACAGCGGCAACATAAATATATCATGTGTGAAAATTTCGACTGTCTAACTATCGCGGTTCATGAGATACAGCCTGGTGACAGAAATAATAAATAAAACAAAAATAAAATTTTGACAGCTGTCATCCAAAATGTAGATTTTGTCATCAGCTTTCATTTGAGCTATACAACGAAACTCTAGCAAAAGTAGTTTCCGAAATATGACTGTTTCAATTTTGACAGCTGTCATCAAAAATGTAGAGTTTGTCATCAGCTTTCATTTGAGCCATACAACGACACTCTAGCACGAGTAGTTTCTGAAATATGACTGTTTCAATTTTGACAGCTGTCATCAAAAATGTAGAGTTTATCATCAGCTTTCATTTGAGCCATACAACGACACTCTAGCACGAGTAGTTTCTGAAATATGACTGTTTCAATTTTGACAGCTGTCATCAAAAATGTAGAGTTTGTCATCAGCTTTCATTTGAGCCATACAACGAAACTCTAGCTCGAGTAGTTTCCGAAATATGACTGTTTCAATTTTGACAGTTGTCATCCAAAATGTAGATTTTGTCATCAGCTTTCATTTGAGCCATACAACGACACTCTAGCACGAGTAGTTTCTGAAATATGACTGTTTCAATTTTGACAGCTGTCATCAAAAATGTAGAGTTTGTCATCAGCTTTCATTTGAGCCATACAACGAAACTCTAGCTCGAGTAGTTTCCGAAATATGACTGTTTCAATTTTGACAGCTGTCATCCAAAATGTAGATTTTGTCATCAGCTTTCATTTGAGCCATACAACGACACTCTAGCACGAGTAGTTTCTGAAATATGACTGTTTCAATTTTGACAGCTGTCATCAAAAATGTAGAGTTTGTCATCAGCTTTCATTTGAGCCATACAGCGAAACTCTAGCAAGAGTATTTTCCGAAATATGACTGTTTCAATTTTGACAGCTGTCATACAAAATGTAGATTTTGTCATCAGCTTTCATTTGAGCCATACAACGAAACTCTAGCACGAGTAGTTTCCGAAATATGACTGAATCAATTTTGACAGCTGTCATCCAAAAAAACGGCTATAGTTGCGATTTGCCGGTTGCCGCAACTGAGAGTTCAAAATTTTGTCGTGTTCTGAGCGCCTTATAGATTGATAAAACTATGTGATCCCAAAAAAGTCAACATTATAGGAACACAACTTTAAAATAATACAACACTAAAAAGAAACGGGAAATTATACATTTTGGAATTTCAAAATTTTGCAAAGTCAACCGAATGTTCCTAAAGGAACTTGTTTTTTGGTGAACATTCTATCCAAAAAACCATGTCAAACACAAACGCTAAATAAACAAATTTTTATGGCGAGAAAAGCAAGGTTAGTATGTTGTATCAAATTGAATGGTGCAAACGTAACTAACCAGTTACGTCTGCACCATTAATGGGGCAAATCAATGGTGCAAACGTAACCGCGGGGCTTGGTCAACACATCACTAGGGTCACTTACTCGGTGGTACCGTTTAACTTTAAAAGTCCTACGGTACCGCCAGGGGTATGGCCAGGGGTACCGTGGGTCTGAAATGGTTTTGCCATAATCACCACGCTTGGCAGGCGGATTGCGAGCGGGTGATCGCAGTATTCGTGTTGAGCACTCAATAGGATGCTGCTGCCCATCCCCTTGTGTAACTACTAGTTATTAAATTAGCATTAAATATACATACCTGTTTCATCGATTCACGAACAGCCTGGGACACAGCATTTCATAAACGATATGTTTTTTATTTATCCGGCCAGTTGTGGCAAGCTATGGCGACGATGAGCTCACCACTTGTCACGTCTATATTCCGCGATAGTGGAAATTATCCAAATTAATGCAAATTAACTAATTATCAATGCAAATTTTTTACAATTTTGACTGGACTGACATGACATATGCTATGAGTGCTGCCAACTCAATTTTAAAAAAACAGCCAGATCACTACAAAAAAAACAAAATCCTCCTTATGAAATTTATGTTCAAAAAGCAATTCTTGTCTGAACTTGTTAAGTAGTGCATTATAGCACCCTTACAGCAAAAGCTGTTTTAGCCTACTTTTGAATATACTTGGTCTATCAATTGTTTTTATGAATAACCAAAATTATTGTAGATGGAATAGAGCTAGGCTAGAGTGAATAGGTGCCTTCTAGACCTTTGTGCTCCATCTTCGGCTGCATCGTCACTTACCAACAGGTGAGATCGTGGTCAAACAAAGGTCTATGTTAAAAAAACAAACATTGTTAAAAAAAAAATGGAAGAAACTTTTTATTTTTTTTGTTAGTTTACGCAGTTACGTAGTACATTTAGGTAGTCTAGTAGTACGCCAACCACTAGCTGTCACAAACCTGATTTTGCTGGTAGAAGATGCTGTTAGCATGAAGCCCACCTTTTTGTAACATTATTGTATGTGCAATAATGTATAAATAAATAAATTGATTGTACATATAAAATAATTTTGTGACGTTTTCTTTTGGATTTCGACTTATAATATTTTAATAATATTTTTATTAATTAGAACAAAAAAACATAGTTTTATCATGTTACTAATTTACAGTAAGCATACGACCTTACTTTTTTTAGATATGTCAACCGAGACTTCTTCTCCACAGACAGACTGTCATTTTTTAGTAAATTTTCTGTTTTTCTTTGGGTTTAGATCGGTTTTTTTGTAGCTGATGATGTTAATTTACTGCTAGATCTAGCTATAACATTTCTGAATTGGCATCACTGGCGTCTAATCTGATACTTTCTGATTGGATGAACTGTAGAAACAAGATGGCTGATATTTTTTTTTATAATGGCCTGGATACTGGTCCGTGTTGACTAAGAAGCTTATTTTTGAAAATAGCGAAATCTATAATGTACATATTTCAACTCTGAGTACTCAATGAATTGGTAGTTGTACCTTGGTACTTGTTAAATGATTGACGACCCTGGCATCGAGGCAGGATCTGTGTCAATTTTCCCGCCATCGGTCACGTGACTACGGATGAAATGGAAACTATCAAGTCAGGCTACTCGCAAATCATAATTATGAAAAGAGCCAACATAGGTACTTGTACTATTATTTATTCTGTGACAAAGGTAAGTAAAAGTAAACCTAGGTAAACAAATACATTATCCGATTTGTTTTGCAAATAAACTCTGACTTCATACTGTTACTTTAGATAGCTACATACCTAGTAGGAGTAGAGATCTGGCCAAAGAAATTACCTCTCCGTCCCCTCTAGTGGATGTGGGATGTGCTGTGGTCTGTCTGACCAAAGAGTTGACCCTCCGTTTCTTCCCGTGGAAGAGAGCTGTGGTGTTTGTCTGGCCTAAGAAAATACCTCTCCGTCTCCTCAAGTGGATGTGTGAACTGGTATGTCTGGTCTAAAAGTAACCCTCCGTTTTTTCCAATGGAAGAGTGTTGTGGTGTTTTTCTGGCCTAAGAAAATACCTCTCCGTCTCCTCAAGTGGATGTGTGAAGTGGTATGTCCGGCCTAAGAGTAACCCTCCGTTTTTTCCTATGGAAGAGTGCTGTGGTGTTTGTCTGGCCAAAGAAAATACCTCTCCGTCTCCTCAAGTGGATGTGTGAAGTGGTATGTCCGGCCTAAGAGTAACCCTCCGTTTTTTCCTATGGAAGAGTATTGTGGTGTTTGTCCGGCCTAAGAAAATACCTGTCCGTCACCTCACGTGGATATGTAACGTGGTATGTCCGGCCTAAGAGTAACCCTCCGTTTTTTCCTATGGAAGAGTGCTGTGTTGTTTGTCCAGCCTAAGAAAATACCTGTGCGTCACCTCACGTGGATGTGTGAAGTGGTCTATCTGGCCTAGGAGTAGACCCTCCGTCTGTTCCCGTGGAAGAGTGCCGTGATGTGTGTCCGGCCTAAGAAAATACCTCTCCGTCTCCTCAAGTGGATGTGTGAAGTGGTATGTCTGGTCTAAAAGTAACCATCCGTTTTTTCCAATGGAAGAGTGTTGTGGTGTTTTTCTGGCCTAAGAAAATACCTCTCCGTCTCCTCAAGTGGATGTGTGAAGTGGTATGTCCGGCCTAAGAGTAACCCTCCGTTTTTTCCTATGGAAGAGTGCTGTGGTGTTTGTCTGGCCAAAGAAAATACCTCTCCGTCTCCTCAAGTGGATGTGTGAAGTGGTATGTCCGGCCTAAGAGTAACCCTCCGTTTTTTCCTATGGAAGAGTATTGTAGTGTTTGTCCGGCCTAAGAAAATACCTGTCCGTCACCTCACGTGGATATGTAACGTGGTATGTCCGGCCTAAGAGTAACCCTCCGTTTTTTCCTATGGAAGAGTGCTGTGTTGTTTGTCCAGCCTAAGAAAATACCTGTGCGTCACCTCACGTGGATGTGTGAAGTGGTCTATCTGGCCTAGGAGTAGACCCTCCGTCTGTTCCCGTGGAAGAGTGCCGTGATGTGTGTCCGGCCTAAGAAAATACCTCTCCGTCTCCTCAAGTGGATGTGTGAAGTGGTATGTCTGGCCTAAGAGTAACCCTCCGTTTTTTCCTATGGAAGAGTGTTGTGGTGTTTGTCTGGCCTAAGAAAATACCTCTCCGTCTCCTCAAGTGGATGTGTGAAGTGGTATGTCTGGCCTAAGAGTAACCCTCCGTTTTTTCCTATGGAAGAGTGCTGTGGTGTTTGTCTGGCCAAAGAAAATACCTCTCCGTCTCCTCAAGTGGATGTGTGAAGTGGTATGTCCGGCCTAAGAGTAACCCTCCGCTTTTTCCTATGGAAGAGTATTGTGGTGTTTGTCTGGCCTAAGAAAATACCTCTCCGTCTCCTCAAGTGGATGTGTGAAGTGGTATGTCCGGCCTAAGAGTAACCCTCCGTTTTTTCCTATGGAAGAGTGCTGTGTTGTTTGTCCAGCCTAAGAAAATACCTGTGCGTCACCTCACGTGGATGTGTGAAGTGGTCTATCTGGCCTAGGAGTAGACCCTCCGTCTGTTCCCGTGGAAGAGTGCCGTGATGTGTGTCCGGCCTAAGAAAATACCTCTCCGTCTCCTCAAGTGGATGTGTGAAGTGGTATGTCCGGCCTAAGAGTAACCCTCCGTTTTTTCCTATGGAAGAGTGCTGTGTTGTTTGTCCAGCCTAAGAAAATACCTGTGCGTCACCTCACGTGGATGTGTGCAATGGTCTATCTGGCCTAGGAGTAGACCCTCCGTCTGTTCCTATGGAAGAGTGTTGTGGTGTTTGTCTGGCCTAAGAAAATACCTCTCCGTCTCCTCAAGTGGATGTGTGAAGTGGTATGTCTGGCCTAAGAGTAACCCTCCGTTTTTTCCTATGGAAGAGTGCTGTGGTGTTTGTCTGGCCAAAGAAAATACCTCTCCGTCTCCTCAAGTGGATGTGTGAAGTGGTATGTCTGGCCTAAGAGTAACCCTCCGTTTTTTCCTATGGAAGAGTGCTGTGGTGTTTGTCTGGCCAAAGAAAATACCTCTCCGTCTCCTCAAGTGGATGTGTGAAGTGGTATGTCCGGACTAAGAGTAACCCTCCGTTTTTTCCTATGGAAGAGTATTGTGGTGTTTGTCTGGCCTAAGAAAATACCTCTCCGTCTCCTCAAGTGGATGTGTGAAGTGGTATGTCCGGCCTAAGAGTAACCCTCCGTTTTTTCCTATGGAAGAGTGCTGTGTTATTTGTCCAGCCTAAGAAAATACCTGTGCGTCACCTCACGTGGATGTGTGCAATGGTCTATCTGGCCTAGGAGTAGACCCTCCGTCTGTTCCCGTGGAAGAGTGCCGTGATGTGTGTCCGGCCTAAGAAAATACCTGTCCGTCACCTCACGTGGATATGTAACGTGGTATGTCCGGCCTAAGAGTAACCCTCCGTTTTTTCCTATGGAAGAGTGCTGTGTTGTTTGTCCAGCCTAAGAAAATACCTGTGCGTCACCTCACGTGGATGTATGCAGTGGTCTATCTGGCCTAGGAGTAGACCCTCCGTCTGTTCCCGTGGAAGAGTGCCGTGATGTGTGTCCGGCCTAAGAAAATACCTCTCCGTCTCCTCAAGTGGATGTGTGAAGTGGTATGTCCGGCCTAAGAGTAACCCTCCGTTTTTTCCCATGGAAGAGGGCTGTGGTGTGTGTCCAGCCAAAAAAAAACCTCTACGTCTCCTCCCGTGGATGCAATGAGCATCACATCAATGTACTAATTCCACCTATTGCATTAGGATACGATTTTCAATGTTAACTACATTTTGATTACTAGGACAGAAAATGTATGGTAGTAAATGTGTTACCGGCTACCACCATCCAAAGGGCGTCGACGATTTTGGCATAGTCGTCAGCCACCATTTAGTTTTATTTTCAAGTTAGTGGCGCACTTTGAAAACTGTACATAAATGGCTAGAGGATACGGCTTATTCGCAAAACGTCCACTTTTCATAATGTACACCGCACTTTTGGTCCTGACCAAAACAGTTCTTTGAAACGGTGACCGATCGGATCCGTTCAAACGACGCGTCCAACTGTTTTATGGGAAAGATTAAAGAAAAATGTTACAAACAAAAAAAAATAGAAGGCTGCTCTATAATGGCTTTTTTAAACAGACTTGTCCGACTAGACTTTGGTTAATTAAAGTCTTTTACCAAAGTTAACACTCGAAAATTTTGTTTATCCAGAAATGTTGCCAGCATCTCGGTGAATATACGAAAATCCTAACTTTTTTCAAAACCAAGATGGCAGATGGTGTGGCGGCCATTTTGTTAAATGGTGGAATATAAAATTTACAAATTGAAAAAAAGAGACTGTGTGCAACACTTAGCTTGATGACTTGTATAGGGCTGTTGTGTGGGAGGACAAGTGGTGTTGCCAGGTGGAAATATTTTCCCCGTTTTTAGGGCAATTTCTTAGATTTTCTCCAAATATATATAAATAATTAAGTTTTTGATAATAAAATGTATGTGGTATTATGAAGGAAGCCCTTAAAAATAACCTTTGACTATATAAATTTGTATATTGTTGGTAACCCTGGGAGGAAACGGTGCTTGTATAATCGAGAGACTGAAAAAAACGATAGTAACGTTCGATTGCGAATAAATCATCAAATTTGCAGTCAGGTACGTATGTAAGTGAGTAGGAAGGTAACCTGGCAACCCTGCGTAAAGGTAATATAAGAAAAAACTAATATGGGTGTCGTTTTTGAGTAATTTGTAGTTGCTGATTACGAATATTACTTAAATTTTTTGGTTACGTGGGTAAGTTAGTAGGTAAGCTGGTAACCCTATAAAATGGTAAGATCAGAAAAAACTAATATGGGTGTCGTTTTCAAGTAATTTGTGGGTGCTGATTACGAATATTACGTTAGTTTTCTCTCTTCAAATTAACTTTGCTGTAGCTTATCGAGCTAACGAGACCAGCGTGACACGAAGTGGAACGATTCCACTGAGTGGAACGATGGTCGAGTGAGTGAGATAAACGAAGAGGCGACATTCGTATTAATTAGTGCAGGAGCATGTACAGGTACAGGTATAATTACAGGTACAGGTACAGGTACAGGTACAGGTACAGGTACAGGTACAGGTACAGGTACAGGTCAAGGTCAAGGTTAAGGGTCAAAATCAAAGTAGATTTATAGAGGTTCGTAGGCGTTGGAAGGAGTTTGTAGGGTTTGTAGGATTTTGTAGGGGTTTGTAGTGTTGGTAGGGTTTGCAGGGGTTTGTAGAGGTTTGTGCATACACGCGAGTAAGCGGCAAAGGAAAACTGTACGCCAGCTGCAGCACCTCACGCACCACCGACCCACTAGTTATTGTGCTATGGCTAGAGGATACAACTCATTCGCAAAACGTCCACTTCTTGTAATGTACATCGCACTTATTCTCAATATGACCACTTCGCATAACCTCCACTTCGCAAAATATACACTCAATTTTTTTGCTCAAATAGACTAAAGGAGATGTCCAAAAAATATATATGAAGGCCGGTATAAAAATAACTAGAAATTCTAAGCAACATAATAGTTATTTACGGAGAAAGGGCATTAATTATTTGGCTCTTTTGCAGCTAATGAAAAATAATAAATGTACCTCAGTTTTTTTAATCATGATTCAAATGTTGTTTTTTTTTCAAAATAAAGTTAGAACTTGTAACACTCCCAAAAGGTGAACTTGACGGTCTTTGGCAGGCAGACTAAGGAATTTTGATACTCTCTAGCTAGCGAGACAGGCCGCAGACAGACAACCACAAAGAACTTTTCATACGACTATCCTACCTTCGTTCCATGTTGTCGCGTTATTACTAATACTTCACTTATCTGTTTATCTGTTCTGTGTAGGTTCAGGATACATTCTAAGTAGATACCTACCTACACTGTTGTAGAGTTCACTAATAGATAGGAGCTGCCTGTAATGATAATAGTACCTTTAGCAATATGCATAGGTACCTACATTCCTCGCCTCCTTATAAACATATGTATTTTTCAGGTAGCTCAGGGCACAGATAAATTTATTGTAAATTGTGTGTTAGCACGTATTCCATTCAAGAAGAATATTTTAGTCATCATATCTTTGGGCACAGGCAGAAGAAGACGAAATAGCATATTTATTTTATGTGCGATCGCAGATATTTGTTTAGGGTGTTCTGGGTATTTTTATGTATAATAAAAAATATCTATCTATGTAATATATTGTATTAAGTATATCAGTTATCTAGTACACATAACACAAGCTCTGCTTAGCTTGGGGCTAGATAAAAAATGTGAAATGTGTTATGTGAACTGTCCAGCATTATTTATTTATTTATTTATTACACACGTGTGGTTTTGGCATGTTTGTTTCATTATGTTTTCCCTTTAAGAACAATTTTATTATTTTCTCGGAAACGGAGGTTTTATAATATATAAAATTTATATAATCGAGTAGCCCAATAAATAAGCTTTTTTTAGATATATTTCATAACTTCTGAAATTTTCTCAGAATATTATACCACTTCTGGACATCTCCTTTATTCGCAATATGTACACTGGACTTTTCATAAAATGACTTAAATTTTATTTTTTTTGAGTTTTTTTATATTAGACTTTTTACTTTTTTCATATGATTACATTTTTACTTCTTGGTTTTAAAAGTAAAATATAAATACAAGTAAAATGTAACGAAAAGTAAAAAAGTTGCAATTTCCACCAGGCAACACCACTTGTTCTCCCACACGATAGCCCTTTACTAGTCATCAAGCTCCGGTGTTGCCCGCAGTCTCTTTTTTCAATTTGAAAATTGAAAACTTTACGATTCTACAAAATGACCACCAAACAATCCGCCATGCGCCATCATGGTTTTTAAAAAAGTTGTGATTTTGCACCCTATATACACCAAGATGCTTACAACATTTCAATATAAACCAAATTTTCGAGTGTTAACTTTAGTAAAAAACTTTAATTCACCAAAGTCTAGTCGGACAAGTCTGTTTGAAAAACCCATTTTAGAGCAGTAATCTATTTTTTTATTTTTTTTATTTTTTTCTTCTATCTTTCCCAAAAAACAGTAGGATGCGTCGTTTGAACGGATCCGATCGGTCACCATTTCGAAGAAAGGTTTTGGTCAGCTTGGATTTTTGAAATGACAGATTTTACAGACGGACTAAACACTTTTCTAGAACATGACCCATCACTAAAACGACTCCTTCTAGGAGAATAACGATGTCAATGAGTCAGTGAGCCAGTAACCCATATCCAGCTTTTTTGAAAAAAAAAATAGTTTGAAAAGTGTGGTGTACATTATGAGAAGTGGATGTTTTGCGAATGACCCGTACCCTCTAGAAAATGTAATTTTTTTAAAGTGCGCCTCTAACTTAAAAATAAAAGTAAATGGCGGCTGACGACTATGCCAAAATCGTCGACGCCCTTTGGATGGTGGTATGGTATGTATGTTATGTATGGTAGTAACACATTTACTACCATACATTATCTGTGCTAGAAATCAAAATGAGTAGTTATTACATTGAAAATTGTAGAATGATATAGGTAGAATTTGTAGATTGATGTGATGCTCAATGCATCCACGGAAGGAGACGGACAGGTATTTTCTTAGGCCGGACACACATCACGGCACTATTCCACGGGAACAGACGGAGGGTCTACTCTTAGGCAAGACAGACCACTGCACACATCCACGTGAGGTGACGCACAGGTATTTTCTTAGGTCGGACACACACCACGACACTCTTCCACGGGAAGACACGAAGGGTCTTCCCTTAGGCCAGACAGACCACTGTACACATCCACGTGAGGTGACGGACAGGTATTTTCTTAGGCCGGACACACACCTCGGCACACTTTCATGGAAAGACACGGAGAGTCTTCCCTTAGGCCAGACAGACCACTGCACACATCCACGTGAGGTGACGCACAGGTATTTTCTTAGGCCGGACAAACACCACAGCACTCTTCCATAGGAAAAAACGGAGGGTTACTCTTAGGCCGGACATACCACTTCACACATCCACTTGAGGAGACGGACAGGTATTTTCTTAGGGCGGACACACATCACGGCACTCTTCCACGGGAACTAATGGAGGGTCTACTCTTAGGCCAGACAGACCATAGCACACATCCACGTGAGGTGACGCACAGGTATCTTCTTAGGCCCGACAAACACCACAGCACTCTTCCATAGGAAAAACCGGAGGGTAACTCTTAGGCCGGACATACCACTTCACACATCCACGTGAGGAGACGGAGAAGTATTTTCTGAGGCCGGAAACACATCACGGCATTCTTTCACAGGAAGAGACGTAGGTGCTACTCTTTGTTCGGACAGACCACTGTAAACATCCACTGGAGGAGACGGAGAGGTAATTTTTTAGGCCAGACACCACGACACTCTTCCACGGGAAGAGATAGAGGGTATACTGTTAGGTCGGACAGACCACTGTAAACATCCACTGGAGGAGACGGAGAGGTAATTTTTTAGGCCAGACACACCACGACACTCTTCCACGGGAAGAGACGGAGGGGCTACTCTTTGTTCGGACAGACCACTGTAAACATCCACTGGAGGAGACGGAGAGGTAATTTTTTAAGCTAGACACACACCACGACACTCTTCCACGGGAAGAGACGGAGGGTATACTGTTAGGTCGGACAGACCACTGCACACATCCACTGGAGGAGACGGAGAGGTAATTTCTTAGGCTGGACACACACCTCTGCACTCTTCCTCAGAAAGAGACGGAGGGCCTACTCTTAGGTCGGACAGACCACTGCACACATCCACTGGAGTAGACGTAGAGGTAATTTCTTAGGCCGGACACACACCTCTGCACTCTTCCTCAGAAAGAGACGGAGGGCCTACTCTTAGGTCGGACAGACCACTGCACACATCCACTGGAGGAGACGGAGAGGTAATTTCTTAGGCTGGACACACACCTCTGCACTCTTCCTCAGAAAGAGACGGAGGGCCTACTCTTAGGTCGGACAGACCACTGCACACATCCACTGGAGTAGACGGAGAGGTAATTTCTTAGGCCGGACACACACCTCTGCACTCTTCCTCAGAAAGAGTCGGAGGGCCTAGTCTTAGGTCGGACAGACCACTGCACACATCCACTGGAGGAGACGGAGAGGTAATTTCTTAGGATCGAATCATGAGGTACTTATTTTGTTTATGGAACATCTGATTTTCTGCCACAATTAGATACCTTCCTTACGATCCATTTTTATAGGTAATGTGATTATCCAAATATCCAACAGAAATAATAAAAAAACTTACGTAAAAATTCTTTATTATTTATTTATTACTAGCACTAAAACTTATTATTTTTTGTGCGCATATTGTACTACTTTATGACCGTATGTGCGAAAATAATAGCAAGGCGCCTTAGAGAGTTTCCACACTATCCGATGCGATACCGTTATCGGCCGTAATTTTCATACATTTTATCGGTCTCCAATATCAGATACCGACAAAATGTATGGAAACGTGTTCCGATAAGGATATCGGATCGGAAAGTGTGAAAACGCTCTTACCCGCCGATAGAATTCGGGTCATTGAACTCGGCGCATCCTGCGTCCCGCTCAGTGGGCGGGGCGACCCCGCGTGCTTCACACCCTGACATAAAAATTTTCGTTGGCCCTATAGCGCCTTAACAAACTTTGAACACCTTTAATCCAGAAATCTGCTGTCCTTTGTTTATCTAATGACTACAAGCTTCGCGGTCTTTCTAATAACTCTGTTCCAGCTTCGTATAACTCTTATGACTCGTTAGGGCTGGCCTCGCGCTTGACTCGCTTGCGCGTGCGGCGCACGTTGTGGTGCACGCCGCGCACGTGCTCGCGGAGGGTCGACGCGTGAAGGAAGTCTTTGTGGCACAACGAGCACTTGTAACGCCGGTCTTGGATGTGGGACTGAAACAAGATACGATATTATAGCCAAACTACCATTTTAACCATGTTTTTTTAAATTTATTAACTGCGTGAATAACGGAACAAGCAGATGACCCACCTGATGTTAAGCGGTTAGGTACCTCTGCCTTTAACAATGCATTTCATCCTAGGTCAAGTCCACCTAGACGCACCCTATGCGGTATTGCACTGCGCCCGCCGCCCGACACCTATTCGGCATATTTTATCCCTTGATGTGTGACCAAAAACCGACAACCGGGCGGGTCCGTGGCAGATGGCACACCTACGTATTTGTATGCTAAGAAGACATTTTCTTATCTTAATACCGTTGCATCCTAGATTCGAGGCTTCGTTACGGAAATTTGAACAGTATAAAGTTCAAATTATTATATGCCTTTGACGATTAAATAATAGCACACGTAACTATGTAGGTATACCTGGTAAAGCTACGCATAATATAGCTGCTTACAGAAATATAACTCGTGCTTGGATCCACGTGAAGCCTCAGGTTGACACGTGACATGAAGCTCAAGGGGTAGGGCTTGTACAGTTTTACAAATATAAGTCGCCCCGATGTACTTGCGCCGTAGACCAATTTCTATAGCGCGGGAACCTCCTTTCTACCAATAGCAATCTTGCGCTGTAATTGGTTAATCCATATCGCGGCCGCTCGTTCATCAGTCTACTCTTAGATGTGAGCGGGACAGAGCTATACTATACGTTCGGCTACTGTCGGATATCAGTCTGCGCTTTTCTGCGCAAACGAAAACAGTCGATCGGACTTATATTTTGGTTAAAACTGTACGGGCGTGTTGATTATAACAGTGCACCTACCCGCATATGGTTATAGAGGTTGGACGCGCTGATGAACTTCTTGCCGCAGTAGGAGCACTCGCGCTTGGGCGGCGCGTGCCAGTCCTCGTGCGTGCGCAGGTTGACGCGCGACGTGAAGCGCGCGGGACACACCGAGCACTGGTACGGCTTAGTACCAGTGTGAGTGTTCAAGTGGTCTCGTAGGAAGTACATTGACTGGAAGAAAGAAAAACATGATGAGGTGATTTCACATTAGGACGCTCAGTAGTACTCCGGCATTTTTAAGTTTTTTTGATAGAATATTGATATTTTATAATACTATATGACGACCTCTGTGGCGCGGCGAGCGAAGGTTCGGCTGCAACGAAGGAGGTTGCGGGTTCGATTCCCGCCTCGGAACAAATATTTGTACGATCTGCAGATATTTGTTCAGGGTGTTCTGGGTATTTTCTATACATATAATCAAACATGTCTGTATGTAATGCATTGTATTAAGTATAACAGTTATCTAGTACCCATAACACAAGCTCTGCTTAGCTTGGTGCTAGATAATGTTGTGTGAACTGTGTCCAGCATTATTTATTTATTTATCCATCAAGCTGCACCTTGATGCTTGATTCTACTAATATCATATCTCGACGACTGAGCGGTGTTCGGTGCCCGGCACCGATATAAGACACGCGAAGTACTAGAACTTGTTGCTTGGTGTTAACCTATCTATGTTGCTTGGTTTCGATCGATCTGATTGGGTGTCACAATAAGATGGATGTCGGTGCTGCCGTCAGTGGAGCGCTACATGCGTGGTACAGTTTTACCCGAAATATAAGTAACCCCGATGTACTTGCGCCGTAGACCAATTTTTATAGCGCGGGAACCTTCTTTCTACCAATAGCAATCACGCGCTAAAATCAAGCGCTGTTATTGGTTAATCGATTTCGCGGCAAAATTGCGGCCGGTTGACTCTTAGTTGTGAGCGGGCGGGACAGAGCTATACAGCTGGTCAGAGCTGTACTATACGTTCGGCTAATGTCGGATATCAGTCTGCGCTTTTCTGCGCAAACGAAAACAGTCGATCGGATTTATTTTTTGGGTAATACTGTACAATGAGAGGGGTATAGGTCGCGCAACGAGTTATGAGCGCTCAGCGAGAGTGGTGGGGTTGATTGCGCATGTGTACATTCGCGCATTCGCTATATAGCCCCAAAAAATTACTACTGCGCATTGAAGGTCAGCGCTCATAACTCGTTGCGCGACCTGTACAAGGGCACCTCGCTCACCGTGTAGCACTTGCCGCAAGTCTCGCACATGTGCTGGCGGCGCCGCTTGAGGTCCAGCACGTAGGGCGTGTCGGGGTGCGCCTGCGACGCGTGCCGCACTATCCACAGGCGGGTCGAGCCCAGCTACAAGCGTGCTACAGTGACAGGGTACAAGGGCAGCTCGCTCACCGTATAGCACTTGCCGCAAGTCTCGCACATGTGCTGGCGGCGCCGCTTGAGGTCCAGCACGTAGGGCGTGTCGGGGTGCGCCTGCGACGCGTGCCGCACTATCCACAGGCGGGTCGAGCCCAGCTACAAGCGTGCTACAGTGACAGGGTACAAGGGCAGCTCGCTCACCGTATAGCACTTGCCGCAAGTCTCGCACATGTGCTGGCGGCGCCGCTTGAGGTCCAGCACGTAGGGCGTGTCGGGGTGCGCCTGCGACGCGTGCCGCACTATCCACAGGCGGGTCGAGCCTAGCAATCCACACTGCAATACGAAACAGTAACACATATTTTACTTGATGTTTTTTAACCACCGACGCAAAAAGAGGAGTTAAATGTCATAAGTTTTTGCTTTGTGTTGAAAGTGTGTCTGTCTGTGGCACCGTAGCTCTACGGATGAAACGATAAGAATGCGTTTTTTTAATTTTAAAGCAGGTTATCTAGCGTTGTTTCTAAGACAAGATTTATCAAAATCGGTTCAGCCGTTTCATTAGGTTGAGGGTTTTAATTAACTTGTTAAAGAGTTTGTCCGGGAAGTACAACCACCATACTATTTCGTAGTGTTTAGTAATAGTGCTTGTATTGCTGCGTTCCAGTTTGAAGGGCACATGAGACTTTGATCATTGTCTCAGGGTGGCGGGCGCAGTGCAATGCCGCATATAATAATAAAAATAAAATAAAAAGTATTTATTTTCAATAATAAAGGTTAACAATTAACATAGTCTGGGTATACAACGTAAGGTACTATCTAATGGATAATTTACAGCTATTTCTATACAAAGTAGTAAGATAGAAGGTAGGTATACATTGCAACTATAACCTTTGTAGAGTCTACAAGTTTGACTCTTCGCTCTAACTAAGTAAACAATATACTTGTATGTAGACGCGAGGGATCTCTGGTTCGGCTGGCTACACAGTATATATAGAAAGAAATAAAGAAATGAACTAATATTTAATAGTACGTACATATAATAACTTAGATATTACTTTGCTTTTTAGTTTTAACATATTTTAATCTTATTTTAAATTATACGTAGGTATAGTATTATTTTATCTGTGCTTAATGTTTATACAGCCAACTGCATGGAATGTCAGAGTTCGTATGTGTGCGTGTGTAAGTGTGTGTGTGTGTGTGCGTGTGTAAGTGTGTGTGTGTGTGTGTGTGTGTGTACAGTTCGTTCCCCGCAAGATGTCCCCTGTCTTGGTAGGCGTGCCAACCAAGGCAGGGGACATCTTACTTTGAACAGCCTGTATACGAGTCAGTGAGTTATGAGTGTTCAAAGTGTTTGTATGCAAGGAGAGGGTTAAGACAGGATGCGCAATAGGTCTTCCGTTTGTTTATAGTCCAAACTCTGTAAGTAGGTTTTAATTTTTATTTTACATTGTAAATATGTTGTGTTATATATTGGAGCTATTTTATTTATTTGATTATATAGGTATGCTGACAGAAAGTATGAATGCTTTTTCGCAACTGAAGTTTTGCAAAGAACAGTGCCGTATATTTTGTCTGCTGTTCTTCTGTTCATAACTGGCATATCCGGAATTATTTTGTGCTGTTTGAGTACAGTCTGCAGTATAAACAGTTTCCTAACAGACAGAACTTGACAGTCATCGTAGAGCTTCTTTGTAGGGTATCTGAAGGGACGAGATTGGGCTACTTTGAGCACTGCTCTCTGTGCTCTTTCGAGCGGGAGAATGTGTGTAACAGCAGCGCCACCCCAAGATGTTAGGCAGTAAATCAACAATGATTGGCACAGAGCAAAGTAAGTAGTTTTTAGTTGAGTTTCGTTTGCAGCGTGTCTAATGTTTTTAAAAACTGCAATCAGCTTACGTATTCTTTTAGTAAGTAAAACAATATGGGGTTCATATGTCATATGAGAATCAAGTGTGACACCTAGATATTTTGATATTAGTGTTACAGTTTTCCAATAACGGACAGTCACAGTCAATTTTGGTAGTCTGGAGGCATTGTATAGTGTGAGCTCTAATTAAATGTTCAGCTTGGTTTGGGAGTCCTGGCTTCCTTAGGGAAAAAGATAAATATTTCGTTTTAGTTGCGTTTAGGGTAAGATGTTTTGGTAGAGACACTTGGTCACCAAATTAAAACCTGTTTGGGCGTGGCGGTAGGCCATTTCCCAATTCTCTCCCTGGAACAACAATACTGTGTCGTCAGCAAAAGCGAGTAGCCTACAATTATGCACTTCAAGGTCACATATTTGGTTCATGTAGGCCAAGAAGAGAATTGGGCCAAGGATAGAACCTTGTGGGATTCCGTAAGTGACGGGCAGTTCAGAACTTACATATTCCCCGATTTTAACACTTTGCGTTCTTTCACTAAGGTAGCTCCGCATCAACTCCAATTGGTTTCCGCGTATTCCTAGGTCTTCCAGCTTATCCACAAGCAATGATATTGACACCGTATCGAATGCTTTTGCCAAATCTAGAAAAATTGCTAAACATTTATTGCCTCTATCTAGACATCCTATGACATAGTTGATGAGCTCAGATACGGCATCTGCAGTTGATCGTCCTTTCTGAAAACCAAATTGATTTTCCGAGATGAGTTTATTACTTTCTAAATATGTGACCAGCCTGTTATTTAAAGCCCTTTCCAAGATCTTCGAGAGAGCTGGTAATATCGATATTGGCCTATAGTTGGTAACATTATGCTTATCCCCAGCCTTGTATATTGGTATTATGACTGATTTCTGGAAAGCTCTAGGAAAAACAGATGTAGAGAAACTTAGACGAAAAATATGTGTAAGAGGCAATAAAAGGAAGTCTTTGTTCTGTTTTATAATGCGGGATGATATATTATCCCATCCAATAGAGCAATCAGTTTTAAGGGAATTTATCAAGCTATGTATTTCTAAAGGTTCGATGTCTATAAGTCCAAAAGAGTTCAGAGACTTGTGGGTTTTGGCCAGAATGTATGGAGTATCTCTGCCACATAACGATACCTTCTCTGCCAAGTTTTTACCAATATTTGCGAAAGGATCATTTCTTTGTATGAGGTCTTGCGGAAGAGATTTTTTAGGTTTGTAATTAGTTATGTTATTGATAACTTTCCAAGTTTTCCTAACATCAGTGCCAGCTTTTTCAAATTGTGTTTTGTCATATAATTTTTTTAGTTTCCGTTGGAGTGAGTTACAGAAATTTCGATATCTCTTATAAATAAGTTTTAAGCTTTCGTTATCAGGTGACTTACGTACTTTACTATGTAGTTTGTCTCGATGCCTCATACATCGTATAAGCCCCGGTGTTATCCAAGGCTTAATTGGCGTTTTCCTGCGTGAGAGTTTTACAAAAAAAGTGTTTTTTTGAATAATTTTGGTCAAGATATCAACAAAAACATTGGTTGCAAAATTACAATCAATAGCACTTAGCACGCAGTTAAAATCGATGTTAGATAGCTCTGCTTTAATTGCCTCATAATCAACTTTTGAAATAATTTCAGGTGTGTATATTTTTTTGTTACTATTTTGTAGTGCTAATAATATAGTGTTATGATCCGTCAGTGTTTTGAATGACAAGAGTCAGCGCAGATTGTTTAGTTTTTAATATAACATGATCAAGGCAGCTCGATTTCCTGGTAGGGTAAGTATGAGATGGTAGAAGACCATGGTAGGCTAAGACATCTAAATAATCAGATGACTTCCGGGTTTCCTCGTCATCTATAATATTTATGTTAATATCTCCAAGTAGTAGTACATTATTGAAATTAGCTAATCTCAAAAGTGTAGAATCTAATGAATGAATGAAGTTATCTATGTTACTATAAGAGGGTGAGCGGTAGATCGAAATTATCGCAACATCATTATTAATTATTGTGACTAAACAGTTTGCGTTCATAATAGAAGGTTCATAAGACTTCGTTCTGATATTAGTTTTGGTGTAAACTACTACACCATCATTCTGCATTAAGTTATTGCTGGTTGAGGCAGACTCTTAACCATCTAAATGCGGAACGCTGAAGCACTTTGAGAGCCAGCATTCGGTCAAAACTATAACATCTGGTTCAATGTTTGTGCGTTTTATCAAAACCAAAAAATCATCAAGATTTTTAGATATGCTCCTAATATTTTGATAAATTATCACAATCTGTTTTTTTTACTTATACAAGTTCATGTAGGACAAACAATTTTCAGGTGTACATAAATGGGCCTCCGAAACCGTCACATTATCAATGCTATCATATAGTGTTTCTATGTTTCTACTCATGTTATATGAAAGATATTATCTTTGCACACACTGCGTAAATACATACAGTGTATTAAATACCCCAAGGGTAGTAATGACGAGGCGATAGCATAGCGCCTAGTGAGGTTTTATGAGCAAGTGACATGAATGTAACCGATGAATGATACTTGTTTGTCCATTGTGTATACGTTGTGAAATCAAGACTAGTGATTCAAGAATATGTGTGAAAACTGTGTGTCGTGTCATTGTATGTGAGTAATGTTTGTGGAGTATAGTGTGTGTTTTTTGTGTGTAATGTGTGTTTTGTGTGTAATATTGTAGGCAGTTAGGTATAACTTTAAGGTACATAATACGAAAAGCAAAACTTATTTTACTTAACCTAATGTGAAAACTATAAGTAGCATAGAGAGTGTACATACTATTTTTCAGTCATGCACCCTTTTCAAGGTTTTGCAGTTGGTCTTCGTCCTTGACAATTAGGCTCTTAGAACCTTCTTCTTTACGCAGGCACACCTGTCCATTAGAGGTCCAGCAGAAAACATAGTTGTTTTGTTTAGCATATTCCCGTGCCTTAAAGAAAAGGCCCTTCGCCCTATATGTTAGGTTTTCGCCAATGTATACTGGCTTAGGCGAGCCTGCGATCAATAGATGAGAAGTGTTGAGTTTCTGTGTGGTGTTGCTCTTGTTGAAGTTCCTAGCTTCTTGGATGATTCTGTTTCTCAGGGTAGACGTAGCCAGCTCTAGCACAATTGGTCTAGGTGCATCCGGTTTCCCCGGCAGTCTTCGCATATTACGTATCTCAGTAGGTTGAGCATCAATCTTAAGAGTTTTCAGGACAGCATCAATTATCTGTAGGAGGTCCTGCGTGGACTCTTGAGACTTAGACGGGATATTCCTCATTTCAATTTTATATGCGCATGACTGACGATTTATGTCCTCAATTTTGTTTTCCAAATGTTTAATTTTGGCACAGTTTCCTTCGTAATCACTCTCTAAAGTTGTAGACTTCATCAAGACGTTTTCGTAATGCGATGAAAGCACATTAATCTTTTTTTCGGTTTCTTCATTGAAAGATCTTATTTCTTTCACTTCCTGTTTGATGACGTTGATATCAGTCATGAGAGTTGAAAATTTTGCATCTTGGTTTGCTTGGAAGGTGGTGAAAAGCTGAGTCATATGCTCGGCGCCTATGGCGCGTACGTTACAAGGCATATTATGTAAAAGTTATTGGATTATAAATGCTCGTAGCATTATCCGATCGGTTCTATCTAAGTGTAAGATCTGTTTTCGATGCCAGCCAACCTCAATTCAGCCTGCGATGGGTACGTTATCCGCGCCTAGGCTAAAACGTGATACAGTTTTCAACCACGTTGGTTGTGATTTGGGTGGGCCTTTCATAGTGAAAGAAAGTTTAAGGCGTAACGCGAAGGTTTACAAGTCGTACTTGTGCCTATTCATTTGTTTCTCAACAAAAGTAGTGAATGTTTTTTAGCTGCATTCGACCGCTTTGTGGCTCGCCGTGGACTTTGCAGTTGTCTTTATTCTGATTGCGGCACCAATTTTATAGCGGCAGCTAAACATTTAAAAGAAGTTGCGAACTTCTTAAATAATAGAGAAAATCAAGACAAGATTACCAACGGACTGACGTCACGTCACGTGGCGTGGCGTAATAATCCACCAAATGCGGCAAGCAGGGGGGGTCTCTGGGAGGCAGGAATAAAGTCTACAAAACATCACCTCTACCGTGTAGTAGGTGACCGAACTCTCACTTTTGAAGAGTTAAGTACCTACTGTTTTCAGCAGAGTTGAGGCTGTTTTAAATTCACGCCCTTTGTGCTCTTTATCAGACAATCCAAACGAGTTTGAAGTATTAATCGCAGGTCATTTCCTAATAGGTCAGAGTTTACTAGCTGTTCCGGAATATGACTTTGAGGACGTTCCTCAGAACAGATTGTCACGTTGGCAATCCATTCAGAAGGTTTCGCAGTCGTTTTGGAGGCGTTGGTCTGATGACTACCTTCACACTCTCCAGCAGAGAGCGAAGTGGTTTTCGTCTCCACCCAACTTGAATGTTGGAGACTTAGACCTGCTGAAGTCGAATCTGACTAAACCTCTCCAATGGAACTTAGCTCGGATCGAGAAAGTACATAGTGGTGTAGACAAAGTGAATCGTGTTTTGACTCTACGAAATAAACATGGATTAATCCAGAGGCCGACAAATAAAGTCTGCCCGTTGCCCTATGCAAATTAATCACTTTACTCTAAATACTTTAGTTTAGTAAGTTTATTTTATACTGTACCGTGTACCTACACTCTACTTAGAAAACTCTCTACAAATAGGCTTCGTAAGTTCATTTTGTTTATATATTATATAATTTTATATATTTTGCATACCCTACACTATACATTCATTTAGGAAAATCAATCATATTGATTTCGGTGGGGGGGTATGTTCGGTTTCTGCTGTTAACTTGAACCCTCAAGTTAACAGCAGAAACCGAACATACCCCCCACCGAAGTTTATAAATCTCCACTGACCGATACGACACAGCAGAGCCGCGTCGACAGAAAGCTTTTGTACGCCAAGATAAACAGACGTTCTGTGTTATCTGCAATTCTTGACCGTGTCAAACAAATAGACATTTTAGTTGATGTGTGGCCCTGCATCTCCTGCATCATCTTCTCCTGGACTCTGTGGCGTGCCGTGCATGCCTGGACCAACCTGCTGCCCCCTGGACTCTGGAGTCGAAAGGTATGTGGAGTTCATTACCTTCTAGGAGATTGTAGAAGCCGTGTGTCCACCCACCAAACCAACTTTTCTCACATTCAAAAAACCTGCCAGCATTAATTCAAATATATAAAAAAAAGAGTCTGTTAAAACTGAACAGTCAAAATGGCTATATGACTATAATAATATCCTATAATACCTATGGCGCGTCCTAGGTGGGCGTGACCTATGTGGTAATGCATTGTTAAAGACAGAGGTTACCGTTAACATCCATGCCATGGTGGGGCCATAAGCATGTTCCGTTACGCATTCAGTTTAATAAAATAACTTACTACGGTACACTTGAAGGAGTCCTTCCCTGATGCAGCCCAGCGGGGGGTATTGCGTAGTAGACTGACGTTTGATGTCGCTTACCAGTTTGCTGTTCATTACGCAGCGTGTTTTAGCTTTTTTACAAGAACAGAAATATTTAAAACACGCTGTGCAATGAATAGCAAACTGGACATCGAAATCAAACGTCAGTCTACTACACAATAACCCCACTGGTCTTCGCGACCACGCCGGAGGAGTCTACCCAGTCGGAGGACGCGCCCTTGCGGATGCTCTGGTACTTGGGATGCAGCGAGCGCCTGTGCACTTTCAAATAACTTACCACGGTAAACTTGTAGGAGTCCTTCCCTGATGCAGCCCTGGTCTTCGCGGCCACGCCGGAGGAGTCAATCCGGTCGGAGGGCGCGCCCTTGCGGATGCACTGGTACTTGGGATGCAGCGAGCGCCTGTGCACTTTCAAATAACTTACCACGGTAAACTTGTAGGAGTCCTTCCCTGATGCAGCCCTGGTCTTCGCGACCACGCCGGAGGAGTCTATCCGGTCGGAGGGCGCGCCCTTGCGGATGCTCTGGTACGTGGGATGCAGCGAGCGCCTGTGCACTTTCAAATAACTTACCACGGTACACTTGTAGGAGTCCTTCCCTGATGCAGCCCTGGTCTTCGCGACCACGCCGGAGGAGTCTATCCGGTCGGAGGACGCACCCTTGCGGATGCTCTGGTACTTGGGATGCAGCGAGCGCCTGTGCACTTTCAAATAACTTACCACGGTACACTTGTAGGAGTCCTTCCCTGATGCAGCCCTGGTCTTCGCGACCACGCCGGAGGAGTCTATCCGGTCGGAGGACGCGCCCTTGCGGATGCTCTGGTACTTGGGATGCAGCGAGCGCCTGTGCACTTTCAAATAACTTACCACGGTACACTTGTAGGAGTCCTTCCCTGATGCAGCCCTGGTCTTCGCGACCAGGCCGGAGGAGTCTACCCGGTCGGAGGGCGCGCCCTTGCGGATGCTCTGGTACTTGGGATGCAGCGAGCGCCTGTGCACTTTCAAATAACTTACCACGGTACACTTGTAGGAGTCCTTCCCTGATGCAGCCCTGGTCTTCGCGACCACGCCGGAGGAGTCTATCCGGTCGGAAGGCGCGCCCTTGCGGATGCTCTGGTACTTGGGATGCAGCGAGCGCCTGTGCACTTTCAAATAACTTACCACGGTACACTTGTAGGCGTCCTTCCCTGATGCAGCCCTGGTCTTCGCGACCACGCCGGAGGAGTCTATCCGGTCGGAGGACGCGCCCTTGCGGATGCTCTGGTACTTGGGATGCAGCGAGCGCCTGTGCACTTTCAAATAACTTACCACGGTACACTTGTAGGAGTCCTTCCCTGATGCAGCCCTGGTCTTCGCGACCACGCCGGAGGAGTCTACCCGGTCGGAGGACGCGCCCTTGCGGATGCTCTGGTACTTGGGATGCAGCGAGCGCCTGTGCACTTTCAAATCTTCATTGTCCTCGAACCTTATGCCGCACACCTTGCAGGCGATGCTGGAAACCACATTTTCTTTAAATATTTTATCGTTTATAAAAATATCGTCAAACGTTTTACCACGAAGATAAGTGACGATGAAGTCAAAGATGTAGTCAACAAAAAGAAATACTAAATTCTAAGTCGTTTAGAAGTTGAATCAAATCAGTTGAAAACAGCTGCACTTTGTTATTTTTTTCACATGGTTAATGAACAGGTAAAATATTTTTATACGTTCACTTTACAGATAAAAAGGTATATTTTTTTCAGCACAGCACATTCACTCCTCTGTGAGGAGAAAGCCTCCAAATAAGACCAATCAGCTGCTGTATACGCCTTCTGACTACTAATAATCTAATGATCGCGAAAAATCCTTTGAACAACACCTTGTTTTGTCTCATTCGATCTAATTTGAAACTCTTTGTCAATACAAAAGGCAAAACACTGTAACTGTTCCAAGGACGCATCTCCATTTCAAGGAGAATATAACAGGATCGAATCCCGTCTGGTTGATAATTTCTGGGATATTATATCTGAACCAGGGATGTTACGAAGCTTCGGCTCCGGTTCCGTTAAGTCGGAACTTCCGATTATTATTACACCTTCGGTTCCAACTTCGGCTCCGACACTTTTAAATCGGAGGTCGAAGGAAAACATAGCGGCGGCGGCGGCCTATGTCAACTGTTATGAACAGGTTCATACTTACATGTCGCGCGGGGAATCCCCTCGACTCCCACTACGTGCACTGTGTCAACTGTTATGAACAGGTTCATACTTACATGTCGCGCGGGGAATCCCCTCGACTCCCACTACGTGCACTCTATCGTCAATTATTTTTTCACTTGTTGTTAATTTGTTCTTCATACCTTAAAATGTTCTTAAAATTATCTCTCATGCCACCACTTCTGATCCTGCCTCCGACTTCGATAAAGCAAATTTAAAAACTCCGACTCCGCCTTCGGTTCCGATAAAACTACCTCCGTTACATCCCTGATCTGAACCACGGGCACGGGGTCTCATCCCAAAGAAAAAATATATTGTTCTATTAAAGTTCAATAGATGGCGTTACAGGTATAGATTTGGTACTTATTGAAGTATGTAAAACAACAATATTAAGTGGTGAAAAAATATTTTCTAATATCAAAAAATACCCACAACACGGAAAAATTAGATAAATGTCTCTTCAATCAAGTTTAATAATTTTTACAAACATTTAATGATGTCGTTTTTCTGATGGTAATAATTTGAACTAAATTGAGGATGACACCAGTTTGTTTGTAGTACCACATGTAGTACTGATTTTATAGATGGCGTTATTTTAAAAAAACAGATGACACGCTTATGACGTCATGCCCGAAATGAAAGAGAAAACTAGTATTTCCTTTCTATTCTAAATTTTTCAAATAAAATGTCAGACATCATTTGATATCATTGTATCCAAAGACGAATATATATATAAAAGACAATGTCCTGACTGACTGACTGACCGAGTGACAACTCACAGCCTAAACCGCGTAGACACTTGAAATTTGGAGGGTGTGTTTGTATTGATGCGAAGGGTTGTAACTAAGAAAGGAATTTTGAAAATTCGTATGGAAGTGAAGGGACGTGGTTCAAACGTAAACTAGAAATGCTCTGTATTTCGGAAAGCGATGGCAGTAGATACTTGAAATTTCCGTTTCGGCCGTCAAGGAAACCGGCTTTTCGTAACTGGTTCATAGGTAGTTTCCTCAAATAAAATTAACAAACATATAAAAATTTCCAATATTATATGAAAAATGCAACGGGAACGAAATATGGCAGTGTATTTCGACGTAAAATATAGTTTCACGGTATAGGTAGTTGTTGGGATTAAAATATTTTCAGGAGTGGGACTCCTAAATGGAAATACTTGAGTGTTCGTTCGTTTCAAAGGTCGTGTCACGGTGTGGTTGTTAATGTTAAAGTTGTTGTCTGCACGCCAGGAAAGTATTCTTACTACTGTCTTACTACTTACTACTTCTTAATCTGTTGTGTTAGAAAAATCATAATCGTCATACAGAATGATTTGAAGATGTGTGCAAAGCTGTAAGGGGAAGGTAGTCTAGACCATTTAGAACCATTTAAGCCATAATAGTTATGTTAGACTAAGTCCGACTATTTCTATTTTACCGTTTTTTTGTTTCGTAAAACCCAAAATTTTACTGTTACCTAATTGCTAATAATTGGCAGTTTTATTGATTATTGGTTTCTTTCATTTTATTTTGTAATTAAAGAAATGTGTAAGCAATCTAACAAAACATGGTCTAAGCATCTGTGTCCTCAGACATTTTTAATACAGACACTTAAAGTTCACAAAAAAAAACAAGAATCAGTTTTTTTGAAACTTAGTTAAAAAAAAGGATGGTGCTTTTTTGTTCAAACCTTTTTGAATACATGAAAAGAAAGAATTAATTCAGCGTTTGAAACGATGAAGCTGGAGATGATGTTGAAAAGTGGTTGCGGTCGTCACTTCAGGGTCAGTGGCTCGCTTCACAATCCTTCGCCACTCATCTCGCACCGCAGCTTTCCTGGTGCATTCATGCAGTAGACCGTCCAAAGCTGCCTTGAGTTGGTCAGTCCATAACATGGGCGATCTGCCCCGTGCTCGTGTGCCGTCAACTCTACCCTGTACAACAAGGCGTTCAATGGACACCTCTCCGCGTCGCGATACGTGCCCGAAGAAAGTGAGGATGCGAGATTGCACAGTAGTTGATAGTCGCTGCATGATGCCGAGTTCTTGCAGTATGGACTGATTGGTACGAAACTCCAAGAATTCTTCTCCAGCACCACATCTCAAGAGCATCTGTCCTCTTTTTCTCGCTCTCCCTATGAGTCCATGTTTCTGCAGCATAGAGGAATATGGGAAACACCAACGCTCTAACGAGACTGATCTTATGTAGATATCGTTATGCTACGCTTTTTTCCATATCTTCCTCAGCTTATCCATGGCGGACCTAGAAATCGCAGTACGCCACTTGATTTCGTCAACGCATCTACCATTGTTTGTGACCAAAGATCCGAGTTAAATGTGTAATTGGACCACATCACAGTTTGCGATTTGTGTGACTTGCGGCAAGTTGTTATTGACACGGTCAACAATCATCACTTTCGTTTTGCTGCGGTTGATCTTCAGTCCAAACTCGAGGCTGATGCTTTCCATCTTGAAAATACTACCTTTCCCTTACAGCTTTGCACCCATCTTCCAATCATCCTGTGTACGTGTCTAAGTTTTTTAACAAACGCCATCTATTGAGTGTGTGCGCGTTTTACGCGGTAATTACAGTTGCAGGTGCTAGGTGGCTCTAGCTATAATTTCCCTGCTAGTGGCATCTAGCGCCCAGGTAAGGCAACCAAAATAGCCCGCACAATAGCCCGAGTTATGGCGGTCGCGTTTCGTTGTATGGCATGAGGTATCTGTACTAATATAGTATTATTTTATCTGTGTCTGAACTTACATTGTACTTGCTAAATCCTTGTGAATCTCCGTGTTTTTGAGATGCACGGTGTACACTTGTTCGTTTGCGAAGGTGAGCTTGCACGGCGCACAATGTGCCGTCGCATCGCTGTCCACTTTCGACTTCGTCTGCCAAAAAACATAAACATACACACTAAAACACAAGAAATATCAGTACTGTTAACTTGAACCTAATTATTATTATTATTATTATTTAAAATTATAGACGAGCAGCTTTCGCTGATGTGCCTATTTCAAAGTGTTGAAATGTCTTAGTTTCACTCGCTGCACTGATTACACTTTAATGTCTTTAATTGTTAACAGTTTGTTCGTTCGCAACCAGTTATCTAATTTGTTCTTGAAAGCGTTTATTGATGTGGCAGTAACAACATCTTCAGGTAAATCATTCCAATTATGGACCACTCTGTTACTAAGGAAGTGCTGTGCAGTGTTTGTGTTGGATGATCCACATGATATTTTGCGACTATGCCCTCTCAACGACATAGAGCTTTCTTTTAAAATGTAGATTTCATGATATTCAGGCAAATTGTAAGTGCCAGAGAGGATCTTGAAGGTCTCAATGAGGTCGCCACGCAGACGTCTTTCCTCTAGGGTAGTGAGGCGAAATGCGCGGAGTCTCTCTGTGTATGACATACGACGCAGGGCTTGTGGAAACTTTGTGGCTTTTCGTTGTACGCTCTCAAGTAAATCTATATCTTTCCGAAAGTAGGGGCTCCAGACTTGGAAACCAAACTCCAGCAAGGGCCTTATATAAGTTTTGTATATTCTTAGAAAGACTTCCGCCGTCATAGTTTGAAATGATCTTCGAATGACATAAATAAAAGAGTTGGCTTTTTTAACTATTCCGGTAATATGAGCTTCCCACTTGACGCAAAAAAAAAAAGAAAAAAAAAGTAGTATATTATGCACTAAGGGGATAAAGCAGTGTCTTACGTCGCGGGCGGCATATTCAACCCTAAGCGTAACGAAGGACTAAGCTTTATATACGGAGTTATGTAGAGTCTGAGCAAATACTGGGTGACGAGGAAAGAACAGGTGACACGAAGTATTAGTACCGGTACAAATCTTAATGCACAATTGTTATAGGTCGCGCAACGAGTAATGAGCGCTGACCATCAATACGCAGCGGCAGCGCCGGCGCGCTATTGGTTGATCAGTCGCCTTCCGTAGCGCGCGCTCCGCACTCGCGTCTCGCGCTCCGCACTCGCGTCTCGCGCTCCGCACTCGCGTCTCGCGCTCCCTAGATACAGACGCGCACACATGTTTTTGATACTTAGTTGATATTGATACTGTTGTATTAAAAAATGTGTTAACTAGGCAAGCCAGAAAAGTGGTTTATGGCGTGAATTGTTTTATTAAATAACATAATATAAACGTTCTTGGATGGATTACGATTAATGACGTATTCAAAAAAAACTACTTACTAGATCTTGTTCAAACCAATTTTTAGTGAAAGTTTACATGATAATGTACATCATATTTTTTTTTTAGTTTTATCATTCTCTTATTTTAGAAGTTATGGGGGGGGGGGGGGGGGACACTTTTTACCACTTTGGAAGTGTCTCTCGCGCAAACTACTCAGTTTAGAAAAAAAATATATTAGAAACCTCAATATCATTTTTGAAGACCTATCCATGGATACCCCACACGTATGGGTATGATGAAAAAAAGTTTTTTTAGTTTCAGTTCGAAGTATTGGGAACCCCAAAAATAAAAAGCTACTTACTAGATCTCGTTCAAACCAATTTTGAGTGAAAGTTTACATGGTAATGTACATCACATATTTTTTTTAGTTTTATCATTCTCTTATTTTAGAAGTTATGGGGGGGGGGGGACACTTTTTACCACTTTGGAAGTGACTCTCGCGCAAACTATTCAGTTTAGAAAAAATATATATTAGAAACCTCAACATAATTTTTGAAGACCTATTATACCCCACACGTATATGTTTGATGAAAAAAAAAAAAACGAGTTTCAGTTCTAAGTATGGGGAACCCCAAAAATAATTGTTTTTTTTTAATTTTTGTGTAAAAATCTTAATGCGGTTCACAGAATACATCTACTTACCAAGTTTCAACAGTATAGCTCTTATAGTTTCGGAAAAAAAAGGCTGTGACATACACGGACAGACAGACAGGCAGACATGACGAATCCATAAGGGTTCCTTATCTTTGACTACGGAACCCTAATAAAAAAGGAGACGTATTCGTCGATAATCGTTGAAAATAAAAAACAACAGATTATTAACTATTTAAAACACGGTCAGAAAAGAACAGCACTTGCTATACAAACGTATGTAGCAACCGTTAAAAGGATTACGAGTAATGCTTTGCGCGAATGTACACATTCGCATTCAACCCCACCACTTTCGCCGTGCGCTCAGTACTCGTTGCGCGACCTGTACCTTATGAACGATGATCCTGTGCGCGTAGTCCTTTCGCCGAGCGCTCAGTACTCGTTGCGCGACCTGTACCTTATGAACGATGTTCCTGTGCGCGTAGAGTCCTTTCGCCGAGCGCTCAGTACTCGTTGCGCGACCTGTACCTTATGAACGATGTTCCTCTGCGCGTAGAGTCCTATCGCGGAGCGCTCAGTACTCGTTGCGAGACCTGTACCTTATGAACGATGTTCCTGTGCGCGTAGAGTCCTATCGCCGAGCGCTCAGTACTCGTTGCGCGACCTGTACCTTATGAACGATGTTCCTGTGCGCGTAGAGTCCTTTCGCCGAGCGCTCAGTACTCGTTGCGCGACCGGTACCTTATGAACGATGTTCCTTTGCGCTTAGAGTCCTTTCACCGAGCGCTCAGTACTCGTTGCGCGACCTGTACCTTATGAACGATGTTCCTCTGCGCGTAGAGTCCTATCGCGGAGCGCTCAGTACTCGTTGCGAGACCTGTACCTTATGAACGATGTTCCTGTGCGCGTAGAGTCCTTTCGCCGTGCGCTCAGTACTCGTTGCGCGACCTGTACCTTATGAACGATGTTCCTGTGCGCGTAGAGTCCTATCGCCGAGCGCTAAGTACTCGTTGCGCGACCTGTACCTTATGAACGATGTTCCTGTGCGCGTAGAGTCCTTTCGCCGAGCGCTCAGTACTCGTTGCGCGACCTGTACCTTATGAACAATGTTCCTGTGCGCGTAGAGTCCTTTCGCCGAGCGCTCAGTACTGGTTGCGCGACCTGTACCTTATGAACGATGTTCCTGTGCGCGTAGAGTCCTTTCGCCGAGCGCTCAGTACTCGTTGCGCGTCCTGTACCTTATGAACAATGTTCCTGTGCGCGTAGAGTCCTTTCGCCGAGCGCTCAGTACTGGTTGCGCGACCTGTACCTTATGAACGATGTTCCTGTGCGCGTAGAGTCCTTTCGCCGAGCGCTCAGTACTCGTTGCGCGACCTGTACCTTATGAACGATGTTCCTGTGCGCGTAGAGTCCTTTCGCCGAGCGCTCAGTACTCGTTGCGCGACCTGTACCTTATGAACGATGTTCCTGTGCACGTAGAGTCTTATCGCCGAGCGCTCAGTACTCGTTGCGCGACCTGTACCTTATGAACGATGTTCCTGTGCGCTTAGAGTCCTTTCACCGAGCGCTCAGTACTCGTTGCGCGACCTGTACCTTATGAACGATGTTCCTCTGCGCGTAGAGTCCTATCGCGGAGCGCTCAGTACTCGTTGCGAGACCTGTACCTTATGAACGATGTTCCTGTGCGCGTAGAGTCCTATCGCCGAGCGCTCAGTACTCGTTGCGCGACCTGTACCTTATGAACGATGTTCCTGTGCGCGTAGAGTCCTTTCGCCGAGCGCTCAGTACTCGTTGCGCGACCTGTACCTTATGAACAATGTTCCTGTGCGCGTAGAGTCCTTTCGCCGAGCGCTCAGTACTGGTTGCGCGACCTGTACCTTATGAACGATGTTCCTGTGCGCGTAGAGTCCTTTCGCCGAGCGCTCAGTACTCGTTGCGCGACCTGTACCTTATGAACGATGTTCCTGTGCGCGTAAAGTCCTTTCACCGAGCGCTCAGTACTCGTTGCGCGACCTGTACCTTATGAACGATGTTCCTCTGCGCGTAGAGTCCTATCGCGGAGCGCTCAGTACTCGTTGCGAGACCTGTACCTTATGAACGATGTTCCTGTGCGCGTAGAGTCCTATCGCCGAGCGCTCAGTACTCGTTGCGCGACCTGTACCTTATGAACGATGTTCCTGTGCGCGTAGAGTCCTTTCGCCGAGCGCTCAGTACTCGTTGCGCGACCTGTACCTTATGAACAATGTTCCTGTGCGCGTAGAGTCCTTTCGCCGAGCGCTCAGTACTGGTTGCGCGACCTGTACCTTATGAACGATGTTCCTGTGCGCGTAGAGTCCTTTCGCCGAGCGCTCAGTACTCGTTGCGCGACCTGTACCTTATGAACGATGTTCCTGTGCACGTAGAGTCTTATCGCCGAGCGCTCAGTACTCGTTGCGCGACCTGTACCTTATGAACGATGTTCCTGTGCGCGTAGAGTCCTTTCTCCGAGACGAAGGTGCGCGCGCACGTCACGCACACATGCTCAGTCTTATGACGCAATCGCAGGTGAGTTTTGTACGTCGAACAGTGACTGTAACAATCAATTGTTCAACATTAATGTTCAGAACGACCATTCACAAGTGAGTTATAGAGACAGTTGAACATTTACACAGAGTGTGTATTTCTGTTTTATTATTATTTTCTTAACAAGTGTGTTGAAAAACGTCGTATGATACACGAGTACATTGATGATTACCGTCCTCGGCTCTCTTAAGACCCTCAACTAACGGCTCAGGTCTCAATGGCGCCTCAGCGGTAATCACCAACATTACGCACTAGTACCATAATATACTAAATCAAAAAAAGGTTTTATGAACTGTGAGCTGAACAAAATAAGTGCAAATAGTGCCAGGCTACTATTAATCATCGAGGAGATCGGTTGTGCACCTTCAGGCTCTATCATCAGATCAGCTCGCTGTCACCGTAATAATTCTCTGTTTCTGATTGGCCGACTGAAGCGCCATAGTTTATTTGTGATTGGTTGAGCCTTCCAATAAGTGTTTTATCTATAAAAATATAATAAAGTTGTTTGTTTGCAAATTTGTATGTAGAGTTTATATCCAGATCACTCGTGCAAAGTCGCGGGATAAAAGCTAGTAAAATATAAAACTTACTTGAAAGAGTGATTGCAGATTTTGCACACGAACTTGATTCCCAAGTGTTTTTGATAGTGCGTCTCCATCGCTATTCTGGAATTAAAAAAGAATATAATAAACCAGAATTAGCAAGCAGTACATTTTTACAGATTGTGTTAATAATGATGTTATACAATGGACGGTCTTACCGCTGAGTAGCCATCTCTACCAGACAACCGCCACATGGCCTATCTGATGTTAAGCGGTAATCTCTGCCTATAACAAGTAATTAATTTTGTAAACATTAAAAAACCCTTAACGCAATGAAACGGCTGAACCGATTTTGATCAACCATAGCTAAGAACACTACCGACAAATTCACCTCACAACCAATAAAAAAATACGATTCCACAGACAGACACACACACACACACACACACACACAGACACGTCAAACTTATAACACCCCGTCGTTTTTGCGTCGGGGGTTAAAAATGCATTACCTCACAATGACGCGCCCTATGTGGCATTGCACTGCGCCCGCCACCCTGAGACATAAAGATGTAGTCTCATGTGCCTGTAATTTCACCGGCACCCATACCCGTCAAACCGGAACACAGTATGCGAACACTACTGCTTTGATGGTAATTCTTCACCGGACAAACTCTTTTAAAAACAAGCTCTACTACTAACACTAGGTAGGTGTAAATACAGTACCACTACAAAATTAAAAGGTGTCGGCAATCATCGGCTTTTCGAAACAGAAATATGATTGCAAGTGAGTGAATAAGGGACAGACACGAACTAGGTATCTAATTTAAGGCGCTATAGGTTCAACCAGTTTCAAGGAACATTTTTGTATGAGGCGAAGAAGGAGAGCGCACGCTATGATACCATGTTTTTGTGATGACTTCACTAACTCAAATAATAATAAATAAGTTATGAAATGTTTCAAAAATTGAAACGTGTAAGAAGTAAGTAAGTCTAAAATGGTATTTCAATTTTAAAAAGGCGGTATTTTTGATATTTTTTTTTTATCGAGTGAAGTAATTCAAATTGTGTATTGAATTTATGATTTCACTAGATTAAAAGATTAAGATTACGTTTTTTTTTCTTGCAAACTGTAAGAACTCTTACAAAAAATTAAAATTAAATTAAATTAAATTCTAGAGGTCATTATAGACATGCTGTGAACCTATTGCACCTTAAATCGTAGTACTGTATGTTGGCTGTATGTAAGTATACTCACTTATGATAGGTGGTCATCGGACATTTTTTACATTTGAACTTGCCGTAGTGCGAACCGTTTCTGTGCTGGCTAAGGGCCTTCTTGCTTTTAAACCTCATGTGGCACACTCCGCACTCCTGATCTCCTGCTGATGGCTGGAATACAGTTACAAAATAATGAGGACCAGTCAAGCAGGCGCCAGTCGGACTCGTATGGACAGGGTTCAGTACAAGTAGACTACCGTAGTAACTGTCCTGAATATCTTATCTTGACTTATCCTATCTTCTCTATTCGGCTTATTCGGATATTTCCACTTTTGTATTCGGTTTATTTTTGGCCTCCGAAAATATGAACAGGTGTCTCCCTTCCGCTCAATGCTCAAGTGGCTTCCTATTCGTCTTGGACGTAATTTACATATTCTCTCTCTTCTCTATTCTATCCTTTTCAATCCATTCTCTCCTCGTTATCTTAAGGGTAGATTCGAGTATCTTAACTCCTTACACAACGTTTCTCTTAGGTCATCAGAAACCTTATTACTTGGAACTCCACGCACCGCAGTTCCTTCTATAGTACATCTTTCACAGTCCAAGCTGTGCGGCTGTGGAACGCTTTGCCTCTTGAAATTAGACGGGCATCCTCACAACACACTTTCAAGATGAAGGTGAAACAGCACTACCTATCGGTCACATCTACCTAGCGTTATAATAGATAGTGCTCTTTCATAGTTATTGCTAGAGTTATGTTAGTATATATATATTAGTTTATTTTATAAGTATACAAGCATTCGTATTTTTACATAAATCTCTTATTACTTTTTGAATAGCTTTGTAGGTACACCGCCGTCCATTATGCTCAGTTCGTTCCATCCAAAGGTTGCCTGGAAGAGATCGCTCTCAGCGATAAGGCCGCCCATTGTTTTGCCTGTTTTTAATGTTATTATTATTATTTTTTGTATTATTTCTGTGTGGTAATCAATAAAGTGTTAATCTATTTATCTATCTATCTATCTTCTCAATATTGTAAGCGGCTTGGTCGACTGTGTTGAGCTGCTCGGCCAATTGGGGCTTCGAACTCCTACACTATCATTAAGGCGTTCTAACCTTCTTAGCATTCCAATACTTAGTTCCAACTATAGGCAAAATTCATATGTAATTAGAGGGTGCAGATGTTTTAATGCAGTGGCGCGAGAGATCGACATTGACTTGTTCAAAAACCTCCTCCACAACATAAATAGTATTTACTTTACTACCTAAATTATAGAATGTTGTGTATATGCTTAGTAGTGTTTGACTTGTTATTTTTATTTTTTGCTACATGTGCGGAAACTTGTACCTAATTGGCTCCATTTTATATTTACATACATGATTGTGTACCTGGCTGTAAGTTTTCAAAAAGGACCAAACAAAAACACACTAATTGAGAACCTCCTTTCTTTTAAAATCGGTTAAAAATAAATAACCTCATGCAACCCACTGTGAAAAGAGGCCCGTTGAGGCTCTGCCTACCGCTTCGGGAAAGAGACGTGTGTCTATGTATGTATGTATGTAGACCGATGGCACGAATTCGTCCTCACAACACATTTTATATGCATTTTCTCTTTACAAATATTTCATTTTCCGTTTCTCGAGGAAAAAGACCGAGACGTTTAGGTTCTCCTGGTAACTATGAGTTATGCCATACACAATTTATACATATACAATACTAGTGTCCTCCCGCGGCATCCCTCGAGTTTTACCCGCGGCTAAAATGTATCTATTATCTAAATCCAGGTCATAATCTGTGTACCAAGTTTCATCGAAATCGGTTTAGCCGTTTCCGCGTGATGAGTAACAAAATGCAAACATCCAACCATCGTAACTTTGACAATTATAATATTAGTGGGATTTAAAAAAAATAAGCTCTGTAGTGTCATATAAGGTGGGAAATGGAACTATACGATACGTCCGTGATTGGGTCACCTAACGCTGTACGTTGTAACTACATTACAGACCTACCTATAACAGTGTTAGTCTGTTCAAAAAGAGTTCCGTCGTGGGATTCGAGGGCGCAGCAGTGCCTTTTTTTCTAAGCGGGCAATACAATAGCGCCTGTTCCGTATTGATCCTATTACAACTGTAACTACTTCTTTAGTTTATGATTCAAAATGCCGACAGTTTGAATCATAAACTATAGAAATCGTTATTTCAAACTAAACAAAACGTTAGTTCACAATTTGGGAACTCTTTTTGAACAGACTCTAGGTGACCCAATCACGGATAAAACTCTAAATGGCATGATATTTTAGTAGTAGTAGAGCTTTTTTGTGAAAGAGTTCGTCCGGGGAAGTACTACCACCATACCTATTTCTGCCGCAAAGCAGTAGTGCTCGCATTGCTGTGTTCCGGTTTGAAGGGTAAGGGTGCCGGTGAAATTACAGGCACATGAGACTTTTCATCTTTATGTCTCAGGGTGGCGGGCGCAGTGCAATGCCACATAGGGCGCGTCCTAGGTGGACGTGACCTATGAGGTAATGCACTGTTCATAGGCAGGGGTTACCGCTTAACATCAGGTCGGCCATCTGCTTGTTCCGTCATTCAAGTAGTATATAAAATAAAATTAAAAATTAAAAAAAAAAAAACAAAAAAAAATGCCAGTAAATAAAAGGTATATTACCAAATGTGACAGATTTATGTGATTTTGAATAAAATACAAAATACTCCGCCATGATAAGCGAAACACCAATCAGAGCCCAGTCAGAGGCGGCAGTAGCTTCATCGCCACGCCTCGGAAGCTCAAGAAAGTACCAAACGCTGACACATATTAAATAATAGTTAATAAGCTGGCTTTGCTTGTTTTCAAAATCGTGACGTCACCAGCAGACGCCATGACATCTGCGAGCGTTCTGGAGTGAAATTCAAAGACCGTTTATAAAATCCTAATGAATAAATAAATATTGATATTGATTGATTGAATTTTGACGACCTCTGTGGTATGGCAGGCGGTGGTTCGCCTGCGACACAGGAGGTTGCGGGTTCGATTCCCGCCTCGGAACCAAAATTTTTAAGATCTGCAGATATTTGTTCAGGGTGTTCTGGGTATTTCCTATGTATAATAAAAAATATCTATCTATGTAATGTATTGTATTAAGTATATCAGTTATCGAGCACCCATAACACAAGCTCTGCTTACCTTAGGGCTAGATAATGTTGTGTGAACTGTCCAGCATTATTTATTTATGATTTTATTTGACTAGAACGAATAGGTTCAGAAACTCACACCATGCCAGCGCATATGAAACTCCAGTAGCTTGGCATGCTTGTACACCGTGTAGCATATCTCACACTTGTGCTCCGCAGTGAGATATGCACCTGATGTCTTCCGCTTCTCCATTTCCTCTTTAGCCTCTTGTACAGTCATGAACACTTGTATGTCAAACACAGTTTCGTACTCCTTGCGGTTCCTCATTTCCTGCTTTGGGCGAGGCTGCGCGGGTACACCTGCAAATATTTTATGCATAATTTGTATTTATTTAGTGAGGTCATAATTACTCGTATTTCCTCATATATATCATTAGTAGTGTGTCCGGCCTAAGAATAGACCCCTCCGTTTCCTCTCGTGGATGTCGTAAAAGCCGACTTAGGGATTACCCGGGCTTGTTGATAGGATTCGTTGGTATAAGATTCGTCCTGGCTGCTAGCTTATTATGGAAAATGTTATTACTGGAAGAAAGTGTTAGCAGAGTCAGTCGTGGGAAACAATGGCGGCGATGAGCTCACCCCTTGTCACATCTATATTCCACGATGGTGCAACCCACTGTGAAAAGAGGCCCATTGAGGCTCTGCCTACCCCTTCCGGGAAAAAGGCGTGTTGTCTATGTATGTCTGTATATATGTCATAGAGCTTATGACACGCGGAACGTCAAGATGCTTTATCATACCTATGTTACCCACCTAAAATCTGCCAATAATGAAAGAAACGTCGTCATTTTTATTTTATTGCATTTTAATGTGTTTTTTCGAGTTATTTCGTGTAATTTTAGTGGCATTTTAACTGGTGTAACTTGGATAAATGGCACATGTGTAATGTAGTGAAATTTAAGTGTATTGCGTGTCTTTTCGAAATGGTGGATTTTTCCCCGTAAAAACTCAGTTTTTCTGCTACTATTTAAACTATAACCCAGTTGACTGACGGTGACTCTTGACGACTTGACTATAAAAATACTAGCGACTCGCCCCGGCTTCGCACGGGTAGCCCCGTTGAACCCCCCCCCCCCCCTCCTACCTTTCCCCCCTATGTCAATCTCCTGGTTTTAAGCTACCTCCCCACCAATTTTCATCCAAATCCGTCCAGCCGTTTCATCGTGAAGAGGTAACAAACACACTCATACACTATTACACACACAAACTTTCGCTTTTATAATATTAGTTAGTGTTTAAATATCAACGGTATTCGAACATTTCAGAAAAATTAAAAGAATTGAACCTTTCCGGATATTTGGATCTTTCTCGAACATTCTCGAATTCTTCTTCATGAATAAGAGGCAAGATTGGGGCGGGCTACCGTACTGTAAAACTTTCAGGCTGAGTTAGATTATTTGCGAAAAAATTCCCAAAAGTTCTATAACTTTCTGGAATTTTTTGAAAGTTCTCGGTCTTTTTCATGCTTTTCTAGAGGTTTGAAATTTTGGAACTTTCTCGAAGTTTCTAGAAATTTTGGAAATTTCCGGAAGGTTCTGGAACTTTTGGAAATTCCTCGAAAGTTCTCGAACTTTTTATAACCTTTTTGGAGATTCTCGAACATTCTAAAATTGCCTTGAACTTTCCAGAACCTCCCCGAAGTTTTCGAACTTCCTCGAACCTTCTAGAAGTTTTGGTTGAGTTTCAGGTCAACCTCATGAGGTCGACCTCATTCTAAACCGTTTTTCTCTAAACCTTAACCGCGCAGCCCAAAACTCAAACCACTGATTACTTAATAGTTACTACGCCCAAACCGTCTAAACCGTTTTTCTCTAAACCTTAACCGCGCAGCCCAAAACCCGAACCCTCTTGATGGATGGGAGGGTTGGGGCTACCCTACGGTTAAACCTTTTTTCGGCTGCATTGGTTCGTTTTTAAGTTTTATCGGCCCGCACATTTTATCAACTTAGTTTTATTATATATAATGATATGAATTATATCACTTGACATTGGCTAAATTGTTGCAAATAATGCACAGAAGCCATTACCTAAGCTAAGAAGAAGTTACCTACCTAGAGTTATTAGATCTGCCACCATTTTAACCCGGGTTATGACTTAGTTTTACTTGACATTGGCTAAATTGTTGGGAATACTTCTCAGAAGCCATTAAAAACAAGAAGTCTTTGACCATGACCTCATTTGGGAAAATCTGTCAAGTAGATTTGGAGCTACAAGGGAACAAATGAACACACTTACATTCCTACATAGGCACGCATATGGAATGTTCATAGAAAACTGCAATAACGCGACTGACTCGGTTAAGCGCTAGACCTGTAACAGTACTAACCTATTATTTAAAGTATTATTTGAATAACAGCGGTTTTATTGAACAATTTGGAGGAAACTTTGATTTATTTTCTATCGAAGATATTTTATATCGTGTTTCGCCTAACATAATGCTTATTGCTTACCATTAGTCCTCAACTTTACCATAGAGGTATACAGGGTGGGGCAAATTTTAGGCCCCTTAAGGGTAGCTACCTTTTCTTTTGTAATTAGAAGGTTTTGTTCTTAGGAACCTTCTGTTTTATTTAGAAGAAAAAAATAATGTCACATTTAGATTTTTGAAAAAAAGTACGGTTTACCCAAAAAATGACATTTGTCAAAAAAAAACAAGTTGGTCTTAATCGGCTCTATTTCCAACCAGGAACACTTTTCCCGAAGTAACATACCAAATCAAATCTTAAGTTTTGGCAATAATAAAAAAAACAATCCCCATACATTTTAAGAAATTATTTTACATTAAATTAATTATTCTAAGAAGCGCCCCATTCGCCGCAACAAAGTCTAATAATTATAATAATTATAATTATAATGTATAATTGATTCTCATGTAAGTGATAATAATTATCTTTTTGAGAATAAATGATTATTAAACTGAAACTGAAGTCATGCATACCGAACACGGAAAGCAATTTGTTCTAAATTCAAATTATTTATTGATATTTGTTACCAAACCTTATTGGTAGAATGATATACCAGCTCTTTGAATGTCAATACCGCTAGAAAAAATTGGCAGGAAATATTTTGTTTAAATTTTAAATTAAAAATGTCTCTTACGAATCAACAGCGGCTAAGCTTAATAAAAGCTTATTTTCAAAATAACTGTCGTGTTCAACGAGCGTTACAAGCATTTCGTAGAGAAAATGAAGATATACCACTACCAGACAAGAAAGTTATAAAAACCTCCCGACCTTTACCCCTTGCGATTTTGTTCTATGGGGTTACCTGGAAGATAAGGTATACGCTGGGCATTACAAAAGTCCCGCTGAACTGAAAGACGGCATTCTAAGTGCATTGCAAAATATGCATTACATGAAGGTAAGGGCTGCTACGCAGTGTGTTAACGCGTGCCAATCTGTGTAGTCAAGTAAATGGTCTACACTTTGAACATATCTGGAATTAAATTTTTACCTATTTTTAATTTTTATTATTTTGCAATTTATTTACTTACCAAACAAGTATTTTTTTATTTAAACGCAATAAAATGGGTGTGTTTTGCTACTAACAAGTAACTAGGTAGGTATATTTCTAATTTTGGTCTGGAGACATTTTTACGTATACACCATCGTCGTTAGAGCGAACATGGGTAGGGACATAAGCCTTCAAAATTAGCCTACCAACTTTAAAAAGTAGTTACATACGGATTTAAATTAAGAACCATTGAATGAGTGACATTGTTGTTTTCACTTACTCGTTTTTTCATAGAAAATGTATGGGAATGTTTTTTTTTAATTATTACCAAAACTTACGTTTTGATTTGGTATGTTACTTTGGGAAAAGTGTTCCTGGTTGGAAATAGAGTTGATTAAGGCCAACTTGTTTTTTTTGACAAATGTCATTTTTAGGGTGAACCGTACTTTTTTTTAAAATCTAAATATGGCAATATTTTTTTCTTCAAAATAAAACAGAAGTTTCTTAAGAACAAAACCTTCTAACTACAAAAGAAAAGGTAGTTACCCTTAAGGGGCCAAAAATTTGCCCCACCCTGTATAGTAAAAAGTGAATGCTTCGATAACTAGACACAGACTCTTTATGGGACACTCAGTATAGGAAGGTACTCACCCTTTCTTTTCCTCACCCGCACTCTTGCCTTCGTTTTAGTAGGACTTTTACTTTTAGTAAGACTTTCACTATTTTTCGCTTTTATTCGCTTTTCATACTCTTTTATCAATTCTGTGTCAGAAGAATCCTCACTAAAATTATTTTCTTTTATATCAATACATTCATCTTCACTTTTAATTTCAATGTCTGATTCAATGTCCTGTAAAAAACATGAGAATAATAAATAATAAAATACTAATTATGAATGGTTAAGGCAGGTGAAATGGTGACGGCGCAGACTCTTCTCTTCTTTATTTATAAAAAGCGATGTTTAATTTTCTGCTGAACAGATTTTAATGCAGTTTTCATGGTATCTAGTACAGGGTATTTATTAAGGAGGATTTAACTGTTTAATGCGTTGGCAGCTGCAGGGAAATGCTTGTCTTTGCCTAAGGCACACTAGGTACTTAGAAAACAAGGTGACAATTTTGTGGATTTGTATGAGTGTTTGTAATAGGTATAGGTAAAAATTGAAACAAAAAGTGACTGGTTAACTATTTAAGTAGGTACTTAATGGGTCATTCCATTTTATATGCTACCACAGCCAATTATGATAAAATTTATTATTGTTTCATTTTCATTAAGGTGGAGTTAAGCCGAAAATTATGATTTTAAATATTTAATAAATGAATGAAGAGTTTCTTTAAGTTTTTGTATGTAGCATGTAGCATTTTGTATGGCCAAGTAGCACCCGTTACAATTTATTTTTCACATAAAATATTGGTAGGTTCAAGCACTTTAAGCCATTTTATGATTTAGTATAATATCAACTAAAGATTCGCCGCTATAAGAGTCTGCGCCGTCACCAGTTTAATTTGCCTTAGCCATTCATAATTAATATTTTTTTAGTCTGTCCAAACCAAAGCCATAGAATAAATAGTCTATAAAATAAATTGAAAGAAAACCTACGTCATCTTTGAAATCAATGTCAGCCAACCCTTTCTTCTCATTTTTATCGTCATCTTGCAATACATCCGATTCATTTATTATTCTGACAACATAATTCCCAGGAACATCCATATGTGAATCCTCTTGTATAACATCATTAGTTTCTAATGTATCCTTTACCAAATTATCATTGATTGCTAAGTGATCTTCAAGCTCATCTGAATCTTTCTCTTGCTTAATTAACAGTTGCACGGCCAATGGTTCTAGAATCCCATTAATCAAGTTAAATTGTTGTAAGGTGGATGCAGTACTAAAACCGAATGGTGTTGGTGGTAGCATTTCATAGAGATTACTAGGAAACCCCTGAAACAAAAATTTTTTTTTTTTTTTTAGTGAATAAAAAAACCATGCCCATTGTATATTTTGGCAACAAGTAAGACCCACTGAAATATCACTGAAACATCAGCAAAGGACAAAAAACAGTAATCAACAATATCCATATTCATTCTAATGTTATTCCCAGCCTAGTTCCAATTCCTTAGCAAGACCTACCCTAGTTTTATTCTTTTTGAATTCCTTCAGAATTTTATTTGCTTTTCTGCATTTTCGACTGAAGTTGTAGAATTTCCTCAGTAGGTATTCACACACGGAACAGTATTTCAATGCAGAGTTTTCATAAATCTGAAAATATATTAATTGTGTTCAATAAATACACAGTTTGTACAAAATACATATGAAACAGTTGTGCCACCTGAAGACCGCTGCAAGCGATCGAAATACACCATGTAGACTTGCCTTTCCTGACCAATGTAACTGCCGTTAGAGTACATCCTACTATGGTGTCCCTATTACTGTTTAGAAAGGTGTGGTGTAAAATGAGCCTAAATATAGCTTGTCTACTATTATACATCAAGGAGTTCCGTTATCTCCATCATTAGACAAGCTTGCTATCACCATAATATTGTTTTGTCATCGGAACTTGGCAGGTATGCAAAATTTCAGCTCAATCAGACGTCAATGGTTCCAATTTAACTTGCAATATTTGACCTAAACAAACGATTGTACATACAAGCATTCAAGTTTATTTAGAGCTTGTACCTAAGCAGAAGTAGATTGTCTACTTACGGCATATTCAGATATTTCATCGTGAAAGTCGACCAGTGTTTCCTCAATATCATGAATTTGTAGGTCTGTCCGTAAACATATTCTACATATTTTTCTTTTAGACATTCTGTCTGATGTTTGCTGCCGTGGTCCGAGCCGGTCAAGTTAACCAGTGCCACCAATGCCAGTGCTGTAGTCAAAGAATATAATATTAATAATCTGATTCTCACTCAAGAGATAGATAGTGAGATAGTGAGTGTGTGTGATTTGCGTGTGGGTCACTCGCTAAAGCGGTGTTTATTTTATCATGATTTAATCATTGACCTGTGGTGATTGGTGACCGATAAAGAGCGTGTTTATATTCTGATGATTGTAGGCGATTCCCAGTAATCCTCTATTGATCATATGCTATGCAATTACAAAACAAACAAAATCACATAATTATCGTAAGCAATTGTAAATACAATTCACAAATCAAATAAGTTTTCGTATTATCATAGAATTAATCAAGAGTCTAATCATTGAGGACACATGAGGAAGTAAGCACTACGTTTAATCACAGACTACGAGGATGCTAACGCATCGTTTAATCTTTGATATTGATACACAACCAACTTCACATCAATACAAAAAATAGATACTACCTCCCCATCAGTGTTGCCAGATGAGAATGTTTAAAAGGCGGGAACGGTGCTTCCAAAATGCTTAAAAAAAGCGGAGCAAGTTAAACTTTTACATCTATAATCTCTCAATTCATACGTTTTATTTTATATTTTTATAATAAAAAAGCACGCAGGTCAGGAAATCTTATTAGGCTTTAGTTACAATAAAGTACCAGCGGGCACCTAATCCTAAGTCATGGAGGTATAATAGTCCTAAGTATAAACTCATTTTTTTTTTGTTTATGTTCCTTTTCCTGCAGAGGGGAAAGTCCGAGTATACACACACCATCGTAACGATGATCGTAACGGCGAGTGTACGTGTATTGCGTAGTAACTAGCCATTAATCTGTGACGTTTTTGGCACAGATTAATAGCTAGTTATTATGTTATACACGTACGATTGTGTTACGTTCACCGTTACGATGGTGTTTGCAAAACTCAGACTCACCCCTCAGGTGACATCTTACGGTGAACGATCTGTACATATGAACTATGAACCATAGAGTAACTTGTAAACATGGACTTGTAAGTCCGGAATCCGGTGGTATTCTCGACGCGTCGTGTTACTAATTTAACGGGATGTTTTAGCCATAGATCTAGATTATATTTCTATGGTTTTTGCATATTTCAAAAAAGCGGATCTGCGTATGTTATAAGCGGAACGCGGGTCCATTGGCATTGGACGCCGGAGTGGGTTTGAGGGTCATGAAGTTGGACTCTCGTCATAATGTGAGCTTTAGCTCATTTATGGTGAGGGTCCCTACGGAAAATGTGAAGACTTACTTGAGCCCTGACTTCTGGCCGAAAGGGGTGAAGTTCCGGCGGTTCAAGGGACGCCTGTCACGTGATCCCCCGGGTCGCGACGCGTCGCCGATCGCACGTGTGTTAGATTAAGTAATTAAGTGTTTTTTATGTGTATGTTAGTTTCTAAGGTATTTATTTTGATATGGGCTTACTGTTTAGGTTTAGTGCATGTTCAGGTTTTAACCGAACACAGCAAATGTGTATTAAGCAACGTCTGCATTTAATACGCATTTGCCAAAACTGAGCCAGTTCGCGATCACTAGCATTTCAGGCATCGCGTGCTCACACATAAAATCATACCATTAATATACCTACCATAAATATACCATAAAACCATAGTTATACAATTATTAGTGAGATAAGTAATATTGTGACTATTAATACAAACCATTTTCCATCTTATACAAGACTTTTAAATACCACAAATACCACAAACTATATACAGCTAGAAAGAGTGTCCTAGGGTCACCATACCACCCTAAAAGGACTCCCTCTTTTTACATGGTCCTTCGAACATTACCTACCAGTGCCTACCAAGTGAAACAGTGAACCAAAACCAGTTGGATTGCAGTGACTTCAACTGAGGTGGACTGCAAAGACTATGGAAGAAGAAAACCAGGTCTAAGTGAACCATTTACATTTACTCACCTACCAAATTATACACCAAACCAAAATGGAGAAGATTGAGAAGCAAACGATTAATTTTAAAGCTCTCATGAGAACCGTGAGTAGAATAAATCTAGACCAGTATGAGAGCAAGTGGCAGTTTGAGAATGCCCTCAAATCTCTTGACAGTCGTTGGAGTACCATTGATACCCTCCATTGGGAGATAGAAGGAGTGCTTGGTGGAGGAGACAGCCGATACCAGGCCGAATTCACCAAGCATGAAAAGCTCCACGACGAATTGACCAACACCATAAATACCAAGATGTGGTCGGTGTCACACCGAGAGAAATATACACCAAAAATGGAGATTCCAGTGTTCGATGGTAATTATAACCAATGGACTTCTTTCAAGGATCTATTCAATGAGGTCATCCACAAGAGTCCATCACTGTCGAATGCCCAAAAGATGCAGTTTTTAAAGGGAAAGGTAACAGGAGAAGCTGAGCGTCTGATCCACCATCTTCAGATCAGCTCTGACAACTACGAGGTGTGTTGGGAGATACTGAAACATCGCTACGATAACCAGAAGCGGATCTTCACATCACATATCAATATTCTACTCGGCCTTCCCAGCATGCAACAAAAGTCTTTGTGCATGATCAAAAAACTACACGATACTACCAAGGAATGTCTCCATGCAATTCAAAACATGGGAGTGGATACAACCACATGGGATCCTCTCCTAGTACATTTATTAGCCCAAAAAATCGACAATGAGTCGTTTGAGGACTACATGAAGTCCATCAGAAAGCCCAGAGAGCTACCCATTTTACAGGAATTCCTGGATTTTTTAGAAAGAAAATTTACCGTTTTAGAAGCTTCTCAGCGCAAACCAGAACGCGCCAACCAAAGGATGAGCACTACAACTCAACCACAACCAATCAACCAAAACCAAAGGAGTTTCATCCAGCCAAGTAATCACCATGTAGAGGAAGAGAATTCAAATATATATAAGTCGTTCCATGTTTCGCGGCATTTCAATTGTGCAATGTGTAATGCTGACCACGAACTATGGCGATGCCCTAGATTTCGACACATGAAAGCCGAGCAGAAACTAAAAAACATTAACCAGCTGAATTACTGCAAAAACTGCCTTATTAACCATGAAAATAAAGAATGCGTCTCAACAAAGCGATGTGCCAAATGCCTAAGTAGGCATAATACTTTGTTACACGAGGCATTTATGAAGCAAAGTCCAAAATTATATACAAAACCATTTTATTATTGCAACATTGCTCTTCACAATCCTAGTAATGGCCCACATAATCTTAGTGAGAAAGAAAATAAATTGCCAGCACCAGTGCAACGTGGAAGATTACGAAGAATGTCAGAGAAACGTATAGGTGTGAACCAGAAACCAAGATACCATCAACCAAAAACCAATACCAACATCCAGGAGAAAAATATTAACAGACATAACCAAAACCATGAGTTATGGTGGAGAGGCCTGTTGTCACGGCCCACATCATTTGAAAACCAACAGAAACCAAACCAAGATAGTAACAACAAAATATTAAATAAACTGTAAATCTTACAGTACCTACTGCTTTGTTAATTACAAGAATCAAGTTCGTCAACCTTAAGTAGGTAGGCACAAATCGGACGCCACGCAAAAATGCTGACCAGTGCACTGTCGATTACACAATACCTACTAAACTACCAGTGACCATTAGAATGATTCAAATTAACATTGAATTTGTTTAAAAAACCAGACGAGAAGTAGAAGATACAACCAGAAGACAAAGCAGGATTAAGAAGAAGACTGCCATCTCTTTGAAACCATCAAGGGAAAAATAAAATGGCACCAAAAAAAAAAAGCTACCGTCGACCAACAATACCTACCATTGAAACAAGATCATGGGTACCACAGTTACGGCAAGAGTTCTATCTACCAAGAACTTGCAAGATAGAAGAACACTGCGATGCATTTGTGCTGTCGCATCGTTTTAGTGTCTACGTAGGTACCTACTCTAGACGTGTCGGCGCCTATCTCGTCTTACAAACGGGATAGGTACCAGCTGACAGTTGCTTGCGCATTACCAATAAAAAACCACAACAGATCTTCAGTAGTCTTACAAGCTACTGTAAGTCAACGAGCTGCTTCTTTGTGAAGGAGTAGCCGTAACCTTTCCGCTCCCGAGACTTGTCTCTCGGTGCCGCGGGGAGGCTCTCCGCCGCGCGTGCCGCTGTGCCTGTGTCAGCGGAAACGCTTCCGCGCGCCGGCGCCACCCGCGTCATGATCCGCACGGCCAACCAACGAACCAATAGTGAAGTGCGCGAAAACACAGCTGATCGCCAGCTACGTGTTTAAGTGAACCAAGTTTGTGTGTGTGCTTAGTGCGTTTAATCGGCTAAACATATGGGACCAACTGACTCTACTTTTGAGAAACCTTTAATTTAACTTTATTTTCATTTTACCATATACCATACCATGTTTAATCTATGTTTGCAAGTAGGATCTTTAACCATTATTAGATTATAATTTTACCATTCTTTAATACCAAGTTTGACCATAATGATGTTGTAGATTTAGATGATTGTATCATATTTTCATCTCGTACATCTTCATCTCGTGCTCGGAAGTATGTTCAGGTTTTAACCGAACACAGCAAATGTGTATTAAGCAACGTCTGCATTTAATACGCATTTGCCAAAACTGAGCCAGTTCGCGATCACTAGCCTTTCAGGCATCGCGTGCTCACACATAAAATCATACCATTAATATACCTACCATAAATATACCATAAAACCATAGTTATACAATTATTAGTGAGATAAGTAATATTGTGACTATTAATACAAACCATTTTCCATCTTATACAAGACTTTTAAATACCACAAATACCACAAACTATATACAGCTAGAAAGAGTGTCCTAGGGTCACCATACCACCCTAAAAGGACTCCCTCTTTTTACAGTGCATTTCTCAGTAAGCCTGAAATAAAGATTTTGAATTTGAATTTGAATTTGAAAAAGGCGGTGTAAAACGCGGAAAAGCGGTGTATCTGGCAACGCTGCTCCCCTATAGAGTTTTTTTTTACAATAGGAAATAGAGGTCGAAATGTGCACTACAGACTACGTAGTGATTATTATGTCCATGACTACAGTCCGTTCCAAAGACTTCTCGGTTTTAATCATGGACTTAGTAAACAAAAGGACTGAGCGCTGGCAGCTGAAAAACGAGCCGAGCAAGATATGAACTAATGAGTTAGTGTGTTTACTTCTAGTACGGTGACCATAAAATAAAATCATGTCCAGGAGACTTTTTCCATTGAGAGACTTATGAACGTGGAGTGGAACAAACATTATTTAAATCAAATTATTTATCACAGTTATTTATGCAGCCAGATTCATACTGGAGGCTTGGTAAGTGATCAGTATCACGAATCAATAACACTTTTTGTTAATTTCGTAAAATAAAATGTTGACCTCCCCTAGTTGATGACTCAGGACTGGGCTTGCGTTTGTAGGAAATATGTTTTTTTTTCTAATATCACAGAAAGTGTTATTGAACCTTGGTACTGATTACTTACCGAGTGTTCAGTGACGGCAAACGGCGTGACTCGTGACGCAGCCATGCCGTGATGTTTCTCGTCTGCCGGGCGTCCCGCGACAGCAATTTTTAGATTTGTAGTATCGATGACCTCTTAGTATTTACCTATACAATGGTCATGGTCACCCTTGCTATCATAAAGCTATCATTTCAAGTGTTAGAAATGGACAAACTGACTCTATTCTACCTATATCTCTTGGCTCGTTTTTCCTCTATCTATGACAGTATTCTAAATTGAGTCTTAACCTAATGGAATAAGGTCTTGTTTCGGTATTATAATTTTTTAGAGCGCTCAGTCCTTTTGTATACTAAGTCCATGGTTTTAATAGAAGTCTTTGGTGTCCTCTGTCCATGGACTTAGTACACAAACAGGACTGAGCACTCGCAGCTGAAAAACGAGCCGAGCAAGATATGAACTACAGAGTTGGTGTGACTACTTCTAATACGGTGACCATAAAATAAAGTCATGTCCAGGAGACTTTTTCCATTGACACTTATGAACGTGGAGTGGAAAAAACATTATTTGACGATCTCTGTAGCGCGGCCGGCGCAGGTTGGCCTGCGAAGCAGGAGGTTGCGGGTTCGATTGCCGCCTCGGAACAAATAATTGTGCGATCGCAGATATTTGTTCAGTGTGTTCTGGGTATTTTTCTATGCACGATAAAAAATATCTATCTATGTAATATATTGTTTTAAGTATATCAGTTACCTAGCAGTGGCGTAACTAAACCATCTGGGGCCCGTGGCAAATTCGAAAATTTTACAAAATTTAGTTGCAGGCCCGTAGCAAATTAGAAAATTTAAAAAAAAATGTTGTCTCACTTTGGATTTTAACCGCTTGGCGTGAAATGTGTCAGCCGACACACTATTTTCCTTATACCTTCGAATCCTCCCTGTGTCGGCCGACACAGTCCATAGAGGGTTTATTATATTGTCTATTAATCATTATTTAGGTACCGGATGCTAGATATTGCTACACTATTCCATAGAGGCATGATGGTAGATTGACAAAGAGGCAATAACCACTTTTTACGATTAAAGTTAAGTTAGTAAACAAATAATATTCGATCGACATCGGCCGCCATTTTGTTGCCGCGGTCATCAGTCTTATAAAATAAAGAAAATTGTGTGTTTTCTCGTTATTTGAGTGTAAATGATTGCAATAATAATGGTTTTTAGGATATAGACCATGAGTTATTGCCAATAAACAACTAGAAAGTGCTTTGTGAAGATGTTTATTGTGATCTCAAAGTTAGTGGTCAGTTGCGCCAAAAATTTAGCCACAGTGAGAAAATGTTTTTTTTTTTTTTTTCAACAATACGGCAAGTTTTTATAAAATAGTTGCTTATAAAGAAACCAATAAGAAATTTCAAGAGGATTCTTGTAGTGGTATTAGTTTTATTATCCGTCCATTCATTAGGCCGCAATTAACGATTTAGTGATGAGTCCGCCCATCCATCATTTTTGCCGTGATCTGCCCGCGACTCAAGGGATAGTATACAAGCGAAATCGCGTGACTCAAACGGTTAAGCAGAACTTATAAAAATATACTCTTCAAATAAAATAAAACACTCAGGTACAATGTAAAAAAATATTTTTGAGCTCGTGGCCTTTTGGGTCGGGGGCCCGTGGCATTTTGCCAGCCCTGCCACCCTATTGTTACGCCACTGTTACCTAGTATCCATAACTCAAGCTCTGCTTAGTTTGGGGCTAGATAAAGTTGTGTGAACTGTCCAGCATTATTTATTTATTTGAATCAAATTATTTATCACAGTTATTTATGCAGCCAGATTCATACTGTAGGCTTGTTAAGTGATCAGTATCACGAATCAATAACACTTTTTGTTAATTTCGTAAAATAAAATGTTGACCTCCCATAGTAGATGACTCGGGACTGGGCTTGCGTTTGTAGGAAACACATTTTTTTTTCTAAATACACAAAAAGTGTTTCGAACCTTGTTAGAGACCATTCACCGTAAGATTGCCCATGCCGAGGAGTATTAAATTGTCTATGGTTGGTACTATTCCTAGGGCACAGACACAGACTAAGAGTATAACGCAGGTGCAATCTTACGGTGAACGAGCTCTACTGATTTGATTACTTACCGAGTATTCAGTGTCGGCAAACGGCATGAATCAGCCATGCCGTGATATTTCTCTTCTGCCGGGCGTCCCGTGACGGCCAACTTTTAGATTTGTAGTATCGATGACCTCTTAGTATTTACCTATACAATGGTCATGGTCACCCTTGCTATCATAAAGCTATCATTTCAAGTGTTAGAAAGGGACAAACTAACTCTATTCTACCTATCTCTCTTGGCTCGTTTTTCCTCTATCTATGACGGTAATCTAAATTGAGTTTTAACCTATATGAATAAGGTCTTGTTTCGGTATTATAATTTTTTAGAGCGCTCAGTCCTGTTTGTATACTAAGTCCATGCCTCTGCCTTGGGAATAGTGGAATAGTGCCAACCATAGAAAATTAAATACTGCATGGCAGGTGCCATTTTACGGTTAACGGTCTGTAGTGGTCTGTAGTACAAATTGCATGCTGCCATCAGCGGTCGGTAGCATTTCTTGATCCGAGGTCGGTAGCAAGCAAAGTTGATTGACTGACGCTTGGCTCAAGCGTAAATCTACGTGCTTGAGCAAGCCGCTTGATCGTGTTCCTCCAAATTCACGCTTGACTCAAGCCAAAACTCTATGGAATCTACGTCCTTGTGGCTTGCCGCTTGACCGTCTCCACGCGCTTAGAGCATTATAAAGGCACAGAAAAAGTAGTACATTCAATCATGATTGCAGGCCTCCGTACCGGAGTGCTCGATGCTCGATGGCTCTCAAGTCTCAACGAATGGCTGGATGACTCAAGCCGAATAGAAGAAAACTCTATGGAATCTACGTGCTTGCAGCTTGACGCTTGATCATCGTGGATGCCATTTTGGCTCAGAAGAAGAATACATCCATGCATTTTGGTTACTTTGGGTATAGATAGATACATTCCTGGTGAGAAGAGTCGATTGAGCCAAACTTTCTCTTTTAGAAATCTCGCTTTTCCGGCAGACTGTTACTATTTTTCAAAAACACAAAAATGCCGTTTTATTTTAGGTAGTTTAAAATTCACCTAATGTTAAGAACAAGCCTCTATAACAACAACAAACAGAAAAGGTACCTACACTGAAAATCCCATTATCTTGCTACAGCCTGTACTTGTATGCTTGTTTTTTTTGTTTTTTTTTCACTGAATTAAAACACTACTGTTTTTTTATGTACAAATAGCTAGTGATTTTTTTCATCTATGCCGGCGCTTATTACTATGCCATGTCTATGCCTACAACAGGGTAGCTCAGACTTTTGCTCGCGATATACTGCGAACACACGACCCGAGTCCGACCCGTACGTTTCGACTTGTTCAAGTTTTCTGAAGTACCTACTTCAATCATAATAATGATACTCCCATTATTTCGGCACAGTTGCATGCGCCATGATCACGAGAGAACCATAGAACAACATTAGAGAAGTACTGAAGATAATATGTTACGGGTAGCCATATCGATCTACCCTCTTTCCGACTCTTTTATGCCGAACGATACCACTATCTAATAAGGTAATACCTAACTTGAAATTAAAACACCATCTTCAACCACATTATTCTGCTATATAATTACTTGACCACCCCGGAATCATTTTATAGACACCAAAGTAAAACCATCATAGAGAAACCAGTAACAAACTTTAAAAAATAACGCTAAATTAGTAAACTCCTCTTGTTTTTCAATACAAAATATGTATGTAATGTTATAAATTATTTAACTTTTACAACAGCTTTTCCAGTGTTTTCTCCTCGAAGTAATCCATTTAGTGCCTCTACCATGTTATCGAAACCATTGTATATTTTTTCTTGATATTTCAATTTTCCTTCTTGCAGCCATTTCAGATTTGCATCAATGCCTTCATCCCATCTATCAGTCCATCGGTTTACCAAAAATCCCTCAACCTTTAGTTCTTTGAACACAATTGACGGCTGCAAGATAGTCACTAAAATCAAATCACGTCACGTAATGTTATTTTAAATTTTGCAGATCAAAATGTTATTTCAATTTTCGTTTTTAACTTCGTGAATGGCGGTACAAACATATAGCCCACCTAATGTTAAACGGTAACCTCTGCCATTAACAATGCATTAGGTAGGTGATCTCATAGGTCACGTCCACCTAGGGTGCCACAAAGGGTGAGACCCTTTGTGGACAAAAAAAAAGAATTAGGTATGGTACTAATTACTATCTAGTACTTCCCCGGACGAAACCTTTCACAAAGAAGCTCTACTACTACTAAAAAGCAGGTTAATTAATAATTATCATACCTTTTGGTAAATGGGTATCATTGTATGATGATATAGAGCCACATACTGCAACTCTGCCATATTTATTCATGTAGCTAAGTATTGTTGAACTAATTTCTCCACCAACCTAAGTGAAACAAATTTGCATTAGTATAGGTAGGTAACCAAAGTCACATAAATAAAGAAAGAACAAGAATGCAATGTAAAATACTAACGTTGTCAAAGTAGCAGTCAACTTTCTTAGGAGCGCCTTCTTTTAGAGCTGCTCGAATATCAACTGTTTTGTAATTGTAAGCTCGATCAAAACCTAGTTCTTTTTCCAAATAATAGCATTTTTCATCGGTCCCAGCAAATCCAACAACTCGGCAGCCTAAAATAAACGATAAGTAATAAACAACCCCTAGATTTGGTTATCTTCTACTACCGTAAATTGCTTAGTTACCTATATAAAAGTTATATTAAACAATTAACCTACCTATATTCTTTGCGATTTGACCAACATGAGAGCCAACTGCCCCCGCTGCACCCGAAATTACAATAGTTTCACCAGGTTTTGGCTGGCATATCTCTCTTAAGCCAAAATAAGCAGTATTCCTGAAAACAAATTATAGTCCTAAGTACTATGTTATTCCAAAACATCATAGCTATAATACAATGTCATACGTACCCTGGCATACCAAGCACTCCAAGTGCAAGAGATATAGGATGAGAGCCAACATCTGGCACAACTGTCAGTGGTATCACTCCTGCCTTTCCTATTAGATCTTTAGGATTACATATTGTATGCGTTCGCCATCCGAAAGAACCTGTTACATATTTTCCAACAGGAAAATTTATGTTTCTACTGGCTATTATTCTAAAAAACATTAAAAAAAATATGCATCATTGAATTGTAACGTTCTTAACCATCGAGGCACCTTCAATAACAGGCCTTTAGTCAAGACCCAGCCAGACCAATAGGTACCTACTACCTAGGTTAAAGTTTTTACTATTTTTTTTGTGCAATAGATCAATTGTGACTTACTTTGCTACTTGCTCCCCAATCATAACAGTGGGTAATTTGTAACCAATCATATATGCACGCATATATGGGTCTACACTGAGGTATTCTGCTTCAGTCAAAATTTCTGTCAACAAATTAAATAAACTTAAATTAAAAATAAAAAAAACAACGAGCTCTGTAGATACCACCTACATCAAAATATAGCTTCACGTAAAGCACGATGATATTGAAATTCTTTACGTGCAGAATGATTCAAAACACAATGAAAAAAAAAAATGTTCATGGCCCATGATCAAACCAAAGTACTAGGTACCCAAAGTAGGTCCATGTCATAGCCTCACCTCCATCTTTCAATTCAGGCAGTGCCTCTTCAACTATTTTAAAATCGGACTTCTTGGGTTCTCCTTGGAAATACTTAGTTAGTACATATTTCTGAGCTTTTACATTACTTGATGATCCCGAGTAAAATCTCTTGTTTGTCAGTAATAATGCAGGGATTCTTGCCATTTTTATTCTAAAAACAAAAATACAATATTCAAAAGTTTGACAATGTTTCAAACTTATGTGTAAACCATGAGTCGTGCTAAACACATATATGTATACAATATACAATACTAGTGTCCACCCGCGGCTCCGCTCGTGTTTTACTACTTCAGGTGTTAGGCTACTTTTTAACCAGGTGGATAAAAAGTAGCTTTTAGCTCAATCCAGGTCATAATCTATCTGTGTACCGAATTTCATAAAAATCGATTAAGCCGTTTCGTCATGATAGAGTAATATAAACATTCAAACATCGTAACATAGTGGGATGCGGTGGGATGGGATGATTATCCAAGCCGAGAATTCACCTGTCTTGGCCTTAATTGGGCCTTTCAGAAGTTTTGCAATCTTTATCGGGTTGGGTGTTGATGGTTGTACTCGTATGTAATCCTTAACTGCTGCTTTGGTTTACGCATATGGTTAAAAATTATCGAGGCATTGATGAGCGGATGAGCGTGGCACCTGGTAGCACTTTTGTCCATGGACTTAGTATACAAACAGGACTGAGTGCTCTAAAGAATTATAATACCGAAACAAGACCATAATCCATTAGGTTATAACTCAATTTAGATTACCGTCATAGATAGAGGAAAAATGAGCCAAGAGAGATAGTTAGAATATAGTTAGTTTGTCCCTTTCTAACACTTGAAATGATAGCTTTATGATAGCAAGGGTGACCATGACCATTGTATAGGTAAATACAACGAAGTCATCGATACTACAAATAAAAAAATTGGCCGTCGCGGGTTATCGAATTGGTTATCGAGCAAGGTTCGATAACACTTTTTATGATATTAGAAAAAAAAACGTATTTCCTACAAACGCAAGTCCAGTCCCGAGTCATCTACTACGAGAGGTCAACATTATATTTTACGAAATTAACAAAAAGTGTTATTGTTTCGTGATACTGATCACTTACCAAGCCTCCAGTATGAATCTGGCTGCATAAATAACTGTGATAAATAATTTGATTTAAATAATGTTTGTTCCACTCCACGTTCAAAAGTGTCAATGGAAAAAGTCTCCTGGACATGACTTTATTTTATGGTCACCGTATTAGAAGTAGACTCGGCTCGTTTTTCAGCTGCGAGCTCTCAGTCCTGTTCGTATACTAAGTCCATGCTTTTATCTATGTCTATGACAAACAAATACAAAATGGGTTGTTTCGTTTGCCATTGCCAGGTGCCAGCTATTGCCAACCAAACAAATCAAAATATTTAGTTTACAAAATGGCTACGTTTTGTTTAGGTTGAAGTATGCATTTTTTCGAATTTACTTCGAACGAAATGAGATTAATGATAAACTTCTAAGTGCTGGACAATTGGTCATAGATATTCGAAATTCATGGGTATTAGGAAACGCCTCCTATTTAAGATATAAAATATGTTCAACATTCGCAAACAACTTGCTAGAAATTTAGTCTAAATTCTGTGTTGGCACCTGTATTTTTCCTAGTTTCTACGATGAGTTCCGAAGAATTCAAGTGCGTATTCTGTAAAGAATCCTTTGATGATAAGGAAACTCTTCAGGTACATTTCAGGTAAGCAGAAAACTTTCTGTGAATGAATATCTTCAATACGGACTGACTGCATTTTGTGAATTTTGGTAGGAAACACGGAGATAGAAACTTTCATCTGAATAAAGGTCGGCCACAAGATGACCTGCCAGCGTTACCAGACATGCCAGCCAGCTACAAAGATCAGACTGAGATGGTGGAATGCGATGTCTGCCCGGAGGTGTTTACTTCTATATCGAAGGCGATCACTCACAAACACAAGGTCCACCCAGATCACGATGCGAAGTACTTCTGCCCGTGGTGTGGGAAACTCTTTACTATGAAGGTAATATATTGTTAAATTATATTTTTACCGTTTCAACACGGCGCCGCAATTGACAGTACAGTGTTGCGAATACACCGATCGCGACCTGTGCCCTCCCCTGCCCCTTCCCCCCCCCCCCCCTACCTACTTATCTACTTACCATTATCTCATCTATATCAGGTTAGTCTACCTACATCATAAAAATATTAAACTTGGCAATAACTGATAAAAGGAAACCATAGCATATCAGTAAATTACATGAAATATAAAATGCCATGTTTATTCAAGTACTACTATTTTTAATAGGAATGAGACAAAGTTTAGGTTTAGCTTCAGCATCATGCATTTGCAATAAATATAACCTGCGCTGATCCTATAGTCAACATATACCTACATCTGCAGCCAATCACACACATTTACACACATTTGTAGCTGCTATAGTTACTAACTTTAACATTTAATTTCTAAAGGTCAGATGGATTACGACTTTTAATTTACTGTGCCATCACCACCTGCCTGACTTTATTTACTCAATAAAACATCATTGTTGTAATGGTTAGATAGTTATGCAAGAAATAATCAATATTTTTTTCAGTCAATTATCACTATCAGCTGACAGTCTTAGCCACCTCCATCCACCAGCTTCCTGCTACCATTACAATATCATCGGTCCATTAAGTGCTGTGGTCATCTTACACGGTATCCTCCAGTTAAGTCTGGTTGGTTAATCTAAACATCCCATCTGAAATCTCAAAAAAGCACTTCCTCCATAGTAAGGAAATAAGTAATGCCCTAGAATCGAAAATTCTAAGCATTTGGTTTACCATCCACATTGGTGGCACTTTTCTTCTCATCAAGACTAGTCCTGAATCCTTAGCACAAACAATTTTCAATGGATTTTTGTTATTAACCCCCGATGCAAAAACGACGGGGTGTTATAAGTTTGACGTGTCTGTGTGTGTGTCTGTCTGTGGCATCGTAGCTCCCGAACGGATGAACCGATTTTGTTTTTTTTGTTTGTTGGAAAGGTAAATTAGTCGGGAGTGTTCTTAGCTATGTTTGATCAAAATCGGTTCAGCCGTTTCATAGCGTTGAGGGTTTTTTAATTTTTACAATATTAATAAATTTTTTCCAGCACCTTTACAACAAGCATATTCATACAACCCACTTGCATGATGAGATGATGGGCAAAAGCCTCCACTGTGACGTCTGTGATGTTGACTTCAACATTCCGACTGCTGTGTTGTACCACAACAAGTTTTTTCATCGCATCTATGAAATGCCAACTATTGGGAATTCTAAGAAGCTTAAAATGATAAGCCAGGTAATTTTTTTGAACACCCCAACTTTCATACATAGTCCTGATTCCAAACTAGGATCCCCTGTGTCGTGGGTATCAGGAATTACGAGTACCATGGCACCACAACACCCAGACCGGGAACAAATATTTGTCCCGCAGCGGGAATCGAACCCGCAACCTCTCGCATCTCAATGGGTTCTTCGTCCCTAGCTTAAGTACGACCCTCTAAAAAGCCAAATTGATGGGACCTGGCCTTCAGGAATGTGAACTCAAGGACAACTCGTGTTTTTTAATTCAGAAACCATTGTATGGGGGTGTCCAGTTGTCATGTCAGCGCCTATATCTAGATAAAATAATTCAGCCCCTATTTCTGGTTTGAGTATACCTACTTTGTACAGTATGCGTGGAAAGAGAAAAGACCTGGGAGATGAGAGATGCAGTGATGAATTGCCGCTTTTTTGTGTTGTGGTGCCAAAATTGACGCAACAGCATGTAATGTCTACTATGTAAATAACTATAAAGAAATCTTGAGATTGATGCATTTGGTTGTCCATGAAAAACTAATTTAAATTAATGATAGCTCCGTTTTTCGCTTCCCCTATTCGTTCGCCGAAAAGACTCCAACATTGTGTCATTGAATTTCAGGAAGCTGTACAGATATACTACTGCCCTTTTTGCGGAGAGGAATACGATAACAAAGTAAATTTACATGTAAGTAGACTTAGGCCTCTTTCACGATCTTCAAGTAAAGTGTTGATTAGTTACTTTCCAGGTAACGCTACTCAGCAAGTAAAAGTAGCGATTCCCTTTTATCAGTTTCACAAAAGAAAACGAAGTTCCGATTAGCAACTCGCTGGTTAACCGAATGATTTATAAACCATTCAATACAATCGTTCAATAGTCTAGTACTCTGCTGGGTAAAACCTTGCCCTATAATGAACTATTAATCTTTTTCGATAACGATATCACCGTACATTGCGCCGCGTGTTTTAGCTTCTTTTCAAGAGCGTAAATATACATAGACACACGCCTTTTTCCCAGAAAGAGTAGGCAGAACCTCAATGGGCCTCATCACAGTGGGTTGCACCATCGTGGGAAATAGACGTGACAAGGGGTGAGCTCATCGCCGCCATTGCTTCCCACGACTGACTCAGCTAACACTTTCTTCCAGTAACATAACAACACATTCCTTAAGCTAGCAGCCAGGACAAATCTAATACCAACGAATCTAACTAACAGTCCGGGTTTACAGTGCAATAAACTGTAAAATAGTTATCGAAAGCTATTACCGGTTTGTTAGGCAGTAAAGGTTATCGCACATATCACACCAGCTTCTGAACGCAACGCAGGCACACAGCAGTTTAGTAGCCACCGTCGCCGCATCGTCGTAGCGATGCATCCTGATCTCCTGAGTCTAATTTCCAAAATGCATAGGAAGTGACCGTGACGACAAAATCGTGCGTGTATTACGTATTAACTAACCATTAATCTGTGCGCTCGCCAGATAGAAAAGGCACAGATTAATGGCTAGTTACTACGTAATAAGTCGCAAGCGCGGCGATGCCGGGAGTTGACCACGAACCGCAAGCCGTTACTAGCTTGTGCCGGGGCGAGGTGATGTGTCGTAACGAAGCTGTGTTAAGTGTTTCATCCAAAGCTGATCCAGCGGTTCAATGGATCGAAAACATGGGTCCATAAAAACGGGCTTTCCGCAAGGAAAGCATGCGCGCGACTTGTGAAAACTAATTTTGAACGATAATAACAAAACAAAAAATCTATATTCCACGATGGTGCAACCCACGGTGAAAAGAGGTCCATTTGAGGCTCTGCCTACCCTTTCGGGGAAAAAGGCGTGTGTCTATGTATGTATGTATACCAAAACAATATCATTTGAATGTAAACGTTTTTAACTTTTGAAACTAACATGTTTATGTCCATACTTTTCATTGGAAATGGGATATTTTAATTTTTTTTTATTCCTATCTGGAACAATTAAAACTCAAAAATCATGGTAAATATGTCGTTTCTAGTGAAAAGTATAAACGTTTTTAGTTTTGTTTTGGTAGGTACGTTGGTTAGCGATCAATAGAACTTTGCCTACCTACCGAGTATGGAGTGAGGGTCCGTGCTTGAATCGGCCTGATAAATAAGAACTCCCAAGTTTTAAGTATGTTTAAAATTATAGACAAGTGTACTCCATATTAGACCACATCGACACTCACCATCAGGTGAGATGGTGGCCAAACTCATGGCTATCATCAATCAAATGTTGTTTATTTCACAATACTACTTTATTTCGTTTCCAGAAACACATGACCGATGATCACAATGATGAAAACCAGCACCCTGATGATGTGTTGAGGTGTCCGGTGTGCGATGCCATATTCTACCACTTGGATGCCTATGAGCTACACCTCACTTACCACTGTGTAGATGATATGTACAGTGAAAAGAGTGAAATGTAAGTGTTAGAAAAGATTTTAGTTTACCATTGCTATTTATTATTTTTTCCAGCTAGAACAAGTACAATACTTATTTTACATTTTCTTCCAGAATGGATGAAATCACAGATTTTTCATTAGAGACAGTACCACCAATTGCAGAAAAAGTTGAAACTTTGGCACCTCAAGGTGATGAAGGAGCTATGGGAATTGTAAGTTACAATGCTACTAATAATATCAAAGTGATCACAAATTTAGCCGCTGGGGTCAGCGCGATCAATGGTCAAATTGGTTAAAGTATTGCAGATTCGTAGCTAAAATGCTGGTTCGCGTCCCGCTGTATCAGAATTTTAGGGTCACATTTAAATTGAATATCAAAATACCATCATAATCATCATCAGCCTGCAGAAGCCTACTGCTAGACATAGGCCTCCCCCATAGAATGCCACGATGAACGGTCTTTAGCCACTTCTATCCACCAACTTCCTGCAACCTCTAATGTTGGTCCATCGAGGGGGGCCTTCCTCAAAATAAACCATATTTTTATATTACCTGTTATACTTATTGCATCATTCATAAATTAATTACTTTTTTGCAGGAACAACTTTTTGAGCTGACAATGGATGATACTAAACATAAGAAGAAGAAACACAAGAAACATAAGAAGTCAAAGAAATCCGCGATCACACTTGACCAGTTCTTAAACATGAACACAGATGTCTTTGGAGAAGATTTAGATTTTCAGGGAATTGAAGAGGTGCCGTCACAAATTATAACTAAACGTCTGAAAAAACCTACCAAAAAACAAGCCCAATCAAAATTACCTCCTAACATTGAGAAATTAAAAAGACAGGGTATTGTTATAAAAAAGAAAGCGGGAACACCTATTGCACCACCAACCAAGCCTTTAGAAACAAAAAAAGTTATCAATAAAACTCCTAAAATTGTCCCACAAACACAATCTAAGACGTTGGCCACACCTAACGACGTTCTTACAAAGCTAATAAATCAGAACAATAGCCAATTAAAAATTGTTAAAAGAAAATCTGGCTTAGAAATAAAAAACACAAACGAAGACACCAAGGAGTTGCAACAAGATAGCCCAGCTGTTGACGATCAAGTGCCTGTTGAGAATACGGAACCAAACGGAAACCAGACTACTTCGTCTATTTCTAAAGAAAATAACGACTTGGTTACTCAAGAAAATAAAAAGACAGACGACCCAGGAACTGACAATGATGCTTATCCAAATAATACGTCAAGAAAAAGCCAAATTATTACAAACCCTGAAAAAAACACAAAATTTTTGGTAACTAATGATGAGGATGATAATAAATCTCAAAGTATTCTTGATGAAATGAATGAAGAAGCTGATATTACCCATACTAAAAAAGTAATGAATGTTGCTGATAAGCTCACTGCTTTACGTAATAATAGCAACATTATAATAAAATCTAGCCAACAAAGTGTTCCCAACGTCATTAATAATAAAGTTACAATTCCTTCCAATGATGCAGATGGAAATATTTCGGATCACGAAGAAGAAACTGATCCTGATATCAACGGACATAGTGATAAAAATGATTCTTTGTATGCCCTGAAACATTTAAGTCACCTAATAGTAAAATCTTGTATCCAAGAAAAGAATCCAGCATCGAAACTTGACAACACGCAAGGATTGGACAACAAAGTAGAACAATCTGCGATAAATAAAATAGCTCACCTAATGCGGAATAGCCCTGCTAAAATAGTTACAAATACTGCCATAAACCCCAGTACTGTAGTTCCACAATCTAATATACCACTCAAAGCTAAAGTAATTGATTCAGAAGGAAGTTATTTTGGTACCGATGATGAAATTGACGAACCCAATGATAAAACTGTCTCAGAACCTGTTCAAGCAAATAAACTGGCGAGTATTTTGAATAGTCCTCACATAAATATACAAACCATTAAAAAATCACCAATAGTAGTACCACAAAAAGAATCACAGACTGAAAAATTACCTAAAAACGAAAAGTCAAGTGCTGACCTTCTTAAACATCTTAAAAATGTGACAGCAAAGCCAGTAAGCGTGAATAAAACTGTTAATGCGGCTGTTTTATCTCCGAAGTTATCACCTAAGCTGACACCTAATACTATAAAGAAAGAACCAGCTACACCTTCAGTTAAACATAGCAAAGCTATACAAGAAGACGTAGAAATATTCAATATTGACGATTCTGATAGCGACGAAGCATATACCCATACCACACAAATTACAAAGCCTGAAAATAAAGAAAGTCCGGCCCCGAATAAATCCGTTGCCGTTTTGAAAAATATAAACAAAAATATCACCATAAAATCTGTTAATAATCATAATACCTCACATAAGGACATAGATAAAGCACAAGTAAAAGAATTTGACAGTGATTGCGATGATGATGTTGCTAATGAAGAAGTCCACCGTTCACCATTGCCTAGCAACTCTGGAAATCCTAAGCTTAGTATCCCGCAAATAAATCAAAAGCAATCAGTACTAAATAATGTCCTAAAAAACTTGAGTAAGAACATAACTGTAAAATCTGGAAATACATCCCCTGGTCATTTTACGACGTCTCATGATCAAAATTCACGAGATTCTCCTTTTGCGCAAGAGGACGAAGGTGCAGAAAGTGACACAGATTCTCTTCGAGGTCGTGTCAAAATTACAGAAATGGATAATGCTAGTGACGAAGAGGTCAATAGAGAGCATACAGACATGAAGGACAATACTCCGCAAGATAATGTGAAGGTGCAATATCCAGATGATTCAAATAGTGATAAGGATGAGGGAAATTACAATGAAGAATTTGATAGAAACTTTTCTGACGAAGATATTGAAACTCACATTCCCGCGAATGCTGTGAAAAATAATAAAAATTACCCAATATCTAATCCAAACATAGACAGTTTGAAGAATGTATGTAAAGATTTAGTAATAAAACCACCCAGTCAGACAATGAATAAAACATCACAACTTCCTTCAAGTTCAGACGAAATTCCTCCATTCGCAAAAAGTTTAAGTAATCAAATATCAATAAAAAATATCAAGCAAGGAAGTAATTGTAACAAACAAGTAGCAACAATTAGTTCTAATTCTAGAAATACGGAGCCAACTGCGGGACGTTCGATGAACAAATCGGCAATAAATCAAAAAATGGCTTCATCATCGAATCAAGTGAATACAGTTAACAAAGAAGTGAAAACTATTAAAACATTTCAGTCACAGACGCAAACGAAAACTGTTATACAAGAAATTACAACCACTGTAACAAAAACTATAAAGACGGTGAATCAAAGCATGAAGCAAGAAATAAGAAATACTGGTCAATCGAGTTCAGCAAAGATACAGCAGGCGAATAATATAAACTTTCAAGGCATCAAAGTTCGGCAAACAGCGCCGATGGTCGGTCCTAGGGTCCGAAATCCCGGGATGAGACCAACTCGGCCTTCGCTTGCTGCTCCAATCAGAGCTTCTAATCAATTGGTTCCTGTAAGGCCAAGGTTTAATTCAGTACGACAAAGTAACCCTAGGATGCCAATTATAAGACCATCAATTTCCGGGCAACTGAGGCCTCAATTCGGGGCGCAAGTAAAAGTGGCTCCTGGTGTAATTACAAACACAGTCAAAAGACCAAACCCTGAGTCACCTGGACATTTCAGTTGTTTTAAAAAACCAAAGGAATCTCTATTTCCCGAAACAGATTTTTCCCATCTAATCCAGAACAAGCACGAGGGCGAGCCCTCGGCTCAGTTTTCTTCAACCATGCAAATGAGCAAGTCTAATTTTGCGTGTACGACAAAGACAGTCAAGGGTAATTCAGTCGTGACATCCACACAGATGAAATCTGAAATAAGCGCCAGTTCACAACAGTTGGGCAAGCTCCGAAACCTTTCTGGCTTAAGTATAGTGAAAACTAGTCAAGCCAACCAATCGCACACTGAAGAAATAAGCGCAACTAAACAGAACACATTAGATGCTATACAGAAGTTACAAAGTCAGGGTCTTCTTGTGAAGAAACCTCGTTTAGTTGGTGAAGAAAATGAACATTCAAATCCGGTTAGTGATAATGAGGAACATTTTTCTGATGAAGAACATGACTCGTGATTTTGTTTATGGTACCGTGTTGTAGGTAAATGTATCTTTCCCATTCAAGCGGAAGCAGGAAGAAAGGTAAAGGAAGAAAATATTCAAAAGTCTCTCATTGCTTCTGCTTGATTTAAAATCTCTGAAGACACTTGAACACACTTGAATTCGACTGATAGATTTTTATGCCACTAAAATGTTGCAAGAAAAAGTAATTTTGCAATAAATACGAATGTAAATAATAACTATTTTAGAATTTAAGACAGAATATATTATTATGTACAAAAATCATATTTAAGCTAGTGTTGTGATGATACTTGTTTTTTCATAATATTAGTTTTGGTTCTATGTTTGTAAATAGGGATGCTGCATTTGCAGATGTTTTTCTACTTTGTCAAGAATTTTTTCTATTTGGTTCAACTGTGTGTGGGTTGAACATGATTATGTTAGTAACTGAGAAAACCTATGTTTTTAATAAGTACTATGTCAGTGTATGTATGTTATATATTTTATACCCTGTGCAAGTTCGAAAACAAAGAAAATGGAACATTTTGATAGCAATTGCGAAATTACTTTCTGGCTATTACGAAATGTATGAAATTTCATATAGTCTTTTTTGATGTGTAACATCTTTCCTCTCGCTCCTGGAAGATGTGGGAGTCATTTCGTGAAAAGGGACGGAAGTGTGTAACAGGAAGCGCGCATTTTCTGAGAGGTTGGTACTGTCAGCCATGCACAGCAATGTTACTTATTGCAAAGGAGGTGAGATGTCAGATGTTACACATGGTACCTATGCGACTATTGTATTGTACTTTAGGGCTCGCTCGTTTTTTTTTGTTTTTTTTTAGTAACTTGTCCGCGAGTGGACCTACTCCGGCGTGCGGACAAAAACTTCAACAAAGTTTCATTGCTATCGGTTGATTGTTATAGGAACGCATAATGAAAAAATTAAGAAACATTTATTTTTATATAAAGAAGTTTGCTCCATGTTTTTGGGCAGAATTGTCAGAGTAGGTAAATTGATACTGGCCTAGAAAGTGATTTTGACGAATCTTTAGCATTTACTCCTCCCGAAATAGCTAATAAAGCTTTAGTTAGAGTGACGCAAGTGTTATTTGGCGTGACTGTGTCGCTGTTTGATCACAACTTTTGATTTAGTTCCTCAAAGCGCCACCGCCAACATACAACTGTGCCACTGTACATCAAAATGTACTACCGAAAAGAGTATCTATTACAAGCATTTCATGGATTGGAATTCCCATACTTCCGATCCTAGTGGTCGTCATAAAACCAACGAATATTTTTCCAACTCGTTAAATATTGTGCTCAATGTTAGGTGCTATCAAACGGTGAAGGAACACATCGTGAGGAAATCAGCATCTCCTAGAAAAAAGACATGTGCATGAAAGTAACCTTTGCGGGTCACTGATTCCTTTCACCACACTAGTTTTTTCACCATCAGTGACTAGTCCCTGTCTGGGCCACCGTATCTCGAGCCAGTATCTGACCAATGAAGAACCGTTGACACGAAGTGGTAGTAGTGCGGATTGGTAAACTGTATGTCGGTATTTGTTGTTTATTTTTAGTAACTATTGTATCAGCCTATCAGGTGGTAGCAAAGAACCGTTCGTATCGAGCATAAAACTGTGTGTGTGTACCAATCATGCTATTTTGAAACATTCAAACTTAAGGTTTTGGTTTAGATTGGTGATGTATGTATATAATTGTATCGCGCTATTTTCTGAACGTTACTAAATCTCGTAATCCTAGCTTGAATTGGGTAATGAAGCAGATGAATATAGATATTATTTTACACTAAAGAAATACCAAACATGAGTTTTTTGTTAAATATTAGTAAAATAATTATTGCGATATCTCAAAAACTGTATACTTATTTAACATTTTCTCAGTTTTTTTGAACACTTCAAATATACGAGCGTATATTTAAACTAGTGTCCACCTGCGGCTTCGATCGCATTTTACCAGGATAAAAAGTAGCTCAATCCAAGTCATAATCTATCTGGGTACTAAATTTCATCGAAATTGGTTTAGTTTTTTTATGTAATGGCTCGACAAACTGGCTTACGCTTGTACACAATACCAGAGGTATTGCCAATGCGTTGCCTGCCTGAAGGACTCCTTTTACATTTTTATTGAAGAGGCTCATGTTGTAGTTCAGCGGAAACACCTCAGGAGGGGGAGCCCATTCCACAATTTGCACGTATGGGGGAGAAAAGATCTCGTAAAGCGAGTTGTACGAGATACCCACGTGTAGATGTGTGGATGAGCTCCCTTGCGTTGTCGAGAAGTGCGATGATAGAACCTGGAAGCGGGTATGAGATTGAACAGCTCCTCAGAGCACTCCCCATTGTAAAGCCGATAGAACACACAATAGTCTCGGCGCAAGCTCAGTGGCTCTAGTGAACTGTAGAGCTTGGGGTCGTTGACGATTCTAAAGGCTCTTCTCTGATTTCGGCGTGATTGAGTAACAAACATCCAAACGTCGTAACTTTGACATTTATGATATTAGTGGGATCATTCTCGGGCCTATTCAAGCAAGGAGCCCTCAGTCCGTTAGGTAAAGTTTGATCGATCACAACACCAACGTATATATATCTTCCAAAACTAAAACGTTTGGCATGATTAGCGCGATACGAATTGTGTTTTGGTTAATAGTTTTGCTTTGATATTATCGTTCAAAATTGTCGCGATTGGGCCCTATTCGGAATGTAGCTTTTTCTTACACTAGGATGTCGAAACACCGTTATTTTAGGCTTGATACGAAATACACTATGCTTATTACCTTCAGAATTGTAGCATGTGATGATAAATTTCAACATCTGAAAGATTGAATCGGAGAGGAAAAGATGATTAATTCTTAGTACTTATGTATGAATTTGCCAACAGAAGTTCATAGTTTTGTTCTTAGACAATAAGTAATTAAAACTTGTTTCCAATGATGACACCATGTTATTATTCCAACACCCATGAGTGGTTAGTAAAATAAACACATATTAAGAAAACAGTATATTTTACAGAAATAACACTATCCATCCATTATACGAATACTACTAAAAATATAAATTGTAGATACATGTCCACAGTCTTAACGCACTGATTAGTATTTAATACATTTGATCACATAGATAGGCTAGAAACTACTCAGTTTTGGGTTGTTCCATTTTATTCTGCCTCCATTTTTGTTCCTGTAATTACAAATTAGTATTATGATTGTGTTGTGCTGATGAAACTGGTTTAGTTTACAATAACAAGTGATAAAGCTGAGTTAGTGCTCTAATGACTACTACAGGTCTAGCGCTTACCTGAGTCAGTCCCTGAGGTATGGGAGCGGTACGGGAGGGATGTTTTCGTCTCTGACGACTGAAGCCACGCTTCATTTTGACGTAACGAAAACACCCCTCCCGTACCGCTCTCCCATACCTCCGGGGATTGACTCGGTTGATGTCGCGCTAGACATGTAAGAATAAAGATACCGATAAATTATATGACTAGGACTATTATGTACAAACACACAAAACGAAAGCATGCAGTGTCTACCACCATCACATTGATACTGTAACCAATTTCTTGTACAGCTAAGCAACGCTCAAACTCTAATTCTTATTTGGATATTAAGGCGACGCATTGTTATACTATTGTTTCGAATGGTTTCGTATAGGATTTCTTATAAGGTCGTTATACGTTAAAAGCAATTTTTTCCTTTAAATTAAAAACGAAAATTAATTTTTAAAAAATCCTACTACAATCTTCAATTGTTTTTGGATAAATCTACCTAGAAAATGTAGAGCCTTAAATCGGTCCCATTTGCCTATAAAATGCAAATCTCTGTTTTATACGAGATATCTTTGATAACTTTTCCTCTGCTATAAAAGTTAACCATTCGTGAAATGCTACTACAAAACAAAAGTGAGTGATATGAAGAATCAGGTAACCAAATATCACTTTATATGTTTTGTAATTGCTGAGAAGAATCTAGATCCCTGCCACCAAAATTTCCAAAGCGTCATCTTTATTAATTCAAGTCTAAAGACTTTTTTAGGACACACTGGAAAACAATATCTATACCTGTGGTTAGTCAGTTCCCCATTCAATTGTATAGAATCAAACTAGGACAAACCACGGATCTAGATATTATTGGCATGATCAAAATTGCAGAGTTTGGTGAGATAATATCCAAATTAGGATCAAACTTCGTTTGTACGCAGAGGCCCGCGGTACACTCATCATAACGGTCCCCGAATAAAGACTTCATTTAAAGTGTTATCAGCCTACAGAAGTCCACTGCTGGAAATGCCTCTCCACAGAATGCCACAACGAAAGATCTTGAGACGCTTCCATCCACCAATTTCCTACGACCTTTGTCTTTGGTCCATCGAGGGGCAATTCCTCTACCGCGTCATCCGGTTTGTGGTCGCCACTCGAGTACCTTTATTCACCAACGGTTATCAGTTCTGGTAGCTATATGGCCTACCTATTGCCACTTCAACTTGCTAATACTGAGAGCTATGTCAGTAATCTACTACGGATTTCTCATTTTGGATTCTATAAAGTAGTGAATCTCCCAGCGTAGCTCTCTCGATAGCCCGCTGCTTTTGTATGAGGCTACCATTTTAAATCCGAGCGTCGTCCGTGTATCGCATTTGCCCGGACTTGACACGACCTAGCATAAATGATCCCTAATAGTTACTAGGGCTAGGTAACGTCTTGACCGAATTTCCAAGCGTAACTTTGAAGACGCGCTGTACTTACGATAGTCGTGACTAGGCATGAAGAGTCGTATACACGTCAACCAATAAGCAGTACAGTACAACTTTGGCAACATGAACTCAGCTGGGACGAGTACGAGAAAACTTTAAATAAACCGTATTCCGAAGCTCTTAGGTTGATAATCTGTAACCACCCTTCCAGTCAAACGCATATCGACAACGAACGACACGAAAGCGCTAAGCAAATCTATGGGAACATCGAGATAAAAGGCGCAAAGCATTTGGCGATACACTTGCTTAGTGCTTTCGAATCGTTCGTTATCGCTATCCATTAATACGTACGTAGACAAACATTCACCCGACGCGATCTAACTACAGGTCTAGCGCTTTACTGAGGCAGTACCTGAGGTATGGGAGCGGAACGGGAGGGGTGTTTTCGTCTCAAATTATCAGACGACATGTGACATAATGTAACGAAAACATTCCCGTACCGCTCCCATACCTCAGGGACTGCCTCAGTTAAGAGCGAAAACGCTCAGAAATTGTAAAAGGGACAGCGATCGCTTAGTTGGCGCTTTCGCATGGGCACGTTTGTGTACGTTCGTGATCGTAGGGAGTCGTCTCACGTACCAATACACCGAGCTCATTGGACAGGCGGTCGGCGATCGCGCGTAACTTGTAGCGAAGCTTCAAGCCACTCTGTGTTTTCTTACGCAAAGTCGACAGGATAGTGTACATGTTCAGGCAGTGCAACGTAAGGAACAGAATAGCCAGGTATGTAACCTGCAGAAAATCGCAAAAAAACATAAATACATATTACAGAAACATTTAATACAGCGATAAAAAATACAATAACTTGCAATCAAATAAAAAACAATTTAACGGCTGTTAAATTTAAGCGATGTCTCTGAGTATGGGCGCTTGTGTCTGAATTTGTTTACAATAAAACAGTTTCGGACACTGATACTGATTTCATATTTTGTCTTGATTTTTAATATTTATTTCGCTTTAAATCAAACACTATTCAAATTATCCTTGTGATTTCAATGAATAAAATACTTCTGACTTTGCATCCAAGTAACAAAAACTAAAATGTTGTACCTTGATTAGCAATTAGGTGCCAATTATATTATTTAGGGTATTATTCAAATAAAATCTGTATAAACCAAAATGTCAAAAACGAACGATTGGCGTGATTGAGTATCAAACATCTAGACATCGTAACTTTGTCATTTATGATATTAGTGGGATTACTGAGTGCTCTACCCTATACCCGTGTTTCCATATAATGTCGCCATTGACCACGTTTTATGTAAATACTAATCAAAAAATAATAATTTAATAAACAATTCGAAGGACGGTTTAACTAGAAACTATTTTGCATAATTAGAACAGAATAAATAAAAAATTTAGCTAAAAAAAACCTTACTCTTATTGATCTTAGGTAATAATTTAAAATGTATTTATGTGATGTTACCTATGAAATTGCAATTTGAGTTAGAAATTATCAACCTACAAACAAATATACAAACCATATGTACCTTCAAATCATTTTCATCAAACTATCTATAAATTAATGAAGCGACACATAGCTTCGCTAATGCCTCACTAAAGTAGTCGGGAAAAAATATAGGAATTTTGATAGTAAATTTGAATAAAAACATGCTTGAAATTACACAACATCTATTACAAACATTCAAATTCCGTGTGTATGTACCTAAAATGTACTTGTAAAAATATTTGATTGTAAAATCAATAGCATTCATGCCAAAATGATCTATGATCAGTAACAATATCTACCATGTGTTCGAATAGATTACATTTACAAGCGTTCTTCGTTAGATCTACGGATCTGACCAAATATATCACTTCTGATGCACGTGAGACTGACAGGGCTCATTATGAAGAGCGACAAATTAAAAAATAAATGTTTGAAAAATTATTCCCCACCAGTAACACTCAAAAGAGTTACAATGTGACTGGTTGGGATTTTGTTCCATCGAGTTACACAGTAGGACATACATAAATAAGTCTCCCTCGTGGTTCTATTAATAGGACAAATTAGTAAGACCACGAAAAAACTGGAACATTTACTCTAGGAGATAAAACTCAACGAGACTTACGTACACCTTACGACATTCATTTAGGTACAAATTGCCAGCACAATATTATCTAGTCTGATCAGTAAAATAGTATTTGCCATTCACTGAAGATGTACCTAAACTTTCTCAAGAAACATGGTAGATGTATCAATAAACACAAGATAATAAAAGACCGTACATTATATCACACATGCTTAAAATTAACCCAAGTATAATTATTATTTAAGCCTTATAAAAAACACTACTTTCTACTATCAGTTTCTGAGGCCTTTGTGCGATACTATCGTGATTCGAAAACTATGAGGGCCTTCAAATAAGCGTAGGTACTATAAGCCATGAAATAACTGCTTTGTCTCATTCGATCAAAGGGGTTCGAACCTTAGTGGCATCGCCAGCGGCCATTTTTATTTGGTTTTCAAATCAGCGTCGCACAATGGACCCTAAGTAGTTGATATGCTGTTTTATTTAAATTTCGTGGTATTTATATAGCAACTAAGGAAAGTGTCACTTTAGGCCAATATAGTATAACATATTTTTTGTTTGGGTTCTCTATAAAGTAAAGTAAAAGTTTATTTTAACCAAGCACGGTAAGTTATAAACTGTGCCATGTACAGTGCTGTCAATAAAGGACTGTGCTCAGCATGATGTCATGTATACAGGTTAAATTGTGCGACGCGAATAGGAAAATAAAAAAATGGCCGCTGAGAGCGATGCTTGCCTCCATACAAAAATGTTCGAACCCCTTTGAAACTGCCTATACAAACAAAGACAAAAAAACTAGCGGTAGCTATTGTGCAAATATTGGACAAAACGACTCAATGTTACGATTCCACGGCTATTCGACATTTGTAAGGCCCAGATTTTTATCTACTTCCCCTATCAAAGGACCTCTTACAACATGTTTTGGTATCCCCCTGTGATACAACATTTGGCATACTCTCTTTAATAATAGTACAAAAAGTGAATAATTCATAATAAATTTGACCTTACCTTTATTTAGGTACAGTCGAAACGAAAAGTGTTGTATTAAATTACAATATTTTCTAAGCAGTAAAAGCAACCAAACATAAAAAAGCTGTATAAAAATGCATACTTATTTATAAAAAATATTTAACATTTAATCGAATAAACTAGATGAATATTCATATTTATATACATTGTAATGTTCAGAGGAACTTGGTCCACGATTTATGAAGACTAGTGGTTTATTCGAGTTTCGTCATTGTCACTAAGGTTGTAAAATTAGACTAACATTAATTACTATATAATACACCTACCGGCGACTCTCCTTATTAATAAAAACATGCATTCGGTACAGTCGCCATTACAAGTAGCTTTTGATGCACAGGGTTTTTTAGAACGCTTTATTAACTAGGACTGTATTAATCAATGGACCTCAACTCATTTTTTTGTTTTATTTTTATATTGACTGCGTTAACTACTGTGCATGCAGGTGGCATGGCAACCTCTGCTTTTAACAAAGGTCACGTCAACCTAGGTCGCACCCTATGTGGCATTGCACTGCGCCCGCCACCAAGAGACAAAGATGAAAAGTCCCATGTGCCTGTTATTTCACTAGCACCCAGACCCTTCAAATCGGAACACAGAAATGCGAGCACTACTGCTTTGTGCAGAAATAGTTATGGTGGTAGTACTTCCCCGGACGAACTCTTTCACAAAAAAGCTCTACTATCTACTGAATCTTGAGTGTGTTCCAATTTAAAAAATCCCGTATGAAAATATCATTTTTGGGGAACTCAAGATCGTACTCAGAGTTAAGTTCGATGTATTAATCCAATATTAATCCAAGTGTCATACAACGTGTCTCAAATTTTATCGAATCGGTTCAGTAGTTACGGCGTGGTTGAGTTAAAACATGACGATCATCCTTTCGCATTTATAATACGAAGACGGATATACAGAATGCTTCATCAGTACAGAAGCTATATGTAATGGCTCTGCCCGTGATCTTTGGTCGTACATTGTTCTAAAACGAATAAGCAAGAGAGTCAGCCGGACGTTAACAAAACGTAGTTTACCGAAGGCCTAGTCTAAGTTTTGCTTCATTTATCCAAACTCCCGAATCGCGAGTCGAAAAGTGGTTTTCGTGTGGTTGGACTTTTTTAGAACTGTATCAATTAGATTATTATTTTACTATTGTTTACTATCTATCTATTTTTATATTAATTTATAATTATAATTTATCATCTTTTTTTTATGCAGTAAAACAAATAAGTTACTATGAAGTCGCAAATCGAACATATAAATAAATTACGAAGATGATCTGATTGGAATAATCTTGTAACTAATTATACAAATAAAAATGTTTTTATTGAATATTAAAAGATACCTATAGTTGAAAACAACTTTTAAGTATAAAAGAATATTTGTGATAGGCGTTTTCACTCTCCCACATCTTAATTGGACAAAAATATTCCAATAAGTCGCAATTCGATAGTTAGGAGAACGAATGCAATAGGGACTAGGACTACGGTGCCATGCAAAATAAGAACTACCCAGCAGATAAAAATGACGGAGTGGAAAAAGCGTGTTTTTGGTTCTTTTATTATTGATTCTGTTTAAATTCCCGGCTGTTTCTTTGGCATATCGTGTACAATTAAATATTCGGTTATATACCGCCACCACAGTCCAACTGTCTAGCTTGGATGCATCAAGTGCAAGTGCAACGTATGAAGTAGTTAGTCGATCTTGACGAATATTGCTATGCCACAGCAACAACCGTGAACATTCTGCTATTCTAAACATTTTGACACAAATTGCTAAATGCTTTATTGAGGCGGGCCGTATAAACTTTTGGCAAATGACGCTAGCGTAGATGTCAAAAAGGTTCCGAAGATCTGGGAGAACCTAGGCCATTTTATTTTTTATGATGGTATCCTGAAAACTAAATTTCCATCCTGGCGATACAGGTTGACGGTTGTTAAGATTACAAACTTATTTTGGATCAAGCTACGCTGGCGCCACTTCGACAGTAACCGTCGTGCTACGGATTTATTGCCTCCTCATTAATTGCAGAGTCCTGCAACCGCAGCCTACGTTTACTTTAGTCCTGCAACCGTAGCCTACGTTTGCTTTGGTCCTGCAACCGTAGTCTACGTTTGATTTGGTCCTGCAATCGTAGCCTACGTTTAATTTAATCCTGCAGTCGTAGCCTACGGTTACTTTTGTCCTACAACCATAGCCTTCGTTTGCTTTAGTCCTGCAATCGTAGCCTACGTTTGCTTTGGTCCTGCAACCCCTACGTTTGCTTGGTCCTGCAACCGTAGCCTACGTTTGCTTTGGTCCTGCAACCGTAACCTACGTTTACTTTAGTCCTGCAACCGTAGCCTACGTTTGCTTTGGTCCTGCAACCGTAGCCTACGTTTGCTTTGGTCCTGCAACCCCTACGTTTGCTTTGGTCCTGCAATCGTAGCCTACGCTTGCTCGAACCCTGCGACCGTAGCCTACGGTATATTAATAGCTGCAACCGTAGCCTACGTTTGCATGAACAAAGCATGCTATACACACGAAGCCCTGCTGCAGGTTCCCGGCCCAAAATCGTACCGTGTGCGTGTTTGCAAGATCGATATATAAATAAAATGAATGAAAAAAACACTAAATTTAAATGTAACCCAAAAATTCCGTTCCAGCGGGACTCGAACCCGCAACCTTGCCTGTGATCGGCAATGCCTTTACCAGTTAATAAACTATGAAAAAAAACACGACTATTTTGACATATCCTCTGCTATCACAGCGCCCCCTAGTTGCGTTTAAGCATTATATAAACCTGCTCTGAAGTTATTTTGGCGTATTTCAATTAAAAAATGTTATCCATCCATTGCACCCCCATGCAGTGGCGTGTGGCGATAAAACCCATTTAGGAACTTCAAAGTTAAACAAAACAATTGCAAAAAACTGCATTTTAATCGGTTAAGCCGAATCCAGTTAACCAGCTAAGGAATGCAAAATGTCATTATCTATTGCAGCGCTCCCTAGTGACATGTGGCGATAAAACCTATCTCAGAACTTACCTCGAAGTCATACAAAATTATTGCAAAAAACGCAATACAATTGGCTAAGCCGTTTTGAAACAAACAACTCTAATCCGAAATACATAATTACCAGTTCCTTCCGTCGCGGGTAATAATAAATTAACGGCCCTACAAACCACACATACGGTACAAGAGCTCGCTTAACAAACCGTTCACTAAACTCTAAGACAAATATTGAAGTTAAGACGAAGCACGGCGCACGGTGTAACTGAAGCCTAAAACTAAGCTCATAACCACAGAATAACTAATAGTACTGCACTTACATACACGCACTCGCACAGACAACGCATTAAAACTAAGCTCATCATTAAGTATTTGTGTGTGTGTGTGGGTCTGTTATCTGTGTGACACACAACACGCACTCATATAAAGATGGCTTTAGTTTGCTAAAGGCAGTGTTGCGTCTTAACATCTCTATTCGTCTGAAACTAAACTACACAACCATTGTCTAAGCTGCGTGCCGTCCGGTGCCTCAGTCGTCTACCTGTTCGCTGCTGAGCTTCTGCGGGATAAGCATGAGTGTGGTCGCCGAGTTGCCGATACCGAGCGTCAGGAACGAAAGCGCTAGTGCTGCCACCTGTTGTTTGGTTTAAGATGGTGAAACTTCCCTTGCAGAAATCCATAGAAAGGGCCGGTTTCATCGCAGATCAACAAGGAGTAACGGCAGTTTCCATATCCACCAGCAAAATACAGGACATCGGTACATTTAACTCGTGTCAAGTTAAAGGCACTACGAAAGTAATGGGCCTCGGCAATCATCGGCTTCTCCAGCTTTAACAGATATATGATTGCAAGTGATTGAAAAAGCGACAGTTAGACTCGAAAGGCGATTGCCGAGGCACATTATTTTCCTAGTAGTATTGTACACGTATTAAGAATAAAAATACAAAAACATTAAGGTGAAACGTTTCTATTGAGGGCGAAATTCAAATTTGATTGTGTTTTTTGCTAATCACAGCTCATCAACACTTCTTGAGATAAAGAAACCTGATTTTACTGAAACTAAGAGACCTAACATGCATGTTTTGATTGAAAGTGAAAAATAAATATAATTAGTTTAGCTACGAAAGTCAAAGAATTATAAAAAAAAACACTAAGAAGATTTTTGTGAAAAATACATTTTTTCAATACAAGCTTTTATAAAATTAGTGATCGTAACTGTCTTCTAATCAAAATGAGCCTAAACACGGCCAGTCTGCTATTATCCATCGAGGAGTTCCATTGTCCACCTTCCGTCTCCATCATCAGATCAGCTCGCTGTCACCATCATATTGTATTGTCATTGGAACTTGACAGGTATGCCAAATTTCAGCTCAATCGGTTGAGGATAACTGCTTTAAAATTCAGTTGCAAGATTCCACCCGGACATAAATTGCAAGTTAATATAAAGCTTGTAAAAATCATTGAATGACATGACATTTACTCGTATGAGACACTATCAATTAAAAAATGTGTGTTAGGTCTCCTAATTTCAGCAAAATCAGGTTTCGCTATCTCAAGAAGTCTTGATGAGCAGAGATGTGCAAAAAAACACACTTAAAATTTGAATTTCGCGCCACAACCGAAACGTTGCACCATAGTTCAGTAGTCCAGTAGGCACTTGGTGAAGGTTAAAATAGCTGGCGAGCATAGTACGCGTTGATTTAACGATGTCAAATTCAAGATTTAAACTAAGCTAATCTTATTGATCACTTTTTTCTAAGGCTAAATTCACACCGAGATTGCAGCGGCCGGTAGCGGAGCGACCACTACGTTAATTAGGAACCACAATGAAGCACACTGAATCCATGGAGACATTATCCGCCTCTTCAATCAATCAATTATAATAATTACTAAAATACATAGTACCGCTTGAGCGGCTCGAAATGAGGAATTTGTACAGGGGCTTCCCACCTAGTAGTGCTAGTAGTAAGCTAAGAGCACGGCGTACGATACAAGCGAAACCGAAATCTAAGCTCAGGATAACTAACAATAAAATACAAGCACTCGCACAGACAATGCATCAAAACCATACTCATCAATCGTTAGTATTTTTCGGTTTGTTATAGAGTGTGTGTGTGTGTGCTACCTTTGTGACATGCACACGCGCTTAAACTGGCTTCAGTTTGGTAGATGGCATTTTCCATCATAAATTTCTTTATTTGTCTGAGATAGAATGATTAAACAAGCCGTGTTTGTTTCCCCGATTCTTCTAGGCAGGTGAGATAGCGGTCAACAGAGGATCTATCATAGTAAAAAAAAAAAGGTTTGGTCGTGTTAGAACATGGTGTAAAAGTTTTTAAGACAATTCAAAGTTATCCTTGTGATTTAAATTAATAATAGTTTTGAATTTGAATTTACTAATGCCAGGTATGAATCTAGCATTCCACAGCAGGTTCCGTGTTGGTCATTCACTCAGCCGGATCAATTAAATAAAGTGTTTATTTTATGTGTATGTTAGTTTCTAAGGTATTTATGTTGATATGGGCTTACTGTTTAGGTTTAGTGCATTTCTCAGTAAGCCAGAAATAAAGATTTTAAATTTGAATTTGAATTCTGCCTAAAGCCTTTGAAGGCAAAAGTTTTTTTGTCTTTGGAGGCACGGCCGCGCCACCTTTTCGAACCCCTCAAGCGAGGCTATGTATTTTAGTAATTATTGTAATGAAGATAAAGTTTAAAGTGCTGTGTTTTTGACACTGAGTCTGCTCGTCACTCTGCTGCCGGCCACTACGGGCCGCTGCCATCTCAGTGTGAATAGAGCCTAAATCTTAAAGGAATAAGCCTAATTATAAGAGAGAGCTCATAGCATACTCGTTCAATAGAAGGTTCCCTTATAAGGATTTTAACGGTATAAAAACACTAGTTAGCTTAGTTTGAACCTGACATGACACTCAATACAAAAACATCCTAATCCTATTACGATTCAAACTATTATTACTCAACATATATTATGATAGAACGGACATACCTGCCACGTAGCCTCCGGGTGATAGCTGATATGGTACAGCGTATACGCTATGTACAGCTGGAACAAGTACCCGGCGAACAGGAAAGGGAGGAGATACGACAGGCCGCGCCACATCCACGAGTGGAAGCCCTCTATAGTAATGTCCATGTTGTGCCGCGCGCCCAGCGCCTTGAGCCGGTACAACACGCCGCTTTGGTATCTGAACTGCATGTATTGTACCACACCTGAAATTAAATTGATATAAGCGATGAACCTATGTCAAAAACTGGTCCCAAGGAATGTTCTGGGGCTAAATGAGCAGGATTCTAGCTCAACGGTCCATATAAACTGATTCAGTCAACTTTTTACTCTATGCCTGTCATTATGGAGTTCAAAACTTACTGATATAAGTGATGAACAACATGAAAGTGTGTCTGAACTGGTCCCAAGGCTCGTTCTGGGGCTAAATGAGCAGGATTCAAGCTCAATGATCCTTATAAACTGATTCAGTCAATAAGCGATGAACCACATAAAAGTGTGTCTGAACTGGTCCCACGGCTCGTTCTGGGGCCAAATGAGCAGGATTCAAGCTCAATGATCCTTATAAACTGATTCAGTCGACTTTTTACTCTATGCCTGTCATTATGGAGTACTGATAAGCGATGAACAACATGAAAGTGTGGCTGAACTGGTCCCAAGGCTCGTTCTGGGGCTAAATGATCAGGATTCAAGCTACAACGGTCTATATAAACGGATTCAGTCAACTTTTTACTCTATGCCTGTCATTATGGAGTTAAAAACTTACTGATATAAGCGATGAACAACATGAAAGTGTGTCTGAACTGGTCCCACGGCTCGTTCTGGGGCCAAATAAGCAGGATTCCAGCTCAACGGCCTATATAAACTAATTCAGTCGACTTTTTACTCTATGCCTGACATTATGGAGTTCAAAACTTACTGATATACGCGATGAACAACATGAAAGTGTGTCTGAACTGGTCCCACGGCTCGTTCTGGGGCCAAATGAGCAGGATTCCAGCTACAACGGTGGATATGAAGTGATGTAGCCGCCACCAGCCTTTGATTCTAGAGCCGTTGACTTTGAGGATACTTTCGCGTATCGTGAGTGTGCAGTAGTACCAGACGAGCAGGAATATCAGGATTAGTTGGAGTGGCCTGAAATACCAGCAATACAAAATGCTATTAATTTTACCATGTAGTGTCAAAAGTTAGTTGTATATCAAAAACACGACTATTTTCAGTATTCCAACACCAGTTTCATACAAAAATGCGCATTATAACGAGCGATTTATTTACACAGCGCCCTTTGGCTAGTTTACACCATAACACCTATCTAAGAACCAACGCCAATAAATTAAAAACCCTTTTAAAGAAAACTATATATAAATCAGTCAAACCAGTTTGGAGATAAATGAGAACGTAAGCAGCGAACTAGAACCGACCCCAGCATGCTGGGATATATCCCAGTGTCATACTTCAAAATGTCTAACTGACAATAATGCTGAGCATTAATGCTCAACTTTACCATATATTTATTACAAAGTGAATGCTGAAGTATTGTTCATATAACAGAGGATCATGCTAAGCAATGTGAGGTAGTAAGGACTCTCAAATGGTGCTGATAAAAGTTTCTTGTTACCTGAAGTCTATGTACAAGTTTCCAACTGCTAAGACGAAGGCTATAGCGCTGAGAATCAGCTTGAATTTCTCATATTCATCTTTGTATTTGAATCTGAAAAGAATTAAATAAAAACAAGTTAATACATCATCCTTATTACTAGACTAATAAATGTATAGCCACTGTTCAAATTGACATGCAAACGTAAACGCACATCTGGCTTTTAAAAATAGACAATTTGCAGTTCTTGTGACGACATTAGGTAGTAAAACCATGCTGTCATGATGCCAAAACACCTTGTGTTGGAAAAGCTATGGTAGATTTTAAACGACTTCTGTGGCACGGTTGGCAAGTAGCCGGCTGAGATGCGAGAGGTTGCTGGTTCGATTCAAACTGCGGGACAAATGTTTGTATGATCTGCGAATATTTGTTCCGGGTCTGGGTGTTGTGGTACCATGGTGCTCGTAGTTCCTGAGACCCACGACACAGGGAATTCTAGCCTGGGATCAGGATTCCGTATGTGACTCACGATGCGATGAGCTCACCACTTGTCACATCTATATTTTCACGGTGAAAAGAGGCCAATTGAGGCTATGCCTACCCTTTCGGGGAAAAAAAGGCGTGTATCTATGTATGTAAGTATTTAGTAGTAAAATGCACAGCTCGCAAGATTTATTTTACATGTTTTTTTAAATATATTTTAACACATCTAGACATGAATTTATATTACTATGTTAAATTACAAATCTAGAGGTGTGATAGTTTTTTCGTAAAGTGTACCACAAAATGCATGCGTTGTGGGATAGTAGAGGGACTAACTACTAACCCTGTTACTATACAATTAAAATTATCTTTGGAATAGTTGCACAATGTTTTATCTTTTTAATTGACAAGCATTTTCAAATTCGATCAAAAGTGTAACTACACGAAGAATATTTTACATTTATTGGTAGCCTATAAGAAGTGGTAAGTCTATACTTAGATAATTCTTTGCGAAAAAACCTATTTCAAAGCTAGGGATTTTTGATGAAAATGAGAAAAATCTGGAAGGATATCCTTTTAAAAAAAAATAGTTTTGCATAAATGACGGATATATTATGAGGTAAGAAACATACAAAAACATACAGACGAATTGAGAACCTTTTCCTTTTTTTGAAGTCGGTTAAAACAGCGACACACAGAAGCGAATCGATAAGTCTAGGTACGTAGTTAGAGCCTAATCAGTAATCATTAACATGTCAGCCTTCAATAGCTTGATGCTAAGTGACGAGGCGAACTACATAATTAGCTGGCTGTTAAACGGAAGCATATAGTCTTTATCGGTCGTCTCTAGGTCAACAAAAATGGTCAACAGCGAGCGAGACTCACGCCCTGAGGGTTCCCGCCACCTCTCGAGCCGGCTCCTCGCCCACCTCGCCACAGAGGTCGACGAACCTGGGGGTTTGAGGCTTAGTACAAGCATTGATAGTATTCGAAACTATATGAAGACTATATGAACTATTCGTTTCCTTCCATACATTTACTGAAATTGTCCTTTTCGTTTTCGCTAGGAGCGCTGTAAGTATATATAAGGAAGGAAACGAAACTTCATAATAGTTTCGAATACTATCTAAACTCGTATTAAAGTTAACGCTTGTGGCGCGAAATTCAAATTTTTTGGCGTTTTTTGCCCGTTACTGGTCATCAACACTTCTTCAGATAGCGAAAGTTGATTTCACGAGAACTAGGAGACTTAACACACATGTTTTAATTGATAGTATCTCATAAATATCATCAGTTTAGACAAGTAATTAATTTTAAAAAAAAAAACCCCAACGCTGAACGGCTGAACCGATTTTGATCAAACAAAGCTAAGAACACTCCCGAAAAATACACCTTTGAAAAAAAAAACTAAATCGGTCCAGCCGTTTGGGAGCTACGTTGGGACAGACAGACAGACACACACACACACACACACAGACACGTCAAACTTATAACACCCCTTCATTTTTCGTCGGGGGTTACAAAGAAAAGAAAGTAAAAAAAAATATTTATTTTCCCCAAGAGGACACGACACACACACACAAACAAAACATAAAATGAAATAAAAGAAAAACCGGCAGTAGAAAGTAGATTGGCATAGAGTGTGTTGTGTGGGGCCAAATAGGTCCCTGTCTCAGGATAAGCTGCACCAAACCTAGGTTTAATGCAGCGCTGGTTTTCAGACAGGGCCTAGGTAAGTGATAGGAAGTTTAGCTACGAAACCCCTAAACAAAAAAACACTGTAAAAATGTGTTTAATTAAAACATGTGTGTTAAGTCTCCTAGTTCTCGCGAAATCAACTTTCGTATCTGAAGAATTGTTAATGATTAATTTCGCACACCAAAAAAAATTAATTTCGCGCCGCTAGCGTGAGCATCCACCTTAGCCTCATCCACTCGGGTGGGTGTGGGTGCTGCTGCTGCTGCTGCCCATCCCCACGTATAATCCCTTTGTCAGCTTTTACGACATCCACGCGAGGAGACGGAGGGTCTTTCTAAGGCCGGCCACGGCCATGATGATGACTTACTTATCGTTTTTGTTGAGGATAGAGACGTTCACGTTGCCTAGTATTATCCGTAGGTAGAGGCCGTTCTGTTTCGGCAGCGCCGCCTTGATCTCGTGCAGCATGGCTTTCCTCTTCATTATCTCCTTCTCTAGGTTCGCGACGCGCTCATCTTTCGTTACTCCTTTCTTCTCTAACCTGTTCACAACAAATAACATTTAAATTGGACGACCTTTGTAGCGCGTCGGGCAATTAGCCGGCTGAAATACGAGAGGTTGCGGGTTATATTCCCGCTGCGGGACAAATGTTTGTATGATCTGCAAATATTTGTTCCGGGTCTGGGTGTAATAAATATATATAAATAAGTAATGCAGGACAGTTCACACAACATTATCTAGCCCCAAGCTAAACAGAGCTTGTGTTATGGGTACTAGTACTAGATAACTGACATAGGCTGCTAATGCTGTTAGCATTAAGTCCTCCTTGCACTATTGTCTTGTGTGAATGTTTTTAAATAAATAAATAAATAAATAGGTACTTAATACAATACCTTACATAGATAGATATTTTTTAATATACATAAATACCCAGAACACCCTGAACAAATATCTGCAGATCGTACAAATGTTTGTTCCGAGGCGAGAATCAAACCCGCAACCTCCTGCTTCGTAGGAGAAACGTCACCCGTCGCGCCACAGAGGTTGTCATGGTACCATAGCACTTGTTTCTAATACCCACGACACAGGGAATCCTAGTGTGGGGTCAGGACTATGTATGTGACTGTTGGGTATTATGTTATGTGTTATTGATGCAAATCCCACTACCACACTATCCCACTAATATTATAAATGCGAAAGTTAGTGTGTTTGTTACTTTTTCACGCTGAAACAGCTAGACGGATTTGGATGAAATTTGGAATAAAGATAGCTGGACTCCTGGAATAACACATAAGCTATTTTTATATCCCGATATTCCCACGGGTTCTAGACAAAAAAACTGTTAGTTTTGCTCCGTTCCGTAAAGGGTAATAGCGTAAAGGTACAGCACAGCATGAACCAAAAATACGAAACCTGCTGGGCATTCGTCCTATTCCCATAGTTATAAATAGTGGGAATCTCCCAGATACCCTTCCCCTATGCAGGAAATAGACAATTCAAATAGCTATGAATAATTTTGTGTTACTTCCTCCTCAGCTATTTAAAAACTAGATGACCCGCTCTCGACTTCGCCCGCGCGTATAGTCAGAAAACTTCCCCGGCGTCTTTTGTCTTTCTTCCGCATTCCAACCTTTGAAACGACACCACACTCAAGTTTTTCAATTTAGGGGTCACATTATAACCTTGAGTTCCTGAAAATATTTTAATCTCAACAACGACACCGTGAACAAAACGATTTTTGAAACAACACAATACCAACGTTTTTTTTTAAATTTTGGGTTCACATTCAACCTTTACGTCCTGAAAATATTTCAATCTCAACAACGACACCGTGAAACGACCTTTGAAACGACACCATACTCAAGTTTTTCAATTTCGGGGTCCCATTTTAACCTTGATGTCCTGAAAATATTTTGATCTCAATGACTACACCGAGAACCTAACTTTTAAATGGTCAAAATACGCTGAAATCTTGCTAAAACGTAAAGTGTATTTATTTACAAAGAAAACGTTATATAAACATATTTTTGCAATTTTTATATAAGGAATCTACCTGTAAATTTTCAAGTATCTACTACCAACGGTTTCCGAAATACGAAGCAATTTAGTTTTACATTAAAAGCCGTTTTGGACCCCTTACCTTACAGGGTGAATTTTCCAAAATCCTTTCTTAGTACACCCGAAAAGGCATACATCCTCCAAATTTCATGTATCAAGGTCCAGCAGTTTAGGCTGTGCGTTGCAAAACGCAATGTGTATAACATTAAAAGCCTTTTTTGGAACCCCTAAGAGGGCGAATTTTCCAAATTCCTTTCAAAGAACACCTTTACACCCTAGAAGGAATACGCACTCTCTAAAATTCAAGTCTCTACAACCAGCGGTTTAAGCTGTGCGTTGTAAAAACTAAAGTATTTAATTTTTTTTCAGAGAAAACATTCTTCTGTCGTTTTTCAGGAAAATTTGAGGTATCGCTGAAACACGTGTTTGTTAATTTTATTTGAGGAATCTCCTTGTAAAATTTCTAGGTTTTACTACTAAAGGTTTCCGAAATACAGAGCATTTTTGTTTTACGTTAGGGTTGTACTTATTTTCTTAGTAGGTATAACCCTACGCATCGTGACGAACTCACCCTCCAAATTTCAAGTCTCTACAACCAGCGGCTTAGGCTGTGCGTTGTACCTCGGTCAGTCAGTCAGTCAGTCAGTCAGGACATTGCCTTTTATGTATGAGATAAACAATTCTTATACTCTTTTAGAGCATTTTGACTTATAATTTGTACCTAATTTTGACACTGCTAATTCTATTTTGTATTCAAATATGTATATCTTACCTAATTAAGAGTTCAGTTTTTTGTAGTCTTAATGCCACTAATATCATTCATATCAGGTTTAGATATTCGTATGTTTGTTATCCAATCACGCCGGAACGGCTGAACCGATTTCGGTGAAATTTGGTATAGCTGGATTGACCTATAGGCTACTTTTATCCCAGTATTACGCGAGCGAAGAAAAATATATAAATTAGCAAAATTAATAGTAAATAATATAAATGAACTCTCCACAGTCATAGATGTGCGTCGAACAAAGCTCATTAACATTTAACACTCGCATAAAAACTGAACCTCCGTCATCGCTGATGAGTTTACCCAAAACATCATCGTAAATAATGGTCAGGTCAAAGGTTACAATGGCTATTTTAAAATATTTCATACATTATCTTCAGTCTTATATACATAAACTAGCTGTAACCCGCGACTTCGTACGCGTAATATTGTTTTATCCATAACTCTGCGTAATAGCACAGACTAATTATGTTTTACACTGTGGTAATAGTATGTTCTAGTTGTTGTAGTAGTAGAATGTTTGGTTTTCCACTTGTGGTATCCTACCTATGCTAATTGTAAGTTAGCGCGCCTCCCCCGAACGTATGCACATTGCCCGCAACCGTCACAAGAATAATTTCTAAACCAGCATCCGATGGTCCGGTGCCCCTTTCCGCACCGCCAGCAAGGCTGCTCCACGCACTGCACATCGCCCGCGGGCGCGGCGGGAGCGCGTGCTCCCGCTGCGCTGGCGCCGCTGCCGACCCCTACGCGGCCCGCGTGCGCTGCGCCTCGTCCAGCCCCCCCTCCCCCCTTCACCCCCCCAAATCAGGTGTCTTTGTTACTTGTAACTCTGATTTAATTGTAGTGAGCGCCATGAACTGTTCCACGCGTCGTAATATCACTTTTTACTCGAAATATCGAATTGTTCGGTTTTACCGATCGGCATTTTATTCCGATGCACAAAAACACAATAAATAAGCAAGTGGTGGTATTTTTTCGCGGTGTATCTCGTCGCCAGTTGGATTTACAGGTAGGATACCACATTATTATTATTTTATTAAATTAAGGGGTCCCATTTTAACCTTGAGGTCCTGGAATATTTTAATCTCAACAACGACACCGTGACACGACCTTTGAAACGACACCATACTCAAGGTTTTCAATTTAGGGGTCCCATTTTAACCTTGAGGTCCGTAAAATATATCTCAACAACGACTCCGTCAAACGACATTTGAAACGACACCATACTTATGTTTTTCAATTTAGGGGTCACATTATAACGTTGAGGTTCTGAAAATATTTTAATCTCAACAACAACACGTGACACGACCTTTGAAACGACACCACAGTCAAGTTTTTTCAATTTGGGTGTCCCATTTTAATCTTGAGGTCCTGATAATGTTTTAATCTCAACAACGACACCGTGACACGCCCTTTGAAACGACACCATACTCAAGTTTTTCAATTTAGGGGTCCCATTTTAACCTTGAGATCCTGAAAATATGTAATCTCAACAACGACACCGTCAAACGACCTTCTAAACGACACCATACTCAAATTTTTCAATTTAGGGGCCTATTTTAACCTTTAGTTCCTGAAAATATTTTGATCTTAATGACTTCACCGTGAAACAAACTTTGAAATTGCCGAAATACGCTGAAATCTCGCTAAAACCTAAAGTGTATTTATTTACAAAGAAAATGTTCCCATGCTTTTTTTCAGCAAAATTTCAGGTACTGCTGAAACTTATGTTGGCTATTTTTATTTGAGGAATTACCTTGTGAATTTTCTTGTTTCTACTACCAACGGTTTCCGAAATACGAAGCATTTTAGTTTTACATTAAAAGCCATTTTGGACCCCTTACAGGGTGAATTTTCAAAAATCCTTTCTTAGTACACTCCTACACCCAAAAAGGAATACATTCTTCAAATTTCATGTGTCTAGGTCCAGCGTTGCAAAACGCACAGTGTATACGTTAAAAGCCCTTTTTGAACCCCTAAGAGGGTGAATTTTCCAAATTCCTTTCTAAGTACACCTTTACACCCTAAAAGGAATACACTGTCCAAATTTCAAGTCTCTACGATCAGCGGTTTAGGCTGTGCGTTGTAAAACCTAAAGTTTTTTTATTTTTTTACATAGAAAACGATCCCTTTCCATTTTTCAGGAAAATTTCAGGAATCGCTGAAACACGTGTTTATTTATTTTATTTGAGAAATCTCCATGTAAAATTTCAAGGTTCTACTGCTAACGGTTTCTGAAATACAGAGCTTTTTTGTTGTATATTAAAAGCCCATTTTGGACCCCTTAGAGCGGGAGTATCGGAAATTCCTTTCTTAGTGCACCCCTAGACCACATAAGGAATGTACCCTCCAAATTTCAGGTCTCTAGGACTTACGGTTTAGGCTGTGCGTTGATTGTCAGTCAGTCAGTCAGTCAGTGAGTCAGTCAGTCACGCAACGATTTTATATATTTTGATGGATTATTGATATCTGATTGTCAGTTTATCATATCTTTGTAATCCATTTTAATCTATATGTATTTTGAAGAAAATACCTGTACTATTATTTATTCTGTGGAAAATGTCACAACAAGTCAAAATAGTAGTCATTTTAATTATTAAATGATTATTTCTCCGCAGTCTTTGAGGTTATTTGTACCTACAGTTCAGAGCAAAGTGTAAAGGACAAAATAATCTTGGTCAGAATATGGTACTTGCTGCACAGTCCTAGACAGTAAACACAGTATGGATAAGGCGATACGTTAAAACATTATGGGGTCGTTGTGTTACATGCGCCCTCAGATTACAAACTTGATGTTAATACAGTAATTATTTGCGAAAGTAATCTAAATAAATCAAGAACAGAAACACAATAGGTGAAACTTTTACCGATAGATTTATTTATCTTTTATCATCGTCAGTTCCTTCTGAGCGGCAAAAATATATACCTATCTCTTTCCGGGTTCAAGTGAGTAATAGCGCTATTATCACTTTCTTGAAGTTATTGTTTACTTGCTATTACTACGACCATTTGTTTTTTTTAAAAACGTGTAAAAACATGTTTTAAAAGATATAACTTTTGAAACTATCATGGTTACGTACATAATTTTCACTAGAAACGGGATATGGCATGGCGTGATCATGGCGCATGCAACTGTGCCGAAATATCGGGAACATATAAAACTCAAAAATCATGGTAAATATCCCGTTTCTAGTGAAAATTATGTTTTAAAAGACTGCGCCACCGCCTGGCAGAAATCTTCATCAAAAAAAAACGCCACGCGATTATCTCGAGAAATATAGATAATTTTAAAAAACCCTGGGTGAACCCTCCGTTTTATTGTATTGATCTTATTTATCTAATTTTTGACCCAATAATCTGTACCATATTGACAAACAATCGAATCTAGCCAAAAGTTAGAGGTAGCTTTGTGTTTTTTTTTGTCGAGAAATTTTTGTCCTTTTCTGTTTCTGTCTGGGTGATCCCTCGTTATTATAATGTAGTATCCACGCATATTTTTTATTTGAATATTGTTCTTGATTTAGTCAGTTAAAAATTTAATCTAAGATTGGTAATTTTGCGTTATTTGTCGCATTCATTGATGCTGTTTCTACACAAACTACCTATCTCAGAACAGCATCATGTTGTTTTAAGACTGCGCCAAACCCATTCAGAAATCTTCAAAAAATAAAAGCGGCCAAGTGCGTGTCGGACTCGCCCATGAAGGGTTCCGTAGCAGCAAGTAACATAATATAAAAGTTCTTGGATGGATTACGATTAATGCCGTATTAAAAAAAAACTACTTACTAGATCTCGTTCAAACCAATTTTGAGTGAAAGTTTACATGGTAATGTACATTATATTTTTTTTTAGTTTTATCATTCTCTTATTTTAGAAGTTACGGGGGGGGGGGGACACACTTTTTACCACTTTGGAAGTGTCTCTCGCGCAAACTATTCAGTTTAGAAAAAAATGATATTAGAAACCTCAATATCATTTTTGAAGACCTATCCACAGATACCCCACACGTATAGGTATGATGAAAAAAAATATTTTGAGTTTCAGTTCTAAGTATGGGGAACCCCAAAAATAAAAAACTACTTACTAGATCTCGTTCAAACCAATTTTGAGTGAAAGTTTATATGGTAATGTACATCATATATTTTTTTTAGTTTTATCATTCTCTTATTTTAGAAGTTACGGGGGGGGGGGGGGCACTTTTTACCACTTTGGAAAAATAATTGTTTTTTTAAATTTTTTAAGTAAAAATCTTAATGCGGTTCACAGAATACATCTACCTACCAAGTTTCAAAAGTATAGCTCTTACAGTTTCGGAAAAAAAAGGCTGTGACATACACGGACAGACAGACAGACAGACAGACAGACATGACGAATCCATAAGGGTTCCTTGTCTTTGACTACGGAACCCTAAAAAACGCCTCGCGCCGCTCGTAAAAGCGGTTTTTATTGAGTATCTCGTTATATATAGATAATTTTACAAAACCCCTGCAGTAAACCCTCGGCGTTGTTGTATTGATTTTATTTATCTAATTTTTTACCTAATAATACGCACCATTTTAATAAACAATCGATTCTAGACAAAACAAAGACGTAACATCAGTTTTTTTTTTGATCGAGAAAATATTGTCCTATCCTGTTTCTGGTACTGTTTCTGGTAATCCCTCGGAATTATAATGCAGTATCCATGCATATTTTTAATTTGAATAGATTTACTCTGTTCAAAATTAAGGCCAATGCACACATTATTAACCGGGCTGGGATGGGGCCAGGCTGTGTTCAATCAGTCAAACACGTTGTTTGGGCAGAGTCTTGGAATATAGAGTAAACCTATATTCTAAACCCAGAGGCAAGCCCAAATTAATTTCATGAATGCGTTTTTTTAGCGCCTGTCATGTATGGAATGCTAACTACGTACTAAGCAAAAAGTGGGCCAAAGCAAACAAAGGACTACAATGCAACAGAAAATATTAATATTTTATCCAGCCATAGATCTTTTGACAGCTAGACTTTGATGATGTGGTTGGTGAAGAGTGTGATGCTGATGACAGAAAAAAGTTCTGTTTCACAACTTTTACTTCACAGCAACAAAATACAATATTTATTACCTATCTTATTTTCCAGATTACCTACTAAATTTAAGTTATTATGATATTTATACAAAACATTTCCTATCAAAATGTATGACAGGAATGCACAACTCTAGTCGCATATGGTGACCTAATAAAACCTATAAATATAAAGCAACTATGGAGCCTACCAGTATTTAAGAGGATTATACAGCTAGGGCGCTTGAGCCCCTTTATTTGCGAACGCAAATGAAGTTTGCTCCTATTTCGGATATAACCTCATCAAAATGAAATTTTGTACACATGATTAATACACTAATTCAGAACTGTGGTTTGTCAGTTACTTATAAAATTACATGACATACAAATTATTTAAAAAAAAGAAGATACTGGCAAACCACATTTCATGGAATTTGATTAGATAATATCCAAAATAGGAGTAACCTTAGCTTCCACACAAAAAAGCACAAGTGCCAAATTCAACAATCCGATTCCGACAATCCTCTTAAGCAAATAAAGCATGCTTTACTTGACTGATAACACAAACATTGCAATGACTCAATCATCGTTAAACATTCAAGAGAGCATTATGAATATCAGCATAGCTCAAGGTTATTAAGCTGACCTTTTGAGTGCATTCGAGATTATCGTCATCCGGTACTTCTGGTGATTCAGTTCCTTCATGCATGATGCTTGGAGCTCACCCACTTCTTCTAGCTTGGAAATGTAATCTTTGTTTATAGTCTGAAAGCAGATAGGTAATCACATCAGAACACAGTCATTCTCAGTCAATCAGTCGCAGTCAGTCTGCCGCAAAGCAGTAGTGCTCGCCTCACATTACTGTGTTCCAGATTGAAGGGTATGGTTGCCAGTGAATGATGGTATTACGGGCACATGAGACTTTTTGTCTTTATGTCTGAGGATGGCGGGCGCAGTGCAATGCCACATAGCACCTAATTAAATGCAATGTCCAATGTTAGGTTCAATGTCCTTGGTGGATGTGACCTATGAGGTAATGCATTATTAAAAGCAGAGGTTACTGCTTAACATCAGGTGGGCCATTTAAATAATCAGTCATTCACAAAGTTAAAAAAAAAAACTTTGGTAATATTATTTAATGGTAAGTTTGTTTGTAAGTTTGGATGTACGGAGTAATGCATGGAACTACAGATCTGAATCTAATTCTTTCACTAACAGCAAGCTACATCCTGAGTGCTATTAGGCTATGGTTTATTAGCTTACGCCCGCGGCTACGCTCGCTTTATGTGCCACTCAACTCCATGTGGTTGAGTGGATTTTGATGATATTTAAACTGCTGGGGGAGGGAGGGAAAAAGGGTGATTCCTATAAGGAAGGACATGGACACCTTTTTCAGAAAAAATAGATTTGTTTATCATGAATTTCTGATTATGAAACACTGACGAGCAGAGTGCATCACAGAATATAATATAGTAATCATTTGGGTTCCACTGAAGCAAAGCATGGGTATTGAGCACCTGTAGAAAACCTAATTAACAAACGCAACCTAGCAAACGCTGAGTTGAGAACCCTTTTGTGGCTTACGTCAGGCACACACACAAATTGCCTTATTTTTTATATCTGTGTTATTGTTTTTGTTTTATTTTTTTATTTTATGATGTTTGCTTTTGCGTGTTGCATGTGTGTGTCTTTGATTGTTTAGTCATAAATAAACGTTTCTTTCTTTCTTTCTTTCTTTCTAATACAATTGTTTTAAGCCCCACACTGTATATATTGCTTGTGAATTTGTGAGCAATGCCTTGAATGCCTTGTTCTATTTTATTTCTAGCCCCTTGTGTCCCACAGCTGGGCAAAGGCCTACCCACATGACATCCCGATCCTGTGCAATGAAGTCTGCCGAAAGCTTAATCAAGTCTAAATGCCAGCAATGAAGTATAATACGCAAATGATGAAGGTCAATTAATTTCTCCAGGATCCAATTATTTGCCTTTCGGAGTAAATAGCAGCTCTCAATCGCAAACAGACAACAAGTACTCAGAGCATAGTGGAAAAGGAAGATATATATTGGTTTTGAAAGAGATCCTTTACATATCATTGCTAGTTATGTATGTTATGAAGATTATAAGGTCAGAGTAAGCGTTTAATCCTTATCACTAGATATCAAAGTACATAAAACAACGATTATTTACTAAAGATATCTCTAAATAACTACTTGAGAAGAGCAAAGTGAGCATCAGTTGTATGAAACAAAATCGATATATATTTACCTCTAAACGTTTGTAATCAGCAAGCAAATCCTCCCATTCTTTGAGACATTCTTCCACGTCCATGATTACTGAAGATTGATAATATTGCGCACAGAAATTACAATTTATTACACGAAAATGAAGAATCACTCCAACCCGTTTCACGTCGTCGTCACTTACTTTACTTTACTTCGGGCGGTCTACGTCAGTGTTGCCGGAATCGAAACGTGAAAAGTTCTGAAACCAACCCTAAACAGGACTCTTCCCGCCATTTTCGAAAAGAGACGTTGTCTACTTTTATTTTATTTCTTTTCCTAGTTTTTTCTTGAGTTATTTTGTGTTATTTTGGTGGCATTTTAACTAATGTAGCTCGTTTAAAAAGCACAAGTGTAGTGAAGTGAAATGGAAGTGAATTGCGTGACTATTGAAATTGGTGGAAATTGTCTACCAAAGTTTTAGTAAAATTGGCCACTGTTTTACTAAAACATGACTCGACTGTGACTTTGACGACTTGGAAGGAGTGTAACGTTGCAAAATATATTAAAAAAACACAATATAGTGAAAATACAGATACTTACTTGAAAATGGCAAATGCACAAGCCGTGCGGCGCCAATTATAAAGAAAAAAAAAAAAACCCTAAAAAGATCCGAAAAGAGTTACAAAGTTACGTTTCGTCAAAAAAACGTAAAATTAGAGAATTTTTAGATCGCGATCGATCAAGGTCGCGTTGGAACAGGAGATTTTTGACTTTTGTGCTAGAGCCAAGATGAACACCCCAAAACCTTGAGCTGCGACCACGCCTGTCTTGGCCACTGAGGAGGTAATCACTACGTTTTAGTCTAGGCCACCCTGAAGCAGTGACATAGTAAGATATAAAATGCAAGGCCTTTCATAAATTATTGAGTTCGTTGTGTTTACCACCATTCAAGTGCTTCATAGAATTGAACGTCAGTCAGTAAACGCCAGCAAGTGCAATTTCTGGTCGTCTCAACTTTAAAGGTAACAAAAAAAGGGTTCAGGTGCTAAGATAAGAGGGTTGTGTTTTTATATCTGAAATACTCAATACATTTACCTAAAACTTTCACATCTACACTAATATTATAAAGGGATAGGTACTTATACTTTGTTTGTTTGTAATGGATAAATAAATTGAAAAACTAATAACCAATTATACAAATTATTTCACCTATAGAATGATATATTAAGAGGGGAACAGCTTTAGCAGATTTTGATGGTATTTTGTGTGGCCCGATAGATGGGTGGTTGGGAAGAGAGAGAGAGGGAGGGGTGGGATTCCAAAACTACCCATGCGAAGCCGGGGCAGTTGCTTGTGGTTACAATATGACATATTTTTGAGATCAATGATGTGTATAAAGTATATCCATCTCCTGTGCTAAGCGTGCGGAAATCCGCTTGGATGCGCGATGGAAAATTTAGTTCCACTAAGATACAGTGATCAGTAAAATGAATACGTAACTTTAGAGTGACCTATAAAGTTAAATCAACGTGGTTGTGTAAAATATACGTACCTACATAATTATAATATTCCACTTGACACTATTTAATTTGACTCCGTCTATACTTATAGAGATTAAGAGACGACATTCTGAGGCATCACACGTAACTTTTGTTCCTTATGTTTTTTTTGTATGCTTTCATGTCGTTCATACATTCTATCAATCAATCAGTCGGGTCATCGCCGTGGGTGTCTGGCTTGAAACCCTAGCTTCAACTGGTAATTTTTTTTAATTGCACAACATTTTTGTAGACATGGTTGCAAAATAGACTCGACAGTAATCAAGATTTGCTAAAGCTCAAAAAGGTCCGAAGTTGAACCAAAAGATCCAGACCGGCAACCCTGGTTTACGTACGTACTTAGTCGAAGTTTGACATTTTGTTTATTGTGTCACATTTCATATGTCGCTGTCAAATAATAATTTGCCATACAGTAATTAAATCTCAGGCCTCCGTATGATGTATTCTTTCATTAAAATATTTATAATTATTACATACATACACACGCCTTTTTCCCCGAAAGGGTAGGCAGAGCCTCAAATGGGCCTCTTTTCACTTTGGGTTGTACCTTAAATAGTATGGATTTTAGCCATAGAGTATAAAAATCGATTAGAATGATACCGTAATTTTGAGTCAACGCATTACTCTTTTCAAGTTTCAACTGTAAGACCACTTCGACGCAGTGGGTGAGTAGCCAGATGCGATGTTGCGGGTTCGATTCCCGCTGCGGGACAAATATTTGTTCCTGATCTGGGTGTTGTGGTTCATGGTAGGTACTTGTAGTTCCTGATAACCACGACACAGGGGATCCTAATGTGGGATCAGGCAGGACTATGTATGTGACTTTCGTGTTAGGTGTTATATTATCTTTAGAGATAGATAGGTTCAATAGTTATGGACAGACCCTCAGAGGAGACTGCCATTTGTTACCGCAATTCGGGTAGAGGCAATTCTCAGGTCAGGAAGGCATCTCAGAGCAACCAAGATACCTTTCTAGCTGGTTCTAGAGTATTCAAACCAGAGGCCCTTATCCGCAGCTCTGAGGAGATTGCAGCTGGGAGTGAAATTGAGGGAAACGGCAAACACATTTGCTAGTTCGGTTTAAAGAAGTTACTATTATAGTCTATAGGTAGGAGTATTAATAGAAGACAATAAAATAAACAGTAAAATAAATTAGATATTTAATTGTTTTATTTACAGAAAGTATGGATTGAACCAATTTCTATTCAGGTTTGTAATTAACTTTCTATAATGTATTTAAACAGATTACGCGGGCACTTCTGAAAACAAAATTCTCTTGACTCTCGTCTGCGAACCTTGACTAATACTTTGTGATATCGTATTTACTGGTTTATCTGGGTATCTGCCGAAGTTAGTGTGACAGAGGCGCTTAAGTATGGAGGTGACTCAAGCGATAGACAAGCGACGCGTGCTATTCTGCCATTCCATTATTTTCGTAAAAGCGGCGTGGCATGGCATGGCAGGTTGTGCTGCGGCGTTCCGTGGCATGCCGTGGCATCCTGCTGAAAGCCCAGCCACTCTGCACAAGTTTTAACCTTATTTCAACTAGCTTAGCAATCATAGTTCCTCGACATAAAGTGACCCATACGTCTCGCGAGATGCAATGGCGCGCCGCGGCAACCCGTGGAATGACACGTCATGGCGCAGCATCCCGCGGCGCGTCGCGTCATTTCGCGGCATCGTGGTATCGAAATAAAGTAACATGATATCTACACTCATTGAAATAAGATTCAAAATAACTTGGTTAGTAATAAAATCCTTTGCCATGCCATGCCATGCCGTGCCGGCAGTGAGCGCCGGCCCCTACAGATTCGCTTGAGTAGTGTAAGTACACTGAGATCTTCAAGGGAATTTTGTTGTACAAATTGTATGGTTTCCTAAGTATAATTCTTACGTTAAGCTAATTGAGTGCAAATACCTACGACCAATGTAATACAAACTTCTTAATGACATAACAATATTAGAACATGTATAGCAAGCTGTACATATCAAGGATATTTATGTTACACGATAACTATGAAACATACGACAAAAGAGCGCTTGACAAGGATTAGGCAGCTGGTTATGTTACTTGTCTGATGTCTGCCTTTTAAGCTAACGCCAACCTATCAAAACTTAGGTCCCTCATGCTATTCTTCTTCTCTTAATACTTTCTAGTCGCGGGGGTTTCCAACCAAAAATCAAAAGCCTCCATTTTGAACTTTCCGAACAGAAACCTTGGGAGTCATTTTACTGTGATTATAAACACCAAGTCTACCAGTTAATGGCTTCTGACAAATTCTCCTTCAATTTCGTCAATATTAGGTGCATTGTTGTTAAGAAATAAGGTAAATTCGTACGTCTCCGTCAAGCTACCTAGTTTAAAATGGTGGCAGACATAATTCACCCATTCTATAACAAACGCAATACGTATATTTAACAGCACAAAGCATGTGCCCTTTACCTAAGTTATACCGGTTAAAATGTCACCAAAATTACACAAAGTTACTCTAAAAAACATAAAAAAAAAGAAGTTTCTTTTCAAAAATGGCGGATTGTGTACCATTATGACGTAGCAACATAACAGTGACATGGATATAACAGGTTTGATACAACACCTAGAATGAATAACTGGCATTTTAGCATCACTGCTGTGCCGAGGGACCACGGTGCATGTCCACATGGGATGCGCATGTTTCAGTACCCTTAGCACAAGTTTCTAGCAATACCGAATCAACTGCGAACTAAAAATGACAAGCATCAACCAATCAACTTTGAATATTTCATTATTGCCTGAATAAAAATACTTAACTTTAATGTTTTATAAATTCTCAGACAGAGGTTAAGCAATGATTTTTAAATTATTTTCTAAATAACCTTTTATGAACTCAGAACAATGACGATTATATTAGGAACTGTGTTCTGATCAAAATAAACCCAATCACGATCTGCTATTATATATCGACGAGTTGCATTGTCCACCATCAGAGCAGCCACCATAATATTGTGTTATCGGAACTTGGGTATGCAAAATTTCGAAAACACCTAATGTCATCGGGGTCAAAATCATCGCACATTTGAAACATGAACAAAAATAATGCATGTTAAATATGAATGAAAGCTCGTAAAGTATTTAATCATTGACTAGACGTATCGAACGCGACACATAACTGTACGTATGTGGACAGACACACACAACATCATCAGCAGCCAGTAAAGTCCATTACTGAACATGTACCACGACGCATTATCTTGAGCCGCCTCCATCCACAGACTTCCTGCAACCCTCGCTGTCACCGGTACATCGAGTGGGCCCCCATCTTACAACGCGTTACAACGCACGAAATCCTTTAGTGGTTTTCGATTCAGCGAGCTATATGGCATGTCCATTGCCACATTACAGTAATAATGGCGTATATCTCGCGTTGATACGCTTCGGTGTTTATATTATTCACACATGCAAAGTTAAGTGGCGCGTCTTAAAATCAAGCGCTTCTTTTGCGTACCAGATAATGTCTTTGCTTGGTTATCATATTATTAATTTACATTGATAAAGCGTATGTATATAGTATATGATAAATCGTACATTCTAGATATATTTCTTGGAAAATTCCTTGAATGCTCAATAAGTATATAATCAGAAATACATAAAGCTTTTAATTATGTGGCTATGTTACTTGGTACATAAAATAGGCTAGTTTGCTCATGTGTTTCTGTGGACTCTCCCGAGTCCGTATGCTACTTATGTATTTTAAAAGCATGCACAAACACGGCAAAGCTTTCTAACTACGATCATAACTACGACTACACCTCTCAAGGAAACCAACTCAATACAGTAAGCAATAAATATCTAACATACATACTGAATGTAGGCGTCTACCAACTAGCTACCTCAAAACTGAAGATAAAATATGAATCAGCTATCGTATATCACACATTTTAATTTAAGTGAAAACCTCAATGAATCTTGTTTAAAATTATTAAATAAAATGACAATGTTTCACGTAGATCGCGTATTATTCCACTAGCAAACATCTTAAAATGATTTTGTTTGAGACATAGAAGCTAACAGAAAATTTCAATAAATAATTCAAACAATTTAAAATATAAACTCTGTAACTTATAGTTAAAAGTTTTGAATTCAAAACTTAAAAATAAGTTTATAAAACAGCTGACATTCCAAAAGCGCGTATTTAACAACCTCCAAATTAAAAAGAACGAATATAAAACAGATTTGTCCGTACAGACATCCATTACTGCTGTTAGCGTCCGTGTTAACAAACACAATGAACATCGTTCGAACTGAGACAAACAGCAAGTCTATGTACAAAATATTAGTTGAGTTTTCTAGTGTAAAGCATGTGACGAAAGTATTTTTAAGATATTGTCATGATATGAATCAAAATAACTAAATTATAAAAAATAAAGGTACAAATTTTCTAGATTGAATGCGTAATAAAATCGTATCAACTATCATACCAAATAAAATGTAATCTAAACGCACTTATTAATAAACAATAACTATAAAATAAAACAGAATAATGGATTGTTAAATAATAACACAGCTTTTAATGTTCACATCCTCGATATCGGGTACATGATCAATGCTACGCCGCTATTAAAACTAACTTTAACCAATACACGACGAATAGCAGCTTGCGGATTATGTAACTCTGATGCTATCAATTTCAATGTTAACAAAAAATGGTCTCGTTCCTAGCCGTAGGATTTTTCGTTTTAAACTTCATTCATCATTGCATCGCCGTTGCGTCAGAAATGTTGGCTGGCTACCAAACCGAATATACAGACGTTTAAAACGTCAAAATTCTTTAAGGTAGGCCGCGCATCGACAATGCCCCCGGTGTATATAAGCGAATGTGACCAATTTACATCAGGTGAGCCAAAGGCTAGTCAATTTGTTTTATAAAAGAGGCTCTTGCGATTAAGCAATTTACGCAATTTTGCCTACAAAGTTTGATTGCAACAAGACTGTGTTTATTAGGTAATCGCAAAAACATAACTTCAAATAGAAAAAACAATGAAAACGATTGAACCGATAGCAACAGAATTATGTAATCGCGTCCCTGCTGTCTTCTAGATTATTCTAGCACTACACATGGTGTATTTGCACCAATATTTGAGCTACTTGAACGAGCCTAAATCAATCGTGTAGACTCCAGACAAGGTTGATTTTGTATTAAAAGTAACGTAACGCAAGCAGTGCAAATACGCCCTGCGAAGTGCCAGCATGATAATATCTACGAACCATTACATTTAAATGGAATGTGCGAGATCTAAGTGAACGTATTGAAGCAAAATTGAGTTAAAATTGAAGAAGACATAGCATCGTCGAATGTACAAGAACTACAATGAGCGAAATAAAAACAAACCATTCCTTCATTATGTATCACTGTACCCAATGTTGGCTTAGCCAATCAGACAGCCGCTATTTCATTGTTCGTGAAACGAATCCTTGAAAAGGTTTGCACAATCAATGAAATACCGAGCTCCCAATTGGCTAGGCGTTGGTTAGGTTAGAACCGGCTATACGATTCGTTAAGTGTGTCGCGACGACCTCTCATTGTAGTCAAATGTGAGAAATGATAAGGATATCATCGGTGAGTTAAAGTTACTAAAATGGCAACGCTCCTAGCGACACTCCCAAACTTTGACGGTTTGATCGACGCTGCCCGATATCACGAATGGCAAGCTCCTGTGGAAATCTGAAAAGAAAAACGATACAAAATTAAAATAAATGCTTCAATAGCTAATTAAATTCTTGATCTAGTATTTTCACATACACAATTGTCAAACATATTTAATTTTGAATAGTAGTAGTTTTTGTGTTAAAGATAATTCGGGGAAGTACTACCACCATACCTATTTCTGCCGTAAAGCAGTAGTGCTTTCATTGCAGCGTTCCAGTTTGAAGAGTATGGGTGCCCGTGAAATTACAGGCACACGAGATCATTGTCTCAGGGGTGGCGGGCGCAGTGCAATGCGACATAAGGCATGTCCTAGGTGGACGTGACTCGTGAGATAATGCATTATTATAGAGGTTACCGCTAAGCATCAGGTAGGCCATCTGATTGTTACGTCATTCATACAAATAATAAGTTTTTTTGATAAATATTATTCAGCATTTCTAAAATTAATAATCGGAACCGTGGCCTGATCAAAGTGAGCCCAAATACAGCCACACTACTATTAATCATCGAGGAGTTCCATCGTCCACCTTCCGCCTCCATCATCTCTGACGACCTCTGTGGTGCGGCGGGCGAACGTTCGCCTGCGACGCAGGAGGTTGCGGGTTCGATTCCCGCCTCGGAACATATATTTGTGCGATCTGCAGATATTTGTTCCGGGTGTTCTGGGTATTTTCTATATAAAATAAAAAATATCTCTATCTATGTAATATATTGTATTAAGTCAGTTGTCTAGTACCCATAACACAAGCTCTGCTTAGCTTGGGGCTAGACAATGTTGTGTGAACTGTCCAGCATTATTTATTTATTTATTTATTTTATTTTATCTGATCAGCTCGCTGTCACCATAATATTGTAGTCATTAGAACTTAACAAATATGCAAAAATTCAGTTCAATAGGATATCAGGAAGTGGTCCAAAATTCGATTCTAAGATTTGATTACATTGTTAGTCAGTTACAAGTAAAGCGTGTTATAAAGAATACAAAAAAACACGATGTTACAGTTTTACCCAAAATATAAGTCTGTTTTCGTTTGCGCAGAACAGCGCAGACTGATATCCAACAGTAGCCGAACGTATAGTTACTGTATATATTCTGTAGTATAGTATAGCTCCGACCCGCTGTATAGCTCTGTCCCGCTCACATCTAAGAGTCGAAACCGATTAACCAATAACAGCGCAAGATTTTAGCGCGCGATTGCTATTGGCAGAAAGAAGGTGCCCGCGCTATATAAATTGGTCTACGGCGCAAGTACATCGGGACGATTAATATTTTGTGTAAAACTGTACTCGAGTATGTGCGAGTTGGTAAGGCCGGGTACTCACCGAGGCTGGTCGCAAAGTGCTGATGCGCGTACAGCGTCTTGAGGCAGCGCGTGTGCGCCACGTCCCACACGCGCAGCGTCTTGTCGTCGGACGCGGTGAGCAGATACCGTCCGCCGGGGTGCCACGCCGCGCCGCGCACCCAGTTGTCGTGCCCCACCAGTGTGGCGAGGCACTGCCCTGTGCTCACGTCCCAGATCTGCGACAAAACATCATACAGTGAGCATACAGTGTCTCAGATCAGTGATAAATTATCCTACAGTGATCATACAGAGACCCAGATCGATGACAACAGATCCTACAGTGAGCATTAGTCTCAGATCTATGACAAAACATACAGTGACCATACAGTGTCAGTTATCAGTTAGTTGTGTGTGTTATCAGTGATAAAATATCCTATAGTGAGCATACAGAGTCCCAGATCCACAAAAAACATCCTACAGTGAGCATACAGGGTCCCAGATCAGAGATAAAAGATCCTACAGTGAGTATACAATCGGTGACAAAAATTTCCTAGAATGAGCATACAGAGCTCCAGATCCACGAAAAAACCCCACAGTAAGTATACAATCTCAGATCTGCAACAAACCATACAGTAACCATGATCTTAGAGTGAGCTACTTTTCACTAGAAACGGGATATTTACCATTATTTTCGAGTTTTGTAAAGTATGTGCATAACCATGATAGTTTCAAAAGTTATACGAGCATACAGAGTTCCAGATAGGAGACAAAAGATCGTAAAGTGAAGATACAGAAGGCCTAGGCGATGTCAGGTAGGTATATGGACCCTGCCTAGATGGAGCAACTCGTACGACATCCAGGGCATCAATCGCGCTAACTTTGTTGCAGTTTTTCACCAGTTTTTCCTAGGGTGCCATCTACTACCTTTGTTTGATTTCAAGTCAAATTCCATGGACCTCGCCTCCTTACAACTATGGAACCGAGAGATTTGTTCTCTGTGGGGTTTGACTTCGACAGATTTACACTCTATGAGTATTGATATAGAAGAAAAACGTAGTATTCTATTTGGTCTTGGTAATTTTGATCGCAAATAGTTGCGTGTTGTTTTTGGATTTGGGGAAATAATTAAAATCTGATTGTATCAGCTTGATCGGGGGTGAATTTTGGAACTTGGAGTGCCCCCCGAAAAGTTTGTTTTGTGATGCAACCTTGGATGGACTCAGTTTGGACTTTGGTGTGATTTTTGGTTGCCGGCGCAAGCACGCGAGCCGAGGCCTACGGAGGCTTTTGGAACACCTAACCCGTTTCGTTTCAGCTATTGCGAAAGGTACCAAGTAGCTAGCTGAACGGGAACCTGGACATTGGCTGGACAAAACCGTGAGTGATATTTGTACTCATATTTGTGAATTGGTTCCACCTAGTTGGTGGGCTTTGGTAAATGCGCCGTGTATCGCGGCCTACACCCTCCTCGCAGCCTTACACGAGGGCTTGTCAGCTCGGGGAGGGAACAACCTTGTATAGATCCATGGCCTGAAGAAGTATCCGAATTTGGAACTACCATGTGCTCCAATTGCTGCTTCCCTCTAATTTGATGCCCGTTAGTAATTTTGGCATCTGGAAACAACGTGAACAGTTCTGGTTTTGTTTAGCGTTAATAACGTTCAAAGTTAGCGGGATTGAAGTCGTACGGAGGCGGCTCAAGACCGTTCGTCGTGTGATTCAATGTGCGATGGTGTTACTTTGACGGACTTGTCGCGCGACCCGCTGGCGAGGAAGGGGCCGGCGTGCGCGGCGCGCCGGTTGTCTCCGCCGGCGGCCTCGTTGACGGCCGCGCTCGCCGCGTCCGGCGCCCACTCCACGCACTCCACACGTGCTCGTGTGATTCAATGTGCGATGGTGTTACCTTGACGGCCTTGTCGCGCGACCCGCTGGCGAGGAAGGGGCCGGCGTGCGCGGCGCGCCGGTTGTCTCCGCCGGCGGCCTCGTTGACGGCCGCGCTCGCCGCGTCCGGCGCCCACTCCACGCACTCCACACGTGCTCGTGTGATTCAATGTGCGATGGTGTTACCTTGACGGACTTGTCGCGCGACCCGCTGGCGAGGAAGGGGCCGGCGTGCGCGGCGCGCCGGTTGTCTCCGCCGGCGGCCTCGTTGACGGCCGCGCTCGCCGCGTCCGGCGCCCACGCCACGCACTCCACACGTGCTCGTGTGATTCAATGTGCGATGGTGTTACCTTGACGAACTTGTCGCGCGACCCGCTGGCGAGGAAGGGGCCGGCGTGCGCGGCGCGCCGGTTGTCTCCGCCGGCGGCCTCGTTGACGGCCGCGCTCGCCGCGTCCGGCGCCCACGCCACGCACTCCACACGTGCTCGTGTGATTCAATGTGCGATGGTGTTACATTGACGGACTTGTCGCGCGACCCGCTGGCGAGGAAGGGGCCGGCGTGCGCGGCGCGCCGGTTGTCTCCGCCGGCGGCCTCGTTGACGGCCGCGCTCGCCGCGTCCGGCGCCCACGCCACGCACTCCACACGTGCTCGTGTGATTCAATGTGCGATGGTGTTACCTTGACGGACTTGTCGCGCGACCCGCTGGCGAGGAAGGGGCCGGCGTGCGCGGCGCGCCGGTTGTCTCCGCCGGCGGCCTCGTTGACGGCCGCGCTCGCCGCGTCCGGCGCCCACGCCACGCACTCCACCACGTGTTCGTGCTCGCGGAGCTCCATCTAATCAATACATAAATTGAGGTTGAGAAGGTGATTATATAACAAGGTGGACCACGGGGAACAATCCGATGCAAGGCGATGATAGAAACAATAGCACATGTTTATTTATTTATTTATTTATTTATTTAGTAGGAAAACCAACAGCTATATATAAATACATAAAAAACAGAGTTAAAAAACAAAAAGCCAATTACAGGTTTTCACGTGTAGATAGCATGATAGAAACTAGTCAACAGTAACGAAGATATATCAATACATAATTAACTAAGGTACGGTTACAAAATAAACTAAACTACGAAAAAGACTCTGCTGAGCCGCTGACGGGCTGAGCTTACACTCGTGGAGAATAGATCCAAGTCCATCGGTTTACACAGCTTGTTGAATTTGATGCTTACACGTTGAAGAAATGCATTTTGCCTATAGTTTGTATTAACAATAGGAGTATATAACGGATAATAAGATCTTGTACCTATCGTTGGAACGTTGATAATGATTTTACTCAATAGCTCGGGACTGTTTACAGTGTTCGAGATTATTTTCAGTAAAAATGATAGATCAGCCACTTCACGCCGCTTAGCTAGGGGAAGAATATGGAATTTCCTACAAAGATTAATATATTCGGAAGAACTATAAGGAACTCTAAGGCGGAAACAAAGATATTTAATGAATTTCATTTGTATGCGTTCAATTCTATTGATATATTTATCATAACAAGGGTTCCAAATTTGAGACGCATATTCGGGGATGCTTCTGACGAATGTACAGTAAAGGATCTTGAATGTCTTAGCTCGATGAAAGTCAGTTGAGCTTCTCATAACAAAACCCAAAGCTTTGGAGGCTTTAGAAACTATCGCTTCCACATGCTCATCAAATAGAAGTTTAGAGTCATGCAATACACCGAGGTATTAACCACGTTAAGTTTCTGTAACATTATTATAGTGTTACTCTAGCGAGACACGCCCATCTTGCTGTGCTCTCGTAAATTAAATAAATAACCCCCTAAACAAATATCTGCAGATCGTACAAATATTTGTTCCAAGGCGGGAATCGAACCCGCAACCTCCTGCGTCGCAGGTGAACCTTCGCCCTTAATTAATTCAAACCTTCTAATGAAGATTAAATAAGTATTCAGAACCGCAAGCTCATCGAATTAGCCCAAACACTGCCACTACTGGTGACCATCGAGAAGCTCCGTTATCCACCACCTCTTTCCATCATCCGAGAACTGAGTCAAGCCCATCTCGCAAGATTTGAACCACAATAAATACACATTAGTAAAGATCTCTGCGAGAATATACTGAAGACGCTAGGAGTGTAAGTTTACATTCCTTGCGCCGCCAACAGAGCCTATGCCTACCCGCCGTTACAGACGCGTCACTGTACGTGCGCAATGCCACAATCCAGCGGGACCTGAAGGTGGATGATCTCGACGCGTTCATCGGCCGTCTGGCGACAGGGATGTTCGAACGGTTCGAGAACTCACTGTACCAGCACCTTTGGGAGCTGGCCCCCTCTTACGAAAGAGCCCCCAACACGAAGCCGTATCCGCGCAAGCTGGTCGTGGACAGCGACCGGGGAGCGGAAGCGGATCTAGAGCCGGGTACTACAAACAGGGTACCTGCCCCCCCTCCCATCCTCTTGGACAGGGACGACTCCGGTCGTTGACCGGCCTCTTACTGACACAGTAAGAGGCGCCAACCCAGCGACCCCCAGTTGATGCTGGGGGAGATTTGAACTCCGCGGAAAAGGGATCAAAACCCGAAACCGCCTCCCACACGCCGTGAGACGACATGAGCCGAGTGTAAGTACATACCTTGCATTCGTTGGTGTCTGCGTTCCAGATGCGGACCGTCTGATCGTTGGAGCCCGACGCAAGCAGCGTGCCGTCCGCTGACACGCGCACCATGCGCACCCACTCCCGGTGCCCTTTGTATGTCTTGATGCAGTACCTGCCGAGTCGAAGGAAGTAGTGTAAATCAATCTTGTACTCAACTAGTTGTTAGTTCTTCAATTGCAATTACCAAACCATTTCAATTCAAAGCGGTCAATTGCAATTAACCGCTTACCAACAGGTGGGCCGTATGCTTGTTTGCTACCATGGTAGTATAAAAAAAAAAAAAGCACCTGACGCCTGCCTGGGTAAGTCCACGTAAGACTGTACCATAACCATGATAGTTTCAAAAGTTATAATATGTTTAAGAGTTCATAAATAAATAAATAATGCTGGAAACTTCACACATTATCTAGCCCCAAGCTAAGCAGAGCTTGTGTTATGGGTGCTAGATTACTGATATACTTAATACATACACAGATATTTTTTATTATACATAGAAAATACCCAGAACACCCTGAACAAATATACGCAAACATGCTAGTTGTCAGTTTTGTAAACCTTTCCATATGCTAATGAAAATTTGGCCATTAATCAAATTGGAGACGGCTCCGAGAATCTATTCATTTTAATAATTTTCTTTGTCTCTTCGAAACAGATATTTGCCCTCTCCACCACTTGATATATGGTGAGATTCGGCCTGAATTCCCCGTAAAATCCTCACGTATTTTATTCTCTCTTATCTATATACATTTTCAAAAGGACTTTGTCATATTTTCAGCTTGACACTCCTTAGCAGTTTCCCTTGGAAGTCATGTTGATAAATCGTTAGTATTTTGATAGACGGAATCATACTACCAATAAATGTTTTGGAATGAGTCATTAATTAAATATTTTATAGTAGTATAGCTAAGCTACTTATTGCATAATGGTCATGTTTCACTCGCAGGTCAAGGACAGAATTAATGTTATTGCTAGAAACGTGACTTTTACAAATGCTAATGTATACTATTACATCGGTATTATGCAGCATTATTCGGTAATTGCATTATATGAAATGGAAAATCATTGTCAATATTTAAGGCTGCGCCAACCACAGGCAGAAATCTACATTAAAAAAAGCGGCCAAGTGCGAGTAGGACTCGCCCATGAAGGGTTCCGTAGCAGCAAGTAACATAATATAAAAGTTCTTGGATGGATTACGATTTATGACGTATTAAAAAAAAACTACTTACTAGATTTCGTTTAAACCAATTTTGAGTGAAAGTTTACATGGTAATGTATATCATATTTTTTTTTGTATATTTATCATTCTCTTATTTTAGAAGTTACGGGGGGGGGGACACACTTTTTACCACTTTGGAAGTGTCCCTCGCGCAAACTATTCAGTTTAGAAAAAATATATTTTAGAAACCTCAATATCATTTTTGAAGACCTATCCATAGATACCCCACACGTATGGGTATGATGAAAAAAAGTTTTTTGAGTTTCAGTTCTAAGTATGGGGAACCCCAAAAATAAAAAACTACTTACTAGATCTCGTTCAAACCAATTTTGAGTGAAAGTTTACATGGTAATGTACATCATATGTGTCAAAACTTTTGAAACTATCATGGTTATGTACATAATTTTCACTAGAAACGGGATATTTACCATGATTTTTGAGTTTTATATGTTCCCGATATTTCGGCACAGTTGCATGCGCCATGATCACGGGAGAACTGACTAAAGTCTTTGCGAGTAGATGTTATTGGCAGATATATCGATCTACCCTCTTTCTCACTCTTTTCTCACAGACAATGAATTAAATTACTGCCTCATTATTTTGCAGTTACCTTATAATATTTTTGTACCTACTTATTTGTTTTTTACGCACTAACATATTTATTTATTTATTGCCTATCCTTCCCCCAATGTGGTTTATTGATGTTCGTGGCATCATTTAATTAGGCCCTGTCTGAAAACCAGCGCTGCACTAAACCTAGGTCTGGTGCAGCATATTCTGAGACAGGGACCTGTTTGACCCCACATAACACACACAACCTATCATCTTACCAATCAGGTTATAACAGTTTTTATTTATCTTGATCTTGTAATACCTATACTTAGTAGATTTTTGTTTTTGTCTTCTTGTTTTATGTGTGTGTTGTACGTGTGGTAAAATAAATTAATTTTCTTTTTCTTAATTTTCTTAATTTTCTTTTATTACGAACGATACCACTACCATCGGTTTCATTGTCACAATTCACACCAACTCGACACACAACACTAACGGTGTCCGGACGCGTAGCAGGTACCACACTTTTTTGATTCTTACACATTCTTACCACAGGCTTCCATACTCCAGATAATTGAAAACCATCTTCTCTATTGAAGTTTCTGTACTTAGTAATCTCAATTGCCTCTTGTACCATTCTCGGTATGTAATGTCGCTCTGTCGAGATTACCTGCGGACTGTGTAGCTCGATCCAATGATTTGAGCCAGATTCCAAAAGGTGTTCTGCTATGGCTGATTAGTGTTGTGTGTCGAGTTGGTGTGAATTGTGACAATGAAACCGATGGTAGTGGTATCGTTCGTAATAAAAGAGTGAGAAAGAGGGTAGATCGATATATCTGCCAATAACATCTACTCGCAAAGACTTTAGTCAGTTCTCCCGTGATCATGGCGCATGCAACTGTGCCGAAATATCGGGAACATATAAAACTCAAAAATCATGGTAAATATCCCGTTTCTAGTGAAAATTATCATATGTGTCCCTCGCGCAAACTATTCAGTTTAGAAAAAAATTATATTAGAAACCTCAATACCATTTTTAAAGACCTATCCATAGACACGTATGGGTATGATGAAAAAAAGTTTTTTGAGTTTCAGTTCTAAGTATGTAAGTAAGTAAGTTCTAAGTAAGTTCTAACCCCAAAAATTTATTGTTTTTTTTCTATTTTTGTTTGAAAATCTTATTGCGGTTCACAGAGTACATCTACTTACCAAGTTTCAACAGCATAGCTCTTATAGTTTCGGAAAAAAGTGGCTGTGACATACTCGGACAGACAGACAGACAGACATGACGAATCCATAAGGGTTCCGTAATTTTTTTTACGGAACCCTAAGAACGACTCGCTCCGTTCGTAAAAGACATAAGCCCTCGACTTTATTGTATTGATTTATCTAATTTTTTGATCCAATTATTTGCATCATAGGTATAAAGAAACAATCAAATTTAATCAAAAGTTAGAGGTAGCTTTGTAATTTTTAGGGTTCCGTACCCAAAGGGTAAAACGGGACCCTATTACTAAGGCTCGGCTGTCCGTCTTTCTGTCTGTCTGCCTGTCCGTCTGTCAAAAGGCTGTATCTCATGAACCGTGATAGTTAGGCAGTTGAAACTTTCACAGATGATTTATTTCTGTTTCCGCTATAACAAGAAATACTAAAAAACAGAATAAAATAAACATTTAAGGGGGCTCCCATACAAAAAAGGTGTTTTTTTTGCCGTTACTATAGATAATGGTTTCACCAGGCTGTATCTCATGAATTGTGATAGTTAGACAGTTGAAATTTTCCCAGATGATGTATTTCTGTTGCCGCTATAACAACAAAAACAATAAAAATAGAATAAAATAAATATTGAAGGGGGCTCCGATACAACAAACGTGATTTTTCCAAATGTAGGTTAAGCAATGATCTGCGAGGTCAGTTTTTGGATAGGTCCACTTTTTGCGTGCAATTTATATTTTTTTACTAATTTGTTTTTTTGCCGTTTTTTTTTCGTACGGAACCCTTCGTGCGCGAGTCCGACTCTCACTTGGCCGGTTTTTTTAAATGGGAAATATATTGTTCTGTCGAGTTTTTGGTACAGCGATAACTCGTTTTTAAAAAAAAAAAATATAATTTGTATACTACTAGGAATGATGGGTCAAGCAGATGGCCCACAAGATGTTAAGCGGTACCCTCTGCCTATGAACAGTGCATTATCTCATAGGTCACGTCCACCAAGTACGCACCCTATTTAGCATTTCACTGCGCCCGCCACCCTGAGACATAAAGATGGAAAGTCTCATGTGCCTGCAATTTCGCCCTTCAAACCAGAATAAAGTAATGCGTTGCGGCAGAAATAGGTATGGTGGTAGTACTTCCCCGGACGAACTCATTCACAAAAAAGCTCTACTACTAACGAAATTACACAATGTTGTGTCACATACCCGGTAGCGACTTCCCAAGCCTTGATGGTCTTGTCGCGACTGGCCGAGTAGACGATGTCGCCGCTCGGCGAGAACGCGACCGACGACACGTTGTGGTCGTGTCCGTGCATCGTCTTCACGCACTCGAACGTCTGGTTGAAGTCCCACAGCTTGATAGACATGTCTGCGCTGCACGACACTGGAAACACAAGGATATTCTTATATTATTTCATTGATTTATTCAATCAACAAGGATCATTGGGTTAGTAACATACATAGTGTTTATCTACACTATGGTTAGTAAGAATCATACTATTGAATATTACAAACTTAGAGCATGGCAGGCCTCCGTAATGATTACAAACTAACATTGAGAAATTCATCATCCTGTGGAAGTCTACTGCTAGACATATCACTATTATCAAATCATATAATTAAACAAACAACACAGGTTAAACTTGTCTATACACTGCATGTCACAAAACCATTAAAATTATATATAAAAGTCATATTTGAAGTGATTGTCATCAGTGAAGGCATGTTGCATCATAGCGCAGTGGTATGGTACATGTATACGCAGTCAAATCTATTTGCCAGAATACCATTGGAGCTGGCCCGGACCCTGCGCACCAGAGATGTTCCCCGCTTGCGCATGATGCTGTAGAAAAGAAACAAACAAAGCAAACATCCCCGAAGCGCTACAGAACCGAGGCAGCATCAGAACTCTTGTCCATCTGTCTGTCAAAACCCTTTTACTCAGAGAGGTAGAGGTATCAAGTTGTAGTTAATATCAAGTCTACAGTCCCTAGGAGGTGAAAAATAAATAAAAGCTTCTAAGTCACTACAACTAAGTGGACTACGGAACTCCTCGATGGATAATAGTAGACTGGCCGTGTTTAGGCTCAATTCGATCAGCACACGGTTCCGATCACTAATTTTATAAAAGCTTGCATTGAAAAATATATTTATCACTAACAACTTGTATATATTATGGCTCGACGAACACTCTACTCGCCTGATGGTAAGCGGTTACCGTCGCCTATAGACATCTACAACACCAGGGGCAGTGCCGATACGTAGCCTGCCCCGAGGACTCCTTTTTTTTTACACGTTCCTCATTTACTTATTTAGCACGACCTAAGTACCACCAACGTCAGCGTGTGACACGCGATCCTGCAGACTCTGTGAAGAGGTGGATGGATGAAACGCCCCTTCATCTGATACGAGAGTGTGTACCACAAATGCGTAAACACAGCATTCATTTGGACAAAAACACATCCTCAGCCCGGATATCTTAAAGAAATCACACGTAAGGAAAATCATATAAGTTCCTCACCGCCGCAGGGTTTGGCGGTGACCTGTGAATGCCCCCTAACAGGGCGGTATGTAGCAGGTGGCGATCAAAATAGACCTAAATGGCGCAGTGATACTATAGCCACAAAATGGTAAAAAAAAGATTCTTGCCTACTGATTCAATTTCAACCAGAGATGAGATATGCCACCTTGTATAAGAGCTAATATTAGGGTTGGGCTACATCCGTCTGCCCGGTACCACATTTTCTCGTAACTATTCGTTTCTGTAGCTCAGAAACATCGTTCGAGACAACAGCTAGGGCGCGCTCGCCTGACGATATTTCTAAGCGGCAGAAAAGGCTTATAGCAACCCTTTTAGTGCTTAAATATGCTTGTTTAGTTACCTAGTAGTTTCCCATGATGGTCAAAAGCTATGTCCTGAACAGAGTCGGTGTGGCCCTTCAGGGTTCGTTCGTACTCGCCGCTCTCGAAGTCCCATACTTTGATGGTAGCGTCCTCGCTCGACGACACCATCAAACTGAAGACTGGGTGGAATATTACCTGGAATTGACAAAGTTCTCTGTCAGTTTTTAATACAACAATAGCCAGCATCTTAGGGACGCTTCCGTCTGTAAGTGAATTGGATCAGTTGAACTACCTTTAACACGTTAGCAGCGGTCTTATATTGTATGCTTCAGGTACCTAGCACAACGGATTCATTTGTATTTTCAAAATTTTGTACATACCTACTTGTGTTATTTGTATTATTCTTTCTGTAAATAAATGTTTCATTTATAATGTACTAGCGACTCGCCCCGGCTTCGCACGGGTAGCCCCCGGTGAAAAACAGCCCCCCCCCCCCCCCCCCCCCCTCCCCTTTGATATATTTAGGGCGTCAGATAATTCTTTGCGAAAAAAATCGACTTCAAAGCCAGGGTTTTTAAAATGAAAATGGACTAATCTGGAAGTAACTGGTCCTATAAAATAAAATATCCAAATCGTTTCATAAATGACGGATGGGGTCAAAATGAGGTAAAAAACATACAAAACATACAAAAAAATACAGTCGAACTGAGAACCTTTTTACAACCTTTTAATTAACTTGCAATGTATGTCCGGGTGGAATCTTGCGACTGAATTTTAAAGCAGTTATCCTCAACCGATTGAGATGATATTTTGCATACCTGTCAAGTTCCGATGACAATACAATATTATGGTGACAGCGAGCTGATTTGATGATGGAGACGAAGGTGGACAACTGAACTCCTCGATGGATAATAGTAGACTGGCCGTGTTTAGGCTCATTTTGATCAACACATGGTTACAATCACTAATTTTATAAAAGCTTGTATTGAAAAATATATTTTTCACAAAAAACTTATTTGAAGTCTGTTAAAAATAAATAGTCAGCCGATGGCGGATGCTTTTAGTCTCGTGCGATTTCATTCGTACGTGAAATACATCGACATGCAGTTTCGTAAAAGTCACCACCCAACCGCCTCGCGACTTTAGGCATTAGGTAAACTCAGCTTGCCAACACGAAACCGACACTGTACATCATGAATAGATAATAATATGCTGCTCTTCTGTAAATGCTTTTTGAATACAACAGAGCGGTGCATTGTGTAAGAATATTACACAATAGATTAATGCAACAGCAAACCAATATTGTGATATTAGGATAACTTTTAATCTATAATAACTCGGCGTTGAACATCTATCTATACTAATATTATAAAGGGGTAAAAGTTTGTAGAGTAATGTAGTAGTCCATAACTTTATACATCACACGTGTGCGTCAAATCCGGTAGTTCTGATTTTTTGCAGACTTGTTTATGATGTTGGCCTTATGAATAATCCAAATTTTTGACCTCGAGCGCCGAACGCAACCTTGTTAAAAATCGAAAAAAACTTTATTTTTTCAATTTTTGGCGATTATAACCCTAAAGGACCAGTTTTTGAGAAAACTTTTTAGGACGATTTTAAAGTAGACTAAATTTGCTACAATAAGATACTAGAATTGTATCTGTAGACCCAATAGAGACTTTCAAAGTTTATAATTTTTTTCGAACTTCGCAGTTTTTTGCAATTCAGATGGCATATCCCCATAAGGGGATGGTGGTAAATCGTCGAAGTTTTTTGCCCACAAGTCATCCTCCATTTTGACATCGGACAGATCGTCACCTTCTGGGATATCTACTACTGCAACATCAGGTATATTATCACAAGAGGCCCCGCTGCAGTGCCTGCAGACTGATGAGCATTTTAATCCTGCCTTCCTGCAGCTGCACGCGTTCCCACAACCCTTCGTGCACCCGCAAGAAATCATCCGCAAGAGGTGTTGTGGGGCTGCATCTCTGGTCATCATTTTGGGGTTCACTTCATCCCGCTAGAGTTATTCGAGTAACGTCTAAAATATTGCAAAAAATTGCGAAGATCGAAAAAAATGATAAACTTTGAAAGGCTAATCTCAGTAACTATTGGGTCTACAGATACAGTTCTAGTATCATATTGTAGCAAATTTAGTCTACTTTAAAAACGCCCTAAGAAAGTTTTCTCAAAAACTAGTCCTTTAGGGATATAATCGCCAAAAATTGAAAAAAAAAAGTTTTTTTCGATTTTTAAGCGCTCGAGGTCAAAAACTCAGAAGTCTGCAAAAAAACAGAACTACCGGATTTGACGTATACTTACCCCATACTTTCAGACGACAAAGTTACTGGACTATAAAAGGAAATATCTGGAACTACTGATCCGATGCAGAAAATTATTTCACTAACAGGAAGCTACATTATCCCCGAGTGCTATGCTGGTAGTGCCTGAGGGAGGGGATATGTTTTATTGGCTTGCGCCTGCGGCTACGCTCGCGTTGTGCAGTTCCTTTCAACTCCTAAGCGGTGGAGGGGGTTCACTAGTTACATTTGAAGTGCAACCCGGGCTAAATTACTGGAAGAAAATTACCCGGACTTGTGAGTAAGATTCGTTGGTATAAGATTTTTTCCGGCTCCTAGCATAGTGGGGAATGTGTTATTACTGGAAGTAAGCGTTAGCCGAGTCAGTCGTGGGAAGCAATGGCGGCGATGAGCTCACCACTCACCACTTGTCAAGTCTAAATTCAATAACGATGGTGCAAAGAGGCCCATTGAGGTTCTGCCTACCCTTTCGGGGAAAAGGCGTGTGTCTATGTATGTATGACATAAGTACCTGCTTTGGAAAGCTGCACAATAAACGAAGAATTGAATTCAATGAACGTAAAATAATATAGGTACTTAAAAAGTTGTTATGCGGTGTGATAATCGCAAGAAAGAACGAGCGGCAGACAATCAGCTAGACTACACGCATTAATGGAAAACGACGAGCGTTCGATTGCGAGAAATTACTAACGCGGCAAAAAGCAGAACAATTAAATATCCCCAGAACCTAGTAACAAGGCCGACTTCACTAGAAAGGAGATTACCAACGCTTGCCATAAACGCTTGCCGGTATATACGAACTGGAACTCGCGAGTTATGTCAATGCATGCAATCCGCGGCTTCGGGCGGGTACAGCTCTTTCACCGTAAGATAGCACCTGTAAATACTCCATGGCAGGTGCCAACTTACGGTGAACGGTCTGGCTCGTTCACCGTAAGATGGCACCTGTAAATACTCCATGGCAGGTGCCAACTTACGGTGAACGGTCTGGCTCGTTCACCGTAAGATGGCACCTGTAAATACTCCATGGCAGGTGCCAACTTACGGTGAACGGTCTGGCTCGTTCACCGTAAGATGGCACCTGTAAATACTCCATGGCAGGTGCCAACTTACGGTGAACGGTCTGGCTCGTTCACCGTAAGATGGCACCTGTAAATACTCCATGGCAGGTGCCAACTTACGGTGAACGGTCCGGGCTCGTTCACCGTAAGATGGCACCTGTAAATACTCCATGGCAGGTTCCAACTTACGGATAACCGAATATTTATATTATCTATTATTCTGTCCACGACAAAACTCCACGGACTCCCTACGTGTTTTCGTAGGAAGAGAGCTGGTCAGTGTGTATGACAATGATCCCGAAAAAACTTCACGTTTCATTCAATGACGACCTCTGTGGCGCGGCGGGCGAAGCTCGGCCTGCGACGCAAGAGGTTGCGGGTTCGATTCCCGCACTCTGAACAAATATTTGTGCGATCGCAGATATTTGTTTAGGGTGTTCTGGGTATTTTCTATGTATAATAAAAAATATCTATCTATGTAATATATTGTATTAAGAATATCAGTTATCTAGTACCCATAACACAAGCTCTGCTTAGCTTGGGGCTAGATAATGTTGTGTGAACTGTCCAGCATTATTTATTTATTTATTTTATTTTATTTAATGCGTTGGAACTTGGAAGATCTTTTTAAAGGAATGGAATGTTCAATCGGATATTGAAAATAACTTGATCAATTTCTTACATCAGCAAAGTTGTAAAATGGAAAGTATTGCCGCATCTTCGCGGGTCGTTATACGGTATTTTTGCATAATTATTCAGTCGACGGTAATAGTAAATCAATTGTAATCTCTAAGATTGGAATCCATGAAGTTATTGAATATCTTATTTATTTATTTAAAAACTTTCACACAAGACAATAGTGCAAGGAGGACTTAATGCTAACAGCATTATCTGCCAGTCATCCTGGACGTGCAGAAAGATGGTGAGGCGTGCCTTACAAACAAGTACCACAGAAAATAATAATAACAATACAAGTTAAAATATAAAACTAAAAGGATACCTAAATATAATATACTAATAAATACAAATACCCAAACAAAAACATAAACAAAAATAAAAACAGTTTCACAAAATAATAATAATATACATAAATAAATTACCGTGACAATAAAACACATACTTAGTAGGGAAAGTACAAAGGTATATACCTAATACAGGCTGCAGTAACATAGATTGTGAAACACTGACACTGAATTGGAAACTAATAATTTAGCCTCTTCTTATACAGTTCACGTACCAGTCTCTTAAACGACTCCCTCGAGTCAGCCCTTTTAATATCTACCGGCAAATCGTTCCAAAGCCGAACAGCCACAACCGAAAAAGAGTTTGATCGGAAAGAAGTCCTATGTAACTGGATGTCAAGAAGAAGATTATCAGCAGACCTAAGTACCCTGTCATGAGCGTCATCTAGGAATTGGAAACAATCCTTTATATAGCAAGGGGTGTGCGGATCCTTTAGAACTGAGAAGAGTAAACAAAGGATTCTCAAATTCCTACGCTCTCGAATAGGGAGCCATTTAAGTTTTGCACGAAAAAGACTGACGTGATCGCACTAGTCTACTTACTATTTTCTGCAAATGCGCCTCTAATTAAATTAAATTTGCAGTGTTAAAGGCAGAGGTTACCGCTTAACATCAGGTGGGCCACCTGCTAGGTCCGTCATTCACGAAGTTAAAAAAAAACGAGCGAGGTACGTTTTACACGTACTGTCGCATCAAGAATTTGGGACAGTTTTTCGTGGGCCAGGCTGTCAACATCCCCCTTACAGTGGTCGCATACGATGTCTAAGATCTGACATCTCACCTCCTTGGTGATAAGCAACATGGCTGATAGTACCAACCTCTCGGAAAAATGCGCGCTTTACACAGTTCCGGCCCTTTTCACGAAATCACTCCCACAGCTTGCAGGTAACCGAGAGGAATGATATTGAAATACCCCATTGAAAAAAAAACAGTGTTTAATTGGAATGATGGCAGATTTCTTGTCTGGCTTGTCTTTTTGGTCCTTGATGGCTCCATCAAAAGGTACAATCAGAGACAAACCAGTTAAGATTGTGGTCAAACCTAGATATTTTAGTTTCTTTCAATCAAGCAAACATTTCTCAAGACCAATTGTAGTACTAAAAAAAAAAATTGCTAAATATAGTGCAGGGTAAGCATGAATAACGATAGTTTATGTCAAATACTGGCCAATGACATCGTAGCGTCTAGAAATCTTAATAATCTGATTGGTTACTATTTGACATTTGCTCCGATCTAGTATCGATGACAAAAATGGTATATAAATGTGTAATACGAAATGTGAGAACTTTAGCTTACGAGACCCGTATCTCTTTCACTCTTTCCAATTATTATAAAGCACTATCCTACTCTAAACTATGGTCGTCATGAATCGAAAGTAGACTAAATTGCTATGCTGAGGGGGCAGAATACTAATTTTCAGTCAATTCACAATACATTCTCGATTCGGACAACTTTCGGTGTGATTTTAAATAATTGGCTGTTTTTCCACTAGAGGACGCAATTGACCTTCTAATGTTTCCATATAGCACCATTTTGTGCAAATCATAAGCCCATAACCTGTGCCCATAATGGATCCTATGAGCAACTGTTTTCAGTTGCTCATAAGATCCATTATGGGTATAGGTAGAGCCATGAATACCTTAGTAATGGTGGCACGGTGCCCAGTGAGACAGAACTTCTCCGGTGGTCGCGGTATCCACTCGGCCGGCGTACGTTTGGCTCGCGTCGGTGCACCCTCGATGAATTCTTTCTGAGCTTCGGAGAGCTTCGACTCCAACTCCATCACCTGATCATAAAGAAATAAATCAACATTAGCGACCTAGTTTATAGGCAACATTATGCACAGTTGGGGTAAAGTTTGTACCTCATTTCTGTGGTATTATGCAGAATAATAATAAATAATAAATAATGCTGGACAGTTCACACGACATTATCTAGTCCCAAGCTAAGCAGATCTTGTGTTATGGGTATTAGAAAACTGATATACTTAATAATACAATACATTACACAGATATATATGTTTTATTGTATATAGAAAATACCCAGAACACCCTGAACAAATATCTGCAGATCGTACAAATATTTGTTCTGAGGCGGGAATCGAACCCGCAATCTCCTGCCTGCCTGTAAAAACTAACTTTTAACTCATTGGTGAAAACTAGTACCTACTAAAACACATAATCCTCCTTTTGTGCAGTCAGGTAACAAGAGAAGTGTACCACCAGGGTGCTGAGCCCTGCATACTCGTACAAACGAAGTTACTAGCAACTCGTCCCGGCTTCCCACGGGCAGTCGCGGGATGAAAATCTTATAACCTATCAAATTATAAATTATTATAACCTATCGATTCAGTCAAAGATCTAAATCGTTAGATACGCCCATACACCGAAAACTGTTGCATTGTATTTGAATCAAAGGTCTGACGCACGCACACTAGTGAATAGTTAAAAATAGTGATTTTGTCTTTAAACTTAACTGTTGTTATTAACTTTTTCTTTTTTTTGTCTAAAAATAAACGACCAGCTGACACTGTGTCTTGTTGTGAGCTGAGTCGAAATGAGCGAGCTATCTTATTTCACGTGGTAACAATACGGCGCGGTCACTCAACGGTAAGGGCGTATCTAACGATTTAAATCTTTGATGCTAGTTTGATACAATTGAATGGTAAAATGACAAATAACAGGTCTAAATTGTGCCTAAAAATTTAATGGACTTGAATGAATGAATATGTAAATTGAGGAACCAACTTCATTTGACGTGAGCGGACTAGCGGACACTTCCCTTAGAGCATTTTCAGTTAATAATTCCTCGGATACCGCCGGCCGTCACCGACAGTCAGCGACGGAGATTGTTTTATAAATGTAATGACTTCACAATGTCGGCACGGTAGGTATGTGAGTGGAGGAAGAAAGAAAGGGTCTATTATAAACATTGCATGCTAATGAGCAGAAACAAAATGAGCGTTATGACGCGGATAAAATTACCTCACCTAGCAAAACTTTCACAACAAAATATTTTGATCGCTCTATAAACATCCCTTTATTACGCAAATTCATAGAAACTTCCTATTTACTAGAGCAAGGTTCAAACGTAAGCAACGAAGCAGTTACCTTGGATTTTGTTTGGTTTCATCATTGAGGGATAGTTGAAATTGTCTTTGCAGAACAATATAGTAATTCTTCGTAGATTTAACGCTTAGACTTGCTTTTTCTAGATTGGAAAATCGTAGTGTGCGACCTCGAAACGTCGGCCACACACAGAGCGATAGGTGTTTCGTATAGGCTTAGAACGAATCGTGTCAACAAGTTCTTTATGCACAGTTCAACTTCAACAATGTCATTTAGCTTCGAGTTGGCTCTATTATTCGAGGTTTGAGTTTAGCAATACAAAGACAACCGAGCAATGCCAGTGTGCTTACGCAAAGAAGAATATTGGGGTCTTTTGATAGGCGTGATGAGTTCGAATTAGTTAATCGATTGCATGAATTATGCAAGTAATCAATTATTTAAAAGTTACGGATGATTTCTTGCCAAATTTTAATAGAAAAGACGAAAAAATAAATAAATACCAGCGGTGACTTTCGCCCATTTTACGGAACTTGTTTTAAGGTTCAAAATGCACATCCTCATTCATCGATCGGTAATTTCGGTACAGAAACTAATTCAAAACCAAGAACATGTTCAACTGCTTTTTAATGCAGAATGAAATTCTGATTAGTCTGGGATTATCGTGCACAAATAATGCTGGCTGCTATTTCGAACTTCATACGGTCAAGGCCCGGTGGAATATTAAAACTCTGAACGCTGTTAAAGCATTAAAACCCGACTTTCTAAAGATAATAAGATTTATGATGAAAAACATCTGTTTCAAAACAAACTTGTAAAAAATTTGTAATTGAAACCGTGTCCTGATCGAAACGAGCCAGCCACTACTGTTATCCATCGAAGAGTTCCGTTGTCAACCTTTCTTCTTTCAAAATATTGTAATATAGTATTGTCATCGGAACCTGACAGGTATAGATAGATAGATAAAAACATATGTATTGCAAAGACAAAAAACCGGCCAAGTGCGAGTCGGACTCGCACACGAATGGTTCAGTATCTATAAAATCGGCAATAAAATCACGTGTGTTGTATAAGAGCCCCCTTAAATATTTATTTTATTTTGTTTTTTAGTATTTGTTGTTATAGCGGTAACAGAAATACATCATCTATCAAAATGTCAATTGTCTTACTAACACGGTTCATGAGATACAGCTTGGTGACAGACGGACAGCAAAGTCTTAGTAACAGGGTCCCGTTTTACCCTCTGGGTACGGAACCCTAAAAAGAAGTACATAACTTAATGCTAATTAGCATTTTAGCGAGATACCATCCTTACATCAGCTAAATTAAACCGAAATCAAAACCGATACGTTCGGCGATAATAGCGCGATTGATGGGGACCAGAATGCTGATGATTCTAGTTCTCACCTTCTTCTGCAGCCTGATGACCGAGGTCCACTTCTTCTCGAGCAGGCCTCCGTACTTGCGGTCCATATCTCCGTTCACGTCGGCCTCCTTCTTGAACGCTTCCAGCGCGTCCGTGTAGCCATTGCTACCTAAGTAATCCGCAATCGCTTTGTTCCTGTAACAAACGAAGGAATCTATTTAAACACTGTAACGACCATGTAGTACCTATACTAACATTATAAACAGGTCAAATTTATTTGGACACAGGGGTAACCTCCGGAACTACTAATAAGATTGGGTTTTTTTTAACTACGTGAATGACGGAGCAAGCACTTGGCCCACCTGATGTTGAGCGGTAACCACCTCTGCCTTACCACATAGGTCACGTCCACCTTAGTTCCTGTAATTTCACCGGTACCCATACCCTTCAAACAAGAACACAGCAATGCGAGCACTACTGCTTTGCGGCAGAAATAGGTATGGAGGTAATACTTCCCCGGACGAATTCTTTCACAAAAAAGCTCTGCTACTACAAAAAAAAAACGATTCCGAAAATTCTATAACAGGAAGTTACATTATCCCAGCGTCGCATCTTATTAAAGGCTATTGAGGTCCAGGGGTGCTTTTTATCCCGTCACCATGCGTGCGAAGCCGCGGGCAAATGTATAAGCGTAGTCCGCAAGTTGGTCTGCTGACTTGCAAACGTTATTGGGCATGATAATTAAAAGATTTGTGTAATACTTAGTTCACATACACGAGGAGAGAGAAATTCATCTGATATAGGTACCTACCGCTATTTTTAACCCCCCCACTAAAAGAGGGGTGACATATAATTACGTGTGAGGCCATAGTGTGTCTGATGTATGTTGTTTTTATTTATTCAAACAACAGTTTCTTACATATCTTATCTTAAAGAACACCATGAAACCTTGGAAGGCTGATATGCCTCCTTTGGAGGATACATGCCTTCTGCGGTCCAGGAGTGCACTAGGAATTCCCGAAATTCACACCCTAAGGACTGCAGCGGGGTGTTGAAAGTATCGAAAAAACAGCTGTTGTATTTGAAAAGATGAGAGAATCGCCTTCAGGAATTCAAAGTACCTAAATAAATTTCATATAGCTGTCTCAGAATGATAGAGTGTCAAAATGAAATGTTCCACTTATGTGATTAAGCCGAAACCTGTGTCATAAATAACGTTGCATAATAACTTAATTACCGACTGACATATATGACAGGCTCAAGTGAGCGGATGTTGGTTTGAACGTTGACGCAGGCACAGCAGTCAACACACTTGAAGCGGCAAAAAGCGTAGCTATAAAAACCGCTACGAAATAACCTTCCTTGAAGTAACACAAAGCGAATACTCCAAAAGCTATTATTATTATAGAGATTAGAGATATTAATGATATCGGTACCAACCAGACAAACAACACGAATAAATAAACTAACATTGCGTTTTCTGAGGAAGTATTTTAGTAAATCCGAATTATAATTAAAATAATTTTAAATTAGGTAACAACAACATGTCAAGTTAAATAAAAGCTTGAGAAAATACAAAAGCTTTTCCACTCCTAAATTAAATATTATCCGATCTCAATGTTTATTTAGTATGTTATAGACACAATAAAAGACTAAGTTTATGTAGGTTTTCCTTTTTTCACAATTTTGAAATAAGTTTGAAAAAGTTTGAATCTACTGCAAATTTCGAAAAAAGGAAACCTATAAACCAGTCTTTTATGGTGTCAAAAACATACTAAAATAAAACATTGAGGTCGGATAACATTTAGGAGTGGAAAAACATTTTCTTTTTTGTATGGACGAGCGCTTACTATGTACTTCCCTCTATTACCACGTACCTAAAGCACAGAATAATTAATAGTACATAAAGCATCATCCAAAAGATGTGTAACATTGCAGCTTGCAGCCACTATCCACTATTATAAAATTGCGGAATCGTTATCGCGCAAAATTAATATTTTGGCGATTCAACTATCTAAAGCAATATATGCCCTATGCCCTCAATGAGGCTGTGCTTACAGTACACTTGGTTTATAGAATGTTAGTCATGTTGTGGTACAAGTGTTGTCCATTATTGTTTACTGTTAGCTGATGTAATGGTTTCGTTTGCCCGGCGGGCGTGTGTCGGATTATTCCAATTTGGGCATGCGGCCCGGTGAGAGTCGATTTTTTGTTGTCATTATTAGGTTAAACCAGTTTGTTTGGAAACAAAGTTCCCTTTCAATTCAACAGAAAAGAGTTTCGTAAATGAAAATCAACTATCAAGCTACATAACAATGGTGCCACGATATTTCATGGAGACAAAACAGACAACAGTTGATTGAAATACTAGATATTGCAGCGAGGAGTCATTTTTTACAAGCTTTAATAATTTTTTTTGGTAATTAATTAGTGATTTTTTGTTGTTTTCCTCGCATGTAACTTAATTATAACTAACTTATACTTTTTTGTAACTTAACTAGCTTTTAAGATTTAATTTTGCACGCTTATCGGCAGAATGTACTGGGAACTTCAATTTATATATACCTACCATCTATGTTTTTACGACTTATACCTACATTCTAAGCAAATAAATAATTCATTCATTCATTCATTCATATGTGTGGGGAAAATCTGGCGATCGATGGACCACTTCCCGATATCCGATTGAGCTGAAATTTGGCATGCCTGTCAAGTTCCAAAGACAATACAATATTATGGTGACAGCGAACGTCTGATGATGAAGGCGGAAGGTGGACAACGGAACTCGTCGATGGATAATAGTAGACTGGCTGTGTTTGGGCTCATTTTGATCAACACATGGTTCCGATCACTAATTACATAAAAGATTGTTTTGAAAAAGAAATTTTTCAACAAAAAACATTACTATTGTCCGCCTGTGACTTCGCTAGTTTTATACCGGGATAAAAAGTCTTAAGCTCAATCCACGTCATAATCTAACTGTGTACAAATTTGATAGAAATCTGTTTTGTCGTTACGGAGTCATTAAGCAACAAACATCCAAACTTTCGCATTTCTAATTAGTAAGATTGATTGACGTCACCTCAGAAAGGCCGGGGAAAATAAACCATTTAAATCGATACTCACAAGTGGAACTAGTCTAGCTTATATTATCATACAACTTGTCCCAAATCGATAACCGCTGCCCTTGCGTGCAATAACGGCTGTATCCGTAATTACAGCACACCAGTGTCGCTGTCTGTGATGAGTTTCCTTTGCGTAAACTGTCGCTTCCTTGCACGGATGTATCTTATAACCTGGTATCTGTGTTTATTTCCTCTGAATTGCTATCATCCAGTAAGAGATAGTTTTTAAGGTGGGGCATGCCTCAAATTTCCAAATAGCAGACATGATTTTTAAACCCCGATGCAAAAACGACTGGGTGTTATAAGTTTGACGTGTCTGTGTCTTTGTGTGTGTCTGTCTGTGGCATCGTAGCTCCCGAACGGATGAACCGATTTATTTATTTTTTTGTTTGAAAGTTGTATTAGTCGGGAGTGTTCTTAGCTATGTTTGATCAAAATCGGTTCAGGCGTTTCATTGCGTTGCGGGATTTTTTAATTTTTACAGCATTAATTACTTGTGTATGAAGATTTCTGACTTTAGACCGTTTTTGACATTAGACCGTTGCGCGAAATTAAAATTGTATTATCTTTTTGATCATGACAGGACATCAACACTTCTTGAGATGGCGAGAACTAGGAGACCTAGCAGACATGTTTTGACTGATAGTGGTTCATAAATAATATTAGTCACAAACAGACTACGAATGATAATGAACAAACAAAACATTGTAAAAATAATTGAAGGACAACATGTGTTAGGTATTTTAGTTTCTGCAAAATCTGTTATCGCTATCTCAAGAAGTGTTGATGAGCTGTGATGAGCAAAAAACAACGAAGTTGTATTTCACGCCACTTGGCAGACACCAGTCGAATACCGTCTCTATCTAACTCAGTAAAGTTCACGTAAGTTAGAAAGTGATAAAATAGCGCTTGTGCAACGAATAGTGAACCAAAATCACGAATCGATAATATAAATCTACTATGTCCTTTTAAAATAATATTATTCGTTAATCTTATTAATTTTATCAATGTACGTTGATAGGTAATAGAGACAGTTACATTATAAGCACATTTTAAAAGTTAGGTCACGATTTTTTATGTCGAGAAAATATATCGAAATGATGCCCTTGGAAATATTATGAAGGTTGATTTTGTTGACGTCATAAACTGTGTAGATTTTGCTAAAAATACGTATAAGAGAAGCCTATATGACGATCTGGGTCCTCACGAGCGAATCTAATCTAACCGCAACCTCATGTTCAAGGATGAAAAGTTTAGCGAATATGTGAAGGCCTAAACTACCGGATTTACCATACATATGAATGGATAAAAAACTGGGTAAATATTGTAATCAAGTCAATACACATCAATATTAGACATGTTTCCATGTTTCACGCTCTATGCTAAACCAGATGAGGTCACTAGCTACAAACAATGTTATTTTTATAAGGTAGGTAACACGAGAACCTGTCCAAAATGTAAATTTGATGATCAAATTGACTATTTTTAAAATTAAATAGATAAATAATCACTTCATTATAAGTAATACCTTAAAACAACAATAAATAATTAGGTAACTTATTAACCGAGCGCGCTAAGTCTTTGCCTGGCATTTGCTTTCATCTGTCCGGATGTATGTATGTTGGTTGGTACTCGCCTACAGGTCTGTCCCCGTGGCAATTACGAAGTAACTATTAATAAACTTGTGCCCACGGTTTGAAAACCTAAAAACGAATCTCTATGGGCCCGTCGACACTAGGTTTTGTTGCCAGTTTTACCAGTCACTGCTATGACCGAAGGATAAACCTACCGTCTAATGCGATGACTGATGTTTGCATGAAATTGATTGATAAAATCTGGATTATCTGATTTCAACCGTCAGTCAAGTAGTTGAGTTTATTTTTGTCTGTATCGATACCTATCATTGCAATTACCGCTTGCATAATGAGTGTCTACGGGACGCTTAGACTGTTCACCGTAAGATTGCACCTGCCATTACTTATTTTTTAACCCCCGACGAAAAAACGACGGTGTGTTATAAGTTTAACGTGACTGTGTGTGTGGGTCTGTCTGTGGCATCGTAGCTCCCGAACGTATGTGTCTGTCTGTGGCATCGTAGCTCCCGAACGGATGAATCGATTTCGTATTTTTTTGTTTGAATGGTGAGTTTGTTGGGAGGGTTCTTAGCTATGTTTGATCAAAATCGGTTCAGCCGTTTCATTGCGTTGAGGGTTTTTTAAAATTTTACAAAATTAATTACTTGTTCTTTGGTTGGCACTATTATCAAGGCATGGGACACAGACTAAGAGTATAACGCAGGTGCCATCTTACGGTGCACGAGCTTTAGTCATATATACATGCAATGTTCCGCCAGCCTTGCGTGTTGCTAAACAAACCATTTTGCTGTATGTGGTTTCAATTATGGCAGGTATATTTGCTTCACATTTCGATACAAATTGGCTATTAAACAGATACGTTAAAAAGGGATTGTATAGTTGCCGATTAATTGGCATTGCATCGCCCACTGGACTTTCTAGAGAAAGGAGTACTTGAATTAACCTACACACACCAACTTGGAACGGTCATTATGTATTGAGAACTGGCAATCGCCAACGCATTCTGTCCACCCTTTAACAAACACAAGAGTAAGGTATTTCTGTGTCAGTGAAGGTCTTAACACTATTACATCATTGTTTTGAGGCAAAAGAAAAGATCCGTCTAGCGAAAAATCGCGATATTATTAGTAAATTATATACAGATTTGTGAAACAAGTGCGAAAGCAGATTCTTGTTATATACAACAATGAATGGAAATGTGATTTCTTCGCACACAATGGCAAAGAGTACACTAAAAAACAGATTACCTTTGCATTGCTAATTGATTGATGATTCGCGCTAGTTTGTAAAATTGTATATTTGACTATCATTTTATCAGTTGGTAAGTTCTGTTTCATAGTCTTTCAAAACACACGCCGGTTTTGAAGTATACAATTATTGGAACTTGAATCGAACTTCTAGATGTAGAGGAAAATCATTTCCATACCGTATAGACACAAAAGTATTGGACAAGGAAAAGGACGTTACTATTGACAAAATGTATAAGGCTTCAGACGTATTATTACGTCTCAAAATGCTAACATGAGTCAACACACGTTACAGTGTGCAAGTAAAACACGCAAAATTGGCTGCGATTATTGCATATTAGATTCCACTGTCTTTTCTTTTTTGTGTTTTGGCTGGCATGGAAGCAGCTCGTCAATTCCTCTACCAGAGCGTTTCAAGACGGGGACGACCTTCAGTAATGAAGAAAACGACAAAAAAGAAGAAGAAGTCTTTTCTGTAATCAACCATCGTCTCATGATCGTTGAGGAGTATCATGCGAATCTTTAGGTACTACACAGTAGGTACCTAAACATTCGCATGATACTCTACGCATCACGCTCTACGCTCTACGGTCATATTCAGCACTAAGACGTAACAAAACCATCACTGGCTCCGCAGTGCTTGCTTGGTTACTGCGCCAGCCTCCGGCGTTCTTACGGTGAAATCGAATCGATTGTAAAGACAATCAGTCTCGTGTCCCTATTGTTTGCGTGGGAGCTATCAAGTTATCTATCTTCTACGCCTGAATAAAGAGAGCGATGCGTGGCGTGTCGCGAGCTTACGAAACCGAAAAATGGAACACCATATAAATATTGTTTGGAAACTTAGAAGAAACAAGATGGATTCATTACGTTCGAGGTTGAATCTAACTTTGGTATCGTGGATGTGCGTAGAGTCAATCTATCCACAACTCCACCTGACCACAGCCGCACAGCCAGGGCGAATTTTGCACCTTTGTCAAAACCCTATACCACACGGCCACCCAATCCTAAACAAGCATTCACGGCATTTTTTTTTTAATGGACAGACATGCTACGATACCTTGGCTTGTCCAGCCTAAGAATAGACCCCTACTTCTCCTTCTATGGATGTAGCAAAACTTGATTTTAAAGAATTAAAGCCAAAGGATGGGCAGCAGCATCCACCCGAGTATTTTACACCGATACTGCGATCACCAATCTGCCTACCAAGTGTGGTGGTTATGGCAAATTCACCCAATACATTTAATGGAAGGCCTCGTCCAGCAGTGGGCGTCTAAAGGCTGATGATGATGGCGACGAACATCCCAGGTTTCGTGCACCTGTCGCTCTATCGGAATACTCCTGATCTAATCAGTCGCTATCGGCTCAAATCTTGGGGCGTTCGAGTTCAGTAGCAATGTTGGGCATAGCGAAAGTGGTTTCGTGCGTAGATAGAGGCGCGGACCGATCTGGGACCGCTCGAGAAAATAACTTTCTCGATACATTTCCGACGCACAGAAGAAGTAATAGTATATTTGCTAGTAAAGAGGCACCACTCCAACGATACAATATATGCCAAAATCACACGAAGCCTCCTGTCGCAAAAGATTCAGTGGTTTAGGCGTGAAAAGAGCAGCATACAGCTATGTAAACAGGACCCAACCGCACAAATTTTTAACGTTATACCAAAATAAGACCAGAACCGTTCACGTTACTCCATACGTCTGGATTGAGGGATCCTTGCTGTAATTTCCTTAATCCGCCGAGTTTCAGGCCAATTCAAGCAAGGATCCCTCAATCCAGACGTTAGGTTTTGTTTTGGTAATATCGTTCAAAATTTGCGCCATTGGAGCCAGACCAGACGAAACAAACGTTACAGTCGAGCGAAGAGAGCCAAGAATATTACTGTTTTGGGCACGAAAATGAGAGCAGTAAACAGCCACACAAGCAGAGGACACCGGCAAGCAGAACAAGCCCTTAAAAATGCAGTGTTTTGCGAAATTACTTTAGTGGCTCGTCAAACGTCTGGCAACCCTAGATACATAGAGCTAACAGGCTGTTGGACCAGTGCGAAAAGCGGCAAGTGGACTTGACCAATATGCTTACTTTGAAACCCTCGAAAACGGGATTTATTTGCTATAATATCGAACCACTCACTCATCAGCCAGATAAGATGGTTGTGACTTGTGAGTAGTTACAGAATGAATGATTACACCGCACATCGAATTAGTATGGTGGGGGTTTTCATCCAAATTAATGTTACGTTACAATCAGCAACGATTATCATCTGCAATTCAAATGAGCGTATCAGATTTGAGATTGAATAATATCGGGGGAATCGACACAGTTATGTGCCAATGTTTATATCATTGTGTCTCCTCGATATGGTATGTTAAAAACAAATAAAACTGTTTGCTAATGAAATGCATAATGAATAAATCGTCGTAGAAGCTTAGAGTTAAGACATATCACTGCAAATATCAACTCAAGGATATTTCCTCCTGCACTGCTTCTTCTTTTTATTTTTCGGGTAAAACCGCACCAGAATTACGCGCTATAACTCGGAAAAACACAATGGAATGAATCTAAACAGAAAAATTAAGTTTGTTTTTAAAGCTGGCGGATTTAGTCGTCGCCGTTACACATGCTCCATCATGCCTTCGGAATAGGATTCTGTACGACCATGCTTATGATAGAGCTGTGGTGTCTTGATCGATTGAACTCGGCGACTTGGGTATATAGCAGAGGCAAAAGCATTTTTAGGGTTCCGTACCCAAAGGGTAAAAATGGGACTCTATTACTAATACTCCGCTGTCCGTCTGTCATCAGGCTTCTGTCTCATGTATCGTGCTAGTTAGACAGTTGAAATTTTCATACATGATGTATTTCTGTTGTAGCTATAAACAAATCCTAAAAATCAGAATAAAATAAATATTTAAGGGGGCTCCCATACAACAAACATGATTGTTTTGTCGTTTTTATAGATAATGGTACGGAACCCTTCGTGCGAGAGTCCGACTCGCACTTGGCCGGTTTTTTAAAAGACTTATAATTACATAAAGAACGCTGCATCTATTTACACGAACGGAAACATATCGTTACGAGTATGTCATGTTAACCGATAGCAAGCAGTATATTTATGAGCTATGATAAAACAATGCGATAACTTCACAAGTTAACTGAACTCGTTAGTTTACCAGCTGAAGGCTGAAGAAAGATTCAATGTGGCTCTTTGATGGTAGTCCAAGATCTTCCGGAGCCTCTTTCTGCTGCTTTGCAATTGAATATCGAGAAGATAGAGTGAAGCTTCCCACCAGTCTCGTGACGCGAAATAAGTAGGCCTCTCATCTGCAATTCCGTTATTTCCATGAAAAACCTTCCTGTCAATATCGCGCTTTCGTTTATAAGTCTTCGCGGTCTTCAAAAGTTACTTGTTTTGCGAGTTACTTGTCACCTGCATTTTAGCTGAGGTGAGGAGTCATTTGAGGTCACAGACAACGGGATGGTCTATGTGGAACGAAGCAGAACCATGAAATGTTGTAATAAACAGTGTTCTCGTATACATCCGTATGAAAAGCACGTAACACTATCATTTACATGCGCACGTGACATGAATAGTAAACGCTAGTTATGTAGAAATTGTTGACGACTCTGTGGTTAGCTCGTACAAATTGTTCACGAATCTGTGGTTAGCTCGTACTTATTGTTGACGAATCTGTGGTTTGCTACTGTTCAAAGGTACTTTTCTCGCCTCATCTGTGTACACAAGGAACAAATATAACCGTTTGAACATTGTCTTGAACTTCAATGTCATGGAATTTTTGTGTTTTAGAAGAACAGTTATGATTGCATCCCATTGCTTGCTTACTGAGGATTTCATAAAGTATTTGAGATGAGAAAATTGTGTCGAATGCAATCTGAAAAGTTCTGGAAACCTTGAAACTTGAGGGAGGAGTGAATCACTCATTATATGATATTGATAGTTGCGTTGCACGCCTGCCAATGGATATAATGTCTTATGTTGTAAAGTGTTAGGTTGCGAGTTATTTTCAGGGGTGAGGGGGAAGGCGCCCACGCGACTTGGTGCCATATCGATCGGTCAGCCAGCAGGCGCCCGCTGGTTGCTAGTCGACGTCAGAGCCTGACTGCGTCATTTCAAATCCCTTTCTCATCGAAATCCCACGTGGTTCATAAACCCCTACACAATAATGAAAGAGCGAAAATAGATGCAGAATGTTAGAAATCTTATTTGGATAAAGTAGTATGTCTGACCCATAGATATATAGTATATATTATGTCTATGGTCTGACCGCAAACATTTACTTGAACGTTCAGCCATACTTATATTCCCAATTTCCCAAGTTATAGATTAGACTCTAAAATAGTAGGCTACTTTATAAAATGAAATTCGGGTTGATTACATCATCCCTCTTTTAATTTCGGTTTCATGGCGAGCGGCAAACAAGGGGTGGGTTAGCGCAATATCCAGAACCCACAAGCTTAGGGGAAAATGTCATCGACAAGTTCAAAGGGGACGGGCACAATTCCCGGCTGTTGCTGTATGACTTATAGTAGACAAGATATTAATTAGGTCAAATACAATTTTGTACAGCGTCATCTTTGTCAGTTTCGGTTGCGTTATTCATCTAGACATCGCTCTACATAACCGAAGTTACCAAATATTGGAGAATTACCGTGGTGTGTCCAGCCTAGTAAACCCCTCCGTCTCCTCCCGTGGATGTCGTAAAAGCCGACTAAGGGATTACCCGGACTTGTTAGTAAGATTAATTTGTATAAGATTTGTCCTACTGCTAGCTTAGTTATTACTGGAAGAAAGCGTTAGCAGAGTTAGTCCTGGGCCGTGGGAAGCAATGGCGGCGGTGAGCTCACTGCTTGTCACGATGGTGCAACCCACGGTGAAAAGAGGTCCATTGAGGCTCTGCCTACCCCTTCAGGGAAAAAGGCGTGTGTCTATGAATATATGTATTAAATAAATCTTTATTTTTAACCCCCGACGCAAAAAGAGGGGTGTTATAAGCTGTCTGTCTGTGGCACGGCACCGTAGCTCTAAGGTTTTTTTTATTTGAAAGCAGGTTTTCTAGAGATGTTTATTAGACATGTTTTATCAAAATCGGTACAGCCGTTTCATTGCGTTGGGGGTTTTTAAATTTCTTCTGGTTTAATTATATTACATGCCACAGCAACTACCGGAAACTGTAGTATTATTTATTCAGTACGAAAGGTCAAAGACAGTGAAAATGTTGCTCTATAACATGATCCATAATAATGTCAGAGGGTTCGGGAAGCCATAAAACTAGCTCACAAAATGACATAAGCAGTCCACAAGGAAGTTTCTACGCGGATAATTTAATTAACATTGGACGGACATTAGAGTACAATGTAGTCTTGTTTGCATGTAAATGTTTTGCTAAATAAGCTTTTGTAATCTCTCCTGGATGGTACAGATTACTCTAAATCTAATACAATCATTCTTCCATGCGTTTACTTAGAAGCGCATGGGTGGAATAATGATTAATTCTCGACGTGTGGCACTAAAGGTCACAAGGCCCTATTCAGGGACATCGTGCTTTTAAAATTGCTTGATTTGGCGCCAGCTTTAACTTTTTTTTAATAGTCCAGCAGCCATCGCCTGTTTTTTTTTGTGAGTAATAACAGGCTAAATCTTCGTGAGTAGGTTCTGTTCAACGAGGCACCCAAATTTTCCTCTGTGAAAATACTCGATAAAGATGTATGTAGTGCGCAGGTATAAAACATGTCGATTCGGTGGGGTGTCAAAATTTACTGAGCAACAGTAATGTTTTTATTAAAATATTGTGATAATTGGATAATAAACTCGGAAAAACAATTGTCTATTGCTGTAGCAAGACTCCGTACAGCCTCATACAGAGAAATGGCGAGGCACCGAAATGATTTTGCTTCCCTTCACTCGCAAGATTGCGGAGAGAATCTGACAATTGAATTGACTTTGCAGTGAATTTGGAGCCGGCTAAAATAACCGAACCCTCATTTTACACTACACTTTTTTCAACGGCAAAGCCTTACACAGTTTGAGAAGTAACATAGCTTCCTTTACTAAGAAACTGGATAGTACGAGTATAAGTAATGCGCAAAAGTGGCAGAGTAATGCGGCAGTACAACTAGCCGATCTAGGACTGCATTCCACATACAATCGCGACCCTTTCACAGAGCAATATCGTGTCTTGAACCTTGCCCGACATTCTGTGATGGTATCAACAAATATGCAGGCATGCACTTGCTACTGCACTGCACCAATACTTCGTGTCACCGGTTCTTTCTTGGTCACCCTGCGTTAGAATATTGAACTATTAACGACCCTTGTATCACAATGTACTATTTTGAACAAAAATCTTATTCACATACAAGATAAGGCTACGAGCACAACTATTAATTACTAGTGTCCGCCCGCGGCTTCACTCGGGTTCTATCGGGATAAAAATTAGCTCAATCCGGGTCATACCAAACGGTACGGGTTTGGTATCTGTATACCAAATTTCATCAAAATCGGTTCAGCCGTTTCGGCGTGATTGAGTACCAAACATCCAAACATCGTAACTTTAACATTTATGATATTAGTGGGATTTAAGTACCTTGTAATGGTTAGGAAGGTACTAAGCAACAAGTAACTGGTCTACATTCATGTGGAATTTCTTTTGCAGAGTTTTGACCTCATTAAGATATTATTATGATCTTTTAACATAGATGGCATTATGATAAAATATTTAAACACTCAAATACCAGAATTCAATATCCTTTGAACAATGACCAATAAGAACAGGTTGACATTGATGCAGCCAGGCTTGATGACAACACAATGATGAGTCATTTCTTAGTGTAGTTTATAGGTAGGTATTTGTTGACGTGCAAATTACTGTATCAGTCGGCACATCGAAACTTGTGTTGATTTCCGTAATAAAATCAGCTGTTGAAGGGCAGGCTAATCCAACTCGAGATTATTACACACTAGCAGTGCCCCGCTGTTTCACCCGCGTAAGTCTCGATCCCGTGGGAATATCGGGATGAAAATGAGCCTATGTGTTATTCCGAGAGTCCAGTTATCTCCATTCCAAATTTCATCCAAATCCGTCCAGCCGTTTCAGCGTGAAGAAGTAACAAACACACTAACACACTCAAACACAAACTTTCGCATTTATAATATTAGTGTGATTAGAGTCTCAAATTGTAATTCGTATAAATGCGACTACAGCTTATTAAATAATTATAATAATTAATGCTGGACAGTACACACAACATTATCTAACCCCAAGCTAAGCAGAGCTTTTGTTAAGGGTATTAGATGACATACTTAATACAATACATAACATAGATAGTTTTTTTTGTTATACATAAAAAATACCCAGAACACCCAGAACGAATATCCACAGATCGTAAAATATTTGTTCCGATGCGGGAATAGAATTCCCAACCCCTGCGTCGCAGGCGAATCTTCGCCCGCAGCGCCACATTTTATTTTGCCTTTACTTAGTCGGGTTTTAGTTTTTAAACTTGTATTATATTATTATTTCCTTTATTTCCATAACTTAATACTTATTTTTTTATACATAATTAAAACACACAAATTAGGTACACTAAAAGTCAGGCCCCATTTTGGGTATAGGCCTCCTCCAACTGTCTCCACTTGTCCCTTTGTTGAGCGCTTTCTATCCAGTCCTCACCTGCCACTTTCCGGATCTCATCAGTCCATCTTTCTTTGGGCCTACCTCTAGATCTTCTGCCGTGAGGGCCCGCCCAAGTGGTAACGCGTTTCGTCCATCTATTGTCCGCAGTGCGAGCTATGTGCTGTGCTGTTATTCATAAACGACATTTAATCATAGATGAAAGTGTTGTCAGCCTTTGAAGATTAAAAGCAAATTGAAAGCTGAGTCACGGGTAATATTGCCTTAACATTAACAGTTACCATAAATAGAATAAAACATGCTATAAAAGCTTATTAAACAACATTCACCTGTCTATCGGTTTGCAAGAAAAACAGCGATCTAAATATTTGACAACTTTCTATGTTATTCTATGCAGTTACATAAAACAGATTATGATCTTGATCGATTATGGTAATAACCAGTTATGACGCAAGGAGTTTTTGCTTTTCGGGTATTCAAATGTAAGACAACTCTCGATTTGGCCTCATTCTCCGACTCAATGGGTCTCTCGAATGGTACAATGGTACAGATTCTTATCAATGACCTGTCGAATTTTTTTGTTTTGCTAACTGTAGATTGATAGTATCACCTGAACAATGCATTATAGGTACTATGGATGATGCAATGAAAGGTTAAACTTGCACATAAAAAGATGCCAATAAACTCACCTGCTTTCTTCTTGCTCGTATAAACGCAAGTATCATAAGTAACTGGTTTCCACCAAGGGTTTCTATACGAGTATAAATGATAATCATGAGAGTTCAAGATGCACCTGCACGTCAATTTTGCGCAATACACTTGATTGAGGGGTCTGTCCACTAAAATACCTTATGTTGTGGATGACGAGAATAGATTTTATATGTGATCCTATTAACTGCGCTTTAGCGGACGGGCAACCTCAGTCATGAACTGCCGAGACAAGCTACATTAAATTATTCAAGACTCCTAAGCCCGCATTTGCAAGTGGAATGGTTAGTTTTATAGACTCCATAAATATGCAAATGCGATAAATGAAATATGTAATAACTTCTTGGTATCGTGCTTTCTAAAGATAGTTTTAATAGTAGCATGCGCTCTTTTAACAGTGACGGGTATGGGATGAACAGATTGCTCACTTATTGGTGAGCTAAAATCTCTGTCACTATGAGGTTTAGCTTATCGGACCTGGTACACGCTGTACAAGGGTGCTTGGCGTAGTTTAGGCGTTGGCGGCCAACGTTGGGGCATCAGCCGCGCCGTATTGGTTTTTTATCCAGATAACAATGGAAGGCGTCAGGTGCGTTCACACTTTGGCAAAGCGCTCAGTTCGCGGGCGTGCGGCCAAATAGTTTGGAGAACGTGTAAACGCCATCAATAATGCTGGCCCAACTATTGAACCAGCCCCAGCACGCTTTCAACGTGATTCGTACAGCCTGGCTTACCAGGTCCAAAAAGCTTGTTAGCTGTTGTTGTTTACGCTTAGAGCGATCGCAATCCAGTTGAGGTAAGCAGTGAGAATTTGGCGCAAGACAGAATTCTATTATTTATGCAATAATAACACAGTTACACTGATTTTGAAAAACTATTCATTTAATTACTTACGGGTGCAATAATAACACAGTTACACTGATTTTGAAAAACTATTCATTTAATTACTTACGGGTCTACTATTGAGAAAAATTTGCATTTTTTGCATTGTTTAAACACACTTCGAATTTCGTGTCAAAACGCTCGCAGGTGTCATGGCGTCTGCTTGTGACGTCACGATTTTTTAGGCAATGAGAAGCCAGAGGCGTTGCCGGTGCGGTATTTTTGATTCACGTTTGGTAATTTAATGAGCTTCAGAGACTGGGCTCCGATGGAGTAACGTATGACAGGGCGGATAGCAGTTTTTTTAAAATATTAGGTAAGTAAATTAAGGAGATATTTTGGAATTCTTGTTACCTGCCTATTTTAATTTATAAATCGATAACTTCAGTGGTTTTTAGGGTTCCGTACCCAAAGGGTAAAACGGGACCCTATTACTAAGACTCCGCTGTCCGTCTGTCTGTCCGTCTGTCACCAGGCTGTATCACATTAACCGTGATAGTTGGATTGTATAAATTTTCATAAATGTATTTCTAGTTTATTATTTTTCAAGTGTAAACCACACTTTATCGTCCACACTTTTTTCCCATCGGCGCTATAGCCGAGTTGATAGTGCCCACAAATTTCGTCTTCAGCGTCATAGTGTTCTATGGCCGAACTGGTAAAGGCAACGCCGATCACAGGCGAGGTTGCGGGTTCGAGTCCCGCTGGAACGGAATTTTTGGGTTACATTTAAATTTGATGTATTTCTGTTGTCGCTATAACAACAAATACTAAAAAGAGGAAAAAATAAATATTTAAGGGGCTCCCATACAACAAACGTGTCTTTTTGCCGTTTTTGTTGATAATAATGCGTGAGTCCGACTAGCACTTGGACGGTTTTTAGGGTTACGTAACCAAAAATTACAGAACCCTTATAGATTCGTCATGTCTGTCTGTCTGTCTGTCCGTGTATGTCACAGCCACTTTTTTCCGAAACTATAAGAGCAATAGCGCACTAGCGGCAGCGGCCATCGAGATATATACATTAGTATGAAATCGCCATAGAGCACGCGCACCTAGCGGCACGCGGCCAGTACGGCCAGGTGCGCGTGCTCTATGGCGATTTCATACTAATGTATATATCTAGTGCGCCGCCTAGAAGCCGCTAGTGCGCTATTGCTCTAAGAGCTAGGCTGTTGAAACTTGGTAAGTAGATGTATTCTGTAAACCGCATTAAGAATTTCACACAAAAATAGAAAAAAACAGTAAATTTTTGGGGGTAATACTTAGAACTGAAACTCAATTTTTTTTTTTCATCGAATCCATTCGTGTGGGGTATTTATGGATAGGTCTTCAAAAATGATATTGAGGTTTCTAATATCAATTTTTTCTAAACTGAATAGTTTGCGCGAGAGACACTTCCAAAGTGGTAAAATCTGTCCTCCCCCCCCCCCGTAACTTATAAAATAAGATAATCTTAAAACTAAAAAAAATATATGATGTACATTACCATGTAAACTTCCAACGAAAATTGGTTTGAACGAGATCTAGTAAGTAGTTTTTTTTTATACGTCAAATCGTAATCCATCCCAGAACTTTTATATGTTACTTGCTGCTACGGAACCCTTCATGGGCGAGTCCGACTCGCACTTGGCCGCTTTTTTTTTTTGTTACTGACATCCGGCTTTCGCAGAAGTATAATTTCTGGTTATAAAGCTGTAGGTATATTCGCGATGAAATTGAAACCCAATCCTATTTGTTTAGCGAGCTTACATAACTACTTACTTAAAGCTAGTATAGTATTCTTTTATCTGTGCTTAAAGTAAGAAGTAGGTTCAATTTTGACAAGTTGAATGTTCGCGTTTATAACAATACCGTGGGAACAGCATGACCACACCTTTGTTTAGAAGTAGGTATCTAAATTGATCTCAACTCGCCTTTCACTTGGCAAGTCAATGTTAAAGGGTAAATACTTCTATAGAACGTAGGGCCTTTAGTTCATGGTCGATCTCGATACTACGTTTACAATAGAACTCGCATCCGGAGATAATGCAATTTAGCACAAGGAGATTATTTACTTAGGTGCCGTGTTTTGTCCGGCTGTGCCGTGATTAAGAATATACCCCTACGTCTTAAACTGCAGATGTCGTAAAAGACTACTAAGGGATTACACCAGGGAATAGGCAGCAGCATGCAGCTAAGTACTCAACAGCAATACTGCGATCACCAATCCACCTGTCAAGCGTGGTGATTATGGCAAATCCCCCCATTGTATATAATCGAGGAGGCTACGTCCTACAGTGGACGTCTTAAGGTGAATTCTCACGCTTGTGGCGCGAAATTATTATTTTTGGTGATTTTTGCTCATTACAGCTCATGAACACTTCTTCATATAGCAAAAGTTGCTTTTGCAAGAACTAGGAGAATCTGCTATCTGAAGAAGTGTTCATGAGCTATAATGAGCATAAAACACCAAAAAAATTGAATTTCGCGCCACAAGCGTCAGCATCCACCTGTACCAGCACCAAGGCTGTAGATTATGACGATGAGATTATTGATTTACGATATTTATATTATTTATCTTGGTCTTCAAAATAACCCCTTTAATTTTCGTCATTATATTACGAAGCATCCTATATTAATAACGATGAATCGTAGCGTATGTATGTATATAGAATGAGCGTATTGGAGCGGTTATCGGATAGATACAAATTCTTGGAATATCTAGTGGAGTTGGCGCCAACGGTATGCAACCCGTTACTAGCGATCACAGCATCAATAAATAATGGTATTTTAATGATGGGACTCATGCGCTGATGAAAGCTGTTCGCCAAGACGAGATGAGGATAGCGCCGGCGCGTGGGGTCAATGACATGACGGTGCAAGAACTACTGTCACTTTCAAAGGTCGGGACACGCAGGTCGATGCGCAAGTTGCCTCAGCAGCTCTAGCGGGAACATTCTTTTCGCCAACTTTCGAACGTTTGAACGAGGTCATGAACTAAAGAGGGCCTAGAACTTCGTCAGAAAGGTTAACGGGTTTTGGTTCTCGCGCAGGCCTGACCCGCTGAGGAGCAGGAGTGAACATCGGGCTGATGATCATATGCCGAGAAAAGGTTCCTTTCGGATACTGTTGAGTAAATCAGTGAACGAAATAAAAACACATTCGGAACCCTTACTAACTGGAACTAACTGTACTAATAGATTATACGAACCAATTTTACCAAATCAGACTTAACTGTTTCTCGCAGAGTAACTACTTAATTTTAAAGCCTAAGCACACTAAGTAAAAGGGCATAATGGTTTCCCACCCACTGATGAAAATTGCAATCGTCCAGTAGGAAGAAAGATAGGGCTTTTTCAAAATTGATACGATTGACGACTGTTCTTAATGACGCAAAACTTCTTTATTACAATTCATATATAAAATTCATTATTTTTTTAATATTTTATTTATTATTCTTATCATTTACTTATTTATATTGTAGGTTGATTGTAGATAATTACGCCCGTTGAATTAGATGTAATATCTTTTTTTTTTTTTTTTTTTTATACTTCTTGGATGACGGAACAAGCAAGAGGCCCACCTGATGTTAAGCGGTAACCTCTGCCTATGAACGGTGCATTACCTCATAGGTCACGTCCACCTAAGACGCGCCCTATGTGGCATTGCACTGCGCCCGCCACCCTGAGACATAAAGATGAAAAGTCTCATGTGCCTGTAATTTCACCGGCACCCTTACCCTTCAAACCGGAACACAGCAATGCGAACACTACTGCTATATCTATGTTACGGTCAATGTAATAAATGCGGTATTTATTAATAATTACCGGTTAGTATTAATAATAACATCATCAAATGGTCAATATTATTAAATAGAGGTTTTTTTCTTTTTCTTTTGGATTACGTAATAAAAAACAGATGATAAAAACCTAAGCTACCTAGTGACTCAGATAGACCGTGGAGTGCTTTAGAATATACCCATCCATTAACTCCAATGTTTTTTTTTTTTTTTTTTTTACAATCTGTTAAGCGGGGTACTTCTGTTTCAATATGTATTAACATTTACCAAGGGTATGAGGGAATTTTTAATACAATCCAGTCAATGTGTCAGTCTTTTTGTTTGTAATAATAATAACCAGTTAGTATTAATCATTCCCAATTCATTACTCTGACCGTTACATCTATATAGATCAAATTAGGAGTTATGATATAATCTGTGTCTGGAATGGAAGAGAAGGGCCCGCAAGATTCCGTGCGATGGCTGACGATATCTCTAAATACTGATAAACTGTTATCTCATCAAAATACCTACACAAAGACACAGAAATTGCAAAGTAATTACCTAATATATGAAAATAAATTTATATAAGAGCCTTCAGGGTGTCAGAACATTGTGAGAGTGGCGTTTTTATTACAACTTACCTAGTATATCTAAGCTTTAGTTATACCATTAGTGTGAGGTAAGTAGGCATATTATTCTGTTTTAAAATTATTCTGTCGAATAAGCGAAGAATACAAGCCAATTATGAATTTGAAATTTAAATAAAGCTAATGTCAGCTTGTTTATGTCTTGAGGAAGATTATTAAATAATGTTATCTTATTATCCGGACCATAATAACCGAATCGATAATAGATTGACACCTCACTCATTAAAATCGGATGAGTAGTTAAGCGCTACGGTGAATATACGTAAATATACACACATACATACATAGATACATACTACATATTACATACACATACATGTTATTTCTGCCTCAAAGCAGTAGTGCTCGCATTGCTGTGTTCCGGTTTGAAGGGTATGGGTGCCGGTGAAATAACAGGCACAGACTTTTCATCTTTATGTCTAAAGGTGGCGGGCGCAGTGCAATGCCACATAGGGTGCGTCCTAGGTGGACGTAACCTATGTGGTAATGCGTTGTTAAAGACAGAGGTTACCGCTTAACATAGGAAAAAAAAAAACTGCTAAAAACATAACCCTTCCTTTTGGCTCTGCCGTAGTCTGGTCAAAAAGTAACACTTACAGCTCATCCCGTTGCCGTTGTGATAACACCATTTTCATCGTGGCCGGGTGGCTCGAGGCTGCGGGCCCGTGAGGTTCACTGCACTAGAGTCTCCTTGTTCACGCGGGCGACGGCAGAATCTCCGTTGCCATTATCACACCTGTGTACAACACAAAATAGTTCATGAGAAACTCCTACCCAGTCTAGGCTTGAATGCCCAGGCTTTTTAGGATACCTCAAAGGGTAAAACAGAACCATTATAGGATTACTTTGTTCTGCCTACGTTAGTCTCTAAAGATCCTTTTTTTTCTAGTTAGATATAACGTTGCAATAATCATTAATAACTACGATCCCAAGGGAGTGTAAAAAATTCAAGCTACCAAGTCAACACAATTAAAATAGCCATTTTTGGCGCATATTTTGATACTCACAAACTCACTCATCACAATCTTTATGGTGAGTATGTCTCTGTGACCATGTATAATCATGAAATTTGAGAAGGAGCAACGTCTTACAGCACTAGGAAAGGAAAAATCCGAAAATTCTTAATCCTACTATAATCATAAATGAAATCATAATCATAGTTGAGACTCTATTCCCAGTATAGGTGTACTATCTACATAATGTAATTAAGTTTATAAGGAGCCCTCAGGGCACAAGTCCTACTCACGTTGTCCTGTTTTTATGTACAGTGGCTACAAAGTGCTTTTTTTCATATAAGGATTTTAAAGTATCACTAAAAACCAAGTAGGTAGTATACATATGTAGTATACATCCTTGTTTATGTGATTCAGCATTTTATTCATTTTCGGGAGGTTGAAGGCTTTTTCTCTTAAGTCAAGGTATTTTGTAAGGTCAGAGTACAAAAATTACGTATTTTATGATGCACCATTTAAATTCAGGCACAGTAAATTAAAATTTATGACAGTACCTATCTACTTCTAACTTATTGTTATTGATAACTGTTGTGGAAGACAGGTTGTCCAGAAAGTGGTGACCACAAACTGGACGACGCAAAAGAGGAATGCCCCCTTTGGATGGACCAAAGAGGTCCACGGCGGACGACGGTCGGTCCTCACGGAGGGGATGGTGTATGGAAGTGGCTTAAGACTGTTCGTCGTGGCATTCTATGGGGGAGGCCTATGTCCAGCACTGGGTTTATGCAGGCTGATGATGATGATGATCTCCTACTGATTTATACGAAATTCCACTAAACTTTTCAAGGTGGAAACACATAATCTGATGTTAACAGATACCTACTTGCTTGTAATCCACTTTTCATTTCCTACTATCAATATTATGGCTTCAGTCAAGGTTAAGCCAAAGTTTTAATGAGTATTGTGTAAATGAAGCCCTATGATGTATAAGGATTACAAACATACTTTGTTTGGATGGCCATTTAAGTTCATTCAACTTTTACTAGATTTACCTAGAACAACAAAATTCAGTTCAATTTTAGTGGGAAGTTCGGATGAAGCTGGCGAATTTCATTTGGTTGATTTAACTAGACTTAAAACAGACATTCTGGCTGTGTGGGTAGTAACTATGTAGCTATCTCAAAAGGTGTAACTCTACACCATAGTTCCATTTAAGGGAACAATGTAAATGTCACAGTAAAATACTCAAATGTCTAATTTAAGTCAATATAATTTTAATAATGATTATGTGTGAGGGAAGTGATGGGAGTAGGTGAACTGGGAGGTTGGATGTAACATATTTGATGTTGGCAGTACTTGGCAGGTATAAAGGGTAGTGCACAATACACCCCACAGAGTAGCATCAGTGCAGGTCTTAAAACCCTCACTTAGAATTAGGGGAAGTGCCCATCATTAGTTGCTAGGTATGTTGTTAAGTTTCTGATAGTTTTTAACCAAAACCCCAACAACCTTCGCTGTGACTTCTTTACTCTTTCACTTCCCCCTTCCGCATAATTATCATTCATAATTGAATTGTGGGTAGTTGTAAATCACCAAAATCAAGTTTTCTAAAATTACATTTTACTAGAGTAGTCTAGTGAAATGTCCACCTTCCTAGGCATTTGCCTACTAATCAAAACACACAGTCTTGTGACAACTATACTAGTGATATGGCCATTTCCCTGATTTAACTAACTTACTCCCTAGAAAAACAATTGGTAAAAATTGGCTGTACTTGTATGTCAGGCTAGCATGTCTGACAACACTTGTGAGAAGAAAAACTATGCCTGAGCATGTCTGCCACAAAACATCACACGCTGGTGGTAGGCAATTGAGCTTAACACCTACTTTTCAATGGATAGCTTCAAAATCTTTAGTAAATACTGATCTAATGGTGTTAAATAGACCTTTTCCAAAACTGTGTAGGAAAAAGTTGAAATTATACTTTCTGATAGTTGTTTTTTTTATAGCCCTCTTCAGAGATGGCATGAGACACCTTTTAGCACTGGTTGTATTCATGAACATCATCAACAGCTGGTATACATCTACTGCTGGATGAAGCCTCCCCAATAGAATGCAATGGGGGGATTTGCCATAATCACCATACTTAACAGGCAGATTGGTGATCACAACTGATGTCAAGTACCTACTCAGATGGATCCTGCTGCTCATCCCCTGGTGTAACTCTAAGGTGGCTTTTTTGTAGCATAATGGGGAGGAGGGTCTATTGATAGGCCATACACAAAACATCAAATTAATTGTATTATTATTTCTGTAAATATAGATGTGTTTCTACACAATACAAAAATGTACTTAAGACGATTGGATTGGATTGGAGGATGAAATAGGTATTTTAGAAGTTCAATGACAAATTAGTTAATAATTAAATTGTTGTGAATGTTGTAGGCACTAACACTACTTAGGAACAGTCCGCATTCATAAAATGCTTGTTTATATAAATCACAGTTGAGAAAATGTAAAATAACACACCTAGATAAACACAGTGATGTTGTATAAATTCGCATGTTCTTTAATTTAACCGAATAATAAGTAATTATTAAATGCAAATGTACTCATTGAGGTAAATGTTATCAAATAAGAGGATGTCAGGGTATTTATGTACCTACTTACAGAAGGGAAAGAACATTTTAGATTATAGCAAAGGCAGAAGTTAGGTGATTTAGAATCAATAATTGAAACGGAATTAGAGTTTTTTACACTAACGTCTGCTGCTATCAGGGCTATGTTATATCTTCAACACAACACCCAAAGTATCTTCACCAACAATATCTGGTACAGAATTCCAAACTACGAAGATCAATATAACTTACGATGTTTTATTCAAACAGTTAGAATGTGTGTCTACTTTAGGCTGCAAAAATTGCAAGAAAATGAGTCAGACAACGACGGACGGGCCAGAAAGAAACGTCAAAACCATTCAGGCTACTGTCAATTTGCCACATCAACTGGAACAGCTATTTCATTGGAATTATCCAAGGCAATTTGAATATGTCTTCGCTGATTTTTAAAGGTGGATAGAGAGTGAGCGAAACAATTTTCTGTTATATCGAAAATATTACAGAGGAACGGCCATATTGAACATTTATTGAAAGAGAACTTTCAGTTTATTTTGCATAGTTCTACGTAACTCTAATTCATAGTTACAAAGGCTATAGCTTGAATACTTACAAAACACAAAAATCACTAAATTGCACTTCCTAATAAAACACACTGGGCAAACACTTTACACAAGACTCAAGGCAGAAAACCGTTTTCGTTGTAATCGGAAATCGACGTAAGTGGCTCACTCAAGTCACTCACTTGCACAGACTAAAAATTATAAAATTCCTCGGCTCGGTTCTTTCATTCAATCGATACGAGCTTGATGCTTGATCGCGTTTTGCTTGCCTTTTTCATTCCTCAGTCCAACCAAAGCAGACAGCGCCATCTATTTAGCTTATGCTAAAAACGTATGCTAAAAACGTATTATTGTTGCTAGCAACACTAGAAAAAAATAATGCCGAGATGAAAAGGAAAAATATAGTGCTGCCTTCTTTGAATAGTTCGTAGGAATGGACTAAAAAATAAATAATCGACTAAATGTTGAAAGAGAGTATTTTTTGAATTTGTGTAAATACAGGCCATCCAACAGCAAACACCCGATATTATATTATAAAAATTACGACTATACACCAAGTACTTTACTATTCTCTTGCTGACGTTACACACATCGCCATCAGACTAACGGAACACATACGAAGTGTAAAGAGCTTAGACACGATTAACCTAGCAGTTGCAGAATATGCACATACCCAAGATTCAGTTCACTACATACGGTTCGACAAGACTTTGGTTTTAGCTAGGGAGGAGTACTTCGTCCCCCGGAGAGTTGAGATAAGCCAACATTCAAATTTTAACCTAGACCAGGGGTGCGTTCAGTGGGTACACTCTGAGTGTTGGTTGTCACCAGAGTGTACGGTTGTTCCGTTCACAGGCTCGGTTAGAGCGTTCGGTTAGCGTCACGTGACCCTAACCGAACAACCACCTCTGACAATTCTGACGTCTGTCAAAGTCAAATCATGTGCTTGTCACCAAAGCGTATGGGTTGTTCCGTTCGGAGGCTCGGTTAGAGCGTTCGGTTAAAGTCACGTGACCCTAACTGAACAACCACCGTTTTGGGTGGGTGTTCGGTTGTTACGATTTTGACGTTAGATTGCTGTCAAAGTCAAGCCCACCCTTCCTCCCCAAAAATCCTGTTCCATCCATAGATGGAGAAATATTTTATGTAAGCCCAACAAGTAATATAGTAACTGCGAAAGTTCCAGATTCCACGAGAGGATTTTTTTATAAAATGAAACAGGACTTGTTATCAGCTCCTGAATTACTTTGCTATTAAATGCTCTAAGACTTTGTTAATCAACCACGCTGTACGGATATTAATGAATTTACACCCACAGATATGTTCAGATGTCCAGTAGCGGTTTATGTTGGCTGATTGATGATGATGTTGCAAACATCGCCAATATTTTTTCTGTGAAATATAAAGGCTAGCTTTTGTCAAATTTGTCAGTACCTATCAAGGCTGGAAGGATCTTTGTTGTCAAGTGCACGTCGGATCACACGCATTCAGGGTTCCATACCAAATGTACCAGAAAATTCTCGAAATGTTTCGAAAGTTTTTTGTATATATTGGTAAAATATAAATACACACTTAAATATGCTTTCAGTGATAATGCCGCACATTTTACTGTTTTTTTTTTATATTACGTTTAATTCTTGGTGTAGGTACAATAGGGTGTTAGTAGTTATATCGATCTAAATACATAACAAGTACCATATTTACAAAACAAGTTCCTAGGTCAAATGCAAATTAAAAAAACTTGGTAACAAAATTTTGGAAAAAAACTGACTTTGTCGGCTTTATTTTCTATGACTATTGAAAATAAAAATAAACTCTACTTCATGAGATCTAAAAATGATAAACCACATGAAAAAAAAAATTAAAAGCCAATGGGAAAAAAAGAGTTCAAATAAGGCTAATTGTTTCAGTAAAGAGGAGCTAAATAAACAATGCAGGTAATAAGATTCAACAAATCATTCTAATTCACTACACAGATACAATAACAATAAGGCTTTGGTTTTGTCGTTCATTAATTCATACCATCTACTAACTTCTTTGAAAAAAAGTGGAGCTGACAATGTTGAAATAGAGCTGAATTTAGCTCTAAAAGAGCTAAATTGGCAGCACCGGGTGACTAAAGCGCTTGTTTACATCAAAAATTTACAGTGGCATTGACATTCCGTGTCAATCCAAGTGGTTCAGAGCCTCAGAGCGTGGTTAAAAAAACAACTACACCCTTGGAGTGCACCCATTGAACGCACCCCAGGGTCGGCTTGTCGTCGTTTTTTTTTAATCAACCTTTTTTTTAAATTCTTATTCAAGGGGTTTTAACTGCCGTTTCATATCATGTTTATAGCATTAACTTTATAAAACGGGAATTTTCACGTATTTTATATCGGTGTAAGCACCGACATTGTTTCGACTCGTTTCGAGAGTTTTTTGAAGGTGAGTGAACGCAACGCATTCCCTCCGCGTCCCGTTTAGCACTAATCCGCTCAGTGCGAGCTGCTGCCCGCTCAACTCACGTAGTGGGGCGCGCGGGTAGGAATATAGCTTGTGTTCGTTTCGACATCGACGTCGGCGCAGTGGATTGTGGTGCCTCATCGCTGTCACTACTGCTGCCGTCTTCACAGTATGGCATTCCAGTGAGACAGGCAATACTCACTGTGTCTCTATCAGCGCCGTCTCTCGCACTATCGTGAGCCCCATGCAGACATGATTTCCAGGCAGGTAGTAGAGCCCATCCACGGTCCCTGTTAAAATTCGGCAGACGACCAATCTTTATTGCCTCACGGAAGTCACGGATCTTGCAACGACCGTAAAACTTTTCTCTGGCAAAGACGCGGGCCTTGTCAAACCAAATGTATTGCGTCGAGCCGGCAATCAACGAATGTTCTGCTATTGCAGAACTATCAATACTGAATAGAATAGAATAGAATAGAAGAATAGAAATAGAATAGAATATAATATTTTTTATTTGTAACAACACAGATATAAACAAAATAAAACATGAAAATACACAAAATTATAGTTACATTTGCTGTTACAAAAAGGTCTCTAACTCAGCATATGCAGGTTGTAAACAACCTGAGCTGGAGCTCCGTTAGAGCCTTTTTCTAACCAAGACATTCTTACTGACATTCTTCACGGCGCGTATATGCTCCTTAAGCCTGGTAGAGAAATTCCTCTTCCGTCTCACCAACGTAACATTTGCTGCAGTCACAGGGAATTGCGTAGACACCGGGGACACCCAACTCATCGAGTCTCCCTCACAACCTCCTTGCTCTCCATAAAAATGTCCCCTTCATTCTTACACCCTGGCTCATTCACTCATTCATTCATTATCTTTCCCTCTTCCTTTGGCTCACTTATACCTTTCTTGTCATTCTCACTATTATTCACTTTCATTCTCACCACAAACACAAAAATTTCATACATTTCGTAGAATTCATTCAACCTACCTAGTAATTAAGTTCCTCATGCCCTCACTTATTCTCCCACCCCCCATTTACACTCTACACAACTGAAAGCTTGTCAATGATGGTGATGTCTGATGGTGTCATATTATAATGTTTTTAACAGTGTCATTGACGTCGTTCATTCCGCTTAGCGGAGCCCTGGTGACCTGTATTACCGGTTTCTTTCTAAACCTATTTCAGGCACCAGCCTCTCGCAAAACAGGTGAATCACATCGGCACTTAGATACTACATATATTATGTTACCTTTTTGTTGAGAGAAATAAATGAATTATTACTTAAATGGGTCTTTGTCCTTCGGAGACCGGATCATTTGGCTTAGTTGCGTAAGGGGTCGGAATATTCTTTTTATACTATACTTTCGCTGCATAATGTTTCTGATTTTGTCCGTTATACCCTTCACAAATGGCAAGTACGTTACAGCTCTCTCCACCGATACCTTCCGCGACCTAGTGGAAATATTCGCTATACAAAAACTTTGTCTCCACCCGTAGCCATTACTCTCTAGCACACTTTTCACATGTAACAGTTCAGAATCCACGTACATCACACATAATCTCAGCGCTCTGTTAATCAGGGTACGCGGTACAGAAGCTAGATGCGCTGGATGGTGGTGATAGCCTAGTGGTGATTAGCATGTTTATAGCCTTGAAAATAGATGGCGCCCGCCAGCTCTGTACAAGCTAAAGTAGCTCTGTCAAAATAAAGTGAAATGTCAACGTCAACAACGTAGTGATATATTTTCGTGATAATCACACAAAAGCACTTATGATAACATGTGTGCTTGAAGCATGATTATAACATATGATGACATAATACTATGGAAGAAGCTTATAAACACTAGCATAACTGTAGCTTCATCAGTAGCTTCCCTATCGTACGAACTGCATATACAGCGTAATTAAGGCTACCAGCAAGTTTAAACAATACATACTGCCTAAACTAACCCAAAAAAAGTCAGAATACATGTAATTTTCTGAAGTATTCGGTTTTATGGAGGCGTACATACTGCGAAGAACCAATAACACGTCGGCATGACTCCCTAGGGCCCTAGTCCTGAGTTTTCCAGCAAATGACGATTAGTTTGTACGTACGCTAGATACACGGAATAATACGCAGTAACTCCCCATTAATCTATGTATGGCGTTTCTATCGAGTGCTCTCACAGACTAGGGGCTGCTTAGTTACTATGTTATACAAGGACGCGAGTAATCGTCATCCATTGTTACGACACTTGCTGTAAGACTTATACTAGGGCTTCTATTCTTCTTATCTTGAACGCGTCAGAACGACTTGACTTAGTGTAGGGTCTGAATACTCTAATGCTCTTTCATACAAGCCATTCTGGTGGTTGGCTGGTTAATGATTAAACGAACTTACCTGTACGTGAAGTTCTATCATAATTATACGAGGGCTTTGTCCGAAGAGATTAGCATTGGTTTACATGTAGTAGACACACGGTGTCGCCAATCTGCACTGTATTTGAGATATATATTGTTTTTTTTATGCTTGTGGGTAGGGTATCCTACAACCTTCATTTAGTTTAGAGCAATACGTAATTCTTTGTAAATGTTGATATTTGAACGTACAATGTAAGGTAAATTGATAGGTAAATCTACGTTACAGTAAATGTTAGTTCATAATTTGGGTAATGTTAAATGGGTTGGGTGGGATGCTAATCTCTTCGGACAAAGCCCTCGTATAATTATGATAGAACTTCACGTACAGGTAAGTTCGTTTAATCATTAATTATACTCAGCTTTGTCCTCGAGATTAGCATTGGTTTACATGTAGATGTTGAGAGTGAAGGTATCAACTTTTCAAAGAAAAAATAGTTTTATCAATTGAACACTGATGAAATATACCATACCATGATGTATGGTACATTATAATCATTATTCTAAATTAACAACTTATTATCTATCTTGTATCTAATCATCGAATTAATCATTCATGATATTTCTTGCGAAAGAACCATCTTGATTTACTTATTTGAGTTAAATTTTCGGGAGCTATCACTCCACCCTGCAGTTTTTCTTACAATGTCCAAATTAAAACAAAGCTCGTGAGCCTTAGAAGTAGCACCATGTGTTGTGCTATGGGCGGTAAAGATGGACACATCTATTCCAAAACTACTTATTTATATTTGTTTTGATCCATCTGCACGAAGTCTCAGAAGTTATGGATTTGTGAGGTGTCTCTTCTAATACACATAAAAAGATTATCATCCCTACATAAAGTTTGTGTTATATCTACTTAGATAACAGCGCAATGTAGCAAAAGGACATATTGCAGGTCGTTCATGCAAAATAGGTTGAATCAGCGCTGGCTGTATCCCGGTTGATCGAGGACGGGATGATTTTATCAAATCTAGTATCTTAATGTTAATTTTATCTTAAAGAAATTCAATATTTTTTATGTCAGCCTCAGTTTTAGGAGTCGTACCCCAGATGTCTAGGGATTTGAGTACAATAATTTATGTGTACCATGTATACTTGGGTAATAGCAGACGCAGTCTAATAAAATCTAGTCTAAGAAACACTTGATTTGATCATTATTGGCTATTTCTTGACCAGGAATAAAATATAGAGCTGAGACCTACTGCTATTCAAAGTTCCATATTTTTCACCCAATTCATATACATAATTGTGTTTAAAAACATAGTAGGTAGGTATACAATTCACATGTATGAATTAATTTTAATAGATTGTCAAAATTTTACCACTTTTTCAAGCATGTGTTTTACTGCTTTAACATTTTGAAAGTGATGCTAATGTAATGTTATAGGTATGGAAGCTAAGGGTACACCACACTTTTTTTCAATAGAGACGTCCTGATAACTTCCAGGCTACCAGGGTAACCTTCCGATGCACATCTCGATTGATGGAATGGGAGATATTCAACGTGTCAGAGGGCTTAAAGACTAATAGTTCTGAAACTAAGATAATCTTAAATAAAATAGGTACCATGTTTGTGTGGGCCAAAATGGGACTACCCTGATTCCTTTAGCTTTGTCATTATTTGTTTCCACAATGCCTTCAATCTAACGGCAAATGTTAGAAAAACTATAAAGATCCGACCACGGAATCGTAAGATTATCTATTATAAAGGCGTTTGGGTATCTATGCCAAGATATGTAGGTATTTGATATACTTTCTGTTAAACCTCTGACAAATAGGTATGTCAAATTAATGACTCCCAAACCATTGCAGAAAATTTTGAAATACGAAATCATACTGCTCCCACTCGATGTCTGGATGGACACGTCGTAATTCTGCATCCAAAACATCATTCTCGAGTGAGCTAATGTAGGAAGCAAGAACATACAGATTGCGTTCCTCACACCACTGCTAGAGTCCTCGGGTGACGTTTAAAGTGAGGGAACTGCACACCTCCCACGAGATTTAAAGGTATATGAAATAATCGAGATGTTGTCAACCTGTAAACGAATTTTGGCAGTCGTGAGAAGATTTCGCGAAGATTTTGAGTGCAAAAAAGGCAGCTAAAATTTCTAACTAATGAATATGTACGTGTTAAACATGAATTTTTCTTTCATATCCAACTTGCGCGTTCTCCACTTCAAGCCGCTCGCCCCATCCCAAAGTTGAGGCATCGCTATAAATTTATAAATGAAACTTGGTTTGTTTCTTCATAGATTAGGTGGTTGCTTTTTCATAGTAATGTATTTTTCCATATATGGGCGGATAGAGTACAATTTTACACCGTAATTCCTATTGTTGGCTTTTATGTTATTTTTATTTTTATACGCATTACATTACATTCTTCGCCTCGAACAAAAATTTTCGTTGGACCTATAGCGCCTTAACACGTTCGCTGCGGATTTAATTTTCAATTCAAAACGTATAGTTTAAAACACAAACTTGTGTGTTTCCCAGCAGCAAACGTATGCAGTTTATAGGATGAATGATCGTATGAGACCACCACTCAAGATCTGGAAATATTGACGATGTTATGCTCATGTGTTTGTCATAATTTTACTGTCGTCATCTTTCAGGGTCAAATATTTGCATCGCTTATGCATCGCTTCATTGTTTTTGTATAAAGCCAACTGTATTTGATGGCTGGGTAGGCAGGTAAGTAGGCCCACTAAACTTTTTATTTTTTTTATTTTTATTGGTTTTGATTTGATTATTGATCTCTTTTCGTCGGGTGACGTGACTTATAAATTATAAGAGTCGATTATGAAGCCCAGGAATTTACATAATGGTATCATGTAGTGGCAAAGATTACTATTTTCGAAGTTAGGTTGTAATAAAGCCTAAGGCTTCTAAAAGCCTAGTTGTCATCAAATTGAAAGCTAAGAACGGTCATGTACCTACGCGTATCAAAAAATATGCGTTTATTAGGTCTATTGTAGGTACTCATAAAACATTATCTGGAAACATGTTTTAAGGCCGTTTACAGCTTTTCCAGCTAAATTTACCGTTAGGGTTTGGTAGGCATACAAAATATAGGAGATCAATTGAGTCCTGGCAGAATTGACATTCCGTAATGGCTCCTATTGTTAAAAGCTTACGAATCAAACATTCGTATTTTAGTTGTACCATAGCAGAAAGCATTTTTGCTGCCGGTACGTTAGTTTTAAAGGACGAGAAAAAGGTATTTGATACCATTCTACAACGTTTGATAAATATAACAGTATGATTATAGTACAGTCGTTATGACTGACCATTGATGTCGAAAGTATGACAGTCTACTGGCATATTTTACCAGCGGCAGTTGCAGCTGCGATGATATGCTGGAAGACACGACGGATTCGATGAGGTAGCGAGGCAATCCTTAAAGGCTGGCTGTTTCATCCTCGGATTCCCTTTTGGCCTGTATAGTTCTGGGGAGGAGCGCGCCAGCTTAAATGTTTTTTTTTTTTTTTACAGGAGCAAAGAAACATGGTTTTGCAGGAGCTGGTTTCATATCCGCTTCGAATTTAGATATGGCTTCGGAAGTCTTTAAATGCCTCAGTTTTTTTTTTTTTTTTTTAACATTTGTTTGACCACAATCTCACCTGTTGGTAAGTGACGATGTGGCCGAAGATGGAGCACAAAGGCTTAAAACAATAAAAAGGTTTAAACATTTTTATCGCTTGAAATTGATCTTTTCTCAGAGTATGAAGTAGGTATGAAGTTTCTGCGTATACTCGAAACAGTATTCTGACGCACATGGCGCTGTATCGCACATGAGCTTAATTGCGTCTATCAATATTTGGATAAGGGCAGTATTTTTTGGCTCTGATGACATTAGTGATGTAAGAGCTTCAGCTACGCTTGATATTGTGGAGGTGCGATGTTTTTGCCTTTACATACAGCCTGGGGAACAGCAGCTCTCACCTCTGGATTGGGAGTGGGTGCTTCAATCAGATTGCAGTTTGCCAGCGGTAACTTACTCGTATCCATAAGCTCCTTGTGGGTTTCCTTCGGCAAACCCGTCCTGGCTATATTATGCTCTAGCTAGCTAGACGAAAGGCAAGGCCTGGTTGAATGTGTTCGCCGTAAGACTTACCCTATGAGGGATCAACTCCAAGTATTAAAAGGAGTGATTATCAAGAGCCGGTGTCGAATCTGTAGGGGTTGGCTGCAGATTGATTTCGACGCTGGTGGCGAATGCTGATGTACCCACTTGGGGGGACAAAACTCTAGCTGAGGTCAGCTCGGTGGCAGCAGCACCACTGGTGGAAGGTAATGGCGCGGCGGCGGAAGTAGCACTGGTGGACGGTATTGGCACACCTGGAGTGACAGCCCCTAAGACTGATCGTATTGCCAAATTAGGTAATACTTTTGCAAATATTAATAAAGTGACAGCCCTAATTAGCTGACCGCATTAGTAATTTATTGCTGCAGGTGTAATATACCTAAGTATAGCAATGAAGTGACATTCCCAGAGAATGACCGCATCACCACTTTTTTACTTACTACGTTACTATTATAGTAAAGTGATAGTCCCACAGACTAACCGCAGCACTATATTATAACGTAACAACCAAACACGTCCGTGTATCAATAAAGTGATAACCCCATAGGTTAACCGCAGTATTGATTTAAAACGAATATGTCGGTTAACCTTCAATGCATATCATGTCCAGCGGCATCGGCTATCCCCGCCGGCGCCGACATCGTGGCGCCGCCGCGCCGGCGCAATGCGCCGTCGCGTCTCCAGGCTAGCGGCGACCGCGAACGCGAAGTGGAGCTCGAACGTGACGAAGATCTCGATGTGACCGACGATGAAGACGATGACAGCCTCCTCGACGATCTCGATGTTCTATCTCTGCGTCGTGTGCGCATCAGCTTTTGTTTTAACCGAACAATGAGATGCGCAGCACAATTTGACGCGTGCGAACTGGCGGAGCACTAAATGTGTAATGAAGGTTGTAGGATACCCTACCCACAAGCATAAAAAAAACAATATATATCTCAAATACAGTGCAGATTGGCGACACCGTGTGTCTACTACATGTAAACCAATGCTAATCTCGAGGACAAAGCTGAGTATAATTACTTCCCTATTGTTAATATTTTTTTGTACCCTGTAATTTATGTGCTTGAAGTTAATAAACGTATTATTATTATTATTATAACGTCGTGTAGGGTATTCGCAGTGTATCTCCAGCATTATTAGACTTGGCTTACTAATTTTGATACGTTGGAACTTTGGATGGAGGAATCACGAATCTTTCTTTACTCTATTCCTCCAAGGTCGTATGTCTCGTTGGGTCGGATGTCTGGCTTACTGTACTGGCTGGTTTAGTCTTTTCGTTTACGTTGAAAATAGTCGATTGTACGAATAGTCGATTGATTCAAAACTATTTTGTTAGATCAAATCGTTGAAAAATTAGCTTTAGGGCAGCACTAATTCAACAAAACAAATGTCCGATTCGTGCGCCCATTTCGTAAGTTCCTCAATGAAAACGAAATTCGACAAACGCCCTAGAAATAAAATATTTATTATTTATTTGGGGTAGTTGGAGTTAATACCAATAATAGTCGTTTCTAGACCAAACAGTTTCGTGAAACTAACTGCTATTTTTTTCAAATTTCGAATTGTCGATTCTTTCTTACGTAGACAGGAGGAATCAAGTTTCATAAATAATGGTGTTTGCATAATTGCTTCGATATTTAGAACATTTTATCAAATTTTACGCTGTGTTTTGTACTTCTTTCGTGGCAGCATTTGATCCTCAAAATGGCAGTGAACAGTGCTCACCTTTCACCTTGCAGCAAGTGAATAGTGGTTTCAATCTTCATGTGTCTCGTTTATGTTCCTACGAGGCACGGATGTTGTTTGAGAGGCAGTGTGTGCGATGGTGATAGCAAAGAGTAAAAAATTCAAACCTCAAATGAATAACACGATTAAGGCTATGGACTATAACTGGACACCTGGGCCAGAACCACCCAACAACCAGGATGCCGGAGGTCCAAGAGCGATATTCATTCCTCACTCGAACTCGTTGCCTTTTGACGAGAGGCGCGTGACATTGGAGCATCCAGTAAAGGTAATGTACAGCATAGTAATAAGTATTTTTGTATTAATCCAAACCTCAAGCTCACTTGGCCAAGGATTAAAAAAAAATAGATCTAACTCTTTTCTAATTTCATTATAAAATAAAAACCATACAGTTCTTTGTGATACATGATTCATGGTTTGGATATACTTACTGATGGTAAACAACACAAGGATCCTGGCAAGTATAACTACTTTCCACTTTGTAAATTGTGCTGGTGGATTGGCAAACAAAGAACTCAGTGAAATTGCAGGTACACAAGGCTTTTCAACTAAGTCGCAGGGTGGTGGCTGCAGTGAAATCCATGTAGGGTACATCCTAGGTAGATGTGACCTGTACTGTTGTAACTGGCAGGGGTTACTGTTTAAATATCAGGTCGACCGCAAGTCAATTCCATCACCTACATAAATAGGATAAAAACCAAAAAGTGATAAATGCCTTATTATACTTGTTTGGAAAAAATTGTGTCCTTGGTTTTGAGTTTTTCTTTCATTAGACAGAATATTTGAGTCTATGAAGACCTCTTGTGGCACACCCGGCGAGTAGTCAGCTGAGATGCGAGAGGTTGCGGGTTCAATTCCCGCTGACGGACAAATGTTTCTGAACTACCTATGTTCTGTAAATATTTGTTCCAGATCGGTGTTGTGGCACCATGGTACTTTAGTTTCTGATGCCCATGACACAGTGGATCCTAGTGTGGGATCAGGACTATGTATGTGACTCTTGGGTGTTAAGTTAATGTTATTTTTACTGTATTTACCAACAACAAAAATATCTATCAGTAGTTTATCTCTGAAGATTATTATGTATTAACTATTAAAATTAGTTCAGTGTTATTGAAACAGTTATTTGAAACTGATTATAATTTATGTGAAAAGTTATCTTGAACTTCTTGCAAAAGGTAACTCAAATGTACAAAAGTCTTGTTACATACAAACACATGCCTTTTTCCCCGAAAACCGTTTCTGGGAAAAAGATTGCCTACCCAGGCAGAGCCTCAAATGGGCCTCTTTTCACTGTGGGTTGCACACCATTGTGGGAAATAGACGTGACAAGTGGTGAGCTCATCGCCGCCATTGCTTACACTATAACACATTCCTTAAATAAGCTAGCAGCCAGGACAAATCTTATACCAACAAATCTTACAAACAAGTCTGGGTCAGCTTCCCCCAATCCCCGTTAAATTCAACAATTCGGCAATCCCTTAGTCGGCTTTTACGACATCCACGGGATGAAGGGGTCTATTCTTGGGCCGGACACACCACGGCACTCTTGTTAGGTGGGCTATAGGTACTTTATGAGAAGAGACTCAAACAATGCGTTGAAATGAGGTACTTCAAATTGTTAAATGTGTGACAAATTTCGAAATTGGGTAAAAAAAAACTTATGCATGTCTCTTTTGGAGAGTCAAAAGCGACTCAATTCTTAATAATCCTTATCTTCGCTATCCCGCACTTTGATACATTTTTATCTCCAACAAAAGTTAGCAGAAAACTGTCAACCTGTTTATCTCAAAATAGAGTAAATAGTATATAACATAGTCTTTATTTACAAAAAAAAAACATAAAACTGATATAAGTAGGTATGTACCATTTTTTTTAAATACAAATGTGACATTTGACCTAAGACTGTTGCAAATAATCTAAAGATCAACTGATCCAAATCACGGAAGCATCGCTGGCTGCATTAAACTATATTTACAGCAAACGACTCTTTGTATTTAGTTTCTTTTTGATAAAATTAATGTTATCATGTATTTATTATTTATTTATTTATAATAAACAGGCAGCTCTCAGAGCTAATGCGTGTATTTAGTCCTTATCAGTGCACTTTAAATGTTCGTCAAGTCTGTTTTTAAAAGAATTCACTGAGGGGCACTGATCACTGAGTATGTTGTTTTTTCTTTTCTGTTTATTTCATATTTGGTTACTGCAGCGAAATCCCAACTATCAATGATCCATCGCACCATTTCAGATCAATTTGGGAATCAGTTACCAACATTAATATCTCACTAAAGAGTCGTCCCGGCTTCGCATGGGTAGTTTCAGGATGAAAAAAAGCCCCCCCCCCCCCTCCTATCCCCCCCCCCCCCCCCTGGTAGCCTTTGTCACTCAGGGTGAATGTAGCTTTACAATGTGAAAGAATTTTTGAAATTGGCATAGTATTTTTTGTGTTTATTAATTACAAACATACACACACAAAAATACAAATCTTTCCTCATTATAATATTAGTGTAGATAAATAAATAATAAATAAATAAATAATGCTGGACATTATCTAGCCCCAAGGTAAGCCAGAGCTTGTGTTATGGGTACTAGTTCATTTATTATACATAGAAAACACCCAGAACACCCTGAACAAATCTCTGCAGATCGCACAAATATTTGTACCGAGGCGGGAATTGAACCCGCAACCTCCTGCGTCGCAAGCAAACCATCGCCAGCCACGCCACAGGGGTCGTCAAGAACTAAAGAGATCCATAACTAATTCCATGCCGAGCGGGGTGGGTAGACTAGTTAACTGATCTGTTCCACTCAGTGACAAGTACCATTAGTCATCTTATCAAGTCTGGCGGTGCACTAGGGTCAAACTTCTTCAATTGAAATTAAAGTACATGTTTCATCAAAGTTTACCTTTTTAACCCCCGATTAGTGTTCCCCCTGAGGGGTGTTCTAAGCTTTAGGCCATATTGTGTCTGTCTATCTGTATGTGTGTATGCATGTTTCTTTGTTGCCATGTTGCTCCAAAAAGGATGCTCTGATAATAAGCGTTTTCTTAAGAAAGATGGTGTTTGCGAGATGCTTCTTAGTTATGTTTGGTGGAAATTGGTGCATCTGTACCAGGATCATAAACCTTTTATTTTTGTAAGCATGTCCCAATGTTAATCTGTAAGCTCTGCCTACTACCTTACCTCATAGGAAATGTCCACCTAGAACGCACCCTATGCGACATGTTACTGCGCTCGCGACCTCGAGACATAAAGATGAAAAATCTCATGTGCCTCTAATGTCACCACGCACATTATGCGTGCTAGACACCGATGTGCTTCCATAAGGTTTCTGTTTTCCAATTTTAATCATGGCGAAACTGAGAACATTGGTGTACTCAAAGTTTGAAATAAAATCACAACTGGTAATCAGGTAGGTCATTTTTGAATATCTTAATAGGTAGTTGACCATCATCAGTTATTGTATCTACTGTATGTACTGGAAAAAACAATTTGTTTTTGAAATGCTCAATAATGCCATTGACCGGCTGTTTTTAATGGACCTGAACAATATTTTCAAAAAATAATTATGTTTTTCCACGTAGTTTTATAGAAAATGTAATGATGGTTATTTATTAATCTATATTATATATATATATATATATTATCTATAGTAGAGCTTTTTTGTGAAAGAGTTCGTCCGGGAAAGTACTACCACCATACCCATTTCTGCCGCAAAGCAGTAGTGCTCGCATTGCTGTGTTCCGGTTTGAAGGGTAAGGGTGCCGGTGAAATTACAGGCACATGAGACTTTTCATCTTTATGTCTCAGGGTGGCGGGCGCAGTGCAATGCCACATAGGGCGCGTCCTAGGTAGACGTGACCTATGAGGTAATGCACTGATCATAGGCAGAGGTTACCGCTTAACATCAGGTGGGAAATGTGCTTGTTCCGTCATTCTAGTAGTATTAAAAAAAAAAACGTGCTATCCAAGGATATTCGTTTTAAGGTGGATGTTCAAGCTTGCGGCGCGAAATTCAATTTTTTTTGGTGTTTTTTGTCCATTACAACTCATCAACACTTCTTCTGATAGCGAAAGTTGAGTTCGCGAGAACAAGGAGACTTAACACACATGTTTTAATTGATGCTATGCTATCTCATAAATATCATCAGTTTAGCTATGATACACACATTTTTACAGTGTTTTGTTTAGGGGTATCGTAGCTAAACTGATGATATTTATGAGATACTATCAATTAAAACATGTGTGTAAGTCTCCTAGTTCTCGCGAACTCAACTTTCGCTATCAGAAGAACTGTTGATGAGCTGTAATGGGCAAAAACACCAAAAAAAATGAATTTCGCGCCTCAAGGGTGAGCATTCCCTTTAAGTAGTTTTGCATGTGTGGGTATGCTTTCGGCATGACTCTTTTATAAAATAAAATTGTGTAGTTATTTCTACACGCTATTTCGCTCGTTGGCACCCTATGATGGGTATAGGCCTCGTTATGCGTATGGTAGGCCTCACCAGCTCTGGGCTTTCTTCATCCTTTTTCACCTGACCACGCTGACGATGTCGTCCGCGTCCTATGTTTCTGACGGGTGGTCTGCGTCTTCACTCTCGCGTATTTCAAGCCACCGTTCCGTCACTGCTTTAGTCTGTCTTTCACTTTTTAGGGTTCCGTACCTCAAAAAGCACTAACAGAACCTTTATAATAATCACTTTGTTGTTTGCCCGTCCGTCTGTCAGTCTATCAGTCTATCAAGACCCTTTTTCTCAGGAATGGGTAGAGGGTGGGTGGAGGATTTTACGATATGCGTGTATTTTTTTTTTGTGACATGTTTCTATATCGAATACCTTAACCAAAAAATAAACAGTCTTAGGGTGCGAGTCCTACTCGCACTTGTCAGGAGACTCCCTACACAAGAGTAGCTACGTGTCAGGGCCAATCTATATTATCTGTAAATGCGATTTCGAAACTATAGTTTATCAGAATAGTTACAAAATTGCGCAAAATCACAGATAACAGAACAGAACAACGTTGCTAAGAGTTGTATCGCAACACAAACAGGAAATATTCAACTGTCCGACGAACACCCGACGACATTGATGAATTGATCTCGAGGCCGATACGATTCATTATATCTTTTTAATAATTCATTGTTGATGCCGTGGTGTGTCCTGTCTGAGAATATACCCCGCCGTCTTCTCCCGTGGATGTCGTAAAAACCCACTAAGGGATACCACCAGGCGATACATGAGTTACTGCAATTACTTATCAGCCGCCAAACGTGGTGGTTGTGGTTTGAGTGGTACATTCTAGGGGAGGGTTCTTCTCCAGCATCTAAAAGCTGATGATGAAAATAATACATTTTAGTTAGGTAGTTAGTTTGGTTGCTTCCATTGCTCTGCCTACCCTTTCGGGCGAAAAAGCTGTGTATCTATGTTTGTACCGCAATGTAAGCAGATGAAATGAGTTAGTGCTATAGTTTGTTATTATAATAAATATTTTCTTAGTACTCAGAGAAATCCCTTTAACTTAATGGCCATTAATAGCAGGCAAGTGAAGATTTTTTTTAAATTAATTTTTAGGATAGAGTAGAAAAACTTTTATTTGACACAAATAACACATACCTACCTCATACAAGACCGATAATACAAAAGTAGATAACACAAAATTAAAATAAACAAGAAGCACCTTAAAACTAGTATGTAAAGTAGGCATTTTTGAGTTTGGGACATGGACATATACAACTATATAATTTTATATTTATTTTTGAACCTACTTATATTTTATGAGGCACTCAACTCAAATACTGTAAGGTTCATAAATGCTGGTCAGAAAATTTAATATATCAAGGGAGAGAATATTTTCATTTTGTGTTTTCATTCGATTTTGCGGGTTTATAAATAAAATTTAAAAGTAGCTTGTTAATAATTTTATGTAATAGTTTAGCTATGTAATTATTTTTTTAATTAACATTTTGGCTTTGAAATTATTTGAACAGCGACACGAAAATCCCGTTAGGTTTTCTGTATTAATTTGCGATTTGTTCTAAGGTAATCCTTAGATAAAAGCCGTAACAGTTTTTTTTTTATACTAATTGGAATGACGGGTCAAGCAGATGGCCCACCTGATGTTAAGCGGTACCCTCTTCCTATGAACAGTGCATTACCTCATAGGTCACATCCACCTAGGACGCGCCCTATGTGGCATTGCACTGCGCCCGCCACCCTGAGACATAAAGATGACAAAGTCTCATGTGCCTGTAATTTCAGCGGCAACCATACCCTTCAAACTGGAACACAGCAATGCGAGCACTACTGCTTTGCGGCAGAATTAGGTATGGTGGTAGTCTTCCCCGGACGAACTCTCTCACAAAAAAGCGGCCAAGTGCGAGTCGGACTCGCTCATGTAGGGTTCCGTAGCAGCAAGTAACATAATATATAAAAGTTAATGGATGGATTACGATATGACGTATTAAAAAAAAACTACTTACTCGATCTTGTTCAAACCAATTTTCGTTGGAAGTTTACATGGTAATTGTACATCATATATTTTTTTTAGTTGTATCATTCTCTTATTTTAGAAGTTACGGGGGGGGGGACGCATTTTACCACTTTGGAAGTGTCACTCGCGCAAACTATTCAGTTTAGAAAAATATATATATTAGAAACCTCAATATCATTTCTGAAGACCTATCCATATAGATGCACCACACAGATGGGTTTGATGAAAAAAAAAATAGTTTCAGTTCATGTATGGGGAACCCCAAAAATTTACTGTTTTTTTTTATATTTTTGTGTGAAAATCTTAGTGCGGTTCACAGAATACATCTACTTACCAAGTTTCAACAGCCTAGCTCTTCTAGTTTCGGAAAAAAGTAGCTGTGACATACACGGCCAGACAGACAGACAGACATGACAAATCTATAAGGGTTCCGTAATTTGGTTACGGAACCCTAAAAAGCTCTACTACTACTAACATAATTCTATACAGTTCACTTTTAACTTTTTTGCCTCTAACCTTAGTATTAATTGGGTTTAATATTGTTATACGTCAATTTTAGACGTTGTAAGACACTAATCTGCTGATTCTGGGGTTTGATTGGGGACTCTGGATGCGGCCGTTGTAATCAGCCATCATTGTCAATCTACTGTTTACACCTAATTACCTACGATCGTGATCTGATTTTACAACAAAGGAATTAATCAATGCAGTCATCTAAATAGAGACGTGTATGTATGTACATGTGTTTATGTACGAGTATGTACGTGTGTGTGCATCTATGTCGCTTTCATGCGTGTTTAAGCGTGACATTCATGTGTTTTTATGCTTTGTCATTTTGCTAGAATCCGGTATTGCTTATTATAGTAAACGGAAACATTACGGTTGTGTAAGAAGTTGCACCATATTCCTTTGTTTTAATTTTTTATCAGCCGGCTTAGCCAAGTGGCATACGCTTCGAAGCGATTCCATTTCTACAGTCGTAATACTTCTCAATAAACCACGTGACATTTCGATAGCTTACGTCAATCTCATACATTGTTGGCTTCTCTACAAGCGACATCGCTATTAGAATGTTACTTTGTCTACGGCCTCTGGTGCCTTTTTCTCAAAAGATACAACTCGCAAACTACGAGTTACGTATACGTGTTCCATGGGGTTACGCGTGATTTTCCTTGAACAAATATCAACGTTACCATAGCAACACACCCAACACACTCGTAATTTGTAGCTTGAAAGATTTGAGAAATGGGCCCCTGATCATCTTGATCAGCCGGTAGACGTCCACTGCTGGACGAGGCCTCCCCCATAGAATGTAATAGAATGGGTGATTTGCCATAATCACGACTCTTGGCAGGCGGATTGAGAATCGCCGTATTGGTGTTGAGCAATCCCCTAGTCGGCTATAACGACATCCACGGGAGGAGATGGAGTGGTCTATTCTTAGGCCGGAGATTCCACGGCCAGCTTATCTTCCGAAAAATTGGATGCCACGATGTACACACGTTTAACAATGTTATTGGTATGTTTCAGATTGGTCGCAACGTGTATCGAGCTACCCCTAGTCCAACAAACACGATATTCGAATGCCGGGTGCTGTCGAGACATCACGCCACGCTCTATTACGACAAGGGTCACTTTTACCTTGTGGTAAGTGCCTTCATTCATCTGACTCATACATACATACACATACATACACGCCATTTTCCCCGAAAGGTTAGGGAGAGCCTCAGAATCTCTTTTCAATAGATACATACATACATACACACACGCCTTTTCCCCCGAAAGGGTAGGCAGAGCCTCAATGGGTCTCTTTTCACTGTAGATTGCACCATCGTGGAAATATATAGATGAGAGACGTTATGTCGGGGAAAGGCGATGGATGGAGGCGGCTTACAATCGTTCGTCATGGCTTTCTATGCACAAGCAGCTATCCACCAACATAACTATTCAATAGTGAACGTCTAAATATATTCATATATATATTGAATATATTCATATATATTGGGATTCAGCCCCAATTTTTTTTTTTTCTTCATAGAATGGTGCTGTGTAAATCTGTTAAGAACCTCTTCAACCCTATTTAGCAAATAAATGATTTGATTTACTCCTTCTTAGTACATTTTCTTCAAATTTAAGTGGGACCATCAAGGTATAGCCTATTCAATTAAAACAAAATCATTAAAATAGCATTATGATCGGCGAAGCTATCGCGTAACATACACACAAAAATTAAAGCAATTTTTTTCCCCAGCCTTACGTTTAACAAAGCATCTAATAACAAGTAGAACAGGTGGATTGCGTCCTCGTAAACTACGAATGCTATTCAGATTTGCTCATAATTTCATGCATCAGTCGAGCGAGCGTCCGTCCATACGTTTTGTAATACTTTTTACACTGTCTCCTTACGTGTAATGTAATTGGAGTTTATTGGCGCTCATCACGGCTCATTGTGCTTCTCTGCATTGTGTACTCGGTGTCTCATTCATAACTGGCCATTAGTAATGGAAATGTTTGTGGCACGATTGAAAAAATGACATACACGGTACAATTATTGTTATTGATTATTATTAAGAGACTAGATTTTGCCCGTGGTCTCGCTCGCGTTGTGTAGGGATAAAAATCAGTTCTCTTGCCTTGGAGGAGAGGGCTCCTCCAACCTTCCCTCCCCGTAGTATCCACCCACACGCTAAATATCATCGTAACCCGCTCATTAGCTGACCTGACAGACGTTGTCCTGGCCAATGGTCTTGAGTTAAAAAAAATCCCTTCGCTCATCCCGTTTTTTTTTCTTTCTCTAAAAACTTTATTTGGCCTGTAACGAACAATAACTATAAGATATTTAAAAAGCGCCAACGCAATGAAACTGCTGAACCAATTTTCATAAAAGATGTCTAAGAAATATCGCTAGAAAAACTGCTTTCAAATAAAACAAAACCGCATTGAAATCGGTTCATCCGTTCAAGAGCTACGGTGCCACTGGCACACACACATAGCGGTCAAACTTATAACAATCCTCTTTTTGCGTTGGGGGTAAAACAAAAACAATAGTCAAATCGGCTTAGCCGTTCTCAAGTGATGCGATTACCAACAAACAGCATTTGATTATATTGGTATGGTCTGTGCGTGATATTAGTCTCATTTGAGATTATGCAGAGACGAGTTTAAATCGTATGGGATCAAATACGTCTAAGCAATAAAATTGCTTGCAACCGGTTCAAATATGACGTCTGGCGAGTCTAGAAGCCGATCGGAATTCGTTCTAGCGCTACTTAGAGCACATGAACGCTAACTGTTGCACGTCAAGTGATCATACATTTAAAATGATGGAAGAACCTTGAGCTGGTTACGTATGCGAAGGCCTAGTTATGTGTCGAACTCTCGATTGTCGACCGCCCACAAACGGTTTCTATGAGAGTACGTTTGTCTTCATGCTAATTTCGTTCACCCATTTGCGTCTCCGGTTTTAGAGGTTGTTTGCCTACAATAGTTCAACATTCGATATAGCGAAGGCTATATTTGTTATATCGTAAAAGTCCGAAGTGAATAATGCAGGATGCAGACTGCGCTGTACCACCACTGTTTGTTGTCATAATCAATTTTCTGGTCTTTGATTTTGCTTTTAACTTAATAGCGTTACATGGGTCTTTTGTTTTGGAAGGTTACGTGTTGGTAACCTTCACATAGTTTCTATATAGCTGCTCTACTAGAATTCATAATATTTGTTCAGTAATGTATGCGAGAGCCATATAATAGAGATTTTTAATTAATCACTTAACTTTCTGGCTGAAAACAAACCATACTTGCTGTGACATCGAATACGTAATTACAGTACTAATTACAGGCACATGGACTTTTCATCTTTATGTCTCAGGGTGGCGGGCGCAGTGCCACATAGGGCTCATAGGACGCGTCCTAGGTGGACGTGACCTATGAGGCAATGCAATGTTAAAGGCAGAGGTTACCGCTTAACATCAGGTGGGCAATCAGCTTGTTCCGTCATTCAAAGACGTAGTGATATTTCTTTTTTATACGTAATTAGCCTTTTTCGCACGGCTTCGCACTCGTGGTGTCGGGATGAAAAGCAATCCCTCCTTCCCCCTCCTGCCCTCCAGTGTCCATCCACACTAAATATCATCAAAATCAACTCAACCGTCACGGAGTTTAGTGGAATTACACAAAACGCGAGCGTAGCCGCGGGCGTAAGCTAAAAAAAAATAGCAAATAGTATTCAGGGATAATGTACGTTTCAGTTTGTTCCTGTTGATTAAATAATTTTCGGAATCGGATCAGTAATTCCGGAGATTATCCCCTAATTGTACTATTATTTATTCTGTGCCCCTACATCCAAACTTATTAGTTGCTGTATGAAGCAGTAGTCTAGTTCGCACAGCAGTCAAGTGGGCTAATTAAATCACAGACACATGATACCTACTTTTGACTTGCTTCTTGGGATAACGAACTCAATGCTATGTGGCTTGAGTTAACGTGGGCTTTTGGCATTTCACTATATTTGTTACACAAGTTTGGTATAAAGGTTCTACCACACAGCGCGATAATAATGACGCGATAGAAGCAGGACGCTTGCGTTTTAAAAAAAAAAATTAAAGAAGATGGCCTACCTGTTGTTAAGCGATAACCTATGCCTTTAACAATGCATGACAATGGCCACGTTCACCCAGGACGCACCCTGTATCCCGCAATATCTGTTCTTAGTACATTTTATATTACGAAGCCTGTGATCATACGCACACCTGCGTTAATAATGCTGTTTGGACGCAATGTGGATTCTACATAACATAATAACATAACGCCAAACAGTACCCATACCTAGTCCTGATCCCTCACTAGGATTACCTGTTTCGTGGGTATCAGGACCACGATTGCCATGGTACCACAACACCCAGACCTGAAATCAATATTACAAAATATAAAACCGCTTCGCGATTCGAACCCGCATCTTCTCGCGTCTCAGCCGGTTACTCGCCCGACGCACCACAGAGGTTGTAGTGCAAACTGTCACAAAACGACGGACGGACGGGGACGTACACACACACCACACACATACACACACCTACACTCACACACCACACACACACACACATTGCACATTGGAGTTATCTGAAGATAAAAACGCAGCTGTATAGAAAGGCTGCCGTACGCATTATAGTAATAATGCATGTGATAAAATCGTTCATTAACGCCTAGTGTGTGGGAGCCTTTTCTGCTGGTGAATAAGTACCTCGTTTATAATTTAGAACCTATACTAGGTAAGTTTTCGCCTGAAGTTCGCTATTGTAGCACTTGTCGTCTCGTTTTAATTGGTTTAAATCTGGCCAATTCAAATCAAATCCATTTTCAGAGGTCAGGAAACAAACCTTGGAGTATTTGTGAAATAACCATTCGATAAACCTATCTTACGAGATACTTCTTTTTTACCCGAATGGGTAGGCAGAGCCTCAATGGGCCTCTTTGCACCGTGGGTTGCACCATCGTGGGAAAATAGTCTTGACAAGTGGTGAGCTCATCGCCGTCATTGCTTCCCACGACTGATTCTGCTAACGCTTTCTTCCAGTAATAATAAATTCCCTTATAAGCCAGCAGTCAGTACAAATCTTATACCATCGACTCTTACTAACAAGTTCTAAGATATGAGACAATTTTATAATACAGAAATTGTACAGTTAATTGCACAAAATCAATTAATTTAAATGTCTGCTCATCTTTACTAGATAAATCATTAAAACAGGTTTTAAGTCACGTTTTTGCACTCTTTCTAGCTCGAGCTAAAAATACAGATTCATTTAGAAAATTAAAAACTTAATCGTTAATAATATAGCCTCATTTAAAACATACAAAATGTAACTTGGAGGGGGAATTGGCATCTCAGTCTGTGAAATTATCAGAAATAGTTCTACAGTCGTCTGATTTATTTATCGATAACGTAGTCTGTGCTGAAAAAGAATAGTCGTGGCGAGTTCGCCACAACTATTCTCGCATATAGCATATCGTATATTTCTCGCATTATTTATATTCTCGCATATATATATATATATAAACACATATTGTGACATATTGACATATGGTGTATCTAGTTAGATACACAATATGTATGTATATATATATATGCGAGCACTACTGCTTTGCGGCAGAAATAGGTAAAGTGTAAGTACTTCTCCGGACGAACTCTCACATAAAAGCTCACATAAGTGACACTCGCGCAATAAACACGAATTTAACGACTTTATCACTCATCAAAATCGGGTCAGCCATTTAGTATTTACGAGGGAACATTGGGACGGACACAGATACATACATGTCAAACAAATAAACCTCTTTTGGTTTCGCCGCAGTCGCGTAAAAATAAAACTCAAACAGTTTAATACAAATTTTCTGTTAGTAGCAGAGCTTTTTTGTGAAAGAGTTCATCCGGGGAAGTACTAGCACCATACATTTCTGCCGCAAAGCAGTAGTGCTCGCATTGCTGTGTTCCGGTTTGAAGGGCGGTTTAGGACGGTTTGGAGACGGTTTTTCGGTGACGGTTAAATTACAGGCACATGCAGACATAATTACATACTTTTCATCTTTGTGTCTCAAGGTGGCGGGCGCAGTGCAATGCCACATAGGGCGCGTCCTAGGTGGACGTGACCTATGAGGCAATGCATTGTTAAAGGCAGAGGTTACCGCTTAACATGAGGAGTTTGGCTAGACTATACTCGTAGTATCAAATGTACTTGTTTATTAACGTTCTTTGGTATTATCGTTTCCAAACACATGTTATTGTTTCGCCGTGGAGCTATGTGATGTATGTCTGTTATAGAGCATTGTGTTGTGCATACGCCTTGTTTGTTTACAATGCACTTGCTATATGTTTGAAATTAAAATATGGCTTACTTCAATTCCAGTTAAAATAACACAGCGAATGATACTTGTGGACGACCTCTGCGGCGCGGCGGGCGACGGATCGCGAGGTTGCGGGTTCGATTTCCGCCTCGGTACAAATATTTGTACGGTCTGGAGATATATTGTTCAGGGTGTTCTGGGTATTTTCTATGTATAATAAAAATATCTATCTGTGTAATGTATTGTATTAAGTATATCAGTTATCTAGTACCCATAACACAAGCTCTGCTTAGCTTGGGGCTAGATAATGTTGTGTGAAGGTGAACTGTCCAGCATTATTTATTTACTTTTATTTTAAAACCGCTACTTTTTTGTTGAGTCTCTCAGCAACAGATAAGATCATGAGATCACTCTGTTTTATCTAAGTAGTAAACGATGTGCTTACCGCTTATCTTGACGACCTACGTTTTATTTACTGATTGAATGACCGAACAAGCAGATGTCCCTCCTTGCCTTTAATTCAGCGCCAAACGCAGGCAGAAATCTTCATGCAAAAAAAAACGCTTCGCGCCGCTCGAAAAAGCTCTTTTTATTGAATTTTATTGTGTGTTTGAGTGGTTTATATTAACAACTGGACCCGTTAGGTGGCGCTGCAGTCGAGTCAGCGGGACCACGCGAACGAAGTCGCGAGCGGGCCGCTAGTATACAGTTATTTAACCTTGTTGCTTTCTCGTTTCCAGGACAATCAGAGCAGCAATGGCACCTTCATCAACAACAACCGCTGCTCCATATCCAAGGAGCAGGAGCCGCACGAGGTGTTCTCCGGGGACGTGGTCCAATTCGGCATTCCCGTCGTGGAGAATGCCGGCAATTCGGAAAAGGTCACCATTGTAAGTTGCCCTCCAATTTTGGTATCGCACACACACACACAAACAAACCACCGACGGCAGGGCCACCAGGGCGGCATCATCGCATAAGCGAAGACCCCATTTTCCTTTTACTTGATAAAAAAAAAACCTACGCTCATTTGACTATGTGAACGATATGTGAACGACAGAACAAGCAGACGGCCCACCTGATGTTGAGCGGTAACCTCTGCCTTTAACAGTGCATTACCTCACAGGTCACGTCCACCTAGGACGCACCCTATGTGGCACTGCACTGCGCCCGCTACCCTGAGACATAAAGATGAAAAGTCTCATGTGCCTGTAATTTCACAGGCACCCCATACCCTTCAAACCGGAACACAGCAATGCGAGCACTACTGCTTTGTGGCAGAAATAGATATGGTATAATTCGCCAGACGAACTCTTTCACAAAAAAGGTCTAATACTAACAAAAACTAGAATGCGTTCAGAATATAACACACTAGCGACTCGCCCGTGTCGCACGGGTAGTGTTGGGATGAATATAACACACTAGCGACTCGCCCGTGTCGCACGGGTAGTGTTGGGATGAATATAACACACTAGCGACTCGCCCGTGTCGCACGGGTAGTGTTGGGATGAATATAACACACTAGCGACTCGCCCGTGTCGCACGGGTAGTGTTGGGATGAATATAACACACTAGCGACTCGCCCGTGTCGCACGGGTAGTGTTGGGATGAATATAACACACTAGCGACTCGCCCGTGTCGCACGGGTAGTGTTGGGATGAATATAACACACTAGCGACTCGCCCGTGTCGCACGGGTAGTGTTGGGATGAATATAACACACTAGCGACTCGCCCGTGTCGCACGGGTAGTGTTGGGATGAATATAACACACTAGCGACTCGCCCGTGTCGCACGGGTAGTGTTGGGATGAAAAGCTTCTAGACCTTCGTGCTCCAACGTCGGCCGCATAAGTGATGATCATGATATTGAGCGTGTAAGACGGAACCTGTCCATCAGGTGCAACATGCTCGCGAGAAGATTTGCCAGATGCAGCGATGAGGTAAAAATTACCTTATTTAAAGCGTATTGCCTAAGCATGTATACATGTCAGCTCTGGTTTAAATACAAGCGAAAATAGTATAGCACTATAAGGGTGCAACACAATGACGCTTATCGCATCCTTATGAAAAAGCCACGATTCTGTAGCGCGTCGAGCATGTTCGCTGATGCACGGGTTCCGGATTTCCTCTCCATCATAAGATCACGAATAGAGCGTCCTTCAGGAGCGGGTTGAGGAGTTCCAAAAACGGCATTTTGCAGTGTATGGCTGAAGGCTTATATAGCCCCATGTACAGATTTTGGATCTCTGTGCACCAGAGCGGGAACAGGAAATAATAGGTATTTTTTATTGTATTATTTTTTTTTTATTTTTTTTTATGTAGTTACCTATTTTAATTTTTAATTTGACTGCATTGTAATTTAACTTTTTTTGTAATTTTTGTAATTTTTTGTAATTTATGTGTTTTTTGTTTGAAATTAAGAATATATTATTATATATTATATTATAATCACTTACCAACAGGTGAGATCGAGGTCAAATTAGGTTATGTCATAGTAAAAAAAAAAAACTTTCAAATTCTGCTAAAGCTTGATAATTCATAGAAATTTATTTTTGTTTTTAATATCAATAAGTTTTTTTGAGAAAAATAAAATTAGTTATCATTACCGTGTGCTGATCAAAATGAGGCTAAACACGACCAGTCTACAATTATCACTCGAGGAGTTCCGCTGTCCACCTTCCATCTCCATCATCAGATCAGCTCGCTTTCACTATAATATTGCATTGTCATCGGAGCTTGACAGGTATGCAAAATATCATCTTAATCAGTTGAGGATAACTGCTTTAAAATTCAGTTGCAAGATTCCAGCCGGACATAAAAAGCTTGTAATTTATAAAATTAGTGATCGTAACCGAGTGTTGATCAAAATGAGCCTAAGCACGGCCAGTCTACTATTATCCATCGTGGAGTTCCGTTGTCCACCTTCCATCTCCATACATGGACTCACGCCTGTTTCCCGGAGGGGTAGACAGAGACCACGGATTTCCACTTTCTACGATCCTGACATTCCTCTTTTGCTTCATTCACTCTCATCACATTCTTCATACATGCTCGTCGGTTAAGGTTACTCTTGACCTGACCTTTTTCTAGAACGTCTCCGATCTGGTCTGAATACGTTCGCCGAGGTCTCTCTCTTCCCAATGTCCCATTCACGCTCGTCTTATGTACCTGTACCCTTAGTACGAGAATTTGTCAATATTCGAAACTATATGAAGTTTCGTTTCCTCCAATACATTTTCTGACAGCGTCCTTAGTTTTCTCCTCGTTTTCGCTAGGGGCGCTGCTAGTAAATGTATGGAAGGAAACGAAACTTCATGTAGTTTCGAATACTGTCAAATTCTCGTACTAACCCCCCTGTTCTGACATTTTTTTTTTATTTACTACTGTCACAACTATTTCTAAAATAAGTTGAAAGAACCTTAGCGGAGCCTCTACTGCTTTCTGTCCTCTAAATAAGTATTAGTAGGTCACCTGAAGCCTTTTTTGGATCTTTATAATACTAAATTTTGTTCACATTAGATCATTCTGTGATTGAATCTGAATGGAAGAAATCTGTTTTTGAAATAAATAACTACTTCCTAGTGGGTGGATAAGTATCAATATTATGCTAATTAGTATGATCATTATAAAACAAATGATTAAAATGTACCAGGAAAATTCTAACTAGAAACATAACGCTTCCTACTGTGATGAAGCGCGCCTATGACTGTAGTTTGCTTATTTACGTGAAGTTTAGACGTGTTTGGACAGCATTAGAAAACGTACAGACTACCTTTGCTTGGTTATTTTTTTAAATTGGCACACCGTCCACTCTACATACACCGGAATATCCTTCGTGCAAAAGCTGAACTTGTTTTAAAACGTGACGTTGGCGAAATCGTGGTATACTCCGTAAAGGCCACTTGTTCAAGAACTGAACTGAACTGTACATACAGTCATAGAAATTTGACGTGAGGATAGTTGTTTGCCGTACTACTTTTTACATTTACATACTTAAACACTTGAATTCTACCTTAACCGACGAACATGTATGATGAATGTGATGAGAGTGAATGAAGCAAAATAGGGTTGTCAGGATCTTAGCAAGTGGAAATCCGTGGTCTCGCCTACCCCTCCGGGAAACAGGGCGTGAGTTTTTGTATGTACGTATGTATGTATTTAACACTTGAATTCTTTTACTTACGTGTGTTATGTGATTTACTGTTTGTTTTTTCTCATTTTAAGCTGCTTTCTACTCGTTAAACAAAGGAAGTGGAAAGTAACTAAATCACAACGTATCATTTTATCATCCAATTCTTTCTTTGATTTATTTATTTAACGTCTTAAATACTTGACAATAAACCCACCAGACCGCGTGTGAAAGAGATTGAGCAATTTCTTCAAACACGCGTCACGTACGTTCCAAGTGACTACAGTATGGAGTTCTTCAAAAGGGGTGTTTGGATTTTTTTAAAGGGTCTGCAATGCGCGTGTTTTGGCTCTGGTATTGCAGGCGTCCATAGGCTACGGTAACCGCTTACCAACAGGTGGGCGTAAGCTTGTTTGCTAACTTGGTAATATAAAAAAAACGCATCTACCAATTCTCCTTACTTCAGATTTCTATACATACCCACACAACAAAAATCTGCTCAAAATGTCGACTTTGATATTGACATGTATGTCAATGATTACAGAACACGTTCCCGCCTGTCGTCGCCCTGCTGAAGCTCTTCCATCCCGATGGCAAGGAGGCGAAGCTGTCATTCAACCCCACCATGACGACGCCGCTGCATCTCAAGGAGTTGTACCAGCTCAATAACTTTGTACAAGTAAGTTTCATCTTTAATCAGTGGTAATTGATTATTAATGATGATTAGTAATGCCACGTAGAGCGCGTCTTAGGTGGACGTGATCTGTTAAGCTAAGGCCAAACGAACGCGTTCAGCCCGCGTCTGTGGTGGCGTGCACGGTGGCGATCCATTGTCTTACCATTGATCCGTGCACGCCACTGAGGACGCGGGCTGAACGCGTTGGTCTGACCTTAGCCTTAGGCATTGTTATAGGGAGAGGTTACTACTTATTTTTTTTAATTTTTTTTGTTTTGTTTTGTTTATGTTTTTGTTTGGGTATTTGTATTTATTAGTATATTATATTTAGGTATCCTTTTAGTTTTATATTTTAACTTGTATTGTTATTATTATTTTCTGTGGTACTTGTTTGTAAGGCACGCCTCACCATCTTTCTGCACGTCCAGGATGACTGGCAGATAATGCTGTTAGCATTAAGTCCTCCTTGCACTATTGTCTTGTGTGAAAGTTTTTAAATAAATAATAAATAAATAAAATTAGGTGGGCCACCTGCTGGTTTCGTTATTCATTCAAATAAAAATAAAAAACAGATTTCAAAAGACGTTTACTTCACATGTAGCACACACAACTTGTATTTTGAGGAATTTTTGCGCAGCAAGGTATCCCCACTACATGCATTCAGATTCTATTCTAGACAAGGGGAACGCCAGCGTCTTCGTCAGCATGGAGATTTTTCCATGCAAAGTTCAACACCCCGCTGCACTCCTTTAGATGGTGTAATTCCGAAGTTCCTTTCTTAGTGCACCCTTAGCCCACAAACAAAGTACCCTCCGAATTTCAGGTCTGGTTTATACTGAGCATTGATGATCAGGCAGTGAGTCAACCATTCAGTCAGTCACGACACGATTTTATATATTATATCGATAAGCAGGACGGAGAAAGGGGACTGCTATTTATCCCGACACCACGTGCGCGAAGTCGCGGGAAAAACGCTAGTATTTGACGACCTCTGTGGCGCGGCGGGCGAAGGTCCGCCTGGGACGCAGGAGGTTGCGGGTTCGATTCCCGCCTCGGAACAAATATTTGTACGATCTGCAGATCAGCCGGGGTATTGCGTAGTAGACTGACGTTTGATGTCGATTACCAGTTTCCTGTTCATTGCGCAGCGTGTTCTAGCTTTTTTACAAGAAAATAAATATTTAAAACACGCTGCGCAATGAATAGCAAACTGGACATCGATATCAAACGTCAGTCTACTACGCAATAACCCCACAGGGTGTTCTGGGTATTTTCTATGTATAATAAAAAATATCTATAAATAAATAAATAATGCTGGACAATTCACACAACATTATCTAGCCCCAGCTAAGCAGAGCTTGTGTTATGGGTACTAGATAACTGATATACTTAATACAATATATTACATAGATAGATATTTTTATTATACATAGAAAATACCCAGAACGCCCTGAACAAATATCCACGATCGGACAAATATTTGTTCCGAGGCGGGAATCGAACCCGCAACCTCCTGCGTCGCCGGCCAAGCTTCGCCCGCCGCGCCACAGAGGTCGTCATCTATCTATGTAATGCATTGTATTAAGTATATCAACTATCTAGTACCCATAACACAAGCTTGGGGCTGGATAATGTTGTGTGAACTGACAGCATTTTTTTTATTTTTTTTATTTAATATGCAAAAGCTTTACTGTAAAAACAACTTGGGACGGTTACTGCTCTCATTCATAGATAAACGGCACAGTGCGTTTCTGATCCTATGCCAACTAAACTGTATCCTAATAATCGTTTGAATGAGTCATGTCGTTGAACTCTGCTATAAATAGATAGCACATCTATAGGTATAGCTCAGTCTATATTTCAATTACCATCTGTCGTGGTTTAGAGGTCATTAGGACTCTTGATAACTGATGCGAATGCATGCTTTGTTTGCCAACTATCAGGAAAACACGGAATATTGTTTAGTATCTTAGCAGAATCTAATCTACGTAATTGCTCGGTAGTGACCTTGTGCGACCTTGTACGGTAATGCTAATTTTCGGTGCTAGACTTTTTCATTGATTTGTTATTTTGAGGGATATACACAAGATAGCATTTAATTGATGCATTGATTGTGCATGGAATTGGTCAAGGCGTCGCCGATTATAGGCAAAGATGTGGGGTAGACTCCGGGTGAATGAATTGGTATATTTAGATACATTTAAATAGTCTGGATATGATTTTCATTTTTCAAACCCACAACCTCTCAGCTATCGCACGCCGCGCCACGGGGGTCGTCATACAGTGGCGAATGGCTGCCAATTTTTTCAAACGTTACCTTTTCCGTTTTTCAATAATGTAGCAATTATGGTTCAGTAACATAAGGTCCAACCAATCAACTATCAATTACGCTTCTAGGGTATACCTAAGTTGTATACACAGTCAATACAATTTCCCATTTTCCCGTAACTCTATCCCTTTCTGTCGCTCAGAAACATCGGTCGCTAGAGCGAGAAAGATGGCTTGCAAGCGCCTGAATTCTGGCACCGGCGGCCATGACAGCAGTTTTTTTTATTTATTTTTTTATACTACTTGATTGACGGAACAAGCAAATGGCCCACCTGATGTTAAGCGGTAACCTCTGCCTATGAACAGTGCATTACCTCATAGGTCACGTCCACCTAGGACGCGCCCTATGTGGCGTGTGTGTGTGTGTGTGTGTAATAGCTTTGTAGGTACACCGCCGTCCATTATGCTCAGTTCGTTCCATCCAAAGGTTGCCTGGAAGAGATCCCTCTCAGCGATAAGGCCGCCCATTGTTTTGCCTGTTTTTTTATGTTATTATTATTATTTTTTGTATTATTTCTGTGTGGTAATCAATAAAGTGTTAATCTATCTATCTATCTATCTATGTGGCAATGCACTGCGCCCGCCACCCTGAGACATAAAGATGAAAAGTCTCATGTGCCTGTAATTTCACGGGCACCCTTACCCTTCAAACCGGAACACAGCAATGCGAGCACTACTGCTTTGCGGCAGAAATACGTATGGTGGTAGTACTTCCCCGGACGAACTCTTTCACAAAAAAGCTCTACTACTACTAAGTTTAAGTTTTGATGAACTTTAGCTTAATGAGTAATGACATTTATGACGCTGGCTTCACTAAAACGAGTACCTACCTCCTATGTAGCGACTAAATTTTCGTACTTAACTTTTCAGGAAGCGATACAACGAGAAGCATCGCTCGAGAGTCGACTGCGCAACCTACGAGAGTGCGTGGAAAGAACACGGGCTGAGGCGCAGGCCTCCTGGGAACTATTCGTGGGCGAGCAGCGGTTGCTCATGCGTGTCCACACTCTGGAGACCATGCTGTCTATGGGCAAGGTGCCTGACGCAAACAACATGGCGCAGCTGCTTAACGATAAGAGGAACTACCAGGTACGTTATTCAAAGGTTACTTAGTCATTCGAAGTCACGGTGCTTGGTCAAAGTCAAAGCATCATCCTGGGAACAATTCTCGTGCGAACAACATCAGGTTTATGCGTGTTCATACTTTGGAGACCATACTGCCCAAGTGGCCAACGCAAGCAAAATGGTGCAGCTATCGGATACGTTATTTAAAATCGTCTTAAGAACTATTCGTGTCTGAACGTCTGCATGCGTGTTCATACTTTTCCACCACCACGCTGTCTATGGGCAAGGTGCCTGACGCAAACAACATGGCGCAGCTGTTTAACGTTAAAAGGATCTATCAGGCACGTTATTCATAGGTGAGACCACGATCGGCCAATTCGTTCACAGTAGTTTTTATTTTATTTTATTTTTTGCAACTTGTAATGACAGGTCAAGCAGATGGCCCACCTGATGTTCTGTGGTACCCTCTGCCTATGAACAGTGCTTTATCACATAGGTCACGTCCACCTAGGACGCAACCTATGTGGCATTTCACTGCGCCCGCCATCCTGAGACATAAAGATGAAAAGTCTCATGTGCCTGTAATTTCAACGGCAACCATACCCTTCAAACCGGAACACGGCAATGCGAGCACCGTGACTATGTGGCCGAAGATGAAGCACAAAGGTCTAGAAGGCACCTATTCACTCTAGCCTTGAAGAGACCCAGATTATAATTGTCAGGAAAGACAGATGACGGTAGTATATTACTCCTTAGCAGTTCTCATTATAAAGGTAGAACTGAAACGTTTAGTACGAATAGAAGGTATACTAATGAGGTAAGGGTGGGTGGTACCGAGCCTGCTCGTCCTATGATGAGACGTCCTATGCACCTCTGCTTTGCGGCAGAAATAGATTATGGTAGTAGTAGTTACAGACTACGCCACTTGCTATCAGGCTAGTAATGAACATGTCTGTGTTGTGTTTACAGGAGGTGGCGCAGGAGAGCCTCCGGGCGGCGCACGAGCAGCGGCTCGCGCTGGAGGAGACGCTGGAGCGGCGCAGTCGAGAGGCGGCCGCGCTGCACCAGCACAACTGCGCGCTCCGCCTCGCCGCCAACAACGCGTTCGCAGAGCTGCAGGTACACTAGCTATAAATAATAAATAAATAAAATAAATAATGCTGGACAGTTCACACAACATTATCTAGCCCCAAGCTAAGCAGAGCTCGTGTTATGGGTACTAGATAACTGATATACGCTTGTGGATACTCACACTTGTGGCGTGAAATTCTTTTATTTTGGTATTTTTTGCTGCTCATGAACACTTCTTCCAACAGCTAAAGTAAATTTCGCGAGAACTAGGAGATTTAACACACATGTTTTAATTGATAGTATCTCATAAAAATCATCAGCTGCGGATACCCCTAAACAAAAAATACACTGTAAATATGTGTTGTCCATTCTACGTATGTGCCGCGCGATCCAATTCACTAAAACGACATCCGTCCTAACTGCGCGCGAGCGGACGACCGAAGATCCGTAGGACGGATCCGGATGACGTGCCTGATTTCGTCGCCAAGCTAGTCCATCGAATTCCACCGCTGGCATGGGATCACGTGGATGTCAGCAGGATTTTGAAGGAGATGTTGGCTTTTAAGGCAAGCCTGGTTGAGATGCAGTTGAAGTTTGAAGCATCACAGATCATCATTGGTTTCTTCGTACCGAGATTGTGTCATTGCGCGATAATACTAGGTCACCCGAAGTATGCCACGTTAACGCTCGGCGAGGCGGTGCAAAGAATGTGTCGCCTTGCAGTTTGACACCGCCTGGTGTTGCAATTTCACCGTGTGATGCCTCGCACCCCGCAGACCTTGCAGCACCGCCGCAGCGACTCGAGTACGCCGCTGCCGCTGCCGCTCGTGTTTCGAAACCGGAACGACAGCAAGTGCCTGCGGGCCCGTCTAAGGAGGGTTTCATCAAGGTGGGACGAAGGAAGAGGAAGTCCACTTGCCGTAATCAGTGCGGAACTGCCGTATCGGCTGAGCTGAACCAGCCGTGCTTGCTGCGTGCAGAGGTACCCACAACTCCACTGTACGTGTCCCGGGTTCACTACGCCGAAGCCCGAAGCGGTGGTGGAGTACCTCAAGCAAAAGACAGGGCTAACCAGGGTCGAGCAGTTGGAATCTCGCCATGATGCAAATTTTATTTCCTTTATGGTGAGGGTGCCGACTGACCGTCTATCGACCTTCATGAATGGAGAGTTCTGGCCGAAAGGTGACAAGTTCAGGAGGTTCTTCGGACGCTTGAAACGAGACACCGCGGAGTTGCGTTATACGTCGCCGTCTAAACGTGTGCACTCAAATAAGTATTTTATATATGTATGTTAGTTTTAAGGTATTTATTGCTATGGGCTTATTGTTTAGGTTTAGTACATTTTCCATTAAGCCTGAAATAAAAGTATTGATTGATTGATTAATTGATTGAATCTCTTTGATGCGGTCTCAAAAACCGACACCGAGCGGATCGCCCCGCGGCACGTTCAAGCGCGACAATGTTCGAGCTGCCGCGCGCGGCGACACACTCTACATAGCGCGCGGCAGCCGCGCGCGCCAATGTTAGAGGGTGTGCCGCCGCGCGTAGTTTGTACGCACTTTTAACGAGGGCGAGTGAGACCAAAAATATATTTATTGGCTGAAGACTATATAATTGTTGTTTGGTGTTGCAGAAGCTGGCAGCGCGATGCGAGCGGAAGATGTGCGCGGCGCGACTCGCCATCGCCGCGGCGGAGGAGCGCGAGCAGACCGTGAGGAACCACCTGCCTCTAGCGGTACGAGTCTACTCACTGTATCACGCAGCTAACAGCTCATTTATTTGTATAAAACTTGTTATGACGGAACAAGCAGATGGCCCACCTGATGTTAAGCGGTTCCCTATGACTATGAACCGTGCATCTCATTGCTCACGTCCACCTAGGACGCGGCCTATGCGGCATTGCTCTGCGCCCGCCACCCTGATACATGAAGATAAAAAGTGTCATGTGCAAACCAGTCTCAGCTCGGGGCGAACCACTAGTAATATTAGTAGATATAGATTATAGCGAATGTGTTATTACATTTTCAGTATTCAGTACAAAATGGTGAAGCGAAGATGTTGATCCTCAGCACGGATAGCAACAAACTCCAAGAAGCGAAGCGAGCCGGCACATTAGAAGACGCCGTGCGGGCGCTGCCTGATTATATCAAATTATTGCTTCCGCAACATTTGCTAAACAAGGTAATACTTTTTCATTCATGTGCGAGTGCGCGAGGCGAGGCAGTTTGTCGCACAGAACACACCAGACAAGTGCGTGTCAATGTCAACTCTTGAGCTCCTCCCTCAATTGTGCTTGCGAGCCTCGCCTGAATTGTGTTAACATGTGCTAACACAATTCAGGCGAGGCTGACAAACTTGTGAAAAAGAGGCCTCGCACGATCCTCACGAAAAACCTGCGTGCTACCCAACTCTAGCATGAACCAAAAGTAAATAGTAAATATATCTTGTGATAAAAACGATTAGAGATACGTAGTGTGCTTTGGTGTGTCCGGCTTGGGAACAGACCAGTCTCTTGAGGCTCTGCGGTGTCTGTGGCGAGAAGATACGCCGTAGTTCCCGAACGCTGTCCATCCGAGTTGGATACATCCACATAAGGAGTTATATTTGTAAGATTGATGGTTTTTTTTTCTATTTTCCAGGTGGGAATAAAAGCAGTGACTGCGGAAGGAAAATCGGCGAAAGAGTTCGAGCTAATATTGAAGAAGAACAACATTTACAACTCGGAAACTAAAGGTTAGTTTAGCGTTCAGTTCATTCAACATTGCTGAGAGACAGTTGAGGGTTACCAGATCCAAAAATCAGCTTTCCTGACAAAATCCCTAACTTTTCACTAGATTTCCTGACATACCTATATTCACAGTGAATGTTGCGCTATGGCACTATAATCTATCATAGCACATGCTATGTGAGTGGTTGCCTTGTTTGGAACCGATTATAAGATAAGCCTAAAATATGTAAATTCGAAATTTCTTTGTTAATGAGGTTACAAAATAAATATCTTTTTATCTTTTTTTTATATTAATTTTAACCAGTTGTAGATATTTACTCCAGTCCTTAAGGCGCTATAATGTCCACGTCCACCTAGGACGCGCCCTATGTGGCACTGCAATGCACCCCCTCTGAGACATAAAGATGACAAGTCTCAAGCCTGTAATTTCACCGGCTACTGCTTTGCGGTAGAAATAGATGGTACTTCCCCGAACGAACTCTTTCACAAAAAAGCTCTACTACTACTAAAACTAAGGCCTCATATGCTGTAGCGGTTATCTGCGGAGGCGGCTCAACGCGCGGATAGCCGCTTTTTTAAGATGGGTTCCGGGACACGCAGGCGTTGACGGTAATGAATGTGCTGACGAGCTTGCGCGAGCTGGGGCTAGTGGTATACAGGTGGGGCCTGAGCCGTTCTGTGGTATACCAAAAAGCCTGGCTCAAAGAACCCTGATGAACTCCTGTTTCGAAGAATCGGTCAAGCTGTGGTTTGAGTCCACTGGCTTGACCCATTCCAAAGCTCTTATTAAAGCCTTCGATAAGCGGAACACCAACCGTATCTTAGCGCTGAGTAGGAGCAACCTTCGCATTATGGTCAGAGCCTTAACTGGACACTGTCGCCTTAACAAGCACATGTTCAAGTTAAGGTTATGCGAAACGCAATCCTGCAGATTCTGTGATGAGGCGGATGAAACGCCTCTTCATCTGCTAGGTGAGTGTGGACCACTAATGCACAAACGCAACATTCATCTGGGCAAACACATCCTCTGCCCGGATGAACTGAAAGAAATCACCCCTAAGAAAATCCTACAGTTCCTAGCAGCTGTAGGGCTTAGCGGTGAACTGTAAACGCCCTCTCCAGGGGCGGTATGTAACAAGTGGCGATCACAATAGGCCTAACTGGTCGCAGTGATATCAAAGCCACAATCAGCTAATAAAAAAATAAAAAAAAATAGCCGCTTTTTCATTTTAATTTGCAACCGCTTATGATTGTACGCAATTAAACGCCACAAAATGTATACTGCGGCGGCAGCCCTCTTCACGGCTAGCTGCCGTCTTGTATACTGCGGCGGCGGCCCTCTTCACGGCTAGCTGCCGTCTTGTATACTGCGGCGGCGGCCCTCTTCACGGCTAGCTGCCGTCTTGTATACTGCGGCGGCGGCCCTCTTCGCGGCTAGCTGCCGTCTTGTATACTGCGGCGGCGGCCCTCTTCGCGGCTAGCTGCCGTCTTGTATACTGCGGCGGCGGCCCTCTTCGCGGCTAGCTGCCGTCTTGTATGCTGCGGCGGCGGCCCTCTTCGCGGCTAGCTGCCGTCTTGTATGCTGCGGCGGCGGCCCTCTTCGCGGCTAGCTGCCGTCAAGTATACTGCGGCGGCGGCTTTCTTCACGGCTAGCTGCCGTCTTGTATACTGCGGCGGCGGCCCTCTTCACGGCTAGCTGCCGTCTTGTCTGTATGCACCAAGCGGTTCATGGGACCGCAGTACATCATCGTGATTGGCCGCCGTGGCAGTCAGCCGCTATTCCAACCGCGTCAGCCAGCTGGCCGCTCAAACGACCCACCTATTGGCCAACCGCTAGTGCGTATGAGACCTGTAATTAACTGACTATTAACCTGTAAAGAACTAGAATGGGCTGTAAGATATCCATAAAAATCTTTTAAGTCAGTGTGATTTGGAAATCTTATAATTTTATAACAAATGTCAGGACTCTACAACCAGCGGTTTAGACTGTGCGTTGTCACTCGGTCAGTCGGTCAGTCAGTCAGGACATTGCCTTTTATATATGAGATTGACAACCCACAGAGTATAGTATTATTTTATCTGTGCCACAGGTGTATGTGTGTAACCAATATTAGTGTACTCATCATGTGTACAACATTTCATGGAGTCTGATATCTCCATGATGAGATAATATTTAAAACAGGATCAAAATGCACAGGGCTCAAGCGCCCTAGCGGTGCACTCCTTTTAGTGGCAAGCCTAAGTATTATATTATACTAGAATAGACGCTACTAGACTTCAGACGCACTACAAACTCGTAGTAGAGTCACAAAGAGCGACACTGTTCAGTTGTTTATTTTTGCAGATTGTTTTTCAGAGAAGGAGCAGAATGAGGATGGCGTCGGCGGCAGCGGCGAGGACGACGCCAACATCACCGACGGAGACGTGTGCACGGACGACGAGAAGCAGTCGCGGCTCAACCATGGTACTGCATTACTAGATACATACACACACGTTACACGTAGTACCTGATACCCACGACCAAGGGAATCCTAGAGTGGAATCAGAGTGTGTGTGACATGTATAGTTGCGGATACATCAAATATTTGGAAAAATACAGCAACACGAATACGCTAAGTGAAGTGTCGGATTATGTTATGCACCTGTATCAGTACCTGTTTATAGTACATGGTGATGATGATGATGGCGGATTTCGGCCACGGCGACTGTTTATCTGCTTCATGCGGAAGAGCTTCACTGGTGTGAATACACAGTGAAGCACACCTTATAAGACATACATATAAGCTGTAAGCTGTGTTTGTAGTAGTTATTTCCAAAATAGTACACTATGTTAGAGGGTAAAATGTATCAAATTCAGTTGCAAGATTCCACCCGGTTTCACCGAGACAAACACACATACATCGCAAGCTAAATAAAATCTTATAAAAGGTCCACTTCCCGTAATATGTGCGGAACTGCTGTGTCGGCTGAGCTAAACCAGCCGTGCTTGCTGCGTGCGGAGGTACCCTCAACTCCACTGTACGTGTCCCGTGTTCACTACGCCGTCAAGCCCCAAGCGGTGGTGTAGTACCTCAAGCAGAAGACCGGGCTAACCATGAGGGTCGAGCAGTTGGAATCTCGCCATGATGTCAATTTTATTTCCTTTATGGTGAGGGTGCCGACTGACCGTCTATCGACCTTCATGAATGGAGAGTTCTGGCCAAAAGGTGTCAAGCTCAGGAGGTCCTTTGGACGCCTGACACGAGACACCGCGCAGGTGCGTCATACGCCTACACGTGTCTAAATGATAGTCTAGTCTAAAAGTGTTTTTTTTATATGTATGTTAGTTTTTAAGGTATTTATGTTGCTGTGGGCTTATTGTTTAGGTTTTTGTACATTTTCCAATAAGCCTGAAATAAAGATATTTGATTTTTGATTTTTTGAAAAACACATACAGTGCTACTCATAAACGCGCAATATCCTTGAGGTAGTTACTCTGTTTTTTGTCTCTTTCGATCGAATTTGTCAATGCAAACGACAAAACGCTGTGTAACTATTCCAAGGCTAATCCACGTTTTATAGAAACACGGTTAAAATCTCCGCTGACTAACTACAGATTATAATAATTTAAATCAATTTTGTAAATTATTTTCATCTATAAATTATATTTTCTGTTAATTGTAATTATATCTATTCTATCACCAACATTGGTTCCTCAAAGTTTGTATGGAAAACGGTTTTAGACCATCCACCTTAATCTGTGGTGCGGTAACCAGTTTAGCTTTGCCGTATGTACATGAAAATAATTAATAACGAATATAAAGAATACTAATTTAGCTGGATTATTTCTTTTGATTCAGACACACTGAACGACATCGAGAACCATTCAGATGGGGAGCGAGAGCTACACGCGGACAACAATGCCAACTCCACCTACCATGACTCCAGCACCAGAGAAGACTCACCGGTAATCACTTTACATACTTGCTTTTAGGGACAAGGCCGTATAATGCAATGGGGTATTTTTATTATACATAGAAAATCGTACAAATATTTTTACCGAGGCGGGAATCGAACCCGCAACCTCCTGCGTCTTCGAATCTTCGCCCGCCGCGCCACAGAGGTCGTCGTATTGGTGTAGTACTCAGGTGGATGCTGCTGCCCATATCCCGGTGAAATCCCTTAGTCAGTTTTTCGACATTCACGGAGGAGTCCTAGGGTCTATTTACCACGGATTTTTTGTAATGAGTTTTAATATTTTATTATTATCAAATTCAAATTTGTTTATTACTTAACAAGACAATACAAAAAACCTTAAAGGGACCACGAACTTAACAAATGTAAGCTACTTAATTACAATCGTTGCGTCCACTGCTGGACGGCTATTGTCTAATGATTAGACATCGATTACCATTTTGCTGTTCATTACGCTGCGTGTTTTAGCTTTTTTTCACGAGCGGAAATGTTTAAAACGTACTGCGCAATGAACAGCAAAATGGTAATCAAAATCGCACTTCAGTCTGTGGAAATAAGAGCTTTGGAGCCGTTTCCACCCTCTGACATCCTGATATCTATACTACGCCGTCGGTCCATCGAGACTCGCCGTCCTACGCTGCACCATCCGCTTGGTGGTCGCCGCTACAGTTTACTCCCCAGCCAGTAGTATTTTATTACTACTATATATCCATATATGAGCATCTATATATGAGCATATATATGTTTGGCAACCTCTCTTTCGCGGCGGCTGAGATGTGAGAGGTTGCGGGTTCGAATCCCGCTGCGGAACATATATTTGTATGATCGGCAATAGTTCCGGGTCTGTGTGTTGAGTACCATGGTACTCGTAGTTCCTGGTACCCACGACACAGGGAATCATAGCGGAATCAGGCTGTGACTGTTGGGTGTTATGATTAGATTTACAATTAGTTTTATTTAAAATTCAAGAAACAATATTTTCTGTGAAGAAACTTAATTAATGTCTTTTTGTAGAAGACTGTACCATCATAACATAACACCCAACAGTCACATACATAGTCCTTACCTCACACTAGGTTTCCCTGTGTCGTGGGTACCAGAAACTACGAGTACCATGGTACTATTATAACACCGAGACCCGGAACAAATATTAGCAGATCATACGAACATTTGTCCCGCAGCGGGAATCGAACCCGTAACCGTTTCATTCATTTCAGCCGGCTACTCGCCCGACGCGCTACAAAGGTCGTCATCATCTCTTCAGTTAGTCGATTCCGCTCTAACTGTCAGTTATTAACTGTTCCAAAACACGGTCTTGATTCCTGTCACAGTTGAGCCCATAATTAACTGACTTCTGAAAAGGAAGAGGTTCTTTGTTCATCTGTATGTTCACCAATATCTCCGACAATGGGGAGCCACAGGCAAAACTAATCTCAGATGGTGCCACCATCGCTGGTGCTTGTCATGTAGTGGTCTTGTCTTTTTCTCATCAGAAGGGAAACGGTGTGTACCTTTATTTTTACACTGAAATGCACTACACAGAGACATGTTTTATACCAGACTATTATAATGTTCAAATTGCAAGGGTAATTTTGAAACATCTTATGAATTAAAATTACTCCTGATCCAATACAAGTCACAACCAAACCAGTCAACAAACACGGCTTGGCTTTTTTTTATGGTCCTTCTTACTACTAGGCCAAAAGCAACTGTGTGGTCAAAAGCAACTTGAGTACAAGGACAAGCTTATTCATAGAAAAAGAGTTAACCTCTTGACCTTAGATAGTCAAAAGTATGATCTAACCTTTAAATAGTTTTAGCTTCATTTGAATGTGGATAAGATAAAATTCTCTGAAAGACACCAATATTAATACCTATTTCTATTAAAACCTGCTCAGTTTGGTTCCGGACACATTGGGCCCAATATTAATCGCAAAATGACAAATAAATGAGTTTCAACTCAGTTTGGGTTTTTCCATGTCCTCTCGTGGTATCCGCTGGACTGAAACAGACGCCATTTTGTTTTACCGCGCTTGCGTTCGTCTCAAGTTAGAAATATAGGACGTCATCGGTCCAAGCCGAACTCTATCAATATTGTTTTAAGACTTTTAACTTAGTTTGGTTTAAAAAAAACTTAAATGTTTGTTATAAATATTTTTAGAAGTGCTATTTAATTGAATAACTTCAAAACTTAAAATTGCAATATAAAGTCTCACCAGGTCTGGAGGGTCGCACAAATGAAAAGGATGGGGAGTAGCTCCAAAAATCTACGTAACTAGTTGTGGATGCCCCCTAATTAGTTTTTCAATTCAATACTCAATACATTTATTGCTTTCACATGGTTACAATTAGTTGTTACACATAATAGGCAGCATCTCACATGAACCCTGTGTTTAGGGTATAGCAACAGAGAGGCAGACCGCAGTTCTCGGGCCCTTTTCGATGATAGGCCACAATCGCATTTAGTTTCTGCATTCTGTAGGAGTTAGTGCAGAAATCATTGATCACAATGGCCGCCTGTTTTAGTGATCCGCTGTCTTACCAATTATATAATGCGACCTTCGTTTTATCTAGCAATTAATCCAAATTATTATTAGAATGCCGGAATTACGTGTTTAATTACGTGTTTAATTTATTCAGAAGATAACGAGTCCTTCATAAATTCGTCGAAATTTGATAAATCGGATTTGCAGCTAGTAGGAATGATTAACTTACAGTAAATTATAATAATTGTTGTTCAAAGTAACAGAGGTTTTTACAAACTTTTATTTAGATTCACCTGTCCTAGTGTCTGTAATCACATCTAACAAGTAAAATTTTACCCATTACCCGATGTTCAATTGAGCTGAAATTTGGCATACCTTGACAGGTATGAGATCCGATGTCATTACAATGTTATGGTGACAGGTAACTGATCTCATGATGAAGACGGAAGGTGGACAACGGAATTCCTCGATGATTAATAGTAGCCTGGCAGAGTTTAGGCTCATTCTGATCAGCTCGCGTTTCCGATAACTAATTGTAAAAAAGAGAGGAGAAAAAAAACAAAAAAAACTTATTGTTCTTAGCTTACTTAGTATAATCACGAAATTCCAATTTCCGAGTTTTATTATAAAAATACATTTTCATATTATTAGTGTTATCTATGGTGTAATACAGGGAATATGTCATTTTCTAATTCGTTTTTACTTAAAATAAAACACTAGTGATGAAATTATATCAATTCTAGCAGCAACATTAGTTCCTAAAAAATTGTATGGTAAATGATTTTTGATCATCCATTTTTTCTTACTGTCCCTTTTTAAGGAAACCTTGTTTGTATTCTTATTAGCTAGCACTAGTTTGCACACTACACTAACTCATAAGGTTTCGTTCTTTAGAGTCTTCTCACTGTCCGTGTTGTCTAGAAGCTGGATTGCCTCGACGTTCACATGATGAAGTCTACGTTTGTGAGCTTCTGCTAATTTTTTAATAACTATCAACAAACTCTTTTATGCCCCTTTCAGTTTTAACCTAACAACATTAAGTTTGATGTCATCTCTCTGTTAATACTTCAATGTGGAACATAGACCTTCCCCAATGTTACAATACGCATCGAAATATACGAGAAACACGCTAATAAATGTCGAGAGATTCAAAGTGAACGTTTGCTATACAATTAGCTTGCAGTCATTGACCTCGGAGTGGGGCATTTTTACAAAACGACCACTATCTTTTATATTCCGTCTGAACCTGAGCAAAATTTTCCGTCTATTGTGTAAAGTTAAAATGATATTGCGAGGGTGTAATGCCATTACGTATGTAATTGTATAATTTTTATTTCTCGATGCTCTCATTGTTCTCGATGATATATCGCAGATTAATAGCTAGTTTGTATGGAGATAACACATATTAATGACTGTGTGTGTGTGTGTGTGTATGAGTCACAGGGGCGTTGTAAGGGCGGACGGGTGACGCCCCCGCCCCGCCCAGTAGTGATGTAACCATCCCCACTGCTTGACGCATTCACGCTAGAAGCAGGTTGCCGGCGCCGGCGTTTGTATCAGTTATCAAAATCATACCTATCATACATTATAACTAATACTCACCTTTTGTCGTGATGTGGCGGCCTAAGAACAAGACCGCTCCGTCTACTGCCGTGGATGTCGTATAAGCCGACTTAGGTATTACACCAGGGGATGAGCAGCAGCATCCACCCGAGTACTCAACTCCAATACTGTGTTCCGCATGCCAAGCGTGGTGATTATTGCATTCTATAGGCCTTGTCCAGCACTGGACGTTTAATGGCGGCTGCTGACGATATATTTTGTGCCTAGGCTCAAGTACTATCTTGGTCGTCTTACTTCGGTTTTGTAGCGTTTTCTCAGTCGCATTTGACACAGTATCTGAATGACTCTAACTGAAGCATATTAGCGGATGTATTGAACCTGCAATGATGGTGCTTGGCCAGTATGTGCGTAGCAAGCCGGGTCTATGATGACGGCCGGTGCCTGCCGGTGACAGGCGCCGGCAACCGACTTTCGACGTAAACACGCCTTATAGCGGGTTGGCCTTTGTAGCCGATTTTCCTTCTTGGAAATGAACTATGGCTATCAACTTTTGTCGATTTCACTTAATTGGTGTCTGCGTTGGATGATTTATGTCTTATCTATAGGATTGACTTTTCTTTGTCTGATATAAAGAAATTTTCGTTTTTATCTTGCTGTAAATAATTTTAGTTAGATTATTGCAATATACATTTTGTTTTGTTCAATATTAAAGGCAGGTTTGACTTAGGTTTGGATTGGATTTACACAAAATAAAAAAAATAAAAAATGAGTTAACACATTTCGCATTGGATTTATTTATAAATTTTCTTATAGTTTAAGAAACTATGATAATAACTAGTTTTTTTAAACACCCAACAGTCACATACACAGTCTGGGGGGGTAACCATGAGCTCTTATAGCGATTCAGACGTTCAGATAGAGATCCCACGCTAGGATTCTCTGTGTCGTGGGTATCAGAACCTACCAGTACCATAGTATCACAACACCCAGACCCCGAACAAATATATGAAGATCTTACAAACATTTGTCCGTAGCGGGAATTGAACCCACAATCTCTCTCATCTCTGCCGGCTACTTGCCCGTAGTCCCACAGAGGTCGTCAAAAGAGGAAGAGATTTGGAGATTATGTCACGTACCAATATCGTCCTTCTACAAATCAAATCAAATATAATTTATTGTGAAACATAGGTATTAAGATGTAATATAAAAATTAATAAAAACTATGTCCACTATGTTACCAAGATTGGTGTACAATATTAATTAGGCTAGTTATGTCTTTAAGAATTTAAATGTCAAATAAATTACACACGTCATATACTCGTACCTATATACACACCTAGGAAGATGGACTAAAGGCATGGAACTAAGGCTAAAAACGAAACGGTATCGATTATACCAGTCTCATTCTTTTATATGAATGTATTCATGTGTTGGAATGAGACAAGCATAAATCTATCTGTTCTTATTTGTGTAAGTCGTACCAGGCCAAATGTCAACTTACTACTACATTCATGGTAACAATCTAGGAAGATGTATATGCATGGTGCCAATATTCAGGGTACGGAACGGAAAAACGACTGTCGTGTGACAATATATTTGTTTCTCTCTAACATAGGATAGCAAGCTATCTTCTAGGATAGGAGTAAGAAGGAACACTCTATGCTATTTTAGCACACAATCCATGTACTACTACATTCATGATATACACCTACGTCGGACTTTAAATTAGACAGACACACACCCTTTTTTTTCTACAGATTCATTATCATCATCATCAGCCTACAGATATCGACTGCTTGACGTAGGCCTCCCTTATAGAATGCCATGACGAACGGTCTTAAGCTAAGGCCAAACCAACGCATTCAGCCTGCGTCCGCGGTGGCGTGCACGGTGGAGATCCATTGTCTTACCATTAATCGCCACCTTGCACGCCATTGAGGACGCGGGCTGAACGCGTTGGTTTGCCTTAGCTTTAAACCATCTCCATCCACCGTCTTCCTGTGACCTCTATAATGTCTTTGGTGCATCGAAGTTTTCCTACACGGCGTCGCGCAACAGATACACTCGTACGCAAATTGTACCCCCAATTGAAATGTATCAAGTTTTTCAACAGCCCTTTCTGTTACAGAGCAGCAAAGCGGGCGTGGAATACGCGAACGTGCTGCGCGTGATGGGCGGCCTCAACGAGGAGATAAAGGTGCTGCGCGAGCGGCTCGGCGCGACGCTCACGGAGAACGAGCAGCTGTGCACGGTGCGCGACGAGCTGCTCGCCGCGCAGGGCGACGCGCGCGACGAGCCGCGCGCCGAGCCCGAGGACGCCGCCGCGTACAGAGCGCGCATCGCCGACCTGCAGGTACACACAACATCATCATCCCACACTAGACTGCTGGACATAGGCCTCTCCCAGCACGCGCCACTGAGCCTGGTGTTCGTAGGTAGGTCTACGTAGGTCATCGCTCCACCTAGCCAGAGGGCGCCTCACGCTACGTTTGCCAAGACGCGGTCTCCACTCATGAACTCTCTTACCCCAACAAAACACAACGTTACAGTTTTACCCAAAATATAAGTCCGATCGACTGTTTTCGTTTGCGCAGAAAAGCGCAAACTGATATCCGACAGTAGCCGAACGTATAGTATAGCTCTGTCGCGCTGTATAGCTCTGTCCTGCTCAAATCGAAGAGTCGACTGATGAACAAGATGGCGCACGACCGGCCACGATTTTGCCGCGAAATCGATTAACCAAAAACAGTAGGTACTTATTTTTAACGTTGTTACCAAAACAAAACCAGAATCGTTCACGTTATTTCGTAGCGTCTGGATCGAGGGATCCTTTCTTGAATTTAACTGTAATTTCAATGTAACGCATAAATACAAATAAAAAAAAATTGCCTGAGTTTCAGGCCAATTCAAGTATGGATCCCTCAATCCAGATGTACGAAATAAAACGAACTGTTCTGTTTTTATTTGAGTAATACCAAAATTAGATAAAGCCAAGCCGTACTTGGTTGAATGAACGACAACATTCAACTTGACAGTTGATTTCATGATTTTCATATTGGAATTCCCTTCGTGATAACATGTCAGATATGGATTTTCATACTAACGATGCCGGCTAGATCGCAAGGTCGATCTGTCTCAAAGAAGCTCATGGAAAAAATTACGAATACCGAAGAATGTTTGAGAAAATATTGTTGGACGCTATGTGCACACAAATACACCTGTGTAATCACCCTGCGCGCGAGCTGTGGGCGGCTGTATGGCGTAGCAACAACTGGCAGGCACAATACGCGCCACATCTCCTCACAGCCCGAGGGCCTAATCTAGAAAAACCGTGGTGTGTCCGGCCCAAGAATAGACCCCTCCATCTCCTCCCGTGGATGTCGTAAAAGCCGACTAAGGGATTACCCGGACTTGTTTGTAAGATTCGATATTTTTGCCCTGGCTGCTAGCTTATTTAAGGAATGTGTTATTACTGGAAGAAAGCATTAGCAGAGTCAGTCGTGGGAAGCAATGGTGGCGATGTGCTCACCTCTTGTCACGTCTATTTCCTACGATGGTGCAACTCACAGTGAAAAGAGGCCCATTTGAGGCTCTGCCTACCCTGGAAATAGGCGTGTGTCTATGTATGTAATGCTGGTTTTATACCGGGTTCACAGGCATGCTTGCCAAGCCTCTGTAAGCGTCCACAAGCCCCAGGACTCGACAAACGCTAGGCTCACATTTGGAAGTCATTAACACGCTTGCGAGTGCGTCATTGTGCTCGGGACAAGCATGATGGACATTGAACTTGTTAAGGCCCAAGTTCACGAACAAACAAATGGTTACCGTAACTAATCATCAATGTGACAAATAACGTATGAAAACATCTGTCAAAAAGAGTGGTTTAAGCTAAACAGCCGTTTAAACGTCCGTTAATGTGTTGATGAAAATACCACTTAGTGTACTTGTGGAACACGCGCCATATTATTTACAAACAAACTTCAACACCCAATTACACCCCCTTAGAGGGTGAATTTTGGAAGTTCCATTTTTGCATCCCTGCACCACTAAACCAATGTACCATGTCCTTCAAGCTTGTTTGGTCTGGAACACAATGACGCACTCGCAAGCTTGTAACTGACTTCCAAATACGAGTGTTGTAGAGTCTTGGGGCTTGTGGACTCTTGCCGGCCGAGGCTTGGCATGTAAACCAATGTACCATGTCCTTCAAGCTTGTTTGGTCTGGAACACAATAACGCACTCGCAAGCTTGTAACTGACTTCCAAATACGAGTGTTGTAGAGTCTTGGGGCTTGTGGACTCTTGCCGGCCGAGGCTTGGCATGTAAACCAATGTACCATGTCCTTCAAGCTTGTTTGGTCTGGAACACAATGACGCTCTCGCAAGCTTGTAACTGACTTCCAAATACGAGTGTTGTAGAGTCTTGGGGCTTGTGGACTCTTGCCGGTCGAGGCTTGGCATGTAAACCAATGTACCATGTCCTTCAAGCTTGTTTGGTCTGGAACACAATGACGCACTCGCAAGCTTGTAACTGACTTCCAAATACGAGTGTTGTAGAGTCTTGGGGCTTGTGGACTCTTGCCGGCCGAGGCTTGGCATGTAAACCAATGTACCATGTCCTTCAAGCTTGTTTGGTCTGGAACACAATGACGCTCTCGCAAGCTTGTAACTGACTTCCAAATACGAGTGTTGTAGAGTCTTGGGGCTTGTGGACTCTTGCCGGTCGAGGCTTGGCATGTAAACCCAGCATAACAAGATGAGCATAGTTTTGATGTGTCTGTGTGATTATATTAATGATAAAGCCACGTGGCCTGATGTCGCTCTGCCCCTCGACAGCTAATTTGTCAATTTGCAATGTCTGTACCTACATATAATTTATTATTGATGTGTTATTTATGAGTATATCAAGCGTAGCGTGTGCTGTCTTATGAACTTTTGCTGATTCTCTCTAGCATCTTACCTTGGACTGCCTACGTGAGGCTTTTAGTTTGGTTTTCCTTTATTTATTTGAATCTGCTTCCATTTGCTCTCGAGGCTCCACACAGGCGCTCCCCACCCAGTAGTAAGAAGGATCATCAAATATAGCCGATTCGTATTTGTAGCCTGATTCTTCTAGGTTTGGTCGCGTTGGAGCAGGAGTAAATTTATTTTGTAAGACGATTCAAAATTATCCTTATGATTTCAATGAATAAATACTTTGTGACTTTGACTTTGATTACTTGTAGTATATTGAGCATAATTTTCGGCGTCAATTGCATCAACGTACGACGTGTTCCGTCTTGACTTTTATTTGTCTGAGGTCTCATTACAAAACAAGGGTCTAAAGTTAAAAATGGGCTTTAAATATCTCTGTATTTTACTGAGAAGTAGCGTTTATTAGTGACGGGTCTAATTTTAAACCGTGTTTAATTGTGTACCGGGTTTATTAATGAGTCCAATTAAATTCATTTTTATGTTTAAATAGGCCTTGTCACACGAACGAGAAACGTGCAAAATCTGCGTTATCGGCCTGGTGCTTTATATACATGAATTAAATATCAAGATGCGGTCGATCCGGGCTATGACGAGACGGCCACCTTGTATCGCTCCAAAGTAAAACTCCTTATTTGATGCTTTTTTAATTTACACAGACAATGCATCAAAACCATGCTCGTTAGTCTGTGTTGGTGTGTTAGTGTGTGGATGCTATCTGTTTGACAGCACACATAAAATACTGGCTTCAGTTTGCGAAAGGGCAACGTTTCATCTTTAACTCCTTTGAGTTTATCATAGAACAAAAACAGACACAATATTAAAATTGTTCACGTAACTGCGTAAAATACAGGTAAATGCTAGATCATTAAATTTGTCTTTGTTTGTAGGCTCTTGTGACGCGCTCCACCGTCGCGGAGGAGGCTCGCGTCGCCGAGATCCAGCGGCTGGCGTCGAGCGCCGCCGACATGCAGGCCGAGCTCGCGTTCCGGCCCACGCGCGCCGACATCGACGACCTCACCGGCGTCATCGCGCGCCTGCGCGCCGACCTGCAAGCGCGCTCCGCGCCGCGACACACGCTCGACAAGTGCGTCGAGACCACGCCGCTCGGCGACACCGCGGGGGAGTTCAACGACGAGCCCATCGAAACGGGAAAGCTATCCGCGGCGATAGACGAGATGTTCCAGCTCGATTACGAAGACGACGACGACACGGACTCCGCTACAACCGAGATAAAGAAGGACGATAGTGCGACCGGTGTGGAGCCGGCGCCTGAAGCGAGCGCGGCGGGCGAGTTCGTGCGGCTCGGCGACGAGGCGCGGCTGCAGGTGACGCTCGCGAACGGCTCGCTGCACGCCTTGGAGGAGGAGCTGGTGCGCGCGAAGGAGCGCTGGGCGGAGGTGTGCGACGAGCGCGCGCGGCTCGCCGCACAGCTCGCCTGCCTGCAGAACACGCGCGGCCTGCGAGTAAGCGCGAGCCGAGCCATCGCGTTCGCAGCCCCTCTCCTCGCCGCCGTGCTGTACTACCTGCTGCTCCCCTACATCTCCTGATGCACGGCCACCTGGGACCCGCCCGGGTATACGTAACGTCGCGCTGACACCTCACAGTACCTTGAACTATTTTATGACGATTCTTGACGACTCGCCTCCGCGCTCCGTACCTTTCCGATTCGAATATTTTATGCGCTTAGATTATGTAATGGCGGCTGAGGGTATCGCTGTATTTATGGTTATATTAATAAACGTATGTTATAGTATGGTTGCGCGCCTTCGGTCGGCTGTGGACGAGTCTGGAACGAGTCTGTACGGTTTGAGTGGGAAGTGCCATTTTGTTGTGAAAGCGTTGACAGCGTCTGTTCTCGCGTGACTGTTATAACAGTGTTGTTCTGTAAAAAGTGTCAGTATCGTATCGATAATATAAAATTGATTGTTGATATCTGCCATAATAAATAACTGTATATTATAAATTGTAAGGCCTAACGACTGTTCTTAATTGTAATTATTGTCTGAGGTTTATCGAAATTTCTGCCGAGCGTTGTTCATTGCACCGGTATTCCTTGTTATGGGGGTGATGTATGTGGTACGGTCGGTTTATACCGAGACGCGACGCGAGGCGACAACACATGGAGATGCACGAGAACCAGCGCATCTTTGCGGGGTACTTTAATACGTCATTTTCAAATTTGTACCTTTTTGTGTAGTAAATAAGTTCTATATTGTCGTGTCTTTCTCGGTGTGAGCTGACCCTTCAGTTTGATAGTGTGTTCATATATCCGAGGTTCATGCAGCGCCGGGCAGGGCCGCTAAGCGCGCACGGGTCACATCGCTTGCTATACATATCACGGTCGGCTCGTGGGACATACATACTCGTCGAAGCTCGAATTGTTACTCTTGTTATAATATCTTCGAATCGTTTGCATTTTCTAGTCTTTAGAATCGTCTTAGATCTGGATGCATCGGAATTTGCTATCCATCGTTTTTACAATTTTATAGCTAATTAACGAATTAGATAAGGTGGCCTCCGTCTTCTGTGAGTGCATCGATATGCATCACGTACTCATCGTTTTTGACAATACCTATTTGTAATGAAAAATGTGAAGACTAGGTTGCTGCTCTTTCCGAGTGAAGTAGGCGTGTGTTCGTTTGTTGTATCGACATTAATTCGTGCAACTATTTACTTGTTTTAAAAGGAAAAAGCTTGTTTTTTTTTATTTGGAAGATAATTATTGTTTTTTTGTTTATGGGGCAATACGTCGGTTGCAATACGGCCGGGGCCTTCTGACGGCGCCTGTCGCGGCGGACCCTCGAGATCGCTTAGCTCTGTGATGTCAAGGCCAATAGATAATTTTGTAATAAACTTGTATAATTAACATTTAAATAATTATAACTTTAATAAATTACCTTTACCACGTTGAATTCTACTATCGATAAATATAAATTATTTTATTGTTGCACTGATTTTGTTATGTTCAATGTTTAATTTTGTATCTCTGCCACATTATTGTACATAGATTAGTATCTTATAAACGTCCCTATGTTTAGTTTAACGTCGAAGACTTTTATGTTTTATTTAAATGAGTAAAAATATACGTTCAATGTGGATGTACTGATAAATTTATTGGAAATAATATTGATTTGTTTAAACATTGTTATTTTCTTTGTAACCTCTACCCCGAGCTATCTAGGACACGAGTCAGTCTGCAGTCGTCATTATCTAACTATAGATTAATTCTGGTTACTGACTAGCTCGTAAACAGTGTTCGGTTTAAAAAACGTATGAAGTTTGGGCGTTGATGTGACGCAGGCGCAATAATAGAATGACTAACGAGATACCTACGTACTAAAGTGGCGAGATCGCACACACAACACAAGCGGGCTATTTTTAACTAAATACGACACTAAATTCAAATGTACCTACCTATTGATACATTTTGAACCGTTGTCAATTTAATAGCAAAACGTTCTGAGGTGCGTTTTTGGAATCAAATTACTAAATGTTAGCAAAATGGCGGGTAATCACGGGTTTCCTTATTTTTTATATACTTACATTGATATCAGTAACGAGTAAAATTGTCCCCTTCTTAACCGTGGTCCGGTTGTGTAGTCCGGCCAGCCGGACCGTGTCATCAACAGCCAGACGTGTACCGTTGAACGAGGCCTTCCCCATACAATGCAATGGAGATATTTAAGACTGCGCTAACCCCAGGCAAAAATCTTCATACAAAAAAAGCCACGCGCCGCTCGAAAAAGCGGTTTTTATGGAATATCTCGTGAAATATAGATAATTTTAAAAAAACCCTAGGATGGTCCCTCCGATTATTTATCCAATTTTTGACCCAATGGTGCAAACGTAACCGGGGGCAATAATCTGTAACATATTGACAAGCAATCGAATCTAGCCAAAAGTCAGAGGTAACTCTCTGTCTGGGTGATCCCTCGGTACTCATGAATGAAGTAGTAATCTAATCTTAGAACAGTGATTATGCGATATACCAATAGACGTAAAATTTTCGCTACGCTCTTGATCTATGGTTATACCCCACCTTGAGACCCTGCGCATACTACTGACTTCCTATCGGCCGATAGTTCAGTCGGGATAATTGGTATGAAAATGTATGCAAGTTCGCACATTATAACGATTCGGTATCGGTCGATAATGCCTTCAAACTTATCTGTCGGCGAACTATAGGCAGATTAAGTCCGTAGTATACGTTCTGTCATTTAGTATACGTGGGCTCTGATAGAATAGGAGGATAGGGATCTTTGGAAAGATGTGGAGTAGGCCTATACCCGAAAGGGGCCTTAAATAAGAATTAAATATTTTTTTATTATACAACAGGATAAAATATTTAATATTTTTATTTGTAACTTTGTTTATCTTTTTTTAAGGAAATAAAAGGTTTTTATTATTATTTATTATACGTGGGCTCTTACAGTGCGCGCTGTCCATCTGTGTAATGAGTTGCCTGTTCACAACAGGCATGCCAAAACTTTACCAATTTATAAAAAATAGTTCTTTAAATTGTATCTCGCAGCATCCGAGTGAATGCGTTTACTCTTTCCTTTCACTTCTACCTAGTGGAAGTGAAAGGAAAAAGGTGCCTGGAAGAGATCGCTCTTTGCGACAAGGCTGCCCATTGTAAAACCGTGAACTATTATAGTTTGTAAGATAATGTAAGTATGCTATGTAATTTTATTGTAAGGTGTATGCATTATAGAGTAGTCTATCTAGAATCAGCACGCTTAAAAGGCGGAGTTTATCGCAGTATTAGTATTAAATACTCGGTTGGATGCTGCTGCCCATCACCTGATGTAATCCCTTAGTCGGCTTTTACGACATCCACGGGAGGAGGGGTTTATTCTTAGGCCGAAAACGAACGCAGAAAAAAATATCAGACCTGAGATATCAATGCTATTGCGGCCACAAGTTGAGCTCCTGGAAATCTGTGAGTTTGCTGACATTTTGCTGATATTTAGTCATTTGATGACATTCAAAAATCGTACCCCAGAAACACATTTCTATTGCTTTTTACTTGCGACGGCATGCAGCGGGTAGGTACATGCGGATCCGGTTTTCTTTATATGAAAGATGGTGTTTGCGAGATGGTTCTTAGCTATGTTTGATGTAAATTGGTGCAGCCTTTTCCAAGATCATCAGCTCGCAAAAATGTTTGAAAAACAATTGCCAGCAATGACAGCTGATAGTGTTTTTTTTTCTTGTGGCGACATCTAGTTATGAATAGAGTAATTAGCTTAGTGGCTCTACATTATGCGTGCTAGAACACCGATGGCTTGCCTAAAGTGTTCCTTTTCTAGAAAACTGAAAATAGTCAGGGTTTATTTTTTATAAAATTAAATTCTCAAATAAGTAATTAAATCAAAACTACATAATATTCAGAATAAAAAGTGGCCAAGATAACGCTCCAACGGACAAATTACATTAGAAATGGTTACGAGAAGGAACTCCCTTTGGCCAGCCGTGGGACACGAATGGCTAGAAATAAAATTGGAATGTGTTGCTGGGAGACTACTTGAAATGTGCAATTTCGTGACGTGCGCCGATTACCCACCTAAATACACTGCTCGACTGCCAAACACTATAAGGAGGAGCTAGCCACCAAAATGTATGCGCAGGCACATATTGTCAGCGCTACTTTGTGTTCCTACATTTTGCCTGATTATGGATTATGTACGGAGTGAGATTACGACATCACCACAGCGGTGCCACATCGACTGACTGGGTACATAACGGCATATCGAAGTATTGAACTACTTAGGTAGTCTAACCAAATATGCTTAGTATTTAGTCCTACTATGCATATTTGGTTAGACACCTTATGTAGTTTGAATCCCAGTAGACTTACAAAATAATAATAAAAATGGTTAGGTAGGTACTTACCTAAGGGGGTCCGTTTTTATACAACTTGGAATGACGGATCAAGCAGATGGCTCCCCTGATGTTAAGCGGTACCCTCTGCCTACCCATTTAAACAAACATAGTTTTTTCAAATTGGTTCACAATTGACGGAGATGTCGATGAAATTATAAAAAATAAAAACAGACGCAAACCTCTTAAAAAAAATCCTCCGTTAAAAAAAAACAAAATTAATAGCAAATAAAACACTGTTGAAATACATGTCAATAGTAGGTACCTAAATAAATATCTCAATATCGATGATATTGGGTGCAGGAAGTTAACATACTTAACACCATATATAACAGATAACACATACCTACACATACTTAGTCCTGAGGGCCTAGTCTGCAAATTTGACAAGCAACGTACACGGCCGTGTGGTGTACACTACACGGATTTTAGTATGGAGAAATCGAAGAGCGCCCCTAGCGGGCACCTTGAGAACCTCAAATTCCATACTAAAATCCGTGTAGTGTAGACCTCACGCCCGTGTAAGCTGCTTGTCAAAATTGCAGACTGGCCCCTCTGATCCCGCACTAGGATTCCCTGTGTCGTGGGTACTCGTATGTACCAGAAACTACGAGTACCATGTTAGGAACCACAACACACTGACGCGGAAAAAATAATTGCCGATCATGTAAATATTTGTACCGCAGCGGGAATCGAACCCGCACCTCTCGCATCTCGGTCAGCAGGTCGTCGGTTGGAGGACTTAGATGGTGGATATAGGACGTTCGAGACTTCGTCGTGGCGGTACAAAACTTTTACACAAATCCTAACAAAATCCTTTTATTTATTATGGTGTCAATAGCTCAACCTGATTATAATCTAAGCTTAACTATAATAAGTACAGATTTCCTTATTTCCGTACTTTGTACAACAACAATTAAAACAACAAAAAGTGATTAAGTGACCACTTTGAATCAATAACGAATTAAAAAAATAAGGTAAATCTATAGTAATCCTAGTTTTTAACGTGTCGTGCCCAATACAATAAAAACATCGGGATCGTCTAATTTATTCAGGGTGGGAAAAACTTGCTCCTTTTATATGGGCAGTGTATATACTATACTCGTACACTGTAGAACACCAACCACGTTCAAATTCATTCCGGAGCCATGACACCCCTGAAAGATACCCCTGGGGGTGCCACGGGAACTAAGATTAGACCCGTGGCACCCCCAGTCCAAATTGTTCTAGGTTTATAATAAACTCAGATTACATCAACATTTATATTACCTTCCTACGTAAGAGGCTGCCAAGAGTCAAATAGGCTTCTCTTAAACGTATTTTTAGATAAATCTACGCAGTTTATGACAACAAAAAATATATATGTTCATGTTCTTCATCATATTTCCAAGGGCACGATAGAGCCCAAAACACGATTTCGATAAAACATATATCGTGAATTAACCTCTACAATGCGCTTAGGATAACGTAAATATCTCTATTACATATCAACCATTGATTAAATTAATAAGAGCAACAAATAATATCATTTTAGGAAGCATAGTAGATTTATATTTTAAATTACGCAGCAAATATACTGTTTTTCGTGATTTGATTACACTTTTCGTTGCGCGAGCGCTAATAAAGCAGCATGTTTTAATTTAATGGTTTCTACTTGCTTTATATTGTAATATAAAAAAATTATAAAAATTAATAATATTACAACTACATACCATCTTTAGCCGTGGTGCATCTGGCCTAAGAATCTCTCATTATCTCAAATCTCTCTTTTATGAAGTCTCCTTGGACTTCATAAAAGTGGTCACCGCCACCTGAGTACCCAACACCTATACTGCGATCACCAATCCGCATGCCAAGACAGAGATTATAGCAAATCTCCTAATTGAATTTTATGGGGGAGGCCACGTCCACAGTGGATGTCATCATAATCAGCCTTTAGGCTGATTATGATGATGACGATGAGGTTCTTTAGAAAAACGAAGAAAAAAAAAACTACTACTTTATAATGGGATGCTGACAGCCTGGCCCATGAATTCCTGTCCCAAATTCTTGATGTGACAGCGCGATCCACGTGTAAAACATTACTGACAACCAATATAATAATATTGATAACTAAAGCCTTTTTTATTTTCCTTACCAACTAATTACAGAAAGTTTTATATTGATCTTTACCTATATATGTTCCTGTTTATAGTTCTGTGGATTTTACTAAGGCTACTATTATGTTTCTTCGTGACTTTTCAAGTGTCTTCTTGTTTTCTTCTTAGTGTTCTGTCTTCCAGCAGTTCGTTGATAAAACGTATAAGCGATACAAACGGACGAAGATCCCACCGACCTGTGTATTCCGGTCGAACTGAGAAGTTCGTCCGGGCGTAGCACTTGATACTTCTTCTTTCTTCACGCACTGAATCCTCTCACCACACTGGATTTTTCACTATCGGTCGCATGGCCCTTTCAGGACCAACCTCAACCTGATAAATCTCGCCTTATGAGAATCGCCTTTTTCGTGAAAGATGACCAAAAAGTGACGTGAAATCGTAGAACATACCTGAATGTGGGTGATTTGGATAGTTCAACGGGGCATCTTGATTTTTCTTTTGGATTTCACATTTTCGGGTAATAATAAAAAAATAAATAAATAAATAATGCTGGACAAGTTCACACAACATTATCTAGCCCCAAGCTAAGCCAGAGCTTGTGTTATGGGTACTAGATAACTGATATACTTAATATAATATACATTACATAGATACCTAGATATTTTTTATTATACATAGAAAACATCCAGAACACCCTGAACAAATATCTGCAGAACGCACAAATATTTGTTCCGAGGCGGGAATCGAACCCGCAACCTCCTGCGTCGCAGGCGAACCATCGCCAGCCGCGCCACAGAGGTCGTCAATAATGGGAGTAATAAGTAATAAAATATCTCCAAAGATATTCTCTGGTTCTCTAACTGTATTCGAACCCATTGGATTAAAAATTTTCGTCATAATAACTTACAAAACTCCTGAAACTCATTAATTATGTAGGTAGGTAGTAGAAACTTATTGAATTACCTACCTACCTATTACCTAGTAGAAACTTGTTGAATTACCTACCTACCTATTACCTAGTAGAAACTTGTTGAATTACCTACCTACCTATTACCTAGTAGAAACTTGTTGAATTACCTACCTACCTATTACCTAGTAGAAACTTGTTGAATTACCTACCTACCTATTACCTAGTAGAAACTTGTTGATTGTAAAAGTCATTCAAAGTCACAAGTCTATTATTGTTTGTTGCATTGAGTGTTTCAAAATTCGGATTCACAAGTTTATAATTTTCAGTGTCATTTAAGTTCTACCAAGTCACGGTTTAAATACGTGTTTCAGTCAATGCTCGACATATATTTAATTTAAAAGCATATCTAATTCAACAACTGGTAGTTTTGGCAAATACTAGGTAGATAAATACTAATGTAATACCTGACAGCACAAATAAACTAAATAAATGCTAATAGGTACGCATACTTACACACATAAAAGAATAACCCACGTTCTAAAAGTAGAGATACAACATTTTAAGTGGTCTATTTAGTCAATCGATAACTGCAAAGAAACCAAAGCACACTATATATAATGATAATTCACCTGTAACACAGAGCGGATGCTAATGAAGGTGGATCGGCGATGGTGGTGAAGCGCGGTGAAACAAGCGGCCTGCCTTCCGTCGACCTTCGATCAGCGCGGGCGAGCAGCGGCGAATGTCCGGAGGAGCGCGGCGCGGCGCCCGCCGTCAGCGGTGAACGAACTCACCTTGACAAATGCACCATTTGGCATTGTTCGCGGGAAAACTGGCGGCCTTGCGCGCGCGCCGCCGCCGCACAGAGCCGACCAATCACAAGCCTTCGCGCCACAGCCTGCGACTGCTTTGGCGGGAACCGACTCGTGGCGCTGCCGTCGCCAAGCCAACGCGATTTCAGCGTGACGGACGACCTTTCTACGTAGTCTTGAAAATTACATACGGGCTTGTGCCGCGGTAATAAACAATCCATATATGTACATAACATTTAGCACTTGCGCACTGTTTTAACTTTACATCGATGAATGAGTTACTAGTACATGGAGTTTTGCTTTATGTTATATAGTTTTCGATCTCTAATCTAATGTATTATAAGTTTAGTTCTCAAACTCAATTAACTGCGAAATGTGTTACAATTAAGTGTATTTGCTGGTTTACGCTCTATTCAATTAGTCAATTAAATTAACAAGGAGAGCTCTTGCACCTAGCTTGATGGAGACGCTAACGCTTCATGCTCGAGTGATTGTAGAGCCGACGAGTACACGCGCCTTAATCTAGTATATTCTTTTAATTTGACCAACGTTTGCCAGTTTTATTTATAGATGAGATTTTACGTGGTTAAACCACCGGTATGAAACGTGGTTGCTTGTAAAACCTTTTAAAGAATGTTTTAAAAGCACATATAGAATTTTCAGGATCTCATACAACCGTACGTAAATCCATGTAACTTTATTCCAAAACATAGCTATTTTGAACCTATATTAATTTTAATATTCTTATATCTACAACCAAGTTCATTTTTCATTACATAACACGGTTTTAAAAAGCATGCGCATGAGTCTCCTACCGAAACATTTTATTATCAAAATGGCGGTGGTAACCTGCGGCGTGACGTCAGTAGTGGCTCTGTGTTGATTCCGACAAACGCCTCCATTTAGCAGAATAAGTTTAGCACTATGTTATTCTGTGGAAATTGGACATAGCCGCAATAGCGTTGGCCATTCTCCCGCGATATAACATTATTATCGGGACGATGCCGCTCGGGAAGGGAAGTCACATTATTAATTAAATACCTACAGGATTCTGTGGTTTTCCTTATTACTCATACGGGGAGAAGTCAATGTAATGTAAATTTAACTAAAATGATTTGAAAGCTGATGGTTTCTTTTATACCAAGCTGGCCAATAAACATTTCATTTGAAATAGAAAACGTCAATAAATAAAAGTAATATTTTACAAAACGAAACTCAATGTTTCCTTAACATTATCTAAGTACCATACACTTGTATATTTTTGATATGAAATATTTATAATAATTGTAATCTAAACAAGAAGTGATTAATGAATTCAAAATGTGAAAAAATGTGTTTGTTCCTGTTCGTAGCACCTTTGCTACGGGCTAGCTACGACGTAGCGCAGCGCGTGCCTGTTTTTATGCAGATGTGATTATAACATCAAGCAGAATAAGAAATATATTTTGGTCTAATCTTTTTAATTACTTATAAATATATTCTACTGGCTGTTGCCTGCGGTTTCACCCGAGGTAGGCTATGCCCTTTCTCAGGGTACAATCATTGCTAAATTTTATCGAAATCTGTTCAGCGGTTTAGGCGTGAAAAGGTAACAGACAAAAAGACAGAGCTACTTTCGCATTAACAAACAAAGTAAGTATGGATATTTATATATTTTTATAAAATTATAAAATGAGTCTCGACACGAATCAAAGGTCTAAAAAAGGGGTTTCAGAATTTACTCAAACCCGTATAATTTCAATCACTAAATTCATTGTTCGGGCAAAGTACCTAAGACTTGGGTCTGATCTTATTCGGTGTTTTTCATGTGAATGCATTAATCATTCGGTCCCTTCCTAATAAGTCTCGGGTTCGATGGAACCCAGAACTTATAAATATGATTGGCCCCTAATTAATGTAATTTTTGGTATATTTGATACAAGTTTTTATAGACACCGACTATGGTCTCTTGATGCTTGCAAATTATATACCTACACATAACAGTTTGTGTTTATGTCCCTTTATTTTTGTGAAGTTGATTTGGACAGTTATTGCCTTTGCAAATAACAATCAAAGTAGTTGCTTTTAAACAAAAAGGTTTTTTGGAATTACTAATACTTAAATTAATTAATTTATTGTTAATTGACTTATATTTCAAATTCATGTTAACTATCTTCCTTAAAAATCTCGTAGCGTTTTACATATTTACACTGATATTATATCGATGTTAACTTTGTTTGTTTGTGTATACTAATATTATAAAGAGGAAAGATTTGTATTTTTGTGTGTGTGTATGTTTGTAATGAATAAACTAAAAAACTACTGTGCCGATTTCAAAAACTCTTTCACCATTGGAAAGCTACATTCACCCTGAGTGACATAGGCTACCAGGGGGGGATAAGAGGAGGGGAGGGGGGCTGTTTTTCATCCTGAAACTACCCGTGCGAAGCCGGGACGATTCGCTAGTAATGTATAAACTAAAGCGATTATATTTTAAAAATTATTTCTCCTATAGATAGGTAAATGATCTGCTAGTAACATAGGCTTGGGGGACCTGCTTTAGCAGGTTTTGATGGTATTTGGTGTGAGGATAGATGGAGGGTGGGTTGGGAAAGCCCCCCCCCCCCTTATTTGTCTGCTCATCCCGAAACTACCCGTGTGATGCCGGGCGAGTTGCTAGTTTGTCATAAAATTATTTTAATTAATTCGACTCGTGACAACAAGAACAGGTTGAAACAAGTTTTCGATAAAAATAAAATACCGACGACCTCTAGAACGAAAGCTACAGGGCGGGTACATATGTTTATATTGAATGTATGATGGCAAAATGACTCATTTTGCTAGTGCCTAAAAATGTATAACTATGAAAATAAAAAAAAATAAAAAAATGCAGTTTCATATTCTTAGATTTTGACTCTGATGTATTTTGATTTAAAATATTACATAACTTGCAATTTTAATTTGGAATAAGGTTGTTGTTTTTTTTGCAAAATTAATTCAATTAGTGATCAGAACTGCGACTGTGAGCTGATCAAAATTACCCCGAACGCTGCCAAGCTAATATTAATCATCCAGGAATTTCGTTGTCTCCATCATCAGATCATCTCGCTGTCACCATAATATTTTATTGTCATCAGAACTTAACAGGTAAGACAAATTCCAGCTCAATCATGTTATTCAGTGTATGAAAAACTTGGATTACTTAAAGACAATACATACATAAGAACGAAGCTCTATAAAGTAATAGCTAAGGAAGGTTGGTTAGAGAAATAGCAAATAGATACCTACCTGCGTGAAGGAATAAACTAATGACTAGCACTTGAAAATTAAAAAGAAACTCGACACCTACCGACTATATTTTGCAATATCTTGTTTTATCATGTACAGTGTTCTTCAGTGAAGTGCGCGTGAGTCAGGTGTCGTTGACCCGGGCGCGTCACACAATACCTATCCGCCATTATTACATTAAACCACACGAGGTACTTTTTGCACTGATGCTTTGTACTCATTTTGAATCAGATAGCACCAAGTGTAGAATGTAAGAGCTAAACGATGGGAATTTAATCGTTCAAGTTTTTCATAAAGAATAAATTTCATTTATGGTCATGACTTCAGTATTTCATATAAAAAGAAAAATAAATTTTTGGATATTTTTTTTTCTATTCACATCGGCACCAAATAAGTCAAAAGAAAAAAAAAATGGTTTGAAGCATAATTCGTTACGAGACTGAGCTATCCTTTCACACGAGCAACTCAGCTAAGGCTTTTTTCAGTAAATCACACAAAATAAATATTTGAAACAGTAGATTCACGATCAAGGCGCAAGGGCAAGTAACCTTCATATTCATATATGGCACGTGTCCTGTATTTTTACCCAACTACGCGGCAAAGCCAAAAGGAAGGGTTATGTTTTAGCAGTATTATGTATGTATGTAAGTTTGTATGTTCCACCGTAGCGCCCAAACTACTCATCCGGTTCAATGAATAAGGTGCCAATCGATTCGTTATGATGGTCCAGGACTACATTTTATACGGAAAAAACAATATGACGGACGCTAAAATAAAAATAAGATTTTTGTTTATGTTTTCAAGACAAGCTTTTATAAAATTACTTGTCGGAATCGTATGCTGGTCAAATTGAACCTAAGCACGGCCAGCTTGCCTACTATTGTCCATCGAGTAGTTCCGTTGTCCACCTTCCGACTCCATCATCAGATCAGCTTGATGTCATCATAATATTGTATTGTCATCGAAACTTGATGTATACAAAGTTTCAGCTCAATCAGATGTCAAGAAGTGGTTTTCATTCAGCTTGCAGCTTCCAAGATTTGACCTTAACAAAGTACCTAACAAACAAACATTGCAAGCTAATTAAAAGCTGTGAAGAAATGGGATTTCTAATGGCAAAGGGGGAAATTCAAAAATCATTGAGATTTTTATTTACATGATATACTTTATAAATATATTGCACTCACACAAGTAGGTACCTAATGTTGTGATTCATTTTTATAACTTTTGACTTGTTCGCTGTCATGACTCTACTAACATTAGATAATTTGCTAGTCTGTACAGTAGGTCTTCAGTTCAATTATATGAATATTTTATTGGACGAACATCCGGAATGTGAGTCAGAAACCGCAGGATTCGCTGTGACACGAATTTTCTATTGAATAATGGCAGTTACTAGGAACTTGTTGTTTAGGCACTTTGTTTATATAGTTAGTTTGTTGTTCATAATTTCAAGTAGAAGTTAAATGGGAATTCATTGTTTGAAATGCGTTCAGAACTCGTCCTTATCCGTGTTTGTTTAATATCATATCATGTGAATTTAGTTTGTGGATTCCCAGAAATTATTCAACCAAATACGGAGTTTCCTTCCGCTGGTTGGCGTTGACCAGATTAGCATTCACTAAGGGTACCATCCATTTCAAAAGTTCGATAATTATTTTAATGTGCTTTGTGATGTTAGTGTGTAGTTTTATTAGTTCATTGAACTTAGAGTTTAAAACGCCCTTTTTATTTCATCGGTTTGACTCAGTTAAAGAAAACTGAGGTGCTGGTGTGTACGTAGCAATCTCTAAATTTAAACAAAGCTACAGTTATCATAAACTAAAAAAAATAAACCTCCCGCTAAAATTTAAACGTCGTTGAGCTTTAGATATACTACACAGAATAGACCCCACTTGTTAGTGATAATGCAGTGGTGCATACAGGATAAAAAAATCAAATTAATATCAATGAACAAGTTTTTAATAATATGTTTTTTTAAACTAGCTTCCATGCAATTAGTGATCGCAACCGTGAGCTGATCCAAATGAACCCAAACACTGCCAGGCTACCTATTAATCATCGTTCCGTTGTCCATCTCCCGTCTCCCTCCTCCATCAGCTCACTGTCACCATAATACTGTAGATATAGTCACCGGAACTTGACTGGTAGGCAAAATTTCAGCTCAATCGGTTGGTTGGAACTTTGGAACTGATGTAAAATTAATTTGCTTTGACCACGTACAATATTTGATCACATACCTACTAACAAGTAAAGTTAAAAAACCGCTTAATATATATTGTTATTTTGACGTCAAAACAATGAGGTAAGCTGAATTAAGTATACCGTAATTACTTATTGTTCTTGGCTACGCTACGAATTACATTTGGTTATATTCAAATACCTACTACGTCGTAAATTTTTCAAATCGTCGTTAGAGACCACTCTACTTTACCTTTGTTGCAATTATTCTACTTGTCAGCAAACTTAACTGTAACAAAACAAAATTTCTATTAATTTTCTAGTTTTGTCAGAAACATATAAGTATTTAAATCACGGGGAAATGATTTAATCAATCAGAGTACCTATGGCGCCTCGCATTTAACTTTGCTATAATAATATGATACATCCAGACAGTCATCCCTCATTGAAAATATAAATACCCTAATTAAAACAATAGGTAAAAGTTGAGTTTCCTTATGAAAAATCCACATGTTTCGAGGAAATAGTTGCAAACGGAGCCAGCGAAGTGTGAATTTAATCACACACACTAACACAGATATCCAAAACTAGAACCTACCTACTTATTACCTAGTCGTTCAAGGCATGATGTCACCTATCGCATTGTAATAAGCGTTACGTGACTCGAATAGGCTATTGCAGCTGATTTGGTATCTAAAGAGATTTGTATATAGTAAATTGTAAAGTTTTTTCAGCGAGAAGCTTTGCGAAACAGTCATGTTTTTAGGTGGCTTAGCTCAATTCAGAATATTAACTGGGAGTTCTTTAGCACTATCAATAAAAATATAATCGTTGCGTGACTGACTGATTCACTGACTTATATTATCGCACAGACTACGCTGTAAGTCCTATAGAGACCTGAAATTTATAGTATAGGTTATTTTTGGTTGTATACACTAAGAAACGAATTCTCAAAATTCACCCCCTAACGGATTCAAAACAGCAAAGTGTTGAAGTTTGCACGGAATAAACATCACGTGGGCAAAGTCATGGGTGTTCCACTAGTGTCAATATAAATAAAAACGTTGCGTGACTGACTGACTATCAACGCATAGCCTAAACAACAAGCCATAGAGACCTGTAATTAGGAAGGTATGTCCTGTTTGTGATCTATAGAGGTGCACTGAGGAAGGAATTCCCGAAATTCACCCCAGCAGCGGGAGTTGAAGTTTATATGGAATAGCCTCCAATAGTCGGGATGTAGGAACAACATCTAGTTTATGGATTGAATACAGTCAGCCGCATGCGCGACCAGAAATATTTAATTCCAACGTATCTAATACTTTCACATACCACCACCTATACCTACATTCCAAACACGTCAAATCAATATAACCGATAAGCCTCTACGTCAGAAGTCAGCTGGCCATGGCACAGCATAGCTTATTACAGCTGGCATGGCACAGCATAGCTTATTACAGCTGGCATGGCACAGCATAGCTTATTACAGCTGGCATGGCACAGCATAGCTTATTACAGCTGGCATGGCACAGCATAGCTTATTACAGCTGGCATGGCACAGCATAGCTTATTACAGCTGGCATGGCACAGCATAGCTTATTACAGCTGGCATGGCACAGCATAGCTTATTACAGCTGGCATGGCACAGCATAGCTTATTACAGCTGGCATGGCACAGCATAGCTTATTACAGCTGGCATGGCACAGCATAGCTTATTACAGCTGGCATGGCACAGCATAGCTTATTACAGCTGGCATGGCACAGCATAGCTTATTACAGCTGGCATGGCACAGCATAGCTTATTACAGCTGGCATGGCACAGCATAGCTTATTACAGCTGGCATGGCACAGCATAGCTTATTACAGCTGGCATGGCACAGCATAGCTTATTACAGATGGCATGGCACAGCATAGCTTATTACAGCTGGCATGGCACAGCATAGCTTATTACAGCTGGCATGGCACAGCATAGCTTATTACAGCTGGCATGGCACAGCATAGCTTATTACAGCTGGCATGGCACAGCATAGCTTATTACAGCTGGCATGGCACAGCATAGCTTATTACAGCTGGCATGGCACAGCATAGCTTATTACAGCTGGCATGGCACAGCATAGCTTATTACAGCTGGCATGGCACAGCATAGCTTATTACAGCTGGCATGGCACAGCATAGCTTATTACAGCTGGCATGGCACAGCATAGCTTATTACAGCTGGCATGGCACAGCATAGCTTATTACAGCTGGCATGGCACAGCATAGCTTATTACAGCTGGCATGGCACAGCTTAGCTTATTACAGCTGGCATGGCACAGCATAGCTTATTACAGCTGGCATGGCACAGCATAGCTTATTACAGCTGGCATGGCACAGCATAGCTTATTACAGCTGGCATGGCACAGCATAGCTTATTACAGCTGGCATGGCACAGCATAGCTTATTACAGCTGGCATGGCACAGCATAGCTTATTACAGCTGGCATGGCACAGCATAGCTTATTACAGCTGGCATGGCACAGCATAGCTTATTACAGCTGGCATGGCACAGCATAGCTTATTACAGCTGGCATGGCACAGCATAGCTTATTACAGCTGGCATGGCACAGCATAGCTTATTACAGCTGGCATGGCACAGCATAGCTTATTACAGCTGGCATGGCACAGCATAGCTTATTACAGCTGGCATGGCACAGCATAGCTTATTACAGCTGGCATGGCACAGCATAGCTTATTACAGCTGGCATGGCACAGCATAGCTTATTACAGCTGGCATGGCACAGCTTAGCTTATTACAGCTGGCATGGCACAGCATAGCTTATTACAGCTGGCATGGCACAGCATAGCTTATTACAGCTGGCATGGCACAGCATAGCTTATTACAGCTGGCATGGCACAGCATAGCTTATTACAGCTGGCATGGCACAGCATAGCTTATTACAGCTGGCATGGCACAGCATAGCTTATTACAGCTGGCATGGCACAGCATAGCTTATTACAGCTGGCATGGCACAGCATAGCTTATTACAGCTGGCATGGCACAGCATAGCTTATTACAGCTGGCATGGCACAGCATAGCTTATTACAGTCATTCTGTTCAATGGTTGTTACTGTAATCCTTCTACTCGTCCCTTGCCCTTCTCATCGTTGTGAAAATGTTAGAGGCAAATTTTTTGCAAGCATAAACAATTTATTTTTATCTATCTATTCCTTCGGGGAAAACGGCGTGTGTCTTTATGTGTATGTAGTGCTCGCATTGCTGTGTTCCGGTTTGAAGGGTATGGGTGCCGGTGAAATTACAGGCACATGAGACTTTTCATCTTTATGTCTCAGGGTGGCGGGCGCAGTGCAATGCCACATAGGGTGCGTCCTAGGTGGATGTGACCTATGAGGTAATGCATTGTTAAGGCAGAAGTTACCGCTTAACATCAGGTGGGCCATCTGCATGATACGTCATTCACGAAAAAAAAAGTATACTTTCACATCCAACGCTTACAAATACAGATTATTTAATCCCACTTATATCATAAATGTCAAAGTTACGATGTTTGGATGTTTGTTACTCAATCACGCCGAAACGGCTGAAGCGATTTCGGTGAAATTTGGCATACACATAGATTATGACCTGGATTAAGCTATATGCTACTTTTTATCCCGGTAAAACGCGAGCGAATCCGCGGTATGACACTAGTATAAAATATTTCCGAGAATCCCACAGCCCACATAAATTATTTATGGCAATGAACTTGGACTTCCATTAGTGGGACTATTACAGTATATATGTGTCTCGGCAATCGTGGTTTGTGTCTGTCGCTTTTTCAATCACTTTGTTTGTATTCATATTTCTGTTTGGAAATGCTGATAATTGTCGAGGCCCATTGCTTTCGAAGTAGTTACTGTGTCTATCTTCTAGTAGCTACTCATTCGAATCACCTCAATGTTACTAGCTGAATACCGTGCTTTGCTATGGGAAAATTCAAATGATTACTATAGTATACTAACAACATTTGAATAATAAAGTACATTCTTTTCTGTGATGCACTCTGCTCTCAGCGTTTAATTCATTATCTGAATTTCATGATAAAAACACCACATTTCTCATCATAAAGTACGTTATGTCCTTTCTCATGATACACACTATCACTTCGTCAAATTTAATCAAGATCGGCTTGGAAAGCTAACAAACAGAGAGAGAGAGACTTCAAATTTATGTAATAACTAGTGTCCGCCCGTGGCTTCGCTCCCATTTTACCCGGATAAAAGTAGCAAATAGCTCAATTCTAATAGTCTAATAATAGTTGGTAATAGTCTATCTGTTTACCGAATTTCACCGAAATCGGTTCAGCTGTTTCGGCGTGATTGAGTAACAAACATACAAACATCGTAACTTTGACATTTAAGACATGAGTGGGATAGGGGTTGTCTTACACTATGTCACAGTAATGCAGTAAATCAATCATACTTAGCTTCCATTCAGCTCAATGGTAGCATTTCTAACGAGTCTAAATATGCAGTGCTTTATTCTTTAGATAAATAGTTTATAATTTCGAACAGTTAGAATGCATACATTCCATTGTAGGTATTACTTTCACTTCCACACTTAAGTACAACATTCCAATCACCTCAAATCAATACGACCGATAAGCGTTCACCATGGCTACGTCACAGTCAGCTGGCCAGGGCACAGAATACCTCACACGAGCCATGGGGCTCAATGGTAGTGCTTATCGCGCACGTAACGTGTTTGAACACTTTATCAGTTATGTACCAATTTCGTCGTAAATTAAGTACAGAGAGGAGAGATTTCATTTTTATAACTCGGTTGAAGTTATGGAAAACTGATATAGGTAGTTTTTGTTGGTAGGTATTGTTTGATAAGAAGTACCTACATGATTTGGATTTTTGCTAATATGTGAAGTATTATCAGTAAGAAAGTATGTGAATGTGTGAAAGGTATATTGCTCACATTGACTAACTATTCAATCATATTAGAAGCTCTGTTTTTTGATAAATACTGATATTTTGCATGCGTTTATCGCCGATTATGGCTGAAAATGTAACTGTAGCAATAACCACCTGTTACTTTTACTAACCCATACATCGGAAAAAATATATTTAAATTTGAATTATTAGGTTTCCTTCGTTCCAGCCCACAGAAGTCCACTGCTGGGCATAGGCCTCCCCATAGAACAAACATGGCGCACGGTCTTTAGCCGCCTCCATCCACTGTTTTCCTGCGACCTTCGATCCATCGAGAACTTTTACGGCTTTCTCTTTTGTGCTTAAATGTGCTGGAAATTTTTAAACACAAGTTTTATTTTTATTGTGTTTGTTTGAATAGTGTTTCAATAGTAGATTGTATCATAAGGGAGCAACATAATATTTTTACGGCGAGGGCGCTTTTTTGAATCCAGAGCGAAGTGAGGGATTCTAGAGTAGAATCCCGAGCGTAGCGAGGGATTCTTTAGTAGAATCCTGAACGTAGCGAGGGATTCAAAGTACGTCGCCCGAGCCAAAAATATATGTTGCGCCTGTGTGATACACTCTGCTTTTCATCACCCACTATGAGAAAATAAAAGGCGCCTCATATGTTATTGTAATATTATTATTTAATAAAACAAATGGTTGTATTTTTGTGTTTTTTTTGTTGTGTTTGTGTTTTGTGCTTTTTTGTGTTTTTTTGGTGTTTTTTTTTGTTTTGTGCTTTTTGTGTGTATTGTGCTTTTTGTGTTTTTTTTGTATTTTTTTTTGTGTTGTTTTTTTTTGTGTTTTTGTGTTTTTTTGGGGTTTTTTTGTGTTTTCGTGTTTTTTTTGTGTTTTTGTGTTTTTTTTTGTGTTTTTTTGTGTTTTGTGTGTTTTGTTTTTTTTGTGTTTTAGTGTTTTTTGTGTTTTGTGTTTTTTTGTTTTGGGTTTTGGGCCGTCGTACCAGCCAGTATTTATTCAAACAATATTTGCATTCGAATTATTTGGCGCTGGTTCCAAATTCAATAAGTGCGCCGCAATTATCTTTGCCGCGCACTTTTTGAATTAGGAACTTAATAAGTGCGCCGGAAAACTCATTACTGCCCGCTAAAAGTTTCTCATAGAAAACACCACCGTTGGGTGCACTTAAAGGCGAACCCAGTCGTCCTTTTCGAATAGATGGGATGAAAAAGCACAAATCATTGTCGTTGTTGATAAAAATAAATGAAGTCGTTACATCATAAAACAGCTGCTGGTCCGGTTGCATTCCTGCGGGAACGCCAGGAATGTCAGCTAGCATAGAACAAAAAACGAATAACCTATGAAATGCGCATGAGTTGAAGAAAAATTTACATTGTGTACGATATGTTGTTGCCAAAATGGCAAATGATAAGTACTACAAATAGCTGTGTTGTATAGTATTAAAAATAACTATAATATTAATAATAATTGAATTGGCTTTTATTCATTTGATAGGTACTTGGTACTTGTTTCTAAGTATTTAGATGACGTATAAGTATGACTACCATTTTTTAATTAACCACATTTCTGTGTCACCTTCATTGTTAAAGAAATGACTTATAATGAGGATGAATTCTTATAACAGGGGATTTTCTTTGGAATTACTTAGTTCTATTCAATTTCCCATACGTTTTTCCCAAACATTAACTAGTGTATAGTGGTCTGATAATATTCAGCGGGAACCCTAGTGAGGGGCTTATAATAACTGGTGGTCGGGTGCAATTTGTTATTATTCAGCTACACAGAGACACGTCGTTAGTGACGCAGCAGCAAACACTGTAATGTTGTCAACAGTTCTGTACTGCGAGCATTGCATTGTCACTTGGCGGCAAGATTTGGCGCCTCTCATCCGTTTGTATGATCACAGGGTAATTTGGGAACATTCAAAACCTATTCTATTATTGTCTGTCGAGATGTAGCAGCTTGTATCCCACTCAATTTCTCATAGTTTACAATGTAGAAAGTGACTTCTAACAACGATTTGGTCGCATCATATCGTATCTCTGCTGCGTAATTTACAATTTTAATCGTCATTTTTAATGATCTATCAGTAGTCTATATTATTTTCTTCAAATATATCTCCTTGTTGGATGGATGGATTTAATAGCTTGTTGACAATTAACAAAAGATCTTTCTTAGAATTAGTATCGTCTCTCAAATCTAAATCACTCCTGTGAACACTATTCCTTCTAGTAGTGATTTAGATCAGTTGAACTATCTTAAGATTGTAAGCAACGGTCTTTAGGTAGATCAAAGATTTCATTTGCATTCTTGAAATTTTGTAAATGCCTACTTATATTAATTGTATTATTCTTTCTATAAAAGCTTGTTTTAAACAAGATATTTTTGAAGAAATAACTTTTACCAAAGTTTAAATATCGTTAAATAGAGAGATGAGATTATTAAATAGATTGTTAAATAGGGAGAGAGACTGATAATTCATTTCAAATTTTCAGTTTATAACCATAAGCAAAGTAAAAGCCATCGTAAAAGTATGTATAAGAGAAATGATACTGATTGAAGGTTCCGTTATTTTATTTTTATTTATTAATTTTTGAATTTTGAGAAAACTTACAGCTAGGTACAAAAACGATAACTTATTTAAATACTTACATGCAAAATACATGTATGCTGAAGGCCAATTACAAATTTCCATTGATAGGTTAAGTAGTCTATGCAAAAAATACAGTTAATGTGGACGACAAACCAAGAAAATAATAATCTACATAAAAAAATTATAATAATAAAGCCAAACAGAGAATGAAAACAAATAAAAAATACCAACTATATACATAAATCAAGTTACAAAAAGAATTTGTCTGCAAGCAAGCGTTTTAACTTGCTTGTCGAGGTATTAAACAAATCAATATCTATGTCACCTTTAGTCAAGGAGTTAAATAAGGTGCTTGCTCGAATAACAAATGAGTTCTGCCTATAATTAGTCTTAACTCGTGGAACATACAAGATGTTCGGTCTCCTTAATGCGGCTGTGTTAGTACGCAGTCCTAACAGCTCCAGCAGCTCGGAGCAGTCCACCGTGCCATTTGCAATATTGAGAAGATATGATAAATCAGAAATATTCCTTCGTTGATAGAGTGGGAGGAAATGGAATTTACGACATCTAGCCATGTAATCCGGTAGGAAAATTTTTGCCCGAAATTGCAGATACCGCAGGAACTTCTTTTGGATGCGTTCTAACCTTGTGGAATACACGTCGTAGCACGGATTCCAGACTTGAGATGCGTATTCCAGGTGACTACGAACGTACGCACAATAAAGGATCTTAAAGGTTTTAATGCTTGTAAACTCAGAAGACATTCTTAACACGATTCCAAGTGCACGAGACGCTCTGTTTACTATATTATTAATATGATTGTCAAATAAAAGTTTACTATCAAAAGAAACACCTAAATCTCTAATTGTATCTACTCTTGCAAGAGGTGAGTTATGCAACGTGTATTCAAAATTAATAGCGACTGGCTTACGAGTAAAAGAGCAAACGTAGCACTTGGAGATATTCAGATCCAATTTGTTCTGCGTGCAGTAACTTTGAAATCTCATTAGGTCACTCTGCAGATGACACGCATCATCGCAAGTCCTAACATGATATAAAATTTTCATGTCATCTGCGTATAAAAGAATTTTAGAATAAAGGAAGCATGAGGAGATGTCATTGACAAAAATGGAAAAAAGTAACGGTCCTAATAAAGATCCTTGAGGGACTCCTGAAGGGACATACATAGACAAACAGGAATATCCGCTGAGAACCACCGTCTGACACCTGTTCTGGACATAAGAAGTGAACCACCTAAAAAGGTTTCCCCTTATACCCATACATATAATCATACTTTGGTTAGAACTTAGAACTAAGCTAGGCTTAAGATAGGTACCTATGACATGCACTAGGTATAAATTATGCTCTTCAAACAATTTTAGTTCAAATAGGCAGACGGTAGGTAAGTTACAAACTTGATTAATATGGTACCTAGGCGTTTATTTCCGTCTGTTTCGATCTTATTACACAACTTCAGCACAATTTACCTTACATTTTTAGGGTTCCTAAGTCCGGCATCATGGAGCCCTTACAGTTTGTCTGTCTGTCCGTAGTCATAGCCGTTTTACTGACAGTCTATTTACTGATTAGTCATAGATTAGTCCTATTATGCTGAAATTCACTGTAATAATGATATTGGTAGACCTTTGTTTGACCACGATCTCACCTGTTGGTAAGTGACAATGTGGCCGAAGATGGAGCACAAAGGTCTAGAAGGCACCTATTCACTCTAAGCCTTGAAGAGACCCAGATTATAGTTTTCAGGAAAGACAGACGACGGTAGTGTAATCCACTCCTTGCACTCCAATACATATTGGTGACGCCTATAAAGTCATGAAATAAAGGAGATAAAGTAGGGGAATGGTCGATACGTGTATTTCTTTAATGTCTTATAAACAATGTGTTTTAAACTATAGAGAAAATATATTTGTATTTCCCATAACGAACCCTTTCATTTGATATGTCTCTTTTGTTTTTTATTTTATAGTTTTCTCCCTTTAATTAACTTTCAAAATCAGAATTAGTTTATTTACGCTACACGTACATGATTGGGTCACCTAACTCTGTAAATATGTAATGTACCAACTTAAAAAAAACATGCAATTTTCGGAGAAAATAAGCTGTGCCAGACGGACAGACAGACAGACACGAGAGTGATCCTATAATGGTTCCGTTGGTATCTTTTAAGGTACGGTACCCTAATTAGACCCATTATACGCTAACAAACCAAGCTCCATGAAAACAGCTATAAATGGCCCGTGATATTGTACGATTGTCTAAACTACATGCAATTATAAAACTAGTGAAATTACTATAATTCTAGTGAATTACTAGAGAAGATGGCTAAGCAAACCCTAGGCCACAATATAAAGATGAGGCGTATTGCAGAAAAGACTGGGCAAGAAAATCAACCAATTACATCAGGATAGTCATAGTTAATGAATACTAATCAATGAATACTTTCCTACATGTCCCCACATGGCCCCAACTGGATTCTGGACACGTGTACATCACTTATCACCTCCGGGGGTCGATTAATAAATATTAATTCATTTATATAAATAGCTTCTTGATATGACGACGGGAATCAATTTTAATTGAAACTTGAATTTTGGTGTTATACCATATTTGATGATAAGGTATAGGTAATGTTATATCAAAAATAAACATCTTAGTATTGGATGCTAAGATTAAATGCCCGTATGTGTTGGGCTAATCCTACTAATATCATAAGTGTCAAAGTTACAATGTTTGGGTGTTTGTATGTTTGTAACTAAATCACGCTGAAACAGCTGAACCGATTTCGATGAAATTTGGTACACAGATAGATTATGTTCTCGATTGAGCTATAGACTACTTTTTATCCAGGTAAAACGCGACACTAGTACTTTATAAACCAAAAACCAATTCTACATATCTTGCTGTCACATTGTGATAGGCATGGCACAGAAGATAATGGACTGAAAGACCCAACATTTTATAGAAATACCCAAATGTAGTTCAGTTCATGAACTGAGTCGAAGTAACTATTAAGTAATCTGTGACTGAGTGAACATGAGTGGCTTTTACGGAGTAGACTACAATTTCGTCAATGTCATGTTACAACAAGTTCAGCTTTTGCACTAAGGAAATTTCGGTGTATGGAAGGTGTGCCAATTTAAAAAAAGTATTTGTGATTAAGTTGAAATAAGAGGACAACATACCTACGTACCAAATAAAAAAAAAACATTCAACTAAAATATAAACACATAGGTATTCAAAACAATTAAGTACATAAGTACAGTCACATTAACGTAAATTACTACGAAGGTATAACAAAATAAGGGTCAGTTCTAAACTTGTGTATACATACGGTACGGAGGCCTGCAATGCTCTTAGTTTACATAAGATATTTATAAAAGGAGGATTTATACAAGGGCGAGGAGACATTTAAAGGAAGTGGGACGAGGGATATCATGAAAAATAATATCTTACAAAAATAAACAATCTTTGTAATGCCAAATTGACAGCCAATTCACAGAATTATTGAGTTTTATCATGAAAAGCTATGATAGCAATCTGGATAAATTCGAATGAATCTTTGTTTTTATATAAGTAAAAAGAAATCGACTCCAGTTTTTCGTCGAAAAACTAATATTACTAAAGTAAAGAAGGGAGGCATACAGGATAGGCAGGTGCTAAAGTGAAAAGATAACCATAAACAAATATTCCAAAAAACGTATAAAGGTGACTTTATATGAAACATATTGTTTTAGAATGAGGAAGCGATATCAAGTCAGCTGTGCTACATTCAGCTTATCGCGATAACACATACCGGTGGAGATACAATTATACCATGATACCTGAGAAAGTTGCTGGAACTGTTCCAATATAATCCGGAAACTCATAGACGCAGAGGCGGGTATGGAACATTTTTGCACATTCCGTTCTAAATTTACATGTGACGATCTGACAGGCGTGTGACGCGCGCTGACGCAGCACGGCCCACGTCAGCACCTACTGAATCACGCACAAGTAGCTACCCATCGCACTTGCCATGTATCTCACGTTCCTACATATTGAACCCAGTTGATTGGTAGTCATTTTTAACTCCATCAGTTTCTCCATCAACCAATCATCGAGTACATCGGTTTTAATGGGCAAATCATTCATCACGATGATAAGTATCTCTGGTTTAAAAGTAGCTTTCTGAATATGGAATGTGTACTGTTTCTTTGGGTTTGAATTTGCTAGCTCTAATACTCTCTCTGGCATTTTGGAAATTATTTGATACAGGAATAGTCAGTAGGGACGCAAATAGAATATTTTCAATTAAACCTACGTCTAAATAGTGTTATATAAAGGTTAAATGTGAAACGAGATCAAATGATGCATTTCTATAATAATAGTTGACTAGACCATTATAATTACCTAGTTATTCTACGATAGTAAGGCACACCCCTCCACTCGGGCCTGCTGCTCCATGCTAAACTAGTATCTGTATGTATACTTATCATATTTACGAGAATAGGCCTTCTGTGTAAAATAGCGTAGGTACCTAACCTACAGAATATATATATTATATATATATTTAAAGTATTATTACTATTATATATTTATATATAATATATCCTCTCTCTATCTTTAAATATATTTACCTCAGAGCTTTGAAATCATCATCACCAATGCCCAAATATGGTTATCAAATTATTCTAACTCTTTATAAAAAGTTTACTTGTATCATAGATAAAATAATACTATACTAGTACTTGTATATATATTTCGTTGGGATATTGTAATAGCAGTGTTAATATTATAATTTCACTAAGTATAACCACTATATAAATATATATTTTTATAATTGGCGTCACTAGGCTTGTGCATTTGCCATTTGTAGTTTCATTGTAGTGATTTGCAACGTTACACTCCTTCCAAGTCGTCAAAGTCACAGTCAAGTCAAGTTTTACTTTCAGTCAGTCAAGTCAAGTTAAAACTTTGGTAGACAATTTCCACCGATTTGAAAAGTCTTTAATACACTTCCATTTAATTTTACTACTCTTGTGTTCTTTAAACAACTGCATAGGTTAAAATGCCAAAAAATAAAAAAAATATGACTAAGATGCAACCAGGAAATGAAATAAAATTAAAGTAGAAGATGTCTCTTTTCGGAATAGGCGGAAACAGTCCATTAAGTAGGTTATATTATCCACGGTCAAATTGACAAACTGACAATATCACACAATATCAATAGTTGACAATTTCATTGGCAAATTATAGCTGTTTTCTCGTGATTACCAAGATTTTGTATGTGGAATGAATACTAAAATAGTTAGTCAAAAATAAAACCTATCAATCAACCTACCGAGTGACAATCCAATCTTTAATAAGCCGTGATATGGAGTCAGAAATGAGACAATTGACAATCTAACTAAAACGTAGTGATTACATGCTCAGTGAATCTAACCGTTCAATTATAATATCACTAGTATATGATACACTCATCAACACGGTCTAGGGATATTTCATACTCAATTAAATAACTCGAAAAGTACTGGCCGCATTGAAATCTTTTATACACCGATTTGTTTGTAATTTATCTCAGACTAATTCCAAATTAAATTTTTTTAAAATACTTTTGTTTCGGTGGCATAAAAATGTCTTGATGTGTAGGAGAGGGAATTTTCATTTGTGCGAAATTTAGAAAACAATACGAATTACGTTTAGTTACAGTTTTTTTTTCATTTTTAAACGAAAGATAAAGTTAAAATTGAGGTATTGTAGCCATGCAACGCCAATATTGGCGAAGGCGGAGATGTTACGAGCTGTGGGAATGCTGGAAGCTGGGTCTGTTCAGCGTAATGTTGCTGAGGCCATAGGGACCCACCAAAATGTAATTTCAAGATTGTGGACACGCTATCGTGCCACAGGTGAAGTAGCGGAGAGGCACCGGGGGCCAAGTCGCATCACTACCCCCAGCCATGACCGATTTTTGCAAATTACTGCGCGAGCTCAACCAAATGCAACGGCGACTCAATTGGTCCAAAGGCTGCGAGTGGAACACCAAGTGCTTGTGAGTGGCCAAACTGTAAGAAGGCGACTGCATGAAAGCAATCTACGCTCTCGTAGACCACTCCGGGTCCCACCTTTACGGAGAGGCAATCGTGGACGACGATTAGAATGGGTTCGGAACCACGTGGACTGGGGCCGTGAGCAATGGTCCAATGTGCTGTTCACGGATGAATCCAGGTTCGGCTTCCATCCAGATTCACGAAGGACGCGTGTTTGGCGAGTTCCTGGACGATGGAGCCGTCTTCAGAACCCTCAGGAAGTTCACCCATACCAAGGAGGAACAATTATGGTTTGGGCAGGAATTCGTCTTGGAGGACGGACGGATCTCGTTTGGGTGCGGGGCAATATGACGGCAGAACGATACGTCCAACAGGTGCTGGGGCCCGTAATCTTGCCCCACAGAACACAAATGGGGCAAGATTTCCTGCTCATGCACGACAATGCCCGGGCACACACGGCGTGAACGGTAGCAGCTTGGTTACATACACACAATGTTAGGGCCTTAGACTGGCCTGCTCAATCGCCAGATCTAAATCCCATTGAGCATGCATGGGATATGCTGCAAAGAAGAGCTCTGAAGGAAGTTCCTGAAAATCTGGCTACAGAAGATCAACTTTTTGCGCACCTCAGAAGGACATGGGACAATATTCCGCAGCAAGACATTGACAACCTTGTTCTGAGCATGCCGAATCGTTGCTGATGTGTTATGAACATCATGGGCGCTTTCTCAGACTACTAACTTCAAGTTTATAAACACAAATTAAATGATTTTTCTATTTTTTTCAGTTTTTACTCATAAATTAAAAGTTAATTCATTTACGGTTTCCGTCTATGCTTAATTTTTTTCCATAAAATCCTGAAATTTTAATCGAAGCCTTACCCTTATTAAAAAATGGTAGAATATTAATATAACGTATCTTTTAAATATATACATGTCATATTAATAATTAACACATTGATACTAATTCGCTTTTTTAAAAATATCCCTAGACCGTGTTGATTTGTGTACTTCGTGTCACCGGTTCTTTCTTAATCACCCTTCGTTAGGACAGTGACCAGCTTGAGTTATATTAGTCAAATTATAATGCTACAAATCCATCCATTTCTAAAGTTCTAAAATCAGTTCGGTCGTAAAGTTTAGACTGGTACAAACACGCTTGGGTTCAAGTCTTCAATTCCTGTTGTCAAGGCATATTTGTGTGCGTGCGTTCTGTTAGTTAGTAGGTACCTATTAGGTAGGTAGATATTATTTATTCTGTGCTCCTGGTCAAAGGCTTCGAAACCAGCTTGTGACTCATTGTTCGCGGTCCTGTTGCGTAGTTGCAAAACCTAATGGGATTTACTGTGGATTATTTATTCCGTAAGTTTTTTGATAACTTTTTCTATACCTACCTATAGGCATACAAACATATTTGTGTTTATGAAATTTAAATACTTAACTGTGCTACTAAGAAACGCGGGCCATCCTTTGAGGTACACTTAGTCGTAAATACTTGTATTCAAACGATGGCCCGCGTTTCTTAGTAGCACAGTTAGGTATAAAAACTTCATAAACACAAAAATGTAAGTGCTATATAGAATATTTTAATGTAAACCAAGCCATTATGTATTTTTAAAACACTTTGATTCTTAAATTATTTGTAACTTGTGTTCTTGAAAGATAATAAATAAATAAATAAAAAATAAAAAAATGAAATAAATAGTTAGGTGTTTTGTCTCTTTCAATCGAATTTAAAAAATTGACAGTCAGTTCAATGCAAAAGACAAAACACTGTAATAATTAAGGATAATTTGAATTTTATAATTACGCATGCTCATTATTGCGCATTATTAGTAAGCTAAGAGTATGTTTTTGGCCTTCTCTAAACTGTACAAACACGGATAGTAAATATGCTCTGTCGTCAAGGGACTTTAGTGTGCCAGAACTATAACTTATTAATTGACACAATGCGTTGCTGAAAACTTTTATTTGCTCTGTGTTATTTGGAGTTCTCGTATTACTTGATTTCTTAAACATCATTTCCTGAGTAGGTAATATCCATTGAGAACCACTGCACTGCAATGTTGTATGAAAAATTTGCTCTATTCGCTGTTTAGTTATGTTCGGTAATATACAAAGCTTAAATCTAAATTTCGTGTCTCATTTAAAGTTTTTTATCAGCAGCATACATATCATCCGCTCACACGATCGATGCGAGCCGGGGGGCGAGGACGGGGGCGGGGGACTGACGGAGGTTTGCCTACACGCGGCCGCGACAGGTCTCGACATGTAGCTTGGAGGTAATCACCCTCGGACCTCGCGATAACCTCTGATCATTTATAAATGCTAAATTTGCTCATTTACGCATGTTTCGACATTGCGCATTATTAGTAAGCTAAGAGTATGTTTTTGGCCTTCTCAAAACTCTACAAACACTACTCATTTCACTTCAATATAATACTGGTTAGTAAGTATAACAATATCTACTATTGGTAATTTCACAAAAAAAAAACATCTCTCTTTAACTGCTTCTGAAGGAATACTCGAAGCAATTTTACCAAAGTCAAGTAATATTATTTATCGTCAAGTCAAAACCCCGTTTAAAATGGTGGCAAAAAAAAGAGTCTTTGGTGAACAAAATCTGAAAAAATACTCAATAAGTTAATTAGGGCGAGCGAGGTGAGTCCTCTACTATACCAGAACATATGCATTTTATGGTACACTTTACGAAAAATCTCTTTAAATTTGTAATTTAACATAGTTATTTAAATTAATGTCTAGATATGTTAAAATATTTTGAAAAAACAAGTCAAAAAACCTTGTGTGCCCTTATTTGCTTGTATCACAGAATATATAATAGCTAGTATTAACTATTCCACACACACATGTTACGCCAGTTAAAATGCCACCAAAATTACACGATATAGGGACCTACCTCGAAAAAACACAATAAAATGTACTTTCTTAAATTACGACTTTTCGTTCTCAAATGGCGGATTGATTCAATTTCACTATTACTTAGGTACCGGTATAGATTTCAGTTCTTGACGTTTTAAAGGTTAAGGCTTCGACCAAAGTAAAATAAATGGACTGGCCTTACCCATACAAAACGTCCGTGAAAAATAATACAATTCGGATTTAAGGTACGTTCAACAAATAAACTATCTATCTATCTATCTATCCAGCCGGTAACACACACTGCTGAGTAAAGGCTCTTCTCTATAGCGCCACTCCTGGCGGTCTTCTAAATAAACTAGGTGAAATTAAATTATTGAACTTCTTAAAAACTGTATTTTTTTAATACTTAATACTTTAACAGATGCAATGTGTTTTCTAAAGTTATTTCAGTAGGTTTATAGTACAAAAATTGCCGAAAAAAATGCAATTATTGAATGAAACTTTTACAAAAATACATGGTTCCCTTCTGTTTTATGTAGTTACGTATCTATTTTTCAGCTCTCAAACATACACAATATAAATCAATAGAAAAGCAAGTCCACCTAAAGTCTTCAGCTCAATCAATTTGTGAAAATTATATTTTTTATCACTCAATAAACTAAGAAAATATCATAAAAATCGTACGGAAACATAAATGTATAAAAATTCCAGTATTTAAGAAACTGCAGAGTGCAGTTTTAAGAATTTTGCACAATGAGTTTTTTTATACTACTTGGAATGACAGATCAAGAAGATGGCCCACCTGATGTTAAGTGGTACCCTCTGCCTATGAACAGTGCATTACCTCAGGTCACGTCCACCTAGGACGCGCCCTATGTGGCATTCCACTGCGCCCGCCACCCTGAAACATAAAGATGAAAAGTCCCATGTGGCCGTAATTTAATCGGCACCCTTACCCTTCAAACCGGAACACAGCAATGCGAGCACTACTGCTTTGCGGCAGAAACAGGTATGGTGGTAGTACTTCCCCGGACGAACTCTTTCACAAAAAAGCTCTACTACTACTAACCGTTTTTTGGCGTATAAAATTCATTGTGTAGAAAATGATCAGAGCAAATACGGGAAAATGTATTCCACTTCCAAAAGTCGTCTGTTCTTGCTCGTCTTATGACTTCTATCCATTTTTGTTTACATTAGATTTCTTTTGGAAAGCTATAAGGTTAATTAACATGCCATTACATATTATATGCAATTACCTAAAGCGACGTGCTTAGCAATGTTTTCACGTAAATAATGCAAATTACAATTCTAAATCAATACGATACCCCATAGGCATCCGATTTTTTTGCAGTCTGTACCGGACCATCCGTCATGCGTGAAGTCTTGTCAAATATTTCGTCGCTGTAGTTGGAAAACTAAATAACTAATAACAACAACAAAACCTAAATCGCGAGAAAAACGCGATTTACTGTTTTATTGCGTCGAAAATGGCAATAACTTTTTTATCGTAACTAATTTTGCAGTCCGTGTTTTGATATGTTATAGATTGGTACTGTATCTATTTTTGAATTTAATAATAATACATTTTAGTTCTTTTGATTAAGAGAAAAAAATAAAAAAACGACTATGTATTTTTCCCTCGCCAAAGTTTTGAATAATTGATGCAGTTATTTATTTTTGCATGTCAATTGTTTAGTTTTCCTTCGTCAATGATCTCCACTGGGGTTCAAAAAGCTAATGATAAGTGCCATTATTTAATTTTTCCATAATAGTGAAATCATGAAATGATCTATTATTTACTTATTTGAATATGACAATCCTATCCATGTGTATAGATTTAAATAATATTAAAATACATTTTAAAATAAAACCAACTAATAATAAGTAAATAAATATTTCTGGACAGTTCACACAACATTATCTAGCCCCAAGCTAAGCAGAGCTTGTGTAATGGGTACCTACTAGACAACTGATACACTTAATACAATATTAACATAGATAGATATTTTTTTATCTATATAGAAAATACCCAGAACACCCTGAACAAATATCTGCGGATCGCACAAGTATTTGTTCCGAGGCGGGAATCGAACCAGCAACCTCCTGCGTCGCAGGCGAACGTTCGCCCGCCGCGCCACAGAGGTCGTCTTCATAATCATTTCTTTTTATCAAGACTGAATATTAGAAAACTACTGAAACACCTACATTATTTTAGCAGACTTATAAATTAAAAGTAAGTGACATAACAAACTTATCATACGACTAATGCTTATAAAATCAACAAAATGAAATCAATTTGTGGAACACAATAATTCAAAGTATCAAAAAGAAAAAGGTATGTCGACTAAAATTAAAACTATCTACGAGTATAAACTTGTGTCTGTTAACTTTCATTCAGAGTGGGGAACATTGAGATAATGTCCTGGGGCGTAGTCCTCCTTGTCGCTCGTCCTCTAGAGCAAGACGTGTCCATCGACATGTATGGGCCATCATAACCATGCAATAAAGTCGATTTCGCAAAATGTGTTAGTTATGTAGTTTTCCTACTACACGTCGATTTATAAGTTTTTTATCAATTGATGAAAATTATATTACAAAACCTTTACTTACGAATGAAATGCGATGCCTGAAGCTTTATTTGTATTTCTTGTGTTGTTTGCACTTTCAGAAAAGCACAGGAAGGCATTGTATCACCAAGGTATCTAATTTTGGTATTTTTCAGCATAGCTGTCACTCGTTGCCGTGACAAAGACTGACTGAAGCGAAGTGTACTAGCTAGGTCTGTTTAGAAGCTTCAAAACTATCGTTCCCTAAGGCCCGTCCATTCATTTTATTTACGTCGTTGGGTTAAGGTACCAATTTCGTGTTCGTAGCCTGGGCAACATTTTTGATGCAAAGAATTCGAGGAAATTACTCAATTAACTAGAAAACCCAAAATCTACGGCCTGGGCAAACTGAGCTCATGATAACCTCCAATATTAATTTCGCATGTATTTTGTCTTGTGATTAGATGCAACAGAGATTAGCGTTTTGGTAAGATTTAGTGGCCGCGGCCCGACTCACCACGGTCCGACTGGACAGGCTCGAATGAATTTAAAAATTCTCTACCACTTTAAACTTCACCCGTATTTTTATTTAATAGTCGCATCAATCAAATCATATATGTTCTAATTTGTTTTTTGCCCGTTCAAAACTAAATCTGTTCATTCATTCATTTGCTTTTATAGTTTAGGAGGACCACAAAGTAATTTGTCAATTTTTATTGTGATGTATTCCGACTCTATCTTTTTAAATTTCTAATCCATCATAATATTAAATTATAATGTAATACCTAATTTTATTTATGTATATATTTGTTAATGTTTCTATCTTTCTGGCATCTGCTTCACCTGCCTTATTAATATATGTTTGCAGCAGCTTTGATGTACAGATATCAGCTACAATTTACATATTTTTATATAATATTCTCACTCTCATCTCATCTTATAATAATGGCTTCTGAGGAGTGCTTCATACAATTTCGCCAATGTCAAGTGATATAATTATATTTTTATAGTCAAGTCGTCAGAGTCTCCATCAAGTCATAACCCAGTTTAAATGGTGGCAGAAAAACAGAGTTTTTACTGTAAAAAATCCACCATTTCGAAAAGGCACGCAATACACTTTTACTACATTACATCACACAAATGTGCTATTTATCCAATTACACCGATTAAAATGCCACCAAAATTACACGAAATAACTCGAAAAAACACATTAGAATACAATTAAATAAAAATTACGACGTTTCTTTCAAAAATGGCAGATTGAAGTTCTATGTAATATTCTATTTACCTGTACCGTAAATAAGCTACAGGTACGTGAAGTTGGCAGTAATATTCCACATAAACTAAAGTGGAATAAGTTGCCAATGTTAAAAAAAAACTGACTGAAACTGTAGAGTCAGTCTTTTTAAAGCGGATATATATTATGTAGGATTGTAGAGTCTACATATCCGCATAAAAGATTGTTTTGATTTTGGATGTAGTTATATTAGTCTCTTTCTCATTGTCTTGGAGTCAGGATCGTAAGTTTTTTTAACTTTATAAGTGCCACAGTAAATGAATTTACCTACAGCTAATAGTTTCCATTCCTATAATTATGTCTAACTGCCAGACAGACTTTGGATAGGGTGATCTTAGTTCTAAGTAAAGACTGCTTTAGCTCAGTGCAATTAGAGCTCAATAATCCAGTTAGAAGCTAATTAATTAAGTAATAAGAACACTCATCAATCCACATTCGGTATTGGCCGTAAATTGTCTTTATCGGCGCAATGTCGCGAGTTCAACCTCTGACGTCACGAGCGATAGGTATAGCTTATCGTCCACGGCCGATATTGTTTCTGTGGAAAACTATCAGCACTTCGGCCCCTTGCCCTATGCAGAGCTGAGGTAGGTACAAGATAACCTATTGCTATTTATCGTGACCTTTTTGGAGTTGCGGCAGATTTTAACCCGAATGCAATTTCAAATCTCTACTGTTATAGGTTTTTTGTTTGTTTTGCAGAAATTATACCTGCCTATCCTGTTTTTTGCCAACTTTTCCAGTTTGGTGTAAAATACGTAAAACATTACAGCAAACTGGGCGTCCAATTGTGATCATCGATTCGCGAGTGCCTCATTTATGAGTCAAATTATAACCTCTACGATCGATGTACCTACATGTAAGCGCTGTGCGCAATAAATAAATAATAAATCGATGGAATTATGCATGACGGAAGCCCCGCTTACGTCAGAGGAAGCGCTTCTTTTAATGGCTCCAGCAGGCTAGGAGATAGATAAAAAGAGGAGCGGAAATGCTCGTCCGTCTGTCAATGCGGCGACAATGTCGTGCTATTTGTGTTAAACGAGCGATTTATTTCAGTCGGTCGTGGCGTGAATGTCCGCAGAGGAATTTCGGCCGCCAGGAATCCAATTCCGTTAGCTTGCAGCGACTGCAGACTGCCGCGCCGCGGTCGTTCCGGATCTGCAGGCTCCGCCGTGGCTCGCCGCCGGTGCCGGCCCTAGATAACACTCCGTAATGGCTGAAGGCAGGCGCCCGCCAGCCACTTTACTTATCGCAACGCTCCCGGCTCCGGCACCCCCTCTATCCGTGCGACAACGCCACCATTCGTGCCATAAGGAAAATTCGAGATGCGTCTGAGTGTGACTCATCACCCCGTTCACTGACGCCGCGCGCCGCTCCACCACCGCCGTCGGTTCGCCCGGCAACACACACTTTCCATTTTTAATGACGTCTAAAGACAAAGCTGCTACGTGAATTTCGTAGGCGTGACATTTTTATTTCTTACCTTTACAAGGGCATTCATCCATAAGGGCGAGACGGCACGTGCCTGTCTCCGGTCGATGCTCACTCACAGCAATTTCCGATCGTAAATCACACAAACGTCAGCGAATAGGAGGTTGCGCGGCGCGGTGGCACCGGCGCGGCGGACCGTACGCCTGCGTGCAGCACGTCGGTCAGGCTGGCGCGCGCTCACGGAACTGACTGCGCCGGCGCTCCATTTGGGTCACTGTCATACGGTGGTGGGTAGTGGGGGACACATGTTCGCCAACTCGCCTCTGAAAAATTATCGTCTCGCGAATTGTTTCACCGATGCGGGCGTTTTCCCCTGCGCGAAATGCACCAATCGTAAATGTTCGCGCCATTCACTCTTGCCGCCAATTTTCGGCAGTGTCTGGCGGCAAAACTCGGCAAATAGCGACTTCATCGCTTGAATTTGTAGGTGCTACTGAATGACGAATGCAGTCTTCACCTGTTTCACTGTCTCATTCTGCCGCGGCCACAGTCACAGCTTTCGTTGTGTTTAATTGGCTTTTTGGATGATGTATTTAGTCACGGTATTGAATACAAAATACATTTTGTTACAAGAAAGAACTGTCTTTAGCTGCGTTTAGTTACCTAGTAGCTGTATTCCGGTACTTTAGGTATACTTTTTCCAAAGGTAGAAATTTTGTTGTCGTCATACATTCATTATGTTTTTTATTCACCATTTTCTCTTTATTTGTTATACATACGGAACTAACGAGTATTTCTTCTAAATTTATTGAAACTGATTCTGCTTTTACGATCAAAATTGCTTTAAAATCCACTAAGTAATGAGAAATGGGTAGCTAACTGGCAAAATTATGATCTTTTGACAATATACAAATTGCTTTTACATTGGATTGGAGGTCTTTGTAGGCCTATTTTTGAAGCGGTTACAAAACTTTTCAATTCGCTGAAACTTACTCTGTCGAGAAGCCAGGTCTGTGACCAACTCCACTCTCTGAAATAGATCATTGTTTTCTAAAGAAAATAATATTTTCGATAGTTAAATCCGGGAGCTTTATACTATCCCACTTAAACAGCGCACTAATTTTGAACATTGTGTCTAAACAAATATTTTTGCTTGGTTGTAGAGAATCTTGAATAGCATGAGACTGAAGCAATAGTTGGCTTATGCATAACAAATACATGCCGCATAGGGCGCGTCATACATAACGCACTGTTCATAGGCAGAGGGTACCGCTTAGCATCAGGTGAGCCATCTGCTTGTTCCGTCATTACAAGTTTGTGGGCATACAAAATATAATTCACAGAGCACTAATTAGGAACAAACAAATTATATAAGGTATCACGCTGACCAAAACAAGCTGAGCTGGCTCGCTGGTTCAAGTCATAGCCAATTTTAGGCGAGTTGCAACAGTCCATGAGCCCATTACGAACTATTATCTATTTTCATTCATAAAATCGGCGCCATCATGTCTATACAACTTCCTGGGATTGAGAAAGTTTGAACCAATCAAGCTATGGTAGAGAGGCAGCTCTATAAAGTTCAGGCCACATTGGAGAAATGCGAGAAGGTTCCGTTTTCATTGATAATAGGATGGTTTATCGTTGAGATATTGTAAAATATGTGTTATTATCATTTCACTAGTTTTTTTAACTTCGTGAATGACGTAACAACTTATTTCCCACCTGATCTAAAACGGTAACCTCTGCCTTTAGCGATGCATAACCTCAAAGGTCACGTCCACCTTAGGACGCACCTACTGCACTACTGCTTTGCGGCAGAAATAGGTAAGGCGGTAGTACTTCCCTGGATGAACTGTTTCACAAAAAATCTTTACTACTACTAATGTTATATTATAATTGCGATGTTAGATTGTCAATCTGACAATATCACAAGACAATTCTACACTACCCGTGCGAAGCCAGGGCGAGTTTCTAGTATACAGACGACGTAGGCCTCTCCCAAATAATACCTCCTATGTCATCGTTGGGAGGCCTTCCTACATAGCGTTGTCATTCGGATCGTGCTCGAATGACAACGCTATATCGGTTCTGCTATATATCGGTTGCTGCTGCCTGCCCATTGCCTTTTCAACTTGCTAATTCTGGGAGCTATGTCAGTGAACTTGGTTCTTTTATGGACCTCATTTTGAATCACTTATCACTCCAATAATTTTCTCCATATCAATCTTATTGCAATGAGTACAATGCCAACCATTAGGGGTTTAAGGATCTCGAGTGGCGACCACAAGCAGGAAAACGCGGTACAGAAAGGTCCCTCTCGATTGACCATATATATTATAATGGTCAGTGGATGGAGGCGGCTCAAGACTGTTCACCGTGACATTCTATGGGGGAGCAGTGGTCTTCTACAGGCTGATGATGATGATGATGATGAATGAATACTAACACAAAGGTTAGATACTTGTATGACGTGACGACACACACCCTTTACAATTTGCCGACTAGTCTCACCGCGTTCCGGTCTTGCTTGATCTCATGCACTCGGTTTTTTGGGCTTCCATTATTAGGCGAGCGACTACTTTCGTTTTTGAAAGAATTTTCCGTGTTTTGTTTGTTGTTCCAAGTATCAAATATAAGGCTGTAAATAGGGTATATTATTCTCATTCGGCAATCTACCTCTGTTGAATTAGAATACCTAGTTCTCGACAAAACGGAAATAAAGTCAAACAGGGGTTTTCCTGAAATATCTTCAGCCTATTTCCATTAGGCAACGACTCAGCTTTTTGTGACTAGTCTGAAAAACTGAGTCGTTGCCTTTTCACCAAACAACTTATTTTATTTTATCAGTTTTGTATTTTCTCATTTTTACTTTTCTAAAATTGTATTTTTGTATGTAATCATTTTGTTTAACTAGCTGATTTTTGTATAAATGTATTTTCTTTCTTTCTTTTCTTTCAGTACCTATCTATAGTAATTAGTAGCCAACCACTAGACAGCAGTAAAAGCATTATATTCACTAACCGTGTTACTAAATTCGAATTTGGAATATTTGCACAGTGTTTTCTCTTTTGCATTGACAAGCATTTTCAAATTGGACCGTAAGAGACAAAACGACAAAACACGGTGGAACTACGCAAAGGATATTCTAAAAAACCGACTCATCGTTTCTTCTTTATTTATTAACTTGTAACTCTCAGGTGCGTCTATTATTTAGGGAAGCCCAGAGTTATAGAACCACGTGTTGATTAACACGAAGAAGTGATTTCTGGATAGATGCGGGTTGATGGTTCCGTGCAGAGGGAAACAGTTACAGATTTCAATTAGGGTTTAGCGCAAATAATGCTGGTATTGATTAGCTGGTTTTGAATGCTCTATGGTGAGCTCTTATAAAAATAAAGGCATAGCAGGCATCCGTGTTGCTCGATGGAGCTGACAAACGATATACTACACAATTATGGCAATTATGGTAGCCTAACGTTTCAATAGTGCAACTCAGAATCCAACGATACCGGGTTCGATCCTAGGCTCCTCATCAATGACTTTTCTAAGTTATGTGCGGATTTCCATCGCTCTGTGCTTCGGAGGGCACGTTAAGCTGTCGGTCCCGGCTGTTATTGATTAATAGCAGTCGATAAGCCATGTCAGAGGCCCTCGGGCGGCTTGACAAACTCTGACACCAGAGGCCAGCACTACCTCATACGAAACGACGAAACGACGACGATGGTAACTATGCCTAAAGTAATCGGGGAAAAATATATCCATGTTATGGTTGTTGCCGTAAATCTTCTAAGTATGGATTGGTCTTATAAATTGTGTGTTTACTCCAACGAAAATTGTAACGGTTTAAATAAGCTAATTAAATAGCAATTAAGTAACAAGTGCAATAAGTAAGGTTACAATTAAGTTACTTAGGTTCAAGATGATCCTTGTGATCTCCTTGATTGCCTTTTGAAAGCTATTTTGACCTCAAAAGTTGGTAAAACTGAAATCAATATTGATTCAATATTAATATCAATATTAGGAAAATAGGTACAAGTGCAACTAATTTAATCATGAAATTCCAGAATTATTGCGTTTTGATTAGTTATTTTAATTCATACCGATAAGAAAATAAATTATCATGTCACGCAATTTTATTGGCAGATAGCACTTTCACAGGCACGGTAAAATATTCGCAGCTTATCTGTTTGTTATCTTGGAATTCATTACAGAAATATTTGAGAAAGCATTTCTTAACTATTCAAATGTGTACCGGTGTCTGTAATTAAACCTTACAAGTAAAATTTGACCCATTTCCAGGTCTTCGATTGAGTTAAAATTTGGCATACCTGTCAAGTTCCGATGACAATAAAATATTATGGTAACAGCGAGCTGATCGGATTATGGAGATAGAAGTATACTTGCAGTGAGCACAAAAAAAAAACAGGAGTTAAGAGATGAGATGCTGCAGCGTCTGAATTTGACTTTCAAGGCTGTATCCGACTGGGGTGATGCCAATCTAGTAAACATCACTTTATTTCAACCGGCGCGGCGCTATTGTGATTAATTTTACGCGAAAATTGAAAATTCACCGTTTTAATTGAATTACGCCAAGAGCAAGTTATTAAAAACACAGTTACGGACCTGGCGAAAGCTTGACATCAAAATAACTGAACAACTTACGGTCTGGTCTGGGTAACTTAATGTTCTCAATGTGCGTCATACATATCATGACTGCTATACAAAAGTTCTGTCTGCCTGAGATGGGTTTGTCGGTGAGTTGTCATTTTCAGTACCTAGTAGCAACTCTTTGATAATATGTAGTTTTAGCAAATCTATGTGATCAATTTAAACAAGTTTTTTGCCAAAAACATCTTTTCCAAAACAAGCTTTTATGAAAATTATAATCTGAACGGTGTACTGATCAAAATGAGCCCAAATACTACCAGTTTACTAATTATCCGTTGAGGAACGCTGAACTTGACAGGTATGCCAGATTTCAGCTCAATCGAACACCGGGAATGGGACCAAATTTAATAAGATTTCATAAGAGACATAAGGACGGGTGAAACGAAATAGAAGCTTGTGAAAATAGGGACGTAGCTGCCAAGTCAGGACATTCATGAACAATGAGATTTGCAGAATATCGCCTGCTAAGTTTGAACCTTCAACATTGCTGCTGGTTACTTTAATTATTATCAGACATAGACTATACAGTATAAAACCGGACTCTACATACATACTTAACGGATCTTATAATAATGGCTGCAGCATTATCAATAGACACTATCCGGCTGGCAACAACGAATAAAATTACATAAACACCAAAGGACCTTGCAAGGCTTTTTGATATAATCTCGCTTTAATGTCAACGAGCTTGCGTGACAAGTTTGGCCAGCGATCAAATGTTTAAACATGAACAAAAATCAATAAATACTAAAACTAACTCACGGCACTGCTCCATATCCATTCAAAATCCACTTCAAACCGGTCTTCATATTCTAAACATTAGTTTATTATATTTGATTTTTGAATCCATTAGCTACACTTAGAAATTAAAACCTGAGTGGCTCGTATGATACAGGCTTCAACCATCGATAAAAAGCCTCGAACCTCTGAATGTTTAGCAACACGATGACGCATTAGTTGATTAAAAAAAGCGCGGCAAAATCATGGCTGGGCTGGGCGGGGGGCGTTCCAGGGCGTAGCGCCCTTGGCAACGCCCCTTTGAGTCGGCAGCGGCCTCAGTCAGCTTTAGGCCCAAGTAAACACGAAGGGACTGTAGTCGAGGATCTCGTTGCTTCGAGTTTTTAGATCAATATGCTATGCTATTTCTGTTTAGATGTATAAGCGCTAGAAACTCCATAAATGATTGAATTGGTCAAAGCTATGAGTTCATCGCTATCGGTATAGTGGTGTAGGAATGCCTATAAGACAAAGATAAAACAAAGGAGAAAACAAACATAATGCATAAAATAAACAAATAAATAAACATTATGGTTATTTGATTTTTTATTGTATAGGAGTAACAGAATGATCATAGAATATGGGGTGAAGTTCCGGCGGTTCAAGAGCCGCCTGTCACGTGATCCCCCGGGCCACGATGCGTCGGCGATGGCGATCACACGTGTGTTAGATAAGTTATAAATAAAGTGTTTTCATATTTATGTTAGTTTCTAAGGTATTTATGTTGATATGGGCTTGCTGTTTACCTAGGGTTAGTTCATTTGTCAGTAAGCCTGAAATAAAGATTTTGAATTTGAATATTATAAAAGGTCGCATTCGCCGCTATTATGGGCAACACAATATTATGCTGATCGCTACTTCAGAAGAAATTAATAAGGATTTAAATGTTATCTCCTTTGTTGGCCATGTTTTTTATGTCTTGGAATGACGGATCAGGCAGATGTCTCACCTGATGTTAAACTGTACCCTCTGCCTATGAATAGTGCATTACAGTCACAGTCAGGTCACGTCCACCTAGGACGCACCCTATGTGGCATTGCACCTTTACCCTGAGACATAAAGATGAAAAGTCTAATGTGCCTGTAATGTCACCGGCAACTATACCCTTCAAACCGGAACACAGCAATGCGAGCACTACTGCTTTGCGGCAGATATAGGTATGGAGGTTGTACTTCCCCGGACGAACTCTTTCACATAAAAGCTCTACTACTACTTGTGTGAGTGTGAGAGAGTTTTCTCCATTGAAGAGAGATTTATCTTGCTATAAATTATGTTGTGTTTCCAAAATTATTATTAGGTAATACTGTACTACTGTATAATTTTTAACCAAGTACATAGTATTTGTATTCCCATCTATAATTCCGCACACTACACACATATACTTTAAAAAACGTACCTATCATTATTAGAAACTAAAATAATTTATTCCTGAGATATCTAAATCATGACTCACGGCTACTCAGCAAGGTTCCAAAGACATCCGTGACCACATCCGTAGGTATCTCGTTTCAGACATTGCAAACTTTATTTTATTTACGCATGTTCATTGATTGTTATCTTTCCTGTGTTTAGTTTGTGTAGTATGCGAAACAGTATTGTGCACTAAAGTGATGGAACCTCCGGTGAACGATCCATTCGTTTGCAACCTTTCTTTTATTTACGTACGTACCTTGATAGTTATTTTTACCTGTGTTTAGTTTGTGTAGTAAGCCGGCCAGTAATGTACAGTGAAGAGATGGAATATCCGGTGAACGAATGGATCGTTGGACGGACGGGTAGACACAGGGTCACACCAGGGTCACAGGGTTAGTAACACACTTAGGTCACTAAGGACACATTTGATAAAATTTATTGCAGTGACTTCATATTTTGCAATAGATTGATGACGATTACAAACATTGGCCATTGCAAACTTTATTTTATTTATTTCTATTGCTTCAGTAGTACCCTAGATCCTGTTCATCCTATGCCGGTCATCATCAGACCCTAGAGCCTGATATCGACAAAAATAAAAATAAACATGTTTTAAATAAATAATGCTGGACAGTTCACATAACATTATCTAGCCCCATGCTAAGCAGACTTTGTGTTATGGGTACTAGCTAACTGATATACTTAATACAATACATTTCATAGTGTATTATTTTTCACTTTATGGATAACATTAAATTTACTAACTAATTAACCATTTTTTTTGAACTAATTTCGGACTTTGAACAGGAAGAAGGTTTCTAATGAAACACCTGTAGATGGCTCCCATCGGCGCTTTAGCCGAGTTGATAGTGCCCACAAATTTCGTCTTCAGCGTCATAGTGTTCTATGGCCGAACTGGTAAAGGCATTGCCGATCACAGGCAAGGTTGCGGGTTCGAGTCCCGCTGGAACGGAATTTTTGGGTTACATTTAAATTTAATACCTGTAAATCGTACAAATATTTGTTCCGAGGCGGGAATCGAACCTGCAACCTCCTGCGTCGCAGGCGAACCTTCGCCCACCGCGCCACAGAGGTCGTCGAATATTGAGCTCAAACTGACGGTTCTGGCTGCAAACATGCATGAGTTCCCTTCAAACAAATTGTTGCGTCCTTATGATCCTGGGCGGAACGGAATGGCTACGCTTAGAGCATGGACTATCGGACCATTTTTCTAATACCGGTATTTTTTCGATATCATATTCTGAAATACCGGAAAACCGGTATTTCGATATTTTTTCGATATTCATACAAATATGAATTCAGTAAGTTATCTTGTCTTATTATATGTAAAGGATGATATAAACGCACAAACTATCATCTAAAGGAACACAAAATCTACATTTTTACCACACACATGTTATAAAATAATAAATAGATAACATTAATTGGAATTAAAAAACTGTAAGTAACTCTTACAAAAAATCAATAAATAAGTAAATAAATAAATATTGCTGGACAGTTCACACAAAATTATCTAGCCCAAGCTAAGCAGAGCTTGTGTTATTGGTACTAGACATCGGATATAGGTACTTAATACAATATATTACATAGATAGATATTTATTATTAATACATAGAAAATACCCAGAACATCCTGAAGAAATATCTGCGGATCGCACAAATATTTGTTCCGAGGCGGGAATCGAACCTGCAACCTCGTGCGTCGCAGGCGAACTTTCGCCCGCCGCGCCACAGTGGTCGTCAAAAATATAAAATAATATAAAAGCATTATGTAAATCAAGAATTCCCTTTTTTTTGAACGAGCGAAGCGAGTTCTCCGATTCAAATTGAAATAATCGGCGTTTGTATTTATGTATGTATGTATGCATGTTTGTCCGAGTATAACTTCTGAACCGTTAATCCGATCTTCATGAAATTTGATCGGGGGGTAGATAGTCTTGTTACAATTTGTTGGTAAGGTTATGAGCTATATCGGTCTGGGGGTTGTCGAGATATTGGGGTCCAAGAGGGGGTAAACAAATTAAAAGTGAGAATATCAGATCAAATGGGATGTCATATGAAAGCCCCTCACTTCGAAAGTTCAATTTTTTTTTTAAACTTTTGATCTTAATTATTTTTTGAGATATTAGGGTAAATCGAAAAAGTAAAAAACCAAAACCTCTAGGGTACTTCCACTCGCTTTCCTCTAGGGTACTTACAATCCTACATCGCTGAAATTTGGTACGTTTGTAGCTTTTATGACACAAATACTGGGAAAACTCTAAAATTGAAGAATTTCGATACTTGTACCCTGAAAAACAATAACCAAAATTGTTGACCTCCCGTTTTTAGGAATTTGAACGACGTTGTAGGTGGTCTAACTTTTCAAGCCACTTAACACAACTACCACTTAACTGCCACTTATTTCATCTCACAAAATTTTTTTTGAAGGCGTTTTTTTTAACTATGATAGACCTTTTTTTGGCCACGATCTCACCTGTTGGTAAGCGACGATGTGGCCGAAGATGAAGCACAAAGGTCTAGAAGGCACCAGTTCACTCTAGCCTTGAAGAGACCCAGATTATAGTTTTCAGAAAAGACACACGACGGTAGGGACGGAGTGGAATACCACTCTTTAGCAGTTCGCATTATAAAGGTAGAAATGAATCGTTTAGAAACGAATAGAACGAGTACGAGAACGAGTTTAGTACGAATAGAGGGTATACTGATGAGGTAAGGATGGTACCGAGCTGTGCGTCTGCTCTTCCAATGATAAAAAGGAGATGGTGGGATCAGATCGTGAAGTTCCTGGGAGCATTGCCCGAAATGTAACTATAGATAGAAGATCGAAAGGCATGCGACTTTACGGCGGTGCTTGAGACTCTGGATCTTAGTCTCTGCCATATGTTGCTCACCAATAAGCCTGAAAGCTCTGCGTTCAATCGAGTCCAAGGCAGCAAGCTGGTGTTTGGCAGAGCCATCCCAAACATGGCAGCAGTACACCATACAAGCCCAGAATTGAGCTTTATAGACTCAGAAGCTGTCCTGGCGTGAAGTAACGCTTTACCTTATTCAGGATGTGTAGCTTCGTGGCAGCTGTTTTTGCCTTAGACTCGACGTAGGAGCCAAAGTTGAGAGTAGGCGTAAGTGAAACACTCAAAAGCTCGAGGTTAACCCCTACTATAGCTACAGGTACATCTCGGAATACAGGAACTTGGAGAAACTGACTTTTTTACGCCGAGAAGAGACAAGCCTGCGTATTAGAGGCGTTGAACTTGACTAGACTGGCATCGCCCCAGTCGGATACGGTCATGAGAGTTAAATTCAGACGCTGCAGCATCTCATCTCTTAGCTCCTGAATGTAAATCTGCCTAGCTCGGGCAGTGGAAACATAATATCTCTCCACAACTGTGCTGTCGTCTGCATACCCAAAGATACCGGGCATTAGCAGATCATTAATGTGCAGCCGAAACAGTGTGGCAGATACCACTGATAGACAGATAGACTCCTGAGGTACCCCGGCGTTTATAGCCAACTGATCCGACGAGCAGCCATCAATAACTACTCGTAAGGATCTTTTCCTCAGAAAGTCTGCGAGCCAGGTGCAGAATTGAACTTGCAGTCAATACTCGCGGTATTTGTATATTTTGTGCAAAACTACAGGGAGAAGTCAAAAATTGAGGATTGTTTTTGCGATGAAAAACGTAATATTTGGTGGCTAAGTAGGAAATCCACAGCTAGATGGCAATGCTAATTATGTCTGAAAATTAGATCGCGCTATCGATGCGTGTTGAAGCTTGGATATGAAGTACCGTGATAACTACGTTCATTTTATGTGAATGTACTTACGTATATAACATAGATATTTTTTTTAAAGAAATAAGGTAAGTAACCTTCCTAAATCGCGTGTATTCGCGAGGTCTCAGTTCGGGGCGAACCAATAGTTAATAGTAAGTAATAAGTAGGCAAAGGTAAATAAGACACCTTGTGATACTATATTTAAGTTTCTGCAGCATAATTGAAACAAGAAATGTAAAATTAAACCTTAGCTTAATTAAAATTAAGCCTTAGCCTAGCTAGTGTTGGTCACGTAGCGCCGCTATTTGTATCTCATATATTTTTTATTTAATATCGAAATTCCGGTTTTAGTCCAGGCCAATACCGGTTTTTCAATATCGGATTATTGGTCCGATATTCCGGTATTTCGATACTATCGAAAATTCGGTATCCATGCTCTAGCTGCGCTCATTCCCACTAAACAAGCTAAGAATGTCTCACAAAGAACGTCTTACATACAAACAGAGAGCAGAGCAGTCGTTCCAGAGCTACGTGGCAACAAGAAAAATGCCATACAGACAGACAGACACGCTATGGCCTCAAACTTATAACGCCTCTCTTTTTAGTCGGGGGTTTGAATCATCATCATAATCATCATCAGTTTGTAGAAGTCCACTGCTGTATTTAGGGTAATCTTGCAAATCAAATCAAATATCTCTAATAACGTAAAGTATGGTAAAGTTATGGGTCCAAAATTCAGTGTGCTCATACTTTTGCTTACAAAGCGTGCAAATATTCCTTTATTATTATCAGGTATTTATTACAAAGGAAAATTAAAATTAAATTTAAAAAATATGACAAATTATTGCACCACCGCCAGCCAACAACTTTCACTGACCCATTTATTTCATACACGAAATATCTTACAAAGTTCACTAAGGTGGATGGGCACGCTTGCGGCGCCAAATTCATTTTTTTTGGTGTTTTTTGCCCATTAAAGCTCATCAACACTTCTTCAGATAGCGAAAGTTGAGTTCGCGAGAACTAAAAGACTTAACACAAATGTTTTTATTGATAGTATCTCATAAATATCATCAGTATATTTTATATTTATATTTAATTAGTAGGAAAACCAACAGCTATATATAAATACATAAAAAACAGAGTTAAAAAACAAAAAGCCAATTCCAGGTTTTCACGTGTAGAACGCATGCGTAGTGCGTGTTTTCACGCGTATATTGTACCTTAAAAACTTTCAAAGATTTGATACTACTATTATACTAGGTATATACTTCGTTCAGTCCATAGGAGGGCCTTTTCTTATACTAAGCTGTCCGGTTCATGGTTCCCACTCCAAAACCTTTATCCCAATGATTGTCAGTTCTGACCTGCCCATGGCCACTTCAACGCTTGCTAAACTAGACGCCTTTTCCCCGAAGGAAGGGCAGAGCCTCAAAATGCCTCTTTTCACCGTGGGTTGCACCATCGTGGGAATATAGACGTGACAAGTGGTGAGATCATAGCCGCCATAGCCACAGAATAAATATTAGTACAGGTACCATAGCTTCACACGACTAACTCTGCTAACGTTTTTTTTGTGGCTTACGTCTGCACACACACTTTTATTGTCATAGTTTTATTACAGTGTTTTTTTTTAAATTTGTTTTTTTCTTGTTGATGTGTTGCTTTTTGTTTTGTAACATTTTCTTTCTTTATTTCAGTAAATATTACCTTCCTTAATGAGCTAGCAGCCAGCACAAATCTTATACCAACAAATCTCACTAACAAGGCCGGGTAATCACTTAGTCGGCTTTTACGACATCCACGGGAGGAGACGGAGGGGTCTATTCATGGGTCTATTCTACAACATACCACAGCTTGCTTATCTAATTAATTGCTTATCTGCAAATATAAGGAACATTACCATGGTTTACAATAAACAACATTTCCACGAACTGGACGTTATAACTAGAGTGTAAATCAAAATATACACACGACCCAACGCGAAAACGATTTCCAATGGAAAAACAAATTGGGAAAACTTATTAGGCAATTAGTTGATGTTTTTACTATATATAAAAAAATTATCTATGTGTTTTTACTAGTTAGTCTATCTTCCTAGCTAGGAGTAGAGTCCCGGCGTAGCAGATCTGTGTAGCACTGCTACGCACATTGTTGCTTAGCGCTACAGTCTACGGCGTAGTCAATATTTTGAAACCTGGATGCTACGAAGACTGAGGATTTAAGAAGTAAGATTTTCAATCTGTTTTGGTGATTTTCGAATGTTATTACATATGAACTATGAGTAAGTGCGAGTACATAAGTTTTTTAAATGCAGCTGCACAAAATAATTACGTCCAATTCTTTGAACAATGCTTGACAATTCAGTTTTTTTTTCTATTTCTAGTTTTTCTTTGATTTCCTTGTATGTATGTTTGTTTGGTAAGATTAAAATCTTGCAAGCGAATTTCGACTCAGTTCCTATGTCAGATCACGCTATAAATACCTTTCTATCAAGTTTCGATGACAATACTTATGGAGAGCTGATTTGTCTCCATTATCAGATCAGCTCTATCAGAGTATTGTCAATCAGGATGGCAATGCAGCCAGACGCTTCCATAGTGATTTGGATAAATTGAGAAAAATCTTTAGATAATTTGCAACGTTCTTAAGATACGTTCTAATGCTTCATTTGTATTTTTTAAATGATATACCTACTTGTATTTGTATTTGATATACTTACTGTAAATAAAGATAAAAAAAAAAAAGATGTAATAAATGTGAACGGTCATTAGACTAAACGAACTAATGAAGTTGATAGATGTTTTATGGGAGTTATCCTTATTACAAAAACGTGTTTCTTGTTTTTATTACAGGAGTGATTATGTCAACCAATTTAAATACATAATTATTAGACATTATCATATGCTTGAGTCAGCAATGTGATTAATATTATGTCAACCAATTTAAATACATAATTATTAGACATTATCATATGCTTGAGTCAGCAATGTGATTAATATTATGTCAACCAATTTAAATACATAATTATTAGACATTATCATATGCTTGAGTCAGCAATGTGATTAATATTATGTCAACCAATTTAAATACATAATTATTAGACATTATCATATGCTTGAGTCAGCAATGTGATTAATATTATGTCAACCAATTTAAATACATAATTATTAGACATTATCATATGCTTGAGTCAGCAATGTGATTAATATTATGTCAACCAATTTAAATACATAATTATTAGACATTATCATATGCTTGAGTCAGCAATGTGATTAATATTATGTCAACCAATTTAAATACATAATTATTAGACATTATCATATGCTTGAGTCAGCAATGTGATTAATATTAAATACATAATTATTAGACATTATCATATGCTTGAGTCAGCAATGTGATTAATATTAAATACATAATTATTAGACATTATCATATGCTTGAGTCAGCAATGTGATTAATATTAACTTGTGGTCTCACCCTACTTATGATGGTAAAGGTAATAAATAGAACTGTGACGGCTATTGTTTAAACAGCTTATAAAATGTAAGTCATGGGCATCCATTGACCCACAAAATATCTAAAAAAACATCCAATTCTTGTCTACGGTCTTAAATTTCAAAGGTTATGGAGATAAATCCTTTGCTTTTATAATCAACTGGCAGATATGCCAAAGCTGTTTTTGCAAGGATGGTTTTTCATTGACTGGATCAAGAAATTAAAAAAATCCGGCCTCCTACTACTTTTAGCTATTTGCCTCTATAAATAGGTTACATACCCGCTACATTATATCTTAATCATTTTGTTCTCTACTAATAAATGGACAATAAATGGACAAACAACGAAAAATAAAATCAATACGTCCAGTTTTGTACCAAACACGAAATATTAGTTGTACTTTTAGTAAAGGGGGCAAACAACGAAAGTGGGCGAAGGCTTATAAAACGTAGATGATTCCGAAAAAGGGGCGAAAATCTACAATTTGTATGAAATTAAGAATTTGTAGACAAAATATGAAAGGGGGCGATTAGCGAACAGACCCGTTTTTTGCTATGAAATATATTTTTCAATACAAGCTTTTATAAAGTTAGAGATCGGAACCGTGTGCTGATCAAAATGAGCCTAAACACGGCCAGTCTACTATTATCTATTGAGAGTTGCGTTGTCCACTTTCCGTCTCCATTATCAGATCAGCTCGCTGTCGCCATAATATTGTATTGTCATCGTAACTTGACAAGTGCAAAATTTCAGCTCAACCGAACTGGTTCAAAATTCAGTTGCAAGATTTCACGTACACGCGTACATTGCAAGTTAAATAAAAGCTTCGTCACTACACGTTTGCCGTACGTACCTACATGTCGCTAACGCAAACCTCTTATAAATAAATAAATAAATAATGCTGGACAGTTTACACAACATTATCTAGCCCCAAGCTAAGCAGAACTTGTGTTATGGGTACTAGATAACTGATATACTTAATACAATATATAACATAGATAGATATTTTTTATTATACATAGAAAATACCCAGAACACCCTGAACAAATATCTGCATATCGCACAAATATTTGTTCCGAGGCGGGAATCGAACCCGCAACCTCCGGCGTCGCAGGCGAACGTTCGCCCGCCCCGCCACAGAGGTCGTCTTGTTGAATAACTCCCCCGGGCTCTAAAAGTAGGTTTCTCCTTAGACGTAAAATGACATCGTTTGACCATATGTTCACTAACGCGTCCTTCGTCATCGCCTGGTTGGTAGACAAAAAATACAAATGTTAGAGAACTCATAGAATTGAAACTATCGTGGTTGGGAATCATATTAAAAGATAAACGGCTAATTACCACTATTTTTCGTCACTTTGCTGACGTTTCATGATGAAGAGGCTTCAGTAGGGCAATCACGAACATCTCATGTAATCGTCTGGTAAAGCTATCGTGTTTACCATACTGAACTCGGTCTCGAAACGTCAGCAAAGTGACGAAAAATAGTGGTAATTAGCCGTTATCTTTTAATATGTAAGAGAACTCTGATTTGTGCACAAAACCCGTCACTGATGGATGTGTGACAAACCTGGCCATACCGGTGGCATACGTAAAAAAACATACGCAAACACCATATCCACACTTTGTGTTTGTAGAGGTTTACCTTGGCTTGCCAAACATGTGGAGGCCTATTAGATATTTACTGAAACTGTAATGTCAAGCAATTCTTGTGGATAGAATGCCGAATCAAGTTTTGCTTGGACGTGATTCATCAGAGCATTGATGACGTCACCTCATGGCCTGCCCTCAATCTAGTAAGGCTGATATAGCTAGGCCACCTGGCTGCCATTATTATTATGGCAATTCAGTTTAAATCTACCAGTGCAAGTCATCGTATATATTCTCTAATTTAGCAAAAAAACAGTTAATAATCTTAGGAAATGGTGCGGAAGTAGAGTAGTGGTTTTTATACTGAGCAGTTTTCTATCTGAATCTCAGTTAGGCATGTGTGTCTCGTTATGCCAACTGGTAGGTATAATTACTAAAATTTACTTATAGCAGTAACTAGTACTCTAACTAAAGAAACTCTTAGTGGATTGGACACAGTGATTCATCAGATCCATAAGAGATAAACTTCTCTTTTAACTCTTTACCATACAGATAAGAATAATAAAATCAAGATTCATATTATAGACCCTGGTGAGCATGACTCTTCTGTGGAGCCGCGATGCTGGCAAACACGAGAATGCGGCGTCTGGGACCTCGAGAAACTAGGAGCCCGGTCCTAGTAGCCTGATTCATTTATTTTCCTTTTCTGGGACCACACGAAATATGAACAAAAAAAGCTATTGTTCAACGGGCGTCATAGACGCGTAAGGATGATTACAGCTCGTTACATCTCAATACATTTTGCCATAACAGGAGACGCCCTTAAGGATATGTGTCACATAAGCTATAATGTATATTTTACAGCTTCAAATCGTTAGATGCCGAGCTATATGATGATGTAACGAAATATACGAAGATGTAACGAGATATACTTCAAAAGCTATTAATGATACCCTTTAAAGCGCTCATTCCTTCCGTTTTTAAAGTACCTCTATGCAAGGACCTCAATTATTCTTAAAAATTTGTTAAACAGACCGGAAGCATCCCATACGAGACGTAAGCCAGTCAAATGAAGGTGTACATTATATAAATAAATAATGCTGGACAGTTTACACAACATTATCTAACCTCAAGCTAAGCAGAGCTTGTGTTATGGGTACTAGATAACTGATATACTTAATACAATATATAACATAGAAAGATATTTTTTAATATACATAGAAAATACCCAGAACACCCTGAACAAATATCTGCATATCGCACAAATATTTGTTCCGAGGCGGGAATCGAACCCAAAACCTCCGGCGTCGCAGGCGAACATTCGCCCGCCCCGCCACAGAGGTTGTCATACATTACATTACCTGCTGCGTGTGCGATGTAAAGCTATACATCCCGGGATGTAATTTCCATTAATCTATATCATAGCAGCCGTATGTAACGGCCTTTATCTGAATTCTAGTACCTACAGCTAGAATTAAAAGTATATGAAATATAACCAGATCTACACGACGTCCCCAATCTGAGACTCGTCGACAAAAACTTTTCTTTTCTTGATGGCTAAGGCTGAGCACATACAGAATCACGCTTAGGATTGATACTTAGCTGTCTACTGGTTGGTGACTCATCTTCATGGGTGAAATGAAGCTCGGCTGCCTGTCCTCAATACTAATCAGAAACCGTTTTAAATATAAGTGTTAACTACATAACATACAAAAAATATATCCTCTTTCGTTGTTATCAAGTATTTAAAAGTTAAATTACCTGCATCGATATTTAATTCAAGGTTATATCTATATAAAACACTAGTCTCCGCCCGAGGCTTCGATCGCCTTTTACCAGCGTTAAAAGTAGCCTATAAGTAGCTCAATCTAGTTCATAGCCTATCTGTGTACCAAATTTCATCGAAATCGACTCACCCGATTTGGCATGATTGAGTAACAAACATCCAAATATCCAAAATTCTAAACATCTAAACATCATAACACACAGCAGTTAGACACACAGTCCTGATTCCACACTAGGATCCCTGTGTCGTGGGTATCAGGAACTACAAGCACCATGGTACCACAACACCCTGACCAGGAACAAATATTTGCAGATCATACAAACATTTGTCCCGCAGCGGAAAACGAACCCACAACCTCTCGCATCTTAGCCGGCTGCTCGCCCACTGCGCCACAGAGGTCTTTGAAGTCTGTGTTGTATTTGTCAGAAACTCAAAAAGTGAGTACAGATCCACCAACTTACTGCAGAATGCGACATAAAATTTACCTATATATATTTATTCTACAGATAAGTTGGTGGATCTGTAGTTCATATACAAGCATCGAGCAACGCAGGCCTCCGCCCGTTCCGTGTTGCTCGATGTATACCTACAAGCCATCGAGCAACGCAGGCCTCCGTACCGTGCTCGATGTATACAAGCATACAATTTTCGCGTACATTCTAGATCTATGGTTGAAAGCTTCGACCAAAATTTTATTTATGTCGATGGTTGAAAGCATGTATCAAAATATAGCAAAGTGAATGATGCTGACCATTTCGCGCCATTCGAAGACATAATGCGCGCGGTCCGTGACGAATTCAAGATGGCGGATTGGCGCGGTTTGGCGGTCGTTCACCTGCGCCCGTCGAAAACACCGCTAGCAACCGCTTCCTTTTGACAATTTGGTATAAAATTATCAATAATAAATTAAGTAACGATTTGCCATCCACCATCCACAAGGTAGGTACCTACTTGTAAATTGGTGACTCTGCATTTAGTGGATCATTTCGGTAGAGCAGGCCAACTAAAAATAAATTGATCGAAGATCTAAACCTGACTCTAGTGTTTGGAACTTCTGGGACTGAGTATTGTAGAAGTAGGTACCCATGTAGGTAGGTAAACTGAATGTTTTATAATATCATAAACCAAATGTCATGTAGAAGCGTTTGTAGGTTATGGTATGGGGTCTTGGCAGGTTAGGTACGTACCCCAACTTCAGATCCTAAGGACGTGGTTTCCAATACCTACTAGTCGTAGGCCCATACATTTTTCTACGCAATACGCCTACTAGATGCTCACATATGGTGAAGGAAAACATTGTGAGGAAACCGGCGTCCGGTTCCTGACAATGTTTGATCGTGTGTCTAAGAACCAAAATAAATAGGAAATAATGTTATACGGTGCACTGCATCATTTTAAAAAACTTGTTTTAAAAAAAAAACAAGGTTGTTAAAATGACGCCGGTTTCCTCACAATGTTTTCCTTCACCATATTTGAGCATCTATTAGGCGTATTGCGTAGAAAAATGTATGGGCCTACGACTAGTAGGTATTGGAAACCACGTCCTTAGGATCTGAAGTTGGGGTACGTACTATGGTACACTATGGTAAACCATAGTTCACAAATTTTCAGGGTGAACGAACCTAAAATGGCTAACGCTGGGTGTCCTAAACAGAACAAGTAACACAGCGAACGAATAAATAGCAAAAAGTCCTATTTGTTGCATATTCAATTATTTTCAGTCTAAAAGGGGCAATACATAACACAACTTTGATTATGGGGATTTCCATTATCCTAAACCACCTCTCGTTATGAGATCGAACATGTTTGGGTTATGGTAATTTTATGAATGGCAGATTAACGCGGTTTGAATGGTGACTGTGTCTGAATGTCACGTTGTTTCCATGAATAAACTAAATACCTACGCAGAACTGAGAAGCGAACTTATAATAACAAAGTTAGTTTACCTACATATTTATCTTTTTTGTTTGAGGAGTAATTATTTAATGCTCTCTATTTTCACGGTATCTTTGTTGACCTTGTGATACTTACATGAAGATCAAAAAATATAGAGTTTTTGACTGATGAGATGGCCTTCTGTTATCATCATATCCCTCAATGTTTATGTTGTTCAGCATTATCTAATAAGACTTAATTTATCATCACTTATCAAGTAAACCACTTGAAATGCTCGAAGCTGCGTGGCAACAGTTGTCGAAATGAGTTCTCCGCTCGCCTCGCCTTGAGGTCGGAACAAGGTCTCGGCCCGCTCTCGTTACACGCTATGCAAACTTCAATTGATATAGCAGCCTTGATTCACGCTTTCAGATTTTTGGCCATTGCAGGCATGTTTTATAAAGAGTGCATTATAATCGTTTATATACCGGACCAATTTTTGTGGTGATTGAATAAACGAACTTGTTGTGTTGCCTAGGTAGAGAACCTAGGCAAAACAACGGTTCGTTTATGCATGTTTTTTTTATAACACTGATTAAATTTATTTACAGAAAAAAAATACACCTAATACAAGTAGGTATGTACCTACAAAATAAAAAAAATACAAAAGATACAGTTGTGCTACCTGAAGACCGCTGCGAACGATGTAAAGGTAGCTCAAAAGATCTAAATCAAACTGTTTTTTTAATGATTGTTTTAGTGCGTAAAAACATTCAAGTGGAAGTGTAGGGCTCGTTTTAAGAGGAGTGTACTGGAAGGGCGCCTGAGCCCTATTGCACTCGAACGAAGTTTGCTCCTACTTTGGCTATTATCTCATCAACTTACATACTTACATGAAAGTTTGTACAAATGATCAGTACACGTATGTATATGTGAGTCAGTTTCTTATAAAATTACATGTTTACCCATCATCATCATCATCAGCCCACACTAGTCCACTGCTGGACATAGGCTTCTCCCAATACGCGCCACTGAACCCGGTGTTCGGCTCTTCTCATCCACTTTCTGCCCGCCGTCTTTCGTAGGTAATCGCTCCACCTAGCCAAAGGGCGCCCACACTACGTTTGCCAAGTTTAACGAATCATACAAAATATAAACTGACGCACCACGGGTTTAGGCATCGACGTAAATAAAATCTTTGGTCCAAGGGTTTAGGTATTACTGCACTGATCATGTGTACAAAATTTCACGTATTTGATGAGTTATTAGCCGAAATAGAAGCAAGCTTCGTCCGCGTGCAAATCGGCTTGAGCGCCCTCAACTCCCAGAAGGTTGCATACGAGTACTCGTAGTTGCTCTGGGAGTAGTAGAGACTGTGGTAGTAGGCCTTACTTTGATATTACCCCTAACTATTCTGTTTTCTGCAAATTTTCTTAAGTTATAATTTGAATAAAACCTATGCAAAGTCGTCACCTGAAGAATTAGTTTCAACTTACTCCTAAATCGCATGATTCTCATGTACGAACTGTAACGACAGCCAATTATTATTAGCGGGTTGCTAGCCGAGATGAAACAGGCTTGATACGATTACCTCACGAAGCGGAGATGTTTGAGCTACTCCGAAATACCAGTCCAGCATAGATCGTTTTCTATTGATTGTTTTTATTGTTTTCAACTCTGTTTTTTTCATCATCATCAGCAGCAGCCTGTAGACGTCCAATGCTGGACGAGGCCTCCCCGATAAAATAAAACAGGAAGAGACACTGATCTTACACACAAATGAAGATGCCCGGCGCAGTCTAAATATTAGCAAACAACTGACACGCTAATGTTTAGACTAACGCCTGTTTACCGCTTACCAACAGGTGGGCCGTAACCTTGTTTACTACTTTGAAAGTATATAAAAAAAAACGCGCGTTTGGTTTATATTTGACACGAAAGTTGCTGATAAGCGCCCCTAGCGTAAACCTACACCGGGAAATCTTTAACTTCCATACCAAACATCCGTCGGGTGTAATTTTTTTGTAACTGCCTGAATTACTTATCAAGCAGATAACCCACCTGATGGTAAACGGTAACCTCTGCCTTTAACAACGCATTACTACATAGGTCACGTCCACCTAGGACGCACCCTGTGTGGCATTGCACTGCGCTCACCCGAGACATAAAGATGGAAAGTCTCATGCGCCTGTATTTTCACCGGCACCCAAACTCTTCACATCACAGCAATACGTACTCTACTGCTGAAATTAATACATACATACATACATAGACACACGCCTTTTCCCCCGAAAGAGTAGGCAGAGCCTCAATGGGCCTCTTTTCACAGTGGGTTGCACCATCGTGGAATATAGACGTGACGAGTGGTGAGCTCATCGCCGCTTCTGCAGAAATAGATATGGTAGTTCTACCCCGGACGAACTTTTGTATCCTTATCAGGAAGTCTGATTTTCAAAATGCCTAGGAAGTAAAATGCCTAAAATATACATGATTATTTTGCAGAAAACCTAAACAGAAAAATGACTAAAGTTCCATTGTGCCTAAAATATAAAAGGTCTAAAATGTGTGATGCCTTAACTGCCAAAGGTCTAAGAAGGAGTATACCTAAAAAGATTTTTGCCAAACTTATTATGCCTAGAAAGCAAATTGCCTAAACTGTCAAAGCTCAAAAGAAGGTGTATTACGCCTACATTTTTTTTACGCTAGGTTTAGTCATGTTGCTATTTAGATGTATTGCATTTTAGACTATTTGCTTTTTAGGAATTTTCACATTTTATAAAATTTGCATTTTAGGCATACTACCGGTTTAGGTATCCTGAATCTTAGGCACTTTGCTATTTAGACAAGACATTTAGGCATTTTCCTTCGTAGGCATCTTAAAAAATTAGACTTTCTGATCAGGAAGCGAACTTTTTCACAAAAAAGCTCTACTACTGCTACAAACTACTATTACCTTGTGTGGAGACACAGCTTTTGGCTTCAAAATAGATTTCTCACTTTTGACCCACATGCATTGCCTCCATAATTCATGTTTAGTCCAATGACCCGTACGTGAAAAGACGGGGTCAGTTCCCACACAGCTCGTTCTGGATTTCTATTAATAGATTGAAAAACAAAGTATTTAACTCGATTTCCTTCTTCCAAAAACAAGTTTCAGAGTAGAGACCGCTACAAAGTACAGGCGGCGGCATTCCTCAAGGCCGTTCCTTCCTCCCATAGCAAGGAACTTATTTGTGGTATCACGTAGCATCGAACACTTATTGAATCTCAATTAATGCCTGACGGACAGCCTGCAGTTTTTGCGAATGTATAGGATTTAATGCGTAATTCTAGACAGAACGGACACGAAGTGCTGTTAATATTTATTTTTTGCTTTTTTTAATTCACTTGCAGATTATCGTGAGAAAATCGTAGGATTTCGTTCTAATAATTCTAATAATCCATCTTCTGATGGAAACGACTATGATATAACGTAACATAATAAGAAACCGTCACATGCTAGTCCTGATCCCACACTAGGATCCCCTGTGTCGTGGGTATCAGGAACTACGAGTATCATGCTACCACACCACCCAGACCCGGAACCAACATTTGCTGATCATATAAATATTTGTCCCGCTGCGGGAATCGAACCCGCAACCTCTCGCATCTCAGCCAGCTACTCGCCCGACGCGCTACAGGGGTCGTCACTACTACTACGGAATCCTAAAAAGTATTTTTATAGGTGGACCATGGCCCATAGATTAATTATTTAAATCCTGCTATTATCGTTTGGTGCCCGTAGTCCCCTCAAATGAACTAAGCAGGTGGACTACGGCCTCAGCCGAACATAACCGGAGTGGGATTGAGGGTCATGAAGTTGGACTCTCGTCTCATTTATGGTGAGGGTCCCTACGGAAAGTATGAAGACCCTCTTGAGTCCTGATTTCTGACTGAAAGGGGTGAAGTTCCGGCGGTTCAATTAGATTGGTTTTAGGTTTAGTGCAATTTTCAATAATCCTGTAGTAAAGATTTTGAATTTGAATTTGAATAATTACAGGTACGGCTATTTCGCCTTCAAAAATGTTTCGTTCAAAATGCATCGCGCTAAATAAGCTAACTTTACCCCACATCTCGTTTAAAGTGCAGCTATAAATGCCAGTAAGTAACTCTGGTATCTGCTGGCTGTGCATGCCAATGACTCAAACAGCCAGTCTGATAGATCGTGCCAAGTTCCTCCAACGAACGTAATGGTATTAGGTGAATCGCGTGCTGCACAGGGCTGTCTACGGGAGAAACAGGTATGGTGGTAGTATGCTGCTCGCATAGTTTGGGTACGCAACCCTAAGCAAGTGCAAGTAGGACTCTGAGACTTCCGTACTGTTGTTTTAATATAAATTGTCCTACCATGCCAAATTAAAGCTATTTGTCGCGTTTTTTCCTAAAAACAACCCATATCCTAGGGTTTTAAATATAATATATAACAATTTGAATATATAACAGGTTTATTTTAGACTTTTTACTTTATTTGTGTCACAAAGGCTCCTAGCATGCCAAATTTCAGAATAGTGAGGTTACTGGAAATACCCAAGAAGTGGTTTATCATTTTTGGAATTTACATACAAAAATTAGACTTACAAATATTTTAATGTTACAAGCTTGTTTTTTTTTACGGCACTATAAGTTCACTGACTTTTATATTCATGGTGACGCCATTAGCCGTTTCTGAGAACAAGTATCTTGACTTGACAGACAGACACCCTGAGACATTTGTCTCCGGGTGGCGGGCGCAGTGCAATGCCACATAGGGTGCGTCCTAGGTGGACGTGACCTATGTGATAATGCACTGTTCATAGGCAGAGGGTACCACTTAACATCAGGTGGGCCATCTGCTTGACCCGTCAATTCCAAGTAGTACAACAAAGTGATGCTAGGGTCCCATTTTTTCTTACTGAGGTACAGAACTCTAAAAACATTACATTTTACGAATATTCTACTAAAATGGCATCCTATGGTAACCATAGATGGAGACAACCCTAGCCTATGCCAGAGCCAAGGCACAACGGTACACGCTAAGGGCTCGCCCTGAATGCAGTCCAGCTAGTTTCTCTGCACACGGAATGTCACCTACATGCTATACATCTCCGAGGATTTCGCTTTGTGTACTTGACAATTCTGATAAGTTATTGCCCAGGAACTATCATCCAATGACTAGACAAGATACGCGTATAATAAGTTACTATACACAACTAGTATGGAAAAAAACAAAAAAGTGCCCACAAATTTCGTCTTCAGCGTCATAGTGTTCTTCTGGCCGAACTGGTAAAGGCATTGCCGATCACAGGCAATCTTTGTGGGTTAATTTAACGAAAGTGGGTTAAAGTTCCATCACAGGTTCGAGTCCCGCTGGAACGGATTTTTTGGGTAACATTTAAATTTAATGTTATCCATAAAGTGTGGTTTACACTTGAAAAATAATAAACTAGTATGGAAAAGCTTGCAGTGGTAGCGGCCACCAATAAGCTCATAAAAGTTTGCTCAGGGTATCTTGGCAAGCCATTCTACCACCCGCGTAGTCCTCCTAAGACAGTTTTATTTTCTTTGTAACCTGCATACGAGTAATACTAATTTGTGACTGTTCTTGTTTAAATATTTTTTTGCGAAAAATAATTGACTTCATAGCTAGTGATTTTAGATGAGAATGGGACCAATCTGGAAGTATATTATCCTATTAAACATAACAATAATTTTCCAAATCGGTTTATAAATTATATGAGGTAACAAACATACAAAAACATACAGTCGAATTGAGAACCTTCTCTTTTGAAGTCGGTTATAAAGAAATTAGTCATCCATAGTTATTAAAGAGTTAAAAATATTAATTTTAATACAACCAATCAAAAAATATAAATATTTTTTTATGAGGAACTGTATTAATTTGTTTTGCTCGATAGCCCATTGGTTAGGTTGATCCCATCGTATTGCAAATTATGTTACTACTCATACTCGTAATGTTATGTTTGAACCGAATTGTAATACTACAGCACCAGTCCTATGGGGAAATCTGTAACTTCAATGATATTGATTCTTTATAATTAAAATAATTTATATTGATTCTTATTGGTCAGGGAGACGTGCTGTTGTGCCGACTTCATAATGATGCAATTCAGACCCTGACTCACCGCAACCTACGGGTCGCTAAGCTGTGGCCAGAATACATAGAAACTAGGTGTTATTCTGCACCCTTGGTGGTTAAGTCAGTAAGTACGATAAATCTGTGTTGGAGTTGCCGCTGGTGAATCACATTTCCCTGTTCTAAATCTATGACAAATATGTTTGTAAAGACAGAGAGACTATTACCACAGATAAAATAATACTATACCCTATTGCTTTGTACGTATCTATTGTTTTCTCCTGAGACGAAGAAAAAAGACTCTTTTGCTAAAGCTTATAATATTGTTTAGTTTAGACAGTAATAAACGCCCAGAAAGCCGTACCTATACCTATGGCCTCTTTAAGGATATATTAGTAAATAGTGTTTAATTTTGATTATAATCTTACTCAAGACAGATACATATAAAGACATGAGTAGGACCACGTGGCCAGAGGGACTCAAATATATCGGTTTCATGTTTCATTCTAACTTGTTATTTATATTGTCATCCGCTGCCAGTAGCGCAGATTTGTCAATTCTTAGTTTTTAGGGTTCCGTACCCAAAGGGTAAAACGGGACCATATTACTAAGGCTCCGCTGTCCGTCTGTCACCAGGCTGCGTATCTCATGAACCGTGATAGTTAAAAAGTTGAAATTTTCACAGGTGATGTATTTTTGTTGCCGCTATAACAATAAATACTAAAAAATAGAATAAAATAACTATTAAAGGGGCTCCCATACAACAAACGTGATTTTTTGCAGTTTTTATAGATAATGGTACGAAACCCTTCGTGCGCGAGTCCAACTCACACTTGTCCGGTTTTTTATATCTTTTATTTTCTAACATGGATATTTTCTCGTTTTTTTACTGTGATTTGTTTATTTATCGATCCTTCATTCGATGATAACTTGTAAAAAGCTATACCCCCATTTTCACGAATTAGTAGCAACTATTGTTAGACCAAATAAAGAAAATATTCAAAACCTCTTGGTAAAGACGCAAACAACCAAACACTATGCTGAAGTGGCCTTAAACCTGACATAAAACACTGGTGTACAGTAACTCGGTCGTAAAAGAGAAATAATTAAAAAGCAAGAGAGCGTCAACGTCCAACCAGCCACCGTGTCGGATAAATGTAATTTTTAATTTCTTTTAATTATTATTTTGAAGCATGGCCGCTAATTAGAGCCAGAATTAATGTGCCTGCATCAGATGGTACACTAAGTTTCTGTTCAAGCTGGAAGTGATGTTTTTTCGCCTACAAAGTATAACAATGTTGTTCTTAACAAGCGTTTGTCCAGACTTCCAGAGGTTAATAAACAAAGATGTTAAAACCTTCCATTTAGCTATTAGGGTAAGACAAACCTTCTTGAAGTTATACAAGCCTGTAAATGCAGGTAACAGTTTCCTCCGCTATTATTCAAAGCAGTGCAAAATTCGATAGCATCTACCACTCCATAACTTCAACGGTTACCTGTTCCCATGCAGGCACCATCCGTAAATGGTTTTAATTAGCTGAAGCACGGCAAGGCAGCTACATTGAGATCAAAGCCGCGCTCGCTATAGACGATCGCCCAGACTAGACGCTGCGAGGGGGAAAGGGAGGGGGCCAGACGCCGAGAGGGTAAGGGGGGAGCGAAGGCTGTGTTACGTCAGACGCTGCATCCGGGTTCGCGGCCGCCGCACGAGCCTCTTATTGTCCATAGGCGCAGATATATGAGAATAAAGCCTAGGCTAGGTTTATACCATGGATGCCTTCATAGCAGATCTTCTTTGTAGCGGATAGATGGAACTCGTTTTGAGATGGTCTAAAACTTACTACCCTACTATATCAGTAAGTAAAAGTCTTAACTACTCATTAGGTAGGTATTCCAAAGATTTACAATATAGAGCACAGTTTCTTTGTTTTATTAACTGTTATCACAATATCTAAGGTTAAGTATGCTGCGTAAAATCCTCTTAGTGCGGTGGAGAGGTGCGTTTATGAGAATGGACGATCTCTACCTAGTATTTTTGGCTTCTTCTTCGTGTCGTTGGTTCGTACTTTAAAATACTTTTGTTAAAAGGCATCATCAGGTACATTAGATGCAACATTGTTGCTGAAATCAAGTCTGATTATATCACACAAGCAGAAATCTGAACTGTGTATGTACAGAGTTGGGTGTGTGTGCGTGAGTAGGATCTGTTGCCAGGCTGCGCGGCCGTGCCTTGCCAATCGGAAATTATATGAATTCTAGGCCAACTATCATCGCTGAGCTCTATCTCACTCGCACAATTCAAGTATAGTTGCAAAGTAATGTGTGTTGTCATAATCGACATCATCACTATAGTCGTCCAACGCAGGCCGAGACCTCTCTATAGAGTTCATCAGGGGATGAGGCGGATTAGTGATCGCAGTTTTGGTGTTGAGTAGGTCTAGCCAGCCAGATGCTGGATGCTGCTGCCCACCCGCTGCTGATTGCACCGTTAGTCGGCTTTTACAACATCCACGAAGACGGAGGTTCGGACACAAAACGGCACATATTTGATTTAAAGTCTAATGAAAATTATTTTATTTTTCTTTTGATTTTATCAATCATGTTTTTTTCATCTTTTAGGTAATAATTATTTTGTAAAGCATTCTAGCTGGGTACAATAAAGGCTCAGATAGAACGCTGTTACAGTAACCTATACCTTTATGTAAAGCGTTCTAGCTGGGTACAATAAAGGCTCAGATAGAACGCTGTTACAGTAACCTATACCTTTATGTAAAGCGTTCTAGCTGGGTACAATAAAGGCTCAGATAGAACGCTGTTACAGTAACCTATACCTTTATGTAAAGCGTTCTAGCTGGGTACAATAAAGGCTCAGATAGAACGCTGTTACAGTAACCTATACCTTTATGTAAAGCATTCTAGCTGGGTACAATAAAGGCTCAGATAGAACGCTGTTACAGTAACCTATACCTTTATGTAAAGCGTTCTAGCTGGGTACAATAAAGGCTCAGATAGAACGCTGTTACAGTAACCTATACCTTTATGTAAAGCGTTCTAGCTGGGTACAATAAAGGCTCAGATAGAACGCTGTTACAGTAACCTATACCTTTATGTAAAGCGTTCTAGCTGGGTACAATAAAGGCTCAGATAGAACGCTGTTACAGTAACCTATACCTTTATGTAAAGCGTTCTAGCTGGGTACAATAAAGGCTCAGATAGAACGCTGTTACAGTAACCTATACCTTTATGTAAAGCGTTCTAGCTGGGTACAATAAAGGCTCAGATAGAACGCTGTTACAGTAACCTATACCTTTATGTAAAGCGTTCTAGCTGGGTACAATAAAGGCTCAGATAGAACGCTGTTACAGTAACCTATACCTTTATGTAAAGCATTCTAGCTGGGTACAATAAAGGCTCAGATAGAACGCTGTTACAGTAACCTATACCTTTATGCCTACTCATCATCATTATCCACAGCCCGACTTCACCCACTGCTGAGTATGGGCCTCTCTTTGCCTGTGCCATTCCTCACGGCGTGAGGAATGGCACAGGCAAAGAGAGGCAGGTGCCTGTCTCATCCATGTTCGGCCCGCGATGCATGCGATATCGTCTGCCCAGTGAAGATGCGACAAAAAACTCCCAACGCAATGGCACGGCTGAACCGGTTTTGATAAAACATGTCTAAGAACCATCGGTAGAAAACCTGGTTTCAAATTAAAAAACGCATTCAAATCGGTTCACCCGTAGGTATAAGAGCTAGGGTGCCACAGACAGACATACATATCGGTCAAACTTATATCACTCTTTTTGAGTTGGGGGTAAAAAAAAACACATCGAAAGCGATTTTAATTGAATATCTCTTAAAATATACTTGCCATACTTAATTTTACAAAACTCTCACCCTCAAGCCTTCAGTTTTACTGTATTCATTTAATTTATCTAATTTTTGTTTCAATAATCTGCACCATATCGCGAATCTAGTCAAAAGTTAAACGTAACTTGGTGATTTTTTTCTATCGATAGACTATTCGTATTTTCGATTTTTTTGATACAGTGATCCCTGTTCCCCTGATCAGTGTCCCCGAGTGATCCTCGCAATTGTAATTTGGTTAAGAATTAAATCTACAAAGTATTTTGAATTTTGCATTATGCTCAGGTTTCTTAGCTGCATAATGGTTGAAATGGTTGATAAATCAAATCAAAAGACAAGTAATACATTATGTAAAAATTAAAATTTAAAAATTAATCCCAATGCAATGAAACGGCTGAACCGATATTAATCAAGCGACAAATTCACATTTCAAACAAAAAAATAAAAAAAACTGTTCGTCCGTTCGGGAGCTACGATGGGACAGACATACACATACTCACGCGCGCACACACACACACACACACACACACACACACACACAAACACACAGACACGTCAAACTTATAACACCACTTCGTTTTACGTCGGGGTTAAAAATAAAATAAGAAGGTTCACCTTCAAGGTTGCTAGGTCTAGGCACCTATATCCTAGCTAGGTAAGAGCCATCGGCAAAATATATCGAAGCGTTCTCACTCGTTCTAATTTGCACACGTGGCGTGGATTAGCAGCGGCGACCGGCGCGACCGACGCGGCGACGGGGCGGGAGAGTGGCGGTAGCGAGGGACTCCGTGGGAAGAGCGAGTTCCGGGTACATGAGCCACTTGCCATCAGTTGCCACGCCTTTCACCAAGCAAGGTCGCTTCGCGGCCTCGCCACTTTCTATATAACCAGTCACAGAATAACTAATAAGCACCTCAGTGCTCTCGCATGCGGAATGTGACTGACACCCGAATTTATGGCGATGACGTCACGAGGTGATTCACCGCAAGCGAGCTCCTTCAAGGATTCAAATGGTTTGTTGACTGGCGGAACTTGTTTTGACTGGGCGGTGTTGCGGACTGCGGTTGTCAATATCGGCATTTCTAGGCTTATTCGACTATTCCCCCCTGGAAATCCCCCAAGGGAAAGTGGAATCTAAATCACTAGAATCAGGGGCGAAATTGAACCATGATGTAAAAAAATAGAAGTTTCATTTTGGATATTCCACTTTCCCGTAAGATAAGTAGAGTTTCAGAATTTGATCTCATTTTACAAGCTCTTTTTTAACATGCAATGTTTGTATGTATGTCCGGGTCAAATGCAACTCTATTTTAACCGATTGTGATTAAATTTTGCATAGGTACCTGTCAAGTTCCGATGACAATAAAATATTATGGTGACAGTGAGCTTAATGATGGAGACGGAAGGTGAACAACGGAACTCCGCGATGGAATAGTAGGCTGGCCATATTTAGGCGTGTTTAGGCTCATTTCGATCAGGACACGGTTCCGATCAATAATTTTACAAAAGCTAGTAGTAAGGTATTGAAAAAAAAAACCTAAAAGACTTATTTATGATGGTTTCAATTTTCTACAGCCTAGCCAGTCCTCTACATAAGTAGGTGAGTCATCTGAGTCAAAGCGAACGTTTACCATCTTCCGGAAAGGGATGCACTAGCTTGCAGGCACAGTTCCACAAATTGGAACAAAAGCCGATTACAATCGCACTATACCATCAAAGCACCATGAAAGTCAAAGTTACGATATTTGGATGTTTTATACTCAATCACGCCAGAACGGCTAAACCGATTTTGATGAAATTTTGTAGAAAGATAGTTTAGAGCCGGATTGAGCTATAGGTCAAGTAGTGTAGTTTAGTGCTTATTGTCCTGTTAAAACGCGAGCAAGACACTAAAATCTAACAAAATTACAGTGAAAGAGGTAAGTGATGTTTATTCCATACAAACTGATTCATCTGTTTCCTCCCTGGATAATGACACTAGACCTCGACAGTGGAAAGGCTATAGTGCTAAAGCGACAAAATGTGAACTTTACAGGGGAGCATTTTAAAGTTTCATTTTTTCGATAAAAAAATCATATAAATTTCCCTGATCGTTTGTTTTTTTTAAATCTTATATATTAAAAAATCTTATTTTTCTTTCCATTATCTGTATTACAAATGATATCTATAAACCTGCTAGTTCAGTAGATAAGTGTCGCTTTAGCACAAATAATTCGGTGGCAAGAAAACATACAGCAAGCAAAAGTTGCTTATATCCGCAATACCCTGCTATTGCATCATAATAAATAAGCTAACTAACAGTATTACCTTAGTTTAAGAAATCCGAGATTTGCTTATATGCTTATAATTAACACCGAACAAAAAATCAAAATTTCAAACGATCTGTTCATTTGAAATTAATCCGAAATAAAACTAGCTGAAGAGCGAATAAATATTACACATGCGATGATAATGCGACGTAACTACTAGTAGTGAGTGGATTTTATGTATTGATTATGGCTAATGTATATTTATTGCCAACAAAACAATTATGATTATGGGCAGCTACCATCAATCTGAAGTCCTAATCTACTTACAAGTTACAATCAAGTCCTGAATAAAATTAAAGGTAATGGGAATTTAGAAATATTTGTAGGATTGGCAGACTGTTACAACAAAAAAAAAGTGGAATTATTTTATAAGACAACTTCAATAAACTTACTTGAATCAACTAACTTGTGTACGAGTAGGTAGTTAGGTACTAATTATCTACTACAATCACAAGGAAACAATTCGCATTCTAAGTATTTTACGTATAATAGTAGGTGCAGGTTAAACAAATAAATAAACACTAGAGATAATAAAGAAAATGTATCAAAGATCAAACAGTTACAACTGACTAACTTTGGAACTAAAGTTTAGAGGTAATAAAGCAAATGTATCAAATATAAAACAGTTACAACTGACTAACTTTGGAACTAAAGTTTATATTGAATAAAGAAAATGTATCAAATATAAAACAGTTACAACTGATTAACTTTGGAACTAAAGTTTATATTGAATAAAGAAAATGTATCAAATATAAAACAGTTACAACTGATTAACTTTGGAACTAAAGTTAAGAGGTAATAAAGCAAATGTATCAAATATAAAACAGTTACAACTGACTAACTTTGGAACGAAAGTTTGGAGGGAATAAAGAAAATGTATCAAATATAAAACAGTTACAACTGATTAACTTTGGAACTAAAGTTTATATTGAATAAAGAAAATGTATCAAATATAAAACAGTTACAACTGATTAACTTTGGAACTAAAGTTTAGAGGTAATAAAGAAATGTATTAAATATAAAACAATTAAGTACAACTGATTAACTTTGGAACCAAAAGATTAAAAACAAAATAAGTAAGTAATTGCAAATAACTTTTCAGTATGCAGTTCTTGTGCGAAACAACAACATAATACCTATATTACAATATTTTAAACAAAAGCTAATGATAATTATTGAATCACAGCATTTTCAATTGCTTTATACTGGAATTAGGTACATTTTACAAGCTTTTATTTAACTAGCAATGTATGTATGGTCAGGAACATACATACATTACATAGGAAAAGGTACTGAAATTTGAACAGATTGAGCTGAAATACCGCATACTGTCAAATTCCGACGACAATACATGATAATTATGGTAACAGTGAGCTGATCTGATGATGGAGACTGAAGGTGGACAACCGAACTCCTCGATGGAAAATATGACAGAGTTGGGGCTCATTTTGATCAGCACACGGTTCCGACAACTAATTTCATAAAAGCTTCTATTAAAAAAACTCAAAAAAACTTTACATTTAGTCTCTTCTGTTACATACTTATTTACTTAGTCTCTTCTTTTACATAATTACTTTTTTAATCATAATTGAGATCAGTCTTTAACCTTAATTAGTTACATAGTCTCTTCTGTTACATAATTATTTACTTAATCATTATTGAGATCATTTATCGACCATAATTATTGACACGGTCCGTAATATCAATAGCAGTTTATTCTATAACTAGATAACCCGCGCGCGACTTCGTCCGCGCGTAGTTTGAAAACATCTCCAGCGCGGCGTGCAGACAACAACTTAAAGATCAACAACCATCCCGTGAAACGACTTTTGAACACCACAAGTTTTTCAATTTAGGGGTCACATTTGAACCGAGGTCCTGAAAATATTTTGATTTCAACAACGACACCGTGAAACGACCTTTGAAACGACACCATACTCAAGTTTTTCAATTTAGGGGTCCCATTTGAACCTTGAGGTCCTGAAAATATTCAATGACTACACTGTGAAACTAACTTTTAAATCGTCAAAATAAGCTGAAATCTGTCTAAAACGTAAAGTGTATTTATTTACAAACAAAACGTTCCCGTGGCATTTTTCAGCAAAAATTCAGGTACTGCTGAAACATATTTTTACTATTTTTATATAAGGAATCTACCTGTGAATTTTCAAGTATCTACTACCAACGGTTTCCGAAATACGAAGCATTTTAGTCTTACATTAAAAGCCGTTTTGGACCCCTTACAGGGTGAATTTTCCAAAATCCTTCCTTAGTACCTACACCCCTACACCCAAAAAGCAATACATCCTCCAAATTTCATGTATCTAGGTCCAGCGGTTTAAGCTGTGCATTGCAAAACGCAAAGTGAAACATTAAAAGCCCTTTTTAGACCCCTAAGGGATCAAAAAGTCCCAATTACTTTATAAATACAGCTTTACACCCTAAAAGGACAACACTCTCCAAATTTCAGGGGTTTAGGCTGTGCGTTGTAAAAACAATTTTTTTTTATTTTTTTACATAGAAAACGTTCCCCTTCCGTTTTTCAGGAAAATTTCAAGCATCGCTGAAACACGTGTTTATTAATTTTATTTGAGAAATCTCCTTCTAAAATTTCATGGTTCTACTACTAACGGTTTCCGAAATACAGAGCATTTTTGTTTTACATTGGAACCCGATTTTGAACCCCTTAGCATGCGAATTTTCAAAATTCCTTTCTTAGTACAACCCTACGCATCGAGACAAACACATGCTCCAAATTTCAAGTCTCTACGACCTGCGGTTTAGGCTGTGCGTTGGACCTCGGTCAGTCAGTCAGTCAGGACAAAGCCTTTTATATATTAGATTGTCACTTGAAACAATTCCTTCCATTGTCAGAAATAGTTTAAACTTAGGAAATCTATGATATTATTGATATTACAGGCCTTAATCTCTTCTGTTATTATTGAATGTACTTAATCAATCATTATTGAGATCATTAATTGTCCTCGACATCACTTTCTGCCAATATATCTTGGACCTTATTAGGACTCCGCAGTTCCAAATATTCCTTTTAGTAATTTTCAGGAATCGTCTTATTTGAACATAATTTTACCAAATCCGTGTTTTTTTTATATCGGTAGTGTTGCTATGTATGTTTTCTTTGGAATTTTTGTGCAGTCATCTAATATTTGAATATCGTCGATAGTAGCATCTGTGTTAATTGTATATTTAACTTGAATTTTTCCTAGCTCTGATTTTCTAAAAGTTGCAACGCGAATTTTACTTATTTTTCCGACCAGATTACCCTTGAAGTACTTGACTGCAATACCATCCCATCCTTCAAAATCTGCGTAGGTCATAACTGCCACTTTGTATGGCTTAGGAACTTTTCTTGCCATCTCAAATACAGTTGGCCATTAGGATGGTGCAAAAATAATGGAGTTGGTTACACTTCTTTCAATAATCGAGTTGTAAAACGTTGTAAAGTACTCTAAGCATTAAATTATTTAATGCCAAAAAACGCTAACCCAACTTTCCATTCGAAAATATTTACGTGAATTTTTGCTAAAGCGTCAAAGAGATAAATAAAACAGTAACATCATTTTGCTAAACCACCACGTAATTAATAATGTAGGTAAGTAAAAAGTGCTGATAAAATCTTTGGACATTAAATGCAGTAATGCAAAAATGCTAAACTACCGTCAAACATGAACGTACCGTACGCATCTACCGCTGAAACGCCGTAACCTTCATAAACATCAAAAACACGTCGCTTAATGAATTCGCTGCATGAATTAGTGAAAAAGTAAGAAATTTCGCAGTGCTAAAGCGCTAAAAAAGTGCTCCAATCGACAAGAAAATGAAACAGATCGACGCAGAAAAAAAAATCCAGTTCAGTGATATATATTTATATATATTTCGACCAAGATAGCGCTTTAGCACTTTTGCCTTTCCACTATCGACCTATATCTACTAATGCCATGCTCAAATGTTTTTAATTTTTTCAATATTTGTGTCATTTAAAAATACGCAGATATAAATAAAGTCCTTCTTATATTCCTACCCGGACTTGTTAGTAAGATTAGTTGTTATAATATCTATCCTGGCTGCTGGCTTCTTAGGGAATATGTTATTACTGGAAGAAAGCGTTAGCCGAGTCAGTGGTGGGAAGCAAATGGAGCTCACCACTTGTCCGGTCTATATTCCCACGATGGTGCAACTCACAGTGAAAAGAGGCCCATTGAGGCTCTGCCTAACCATTCGGGGAAAAAGGCGTGTGTATTATGTATATAAATTCTTTAAAAAAAAGGGAAAATCGGTCCAGTTTTGGAGGAGAATACGACCATGAAAAATACAAAAATATGTATAACAAACCGCGTTTCCGATTATATCCTGTTTTAACCCTATTTTGTTTTAATAAATTTCTTAATACGTCAATAGCAAAATGGCTGCACTAGCGAAAGTTGATAGCACTATACCAAGAATAATAAATAAATAATAGTATACCTAGAGATCTAGAGGTACTATTATTTATTCTGTGCTAGAGGTCCGAATCATCAAGCAATATTTTACAAAGCGACTTTACAAAAGGTATCTACGTATAAAGGAGCCTGCATTGATGAGGTTGATCGGGGAGGTTGCTAGCAAGATAAGATTTTCATGAAGCTCTACTTTACTAAATCTGAAACCATTTGGCGCAACCACCAAAAAACCTCAGTTAGAAAGCGACAAGCCTACATCCGGCATCCGGCACGATCCGGAACTGTGTTACATCACTCGATTACCGCGCAATCGTCACCGACCAACCAACTGTGATATTTGTAATTACGGAAATACTTTGGAATTGGGAAATCGCAGTGTAGGTTATAATACTTTTGGCGTGAATTCGATGAGCGTCTTTAACGTGACCCCAACCTGCGCTATTATTTATACTGTGCCCGAACCGGCATTTCAGAAAAATATAGTTTACTTTTTACTTTGGGCGAAGTAGTTTACCTAACAAAAACGTGTAATTTTGAGCAAAGTTTGATCTACTAACGTTTAAAAGTAACAAAAGTGATAGCAATTGTTGTGAAGATCCATCTAGCGACAACACAAAAATACCTATATGCTAAATCCCCAATTGATCCTCTGATGACGTGCCAGGCCACGCAAGTGAGCACTATAAATGAGGCACCACGCGGTTACCGCTCTATAAGAAGCAAGCTAGCGACCAAACTACTTGTACTTTTGGGAAAAATTAAACTGTATTTCATACACAAGAATATTTTGACACCAATAATAGTAAAGCAATGCAAATAAATATGTAAAGACCATTTAAAAACAAATTTCCGTGATCAAACAAAGGAAGAGCAAAATAAATAGGCATAAGTAATCAATCCCATTTGTATACATGGAGCAAATCCCAGTATTTGCTGGATATTAATCAATCCCATTTGTAACCATGGAGCAAATCCCAGTATTTGCTGGATATTAATCAATCCCATTTGTAACCATGGAGCAAATCCCAGTATTTGCTGGATATTTGCTCGATGTTTATAACCGACCAAAACCAATCTCAGGACGGAGACGACTTGCCGATGCAGAAAGAAGCCCAAGCAAATCAAACCAACTCGAATCGGGTTGGCCAAGATGGTCAGCGCCGACTACGAAATTCGACGCTTTCAAGTTCGCAGCCCTCTACCTTGGCCCAGACTTTGCATACTTTTCAAGTTCAAATGCCAATACAATATATGGTGACAGCGAGGTGATCTGATGATGGAGAAGAAAGTTGGACAACGGAACTCCTCGATGATTAATAGTAGCCTAACAGTGTTTGGGCTCATTTTAATCAGCGCGAACAATCCGACGACCTCTATGTGGCGCACCGGGCGAGTAGCCGCGGCTGAGATGCGAGAGGTTGCGGGTTCGATTCCCACCTTGGGACAAATGTTAGTATGATCTGCAAATATTTGTTCTGGGTCTGGGTGTTGTGGTACCATGGTACTCGTAGTTCCTGATATCTACACAGGGAATCCTAGCTGTGTGGGCTCAGCACTACGGTGACTGTCGGGTGTATTAGTTATGAACGCTCAACGCATTTAGACCTGGGAACTCCGCCAGTAGCTAAAGTTAAACCGGCCTAAGCGTGACGCCCTATTCATATCAAAAATATATAATACTCATATCTATCATACTTGGCATAATTGTAGTTCTTTTTTTTTTAAACATTGATATACCTTTGTTTGACCACGATCTCACCTGTTGGTAAGTGACGATATGGCCGAAGATGGAGCACAAAGGTCTAGAAGGCACCTATTCACTCCAGCCTTGAAGAGACCCAGATTATAGTTTTCAGGAAAGACAAACGACGGTAGTGTATTCCACTTCTTAGCAGTTTGCATTATAAAGGTAGGATTGAAACGTTTAGTACGAATAGAGGGTATACTAATGAGGTAAGGGTGGTACCTAGCCGTTTGCCTGCTCGTCCTATGATGAAAAGGAGATGGTGGGATCAGATCATGAAGTTCCTGGGAGCATTCCCCGAAATGTAACCTATAGAAGATCGAAAGGCACGCGACCTTACGGCAGTGCTCGAGACTCTGGATGTTAGTCTCTGCCATATGTTGCTCACCTATACGCCTGAAAGTTCTGCGTTCGATCGAGTCTAAGGCAGCACGCTGGTGTTTGGCCGAGCCATCCCAAACGTGGCAGCAGTACTCCATACCAGCCCGGACTTGTGCTTTGTACAGACTTAGAAGATGTCCTGGTGTGAAGTAACGCTTTACCTTATTCGGGATACCCAGCTTCATGGAGGCAGTTTTTGCCTTACACTCGATGTAGGAACCAAAGTTGAGAGAAGGCGTGAGTGAAACTCCTAAGAGCTCGTGGTGATCTCCTATAGCTACAGGTACATCTCGTAAGACAGGAACTTGGACAAACTGACTTGTTTTCGCCTGCGTTTTAGAGGCGTTGAACTTGACTAGATTGGCATCGCCCTAGTCGGAAACTGCCTCGAGAGTCAAATTCAGACGCTGCAGCATCTTATCTATTAACTCCAGAATTTAATTCTGCCTAGCACGCGCAGTGGAAACGTATCTCTCCACAACTGTGCTGTCGTCTGCATACCCAATGATACCGGGCATTAGCAGATTTATATTTATATTTATATTTATTTATTAGAGTCACCAACATAGTATACACCGAAAAAAGTAAATACACACAAGATAGATAAGTTATACATGCCAAGTGCTACCACAATTATAGTTGACTAACAACATGCTATTAATAATAAAGAGCGAGAACAGATTAAAAAATTAAAAATAAAACATTATCACAAATTAATTAAAAAACACAACATGTCCTACAAATTGAAATTAAATTTTAACAAAACAAACATACATATAAAACCTAAATTTTAAGTGAAAACATTACTTAGCGAGATTTTTCCTAAAATTGGGTAAGCTTCCGTAGAACAAATCAACGCCTTCGACCTTAGACACGCAGTTATACTGGCGAACCATCCTGTTCAAAGGAGCATTAAGCCCAAGATTGGTCTTGCAACAATCGGCCTGAAAAATCTTAAAGCTAGACGCTCTGGGCAGCCTTGATGGAGCAGAAAAGCGAAGAGAAGCCAGCAACTCCGGGGCTTCCAAGACGTTATTAACAAGCTTAAAGAGGAAAACGTTATCAAGCAAGTGCCTTCGATCCGCTAACGATCTTATCTTGAAATAATCAAGTCGTTCTTCGTAGCTCAAGAGGATTTTACCTTTAAAGCAAGAGTATGTAAGATGCCACATAAACCTTTTTTGAACACTTTCAAGCCTTTTCTTATAAACGTCATAGAAAGGATTCCAAGCAGAGCTGCAATATTCTAAGCCGCTTCTTACAAATGAGTTGAAAAGCATTATTTTGATTATTGGTGACTTAAAATCTCTACAATTTCGCAAAACAAAACCGAGACATTTAAAGGCTCTAGAGGCAATTGTATCTATATGAAGATTAAAGCGCAACTTGCTGTCAATGAATACCCCCAAGTCCCGTATGTTATAAACTTTACGTAAAGTGTCATTATTAATATTATACTTGGTTAATAGCTCAGTTCGGCTCCTAGAGAACCTGATAAAATAACACTTTGAAGTGTTCAGATTCATGCCGTTGTTGCAACACCAAGAATGCAAACGATCCAGATCCTCCTGTAATAACACCGAGTCCTCAAAATTGTTAACTCTTCTAAAGAACTTCAAATTGTCAGCATACAAATAATAATTAGAGTGAATAAAACAGTTGCCGATGTCATTGATAAAGACGTTGAAGAGCAGCGGACCCAAGTGTGAACCTTGGGGTACACCAGATTTAACCTGAAAAGGCTCAGACGAGTAACCGTTGACGACCACTTTCGAAATTCTGCCTGTTAGATACGATTCACACCAAGAGAGCAAGGTTCCAGCAATGCCATAGTCAGAAAGTTTACGTAGCAAGACCTTGTGGTTAACGCGGTCAAATGCCTTACTAAAATCAGTGTAAATCGCATCAACCGAGGAGCGATTATCGAGAGTTTGAGAAATATTGTCAACGAACGATACAAGATTTGTTGCAGTTGATTTTGCTTTCATAAAGCCATGCTGTTGGGGGATTATGAGTAGTTTTAGGTGCCACGATAAATATGGGTACAATAACTGTTCGAACACCTTTGCGAAAACTGGTAGTATCGATATTGGTCTGTAATTTTTGACCATCTCATTATCGCCATCTTTATACAGAGGTACAACCAAAGCTTCTTTCCAAATAGAAGGAAAGGTACCTGAGCCAAGAGACCTGTTGTAGATTAAGCAAAGTGGAGGAGCCAAAGCAGAAGCACACTTAGCCACGAAGATTGAGGGAATACCATCAGATCCGGCACCCTTAAAAAGATCCAATCTCTTTAAGACCTTAAGGACCTGATCAACCTCAAACTTGATGGAGGACACAAAGTTATTTGTTTCAAGCTCAACACTGCACTGTCTGGAGCTATTCAAGGTGTCATTGCTATAAACTGAAGCGAAATTCTTAGCAAATAATTCACAGACATCGTTAGCGTTATTTGCCGTTTCATGTTCAAGAGACATCTGTGCTGGATATCTACTACGACTTTTTTTTTTGTTCTTAATATAAGACCAAAACAATTTCGGATTAGAGCGCAGGTTAACTTCAAGACGGGAGATGTATCTGTTGTAGCAAGCTGTCATTAGATGTTCAGAACGTTTCTTAACCAATTCAAATGATAATTGATCCAGAGGATTGTTGTTATATTTACGTAGTTTTTAACGATACTTAAATTTTTCACGTAAAAGATTAATTAGTTCGCGAGAAAACCAAACAGGATATTTTTTATTATTTTTTATTGCGATCATTAATATGCAGCAGTAACGGTGTGGCAGATAGCACTGACCCCTGAGGTACCCCGGCGTTTATAGCCATTTGATCCGACGTCAACAACTACTCGAATGGATCTTTCCCTCAGAAAGACTGCGAGCTAGGAGCAGAATTGAACTGGCAGTCCGTAAGCAGGAAGCTTGCCAATAAGGCTAGCGTGCCAAACCCTGTCAAAGGCCTTCGAGACGTCTAATGAAAAAGCCAGTGCTTCACCATGTTTCTCGATGGCCTCGCTCCAAATGTGCATGTCATACACAAGAAGGTCCACAGTAAACCGATTTCGATTTCCGATTTTGTTACACAAGGAGCTAAATTGACCAATTTTAAACGAGCTAAGCGAGAGTGTAAATATAGACCGAGTTTTAATGGGTTTTTAGCGCCGTGTACTATCTGAAAAGTAGATTACACTATACTTTCTAAGTACCAATACCAATTTAAAAATTCTAAAGATTTCGCGCCAAATTATTCTTTTTTGTTTCTTCTGTAGCCGCAACGCATTGCATGCATTCTACCAAAGAGATCGCCGATTTTAGTTCCATTTTCAAAAATAAAATGATGTTATTTTTTTATGAAACAGTAATAAAGTCGAGTGATTATTTACTAAATATTTTTAAGTTTTTGAAGGCTCATTGTCATTTGACAGACAAAAAACCCTAGGTGAAGAAATGCTAATTTTTCTTCGCTCTGGTATGTGACGGTCTTTTTGAGCAAGAGAAGTGAAAAATAGATTTTTATGATGCTGTGTGACAGACGGTCCTAACGTTTTATGGGTGTACTTAATTACCTAATTTGCATATTAGTTATTGCAAGACGCTGAAGATAGATAGATAGAAGATAGAAAATACTTTATTGTACACCTTAATAAAAAGGGTTAGGTTCATGTCACCCCAGGTTCAATTCACCCCGAAAAAGATTACAATATAGTTACTACGGCGCCAGTCGACGGTACTAGCAGCGATATAAATTAATGGGAATTATGGTGAGTAGGTTTTTTCATCTATTTATTTCACTGGTTTTTTCTTAGTCTATTGAAAGAAAAATGTCGAATGAAATATCTCGAACGAAAAATCTCGAATGAAAAATCTCGAATGAAAAATCTCAAATGAAAAATCTCGAATGAAATATCTCGAATGAAATTTCTCGAATGAAATTTCTCGAATGAAATATCTCGAATGAAATATCTCGAATGAAAAATCTCGATTGAAAAATGTCGAATGAAAAATGTCGAATGAAAAATCTCGAATAAAAATCTCAAATGAAAAATCTCGAATGAAATATCTCGAATGAAATATCTCGAATGAAATATCTCGAATGAAAAATCTCGATTGAAAAATCTCGAATGAAAAATGTCGAATGAAAAATCTCGCATGAAAAATGTCGAATAAAAATGTCGAATGAAAAATGTCGAATGAAATATCTCGAATGAAAAATCTCGATTGAAAAATCTCGAATGTAAAATGTCGAATGAAAAATCTCGAATAAAAATCTCGAATGAAAAATGTCGAATGAAATATCTCTAACGAAAAATATCGAATAAAAAAATCTGGAAAAAAAATCTCAAATGAAAAATCTAGAATGAAATATCTCGAATGAAATATCTCGAATGAAAAATCTCGATTGAAAAATGTCGAATGAAAAACCTCGCATGAAAAATGACGAATAAAAATCTCGAATGAAAAATCTCGAATGAAATATCTCGAACGAAAAATCTCGAATGAAAAATCTGGAAAAAAAATCTCAAATGAAAAATCTCGAATGAAATATCTCGAATGAAATATCTCGAATGAAATATCTCGAATGAAATATCTCGAATGAAATATCTCGAATGAAATGTCTCGAATGAAATATCTCGAATGAAAAATCTCGAATGAAAAATCTCGATTGAAAAATGTCGAATGAAAAATGTCGAATAAAAATGTCGAATGAAAAATGTTGAATGAAATATCTCGAATGAAAAATGTCGAATGAAAAATGTCGAATGAAATATCTCGAATGAAATATCTCTAACGAAAAATATCGAATGAAAAAATCTGGAAAAAAAATCTCAAATGAAAAATCTCGAATGAAATATCACGAATGAAAAATCTCGATTGAAAAATGTCGAATGAAAAACCTCGCATGAAAAATGACGAATAAAAATGTCGAATGAAAAATGTCGAATGAAATATCTCGAACGAAAAATCTAGAATGAAAAATCTGGAAAAAAAATCTCAAATAAAAAATCTCGATTGAAAAATCTCGCATGAAAAATCTCGAACGCTAAATTTCAAATGCAAAATCTCGCATGAAAAATCTCGAATGAAATAACTAGAACGAAAAATCTAAAACGAAACCGCAAGGCACTGCTAGTAACCAATATATATGAAAAACACTAGAAAATCAACAAGACTTTCTCTTAAATTTAAATTTTGCATCGTTTTCTTATAATCAGACCAGCTAGTTTCAATTAATTCGTCGATCGTTTATTTATATTCAAATACACGATTCAAATAACAAATAGCAATCAAAAATGATGTTTTCTATAGATTTTCCATTCGAGATTTTTCATTTGAGACTTTTCAATCGAGATATTTCATTCGAGATTTTTCATTTGAGATTTTACATTCGAGATTTTGCATTCGAGATATTTCATTCGAGATTTTCCATTCGAGATTTTTCATTTGAGACTTTTCAATCGAGATTTTTCATTCGAGATTTTTCATTCGAGATATTTCATTCGAGATTTTTCATTGAGAGATTTTTCAATCGAGATTTTGCATTCGAGATTTTTCATTCAAGATATTTCATTCGAGATTTTCCATTTGAGATTTTTCATTCGAGATTTTCCATTCGAGATTTTTCATTTGAGACTTTTCAATCGAGATTTTTCATTCGAGATTTTTCATTCGAGATATTTCATTCGAGATTTTTTATTTGAGATTTTGCAATCGAGATTTTTCATTCGAGATTTTTCATTCGAGATTTTTCATTCGAGATATTTCATTCGAGATTTTCCATTTCATATTTTTCATTTGAGACTTTTCAATCGAGATTTTGCATTCGTGATTTTTCATTCAAGATATTTCATTCGAGATTTTCCATTCGAGATATTTCATTCGAGATTTTTCATTTGAGACTTTTCAATCGAGATTTTTCATTCGAGATTTTTCATTCGAGATATTTCATTCGAGATTTTTCATTGAGAGATTTTTCATTCGAGATTTTCCATTCGAGATTTTTCATTTGAGACTTTTCAATCGAGATTTTTCATTCGAGATTTTTCATTCAAGATTTTTCATTCCAGATTTTTCATTCGAGATATTTCATTCGAGATTTTTCATTCGAGATTTTCCATTCGAGATTTTTCATTTGAGACTTTTCAATTGAGATTTTTCATTCGAGATTTTTCATTCGAGATATTTCATTCGAGATTTTTTATTCGAGATTTTTCATTCGAGATTTTTCATTTGAGATTTTTCAATCGAGATTTTTCATTCGAGATTTTTCATTCGAGATATTTCGTTCGAGATTTTTCATTTGAGATTTTTCAATCGAGATTTTTCATTCGAGATTTTTCATTCGAGATATTTCATTCGAGATTTTTCATTCAAATAATTTAAGTAGGTACCTACCTATAGAGTTTTTTTTATAATGTAATTTTAACAGTACTGTAACGTTTTTTTCCGCGACAGTACTGAATTTGATTTCGCGCATAGAAACTATTTTGTAATCTTTTTCGGGGTGAATTGAACCTGGGGTGACATGAACCTAACCCAATAAAAATTCATACGAACAAAAATAAACAAAACTAAACTATATAATTAAAAGTACAATGGGTGGTCTTATCGCTTAGCAGCGATTTCTTCCAGACAACCTTTGGATGGAGATAAATTTATAAGTTAGGAAGAATGGCCGGGGTGTATGTATATTATAGGTACAAAAGAAGTGAAAAAATAATTATGACAAATACCTATCTATTAATTAACAACATAAACTTGTAAAATCAACTTGAAATATTACAATATTACACATACATACCATAAATACTTACACTACAGTAAAATAATACATACAGATACATAAATATATATATAAATAAATAAATAAATAAATAATACTGGACAGTTCACACAACATTATCTAGCCCCAAGCTAAGCAGAGCTTGTGTTATGGGTACTAGATAACTGATATACTTAATACAATATATTACATAGATAGATATTTTTTATTATACATAGAAAATACCCAGAACACCCTGAACAAATATCTGCGATCGCACAAATATTTGTTCCGAGGCGGGAATCGAACCCGTAACCTCCTGCGTCGCAGGCCAAGCTTCGCCCGCCGCGCCACAGAGGTCGTCAATATATATTGAACCCTTTACGGTAAATGTTGATCCAGTATGAAGTCTGAACAAATGTTGATCCACACATTTCTCATGTATACTTTACTCCCTATCGAGCTAACGGATATACTTTGATCTGACGTTATAGTGCGCGAGGAAACGCTGGAACGTTTTCGAATCGTCCAACTATCGTTGATCCACAAACGGCCAAAAAACATATACTGAAGCGTCATTTTTAGATCCATATCATATATAATTTATACGCGAAGTTGGCCTATATAAAGTTGATCTGGAGCCACAAATGCATTGTGGGTGCTAAAAGGCAAAGCGGCAACGTCGCATTTTGTGTGACAAGTACGAAACTTGATAAAAAGAGATAATACATAATGGACGGACGGACATCAATCAACAAGCCACGCGCGTACTAATATTTATTCTGTAGCGCGGGCCGTCCTTTCTCGCGTCTTACCTACCTACATATGTTTTAGTTTTAATTTGTTATGTTTGTTGATTGTGGTAAATAATTATGTGAGTTAGTTCTTGCCCGAGAGGAATAGGTAAATAAGATGGGTTTTTAATTAAGTATTTAATAAAAGATATTTAATAAAATAGGGCCAATTGGAATTAAAGCACCATGTTCCGTAACAATCGCAAGGTAAAAAGCAAGTACTTTCCCTGTGGAGCCACGTAAGTTAATGGAGATACATAGGTATTGGACTAGTAAAATTCTGTACTTTGCGATTGTTACAGAACACGTTTTATTTTTATTTTTTTAACATTGATAGACCTTTGTTTGACCACGATCTCACCTGTTGGTAAGTGTCGATGTGGCCGAAGATGGAGCATAAAGGTCTAGAAGGCACCTATTCACTCTAGCCTTGAAGAGACCCAGATTATGTTACGTTGATTGGAGTCACATGTTTTTCTTTAAATATTTTATTTGATCAACGTCTAGGCTCATTTGAGACCGAAAATACATGTATCTTGATCCAGTTGGAGCCACATTTGTGTAAGGTATAAGGTTACCTACCTACTAATGTATGGTTTTTATTGTTTTGTACTTTTATTGATCCAATATATAGTACCTCCATTTAAAATACTCTTGTCACCTCATCAAATACGTGTTTTATTTTCTCATAGTAGAATAGCAAATAATTCCTATCAGCTTCTGCCTGTAACTCTCGCTTATAAGAAAAAAGGGTGAGAGAAAGGTGGGTTAAAAGGGTCTACGTGATATAATATGAAATGAGGAGACCAACTAGAGGGAAATAAACGTTCTCGAGTGGCAACCAAAAACCCGAAAAAAAGGTGAAGCTCATGGCATCACATATTATATTAACAAACTCGCAGGTAGTCGATGGATAAGGCAGCACAAGACCATTCTTCGTGGCATTCTATGGGGGATGCCTGTGTCCAGCAGTGGACTTCTGCAGGCTGATGATGATGATGAATTAAGTAATCATACTAACTAAGATGATATGAATGAAAGCCACTGTTGGGCATAAGTCTTTTCCATCTTATGCACTCCAAAATCAAACTACCCCGGTGTAGTAACTTGTACTATTGGTGTGGCGACTAGGTCTGACCGCTTCTGGTACATGTCGAGCTAGGGTTCTACTGTGAATAAAGATGGCTGACGCTAGGGTAGTATTTTTCTACTGCAGTGTGCTCGGGTTAGTTAGGTATTTGAAGCTAAGTGTACGCATTCAGGCAAAATGAACACTTGCTTCAAATAGTTCTTATTGTTAGAGAGATTTTATATGAAAATGTTTGCCCGGGGAAGTACTACCACGGTGCATTAAACCCTAGTCCTACCAAAATACATATTTCTGCCAAAAAGCATTAGTACTCTCATTGCTGTGTTTCGGTTGAAGGTGCCGGTGAAATTATAGGTACATGAGACTTTTCATCTTTATGTCTCAGGGAGGTGGGTGCCAAATAGGTAAATCCTAGGTAGTCGTAACCTGTGATTTAATGCATTGTTAAAAGCAGAGGTTACAAGAACAGTGGGTCAAGAATGACCGGGTTGGCTGCTCCTAAATGAACCAATCACTTACTATAGCGTCAATAACAAATTCTGATTTTGGGTGCAAATTCTAAATGTATCGTGTGACAAATCAAACAAAAGGTCTTGTTGCTTGTAATGTGGAGTTCAAATATATTACGTTATTATAAACTCCAACACAAAACGGCAGATCATACCGTTTCATTACATTAGGCTATTTCTATTCCTATTATGTTAGGTACCTATTTGAAAAATATCTACAAAATCCTACCTCACACAGGGGGTAACTTAGTTAATGGAAATACGAGTGCATATTGGATCAACAAAAGTCATCAACTTACCAATGTTACGAAACATGTTGATCCGATTCTAAAGAGTAAGTTTTAGGATACCGCACCTACCTCAAAAGTTACCAACGGAACCAATAAAGGATCACTCTCATGTCTGTCTGGCTGTCTGTTTGTCCATCTTTCACAGCCTATTTTCTCTAAAAGTTCTAGATGAAAAAAGCTCGGTTCATATATTTCAGGCATGTACCACCTACCGTCGAACAGGGTTAGATTGATTGGTATTGAAATTCAATCGCATGTAACTTCTTTAGCTTTAAAGTAAAAAATATGAAAACACCATAATAACGACTTGTAGTGATAATTTATTTGGCATAGTTAGAAAAAAAAAGGACACATACTTTCAGAGAAAAACAATAAAAGTGGCCTTTCCATTTTATAATGACAATGGGTTCACTTTGATTACCCCCATTTTCTCAACCCAAACTCATTTTTACCCAACTCATTACCTTTTTGATATATGCCTCCTAAATAAAATTTGGATGTGACCTGAAAAATGATAATGATATCTTGTTTATCTATAATAGATATTTTGTTATTTTGTTATTTTTTGCGACAGAGACCACAAATTAATATCCAGACATGTCGTTTATCATACAAAGACATTTTTGCGATCGTTTCGTTTCGTATGAGGTAGTGCTGGCCTCTGGTGTCGGAGTTTGTCAAGCTGCCCGAGGGCCTCTGACATGGCCTCTTTTTGCGATGCAAGTTTTGGTTAGGCTATTTTTGTTAAGAAGCAGACGACCGCCGATGGGCCCCCAGTACCCCACGGACCCAGGTTCTCTATAAGCTCTATCGAGACTTGCATATTAGCGCTTTTTGAGGTCCGCAGCCGAATCTGCCACCACACCGGCCTTAGCTGATGTCCGGAGCAGATGAGTTGGCGCAATGGTATCAATCAACGCATGTAGCTACCCACACCAAAGACCTACCGTTTTCCAACGGAACAAGAGTCATGCCGTGAGGCCGCTTACCATCGTCACGTAGCAGATCATTCGGTTCTAAAATGGCTGGAATGTTGCAGCTTATACCGGCGAATGATATCATTAAGACTAGCGTGGTGGGAAATTCTACCAGCTAGCCTGGCTTACGATAATCCGTGGTGACCAAGCTGATCAACCGGCACCGGCAGTGATGAGGGGCAGAGCACCTTGCACCCAACTGCAAAGAAATTGCACTACGGAACGTAACAGAATCCATCAATGTCAGTTGATATGTAATAGAGGTAAGGTTTACGTAATAAGCACATTGTACATTGCACATTGTTGTATTGTATTGTTCTCGATTTTTAATCAAGAAAATTTATCTGATTCGTGTTTTAGGTGCTATAATGCCCTTGGCAATATGATGAAGATTAACATGTAATTCTTTTGCCATCTTTTTGCTGGACGCTCCTACAAAAATCAATGTTTTTCAGGTACCATTTAATGAACCAGGAATCACAATTGTGACCATGTCATAGTACAAAATTATGGATGATACATTCATCTTTAGAGATAGTGAATAAAAACTAGTGAACAAAATTTTCACATAAATATCTTTTAACCATCGCAAGAATAAATAAATAAATAATAAATGAAAGAACAAAGATCAGACTCAGTTTCAGGCTTTTTATACAAAAATATATTATGAAAATTATCATAAATATTTTATCGTTCCAAATTGTCCATACAAAATTTCCACGAGTCTGCCATTCTGCCGTGAAACGCCATGTTGTTTTTAGACGAAAATAAGTATTCTAAAGAATTTGAAATATTTTGTGAGAGCGTCCTTAATACATGTAACTTGTCAAAGGATAAATCAAGAATAGAATTGAGTTGAGTTGTAGTATGTCCTATGTTCTATTGATACTTTTTGAGTAAGGAACCCTAAAAATGGCCCATTTGAATTGGATCCATATGTTCCGTAGCAAACGCAAGGTAAACGGCATGGACTTTTGATGATCTAATTCGTATCTCCATTAGTTAATGTGGTTCCAACATGAAAAACGTGTAGGCTCACTTGGCACTGAAAAAACTCACCCAAATTCATGGTAATTTAATTAACTGTTCGTAAGTTATTCTAGGAAAGACATACCACAAAAAACTATTCATCCAAGTTTAATCGGAGAACTCGCTTCACTCGATCTTTAAGTCTATTAAGTGTGAGCTACATTTGTTAATGAAGATACATGTTGGATTAACCAAAGTAGGTAGGTACTACATCGCATGCGTGAAGTAGCGAAATGAACCAGTCATGTGTGTCTCCTCTTGAACCAAGGACAGTGTAAGGGTTCCGTCGTCAATTCACAATCCCATATTAACCAGAAAAGTATTCATCACAAGGTGTTCAAGATATTTTTTAAGAAAACTACTTTGTTTTATTTTATGTAAAACTACAATAAAATTTGTCCTCAATTATAAAACCCAAACTCAACACCCAGATTATTTCAGAGCCAGTTGCCATACCAATTAGTACCTACAAATTACAACGGTGGCGTTTGCGTTAGCATAAAAAACCTATGCTTCGGTTTAGGTTTTTTATGCTAACGCAAACGCGTTAGCATAAAAAGTGGAATTCATTCAGATCATTTTAGTTAGCCTGAGCTACTGGGTGTCCCCCAGTTTTAATTTAACTTTGGCTACCCACCTCTATGTTTGATTTTATGTGTTATGTTTGGTGACGAAAGTAATTTTGTTACCAAGTTTCGGTAGCCATGCAATAATTAAGATGGTTTTTGTCTCTGTATTTTATAGTAAATTTAAAAATGGCCTATTTAAACCAAATTAACATATTCCATAACATCGATCCCTTTACGGTAAATGTTGATCTGGCGTGACTTCATGCGAGCACTTTGTTGATCCAAAAACAAGAATATGTTTTCATTATGCGATATTAACATGACAACCTCTTTTTTATCGTGGCATTAGACAGAAGAGGTGGAGGAGAACAACGTTTTCACAGACCACTTTTTTGTGGAACTCCGCACCAGAATTTTTTGAAAGATAAAATTAAAATTCCTTTAACATATTAAAGGGTGGGAAGGGGTTGTTTGACACAAAAACAGTCTATACAAACGTTGTTTCCCCCTACTCCCTCTGTGCTATGCCGTGATAAGAAAGGGGGGTTATGTTGTCATCGTAAGCCTATACAAGCCTATGTAATATCGGTGTCTCATACTTCAAAACGAGTGACAGTCCGACATGGATTTATAACACTAGAGAACAGTGATCACCACGTGAGCTGCGAGCGAGCCGAAGGCAAGCGTGGCCCGGTAGGGCCCGCAGCGAACCTGAACCGACACCTGGACGCCAATACCCAATAACCTATGTAATATCGGTGTCACAACAAACACACTAACACACTCACATACAAACTTTCGCCTTTATAATATTAGTGTGATGTTATTTAAAAATGGCTTATTTAAACCAAATTAACATGTTCCATAACATCGATAACTTTACGGTAAATGTTGATCAGGCGCGACTTCACGCGAGCACTTTGTTGATCCAAAAACACAAGTTGATCCAGGTGACTTTTGTTGATCCAATATGTATCTCCATTAACTAATGTGGCTTCTATATGATTCAAGATTTTTTAAATGAAATGGATTACATTGGCTACCCACCTCTATGTTTGATTTTATGTGTTATGTTTGTTGACGAAAGTGATTTTGTTACAAAGTTTCAGTAGCCATGCAATAATTGAGATGGTTTTTGTCTCTGTATTTTATAGTAAATTAAAAAATGGCCCATTTAAACCAAATTAACATATTCCATAACATCGATCCCTTTACGGTAAATGTTGATCAGGCGCGACTTCACGCGAGCACTTTGTTGATCCAAAAACACAAGTTGATCCAGGTGACTTTTGTTGATCCAATATGTATCTCCATTAACTAATGTGGCTTCTATATGATTCAAGATTTTTTAAATGAAATGGATTACATTGGCTACCCACCTCTATGTTTGATTTTATGTGTTATGTTTGTTGACGAAAGTGATTTTGTTACAAAGTTTCAGTAGCCATGCAATAATTGAGATGGTTTTTGTCTCTGTATTTTATAGTAAATGAAAAAATGGCCCATTTAAACCAAATTAACATATTTCATAACATCGATCCCTTTACGGTAAATGTTGATCAGGCGCGACTTCACGCGAGCACTTTGTTGATCCAAAAACACAAGTTGATCCAGGCGATTTTTGTCGATCCAATATGTATCTCCATTAACTAATGTAATGTGTGTGTGTTTGAGTAGTAGTAGAGCTTTTTTGTGAAAGAGTTCGTCCGGGGAAGTACTACCACCATACCTATTTCTGCCGCAAAGCAGTAGTGCTCGCATTGCTGTGTTCCGGTTTGGAGGGTAAGGGTGCCGGTGAAGTTACAGGCACAAGAGACTTTTCATCTTTATGTCTCAGGGTGGCGGTCGCAGTGCAATACCACAAAGGGTGCGTCCTAGGTGGACGTGACCTATGAGGTAATGCACTGTTCATAGGCAGAGGTTACTGCTTAACATCAGGCGGGCAATCAGCTTGTTTCGGCAATCGGTAGTATAAAAACATATATGGATCTTAGATGTTTCACGATTTTTTAAATGAATTTGTTTACATTGGCTACCCACCTCTATGTTTGACTTTATGTGTTATGTTTGTTGACGAAAGTAATTTTGTTACAAAGTTTCGGTAGCCATGCAATAATTAAGATGGTTTTTGTCTCTGTATTTTATAATAAATAAAAAAATGGCCCATTTAAACCAAATTAACATATTCCATAATAATAATAATAATAAATAATAAATAAATAATGCTGGACAACTTCACACAACATTATCTAGCCCCAAGCTAAGCCAGAGCTTGTGTTATGGGTACTAGATAACTGATATACTTAATATAATACGATACATAGATAGATATTTTTTATGATTATTGTTGATCCATTAACTAATGTGGCTCCTAGATGATTCACGATTTTTTAAATGAAATGGTACACATTATCAATAATTACAAATACCTAAAGTATTAAAAACTTTGTATGGTCTGCCGTTTTATTTTGCAGGGTGTTTTTCTGTTTACGTCTGGACGTCTACCAGGTAGATAGATACAAAAACATAAAAAAACATGCAAATACTAAATATAATATAGCCTAGCTAGCAAGTTACTAAAATAAATCCTTAATTAGCTAAGGATGCGCGTATGTACAAACAAGCACTATGCTGAATAGAGGCATGGCAATGTATAAAAAGCAACTACCCCTAGCAACATGTGTAATGGCCCGAGAAGGCTGTAACTATTATAGCTTTCAAATTGACCTAAACCCTAACCTAAACAAGATAACATTATCTAACCTTAGACCTTAACCTAGATTTAACTAGTGCTTGAAATTTAAATTACAAATAATAACAACACCTTTTTAAAAAAAAAACCACTTCCCACCTTAAACAGGAATATTCTTTGAATTGAAAGCTAGAAATACTGAGTGCTATATCATTTCTGAATCTTAATCAAGTAGGAAAGTTAGTAAGTCAGGGGACCCTACGTTTTTTTTAAAACAAAGTGAATTCAATCTCTTTGAAAAAATTAGCAAAACACATTACGTACAACTTGTCGGACAAAAACCCATTTAAATGATTAATTTGTAAAGGCGCACCTAGAAAGGTTCAGAGCGGCAACGTCGCAGCCGTCATTAGCCAATCACAGAGTTTACTGCAACCTGATTGGCCCATTTGAATCAGATCAACATATTACGTAATCACCGCAAGGTGGATTTGTATATTGGATCAACAAGTGGCTACGTGATTTCAGTGCCACATGATCGCATATGTTGATCCTGTTGGAGCCACATTAGTTAATGGATATGCATATTGGATCAATAAATATACTTATAGTACTACTAGTATAGTATTCTTTTATCTGTGCTTATACTGAAGTGAAGGGAAATAATACTATAAGAAGAAGCGATTACTAATACCTACGACATTTCTGACAAGTAGAAGATTTTAACTCGGGCTTTAAATGTGACCAGAGATGGGGCCGGTTTCCTAATCGAGACCGGCAACAAATTCCACAGGCGTGCTGCCTGAATCGAAAAGGAACTACCGTAGAAGCGAGTTCTGTGTAAAGGAATTCAGTATTCCTTTACACAGAACTCTAATGATTTTCTAATGATCGAAGAGGTCGGGAATGGGAACTATGAAGGAACTCAAATCGTTCCTTCAGATAGGAGGGAGTCAAAGGGTTATGAAGAATGTTATAAAGCAAGGAAAGGATGTGAGTATTCCGGCGAAGACGGATAGGGAGCCACTTGAGTTTTACACGAAATTCAGAGATGTGGTCAAACTTACGTAATCCGAAGATAAATCTGATGCAGACATTTGGAGACGCTCAAGTTTATTCAGCTGGTCTTCCTTGAGGTCAGGATAGCAGGCATCAGCATAATCAAGAACAGGAAGTAGAAGAGATTGTGCAAGCGCAATTTTGGTAGCGGTAGGTAGAAAATTACGCAGCCTTCTAAGCGATCCCGCAGTTGCAAAAACCCTCTGACTTACAGCTTCCAGCTGTGGGCCCCAGGACATGTCACTGCCTATAAACACTCCCAGGGTTTTTACATGATTACTAATAGGAATAACCACACCGTTAAATTCTACATTCATGGTGTATTGGAAGTCAGCGCCATCTATCGAGCCAGAAGGAACTACTAAATATTTTTTTATCTGATATGAAAGACCTCATTACACTGAGCCGTTTTCCCGGGAAGCTTCCATAAAATTTACATAGATGGCGCTGTCCTAAAGACCTAAAAATTAAATAATTTCGCGACTGACTCACCTTCACACCGCTTTGTCACATTGGTGCACTTTTTTGTTGCATTTGTTTTTTTTGGTTGTTTTTGGTTGCGTTGCCTTTCCATTAGTAAAAAAAAGAGCCGTGCGACGCCTGCTATAAAGCATAAGAAAAAAAAATGTCTACAAATTACCTACTAAGGATTTTAATTAGCAAAAAAAATATTATGGATTTTTGTTTGCATATAAATGATTAAGTATGGATTTTAATTTGCAAATAAACTAGTACCTATGGAATTTATTTGCAAGATAATGTAATTATTTGATATGATTGGCAGCCAGAGAAAATCATATCAAACGAAGTTTTTTTCTTTTGGAAATGCACAATAAGCTTCCTAATTTTAGGTCTGCAGGACAGCGCCATCTATGTAAATTTCTGGGAAGCTTGCTTGGAAAACGGCTCTGGTGACAAAAAAAAACAAAAATTCGAAGAAACAGTGTCCCGCCATCATCATCATGTGCCTTATAACATGTACGAAAGATGATTTAAGTAGCGTCACGTCAGTTAGGCATTTGCGTTCGTAGCGCGCGCAGATAGGTCAAAAGTGCGGCCGTGGCTGCCGCTCCCGGTTAGGCCTATTTAGTCAGGCCTATCCGGGAGCGGCAACCACGGCCGCATTTTTGACCTATCTGCGCGCGCTTATAACCGGTCACTGCCCGTGTTGTTATCCACTCCTCAGCAAGCTGAAGTGGGTAGAGTGTCCTCTCCACTGACCGCTCCGTATCTGATTGCTCCGATACCATTTTGGATAAATGGTAGTGTTCTGTATAGTTCACGAGCAACTCGCATGAGTACCCGGAGTGTGTAAGCATGATGGGCGGCAGGACCTGCCGCAACTGGTCCTGGCCTCGGCCAGATAAAGTGCGCTTCCGCGTATAACCGTAAGGTTGGTCGGGCAGCCACTTTAAACACGTTGTAGGCGATGTGGGTTTGTCCTCTCCACTGACGCCACACTGCCTGGGACACAATTTTGATAACGTAGGCCTTCCCAGGAACCTACGCTATCCTCTCGACCTTACCCACAGGAATGACGAGTCAATAAGTGTGGTGTCGGTTCGGTTGCAGGTGCTTTACGACTTAGACCTTTGGTTTGTGTCAAGTTTTCCTTCTCTGAACTATCCATACAGTAAAACCACTCGGCACTCCTAAGAAAGCCAACAGCCAGGACATAACTTCTTCCAACAAAATACGCCTACAAGTCCGGGCATAGCATTAAACAAATTAACTAGGTTATGTTCTCAATCAGGCACCGTACTCGTAATCGAAGTCGAACTATCAAAATGTACCTACGACGTTGATATCTCTAGAACTACTGATCGTAGGTACCTACATTACAGAATCTTTTATCCGGGTCCTACCTATTGACTGCGTAGGATCTACAGAGAGAGTAAAGCACCTGTTTGTTGTTTGATCTAGGTATTTATTATGACAGCGGTGGAATCCAATCCAAAGTAAAATGAACTTTCGTCGAAGAGGTGACTACACTCATTTCATCTGAGGCCAAGTGAGAGTTTTGCAGCAAACAAGTGACTGACAACGATCCTCCGTCTATATACCTACGAGTAGTAACTAGCCATCAGTCTGTGAGCGCACTCGATTGAAACGGCACAGATTTAATGGCTAGTAAAATACAAATCAGTACAAAAATATTAATTTTGCCAACACATCACAAAACTTACATACAAATTATAAAACAACATCGAATAGCAAAAATGGGGGGGGGGGGAGGCGCTCAGCGTATGCTGCGCAAAACGCAAGAGCTGGCTGGTTCTAGGTGACTCCAGTGTGTGAAGCTGCAACACGCGCATACAAACAGTTACCTACCTACAAGTTAGTTACTACTTACGTAATACATTGTTCACATGATAAATAGGTAACTGTGTTATAGTTCAGATGGTATTGCACTTACCAATGCAACCAGGGTTTAACTATTTTAAAGTACAAAGCCGGACTTCCCTGCAGACAAGGATACGCTCAACCCTGGCTGGATGTGCAACAGCTTTAGAGTAGGAAATCCACTTCCAGTGTATGTACATACCTAGGTACTATTGCTGGCCTTCATTGAGCTGGCAACACAATTATATGATTTAGAGTTACACAATACTTGGGGCCAAGAACGTTAGTAATAATTTTTACTTTGGTCGAAGCTTGGAGCATTCTTTTCAGCCTCGTCTCATTTGATCCAGATGAGTGCAGACATCTGTTGATCTTGTACTATTTCCATTGGGAATAACATGAATTAATACCACAACCGTGTAGAATAGAATAAAATTGAATAGTTTAATTCATACCTTAACGATATTTTACATAGTGCATATATATTAATAAAAAAGCAACTATTCAAACTAAGAACAGCGTAGACACTATGAAGCTTAGGAACATACCTACCTCCCGTGCTATGTTGATAACTGTGTTACGACGAGGTAGCTCTTTACTCTTTACAAAATTAAATGAAAAAAGCAAGGATAATAAATGTAGGGTATTAACTATATTGTTAATGACAATAAAGTTTGAAATAATCTTATTACTAAAGCTAGGCTTAACCTAGTTAGACTAACATGCAAAATACAAAATATATATAGGTATTATATTTACCGAAAGAATTAGACAGCAAAAATATTATTCAAAACCAATCAGTACGAACAAGGTTACATTAGGTATACAGGGTGTAACATAATATCCCTATAAGCCCGGGAAGGGGGTATTCTACACATCAAGGCGAATAACATTAGTTCTACGACTTTTTAAATTTCGCAGTTTTTAATTCATGAAATGTCACGTAAACATCCTGAAATTCCTCAAGAAATGTTCCTAACACAGCATGAGGATGTTACGGTACGTTATGGTACCTTACGTAGGGCTACCTCACCTTGTGTTAGGAACATTTCTGGAGGATAATTTTCACTAGAAACGGGATATTTACCATGATTTTTGAGTTTTATATGTTCCCGATATTTCGGCACAGTTGCATGCGCCATGATCACGGGAGAACTGACTAAAGTCTTTGCGAGTAGAACAATGCAACTGTGCCGAAATATCGGGAACATATAAAACTCAAAAATCATGGTAAATATCCCGTTTCTAGTGAAAATTATGTACATAACCATGATAGTTTCAAAAGTTATATTTCTGGAGGAGTTTCAGGAATTTATTGCGGAATTTCAGGATTTTTACAAGGCATTTCATGAATTAAAAACTTCGAATTTTAAAAAGTTCTAGAACTAAAGTTATTCTCCATGATGTGTAGAATACCCCCTCCCCGGGCTTATAGGGATATTATGTTACACCCTGTATAATAATAACTTATAATTTTTCAGTATTTTTATAATCGTATTGGTGTAATAGCCCTTCTATAGTTTTCCACATAAATAGGTACCTGCTTAAGTCCTTTAGTAATTTAATTTTACTGAATCGATTATATAAGAATACAGTTCTGCATGCTGGGACTTTGTACACCTCATGCGCTCATTTCTACTTTGTCAATCTGGCCCGGATGAGAATTCTGTATTATTTATTACAATGATTAATAAGGAGCTGGCGCAATGCTAACACTTGGCATTCTCTATAGAGGTCAACTGTAGGGTATCTAAACGACTTGAAGTTAGGACATTTCGGATAGTTCGCTGGGTTCTTTCTAATTGAATCAGATATGTTTTTACCGCTCCTCCCCAAGACGAAATACCATAGGTAATTATAGATTGGCACAGGGTAGGGTAGACAGTCCTACTAGTTTAGTAGAGTTACACAATACTTGTATCTTCTCGTCTCAGCAACATTCGATGAGTGCAGTACAGACATCTGTTGGGCAGATCTTGTAGGTACCAACTATTTCCATTAGGAATATTAAGAATACTTAAATTGTGGATTCACATTCACATGTATATTACAAAATCTGCATTACCTATAAGTAAACCGCAAAAAGCACGTGATTTTACCAATGAGAACAAAATGGGAGAATGAGAAGAGCTAGGATTTTATTCTGTAACACCACTTGAATAGCCCCCTTACTGCCTAATCCATTACGACAATGGGCCGCAGTGTCAAAAATCACTGTTTTGTGAAATTCTACTCTTATGTACTGGGAAATCGTAATAGACCGCGATTACCGTCTCGTAAGCAATCATCAGGTCGCGTGTATACAAACTCAGCCAGCGCTGACGAGTTGACTCGCTGAATAGAATGTTACGACGGACAAAATCTGTTACGCTTCAACAAAGACCTTAAAGTAAATGGACTAGACAAAACGCATAAAGAGGGACAATTCTGACAAGTTTTATCCATCAATTGTTGCTTGATTATTGAACACATTTGAAGAACTAGAGTATTGAACCGGCAGTGTATTAAAATCATTAGTCATCGTTCGAATTCTCAGTGCTTTATTTTTGCGTTCCAGTGTATGAAATGCGAAGTCCATTGTAGAGTTATTAGAATATCTTCGCGATTCATCGACAAAAAATGGTGTGTGTCAGCTTCAACGCCAACTGGAGTTAACGTCAGTCCATCAGAATATGTTGTGTAGAGGGAAAACTCGGTTCGATTTTACTCCCCATCTATTTGCATACCGTGGACCTTATATGAACATATCGATTCTTAAGGAGTGTATATTATATAATATAGCTAAGGCGCGCCTAAGGTCACAATACCTAGCACCCTAGGCAATTATTTTTACAGAGCTGACACACATCATTGTAACTGCTTTTATTTAACTTGACCTGTTATCAAGATATTATTTAGTAAGTGTGGGCCAAATCTTTAAACTGAATTTTGAACAAGTTACCTTGATTTCGATTGAGCTAAAATTTTGCGAACCTGTCTAGTTCCGCCAATACAATATTATTATAGTGACAGTGAGCTGATCTGATGATGGAGACGGAAGGTGGATAAGAGAACTCCTCAATGGATAATAGTAGCCGTGTTTAGGCTCATTTTGATCAGCACACGGTTCCGATCACAAATTTTATAAAAGCTTTTATATTGAAAAATATACTGTTCACAAATAACTTATTTTGCCTAGCTCACTGACTCAGAATAATTTTTATACGACTGCTTAACGAACAGTTTCAGCTCGATGATACATTATAAACAAATATTTAGTGTGTTGTCGTTGTGGTAGGCAGTTGTCTGTTTCGATGTTAATTGGCAAATATTGTTCCGTAATTACTACGGACTACCTTCAATCTCTCCAAACTCAGTGGTTCCTGTGTATTCAATGCGATCGGTACACCTACTTTTAAGAGCTCCTCCGCAATGTCAATGTGACGGTAGCTAGAACACATTAATGCATTACCGTTTAAGAGGCATTTTACTACACTGACCAGACTTTCATCCAAAGCATCATCATTCAACTTTCGAAATATGCGGGTACATATGATACCCATCTGTTGTTGTATCCCGAAGCAGATGGTATTGTCGGTGATGTGTAAGAGATCGTCAGAGCGCAAACGCTGCGTCAAATCGAGCAACGGCTTGGCGTGCTTACTTGTGCTCGCCTCGAGCGCAGAGATGATGACTTTCAAGCGCTCAGTATATTGCATGCTCGACCACGGCTTCAAGAGACTATGTAGCTTAGCAGTAGGAAAGCGACACGAGTAGGATTCAGTATAGGTTGTAGACGGAGAGCGCGGCGCGCGGAGGGCCGTCAAAGGAGCCGTACTCGTTGAGCCACACAGTGCGCGCGCTCACTCGCAGCGCCACCTCGTGCAACAGCGTTGAGTCGGCGGCCCACATGCTCAGGTACGGCGTGTCCAGCAGGGACAGCAGCACCTTGGTGTTGCGGTAGGCGCGCGCGGGCACGCTCGCGGCGGCGCCCGCAGGCTCGCTCGCCGGCGGCACTACGCACTCCATCAGGAACGCCTTGTCTCCGACTTGGCGAGACCGCTCTGGAACTTTTCGAAGACGCTCTCGTGGACATATATTTGCTTGAGTCGCCAGGGTGCCTATAAAACGTAGGATATTGTAAGTATATAATATATTACAAATATAATTGTAATATATTATGATAAAAACAGAAATATCACTAGTGGTTCGCCCCCACCTAAGCCTTGCAAATACACGCGATGTATAGGTCTACTTTATTTACCTTTCTGACCGACTTCAAAAATTTTTTACTGAAATCAAAATTTCACGGGTCCACCTCGAGATAATCCTAAATATCTTTGAAAGAACCTTTAAATATGACTAACTAACGGGGCGTAAATTTGTATAAGTAACCAGACCCGAAGGTCTGAAGGTAAGGTTCTGACACAGGTACGGAGTGTGAGGGTATATTGAAGGTAAAGGAGGTTACAGGAGGTAACTGGTAAAGGTTTTCAAATAGAGGTACAAAGGTACGCATGTCCGACCACCTGGGACAGCTGCCAGGTCCAGGGTAACTTGTCTTCATCACTTGTTACACGCACGAAGGTCGGGCGCAGATTGAACGCGATGCGCGCTGCGGCGCCACTATTATTTATAAACTCAGTTACGCCCCCCCCCCCCCCGTACGCGCGTGAGATGCCTTTGGTATTGCAGGCGTTCATAGGTATTGCGTGAATTTGTTTGTAGGGGTTTGTAGGGGTTTGTAGAGGTTTGTAGGGTTTGTAGAGGTTTGTAGAGGTTTGTAGAGGTTTGTAGGGTTTGTATGTGTTTGTAGGGGTTTGTAGAGGTTTGTAGAGGTTTGTAGGGTTTGTAGAGGTTTGTAGAGGTTTGTAGAGGTTTGTATGTGTTTGTAGGGGTTTGTAGAGGTTTGTAGGGTTTGTAGAGGTTTATAGGGTTTGTAGGGTTTGTAGAGGTTTGTAGGGTTTGTAGAGGTTTGTAGAGGTTTGAATTTGTTTGTAGGGGTTTGCAGGGGTTTGTAGAGGTTTGCAGGGTTTGTAGGGTTTGTAGAGGTTTTTAGGGTTTGTATGTGTTTGTAGGGGTTTGTAGAGGTTTGTAGAGGTTTGTAGAGGTTTGTAGAGGTTTGTAGGGTTTGTAGAGGTTTGTAGGGTTTGTAGGGGTTTGTAGGGTTTGTAGTGGTGTGTAGGGTTTGTATGTGTTTGTAGGGGTTTGTAGGGGTTTGTAGAGGTTTGTAGGGTTTGTAGGGTTTGCAGGGTTTGTAGTGGTGGGTAGAGGTTAGTAGAGGTTTGTAGGGTTTGTAGAGGTTTGTATGTGTTTGTAGGGGTTTGTAGAGGTTTGTAGGGTTTGTAGAGGTTTGTATGTGTTTGTAGGGGTTTGTAGAGGTTTGTAGGGTATCTGGAGGTTTGCAGGGGTTTGTAGTGGTGTGTAGGGTTTGTATGTGTTTGTAGGGGTTTGTAGAGGTTTGTAGAGGTTTGTAGGGTTTGTAGAGGTTTATAGAGGTTTGTAGTGGTGTGTAGGGTTTGTAGGGGTTTGTAGTGGTGTGTAGGGTTTGTAGAGGTTTGTAGGGTTTGTAGAGGTTTGTAGGGTTTGTAGGGGTTTGTAGTGGTGTGAAGGGTTTGTAGAAGTTTGTAGTGGTGTGTAGGGTTTGTATCAGTTTGTAGGGTTTGTAGAGGTTTGTAGGGTTTGTAGTGGTGTGTAGGGTTTGTATGTGTTTGTAGGGGTTTGTAGGGGTTTGTAGAGGTTTGTAGGGTTTGTAGGGTTTGTAGGGTTTGTAGTGGTGGGTAGAGGTTTGTAGAGTTTGTAGAGGTTTGTAGAGGTTTGTAGGGTTTGTAGAGGTTTGTAGAGGTTTGTAGGGTTTGTAGAGGCTTTTTTTTTTCTTTTTTTTTTCTTAACATTGATAGACCTTTGTTTGACCACGATCTCACCTGTTGGTAAGTGACGATGTGGCCGAAGATGAAGCACAAAGGTCTAGAAGGCACCTATTCACTCTTGACTTGAAGAGACCCAGATTATAGTTTTCAGGAAAGACAGACGACGGTAGTGTATTCCACTCCTTAGCAGTTCGCATTATAAAGGTAGAACTGAAACGTTTTGTGCGAATAGAAGGTATACCAATGAGGTAAGGATGGTACTGAGCCGTACGCCTGCTCGACCTATGATGAAAAGGAGATGGTGGGATCAGATCGTGCAGTTCCTGGGAGCATTCACCGAAATGTAACCTATAGAAGATCGCAAGGCATGCAACCTTACGGCGGTGCTCGAGACTCTGGATCTTAGTCTCCGCCATATGTTGCTCACCTATAAGCCTGAAAGCTCTACGTTCGATCGAGTCCAAGGCAGCAAGCTGGTGTTTGGCCGAGCCATCCCAAACATGGCAGCAGTACTCCATACCAGCCCGGACTTGTGCTTTATATAAACTGAGAAGCTGTCCTGGTGTGAAGTAACGCTTTACCTTATTCAGGATGCCTAGCTTCATGGCAGCTGTTTTTGCCTTAGACTCGATGTAGGAGCCAAAGTTGAGAGTAGGCGAGAGCGAAACACCTAAGAGCTCGAGGTGATCACCTATAGCAACAGGTACATCTCGGAATACAGGAACTTGGAGAAACGGACTTTTTTTCGCCGAGAAGAGACAAGCCTGCGTTTTAGAGGCGTTGAACATGACTAAATTGGCATCGCCCCAGTCGGATACAGCCTTGAGAGTCAAATTCAGACGCTGCAGCATCTCATCTCTTAACTCCTGAATTTCATTCTGCCTAGCTCGCGCAGTGGAAACATATCTCTCCACAACTGTGCTGTCGTCTGCATACCCAATGATACCGGGCATTAGCAGATCATTAATGTGCAGCAGAAACAGTGTGGCAGATAGCACTGACCCCTGAGGTACCCCGGCGTTAATAGCCAATTGATCCGACGAGCAGCCGTCAATAACTACTCGAATGGATCTTTCCCTCAGAAAGTCTGCGAGCCAGGAGCAGAATTGAACTGGCAGTCTTTAGGCAGGAAGCTTGCCAATAAGGCTAGCGTGCCAAACCCTATCAAAAGCCTTCGAGACGTCTAATGAAACAGCCAGTGCTTCACCATATTTCTCGATGGCCTCGCTCCAAATGTGCGTGGCATACACAAGAAGGTCCCCAGTAGACCGGTTTTAGTGAAACCCGTATTGGCGATCACTGAGGAGGTCGTTACCTTCGAGGTATGCAAGGAGCTTCCTATTCAGTACACGCTCCATACATTTACAAAGTAGGGAGGTGACTGAAATAGGGCGATAGTTTGAAGGGTCAGCACGACTGCCTTTCTTGGGTACAGGCTGCACGTTAGCGAGCTTCCAAGATTTAGGGACTTCACCAGTTCTCAAAGAGAGGCGGAAAAGACGCGTTAATACTGGAGACAACTCAGGGGCACAGGTTTTCAACACTATGGCCGAGATACCATCCGGACCGCTAGCTTTATTCACGTTGAGACTACGTAGCGTTCTGAGCACTTCCTTTTGCTGGATGCGAATTTCCTGCATTGAAGCTTCGCACCGAGGAAGGCTGGGTGGAGTTTCGCCAGAGGTGTCGAGACGCGAAGCCTCCGCAAATTGAGTGGCAAATAAATTTGCTTTCTCAACCGCAGCGTGAGCTAGGGACCCGTCCGGTTTCAGTAGTGGAGGGAGTGAAGGGCGGCTGAAGTTCGCTTCCACCGACTTAGCCAGAGACCAGAAAGCTTTACTTCCCGCAGGGTATGCGGCAAGCTTAGCCCCCAGACGGCCAATCCGATCGAAGCGAGCCTTCCGTATCACCTTCTTGCAAGACTTGGCGGCTTTGTTAAAGGCTTTCTTCTTAATCCGTGCATCAGAGGTTTTACCGTTTCTTGCTTCGACCCAGGCTAGGTAAGCCGCATGTTTAAGCGCTTCTGCGCTAGCACACGCGGGACTAAACCATGGGCGAGCATTGCCTGAAGGTGAAGCATCGGAGAATGGAATAAAATACTCCATTGCTCTTTTGATCACCTCCGAAACGGCATCAGCACAGACCGTCGGGTCACAAGAAGAAAAGCAGGTTTGCCGCCAAGGATAAGAAGCGAAGAAATGTCGCATCTCATCCCAATCTGCCGACTTGTAACGCCACACTCGTCTACTACCTCTGGGCGAGGGATCGGGTGGCGAGTATGACGATACAGACCTCACCACACAGTGATCAGATGTACCCAAAGGAGGCAACACTGATACTGAGTGGTGATCCGGCACGTTCGTCAGCAGAAGGTCCAAGCAGTTGGCTGTGTGGTCCTCAACGTCTGGAATTCTGGTTGCCTCATTGACCAGCTGAGTGAGATTTAGCGTGAGTGCAAGCTTACACGCCTCTCTCCCAGCATGGTCGGTGAACTGGTATGGGAACAGCCACTGTTGGTGGTGGGCATTAAAGTCCCCCAGAATCACCAGTTGGGCACCAGGATAACGTTGTTGGGCCACATCCGCCGCTTCACAGATGTAGTTGAACAACCTGGTTGTCTCGGAGTCTCCAGAGTGAGACCGATATAAACCAGCATAGATAATTTTATCTAAGCCGGTGTCCACCATAGTCCATAAAACGGAAAAATCGGGTTCTTCAAGGTCACGAAGACGCAGACAGCAAATGTCCTCCCGGACAAATAGACAAATACCAGCTTTGGGTTTAAAGTTGTGCTCCAGGGCATAGCCTGGGTATGTAAGGTAAGCTGTATCGGGAGGACATTGAATCTGCGTCTCCGTGAGGAATAATAAGTGTGGCTTAGTGGTCTCTAGGTGGTGGTGGACCGGATCGAGATTGGAGTGCAGTCCTCGAATATTGGAGAAGTGCACTTGAAGTGAGAGGAAGTGCTTCCGCTGTAAAGACAACTTATTATTTCTGGACTTTTTCATATAGGTTTTTGAGTGTTAGGTTTGTGGGAAAAACGGCTGTTGAGCGAGGCACTGACCAGCGAAAACTTAGAGACTTACAGCAGGCTCCTGCGCCAGTGGGAGACTAGACTGGAGACTGCGGGGACGCCCGAACCCCCCCAGGAATGGCCATCGGGTCCTCTCATCCGGTCGCCAACCGGCACGATGGAGCATTCTGGGATTTTTCGCGAGGCGGCGGGGCAGCCTTTCATGAGTGGCTAACTCACTAGTTGGGCCCCCTACAACCTGCGGTCGGCCAGCGGAGAACCGTGCTTCGGATCCCGCTACCCTCCAAGCCTAGCCTTCCGGCACACTTGCACCACTGCGGTCTCTAAACCGCACACGCTGAATCAAGTGCATGAACTGCTCAAACCCGTCACTTCCACGATGGCTACACTGGACATCAGTCCGAAACACGACAATGTCGCTTCACGGACTGGCTTTGTCCAGTGGGTGGTAACAAGCCACGGCCGAAGCCTACCACCAGAAATGTTGTTACCCGTTTGGCACCACCCAGAGATCACGTGTAGGGACGCATGGGTATTTTCCTACGGACGCGGGTAACTTCGATCTCCAAAAGGCTTGTAGGGTTTGTAGAGTTTGTAGAGGTTTGTAAGGTTTGTAGAGGTTTGTAGAGGTTTGAATTTGTTTGTAGGGGTTTGTAGGGGTTTGTAGAGGTTTGTAGGGTTTGTAGAGGTTTGTAGAGGTTTGAATTTGTTTGTAGGGGTTTGTAGGGGTTTGTAGAGGTTTGTAGGGTTTGTAGGGTTTGTAGGGTTTGTAGTGGTGGGTAGAGGTTTGTAGAGGTTTGTAGGGTTTGTAGAGGTTTGTGTGTGTTTGTAGGGGTTTGTAGAGGTTTGTAGGGTTTGTAGAGGTTTGTATGTGTTTGTAGGGGTTTGTAGAGGTTTGTAGAGTATGTGGAGGTTTGTAGGGGTTTGTAGTGGTGTGTAGGGTTTGTAGAGGTTTGTAGGGTTTGTAGAGGTTTGTAGGGTTTGTAGGGGTTTGTAGTGGTGTGTAGGGTTTGTAGAAGTTTGTAGTGGTGTGTAGGGTTTGTATCAGTTTGTAGGGTTTGTAGAGGTTTGTAGGGTTTGCAGGGTTTTTAAAGGTTTGTAAGGTTTGTAGGGTTTGTAGAGGCTTGTAGGGTTTGTAGTGGTGTGTAGGGTTTGTAGGGGTTTGTCGAGGTTTGTAGAGGTTTGTAGAGGTTTGTAGGGTTTGTAGGGTTTGTAGGGGTTTGTAGGGCTTGTAGGGTTTGTAGAGGTTTGCAGAGTTTGTAGGGGTTTGTAGAGGTTTGTAGGGTTTGTAGGGTTGGCAGAGGTTTGTAGAGGTTTGTAGGGTTTGTATGTGTTTGTAGGGTTTGTAGAGGTTTGTAGGGTTTGTAGAGGTTTGTAGGGTTTGTAGAGGTTTGTAGAGATTTGTATGTGTTTGAAGGGGTTTGTAGAGGTTTGAAGGGTTTGTAGTGGTTTGTAGGGTTTGTAGGGTTTGTAGAGTTTTGTAGGGTTTGTAGAGGTTTGTAGGGTTTGGAGAGGTTTGTAGAGTTTGTAGAGGTTTGTTGAGGTTTGCAGGGTTTGTAGAGGTTTGTAGGGTTTGTAGGGGTTTGTAGAGATTTGTAGGGTTTGTAGAGGTTTGTATGTGTTTGTAGGGGTTTGTAGAGGTTTGTAGGGTTTGTAGAGGTTTGTAGGGTTTGTAGAGGTTTGTATGGTTTGTATGTGTTTGTAGGGGTTTGTAGGGTTTGTAGGTTTTGTAGAGGTTTGTAGGGTTTGTAGAGGTTTGTAGAGGTTTGTAGGGTTTGTAGGGTTTGTAGAGATTTGTAGAGGTTTGTAGGGTTTGTATGTGTATGTAGGGGTTTGTAGAGGTTTGTAGAGGTTTGTATGTGTTTGTAGGGGTTTGTAGAGGTTTGTAGGGTTTGTAGAGGTTTATAGGGTTTGTAGGGTTTGTAGAGGTTTGTAGGGTTTGTAGAGGTTTGTAGAGGTTTGAATTTGTTTGTAGGGGTTTGCAGGGGTTTGTAGAGGTTTGTAGGGTTTGTAGGGTTTGTAGAGGTTTGTAGAGGTTTGTAGAGGTTTGTAGGGTTTGTATGTGTTTGTAGAGGTTTGTAGGGTTTGTAGAGGTTTGTATGTGTTTGTAGGGGTTTGTAGAGGTTTGTAGGGTTTGTAGAGGTTTGTATGTGTTTGTAGGGGTTTGTAGAGGTTTGTAGGGTATGTGGAGGTTTGTAGGGGTTTGTAGTGGTGTGTAGGGTTTGTATGTGTTTGTAGGGGTTTGTAGAGGTTTGTAGAGGTTTGTAGGGTTTGTAGAGGTTTATAGAGGTTTGTAGTGGTGTGTAGGGTTTGTAGGGGTTTGTAGTGGTTTGTAGGGTTTGTAGAGGTTTGTAGGGTTTGTAGAGGTTTGTATGGTTTGTATGTGTTTGTAGGGGTTTGTAGGGTTTGTAGGTTTTGTAGAGGTTTGTAGGGTTTGTAGAGGTTTGTAGAGGTTTGTAGGGTTTGTAGGGTTTGTAGAGATTTGTAGAGGTTTGTAGGGTTTGTATGTGTATGTAGGGGTTTGTAGAGGTTTGTAGAGGTTTGTATGTGTTTGTAGGGGTTTGTAGAGGTTTGTAGGGTTTGTAGAGGTTTATAGGGTTTGTAGGGTTTGTAGAGGTTTGTAGGGTTTGTAGAGGTTTGTAGAGGTTTGAATTTGTTTGTAGGGGTTTGCAGGGGTTTGTAGAGGTTTGTAGGGTTTGTAGGGTTTGTAGAGGTTTGTAGAGGTTTGTAGAGTTTTGTAGGGTTTGTAGAGGTTTGTAGAGGTTTGTAGGGTTTGTAGAGGTTTGTATGTGTTTGTAGGGGTTTGTAGAGGTTTGTAGGGTTTGTAGAGGTTTGTATGTGTTTGTAGGGGTTTGTAGAGGTTTGTAGGGTATGTGGAGGTTTGTAGGGGTTTGTAGTGGTGTGTAGGGTTTGGATGTGTTTGTAGGGGTTTGTAGAGGTTTGTAGAGGTTTGTAGGGTTTGTAGAGGTTTATAGAGGTTTGTAGTGGTGTGTAGGGTTTGTAGGAGTTTGTAGTGGTGTGTAGGGTTTGTAGAGGTTTGTAGGGATTGTAGAGGTTTGTAGGGTTTGTAGGGGTTTGTAGTGGTGTGAAGGGTTTGTAGAAGTTTGTAGTGGTGTGTAGGGTTTGTATCAGTTTGTAGGGTTTGTACAGGTTTGTAGGGTTTGTCGTGGTGTGTAGGGTTTGTATGTGTTTGTAGGCTTTGTAGAGGTTTGTAGGGTTTGAAGGGTTTGTAGAGGTTTGCAGGGTTTGTAGGAGTTTGTAGTGGTTTGTAGGGTTTGTAGAGGTTTGCAGGGTTTGTAGGGTTTGTAGAGGTTTGTAGGGTTTGTATAGGTTTGTAGTGGTTTGTATGGTTTGTAGAGGTTTGTAGAGGTTTGTAGGGTTTGTAGAGGTTTGTAGAGGTTTGTAGTGGTTTGTAGAGGCTTGTAGAGGTTTGTAGGGTTGGTATGTGTTTGTAGGGTTTGTAGAGGTTTGTAGGGTTTGTAGGTTTTGTAGAGGTTTGTAGAGGTTTGTATGTGTTTGTAGGGGTTTGTAGAGGTTTGTAGGGTTTGTAGAGGTTTGTAGGGTTTGTAGGGTTTGTAGGGTTTGTAGAGGTTTTTTAGGGTTTGTAGAGGTTTGTAGAGGTTTGAATTTGTTTGTAGGAGTTTGTAGAGGTTTGTAGGGTTTGTAGAGGTTTGTAGAGGTTTGTAGGTTTTGTATGTGTTTGTAGAGGTTTGTAGAGGTTATAGGGTTTGTAGAGGTATGTAGAGGTTTGTAGGATTTGTAGAGGTTTGTAGGATTTGTAGGGGTTTGTAGGGTTTGTAGTGGTTTGTAGGGTTTGTAGGTGTTTGTAGTTGTGTGTAGGGTTTGTAGAGGTATGTAGGGTTTTTAGAGGTTTGTAGGGTTTGTAGGGGTTTGTAGTGGTGTGTAGGGTTTGTAGGGGTTTGTTGTGGTGTGTAGGGTTTGTATGTGTTTGTAGGCTTTGCAGAGGTTTGTAGGGTTTGAAGGGTTTGTAGAGGTTTGCAGGGTTTGTAGGAGTTTGTAGTGGTGTGTAGGGTTTGTTTGTGTTTGTAGAGGTTTGTAGGGTTTGTAGGGTTTATAGAGGTTAGTAGGGTTTCTAGTGGTGTGTTGGGTTTGTATGTGTTTGTAGGGGTTTGTCGAGGGTTTGTAGAGGTTTGTAGGGTTTGTAGGGGTTTATAGGGTATGTAGGGGTTTGTAGGGTGTGTAGGGTTTGTAAGGCTTGTAGAGGTTTGTAGGGTTTGTAGTGGTGTGTAGGGTTTGTATGTGTTTGTAGGGGTTTGTAGAGGTTTGTAGGGTTTGTAGGGTTTGAAGAGGTTTTCAGAGGTTTGTAGGGTTTGTAGGGGTTTGTAGAGGTTTGTAGAGGTTTGTAGGGTTTGTAGAGGTTTGTTGAGGTTTGTAGGGTTTGTAGGAGTTTGTAGTGGTGTGTAGGGTTTGTTTGTGTTTGTAGAGGTTTGTAGGGTTTGTAGGGTTTATAGAGGTTTGTAGGGTTTCTAGTGGTGTGTAGGGTTTGTATGTGTTTGTAGGGCTTTGTCGAGGTTTGTAGAGGTTTGTAGGGTTTGTAGGGGTTTATAGGGTATGTAGGGGTTTATAGGTTTGTGGGGTTTGTAGTGGTGTGTAGGGTTTGTATGTGTTTGTAGGGGTTTGTAGAGGTTTGTAGGGTTTGTAGGGTTTGTAGAGGTTTGTAGAGGTTTGTAGGGTTTGTAGGGGTTTGTAGAGGTTTGTAGAGGTTTGTAGAGGTATGTAGAGGTTTTTAGGATTTGTACAGGTTTGTAGGGTTTGTAGGGGTTTGTAGGGTTTGTAGTGGTTTGTAGGGTTTGTAGGTGTTTGTAGTTGTGTGTAGGGTTTGTAGAGGTATGTAGGGTTTTTAGAGGTTTGTAGGGATTGTAGGGGTTTGTAGTGGTGTGTAGGGTTTGTAGAGGTATGTAGGGTTTTTAGAGGTTTGTAGGGATTGTAGGGGTTTGTAGTGGTGTGTAGGGTTTGTAGAGGTTTGTAGGGTTTGTAGGGTTTGAAGGGTTTGTTGAGGTTTGTAGGGTTTGTAGGAGTTTGTAGTGGTGTGTAGGGTTTGTTTGTTTGTAGAGGTTTGTAGGGTTTGTAGGGTTTATAGAGGTTTGTAGGGTTTCTAGTGGTGTGTAGGGTTTGTATGTGTTTGTAGGGCTTTGTCGAGGTTTGTAGAGGTTTGTAGGGTTTGTAGGGGTTTATAGGGTATGTAGGGGTTTATAGGGTTTGTAGGGCTTGTAGAGGTTTGTGGGGTTTGTAGTGGTGTGTAGGGTTTGTATGTGTTTGTAGGGGTTTGTAGAGGTTTGTAGGGTTTGTAGGGTTTGTAGAGGTTTGTAGAGGTTTGTAGGGTTTGTAGGGGTTTGTAGAGGTTTGTAGAGGTTTGTAGAGGTATGTAGAGGTTTGTAGGATTTGTACAGGTTTGTAGGGTTTGTAGGGGTTTGTAGGGTTTGTAGTGGTTTGTAGGGTTTGTAGGTGTTTGTAGTTGTGTGTAGGGTTTGTAGAGGTATGTAGGGTTTTTAGAGGTTTGTAGGGATTGTAGGGGTTTGTAGTGGTGTGTAGGGTTTGTAGGGGTTTGTTGTGGTGTGTAGGGTTTGTATGTGTTTGTAGGCTTTGTAGAGGTTTGTAGGGTTTGAAGGGTTTGTAGAGGTTTGCAGGGTTTGTAGGAGTTTGTAGTGGTGTGTAGGGTTTGTTTGTGTTTGTAGAGGTTTGTAGGGTTTGTAGGGTTTATAGAGGTTAGTAGGGTTTCTAGTGGTGTGTTGGGTTTGTATGTGTTTGTAGGGGTTTGTCGAGGTTTGTAGAGGTTTGTAGGGTTTGTAGGGGTTTATAGGGTATGTAGGGGTTTGTAGGGTGTGTAGGGTTTGTAGGGCTTGTACAGGTTTGTAGGGTTTGTAGTGGTGTGTAGGGTTTGTATGTGTTTGTAGGGGTTTGTAGAGGTTTGTAGGGTTTCTAGTGGTGTGTAGGGTTTGTATGTGTTTGTAGGGCTTTGTCGAGGTTTGTAGAGGTTTGTAGGGTTTGTAGGGGTTTATAGGGTATGTAGGGGTTTATAGGGTTTGTAGGGCTTGTAGAGGTTTGTGGGGTTTGTAGTGGTGTGTAGGGTTTGTATGTGTTTGTAGGGGTTTGTAGAGGTTTGTAGGGTTTGTAGGGTTTGTAGAGGTTTGTAGAGGTTTGTAGGGTTTGTAGGGGTTTGTAGAGGTTTGTAGAGGTTTGTAGGGTTTGTAGAGGTTTGTAGGGTTTGTAGGGTTTGTAGAGGTTTGTAGTGGTTTGTAGGGTTTGTATGTGTTTGTAGGGGTTTGTAGAGGTTAGTAGGTTTTGTAGGGTTTGTAGAGGTTTGTAGAGGTTTGTAGGGTTTGTAGAGGTTTGTATGGTTTAAATGTGTTTGTAGGGGTTTGTAGGGTTTGAAGGGTTTGTAGAGGTTTGTAGGGTTTGTAGAGGTTTGTAGGGTTTGTAGAGGTTTGTAGGGTTTGTAGAGGTTTTGTAGAGGTTTGTTGGGTTTGTAGTGGTTTGTAGAGGTTTGTAGGGTTTGTAGAGGTTTGTAGAAGTTTGTAGAGGTTTGTAGAGGTTTGTAGAGGTTTGTTGTGGTTTGTAGAGGTTTGTAGAGGTTTGTAGAGGTTTGTAGGGTTTTTATGTGTTTGAAGGGGTTTGTAGAGGTTTTTAGGGTTTGCAGAGGTTTGTATGTGTTTATAGGGGTTTGTAAAGGTTTGTAGGGTTTGTAGAGGTTTGTATGTGTTTGTAAGGGTTTGTAGAGGTTTGTAGGGTTTGAAGAGGTTTGTAGGGCTTGTAGGGGTTTGTAGGGTTTGTAGTGTTTGTGGAGGTTTGTAGGGTTTGTAGTGGTGTGTAGGGTTTGTATGTGTTTGTAGGGGTTTGTAGGGGTTTGTAGAGGTTTGTAGGGTTTGTAGGGTTTGTAGAGGTTTGTAGAGGTTTTTAGGGTTTGTAGAGGTTTGTAGGGTTTGTATGTGTTTGTAGGGTTTGTAGAGGTTTGTAGGGTTTGTAGGGTTTGTAGAGGTTTGTAGAGGTTTGTATGTGTTTGTAGGGGTTTGTAGAGGTTTCTAGGGTTTGTAGAGGTTTGTAGGGTTTGTAGAGGTTTGTAGGGTTTGTATGTGTTTGCAGGGTTTGTAGGGTTTGTAGAGGTTTGTAGAGGTTTGAATTTGTTTGTTGGGGTTTGTAGGGGTTTGTTTAGGTTTGTAGAGGTTTGTAGGGGTTGTAGAGGTTTGTAGAGTTTTGTAGGGTTTGTAGAGGTTTGTATGTGTTTGTAGGGGTTCGTAGAGGTTTGTAGGGTTTGAAGAGATTTGTAGGGTTTGTAGGGGTTTGTAGGGTTTATAGGGGTTTGTAGGGTTTAGGGTTTGTAGAGGTTTGTAGGGTTTGTAGTGGTGTGTAGGGTTTGTATGTGTTTGTAGGGGTTCGTAGGGGTTTGTAGAGGTTTGTAGGGTTTGTAGGGTTTGTAGAGGTTTGTAGAGGTTTGTAGGGTTTGTAGAGGTTTGTATGGTTTGTATGTGTTTGTAGGGGTTTGTAGGGTTTGTAGGGTTTGTAGAGGTTTGTAGGGTTTGTAGAGGTTTGTAGGGTTTGTAGAGTCTCAATAATATAGGAGGGAAGCTTCTCTTTGACGTCACCGTAAGCAACCCTAGAACATGTATTTATACTTCCAGACACTTGCAAACGCTACTTATTACCGAATTCTGTTCCAGAGACCTGACAGCTAGTGGGCTCTCTTCAGTTAATAGCCAACCGTCCCGTGACATAGTCCTAGCATCCGTCTACCTGCTAGGGGATGAGGATATTCCTTCGCCGGAGTTGATGTCACTGGTCGAGTACTGTGAGAGAGAGAAGCTAGAACTCGTCACCTGCACCGACACCAACGCGCACCACACCCTGTGGAGCAGCGACAAGTCCAATGCCCGAGGAGAGGAACTGGTAAATTACTTGTTTACCACTAATCTTACTTTACTTAACAAGGGCTCGGAGCCGACATTTGTCTGCTCCCGAGCCCAAACTATAATTGATCTTACACTTTCGACAGACGAGGTGTCGCGATCCATCACAGACTGGCGCGTCTCCGACGAGGCGTCGTGCTCGGACCACAGGTGGATACGCTTCAACCTCAACATGACCCTACCAATATCGCAACCTAGGCGTGCTCCGCTTAAGACAGATAGGTCTAAATTTGTGAAAATAGTCCGTTCAGCTCTTGAAACCGCGTCCGCGCCTCCAAACAACGTGGAAGTCGAGGACATCCAAAAATACGTTAGTAAATGGTGCCGGTGAAATTACAGGCACATGAGACTTTTCATCTTTTAGTCTCAGGGTTGCGGGCGCAGTGCAATGCCACATATGGCACGTCCTAGATGGACGTGACCTATGAGGTAATGCACTGTTCATAGGCAGAGGCTCCGTTTAACATCAGGTGGGCCATAAGCTTGTTCCGTCATTCAAGTAGTATAAAAAAAACTCACTTGTATTCTAACCAATAGCTTCGAACAGTCCTGCCCCCTTGTGACGCCCAAAGTCGGGCCTAAACGACACTGGTGGGGCCCTGAACTGCAGCGACTACGTTGCAAAGTAAGGAAACTGTTCAACCGAGCAATAAACACCCGGAAACTCAAGGATTGGGAAAACTACCAAACCACCAAAAACAACTACAAGAAGCGGTTACGGCTCTGGAAGGCAATTCTCGTGCTTTAGAGATTAGTCGAATTAGACATATGTCGAAAAAAGATGGCAAATGTCGAATAAAATCCTAATTAGCTATTCTCGTGATGTCACAAATAGACATAAGTCGACCAAAATCATTCAAATCGAATACGATTTGATGGTTATTGTGACATTTTCGTGACATATTTAGTAGACATTCATGCTTCGACATTATCTCTAATTTAGAGATAATCTCTACAATCCGAGAATTGCCCTCCAGGAACCTGGAATGTTTGAATCGCTTCTGTACGAACATCGAAAACACTAGTCAGGCAGCCAGAATAAGAGGCATACTATCAAGCGAACCTGGAAGGCAATTCTCGAGCTTTAGAGATTAGTCGAATTAGACATATGGCGAAAAAAGATGGCGAATGTCGAATAAAATCCTAATTTGCTATTCTCGTGATGTCACAAATAGACATAAGTCGACCAAAATCATTCAAATCGAATACGATTTGATGGTTATTGTGACATTTTATTTTATTTTATTTTATTTTATTTTTGATTATTGAAAAGACCTACAGCTACAATAATAAAACAAAACCACTTAATTATATAAGTTATACAGCCAATAAACGAAAACTGGTCTCTCTAAATATTAAACTAAAACTATGATAATTTCCTACGATAATTATAATAAAATACATATATAGATAAACACATAAAAACAAAAAAAATAAGGTTCACTACATTAAATTATTATATAAGAATATCTAATAAGTACATAAAAACAAATAGTTAAGGTTCACTACATTCAATTAATAAATAAGAATATCTAAAAAGTACAAAGAAACAAATATTTGGTTTCACATTGCTAGGGCGTGTTTAAGGGTTTATCCACTACAACTGAAAATTATTGTTCTGGATTATAAAGTAAGTTTATTATCGCTTTTTTGAAGGAATTTTTACTGGTGTTGAACATGTCAACACCCGAGAAGCGCTTGTTATAATTGGAACAAATTCGATTGATTGGTGCATTCTTGGTATAATTAGTGCTATGATAAGGGAGTGAAAAAAGCTTCGTATGACGCGTCCGCGTTGAAGGCACATTTAAATTGATACAGGCGAGTAACGTCGGGGAATCCAAATTGCAATTTAATAAATTGTACAATAGCATATTGTCTAATAAGGTACGTCTATCTTCTAAAGACATTAAATTGTGACATATGCAACCATCATTGTAATTGTAGAATACTCGTTTGCGGTAATTTAGATGTTTTATAAATTTCTTTTGAATTCTCTCAATTTTATGATTGTAAATAATATACTGAGGAGCCCAGATACTGCTAGCGTATTCCAAGACACTGCGGACATAAGCGTAATAAACTGTTTTAATGCAGGTAAGATCAGAGAAAGGTTTACAGGTACGGATAACGAAGCCAAGGTTCCTATAAGCTTTATCTGTAATATAGTCTACGTGTTCAGCCATGGTAAGTTTACAGTCTAGGATTACCCCATGATCTCTTATAACACTGACTTTTTCAATAGGGATATTGTTTAATGTAAATGTGAATGTTAACAGTTTGAGCTTGCGATTAAACGAAATTTGCTGACATTTAGGTACGTTTACAGTAATTTTGTTGTTAGCATAGTAATTTGACAGAACATTGAGAGTATTCTGAAGATTGGCACAGCCTTGAACACTTTTAATTTTACAAAAAAACTTTTTATCATCTGCATATAACAGGTGATTACTAGAAGTGAAGCATTTATATATGTCAAATATGTAAGCATTATATAAAAGAGGCCCCAAATGGGATCCTTGAGGAATTCCTGAGGGAATGTCCACGAAGTCCGACCTATATCCACCAATTACAACCGCTTGAGCCCTATTTGTAAGGTAAGATTTAACCCACCGCAAGAGATCGCCATGGATGCCAAGTCTATCAAGTTTAGCAAGAAGGATGATATGGTCTACACGATCAAAAGCTTTTTCAAAGTCTGTGTACACAACATCAACCTGTCCTCCACCCTCCATACTTTCTAGGACGAACTGCATGAACTCGACAAGATTAGTAATGGTAGACCTTCGTCTCAAGAAACCGTGCTGAGTATGACTGATCCCATTCACAATAGTGCTATAGATTTGGTCATAAACAATTTTTTCAAAAATCTTACTGAATATATTTAGAATCGATATGGGTCTATAATTTTCAATCTTTGATTTCCACGACTTTTTATGAATTGGTATAACATTAGCCTCTTTCCATTTTGAAGGGAATGTTCCCTCAGATAAAGATCTATTAAATATAATTTTTAGAGGCTCCACAAGAGATTCAGCACAGTTGTGAATGAAGATAGGGGGAATGTTATCAGTTCCGGCTGATTTATTAATGTCAATTTCCTTAAGCAACTTTAGTAATTGTTTTTCACAGACAACAACTTTACCAATGACATTGGACTCACTACAAGCTGGCAAGTCGAGATCTAATAAGTTATAGCTAGTTGAGGGTTTCAGAAATACACTCTCGAAAAACTTATTAAAACCATTACAAATGTCTGGGCCGGTGTCGTAAGTATCAGAGCCCAATGATAAACATTTAGGATAATTAGATTTCCCTCTCATGAATTTTACATAAGTCCACATTTTTTTAGGACAAATTTTAATATCTTCCTGAATATGTGTAATGAAACTATTGTACAGTTCACCTTCTAACTTTTTAGCCCTTGCTCGTAATATAGAGGATTCTTTATAATCTAAGTAATTTTTAAACAGTTTCCATTTAGCATGTGCTTTTAATTTATCACGAATTATATTGTTAAGAGTTTTATTGTACCATAGCGGAAAGTATTTACCATTTTTAATTTTGCATTTAGGCACAAATAAATCAATACATATTTGTAGTTCATTATTAAAACAATTAACTGCACAATTTACAGAATCACACGACTCAAATGTTGTTTTCCAATCAAATTTATTTAGATAATCAGTAATTTTATCATACCTACAACTTCTAAAATTGTATTTTGTTCGAGGGCATTCTTCAAATGGAACAAGGGAAATATTGGTTGAATCAATAAATAAAGTAGGGTGAGCTGTATCTTCTTTTACTAGCGAGGTTTGTGTTATATCTGCTGAAGCGGAGAAGTTGCTAAATATCAAGTCTAAAGTGTTACCGTACGAATTTCTCGAATAATTACTTTGTTCAAAACCCAATAGATTGAATTCATCTAGTAACAACTGACCTGCCACTTGTGTTTCTACAGGGCCGCGCCTCAATTGTAACGGACCCAGATGGGGACTCCACTGAATATTTGGCAAGTTGAAATCGCCTAGTATCAGAAAATTATCATTTTATATAAGTTAAAAACATGCAAAACACTTTCAATCACACTGTTAACATATTGAGGTAAGCTATTATTGTCAGGTGAGATATAGACTAATGCTATGTGTAAGTTCTTACCAACAGAAGTATTAAAAGATTTAGCCGGTATAGTAATCCAAATCATATCTGTAGGGGGAGTTACATAACTATTTACTAGTAGAAAGGCTCCCAGTTCCCTTCGCGCAAGTACCATAACACCGCCCCCCCTAGTTGTATTAGTGAGTGCATAATTCCTGTCGAGCCGAAAAAGATCGTAACGTGGGTCAGAGACTTCACCATCCAAAATTCCACTATGTAACCAATTCTCCGTTATTAAAACTATGTCAAAGTTATTTTTCAATAAATTCCTGTAAAATTCTATAGTTTTGGTACGGAGACCTCTTACATTTTGACAAAAAATATCTAAGGTTTTTACAGCCATGACGACAGAACAACGACAATTACTAATAAATACAACTGCTAATAACATAACACAACAATTATTAACATCCTTATTTGTGCCAAAAAGGCGGAACGTCGTCAAACAAAACTTTATGTAGGTAGAAACGAAACAAGTTCTCGAGTGTGGATTACTATGAGCCAAGCGATGATAGGTGAATTCTTGTTTTGTAATATAGGCGTAAATAGATCATAGATCATTGATCAGATCATTGCGTAGATTGTTCATAGGGCATGAACAATATATAGCAGTGTTTAATATAGTCATAATAAATATAATAATATAATATCGTAAATCTAGTATTAAAAAATTGTGTTTGTGTAGTGAGTAAGTAGTTAGGTTGAAGTAAAAAATACCACAAGCAATGTGAAAATAAAGGGAAGCTATCAGCACAACGGATAGGTACAATCAAATCCCCCCGCGGCAAGAAGGCGACAAGTCATTTAATTATAATGAGATCTTCTTCTTTGTTTATCGCAATTTTTGGCGACTTGTCATCTTTACGCACAAAAATCTTACAGTTACGTATCCAAATAAACTTATATGAATTCGAAGTAGCCAATTCAGGACACTTTTTATACAAGTTTTTGTTTTCCAACGTAAGGTGTTCATTTACGAAGATGCGCTGAGTACCTTGCGTACCGATGTCGCTGCGGGTGATACCGTGAAAGCGCCGGATGCCCGCCAGTAAGTTGTCCTTCATCACTCGGTTTCTCAATTTCACGATTATAGTACGTGGGGCACCTGGTTTCGGCTGCTTCGGTTGAATCCTGTTTGCGAACTCAAAGTCAGTCGCTGTTAAGTTGACATCAAGAAACTTTGCTATAATGGCGAGTACTTTCACGAGGTCCTCATTGTTAGTCTCAGGAACTCCAATCACTTCCAGATTGAGTAATCTATCCCATTGCTGTCTTGCTTTCAATTCCGCACTTACGGTTGTATATTTGTTTCTTAACTCAGCAATAACACTCTCATACTGTTCGAAGTTTTTAGTGCGCTGCTCCGTTAAGCACAGGCGCGAATCAAATTGATCTTGACGATTAGTTGCAAAGTTAGTTGATGCCTCAATCTCGTTCAGACGTCCTTTTATCTCAGTTACGGAAGCCGTGATAGCCGCGTTGTCTTTGGTGATTTTCTTCATTTCTATATTAATGTTGTCCAGATCAGTCGAAAATTTATCCATCTTTTCAGTAATTACACTCTCGACCGTTGACTTGATCGTACGTGTAATATTTTCCATTATATCATTATGAAATTTAGTCATCGACGATTCGCAATGGCAACTATCCATCTCCTCCTCTTTCCTTTTACGATGTTTCATCAGGTTAAATTGATGTCTTGACAGGTCAGAATCAGAGCCATAACTAGATGGTGGAGTACGTTCGAGAGTATTCATTAGTAAATAAGTATTCGACGCTGGGTAGGTGATGCTTAAGCGATACGAATACTTTTGTGGTAGGACCCTCGGCCGGCCGGCGAGCAGTTCGTCAGGTAAACAATATAGGATACTCTGGATACGGTGTCTCGTTCACTCACCGCTGGGCATACGCCGCGATCGACTGCGACAGCCAGTACTTGTGACAATCACACAATTGTAGACACTAATTTTAACTGGTTAAGGTTTGTTGTTGTGAACTAATAAGTTACTGTTTTGAAATGTTAATAAATGTAGGAGCGAAAATGACACAGACGTCCTATTCGGGCGCCGCATCGACGGTTTCGTGACATTTTTAGTAGACATTCATGCTTCGACATTATCTCTAATTTAGAGATAATCTCTACAATCCGAGAATTGCCCTCCTGGAGGGCAATTCCCGTGCTTTAGAGATTAAGTCGAATTAGACATATGTCGAAAAAAGATGGCGAATGTCGAATAAAATCTTAATTTGCTATTCTCGTGATGTCACATGCTTTTGTAGATGTGATAGTAAAAGGGGCGGGGCATGTATATTAGTAAGTAAAAAACACAATTGGAAAGAAATATTAGAGATTAAAAAGTTATCTGTAACTAATGTATTTGAATGTTGTGCTGTTCAGTTAACTGATTATAAAATTGTAATAATATGTATTTATAGAGTTCCTAAGCATAGTAATTTAAATATTTTCTTCAATAAATTGGAAAAATTGCTAATATATGTAACAAACTTAAATATAAATAATATTATAATAACCGGCGATTTTAACATAGATATTCTAAAAAGCAACAATATTACACGAGAGTTTGAATGCTTATTATTAAATTATAACTTGAAACTAGCGTTAAAACAGCCAACTCGTTTGAACAGCAAATCTTGTATTGATAACATCGCGCATAACTACAAAACGACTTGTAAGACTGAAGTGTTAGAACTTGGCCTATCCGATCATACAGCACAAATTATTAAACTCCCAGCTAAAAAAATCCTTAAACTTACATATTGGCGTAAGGAAGTTCGAGATTATAACAAAGATAATATAAAACGTTCAAGTTATGTTTAGAAGGTCTCTCATTTTCTTACATGTACGGCGCCCAAAGCTCCTCTGTAGCATACCGGGAGTTTATCGAAACATTTATGTTGTTTTATGAGTTATGCTTCCCGAAAAAGTATATATTAATTAAAGTATTTAGACAACCGAAATGGGTATCACGCGGTATTCGAAGTTGTAGTAAACGAAAAAGGAATCTTCTTTGGAATTACAGGTCTAAGCCGACAAAATCCAATAGATTAATATATATTAATAATACAAAAAGGTTTAAAAAAATTATTTCACTTACAAAACAAGCCCAAAATAACCACAGAATATTGTCATCAAACAACAAATCTAAAACAACTTGGCAACTTATCAATAAATGTCGACCTAATATACCGAAAGACCCTATAACAAAAATAAAGCATAATAATATAGACATAACAAATCCACAAGATATTGCAAATATCTTTAACGATTACTTTATAGATAAGGTAAAACCGATACCAGGGATAGGTAAGAACGTGACAGCGAACATTAATAGGCAAGAAAAATCCATGTTCTTAGCACCCTGTCTGCCACAACATGTTTATAAAATAATAAAATAAAAAATACTAACAGTTCAGGATTTGATGGTGTTAATACTAAAATAATTAAAACAGTTAATGAAGCTATAAGCCCTCATCTTAGTTACTTAATAAATATTAGTATAGAAACAGGGCAATACCCAGATGACCTAAATACAACGATAGTCAAACCAGTTTTTAAAAAAGATAACAGAGAACTGATGGAGTTTTATAGGCCCATTGCTCTCATTTCCATATTTTCAAAAATATTTGAAAAATATTACTACGCCGAAATAAACACATACTTTGAAAAAAAAACTATTCTGTGTGAAGAGCAAAAAGGTTTTCGTGAAAAGAAAATAATAAACATGGCTATCTATGACTTCTTTTACCATGTAATTTCTAAAGTTGACACGAGTTGGCAGTGTGCTGGGTCCGTTGCTATTTATTATATATATTAATGATCTGCCAAGAGCAACAACTAATCCCATGACATTATTTGCTGATGATAGCACAATAACAATTTCTTGCAATGACATTAATTCTTATGAAACCGACGTAAATAAATCAATTGAATCAGTTATAAAATGGCTTGATAATAATAATTTAAAAATTAATTTAAGTAAGACTATGATTATGCATTTTGACCAAATATCCCTAAACCCATCTGACATGAATATAAAATTTAATAATAATATAATTAATCAAGTGGATACTGCACGATTCTTAGGACTAATCATTGACAAAAAACTCAATTGGAAAACACATTTGGAAGGTAAGCGTGTTAGTAGTCTAGCATTTGCCCTGCATAAACTGTCATCAACAGTTAATACAGATGCCTTATTGACTGCATATTACGGTATGGTAGAGCCTGTCCTACGATATGGATTAATATTTTGGGGCAACTCTACCAATAAAGATATTATTTTTAGGCTGCAAAAAAGATGTTTAAGAGCCATGTATAAAAAAAAAACACTGATAGCTGTAGACCATTATTTTCAAAGCACAAAATTCTGACACTTCCGTCCCTCTACATATTAGAAGTAGCTCTATTTGTAAAAAACAATCCCCATCTGTTCCCCCGGCTATCTGATTTTGTTAGTCGAAACAGGCGAGATAATACTAGGTTAAGAACACAACCTGTAAAAACAGCACTAATGCAGAAAAGTATTGTTGGTGTTGCTACCAAAATCTATAATAAATTACCTAGACTATATAGAGATATGAATTTACAAATGTTTAAATTAAAACTTAAAAAAATGTTAAATACAAAGTGTTATTATAGTCTTGACGAATTTTTAAATGATAAATTATAATTAATTGTTAAATTTTTGCATGTTTATATTATACGCATGCCATCTCTCTGCCTAATTTGCATACCGTAACCGGTCAAGCATGTTGTTTCACAATTAAACTTTTGTCATCTTTTTTACACATGTTTTCTGCAAATAAATATCTTTGAATCTTTGAATCTTTGAGTCACAAATAGACATAAGTCGACCAAAATCATTCAAATCGAATACGATTTGATGGTTATTGTGACATTTTCGTGACATTTTTTGTAGACATTCATGCTTCGACATTAGCTCTAATTTAGAGATAATCTCTACAATCCGAGAATTGGCCTCCTGAGCTTACACTAGGATGCCTTAAAAAACCTGACAACACATACACCAAAACAGATGCTGAAACCAGTGAACTGCTGCTTGAGACACACTTCCCCGGATGCCAGATAACTGACACCCACAACTGGGAAGTGTACACCGAACGAGCATCTAGTAGTCAAGATTGGACCGAAGCCCAAAACCTAATCAATCGTGAAAAGGTACTATGGGCTATAAACAGCTTTCTTCCCTTCAAATCAGCAGGGCTTGACGGGACATTTCCGGGCCAGTTAAGATGGGGTGGCGATGTATTAGCTGACTATCTAGTAAACATCTTTAGAGCCTGTGTCGCCCATCGTTATATACCTCGAAAATGGAGGGAGGTGAAGGTAGTATTCATACCAAAACCAGGCAGGAGCGACTACACTTTGGCGAAATCATTCCGGCCTATAAAATCTTACATCGTTCCTGCTCAAAACTCTAGAAAAACTGTTCGACCAGGAAATAAGGGGACACAGTCTTCTACACAAGCCCTTACATCCACAACAACACGCCTACAGCAAAGGAAAATCAACAGAAACCGCACTTCACAGTGTAGTATCACGTATTGGAGACGGATTAACCTCGAAACAACCAACTCTAGGCGCCTTTATAGACATAGAAGGCGCGTTTGACAAAACCTCATTCACTAGCATACATCAAGCACTGGAGGGATATGGCGTCGCTGATAGACATGAGTAGTTCGCGAACGAACTAGTTCAGTGAACTACATCGCTTGGTATGAATCTGTCTATCAGTCGTTCACATGCGCCTAAAGTGTATCAGTGTATCAGTAAGTGATGAGTGAATCTACGGGAGCGCGCGAACGACTGACAAGATGACAAGACCACGTGAGAATTCAAATCAACGAACGAAACGAACTAACTGTACGATTGGGCTTTTCGGCGTCGCTCGACTGATGTTGCTGTTGCTCATTCGACCGACATTCGGCCCTCATCGGCCGGCAAAACGTACTCCTAACTAGTCTGTGGCGGGGTTCCCAGTGCATCGTCGACGTGAATCATCGGAAAAAGGGACTCTCGTACGAGAAAATAAAACTTAATTTTCTCTGGATAAAAACAAAATATAGAGGTATTTACGTTTTAGTAGATGCAAAATTCCTGTTTTTTTTATTACCTACTTTTAAAAGCGCGCGTGACCTCCCGCTTGTTTTGTTTCCGTTTCGGTTATGTATGTAACGTGTACGTACGTAATTGTATATAATGTACGTTTTATATGTGATTTTAGCTCACTTTTCATTTCGCGCACGCTATTCTGTCACTTTCTAACTTACCTGAACTTTAATGAGTTAGAATTTGGCGTCCACTCCTTAATTAGGTAGGTACATCAAACGGTGAGCAATGGGTAGTACATATTTCATTTCATAATCCTCCCGAACAGGAACTGAACGAAAACAAAATTAACTAGATCTGAGAAAATAAGGATGGATTCCTTATCTTTTCGTTCGCGAACTAGATTCAGATAGTAGGGAACGAAACTAACTAGAGATACATAAGATAGATACGTATGGATTCCTATCTTTTCGTTCGCGAACTAGATTCAGATAGTAGTGAACGAAATGAACTAGAGATACAAAAGATAGATACGTATCTTGTCGTTCAATTGATACGTATCTCTCTTTTCTTTTCAGTGATACATTTTGCGCATGTCTGCGTCGCTCCAACGCTAGCAGAATGGATAGACAATATGTTGAAATACAATACAGAGCTATACAGTTCACAGTCAACACAACTACCAGAGGCATAGTGGCTAGAGGCTGCCCACAGGGTGGTGTTCTCTCGCCACTTTTATGGAACATAGTCGTAGACGATCTTATCCGGAAATTGAACGGCCGCGGGCTCTTCACCGTGGGATATGCAGCTGACCTTGCTATTCTCGCAACCGGATGCTTCGAGAACATATTATACTATGTGACCTAATCAAATCTGCTTTTAAAACAATCGAGACCTGGTGCACAAACCATGGTTTATAAGTTAACCCTACAAAAACAGAACTCATTATTACACACAAGAGAAACCTAGGGAATCTGAGACTCCCGAAGCTTTTCAACACTGAAATTACATTAACTAACGAAGTCAAGTACCTAGGGGTCATACTGGATAACAAGCTGCTTTGGAATAAGCATCTTGACTATAAACTACAACGAGGATGTGCAACTTTCTTTCAATGTAGCAGAATGCTCGGGAAAACATGGGGGCTTTCTCCAAAATTAACACTGTGGCTATACACCGCCGTAATAAGGCCAGCGCTTACATACGGAGCAATTGTATGGTGGACCAGAACTGAACTAAATACCGTAATCACTAAACTACAGCGATTCCAGAGACTCGCTTGCTCTGCAATAACATGCTGCATGAGATCAACACCAACAGCTGCCCTTGAGATCATTCTGGGCTTACCTCCGCTCGATTTTTTTATACAACAGGAAGCGACAATGGCCGCTATTAGGCTAAAACACCTGGGCCTGTGGGGAAACATAGGAGCTTGCATGCATCCATCCTAGAGCGAGCGATAACCTACGAACCACTAATAGCCGCACCGTGTGATAAAATCCCTAAACAATACATATTCCAAAAACACTACCACATACAACTATGTGAGGACCAAAGAGATCAATCAGGAAACGGCGAGGTCCGGGTCTACACTGATGGCTCTAAAACTAAACAGGGAACAGGCGCTGGTATACACTCGCTGGATCTCAACATTAACATATCAATAACACTAGGCATACACAGTTCCATTTTTCAATGTGAATGCGTGGCCATCACCGAGGCCGCCACCGCAATAATCAGGAGAGGGATCACGGACTACAACGTAAGGATCCTCTCCGACAGCTCAGCAACACTCAGAGCTCTGGAGAGCCACAGCTGCAACTCCAAGCTCGTTTACGAATGTCACCTAACCCTGGAGAGAATCGCCTTGGGAAACAAGGTGACTCTGCAAAGGGGCATAGCGGATCACTGGGTAACGACGCCGCAGATGAGCTAGCTAGAAGAGGGTCGGGAACAACCACAGAGGGCCCATCTCCATTCCTCCCTCTGCCCTTCTCTCAGCTACGCACATGGATGCGGCTCCGCACCATTAACCAACACAACGAACGCTGGGCACGGATTACGGACTGCAAACAGTCAAGAGCAGCCTTCCCGGCTGCCTTACCACGACTGACACGACGCCTGCTCAATCTTCAAAGAATAGACCTTCGCACCATCGTGGCGACACTCACAGGACACTGTCTCCTGAACAAACACCTCTTCAACATTGGAGCCACAGACAGCCCACTCTGCAGAGGGTGTCTGACCGAAGAAGAATCGGCTGCCCACGTAGTCCTGGAATGTGTGGGAGTAGCAGCTCAACGAAAACAAATCCTCAACAACCCGAGGTCACTCCGCCAAGCCTGCGAAGACCCCAGGAAACTTCTGTGCTTCTGGATGGAGTTAGGCTGGCTAACTACCTAGTCAGACAACTCTCACGCATAACCACTCAGGCGCTGCCGCTGCCCGCGGTCCTGCCCCTAAAGCGATGCGCGTGTGAATAAATTACCAACCGCAAATAGCGCGTTATGGTTTTGCGGGTTTATAGTTTTTATTTGAAATTAAGCAAGTGTAATACAATTTTAAAACAGGCGATTAAATGACTACATATAAGGCTTTAAAAAAACATACATTTTTGTACGAATAACTTATAGTAAATGTAAGTAAATCACGTAAAGAAACTTGATTTGTAATTGTTTTTCAGCCTTGTTCAGCTACAAGTACAGGAGAGGTCTATCAGTCCAGTGTCTCCTGCCCTGCCTGCCTGTTCTGTTCATTGTGGTGGTCCATGGCGATGGGGCTTCCATTCCATGATTCCATATAATTTATTATGTTTTAGTGTACCTACCATGGCAGCTTCCTTCCTTCGATAATAATGCCTAAACTAACGCTCTATGGGTGATCATTATAAAAATACTTTGTGGGGTGAACTGGACACGCATTTAATCAAATTCTCAGACTACTATGGGATACTAAGATATAGCAAATTAACAAAATACAAACTGGAAAATTAAATGGAGGTGGGCTGTGTGGTGTGCCTAAAATGTGGGTAAATTATAATCGATTTCTAGCGCTCTCACATCACCTTTGGAAAATTGTGACCAACCAACTTATCTTTTTGAGTTGGTAACATTGTATTTTTGGTGGTGGGGGAACCTCTTGTGCACAGCTAATGACAGCTGTTGTCAAAATCCCTGTTTGAAAATGGCTTAATTTATTATTCATGATTCTTCTGTTTTAGATCACAATACCGTTGTCTGTCTTTCCTAATAAACTGTCATCTGGATATCATTAGAGCAAAAGTGAATAGGGGCTTTCTTGACCTTGTCGGCCATATCGTCATTTACCAACAGGGGCGGCAATCGATGATTGAATGATTTTATTGAATTGAAAGAATGTATTGTCGAATTGCTAAGCACAATCGCGTGCACACGCAGTGTTGCCGTTTTGGCATTTTTAGTGCTAAATCTAGCATATTTCTTGATCATTTAGCATGGAAAAATTGCATTTAGCATATTGCATGTTTTTGGCATTTATGGACCTTTTCTTCAGAAAAGAGGTTCTGAAGGTCCAGATACAATATTTTTTGCTCTAAATGTAGATTTTACTTATTATTAGTATGTCAACTCTCTCTAAAATAAAGGGAGTTCCTGAAATTGAGGAATTGTGTGGCACTACGTACTCTAAACTCCATTCTACACGTTAGATATGACCCTAAAAGATCAGGCAAATCTTGCCATTCGTATAACGTACCTAGCCATGAAGTACTTAAACGCTGGAGTCACGCGATGTCGCTTTTATGTTAAACAGATTATAGGAGTTAGAGAAACTTGTGATGCCGTTGAGTATGGAAGCTAAAGGTGGCCCTTCAACATCACAAGGCCAACCAAAACCAGACGAGCATGACGATGTTATTATACATTTACAAAATTGTTTGATTCTGAGGATTAAATTAATTTAAAAAAATAACTGACTGTCCTACTAACATTATAAAGTGACAGATTGTGTATATTTATGTATGCTACGCTGAAACGGCTGAACGTATTTTGATGAAATTTGGTGCGTAAATAAGATACATACAAACATAGGCTACTGTAATCCTGGAAAATTGTGGCCAAGCTGATGAAACTGAGGGCGCAGCTAGTTGAGAGTAAAATTTGGGTTTTGGCATTTTATTTAGCATTCTCAAAAGTTATTTAGCATTTTTTTGGCATTATCTGAACCAAGTTTCAGCATTTTGTCGAAATATAAAACGGCACACTGTGCACACGGTGGGTGACAATTGATCGTCCGTTTGTCGAATTGGCGTACGTGTGCAAGGGCTATTACCGTTTTACATCCTGTCGACATTGACATTAGCAAAATTGTGGAAACTAAAGCCACAGTATGATATGTGTGATATGTCGCAATGTGCAACGATACAGGCAGACGCATTCTTACTTGCGAAGACAGGGACAAGGCAGAAAGTGGGCAACAAACGCCGTAGATGACCGTTTTATAAAGGTGCAAACTCTGAGAAACCGACGCCAAACTGCAGTTCAGACCCGAAATGTCTTAGAAAAAGTGCGTAACGTGCGTGTAAGTGATCGAACAGTCAGACGACGACTAAATGAAGTCATCATACGTGCCAGACAAGGCACCGAGACTCGTGGTATGTCATCGAGTAGCCAGATAAGAGTTTGCTCGACAGCACCGTGATTGGACAGAAGAGTGGAGGCGAGTTTTATTCACAGATGAAAGCCGCTTTTGCGTAAATTTCATAGATTGGAGGGAGAGGATGTGGAGGTATCAAGGGGAACGCTACAACCAAGCTAACTTTACCGAAACAGTGGCATATGGTGGAGGCTCAGTAATGGTGTGGGGCAGCATATGTTTTGGAGCACGTACGGAGCTGGTTGTTATTGAAAATGGATCTCTGACTGCACTCCGATATATCTCAGAGATCCTGGAGCCACACGTAATGCCTTTTGCCCCTTTTATAGGCGACGATTTTGTGTTTATGCACGATAACGCTCGGCCCCACACAGCGTGCGTGGTGTGCGATTACTGTAATGAAGATGCCATTACGCAAATGGATTGGCCAGCAAGTACGTTCTCCTGACATGAACCCTATTGAACACGTTTGGGACGCCATCGGAAGAAGGGTACATCAAAAAATCCCAACTCCCAGGAACGTTGAAGAGTTAAAATTTGCCCCAAGAAATGATTGATGGCATCATTGGGAGCATAGGAAAACGCATCCAGGCTCTCATAAGAGCCCGTGGCAGTAATACGCGTTATTAATGTGTTGTTGTTGTTCTGCAAACTTTATAAAAACTGCATAAAACTTGTAAGCTTTTAATTTCAAAATTTGCATTTATTGGTTTTGTGTTTTTTACCCCTGAAATTAAGGTTAACAAAACCTTAATCTTATTTTTTATTAACTTCTTATTAATAATATTAATAATAAAATCCAAAAAACCCCAAAAATATACAAAATTCTTGAAAAATTTCACATTTTGCCTTTGTTCCCCTAATTGTGCCGGCGTGTGTATGTATATGTGTTTTATGATTATTTTAAGTAGATAGTTAGGGCAAAACCTATTAGCTCTCAGTCTACCTACAATAACTACAAACAAACAATCAAACAAAACAACTGTTCAGCTTTATATTATAGTAGGTAGATTAGGTACTAAACGTACCTACCTCCGAAATTGGGCAAATAAAAAAGTATGAACGCGAACTCTGTTTTGTAGAATAATCAAAATATTACTACCTACCTACATAATATTTAGTCCATGGTACCTAGATTACCTACCTACCAAAAAAAATATACTTAAACACAATTAAATAGGTACTAGATACTTACCTGTCTGTCTTCATTCATCAAAGCTAATCCTGACCTTGTAAGCAGATCCTGTAAGTACCTATCTAACTACGTAAATACGGGAGACATACAATTTAAGGATAGGTTACAAAAGTCTACATTTGTTAGGAAGGTATACCTACTTAGTTACCTATAATGTAGACGCGTATTTCTATACCTTTCAATGTCCCTTGGAAGTGTGAAAAACGTGAGGTTCAGATCCTTGTTAGTATTTAGGCAGCCGAATGCGTTGCAAATGATGCAATAGGTATGCGTTTATCTTCATTTTAGCACAGAATAAATAATACTACAAAATTTTAGTTGACGGACGACACGACGCGGCGCTTGAGTGAGTTTACCGAACTAACTAACGCGCGGCAGCCCCCTGAATGGATTGACTCGTCTAGACGAGTCCGCCAAGTACTTGTAGCTTCATATGCTTCGGAGGGCACGTTAAGCTGTCGGTCCCGGCAGTTATTGATTAATAGCAGTCGATAAGCCATGTCAGAGGCCCTCGGGCGGCTTGACAAACTCTCACACCAGAGGCCAGCACTACCTCATACGAAACGAAACGAAACCTACAGCGCGGAGTGCGCTATGCCTGGCCCAGTCCCAAGTCATCTATTAGGGGAAGTCAACATTTTATATTAACAAAAAGTGTTATCGATTCGAGATACTGATCACTTACCAAGCCTCCAGTATGAATGTGGCTGCATAAATAACTGTGGTAAATAATTAGATTTAAATAATGTTTGTTCCACTCCACGTTCATAAGTGTCTCTGGATAAAGTTTCCTGGACATGTTTTTTTTATGGTTACCGTATTAGAAAGAGACACACTGTCTCTAAAGTACATATCTTGCACGGCTCGTTTTTCAGCTGCGAGCGCTCAGTCCTTTTGTATACTACGTCCATGCCCCTAGTCCAATAGTGTCATAATGTACACATTTTCGACTTGCATAATCTAAGCGGTGGTGTGACTAGCCTGTGGTGGTACCTGTTACCCGAGCCTGTTACTGCGGACTGGAGAGCGAGGTTAGCATTGAGCAATTGAGCAGCAGGTTATAGTTGAGGAGATCACGGAACTTTTTGAACTGAGCAGCTTTAAGCGCTCATGGTTTTAACCATAGATCTAAGCGAAAAAATTCTACGTCTATGGTTTTAACCCAACAGCAAGCTGTCACAATTCGCGAAGAGCGCTGCTATGACAAGAAATAAGCAGAGCGAGAGGCGCCATCTACAGTAATTTGTCCCTTTCTAGAGTTAACATCATTGTTGATGCAAATTCCGCATTACTTTTATTACTTACTATTGTTTTTAAATAGAATAACTAAATGCATGTACACAAATGCCCCAAAAATTTGCGAATATTTCCATTTAAATTTTTCTTAATATTTTAAAAATATGCTGTGACATTCATGTATTATATTCCACGATGGTGTAACCCACTGTGAAAAGTGGCCTATTGAGGCTCTGCCTACCCCTGCGGGGAAAAAGGCGTGTGTCTATGTATGTATGTATGTATTCATGTACGGACTAGGTTTGGAGATCGAAGTTACCCGTGTCCGTCGGAAAATACCCTTGCGTCCCTACACGTGATATCTGGGTGGTGCCATACGGGTAACTACATTTCTGGTGGTAGGCTTCGGCCGTGGCTTGTCACCACCCACTGACAAAGTCAGTCCGTGAAGCGACATTGTCGTGTTTCGGACTGATGTCCAGTGTAGCCATCGAGGAAGTGACGGGTTTGAGCAGTTCGTGCACTTGATTCAGCATGTGCGGTTTAGAGACCGCAGTGGTGCAAGTGTGCCGGAAGGCTAGGCTTGGAGGGTAGCGGGATCCGAAGCATGGTTCTCCACTGGCCGACCGCAGGTTGTAGGGGGCCCAACTAGTGAGTTAGCCACTTATAAAAGGCTGCCCCGCCGCCTCGCGAAAAATCCCAGAATGCTCCATCATGCCGGTTGGCGACCGGATAAGAGGACCCGATGGCCATTCCTAGGGGGTTCGGGCGTCCTCGCAGTCTCCAGTCTAGTCTCCCACTGGCGCAGGAGCCTGATGTTTGTCTCTAGGTTTTCGCTGACCAGTGCCTCGCTCAACAGCCGTTTTTCTTACTAAATAAATAAATAATGCTGGACAGTTCACACAAAATTATCTAGCCCCAAGCTAAGCAAAGCTTGTGTTATGGGTACTAAGATAACTGATATAATACATAATACATAATATTATTGTAATATTATGTATAATATACATAATATTACATTACATAGATAGATATTTATTATTATACATAGAAAATACCCAGAACACCCTGAACAAATATCTTCGATCGCACAAATATTTGTTCCGAGGCAGGAATCGAACCCGCAACCTCCTGCGTCACAGGCCAAGCTTCGCCCGCCGCGCCACAGAGGTCGTCAACTAACCTAAAAACTCCAAACCAAACATGAAACATTTAAAAATAATAAGTCGTTTCTACAGTGCTGCACTTCCTCTGGCTTCAAGGGCACCTCTCGAATATTCGAGGGCTGCACTCGAATCTCGATCCGGTCCACCACCACCACCTAGAGATCGCCAAGCCACACTTATTGTTCCTCACGGAGACGCAGATTCTATGTCCTGCCGATACAGCATACCTCACATACCCAGGCATACTCTGGAGCACAACTTTAAACCCAAAGCTGGTTTTTTTCTATTTGTCCGGGAGGACATTTGCTGTCTGCGTCTTCGTGACCTTGAAGAACCCGATATTTCCGTTTTATGGACTTTGGTGGACACCGGCTTAGATAACATTATCTATGCTGGTTTATATCGGTCTCACTCTGGAGACTACGAGACAACCAGGTTGTTCATCTGTGAAGCGGCGAATGTGGCCCAAGAACGTTATCCTGGTGCCCAACTGGTGATTCTGGGGGACTTTTTCGCCCACCACCAACAGTGGCTGTTCCCATACCAGTTCACTGATCATGCTGGGAGAGAGGCGTGCAAACTTGCACTCACGCTAAATCTCACTCAGCTGGTCAATGAGGCAACCAGAATTCCAGACGTTGAGGACCACGACGAGGACGACTCGCTACCCGATCAATGGTTGATGGGGTGATGCCAATCTAGTCAAGTTCAATGCCTCTAAAACGCAGGCTTGTCTCTTCTCGGCAAAAAAAAGTCGGTTTCTCCAAGTTCCTATATTCTGTGATGTACCTGTAGCTATAGGAGATCACCTCGAGCTTCACTCACGCCTACTCTCAACTTTGGCTCTAACATCGAGTCTAAGGCAAAAACAGCTGCCATGAAGCTAGGCATCCTGAATAAGGTAAAGCGTTACTTCACACCAGGACAGCTTCTCAGTTGATATAAAGCACAAGTCCGGGCTGGTATGGAGTACTGCTGCCATGTTTGGGATGGTTCGGCCAAATACCAGCTTGCTGCCTTGGACTCGATCGAACGTAGAGCTTTCAGGCTTATAGATGAGCAACATATGGCGGAGACTAAGATCCAGAGTCTCGAGCACCGCCGTAAGGTTGCATGCTTTTGGATCTTCTATAGGTTACATTTCGGGGAATGCTCCCAGGAACTGCATGATCTGATCCCACCATCTCCTTTTCATCATAGGACGAGCAGGCGTACGGCTCAGTACCATCCCTACCTCATTAGTATACCTTCCATTCGCACAAAACGTTTCGGTTCTACCTTTATAATGCGAACTGCTAAGGAGTGGAATACACTACCGTCGTCTGTCTTTCCTGAAAACTATAATCTGGGTCTCTTCAAGTCTAGAGTGAAAAGGTGCCTTCTAGACCTTTGTGCTCCATCTTCGGCCACATCTTCACTTACCAACAGGTGAGATCGTGGTCAAACAAAGGTGTATCAACGTTAAAAAAAAACGGTGGATGGAGGCTGCTCAATACCGTTCGTTATGGCATTCTATGGGGGAGGTCTATGGCTAATGTGGCCAGCATTGCACTTGGGCTAATGAAGTTGTGCTTGCAAGCCATTTCTACTACCACTATTTCTGTTATTAAAGGCTATGGTGCCACAGACAGACACACAGCCACACAAGCTACAACAAAATGTGGACAAGTCCAGTCAAGTCCTGCTGACCTGTTAGTATGGCATCGGCTAATGCCACGCCGCGTATTCAAGTTTTGCGCTGACTGCGTCTGACTATATCAGCCTGTAGCAACAATGTAGCCCGTAGCAACCGTAGCAATTAGTGTTGCTACGGACCGATATAGTCAGCCGCAGTCATCGCAAAACTTGAATACGTGGCTTGGCATATATATATCAGCCGATGCCATGCTTCGGCGATACTTCGATTTGAAAGCAGGTTTTCATAGCGATGGTTCTTAGACATGTTTTCTCAAAATTGCAATAATTGCGCATGACTTTACTTACTGGTAGTTGGAGCACGAGGACGCGTAGGTAGGTACTCCATGCTTCACCCAGGTAGAGAACCTAGGGTGAGCACGGGTCTTTACCCATTAAATAAGTCCATGAGTTAGGCTACAAGTCCACAACACCCTGCTCAAATATTCCTACAGAAAATAAATGGTAGGTTCCGGAAACTCAATATATATTATTTATATTGGTTACCCTAAGTTAAATAAGTTTGAACTGTATAGTGCAAACGAGGCATGACTACTCCTTCGTGTTAACCAATGGGGGGCTAGGGATTAGATATACTTTCGACCAATCACAAGGTGGTCACGGAAAACGTGCTGTACATAATCAGGTCGTACAAAATCACCATGTGATGAATAGGTACAGGCGATTTTGCGCAGCCGAGTTTTGCACAGCCTGATCATTCGTGCCACTGGCTTCCAATGATCGGGGTGTACAAAATCAGGCTGTGCATTATCATGCTGTGCATGATCGTGTCGTACAAAATTGTCTCCCAGCTGTGCAAGCAAAGCGTCGCAGAATTTTGTATTATTTGATTTTCAAGTGAATCCAAATACAAACGTTATGCACTATAAAGTGGAATTAAATAACAATGTTAAATAAAATACAGCTCAACTAACATGCATCATTATCTGGTAAGCAAGATTTTCAAATCCTGTGATTTTGAAGGTAAACAGTCATGTTGATTTTTATTTTCTCGTCTATTTTTATAGTTTTGAGGTATTGTGTGGATTTCAAGAGCAGAAAATGTTACCGTCAACGAGCCCTCGTAAGAAATTGAAAAGCCCCGGAAATGATACACCTCATAACCCTAAAACGACCATCACGTAAGTTTACCCTCAAAAGTTTATTATTCTAAAGAAACATTGTGTTATGATAATTATAAACTGAAATTTCGTTCATTGATAGGGCCACATTATGAAATTTATCAATACTAGGTAAGTACCTACCATTAAATAAATGAAATGAAAATATTTTACCTACTCAAATAAAAAAGTCATTAGTAAAGCGCCAAATAAGTTGGAACATACAACTGGCGCGCGGACATGCGCAAGGTATACAATATGCCCGCCAGGTCACAACTTGATTGTCTTCATACCTTTCACTAGAAACGGGATATTTACCATGATTTTTGAGTTTTTAATGTTCCCGATATATCGGCACAGTTGCATGCGCCGTGATCATGGGAGAACTAACTAAAGTCTTTGCGAGTAGATGTTATTGGCACATATATCGATCTACCCTCTTTCTCACTCTTTTATTACGAATGATACCACTACCATCGGTTTCATTGTCAGAATTTACCCCAACTCAACACACAACACTAACTGTATCCGGACGCATAGCAGCTACCACGCTTTTTTGATTCTTACACATTCTGACCACAGGCTTTACTCCAGATAATTGAAAACCATCTTCTCTATTGAGATTTCTGTACTTCATTCTTCTTTCTTTATTTCTGTGTGTAGTATGAACATAACCATGATAGTTTCAAAAGTTATATTGATTGTCTTCTATTATACATACAATAAGTCTTACTCAATCTAATAACTAATTATAATGTGGACCATAGTTATAAGTTGTTGCTCGCTTCAAACCCCTCCAAGGTTCCTTTTAGCATTTCCCAATATCTGTTGATCTGACTGAGGTGGGCCTTTGAGCTCAGCTAGAATGTGCTTATGGAGCTTTAACAAGGAAATAAATAACTTAATTTTCAGCTGCACAAATGTCCCAGAGAGCTTGTTTGAACCTAATGCAGCCTCAAAGCATTTCTCCAAGTTTGGCCAAGTGCAAAGGATAAAGCTGTTACCAAAGAGGCTGGCATGTATAATTGAGTATGATCAGCCGAGTTCCATTGAACGAGCCGTGCTCAATGCTGGAGCGTTTGATGGCTTCATGTTTGATGTAACTAGAACTAAGGCAAGAGTGTAAGTATGTTGTGGCCTTATTTGCCATATTGCTTAGGACTCCTAATTGTTTTTCAGTCAATGAAAACTGCACATCATCATCATCAGCCAAGTGACATCCACTGCTGGACATGGCCTCCGCTGTAGAATGCAATGAAAGGATGTGCCATTATTACCACATTAGGCAGGCGGAAAAACCATACAACAACAATGAAAGAAGTGAACAATTTGATTGTTCCCCTTGGTGTAGATAACACCGCGTCGCGATTTGTTTTTATTGCCACAAGCCAACTTACACAGGCAAGGCAAGGCAGTACAGTCGGCAAAATATATGGATGCGGTTTACAATTGAACCAACAACGTCCAATCAGTTTCCTGTCCACCATTTGTTAATTCATAATTTTAACACTAAAAGCCTATCAGGTAGTTTACTGAACTTAAACTAAATGATTTATTTCATGAATGTGACCAAATCAATATTTGATTTACAGAAGGAGGCATAGTAAGAGAGATGATGATCCTGACTGGGTCCCAGATTCCGAGGTTGCACAAGAGCTGTCCGCCATGAGGGGCGCTCCCACTTATAACACTCGGCAGAAATGTAAGAACCTTCTAATCAATCATAAGTTCTTCTTCACAGAATCTTCACAGATTCATGCCTTCAGGTCTTGGTAAAATTGTGTTAAATGCTTTGTTCACCGCTTCCTACCCTACATAGCTTTATGGTAGTCAATAGCTAGAACAACCTACCATCAACAGTCATGATTCACGGCTCATTACTGACACACAACAATGCCCATATCCCGGATCTAAAATCAAAAGAAATTATGACTCGAGCATTTAGTTCAGATATGAATGAGAAACAATCAAAAAGTTTATTTTCTATCTGATTAGTCGTTTGAGGTTAGTTCTTGGAAGACCATTTTCACAAACCAAAACTTATCAACTAAAACTTATTATGAACGCTCACTTCATGTCCAATTTACAGGTTACTATGAAAAACTAAAACTTATTATGAACGCTCACTGCATGTCCAATTTACAGGTTACTATGAAAAACTAAAACTTATTATGAACGCTCACTGCATGTCCAATTTACAGGTTACTATGAAAAACTAAAACTTATTATGAACGCTCACTGCATGTCCAATTTACAGGTTACTATGAAAAACTAAAACTTATTATGAACGCTCACTGCATGTCCAATTTACAGGTTACTATGAAAAACTCAAAGATATGCAATAGTCTCATCAATGCGGTTTTTAAATATATTTACATTAGCACATAGCTTCTTTATTTACAATGAATTGTCTTTCTAGCTATGGATGCAGAATCTGAAAATAACTCACCCAAGGTGCTTAAAAGAGTTATCACTCAAGCCGTCAAAAAGGCGCCTATGAGGCAGCCACAGGCTACAGTGAGACAGCCACAGGCTACAGTCAGACAGCCAAAGGCTGCTCTGAAACAGCCACAGGCTACAGTGAGACAGCCACAGGCTGCTATGAGACAGTCACAACCTACTTTGTAAGTACATCTTTACATATGTAAGAATATAATCTCATATCAGCATATAAATAAATAAATAAATAATTCTGGACAGTTCACACAACATTATCTAGCCCCAAGCTAAGCAGAGCTTGTGTTATGGGTACTAGATAACTGATATACTTAATACAATACAATACATAGATAGATATTTTTTATTATTCATAGAAAATACCCAGAACACCCTGAACAAATATCTGTGATCACACAAATATTTGTTGCGAGGCGGGACTCGAACCCGCAACCTCCTGCGTCGCAGGCCAACCTTGGCCCGCCGGCTCCGCGCCACAGAGGTCGTCGTTCATCTTTATTTGTAGTTATATATCAAGTGTTTCATCTTTATTTGTAAACATTTTATTCTATATAAAGTCATGTTTTCAAAATCCTTCTCCCATAGATCACAAGCAGGAAGTGGCACCGAGTCCCCAGTGATAGTCACCACCCAGACTACCATCACTACCTTCGAGGCTGCTTCGGAACTACATCAGCTGCGCTCCAAGATATCACTTTCGGCTGACGAGCAGTGGAGAACTTTGGATGCTCGTGACAGGTATGAATCTCTGAAGATGTGATAACATTAAGTTATTGGAAATTAAATTCAACTTTTCTACTCCTTCTACTTACCTTTGTTAACATCATCTGGTAGTATGTTCCAATTGCGGACCACTCTGTTACTGAAGAAGTGATGAGCAACAAGTGCATTGGCAGGATTTCGAGCTAGTTTAATTAAATTGGCGGCTACTTGATGATCTTTCTCTTTTTACAAGGATATCATGTCGGTCTGGCAGGTTGTATTGGTAGGTAAGGATTTTATATGTTTCTATGAGGTCACCGCGAAGGCGCCTTTCCCCAAGGAAAGTGAGGAGTAAGGTGTGTAATCTGTTTTTATAAGATTTGCGACGTAGAGCCCGTGCTACGAGTACTTGGTTGCTTTCCTCTGCACTCTTTCCAGTAAGTCATTTTTTTTTTGAAATGAGATAATAATAATAGAGGCCTTATGTATGTATTTTAGATCTTGCGGGAGACATCCAATGTCATAATAATTATTTCCATGATTTAGGCAACTACACTAGTGAGGCTAATAGGACGAAAATTTACACGATGGGTCTTGTCTCTTGTCTGCTATTATGTAGATTGGGGTTGACTATAGCAGCATGTTTGCAGTCCTGAGGCAAAATCCTTTTTCAAATATTCATGAGTTCTGTTAGGGCAGGAGCTAGAAGCTTTACACAGTTCTTCAGAATGCAACACGGCAGTTTATTATTATTTAAAATTATAGACGAGCAGCTTTCGGTGATGTGCCTATTTCAGAGTGTTGAAATGTCTTAGTTCCACTTGCTGCACTGATTACACTTTAATGGGGAAGAATACCAAAAACTATTCCGGCAGAGGGCGCTGTGTGTTTGATACCTGACAAAATATCTTGGTAAAAAATTTCCATTGCTTTTAAGATTTTCTATGCATTGGTTTGCTTTTTAATAGATTTTGTGATGTATTCTACCTGGCGTATCGCCCAGTTGAGAGAGGAGTTGCAAATAAGAGGTGCATCGCTCCAAGGAAACAAAGCCGAACTAGTCGAAACGTACATTTTAATTACTATTTTACTAAGTTTAAGCTGTTTTCAGGACAACATTTTGGTTAAATTTATATTTTATTAACTGTAAAAACAAACATTTGGCGCCCTCTACATGGAACTAATTGACAGGGGTCTTCCCCATTGTTAACAGTTTGTTTGTTCGCAACCACTTATCCAATTAGTTTTTGAAAGCGTCTATTGATGTGGCAGTAACAACATCTTCATCTTAACGAAATCATTCCAATTATGGACCACTCTGTTACTAAGGAAGTGCTGTGCAGTGTTGTGTTGTATCTGTAGTTTGTCAGGTTCTGCAGATGAGTGTACATTTAAGTTAAGCATAACTTTTTCAACATCCGTGTCTGCAAACGTTCTCTACGCAAGCAACTGATTTTAAGATACAAATTTCAAACAAACTATCATTGTATTATGTTTACAGAATCTTGAGGTCATGGGGCGGTGCAGGGGCGCGGGTCCAGGTGGGTGGCGCCACCATCGGCACGTGTCAAGACATGTGTCCCGAGAAGGAACTGTTACACCGGCAAGCTGAACATCAGGTAACCAAATACTCACAGACCTATAACTACACTAGATAACGCAAGTGCACCTACTATGCGTGTCACTTTGCCTGTCCGAAGTAGGTGCAATGCACCTACTAGCAAACTTCAAATCAGTTCGCTCTCGACTGTCTTCGAGGTAGCACATCGGATGTTAATATAAAAATGCCTAATTGCGGCATAGTGAACTGTAAAAATGCTTCGAAATCAGCTAGCCGTGCGAATGGAGATATTTCGTAACATAGTATGTACGAAATAAAACGGCACTCTTGGTTTCATACAAATGTACGTGTTTGCCTTATATGCTTGACACTTTGCCTGTTCGAAGTAGGTGCAATGCACCTACTAGCAAACTTCAAATCAGTTCGCTCTCGACTGTCTTCGAGGTAGCACATCGGATGTTAATAGAAAAATGCCTAATTGCGGCCTAGTGAACTGTAAAAATGCTTCGAAATCAGCTAGCCGTGCGAATGGAGATATTTCGTAACATAGTATGTACAAAATAAAACGGCACTCTTGGTTTCATACAAATGTACGTGTTTGCGGTGTCTATCTTGATATTATGGTATGTGCAAACACTCCTTAACTAGTTTAAAAAACCTTACAAAGACGGTCTTATTACATTGCCGTGGTGTTTCCGGCCTAGAATAGACCCCTCCTTCTCACGTGGATGTCGTAAAAGCCGACTAAGGGATTACACCAGGGGATGGGCAGCATCTACCTGAGTACTTTAACGCAAAAAGGACCCACTGGCGGCCTTGTTGCGGTTAAATGTCTGCTCTACAAGTCTAGCTGAGTACTCAACATCAGTACAACGATCACAAATCAGCCTTCCAATTGTGGTGATTATGGCAAATCCCCCTTTTCTATAGTGAGGCTTCGTCCAGCATTGGACTTCTGGGTGATGAAGATTACGTGAAATGGTTTAATCCAAGTCTAAGCAAAACCCAGGTTCCCCTAAGTGTCCCTGTCACTTTTAACTCTACTGGTGTGTGGTGTGAGCGCAAGCTCAGCACTTTAGCCATAGCTTTCAATATAGTACTGTGAATTAGACTAAGGAGTTAGTACTCATTACGCCATTGAACAATATACACGTAACACCATCATGAAGATATATCATTTTCACGCACCCACCAAATCATACAGAATTACCACATTACAAGTGTTTGGCCTGACCAGAATGTAATGAGGCCTGTTTTTTAACCCCCGACGCAATAAGAGGGGTGTTATAAGTTTGGCCGCTATGTGTGTCTGTGGCACCGTAGCTCTTATTTTATTTGAATGCATGTTTTCTAGCGATGTTGCTTAGACATGTTACATGAAATTTTATCAAAATCGGTTCATCCGTTTCATTGCGTTGGGGATTTTTAAATTTCTTTTTTCAACAGACTTTAGAAAAGGTGGAGATTTCGTTTATTAGTTCTATGTTCGTCTGTTTGTTTATTATATTTCTTTAGATGTATTTTCACCAATATCCCCTTCATTTGTGAACCCATTTGAAAAAACTTTTTGTTTAAATGGTTCCCCGAGATGGTCCCATATTTATCAAGTCAGGATCTGATGATGGAATCTCGGAGAAATCGAGGGAAACTTCCTATACTGCCTCGTCTGGTTTGTGGTCGACACTCGATAACCTGTATTCCCCAACGGATGTAGGTGTTTCGAGCTCTAAAGCCTGCCCACCAACTTGCCAATTCCTATAGCCATAGCTATCGTTGGTCTTGATTCTTCTACAGAATCGTACAGACTAGTAGTAGAGCTTTTTTGTGAAGGAGTTTGTACGGGGAAGTTTGTACTACCACCATACCTTTTTCTGCAGCAAAGCAGTAGTGCTCGCATTGCTGTGTTCCGGTTTGAAGGGTAAGGGTGCCGGTGAAATTACAGGCACATGAGACTTTTCACCTTTATGTCTCAGGGTGGCGGGCGCAGTGCATTGCCACATAGGGCGCGTCCTAGGTGGACGTGACCTATGAGGTAATGCACTGTTCATAGGCACAGGGTACCAACTGATGTGCACTTAACATCAGGTGGGCCAACTGCTTGATCTGCAAATCAAAGTAGTATTTAAAAAAAACAGATCTTCTAGTTTAGGATCATATCACGTAGTGAAACTGCGAGCATAGCTGTCTTCATAGCTCTAATATCGTATGATAATAATAGTTAGCGACCATATCCTAACAACACATCGGATAACAGTGAATTATATGGTTTCAGGTGATGATATTAGAAACGGACTCTGAGGGGGTGCTGGAGACGCGGCGAGCTGTGAAGCAGTACAGTCGGAGCTCCGCCGACCAGGAGATACCGATGTGCTACGAGCTGCGACCGGCGTCTGTGCTCATGCGGACTTGCTCCTATTTGTTGCATGAAGTCGCCGACACGTCGCGACAGGTGAGAAATAACAATATACGCCAATGGTGCAAAGTAGACGACAAAAACTAGATTGTATTACAAGGGAGCAATAATATATTATTACATATATATTATGCCTTAAACGCAAACTCATGGGTATGTGGGTTCTCCCCATCCTGACATACCGTGCACAGACTTGGTCTTAGACAATTCAGTAAAGGTCCAGACTTGGGGTGTGCCAGCGGGCTATGGAGCGCAGTATTTTAGGTGTCCGACTAACAGACTGAATTAGAAGCTCAATTCTGCGCTTGCAAACAAAGGTTTACGATGTTAGCAAAAAATCAACCCAGCTCAAGTGGGATTGGGCCGGCTACGTATGCCGCATATCGGAAGATCTGCGGGTAAAATCCACTACTGATTGGGTTCCTAACGCAAGACGCCCAAGCGACAGACCACCACGGAGATGGCGTGACGAGTTGGATGTGCACCTACCAGACTGGCCCACTGCAGCAAGGGACAGAGGGAACTGGAAAAAAGGGATGGAGGGAGGCCTTACAATAATATTATGGGCTGAAAATAAATAAATAAATATGTATTATAAGGGATTCAATATAAATATGTCGCCCGAGTAAAATAAGTTTTTTGAGATACAAGCTCTTTTCTGACACTTTGCGAACCTTCATTTCTATACGAAAATCCGTGTTGCACTGTAGCAAACGTCCGTGCCATGTTATTCGACAACCTCTGTGGCGCAGCGGGCGAGTTGCCGACTGAGATGCGAGAGGTTGCGGGTTTGATTCCTGCTGCGGGACATACGTTCATATGATCTGCAAATATTTGTTCCGGGTCTGTGTGTTGTGGTACCATGGTAGTCTTAGTTCCTGACATCCACGACACAGGGCATCCTAGTGTATGATCAGGACTATGTATGTGATTGTGGGTGTTTAGTATGTATTTGTAAAATATCCTCTCTATAAAAACATCACAGATTAATCTAAAGTTTCTACGTCAGTCATGGATGCCGCTCGCAGTCGTCATCGTTACGACAGTTGCTGAAAAACTCAACATAGCAATAAAAATATAAATAAACCAGCGTATATAGTTCGGCCAACTCATGGTCATCATCTGGAAGAGGACCAGTACTGGTTTGCCTCATATAATGACACGACGAACGGTCTTGAGCTGCCTACATCCACCGACTTCTTACGACTTTTACAATGTCCTTGGTCCACTGAGTGGTGGCTTTCCTACACGTTGCCACTCGAGAACCTTTATTCCCAAGCGGATGGCGGCCAATTCTGTGACTGTATACTTTAAAACGTAAAACTCTTGAAATATTTACATGTTATATTATCGTGTTTCGTATTACAGATCAGCTTAGCAGACTGGTTTCATTTCATGTGGGATCGTCTACGCAGCATACGAAAAGATATAACTCAACAAGCTTTATGCTGTGCAGGTAATTCTGATTTATTTTTAGTGCAGGTAATTTTTTTAATCTCTTTTATTTTTGATTCTTTATTTTGTAATCAACTTGTACCATGTACTGCTTTGTTTTGGGCAATATACAATTTTATTTCTATCTAAACTGGTTCTATAACCATTTTCTTAAAACTATGGATGCACAGTGTTTATATGAACAACCTGATGTATGTAGTAAGTAAGTAAGTAAGTAAAACTTTTATTTTGACAAAAAACTATACACAACACAAATAAGTAAATAAAACAGATAGGCTTTGACAGCGTATAGCGTAAGCAGCGTATGTAGGTATATGTTGTAAATAGGTTTTAAACGATAACTGTGTGGGTTGACAGAAGGTGAGGGTGAATGTGTGCGTTTTGTGTTGTTGTGAGGAAAGGTGAGGGTGAACTTGTTTGGGTGTTCGTGAATGTGCGTGGTTGTGAGGGTGAATGAGTGCGTTTGGGTGTGTGATTTGTTCCGCTACAACCAGCCTCGAAATAATCTGGGCACCTCATCAAGAGTAAGCATCGGGTCCCAGTAGTGCGATTACGGGCCGATAATGCTCATGCTATGCTAACTTGTATTGCTCTTTACAGAATCAATATGTTTGGTCGAAATGTGCGCTCGCTTTCACGCCCACTGCGCGGCGCGGCTAGCCGACCTCGAGCACACGCAGTTCGACCAGAAGCTCAACACTGACAACCTGACCAAGTGTCTGCAGACCCTCAAACACATGTACACTGACGTCACCGAGGAGCAAAAGCCGAGGGAAGCTGAGTTCAGGGGATATATTGCACTGCTCAACCTCGGTGATGCTAACTTCTGGTGGGAGGTAAGTTGAGATGATTTATTCTGTTTAGTTTTGACAAAGAGACAGCTTCTGCTCAATACATCCTGGCTAAGACTTCACTAACACAAACGGGCGGTTAGCTGAAACCCTCGGAACTCTGAAGCTAATTAAAGCAATTCCGCTTTAAATTTAAAAATGGGCTTTATTTCGGTAATAATGCTTAGGGTGAGAAAGGTCTCAGTCCTCAGTTTGATGCATGTGTGGAGGCCAACGTTACCCCTCGTTCACAGGGCAACATCCTGTTCTTTGCGGAACAGTTTTTGCAGGATTATTTTGAGTGGTTCGTGTTTAAATACTAGCGTTCACACAGGCATCCTGTCTGCGGGATCCTGCAAAAAAATTTTACATCCGCCGCTTAACAGGATCCTGCGTAAACCGGTCTTAAATATATTGTTTCTTTTTCAGATCAAACAACTACCAACGGCGATTCAAAAGTCGGAACCCATCATCTTCGCAATAAAGGTGTTCAACGCGTTAGATAACAACAACTACGTTCGGTTCTTCCGGTTAGTCAGAGAGGACGCGACGTATCTACAAGCTTGCATCCTACTGCGGTACTTCAATGACGTCAGAGCTAGGGCTTTAGCTAGAATTGTAAAGGCTTATGCACCAAGAGGCGGCTCTCGGTTCCCAGCGTCGGACCTCGTGAGCGCGCTTGCCTTCGAATCAACAGATAAAATGAAAGCCTTCATCAACCACTACGGTCTGAGATTCGCGAAGGGAGAGGATTATGAACTCTCGGTTATACTAGACAGAAACCAATTTATAGAAGACAGTGATCCTTTCCCCACCGCTAGAGATATACGGCTCATTGAGTCCAAGAGGGACAGTACAGTCGGACAAGTGATTGCTGGAGGGCAGTTGCCGAATGCAGACTATTTTGATTATACTCTCCATAAAAGTTTCACCAAAGAGGGCAGGTTGAAAGAAACAGCGCTGGTCGCTGAAGAGCAGGGCTTCAACACGATGAATGATAGCAACAAAAATGTTCAGGCTTTGAAAACCGAGATCCAGAGACTTGCAAAGGGGGGAAAAGCTTATATAGAAACTGCTGAACCAAAAACTCTATTTGTGAAGCCTGATATCAAAACTTTGAGTCCTAGACGAAAAGCAACGTTGGCTGCCCCGGTTGTAAGTGATTCCAAATTATTTACTTTCAAACCGGCCATACCTGTTGCTCCTATCGAAATCCTCAAAAATTCGCCAGAGAAAATATATGATTCTATGGATAACGTATTTTCGTTCTCCAAGCCGCAAGTCACGGTAAAAGATGCAGTAAGTTTTTTCTCGCCTCCCCCAGATAAAAGTACAGCGGTATTCAGCAAAACGTTGCCTGAACCTAAAAGTCTGTTTGGTTGCACAACTGACGAAAATAAAGCCCCGGTGCAAAATGCACAGAATGTTTTTGGAGGCACTACAGATAATTCGTTTACCAAGCCAGAAATGCTCAAATCTGCGTTTAGTGGTGGCACACAACCTACTGATAATTTGTTCTCAAATACAGCAATACCTAAATCTGCATTCGGCGGTGGCATGAAAGCTGCAGATAATTTGTTTTCAAAGCCAAAAAAAACAGTATTTGGACAAAATGCTGTGGAAAACAAACAAGATTCTCCATTTATTGGTGGCGAAAATACCAACGATAGTTTAGTTTCGATACCAAAATCTCTGTCTAGCCAGAATGTTGTGAATAAAGAACCAGCATTTAGTGGTGGGACAATACCTAAAGAAAATTTGTTTTCGAAGCCTGGAATACCCAAATCGGTATTTAGCCAGAATATAGTGGAACCTAAACAACAAAGTAGTACAAATGTCTTTGGAACGAAACCTCTATCAAATAATACTGAAAATAATGCAACGTTCACAACGAAAAACATATTTGCCAGTGCCAAAAATGACTTGTCAACATCAAAACCTGACAGTGCCATTCAGTTTGGAAAAGGGAATAATATATTTGCAAAAGCGGCTCCAAATCAGGAAGAACCTAGTCAAGGAAGCAGCATATTTACAAACCCGATGCAAAATATCGGCGGTTCAAAAAGCAGCAATATCTTTACAAGACCCGCACCAGATCGCGAAGAACACAATCAAGGGAGCATATTTGCTAAACGTAGACAAGGAGAAACTAAACCAGGGAACAATATATTTGCACAACCGGCACCCATTGAAGAATCCAAACCATCAAGTGTATTCGGCTCTGTCAGCAAACCAGATTCTAAAAATATTTTCGCTAATCCAGAACTTATAGGAGTGCAAAATCCTCCATCCATATTTACCAGCAATGGGGATGTTACTGCTAACAATAAGTCACCAGGAAGTTTATTCAAGAGTGCTATTTGCCCATCAAACGGTTCAGATGCTAAAGGTTACTCAATATTTCAATCTAAGAACAAAGCTCAAACAGTTGCTGATAATATTATGAATTCTCTAAACACCGCGAATAACGACACAATGTCGAATGTCTATGAATTTAATACTGAGGTAGATGAGCAGAACCAAATGGAATTACAACGGCTCAGAGAAGAGAGAATAAAACAGGAGGAAGAGAAACATTTACAAGAAAAATTAAGGAAAGAAGAAGAAAGGAAACAAGCAGAGTTACGAAGGCAGGAAGAAGAAAGACAGAAAGCGGAAGAAAATCTTAAACGGGAGGAGAAAAGACTTTTAGAAGAAAAGCGTAGGCTTGAAGAACGAAGAATACAAGAAGAATTACGGAAAAAGTTAGAAGAAAAGAAAGCCGAATTAAAAAGGAAAGCCGAAGAAAAACAACGTAAGTTCCTAGAAGCAGTGGATACGGAATCGGCCCAGTTAGTCAAAGAATTGATAACTGAAGTGAACAATGAAACCAGCACGAAATTGTTAAGAGATGAACAAGAAAACTACAGGCAACTGTTGAACCTCGCAAGTGACATGACTCAGCAGCTAATCACTGAGTTGTGCACTGAAATCTGCTACTCTGAAATGAAGGCGGAGGTGTTCCTGACGCGAAGCATCATGCGAAAATGGTTTGATGTATGGAGGAGACATTACATGAGAAACTTAATAAGGAGAAAGTTGCTTGATGATACGCCAGTTTGGCTACCGAATAGGTCACCTCGCGAACAGGCATCGCATCTGAGACGCATGGTAGAGGATGCTACACTTAAAAATATGAATGCTTTTCATAGAGGATATAAATTCTCAGGTGAGCTTAAACAGTTACCACCACCTGAACCCTACAACATAATGGAAATTATAAGATCACCATTGCTGAAACGTATGAAACAAATTAGCTATCCCTACGACAAATGCTTCTTTTGGAAGGTAACATTGGTGTCGCCTGGTGAAAATCAATGGTTATGCAGGAAGATAAATGTTGAGAACTGGCTGCTTGATGCTTTCAGTGACAAGAAAAACCACGAGGAGTCAGAAGCGTTGATACATGTTGGTAAACAGTCATGGAACCACTTGATGGATTTCACAATATCAGTCAGTTTAGCAAGAAAAGAAAAGATGGGTACTTGTGCCGAGGCTGTAGAAGGAACTAATGGTGTACTATTTTATTCAACAGAAAGTGATAAACATTTGCTAGAAACAATAGAACAGACATTGAAGAACAAGTATCCATACCAAGTGATTCCTGTTGCTGTTATAATGCCGCAACAAGATGATTCCACACACAACGCCGTGCAAATACTCTTAGCAGAATATGTTAACAGAAAAATTATATCTGGATACAAAGTATTCATCCTGGATCCTAAAAGTATAAATGAGTTATTGAATAAATCCACTAAAAGCGCTTTGAAATGGATGGCGAAAAAGTTTCCACAAACCCCACCTCTAGAAATAGATTTTTTGAAATCAATATGCCAGAGATATCTAGGTAATGAAATATGGTGCAGGTTTCGATCAGAAAGGGACAGCCGAATGGGCGACGTCCTAAAGGACATACAGAAGTTAATCAATTGCTATAATGTTGCTCTTGATAAGTTGACAGATGTTATCACAAATGAAGAATTGTTTAACTACACATCATTCCCGTTAGAGCTGAAGCCGTATTTAGAACAAGCGTCACCGTATCCGAAACCTTACGAATTCATACCCAGTAACGTGAGAACTTCTGAGAACATATCTGCAATCAGAGACATAATGAAGCAGTTGAAACTGCCAAATTCATTATCAGCCTTTAGGCCTTTGAGTGCAGTCAGTATGCAGCAGCAAATTCGGACGTATTGTAATCAGATTGGCTGGTTCGATGACCCAGAAGAAGTTGTATGCAAAGTCGTTGCAGTGCTGCCCAATGAACTGTCAGATATGAGTATTACCTGTGAAGACTTTGCCCAATATTTTTCCCAGTATGATCTCATCGACTTTTTAAATGTAATTATTTATGAGAAAATAAACAGATTATATAACTTTGACAATAGGTTTGCAATGTATGATAAATCAGTATTACAAGACTATTGTAACCTAAACTGGTTGTACGAAGTGAAGGCTTTATCGAATATGAAGCATAAAGTTATAGAATATCAAGATGAAGTGGACCACTTTATAATAGCTAAGCGGCGAAAAGTAGCCATGGATTCCCTGGAATACCTCATGCTGGAAGATAAAGATAGCACATTAGTAGAATCTAGGATACAAGAGGCCGAAGTTGATATAACTAAGTATAGTGATTGCTCGGAAGCTATGAAACAGCTTGAAAAAGAAATTGAAGAAGGAACAAAGAAATCTGTCGAATTTGAAAATATGCTGAGAGCTGCTCTAGCTGATGTATAATTATAATAAAAAATCTGTGTGTGCATAATTATTTTTTTATGTAATATTTCTTAATGTTGAGTCGTAATTAACATAAATTATTTTTTATTTCATGGTTTTATTTATGACTCCTCCACAGGGTATAATTGAAGTAGAACATTTGTACAATAAAAGTTAAGTCTAGTTATCTGGCAGTCGTCTATTATTTAGGATCCTCTTCTACAGGCTGCACAACTTTTAAACAGGCATCAACAAATTCTGTAAAGATTGGTTCTTGCATGTACTCCTGTATCAATGAATCAGGGTTGTATGCCTTATCCAGTGTTTCTAAAAGCTCTCGCATATATGGCTCCTCTAAGCATTTCTTCAGCCCGGCTGACTGTTCTGAAAGAAAAAATATACTTAGGGCAGAAAGTAGTGGTGGCATACTGGCCGATATAATTGAGCCATCCCGGAGTTAGTAATTTTTCTAACTTCTAGTGGTTACCTTTAGGGCAGCCTACTTAGATCAGCAGAACTTTATCATCATCAGCCGTAAGATGTCCACTGTTGGTCCAGGCCTCCCACAGAGTGCAATGATATTTGCCATACACACACACACACACACTGCTGGCAGATTGGTTTTGAGGTGGATGCTGATGCCCACTCCCTGATGTAATTCTCTGTCAGCTTTATCGACATCCACATGAATTTTCTTAGGCCAGACGCACCAAAGCAACTGTTTTATTATCAAGCAATTTTTTTTTGTCATATATGATGTAGAAGTTCCAATTCTTCCTTTAAACCAAGTAAAATCAATGCTTCATAAAAAAGACAAGCCTGGAGCTAAGAAAATTAATTTGAATTAAAGTTACCAAGCAATTTCAATTTATGCAGTGGCACAGTGTCTTCAGTTGGATGGTCATATTCTGATGTGGGTTCTTTTATACTATCAAGTTCTCTAGGAGGCTCTGTTGGCTTTAGGCATGGAGTTTGTTTGTGCTCTTTAAAGCAAGCCACCGAACAACTGGAACAGAAATGTTTACAATTTAATTGTGGGAGACACTAAATAAAGGAATCTATTTAGGTACCTACCTACTCTCTGTCTGGGAGGGAGTACCTAGCAGGTACTTAAATAACTCTCAGACCAGAAACGTAGTGAATACATGCTCAGTGTCTCAGACCAAGACAAAATTCTTTGTAATAAGTTTGTACTTACTAGGGCTGTTGACACGTCGGGCATTTGTATTTTGAGGTCTCCCCACACTGAATGCAAGTCATACTAATGTGCTGGGTGCGAGAATTATATTTTAGTTAGTTACTCAGGATAATATTAATTTCAAAATCTCACTAGGTACTTACAATGTAGCTAGCTATTCGTAAAATAAATCGCCACGTGCGGGTGCGTTTCGTTTGGTGTTTGTGCTTGTTTTGTTTGTTTTATTTGATGACAAGATAAATTTTAGACGTTGACATAAAGTTTTTTTTTTTTTATTGCCGGCGCTCTGCTTGTGCATTTAACATTTTCATTAGTGTATATTGATTCGAAATCATGTTTCGAACCAAATCGATTCTATAATGATTTTATACCATGTTTTTTAAAATAGCCTTTGATAAAAACATTTTATACTGCAGCCAGTGACTAAAAATTACTAAAAATCTTCGCTAAAAATGTGTTTTGCTTGTGTTTCGTCTGTATTACGGCATAATTACGGCTGATAGATCAAGCAAGATAAAAAAATCATAGAATTATATTTAAAAAAAACTCTATAGTTTCAGCAGCACTTTTTTTTTGGTCTTCAGTTTTCTATTGGTTTACGTTTTTTTATTTACTGATTTGGAAAATTCTAGGAAACTGTACCTACTTTATGTATTGGCATTATAGTCTCGGGTACGGAGGCCGCAATGCTCTACTGATCGTTCACCGTAAGATGTCCCCTGCCTTGGGAATAGTACCAACATGATGTCCCCTGCCTTGGGAATAGTGCCAACAGTGATGATGGCACTGTTCACTGTTCCCAAGGCAGTGTACACCCCTGTCAGAAGTAGTTTTATAATGAAAAAAATGTAGAACCGAGTGCGACGGTCCAAGTTGACAGAAAAAAAAACTATGAAAACGCGTGGCGCTCCGCGCGCGCGACACATTCCTACCTACTCGTGCATATTACGAATCTTGAATCTAGGTAGTCTGGCCAACGAAAGCTGTCCACGCATTATTTTCAGAAGTTTTGATATGGCAATAATTTAAGACTGCCAAAAGTGATATTGGCTTTGGAATATATTTTTGATACTTTTTTTGAATATGGCTAAGAGAATAATATCCATTTCGAAGAATATCACACCAAAGCTGAATTAAAGTGTTTGGTGAAAGATAATAAACCTGCATGTGTTTACGAAGCAGAAGTACCTACTTCTAAAGAAACACAGACATATCACAGAATAAATATTATCATGAAATTTTGTTGCTGCCACCGTATCATTGCGACCTCAATGCTATTGAGCTTGTATGGAGTCAAGTGAAGAGAAAAGTAGCAAGCAAAAATATAGGAAAACCAGGGTCTGAAATGCAAAATGTAATAAAATAATGTTTTATATTTATTTGAAAATAATAAAAAGGCAGAATTAAAAGTACTCTTTTATTTAATATTCTTCATAATACACTCGAAAATTACAGCTCATAAAACATTAAAAAAAAAACATGCTGAATAGAATAATAAAAAGTATCAACTCCGTTTAAGCAGTGTATAGCCAGGGTTAACAGCTCTTGATTTTTGAAAATTCCCGCCTTTTTTCTTGGACAGCTTTCTTTGGCCAGACTCTAGGTACTTATTAAGGACTTAGACCACAGAACAGCTCTACCTATATGCATAGAAAGAAGCCTTACTGAGGAACTAAAAACTTTGCTAGTTGTAAATGCAACAGATAATATAAACTTGTGTATATATATATATACGATAATATAATATGGCAAGTGGCGGCCCCAGAGGTCAATTGGAAATTACGAAATTTGGTGGAACTAACATACACGACTGCGTAATAGGACCCAGGGGCTATTATGTTTCTTATTTGATTTTTAGCCTTCATAATAATTATTATTTTGGGTATAAATTAAACTTCGGAGCTTTCACGTATATTTCTGTATATTTAGAACTGTAAACAATTACAAATATATCCTAAAAACATAAGAAGTTACTTCGATACAATCATTTTTCTGTTACATTTGGAGCATATAAACAAATTACAATAGATTCTTAGAAACATTATAAAAATTAAACAGACACCGTGTTGTAATTGATTGCCACCCAAATCATCTAAAGATAAGACAAGTGAGATTATTCGGAGTCGCATAGTACCTACCTATCTACGTCTACTTTGGTATGTTTATTATTCACAATTTGGAACAATAACAATAAAATCTTGGAAAAATTATAAATATTACTTTAATACAATATTTTTTTCTATACATTTGCAACAGACAATGAATCACAACAGGTTCTTAGAACGATTATACAAATTAAATAGACACCGTGTTGTAATTTATTGAACATGACACCAGCAAAAAACCCTTTTACTAATACGAAATCTAAGTACGTAGGTGTACGTAATGTTTTTTTTTTTTTACGCGTTATCTTATTGGAAACAAAGTTAATTGTAGTAAGTATATATTGCACGAGAAACAGTTTGTATTGTCAAGTTACAAAATAACAACATGATATAAAAAAACATGTTTTCATTCATCTTTTTTGGTATTGTGGAACACTACTTGCAAATAGTAGTAGTAGTAGTAGTGTAGTGACGACCTCTGTGGCGGGGCGGGCGAACGTTCGCCTGCGACGCCGGAGGTTGCGGGTTCGATTCCTGCCTCGGAACAAATATTTGTGCGATATGCAGATATTTGTTCAGGGTGTTCTGGGTATTTTCTATGTATAATAAAAAATATCTATCTATGTTATATATTGTATTAAGTATATCAGTTATCTAGTACCCATAACACAAGCTCTGCTTAGCTTGGGGCTACATAATGTTGTGTAAAGTGTCCAGCATTATTTATTATTATTTTATTATAGTTTCTACAGATGAGCTTAGGAATTATTTACTATTTAGTTACAGAAAGGATACTACAACAAATACAAGGTATGTACAATTTTTTTTTTAAATCATGAGGCAGTTGTGCTACCTGAAGTCCGCTGCTAACGATCTAGGTACAGGTAGCACAACTGATCCAAATCACTACCAGACGGAAGCGTCCCTAAGATGCTGGCTGCATTGCCACGCTGAACAGCAATACTAAAGCGTTGAGCCAGATAAGAGCCAGCTCTCGGGTCACGCGTCGCTTCGACCAGACGCACTGAATTTTTTTTGAAAACGCGAAGGGCCCCGGTACTCCGCGGACTCAAGAGTCTCGACCCCGCAAGGCTCAAATAAGTAAGCTCTTTCGAGACTTAATTTAGTTATTTAGGTACTAACTTTCGCCATGCAAGCGTCGCGTCGCAATGGTACTTGTAAACGAAAATATACATCTACTATGCCTTCTAAAATAATATTATTTATTTAATTTTATCAATGTAGGGACGGACGTTGATATTTACGTTAGAAATGTGATGTAGTTCACGATTACTGTACTATAATTTGTTTTGTTGTTATATTTAGATACATACTTAGACTCTTTACTGTAGATTAACGATTAAATAACACACTGATATACAAAACTTAATTTAGATACGTAAGGTTTCATTCATACTGGCAGAATAATGAATGTTGTGTTGTATGTTGCTTCACTTCAGCTCAGTTTGATTTCACTTTGAGCAAGATGAGCTCTGAAGCCCAATTCTTTTAATTATTTTATAACCACACTGCAAGTTGACCGAAACGAGATTGTATTGTAAATTGACTGAGAAATTGGTATTCTGCTCCCTCATAATAACAATATAATCTACTTACGGTTCTTGCGACCATATATTAAAGTAGGATAGTGCTACAGAATACCATTTCGTTTGACGTTTGTGACATCGACAATAGATCGTGACACGATCCGAACTTTAATTTGACTATTTTTTATGATGAGAATTGGGCTTCAGATATGCCAACTGAGACATTTCATCAGCTAGTGACACTCGGCTTGCTGGCGAGATACAATTATTAATGTAGTGTCGAATTTTGTTATTTTCACAAATACAAACAGTTTATTTTCTGTAGGTACAGTACAAGCTAATTATTAAATAATCTGAATAAACCGGTTCAACAATAAAGTAGTCTTCAAAATAAGCTGTACGATATGAGACGATAGAGCAGGTAAATACAGGTGGACAGGTCAGCGTCCACAGGTCGCCATCGTACCGGAAATCCTGTAAAAACAAGTTTTTGTTAAAATATATCTTTTTAAATACCATCTAAAACATGACGCAGGAGGTAGCGGGTTCGATTCCCGCCTCGGAAAAAATATTTGTGGGTTCTGCAGATATTTGTTCAGGGTGTTCTGGGTATTTTCTAAGAATAATAAAAAAAAACGATCTATGTAATGTATTGCATTTGAGTACCTATATCAGTTATCTAGTACCCATAACACAAGCGCTGCTTAGCTTGGGGCTAGATAATGTTGTGTGAACTATCCAGCATTATTTATTTATTTATTTGATCTTTTATGAAATTAGTGATCGATAACGTGAGCCACTGCTGGCCATAGGAGCTACGCTATACCTACTTACAATGAATAGTGTACGTATATACCTAGCTACCTAAGTATACTAGTGTGGAGCCATCATCATCCGGTAGACGTCCACTGCTGGCCATAGGATCTTTCTATACTTATAATGCCACGACAAAAGGTTTTAATCCACCTCCATTGACCAAATTCCTGCAGCTGTCACAACATTATTATCGGTCCCATCGAGTAGGTGGCCGTCCTACAATAAGACTACACATTGGTCGTCCGATTCGTAAACAGATAAATATTATAATTAGGTTAGGTTAATTAATAGTATAATAATATAATTAGTAGGTAGTAGAGCTTTTTTGTGAAAGAGTTCGTCCGGGGAAGTACTACCACCATACCTATTTCTGCCGCAAAGCGGTAGTGCTCGCATTGCTGTTCCGGTTTGAAGAGTAAGGGTGCCGGTGAAATTACAGGCACATGAGACTTTTCATCTTTATGTCTCAGGGTGGCGGGTGCAGTGCAATGCCACATAGGGTGCATCATAGGTGGAGGTGACCTATGAGGTAATGCACTGTTCATAGGCAGAGGGACCACTTATCATCAGGTGGGGCCATCTGCTTGTTCCGTCGTTCAAGCAGTATAAAAAAAATAAAAAATAGGTTAGTACTAAGAAGTTGAGTAGAAATAGAGCTTTTTTGTGAAAGAGTTCGTCCGGCGAAGTACTACCTCCATACCTATTTCTGCCGCAAAGCAGTAGTGCTCCGGTTTGAAGGGTAAGGGTGCCGGTGAAGTTACAGGCACATGAGACTTTCATCTTTATGTCTCAGGGTGGCGGGCGCCGGGCGCAATGCCACATAGGGTGCGTCCTAGGTGGACGTGACCTATGTGGTAATACAATGTTAAAGTTCCTGTCTGTCCCCGAATTTGTCCCCGTTCGCGGACAAAAAGGAATTGTCAATTCCTGTTTGTCCCCGAATCCAAATTCGGAATACAGGAATTAAAAAAATCCTGTATGTCCCCGAATTAAGGGAGAGGTTACCGCTTAACATCAGATGGGCCATCTGTTTGTAAAAAAATAGTAATTACTACTTACCTACCATTGGTTATCGAAAAAGGGAGATTGTTAGGGTTCCGTAGCCAGCTGGCAAAATACGGAACCCTTATGGATTCGTCATGTCCGTCTGTCCGTCCGTATGTCACAGCCACTTTTTTCCGAAACTATAAGAGCTATGCTGTTGAAACTTGGTAAGTAGATGTGTTCTGTGAACCGCATTAAGATTTTCACACAAAAATTAGAAAAAAACAATAATTTTTTGGGGTTCCCTATACTTAGAACTGAAACTCAATTTTTTTTTTCGTCAATCCCATACTATACCCATGGATAGGTCTGCAAAATTGATATTGAGGTTTCTAATATCATATTTTTCTTGGTAAATATGATACATTTATTTACAGAAAGAATTATACAACAAATACAAGGTATATACAAAATAAATATAAATATTAAATAAATAAATAAATAATGCTGGACAGTTCACAAAACATTATCTAGCCCCAAGCTAAGCAGAGCTTGTGTTATGGGTTAGTACCCATAACACCTTATCCTTATCTAGTGATAACTGATATACTTAATACAATATATTACATAGATAGATATTTTTAGGGTTCCGTAGTCAAAGACAAGGAACCCTTATGGATTTGTCATGTCTGTCTGTCTGTCTGTCTGTCCGTGTATGTCACAGCCTTTTTTTTCCGAAACTATAAGAGCTATAATGTTAAAACTTGGTAGGTAGATGTATTCTGTGAACCGCATTAAGATTTTTACACAAAAATTGAAAAAAAAAACATTTATTTATGGGGTTCCCCATACTTAGAACTGAAACTCAAAAATTTTTTTTTCATCAAACCTATTTGTGTGGGTTATCTATGGATAGGTCTTCAAAAATGATGTTGAGGTTTAAAATATCATTTTTTTCTAAACTGAATGGTTTGCGCGAGAGACACTTCCAAAGTGGTAAAAAGTGTGTGTCCCCCCCGTAACTTTTAAATTATGTTACTTGCTGCTACGGAATCCTTCATGGGCGATTCCTACTCGCACTTGGCCGCTTTTTTTTTTCTCAAGCGTTTGATGACAGAGCGTTCGTCATGGCATTATTTTGCCTATATTTTTTAGCCCCTATGTTGAGCATTGAACTACAGTGCCATCTCAGTGTAAATTAAGGCTAAGGTCGAGTTATGGGTAGACTCTTAATGCTGAGGTAGGTGTCATGGGATGGATTCACTCACGTTTGATGGGCAGAAGGTCGCAGAACTCGCAGAGGAAGAGCCCGCACAGCAGGATCCAGCCAGTCACCACGTTGTTCGAGGTACAGCAGCTCCATGCCGTTGATGGCAAACGCGATGGCGGACAGGTTGTTTTAAACCCAGTGCTAGAACGTTCATAAGGTTTAGGTCAACGGTAAACTGAAATAGATAGGGAATGCACTCTCGTCCCTGTGCTCGTCGAAAACTCTTGAAACTTTAACTACCTTAGCAGGAATAAATTAGGAATGACATGTTACATAACTTAAAAACCGGCCAAGTGCGAGTCGGACTCGTGCACAAAGGGTTCCGTAACATTATCTATTAAACGGCAAAAAAATACACGTTTGTAAAAAAATATAAATAAAAAAAGGACGCAAAAAGTCGTCTACCATCCAAAAACTGACCTACTTAACCTACATTTGGAAAAATCACGTTTGTTTTATGCGAGCCCCCTAAATATTTATTTTATTCCATTTTTTAGTATTAGTGGTAGTAGTTGTTGTAGCGGCAACAGAAATACATCATCTGTGAAAGTTTCAACTGTCTAACTATCACGGTTCACCATTTCATTGCCTGGTGACAACGTTATCTATAAAAACGGCAAAAAAAACACATTCATGAGATACAGCCTGGTGATAGACTGACAGATAGACAGACAGACGGACAGCCGAGCCTTAGTAATAGGGTCCCGTTTTACCCTTTGGGTACGGAACCCTAAAAACAACAATTAATTTAAACACAATGAGTAGGTCAGGTAGGACTTCGCTGTGCTTTGTAAGACGCTGCTGTAAGACGATTCAAAATGATCCTTGTGATTTCAATGAATAAAATACTTTTTGACTTTGACTTTCTCGTATGTCCGGCCCAAGAATAGACTCGTTTGTTTATTTCGTAAAAGGATTACACAAGAGGATGGGTAGCAGCATCTACCTGAGTACTAAACACCAATACTGTGATCACCAATCAGCTTCTTCCAGAAGTTGATAACTGGTCAATCCACAGTGACTGATCGATCGACGTTTAGTCTTGGCCTAATATCTGTTTGGGAAAGTTTACCGATGTGCTCATTGTACCTCAGCCCTAACGATTGGGCAATAGGGCTGCTAAGCTGTTTTTTATGGAAACTAATCATCATTTTCATCATGAGTAGGTATTTTATTCTTTTCATGATGCATTTTTTCCATACGACTTACCGTTTTTAAGATATAAATAAATATAATAAATAATGCTGGACAGTTCACACAACATTATCTAGCCCCAAGCTAAGCAGTGCTTGTGTTATGGGTACTAGACAACTGATATACTTAATACAATATATTACATACATAGATAGATATTTTTATTATGCATAGAAAATACCCAGAACATCCTGAACAAACATCTGCGATCGCACAAATATTTGTTCTGAGGCGGGAATCGAACCCGCAACCTCCTGCGAACTCTATATGAACCATGCTATCTCGATATGAACTCTGAAACATGTTCAAAAAGTGCGTATATAAGAACCATGATCACCGACATAGCTCTCACTATAGGCAAGTTGAGGCATAGTGCCACAAAACACAACACTGCACTGCACTCGAGAAACTTTATTCCCCAACGGTTTTTCAGTTTTGTGAGCTATAGGTACCTACGCACTATGCCTCAACTTGCCTATAGTGAGAGCTATGTCGGTGATCATGGTTCTCCTATGGATCTCCACATTTCGGATTACTATATTATATCACGATACCTATGACCGAAAAGTAAATAAGTAGGTAAGTATAGGTAGGTACTTACTACTAACCTCCCACATAAGTAGGCTAGGTGCATACCTAGATAGTTTAGTTTGCATTACAATGAAAAGGTTGTGCAGTTTGTAGGTATATGGTTAGTTTATGGACTACTTGTATCCACCCACGGTTTTGCTCGCATTTTGCCAAGATAAAAGGTAGCCTATAGCATGTACTATTATTTATTCTGTGCTATAGCTCAAATCCATGATCATACTGTACACTGTAGGTATACAACATTCCATCGAAATCAGTTCTGCCATTTCTGCTTGATTGAATAACAAACACACGAACATCCACACATCGTAACTTTTTTAGTAGTAGTAAGCTTTTTTGTGAAAAAGTTCGTCCGGGGAAGTACTACCTCCATACCTATTTCTGCCGCAAAGCAGTAGTGCCCGCATTGCTGTGTTCCGGTTTGAAGGGTATGGTTGCCGGTGAAATTAAAGGCACACAAGACATTTCATCTTTATCTAAGGGTGGCGGGCGCAGTGCAATGCCACATAGGGAATATATACAATAAACATAATCATATTATCAAGATAATATCATGGTTGTTAACCAGCAGTTGTCTATTTGTGTCAAGCGATTCAATTAGGTAGGTAGGTCCAACTTCGTCAGAGGTCAGCAGACAAAATCAACTCAGATGGGCAGCCTTTGGGAGACTATGCCGTATCTTCTTATAATTCTTTATTGTACACAGAAAAACACATAACAAATAAAATAAAAACAAAAGATATGTACAAAGGCGAGCTTAACCCTAGAGAGTTTTCTGACAGCAAACCTTTGAGGCAAGAGAGAGGTGATAAATATGGCAGGAAGAATGTACAAATACAGGAAAAAACAGAAAAAAATAAAACAGTCTTCTCGTCTCAGGTACCACAGAACCGGACAACGCATGTAAGAGGAAGCCCCCCCCCCCTAGTGATTATAACGATGACATTATAACGATATAGGATGAAGTCGGCATACTAAAGGGTGGTCTATATTCAGAAACACATTCACTCCGTATTTGATCAGTGTGGTACCATACACATAACATAACACCCAACAGTCACATACATAGTCCTGATCACACACTAGGATTCCGTATGTCGCGGGTGTAAGGAACTACGAGTACCACGGTACTATAACACACAGACCACAAACACAATATTTGAGAACAAATGACTTTAACCACAATATCACACCAAGATTTGCTAAGCGTAGTGGGACATAAAGAGGCTTATAATAATAGATAACTTACCGATGTCCATCTTAAACCCGTTTGCATCCAGTGAACTCATCAACATTGGTATGTGGAAGTGCATTTGCTCAGATAATTATTCTCCCATGCATGGTCTTGAAAAAAAATGTTAGAATTTAAACAGATTTAGGTAATTTCTAGGTCATCTAAGAAGATAAGATAATAAGCCATTTATTCCACACTTTGGGTTTACATGTTTTTAGTAGGTAGGTACTTAATAGTTCAGATTAAATTACAGGAAGTCCTGCAGTTCGGTGTGCCTCTTGGCATAGGCCTCCTCTAACACTTTCGACTGGGTTCTATCCAGTGCTACCCTTCTCCAGTGTTGTCCAGCTGTAAGTTTTAAGTCGCCTTCCGATCTTGTTTGTTTACACCCTCTATTGTGCTTACCATCTCTGGGGTACCAATCCAGTGACCCTTTTACACCATTTGTCCTGAGGATCTCGGATCATGTGGCCTGTCCATCTCCACTTCTGTTGGGCTACTCGGGTAATTATATTGAAATTGACCAACATAGCTCTCAGAATTAGCATGTTGAAGTGGCAATGGGCGAAGGCAACGGTATTTTAGTGCAAGTTTTACCGTTCCCTGCCTTTGAAGTGATTAGTAGGTATATACATAAGGAAAAAGCACACGTTACATACCTTGGTATTATTCCTGTATGTGAACAAGTCACCGGGCTCTCGTAGTATATTGTAAAGCCTGGCTGGCTAAACTGGCACTGTTGGAGGCACGATTATGGCCTATGAGTGGCTATGAGCCACATTTCACATCACAAAAGCTTTCCACGGCAACTATTTATTAAATTCCACGTTCTGTTTTTTGACTTCATTAATTATATTGTTTTAGCACTTCCAGCTCAACTGTTTTTTATTTTATTTATGTTTTCACTTAATTTGATACAGATAAAACAGGAGACCTGTTTATATTTTATAATATTAACCTAATTTCTCACAAAACAAATCGCCATTTTACAAAGTAAAAACAAAATGGCGTATTTTCCGAATCGGTGTTTTTTTTTTTTTTTGGCGTCGCACTGCTAGTTCATTCGTTTGCCATATTTTTTGTTCATTTTTTAAGTAAAAATTAAGAATCCGCTCACCATGTAGTTTGGAGAAATGAGGTTAAAATCAGTTAAAACAGACTGACAGCGCCACCATCGGTCAACGTTGTCCAACGTACAAGAATCCATAGTCTGCGGCGGCCAAAAACCGAAACTTGACACATTTGACTTTGACACATCCAAAGTGCAATACAGGGAACATAACCAACCTTGACTTAGACTTAGACCATTGCAGGCCTCCGTATCCGTACCGGAGCATTCGGTGCTGCTCGATGGGTAAGGGTTATAGGTAGGTACCTTTTTTTTGTGTCTTTAGAGTTAAAAATTCGTTTACGAATAAACCGGTCCGGGGATGACCGGAATTATGCAGGACTCGCCGCCCTGAAAAGGGCAGAATAACCACTAAAAAAATATACTCCGGTGTTCATCTCGCTCGCGCCATGTTTGCCAGACCACGGGAACGAAATCCTTCCGCGATCCGATTGGCGATATTAGTAATCCCTCTCATTCTGGGCGGCCTTAGCCGCCATCTCAATCAATCATTCATCATCTTCCCATGGAAGGTCCACGCCATGCCTGTGCAGGGTTATAGGTACGGTACCTACTATTCTTTATTCTACTTTTAGGCTTTGAGCAAGCCTGGTTTTGCTTATGCTCCGTAGGTATCGAATCATATTTTAGAACAAACCGGGTTTAAAATAAAACAAAGAAAATCTGGAATTATACTTTATTTTGTGGTACTACAAGAATCACACATACCTACTTAACACTATAAGTTATAAACTCAACATACAGCGGCAGCGCTTATTCACGGCTAAAGCGATCTTGTTGAATGACATTAGGTACACAATGAATGAACCTTTTCCTTGCACGGGTTCAGTCATTAGTTTATCGGTTGTAGACCGTTTTCAGTAAAGCAAAGTAAGACCAAGAGTTGCTTAAAATCTGAAATAAAAACAAGGTACCATGTTATAGAACTTACCTACTGACCTACGTAAAGTTTTACCTGAGAAACGTTCGTGTTTTACCTACCCTCATGAAAGCTCTGAGGTTTAGTTCCATAAATCCTGATGCTGTTAAAGTACATGGTGTTTGGGCTCTGTAAAAATAGTGACTTTAATTAACCGGTCGAATGTGTAACGGGGTGAATACCCATAGTGTAGGGTTCCGTTTTCAAGTCACAATTTTAACTAAGTTAATGTTTTCATCACAGGATATCTTTCTTGTTTGCTTAGGGTGGGGTTACCCCACCCTTGTGATATAATACAGACGAAACGACAAACGGACGAAAATGATCTAGGCTTAGTAATACAGTCCCGTTGAGCATCTTTTTGGTACGGAACCCTAGAAACTACCTAAGAATACTAACTTTGTAAGTAGGTAGGTATATAGTACCTGGGCGGTTTTCAAAAAAAATGGCCCGTTACTTATGTGGAAACCTTATTTTTAATTAACAGAATTCTGCATGAAATTGATGATAAAGCTATAGATTATTAAATAAATTAACTAAATTTAATAAAATGTATATAGATATGTGAAAATAAGCTCAATAAACATCAATCTGTTTTCAAAAGTTCTCTACAATTCGTTCCACTAAGTAACTTTTTAACTTGGCATTTAGACAAATAAAACGATTTGTTTATAATTACTAATATGTTTTATTCAACTTATACCATACTAATATTAAAAAAACAGAACAATGAACTAAAGATTAATCAATAAATTGGCGAATATTTTTCTAAAAACATCCATTACGTCACTTTTGTGCCGGTAACACCATACAAAATATCTTATAATTAACATAACAGTAAGTTTACAAAGTTTTAAGGTAACACAAAATGAAATTAGGAGAAGTAAAACAATATCTGTTACTCTAATATAGCTCTAAGCTAAATAAAATTTAAAGAAATCTTAAAATTTATATCACATTTTAATAGGACTGTTACTTAGGTGGAACACAAAGTTACTAATAGGAATAATTAGGCTACGTGTATAATGTACATAATAATAATTAAAATCCTAGTCAGTCATTCATTAGTCTTGGTTTTTCATTTATACGTAATACTTTCGCAATCCAAAACGTGCCCCCACACCACACCATCACCTATCAGAATGAACCAATAGATAATTTTAAAATTAACAATATATCCGTATTGTTCTCCATTTGACACATTAATTTCTAAGAAGGCGAAACCGCGGGCGCAACTAGTTAAAAAAACTTTATGCGCACGTCCTTATAATTCTATTAAGTAACGTTCTCGGTCCGCTTATACGTAACGTTGCTTAATGGATGTTACGAATCATAACCTCAAACTATTGCTTGCAATGATTTTATATAGGATATCATAAGTATTCCTAATTTGTGTTATAAAAGTTATTCACGGATAATTAAAAAGCAACTACAGAATGAGTACATAATAATAAACTCATTACTTACCAGTAAATCAGGCGTTCTTAGTGGATGTTTTTTTTAACAACCTTGCTACAACACAACACAACGTAACGGAATGCGTCAAAAACAAGCGGGAAGAAGAGGACGGGGTATTCTGAATGGAACTAATGTTGCCATTACTAAAAAATGGCACAGTGTGGTAGTATTTTTTTGTTTTGTAGTCCTAGTTTTTGGCGTTACTTAGGTGGAAATTCCGCCACTTCCATTTTTTGAGGACAAACTTTAAACTAGTTTTGTTTATTCTGATTCCTTTTTATAGTAATACATTAAATTTGTGATAAAAATACAAACATTTATGCTTCGATTGCAAGCAACTTTATTTAAATAAATGTAATTTTGGGGTATTTTAATTAACTGTAAAGTTAACAAGCTGTATGGTGGACATATAAAATTGTGTCTTTTTGTATTACAATTTTGACAATACTTTACTTTTTACAGTGTGTTTCAGTATTTTTTTATGTTTAAACATAACTCATAATCATTTCTGTAGTAGAAATATTCCTCTTAATAGTGAAATGTGTTAAGGTTGCTGAGAAATTTGTTGTCGAAGTTAGTGGACAACACATTTCTCGGGTGCTCATTTTTTTTGAAAAACGCCCACCTACATACGTGCACACCTAGGTAACAATGTCATATGCCGGAAAATTCCTAATTTTGGATTTGTTTTTTAACTAACTAAATCAAGTACATTTTTTTTAATGGCTAACTACTATATTATAATTCCGAGTGATCATTGTACCTACCAGAAACACGATATTTCCTCTATAGTTTTTTTTTCCAATGTTACGTTTATTTTTTGCCTAGATTCGATTGTTTATTAAAATGGTGCATATGAATGACAAAAAAAAATTAAATAAATAAAGCGGCCAAGTGCGAGTCGGACTCGCCCATGAAGGGTTCCGTAGCAGCAAGTAACATAATATAAAAGTGTTTGGATGGATTACGATTTATGACGTATTAAAAAAAACTACTTACTAGATCTCGTTCAAACCAATTTTCGTTGGAAGTTTACATGGTAATGTACATCATATTTATTTTTTAGTTTTATCATTCTCTTATTTTAGAAGTTATGGGGGGGGGGGGGGGGGGGGGACACACTTTTTACCACTTTGGAAGTGTCTCTCGCGCAAACTATTCAGTTTAGAAAAAAATGATATTAGAAACCTCAATATCATTTTTGAAGACCTATCCATAGATACACGTATGGGTTTAATGTTTTTTTTTTTTTAGTTTCAGTTCTAAGTATTGGGAACCCCAAAAATTTATTGTTTTTTTCTATTTTTGTTTGAAAATCTTATTGCGGTTCACAGAATACATCTACTTACCAAGTTTCTACAGCATAGCTCTTATAGTTTCGGAAAAAAGTGGCTGTGAGATACACGGACAGATAGACAGACAGACATGACGAATCTATAAGGGTTCCGTAGTCTTTTTACGGAACCCTAAAAATACAGTACAACAAAGCCGATGGTTTACTGTAGGGGTTTTGTAAAATTATCTATATTTTACGAGATATTCAATAAAAAACGATTTTCCAAGCGGCGCGAGTAGTTTTTTTTGTATGGAGATTTCTACCTGTTGTTGGCGTAGTCTTAACTTACCTGATAAGAATAAAAAGTAGCTTTTTAGCAATTTCTTTATCGGCTAAATACCAGTGGCACGCATAAACAGCATCACTCACTTCCGCGCTCTGAAAGAAACAATAGTGTAGCAAATGTAAGTAGGTACCTATAGAGACCTATTTAGTAAAAGAAAAGACACGAGGTTCCCGATCATCTTAATCAAAGGTAGTGCGTTAGGCAGAGTAGGTAACTAAGTACTTGTAAGGGTCAAGATAAATAAATAAATAATGCTGGACAGTTCACACAACATTATCTAGCCCCAAGCTAAGCAGAGCTTGTGTTATGGGTACTGATATACTTAATAGTACAATACATGACATAGATAGATATTTTTTATTATACTTACATAGAAAATACCCAGAACACCCTCTGCAGATCGTACAAATATTTGTTCCGAGGCGGGAATCGAACCCGCAAGCTCCTGCGACGCAGGCGAACCTTCACCCGCCGCGGCTCAGAGGTTTTCAAATACACACCCGCGAGAGCTACTCCTCAATAAGCCCGAGATCAGTCAAAATTCGTCAAAAGAATGTAATTGAAATCCAATAGAAGCTAGCCGTGAAATCCAATAGAAGCTAGCCGTGAAATCCAATAGAAGCTAGCCGTGAAATCCAATAGAAGCTAGCCGTGAAATCCAATAGAAGCTAGCCGTGAAATCCAATAGAAGCTAGCCGTGAAATCCAATAGAAGCTAGCCGTGAAATCCCAGAACGTTTGTTTAGCAATGCTTTTGAGAGTTCGATCTCGGACTGACTCGATTTTATTTGATTTGGTTCCGTACACAAAGGGTAAAACAGGCCCTATTACCACAGAATATAAAATTAAAATAAATAAAATAAAAAAGCCTTTATTTCAGCTACCCTAACACAATAAGTAGTATAGATGAATGTCTTTTCACACTATCACTTCTAAAACCTAATACAGGTACACCTATTACTTTTATACATATTATAAAAACTTATATTTTATGTAGTTGTCGCCTCTGCGGCGTAGGCCTCCCCTAAATCATTCCACTTGTCCCTCTCACGCGCCTTCCTCATCCAATCTGGTTCGCATTGCTGAGTGAAAATGTCTCTCCATCTCATCCTGGGTCTCCCTTTCTTCCTTTTACATTCATATGGTATCCATTCCGTAGCCCTTTTTGCCCACCTAACACTTTCCAGTCTGCAAATGTGTCAGCCAAACTCCATTTTAAGGATCTTATTTTACTCTTTACATCTGCTATTTTTGTCCTATTCCTTACTATCTTATTGCTTACTTTGTGAGATCTTTAAACAAAGTATACTTCTCTCCATTCTCCTCTGACATACATCACCATACTTTCCTCGTCTTCCTTTCTCAATGACCACGTCTGGCAGCCATTTATGTTAGGCATGGAAGTATTGCCATTTCAAATACTTTCTTTTTTATGTACATCTTTATATTATTCAATTATCTTTATTTATGTACCACGGAATATATAATAGTACAAGTACTATTACTAAGACTCTGCTGTCCGTCCGTCTGTCTGTCCGTATATCATGAACCGTGATAGTTAGACAGTTGAAATTTGTACAGTTGATGTATTTCTGTTGCCACTATAACAACAAAAACTAAAAAACAGAATTAAATAAATATTTAAGGGGGCTCCCATACAACAGACATGATTTTTTTGCCGTTTTTATAGATAATGGTACGGAACTCTTCGTGCGCGAGTCCGACTCGCACTTGGCCGTTTTTTTTCTCTACTGATTACATCTGATTGTCAGCCAAGCAGTGCTAAAGAGTGCGTAGCCTTAAGTTGGCGGCCGGTCCTTTCCTGACGTACAATCCACTTCCACTCCCATAGGCGACGCAAAACGTGGCTATGAAAGTTAGGTGTGACAGATTGATAGGACTTACAGAGCTCATCAACAGATCTCCAAAGTGACACAGGCAAAGTACTTGAAGCAGGCTCGTCACGAGAAACGCCAAGGAAGGCAGCACCAGTGTCAGATCTTTGATCACCTGCAAAACAAGTACCTAATGAATTTTGTATCAATTAAAAAAACCCTCAACGCAATGAAACGGCTGAACCGATTTTGATTACACAAAGCAAAGAACACACCCGACAAATTCACCTTTAAAAAAAAAAAAAAACTGTTCATCCGTTTGGAGTACAACCAGTAAATCCAACCGTGCTATGAACCAACGATGCCAAAACAAGATATTGCGCACACTAGCTAATACTCCTTGGTTCACAACCACCAATGAACTCCACGAATACCTGGAGGTCCCTACAGTTGATGAAGAAATAAAGCAAACAGGAAAACATTACTTGGACCGTCTTAAATGTCACGCCAATCCGCTAGCGAGAGCGCTTATTGAAAATCCATGTGACACAAAGCGGCTGAAGAGAACCCATGTTCTGGATAACCTGCTATAACGAGGGAAGAAAGACGAATGAGTCTGGATCCCAAACGCCATATACCACTCCACGCATCCGCCTATAGTAGACCAACTGATTGCGGATATATTTAAAAAAAAAAAAAAAAAAAAGCGTTCGTGAGCTACGATACCACAGACACACACACAGACACGTCAAACTTATAACACCCCGTCGTTTTTGCGTCGGGGGTTAAAAATAAAAATATGAGTGGAAAATGGTACCTATACTCTAAACACAGCACGGGCCAAAATGAGCTCTCTCTTAAAAATATGGCGATGGATGCGAGTATTTCGTATCGCGATAAATGTGCAGTGGTGGGGGATGGCAAGAGGGGGGAGGGATAGAAGGGAGGGTAGGACGGGGGAGGGGTGCTTTTTATCCCAACACTACGCGGGCGAAGCCCCGGGGCTTCGCCGGTAGTTTGCCCGGGCAAAGCCTAGTTTGTCTCATAAAATTTAATTTCACTATTGTTGGTATTATTCCCAAGGCACGGACACAGACTAAGAGTATAACGCAGGTGCAATATTACGGCGAACGAGCTCCACTAACTCTATTGAAATAGTAGATTATGCACTATGGGAATAAAGCAGTGTCTTATGTCGCGGGCGGCGTATTAAACCCCGAGCGTAACGTATAGCGTGGGAGTTATACAGAGTCCTGAGTGAGCGAGGGGTTCAAGCTGCCCAAGAGGAAGGCAGGCTTTATCCCAAAGGAGCATATTACTGTACTTTTCACATTTCTGCGAGACAATAAAAATCACAGCACCAAACCACAGAATAAATATACCAAACACCGTCTTTTGTTTCACATTCTTTGTAGTAGGTACACTCTTGGTCTTTGTTCTTTGTAATGTATTACTTCTTCTTTTCTTCTGTGGCATCGAGCAACACAAGGCCTGCAATGCTCTAAGGTGGTAAACGTACTTTTTTTTTTGAGTTCTGCTTTTGGTGGCCAGTTCGATTTTTCGAACAAACCTCTTTACAATGCCATATGGGCCTGTTTTTTCTTAGAGTTTTCCACGAGTTTCCACACGAATTTGACGTTCCAAATTCAAATCACTTTATTCCCTAGGGAGTTTCATACAACTTTATATCCCTTGGGAGATAATGCTTTACTTTACGTTGAGGTTGCATGATATGTAATTGGGCATTGTCGAGCAGGTGGTGTGAAAATGTATTAATGTACTTTTATGAGCTATCAGACAGAAGACAGGGCTAACCATGAGGGTCGAGCAGTTGGAGTCTCGCCATGATGTCAATTTTATTTCCTTTATGGTGAGGGTGCCGACTGACCGTCTATCGACCTTCATGAATGGAGAGTTCTGGCTGAGAGGTCAAGTTCAGGAGGTTCTTCAGACGTTTGACACGAGACACCGCGCAGTTGCGTCATACGTCACCGTCTACACGTGTGCATTAAAGTAGAATAAAATGTATTTTTATATGTATGTTAGTTTTTAAGGTATTTATGTTGCTATGGGCTTATTGTTTAGGTTTTGTGCAGTTCCCAATAAGCCTGAAATAAATATATTGTATTGAATGGAATTGAATATAAGCCTGAAATAAATAAATTTAAATTTAATTAATTTTTGAAATGCACAATTGGTAGTTTTGTCCTTAATAGCTGTTTATTACAGCCACCCTTAGGATGGTGAAGATTATGTGGCAGAATGGGATGGCGCAAAAATCACAAACTGAAAATTTATTTTTCATCTTAGTACCAATCAAGTACCCACTTTTCAGTATATACCAGAGTACTCTGTGTACCCACTTTACTCAGATAAAAAATATGCGTGAATACTACATGATAATTCCGAGAGATCACCTAAAACACGAGAGGACAATATTTACTCCATCGAAAAAAATCCAGAAACTTACCTCTAACTTTTTCCTAGATTATTTCTCAATATATATGGGGTAGATTATTAGGTCAAAAGTTTGATAAACAGAATCAATACCATTACACCAAAGTTTTGCTGTGAGAGGAAAATTATATTTTACGATATATTCAATTAAAATTACATTTCGAGCGGCGCGTGTCGTTTGTTTACCGAATGAAAACTTCTGCCCACTCAGTGTTGCTTGGCTGTGTCAGTATTCGTGTCGATAGATTCAATATAAAAAAGAAAATAAATATAAATATTTTGTACCAAACATTCATGCTCTACAACAGCTACGTCGTAGCAGGACCTTTTTTTAACCTTTATGGTATTTCAAAATGAATCTAAAAGTTTGTAGTAACAAGGTTTATTAGTAAAATGCATGCTTTAACTCTCGGAACCTTTAACTTGAAAAAGAGCCTGGACAGAAATGTTAAAAAAAAACAAAAAATGCAGAGGCGCGCGTTGATGTCCTTTGTTTAGAGATTTGATAAGTCTAAAAATTATAAACAACATCATCATCATCATCATCCTATAGAAGTCCACAGCTGGGCATAGCCTCCTCTAGAATGCCACGAACGATCCTGAGTCGCCTTCATCCACCGACTTCCTGCGATCTTTATATCTCCTCTTCTTTGGTCTCCTCTACTGCGCCTTCCGGTTTGTGGTCGCTACTTGACAACCTTTATTCCGCAACGGTGGTCAGTTCTACGTGCTATATGGCCCGCCCATTGCCATTTCAACTTGCCTGCGAACTTGGTTCTTGTACGGATTTCCTCATTTCTGATTCTATCACGTAGTGAAACTGTGAGCATAGCTCTATTCATAGCCCGCTGCGCGGCTTCGGGGTTTTGTATGCGGCCAGTAGTTAGCGAACAGTAGTTAGTCTCAGTGCCGTAAGTCATCACATCACCACAGATAAAATAATACTATCATAATAACATCACGGACAATAAGCGCTGATTATAGATTTTAAAAAAAACAATAGTCTAAGTACTAATTACTTGACAAAAAAAAAATTCTCTAAGACTATTATGATAATGGATCTCACCGTTACATTGAATCCAGTCAAACAAATTATTATTGAACTGGTAACCACATTGATAAGGATCGATTTAGAATAAATCATCCGGAGTGAAATCGACAAACTGCAAAAGAGAGACACTTTATGATTATTTTCGTTTATGCCTTCGACCAAAGTAAAATAAATGGACTGGCCTTACCCATACAAAACGTCCGTGAAAAATAAGACAATTCGGATTTAGGGTACGGTCAACAAATAAACTATCTATCTATCTATCTATCTATCCAGCCACTGCTGAGTAAAGGCCTCTTCTCTATAGCGCCACTCCTGGCGGTCTTGTAAATAAACTAGGTGAAATTAAATTATTGAACTTCTTAAAAACTGTATTTTTTTTAATACTTAATACTTTAACAGATGCAATGTGTTTTCTAAAGTTATTTCAGTAGGTTTATAGTACAAAAAATCGCCGAAAAAATGCAATTATTGAATGAAGCTTTTACAAAAATACATGGTTCCCTTCTGTTTTATGTAGTTACGTATCTATTTTTCAGCTCTCAAACATACACAATATAAATCAATAGAAAAGCAAGTCCACCTAAGGTCTTCAGCTCAATCAATTTGTGAAAAATATATTTTTCATCACTCAATAAACTAAGAAAATATCATAAAAATCGTACGGAAACATAAATGTATAAAAATTCCAGTATTTAAGAAACTGCAGAGTGCAGTTTTAAGACTTTTGCACAATGAGTTTTTTTATACTACTTGGAATGACAGATCAAGAAGATGGCCCACCTGATGTTAAGTGGTACTCTCTGCCTATGAACAGTGCATTACCTCAGGTCACGTCCACCTAGGACGCGCCCTATATGGCATTCCACTGCGCCCGCCACCCTGAAACATAAAGATGAAAAGTCCCATGTGGCCGTAATTTCATCGGCACCCTTACCCTTCAAACCGGAACACAGCAATGCGAGCACTACTGCTTTGCGGCAGAAACAGGTATGGTGGTAGTACTTCCCCGGACGAACTCTTTCACAAAAAAGCTCTACTACTACTAACCGTTTTTTGGCGTATTAAATTCATTGTGTAGAAAATTATCAGAGCAAATACGGGAAAATGTATTCCACTTCCAAAAGTCGTCTGTTCTTGCTCGTCTTATGACTTCTATCCATTTTTGTTTACCTTAGATTTCTTTTGGAAAGCTATAAGGTTAATTAACATGCCATTACATATTATATGCAATTACCTAAAGCGATGTGCTTAGCAATGTTTTGACGTAAATAATGCAAATTACAATTCTAAATCAATACGATACCCCTTAGGCATCAGATTTTTTTGCAGTCTGTACCGGACCATCCGTCATGCGTGAAGTCTTGTCAAATATTTCGTCGCTGTAGTTGGAAAACTAAATAAGTAATAACAACAACAGAACCAAAATCGCGAGAAAAACACGATTTACTGTTTTATTGCGTCAAAAATGGCAATAACTTTTTTATAGTAACTAATTTTGCAGTCCGTGTTTTGATATGTTATAGATTGGTACTGTATCTATTTTTGAATTTAATGATAATACATTTTAGTTCTTTTGATTAAGAGAAAAAAAAAACGACTATGTATTTTTCCCTCGCCAAAGTTTTGAATAATTGATGCAGTTATTTATTTTTGCATGTCAATTGTTTAGTTTTCCTTTGTCAATGATCTCCACTGAGGTTCAAAAAGCTAATGATAAGTGCCATTATTTAATTTTCCCATAATAGTGAAATCATGAAATGATCTATTATTTACTTATTTGAATATGACAATCCTATCCATGGGTATAGATTTAAATAATATTAAAATACATTTTAAAATAAAACCAACTTATAATAAATAAATAAATATATCTGGACAGTTCACACAACATTATCTAGCCCCAAGCTAAGCAGAGCTTGTGTTATGGGTACTAGACAACTGATACACTTAATACAATATTAACATAGATAGATATTTTTTATTATATATAGAAAATACCCAGAACACCCTGAACAAATATCTGCGGATCGCACAAGTATTTGTTCCGAGGCGGGAATCGAACCCGCAACCTCCTGCGTCGCAGGCGAACGTTCGCCCGCCGCGCCACAGAGGTCGTCTTCATAATCATTTCTTTTTATCAAGACTGAATAGTAGAAAAATACTGAAACACCTACATTATTTTAGCAGACTTTTAAATTCAAAGTAAGTGACATAACAAACATATCATACGACTATTGCTTATAAAATCAACAAAATGAAATCAATTTGTGGAACACAATAATTCTAAGTATCAAAAAGAAAATGGTATGTCGACTAAAATTAAAACTATCTACGAGTATAAACTTGTGTCTGTTAACTTTCATTCAGAGTGGGGAACATTGAGATAATGTCCTGGGGCGTCCTCCTTGTCGCTCGTCCTCTAGAGCAAGACGTGTTCATCGACATGTATGGGCCATCATAACCATGCAATAAAGTCAATTTCGCAAAATGTGTTACTTATGTAGTTTTCCTACTACACGACAATTTATAAGTTTTTTATCAATTGATGAAAATTATATTACAAAACCTTTACTTACGAATGAAATGCGATGCCTGAAGCTTTATTTGTATTTCTTGTGTTGTTTGCACTTGCAGAAAAGCACAGGAAGGCATTGTATCACCAAGGTATCTAATTTTGGTATTTTTCAGCATAGCTGTCACTCGTTGCCGTGACAAAGACTGACTAAAGCGAAGTATACTAGCTAGGTCTGTTTAGAAGCTTCAAAACTATCGTTCCCTAAGGCCCGTCCATTCATTTTATTTACGTCGATGGTTTATGCCATAAAATATACTAAAAATATACGTATGTAGCAAAGGATAGAGGGAAAGCCTTGACCTTGAAGTAGGAAAAACGTTGAAATACCTATGTGTTAATTTTTAATTGTTGTCAAGATTTTATGAAATTAGTGATTGGAGCTGTTCAAATGAGCCCAAACACTGGCCAAGGCCTTACAGCCATATTATAAGTGTAGCCGTGTATAAAGCTGGGCTACTAATTATACATCAGGAAGTTCCGTCGATCACATTTCGAATCGATTATCAGATCAACTCGCTGTCCCCATATTATTTTATTGTCATCGGAACTTGACAGGTATGCAAAATTTCAGCTCAATCGGTTGGGAGAACTGGTTATAAGATTTGGCCCCACACATCTAGCATTAAAAAGCTTTTAAATAAGTACAATTACTTACCGAATAATTTCTTGATGGCGACTCATCAGCTCCTTGAACTTGCCTTGGAAGTGGATATCATCATGGGCTTGTACACTCGTTATGTCTTTGCCTGGTATAAGGTTTTCTATATCTAGCTGCACTAGACGAAACTGTATGCGAATATATGTACAGCACGTTAAGAGAAAACTATCCACAGAGCCAACGTAAAATAGAACCAAGCATACTGAAAAATAAATAAATTTTATGTGAAAAATAGGTATATTTTTTAATATAATGTAAGCTTTTATAAAATTAGTGCTTAACTGCTGTTAATAACTGCTTTAAAATTCAGTTGCAAGATTTCACCCGGATTCCACCCAGACAAACATACATTACAATGCAAGTTAAAATACTCCCACGCGTTCCAGGATTACGTGGACAGCCGATTCTTCGGTCAGACACCCTCTGCAGAGTGGGCTATCTGGCTCTGATGTTGTAGAAGTGTTTGTTAAGGAGCGACAGTGTCCTATGAGTCTCTTTACGATGGTACGAACGAAGGTAAATAACAATCTTGTAAAAAATATGAGGAACTCAATTTTAACACAACGCCTACTGCTGAGTATACCTAACCAGGCGATGCTTAACTTACCTGACCAAAACTGATGTATGTACGCATACGGCCAATATTTCAAATCCAGGGCATCAAATGGATACACATCCAGGAAAGGTAGAAACAGTTTAAGTTCTCCTGTACTACAATAAGTTACTGCGGTGCCTACGAGAGGACCTGCATCGTACAGAATGATCAACAATATATACATTACATTGAGAACGTTCAACACTTTGTTTAGATAATTAGTTTCAGAAGCTTTTATTTCCCTCACTATCTCCAAATGAGTGCAATCTTTTCTATTAACTTCCAATTTTATTAGGTTTTCGATCAGTGTGTACGCTTCCGTGTCGTATAATGTGTAGTACACTGCCTTAGTGTTCCCCAGTAAGCTAAAAGTCAAGCATGGCGCGACGAAAGAAAGTTCTGTAAAGCTTTTTCCGTTCAATATCCCCATACAGAGGTAAGACAACGAGCCCAGACAGTCTAAATTGAACCATATCAGGTTGAAAACAAAGGCTGCTCTGTATTTAATGTGGTTCGTTCCTGGTGCACGTATTTCGTGAAGTTTCATGCCGCCCAAATAAAATAAATATTTAATTTTTCGTAGAGTTTGTTGAATGGTTTGGTAATTCATCGTCAAGGCGGAGGAAATGAAGTTGATCGTACAACTTATCCAGTCCAGGATCCTCAATAAACTGTATGTGATTGGTAAGCGAATTGTAGTTAGGTATTAGATTTTTTTCAATTTGTAAAGCTAATGACAGCCATGCATAATTAAATAACTCTTAATAGCTACTGGTTTAGATTCAAAATATCTAAAATCAAAAAGCAATTATAGGGAGACATTTATTAAACATTTATTGACGACTTTATAATTCGCCTAGTATTTAGTTAAATTAAATTATGTATTAATCACGTAGGGAGACAACACGGTGACTGCTGAAACAAACATTTTTTATTTTTTTAACCCTAAGCGAGTCTCAATTTTGTTTTATTCATCTTGTAGGCCTGCCACACGTCGAGTGGCATGGGAAGTAGTGAGGATATATAGGAGGCAGAGATGTAGTGTGGCAACATTACTCGTCATAAGGATATAGATCCTCGTAGTAGTAGTAGAGCTTTTTTTGTGAAAGAGTTCGTCCGGGGAAGTACTACCACCATACCTATTTCTGCTGCAAAGCAGTAGTGCTCGCATTGCTGTGTTCCGGTTTAAAGGGTACGGGTGCCGGTAAAATTACAGGCACATGAGACTTTTCATCTATATGTCTCAAAGTGGCGGGCGCAGTGCAATACCACATAGGGTGCGTCCTAGGTGAACGTGACCTATGAGGTAATGCACTGTTCATAGGCAGACGGTACCACTTAACATCAGGTGGGATATCTGCTTGATCCGCCATTCCAAGTAGGTAGTATAAAAAAAAGTCAAAAGTTCTTATGGTTATTTTGCTTTGGTTCGACCAAAGTCTGCCTCAGAAACACCAGAAAGACCAGAAAAACTGTCTCAACACCTTTATTTGCCCTTTATAAACTGAGACCTTTCCTGCTGAGCACGAGTGGCATACCTCTAGTTGTGGGTTAGTCTATGCTATGCTTACGGAAAATGCTTTTGAGTTTAAATCTTATAATTTTTTTTTAAAGCTGCATTACCTCCTTAGTCTTAGAGCCAAAAGGTCATACATTTATTAATAGATTAGATGGATCGAAAAGAAAAGAAGCCATAGTTTTTGTACTTTATTATACACAATAAATGTAATGCCTATTACCTACTATGCTTAGCAATAATATTTACAAAATAATAACTTATTTCCATACATTATTATACATTTCAAAATTAAATGTTTTATAGGTTACATTGGTGAAAACAAGGCTGTGTGAGGGTTGAATATTATCCCAAAAGGTCATAACGTAACGCATAACGTTCATTTTTAAAAAGTTTGCTTTCGTAAATTAAGAGATTTCAATTCTGAAAAAAAGGGAAATTGAGTGTACTAGGTTATTCTTGTATGTGCCTTAAACACGATACGTATTATTTCACTCAATTGAAAAAAAAAATGGGGCTTTACAGATTGGATCTTTAGGCCTTTCAAAGTTTAATTTCTGTTATATATTTAAAAGTCCTGGTCAACTTTCAGATTTTTTAATTAAATACAAATTAAAAAATAATGTATATAGGTAATAGGTAATATGTGGTAATATGTGTAATAGGTACCTAATGTGTAAAATACTTGTAAGTTGAACGAAACAGTTAAGTACTCATCCATCTTTGTGATTGGCTACTTTCAGTTTCACTTAAATATTATTTGGTAATGAGAAATAAATATAAAACTGAACTTAATTCATTCAGAGTTCAGATAATCGAGAAATTATTGAATGAATTAATTCAATAATAATTCCTAACTTAATTAATGGCAGTCACTAATAAGTGGAAATAATGCTAAATCTAACCAAAACGAGCTAAAACCTCAGGAAAGTTGATATATGAAGTTGTTCACTGCGAGCAAAGTAAGCCACAGAAGTGATATATGAAGTTGTTCACTGCGAGCAAAGTAAGCCACAGAAGTGAACCAGAAGTATAGAGGTAAAGTGCTGCAATCGCGTATTCGTTACTGCCGAGCAAAGCGGCCACTAGTGAGAGATTGCGAGGCACGCAAGACAGAAGTGATTTATTCCCACTAGTCCCTTTCAGTCATCAGAGTTAATTCTGTACAATATTAGATAGATAGATAAAAAACACTATTGTACAACACAGAAAATAAGCTATTTAAAAATGAATATATAAAGTAAACACGGAAGTACAATGGGCGGTCTTATCGCTATAAGTGATCTCTGCCAGACAACCTTGGATGGACTGGAATTATTTGCACGACAGAACGACGGCTCAATATTATCAAAGTTTAAGAGCAGTACTGCGACGGTGCTCGTGCATTCTGCAAACAAACAAAGTTTGCTCCTATTTTAGATGTTATATCCACAAACTCAATGAAATTTCGGAATCATGATCGATACGAGTAGATACGTGGTTTGTCAGTGTCTAAAGTTCGTTTCCAAATCACACTACTTTAAGATTCGTCTGTAACCTGACTGTAGTTTGATTCTATACAATTTAATGGAAAATTGACATATAATTGCAGTTCTATTAGTATCTAGATTATGTCTACAAAATTCCACTAATATTCACAGATTAATTATTAATTAAAATAATTAACATCCAAATGAGGATAAAACATCGTTTTGTCTGGAGTGAGCTAACGCACAACATGTTTTCGTTACTCGATGGAGTTCCTCTGGTTTATAGTTCATCTGATTTATAGTTCGTCTAGTTTATAGTTCGTCTGATTTATAGTCCGTCTGATTTATAGTTCTTCTGGTTTATAGTCCGTCTGATTTATAGTTCCTCTAGTTTATAGTCCGTCTGATTTATAGTTCCTCTGGTTTATAGTCTGTCTGATTGATAGTTCCTCCGGCTTATAGTCCGTCTGGTATATAGTTCGTGTGTTTATAGTTCTTCGTGCCTGGCCGGCTTGTTGTCGCTGATGTAGTACATCGCCGGCGGCGGCTCTGCGCCCGCGTCGGCGGCGGCGAGCGCGAGGTAGCGTGCGCGGATGTGGTGCGCGCTCGCCTTGGGCTGCCGCGACCGCGTGAATATACCCTTCTTGTTTCCACCTACTCTGGTGATAGCTGCAACGAGAACACACTTATGAATGTTTCTGCAGAAATATATAAATAAATAAATAATGCTGGACAGTTCACACAACATTATCTAGCCCCAAACTAAGCAGAGCTTGTGTTATGGGTACTAGATAACTGATATACTTAATACAATAAATTACATACATATTTTTTATTATACATAGAAAAATACCCAGAACACCCTGATCTGCGGATCGTACAAATATTTGTTCCGAGGCGGGAATCGAACCTGCAACCTCCTGCGTCGCAGGCGAACCGTTACAAATAAAATAATTTCATTCTTTCTTTTCTTTCACCTGCTACGCCACAAAGGTTGTCGGTAATTATATGAAGGATACATAAAAGTTGAGGCAGAAACTCAACACGCTGATAACGCTGTCCAGTTGTCCAACCGAGAACGGCACTTTCTACTGAGCCATATACCGTGACGAATGGAGAATTATCATCACCATTATCCTCAGTCTATACAAGTCCATAGGCCTCGCCCACAGATTGCCCCTAAGAACGGTCTTAAGCCATCTCCAGCCACCGACTTCCTGCGACCTTATAATGTCATTCGAGCGAGGGGGCTTAATTACTCTACTGCATCGTTCAGTTTGTAGTCACCACCGGAGAACCTTTATTCCCCAACGGTTGTCAGTTCTGCGAGCTTTCGAATACTATGTGAAACTCCGAGCATAGCTCCTTCCATAGCCCGCTGAGCGACTTTGAGCTTTTATTTGAGAGCTTTATGCTTTGTTTGTGCTTTTGAAAGTCCTTGTTCGAAGTCAGCAGAAAACTGCGATCTTGAATGAAGGCTACGAATTATTCACAAAGTAACAGTGTTTTATGCATGAAAGGCTGATTCTTTCTACAGATACGGCTCAGTCTAAACCAAAGACTCTTTTAAGACCCACATAACGTAGACCGAGTGACCATGAAAGGACCAGTAAGTGTTGAAATCTCAGTGTAAACTTTACTTACTCTGTGCAGTCTTGAAGTCAGCAAAGTTCCATATCATCTCTCCGAAGAAGAACCCAGCTCGCCGTAGCCTGTCAAACGCCTTGAAGTGCTCCGATAACGTCGCTACTTGGTATTCCTCCGACCACACGTATTCAGGGTACTGGAATAGAAGTTTACAGAAGCTATTTTAAGAACAGATTCAATACAACTAATTTGAAGCTAAACGCCAGCTGGCATAGGAATTTAAAGCTAGAAAGCCAGAGCTAAAAGGAATAGAATCGCCAACTGTTCAAAACACGAAATACGAAAGGAAGACTCAATGGAGCGGCTGGTATAAGGCAGGATGGAGGGAAAAAGACCAAGCGGTTGCTCCCCCACGCAATGGTCAGATCTTATCTAGTCGATCGAACACACAATCTACCATAACCTAATGTGCTCGCAATGCTGTTTAGAGCCAAGATTAAGAGTGACCGTCTTAGAGGAAGAAGCCAGAGTTTGCTTCATAACATGATCGACATGATTGACTTTGGGGAGCAGTTTTGGATAAAAACAAATATGCTTAATGTTAAAGGTGCATTATGTTTGAAGAAGGACCATGTTATTCGTAAGTCCTGATAGAAACTAACTGATAGTAATTCCGACGTAGAAAAATGCAATGCGACATTGGATTTACTTCCTAAGTTCCCACTGATGCTCTGGCGAGGGATACAACTCCAAGATCGGTGGAAGAGTGTCAGCCAAACTTAGGGAGAGGTTAACGCTTTACGGTGGCCATCTGCTTATTCCGACATTCAAATAAAATAAATATATTGATCCTTAATGTTCTACCGCACTAATCTAATCTTGGTGACGATATTTGTGGGGACGCTGGTGAAAAGATAGATATCTTCTAAAAAAGCGTACCACATCTTCGACATTGATATCCTCACTTTCTACCAGCTAGTAATATTATTTATTCTGTGCCATCAGTTGAGATAGTGGTCAAACCCTTAGCTATTTAACTTTTTTAGGGTTCCGTAGCCAAATGGCAACAAACGGAACCCTTATGGATTCATCATGTCTGTCTGTCTGTCCGTCCGTATGTCACAGCTATTTTTTTCCGAAACTATAAGAACTATGCTGTTGAAACTTGGTATAAGTAGATGTGAACCGAATTAAGATTTTCACACAAAAATAGAAAAAAAAAAAAAAAAAAAATGGGGGTTCCCCATACTTGTAAAGAAACATTTTTTTTTTTCATCAAACCCTTATCTATGGGTAGGTCTTCAAAAATGATATTTTTCTAAACTGAATAGTTTGCGTGAGAGACACTTCCAAAATGGTTCAACGAGTGTCCCCCCCCCCCCGTAACTTCTAAAATAATAGAATGATAAAACAAAACAAAAAATATATGATGTACTTTTAATCTTCCACCGAAAATTGGTTTGAACGAGATCTAGTACGTATTTTTTTTTTAATGAACTATTATTAAAACATCGATCAAAGTTACAACGAACTACAAGAACTGTTATATTATATTACTTGCTGCTACGGAACCCTTCATAGGCGAGTCCGACTTGCACTTGGCCGTTTTTTTTGTTATATTATGATATTGTGTTGTGTTGAGTGCCTTACCAAGTGCAGTCCAGGTAATGTATCCGCTCCATACTCCGTCATGAGAACAGGCTTGTTGTATTTCCGGTGCCAGGCGGTGGCTTCCTCCACGACGTATCCTGAGATAGTGCTGAGAGATCCAGTGTTTTGGTACCAACCGTTGTACCGGTTGAAACATATCACGTCTAGATGTTGGCCCTGGAAGAAACGTTATTGGGTGATACTGCTTTTTAAGTCTTCCGCAAGGTTAAAGACTAGCCGAGGTATGGTGGTCGTGAAAAGGGCCTGGTGACTGGTTCTAGTGAGTGAGAGGTGGAGGAACCAGGGTGCTGAAAGGATTCCATGCACCTTCCATAGGCTTCTTTCATGCATATATCACATGTCCTCGAACATTTGGTTCTAGGATACGTTGGTTTTCCTCTTCTTTACCATTTAAGAACACGTGTACATAATATATTTGGTCGAAATCCAATACTTTGGTCGAAGCCTAATATTATGCACATAAACTCGAATGGAAAAATCCATTGAACCTACGACCTTAGGATTGAAGTCGGTGTCTCTTCTACTACACCATAACACAGTGTATTGTGTGTGCTAATATACAAATAATTGAGTCCACAAATGTTGCTTCCGTGTGCCACATTGGTTAGCTTAACCGGTGTTTACAATATTTTGATAAATATTCATTAGGCATTAATCAGCATTGGGTTTTTTACGCAATGAGTTGAAGGCCGCTTGCCTCATCTTATTGACAAAGTCAAGGTACCTAATTATAAAATCCCATCAAGATACAAGTGTCTGTGCGAAAACTTTATCAACTAATCATTGAAGCAGAATTTAATGCTCCTATGAAATATACAAGCAATTATGCTATCCGTCATCTATCATCAGCCGAACGTTTCTGAGCTGCTTGCATCCACCGACATCCTGCGATCTTTACAATGTCTTTGGTCCATCGACAGCCTTCCTCTACAGTCTTCTGCATCGTCTGGTTTGTGATCGCCTCTCGAGGACCTTTATTCCCCAACTGTTGTCAGTTCTGCGAGCTATATGACCTGACCATTGCCGCTTCAACTTGCTAATTCTGATCTAAGTTTTCTACAGATCTCCTCATTTGGGATTCTATCACGTAGTGAAACTCCGAGTGTAGCTCTCTCATCCTATGCTGTGGTTGGAGGAAATTTCTGCAGCCGTCGTAAGAGTACGAGTGTACGTAGTAGTTTAGGAAAAACATAGCGATGAATGCAACACAACTGCGCGGTCCCGCGTGTTACAATTTGCTAGTTTCAAAAGGGAGTTGAAAATCCTTTCAGATTAGTTAATGTCAAATTATTAATGAGTTCTTTGACCCCAATGCACGACCTCATCTTGCACAATGATAACAGAAGTGCAAATGGAATGAATTAAAATATTTTTGCGATATTTTTAAAGACTGATGTTGATGGGCTCTAACTTTCGATTCCATAAGGTGTTGGGCTCATACTCTTCATAAATGATAACATCGTAAAGAAACCGGTATGTTCTAGCTAGAACCAAAACTTTTAAGGCATGTGTTTGACATCTCTACGAGGTGAATTAAATCTTTTCACCACACTGGTTCTTTCATAATCTGTTACATAGCTGGAGTCTGTTTGGTCGGTATCCGGATGGGACTTATACCTGTAACTGATTTATTTATAACATAGATTTTAAGACTAACAAATAATGGACCTATAATGTCTGACATAATCAATGAATTATATTATATATTATATTATAATCAGCCACAAGGCCACATTGGGGCCACTGGGATCAGAGAATGGGCAGCTGCATCCATCTGAGTAATACTGCTATCACCAACCCACCTGCCAAGAATGTTGGTGACGTGACAAGTCTCCCCCATTGCGTCCAAATATCTCTATTAAATGTCCAAAGCCTGCCGATGATACCTCAAGCTGGTCACAAATGAGAGTGACCAAGAAATAACCAGTGAGTGACTCGACGAACCATCGAACTAGCTGTTTAGCTGACTGCCTAAAAGGAGGGTTATTTAAATTATAGAACAATACTCACCACCTTATCACCGTACACTGATTGGGAGATAGCAATGGTGACTGGTCTTGATAGGTCCATTGATTTCACATGGTTCACCACTTTCCTGAAAATTACACATTTATAAGAGTGGTGAAATATATATGTACTTTCCTCTAGTAGTAGTAGTATGTGAACATCGGAAAAGACATAACACAAAAAGAACAAACAATAGATTTCACATTGAAATAATCACGGGGAGGACAGCCAAGATATTGCTGGCAGATCGTGTTCCTTAGCAAGGTCACCTCACCATGTGTTAATGATTCATTGTCAGAAAATATCGTACAATTATCAGCCTGTACAAGTCCACTGCTGGAAATAGGCCTCCTCCACGATGACTGCGCTTGAGCCGCCTCCATCCACTGAGTTCTCGCAACCTTTAAAACCCAGTGCTAGGAATAGCGGAGCTTCTGGAGACTGAGGTGGATACTCATCCTCTGGTGTAACCTCTTAGTCGGCTTTCCGACATCCACGGGAGGAGAACGAGGTGCTTAATTAAGCAATAATAAAAACTTACAGAAAGTAAGCACTGGCGAGTTGGTTGGCGGACCGAGGCTCATTAGAGATGGACCACGCGACGACACTCGGGTGGTTCTTGTCTCGACGGATCAGCTCTGTGATCGACTGCTTGTGCTTCGTGAGAAGGGCGTCTGAGAAGATACTGCAAGCGAGAACAAATGTTTGTTTGGATATAATAACTTTTGGCGAGTGTTTCCAAAGTGAAATTATTTCAATAATTTTGTCACCCAACAAGGGGCAGCTTTGAAATACTCCACGTTGGGCGAAAAAACTTTAAAACTAAATTCGAAACTAAATTTACATATAATTTTGCATCTAAATGCCTCATGTTGGGCAACCAAAACTTAAAACTGATGGTAAATTAAACTCCTTCGTATAACTGGTTTCTTGGAATTTCAGGATGTTCTTAGTCAGTGAGCAAGTTAAGGAAGGTACGGTGGCCCTGAAAAGGGTCTTGTGTCCCGTGACAAAAGAGCCAGTGTGGAGAAATGATTCAGGGCACCTCGCATAGAAAATGAGATGATGAGATGTTTCAATTAAATGAAGACACGGCACTAACGTAGACCCACGTTATGTATAGTAGTAACCACTGCCGATAACGACGGCAAAGGAGACATTTCATCTTTAGGTCCCAGCCTAAAGATGAAATGTCTCCTGTGCTTGTAATTTCACTGATGAGGGTTCTTATACATTCACTTTGCATTTATTTTAATTTCGGTAGGTATTCAAATTGGTGCCCAACATGGGCCCAATTCGAAAATAAGTATAAATTTAAATACTCACTCAGTATCACCACTAGGGCATTCATCAATAATCATGATGCCATGTTCATCAGCCATTTGGTAGATTTCCTCGGCATATGGGTAGTGGGAAGTCCTGAACGCGTTGGCGCCCACCCATTTGATGAGGTTGAAGTTCTTTACCCAGAGTACTGGATCCCAGCCTTTACCTCGTATCTGTTGAAATTGGACAAATACCATGTTTAGAGGACTCCAATGTTGGACGAGGACTCACGCATAAACAGAAATGGGGTTATTTGCCATAATCACCACGCTTGGCAGTTGGATAGGTGCTCACAGAATCGGTAACGGTAATCAGGTTGATGCTGCTGCTCACCTTAGTTCTTCAAAATAAAAACATCAAAAGCTTAAAGAAATCCACTGCTGAACATAGGCTTCCGCAAATAATACCACTGGTGTTCGGTATTGAGCCGTCACCGACTTCTCCCGACCACCACTAGGTATGTTATCACTCCATCGAATCATCTCGTACTCCATCTTCCGATTTGTGGTCGCCACTCGAGAACCTTTATTCCTCAGCAGTTATTAGTTCTTCAAGCTACAAGGCCTACCGATGCAACTTCAAAGTCATGCTAATTCTGAGAGCTAGCGCTTATCTAACCTTGGTTCTTCTACTAATCAAAGCATAAGATTATGAAAAAAGATAGCTCCTTATAAGCGTTGCATGCAGCCGATACGAATTACGACCTCTCTAGGCGATGCGAGAGATTTGATTCCCACTGTGGAACAAATGTGATCACAGAATCTGCAAGTATTTGTTCCGGGTCTGGGTGTTGTGGTGTGTGACTGTTGGGGGTTATGTTGGTTAATTCTAGGAGGTAATTCACATCAGAATCTTCGTGCATGCCAAACCCTCTCATGTACACTGGTTTTTCGTTTATGTAAACTGTGGTATTGCTCCATGTTACAGTTCTGATGCCAATCTTCTGCGAGTAAGTGTCGATGACTTCACCATTTTGGTCGATCAAGGAAGTCTGGAACATAAATGAGACAATATTTGAAAGACGAAACTTCAAATAATTAGCAAAGTTGGAAAGTGTAGTGTATGCATATAGAAATAAGTCAGTAAAATACAAGGTGGCCGACAGTGATTTCTTAGTGTCGTTTTATGGCCCAAATCACCATCATCAGCCTGTAGAAGTCCACTCACGGACATATTCCTCTTCTATAAAATAAATACAGCAGGGTGGAGCTTTTTTTTTTAATTTTTGCTTCGGCATACCTGTCTAATGTTGCTATTTTAGGTCATTACTAAATACAAGAAAACTCAGTTTGTTTACGTTAAGTTTAGAGGTAAATCATCATCGTAAAGTTTTGAAAATTTGCGCAAATTCTATAAAATCGCAAACGTTCTATAAACCCGGAATTATATTCTTAGCGATGCTTTAAATGTCTGATGAAACCTTGAAAGATGTGGTCCTACACTGCTACGTGGTCGCCACGTCTTATGGCCCATAAGTCAGCCCTTTCGCTACCCTGAAACGTTATACCTACTTACTGGTTTTTTTTTTGGTTCATTAATGTATTCATTGAACAAGCAAAGCCAGGTAGTGTTATCTCGAGGGGTTGGCGTTCGTATGTCTGTTGGTGGGTACATATTTTGTATAAGATATTAAGATTGTATATATTATATTGTTTATGTTGTATCTATGTTCGACCGGAATTTTTTCGACGAGAACTTTTAAACAGTTAATCCATTTGTCATGAAATAGAGTCTGTATTGGCGATTTCATTATGAGCGTAATGAAATAGAGTCTGTATTGGTGATTTCATTATGAGCGTAATGAAATAGAGTCTGTATTGGCGATTTCATTATGAGCGTAATGAAATAGAGTCTGTATTGGCGATTTCATTATGAGCGTATTGAAATAGAGTCTGTATTGGCGATTTCATTATGAGCGTAATGAAATAGAGTCTGTATTGGCGATTTCATTATGAGCGTAATGAAATAGAGTCTGTATTGGCGATTTCATTATGAGCGTAATGAAATAGAGTCTGTATTGGCGATTTCATTATGAGCGTAATGAAATAGAGTCTGTATTGGCGATTTCATTATGAGCGTAATGAAATAGAGTCTGTATTGGCGATTTCATTATGAGCGTAATGAAGTAGAGTCTGTATTGGCGATTTCATTATGAGCGTAATGAAATAGAGTCTGTATTGGCGATTTCATTATGAGCGTAATGAAATAGAGTCTGTATTGGCGATTTCATTATGAGCGTAATGAAATAGAGTCTGTATTGGCGATTTCATTATGAGCGTAATGAAATAGAGTCTGTATTGGCGATTTCATTAAGAGCGTAATGAAATAGAGTCTGTATTGGCGATTTCATTAAGAGCGTAATGAAATAGAGTCTGTATTGGCGACTTCATTATGAGCGTAATGAAATAGAGTCTGTATTGGCGATTTCATTAAGAGCGTAATGAAATAGAGTCTGTATTGGCGATTTCATTATGAGCGTAATGAAATAGAGTCTGTATTGGCGATTTCATTAAGAGCGTAATGAAATAGAGTCTGTATTGGCGATTTCATTATGAGCGTAATGAAATAGAGTCTGTATTGGCGATTTCATTATGAGCGTAATGAAATAGAGTCTGTATTGGCGATTTCGTTATGAGCGTAATCGGCAAAGGATTCGTTGAGATACGGGCGAATAAGACGACGTTGGAAATTTCTGGCGTTTTACGAAACCAAACATCGCGATATGTCGTTCCGGGCATATTACTAGTTACCTTAAAAGTGTACAGGTATCCTGGTGCCGGATGCATGAGGTAAGGCCACCAAAGATTGGCGTTCCCGATTTCCAACAACCCAGCACAGTCTTGCAATGCGGTCACTAGGGTATCGGTCTTGTCAAATATTTGTACCAAACAGACGACATTGTCCGAATCACCGTTGTGTGTGACGTTGTATACTACAAAACCTGAGAATAAATAAATAAATAAATAAATAAATGATGCTGCACAGTTCACACAACATTATCTAGCCCCAAGCTGAGCAGAGCTTGTATTATGGGTACTAGACAACTGATATACTTAAAACAACACATTACATAGATAGATATTTTTACTATACATAGAAAATACCCAGAACACCCTGAACTGATCTGCAGATCACACAAATATTTGATCCAACGCAGGAATCGAACCCGCAACCTCCTGCGTCGCAGGCGAACATTCACCCGCCGCAACACAGAGGTTGAATATATATATTCGCAGTGTTACCATAATACTAGGATTATCCTGGGAATAGTTACACAGTGTTTTATCTCTTTCATTGACAAGCTGTTTCAAATCCAATAGAAATAGAGAAAAAGCGGTGCAATAATTTTAATGAATTTCCTTGTTTATTAGTAGCACGGTATAAGCTAACACAACAGGACAACCAAGAAAAAATTGTAAAAATAATGGTTTGTAAGGACAATTTGGTTCGGCGGGAATAAAAACGCGCGTTACTTTAAACGTCCGTTTATTGTCAACAGTAGGTGTGACGCGGTTACAAGTAACCCGGGAGATTTGGTCAGATAAGATCCTCCCTCTCTCCGTAGGTCAGGGTCCGGGAGCCGGTCCGCAAAACGCACGGTTTGAGGTTGGATAAGATCGAGGTACTAACTGGTTCAGGTGAATCCGTATCCGCATTAGTACTCGCTACCTATCAACTAAGAGTATCTCAGTATCTCAGTTTCTGATATAAGCTAATATTCTTAGGGAGGACATGCATTTGGCAAAATGCAACGATAGCGCGTTCTAATCGTTCTAGTAGCGACATCTAGTTTTATGTTGAGAAATTTCTTCGGTTGTTTCCCGTGTTACAGGTTTATATTAGTTATTTAAATGACTATTATTCCACGTAGGTACTATATTATTATCCTGCTGAAGTTTCCATTGTTGAAAGGACCTTTAGACGACCTACAAAATATCAGCAGGAGAATGAAGTACCTAAGTGTAAAAATTGTCGTATTACTGAAATTCAATACGACCAAATACCTTCTGTCATGTCTATTTTTAACCCCCGACGAAAAACGAAGGGGTGTTATAAGTTTGACGTGTCTGTGTGCGTGTGTGTGTGTCTGTCTGTCCCAACGTAGCTCCCGAACGGCTGAACCGATTTCTTTTTTTTTTGTTTGATAGGTGTATTTGTCGGGAGTGTTCTTAGCTTTGTTTGATCAAAATCGGTTCAACCGTTCAGCGTTGTTTTTTTTTTAATTTTAACAAAATTAATTACTTGTGATTTATTACTTAGCTCTTACATAACCCTAAAAAAATTACAATCTAGCCGTAAGCCAGCCAGGCTAATAAGTAGGCATTTTACCATGGACCTAGATTTATAACATAATCTACCTATAGCTAAGAATGTGTCCATTAACCCTTTTTTACAGTCTCTATTTAAGGGGAGTACTTGTACTTGTTTGTAAGATTCGATGGTATAAGATTTGTCCTGGCTGCTTAGCTTACTTAAGGAATGTGTTATTACTGGAACAAAGCATTAATATTAGTCGTGGGAATCAATGGCGGCGATGGGTTTACCACTTGTCACGTCTATTTCCCACGATGGTTTAACCCACGGTGAAGAGGCCTATTTGAGGCTCTGCCCACCCTTTCGGGGAAAAAGGCGTTTGTCTGTGTGTGTATGTATGTATGTATGTATGTATACTTTGTTCTTGTGTCCTTATTAGTTCGCACTAGTTTGCACTGCATTACATTATTATCTAGACTATACTTGTATGGCTTTAATTAATTGTATATAAATCAGTACCAGTTGTACCATCAATGTTATTGTCTAATTCTACAAGTCTCGAGGCAACTCTTGAGGTTTCAAAACTACAGAAGTCATTTGATTTTGGTATTATATTCTTCTCTTCTTATGATGGCTTCTGAGGAATACTTCCGCTGCGGGACAAATGTTTGTATGATCTGCAAATATTTGTTCCGGGGCTGGGTGTTATGTTACATTTGTACCCGTAGTTTCAGATACCCACGACACAGCGAATCCTAGTGTGGGATCAGGACTATGTATGTGACTGTTGGGTGTTATGTATACGTTATGAATGTAATTTAAAAAAAAACTCGATTTCGGCACCAAAGAAATTGGTTTGGTTAATAAGTCCATGGAAATTGGTACCTAGGCCTTAGACAAAGTAACTTTCTAATGGCGATGTCGCTAGTAGAGAAGCCAACAATGTATGAGATTGACGTAAGCAATCGAAATATCACGTGGTCAATTGTATTGTATTACGACTGTAGAAATGGAATCGCTTCGAAGCGAATACCATTTGGCTAGGCCGGAAGCCGGCCTGGTATTTAGCCGAATTAGTATCTGTATACCTGTTAGTCCCTGTATGTCAGTGTTGACGATGACGTCATCGATGTAGACCTGCGGAGTCGAGTACAGGAACACGGTGCGATGAATGCCCGCGTAGTTGAAGAAATCAAACGTGTATGTTTGCTCTTGTTTTATTTTATTGTGCCTGGAAAACAAGAAAATAAAATAAAGGGACAGTGGTAATGTTTTTTAAAACCCTATTACATTTTACCCGACTGCGGCAAAGCATAGCAAGGTTATGAATTTAGCAGTTTATGAATATTTGTAACTTTGTTCATTTATTTCGTCGTAGCTCTGAAACTACTTGACGGATTTTAAAACAAACGTTTATTTTTTGTTTAGGGCATTCGTAGCTAAACTGATGATATTTATGAGGTACTATCAATTAAAACGTGTGTGTTAAGTCTCTAGTTCTATCTGAAGAAGTGTTGATAAGCTGTAATAAAATAATAAATAAATAATGCTGGACAGTTCACACAACATTATCTAGCCCCAAGCTAAGCAGAGCTTGTGTTATGGGTACTAGATAACTGATATACCTACTTAATACAATACATTACATAGATATATATATTTTATTAAGCATAGTAAATACCAGAACACCCTAAACAAATATCTGCAGATCGTACAAATAGTAGTTCCAAGGCGGGAATCGAACCCGCAACCTCCTGCGTCGCAGGCGAACCTACACTCGCCGCGCCGCAGAGGTCGTCAATAAGCAAATACAACCGAAAAAAATATTTTCGCACCATAAGCAAGAGCATCCACCTTAAAACAGTTCCAAGGATATTTCGCATTTAGAAGTGCGGTACATGTATACTCCTAGTTATTTCTATAAATGGTTAAAATATTTGGCTTAACTCTTTTATCGGCTTCGAGGAAAACCTGCTTCGAGCGTGATGTTTACTTTTCGTTCTAAAATTAGTCATTCAAGTAATGTGGACTGCCCAAAAATACACGAGGCACGAGTTCAAATGCATACATGAGAAATGAGTGTAATCAGGATGTGGCTTATTTCATTTAATTATGAGTTGAGTTTGAACCGGGAGAGCTTACGGAGACTAATAAAACATTCATAAAACACTGGGGAACAATTCTACTAAACCAATTGTATATTAATTGTTAACGAATTGTCTCATGCTTGTCACTGTTTACACTTCAATGGTTTTTAAATTGCATTATAATTGTGACCATTTAGAAACAATCGTAAATTCTTTCTTCATAAAATTTCGTAAAATCATAAATTAAGGAGACTACCATTTTTACCGACATTTGTAATTCTATTGTAATTGCATAGTATAAGAATCGGTTTTAAAAAAAATTGTAGAATTGTTGAAAAGCAAAAGCACAGTTTTTTCAGTCAATATTTTTTTTTGTATTGTTTTGTATGTTTTTAAGAGTTTCGCTTATTACAAACTGTACTAAAATAAGAATTACTTTTCTTTTATCACTAGATAATTTTAGTATACCAATGGTGATACTGAGAGTGGTACTTACACTAATCAAATCTGACAAAGGTTTATCAATCAGAACCCTAGGTATGATCAAATGAAGTATTGTAGTTTTCAAGTAATACAATAAAAAGACGATGTCGTAGTAGTACCTAGAGCTTTTTTGTGAAAGAGTTCGTCCGGGGAAGTACTACCACCATACCTATTTCTGCCGCAAAGCAGTAGTGCTCGCATTGCTGTGTTCCGGTTTGAAGGGTAAGGGTGCCGGTGAAATTACAGGCACATGGGACTTTTCATCTTTATGTCTCAGGCTGGCGGGCGCAGTGCAATGCCACATAGGGCGCGTCCTAGGTAGACGTGACCTATGAGGTAATGCACTGTTCATAGGCAGAGGTTACCGCTTAAGTTGGGCCATCTGCTTGTTCCATCATTCAAGTAGTATAAAAAAAAATAAAAAAAAATATACTTACCCAATGGGGATGTCTTTTACATAGCCTTGCGGCACTGTGTCTGGTTGCAGAGTGTTGTCCACGGCCACCGTAAGCAAGTTGCTGGTGTTGAAGCTCACCAAGTCTGTTATTTCCACTTCAAATGGGAGGTGCCCGATTTCGTGGAATGTTGCTGATTTTCCGTTCACATACTGTAAAGATAGAGGTACATTATAACCTACATATTCTTCCTACAAATAAATCTTAGGTGCAGACTATTCATTAATCTGTGCCGGGCATCAGCCTGACTGATTTTGCTGCAGCAGCTAAAATCGGAGTTAGCCCTTTTAACAGGTGCACATATACGCCCAATCATACATACAATTTTGTTAGTAGTAGAGCTTTTTTGTGAGTTCTTCCGCAGAAGTACTACCACCATACCTATTTCTACCGCAATTCAGTAGTGCTCGCATTACTGTGTTCTAATTTGAAGGGTATGGGTGCCGATGTAATTACAAGCACATGAGACTTTCAATCTTTATGTGTAAGGGTGGCGGGCGCAGTGCAATGCCTTTAGGGTGCGGCGTCCTAGGTGGACGTGACCTATGAGATAATGCACTGTTCATGAGGCAAAGGGTACAACTGAACATAAGGTGGGCCGCCTGTTTGTTCCGTCATCTAAAGTTGTAAACAAAAAAAAACATACAAAACTTACGTCTGTTTTAACCCCCGACGCAAAAAGAGGGGTGTTATAAGTTTGACCGCTATGTGTGTCTCTTACCGCCCCCTATAGGCCTGCAGCGCCCACAAGCGGGCGTTATCGCCCACTTTGGGAACCACTGGTCTAGAGTCAGGTACTTGTGGTACCTATAAACCTCAAAGGTATCTAAAGACTAAAGTACTTTTATAATGTAAGCGTTCAGTGGTGACCGATTTTCCCTTCAAGTGAAGTGAGGCGATAAAAGTAATCTTTCTGTAACGGTTTCGAAAGTGAGTTTTGCTTAGATATTGTTGTTTGCATACGAGTATTACTCAATTACCTTATCTGAAGTAGTAATGTTTGTTATGTTAACAGTCTTATCTTTACAGTTTAACTACAAGTTTCGCAATTAAATGGAAAAGTTATTGTACTTATTTGTGATTATTTTTGGCTACGGGTAATGAACTAGACGTAACAAATAACATTGTGGTTATTGAGTAATAATTAATCCTGACAGTGTTAATTTATCATAACACTCGCCAGCAAAATTCCTTAATTTTTGGAGTTTATTTTCATCGAATATTTCATTCATTCGAAAATCGTAAAATCTAGCGTTAACAATAAGTGAAGCCCGTTATGTTTCCCCTCAGCGCAACATATTCGCGCATCTTATAGTGAAGTGGAGTAAACTCCAGTCGTGCGTCGGAGCTGACACACACCATTTTTAGGGTTCCGTAGTCAAAGACAAGGAACCCTTATAGATTCGTCATGTCTGTCTGTTTGTCTGTCTGTCTGTCTGTCTGTCTATCTGTCCGTGTATGTCACAGCCTTTTTTTTCCGAAACTATAAGAGCTATACTGTTGAAACTTGGTAGGTAGATGTATTCTGTAAACCGCATTTTGATTTTTACACAAAAATTGAAAAAAAACAATTATTTTTGGCGTTCCCCATACTTAGAACTGAAACTCAAATTTTTTTTTTCATTAAACCTTTATGATACCATGGTATCTATGGATAGGTCTTCAAAAATGATGTTGAGGTTTCTAATATAATTTTTTTCTAAACTTAATAGTTTACGCGAGAGACACTTCCAAAGTGGTAAAAAGTGTGCCCCCCCCCCGTAACTTCTAAAATAAGAGAATGATAAAACTAAAAAAAAAAATATGATGTACATTACCATGTAAACTTTCACTCAAAATTGGTATCTATGGATAGGTCTTCAAAAATGATGTTGAGGTTTCTAATATATTTTTTTTCTAATCTTAATAGTTTACGCGAGAGACACTTCCAAAGTGGTAAAAAGTGTGCCCCCCCCCCGTAACTTCTAAAATAAGAGAATGATAAAACTAAAAAAAAATATGATGTACATTACCATGTAAAGTTTCACTCAAAATTGGTTTGAACGAGATCTAGTTAGTAGTTTTTTATTTTTGGGGTTCCCCATACTTAGAAATGAAACTCAAAAAAAAATTTTTCATCATACCCATACGTGTGGGGTATCTATGGATAGGTCTTCAAAAATAATTTTGAGGTTTCTTATGTCATTTTTTTCTAAACTGAATAGTTTGCACGAGAGACACTTCCAAAGTGGTAAAAAGTGTGTGTGTGTGTCCCATAACTTCTAAAATAAGAGAATGATAAAACTAAAAAAAAAAAAAATATGATGTACATTACCATGTAAACTTTCACTCAAAATTGGTTTGAACGAGATCTAGTAAGTAGTTTTTTTTGAATACGTCATTAATCGTAATCCATCCAAGAACTTTTATATTATGTTACTTGCTGCTACGGAACCCTTCATGGGCGAGTCCGACTCGCACTTGGCCGCTTTTTTTTTCGTTCAATTACCTTTGCTGATAACCCAGACTTTATTTGCTGGTATATTTAAAAACTTCTCTGCCGAAAACGACCTTTTGCGAATGGGATGTTTTGCGAAAGGGTTTTTTTGCAAAAGCGACCTTTTGCGTTAGGTATGTTTTGCAAAAGGACCTTGTGCGAAATGGTGAAGGGACATTTTGCAAACGGGACATTGTCCCGGGGGTAAAATGCTGTAATTTTTTTTGAGTAACAGGCCAACAACACTGACTTGCACAGCTAATTTGAAGAATAGCAGTAAAACTGGTCCTGGTACAAATAAAAACATTTCTCTTTTGAAAATAAATATTTGGAGGACTCCACATAAAATTAAGAAGAAAGGAACACAGGCGGTTGGTCCGTTTTAGTAAAATCAGGTGCAGTAACCTCGTGTGGGTGTCGTGAAATGTTTTGCTTGTGTCTGATGCGGGGAGTAAGTACCTTTTTAAAGGAACGAGTTCACGGACAAAAAATATGAAAAATATTTTTTTAGATGGTTTTTATTCCTACGCGATTGTCGGAGGCTTTCAACTCGATGGTTATGGGAATCAAAGATTTATATCGTATGGGAATTAGCTTTGATATTTTTTGTGGTATATCTACTTTTTTGGAATTTATTATTTTTGACAATGAGAAACGGTTTAAACACTGCTACGCATACATCCAATGCTTAATAATCAAAGATCCAACGATCGTCAAGAAATGCTAGGGCAGCAATGTAGGTCACTTTCAGTACCATATACAAAAATAAATTCAAATAAAAATATTTCAAAAATGGAACATCGAAAAGTCGTTTCTTTATTAATTGAGGTGAAAATACAGGCACATGAGACTTTTCATCTTTATGTCTCAGGGTGGCGGGCGCAGTGCAATGCCACATAGGGCGCGTCATAGGTGGACGTGACCTATGAGGTAATGCACTGATCATAGGCAGAGGTTACCGCTTAACAAGCAGATGGCCCAAAAGTAGCTTGAAAGTAGTAAAAAAAAAAGAAAAAGATTTTGTAGGCTGTTGATAATTAAGAAAAAACCTTATTATCTCCCTGTAGGCTAACTAATACACTTACTTAACAGCGTTCAATAAGTCTACTGCAAATATCATGCAAAGTATCAAGACATTGAATGCTTGTACAATTTGAAGGCAACTTTGTGATATTTATCTATAGAGTTTTTTTATAGAATCGTATTTTTGCCCAACTTAATGCTTAGCCGGTCGAGTCGCGCGATGTTGCTTGTATGTTTGCAACTATATAGAGACGCGGGGGAATCAGGGCGAAAAATCATGCTAAGCAATACATGCATTGCTTCACTGGGAGTTTTATTTTGTTGATCCTGTTTACTAAGTGTTTATATCCCCTTATCGTGTTTAGTGTCTAGTGTCTACACTTATTGAACAATCACAAATGTCCGTCTTCAGCCAGTAGTGTCATTTTATTTTTTTTAATTCGAATTCTTTCGCTCCGGCGGGGATGTGCTGGGAAGTGCAATGACTGACACAGACGAATAGTGAATCGTAAAACAAAAATGTTTTTTTGTGGATAATCTATTTTTCCCAGTGGTGAGATCCTAGGTAGATCCTAGGTCCGAGATAGATTTTTCGCCCGCGAATACCCCAATATGGGGGTTTTTGGGGGTTTTTAGCAAATTTAATCGACATCTTTAGAGCCGAGACTTAGACCTGATTTCGTTAGACCTAAGAGTTTGTATGTTTAGACAAACTATCGTCCATGGACTCCATGATGTAAAACATAAACAAACTCTGTGGTAATATCGGTTTTTAAACTGAAAATTTATTGTGGAATATTATATGTAGGTACTGATCATTTAGATCAACTAGCAATTGTACCGGCGCTTAAAACTTCACGCTTTTGCACATAATTATATAATAAACAACCACCATGACCATGTGCGTATTGGACCACGTAGGTATTGTGTAGGGTTTCGTAGTCAAGTCACAGCTTTTTCTACATAGCTAGAAAGCAGGCCTCAAAAAGTTTTCAGCGTAGGATATCCAAGATAATGTTTGATAAAAGTACCTACCACGATCCACTCGCACGACGAAGAACGTTTATAAGTTTCTAAGTAAAACTGTTTAAAAATGTTATGAATTTTGAAAAATCATTTTGTTCACTACTTTGGTGAGTTAGGTATATCTCGGTGACGGCTGATACAAAATGGTGTAGGAAAATACTCAAGACGCAAAATTACCATACGTAAAATAACCAATAAGTTATATGACCAAAAATTTCACAAAAGGACCAATTTTAGTTTTGCATATTGACTACCGAATATTGACCTAACCTATCATCATCCATCATAGGAAGGTTTAGGTTTTTTTTTATTTTAAAATTACTTATAATAATTGCTACCATGATTTATGTAGTTTGTCAAACAAAGCTTGATTCCAGTGACAGCTGTCTTCAAAATCACGCCTATACCAAGTTCCATATTTTGTAATGGTAAAATGTACTCGGAGATCTCATACTTTATTACTGGTACGAGTATGACATACAATCAATAAAGTATTGACTGACGTTCCTCGCGTTATCGAAACTACGTACGACTTCGATTTAGATTTAGATTAAAAAAATAAGTTATTTGGACAGGTTAAAATAAATAATGTATGTTTTCCACAATCAATACAAACTAGGAGTTTTTAAGTCGAAGGTAAACAAATAGGCATCTTCTAAACAAGCCTGCTACATCTTCTAAACAAGCCTGCTACATCTTCTAAATAAGCCTGCTACATCTTCTTAACAAGCCTGCTACATCTTCTAAACAAGCCTGCTACATCTTCTAAATAAGCCTGCTACATCTTCTTAACAAGCCTGCTACATCTTCTAAACAAGCCTGCTACATCTTCTAAATAAGCCTGCTACATCTTCTTAACAAGCCTGCTACATCTTCTAAACAAGCCTGCTACATCTTCGAGCACATCGTCACTTTCCATCTAGTGAGATCTATCTCCTTGGCTATTAAACGATATTTCACATAAGAAAATGACGTTTTATTTTCTTAAAATTGAGATATTTATCTAGGTAAAGTTTCCCTAAACTTTCCAAATGTCATGCATTTTAGTTCATTTATGACGATGTGACAGACTAAGACGGACGGAGACGGCCCACACGTTCTTATAAGGATTCCTTGTGGGACTCGGAACCCTAAAAACGAATATAAAATGATTGCGCGAAATAACAGCATTCTAAATGTCAATGGCCAACAAATAAAACGCAGAGCCTACAACTCAAAACATAATTCAATGCGATAAACGCGATCACGTAGGTGTGAGAGCCGGGAATGATTTGTATCTGTTCTCCTTTATGGGGACTGAACTCTTTCCTTGATAATTTTAGATACAAAATTGCACCTTAGCTCTCTATTGTTGTAGCTGCAATTGTAATGAAGTAATTTGTATGACCGTAAAGCCGAAGTGCTTTTATCGGCATGTTTGATTTAAAACGGCACTACATGACATCATTGTCCTGTAAATCACTTCTAATACCCGTAATTTTATGACATGTACTGCCTGGATGCATATATAAGTACTGATATGTCCGGCTTAAAAATAGACTCCTCCGTCTCCTCCCGTGGATGTCGTTAAAGCCGACTAAGGGATTACCCGGACTTGTTGATAAGATTCGTTGGTATTAAGAGTTGTCCTGGCTGCTAGCTCATTATGGAATGTGTTATAACTGGAAGAAAGCGTTAGCCGGACTCGGCGAGGTGACTAGTCGTGGCAAGCAATGGCGGCGATGAGCTCACCACTTGCCACGTCTATATTCCACGATGGTACAACCCACTGTGAAAAGTCATTGAGGCTCTGCCTACACCTTCGGGGAAAAAGGCGTATGTCTATGTATGTACCGAAATTCAAGACTCCTGTTATGCGGGAGAGTAGCCTGCAGCTGAGATGCGATCTGTGTATAAAATTACATCGAAATCGGTTCAGCCGTTTCAGCGTGATTAAGTAACAAACATTTAAAAATACAAAAACTTTGACATTTATGATATTAGTGGAGTGAGATTAGTCGCAAATAAAAGCTACACACGTCTTCCAACGGCGTTGTGGGTAATCCGTGTTGCGGAATAAAAGCTTCTGCAAGAAGTTACTACGGCACAAAATGTGTAAGTAATTGAAGGCTAGATTGGCACAAAATAGAAAAGACCGCGCGCGGCCGCTTTGCGTACAATGTAGCTAGATTCTGTTACATCGGGAAGTGTCAGATCAATGGGCCAATTACCTATGTAGGCAATTGCAATTGCCGGCCAGCAGCGACACCTACAATATCCAATCTCTAGCTTCGACTGGATAAATGCCCTTTTTACTCGCGACTGCGAGTTGTATTACCTACCTATAGGAAGGTAATGCGTTTCGCGCAAGAGATTATTAGTTTACCATTTTTTTCAGCCAAACCAGTTTACCAGCTTTACATATTATAATGAGGTTTTTGCAATTGTTTTAACTTCAAAGGGAGGTAGATAGGATTTCCCACCACACATCACTAGAGGGCGCTCTAGTAGACGAAGGAACAGCTAAGGTTCCCACGTAAGTACACGCCTCGTCGAATTTTTCGGCAGATTTTTTTCAAGTTCAATGTTTCTAAAATCTAAAACACCTCGTACCTCGATACCTTTAGCCGATTATTATGTTCAACGTTTCATGAAGATCCGACTTGTAGTAGATATTTAAATCGATGAGAAACAATTTTTTTCGTTCCGGCTTTAGGTTTAATTTAAAACAACAAGTCAAACTTTCATCAAATTTTGTATATATAATCTGATTTAAGCCATATCAAGGTACGAGCTGGGGACCTTAAGCTATCGGATTTTTTAGGGTTCCATAGTCATCAAGACAAGGAACCCTAGTTTCGCCATTTCCGTCAGTCTGTCTGTCGGCGGAATGAAGAATGTGATGCAAGTGGAAATCCGTGGTCTCTGCGTACCTCTCCGGGAAACAGGCGTTAGTTTAAGTTTGTATGCACGTAATATTTTCAATGTATATTTGTAATCACGTTCTCGAAAATGGCTCTATCGAGTTCGATGAAATTTGCTATAAGGCGTTTTTGAAATCGATCTAAGCTAGTATAGTATTATTTTATCTATGATCTAGGTCAATAGGTCTCATCTCTGGGAAAAAGAAAGAAAAAGGAAGTTTTTCTGAAGAATATGCTTTTTATTTTCAATTTAGGTTATCTGCGAGGTCAGTTTTTGGTGACCACTTTTTAACCCCTGACGAAAAACGAAATGGTGTTATAAGTTTGACGTGTCTGTGTGTGTGTGTGTGTCTGTTTGTTACACCGGTAACAGACAGACAATGGTTTTTAACCCCCGACGTAAAAACGAAGGGGTGTTATAAGTTTGACGTGTCTGTGTGTGTTTGTCTGTCTGTCCCATCGTAGCTCCCGAACGGATGAACCGATTTAGTTTTTTTTTGTTTTTGTTTGAAAAGTGTATTTGTCGGGAGTGTTCTTAGCTTTGTTTGATCAAAATCGGTTCAGCCGTTTCATTGCGTTGGGGGTTTTTTAAATTTTTACAAAAGTAATTACTTGTTAAATTTAAATGTAACCCAAAAATTTCGTTCCAGCGGGACTCGAACCCGCAACCTTGCCTGTGATCGACAATGCCTTTACCAGTTCGGCCATAGAACACTATGACGCTGAAGACGAAATTTGTGGGCACTATCAACTCGGCTATAGCGCCGATGGGAGCCATCTACAGGTGTTCAGCGTCTTTAGCAATTTCGTCTTAAGCGTCATAGTGTTCTATGGCCGAACTGGTAAAGGCATTGTCGATCACAGGCAAGGTTGCGGGTTCGAGTCCCGCTGGAACGGAATTTTTGGGTTACATTTAAATTTAATGTTATCCATAAAGTGTGGTTTACACTTGGAAAATAATATACTATAATTACTTGTTGTTTATATTTTTGTTTATTTTTATAAACTGAGCACCAGCACAGCATAAATAACACACCAGGTACTCATATATGCCCATTCCGTAGTTTCTAGTAAATGTTATTTTTAGATGCTAGGTTCTTGGTTACTTAATAAGTATCCTGATCTAGGTACGTCCATTTGGAAACTGTTTTAAATTCATGGCTTAATAGGACTTGGGTATTCCGAAGACGGATGTTGTCCCATAGAATGATGTAACATTGTGACTTGCGACGCCATTTATATGCTTAGCGTGTGAACATTGCAAAAACATTTTCCCTCCGAAACTAAAAGTAAATTAGGTAACTAGAACTACACTTTGTTTCATCATGGAAAGTGTTGAGTTACTCTGCACAAACCTATTCTGGAGGCCTAGAGGCCTATTTTGTGGCCTATGGTATTAGATGGCCTGTAAGTTCGACGTTACATACTCAGTAGTACTAGATCTTTTTTGTGAAAGAGTTCGTCCGGGGAAGTACTACCACCATACCTATTTCTGCCGCAAAGCAGTAGTGCTCGCTGCTCGCATTTCTGTGTTCCGGTTTGAAGGGTATGGTTGCCGGTGAAATTACAGGCACATGAGACTTTTCATCTTTATGTGTCAGGGTGGCGGGCGCGGTGATAATATGCCACACAGGGTGCGTCCTCGGTGATGTGACCTATGTGATAATGCACTGTTCATAGGCAGAGGGTTCCGCTTGATCCGTCATTCCAAGTACTATAAAAAAAAAACTCGTCCATGTTCGACGTGCCTCACTAATCCTATACTATTAAACGAGCAAGAATTTGTTTTATTTGTATACTAGTGTCCGCCCGCGGCTTCGCTCGCATTTCATCAGGATAAAAAGTAACCTATAGCTAACATCCAAACATCTAAACATCCAAACATACAAACATACAAACATCCAAACATCGTAACTTTGACATTAAGATATTAGTGGGATTTGTAGGTACTCACGTTCTCGAAAACGGCTCTAACTATTTCGATGAAATTAACTATATGGGGGTTCTTGGGTCTGTTCTTAGGTCATGCCTAACTTTATTACAGTTTTTTATATCAGTTTTTATTGAATTTTTTGGGTTTCGTACCAAAAGGGTAAAACGGGACCCTATTACTAAGACTCCGCTGTCCGTCCTTCCGTCTGTCACCAGGCTGTATCTTATGAACTGTGATGGTTAGACAAAATAAATTTTCACAGATGATGTATTTTTGTTGCCGATACAACAACAAAAAATAAAATTATAAAATAGAACAAATAAATATTTAAGGGGGCTCCCGTCGGGAGCCCCAAAAAAAAGAAACACGTTTGTTGATATGTGAACCTCCCATACAATAAACGTTATTTTTTTGCCATTATTGTAGATTATGGTACGGAACCCTTAGTGCACGAGTCCGACTCACACATGGCCGGTTTTTTTAATTTTTGTATACCAGTTGCTTAGTACCTACTCGATTTTTGTTTTTTGTTTTCATGTGTTATGTGTGTGTTGTGTTTTGGGGGCAAATAAACAAATTTTATTTCTTTTCTTTATTTATACACCGTTTTCTATCTCAACAAGAGTCTTCCTAATCGTCTTGCGAATAAAGGTCCTGTTTTGTTCGTCGTGATATCGCCACTATAAGCGATAACATAACACAATTTGGTTTTTAATAGTATAGCGTCTGGTAAATAATTATATTAATTAGCAACCGGCTAGACCGTACTTATCACTTATCCGGCCAAGTTTGTCGTACAGGTTCAATTGGCATAATATTATATAATTATTATAGTTAAATAATTTTATATTAAAAAGTAACCAACAGCTATTTTTAAGGGTTAATAGATCAAAATAAGTAAAAAGGTGTTGTTTATGCAACATTTTACAATTCTTTTCGCCGTGGTGTGTCCGCCTAAGAATGGACCCCATCTCCTATACCGTGGATGTCATAAAGCCCACAAGGAATTACCCGGACCCGGACTTGTCAGTGAATAGAGGGCCATTGAGGCTCTGTCTACCCTTTCGGGGAAAAGGCGTGCGTCTATGTATGTATGTTAATTCTAAACAAGCTTTATTTGATACGACCTTAGTTTGTTTTCTTCCCTCCACCCCGACAAGTACGGAACCCCCAAAGTCAAAATTCTACCTTTTTAATTCACATATTTGAACTTTAAGGTTTATTTACTCGATTAATGAATTTCTAATTGTCAAATTTTAATGTCAATTCAATTTTTTTCGACCTATTTCAATTTTATTTACGTTTCATATTATTTGTTCGTACTTTTTATTATTATTGTTTGCCATTTATTAATTAATTTTGTTTTAATTTGTATAAAATGTTGTAGGCCTGACATGACAGACTATATAGAGATGCACATTAAGACCTTAAAACTAACATATGTTACCACCAGTGGCGTAACAATAGGGTGGCAGGGCTGGCAAAAAGCCACGGGCCCCGGACCCAAGAGGGCCCCGGCACAAGAGGCCGCGAGCTCAAAAATATTTTTTTGAAATGAAATTTTTATATTTTTTCTTTGTAAATGTATGCAGGTTTTCCTCACGATGTTGTTCCTTCACCGAAAAGCTTAGCGAATAGATGATGAATGTATTGAGATATTATGTTCTATGGATGAATGTGAAGTCTCCAATACGCTTTGAGCTAGCGTGGGGACTACAGACCATTCCCTCTCGCCTAAAAGAGGAGCCTATGGTCATTAGTGGGACATATACAACGTGTAATTGAGTACCTACGCTGAAAATCTCGAAGTTTATTAAAATTAAACTGAGTACAACGTGACGATTTTTACTGATAGGGTCCCATCAAAATAATTTGCCACGAGCCCCAGATGGTATAGTTACGCTACTGGTTACCAGTTAGATCTAACAGCAATAAATCATTTATCATTTATCAGTAACTATTATTCATCGTCATCATTAGACGTCCAATAATAGCCGAGGCCTCCCCCATAGGATGCAATGGGAGGATTTGCCACTTATCACCACGCTTGGCAGGTAGTTTGATGTTAGCAGGATTGGTATTGATTAGGTACTCCGGTGGATGTTGCTGACCATCCATTGACGTAATCCCTAAGTCGGCTTGTACAAAATCCACGGGAGGAGACAGACGGGTCTATGCTTAGGCCGGTCACAACACACCTACAACAAATAGTCTCTGAAAAATACGCCGGTGACAGACAGACAATGGTTTTATACTATAACGTGTTGTAATACTTCTAGTTCGCCGATATACTTAGGTACGGAAAACTAAGACCGAAATAACAAGCAAAATACGTTAGGGAAATAAAAACCAATAACCACTGATGCTGAGGTCATTTGCGATTATCGAATACCTAACTACCTATTTCATGTGTTTTATGTTTAAAAGCGCACGATCTTGAGTTATAAATAAATAGGAATATCAATAGTAATACGTGGCAGTAGCCCTCGTGTTTTACAATCGCTACTATGATAACACATAGTAGGAGGTACATATAGCACATGGCACATAGGTGGTTCTTCGGTCCCCTGACACGAGAAACCGCGCAGTTGCGTGATACGTCGCCGTCTAAACGTGCGCATTAAAGTAGTTTAAAAAAAAAAAAAAAAAAAGTTATTTATGTTGCTATGGGCTTATTGTTTAGGTTTTGTACAGATCCCAATAAGCCTGAAATAAATATATATGATTGATTGAAGAATAGGATAATCTAGTACAGCCTGAATAACTAAGTATGTACCTACACGTACCTACTAGTAGCTGGACATGTCAAAACAAAACAATTATAGGTTTGTTATTACTATGAAACTCTCTTACTCACTGCTGCCAAAGCACCTACATATTTGAACATCATCATTGTCTTTCCCTTTTCCCAAATTAATTGGGGTCGGCGCAGTACGTCTTTTTCTTCCACTCTCCCCTGTCAGCCGTCACCTTATCATTCACTCCCTTCTCATTCATATCATCTCTCACGCAATCCATCCATCTTTTCTTAGGTCTTCCTCTTCCTTTCCATCCACTAACATTCATATTCATAACTATATAACATACCTACATAATATTGATGAAGTCGACCTACCTATTTACGGTGCTAGTGATAATATTATCTTTGGATAGGTACCTTGCTTATGACAAATTAGGAGCTCCAAACCTAACAACCAAGATGTGACTACTGAAACATAATTTTTCACAGAAGGTGTGAAAAGTAGAGTATGCTCCTCTGGAATAAAGCTTGTCTTCGTCTTGGGCAGCTTGGCCCCTCGCTTCACTCAGGACTCTAAATAACTCCGTTACGCTCAGGGTTCAATATGCTGCCCGCGACGTAAGACACTGCTATAAAGCAGTGGGAATAATCTCATAGTGCATAATCTACTATTAATCGATTTAAAACTTCCTATACTTATCATTGAATGAATTGACCATCAACCGCTTTTTCGTAATAGTTGCCGCAAATATTTTATGGGACCTGAGAATACCTTGAAATGTCGTTTTTGTCTGCAGAAAATGATAAGCGACCCTAGCGGACTTGTTGAAAATCTCATTAAAACCATAATAAAATACCATTCTTAATTACAATTGTAATTGAAAATTGTAATTACATAGTACTAGAATGGTTTTCCTTTTAAAAATAGTAGAATTGGGCCCCTGGTAGGTGATTGAATAAGTGGTATGTGGTGGTTCACCAACCAGGTGAATTGACACCAAGCTAAATTAACAACAACACGTTATAAACGTTATACGTTATACGAACACCGTTATAAAAATGAAGTTGAGTTTTAAGTTAGACTCTTTAAAATAGTAATTGTACGTTTTATTTTATACTACTTGGGATTACTGATCTAGCAGATGGCCCACCTGATGTTAAGCAGTACCCTCTGCGTATGAACAGTACATTACCTCAGGTCACGTCCATCTAGGACGCACCCTACGTGGCACTGCACTGCGCCCGCCACCCTGAGACATAAAGGTGAAAAGTCTCATGTGACTTTAATTTCAATGGCAACCATACCCTTCCAACCGGAACACAGCAATGGGATCACTGCTGCTTTGCGGCAAGGTTTGGTGGTAGTACTCCCCCGGACGAACTCAGAAAAAAACTCTACTACTACTTAAACGTGCTTTAACGTATATTATCTCGGCCTCAGTCTACAGCTGGTGTGACTTACCACTTCAGCAGCGTAGTGGACACTGCTGAACCGCAACCACACGCGCTTCTCGCAGGCCCACCCCGAAGGCACGAAGAAACGCCGGTCGTACCACACCACTCCGACATGGTCACGCGTCGCTGCGTCTTCCACGATGTCGTTGTACGACGACGGGACCGGCATCGGTATAACTGGACCGGTCTGCAAAATAAATTGATAGTTCCATTATCATCATCATCACACCCATCATCAGCAGTAGCAGCCTGTTGAAATCCACTGCTAGACATATAATAATAATGCTGGACAGTTCACAAAACATTATCTAACCCCGAGCTATGCAGAGCTTGTGTTATGGGTAGGTACTAGGGTACTGGACAACTGATATACTTAAAAAAAATATCTATCTATCTAATGTATTGTAGATTAGATAGATAGATATTTTTTATTATACATAAAATATACCCAGAACACCCTGAACAAATATCTCCGGATCGTGCAAATGTGTGTTCCGAGGCGGGAATTGTACCTTCCCGTATCCTCCTGCATCGCACGCAGGCGAGCCTTCGCCCGCCGCGCCAACAAGGTCGTCAAATATGCCTCGCCCATAGAATGCCAAGACAAACGGTCTTTAGCCACCTTCATCCACAGACTTCCTGCTACCTCTACCAAGTCCTTGTTCTATCGAGAGGGGGCCTTACTTCACTGTGTGGTCCGGTTTGTGGTCGCCACTCGAGAACCTCCATGCCCCAACGGTTGTCGTTCTGTGAGCTAAGCTCGCTGAACGCTGAACTCGGATGTTGGGGCCTGTATGGACCGTATGCATATATGGCACGTTGCCACTTTAACTTGCTAATTTTGAGAGCTATGTGTTCAACGGATTTCCTTATTTCGGATTCTATCATGAAGTGAAACTCCGAGGATAGCTCTCTCTATAGCCCGCTGCACGTCTTTGGGCTTGTGTATCAAGACAATACTAAGTGACCACGTCTCAGTGCTCTATTATCAGATACAGTAAAGTTTATAAAAACGAATAGCTCCGGAAATACGGATTTCCACTTCCTATGATCCTGACACAAATTGTTATCTTGCTATGTTGTTTCATAAAATGGTGCATAACTATTATAGGGTAAACAATTCAATCAATAAAATCAATACAACAAAGCCGAGGGCTTACTGTAAACCCCGCTGTGTGTTTGTAAAATTATCTATATATTACGAGATATTCAATAAAAACTGTTTTTTCGAGAGCCGTGATGAGTATTTTTGTATGAAGATTTCTGCCTGTGGTTGCCGCAGCCTTAATACCAGAGGTTAGACGGCCTCCGTGACGTGGCGGGAGAGTAAGGCAGCTGAGATGAGGGGATCTAATCCCGCTGCGTGTCGAAGTTTTGCTAGTTGTTCTGTTTGCTTGTTCTGGTTCGGGTGTTGTGGTACAATGGTATTCTTATTTCTTGAGAACCATGGTATTCTTATTTCCTAAGAACCATGGCATTCTTATTTCCTAAGAACGATGGTATTCTTATTTCCTGAGAACCATGGTATTCTTATTTCCTAAGATCACACGAATCGGGAACCCACGATACAGGCAATCCTATTGTGGGAGTAGTTAGGTTTGCGACTGTTGAGTGTTACGTTATGTTATTAGCTCTGCCTGTATCATATAGGTGCATTTACATAGGTGCATTCAAGGATTATGTTCACATAGCGGCACTAACACATAAAAGTAGAATGATTTGTTGAAAAGAATGACAATTATTGTGTTAGGTATTGTGCAAATGCAAAGTGGATAGCATTACCCACATGGTTTTTAGGGTACCACAACCATTTTTCTTTTATTTTTAACTTCGTTAATAGAGGAACATGCTGATGGTTCACCTGATGTTAAGCCGTAAATTGTGCCTTTCAAATGCATTACCTCATAAGCCACGTTCACCTAGGACGCACTCTTTGTGGCATTGCACTTCACCCGCCACCTTGAAACATAAAGATGAAATGTTTAATGTGCCTGTAGTTTCACCAGCACCCATACCATTCAAACCGGAATGCGAGTACTACTGCTTTACGGCAGAAATAGGTATGGAGGTAGTACATTTTTTTTTTTTTTTTTTGCATTGATAGACATATTCTTGACCACGATCTCACCTGTTGGTAAGTGACGATATGGCCGAAGATGGAGCACAAAGGTCTAGAAGGTACCTATTCACTCTAGCCTTGAAGAGACCCAGATTATAGTTTTCAGGAAAGACAGACGACGGTAGTGTATTCCACTCCTTAGCAGTTCCCCGTAGGACTTCCTAACCTTTACCTACTTCCTTCCTTCCTTTCCTTCTTACTGACAAAGGTAGGTAAGGCTGCGTTTTGACGATAAGAGTGGACTCCGACGTAGTGTACTCTGATGGCCAGTCAGCTATATATGGCAAGTGGCTAATTGATAATCAAATATATGATACTTGTACAGGGTCAAAAGTATTAACCATATTACTCGCGCTAAAAATATAAGAACACATGCAATGCACGTACAATAATAGTCTGTTTGTTCACGTTTAAAGTGCTACAGGTTCAACGAATTTTATTGTATGAAAAAACTTTGTATGGTGTCGTATTTAATAAATATATTTTTTTTTTTTGAATTTCTATGGCTGTACTTTTTTATTAATCTTTGCCAAATGTCTACTGTAAGCCGAGTCTGGTTGTAAACTTGTAAGAGTAATTACACGACTTAAAAGACGCACACTCTGTTGCGTGGGCGCAGGAAAAATATTTCGCATCATTTTATTAAGTTATTTGCAATGTCAGATCTGTGGGTGGACTGCCCACCGTAACCATGAATCAATCTACATAAACATACATATTAGTCAATTAAATATGAGCTTTGATAACTAAAAACACGTTACAAGCGCCTGGCAACGTAGTTATTGTAGAAGATTACCTCATAATATTATTATCGATCAATGGCATCGCACGACTTAGCCTTTAGCTGGTACCCATTGATCATGGGGCTGTGTACTACATGCTGGGCTAACTAGCTAGGCCAGTGTGTACCTAAAATGAGGTATAAATAAGTAGGCACAATAATACTTCAATAAGCAGTAGTGCTCGCATTGCAGTGTTCCAGTTTGAAGGGTATGGTTGCTGGTGACATTGCAGGCACATGAGACTTTTCGTCTTTATGTCTCAGGGTGGCGGGCGCAGTACAGTGCCACATAGGGCGCGTCCTAGGTGGACGTGACCTATGGGGATAGGTCGTAGTTCATAGGTAGAGGGCCATAATTATGTTTGATCGGTCATGTAAGTTGTATTAAAAAAAATCGTACAATACTTGTTCCGTGGCGGGAATCAAACCCCCAACCTTCTGCGTCCCTGGCGAACCTTCGCCCGCCGCGCCACAGAGGTCGTCAAAAACATTTGTGTTGAAAATGTGTAATTTACCTTTTCAAGGTCCTGTTCGAACCATCCATTCCTCTGGCCGTGCTCCGGGTCAGACGGCGACGCCCTGAAGTTCCACACGCCGTCCAGAGTCCTCAGGTCCCTGGTCTCTGTGGCGCGAGGGTACAGCGCCGCGCTCGGACTGTACGTGCTCTTCGACGGCACCTGGATGATCTCGTTGGCGCTGGAAGTGCTGGACACTTCGGCATTGCTACAAATTAGAAGACTCGTGAAGAGGACGAGTTTTGAAGTGTTGCGCATCTGTTGAAGAAGTTTTGACATAAGAAAAGGAAATGTATATGTTTGTAAGATAAATATTATTTATTACATAACATTTGCTTTTTCATACAAACGTATTTGCACAAATATGGGCGAACAAAGTATAATTTTACACTGAAATGGCTGTTGTTGGCTTTTATATTGGTCATTATTTGCGGCAAATCATATTTGGTTGAAGAAAACACTGGATTAATAGCGAAAATAACACCGAAGTGTTAGTCCATACAAGTAATTTCGATGTTATTTTCGCTATTAGTCCACTGTTTTCTTCAACCAAATATGATTTGCCGCAAATAATGACTAATATAAAAGCCAACAACAGTCATTTCAGTGTAAAATTATACTCTGTTCGCCCATATTTGTGCAAATACGTTTGTATGAAAAGCAACCACCTTAAATATGTAAATGTATATACGGGTCTATAATAAGCTACCAAATTAGCTTAAGTATTTTCCATATGTTTAAAATCAAGCTGTCGAAATGGCTAGCTGATATTTTGTTTATGATATTCATGAATTTATGAACATTTCCAATAATTTGTGACATGAAATGATTTTTAAACTATAAGCTGTCCGCTATCGATATACTACATTATTGTCACTTTTCTATAATAGATTGATTTGCATAGGTTGTCACATAGATTTTGCTGTATGTTAATTTCAGATCAATGCTTGTATCACAATGAATTACATCTAAAAATGGATAACACCTCACGTAAGTGTAAAAGTGAAACACTTGGAGATGCGTGGCAGCTGCCCGCTGTTGCATGTTAAACGTTCATGTTCATTGTCTACTATTAGCGGTCGTCCTCGGCTTCACCCGCGTATTCTTGATTTTGCACGCGTATTTGCGGGATTTTGGGAGTCGAAATTTCTAACGAGGTGCAATATGGGAGTCACTTAGAAGTGAAGGCAGCCCTAACTTCTAAATAACTTGGGGTGCTTAACCGTGCAAAACAGTATTTCACGCCAACGCAGCGCTTACTTCTTTACAAAGCACAAGTTCGGCAGCACATGGAATACTGTTCTCATCTATGGCACGGGACCCCTAAGTACCAGCTGCTTCGCTTTCACTCGCTTTGGCTACAGAGAAGAGCCGTTAGAATCGTCAACGACCCCAAGCTCTCCCGTTCACTAGAGCCGCTGAGCCTGCGCCGAGACATCGGCTCGCTCTGTGTGTTCTATCGGCTTTACAATGAGGAGTGCTCTGAGGAGCTGTTTTATCTCATACCCGCTTCCAGGTTCTATCATCACACATCTCGACAACGTAAGGGAGCTCATCCACACATCATCGACACGTGGGTATCTCGTAAAGCTCGCTTTACGAGATCTTTTCTCCCCCATACGTGCAAATTGTGGAATGGAATCCTGAGGTATTTCCGCTAAACAACAACATGACCCGCGTCAAAAAAAAAAAAAAAGAGTCCTTCAGGGCAGGCAACTCATTGGCAATACCTCTGGTGTTGCAGATGTTAATAGGCGACGGTAACCGCTTACCATCAGGCGAGCCGTATGCCAGTTTGTCGAGCCATAACATTAAAAAAAAAAAAAAAAAAAAACTCCCTAGGGAACGGAGTTTCGGGATACAAATTATTTTATGTTTTAATCCAGGTTTTAATCTAACTGTGTACCAAATTTCGGTAAAATTGGCAAACCGTTTTGATGGCAAACCACGACAAAAATCCACCCGTTGTCGTTATTATTTTCACTTATATATCACCAAGTTCGGATATTGTGTTTGCTATTCGTATGGCTGCGATCAAGTACCTAACTACGAAAGTGATGTTTGATTGTCGAGAAGCAAGTGTGGTTACTGGAATTAAAATGACTTATAACGATGACCCGATAATTCATTTAGTTGACACTCTTTAATTCTTTAACCTCCGATTACAAAGAGGCGTGTTATAGCTTGAGGCCAGTGTGACTGTATTTATGTATGCATGTTTGTTTTAAGCATCGTAGCTCCGGAACAGGTCATTTGATTACAATGTGTTTTTTGTGTTTGCGAGATATTTCTTAGTTATGTTTGGTGGATATTGGTGAAGCAGTTCCCGTTGCCGCTCGCAGCAATTTTTTTGAAGTGATTTTTTGTAATTTTGATTTTGCAACCTTCGGTTTGAGCTTAAAACTTTCGTTTTTGACGAAATCAGGCTCCACATGATGATGATGAGGCTTGATGAGGCTGTTGTTGATGAACAGATGGAATGAAAAGGATCTTAGGTACCTACTACTGAAGCTGAATCTTCAAGTTCGAGTTCAAACTTCAAATTAAGACTACATGTGACATGTTTTACTATATGTCTGGGTCGGCCAAATCGGGAAAATATGTGATTCTAATACCATTTGCATCAGATAGTTTACCGGATAAATTTAATATTCTACCTAAGTAGATACCGTCTTTATTTGCAATATTTACTTCGAATTTGCGTTCTATGGTTTTACATTCAGTTTATTTGACTTCCACCAGCGATTTTTAGATAGCTCAACTGTTTAATTTGTATTTTATAAATTTCATTCTTTTATTTGTTTATTTTCCTTTTAAGTTAGCTTCATTTACCTGGTGACCTGTAATACAGGTTTTTTAAACCTAGTTTAGCCACCAGTCTCTCACGAAATAGGTTTACAATTGATGTTTAACATAATTTTAAGACAACGAATTTATCAAGAAACCTTTGTGAGAGAAAATAAATGCTTTATATTATGATATTATTATTATTATATTATTTACTATGTACAAGCATTTATATAAATTGCAATTTTTGTATGTTCGGGTAAAATCTTGCAACCTAATTTTAAAGCAGTTATACTCAATCGATTGAGCAAAAATTGAGCAAACCTGTCAAGCTCCGATGACAATACAAAATGATGGTGACAGCGAGCTGATCTCATGATGGAGACGGAAGGTGGACAACGGAACTCCTCGATGGATAATAGTGGACTGGCCGTGTTTAGGCTCATTTTGATCAGCATACGGTTCCGATTACTAATTTTATAGAAGCTTGTATTGAAAAGTATATTTTTCACAAAAACTTATTAATTAGTACTAGTTGTATTATTGTTTCTGTAAATAAAGGTTGTTTATTGTTAGAATTAACGAATAAACGTAGAGTTCCTCCTTCACCATCAGTCTGATATCGTTCACGATCAAGTTCGGTCATATCGCGGTATAACTCCTCGTTTTCTCCAGTATTAGCCACATCTAGGCTATTCACCGTGAACGCTATTGAAAGTGTATCATCGATACCTTGACCGCCGTACCGTGTCGAACCGCAAAATTAATATCCATATTCGGATTGGAGAACGATTTCTTCTGGCATTGTAGAGCTCTTAGAGCAGTTATAAATGCTCTAAGGTAGAGCTAAACTGCTTGGAGATTTATGCATTTATCATTCGAAATTTTTAATATGAGATTTTTCATTCCACATTTTTCTTTCGATATTTTTCATTCGACATTTTCCATTGGAGATTTTTCATAGAAAAAATTGTATTCGAGATTTTTGATCAAGATAATGATGTTGACTCTAAGAGTAATTGCCAAATCAAATTTGTCTATCTCTGTGGCTCGGCGGGCGAAGCTTCACCTGCGACGCAGGAGGTTCGATTCCCGCCTCGGAACAAATATTTGTGCGATCTGCAGATATATTTGTTCAGGGTGTTCTGGGTGTTTTTTATATATATAATAAAAAATATCTATCTATTTAATGTATTGTATAAAGTATATCAGTTATCTAGTAACCATAACACAAGCTCTGCTTAGCTTGGGGCTAGATAATGTTGTGTGGGCTGTCCAGCATTATTTATTTATTTATATAATAACCGGTAAACCGGTAATTGGTAATTGGTAGTGGTCCTATACATTTTCTACAACACATTTTGTATACGACACTACCAAATCAGCATGTTGGTGTGTCTATTGGCGGGCGTGGGTCTGATGTTGTAACAACTTGTTGTCCCGTCAGTTTGGGACGTCTGTAAGGCCTATACTGCTCGTTCACCGTAAGGTGCGTGCAACCAAGGCAGGTGCCATCTTACGGTGAACGAGCTATAAGCATGCCTCTAAGACATATATATCCTTCTTATTTGCTCTGTTGGTCAAATACTTTTCCATAGCCAACCTAAAGACCTCAATCTATTATAGTTTCACCAAATCCAGCTTTCAGAGAAACTATTTAACTAGTTTTTTGAAGCAGTTTAGATAATTTTCACTAGAAACGGGATATTTACCATGATTTTTGAGTTTGAAATGCTCCCGATATTTCGGCACAGTTGCATGCGCCATGATCACGGGAGAACATGGTAAATATCCCGTTTCTAGTGAAAATTATGTACATAACCATGATAGTTTCAAAAGTTAAATCAGTTTAGATAATTTTTAAACCACTGATAAGATATAGGAGAAAGAAAGAAAGAACCGAAAGAAAAACCGGCCAAGTGCGAGTCAGACTCGCGCACGAAGATGAAGCACTCTGTACCATTAACTATAAAAACGGCAAAAAAAACACGTTTGTTGTTTGGGAGCCCCCCTTAAATATTTGTTTTATTTTAATTTAATTATAATTTATTTTTAAAGTGAACATTTAACTAAATATTCTGTGAATATTTCAAGCGTATACCTGTTGCCGTTATCAATATCGAGCAAAAACGAGCAAAAAATCACGTTTGTTGTATGGGAGCCCCCTTAAATATTTATTTTATTCTGTTTTAGTATTTGTTGTTATAGCGGGAAAGAAATACATCATCTGTGAAAATTTCAACCGTCTAACTATCACGGTTCATGAGATACAGCCTGGTGACAGACGGACACACAGACAGACAGCCAGACAGAGGTACGGACAGCGGAGTCTTAGTTATTACTAAGACACCGTAACTATTACTCCGTCCCTATTGGGTCCCGTTTTACCCTTTGGGTACAGTACTCTAAAACATTTATTTGTGGCAATTAATATGAATGCATATAGGTACAGATTTAAGACGACACACACAGAAACAAATATTAGCAAAGTAGGCTTAAACAACAACAGTTGGTACTACGTACTTGTATTGTTTGTGTGGTGATTATTTTATAACCTTTAAACCGTTTAGGAAAGCAGGTTTCATAGAATGCGGAAAGGAGCCCTCTACAGCTGCGGTAAACGACGCCTGACCGAATCACTAAAATACTACGTCTTAAATCCCTCTTATATCATAAATGTCAATGATTGGGTGTCTTAATGTCTGGATGTTTGTTACTCAATCACACCGATTTCGATGAAATTTGGTATACAGTGGTGCGATCAGCTAAATATGTTGCAAACGATTTCTATCGTCCGCTTGATGCTAACAAAATAATATTTCTATCGATGTTTTCCGATCAGCTATCTTTTCTTGCTCCGATTTCTATGGACTTCTATCGATGTGTTACAATCTGAAGTTTGTACGAATTATGGATAACACGACCACTTTACAAAGTGCGATTACGCTATGAACCGTGTATCAACGTACTAACCATTTTTAATCAATCGTATAGTACGACTCTTTTATGCTTTGTCTATGATAGAAACATATTTTTACTCTGTGCTCTGTGACTTGTGCGATGCGTAGTATCCTATTAGTCAATCCTTGTGAGAAAAGATTGTTTACATTTTAACAAATATACGAATTATCAAATACATAAGGTTTGGAAGGAAAGTAAGTAACCACATTGAAGTGAAATGTATAGATACCTATAGACCCAAGTTGTGTTGATTCGTTCGACTCCAATTTAATATTTTTAACAAAATAGCGCAATACCGCTAAATAGTAGTAAAAGTGTTTTTTACGTACTGAATGTTTTTATTTGATTTGGAATGTAATTAAAACCATGTTCAAACAATTAAAAAATCCACTTTTATGGCTTAACTTTTAGATTTCTATGGTTTGAAACAACCATTTACTTGTTTCTATTGCAATAGGTTGTGTTGCGATCAAATTCTGTCATTATTCATTGTAACAGCGGTACATAATCGCTACTTCATACTATCGATAGAAACACTATATGTCAAAAGGCTTTTTGTTGCAATCAAGCTTTGTTAGCAACAGGGTGAGTTGCATGATCGCTAAAACGTCATTTTCAATAGAAACAGCATTGAAACAGCGCTATGCTGATAGAAACAGGAGATAGCTAATCGCTCGGCAGATAGATTATGACCTGGATTGAGCTATAGACAGCTTTTTGTCTTGGTTAAAGGCAAGCGAAGCCGCTGGCGGACACTAGTACATTATTCGACGTCCTCTGTGGCGCGGCGGGCGAAGGTTGGCCTGCGACGAAGGAGGTTGCGGGTTCGATTCCCGCCTCGGAACAAATATTTGTGCGATCGCAGATATTTGTTCAGGGTGTTCTGGGTGTTTTCTATGTATAATAAAAAAAATATATCTATTTAATGTATTGTATTAAGTATATCAGTTATCTAGTACCCATAACACAAGCTCTGCTTAGCTTGGGGCTAGATAATGTTGTGTGAACTGTACAGCATTATTTATTATTATTTATTTATTTATTATAACTATGTAGACACACACCTATTTATAGCAGGTTGAGCCTCAATGGACCTATTTTCACCGTGCATGGGTTGCACAATCGTGGGAATATAGACCTGTCAAGTGGTGGGATCAGCGCTGCTATTGCTTCTCACGACTGATTTGCTTTGTTCCAGTACTCTTTGGATCATCATCATCATCATCAGCCTTTAGAAGTCCACTGCCAGACATAGGCCTCCCCCATAGAATGCCACGAACGGTCTTGACAGTCCACTTCCTACGACCTTTATATATCTTTAGTCCATTGAGAGGATCCATCCTTCCTTTTCTGCGTCGTCCGGTTCGTGGTCGCCACTCGAGAACGTTTACTTTTTTTTAGTTTTTCCCTCCAGGTCTGTTCGAGGACGTTGAGCGGCGCGCGGGAAAAATATCCACCAATAGGATTACTGTTTTTTTTTTACTAAGTGTACGACGGAACAAGTTGATGGCCCCACCTGATGCTAAGCGGTAACCTCTACCTTTAACAACGCATTATCACATAGGTCATGTCCACCTAGGACGCACCCTATGTGGTATTGCACTGCGCCCGCCCCCCTGAGACATAAAGATGATAAGTCTCATGTGCCTGTAATTTCACCGGCACCGGCATACATACCCTTCAAACCGGAAGACATCAATGCGAGCACTACTGCTTTGCGGCAGAAATATGTATGGAGATAGCACTTCCCCGGACGAACTCTTTCACAAAAACGCTCTACTACTACTAAAACTAAGCTTACTTTAATATCCCAACAGGATTACTTAATATCCAACAATAGGATTACTTAATATCCACCAATAGGGTTACTTAATATCCACCAATAGGATTACTTAATATCCACCAATAGGATTACTTAATATCCACCAATAGGATTACTTAATATCCACCAATAGGATTACTTAATATCCACCAATAGGATTACTTAATATCCACCAATAGGTTATCTGCTTTGCCGGTGGAAATCAGGCAAGCATCTTCCCTGCACACATTCAAGCTAAAGCTCAAAAATCATTATCTGTCGGACCTGTCCACGTTTTAAGTTTATTAGTAGAAATATTAAGGCACATAATGTAGTATTTAACTTCATCGCTATGTAGTAGTATATTTTACTATAGTATATTATGTATTCGAATTATGTAAACGTTTTCTTATTCATCTATCATTATTATTGGTGTTATTATTCATTTATTTTACTCTGTGCACCGTCGTTCGTTATTACTTCACTCATTACTGTCCATCCAAAGGTTGCCTGGAAGAAATCGCTTTCAGCGATAAGGCCGCCCATTGTACTATAATTCGATTTAGTTAATCCTTTTATTATTGTGTTTTTTTAAATTATTATTTGTTGGTGTACAATAAAGTGTTAATCTATCTATCTATCTATCTTAATTTTACTAGCCTGTTTATTCTATTGGTTGTTTTTTTCCTAGAGCCCCACTCAGCTTCTTCATACAGCTCTGGTGGAAAGGCCAAGGTTTATTCCCCAACGGTTCTTAGTTCTGCGAACTTTATGGCCTGCCCATTGCCACTTTAACTAGTCAATTCTAAGAGCTACGTCGGTGAACTTGGTTCGTATGGCGGTGGTGGTACGCCCGGGCTTGTTAGTAAGATTCGTTGGTATAAGGTTTGTTCTGGATGCTAGCTTAGTTATTACTGGAAGCAAATGTTATCAGAGTTAGTGGAGTAATGGCGACAATGAGCTCACCATTTGCCACATTTATATTCCCACGATGGTGCAACCCACGGTGAAAGCCTATTATAACTATGTACCTATGTAGGTTGGTGATCTTGGTTCTTCTACGGATCTGCTCGTTTCGGATTCGATCACGTAGTGGTACTCCGAACATAGCTCGCTCTATAGCCCGCTTCGCGATATTGAGCCCTCACATAGTGAAACTCCAAGCACAGCTCTCTCCATAGCCCGCTGCACGACATTGATTTGTTACTTTGGGTGCATATGTCACGTTTCATACATTATATCTTTTAGCCACCTGCTAAATGGAACAATCTCCTTGTGCTAATTGTGTGAATTCAGAATTGATAACACGATTGTACCGAGTATTGCAGCGACACATTGTTTTGCAATTTTTGTTATTGTTATTGTATTCTTACTTGTTGTCTTTTCTGAGTATTCTGCTATGACGTCGACGACAGGTAACCACGGTGCGCGTTCCAGTAACCCTCATCTGTAATTCCCTGCACATACCTATTGTTTGAACACACACTCTAGAATGCCGAATTTCGTAACAACAAGCATGAAATACCTACTTATAAGTATAACGTGTAGTATGATTTTATCTGTGATACAACTATAATATTATTACTATTGAAGGCTGTCACTATTCTACAGTTTTTTTTTGTTATTTTTATAGGGGTACTACGAGTATTTAATAACATGAAATAATATTTATTTACAACTGATAAAAGTATATACATTTAAAAAAAAAAGGCTGTTGTTGGCTATCTAAAGATCGTAACAAACGATCTAGCTCAACTGATCCAAATTACTACCAGACGCAAGCGCAGTCCATATTATATGATGCTGGTTGCTTAGCGATACTGAATGTCAATACCTCTGGTACGGAGGACTCTAAGGACTATTTGGTAGGCCCTGACTTCTGGCCGAAAGGGGTGAAGTTCCGGCGGTTCAGGGGACGCCTGTCACGTGATCCCCCGGGCCGCGACGCGTCGGCGATCACACGTGTGTTAAATTAAGTAATCAATAAAGTTTTTTTTTATGTGTATGTTAGTTTCTAAGGTATTTATGTAGATATGGGCTTACTGTTTAGGTTTAGTGCATTTCTCAGTAAGCCTGAAATAAAGATTTTGAATTTTTTGAATGTTGTATTACTACTATGGTACTATTTTGGGTGTAGAATAATCACCTCCTTTTTCGCTATACCTATACCACACAAATTGTAGAGTAGTTACCGGTAGATAGTACAGTAGATACGGTAGATATTTTATTTCATATTCGTGCAAGTGGGTAATAGGTGTTTCATTTGAAGTAGTACCTTATAAACTACATATAATAATTACTAAACAAAAAGAACGATTATTTTATAATTATATCATAATTAAAAGCACTTGCGTGATGTAATTAATTAATTAAAGTTATTTTAGATGTGTATCTTGCAAAAGTAAACTTAACATTACGTCGCTGTGTTTACTTGATATAATATTTCACAGACGTCATCGCGAGTGCTCTATGACCTACAGTGTAAGGAATAAGAAAGAAAGATTGCTTGTATAATATTTGGCCACAGAATATATTGATTTGGCTACCTTTATTAAAAACCGCAAAAGAATAAGAAACAGCTGATTTTATGGTATCGTCAATTTTCTGTCTTTGTAACACAAAGTATCAGAAACGGCTGATCTAGGGTATCGTCAGTTTTTTGTTACTGAAATTATAAGAAACGGGGTATCGTCAGTTCTATGTTACTGAAGGAATAAGAAACGGCTGACTTGAGGGTATCGATAGTTTTTTTGTTACTAATGTTATAAGAAACGGCTGACTTGAGGGTATCGAGAGTTTTTTTGTTACTGAAAGCATTAAGAAACGGTTGACTTTAGGGTATCGACAGTTTTTTAACCCCCGACGCAATAACGACGGGGTGTTATAAGTTTGACGTGTCTGTGTGTGTGTGTGTGTGTCTGTGGCATCGTAGCATCCGAACGGATGAACCTATTTCGTTTTTTTTTTGTTTGAAATGTGTATTTGTCGGAATTGTTCTTAACTATACTTGATCAAAATCGGTTCAGCCGTTCCATTGCGTTGAGGGTTTTTTTTAATTTTTACAAAATTAATTACTTGTTGTTACTGAAAGTATAAGAAACGGCTGATCTTAGGGTATCGACTGTTTTCTATTTTATTACAGCTTTGAGTTTAGGTACCTATATACCTTGTTTTTTGTTGAAGATTTTAACTAGGTATTTCAATGTTCTAATCTCAAAATACAAGCACAACAACACGTGGTTTGTTTATTCGGCAAGCAATACCTATAAAAAGATGAAGACAATAGAAGAGTTTTTGTATAATAACCGTAACGTAAATTATAGGAAGTTATTATCAGTGCTATAAGCGGAGGATGGTTAAATTAATTGTTTTAACAAGGCAATTATAAGTTTCAGTTTGATATAGGATTTCTGGGGTTTGTTTGTTTTTAGACATGTAAAAAAAAAACTGTTAAATTATCCGAACAATAAGTGATAGTTCTGCGAACAGCAGACCTCGCGAGCAAATACCTACTTGTAAAAAAACTATGCGTCATTTCGTTCCATAATCAAACAAAGAACCCTAAAAGATATATTTTTAATAAAACTTTCTGTTTCAGTTCACAGAAACAGTTTTCTGTTCAGACCGATTTTGCTTATATTCTTAATTATTGTTTAGAATTGACTACTGAATGTTTCTGTCAAATATTATCAAAATCGGACTGTAAATGCCGCACAAACCTCCCCCTTTTTGGGGGAATTACCCCTCCAATCAAAAATCGCCGGTGACAAAAAAACTATGAAATATTAAAATCCGTACACCAAGTTTAGTTCAGATTGGTTGTAAAATACGACCTGTGGAGGAGTACCAACAAACCCACAGAGAAAAGCAAATTGAACTTGAAGCAAGACGCAAGCACGAATTAAGCAAGCAAATTAATACTTTTTGTTTGATTTAATAAAAAAGCATATAATTAAAATTACTACAATGTCTCAGGAAGCTGTTATAAAAAACTAAAGGTAATAATAATTAATTAATGAATACCTACTCAGTAATAATGTGATAATAGTGTTTTTCTGAAGGCCTATTGCGGTTTCTAATCTTGGATATTTAACTACTTAGATATCCTGTGATTGGCACACTGTATTAGAAATGTAAGAATTAGGCAAAATTTCCAAAACATCATTTATTGTGGATTGATGATTAATGTTGATCAATAATAATAAATAATAATTAATTAACCTACAGATGTTGCAAAAAACAATGTCCACTAAGTCCGTACTTTGAAGTAATTTCAGTAATTTCTGTACCGCTCGTTCTAAATGTAAAATCAGGAAGAAGCAGTATTTCTAGCTGAATACCCGTCCCGTGCTTCGCTACGTGAAACCCAAATACATACTTCTACATACATACAAATACGCCTTTTCCCCCGAAAGAGTAGGCAGAGCCTCTAATGGGCCTCTTTTCACAGTGGGTTGCACCGTGGGAAATAGACATGACAAGTGGTGAGCTAATCGCTGCCATTGCTTCCCACGACTGACTCTGCTAACGCTTTCTTCCAGTACAATACATTACTTAAACTAGCTAGCAGCCAGGACAAATCTTATACCAACGAATCTTACGAACAAGTCCGGATAATCCCTTATAGTCGGCTTTTACGAAATCCACGGGAGGAGATGGAGGGGGTCTATTTTTGGACCAGACACACCACCCCATATAATTACTAAGCATTCTATTCTTTGGGGCACTCTGCTCGTCAGTGTTCGTTTATAAATAAATAAATAACAATCTTATTTACCCTGAAAAACGATTTGGAAGTAATATGTCCTTCCTCATACACCCTACCGCTTTGACAAATTTCATCAAGATCGGAAAGAGAGCGTTTGTTACTTTTGAACTTATATTAGTGTGACTTCCCACGAACTATTTTTGCTTAAATTTTTTCAAAATAAGTTTTTCAAGAATAGCTTGTTACAGGCAATTTATATCTTCTATCTATTTATCTATTTATATAAAAATCAATTACTGTACGTAATGGCTTGACCGTTTTTTTCCTTGTTTTGTGGAGTGGAGTAAAAAAAATAGGAAAAACACAAAGGAACAGCTGAAAAACATAATTTTAGGTGATGCGAAGTTCACCGGGTCATCTAGTTAGTAATAGCAGTTGGTAGTTAGCTGGCTGCTTATGTCACTAACTGTATTTTCAAGCAAACACGTTCGCGGGTCATGTTTTGTCCCCATTTTCCATTTTAGACAAGCGGTCCAGGCGGAGTAACTCTTACCAAAGGCGGTGTACAATTTCAATTAATTATTTCAGTAGAGGTTGTAAACGCGCTACCGTGCAAATAGGGTTAGCATTTTCAAAAGTAAAGGTGACTTTATTATTTTTGAAATGGTCAGTTACCTTTGTTCTCTGTAATTTAAGTAGGTATTTAGTCATGCTTAACAAATACACGAAAAGGTAATTAGCGAGAAATGAGAAAATTATCCGAACGGAGTCTGGTGTGGTCGGCGATATCACCATGATGGAATTCCATTCACAGAGTAGGTACCTATTCCATTTGAGATTTTGGTGTCAACCATCGACGTATGTCTCACCATTTGTAAGAACACTAAAGAGGGCGCATGCATTAAAACTACAATTTTTTTCTTGAGAACTACGTGCGGTAGTTTTACACCCTGTATTTACTCCTCAAGTTCTACACATCGATTACAAACACGATCAGCTTCTATGTTCAGATAATTTTTGAAGTTTTTTTTTAATTTGGTCATAACGTACCCATTTTTTTTTAAATTTCACTTTTCCAGTTCTTACGCTGCGGAATAACCTGCAGATTCTAATTGTACCTCAATCATCTAAATCGGTTAAGGCGCTCAGAAGATATAATGGAATAAAAAACCTACATACATGAACCCTGAAAACAATACACTCCTTTTTAGGGGCAGTCGCGTAAATATCTAATTTATAAGAAGACGCACTGCGAATCCATATTATTACATATTCGTTTCGTTTCGTTTCGTATGAGGTAGTGCTGGCCTCTGGTGTCAGAGTTTGTCAAGCCGCCCGAGGGCCTCTGACATGGCTTATCGACTGCTATTAATCAATAACAGCCGGGACCGACAGCTTATTACATATTATTAGTGTAACAAATTTTTATGACGGAACAAGCAGATGACCCACCTGATATTAAGCGGTAACCTCTGCCTTTAACAACGCATTGCCTCATAGATCATGCCCACCTGGATGCACTCTATGTGGCATTGCACTGCGCGCGCGTCCCTGGGGACATAAAGATGAACAGTCTCATGTGCCTGTAATTTCAGCGGCATCCATACCAGAACACTGCAATGCGAGCATTACTGCTTCGCGGCAGAAATAGGTATGGCGGTAGTTCTTCGAACTCTTTCACAAAAAAGCTCTACTACTAACAACAAACTTATAGAGCAATGCGGCCTCCGATGGTACAGAATGTCATGTAGTTTGATGAGATATTAGCCAATATATAAAAAAGCTTCGTTCACGTGCAAAACGGCTTGAGTGCCCTACGTACACTCCCAGAAGCTCTTTAGTTGCTCTGGGAGTAGTAGAAACTGTGGTGCCTACCCAGTCCTCGCAGGAACCTATAGATCAAGGATTTTTTTTGTGAGGCGAAGAATGCGATTGCACGCTCTGATATCTTGTTTTCTTGCATAAAAAACAATATAAAATAACCTTTAAAGTTTTTTAAATTTTGTTGATGAATTCAATAACTCCAAATGTTTCTAAAACTAAAACGTGTAAGAAGTAAGTTTACCTATAATTGGATTTCAATTTTAAAAAGGTGGTATCTATTTTTATTTTTTATTGTGTGAGTTCCTATTGAATTTATGATTTCACTAGATAAATAAAAAGCTAAAAAACGATAAATTTTTTCTTGGAAACTACTCGCATAAGAATTCTTATCAAAAACTGAAAGCATCATCTTAGCCAGCATCTTAGGGACGCTTCCGTCTGGTAGTGATTTGGATCAGTTGAGCTACCTTTAGATCGTTAGCAGCGGTCTACCCTCAGGTGGAGAGCATCGAGCATGCCATATGTTTTTTTTTTTAATTGTATATACTCGTACCTACTTGTATTAGTTGTATTATTCTTTCTGTAAATAAATGTAATTAAACTTTAAAATTGTAGAGCTCATTATAGACATTTCGTAAACCTATAGCGCCTTGGTGTTACCATTACCCTCCTCTATGCTATTTACGAGTATGTTTATCTTATAAGACCACCATGATTACTGTGCCGAGCCCTGTGGGCAAGTAGTGACCTAAAGAACACTCCTTGTTGTATATTATGCTTTACGTAACGTAAATACGAAAATTACGAGTTGAACTGGATTTATGCATCGTAATACATATTACATAAGTTCAAGTTAATTGCCAGGAACTAATTACCTATGATCCGTAAGGGAATACAATATACGCAAGGTTATAACGTAACACCCAACATTCCCTTAGAAAGCCCAGAGGGCCTAGTACAGGTTTGTCTTAGTGTTGCATTTGGTATCCTGCTGACTATCGAATTGCGAGTCGATATTTGTTTTGAGTTTCTCCGTGAGTCCGCTAGAGGCGCTTATCGTTTTCTGCATACAAAAACTACATTTCAACTCGCAATTCGGTATTCATTATTACTAGAGGTTCCAAATTACAAATCCAGAAGGCCTAGAACAGATTTCACTGTACTGCATCAGAAGATCCCACAATAGGATCCCCTGTGTCGTGGGTATCAGGAACTACGAGTACCGCAGTACCACAACAGCCAGACCCAGAACAAATATTTACAGATCATACAAACACTTGTCCCGCTGCGGGAATCGAACCCGCAACCTCTCGCATCTCTGCCGGCTACTCACCCGCTACGTCATAGAGTTCGTTATACGAATACCTATAAGCTTAGGTGATGCCGCTGTCTACTACTTAGATCAGTGATAGCCGTAGAAAACGCACGCATAATTCATCCATTAAAATGGTCTGCCCATGTGCACTAGTTGAATGGTGCATTGTGCCTGGAGGAATGCATTATCGGTGATATAGATCTACAAGGCTCGATTACAGATTCATCCGTGTCTGCGTAACAGGGAATTAACAATTTATTGAACATTGTGGGATACTAAAGAGATAAGATAAATAGTATAAATAGATAAATAGTACGGTATACGCGCGGTTCGTGCGGTCTATAAGAAGGAAGTAAAAATGTTTTTTATTTATAAATTTTCATTACCTCACGGGTCTCGTCTAACAGGACGCACCCTACAGCTTACTATGGCGCAATTAGCCATTGCTCCCTGACGTGCTATCGCGAAGACAGCCGAGAACGAACTGATTTGAGGTTTACTAACAGGTGCATTGCACCTATATCTGACAGCCAAAGTGACACGGAAAGTAGGTGCACTTTCGTTATCTAATGTAATTATAGGTCTGATGCTTATAAGCAACTCGAGGTACTGTATATATTCTGTGCTCGAGGGTTATACTCAAGTGGATTTTGTTGTCTATCCCCTGATGTTATCCCTTATTCAGCTTTTACGACAACCGCGGGAGGAGATGAAGGGGTCTATTTCAAGGTCGGAGACATCACGGCTATTTATACTTTTTTAATAAGGGTCACAAAACTATCGATTATCCTTAGATTTTGCTTTCAGAATTAGCGAAGCAGCAATGGGCAGGCCATATAGCTCGCAGAATTACCGTTGGGGAATAAAGATTCTCGCGTGGCGACCACGAAACCGACGACGCAGAAGACCGGCCCAAGATGATGGTGATGATGATGATGATGATGATGACTTACTTTTTCTGTTTTACTGTAATAAAGCTACGGAATGGTGCGGACAGATTTGACAAACCGCACACAATTAGATAAAATCCGATTCAAATCTATGTAATGCTAATTTTAGTGACCGAATAACGGCATGCGCTTTGTCATGTTGTCATGTAAATAAAGCCGAACAAGCGGCGCGGCGGCTTGCTAACATTTAAATGTTTAAGCCTACTCTACAATGGTAAAGCTGGGCAATTAGTCAAAAGTCCTTTGTTCGCAGATGGTCTTAGTAGCCCACGGTTAAACCATAAATAAACATTACTACGCAGAACTGAAATTCCTCTAATGGCCAGTCCACAATACCGCACAAGGGAAGCGTCAACTTTTCACACATACATAGCATTTTGAACTTTATCTCGATTATCTGCCTCTGTGACCTCTGTGGCGCGGCGGGCGAAAGTTCATCTGCAACGCAGGAGGTTGTGGGTTCGATTCCCGCCTCGGAACAAATATTTGTACGATCTGCAGATATTTGTTCAGGGTGTTGTGGGTATTATGTAAATATAATTTAAAAAAAAACTGTAATATATTTTATTAAGTATATCAGTTATCTAGTACCCATAAAACAAGCTCTGCTTAGCTTGGGGCTAGATAATGTTGTGTGAACAGTATAGCATTATTATTTATTATTTAACGTACAAATTGATATATGAGAAAAACAGGTAGCGCGGCTTTCCGAAAATTCTGGAGCATTCTGGAAAATTCTCTGGAATTCCGTCAATGACGTTACGTAGATAAAGTTCAAAATGCTATGAGTATACGAAATGTTGGCTAGGAAGATTCTTAGGGTCAGTTCAACCCTAGAACTGGGTTGAACTGGGTTTAGTAGTAGTAGAGCTATTTTGTGAAAGAGTTCGTCCGGGGAAGTACTACCACCATACCTATTTCTGCCACAAAGCAGTAGTGCTCGCATTGCTGTGTTCTGGTTTGAAGGGTAAGGGTGCCGGTGAAATTACAGGCACATGAGACTTTTCATATTTATGTCTCAGGGTGGCGGGCGCAGTGCAATGCCACATAGGTTGCGTCCTAGGTGGGCGTAATCTATAAGGTAATGCACTGTTCATAGGCAGAGGTTACCGCTTAACATCAGATGGGCCTCTTGCTTGATCCGTCATCCAAGTAGTATAAAAAAAAAAAAAAAAAAAACACTTTAGTCAAAAAAGTAATCGCTCCACATAGCGAAGCCGGCACATATATCATGTTAATACTTGTCTTGTGTTCTCCAGGCACCGCACAGGCGCTTCCCACCTAGTAGTAAAAAGGATCATCAAATAAAGCCAAGCCGTGTTTGTTAGACTAATTAGTGCTAATTATTCTAGGTTTGGTCGCGTTAGAACGAGTCAATTTAGTTTATAAGACGATTAAAAATGACCATTGCAATTTCAATGAATAAAATATTGTTGACAATATTAGAACAGTCAGTTACTGGGAGGAGCGCCAAAGTAACCAAAAGCCACATGTCTGGATTATGCCTAATGCGGGTTTCACTTCTAGTAGGCTTTCTGTGGTTGGACCGCTGACCCGGTTAAGTGAAAATGTCTCATTAAAGGCAATGGGCTTAATTACTGAATGTGTTAAAAAGCGGTCAAGTGCGGGTCGGACTCGCCCATGAAGGGTTCCGTAGCAACAAGTAACATAATATAAAAGTTCATGGATGGTTTACGATTTATGATGTATTAAAAAAAAACTCGTTGAATTAAGAAAGAAGTGTCTCACGCGCAAACTATTCAGTTTAGAAAAAAATTCTTTTAGAAACCTTAATATCATTTTTGAAGTCCAATCCATAGATAACCCACACGTATGGGTTTGATATGAAAAAAATTTGTTGACTTGCAGTTATAAGTATGGGGAACCCCAAAAATGTATTGCTTTTTTTTTCAATTTTTGTGTGAAAATCTTAATGCGGTTCACAGAATACATCTACTTACCAAGTTTCAACAGCATAGCTCTTATAGTTTCGGATAAAAGTGGCTGTGACATACACGGACAGACAGATATGACGAATCTATAAGGGTTCCGTATTTTGCCATTTGGCTACGGAACCCTAAAAATGGTGCAGTAAAACGTATCATGACTTAGAATGCACGTTTTGCATGTCGAGCTCGACAATCGAGTGCGATGATAATTGGTTGTGGAGAAAATATATGTTTTTGAGAATACTCATACATTCGATTATGATCTAAATGAGAACGTAGTTCCAGATATAGAACTGAAACTGAAACATTCGACAGGAAAAATAAACCACGTATTTAGAAGGCCAATTCTCATACATACATAGATACATGCCTTTTTCCCCGAAGGGGTAGGCAAAGCCTCAAAAGGCCTCTTTATACCGAGGGTTGCATTTTTTAAAACAAATAAAACGTTAAAACACTTAACTTATGTGGTAATTAAATACAGATTATAATAATTTCAATCAATTTTGTAAATTGATTGCTGAGTTTTATCTATAAATTATTATTTTTTTCGTATAAAGTAAACATCATTTTATTATCATTTGTTTATACAACTCTTTGCTAGTAAACTTTTTAAAGGACTAGAATTAAGAAAATATTGTAAAGAAATCACCCTAGATCGGTAAAATTAACTTTCAAGCTATGTTTACTGGCCTTGTAGGTACACTTTTCGTGCAACTGCATTGAAAAATACTTTACTCATAATTTTAGATAAAGACGGTGTTAATTGTTACAGTCACGCAAGGTCACTGTTTTTGGCCACATTCATACAGTTAAATTAGATTTGATAGCGACCTACATGTCCATCAGGCAGGGCAGTAAACAGTCATGTCCCTCTGTGACCCACTTTAGGGCAAACATTAGCTTAGTGATACTTGTGGTACGTTTTTATTGGTCGTTCCATTTACACTTTTATCGCGTACGGCCCACCGTCCACTGAAACTAGGTACACTGCATTGTTACGTACTAGATTGTATGCTTGCTATGATAATTGTAGAAATACTCTAAATTCTCGCGTATCTACAGGTCTAGCGCCCCTGAGGTATGGGAGCGATACGGGAGGGGTGTTTTCGTTACGTCAAAATGAAGCGTGGCTTCATGTCATCTGATAATATGAGAGCCGAAAACACCCCTCCCGTACATACCTCAGGGACGACTCACCTGTTGTTACTATCAAAATGGCGCACTTGTACCTACTGCGCGAAGAGTAATTAATTTGCCTAATGTCAGAGGAAGAACTATGGAACTAAAAATGTTGTGTCTTACTTCATCCCGTATCGATTCTCGGCATTTGTCCTGCTCCTCCGTATTCATGATAACTGTACGGTTGAGCTACATTCTGAGCTCACATACAGCTCTACTGTTACTACTTGGCATGCTTGTAACACATTTGTGTAGGGGGTACGCTACATTTTGACCGTGTACTGAAGCTTTAGGAGACAGTAGCCCTTTTACTTAGTGATTAACGATCCACTACCAGCAAACTGCGGATTTGCCGCCTTGCTGGACGCAATAACATACCTAGAGTCCGCGCCACGACTGAAGTCCGACGGCCTTTTGAGGAACTTACGGAAAACAGAGGTAGGTTTTCGCTTTTGCACTTTTGCGCATAGAAACTAGCGCTCCAGTCACCGGACTTTACCTACTATACAAACAAAATATGGATATGTAAGGATTATGAAGGTAGGTTCGTATGCCGTGAAATCTATTTAAGTATAGGCATTGAATGTAACTTGGTTGCTTTATAGTTATTAGCTTCGGTATCTGTAACGTTTAACAAAAGGCGCTTATTACACATACGAGATGAATACATAAATGATCGAGATGCATGATCAATGTCGGTCTCTCAACTTGAGAAACACAATGCTGCATAATTTTATGATAGTTAGGTTCACTTGTTTCTTTATTTCACGGTAATTTTATAAATCTGACAAGACCCCTATACAACCGCAAAACAAAATCATGAATCTTATGAATAGAATTTTTGGCAGAAATTATATTTTATGACACGGTATCAAAGAATATAACTACTAACCAATCAAAATAGGTTTGTAATTCTTTGTTATTGTTTTGTTTGTAAGAAAATTTGTTTGTTTTTTGTATTGTTGCTTGTGGTTTGTGTTGTGAATTGTATCTCGATTTGTATCGTTGCCAAAACACAAGCAACGAACAAAAAATAAACAAATTATCTCGATTAATAATCGAGATGCGATGGGTGTAATATTACCTATTTATAATAATTACATCCATTTATTAGACAATGTATACATGTACAGCCACTGTTCAACAAATTGAATTGATTTGATATCAGAAACGGAACTAACGATTTCGATGAAATTTGACATAGTAAGGTTTTTGGGGGCAAAAATCGAGCTAGCTCTTATATTGGGAAAACGCGTTTTTCCAGGTTTAGGTCTGTGAGGTCTGTATTTGGATGGGTGACTACTTGGGCTTGAACACTTTTTGCGAGTATTTTTTTTAACGATTATTTTTTCAGACACCGAGCGATGCTTGGTCTCACCAGATATTAAGTTATTATGGTACATACCCGTATCAACAATTCCGGGTAATCCCTTGATCGGCTTTTACGACATCCACGGGAGGAGACGGAGGGGTCTACTCTTAGGCCGGACACACCACAGCTCTACTACTACTAAAACGACTACTGTACTGTTCATGGGCATTCATAAACGATGGATGGTGGGTATATGTTCACGATTATCAAATAAATAGAAGTGCCGCTTACAATTGAAATGATATATGCAGCTAATTGGATTTGTCCATTCATTTCCATTTATCTCGGATCCTATCCTATTTCTTCCTCAATTCCGTGGCATTTGTAATCAGGCGATGTAGTGTTCTAATATTTCATAGCTCACTTTGTATTCCTGTGTGTTGTGCGATAACACTCAGCTGTGCGTATCAAGTGTAGGTATCTACTGAGCATTATGTGTGCATTGTCGGGCATATTAAACCGATGCACAGAGTTCTAACTTTACCTAGACACTGCCACCAATGGGCGCATTCACGTAGGACGATAACGACAAGACACGATATCGTGACGATACCTGAGGGGTGAGTCTGAGTTTTGCAAACACCATCGTTACGGTGAACGTAACACGATCGTACGTGTATAACATAATAACTAGCTATTAATCTGTGCCAAAAACGTCACAGATTAATGGCTAGTTACTACGCAATACACGTACACTCGCCGTTACGATCATCGTTACGATGGTGTGTGTAAACTCGGACTTGCCCCTCAGGTGCGGAACGATGACCATACCACACATACGCACGCAGCACTTCGGGTAAACAATAAGTTTTATGTGAAAAATATATTTTTCAATAAAAGCTTATATAAAATTAGTGATCGTAACCGTGTGCTGATCAAAATGAGCGTAAACACGGCCAGTCTACTATTATCCATCGAGGAGTTCCGTTGTCCACCTTCCGTCTCCATTATCAGATCAGCTCGCTGCCACCATCATATTGTATTATCATCGGAACTTGATAGGTATGCTAAATTGCAGCTCAATCGGTTGAGGATAACTGCTTTAAAATTCAGTTGCAAGATTCTACCCGGATTCCACCCAGACAAACATACATGGCATGTTAAATAAAAGCTTGTAAAAAAAAGTACGGTACACAGACGTACAACTGTTATGCCTGAACGACCTCTGTGGCGCGGGCGCGGCGGGTGAAGGTTCCCCTGCGACGCAGGAGGTTGTGGGTTCGATTCCCGCCTCAGAACAAATATTGGAACGATCTGCAGATATTTTTTCAGGGTGTTTTGGGTATTTTCTATGTATAATAAAAAATATCTATCTATGTTATATATTGTGTATTAAGTATATCAGTTATCTAGTACCCATAACACAAGCTCTGCTTAGCTTGGGGCTAGATAATGTTGTGTTAACTGTCCAGCATTGTTTATTTATTTATTTATAACAAAAAAAAACTATCTATGTAATGTATTGTATTAAGTAATATCAGTTATCTAGTTAATGACACAAACTCTGCTTAGCTTGGGGCTAGATAATGTTGTGTTAAGTCCAGCATTTTTTATTTATTTATTTTATTTATGCTATTGAACCACGGGTAAATTAATGGGCATTGTCCCTGAAGTTGTATTCGGGGACAAACAGGAACTAGTCAATTATTTTACCCGAAGAGTAACTGGTTGTACCATCATCATCATCAACAGTCCGTCTTCACGCACTGCTGGGTATAGGCCAATCTTAGACACTTAATCATGGTCAAATGAAACGGTAGTGATGTATTCGCCATTGATGTCATGTTCAACGCCTCTAAAACGCAGGCTTGTCTCTTCTCGGCGAAAAAAAGTCCGTTTCTCCAAGTTCCTGTATTCCGAGATGTACCTGTTGCTATAGGAGATCACCTCGAGCTCTTAGGTGTTTCGCTCACGCCTACTCTCAACTTTGGCTCCTACATCGAGTCTAAGGCAAAAACAGCTGCCATGAAGCTAGGCATCCTGAATAAGGTAAAGCGTTACTTCACACCAGGACAGCTTCTCAGTTTATATAAAGCACAAGTCCGGGCTGGTATGGAGTACTGCTGCCATGTTTGGGATGGCTCGGCCAAACACCAGCTTGCTGCCTTGGACTCGATCGAACGTAGAGCTTTCAGGCTTATAGGTGAGCAACATATGGCGGAGACTAAGATCCAGAGTCTCGAGCACCGCCGTAAGGTTGCATGCCTTGCGATCTTCTATAGGTTACATTTCGGTGAATGCTCCCAGGAACTGCACGATCTGATCCCACCATCTCCTTTTCATCATAGGACGAGCAGGCGTACGGCTCAGTACCATCCTTACCTCATTGGTATACCTTCTATTCGCACAAAACGTTTCAGTTCTACCTTTATAATGCGAACTGCTAAGGAGTGGAATACACTACCGTCGTCTGTCTTTCCTGAAAACTATAATCTGGGTCTCTTCAAGTCAAGAGTGAATAGGTGCCTTCTAGACCTTTGTGCTTCATCTTCGGCCACATCGTCACTTACCAACAGGTGAGATCGTGGTCAAACAAAGGTCTATCAATGTTAAAAAAAAAAAAAAAGATGTTGATGCCATATCCGTTTCAGTGCAGAAGTGTACGGACGGCATTGTCCGACGTGGACGAAATCTAAAGCTGGGAACTGACCAACGTTACGAGGTGTAATGTAACATTCGCATCGAGCATGTTACGCATTGAGCATGTTCGCTTTGTTCTAAAAAGTGGCACGTTGCTCGCTGGTTTCCCCGTAACACTACGTACTGACTTCATGAATGCTCGCTGAGTAACATGTTAGATTACACCTCGTAACGTTGGTCAGTTACCAGCTTTATAAATCCCACTTAACAAAATGAAACTATGTTTAAACCACAGATAAAATAATACTATACTAGTGTTTAGACTAATCTCAGGTAAGTGTAGACAGACAACAATTTGTTGTCGAAATTTTCTTTAGAAAATGTCATGACATATTACCTCCATACCAGAACTGACCATTCATAAAGAGACAATAATACCTAGGTTCACATACCTGACTTGCTCAACCAAATATTAAACTGAGCAATATTATAACAAGTGTTCCTATTGTCTTACAATTTCTTAATAGTTTTACAAATCCTATTCAAAATAGTTTAGATATTAAGAATGCAACTCTTACATTGCAAAATACAATCGCAATAGACGCTTTACGTGAAATTGCAATTGGAGCGTGAGTAAACTACCAAAATATTTCGTGTTGCGATCCGATAACCTAGGTGTTATTTATATCGAAACCCACTTCAATTATATATGCGATAGTTTTGATCTTTGGCTGAACTAATTTCTATGAAACTTTGTAAATTTTTTTTATACTACTTGGAATGACGGATCAAGCAGATGGCCCACCTGATGTTAAGCGGTAATACCCTCCGTCTATGAACAGTGCATTATAACATAGTTCACGTCCACATAGGTCGCAACCTACGTGGCATTGCACTGCGCTCGCCACCCGGAGTTATAAAGATGAAAAGACATGGTTAGAATATGACCTGCATAGCATACTTTTAATCCAGAAAATCAATCAATTTGCGTGACCGGTATCCGGTTATCCATTATCCCGCCCGGTATTAAAAATATATTCAATGTACCAGCGGTTACTGAATAACCGGATTCCGGTCAAATAGGGTACTATCGGGTGTATTCAGGTATCAGGAACACAAATAAAAGTATTTTCCTTATCAATACCTACTAATAATAATACAAGTGTACCTATTACTACTACCTACTACGTTTTTTTTTGTTTTCTAATTGAATTCTTTAAACAATTCTTGGTCACGTGGTTACGAAGTAACTTTTATTTAATCTGTGGTCATGGTTTAATTGTACCTATTGTAAAAATTTACACATATCTATTTCTGACGCTTCAATGAAACCGGTGCATTGCGCTAGTCATAAAAATTGCGCTGGCCCCATCATAAAAATTTGATTGAACGCGGATCTTTTTTCATAAGGATTGGCCAGATTTAGCAACACACCATCCAAAATCAATGTAGGTACACGGAATTTTGTAATATACCAGAAAAACACAGGGTTACCTGGAAAGGTCACGATTACAAAAACAAACAAAAAAAAATTGTAAAAAATCGCTGCAATATGCAATAATTTAATAGGACGATAAAATTCGTTTATTTTGTACGCGAGTAGTACCGCTCCTCGCATCGACTCAGAAAATCTATCAGAACAAGGAATCAAAGTCAACGGATCTATCAGGACAAGGGATCAATGTCAACGGATCTTTTTAGGACAAGGGATCAAAGTCAACGGATCTATCAGGACAAGGGATCAAAGTCAACGGATCTATCAGGACAAGGGATCAAAGTCAATGGATCTATCAGGAACTACTCTTTAATAAATGTGTTCTTTATCCTAAGCGAGTATACCTATGTTAAATTGTAGATTTTTATATTTTCCTTGTATTAGGTTATTATTTTAGGTGTTTGTTATTCAGCGGCTCAAGAACAGACCCCTCCATCTCCTCCCGTGGATGCCGTAAAAGCCGACTAAGGGATTACCCGGACTTGTTTGTAAGATTCATTGGTATAAGATTTGTCCTGGCTGCTAGCTTGTTATGGAATGTAAAGAAAGCGTTAGCCGACTCAGTCGTGGATGGCAATGGCGGCGATGAACTCACCACTTGTCACGTCTATATTCCATGATGGTGTTGCTCACGGTGAAACGAGGCCCATTGAGGCTCTGCCTACCCTTTCGGGGATAAAGGCGTGTGTCTATGTATGTATGTATGTAATGAAAACTATTTCTCAGAATGAACTGATAAATCAGAATCGGAAATGTATTTATTGTTCAAATATTTGTACAAAAGATGGTATATGGAGGTAGATGTACAAGTTTAAACAGTTTGTCTCTAGGACGTACAATTATAACAATAAACAAACTCTAACGCGTTTAAACTGATTTTATTGAAATAATGCGCTCTCTTGCATAAAACAAGTAGTAGTAGAGCTTTTTTGTGAAAGAGTTCGTCCGGGGAAGTACTACCACCATACCTATTTCTGCCGCAAAGCAGTAGTGCTCGCATTGCTGTGTTCCGGTTTGAAGGGTAAGGGTGCCGGTGAAATTACAGGCACATGAGACTTTTCATCTTAATGTCTCAGGGTGGCGGGCGCACTGCAATGCCACATTAGGGTGCGTCCTAGGTGGACGTGCCCTATGAGGTAATGCACTGTTCATAGGCAGAGGTTACCTCTTAACATCAGGTGGGCCTCTTGCTTATTCCGTCATCCAAGTAGTATAAAAAAAAAACCTCGATAACTTTGTGATTATTGAGTAAAAATAAAATAATGACAACGCAATTATCATACCCTATAGTCTGCAACTGCCCTTAATGTTTAACCCCCAACTCAAAAAGAGGGGTGTTATAATGACGACCTCTGTAGCGCTTCAGGCGAGTAGCCGGCTGAGATGCGATAGGTTTCTGGTTCGATTCTCGCTGCAGGGCAAATATTTATACGATCTGCAAATATTTGTTCCGGGTCTGGGTGTTATGGTACCATGGTACTCGTAGTTTCTGATACCCACGACACAGGGAATAAATAGTGTGGGATCAGGACTATGTATGTGACTGTTGGGTGTTATATTATGTCATGTTATGTTATAAGTTTGACCGCTATGTGTGTGTGTCTGTGCCACCGTAGCTCTTAAACGGATGAACCGATTTGAATGCTGTTTTTTTTATTTGAAAGTAGGTTTTCGAGCGATGGTTCTTAGACATATTTAATCAAAATCGGTTCAGCCGTTTTATTGCGCTGGGGGTTTTTTAAATTTATAAAATTTCTTCCTAACACGCTAGGGGTAGAACTATTCACATAGTTAAATAAAACGTTGTAAAAATAAATACGACTAACGAAGCTCGGTCGCACGATATTACCGAATATTAGGGAAAAAGCTAACACGACGTAAATAAGTTCGTTAAACTTTATTGACATTAAACTCCTGATAATAAACTTGTTTATCTGCTTTTATTATTATTCGTCGGTTCATAGTTGAAGACTGGTAAAATATTCTGTTGCTCTATGTTCGAATAAGAGTATTATGAACCTGCCGCAGCCAACAGGTTGAATCCAGCCGTTTAATTGGAAACTAAACAACGCCATTAACTACATCAAAAAATCCTGGGACCTCCAAAAATAGCTATAATTGTTATCCTCGTAACTCACGAGGATAACAATTACCTATAGCTATTTTTCACGTTTGTGAGATTGTAGTCCCCAGATAGGTTGTTAGTTTTTAAAACGATTTTGTTAGCCTTTCTACACAAATAAAACTGATTTTATTAAAATAATCAAATAAATAATCAATTAAAATTTTTATTATAATAATCTGTCCAGCATTATTTATTTATTTAATTGAATGAAATGGCAATCCGTCCAATTAAACAGCTTAAAAGGGCTAGCCGTCCAATTAAGGCGCAGATATAACGTGAAATGAGGTGCATTAAAAACTAAAAAAAAAAAAAGTAACACTATATCTGTTAATCTACATCATATAAAGCATGTCCTACCTTAGCTATAGGTAAGTCTTACCTATAGCCCATCTGAAATTATTATTCTGCACGGTACTTTTGTCATTACAAAATGCATGCGACAAAATTACTACTTTCCTTGCCGACTTGCCCCCTTATAAACTTAAATGCAATATTTTCTACTCACGTTTGCGCGCAAAACTTTCTTGTGGCAGATAGCTATCTGGATAGCAACTCTATTTAATATTCACCAGCAATAAAACAGAAATAAACATTCATATCCTAAAAAAAACTATAAAAACGTCTTGTCAAAATAATGGAATTCTTCATTCAAAATATTTTTCTCTGACGTTTCGCGATCTATTTTTCGAAGTTGTACTCGTATTTGTAATGAGCGCGTACACTGCTTGACGCGTGTTGGCGGACTGGCAAAACTCCAGTTAAAATTTGTTAATAGATCGAAAACGTACCGGCATAAACCAACCGAATCTGAATAAACACGATTAATTCAAAAGATACAGAGTTAACAAAGGAACAACTTCATATTGCCGGTTTCTTCTTGTTGCGATTCACTTTCTAGCGTAGATGTAATTGCAAGAGCGATAAAAACAAAACACTGACGTATAAGTATTATGTCACTAGGGATAATATCATCATAACACACATGCGTTGATGTGATGAGTTTTTGTGTTGTTCTGCATATCTGGGAAAAATCTTCTTTTTGACGAGATCCTAATAGTTATTTAACGACCTCTGTGGCGCAGCGGGCGAAGATTCGCCAGCGACGCAGGAGGTTGCGGGTTCGATTCCTGCCTCAGAACAAATATTTGTGCGTTTGCAGATATTTGTTCGGGGTGTTCTGTGTATTTTCTATGTAGAATAAAAAAATATCTATCTATGTAATATATTGTATTTAGTATATCAGTTATCTAGTACCCATAACACAAGCTCTGCTTAGCTTGGGGCTAGATAATGTTGAGTCCAGCATTATTTATTATCTTTATTATTAACGTCCTTTTTTCTTTTTTTTTTTACATTTTGGAATGACTGATCAAGCAGATTGTCCTTATGTTAAGCGGTACCCTCTGCCTATGAACAGTGCATTACCTCATAGGTCACGTCCAACTAGGACGAACCCTGTGTGGCATTGCACTGCGCCCGCCACCCTGAGACAATAAAGATGAAAAGTCTCATGTACCTGTAATTTTACCGGCACCCGTACCCTTAAAACCGGGACACAGCAATGCGAGCACTACTGCTTTGCGGCAGAAATAGCTATGTTGGTAGTACTTCCCGGACGAACTCTTTCAAAAAAAAACTCTACTACTAACCTTATCTACTCTACTGTTAATTAATTCAAGTTAATCTATTATACATTTATTTACAGAAAGAATAATACATACAAAATACATACATACGTTTCATATGCATTTTGTACATTCAAAGTTAATTAAGTTATGTAGACACAAAAACCCTATAAAGGTATGTAAATTTTATATTAAATACCCAGACTTGTTACTAAGATTCGTTGTTACAAGATTTGTCCTGGCTGCATGTGTTATTACTGGAAGAAAGCGTTAGTCGAGTTAGTCCTGGGAAGCAATGGCGGCGATAAGCCCACCACTTGCCACGTCTATATTCCCACGATGCGATGGTGCTCACAGTGAAAAGAGGCCCATTGAGGCTCTGTCTAGCCTTTCGGAGAAAAAGGCGTATGTCTATGTAGTATGTATGTAGTTCCACAAAACTACAACAAATAAAATGTTATAAAGACTTATCGCCGCCGTGGGAAGCAATGTCCTACGATTGTCTCGGCTAACAATGTCCTACGATTGACTCGGCTAACAATGTCCTACGATTGACTCGGCTAACAATGTCCTACGATTGACTCGGCTAACAATGTCCTACGATTGACTCGGCTAACAATGTCCTACGATTGACTCGGCTAACAATGTCCTACGATTGACTCGGCTAACAATGTCCTACGATTGACTCGGCTAACAATGTCCTACGATTGACTCGGCTAACAATGTCCTACGATTGACTCGGCTAACAATGTCCTACGATTGACTCGGCTAACAATGTCCTACGATTGACTCGGCTAACAATGTCCTACGATTGACTCGGCTAACAATGTCCTACGATTGACTCGGCTAACAATTTCATCCAGTAAATAACACATGGTCTAATCTTATACTATTATAACAAATCTTACGAACAAGTCCGGTTAATCCCTTAGTCAGCTTTTACCACATCTATAGAGGAGACGTGGGGTAAGTATATTCTTATACCGGACACAAACTAAATATAATGATTACTTTTCAAAATTCAAATTATCCTCATGTCAGCCTCGCATCGTCCCAGCCTATCCCAGGTGTCTCACACAATAAGGAATTGGGCCGGGTCTGACCTCGGGGTCAGTACTTACTATTATATTGGGCTCTGTTATTTATTCTGTGGTCGGGCACACAGGCCTAATGACCTTGTCACAGATCACCGCCCGCTCGAGTCATAATGGGTCACAATATGACCATATGAGTCTGTGACGAACTGGGAATATCTCAAAATTACCTATATGCACGGAATACTATATGCGAGGTATCTCCCCGTCTCAGAAGGTTAAGGAAATAATAATATGGATTGTTTAAGTAGATAAATTAAAAAACCCGGTAGTTATTTACACGAAACTCTATACGCATCAGAACAGTGAAGATAAATTATATTGTCTGTGCAATTCTTAGGTATCTACTCTTTCCCAAAGACTTTTATTGCGCTAATTATTATGGTACGATACGAAGATAACAGAAGGCGCGCGACGATCTGAAAATTAGACCGCCTTCTAACATAATGTACATTATAAAAATAACATGAAATACTGCAAACGCAAAGTGCGTTCATTACAGCCAAAATAGAGTATGTAAAGTCATTTATGAGCACACCATGCACCAGCGAAGCTCTTCCGTATAAAGCAGATAAACAGTCGCCGTGGCTGAAATCGGCTGGATGACATCATCAACATGGTACCTACCACAATACCTGAAGAATAAACTTGAAACAGGCGCCCCAAAATCCACAACCGATCAAGTTGTTTCGTACATCTGGATTGAGGGACCCTTGCTTGAATTGAGCTGTAATTTCCGTTTCAGGGTATAATATAATATTATGTTTATAGTTCTACGGTTTCAAGCCAATTCAAGCTAGGATCCATCAATCCAGACGTACGAAATAACATGAACAGTTTTGTTTTGGTAATACCGTTAAGGGGTCCTGTGAGTTCTACCAGTAATGACGTATGGTGCTGAGGCGTGGACTCTCACAGTAGGACTCAAAGTCAAAGTCAAAGCCAAAAAATATTCATTGAAATCATAAGGATAATTTTGAATCGTCTTAAAAAATAAATTTACATTTACTCCTTTTTTTTTATTTTTTTATTATACTACTTGGATGACGGAACAAGCAAGAGGCCCACCTGATGTTAAGCGGTAACCTCTGCCTATGAACAGTGCATTATCTCAAAGGTCACGTCCACTTAGGACGCACCCTATGTGGCATTGCACTGCGCCCGCCACCCTGAGACATAAAGATGAAAAGTCTCATGTGCCTGTAATTTCACAGGCACCCCATACCCTTCAAACCGGAACACAGCAATGCGAGCACTACTGCTTTGCGGCAGAAATAGGTATGGTGGTAGTACTTCCCCGGACGAGCTCTTTCACAAAAAAGCTCTACTACTACTACTCCTGTTCCAACGCAACCAGACCTAGAAGAATCAGGCAACAAACATGGTCTGTTTTATTTTTTGATGATCCTTCTTACTACTAGGTAAGCCTGTGTGGTGCCTCGAGAACAAGTCGAAGCTGATTCAAAGAAAAAAAAAGGAAAACCAACTTAAAAGCCTAATCAGTTCAAGGTATATATATATATATATATAGCGAGCTATATATAGAACGGTTTAGCGGATTTTGGTGATACTTAGAGTGTGGATGCGTAGTTCAGGTGAGGGGACTGCTGCTTCCCCCCCCCCCCCCCCCCCCCGTTCACGCGTGCCAAGCCGCGGGCAAAAGGCTAGTAATATTATAAAGAGGTAGTTTGTGAGTTTGGTTGTATGAGGTAATCTCCGGAACTACTAATCTGATCCTGAAAACTCTTTTAACTATTCATCATCATCATCCACGGCCTGACTTCACCCACTGCTGAGTATAGGCCTCTCTTTGCCTTTGCCATTCCTTATGAATTCCTCATTATTTTAAATATTAGGAAGCCACATTATCCCTAGGCTATTTTTAACCCCGACGCAAAAAGAAGGGTGTTATAGGTAAGTTCGACCGCTATGTGTGTATGTGTGTCATTCTGTGGCACCGTGTAGCTCTTAAACAGGTGACACGATTTGAATGCTGTTTTTCTTATTTGAAAGCAGGTTTTCTAGTGATGGTTCTTAGACATGTTTTATCAAAATCGGTTCAGCTGTTTCATTGCGTTGGGGGTTTTAAATTCATATAAAATTTATATGTTTATATTGATGCGAACTATGCGCGGACGAAGTCGCGGGCTAACACGCTGGTATTTTTAATAAGTAGCGCTTATTTATTTAAAAAAAAATGAAGTAAAACGAATCAATTTTGAAATTAAAAGGCTAACGAATTTGTTCTATGCGGGTCTCGGATCAACGTACGGAAAACCAATAAAAATACAATGACTCCATTCACTAAGATGATACAATAAACGGTTTTTATGATGAGTTCAAGAGACGAATCGTTCGTAATAGCTAGCTACTTACCATCCCATGTTTGCAGCTAACAAAAAACAACATAGGTTAGAGGAACTACCTACCTACGACTTGGTTTAAGCGTAGGTAGTGCTAGAATCATCGACGTAAATAAAATGAATGGACGGGCCTTAGGGAACGATAGTTTTGAAGCTTCTAAACAGACCTAGCTAGTATACTTCGCTTCAGTCAGTCTTTGTCACGGCAACGAGTGACAGCTATGCTGAAAAATACCAAAATTAGATACCTTGGTAATACAATGCCTTCCTGTGCTTTTCTGCAAGTGCAAACAACACAAGAAATACAAATAAAGCTTCAGGCATCGCATTTAATTCGTAAGTAAAGGTTTTGTAATATAATTTTCATCAATTGATAAAAAACTTATAAATCGTCGTGTGGTAGGAAAACTACATAACTAACACATTTTGCGAAATCGACTTTATTGCATGGTTATGATGGCCCATACATGTCGATGGACACGTCTTGCTCTAGAGGACGAGCGACAAGGAGGACTACGCCCCAGGACATTATCTCAATGTTCCCCACTCTGAATGAAAGTTAACAGACACAAGTTTATACTCGTAGATAGTTTTAATTTTAGTCGACATACCTTTTTCTTTTTGATACTTAGAATTATTGTGTTCCACAATTTTTTTTCATTTTGTTGATTTTATAAGCATTAGTCGTATGATAAGTTTGTTATGTCACTTACTTTGAATTTATAAGTCTGCTAAAATAATGTAGGTGTTTCAGTAGTTTTCTAATATTCAGTCTTGATAAAAAGAAATGATTAGAGGTTGGTTTTATTTTAAAATGTATTTTAATATTATATAAATCTATACCCATGGATAGGATTGTCATATTCAAATAAGTAAATAATAGATCATTTCAATTATTCAAATCTTTGGCGAGGGAAAAATACATAATCGTTTTTTTATTTTTTTCTCTTAATCAAAAGAACTAATATGTATTATCATTAAATTCGAAAATAGATACAGTACCAATCTATAACATATCAAAACACGGACTGAAAAATTAGTTACGATAAAAAAGTTATTGCCATTTTTGACGCAATAAAACAGTAAATCGCGTTTTTCTCGCGATGTTGGTTTTGTTGTTGTTATTACTTATTTAGTTTTCCAACTACAGCGACGAAATATTTGACAAGACTTCACGCATGACGGATGGTCCGGTACAGACTGCAAAAAAATCTGATGCCTAAGGGGTATCGTATTGATTTAGAATTGTAATTTGCATTATTTACGTCAAAACATTGCTAAGCACGTCGCTTTAGGTAATTGCATATAATATGTAATGGCATGTTAATTAACCTTATAGCTTTCCAAAAAAAATCTAAGGTAAACAAAAATGGATAGAAGTCATAAGACGAGCAAGAACGGACGACTTTTGGAAGTGGAATACATTTTCCCGTATTTGCTCTGATCATTTTCTACACAATGAATTCTATACGCCAAAAAACGGTTAGTAGTAGTAGAGCTTTTTTGTGAAAGAGTTCGTCCGGGGAAGTACTACCACCATACCTGTTTCTGCCGCAAAGCAGTAGTGCTCGCATTGCTGTGTTCCGGTTTGAAGGGTAAGGGTGCCGATGAATTTACGGCCACATGGGACTTTTCATCTTTATGTTTCAGGGTGGCGGGCGCAGTGGAATGCCACATAGGGCGCGTCCTAGGTGGACGTGACCTGAGGTAATGCACTGTTCATAGGCAGAGGGTACCACTTAACATCAGGTGGGCCATCTTCTTGATCTGTCATTCCAAGTAGTATAAAAAAACTCATTGTGCAAAATTCTTAAAACTGCAATCTGCAGTTTCTTAAATACTGGAATTTTTATACATTTATGTTTCCGTACGATTTTTATGATATTTTCTTAGTTTATTGAGTGATGAAAAATATATTTTTCACAAATTGATTGAGCTGAAGACCATAGGTGGACTTGCTTTTCTATTGATTTATATTGTGTATGTTTGAGAGCTGAAAAATAGATACGTAACTACATAAAACAGAAGGGAACCATGTATTTTTGTAAAAGTTTCATTCAATAATTGAATTTTTTTCGGCGATTTTTTGTACTATAAACCTACTGAAATAACTTTAGAAAACACATTGCATCTGTTAAAGTATTAAGTATTAAAAAAATACAGTTTTTAAGAGGTTCAATAATTTAATTTCACCTAAATGGGGGGCACACATTTTACCTCTTTGGAAGTGTCTCTCGCGCAAACTATTCAGTTTAGAAAAAAATTATATTAGAAACCTCAATATAATTTTTGAAGACCTATACATAGATACAACACAAGTATGGGTTAGATAAAAAAAAAATGAGTTTCAGTTTTAAGTATGGGGAACCCCAACATTTTTTTTTTGTGTGAAATGAATCTTAGTGCGGTTCACAGAATACATCTACTTACCAAGTTTTAACCATAGCTCTTATAGTTTCGGAAAAAAGTGGCTGTGACATACACGGACAGACAGACAGACAGACAGATATGACGAATCCATAAGGATTCCGTTTTTTGCCATTTGGCTACGGAACCCTAAAAATGAGGATGCCTGGGACTGGTTACACTACTAACAATTTAATAGTGAAAATAACATTGAAATTTTAGTCTATATAACTCATTTCGATGTAATTTTCGCTATTAATCCAGTGTTATCTTGAACCAAATAAGATTTGCCGCAAATAATGACCACTAAAAAAGCTAACAACAGTAAATTCAGTGTAAAATTATACTCTGTTCGCACATAATATTTGGTAAAATTATACTCTGTTCGCACATAATATTTGGTAAAATTATACTCTGTTCGCACATACATATTTGGTAAAATACATTAGTATGGAAAAGCAACCACATTAAAGTGGTTATTTACGTATAGTTAGAGAGATACTGCATACAATCAATACTTACAGAGTAGGTAGGGTGGAAATGATTGATTATGAACTGAGGTAAGTACATAAGTGCGTATGTGCTTTTCCTTTATCTACAAAACACTTTAGCACGTCGTTGATGTTATTCGCAGTTCCAGGAAATCGCATAGGTATCATAAAGTTTTATAACTCGGACTCTGCACGAATTGAACGCTGTCAATACTCTCTTTATGTGCCACTGTATATGTGCCACCGTACCACCATTACGTTTTATTCGCCAATTCTGGGAATGATAACACTTGCTGCTCTTTCTTTCATAATACCTACCTACATGTAGAGATGTAGTGTACCTAGGTACAAGTATAGTATTCTTTTATCTGTGACCTAGGTAAGTAAGGTCAACCACGTAATGTGTACTATTTTTGATAATCCTTTCAAAGGTGTCCTAGATTTATTAGATTTTCCAACTTTTGACTAAAAATCATGAAAGTTGAAAATAAATCCTGTCATATCTTCTCACGTAACTATTTTCAACTTATTTTAACGGCATCAGGAAATTTCATAACGAAAACAACGCTATGCATATATATATACCTACATAGCGTAGTTTTTATGTCAAATGATATTTGTAATATAATAATCTTAGCGTATTTCCGAATTTTTCTGTGCGATAAAACATTACCCTTATTTTTTTAATGCCCTCCTAGGTGTGGAGGCTTTTTCGCGGTACGGGCACAGAATAAATAATAGTACCTACACGATACCGGTTAATATGTCTGTCTGGGGTTACTTAATCGATAAGAGAATTGTGTTATTTTGATAATTAATTATTTGGTGCTTCGTTCTACGACCGCGCTGACAATGCCACCACGTCCACCTTGTGAGGTCCAAAATTGTTTCCCGTACAAAACTCGGCGAAAGAATAGGTATAATTATTTAATCACTTGTATTTTATTTGAAGTCAAATTTAAATGAGTACTCCTACTAGTGCTGCCTCTGGTGGATCTTTTATAAATCTTCAGGGAAAAAGGCTATATGGCAGTCTGCTGTGAACGTATCACACAAATTCGTTACTCTACAACAAGCATCGATGGTTCAGTGGTAGAATGCTCGCCTGCCACGCGGGCGGCCCGGGTTCGATTCCCGGTCGATGCAGAATCTTTTTTGAGTGTTATTTTGTTGCTTTGTTTTTTATATATTACGCCCGATATAAATACGCCTTGAAGTTAGCTTGTTGGCTGCGCAAGAAACAATTACCCAGCTAAATTGTTTACTTTTCAGGGCCAAAGGGCCGTCTTGCTAAAAACGCCAGACAGAACACGTGCCTACCCTTTAGGACCATTCGGTTGACTTTGCAAAATGTTGAAATCCCAAAATGTATAATTTCCCAGAATGTTGAATTCGCAGAAACTTGAATTCCTAACAGTTTGCAAAAAGTTGAATTTGCAGCATGTTGAATCCAAAAATGTTGAATCCTAAAACGTTGACTTTGCAAAGAATTTTATTTGCACCTACGTTTAAAAAATGATTTTCATCGCTTACGTACCTCCGAAAATGTCGCTGAAATAAATAAACTTTAATCATTATTTCTGTGATGTTATAAGAAAAACTATGAAATTTCCTTCTAGGTTATCTAATAAAGTTTTTTGATAACTCCTATACGCATTTTTTAATGCAAGCTGTTGCGCGTTCGCCCCTCGTGCCCTATGTCTCTGTGACCACGTAATGTGGGACAGACCGGGGTCAGAAGTCAAATACTTTGAACCAGAAATTATGTAATCTCATAGAAATGCTCACTAGTATCAGCTGAACCCCCATCACAGGCCGTAGCGCCCTGAGAGATCGCTGCAGACTGACAAAACTATTTTGTGACTAGTTGTCATATAAATTTATTGTAAAAAAAACAAAAGAATCTGCCGAAACCAGGGATTGAACCAGGGACCTTCAGATCTTCAGTCTGACGCTCTCCCAACTGAGCTATTTCGGCTGTGATGACTAAGTTGAAATTACAGAGAATGTGGTAGGAATTCTATACCTACATAATTTTGATGTAGTAATTTTTATTTGTGATTTTTTATCAATGGTCAAACAGAATCTGCTTATCGCAACATAACAAAATCAACAACTTGTATTGCTTTACCTCACTAAATTAATTGTTGTAAAAATGAGCCATCTACCAAACGTTACAAGAACTAGACTCCAACAACACACAACAAACACATGTTTGCCAGCCAAACAACAGCCACTCGACGCTAGATGTCTCTGTTAGTATTTAAACCAATGCAATAGATGGAGACACCGTCTATATCGGTAGGCTACTGATATAATCTTCGACCAAAGTAAGTTTACTTTGGTCGAAGGATATTATCTGAAGAATCTGACATTATTTGGGGAGATTGTGATTTTTCTAGGCCCGTAATACCTATAATTGACAGATACCATTCCACTGTCAATTAGAAAACTGCTATTGATATTACGGGCCTTTAGCAATGATAATAGTCCAATAGAGTTAACTAAACCATATATTATTTTTATAATAATATATACAGGTATATTATAAGGTAATACAAAAAACATTGATAACTTATCTGCTTAAGTACCTACTATGAACTGTAGAGATTTATCCAAAGCTTGCATTAAATCGACTTTTATGATTTGTTTTGGTAAGTAGGTAGGTATAATCTTTACTACAACAAATATATTATAACATAACACCAACCACATCGGATTCCGCAGGTCCAAAATGAGGGGACAATGTCGTGGGTGTGGATTACAGGATAATTGGACAAACCAACAAAGGGATTTCACGTATTTATGTTTAATAAAACGTAAAAAGCAGGAAGAGCAAGCTCGTTTAGGAATGCAGAGTCACGGGATTTCAGATCGTTATCGGGCGAATGTTTGGCTCACAAAGAGAGAGATTTGTTGAACTCTCAAAATAAAAATACAATGGATGTGGTCAGTGTAGCTTTAATGACTACTCATTTTCAACGAACCTAAAACTTACGGGACACTTAACACTTAGGGGATAAAATACTCCTGCCACTAGTTTTTATAAAAACTGTCGAATTGACATGCGTTAAAATTGAAAGCTATAGGAGAGCCGACCCCAAATGAAATGGGACCGCCAGAAGAAGTTGTGATTGGGTAACCCACGGCATTGTTCAGTTCTGCTTTGGATATTATACAAGAATTTGAAGAGTTGGATGAGCTTATTCATGTATAGATAGATATAGATAGCCTATTTCATGTTAAACTAAAATAGTATGATTTGGAGATGAAAATGTAGCATTAAATTATTCGATGATACATTGGTGGACGATTTCTATAATGCGTCAGGCTGCAGGCATTACATTTTATGAAGAGATTGTCTAACTCTTCGACCAAAGTAAATTTACGTCGATGGTCTAACTGCTACCTACTGTCAATATTTTGATAAACCTATTTGAGTTACCTATTTATTTATAATAATATTTCAACCGAACTACTGCTACTGAAAAGTTGCACTAGTTCGGTCAACCGGACTAACAACCGGACTACTGCTACTAGAGGTTTTTATTAAGGCACAATCGTTTCACAATAATATAAATAACAAACACTATAAATAAATAAATAATAAATGAATAATGCTGGACAGTTCACACAACATTATCTAGCCCCAAGCTAAGCAGACCTTGTGTTATGGGTACTAGATAACTGATATATTTAATACAATATATTACATAGATAGATATTAAAGAATTGAAATTCCCGTGGCTTGGAATCATTTTAGAAAAATTACAACAAAAAACGTAATCATTTAGAAAAAACGTCAGCAGGAGAATAGTAAAGTACGTGGTGTATAGATATACAGTGGTGGCCATATAATTAAGAACGCTGATATAAAGGGAAGATTTTTTCCAACTAAGATGCAATAGTAGATTCTATCATAAGGGAGCAACATAATATTTTTACGGGGAGGGCGCTTTTTTGAATCCAGAGCGAAGTGAGGGATTCTAGAGTAGAATCCCGAGCGTAGCGAGGGATCTTTAGTAGAATCCTGAACGTAGCGAGGGATTCAAAGTACGTCGCCCGAGCCAAAAATATATGTTGCGCCCGTGTGATACACTCTGCTTTTCATCACCCACTATGAGAAAATAAAAGGCGCCTCATATGTTATTGTAATATTATTATTTAATAACACAAATGGTTGTTTTTTTGAATTTGGAACCAGCGCCAAATAATTCGAACGCAAATATTGTTTGAATAAATACTGGCTGGTACGACGGCCCAAAACCCAAAACAAAAAAACCCAAAACACACAAAAAACACAAAACACTAAAAAAACACAAAACACAAAAAAACACAAAAACACAAAAAAAACCCAAAAATTTAAAACACAAAAAAAAACACAAAAACACAAAAAAAAACACAAAAAACACAAAAAACACAAAAAAAACACAAAAAAACAAAAACATAAAACACTCTAAAAAACACAACACAAAAAACACAATACAAAAAAAACACAAAAAAGCACAATACACACAAAAAACACAAAAAAGCACAATACACACAAAAAACACAAAACACAAAAAAAAACAAAAAAAACACAAAAAAGCACAAAACACAAAAAACACAAAACACAAAAAAACACCCAAAAAAAACACAAAAACACAAACACAACAAAAATAACACAAAAAAACAACCATTTGTTTTATTAAATAATATTATTACAATAACATATGAGGCGCCTTTTATTTTCTCATAGTGGGTGATGAAAAGCAGAGTGTATCACACGGGCGCAACATATATTTTTGGCTCGGGTGACGTACTTTGAATCCCTCGCTACGTTCAGGATTCTACTAAAGAATCGCTCGCTACGCTCGGGATTCTCCTCTAGAATCTCTCACTTCGCTCTGGATTCAAAAAAGCGCCCTCGCCGTACCATATTATGTTGCTCCCTTATGATACAATCTACTATTCCATATTACCACTGTATTCATTGATACACATGATTGGCTAAAAATCAATAGGCAAACTTTTTACACTACTTTTAAACAAAGTATTCCTTATTACTGGCTGGTCACGTAATTAAGAACGCTAAGTAGTTTATACCTTTATTCAAATTTAAATAGAGAACACTCAGTCGATTTGTTACTGTTTGTATAATTTTGGCGCCATTACGTGCTGTAAAAGATTAAAGGTGATTGCTTCTTTAGAAAAAACGAAAAAACAATAGGAAAAAATAAAAGTTGTGATAAATCTACAAGGGAAGTAATAATAAAACTTCGCCGGAAGAATTCGTCTTATAAAAAGATAGCCGACCATCTGCAATATTCAAAAACGATGGTTTTCCACGCTGTAAAGCATTTTGCTACGTATCAAACTACTTCGAATGTTCCACGTGTACCTAAACAGAGAAAAACAACTCGAGATGACCGAAACATCGTTCGTATGGCAAAACAAAATCCTTTTAAAGGGTCCAATGAGCTTAGAAAAGAATATTTTGGTGAAAACAACCCTTCATGAATCTCAGCACGCACTATTCGAAGATGTTTGATAGAAGAAAAATTGCACGGTAGCATAGCAAGAAAGGTTAAAACTTTGCCACAGGCAAGCCCGGCTTGCATTTGCCAGAAAGTATGAAAACTGGACTGTGCAACAGTGGAAAAATGTACTTTTTTCTGACGAGACGAAAATAAACAGAGTATGTTCTGATGGAAAACGATATGTACGACGTCCCCCGAATACAGCATTCGACCCAAAGTACACGAAAGCTGCATTAAAGCACGGTGGTGGAAATGTGAAAATTTGGGGTTGCTTCTCTGAACATAGTGTAGGACCTGTAAAGTTGATAGAAGGTAACATGGATCAGTTCCAATACAAAAATATACTGGAAGAAACAATGTTACCATACGCTGAAGACGTTCTACCGGTCATTTGGACATTCCAGCATGACAATGATCCAAAGCACAATGCACGCACCGTAAAGGAATTTCTTACAGCGCAATTAGTTTCTGTCTTAGACTGGCCTGCTAACAGTCCAGATCTAAACCCAATAGAGAATCTGTGGTTTGAAGTAAAGAAAAAGGTTTCAAATACAAAGTGTGGAAATTTAAGAGAGCTGTATGACGTTTTTTTAGAAGAATGGAACTCTATTTCTCTTGCGAAATGTCAAAAATTAATAGAGTCAATGCCTCGCCGGTGTAAAGCTGTAATTAAAAGCCGTGGATATGCTATTAACTATTAATTTTAGTTAAATATTTATTAAATTTCTTTTTATGTTTCCTGTGCTACATAATATTGTGATTTTTTAAATCTAAGTGTCATACAAAACAATTCCCGAGCAGTTAAATAAATCGTTCTTAATTATTTGTCCAGTTTCAGAACTATTTGAATGTGTAACTTTGATAAAATCAATAAAATGTGCAAAAAATAGTTAGCGATTTCATACTTTATTCTTAAGTCAGGTTGCTCTATTAATGTGACTATTATATAACATAACTAGTTGCTTCTCAGAAGGTACACATCTCTGTGTATGATACGATTTAAATAAAAAACTTCTAGAACTTCAAATCGTTCTTAATTATATGACCACAACTGTATATTTTTTATTATACATAGAAAAATACCCAGAACACCCTGAACAAATATCTGCGATCGCACAAATATATGTTCCGAGGCTGGAATCGAACCCGCAACCTCCTGCGTCGCAGACAAACCTTCGCCCGCCGCGCCACAGAGGTCGTCGAAAATAATACACTTGTACCAATCAAGCTGTCAACAAAACTAAAACCACAGAGTAAGGAATAATACTAACGTACAACTAAAACTAAACGAAATAAGTAAACATAGAAATAAATTTATAATAACTACGTACCTGCCTAATTACATAAATCATGGACACGTATACATTTTATAGGAAACTAGTGTCCACACCCGTCTTCGTTTCGCATTTTATCGGGATATAAACTAGCCTATGGCTCAATTCATCTATCTGTATAAGTTTTTATTTGTATAAAACTTGGTATGGCGGATTTAGCAGATGGCCCACCTGATGTTAAGCGGTACCGTCTGCCTATGAACAGTGCATTATCTCATAGGTCACGTCCACATATGACGCGCCCTATGTGGCATTGCACTGCGCCCGTCCCGTCACCCTGAGACATAAAGATGAAAAGTCTCGTGTGCCTGTAATTTCACCGGCAACCATACCCTTCATACCGGAACACAGCAATGCGAGCACTACTGCGGCAGAAATAGGTATGGTGGTAGTACTTCCCCGGAGGAAACCAACGGTTATGTAGGTACCAAATTTTACCGAAATCAGTTCACATTTGTTCATGATTGCAAACACACAAACATACATGATATTATTGGGATAACATCTTGAATCGCACAGATGGTAATGGAGAATACTTGCTAGTGTTTCACAGATACCACTATCAGAGCAGATAGAAGCTCAGACGAGAATGTCGGTGCGCTGGTGCCATGTGAATCACTCGGTGACACATTCACATTGTATGTATTGATTGATGCAAAAAATATCGATAGCGGATGTGTCCTGCAGACTGCTTCCATATCTGTCGCCATTTACAGACTGAGTATCAAGTGTGCATCATTTAAGATGGGTACAAACCGTAAACGAATACCTATTTTCGTTCACCAGGTACCCCACCAACATTTACAAATTTAAAATGCATACAGAGTACTTACCTATAATTTTATAATAAGCATCGCATTTGATGTCTCTCTCCGTTGTCTGGTACCTACAAGTTCAACTTACCAACAGGTGAGATAGTGGTCAAACAAAGGACTATCAATGTAAAAAAAAAACTTGCAACTCTCCCCGGCTTCGCACGGTAGTCTCGCGATTACCCCTCTCCCCTCCTCATCCCCCGCCTCCCACGTATGTAGGCCTTGGCTACGCTTTTCGGCTGCGGTGGTAACTTCGACCAAAGAAAAAGTAGGTGGTAATGAACTTCCTTCCCATAGTGTACGCAATGAATGACGTACAAGTGTAGATATAACAAAATCTACTCTTTTCACTGTTCCATTAAAAGTGGAAAAACGGAACACCTTTTTTCCAAAGAGTACATCGGGGTCGAGCACGCGTATTGTAGGGCCCCGAAGCTAATTACTCTATTCACGACTAGATGTCGCCACAGGAAAATATAGAACGTGCTATTAGATATCATTCTACAAAAAAAAATGGCGAGCTGATGATTCTGGAAACGACTGCACCAATTTCCACCAAACAAATAGCTAACAATCTCGCAAACCAATCTTTCGTACAAAAAAGCGCATTAAAAATCAGTGCACCCCTTTCCGGAGCTACGTGGCGCCAATGAAGCATGCAGACAGACAGACACACCGACAGCCTCTAATTTATAAGTTCTTTTAGTTGGGGCACAGATAAAAGAATACTATACTAGTAGTTGGGGTTATTAAAGTTCTTCAAAAAGGACCGCCCAACGTGGGGCTCGAACCCACGACCCTGAGATTAAGAGTCTCATGCTCTACCGACTGAGCTAGCCGGGCTTGTGCGTAACTTCCGAAATATGTGGTTTTATTCCCCAGAAGCAGATATAAATATAAAAAACTTGTTGCAGAAATAGAAGCCATTAAACTAAATGGTTATCTTGTTAATTTAAAACGCTGAAAACTATAAATAAACTATGAGTTCCCCCGAACGTGACCTAGCGTGAAAATAGCCCAAAAAACCCTGTAACCATCGAGCTAATGTTTGAACACAATTATATTCACATAACCTACCTATCTACCAAGTTTCATCAAGATTGGATCAGAGGCTGTGCAGTTATCGTCGGACAATTAATACACATAATTACAAACATACTTACTTACAAAAAAACAAACGCCGCATCAGACTCTAAGATCTTACTACCCTCTGTCAATTTACAAAGATAAAAATTCAAGCTATTTATATACCTACGTAGATACACAACGTAGGTACCTACCTTCCTAGGTACATACATATATTATATAATATACATATATATATATAAGTTTTTTTTTATATTGTTCAATTCAAACATACAACTGTTTTAAAGCTATTAATCGAACAAATTTTATAGAAAAAATTAAGTGACTTTTAATTTTTTTTTTTGTAAATTTTCCGTACCTACTCTTCAAAGCCGGTAGACAAACATCCACTGCTGGCTGAGGACTCCCCTTACAAAAGGGGGAATAGCCATAATCACCACGCTTTACAGGCGGATTGGTGATCGCAGTATTGCTGTTGGTTACTACTCAGACTAAAGGTTTTAGACCCGGGAAATCGTGTTGCGGTCAGACTCTCAGGCTCACTCAGCACATCGAGGATGGTTTCGAAACGAACAGTATAACAGGCTTGGTTCTCGTACGTTTTTTTTTTTTATTACTGCTTGGGATGACGGAACAAGCAAGATGCCCACCTGATGTTAAGCGGTAACCTCTGCCTATGAACAGTGCATTACCTCATAGGTCACGTCCACCTAGGACGCACCCTATGTGGCATTGCACTGCGCCCGCCACCCTGAGACATTAAGATGAAAAGTCTCATGTGCCTGTAATTTCACCGGCACCCTTACCCTTCAAACCGGAACACAGCAATGCGAGCACTACTGCTTACTGAACGATACTGTGAACATTAGAAGACTCCTCCGAAAAGTCGAAGATCTAACCAATGATCTTGGGTTTGTTCAAATCAACTACTGCGTAACCGCCGCTTTCAAGTTCACCTCTTCTCAGAAAAAAACACGCGAAAAAAATGGCGCTGCGTTAAAAACGGACTTCCTCAAGGGAGTGTCCTTGCACCAATTCTTTTCAATATCTACACAAATGATCAACCCAGCAGCCCATCTACAACACGTTTCTTAGACCTGGATTTGACAACCCAAACATCAACTTTCGAAGAGGCCGAAGACAACTTGACTGCGGCACTAGCTGAACTGGGAACCTTTTATGACACAAATGGTCTCAGGCCCAACCCATCGAAAACTCAGACCTGTGCCTTTCACCTACGCCAACAATCCAACATCACATGGCAAGGAGTCACCATTAAACATGAGCGCTTCCCAAAATATCTGGGAGTGACGTTAGAAAGATCCCTTTGCTACAGATCGCACTGTCATATAACAAAAATGAAAGTCAGTGCACGTAACAACTTCCTTCGTCGTCTAACATCAACGAAATGAGGAGCAGCGCCAGTCGTTTTACGTACTACATCATTATGTTTCTCCGCCGGCGAATATGCGTGCTCAGTGTGGCACAGGTCTGCACACGCTATATAAGCTTGTCGACGTGGCCCTGAATGAAACGTATCGTATAATTACTGGGTGTCTCAAGCCAACCCCTCTCAATATGTTATATCCCTTGGCAGGGATCTCACCGCCGGCTGTGCGACGGGATGTAGCCTGCTCTACGGAGAAAAACAAACAGGATAGTGACAACCTACACCCTTTATATAATCACGAAATCCCTCGAGCTCGCCTCAAAAGCCGCAAAAGCTTCCTGCGCACCACACACACTACAACTGACCACCCCACTGTCACCAGATCTAAACTGAGGAAGGAAAATAACCCCCCACCCCGTGACTTTATCACCCCAAAGGAGTAGCTACCACCAGGACACAATCTGCAGTGGCCCGTGTGGAAGTCGCTAAATCGACTCCGGACTCAGGTTGGCCGTTGCAGACTCAACTTGTGCAAATGGGGGTTCAGGGAGCCGAGTCTTACCCAATGCGACTGCGGTGCTCCGAAACAGACCATGCCACACTTGTTGGTGTGCCCCTCGTGCACAAACACCTGTACGAGGGAAGACCTCAACGCGGCTACAGATAATGCGATTAAGGTGGCCACCTATTACTCCTAAGTTATTTGAAATACATAGCATAAATATACAAATATATAGCATCGACACGATAAGAAAAAGACCTACTCAGATACTTAGGTGGTACGTGGTACACATCCTGTAGCACGGAATAAATATTAGTATACAAGCCTGTAGCCAGCATTTACGACATCCACGGGTGGGAAGAATTGGAAGAAACAGAGGCATAGGTACCTATATTCTAGGCCGGACACCCCACGGTATACATTAGGCATCAACTAGTTTTAACAATGCTTTTGTAAGGATTAATTGCATGAACGTAAAAGAGCGAAGACGTGTCATTAGGCTCAGTATAGTATACTTACAAAATGAAATAAAAATACATTTCTTTGGATTTATGCAGTGTTTTCACGCCCAAACAGCTGGACTAATAAAATAGAACCTTGTTACGCAGGTAGATTTGTACCTACCTGTATTCAAACATTATAAATGATGGCAAACGATTGACTTGTGAAAAATAGGTCTATCACAGGCATATGTTAAATAATAACCTCATAAAGTATTGTGGTGAGAATACCTGCTATTAGTTTTTCCGGCTAATATTTTTGGGAAGATTTATTACACTAATAACTTTTTAATTCGGCGACCTAATGAGCGATACTGTTGATATGAATAAATGGTAAATAGTATTCGTAGTTATTCGTAAAAAAATATTTCTTTGCAAATTATAGGAAGCTAGGCGCCAAGGCGCCACGCAAGAGGTCGTATAGTTATCGACACAAGCGTTTAGTAATAAATTTTCGTGAAATCATAACCCTTAACGAAATGTTTTTATATTTGGTTTCTCATGGTACGGAAGTAGATACTACTTATGTAGGTATATTGGCTGAAAATCAGCGCTAGATATTTTACTTGTGCTGTGCTGAAACCAATTTGCTGCAGCGATCTGGGTCGCACAGAGGGTATATTTAAACATAGTTATTTCTAGTTTAATTAGTCTAACCTTCCAATATTTGATTTAGTATTAATTTTCTCTTCTTTTTTGTGTTAGTTTTTTTTTATTTATTGTGCAAAACTAAGGTAACTTGTTTTTCCTTTGTGCCCCGCTTTTTGTAGCAAATAAATGTTGTTATCTTATCTTTTACCTGTGTAATTTTAATTATATACCTGGAGCTAGGTACTGATCCAATGATCCAATTCCGAAAATTCTTACACTAACTAGAAACTGCATTATCCCTGAGTGCTTTTATTAGCTTCTGCCCGCGGGCCGCGACTAAGTTCGCGTTATGTAACTATAGTTTTACTCAACTCCGTAACGGTTGAGCGGATTTTGATGATATTTCGGGGGGGGGGGGGGGGGGGGGGGGCTTCCTATATTTGGGGGGCTGCATTTTATCCTGACACCATGCGTGCGACGCCGCGGACAAAAGGAATGCAAACTTATAAATAAAGGTTGAAATCCCAAATGAAATGTTTTTTTTTTTAATTATTTAGGCATGATCATCGTTTAGTTAGGTATGTAATTAGAATCGTTCTTTCAGACTAGCTACGAAAGATGGGCAAAAAATTTATTCAACTTTCGTGCGCGATGGTACCTTGTAATCATTATTCAGGGTGCGATTTTGGAAGGAAGTAGCGCGCGCCGACAGTTAGCTTTTACTTACAGAACCGATGACCGAAGGCTCGGAGACTACACAATATGTAATCCCTACACGTGTCAATCAGAATCAAATACATAAAAGTTTTGTGTTCGATTGTCCAAAAAGGCAAAAAATATTTTAAAGCATATCATAGCCGTGTTATGTCCGGCCCAAGAATAGACCCCTCCATACCTCCCGTGGATGTCGTAAAAGCCGACTAAGGGATTACCCGGACTTGTTTGTAAGATTCGTTGGTTATAAGATTTGTCCTGGTTCTGCTAGCTTATTTAAGGAATGTGTTATTTCTGGAAGAAAGCGTTAGCAGACTAAGTCTTGGGAAGCAATGGCGGCGATGAGCTCACGTCTATATTCCACGATGGTGCACCCCACAGTGAAAAGAAGCCCATTTGAGGCTCTGCCTACCTTTACGGGGAAAAAGGCCTATATATGTAAGTATGTATGGCCTAATGGAAAACAAAAAATATTTCAGTTTTTTTAAGGTTGCGTTCAAAGGTGTAGTCATACCCCATCATTGAAATTTTTCCCCGTTTCAGTACATTTTTAGATGAGTGGGAAACTATAGTAAACGAAATATCAAAACATAAACTTCATGTTAGCTCTAACCATATTGGTGTGTATTACTTTAAATCTGAAGCCCAATTCTCGAATTATAATATAGTCAAATTAAAGTTCGGATCATATTACGATCTAGTGTTGATGTCACAAACGTCAAAAATGGTATTCTGCTCACCTCACAATACAACGCGGAATGTGATTATATCGAAATGTGACTGTAACTTGAATGTTTCAAAGTTCTGAGAATTCTCTCTTTCACTCTTTACAATTATTTTATAGCACTATCCTACTCTAATATATGGTCGCAAGATCAAAAGTAGATAATACTGTTGTTATGAGGGAGCAGAATACCAATATTTCAGTCAATTCACAATACAGTTTCGATTCGGTCAACATGCAGTGTGCCTTTAAAATAAAAAAGAGAATTGGGCTTCTGGTTGTAACATACTTTATTTACAGAATGAATAATACAACTAATACAATTTTATACAAATATTACATATACCTGTCCTGTTAGTTAAAGTAATTGTAGGTAGGTAGACTCATTGTAGGTGATCGTCTGTTTCTATTTTGAGTCATCTTTATGTGGACGGACAATATTAATTAGTTGACCTACTGCTTATTCCGAGAGCTTATAGTTAGATTTCGTGGTGAGCGGTTTTGGGTTTTCCCAGTGAATCACGGAAGTTAGACGTCAAGGAAATTAAGTCGAAAATATTTTGACCTGTTATGATCTGAGAATTGTAATTGGGTTTAAGCCAGTAGGTACTATTAGCCAGTAGTTATTGGTATAAATCAATAATTAGTAATTGTAATTGGGTTTAAGCCAGTAGGTACTATTAGCCAGTAGTTATTGGTATAAATCAATAATTAGTAATTGTAATTCGGTTTAAGCCAGTAGGTACTATTAGCCAGTAGTTATTGGTATAAATCAATAATTAGTAATTGTAATTGGGTTTAAGCCAGTAGGTACTATTAGCCAGTAGTTATTGGTATAAATCAATAATTAGTAATTGTAATTCGGTTTAAGCCAGTAGGTACTATTAGCCAGTAGTTATTGGTATAAATCAATAATTAGTAATTGTAATTGGGTTTAAGCCAGTAGGTACTATTAGCCAGTAGTTATTGGTATAAATCAATAGTTAGTAATTGTAATTGGGTTTAAGCCAGTAGGTACTATTAGCCAGTAGTTATTGGTATAAATCAATAATTAGTAATTGTTGATTATATAATAATTTGTATGAATTGATTGAATTTTATAATTCACGAACTTGTGATCTAACTACATAGGTACCTACATTTTTTTTTTTTTCTTTTTTTTAAATATTGCTGGACAGTTCACACTACATTATCTAGCCCCAAGCTAAGCAGAGCTTGTGTTATGGGTACTAGATAACTGATAAACTTAATACAATATATTACATAGATAGATATTTTTTATTATGCATATAAAATTTGTGTTAATTTGTCAGTCTGCTCCTATACCTATGACCTAAATGCTTAACATGTAACAATAATCTGTTGTAAATAAATAAACTATAACTACTGTATTAGATAGGTCCAACTTCGTCGAAGAGGTTAGCTGACGACTCCAACTAGTTATGTAGGATGAGCTGCCTTCGGGAAACAACGCTGTATCTCAAGACGAAAGTCGTATCAGTGCGTGTTGCCAGTGCATTACGGCATTGAGAAATGGCCGCTAACTATTTACCACTTCTCAGAGTTGCGAAGCGGGCTATGGAGATAGCTATGCTCAGAGTTTCACTACATGATGGAATCCTAAATGACGACATAGAATAACCAAGATCACCGACCTAGCTCTCAGAATTAGCAAGTTGAAGTGGCTGGCTATAACGCAGAACTGATAACCATAGGAGAAAAAAAGTTTTCGAGTGGCAACCACAAACTGTACGCCGTAAAGGAGGAAGGCCTCCCTCTCGATGGACCAAAGACTAAAGGATGTGGGTGGATAGAAGCGGCTCTAGACCGTTGGTCGTGGCAATCTATGGAGGAGGTCTATGTCCAGCAGTGGACTTTTGTAGGCTGATGATAATGATGATTCAATAGTTAATGATAGGTACTGTCTGCATTATTCAATATATAGAGACACACGCCTTTTTCTCCGAAGCGGTAGGCAGTGCCACAATGGGCCTCTTTTCACTATGGGTAGCTCACCAGTGGTGAGCTCATCGCTGCCATTGTTTTCCCACAAGTAACTCGGCTAACCCTTTCTTCCAGTAATAACAGCCAGCAGCCAGAACAAATCTTATACAAACTAAAATTGGCGGACTAGTCTGTAAAATGCATAAAGTGCAAAAAATAAATAGAACCTACAATCAATAGCACCGAGCGAGGTTTTTTTTCTTTTAACTGCTTGACGACGATGACTGCTTTGAATGACGGAACAAGCAGTTATGGCCAAATCTCTGCTTAAAGGCATTGTTAAAATGCATTACCTCATGTCACGTCCTATGTTACACTGGACTGCGCCCGCCACCCTGAGACATAAAGACGTGTCGTCGCATGCGCCTGTAGTTTCACCGGCACCCATACCCTTCAAACCGGAACACAGCAATGCGAGCACTACTGCTTTGCGGCAGAAATAGATTCGTCAAATGTGAAAAATGAAATCGAATAGACAACTATCAAACAGCACATGATTGAAATGGCAAAATAAAGCTCGTCCAATGGGACCTATTTCAATAAGTTCAACTATTTCTTCCCCGATTGAACATATTGGACAAAAATATTATAAATACCATCAGACAGTTAGTACCATCAATGGTACGTACTTAGGTACTACAGCGATAGTAGTGTCGTTAAAACCGAAAGTTCTTAGAAGCCAGTATGAGTATAAGCTGGTACTTAGTTATATAGAGTATACCTACTCCATATCAGTAGGAGGTACCATTGATGTGTTGATAGCCGCAGATACCATTCATGTGTCGCTTATTCTAGTTAATTGTCTATCTATGGTCTAGTACTATGTTATATTAATTCATTATAGCTGGAATAACATAAAATTTAAATGTAACCCAAAAATGTTTCGTTCCAGCGGGACTCGAACCCGCACCCTCGCCTGTGATCGGCGATGCCTTTACCAATTCGCCAATAGAACGAGCTATATATCGAGTCCCGCTGGAACGAAATTTAGGGTTACATTTAAATTTAATGGTATCTATAAAGTGTGGTATACACTTGAAAAATAATAAACTGGAATATCATAGATAGATACACGCCTTTTTCCACGAAAGGGTAGGCAGAACCTCAGATGGGCCTCTTCACTGTGGGTTGCACCATCGTGGGAAATTGACGTGACAAGTGGTGAGCCCATGGCCGCCATTTCTTCCCACGACTGACTCTGCTAACGCTTCCTTGCTGTAATAACACATTCCTAACAGCCAGGACAAATCTTATACCAACGAATCGTACAAACAAGTCCGGGTAATCCCTTAGTCGGCTTTTACGACATCCATGGGAGGAGATGGATGGGTATATTTTTGGGCCGGACACACCACGATATCGGTTTTCACAATTTCATCTCGGGCTTAGGCTAAGGCCTAATAGTAAAAAATACCTAAGAGACGCAGATCCTAAGATGTTTGTGAGCAACCTGTCAGTGTTTTATAGAGCTTTTTCGGTACCTATTTGTTTTTTTCTGAGTAGGTAATCTAATTACATTTTATCGTACCCGTTGCTTATTCTGTTGAAGGTAATAATGCGACAGAGCATCGTACTTTAATGTGTCATTTCACTACGACAAAGTAATATTACACACAAGATGCGACAGAACAGATGCCAAAATTACGATTCAAGCAAATCTTTGTGTACTCAAACAATGGCATCACTCGCAATACCTGTGTGAATCAATTCATCAAATCAAAGAAGGCAGTCGTAAAGGTTAATTTGGTTGTCGTTACTGTTTCTCGGGACGACGAGATAATATGGACATATCGAAGCATTCACCCGCTTTTACGATCGCCGAGTTTATGTGATGAGCAGGCATGATGGCGCTCAGGGTTGTCATTAAATATCTGATCAATATTTATAAGATCGTTGCGTGACTAACTGACTTACTGACTGAGTATCAACGCACAGCCTAAACCGTAAAACGTAGTTAGACATCTTATGAAGGTTTCTCTTATATAATGTACCTCTATAACTATCCCGATGTGGTCTAAGAAACCAAGAAAAGAATAAGTATCCAAAATTTGCCGGGCACCATGGCACCAAACACAGGTGTTGCCATTCCACTAGATCTATACATACATGATAGATATACATGCAAGGAAACAAAAAGAATCGCGGGCTTAGGCTACGTTTCCACCAAAGATGTGCGAGGTAGATGAGCAGTGCGAGGATGTGTAGCGAGGCTGCGGAACGATGTGAGCGTTTCGACCAGAAATGTGCTAGGCAGCTGAGCGGTGCGAACTGTGCGAAGATGCGTTGCGTTCGCTGTGAAACGGTGCGCATATGAGCGGTGCGAGGATCCGTCTAGTGATTGCTAGTAGTTTCACGCTCGCGTCCATCCTTTGCACACATCCCTCGCACACATACCTGGTACACATCCCTCGCTTGTTTTGTACGTATAAAAACATCGCTCTGCTAAGCCGTTTCCAGCAGAGCTTAGGTTAGCGTGAAGTGATTCTATTGGTTCTTAACAAACACTTCCTTTGCTACGCATCCTCGCTCATCTCTGGTGGAAACGCAAACTAAGGATTCTTTTGAGTTTTTCGATTACTTATTAATTTTATGATGGAAACTTCGGTGTCGTCAAGTGTAGAGTCTATTTAGTTTCTCCTTAGCAAGCTGCTCCATTCCTTGACCACATCACGCATCACTTACCGTCAGATGAGATAGAGATAATTATGTGATAAATATTAAGCAAGCATCTAACAAATAATGTGCCTATTTAACGCTCGAGCAGTAACAAGCCTTTGATGGAAACTAAACAAGCCAATCCATGCCTGATATTACGTTAATGCATTGAAAATAAGGCTTTTGATCAGAATGATTCTCAAAACAACGGTTCAAAATCCTCTCAGAAACCATGCTGGGCACGCACTGTAATTGCGATGATTCCCCCCTGTCCTGTTAGGCAAAATTATATAGGTAAACTGACATAACTTGTCGCGCTGGGCACGCACTGCAATCGTGCTTTTTGTGCTATGGCTATTTGTATTAACTGACATAAGAAGCGTGTTATATTTTGTAGGAACCAAATACTTTCGGTCTGAGATTTTTGAAAGAAACGTCGTTATTTTTATTTAATTACACTTTAAGGTGGTTGCTTTTTCATGCAAACGTATTTGCACAAATATGGGCGAACAGAGTATAATTTTACACTGAAATTACTTTTGTTGGCTTTTACATTGGTCATTATTTGCGGCAAATCATATTTGGTTGAAGAAAACAGTGGATTAATAGCGAAAATAACATCGAAATTTTAGTCCATACACGTAATTTCGATGTTATTTTCGCTATTAATCCACTGTTTTCTTCAACCAAATATAATTTGCCGCAAATAATGACCAATATAAAAGCCAACAACAGTAATTTCAGTGTAAAATTATACACCGTTCGCCCATATTTGTGCAAATACGTTTGTATAAAAAAGCAACCACCTTAATGTGTTTTTTCCAGTTATTTAGTGTAATTTTGGTGGCATTTTAACCGGTAGAACTTTGATAAATAGCACATGTGTGCTGTAGTTAAATATAAGTGTATTGCGTGTCTATTTGAAATGGTGGTTTTTATACTTGGTTTTTCTGCCACCATTTAAACTAGGTTATGACTTGATGGAGACTCTTGACGACTTGACTAATTTTATAACAATTAATACCACTTGTCACTGGCGAAATTACTTGGAGCACTCCTCTGAAGCCATTATATGAAGAAGAAGAAGATAATAACTCTTCGATGAGTGCATCGTAGAGTTATTATAAAGTCTTCTTCAGGAATGGGAATGCTACACTTAGCATTCCCATACACTATGAACGCCACAAAATGGCACCTTTGAAAATCCAAACGATGACAAATGAGTTCGATACACGGCCTCTTTGTCTCTCTTTTGGTTCAGACACTTTTTGAGCGCTGACCCGAAGTCAATGCTTTGAGGTCAATGGTAAGGAACTGATATAATCATCGTGATTGCAGCGATTGTGAGGTTTCTAATAAAGCAGTTGGTTGGTTGGCAGCCCTAGTTATGTTTATTGTAATTAATTTAGGTGCATCACCGTTTTATGACGTGCAATGATTTCAAGACGCTTGAAGACAGCGTCATTTTGTTACCAATTAACGACTTTCTTCAAATGGATATCTTTACGATTGACTCACGTTCAATATTGCGATTTGTTAGTATAGTCAGTTGAACTAAGTAGGTGATGTAGTAGCTACATGTCTGGCGCTTAACTGAGTCAGTACCTGAGGTATGGGAGCAGTACGGGAGGGGTGTTTTCGTTACTTACGTCAAAATGAAGCGTGGCTTCATGTCATCTGATAATTTGAGAGACTAAAGCACTGACACTGTAGAGCGCTAGACCTGTAGTTACACAGACTTCTGATAAGGTATTGGATCCAAATCCCGATAGTGCACCAATGGATTTTTGTACAGTACAGACAGGCGGACAAAATCATGGGATCATGACAAAACGAGTAGTAGAGTTTTTGAGTATTAGTAGAGCTTTTTTGTAGAGTTCGTCCGGTGAATTACTACCGCCATACATATTTCTGCCATAAAGTAGTAGTGCTTGCATTGCTGTGTGGTTGGTAGGGGATGGGTGCCGGTAAAATTACAGGCCCATGAGACTTTTAATCTTTATACCTCAGGCTGGCAGGCGCAGTGCAATGCCGCATAGGGTGCGTTCTAGGTGGACGTGGCCTGTTAGGTAATTACCTAACAGGTCACGTCCATTGTTATAGGCAGAGGTTACCGCTTAACATCAGGTGGGTCATCTGCATGTTCTTCGAATTGTATTTCATCATTCAAATAAAATATAAAATACATTAAAATAAATGTAATACATTATAATAATAATTACATTAATATAAAAACAAAAAATACATTTGACGATATTAATTTCGCCTGATTGCACCTCGGCCTCTCACCTTACCAGAATTCCATGAAGGATCAAACAACATTCAATCCAACTCGTCAAATAACGGATCAAAAAACTGCAGACTGACATTTTAAGACGTCGACTATAGACAAAGGAACGTTGCAAATTATTTTGGGAATTTCCAGGTAAAGCACCTACCATTCCAAATCCGTCATTCGACACGAATAAAACCAAATATTAGGATGGCAAGATTCTGAGTTCACGGGAAGTACCCTGATAGGTTTTGATTCCCTTGCGAGTGTCGAAAATTTGCAGCATAAACGGCTGTATCTTTTGATTGCGTTGGCTTAGAAGTTCGATTTTTTCACAGCTCCAAGGGACAGTAGACCTGAAGATTTGATAAAAATTTGATCATGATACCTCCCACGCGTTCCTGAGAAAAAGGGTCTTAACAGACAGACAGACGGACAACAAAGTGATTCTATAATGGTTCCGTTTTACCTTTTGAGGTACGGAACCCTAATGATGTCGTGATTATCGTGTGTTTCTGTGTAGCTCATGTATACAAATGAATATATTATATTCTTTCTTTCTTCTTTCTATTATTACTAAAGTAATGGTTTCACGTACCTATCTAATTTTGACCTCCTAACAATATGAAGCCAATATTGTAGTAGATGTAGATGAGATATTGCCTAAGCACATAAAATTATAATCTAAAGGAAGTCTGAGTTTAAAAAAATCCAATTATCCTTGGATTAGTTAACAGAGTTTTGGCTTTTGCATTGACAAGCAGTTTCAAATTCGATCGATTGAGACAAAACACGATGTAACCACTCGAAAGATATTTCGAGTTTATTAGTAGCACGAGTAGAACTTAAAAAGTTACTGATAAAAAAAGAGTTAAGATCACCGACTGCAGGCAACCAGGTAAAGACTGGCGACGCAATACTGTTTTATTGACTGAGCGCCGATTTTGATGTTTTTACGTCTGTCATTTTGGGTTGGTAGCCAGGCCAAATACGGATGCAAAAATTTTGTAGTCTTAGCGTTACACTCCCACTCAATTACGGTAAAGGTTAAAATGTTGATAATAATACAGTAATTACTTGAGGATATTACGTAAATAAATCAAGAACGATAAACCACGATATCACGATTGATAAACCTTTTCTCGAAAGATTTATTTTTTGAAATTGGCCGTCCTAAAACCCGTTTTAGGTCCCTCCTTCGATTAGAGAAAATATTAAGCGTATTTTTTATACTATTCAGTAGGTAATCGCGTAACTTAGATTAAAGGAGAAGGATTTATTTGTATATTAAATGCTACTTTAGAAGCAAAACGAAGTTTTATCATTTGTGGCTTACGTCAGTTTTTTATATACTACCTACTTGGTATAGCGGATCAAGCAGATGGCTCACCTGATGTTAAGCGGTACCCTGATACCCTCTGCCTATGAATGAACAGTGCATTATCACATAGGTCACGTCCACGTAGGACAAACCCTATGTGGCATTGCACTGCGCTCGCCACCCTGAGACATAAAGATGAATAAGTCTCATGTGCCTGTAATTTCACCGGCACCCATACCCTTCAAACCGGAACACAGCAATGGGAGCACTACAACTTTGCGGCAGAAATAGGCATGGTGGTAGTACTTACAGTAGGTAAGTACTTCCGAGCGGCAGAAATCTATACCTCATCTCTTCCCGGGTTCGGGTGAGTAATAGCGCTGTCACTGTCTTGAATCTTTTGTTTTATTGTAAGACTCCTCCCATTCAATATTTTAACATATCGGCTTAAAATGAAAAATCTACGGCTTGTTCCTGAGTGGTCCCTTTTCTTATTTTTGTAGTATTTATTAATTCAGTAATCATTGAAGATTCAAGGCATTCAAAACGTTGCACAAGCAAGATCTACAGGTTCAAACCGTGGAATACATTCATGAAATGCGATACGCATCGAAACAGCAGCCATGCTTTGTTTTGGGTTAAAGTTTCAACGACCATTTCATGCAAAACAGTGCTATTAATTTCGATAAACAGTACAGTCGCCATTACCGTGAGTCACTGCAATGTAAACATGTGTTCTAACGTGTGTGTGACACAGAGTTAAATAGTAAGTAATAAGTAAGTAATTATTTATTTCAGAAACGGGTACACAAAACATATTTCATTACAAAATATTTAGACTAGTGACTGCCCTCTGTACTACGAGTAGTGTAAACTGTATGACAGCAGGGCAGTCCTCTTCCAAACGAATTGCACAAATGCTCGATTACAAAGGCAGCCGAATACTTGCACTTACGGTTTTTTTTTGCACAACGTGGATTATGAAATTTTAGAGGCTTTGATGGGTGAGTCATACTTTAAGGGCCAGTATCCACCAAACCGCTCGAACGAAGTCGCAGGCACAGCGATAAGAAGTATAAACAAAAATAGTTGAGACGCATAATAAAACTAACAACGGAATTTGTTTCCACCGACAACAGCTTTGGGAGATTTGCAACTTCGGAACCCTAACATCGTGGCTTGACACGTCTCGAGCAGTTTTAAATTTGATGAAAATGGTAAAAATGGGTTTCGTTGTATGGGATCTTAGTTTTATGATATTATAATCAGTCTAGTTACCAAATGGAGATATCCCACTGAACATCAAGCCCCTTTAGAAACTCTGCATCTAAGTAAACTCTGCATCCCAATATCCGTCATTCTTTTTTTGACAGAAAGAACTGAAAGTTTAAAGTCTAAAAACAACGCATAGGTACTAGTTTAGTATTATTTTATCTGTGGCATAGGTATATTTATTTGGGGCTTAGTCTAATAAAATTAATTATACTATCCTTGGGGAAGAAGCCGCTCACGTTATGCCTATGATAATTATGGTAGCGGATTTGATACCTTATATCTTATACCATTGCACACAATTCACAATTGCTTTGAAATCAATTTTGTATGCATAATGGTAATGAAAGTCCGAACTTTTACACAACCAATCCTAAAATGTATTGATATTATTTTCCTCATATTATTTCCTGGTCGTTGCGCCCTGTATAATTAACACTTCCATACCACAATGTAAATAGCTAATGATTATAGGAATCCATTGACGTGCGCTCTCTGAATCTTCCCCGGGTTACTCATGTTCACTGAGAAACTGACCACATTCTTTAAGTACTAATCTTAATCTAATCTAATCTTTATTGGTAATATTGATCGCTTACTTTTTTACTTTGCTTTTTTAATTTAAATGAGTGACGGGACAAGCAGATGGTCTCGTCCACCTATGAGCAATGCTATGCAGGACGAGCCCTATACGAGCACGCGCCCGCCATCCAAAGTTGATAAGTTACAAAATTAAAGTCATTTTTAACCCCCGACCAAAAAGGCGGGTGTTATAACTTTGACGTGTGTAATGTATGTTTTTTGATGTGTAACATCTTTTCTCTCGCTTTTCTGCATTCTATGGGAGTGATTTCGTGAAAAGGGTCGGAAGTTACCTACCATACCTACCATACCTATTTCTACCGCAAAGCAGTAGTGCTCGCATTGCTGTGTTCCGGTTTGAAGGGTAAGGGTGCCGGTGAAATTACAGGCACATGAGATTTTTCATCTTTGTCTCAGGGTGGCGGGCGCAGTGCAATGCCACATAGGGCTCGTCCTAGGTGGACGTGACCTATGTGGTAATGCACTGTTCATAGGCAGAGGTTACCGCTTAACATCAGGTGGGCCATCTGCTTGTTCCATCATTCAAGTAGTATAAAAAAAAAGTGTGTAACGGGAAGCGCGCATGTTTCCGAGAGGTTGGTACTATCAGCCATGTTTCTTATTACCAAGGCGGTGAGATGTCTTTATGTTACACATCAAATGCGACTAATAATAATGTGTCTCACTCGTATTGTTTTAAAGGTACTTATCAATTAGTTTTTTATTCATATATGAGTACCTAGCTGTCTCCATAGATATAGATATCATATGTGGCTTTTATAATTCTTAGAAATAATGGGGACTAAAGAAAATCTTTACCTACTGGTGATCACTTCAACACAAAACTCGTAAAAATGTTTAATTTGTCTTTTAGTATAGGAGGCCAGTCCTCCGAAATTGAATTCCCGTTGGACAGACGAGTTCCGCGCCGACAACCAGTATCATTGTGTTTAGCGTGATCTCCTGAACAAGAATAGACCGGTTGTCGCATTCTAAAGTGGTGGAGGGAGGAGAGAGGGGAGGGAAAAGATTCGAAAACCGGGTATCAGATTTGGTTAATATCTCAATAACCGCTTGTCCGATTTCAATAAGTAAGATGTCATACAATAGGTAATTAAATGGTCAACATACTATGTTTACCAATGGTTTTCGTAAATGTCATAGTTTATTAAATATTTAGAAAAAAGGCGAATTTCATACAATGGCTGATTTTGGCTTTTGTGAAAATGACAGTAAATGGCATCTAACTAAAAAGTAATGTATCACAAAGAATTAGGAGCTTTATTAACCTTTCTTACCATTTTTTTTTAATTTCGATGAAAAACTACAAAATTGTGACTGGTTTTTGTAAATACCATAGTTTATTAAGTTTTGTTATATATTTAGAAGAAAAAAAAACGAGTACACTTATTTAGGCCAAATAATATCACCAAATGATTTAATGTCAAAAGAACTGGAAGTAAGGACAGCTAATGCATGAAAACGGTACTGGTCTTTTAGGGAGATAATGAAAAACAAAGAAATGAATATGTACTTCAAGAGAAAACTGTATAATACCCGTATTCTCCCAGTTCTAACGTACGGGTGCCAGACCTGGGCCCTAACAAAAGCAAACGCCATAAAGTTAAAAGTCTGTCAATCTGCCATGGAAAGAAGTATGCTTGGTAAAAGAAAATTGGATAAAGTAAAAAACCAAACACTAAGAAGATGCACCAAAATAGAAGACGTTACAGTCAAAGTAAAAAAACTAAAATGGAGATGGACAGGACACACAATAAGAGGAAAGAATAAATGGAGCAGAACACTAATGAGTTGGTTCCCGAAAGACAACAAACGAAAGAGAGGGGGACAGTTTAAAAGGTGGGAGGATGAGCTAAAGGATATTGCAGGAAAAACATGGACAAGGATAGCAAGAGATAGAGAAGAGTGGAAGAGGTTGGAGGAGGCCTTTGCCTAAAAAAGGCAAACAGATAACGGTGTCGATGTCGCAGTGTAAATTAATGATTTTGTAAATATGTAATATTATCTGAAATAAAGGCTTAATAATAATAATAAAAATATTTAGAAAAAGGCGAATTTCAAACAAAATACGCTTTTGGCTTTCGTGAAAATGATAGTGTAAATTACACCTAACTAAAAAGTAATGTATGACAAAGAATCGGGCGCTTTATTCACATGTCTTGAAGTTTTCGCTTGATCTTAATAATGGCTGTATCTTTTGAACCGTAACAGTTAGAAACTTGAAATTTACACAAAATAAGACCTGCTTTGGTTTCTACAAGAAAACGTAATAAAAATGAAATAAAGTAAAAAATTATGGTAAAATAAACTTTTGTTTTTGCTCGTTCTTAATATGAACTGCTGTAGTTGCTATAAGAAAACATAACAAAAATAAAATAAAGTAAAAAACAAAATATAGTAAACTTTTGTTTTTGCTCGATCTTAATAAGAGCTGTATTTTTTGAACCGTAATAGAGAGAAACTTGAAATTTTCACAGAATATGTACTGCTGTAGTTTCTATAAGAAAACGTAATAAAAATAAAATAAAAATAAAATTCATATGAATAAACTTTTGTTTTTGCTCGATCTTGATTACGGCTGTATTTTTTGAAACGAAACTTCAATTTGATAGAAACTTGAAATTTTCACAGAATAAGTACTGCTGTAGTTTCTACAAGAAAACATAATAAAAGTAAAATACAGTTTAAAATAAACAAAACCAAAAACGTATTTTGTCTGAAATTGGTCTATTTTTGAATATATAATTTAAAATGGTATTTGCAAAAACCTGTCCCAGTTTTGACGTTTCTCAACCAAATGCAAAAATTGAAAAAGCAAAATACTGCTGAATTAATCGCTCAATTCTTCGTAATACATTACTTTTTAGTAAGGTGTCATTTACTGCCATTATCAACAAAATCAAAAACTTTTTTTATTAAATTAGCATTTTTTCGAAATATTTTATAAAGTATGATATTTACAAAAACCATTTTAATATTCGATATGTCAAACATTTTATAACCTATCGTATGACACCTTATTTGTTTAAATCGAACAAACGGTTATTGAGATATTAACCAAATCTGATACCCGGTTTTCAAATCATTCCCCTCCCCTCTCTCCTCCCTCCACCACTTTAGAATGCGACAACCAGTCTATTCTTGTTCAGGAGATCATGCTGAATACAATGATACTGGTTGTCGGCGCGGAACTCGTCTGTCCAACGGGAATCGCCATGACGACTTTTTGAGAAGTGGCCTCTCTACTATTTTGTAGACTTATCGTCATGAAGGGATTATACCTGAATGAATATCTAAAATAATAAATAGACAAGAAAAAATAAATGGGCTCAGTGTGTCCGAGTCGTATTTTTTTGTTATATACGTGATTTACTTCGTCATTTCCTCTTGCATTAAAAATGTTGGCCTACCAACCCGAAATTGCAGACGTAACTTTACAGCGATAGTATGTATAACGTGTTGTATATTTATATTGTAGAATATGAATACAATTAGCCATAATTAGTCTGTCAGAACATCGACCCGTCGACTCGACCGACATCCTGCGATGTGATAATGCAATGATCTACAAACGCAACCACAGAACAGACTGTAACTTCTATTAAAACTTAATCAAACTAGAACAGTTGTATCACTCTCCTTATCTGTGTTATTTTTAGGATTACGCTCAAAATTTATTGTTTTTAAGTGAAGTCGGTTAACCGTCAGTGTTTTATCTATTCGAAGGAGGGACGCAAAACGGATTTTACATAAGGGCCGATTGAAAAAAAGAAAAATGTAACCTTAAATTAAAAAAATACTAGTGAAACAAATATTGCCACTTAAAAAAAACTGTACTTTTAATGTTTTTTAAAACTTGGGTGTTGAGGGGTTGACTGCTATATTTTTAGGCTGATACTGTCACTTTGCTACTGAATATGTTCTAAAAAGAACTATATTATTGGCAGACCTACTGCCCTGTTACGGGTAGCCATATTGCGTGTCCGCGATGAACACGATTCAATATGAAGAGACATCGGCATATCTGCGTTCGCCGAGTCCACTTCCACCGAGCCAACAATCGCCGCATCAACGTTCACCGCAACCGCCCTCGCCACGTGTTGCTTCGTTTGACAACATGCAGCTACCCGCTTCAACTCTGCCGCCAGCGCCGGATCCGCTGAATGATAATGAAACAGCTAGGTGACACAGAACTAGACGATGAGATCCTCCATCTGCTTGGCGATGCTCCAAAAGCGGAATCCAGCTCAGGTCCCCCCATTCACAAAGATATTGCTCGTAGATGGCAAGATATTCTTGCAAAAGGTCTATCGAAGGATATCAAGGAGCGTCTCTTGAAGGACTACATGGTCACTAACAACTGCGATCTCTTGCTGGCTCCTGTTCTCAACCCGGAAGTTAAGGCCGCCATAACCAGATCCTTGGTAAAAAGGGTCTCTTCTCTGATATACAAGCAAAAACAGCTTGGCATCGCACTGTCTGCATTAGCAACAGTTACAGAAATTGTAATAACTAACGAAACGTTAAAACAAAAAATGTTAAAGCCGCACAGTGATGCTTGCCATATTCTCTGTGATAGACACTACGTGGAGACAACAACCCGCAGAGGATTTGTCATATTGTCTAAAAACACGAAGTTGAGACATGATTTAATAGAATCTAGCAGAGACAAACTCTTATTTGGAGATAATGTGTCGGAAAAAATTGAAAGCCGCAAACACCATTCAACTGTCAGATGAAGCCTTGAAAAATGCTGAAAAGCCTAAATTTCAACGACCTAATAATATAGCCTCAACAAGCGGCAATAAGAGTCATTTAAACTTCATGCCTCAACATCGCAAGACGACAACAGGCCGAACAACTATCGGAGATCAACCAACTACTCGGAGCGTCAAACGCACAGCAGCAGCAGTGCGCCACGCCCCAGTGACCGCCGCCCGTTGCCAGCGAAGACGTCGGCCGCACATCACCGGAGATAGTCGACCACCTGCAGGTACAATACGCTGGCAGGTTACAGCATTTTCTTGACCAATGGTCGAATTACTGACGATGAAACAATTACCTATATCTTGGGTAAAAGGTTATCATAGGCAGAGGTTACCGCTTAAAATCAGGTGGGCCATCTGCTTGTTCCGTTATTCAAGCAGTTAAAGTTTAAAAAAAAAAAAAATGTGGGATCCCATGCAACCATACTATGAAAATACCGCTGAATCAAGTTTTTAACCGACTTCCCCAAAATTCCATTTAGATCGATTCCATATCGTACTGATAAACCTAGTGTTTATCCAAAATCCAACCAAGAACGAAAGGATTTTGATCATAGCATTAAAACATAATTACTGCAATCATGAACCTGATGAATTTTTATCTTCTGTGTTTTTAGTGCCTAAACCAAACGGTGACAAGAGACCTATTTTTTATTTAACAAATTTGTCGATACAACACATTTCAAGATGAAAGATTATCGCACTGCATCAAAACTTGTAACAGAAAACTGTTTTATGGCGTCACTTGATTTAAAAGATGCTATGCACGGCACTACTCAGTGCGTCAGTGATTTCTATACATGACGTATCTACATTCTATACATACGTTTTTTGTATAGGTAGAACGTTCTCGGAATGTGATAAAAACAAAAACCTTGTTTGAAAGTAAGTCTAGGTTTTTTGAATAACTTTGAGAAAAACTGTTTACTACCTAAACCGCATTGTAAATTTTTAGGTTTTATATTTGACTCCAAGGACATGGTATTGAAACCACCCGATTTTAAGAAAACGAAAATCAAAGAAAACTATTTAAGGTTTTGAATACACAAATATGCAAAATGCGAGAATGTTCTCGTTTTGTCGGTTTATTAGTATCTGCCTAGTATCCCGCAACTAAATATTCATGGCTATATACCAAATACTTTGAGCTACTTAAATATTATTGTTTACTTCGTAACTCAAGCTATGAACAAGTAGTAACAAAACAAGAAAAACATATCGATCATGGATATAATTCCTTTCATTATGATCAGTTTAGTTTGGAAATATTTTCAGATGCGTCAACCACTGGCTGGGGCGCTTATTGTGACAAAAATGAAGGTTATGGATATTGGAAGGATTATGAAAGGAGTTTGCATATCAATGAGCTAGAATTAAAAGCAGCTTTTCTTGCACTGAAATGTTTTGCAAAAAACCATTACAATTCAAAGATTATTTTGCGTATTGATAATGTAACTGCCATCTCATGTATAAATAAAATGGGTAGTGTCCAATATGGACATTTAAATATCATTTCCAGAGAAATCTGGCAATGGTGTGAAATGCGTAAATTAACTATTTTTGCATTCTACATAAACACAAAAGATAACTGCGAAGCAGATCAATTATCTAGAAAAAGATTCCAAGATACAGAATGGGAATTAAATGATGATGCATACGTTAAAACTACTAGGTATTTTGCACTCCCAGAAATTGATTTATTTGCAAGCAGGTGCAATGCAAAATGCAACATTTATGTGACATGGAAAAATAACCCTGAAGCATGGGCGGTAGATGCCTTTACCATTTCTTGGAAAAACAAGTTCTTTTACGCATTTCCACCCTTTGCTCTTATAGCAAAGGTAATTGTGGTACAATACTGACCATTCCAACCTTGGTTCCCTATTTTTTATAGAATAATCAATTCAAAACTTTTGGTTTTAGGTCCTGATATGGAACTTTTAACTTCTCCTTTCAGAGTGAGCCACAATTTATACCGAAACCTGAAGTTAGTTGCCGTGAAGCTTTCCGGCAGGCTTTATTGAATAAAATGCTATCACCAAGTAAAGTAGATATTATGTTATCATCCCTGACTAACTCTACCTACAATCAATACGACGGTTGTATAAGAGAGTGGATAAATTATTGTAATACTCACAATTATGATTGTACCACGGCTTATCAGTTCCAATAGCCTTACATTTCCTTACTGAAGTTGTATAATAAAGGTGCCAAATATGGTACCATCAACTCATACAAATGCTTTATCCTTGTTACTAGGAAACTTGGATAATGATAGAGTACGAAGTTTTATGAAAGGAGTTTTCAAGTTGAGACCTACCTATCCAAAATATAGCTTAACTTGGAATCCAAGCTTAGTACTAGATTACTTAGCTCAAAACTGGCCCAATACGAACCTCAACCTGGAAACTCTTTCCAACGGCAACTCTGTTGGCTTTGGTATCTGCACATCGTGTTCAAACTTTTGCATTAATAAACCTAAAGGACATAAAAATACAATCCTTCAAGGTCATAGTAATCACCATACCAGAATTAATTAAAACATCTAAACCTAACTGCACAGCCAGTTTTTAGATTACATTACCGACTTTAACAGCCGTCCCGAAGTATGTCCAGCTCGTTGTTTGGAAACCTACATAAATAAAACTCAAACAATTCGCAAAAATGAGTATATATTCATCAGTTACAAAAAAAAAAAAAAAACCCACTTAAATGTATCATCACAGACTCTTAAGTAATTGGATAATATGCGTGCTTCATAGAAGCGAAATAGATACTTCCATCTTTAGTGGGCATAGCACTCGACATGCAGCCACATCCACAGCCAACTTGGAGTCAACATTGACCTCATATAATAAGAAAAACTGCAGGATGGACTGATTCCTCTTCAGTTTTTTGCAAAGTATTATCCCAATAACTTTGCCACAGCTGTTCTTTCTTCAACTAATCATAATCTGTTATTATAAATGATTAAACATAAGGTAATTTATTTTCTTGATAAATATTATTATATATTTTTGTTGTACGCAATTGGTACCTATTCTAACAGCAACTTTGAATAAAACGAATTGATTATACTTACACGCTTTATTCCATTCCACATTTTATTAACTCTAAACATCTACAACTTGTTAACAGGAAATCGCGTCGAATTAAGCTGCGAAACATAATTGAAAATCAAACGAACTTACGTGACGTTCGATGTCAATTATGTGAGCAGCTTAATTCGACGCGATTTACGCAAACTAAGGTAAGGTTAATTAAGTACCCTACCCTATATTGAATAAAATGGGAATGTAGCTTTAAACAAAATGATTTCAAATTGCCAACCGATCGTTCAGGAAGCATAGAGTGAGGTGAAGTAAGCAACAAACTAACCTAGACAAAAAAAAAAACTCTAAACTATCCGTGCAAGGCTAACGCTAGGTGGCGCTGCTACAACTTGTTAACAGGAAATCGCTTCGAATTAAGCTGCTCACATAATTGTCATCGAACGACACGTAAGTTCGTTTGATTTTCAATTACAGGAAAAAATCCACCATTTCGAAAAGACTCGCAATACACTCAAATTTCACTGCATCACACATGTGCCATTTATCCAAGTTACACCGGTTAAAATGCCACTAAAATTACACGAAATAACTCGAAAAAACACATTAAAATGTAATAAAATAAAAATGACCACGTTTCTTTCAAAAATGGCAGATTTCAACCCATAAACTACTCTTCTTGAATCCTTTCTTTTCTAACAGACAGCCCACAAAGTCAAAGTCAAAAGTATTTTATTCATTGAAATCACAAGGATCATTTTGAATCGTCTTAAAAAATAAATTTACATTTACTCCTGTTCCAACGCAACCAGACCTAGAAGAATCAGGCAACAAACACGGTCTGTTTTTTATTTTGATGATCCTTCTTACTACTAGGTGGTGAGCGCCTGTGTGGTGCCTCGAGAACCAATGGAAGCTGATTCAAGGAAAAAAGGACATACACCTAGGTAAATCAAGCAGCATCTATCCTTTAATTTGTTTTCGAACACTAGTCTCACCCTCCATCACGGAATGGGTTCCTATAGTGTCTTTACTAAGACTTGGGATGGGTCATACTTGCAAAATCGAAACTAGAGCTTCCAAGTTCGTCCACCTTAAGAAACCAGCGCCAAAAACCAGGGCTCATAAAACATTCAAGGTATTTTTTTGCATAGGAAATTGATCCGTGCATTAATATAAATAGGGAACACAAACGCGTTTGGGAAAACAACGCACCTGGTCGGCGTACTTGCAAGCAAAAAACTGGGGGAAAAACCTGGTCGCGTTAATACGGTCTAAATAAGGCTTAACCTTTATTTAGACTGGAGCACCTACCTAAGTGATAGCTGCGTAACAAACAAGCACTCGTCATTGCACCTAGATGACAAATTGTTTAGAATTTACCTAGTAAGTAATTAGGTTTTATAAATTTAGATATGAGTAATTTTGTGGTAGAATTGATACATAATATATTAAGGTGATTAGTCACCCCAAATTCTATACTCAGTAAAGTTCAGGTAAGTAAGAAAGGGACAGAATAGAGCACGTGAAACAAAAAGTGAGCGAAAAACACGAAAAACCGCAACTGTCTCAAGCACAGATAAAATAATACTGTCTCAAGTAAATGATTATTTCCAAAAATCTAAACATAATATTTTATAAACCCATTAAGCTTGTGAAAGAATCATTAAAATCGCGTCAGGCGTTTGTAAGCAGTAATAAGATTTTATTGTTTTTTTTTGCGTAAATCATAGGAAACTTTGGTTTATTTTTCCTGGCCAAAATACTAATTACTTAAAAAAAAACATTATGAAATATTTTTGATTATATTAGATGTCAATTCTATATTTTTTATAGTATTTTGATAATCCGTTTGTGAGAAGTAGGCTTTCCAAGAGAGGTCTTTAATGCAGTGTGGGGTCTATTATTGCCTTAATGGTGCACCTAAATGTAGAATTGTAGGTAGGAAAGTGTATTTTCCTTTTATGTTAGGTAGGTCCTCGCAACAATGCGTTAGTAATGACCAGGCAGGCCGAACCAAAAAAGGACAATGCTTGTAATTTATGACTAATTTTGAAAATCTATTCTATAATTGACCGAGCGAGCGAAGCGACCGAATTTTTTGGAACAACTGGCAAAGTAACTATGTGAAAGCAATAAATATATTGAGTATTGAGTATTAAGTTTGCTTTCATCTTTCCGGATGTATGTATGTATGTTGGTACTCGCGTACAGGTTACCGCAAAGCAGTAGTGCTCGCATTGCTGTGTTCCTGTTTGAAGGATATGGATGCCGGAGAAACTACAGGCACATGAGACTTTTCATCTTTATGTTTCAGGGTGGCGGGCGCAGTGCAATGCCACAAGGACACCTATAAGGTAATGCATTGTTAAAGGCATCAGAGGTTACCGCTTAACATCGGTGCGGGCCATTTGGTTGATCCGACATTAAAGTAGATAAAAAAAGAGTATTTAAACGAAGGTATAAAACAGGTTTTAAAATTGTATAGAGATACTGATTTTAATTTTTTTGCCAAATATTACTTGGTATTCAATTCTAAATAAGAATTTCGAATATCAGCAAAATCGGTCAAAAAAGATTTTCTTGATATACCTACAGAAAGTGTTTTTTTTTTCAGGGCTACTTTGACGATTTCTGAAACCGTGAGAGTTATCGAAGAGTGAAGTTGAAGTTAAGGGATCGATTTTCAAAATAGATTTTTATAAATTATATCCACGATAATAAAAAAAAGAGAATTGTTTTAATACCTATCTATTCAATGCCAAGATGTTCAATGTTCAACAGATTATAAGAATTAACCTAAGGCTGGATTATCTACGAAACTATACCGCTTTTATATCAGACACTGAAAATTTCCAGGTGTAGTCTAGGCGTAGGTGAATGCGCTAGAAGCTAAAAACAGACATTTCAGACAGCAATCCGGACATACTCTAACAATGATGAAAATAGAAATGGGTCAAAGACCACGGCTGGAAAAGGAGCCGTTAAACTTTTCATTGTGATTTTTATAGCGCCAGATACACGAAGAACAGAAATAAATTGAAGGAGCTCGCTATAATGGTTTAATTGGCGTACTTATTCCTGATTCCTGAACCTTGAAGATACGAACCACAAAGGTACAGTTTTACCCAAAATATATGTTGTCCTGATGTACTTGTACTAATATTTATTCTGTGCCTGTGCCCTAGACCAATTTCTATAGCGCGTACCTTCTTTCTACCAATAGCAATCGCACGCTAAAATCTTGCGTAATCGATTTCGCGGCAAAATCGCGACCGGTCGTTCATCAGTCGATTCTTAGATGTGAGCGGGACAGAGTTATACAGCGGGACAGAGCTATAAGTACTATACGTTCGGCTACTGTCGGATATCAGTCAGCGCTTATTTTTTGTGAAAGGGTTTGTCCGGAGTAGTACTACCACCATACCTATTTCTATAGCAAAGCAGTAGTGCTCGCATTACTGTGTTCCGGTTTGAAGGGTATGGGTGCCGGTAAAATTACAGGCTTATTAGAATGTACTATTATTTATTCTGTGCCTGCGCCGTAAACCAATTTCTATAGCGCGGAAACCTTTTTTCTACCAATAGCAACTTGAGACTTTCCATTTCCGAAAGTCAGTTTGGTTTCAGGTCAGGAAAATCTACAGTTCAAGCAGTATCTCGTCTCACAGATTATGTTGTCAATAACCTGGATCATGGAAAGAAATGCATTGGCATATTTCTAGATATGGCCAAGGCATTTGACACTGTTTCGATTCCTCTTCTCTTGGCTAAGCTTGAGCGTTTGGGTATTCGAGGAAACTCCCTAAGACTCTTTGAAAGTTATCTTACCAACAGGATGCAAGCCGTAACTATAAATGACCTAGTAAGTACTGATGAATACGTAACTTACGGTGTACCTCAAGGCAGCATCCTAGGTCCTAGCCTTTTCTTAATATTTATCAATGAGCTGTGCCAATTTGATCCTTATCATGGCAAAATATTTACTTTTGCTGACGATACAGCGCTCATTTTCGAAGGAGAGTCATGGGAAGCTACTCGTATACATGCTGAAAGAGGTATGCGCAATGTGATTATCTGGCTTCAGAAAAATTTACTCTCTCTCAACCTTTCCAAAACCAAATATGTTCCGTTTAGCATTCTTAAAAAGGGCATTCCTCATAAAGATAATTTTCAAATTCATGCCCACACGTGCAGGGATTACCCAAAACACTTGTGCAATTGCTTATGCCTTGAACAGGTTAATTGTATAAAGTATCTGGGAGTAATGATAGATAGCCAACTATCGTGGATGCAACATATCGTTTCAGTTGCCTCCCGAGTACGAAAATTAATTTGGATTTTCAAAAACCTTCGAAATGTTGCCACTGAGGACTTATTAAAATCGGTTTATTACGCACTTTGCCAATCTGTAGTTGGCTACTGCATTCCTGTTTGGGGCGGAGCTTGCAAAACTTATCTAATTAAACTAGAAAGAGCACAGCGATCTGTGTTAAAAGTTATGAACTTCAAACCCTATCGCTACTCCACCGAACTATTGTATAAAAAGTGTAAAGTTCTCTCAGTACGACAGTTATTTATTCTTGATCTTATTACAGCCTTTCACAAGATTGTCCCTTTTAATTCACTTGTATTTAACAATAGGCGTCAGTCCAGTAGTGTATGCAGCGTCACTCCTTGCAAAACTAAGTTTGCAAACCGTCACCCCTATTTCCTGGGAGCCTACGTCTATAATAAATTAAATAAAATTCTATTGTTTTACCCAGTGACTGTCTTTAAATGTAAATCCATGGTTCAAAACTGGCTATTCGACCTTAACTATTCAGAAACTGAAAAAATTCTAGAAATTTTGTCTTAGAACTTAAGTACTTTACAAAACCACATACATTTTATTCAGTATATTCATACAATTATTAGTACATACAAACTCTCACTCACTCACACACCCACACACACACTCACATCTGGGTGTCTCCTGTAATACCCAGACTCCTAAGAGACTGGTGGTAGCAGGAGAGCCCGCACACACATTTACCCTCAGGCACTACACACTAATACACCCTACTCACCACATACACTCTCTCTCTCTCTCTTCATTATCAACCATAAATGTTTCTAACCTTTATTTAGTTACTTAGTATCTACCTAAATACTTTGTAAATTCTTAAATTTTATTATATTGTGAAGTACAAGTTATAATTAAGCTGAAAATCTGGTATCTAATCCATTCAATGTCCGGCGGAGGGCATAGGTATGCCATCTCACAGGATTTTTCCTAGTTTGGATACCTATGTTGTCCCACCCAGGAATAATGATTCTAAGAACACTGAATCTGATGTACACTATAATGAATTTGTGACGTTTGTTACTGAATAAATTACTATTACTATTACTATTACTATTACTATTATTACTATCTTTATGTCTCAGGGTGACGGGCGCAGTGCAATGCCACATAGGGCGCGAACTTGGTGGACGTGACCTATGAGATAATGCACTGTTCATAAGCAGAGTTAACCGGGCCATCTGCCTATTCCGTTATCTAAAGCTGTACAAAAGAAAAAAATGCTCTTTTCTGGGCAAACGAAAACAGTCAATCGGATTTATTTTGGGTAAAACTGTATGCTCTATGATCGGACTTCCGAAAACTCCTCAATCTGAAACGTGACAAGCTACGGCGTACCGTCGCGCGTCCGGATTGTCACGGGTCACTGCTCTCTTAACAAACATCGAAGATTTTCTAAGGTTTGCTGGAAGAAAACTCTTTTAAGGTTAAGCTCGCCTTTGTCCTTTATGTAACTTGTTTTTCGTCTGTAAGTTTTTGTGTGTAAACAAAACAAGGAATATGTAATATATTGTATTAAGTATATCAGTTATCTAGTACCCATAACACAAGCTCTGCTTAGCTTGGGGCTAGATAATGTTGTGTGAGCTGTCCAGTATTATTTATTTATTTTTATTTTTTACTTAATAAGTAATTTGTGAAAAAAAAACAATACAAGCTTTTATAAAATTAGTGATCGTAACCGTGTGCTGATCAAAATGAGCCTAAACACGGCCAGTCTACTATTATCCATCGAGGAGTTCTGTTGCCCACCTTCCGTCTCCATCATCAGATCAACTCGCTGTTACCATAATATTGCATTGTCATTGGAACTTGACAGGTATGCAAAATATCATCTCAATTGGTTGAGGATAACCGCTTTAAAATTCAGTTGCAAGATTCCACCGGACAAACACACATCATAAATTGCAAGTTAAATAAAAGCTTTTAATAAAGAATAAATAATCTATTTACACTGGGTATTATGGATATTCCCTTATGCGGAGGCTGTCTAGATGGCCTAGAAGCATACGAGACACCAGCGCATGCGCTCCAGGAGTGCAGCAGGGAGGCATCCCAAAGAAAAACCTACCTCTGGACACCGAGGACGCTCCGGCATCAGCGAAGAGCGAACTGCTGGCCTCAACGGACAGAGGACATCAAGTGGCTGTACTAGCAGCCCCACCCGTCACGCAAAAAGAGCCCACTGGCGGCCTAGTGGAGGAAAAGAATGCTCTACCAAGTGCAAGTATTAAAAGTCTATGATCGAATTCGAAAGTAGTTACTTTTATATTTATTTACAGAAAGAATAATACAACTAATACAAGGTATGTATAAAATACATATGAAACAGTTGTGCTACCTGAAGACCGCTGCTAGCGATCTAAAGGAAGCTCAACTGATCCAAATCACAACCAGACGGAAGCGTCCCTAAGATGTTGGCTGCATTGCCACGCTGAATAGCAATGTGCTTTGGCTCCAGAAAACTAAAGCTTTGCCTGTCCTATTAGGTATTATACCAAAGGTCTCCAGAATGATTGATCTAGCCCTAAACAGCCATCTAAACTTCAATGGTCTGGTCTGAGTACCTAAAATCATTTACGAATGCTATTTAAAGACGATGATTTGCAATATTTAACTGACCATCTACAAAAAGCTTAGCACTCATTCGAAACCTTGACTGCAATGATGCAGTGATTCATTCAGGGATTTGAGTGATATATAATCGTTTATCATTCAGATATAAGTACCACATTTTGTATAAGAAAAGGGTATTCATAAAGGCGCTGACAGCCGCCAAATTCTGTCACTAGTTAATGTAGAAAGTTTAGCATCCGCGAAACGAGATTTGATCTAAAATCATGAAATACACTTGCATAATCGAATATGTTACTCTTATTATTTTCATCAAGTGCGTTTATAGGTAATCTTTGACCTCAATGTAAATGGACTCCTGGTCAACGCTCAAAATTTTCCGAACCAAAAGAGAGTCAAAACGCATAATGAGGGACAATTCTGACAAGTTTTATCCGTCTATAGCTGCTTTATTATTGAACATATTTGAAAGACTTAATTAGAGTGTGAACCGGCAGTGTATCGAATTCATTTTTCATCGGTCGAATTTTCAAAGAATTTTTTTGCGTTCATAGTGTTTGGAATGCTAAGCCCATCGTAGAGTTATTAGAATGTCTTTGTAGGTCATAAAGATATTTAGGAGAAGTGTATCCTAAAGGTTAATTCTTGATTTTATTTTTTTCGAGAAAGTTTATTAATAGCGTGTTTTAGAGTCTTGTACGCTTTGTATGATGAAGATTAACACGGAATTATTTTTTGTCCGTCCTACAATTTGTAGATTTTGCTGACATGAAGAAATTTATACATTCTTAAAACCCCCAGCCCAATGAAACATCGGAACCGATTTTGATAAAACATGTCTAAGCAACATTGCTAGAAAACCGGCTTTCAAATAAAACAACCGCATTAAAATCGGTTCATCCGTTTAAGAGCCACGTTGCCACAGACAGACACACACACATAGCGGACAAACTTATAACACCCCTCATTTTGCGTCGGGGGCTAAAACTAAGTTTTAGTGAAGCCTATTTGACTCTAGTGATTGTAAAACCTTGATTTTCTAGGATTTATGTGGAGTAGTTCCTGTTTGATCCATTGAGATGGATCCATTGGACTTTGACCGTGTTATAATGTTTTTTTTAATGGGCGTCGTGGTGGTCGTAATTAGCGACAGGGACTTTTTAGAAGGCCGAATTTTGAAAAATTAGTCGTACCGTTCATAAAATGTCAGGTAGCGCTCTCTAGGGAACCCTAACTGTATTAGTCATATTGTGTTGGAATGTGTTTATCCCATTTTTAATCAGACTTTGATAAGTATTAAAGGTTATCAGGAACATGTTAACAATAATTTGATCATTAAACTTTAATTGTAATATTTTTGTTAATACATTTCAACATAGTAGTACCTACGATATATTGCGTGCAAAAAACAACGGTACTTTCAAGCGAATGTCAATTCGACTAACCTACATTACAGACCTATGAATCATAATTTACTTTCGTATCCACGAGATAATTTGAACAGCTCTTTACATTTGTTAATAGGTTCCGTAGACGTAGTCAACTGTATCTAAACAGTATAAATAAACCAGATTCAAAATGACCCTTGTGATTTCAAGCAATTGACGATAGAGTTGTTTTTTCCATAGCAGATTGTCTCCCAAAATGAGATAATAATCTTAAACCTAGCATGCCAGTACTGTTGCGCTGCGAGCCTGTGACACATGCACAGACAACACCGGAGTGAGACTAATCATCATCATCATCCTCATCCTTATCATCATCCTCATCATCATCATCATCATTATCATCATCATTTTCACTAGAAACGGGATATTTACCATGATTTTTGAGTTTTATATGTTCCCGATATTTCGGCACAGTTGCATGCGCCATGATCACGGGAGAACTGACTAAAGTCTTTGCGAGTAGATGTTATTGGCAGATATATCGATCTACCCTCTTTCTCACTCTTTTATTACGAACGATACCACTACCATCGGTTTCATTGTCACAATTCACACCAACTCGACACACAACACTAACGGTGTCCGGACGCGTAGCAGGTACCACACTTTTTTGATTCTTACACATTCTTACCACAGGCTTCCATACTCCAGATAATTGAAAACCATCTTCTCTATTGAAGTTTCTGTACTTAGTAATCTCAATTGCCTCTTGTACCATTCTCGGTATGTAATGTCGCTCTGTCGAGATTACCTGCGGACTGTGTAGCTCGATCCAATGATTTGAGCCAGATTCCAAAAGGTGTTCTGCTATGGCTGACTTATGTATGTCCCTGTTCTTGACCGCTCGTATGTGCTCCTTAACCCGACACGCTATCGTACGTTTCGTTTGGCCAATGTACGAACTCCCACAGCTACAATCAATTTTATACACCCCTGGCTTTTCAAGTGGAAAACTGTCTTTAGGTGAACGCAAGTAGTGCGATATCTTGGAGTGAAGATGGTCTTTACGGAAAACTTTTGCAGGACTTTCGCAATTTTGTCCGTCACCCCCTTAACATATGGCAGAAACGCTGGCCTACGTTCTACTCTGCATCTGTGGGGTCTTGGCCTAGGTCGGGATGGTAATGACCGAAGCTTATATCCATTCTTACGCAACACATGCTGGACATGAGCTAGCTCACTTTCAATGTGAATGTGTGTCGAGTTGGTGTGAATTGTGACAATGAAACCGATGGTAGTGGTATCGTTCGTAATAAAAGAGTGAGAAAGAGGGTAGATCGATATATCTGCCAATAACATCTACTCGCAAAGACTTTAGTCAGTTCTCCCGTGATCATGGCGCATGGAACTGTGCCGAAATATCGGGAACATATAAAACTCAAAAATCATGGTAAATATCCCGTTTCTAGTGAAAATTATGTGCATAACCATGATAGTTTCAAAAGTTATATTATCATCATCATCATCATTATTATCATCATCATCCTCATCATCATCATCATCATCATCATCATCATCATCATCATCATCCTCATCCTCATCCTCATCCTCATCATCATCATCATCATCATCATCATCATCATCATCATCATCATCATCATCATCATCATCATCATCATCATCATCATCATCATCATCATCCTCCTCCTCCTCCTCATCATCATCATCTTCCTCATAATCATCATCATCTGCCTCATAATCATCATCATTCTCATTATCATCATCATCATCATCTTCATCATCAGCCTACAGAGGTCCACTCCTCACATAGGCCTCCACCATAGAATGCCACGACGAATGGCCTCGAACCGCCTCCATCCACCGTCTTCCTGTGACTCTGTCATTTCTCTTTTGCATCGTCCGGTTTGTGGTCGCCACTCGAGAACCTTGCTTCCCAGCGGTTATCAGTTCTGAGAGCTATATGGCCTGCCCATTGCCACTTCAACTTCCTAATTCTGAGAGCTATCGAGAGACTAATTCAATTATTTCAATCTTGGTACCTACCCACAGAATATTAAAATACATGATTAACTACTCGACTTTTTCCTACTAACATTAAATTAGGTTTTCAGGAGGTTTTCCGTCGGAAAGTCATTGACTCATAATTACTATGCTTTTAATTATTAGCAATATTTAGATATTTATTTATTAACCATCTCGTTACATTTCATAACAATGGCATGAAACAAATTAATTAAATATCCTTGTCCAGTCCAAGAAAAGGATGCGTGTCCAGCCGGCCATTTTCGTTAGGTATTTTTAAAATTGATTCATGCATGTCCATTTTGAACTGTGGTGAGCCGGGCCGCAGCCTATAAGTCGGTACTTATAAGGATATTAAATTGGTTAAGTTGCACAAGTCGGTGCATCACAAATCACGTAGTACACCTCTTCGCGTTGTGTTTCTCAATGCTTCCATGCATCGCTTTTTAACCGACTTCCGAAAGCAAAAAAGGTTCTCAATTTGGCTGTATTTTTAATTTTATGTTTGTTACACCATAGTACCATAGTGCAAAGGAAAATAGTGTGCCTCAGCAATCGTCTTTCTTGTCTTACTGAATCGTTCGTGTTTACTGTTTTGAACATGAATAAACACGTCTGCAATCCTTCGCTTTGAGAATTCAGGTTTTTACACCATGCAGGAATACGTAAAGAATATGGGCACAAAACGCCCACTTCTCATAATGTACACCCGATTTTTGCCCAAAATGTACACTGCACGTTTTCTCAAAATGACCACTTCGCAAAATGTACCACACTTTTTCTGAATATGACCATTTCGCCAAAACGTCCACTTCGCAAAATGTACACCCCATTTTTCCCCAAAACGTAAACTGCACGTTTTCTCAAAATGTCCACTTCGCAAAATGTACCCGAACTTTTTCTGAATATGAACACTTCGTAAAACGTCTACTTCACAAAATGTGCATCCGATTTTTTGGTAAAATTTACACTGCACGTTTTCTCAAAATGAACACTTCGCAGCATGTATAGGTACTGGATTTTTAACAAAATGAACACTTGACTTTTTCTCAAAACTACATCAACTTTTTAAATATACATATACAGGGTGTAACATAATATCCCTATAAACCCGGGGAGGGGGTATTCTACACATCATGGCGAATAACTTTAGTTCTACGACTTTTTAAATTTTGCAGTTTTTAATTCATGAAATGTCACGTAAACATCCTGAAATTCCTCAAGAAATGTTCCTAACACAGCATAAGGATGTTACGGTACGTTATGGTACCTTACGTAGGGCTGCCTCACGTTGTGTAAGGTACATTTCTGGAGGAGTTTCACGAATTTATCGCGGAATTTCAGGATTTTTACAAGGCATTTCATGAATCAAAAACTTCGAATTTTAAAAAGTCCTAGAACTAAAGTTATTCGCCATGATGTGTAGAATACCCCCTCCCCGGGCTTATAGGGATATTATGTTACACCCTGTATACATAGAAACACGCCTATTTCTCCGAAAGGGTAGGCAGAACCTCAAATGGGTCTCCTTTCACCGTGGTTCCGAATAAGTCTTAATTTGGTCCTGTTGGTGATTCTCCTATCCTTCCATATTCCCCCAGCTGACTCATTGCATTTGTGGTCATCCCTACTATATGTCTTTTTAACTTGCGGCAAATTCAAATTAATTCAGTTGGGTAGGTATTAAGGTACCTACAGTCAAATATACAATGACTCAACCATAAAGCAAACCTCAACGAAGTGTTACTGGGTCAAGTTCTATGAAATGAATGAGACACTCATAATTTCTTATTTCTTTTCATAACATCTTGGGATGGGCCCTAAAAAACCTTTTTTGTATACATCTTGGTATGACGGATCAAACAGATGCCCCCCCTGATGTTAAGCGGTACCTTCTGCATATGAACAGTGCAATACCACATAGTCACGTCCACCTAGGATGCATCCCATGTAGCATTGCACTGCGCCCGCCAACCTGAGACATAAAGATGAAAAGTCTAAAATAAAAAAAGTGAGCCTGTAATTTCACCGGTAACCATACCCCTTATACCGGAACACAGCAATGCGAGCACTACTGCTTTGCTGCAGAAATGGTATGGTATGGTGGCAGTACTTCCCCGGACGAACTCTTGCACAAAAAAAGCTCAACTACTACTACTACTACCTCTAAACAGCAGCTTTTGTTAAATCTTTATCGAAAGAGATTTTTGGTTCATAGTGCGAATAGGTCACTCTGGTACTCTTTACATGATCACATCATCATAATCATAATCTTTATGTACATAAATTCTACTTCGTACTTGACATGGTCATCAGGTCAGGATCTGATGATGGGATCCTGGAGAAATCGACGGGACTCTTCAAATGTTATAGGCACACTTGTAACGTTTTTTTTTTTGAAATCTTTGAAGTTTAAGTTTTTTGTTTTTTTAATGTTTACTTGTTTAAATTAAATGGATCATTTTGAATTATATTATAAATAAAATTACTCCTGTTCCAGTGCAACCAAATTTAGTTAGGGTGAGCGAAGCGAGTCTTCGACCATCCCACAATGTATAAATTAATAAATAATGCTGGACAGTTCATATAACATTATCTAACCCCAAGCTAAGCAGTGCTCGTGTTATGGGCACTAGATAACTGATACACTTAATACAATACATTACATAGATAGGTAGAAGTGGTGAGCTCATCGCCGCCATTGCCTCCCACGACTGACTCGGCTAACGCTTTCCAGTAATAATACATTCCATAATAAGCTAGCAGCCAGAACAAATCATATACCAACGAATCTTATCAACAAGTCCGGGTAATCCCTTAGTCGGCTTTTACGACACCCTCGGGAGGAGACGGAGGGGTCTTCTCTTAGGTCGGACACACCACGGCATATTTATATTTATTTTTTATACCATTCTTTTTAGGTTTAATCATTGTAAAGCCGTGGTTCAATCAATGTCACGTCTGGCGCCAGAAACACTGAATAGGTGCCATACGAGCACGTACAACGCCATAATAACTAGTACCTAAGTAGGTGTGTTGGAAAACAAGTACTTCGTTATATCGCACAAGTTGTAATTATATGATCAATGCTCATTTTATATCTTTTAGTATAAATAAACCAACATAATCATAAATAAAGCATCTCAAAGAGATATTTTGTCACCGCTGGCCCGCTCCATACAACACGAAGTTTGATCCACTTTAGGATATAAATTTTATAGACACATCTAGACACAAATAAATATGTTTGCTTTGACACCTATATGGTTTGTCTGTTTTTCATTAAATTGTGTAGAATCAAACTAACAATGTAAAATCTGTGATTTGGACACCATATTTGATTTGGTTTACGCAGTTACAACAAAACAATGAAATATGTAATGAACTTTTTATTAATAATCGTATCTATCTATCTATATAGTTTTTTTATGAAACTGACAAACCACTAGTCTAGATATTAGGGTATTGATCATGTGTACATAATTTCATGGATTTGATGAGATAATATCCAAAATAGGAGCAAACTCCAGGAAAAACAAAAAGGGCTTAAGTGTTCTAGCGTTAAACTCCTCTTATACCATCCTATAAAATAAATTGGAATACTAACTAATACGAGTATACGTTACGCCCGTGGTAAACTTAATTCCATGAGTCTATTGTCTTCATAATTAGATCTTGTTTTTTTGTGTTTTAATATAGAACATAGACTAGATTTAAAAGAAACAACTTGATATCAACAACATACAACCAATCAATCAATACCCATATTGGCATGCCCTTCATTAATATCCTACTTTGGACTAAACTCCATACAAGTATGTATAGCTTTTCCGTAATATCTACCGGTATATCCAAATGCAGGCAATAAGTTAACCTACCGGTCCTATTTGTACACTGTATTGATACCCTTGCACTATCTCATCTGTCCGAGACATCAGTAAGGGCTAGTGCAGCGGCCGATTCGACTGAGGATATCAAAAGCGCAAGTCATAATTATTTCAGGGTGTCTGGTCAAAGCGACGCGTGACCAGAGAGCTGGCTCTTATCTGGCTCAACCATTAGCATTAGTATTCAGCGAGACAAAGAGCATCAGAGCGAGCCAGCATCTAAGAGTCGCTTCCATGGTAGTGATTTGGATCAGTTGAGCTATCTTTAGATAGCTTGCAATGGTCTCCCAACAAAACTACAGCATATGAAAATTTGTTGATACTCTCTACATATTTTGTTCTTATTTTCAAAAATCATAAGAATGTTTCCTTTAGAGTCAATTGGCTATCTTCGATGCTTAATGTACTCCATGTTCGTTTTTAAAAGCTTTTATTTGAATAGAAATGTTACTACGTTATGTTAGTGATCAAATCTTGAAACTGAATATTGAACCAGTTAACCTCGACTGATTGAGCTGAAATTTTGCGTAGGTACCTGTTAAGTTCCGAAGACAATACAATATTACCGTGACAGCAAGCTGATCTGATTATGGAGATGGAGAGTGGATAACGGCACTCCTCGATGGAAAATAGTAGACTGCCAGGCCAAACAGGGCTCATTTTGATTAGCACTCCATTCCGATCAAACATTTCATAAAAGCTAGTTTTTAAAAATATATTTTTCAACAAAAACCTTTATACCTACAAAATTTAATAAATTATCATATTCTAACATTTTTACACAGATTTCCACATATTTGTGGTACTTGGATGTCTTCCAATACGCTATTCACAATCACCTTTACAACTATTGTCCATCCTCTCTAGGCCCGAATACGTTTAATGTTTCCTTGTAAATTCGTCATAGCATGTCCCACATTACATTATTCATCCTGTTTTTGGATTTGCATTTTTGATAACCTTGACGTCATACTTTGTGTGTCGATTCTTATAAGTATGTGCGACGTCAAAATTATTTGCAAAATAGACCCTATCAATAATGCATTATCGAATATTACAAATGTTGTGCATGACGAAACTAATTCATGAAATTGATGACTGACAGGATACAATCAGTATTTTCTTGAAACTCTTCATCATGTCTATTGATTAATGATATCATCAATGAACGGAAATTATATCCGGCGGTACATTTTATGAATCCCTTTGTCATAAAAAGACAACAATATTACATGCTTGCTTTTTAAATTTACAAAAAATATTTAGAGCGCCTTCATAGAGCATTATCTAAAGTGGCGTTACCTTTACTGCGACGAATTTAGTTAAAAATTACCTAAATTGGGTCGCGGTGTTTATAAAACAAGATTGTGTAAATATTCAAACAGGCTCACTTCTAGAGCAGATGTTGTTTAGAAACCAATCTAGTCTCGAGTACCGAGTTACAGCTTGTCTAGACGTCGTCGGCGCTCCGGGGGATACGTTTATGTATTATTTCGGAAAAAACCAGGAAGAACTAACACTACAACTTCACAAGCACACTTATTTATACATAGCTCCCAACAGTTACATACATACTTTTCACTAAAAACGGGATATTTATTATTGAGCTTTTTTCCGGATATTTCGACACAGTTAAGTTGGTCGGGGGTTTTTAGTGAAAACTATGTACATAACCATGATAGTTTCAAAAGTTATATAGTTACATACATAGTCCTAATCCCAGACTAGGTTTCCACGTGTCATGTCTACGATTACCATGGTACCACAACACCCAGACACAGAACAAATATTTGCAGATCACGCAAACATGTATCCCGCAGCTGGAATCAAATCCACTCCTCTCTCATCTCAGCCGGCTATTTGCCCGCGTCATGGAAGTCGATATAGAATACTAGATCTGTCTTAGCTCTATATTAGCACATCGCATCTCTACTGGTTCAAATGCTAATGAAAAGAGATTCAAATCTCTCGGATTTACATTTTTGAATAGCTCTTTTATTTCATGATTGTTCCATGCGGTGTACCATGCTAATTGTATGGTCGGAACATGGAAATGCTGACTAATGAGTTCCCCCCAAACTCGTTGCACAAAGAGCGCTCGAAGCAAACAAAGCCGGTCACGCAAATCCCAAAAGAGTTTTAATCAACAGAATTGCTCCTTAAACCACTCTCTTCATTGTGCGTCGACAATAATAACTCATAGCCGTTTTGTTTGAGGATGTTTTATACACAGACGTAGCACACATGGAGTACCCGGGTGCTTGCATTTCCAGCCCCTCGGTACACACTTTCGATCGTCCGTCCCTCTTCGCCATCGAAACATACAAAAACGGCCACCAAAATGCTGAGTGTTATACTGTATGTCGCAGGCCTGCGATGAAATCCGGGCTTTGAATGTTTTCTGGGATATGATGAAATCGAGTTTTATTTTATATACTCAAATTCCTATAGATTTCTGCAGAAGATTTAAGATACAGAGATTTCTGGGAATTGATTGATGTGATCAAATCCCTGGATGTTTTCTAGAATAAAATCGAGTCTTAGTTAGTTGAGTAGGTTTTTTTTGTAACATTGATAGTCTTTTGTTTTGCCACGATCTCACCTGCTGGTAAGTGACGATGTGGACGAAGATGGAGCACAAAGGTCTAGGTATTGATAAAGGTAATTAATTTCATCATACCCCAGAAACACCTAGGGTTTTGATGAAATTCCTAGACTAGCCTAGTTCTTAATTTAATTTCACCATCATGGTCATGAGCCAATAGATGTACATTGCTAATCATAGACCTCCCTCATAGAAAGCGATGACGAACGGTCTTAAGCTACTTTTTTCTCAGGGCTACGATATAATAGAACCTTACGAATCTTATTTGCTTTTTGAAACTCATTTGGCTGCTAGGGATTCGATCAAAATCCGGATTTTACCATAGCCCTGCGACATATAGACGGCCTAACGGGCCGACCGGCGTTCCGTTCACCTAGAATTTAGTAGTTAGCTGGCGCGCTCTGTCGTTGGACGCCCGCGCGCGTACTGCTCATGGACTTGTTTATTTTTATTTACGAAAATATCGTACTAAATGTGGATTTCTGAAAGAAACGTGCGTTGTTTTCTATTAAAAGTTACATAGTTTGCATGCGCGTTTACGTGCTTACATACATTTTTGTATCGTTAATTGATTTTTCGTTTTTCTCAAACGAATTAGTCAAATCTTCGTTTTCCACAGTTTCGTTGTTAAAAGTGTCATCTGAAAAATTGCTAGTGCTTTTAGTGTCAGCTGTGCAAGCTTCGCTGTCCCTCTCTTCCAAGTAGAAAGGGAAAGGAAGGTCGAATTGCATAGGGATCTTTTGCTTCATGGTTTTATTTGCCTGCAAATAGCAGATTCTAACAATGTAAGTTTTAATTCATCTTTATTTTTTGTTTATTGTCTTTAGTAAGCTTCCTTTTCAATAACCTAGCTTGGCAGTTGTGTTTGTGTTCGTCTGCAGATCAGTCTCAGTTATGTGGATGGTTCCAATTATACTGCGGCTTGTTTATAAATACTCCATACTTAGACAACTTAAATTTAGATTGTGCCAACTGCGCTCTGTGAAGCAGTTAAATTTTATGGTCAAATAAGCCTCAATTCAAGTTTAATATCCTTTCATTAGATAAAACATAAATTGAATCAATGAAAAAGTCGCGTAAACAGTGACTTTTTTTGATTGATTAGATTATCACTATAACGTACCTAGCTACATTGAAGTGAATTCATTTATCGTCACAGATATATACAGTACTAGGTACTCACCTATATACATATGATGAGTTTATCGAACTTCGGATCGTCAATAATTTTTACAACGATGGTACCCACCCTAGGTACAGTTTGATTCATTAGTATGTTGATATTTTTTTATGCTTTTATAAGCCTTGTGCCTGCCTTTATTTTCTTTGTAACATTGCTACAATGTATTGTAAAACCTAACTACATTTTGTACGAAGGCTACTACAGTACTGTAGAGTTACCTACTTTCGTGCGGCTTTTTTTATTCTTTTACTTGATAAGCCTTTGTCACAGAATCGAGAGTAGAGTTCTTCGAAACGAGTTCACCAGAATTTCATCAGACATTACCCAAAACGTTATTATATTTTATGTGCTCTCAGGGTCACGAGTCTAATCCAATTACGAGTACACATAGGTCAATGTTAATTTTTACGTCCCAAATGGCTCAAACTACAGTCCTTTTAGAATGAATTCCAAAGGAAAACGATATCTTAAATACCTATATGAGCTCTAAGAATTAATTATCATAAAGTATTTAGCTCCTCACTTACATGATTAACCTTATTATGAGTTTAACTACAAAATAGGTATTGTAATAAGAAGATATAAAATGAGTAATTTTTTCGAGATACGTATTTGTTCTGGAGGGCAATTCTCGTGCTTTAGAGATTAAGTCGAATTCAACATATGTCGAAAAAAGATGGCAAATGTCGAATAAAATCTTAATTTGCTATTCTCGTGATGTCATAAATAGACATAAGTCGACCAAAATCATTCAAATCGAATACGATTTGATGGTTATTGTGACATTTTCGTGACATTTTTTGTAGACCTTCATGCTTCGACATTATCTCTAATTTAGAGATAATCTCTACAATCCGAGAATTGCCCTCCTGAACGCTTTCTGCAAAATTTTCACGACAGCCAGTTGTAAAACTAGGACAAAGATTCACAGATTGATTTATGGCACTGCATCTTCTTTCGTATGTTCGTGAGTTTTAATCTATTTTTCGGATCTATCCCTCTAAATCAGGGGTTCCCAAAGTGGACGATAACGCCCCCTTGTGGGCGCTGCAGGCCTAAAGGGGAGCGGTAGGAGACCCAGAAAAAAATGGGGGCGTCAAATCAGACACACTTTCCTAATTTAATAGTTATTAGTATTCTTAAGTAATTTTCGTAGATAATAGACTGCGGACAATCATGTTTTAACAAGTTTTTGTTAAATAACCCGATTTATGCATGTTTAATCTCTGAAGTTATAGTGGTTTTGAAATAGGTGAAAAAATGGGGGCGCTAAAAAATCACTTATTCTTAAAGTGGGCACTAGACAAAATAAGTTTGGGAACCCCTGCTCTAAATTCTCCTATTAACTCAACCAGTTGAACTATAGGTAAAAAATATTCCAATTAGGTACTACTTAGTTAAATTTTCCAACTTTTAAAATCATATAGGTACCTATACGAAACTTGAAAGTGTGTTTACGTTTTTGTTCAACAAAAAATAAATAACGTGAATAAACAATAATAGAATAATATTAATTAAAAATTATATTACCGGCTACAAATTAAAAAAGGGTCCGTCATTAAACGTGACTTGACTTAATGATATCCCACTAATATTAAAAATGCCAAAGTTTGTATGTTTGTTACTCAATTACGCCGAAACGGCTAAACCGATTTCGGTAAAATTTGGCATACAAATAGATTATGACCTGAATTGAGCTATAGGCTACTTTTTATCCCAGTATAACGCGAGAAAAGCTGCGGATGGAACCTAGTTATATAATATTAATATGTCTCGACCTCAATATCAGTCGGAACTTGTTTTTAATTTAACGTTACTAAACTTTTTTTTTTGTTTTATTTGTTAACAAATAAGTTTCGAAAGCTATAAATTAAATTGTCCGTATCTATATTTTGAAATTACACGATAAATCTTTGAATCATAGCTGGCATGCTTGCCTACATTATTACGTTTCCTTATTTACTCTACAAAGGGCGATCCTCTTCACTTGTTGTTAGGAAGATTTATGTAAAGGGCACAGGTGTTATCGCCCTAGCATAAATTATTGCTTACTTATTCTTATCAATGTTACCCTCTTTCACATGTGTCGTATTCATACATGTGAAAGCTTCCTTTATCTGAATTTCCTTTCTTTATAAATGATCTCATAGTTCTTACAAACATTATTATCAATATACCAATAACATTAGTATCCTTGTGTAATCTACGTAGTTAGCAACTATATACTCTCGTGGAATTTCTTTGTGTGCACTTTGTATGTGTGGTTCTTATCGGGTTGCATGCATCAAAAACATTCTTTTGTTGCAGAAATCGCTTCGATATCTTGTCCACACAAGAATATTATAAGTACAGAGCAAACACCACCGCCCACGTTGCGAGATAACGCCGCATCCCGTCCAAAGAGAAATTAATCTGGAACACGGTAACAGGAAACATGCCGATAAAGGTTCACTTGTTATAACTCCAATTTATGAGAAAACTCCGCACAGACAGTCTAATATGCTTAGCTGACATACACTACCAGCTACAACGATGCAGACACAACCTATCGCCATAACAGACGACGTACCTGGCGTCACAAATACAAACCTTAAGTCAGCTGTGCGTGATACAAACACAACTATGGATTACACTAAAGTAGAACCAAGAATACCAAGTAACATAAGTAGAGATGAGAAAAGTCATTCCAATGATAATTTAGAAAAACGCAAACTGACTGATTTAGATAAGTGTAGCATAAATGATGAAAACGACTACGAATACGAACACGATAGACGAAGCTCGATGACCGGAGACGGACGATGTGAATTGCATAAGAAAGAAGACTTATACGGAAACGAATTGATTACCAGGAGGGTTGTATACGGGCATGCAAGTCGAGCTACTGATTTGAAATTTAAATGCGCACGGGATGGTCGGGAGTGGATGGATCCGATCCGGAGGACAATGGTTCGAGTGCGCGCTATCGCCGTGGTGGGGTTGTTCCTTGCCGTGTTGGCGACATGTGCCGCGGCGCCAGGCAAGTCCCGTCCTACACGGAGCCACCATCACGAGAAATCAGCGGTGAGTTTTTATTAACCTTTTTATTTACCATGGTATCAGGTTTATATTGATTTTCGTGTGGGAGAACTAGACGCACCCGTTCTGTCTCGAACTCACAAACACCATAATTTAAATGTAGTAGCGTCTCCAGGCTTGTGTCTCATGCATACTAAGCAGATTTAGATATCCTGACGACTTTATAAACTTTTGTCTCGTCTTAGCCTCGTCGGAAACAGGCTCCTTATATCCTGACATTGTCTGGTTTATCTAAATCTGATATAAGTACAGGAACAATGTCGTCTTTCTTTACAAAAAATCTCCCTAAGAAATAAAGCATTGTTTTGTCGTTTGTGATTGTGAGTTAAGAATTTGTTTTGTTTTATAGTACCTATTTATTACTTGTTGCTATGCGGGTTATTTTTATTACGTTCGTCTTGATGATGCCTGTCGCAATGAGTCTCCCTTACATCCTGGGAATGTTTGATTGTCCCTTAAAAGGGGGTCGTTCATCTAATGGCGGTTAAGGACCATTTTCAAGGCGTATTTCCATCGAGTGCAAGTAATATGGGGACAAAAAGCCGGCGTGTCGTATTAGATTACTGGCAGTGACAGACGGACGGACGGTTCGGAGGAGATTAATGGGCTAAGTGACGAGTGGGAGCCATTCCTTTGCCTCCGCAAGTCGAAAAGACGTCCGGGTCCATTTATTTCGGACTCGGAATGTAACAAATCGTGAAAAATTCTGACTAATTTCCATTGGGGTCACAGTGTCACCGAAGTCTTTCCTATTTTAGGAATACACACGATTGAACAACCTTTGGACACGGTTCTTGAGATACTTTGTCTGCAATCCAGGATGAATAAGATATGAATAAGAGATTATCAGAATCATCAAACTAATATCTAGATCATAATTAACCTTCATATTTTATTATTTTAGACGTTATTACTACTATACTACACCACGTACGTTACTATTCTCCTGCTGATGTTCATGTATGTAGTTTTGAATTACAACTTTTAACTGTAGGCTTCGACCAAAGTAAAATAAATGGACTGGCCTTACCCATACAAAACGTTTGGGAAAAATAAGACAATTCGGATTTAGGGTACGGTCAACAAATAAACTATCTATCTATCTATCCAGCCACTGCTGAGTAAAGGCCTCTTCTCTATAGCGCCACTCCTGGCGGTCTTGTAAATAAACTAGGTGAAATTAAATTATTGAACTTCTTAAAAACTGTATTTTTTTAATACTTAATACTTTAACAAATGCAATGTGTTTTCTAAAGTTATTTCAGTAGGTTTATAGTACAAAAAATCGCCGAAAACAATGCAATTATTGAATGAAGCTTTTACAATACATGGTTCCCTTCTGTTTTATGTAGTTACGTATCTATTTTTCAGCTCTCAAACATACACAATATAAATCAATAGAAAAGCAAGTCCACCTAAGGTCTTCAGCTCAATCAATTTGTAAAAATATATTTTTCATCACTCAATAAACTAAGAAAATATCATAAAAATCGTACGGAAACATAAATGTTTAAAAATTCCAGTATTTAAGAAACTGCTGAGTGCAGTTTTAAGACTTTTGCACAATGAGTTTTTTTATACTACTTGGAATGACAGATCAAGAAGATGGCCCACCTGATGTTAAGTGGTACCATCTGCCTATGAACAGTGCATTACCTCAGGTCACGTCCACCTAGGACGCGCCCTATGTGGCATTCCACTGCGCCCGCCACCCTGAAACATAAAGATGAAAAGTCCCATGTGGCCATAATTTCATCGGCACCCTTACCCTTCAAACCGGAACACAGCAATGCGAGCACTACTGCTTTGCGGCACAAACAGGTATGGTGGTAGTACTTCCCCGGACGAACTCTTTCACAAAAAAGCTCTACTACTACTAACTGTTTTTTGGCGTATAAAATTCATTGTGTAGAAAATTATCAGAGCAAATACGGGAAAATGTATTCCACTTCCAAAAGTCGTCTGTTCTTGCTCGTCTTATGACTTCTATCCATTTTTGTTTACCTTAGATTTCTTTTGGAAAGCTATAAGGTTAATTAACATGCCATTACATATTATATGCAATTACCTAAAGCGACGTGCTTAGCAATGTTTTGACGTAAATAATGCAAATTACAATTCTAAATCAATACGATACCTATCGATAGGCATCAGTTTTTTTTGCAGTCTGTACCGGACCATCCGTCATGCGTGAAGTCTTGTCAAATATTTCGTCGCTGTAGTTGGAAAACTAAATAAGTAATAACAACAACAAAACCAAAATCGCGAGAAAAACGTGATTTACTGTTTTATTGCGTCAAAAATGGCAATAACTTTTTTATCGTAACTAATTTTGCAGTCCGTGTTTTGATATGTTATAGATTGGTACTGTATCTATTTTTGAATTTAATGATAATACATTTTAGCACTTTTGATTAAGAGAAAAAAAAAACGACTATGTATTTTTCCCTCGCCAAAGTTTTGAATAATTGATGCAATTATTTATTTTTGCATGTCAATTGTTTAGTTTTCCTTCGTCAATGATCTCCACTGAGGTTCAAAAAGCTAATGATAAGTGCCATTATTTAATTTTCCCATAATAGTGAAATCATGAAATGATCTATTATTTACTTATTTGAATATGACAATCCTATCCATGGGTATAGATTTAAATAATATTAAAATACATTTTAAAATAAAACCAACTTATAATAAATAAATAAATAAATAAATATTTCTGGACAGTTCACACAACATTATCTAGCCCCAAGCTAAGCAGAGCTTGTGTTATGGGCACTAGACAACTGATACACTTAATAAAATATTAACATAGATAGATATTTTTTATTATACATAGAAAATACCCAGAACACCCTGAACAAATATCTGCGGATCGCACAAGTATTTGTTCCGAGGCGGGAATCGAACCCGCAACCTCCTGCGTCGCAGGCGAACGTTCGCCCGCCGCGCCACAGAGGTCGTCTTCATAATCATTTCTTTTTATCAAGACTGAATATTAGAAAACTACTGAAACACCTACATTATTTTAGCAGACTTATAAATTCAAAGTAAGTGACATAACAAACTTATCATACGAGACTAATGCTTATAAAATCAACAAAATGAAATCAATTTGTGGAACACAATAATTCTAAGTATCAAAAAGAAAAAGGTATGTCGACTAAAATTAAAACTATCTACGAGTATAAACTTGTGTCTGTTAACTTTCATTCAGAGTGGGGAACATTGAGATAATGTCCTGGGGCGTAGTCCTCCTTGTCGCTCGTCCTCTAGAGCAAGACGTGTCGATGGACACGTATGGGCCATCATAACCAAGCAATAAAGTCGATTTCGCAAAATGTGTTACTTATGTAGTTTTCCTACTACACGACGATTTATAAGTTTTTTATCAATCGATGAAAATTATATTACAAAACCTTTACTTACGAATGAAATGCGATGCCTGAAGCTTTATTTGTATTTCTTGTGTTGTTTGCACTTGCAGAAAAGCACAGGAAGGCATTGTATCTCCAAGGTATCTAATTTTGGTATTTTTCAGCATAGCTGTCACTCGTTGCCGTGACAAAGACTGACTGAAGCGAAGTGTACTAGCTAGGTCTGTTTAGAAGCTTCAAAACTATCGTTCCCTAAGGCCCGTCCATTCATTTTATTTACGTCGATGACTGTAGGTACATAAATAGTTCACCGGTGTGTACAAGTTCGCCCAGTCAATGGGATGGGTTAAATCAGAGTTGAACCCTGTTTAATTACTGTATAAACACGGCGTGACCGAGATGGTTAGCGGCATCCTGTGCATACCCAGTAGGTTGAGTTTGTCGAGTTTGGGTTATAGGGCGTTACTGCACTTACTGAATAGGTATGACTACGATACATTATAAGAACTACTAAAGAATCAAAAAGTTTATAAATTTATTATGTTGGATCTTACAAAACCTGAGTTCCTACTTAATTAGATTTAAGTTTATAATGTCTGTCTGCAATGTATACCTACCTACCTAATTGGTATATATTTTTAATTTAAATAATTGACTAGGTACTAGGTAGTTTATATTTATATACGTTTCCTGAAGAAATGTGCCAATGTTATATGATCAACCTGACCTGTTTGGTATGTAATGGAAATGTTAATAACCTGCATTTTAATTAAAAAAGCTTGCCTTCTTTTGTTTGAGCCAAATTGCGTCAATCGGGGTTAGGTTACCTAATTACTTCAGAGCAAACTTACCTTGGTAGTAACCCTTCTTGAAGTAATTGGGTCATCATTGTACATTTGGTTTAAAGAAAAAAAACTGTTAAGATTGTAGAATTTTGTTCGAGGCCCTGGTTCCAGACTCGTTTTCCGTTTCACACGAGATTCCGTGTTTGTATTTTCTGATACGAACTTGGAATTGTGGGATCTGAGCAGTGCACAAACACTTACTATGGTTATGTTAGTGATAACTGGTTCGGCGTATTGCAATAGTGTTAAAACAGAGCTTAATTCAAGAATCGGTGCAAGCTAATTTATTGAGCAAGCGGTAGGTGTAAGGAAACGAAACACTTGAACAAATGTACATTTATACTTTGTTGAGTCAAGTTGAGTGGTTTAAACATTAGCCGTGATACTATACAATTTTATTTATCTTTGGAGGTATAAGATTTGTCCTGGCTTCTAGCTTATTATGGAATATGTTATTACTGTAAGAAAGCGTAAGAAAACATAACGACTTCACTTTTTGGTAACGGCCGATTCCACGATTTGACTCCCCATCTATTTGCGTAAATCGATTCTTAAGGAGTAAGATCCAAAAATAAGTTAAAAGAAATTAGAGATTGCAAAGTTCTTATCTAGAAAAAATGTGGCACTATGTAAGCGTTTAAGCTTAGTTGAAGTACCTATTAAATAAATCTAAATCAAACTCAGCGTTGGCCAAAGTATTGAACGAGGCGCTGCTCTAATCATGAAAGCGTTTTGCGTTTTGGCTATAGTTAAACAATACAACTTCCTACTACTCCATTTACAGGAACATACATTGAAAGGTTATCTGGAAGAGATCGCTTTTAGCAATAAGTCCGCCGTTTGTTGTTTGTTACTTTGTTTTTTAACTTTTCTTAGGTGTACAAGACTTGTTTATAAGATTCGTTCATAAGATTTGTCCTCCTGGCTGCTAGCTTATTTAGAATGTGTTATTCTAGAAGAAAGCGTTAGCAGAGTCAGTCGTGGGAAGCAATGGCCGTGATGAGCTCACCACTTGTCACGTCTGTTTCCCACGATGGTGCAACTCACTGTGAAAAGTGGCGCATCGAGGCTCTGCCTACCTGTATATATGTACATCTATAATAGTAGATTGTATCATAAGGGAGCAACATAATATTTTTCATCCCATCTATTCGAAAAGGACGACTGGGTTCGCCTTTAAGTGCACCCAACGGTGGTGTTTTCTATGAGAAACTTTTAGCGGGCAGTAATGAGTTTTCCGGCGCACTTATTAAGTTCCTAATTCAAAAAGTGCGCGGCAAAGATAATTGCGGCGCACTTATTGAATTTGGAACCAGCGCCAAATAATTCGAATGCAAATATTGTTTGAAAAAATACTGGCTGGTACGATGGCCCAAAACCCAAAACAAAAAAACCCAAAACACACAAAAAACACAAAACACAAAAAAAAACACAATACACACAAAAAACACAAAACACACAAAAAATACAAAACACAAAAACACAAAAAAAACAAAAAAAAACAAAACACACAAAACACAAAAAAAAACACAAAAACACAAAAAAAACACAAAAACACAAAAAAAAAAACCAAAAAAACACAGAAACACAAAAAAAACACAACACAAAAAAAACAATACAAAAAAAACACAAAAAAGCACAATACACACAAAAAACACAAAACAAAAAAAACACAAAAAAAAAACACAAAAAAGCACAAAACACAAAAAAACACCCAAAAAAAACACAAAAACACAAACACAACAAAAAAAACACAAAAAACAACCATTTGTTTTATTAAATAATAATATTACAATAACATATGAGGCGCCTTTTATTTTCTCATAGTGGGTGATGAAAAGCAGAGTGTATCACACGGGCGCAACATATATTTTTGGCTCGGGCGACGTACTTTGAATCCCTCGCTACGTTCAGGATTCTACTAAAGAATCCCTCGCTACGCTCGGGATTCTACTCTAGAATCCCTCACTTCGCTCTGGATTCAAAAAAGCGCCCTCGCCGTAAAAATATTATGTTGCTCCCTTATGATACAATCTACTATTATCTACCTATCTATCTACATTTACCTACAGTTTGAAGATGTGCTGAACTAAGGTATTAAAAAAAAAAAAAAAAAATTGGTCAATTTCTTGTTCCCTAAGTCGTAACTATATCTCGTCCATGTTCCGAACATTCAAGTAACTTTCGCGTATACTTTACCTACACTACCTACACGGCTACACCTTATTACCTACACTAAATATACAGTACTAGCTCAGCGGGAGTGCGCACGATGCCGAGGAATAGTGCAATATAGACACAGTTACGTGTGTTCCGCCGTTTATTATTAGTGTAGGCGCATTCTGTAAGGGACCATTGTTGTAATACCTGAGGATGTCGCCACGTTATGTACACAGTAAATACATAATGTACTGTGTTTATTGCGAGCAAGTGTATCAGTTGTGCCTATATAAGGTGTTTTAGTCTTGGTGTTTCGAAGTAATTATGAACATTATGAATAACTAGAATTAATATTTCGGAAGAAGGATAGAATACAAAAATAATGGGTATAAAGAGTAATAAGAATTAAAGAGGCACCTTTTCAAAAAAAAAATGGTTGGCCTCTGTGGCGCGGCGGGCGAACATTCGCCTGCGACGCAGGAGGTTGCGTGTTCGATTCCTGCCTCGGAATAAATATTTGTGCGATCTGCAGATATTTGTTCAGGGTGTTCAGGGTATTTTCTGTATATAATTAAAAAAAATATCTATGCAATATATTGTATTAAGTATATCAGTTGTAGTACCCATAACACAAGCTCTACTTAGCTTGGGGCTAGATAATGTTGTGTGAACTGTCTAGCATTATTTATTTTTATTTATTTTATATATATTTTTAATTGTATGAAGCTATAGTAGTATAGCTATAGTATAACGATACAAAATCCCCCAAATTATGTAATGTGATACTTTTAAGTACATAATGTATGTTAAGATATATAGGTATTTCCATGTTCGCGACTTCGTTCGCGCAGTACTTACCTACATTCATATCTTGCAAGATGTTGACATGGAATATAGGTGTTTTTTTTTAATATAAATCCGGGAGCCATTTTGGAGCCTATAAGAGACAAACTTTCAGACAGACCGACAAAAACTCTAAAAAACGGTGATTTATGATTAGGCATGGTATAAATTTGGAGACCGCGTCTAGGCAAACGTAGTGTAGGACACCCTCTGACTAGGTGGAGCGACGACTTGCGCGAGGTGGCTGGCAGAAACTGGATGAGGAGAGCCGAAAACCGGGCTCAGTGGCGTGCCATGGGAGAGACCTATGTCCAGCAGTGGACTGCATGTAGGTTGATGATGATGGTATAAATTGCAATTTTCACTTAAATTTTAGCATTTATTTTGATATCACACACAGACACTTAAATTTTCATTATATTGTCTTGTGTATCCTGAAATAAAGATATTATTAGTTATCTAGTATTGTGAGCTTTTTTGAAATGAAAGTCTTCTGTTTACAGCTTCGCTGACTACACACTAACACGTTTATTCACCTTTCAAACTGAACTTTAAAGCCCTCGAAATCACAAAGCATCTGGTTATGATAAGTGAAACAAAAGGTGTCTGGGGTCCGAATAAACAACGAGTAACAGAAAAGCATTATCTGACTCCCGTTCGCTTACTATTATATTCAAGATGTAAGATAGGAGGGTACAGTAACAAATAAATAACAAAAATACCAACGAAAACTATACACTACCATATATACAGCCAGTCTTCAATGTGCCGCGTAAGTGTCCGCGTTCTTAAAAAATATACAAAAAGGACCGCCCAACGTGGGGCTCGAACCCACGACCCTGAGATTAAGAGTCTCATGCTCTACCGACTGAGCTAGCCGGGCTTATATTCCTGCCATTGAAATTATCCGATTGGTGATCTCAGGTGAAATTAACACATTTCGCACGAATTAAAAGAGTATACTAACTAAAACACGTTTCAATTCATACCAATATGGCATATTACCATAAGGTTACATAATTATTGTACTTAATCCTGTCAAGGCTAATTTAAGAACACATGTGTACATGTTTTATAGTATAAAAATGTGTTAATTGAATCTACACATAGGTAACATAACACCCAACCAGTCATACATAAGTCCTGATCCCACACTAGTATCCTCTGTGTCGTGGGTACGAGTTCCATGGTACTAACAACACCCAGACCAGGAACACATAATTGCAGATTATACAAACATTTGTCCCGCAGCGGGAATCGAACCCGCAACCTCAAGCATCTCAGCCGGCTACTCGCCCGTCGCGTCGTGCCAAGCCCAAATACCAAAAAGAGCAATTTATAGTAACAAGCACATTCTTTAAAAATATTAAAAACACGACTGCCATGATTTTAAAGTCAACTAATGATTTCGAAGTTTTTTTTCTTGAGAACTAAGTGCAGTTATGTTTTATATATTTTTAGAACCTACTTCCCATGTTCTACACATTGATCAGATTCAGATACATTTTTAAAGTTTGATCTCTTTATTTGGAAACTTTGGTTGCCCTAGTTGCTTTTTTTTAAACACATATTCCGTGTGTATCGGGATATCATGCAGATTCTAATGATTCGGTAATCATCACCTTAATAGGTAATCTCTAGCTCGACTACCCTAGGATAGTATAGTATTATGTTATCTGTGCCTATAGGATAATAACCTAGCTCACTACCTATAAAATAATAAATAAATATATAAATAAACAATGTTGGACAGTTCAACACAACATTATCTAGCCCCAAGCTAAGCAGAGCTTGTGTTATGGGTATACCTACTAATAACTGATAACTGATATACCTACTTAATACAATATATTACACAGATCGTTTTTTTTTTATTATACATAGAAAATACCCTGAACACCCTGAACAATTAATTATCTGCGATCGCACAAATATTTGTTCTGAGGCGGGAATCGAACCCGCAACCTCCTGCGCCGCAGGCCAACCTTCGCCCGACGCGCCACAGAGGTCGTCTATCTAATTATGTCTTCGTGCAGTGTCCAGAGACCTTGCTCCAGCTTGAAGGTGCAGAATCCTGGCGTTTGGAAGATATGGTGGAATAAAGAAACACACATGAACCCTGAAAACAATATTATACTCCTTTTTTTGTCGTGTAATAATACGCGCATTTGATCGAACGATGTGGCGACTGGAATAGGATGTTCGTAGATAGCGCGCCGTATCTAGGTCAATAGCACCGCCACCAGCCGCTTCAGTTCTGACGTGACTCATTTTTCACTACCAAAGTGAATTGGGGCACTTTTTGTTAACATCTTTGGCTTGTTCTTCTATTGTTCCCGAGTTAATTCGATATCCACAAGTTGTATTCAGCAGTCTTCCATTATGGTTTTGTATATGATGCACCATTATTATTTTAATCAAGCATAATATGAATTCTAAAATAGTTGCTTAAAAATAAGAGTGATGAAGATCAACCGACATGCTAATGTAGAGTCTAAAAGCCTTTCTAATGTTTAACTTTTATGAAAGGTATTTCTAGGTGTTATATTTCAAAGACATGGCGGGGCATAATAAAATATGTCTTTGTCTAAAATTAAACTTATGAATAGTTCACAGACCAGACTAGACTGTCAAAATGATTGTAGTAATGTACCCGTGACGTAGAAGCTCAGTTTTGACTGACTTCAAAATAAGCAATTTTTTTATAAGTAGGTACACTTTTCAAGCAAACTTTATACATCCGACTGATCATCATGACGATGTTGAAATTACGAAGCAGAACCGTGAGCTGAACAAAATAAACCCAAACACCGCCTGTCTACTATTAACCATCGAGGAGTTCCGTTGTCCACCTTCCAACTCCATCATCAGATCAGCTCGCTGTCACCATAATGTTGTATTGTCAACTGAACTTGACACGTTTGCCAAATTTAAGCGCAATCGAACGAAGCTAACTGGGTCAAAATTCAGTTGCAATATTCATGCAAGTTAAATCTATCAATTCGTTGGCCATATTTTTTGTATGTAGCCATAGGATACGCCGTGGAGTCTCTTCACGCCCCCAGTAGGAGATAAAAATACAAAAAATTTGCTATTAAATTTCCTACTTGGACCCATGAATATACTACTAGTTACACTTAATAGATATTACATATGTTTATTCGTAACTCTACAAATAAATTGTATTTAACATTAAATGTAATAATTAAACTAAGACAATAAAACAAAACTAAAATAAAATAAAAACCTACCTATCAGATCAGCAAGCCGTCACCCGATGGCAGCGTGCCCAGAAGGCTGGCTGCATTGCCACGCTGAATGGCAATGCTTATTCGTTGACCAAAATTCAATTTTTTAACTAAAATAAGTTACACTTTAGTTGTTTGTTTTTATGTATGCATGATGTAAGCTCAATAAATACATTGATACAACAACACAAGCAACAAAGCACCTTTAAAAACGCTTCACTCAAAATGTTTGCAAAAAAAAAACATTTAAATCTCATGACAGGCTCAAAAACTTAATTCGTTTCACGCTTGGTTTAAGCAAGTCTAGTGAATAAACACCACCACTTTCGTTCAATTAACCTTTTCTATTCGCATATATTTATCTACTACTTATTCTTTATTCGTGTTTTTCTTAAGAATTATTTAGTTTTTAAGGTTTCTTGTATTTTGTGTTCAAATAAATGTCCTCAGTTGTGTTACTTATAGAAGTATCTGAGAAAAAATGTACGTGCTTTACGTAGGTATTTAAATTATTTAATTCTTTTATTTAGCACATAAAAACTACCAGTCAACCATAACAAGTAAAAAGAGAACAAAAATAAATGGGCTCAGTGTGTCCTAGCCGTAGCTTTTTAGGGTTCCGTAGCCAAATGGCAAAAAACGGAACCCTTATGGATTCGTCATGTCTGTCTGTCTGTCTGTCTGTCCGTCCGTATGTCACAGCCACTTGTTTCCGAAACTATAAGTGCTATGCTGTTGAATCTTGGTAAGTAGATGTATTCTGTGAACCGCATTAAGATTTTAAGGGCTAGTGTAAACCTAGCATCATTCCACAGAGTATATTGTGGACCGATGCTGCGTTAATTAGTAAATTATGCTGAAATTAGTATTAGAATCAAAATTTAATGATAATAACCAGCCTCGGTTTAACCTCTAATCACGAACACTGGCTTGGTGGCATCATGGGAGCTGCTGATATGCAACGATAGCGCTGTGGTAGCTATTTATACACGACTGCCCCAAAAAAAAGGAGTGTTTTGTTTTCAACGCTATATGTTATAATCGGGTGCATCCTTATTGATCCTAGAAATTCATCCCACGAGCTAAAAGTAATAGGGTATAATCACCGATTTAGATGATTGAGGTGATGAGCCAACAGAGAGAGTGAGATAGCCAAATAATGAAGCCGCGTAAAGACGCTAGAACATATTTTAAACTGTAGTCTAAAAAGTAATTTTACTCCAAACCTCAGAATTTACATAAAGTACAAGCTAAATTAAAATTAAGTATTGACTTTGAATTAACAAACCTTAATTTTAAGAAAACAAAATGATCAGGCTTTTTAATTTTATTTTATGGTAAAACATAAAATTATCAATTAAGAATTTTTATAATTCATATAAATTTATGTTCGCTTCAAAATAATTTTACTGCAATGGTTTTAAAATGTAATTGTTCGAGGCAGGTGAGCTTAACAACGATCTACGTACACTTATTAGCTGAAACTGAGAAAACCTTTGAGAAAAGTCTTATCTCTACAGACGTTAATTAGATTTTTCAGCTGTTTAGAGTGGTGCAAGCTTCGAACATTTTTGCTTTTACTCAAACCATAGTTGGATTAATAGTTAGTACGTTAAACTTCCAGTGCTAATACAATTTTCTTTGTTTTGAACTAGACTAAGGAATGTGTTGCGTATTTACACCAGACAAAGATTTTCTGAAAATAACTACGGTTGTACGCAGTAACTTTTAGAGTGTAAGTAATGTAATGAATGACTCAATGTTAAATAACTACGGTTGTACGCAGTAACTTTTAGAGTGTAAGTAATGTAATGAATGACTCAATGTTAAAATAACTACGGTTGTACGCAGTAACTTTTAGAGTGTAAGTAATGTAATGAATGACTCAATGTTAAAATAACTACGGTTGTACGCAGTAACTTTTAGAGTGTAAGTAATGTAATGAATGACTCAATGTTAAAATAACTACGGTTGTACGCAGTAACTTTTAGAGTGTAAGTAATGTAATGAATGACTCAATGTTAAAATAACTACGGTTGTACGCAGTAACTTTTAGAGTGTAAGTAATGTAATGAATAACTCAATGTTAAATAACTACGGTTGTACGCAGTAACTTTTAGAGTGTTAGTAATGTAATGAATGACTCAATGTTAAAATAACTACGGTTGTACGCAGTAACTTTTAGAGTGTAAGTAATGTAATGAATGACTCAATGTTAAAATAACTACGGTTGTACGCAGTAACTTTTAGAGTGTAAGTAATGTAATGAATGACTCAATGTTAAAATAAAGTATTCGTAATCATCATCATCATCTTCAGTAGCTTTTAGACGTCCACTGCGGGAGATAGAATGCAAATTAATGAAATGCTACGCTTTTTTTTATGTAATGGCTCGACAATCTGGCATGCAGCCCGCTTGATGGTAAAAGGTTACCGTCGCCTATTGACACCTGCAACACCATAAGTATTTCCAATGCGTTGCCTGCCCTGAAGGACACTTTTGCTTGCAGGCGGATTGGAGATCGCAGTATTTTAGTTGAGTACTCAGGTGGATGCTGGTGCCCATCCCCTGTGTTTGTAAATGCCTTAGTTGGCTTTTACGACATCCACAGGAAAATACGGAGGGGTATATTCTTAGGCCGAAAACATGGAGAAATTGTTGCTTACGTGAAATGTTCGTCTTGGTAAATCAGACTTTTTGAGCACATGAATCGTAAGAAGCTGTTTACAAAAAAAGTACCGCTGCAGGAATCGAACTCATAACCTACTCAGTTCTGGCATCCCACTGAACCAAAGTAGCACCCAATTCGATGTCAACAGTAATAAAAATAATGTAAAAGAAAAGTTAGAGCTTCGAAATATTTAAGCATTTCCTTTTCCCCTGAAAATTAAATTTATGACCATTTTCGTGGCACTTTTTATATTTCATGGAAAGAAGTATGACCTAAAATACTTAGCGTATATTAGTCAACGATTACAGACGATGATAACAGCCGTTTCCATGAATTTGAACACTCATACACTCACGTGTAAAACCTGAAGTGTTAATAGGACCTTTTTACTGACATTTGTTTGTCTCATTTTGTTCTTTACTGGCTTTTCCTTTGTTTGGAAGTAAGGATTTGTTTTGGTTTTCAACTCACTCAATACACGATTTAGAGGTGTTTTATTACGTGATAGAAACGAGGAGGTTCGTAATTACCAAGATCCCTGACTTTGAGTTACTAATTTGAAGTGGAAATAGGCATGCCAAATAGGCTCGCAGAACCAACAACCGTTGGCTAATAAAGATGGTTATAAGAGTGGCGACTATGAACCAGATGCCGCAGTGCATGAAGGAAGGCATTCCTCTTGACATTTTGAAGGTCGCAGGATATCAAAGGATGGAGGTAGCTCAACATTGGTCATCCAGAATGTGTAGGTATGTATCTAACTTTTATGTAAGCTTATTGTTTTGTGAAACTAAACATGTCAGTTCACAGAAACACACAAAGATAGAAAATATAGACAGAAAACATGAAAAAGGTTACATATTTCAGTCAGTTATGTTTAGGAGGGATTAAATCCTGGACAGACACCACCCACACATTTGTAACAGCTGATGCTTTTTCGAATTATTTCACAAAAGATTATGTAATACTTTTAACAATTATTTTAGATAATATTCGTTAGTTTACCACGCGAAAGAAGAAATATGTTGGCCACGCTTGTCAAATGAATGACGTTACAATGCTACATGACTGGGCTAATCATAGATCTAGAATAAAATTCTATGTCTATGGGGCTAATTCAATTTTTAGGCTGTGTTTCCACCAGAGATGAGCGAGAATGCGTAGCGAGGGATCTGTTGTTAAGAACCAATAGAATCACTTCATTTGCCTAGCCTGGCTCAGCGCAGCTCTTGTGGAAATGGAATATGTGGAAAATGAAGAGTCCCACATGTCATCATGAAAAAAAAACTATATCCTCTGGCTGCAGCAACTCACGTTTGTGTACCTCGGCTGCGTTTCGTTCCACATCCTCACGTTCGTCCATCATCGCCTGACTTGCCGACCAAGGCAGTAATGTACTATTGACTACAATAATATACCTACGTCTACAAACTGCACACTCACACTCTTACTGCATCCTCTAGGACACCTAAATCACCTATGAATGTATCAATAGACTCCTTTGTCTGAATCTGATATTAGTATCAAAACAAAAGACGATCTTATCAGTTACTTTGCAAATATGGAAGGCAGGGCTAGACGATGTTGACAGCAGTATGAAATACGTGTTTGCTTACCTTTGCTAGTAAATTAGATATCTTTATATGATGGGAAGTAGTCTAGCTTAGCTCTAGACTAGACTAAAAACAAAACTGGTAGAGTTATTTTATAAAACTTAATTTGACATAATTTTAATTTAAATATTCATTTTCCTTTGCCATAAATACCTGATATGATGTTAACAACCGTAAAGGAATATTTAAACGCTTTATTAGCAAAAGTATGAGCGCACTGAATTTTGTACTACCCGAACATAATTTTACTTCCTTTGGTCCATTTTCATATTTAGTAAATTAAGATATTTGATTTGATTTTGAAAAGGAATAAATATAGATTGTAGAGCTTTCAGAGGAATTTCCGAAACATCTCTTTTAACTTTACATTTAATATCTATATTATTATGCATCTATACTAATATTATATTATACCTATAAAGGGTAAAGTTTGCTAGTTTGATTTTTTGGTAGTTTGTAATCATAATTTACACATAATCTAAGTTTGTAAAGGATTAATATAAACCTAATAAAATTACTTAAAAGTTTTTAAAATTATTTTAGCTATAGAATGCTGAATTATCAGCGAGTAACATAAGCTATGTTTTGTTAGCTTCCTCCCCCGGCTACGCTCACCTCGCTCGAAACTCTAAAGTGTAGAATTTTTCTCCAAATGTCACGTATTTTACCACGTTTTGATTAACGTACTTGCTTTTTTGTCTGGATGTTGATTGGAGTGTCTCTTTTGCAATCTCAATTTTGAAAACAGTTTTAAACTAACTACCGGGCGAGCTACAGACTTGAAACTTGAAGCATAGCTCAGAACTGGATGACAATGCAATTAATGTGCAATGAAATAAATGCAATATTATTTAGTTTGTCGAGTGCATTGCAACAGCTCCTGCATTTGTACAGAGCCCGCGGCGGAAACCGTGTCTCGAGATAATTATAGACACAGACAGAGACGGGCATACAACTTCATACATGGAATCTGTATTAAAGAAAGGGACGGGTGTTTCAGCCGATTATTGTTGCAAGGGGTGTTCCATAATGATAATTAGGTTAAATTCAGATAATAGTTTCGGGTCATGAGCTTCATGTGGAAGCAATTTTCATATCAAAACAAACAATAAATTCTGTTAGTAATGATTTTACGGCGTTTGAAATTATTAAGTGTTTTTACCTATTTTGGGAACGATATTCTGAGTAAATCTTAATAGGTATGCCTTGTACTTAAAGTTATTAGTAATCAAAGCGTGTTCCAAAAATAATAATTAATCTATGTAAATTACTTGACAATTTGATTCAAGAGAATTTTTCGCCTTGGTACCTACAAACTTCATCGATTGTTATGTATTCATTGCGTGTACCTCAGGACACAGGTGGACTAAGTACGATAGACATTTGTTCCGGTGACTCAGACTATATCCGTTAAACAAGTAAAAAGTTATAAAAACTGTAGCCCGACCACGGTGTACCTACCACAACAATAGGTACTTATAAGTATTATTTTTGAAAGCTTTTATTTGACTTGCAAGGTATGCGTGTCCGTCAAATCTTGCAACTGAATTTTGAACCAAGTAGCCTTTTTTGATTGAGCTGATATTTTGCATACCTGTCAAGTTCCAATGACAATACAATGTTATGGTGACAGCAAGCTGATCTGATGATGGAGACAGAACGCCAGATGGACAACAACCAGGTGGACAACATAACTCCTCGATAGTTAATAGTCAGCTCATGGTTCTGACTATTAATTTCATTTTATGAAAGCTTTTTTAAAAAAAAACTTATTATAAAGTTAAATATTCAAGCTATTTATTCAAATATATAAACTCTGTATTTGATACGTTCACTCACTAACCAGCTTATCTATTAAAATTATAATTATAGTTTCCAATTTTATATCTTTGAATTTTATAGCGTTGACCTATATCTCTGTATAGAGTTTCGGATATGCATAACAAAACATATTTACTATCGCCATTTGATTTATTAGGTTCGGATATTATAATTGGTGACAGCAACGAACCTAATAAAGTTTAGCGGTAAAAGTAACCGTACGGATGAAACTTTGTGTAGACAATAGCTTTTTATCGCGACAAGGATTACGACATTACAAAAGCTTTCGACATATATTTGGTCATTTTTTGGACATATTTGTTATTCGTATCATCGAAACAAGGTAGGTATGTGAAAGTGACAGAATTTTATAGTTGGCTTGTAAAAGGGAAAGTTTACAGGAAAAATAAAGCGTTGAATTTTTATAGACTCTGTTAGTTAAAATTTCCCCACGACTAATAGGCATCCGATCGTAACTTTTGCGAGGCCATTTAGGATTCACTATACCATAATAATAAGTTTGAAATGAACGCATTAAATAAAAGCTTTTCATTTTACTGAAAAGCATTACATTTTAAACGACGATATAATACCTGCATGGTATGCTAATGAAAACTTTATTCCCCATTTACTGAAATATAAAATAAAGTTTTGTACGCATATTGGGCATATAAAATTGAACAAACGACACTAAAAGTTTTACGAAAGAATAGAAGGCATGTAGGTGTAGCTTGACGTCGCTGTAGCCTTAAAAGTGCATACCACATTCCCCCTGCGAGCCCTTTTTCTGCGGTCAAGTTTATTTCTCGGAGCCGGGCGTTGAAAGTAAAGAGTTTTTTTAATTTTTTTTTCGTGTATTGTTTATCTACATTCTTAACAAGGTATATTTAAGCGATAATCATAGGGGCGAACTACGCGACATACCATATACCAAGATAGACACCGCAAACACATAAATTAGTATGAAACCAAGCGTGCCGTTTTATTTTGTACCTACTATGCTACGAAACATCTCCATTCATACACGGCTAACTGATTTCGAAGAATTTTGACAGTTTACTATGGCACAATTAGGCATTTTTCCACCGATGTAATATCGCGAAGACGGCAGACCGCGAACTGATTTGATGTTTTGGCTAATAGGTGCATTGCACCTAACTTCGGACAGGCGAAGTGTCATGCAAAGTAGGTTCACTTGCGTTATCTTGTGTAATTATGGGTCTTAACTATTGATTTACTAGTAAAATATTAATGATGTCTTTGCGGTTTTATTTCAAATAATAAAAATATTCAAGTTTTATCAGTTTAGTTCAACCATAGTTCAACTAAAGTTCCAGATAAATGACAACTTCATATTTTCTCGCACTTAGTAACAACTTATTCGTTTTAGAGTGTACCTTTGGGGATCATTCGAAAACCTTGTACAGCAACAAGTGGGTAGGGAATAAAGAATAATGAATCAGGCAATCTTATAAGGTACTACGGCCCTGACTTACGGTACTGAGACGTGGCCGTTAACTACTGGCCGCATAGGAAAGATCAAAGTTGCGCAGCAGGCTATGGAATGGGCTATGCTTGGAGTTTCACTACGTGATAGGGTCCAGGATGAGGCGATTCGTAGAAGAACCAAGATCACCAACATAACTCTCAGAGTTAGCTAGTTGCAGTGGCAATGGGCCGTATAGCTCGCAGAGCTGATTAGCGTTGGTGAAGAAAGGTTCTCAAGTGGCGACCACAAACCGGACGACGCAAAAGAGAAATGCCTTCCTTTCGATGGACCATAGTTCTTTTAGTAAGATTAAAGTCCACAGGATCATAGCCATGGGATCTATAAGTAACTACAAACATGATAGAGGTCGCAGGAAGGCAGTGGAAGGAGGAGAATCAATTTTTTTATTTTTTTTTCTTGTTGACTTTGAATGTAGGCAGTTGACCGCCTGGGGTCATGAGTCATGTCAGCTTTACCGGGCTTTTGGTGAGCCAAGATGGCGCTCAACATGAGATCGTCCGTCATGGCATTCTATGGGTGAGGCGTATGTGATGATGATGATGATAAGGCATTTAAATACCTATTTTAGATATGGGAACAATCTTTCACAGAGTTGCTTGCCGCCGCTCTCCTTAATCCTGCTTTATAGGCTCGTAAATACTAGTTGAATGTGCAAAATGTATACAATCTATAATGCAAAGTTTGTACTGTAAAATACATTGATTCTCGTAAATCTGTTTAATTCTCATGCTATATTCAAAGTCAGCTATGACAAACAGGTCATTGTAATTACAGCTGTACTAAATATTAATAGCGCAAATAAAACTACTGAGCTGAGTAATGCTTCGGTTGATCAGCTGATCCAACTTCGGTTTGGTTTTTAGCTTAAATAATTATTCGGGGCTAATTTTATATTTTTTCTTTACCTTTATCTTTAAATTCACTTTAGAACAGCTATGTGAGATCATCACACGTCGCTCTATCATCATCAGGGGAAAGAAGTCCGGTACTGGACGTCTCCCCAAAGGATGCCACAACTCTTTATTTTATGTAGCGGTTGGCCACGGTTGCCGTGGTGTTCTGCAAGAATAGACTCCTCCATCTCCTCCCGTGGATATCGTAAAACTACCAACCATTGGTCGCCCCGCGTTATTTTCCATTGAACTGATATTCGACAAAAGTAAGATTTGTATTAATCCCGGTTCCATCCAAATTTGGTCCAGCATTTTAGGTGTGAAAGTATGACACCCTCGGAACATCATCATTAATAGGTACCTACCTATCTCTTTTATATATTTGTAGTGATAAGTAATTAAAAAAATACTCTTCTCTCTATGGTTTTTGTTTCTTCTGGCCTGACCTCCGGTACGGAGGCCTGAAATGCTCTAAGGGCATGACTTAAAATATTTTTTTATAAAAAATAAAAACCCTCTTCTGTTTTAAGTGTCCCATTAAAATGTGCTATGTCTAGCACGCACAGTGTAGGGCCCTGAAGCTAATTACTCCATTCTTGACTAGATGTCGCCACAGGAAAATAAGAAAGCGATCAGCAGCCATTCTACAAAAAATGCGAGGTCGGTGATCCTGGAATCGGCTGCACCAATTTCCACCAACAAGAACAATTACACAAACACCATTTTTCTAAAAAAAAACGCATTGAAATCAGAGCATCCGTTCCCGGCAACAAATAGACATGCATACAGACACACACACCAAGGCCTTGTCCTTATATACTTATGACATCCCCTTTTAAGTCGGGGGTTAAAAATACGCAGTCAAATTAAGCCAGGAAGGATTGGTGCAAACAAAATCAGCAACCATCAGTTACATTTCATAAGCATTATGGAATCAGACTCGCCGTGCAAGTCGCTATGGGACGAGGAGAGTCGTGATTCACGATTGCATAATACGTACTTCTACAGAAGACCGCTACCCGCTTCCGCCTACCTACAGCGGCAGCCTAAAGACAAGGAGGCGCGTTGTGCCTAGTGATGTACCGGAGATCCGTATCCGGAACGAATAATTGGCTCGCTCCGCAGTATATCTCTCCGTTCTATTGAACGCTGCGGCCCGACTCACCACAGAGAAATGCCTTTTATTAAATTAATAATCAGAACTTCGAGCTTACCTACACGTAAAGTTAAATAAAAGCATTTAAAATCAAAACTCTTAAAAGACTGTAGAGTTTTTAGAGTAATGCTGCGATTGTGAATGAATTCAACTAGGAATTACAATGTTCTATGATTGATAGATTGACATCAATCAACTCATGTGTCAGGAAAAAAAAAATACTACTGCTCGTTCACCGTAAGATGTCACCTGACTTGTATGGCGTGCCGCCCAAGGCAGGTGCCATGTTACGGTAAACGGTCTGTACCTAATCTTTTTCGTAAGAGCTTTGTTCAGGCACAGTTAAAATAATACACGTTCAGGCAAGCGGCAGGGAATGAGAAACTGAAAAAATTGTGTTAGAGTTAGCGTATCCGAACTTAAAAAAAACGCGTCACTAGTTGCCAGTATCAAGACTACGTTTCGCAGTAACTACCAACTCTTCTGTGTCGGCTACGTGATCTGAGTTTACATGCAACCTTTTTGCATTATTAAAAGGTGTGTGAAGTATAATTTAGTTCGTGCGCTTCAAAGATTTGTTGCACTATTTCTAAATGGACGCCTAAAGACGATTTCATTTCAATTTATTGGGCCATCTTCGGCATCCCCTATAGACTCCTAATAATTTGGAGGCAAGAGGAGTACCTATACAAGAACACGAATTCTTAAAAGCGTCCTTCAGGGCAGGCATTCAACAAAAAAAACTCTAAGCAGGCAACGCATTGACATTGTCTCTGGTGGTTCAGATGTTTAGTAGTAGCAGTATTATTTTATCTGTGGTAGTAGCAGGTAGAGCTCTTTTGTAAAAGAGTTTGTCCGGGGTAGTTTGACCTCCTCAATTTTTGCCGCAAAGTAGTAGTGCTCGCATTGCTGTGTTCCGGTTTGAAGGGTATGGGTGCCGGTGAAATTACAAGCACATGAGACTTTTCATCTTTATATCTAGTTGGCGGGCGCATTGCAATGCCACACACACAGGAGTCCTAGGTGGACGTAATGCATTGTTAAAGGCAGAGGTTACCGCTTAACATCAGATGGGCCATCTGATTATTCAGTCATAAATGAAGTTAAAAAAAAAAGATGGTAATAGGCGACGGTAACCACCTCAAATCAGATGTAAGCCAGTTTGTGGTGTCAAATAAACAAAAACTAAACCAAGTTCTTTCACTTAAATAACAATAGGTACAAATTTAAGCACCGGTGACTCAATGCGCTCGTAACCTATTCGACTAGGAAAGTTTTTAACAATTCAATTGCGCATGCGCTTCCGTTGCGTCCCTTGTTGTGCTTCGAATAAGTGTTATGGTGGTGACGCTAGTACTTCAACTACAAACCCACTGACATCATATTGTATGAATGTAACGACGTGTTACATTTATTTGGGCTAAATAACTTTGATTTTCGTTATTAATTGAGGATGCGTATTACAACGCTTACATCGTAAATATTTTAAACTAAAAACTAAAACGAGGGGAGTTATAAAGAGGCTTATTCAATTCATTTTTGTATGAATGCCTTGGTGTGGTGAGTTTGTTGTTTTTTTTACATTGATAGACCTTTGTTTGACAACGACCACCTATTGGTAAGTGACGATGTGGCCGAATACAGAGCAAAAAGGTCTAGAATTCACTATATATGAAGAGGCCCAGATTATAGTTTTCAGGAAAGACAGACGACGGTAGTGTATTCCACTCCTTAGCAGTTCGCATTATAAAGGTAGAACTGAAACGTTTAGTATGAATAGAAGGTATACAAATGAGGTAAGGATTATTGAGCCGTACGCCTGCTCGTTCTATGATGAAAAAGGAGATGGTGGGATCAGATCGGGAAGTTCCTGGGAGCATTCCCCGAAATGCAACCTATAGAAGATATATTATGTTTGTTTGCTTGTCTGCATATGTCATTGACATAACATGTTGCTTATCTCAATGGTGTTTGTCTGTTGATACATGCAGTGAATAGACCCCCTTCGTCTCCTCCTATGGATGTTGTAAAAGCCGACTTTAGGATGCATGCGCGCATTTACTTATGAATTGTGTTTATAAGGTATGTATTATTTATATATAGCCTTGCAATGCCAATGACCTCATGATTTATAATTTTATAATGAATTCAATTCAATAATGCATTGAACTACGAATGTGTCCAGACAGAGGGTGTCGGCGCTTGCGACGATAAATATAGGCTAAGGTTGAGAGCATTGACGGTGATAATTATAGCACTTATATTTTAGAACTTAACGCTTTATAAGACGAGCAAAACTACGTTAGGATTTATTGAGAATATGTGTTATTGATATAAAACTCTTCACTTGCGGTATTATGTTATAAGTACTAAGTACTTATCGGTTTTATTGAATATTGTTTATATATTATGTATATATTGACGACATCTATCTATCTATATAAAAATGATGATGTGAAAATGCACTGTTCATAGGCAGAGGTTACCTTTTAACATCAGGTGGGCCATCTGCTTGTTCCGTCATTCAAGAAGTATACAAAAAAAATATTTCTCCTGGTCACGCTATAACTCGAGAATGGCTGAACTGATTTCGCTCATTCTTTTTTGTTGTGTTTGATATTGTCAGAAAAGGTTCATATAAAATAATTAAAAAAAAAAACGGTTTGTGGAGCTGCATTTGTGTCACCGGGACCACGCGAACGAAGTCGCGAGCGGGCCGCTTGTATACAATATATATATTACTAGCGTAAAATCTATGATTTAGGACGCAAACCTCTGAATTGCGGCGTTATATTGCAATCGGTTAAGGATAACTGCTTTAAAATTCAGTTGCAAGATTTGAACCGAACATACGTACATACATACATTAAAAAATTGCAAGCATGTAAAAAATGGGTGTCAGTGTGGATCAGTGTGTTCGAGCCGTAGAAGTTTTGCTATTTCCTTGCATCTGTTATATCATAAATTTTGGCCCGGCGACCACGTTAAAATTTCAAAAAACAATTTCTAGCACAACATTTACAATCGTGACACCAATCTTCCGTACTTCACCCTAACAAGTACATACGAACAAGGGTACCTGCACGCAACAAACCACAGAGTTACAAAATAGTTATTATGTAAATGATTTAAAAATATTGACTATTCTGTGGTTCGGTATAAAGTCAACACTTTCTCTGCACAGGGCGTGACCCGGCCGCATATAACCAAAGTTTGTGTATAATTGTACTATTATTTTCATTCTGTGGTTTGAGCCCATACCCAGGTACTGAATAGCTATACAAACATTGTGCTGGACTTTTCACTAAACAGTCGAACACAACTGATTTTGAATCAACGCCAATTGAGTCAACAACAATATTCCAATCAGTTCAACTTACATGACCAATTATCGACGATGGCAGATTAGTTATGGCTTTTTAATTATTTCTGGAATAAATAAAACGTAATATAACATAGCACCCAACAGTCACATATATAATCCTGATCCCATATTAGGATCCTCTGTATCTTAGGTATCAGGAACATTTGCCCCGCAGCGGGAATATACCCCGCAACCTCTCACACTTCATCCCGGCTACTCGCCCGCCGCGCCACAGAGGTCGTCAAACCCAATCACAACAATCACAACGACCTACTTAAAGATTAAAGATTGATGACGATAGGTTGTTAGATTTTGTTCTCGTTGAAACCTAATAAAAATGGGCTGTTAAAAAATCGTAATATTCTATTAGTGGGTCTCGTTGCGGATCAAATCGTTCAGCACAGGCTCATAGACTTTGGATAAACGCTACTGTGCCATTTGATACATTGATGAAATATAGTACAAGTTTACAGGTTTTTTTTTGTATGTTACCGGTATTGCGTGCTTATTAATCTTGAACCTGTCACTTATATCACGAAAAATCAAGATTTTCATGAATTTTTCCACATATGACCGTATCTGACAAAGCGAAGAAAATAAAAATAAGTCAAAATTAAATCATATAATCGTAACTTTACAAACGAGTTTAAAGATAAAAAACCGACCATATAGATTTGTCTTATACCATTATTCAACTTTTGTTCTATGATATGTTTTTGTAAAAGTCTTGTAAGTTTTCTATAAAATTATGCTTTAACTTATCATTTTCTTGATGAGTGTTAATAACGGCAGATTTATGATATTGTTAATTACTAATCAAACTTCTTTAATTAAATTTTGAGGTTATATCTAGTAAAGCCAGTAGTAATCTATGTAGTACCTAGTAGTAGTTTCTTTAAACTTAGGCTGTAAATCAGCATTTTCCTGAAGTCAATGACTTTACAGTTCAAATAACAGCTGATTTTTTATTACTAAACTAGCAGCGCCCCGCGGTGTTACCAGCATAGGTCTCGATCCCGTGGAAATATCGGGATAACAATGTGGCTATATGTTATTCCGGAGTTAAGCTATCTCCATTCCAAATTTCATCCAAATCTGTCGAGCTGTTTCAGCGTGAAGAAGTAACAAACACACGCACACACTCACACACGCACACACTTTCACATTTATAATATAAAAAAAATAAAGTAATGTAACTTTACTAAAAAGTTTACTTTTTAGGGTTCCGTAGTCAAAGACAAGGAACCCTTATGGATTCGTCATGTCTGTCTGTCTGTCTGTCAGTCCGTGTATGTAACAGCCTTTTTTTTCCGAAACTATAAGAGCTATACTGTTGAAACTTGGTAGGTAGATGTATTCTGTGAACCGCATTAAGATTTTTACACAAAAATTTCAAAAAAACACAATTATTTTCGGGGTTCCCCATACCTAGAACTAAAAGTCAAAAAAAATGTTTTCATCAAACCTATACGTGTTGGGTATCTATGGATAGGTCTTCAAAAATGATGTTGAGGTTTCTAATATATTTTTTTTCTAAACTGTTTAGTTTGCGCAAGAGACAATTCCAAAGTGGTAATAAGTGTGTCCCCCCCCCGTAACTTCTAAAATAAGAGAAAGATAAAACTAAAAAAAATATATGATGTACATTACCATGTAAACTTCCACTGAAAATTGGTTTGAACGAGATCTAGTAAGTAGTTTTTTATTATTGGGGTTCCCCATCCTTAGAACTGAAACTCAAATAAAAAACATCAAACCCACACGTGTGGGGTATCTATGGATAGGTCATCAAAAATGATATTGAGGTTTCTAATAACATTTTTTTCTGCGCGAGAGACACTTCCAAAGTGGTAAAAAGTGTCCCCCCTCCCCCCCCATAACTTCTAAAATAAGAGAATTATAAAACTAAAAAAAATATATGATGTACATTATCATGTAAACTTCCAACCAAAATTGGTTTGAACGAGATCTAGTATTTTTTTTTTTTTTTTAATACGTCATAAATCGTAATCCTTCCAAGAACTTTTATATTATGTTACTTGCTGCTACGGAACCCTTCATGGGCGAGTCCGACTCGCAGTTGGCCGCTTCTTTTATTTATTTACAATATAAGACGTATTAACCTCGAAAAGAATCCCAAATATCATAGAACACAAGTTATTTATTTGAATGATAAACATTCGGACCTAAACCCTATATACTCGTACCTACACTAGAAGTACTTGACTCTGCAGTAATAAGGTCGAAGATCAAATGACACACTCCTGAAAGACAGCACGTTATCGCGCCATAAAATCATTAATTCTTCCATCGAACAAGAGTTTTATGGCCGCAGTTTGTAGAGCATATCGGTCGAGTCGTATTTGTAAAGGTTCCCTTCACCCTCTATCTATACCAAGTATGAAGTTCTAAATAGAGGAGACCAATCAACTTTACTCCGAAAGCTTATTTCGTTTCATGTCTGATAGGTTTTCGAGTTACCGAGAGAGAATGCACCTGGAATTGGTTTTGTTGATAGATGAATATTGTATCTTTATTGTACACCATTACAAGAGGAGAAATTCAATAACAAAATCAGTTTTGTTCGGTTTTTATTTCATACTAGTGTCCGCCCGCGGCTTCGCTCGCGTTTTATCAGGGTAAAAGTAGCCTTTAGCTCAATCCAAGTCATAGTCTATGTATAACAAGTTTCATCGAAATCAGTTCAGCCGTTTCGGTGTGATTGAGTAACAAACATTAACCTCTTCCAAACATCCAAACATCGTGACTTTGACAGTTATGGTATTAGTGGGATCTACTACTCTATTAGTGGGGATACTCTTCGAGCAAAATAAAAAAGGATTAACTAATAGCCCGTCTTCGGGGTTACAAAAGCATCTATATATCTATTTAGCCTGTGTGCACCCACTGCTGGGTATAGGTCTCCTCTCTGATACGTTACTCTCTCCAGTCCAAAAGGATAGCACGGCACAATACGGCGTACTAACTTATATCTAAGACAGAATGAGGAAAAATAATCAAACTAATGTAATTTTTCGGAATAAACACCACTCTCTAACGTTGACTTGGACTCCGACAAACCCTACTTCCTCTTGACACGTAAAAATAGATAGGCGCCCTCGGGGGTTGTAAAAACGGTCCAAAAACACCCTAGCAGCGATATATCAAGATATCGGATTCCAAGCCGGTAGAGATAGTTCGGGAGGTATTTTTAATTATCTGACTATCGCTGGTACGTGAACCAGGCTTTATCCTTCGGCTAAAGTTGAATTTATGGTTACGACACGTGTAGTTACCTTATGCAGTCTATCTCCATTCGTACAGTGTTACACCTTAGAACTAGATAATAATTCTGTGCTTAGGACATCGCTCGCTAAGTGTGAATAGTGTGAACAGGAAAATATGGTTTATATATGGTTTGGAGGTTGCGGGCTCGATTCCCGCCTCGGAACAAATAATTTGTGCGATCTGCAGATATTTGTTCCGGGTGTTCTGGGTGTTTTCTATGTATAATAAAAAATATCTATTTATGTAATGTATTGTATTATGTATATCAGTTACCTAGTACCCATAACACAAGCTCTGGCTTAGCTTGGGGCTAGATAATGTTGTGTGAACTTGTCCAGCATTATTTATTATTATTATTATTATTATACAGGATTTAATCTGTCTCCCAGAACCACAAAACATTACTATTGTTAGTTATTATTATGACGTGGCGAGTCTAGCGTAAGAATAGACCCCACTAAATACTACCATATGAGCTGCTTTTAAAAAGAGCTTTAAAAGAGTCCTTCAGGGCAGGCAACGCATTGGAAATATCTGGTGTTGCAGATGTGCAAAGGCGATGGTAACCGCTTACCAGCAGGCGGGTCGAAAGCCAGTTTGTCGAGCCTTAACATAACGTTAATAAAAAAATAACTCATTTATTGCAGCTTGTATAGAGACGTGTAACAGTAAAACCTAACCTAACTCGTACAAATTGATTACAAAAACACATTCGTCAAGTTCGTTTTGCGACTAATAACAAACACGCTCTATGCGAACCGCATGTAATATATGTATACGAGTCTAACTGGGATGTTGCCTTTGTGGCCTTATTTGAGTCCCGAACTCTTGATGCAACACTGTGGCCCACATGTAAAACGTCCTTACAATTTATCCCACTTTTGCTGGACTTCGGGCCAGCACGTTCTCAAGATTTAGTAGTTCCCTATTCTTCTTTAATGAGCAAGGGCGAAGTTTACTAAATATATTTACTGAAAGTATTTTGACTTTATACTTTCCTTTACTTTTTTGTACTTTACTTTCGATATCTGCAGACAATAAATTGTTTGCAGGTATCGAAAGTATAAAGTTTGCTTCCACTCATAAGGTACCTACTTGTCTTATCCTTCTCTAGGATAACAGTAAATCTCACTCGTTAAGCTTATCTTTACGATTTGAGTAGGCAATTCAGTCTAACGTTTTTCTATTGTTCGTAGCCGTTTAAAAATATACGTAATTAGTACCTACCTACCTACCTACCTACCTACGTACTAGTCGGTATCTCTGGCGCCATTTGGAGATAAGAATGCTTTCTTTTTAGAAACAGTTTATGAGGTACTGGAAACTGTTTTCTGTAATTACTTAGTAGTTATTTGTGAATCCTACACCCAAATAATTTTAAGTCCAAGCAAGTAAGTCCTAAACTTTACAGAGTTTACTTGTTTCCAAAAAGGCCAAAAATTCAAAAGGCAAACTATGTTGAAAGCAGCCAAGTTCTGTCACTACTTAATTTTAACCCATTATACATTGTAAGTTCAGGAAAGTGACAGAATAACGCTCGCTAAACGAAAATAAAGCAAAAATCACAAAAACAATATTTAAACAAATAATTGCTTGGTATAGTGCGCGTCATGTAAAAAGAACGCTGGCGGTCAAGCTTCTACAGGCGTTCCAGCGTTCTTTTTACATAACGCGTACTATAATTGTACATTATTTGTAGTAAACTAGGTGGGCACTCATTCAATGCATAGGTATACATCTCTTAAATAAGTAGGAATAGTACGCGTCATGTAAAAAGAACGCTGGAACGCCTGAAGAAGCTTGACCGCCAGCGTTCTTTTAACATGACGCGCATTATAATCGAAACAGATCACACATCACCACACAGACTCTATCTGATAGAGTCTATCAAATAAAGCGCGCGCTGTGTTTGTTGCCTGATTCTTCTAGGTTTGGTCGCGTTGGAATAAGAGTAAATTTAGTTTTAAAGACGATTCCAAATGATCCTTATGATTTCAATGAATAACTTATTTCTGACTTTGAGTTTGATTTTGATATCTTTCAAGCGAAGGAAGGCCCTTGCAACATCTTTGGTAATATTGCAATATGATATGACTTTTAATGTCACTTTGTAACAAAAAAGGCAGATTTATTAGATTCTTGAATGTGTTCGCTACCTAGTAATAGCCTTATCCTTTAACTTTTAACCTCTATAACCTCTCGGGTTAGTATTATTTTGTAGCTTTTATTGAGTTGTCGTACATATTAATTAAAAATATATAAACAGAACAGAACAGAATGAGACCGACATTTTTATTAATAACTTAATTTATAATAAGTTTAAGTGATATAACATGAGTAATATTACTGAGAAATTAAAATCATAAGATGCTCGTGCAAACAAGAGATCATTTTCGTCAGTTTCCTCGAACTAACCCGCCCATAAAATTAAAAATAATAATCCATCAACAGACAAGAGAATCGTAATAACATAAAGAGGATGGATCGTAAATTATGATCCGAGATATGTTCAGGATTAAAATATTCAGGACCACGTGCCGACAGGGCGATCCATGTCAAGAATAAAAAGAATTTGCCGTCTCAATGCATTCATTGAGAGCATGACTTCTTGCGAAACCTCGAAGGAACTTACTCCTGGACACCACGCGGCGAATATCAACCAAACCGGCATCAACCTGTTCTAATAAATAGCCTTGTTTATCAGTCAGTAATCAAACCAATATCTTCTGTGCCAATATATATAAAATCGTTGCATGACTGACTGACTGACTATCAACGCATAGCCTAAAGCATAAATCCTAGAGATATGATGAAGGGTATTTATTTATTTATTCATAAAAAGGAACGCCAACAGCATATATTATATTAAACACCTTTACAAAAATCATTCACTTAGTTTCGAGCCGATACATACTCCAATTACAGGCGAACACAACATTGACACTTTTATCTTACAAACAAGGCAGACAACATTATTATTTATTATTATTTTTAAACTGTAGGTTTACATATTATTAATTATTTAGCTTATAATGTAAAATATTGGCGTTCAAACAGATTCCTTTGTGATCTAGGGGTGCACTAAGAAAGGAACTTCTGAAATTCTCCTCGTAGGGGTTATATCAGGGTGTTGAAGTTTGTATGGAAAATACTGTACGTGGATGAAGTTGCGGGCGTTCCACTAGTTTAATATGATTTTGAGAAGTCATAAATATGATTCTGATAATGCCTGTATATCTGATATTGTATACCTGAATTCTGATAATGACTGCAATCCAGCAATGATAGCAAAAAATAATTTATTTCTATTGACTTTATTTATTTGTTTGTTCCACTGCAAGTCATACCCTCAATAAATGCACCGAGACTGTGAATTCCTTAAACACCTATTCCTATGTTTGCGTTCATTTGGATAGTCACGAAGCTACGAAACAAATAACAAATAAATTAATAATAATAACAATTAATAAAAGCAAAACAGCCGTGATAAAGTAATGGAAATTTGCACATATTTTTATAAAACCTTATATTCAGATGCGTCCCAAGATAATCAAGTAGTAGAATACAGCTGTCCTAATACAATTCCATTCTTCACTGGCAAAGAAGTTCACGACGTGCTAAAAGCAATGAAATATGAAAGGAGCCCAGGAGAAGATGGGGTAACAACTGAGGCACTAAAAATAGGCTCACCCACCTTGCTCCCCCATTTAACAAATCTGTTTAACTCGATTCTGCAGACAGGAAATATCCCAATACATATGTGCCACGCAAACATTGTTCTCCTTCATAAGAAGGGGGACAAGTCCGCCATAGGCAATTACAGACCAATCAGCCTGGTGTCACATGTGCACAAAGCTTTTATTAAAGTCATCCAAAACCGCATTAAGAGTAAACTTGACCAGCACCAACCACCGGAACAAGCTGGCTTCCGACCTGGTTTCTCTACTACTGCCCACCTGCATACACTAAATCAAATCACAGAAAAATACTCTGAATTTAACAAACCTCTTTACGTAGCCTTTGTGGACTACGCAAAGGCGTTTGATAGCATAAAACAATCTGCAATATTTCAAGCTTTAGAAAATCAACAAATAGAAAAAACTTACACAGATTTAATCAAACTAGTATATAGCCATAGCACCGCAAATATTAAACTTAACTCCAATGGCCCATCATTCACAATTCAAAAGGGTGTGAAACAAGGCGATCCACTCTCCCCTTTACTATTTACAAGCGCCTTGGAGGAACTCTTCAAAACACTGGATGATTCATGGTCTACAAAAGGCATTGTCGTAGGAGGTAAACGACTGACAAATTTGCGATTTGCGGACGACATTGTACTCTTTGCCCCAACACCACAGGAACTACAAAAGATGCTCCAAGATCTGAGCTTGGCGAGTCTTGAGGTTGGGCTTCATATGAACCGGTCGAAGACGCAAATTATGACCAACAGCACGAAGCGTAGGGTCGAGGTAGATGGGCAGGATCTACACTATGTCGATGAATAACATATACTTGGGCCAGCTAGCATCCTTCGAAAACAGGCAGGACAAGGAAATTGATCGCCGCATCGATAATGCCTGGAAGAGCTACTGGTCCATGAAAGAGCACATGAAGGGTGACCTTCCACTTACACTAAAGCGTCAACTCATCGACATGTGTATCCAGCCCGTCCAAACCTACGGTGCGCAGACATGGTCGCTAACCGAGTTACAGAAGTCCAGGTTACAGATTTGCCAGAGAGCAATGGAACGCAGCATTCTCGGCCTTAAACGCATCGACCGAGTGCGGAACACCAAGCTGCGTTCAATAACGGGCATTGCCGATGTGGGGAGCAGGACAGCAAAGCTCAAGTGGGAATGGGCTGGCCACGTCAGTCGGTTGCACCCCGAGAAGTGGGCGAACGTTGTAACTCCTTGGGTGCCTGAAGACGGAAGGCGACGATGGGGCCGGCCGAAAAGGCGTTGGCGGGACGCTCTCGAGGCTTACGAGAAGGAGTGGTGGGATACTGCCAAAAGCCGGGATGACTGGAAAATTTTGGGGGAGACCTTTGCCCAGCAGTGGGACACAATAGGTTAACAAAAAAAAACAAAAAAAAAAAAATAAAAAAAAAAAAAAAAAATACAAAAGCATTTGCATATTACCAAAATGTTCGTGCATTTGAGATATCAAACATTACAATAGTTGGTATATGGGGTGACTGTACATCAGTATTATTCAATGGAGGTCGACACAATACGATAGCGGGAAGCGCAATCGATTGCGGGGTCATCGACACGGGAACTGACCTTTGTAGGCACAGCTGATCGGCCCCGCAGAATGTATCATTAAAAATGCACTCATTTACCACACAGCTCAAATGTTTAAAAGATTTATAGTCTTATTATTATATTTGTTTGTCATGACGATTGAATAGGACTTCTTATAGCTAAAAACGCATTCAAGAAGAACTTAAACAATGTGAAAATACCAAATGGGCGGAGTTTAAAAAAAATACTATCGAGAAAAGTTTCACCAATCGTGTTTTCTTGTCTATGATTTATTTAGATTACATCCTCAAGTAATTACTGTATTAACATCAAGTTTGTAACCTTTACTGTTACTGAGTGAGCATGTAACAAAACGACACCAAAATTTTAACATATCGTCTTAAAAACACAATGAAAATAATAAATAACACGTACACTTTAAAAATAACGTTACATTTTAAATTAACTCCAAGAAGCAAGATGCAATGTCGAATGTAATTTAGGTATCCCGAAGTAGAAAAACCGTGCAACTATGCTGGTCTCCCCTAAACGAACAAAACTTCGGACACCAATAATTTATTCATGTTGTTTTGAGAACCTTCGGGGAATAACGCTGAGGAAACATTTTACAAGCTTTTGCTTAACTGCACCGGTGTCATGGTGACAGCGAGCTGATCTGTTGATGGAGACGGAAGGTGGATAACGGAACTCCGCCATGATTATGATTCGCCTTGTAGAATTTGGGCTCATTTTTATGAAGGATCACGGCAAGCCGAAACAGAAATCTTCTGATGGTTCCATATAGTCATACAGTAGTTCTAGTTGGAAAAATTATTCCGTTTAGTTCTACATGTGTATATGACTACATTCAAACAAAAAAACGCCTCACGTCGCTCGAAAAACATTTTGATTTAATTACTCGTAAAATATAGATCATTTTACACGAGCCTTCGGTTTTTTATTTATCTGACCAATCTGCACTCTTTTGAGAAACAATTGAATTAGCAATCGAAGCCAAAAGTTCGATGAAACTTTGTGATTTTTTATATCAAGAAATACACTGCCCTCATGTTTTGGCAAAGTGATCCCTCGGAATTGTAATTATGTATCAATGCGTAATTTTAACCTGAAAATTGCCCTTGATTTACACAGAAATAAGTTTTTGTGTAAAACATATTTTTCAATACAAGTTTAATTAAATTAGTGATCGGAACCGCGTGCTGATCGAAATGAGCCTAAACACGGCCTACTACTACTATACATCGAGGAGTTCTGTTGTTCGCCTTCCGTCTCCATCATCAGATCAGCTCACTGTCACTATAATATTGTATTGTCATTGGAACTTGAAAGGTATGCAAAATTTAATATCAATCGATTGATAATAACTGCTTTAAAATTCAGTTGCAAGATTTGACCCGAACATGCAAACATTGCAAGTTTAATAAATCGCTTAAATATTTCTGCATGCGCTCTCTTAAATAAAAGAGTTTCACCCTTCACTTGTCTTGCAACTTGTATCTTGTAATCTTGTTTATTTGCCTCTGCAACAAACGACGAACATTATTAACATGCGTTGGTAATTTCTGGTGCGTCGTGCCCCTGACGTAAGGAAGTAATGACCGATGAGAGGGTTTGGGTGAACCACTGTAGACCACTGTATAGTTGCTATAATAATCCTGGGACATTGACTCATGTCCAGTGATGCAGATAATGACCTATGTCATTGTTGATCATTTGCTGAAAAGCTTATAAAAATGAGAGGGTAATGATCGGGCTGTTATCCTCGAATTACGTATTATTTGCAATCGATCGGCCAGGAACCGCTTTATTGGATATAAATGTTATAATAATATTATAATGTCAATGAATCATCGTTATCAGAGTAGCCTTTGGACTTCCACAAAACCTCCCCATCTATAACAATATATTAACTTTTTGTTTCATTGTTTGTTTGTAATGGATAACCCTAAAAACTAAGAATCCGATTTGAGAAATATATATAGAAAGCTACATAGGGAAGGGTTTTATAGCTTCCGCCAGCGGCTACGCTCGCTTTATAAGTAGTTACATGCGAAGCCGGGGAGAGTCTCTAGTTGAATATAATCGTGGATTTGCCATTATCACCACGCGTGGCAGGCGGATTGGAGATCGCAGTTTTGGTGTTGCGTATAATGCGCGTCATGTAAAAAGAACGCTGGCGGTCAAGCTTCTTCAGGCGTTCCAGCGTTCTTTTTACCTTTTTTCCTTTATACCTACTTATTTAAGAGATGTATACCTATGCATTGAATGAGTGCCTACCTATTACTACAAATAATGTACAATTATAAGTACGCGTCACGTAAAAAGAACGCTGGAACGCCTGTAGAAGCCTGACCACCAGCGTTCTTTTTACATGACGTGCACTATACTCGGGTGGATGTTGCTACTCATCTGGAGTACCCTAGTCCCATAGTTGATTTTCCACGACATCAGACGTATACTTACTACTCGGTTGTAAAAAAAATACATAAGCCATTTATTTCCTATGTACTTTCAATGAACACCTCGACGGCTGTCCTAGGTTCACGCGTTGAATAGGTAGACAGCCTGTAAAATTTTCATACTTCTATATTTTTGACTCTTTCATGCACCGCCGCTTTGCTGGTACATTATTTCGATTGCTAAAATAACCTAGCTACCTATCGGTTGTACTATTATATATTCTGTGCTATCGGTCTATTATTCAAATAATTAATCGTGTCACGAAGTAATTTCGTTACTAAGATTTTTTATTATTATTTATTATTGTTCGCCCGCGGCTTCGCTCACGCTTTACCTAGATAAAAGAACCCTTTAGCTCAGTCCACGTAATCTAGCTGTGTATTTACCAAATTTCATCGAAATCAGAGCAGCCGTTTCGGCGTGATTGTGTAACAAACATACAAACATCCGAATATCGTAACTTTGATATTTATGATATTAGTGGGATTGTGTGTTTACTAGTGTTATTTGCCTGGCTACGAAACCGAATCTATTGACGGTTTTCACGTCAAAATATGTATTAAAATCATAGATTTAGTATATGTACTAGATCTACAATCAGAGATCGAAGATGGAACCAAAAAAAATATGTGCACGTGTTGGTGAAAGTCTATGTCCGAGTTAAAAATAGTGTTGTCCTCGACCAACACTTTTACATTGTCGATAGAATTCATCATCCGTCCGTGATGTGTATGGTAGATAAATACATCTTAATGCAGATTAAGTCTTTCATGAATAACACAGTTTGGCAGATTTGACGTCATAAAGAGAATAAGGTTCTTATTCCAATTTTGAATACAGTTAATAAATAAACCTTTATTATTTATTGACCCCTAAATATTACAGTTTTATTTATAGGTGGGATCTTAGAGTTTCTTTTAAATTTAAACTTAAAATGTTTGCTGCATATACCTAGTGGAGTTCTTATTTGAGTCCATCCCACTCTTCTTATAACCGATAACCATTTTTCTCGTAGCAAAGGATTACTTGGAAATCTGAAAGCACAAAAACATTTTATATCAGCCGTGCTACGCCCATATAATTTTTCACTCTGTTACTTTATCTATAGACAATTTGTTACCCCAAAGTTTATTATTTTTCAAGTGTAAACCACGCTTTATGGATAACATTAAATTTAAATGTAACCCAAAAATTCCGTTCCAGTGGGACTCGAACCCGCACCCTCGCCTGTCATCGGCGATGCCTTAAACAATTTAGCCATAGATCGAGCTATGACGCTGGAGACGAAATTTGTGGGCACTATCAACTCGGCTATAGCGCCAAGTTGATAATGCTGTATCTACAGGTGTTTCATTGGAAACCTTCTGTTCAAAGTTCGAAAGTAAAGGCATCGCTGATCACAGGCGAGGGTGCAGGTTCGAGTCCCGCTGGAACGGAATTTCTGGGGTATATTTAAATTTAATTTGTTACCTATTATTTTATTAAGCAGAAATAAACAATATTTATTTATAAAAAATAAAAAATAAATATACCCTTTCGGGAAAAAGGCGTGTGTACAACAACGTAAATATTTACTCCAAAATATCTACTACACAAACTGCAATAAAACACCCGTGGTGCTTTAAAGTTACCTTTTCAATAGTCAATACAAAAACACACACCTCAATGTCCACCTGGTTATTATAGATTTTTAAAAAAACGGTAAAATGTTAACAGAGCACACATATTTACTCCAAACAAAGTAAACCTCCATTCTAGGATGGACAAAAATTTATTTTATAGTTAGGTATAGTGCGCTTCATGTAAAAAGTAGTAAACTAGGTAGGCACTCATTGAATGCATAGGTATACATCTCTTAAATAAGTAGAAAAGTAAGTAATCTCTTAAAACGAACGCTGGAACGCCTGAAGAAGCTTGACCGCCAGCGTTCTTTTTACATGATGCGCATTATACTACGATATAGACTGCAACAGGACTATCGATATTTCTGACGTCATCACTTGGTCAAGCCCTATCGTAATCAAACATTTTTATATTTTACATAAAATATTGTTTATTTCTAGGTGCAGCAACGAAATATTATTAAAAAATATAAGGGAAAGTCCTAATCTACGAATGAAACTAGTTTTTAGGCCATTTACTAAAGCAGAATTGATAAAATAAGCAATACAATCGAACTACCAATAATCTCTTATTTACCTGTGAAACGTGTATTTTCCCGGATAATTACGTCTTGTATATTCACAGTCACAAACTGAACATGACCCCATTGTCATACAAAGTAATATTTGTTATTTAATAGTAAGATTACTAAAAAAAATACGAAATTAGTTAAACTGCACAAGAGACCGTCCGGTATGGGCATGTACTCAAGCAAAACATGTCAAATTCAATACATTGTTGCTGTCACTTTTCTTCTTGCACGGGGTACATTTAAAAATGACTTCTCTCTCCCACGCTTCGTTTGTCTATTTAGCGTAGCGAAAAAATTCTACGTCTATGATTAAAATAAATTCAAGCTGGTCACAGCTTTAAAAGCAGTCAATAAAGATAGATAGATAGATACAAAAAAATAATACATTAAAACAATCAGAGAAATAAGTATGGAAGTACAATGGGCAGTCTTATCGCTGAGAGCGATCTCTTCCAGACAACCTTGGGATGGACTGGAATTGGCGAAAACGATAAAGGACGGTGGTGTAGATCAAATAAATAAATAAATAAAAGTATACGTATACATACAATCTAACTTATAATACATAAATATATAATATAACTACACAAAACATACTAAATAAATAAATAAAACATCTGAACATATTAAGCATTGTGTCAAGCAGTCACACATCCATGAAAAGAGCACATTTTCATCAGACGCCTGAAATTTAGCAGCTGGCCTGAGTTATATATAGGTATATAACTCAATTGGTAATATTATGACAAATTGAGGCACTTTTATGGCCGTTACAATATTATTTGCCTGTCTCTAGTGAACACCTGTTTATTGATATAAATTGGAGAAAATTTACGGCCCAATAACAAACGCAATGAAGCTTAAAACTTTTAGATGAAACCAAAATACATATGGTAAATATATTGAGGGGTTCATATTCCACAGTTCAAGCTCCTGTGTGGCTCTGCATCGGTTTTTACGAGATTAATAAAAGTCAGCGATATGATGAGTCATCTCGTTACTTTGTGATGTTACATAAAGTGTAGGTCGTTGAAAGTTCAAGATTTCCTTACCTGGTCTTAAGACACTGACAAGAGTCCAATAGGCTTCACTTAAACGTATTTTATCAAAATCTGCACAGTTTATAGCAGCGAAAAAATGTTTGTTATCTTCATTATAATTCTCGGGGCATCCTCTTATTCAGCAGCTGGTGAAGCCTTTCCATAGGATAGGGGGAATTTTCTGTAATCACCACGCTTGGCAGACGGATTGGTGATCACAGTATCGGTGTTGAGTATGGTAGAATGGTGGAATTCCTTAGTCTTCTTTTCTTAGGTCGGACGCACCAAAGCAGCTTTCTTTTTTCTTTTTTCCCCAACAAAACATTTATGGAATCACAGATTGATTATTGATATTTTGTATTTATATTTGAAACACCTTTTCCATTTACGATTTGGAATTGCTTTCATTGAAGTGTCACTCAAACAGCCGACGCATCCCTTTGTACTCGTATTATTATTTTAGTATTTCGTTGGAAATGTCTAAGCTCAAGAGAGCTTTTCTAAGTTAAAACATCTTGCGGAGATAATAGGGATCCAGAGTGTACCTACTTATTGACCTGTAAACAGCTTATTTTCGATAAAGTCAATTATGTGAGACCTTTAAAGGTTTACTCAGTGGTTATTAAGTCTTATATTATATGCAAGTATATATTTATTGGCATTCGTGACCATTTGACCTAATAACTTTTACCAAGTGCCAACCAGAATAAGTTCTTATACATTAAGTTATTGAGCATTTATATATTATATGGCAATGTACTTACACAAATAACTAGCAACCTACCCCAGCTGCGCACGAAATATTATCTACACTATAATATAATAAAATTTATGTGTGTTTTTTTTTAATACTCCTTGGAATGTAGTGTGAAGCAGATGGCCCACCTGATGTTAAGTGGTACCCTCTGCCATGAACAGTGCATTTACCTCATAGGTCACTTCCACCTAGGACGCACCCTATGTGGCATTGCACTGCACCCGCCACCCTGAAACATAAAGATGAAAAGTCTCAAGTGCCTGTAATTTCACCGGCACCCTTACCCTTCAAACGGAACACAACAATGCGAGCACTACAGCTTTGCGGCAGAAATAGGTATGGTGGTAGTGCTTCCCCGGACGAACTCTTTCACAAAAAAAGCTCTACTACTACTAAAATGATCTTATGCATTACTAGTGTCCGCCCGCGGCTTCGCTCACTTTTTCCGGGATCAAAAGTAGCCCATAGCTCAATCTAGGTCATAATCTTTCTGTGTATTTACATTTAATCGAAACCGTTTCAGCCGTTTCTGCAGGTAACAAACATTAAAACATCGTAACTCTGACATTTATGATATTATGCTCTACCTTTAGATCGTTAGCGCGGTCTTCAGGTAGCGCAACTGTTTCATGTGTATTTTTTAATTTTGTACATGCCTAGTTGTATCATTTGTATCATTTTTCAGTAAATAAATGTATTTGATATTAGTGAGTATATATAGCCTTTATACCTTAAGGTTCATGGTAATAGTGTTACACAGGGGTTTTTTCAAGTTGATCATTCTAACCACAAATTGTTCAGTAAGTAAATAAAATAAACGTCCCCTTACATATTAATAACTTTTTCCTATATTGAGTCACCTTACATTAGAACAGACGACAAAGCTAATTGTTTACCCCTGCGTTACAGATTAAATAACAGTGCACCGACCCGTGTGCCAATTAAGATTTATCGCATTGGGACACATAAAAAAAACTTTCACATAAATACAACTTGTTGATAAGATTCGTTGGTATAAGATTTGTCCTGGCTGCTAGCTTATTAAAGAATGTGTTATTACTAGAAGAAAGCGTTAGCAGAGTCAGCCGTGGGAAGCAATGTATGTATGTATGTATGTATAAATTAGTGTTAAATAACTTGTGATCAAAAATACGGACAAGTGAGAGTAAGTCTCGCACCCTAAGGCTTCCTTACCGTTGTTTTTAACCTGTCATTACATTTTGTAGAGGTTGATCTTACAAACCGTTATTCCATTTCAGGAGTCAATAAGTCATAATTCCACACTTTTAGACTTATTAGTTTATTTGAAAATAGCTTCATCGTATTCACAATTTCAGAATTGTGGGGTTAGGTGTGGGAAGTAGAGGATTTTCATTTTCACGATTTCTATTAAAAAAATTGAGTTCCATTGCCATATCTTTACAATGCATTCATTTAGAAGCTTAATTTGTTAACAGCACTATAAACTCAAAGACACTTATATTTGGTATTAGTTTTCTGAGACAAGTGGTCCTAACAGAAAGACAGAAAGACGAACAAATAGTGATCTTATAAGGATCCCGTTTTTTCCTGTTGAAGTCAAAGACTTCTATTAACCTCAGTTTTAATAGAAGTCTTTGGTTGAAGTATGGAACTCTAGTGTTCAGAAAAAATTAATAATTTATTTCTCCTTCGAACATTAAACACATTAAGTTAAAAAAACAATGGGGGTAATAATTTAGCTTTGCCGTCTGTACATAACTTTACTTAAATTGCTATATGTCTAGGCCTATAATTTGTCCCACTCCCTATCACCAGTGGTGGTTCACTAATAACGCCTGTCGTCACAAAATAAGCAATAAATCACATACATTTACAAACATCATTGGGCGAATCAATGGTGGGGACTAGGTGAATGACTTCTTTATTAATATGACATTAATTTTATTGTTAAAAGACCATTTCTTTAACAAATAGAGTTGATAATCATTATTTTGTTTTTGAATGAATGAATGTATGAAAATACTTTTTTGTACACCTGTAAGGTGTGTAAGGTTACTAATAACATAATTACACGCATCAGTAAAATCGAACTTAATGTTTAATGGGCGGTCTTTTCGCTAAAAAGCGATCTCTTCCAGAGAGCGAGACCAGCTAAACCTTTAAGGAAGATTTGTTTGAGTGTACTTAATAGGTTTGAAAGACTTGAAATGTTCAAATATGTTGTATGTCATTGTTATGGCTCTGAAAAACTCAGGAATTTACATTTTACGTGTACCATTCCTTTTACTCGTACAACTAATGAAACAAAACTCGCAGCTAAGGGAGTTAAAAATTTAAAACACATTAATGAACGATAAAGTTCAAGCAATAATAGATTATAGAATTGAAACTATCGTGGTTGGGAATCATATTAAAAGATAAACGGCTAATTACCACAATAATAATAGTATTATATAATACTATTATTGGTATTATTATAATAGTGGTAATTAGCCGTTTATCTTTTAATACAATAATAGATTGTTCAACGAGTTCAAAAACAAGCCATTTTTAACCGACTTCAAAAAACTGAGGCGGTTTTCAATTAGGTTGTACTTTTTTAATGTTTGTTATCGCATAACTAAGTAATTTATAAACCGATTTAGAAAATACCTTTTTTATTTGATTATTTGATACTTCCAGATTGCTCTAATTTTTCTCCAAATTTAGTTCAGATGACGGGATTCATGAGGAATTAAGGAAACTCCTAAAATATTATAGTCATATACAGCGAGTTTGGTATTTTCAGCAAAAAGGCATTTGCATTGAGAAAGTAGAATCCAGTTTATTGTAGTTTAGTTTGTAAAAAAAAATATCCAAGACGTTTAGCCACCCAGCCGAAGGCGAGGGTAGATATTTATGTCGAGGATAAAACAGATTCTTTAAACGAGTTTTAAAGGTGCTGCTTTTCACTGCGATTGTGAGGAATTATTAATAGTAAATTACTTTAGTTACAATTTAAAGTGAAATTGGAACAATTTTGTGTATATTTACAAACTAAAAAAAAAACGAAAATACTTTTATGCACAAGAGCATAAAAAACACACCTACCGCTTACACCTAGCATAAACAATAACCTTAAGGGCAGGAGAAGTGAAAAATATATTTTATTAAAACATAACTCAAAGTAATATATTATTTTTAAAAAATAATCGAAATAAGGGTTAAAGAATCGTTTTGCAATAAATCTATCGAATGTGGAATAAATCACGCTAAGCAACGTGGTATAAATCAGTGACATTTGAAAGGTCAACCTTTTTACACACATTCGCGAGGCATATCGACAAAATTGAAAAAAGCACCTTGTTCCATTTAGATTGTGTTACAGAAGGAAATTGTTTTCAGTAAAGTTATTAAATCATTTACGCCCAGTTTATAGTTACACTACAATCATCTGTAGATATCTAATTTTTTTCCTAGAGGCGGTTCACATTTTCATGCGAGTAAGCGCCTAATTTAACATCATAGGAAAAACTTCACTGTTGAATAAGTGTCAAAACATAGTAGGTACACCACATTTGCAAATAATACTTTATTTGTTTTGATCAATCTCCGCACCTAGTTTTACAGAAAAAACAAAACAACTTAACTTCAGAGCTCTCTTCCGGCTTCTTTATTCCCTTTATCATACAACTTGGGCATCTTCAAACGAAGAGTTAATAGGCATCTTCTAGGCGAGCGTGCTTAAATAGGCCTCATCGTCGCTTCCCATCAGGTGAGACGTAGCTAAACGCAAGAATATTTTAGATTTAAAAAAAAAAGAAAAAAAAAGTAGGTAACTAAAACAAAAAAAATATATAAATCAGACTATCCAGACTATTAAGATATCCTTAAAAAAAACATTGTATCCTTACTGGCACATAATATACTAGAATATTGATCATTATCATATTAAGAAATTAACAAAAAAAACTTCTTCCTGCTTCTCGAATGGTACCGGCAGTTTACCACGATTTATTTTGATAAATAATGCTTAATTCCAAACAAAACATTATACCTATTAAAATAAAGTAAATTCCTTAATGAATATAATTCTGATTTATTAGCGATAATCCCTTTGTTTCATTAGACACAAAAAATACTCAAAATTAGAAAAAAATTGCGATGACAAGAGCGTCCCAGCCAGAAACTGACAGAAATGTAAACTGGAAATCTGGACACCCTTAGACACTAAACAAGATAAATACATGCTTTGTGTATCTTCGCCTGGATTCAAGCTTCAGGCCCAGACGACGACGTAGGTAGGTAAAAGAGTAAGTATGACATATCTTACTACCTAATTAATTAGTATATGTAGATTCCAGTAATATAAATATTCAGTGCCTGCTTGATCTATGTACTTACCACGTGTCACCTATAAGGTGCTAATTCACGCATGATGTGTTAATCATTTACAACAAACATTATAATTCATACATTATTTATGAAACTAACATAAACAAAACAAGCTTAGATGTTACGCTGAAGCTAGGATACAAGAGGTATCCAAAGTTGTGTGTTTTTTTTATATGAAAGTGTTGAATCCTTTCAGTTACTGCGCTTGGACACCGAACTATTTCAGTTAGTGGTTGTACGAAAAAACCACGGTCTGTTGTTATTCTTAGTACCAGGAGCGAACAAGAATCGCTGAGCGTTTTTTTTAAATCTTGTTTACCAAGTGAATCCTTACCAAGTTTACCTTATCGTGTTTAGTAAGTGTCTATGTAGACTATTACTCAGCGTGTCGCTGTAAGGGACATAAAGGTAAGGTATTTGTTTAGCAAATGAAGTGCTGACCTTGTAAAAAGAGGCACGCGATAAGTGACAAAAAAAAATAGGCTCTGTGTCTTTTCTTTACAAGCATCTTGTATACATTTTTATTTGTCTTGTGTGAGTGAGATAGAAGGCGTCCAACAGTCTATACTCTTCTCTGTCTACGACCCTTACAATCTCTATTGTCCGTCTTCAGCAATATAGTAATTTTCAGTTTTGAAATTCGATATTATTTAAAGTTACGAAATAAGTGATAAGTCGTACGTACTGCAAGATGAATAATTTTAAAATAAGAATAAGTACCTATTATTAATAATAGGTATAATAAAATAAGTAAACCCTTTTACCCGTGAATAAAATTCACAGACAAAGGGGATGCGTTATGGTTATAGCTAAGCTTTGTAAAAGATATGTGTAGTGCCCTTTTTTATTAACATCATGTATACACACACCAGTTTTATTGTACCTATAGACCTTGCAAGATGTGGGAAGAAATTGTGGTCTAGTAAATTATCTAAGGCTCTCCGGTTTTGTACGACATTCCGTTTTATTATCACACGTTTAAATACAATCTCTTCATAAGGTTTAACCATAAGCAATATTGTTATTATAAAAAAAATTCGGAACTTGTTTTTGCAGTTCAATCTTTTTATACAGGCAGGGAGTAACCAATTTGTTCTGCTGACTATACGTATGCCACGTTGAATCTGAAGGGCGCTTTCACATTAGACGATAACGACAGGACACGATATCGCGACGATATAGTCGACGATACCAGAGTCGAAACGATGCACCACACACACGATCGTAGCACTTGGGCTAAATACAGCAAACAAAGTGCGGCGCACAGGCACAGATGTGGTGTGTGCTGCGGCGTGTCGTTGACGATATCGTCGCGATATCGTGTCGTGTCGTTATCATCCAATGTGAACGCGCCCAATAATCAGATAACTTCATGCCTGCACTGACTTTTGCTATTAAACAAATGGATAACAAATTTGCCTTTTAAAATAATCCTATTCTATTCGACTCTAACTAGTTTATTCGAAAGATGTATGCCTCCCTAAGGCCACAAAAGCAATATTGAAATTAAATATTTAAAAAACATGTGTTCATGGGTTTATTTGATGTCTTCTAAAACATGTATCATATTTACAAATTGTTAAATATTAAATTTCAAACGCATTCGTAGATCGCAGCTTAAAAAGGATCCTCGGAAAATGATATTGGATTGAGTGGTAAAAGTAGCTTCGACATCAATAAACCCGTTCGAATGCTTAATATTAATAAACATTTGAAAATGTTTATTGCTCACCCCCTACCAAATGTGCACGACTCAAGTTTACACACACCTCGAGAAGGTGCAGAATTATATCTACCACCCCCACCCCACCTGCTTACTGCACTAGTAGTTTTGCGAACAGTAGACCTCGCGAGCCCAAACTTGTATAAAACTATGCATCATGTCGATACCTAATGATCAAAAAAGAAACCGAAGAGGCAATTTTTTTTTTTAAACTGGAAGAAATCGCTTTCAGCGATAAGGCCGCCCATTGTACTGTAATTTGATTTAGTTAATCCTTTTTTTGTGTTTTATTTTTTTGGTGTACAATAAAGTGTTAATCTATCTAATCTATCTATCTACCAATCTATCCTACTTTTTCGGAAAAACCTTTTTTATTCATGCAGGACTTATTATTTTCAAAATTGAGCCTTTAACTCGTAGTACCACTTTTAGTTTCAGACGTCGCCATAAGTGGCCCTGAAAAAAGCTCATGCTGTATACCTTGGCCACCTCTATTTTGCTCATATTAGAAATTCTTGTTTAGACTTAAGTACCGAATGCGTCTGCCAAATATTATCAAAATCGGCCGGTAAATGGCGCCGCAGCAAACTTTCCAAGTAGGGGGAAGTATCCAATCAAAAATCGCCGACGCCAAAAAAACTATGAAATTTAAGAACCTGTATATCAAATTTCGTTAATATCAGTTGAAAAATACGACCTGCGAGTACCACCATACATACATACATACGTACAAACTTACATCCGTGTAATATTATTTATTCTGTGCATCCGTACGGATGAAAGCAAATTTCGCTCGTTCCGTCAGTAAAATTATAAACTTTTGAGAATCAGTATGAGCACAAAGTTCCACCTACGCAATCCCTTCCTAAATTGTTTCCTGAAACAGGACAGTTTTATACTTATAAGTAAGTACGCAGGAATATCTAGTAGGTAAGTAACCGTCTCTTCCACATGGCCGTATAACCGTCCAGACGACTAAATTCGTTAATTAATTAGTCTAGGGAGCATGGTTCAATACATTGTGAACTTCGGGAAAATAATCGCCTTCGAAGAAGCTGGGATATTTTTTACTAGCATCGCAGAATAAATAATACTACCTACAAGTACTAGCATCAAACCAAGCTGTGTAAAAATTATAGACCTTTGAATTCTAGAGGCTCTGAATATATTTTTATACATAATGCTGTAAGAAATTGGTAAAATAATCTAACTGACGAATGTGAATGTTAGGTTAAGGTGGATGCTCTCGCTTGTGGCGCGAAATTCTCATTTTTTGGTGTGTTTTGCTATTACAGCTCATCAACACTTCTTCAGATAGCGAAAGTTAATTTCGCGAGAACTAGGAGATTTAACACACATGTTTTAATTTATAGTATCTTATAAATACCATCAGTTTAGCTACGATAACCCTAAACAAAAAAAAACACTGTAAAAATCTGGTTAGGGAGAGTCAAATTTCTTATTTTAATAAGAACAGACAACAAAAAAACCTCAATAAGAACAAAAAGCTTCTTTAGAACTTAGGTCATCATTGATTAACAAATGTTCCGTTACAAATCGTAAATCGTCAACGTTTGCAAGTTAAGTTCATTCGAATGTATCTCAAATCGATCACGATAACACGCCGTCGACAGATGCGAAGTCAAACGATTCAAGACCCGCGGTAGTAGAATACAGATTTACTGCCGGACAATGATTCCGAACACGTGTGTTTTACAGCACAACCCGGCGCCTGAGGCACTGTGACGGTCACTGTGACGGTGACCTGTCCATATTGGATATGTCGCAAAACGTCTGATAAACATGATAGCAAAGGTTATGTTTCCAGGCTTAATAAATATTTTTACAGCGCTCAACAATGTTCAATTACATTATCTTGCAACCTCAACGTAAAGTAAAGCATTATCTCTTTAGGGATATAAAGTTGTATGAAGATTTGAATTTGGACGTCAAATTCGTGAGGAAACTCGTGGAAAACTAAGTAAAAAAATTACCACATGGCATTGTAAAGAGGTCTGTTCGAAAATCGAACTGGCCAAAATAAGCAGAAATAAAAAAAAAGTGCGTTTATTAAGAATTTTAAACAAAAGACTGTGTTTGGTGCTGCGATTTTCAGTGAATTTTAATTGTCTCGTAGATGGTGTGAATAGTAGAGTATGCTCCTCTGGAATAAAGCCTGTCTTCGTCTTAGGCAGTTTGAACCCCTCGTTTCACTCAGGACTCTATATAATCCCTCGCTACTCTAGAGTCCTTCGTTACGCTCTGGGTTCAATATGCCGCCCGTGACGTAAGACACTGCTTTATTCCCATAGTGCATAATCTACTATTATGTATATACCCATGGTATAATAATATATACTTCACCCTAATCGTAGCGAAAATGACACTTATTGGTGTAGTTTCAGAGATTAAATGTTAACAAGTGCATGCTAACAGTCATATCTCAATATTTGTAGAATCAATAAACTATAAATTGCACTTCCAATGTAATTTAAACCACAGGATGTAACCTATAACATCCATTGAGGAGCTTTTCTCAGCTTGTGTCGTTAAATTTATATCGAGTCGCACTTTAATTATACAGCAATAAAGTTGAATTTGCGATGGTAGGGATCGTGGGTCGATCAATGACCTTAATCGTCATTCAGAGCTTCAATGGACAGCGTGCAGGGCTATGCCTCATAATTAATTGTATAATTACCATTGTTTCAGGGAATTGCAATACAGTTATGAGATACCAGAAGGGCAGTTCTCGTAATTATTTTTAAAACAAACTGAAAGCTGGGTGCATCCGTATTGATCCCAGAAATTCATCCCACAAGCTAAAAGTAATAATAATTATTCCGGATTCATATTCATTTCATTTTTGGAGTCCGTATTTATCCCACCTAGAAGTAGGTACCTAACTACATCTAAAACGAGTGGAAGTAACGTCAGCAAAAAAATACAAAATTATGTAACATCTATTATTATCATTATTTCCAAAAAAACCGGTATAAAATAAAAGCTGAATCGAGACTGAATTATGAACTGACTAGCTATTTGAATTCTGCTATTTCGACCTTCGATTTATGGTGACCATAGATTAGAGTAGGATAGTGCTATATATTATTGGAACGAGTGAAGAGAGACGCATCTATTATGTAAAAATTCTAGCCAAAAATTCTCGGAAGCACTTTGAAGAGTTCAAATTTCGGTCACATTTCATATAGGTAAACATATTTCCGCTAGAGAATACCATTTGTGTCATTTGTGAGATCGACACTAGATCAGAACATAAAGCAAACTTTATTTTCGTGTTTGAGATATTTTATTCTATTCTATTAATAATATACCTACAAAATATTATAAGATCTGACTTATAGTTTATAAATTAAACGGCAACTAGAGCCAGACGGAAATAAAAAAAGTAGTTTTTTAGCTACTAGTCAGATATTAACAAGATTTTGAAGATAATTATGATCGGTTATGACTTATCAAGGTTCATCGAGAGCTATGTTTAGAAAAAAATAACCAGTTGTTTACCATAGTTTAGCAGACAACTTCAACTATGGTGCAACCCACTGTGAAAAGAGGCCCATTGAGGCTCTGCCTTTTCGGGGAAAAGTAAGTAAGTTTTATGTATGAAAGTTAACAAGGTTTACAGGTAGGTTCCAAGACACTGCAATTGGGAAACCTTCGATGTGTCCTCAAGGGTACGCTTGCATGCCTCAGTAATAAACATTAGGACATTAACTCGATCGTACGAACGATCGCCCATAAAAGTGCCATCGTTAAATGGCTTACCATTAAAAATACGCTGCGCTAGAAAACTGGGGTTTACCCTTTCAAACAAATTGGTTTCAAAATTTAAATTTACGGATTAAATTAACCTTGGAGCGAACTTTTGGAGTTGTTTTATTATTAAGCCCATGGACTAAGATACCAAGATATAAGCATATCTACATCTACACTTATATTATAAAGAGGAAAGATTTGTATTTTTGTGTGTATGTGTATGTTTGTAATGAATAAACTCAAAAACTATACTGTGCCGATTTCAAAAATTATTTCACCATTGGAAAGCTACATTCACCCTGAGTGACATAGGCTACCAGCGGGGGCAGGATAGGAGTGGGGGGGCTGTTTTCATCCTGAAACTACCGTGCGAAGCCGGGACGAGTTTCTAGTGTATAATAAGTTTTTTGAAGAAAAAGTTGAGTTGTATTTCAGAAATCCGGATCACAAATCATAAACAATTCTAGCCAATATTGCAACATTAGGAATGATCGATTCATAAAGGTACATTTATACAATACATTACCTACATACATAGATATTTTGTATTATACATTAAAATACCCAGAACACCCTGAACAAATATCTGCAGATCGCACAAATATTTATTCCGAGGCGGGAATAGAACCCACAACCTCCTGCGTCGCAGGCGAACCGTCGCCCGCCGCGCCACAGAGGTCGTCAAATAAAATATATCTTACCAATGTATTAGTGGACATATTGATTGACCTTTTGTAAGTACCGTGCAGTGCACGCATTGCGCGTTTCAAGGTTGTTATCCTTCGCCCCAAATTAACTTTAACATCTATCTCCATGCAAACCAAGTCTAGAAACAACTAATGAGAAAACGTACTCCACCTTAATAAAATAAAGAACATAAACCGCTTAATTGTTTATCCTGTCTGAAACGTTAATTTATCTGGCTCAATGAGCATTTACATATTAGTCTGGTCGAATCGACCCCTTGGAAAAGCATGAACAACCTTACTAGACCGACATCATTAAATACACGCGTAGGTATTGTATATGTACAAGGCTTTTATCTATTGAACCACCTGTCTCTAGCATCGTACTTATATCTTCAGTCGGTTGGGTCCGTACCTTACAATATAGAATAAACCAGAAGGTGCGTACGATGCTATTAGAACGGGGCGCTGTGTCACCAAAACACAATGCCTCCCCTCGCGCCTATCATACTTCCCACCAGTAGGGGTAATATTTTGGAGATGTTGGCAACAATGGCATATGGACGCTTGACTTTTTTCCAAAGAATTAATAGTAAACAAAATTAATTATTTAAACCAAAAATATATTTAAATGAAATCCGTATGAAATGTTATTATATTCTTTTTCTTTGTACGCCTAGCAGAATTTTTACATGTGGGAACAACACAACACAAATTCACAAGAAAATCTTTCGAGTTCGACACGACTAGCGGCACGGCCGACCACAGAATCAGACAGACTGGTTAAAACTATTCTCATTGAGATTAGTTTGCGTGGTGACAGTTTTTACGCGTGACACGGGTTCTGGTTTATTGTATATTCTAAGGTTTGTACTAACCTTTTTAACCCCCGACTAAAAAGAGGGGTGTATAAGTTTGAGGCCATACTGTGTTTGCTAGTCTGTGTGTTTGTCTGTGGCCTTATAGCTCCGGAACGACAGCTCTGATTTCAATGCAGTTTTATTTGTATGAAAGATGATATTTTCGAGATGGTTCTTAGCTATGTTTGGTGGAAATTGGTGCAGCCGTTTCAGGGATCATCAGCTTGCAACAATTTATTTGAAGCGAACTGAGGATTTTTTGCAACTATATAGAATCTTCAGTTTGGGCAGAGTCTAATGATGGCCGGCATAGGGTGAACTGGATCTAGGTTACTACTGAATCTGATGATTCAAGTTTGAGTTTGAAAATTAAGATGACATGACATGTCTTCCTCCCGCATACTCCCGGGTCTGATGATGACCAGCACACGATGAATCTAGAGTGCTCCAATTTCAATGCATGAAATTGACTTGAATGTCATTGTGTTTTGTGGGCCATGCATTTAGTATTAAAGATTCAGGTTTGTAAACAAGCGAGACGTTTTGAAAGTTTCAAATTCCTGTTACTTGACGAAACTTTATAACTATTCTTGTAAGTTGTATACATTAGAAATCACTTTTCGACCAATTAAAAGGAAATATTCATATTTAAAAAGCAGTAGCAATATATCAAAATGCGATGTTGGACGCATCCTAGATTTTCCCCGAGTTCAAAGAACTTTTATAGACAACATGAATCCATCAATCGTTGCATTTCAGTTTAACGGCGAAACAAAACGCACTCTGATTTTATACGTTATTTGAAGCTTCAGTTGAAAGTTCAGGGTTACTGAAGTTTGTGTAGAACTTGACTGCAGCTGAGAATACAGGCTTATTTAGGTGCATTACGACTAAGAAGATGGAGTACGTATGAGGCACAGAAACGTCGGTAGATAGGACGACGTTTTAGGCCCTCTTCTACAATGCACCTTTTTTTTCGAATGGACTAATAATGCAGTTGACCATCTGAGGTCACTACTGCTTTACCGGACTTTTGGTGAGCACAGATGGCGCTCAACCTGAAAAGTTAGGTTGGGGCAAAGAGTACAAGGGCATATACCACTTAAGTACGGACCTCAGCTTGGGCTGTTGCCAGGTTGGGGAGGATCACGCAAAACGCCCCGGAACATGCTTGTACCGGCTTAGGCATGAGGTACAGATGGTACTAAGGACGTTCGTCGACCTCATAGGTGAGGGCGGTGTGAAGGTTTCAGTGTTGCAAAGGGTTCAGTGTTTCAAAGGGTTCAGTGTTTTCTCTGTCTTGACCTCCGGTACTGAGGCCTGCAATGCTCTTAGGTCTTGACTGGAAGACAACACTAGTGCATTAGCGGCAGTGACAGCGTCATCGGGATCACCAAGAACATGTCTTGACCTACGGAGGGACTGATCAGAGGGTGGCTCTATGGGGTAGTCAGGGAAGCAGATCTTCAATGCACGCCGTAACCCGCGCGCTATATATAGCTAGCGCTAGCGGGTGTCATACTCAAAAATGATATTACGGCGAAAATATAGTCTTTTATAATACAATTTACCTCTCCTATTTGTAAAACTAAATAGGAATTTATTTTAATTAAACATTATGATTGGCGTGTGTATCATAAATAAGTCAAGATTACTCAAGTTTTATGAATAGAAACAGCTGTGCCTATCGCTTCGTAATAAATGATGTTGTGTTGATCTAATGTGTCATAGGGAGAAAGTAATTTTGAGTCGAAGTAATTTTCGATTACTTGTGCTTCAATAATAAGGTCATTTTTTTTTACTGTTTAAAAGACGGATCCTGATGTTAAGCGGTAACCTCGCCGTTAACAATGAACAAATAAATGCAGATCATGCAAAAATTTGTCGCGCAGCGGGAATCGAACCAGAAACCTCTCGCATCACAGCCGGCTACTCGCCCGCCACTACGCTGCCAACCGTTGTCGCCTCTTTGTGAATTGCGCCTAAAGTTCAGCTATTATTTCCAATCTGCGAAATGTCTCTACGAGGAATAAGGAAAGTCGCTAAAAGCATCTGTTTCAGGATAATCTCACTATTTATCAGGGTCTTATTTATGTCCAACTAAACTGTGGGTCCACATGTTCTATCTAAACTTTCCCGGCAGTTTTTTATCTCGTATTTGTACGATATTGCCGCGTGCTAAAACAAAATGTGTTGGTCACGAACTTTGGTCTTCTCCATATATCTGTATGGTTCCGAATCATGGACGATCTGAGCTGAGGATAGCATAAAGTTAAACGCTTTCGAGAGGTGGGGCTGGAGGAGAATATTGCGCATCCCGTGGACCAATATGCCCATAATTGACCAACTGGCCATCAAGTCTAGACTCTCCACTATCTGCTACCAGCGAGTTCTCAGTTATTTTGGTTACATAGCCCGAAGACAGCCAGATAACCTTGAAAATCTGGTTGTAGTAGGAAAAGTGGGTGGAAAAGAGCACACGGCCGATCACCTAGTCGCTGGTCTGATCAAGTCAAGGCACTTACTGGCCTCCCTATTACCCACAATTTGCTACTGATTCCATTCGTCATCATCATCATCATCATCATCAGCTCACAGAAGTCTACTGCTGGAGCTAATACTGCTACGGTTTTGAGCCGCCTCCATCCACCGTTTTTCTACCTTTATAATGTCTTTGTCCTCTTTGGCGTCGTCCGATTTGTGTATACTACTCGATAACCTTTCTACCCCAATGGTTATCAGTTCTGCTAGCTATATGGCCTGCCCATTGCCACTTGATAATTCTGAGAGCTATGTCGGTGATCTTGGTTCTTCTACGGATCTCTTCATTTCGATGTAGGTATATCACTTAGTAAAACTCCAAGCATAGCTAGCTCTCTTCATAGACCTTTGAGATTTTGTATGCGGCCAATAAAGGGACATGTCTCAGTGCCGTTAGCCATCACAGATCACTGATTTCACTACGATCTAACTATTTCTTTATTTTGCAACTACGTTATATTCCTTCGGGATAATTATGGAACACTGACTCAGAAAGTTCACCGTCATGTAATGACTGTTTTAAATGATATGTTTACTGTCGCCACAATAGGATTGCATGTTCCTGATTTGTTTTGTTTGTGGTATATAATTATGTTGTAGCTAAGTGGTGCCATCACTTGGCAGTAGAGAATCTAAAACTACTTGAAAGAATATTGATACACGTTTACCCACAGATCATCTTTGTGCGTTTACCCTATCATCAACTTTCAGAAATTGACTCTTCCCGCCATTTTCGAAAAGAGATGTCGTTTATTTTTATTTTATTTCTTTTCCTAGTGGTTTTTTGAGTTATTTTGTCTAATTTTGGTGTACCAATGTAGCTCGTTTAAAGAGCACAAGTGTAGTGAAATGAAATGGAAGTGTATTGCGTGATTTTTCAAATTGGTGGAATTGTCTACCAAAGTTTTTGTAACTACTTAGGTACTAAAACATGACTTGACTGTGACTTTGACGACTAGGAAGTAACGTTAATATGCATACGTTGCTGCGTTATTGTACTTGAAAATGGCAAATGCACAAGCCGTGCATTTATAAACAAAAATAAGACTTAGTTTATGATATACTACATTGGGCCAACCGTGATACCTACATTTCATTATAAGAGCTTGTACAATTTACGACATGTCAAGCGTGGTGATTATGGCAAATCCTTCATTATATTTTATGGAGAAGGCCTCGTCCAGCATTGGACATCTAAAGGCTGCAGCTGATGATGATAATGATGACTACTTCGTGTCACTAATTTCGTGTCGTTTTCGTGTTTCTTGGTCAGGTGTAATTTTATTTTCCACCTTTCAGTGTGAGACGTTCGTGTCATTATGCTAAAATTATTTGAACATGTGCATTGGCGCCTTCCAGTCGTATTACTAATGTCTTCTCCTTATTACCACAATATAGGTTTCATAGTTAAAACAACTTAGCATTTTGACACATATGCCTTCGATATAAGGTGCATTATTGTGCATGTTGATTGTGATTAATTAGTCGAGGATATTGTCCAGACGTTACGTTGAACCGACATGACGTGGCAGGATACGGAATATTACCCTTTATATAAGGCTCTGTCCATTGAATAGTCACCATTTATTTCTTTACTTTCCTACGTAAATATTCATAATTATTTACAGAAATAACAATACAACTTATACAAGTAAGTACAAAACTCAAAAAATACAAATTAATCAGTTGAGCTATCTGAAGACTGTTGCAAACGATCTAAAGGTAGCTCAACTGATACAAATCACTAACAGACGGAAGCATCCCTAAGAAACTGGCTGCATTGCCACGCTGAATGGCAATACTAATGCGTTGAGCCAGATAAGGGCCAGCTCTCGGGTCACGCGTCGCTTCGACCAGGCGCCCTGAAAGAATTTAGAAAACGCGAATAATTATTAAAGCTCATTTATTATATTAATTTTCCCTTTGTTCTCAAGCTAAACTTTCTCACGATATGTTTGTTATGAAACTCTACCATATATTGAACAAATGAAGGATTTTGCATGACGTTCATGAGCCCTATAAATAAATTAAACTGTGTTAATTCCTTAATAACTGGATTTTAAATATAATAAATCAAAATGAAAGTGATTTTATAAAATACATTTTTCATTTGTCGACGGCCAGTGGGAATTGAACAATGACGACATAAAAATGTTTAAAAGAATTATGGGGGCGATAAATATTATTTAAGTGACCGTTTTGCGACAAACTGACAATTTGTTGGTAGTGATGTAGGCACCCGTAAATTGTATCGTACACTAGTGGAATGCCCGCTACTTCGTCTGCGTGTTTTTTTTTATACAAATTTCAACAGCTGAGTTAGTCGTGGGAAGCAATGGCGGCGATGAGCTCACCACTCACCACGTCTATATTCCACGATGGTGCAATCTACTGTGAAAAGAGGCCCATTGAGGCTCTGCCTATCCCTTCGGGAAAATCTATATATGTACGTATGTAAACTTCAACAGCTTCTTTAGGGGTTAAATTTCGGAAATTCCTTTCTTAGTGCGCCCCTAGACCACGAAAGGATTGTATGTTCCAAATTACAGGTCTCTATGACTGACGACAACCCTTGGTTTAGGCTCTACGATGATAGTAATTTAGTGAGGAATTCTATATTGAATTACGATCTTGTGTATTTGTATTGTATCATACTGAATAACTTTCACATTTTATGATAAATGTGAATATTACCCGCGAGTTTACGCACGTTATTCTCATAAGGCGCGTGTTCGTCTATAGGTATACCCAAATTTCATGAAAATTGTCCTTCGTTTTAATGAAAGCACGAAACAAACACAACTACTCCTGCAGCCTGCTGCTCGCCTGGTATATGGGATAAATTCCGGATACCCGGATAGCAGTCACACCCTATTTAAATCCTCTAGGGATTGATTTTCTGTATAAAAAGTATCCCATTGCTCAATCCAGGTCATAATATAATTGAATATTGAATTCAGAGAAAAACTCGATGGGTTCTCGATGGACCAAAGACATTATAAAGATCGCAGGGAGCCGGTCGATGGATGTGGCTTACTATCTTTCGTCGTGTATGCTTAAGGGCACGACGGAAGACCAGCGTTGGTTGCTAGCTTGCTATAGTCAACCAACTCATGCTGAGGCAGAGCCATTTTGTTACTTGAGTTGCACTTCGTACCTTCTAATCTGTTTCCTTTTAGTCTCAGTTTTTTATGTGTTTCTCTTGTATACAAATAAATATATATTCTTTCTTTCTTTCTTCTATAGGAGAGGTCTATGTTCAGTGGACTTCTGCAAACAGATGATTATGATGTTGATGATGAGTAATAAATGCACAGTGAAGACTGAGAGTTGCAGACAATCTACTTTTTAATAAAACTAGATTACACTATCGTTAGTGATTCCCTCCAGTTTTAGAATACGTTAATTACACAAATCAAAGTGTCAATTAGAGGTGAAACTAGCAATCACATCGGAAACATTTCTCTTGTCTCCATAAATTAACATAGCGGATGATTGCCTTCGTCAGAACCTCATTTGATTACTCAATGATAAGTACAAAGTCCTGTTCCTAATAAAAGTCCCATAATTGACCGAGTGACCGAAGCGAGTGAAGAGTCCTTACAAAAACGGCAAAATTTGCTTTAATTTGTCCTGTACTCGCGTACGGATCGTATTTTTTAACTAATCTTGACAAAACTTTATACGAGTTCAAAAATTTCATAGAACTTTATTCTCCGTTCGGCTATTTTTTGATTAGATGTGTATTTCCCCCTAAAAGGAGGGAAGTTTGCTGTGGCGCCATATACAGGCCGATTTTGATTATATTTGGCAGAAATATTCGGTAGTAAATACTAAAGAAGAATTTTGAATATGATCAACATCGGTGTCTAGATATACCGGAGAGTTTTATTTTCAGGACATGTGAAGTGAGAGTTATCGAAAAGTGACTTTAAGCGTGCCGGGCTCGATTTTGAAAATAATAAGTTTTGATGCATCAAACTGAAATTTCTTTTGAGATTTTCTGAAAAAAAAAAGAAATAAAAAAAAATGGGTTCTTTGTTTGATCATTATGGATCAATATGATGCATAGTTTTATTAAAGTTTGTGCTCGTTAGGTCTACCGTTCACAGAACTTTCCGCCACACATTGTTTGCTGTATTTACCAGAAGTGCTGCGGTCGTGTGTGCGGTGTGGTGCGTCGTAGTTAGTCTGGTATCGTTGACGATATCGTCACGGTATCGTGTCGTGTCGCTATCGTCCAATGTGAAAACACCCATTGCTGATGTGTACACTTTTGGCGAAATCAATTTATTTTATTTTTGTTTTGTTACGTACTTAAGTAGCGCGCAGGCGGAGTTGCGGTTCAATGCTAGTTTGTAATAAAATGAACCATCAAATTTAGCCGGGTTTCCGTTAAATCTGCATAACGAATTCACGAGCACGCGTCATTACTTGGGGGGAATTAATTGAGGTATTAAGTCCTATTTGTAAGATTTAGTCACACTTTGCATCTCATAATTAATTAACGATAAAGACTTGAGCACTGCTTTTATACAGATTTAGGATTATAATTTAAACAAGACTGGTACAATGACAGTAGGTATAACTTTGAAACTATCATGTTTATATTTACCATGATATTTGAGTTCAATAATCGAAAATCATGGTAAATATCCCGTTTCCAGTGAAAAGTAATGACAGTTTGTGTTCAATAGGTATGATAACAGTAACAAAAACGAGTAAACTGAAGAAAAAAAATATGTTTAAAGAATTCCAAAATATTTCCTTAATCACATATTAAAAGAAAGATAATTATGATTTTTAATAAAAAAAATGCAAATATGCGCCATGTTATGTGAAACGCCAACCAGAGCTCAGTCAGAGGCGGCGTGACGCAACGGTCACGCAGCCTGTGAAGCTCAAGAAAGTCCGAAATAGGACCAAAAGTACCTAACCAGCAACGCTGGCACAGATTAAATAACAGTGACTTCGCTAGATTCTCTTTGTTTACAAAATTGTGACGGCACAAGCAGACGCACTTACTCATGCAAGCGTTATAATACGTTAATTTTAGACAATAATAGACCTTAGTAGTACATCATAGAATACTTTTTCAGAATCAGTCCTCATGCCTATTCAATGTAAGTGCCAGATATTGACTACGATGCAATGGTCGAAGACATCACATGCCCAAGATACGTCTAGCGCGATATTGTCTTATTGAGGAAGCTTAACACAGTAGACACAGAAACAATGCAGTGTTCTAAAATAATCATTTAATTAAGCCATATAAAAAGTAAAACTAAAAGTGCCATTATGTTCCAGTATCACAAATGGGTCATAGCTCAGCGAATGATATTGCTCAAAGAGCAAACACTGGTTTTCAGCTAGCACCCTCGAGGTGACAAGTCGAGACGAGCGCTATACATTTCAGTGTCGAAACTTGTGGAATATGCATATATATATATATATATATATCGTAGTCATAGATAAACATAGGTTTTTTAATGATTCCAAAAGAATTTGGAAACGTCTAGTTAAAACCAATTCCAAAAAGAAAACACTTTCCGAACACGATGGATGAGAAATCACATCAAACGAGTGAAAATAGATTGTCCGTTTCCCCAGGGTTCTCTTGGTTCCGATGTGTCGAATAGGGCTGCTACTTGCATGTTTTTTGTACCTATTCTATTTCACTTATTTCTATTAGATACCGCAATGATCTATGACGACCTGACATAGAGATACAGTCCATTATAAGTCAAAATAAAAAATATTTTATTAATTGAAATCACAAGGATATTTTTTTGTATGTATGTATCTATCTTTCTTTGTACATAGGTGTATGTTCCATCGTAGCGCCTAAAAGCACTCATCCGATTTTTATGAATGGGGTGTCAATCGATTAGTTATTATGGTCCGGGTGATAAAGGCCACATTTTATATGACCAAAGTCAATATAACGAATGCTACAGCCAAAAAGGGGGTCTTTTTTCTATCGTATCCAGTGGGATGTCAAATGAAAAAGGAGAAAATTCTGACTTCACAGATCCATACATACATAGACGCACGCCTTTTTCCCCGAAAGGGTAGGCAAAGCCTCACATGGGCCTCTTTTCATTGTGAGTTACACCATCGCGGGAAATAAATAAATAAAATAAATAAATAATGCTGGACAGTTCACACACCGTTATCTAGCCCCAAGCTAAGCAGAGCTTGTGTTTCGGGTACTAGATAACTGATATACTTAATACAATAAATTACATAAATAGATATTTTTTATTATACATAGAAAATGTCCAGAACACCCTGAACAAATATCTGCGATCGCAAAAATATTTGTTCCGAGGCGGGAATCGAACCCGCAACCTCCTGCGTCGCAGGCCAATCTTCGCCCGCCGCGACACAGAGGTCGTCAAATAGACGTGACAAGTGGTGAGCTCATCGCCGCCATTGCGTCCCACAACTAAATCTGCTAACGCTTTCTTCAGTAATAACACATTCCTTAAATAAGCTAGCAGCCAGGACAAATCTTATACCAACGAATCTTACAAACAAGTCCGGGTAATCCCTTAGTCAGCTTTTACGACATCCACGGGAGGAGATGGAGGGGTCTATTCTTGGGCCGGACACACCATCAGAGATCATTGAGTTTTTTATTTACTATAAATATTGTACTTAAGTACATAAATACGTAGGTTACGTAGGTACCTAATGTTGTGGTCCACCATACTCGCGTTTTACTTGTTAATAGTTAAACACAGCCCTAGACAGACACGCGGGCTCGCGAATACGGCAGGCGCCGGGAAGACGCTCTGAATCATCGCCCTCATTACCAACACGCCTACTAAATAAAATAGCATTGTCAACCTTATCCCCATCAAAATAAAGAGCGGTTTTCATCCCGATTAATAGCACAATGACATGAATTGGTAATGTTTGTACGTGGCAGGAGAATTATCTTGATTCTATCTGCCAGATTAATTATGCTTTGTGCCCTTCACAAAGGACAGATTAATAATACAATATTAGACAATATTAACTTGCTAGAGCTCATAGGATTATGGAAAACGGTCTACTTATTACAAAACAGATTTCAGTTTGGAATAGATTTTTCATTATAAATGTAGGCAAACAACTAAATGAAAAATTATATGACTAAATGTTTTTAGAGTTGGTATAAAAGCATAAAACGCGCAACACAGCAAATTTATCTCGAGGTGTCTGGCCTAAGAATAGACCCCTCCGTCTCCTCCTGTGGATGCCGTTAAAGCCAACTATGGGATTACCTGGACTTGTCAGGTAACATGTTCACTTGTTAGATATAACCTCTCCTGGATGTGCTGGCTTATTTAGAAAGAAGAGTGATTTTACTGAAAGAATGCAGTCGTGGGAAGCAATGGCGGCAATGAGCTCACCACTTGTCGCATGTGTATATTCGCACGTTGTGCAAACCATAGTGTAAAGACGCCCTTTGAGGCTCTGCCTAATACCATTTATTTCCCTTGCATGAAGAGTGCTTTGCTAGGACGCTTGAGCTCCATACAAATGATGTTGGCTCCTATTTTGGATAATAATCTCATCAAAAATCCATGATTCCATATATATCTATATAAATAAGTAAGACTTTCTAATTTTTCTTACTTATTCTTCTTAGATTATTGATTGCGTATATCGTATATCAGACACCGATAATCAAATTTCCCAGTCCATAAAACATACTATTATCGCAGTGAGAAGGCAATGAGTCATAATTTTGACAACTCCGCGGGCGGTAAACGATCCATCTCGATACACTCGAACCATGTGTCTGCCAACATAGGTACAGTCTAAAAAGCTCATAACTCCTTAGCTTTAAGGGCTAGTTTACGAGTTTACCATTAAATGTTGTTATTTCGACTTAACGATCAGAGTAGCTGCAACATTTTTGATTACCTACAGAAATGTGCGTGTAATAAAATCTGTAGTAGGTCATATCTACGCATGAAAACTGAAGTCCGCCCGCGGCTTTGCTCGCGTTTTATCGGGATTAAAATCCTATAGCTCAACCGGGTTATAATTTATCTGTTTACCAAATTTCATCAAAATCGATTTAGCCGTATCTGGTTCATTGAATGAATGGATTAAGTAATGAAAATACACACGTATGAATTTCACACCTTACAAAATAGTTAAAATAAACACACAACTATTAAACAAAAAAACTAAATGTACAATGGGCGGTCTTATCGCTATGAAGCGATCTCTTCCAGATGAATGGAGAGGATCTAAACTTATATGTTAGATTGGTTGGGGTGTACCCATATTTAAATGTAGAAGAAACATTTAAGGTTGAGTAACAAACATCCAAACATCCTAACTTTGTCATTTCTATTTAACCTTGTTTTTAACTACGTGAATGACAGAATTATCAGATGGCCCACCTGGGCAGTTATTGGCTATGATCATGGGAGATTACTTGACAATAACGTGTGACGTCACAATGTATTCTGAAAGATGATTCCACGCAGATATCCTAACGAGGTATATTATGTCACGTTTGGTCATAGCGAATAAGGAGCGGACATTTTTTTTCTATTTGTATGACGCAACAAGCTGATGGCCCACCTGATCTTAAGCGGTAACTTCTGCCTTTACTGATACATTACCACATTTATGGCATTAGTGTGATTTCATATCCCCAATGTGCCACCAGCAACAATGGGGACTTAAAACAATGCCAGTGTACTGAGTATTGAACCCGAATTGGCTGTCTCACTACAATTAATCTCTCATTGGCGAAGGTATATTATGTCGACGGACGGCGACAGTTTGTCAAAGCAAAGTCCACGGTCCACGCTACAATTGGAGTCTTTGTTGGATCTAGATGAAGATAAGTGAACCGACTGACCTATATCACAAGCTGGCTTAACCAACCTACTAGAGGGGTATACATACTTTTACAAACACTATATTGTAAGTAGATGAACCGGAAGATGGACCACGGCTATTTCAGAATGATGGCCAAGAGATGCTCGACGACCAAGAGGCCGACAACCCGCCCGATGGTCGGATGACATCTTTAAAGTAGTTGGACGAGAATGGATAAGAACAGCACAGGACCGGAGAGAATGGCGTATTAGAGAGGTATATACCCAGCAGTGGGTGCACACAGGCTAAAATAGATAGATAGATAGATTGCACACAGGCTAAAATAGATAGATAGATAGATTGCACACAGGCTAAAATAGATAGATAGATAGATAGATTGCACACAGGCTAAAATAGATAGATAGATATTGTAAGTCTATCATAGCTGCTGCTTCGCTACACACTTCGTCGCCACTGAATAGGTACCAGCGCTGAAGCAGCTTGCTTGCAGCAAATGCTGAGTGGTGGCTGTTTTGTAGTCACTTTACAGGCTGTAAAGAGTCAAATACGTATTTTTTGCAAAATCTACAGCACAGTTAATGTTTTTTTGTAATGTTCATCTTTTTTCCAAGGGCATGATAGAGCCTAAAATACATATTAATGATAAATTTTCTCGATAAAAAAAATCGCTACAATGCGCTTATAACGTAATTATCTCTATTAATTACCACAGTACATTGATAAAATTAATTAGAGTAATAACAAATAACAGAACAAATAATATTATTTTAGAGAGCATAGTAGATGTGTGTTCCGGTTTGAAGGGTATGGGTGCCGGTGAAATTAGAGGCACATGAGACTTTTCATAAGTATGTCTCAGGGTGGCGGGCGCCGTGGGTGCGTCCTAGGTGGTCGTGAACTATGTGGTAATGCACTGTTCATAGGCAGAGGTTACCGCTTAACATCAGGTGGACCATATGCCTATTCCGTCATTCAAGTAGTATAAAAAAAAAAAAAAAAAGATTACGCAGCATATATGTACTTATTAAATACTGTTTTTGATTTCGTTCACTTTTCATGGTGCGAGCGCTATTCTGTCACTTCCTAACTCACCTGAACTTAACTGAGTTAGATAGTTACTAAATTGGCTGTTTTTTGCCTCTTAAATTGTATAATTTATAATTTGCAATATGATGAAATCTCTAAACTTTACCAGTTTCAAAACCTCCTCACTTTCAAAATCCACCTTCTCCTACTGTGTGAGGTGAAACAAATTGTCAGTATGTTTTACATCTGGGCCGCAAGACACTTTGTGAGTCACAAATTGTCAGTATGTTTTACATCTGGGCCGCAAGACACTTTGTGAGTCACAAAGTCAACATCCCAAAAATTTGGGGCGCAAGTCTTTATCATAAAAATCGGACTCTAAATTAACCTCTTACCTTAAGAAATTGGTAAAAATTTGCACATTTGTAACAATTCCACAAAACAACAAACAAACAGCAACTGTGTTGTTTTCTGTAACAATGCTAAACCTCACCTGGCTGATTTGGGTGGACTGGGTCTTCTTCCACCCTTGCTTTATCTATGGGTACATGAACCACAGGTACTCGGCTCCCATCTAGAGAGTATAGCAACTAGATTGCATTTTAACTGTTTACCACTAAATCTAAACTACGAACTTAGCGCATAAAATCTCGAAATCCGAAACAAGATTACTGTTGCTCCAGACTTCTCACCGAATTATTTTACGTACCCACAAACCGCAGAACGTCCGGGAGTAACCCCCGTTTAGCAGTCTATTGAAAAATAGTAGATAACTTACGAAGGATAAGGATAACTTTTAGGGTTACAGAAGCCATTATAAGAAGAGAAGAAGAAGAGAAGTTTTAGGGTTATCCAGGAGAACTGCCTTAACAGATTTTGATGGTATTTGTGTGTATTTCGTTTTGATTTGGTTTCGACTGCTTTTCATCCCGACACTACGTGTGCAAAGTTGGGTTTTTTTTAACGAGTGAAGTAATTCAAATAGTATATTGAATTTATGAATTCACTAGATAAAAAGCTTAAGAATACCATATATTTTTTTCTTCTTGGAAACTATAAGAACTCTTATAAAAAACGTAACAATTCTAAAGCTCATTTAGACATTTCGTGAACCTTTAGCGCCTTATAGGTGCCTTATATTTTGCCTTATATTCGAGTTTGACCCCGGCAATGAAAGGATTATAGGCTAAACTTACCTTGTATTATGTAATATTATGTATTTATTTTGTGTATTTAATGTAGGTTTTTATATATTTAGTGATATGTGTATTCGTCAAGTTTTGTGTTTTGTGGATCCTTTAATGGAGACCGTGAGCAAACAGAAGACCCAGAGGTCATCCACAAAACGATGGGTAGACGACATAAAAGGATACGCAGGCCATCACTGTACCTATGACGAAGGCAACTGATCGACTCGCGTAGAAGGAATTGGGAGAGGCCTACGTCCAAAAATGGACAGATGATGATGATGTATTTGTCTAGGTGATAACACCACTGTCCCATTCTTCCTTAAAGTCCTCTCCATCCTAAGGTTGTCTGGCAGAAATCTCTATAAGCGATAAGACCGCCCATTGTGCATTTCTGTTATATTTGTTTTAGTTAAGTTTGGTGCAACCCACTGTGAAAAGAGGCCCATTGAGGCTCTAACTACCCCTTCGGGGAAAAAGGCGTGTGTCTATGTATGCATGTATGTATGTATGTATTTCTGTGTGTTGTTATATGTGTAACGTGCAATAAAGAGTTTATCTACTTATCTATCTTGTAGATTGTTGAGATTGCCTTGTCGAGTAGTAATGCTGATTCATTCTAGGATAAGCTAATCATTTGGTCATGCGCGCCTTGCTCTAGCCAGGTGCACAGCGGTTTTAGGGAACAAAGAACTCCAAGCCCCAATATGCTGGTTTTCCGAGTAGACAGATATACCTACTTATATAGAGTACTCAGAACATTGTTCATTATGCAAATTGGTTCATGACTGTCCTCTATCAAGCTTCACAAAATAAAGCTTGCTGCTTTTTTTCAATTGAGTGCTATTGAAGATTGAATTGAACCTACTTATACTTGAGCACTGTATGTAGTACTTAATACATACAGCGGTCAAGTATAAGTAAGTAAGTGCCTACCTATATCCATACCGGCAACACCGATACCTACGAGTCGCCATGCTCTGTGGACGACCTCTGTGGCGCGGCGGGCGATGGTTTGCCTGCGACGCAGGAGGTTGCGGGTTCGATTACCGCCTCAGAACAAATATTTGTGCGATCTGCAGATATTTTTTCAGGGTGTTCTGGGTATTTTCTATGTATAATTAAAAATATATATCTATGTAATGTATTGTATTAAGTATATCAGTTATCTCGTACCCATAACACAAGCTCTGATTAGTTTGGGGCTAGGTACTTTTGTGTGAACTGTACAGCATTATTTATTTATTTATTTATACTTGCGCTATACCCTGTTTTTTGAACATCTCATAAGCTTTAAGCTAATCATACGTGTTTTCCCCCGACGTGTTTTACGTGTATCTAACGTATCTAGGTTGTGATTTTTATCAAAACCATATTTTATTTTCAAAAACATATTTTTGTGTTTACAATAGGATATATATATTTTTTTTGACCCAACTGTATGTACCAACGGTTTTACAAAGCCTTGTGTTCTGTAGAGATTCATTCAATTCGCGAGGCGACCTTGCCATTCCGATTCGTTTTCCGACCTCGAGCCATATGATCAAAGAAGCGGTCATTGACCCGTGAGCCGAATTCGAGCACAGTACGAGAGCGACCCAGTTTCATTTTCTCGTATGATTAACGAGATGAGGTGTTTATGTCGCAGTAAGAGAGTCAAATCTGAGGCCTTAGTAGGAGTTTTGATAGTTTTTGAAACTATTATGAAGTTTCGTTTCCTTCCATACATCTACTTGCTGCGCTCCATACGTTTTCGCTCGGGGCGCTGCAAGTAAATGTATGGAAAGAAGCGAAACTTCATAAAGTTTCGAAAACTATCAAAACTCGTACTAAACGTACAGAGCCATTTCCCTTGTTCCATGTTCCTTGTTGTCTCGAGCATCGTGTTTTCGATTCGGTTTCTATTTCCCCAGGGAGTAGCCATTCTACTAGACTTGGTATGTCCGGTCTAAGAATAGACCCCTCCGTCTCCTCCCGTGGATGTCGTAAAATCTGACTAAGGGATTACCCGGACTTGTTGATAAGATTCGTTGGTATAAGATTTAGCCGATTCAGTCGTGGGAAGCAATGGCAGCGATGAGCTCACCACTTATCACGTCTATATTCCACGATGGTGCAACCCACTGTGAAAACAGGCCTATTGAGGCTCTGCCTACCCCCCTTCGTGGAAAAAGGCGTGTGTCTACGTATATGTATGTTTGTAAAGTATTTCAGTAAAATATAATTTTAGTCGACTTGATTTTGAGTGATTTAGATATTTGGTACGATGAAACGGTGATGAAGCAATGATTACGCGGGAAGGACCACTATCCCGTATTCCTCCTCACCGTTTCTACCCGCGTAATGATCGCTTCATCACCGTTTCACCGAACCTATTTGTAAATCACTCAAATCAGTCAACTAAAATTCTATTTCACTGATATCGTCTAGTGCAGGGGTTCCCAAAGTGGGCAATAACGCCTCCTTGTGGGCGCTGCAGGCCTAAACGGGGGCGGTAAGAGACCCAGAAAAAAATGGGGGCGTCAAATCAGACACACTTTCACATTTTAATAGTTATTAGTATTCCTAGTTATGTAATTTTCGTAGATAGACCGCGTGCAATCATGTTTTATAGCTCACAATAGTTAATAATTAATTTAATTTGAAGTTAACTATAGTGGTTTTTAAGTAGGTGAAAAAATGGGAGCGCTGAAAAATAATTATGGGGGCGCTAAAAATAATTTATTCTTAATGTGGGCAGTAGACAAAATAAGTTTTGGAACCACTGGTCTAGTGAAATGGCCATCTCCCTAGGGAAATAGAAACTGAATCGAAAACACGATACTCGTAACATCTGTACTAGGGAAATGGCTATCTCCCTGATTTGTCTATCTTACTGCGACATAATGACAAATGTAATTTTCTTCGCAAGACATGTCTGTGTTTGTTAATAACGTCACGAAATATGAAAAGTTCATAATCCTACTTACAAGAGAATTGAGATGAATTTTGTTTCGAAAATATCAGCAGTAGATTTAAGTAGAAATATAAAATTGCCTATGAATTTTATATTTATTAAAAGTTTTCATCTTTATTTTTGAGAAGCGATTCCAGCTACTTTGAGGTGTTTAAACTTGAATAACGAGACGACCTATCCCACTCTTTTAAGTTTGATTAGATTGATGTTGCCACCTACGTAGAGTATGTTTTCGGGACAAAGGGATGCCACCTATCACGCGTGTTGGTATTAGTCTTACTAGTAGCGTTTGGAAAAACAGTTTCAACGCACCTAGTAGGTAGTAGCACGCAATGGCGAAGCTATAAGTATGCGGAGCTAACTTTATGGATACATACAAACACGCCTTTGCCCCGAAAGGGTAGACAGAGCCTCAATAGGTCTCTTTTCGCCGTGGGTTGCAACATCGTGGGAATATAGACATGACAAGTAGTAGCCCTGTATAAAACCGAGGCCTTCATATTTAAACCTCAACGAAAAAATATTCAAGTAGGTATGTATTATTAGTTATGTGACCGTCTTTAGGTAAGCTTTAAAAGCTTAAAGACACCAAAAACATAGATGTGAAAGAAAGCCAAGTTCGTAACAAGAAACTTGCAATATAAGTAGGTACTTGGATTCCCGCTTCGCTAATAAAAGAAGTGAGATCTAACTGGATATCAAGTCCTTTCGAAGTTCCTTAAAGCATAGCTCATGTTATGTACAACGTTCTTCAGTTGCTTTAACTTTTGTTATGTTCTTTGCTACTCAATAGTGCGACTTGGCAAATGCGACAAGCAAAGTGAATAACAAATTTGAAAAAATGCAAGTTTGTAGGGGTCGAAATTGGCCCGACATGGATCGACCCACGGCCGGTAAGTCGCCATTTGCTTTGCTAAGTTGGCTGACACATTGCCGTGTATTTGCAGTTCAAATGCCTACACTGACCTACGCTTGTCAAGAATTTTGTAATAACAACTTTATTACACTGCAATTACCCACTCAAAACGCGATCCTGTCATAAATTGTCACAATAGAACTTGGTTTACAAAACAGTAGGTACATTTTTGTTTGATTTATTCAACCCCACCTGATGACGCAATACGTACTATAAGTACCTATGGTCTTATCGTGATTTTTGTTGAATGCTTGGACAATTAGGCATGCTATTTAGAGATTACGTGATGCGATAATAAAGTGTAAAGGGGTGCCCTCAGCAATCATGCGGCTGCGTCTGTGTTGATAAGTCAACACAACACTAGCACTGCGCCTTTGTTATATTTGTTACAACAATATAGGTATATTTGTTTGTAAATTATTCATATTATTTTCAGTTGATCACCTTTATTTGAATGGGTCACGCGTAGAGGACACGAGTAGCAAGTATCAAAATTGGCTCAACTAATGATTTAAGCTATTCACAATCGCTCCATCACATCAAATAGTGCAATTCGTGTCAAAACGACTTCTAACAGTTAAAATACTTTTGGTATGTAAAGATAATGAAAAAGCTAATGAAACAGATAATGAAACAGTAAGCCAAACTTTAGCGTGATACAAACCTACAACTTTTCAGTGGCCGCCATAATCCGTAGCCTCACGCCATTTGCCACGACGCCGGCCGTGCAGCTAGAATGAGCCTGCAAAGCCTGCATTAGTCGATTTATTAGCGCCCCGCCAAATGGCCATGAGTGGCCAACTTTACGAACTACCCGTTCCGTTACCAAGTCTCCTGGCATTATTTGGACCTTTTTATCTGGTTAGGCCTTAGAGCAATGCGACTTCCTTTCCGAGGGTTGGGCATTTGGATTCATATTTCTCTGACTGACGCATTATAATAGCTCTTCCATCAGTATTTACGGATAAGTATACAGCTAAGGTAGCAAGTGCAAGTAGGATCCTGCGCTCCCGGCGGCTCCCTATTTGGTATTGCCTATTTCCAGTCCTGTTCCATGCGTGACTGCCTTGTTAAGATGCTTTGAACTGCTTTTTCTGGTCAGTTTATATTATTGTTCGACTGTGAGTCACAACTGGATTCGAAAGTAAAGGATGTTCATGTTTGAGTAAGTTATAAGGATATGTGACCACAAATAATTAGACATGTGTATAACAACTAAAGAAGCTACCTAAATAGCTTTATGGCTGCGCCTAATAACAAAAATATTCATAAAAAATAACGCCCGCGCTGCTCTAAGCCACTCGTGCTCTGGGTTTCTTAAAGGCTAGTGTGAATAGGTTTCTTCTAGACCTTTGTACACCGCTGTCGGCCACATCGTCACTTACAAACAGGTGAGATCGCCGTCAAAAGAATCCATGAATGTTAAAAAAGGCAATTTATTGCATTATAAAACCCTCATAGTAACTCTTCAGTTTTATTGTTTATTTTTTTAATTGCCCATTAATTATCGATCTTGTCAAAACGGTATTTTTGTGATTTTTTTCTATAGAGAAAATGTTGCTCTATTGTTTTCTGGTTAAAATAAGTCCGTGGAAATAAAATGTAGCTACCTATGCATATTTTTTATCTACGATTCACATTTCTGCAAGGCAAAAAGATTTCCTTTTTATTTGCCCTTTACTATTAGCTTGAGAGAGTTCGAATACAAATATTTTTATCAGATTCTTTATTAGTCAATATCCTTTAGGACCATATCAACCCAATCAATACCATCGAAGCTTCGAAGCAGTCACTACTCGTATGAATTTCATCATCAATTCAATTCTTCATGGGTTTTTAAGTTAAAATAACTTCATAATGAAAAAAACCTATTTGACTTTATCAAAGTACCTATATCCCCAAGGGCTCCTGAAGATTCCAACTTTGTATGTAACTTAATTCAAAACTTGTGTTAATTAAACTTTCCATTTTTGTAACAAGGCTATTGTCCTTTTAAGGAGCATACCAAATGTTATTAAAACAAGATTTATAACTCCTTTGTTAGATACAATTCCTTGCGGTCTTGAAACCTGCTCTTGCCTTGTAGGTGTAAGCTTATGATGCAGTATTTCTATTTGAATCCTCACTTCTTGGAAATGTCGCATTAATATAATGTAATAAAAGTTCCAGAGCTCTAAATAATAGTTGTTTTGTATGAAATAAGAACGTATTTCTAGGAGTTAATATTAAGTTAACTCAGGGATTAATTTCTCCCATTAATCTATGACAAACTGTCCATTATAATACAGTAGAAAATTCATATACATAATTTGATGTCTAACAAAGTTTTAATCAAATTGAGCAATTTATACTTTCCTAAAGTATTTAATCAGAACTAACCATTAAACCACAATAGCTTACGCTATATCGTCATCATCATCAGCCTATGTACAGAAGTCCACTGCTGGCCTTCCCTATAAAATGCCACGACGAACAGTCTTGATTCACCACCATCCACTGCCTTCTTGCGACCTCCCTATAACAAAATACACAATTTTGACTAGTCACTTTTAAACCAAATTCACCCTTAACATGCGTCAGGAAGAAACGTTGGTGTTAGTCTAGAACCAACAATTCGAAGCCATGTGACATGTGCATTATGGGAGCCTCAAGGAGACCCCCTAAATTCTTTTCACCACACTGGTTCTATCACCATTGGTCACTAGTGCCCTTTCAGAGCCGCCATACCTTAAGCTGGTCACTGACCTAATGTAGGGTGACCAAGAAAGAACACATGACACGAAGTAAGCAGTAGTATATGTTTTGTATAAAACTGCTCTTCAAAAAAATGCTCTACTACTATTTCTAGGAGTGTACATACCTTTATTATACAGCTGTGGTAAATCATAAAAGGGTTCTTTCTAAAACCATAAAAATAGGTAGGTCGAAGCAATATGCCAGGTTTACGGCATGGGAAGCGGTATTGGTATTTACGTTGCGGCAATAACTGAAACTTGGGCTTGGAACTCTTTAACTACTGGACGGAAAATTGACGAAGTAAGTGGTTTGGAAGTTTTTTTTTATATGGAACTTGCTGATGACCCTTCTGATGTTAAGCGGTAACCTCTGTCTATAATCACGCATTACCTCACAGATCAGGTCCACCTAGGACGCGCCCTGCGTGGCATTGCACTGCGCGAAAAACTCTGACACAGAATAAATAGTACAGAGACTCAGATTGCTGTAAAAAGTCTCAAGCGTCTGTAATTCCACTGGTACCCATAGTCTTTAAAGCATAACACAACAATGCGAGCACTACTGCTTTGCATCAGAAATGTTTTGGTGGTAGTACTTCCCCGGATGAACTCGTTCACAAAAATGTTCTATACTAGGTACTAACAAACTATTTACTTTTAATTTTTAATTTTATTCTTAATTTTATTTGATGACTAGCAAAACGCCCTGCTTCGCATGGATAGTGTCGGGATCCTCCCCTCCCTCTTCCCAACTTCCCCCCATGTATCCACACGCCAAATACCATCAAAATCTGATAAAGCAGCCAACAGTCACTTCCATGGTCCTGGTCCTGACCTTACACTAGGATCCCTGTGTCGTGGGTATCAGGAACTAAGAGTGGGAGATCATGCAAACATTGCCCCGCAGCGGGAATTAAACCCGCGTACCTCTCGCAGCTCAGCCGGCTACTCGCCCGCCGCGTATCAACATATTAATTGGTGAAAACTTAACTGATTGTTCGAAGGTAGGCAAACTAAGAATTTTGGCAAAGAGGAGAAACTCATCATTTGACTGGGCTTATCTGACGAGTAGGTAGCGTCCAAATTCACCAGAATTTAGCATCCTGAAACTAACTCGTCCTCGATACACGAGCTAGCCTGAAGCTATTTGGATAGACGTTCAGGATTTTCACCTTTCTTAGAAGGCTTCCAATATCCTTTTGAGTACTGGCTACTCAAAAGGATATTGGTTTTTATTAAAATTTTATATTATAATGTTTAGGTATCATTGTGCCTTCTGTTTTGTTCTTCGAAGAAAATTTGTAACATAACACAACACCCAACTTGACAGAATAACCCAACATACATAAGTACCACATTTCATATCTCAACAATAAACAAGGTAGGTAGATCAGATACCTATTTAATTATGTTCATTATAAACTTCTAAAAGTACCAAATCCCTGTTTTTCAAAAAAACCCTTTAGAAACTTTTGTAGCATAGCATAACGCAACACGTAGCATATTTTTTTTTTATACTTCTTGGATGACGGAACAAGCAAGAGGCCCACCTGATGTTAAGCGGTAACCCCTGCCTATGAACAGTGCATTATCTCATAGGTCACGTCCACCTAGGACGCACCCTATGTGGCATTGCACTGCTCCCGCTACCCTGAGACATAGATGAAAAGTCTCATGTGCCTGTAATTTCACCGGCACCCTTACCCTTCCAACAGAAACACAGCAATGCGAGCACTACTGCTTTGCGGCAGAAATAGGGATGCATCTTCAAGGCTAGACTGAATAGGTGCCTTCTAGACCTTTGTGCTCCATTTTCGGTCACATCATCGCTTACCAACAGGTGAGACGTGGTCAAACAAAGGTCTATCAAAGTTAAAAAAAGGAAGAAATAAAGGTACATTACGACGTCTGTGGCGCGGTAAGCGAGTAGCCGGCTGAGATGTGAGAGGTTGTGGTTTCGATTCCCGCTTCGGGACAAATGTTAGTATGATGTGCAAATATTTGTTGCGGTACCATGGTACTCGTAGTTCTTGATAAACATGACACAGGGATCTTAGTGAGGGATCAGGACTATCTAAGTTACTGTCTAAGTATGTTTATTTTATACATACCACATTATATACCTTTTATAACTCAATAATAAACCAGGTAGATAGATATCTAATTATATTCGTTATCTTCTTCTTCTCTACTATATAAAAATAAGTCGGGTTTTCCTTCCTGACGCTATAACTCCAGAACGCACGAACCGATTTCCACGGTTTTGCATTCGTTGGAAAGGTCTCGGGCTCCGTGAGGTTTATACGATTTTTTTTAAATTTTTATTTCAAGTCGTGTTAGTTACACCACTTATAACTCAAGAATGGGTGAACCGATTTGGCTGAAAATTGGTAGGAAGGTAGCTTAGAACCAGGAGATAGGACATAGTGGGAGGGGTAGGACGGGGGGGGGGTTCACCGGGGGCTACCCGTGCGAAGCCGGGGCGAGTCGCTAGTAAATTTATAAAAGTTACAATTTTAGATATTCAGAACAAATTTAGAAAGTTTTTAAATTTTCAGCTGTACCTGCATAATTAGGTAACCTTATTTTATGAATAGCTCAATCAAGATTCGGTATGTAAGCTTTAATTATCTGAGTAAATTATACTCCATTATTTCGAATCACAAACGCTATTCACTCTCTATCTTAGAAGTTCTTTGTAAGTCATTTGTAAAGTGGTGAAATACAAAAGTTTAAACAAAACTTTGATAAGGGTCTGTCAGACAAGAGCTAGGCATGTAAAGTGTCCAACCCCTTTGGGAGGAAACAAGATAAAACCTAGATCATAATGGTTGGCATAGTATCAGTACTTAGCGTGCAGAGACTGGAAAAACTTTAACTTTACCAGATCGTATTTCAACTCCTAGTGTTCATTCTATCCTACCCAATAATATAACATAATAACACCCAACAGTCCTGATCCGACACTAGGATTCCCTGTGTCATATGTATCAGGAACTAGGAGTAGGTACCATGGTACCGCAATACAATGGCGGCGATGAGCTCACCACTAATCACGTCTTTATTCCTACGATTGTGTGACCCACAGTGAAACCCTTCAGGAAAAAGGCGTGTTTGTATGCGATCTCATAAACAACCAATTTATTAATATGCTAGCGACTCGTCCCGGCTTCGCACGGGTAGTTTTAGGATGAAAAACAGCCCACCCCCCTCCTATCCCCCCCAGCCCTGGTTCCCTATGTCACTCAGGGTGAATGTATAGCTTTCCAATGGTGAAAGAATTTTTGAAATCGGCATAGTAGTTTTTGAGTTTATTCATTACAACCATACACACACACAAAAACACAAATCTTTCGTCTTTATAATATTAATGTAGAAAAGAGTTCTTTATCTCAGCACTACCTCATGAGGCAGGTCCAACATGAACGTTTTCAAGAGGCATACCAATCTTGACACAACGACTCACGAACTCAATGTATCTCTTCCATTTAAAGTACCGACAACATAAAATATATCTTTATTAAAACATTTTTTTTAAAAAGGTTTGTATATTTGTACTTTTACTTATAACCGAGTAACAAAACCCACGCAGGTTTTGATAATAAAGTAACACATGTAAAACTAAAGAAAATACTAAGAAAAATAAAGAGTTCAAAACTATCTTCGTAGGTATGTTCGGACCTACTTAAATATTCTATTAGCCGAAATATGTTCGGTTAACCTAATAAAAATCAAATAGTCAAAAGATACTCACGTGATATTCGTTCACTTTCATATGACTTATATCTTATTTAAACTTCAATTTACTAATGCTGCAATCTTTACAGAGCTTTCTAGATAAATAATGTGTTAAACAAAGTAGTACTTTGCACCAGCACTTGTGGATTATTTAAAGTTGAGTGTCTTGGGAACATGTAGGTATGTAACAGTAGCTTAGAGACTAAACGCTAGATAGCTGCGAACTCTCTAGAGACTATCCATGCACCAACGAGGCTGAATGACTAACGTATAAAATGAGCATTTTGTTGAAAAATATATTTTATAAAACAATTTTTTATGATATTAATGATCAGAACCGTGAGCTGATCAAAATGAGCCCAAACAATGCCAGGCTTATATTAATCATCAAAGTTTTTGGTGGTCCCTACCGTCGGACAAATATAAAATTTTATTATTCGTGGGATGAATACGGCCTACATTTTGGCATGAATCTGCATCCCACCCACGCCGTTGATTTCTTATTGAGATCTATTATTAAGAAGTACTTCCGGTAAGAAATTTGTGTTTTTTTTAACGTGCGAATGTGGTAAACTGATAGTATATACCATAATAAAATTTGCACGACTACATAAATTTCCCCCGAAGTACAATTTACAAAAAATTAAAAAAACTATGTTCCGTAATTCGCTGAGGTGTGCAAAACTAATATAGTGTTTATAATACTTATAGAAACCTTATGTAAGTTTGCACCGAGTACATAAATTTCCCCCGAGCCGCAAACTAAAAAAAAAAGAATTCACAGTGTTTCCCACTATGCACGTAGTTTTAATTAAAATCCATAATGCACTAAGACTGTCTCTATAAGTAATTGAACTTTTTTGTTTATTCAAAAGTTACAAGTTTGTACCTAATATTTAAAAGCCTTCCGTATGCGCCAGAAACGGTGCAAACCTGGGATAAGCTTCTGCAATGGATCATACAGGAACTACTCTTCTGTTCGTGTCATCTATCGATTCCATAAGAATCCACGACTACTCGACTTAGGGCCACACTTTTTGCTAATTTGCCTGTACTACATAGGATTAGCTCGCTGTCACCATAATATTGTATTTTCTTCGGAACTTGACAAGTACGCGAAATTTGAACTCTATCGGATACCAGCAAGTGCTTGAAAAATGGATTACTTTTGAACCTTATCACACAACCTTTAACACATATGAAAGTATCGAAAAGTTAAATAAACGCTTTTAATTAGCATACAGCGGAAGAAACCTTTTGAAGCTGAAGAAATTTTACATACCTGTCAAGTTCCGAAGGCCATACAATATTACAGTAAAAGTGAGTTGATCTGATGATGGAGACGGAAGGTGGGCAACGGAACTCTTCGATGGATAATAGTAGACTAACCCCTTGGCTCGTTTTGATCAGCACGCCGCGCCGTTCCGATCACTAATTATATAAAAGAATAGATGACCCGCGCGCGACTTCGTCCGCGCGTAGTTTGAAAACATCTCCGGCGCGGCGTGCAGACAACAACTTAAACATCAACAACCACCCCGCGAAATGACTTTGAAACAACAACACACTCAAGTTTTTCAATTTAGGGGTCACATTTTACCCTTTATTTTCTGAAAATATTTTAATCTTAACAACGACACTGTGAAACGACCTTTGAAACGACACTGAACTTAAGTTTTTCAATTTAGGGGTCCTATTTAACCCTGAAATCCCTAAAATATTTCGATCTCAACAAAGACACCGTGAAACAACCGTTGAAACAATACTCAAGTTTTTCAATTTAGGGGTCCCATTTTAACCCTGAGGTCCTTAAAATATTTCGATCTCAACAATGACACCGTGAAACAACCTTTGAAACCATACTCAAGTTTTTCAATTTAGGGGTCCCATTTAAGGTCTGAGGTCCTTAAAATATTTCAATCTCAACAATGACACCGTGAAACAACCTTTGAAACCATACTCAAGTTTTTCAATTTAGGGGTCCCATTTAAGGTCTGAGGTCCTTAAAATATTTCGATCTCAACAATGACACCGCGAAACAACCTTTGAAACCATACTCAAGTTTTTCAATTTAGGGGTCCCATTTGAACCTTGAGGTCCTGAAAATATTTTGATCTCAATGACTATACTGTGAAACTAACTTTTAACTCGTCAAAATACGCTGAAATCTGGTTAAAACGTAAAGTGTATTTATTTACAAACAAAACGTTCCCGTGGCTTTTTTCAGCAAAATTTCAGGTACTGCTGAAACATATATTTTTTATTTTTATATAAGGAATCTACCTGTGAATTTTCAAGTATCTACTACCAACGGTTTCCGTAATACCAAGCATTTTAGTTTTACATTAAAGGCCGTATTGGACCCCTTACAGGGTGAATTTTCCAAAATCCTTTCTTAGTACACCCCTACACCCAAAAATGAGCACATCCTCTAAATTTCATGTATCTAGGTCCAGCGGTTTAGGCTGTGCGCTGCAAAACGCAAAGTGTGTACATCAAAAGCCCTTTATGGACCCCTAAGGGAGCGAATTTTCCAAATTCCTTTTTAAGTACACTTTAAACCCTAAAAGGACTACACTCTCCAAATTTTAAGTCTCTACGACCAGCGGTTTAGGCTGTGCGTTGTCAAAACTAAAGTTTAAAAAAACAACAAAGAAAACGTTCCCCTCCCATTTTTCAGGAAAATTTCAGGTATCGCTGAAATACGTGTTTGTTAATTTTATTTGAGGAATCTCCATGTAAAATTTCATGGTTCTACTACTAACGGTTTCCGAAATACAGAGCATTTTTGTTTTAAGTTAGAACCGCATTTTGAACCCCTTAGCATGCGAATTTTCAAAATTCCTTTCTTAGTACAACCCTACGCATCGAGACAAACACACCCTCCAAATTTCAAGTTTCTACGTCCTGCGGTTTAGGCTGTGCGTTGGACCTCGTTCAGTCAGTCAGTCAGTCAGTCAGGACAAAGCCTTTTATATATTAGATTGTATTAAAAACAAAAACTTATTTATGTTATCTTCTTTTATTGACTTTCTTTAGTATAGTATTATTGTATCTGTGGTACAGTAAGGGTTTTTCTATTCTATTACATACATACATAGACACACGCCTTTTTCCCCGAAAGAGTAGGCAGAGCATCAATTGGGCCAAATAGACGTGACAAGTGGTAAGCTCATCGCTGCCATTGCGTCCCACGACTGACTCTGCTAACGCTTTCTTCCAGTAATATTAAAAGAGTAAGTGGGTGCCAAGTACATCTTAGCAAGTTTTTCCACACCAGACGAGCACAATAGGTGATTGTTTACCAACATAGAGTACCTACATAGGAAGACTCAGCATCAGTCACAAAATATATAGTCATGATCCCACACTAGGATTACCTGTGTCTTGGGTACTATGAAACTATGGTACTACAGGTACTAGTACCACTCACCCAAACCTGGAACAAATAATTGCAAAACTTCAAAAAAAAACACTGGAATTGACCCCGCAAACCTCTTGCATCTCAGCCGGCTACTCGCCCGCCGCGCCACGTGGTTGTTTGTGAAAACAGGATTAAATCTTAATCTTTTTGTGCAACTTGAGATTCAGACTCGTTGAACGCTTCGCTAGAATAGTGATTGTAATCCGACACCTTGCTGGCGCCCACACGATCGTTATCACTCGATACTCTCATGAATGAATACCAATTCTGTAATACATACCTACTTAGGTACGTGTTCACTCGCTCACTCATATTACTGAAGTAACCGATTGTTGTGAGTGAAACCGGTGATCAAACGAAAAATATTTTAGTGATAAATATATTTTTCAATACTTTCGATGGACCAAAGATATTATAGAGCTCGAGGAAGGCGGTGGATGGAAGCGGTTCAAGACCGTTTGTCGTGGCATTCAGCTGAAACCACAGTGGAGAGGGTAATAAAGCAGCGAAAAAAACAAATTAACATAATAAGAATAAAACAAATTACTACAACAAATTCCTAGGCACCACACAGGCGCTCCCGACCTAGTACTAAGAAGGATCATCAAAAAAAAACAGACCGTGTTTGTTGCCTGATTCTTCTAGGTCTGGTTGCGTTGGAACAGGAGTAAATGTAAATTTATTTTTTAAGACGATTCAAAATGATCTTTGTGATATCAATGAATAAAATGCTTTTTGACTTTGACTAGGTACCCTTCCGGGGAAAAAGGCGTGTGTCTATGTTGTGTGCATGTTCTAAGCTCAATTTACAACAAACGTAAAGTGAAAGATACGGAACTTTCATACTGGTAGATGTAAATCAACCTTTACGGCTGCTAAATACATACAGACAGATACGGACGGACGGACAGACGGCGTTAGCTTTAGAGTCCGTTGCCGTTGGCACCCTTTAGTTTTGGAACCATAAAAAACTGTGTTCTTCATAACCTGCTACCTAAAAACCTATAAATAAATAATATTGTTCTAAAACTTTGTCTATTTATAACCATGTTCTTCTCATATATAAAAGGCAATGTCCTGACTGACTGACTGACCGAGGTCCAAACGCACAGCATAAACCGCTGGTTGTAGAGACTTGAAATTTGGAGGGTGTGTTCGCCTCAATGCGTAGGGTTGTACTAAGAAAGGAATTTTGAAAATTCGTATGCTAAGGGGTTCAAATGGGGTTCTAATGTCAAACAAAAATACTCTGTATTTCGGAAACCGTTAGTAGTAAAACCTTGAAATTTTAGGAAAAGTTTCCTCAAATAAAACTAACAAACACGTATTTCAACGATACCTGAAATTTTCCTGAAAAACGAAAGGGGGTATGCAATGCAATGCAATGGGGTATGAAAATGCAATATGCAATGCAAGAATACAATGCAATACTATGTTTTCTTTGTACAAAAATGTAAATCTTTAGTTTCTACAATGTACGCTGGTCTTAGAGACTTGAAATTTGGAGATTGTATACCTTTTAGGGTGTAAAGGTGTACTTAAAAAGGAATTTGTAAAATTCGCCCCCTTAGGGGTCCAAAAAGGGCTTTTAATGAATACACTTTGCGTTTTGCAACGTACAGCCTAAACCGCTGGACCTAGATACAAGAAATTTGGAGGATGTGTTCTTTTTTGGGTGTAGGAGTGTACTATGCAAGGATTTTGGAAAATTCACCCTGTAAGGGGTCCAAAACGGCTTTTAATGTACAACGAAAACGCTTCGTATTTCGGAAACCATTGGGTAGTAGATAGTTGAAAATTCACAGGTAGATTCCTTAAATAAATGTAACAAACATATGTTTCAGCAGCACCAGAAATTTCACTGAAATAAAGACAAGTAATTAATTTAGTAAAAATTAAAATAACCTTCGACGCTGAACGGCTGAACCTATTTTGATCAAACAAAGCTAAGAACACTCCCGATAAATACACCTTTCAAACAAGAAAAAAAAACTAAATCGGTTCATCCGTTCGGGAGCTACGATGGGACAGACAGACACATACACACACACACACACACACACACACACTCACACAGATACGTCAAACTTATAACACCCCTTCGTTTTTCGTCGGGGGTTAAAAAGGCATGGGAACGTTTTCTTTGTAAATAAATACACTTTACGTTTTAGCCGGATTTCAGCATTTTTCACGCAAAGTTGATTTCACGGTGTAGCTATAGAGATCAAAATATTTTCAGGACCTCACAGTTAAAATGGGAAAACTTGAGTATGGTGTCGTTTCAAAGGTCGTTTCCCGGAGTAGTTATTGAGATTAAAAAAAACAGTACTTTAAGGGTACAATATGCCCTCTAAATTAAAAAAAAACTTGAGTATGGTGTCGTTTCAAAGGTCGTTTCACGGTATAGAGATCGAAATATTTTCAGGGCCTTAAGGTTAAAATGGGACCTCTAAATTGAAAAACTTGAGTGCGGTGTCGTTTCAAAGGCCGTTTCACGGCGTGGTTGTTGATGTTAAAATTTTGGCTGAACGCCCCGGGGCAGTTTTCTGAGTACGCGCGGACGAAGTCGCTCGCGGGTCCTCTAGTTGTTATATATCTTATAAAATAAATGAATGAATGAATATCCTAAATAGAACCGTAAACAACGCTTCGAACAAAGTATGAAGTTGAACAAAGTAGAAATTATGAAGATAATAATATTTGGTCGTGTAAATAGTATTTAACTCAACCCCACTGTCTCCGATGTAATTTCATTCAATTTCATGTGTCACTGGCGATATTTGAATTTCAAATTCATCCCTCATTGTTCACTAAAATCTAAACTTCCGACATTATTTGCTTTCGAAGCCTCGACCCCAATGACACGTAAAATTATTCTTAGAATTGTATACACAAGTTTTAGTCATTCTTTGAATGCCAGAATAATAATTGGTGGCTTATTCTACCTCTTCATTATAAGGTAGAAAATATATCTTCATGGCAAGGGTGATATTCACACCCCTACACACACCCTACTTTTCATTCCCCCATGAGAAAAAAAATACTTGAATAACAAAATTTGCAAAATTACTTCTATTTTTAACTTGACTGTGATATCATCATCAGCAACCATCACACGTCCACTGGTCCACGAGGGCTCCTCCATAAAATGCAATCGTCACCACAGAATATAAAACTCCACCAACATGCTTGGCAGGAGGATTGGTGGTCGCAGTATAGGTGTTAAATACTCAGGTAAATGCTGCTACCCCTCGCCTGGTGTAATCCCATAGTCGGCTTTTACTACATCCACGGGAGGAGACGAAGGGGGTCTTGACGAGACGAGGCGACGAAGGCGTAGGAGGACGAAGGAGACGACGTGACGTGTGTAATTTATTTGACATTTAAATTCTTAAAGACATATATAACTAGCTTAATTTTAATATTGTACACCAATCTTGGTAACATAGTGGACATTGTTTTTATTAATTTTTATATTACATCTTAATACCTATGTTTCACAATCAATGATATTTGATTTGATTTTAATATGATTTGACGAAGGACGAACGAATGTCTTAAGCCACACACACACCTCACTTCCTACCCTGCATTATTTTTATAACTCCAAGGAAAATTACAATTATTTCGTTATATTTGGCGACCAAAACCGTATCTCGCTTCAGCACTTAGTAAAATGCCAGTAGTTTATTTTCGCTCCCCTGTTGTGTTAATAGTACTCTATAAATATATCGCCCACTGCATTGTATGGATTTTATTAACCTACAAGGAAGAGCTTTTAACTAAAATAATATTAGGGTGGAGGTACACTGCGATGCGACAAAAATTTACACGCACCGCATCACCGCATTTCTATGCTAAGTCTTAGAACCGCATGTAGAGGTGGTGCGGTGGGAAATAGTTGGCTTAGGTGCGGGTTCGATCCCTGTAGAGGGTTTTCGCATGTCAGGAAATATTTGATCCTGGTCTGGATGTTGTGGTGCCATGGTATCATAGTTCCTGATACCTACTATACAGGGTAATCTAGTGTAATGTCAGGATTATGTTTCTGACTATTGCGTGTTATTCCATAGAATAATACACTAGGTAATGTTATAGTCATACTATTGTAATTCCACATTTGTGTGTAAAACTATTGCTATTATCATACTGCAAATACAATATTTAAACTCCACTGAAATGTCTTTAAAATACGACTAACACTGGAGTAAAATCTCTACACTCAATCTAAATTATTGCAGAACAGAAAAAATTGCCATATTTCATCCCAATCAATGATCACAACTGTTTTTTGCATTCTTTTCCAAAACTCAGTCCTCTGCAATATCAGGCCATGTTATTTTTCCACTCGTGTGCGATTAATGTCGCACCGAGGAAGTTTATAAATTAAAATGCCGCACCGTACCGTGTGTCGCGGCCCTTACTCCCACATTACTCACACGATGCCAGACAGATGTTCTCATAGCTGATGAGTGCGTGATCTGACCTATTAATTATCGTTATTAGGCTTCCCGTAGCATATTAACCCATCATTATTGGATTCAATTTATGTAATTTTCTTAGTGGCAGAGCTTTTGCGAAAGAGTTCGTCTGGCGAATACTACTACTATTACTGGCGCGAAGCAGTAGCTCGCTGTGTTCCGGTTTGAAGGGAATTCCAGTGAAATCACAGTATGAGACTTTTTATCGTCATGTCTCAGGGTGGCGGGCGCAGTGCAATGTCACATAGGGCGCGTCTTAGATGGACGTGACCTGCATGTGAAGTAATACATTTGTTTAGGTAGAGGTTAACGCCTAACATCAGGTGGGCCATCTGATTGTTCAGCCATATTTTGTATTTCTAAAATGTCTCGCCAATACTTTATCACACTTGATCTGTAGTAGGTACAGCAGGTACCCATAGGTAGTTATTTCATTGAGAAAATATGATAAAAATGGTTGATGCTCATGAAAATACAAATTAGTGTAAGATGCAGTGATTGCAGAAGGCTAGCCTACATATGTTTTCGCTTTATTAGTAACTACTGTCCACCCGGTGCTTCGCTCGCATTTAACCAGGATAAAAGGTAGCCCATAGCTCAATCCTGGTCATAATCTGTGTAGGTATCAAATTTCATCGTAATCGACTCAGCCGTTTTGGTGTGATTGTTTAACAAACATACAAACATCCGAATGTCGTAACTTTGACATTTATGATATTAATGTGATTTAAAGAAGCCTGGCTGAGTTCAAATTAAAAATAATATTGATGTTTCTTTCAGCGAAACCAGCTGTAAAAATCATAGAACAACTTCGTGCAGTTATATTTTTTATATACGAAACTTTTTCACAGGATCAATCTAATGAACACACCTTTAAACGTAGGTAATGTATGATTTATTGAACAAAATATTGGTACAAAATCCAATCATATATCATAGTTCGCGTCAACGCGTTACAAAAAGTTTACATCATTTATTAGCTAAGCGTGGATGCATGACGTCGATCAATATGTGCATGTGGGCAGCCCCTCCCTCGGGATAGGTATAGTCCACCACAAAAGTGCACCCCACTATGCGCGTCCATAATGCTGTGTGATAATGCAATCATGAAACATCTATCACTTCTTAAGTTTTAAACCTTGCCGTGGTGTTTGTATCAGTTCTCCAACTCTGACATTAGACTTATCATCGCCTTCCAAATCGAATTTCAATGTTAAATTCCACTATTATCATAAATGTCAGAGTTAAGATGTTTGAATGATTGGATGTTTTGATGTTTATTTATGTTTGTTACTGAATCACGTCGACACAACCAAAAGAAGAAGAATCACGCCGAAACGGATGAACCGTTTTCCATGAAACTTAGTACACAGATAGATTATGACTTGGATTGAGCTATAGGCTACTTTTTATCCTGGTAAAACTTAAGCGAATCCGCGGGTGGATACAAAATTCGTAAATTTCTCAAATTTATCGAGTTTTTCTCAAGGTGAGTGAACGCGACGCACTCCCTCCGCGTCCCGTTAAGCACGCCTTGATTAGCAATGAATCACAAAAGAGCACTTCACAAAAAAAATATACTATAAAGCGTTGTCTTAAGATCCAATTTGGCTTTATAACTTTTTTAATTTAAACAATAATACCCTAAGGAGTTGAATTTCGTAAAATCCTTGCGTAGTGAGCAAGTAGAAGCCGAAAGGAACCTTATGCCAACTTCAAGTTTGTAAGCGTGAGATCTAGGATGAACCACGACTTTGGTTTTGCTTATATAGATATGTAGATAGATATGGATAACCAGAATCGCACCAAATTCCGTCACTGTCTAACTCTGTAAAGTTCAGGTAAGTTAGAAAGTGCCAGATAGCGCCCGCGCAACGAAAATTACGAAAACAAAAAATTGCTGCGTCATCAAAAATATAAATCTACTATGCCCTCTAAAATAATATTATTTGTAATATTACTCTCATTTTTTTTTTTTTTTTTTTTATACTACTTGGATTACGGAACAAACAAGAGGCCCACCTGATGTTAAGCGGTAACCTCTGCCTATGAACAGTGCATTACCACATAGTTCACGTCCACCTAGGACGCACCCTATGTGGCATTGCACGGCGCCCGCCACCCTGAGACATAAAGATGAAAAGTCTCATGTGCCTGTAATTTCACCGGCACCCTTACCCTTCAAACCGGAACACAGCAATGCAAGCACTACTGCTTTGCGGCAGAAATAGGTACAGTGGTAGTACTTCCCCGGACGAACTCTTTCACAAAAATTAATAGGTAATAGAGATATTTACGTTATTAGGCGCATTTTAGAGGTTAGTTCACGTTTTTGTTTTTGGGAAAATTTCCCGAAGTTGTTTTTTGGGCTCTATCATGGCTTTGGAAATATGATGAAAATTAACATATTTTTTTGTTTTTGTTGTTGTTTTTTTGTTTGTCATAAACTGTGTAGATTTTCCTAAAAATACGTATGAGAAGCCTGTTTGCCTCTTGGCAGACTCTTAAATGGTGCAGTAACGAATGCAGCATACATTTTTGTAGCCTACTGTACTTTATGGCATTCTCGGTTGATTTGAGCGATGACAGCTGACACGGGAGGTAATGACGGTAGGTAGACGGTAGCTCGTCATCAATATGGTAATCAACGGGGTGATTTTAATGGGATATGAGGTATTGCTGGATTTGTGGGATCAATGAGTAGAATAATTATGCCAAGGGGCACAGAATATACAATAGACAGATTGGTTGATTACTCTCCGCCCCGCGCATTCCGCGTCCCCGCACCCTACCCCTGCAGATTGTGGGTCGAATCGACTTTTGTTTAGGCCACGAACAGCTGTTTATGAAGTTTGCTTTTACGCGCTATATTAAGTGTAAGGGGTTTCCTACAGGACTAGTGTTACTACCTATTAACAGTCAGTATTCGTATATTATATACCAATAAAGCTAACAGATAATTGTAGTAGTAATACTACTTTAGTAACATATCACACCCAACAATCACCATAGTCCTGATCCCACACTAGGATTCCCTGTGTCGTGGTATCAGGAACGACGAGTACCATGGTAGCACAACACCCAGACCCGGAACAAATATTTGCAAACCATACAAACATTTGTTCCGGAGCGGGAATTGAACCCGCAACCTCAGCCGGCTACACGCCCGCCTCGCGACTCGCGACAGAGGTCGTAGGGTACTTTAGTAGACGGATCTACGTTCTGTGTCTATTTCTTTACTTTAGATAATTGCACATTATACGTTTATATTTAGACTTTTACGAGTATGTTATATTCGAAACAATATTTTGGAAGTGGTTTTTTTTTCTTTCTAAAATAGCTACTGCGAAAGTAAATTGAAAAATATCACTACTATTACTGCTATATAGGTACTTTCTCAGTCATGTCACTGGTTCTTTATTTAGTCACCCTTCATTAGCTAGAGGGATGGTTCATGGTGGCCTTGAAAAGACAAGTAACCAATGGTTAAAGAACCAGCTTGGTGAAAGGAGTCAGTCTTGCAGAAGCTCTTGATCGCTAAAAATAGGATGCACCGTAATAATGACTAAGTATACAGTTCGGTGATGGGCAAAGTACGGCCCACGGGCCAACTCCGGCCCTCGAACCGTTTTTATCCGGCCCGCCAACCATTCACAAACTGCCTCTCAACTTACGAATAAAGAACTGAAATGTCTTCTAAGGCCTCAATATTCTCAAAGCCTTCTTCGCTCGCCTGCATTTATAGTCAACAACCATTTAGGCTTTTGTCGCTTCTAAAATCATTACAAATTTGGCCCCCATAACATTAACTAGGTTTTCTTCTGCCACTATGAGAAAAGTTTTCCCACCTCTGATCTAGTTCATCGGAGCCGTGCAATTTGTCTTCGAGCGACACAGAAGAGGACCAACCTATTAATGGCTAGAAAGTGGACCAGGCTAATGACAGGGATTTGCTAATTAATTACAAACCGACGGGCGTCGTCACGCGACCTCGGAGTATCTTCACGCAACTTGGTTCTGGGACGCCCTATTTCCTTCAGGATCTCATTTGGCTTACTTACTTTGGGTTCACCGTGATAGAAGCTAATGATAAGATGAATGTTGCACGCAACTAAATAATCTTGACTTCTACATACATGAAACTAGATACATAGGTACACCTAATGTATGTATCGTTAATATCCTATAGGTATTTACCTGGACTTGTTGATAAGATTCGTTGGTATAAGATTAGACGTGGCTGCTAGCTTTTTATTCAATGTGTTATTACTGGAAGAAAGCGTTAGCCGAGTCAGTCGTGGGAAGCAATGGCGGCGATGAGCTCACCACTTGTCACGTCTAAATTCCACGATGGTGCAACCCACTGTGAAAAGAGGCCCATTGAGGCTCTGCCCTTCGGGGCAAAAGGCGTGTTTCTATAAAAACCCGATGTAAACCCGCTTTTTCAAGTGGCGCGAGTTTTTTTTTTGTATGAAGTTTTCTGCCTGGGGTTTGCTCAGTCTTAATAAACCCACTTGCAAGCAAATAAGTGGTTTAAAAATAAGTGCTTACCAAAAAAATTTCTTGAATTGAGAACATATTGAGAATCACTTCAGGAAAACCGTGCTTCTCTATAGATGCCAATAAAAGATAACGATTTCGAAGTACCATAGCAACCTTACTAAAACATTAAAAACAAATAAGTAATAAATTCCGACGAATGGCCGTCTATTAGCATGGTTCCGATTTATATCACGCCCAGGAAATGTAACCTAAATAGGTATTGGAAATAAATAACAATGTATTTAACTATTTAGATTCAATTAGAACAAATATAAATTATCCGCCAGATCATCGAGAAGGCTCGAGTATTTATCAAGCCGACTTATATAAAATATATGCTTTGTGGACTCCTCAAAAGCGTTTGACTCAGTGAAATGCATTGCTGGAAATTGGCACTGCGCCACATCTTGCACACCTTGTGAGGCGTCTTTGTGAAGAAGGAACTGCTTCAGTACGGACAGACGACATCTTGTCAACCAGTTTCCGCCCCAGTGCAGGCGTCCGCCAAGGATGTATAATATCACCTCTCTTGTTCAACGCGTATAGGTACTGAACTTTTGATGCGAATCACTCTGGAAAATTGGACAGACGATGTTACGGTTGGTGGCTATAGAATTGCAAATCTTCGCTACGCAGATGATACAACTTTATTTGCGACTAGTGCTAGCCATATGGAGGAGCTACTTCTCAAAATGAAATCGGGTTAAAGATCAATCGCAGCAAGACTAAAATGATTATTGTGGACCGCGCTAATAACAACTCGCCGGAAGTGACTTAGATTGCAAACTGCACAGTGGTCCATTCTTACATATACATATATACCTTGGAACTTTAATCTGGAACAACGGTGGTTGCGTAGATGAAGTTAAACGACGTATGGTGATAACTAGGACCGCAATGGACAAGCTGAAGAAAATTTGGAAAAATCGTATCACTAAATCCACTAAAATCCGGCTTGTGCGAACACTTGTTTTCCCTGTATTTTTGTATGCAGCAGAGACGTGGACGCTGCAAGAAGTCGAGAAGAAAAAGATAGATGTTCTGGAAATGTGGTGCTGGAGGAGACTGCTTGGGGTGGGGTATCGTGGACAGAGTTTCGTACTAATGTGTCGATACTTCAAGAACTTGGCACTTTTTTTAAGCAGCGTCTATCCGATCTAGTTCAAACTCGCATCCTTAAGTTTTTCAGACACGTCTCGAGACGGAACACTGTCTCGTCTTTTCGTACAAGGACGAGTAGAAGGCACTAGACCGCGCTGAAGGTCGCCCATGCGTTGGACCGACCAGATCACGTCTGCAGTGGGTGGCAACCTGTATGAATGCACAAGGATGTCCACGAATAGGCATAAATAGCGAGATATTGTGAGGCGAGCAACATCAGCCCCTAATAATAGTACAACATGACGACCACGACCGCTCTGTCAACAGTGCAACGACTGAGAAGAATTTAGATACAATTACATTTCCCTGATCAGCAACAGGTTATTTAGATACAATTACATTTCCCTGATCAGCAATAGGTTATTTAGATACAATTACATTTCCCTGATCAGCAATAGGTTATTTAGATACAATTACATTTCCCTGATCAGCAATAGGTTATTTCTCTTTCCAATCAAAAAATAGAGTACAAATTTTTGGTAGATTACCGTCGTTAGAATGCGCATTTGTCACGCGACTCGAAAAAAATGAAATAGCGAAAATGAAATAAACAAGTGGACAGTTATTAATACGTTTTTATTAAGTCTCTTTCTTGTTTGTCTGTCTGTTTACTGACGTTTCGAGACTGAGTACAGAAGCCTTTTCATCATGAGCACCGACCGCGACCGCGTTCGACGGTGGACCGACGACATAGACACCCATACATACACACGCATACATAATACCTATTTACACCGTATCGCGACTACCTACAACATCACGCATCAGTGTATTAGCCTTCACCACAAAATAAATAATTATAGTACCAAGTCACTATGTAGTATTTTAAATTAATTTTCTTTTTCTTCGATCACCCTAAACCCCCCCATTTACCCCACCCAGTAGAACTTTTACGAGTCATTCAGACAGCAATTTTACGGACAAAAATAAATCAAATAGCGCAGCACTCAAACCCCAATTTTCGAAAGATCTTTATACTTGGAACTGTCGTCACAGATTGAATATTTGAACACAAGTATTACTCGACCTCATGAAACAGTCAAGAGGACGCTAGGGTTAAACTTGGACTTTCATTCCTTTCAGGGAGTTTACACACGTAGACTTTCAGTAGTGCGTTTTAAGCACGCGCGTTTATTCTTTGCATATCGCGCGATATGCAGTACGTAGTACGTAGCAGTATATAGTACGTTAGTTGAAACAAAGTAAGTTGAAGTGAAAGAAAAATAGATAGTATAGGTAGGTACACCGAATCGCAACTACCTACCTATACATATACCGCGCGCGAGTGGTGTATCACAGCTATTTTTTTTTTTGATAGGTGCCTAATTGTAGTAATCTCCAAAATCCCAAAATAACTACCTCTATTTTAAGGGATCCATGCTAAAACAATAAGCTCTCAGAATATACCATGACATCCAATTCAGTAATAAACATGCAATATTTGTTTTGAGATCTCGAAAATGACTCTAACTATTTCGATGAAATTTGTTATTGGTTTTTGGGGGCGAATAATCGTTCTAACTAGTCTCATCTAAAAAAAAGGTGATTTTAATCAAAAAATAAATTGTTTCAATTCGCTATTTGCTAATCTAATCTGTGTCAGTCAATACAGAATATTGAATAGTTTGCTATTCCGTGGTGCTATTGCTGTGGCGTGTCCAGCCTAAGAATAGACCCTCTGTATCCTCCCGTGGATGTCGTAAGAGCCGACTAAGTGATTACCCGGACTTGTTGATAAGATTCTTTCGTATAAGATTTGTCCTGGCTTGCTAGGTTATTATGGAATGTGTTACTGCTGGAAGAATGCGTCAGCCGAGTCAGTCGTGGGAAGCAATGGTGGCGATGAACTCACCACTTGTCACGTCTATATTCTTCGATGGTGCAACCCACTGTGAAAACAGGCCCATTGAGGCTCTGCCTACCCCTTCGGGGAAAAATGTGTGTGTCTATGTATATATGTATGTATGCTATTCCGCGCCCGCTGCTAATCTAAATTCTAATTTCGAACTGGCTCATTCTTTTTTCAAATAGGCAATACTGGCTGAAGAGGAATTTCAGATTGTTAGGGTAGTGATACACTTAGTAAACACGATTTTATTTAAAAAAACGCTCGGTCGCATCAGATAGTAGATTCATAGATATACCATGGTGTATCTCACTCACCCTTAAAGCTTCCAAAGATTTGCACCGATCTTTAAGTAGTTTCGCTAGACTCCTCAAATATCAATAATAATGTTGCATAATAAAAAAAAGTGCTGTTCTCTGGTCTACTTCTCAGTTAATCGTCCACTACAACAGATTTGTCGTGACGATAACAGTCCCCTAATAAAATAGATGTTAATTTGTTTAATTCCCCTCAAATAGTTCATTTTACAGAACGTCCTTTGCAAAGGTCCTGGGTAAATAAACTCGGTAGCGTTTAGGCGAGATAAGCAACGTGAATAGACGCCAGATTACATAACAAAGTCTTTATTGTGGGCCATAAAGTTGGGCTCGCAAACAAACTTAGTTTTGCTTACCCTGGAGCTGAACGGAGATTTTATTAGAGCCGAATTTACGTTCAAACAGAGCATTTGGAAACGCAAGAAGGTAAAATCGCATATTCTTGTAATATAGAGCAATAGAAAGTTTTATTTTGAGAAAATAACACGAGGGTGGTTATGCCTACCTAACAACCTAGAATACGTTTATCCGTGCTACTAATAAATACTAATTATCCTTAGTGTCTTTTCAGTATTGCCATTCAGCGTGGCAATGCAGCCAGCATCTTAAGGACGCTTTCGTCTGGTAGTGATTTGGATCAGTTGAGCTACCTTTAGATCGCTTGCAGCTGTCTTCAGGTAGCACAACTGTTTCATATGTATTTTGTACATACCTTGTATTATTCTTTCTGTAAATAAATGTATTGTCTTTTCCTCGTGTTTTGTCTCTTGATCGAATTTGAAACTGCCTGTCGATGCAAAAAACAAAACACTAACTATTCCAAGGTTAATTCGCGTTTTATAGTATCACGGTAAGACGATTAAAAGTGAGCAATACAAATAAAATTAGAACGACAAAACTATTGATAAATTAAACAGAAACAAAATATCAGACGTCTACGGCTCTCTCGTTCAAATATTTGCTCTCTTCTTCTGTTCAATTTCGCCAGTGTATTGTGTTAATATTAGGTCAAGTTATCAAGTATCCGTCAAGTCCTTAGAGTTTTTTTTTGTGGCTGGATATTTATTCAAAGGTCTAGTCATAACCATAGTCATATATTCAGTGTCATAACCTAGTTTAGTAGTTCATAACGGTGGCAAAAATAACTAGGTTTTTGGAGGATTCAATCCACCGATCCGAAAAGACACGCAATACACTTGCTTTAGATAGATAGATAGATAGATTAACTCTTTATTGTACACAAATAACACGCAGAAATACAAAACATAACTCAATAACAAAAAAAAATAACAGATATGTACAATGGGCGGTCTTATCGCTTATAGCGATTTCTTCCAGACAACCTTAGGATGGAGAGGACTATATGGAAGAATGGGACAGTGGTGTTATCACCTTGACAAATGCACATATCATTAAATATATACAAACCTACATTATAATACATAAAAATAAATATATAATAATATAAACACAACATAAAAACAGACATGAACAATGAAACTCAACAGGACGAAGAAGACGATTGGAGATAAAACAGTTTGACACGATCTTTAAAAGAATGCAATGACGGAGCAAGCCGAATCGACAACGGTTATGAATTCCACAGCCGAACAGCTTGCACCTTAAAAGAGTCAGTGTAGAAAGAGCTGTGATGAATGGGGAACTTTAGAGCTAGATTTTCTGATGAACGAAGAGAATGAGGGTTGGAACAATGGAGAAACTCAAAGCGCTCCTTCAGATACGGTGGAGCAGAAGGATTAAACAATATATTATGGAGAAGCGAGAGGATATGAGTATTCCGGCGAAGGCGAATGGGAAGCCACTTGAGCTTAGCGCGGAACTGGGAAACATGGTCATATTTACGAAGACCGAATATGAACCTTATTGCAAAATTTTGAAGGCGCTCAAGCTACACCGGTTAAAATGCTAGGTAAGTACCAAAATTATACGTCTATACTCGAAAAAACGCAATAAAATAAAATTAAATGAAATGATGTCGTTTTTTTTCAAAAATGGCGGATTGATCCGCATGTTTGCTGTCTCTTGCAACCGTTCTATCACTCCCTCCTATGCAAGTTTGTATTCTACCTTCACAATGATCCTGCATAATTACTGTCTTCTCTTATAGCATCACAGCAATAATGGTGAAGAAACCAAATCCGTCACACAAAAAACTCGAACCGCAGAAAAGAAAAACAAGAAAACACAAAGGGCTCATTTATACCATTGTCAGCCCACAAGCATGGTCTTAATTTAAGATTTATTTAATGAAGAAATACTGTTTACTGAGGGCTGCCAGGATATTTAGATTGTAACTCTTTTGGAAGATAAATATTAAGGTTTATAAAAAGTAGACAAGAAGAGACCATGTTTTTCAACCTTTTTTATGAGTGGTATACTACATACAAGTTATTTATTATAATTTTTTGCGCTTTTTGTCGAAGTTCCGATGATGATATCTTAAAAACCTTTTTTAACACGCTTTTATTAGCTTGGGTTGTATGTATGTATGTATGTAATGGAATCTTTGAGCATAATTTTCACCAATTTCCACAAGTCTGATTAATTTGAAACTTTGCATACGTATCAAGGACCGATGACAATGCAATAATTTGATAACAGTTTCCCGTTATCCTTATTAGGACCGCCAGGATTAATAAATTCTTTGATAGATCCTCTGTAGTAAATGATGAGATTGCGAAATGATTTGTGAGAAATTTCAATACCACATGTCAACAAATAACTAATTGATAAATCGAACTAAAAAATGAAAAATATATAATAGTATAAAAAACCTAAAACAAACACGCTTTTATAGCTAACCGAACTAAAAAATAGAAAATAATTTTCAATTTCAAAGAGTTTATATTACAGTAGTAGAAGAACGAACAATCAACCAGTTTTTTTTTTTTTAAAAAAGCTTGTGGTGCTTGATAAAGTAAATGTAACAATCATTCTGTTGGCAACTATCTATGAGCGGAGAGTTATGAAAAGTAGTAAAACGAAAACCACGCTTTTTAAAAAAAAAAAAAACAGTGATTTTTCGATCTTCTACTACTGTAATATAAACTCTTTGAAATTGAAAATTATTTTCTATTTTTTAGTTCGGTTAGCTATAAAAGCGTGTTTTTTTTAGTTTTTTTAAACTATTATTTATTTTAACCTCACTTCTGTGCAGTGTGGGTCATATCTTTTTTATTAATGCCTTCTGAGGAATGTTCCCTACAATTTAGTCATGTTGTCAATAGTCTCCCAGGTTAAATAGTGGCAGAAAACCAAGGTTTTGGAGAACAAAATCAACCATTCTGAACAGACACGCAATACATTTATATCTATGTTACACCACGCCACGAAAATTAAACTTTTAAAAACACAATAAAATAAAATTAATACTTCTCTATAAAAAATACTTTTTTTTAAAATAATTATTTTACTAATTAAATTTCATCAAATTTCATCATCATCATCATTATTACAAGTCTAATGCTGGAATATAATGAATGGCCTCCCCCATAGAATGCCACGAAGAACGGTCCTGAACCGCCTCCACCTACCGACTTCCTGCTACCTTTATGTATTAAAATTAAATTTAATTTTCTTTTGTCTTCTTTACAGAGAAGTTACCTGGAAAACTTCGGTTATCTTCGGAAAGGCCGGCCCGAGGTCAGCAACCTGGTGATGGGAGACCAAATGCAGTCATACGAGGATGACTTCAGGATCGCCATCAAGACCTTACAAGTAAGAGCTTCCTAATCGTTACGTCCACTGGTGGACGGGGTTTCCCCCATAGACTGCAATGGAAGGGTTTGCCATAGTCCTAGTTTTTTTTTGTTTTATTACCCGGACTTGTTGATAAGATTCGTTGGTATAAAATTTGTCCCGGCTGCTAGCTTACTATGGAATGTGTTATTACTGGAAGGAAGCGTTAGCAGAGTCAGTCGTAAAACGTAGTGATTACATAAAAAAGTAGAAGATTACAAAAGAAGTATAAAAAGGTGCAACCCACTGGGAAAAGTGGACCATTGTGGCTCTGTCCCACTTTCTTTTCGGGGAAAAAGGCGTGTGTCTATATATGTATGTATTTATGTATGTTTATTATATCTATAGTATGTTTTTTGTATGGGTATTTTTATTTATGACCACGTGGAAGGCCCAGACGAAGATGGCGGGATGAGCTGGACTCCTACTTGAAGGATTGGTCTCAAAAAGCCAACAATAGAGACAAATGGAATGAGGGAAGGGAGTCCTTTGCCCTGCAGTGGGACACCAAAGGCTCATAATAATATTTATCTTTTTAGTTTCTATATTTGCAGCTTAGTTTATTTGTATTTTGTGTTGTATACCTACATTATTTTTAACGCATGTTTCACCATCTTTTTGCACGCCCGGGATGACTAAAAATATGGAAGATAAAGCAAAATAAAGACTTTTTTGTCTTTTGTAATACAAAATATTTGACTGGTAGATAATGCTATTAGCATTATGTCGTCCTAGCACTATTGTTTTCTGTGAAAGTGTTAAGTAAATAATCACCACGCTTGGCAGGCGGATTGGTGATCGCATCATTGGTGCTGAGTACTCAGGTGGATGCTGCAGCACCACATGTGTGGTGGTGCAGCTCATCTCCTGGTGTAATCCCTTAGTCAACTATTACGACATCCACGTGGGGAGATAGTGGGATTTATTTTTTATACAACTTGGAATGAAGGAACAAGCAGGTTGATCACCGGAACAAGCACCTGAGGCGGTACCTTCAGCCTATAAACAGCGCATTGTCCCATAGGTCACGTCAACCTAGGACGCGCCTATGGGGCATGAAGATGAAAATTTCATCTTATGAAAAGTCTCATGTGCCTGTAATTTCACCGGCACCTAATTTTCAAACCGGAACACAACAATGCGAGCACTACTACTTTGCTGTAGAATTAAATAGGTATGGTGGTAGTACTTCCCCGGACGAACTCTTTCTCAAAAAAGCTCTACTACTGCTACGCATAGGTATCTACTAGATAGGCAGGTACTTCTTTCTATAGGTTGGTCGCGTTTGGTTTTTGATCTATGCCATGCCAGTTTTCCTAAAATAGTTTCCTTCGCCGTTATAAGCAATTTAAGTGATATAACGTGCGTACCTAGATAATCCACATTTTATTTTTCCTATTCGAAAAAACTTATTGCCTGCTCATGTCGTACATAATTCCTGAAAGTAACGTACAGCCTGTAGGCAGGTACGTTCGTGCTGCTCGATTTTAAAAACATGCAATTTTCTGCAGGAATTCGGTGGCATCCCAGTGACAGGGGATATAGACAGCGAGACGTTAGAGCTGATGAAGAAGAAACGATGCGGCATGCCGGACAGAGAAGAAGGTGACGAAGAGAACGGCCACAGAAGAAAACGGTTCGCAATCCAGGGATCGAAGTGGGAGCACACCAACTTAACATGGAGGTAAGTTAAAATAATCTAATTATCACAATATAGCCCTATTTTTTCATTATGTTGTTGAGCTCAGATGGTTACGGCTCCTATACCGAGCTTTTGGCACTATTTCACCCAAAACCAAATCACAGATAAGACCAAATGAAATGTTTTTCATTGATACTGATTTAGCGCCATCTGTTGGTGAGTAGACGAACTGCATTAACAGCGCCACCTAGTTCATTTAAATTTACTAATTGTATAGTCGCTGAACATGTTTTCAATCACGCATCTACTCGCCGACAGAGTGCACTGTATAAAGTTTAGTTAATGCATCGCTAGATGGCGGTTCTGTCGTGAAAGCAGATGTACCTATGTTCCCACTATTTCAGTTTCCCTAATAAATTACTAAGTGAAAATTGTGAATTAATGAATCCGGGTTTATATAGGTTGAATTTTGGCAAGTAATATAGCTACCAGAACGTTCTCATAATGACCTACCTTGTTAAAATGTTTGATGTGTGTGAATGAAAACATGACTTGACTTTGACTTTGACTTTGACTTGACTTGACGTTCACTACTTGGAAGGAGTGTAAGGTTGCAAATTACAATGAAAATACAATAATTATACCTACTTACTTGAAAATGTTAAATACAAGCCGTGCGAAGACAACTACAAAGAAAAAAAAACTTAGCCAAAAGCTACTGACTGTAAAATTACACAGGTACCTACGACGTAGATTGCTGAAGAATGCTATGCAACAGGTCTGTTGGTAGGTACCTAATAAGGTGAACTCAATCCTACAAAGATTTCATGATATCGAGGGGAGAGGCTGAGGGAAAACGCGTTTTATGTCAATGTTGTAGTATTTACTTTAAGGCCACATAAAATTGATGACAAATAATAGTTAAATCAGGGTCCTCGTAAACTTTACGACGCTTTCTGCGTGGCTTAATTAAAACAATATTAATGTTTGTTTGACGCCTCGCCATCGCGTATTTTCTTGCTACAAGTAATTTTTTGACAAATCCGTTTACAAGGGGTTTTCTTAACAAAAATAAGTACCGTGAGCTTCCTATCACAATATTGATGATTTAGGGTTTTGTGGAACAAAATCGGGCGAAAAAGTGTGTTGGTCCATCAAAATTTGATTTCTAATAAGTTTTCATTTGGCTAGTTTTTGTAATTATTTTGTATGGCTATAAGGAAAGATAGGATTCATTGCCACACGACACCACGGGCGCTACAATAGAAAGTAGAAAGAAAAGATAGCGGGTATAAAAAAATATTGTGTAATAGGAATTTATTTATTTTTAAAACACGTGCTGTACCTATTAGAATTTGTAAAACATAATTCTTAAAAACGTGCTGTAAATAAACTATGATAGGTCCACTTCCCTCTATATTAAGAATAAGAATAAGAATAAGAATAAGAATAAATTTATTTTCAACAAAAAACATAAAACAGTTGTATACTTACACAGCTAAACACTCAAACAATTAGAATTTTATAATAAAAGTGAAGGTATGTGTACGTTTATACAGTTAGAAATCTTTACCTCCCGTGCTAGTTGTAAACTGTGTTATTGATGATATTATAAATGCGAAAGCTTTATGTTTGGATGTTTTTACTCATTCAAGCCGTAGCGGCAGCAACCATTTCGATGAAAGGTACACAGATTGAACTGGATTGAGTTACTTGATACTTTTAATCCAAAAAAAACAACCCATATGGTTGAAATGTAGTAATTTTTTTTTTTTAAAAATCTGTTGAAGAAAGCTGCACAATTTGAACAATAATAAAAACCGGTAATTTGTGAGCCGGACTCGCATGGACAGGGTTCCGCACAAGTAGGCTACCATGGTAACCACTAGACCAATTGAACTTATTAGTACTGGGTGGAATTAAGCAACACATTTGTACGCATTTACTCTTCACGAGTATTTTCCGCTACCCGTGGGAATTCGAAAACAGAATGTTCATTTAGACCCATTCATGTTTCATAAGACCGCCCATTGTACATTTAGTTTTTTCTTTAATTGTTATGTCTTGTTTTTAACTAGTTTGTAAGGTGTGCAATAAAGTATTTTCATTCATTCATTCATTCATTTAGATTTTCCTATAAACCAAGAGTGAAGCCATAGGTATTATTCAGTGCATTTTTAAAATGTTTGGATATTTAGTCATATCGTTTTTTTTATTCTATTTTTTTTCGGTACTTTTGTCGTTTGACGACTATGCCAGTTCCATTGGTCGCTCTCCTAAGTTACTCATCAAATTATTGAACCAGCCCATATATGGACTGTTAGAGCATGATGGCTGCGTCTGATGATGACAACATGCTCTGAAACAGACCCACATCGAGCTGTACAACACCTTTACATTGGTACATTTGCGCTCTCATAGCTGCACTCCGAAGACACTCCATTAATAGGTGGTACACATCTTCTTTTACGCCACATACTTCACAATTATTAACTTTTCTCATCAAATATTTGAAGCTATTTAATGGCATATGTCCGGAGCGCAGTCTATGGGCGACTATGATAAATTTCCTATTTAATGTAATGTTGGCAAACCATGGTATATGAGGCGGATCACTTTGCATCGTTCGGTACCAGATGCCTATGTGATGGGATCCATTGCAATCTCAGGGACGCCCCCTGAGACATCAGCACCAGGACTTTATTTAATATTGTGTAAGCAATCGATGCACTTCTGAAGCCACATCGAGCCACATACTGTAAGGCGCTTCTGCTGTCAGACAGAGTTACAACCTTCTTAAGTCCTGCACCAATAACATTAGACAACGCCTCCGAGATTGCAAAAAGTTCCACTGCCATAATACAACTATGAGACTCAGTTACATTTACAATTTGAAAACTTTCCCTTAAATTTTCCAGGGGTCATAATAAGCAGCACCACTAACATTTCTTGTCTGGGACCCGTCAGTAAAATGCTGTGCCAGCCATCTTTTTATTATTTAACATATGTAGTGTATTGTACTTCAAAATTTAATATTTCTTGTTTGGGACCCGTCAGTAATATGCTGTGCCAGCCATCATTTTATTATTGAACATATATGTAGTGTATTGTACTTCAAAATTTAATATTTCTTGTTTGGGACCCGTCGGCAATATGCTGTGGCAGCCATCATTTGATTATTGAACATATGTTGTGTATTGTACTTCAAAATTTAATATTTCTTGTTTGGGACCCGTCAGTAAAATGCTGTGCCAGCCATCTTTTTATTATTTAACATATGTAGTGTATTGTACTTCAAAATTTAATATTTCTTGTTTGGGACCCGTCAGTAATATGCTGTGCCAGCCATCATTTTATTATTGAACATATATGTAGTGTATTGTACTTCAAAATTTAATATTTCTTGTTTGGGACCCGTCGGCAATATGCTGTGGCAGCCATCATTTGATTATTGAACATATGTTGTGTATTGTACTTCAAAATTTAATATTTCTTGTTTGGGACCCGTCAGTAATATGCTGTGGCAGCCATCATTTTATTATTGAACATATGTAGTGTATTGTACTTCAAAATTTAATATTTCTTGTTTGGGACCCGTCAGTAATATGCTGTGGCAGCCATCATTTTATTATTGAACATATGTAGTGTATTGTACTTAAAAATTTTATATTTCTTGTTTGGGACCCGTCAGTAATATGCTGTGCCAGCCATCATTTTATTATTGAACATATGTAGTGTATTGTACTTCAAAATTTAATATTTCTTGTTTGGGACCCGTCAGTAATATGCTGTGCCAGCCATCATTTTATTATTTAACGCATGTAGTGTATTGTACTTCAAAATTCTATTATCGTAGCTACTTTTTGGCTGTATTATATCATCAACCTTAGTTTTAATAAAATCCATATTTATGTTTGAAACCCAAGTATCTAAATTAAACATATTTAATGGGTTACTAGTGTTAATTATCTCAATTCTGGTCTGGTTGTAAACTGAGGGTAATAAATAATTTTTATTCCTATGGAAATATGCGAACTCTGCTAAGTTTAAAAGGTTCTTCAATATTTCAATAGTTAAGCTACCTGACCAAGACTGGGTTTTTAAACAATATTTGGTAGCAAGATATTCTCTTCTCAAATGTAGTGGAGGTAAACATAACTCACATCACACTCCATCACATGAATAGGAGTGGTTTTATTAATCGTAGATAATGCTTGAATTTGTTAAAAATTCTGTATCTTTTAAACTATAACGTGCTACTAATAAACGCGGTAGGTATACCTATCCGTCGCGTACATACGCCGTGTTTTGTCTCTATCAGTTGAATTTGAAACTGCTTGTCAATGCAAAAGACAAAGCACTTTGCAAAGGGTAATTCTTATTTTATAGTAACACATACCTACAGACATACATTGACGCACGCACGCCTCTTTTCCCGAAGAGGTAGACAGAGCCACAAGGTTATATTTAAAATCAATATAAATTTATTTGGAATCTGGACGTGTTCACTTGATACGTCTAGCCAAGAGTGATAATTATGGAAATCCCCCCCATTGCATTATATGGGGTAGGTCTCGTCCAGCAGTGGACGTCTACATATTGACGATGAACTTTCTAGAGCGAGCAAAAAAAAAATTTGCTTTAAAGATAAATTGAATTAATATGCAAATATTTTAGTGTGCTTATTGTACTTGTAATTTTATCCTGAGTACAAAGCAATAGAATAGCTGTACCGTAAAAGCTCGTAAAAAGCAAGCGTGTTCAGCCCTCACCGGCGCGCCGCACTCTCGTAAACCGGCCGCGAGATGGCGCTGCCTTTATTGCTAGTTTGCACAACAACCTACAATATTGACAGAGCGTTAATTCGGCAGGAAATTGTGCTGAAGCCGCGTTGCAGGCGATTGTGAACTTTTCAAATTATCCGCGTGCTCCATGGTTGTTTCACGCCAAATAGACGACTAGCCACTCGAGGGATGGCAACTTGTATAAACACCAGGCAGAATGTCGTGTAGCGACAGCGTAGGTACCTACGTACCTACCTAGGTACCTAGTTACCTTCAGCTTCGTAATTGACCTAGCTACTGATAACAGGCATAAGTATATATGTAGGTACCTACATATCTTTACCTATTTTTTTATCTATGCCCTTACTTACGTAAGCACCTTTTATCTTTGTTAATTAACCGACAAAGAAAACTTTTGAAACACAAAATTCTAGAAAGGCGAAGTCTGGTAGGACATCCTATCGTTAAAAAAAAGCGGCTAAGTGCAAGTCGGACTCGCCCATGAAGGGTTCCGTAGCAGCAAGTAACATAATATAAAAGTTCTTGTAGTTTGTTGTAACTTTGATCGATGTTTTAATAATAGTGTATTAAAAAAAAAACTTACTAGATCTCGTTCAAACCAATTTTCAGTGGAAGTTTACATGGTAATGTACATCATATTTTTTTTAGTTTCTTTTCTAAGTATGGGGAACCCCAAAAATTTACTTTTTTTTTCATTTTTTTTGTGAAATTCTTAATGCGGTTCACAGTTACATCTTCTTACCAAGTTTCAACAGCCTAGCTCTTATAGTTTCGGAAAAAAGTGGCTGTGACATACACGGACAGACAGACAGACATGACGAATCTATAAGGGTTCCGTAATTTTTGGTTACGGAACCCTAAAAATGAAGTGGATGAAATGTATATTTACGAGTGACACATTCGTGTTTATAGTGTAAATAGTGAGCAAATAGCTCACTATTCTACATGAAAATTATAAAAAGAGGCAAAACGACTGCTGGGAGACCTAACGGTTCTCTTTGCTCGTTGGTTACGTCATCCATCAGTCACATTACGTTGGTATAATAATAGTCTTGATCCCACAATAGGATTCCCTGTGTCATGGGTATCGGGAACTACGAGGAACTACTAATAAATATAGTTATGGTACCATGGTACCATAACTATATTTATTCCCGGTCTCCCTAGACCGGGAATAAATATTTCATCATCATACATACATTCAACATTTGTTCCGCAGCGGGAATCGAACCCGCAGCCTCTCGCATCTCAGCCGGCATCAATCGTCATCAACAGAGGTCATCAATCGATATGAGGACTTCTTCCGCCATTTTCAAACAGAAACGTCGTAAATAGTTGTATTGCAAGAAACGTCGTAAATAGTTATATTACAAGAAACGTCATAAATAGTTATATTACAAGAAACGTCGTAAATAGTTATATACTGACGACCTCTGTGGCGAGGCTGGCGATGGTTCGCCTACGACGCAGGAGGTTGCGGGTTCGATTTCCGCCTCGGAACAAATATTTATGCGTTCTGCAGATATTTGTTCAGGGTGTTCTGGGTGTTTTCTATGCATAATAAAAAATATCTATATATGTAATGTATTATATTAAGTATATCAGTTATCTAGTACCCATAACACAAGCTCTGGCTTAGCTTGGGGCTAGATAATGTTGTGTGAATTTGTCCAGCATTATTTGTTTATTTATTTTATTTATTTTATTACAAGAAACGTCGTTAATAGTTATATTACAAGAAACGTCGTAAATAGTTATATTAAAAGAAACGTCGTAAATAGTTATATTACAAGAAACGTCGTAAATAGTTATATTACAAGAAACGTCGTAAATAGTTATATTACAAGAAACGTCGTAAATAGGTATATTACAAGCCTTGCAATGTACGTTAGGTATGTCTGGGTGGAATATGTTTGTCCGGGTGGAATCTTGTAACTGAATTTTAAAGCAGTTATCCTCAACCGATTGATCTGAAATTTGGCATACCTGTTCCGATGACAATACAATATGATGGTGACAGCGAGCTGATCTGATGATGTAGACGTAAGGTGGACAACGGAACTCCTCGATGGATAATAGTAGTCTGCAATGGTCCTGTTTAGTCTCATTTTGATCAGCACACGGCTACGATCACTAATTTTATAAAAAGCTTGTATTGAAAAATATACTTTTCACAAAAAACTTATTTATATTTGATTTTGATTTCCAATTATTTTTAGTCATGTTGTGTAGTTTTGGTGGTATTTTAACCGGGGGGGAAATAAATAGTATTGTAGTGTAATTAAATATTAGTTAATTGCTTGTCAATTTGTATCAATTTTATTGTGTGTAATTTGTGCACCAGAGTCTTTGTAATGCTGCCTCCGTATTGCTTGGACATGACTATCATGAGTTCACCTCCTTGAAACTGACAAAATCGGGAAAATAAACATTTTCCTCAGACCCCAGTAAAACAAAAAATAACTATGAATACGTATGATTACCTATACCTAGTTAGGTTTGTATTAGACAATCTTGCAAATATTTGTTTGTTAGACAATATGCAAAATTGCAGCGTTCTATTAAAACTCAAAAGTTGGTACCTAGCTAGGTAAGGTAAGGTATATAATATAATTACACTGAAATCCAAACAAAACAGGAACTTTAAATTACAAAATGAATAATATTACCTAGCTACTTGTTGAATCGCATTAATGGAGCGTAAACAAGGAGCCCGTGTTTTAGACATCCGATACGATAGTTATTACATTGAAATATCTGTAGGTATTGTTTTGCAAATCCAATGTGTATGACAGGCGAGCGACGGGTACATTTCGCCTCCCGCCGCGCGCGGCGCTGTCATCGCCACTCAGGCGACGCTACCAATATTATTGTAGAATGCTCTGCTTGGAAATGTACACCTATTTTGTAAAAACTTAAGTACCTATCTAATGAACATTGTGGCATAGTGTGTAACAGAAACCTACACACACCCATCCACGCTCGTAGACCTCTACGCCAGCCTCCCAAGAAAAGTTGCTACGACAATTTCGTAGCAAGCGGAATACTATGGGTTGATGAATCGGTCTAGAATTCGCTTTGGAATATACTTTTCATTCAAAACTGAGAAGGTAAGGTTGTACTCACCCACGCTCGTAGCTTGTAGCTATGCCGCTTCCACAAGATAAAGATCTTTTATGGATTTTACTATATGTAGGTGCGAAGTTATCCGACAGAGAACTAAGGTCATCGACATAGCTCACAGAATTAGCAAGCTGAAATGGCAATGGGCTGGGCAGATGGTCATATATTCCGAAGAACCGACAACCGTTGGGGTTGGTGTTCTAGAGTGGAGACCACGTCTTGGTAAACGTAGGGTGGGGCGCCCTCTGGCTAGGTGGAGCGACGATCTGCGTAAGGCGGCTGGTAGAAACTGGATGGGAAGAGCAGGAAATCGGTCTAAATGGCGCGCATTGGGAGACGCCTATGTCCAGCAGTGGACTGATGCGGGCTGATGATGATGATGACTATATGTAGATCTATTCTAAATAGAAAGTACCATTCGATGTGTAATAGACTATCACCCATTGGTACTATCGCCACAGATTATATAATAGTACAAGCTATCGCCTGCAATAGGTGGCCCGCTGCTATGTGGCTTGCTACCTTGGTAGTATAAAAAAAAACAATGCCGCATGGTCACATATTTTTTCCCCGTAAACGTTTGGTCGAGTCTGGATCAAGTTTACGCATGAGCTTTGGAGTAGCTGGGAAGGTCGCCAAAAGCTTATTAAATCGTCCCCTAGTTAAATAATTCTAATATATCTAACGAAAGAAACTCGTGTAGCAAACCATAGGGAAGCCGTTAAAAATGGTTAAGCGGCACTGAAGTCAATTGTTCTCAAGCAACGTGACTTCAAACTCCTTCCTCAACCCCTTGAGAAAGTTGATTGGTCACGTGGCCGTGGACCACAATGAGAATTGTTTCCATGACGTTTCCCTTTTCCTGGCTTCTGTAAACAACTTTTAGAAAAGACTGCTACTTCTTTGTGCCTTAAAAAAGTTCTAAAATATTTTTATTTTCTTGATATTTAAAAGAAACTTAAAACGATTGATGTAGGTATCCAAATCAAAGAACAAAAAAAACTTCGCTTTTTTTTTAAAGTTCTGGCTTCTTTAACTTCTTTATTCAGTAAGTTTTTTATTTATTACCTATTTACAAGCTTTTATTTAAATATAACTGTTTGTTGTTTGTTAGTAGGTATGTTTGGGACAAATCTTGCAACTATATGATGGGTTTTCACGGCTGTTTCACATCATGCATAAATTAGATAGCGCCAGCTCTGTACTTAACTGTCAAAATAAAGTGAAATGTCAAAGTCAACAACGTAGTGATACATTTTCATGGTATTTTGTTACTTTGTTACTATCACACAAAAGCACAGACAATGCATTTGTTAATTTTGGCAACCACATTTGAGTCAGCGCCATCTATCGAGCCAAAACTAACTACTTTTTTTTTAAAGCTCTCATTATGAACCATTTCCTCCCAACCGAGCTGAAAATTTGCATACACCTTTAGTTTTGGTTGTACTATTATTTATTCGGAATTTTTGGCATGACAATATTATGGTGAGAGCGAGCAGATCTGATGATGGTGGACATCGCAACTCGTCGTTGGATAAAAATGGACAAGCCATGTTTGAGCTTACTTTAATCAGCGCACGGTTCTGATCACAAAAGCCTGTTTTGAACAAAAATTTTGCAAAAAAAAAAAAAGCATACTGAAAGCTTTTATTTCACTACACCAGTTGGAATGTGGTAAAATTTTGTATGTGGTCAAATCTTATGTGTGGTCAAATCTAGTATGTGATCAAATCTAGTATGTGGTAAAATCTTTTATGTGGTCAAATCATGTATGTGGTCAAATCTTACAACTGAATTTTAAACCAGATTTTGCTTAAAATTTGCATAACCGTCAAAGTCCGGTGAAAATACAATATTTTGCTGAAGGCGAGCTGATCCGATGATGGAGATGGAATGTGGGACGGAATTCCTCAATGATTAATAGTAACCCGGCAGATTTTAGGCTCGTTTTGATCAGCTCACGGTTCCGATCACTAAATTTCATAAAGGCTAATTTTTAAAAAGATCTATAAAAATTAAATAAAAAACTTAGTGTGCTTTGTGATTCAGCAGAAATTGGTTGAAAATTACAGCTCGTTGTTTGTACATCAAAATCTACCCAAACAGAAATATCCAGCAGTTATTTAGACAATAAAACATAAATATTATGACGACTTTGACGAGCCTCTTAATTGTAGTGACTACCCCCTACCCCCCATGGCTTCGCAGTTATATCTAGTACTAGTCGAAAGCCCGCGACTTCGTTACCGTGGAGTTCACACCCCGCAACAACCCTTAGAAGTTTATTTTCTGAAATTCCTTTCTTAGTGCACCACTAGAGCACAAAAGCAATGTACCTACCTCCCAAATTTCATGTCTCTAGGACTTACGTCTAAGGCGCGGTTTATTCAGTAGTAGGCGAGTCCTTTACACGACAAAAACGACGCTATGCTACGTGCTATTAAGGTTGATGTTTTGTTACCTTGGCAGTATAGTATTATTTTATCTGTGCTTTTGCTATCCGCCTCCGCCACACGCCACCGCCACGTCACTTCTGTACCTACAAACGTATAAACCGCGCCTTATGTAGGTATATTGATTGTTTGGCTATACTATCTATTAATTATTCTATGGCAATGCGAACTGGGTCGACACTTCAACAATGGAGGCATATTTCACCATCGCTCTGTACGGTGTATATAAAGAGCTTATTATACTTATATTTAATGAATGTAGAAACTGACGGGATCTAGATATAATTCACTATTTTAATAGTACTCGTAGTGGGAAGTTTTCTCAAAGATGCTTGGATATTATACATTTTACCGAGAACCGTATTCTCTTCGACCTTGCCGGCCTAGGCCTGGAATGTAAGTATGACAATCCATATCTGTTGTGTTATCACAAAGGCAATTTAAAGATATGTAAATCTCAGACCAGTCTGTCTCGACAGTGACAATCTGCGTACTGAACCGAAGATAACATAAGATAGATAGATTCTTTAGACAAAAAAGCAGTACATAGGCGAACTTAATGCTAATAGCATAATATTCTTCCAGCCTTTGTGTAATGTAGAGTGCCCGGTAGTGATATTGTGTGAATCATTATAGGTCGAGATTAAATGATTAACATAATTAAATTATCCATCAAAGCTGACGTTATTATCTATTTGCCTGCAATGAGTTTTGGGACATACCTATATACGTAGGTACATAGTTTCACAACCAGTAGGCCTAGTGTGGGCATTGCAGTTAAAACGCGTTGGTTGAGTAAACGTCAAAATTAAAGTATACAACAAGTATACTTTACAACAATACGTGACTTGAACTGTCAAAAATGTCACTTACACTCGCAAAACTGGGGAAACCCTAGAGTAAACGCGCGACTTGCAATAAGCGTTTAATTTACGCGACGCCAAAATTGACGTTAGAAACTAACACTCACACAAAATGATTCATTAACTCGCCGCTAGGGGCTCTGTACATTTAATCATACAAACTGCGCGTAAAACGCGGTCTTGGTAGAGCGCGTAAACTTGTAGCAAAAAGTCACACTACGGCTACAGTATCCCATAATAAATATGGGTAGTGAAAATATGGTATAAGATATACAGTCTGAACAGTTTAATGTGTGGCAATGTTGCCCACTGCACACCCCATGTTTTGGAACACATTGCAATTTTTATCTTGATAAAAATTTGTCACTTTGTTATAAAACTTATTTAAACAACAAAAGACGACAAGTTTATTTACCCCTGGTGGGACTCGAACCCACAATCCCCGGCTTAGGAGGCCGATGCCTTATCCATTAGGCCACAGGGGCTGTGGTAGCAAGGTTGAATTTATAATCCTTTTAGATAAGGACGAAAAAGTTTTTGGTAATGTTATAAAAGCTCTACAGAAGGATTCTTCTTAAACTCAGAATCTGAAGGCCAATTCCATTATTTATTATAAAACCACACCGAAAATTGAGTGAATCGAGAAAAATTGGTATTCCTGTTCCCAACAACAATACCTATGATCTACTTTCTTGCGAGCATAGATTATATCATACCATTGGATCATTATTAAAGAGTGAAGTTGGAAAAACTTTAATGTGTTCCAGTTTTGGTCATATTTGGATATAATCACGTTTCCGTGTTGTATTCAGTTGAGGAGAATAGTATTTCTGACATTTACGACATCGAAACTAGATCGGAGAATGATTCAAACTTTATTTTGACTATTTTATGGGCTTCAAACAAGTTACCGAAGACAAGTGGTTTTTTTTAAATTATAAGACTGAAAAACTTCAGTGTTCCACGGTGTTCCATTAAAATTTTAAAAACTGAACGCTTATGGAACGCTCCCTAGACACAGATTAGAGAATAGTTACTGCGTATCCCTAGATCCTATTCATCATTTGCTGGTCATCATCAGGACTGAATCATCTGCAGTCTGCGGGCGAAAGACATATCAATGTTGTCTTAATTTAAAGTTTGAACTCAAACTTGAAGATTCAGCTTCAGTGCCCTCTGTCTTGTGTATCCTATGCTGACCATTATCAGTCCCTGGAGTCCTATATGCCCCTGGGCCATATGGCCCGGAGCCTGATGTCGTCGAAAATGAACTTTTAGAGCTCAAACTTAAGGTTCTAGATACAAAAATGCCTGAGTTCCCTAAAAAAAGTGTTACGAGCTGATGATCCTGGAAACGGCAGCACCAATTTCCACTAAACATATGTTTATTGTATATTTATTAAGAAACAACTATCCGTGAGAAGAAACATCGATCGGTGAGTTGTTTCTAATATATATATTATATATCTACATCTATCTACATCCTTCGACCAAAGTAAAATGTCGATGTCTACATCTACATCTTCTACACTTCTACACTAATATTATAAAGAGGAAAGATTTGTATTTTTGTATGTTTGTAATGAATAAACTCAAAAACTACTGTGCCGATTTCAAAAATTATTTTACCATTGGAAAGCTACTTTCACCCTGAGTGCCATAGGCTACCAGGGGGAGGGATAGGAGGGGGGGGGCTGTTTTTCATCCTGAAACTACCCGTGCGAAGCCGGGACGAGTCGCTAGTTTCTAATATATCTAAGAAACATCTCGCAAATACCATATTTCATAAAAAAACACATTTATGTAGCCCTATTGTTTATGGGGCCATAGACAAACATACATACATACTCACAAATAGTACAAAACTATTATTTACTCTGTGCTAAGGCCAAACTTTTTTTATGATATTGTTAAAATAAAATATCACACAATGGTTCTAACGAACACGAATGAATTTTTCGCGTGTCTACTCGTACTTGATGAATAAGTATTATCTTTATTCAAACTATAACTGTTATCGATGATTATATTCCACAAAAAAACTCATCAACACTGGGTAAACTAACAAAAAGTAAGCCGCCCGAACAGGGACTTGAACCCTGGACCCTTGTGTAACGAACCATTTTTACTGGATTCATTAGTATCTCACAAACGCTCAAATAAAATTATTATATATTGTTATCAAATAAATCGAGCGATACTTGAATAATGAGGTCGGAAACAATAGAGGGTTTGTTCTGTCGTTTTTTCAGAGAGTTGGACTGTGAGAATGTTTATATACAAAAAATATAAACATCCGATTTTCAGAATACTTTGAAGCAACACACCAATTCCTGTTTAGGAATCGTATGAATAAGATTCAAAATTGAATGAAATGTTTTATCTTGGTTGGCGACTTTAAATAGAAATGTAACAGCTGAAGGGAGATCAGTGCTGGATAATTCTGGAAGTAGTATCACGTTTGCGTGGTAACGCTGGGGTAAAATATTAAATTGTGTTAATTAATTACGAAGTGATCTTAAAGTTCGTTTAAAAGCTAGAAATTTATACTTTGAAATATTAGGATTGATTCTGGGAAGTAGACCATAATAAGTGAAATTGAATATAATTTAGTGAAAGTTTAAATTTTTGTGAAATATAAAATTAATTTGAAAAGCCGTCCAAAATAAAAGAAATTAACTAGTTTCTTTTTGGTGATGTTTTTCAAGTGTTCTTGGGTATTTAAAGTCAATGTCATGTTTAGCTAGTGAAAAAGTGAACGATCTTCGAGGGAAGATATTTATTAGACTGTCGTAGTCTATAAAATATCTTCTATTTTAATGTTTCAGGACTCCATTTTTTGCTGGACAGGAAACCTCTATCCGCCTGAAAAGGTTTTCTAGTGAGTCCGCTAGAAAGGCAAAATCTCATCCCTCCTTAAACCTGACTCCTAACCTCTAGGCTCCGTCTGTCGCTTTAGGTTACACAGCGACAGATATCCTATCCTTAATAGTTCAATCTAGGTATTCTGACCTTGCACCTCGTCAGAAGACATACACATTTAACTGCACATTTAAAACAAAATGAGAACGGTTTTCTCAAAGTTTGAATTACACACACCCAATTTAGCCAGGTAATTAGGCACACTCACGTAGGCATTGTACTAGTGCGTACGTAGACCAACCTTACAAATTGGCATTTTCTAAAATTTAATCAGAGTTTTAATTTAGTTTTTTTATTATTCTTTCATAAAGGACCGGGTAAAATATTATTCAAACGTTTTAAAATACTAGATAAAAAAGAGAATCTTGTAATTGAATATTATCATTCTCGGAAGGAAAATTTCATTTAAATATAGTCTAGAATTTTCACAAGCGATTATTCCTACCTGGATAATCCAACTAGGAATTCTATTTATCCTACAGAGAATATTTAGAATTATTTGTAAGTAGGGGTATGAATCAAGTAGGGATTTTCCTAGGCTTCAGGAAGCCTAGATAAATCCCAAAGTTAACCAAAGGTGAAGGATGTATGTGGTTGATTTTGCGTTATTGATTAAATGTAAAATTCCCTGGAATGTTTGAAAATGACTAACAAACTTACTCCGACGGAAATAGGTTCGCGATCCTCTAAAATCCCTTGTATTAAAGTAAAACGGAATTTATTTGAATTAGAATATCATTTGGATAAAATTCTCGGACAATATTAGGTAATCTACCTATGTCCAAGCGAGGGAGGATTGACCAAAAGCATTGGAAGAAATCCACCGAGGGCAGCGCGGACGGGGCTGTTCTCCCAAAAGTCGCTTATCTCTGGATATGAACCTTATCAAATTTGGTTCATCCTTCAAATAATTAAAGAAATAACTTAAAAATTCTATCTGAGAAGTAAATAATTTATACAAGTAATTTCTTGTCATTTCCCTAATGGATCTTTTACAGATGCAAACCTGTCACGTAAAAGTATCTTGAAATAGCACAATACAAACATGTCTGTATTGAAGCCCTAGAGTCAAAATCAATAATCCTCAGAAATTGTAAAATCAGAATGTTCAAAATATTACTAGGAACTTTAATTGTAGCTTATTCTTTTACAAAGGAATAACAAACTATAATGGAAATAAATCTCTGGAGTAATCTTTTAATTAATTGTTCCGATGTGTACTGAAGTAAAATAAAATTTAAATAGGTATCTTTCCTATTAGAATTAGTAGCAACTATTACGAGAATATCGATAAAAAGGTAAAATATTTTATGTAGTTAGGATACGTTAAGACTCGACAATATTAACAAATAAAGAACTCGAGTTATTACCAGACACAACGTAGGTATATATCTAGACGATCATATGGCCAATTTATAGTGTTTAAAGAAGTAGGTAAGATTAAAGTTATCGTAACTCCACAGAGTAAAGTAGGAAGTCGGTGAGTGCGCGCGGTATAATAGGTAGTTAGATTATTAGGTTCAATAGAGTAGTAAGGTAGGGGGGGTGTTACAATTTGGTGCCTACGCCAGGATTAATTTTGGTTATTAAGGATACTGCTAAGAAATAATTAATAATGTTACGATAACTTTCTTATTTTTAAAGCCAAGTCAAAACTTGGCAATTTGTTGTCTGTGGTATGGGATTTGTTATTGTCGGGTCTTATTCACGGTATAATTTAGTTTTTTTTTGTTGGTAGTTTCTTTCTAGTAGAGTTTTCGATATAAACAAAATATGTGGGTTATTAGGTCATTCTTTAACCCACCTACTTAGGAAACAAAGGATTATTGTTGCGAGAGTACTCCACTCAAATCGTGAGTGATTAGTTTCACTAAACAAAGCGTTGTTGTGTGATTGTTGTCGAGTGATCGTTACACTTGAGACGTGAGAACTTTCATTTCACTGAACAGGACTTTGTTGTTGATTTGCTATTGACGCGTGGGTATTTTATGTCATTAAGTGGGTAGTGTGAACTACTCACTTTTAAGTAGCAGCAATTGAGTGGGTTGACAGATTGGTAATATTTATAAGTTGTTCATAGAAGTTCTTTTGATTTGGGGGTAATATTTATCTTAGTAACTGGTGGTCCGCCCCGAACTGGGACTTCGTAGGCACGCGTGGTTTAAGTGGATTTGGTTAATCGTTATTTAGGAGAGGTGTGAACCTAAGTACTATCGAATTCAGAACACGGAACGGTCTGCTAGCGATGCGCGACTATGAATAAAAGTATTCGACTTATTCAACTAACAAAAATATTCAACTAGTGCGACTGAAGTCGGTAAACACTGAATGAATTCATTCTTCCAATGCAGTACCACTAATTTTTTTCGTTACCTAGCCGACTCGCGGTTTTCCGTTGCGAATCGGGTGCCTCCGCCTGTTCTTCCACTATTTATTTCGGTACTTAACCGACTCGCAGTTTTCCGTCGCGAATCGGCTGCCTTCGCCGGCTCAGTGCTAGGCCCTTCATGTTGCGTGAAAGAGACGTTACCTAGATACTATCAGCTACGCTCGTTACACATGCATAACGGTCTGTCTGGACTCTGGAGTTGTGTTTTTGATTTGAACTAGGTACCTGCATACTATACGTGACTCGTGCAGTCGACCACATGGGCAAGCCTATATTCATTGAAATGTTCCTTGTTCCGTGTACACAGAGATCATTTTGAGGCGCCGCGGTTCGTCTTCGTACTATTATTACCTACTGAATTAAAATAGTATTCGTTTATTCGACTAACTTTTTAGTAAAGCACTATTTTTTAATTCAACTTAACAATTAAATAGTGGCTAGTTGTTCAACTGTTCAATTTAGTTAAAGTCGTGCATCACTACGGTCTGCCATACCGCTGGGCCTTTTAAAGTAATCAATTATTATCTAAAAATGAACAGGGCATTATTGTGGATGCGTGTGAGAGAGACGGACTCCACATGTTAGAGTAGTACAGATTAGTTGAGTATTCTAATCTTCAGCTCGGAACGCAATGAGCGACGCGAAGTTGTTGATTCGTGCAATACTGGCTGTTATGAGACGTTGCCACTCTGTTTTATTCGTATTGCCAAACAAGCGAGAGACAGAGACGATGTGCGTAACAGAGCGTAGTGAAAGAATGAGAGAACACAGTGACTCCGTTTTGTTCGGAAATTAATTACAAATAAGTCAAAACGTTACGATAAATACATTCTAATCTTTCCAGTAGCGACATCTAGGTGAAACTATGCGAGGCTGGTACCTATAACTATGGTTCGATTTTTCGGTCCGGGCTGCTGATTAAGCTAAGGGGAGGCGATGGCGGAATTGACAGAATTTGACGCCAGAGGTCGACACCACCTCATACGAACCTACGATTTGTTTGCGATATAGAAAAATGAACACCTATCGTTGAGTAACTGAACTAACACGGGATTTAACGATCTTTCATAGAGTCAAATTCGACAACGCGAGGCGCGTCTGTTGATGTGGCTTTGGGTGTTTTGAAATAATAATTACTTTGTCATTTATAAAGTTCACAGAAATCTAGGACAAAATTTAACGCTAGGACTAATATCTTTTTGAATTTTTATACAGAGTAAATCGCGATTAACAAAAGTTTTGAGTAGGTTCTGTGCTGACATCTGTTGCCCAGAGGAGGAACTCGGTTGGTTACTTGTATGAGGTTCGTTTCACGCGTTCTACACGATTGGAATTTGAAAGCATTTCTTTGCGAAGACCGGGAGATGTCACTAGTCGCATGGTTAGCAGTAATTAGTTTAGAATGAATACCTACCTATTATAAGTAACCCATACAGTTATCTTTGTTCTGTATATACAAGGTTAATTTTTGAGACACCGCGGTTCATTTTCGTATTATAATTGCCTACTACATCAAAGTAATATTAGTTTCTCAAATGATAATTTATTTGGAACTTCTGACAATTAATATTGGAAAGCAACGATTAATATGATGTCGCAGAGCAAATCTCAACATAGATAGAGACAACACACTCGTGAACTCTCACTTTTTGAACGCCGTGGTAAAGTCAGATCAAATTGACACAGAGTAAAAATTATTACCATTTAGCGGATCGAATTAGGGAGGCCGGTCTAAGAAGGTACGGATAGATTTGGCGTAATATATGGAACGTTGGATCCATTTTTCTGGCGCAACATATCTTAAGACTGATCGAACTAAGCTAGGATAGAAAGCACGGTTTGATTACGTGGGGCTGGTTATTCAACTATTTTTTTAGTATGGAACTGTTTCCTTTGTGGTTGGTTGTTCGACTGTCCAATTTAATTAAAGTCACGCGTTGCTAAAAGGAACAGTTGGCAACCATACCATCCAGCTCCAACCAATTCATCCGCAGTAACTCACAGATATTAGAAGCGAATGCACGCTCGTTTGGGCTCTGACTAACTTGCGTAAAATTACGTAACATCATAAAGAAATGTATGAATTTAAACATTAAAACGTTATAGTGATATTACATATGTAAGAAAATATGTATGATTGAACAATACCAATAATAATTTGCTTAATGATTTTATCTGGGGGGGGTTCACATTATAGATTGAATTCGCAAAAGTCAGGATATTTTAATAAAAATCGTGGGTTACTTTGACAGACAGATAGGAATATGACGGGTGGCGACTTAGGTTACACAATTGCTAAGTCTAGTCTATAAAACTTGGAAGATTAATGGTTTCTTTTATAAACACGGGAGTTTAAAAATATTACGATTGTTTGACGGAAAATGGATTTTAAAATTTATTCTTAAAATAATTAAGTTTTAACAAACTAAATAAAATAATTAAAAAAACATTGGAGAGCGATTGCTGATTTCAAAAGTATAAAACTTGGGGGGGCGTTAATATGATATAAAAAAAAAAAAAACGGAAATAGTTCTTCGATGACAGTGATAATAAAAAATGAATAATAATTATGATAGATAAATAATAATAAAAAAAAAAAAAAATATATAAAAATAAATTTAAAACTCTGTATTTATTTTGTAACCTTAATTTAAACTTTGAATAATTTTAATTAATTTTGATTGATTTCGATTAAAAATATTATATAAAAATAAATTTAAACCTTTGTATTTATTTTGTAACTTTAATTTAAACTTTGAATAATTATAATTAATTTTGATTGATTTCGATTAAAAATATTATATAAAAAATAAATTTAAACCTCTGCTTTATTTTATAACTTTAATTTAAACTTTGAATAACTTTGATTAATTTTAATTCGTTTTGAATAGATTTGATTATTTTTAATTTGACTTTGAATTAATTTAATTGACTTGATTACTTTTCACTAACCTTGTTTTAAGCATAATTTACTTATTTATTTATTTTATTTATCAAAGTTAAAACATGGTTAGAGATTAGGGAAGCTATATTATTTTGATTTCAGGAGGAAACCAGAATTGAAAAAAAAGGTTATAATTAAATAAACTTTAGGCAAGTTTATTTATTTATAAAAAAAAAAAAAAAAAAAAAAGGGAGTGAAGTCTAACCGAAAAACGAAAAAGCTCAGAACGCTTTAAAAACAAAGAAACGGAAACAAATCGTAACCAATCAAACAAAAAAAAGATGAAGCCTATACGAAAGCGTAAAAGGCCAGAACGCCTTGGAAGTAAAGAGACGGAAACAAATCAAAATCAAGAAATCTTGGAGTTGGAAAGTTTTCAAAATTTGGAAAAGGAGGATAAATCTACATCAAAACATAAAAAAATAAACAAATTCTACAATCAAGGAAAAACCAAAAAATGGAAAATCCACGGGGGCCTTTTTAAGAACATTGAAACAGACCATGATGTCCTTAGCTACTAAAGTGGATGCCTTAAGCGAAGAAGTCAAAACATATAAAATTCAAGCGTCTAACGGATTGGAAGCGGAATCAGGTGGCAGAAAGTGGAGAGGAACACTGTAAAATAACCAATACGGAAACAACAGAACAAAATTTAAAATATTAAAATAAGAGATTTTGTTAAATTAATAAATAAAAATAAAAATAAAAATAAAAAAATTGTAACTGGAGGCTTGGGGGAGAGTTTACTTATAGATATAAAGTTCTGATTGACCCTAGTTTTGAATTCAGAAAACAATTTGACCTGTAAAAGAAAACAGGATTATAAAAATATAAAGTAAAATTAATGTGGATCAATTGGGATTAGTATCCATAGGTAAAGGGGTGTGTCGGCGACTTTCCTCTTTTCAATTAAAATATTTTTTATATTTTGAGATGTACAACGATTACGATCTTAAAACAGGAATTAAGAAGTTATTTTGATTTATATATAAAAATAATTTAAAAAAATTATAAAGTGAAACAAATTAATGTGTAAAAAATACTATAACACAAAGGAGACCAAGACCCATAGTGGTAGAATAATAATTGTACAATATACAAACTGACAAATAATAAAATATTATTAAAAATATTTGGTTGACAACTTTTACGAATGAATTGTTCTCTATTAAATTCATTAACATACTAGAATTTGATTTTGAAAACGGAAGGGTATTTAATTCAGGATTATAAAAAAAATTTGGGTTTCACTTTACAAAAGAAACCTTAGGTTCATAGAGAAGAAATGAAAGTGAGAAAGGAGAAATGAAACAGAGGGAAAATTTGAGTAATGGAGTGAATAAAAAACAAAAAAATAATTTTGTATGAAAGAGTATGGAATGAATTACGTACAATGAGAGGTATTATGAGTAAATGTGTGGATGTTTTAAAATCAGAATGAGGGCTCTGGGAAACTAAGGATCTGTAGAGTGAAACACTTTGCTAAGGTTGTATTCAACAGACATCACATTTCACAAAGGACGGTTGACTAAAGAGGGGTTTGGTGTTAGGTTAAAGTCAATAGACTATGATTCCCCGTCACAGAGTGCTTTAGTTAGCAGTTCTAATTATACGTGCGGCAAAATCGGTTTTTTGCCCGGATTAAGCACACGGACAACTCCAATGGTTAAATAAATGCATCGAATTATTGAGGTTGGTTTAGACATGTTATACGTGCTTGTCTGAGGATTGAAGACATTGGGAGGAGTAGATTGTAGTTGGCAAAGGAGCGCTCTCCAGGGAAACGTAATGTTGGTTGTTCCTAGGACTGTGCCGGCCTTAGTTCTACTAGGGATGAGATGGATCCACAACCCATTTTCCTTCGTGCAGTCTTTTCCAAGCTGGGATAATGAATCAGATAAACTAGCGACAACATGTAGTTGATGTCAATATTGGTATGAAGATGTACGTTATTGATTATTGGTCTAAATTACACTAATCAGCTAGGTACTCACGCACACAGGTGAAACACACATATCGATACTGTTTGAATTTGACCTTAGTAAATTGTAAAGAATTTTATTTTGCAATGGAGAACAAGACTTCTGAGAGTTGTTGTAGCCAAGTGGCTTAAGAATAAAATAAAAAAATAAAATAAAAATACATTCAGAATATAAAGGAAACTGATTCCAAAATAAAAAAAAAAAACACTGTCGAAAAGGGGTTTTGTAAATAAAAACCAAAAGGAGAAGATAAATTGATTCTGAAATTAATATACATATTTGTGAAGAGATGAGAAAGGATTTAGAGATTCTTGCCTTTTCTTCACTCGTGGTTAGAATTAACTAGTAAGTTTAGTACATACTTTGGCCAAGCAAAGCAGTGCCTATAATTAATTCATACTGATACGGGTGAATAATTATTCTTCAAAAGTCCCTGTCTGAATTTACTCAGTTTTAAGGTATGAAGAACCATGCCTAAAATTTATCTATGCTAATACCGGTAGATAAATTTTCTTCAGAGATTCCTGAGCTATGTGATAGCAAATATCTTACAAATTTATAGTATATGGAATTGATTTCAGAATTAATCAACATAAATAAATAAAGGTTGGGGTGTAAATAATATTCTAGTTGAATTGTTGAATTAACAGAGGCAGAATGACTGAATGAAAGTGTGGAAACCAGATGATTTGAAAAAAATATTTTGGGGTTGGGAATTAAATTAATAATGAAATAAAAAGCTTATGTTGATTCAACATGGATCTAGATGAGGATTAATTTTAATAAAGAATAGGGTAATAATAAAAAAAAAAAAAAAAATATTTTGGAAGATATGGTATACAAATATCATAATTATGATTGTACTAAACAATATTTGTGAGATTAATAGGCGAGGAAAATTTTCTCCGGACACAAAGTTGAGTGTCTGCGTAAATTTTGAGGGGCGACTGTAACGAACCATTTTTACTGGATTCATTAGTATCTCACAAACGCTCAAATAAAATTATTATATATTGTTATCAAATAAATCGAGCGATACTTGAATAATGAGGTCGGAAACAATAGAGGGTTTGTTCTGTCGTTTTTTCAGAGAGTTGGACTGTGAGAATGTTTATATACAAAAAATATAAACATCCGATTTTCAGAATACTTTGAAGCAACACACCAATTCCTGTTTAGGAATCGTATGAATAAGATTCAAAATTGAATGAAATGTTTTATCTTGGTTGGCGACTTTAAATAGAAATGTAACAGCTGAAGGGAGATCAGTGCTGGATAATTCTGGAAGTAGTATCACGTTTGCGTGGTAACGCTGGGGTAAAATATTAAATTGTGTTAATTAATTACGAAGTGATCTTAAAGTTCGTTTAAAAGCTAGAAATTTATACTTTGAAATATTAGGATTGATTCTGGGAAGTAGACCATAATAAGTGAAATTGAATATAATTTAGTGAAAGTTTAAATTTTTGTGAAATATAAAATTAATTTGAAAAGCCGTCCAAAATAAAAGAAATTAACTAGTTTCTTTTTGGTGATGTTTTTCAAGTGTTCTTGGGTATTTAAAGTCAATGTCATGTTTAGCTAGTGAAAAAGTGAACGATCTTCGAGGGAAGATATTTATTAGACTGTCGTAGTCTATAAAATATCTTCTATTTTAATGTTTCAGGACTCCATTTTTTGCTGGACAGGAAACCTCTATCCGCCTGAAAAGGTTTTCTAGTGAGTCCGCTAGAAAGGCAAAATCTCATCCCTCCTTAAACCTGACTCCTAACCTCTAGGCTCCGTCTGTCGCTTTAGGTTACACAGCGACAGATATCCTATCCTTAATAGTTCAATCTAGGTATTCTGACCTTGCACCTCGTCAGAAGACATACACATTTAACTGCACATTTAAAACAAAATGAGAACGGTTTTCTCAAAGTTTGAATTACACACACCCAATTTAGCCAGGTAATTAGGCACACTCACGTAGGCATTGTACTAGTGCGTACGTAGACCAACCTTACAAATTGGCATTTTCTAAAATTTAATCAGAGTTTTAATTTAGTTTTTTTATTATTCTTTCATAAAGGACCGGGTAAAATATTATTCAAACGTTTTAAAATACTAGATAAAAAAGAGAATCTTGTAATTGAATATTATCATTCTCGGAAGGAAAATTTCATTTAAATATAGTCTAGAATTTTCACAAGCGATTATTCCTACCTGGATAATCCAACTAGGAATTCTATTTATCCTACAGAGAATATTTAGAATTATTTGTAAGTAGGGGTATGAATCAAGTAGGGATTTTCCTAGGCTTCAGGAAGCCTAGATAAATCCCAAAGTTAACCAAAGGTGAAGGATGTATGTGGTTGATTTTGCGTTATTGATTAAATGTAAAATTCCCTGGAATGTTTGAAAATGACTAACAAACTTACTCCGACGGAAATAGGTTCGCGATCCTCTAAAATCCCTTGTATTAAAGTAAAACGGAATTTATTTGAATTAGAATATCATTTGGATAAAATTCTCGGACAATATTAGGTAATCTACCTATGTCCAAGCGAGGGAGGATTGACCAAAAGCATTGGAAGAAATCCACCGAGGGCAGCGCGGACGGGGCTGTTCTCCCAAAAGTCGCTTATCTCTGGATATGAACCTTATCAAATTTGGTTCATCCTTCAAATAATTAAAGAAATAACTTAAAAATTCTATCTGAGAAGTAAATAATTTATACAAGTAATTTCTTGTCATTTCCCTAATGGATCTTTTACAGATGCAAACCTGTCACGTAAAAGTATCTTGAAATAGCACAATACAAACATGTCTGTATTGAAGCCCTAGAGTCAAAATCAATAATCCTCAGAAATTGTAAAATCAGAATGTTCAAAATATTACTAGGAACTTTAATTGTAGCTTATTCTTTTACAAAGGAATAACAAACTATAATGGAAATAAATCTCTGGAGTAATCTTTTAATTAATTGTTCCGATGTGTACTGAAGTAAAATAAAATTTAAATAGGTATCTTTCCTATTAGAATTAGTAGCAACTATTACGAGAATATCGATAAAAAGGTAAAATATTTTATGTAGTTAGGATACGTTAAGACTCGACAATATTAACAAATAAAGAACTCGAGTTATTACCAGACACAACGTAGGTATATATCTAGACGATCATATGGCCAATTTATAGTGTTTAAAGAAGTAGGTAAGATTAAAGTTATCGTAACTCCACAGAGTAAAGTAGGAAGTCGGTGAGTGCGCGCGGTATAATAGGTAGTTAGATTATTAGGTTCAATAGAGTAGTAAGGTAGGGGGGGTGTTACACTTGGATTAAAAGTCCAATGCTCTACCGACTGAGCTATCCGGGCTAATTAACCATGAGCCGAAATTACGAATAAACCTCCTGAGCTAACATTATTGTTTTACTTAGCAGTTGAAGCGCTACTTAAACCACTACAAGCATGCTTTGATCAGAAAGCCTAACTTGCGGAACTAAAGTAACATCGTAACCCTCCTCTCGGGGTTAAGGTATTTAATTTGAGGACGCATTTAAAAAAAAAAAAGAAAAGAACAGTTATCAAATGTTGCATTGCTGAACACATTATGGCGACGGTTTGATGCAGGGTTTTTGGCTCACTATAATGACCGTGTTTCAACCTACGAATTGTTTATGCGTGAAGTCTATAATCCTAATTACCAAAACAGAACAAGATACCAGTTATTCAAAAAAACTGTAGCTGTGTATCTGCTACATGCATCTGCTAGCTGTGTACATGTATGTATAACACGTATCTCTGTAGATCTACCATTCTGTCATATCACATTTCAGTCTCGTAAAAAGGTTTTCCAACGCAGCATAAGATATCCGCACTGAAAAATAGAGAGAAAAAGAAAATTTAATTTGCGCTCTCTAACAAAGTTAATCACTTCGTTACAGGTCTGTAACTCGAACCCTTCAGCTCTAGGAAACCTGTTTGTGGCTGGAAAGGTAGTGAGTGCCGTCATTTTAGGAGAATGGGACACCCAGAGTCCAGATTAGCACCTCGACGCGTGTTCGTACAAATTTCGAACGCAAGGTCAAGACACTAAAGCGTGAATTAGCATGTGCATAGCCGTAGCGCTTATTACGTCCAATTTGTCGATGGCGCTCTATTTTAAATCAATAGTAACTTTTTAACCCCCGACGCAAAAACGACGGGGTGTTATAAGTTTGACGTGTCTGTGTGTGTGTGTGTGTGTGTGTGTGTGTGTGTGTGTGTGTGGCATCGTAGCTGCCGAACGGATGAACCATTTTTTTTTTTTAAAGGTGAATTTGTCGGGAGTGTTCTTAGCTATGTTTGATCAAAATCGGTACAGCCGTTTCATTGCGTTGAGGGTTTTTTTATTTTTTACAAAATTAATTACTTGTTAGTAGTTAGTAATAGTAGAGCTTTTTTGTGAAAGATTTCGTCCGGAGAAATACTATCACCATAACTATTTCTGCCGCAAAGCAGTAGTGCTCGCATTGCTGTGTTCCGGATTGAAGGGTGTGGTTGCCGGTGAAATGACAGGCACATGAGACTTTTCATCTTTATGTCTCAGAGTGGCGGGCGCGGTGCAATGCCAGATAGGGTCCTAGGTGGACGTGACCTATGTGATAATGCACTGTTCATAGGCAGAGGGTACCGCTTATCATCAGGTGGGACATCTGCTTGATCCGTCATTCCAAGTTGTATAACTTTTTTAAATAAATAAAGTGATTTTTCATCATAAATTATCTCTCGGATATACATCCGAGTTATAGAGGGCCTGTGGGCCTGGCTTCAGAACCGTACACTATGCGCGGTTCGAGAGGAGACGCATTTGGCCGGTTCGAATGTATTAGCTAAGGTTATGAATTTATTGGTTCATCATTATCAACCATCAGTCATCTACTGGGCCGAGGCCTCCCCCATATACTGGAATAGGAGATCGCAAGTATTGGTGTTGAGTATTCAGCTGGATGCTGCGGCCCATCGCCTTTAGTAATCCCTTAGTTGGCTTTTACGACATCCACTAGTGGAAACGGTCTATTCTTAGACCACAGTCAACTAAGTTTTGGTCATGGAAGTAAAAGTACCTACATTCTTCCGTGGGTTTTTGTTTTGTTTATGTAGGCATTATCTAATAGTTTTATCTTGTTAGAGTATCTCTTGTCTCTATTCCGATTATGTATACATTTAATATGTTGGTGATACCGATATTGTGACGGTAATTGATTCAGACTACGTTGTAATAGTAGAGAATATACAATATACAATTTAAGTTCGAGGACATCACTTAGGAATGTATTTGGGGAAGTTAAAATAATAACAATGCCCTCTCTCTATATTTTTTTTTTATTTTTTTTATACTACTTGGATGACGGAACAAGCAAGAGGCCCACCTGATGTAAAGCGGTAACCTCTGCCTATGAACAGTGCATTACTCGTGCTAATATTTACGAGTGTATCATGTTTACGCGGAAAAATATTAAAAGTTTCGAAAAGAAATGCGACGTTCACAAATTCAACACTAGAAATAAAGATAAATTAGTTATTCCCAAATTCAGACTACAAAAATGTAATAAATGTTTTCTTAGAAATAGTATCCGCTTTTACAATAAAATTCCAAAATTAATATTATCGCTTAGCGAAAAAAGTTTAAGAATTGTATTAAGACAGGTTTGACTAAAGGTGCTTATTACACATATGATGACTACTTGAATGATCGAGATGCTTGGTCAATGTCGGTCTCTGAACTTGACAAACACAATCCTACATAAATTTATGGTTGAAAATAGTTCAGTTGATTATCTATTTTTATAAAAAGGCCCTTTTCAGCCGAAAAATAAAACTGAATTATCAGTAGAAATTATATTTTTGACACGGCATCCCTAAAGATAGCCTCAAATTGTTTATTCAAGTTTTTTATTTTTCTTTGTTATTGTTTTGGTTTGTATTGTAGGAAATTTTATTGTTTTTTGTGTATCGTTGCTTGTGTTTTGTGTTGTAAATCGTATTATTATTTACAATCATTTCTTTGAGAAGGCCCATGTACAGCCGCTACTCAACAATTTATGTACCTATTGACTAATCCAAGTGTACCGAATTTGTTCCAAAACAAATAAATGAATTGAATTGGAGCCTTTAGGGGGTGAGTAAAGACCTCAAAGTAAGTGGACTTCGGGTCAGCGCTCAAAAGTGTCCAAACCAAAGGAGAACCATAACGCATAAATATAAATAAATCTGCCAAGTTTTATCCGTCCATTGCTGCTTGATTATTGAACACGTTTAAAGGACTAGAGCTTGAACCGGCAGTGTATCGCCTATGTAGTGTATACAGACTAGGAATTAAATTACTATGCCAACCTGCCTCGTTATTATTTTTCAGTTGCCTAATAATATTTTTGTACTTATTTGTATGTACTTATTTTACACACTAACATATTTATTTATTTATTGCCTATCCTCCCCCCAATGTGGTTTATTGATGTTCGTGGCATCATTTAATTAGGCCCTGTCTGAAAACCAGCGCTGCACTAAACCTAGGTCTGGTTTAGCCACCACACAACACACACAACCTATCAACTTTCCTACCAAAGTTTATAACAGTTTTTGTTTATTTTTATTTTTTGTTTCTCAAGAGATTGTAGTGTCTACCTATATATATACTTAGTGGATTTTTGTTTTTGTCTTCTTGTTTTATGTGTGTGTTGTGCGTGTGGAAAAATAAATAAAATTTCTTTATTTTCTTTCTTTCCTATTTGTCATCGCTCGAATTTTCAAAGATGTAATTTTTTGGTGTTGATAGTGTATGGAATGCTAAGTCCATCGTACAGTTATTAAAAGTCTTTAGTGCGAGTAAATCAGCCGAAATCTGGCTGATACTGGTTCATCGCCGAGTTGACCTGCGCGACTCGTAAATCGCGCACCGGAAACAATCCGAGCTTCAGGCAACTATCTGAAATTCCAATTATGGGCGACTAGACCGGCTCGCAGGTCGGCTGCACGACGGCGATCACTCACTTGCACTTTTAATTAATTTATTTATCGAGTTCGCGAATCGAAGGCGCAACTTGGGGCGTCGCCCCGCCCCGCGCCCTTCTATAAAAGCCATGGAGGACCACCGACGTCCGTCAGTTCCGTCAGAGACGCCACCGGCGCGAGGCGGGTGGCCAAAGGGCGCGCGCCGGAAGGACGTGGGTTTACATTTTTAAAGTTTAATGTAGGGTGTAGTCGAGGGGATGCGTAGGGTTCGGTCGGCCGCGGCTCGAGTCAGTGGCGGCGTTGACCTTGAGGTGAGTTATGCAGCGCGCGGGCGAGTCGATAGGGCTCGCCGCCCGCCCTCGCGCCCACGCCTGCACTACAGCTGTTTTACTTTGTAACTCGACGTAATCACACTTTTTTCCGCAAGAACCTTACAAGAATAACTTGTAATGCATCTACAAAAGCGGGCTTCTTCTTTTCGTATCAATATTTATAATTTACCTGAAAAGTATTTGGCCACATTAATAGTGACAATGTAGCTGAATTCAGATCATCCCTCGTGCAGGTGTTTGGGCACAAGGAACATACCCAGCAAGTGCGGCATTAACTGTGTATGATCACTGCATTCACACTTGGTTGGTTAGGATCCTGAACCATATGAGTCTCCAACGGCCAACCTGAGTGCGAAGCCGGATTAAGAACTCCCACACTGACCATGACAGATCGTGCTTTGGTGCTAGATGTGGCTGTGGAATTAAAGAGATACAATTCTGTTGGACGAAACCTTTAAAATGTGTACGAAGCCGTCTAGCATTTCACAATTTCTGAGAAATTTCAAACAGGCTTTCCAAAATGAACAAAAGAGCTGCAATTTTATCTAATTTAATCCAGTAATATGAAGCGGTTTGAATCGACCCTCCGTGGGTGGCATGCATGGTTTTCATTTAATTTTATCATTTAACATTTTAAGCATTTTTACTTCAAAAACGTCTTGGAACTTAACTTAACCACAGATAACATAATACTACACTTTACGTTATGGTATTTTTTATGACATTTTTAAGTTTATCTAGCTTGTAGCGGCTTTCTATTCATTACACAAAAAAATCTCTGCTCTTTCATAATCATATCCTTTCATTCCAAAACGTAGTCAACTGTGAAAAAATATTTCACGCCCGTCGATGCGGCACTCAACTACGATAACATTCATAATCCGTAGCGAGCCCATGGGGCTTCCACCAATTGAGTTACGTTCGAAAAATCGAAAATTCGGCTCCCTCATAAATCGTACGAACCGGGTAGCAAGAATACACTTGGTCGGTGGCCAACTATAGACCCTCAGTAATTACTGTCTCAGAAGCGGGTCTTAATTTGCTTAATTCACCTCCAACCCCCTCTTGCGGGCTAAATCGTACGATTTAATGGGATATTTGAATGATGCGCATTGTTTTAAAACGGCTTGCGTCTGTTTGAAACGGTTCCTTATTCGGCTATTTACGCGGCGATTAACATAATAGTGCCTATCTCATTGGACTTGTTTATCACGTCGTGTGATCACAATTAATTGTGAATTGAGGAAAACGCGGAAATAAATTACTGCACGAACAACTCCGGATATCATTTAAGTTATGAAAAATTCACATTTTGATAATATGATACTGTTTTACTTTTGAAACTATCATGGTAATGCACATAATTTTCACTAGAAACGGGATATTTACCATGATTTTCGAGTTTCATGGCGCATGCAACTGGGCTGAAATATCGGGAACAATCAAAACTCGACAATCATGGTAAATATCCCGTTTCTAGTGAAAAGTTTATTGTTTTATTAGAATTGTGGGCAACAAAGGTTAGTTTTCAAAATACTCGTTAAGTACAGTTTTACCTTTCGTGCTGAAGACTACCTTCGTGTAGCTTGCAATAAAAGCCCGCCTAGTATGTACACAACCGCGGTACACCGTATATAGAGCATGAATTTTAGATACGTGAATCCAAGGACAATAAACGTACACTTACGTATTAAACAGCTGAATATTATGGCGACTGCGTACCGTGGGCCACGAACCATCAATATTGCATCCTTTCTCACGAATTATTCCCGTCGGCTTCCTCAAAAATGTCTAGACCGTTATAAAAATCCAAGCCACGCGCTAACATTTCTCTTTATTATCGAAGGGAACAAAATGTCTTTGATATTTTGCACAAAATTGTAAAGGAGCCATAGAGAATTTTCCGAGTATCTATAAAGTGTCCGCTATTTAACCTACCCTTGCCTTTCCCGATGTTTTTGGGATCGGTACTAAGTTTAAGAGCATGATTTGGCAATTGGTTAAATTATTTGCAGTTAACCCAAAAACCCTTAAAAGTTTTTTTTTTATTGTTTTACTTAAGATTGGCGTATATACATAAACGATGTAATTGTACTTAGAAGTGAAGTGCTGCTATAGAATAACAAAAATATAGGTGTACCTACTCAATGTAGAGTTTCATTTATTTACAAAGAAATGAAGTCCTTATACCTAAAGATAACATTTTGGATATTTCATATTTTACCCTACAGTTCTTTCTTCTTCGTCGAAACACTTGTTTTTTCTTGGTTACCTGAAAATTCTTGTGGTAATTCTGAACTATGTTAGTGATCTTGGTTCTTCTAAACATAATAAAATGTGCACTCCTAGGTCGAAAAGCACTTGCATCGCAGAGAAATCCACAGTAAAAGATACGTGAATAAAATTACGGAAATTCTACTTTTCCACGGAAACGTAGCTAGCAACATTTGAATTAAACGTAGCTAGCAACATTTGAATTAAACGTAGCTAGCAACATTTAAATTAAACGTAGCTAGCAACATTTGAATTAAACGTAGCTAGCAACATTTGAATTAAACGTAGCTAGCAACATTTGAATTAAACGTAGCTAGCAACATTTGAATTAAACGTAGCTAGCAACATTTGAATTAAACGTAGCTAGCAACATTTGAATTACACGTCGAAGAAACGTTAAGAATTCCGTTCACCCTTGCAGCGTCTTAGGAACATTATGATTTATACTGCGAGCCCCACGGGCGAATAACGGTAAACAAGGATCATTTGACACCATTTAGCGACACCATTTACTCCTTTTAATAAAAAAAAATAATTAAGTTCAACTTGTCTGCATGTCGACTCGAAAATAATTATGAATCAAATTAACTTACATGTGACTGATTCCATTTAAGATGAAGTTAAGTGGTATGATGAAATTACGAATCAAACTTCTTTCTTTTTTTTATCATTGATAGATCTTTGTTTGACCTCGATCTTACCTGTTGGTAAGTGACGATGTGGCCGAAGATGGAGCACAAAGGTCTAGAAGGCTGCCTTTTTTCACTCTAGCCTTGAAGAGACCCAGATTATAGTTTTCAGGAAAGACAGACAACGGTAGTGTATTCAATTCCTTGCAGTTCGCATTATAAAGGTAGAACAGAAACGTTTAGTACGAATAGAGGGTATACTAATGAGGTAAGGATGGTACCGAGCCGTGCGCTTGCTCGTCCTATGATGAAAAGGAGATGGTGGGATCAGATCGTGAAGTTCCTGGGAGCATTTCCTGAATTGTAACTTACCTGTGACGTTTGATTCCAGTTATTATGTGACAATTTTTTTTTATAATTTAACAAGTCTTTGTCGTCGAGCGACAACTTAAAAAACTTTGTCGCTGGAGAATAAGTTGTAGAATACTATTAGAATACTACAGTTATAGTATGCTACAACTTATTTGAGTTATAATTTAATATAAAGGCGGGCTCTTGCGTATTGTCATTGTAATTAAATTGAGATAAGGAAAGAAAGCAGCCGACGCAATTAAAGGTAGAGGTTTCGTTTCTTCCTTAATGTTCTACTTAATTGCCGCTTCGGAACTGGATCTTGAGGCGTTGGGATGATATTAAAGCAAATGCAAGAAAGGTCTGAAACATTTAATGCAATGAATTACATACTTCTTCTCTTTTCGCTATTAAGATTTGAAATTAAAGTATGGCAGTCTTTGAACAATTACATCAGATCAATGCAATATCCGTATAATTATACGAACTACCTATCTAATTACATCAGATCAATGCAATATCCGTATAATTATACGAACTACCTATCTAATTACATCAGATCAATGCAATATCCGTATAATTATACGAACTACCTATCTAATTACATCAGATCAATGCAATATCCGTATAATTATACGAACTACCTATCTAATTACATCAGATCAATGCAATATCCGTATAATTATACGAACTACCTATCTAATTACATCAGATCAATGCAATATCCGTATAATTATACGAACTACCTATCTAATTGGAAACTAGGAACAGTTTAATAAGTGTTGTCTTTCTAGTTGAAGTTACAGAAACAACAAATAAAGGTTTCCACTACACGTTTTAATTATTTCTAAAACTAAGTTGCTACTTACTACCTGTCATCTACTCGTACTGATGACAATTGCCAAGTTCCTATGACAATACAATATTATGGTGACACCGAGCTGATCTGATGATAGAGACAGAAGTTGGAAGATGGAACAGTCTGTAGGAGTACAACCACTCCACTACTTTCTGATATCCGATTGAGCAGAAATTTGGCATACCTCTCAAGTTCCGTTGATAATGCAATATTAAGGTGACAGTGAGGATCTGATTCTGGAGACGGTAGGTGAACAATGGAACTCCTCGATGATTAATAGTAGCATTTTGATCAGCTCGCGGTTGTAACCACTAATTTTCGAAAAGCTTTCTATAAATAATTTTCAACAACAACTTATTTAAGTTACAACTTTGGTGACAACTTTTACTAAAAGGCCATTGAAAAGACTCGAATTTTCAGTGCTTAATAGAATTAGATTGAATTTATTTTCGTTACAAAAGGGCAGATGCAAATACTTATAAGAAAATTCTTTCGGCGATTCGTAGGAAAATGTTTTTGCTGGCGACTCAATCAAAAATGTTTACTGGCGGAGAAGCTAGTTCAATATTTAGCCCCTACCTTTAACTCTCATTACCTATTCACGTCGCCGGCAAACGTACCTAAATAGAATCGAGTTTAACGTTCACGAAATGCACTAAACGTGACATTTTGTCGTGAGTAGGGATAAGTACTTGCTCCTCGGCGTTATTGTTTTGTTTTACCACACACAACTTTTTATCGTAGAACATTTTCTTTCTAGAAATGTCGGTACTATATTTTTTGTAAATATAATCTCTCATCGTAGAGGCTCGGACTATATTGAAACAGTCCGGTTCGCTCACAAACCCTTTGTTTTCTGCCCAAAATAAACACTGAAAACAGTCTTATTTTGCAGGCTTCGTTCAGGTAGCTGTCGAATCACAAAACGACCGACACGTTTGGTATATACCGATACTTAAGTATCTTTTGTTGACCACACGGGAAATTAAGCCTGAGAGGTTGTTGCGTGTTTGTAACGTCAAAAACAATTCCATGATTACTTAACTGGCTAACTCGAGCTGAAAGAGAATAAAATCGAGGATCGATACTTGCTTTTTGGAGTTTACTCCTTAAGAATCGATTGTAATATAAGGCCCACGGTACGCAAAAAGACGGGGAGTAAAATCAAGCGATAACAAAAAGTAAAGTCGTTATATTTTCCCTCTGCGCATCATTTTGTCGCATCTTATAGGCACTGAACTGGTCTGGAGTAAACTCCAGTAGCGTGTCCAGGCGCTGGCACACATATTTTTTAACCCCCGATGCAAAAAGAGGGGTGCTATAAGTATGACCGCTATGTGTATCTGTCTTTTGTGTGTGTGTGTGTTTGTGTGCGTGTGTCTGTCTGTGGCACATTAGCTCTTAACCGGGTAAACCGGTTGGATTTCGTTTTTTTTTTTTTTTTTATTTAAAACCCGGATTTCTAGTAATGGTTCTTACACATGTTTTATCAAAATCGGTTCAGCCGTTTCATTGCGTTGTTTTTTTTTTTAAATTTCTCCTTGTTTTATTTGTATTGGTAGATGATTCTCTTACATACGAGTATCTCTGTTTTCACATCAGCCTGTGCATAAGAAAGTCAGTTAAAAGTATAGATTGCATTATGATGCAAGAGGAGAGATGGAGCCCTGTGATGCAGAGGGCTTTATCGAGGTGATAAGGAGGAAACGGAAGCCCTCTAGCCGGAACCAGTGTGGTACTCACCATCTATCCAGTGAGCAGCACTTCCGAGCGGAGGTACCCACTACGCAGATCTACGTGTCCCGCGTCTTCTTCGACGTGAAGGCCGCAGAAGTGGTGGAGTACGTCAAGAGGAAAGTTGGAGTGGGATTGAGGGTCGTGAATTTAAACTCTCGTCATAATGTGGGCTTTAGCTCATTTATGGTGAGGGTCCCTACGGAGGATCTGAAGATCTACTTGAGCGCTGACTTCTGGCCGAAAGGGGTGAAGTTCCGGCGGTTCAAGTGCCGTCTGTCAGGTGATCCCCCGGGCCGGGACACGTCGGCGATCACACGTGTGTTTTAGATTAAGTTATAAATATCTTTATATATATGTTAGTTGTAAGGTATATACGAGTATTACTATGGGCCTTTGTCTAGGTACAATGTACATTTTTCACTGTTGCCTGAAATAAATGTATTGAATTGAATTGAATTGAATTGAATTGAATTATTTTTTAACAAATTCACATTTAGCAATAATCATTATCATTACCAGCCTCTTGAAATCCAAGATAAGGATTCGACTAAAACACAAAAGGGGATAAACGCATTTTACGAAACTCTGCGTTGTCACAGCTGGACATAGGTCTCCCCATAGAATGCCAAGACGAATAGTTTTTAGCTGACTCCATTTGCAGACTTACCTTTAAATTTTTTTACCAATAGATCTCTCGTATTTTTTCTGCATTTTCCGTTCAGTTAGGTATCAACTGTTCTTTCATTTGAATTGAGCAAAAAACATTTAGCAACTCGTTATTTCGATGCATTTTGATGCGAGCCAGTGAACTCTGCATTCCGTAAACAATAGCGTTAATGAAGATACCGTTATATCAATAAATCCGAGCGGATGCTGTTTACTGATTGCCCGAATGCAGTGCAGCATCAGAGGTCCCGACAGAACCTCTGATGCTGCACTTCGTCCTTTGGCACTTCAAATTAGCTCTTGTGTAAAATGAGCTTCAGGCTGAAACAAGTTAAAATTATAAATACACTACGTGAACCACGACATTAGAACATCATCAAAAAGAGCCCAAACTCTTTAGGGCTACTATTAATCATCGAGTTCCATTGCCCACCTTCTCCGCCATCATCGGATCAGCTCGCTGTTACCATAATATTTTATCGTCATCGAAACTTGCAGGTATACGTAATTTCAGCTCAATCGGTTGGGTAGAACTCTTATAAAATTCAATTGCAAAATCAATCAAAAGAAGTTGTTTATAAACACAGATATAGAGTATATTCATTTTTGATTATTTCTTTTATTATACTCTCAACCAGTTTTCTTTACAAAGTTGTGTAATTATGTGTATTTTGACGTTCAAAAGTGTACTTTTTTGCCTATTTGATAAACAAAGATTGAATTGAATGGAATTGTATCGATCATCCCATTGAATTGTAGAACAAATTTAGTATATTTAATTAACTTAGACAATTATTTAATTGAAACAAGCCCTGTCCTAAAAGTTACCCCTTAGATAAGGAAATGAAGCAATATCTACAAAGGATATGCCTTCTGTCCTACAAACTGGAGAATTCCTGAGGTATTTCAGAATTCCGCCGTCGCCAAGCCGGCGCCTTATTATGCAAACTCATTGTAACATGGTCGGCTCTCCACTCGACACTACTCTGAATCGCACTATAATATTCTAGGCTCTTTGCGAAATATGTTTTCTCTATATTGTTGTTATTGTGAGGTTTTTTCCATGACTTTTGGAATAAAAGATGATATTGTTGGTATTAGAAACTTTTTATTTCGTAATTATTTATAGAATTTTGTTTTTAATAATCAAATGCAAATAGACAATCGCATGTATCAATAAGATTAAGAGCTATGTTCGGAACGTGCGTAGCAGTGCTACGCGCGGCGGACAATCTCGTAGATTGATTGCTACGAACAAAGTCAACAGTAGGACGGCGAGAACTCAATCCGGAATTAGTCCAATCAAACCCTCAGCGCGTCATGTTATGCGAAATTGAGTACAGTCAATTTACGTTGATACACTTAAAATTCGAACACATTCGTCCATATCCGGTGAGCCATCGTTAATGTCTAGTCGAGAGGCGGCTGGTGAGAGGTGACTGTATCTCTCGGCAACATTTTGATCACTATTTTTGAATTCCGTTACCAAAAGGTAAAAAGCATCATAGCGACTATTTGTAATTCTAAGTGGGGGTGTAAAGACCTGGACTGACATCCCGCTGTGGGGCGTATTATGCATTGTGTGGTAACCCTACCAATCCAGCCCAGCTCGTTAAAGTAGCAGAGCAGAACTTTAGGTTGATGGCAACACCGTTGAAATGTGCCCGAAGGCAGCGATGATGGAGAACAGGATCCAAGTAGCTCCTGCAGACCCGTCTTGGTCCTGACCTCTGCTGCCTCTCTAGGTATATGTGGCCAAATCAAATTTATTGGGAGGTATATTATATTGGGAAATTCTCTACAAAGTGTTTAAATTCGGCATACACATAGCAACGGCGCGATCCTCAGGGCGTAAGTCTCACTCGCATTTGGGTGAATTAATATATTTTATAATGATTTATTTTTCAATTTCTAGCGGCTATGACGACGTGGCAAGATTGCTTCGTAAAACTCGCGTAAACTTCTGAGCGGTAACGGTTTTTCTTGACTGTAACCGGTTTATGCTGGTTCAGACTCTAAAGAGATAAGATTCTTTATAACGTGTAATCTTTTTGTATTACGTCGGACTTTGTCGTTCGTTAGTGTCCGTCACTTGCACTGAGCTTAAATTGCACAATGTAAGCGTGTGCCGGCACACCCAAACTGACTACCGATGCAGCCACAAAAAAACACTCAGAGATTAAATGCAGCAATCTCCACCCAGTCACTTTTTATATGATCTTTTTTATCAACAAATAAATATTATTGGTCTATTAAATTAAAATCAACAAAAAGTTATAGTAAACGTTACGAGCTGTAAGCAGCAGATTGCTTTTTCTACGTTGTTGCTTAAATTTGATCAACGCCAGTATTTACTTTTTACAACCGGTGCTTACTTTTTGGTTCCCTATTTCCATCAGGGTTATGCCGCGCGACGCCCATGAATTGGCGCAGTGCGATTACAAATTTAAGCCGTCGCTGCTAATATGAATGACAACGGTCGACCTACTCGACATTCATTTCCCTAGGCGCACCTCTCTTATAATAACTTACACGGCAACTTCGCCTTAAGGTACGAATATGTACCTTCCTCTATACGAGCGGAGGGAAACACCTTCGAGGCCGGCTCCGTTCTAATACAGCGTTATTTTTTCAACAACAAAAACATCAAATTACTTAAATATTTCGGCGTCCCAAGCAACCGCCCGTCTTTCAATAATATAGTTTCAATATTCATTTTGTTTACGCTTTTGAATGGAGTCAAATTACACGCAGACTACAATTTCCGCCGTTTCAATTGGCGAGCTGCTAACAAATTTATATATCTGATGAAGGTGTAGAGCTTGGCGCCCTATAATCCAGATTCGACCCTTGAATGGGAGCGAACGAGCGGGTGGCCGAGGTTTTAGAGTGGCCCTTCAATCAGCCCTTCCATGCGGGCGCGCGGCAGCGGGCGGCGCGGAGGGGAACACTGTGAGGCGAGAGGGGGGGGGGGGGGGGCGCATGGCACGAGGACCTTTGAGCTACCAGGCTCTTTGACACGAGCCACTGGCGCACTCTTCAAGTAATGATTCATTCTGCTGATGACTGACGCGGCTAATGCGACAGTTTCCCCCCTCCCTAGTGTTTGGATAAGGATTAAGGGTTCGTTCGTTGTAAATTAGATTTTACTGTCTCCTTTCCTTTGAGTCACTTTTCTCTTGCATAAAGTACACTGTTCGTTTTATGAACAGTGGCTTACTTGTCGTCGGTTCTGAGGGATGACATTCTGCCGTTGATTACCGTTCCACGATGGTTCATTGTAACACGAAACGTTACTTTCCGTTAGAAAAATAAGGCTATTTATGTACGTTTTTGCACTATAATGTCCTTTATGTAAGTTACGATGTTTTGATGTTTGGATGTTTGTTACTCAACTACACCCAAACGGCTGAACCGATTTAGATGAACTTTGGTACATAGATAGATTATGACCTGGATAGCTATAGCTTAGGCTACTTTTTTTCCAGGTAAAACGCGAGTGAAGCCGCAGGCGGACACTAGTTTCAAATAAAGTAACAATTAAAATTATTTTGTTTAGTATTTATCAATTGGGAAGTTTTTCGTTTCAAGTTTCGTTTTCACTCCAAATAGGTGCTCAAAATAAGAAATTATTTTTTTCAAAAATCTCTGTTTCGCTCTTAACGGTGATCACTGATAATAAATGATTTACTTGATACTTAGTAGGTATCACTAACTATTATTTATTCTGTGGTAAAGCCGAGTGAATACGCATGCACCACTGAGCTATCACAAAAAGCCCATTGTTGGCCAGATTAAAGCAAAATGTTGGCAAAATTCACCAATTTAAGAGACAATTCGCAATCGCGATAAACCGACGCGTAGTTTAAATCCTTTAATCGATATTCAAATATAATTTAATCCGCCTTCGTTCAAAGCTCAAACTTAACAAGAATTGATCTCTTACACAATATAAAACTTATACGAAGGGCTTTGGAAATTTATTATTATAGTTTCATTTTACATACATAGACACACACCTTTTTCACGAAAGGGTATCCAGAGCCTCGCCTCTATTCACTATTCTACTCTATTCATGGGTTGCACCATCGTGGGACTATATATGTGACAAGTGGTGAGCTCATCGCCACCATTGCTTCCCACGACTAACTTGGCTAACGCTTTCTTCCAGTAATAACACATTCCATAATAAGCAGCCAGGACTATTATATGTTTGTAAAAAAAGAACCTTGATAAGTATGTATAAAACTTTCTTGTAGCATTGTTTTTGACAGCAACCTACATTTTTATTTAGTAGATAGGTAGGTATATATCATTTGCAAGTTGTAAAACAAAAGTAGACCCGTCCATTGACTTGCATGTTTCTCTTCACGTTACTTTTGACAAACTCCTGGTTAATAATTGTTTTAATCTACAAAAAAATCCAATTAAAAGTTTTTTATCTCTGCGAGGCTTATGCTCGGTTTGCAGCGACGCTCGGTGTAACTCTGGATTTTTACTGTCCCTTTCATTTTAAAACATTCTGTTGGCATTACGTGATATTCGAATATTTCAACTCAAAACAAATTCGCCCAATGCGAATCTGACTCGCGCATCGAGGGTTTCACAGTCAGAGATAATCAAAATGGTTTTTTATACAAAGTTGTGACCTAAATGTTTACAATATGGCAAAGAAAAATCTTTATATTTTTCATAAACAATATCCATTTTAATGTTAAACTTAATTTTATTTTTGCTTAAAAATTAAATCAGAATTAACTGTTTAACTTAGGACGTGCAGGCTCATAATTCAAAGAGTTTCAGAAATTTATTTAATATATAGGTAGCACCGCATTTTAGGGTACATTTTAACGTTAAAAACAGCAACAAATTGGATAAACGTCTTTCAAACATTGACGTATAGAGTAGTATTTATTATACTACCTACATTTCAATGCACGCAAAGGTTGTCACGAATTTTTATGTCGAAATAACAAATATTTAGCATTTTTTTAAATATTTTGTAATGACCTTTGGGTTAGCGCTCGTAAAGTGTCCGAACTAAATGAGAGACAAAACGCATAAAGAGGAACAATCCTGATAAGTTTTATCCGTCCCTAGCTGCTTGATTATTGATCACATTAGAAGGACTAGAGTGTTAACCGGCAGTGTATCGAACTGATTTGTCATCGTTCGAATTTTCAAAGGTGCATAATTAAGGCGTTCATTGTTCATGGAATGCTAAGTCCATCTTAGAGTTATTAGAAAGTCTTTAAATACCGCCACGCAGATAATAAACCTTATCACAATGAAACCGTGAACTCGCACCTGTAAATATTTATTTCACCAATAACAGTAAAAGAACGCTCGAGAAATATCACCCGTTTGTATTTTTCAATTCCGTGTTTCGTATAGTTGGCGTGCGTCAATATAATATAATGTATTCAGTCGATATGAGAAAGCGGGTCGTTATCATGTCAAAGAAGCTATCGCGTTACTGGACTCAAAAGACTGCGGTTTGTTTGATGTCCACGGACGATAGATCCTCAATAAACTGTAATTCTATCTTGTAGAAAAGTTATTGGGAAGTGAAGCCTAAATTATATCGAATATGGTTTTGTAAGTTTCATTCATTCCTGTAAGTTCTGAAGCTAGCCTCTTTTTGTATTATTATTGTAGATCTGTTCAAAATGTTAATTTTCAACGATATCAGGCTCCATGGTTTGATGATGGCCAGCTTAGGATGAACAGGATCTAAGGTACTACTGAATCTGAATTTTCAAGTTTGTGCTTAAATTTCAAATGACATGACATGTCTTTCTCCCGCAGAGTCGGTTCTTATATTTCTTTAGCTGTAATATTTAGGGTCTGATGATGACCAGCACACGAGGAATAGGATCTAGAGTGCAGCGGCTGCTCCGATTTTAATGCGGTTTTATTTGTATAAAAACTGGTGATTTTTTATTTGTATAATCACTGAATACTCTTATAACCGGGGGTTTTTAAATGTTGATTAAATTATCTTGTTTTCTTACATTACAAAACAAATACATTGATACCGCATATCAAAGTATGAAATAACATTTCCTTAATACATCTCCAATGACTTCGGAGTTTATGTAAATTGTAATACACGCCTGGAATATTTCGTTTCTGATGTATCTAATGCAAAGCCAACTTTTTACGCATTCACTGGGTGTCCCATTAAAAACTTGACTTAAAAAAAAAAGTAATGTACCCGTAGCCTTGGGATGATCGAGAGAATTGAAACTTGGTTTTACTTTTATAGTATTAACTGTCTTTATATAATATTTCTAAAGGTATTCAATGTTTATTTGTATAAACTACAATGGGGTTTGATCTGTGTTAAATAAAAAAAGCAGCCAAGTGCGAGTTGGACTCGCCCATCAAGGGTTCCGTAGCAGCAAGTAACATAATATAAAAGTTCTTGTAGTTTGTTGTAAATTTGATCGATGTTTTAATAATAGTGTATTAAAAAAAAACTACTAACTAGATCTCATTTAAACCAATTTTCAGTGGAAGTTTATATGGTAATGTACATCATATTTTTTTTTTAGTATTAACATTCTCTTATTTTAGAAGTTACGGGGGGGGGGGGGCACTTTTTACCACTTTGGAAGTGTCTCTCACGCAAACTATTCAGTTTAGAAAAAAATTATATTAGAAACCTCAATACCATTTTTGAAGACATATCCATAGATACCCCACACGATGATGATGATAACGGGTTGATGTTTTTTTTTTTTTTGTTTCAGTTCTAAGTATGGGGAATCCCAAAATTAACTGTTTTATTTTCTATTTTTTTGTGATATTCTGAATGCAGTTCACAGAATACATCTACTTACCAAGTTTCAACAGCCTAGCTCTTATAGTTTCGGAAAAAAGTGGCTGTGACATACACGGACAGACAGACAAACAGACATGGCGCGTAATTTTTGGTTACGGAACCCTAAAAACGAAAGAACTAAACAATAGCTTACTGTATTATACAGTAGCATGGGTGTTTTCCTGAATGCCAAAAAACTTGAGTCAAAAACTTCCATTAATTTTCAAATGTAATTAAAACGTGGATACATAAATTGTATTGTAAATAACGCTCTTAATTAACATGAGCGGTCAAAGTATTAATTTCGCCATTAATTTAGAGTAATTGCTGCGTTAAAATTTAGGCAGATATTAAACCTTAAATTGTATTTTATGTTTCTGTTCTGTATGTTTTAAAAAACGTATCTACGTCAGGCATTAATCGTTATAAACTCGGGTCTGATGTATGGTTATTAAAAATAATAGGGCACCATCGTAATTACCTCTACTTTTTACTTAGTTTGATTCATTTACATTATTTTCCACACAATTGCCTTCTGTTTACGTGTTTTTTATTTGTTTTAGGTACGTACACATATTATTATTAGCGTATCTACACTTGTACCTACATCATGTGCTTCAAACCAGGTAAGTGAACCAAAACTGAAAAACCTTGAGGCGTAACGATTTTTCAGAATGTGAACATGTTCAACCTTGTTACATTGTTGCCCACAATGAATCGATCGAACTTGCCTACCAATTGACCGTCCGATTGTCCGGTTCTGCGGAAGTGGTGCATCCGGGCTGGGAGCAAGCCGGATTGTTATACCCGGATTCTTACGCCGGGTTTTGACACGCCCGCGGGTCACTACCCAAAATACTTTATAAAGATCCTTTTTGCACTGTTGATAGATTGTAACAGGATGTTCCTTATCCATTCGAACCCTATCGGTGGACGTGATAAATATTCACACGGTTTGGGGTTGAAATATGGCGATTCAAGATTTCTTGCATGGAGAATTTTAACAACCACGTATTTCTAGTGTTTCTGAGAAAATGTATCAAGAGTGTAGGGTCTTTTTTTGTGAGGATATTTTGCGAAAGACTTTCCAAAGCCTAATTTGTCAAACGAAACCTCTAAAAAATAATACATCTCCAAATACAATTTTTCCTTACCCGTCTCCCAAACATGTCACAAGAACTTTGCCGCAAACCGTCGAACATTTAATAAAGCGAAAAATCGCTAATACCTCAACTCCCAACTTCCATAAGATGCTTACTAAGTTTAGAAGCACTAAGAGCGGTAAGAGGCGGCAATGCGTTAATCCCACTTCTGATATCGAAAACGCGTTCAGTGGCTCCATCCAAATAAAATATAAATAAGAATCACGTATGTAATAAAGCGGGGCGGAGCGCATTCCTCACACGTCCGGAGGCTTCCAGGGCTTAGAAGAACTTGGGCCATTACGCCGCGTCCGAGATTTCACTCCGAGCGCTGATGCTGTTTTCAACGTCTGCGAAATTTTAAGTTTCTACAACATTTTCGAACATAAATTCATATTAGCGATGTTTGTGAGTGCGACCGGCCTTTGTTTTTTGGGAGCGAGCGTAGTATCTGATGGTTATTGCAGTATATGGCGACAGAAATTGCCGTTGTGGTTTCTGCATTCGTAGACTGTTCTAAGATAGAGCCTTCTTATCTTACAGTAAGCAAGATTCGTTTTATTATAAACAGGTGTTTCTGACAGCATCGTTTCGTGGGAACCCTAGCCTTAGGAGCGGAATTTAGAAAAGCCTTTCTTAGTGGAGGCCTACGACATAATCCTCCAAATTGTATGTTCTTTGGACCTTGCCTGAGGGTTGACCTTAATGTAGTAGGGCGTAGAGAGTTAGTAATACATAATGTATATTTTTTTATATTTATGTAGTTTGAATACGTACAATCCAATAACGATGTGGAGACAATATACTGTTTTTTTTATGTGACGGTACTAGCATTTGGGCCCATTGATGTTAAGCGGTAACCTCTGCCAATATGCATTACCCATAGGTCACGTCCATCTAGGACGCGCCCTATGTGCCAGTGCACTGCACCTGCCACCCTGAGACATAAAGATGAAAATCTTATGTGCCTATAATGTCACCCTTACAAAGCGAGCGCTACTTTGCGGCAGAAATAGCTATGGTGATAGTACTTCCCCGAGCTAACTCTTTCACATGCTCCGCGTGTAATCTGATGAACAAGATGGCGAACTGGCCACGATATTGCCGCGAAATCGATTAATCAATAACAGCGCAAGATTTTAGCGCGCGATTGCTAATTGGTAAGAAGAAGGTTCCCGCGCTATACAAATTGGTCTACGGCGCAGGTACATCGGGGCGACATATATTTTGGGTAAAGCTGTACCAAAGACTTTCTAATAACACTCAATGTCTACTACTAACAAAATCGTTTTGTAGGTAGATCGTCTTTTTCCTTTTGTGTTGGTAAAGCCACCGGATCAAAAATATTATCTTTGTATAAAACAACAGTAAAAAAAGTCGTTCAAATGCCTGTATTTGAGAAACTTCGGCACCTTTTCCAAATTAAAATTTTGTACCGTTATTTATAGAGTATAGTAGGTACTCGTCAATGGTTCTTTTGTACATATATATATACGGATATATTCAGTGAACCACGTAACGTAGCCAAATCGAAACGATATATGAAGCCGTAGGTCCCATTCCAGTGGGTTTCAGCCTCTTCGGGCCGCCGTTTTGTTCCTGACCCAATTAGATTGTTTAATTAGAGCGGTGCAAAACATAAGCGTAACATCCTTTCGTATGTTCATGTCGTAATAACCGTCGAGATAATTTACAAAGTGCATAATGTAATATGGATGATGTTATTATGTAATTTATCTACCGCTTAAATATGGCTTGTGACCACGGAGTTCAGAATTTCTGAATTTTTAAAAACAGTAGTTTAAAGCGCTTTGTACTTTCATTATATTGGTGTTATGTTATTATCTTATTTAATTTTTATTTTTATTTTGGTAGACCTTTGTTTGACCACAATCTCACCTGTTGGAAAGTGACGATGTGGCCCAAGATGGAGCACAAAGGTCTAGAAGGCACCTATTCACTCTAGTCTTGAAGAGACCCAGATTATAGTTTTCAGGAAAGACAGACGACGGTAGTTTATTCCACTCCTTAGCAGCTTAGCTTAGCTTATCTCTAATGTATTATATTGATACATTGTTATATTTTTGCTTTTGGAACACAGCGCGGCAGTGTCGCATGCTTTCGTAGACAAGTTAATTTTATAAAAAATCCCTACGTTTTGAAACTGCTGAACCAATTTTGAAAAAACATGTCAAAGAACCACCGCTAGAAAACCTGCTTACAAATAAAAAAACGCTTTCATATCGGTTCACCCGTTTACGAGCTACGGTGCCACAGACAGACACACATAGCGGTCAAACTTATAACGCCCCTCTTCTGGCTGGGGTTAAAAAAGCTTACAGATTTAACATATCGCAGTTCGCAAAAACACCGAAATATAATTTACTGCCGTCATAATAAATGTATCCACAAATACGCACACCCCAATTGATAAAATCGGATTGCTATGACGGTGATTTCCGTTGAAATAAAACATTTACTACCCGCGTGTACACAGCAATCAGTGCAAAAGTCCACATACTCTTTAGTTCACTGTGGAATTGTAAATACACAGAAGAAATGTTAGTACAAACGACAGATATTTCACTCTGGCAACACTATAGGACACTATGTATGAATTTATGGCTCGTAGCTCATATTAAGGCAAGTAGTAAGAAATAAGAGTCACTATTAAGTCATAGCCCAGGTTAAAATGGTGGCAGAAAAACCAAGGTTTTGGAGCACAACATCCACCATTCCGTAAAGAAACGCAATACACTTCTATCTATCTACACCACATATGTGCTCCATAAATATGTTACACTGGTTAAAATGCCACCAAAATTACACGATGTAATTTTAAAAAACACAATAAAGTTAAATTAGACACAATTAATCAGACACACACACACACACATCAAACTTATAACACCCCTTCGTTTTTCGTCGGGGGTTAAAAAATGAAGATGTTTCTTTTAAATATGAAGTCTTTTATAAAATGAAGTTTTATATTGAAAGTATATTGAGAACGGCTCAGGGCTGGCAGAGACATTGTAACTCTAGTTAACTGCTGTGACAGCACGTGCGCTCACTAGACTACTTACACAGTTTATGTAAATCGGCGCAGAACAATCTCAATTGGAGGTATATTATACGATGATATTGGAACATGGTCTGCAGCCGGGCTATGAGCTAATAGACAGCGCATGTTGTCTGAAAGACACCACCAATTTTTAACCACAGTAACAAAACTGAACTGCTAAGGAGTGGAACTCGCTGCCGTCGTTTATCTTACCTGAAAACTACATATAATCTAGGTCTCTTTACGGCATGAGTGAATTGTCGTTATAAGGAATACAAATATTATTTTATATAGATTTGAAACTATGATACTTAGATACCCTCCTGGTTTTAAAAATATTGAGGGAAAATACACCCCCAGCGTCGTGGGTTATAGGGCTTCCCCCAAACATACATACATAGACACACACCTTTTTCTCCGAATGAGTAAGCAGGGCCTCTTTTCACCGTGGGTTTGCACCATCGTGGGATATAGACGTGACAAGTGGTGAGCTTATCGCCGCCATTGCTTCCCACGACTGACTCTGCTAACGCTTTCTTCCAGTAATAAAACATTCCTTAAATAAGCTAGTTTACAGGAAACCTACGTTTTGCTTACACATAACACAAATTTCTGCCCAGCAGCAGTATATTTGCGGTGCACAAGAGGTCCTGTCTGCGTATATCCTTACTCGTTAACACCAGCAATGCTTGGCTATTGTTACCGGAAGCGTTGACTATCTTCATTTATGCCACTTTATTACTAGGTAGTTCTCAGCTTAATTAGTTATTTATATTATCCGCTGTGACATTTCATTAGACATTATTTATACAAGAGACTCTATTGTTTTATACTTGGCATTTTAAACAAACGAAACTAAACTATTCTTTCTTTATCTACGAACTAGCTGGGCCCGCGACTTCGTCCGCGCCTGGTCCGCATCAGAATTAAAAATAGCCTAGCACTTAAGAAAAGCTTCCTATTAGTGAAATAATTCAGAGATCGGTAGATACGGATCCTCTTTATAATCTAAACTCACAATCAAACTTTATAATAATAATACTAATAATAATTCTTTATAATAACACTAGCGACTCGCCCCGGCTTCGCACGGGTAGCCCCCAGTGACTCCCCCTCCCCCCTATGTCAATCTCTTGGTTCTAAGCTACCTCCCCACCAATTGTCATCCAAATCGGTTCAGCTGTTCTTGATGTAAGTGTAACTAATGGTGTAGTGTGTGTGTCTTGTGTTTAAGTGGTGTAACTAACACGACTTTGTTTTATATATATAGATTATTATAGTATAGTTAATCGTAATATTTTTAGATTTTCTATTTCAACTGTATCGAATCATAAAGAAAAATTAATGCACCTATTTAACCGAATTCAAAAAGGAGGAGGACTCAGAAAATTTAATCTAGCTTTATCCAAAACGTGGACCTTTTATTCGTTTCATAAACGAAGTAATTACACAAAACCTAAAACTTCCAGCGCTCGGTTATGAAAAATTAGAAGTCATTTTACAGAGACTAGTCTTCGCCAACTCATATTAAAGCGATTAAAAAGTTAAGAGTAAATTATGAACGTCCATGTTTTATTTCGCTTGCAGTAATATTATTTCGTAGAGGTCCTACGCAGCGAAGCGTGACAATCGCCGCAAACTTGGTTACTACACGACGGGAAAAATATGGCGCACTGTAATAAATTAAAATGGCAAACCATACATTTATCATTGTAAATATTAGGAGCAAGTTTTATATTTTGATAACGCTACGAAGCGTAGAGGCTCTACGTGCTACGATGTTGATGTGATTTGTAGTTACTTCAATATTTTATATGACTGCTCGTAATAAAAGTACCCGCTAGCTATCAAAATATTTCATATAGATATAAAAACAATTTGAAAACTTTTTTTTCTGTTATTTTAACTTTTTAAAATAATAGTTAAAAAAAAGATATCTAGTCACTTTCTTTCATAAAAAATTTATACCAAATAAATAAGCATAAGTTTTTCAATTCTATGGTAATATTTAATTAAAGGCATAATAAAAAGTCATTTTACCAAATCTAAAAATCGAAAGACCGTATACTTTCATGTAACTCGAATTTATTTGTGATATGCGCATTAGCAGGTTAATTAATTATTGATAAAGAAGTAAAGCGTGTGCTAGGTATACCTACCATTAAACTTTTTGAGTTTCTATGACAGTATTTAGAGGGGATAGTTTACGCAGCGGGAATTTTTCATATTAAAATTCAACGTTTAAGTTTCATTCATAAGTTCCTCTTTTTGTCATTTTCAATCACTCTCATATCGTTATAACACAGAGTAAGGAATAATACTAACGTACAAGTTATAACAAGTAAACTCTTATTTTAAATATGATACGCAGTTCTCAAAAAAACATCAATTGCAAAAAGTTAACTCACCTTCCAAACTCGATAGTTACGAAATGCGAGTAGCGTACGCCCTTATTGAAATGTCTAGATTACAGGGCCGTTCCTAACCTTAAGTTAAGTGCTAGAGATACTATTATGAAATCTGAGCCTAGTCCATTAACGCTCCAATTAATATCTGATGACATTGTGATAGTCTTGAGAGTACTATGCTGATTTAGTTACTAAAGTCTGAAAGTCTTTTGATATTGTTTAGTGTCACATAGTGTTAATGTTACAGTGTTTTAAGGGTACTACTTCAACTGTCTGTCCGTCAAGACCCTTTTTCTCAGAAGCTACTTCATGTATTAACTTCTATTTATGCCAATTATTTTCAAGTAAATATTTTTCCGACTCTACTTATATAAGTTCAAGAATAAAATCAAGCTTCAAAGCTCAATTTATTAAAAAGATATGGCAATTAATGGCTTATTTGTGGAAATCGCAAAAATAAAAAACCTTTAGAGCAAATCTGAAGTTCGGAATGCTAGGAGGCTTTGTGACACAAATAAAGGAAATAGTCTAAAAATGAGAATGGGATGTGATGGTGAAGATTCTAGGAAATAGTTCCAGTATGCACTAAAATGGAGCCCTCAGAGCTCTCTCTCGGACTTGTCCGTTTGTCTTGTGTGAAGTATATTTATATTTGGACTTGTTAGTAAGATTCGTGTAAGATTTGCCCTGGATGCTTGCTTTTTGAGGAATGTGTTACTGGAAGAAAACGTTAGCCGAGTCAGTCGTGAGAAACAATGGCGGCGATGAGCTCACCACTTGTCACGTTTGTCGTCTTGTCCCACGATGTTGCAACCAACGGTGAAAATATGCCCATGAGGCTCTGATGCCTATGCCTATGCCTATACCTATTCGGGAAAAAGACGTGTCTATGTTTGAAAAAACTATTTTACGCTGGAATATTCCCAGAATAGGTATAGTTAAAACAGAGATGCATGCATCCCGGCGCCACATCACATCATCGTCTTTTGTGAAAATATTCACCTTCATGCTAACTAACCAGAACCCTGGTGAAATAGCAACACAAATATTCACCTTCATGCTAACTAACCTGAACCCTGGTGAAATAGCAACACAAATATTCACCTTCATGCTAACTAACCTGAACCCTGGTGAAATAGCAACACAAATATTCACCTTCATGCTAACTAACCTGTACCCTGGTGAAATAGCAACACAAATATTCACCTTCATGCTACCTAACCTGAACCCTGGTGAAATAGCAACACAAATATTCACCTTCATGCTAACTAACCTGAACCCTGGTGAAATAGCAACACAAATATTCACCTTCATGCTAACTAACCTGAACCCTGGTGAAATAGCAACACAAATATTCACCTTCATGCTAACTAACCTGAACCCTGGTGAAATAGCAACACCAATATTCACCTTCATGCTAACTAACCTGAACCCTGGTGAAATAGCAACACAAATTCAAAGACATTTTAGTTTATAACGTCGTCAGTTCACACCCAACTCTCTGTAGACGGTAAGATATAAATTTATTCACATGTAAATGTCTTTCGCTTCTTAAATTGGGCTTAAACGAGTATGGAGCGAGCGCCGCCAAGTATTATGCCTAATGAAGTTAAACATGTCCCAAACAGGGAACTTCGAGACTAGACTCCGCACCAAGTTACAATATCGCACTCGAATTATTGCGAGGCCTTGGATCCCGGGAGCTCGTTCCACAATAATGGATGTATTTAGTTTGACTAGGGTTGCGATGGACTATGGGACTTTGAAAACGAGAAAACAAAGGAAAAATACTCAGGTATCTATTTGTAAGAGGCGCTGGCCGTCCAGTTGAGAATCTGTTCAGTTCTATCGGAGGCACCACGCCATCCAATAGATGTGTTTTGTCTACGGTTCATTTAAAATTTAGATCCAACTTTTGCAAATTGTTCATTAGTAAAATTATTAAAGTTCGTTAGTACAGCCCAAATTAGGTATTATTCCAAAGTTTTGTTGTAAATTTTAGGGCTGAGATTTCTCGCAAGCTAGAATAATTTGTAAAACATCTCAGGATATTATTAATTCAGCAAAATACATAGGTTTTTTAACCGAATTCAAAAAGAGAAGGTTCTCAATTCGGTACTTTTTTTTTTTGAGTGTATGTTACGCGATATCTTCGATGATTGTGAACCGATTTAAATAATTATTTTTTTATTGAGTAGGTTATCTAGAGCGTGATCTAATTAAAATTTGAAGAATTTATTCCGTAAAATTAGGGATGTTAGGAAAATTCACGTTTATTGAAAGCTATGAAGAGTTTTTTTTATAAATGTATGTTATTATATGAACATTTCATTTCGAAACTGAGCGCCAACATCCAGTATTTGTTTTCAGACAATGTAATTTAATTACATATTTTCACATTATCTAGTGAAATAAGTGAATTGATAGTTTTAACGGTTGGTTAATCAGCAATAGTTTGTAACCGCATCATGCCAACTACATTGAAGTTAGACGGGCAGCTAAAAGGCCATTAGGAGACGGCTCGTATGAATTATTTGTTGTGAGCCGAGGCGCACGGCAGTCGTAGCTTCTACGTAAACGGCTAGATTAGTTTACTCATGTAAGGTGGTACTGGCTACTCTAGAAAAATGTTATTGAAATACTTATCAGTTGTTAAATTTTGGCTTCAAAGACAGCTTATCAACTGGTTTTTCTTTTAAATTCCATAAGTATTACGCTCCCTAGAAATTGTTTATTGGTATCACTCGTCTTCATTACCAAATAGTTCTTCTTACTTTCACGTTTATAAGTCACTGTAACTTTATGATGGTTATATACTAGCTTTATTACTATTCATCATCATAAGCCTACAGAACTCCACACCTGGGCATAGGCCTCCCACAAAGAATGCCACGATGAATGAACAGTCTTAAACAGCCTCCATCCACCGACTTCATGTGACCTCTATAATGTATTTGGTCCATCGAGATGCCCCGGGTGATCGTTCGCTTTGTGGTCACCGCTCTAGAACCATTTTTCTCAACGGTTATCAGTTTTGCGAACTATATGGCCTGCCTATTGCCACTTTAACTTGCTAATTCTGAGATTCCTTATTTTGCATTCTGTTACGTAGTCAACCTCCGAGCATAGCTTTCTCCATAGCCGCGGCTCAGCTTTGAGCTTTTGTATGTGGCCAATAGTTAGCGGCCAGGTCTCAGTTACGTCACTATATTACATTAGTTTGCAGTAATTCAGCTGTTGTTGGCACGCGACGGCCCGGCTGGTAGCTAATCGAGTAAATGACTAAACCAGCGATACGGCCTTACTGCTGGCCTTTCTGACCATCATAACTTTGTTACGTGCCTTTGAATACATAGCGGCAATCAATACTGCTTCTTCACAAAGGCCGGAGTATCAAATTAACCTAATTACTATGGATGAATTACCGTTCTGAGGAGTCACAAATCAGATTTTGTTCCGTGTCTCCGATTAATTCATGGTTACCTACCAGTGTGATATTTTCTAGCATTTAAAGTAGAGTTTTCACTAGTCTTAAAAGCCGTAAACCAGGGGAAGTAAAGAGCAGGGAGATATTAAAAAATATAGAGAGAATATAGTAAGTAAGTAAAAATATAGTAGTAGTAGAGTACTACCATATCTATTTCTGCTCGCATTGCTGTGTTCCGGTTCGAAGGGTAAGGGTGCCGGTGAAATTACAGGCACATGAGACTTTTCATCTTTATGTCTCAGGGTGGCGTGCGCTGTGCAATGCCACAAAGGGTGCGTTCTAGAATAGAATAGAATAGAATCATTTATTGGCATAGAAGTCACACATTAAAAAGATTTATAGAGTTATAAAAACTAAATTAAGTGCTACATACTATGACTCGTCACAACAGGTAAAAAGGTACAGATATTGTTTTACTGATAAGTATTCTAAATACAGTAGACTAAAATTAACAACATAAAAGAGCTCATTTTATAATAATTAAAAGACAATTAGCACCAACATTATATTGGACGCTAGGTGGACGTGACCTATGAGGTAATGCACTGTTCATAGGCAGAGGGTACCACTTAACATCAGGTGGGCCATCGGCTTGATCCGACATTCCAAGAAGTATACAAAAAAAAACATCACATCATTTACACACAGGAGCAAGCAATGACGTCAGCACAGAGGATACAATCAATGGATCAGTGGAAATAACACAACAGAATAGCAATCGCTGCCAGATATTGGATAAAGCGATACCATTATCCCAGTAGCAGGGTGTGAATAGAATAGCTATCACTTATCTAACTAAGAATTGGTACGAAGTGGAGACTGAATAAATAAGAGGAAAGACTCCCTTCCACCAGTCACCTCATACACACAGAGCCAAACAGTGAAAAGCACCGGGCAGCGGCTTTTACAGACATGCCACTGGACTTTACAAGGGCACACCTCTAATAAACCATCACCGTATTCCAAGTAGAAGCACTTGGGATTTCCAGTTTACAACCAGTTGATCAGTAGATCAACTGGTTGTAAACTACCAAAAATTTGTACACAGATTTGTACTATTTTTCCTTGTTTCTGTTCGACATTCGTATGTTCGTACATTTCTTACCTGCTGGTAAGAAATGTACTGTGATTCAACCGTTCGAACTTAGCAGTTGCACCACAGGTCTGCAGTTAAATTAACCGTATATTTTCGAATTAAATACTCTATGAACAGAAACAATGAGATCCGTCGAACCAATATGAACGACCAAATGACGACCAAATGATGACCTCTGTGGCGCGGCGGGCGAAGCTTGGCCTGCGACGCAGCAGGTTGCGGGTTTGATTCCCGCCTCGGAACAAATATTTGTGCGATCGCAGATATTTGTTCAGGGTGTTCTGGGTATTTTCTATGCATAATAAAAATATCTATCTATGTAATATATTGTATTAAGTATATCAGTTATCTAGTACCCATAACACAAGCTCTGCTTAGCTTGGGGCTAGATAATGTTGTGTGAACTGTCCAGCATTATTTATTTATTTATTTATTTATTTAATATCACCGACATAGCTTTCAGAATTAGCAAGCCATATTACTTGCAGAGCCGACCACCACTAAGGAATAAAGTGGGTTCTTGAGTGGCGACCATGAACCGGAAAATACAGTGAAGGACAGCCGCCCACTATATAGACAACAACATTGTAAAGGTCCCAGGAACTCGATGAATGCAGGCGACTCAAGATTATTCATCGCAACATTTTAAATGGACGATGTGTGGACGTCTATCGCCTGTTGATAGTGATGATGAACACAATAAACATACTATACTTATTCTACACCATAGCGTGACCAAACCTTTGTTCCCCTTTAACAAACATACTAAACAAACGACATAACACTCATTCCAAAAGTAACGTGGACTATAAAAAATAATGACCCAAAATGTATAAAAGTCACACCGTTTAAACTTTGAACCACTAAAAAGCAGGATATGTAAACTCCAAAGCGTAGTGAGAAAACTGCTTAATGGGATTCATAAGTTCGTAAAAACAATTTTTAATCTCAAATAGTTTAATATGTTCGCATACTTTTCCGCATCCAGATTTTAAAGTCAACCTTACGTAAAACTACCTTTTCAGTTTTAAATTTCTTATATTTTATATTTTGTTTAAAATGCCTTATGCAAAGTAGGATATGGGTGGAACCAATATAAATACATAAATGCCTTATGCAAAGTAGGATATGGGTGGAACCAATATAAATATATAAATGCCTTATGCAAAGTAGGATATGGGTGGAACCAATATAAATATATAAATGCCTTATGCAAAGTAGGATATGGGTGGAACCAATATAAATACATAAATGCCTTATGCAAAGTAGGATATGGGTGGAACCAATATAAATACATAAATGCCTTATGCAAAGTAGGATATGGGTGGAACCAATATAAATACATAAATGCCTTATGCAAAGTAGGATATGGGTGGAACCAATATAAATACATAAATGCCTTATGCAAAGTAGGATATGGGTGGAACCAATATAAATACATAAATGCCTTATGCAAAGTAGGATATGGGTGGAACCAATATAAATACATAAATGCCTTATGCAAAGTAGGATATGGGTGGAACCAATATAAATACATAAATGGGTTAAAACGAGAAGCACTTGAATTTCCTCCTCAATGATGACCCTCAAAGAATACGAATAGCATATTTCCTCCTCAATGATGACCCTCAAAGAATACGAATAGCATATTTTTCTAATATTGGTTTGTCAAAATGCATCGAAATATCTGCAGTATTCATATATTTTTCATTTTCTGACATCTGTGATCGAAAATTCGATATCCTAGTAGACGAGTATTGCCGACAAACACACCGGCGGGTATAACAGTATAACACCAACTCATAACTCAACATGAATATCAAATACCTACACTGCTACATTTTAACAGTAGTTATGTTGCTACTAAAATAGCAATAGCAGTCGTTATTAACTGTCATTAATTTGAATACCTATCTACAACGGGATATTTCATCACGTAAAAGAGAAGTCCACGCCAGTCCAACTCGCGCTTGACCGTTTTTAGGGTTCCGTACTCAAAGGGTAAAACAGAACCCTATTACAAAGACTCCGCTGCCCGTCCGTCTGTCTGTCTGTCCGTCTGTCACCAGGCTATATCTCATGAACCGTGATAGTAAGACAGTTGAAATTTTAACATATAGTGTATTTCTGTTGCCACTACAACAACAAATACTAAAAAACAGAATAAAATAAATATTTAAGGGGCTCCCATACAACAGATATGATTTTTTTGACGTTTTTATAGATAATGGTACTGAACCCGCTCACGAAGGGTTCAGTACCATTATCTATAAAAACGTCTGACCTGCTCTTGGCCAGGTTTTTTATTGTAATGCGGACTACACGCAGACGAAGTCACGCGCAGAACAGCTAGTCTATAATACTTCGATTCCGTCACAAAGCAATAAGCATACACGATGTCTCTAAATAATACAACGAAAAAACGACTCAATAAAACCTCCAATTTACTGCTGAGCCGGTTTAGTGGAAATTCACAGTTTGTTATAGGTCTAACACACGCGAAACCCTTGTTTAGGTGTATCCTCAGGACCTTATTAATAAAATATTACTACCAGATCTGTTCATTTAAACCTAAACTTGAGGGTTCAGCTCAATCGGACAACAGGAAATGGGTCAAAGACAACGAAGCAAGACAAACAGATAAAGGTGAACTAAAAGCTTTTAAAATAGTAGAAAGTCAGCGCTTACTCAGCAAGCGTAAAGCCTAGTTCGAAATACATTACTTTTTTAGTCGAGTAGCGAAAATGTAGTAACTAAATTGCATGCTAATGGCCAAAAATTTTTCGTACTGCGGTCGTGTACAGTACACAAGTAAGAAACTATTTTTACAACTAACAACAACATGCCTCCTCGAACTAATAACAACAAGGCCTCGGAACAAATATTTGTACGATCTGCAGATCTGCAGTGTTCTGGGTATAATAAATGTATAATAAAAAATATCTATCTATGTAATGTATTGTATTAAGTATAACAGTTATCTAGTACCCATAACACAAGCTCTGCTTAGCTTGAGGCTGTATAATGTTTAGGGAACAGTGCAGTTATAAAAAAAAAGAACTAATGAACTTGAATTAATTAATAGGTTCGGACTTGCTTAGTTGATGAATGAATAATGATGCGATCTGATGATCGTGGTAACGGCTGCACTAATTTCGACCAAACATAGCAAAGTAAGATCCATCTCGCAAACATTTAAATCAGAGCATCCGTTTCGGAGCTACAGACAGATATACAGACACTCTACAACCTCAAAACTTATAACACCCCTCATTTTAGTCGGGGTTCAAAATGTATTGACTCGACTAAACCACATACTAAACTACTTGACAACATTTTTGGTATTCAGTCATAGTTAGCTACTAAATTACTCGCGTAGTACAAACTAGCCTTGTCTTAGGTATACTTTAGTCCTGGTAGTAAGAATTTTATTAATAAAACGCATAAAGTTCACGTCTGGTGGCAGTTTTAAGTCGAGACAGCTGTAACTAGGACACTCGCTGCCATCCCACTTTTATATTTCCAACGTGCTTGAAACAATGATATTGTGGATGAAGTCTCTCCGCACTTACGTTGTTCAAAATTGTATATTCCGCTCTCAACTGTTTTCAAAACTGCGAGACTTTCAACTTTGTTAATGTTTTCTATTTTTCAAGTGATATTTAAGCTTCCAGTTGGATTTCTCGATGGAACATTGAAGAACAAGCACTTTATTACACAAGTAAATTTTATAAAAAAACTCTGACTATTTTCAATGATTATTAAAATAGGAAAAAGGAAAACTTATGGAAGCACATTGGTGTCTGGTACGCATAATGTAGGGCCCCGAAGCTAATTACACTAGTCACGACTAACCATTTTGCAAACAGCTGCATACATAATAAAAAAATGCATTGAAATCAGAGCAGCCGTTTTGTAGCTATGAGGCCATAGACAAACACTCAATGGCCTCAAACTTATAACATCCCTCTTTTTACGCAGGAGTTAACATGGAGAAATAGCATCTGAAATGTATGATAAACTGTCTCTAAGTCTAAACGACCTAATCTCTTTACTCGCCACTCGACTGGAAACTTTATAAAAAGTTAGTTTTCAAAGGTATTTAATTGAAGGTAAATCAGGCAAAGCGAATTTTATTTATGTAAAATATTTTAAGGCAAAGAGCTCGCGCCCAACTTAGTGTGACTAACATAACGCTATCCCGCCAGAACGACCTAACAACACTTTCATTTGTGTTCCAGAACTCTCGGCTATTTGCTTAATAAACGCTCGTTAAATTAACATACAACTTCCTGATAGTTCCTTGAAGCAAACTTTACTACTAACTTTTGTGTGCTTAAAGTTTTAACAATATTTGTTTCATAGACAAGTGTAGCATTTTGCTAGCCGTTTTGTCAGCAAGTATATTTTTATCAACATTAAATGCATTTTCGAAAATATAACACTTGGTTGGGTCTAAGCTACCTCCAGAACTGTTGCTGAGCAGACTAGAAAATGTTCTATTTCCGAAAGATAAGAGCACTCCCAACTAACCGCATCGAGGATGTCGTGGCAAGTGTACATACAAAGAAACGAGATGAGTCTGGAACAGGCAGAGGGAGACGCAACATCCGGCACAAAAGCACCGGCAAACGGAAGCCGCTCACCGCGACAATCGGCAACACGCTATCATCCAACGGCGGACCGAGAAAACCCTTGCCAGGCTACCTCTAATGGACTTTATGGAAGCAAAGCTCAAAAGACTGATAATAAACCACTTCTTTATTCAAATTCCAAATAACCTAAAAAAGCGTTACAGGAATAAACGAGAATCGGAATGTTATTCAATGGTACGCCATTAAAACGGATATTGGATACTAAAGTGCGTTACATACAATGTTCTAAGCCAATTAGTTGGTCATTTTTGCAGTGCGCGGTATTCAGGGGAACCGGCCTAAGCTGGAATAAGCCGGTTATGCCCGGTTCGAATCTAATTAAAGGGCTCCGTTTCCGTCCAAAATGCTGACAGTAGCCATTTGACGCTTTTTTGCGTTACATAGCTCCAATAGTCCAGTTAATTGGTTTGTTTTCGTTCGGTATTCCGAAGTTTTTGTTGAGTCGAGCTACAAAGTTACCACCGACCAAAAAAAAGAGAACACAGAGAAGCAGTAAGAATGAATAATTCGATCAAGTAATGCAGAAACCGCAGTCGCTCAAAATGTATACAATTGTTTTGTTTTCCTGGTAAATTTATTCGTTGTTTAGAATAATGAAACGGGCGTATTTTCTCAGGGAAATCCATTTTGTAACAATTTAAGACGGTGCCGCCTAATGTGTTACAATTTTTCGTCTATAATAACAGTATGCAAATTATATTTTGTTGAGGAATGAAAGAAATACTCTGCGGTTTTGTAGAGATTTGCTTTAAACTGTATTTCATAATGTAGATTTATTCAGTTTGATCAAATATAAAGTTTTCGTTGTTTTATGAGGTTTCGTATGTAGACATCATAAATGTATTCGAGTCTGTACGACATTAAGTAAAAGAGTTCCGTGTGCTGTAATTTAGTAGAAAGCATTGAAATATTCGTGTATAATCTGAATAACATGCCGATATGAACAACGGGGGAATACGGAGGTACGTTGGGGTGTATTTTATCCGATATTAAACGTTTAGGGTACCGTCGGCGGAATATTTTACGAATTACGCAACGGCTTTTACAATATTCAATAAGTTAATAACTGAAGAGCCCTTCGTTGTTATGCATTATTGTTTTCATCATACAGATTGCAACGGAAAGCGGTTTTATAATCAGATAAAAACTGATCCAAGGAGTGTGGTGTTGTGGGTCTCATGCTTCGGACGCTTTCTGTAAGTAACTGCATATCCATCTTTTTTCACGCTCAGGATGACTAGTAGAATATTCTGCAGCATTAAGTTCTCTTTACTCTGTTTTTGTGCGAAAGTAATAAATAACTAAGAGTCTAAAACATTTATCAGTCTCTTTTTTAATATAAATTGTGTTTTGTTTGAGTTGAATAGTGCAGTGTTTGACATTTCCGGGTATATTATATTGATATAAATTTTATTTTAAATCAATGTCAATGTATCAACAAATTTAACTTTTAACTACTATTCGAACATCAAGTCCGAAGTATGTTAAAATGTATTTCAAAACGGTAGTCCATTTTCGTGGTTACCGTAACGCCATGGTATACAAAAGTGTAATATTTTAATCATCGTAGGAGTGGGTACTTGAGTATCAGTAACATTTCCACTGTATTAGGACCTCAATTTGTCCCAAACCTTTATAATGTAATTTTTTCGCCTTTCCATTTTCTCCTCGCAAAAGTTAGGGCTTTATTGAAATATTGGATATCAAGTACGGTAGAGTTGTTTTTATTATTCAAAAGTTTCCGAATTTTGTCTTCGGTCACCCCACTATGTATAAAAGACACATTGAGTTTATTTTGATTTTTTTCCCTGAAAGAAAATTGGGTTTGCATAAAAGAAAAAGATAGGGTAATATTGACAATGTCACGGAAAATTCGGTCACACCCGCGATATCGGTGGGTTATGAAATATTTTTTTATTCCATAGCCCTTAGGTATATTTTATTCTCGAGGAAATACTAATACGAATACCTTATTTCAAAGTCTTCGACTTCTTCGAGTTAATCTGTAAGGAATCTGTGCTCATGGTTTTGATCATTCACGATGTAAGAAAGTATTTATAGTAGGTAAATTTTAAGTTATAACACAGATCACACAGAAGGCACTCTTAATCAAATTATTCTTTATTCTTTATTGCACACAAGAAAACACAAAACAAAACAGTAAGAGGTAGCTAACATGTACAGAGGCGAGCTTAACCCCAAAAAGAGTTTTCTACCAGCAAACCTTTGAGGCTAGAGAGAGGTGATAATAGAGGTAGGTTGGTGCAAAAAGTAAATAAAATAAAAAACGGATTTAGAAAAAAAAACTGTTTCCCAGATAAATAATAAATAAATCATCCTTACAGTTTGAATCGTTCTCTTAGCAATATTACTCTACGTGGTTAAAAAAGTTATTATACTGAAACCTAGCGTTGTACGAAATCGTTTTGCACAACTTGTTAACATACACGACACCAAATGAAGATCGGGTCCCCAGTGAGTTCATTTGTAACAGGAATAAGTTTGCATAACGCGGGAACGCATAACTTGCGGTGGCTCCGACCATGAATCCGACACCAACTAGAGCGGTGTCGATGTCTTTTCCCATCCAGATAGACTTTACGTAGATTACTTTAGATTAAATTATGATTTAAATAATATTCAAACAAAGACAAATTTCAAGGGAATAAAATGTATTAATAGAGTTATATAATGAAGGGAAATTTTGCTAATGGGATGCTAATGTGCAGCAACCCTATTTTCAACTTTTTTAATTCAGAAAATACCTATAGCTTAGGTTAAACAACAAGGCAGAGGTGAATGGAAAGGCCAATAAGAAGGCAAGAAGGTGGATACAAAACATTCGTCGTTGCTTTCTGTAGGGAAGGTATATGTTCAGCAACTTTTACCGACTGATGATCATGTTGATAAATAAATAACGAGGAAAAAAAATATGAAAATGATTTATCTAAATTATTCGTTTAATAATATAGGTACATACTTTTCACTAGAAACAGGATATTTACCATGATTTTTGAGTTTTGAATGTTCCCGATATTTCGGCACAGTTGCATGCGCTATGATCACGGGAGAACTAACTAAAGTCTTTGCGAGTAGATGTTATTAGCAGATATATCGATCTACCCTCTTTCTCACTCTTTTATTAAGAACGATACCACGTAAAAATACGATACCACAATAAAAGAGTGAGAAAGAGGGTAGATCGATATATCTGCTAATAACATCTACTCGCAATGATATGATATTATGATATAAATAAAATAAATAAATAAATAATGCTGGACAGTTCACACAACATTATCTAGCCCCAAGCTAAGCAGAGCTTGTGTTATATGATATGTTTCGGATATGAGTAAAACCCTGCCCTGATTTATCTCACTCTTATATAAATACCTACTTACTAAGATTATAATACCGTAAACATTTTAGCTTTAGTTTCATTTGCTAGTCTCCACTGTACTCACTAGGTGAGATTGAGATAACAGAGGGACAACGCTACATTGGCCGCTCCCGTGATCATGGCGCATGCAACTGTGCCGAAATATCGGGAACATTCAAAACTCAAAAATAATGGTAAATATCCCATTTCTAGTGAAAAGTATGTACATAACCATGATAGTTTCAAAAGTACAATATAGGTACAATAAGAAGTATGATCTTTACTTTTAATTGTATGAACTAAACCAAGACAAAATTTTAATTTTGCCTTTTGTATCGATGCTTTAGCATCGATACAAAAGGCACGGGAAAGACAAATTTCAGGGCATGCCTCGGAGTAAACCACTCAACTAGTGAAACATTTTCTTGCTTTTATTTCTGGACCGGCTGACACTGTCACTTCGCCACAAGACTTGATTTATGCGACCAATATGGCGGCTGCCGTCACTCGCCGACCGATATCGAGCGGTATCATCGATGTATACGTACTACGCCTACTTGTATAACATGATTACTAAAGCTATTTTTCACTGATGGCTCAATCTGAACCTCGTTTGATGAAAGATGGGGGGATTGAGATAGTGTGAATCGGTCTTTGACATGACCAAATCCCTTCGACACTTTCAATCGAAGATGAACATGGATTTAGATTATTCGAGCTAGGATTTTGACAGCTAATCTAAAAAACTGCCAAGTGCGCGGCGGTCCTCGCGCATTCAGGGTTCCGTACCGTACGAGAAAATTTTCAAGTTTTCTAAAATACTATTATTTGTTGGTAAAATATAGATAATAAGTAGCATATTTACAAATGTTCTAGTTCCCAGGTCAAATGAAGGTTAAAAAAAGTTTTGGAAAAAACGCTTACTTAGACGACGTCTCATGACATTGATTTCCAATACTTTTGCAAATAAAAAACACAGTCTTACTCTACTTAATAAGTTCAAAAATAATGATACCCCACATGATGGGCTAGAACAATATTTTTTCACAACCCCCTACAATTGTAAGGGGGCTCCCTTACACAAAAATTACAAAAATAAATTTGGTTATTTTGTTCGTTTTGGGTCAGTGAGATACATACAATGCAAATATGAAGACTGGAGCTTCAACGGTTTAGCCGCTAGACCCTTGTGACGGAGGGACAAACAGACGGACGGACAGATAAGCGAAGCAATTAGGGCTTCGTTTGGACCTTTTGGGTACGGAACCTTAAAAAAGAATCGACAAACAGATTCGTAGAGCAATTTGTGCGACCAGAATTGCTTCTTCGTGACAATATGAAGTAGTCGCTATAGACACCTCCAGGGCTCAGCTCGTCTCCGTATTGCCGCTAAGTAGGTCGCATTATGTGACGGCTCGCCACAAGAGCACTCCAGACCCTCGGCCCGCTTCGAGCACCCTTCACAGCGATCCTCTATTCTAAAATCGGTTGATTTGACATGATTTTTAAATGCCGATAGGAACTTCAATTTTACCTGAATTTCTTTTCAAATTTTCAAAGTATTTCGTGACTGGAAACGTATATACTGAAATTCAGTAACATTTTGAGTAACTCTTAAGCCTTCAGACTTCACCTGGCCGTGAAACAAAACTTACCAGTATAGTATTATTTTATATGTGCCTGTATATAATTATTATTATGTGTATGTCACTGACCTCCTCCTAAACGGCCGGACCGATTTTGATGTGTTTTGAGCGGGTCCCGTGATGGTTTAGATTAACAACTGACCCGGGTAGGTGTCGTGGCAGTCCAGTTCTACCAGGACCACGCAATCAAAGTCAAGAGCGGGCCACTAGTTATGTTTATATTGGTTTGATATGACTTATCACTAGATAATGTCAGCAGTGCAAAACTCATTTGTAGATGATCCTCAGCGGCCGTGGATCGCCGGCGGTCGCCCCGGCCTGTGGCCCCGCCGAGTGTCACTCGGCTCGATGTGCGCATCGCTCACACGCCTTGACGGACCGACTCAATTGAGAAATTGAAACGAGCATCTATTCGCAACTTCTCGCTTTACCCTCCTAGATTGCTCGAATATATCTAATTATAGCAACCTACCTACCCATATTACCACTAAAAGTCTTCAAGATTTTAGCCTAATGGCATTTTGCGAGGACACGTATCTAACGAAAGCTCGCACCCTCGTGAATTTAATTGACGCCCGCCTCTATAGAACGTCATGCGGTAAGAATGTTAAAATAATTTTCACCGTTTTCGTTCTTCCTCTCGATTTCACAGCCGCGACCCGCCAAAAGTATTTAGGAAGCTTGATAAATTGGGCCAGAAATCGATTTATGGCAGTCGCGCTTAAACAAAATGATAAATTTGCAAAATCTGGCTGAATCTCATAATAGCATTTTCATCAATCAATACAAAGAATTTCGTTACTGACAAGGAGCGGCGACTATTATTTTCGAATTATGGCATATTTTTTACGTGATAAATATCGTTCGATTCGAGCTATCGTCGCGGGAGCTTTGCAGAAATATGTCGGAGGCTTTCGTCTTTTTCTTTGTTCAGCAAATAAGCCTATAGTGAGTGGACAAAGGCGGTGGCGCCGACGAGCACGTAAGGGTCTGCTTCCGCCGCGCCAGCACTCTCAGTCGCGTCGCGAGCCACCTCGAGCCTTGAGACTCGAGGCGCCTCGAGTGCCTCGAGAGCCGAGCGCTGACGAAGCCCACCAAATAGCTGACATTATTACGCTATGCAGCCGCAAAATAGGATGCTGCGGATTATGCAGTCGCATTACCCAAATGCTTATAAATAGTCGAATATCTTTGTAGCCAATGGAAAATTAAATGACAAAACATTTTGTGTTGTGCGAGCGTTCATTACATTCAACTCGAATTAAATGACAAAACATTTTGTGTTGTGCGAGCGTTCATTACATTCAACTCGAATTAAATGACAAAACATTTTGTGTTGTGCGAGCGTTCATTACATTCAACTCGAATTAAATGACAAAACATTTTGTGTTGTGCGAGCGTTCATTACATTCAACTCGAATTAAATGACAAAACATTTTGTGTTGTGCGAGCGTTCATTACATTCAACTCGAATTTTAATCGGTAATGATAAAACAGATAGAATAGCTTCCTGCGACGAATTTTAAATTCTCATGTTGCAAAGGAAATTTAATATTCAATTTTAAGTGAATAAGTCTGGTAACTCGACAATCTAGCTGGCTGAACAAAAAGTTCCATTCAACGTTTGTAATTAGACGCCGCAGAGCAGTCTCGTCGACTTAATGTGTGTAAGTACTAGGAATTAAAACAATTCTAACATATTTTTATCCCTCGATTTTAGAAGAATAGATTCAAATAGTTATTGACGACATTTTCTGTTTTTAACAAGTAAAAAGCTATAAAAACTATATATCCCGACTATGGTGAACCACAATATTATAGGTACCTACTTATGTAAGTACAATATGTTTATAACGTATTAGTGGAATGCCCACGACTTCGTTCACGTGTACATTACGATGTAAACTTTGACACCCCTCTGCACCCCCTTAGGGGTTGAATTCTCTTTTTTAGTGCACCTCTAGTGAAAATTGAAATTGAAAAAGAAAATTGAGTGAGTAGTGTAGGCACTACGGTGGAACATACGTAAATACAAACATATATACATACATACATAGACTGCTAAAACAACCCTTCCTCTTGCTGCTTTGCTGTAGTCGGGTAAAAAAATCGAAGTCTGCACCAAAATATAACATATAAATAAATAAATCTAAATAATGCTGGACAGTTCACACAACATTATCTAGCCCTCAGCTAAGCAGAGCTTGTGTTATGGGTACTAGATAACTGAGATACTTAATACAATATATTACATAGATAGATATATATACATAGAAAATACACAGAACACCCTGAACAAATATCTGCAGATCGTACAAATATTTGTTCTGAGGCGGGAATCGAACCCGCAACCTCCTGCGCAACCGTCGCGCCACAGACATCTTCATATTGTAGAGAGATAAACTTTATTTGTTTGTTTCTATTGGATAAACTCAAAAACGAATGAACCGATTTAAAAAATTCATTCACCTTTAGAAAGCTAAATTATTAGCGAGTAAAATAAGGGGGGGGGGCGGTAGTGAGGGGGGAACTGCTTTAGCAGATTTGGCTAGATTTAAAAGGATATCCAGGGACTAAAATTTAAATTATAGAGATATTTACATGCATTCAAATCAAAGCATGTGTAGGAATCAAATTACCTCCTTAGACAATTGAACGCCTTTTTCTGAAATAGTAAATTAGGAAATGGGTTTACATCTTTTATTTAAAAAAAACGTTGTTCACACTCATGGAAGTCAGAATTTTAGGCCCCAGACATCACAAATTTTTGAGATTTTTAAAATTTGATTGGAGCGAGGATAACTCGTTTAGTTTTACACTCGCAGTTGGACACGAAATGCGGCTATCACAATTATCTCGCTTGGAGAGCTAACGAGCAAACTGGGACTTTTGCATTAAAATCTGCATTATTATCCAGACTGTTTGCGAAGCATGTTAATTTCGTACGGGTAGAGACTGCGTCTAGGCAGACTTAGTTGAGGCAACCTGCTGCTATTAGATGGAGCGACAAATTGTGCAGGGCAGCATCTGAATGGGGAGAGCCGAAGACCGGGCTCAGTGCTGGCGCGTCATGAGAAAGACAGCAGAATAATAATATACAGTTTTATCCAAAATATAAGTCGCCCCGATGTACTTGCGCCGTAAACCAATTTATAAAGCGCGGGAACCTTCCTTCTGCCCAATAGCCACCGCGCGCTAAAATCTTGGGCTGTTATTGGTTAATCGAATTCGCGGAAAAATTGTGGCATCTTGTTCATAGTCGATTCTTAGATGTAAGTGAGACAGAGCTATACTATACGTTCGGCTACTGTCGGCTATCAGTCTGCACTTTTCTGCGCAAACGAAAACAGTCGATCGGACTTTTATTTTAGGTAAAACTCGCGCGTGTCGTGTAGGTCACCAGTCTCTCCCTTGCCCTTCCAGCATCTGTTGAGTGAAACTACACATAACGCAAGCGTAGCCGCGGGTGGAAGCTAATAAAATATAGCATATACCACTCAGGGGTATATGCTATATTTGACAGGAAATTACATTCCTATTTATTAGTATAGATTGAGTCAAGCAATGTACCTACTGCAATGGTTTGATAATGACTCGTAGTAGGCACGTAGGCCTAGCCGTGCTGTGTCCTGCCTTAGTAAAGTCTCCCTCCATCTCCTCCCGTGGATGTCGTAAAAGCCGGGATTACACCAGGGGGCAAGAGCATCCTCCTGAGTATACTCAACACCAAAACTATCGATCACCACGTTTTGCAGGCAGATTGACAGTATTAACGTTGAGTACTCAGATGGATGCTGCTACCCATCCCCTGGTGTAATCCCTTAGTTGGCTTTGACGACAGCCACGGCAGGAGACAAAAGTCCCAAATAATTAAACAAAGCAACTTTATTTGACAACTTGACAACAAAAAATATGGAAACTGCGCAGAGACTAAAGATTCTTTGATTTTTCATAATTACTTATTTAAAATTTGCACTTTAACCGAGGATTAATTCAGTTAAAAGATAAAAACAATAAAAATCTGTTAAAGAGACCGACTAAGTAAAAGGAAAAACGTACAAAATACTGTCCAACATTTAGACTTAATTAACAACGCTGTCCTATCAGATGTTTTGTCGGGGAAGTAGATACCTAGTCTTTAAAAAGAGTAGGTAATTGTTGGAAGCTGAGAGGGTGGGATACTCTGGAAAACTCTGTTTGTAGCATGCTTGTAGGAGAACAATTCTACAAAATATAAGCTGAGAGACAAATGAACGACGATTGCACTCTCCAATCTCCAGTCACAAATTTTTTCTTTCAAAATACAAATTCACATGTTAACTTAAATAAAAAACCGTCTTACATTAAATTTGGAAAAATGGAATACTTGTGGACACACATCGGCGTCTACCACGTATAATGTAAGGCCTCGAAGCGAATAACCTTATTCACGACTAGATGTCGCCACAGGAGAAAATAGAACGCGTTATTAACTATCACTACACGCAAATGCCAGAGTTCCTGTCAAAAACAATATTGCGAGCGTAAACACCATTAGTTTTCAGGAATATAATATTTTCACATCAGGGTACAGACTCGTAAAATATTTCACAATACTTACGTGCCATTTCAGTGCTACAAACCCATACAAAACCTAACAAAAGTGGACCAGAAACACTTGTATTGAAATATTTGTAGACTACGTTTGACCATCGATTGAACTGAGTTCAGGGGTTGCCGCGACCATGTGAGCGTCACGCTGTGCATCCCAGGGTTCCGAACCTAACACATCCACTAATGGAGGGGCCGACTTCCCGCGGGGCAGTTACTATCGAAGCCAAAACTTTCGTAATATCCGACTTAGCACACACTACACACACACACACACTACTTTAGGTTACGAGTAATCCACCTTTAGCCGGACTTCTTCTAGTAATCGGATAGAACAGGTTTTTCCGGAAAATTTTGACTATGTTGTTTTTATTGAAAACATAAACTATTTTTATAAAATTAATAGCTGAATTGTTATTTTTAATTGTACCTATATTTGGATAATAATGTTAATGCAGCAGGAATTCGGTGGATGGAAGCGGCTTAAGAACGTTCGTCGTGACAATCTATAGCGAAGGCCTATGCCCAGCATTGGACGTATACGGGCTGGTGTGGTTGAAAATATTACAATACCGGTCACCGCTTCTCAGGACACCCTGACCCATGACATGTAAGAAAACAAAAAAGAATAAAGTCCCTCTCTCTTAGTATTGATAAGCTATGTCTCATGAAACGAATACACATAAAAAGTCTGAAATAAAACCCATTAAAACAAGTTTAACCCGATGCCGGTAAAGTAGCAGCATCTACATTCCATGAGTTGGAATACGGTTGATTCACCGCAACCTGACGCTCAACTTCTTAGATCGACGTGTCGACTGACAACTGTTCACCCTGAACACTTTGCAACACACAATAATAAACCCTATGTAGTCGGAGTTTAAAGTACAAAATGGAACAGAACGTGTAGTTATTTAATTCTTTGACAACGATGTTTCACAGCCACTTAAAACTTTTGAGTGAATAACAAATCTCCTCAGAAAAGTATTCTGTGGAGTTATGCCGTTAAATTGTTAGTCTGTACACAAAGGAAGACTTTTGAAAAGTTAATGACATGAATGCGTATTTTTTTTACTTTTAAGATGACCAAGGGGTGTTTTTATTGCTCTTTCTAACCTTATCATGAGAAACTCCTATCTTTAGAAATGATATCGTCTCTACTTGACATAATATATAATCCTTGAACAAGTCAGTGTATGCCTCACTAATATGAGAAAACATGCGTATTACAAACTAATAGCACAGACAAAATAATACTATACCAGTAGTAATAGATATTTTTAGTAGTAGTAGAACTTTTTAGTGAAAGAGTTCGTCTGGGGAAGCCACCATACCTATTTCTGCCGCAAAGCAGTAGTGCTCACATTGCTGTGTTCCGGTTTGAAGGATATGGTGCCGGTGAAATTACAGGCACATGAGACTCTTCATCTTTGTGTCTCAGGGTGGCGGGTGCAGTTCAATGCCACATAGGGTGCGTCCTAGTTGGACGTGACCTATGAGGTAATGCATTGTTAAAGACAGAGATTACCGCTTAAGGTGGTTGCTCACGCTTGTGGCGCGATATTCAATTTTTTTCGTGTTTTTTGCTCACCTCAGCTCATCAACACTTCTTCAGATAGCGAAAACTATGTTGCCGGTATTTATATGACCTAACACACAAGTTTTAATTTAAAGAATCATTTAAAAATAAAAATAATAAAATGGAAACATAGTTTTCTCTATCTGAAGTAGTGTTGATGAGCTATGATGAGCAAAGAATACGAAAAAAAAAATTGCACCACAGTCAAAAGCAACCACCTTAACATCAGGTGGGTCATCTGCTTGTTCCGTCAATTTCAATTTTCAAACTCATATTTGGATGCTTTGAACCGTCAAAATGACGTTATATTCTATTTTTGAGATTATTAAAACTATAAAATTACCGTAGTAATTCCATTTTTAAACTCCTTGGGGTGTCAATTACCTTTGCAAACTTTGTAGCTAGAAAAATCTGAGCTGAAGTAAAGGATAATCTTCTCATCGTTAACCATGTTGACAGCACTTTGGAAACCTTATTACCAACAATACCCAATTCTGTGTATTGTGCTTAATTCAGGGAATGCACGCCTGCATATTGCAAGATACGTATTACTTTATCAATGAACATTCTAATACCCAGGGAGTGGCAGTACTATGCCTGGCCACGTTTCTAATCACCTCGGGACACAAACCAAGCTCCGATAAAACTCATCAGCAAACTGTACGAGGGAATTTATTTAATTACTAGCACAGCAGTTGACAAATCCATTTAGTGTGGAGCCGGCATTATCTTCTGTAGTCTGTGACTGAGTCCAATCTATTACCAGTCTTCACTGCGGGTCGATTACTACTACTTTGTAGTTCTGCAGCATAAATACAGTGTGCTACGAACTCTGCTACGAGCTGGCTACGAAATGCTACGAATGCTGTTATCATTACAAAATAAAAAAGTTAAAAAATGACCTGCAATATCAATTCACCATCATCTTCAGAAGTCTCATCAATATTAAGTGAGTTTTAACTATCCTTAGCGGCACGATAAAATATTAATTTAACTATCCTTAGCGGCTCGATAAAATATTAATTTCGCCGCCATAATAATTAAGCCGTATGCGGATATTTATCTTCTCGTCACAGTTCATAAAATAAACTTTCATTGAAAAGGCGGCAAAGATCCCTTATCTCGACTACAGCCGCTTTGAATAACGATCTGAAGTGTAACCCCATCGCAGCGGTTCTTTGATGTCCTTTAATTATAAAAGTTTTTCTCGTAAAAGAACCTTTTACAACTCGCCACCAGAAACACTCCACGCGGTTATGGAAAAAGCTGTTTACGATCTCTCGAACGATATTATACATTTCGAATGCCTGCCTAGGTACATTTTACTCTTAATACATTATTCAGAGATGTAATTATATGAGACATTCCATCATATTTTGACTGAATACAGCATTCAGAGATTGCCGAAATGAGATCACAATTAAATTGAAACTCTGCTCAAACCGAGTTACGTTCCTTTTTCATTTGTAACTCGAGCAAACCTAAAAAATAATCTTTGCCTAAACCAATGTAATAGAAACGGCAAGAAAACAACGAAATGGAAATTTATGTTGTTGATACTGTTTTACATTCGCGTCGTTTCCGGGATCACGTCTCGTCGCGCTGCGTAAAGTTCATTTGTCAGTTGTCTAACATTTTACCATAAATTCTCAAACGACACTTTCGACGGAACTTGTAGCAAGTATGCCAAAAATGTAAGCGAGTACTTTAGAGTACAAAACGAAGAGTTTATGGTTGGTAGACGCTTAATAATGACGGTCCCTGACGCTTAATAATTAGCTGTTGGGTCTGATATTACGCCCATTTTCTTCGGCTTTGTCGCCGTTGAAAATATTTTTATGAATCATTTAAATTCGCCGCTAAAAGGGTCGTGATTTGATTAAATACGCAAAATTTGGTTTTGAAGGTGATTTTATACTGTTAGTCCAAAATAGAATTCTAAAAATCTGTATCATAATAATTTATAATCAGATAAATCGATCGATATGGTTACAAAGAAAAGTCAATTACAAGGCCCATACGTATCGATTCGATTGTGATTGTCAAAGCGAGTACATAGTATATGATCCAATAACATACTGGGTTTTTTTTTTTTTTTTTTTTATAACATTGATAGACCTTTGTTTGACCACGATCTCACCTGTTGGTAAGTGACGATGTGACCGAAGATGAAGCACAAAGGTCTAGAAGGCACCTATTCACTCTATACTTGAAGAGACCCAGATTATAGTTTTCAGGAAAGACAAACGACGGTAGTGTATTCCACTCCTTAGCATAGCTAAGTCACCTGACTGGTCCAATGAGACTGCTATTTCACATTTTATACCAATAAGAATACTTTAAACTGGGACGGACTCTTGGGCCATCGCGTTATGAGAAAATAACATAACATAACACCCAACAGTCACATACATAGTCCTGATCCCACACTAGGATCCCCTGTGTCGCCGGTATTAGGAACTACGAGTACCATGGTACCACAACACCTAGACCCGGATTAAACATTTGCAGATTATACAAACATTTGTCCCGCAGCGGGAATTGAATCCGCAACCTCATGCTTCTCAGCTGGCTAGACACCAGCAACGCCACCGAGGTCGTAAAAAAATATGGTATATCAATCCGGTCATAGCTAAGTCACATGTCCGGCCCAAGCTACGGCATGACCAATAGAGTCAGCCATTTCACATCAGACTATTAGGATTACTTCAAACAGTAACCGACTCTTGGGATCGCCATATGAGAATATTATTCATTTATACTATGGCCCAATCATAGATTGCATATTACTTATTAGCGCCCTAAAGCTATTTAAAAAGAAACTTTGAAATACATAGGCTCATAACAAATTCATCGACATTCGAATAGCGCGAAAGAAAATAGAGTTGTGGCCGGCTAAGTAGGGCGCAGTAGGCCGAAGTATCGATCAGCCTCTAAAACAAGCCACCTGTCTACCACTAGCTTAGCGCTCCTATACGAGTATAAAGCCTGCATCACCTGCGCTTTCTATTTCCCTGGTACGATGAACCAGTAAAACAATTCTTGTCCGTGTTGATTGAAACCTGTCAATCTGAACTATGTAGCTGAGTGTTATCCAATTGGTTTCTGAAGGGTTACGTGGATGGCCTCGTTTGACATTTAAATCAGAAATGGAACTGCCTTTAAAGTTATGTTTTACTTTGTCTAAAAATGTTAGACTCTAAATAAAACCTCGCGTGATATTGCATGAATTGTTTATGGTCCAATAAAAGTTTCAACGCTTGAGGCCGTGGAAATTTTTAATGTCCTTTGATGTTACGAGAACGAGCCATATTTTTGTTTAATGTAATTGGACGAACACTCTGGGACAATCAATGCATTGAGAGCGTTTGAATGATAAACCCCAATCATCTCATATTACTAATCGATTGCGGGGGATTTGTTTTACTTGGGAACTGAATCTCCCTCATTATTGTCTGACGTGATGAATCACCCTAGATAAACGTTTCGACACAAAGTAAATCAAACGGTGGACCAAAAGCCACCAACCAACTGAAGCTTTTATTCAACGTATTTATTTTGCATTTTGATCAAGAAAAGTACCAACTTAAATGTACAAGTCATGCAATTTAATGTTAAACTCAGAGAAAGAGTAAGTAAGCACTATGTTTACCCACAGAAATGGAACAGTCACACGAAACAGCTCTGACAGATTTGTAAATAAAATTGAATTTATTTCGGTAGATACTAGGTACATACTACAACTGGACGAAATGTATCCAAAATAGGCACGACTTGCAGTGCATCTTAGTGCCAGCCGTCACTTATGTATGGTAGTAAAAGTTGGGTATGGCAAAAGCAACATGAATGTTAAACCATGGCAGCGGAGATGTGACCTTTAAGCGTGAGGAGCACGCATTGATTTAAATCAATGAGATCTGTATGATTAATTGAGCGTTGCTGTTTGAAAGACTAGTGACAAGAATTGATAAAGGCATGCATAGATGGTTTGGGCATATAGAAAATAATAATAAGGCGAAAGTTAATAATAATAAGGAGACAGTTTCAAGAGGAAGACCTCGGTGAACGTACCACAACAAATCAGAGTCGTTCTGGGTAAAGGTACCTACCCTAAACCGGCGAATGTGATGGAGTGACTGAAGTAAAAAAAGGTAATTCAAGAATCGTAGCAAGTAGAAACTCGTGATGCCCTACCCCTCCGGGAAAAAGGCGTGAGCTTATGAATATATAGAATGTTATATGTACATAACATTGTACCACTACATGTTCATGTATATTACAACTGGCTTCACCGAGTTCCAGGAATTTCTAAGTCAAAGACGTTTATATCTATAGCGAAATCATGCTCTAACAATTATAACTTAGCTGTTACTCCAAACTAACTTATCGCATGCATTCACTGCAAATATTATTGCTGTGATATCGATCGGTATTTGAATTATTGTAATAAGTAAGCAAAAGCTTACTACATGGTCAACTTAATGTTTACAATGACGAAGCAATCATCTATACATCAGAATGCGCAGCGTACTTACTTTGAAAGTACACAAAAACTAATTAAAAGTTGAGCACATACTGATTGTAATTATTATATGTATACTAACCACTACGATTATTAGGCTTTGTTTCACAATTCTAAGATGGTGCAACCCACTGTGAAAAGAGGCCCATTGAGGCTCTGCCTACCCCCCTTCGGGGAAAAGGCGTGTGTCTATGTAACAATAAGTAAAGTTCTAAGTAAGCTACTTCAAATATAACTGCTCATTAAATAAGTATTTGCGTTTCACAATCCCTCAGTAGTTTTAATCACCACTTTATCTGCTCAGTAAGTTAAACGCACGTCGATCTTTACATATTGATTGTGAAACAAAGCCTGAGACTGGTACTTCTGAGATGTCAATAGTAGTTCCACATTCACGATTATTTCGCTTTAATGAACCGTCAGCATTATAGGTACTATTTGGATAGAGCGTTTTCTTGCCGGTTTACCGCTGTCGTGAATGTCTCTATGCACTTAGGTCGCCCATTAAGGCCAATGCAACGCTGACGGAACGCGATCGTAAAACCTTTATAACATCCTTCCAGTACTTGTAAAACGTTTTGAGAGTCATGCCCGTTTTATGTGACCTCGCATTAGAGAGCTCTGGAATTTTTGGTGTCGCCAAGACCGCGTCCCGGCTAAGTATACAAGTTTGTACATAAAGACGTCTGTGGCGTTGCGGCCAGTTGCTATAAATGAAAGTATTTAACTTAATAACATCTTCTTACTCGGGTCCCGCTCAAACTCTTACGAAACTTGTCAAAATGTTACAAGCTTTATTTATCAAGCTTGTGAGCGTAAACTGAACTTAAAATTAATTTTAATCGATTTTAAATTGAACATCCTTTTTAGAGTTCCGTACTTCAAAAGGTATCAAAAGAACCATTGTATGATTACTTTGTTGTCCGTCTATCTGCCTGTAATTAATTTTAATTTATATTAAATTGAATATCCTTTTTAGAGTTCCGTACTTCAAAAGGTATCAAAAGAACCATTGTATGATTACTTTGTTGTCCGTCTGTCTGTCTGTCAAGACCCTTTTTCGCAGGAACGGTTACAGGTATCAACATGAATTTATACCAAATGTAAAAGGTCTGTAAGCTCCCAAAAATAACAAGTTTCGACTTTGCATTAAAAAGATATAGCAGAGAATGTTTAAACTTGTATGGAAATTGCGAAAATAAGTAACTTCTAGGGTAATACCAGTAACCTCACAATTCTGAAATTTGAAATGCTTTGTGGCTAAAATAAAGGAAAAAGCCTAAAATGGACGAATTTCTACTTTTTTTTATTCCTGAAATGGCTTGGTAAAATTCGTAAGAAAAAGTGTCTGAAACTCAAAAAGGGCTTTGACGATTTCGAAATAACTTACGGATCGGAACCCACAGGGCTTGAGTCTCGCTAGCTGTTTTGTGGTCAATATTTTGATATTGAAACGGATTAAGCTGCAGCTACATCTACAAACGATATATAACTAGATATTTGTAAAAAATAAAGATGACTGTGCTGTGCAGTAAAAAAAATGTTAGTGTTCAAAACATATTGATGCTACGAGCCACAGTGCGCACTCGGCGGGTAGCAGAGAGGCGAGGGTTGGCGGCTCGGGCGCGGGCGGCGCGCCATGAAGCCATAACTCTACACTTGACACTTCGCCGGGAAGCCATCCGGTTTATGGCGATTTAATACAATGCAACTAATAAAATAGTTTTGCGAATGAACGAGCGGTTATTAGAAGAGGTTGTGATTCGCTCGCCTTTTAGATAAGTTTAATCAGAGTGCCGTTAAGTTTTACAGCTTCGCCGGGTGCATACGGTTTATGGCGGGTCGGGCGACATTGTCAACAGATCTTGCGACGCTCTTTACGGCTGCTGAAACGTTGCTTTAACGGTTTTATAGTTTTCGTCGTTTCGTCGCGCTGGCGGTCACGGCCCCCGTAATAGCCGAAGCTAAGTGCCCGCTCGAGGGCTTCTTTGCCCTCAAAAATCTGCTTTCTTTCATGCAGTCGAGATTTCCATCTTAACGGTATAAAACTTTTACTTTTCTTTTTATGGCGCGGTATACGATGTCTTTTATAACTCGCATGTGACAAGCCAAAGGCCTCGCCAAACAATTGAACGACATTGAAGTTGTAATAATACGCGGCCCAACAATGCAGAGGTCAATCACTCTGGAAACATTCCCTTTGACCACTTGTTAACAAGTGTCATTGCTTAGGATTCCCTGTGTAACTCAATCGGTAGCTATTAGTTTCGTGTGAGCGAGTGAGCTGTAAGTCTTCTTTAATTAAACTGTTGCTGTGACTGTAGCGCAGCCATCACGCGGCGCAACTGCCGGCGACGTCCATGTAGCGTGACGTCTACTGCAAGCCTCACGTTATTAATTTGTAGACTAATTAATTAATAACATGTGAACATTTCACCATTAATCAAAGTGGTCTCGTTGTGTTGCGGCGACACGCACAATGGCCGGTTCGTGGAAACCCCGAAGCGATACCGAGAAAGCTATTGGAGCCTAATAATGCTTTGGCAACGCAAATTGATTTCATGCCAGTAGCAGTTCATTACCGGGTGCTGCAAATAGTTGCGCTCTCAACTCTCGACATGCGAATGGCTCCTCGTAAGTTTCGACCTATTCAATTGAACGTGTCTGGAGAAATCTATCTAGGTATTTTCAATTTTAAAGTTTAGGTAAGACAACCCATACACTTTTTTTATACCACTTATAATGATGGTACAAGGAAATTACCCACCTGATGTTAGGTACCCTCTGCATATGAACAGTGCATTATCTCATAGGTACGCCTAGGATGCGCCTTATGCGGCACAGGTAAAGCGCCCGGAGAAAAATAATGACATAAGAAAAGTCTTATGTGCCTGTAATTCAACCCACGCCCTTCAAACCGGATGCGAACAGCAATGCGAGCACCACTTCTTTGCGGCAGCAATAGGCACAGTGGTAGAACTTCCCCGGACGAACTCTTTCACTACTGGTACCAACTACTTTGTTGAAGACAATTATGGTTCTTTTTAATTTTGGTTATACATATTTCACGCAGACGTACAGGCTCCATCTCAGTTAGATAGGTACGTTTAAGTACAATAATCTGATTTACTGCGAGTATCCCCGACCAAATTAATCCATCGTCGGTCGTCGAGATAGCTCGACGCTCTTTAATAAACTAGGGAACCATCGATTATGGTAAAACTGAGCAAATAAAACCGAGTATCCAATACCAGCGTAGGTGGTTATGACGTTTGACACCACGCAACAAGTAGAGGTAGATCCTTGGAGCTAGAGGGGATTTTCTTACGTCGTCTTAGTAGCAGCGTAACAAAAACATTTACAGTAAGCACTTAAGAGGCAGTCAAGAGTCAAATAGGATTTTTTAAACGTATTTTTAGCAAAATCTACACAGTTTAAGACAACTAAAAATTTATATGTTAATCTTCATCATACGATTTCGATAAATATTCTAGATACAAAATTGTGAACTTACCTCTACTATGCGCTTATAACGTAAATATCTCTATTACCTAGGAGCTTACATTGATAAAATTAATAGGAGTAACAAATAATATTATTTTAGAGGACATGGTAGATTTATATTTTCGATTACGCATCAAATATTTGTTTAAACACCGTTTTTCGTGATTTTCGTTCAATTTTCATAGCGCGAGCGCTATTTGGTCACTTTCTAACTTACCTGAACTTAACTGAGTTAGATAATGACGGAATTTAGCTGTTGTCTGCGTCTTAAATCAAATCAAATCAAATCAAATATCTTGATTTACTAAAGTATGGTAAACTTATAGTAACTTAACGTACATAATTATGTGTGCTCATACTTTTGCTTAAAAAGCGTGCAAATATTCCTTTACGGTATTAACATTATTAGATGGCATTTATGACAAAGGAAAATTAAAATTAAAAAGTATGTCGAATTAAGAAATTAAGAAAAAATAAAATTAAAACATTAAAAACAATTAAAATAGAATACGTATACAATCAAATAATATCCATCTGTCATAAATAATTAAAATATAAACATTATCATTATCATTTCATAAAAAAGATAATTAAAAATTAATTTTAGTATAAAAATACTAAAAATTAAGCCAACTACCTATGCATGACTAAACTACTGTCATCCAGGGTTTTCGGTATTTTTGGTAGGGACAGCTAATTTACCTTGCTGATAATAAAACTAATTAAAACTCAATAGTTTCCTTTGTTTAAATTGAACGCATCGGCTAGCGTACCAAACATCTTCGATCATTGACAATATCGAGTTCAATGAGCTAGAGACAGCAAAGAGTACAGTGATCTGCTCAACGTTCATTTCAGCAGTATCATGAAGTCTACCAGTCTATAAGGTACAGGCGCCAGGCTGCCGGCGGCGAAGGAATTTCAATCTGGTCGTGATGAGCTGAGCCGAGGCGCAAATTACACACGACCGTCCGTCTTTTATTGCCCGTACTTCGGCTAGCATTCTCGAACGATCGGCTCGTGCCAAAATGGGAGCATTCTGGATTCATGATGTTACTTAGCTGACATTCAGACATATTTTTGCCTACATATTTACCAAATATGGGCGAACAGAGTATAATTTTACACTGAAATTACTGTTGTTGACTTTTATATTGGTCATTATTTGCGGAAAATCATATTCAGTTGAAGAAAACACTAGATTAATAGCGAAAATAACATCAAACTGACTTGTATGGACTAAAATTTCGATATTATTTTCGCTATTAATCCACTGTTTTAATCACTGTCACAAATAATGACCAATATAAAAGCCAACAACAGTCCTTTTAGTGAAAAAGTATAATCTGTTGGCCCATATTTGGTAAAATACGTTAGTATGAAAAAACAACTACCTTAATATGGAATCGAGTCGTATATAGCAAATTAGTTCAAATATCTTCTACCATGGAAAAGAAAAAGAGAAATTAAAATAACCACATGGACGTAGAATGCCTAAAGCAAGCTATACAACGTCGTTGTAGATAACTAAGTTCCATATTGCCTGCCTTCTTATTTTTCAAAAGACTCGTATACACATTATTATGTTCCGAACAAAAACTCATCAGTGTTAAGAAGGTAGCATTCAAAGGTTTTTCTAAAAGCAGATAGTAAAATAAGTAAAAGTCGATACTATTTAGTTGGCGCGTAAATAGTGAGGTGATGGGTGTATGGCGCCGCCTCGTGCAACAAGTAGGGCGACATGTCGGCGCCGTGGCCACATGCCACTAAATAATTAGCAAATGTTCGACGAACGTTCGCATTATGTTTCTTTATGGAGCACATAAAGAAACACACCTTAAAACTCGTAGCAACCTTTGCAGCCTACGACGGTATCGCTACTACGGTACTACACGTACTACGTGCTACGGCGTAGACGAAAAACTTTGTAACGTAGTATTATTTTGATTGAACGTAGTTAAATCAAAATAAAGCTAATTACGTTCTTCTTCGTCGTTACACTCCTGGCAGAGTGGTCGTGGTCGTCACTTCAGGAGGTCTGTGGGTCGCTTTACAATCCTTCGCCTCTCGTCTCGCACCGCAGCCTTCCTGGTGCATTCATGCAGTGGACCGTCCAAAGCTGTCTTGATTTGGTTTGATCTCATGGGCGATCTGCCCCTTGCTTATGCGCCCTTAACTGTACACCTGTACCACAAGACGTTCAATGGATGCCTCTCCGCGTCGCGACACGTGTCCGAAGAAAGTGAGGATGCGAGATTGCACAGTTGTTGATAGTCGCTGTTTAATGCTCAGTTCTTGGAGTTTAGACTTATTGGTATGAAATTCAGCCCACGAACCCCCAAGCATTCTTCCCTAGCACCACATTTCGACAACATATTCTCTTAGTCTCGCTCTCCCTCTAAGAGTCCCTAAGTGTTTTTAATGTTACGGCTCTCCTAAGTGGGAGATTAGAACATCTGGGGCATTGCCGATGCATTGCACAGGCCGGCAATTTGAGTATGAAAATAAATATCTGTCGTGTTATCAAAAAGGCAATTTCACTATAAAAATCCATAACATCTTGATGAGTTGACAACAGTGGTGAAGCGTGACGTTGTCTTGTTTGAATATCCGCGCGTTGATTGAAAAAAGTTATTTAAAAGCCTTGCCAACGAATGATTTTACCGGCCATACCAGTAACGTACACTAATATAATAAATGTCAAAGTTAGGATGTTTGATACTGAATCACGCCAAAACGGCTGAATCGGTTTCCTTGACAAATAGTAGGCTTCTTTTTATCCCGGTATAACACAAGCGAAGCTGCAGGCAGACACTAGTTTTGTCAGATTGTCTGCAGCTCATTTTGATATGAAAATAACTTCACATTGGTATTATTTTTAAATCCTAAGCCAAGAAGTGGAACGTAACCGTGTTATTGTATTAAATGTACATGGTTCAGTGCCTTCAGCCGTCGAGCCTCCCTCCCGGGCCGCTTACGATACGCCTAAATAGACAAAATCCAGCTGAATTTAAAATCCCACATAAATCCACTTCATTTCTCAAAGAATTAAATTATTTTACCTCACAAAGCGGGTAGATAAGCGCAGAGATATCAGATAAGCTAAAAAGTAGCTACTTCATAAAGTGCCCCGTGCACGAACGATATACAAATGGTTCATTCAATTTATTCTGTACTTCACTTTCATTTTATCTTTACGATGCTATTATATTGTATATTTTTGTCAAAGTACAAATCATTTAACATAATTGAACAATAAAAATGTATTTTGCATATATTTAATTGAAGACGTTGTTAACAATAATGGGGACGCGTCTCCACAATGTGTAAACATGTACAAAAGTGTGCAATCGATTGTTTGCCACGTTTTGTACAAATACGAATTACTCGACGCGGTAACGAGCAGAATCCAGCCACATGCTCGAACCAACGAATAGGTACGTTTGAGGCGTACAGGGGCGCCGTAATAGCAGTCCACTTCCACTTTATTAAATTTCTTCGCAAATACACTTTTATTGTTGACGGCCGACGGTCTTTGCGAAGGGCATCATTGTCTTCGCCCGACGACGTTTGTATCGTATGCAAATAGTGGAACAAATGGGGTCCGCCCTTACTACGTTTTATGATTTTTATGAACGCTCAGACGGAGAATTCGCATAATACGCGATGCAAAGGACGCTTTCGAGCAAAGAATTATTCATGCAACCATCTCAGGTGCAGTCCCTCCCATTATTATGAATGGATCATAAGATTCATTAAATTCGGAACTGTACACTCAAGCGTCCTTGAAACTCATTTTCACCATTTTTTTTTTCAAGTTTAGCTAGAGCCGTGGTGTTCTGACTTTTCCGTTTCCTCCCATGGATGTCGTCTAAGAAATTACCCGGACTTGTTAGTAAGATTCGTTGGTATAAGATTTGTCCTGGATGCTAGCTTGTATTCTTACTGGAAGAAAGCGTTAGCCGAGTCAGTCGTGGGAAGCAATGGCGGCGATGAGCTCACCACTTATCATGGTATAAGATTTATCCTGGATGCTTGTATTATTACTGGAAGAAAGCGTTAGCCGAGTCAGTCGTGGGAAGCAATGGCGGCGATGAGCTCACCACTTGTCACGTCCATATTCCCACGTTTGTGCAACCCGTATTGAAAAGAGGCCCATACCCTTTTGGGGAAAAAGGTGCGTGTCTATGTAGTTAGATATTTTAATGTAATTATTCTGCTCGATTGTAAACGATAAATTCCTTATAATCTGAATAAGATGTGGACTTACCTAGTGACGTGGACAGTTAACCCTCTATTATTTAATTACTTAATAGGTGCTTTATTACAGCTTAGCATGTGGCACTTAAGCGTATCATATAAAGGCTTTCCGCGCATCCACTCATGGCTTCATAACGAAGTTGTCGCTGCGTGTTGTGTGTGTGTGTGTGTGTGTACGTGTGTAACACTCACGGGTAAGTTTGTGAAGAAACCCGCCATATCGACAGTTTCGTGTATGCCGAAGGTTTTATCGATCTAACTATATTCACTTTTAGCGCAATTTCTCGCCAGAGCAAGAGAAATCTTGTTATGCCAAAGCTGAAAATTACCTGGAGAAAATATGCACTTTCATACAATATTGTGCCTTACTATACAAGTACATACTTTAATTTAATGGTGCACTACACTTAACTACTATTTAACTACACTTACGTAAACTACTCCTTTTTCCGCAAAGGGGTAAGCAGAAGCCCCAATGGGCCTCTTATCAGTGAATCACTCAATTGTAAGAACCGACGTAATCAGTGGTGACCTCATCGCCGCCATTTAACAGTTTATTTTTATATTACGCATTGTTTTGATTTCAATAATAATACCAGTTTAAATTGTTATAAATAAATCATATCTTTGTCAGTCCACAGTCGTTGTTTTAACTTTTTATTACTATTTCTATCGGGTATTTAAGAATACAAAGACTGCTTATTCGTATACAGAACTACGCTGCAGTACAGTGCTGCAGTCTGTGGACTCAGCCGGCTGAGGAGCGTAAGCAAATCTACGATGTACCATTCAAATTAAGTATGATTGATTTTTTCCTTGCTTACGAAATAATTATTCAATAACAGCTTTTTAACAAAACGTTTCGTAGCACACACGAGTTAAAACTATAATCAATAAACCAAGCCCTACATTTTTCATTAACGTAGGTAAGGGTGTGGAGTAAATGCCAGTGCTTCAGTAGGGAAAGTCGGAGGGATGTGAGAGGTGCGGGGAGGGTAGAACAATAGCCAACATGACATTTAGCATGGAGGCGATTGTCACGGCCCGTTAGAGCTGCAAACCACTAGGCGTACTGCCGCACCGTCTTCCACTTCAAATTCTCCCAGAGCCTTACAGGCTTCTATTTTGGTATTTTTATCCTTTGCAACTCCGAATTTGAATAATGTAGACAAAAAAGTAAACATCGTCGTGGAAAACATTACTTTAAGCAAGATGTGAAAGTTTCAGAGACTTCAGTAATATTTAACGAGAAACAATTTCATTATAGCTCGAGAACAAACGAGTAATACAGTGCTTATAAGCAATAACATAAGGGTGTGAGCGAAAACATAAACAGTTTAAATATTTTAGGCACAATTTCCGAGCAAAAAGCAAAGCGAAAAAGTTTATTGGAAGAATAAATTGGGACTAAAAAGCTGGGCGCTTGCGAGGCTCGAGCTCCTAGAGGGTGGGAAAAAACAAATTGTTGGTAGATAGTAAGTAATGCCAGGGACGTGCCACATCGAGGCGAATTACTTCATTGTACTGGCTACTCAGACAGGAACACTGTAGACCATACCGCGGTGTGTCCGGCCGAAGAATAGACCCCTCCATCTCCTCCCGTGGATGTAGTAAAAACCTCACTAAGGGATTAAACCAGAGGATGGGCAGTAGCATCCCCAGGGTACTTAAAACCAAACTGCGTTCACTAATCCGCCTTCCAAGCGTGGTGATTATGGCAAATCTCCCCGTCGCATTACATGGGGAAGCTTTATCCAGCTGTGGACATTTACAGGCTGGTGATGATGATGAGGATGATTATGATGACTGCAGGTGTGGTGCTTACCACTACTGCTGTACGCAGGCAGCCGCCGCGCTGCCTCACTGGAGACGCCGCAATCTAATTAATCTTTAATTGCCGAATAAAGTACTCACATTAACGAGAGGTTTTTTATTTGCCTCGAAAATATAATTAAATTTTGGCACGGCAACACAACTTCCGTAAAAACTAAAAAAAACGGGAAACGGGACATGATGGTATCAGCGAATTCAATAACTAGTTCTGGCGTAGTTCGCTGAGTAGAGAAAACTGAAACTTCTTTGTGTTCAGTTGTTGCCAAACACCTGTGTTTCGATCACGTAACCGAATGAAGCATGCTAAGCTTGTTTCGATCACGTAACCGAATGAAGCATGCTAAGCTTGTTTCGATCACGTAACCGAATGAAGCAGCTAAGCTTGCAAATAAGATGATTCCGTGCTTCGGTACAAAATCTGAGGAAGTTGAAGTATAAATAAACTAAATAAATAATGCTGGACAGTTTACACAACATTATCTAGTCCCAAGCTAAGCAGAGCTTGTGTTATGGGTACTAGATAACTGTTATACTTAATACAATGCATTACATAGATAGATGTTTTTTTTATTATACATAGAAAATACCCAGAAAACCCTGAACAAATATCTGTAGATCGTACATATATTTGTTCTGAGGCGGGAATCGAACCCGCAAACTCCTGCGTCGCAGGCGAACCTTCGCTCGCCGCGCCACAGAGGTCGTCGTATTTACCTAAAGTTCGTTTGTTTCATCAAAATAAGAACATCTTAAATTTGTATACCTACATCATAATAGTTTTCGGATATAAGGTACCTACTAATATGGTAAATAAAGCTATTAACATTTTTTTATGACGCTTAGCACCCCGCACGAAGGGTGGCTGTAACGTTGGTATTTTTATTTTACGCGGTGACAACCCCTGTAGGGAAATTGGATTGATACTACTTTTAAGGGTTTTTGGACATCAACCGCGGTTTTTATTTCCGAACCAATATTGCGCTTTTATGTTTTTTATTTTACGATATTACTAGTTATTACATTTATATAGACTTGCGTTTTAAAACGGTAACAAAAGTTGCCTTTGACTTAGCGTTAAGGCGCGATAGGTTCTCAAATGTCTCTAGAATTTTAAAGTTTTTGATAAGAATTTTCATAGTTTTGTATGAAGAAAAAAATATATGATATTCTTGAGCTTTTTATCTAGTGAAATCAATAATTCAATACAATATTTGAATTACTTCACTAGATAAAAAAAAATAACAAAAATACCTCCTTTTTAAAATTTAAATGCTATTTTTCACTTACTTCTCTCACGTTTTAATTTTTGAAACATTTGGTCACATGTTATTTATTATTTGAGCTAGTGAATTCATCAACAAAATTAAACAAAACTTTGAACGACATTTTTATATAATTTTTTTATACATAAAAACACGGTATCAGAGTGTGCGCTCGCCTTCTTCGCCTCATACAAAAATGTTCGTTGAACCTATAGCGCCTTAATAGGAATTGGTGTAAAGAAAGCTAACTATGACTACGGCTCGGGAAGAACTTAGAGAATTGAGCGAGTTATAAAGTCCATAGCTTGGTATCGCTTTAAGATTGCTGCTCAAGAACAAATTGGGTGTGAAATAAAACCGAGTAGTTGAAAGTTTGACATGAGCTAGGCGCTTCAGTTTGCAGTGAGGCAAGTTGCGGATGCTGGGAACCGCTCGCGGCCAATCCTCGACAACTTCTTTCCTATTGCCCTCGCTTTTATGTTTCATGTTTCCGCAACTGATGTTTCCGTCTCCAATTTTTCAATACTCCACTTTTATATATCGCTGTTTTAAACAAAAACTCCAAAGCAAAACTTCACCGTTCCTTCTTATTTTAGGTACCTATAATAAATCTTGTAAAGTACCGCTTATTATGAAACTCATTATAAGTTTTCCCACGTAATGAGCTGACGAAAATCTTACATCCTTTTGATGTGTAGCAGAAACACCAAAATATTTTTCATCTAACGTATTGATCAGCAGCCTGTAAAAGTCCACTGCTGGCCGCCATAGAATACTATAATGACCAGTCTTGAGCAACCTCGTCCACTGACTTACTTGGACCTTTAAAATTTAATCGAAATCGGTTTAGCCGTGTCGCTGCTGATTGAGTAAAATTCATAGAAAAAACAAACATACATCCTTTCCATTTAAAATATTTAGAACATCTACCATCCATTTTATTTTCATCATCCGCCGTTCACTGTTAGACGACACCTCCCCCATATAATGCAATGAGGGGATTCGCCTTAATCACCACTCTTGGCAGGCGGATAGGTGAACGCAGTATTGGTGATTGTATGGAATCTGCTGTCCATCCTCTGGTGTAATTCTAGTATAATCCGCTTTTACGACATCCACAAGAGGAAATGGGGTGGTCCATTTTTAGTCGTTGGCACACCTTGGCAGGTTAGGTTGGCTAACTTGCCGATTAGTAGGGTGTTAATGAATCATGAAGTTGACCACTTGGTCGTCAGATACAGTCCCTTGTGTGTTCATATTCAGAAAAAATAACAAAAGCTGAACAAAAAAAAATATGTTACATCCTTATCAACTGGACGTAGATATTTGGTATCGCACAAATGATTGTGACGTGTATGTATAAAATGTGAGTGCTTTGTGGTGTCGGCGCAGCTGTCACTCCAAAAGTCAATTTTGTCAAAATGGTCGTGTATTCAGAAAAAGTTTTTTCTCATCCGTAAGCCAAACGAGCAAGAGGAAATAAAACAAACAAGTGTCATCATCGTCAACTCCTCAGGCATCACTCCAGCGTTGCGTTGTTTCCACTACGTATTGTCTCTGGCACAATGCTGTGGAAACTCTCTCAATATCTATCTATAGGTTCATTTTGTTTGTAACCTTATTGAGGCTCCGTTTCAAAAGCTTGCGATATTCGTGACCTTCGTTATTCTTCATAGCTTTATTCTTTTTAGGGTTCCGTACCTATAAAAGGTACCAACGGAACCATTATAGAATCGCTTTGCTGTCGGTCTGCTAAGAAACTTTATCTCAGATACTGCTGAAGGTAACTCAAAATGTATACCAAATATAAACGACTGTGAGCGCATAGTAGGTAGTCTCGCTCGCACTTGTCCGTTTTTTATAAATATTTAAAAACCTTTAACTTAGAGACAACTTAGTTTTAATTAAAATAGAGAAAATCCCAGCTATGAAATTAGACGCTGTAAAATAAAACGAAATTGAATTTCCAGTAAAAAGAATCCTGAAACACGAGGGCTCTCAAAAGCTCCCAAAAATGAGACTGCAATCATACTATGCAGGGCTTTAACGAGTAAATGGAATAAAGTTTAAATCTAGGGAACACCCTGTATAAAATGAGTAAGAAATGTTGGTTGATAAATGATGCGCTACTTCAATGAATCTCCATCAGCGCTTCGGGCGCTCTGCAATTTGAAAAAGGAATTACAGTTATCTGCTTCTTGTGCTTTTTATTACCTTTCTAGATAACACAAGTCTGCGCACTCTAAAGAAAATGCATTTTATTTTGTCTATGCTGTGGCTTTGTTACAAGATTTCTAGGAGCATATTCAATATCGTTGACATTTTCAATTTATTGCTGTACAAACATTACCGAGCCTGATTTTTTAATAGATTTAGTACCGTTAGCACGAGTACCTACCTACACTATCGAATGAAACCGCAATTCCATCGTATAGATCGTTGATTTGTAAACCCATCGACGTAAATAAAATGAATGGACGGGCCTTAGGGAACGATAGTTTTGAAGCTTCTAAACAGACCTAGCTAGTACACTTCGCTTCAGTCAGTCTTTGTCACGGCAACGAGTGACAGCTATGCTGAAAAATACCAAAATTAGATACCTTGGTGATACAATGCCTTCCTGTGCTTTTCTGCAAGTGCAAACAACACAAGAAATACAAATAAAGCTTCAGGCATCGCATTTCATTCGTAAGTAAAGGTTTTGTAATATAATTTTCATCAATTGATAAAAAACTTATAAATCGTCGTGTAGTAGGAAAACTACATAAGTAACACATTTTGCGAAATCGACTTTATTGCATGGTTATGATGGCCCATACATATCGATGGACACGTCTTGCTCTAGAGGACGAGCGACAAGGAGGACTACGCCCCAGGACATTATCTCAATGTTCCCCACTCTGAATGAAAGTTAACAGACACAAGTTTATACTCGTAGATAGTTTTAATTTTAGTCGACATACCTTTTTCTTTTTGATACTTAGAATTATTGTGTTCCACAAATTGATTTCATTTTGTTGATTTTATAAGCATTAGTCGTATGATAAGTTTGTTATGTCACTTACTTTGAATTTATAAGTCTGCTAAAATAATGTAGGTGTTTCAGTAGTTTTCTAATATTCAGTCTTGATAAAAAGAAATGATTATGAAGCGGCGGGCGAACGTTCACCTGCGACGCAGGAGGTTGCGGGTTCGATTCCCGCCTTGGAACAAATACTTGTGCGATCCGCAGATATTTGTTCAGGGTGTTCTGGGTATTTTCTATGTATAATAAAAAATATCTATCTATGTTAATATTGTATTAAGTGTATCAGTTGTCTAGTACCCATAACACAAGCTCTGCTTAGCTTGGGGCTAGATAATGTTGTGTGAACTGTCCAGAAATATTTATTTATTTATTATAAGTTGGTTTTATTTTAAAATGTATTTTAATATTATTTAAATCTATACCCATGGATAGGATTGTCATATTCAAATAAGTAAATAATAGATCATTTCATGATTTCACTATTATGGGAAAATTAAATAATGGCACTTATCATTAGCTTTTTGAACCTCAGTGGAGATCATTGACGAAGGAAAACTAAACAATTGACATGCAAAAATAAATAACTGCATCAATTATTCAAAACTTGGGCGAGGGAAAAATACATAGTCGTTTTTTTTCTCTTAATCAAAAGAACTAAACTGTATTATCATTAAATTCAAAAATAGATACAGTACCAATCTTTAACATAATATCGAAACACGGACTGCAAAATTAGTTACGATAAAAAAGTTATTGCCATTTTTGACGCAATAAAACAGTAAATCGCGTTTTTCTCGCGATTTTGGTTTTGTTGTTGTTATTAGTTATTTAGTTTTCCAACTACAGCGACGAAATATTTGACAATACTTCACGCATGACGGATGATGCGGTACAGACTGCAAAAAAATCTGATGCCTAAGGGGTATCGTATTGATTTAGAATTGTAATTTGCATTATTTACGTCAAAACATTGCTAAGCACGTCGCTTTAGGTAATTGCATATAATATGTAATGGCATGTTAATTAACCTTATAGCTTTCCAAAAGAAATCTAAGGTAAAAAAAAATGGATAGAAGTCATAAGACGAGCAAGAACAGACGACTTTTGGAAGTGGAATACATTTTCCCGTATTTGCTCTGATAATTTTCTACACAATGAATTTTATACGCCAAAAAACGGTTAGTAGTAGTAGAGCTTTTTTGTGAAAGAGTTCGTCCGGGGAAGTACTACCACCATACCTGTTTCTGCCGCAAAGCAGTAGTGCTCGCATTGCTGTGTTCCGGTTTGAAGGGTAAGGGTGCCGATGAAATTACGGCCACATGGGACTTTTCATCTTTATGTTTCAGGGTGGCGGGCGCAGTGGAATGCCACATAGGGCGCGTCCTAGGTGGACGTGACCTGAGGTAATGCACTGTTCATAGGCAGAGGGTACCACTTAACATCAGGTGGGCCATCTTCTTGATCTGTCATTCCAAGTAGTATAAAAAAACTCATTGTGCAAAAGTCTTAAAACTACACTCTGCAGTTTCTTAAATACTGGAATTTTTATACATTTACGTACGATTTTTATGATATGTTCTTAGTTTATTGAGTGATGAAAAATATATTTTTCACAAATTGATTGAGCTGAAGACCTTAGGTGGACTTGTTTTTCTATTGATTTATATTGTGTATGTTTGAGAGCTGAAAAATAGATACGTAACTACATAAACCACGTATTTTTGTAAAAGTTTCATTCAATAATTGCATATTTTTCGGCGATTCTTTGTACTATAAACCTACTGAAATAACTTTAGAAAACACATTGCATCTGTTAAAGTATTAAGTATTAAAAAAATACAGTTTTTAAGAAGTTCAATAATTTAATTTCACCTAGTTTATTTACAAGACCGCCAGGAGTGGCGCTATAGAGAAGAGGCCTTTACTCAGCAGTGGCTGGATAGATAGATAGATAGATAGATAGTTTATTTGTTGACCGTACCCTAAATCCAAATTGTCTTATTTTTCACAGACGTTTTGTATGGGTAAGGCCAGTCCATTTATTTTACTTTGGTCGAAGTGTAAACCAAAATTCAAAAGATTCATTCTACGGCCTTACCTGAATATAATTGCACAAACAAACGCGACGTCATTTTAAAGTCAATTCGTCTTAGGTCCTTGTACTCTTCGACCAAAGTAAAATAATTTACGTCGATGCTTGTACTGACGTTATTGCAATTAGTTTTCAGCAGTAGTAGAGCTATTTTGTGAAAGAGTTGGTCCGGGGAAGTACTACCACCATACCTAATTCTGCCACAAAGCAGTAGTGTTTGAAGGGTGCCGGTGAAATTACAGGCAAATGAGACTTTTTACGCGACTGCCCCAAAAACAGGAGTGTATTGTTTCAGGATTCATGTATGTATGTTTCTTTATTCCACCATATATTCTAAATACCTTAACCTATTTTGATGAATGAGGTATCATTAGTATTTAGACGTTATCTCTATATGCACTGGATATATAAGACGTTTCCAAAAATACTAGGATGACCATGATATCCAAATTAAAAAGACTAAACTTTAAAAAATATCTGAAACTGATCGTGTTTTTAATCATTATGATAACTTGGGGAGTACGTTCTAAAAGTTCAATTTACTTCACTTTTTCTTTTTTTTTCAGTTTTTAGTTGACTTTAAAAATCATGACAGTCGTGTTTATAACTTTATATCTCACGGTTGCAGGCGTAGTGCAATGCTGCATAGAGCGTGCCCTTGGTAGACGTAACCTATGAGGTAATGCATTGTTATAAGCAAACGGTGGGCCATTTGCTTGTTCCGTCATTCAGCAAAGTTAAATCCTGTATTTCAGTGATATCGCTGGTGCTCATAATGTGTCATATAACCAGCACGTTATTGTAGTCGAACTTTGAACCCAGAGATGATAAATGTGCTTTTGCGGAGGCGGACACGGCTGGTCGCATGTCGCTTATCAACGGGCGTACAGCGACTGGGAATACATGCTTCAAAAGAAACTACATTATGTAGCAACATTTTAGCAACGTTCTGAAATAAAACTATAGCTTTAAAAACTAATAAAACGTTTTAACGATCTAATTAGGCTACGAACAATATATATCATTTAACATTCACTTAACATTTAAAATCTATAGTCCAGTTACGGTGAAATGATGTGAGTACAATATTTAATAATAAGTATATCTTAGTGTAAAATGTAAATAAAATCTCAAAAACAGTTAAAACAGTTTTTGTCCTCTTTCATTTGATATCCCACTAGATGTGACAGCAAAAAAAATACAGATTCCTCTTTTTTGGATGTTTTTTGGATATCCGTCACATTGTTGTTTTTGTACGTTTAAATGAAATTGGATGAGTGGTTTAGGCGCTACGTAAAAACAAATCATACACAGACATACAAAACATAGATAGCTAAAAACATAACCATTCCTTTTGGCTTTGCCGTTATCGGGTAATAATAGCTTCGCTCGCATAGCATCGGGATAAAAAGCAGCCTCCTCAGGTAAATTGACCAAATTTCCTCGAAACCTGTTCAGCCATATGACATGATTGAGTAACAAACAAACATTAAAACATCCAAACTTTGCATTTATAATTTAAGAAAGAATGTTAGGTATCAAAGCCATAAGGTCTTTGCCTTTTCTATTTATCAACGTATAGCTGATATAAATATTATATAGGTGTTGTATAGCAACTGGCATTTAATTTCATATTATTTACAAAATATGATCAAGATTATGTTATGTTTGAATAGGTACACTAGTTATCCATTGGGAATATTAAACTAAATTTCAATAAAATAATTGTTATTGTAAGCGGCATCAAAATGGAATTGTTGGTTTTGCTAAATAGCTATGCGAACATGAGCATGAACAAATTAGGCGATCGCAGGCAAAGGACCGCATGCAGTACATCATGTGCAAACTACACAAATTGAATGCGGTACTTTATTGGTACAAAATAGCAACGATCGTGTCGAATGCTACATCAAACGGGCACATGAGCGGTTCGCACGCGTGTTTGCCGTCCCTTTTGACCAGCCGAGGCCTAGACGCAAACAGCTCCGCCCCCCGACATCTGGCCCCAACGATATTGCTCACGCACGATATTCGCGACCCACGTTTGATCAACAACAGTTTTAGTGCCCTATTATACCTATCTCCGAACACTTTCCTGCACTCCGACCGAACCTTTTGCCTACAGTCGTCATCATGTTGCTGTTGGAACGAATACAGAACGCAAAGCTGATCCCCTCAATATTCCTTGTACGACATACGTGGTAACTTCGATCCTTCAAAAACTTCATTACGGATAGAATTTTGTAAGAATCTGTCGCAAAGTTGACATAAAACTCGAAGGCTTCCTCCGTACAGTTGAAAATCAAATAAAGAGAGCCAGCTGTCGTCGGTGCAGTTGCAAAGTGATCGGCAACACGCTAGCCTTCGTCACATAGACGTGGTATATCATCCGATTCCACGAAACTGCAACAAAATGACATAAGATAAAAAATGGTCACGCTACCTTGCTTCAAAGTTTCATAAATACGTAAAGCGCTGTCTGTATCCAATTCTCGAAGGTCTACAATTTAACCACAAATCATGTCAAATATTTGTTGAGATTTGGCGTAGTGGTTACAAGTTACAAGGTGAGGGTGCGGTCGGTATATTTGGAGCGAGTGTTGATCCACGCAATAAAGGTTGTATTGCAGCGCAAATATTGAGTTCTGAGAGCGCGCAGTGACCCCGACTTAATTCGTAGCTAACCCCGCCTTCCCTTCGAGTCAATTGTCTTGTGGTAAAACCCTACTGAACTTTATTTTTTTCCGACTTTCATTTATTTCTTACTTTTCTAGAATGAAAATTGATGTACGGATTAATACATGATCGAAAAGATTGAGGAAAACATCGTGAGGAAACAGGCATAGGTACTTCAAAATCGAAGGCTTAGGTCATCGGTTAGTATTCCAAGAACCGGCAATCTTGTAACTTAGGAAATGCATACTACTAGGTAGGTGTGTCGAGATCGACAGAGGTTACGTATATGAGCCTTTCGGGTTCCAGACTGAGTCCGTGGAGTACCGGAGCTCTTTCGTTTTCTAAATTATTTCGGGGCGTCTGGTTGAAGCAAAGCTTGACCCGAGAGCTGGCTCTTATCTGGCTCAACGAATTGGTATAGCTACTAAGCGTGGTAATGCAGCCAGTATCTTAGGGACGCTTCCGTCTGGTAGTTATTTGGATCAGTTGGATTGTTAGCAACGGTCTTTAGATAGCTCAACAATTTGAATTGTATTTTTTAAATTTTGTTGGCCTTCTTGTATTAGTTGTAATAATAGATAACGTAAATAAAGAGTTTTAATATAGTAAAATATTAAAATTATCACCATTAACAAAAACAATGTTGCAACAAACAACAAATCTTTTCATAACTATTTAGATAAAAAGTAACGCTTGGGCAGATAGATACGTACTCGAAGCGCAGTTCTCGAAAAGCGCTTATTTTCAGATCATACATACACAGACACACCTTTTTCCCCGAAAGAGTAGGCAGAGCCTCAATGGCCCCTCTTTTCACCGTGGGTTACACTATCGTGGGAATATAGACGTGACAATTGGTGAGCTCATCGCCACCATTGCTTCCTCGACTGACTCGGCTAGCGCTTTCTTCCAGTAATAACACATTCCTTAACAAGCTAGCAGCCAGGACAAATTTTATGCCAACGAATCTTACTAACAAATCCGGGTAATATTACGCAAAAATTAATGCACTTGGGTTGTTTATCTATATATATAAAACAAAGACGTGTTGGTTACACCACTTATAACTCAAGAACGGCTGAACCGAAATGGCTGAAAATTGGTGGGGAGGTAGCTTAGAACCAGGAGATTGTCATAGGGGGGAGTGGTAGGAGGGGAGGTTCACTGGGGGCTACCCGTGCGAAGCCGGGGCGAGTCGCTAGTATTTTAAAATGTAGAATATTTTATGAAGCAACGACATGGTCACTGATATCGTTATCGATGCTATCCAAGCATAGCTGCTATTCAAACTAATCTTATCAAGTGGAACAATAGGAGGATATGTAGGTGTATGTGGTCGCAGCATAACGCGCTGGGAATCTAATCCGGCGCGAGCCGACCAGAGCACGCACCGCCACACTTCCTGTGGATACATTAATATTTTCAACTGCTTTATCCACTACCTCTAGTATGTGTGCTAAATAATTTGCCTCAATTTGTTCTTTCTTCGCTCAATTTACCTATAAGATATAACATAACACCCAACAGGCATATACCCCTAACCCTGTAACCAGATGCATAATAGAAACCTTTTCCTACAATGCTACATATTATTTTACTGACGGAGACATGGATAAAGGCTGAAAATGAAGCTCGTGATTATGCATTTAAAAAAATATTGTAACTATACTACTTACTACTGCAATATATCAACGAATCCATATCTTTGGCGCAATATCTTCTGATATTACTCACTGGTGCGTAAGCTTTAAGGTGGATGCTCACGCTTGCAGCGCGAAATTCAATTGTTTTGTTGTTTTTTGCCCATTACAGCTCATCAACACTTCTTCATATAGCGAAAGTTGAGTTCGCGAGAACTAGGAGACTTAACACACATGTTTTAATTGATAGTATCTCATAAATATCATCAGTTTAGCTATGATGCCCCTAAATACATTTTGACAGTGTTTTTTTTGTTTAGGGGGGTTTTTTTTTGGTATCGTAGTTAAACTAATGATATTTATAAGATATTATCAATTAAAACATGTGTTGTAAGTCTCGTAGTTCTCGCGAACTCAACTTTTGCTATCTGAAGAAGTTTTGATGAGCTGTAATGGGCAAAAAGCACTAAAAAAAATGAAATTCGCGCCGCAAGCGAGAGCATTCTCCTTAAAAACATCATCGCGATACGGGCGTTGCTCGCTCGCTAATTATTAACAACTAGCCCTAACTACCCACTACCGACTCTTTTTTTTTTAAATTGTTTATGTGGTATTAGCCTTTGTTATATCTTTTTATATTTACCTATTTACTAAATACTTTTATATAACGCTGTATGGCACACTATTTTATACATTATCATATTTTTTTTTTTTTTTTTTTATGAAACTAATAGGCAAACTAGCTTACGGCCCACCTGATGTAAAGTGGTCACCGTCGCTTATAGACACCGGCAACACCGGGGGTATAGTCGATGCGTTGCCTACCCTGAAGGAGTTTATGAACATTTTTCTTGAAGCGACACATGTCGTAACCAAGCGGGAAAACTATATGTTTTCTCTTTAAGTGAATTTGTAATTCTTTTGGGAAATAAATATCTTTAACCGCATAATAGTCCTGATCCAACACTAGGAGTCCCTGTGCCGTGGGTATCAGAAACTACGAGTACCATGGTACCCAAACACCCAGACCCGGAGCAAATATATGCAGATCATACGAAAATTTGTCCCGCAGCGAGAATCGAACCTGCAACCTTTCGCATCTCAGCCGGCTACTCGCCCGACGCGCTACAGAGGTCGTCACATGGGCCTTCCTACTGTCGGTAAAATCATATCGTCGCCGCGTCGTTAATTATCCGATGACTACATTTCTCTTTAATTTGATCGTTCTGTTGCACCTAATATGTTATTTTATATAAATACTATGTAAATCAAATAAAATACAATATTTTCCTTTGATTAAATTTCAACTTAATGTCTAGGGATGTGTTACGCTAGCTCACGAAAAACATAATTTTATTATTCCACAGGGCATCCTCCATATCTTAACATCATCAGTTCATATTATAGTGGCGGCCCCCTTTTCTGTATCCCACTATATCCCACTAATATCATAAATGTCAAAGTTACGATGTTTGGATGTTTGGTACTCAATCACGCCAAAATGGCAGAACCGATTTCGATGCAATTTGTTACACAGATAGATTATGATCTGTATTGTGTATGTTTTATCTGTATACTGTATATTGTATACCCTACTTTTTTCCTGGTAAAATGCAAGTGAAGCCGCGGTCGGACACTAGTAATATCATAAATGTCAAAGTTACAATGTTTGTATGTTAGTTAATTGATTTCGATGAAATTTGGTACACAGATACATTAACCTAGATTGAGCTATATGCTACGTTTTATCTTGGTAAAACGCGAGTAAGGCCGCGGGCGGACACTAGTAACATCATAAAACTGTTGACCTAAAAGCCGTACCAACATTAAAACCCCTTCTAAGAAAACCGAATTTTTATTTTAGTATTCGCATACTTGGTCTTTTTCCTGTTTCTTTGTGCCCGCAAATTCTAAATAATTATACCGAACCAATCAATATTGATGAAACTTATACTGATGAAAATATGTCTGATAACTAGCTTGTACAATGTGTTGTATATATGTACGATCCGCCTGGATAAACTTATTTTTGTTTTATTACCGAGTATATTGAAGTCCTACGTTTCACCATTTTTAAAAAAAAATACTCCGCAATTTAAATAAAATATTTGTTTTTGTCTAATAGAGCATAGGTACCTACATACATACAAACATACATACATAGACACACGCCTTTTTACCCGAAAGGGTAGGCAGAGCCTTAAGGGGCCTTTTTTCAACGTGGGCTATACGGTGGTGAGCTCATCGCTTTCATTGCTTCCCACGCCTGGCTCGGCTAACGCTTTCTAGCTAACAGCAGACAAATGTAATACAAACGAATCTTACTAATAAGTCCGAGATAGTCCCTTAGTCGGCTTTTACGACATCTACGGGAGAAGACGGAACCCGGACACACCAATTTTAGAAAAATAATAAACTTTAAATTTACTTCAAAAACTGTTTTCGTATTGTACTATATTATACAGGATGGGGCAAAAAATATAGACATTTTTAGATTTTTGAAAAAAGGACGGTTCGAATGTAATTTTTTGGGCGAACCATACATTTTTTCAAAAATCTAAAAATGTCTATATTTTTTTCTTAAAAATAAAATAGAAGGTTTCTAAGAACAAAACCTTCTAACTACAAAAGAAAAGGTGGTGGCAAAAATTTGCCCCATCCTGTATAATATAGTACAATACGAAACCAGTTTTTGAAGTAAATTTAAAGTTTATTATTTTTCTAAAATTGTTGTGTCCGGGTTCCGTCTTCTCCCGTGGATGTCGTAAAAGCCGACTAAGGGACTATCCCGGACTTATTAGTAAGATTCGTTTGTATAATATTTGTCTGCTGTTAGCTAGAAAGCGTTAGCCGAGCCAGTCTGCCAATAACAAAACCTTCTAACTACAAAATTAAGGTAGCTACCCTTAAAGGGCCAAAAATTTGCCTCATCATGTATATATAGAAGGCATTTTTCCTACCTAAAATCATTTTAAACACAAATATTCAACGGTTAAATCGTCCGATTGAAATGTAAATAGGTGCGAACGAGCTGCGTTGTGGAATTATTATTGTGATTGGATTAATCTATTAGCACAATATCGGAGTGCACAAAAGCACCATTCGCGGTCGCTGAACACTATTCTATAGGTACGCACCTGCCTACGTATTTATAGAGTTAAGCTACGGCCAAACCGATGCGACCAAAGTGACTGCGAAGCGGGAGCGCTAGGGCCAAGCTACACATCATCGTGGTTTGGCCGTAGCTTTAAGTGGTATTCGCAAATGATCGAGTACATTTACCCCGACATAAATCAGCTTAAAAGGTTCATCAACAATTCTGGGAAATGAGGATATTATTACGTTTGTAGACGTTTTAGCAACACGTGTACAGATATTAAAATTCTTATCACAAATCGAATACTCACGAATATATTTCATACCAATAAGGACTGAAAACTGAGGCACAATCAAATCGACTTCTATAAGGTAGAGGCGTGGCTTAAATTTTTTACGATTTGACTGGTCTAGGGATCATATATTTGATTCACGATGATCACACTGTCGATTCGATAGATCTAAAAGCTCGTGCTGAGAGTATCTTCTACAAAATTGTCGTCATCTTTACGGCACGTTATTACAATGTAATAGACCGGCTGGCGGTACCATCTCCGGTTAATGTACCGGAGACGCTTTAAACCACGGAACGCGTGACACGAGCTCATTTTAGTAGGGCAAGGATATCTGGACATCCACTGGCCAGAGTTAATTTCGTTTTTATAACACCACAAACCCGAATGATCTGTTTACTAGCGGTTAAGTAATAAAAAAGGGGTGGCCATTACGAGGTGAGTAGAGTCGCCCGGCGTCGCCCCCTATCGGGTTGCAAGTGAAACGGATCGCGGGGGGCGGTGACAGATAACGACCAATATGGCCGGTGGTAATACCAGCCTGATGATATCATGATCTACTTCGGAGGATTATTTAATTTCTGTCTCGTCCCCAATGTTTCCCGCGAACAATTAATTATAAATGGACAAATATCAAAGTCAAAAGCCGAGAGTCGTATAGAGCTCAACATGTATAGATTTTCTGAAAACCTCAACATTGTTTTCTTTACTCGACTGTACAAATATTGCATGATACACACAATTTGCATCAAAGATAATCTTCCATAATATAATGTTTATGCATAATCTGAAAACTTAAAAGCTTTCACAATTTCCTTTTAGCAAAAATATTTAAAATGAGAGTAGACGCTGCAGCACTACGCCAACGCCAGCCGATGGCCGATGGCGATAGCATCTATCTCTGTCTTTCATCATATCGACGCTTCCATCATCCATCATATTTGGACATGTTTTTCGAACCGTATTTGTTGAGTATCGTATCCAACAATCACATTCATTATTCCGATTAACCTTACAATATTATTTTACATGCATATATGTTGTGGTATCCTTTCATTTAATAGATAACTATGTATGAATTTTGTGAACACACAACTTTATTGACTTGACTGCTCCTACATTATAGAGCATAACCTTGATTTTCGGAATCTCTGAATTAGCAATAATCTCAATATATTTTACTTAGGATGTAGTTCTTTTCATTTTTCACTAAAATCTGATATCTATGTACTTTATCCACTTAATCCACTGGGAGTGGATTTGAGTTCGTGCATGCCGTCGGGTCGCGTTTTGCCACGATGTCGGTGACACATCCATTATACTGTCATTTTCCCGCCCTTTTTCCTGTCACTTTTGACAGGTTTGAAAGCGACTCCTCCTCGCCAATGTTTTTCGCGCGATCCTCGTCCCATCCTATACGTATCTGATATATTGATGAGTGAACATAGCGCAGCCTTATATATTGGGTTGAGCAGCAAATTTCATTTTCACGGAGCGTTTAATTTCTCATCCGGTTGCGAGGATCTGTGAATTCCTTACAGAACAACAATAGACGGCAGAGACGATCGGATGCCTCAAGAATATGAACATTCTCTGTTATGAAGTGACGTGGCAATGGCAAATACAGACCATTGTGTGCTTAGTTCAGTTGGGTAGAATTATCAATACCTCAAAGCAAACGGTCTGCTGCCTTGATAGCATTTTGTTTCAACGCGTATACCATCATATCAACATTATATTTTTTTAGACACCGTTTCTACTATACTATTTCTACTGAAATGTTGTGTGCAGCCATTTTGTATTTAATAAAAAAAAATAGTTCTGATATATTATATCTTAAATTTTCGCGTTTGTATTATATTTTATACTAGTGTCCGCCCGCGGCTTCGCTCGCGTATTACCAAGATAAAGAGTAGCCTTATAGCTCAAATCAGGTCATAATCTATTTGTGTAGGTACCAAATGTTATGGACATCGTTTCAACCTTTTCGGTATTATTGAGTAACAAACATCCGAACATCGTAACTTTGATATTTATACTGGGATTTAATTAATGGTATTAGATATTTGTTTCGCAAATAAAACGAGTCTCTTACAGACAAAAAAAAACTTTTGCAACTTGTTACAACAATTTATCAGGCTTAGCTGCTTGATTAATTACTTAATCAACACCATCTATTGGTTCTTGTATGTCGCTTCCCCGGCAATCACTCAAGGACTGTCGCGAGGTGTAGTCATCCCGTCTCATATGCTACTGCAGTTATTTATTGACGCAATCTTCTCAATTCTGTCGTGAAAAAAACATCGCCACCTGTGTAACGGCACCTCACGATTTATTACTTTTATTGGGTCCGGATTTACGCTGACGTAAACACCGGTCATTCCGTAGAGCCTATACAGGCAGTATCGTTATGGGAGGGTTATTGAAATTTTGTACTAAATTGCTTTACCTGTGATAGCAGATTGTACTTTGGGAGCTATAAATCTAATGATACAACTTTTATTTTTTCAGGTACGTTGTATTTGTAAAGCGAGGCGCAAATTACGTAAGTAAGACTAATGGACGCAAAATGTTTAATAAACACTCGGGAGGCACTTGGAGAGGAATACACAGTTCATAATGCAAAATATAAATGAGTAGTTGGGAACATTTTGATATGCAGCTCGCCGTCGGCGGCGGCGGCGCGGCGGCGAGCGGTGTCGCTTGCAGAATTAAATTCCCGCGAAAATTAATTTCCAAATGCGAATAGCGCTGCGTTTTGCAGAGACGGCCGACGCCAATGAACTGCGCGTAATAAATGTCATTAGAGCACGTGACGTCACTCTGGGTACATGGCCGCCGACTCTCCGCATCCAATTATGTCTCAAAACTGCCGGACATAAATTTCAATAACACAATTTGTCACAATTTGCGGTATCACCCAAAATGCTGAGCGCTTTTTGTTTTTTGACTGTTAATGTAAAACCCACGGATTCCCATCCCCCCTGTGCGCGAGGGTGGCTCCGGAAACATTTGGATTAGGATATTGCAATTGTTTATGTTAAACCCTGTAATGTGTTCACCTTTATATGCTCTCAAAACAACGTAGCTAAATATAAAAATGGAGGTGTGAAAACATGAATTCGATGACGCGAGTATATTTACCAGCGCGCTTTACACGAGCATCTCATATCAACCAATAGCATTAATCTTAAACGATTTAAAAGAATTAGAATCAAGTTAAACTGTAAGATTAGAGTGTCGACATCAAGGGAGTGTATAAATGATGTAAATGACACAAACTGTTAGAGGCAGTTCCCCGAGGCTGTTCACCTCCGAGCTAAAATCACGAACAAGAATTAATCGCCAATGAAAATTTCCGACGAGCCGTGAAATTACAATTTAAGCGTCGCCTGTTTATATGATGTAACCGTACAGTGTATGCCTATATAGGTACAGCGTCTATACGTATGAAGGTGTGAACGAAGACGGGTACCTTCTTATACAAATGTTTGTCAGCGCAGTACTTATTTTGTCCCAATTTGGTACCTACGTACTTTTATCATAAACAAGAGTAGTTATATACATACATACATAGACACACGTGTTTTCCCCGAAAGGATAGGCAGAGCCTCAATGGGGGTATTTTTAACGTGGGAATATAGACGTGACAAGTGCTGAGCTCACGCCGCCATTGCGTCCCAGCATGACTGACTCGGCTAACGCTTTCTTCCAGTAATAACACACTCCTTAATAAGCTAGCAGCCAGCAAAAATCTTATACAAACGAATATTACTAATAAGTCCGGGTAATCCCTTAGTTGGCTTGTATGACATCCACGGGAGAAGACGGAGGGGTCTATTCGTAGGCCGGACACACCACGGCACCTTCTTGTATAAGTGTTTGTCAATGGCATAATTTTTTTCCATGTTGGTACGTACCAACATCGTATGTACCTACTTTTATCATTAACAAGAGAAGGTACAACATTCATCTAATCTCTTATTTAATCAGCCTATATCCGCCATGAAAGCAAATCCTGAAAGCCAAACAAGTAAAAGCTACTACCTAAATCTTCCACAGTAAAATCATATTTTTTTAAACTCCTTTCCAATATTCTGTACCTACTAAAACTAATATTAAAAATGAGTTTGCTTGCGCTACAGCTGAACCAATTTTGATAAAATTCTATGCCCTGGCTATACATATGGCTTCTATACACATCTTTTCATCCCACCACGCAAGCCAAGCCGCGTGCGAATGCGAGTGATAACATAAATCAAATGATTTCTCACGCTCTAACCCCAATCATGGTTATACCATCATGTTGATTGCTTTTCCAAGAGTTTGATTAGTTAAACAATTTTGAGGGTACTTGTGTAATATTGCCTTTTGTCGATCCCTCGGACCGAAGCCACAATTCGGACAACTTACGTTAGTGAGAAGCCTTACTAAGTTTCTTTAGTCGATATTGACTGATGGAATATTCGTAGGTATATCAATCCTTTGTTCTTAGTTATCGTAAATGTTCCAATAGGGTATTACTTACAAAATACAGACAGATGGTAGAGCATCTATCTATGATATAATTTTGGATGTTATGTTACAAATGTATTACTAGAAAACTAAACTAGATAAATATAACATGTTTCTTTCTGTTATCTGTATCTACACGGACCAGCAACATCCCAACATAGATAACAGTCGAAACTATTACTAAAAAAGTTCTGCCTTAGATAAGCGCTTGCACATTAACTTTTATCTTATTGAGTGTAGTTAATTGATATGTAATGCAATATTATCGGATAGATAGTCGGTCCGCCCCACGTGGCGCTTATAAACCGCCCGCCCGCCGCCGCTAACGCCGCGGTGCCTTGCACGGCCACACGGCGTGACGTACGAACCACGGCATAGAAACTGTTAGCTATTCTGTTTCCTCAGTCGGCTCAGCATAGTACTTATTACATATTCCGAGGCGCAGGCCCTCCACTTCATCCGCTGGCCGCACCGCACCACACTCGCAGTCCCGAGTTCACACACTGCGGTCGCTCCGACCGACAATCATACATTCCATTAATTGTACGCCTCGCGATAACACGCACAGTTTTATTACACACTCCGCGTCTTTTATTTTCGTTTTTATTTCGCGTCTAATGCAATTGCACTCAACCAAGAACTGTATTATTCTTTTGGTTTTTATTAGTTTTGTGCGTGAGTGAAATGGAGGCTGCACGTGAAATGGTGAGTTTTGATTTAAAAAAAAACATGCTGAATGGCTCTCGACCGTTCGTAACGACCAATCCTTACTTCTGGTTTATCAATTTCAGCACTGGTGTATTTCAGCATTGGTATGAGTCATATATCAAATAAAAAGTTTGCTATAAAGCATTTATACTCAATAAATGAGGCATATAGAGCACTAGTGAGCCGCGCCTTACTCACTCGCGCGCATTGTCAAGCAATCAACAATAAACATCTATTCTATTAAGCCGTTTACGGCTGTCGCGCGGTATGCGTCCAATAAAGGACACTTCTTGTTGTAGCGTCACGTTAACACACTAAAACATGTAGGTACTTAGAGTCGAATACTAAAACGTAATAAATTTTCTGCTTTCACGAAACCTCTGAATATACCTACCGTATTCTGGGCTAAAAACTACGTTATTATAAAAGCGATTATGATTCCCTCTGTAACAGGGTTTTCGATAAAACATAAGATTTAAGCGCAGGCCTGAAGAATTACATTTTCTTAGCTGTAATATTTATGCCTACAAACCGCATCACACCGCTTGAAAAAGGCATTTTAATTATATATCTCGTTAAATATAGCATATTTTACAATTACCGTTAGAGTCGTCATTCATCGTTATTTTTAATGCATTGTATTTATCAAATTTTCGACCTAATAAATTGTATCACTTTGAAAACAAAACGAAAATAGCCGAAAATTAGAGGTAACGTTGAAAAGTTCTTTCTACAGATATAATATTGTTCTACTGTATTTTAAAAACGAGTCAGCATTCGGAATTAATATAACCCATGCATTATTTTACTTTTAAGCTACTACTTGATTTACTTAGGTCACATATAAAATAATACTATACTAGTACTTGAGTAAAATTCAAATATCCGATAGGCATTTTACTTTAGCAGCTTTCAAGTGGCCATTTACGTTGAAAATGGCGAACCGTTATTGGCCCAATTAGAACAAAACCTTTTTCATTTTCGATGCCGTGAGGAAAACACGCTTTTATATTTTCATGGATATGCTATTTCGGCTGTACACGGATGGTTCACTGGGGACAATATATTTGGCTTACCTACCTCAAACCGCAGCCTGAGACCGCAATGGTATTACTTTACTTAGAATCGGTATACACGTACCGTGCCGACATAGTTACGAAAATTCCAGCCAATATCCGAACAGGTACCTTCGCCCAAGAGCTTTTATTGCTAATACATTTCTATGATATATAAATCAGGGAAATCTTATTTTTAATAATAAAACAACGTCGTCAAGACGGCAACACCTTTAATTTTTTTAATCAATTTTATAAACGCTTGGTAGAGCTCTAAAAACATTTTGTCTGTCACCAAAATTACATACAATAACTATAACTAACTAGTTCTAACAATAACTAATTATTGATTGAACTACCGCAATTAGTATCTATTTTAATTTTAAGATGTTTTAATTTTGGTGTACAATCAAGTTATCTAGCTTCTATCTATGGCATGGAATTTTAAGTAAAATAAAGTCACACAGAAACTCATTATCCCAACCAATAATAGCCACGCATTATGTTGCCACGCAGATAACCACCGGATCGATGGAGCAGCTTCCCTCGGCTAGATAAGGACTGATAAGATAGTCTATCGTGATCCGCCCCATGACACTTTCGATCCTGTGACAAAAAAATCGGTAGCAAAAAAGGGTTGTCTACCAAAACGGCATTTAAAGTTTTTATGAAGTTGTTGATAGGTATATAATTTGTAAGGAAAATAACAAAGTTTATTATTAAAACTACCGGTTTAGACGACGAAATATTTATAGATAAAAAAATGAATAACGTCCCTACGATTTTTAAGTTTTAAATTTAATTTGCAATAAAACGATTATACTTTATACCTAAATTAAGTAGTAAACCTTATTGGATAAAATAAAATAGCTTGACGATAGTTACTTATGTGAGTTTTGAGTTGGTTTACCCATTACATTCGAGACACGTTCTTTTGAGTCGATAGTCTAAAAGATAAGGAAACAATTAGTATGTAACAGAATAAACAGCATTCTTTTCCTGGTAAAATACAAACTGTGAGTGTGCTACAAGCCCCTTGCTATTTCATGGTTTACAATATACAGTTCCAAACGCGGCAGTATTGTTTCAAAAACAACGCCTTTGTTAGCGCCAAGCATTACCAACTCAACCTGATTTATTTATATCTTGAGATTGAAAGTACTAGTATTTCCCTGTATAGTAAAATAAAATTTGTTTTATGTGAAAAATATATTTTTCAATACAAGCTTTTATAAAATTGGTGATCGTAACCGTGTGTTGATCAAAATGAGCCTAAACACGGCCAGTCTACTATTATCCATCGTCCCGTTCCGTTGTCCACCTTCCGTTTCCATCATCAGATCAGCTCGCTGTCACCATCATATTGTATTGTCATCGGTCCTTGACAGGAATCCAAATTTCAGCTCAATCGGTATGAAGAGCATACACAGTCCCCTTGAATAGAATAAGTTTTTGTGAAATAAAAAATACAGTACAAGCTTTTTTTTAAATAAGTGATCGTAACCGTGTGCTGATCAAAATGAGCCTAAACACGGCCATTCTAATATTATCCATCGAGGAATTCTGTTGTCCACCTTCCGTCTCCATCATCAGATCAGCTGGCTATCACCATCATATTGTATTGTCATCGGAACTTGACAGGTATGCCAAATTTCAGCTCAATCGGTTGAGGATAACTGCTTTAAAATTCAGTTGCAAGATTCCACCCGGACAAACATTGCAAGTTAAATAAAAGCTTGTAAAATAATAATAACGTAACGCTTAATAGATAAAGAAAATAATAGAAATAAGAATGTCTGCATCAATTAGGAAGTCATGCGAGCGGGCAAACTCTCTAATTATCTGTAGTGGTTCCCTCAAAACTCCGCTATCCATTAGGAAGTTAGCCACGGCGGGCCACGTTACAACGTCATCCGATATTAGTCATCTACGAGGAAAAATGGAACAAAGAACATACTTTGAGCCTTCTACTAGGTTAAGGTGGCTATCGCTTACTCACTCGATAAATTATAGAGTAAACTCCTATGTTAATGCGCAGTTCATATTCGTTTCTACGTATAAGGAGGTTAGAAATGGCACGTATCTTTCTCAGCAGGATGCGGGTTCAAACCCCAGCCCGGCAATTACTCTAAGAATTTAAGTGCACTCTTATTAACACTTGTCCGGTAGACAAACATTATTTACAGCTCAGCCAGTGTAGCTATAGCAGTCTGCCTTTTTGTGGAACGTGTTACCTGAGGTATCAGAAAGGCCAGAACTCTTCCCTTCTTTAAAAACATGGTCCTGAAAAATTATCTGTCTTGCTGTACTAGCTGAACTGTATTTAGGTATGAATATGTATATAATATTTAGTATACCTATACAGGGCGTGGCAAGATAATGGGACTCTCAGGCTAAGTACCTTTTCTGTTGTAGTTAGAAACGTTTGTTCATAGGAAACTTTTTGAAAAAGCACGTTGGTTCGGATACAAAGTTCACTGCATAGAAAATGTATGGGAAAAGGTTTTTTGAGTTTTCTCTAAATCTTACGATTTGAATTGGTTGGTTACCTTTAGTAAATTATTCCTGATGAGAAATAGAGTCGATTATTGAGCTCGAGTTGTTTATTTTATTAATGTCGTTTATCAGTCTGGCTGTACTATTTTTCAAAAATCCAAAAACGCAGTTTCATTTTTCTTCAAATTTCACCTATTTTTTGCTAATAATAAACCTCTCTAACTACAACATTAAAGCTACTTATCCTGAGATTCTCATTATCTTGCCACATCCTGTATAATACGAGTATAACATAGATAGAACATAATTATGTTCTATCTATGTTATATTGTACAGGATGTTAACATACGTCCCTTCTCTTTTTCTGTTATTATTCCACATAAGCGATAAGGTGACACATTGTATTGCAGTTAAGTTTAAAACGAGTAGTTCTGAGAACAGTAGACCTCGCGGTCTTGACAATCTCTTGACCGATTTTGCTAATATTCGAAATTCTTGTTTAGAAGACAATGCCAAATATCAAAGTCGGCCGGTAAATGGTGACGAAATAAACTTTCCCCTTTTTGGGGAAAGACAGAAAAACAGAAATCACCGATGATATAAAAATAATTAATTTTAGAACCTGTTTTGTAGAGGTTCGTCAAAATTACTTGAAAAATACGGCCTGCACGCAAGTACCAACATACAGACAGATGAAAGTGAACTTTAGCAGTTGCTGCAAAGGAACTTGACCGAATAATGAGCTACAGTAGGCTCTACCCGCTCTACTTGCTCTACTGTACAGTATCTACAGATATTCAAAATAATAAATAATCTATTTGTGCCTAGTGTTCGTGGCTAGTGTGTATTGTTATGACACAGTACAAAATTAATAACTTCTTGACTCGCCTTAATTGGGGAGCAACATGTGATTGAAATTGTCACAAACGATGTGCTAGATAAATAAATAATGCCAGCAGAGTCTTGCCTTGCGGAAATCCTCACAACAAATCAGTTTTCTTTCTTTCTCAGTGTGGTAATAATCTCTAATTATACCAAACGCCTGAAAAATTACAGTTTGGTTCTAAACATCGGTGAAACTTGTAGATTGAGCCAGCTGCTTCGTTCATAATCCACGGTAGTGTAGCGGGAACACGATCCTGGCACAAATTGATTGAGAGCGACATTTGATATAAAATTGTGTTGTGATTGATGCGACCCCGCCTCGACGCTAAGTGCTCTGTCGTGATGTTGTACTTCCAACCCACCTAGTCACCCGCATTATGTATGAACCAACATTAGATACACGTGAAAGATATCTACCTCCATCTACCTATATATCCACACACAGAGCAAGACCATGAATTCGGATCGCAATTTTTCACAATATATTTTTGGTTGTTGAGCCAACCGACAAACGAGTTGGGTTTATTAAACGAAAATTAATTATTGAAATAGTCGTGCGAATTGTAAGAGATAAAGCCATTTTTTATCGGAAGTTTGGTCGTGACAGCTCATTTCTAAGCTACTAAAGTTTCACAGACGTCTTCTGAAACCATTACGGAGGCCTGAAATCTATACTGTCTACGCATTACTAAGTCCATGGTCTACGTCTGCAATACTCTAAGTCTGATACAAAACCAAAAAAAAAAACACTTGAAATTGGCGAAATTGTTTGGAGCTCTCCTCAGAAGTCAATATAAGAAGAGAAGAAGAAGATCACAGCAAGGGCGAGAAAATGTTCGACAAATTGTTTCGCCGGCAATCTTAATTTACTTTACAAGTGCTTTTAAAGTTTTCAGCTAAATAATCTGTTGGTTACCTAAATTCCTTATTCACAGTGTGATTCTACTTTGAGCAGTTATAACCTCAAATAATGTAGATAACAAGTGCACGTAGCGACGACTATAAGATAATCATTCGAAGGTTCTAAATGCTTAGCTTGTGGTTTACCGAGATAGAGTTTCAGGTTCTTTTAATACCGGTACCATACCGGGCTTAGTCGACAACAGCGCCCGTTTTTTTTTACAACTTTATGTACTTAGTGGGCTCGTGTTTAGTCTGGCCTCATGGGAATCCACGATGAGGCCTACACACTCGCCTCGACGATGGTTATTTACTTTTCTTTTGAAGTCACCTAAATTATAGGATTAACAGACTCTCGAAGATAATTCCTTTGCTGTCCTTATGAGATACTTTTACTACTCCTTAGTAAAATAAATAAATATAAAAATAGCACTATGATGACAGTCGATAAAAGATTAGTACTTTTGTTTTTCGGAAAGTAGCTAGGTGAAGTCATCGACCGAAGCATAGTAGATAAGAGTCTTCTTTGTTGAATCCAAATACTCTCAAGAAAATATCGTATGAAGTGAAAGAGCGTTAAATTAAAGTGTTAAATCGTTATATATTTTCTTTTTTTACATGTGTAAGGATTTCAATGGCGGCAGCGGGCCATATCTGCCGCGAGCATAAAAGTGAAGTTCCCCGCAAACTCATCCTTGAAGAGCCACGCCCTGGCAGCGGGTGAACGATGACGTGATTCGAACGCGATATATCACCATGCAGGGTAATATTGTCGCGGGACAAACTGATAGCTCCGGCCCTTAGCAAAAAATAAGGTCACCCGTTTACACGAGAGCAAAGGCTTTAAGTGACAGATACTAGATAAATGTTATGGCGCGATAGATAAGGGTGAAACGCATAAAAATGTGCACGATCTATCGTATAAAACTCGGGCCAACTTTACACGCGGAGTATTGAACATTTACGACGAACGGCATGAATGTAATTATTGCAAGTAACGGGGAAGTAAGTTTGTGAATTCTGGGTTGGTCCCCATTTCATTATGCAGGAGTGAAGCGGACAGGCGACGGTCGGGAGAAACTTAGATTGAAGGCGACGACGCGAGCGCGTGCTTAAACTGTATCCCTGTTCACTTAGACGAAGATTTACGACAACTTTGCGCTGTTCTGAACCATTTCCATGACATACATCGATTTGTCGTATCCTATTTCCAAAGCTAGGGACGCATAGCTGATAAAGCGCGTTGCTATCTTCACACAAGCAAAATTTCCATTATTTTAATATTTAACTGATAAATTAATTGTGCCTAAACCGGAAGCCTTATCATATCTTAAACGGCAGACATCCCGTCATGTTGTGGACGGAAGCGTGCTCGTAGGCGGCTTCCGTAGACGCGTGCGCATGTCCGCCGTCCACTGATACACGATACGACAAGTGATGTGGACTGGCTATAGTCCCCGCTCAGTATCAGCTTACAAAACCGCCAGCATCGGATTACGGAGCTACCGCAAAACCTCACTTAGCAAATCCATACCCAATAGGTACCGTTACTACTGATTGATGTAGAACATTATTTGCGCCTCTACAAACTATAAGTACACCTAGATTTACCAGTAAAGCTGTGCCGATAATAAGCTCATTTTGGAACCAACCACAACCACCACGCACGGTAATAAACAGTTAAAAACAAACAGAAACCTCACAATTGCTTTAATTACCGCCTCCGTTACCAAATCACGAGAAAATTCACGCCCTCAGCCCTCACAATGAGGGAATGGAAGAAGCCTGTGAAAAAGCAAATTAAATTAATTGTGATGTAAACGAGGGTAGGCCGGCACCATTCGCACTGTAAATAATAATAGATGGCGCGAGCTTCGAACCGCACCCCTTTACAATACAATTTTATTTGCCGTATAAAGTGCTAGTTGGTTGTTTGTGCAATTCACAAACTAATTGGTTATCGTTTTGGGAGTTCTGTGTAGTCGAGAAGACTGTAGGTGTTATAAATATGCATAGATACCTCGTACGTAATTAATAACAGATTGCGGTCAAGAATCGAAGGTGAAAGCTATATGCGGATTTATTGTGGAAACATCACGTAGCCGAAATAGCGAGAGTAAGACGTCGATCGGTTTACAGTTTGAGCTTTACAACGGTCTATTTCCATCGCTCCATCAAGCGGGGCCCGAACACTCTCTTATGGATTTATGCAACGATTTGAACCTAATTTGAAAGACGGGTTGTGACTTTGTTATGTAGACTGTTTTTTTTCTGTTACTGAAGTATGTTTTTGACTCCAAAAGAGGAGTATCTCAATTAGAATATTGTTTTATGTTGTTTGTGTTTATGTTTTTCGGAACCAATTTTAATAAACAATTTTATTGAATGTTTTACATCTCGAGGGGATACACACATAAATTTGAAGAAAATATTTCAAAAAAAAAATAGGGAAAATATGGGATGAATCCCGTTTACCACTGAAGTCGTTTTTTTGGGTTTTTTGTATTGTATTTCAACAGCTTTGTATTAATTAGATTCTTTATTTTTACGTAAATATGTAAGTTCGATAGATTAAGCGAAGAAAATCACTGTAGAGAAGAGAAGAAAGAAAATTTCTTGATCTCGGTTACTCACTCAACCTGGGTGTGATGTGTGCACTCGTGCTCGGCCCATCACAACCTCCTTGAGTGAGCGATTGTGGTAGAGATTACAACAATCAAGCCCTGAAACGCTGAAGAAGAAGAACAACTAGTTATCATCATTATCATCAGGCGCTTGACGAGGCCCCCATATAATGCAATGGGGGAATTAATGCCATAATCACCACGCTTGGCAGGCGGATTGGTAATCACAGTATAGGTGTTGTATTTGTATTTATTGTATTTATTCATCAATAGACATTGTCACATGTACTTAGATAAGTCATCAAAATAAATTATTTTATTATATAGTATGTCCTAAAGTCTAAATCACATTTTATAACTATAATGATTCTCAACATATTTCAGTAAAAGCATCGTCGAATTGTGTATTATAATAACGAACAAGTTATTATGTACTTATTACAATAAAATAACAAATAATTAAAAGTCGAGAACTTTAAAGACTAACTCATAAAATAAAATTAAAATTAAAAAGTATAATCAATAAATAAATGAAGCTCATTCATTAATATTAGATTTAGATGTAAACATTTCATTATCCGCAAAAGCTTCATCAATTTTATAATACGTATTATCTATTAATTGTCTTCTTATACAAGATTTGAGAGTCTGACATGTAGGTATTTCATTATATAATTTAACTACTATGCTATACAATAAAAGCTTTTTGAGATTTTTGTGAGCCGTTAAGAACTCTTGTGAATGCTGCTGCCCATCCCCTAGTGTAATCCCTTAGTCGGCTTTTACGATATCAACGGGAAGAGACGGAGGCGTCCATTCTTAGCCCGGACACACCACGGCGTGATACTAATAGTAACTAACCTAAGTCGGGAAAGTCTCAAATAAGAACAGGAATCGAACCCGCCTTCTCTTTATTAGTGCCTTAGCAACTGATGCATTTTTCTGGTATACGTCTGGTCATGATACAATACAAATTCTTGTTATTTTATTGATTTTCTTTGAAGTTTTTTAACAACGGTTATATAGTTATTGTTTCTAAAAAACCTGTGTGACTTATTCCTTTTGTAGTAACACCTACTTACGTGATTATAAAAGTAGCTATATACTTAGCCTAGTAGGTATACAGGCCGTCCAACGCCCATTCCACATGAAGGCTTTGCTTTCAATATTGAAGATCGAAAGGTTTGCTAAACTTAAGACTTTACTTTGTTTTTAAAAGTATGTAACACTGCTTTCAACTATATCTATACATATTAATCTCTTGTCTGAACCCGAACTAGAACCGGCCAAATGAGAAAAAAACGTGGCACTAATCACAAGGGTCAATCAAATGTAATATTACTTTCTTTAAAATTTTACATTTAATTTAAAAACATGTTCAGTTTTTTGTATTAAACTAATAAATACTAACATAATGTATACTAACTAACAAATAAGCATTCCTAAATATTTTAAAAACATTCCGTAAATATTCGTATGGAGGGCTTAGGCGTGGGACCGTAGACTGGAGCGCTATTCTTCTACGATGACAAGGATCGTCCTTTCATCCCAGCCTAAAGAATATGTAGGTGAGTTTCACTCGTTTGCAACAAGAGAGTTGAGCTCAGTTGGCCCTCTTCATTTAAAAGATGGACTGAAATAATTTTTCCCATGTCAAAAATACTCTAACCGATCGGTATCGGATAATACCTATATAATAGCTTAACCTGTCTGACTGACTGACTGACTTATTGATTCATCATCGCCGAGCCAAATCCGTTGGACCTAGAAAGCTGAAGTTTGAAGGGTAGGTTCCTTTTAAAGCAAAACTAAGAAGGGATTTTTGTAAATTCAATCCTTAAGCGAGTGAAAAGGGGTGAACACCATTATATGAAAGATCGTATTCCTTGAACTTACAAACTTGAAATTTTGCATAAGTATGCTTCAATACAAATTATATAAGGATAAAATATTTTTTCCCGGACTAACCCGAAAAGAGGGTGCAATGGGGTTTTAAAATTTGTATGGGCACTTTTTAATGAGTGGTTCGTTTTGCTTTTCAGGATTTTTCAAAATAACACTTTAAAGGGGAAAAGATGGGTTTCAAAATATTTGGGCTCCATCGTAGCGAAGCACGTGTATTCAGCTAGTAACTACTCGTATAAAGAGATCGTTACATACCTCGTTGAGGTTTTGATAGAAAAACGATTGGCCGCCGCAGCTCGGCTAAAATAGCATCACTAACATACAGAAAACAGGCGCGCACCTATTGCGTGATTTATTCGTTATTGGCTACCGATTCGGCGGTTTACGACTTTGAAAATTATATGAAGAGCATACACAGTCCCCTTGAATAGAATAAGTTTTTGTGAAATAAAAAATACAGTACAAGCTTTTTTTTAAATAAGTGATCGTAACCGTGTGCTGATCAAAATGAGCCTAAACACGGCCATTCTAATATTATCCATCGAGGAATTCTGTTGTCCACCTTCCGTCTCCATCATCAGATCAGCTGGCTATCACCATCATATTGTATTGTCATCGGAACTTGACAGGTATGCCAAATTTCAGCTCAATCGGTTAAGGATAACTGCTTTAAAATTCAGTTGCAAGATTCCACCCGGACAAACATACATTGCAAGTTAAATAAAAGCTTGTAATAAAAAAGTTTTTAGTACAGGTTTGTCTAAGTTTTGCATTGGTATCCCGACTATCGAATTGCGAGTAAACGTTTGTTTTTATGTATGGTTTTAATGAATTTCTCAACAAGTCCGCTAGGGGCGCTTATCATTTGCTGCATACAAAAACGACATTTCGACTCGCAATTCGGTTTTCGTTATTCCGAGTGGTTCCAAACAACAAACCTGTACTAAGCCCTCAGTAGAATTACTCTGTACGATCACTGTCAACGATTTCACGCTGATTCGTGACAATACAATATTATGGTGACAGCAAACTAATCTGATGATAGAGACGAAAGGTGAACAATGGAACGCCTACATTGATAATAGTAGACTGGCCGTGCTTAGGCTCATTTTGATCAGCACACGGTTCCGATCACTAATTCTATAAAAACTTGTATTGAAAAATATATTTTCACAAAAACCTTAGTACAGTGGTCAGCTTAATTCACTCAGGTGAATTGCAGTATATGTGTATGAGTAACGTGTAGCGTGTAATGTGGGTATTACTTGCGTCAGTTTATATTTGCAAACAGCGCTCCCGAGAATGTGTACTCAGTCTCCAAGTAATGCTTTTATCCTGTCCCACATTGTAGAGTAATTTTTTGTTGTGTATTCCGGAAACTGTGCTGTTCTAAAATATCTACATTTAAAAAGAAAATGGCTACCTGTCTGTGTGTATGAACACTTTTTCGATGAGTTTACTGGATGGATTGGATTGTGCTTTTCTATTTTGTATTGGGTGTTAGTGGTGTTAATATACAATAGTGTTTTTTTTTCATATAAACTTTAACCCCACCGCTGCATCCATTAAGGGATTGAATATCGAAATTTATTTTCTATGGGCATAAAAAGGGATATACCCTTGAAATTTCAGTTAATATACGGTTTAAGCGCGTTGATTGTCAGTCAGTGAGAAACGCATCAGTTTTATATATATCGATTATGAAGTTTTATCAAGAAAGGGTTTAGTATTTATATAAAATATTAACTTATTTAGCTGGCCCTATAGCGAGTTTTATGAAGGAAGTCGGGAAAATAAAGGTAGGGAGGTTATGCAACGTTCAGGGGGTCAGAACTTGGATGTGTGACCGCTATTATGCGTGTTCATTTTTGTTAGATTCACGCGAGCTAAACCTTGTGCTAAAGCCAGTCCTGTAATAAAAAAACGGTCTTTTCTATCTACTAAGCATTATATCGGCAAAGTCAAGTAACCTAGGGTCTGATTATGATTACCTACTTCTCACCCGTATCGGCCCCGGTTGTTTCGCAGAGATTCGCACGGCGTAAAAATAATAACGAGCCGAGTTTTTTTTTTTTGTCGAAAAACTTTGTAATCTGACTTGGATATTGTTAATTAACATCTTCATTAGGAAGTTCTGTCGCGTGTTTGATTTGATTAAGAGTCATGATATTCTTACGTATAATATTTCCATAATAGGAAAGTGGTGTAATCGCACAGCTGTTAAAAGGCTATTGTCTCGAACTCACACCTGCCACGTTCGACAAGCGTCCATGCATGCATTACCATAATCTGCAATCGCTAAGCCCCGTAATATCATTCAAGTTTAAGATATTTCTGTCAATGGACGAAAATAGTTGTTCGGGAATGGTTAACCTTGATGTTGTCGATTCCATAAACATTTTCTCAATATTACTATATTGAAAGAGTTCGTCCAGGGAAGTACTACCACCATACCTATTTCTACCGCAGAGCAGTAGTGCTCGCATTGCTGGGTTCCTGTTTGAAGGGTATGGGTGCCGGGGAAATTAAAGGTACATGAGACTTTTCGTATTTATGTCTCAGGGTGCAGTGCAATGCCGCATAGGGTGCGTCCTAGGTGGGCGTGACCTGTGAGATAATGATCTGTTCATAGGCAGGGGTACAGCATAATATCAGGGGAAAAAACACGATCTATTACACGGATTCTTGTCTAAGGAACGAGCCGTTTTGATATGCGTTTTGGCTGATTAGGCATATCTCACACTGTGCGGTTTAACTGGCTGATTACATGACGGAATCCGGCACTGATTCATGTTGAAGCTGCCGAATGCCAATGCAAATACATAAACGCAAATACGCGAATACATAACTCGTAACAGCATCGTAACCTTGTGATGCAGAGGGCTTTATCGAGGTGATAAGGAAGAAACGGAAGCCCTCTAGCCGGAACCAGTGTGGTACTAACCATCTATCCAGTGAGCAGCACCGAGATATTATCATCGACAAAACATAGTTGTATAAACCAAAACAGGTCCAAGCACGAGTAATTATTGTTAGCGAGACGCAAGATGATAGCAAATTTCAAATATTAACCAATCAAACTAATAAGATTTCTAGTCGCTCCGATGTCATTGGCCAATATTTGAAATTAACTATCGTCTCACTAACGTTAATTATCCGTGCTTACCTCACCGAACTTCATCCCAACATAATCGATCATGTATTTTGGTTCTTGGATAATTTATTTTATATTATATGTATAATAATTATTTAACAACTTAATTTTATTAAAAAACTCCCGACAATTTTTAGTGTCCATTAAAATTGTAAAAACGTACACACATTGAAGCACATCGGTGTCTAGCCTAGCACGCATAATGTAGGGCCCCGAATTAATCACTCTATTCACGACTAGATGTCGCCACAGGAAAAAATAAGAAACTTGGTATTCCTAGCAATTGTCTTCCAAAAGCATTTTTGCTAGCTTGATGACTCTGGAATGGAAACGGCTGCATCAATTTCCACCAAACATATCTAGAACCGTCTCACAGACACCATCTTTCATATAAAGAAATTCGTAACTGTTTTGGAGATAAATGGGAACATTCGTTTGCACACACAAACACAAAACCTCTCACTCTAAACGTATTCGCTCCGTTCCATCGGGAGTCAAATATTTTTCGTTTTTCCATGGGAATTACTAGATAAAACTACTAAGTTTTACTCTATTTTAAGAGGTGACTCATCGGTCATGCTACAGCTTAACTAAGTAGGTATGTCTTTGTAATCTGTCTGTGTATTCGTAGCGTAAAATTGTAGATATCATAAATAAACAGCATTTCGGCCTGCAAATTTGTCTTGCCATCGCTAACAGACTACAGCCTAATCTGCATCACGTAACGCACTCGGCTTAACCGTAGACGTTGGCAACTGTAGTATTCGTAGCGGTTGCCAGCAGTGCTACGCTAAGCCGAAATCTGCTACGTCGTAGGCGTCTACGCATGAATAATTATGAATCCTCTTTGGAGTATTTAGAGTCCCTAATAGTGTTAGGAATACCTATGCGTTCAAGCTGTATTAACCGGATTAGTGTATTTTTAGTATGCTAAATTAGACTTAATTTGTTTACAGTAAAAGTACAATGGATCAAGAAGCTATTCGAAGTAGCTTTTGAATTAGTCAACTAACTCCTCCTAGTAAATGTATTCCAACTAAATCACGCTCTCATTCACAACTCTATTAACTCATTAGGGTATGTAAATGTAAACGGGTATGCGTATTCTGTCTCTATTTTCTACACATTCAGTCTATAATTATCAACCACAATACCCTTCAAAAGGACATTACAATAAGACCCGTGTAAACTTGTTACAATATTTTGATAACCACATAGCGCTTAGACAACAGTCTCTTGTAATCCGAAACAAGTAATTTCACAGGTAATATAATAGGTAATAATAATAAAAGCTAATACAAAAACATCAGGGTTATGGCTCTGACAAAAGCGGTAAAGGCCACTGGATAATTGTTGGCACAGCTTTTCATAAACAGCAGCACTTCACTATAGCCTCTAGCTACAGACGGTCGTTTGCGAGGACATACAAAATTGGTTTTATTTTGGCTTCCTCTTATTTCTTTTTGAAACTGGGTCAGCTTTAATTAAATTCAGTACCAATTACATAGGTAAAAAATTAGAGTCTTACAAAATTGTGAACTAGAGAGGTGAAGATATGTCGGTCACATCATAGAAATCCAGCCAGGGTACTAGCTTGAGTACTTCATCATCATTCGGTAGACTTCCATTGCTGAGCATAGCCCTCCCCATAGAATGCATGATGAAGAGTCTTGAGCCGGCACCATCTACTGACTTACATACATTTTCACATAGACCTTTAAAATTTCGTCGGTCTTTCGAGTTGTGCGCCGTACGACGCTGTGTTATCAAGTTCGTAGTCGGTACTAAAGAATTTTATGATTCCACGTGACGTTTTAGGTTCCTTAATCAACGGTTATAAAGAGTCGGTGCCAATTAGGGTTGGAAGTGTGCCAAATAGTGTAAAAGTATACCACAGATTGAAGGCAACTATCCCGGAGTGACCTAGCTGCTCTGTCCGTAGGCTACATAGTCAGGGTGGTTCTACACACAAGGCCGGTAATTTGGCAACAACGCGGCCTCTATTGCAACACTTCTACCAACAACGTGCAACAACAAAATTGCTTTTATTATCTACGACTGACCATTTACATTTGGCAGATTATCCTGCGATTGATTCATTAAGTAATTTGATTAAAATTAAATTATAGGCAAGCCCTCCTAACTGTCTTTGGAATTAAACTAAGCACATACGATCATCTGCATCAGTTAAGTCCCTCAGTCGTCTGGAATTTCTCCATCGCCCATTCGTCCGAAAACTAAAAATTATCGGTTAGGTAGTCTACATTCACCTTTATAGAGTCTTGCTACACAAATTCTCATAGAAATATGTCATCACACATTATAGTGGTAAGTACATTTGCTGTGGAGTGCCCGGCTTATGAAAAGACCCGTCCTTCTCCCGTGGATGTCGTAAAAGCCGACTAAGGGATTATACCAGGGGATGAGCTGCAGCATCAGCGTCAGTACTCATCACTAATACTGCAACAGTCCACCTGCCAAGCGTGCTGATTATGGAAAATCCCCCCATTGAGTATATGGGGAGGCCTCGTCCAACTGTGGACATTTAAAGGCTGATGATGACATTTAGTCTACCAATAACTTGTTTAGCTTGCACTTGACTCCAAGTTTGTTGGAGTTCAGCTGTACTCCGATTTCCAGTAACATAAACCACAGAAATCCTGTATACGAAATTATACTAGCAAACTGCATAAAACAAAGCCTCATAGAAATGCCAGTTCATTAAGAGTTTCAGCGAGGTACATTTGATCCGATGACTCCATTCAGTTAGCACGTGACTTCTAGTTTGTTGGAGTTGTGCTTTGCCCGGTGTTCCGTAATTAATCAACTTGTTTAGTCATGATTGAGGGTTATCACTGGCACCACCACATAATTGTGAAACTTTGCCGACGCACTCAATCACTCAAATCACTATAACTAACGTACTACGACTCTGTTTCGCCAAACTTATGAACCTATTTTGTTTTCAACATGTTCAGAATTGTGGTTTTAGCGTGTTTATTTCACGAGCTTCATCCTATTTACTCTCTCATTGTTATGCACAGCAAACAACCTCGACATATTTCACGGCAGTATATTTCAGCGATTTAAAAACCCCGTTGTGGTGTTTCAGCAAAGACGCTAGAATTCCGTGCGGATTTGAGACCGACACGTTGCTTAAGATAAAACAATTTCCCTTTGCAGATTAAATAAAAAGGCCCCTGAAGTCACTCACGGTGCGAAGTCGAGTGCAATTTTAGGACGGAATAAACCCTCGAGGTAAATTCCAAGGTGTTTACGAACATCTGCATAGGGTTCAGTTGTTTACCGTCTCCGGGTCGGTCTCAAAACAATTTATTTGAAAGGTGTCGCTTCGCAATCCACTCAGCGATCACCGCCGATACAAATATCTAGCCTGAAATAACCTCAGTATAAATCACACCATGGAAATAACCCGCTCGACCCATTTACCTAACTTGACTGGACATGTATGTCTTGAGGCTTCATTTTCGACTGGTGCCACTCACATTGACGATATTGTGAAAGCTTTGTTGATTGATCTACCTGAGATTGAATGGTCATTCACTATGTAGATAGGTCTTCAATCACAGAATTCCATCTAATTTTCCAGTTTTGCGTCGAATCGATTTTGCTTTTTCCTTACAAATGTTCAGCTAAGAAAGCTGTTTTTCTGGTTATCAAGAAACAAATTGCTGAATCTACTTACCTACAAAAAGCTTTAACAAAAAATGCTTTAAATTTGATAAACGCAAGTGTTACAACGCCTAAAAGCTATAAAAATGTGGAAGACGTGATAAGGTTTATACTTTATATAAAAACGTAATTTATGCTGTCATCAAAAAATGAGGTTTTTTATTCCAAAGCAAGCTTTTTATTTGCAAAGCATTTTTTTAGTTTTTAAATGTAATATTATTCATAGCTTGCACTATAAAACTAAGTTTTTTTTTGTTGTTTTTATTCACGTTATTATTGACCGAGTGAACCGAGGCCTCTGGGTCTAATTGCTGGATGCAACATTTGTATTATATGTGTATGTTTGTTAGTATGTGTGTTTGTCCGAAGATGACTGCAGAACCGTTAATCCAATTTTGATGAAACTTGGTAGGTAGGTAGGTTATGTGAATATAATTGTTATGTACGAACATAAGCTTAATCAGTAAAGGGGTTTTTGAGCTGCGGGGTTCCACGTGAGGTCACGTTTGGAGTGAATTACCAGTTTGAGAGATATCACTGGTAACCAGTTGAGGCTGAGGCAAATCCAACATGTAGATTGCAGACATATCTTAACCATTGACTACTGTCAACGACGTCAGTAAAACAATTCAATTCAGTCAATTTCTTAAACTAATTCACTATTTCCCTTCTTGTGCACTACCGATACATCTTTTTTCCGCAATACTTCAAAGTTATCTGGAAGAGAATGCTTACTAGCATTAAGTTCGCATTTGTACTTCTTTTTTATGTGCAATAAAGAATTTTCTATTTATGTAACAATGAACCGAGGTACCACAAAATAGAATACCTACGTACTTTATGGTGGTACTACACCAATCAATAATCGGCCCTTTCATATACTAAGTGAGACAGCAACCAGTCGAGTTGAAAGAATCGAGGATTAGAAAAATAACATAAGTCAGAGTTATTATTATAATAACGCGAGAGACTCGATAATGTAATGTTGTTTCGAGGAATTCATAATTAAAAGAAATGAGGAAAAATTTAAGTCACTGGGAATCTGATGAGTTCTCTCTTATTATTTTAGAGCTGGTACGCGACGACTCTGAAATTTACTTAATTATGTTATAAAGATACCAATCTGAATAAAGTGGGCGCAGAGGGGATAGGAGGTACCACGGGATCGGCCGACAATTGCCATCTTATCGCCTTGGCTTAGAAGTTTACATTCGTATTTTATTCGATATTTATAGCCCTTGAGGCGTCTGTAAATAATGAATTCAAAATTCAGCGTCTACGTGATCAATCGCGTTCATTTCGGCTTTGATAATGTTGGATACCTGGCCATGTAGAAGGTTATTATACTCATCAGTAAAAATGTAATCACGAACAACCCGAGCCCTAAATCGTATTTATAGGTCCTAGTACGTACAAGCAAATATATTTACAAAGGCAGATATTCGTGGAAACGTGGATCAGTAACAGTGAACGAACTCTTAATAAATTAATTTTCAGTTGTATGTAACTTTGGATGCAAAGTGGCAATTGGATTATCTTGCGAGATAAGAGCTGGTTTGCTACTTATAAACTGTAGTGACGGAGCTGGGCTTCACGATCAATCATAACTCAAAAGTACTTACATCGGGTGCTTCCACTTTGACTAACCAAGGCAAAGTGGTGGGCACAGTTTAATTTACATCTGATTGGCCCACCAGTGGGGCACATCTAGCTAGACGAGTGTCCCAATAGTGCTAATTCATGGCCGCTCGTTATCTGATGAAGTAGAACGTGGCTTATAAACCTTTCGTAAGTTCCTACAATAGTTTCATGGGGCCAGCTGATAACGCACCATATAATCATATAATTTTTACAAGCTTTTATTAACTTGCAATGTTCTATGTAAGTATGTATTTTCGAGTCAAATCTTGCAACTGAATTTTAAAGCAGTTAACCCTCGACCGATTGAGATGAAATTTTTTCATTCCTGTCAAGTTCCAATGACAATACAATATTATTGTGACAGCGAGCAGATCTGATGATGGAGACGGAAGGTGGACATCGGAACTCCTCCATTGATAATAGTAGACTGGCCGTGTTTAGGCTCATTTCGATTAGCACACGGTTCCAATCACTCATTTAAAAAGCTTGAATTTCAAATATATTTTTCATAAATAACTGACGTATTCTGTGACTCCTGAGCAAAGATATCGGCCGAAATATAAAAAACAGCAGTTTTGAGCGATAGTGTAGTGAAGTGTGCTAGCTACTTCCCCCGGGCTGTGCCGCACCACATATGTAGCTGCAGTCTAAATCTCGTTATCGGTGGAGACCGTCGCCGCTGAAATAGAAAACGCCTGGTGATTAATTGGCAATTACTCCGGCTAGCGAGTAATTCCCGTGCCCACTTGTCGCCCGCCGATAACTCGCATATTATTTTTCAACGGCTAATTGATCGCTCTACGTATCCTACGTACATAAATACCTAGGTCAGGATGATCTGGATGGTTGGCTATAACAAACAAATAACTATAATGTAGACAGATACCCACTTATATCTACTTATCGAAATTATTGGCCGGCGAGTAATTCCCGGGACACATGTCGCCCGCCGATAGCTCGTATAATTATTTTTATCAGAAAACAAATTGATGGAATAACACATACAAAAACATTGCTATCCAAAATACTATCTATACCTACAACATATGTGAAGACCTAGAGATGTGCCTAGGCAGAGAACCTTGAAGCTAAACTTTTAAAAAAATCATAAATTGTCGAGTGAAGCTAGTGCGTTGCGCTAGTGTAAATAGGTTGGCTAATAGATGCAAACGCAACTATATCGGACATTAAATTGGAATAAATACCTACCAGCGTGAATTTGAATCCAAAAGATCAGGGCATTCGGGTATAGTGTTACTCCCTAATGCAAAATTGTAATTTGCTATGATATAATTCAATATTTAGCGAGGTGTAATTGAATATTTTTCCAATTTGTCGCGCGTAATGGGGCAAGATTGAGTTGACGGTCCCTCGGCGCGGGCCCTCAGAGGGCGCGACGGGACGACGAGACCACAACTCGAATTGTTGCTTCATCTCTCATAATCGCATGTCATCGTGTTTTGATTAAAAACTGTCACAAGATTGGTCACATGCCTGTTTCATTGCGCCTTTTTGATGTTACAAGCTTTTATTTCGAAATCTGATCAAGCTAGTGAAACAAAGGAAGAGCTTAACAAAAATATCACCAGGTAAATGACCAAAAGACTCTTGGGAAGAGTATCACGGTACCGGATCCAATCAATTAATGGGTTTGTCAAATCAAATAAAAGATAAGAATTCGTTTTGGCTTTGTATTTCCATTTTACTTACCATTGATCATATCTAAATAGAAACACTGCTTGGTTCGTATTTACTGGTCAATATAATATACATAGGTAGGTACACACATCAAGTTACCTACATAGTTACACAAATAATATGAAATAACAACATACCAGTTTCACGTGTTACGGCCAGCGCTGTCGATACAAGACTGCCGCATTGCAACGAATAGCAGCTCTTTATAAAGCCCACAGTCGGACAAGTGCGGGAATCAATGTTCCGTCTTTAATTATGTACAATTCTGGTAATCGATCATTGGAAAACTAATTACTATAGTGATATACGTTTCAAATAATTACTTGTGAATTTACGTATGATTTTAGAGATTAATATTATTCAAGTTCAAGTGTAAACAATAGTCAAATCACGTCCTCTGCTTAATTGCAATGAAAACTATACGATCTAATATTGTAGGTATAAATTATAAATTAAATCATCAATTATTATCACAATATCTAAACCTGTCTTCAATTATTTATACCTACAAGTAAACGAGCAGACGCCCGACCACGTGTTACTTGTAAACAAACTGTTTTCAATTATAAAACATGATTGAAATGTACATACCAACATGTACATTTCAGAGATGATTCTTACAACTTCAAAATACATTTATTGGTAGGTATAATTTAATGTAAGAGTATCTTACTTGACAGACATCCAACGTGGTGGTACTTTTAAATATGACATTTCACATTTAATCATGTTGAAATGCAATCACAATCTAACACGGCCATACTGACAGGACTTCGCTCTCGAAGTACACAAATCAAAATAATCTCAAAGTGATCTTCGTATTGAATATTTCTCATTGATCTTTTCTGACTTTCATAAAATTGAGTTTTCGTTGATATTCATCAGTACAATAATACATTTTGCTCTATACATTTCAAACACTATAATATTGATATTATATTGATTTAAATAAAAAATTATGTAAATTTAAATTTACAATTACCTGTATTTTTATTGAACAGTATAGCTTACAGCTTAACTTTTCATTTTAGATAATTCGAAAACTAGCAAGTGTACTTTGTTGTTAACAAAATATTTTATTCTGTATATACCAATATCGAAATATAAAGATTTCTTCTGAGCCTCTTTTAAAAAATAATACTGTTATATTTTATTAATAAACAAGATTAATATATATTTATGTAGGTATGCTTTACTCGAGCACCGCTGTCTTTTAATTTTGTTTTATCATGACTTTCCAAAGGTTGTCTGGAAGACATCGTTTTTAGCGATAAGGCCATGGTACGTCACTGTTATTGTGTTTTGTTCTTTTATCTTTTTACTTTTCTGATTGGTGTACAATAAAGTGTTTATCTATCTATCTATTCATTATTATTATTGTTGGTATAGTTGCCTACCGATGTGTTTTATTTTAATTGTTGAATTTCTTTCTAAATTTTCATCTTCCATCATTTTGCTGTTTTTGTTTTTTTTTCTCTTCTTTTTCTTTCTGTTTTTGTTTAATGGAATAGAATCGTTCCGCAATGAAACCAAACACATATATTTTCTGTTTTCTTTTCTTCAAAATTATCTTTCACTTTCTGTTTTCTCTTTTTCTTTTCTTCAAAATTATATTTCACTTTCTGTTTTATCTTTCACGGCCAAACTGACCAGTAATTCGTTCTCGAAATACTCTCACTTTTTTTTAAAGTATCTCTGTCCCTTACCAATCCAAACACCTATCACCTGCTACACGTGAGTCTCAGTGAAAGATCAGGACAGAGATCGACCAGCAGATAAATACATAGACATAATAGTTTTTTTAAAGTTTCTCTGTCCCTTACCAATCCAAACACCTATCACCTGCTACTCGTGAGTCTCAGTGAAGGATCAGGACAGAGACCGACTAGCAGATAAATACATAGACATAATAGTTTTTTAAAGTTTCTCTGTCCTCTACCGATCCGACACCTATCACCTGCTACTCGTGAGTCTCAGTGAAGGATCAGGACAGAGACCGACTAGCAGATAAATACATAGACATAAAAGTACCTCTGTTCCTTACTAATCCAAACACCTAGCACCTGCTACACGTGAGTCTCAGTGAAGGATCAGGACAGAGTAGCAGATAAATACATAGACATAATAGTTTTTGATCGTGAAATATTATTTCAGTTACTTGCTGCTAGGAATATTCAAACAAATATCGGATTCAGAAGCCAACTAGCGAAAATTCATATGTGTATATTTTCATACCAATTTAAAGGACAGATTTATTAATTTGTTTTCAATAAAATATCCGACTTGGGTTATTATCATAATCTGCTTCGGTCATACTGACCCAAAAGATATTGACAACGTTTAACATTGAACAATAGTAGGTATTCATTTAATTTTTGTAGCGTGGTTGTTTTTTTTTTTATTTTATTTCTTCAAACATATTGTTATTTTTTAAAATAATTATTTTCCTTTGAAAAATATTATTTATCGAAAGTGGATAGCTGATCCCAGGTTTTATTTATAGGTATTTGTATACTTTTGATAAAATGTCTCATTTTTTTTTGTAAAATGCTATGGCTTGTTCCTATCCGACCTATCTCTAGTAAAACAACAAGCAAGAAACGTCTATTTTTTTTTTTTGCGTTTACCCACATTGTCGAACAAATAATCTTTTAATATAATAATTTTCAGTAAGTTGTCCTTATTACAGCACTAATTTTAGAAACAGTCTTTGCGAGTACCTTTTTGCTTTGTCACGAACTTCCTGTGTCTTGCTTATACACCAACTTCCTGTGTCTTGCCGATCCTCGCCAGTTCCCGTTGTGCAGGGTGGGCTTTCATAACCTTGAGGCGCCATACGTTCCACTATTGAGCTGCGTCTGTTGAAAGCCCTGGGTTCTTCATATCCTTTTGGACATTTGTCATCCACGCTGTTTGTGGCAGTTTTTTCCCTCGTCTCTGCGTAGCCATGGGTAGGCAGTTTTCTCCCTCGTCTCTGCGTAGCCATGGGAAGGTACGTTTTCACGTCATGATTGTTAGGTCTTCTCATCACATGACCTTTGTAGCTATGTTTCATAGGATCGAAGACCGTTAATGCCACGTTGTCATCTAGAGCGGTCACAAAGACGTCTCCTTAACACGGAGCTCCACAACATCAGGATCAATATGAAAACCAGAAACAAAATATGCATTAGAATATGTTTAATTAATCCATTTTACAAAGAGTAAGTAAGAATATTATGTCAAGCTTGTTAAAGACAAGATCTAAAGTATTTTATCCATGGAAGTCGCAAGAATCATTTTGGATATTCCCATAAACCAAATCTACTCCGGTTCCAACGCGACTCGCGACCAAGCCTAGAAGAATAGGCAACAAACATGGCTTACTTATTCGATGATCCCTCTTACTACCAGGTAGCAAACTATTTATAATTTATGGCTATAAATTAAACTATAGTTGTACGTTATTCAAAATAAGGGAAGTGGCTTGTGACATTTGGTTGGTATATAACAGGTTATAGCCACATAGTGCTACAACTATTTATTTGTCATTAGATACATGAGATGGGCAAGTAATGAGAGAAAAAAAAGGACTTCATGACCAATACTTAATTTTTGTATACACCAAATATATGTACATCCAGTAAATGCACTGAAATAAATATGTTTAATACAGCGGTACATAAACCAGGCATGTGACTTAGTTTTTCACATAAAACAATCAGCCGTCTTTAGCAACAAGGCCGGAGCTCCATCCCGTCCGACGGACAAACGAGGAGTGTCTGAGTCGGTCGGCTCGACGCTATTTATACAGCAGTGTCACCTGTTGTTGATCGAAAGGCGAGTCGGGTGACTCGGCGCTCATTATACTAATGATGTCAGGTGTTGTTGATTCGAGTTTTGTTTATCTATTGATTACACAAAATGTGAATAAATATACTAAGTACATTGTTTCTTGAATGTACGTAAATATTTCAGAATACCTAACTGTCAAAGGAATTAATTTTTAAATAATTTTACAGGGTAAGTGTCAAATTTATTGAGGAATCCCCATTTAAAATGTCAAGTATCCACTACCAACGGCTTCAGACAATTTTTACTAGTACCCCATTTTGAACCAGTTTGGAAAACCACCTCATAATTGACTTCCCAGTACAACCCCTCGCATTGAGACGACAGAACCTCCAGATCCCAAGTCTCTACTCTCTCAGGTCAGTCAGGTCTCTTTATATTTAGATGTGAACTTTGTTCTTTGAGAGGATAAAACATCTATTAAAACATATTTCATTACTCATTAAATAAAATAAATATTACTTAACTTTGTTTTCGTTTGTGGTCACTCGTCGCTGTATTGAAGGGCATTTGTAGGTTAGGTACCACGTTGTTGTTTCAACGACGGTGAACAGAGTTTTCAGTGGGGATCGCTTCGATAAGATGCTCCGTTGTAGATTGTTGACGCAGTGGCGTTGAATCGGGTCATCAGCACATTTTATTTCGATGAAACGCTCCACGTGTATCCAGATCCATCATGAAAAACATAAATGTATTAGAACAGGTACATGAGTTGTATCCTCACTTCTGATAACAAAAATATCACCAGGTAAATGACCAAAAGACTCTTGGGAAGAGTATCACGGTACCGGATCCAATCAATTAATGGGTTTGTCAAATCAAATAAAAGATAAGAATTCGTTTTGGCTTTGTATTTCCATTTTACTTACCATTGATCATATCTAAATAGAAACACTGCTTGGTTCGTATTTACTGGTCAATATAATATACATAGGTAGGTACACACATCAAGTTACCTACATAGTTACACAAATAATATGAAATAACAACATACCAGTTTCACGTGTTACGGCCAGCGCTGTCGATACAAGACTGCCGCATTGCAACGAATAGCAGCTCTTTATAAAGCCCACAGTCGGACAAGTGCGGGAATCAATGTTCCGTCTTTAATTATGTACAATTCTGGTAATCGATCATTGGAAAACTAATTACTATAGTGATATACGTTTCAAATAATTACTTGTGAATTTACGTATGATTTTAGAGATTAATATTATTCAAGTTCAAGTGTAAACAATAGTCAAATCACGTCCTCTGCTTAATTGCAATGAAAACTATACGATCTAATATTGTAGGTATAAATTATAAATTAAATCATCAATTATTATCACAATATCTAAACCTGTCTTCAATTATTTATACCTACAAGTAAACGAGCAGACGCCCGACCACGTGTTACTTGTAAACAAACTGTTTTCAATTATAAAACATGATTGAAATGTACATACCAACATGTACATTTCAGAGATGATTCTTACAACTTCAAAATACATTTATTGGTAGGTATAATTTAATGTAAGAGTATCTTACTTGACAGACATCCAACGTGGTGGTACTTTTAAATATGACATTTCACATTTAATCATGTTGAAATGCAATCACAATCTAACAAGCTGGTCTTGCAGTCTCATACAACACTTGCAATTTGAAATGCATTTTACAATCTTTTATTTAACTTTACTTGTGTGTGGATACGATACGAATCTACAAATTTTTCTTTTTTTGATAACAGTGGTAGACCTTCGTTTGAGCATGATGTCATCTGTTGGTAAGTGACGATGTGGCCGACGATGGAGCACAAAAGTCTAGAAGACACCTATTCATTCTAGCCTTCAAGAGACCCAGATTATAGTTTTAAGGAAAGACAGAAAGGCAGTGTATTCCACTCTTTAGCAGTTCGCATTATAAAGGTAGAACCGAAAAGTTTAGTACAAATAGAGGGCATACTAATAGGTAAGTGTAGGTAAAACCACTACTCGTAAAGTATGATAACAGTCTTTTAGAACTGTAAATGGCCTTTGCAGACTTTCGGTATGAAGAACTCATCTTTCATCACCCGATTTCCTCCGAATACGTTTACGATATATCCCAGTAATAATACTCAATCATTATGGTCTGGAACGGAACTTCCTTTATGCTTTGATATTTTATAGCTTAACGTCACATGATAAAGTTCGATCGGGCTTGTCAGCAAGATGCAGCTTAGTTTTAACATAGTTCAGTACCACTACGAAAGTAAAGCGCCACGATAATCTTCGTCTTTTCAAAACAGAAAATGATCGCAAGTGAGTGAAAAGGCGATAGTCACGAACGAAGATTGTCAAGTCGCATTACTTTCGTAGTAGGACCAAAGTAGTACTGTGGTAGTTGATAATTCTAGAGAAGTTGAATCAAAAAGCTTTAAGCTGAAACAAAATTTAGACTTTTTTATAGGGAGATATTTTGTGTTCTATTTTAATGGGTAGTAGGATATCCATTTAAATAGAACACGAAAATGTCTCCCTAGAAAAACTACTTTATTTTCAAAAAACTACTGTTACACAGAAGTTACATAGGTTAATTAGTGGATTACTACTTCTTTTTCAACGACTACGTATCCCAATAAGTAAATCTCTTGCATAAGACATTCCTAGAACCAAATCTCTTCATAGCCCTTGCTATTATGTAACGATTTCTGGTTTACCGTATTCATGATTCATGTTATTGCATTTTGGCGCAGCAATAGCAACGTCGAAGATGCCGGCTTGGCGTCACGTCGGTTCATTCCAGTGGCGATCGCCGCTGGCATACTAATATACTCTCGGCGAGCGATTCCATGTAATCCCGTCGGTATTCCACCGCTTGCCGCCGCTCGCGCCGATTGTGCCAACCACCATCTTGAATATGTTACTGTATCTAACAAGTAGCTACCCACGCAGCGCGCCAGATTGATTTCATCTGTAATCATGACGATACCTGTTTATTTCAGACACAAACAAGATTACACTCTGTCTGTACATGATAATATTAGCGATAACAAACCTTCAGCGGTTCCCTCTTTGTACTTTAACCTATCATAACACTTCCCTGTTTTATCATAACCCGGAACTGCTCGGGATCGTAAAGCACTACGACATATGATTCAGCACTAGTAATTCGTCTCGGCCTCGGGCGAAACAAACTCAGCTTATCGCATAACATAAATTGGCAACACGTCGTTAAGGCGACCCGCACACTTCGAGCGTTTTATCAGCATCTCTCGTAAACCAGCTCCGTCTGTTATTGCAGGCCGGCAGCGACATTTTTCGAGACTTTTTTCATATCGCAAAACACCCGGCCGATCGTAACGCCAACCGACGTCCGGAACGCGCGCACTGTCGCCCGCCCTCTGCTGCCGAACCGCGTAAACGATTTGGATAGTACCTACCGATAAATATGTTCATTTGGCAGTGCGCGCCCGCTTCGAGCTCGTATCACTGAAAAAGCTCGCCGCCTTGAGCGCTGCTGTAATTAGAGGCCAATCGTAAAACGAAAGGGTTGCGACGGAACGTCCCATCTGATAATGAGCATGACTGGCGCGGCTCCAGCCGCCACCGCTCATATTAGGAGGCATCTCTGCTGCCGCTATCGTTACGACTTTTACACTTTTACGAGTTGTTTAGTTTACAGAGCCGGCAGCGCGGCCTCTCGCTGCCAAATGCTAGTTCGCGGCTCACCGCGCGCACACGCTCCCTAAATATCGTCACCGCTACGTGTTAATGAGATGTACGCTTCAGCCTCGTTTGGCAAGGCGCGGAGTCGCAGCCGCGCCATACGCCCCGACTCATTGAACACGTTTATAACCCTGGTTTCAACTCCTATTACTATTGTTTGACTGTCCCGAGTCGATAAAAATTCGTTTGATTCACATTTTAATGAGAGTCTGATGGAAAAAATTAATAAAAACAAAAGAACATCTCCCCTGCTGTGGAAACTGTTGCCATCCGTTTACAATAACAGCAAAAGCTTCATTCCCGACGATATCAATTTTGTTCAGTAGCTCTTAATTAACATTTTCTTTTCTTTCCTTTCCAGGTGAGTGAGAAACGGAATACAAACCCGGGCAGGCTTTGTGCGGCGCGCGACTGCTGGGCCGCGGCCGCCTGTTCCACACAAAAAGAATATTACACCGCTTTCAATTCGAACACACAGGAGAAAAAATATGATCTGCACTTTTGTAAACGCAAATGAGGTTCGCTTTGATGTGGGACTTAATTCAAATAACTTCTCCGGGCGGGCATCTGAACTCTTGGTTCCGCAGAGAAACAGGTGGGTAATTACTCGACAATGGAGCCGGTCGATAAAATAACACGTCAGTCAGTTATACGCCCTCAGATTCAGTCGTATACTTAACTATTATAATACAAACGGGTGGAAGTAAATTCACTGAGCATTTTGCTGTTCAGAGCTTATATTTATTCTGAATTAAATTGTCATCGTATTGATGCATAACGCAAGCATGAACCCATTTCACCTCCGAGTTGACCGGTAAATGTGTTTCGACTTGTTTCTCGGTGCTAACACCAATAGAAAATGCAACAGAAATGATTTAGTGCTTACAACTCGCCCGCGGAGTCTGCGAAACGTTGCTCATGAAAAATATTATAAGTCGATTCATTTTATTGCTGGATGTAGTACAAGTACAACTGCATAAAATTTTATCACCGTCCCAAATGTATGCAAGCACCTATGAATATTTTATTATATTCACTGCGTTAACTTCCGGTAGGATACGAGCATCGTAGATCAAGATTTATTTAATCTTTATTTTACTCATCCAAGAAGGAAAATCAAGTCACTTTATGGATTAGGACTGAGAAGTAGAAAAATTATCAAAAATAAGCTAGATACGTTACCCTCATCGATAAGGCAACAAATACATCATACACACCTATTCTCAGGCCCGTATTCCAGAACTAAACTCAAATAGAATCGAGACACAAGTATAGTTTTTTTGACAGATTTCAATGAAAAACCATCATTAAATCAATGCTTGAGTGTCGATTCACGCTTGTGCATAGTTCTAGAATACGGGCCTCAGTATCAAACCGTAGCATTAGACTTGTAACACACAAATCAATCCAAATGACAATCTGTAAATTCAAAATCTAATAAAAACATTATTCTTAGGATAAAAATACTTCGTGCAAACACGAGCAGACAATAAAACCGAATGCAACGCTTCTGAAAAGTGCTGTAATCCATTGCATAGCACTCTATAACACAGATCTGGACTCAGACCTGCAAACTGGAAACTATTGAACCGTTTTATTGATAGTAGATTAACTATCAATGGTTATTTTTCATTTACTCACCTACCATTAAATTTAATGAAAGCATTTAACAAAATTTTACCTTTTTATCTTTATTCAAGAATATGTAACATATTTCAACCTATACAATTCAGAAGATCAGAATTTTAACTTAATTTTAAATTTGATTTGCTACAAATTATTGTGTTTTTTTCTGGATAAAAGTTGTTTTACTAAACGTGTCCTTAACGATCTTGATAAATGCAACATAGAGGCCCATTGAGGCTCTGCCTACCCTTTTGGGGAAAAAAGCGTGTCTATGTATGTATGTAAAAATAGGGGCTAAAAGACAATAATTAAATTACTAGTTACAAACGCGAGAAAAGTGCAATAATCTGTTACAAAACTTGTATAACAAACCAGGACTTCGACCTTCGAACTGTAGTATGAACCCCGTTCACTCACCTTGCGGTCAACGACTGAACTCAAATCATATTAGGTATAATGTAGGTGGGTACTAGTGGAACACCCGCGACTTGAACCGCTTTTTCTATGCAAATTTCAATCTCCTGCACCCCTTTTAAATTTTGGGAATTCCTTTTTATTGGAACTTATATGACCTTATCGGAAATGATTGTAGTTGATGGGCACGAGACACAACAGATTTAGCAGCACCATAGGCACCGGTTTTTAAAGAAACAATATATTTTCTAATGGCCCAGATGTCCAACGCCATCTAGCACTCAGGCTAGTTCACCGACACGTTACACGTTACAACTGTTACTTAGAGGTCATGATTAAAAATAATGTATGTTGTAATCTTCTGTTGAGAACAGCGAAACTACCATTTAAAAAACGCTGTATTCATATTGTTGAACAGTCGCGTTGAACAGTCGCGTGAATGTAAAGGCTAATAATTAACTTTGAGCCAGCCATATTCGGCACGGATGCAAACGATGAATGTTTTTCCATAGAAACTAATTCCGACACATTTTAACTTGAATTAAAAAAAAACTTAAGTAATTGAAGCTAAAAGGAATATACCTAATGCCTAATGTTGTAGCTACATAGTTACGGAGAGCTCTTGGTGGGTGAGTGGAACTCTTTTATATATATCTATTGTTCTATGTATGAAGATTATACAAATGGTAATCAAAATCTGAAGGAAAGTTGTTACTTTAATTTAATGAGTTGCGAAATAACTCTTTTGGTTTAGTTGGGTATGTTTTCAGAGAAATATTTTATTTGTATTTTTTATTACTGTTTACCACTTTTTTTAAACGGATCTAAAAGTACCTATAAGTTTGTAAATTGCCCACTCTGTATGGGGACTACGAGATGTTATTTTACCTATACTTTTTAGACCGTTTTAAAATCGTACTTCAAAAACTACTATCTTTTTTGAAGGTCCATACAAATTAGATAGAGCATGGATGGACTGGGCATTCAAAGGACGGAGAGCAACATTCATACAATTCATTTAGACAGAAAACGATACGCATAAATTACTCTTTAAAAGTTACCTACCTTGTAGATATACCACCAATTTCAGAGGAAGTACGTTCTATTAGGTATTAAAGCGTTTCCCAGAGTAAGAAGGATCATCTAGTCAAGCCAAGCTGTGTTTTTTGCCCTAATTTTTCTATGTTTGGTAGCGTTGGAACAGGAGTAAAGTTTAAGTAGCGGGTTCGATTCCCGCCTCGGAAAAAAGAATTGTACGATCTGCAGATATTTGTTCAGGGTGGTCTGGGTATTTTCTATGCATAATAAAAAGTATCTATCTATGTAATGTATTGTGTTAAGTATATCAGTTATCTAGTACCCATAACATAAGCTCTGCTTAACTTGGGGCTAGATAATGTTATGTGAATTATCCAGTTCTTTTTCTTTTTTTATAGACTTTTCAGAATGATCCTTGTAATTTTAATGAATTGAATATTTTAAATTTTGTATTTAAAACCAGTTATGTCAACCCTCATGCCTTACTGGCACGGTTCAAAAACCCGGGGTAGTGAGGGTAGCCAGGGTAGCTGAGACAAAGGGTGCTAGTCCGGGCAAGCACCTCGGGCGGCGCCCCCGGGTCCTTGCACTCACTGCATGCTCTATTTAAGATAATACTTTTACGTAATGCCTGAAGGATTACTCTGAATAAAGGAATTGTTCAGTTGCAATGATAATACCTATAGTTGAGGAGTCGGTACCTACTTAGATGGGTAGCTTTGAAGTAGTTTCAGCAAAGTATAAAATTGGTCTGATTTAAGTATTCATAATACTAATTATATCATACAAGCAGCGCCCTGCGGTTTCACCCGCGTAAGTCGCGATCCCGTGAGAATATCAGGATAAAAATGTGCCTATGTGTTATTCCGGGAGTCCAGTTATCTCCATTCCAAATTTCATCCAAATCAATCCAGTAGTTTTTACGTGAATGAGTAACTAAGATACATCCATCCATCCTTACAAACTTTCGCGTTTATAATATTTATAGGATAACATGGCTTAGACAAGCAAGATCGATTTATCACGAAATAGGTTCTCGAAAAAAATTATGAATATCCAAGCATGATTTAGAGAATACGTTGCTTTTAAACGCACTCGTCAAGAAGTGTCTAACACCTATAAATAATTTACGGACTTGTATTTTCATACAATTTCCTCAGCGCCTTATCAGCAACCTTATCATTTAAAAACTTTCCAATCCTTGAAATTGCTGTTAGAACTGTTTTCATATTCAAATAAGAAGGTTCCAACGAATGTTGTAACAAAAAGAAAACCTCATACATTCGAATATTGAATTTGACTTCGCTCGCGTATTCGTATGAATCATAAATAGTCATTAAAATGGACATAATATTACCGCGGAGTGTATTGCTCTCTTTAGACAATTTATTGGTTTAAACATATGGTTTGATGTGTTCAGTAAAGTACATAGTTGGAGGCAGGCTGTTGCCTCCAATCCGGAAGTTATAAATTTGCTTAAACTTGTTTGAGTTGCGAATTCCCACGATGTTTGTACGGACGTGCGGGTCCATTTAAGGCCTAAACCAACCGCTAACTTCTGAATAAGTACCAATAACTAAGGATTTTATGATAAAATTATCGGTAATATGATAAAAATATTGATTTAGTATAATTAGTAACCTTCTTGGCGTTTTAAATACCTACTTTATTAAATCAAATGAACTAACAAGTTAATTCATACATTAGGTATGTATAATTCACTAAGAAACACACGCCTTTGTCCCGGAGGGGGTAGGTAGAACTTCGAAGTCCTCTTTTTAACTTTATGCAAAAATTCAAACCCCCGACAATTTTAGTGATCCATTAAAATTTGAAAAAGGTACATTTATGGATGCACATCGGCGTCTAGCACGCAATGTAGGGCACCGAAGCTAATTACTCTATTCACGACTAGATGTCGCCACAGGAAAATATATAATGCGCTATCAGCTGTCCTTCCTTGCAAGAAAACTTTATTTAGGAATTACAAGCATAAATTGTCTTAAAAAACCAGTTTTGCAAGCTGATGGTCCTGGAGACGGCTGCACCAATTTCCACCAAACAAAACCAAAAAGCATCTCGCAAACACCATTTTTCATATAAAGAAAACATCGGTAAAACCGTTTTGAACACTGAAACAAGCACGGCGCCAATTTTTTTACGATACTGAAAGACTAACCTACCATAGACTTCCTTTTTAAATTTTTCATATAACTAAGCGGGACGACCTCAGATCGGTAACTCATTCCACAAGCTTGTAGTTGTAGTATGGGGCTGAAAAGAGCTCGAGAAACGAGTGTTCTATGATTGTGGCTAAGCTTTCTCATGGTGCCGGTTGGAGGGATGGTACCAGAAAGCTTGAAAATTAAAAGACAATAAAACGTGTTTTTTTAAAAATGATATCTTCACCGAAAGATTGGTAACTTTGTTACAGATTTAAAGCAGATTTAAAATCATGAGTTCTACCAAGACCTATTTGCATACTCGTACAAGCACGAGGGGGCCACCCCGTACAACGAAGGCTCACAACACAATTTTAGAGCGAAAGGCTGTTTCCTGTCTACAGTCCATACGAGTGAAATTGATTCAGTAACTTAATTATTGGAAAATGAACTTTGCACGAGGAGGCGAGCTCCTTCGGTTGGCTGCTGCTAACGAAGCTAAAAGAGCCTTCTTTAAAACATTTTCATGGGGACTGCATATTCTTTACAAATCTTTGGTAATTTAGGGTAATTTTTTGTTGAAAAATATATTTCTATTAAAATATTGGGTGTATCTAATATACTATGTAATTAAATATACCATATTGTATTGTCTTCAGAACCAAAGGTGTGTGCAAAACTATGCATGATCGCATATCAAGTGTTAGAAACTTGTATCGGCCGATTTGTCCCTCTACAGGCAGGAATGCAAGTTAATCAAAACTATGCATGATCGCATATCAAGTGTTAGAAACTTGTATCGGCCGATTTGTCCCTCTACAGGCAGGAATGCAAGTTAATCAAAACTATGCATGATCGCATATCAAGTGTTAGAAACTTGTATCGGCCGATTTGTCCCTCTACAGGCAGGAATGCAAGTTAATCAAAACTATGCATGATCGCATATCAAGTGTTAGAAACTTGTATCGGCCGATTTGTCTCTCTACAGGCAGGAATGCAAGTTAATCAAAAGCTTGTAATATATCACATTACTATACAAAAATCCCGATTTGCAGACCAACCAAGGTTACTAATTCCGTGAACATATTCATAGTGTATTGTAGAAATAAATACAGTCGATAATTTTAGTAGACTATTGCGCTAACACATGTAAAATGATACACGCAACAAAGGTCGACGAGTAAAAGTTACTTAGTAACAGCCAATACCTATCAAGTTACCTATCAACTTACGCGTGTCGTGTCTCTCCGAAATCCACATTAATACCTTGGATTACGTTTTACCTTCTCTCACGGAGATGTAATAAAATTCAGCTTAAAATACCTATTACCTCCACCGGCAACCGGGTCGCAGCTTTGAGTTAAATAAGTTTTTCGGAATATGAAAATGTTCGTTTTCACGAACATGAATGCGATTAAGTTCGGTATTTAAATAAATCCTTAAACTGGTCGTTATTACTTAATATTTGATCAATAACAATAAACATGCCATACGTGCTTTATGTAGGAGTAAATAAAGGGCGTTTTAGATTAAAAGATGTCTATAGTTTTTACGTCGAAGTTTAGTCAATTTCATTAAACATTAGTCGAACCGACGGCAGCGGCGGGGGACGGCTACGGCTCATTTTAAATGTATCAAGAGTTCACTCCAACTAGTTGCAGCCGCGCCGAGCGTCGGAAAACAATCCCAACTGCGTTAATCACTTATTTACGTCCCGGGTCCACTGCCGCCGGAGTATTTCTAATGAACGCCGAGAATTCTGCGGAATCCTAATGAACCGTGGGAATTTGGATTCTAATGAAGCAGACCGAGTTGAAGTTGGACTTTTCGCTGGTGGTTCATTCTTAAATCGAATTGCGCAGTTCGGACATTGTTGCGGTGCATCGGGCGCCGGGAAGTAATTCCGCTCGCTTCCGGCGGGTATATCTCTCAGGACGCGAACCTGCGACTAATCGGTTTGTCATTTCCGCAATCAACCCCCGCGTCACCCCCGCTCTGAATATTTGATAAATACGTTACCTTTGTTTACAGAGACATCGCCAACCCTACAGGAGTATATTATCAATACATACATAGAACAAAACAAAGTTGCTATCCGCATCTATCTGTGTTTGTCCACTTAGATGTGATTTTTACAATGGAGTTTTCACTATCGGTTAGAGAATTTGTCCGGAAGGTAAAAACTTGCGAAGCCGGGCCTGGTCACTAGTATATATTATATTACCCAGGATAAAACTGTTAAACTTTGAACAAATACGAGCGAACAGTATTTTGTCACGTAGATAGCTTTCTGTAGTCATTATACTATACTTCCATCTTAAAATTATATATACGTAGGTAAGTACCCTTTTTACCCACGACGAAACGAAGAAGTAGAATGCGTTTAGGGTTACAGGAGTCCTACCAAATGTTCCCATTTAAGTCTCTCCAAATCGGTTTGGCCGATTTAGATACAGTTTTCTGTAAAGGGTTTGTGATTCATCGGCAATGGTTCTTAGATAGGTGTTATGATGTTAACTGGCCAGGGGGTTCGGCTATAAAAAAATAAACACTTGTTATAATCAGTTTAAGTGCATTTTTTGTATGAAAACTAGTGTTGGAATACCGAAAATAGTCATGTGTTTATAAAATAATATTAAATTTTACGCATTAAAAAGGACGCTAAAAAACTCTCAATACACTTACGTGCAATACCTTGCCCATACGTAAATGGAGTCCATAAAAGCTAAGCTCTCCACTATCGTCACTAACCGCAGTTACACTAGCTGTAAAACTACAATTGGCACTTTAAGAATTCAAGACAAACGCTTTTAGTGCCGCCGAGGTAGATAAGGGTGGTAAAAATATCTTGGGACTTCTCAAGTACCTTCCTGAGTGCATGCACCGACGTGAAGGTGGAAACATCAACCAATTGACGTCGAGTTAGCTCTGTTTCCTCTTCAATATCTAGAGATACCAATAAATGAGGGTTAAGAAGAACCGAGAAGGTTAAATAAGAAATTCAGTAAAATGCAAGTTAGAACTTAGCACAGAGGGCTCCCCATCCATTTGTCTTAAGTTCGTAGATCGTTAGTAAAAACTACGAATTTGTAATATTTATATTTCCTAAACACTTAACTATTTATGACAAAACTAGTAGCCGCCCGCTACTTCGCTCGCGTTTTACCGGGATAAAAACGCACATCCAAACATCGTAGTTTAGACATTTATGATATTACTGGGAAGTGGGATATTTAGTAGTTCCGATTAGTTGATACTTTGGGAGATTGGGAGATAAACACGTAATTTTTGCATATTTTCCGTTACCGTTCGAACAAATATCTACCTCTAAAACTAGGAATATATTATTCTTAAGAAGATACGTCTTAACTACAGTTCTAGATCTATTTGAGTTTAGACTCTATTGAGCTGCAGCCTAGAATGTAGAGTTGCCTGGCTATAATCTAGAGCCACCTCATTCATACGCTCCTCAACTTCTATCCAAAAGACTACAGGCAAATATTTCCATTTCTGTGAGCATGAAGGACCCTAAATCTCCCAGTGTTCCCAGTGCTCGCAACTCCTTAGATCTAGACCTCATATCGCAGATTAAACTCCCTTGGAATAAGGTGCACCTAGCTTTTATGAATTCTAAGGAAAGCGTATGGTTTGAATACATTTGCCGAGATGCCCCCTAATCTCCCGTGAAGCTGCCTGGAATATTCATAAGCGTTTGCAGCGCCACCCGGCGGTTATCTGCCGGAACTAAGACGCTGCTCCCGACACTTGAGCTATATCGGTATTCGGTACTGATAAAGCTTTTGGTGTTTTGTACACAACATACTCGTAGCTATAGATACACAAATCCCACTTATATTATAAATGCTTTAGTTTGTGTGTTTGTTACTTCTTCGCGCTGAAACGGCTGTACGGATTTGGATGAAATTTGGAATAGAGATAGCTGGACTCCTGGAATAACACATAGGCTACTCCTTTTTTTATTCCGATATTCCCACGTGTTCTAGACTTATGCGTGTAACACCGCGGGGCGCAGCTAGTGAAGAATATATGGCGCTAGAAAAGTAATAGATGATGATTAACTCTATACCTAGTTGATTTATAAAAACACTTACTAATCAAACAGTCCTGTGATGGTTATATATTATATGGCATTATTTTAAAACATACTTATACCGTTCCTTTATGTAGAGTCCGCCCGCGGCTTCGCGCGCGTTTTACCAGGATAAAATGTAGCCTATCAATCAAACTCAATTCAGATCATTATCTATCTGTGTACCAAATTTCATAGAAATCGGTTCAGCCGTTTTGGCATGTCAAACAAACATACAAACATAGACATCAATGCTTAGTAAACTTAATTTACTACATGAGGTAGATTTCGAACTAGGTAGTAAATATAAATGTGATCGTAAAACATTGGCTTTTCCAGCCTACCAATCTTATACCTATATAAGAGCTGAAATCGAAGACATGAAAACTGACAAAAAATAAGGCACCATCTGTTTGAGCTGAATTCTGGAAAAGCTTGTTTACGATCACATTTACGCTTAGTTTATGAAAAGCCTTAAATAGTTTAATTTTAAGGCAAACTTTAACCAGCTGTTCTCATCGTCTTGTCTTTACATGGTTATTGTATGACACGGGCCGGCGCGGCTGCCAAGTAGCAAATTATCTGCCCACTTGGCAACCGATTCTTTCGTGTTCAATGCGTCTCGTCTAGCGCTTATCGCTTTTGATACTGATGAGCTTATATTTGATCTAATAAATGCAAAACAAAGTTTTTGACAATTCCTTCGAGATAATAATTTAAAATAACAAGGACCTACAACTTATTATTTTGTCTATTACCTACATTATAATTAAGTTTACTGAGTGTTTTAAGTAACATAATGAATTGTATAAGCTTTAATTTACCTAGAACGCTAGAAATAACGAACCAGTAGCCCAGCAATTAAATTTTCGGAAGGCTCATTTCATAGAAGCTTGTCTTCAAAGCATATTTTTCAACAATAAACTTGTTTTTACTCAGAGTGCAGCTGATAAAACTAACTAACTAAACTACTAACTAGGCCGGCCTGAAGTTAGCCGTTTGGCTGCGCATCAGACAATTGCCTTAAAAATCTATTGCGCAGCCAGCTATATCAGCAGAACTGTAACTCAACAACAAACCACTGAGATTCAAAGACGGGATTCAAATCCGCGACAGTCTCCAGGAGACCGTCGCGGATTTGAATCCCGTTCCATTTGAATTCCGTTCTGGAGATGCCGTTTGACCGTTACGCCACAGGCTGCCTCCTCGTCTGGGTGAATTTATGGGATAGTATGCCAACAACTCACATAGGTAGTATTTTGGTGTTTTATTTAATGGATCAAGCCTGTCTTATTGTTATATTCAACCGTTGTTATTATTGCTGCAAAAAATATGTTTTCAAGTTGTTTAAACAAACTTTGCTGTCTTACATGTCCCTATCAAAAATAAGTAAAACCGCTTTATTAAGATCGTAACTGCACTAAATACGGGCAAGTTGCGGTATTGCAGTCTCGTCCCGGGTTTCCAATTATATACTATCTTTTAGTTTAGCCAACTCATATAAAAGTTCCACCACCACGTGTCTTTAACTAGGTATTAAAGGCTAAAGCCCTAGCGAGCCCGGTTATGGCGTTCCATTGCAATCGATACGGCCATTAAGTCTGAATAGCTACTTCACTATTATACAGTCATTTTCAAGCCTTTTAAAGAACGCAACTCTAACAATGCTGGCAAATCGATCCCACTTTGGAGTCATTATCGGCTTTTCGTATCAATGAATGCCTTAGATATATGTTACTACCCGATTATCTTCCAATAGGTAAAAAAGTATTCCAACTAACAAGCCGCACTATTATAAATAAGGTATGTCGAGATAATAACGATAGCCTCGCACAGCCAACGCCCACAAAAATAGTTAGTGATGTCGCATGGTGGTCATTTGGCGTATTAGTCATTTTGCATATTTATGATTTCTTTCTTCATACGTCAAATTTTACCTGTAAACTCTAAAAACGTATCAATAGAAATGCAACCGCGCACGAGTCGTACTCGCGCACGAAGGGTTCCGTACCATTATCTATAAAAACAGCATAAAAAAACACGTTTGTTGTATGGGAGCCCCATAAATATTTATTTTATTCCGTTTTTTAGTATTTGTTCTTATAGTGGCAACAGAAATACATCATCTGTAAAAAATTCAACTGTCTAACTATTAACTAACTAACTGTTCATGACAGACAGACGGACAGCGGAGCCTTAGTAATAGGGTCTCGTTTTACCCTTTGGATACGGAACCCTAAAAAGATGACAGAAATTGATTCACCCAGCGTCAAATCGCCTTTATAAACATGTATGTAAACGTCTCGCACAATAGATTGGAAGCGATCGGTCGAACTGCATCCAAGAGACGGTTCGACGCGATGTAGGCGTAGCTCTGTCTAGAAATCCCCTCAAATCCCCGAGGAGCGTCAATACCTTGACAATAGAGCACGTGAGAGTAGCATTCAAACGAGCTATTATTGAAGGAGCTCACCGATAAAGGTCAATTAGGATCCGACGTCGTATCATTGCGCTAGCCATCTGCCCGTTATTGACCACTAATTATTGCTCAATAAACTCGTCGCTCCGATATTGACTGTCCGTGGAGCGATAAAACGCTTTACTGGGTCAGTCGTTAAGAAAGTCTCGGTTAGCGAAATAAAGGGCGTATCGCATTCTGTAAATTGGAATTTTCTCATGCCGAAGAGTCGCTTTAAATCCTTTTATACATCAAAGAATTGAGGAGGTAGTAGACTGCTATTGAAATCCCCAGTGAGCATCAATGCCTATTGCCACGTCGTTTATCTGCAATGTACGGTGTGAGATTCGGAGACGGCGCGTCGCGGGAGCAGGGTGAAATTCAAAGGAGTGCATTACTGCTTGAACAATTATGGCAATCGAGGATGGCGATTAATGTCACTGACTGCATCACGAACTGGCTGATTACTTAGTGAGAAATAGAGAAGGTTTTTAACCCCGCCAGTTTCATTTCATATTAAGCCATCTTTTGATGAACATAAACAATAATTTTTCAAGGTTACACAAATTAAATGTTATTGGAACTAACGGAAATCAAGACTCTAGAATTAGAATAATCAAAGATCAATTGTGGAAGATGCGTAGGTATGCGATGCTTTTTACCCGACTACGGCAAAGCCAAAAGAAGGGTTATGTTTTTAGCAGTATGTATGTTTGTATTTACGTATGTTCCACCGTAGCGTCTCCGATTTTGATGAATGAGGTGTCAATCGGTTCATTATTATGGTCCGGGTGTAATACGCAACATTTTATACGGACAAAATCAATATGACGGATGTTACAACCAAAAAAGAGGTCTCTGTTTCTTTTTAACACGCTTTTATTAGCTTGGGTTGTATCTATGTATGTATTTATGTAACGGAATCTTTGAGCATAATTTTCACCAACTTCCACAAGTCTGATTAATTTGAAACTTTGCATACGTATCAAGGACCGATGACAATGCAATAATTTGATAACAGTTTCCCGTTATCCTTATAAGGACCGCCAGGATTAATAAATTATTTGATAGATCCTCTGTAGTAAATGATGAGATTGCGAAATTATTTGTGAGAAATTTCAATACCACATATCAACAAATAACTAATTGATAAATCAAACTGAAAAATAAATAATAGTTTAAAAAAACAAAAAAAAACACGCTTTTATAGCTAACCGAACTAAAAAATAGACAATAATTTTCAATTTCAAAGAGTTTATATTACAGTAGTAGAAGATCGAACAATCAATTATTTTTTTTTTTTTTAAACCGTGGGGTGCTTTATAAAGTTTATGTAACAATCATTCTGTTGGCAACTAATCTATGAGAGGAGAGTTATGAAAAGTCGTAAAATGCACCCCACGCTTTGTAAAAAAAAAATAGATTGTTTGTTCGATCTTCTACTACTGTAATATAAACTCTTTGAAATTGAAAATTATTTTCTATTTTTTAGTTCGGTTAGCTATAAAAGCGTGTTTTTTTTAGTTTTTTAAACTATTATTAATTTCCTAATCATTTGGGTCAACATTTTCAAATGAAAGAAGACATAATTCTGAGCTCATTTAAATTTTTATATACATTTCACATAAAGATATAAAAAAAAACAATAAGAAAAAATCGCTGAGCGTTAGACTCGCTTAAATTAACAAATGGCTTAAAAAATATATTTGTTTTGTTTGCTTTATATTACAACTTTAATACAGAGGTGGTTGCAAAAATAGGTAAACCCCAAAAAACAGCTGAGAAAAACAATTTTAGGTGATGCGAAGTTATACAAAAAAAACAAAAACAATTGTGCTTACATAATTACCCAATGTGTGTACTTATGTAACCACATGTACGTCTGGTACAGCGTAGTCGGGCTATAGTTTTTATTACTTTTTGCTAGTCAACTAAAGTTACACAAGTGTTGAGTTGAAGACGCTATAATTAAAGTTCTGAGTTGAAGTGAACTCGCATAGATATTTATGACTTTGTGGTTATTAGCGAGTGGGAGTGGTGAGTGGTGAGTGGTGAGTGCGTGTCATTGTCATCTTCGCTGACAATCGTCCTGACAGGCGGTCGCTCGTCGCGCGCCACAGGGGACCATATTACACTGACGTTTTATTATTTTTATGCTAATATTCCTGTTCGAGTGACTCATGTAATTTGGCGTCTCCTTTTGACATGTGCAATCCAAAAGAATATAAGCATCACGTTTTATTTTATAAGATTTTATTTAACTTGCAATGTATGTATGTTTATCTGGGTGGAATCTTGCAACTGAATTTTAAAGCAGTTATCCTCAACCGATTGAGATGATATTTTGCATACTTACCTGTCAAGTTCTGATGACAATGCAATAATGGTAACAGCCAGCTGATCTTATGGTGGAGACAGAAGGTGAAATCCGGAACTCCTCGAGGGATAATAGTAGACGAGCCGTGTTTAGGCTCATTTTGATCAGCACACGCACACAGCTTTTATAAAGTTTTATAAAACCTTGTATTTCAAAATATATTTTTCACAAAAAACTTATCAGAAAGTTATTTTTAATCAAGATTCTTTAAAAGTGAGTAGACGCGGATTTTTATGTGATAAATAACTTACCTAGTAAGTACTGAAAAATGTAACAATTATTGGCTGTATAACTTTTGAAACTATCATGGTATGAACATAATTTTCTCTAAAAACGGTGTATTAACCATGATTTTAGTTTTTGGTTCCCGATATTTCGGCACTAGTGGCATGCACCATTATCACGGGAGCTTTGATGAAATAAACAACAAAACCAGAAATCATGGTAAATATCCCACTTTTTGTGGAAATTATGAACTGGCTGGTTTTCATTCCAGTTTACTGAAAATCTGTAATGGTGGCGAAAATTTCCCTACATCTTGTTACGTTGCCGTAATAAAACATAACTTTTGCGAGCATCGCACGGGCGAATTATTTTAATAGCAGATTATTTCAGAAAATTAAATTTTAGCTCGTCGGACACAGGCCATAAAGTTCGTGCTTACAAATCTGTTTGTTATGACATCGTTATGAGATTATGTCCGCTCCGTCGTGAAGACGTCGCCATGTCGTCATGATATCGCATGTTTTATTATTTCGGCTATAAACAGCGTACCCATACCCACTCCTCTGGTTCTGTTAAATTATACAGATACATTTAGAGCCAGCACCTATCGAACGCGCTTCATGACACTTTATGACCAATAAATACCACAATGACAGTTATTTATAGAGAAAGATATTCATAAACTCATGCGGGTGTCGGTCTCCCATCGATGAGAACGATAAATAAACATTCTGTTTACGCATCCATTTGGCAACTGCATTGTTAAATAATTAATGTGAAAATTGACCACCAATCAAATAGAGCGAAATGTCCCTGTCACACAGATGATTAAAATGATAAAATACAGAAATCAATACACATAAAATTGTTACGTGACTGACTGACTGACTCTCAACGCACAGCCTAAATCGTAAGATCGTAAGTCCTAGAGACCGGAAATTTGAAAACTACATTCCTTTTGTGGTCTAGGTGTGCACTAAGAGAGGAATTTATGAAATTCTACCCTTTGGGGGTGCGGCGTGGAAACTCTCAGCGAGCGAAGTACTGCGTTCCACTATTTTTTTATAAATAACCATTTTGGCCAGTTTACTGTGAATTATTTACCTATTAAAAGTGCCCTACATCCCTATAGTTGTAGACGGTGACCCGAGGTCCTGGCTTTGTAGTGGTCACTCACGTGTTCACGTGGCCCGCCGGTCGCTTGCACGTGTACTACCGATGGCCTTCAGTTTGCCCAACTTCTTTAGACTGGGCACACGCAACGTGACTCCTTTCGAAACCACTACAAACTTGGTTACCGACTCACGTGGCTTATAATAGAAATTGTTTACATGGTAAATATTTCCAGCGAACTTTCAATTAACCCTTAGCAATTCCTTTGTCTGGTAAAAAAGTTGCAGGTTATTGGTTTCTTTCTAAAAATACCTACCTAACTTAGGTACGGTTTACGCAAGTTCTTTCAAAGGGTACCTATTCCTACGCAACGTGACTCAAACTCTTTCCAAACCGAGTTTGAAAAATTGATTACAGACTCGGGTTTTAATTTAAATATTTTTTCTGGCTTCTTCAATGAACTTTCAGCGAAGACTGTTCACTTTGTCCTGTAAAAAGTTTCAAATTAATTGTGTTGCTCACAATATATTTTTAAAAACTTACGGACGGTTAGGTAACGTTAGAAACCTTACCGGAATTCTAAATTTAATACAAGTGGAATGAGCGCTCGCAGTTAATACAATTACCACGAGTAGATAATGAACAGGTAGGGCAGGTAGGCTACGCAGGAGTAGCTACGTGGCGTAGCTACTGCTACGTACTGCGTAGGGGTCTGTACTTTAAAGCAAACACGTCTAACTGATATGATTATGAGACAATCAGTTTAACAGGTTGTAAAGATACCGGACACATGATTGGCGCAGCTGCAATTGAAACGCATACAAACGCATAGCCAGTATATACCGTTATTATGATGAGTTTGTCAAATTTGAACCATATGAATATGAAACTCGGCTTTAAATGAGTGATTCGATTCCCGGGTGATTTTCGGCCACATTAATTATTTTAGGCTGACACAGCTACATTAACTTCGAAATGCGGTTGTGAGTATCAGTCAAGGCATGCAATTAACTAGTCGAGTGATGTAGTGCGCTCTAGCGGCGGCCCATGTTAATATGGCAATAATAAATTTGGAGCGGTTTTCATCCACCGACCAGTCTGCGGACTGTCCCTGGCTACTAAAAGTCTCGGTGAAATATTCCGCACATATTATTTTATTAGCGTGGTCGGCCACTGCCGCCTGGAGAGCACACTGCATATTGCACACGTCAGCCAATTTGGAAATGAATATTGCGGCTTCCAAACACACGTTTGGAACCTTGCATTATCGTGCACATTTCCCCAGTGTCCCCTAATATTTTTTTAAACATAATTTGTTAACAACGGTAGTCGCGGTCAGTGTCCGCGTTGGTTAGTTTTAATTACCCGCGGAAGCGATATTTTATCCAGCAAAATGTGTTAAACAGATATGAACAAAGCACAACCGCAACACTGTCAGTTTGGCTTATTCGCTGATACAAAATATTGAATATTGCTTCCTAACCATGCCTTTACCAATCGATGAGGATGCATAGCTTAACTATCAGTTATTTTGTTCAAGATGTCGTAGGTCGGGACGTCCTTTGGTTAGTCATTGATTAGTTTGATTGGTCCTTTAAGTAGTCAGTCGTGGGAAGCAATTGCGGCGATGAGCTCACCACTTGTCACGTCTATATTCCACGATAGTGCTACCCACTGTGAAAAAAGACCCATTAAGGGGCTGCCTACCCCTTCGGGGGAAAAGGCGTGTGTCTATGTATGTATGTATTATGTAGGTAGTTCTTCTAAGTTTTATTTTCTTCCAACTTTTTATTGATTGGAATCTCACTTAGTCACTCTGCCAGTAACGTAAACGATACAACTTTACCTATACACTAATGCCTGCGGTTCATTTCGGATTATGGTATTAACCCCGTGCTATATTACAGACTCTAATTAAAACCTGTGTAGATCTAATGAGGTCGTATTTAATGACAACAACGCATAAATCCAGGGTAATGAACGCGATAGAGCCGGCTCACTCAGATCGCACACAATGCGATTATCTTATTATGGCCGAGAGCTGCCTGACCACAGGACATAACATACCAACAGGGGTATTGAAATACAGTTAACCCGTATCTATGTTACTAATACCACAGAGATATACGTTTATAGGTTATCTATGCAAATTATTGTACTATAGTTTGTAAAATATAGCAAGAGTCCTGCAGGTGTTATTTTGATAATTTAACGCTGTCCAAAAGTTTTGAAACTTGAAAAGAGGAAACTTCCTAACCTAAAACATTCCAATGTTCTAATTTTCAAATTTTGGACAGCGTTAAGACTGTCAAAATTATTTTATTTTGTTCTATATTTTACAAACTGTAATTAATATATATCCTAAGAGTGAATCTTTCATTGAATATCTATAAAAACTGAACCGGTCTCAAATGATTTTTCTGACATACCTTTTTATAAATTAAATCATTTAATTATTGGTCTACGCTTTTCGTAGACTGTCTACGAAAATTTGTACCTACCCATGGAAATATGCATTAAAAAAAACTCCAGCTTTCCAATACATCACAGTCATGAATTGCAATGGTACATACGTGCGTGCGTAGGTGACCGGTAGCTATATTCCGACGCACACCAGCCTTTCGCCGTAGCTGTAGGTGTAATGTCCTCGTCAAGTATTCTGGCCCTGGCTCTAAGAGCACGAACTCCCCCTCCCAGCACTAATCCGTAAATAGGCGGCTATTGAACGTGAATATGCATTCACCAAACATCGCCTTCAAAGGAACGATTATAAGAACATTGAGTGGGGGAATGTGAGGGCTCATTGTTTGATTTCTAGCTTTTTTGTCGTTCTTTGATCTTAATTGACTGCGCCAACGATAGGTGCATCCCTTATTAAGCTTTCATTGAGTCAAACTCTGCACTAGCGTAGAACTTTATGTTCACACTAGCGGCCCGCTCGTGACTTCCTTCGCGTGGTTCCGGTGACCCGACTGCAGCGCCACCTGCTAGGTCCAGTTGTGAATCTTAACCATCCAGAGATCCACTCAAACAAACACAATAAAACATCAAAATCGGTCCAGCCGCTTAGGAGGAGTTCAGTGATAAACACACGAACAGAAGATAAGATAGCTTTTTGTTTTATGTGTGGGAAAGTATGAGTATTGATGTGGCAGAAGAAAGGCGAGAATGGAAGAAAATAAATAAATAAATAAATAATGCTGGACAGTTCACACAACATTATCTAGTCCCAAGCTAAGCAGAGCTTGTGTTATGGGTTCAAGATAACTGATATAATTAATACAATACATTACATAGATAGATATTTTTTATTTTGTAAACACCCTGAACAAATATCTGCGATCGCACAAATATTTGTTCCGAGGCGGGAATCGAACCCGCAACCTCCTGCGTCGCAGGCCAACCTTTGCCCGCCGCGCCACAGAGGTCGTAGAAAAGAACATGTTGTGCCACTTAAGCGGGATAAGGGCATCAGAGAGATGATGATAATGATTAGCAATTTGTTGCACTATTCAGACTCATAAAAAAATCCTGATACAATAAATAGTATAGAATATAAAAACATTTATTTGACACGAAAAACACATACAAGGCCGATAGTACAAAAGTAGGGAACACCTAATTAAAAAACTGGCCAAGTGCGAGCCTTTGGGTAAGGAACCCTAAAAAAGAACCTAAAACAAGTACCAAAGTTAAATTAGTAATAATATCGACAGTTGGCTCACGCCTTCTATGCCATTGTGTACTTTAACCGTTTTTATTTTATCCACAGTTTGTCCCAAGACAAGAGGCCATCGCAGCTGGACGCTGGCTACACTCGCTCCGTGCTGGCCCGTGCCTTGGACGTCTGGCAGCAAGCTTCCAGACTTACCTTCACGGAGATCAACTCCAACCAGGCTGACATCGTCGTGTCCTTTGCCAAGTAAGTTTTTTGAAGAGTCATAGTGACATCTACCATCTCACAATGGACCTGCTTGCAGTATCATACATACAAAAACACACGCCTTTTTCCACGAAAACCCACTCGCGCAGAGCCTCAATGGGTCTCTTTTCACTATGGGTTGCACCATGGTGGGAATAGACGTGACTAGTGGTGAGCTCATAGCCGCTATTAACGCATTCTTCCAGTGATAACACATTCCTTAAAATCGAGCAGCCAGGAAAAATCTTATACCAAGGAATCTTACTAATAAATCCAGGTTAACGCTTAGTCTTTAAGACATCCATGGGAGGTGACAGAGAGGTATATTCTTAGGCCGGACACACCACAGCATTTTTATAAGAGTATCAACTCTAATAACATGCATGGACTCCGTTACGGCTCTCTATAATGAAGCAAGTGAGGTTGTCTGAAACAGATTGGTTTAGCTTTTTAGCGATAAGACCGCCCATTGTACATTTAGTTTTATTTAATTGTTGTGTCAAATTTTTAATAGTTTTCTAGGTGTGTAATAAATTATTTTCATTCATTAATTCAAGTGACAAACAATTAAGTACGAGTAGATAAGACAAGAGCTAGCTACATATTCAATATCACTCAGTACTAGGTAGGAATATACTGAATATACCTGATGTATAATAAAGGGACCAACCTAATAGGTAGGCTCCCTTTAAAAACAAAGTTATCTTATCTAAAACAAACTAATAAAACATATAGGTGTATCGAAGCTTTGAATCTCAAAGCCTTGCTTGATTTATTGCGCTGATAATAAATAATAATCAACTGAGGATTTAGAGAAACGTCCTATCCATTTTAAGGGGATTTGTGAGAGTCTCGTGCGACGCATCAGAATAAGGGCAGAAAATGCGTTGAAATGAGAAAAACTTGCGACTCAATCTGATTATTGATTCTGTTTACGAATTACATCTTAGTTTTATTCAAGCGGGACGTGACATTTAGAAGAATAGTATTCTGAGCTCAAGTACTCAGGTGTTGTGAACCTATTTCCATTAAGATCCCTTAGATAGTCAACGACAAAGACTTATAAAAGTTAAAATTGGACCGCATTGATACCTATTCGGGAGTACGAGTCCCAGGTCCCGATCACGATTCACTTTCGCTCTAAGGACGTGACATGACGCCAAATCCACCTTGCTACTTATCTAATAACGCTCTGAAACGGAATTCAATACCTGTTTAACATTATACCCACCTACTAGACAAGAAAGTACAAGATCAAATATATCACTACGACAAACAACCAAGACGCATAAACGTACAAGTTGAAATGAAGAGGGAAATTAATGTTTTATCAAGCTAATGTAGCTGCTACTGCACTTAGGAGTTTAGTATTCATCGCAAGCCAGAGTCATTCGTTCCCAGACGTCTATTTAACATGTTTACACGCCGATAGGTAAAGTATTGATGGGGTTCAGGCTCGATACATGGCATTGAGCAATTACTGAATACTAAACATCTATAATCTAAACGTGTTTAATATTGTGAAGGCATACGATAGCCGAAGTAAGCAAACCCGTCGGCGAAGGGAGAGCTATATCCTGACTAATGACGCAGAGATCCGTACATATCGAATGAGACTTGGTGAAGGTTCGCTTATTAGATAGTGGACGATATGAGAAAGTGGCTTCGACAAAAACCTCAAGCGTGGACATATTGCGTCCGCCATCTTGTGCGCAAAGCTGCAAACTTGCACCAACTTTTGTATGGTCTGCATAAATTCTTTTTTCGAAGCGGCGACAGGGTGCTAGTTGACGTTGTAGAAAACTTAGGTCCGCTTGCGGTCACGTCTCAAGTGTACTTTTATTATTCGGATGGCCATTTGAGACGCTTGTTGCGGAAAGTCTAACAATGCAATATTTTGTGTTGCAATCGAGAATTTCGCTCGTCTTCTTCAAATAACATTCTCTGGTCTCCCTGAAATACCTGTTAAAACGGTGTGAATAGCCAGTGTTATTCTGCGTGTTTGATTCCACAAATGTTAATAGATGGTGTAGGCTAGCACGTGGTGATAGATTCAGAGTCAATTGAGATAGAACACAAATGAAGTACACGGTGTCTGATTGTTCCTGTTTATTCTATACGATAAGACTAGGTAACAATTAGCTTTTCATATTAAATTAAAGTAATTAGTTTCTAGTATAATTACATACATGGCCATACTCGAAGGCAGTCCAACCAAAGAGAGAAAAAAGGAAGTGTCAATCAGTGTCAGAAAAGAAATATGACAGTCCGCAGTAAAGCTGCCATAACGTAAAACAAATGATGGTGTATGGATTACAACAATGTTACCACATTCTAACACTACCCCTTAATCCATGCCACATCATGTCATTACAATAACACAATATCAGAAAAACATGCTTAGATACCTACTCTAGAGCTCTACATTCAAAATCAGAATTCAATTATGTACTCTACAACTTCATAAAATTAACAAATTATATGCTCTATGGCTCTACAATTTTTCTTACAATTTAAAGAAGTCAAGTGAGTACTCTACAACTCTATAATAATATAAGGTAAGTCTACTCTACTAATTTTTACAACATAGTCAATAGATAATATCAACATCTTAGCAAAAAATAAGCATTATTTATAAATAGATTAATTACAATAGTCAGTCAAGTAAAGTTATTATAACAACATAATTTACCTACTACGTCAGACTTTTAAATTCATATCTTTTATAAATCTATCATGTTTTATAGCACTTAGAGGCTTTGTGAGCACATCTGCTATCATACAATCTGTCTGCAAGTATTTTACTGTTACAGAATCATTTTGAACAAAGTCTTTTACAAAATGGTATCTAATGTCAATATGCTTAGTGCTTTTATGACAATATTCTTTAACTTGTAACAATTTTTGAGCAGACTGGTTATCATTAAATATTGTTACATCATATTCTTTAGGTATGAACTCGGACATGAAGTTTCTTATAAAACAGATATCTTTACACACATCTGTTATTGCTAAATATTCAGCTTCAGTACTGGACAGTGCTACACAACGTTGTTTACGTGATTACCAATTAATTACACTATTCCCAAATTTAACAACAAACCCAGTATATGATCTCCTGTCATTTGGGTCATTAGCCCAGTCAGCATCTGCATAAGCAGTCAAATTCAATTTACTGCTCTTATAATAATATAAAGAATAGTTAATTGTCCCTGCTAAATATCGCAATATTCTTTTAGCTGCCTGCCAATGTGTCACATCAAAACAGTTGTTAAACTGGCTCAGCTGGCTACAAGCATATGAGATATCAGGTCTAGTACATACCGATAAATACATAAGACATCCCATAAGCTGCCTATAGTTATATTGATCATCACATAAATTAGTGTCTCCCTTAACTAATTTACAATTGGTAGGCATGGGAGTTTTTACAATTTTACAATTTTCCATACCGAAGCGCTGTAACAATTTATTTATGTATTCAGACTGGCTTAGCTTCATAATGCCTTTTGATCGATCTCTATCAATACTTATACCTAGACAGTTTTTCAAACTTCCTAAGTTTCTAACATTGAAATTATCTTCAAGCAAAGGAAACAGCTCATTATAGTCAGTACTGTAAAACACATAAAAATCGTCTACATACAATGCAACTATTGTTATATTCTTATCAGAGCGCTTTAGATAAACACAAGGTTCACACTTACTTTGTTTATAGCCATTACTCGATAATAAACTATGCACTTTAGCATTCCAAATTCTACTTGCTTGTTTAAGCCCATAAATGCCTTTTAACAATAAACACACCTTGTTTTCACTATCTTTATTACAAAAGCCAGGAGGCTGCTCCATAAATATGGTTTCCTGGAGGTCCTGGAGGTATATGGTCTATACTTAGATTCAACTCATTTGCATAAGAAAACAGTAGTCTCATTGTGCTATGACGCACAACAGGGGAGAATGTATCATTATAATCTACTCCTCTAACTTGATTAAAACCCCTGGCAACCAATCTTGCTTTAAATTTGTCAAAATTTCCATTTGGATCATACTTTTTCTTATAAACGCATTTACATTTTACTACATTTTCATTATGGGGCCTATCAACTAGCTTCCATACATTGTTAGAAAGCATCGAGTCATGTTCACATTGCATTGCAACCTTCCATTCATGACTATCTGGAGAATTTACAGCTTCCTCAAACGATTGAGGTTCAGGAAGTGGATAATCCTGCGCTATCAACGAGAAGTCTGTTTCGTAATCTATGTACTTTACCGGTAACCTGCTTCTGGTACTACGCACAGGACGCTGACTCTCAGCTACCGGGGGTGATGGATCACCTCCGCCCTTAGCTGACGCCTCATGTGAAGGCGACACACACTCGTGGTGCACGCCACTCACTGACGACTCAGCAGGGATGCCCTCGTCCTCGCTGCCTGTGCAGTACTCATCTTCAGCATCTGAAAAAGCCATTACGTCACCTGTAGTTTCATTTAATACAGACTTTGTGGTTCCTAAACCTCCATTCTGACTAGTATTCATAACATTATCATTAATTGAATTAAAATTATCAATATTATTACAGATCCCGATACTAGAATTCAGCACATTAATATCATTATTACTAGAATTCAGCACATTAATCCCATTTAAATTCAAATTATTTGTATCACTAGTCAATTCATAATAAATGCAGTCTTTTTCAGTACTGTTATTATCATTAAAATTATCATAAAATTTATTCTCAATAAATGCTACATTTCTGGACAAAACCACTTTCTTAGGAACTGAAGGGTCCATTAACCTATAACCTTTTGAAGTTTCAGAATACCCAACAAATAAATATCTTTTGCTTTTAGGGTCTAATTTACGACGTTTCTGCTCAGGAACTAGAGAGTATGCTATGCAACCAAATACATGAAGGTGACTAAGATCTGGTTTAGATCCGGTCCAAACCTCCTCTGGCGTACGTCCTGAAAGAGCAGCAGTGGGGCACCTGTTCTTTATGTAAATTGCAGTCATAACCGCCTCGCCCCAATAGCGCCCACAGAGACCAGCACCTCTCAGCATACATCGAGCCTTCTCCAAAAGTGTCCTGTTCAGGCGTTCACTGACGCCGTTCTGGCTCGGACAGAATGGTATGGACTTTTGGTGAATCAATACTTGCTCTTGCAAAAATCTAGATAAACTTTCATTACAATATTCACCACCACCATCAGACCTAAAAAAAATTATTGGCAACCCTACTTGTTTTTCTACAAGTCTTTTAAAATTAACAAAATGAGACATTACCTCCGATTTGAGCTTCATTAGATACCCAAAAGTCTTCCTGGTGTAGTCATCAGTAAACGTTACCAAGTACTTCGCACCATTCCAGCTGCTCTCAGGTAACGGCCCACACACATCAGAATGGATCAACTCGAGGGACTGGGTAGCTCGCCTTGCCTCTCCAACCGGAAACTGCTTGGCAGCCATCTTTCCCTCCAAACATGGAACACATGACTTCAGATCCTGTACATTGTCAGTCTGAAACAGAACACCAGTTACACATCCATTCTTTAAAGTACACATCCCTTGTATACCTAGGTGGCCTAGCCTCCTGTGCCATATATCAATAGGCACAGAATGAGCAGCATCCTTTGCACTCCGGACCTCCTGTCTATCACACAGGAGAGAAGAATGCACAATTTGCGAATACCTACCAGATCGACACACCCTAAAATTTACCCTAAAAAGACCATTATCTTTGGAAGCACAAATTATTGGATTGCCAAAATGTTTACTGCTCTTCTCATATATGGAACAACCCCGATCATCAAATAAAATTGAAAAGCCCCTTTGTGTAAGACAGCTAACAGACAACAAATTATGAGCAAGTTTAGGTACATATAAAACATTTAAAAGTTTTCTTACCACATTTCCAGTCTCAATGTGTATTATTCCTTTACCTAAACATTCTAACTTCTCATCATTCGTGATACTTATCAAATTATTACAAACTTTTAGCTCTGAAAATGAATTCTTATCATTACACATGTGTGCGGAGCACCCAGAGTCAACTAGCCAACTATCTTGTGATTTGGCCACAAACGCTGCAGCCACAAGCGATGAATCTTCTGGTTTCGTCATATCCTTCTTCAACTTGAAGCACTTCGACTTGATGTGACCAATCTTCTTACAATAGTGACAAATAACCTTACTTTTTGGTACTCTTTTATTCTTTGATACATAAGCGGTGTCAATATTTTTGTCACTAAAGTTTTTTCTTCGATAGTCTTCTTGTATCAGTCTCGCACGAACCAGCTCACTCGACAAAGTGTTTGTAATGCATGCAGTCTCTAAATTAGAGACCAAAGCGTCAAACTCCTGGGGCAAGCCACTGAGCAGAAGCTCGGCTACCTCTGCATCATCGATGACTCTTCCAATGTCTGCCAACTGTTGTACTCGTGTCATTATTCCATCAATATAATCAGTCATTGAACTGAACTGACTGTAATCTGTGTGATGCAGCTGCCGCAGTAGTAAAACTCGCCGATAAAGACCTTTATCTTCAAACGTGTTAGCAAGCTTGTCCCATGCTTCCTTTGCTTTTACACAGTGGCGCACGTGTTGATGACACGCAGCCTTTACACTGAGGCATATACGTGCTAGAGCTTTTTGATCTCGCGATGTGTCTGTTTGACTGTCTGCACTTCCAATACAACTCCATAACCCTTCTAGGGTTAACACCATCTTCATTTGAAATTTCCAAGAATTGTAATTACTTACGCCTTCTAATTTTTCAACGTGAACACCTCCACCTTGTCTGTGCCGGTGCCAGGAACCACTACACCACTGTCCACCATGATGACGTGCGAACACGTGCACAATGTGCGCACTCACCCCTGATGTTGAAAATCACCACGGCTTTTCTTGCCTTTAATCTTCTGAGCCCAAAACCTGTTAAAACGGTGTGAATAGCCAGTGTTATTCTGCGTGTTTGATTCCACAAATGTTAATAGATGGTGTAGGCTAGCACGTGGTGATAGATTCAGAGTCAATTGAGATAGAACACAAATGAAGTACACGGTGTCTGATTGTTCCTGTTTATTCTATACGATAAGACTAGGTAACAATTAGCTTGTCATATTAAATTAAAGTAATTAGTTTCTAGTATAATTACATACATGGCCATACTCGAAGGCAGTCCAACCAAAGAGAGAAAAAAGGAAGTGTCAATCAGTGTCAGAAAAGAAATATGACAGTCCGCAGTAAAGCTGCCATAACGTAAAACAAATGATGGTGTATGGATTACAACAATGTTACCACATTCTAACAATACCAAGTTTATAAGATACGTATCCTGGGTCCATATACTGTTAATTTGAATCATGGATTCATTCAAGATACGATGCTCGGCTCTTGTCGGTGCAACCGATACAATTCCTCCATTTAACTCTCCAATGCGGTCTCTTACGACATGACAGCGACCTTCCTTATTTGGCTTATGTACTACCAACATTTTACTTTGGTCGAAGCTACCAACCATGTCATCAATGTAATTGTTTCAGTGAATACTGTGATACGTAGGTAGTATCTCGATATTAACAAATGTTATAGCACGAGTTGTAGCCGACTGTGTCTGTCTTGAATTTTATGTGGGCCGTTAACTTATATTACTCCCTATAAAACTCTTCCCGTATCCTACAATATTCCACGGCAGACTTAACTTCCAATAAATAGGCTGGATTAAATGTACCTAAAGAGCGGACAAATTAAATAAGCAACAATCAGAAAAACAGAACAGAAAAATAAAATGAAAATCTGAGTGAGCCGTCCTAATTTTTAATAAGTAATTCACGGATTCGCTCCCGATGCGAATAAATTATTATACCGCATTATGTAAATAACATATCTACTTACGTAAAGCTTTTAAATTTGTATGTTGCTTATAGTAAATCTTGTTGTTTTCCTGTAATCTATAGGATGCCATGACTTCATCGAATAACATGTGAAGTGATTGCATAAAGCGCAGTCTCCCGGTATAAGGAACGCGTCGAGATTTATGTACTTCATAAACTGTTTATTATCTAGTCTGGTAATAACGAATACCTGCGTTCTCTAACGCAGGATTGATAAAAGATCCTACCAAGGCGTACGGGATTTCAATAAGCATTACCTACCCATTGATTACCACAAGGAAAGCCAGCGTAGTGACTATTATTTAATCTGTGCCAGCGTTGCCGGTGAAATACCTTTTATTTAATCTGTGGCGGTACTCTTGGTTCACATTTGGTACATTGAGCTGACGCTGATTGGCGTTTCGCATAGGTACCTAATGGCGGATGATAGCCGTATTTTGTATTTTATTTTATTAGAAATGATATAATCTTTGGGAAACACTTTGGAATCGTTTTTACCTATTTTAATTTTTAAATCTATAATTTCTTAAATTTGTGGTTACTGTCAGCATGCCTATTGTCAGACTTATTATGCTTGATTTATGGCAACTATGAGCTCTCATGCATGCTCTGCAGATATAATTTCCTCTACAGTTGAGGTCCGTTCGTTGTTTTGTCGGCGCGAAAAATGATTAGGTGGATAGCGTTCGGGCCCGTGGGACGCAACTTTGATTGCTCAGTTGACTGCGTCCACTCCATCTGCTGTGGTTTTTTAGATGAATAAATTACGAAGGTGACTATTTTCAGGTTCGATAAATCCATTTATTTTGATACGAAGGTAAAAAGGGGAGATTTTAACTCCTGGTAGTAGTAGTAGCAGAGCTCATTGTGGAAGAGTTCGTCCGGGGAATTCTACCTCCGCACCTATTTAAACCTCCAAGCAGCTTCTTTCCAACCTCCATTGCTTTCCAATGCAAGCTGTCCCTTTTTTCGCTATTTAAGTGCTGATAATGCATGTCTAGAGCCCTCAGGCCTTCGGGTTGAGTAAAAGCTTGTATTTAGAACAAGAGGTTATTTGTTCAAAATAACTCGAGCGCCTTAGCGATCGATAAATTGGTATTAATTGAGTTAGGTATTTTTTGGGGGACCTCTTGGACCCCCTTAGCTCAAAAACCTAACCAAACCTTCACCGATCAGCCTCATGTTAAAAATTATATTTAAAAATTATGAAACAACGTATCTACCCACAAAGTTTCATCAAGACTTCCTCTCGCAAACACTCAGGTTGTGGAATGATCTTCCTGCTGAGGTTTTACAGTATCGGGTTCTTCAAAAGGAGTGTTTGGAAATTTTTAAAGGGTCGGCAATGCGCGTGTTATGGCTCTGGCATCAAAAGAAAAAACAACGGATCTGTATCGTCGGACAGACACACATACTTACAAACATACATACAAACGCCGAGAGAGACCTAGCTTCGCTCGGTCAATTATACTCAGAGTAGGTATTATACAGTTTTACCCAAAATATAAGTCCGGTCGACTGTTTTCGTTTGCGCAGAAAAGCGCAGACTGATATCCGACAGTAGCCGAACGTATAGTATAGCTCTGTCCCGCTCACATCTAAGAGTCGACTGGATGAACAAGATTCCGCGATTTTGCCGCGAAATCAATAAACAGCGCAAGATTTTAGCGCGCGATTGCTATTGGTAGAAAGAAGGTTCCCGCTCTATAGAAATTGGTTTACGGCTCAGGTACATCGGGGCGACTTATATTTTGGGTAAAACTGTAACAGTTTGTGTTTCGTTTCAGGCGTTACCACGACGATGCTTATCCGTTCGACGGTCGCGGCTCCATCCTGGCTCACGCGTTCTTCCCGGGCTCAGGCCGCGGCGGCGACGCCCACTTCGACGACGACGAGCTGTGGCTGCTGCAGCCGAAGAACGATGATGAAGAAGGTAAAAAGACAACCAACGAGACCCACACTATGAAAGTTCTTCAAGTATCAAACAAATCGGGTACAGACTCGTAGTCACACCAGATTGTCACACTGGTGTGACTAACAGGAATTTATTTTACTCGTGTTCACACTATGTGGTTTGATCAATAGTAAGCTATTAAACCATAATCGTGGTAGCCCTATTAGTGTAACCATTTAAATACCGGTTAAACGCGAGCGAAGCCGCGGGCGGACACAAGCCTAAAATAAAATTCGCAACATCTAATACACATTTAGCTACGTTACCTAACTAGGGCGATAACAAAGAAATTTAATTGAAACCTCTAAAATACGAAGCGAATTTCAAATTGTTTTCTAGGTGGGGTCTATTCAAATTGTTTGCACGTAGCCCGTAGGTACGCGTATGTACGATAGGTACGTCAGCAAACAGGGTGGCTCCACCGTCAGGGAGCGTGGCGACCGCAGCACTGCGACAGGCTGCGATTAGCGGCCTCCGCACACACGTGATAATTTACTGAACGGATGCTCGCATGGCACTGGATTGTGTTCGGCTAGCCATGTGTAAATTCACCTTTAACCTGCTGTCAGTTCACGAAATTGTTTTTATAAAGCAGTGTATTTTTAAATATATTTTTAAATTTCTAGTTTTTTGCAGCCGTTTTCGGAACCTAAAACGTAATTGCATTCTTTATGCATACTTCGATGCATAAAGACATAAGTATATGGTTGCTTTTTCATACTAGTGTATTTTTCCATATATGAGCAAAAAGAATACCTACTTATATTTTTACACTGATATGACTGCTGTTAGCTTTTATATTGGTCTTAATTTTAGTTCATACCTACTTGTAATTTCGATGTTATTTTCGCCATTGGTTTCTTCAACCAAATATGATTTACCGCAAATACAGACCAATTTAAAAGCCAACAACAGTCATTTCAGTGTAAAAATATATGGAAAAATACATTAGTAAAAAAAAACAACCACCCTAAAAGCATCTTCTTTTCTCCTCACAATTACCTGTAAATCATATTAAAAATAACCAATATTTTTTTAAATTTCAAACTGCACTCACTGACATGTATTTTAAATAAAGTACCTAAACAAATAACTAGATTCTATTTTTTTCGTGGTTTTCGCTCACTTTTCTTTTCGCGGACGCTATTTTGACACTCTCTCTAACTTACTTGAACTTTAATGAGTTAGATAGTGAAAGAATGAGTCGTCTGACAGCGCCTTAATTCACGCTCGCGTTTAAACCAGAAGCAGAGTCTATCTACGAGTTAAATAACCTGCCTAGTTGTTGTTAAAACATCAGATGATCTAGAACCTATGTAAACTATATATGTAGGTAATATGTTCTGACCATCTTTCGAACATTTTCTTCGCCACTGATACCTCTATCGACCCTATGAATAACACATCTAAGCACCTCAAAACTGTTTCATAAATGTAGCTTCGTATGGTATTTGGAATTGGCTATCGATTGAGCTACCTGTAAACAAGGTGTAAACTATAATTGACGTTCAACTTTCCTTCCAGGAACGTCCCTATTTGCTGTAGCGGTCCACGAATTCGGACACTCTCTCGGTCTCAGCCACAGTTCGGTGCGGGGCGCTCTTATGTACCCCTGGTATCAAGGCATCCAATCCAATTTCATCCTGCCCGAAGATGACAGAAATGGAATCCAGCAAATGTATGGTAAGTGTGAAATCAGAAAATACTTTTGATATACCTAGACCGCGACTAAGATTCCAAATTTGGACTCACACGTGTTTAATGGAAAATAGAAAAGGAGGGCTTTTGCGTCGGAGTAGGAGTTGGAACGTTAGCATAGTCCTATAGGGATTTAATATCAATTTTAATAATTGTTGTGCATAGAGAACAAAGCATAAAATAAACTTTATTTAAAACCGAGGTCCATTTGGTATAAAGGTTTTTTTAATTTCAGGTCCAAAAGAAGCGAGGAAGTGGGGCAAGATACCTAACTATCGTCCCATAGAAACAACAACTACGACGACTACGACCACGACTAGAAGGCCCATCCGACATAACACAAGATATCCTGTAAAAAATCCGGTCTACCGTCCAAATTATACGCCATACCCGCGCGAGCCAAGCAGATACCCTTCACACCAGCCGGAGAGGCCACATCACCACTATCCAACCTACCCAGACCTTCCTTCATACTACCCCCGTCATAAATACAACTCCAGCGAGGAACATCCTCGCAGAACCAACCATCATCACAGACCTATTGAAACAACTACTCTCCCCACAACCTACCGTCCTCGTCACCCCGAATATCCCAACTACAGGCCCAATACTCCTTCAGATCCGAGACAGGATTACCCCAGGAGACCGTACCACCCCGAAAAAACGACGACCACTAAACCTACTACGACTCCCAAGCCAGATATTCCAGATTCGTGCGACACTACTTACGATGCCGTTGCTCTCATCCGCAACGAGCTGTTCATATTCAAGGGCAAGGTAAGAAATATAAACTTCCACTGATATCATATATAGGTAGGTACTCGTAATATGTAAAATTTTGATACTCAATCACGCTGAAACGGCGAACAGATTTAGGTGAAATTTAGTACAGATGATGACCTGAATTGAGCTATAGGCTCCTTTGTATCGGGATATAATGCGAGCGAAGCCGCGGGCGGACACTAGTGACTCATAATTAATTTCTATTGACTGCCCCACGGGTTAGACTAGTCCAAGAACAAGACTTATCTCTTGCATATTTGTATGGATGGGAGTGAAAGAGAGCCCACTCGTAGATATCACACTTATGTATAAATTCGAAAGTAACTGCTGTCTGTATGTTTGTTGCCTTTTCACGACTAAACAGCTGAACCGATCTTGATACAATTTTATTAAGTTATAGTGAATCATGAGTGTACTTACTTACTTACTTACTTGTTGATACTTTTTTTATATTAAATTCTGATAATTCTGACGAGCAGAGTGCGCTACAGATTAGAATATAGTAAAATTTTGGGTTTCACCATAGCGAAGTATGGTCAGCTATATCCAACAGATTGAGACGTGGCCGCTAGCTATTGGCTATTACAAAAGCTCAAAGTTGCGCAGCGGGCTATGGAGAAAGCTATGCTCGGAGTTTCACTACGTGATAGAATCCGAAATGAGGAAATCCGTTAAAGGACCAAAATCAGAATTACCTTTCAAGTTTAAGTGGCAATGGGCAAACCATACCTATAGCTCGCCGAACCAACTATTATTTATTCTGTGGCAGAACTGATAACTTTGGGGAATAAAGGTTCTCGAGTGATCACACACCGGGCGAAGCAGAAGAGGAAGACCATCTTAATTAGGGTGATGTTATGAGGTCGCAGGAAGTCGGTGGATGAAAACGGCCCAAGACCGTTCATCATGGCTATCTATGGGGGAGGCCTATGTCCAGCAGTGGACTCCTGTAGGCTGATTATAATGATGATTCAACTACATATAAACTCGTGAGACAGACATAGGTTATCTATTGCAGTCAAGAATTTATTTTAACAGAGTGTTCTTCAATTTGTTCTAAAAGTGTTATATGCTTTCAGTATCACTGGAGAATAGGCGCTCAAGGCCGATATGATGGATACCCCATGGAGATTAGGAGAATGTGGAGCGGACTCCCTAGAGACCTCACACACGTCGATGCTGTTTACGAGAGACCCGATCAAAACATAGCTATCTTCGTCGGTGAGTATAGCAGACAGCACCATCCAGGGTTTCTTTGTAACGAGTCTTGATACCTGACATACTTTTTACTTTGGTCGAACCCTGACATCAAGCCTTGACCTGATTCAATCCACCATTTTAGAGAAGAAACGTTTTTTTTTTGTCGACCCCTGCGGCGCGGCGGTCGAAGGTTCGCCTGCGACACAGGAGGCTGCAGGATCGATTCCCGCCTTGGAACTAATATTTGTACGACCTGCAGATGTTCAGGGTGTTCTGGGTATTTTCTGTGTATAGTAAAAAATATCTATCTATGTAATGTATTGTATAAGTATATCAGTTATCTAGTGCCCATAACACAAGCTCTGATTAGCTTGGGCTTGCGGCTAGATAATGTTGTATGAAAGTAAAGCATTATTTATTTATTTATTTTTATTTATGTTGATTTTATTGTTTTTCGAGTTTAGCGTGTAGGTAATTTTGGTGGCATTTTAATCGGTGTAACTCAGTCAAAGAGCATAATGTAGTTAACATAAGTGTTTAGTAGTAGTAGAGCTTTATTTTGCGAGTTCGTCCGTGGAAGTACTACCATCATACCTATTTCTGCCACAATGTAGTAGTGCTCGTATTGCTGTGTTCCGGTTTGAAGGGTATGGTTGCCGGTGAAATTACAAGCACATGAGACTTTTCATCATTATGTCTCAGGGTGGCGGGCGCAGTGCAAAGCCTCATAAGAGCAGCCATCCAAGAAGATTTAAAAAAACAGTACCGATACGCAACACCCAAACCCAGCAGATCATGCAAACATTTGTCCCGTAGCGGGAATCAAATTCGCAACCACTCGCATCTCAGCCGGCTACTCAACCACTAAGTAGATACTATACCCATCAATAAAACTTTTGTTCTGTTTTAGGCAAACAACTGTACCTGTTCAACGTTCAAAGTCTGATGTCTGGGTATCCGAAGTCGCTCTACCAACTCGGTTTACCACATAACATTGCCAAATTAGACGCAGCTATGGTCTGGGGACACAACAGCAAGACCTACTTCTACAGTGGAATGGAGTATTGGAAGTAAGTGTTCGTAACAGTTTACAAATGTGTAGGCAGAGACAAAAAACTTCCGTTCATACCCCTTGATACCACCAAAATAGACCACCAGTGCCCTTATTCGCTATGACCATAGGAGATTCCTTGCCAATAACGTGTGACGTCATAATGTATTCTAAACGATGATACCACACCCATATCGTAACGAGCCCGTGTTGTATAAACGGCAGTAGTGTCAGCCCTGTTTTTTTTATTACTAGCTTCGTCCCGCGGTGTTACCCGCATAAGTCTCGAACCCGTGGGAATATCGGGATAAAAAACGCCTATGTGTTATTCCAGGAGTCCAGCTATCACTATTCCAAATTTCATCCAAATCCGTCCAGCCGTCTCAGCGTGAAAAAGTAACAAACACACTCACAAACTTTCGCATTTATAATACAAGCAGCGCCCCGCGGTTACCTACACCCGCGTAAGTCTCGATCCCGTGGGAATATCGGGATAAGAATGCCTATGTGTTATTCCGGAAGTCCAGTTATCTCCATTCCAAATGTCATCTAAATCCATCTAGTAGTTTTTACGTGAAAGAGTAACAAACATCCAACCATCCATACTTACAAACTTTCGCGTTTATAATATTAGTAGGATAGGATAGGAAGTAGGAAGGATAGGATAGGATTATAGTAATTAGCGTTAATAGTCTCCAACATAACAAATTATTAGCTAAATTGACCTTTGCTGGTGTGACTAAATAAACACATGTTATGTTTTCAGATATGATGAAGATGCAGGTAGCGTGGAGCCAGACTACCCTCGCAACATGGCTATGTGGAAAGGCGTCGGCTATAACATCGACAGTGTGTTCCAATGGAAAGATGGTAAGAACGGCTATCATACCTACTTCATCATCAACCTAAGGAAGTTCACGGCTGGACCCCCCCCGTAGAATGCCACGACGAATGGTCTTGAGCCGAGCCGCCTCCATCTACCGCCTTCCTGCGACCTCTATCATGTTCATCGAAAGGGAGGGGGGTTAGTGCTACTTGAATAAACAATAATTTTGTCCCAAAATAATTCAAGGTGCGTCCTATATATCAATCATTGACAATGATGCCACCTTTTGTAGTTCCTTCTTCATCATTACCATCATCATCCTTCGTCCATCCGCGTGGACTTCCCCATAATATACAATGGGGGATTTGCCATAATCACCACGCTTGGCAGACGAATTGCTGATCGCAGTATTGGTGTTGAGTACTCAGGTAGATGCTGCTGCCCATCCCCTGGTATAATGCCTTAGTATGCTTTTACGACATCCACGGGATAAGACGTAGTTTCTTCTTAATTGTGGTTAATTATTCTCAACGACCAGAGTTCATATTTAGGAAAATATTACATAAGACCATTGATGTAACAGTTGCATAGCGATTTGATAAAAATAAATATTATATAATGTTAATATAGAATACCCGAAAAACATTTAAAAAAAACTTGTAAATCTTTTTCAGGAAAAACCTATTTCTTCAAAGGAAAGGGCTTCTGGAAGTTTAACGACTTACAAATGCGAGTGGAGCACGAGAAGCAGCTTCCGTCTGCGCAGTTCTGGATGGGATGCCAGCCCGACCGCCATGGAACCAAGTCTCCGTACCGCGCGCTGCCGCCGCCTGGCTCTACCCTGCGATCTCTCAGCGCTTCGGGCGCATCCAGGACTGCCACAAACATGCTCCTACCCTTCCTGACTGCTACCATTCTATTGCTTACAAGTTACTCGAAATACTATCAATAATATTCATTTAATATTTGTATAGGGAGTTTCAATTACAATGTTTCTCAATTGTTGTAAATATCTTAATACGGAACTGATAATTAGGTATCTTTGTCTCTAAGTATATTTATTGCATTTATTGTAAGTTTGACTCTTGAATTTGTAACTTCTGGCTTGTTGCAAAAAGACTTAGCATTTTATACTTACAATGTTTTAACTTTGCTTACACAAGTAACACATATCTTAATTATTACTAGTGATGTAATCATATCTAACAATTGCGCAAAATAGCACTTCCTGTTTTAGTATTCTTCTTATAGTTTGTATTATCTTACTATATTATTAAGAATAATAAGTATAGCTATAAGCAAGGAAATACTATAAGTGAATAAGGTTACATAGCATTAGAAGTACATTTAAATTTTATTTTATTGTTATTTGTACATTTTGATCTCAATATGATCGAGTGTTTGGTTTGTTAAGAGACATGTAAGGTATAAAACACCACTGAAGTAGTTTCTGTACAGTTTGTATTGTCTTTCGATGTCAGTATTAAATAAATGTTACTTTTATTGAAAAGGGAACTGAACTACTAAACAATAATCTATAGAAAATACGTCCCATTATATCAGACTACTTTATTAAAATAGGTGTTTCTCATTATGTACCTATCACAAGCATGCCTTAACTCACATAATACAAGTTAATATGACTGTAAAATGTACAACTTTGAGTCTCTATCATTTATTTTTATTAGTAAGCATTTATTTACATAGCTGGTTAAAAGAGGTACACATAAAATAATATGTAAATTAGATGTTTAAGTAAGTGTAATATGTGATTGGTATGTACGTACAGCTGATGCCATAAGTATAGCATAAAGCTAATTATTTGTAAACAATAGGGACGTGTTGATCAAGTTGGGCATCTGTCTCTGATCAAAATCTGATCTGTCTCTGATCAAAGGCTGGTCAGCTGGGCTTGAATGCTCATCTTGACTCAGGCTGAGCAGTACAATGCGCAGCGCTGGCGGGTGTGGACACCCCTTTATAAACCAATGGCCTTACGTGTAATGTGAAGTTAGCAAGGTTATGTCTGTATGAGTAATGCTTTTTAGCGGTCATTGCCAATTGGGACATACTTGGTAGAATGAAAATGGTGCTTTATAGTTAGTATTGTACAGAATAAATTATCATTGGATATTTTTGTAAGTGCTGTTTTGTTGAAGTTTGAATGCAGTTTGTTTATGTCTTAACTTTCATAATATCTTCTACGACTTCCTGATTGTAATAAAGAATCAGTATATAGGTACATTTAGGAAGTCTCGCAATCAATACTCTTGTGCAATCAGCAGTTAAATATATATTGGAACATAATAAAGATTGAAATAAGGTACAGTAATATAAGCATAGTCATAGTTTTATAGGAATGATGTGTAATACAATTGTATACCTCTCAGGTCGCTCATTATTTAGTAACTTTTTACGATTTCTTTGGTCACAAATAATTTTATGATAACTGTGATATTTTATTTTATAAAATGAGCCATAATTGGCAGAAAAATATCAAAATTTTAAAATTTTCTTTCCTAATCGTAATTATTTTGTAACTTACATAATAAATATTAATATCTTTATGAATTATAAGTCCTCTAATAATATGTTTTACAAGTATGAAATAAAGTTTTTTTTAAGATTTGGATGATTTGTTTTTATTTTAATAAAGATCATTTTTATTAGGTATGTATATAATTATATTGTTTGAGCTAACAGCATCCAACCCTCATCCAGCCTCAATACCTATATCCATATCCTTAACATAGCAGAACAAAGACAAGATCAGGCCACAAAACCAGTTTAAAAAAACCTTTCTTTAAATGAACCAGTGTTCGCACGCGGCTTCAGAGCGAGTCAGATTCGCCCATGAAGGGTTCCGTAGCAGCAAGTAACAAAATATATAAGTTCTTTTGGATGGTTTACGATTTATGACGTATTAAAAAACACTACTTACTAGATCTCGTTCAAACCAATTTTCGGTGGAAGTTTACATCATATATATTTTTTAGTTTTATCATTCTCTTATTTTACAAGTTACACACATTTTACCACTTTGGAAGTGCCTCTCGAGAAAAAAAAAATTGGAAACCTCAATATCATTTTTGAAGGACCTATCCATAGATAACCCCACACATATGGGTTTGACGAAAAGAAAAAAAAATAGTTTTAGTTCTAAGTATGGGGAACCCCAAATATGTATTGTTTTTTTTTTATATTTTTGTGTGAAAATCTTAATGCTGTTAACAGAATACATCTACTTACCAAGTTTCAACAGCATAAGCTCTTATAGTTTCGGAAAAAAGCGGCTGTGACATACGGACGGACAGACAGACAGACAGACATGACGAATCCATAAGGATTCCGTATCTTGCCATTTGGCTACGGAACCCTAAAAAGTAGCCTCTATAATAAATAAATAATCAATAATGCTGCACAGTTCACACAACATTATCTAACCTCAAGCTAAGCAGAGCTTGTGTTATGGGTACTAGATAACTGATATACTTAATACAATACATTACATAGATAGATATTATTTATTATACATAGAAAATACCCAGAACACCCTGTTCAAATATCTGCGATCGCACAAATATTTGTTCCGAGGCGGGAATCGAAACCGCAACCTCCTGCGTCGCAGGCCAAGCTTCGCCAGCCGCGCCACAGAGGTCGTCATCTGTGTACTAGATTTTATGTAAATAGGTTCAGCCGTTTTGGTGTGATTGGGTAACAGACGAAACATCCATAAAGTCAAAGTCAAAGTCAAAAAGTATTTTATTCATAGAAATCATAAGGATCATTTCGAATCGTCTTGAAAAATAAATTTACATTTACTCCTGTTCCAACGCAACCAGACCTAGAAGAATCAGGCAACAAACACGGTCAGTTTTTTTTTTGATGATCCTTCTTACTACTAGTTGGGGAGCGCCTGTGTGGTGCCTCGAGAACAAGTGGAAGCTGATTCAAAGAAAAAAGGAAACCCAACTTAAAAGCCTTACTTAGGTAGGCAGTTAAAAGTAAGATGATAGAGAAAATCAGCAAAAGTTCATAAGGCAGCACTCTACGCTTGATATACTCATAAATAACACATCAATAATAAATTATATGTAGGTACAGACATTGCAAATTAACAAATTAGGTGTCGAGGGGCAGAGCGACATCAGGCCACGCGGCTTTATCATTAACATAGTCATGTAGTGTGTAATACGCTTTCTTAATTAAACTATTATTTATGTAGGATTTAAATCTTCGAATCGAAAGTTTAGAAGCACTTTCTGGAAGTTTATTATAGAACCGAACAGAATTCCCCATTAAAGACCCACTTACTTTTTTTAATCTAAATTTGGGAATATTCCGTTTTATTTTTATTTCTCGTGTCAAAACATACTGTACAGTACATACATACTGCGACTTCTATGAGTATTATGATATTAGTGGGATTAGCATGAACTAAAGCTAAGGGCAAACCCGCGTCCGCGGTGGCGTGCACGTGGGCGATCAATGGTAAGACAATGGATCGCCACCGTGCACGCAACAGCGGACTAGGCGCGGTCGCAGCTCAAGATTTTGGGGGGGTCATCTTGGCTCTACTATACAAAAGTCGAAAATAGGTACTTTATTCATTGAAATCACAAGGATTATTTTGAATCTTCTTATAAACTTAGGTGTTCCAAAGCGACCTTGATCAAAGCTGGTACTAGAATATATAACGGCGAGAAAAACAAACCGCGAAAAATTCTGTGTTTTTTAGCTCGAGGAGAGTGCAGTAATAAAGAAAGCTATTACAAAAAGATATAACGGCAAGCGGAGCGAGCCACGAAAATTTCTGTTTTTTAGCTCGAGGAGAGTGTATCAAAAATATACGAAGTAGCAGAGCATATAACGGCGAGCGGAGCGAGCCGCGAAAAAATCTTTTATTTAGTTCAAGGAGAGTGCAGTAAAAACATACGAAGTAGCAGAGCCTACAAAAATTCAGTTTTTTTAGTTTGAGGACAGTGCTGTAATAAAGATAGCTACTATTAGAAAATATAACGGTGAGCGGAGCGAGCCACGAAAAAATCTTTTATTTCGTTCAAGGACAGGGCTGTAATAAAGACAGCTACTATTAGAAAATATAACGAAAAATTCTGTTTAAGGAGGTTTTCTGTTTCTGCTCGAGGAGAGTGCATTAATAAAGAAACCTACTATTAGAAGAAATAACGGCGAGCGGAGCGAGCCTCGAAAAATTCTGTTTTTTAGTTCGAGGCGAGTGCAGTAAAAACATACGAAGTAGCAGAGCCTACAAAAATTCAGTTTTTTTAGTTTGAGGACAGTGCTGTAATAAAGATAGCTACTATTAGAAAATATAACGGTGAGCGGAGCGAGCCACGAAAAATTCTTATTTTTAGCTCGAAGAGAGAGCAGTAATAAAGATATCCATTGAACATATAACATCTTGTATTTGGGATAAGTTCCTAGCTTTGAAGTCGCTGTTTTTTCGTAAAGAAAAAATATTAATATTACTAAGTACTTGTCACTGTTGAAATTCTCGGAGTATTCCAAAAAGAGAAGAAGAAGAAGAAGAAGAGTTCTGAAGGTTCATCCATACAAACATACATAGGCGCTAATCTCATTACTCTTCCTCACTGAAAGGAGGCATAGCTTTGCTTTGCTAAGCTAAGTAGTCGGTCGTCGGCGGCCGCCCGATTTCGCGGACTTTTTAAATTTTGATTTGCACCTGGTGTCCTTCAGCGCATTTTTCAAAATGTTGGATTACCTACTTTTTATAACGTTAATTTGAATATTTTTGACTCAGACTTTAGTAGGCAGAGAGTAATTTGTTTGAAATGTTCGTAACCGTCAAGTTTTAGGAGATTTTTCAAGTTGTCGTGTATGGTTTTGGGGTTTTGGGGGGGGTCATGACCCCCGTGACCCCCCCCCCCCCCTCCCCCCCCACCTCGGACCGCCACTGCAGCGGACGCGGGCTGATCGCATCGGTCTGACCTTAGCCTAAGTGTTGAACAGTATCTGACTGATATTTAATAAATACTAAATACTATTCATATTGGAATGAAGTCTTTTTTTATACCACTGGGTAAGAAAACAATCATACAAGAATATGAAAGAGGCCACATCAGAAAAAGTAAGTCAATAGAGAGACTTGCATCAGTTACACTGAGCAACAATTGTAACAATAATTTTTTTTTTTTTTCCTTTTATACTACTTGAATGACGGTACAAGCAGGTACCTGATGTTAAGCGGTAACCTCTGCCTATGAACAGTGCATTACCTCATAGGTCACGTCCACCTAGGACGCGCCCTATGTGGCATTGCACTGCGCCCGCCACCCCGAGACATAAAGATGAAAAGTCTCATGTGCCTGTAATTTCACCGGCAACCATACCCTTCAAACCGGAACACAGCAATGCGAGCACTACTGCTTTGCGGCAGAAATAGGTATGGTGGTAGTACTTCTCTGGACGAACTCTTTCACAATAAAGCTCTACTACTACTACAATACACACAACAATAATGCCAGAACTGCCAGTAGAACCAGAGTATGTGAAGTAATGCAAGTAAACCATTTTTGATTTGATGGTTTCATGCAATTGTGCCCGGCTCAGGGAACATAAATACACATTCTCACTGTAAATAATAAGATTAATAATGATACCGAGTGGAACCCAGACCCAGCGGGTCAAGATAACATGGCAATGGGCAACACCTTATCCCTCACAGAACTGACAACCGTTAGTGAAATAACGTTACCAAGTGGTGATCAGAAACCAGATGATGCAGTAAAGAAAGGCCCCTCTCTCGATAGGCCACAGTTCAGAAAGAAAGTCCAGAAGTGAACTTTTATTGGCTGATGTTACTCAAACGTCAGACAAAATTCAATGATTTTTGTTCTACAACAGCTTTTGAATATCATATCTTACATACATACATAGACATGCATCTTTTTACCTGAAAGGATAGACAGAGCCTCAGAGTGTCTCATTTCACAGTTGGTTCCACCATTGTGGGAATAAAGACATGAAAAGTGGTGAACTCATCGCCACTATTGCTTTCCACGACTAACACATTCCCTAATCAGCTAGCAGCCAGGACAAACCTTTTACCTCCAAACCTATAACAACTCCGGTTAATCCCTTAGACAGCTTTTACGACGTCCATGGGAGGAGATGGAAGAGTCTAGCCTGAGGCCGGACCACAGCTTATAAATCTGATAAATTGTTGGTGAGTTAAAATCTTCATAGCCAGCCTTATAAACTTTATTTTACTTAACAATTTTAACCTATTCTAATCTAGAATATATTATTTAACAGAATGGTAAACAAATGGCAAATACTTAACAAAGTAATCTCTTACCTAATTAGGATTCACAATCACTTCTTACTATTACCCTGTACAACGTTATTGTCTTCTGGAAAGCCAAGATTTGCCCACTCTTCTTTAGCCATCAGGTTATGTTCCATCCTGCACCCCAAATACTCCTTCGCCTCAGTTCTGCACATGGAGTTATCACTATTGTTATTGAATAAGCATTTCATGTATTTTGACATGGTCTTTTTGCATAGTCCTTCATGATCGAGAGGAAAACTTCCCTTATCAGGCGGTGTTGGAATAAACGTTTTCTGCCCGAAAGTCATAGCAGTCGACATTTTTGATGGATTATTTATAATGTTCCTTCTAAAAAATGTTGTCACTCAGTTTGTTTACTTCAGTAAATGCAAGTTATTTAATAAATACCTCAAATAGGATTTAACATTTTCGCACCTCGGTTCGGAAAATTCGGAAATAGGATAATTATTTATTATTTTGACAAATGACATAACAATCTCACAGACAGTATACCCAATGACAGCCCAAAAAAAACCATTATAAGAAGAAGAAGAAGAAGAAGAACAAGCTGGAAAATCCAGGAAAATCACGGCTGGCGCTGGCGGCCTTACATCTGTAGGCCTAGCACAGGTTGGTATCGAGTAGTTTGCAGCTAGCGTTTGAAACTATTGTATCATGTTTTGACCAATCAAATTAGCTAGATTTAAGCAACGCCCTCTTCGATAGTGAAATTCTCGATAGTTCGAAGCACGACTTTTTGACAGAGCTGGGTTTCGACTCCGAATCGATGACATCTAAGTTTCGTGTAGTTTTGTGAATGAACGAACGGAAATTGTATAGAAAATGATAGCACAAGTTGCATTTTGATGTATCGAATCCTTGAATTCGATAGCTGGCTTTCGAATTGATTCTCACGGCCATTTTGACAGTGACATCGTCGTAAAAATAATTTGTGTAGAAATATTTTTATGTTTATTCGTTCTCAATATAATGAGAACGATGCTTTTCGCTGCAAGAAGTTCCACAGCAAACTATTAGCGGCTAGAAGTTCCACAGCAAACTATTAGCAGCTACTGACTAGCTGACGTTCGCGACTTCATCCGCGCGTAGATTAGGTAGTACGTACCTCCTCGTTCTACGCATTCTAAATAGATGATGGTACAAACATCAGTCTGTAGGTAGAAGTCCACTGCTGGACATAAGGATTCCCCTATAGAATGCCACAATGAACGTCCTGTGTCGCCTCCATGCAACGATGACCTGCCCATTGCCACTTCAACTTGCTAAGTTTTAGAGCTAGTCAGTGATCCCGGTTCTTCTACGGATAGGTATCTTCTTTTTGGATTTAGGTATGGAATCTCCGGGCATAGCTCTTTCCATAGCTCGCCGTGAGATTTTGAGCTTGTGTATGAGGCCAATAGTAGGCGATCATGTCTCAGTAGGTACCGTAAGTCATCACTGCACCGATACCAGACTTAGACTTTGATCATGTTGAGGCTCTGTCTGTGATATGAAGATATAGCGTATAGTTTCCTGAACGCTGCCCATCTGAGTTGGATTAGCCGACTAATCTCACCATCGGAGGTCCAACGCCTTCTTAGTTGAATGAATCGTTTACGCAAATAGACATAGAGCAACAACTAGCATAGTCAACAACTTTAACAAAACCCTCACAAACCCATACAATCCCATTTTAGACGGTATAGATAGAACAAAGGACTTTGCTCAGGGTTTTGTTTTTGTCCCAGCTGTGGGACTTAGATAGCTTTCTCGGCTTCTAAACTGCCTATCCTACTCTATGCTATTTCATCAAAATAGTTGGACCAGTTATTCCTGATATTTTGTACAGACAGACATACAAAGAAAATAATAAATTATATACCTACGAACTTCGTAAAATTCTCGTAATTTAAACATACGCCATCTATAAATTGGCATACAAACCTGTCTCTGGTTGTACTATAATTTATTCTGTGCTTTTATTTGTAATGACCAATGATGTGTTATACATTAGATACGCTATTCCGCGCTCAGAATGGTGACAAGAAAGTGAGGTAATTATCGCAAGTTCACTTAGTCGCTCTGTGAACTAGGACGCACGCCACTACTAATAGATAAACCCAATACTAAAAGCCAGCCCAATACAAACATTCTACGGCAACCACAAAAGAAGAAAAAAATATTTAATTTTGTACAAAATACTAGGTATTTAAATTTGTTTATTTAACAATTTATTTCATTAAAACCATTTGTTTCGTTGCTGCTCTGACACCTACACGTACGTGATGGGTAATATACAATTCGCCGAGGTACGACAGAGAGACACGATCGCACGTGGCCGGCTGCGATATTAGGATAGAATGGTGTAGTTAGGACAGTCAACAATCACATCAACAATTTTATTAATTTTATTAATCTTAATTATTTAAAATTATTCGGTTTAATTGTATAAATTATGTAGGTAGCTAGTACATACTACACTGACTCAAAATAATTTTATCAATGTATTTTGTCGATGCCTCCCCCATAAAATGCAATGGAGGGGATTTGCTAATCAACATGCTTAAGAGGCGGATTGGTGATTGCAGTATTGGTGTCGAGTACCCAGATGGATGCTACTGCATAGACATATTATGTTTTTTTCTTTCTCCCAACAGGGTTTCCGTATAGCGCTGTGATTTTATGGTCCTTTTCGTCAATATAAAAACAAAGTAAGCAGCTATAGATAGTACCTACATAAAACACCACTTTCTCAGTGGAGTTTGAATGAGTGTAACATGTCTACTTGTATAGCATGTCTTTGGTAATGACAGCTTGATTGAATGTTGTACCTGCGACGTTCGGAATATACAGAAAGTTGTGTCAAACGACAATTCGGCCTCAGAAAATCTAATTTTCATACGAAAAATTATGAACTCTTATAGCTACTAAGTAACTTAAAATACTTTTCTATAGTTTATGCACCATTTTACTCTATAATGTACCATAAAACTTCTAAAAATATAATTTAAATATTTTTCGGAAGTTTACGATTCATGCAATTTATTGCGATGTTTTAGGTTGCGGAACACACTTTGGACACATTTTCATTCTTCTAGTCGCATGTTGCCCGCACACTCTCGTAACTCACTCCGCGGTCGATACGCATACAACAAAATCCTGTGCTGCCGCGAGCTTGCGAAATAGTATCGAAATCGATTCGCTACGTAAAAATTACGCAAATGAAACGATTCCGATAGTCAGCCTGTGCTTGCCCTACGGACTCCCCGTATCGTAATACCTTAGGTCACCTCTCTCTCTCTCTCTCTCTCTTTCTTTCTCCAGGGTTGGTATGTCGTCCACTACCATCGAGCAACACGGAATGGAGACGCCATCAAAGGCATTCCCCGCTGTAGTTCCCCTCTAAATTGAATGCCCTCGAGGGCATACAGCTTATAAAAAACTAGCTGTCGCCGATTGCTCTGTCAGACTGAATTGACTCGCGTGGGAGATAGTGCTCCAAGAAAAATGCCGAGTTGTTCAGTTTTATGCTGTAAAATAATGATTGGATCATCAAATTTACAAGAAGATGGTGTTTCCTTTCACATGTACCTGAATTTCAATTAAATTATTATAATTTATTGCATAAAAATTGACCAAGTCAAATTAAGCCGTATAAAAACAAAAGTGGCCATCTTAGATTTTGTAATTTTTGAGTTAGTGTTCGGGGTAAAATAATAAAACTGAACGGTTTAACAAAAAAAAACCGTGAATATTTTATTCAATAACACTGATTCACTCTTCACTACGACTGCACTTCAGTACACTAGTCATTCATTACTCTAAAATCACTACCAAGTTACTTGATTTATTCGTACTGAAAGCCAATTCCCTTACGACTACCCTGCCCACTCTTAAACCGAGCTCCACTTAAGCGTGTGATAGAGGGGCGACATAAAAGTGACCAAAAGAATAGATATAAATGTGTATAATACATCAATGTGCATGTCAGGATGTATTCTGCTGACGTAAACATGTATATAACGTGTAATGTCAGTAAGCCAAGAGGTGGATGATTACTTAATATCCTTGATTACTAAATACCATTTATTAAACACGTTCGACATCATGTGACATGTGGCATTAACGAGTATCGTATTTGACGGCTATGTAACCACTAACTACTACTACTTCGTGTCACAGGCTCTTTCTTGGTTCAGTGACCAACTTGAGATATAGTGTCCCTGAAAGTGGCCTGTGATCAATGGTGAAAGAACCAGTAAGGTAAAAGGATTAAATGTACCTCGCAGAGGTGTATTATATGATATGTCAACGTAAGTGTCATGTGAAACTATATTTAAAGAAATAAAATTAAATCACACTGCTATTAACAACAAGTGTAACATCAAAAAGTTTGTACATTTGAGAACTTTGATTACAAGAGATGGCAAGCAAGAAGATGATATTTAAATGAGTGTAAATTCTGGAAATCAAGTGAACTTAACGCCTTATTATCAGCCGGAACGTATTCAAAAAGGCACGACGACTGGATGTGCATAGAGGGGTGTTAGTGCCAACACTAATGTATATGGTGGTAGCGAAAGTTGCTAAGGCAGAATAAACATGAAAGTAGAATAAATGCAGTGAAGATGAGGTTTGAGAAGTATGTATGGTGGACTTTGAGAGAGAATAAGAAACTGTGTGTTAAGAGAGCATTGTAAAATGAAAGAGCACTTGTATAGTGACAAGGATTGAGAAAGGTATGCTTGGATGGTTTGGGTATATATAAAGGATGAATGATAGTAGATTAACGAAACTAGTTCATAAGATGAGCATGAATGGGACAGTTGGAAGGGGGAGACCTCGGTGAAAGTATTCAGAATAGATCAGGGTCGATCTGGAGAATGGCCAGGCTAAGAGCGCCCTTAACCAATGAGCATATATGAAGAATGTGATGTGAGTGAATGAAGCGAAACAGGTATGCCAGGATCGTAGCAAGTGGAAATTCATGGTCTCTGCCTACTTCTCTGGGAAACAGGCGTGAGTATGTGTGTATGTTTGTAATATTATAAATGCTAAATTTTCTAAGGATTGGATGAAATTTAGAACGGCGATAGCTGGACCACTGGAATAGTTTTAAATTTTATTTAGATGTTCCCATAGGATCAAAACTTATGCGAGTGAAATCGCGGGTTGCTTCTAGTTTATAATAAGAATAAAACTACGTGGTTAATTTTATCAAAATCGGCAATATTGATCATACTTAAATAACTTTACTCTTTTCAGTTAAATGTAAATAAAGATGCTTTAAAAAAATCGTTGATCGCCCGTTGTGAGGTTACTGTACAATCTTTGCACGTTGTGTTTGCCTATAATGAGGGGTTTTCACGGCCATACCAAATCATCTATAAACCCTTGAAAATAGATGTCGCTGCTGTGTACTTAACTGTAAAAATAAAGTGAAATGTAAAAGTCAACAACGAAGTGATATATTTTCGTGGTATTTTGTTACTATCACACAAAATAACATAGGTACGATGCATTTGTTGATTTTGACAACCACAGTTGAGTCAGGGCCATCAATTGAGCCAAATTGAATTAAAAAAAAACGAAAATGAAAAGCCCCCATTGGTTTCTTCTGTAGCTAAAGATAGGTATATAGTTTGTACCTCTTCATATATGCATGTCGGATCCTCAAGATCCCTCCGAGCGGCAAAAGCCAACTTAGGGGCTTTCCAGTGGGTCTCGTGCAAATGAGGAAAATTTAAAAGAGGTTTCACTAAGATTTTATTCAAACTGACTTTGAACTTGATTTTGTATTTTGTTGATTAAATCGTGTGCACTCTGGCAACGCCGATGTAATCATGAGCTCTGGCGCCTTCGTACGCTCCTTTTATATCTGAGCGTCGATCGCTTTGCGTCTTTGCGTAAACAAGACTCGGGCGCATTCGTTTGGGTGGCGTGACACGACAGAATACGATTGTTCGCAGCCGTACACGTGGTGTTTATAAGCCTTCAATCTCAGTAGATCTATTCTCCAGATTCATCATATGACTTCTCTCTCCGACATACATGTGTAGACTGTTGGTAAACCTAATATTTTTATTTATTAAATAAGCAACTGCTAACAATAACAGCCTCAATGCACACTGAAATAGATTTGTGCTCATTTAACAGTTTTTTTTATTTCTCATAAATTCCTGTATGTGAGTTGCCCGTGTTTTCTTTTATACTACTAATTTAGTGATGTGCCTCAATAATAAAGTAGATTTTTTATCGATAAAATAAATGCTCGTTTAATATGTTTTACAAGCTATTGAAATTTGATTTATATTATTCGGGAGCCAATAGCCTAACCTAACCTAACTTTCTAACCGTTAATCCAATCACCATGAAGGTATTGGTATGTAACAAGGTAGGTAACTGTTATGATTTTAATTTGAAATTATTCATTTTATGCCATAAGTTGACGACCTCTGTGGCGCGGTGGACGAAGGTTCGCCTGTGATGCAGGAGGTTGCGGGTTTGATTCCCGCCTCTGAACAAATATTTGTACGATCTTCAGATATTTGTTCAGGGTGTTCTGGGTATTTTCTATGTTAATGCAAAATAAATATCTATGTAATGTACTGTACTAGGGATATCAGTTATCTAGTCCATATCACAAGCTGTGCTTGGCTTGGGGCTGGATAATCTTGTGTGAACTGTGTCCAGCATCAAAAACTAAAATAAAAATAAATATATATATATATATATATATAATGAAATTCACTTAGGTACAATGTGAAAGAAAACACCATCTTTTCGTAAATTCGATGTTCCAGACCTTGATTTACATCTGAAAATGTAACGATTCGGCATTTCAGTATTTGTAGCACTGTCACACTGTTTTACTCTATGCGTCACACGATCGGTTCAGTCTGACAGAGCAATCGGCCCATCATGATACAATTTTATTACTAGCAAAAGCAAAACATGCTTGGTGAGGGCTAGCAAGCTTTTTTCCGTGATTATTTATATTTAAACAAAGACATGAATTTAAATTACTATGCTAAATTACAACGGATAGTTTTTTCGTTAAGTGTACCACAAAATTGCATGGGATAGTAGAGGACTCGCTTCGCTCGCCCTAATGATCGGGCGAAAACAGTTTTACTAACGCGTATGCCCAAATGAAATTGTGCATAGCCAGAGGGGAACGACATCTTGACATGAATTTAAATTAATATGTGATATTACAAATCTAGAGGTGTGATAGTTTTTCGTAAAAAGTTGCATGCCTACCTAGGTTGTGGGATACGTGATCACGATAAATTAACAAAAGCATTTCCCAGTTTGAACTCATTTACTCATTTTCAAGAAAAGTCGTGTCATGAGTGTCCGTACTGTGTCGTGGGATTTTCCTATTCAAATCCTATTCTTTGATTGATCAAAGAATTTAAAAAAAAATTGCTAGGTATAATTTTTTCAACGCGATATTCTGTTCACTAGATAAAGCGCTAAGTATTACTTTACCTACCATTGTTTAACATTAACATAACTTAACACACCCAACACATACCTACATAGTTGTGATCCCACACTAGGATCCCATGTGACGTGGGATAATTATGCCTGAAATTTAAAAAAAAAACTGTTTTACATTTTAATGACTAATGTAGTTTTTTGGCACTTAGGATCATGATTTTTGGTTTTTGACAACAGCAGTGACTGACAGATATAATACATCGTATATTTCGTGGCCAGAACCGACATGGATTATGTAGGTTAGAAGGATGACGGCAGCTAAGTAAAGCGTTTTTTCCTTTCCTTTCCTTTCGTCTCTTTTGACTTGCCGACCCATAGTTTTATGAAATTATTGTAGGCTTTGAACAAAATTCTAATTAAATTTTCCCAAGAACTAATCATCTCATGAGCTAGTGGTTGTACCTGGGGTACTCAAAATTTTCTTGATTTTTTCTCTATACTCTAAGTTTCCGCGTTTACCCCCTCTCTCTCCAGCCTACTACTACCATTTACTAATCTAAAATTTCATAGTGATCCACAAAATGATCTGTATGTTATCCTCGATAACAACTCCGGAACTCCTCCTTCACAGAGAGCGTTCAACCCTTCCCCCCCATACCTAGCCGCCCTTAAATCCCTTCAATGACCCTTGATGGTAGCACAGAATATATACAGTAGGCAAAGTAAGTTCCTACCAAAAAGTTATCGATACTATTAATTTATCGACTTGAGTGCTGGAAGTCCCTAGAACGGGTGTTACTGTCAATTTTGTGACATAACATGATGTTTGTACACAGAAAGCATCTATGTGTGTATAAAGATTTTTGATGTGTTGCTGTTTATAGATGTGTGCGTTTATAGCGATAGAACGACTGGTTACAAAAGTGTGCATTAAACTGTAAGTGAGTGCGTGAAGCCCCCCCCAAAAATTTCTGAATAAATATGTATCGGTTGACAGCTCTAAGGCGTCTCCCCTCCGGTACGGAGGCCTGCGTTGCTCGATGTCCACTACATAAAGAAAATGTCGTCCATGACATATTGGAGGAACTCTACAACAACATGGACATCCCTCCGAGGACATGACTGACACATGACAACCAACATTTGTTTGACACTGACGTTGTATCGTACCGCACGTGTGTTTAATTCCGAAAAACAACAAATTTTATTGTTTTTTTCAAGGAATTTCCATGATATTATGTCGCGTTTAATAGTCAAAAATCTACCAAACAAGGTGCGTATCATAATATTTTTATTACAAAATCTATATTTTCATTAGAGTCATGAAATTTCGTTCCTCAGGTTACGGTAGAACAACTAAAAGAAATATTCGGCGAAAAAGGCGAAGTAACTGATGTTCAGCTTAAATACACGAAAGATGGCAAATTTAGGAACTTCGGGTTCGTGGGATACAGGTCAGAAGAGCAGGCAGCAGCTGCTACAGAGTACTTTGATGGCACTTGCATTCGGTCTATGAAAATACAAGTCCAACCTTGCGCAAACTTAGGCGACGAAAAGAAACCCAGGGCTTGGAGTAAATACGCTTCAGACAGTACTGCTTATAAGAAACTGCATAAAGATGAAATAGAAGAGCAAGAGACGTTAAAAAAAAAAGAGAAAATAGAAAGAAAAGTGGAAAAAAATAAAAATAAGATAAAGGATCTGCTGAAGAAGGTATGTTCGATATTTTGATTTTTTTATTACCTAGTTCTTGTGCCTTAAGAATTCCTATACAGAGAATACATGGACCCAATACTCCGCAACATTTAATACTGCTTATTTTTACAGCACAAAGATGACCCATTGTTTGCCGAGTTCATTGAGGCTCACACCAATGACAAGACAGCTTGGATTAAGAATGCTTTTGTAGATGCTGCTAAAAGCGATGATGATGACAGCGGAGTTGAAGAAGAAACACAGGAGAGTGCAGAAAAAGTTGATACTAAAGAAAGTAAAACAGAGGTTGTGGTGGAAAAGAAACAAGTAAAGCTTGCCAACAAACAGATCAGTGACTTGGAGGTATTTATTTGATTATTTATTTACTGCAAAGCAGGGCTTCTTTTAAGCCTACCATGCCCACAACATCTGGGTGTTATTTTTGCAGTTCATGCAAAAAAAAATGCACGCAGAGGCAATCCAACCTGCACCTCATGCATCTCAGCCCACTACATGCCTGAGTTCCCCATTTAGGTCATCAAAAAGCTATTAGGGTTAGTTTGTTGCACTTACTCCTCACAGTAGTGGGCTGTTTTTGTTCCCATATATTATAAGTCACAATTAAATATTCTATGTGTTTGGTATATAAACTATATAATCGGTGCATCCGGCCTAGAATCTTGCTTAGCTATCCAACAGTTAGAACCCCATCTGAATGCATTCAGTCAATTAAAAGTAACAAGTAGCTCTTCCCTCGGCTAAAATGAGACATGTTCTAAGTTTAAGGCTATATTGTGTCTGTATGTCTGTTAGTTTGTGGCCTCATAGCTCCTGATTCAATGCGTTTTTTTCCGTATGATATATGGTGTTTCTGAGATGGGTCTTACTTTTTTTTGGTTGAAATTGATGCAGCCATTTCTAAGACCAGATCACACAACATTTTTTTTGGAACTTAGGCATTTTTGTAGCACAGCCTTCAGTTTGAGTATAAAATTCTAATTTTTGACTAGATCAGACTCCAGGGTATGATGTTGACCAGCATAGAATGAACAGGACCTAGCTAGTGTATTTCCTGAAGTTGTATCTTCAAGTTTGTGATCAAACTTCATATTACGTCTTATTAATTTACGTAAATCACAAAACTATGTGTATGACGTGTTCTGTTATTCCAATTTTGATGGAATACAGAACATAGCCAGGGTTTTTTTTTATAAAACCATATTTTTATTTATTGATTACAATTTCTTCTCATATTGCAGTACATGAAATTGCTGATGAAAAAAGTGGGTGGCACAACAGCACAGGAGGAACCAGCAGCTACAGAGCTAGCAACTGAAGAACAGGTCCCTAAGAAAGTCAGAAATAGACCACTCTTTCATGTCAAGGTATGTAGGTACTGGTGGCTACTGTATGTACTGGTTCTATTTTGGACACCCTGCGTTAGGTCAGAGACCGTATGGTGGCCCTGAAAAGGCATCGCGTTCAGTATGATCTCTTGAACACTAATATACAGTTGTGGTCATATAATTAAGAACGATTTGAAGTTCTAGAAGTTTTTTATTGAAATTGTATCATACACAGAGATGTGTACCTTCTGAGAAGCAACTAGTTATGTTATATAATAGTCACATTAATAGAGCAACCCGACTTAAGAATAAAGTATGAAATCGCTAACTATTTTTTGCACATTTTATTGATTTTATCAAAGTAACACATTCAAATAGTACTGAAACTGGACAAATAATTAAGAACGATGTATTTAACTGCTCGGGAATTGTTTTGTATGACACTTAGATTTAAAAAATCACAATATTATGTAGCACAGGAAACATAAAAAGAAATTCAATAAATATTTAACTAAACTTAATAGTTAATAGCATATCCACGGCTTTTAATTACAGCTTTACACCGGCGAGGCATTGACTCTATTAATTTATGACATTTCGCAAGAGAAATAGAGTTCCATTCTTCTAAAAAAACGTCATACAGCTCTCTTAAATTTCCACACTTTGTATTTGAAACCTTTTTCTTTACTTCAAACCACAGATTCTCTATTGGGTTTAGATCTGGACTGTTAGCAGGCCAGTCTAAGACAGAAACTAATTGCGCTGTAAGAAATTCCTTTACGGTGCGTGCAGTGTGCTTTGGATCATTGTCATGCTAGAATGTCCAAATGACCGGTAGAACGTCTTCAGCGTATGGTAACATTGTTTCTTCCAGTATATTTTTGTATTGGAACTGATCCATGTTACCTTCTATCAACTTTACAGGTCCTACACCATGTCCAGAAAAGCAACCCCAAATTTTCACATTTCCACCACCGTGCTTTAATGTAACTTTCGTGTACTTTGGGTCGAATGCTGTATTCGGGGGACGTCGTACATATCGTTTTCCATCAGAACATACTCTGTTTATTTTCGTCTCGTCAGAAAAAAGTACATTTTTCCACTGTTGCACAGTCCAGTTTTCATACTTTCTCGCAAATGCAAGCCGGGCTTGCCTGTGGCAAAGTTTTAACATGGGTACCTTTCTTGCTATCCTACCGTGCAATTTTTCTTCTACCAAACGTCTTCGAATAGTGCGTGCTGAGATTGCTGAAGGGTTGTTTTCACCAAAATATTCTTTTCTAAGTTCATTGGACCCTTTAAAAGGATTTTGTTTTGCCATACGAACGATGTTTCGGTCATCTCGAGGAGTTGTTTTTCTCTGTTTGGGTACACGTGGAACATTCGAAGTAGTTTGATACGTAGCAAAATGCTTTACAGCGTGGAAAACCATCGTTTTTGAACATTGCAGATGGTCGGCTATCTTTTTATAAGACCAATTCTTCCGGCGAAGTTTTATTATTACTTTCCTTGTAGATTTATCACAACTTTAATTTTTTCCCATTGTTTTTTCTAAAGAAGCAATCACCTTTAATCTTTTACAGCACGTAATGGCACCAAAATTATACAAACAGTAACAAATCGACTGAGTGTTCTCTATTTAAATTTGAATAAAGGTATAAACTACTTAGCGTTCTTAATTACGTGACCAGCCAGTAATAAGGAATACTTTGTTTAAAAGTAGTGTAAAAAGTTTGCCTATTGATTTTTAGCCAATCATGTGTATCAATGAATACAGTGGTAATATGGAAATGTTTTACGATACCGAGAGAAATAAAAACAAATGCATACAATTAGTTTTGCATCTTAGTTGGAAAAAATCTTCCCTTTATATCAGCGTTCTTAATTATATGGCCACCACTGTATATGTACTAGATAATTATTTTTTGACAATATAGTAGGTTATCTTGATTCATTTGATATATATTTTACAAAAATCCATTTAGTGGTTTTCAATCAACAGCAGTTCAAAGTCAACCTATTCTAATAATTTGTTTGACTAAGTAGTCAAAATATAGTATGTTATATATTTGTAATGTACTCACAAAGCTCTTTTATTTAATACCCAACATGTTTTTTTTTGTATATTACCGCCGTGTTCATGACGTCACAGTTTCTACCCCACAGCCTGCGCGCTTGTCATTTAGACATATAATCTATAGCGCTACCTCATCTCTTCCCTGGTTCAAGTGAGTGATAGCGCTATCACTTTCTTGAAGTTATTAAGTGTTTAAGTTGAAGTTTCTTGCTAGACTCCGCCCATTCGATATTTAATCATAACTCCTTAATTTTAACAATTAACATTGCAATTGTTTTTTTCTCAAAATAATTTCCATTCTTTAAACACCCAAAGATCCATCTTGTAATGTTCCTTACTTGTTCATATTTTCAGATAATAGGACTGCCATTTAAATGCAAGAAGAAAGATATAAAAGAATTCTTCCGCCCTCTAGTACCATACTCAATCAGGCTTCCACTGGGAAAAGGAAAAAAACTGGCGGGCTTCTGCTATGTTGGATTTAGAACAGAGAAGGAACTTAATAAAGCATTGATCAAAGACAAACTGTTCTTAGGTAAAGTGTCTACAATTTTACCATGTTTTTACAAGCTTTTATTTAACTTGAAATGTTTATGTATGTTCGGGTCAAATCTTGCAACTGAATTTTAAAGCAGTTATCTTCAACCGATTGAGATCAAAATTTTGCATACCTGTCAAGTTCCAATGACAATACAATATTATGATGACAGCTAGCTGATCTGATGATGGAGACGGAAAGTGGAGAACGTAACTCCTCGATGGATAATAGTAGACTAGTGTAGTTGTAGTTTTGTGAAAAATATTTTTTTCAATACAAGCTTTTATGAAATTAGTGATCAGCACACAGTTTTTTTTTAAATGTTTTATTTGTTTATTTATCAGTTCCGATCACTAATTTTATAAAGTATTGAAAGATATATTTTTAACAAAAACTTATTTAGTCAATTTCTTGTCTGTGTGTTTATTAGTTTGTCTGTTCGGTAAAAATATTCCAATCGGTATTGAACTATGCCTGATGAGCTAGAGACATGAAAACTTGAAACATAGCTCAGTACTAGATGACACTAAAACCAGAAAATAATTATTTCATATATATTTTTATATACCACGTTTTAAAACCTTTGTAGATTAAAAAGTATAATAGTACATTATGGTACTAGTGTGTAATGTTGGTGATTACCGCTGAGGCGCCTCAGGTGAGGGTCTTAAGAGAGCCGAGGACGGTAATCAATTAATCATCAATACACTCGTGTATCATACGACGTTTATCAACACACTAGTGAAGAAAATAATAATAAAACAGTAATACACACTCTGTCTAAATGTTCAACTGTCTCTATAACTCACTTGTGAATAATAGCAATGAAAAAGTCACCGTTTGATTACAGGTGTAAAACAGAAATACACACTCTGTGTAAATGTTCAACTGTCTCTATAACTCACTTGTTAATAATAGCAATGGAAAAGTCACAGTTTGATTACAGGTGTCATAATGTGCCTAATTGCGGTGAAATTAGAGCCACTTTATGAGCAAGTGTGTTGAAAAATAATTTATCAAAGATAAATAATCCCATACGGAACCCCATACTAGATTGTCCAAGAAGGCCGGTTTTTCCCGTACGCAGTGTTACACACGCCTTTTTCCCGAAGGTGTATTCACTATTCTATTTTCTTATAGACAGTATTTTTTTAGGAAACCATCGTGTACATGTTCATAAATACGAAGACAAGGCCAAACAGGCGGCAGAAGAGGAAGAAGAAAGTAATAAGAAGAAGAGACAAGAGGTACTACTAAACTCATCTTAGGTACTACAAGCTTTGACGACACGAGAGGTGCGAGATCGATTCCCGCTGCGGGATAATGTTTGTATAATCTGCAAATATTCGTGATGGTACCATCGTTCCTGATAGCCACAACACATACATACATACATAGACACACGCCTTTTTCCCCGAAGGGGTGGGCAGAGCCTCAATGGGCCTCTTTTCACACATAGAATGCTAAATTTGAATTACAGTATGGTTTGAAGGTTAAGGTTTTGTTACTACGGTTCAAATTAGCGCCATGGGAGCCCAGGGTGACAGTTGAGGGGTCAGTTGGGTGATAAGATATGCAATGTTTTAAAAACGTATTAAAATATATTGTTTGATTACAGAAAAGCAGTATTGAAGAAAGTATAGGTGAAAGTGGTAGAATATTCGTGAGGAACTTACCATATGTGCTGTCGGAAGAAGAATTAACAGCACTCTTTGAAAAATATGGTAAGTGTACATAATATTGAATAATAGGTTGCGCAACCAACTCCACCACCGGTCCAGGGCGGCACAACCGCGTATCTAGGGAAAGGTTGTGGGTTCGAACCTCGCCCAGTCACTATTTTTTATATCTGAAAATTGTTCTGTCATATTTATATTCTGGTGTTCCAGTTTTTCTAGTTTCTAACTTTCATAGTGAAATTCCCTTTACGGTAACACAAAATATATGGCATTTCATTGCCAGCCTAGGTCAGCAAGGTCGATTTATCCCGATAAAGAATCCCGAAAAATTATGAAGATCCAAGCATGTTTTGACAAATTAATTGCAATATAACTTTTGAAACTATCGTTGTTATGTACATACTTTTCACTAGAAACGGGATATTTACCATGATTTTTGAGTTTTGATTGTTCCTGATATTTCGGCACAGTTGCATGCGCCATGATCACGGGAGAACTAACTAAAGTATTTGCGAGTAGGTCAATTAAAACTCAAAAATCATGGTTCTATGAAATTCTAGTGAAAATTATATCCATGACTTAGCTGCAACTAGGTGATGGTCTTAGGCCTCCCATAGAATGCCACGACGAACGATCTTGGGCCCCTCCATTCACCGACTTCCTGGGACGTATATAATGTAATTGTCCATCGAAGCCTTATTCTTTGGCGTCGTCCGGTTTGTGGTCGCCACTCGAGAAACTTTCTTCCCAAACGGCTATCAGTTCAACTAGCTAATTCTGGAAGCTATGTCGGTGACCTTGGTTGCTCTACGGATCTCCTCATTTTGGATTCAATCACTCAGGGAAACTCAGCGGAATAATGTATAAGTAGTTTCCTAATATATGTGCCTATAATGTAAAGATGTACCTATAATAGAATGAGAAATAGTGTGATAAGAGACAGTTGTGAAATTAAAGAATACGTAGTGACAAGGATTGACAAAGGTATGCTTAGATGGTTTGGGCATTTAGAAAGGATGGACGATATTAGATTGACGAAACGGGTACATAGAACCAGATCCGAGACGTTCTGGATAAAGGCCAGGTCAAGCGTAACCTTACCAACGAGCATGTATGAAGAATGGATTGAGAGTGAATGAAGCAAAAGAGGCGTGTCAGGATCGTAGCCGATAAATCCGTGGTCTCTGCCTACCCCTCCGGGAAACAGGCGTGAGTTTATGTATGTAATGTAAGGAATATGTTTTTCCCCAACAGGCCCCCTCGCAGAAGTGAACATGCCAATAGACCCAGTGTTGCGCCAACCGAAAGGGTTCGCTACGGTTACGTTCGTGATGCCCGAGCACGCAGTGAAGGCGTTCACGGAACTAGACGGGACTGCGTTCTGCGGGAGGATGCTACATCTGCTGCCCGCTAAGGCTGAGAAACTCGACAATGAAAGTGATGATGGTGAGTTCTACATACTTATACCTATTGTTGTTTTTAGAGCAGTCAAAAACACCATAGTTTCATAGTAATTTATTTGTCAGAATGTAATATATGTTGTAGATGAAAGACACAAATAATACATATCCATTTACACTCTTACCATTACTATTTCGCTGAAACGTCTGGACGGATTTGGATGAAATTTGGAATAGAGATAGCTTGACTCCCAGAATAACACATAGGATAATTTTTATCCCGATATTCTCACGGGATCGAGACCTATGCGGGTAACACCGCGGGGCGCTGCTAGTACATTAATAAACTTATGACATTTAGCACAACTATTTAGAAGCACACAAAGACTAACAATACGAATATTGCGCAATTCCAACAATATTTACTACAAACATACGAGTCGAACTGATAATCTTATTTTTTTTAAGTTTGTTAAAAATACAAAATATTCACAATATTTTATTAATAAAAATAATAGTAGTACGTTTGCAATAACAATGGGCTCCGCACTAGGTCAAGTCTGTATCGCGGATACGAACAGGGATTGTCCAAAAACGTTTAATATGCAGGAAACAATACGACCATTTACAGATGACTAGAATATGAAATTTAAACAACGCAATAAAACTTTTGTTGAAAAATATGTTTTTCAAAGCAAGTTTTTATAAAATTAGTGATCGGAACCGTGTGCTCAAAATGAGCCTAAACACGGCCAGTCTACTATTGTCTTTCGAGGAATTCCGTTCGTCTCCATCATCAGATCAGCTCGCTGTCACCATAATATTGTATTGTCATCGTAACTTGACGGGTATACAACATTTCAGCGCAATCGGTCGAGGTTAACTTGTTGGCACAACGGTGGTGGTTGTGTCAAAATTAATTTTCAAGATATGTCCGACACATACTAGCGCGGACAAACCCGGTCTAGCGCTTAACTTAGTCAGTCCCTGAGGTATTGTAGCGGTATGGGAGGGGCGGTGGGGGCGGTCTGTCAAATTATCAGATGACATGTGACATAATGCAAACGAAAACACCCCTCCCGTACCGCTCCCATACCTCAGGGACTGACTCAGTTAAGCGCTAGACCTGTAATATACATACAAACAGGTCAAATAAATAAAAGCTAAATAAAAATAAAATAAAAAAGTGCAAGTTTGAGATGATTATTTGTGTGTAAGGGTGTGTGGTATTCCAGACAAGTGCTGTTAAAGGCCGCTACACAGGGCTTAAAGTTACGACTGAAGTATACAACTGTATCAATTGTATATTTTCAAATTTGTACATACCTACGTGTATTAGTTGTGTTAATCTTTCTGTAAATCAATGAACCCTTTCCCCTTTTTTTATGGTAAGTATTCATGACCCACAAGCACATGCTCTGTCAAGAATACTTATTGTACATTTTTTTTTTTGTTGTTAATAGTGCCATGTCCGTGCGTCAACCGAGGTCCGTGCTGAGAACCAACGCTGCATTTTTAATGCAGCATTATGCTGAGCTCAGCCCTCTTTGACTATACACGGCACAGTTTATATCTTAGCATGTATATTGTACCGTGTATGGTTTCAATCAAAATTAACTTTTACTTTACTTTATATATGTTGTTTTAGAGGGACTGTCGTTCAAAGAGAAGAAAGCGAAGAAGCTGAGAGCGCAGGCGAAGTCGTCGCACAACTGGAACGTGCTGTTCCTGGGCGCCAACGCGCTCGCCGACGCGCTCGCCGCCAACTACAGCACCACCAAGGACCATCTACTCACTGACAACAATAAAAGTAAGTTAACATAACATTCAAATTAAAAATCTTTATTTCAGGCTTATTTAAAAATGCACTAAACCTAAACAATAAGCCCATATCAACATAAATACCTTAGAAACTAACATACATATAAAAACACTTTATTTATAACATAATCTAACACACGTGTGATCGCCGACGCGTCGCGGCGCGGGCCGTATGTTAGTTTCTAAGGTATTTATGTTGATATGGGCTTATTGTTTAGGTTTACTGCATTTCTCAATAAGCCTGAAATAAAGATTTGAATTTTATCCCCCGGGATTACGTGACAGGCGGCCCTTGAACCGCCGGAACTTCACCCCTTTCGGACAGAAGTCAGGGCTCATGTAGGTCTTCACACTTTCCGTAGGGGGGGGGTCATTTATGGACCCTCACCATAAATGAGCTAAAGCTCACATTATGACGACAGTCCAACTTCATGACCCTCAAACCCACTCCGGCTTTCTTCCTGATGTTCTCCACCACCTCTGCGGCCTTCACGTTGAAGTAGACGCGGGACACGTAGATCTGTGTAGTGGTGGTATAAAGATATGCGGCGGCTTCGAGGCAGACCACCTGCACGATGGTCAGACAACATTGTGCAGGCAGTAGGAGAGCGGTGGATCCGACTGGCACAACTGGCTGACATGACTGGCCGGTACTCAGCAGTGGGTGTTACTGGCTGGATAGATAGATAGTAACATAACCACATAATACTACAGGTTCCAGGTTGACTACGCAAAATAAATAAATAAGTATTGACTGTTTCCCCTACTCAATAAAGTGCAATTTAGGTCGCACAGCGCTAATTACCTATAGCTAAGGTCATCTCTCTTTCTATCGCGTAACTCTTATCTTGTCTGACTTGAATTTAATGAACACCTAACAGTCACATACATAGGTCTGATCCCACACTAGGATCCCCTGTATCTTTGGTATCAGGAACTACGAGTACCTACCATGGAACCTCAACATCCAGACCCGGAACCAATACTTGCAGATCATACAAACATTTGTCACACAGTGGAAATCGAACCCGCAACCTCTCGCATCTCAGCCGGCTACTCGCTCGACGCGCCACAGAGGTCGTCGACTTATATTTTTTTTTTTCTCTGGTGATAAATCCAGTGTGGTGAAAGGATTAATTGCGCCTCAAGGAGGATCCTTTCTCACTTTCCCATCAGGGCCGCATTATCGTACAATTTCAATGTAAATTCTTTGTTCAGGGTCCTGGGTGGGACCGTATGGGAGAACCATCGTGGATACACAAATAGGACAAAATACTATTGCGGAGTCTCACCACAAACAATACTGCACCTACTTTCGTGCACGCAGTGCCCTCACACCTGCACACTGAAAGACCTTTACGAAGCCACTGATAATGCCATAGCCGTGGCAGAGTACTGGTCCAAAATAATTTGACAGAGGGGAACCATCGACACGAAGGAAGAAGAATTTAAATTCGCAGTATGTACATATGTATCCCGGGCCGGCATCATCCATGATGTGTGTTGACATCCTTTGAAAGCGTCATCACATGACACGTGGAGTATGTGATGGTAAATCTTGGTAAATTAGGCTCTTCGTATCGGAAATCGCAGCACAAAATAATCTTATCACATACAAACACCGCAATTTAGTAGTGAAACAAACCGACTGAATAATTATCAGTTAAAATCTAGAATCTCCTATCTCAAACACTTTATTTTATCTATTTTTGAGAAATGCCTTTTTATCTACATACTTCATTTACTTCGTGCTGTGGTGTGTCCGGTCTAAGAAGTTAAGTTCTCTCGTGGATGTCTTTAAATAAATATACAATATAATAAATAAATAGATTATGGCCCATTGCATTCTAAGGGGGAGGCCTCGTCCAGCAATATACGTAATTTTTTTTTCTTTTTTTTTCGTTCATAATTTTAAAAAAGTTACTTTAGATGGAAGTTGTCAATCCCACTAATATCATGAATGTCAAAGTTACTATGTTGAATCGACCTAAACGGCTGAACCGATTTCTATAAAATTTGGAACGCAGATTGATTATGACCTGGATTGAGCTTCACTGGTACTTTTATCCTGGTCAAACCCAAGCGAAGCCGTTGGCGGACACTAGTAAATTTTAAATTGTATTTACAAGGATGCGGACTTGTTTGTAAGATTCGTTTGTATAAGATTTGTTCTGGCTGCTAGCTTACTTAAGGAATGTATTATTACTGGAAGAAAACGTTAGCAGAGTCAGTTGTGGGAAGCAATGGCGGCGATGAGCAAACTACTTATCACGTCTATATCCCACGATGGTGCAACCCACGGTGAAAAGAGGCCCATTTGAGGCTCTGTCTACCCTTTCGTGGCAAAAGGCGTGTGTCTATGTATGTATGTTACAACAAAATCACCCTGCAGATATTCAAGGGCTTTCTAAAACGAATAGAAACTAGAGTCCTTAGGTCTATAGAACGCCCTCTGTAGCGCGTCCGTCGGGCGAGTAGCCGGCTGAGATGCGAAAGGTTGCGGGTTCGATTCCCGTTGCGGGATAAATGTTTGTATGTTCTGCATATATTTGTTTCGGGTCTGGGTGTTATGGTAGCATGGTACTCGTAGTTTCTGATACCCACGACACAGGGCACAGGGGAACAATACAGGGGACACAGGGGATCCTAGTGTGGGGGTCAGGACTATGTACGAGTATGTGACTGTTAGGTGTTAATTCCATTCAAGACAGACAAGATAAGAGTTACGCGATAAAAAGAGAGGCAACTTCCAGGTGAATTTAGCTGTAGGTTATTAGCGCTGTGCTACCTGAATTGCACTTTATTGGGGGAAAGTCTGCAAGTCTGAGTCTTATTTAAATGATTTTGCGGAGTCAACCTTCTGCTATGGTATTCGGGGTACCGTGAGTTGAGCCAATTCACTTCATATTTTGTGTCATCTAATTCACGCGTTGCGCGATACGCGTTACACGCCGAACTTTACCGAGTGCAGATTTCTTACTGCTCAAATCGTGAATACTCACGTGAGGCTTCACGTGGCCCCGAATACCACGGCTGTAACTGTAGTATTATGTATTCTGTGGTTATGTTAATATCTATCTATCCAGCTGGTAACACCCACTGCTTAGTACAGGTCTCTTCTCTATGGTATGTGTTATGTTATGTGTTCACCCTCAGATACAAGTGCGGCCGTGAGGCTGGCTCTCGGCGAGACGCAGCTGGTGGCGGAAACTAGAGCGTTGCTCTAAAACAACGGAGTATACTTAGTTATGTTATGTGTTCACCCTCAGATACAAAGTGCGGCCGTGAGGCTGGCTGTCGGCGAGACGCAGCTGGTGGCGGAAACTAGAGCGTTGCTCTAAAACAACGGAGTATACTTAGTTATGTTATGTGTTCACCCTCAGATACAAGTGCGGCCATGAGGCTGGCTGTCGGCGAGACGCAGCTGGTGGCGGAAACAAGGGCGTTCCTCTAAAACAACGGAGTATACTTAGTTATGTTATGTGTTCACCCTCAGATACAAGTGCGGCTCTCGGCGAGACGCAGCTGGTGGCGGAAACAAGGGCGTTCCTCTAAAACAACGGAGTATACTTAGTTATGTTATGTGTTCACCCTCAGATACAAGTGCGGCTCTCGGCGAGACGCAGCTGGTGGCGGAAACAAGGGCGTTCCTCTAAAACAACGGAGTATACTTAGTTATGTTATGTGTTCACCCTCAGATACAAGTGCGGCTCTCGGCGAGACGCAGCTGGTGGCGGAAACAAGGGCGTTCCTCTAAAACAACGGAGTATACTTAGTTATGTTATGTGTTCACCCTCAGATACAAGTGCGGCTCTCGGCGAGACGCAGCTGGTGGCGGAAACAAGGGCGTTCCTCTAAAACAACGGAGTATACTTAGTTATGTTATGTGTTCACCCTCAGATACAAGTGCGGCTCTCGGCGAGACGCAGCTGGTGGCGGAAACAAGGGCGTTCCTCTAAAACAACGGAGTATACTTAGTTATGTTATGTGTTCACCCTCAGATACAAGTGCGGCTCTCGGCGAGACGCAGCTGGTGGCGGAAACAAGGGCGTTCCTCTAAAACAACGGAGTATACTTAGTTATGTTATGTGTTCACCCTCAGATACAAGTGCGGCTCTCGGCGAGACGCAGCTGGTGGCGGAAACAAGGGCGTTCCTCTAAAACAACGGAGTATACTTAGTTATGTTATGTGTTCACCCTCAGATACAAGTGCGGCTCTCGGCGAGACGCAGCTGGTGGCGGAAACAAGGGCGTTCCTCTAAAACAACGGAGTATACTTAGTTATGTTATGTGTTCACCCTCAGATACAAGTGCGGCTCTCGGCGAGACGCAGCTGGTGGCGGAAACAAGGGCGTTCCTCTAAAACAACGGAGTATACTTAGTTATGTTATGTGTTCACCCTCAGATACAAGTGCGGCTCTCGGCGAGACGCAGCTGGTGGCGGAAACAAGGGCGTTCCTCTAAAACAACGGAGTATACTTAGTTATGTTATGTGTTCACCCTCAGATACAAGTGCGGCTCTCGGCGAGACGCAGCTGGTGGCGGAAACAAGGGCGTTCCTCTAAAACAACGGAGTATACTTAGTTATGTTATGTGTTCACCCTCAGATACAAGTGCGGCTCTCGGCGAGACGCAGCTGGTGGCGGAAACAAGGGCGTTCCTCTAAAACAACGGAGTATACTTAGTTATGTTATGTGTTCACCCTCAGATACAAGTGCGGCCGTGAGGCTGGCTCTCGGCGAGACGCAGCTGGTGGCGGAAACTAGAGCGTTCCTCGAAAACAACGGAGTATACCTAGACGCTTTCAACAAGGTAAGAACACTCAGGGGTCTTCCCGGATCTAGGGGGGGGGGGGGACAGTTTCAGGGGGCGCCAAATCATAAAATTATTTGTTTGAAAAGAAAAACCGTCGCACCTAGAAATTTTTATTAGCGAACTACCTTAGTGGAAATAAACTATTTACATTATTCCTGTAAGGAAGAATACATACTCGTATTATACTTTTTTATCGGGGCTATTGTACTTCCTAAATGAATATCGTGGATATGGATATGTATTTATTTTATTTTATTTTATTTTTACAATTTTAGAGAAACTAACAGCTAAACACAAACTATGGTATATATATATAAAATAACATGTTTAAACATGTTAAAAACCAGAAGGCTAATTATAAGTTTCTACAAATAAACTACTAAATGGATAAACTAGAACTAAAAATCAGTAGACGACAAAAGAAAAATAAACCATAAAGATATTAGACAATAATAAATACTTACACAGATATTAAACAATAATAATACTTACATAGTTACATTGTTGAGTTGAATTTAGATAAAAATAAATAAATAAGTACCTACACACTACGCTGACTAGACACATTGCAGCCCAAAAAGAAATGATCATTAAGCATACGTTTTAACTTAACCACAGAGGTGTTGAAAATATCTATAAATAATATAAATAATAAATATATCTTGTATATAGTGCATGGCCAATAACTAACAAGAATAAACTTCCGCCGAAACAAAATTCTACTTTAATTTTGATCTGGAGACAGGGGGCGCCACTATCAAGTTTCTGCCGGGTTCGAAAAAATCTTAGATCCGGGGCTGGTGGGGGTCGTCCTTTAATCACGTGAGGATTGAAGGGAGGGGTTTAGAAAAACATCTCGATTGACCACTATGGATGTTGTGACGTCACGTGTATATTTTCGTGAGATCACGTGAAATCCCGAGTATTTGTGTCTAAAAGTCAAAGACTTTCTACCAACTCTACGATGGACTTAGCATTCCTTACACTACCAACGAACGCCAACATGTGGCACCTTTGAAGATTAGAGCGATGACAAATGAGTTCGATTCACTGCCCGGTTCATACTCTAGTCCTTCAAATGTGTTCAATAATCAAGCAGCAATTGACGGATAAATCTTGTCAGAATTTTTCCTCTTTATGCGGGTTCTAATCCCGTCTCGTTGGTAATATTTGGAATATTATTAAAATCTTAGTATTTTCCCATAAGTGGGGGTTAACACTTTAAAAACGAACAACCAACTTTCAGTGTGGTTTTAATAGTACTTTATGAAACTGGTACATTAATAGGGGTTATTAATACCCGAGTGTGAGTTTAAAACCGATCCTTGGTGAGGTGTTCAATAGTATCACAGTGTGATACCTAGTTATGTGCAGTTTCATACACTACATTATCTAAACTCATACTTTGCGATTGAACCTACTAAATAAAATGACGACCTCTGTGGCGCGGCGGGCGAAGTTCGCCTGCGACGCAAAAGGATCGATTCCCGCCTCGGAACAAATATTTGTTGATCCGCAGATATTTGATCAGGGTGTTCTGGATATTTTCTATGTATAATAAAAAATATCTATGTATGTAATATATTGTATTAAGTATATCAGTCCTGGTAGTACCCATAAGAGAAGCTCTGCTTAGCTTGGGGCTAGATAATGTTATGTGAGCTGTCCAGCAATATTTATTTATTTTATTATAAAAATCAAAGTTAAAAGAGTTAAAAATATTTCGATATATCGACTTCGTTATATTATATACTTAATGTGCCTACTCTTTAACATTGACTATTTAGAGTATAAAAAATATTCATAATTCCATATTTTAGAGTAAATAATGGTTTAAAACTTAGACCATTTTTTCACTTTAACTTTTCAGACATTTCCAGAAAACAGGCCAATAGCACGTTTTCCAAAAACAAAGTAGTGTTTTTTGCATTTTCTATGCCAAAAAGTCTTGATCGTATTTATCATAGAATTTTCTCGACTTTGCTGGTTCGTGGCTTCGTTTTTAAACTCACACTATAACCCTTGTTATGTACCAGTTTCATAAACTACTATTTTTTTTATTCTTATTACAGGCGAAGGTAGTCCCCCCACTAATATCATAAATCATAGAATTGAAATTACCGTGGCTAGGTATCATTTTAGAAAAATTACGATAGTACACTACTTTACTATTCTCCTGCTGATTCCTGCTTTGTGCTCATGAAGAAGGACCTCTAAATGGTCATCGAAACGTCAGCAGGAGAATAGTTAAGTAAAGTACGTGGAGTATTGTCGTAATTTTTCGAAAATATCATAAATATCAAAGTTACGATGTTTGGATGTTTGTTACTCAATCACGCCGAAACGGCTGAACCGATTTCAGTGAAATTTGGTAAGCAGATAGATTATGACGTGAGTTGAGCTATAGACTACTTTTTATCCTGGTAAAACGCGAGTGAAGCCGCGGGCGGACACCAGTATATAACATATCATAAAACACTATTTTTGAGTTCTTATGAGTTCTTAATCAGGATTTAACGATATGAGTGTAGATAAAATAATAATTATGGGTCTTTAGGTCACTGAACTTACAAAGGGTGACCAAGAAAGAACTAGTCGCACGACAAACAAACCAATTTAAGCTGTTTTATCGCTGAGTAGTGTCTACCATACATAATAAACATTTTACAACAAAACTAGGTTTATCGTTCTCTTTCGTCGATAAGCATTTATGTATAGTGTGGCTCTTGATAAGTGAACAAACGAAATAAGACTACATTTTTATAGTTAATAAAAAAGAAAATAAACAATTTTACAAGCTCTATGGAGTTTACTCCTTTAGAATCAATTTTTATAAAACCCACAGTACGCAAATAGATAAAAGTAAATAGGTAGCAAAAAGTGAAGTCGTTAGGTTTTCTGAAATGGACTGGAGTAAATTCCAGTCGCGCGTCGGAGCTGACACTCACAATTTTTTTTTTCTTTCCATTTCACCTTTTTAGGTTTCCGTACCCAAAGGGTAAAACGAGACCCTATTACTAAGACTTCGCTGTCAGTCCATCTGTCCGTCTGTCACCAGGCTGTATCTCATGAACCGTGATAGTTACACAGTTGAAATTTTCACAGATGATGTATTTCTATTGCCGCTATAACAACGAATACTAAAAAATAGAATAAAATAAACATTTAAGGGGGCTCCCATACAACAAACATGATTTTTATGCCGTTTTTATAGATAATGGTACGGAACCCTTAGTGCGTGAATCCGACTCGCACTTGGCTGGTTTTTTACAATCATAGCTGTTGTTATTTGAACTTAATAACCTAGATAGTTCATAAACACTAAAAACTAAATTGAATAAAAAATCTACTTTGTTGTCTACTTTCACTCATTTTAATTAGTGCACTTTAAATTCAAATCTTTTCACCGTGGGTTGCATCGTGGGCATATAGACGTTAGATTTTATATATTAGTGTGATTTTAGTAAGTGACGGTATGCAAATGTGGCCCACCTCATGTTAAGTGGTGACAAGCTCATTACAACTGTGAAACCTCTTAGGACTTACTCTTAATTCGGAGGATGGAGGCGGCTAAAGGCTGTTTGTGGTGGCACTCCATTGGGGAGGCCTATGTTCAGCAGTAATCCGGCTGATAATGATGAGACGCGCGATGAACCGACCACATTTTAAAGGTAAGTCGGTGAATAAATAAGTAAATAAATAATGCTGGACAGTTCACACAACATTATCTAGCCCCAAGCTAAGCAGGCTTGTCTTATGTGTACTAGATAACTCATATAAATTTCATAGATAGATATTTTTTATTATACATAGAAAATACACAGAACACCCTGAACAAATATCTGCTGATCTTGCAAATATTTGTTCCGAGGCGGGAATCGAATCCGCAACCTCCTGCGTCGCAGGCGAACCTTCGCCCGCCGCGCCACAGAGGTGGTCATGACAGTTCCTCAAGGAATTGTTGATGATGATGACCATATTTTTGTATAGGCTTTTTGCTTCTATTATTATAATTGCGGACATGCAGACCGATTGTGATCGCCACTTGTGGCATATCACCCCTGAAGGGGGCGTTGGTATTGCACATCACCGGACAAATGTAACCTAATACCATACTTATATTTCAGACAGCGAAAAACAGATCAAAAACCTGCATTCTAGTTAAAAACTTACCCGCAAACACCGAGCAAGATGAAATTAAGTCACTATTCGCAAGACACGGCCACATCGCTAGGTTTCTCATGCCCAGACACGGGATAACAGCTTTGGTCGATTTCATTGAACCTTTCGAAGCTAAAAAGGCGTTTAGTAAATTAGCCTATACACAGTTCAAGCATGTTCCTCTGTACCTAGAATGGGCTCCAGAAAATGTATTCCTCAAATCTGCCGAGAAAACTGATGAACCTACAAGAAGACTTGAAGAATCTGAACCTGTTAAGGCGAAAGAATCACATTCAAGAGAAAATAAAGAGGAAATTAAAAATCACAGTGTGGTTAATGAAAGTAATTTAGATGCCGTGGATGAGGCGGAGGAACCAGAAAATGATACCACACTCTTTGTTAAAAATCTCAACTTTAGGACAACTGATGCTGAATTGAAATCGGTAAGCACTTTTCATTGAGGTTCTAGTCTAGTGTTCTGCCGATTAATCGTGGATTCAAATCCCAGGTTACCAATGGATTACTAGAGTTGAAAAATATGTTCAAATCTGCGCTAAAATTGCGTCTCTCGCGTTATCTGTGAAGAACCTATGACGAAGTAGTCAACCCTACGTAACAGTCTGAAGCATAGACAAGTCGAGGCATGCCTTATGATACTGACAAGAATCAAATAGGCTTAACTTTTAAGCAAAATATACGCAGTATGTGGCAGCGAAAAATATATTAATATTTATCATATTTCCAAGAGCATACAAAACACGACGTCGATAAATTTTCTCGATAAGTGAAATCGTGAACTAACCTTTAAAATGCAATTCTAACTTAAACAGCTCTAGTACTTACCAACTTTCTTGATGAAATTATTAAGAGTAACAAATTATATTATAGAACCAAGTTTATAATGTTCGATTACGTAGCAAATATTTGCTTGAGCGCTATTCTGTCACTTTGTAACTTACCTGAACTTAATGAGTTAGATAGTGACAAAATTTGGCTGACCCAGTGGAGATTAGTCGGAAGTCAAAAGCCTTCGACTTTAAAATAACGTTGATTGATATTTTTGTTCACAGCATTTTACACCTTGTGGTAAAATCCACAGCGTGACAGTAGCGAGGAAGAAGGACCCGAAGAACCCGGGACAGACCCTCTCAATGGGCTATGGTTTTGTGCAATACGTGAGGAAACAACACGCTAACGAGGCTCTCAAAGTTCTGCAGAGTTCTACTTTAGACGGGAAAACGTTAGAGTTGAAACGATCCGAGAGGGGTAACACGTAAGTATCTTTCCCCCTTTATTTTTTTGCCCCACTACTTTAGTAAGGCATATAGCAAAACTATGTCAGTAAGTGAGTTTAGCGTCTGTGTATGTTCAATATAATAAAATAATGTATCTTAAATGTTTATTTACGGAAAGTATAATACAAGTAGGTAGGTGAAACAGCTGTGCTACCTGAAGATGGCTGCTAAAGCTCTAAAGGTAGCTCAACTTATCCAAATCACTACAAGACGGAAGCGTCCCTAAGATGCTGGCTGCATTGCCACGCTGAATGGAATAGTTATATTGTATGTATGATCCTTCAGAACTCGAAAAACAAGACTGATTTTGTCTAATAAGATGTCAATAGATTCGACTTTAATATGAATTATATAATAGGATAGATATTTAAAAAGAATGTCGGCCCCAGCCCCAGCATTATCTAAAAGGACCACGATAATTTACGTTTCACACGACCGTTTCGTGTTTTAAAAGGTCTTTATTTTATTTATTTTATTCATCTAGGTTCACAGTTATCTTATAGTTAGTTATAAGCTATACACTATATGCTATTCTGAAACCAATTTGAATCCACATTTTGTATTCGATTCGTTTACAAAGTAGTCTTTGAAAATCAAAAGAGGTTTCACTAGTGATTTAACATATTATAAGAGGAAAATTTTAAAGATAAAAAGATGTGATTTTAAAGTTTTTTAAATAGCATGGCGCTAGTCTTACGAGAGTAAAAAAACTAAAGGTCATGGCGGGCGACGGTCCTTGTGTTCATCACAGAATATGAATCTGTTGTAAGAATTGAAATTAGTTTTTTTATGAATAATATATTTTTCAGAAAATGCTTTAATAAAATTAGTGATAGAAACCGTGTGCTGATCGAAATGAGCCTCAATACGGCCAGTCCACTATTATCCATCGAGGAGTTCCGTTGCCCACCTTCAAAATCAGATCAGCTCATTGTCACCATAATCTTGTATTGTCATCGAAACTTGACAGATACCTATGCAAAATTTCATCTCAATCGGTTGAGGATAACTGCTTTAAAATTCAGTTCCGAACGTACATACATAGGTACATACAAACATTGCAAACATTGCAAGTTAAATATAAGCTTGTACAAAAGGTGCCACCATATTACTAATGTTATATGGTTCTTTGTGTAATCGGGCTATAGTTTTTTAAGTATCCACTTGTTATTGTTGATGCTTGTGTGTGTAACATACGTTGCCCTCGGGGCCATGGTGGTATTTAAACAATTAGTATAATGGAAACGCAATACCACATGTTTTTTGTATATTTTTACGCCAACATCACGAAGTGGCGATAAATATTTATCACAGGTAACAACAGCATTTTAACACAGCGTAATAAATATTGGTGAAAGACCTTACCTTACTGACGATAAGTCCGAATTCCCAGGGACATACCAATCTAGTGCGTGAGTTACAGTGTGGCAACTTCATCATAATTATCAGCCCACATTAGTCCACTGTTGGGCATAGGCCTCTCCCAATGAGTTACAGATATTTTCAAGATTATATTTGATGATGATAACGTTAACTTAATTTTATTTTCAGAAATGAAGTACGAACATCAAAGAAAAACGTGAAGGGTACGAAACAAAACGGCACCAAAATACTAGCTCGTAACGTTCCGTTCCAAGCCAACAGAAACGAGCTTCATGAGATATTCAGGTAATTAACTCATACATACACAACTATTGATAGTCTGATAGATACAAATCATCAATATTTATAGAGACATAGAATTGAAATTACCGTGACTTGGTATCATTTTAGAAAAATTACGACTACGTGGTGGTGTTAAATTTCCAACTTGATGAATGTACTTAGTAACTTTGTTATGTTAGTAACTTTGCATGTTTTTTTGTATTAGTTAATATTTTAGTAGTTAGTTGTTTTAACTATTTTTTTTCTTTTTTTTTAACCTATATTGTCCCACTGCTGGGCAAAGGTCTCCCCCAAATTCCTCCACTTGTCCCTGTCTCTGGCAGTCTCCCACCCACCTTCTCCTGTTTTACCTATATGTAATAAATTATGTAAAAAATCATATCATATCATTTTACTTGGATGTTGTATATATTATTGTTTGTTTTTATTAGTTTACTGTATTTTATTGTTTATTTTTACTTGTGCACTGTACTATTTGTTGTAATTTGTATGTGTGTGTCTGAAGTTGTAAATAAAGACTTTATCTATCTATCTATCTATCTAAAAACTAAGTAACAGCCGCCCTCAAAATTGCGATGCCTGCAGAGGGCAAATAAGTCATAAGTGCTCACTATTTTATAAGACCAAATTGTAACACTTATTTATGCAAATACATATCTTGTACGTGGTGTATAGTCGTACTTTTTCTAAAATTTATAGAATCGTTGTGTGACTCACTGACTGTTCAACCCACAGCCTAAACCATAAGTCCTAGAGACCTGATATTTGCAGGGTGCATACCTTATAAAGTCTAGGGGAATAAGAAATTTGTGAAATTTACCCCCTAAGGGGTTGCAGCGGGTTGTTGAAGTTTGTATGGAAAAAACTCCATGTGGATGAATTCGCGGGCGTTCCACTAGTACCTACCCAATATAAAAAATCGTTGAGTGACTAGCGGCTATTGCGGTAGGTGGTTAGGTACTAACTGATATACTGTCGTAGGTAGTTAGGTACTAACTGATATACTGTAGTAGGTAGTTAGTTACTAACCGATATACTGTAGTAGGTGGTTAGGTACTAACTGCTATACTGTAGTAGGTATTTATCTCGTGTGCAAATTATTTGTTGTGTTACAGGGCTTTCGGCGAAATAAAAACTTTACGGTTACCTAAAAAGCTGACCCCTGGATCTGATCAACATCGCGGGTTCGCGTTCGTTGATTACCACTCGAAAGCCGACGCTAAGGTTTGTGCAACGATTCATCACCACATCGAATAGGTTTTTTTTATGTAGCAACTAGCAACTGAATGAAACAAGGAGTATTACTCCGTTTGATTTAAAAAAATATGTTAAACTAGCAGCGCCCCACGGTTTCACTCGCGTAAGTCACGATCCCGTGGGAATATCGGGATAAAAATGTGCCTATGTGTTCTTCCGGGAGTCCAGTTATCTCCATTCCAAATTTCATGCAAATCCGTCCAGCCGATTCAGCGTGAAGAAGTCACACACACACAAACTTTCGCATTTATAATATTAGTGGGATAAGTCCTGCGAGTTTATGACGACAATCCAATAGTTGCTGTCCGATTCGATCCGGTAAATTGTTTAAATTACGGTCTAGCTTCTGGCCCACCTTAAATCAAGCGGTAACCTCTGCCTATCACAATGCATAGGTCACGTCCACCTAGGAGGAACTCTGCCTATATCATTGCATTACCTCATAGGTCACGTCCATCTAGGAACCGCTCTATATACATTGCACTGCGCCCGCCATATAAAAGAACATAAAGCCACATAAAGATGAAAAGTCTCATGTCACTGTAATTTCGCCGGCGCCCATACTCTTCAAACCGGACACAACAATGCCACAGATTACTTTTAAGTTACTACGGGAATGCGAGCACTAATGCTTTGCGGCAGAAATTGTTATGGGTTCGTACTTCCCCAGACAAACTATTTCACAAAAAAGCTCTATTACCTAGGTACTAATAAGCCATTTCGTTCCGCTAGACTTTGAATAGGTACCATGTCTTTTCAGTCTGGTTTTTTTGCTGTCTCCCTACACCTACGTTCAATACCACAGTCGTACAATTTATAGCGGATTATCAATAACTAAAAATCTAAATACGAAACTTTGTATGGTTGTTACTCTATCAGGCCGTAACGGCTAAACCGATTTCGATGAAATTCGGTACCTACCTACCTACCGATTGTGAGCTGGAGTAAGCTATAGGTATATTCATACATAAAACGCGACGACTCTCCGATTCCTAAAATAGGCAAGCAGCAGGCTGCAGGGCAATGTGCTTTCAAACACGGCACGCCTCAATCACGGAATAAATAATAGTACAAGCTCAATTCTGATAAAATTTGGTAGGTAGAGAAAACCCAATCTATAATTGAACACGCCAACGTCAAAATAAAATATTCCATAATTCCATATACACAAGGATCATTTTGAGGGGCGTTCGCTGTTCCGCGGGCGACGGCAGCAATTTTAATTATTGTCGTGGTATGCTCTCTACACTGTCAACTTAACATGCCTAAGTAGGTATTCTGTGCTGTCGTTATTCCATAACATAAACAGTCACATAATTAGTCCGGTAACAACTTATAACAAAAAATAAAGCTCAAGTTACGAGTAAATTGAGCAACATCTCATAACATAAAATAAAGCTCAATGCACACTGGCAGCGGCGCGGCCGCTAGTGTTATTTACGCAGTATTCTCAGTGCGTTTTTTTGTTATTAACCTATTGCGTTCCACTGCTGGGCGAAGGTCTATTTTATCAATCAATTTCACAAATTGACGTTTTTCTTTACTAAAGTACATAAAGCTAGAGGGGCTCGAAAGGGTCGCGCGGCGCTGCGAGCTGACTTCAAACTCAGCAGCCGGCTGAGATGCGAGAGGTTCCGGGTTCGATTCCCGCTGCGGGACAAATTATCTGCAAATATTTGTTCCGGGTGTGATGTGTTACCATGGTACTCGTAGTTTTGATTTTGTCCGGATCTGTGGTGTGGTACCATGGTACTCGTAGTTCTGATTTTGTCCGGGTCTGTGGTGTGGTACCATGGTACTTGTAGTTCTGATACCCACAACACAGGGAATCCAAACATTTGTGACTGTTGAGGGTTATTTTGTGGTTATGTGAACCTAAAACCCTGTAAACATCGACTGATCTTGTTGCACAATTTTACAAAACTATTGTGTGAAGTTCCTACATAGGTACTAATAGTTGTTTTATTGCAGACTGCATTCGAAGCACTCTGCCAATCTACCCATCTCTACGGAAGACGACTGGTCTTGGAATGGGCAGACCAGTCTGATGAGGCTGAAGATATTGGCTTGTTAAGGAAGAGGACAGCAGAAGCATTCAACGCCAAACACGCAGGTGGTAAGAAATCCAGAAAGGGCGCAGTTGATGCAGACACATTTATTGAAGGAACAGACGATATGTAATAATAAATAAGGAAATATGATTGAAATAAAAAACTGTTAACTACTTTATTTTTATGGCTAAATTTATTTAATTGATGGATGGCATTACATTTTATATTAAACAAGATAACAGAACTTTTGCGAAACAGTAAATAGGATTTACAAAATTAATTAGTACCTATTTACCAAATAAAATGTACACAGAGAAAGGTACTTTTCAACAGAAATTTCCTTTTACAGTACATCAATTACAAGATCTTTTAAATTCTGCTAAAATAGCATTCAAGACATACCCAATTTAAACTATTCCTAGCAGAACTAAGTATTTTATTAAAATAAAATACTTAAAACTTTTGTATATAACTAGAATGAGTAGTGACTCACAGTGAGCATACCTATTTACATAGAAAACCACCAATGGTGATGGGGCATTCATTTACTTATGTCAATTTTATTAGAATTTACAGTATGTATATCTAATCAAATAAAACTTTTTTTTTAAATATATTTTAGGCTCAAATGGTGGATCGCAGTGTTACTTATTTGATTACTAACTTAACTATTCTGCATGTTGTTGTTATTAAATTTGAGTAGTTATGTAAAATAAACAAAAATTTATTACATAATGAGGATGTCCTACTATAGACAGAAGTTAGGCCATCCAGGAGGATGGCCTGGAAAATGGCCTAACTTCCAGGTGGAGAATCCACTACAGGTTCCGGCGCAACAGTATGCAGGACCCGGTCAGAACCAGAAACAGACCTAGACAGTACCGTATAGTGCACTACACCATAGCACATGATTCTGGCTGAGCCGCATAACATAAATCGTGAGTCTGACCATGCTAACTCTGCAGATGTAAAAATATGGTGGAATATGAAAAATCTATAGACAGAAACATTGAACCATACTGTAAGTTTTTTGCCCAGCCCATGAATAGAAAAGTGGATGTCGCAAAAGCAGACTAAGGGATTACCCGGACTTGTTTGTAAGATTTGTTGGTATAAGATTTGTCCTGGCTGCTAGCTTATTTAAGGAATGTGTTATTACTAGAAGAAAGCGTTAGCAGAGTCAGTCTTGGAAGCAATGGCGACGATGAGCTCACCACTTGTCAAGTCTATTTCCCACAATGGTGCAACCCACAGTAAAATAAGGCCCAGTTTTTAGTGATTGGAACTGTGTACTGATCAAAATGAGCCTATACACAGCCAGTCTACTATTATCCATCAAGGAGTTCCATTGTCCACCCTCCGTGTCCAGCATCAGATCAGCTCGCTGTCACCATAATGTTGTATGTCATCGGAACTTGACATATGCCAAATTTCAGCTCAATCAGATATTGGGAAGTGGTTGAAAATGTGATCACCAGATTTGTCACACACATACTAACAAACAGTTCGAAAATCCTTTATTTTGATGATTTGCTTTACTAACAATGCGAGCAGGTATATGAGTATTCCATAACATAAATAAATAATCTATTAAGCAAAAATCAAAAAGGTCAACATTCAAAATATCAAAATCATTTGATTTACTATCCAAGAGGAAAAATCTTTTTGGAGTTTCCCATTTGCCATTCTATTGCAGAGCTAGGGCCAGACTAATAGGCACTGATATCAATTTAAATTTGACAAACATTATGTTATCAACAATTTTTGCACAAATTAAAATTAAAATTACCAATTGATATACAGGGTGGAAAGTTGAGACGGAGAGCACAAGAGCAGCTACCAGAACCGTTGTAGCTAAGAGATTAACTCAAAGTTTTTAAAAACACACTTTGTGTGCTCCAACATTCTAATCATGTAATGGTAGTAATTTAGATACAATAATCTCAAAAATAAACCTCACAGGCATTCATTACATTCATACAATGTAAAAAACATACTTCAAAAGTTAATATGCATCAATAAGTTACAGGAATGTGTCCAATCAAAGTGTATTTCCAAAAGTAGGCATTCCTCTTTACTGTGAATTAAACAAGCAACTCAAACATTACCAGCATCTTGATGTTTTCAATAATTTACTAAGTATTACTCAAACAATACATAATTCATGACAGAAAGTCCCATCATGAGTTACTTAACATCCTTATGAATAAGTTGTCTTACTTCAATCAATCTTCACAGTTGAATAAATCTTTCTGACAAATAAGCTAGTACCCAAATACCCAACTGTACCACAAATGATTCCTAGAGCAAGACTGAAAAGCGCCATGTATCCGAAATAGAATGTTGTTTGAAATAGACCATACATTTTAGTTTTGAAGAGGAAGTAGTAGAAGGAATATAAGTAGACGTAGAGTGCAGTGCTTCCAGCCGAGAGGAAGCTGGTCCATTGCCAGCGGTAATCTTCAGCATTCAACAAGAAGTAAGTGCAGACAATGGTGACGCACACCGTTACAACCATGAGAATCAGGAACACAAGTAACATGAACCCATACACATAGTAAATCTTGTAAGCCCAGAAAGAAGTAAAAATGAAGTACATTTCTATAAAGATAGATCCAAATGGCAGAATTCCTCCAGCAGCAATGATTACCAATGGTTCCATGAACCATTTCTTCTCAGGAATAGGGCGAGGTACAGCATTTATACGGCAAGGGTAATCAGGTTGCCCAGCTAAGTTCCTTCCTAGGACGGTGCCTACTAAAGTTAGAGGTAGTATGACAAATGTGCAGATAGACATAACTGCAACCATACTGCCGAATGGAATAGCCCTGGATGCACGATAGTACATAGCAATAAAGTTGATGAAAAATGCAGTACCACAGACTAGCACTGGTAGGAAGAAGGCTGATAGGAGCATTTGTTTGATCCACAACTTGCCACCCATTCTGGCATACAAAGACCCTCCAAAGTACCCATTGACAGGGGAGGTGGCTGCATAGATGAATATCGCAGTTGATAGCAAGGAACCCCTCTCAGTGTAGAGTTCACCAAAAATTGTAAATATTATAACAGCCAAGGTGACAATAGTGAGCTGATAGCCACACCCAATGAGAGCTGAGAACAATCCAAGATGGGGCACAGGCCTGAACACATCACCATGGACTTGCTTCCATCCATATTCATCACCTAAATCTTTCTCCAAATCATCAAGATCGTCATCTTTAGAGTATCGTGCGTAATCCTTGCGCAAAGTCCTCATAAGAATCATTGAGACAAGACCAACTAGGAAAATTACCATCATGAAACTGTTGAAGATTGAGAACCAATGAATCCTGTGTTGGAAGAAGTTAGGGTCCAAATACTTGTCAAATCGATCTTCATAGCTGATGCTGCTCTTCTTCCAATTGACTTCATACGTAAAGGGGATTTCGGCATCGGGAGTGAGTCGTACCTTGTTTTCTGTAGTTAGGTTCACTTCTACAATCCTGTTTAGATTATATCCAATGTCAAATTTCTTATGTGTCCAAATGTAATGCTGGTCACCATCTATTTCGCCAACGGTTCCCCAGATCGGCAGGTCATCTATGTACATCTGATACCAGTAGTGGTTCTTGACGGCATACACAAGAGCTTTGTAATATTGTTCGTTGAGTGCTATGGCACAAAATTGCTGTGCCGGTACGTTGTCGCGATACGTGATGTAGAGGCCGCTGAATTCAAGTTCCACACCTTGAAGCGCTTCCGACAAGGTTTCATGGTAATGTCCAATAGTAACTTTGGTTCCAACGCAGAAAGGTAACGAAAAATATGCATACGTTTCTTGGCGATTGTGGTACGGCCCGACTGTGTTCATCCATAGCACCACTTGCTCCCCGTCCTTATAGGAATGAATGTGCTCGTCACAATTGACTATAGTCCACGAGATCAACAATATATAGAGAAATTTCATATTGTGCTTGTTTTAATGGTATTTTCAAATGTAATAATTTCTAAAATAAACATACACGTATGTGAAATGCCGAAGTCGGACATATACAAAATGTGTTGCCAACAATTTTCAATGCACAGACTAAAAATATTAAAAAAACACTGCGTTTAAGTAAATGAGTGAGCTAGAGTTTGCTTGCATGCAATCATGGAAATAGAAACATGCAATGCAACGTCCAATGCCTGCTTTGCTGTGAGTTCTTCTTCTCTTCCTATAATGACGACGACCTCTGTGGCGCGGCTGGCGATGGTTCGCCTGCGACGCAGGAGGTTGTGGGTTCAATTCCCGCCTCGGAACAAATATTTGTGCGATGTGCAGATATTTGTTCAGTGTGTTCTGGGTGTTTTCTATATAGATAATAAAAATATCTATCTATGTAATGTATTGTGTTAAGTATATCAGTTAACTAGTACCCATAACACAAGCTCTGGCTTATCTTGGGGCTAGATAATGTTGTGTGAACTTGTTCAGCATTATTTATTTATTTATTTTATAATGGTTTCTGATGGAATACTCCAAATAATTTCGGCAATGTCAGTCTCCGTCAAGTCATAACCCAGTTTAAATGGTGGCAAGTTTTTGTGGGTAAAAACTAGAATTATTTATTTGCACGATTGTGGTTCTTACGATGGTAATCAAAATAAATAAAATAAAATAAATAACTTGAAAAACACATTAAAATAATGTACCTAATTAAATACAAATGACGACGTTTCTTTCAAAAATGTCAATTTTCTGTGAGTTTTACCCAGGGATTGTGATGCACGCTTCTTTATAGATGACAAAGTGAAGTGTAATTTATCTTAATTTTACTTTAGGGATACCAGTTGATTTTATCCTAATGTTTGGTAATTTCTAAATCAAGTAATAATGAAATGGTTGAAAAGGTTGAAGAACACCTCAACGCGAAGTCCTGCTTCTGACGTCAGCCTATACGAGATCTGAACGGTTCCTGAGAACAACAAAGCATCGCAGGAAGTCGGTGGACGTAGGAGGCCTGGGACCATTCGTCAGGGCATTATATGGGGAAGACTATGTCCAGCAGTAGACTTCTTATATGCTGATGATGAACGAAATCTTTTTTTGTGTTTATTATTGCCTTGTTTTCACTTAGAGAAAGACGGTGTTCGTACCGGATGGTTTTCGCTATATTAGGTTTTCTTGTAAATCTTGATACGTTAATTTTCACAGTTTTCCTAAAGATCTAAAGGCTTGGATGTCTGTATTTGGTTGTCAAGACTTGAACCCAGCATAACATACCAGAGTCTGTTCCAAAGACTTTGAAGAACAACGTTTCTAAAAGAGTGCTTCTTCATCATAGTTATATTGCGAAACTTTAGAGAATGACATCTGATAAAACCTGGTTTTATCCAGAAGCAGTACATACATCCCAAATCAAACAAAAATGGGGAAAAAAGTAGCTCAACATCATTTAGGGAAAAAACATATAATTATGGTGAAAAAGAAAATGCATCCCTTTTCATTTAGTCCGTCCGTCTGTCTCAGTATGTCTCCCTCCTGGAGGAATAAGGTCTACCTGGGTCTCTACCATCGAGCAACACGGAATGGAGACGCCATCAAAGGCATTCCCCGCTGTACTTCCCCTCTAAATTGAATGCCCTCGAGGGCATACAGCTTATAAAAAACTAGCTGTCGCCGATCGCTCTGTCAGACTGAATCGACTCGCGTGGGAGATAGTGCTCTAAGGAAAATGCCGAATTGTTCAGTTTTATGCTGTAAAAAAATGATTGGATCATCAAATTTACAAAAAGATAGTGTTTCCTGTACATGTACCTGAATTTCAATTAAATTATTATAACTTATTGCATGACAATTGACCAAGTAAAATTAAGCCGCATAAAAACAAAAGTGGCCATCTCAGATTTTGTAATTTTTGAGTTCGTGTTCGGGGTAAAATAATAAAACTGAACGGTTTAACAAAACAAACCGTGAATATTTTATTCAATAACACTGGTTCACTCTTCACTGCGACTGCACTTCAGTACACTGGTCATTCATTACTCTAAAATCACTGCCAAGTTACGTGATTTATTCGCAATGAAAGCCAATGCCCTTACGACTGCCCTGCTCGCTCTTCAATCGAGCTCCACTTAATCGTGTGACACAGGGGCGACATAAAAGTGACCAAAAGCGTAGATATAAATGTGTATAATACATCAATGTGCATTTCAGGATTTATTCTGCTGACGTAAACATGTATATAACGTGTGTAATGTCAGTAAGCCAATATGTGGATGATTACTTAATATCCTTGATTACTAAATACTATTCATTAAACACGTTCGACATCATGTGACATGTGGAATAACGTGTATTTGTATTTAATGGCTATGTAACCACTAACTAACCGGTAACTACTAACTACTACTACTTCGTGTCACGGGCTCTTTCTTGGTTCACTGACCAGCTTGAGATATAGTGTCCCTGAAAGGGGCCTAGTGACCCATGGTGAAAGAACCAGTATGGTAAAAGGATTAATTGTGCCTCGCAGAGGTGTATGATGATATGTCAACGTAAATGTCATGTGCAACTATATTTAAAGAAATAGAATTAAATCACACTACTATTAACAACAAGTGTAACATGAAAAAGTTTGTACATTTGGGAACTTTGATTACAAGAGATGGCAAGCATGAAGATGATATTTAAATGAGAGTAAATTCTGGAAACCAGGTGAACTTACCGCCTTATTATCAGCCGGAACGTATCCAAAAAGGCACGACTGGATGTGCATAGAGGAGTGTTAGTGCCAAAACTAATGTATGGTGGTAGCGAAAGTTGCTAAGGCAGAATAAACATGAAAGTAAAATAAATGCACTGAAGATGAGATGTTTGAGAAGTATGTATGGTGGACTTTGAGAGATAGAATAAGAAAGTATGTGTTAAGAAGAGGAAGAGGGTATGTGTTATGTGTGTGCAAGGTTGTCTGGAAGAGATCGCTCTCAGCGATAAGACCGCCCATTGTACTTCCATAGGTACTTATTTTTCTGATTGTTTTTAATGTTATTTTTATTTTTGTGGTGTGCAATAAAGTGTTCTCTATCTATCTATCTATCTAAGAAAGCATTGTAAAATGAAAGAGCACGTGTATAGTGACAAGGATTGAGAAAGATATGCTTGGATGGTTTGGGTTATTGGTTAAAGGATGAATGATAGTAGATTGACGAAACTAGTTCATAAGATGAGCATGAATGGGACAGTTGGAAGGGGAAGACCTCGGTGAAGGTATTCAGACTAGATCAGGGTCGATCTGGAGCATGGCCAGGCCAAAAGCGCCCTTAACCAATGAGCATATATGAAGAATGTGATGTGAGTGAATCAAGCAAAACAGATATGCCAGGATCGTAGCAAAAGGAAAAACATTGTCTCTGCCTACTTCTCTGGGAAACAGGCGTGAGTTTACGTATGTGTGTATGTATGTAATATTATAAATGCAAAATTTTCTAAGGGTTGGATGAAATTTAAGAACGGCGATGGCTGGACCACTGGAATAGTTTTAAATTTTATTTAGATGTTCCCACAGGATCAAGACTTATGCGAGTGAAACCGCGGGTTGCTTCTAGTTTATAATAAGAATAAAACTGCGTGGTTAATTTGATCAAAATCGGTTATATTGATCATACTTAAATAACTTTACTCTTTTCAGTTAAAAGTAAATAAAGATGCTTTAAAAAAATCGTTGATCGCCAATTGTTAGGTTACTGTACAATCTTCGCACGTTGTGTTTGCCTATAATGAGGGGTTTTCACGGCCATATCAAATCATCTATAAACCCTTGAAAATAGATGTCGCTGCTGCGTAATTAACTGTATAAATAAAGTGACATGTAAAAGTCAACAACGTAGTGATATATTTTTGTGGTATTTTGTTACTATCACACAAAATAACAGACGATGCATTTGTTAATTTTGACAACCACAGTTGAGTCAGGGCCATCAATTGACCCAAATCAAACTACATTTTTTTATTTGAAAATGAAAGGCACTTATTGGTTTCTCCTGTAGCTAAAGATAGGTATATAGTTTGTACCTCATATATACATGTGTAGACTGTTGGTAACCACAATAAAAAATAATTAAATAAGCTAACAATAACAATAACGTTAGCTGAGTGTTAAAAATGTCAGTGACATTTGTGTTGTCAGTGTTGTGTGTTGTTTTTTTCAGCCGTGGGAAGCAATGGCAGGGATGAGCTCACTATTTGTCACGTCTATCTCCCACGATGGTGCAACCCACTGTGAAAAGAGGCCCATTAAGGCTCTGCCTACCCCTTCGGAGAAAGAGGCGTGTGTCTATGTATGTATGTATGTAACAATAACAGCCTCAATGCACACTGAAATAGCTTTGTGCTCATTTAACAGTTTTTTTTTATTTCTCAAAAAATCCTGATAGTAAGTTGCCCGTGTTTTCTTATATACTACTAAATTAGTGATGTGCCTCAATAATTAAGGAGATTTTTTATCGATAAAATAAATGCTCGTTTATTATGTTTTACAAACTATTGAAATTTGATTTATATTATTCGGGAGACGCCATAGCCTAACCTAACCTAACTTTCTAACCGTTAATCCAATCACCATGAAGGTATTGGTATGTAACAAGGTAGGTAACTGTTATGATTTTAATTTGAAATTATTCATTTTATGCCATATATTGACGCCCTCTGTGGCGTGGTGGACGAAGGTTCGCCTGTAACGCAGGAGGTTGCGGGTTTGATTCCCGCCTCAGAACAAATATTTGTACGATCTGCAGATATTTGTTCAGGGTGTTCTGGATATTTTCTATGTTAATACAAAATAAATATCTATGTAATGTACTGTATTAGGGATATCAGTTATCTAGTCCATAACACAAGCTCTGCTTGGCTTGGGGCTAGATAATAATGTGTAAACTGTGTCCAACATCAAAAAATAAAATAAAAATAAATATATATTATTGAGAACTGGTGAAAACCAAGGTGAAAAGAAGCCCATTTAAGGCTCTGTCTACCCTTTCGGGGAAAAAGGCGTGTGTCTATGTATGTATGTATGTAAATATATATATATAATGAAATTCACTTAGGTACAATGTGAAAGAAAGCACCATCTTTTCGTAAATTCGATGTTCCAGACCTTGATTTACAGCAGAAAATGTAACGATTCGGCATTTAAGTATTTGTAGCACTGTCACACTTTTTACTCTATGCGTCACACGATCGATTCAGTCTGACAGAGCAATCGGCCCATCATGATACAATTTTATTACTAGCAAAAGCAAAACATGCTTGGTGAGGGCTAGCAAGCTTCTTTTCCTTGATTTTTTATATTTAAACACAGACATGAATTTAAATTACTATGTGATATTACAAATCTAGAGGTGTGATAGTTTTTCGTAAAAAGTTGCATGCCTACCTAGGTTGTGGGATACGTGATCACGATAAATTAACAAAAGCATTTCCCAGTTTGAACTCGTTTACTCCTTTTCAAGAAAAGTCGTGTCATGAGTGTCCGTCCTGTGTCGTGGGATTTTCCTATTCAAATCTTATTTGATTGACAAAAGAATGAAAAAAAAAATATAGCTAGGTATAATTTTTTCAACGCGATATTCTGTTCACTATATATAGCGCTAAGTATTACTTTACCTACCATCGTTTAGCATCAACATAACTTAACACACCCAACACATACCTACATAGTTCTGATCCCACACTAGGATCCCCTGTGTCGTGGGATAATCATGCCTGAAATAAAAAAAAAACTATTTATAAATTTTAATGACTAATCTAGTTTTTTGGCACTTAGGATCATGATTTTTGGTTTTTGACAATAACAGTGAATGACAGATATATATAATACATTGTATATTTCGAGGCCAGAACCGTCATGGATTATGTAGGTTAGTAGGAAGACGGGAGCTAAGTAAAGCGTTTTTTCCTTTTCTTTCCTTTCGTCTCTTTTGACTTGCCAGCCCATAGTTTTATGAAATTATTGTAAGCTTTGAACAAAATTCTAATTCAATTTTCCCAAGAACTAATCATCTCATGAGTTGTTGTAAAGTAAGGTTGTACCTGGGGTACTCAAAATTTTCTTGATTTTTCTCTATACTCTAAGTTTCCGCGTTTGCCCCCTCTCTCTCCAGCCTACTACTACCTTTTACTAATCTAAAATATCATAGTTATCCACAAAATGATCTCTATGCTATCCTCGAAAAGTGGGGCGGTTCCGCAGCTCCCCCTTCACAGAGAGCGTTCAACCCCTCCCCTCATCCCTAGCCGCCCTTAAATCCTTTAAATGACCCTTGGTGGTAGGCAAAGTAAGTTCTTACCAAAAAGTTATCGATACTATTCATTTATCGACTTGAGTGCTGGAAGTCCCTAGAACGGATGTTAATGTCAATTTTGTGACATAACATGATGTTTGTACACAGAAAGCATCTATGTGTGTATAAAGATTTTTGATGTGTTGCTGTTTATAAATGTGTGCGAATATAGCGATAGAACGACTGGTAACAAAAGTGTGCATTAAAGTGTAAGTGAGTGCGTGAAGCCCCCCCCAAATATTTCTGAATAAATATGTATCGGTTGACAGCTCTATGGCGTCTCCCCTCCGGTACGGAGGCCTGCGTTGCTCGATGGTCTCTACCAGTCTCACATGCTTATGGAGGATTTTTACCAATAGTACATAATTAGTAGTCTGTGTTTTTTTGTCAATCATCTCGGATGCATACGCATGGCCAAAGACCAAGAGTGTACTACGTCCTCGGACGGAACAATTACGTCGCATGGATGGATTTGTTTACATCGTTGATTGAGGTTATAATTTGAATACCTAGTATACCTACAAGAATTTTATCCAAATAATACTTATCCAATCATTTATTCATCATGGATGTGGACCTACCAAGCAGTATCCAGGCGAAACTCAAATCAGACACGGGAGAAGAAGCTGGGGGCACCTTGGACATACCGTTGACTGTGACGAAAGATCAACTTCAGCTAATTTGTAATGCTCTTCTTGAAGAGGTATTTTTTGGCTTGTATACGTGCTTAAGTTTACGTATTTGGATGTAACACTTTGTAAAAATGAACATATCTTACTGTGCAGGAGGATACACCATTTCTATTCTTTGTGAAAGATGTTGAAATAAAAAACACGCTGCAAGAGGCTCTCGACATCAAGAGTTTGAATTCGGAAGAAGTTGTCGAGATTATATACCAACAGCAAGCAGTGTTTAGAGTTAGACCGGTCACAAGATGCACTAGGTAAGTGTTGGACTCAATAATATTCAAACTACAATTATAGTAACTCCATTTACTAATCATCGCTTTTTATCTGTTTAGTTCCATCCCAGGACACGCAGAAGCTGTTATATCAACCAGCTTCAGTCCGTCGGGCAGGCAGCTGGCCAGTGGCTCTGGCGACACTACTGTGAGGTTTTGGGATCTGCCAACACAGACTCCGCTCCATGTTTGTAAAGGTACCTAATGCATTTGTGCTATTTTTGTCACTCACAAAAAGCAACATGAAAAAGTACATTGTCGTACTACTGGCTGTCCGAGAATATGTATATGTATGAATATGTATTTCATGACCAGTAAAACAATTAATATTTTTGAACCAGAGTGTTCACCTGTTATTTATCTCTAATGGCAATGCAGCCAGCATCTTAGGGATGCTTCCATCCGGTAGTGATTTGGATCAGTTGAGCTACCGTTAGATTGTTTGCAACGGCCTTCAGGTGGCTCAAACTATCATTTGTATTTTTAATACTTGTATTAAGTTGTACTATTCATTCAGCAAATAAATGTATATTTTATCACCATAAGGCAACTATTTTATAATCATTAAATTTTGTTTTGACTTTTCCAATGATTCTTGAGATGTTTAATAGCCAGACATCACAGAAGGCTCTGCAAATGGTTTTATTTTATTATAGGTCACACAAATTGGGTGCTATGTATAAGCTGGTCTCCAGATGGTCTGAAATTGGCATCAGCATGCAAAACTGGAAGAGCGATGTTATGGGATCCAAGCACAGGGAATCAGATAGGCAAAACAATGATTGGACACAAGCAATGGATTACTGCTCTGACTTGGGAACCATACCACTTGTAAGTTTCAACATAATAGACTATGTCAGCATCCTTCTACAACCGCACTGCACTATCTTGAACATCATACCTCCTATATACTCCTCTCTTCTAAGTGCGTGTTTTCTATGATGATGTGGAGGTTCTATGTGGCTTAGTGCTGGTAGCCAGTGGAGTGGTGTTGACTTCACAGTGCCAAAAATATAGCACAAACCTCGTTTAATTTAGAATCTGCTTTGTGCAAATACTTTCACTGGCTGACTGACACATCTAAACACGACACGAAGGAAGGTATAATAGCACAAGTTAAGGAAAAGGTCCAAAATCACCGGATTTTCTATGTAATATTTACTTTAGTACCAAAATTCATAACTAGATGTCGATAGCCAAATAACAGTACGGAAGGCAAAGGGCGCGAATCTTAAACGTATGTTTTTTATTTTTCTCAGAAACCCAGAATGTAAAAAGCTAGCTAGTTCTTCAAAAGATGGCGACGTGAGAATATGGGACACGGTCACAGGGCTCACAGTCCTCAGTCTCTGTGGACACTCCAAAGCTGTCACTTCTGTGAAGTGGGGTGGCAATGGACTCATTTACACATCTTCTCAGGATAGGACAATCAAGGTACGTATGGAAAACTTAAAACTTATGGCACCGAATAAGTAATAGCTAATACCAAAGCAGACTAGCTACTTTTAGCATCGGCGATCGTAGATTTTTAGTCTACCTCTCTCCGACAGAGTTGAGTTAAATTATTTCAAAACAAGTATACTGGGTGAGATTTTTGTGACTGGGAGATTATGAATCTTTTAATAACTACATGTTACCTATTATCTAATAACTTTATCTTTTGTGTAACATAAAATTAATTAGAGGAAACATACAACCAGTAAAGACAACAGACAAGCAAGATAGTAGGTACACACAACTCGCACCTTAGGTCCCAGCATTTTGTCCCCTCCTGATATTGCCGCGCGGGCAAGTTAGTCAACCCCTCTCCCTACACTTCTACGCCAGCTGATACAGCAACTATAGAATCGCTAGATATTGACGCCACCACGATCAAACGAAAATTAACAAACTTTGATCTATGGTTTTTTTCATCATGGGTTCATCATTTTGCAGGTATGGAGAGCCGATGATGGAATTCTCTGTAGAACATTAGAAGGACATGCGCACTGGGTCAACACTCTGGCACTAAGCACAGATTATGTGCTGAGGACAGGGCCGTTCCATCCAGTTACAGACCAAATAGGATCCAAGATTGAAGACAGTAAGTATGGCATCATCATCATGAGCCTTTGAAGGCCAACGCCTCCCCCATAGCATCAGATTCACTGTATCACCACGCTTGGCATGCTGATTGGTGATCGCAGTATTGGTGTTGAGTACTCTGGTAGATGCCGCTGCCCATCCCTTAGACGTCTTTTACGACATCCACGTGAGGAGACGGAGGGGTCTTTTCATAGGCCGGACACATCACGGCCCTCTAATATCCCTCAGCAGGCATGTATCAGTAATTTATAAATGAATTACCTCCCATTTTTTGGGACAAAAAATATAAGGAGCTCCCTGAAAATGGTCACAATCATCCAGCCAGTACGACATCGAATATCAGTTACAATCGTTAGCCCATATTAGTCCACTATTCTGTCATAGGTCTTTCCCTTTCGCCATTTTGCCTGACTTTCGGCATTCCCCATCCACTTTCTACGTCATCGCAGATCTTCGCTCGACACACTACAATTTATTGAATACTTTCAGAATCAGTGCTTCAGAAAAGAGCCTTGGAGAGATATGAAGCAGTGTGTAAACAAGGTGCAGAGAAGCTCGTGTCAGGGTCTGACGACTTCACATTATTCCTGTGGCTACCGGAAAAGGAAAAGAGACCTATGGCGCGAATGACTGGCCACCAACAGCTTATTAATGACGTCAAATTCTCTCCAGACACTAGGTTCATAATTATTGATTTATTTTTATTTTAAACAAGCAGCGCCCCGCGGTTTCACTCGCGTAAGTCTAGATCCCGTGGGAATATGGGGATACAAATGTGCCTATGTGTTATTCCGGGAGACCAGTTATTCCAAATTCCAAGACGACCTCTGTGGCGTGGCGGGCGATGGTTCGCCTGCGACGCAGGAGGTTGCGGGTTCGATTCCCGCCTCGGAACAAATATTTGTATTATCTGCAGATATTTGTTCAGGGTGTTCTGGGTATTTTCTTTGTATAATAAAAAATATCTATTTATGTAATGTATTGTATTAAGTATATCAGTTATCTAGTACCCATAACACAAGCTCTGCTTAGCTTGGGGCTAGATAATGTTGTGTGAACTGTCCAGCATTATTTATTTATTTTATTTATTTAAATTTCATCCAACTCCATCCAGTAGTTTTTACGTGAAAGAGTAACAAACATCCATCCATCCATACTTACGAATTTTCGTGTTTATAATATTAGTAAGAGGATAGGATAGGATTACGCTATGTATAAATCCGAAATCGCTTCTCATCATTAATCCGACGCGGGTGAAAAGAGACCATAGGATACAGATTACTGCTCCTCCACTGCTGGATGAGGCCTCATGTAGATTGATCTCAGTATTGGTGTTAAGTACTCAGGTGGATGCTGCCGCCAGACCCGTGGCTGGCCCTGCTAAGTCCCTTATTCAACTTTTACGACATCCATGGGAAGAGACGGACGGGGTTACTCTTAGGCAGTCACTCTACGGCGTTAGAAAACTTTATATTTATATGATAAAATGAAAACCCTTTCAGAATAATTGCATCAGCTTCATTTGACAAGTCGGTGAAACTTTGGGAAGCAGCCACTGGTAAATTCATAACAACACTGAGAGGGCACGTACAGGCTGTGTACATGGTGGCGTGGTCAGCCGACTCCAGACTACTGTTGAGCTCTAGTGCCGACTCCACACTGAAAGGTAAGCCAGACATATTTTGAACTTATATCGGCCCACATGATTTGCATACCAGGATAAAAAGTAACCTGAGGATAAAATTAATAAAAAGTGAAAATAGGTTTTTTTATAGAAGTTAAGAAACTGTGTAGCTTGACAAAACGTTATACAGCGTCAAAGAGTTTTTGCAAAGCGATTACAGCCTCTTTAATGTCCAACTGGTGGAACCACCAATTCTCACACCCACCGTGCTCATAGTTCTGTGTCTACCAATATACCTACCTATTTTTACAACATTCTTTATTTTGTTTATTGTCTTTTCCTTTGTTTATATTATTTAAGTGTTGAAAATTATTAAGTTATTAAATAAATGACAATCGCCCCTATACAGCGTCAAAAATGATTTAAAAATGTACCTATTATTATAAGTTTTTAGAGCATTGTTGAGCAAATTGTAGAAGAGTCTGGCGCACGTAATTTAATTATTTATATATTTGTTATTTGTTACACCTATGGCAATACAAATTTATATTCTATTCTATTCATACCCTTCATACTATTTCAACACTCTGAAATAGGCACATCAGCGAAAGCTGCTCGTCTATAATTTTAAATAATAAATAATAATAAATACCTTCTAACCGGAACAAAGCAATGCTCATTACTGATTGGTATGGTATGGTGGGTAGTACATCCCTGGACAAACTCTATAACAAGGTGCTCCACAACCACTAATTAAGTGTCCTAATAATGTGCATGTTGTACTCAATCAAATCTTAATTTTTCCTTTCTTGATATTTCAGTGTGGAGTATGAAAACGAAGAAGTTAGAGCTAGATTTGCCGGGACATGCGGACGAAGTGTTTGCCGTGGATTGGGCGCCTAATGGAGAGTATGTAGCTTCTGGAGGAAAGGACAAAGTATTGAAACTGTAAGTTAAAAAAAAGTCTAATTAAACTATAGTCTTCTATTGCTCAGGCCCCTAATTCAAAGTGACATGGGTCATATTGTATGTGAGCATCATTCTTAGCGAATGCCATCGACAAATTGGTCAGATCTGCGAGACAGGCCTCGATAAACAAACTAAAGGACAACGCGCCAATGCTTAGTGCTTTCATACTAAACTACGATTGGATTTAAAGTATGGTAGAAAGTTGTTTTACTACACTAATAAAATATAACTACAAGTACCATAGATGGCCTTCTCACAAAAAAGCGGGTGTATTCCAGACAACCTTTGGATATTGGAATTTTTCTACTAGTTATGGTCTCACTGTAGGAAAAATATTGATCCACTGTTTTTATTTGACCTACCTAATAAGGTTGCTTAATAAGGCAGGTAGGTCCTCCCAGGCCCAGATATTATTATTCGTCCTCTATGTTGTTAATGTGTGAATTCAAATCTATTTTTGTTTCAGATGGCAACATTGAATAAACTACATTTGAACAGAGTACAATTTATTACAGAATCAGCTGATACAATGATGTTATGGTTATTATATTTTTCAATAAGTTAATAGTGTTTTATTTTATCTTTATACTTTTCTTCACATTAGCCTTGATGCCGGAAGCTTCTCCACTGTATCTGGAGACTTCAGACCGCGCCTCCCGAATAGCACCCTTCCTCCTTATCTTGGCCTTTCTGTATTTAAGTTTATGCTTTACTCTAGGATTCCGCTGCTCCTTCTTTCTGTGTGGAGTCAATCCCTTGTTCTTAGCAATCTGATAGGTGATTTGACGCTTGTCTACCACCTCTTCTGTGACCATGTCAGATGTTGAAGGTTTATTTTCCTCATCCACTTCAAGTTGTGAAGCGTTATCGTTATCAGAGAAACCACTCTCTTCAGACTCTTCACTTCTCTGAGTGGATTTCTGGGCTTCAGCTCTGAAGAAGTCATTGCCTTCATAGTTTCCTTCATCATCAGACACCCCTGTGTCCTCAGCTTCATCTTTCTCCAAAGCACTGATGAGTTTAAGTTTCTTGGGTGTTGATTTGGACACTGACTTCGTTGTTTTCCGCTTTTTACCTCCCTTCTTCTTGAGCCCTTTGACTTGTAACTCTAAGTTGTTCTGTACCACCTCTAATATCCTGTCTATCTGAGGTTTTACAACCTCCAGGTATATGGGTTCCATTTTATTCAACATTTGTCTGTACTGGTACAATCTCTTTATGACGGGATGATTCTGAATGTTTATTCTTTGACTTTTGAGAAGTAAATAGAAACTGATATTGGTGCAATAATTCAAAATAAGATCATAGTTGGTCTTGACAAATTTGGAAGCTGGACATGTTGGAAGTTTACCATCTTTGACGAGTTCTAAAACAGGGTGTAAGTCATCTTTGGCCACTGTTAGTTTTGTTTTGAAATCATCAATGAGCCCTGTGAACTCGGGGCTTTCTTTTTCAAGTAGCTGCAACTTTTGCCTCTTTGACATCTGACTCAGATCACTCTTTATAACCGTTTCTTTGTCCTCAACTTCTGCAACTTGTTTTGAGAAAAAATCTAGTGTAAAATCTTCTTCCCCAAGTTGTTCCAAAAGCCTTTTCTGAATGTTCTTAGCCTCCTCTTCTTCCATGAGTGCCTGTTGTTCCTCATTCCCAAAGCCACCATAGTCTTCATCAACATAATCTGTAGCGTAAAAGGACTTTTTTTGTTTTCCCCATGCTTTAGAATCCGGTAGGTCATCATCAGAATGTTCTTGTCCCTCTACATCACTGTCAGCAATGCCCATGTCATCTTTCTTAGCATCAGAATCATCGTCGGATTCAGAAAAGGCATACATTTCCTCCTCGCTTTCGGAATCATGTTTTCTTTTCCGTACCTTATCCAGCAGTCTCTTTTCCTTAGAGGAGTACTCATCTTCTGAATCTGAAGGCTCGTAGTTCCCCTTCATATCAAAGCTAGAATTCACTCTGTAACAAGTTATCCATTGTAACATAAAAAGACTAATCATTACATCTACAGACTCAACTATTTGGATTAAATAGATAGATTATTCTTCTGTGTCAGAATTAATAGCAACATATGGTCATAGTGCCACTCATCAGCTGATGATGGTAGCATCAAGACATTTATAGCTAGTTTATATTCTTTGATCAAGATAATAGATACTATATAAGTTTATTTAGTTAAAACAATAGTTATTCATCAATTTACCTTATTTTATCAGCCATTTTCTCTTGAAATTGCGATCAGACTAGGCAATATTCAGAGCACATCTGTGTGAGGTTATTCTACAATTATTACATAGAATATATTGTGCAGTGTTTCACGTGGTTCACAACTGCACTTTTTTTGCAATGAGTAAATAGTTTAGCGTTATCTAGCTCGATCTAGGTTTATTCATTTTGTTAAAAGAGAGAATCACCAAGAACACGCAACACAAACTTCTACAAGATGAAGATCCGAAACGCGGAAGGAAGAAATCAATTCCAAAGAGGATACAATACGATCATGCAATCGAATCGAAGAGTAAGTTATATATGTAGCCTCAAAGGAGCTGCTATCCTTGTTCTGAGGTATACAGTGCTACAAGGATCACTTGGCACGTCTTGTGGCCGCCATTGTGCCGCTGTTTGTTATTACATCTGGCGCATGGCCAGAGTGCCTATGCGAATCTGGTCAACGAAAGCTCTGTCCAAGAAAAAAGGCGGGAATTTTTAGAAATCAAGAACTGTTAACCCTCTTAACAGCTCTTGATGTTTACCCCTACCTTAACCCGCATGAATTATGAAGGAGGTTCAATAAAAAACTGTTTTATGCAAAAAGGTGTCTAATTATGTTTTATTAATCATAAAAAACCGAAGAAAAAAAAATACAATCATTATATAAAAAGTTATTACATGAAGCCATGTATGGCTTCGTATGTATTATAGAAAAAATATGTGCAGGCATATATGACTTCGTATGCAATTAGGTGAAAAGGAAACTGGTGAATCCGGAGAGATGGAGTGCCAACTCGACTTGATGGGCTACCAGTTTTGCTTAACGTCGGTGTTCCGAGAATGCTCGACGGACGACCACGTTTTCTAGTCATCGATAGCGCTTTGCCTGCTTTGCGCAAATGTTCTGAAACTGCGAGTTTGAAATCAATCAGTGCCATATACTTTTTTTCATTGACCCAAAGCCATAGTAACCAAGCGTTTACCATGCATAAATCTAGCATGTGGAAGAACATTCTCTAGTACCATTGTTTTTGGCGTAGGTGTCAATTTTGTCATTCTGCCATATAGCCGGGTCTTTTTTGGCATTTTTACCCTTTGACTTTGATATTGATAAAGCCTGCAAAGTTATATTATCATCGGAATCAGACTCAGGTATAAGAACATGCATTTTCTTAGGTGCATGTGAAGAGTAAGGTTCATGTTCAGGGTCAGAATCGAAAAAAAGATCATCATCGCTCAAGTAACCATCACCAGGTATTGGATTTACATGCTTGGAAGTACCATAAAAGCGTGAAGGGTCCATCTCTGAAGAAAACAGGAAAAAGACTCAATGCATACAAAGCCATATATGAGTGATGTAGGTATTGGATGAGAACGCATACGAAGCCATTGATGGAGTTTGCAAAAAACGGGCCTAAAACCAAACAAAAACAAGAGTAAATTCATAAATAAGTCGCAGTCCATATGGTGGATGATTCAAAGACTGTATAATTATTTTATTTTAAGATCTCACTTTCCGTTTTACATTTCTTTTTCACTGAAGAAAGTGGCACTATTTTATTTTAGAAACATTGACAAGTATTATGACATATACATATCACAAATAAAAGACAAAACATTCCGTTTCACAAAGAAATGATTGATATGATTCAAGTTGTTTTTTTTAAATGTAATCATTAGATAAACTGTAAAAAAATATGAAACTATGGAAAGCATACATGGCTTTGTATACGGTAAGGGGTTAAGGTGGATATTTATGAGATACTATCAATTAAAACATGTGTGTTAAGTCTCCTAGTTCTCGCGAAATCAACTTTCACTATCTGAAGAATTGTTGATGAGCAGTAATGGGCAAAAAACAAAAAAAACAAAAAAAAAAACGCGCCGCAAGCGTGGGCATTCACCTTAAACGGAGTTTATACTATTTATTATTCTATTCAGCAAGTATTTTTTTTAAATGATTTATGAGCTGTAATTTTCGAGTGTATTATGAAGAATATTAAATAAAAGAGTACTTTTAATTCTGCCTTTTTATTATTTTAAAATAATCCATAATTTTATGTACTGTCGGTGGAGGACTATGAGCAAAATTGTAATCGGCAGGGTGGCGTTCCAACCGGTTAATTGATGAGCACTTGCCACTATTCGTAATTTAGCCGTACAAAACATAGGGTCATAGATGAAATCGGATTCCAAAAACTATACACCTCATAATATTGAATCATTGCTTCGCTGCTACTGCTACTGTCCCCTTGATGTATTATGAATGGTTCAAGTTCGTTTTCTCAAGTACGCAACGTCAATGTATAAATTTTTACAGTCTTAAATTATTGTCATATCAAAACTTCTGAAAATAATGCGTGGACAGCTTTGGTTGGCCAGACTCTAGGTTCGTAATTGGTTACAACTCGGAATAACGCAAACCGAATTGCGATTCGAAATGTCTAATTTGTATGGAGTCACCGATGAGCGTCCCTAGCGGATAAGTTACGGAACTTATTTGCTAGTATAGGTTTCTTTGGTTATACCGACTACCGAAAAACGAGTCATAATCATAAATCCACTCACTGCGATCGTTTTGTGAGACCAACTCACGATTACAACGGTTTTTCTGCAAAATGCGATGGTGAGTTCCCAAATTGACAGTACTATGATCGTAATCACTCGAAATACGATAATCGTTTTGTGTTTCACTCTCACTTGGGTTTTGGACGGTGAGAAGTTTGTTTTCGTTATCTCTGGTGTGCGTCAACCTAGCGACCCCCATAGGGTTTTTTTCTCATCCCTTAAATAGTGCCAAATAGGGTGTAGTTCTGATTTCGGCCACGTGCCAAATTATCCTTGTAGCCCTGTAACTATATACCATGCACCACAGACTAGCGAGCGAGATAAAATGTCAAACGCAGATAGTAATATAGTATACTAAGTCCATGATATAAAAATGGCAAATGCACAAGCCATGCGACGCCAAAAAAAAAAAACGGCCAAGTGCGAGTCTGACTCGCCCATGAAGGGCTCCGTAGCAGCAAGTAACATAATATAAAAGTTCTGGAATGGATTACGATTCATGACGTATAAAAAAAAAACTACTGTCTAGATCTCGTTCAAACCAATTTTCGTTGGAAGTTTACATGGTAATGTACATCATATTGTTTTTTAGTTTTATCATTCTCTTAATTTAGAAGTTATGGGGGGGGGGGGGGGGACACTTTTTACCACTTTGGAAGTGTCTCTCACGCAAAAGTTTAGAAAAAAATGATATTAAAAACCTCAATATCATTTTTGAAGACCTATCCATAGGGTAGGGTAGGGTAGGGGGCGTAGGGTTTTTGATCCTATCCTATCCACATATGGGTTTGATGAAAATAAAAAATTTAGTTTCAGTTCTAAGTATGGGGAACCCCAAAAATATACTGTTTTATTTTTTATTTTTTTGTGAAATTCTTAATGCGGTTCACAGAATACTTCTACTTATCAAGTTTCAACAGCCTAGCTCTTATAGTTTGGGAAAAAAAAAGTGGCTGTGACATACACGGACAGACAGACATACAGACAGACAGACAGACAGACATGTCGAATCTATAAGGTTTCCGTAATTTTTGGTTACGGAACCCTAAAAAGTCCTTGATATAGATAGTAGAATAGAGCTGTTCTAGACTCTTCCCGCCATTTTCGAAAAGAGACGTTGTCTACTTTTATTTTATTTCTTTTCCTAGTGTTTTCTTGAGTTATTTTGTGTTATTTTGGTGGCATTTTAACTAATGTAGCTCGTTTAAAAAGCACAAGTGTAGTGAAATGAAATGGAAGTGAATTGCGTGACTTTTGAAATTGGTGGAAATTGTCTACCAAAGTTTCAGTATAATTGCCCACCGTTTTACTAAAACATGACTTGACTGTGACTTTGACGATTTGGAAGGAGTGTAACGTTGCAAAATATATTGAAAATACAATATAGTGAAAATACCGAAAATACAGATATTTGAAAATGGCAAATGCACAAGCCGTGCGGCGCCAACTATAAAGAAAAAAAAAAGAGCTGTTCTGTGGTAATGACCGAAAGAAAAGTAATTTTGCAGTTTATTAACTTTATTTTTGGTATTTATCAGCTGCATTACAATTGTGTAGGTAATTCATACATATTTTTAAGTACTATTGAGTTGACTTCGACAATGATAGCAAAAGTTCTTTTCATAAACCTGTTTCTCTTGAATATTATAACAAGCAGAAAACTTCGGACACCGGGTGTCGATGATGCCTTGAATTTTAAAACAGAAAAGTTAAATGAATGTGGTCGTTGCAAAGTACTGACAGACTCATTTAGCCACTGGCTTGAGAAAACTTCTCGTGGGAAATATGAGGGAGGTGATACAGCATGGGAGGAAGCCAAATTGAAGTCGTATGCGCGGAGCGAAATACGATTTGTGGAGGTGCAAGAGGGCTTGTGTTCAGAGCTAAGCAAGTACCAACACGAGTGCTATACGCTCGCGGATGAAGCCGAACAGATGCTGGAGAAGTGGTGGTTCCATGAAGATCCAAATACAGTGGACTTACATACATGGCTATGCATTGAAACATTAAAGCACTGCTGCCCCATCAATCATTTTGGAGAGTCTTGTGCACCTTGCCCTTTAGATAAAGATAGGAGGATCTGCAGTGGGCACGGCAGGTGTGATGGCGATGGCACTCGAAGCGGCAATGGTATATGTGTTTGTAACAGAGGCTACTCTGGGAACTATTGTGAAGAATGCTCAAAGAACTTCTACGCTACTGGTGATTCCTGTGAGCGGTGTGACCCGGGTTGTGAGGACTGTTCTAGTGCTGGCCCGGCTGCCTGCAAAAGTTGCAAAACTGGCTGGAAACTTGACTCAGGTGTATGTACTGACATTGATGAATGCTTATCTTCATCAATATGTAAATCTGACCAATATTGCTTCAACAAAGAAGGAACATACCGATGCATAAAATGTGATGACTCTTGTAAAAGCTGTACAGGAGCAGGACCTTCAAACTGTACATCATGTGAACCTACGTATTATCTATGGAGTGGCAAATGCATAACTGAGAGTCTCAAGAGTGACATTCTAAAAAGTGCAGTTATTAGAATGATAATCTACATTGGATTGCTAGTGATACCAGGAGTTATATATCAGGCACAACGACACATAGCATTACTTGTTTTTATTATATTTGGTATATATGTTTATTATACTGAAAGATCACTAGAACATGACAGTACATTTAATGTTTATTTTAAAAACTTTGGGGGGATAGAGGGAGCTTGGTTTTAATGAATAGTTAGTTTAGCTAAAAAAATATTAGAACTATTAACGCTATGGTACCTATTTATCATAGGAACAATATAATTTTTATTACAAGCTTTTGCAATTTGCAATGATTGTATGTTCGGATCAAATCTTGCAAATTAATTTTAAAGCAGTTATCCCGAACTAATTTTGATGAAATTTTGCATAACTGTCAACTTCCGATGACAAAACAATATTATGGGGACAGCGAGCTGATCTGATGATGGAGACTGAAGGTGGACAACGGAATTCGACTGGCCGTGACACGGTTCCAATTACTAATTATATAAAAGCTTATACCTATTGAAATTTTTTTTTCTCCAAAACTTATTTGGGTTATAAATAAAATCATTTTAGAATTTACAATTACCAAAGTGTTATATGATATTAATCATTAGCAAAATGCTTTTAATTGTGATACAATGAATAAAATAAATCATTATAAATGTTTTATTTTGTTGTTTGTGATAGCACATTTGTGCGCATATGCTTACCTACTAGTTCAGTTGGCACAAGTTCATGCATCCTTATTACTTTCAACTTTTATCTGAACACAATAATTAAAATAAATTGGCACATGCCACATTCAGTGGTCTGTCATATCATTTTCACGGAAAGCTCAATGTTAATCATCACTCAAATTTTCAGTTACCCCGAGTGTCAGAGGTACTTGAATGCAGAAACTCTCTTCAGTGGTGTACTGTTCAGCAACACAGGTGGAACAGACGACAGACACTTGCCACCTGACTTAAAATCCATAAACTCGCTTTTCCTTACATTATATCCTACCCATGACTAGTAGCATACTGCTCACAAACACTTACTAGTTATCTGAGGCCACCAACTTAAGGGCTCAGCAGCACCATGTAATATGTACTGTCAATGTCTTGAATGTTATCACATACATGTACAAAAGCCAACCTCCTTACAGGTAACACTAAGAGTTTGCTTTGATCGCTCAATAATTGAAGGCCAGGTTTAGATCTAACTCAAGGATGACTACTTTTATGGATAACCAATTAGGTTGAAGTTTTTTGATTTAAATTGCTAATTGCCAATGGAAATTAAAACCATTAAGAAGGTGTATTAAAAATACATTTATTGCAAAAGTTACATAACTAAATTTTAGTGTCATTTATATACAAAAATTAAATAGATGGTAGGACATTAGAAACAAATTGTGTAAAATACTTTATAAATACACATTAACACAACTTAGTGTAACTAAATGAAATAGTACAATAAACTTAAGGTTTGTTCGGAAACTACAAGGTAACATTCTGTAGAGATAAGCTATTCACTTACAAAATAAAATAGGTACACAATTTATAGTGAAAATTCAGCTGTTCAACTATGAAGGCTATTAGTTAAAACATGAAAAATTAGTTTACCTATACAATTGGCAACTTTTAAACTTGGCAACAGCAAGCATGGGTATGTACATGTTCACTGAATCTGATAAAACACAATTATTTATTACATTCCATTGTTCAATTGAAACCTCAAAACATTATACTTCACAAAGAAACAAATTTATAATGTATTTCTCAGAAATAACATAGTACATTACTGCCGCAGGCGACAAATCAGGCGTAGATGGACGAACTCACTGAGCATGTAATTCATAATGTCGGCTCGGCTATATACGTGATTACGTGATTTCCATCTAAGCCTAGCTGCTGCCAACCCTTATATAGATCAAACAATGAACGGATATTTGGCGATTATTGATCAACATTATTCAAAGTAGTTTCATGATTTTCATAGTGAAATTTCCTTTGTGATAATAACACGGCAGATATGAATTTTCATACTAAGGGCAGATAGACTTTAAATTAATCACAAATACATATTACACAATTAACACATTAAACAAGTGAATATAACAGATTAACGAATTCGTTTTTATGAATTAATCAAATTAAAAAATAAACTTTAAAACTAAATATACTAATTTTATCCTTACAGCCGTGAAAGACTTGCCTCGAAGGTTGCTTGATGAAAATAAATATTAATTTACAACGTTTAGAAACCCAAGACATAAAATTATACTAACGTAATGCAAATGATTTTGGTTTTGTGATGATTTATTGTATTTGATTATATAGACATTAATAATTTGATTCATGTTTGAATTTATTGTAAATTTCACAGTTCACAGTTATTTGATTATTGTAGAACTTGTCTTTGGTGAAAATAATGTTGTTGCTTATCCTTTTAGCCACTACATAGTCATAAAACGCGGTCGCTTACTTGCTAACTCATGAATATAATAGTCAACAAAAAAAAACATAAATAAATGAAACATGTCTAATTTTTTTTCATAATTTTTGGTAGAAAAAGTTTTAAGTACTAATATTACATTGAGTTAACTAATTTACTATGTATTTGTGAAAGAAACACCTAATTATCGGTGTGCATATAATAAAGACTGTGACACAACTAGCATTGTGGCAAACTTACACATATCGTTATAGTAAAAGTGCCTTTAAAATAACATGTTATAAAGCTAAAAATAATACACTCGACTAGCATACAAAATGCTACTACATGGACAAAGTTATATTTTATGACCATTTACCTCATTAGTAAATAAATCCTTGGTAAGTATAACAACTGTTTTAAATAAAATAAGAATATGATTTATCTATGTTGAAAAACTGTGACATAATACCACTTTATGCTGACCTTTTATAATACTACTGCTGCTCACAATTTAATATTAAAATCAGTCTGATAAAAATTACGCAAAAAATTGCCGTAATATTAAATTTCGGTCCCTCATCATAATACTCAATAAACGGCTTTTCTCTCTTGGTATAAAGACTTCCATATTTTTATGCGATAATATTATGTAAACTAAAGAATCTCGTACCTTACCTTATCCATCGTCTTGATCTAGCGACACAGTCTTAAAGCTATTTTATGTCAGTTATTATTACACAAGTAGTTACGATAATATAGTAAAAATTTAGTGTAAAAGATATAATAAATAAAGCGATACTGTCTATATTCAGTCTGTTATAATATGGAATGTTTTTCTTTGAATAGAAATTGGATGATACTAATTTCGTTGAATAATGAACATCCCAACTAGAGAAATTTCTTTTAAATGGATTGTAATATTCATATTAATGCAAATTAAATTCTTTATAAAACTTTGCGTTTAATATTTTAGCAAAATATTGGGCGTAATACAACCCGTCAAAGTCGAATGGAAAGCATTTTTTCCGACACGCACATTTTCTACGCGGACATTCTGTGTTAGAAATTAGGTGACCACATTGTTGCGGAAGAGAAAGGAAGGGTCAATTTCGCACACATTCATAGCATTTTAAGCTTTTATCTCTATTGTGTAAAGTCGCGTGCAATCGCGAGCATTCTCGAGAATACTCGAAAATTCTCGGCACAAGACGCAATACGCATTTTTTCTGATATCAATTTGTATGTGGAGTGATGGACAATGATGGTCTTCAACACGTACATACATAAACTCACGCCTGTTTCCCGGAGGGGTAGACAGAAACCACGGATTTCCACTTGCTACGATCCAGACACACTCCAACACAATGGAGATAACAGTTCAAAATGCAAAGTATTTGTGGTAGTTACCACAAATACTTTCCCTTCAGCAGCTTCTTGTTTGTTATGTTAGTTTCATTCATTGTAGTTCCGCCAGAAGGAAACTTCGGACCGAACACCGTCGTGAGGAGTGTGTCAGTAGGGTTCTAGTCGAGCAGCGTGGGGGTGCGGTGGTGCGAGGAGAGCTGCGCCGCCAGCTGGCGCTGCTGCAGCAGGCAGTACAGGATGCCGGCCTGCGCCATGGCGTCCACGGTGCCGGCCGCCAGCAGGTCCGTGCGCAGCTTGGCGCCCGGGTGCGCGCTCGCCGGCCGCAGCAGCGTCGGACCGAACACCGTCGCCAGGTTGTGGAGCGACATCTTGTTTTCGCCTTCGTGTTGATTCACTCTGAAAATGGAAGAACAAAATCAAAAAATGTTAAGAGTCTGTAGGATGTCTTGGCTTCCTCTGCAAAGCGCGCGTTGAGCGTTATAGAGGGTCAGCGTTTAACATCAGGTGGGCCATTTGCCTCTACTACCATTCAAACCTACCACCTAATTATAATATACTAGTGGAATGCCCTGACTTCGTCCGCGTGTACTTTTCCACACAAACTTCCCCTTAGGGGTTGAACTTCTGGAATTCCTTTCCTAGTGCACCCCTAGACCATAAAAGGAATGTACGCTCCAAAGGAGAAGTCAAAAGTGGTATAATATTCCTAGTAAATTCCATCAGTACGAAATATATCTCAAAAAAAAGCTTATTTATTGGGCTACTCGAATGTATTAATTTTATATTTTATAGAACCTCCGTTTCCGAGAAAATAATTAAAAAAAATCTTGAAGGGAAAACATAATGAAACAGAGATGCCCCAACCAACGTGTGTAATTGTGTAGTCTATGCAATACCTCCAATATACCTACCTACTTTGAGGTTTTACTAAAACGAAGTACGGAAAAATCACTTAAATCCTTTACCTACAAACTCAAACAAACAAAAATATCATCCATGTGTCAATGTCAGTAACGTTATATTGTCTTTAAGAACTGAACTGAACTGAACTTTAAATTATTATTTTTTTACCTTAAATAAAATTATATTTAGAACAAGATTGAAAGTATGTAAAATGTAGAGGAGGACATGTATACATCGCCATCTCATGGGCACGGAAGCAAGTTGATAGTGCTATCCCTATCTATTATTCAACACGAAAATATGCCATTTTGTCTTCTTCTGCCTGTGCCCAAAGATATGATAACTAAAATATTCTCCTTGAATGGAATACGTGCTAATTACACATGAATAAAGTACTACTTCTTCTGTGCTAATACACAATTTACAATCAATTTATCTGCGCCCTGAGGTACACCTGACAACTACATATGTTTTTATGGAAGCGAGGAATGTAGGTACTTATGCATATTTCTATAGGTACCTACTATTATCAATATAGGCAGCTCCTATCTATTAGTGAACTCTCCAGCAGTGTAGGTAGGTAGGTACCTACTCAGAACGTTTCCTGAACCTACACAGAACGAATAAACTAGTAAGTGAAGTGAATTATCTGTTCATGCTGTGTATCTATCAGTAGTAGGTAGGTACCTACATTTACATAAAACTTATTTAATAATGGAGAGCAGTAAAAAATAAAAGATGATTTATAAAATATTTTGCTTTATTATTTTTTCTCATTCGACTCGACGGCCGAAGGGTCATTTTCAATGTCATCTCTTACTTATATAAATAAACAAATTAAAAAAAAAAACCTGATCAATTCACACAACATTATCTAGCCCCAAGCTAAGCAGAGCTTGTGTTATGGGTACTAGATAACTGATATACTTAAAACAATACATTACTTTTTTTTATTATGCATATAAAATACCCAGAACACCCTGAACAAATATCTGCAGATCGTACAAATATTTATTCCGAGGCGGGAATCGAACCCACAACCTCCTGCGTCGCAGGCGAACCTTCTCCCGCTCGTCATCTAAAAATATGCCAGAAAATATTAATTTTAAATATTTGAATATGCCATCTAAAAAGCTGGCAGGTGGTAATATGATAAAATTAATTATCTGTACATGTTCTGTATCTTTCAATATCACTTCGGACCCACCATACCCCCTGGCCATACCCCTGGGGGTATATTAGGTACCTGCATTTACATAAGACTTATTTAATAATGAAGAACAGTAAAACATAAATGAAGATTTATATAAAATATTTTTTGCTTTATTCTTCTTCGTTTTCAATATCATCTCTTACTAATATGCCATCTAAAAAGCTGACAGGTGGTAAGATGGTATGTTGGTGTCGTGCCCATCCTAAATACCATACAATCGTCATTACATGTGCACAGCTCCCAACAGTGCGTTTTTCCTATTATACAGCTACAATAGTATCCAGCAATTCGTTGACACCAATCATTTATAACATAATTTAAATCGAGCAATATATATGAATAGTATATTTTGCTGCCTTGGTGACGAGACTTTATCCTTCCTCTAAACTGAATTTTCTGAGTGCCTGAGTAAATTAGTGTCAACTTCTACTATAAACGTTCCATTTTCTCGAATGTGTTCCCCGTAATAAGATCTTGCTTCAGATGAGGGAGATGACCATTAATAAAAACAAAATTGGCACGATGTCTGTTATTATTTTGTTCAATCACGTAATCTGCTAGTCTATTTGGCAAATTAAACCTTTGTAAAGCTCTATTTAAAATTAACTCGGCATCGGGGTGGTTGGTTATATTGGGATACTATTTTTTTTTTAAACATATAATTTGAAGATTTATGTAAGTATATTTAAGTACCATCACAGATCACAATAGGATTATTATCTTCCGTTCCAAATAGTCCTTGGGGTATACTATACTATAAGATTGATAAATGTCCAATACCGAAATGTAAAGGCACATAAATGCGCCTCAATGCGGTTGTTTGCTTCTTCTATCACAAGTTGCACACACTCTTGGCACAACCGATCATTAATAATAATCTGTAGTAAAAGATAACCATATTAGTACTTAAAATAATAGTAGACATCATGGGAATAAACCAAGGGGTGGGCAGCAACATCCACTTGAGTAAAGCGATCAATAATGTTAGAAAAAAATAACCTACCTCACGACGACACCATTCCTCTATTATTATAACTAGTTCAGGTCCTAAGTCCAGAGCTAGTTATTCATGTTGCTGGTGGGAAGGTCGCAAGATAATATTGCAGTTAGGACATACAGCCATGGTTAGATAATATAATCAGAGTCCAGTAAAACAAGCGCCAAGGTTGATCGCAATAGAGGGTTCGGAGTCCGTAGAATAAGCAAAGGTGAAATGTAAAAAAGTGCGGGAAGATATTTAATAATAACGCGACAACACGGTACGAAGGTAGGATCATAGAGGAAAGTAATATATGGGGGGTAGGATAGACGTATGAAAAGTTATCTGTGGTCTTCTGTCTGCCGGCAAATTCAAGCTTCTTCCTGCCGCCTTCATGGACGTAGTATGCCGCCTGCATACTACGCCTGGACGTATGAATACCATGAAGTTATAGACCTATAACTTCATGATGAATACTAAGTCCATGGCCGCCTGTCTCGCTAGCTAGAGAGTATTAAAATTCAATAGTCTGCCTGCCAAAGAGAATCAAGTTCAACTTTTGGGAGTGTTGCAAGTTCTAAACTTTTGTTTGCACAACACAACAGTTAAATCAGGTTTTAAAAAAAACGGAGGTACCTTTATTATTTTTCATAAGCTTAAAAATAGCCAAATAATATGTCCTTTCTCCGTAAATAGCTATTATGTTGATAAGAATTTCGAGTTATTTTTATACCGGCCTCCATATATTTTTTGGACATCTCCTTTCAGGACTCTAGAATTTATTGTTTAGGCTGTGCGTTGATAGTCAGTCAGTCAGTCAGTCAGTCACGCAACGATTTTACATACATTGATTACCCGCTAAAATTATAGACCCTGAAACTGGGGCCTCCACATGAGCCTTAGATAATCATAAATAAGTCAAATACATAGGTATTTTTACTAAAATAATACACAAATATTTAAAAAAAAAAGTTTTTTTGGTGTCCTACCCAAATCTATCTACGTTTCTTTGGACAGGACGGTTAAGAACTTATTAGTCCACTTGAAACGATTATAAATTAGACTTTATTGGCAGGCGGGCGAGTTGTAAAAAGCCAAAAATTAAAACTGGATGCATTTGAATAGTGCCCGGTTATCCCAAGCAAATAATTGTAATATAATTTATTATGGTGTCAGCGAGCTGATCTGATGATGGAGATGGAAGGTGGAAAACGGAAATCCTCGATGGATAATAGTAGACTGGCCGTGTTTAGCCTCATTTTGATCAGCACACGGTTCCGATCACTAATTTTTAACCCCCGACGCAAAAACGACGGGTTGTTATAAGTTTGACGTGTCTGTGTGTGTGTGTGTGTGTGTCTGTCTATGGCATCGTAGCTCCCGAACGGATGAACCGATTTTTATTTTATTTTTGTTTGAATTGTGAATTAGTCGGGAGTGTTCTTAGCTATGTTTGATCAAAATCGATTCAGCCGTTTCATTGCGCTGAGGGTTTTTTAATTTTTACAAAATTAATTACTTGTATAAAAGCTTGTATTAAGAAATATATTTTCCACAAAAATCTTATTAGGTAGGATGTAAGCTTTTTATTTTTTGAATCTCTTACCTGATTTTGTACGACTGTCTGGCGAAGAGTTCAGTACAAAGTCTATGTTCAGCACCTGCAGAGTGCGGATAGACGCGGATAGGTGTGTCTGTTGGTGTTCTAAGTTGATTAATGAACACTCACTTGACGAAATGATTGAGAAGGAAGTCGATACAGTTCTTGTTGAGGTCCGGCAACTGCGCGTAGCACTTCAAGAGCGCGTGACGCCGAGTGTGCGCCGGCCCAGAGTCCACCGATGTGCCCACTCCCTGAAAGAGTAGTTAGGTCTATGAAGAAGAACTAAAGCATGGAAGTAAGGCTAAAAACAAACCGGTATCGATTATACCAGTCTCATTCTTGTGTATGAATCACGGGGTCTCATCCCAAAGAAAAAATATATTGTTCTATTTAAATTCAATAGATGGCGTAACAGGTATAGATTTGTTATTGAAGTATGTGAAAAATGAACATTGGGCCCTGAAAAAAATATTTTGTAATATCAAAAAATACCCATAACACGGGAAAATTAAATAAATGCCTCATCAATCAAGTTTAATTATTTTTAGAAAAATATAATGATGTCGTTTTCTTAGTGGTAATCATTTGAACTAGGTTGAGGTTTGACACAGTTTGTTTGTAGTACCACATGTAGTACAACTTGATAGATGGCGTTATTTTAAAAAAAAACAGATGACCCGCCAATGACGTCATGCCGATAATGAAAGAGAAAACTATATAGTATTTACGTTCTATTCTAAAATTTTCTAATAAAATATCAGACCTGTATAGATATCATTGTAACCAAAGACGAACTAGTTATACATAAAAGGCAATGTCCTGACTGACTGACTGACCGAGTGACAACGCACAGCCTAAACCGCTGGTCGTTGAGACTTGGAATTTAGAGGGTGTAGGTACCTACTATTCCTTTTAGGGTTTAAAGGTCTACTTAGAAATGAAAATGAAAAATTCGTATGCTAAGGGTTTCAAAATAGGGTTCACACGTAAAAAAAAAAATGCTGTGTATTGCGGAAAGCGTCGGTAGTAGATACCTACCTACTTGAAATTTTCGCTTCGGCCGTCAAGGAAACAAGGAAACCGGGGTTTCGTAACTTGTTCATAGGTAGTTTCCTCAAATAAAATTAACAAACATATGTTTCAGCAATATATGAAAATTGGCACGGGAACGTTGTGTTTGTAAAAAAAACACTTTACGATTTAGCCATATTTCAGCGTAAATTCGACGTTGTAGAATATAGTTTCACGATATGGGTAGTTGTTGGGATTCAAATATTTTCAGGAATGGACTCCTAAATTGGAAAACTTGAGTGTTCGTTCGTTTCAAAGGTTGTGTCACGGCGTGGTCAGTTGTTTTCTGCACGCCGCCGGGAATGTTTTCTGACTAGGCGCGGACAAAGTCGCGAGCGGGTCATCTAGGTGGTTAATGTGGGGTACCGCGAAATTCCTAATCTTAGATTTGATTTTTAACAGGCATGAAGTACAGTATTTTAATTAAAAATATGCATGGATACTACATTATAATTCCGAGGGGTCGCTGTAGGTACCAGAAACACGATAGGACAATATTTTCTCGATATAAAAAAATCCAAAGTTACATCTATTTTTTGCCTAGATTCGATTGTTTACATATTATTGGGTAAAAAATTAGATAGGTAGATAAAATCAATTCAACAACGCCGAGGGTTCACTGAAGGAGTTTTGTAAAATTATTTACGAGATATTCAATAAAAACCGCTTTTTCAAGCGGCGGGCGAGAGGCGTTTTATTGTGTATGAAGATTTGTGCCTAGGGTTGACGCAGTCTTAGTAAAGATGTTGAGTTAAAAAAAACATAATCGTCATAAAGGCCCGTCGCACATGGAGCTACTAAAAAATGACGGAACTAATCAGTAGGTAATTACAATTACAAACCACTTAGAAACTGTACCTCGCACACGATGACACGACACTATATAGATGCTCATGTTGTAAAGTTTCAATCACTTCTTTACTATCGTCAGCTTCAGCTTATAATCTCAGTGATTATTAGGCAAACTATTTTATTACACCACATGCAGCATTACTGTGGCAATGGAATCATAATGAGGTAAATCATTGTTAAAGGCAGAGGTTACCGCTTGTCATCAGGTGGGCCACTTGATCTTTTTTTTTTTTTTTTTTTTTACTTCTTGGGTGACGGAACAAGCAATAGGCCCACCTGATGTTAAGCGGTAACCTCTGCCTATGAACAGTGCATTACCTCATAGGTCACGTCCACCTAGGACGTGCCCTATGTGGCATTTCACTGCGCCCGCCACCCTGAGACATAGATGAAAAGTCTCATGTGCCTGTAAGATCTCGTTAGTATTTGAGTTTGTAACTAGTTCTTTTTGAGTAGCTCTATGTACGACGGGCCTAAGTTTTTTAACAAACGCCATCTGTTGAGTGTATGCGCGTTTTACGCGGTAATTACAGTTGCAGGTGCTAGGTGGCTCTAGCTATCAATTGCGCTGCTAGCGGCATCTAGCGTCCAGGTCAGGCAACCAATTTAGCCCGCAGAATAGCCCGAGTTATGGCGGTCACGTTTCGTTGTATGGCATGAGGTATCTGTACTAGTATAGTATTATTTTATCTGTGGTATGAATGTATTCATGTGTTGGAATGAGACAAGCATATATCTATCTGTTCTTATTTGTGTAACTTGTACCAGGCCAAATGTCAAACTACTACTACATTGATGGTACCAATCTAGGAAGATGTATATGCATGGTACCAATATTCAGGGTACAGAACGGAAAAACGACTGTCGTGTGACAATATATTTGTTTCTCTCTAACATAGGATAGCAAGCTATCTTCTAGGATAGGATTAAGATGGAACACTCTATGCTATTTTAGCACTCTATCCATGTACTACTTTATCTGTGAGTTAGGTTTAGTATTAGCACAGGAATACATAATAGTACAGGTACAGAATCATTTAAATAAATAGCGACTCTTGCCCCCATACAATAAAGTGCAAATCAGGTCGCAAATAGGCTATATATTAAGGCGCAATAGGTTCACAGCATGTCTATAATGAGCACTAGAATTTTTAAGTTTTTGATAAAAGTTCTTACAGTTTTCAAGAAGTAAAATATATATGGTATTCTTAAAAATTTTATCTAGTAAAATCATAAATTCAATACAGTATTTGAATTACTTCACACGATAAAAAAATATATCAAAGAACCTTACAAGGCATTGGTGAACAGAGCTTCAGGCAGCTCCCGTAAGTACAACTCGAGTACCACAGACACAGCAGATCACTGGAGCAGTGTACAATGCAGCCTGTTCACCCTCGCAAGCCGAGAGTAGCACCGAATCCAATAGTGGGGTAGATTGGTGGTTGGACATACCTGCGTCGCTCCCCACGCTCTCAGCAGCTCCGGGTATAAGGCATCGGTGAACAGAGCTTCAGGCAGCTCCCGTAAGTACAACTCGAGTACCACAGACACAGCAGATCACTGGAGCAGTGTACAATACAGCCTGTTCACCCTCGCAAGCCGAGAGTAGCACCGAATCCAATAGTGGGGTAGATTGGTGGTTGGACATACCTGCGTCGCTCCCCACGCTCTCAGCAGCTCCGGGTATAAGGCATCGGTGAACAGAGCTTCAGGCAGCTCCCGTAAGTACAACTTAAGGACACCTGTCACAGAATGGATATCCACTTCCTTAAGCAGCTGTTCTGCTTCGTATGCATCTGAAAATAATGTGTTCTACAATAAAGTCTCATATGGTTCGATTCTCACCTCGGAATAAATATTTGTAAGATATGCTGATATTTATTCAGGGTGTTCTGGGTATTTTCTATGTATAATAAAAAATATCTATCTATGTAATGTATTGTTTAAAGTATATCAGTTATCTAGTATCCATAAAACAAGCTCTGCTTAGCTTGGGGCTAGATAATGTTGTGTGAACCGTCCAGCATTTTTTTTAAAGTTTCATGTGCCTGTAGTTTCACCGACAGCCATACCCTTCAAACCGGAACACAGCAATTCGAGCACTACTGCTTTTCAGCAGGAATAGCTATGGCGAAGGTACTTCCCGGACAAACATTTTCACATAAAAGCTCTTTTTCTACTGAATACATAACATCCAACAGTTATATATATAGTCCTGATCCTACACTAGGATCTCTTGTGTCGTGGGTATCAAGAACTACGAATACCATTGTACCATAACACCCAGACCCGAAACAAATATATACAGATCATACAAACATTTGTTCCGCAGCGGGAATCGAACCAGCAACCTCTCGCATCTCAACTAGCTACTCGCCCGCCGCGTCACATAGAAAGTCAAAGGCTATGTCAAGCTATGTTGGTAAGTTTGTTAAGTATGTTGTCGAGTATGATGTGGAGGGATGTCTCGACAACACTTGCAACGCGGTCGTCGGGCGAGTAGCCGGCTGAGATGCGAAAGGTTACGGGTTCGATTCCCGGTGCGGAACAAATGTTTTTATGATCTGCAAGTATTTGTTCCGGGTCTGGGTGTTACGGTACCCGTAGTTTCTGAAACCCACGACACAGCGAGTTCTAGTGTGGGATCAGGACTATGTATGTGACTGTTGGTTGTTATGTTATGTTAAGTATAATGTTGTAGATGCTATCCAGCTTACTAGTTTCGAAGCTCTTCTTGAGGCGGTTGAGGTCGGAGACGCGGTAGACGCCCACCTCGTGGATGCCGCGCCGCTCTACCTCACGCACGCACGCGCTTATTATGAACGGGATGTTGCGTTTAACATATCGCCTAATGTTGTAGATGCTTACTAGTTTCGAAGCTCTTCTTGAGGCGGTTGAGGTCGGAGGCGCTGCCGGAGACGCGGTAGACGCCCACCTCGTGGATGCCGCGCCGCTCTACCTCGCGCACGCACGCGCTTATTATGAACGGGATGTTGCGTTTAACATATCGCCTAATGTTGTAGATGCTTACTAGTTTCGAAGCTCTTCTTGAGGCGGTTGAGGTCGGAGGCGCTGCCGGAGACGCGGTAGACGCCCACCTCGTGGATGCCGCGCCGCTCCACCTCGCGCACGCACGCGCTTATTATGAACGGGATGTTGCGTTTCTCGCGTCTGAAAGTTCACTTATATTATCACAATGAACACAAACACTGCCTCAATTGAATGTGCCTACAAAATCGACGGCAATTCTGGGAATTGCCAAGATGCGTATGGTCGGCTAACCGTCTCTGAACCCCATATGGCGGTTCAGTTCAGGCCACTTACTAGAGTGCGCGATATAAGTCTGTACGCGGCTTGCGTTCGTGATCGGATACTTAATCAATCATACAAATTGTATGTAGATTATTGTACGTCGGAAATGTATAAACTGTTAGTAAAACTTCGTTCCAACATCTTTTAATCAGTTATAGAAATATTATTATTTTTGGATGACGCACTGGGAGTCCAACCCTAGTTGTGTTCTGTGAATCAGTACGCCTTCAGTCGCACGCAGAACTATCTACCTTGAGGTTATACGCGGAAGCTTATTCCACCTGGCCTCGGCCAGGGCCGGATGCGGTTGGTCCAGCCGTCCCGACATAAGAGACTTACACAGTACCTTTAGAGCGATGGTAGCCTAACGGTTCAATAGTGCAACTCAGAATCCAACGATACCGGGTTCGATCCTAGGCTCCGCACCAATGACTTTTCTAAGTTATGTGTGGATTTCCATCGCTCTGTGCTTCGGAGGGCACGTTAAGCTGTCGGTCCCGGCTGTTATTGATTAATAGCAGTCGATAAGCCATGTCAGAGGCCCTCGGGCGGCTTGACAAACTCTGACACCAGAGGCCAGCACTACCTCATACGAAACGACGACGACCAGGTACTCATGCGAGGAGACTATACTTGTATCTACAGTCGATATTATAAACCCACTCACTTGGCGACATGCGTGATCTTGGCTCCGAAGAGGGCGCCGGGCTTGGCGGCGGGCACGCGGCGCGCGGACCGCTCGGGCGGCAGCACGCGCATACGCAGCGGCAGCGACCCGCCGCCCAGACCCACGGTGCGGTTCACGCCACCCGTCGCACTCTCGCTCACCCACTCCCGGAGCAACTGCAAACATCAAAGTCAAGTCAAAGTATTTTTATTGCTTGAAATACATGTTACTAATATTATAAACGCGAAAGTTTGTAAGTATGGATGGATGGATGTTTGTTACTCTTTCACGTAAAAACTACTGAATGGATTTGGATGAAATTTGGAATGGAGATAACTGGACTCCCGGAATAACACATAGGCACATTTTTATCCCAATATTCTCACGGGATCAAGACTTACGCGGGTGAAACCGCGGGGCGCTGCTTGTGTTACAATTTTTTTTTTAAAGCCTTTTATTCAGATCCATATTATAGTAAAAACTACAAATTTTCAAAAAACTATTCCTACATAGAAACCCTAAATTTTATATAATCCTTAATCTAGTCTTTTATTTGGATTTTACTAATTTTCTGTAGATCTGTTTGCCAGTCGGCAAAGGCCTCCTCCAACCTTTTCCACTCATGTCTTTCTTGAGCCACTCTGTTCCATATGACGCCTGCCACTCGTCTTTTAATCGTCTTCGTCTTTGTCGTCTTTTCTTCATCCCATCTTTTTTGTGGTCTACCTCTCTTCCTTTTACCTTCTCTAGGATACCATCGTGTCACAATTTTGTTCCATTTGCCTTTTCCTCGTATCATATGCCCTGCCCATCGCCATTTAAGCCTTCTCATTTTACTCGTTATGTCTATAACCTTTGTTTTGCTTCTTATTACACGGTTTCTTAGTCGGTCAGACTTTTTCACATTCATCATGCTCCTTTCCATTGCGTATTGGCATGTAGCAAGTTTGCTAGTCATGTTTTGTGATAAGGTCCATGTTTGACTTCCGTACATGAGAACTGGTAGTATGCAGGTGTTAAATAGTTTACTTTTTATGTTCATATGAAGGTTTTTATCTTTCATAATCTCTTTCAAACCCCAGTACCTTCTCCAGCCATTAGTTATTCTTCTTTCAACTTCTTTGCGCATTGGATTATCGTATGTTATTAACTGCCCCAGGTAAACATATTCATCTGTACAATCAATTTGGTTGTGTCTTAAATTTATAGGGACTTTCTCTCCGTTTGTCATTACTCTTGTTTTTCCGGGTTCAGTTTTAACCCTACCTTCTCGCTTTCTGTTGCCAGTTCGTTTATCATTTTTGTTATGTCTTCCGGAGATTTTGCAAATAACACAATATCATCTGCGAATCTAAGATGAGTTAATGAGACACCATCTACATGATACCGAGATCTTCCCAATTAAGACCTCTGAATATTGATTCTAGTACCGCCGAGAATAATTTTGGTGAGAGGGGATCTCCTTGTCGTACGCCTTTGCCTATTCGGAATGGTTCGCCTTTTTTCTCTAATTGTATTCTCGCAGTACTTTGGCTGTAAACATTCCTTATTAAGCGAATGTATTTGTGTTCAATACATTGTTCTTTTAATGACTCCCATATCTTTTCGTGAAACAAAGAATCGAATGCTTTGCTATAGTCGATAAATGCGATGTAATAGGTACATTGGTATTCTTTATACTTTTCTATAACCTGGCGTAATACATGAATGTGGTCTAGCACTGAATAGTCTTTACGAAAACCCGCCTGCTCAATGGGTTGGTGTTCGTCTAATATTTTCTCAATCCGATTTAGTATGATCTTGGCAAATACTTTATATATGTTGGACATAAGACTGATAGGGCGGTAGTTTGCGATTTCCTATTTGTCTCCTTTCTTATATAGAAGAATAATGTTTGATTCTGTCCATTGCTGCGGGATAATTTCGGTATTTAATATTTCGTTGAACATGTTAGTGAGGACTGGTGTTATAACTTCTTTGCTTTCTTTTAGGATTTCGTTGTTTATACCATCGGGTCCTGGTGCTTTGTCCCTTTTTTGACTATCTATAGCTTTTATTACTTCAGTTTGAAGGATGTTGGGGATATTTGAGGTCTCTATCACAGGTCGTCTTTATCCCGAGCCGTGTTGTGATCATATAATTTTTTGTAATATGATGTGGCTATTCCAAATATATTCGTTCGGTGGTGGATCCATTCTCCACTGTCGCTTTTAATTTTTGCGATCCAGTCTTTTGAATTTGTTAATTCCTTATTAGCTTTTCTAACACCTCCCGTTTTGACTACATGTTTTTCTATAATTTCCATTCGCTTTCTTTTCATATCCGTTCTTATACTTTCATTAATTTCTTTACTAAGTTTCGCTAAATTCCTTCTTCGGTATTTTCCTTCTTTTGCATTGATTAGTTGATTTCTTTGCTCTAGTAAATTCATGGTATTAGTTGTTAACCATTTACTCGATTCAGATTTCACTTTGGCAATGTGTTGCAATTGACTTTTAATAGTATTCTCTATCCAGTTGTATTTTTCCTGAGTTCCTATGGTCTTTGAATTCTCATTGAAGCCTGTAAATTTATCTCTTAGTGTGACTATTAGTTGCTCCATTTGGTGCTTGCTGAGCTTATCAATTGCTAGTTCCTGTCTTGGTCTAGGTTTTCTTGGTTGTATTGATTTTATTTCAGCTCTGATAAGTTTATGGTTGGTATTGAAGTTAAATTTGTTAATGACATCAAAATTTGTACAGCAGTTGTTTCTATTGGTCATTATAAAATCGATTTCATTCTTTGTTTTCCCATCTGGTGAAATCAACGTCCACATCTTTTTTGTGTTTTTTTTGTATGCTGTGTTTAAAATGGTTAAGTTATTTTCTAGTGTGAAGTTAATAAGTTTTTCTCCATTTCTACTTCTAATTTTGTTACTGTAGGTGAATGGTCCTAGTATTGTCTTTTCTCCTGGGCGCTTAGCTCCAGTTTGGCCATTGAAGTCTCCCATGACGATTAGGTTTTTGTGAGCATGTTTTTGTATAGTGTTATTTAAGTCAAGGTAGAATTTCTCTATTGTTTCTAAATCTGATTTTTCTGTTGGTGAATATATCTGTAAAATAGACCAATAATCTTTATATCCCGGTAACTTCAGATTCATCATTGCTATGCGCTCCGAGATTCCAATAAATCCTTCTATAGATTTTGCAAGGAATTTTTTGACGATGAAACCAACGCCATGATATCCTGGCGTCGTTCCAATATGGTACAGTAAGAAGTCTGGTTGAGAAATAATTATTTCTCCCATTCGTCTTATTTCACTAAGGCCGACGATATCCCATTTAATTTGTTTTAACGCATTTGTTAGTTCTATAAGATTTTCTTCGTTTTTCAGCGTGCGAACGTTAAGGGCTGCGACGTATATTTTTGTTTCTTTGTAGTTGTTGCTTCTCTGTGCTGCTGGAGGGTTTTGGTCTTTATCCCCCACGATGACCAGTCGGCTTGGGGGAAGGTGTATTTCTTCTGATTGATTATTTTCGTAGTTTGTTTGGAATTTCCGTTTACCGGTTAATTGCTATTGTTTATTGGGTGTTGGTCTGTTGGTCAAAGAGTTCGATCTGTGTCTCATTGCATCGAAGGCATTTATCCTGTTAGCTTTGACAGAGCTTAAGATTTGCTGTTTTCTGGGTTGAGTTTTGGAAGGTGACGGTGAGGTAGTTGGTTCCCTTTTCCTTTTTTCAGTGTTGGATTCTTTGACTACTAGTTTGTCGTACTTCAGAAAAGTTGTATTGCCCTTTTCCCTCTCTTCCTTCAACTGTGGTAGCAGTGCTTTCCTTCTCTCCAAAACTTCCTTCGAGTAATCCTCTGATACATATATGGTCTTAAAGCTCTTTTTATTTTCCATAATTTCATCTTTTCTCCATGCATTTACAAAAGAACATAGCACCGGCCTTGATTTATTCTGAACTTTATTTTTTCCTAAACGGTATAATTTGTTTATTTCAAATTGCTCTATAATTATGTTGAGGTCTTCTTTGAGGGTCACCTTAACATTTTTAAATAACTCCGATGTCGAGTTTTCCCCCTCTTCCAGCCCGAAAAAAATTACGTTGTTACTTTTCTTTTCTTTTTTTAAATATTCCATCTCTGTCTCTAGTTCACTGACTTTTTGTTTTAGTTGTTCGTTTTCTTCAATAATAGGGGTGAGTTTTTCATCCATCGTATTCATTTTTTTTTGTAAGTTATTTGGTTAGCTCAGCTGTTTGCTTCTGCATTTCTATCTTCATGCTATCCAATAATAGTTGAATTGCAAACATCAAAGTCAAGTCAAAGTATTTTTATTGCTTGAAATACATGTTACTAATATTATAAACGCGAAAGTTTGTAAGTATGGATGGATGGATGTTTGTTACTCTTTCACGTAAAAACTACTGAATGGATTTGGATGAAATTTGGAATGGAGATAACTGGACTCCCGGAATAACACATAGGCACATTTTTATCCCAATATTCCCACGGGATCAAGACTTACGCGAGTGAAATCGCGGGGCGCTGCTTGTGTTACAATAGATGTCAAATATTAATATTAGTAAGTATCAATGTATTCCTACTTGAGGCATGCAACGTTTTTACTAACAATGCATTCATACAAAATAGCAAGAATTAACCACTACAATTACACAATAATTAATAATTAAGATGTCAAAATACAAATAAATAGCTAAGTAATTAATATTAACTGTCTACGCCGCGCAGCTCCGGAACACAGTTTCCGGACGCAATGACAGATGCCAAAAAAGTCAACCAATGGGAAGCCGGAAAAAGGACGCTATGAATCAAGCTAGGGAGTCGGTCGACGAACATTACTGGTATTTTCACTGTGAAAATTGTAATCTATAAAGAATTCTAATAAACTATTTTAAAACTGCAATTTATTTCAAGTTTGTTCCCTATCACGAACAAAATTGGCGACCGTGACAGGACACGACTTGCTAACAATTGCAAGTCCGTGCATAATCATAAACGAAGAGAATAAGACGCGCCGCGCCGTGAGACAATTAGAGCGGAGAAGCGAAGACCAACGGATCCAGGGGGTCAAATCACGTACCTGCCTGCTGCCTACCTATCTCGTGAGGCGCATTTGGAGGTGCCTGCCTACGTCATAGAGCCACCTACTCAGCGGTGGATGCCTACAGATGTGGATACCTGGACACCGATCTACGTGCATTTGCCCACCATCGTAATGTGAGCCCGTTCCTATCAGTCTTCCTAGTTCTCTCCTCTTCTATCTGTGTTAATGCTCAGTGTTCATTTCGTATAATGTTTTAGGTGATTTTTCTAAATCATATCTAGGTAGTACAGATACCTAGGTACCCCCAAGTGCAAGTGACAGTGCCTACGGATTTAGCGCTAAGCATTTTGCCTAATCATCCTCAGGTAATTTGCAAGCTGAAGCCTTTCCACACATAAACATTGTGTTTTCACTGTAGTTTCGTCGAAACTACATACCTACCGACAGAGCACTTATACTTACAAGCATTTTGTCTAAAATTAGAATTTCACCTAGCGATTTTGAAAAACACCCAATCGAGCACAACCATAACTCTAAATGTTAATTTAATTTCGTCTATTTACTTGCTAAGGGTAACATAGACAGCAATTATCCCTAGTATTTTACCAATTGTCAACTCAAATCTACTTATCAAAGTGACTAAAATAAATATTCTCCTCCATCCTTCGCTACATGCTTGCCACGGTCAGCTGTTTAGTTGTTCTGACGTTGATTTCAGCGAAAGATCTATTGAGTGCAACGGCCTGGCATGCACCTACATACTGCGTGACCTTGCATGCTTGCACCGCTTAGCTGACTGCCCGTTTCTCTGACAAGAAGCCGGACCTCGCCTGCGTGCTGGACTACGAAACGAGGAGCGTATCGTATACCTTTTTGGCTAATTTACTTGTTGTTTTGGGTACTTCATCGCAATGACTTCAGATATGAATCTCAAAGATCTAACTGCAAAGCGTGGGTCCATCAAAGGACGCGTTACTAAATTCAAAGTGTACTTAGATTTATTAGTAACTTTCGAAAGCATTTCTTCTGTTGAAGTTAGTAAGCTTGCGATGAAGTTATCTAGAATGGAAGCGTTACTCATTGAGTTTGACGAGTTGCAGAGCAGAACAGAGGTACTAAATGAGCCTAATCAAGACACTGAATTAGCTACTCGTGACTTGGTAGAAAATGAATTCGATACTTGCATTTCTATTGCTCAAGATTTTATTAAAACGCACAGCTCACCCTCCCAGCAGGAAGAAGGTAATGTTTCAAGCTGTTCTCATTCCAATGACTGTCATCATCATGAGCATGAGGGCTTAAATTTAGGTTTCAAATTGCCTACTATAAATATACCTAAATTTGATGGCACTTACTACAAATGGTTAGAATTCAAGGAAATATATTCTTCTTTAATCCATGACAATCTAAGAATCAAAAATATTCACAAATTCTACTATCTTAGCTCCTATTTGGAGGGTGAAGCGGCTCGAGTACTTAGCAACCTTGAAGTATCTGATGGAAACTACCATGAAGCTTGGTCACTCCTCTGCAACCGCTATGATAACAAACGACAACTAATAAACAATCATTTAAAGTCCCTATTCAGCATCGAGTCTGTTCGTGAAACTGACAAGTCTCTCAGATTCATCATAGATCATGTTACAAAAAATCTACGTGCCCTCAGCACGTTAGGACTACCCACTGACAAGTGGGATATCCTAATCATTTATAACCTATCGGCAAAGTTAAACAACAGTACTATTTTCAAATGGGAAGAACACAGAAATAACTTACCTGAAATACCTACACTCAATGACTTCTTCTCGTTTTTGAAAAATCGTGCAGACGTTTTAGAAACTGTAAATCGTAACAAAACTGACAGACCAGCGGCCAACAAACAAGGTCCGCCATACACAAACCAACCCAAGACACAATCTAGAGCACTTGTTGCTGCGTCTAAGGAAACTACTCCTTCTCGATCAACTTTTGAGTGTGTTGTGTGCACAGGCAAACATCGCATTTATGACTGCACCACATTCAAGTCTAAGAGTCCTGAAGATAGAATCTCCACTGCGGCATCCTTGAAACTGTGTCCCAGTTGTTTGAGACCAGGCCACGATATACAAGCTTGCAAGCTCCCTGGTTCTTGTCGCTCATGCAAGCAAAGGCATAACTCTTTGCTACATTTGCCCAATACAGCTTCTACCCCTAGCCCATCTACTACATCTATTGCTATGTCTGCTTTGACGGCACCTGAAATTTTATTATGCACTGCGAAGGTGCGACTAACTAATCCTAACACTAATGAAACCATTAGTGTTCGAGCGTTACTAGACAGCGGAAGCCAATCGTCCTTTATCACAGAAAGTGTAAAGCAAAGACTTAACTTAACTTCTCAGCCATCAAATGTCAGTATCGTCACTATTGGTAACAGCCCCCTAAAGCTAAGCCCAGAACGCTGTGCTATCCAACTTCAATCCAATACAACATCCTTCCAAGTTACAATGATCTGCCTAGTGTTGAAAACTATAACGGATGACTTACCTAAGCATTCTTTTGACATTAGATCACTAAACCTAAAGGAATTCGAACTTGCAGACCCCAGCTTCAACGAACCATCCCCTATTGACATGCTTATCGGCTCTGACCTGTTTTGGGATTTGATAGGTCCTAAACAGCATTCAAATAACCCTAAACTTCGGAGCTCTAAGCTTGGATGGCTCATCGCAGGTCCTGTGCCTAATCAGAGACGAACTCCACCTAATAAGCCTACAATTTGTAATTTTCTTCGAAATGAAGATAATCCTACTGACATCCAGCAGGAGCTATCCAAATTCTGGGACCTAGAAAATGTCCCCCAGATCCAGCCTCAATCAGAGGAACAACAGCTTTGTGAAAAGCTCTTTCTCTCCAATACTCACCGAGAAAGTGATGGCCGCTTTTGTGTAGGTATTCCACTGAAAGATGGACTAGATTGTCTGGGTGAATCCTACTTCATAGCTCGAAAAAGGTTTTTCAATCTTGAAACCCGCTTCCGAAAAAATCCAGAGCTAAAGGGAATGTACTCGGACTTCATTCATGAGTACGCCGATCTTCGTCACCTCTCAGAGTCTACGGAGCCTAAACCCCCTAACTCCTTCTTTCTTCCTCACCATCCAGTCATGCGATTAAAAAGTGAATCTACAAAACTTAGAGTAGTCTTCAATGCTTCTGAAGCCACTACATCGGGCTTATCGGTCAACGACCTCCAAATGGTAGGCCCGTCAATCCAGGATTCTTTGTTTAACATCCTTCTGCGATTTCGTCAGTACCGCTATGCTCTAACTGGAGATATAGAAAAGATGTACAGACAGGCAAACGTGAGAGAGTCTGATCGTAACTTACAGCTCATACTATGGCGTGACAATGAGAATGAAAATTTGCGCACTCTAAGGCTCAATACGATCACCTACGGCTTTGCTAGTTCCAGTTTTCTCAGCACCAGATGCATTTGGCAGATTGGTGAAAAATGTGACAACCCTAGAGTCAAAACTATTATACAAATGGATTTTTACTGCGATGATTTACTGACAGGTGCCGATACCGAAGAAGAGCTACGTCTGATTCAGGGCTCTGTCTCCGATGAATTGGCTAAAGGCTGCTTTCCACTCAGAAAATATCGCTCTAACTTACCTAATCTCCTACCTCACGACTCTATCAACCATGATGAATCCAATCTAATTATCAGCAATGCTACAAGTATCCTGGGCATTGGCTGGTCCCCTAAAACAGATGAGATTCACTTTCCTCTCGACTATTCACCAGACACTATTTTCACAAAGAGAGGAATGTTGTATTCAACCTTTTAAATTTTTGACCCGCTTGGCTTGTTGTCCATTTGCACTATTAGGGCTAAAATTCTACTACAAAAACTGTGGGCAGAAAAAATCAAGTGGGATGAAGCGGTTCCGTATTCCATCCAAGTTTCTTGGCAAAGATTCAGCCAGCAACTTAATACTTTATCGTCTCTACATATCCCAAGACAAGTTCTAGCCGAGAACACAAGCTATATTGAACTTCATTGTTTTTGTGACGCTTCACAGCTAGCCTATGGAAGTTGTATCTACCTCAGATCTTTGGGCAGGGATGGCAACGTGCAAGTTAGCTTATTGTGTGCCAAAGCACGTGTAGCTCCTATCAAAGCTTGCACGATCCCTCGCTTAGAGCTCTGTGGTACTCTCCTAGGTGCTGAATTAAGTTCAGCCGTCATAAAGGCCCTAAGACTTGACATAAAGCGCTGCGTTTTTTGGACTGACTCCAGTGTAGTACTAGGCTGGCTAAAATCACCTAATAAAACAAAAACTTTTGTAGCTAACAGAGTGGCCGCCATACTCGAGCTTACGGATCCCGCAGCTTGGCGCCACGTTCCTACTGCTGAAAACCCCGCAGACCTTGCTTCACGAGGGGTGGACCCCCAAGAAGTCAAAGACGCGAATCTATGGTGGCATGGGCCGTCCTTCCTCAAACAGCCAGAGTCGTCTTGGCCAGTCATGTCAGCCGAAAAGATAAAGGACTTACCTGAATTAAAAGCGATGCCCGCTTTGGTGGCGGAGGATGAACCTTCGGTACCTAACCTCAACTTCCAAAAATGTTCCAAATTGTCTACTCTACAAAGAGTCTATGCCCAGATTTTTAGATTTTCGCACAATTGTAAAAATCCCAATGATAAGCTAACGGGAACACTAGAAGTTCATGAACTAGAAAGGTCCATGGATGTTCTCACTAAAATAGCTCAAAATGAATCCTTTTCTAAAGAGATAAATTCTCTACAATCAAAGAAATCTCTCAAAACAAGTACTCATCTCTGCTCGTTGAATCCATTCATCGACGCTTCAGGCATTCTTCGTGTTGGAGGCCGTATTGACACCTCTGCCTACCCTTATGAAAAAGACATCCTATTGTTTTGAAGTCTGATCACTACCTAACTAAACTAATTTTTCAATCAGAACATGCACGTCTCTTGCATGCTGGACCCCAACTTCTACTTGCCTATCTCCGAGAGCGCTATTGGCCTATCGGAGGTCGAAAGCTAGCTAGAGACGTCGCACGAAACTGTGTCGTCTGTCGCCGCTTCAAAGGCGACACGATGACTAACATAATGGGAAACTTACCTTCTGATCGAGTAGAGCCTGACTTTCCTTTCAGTAATGTTGGCACTGACTTTGCCGGTCCTTTCCTAATAACAGATCGCAAGGGTCGAGGGTGCAAGATAACAAAATGCTATCTTTGCATCTTCGTATGCTTTAGGTATAAGTGCCTACACCTAGAAGTGGTAAGCGAACTAACCAAAGATGCCTTCATACTAACATTAAAACGATTTATTGCTCGTAGAGGAATGCCTAAGCTAATTCACTGTGACAATGGTCGAAATTTTGTAGCTGCCGCTAAAGAAATTGGCAACTTTCTACTGGCTAATAGTAACTCTATCTGTGACTTTGCTGCACGCCGTGGCATTGAGTTTCGCTTCTCGCCAGTATACGCTCCAAATTTCAACGGTCTGTCAGAGGCCGGCGTCAAATCAGCAAAGTTTCACCTTAAAAGAACTCTAGGTCAATCTCACCTAACGTTTGAGGAATTGACCTCAGTATTTGCACAGATAGAAGCTATCCTGAATAGCCGACCTCTATGTCCTTTGAGCCCGTCACCCAACGACTTCCAGTCCCTTACCCCCGCTCACTTTCTGATCGGTAGACAAATGATGGCAATCCCTTCAACAAGCTACCTGGACTCCAGCACACACCGCCTCGATCGGTTCCAGCGGCTAGAGCAAGCCAAGCAGCACTTCTGGCGGAGATGGTCTTCAGAATACGTCGCTGAGCTACAACAGAGGACTAAGTGGCAAGTGAAGTGCAGAGAGCTCAAACTCGATGACCTAGTCCTGATAAAGGAAGTCAACGTCCCGCCGCTATGCTGGCGCCTTGGCAGAGTCAGTCGGCTCTACATTGGCTCCGATCAGATTCCTAGAGTAGCGGACATAGCCACAGCCAATGGCACTATAAAGCGAGCACTCAACCGCCTGGTTCTACTGCCTACTTCCGATAGCAATGAATCTTGAAAGAAGCTCTAGATCTTTCAACGGCCGGGAAGATGTCTACGCCGCGCAGCTCCGGAACACAGTTTCCGGACGCAATGACAGATGCCAAAAAAGTCAACCAATGGGAAGCCGGAAAAAGGACGCTATGAATCAAGCTAGGGAGTCGGTCGACGAACATTACTGGTATTTTCACTGTGAAAATTGTAATCTATAAAGAATTCTAATAAACTATTTTAAAACTGCAATTTATTTCAAGTTTGTTCCCTATCACGAACATTAACAAATTATAGTTAAGTATATAAATTAAGAAAATGTAATCAGTTTGTCTTGCACAAATTCATCTATAGTGTAGTAACATTTATTTGCCAGTAAAGTTTTTAACTTTCGCCGAAACATCAAACATCTTAATAAACAAGTTAATTTTATAAAAAAAATTAAACCCCTGACGTGAAGACTGTGACCCTGACGAATGAGCGGTAACCTCTACCTTTAACAATGCATTACCTCATAGGTCACCTCCACCTAGGAGACGCCCTACGTGGCATTGCACTGCGCCCGCCACCCTGACACGTAAAGATACTTGTGCCTGTAATTTAACCGGCACCTTAAAACACAGCAATGCGAGCACTACTGTTTTGCGGCTGAAATAGCGGTGAAATGGTGGTATTACTTACCCAGGCGAAATCTTTCACAAAAAAGGTCTACTACTACTTCTGTCTTACTTTTTTCAGAGTTCTGTATATCCGCTAATTCCTCCTAAACAATACAACGGATTTTGATGCGGTTTTCACTATCAGTTAGATAACTTTTCAGGGAAGGTTTATATATATATAACTAGAGCCCTGCCCCGGTTTCACATTTGCAAAAATTTCTCATTATTTCAAAATTACACCCGTGCGAAGTCGGGTCGTGTTGTTAATTAATAGTACAGGCAAATTAGGTGATTTTTAGCAAAAGTGTGGAAGTAATTAGTTGTAGTCACAAAACCTTTTCTAATTGTTTTGTTTGACTTGAAAATCACCTCTAATATAACTTTCACCAAATTCACCCCCCCGGAACAGGGTGAAATCGGGTGAAAACCTTATAATACCCGTAACTTAGCGGGGAAAATAGATGTAGTCGGTACAATTTGGCATACACTTACGACCGTTATGATCTACATTTGCACCAAGTATTTTTTTAATCCGACTTACGGAAAATACGAAAAAAAAACATTTCTAAAAAAATATTTTTTTGTGTATTGCGGCTCGGGGGAAATTGAAGTAGTCGGTGCAAATTGACAGAATTACCAGAAAAATGGGCTAAATAAATTAACAGGTTTGCACCTGGGTACCTCACACGGAAGTCACTTTTTCCATATTTTATTGTCGCTCTACTTCGGGGAAATTTCAGGCAATTCTGGAATTTCACTTAAACTTATTCATTTGATTAGTACTACATTCGCCGGCCATTTAATACTGGAATTTATATACGGAACATGCATTTTTTATGTATTATATATGTAATTTCGGTGCGGTGCTAAGTAACTAATATATATACTGTGGCGCTGCCCTGCTTACACTGGCCCCCGACCGCGGGGTGCATCCGTATTGATCCCAGAAAATCATCCCACGAGCTGAAAGTAATAATAACTATTCCGGATTCATACAATTAATATTCATTTCATTTTTAGAGTCCGTATTTATCCCACCTAGAAATACCTACATCTAAAACGAGTGAAAGTAACGTCAGCAAAAAAATATGTTATTTTGGAACATCTATTTATTTCATAAAATTATCAACAAAGTAACCGTATTTATACAGTATGTCCCAAAAATTAGTGTCAAGCCGAAGTCCAAAGAAAGGTTACCCCCAGAGGTACCCGAATCACCCCCATGTATGTTCCGCGATTTTTAGTAGTTTTCGAGTTATGTGTTTTTAAGACAATCGGAGCTCTTACACTTTATTGGCCATTGTGACTCGATTCGTTGAGGTAGAGGCCTGTTTTTTGATGTTGTAAATAAGCTAAATACTAGGGCTACCTTGTCTGATAGCATTTACATCAATAGCACCTACTATTGCATTAAAATAAAAATAATAATATGAAGATATTTTTCTTTTGTTAAACTCTTACTTTCAATGAACGTTTAAAAAAAAGTCACATAATCTTTTTCATCCAAACCTATTTTAAAAACATGGCTGATGTGTCAGCTATTAGTCATGTAACATTGTTCCAGATTCTTGCACAGGATCATAAAAAACACTCAATTTAATAAAAGTTAGTTCAAAAACGAGTTTTTGAAAATGTTCTGCAAGTCGCGATTAAAAAGAAATCTGGCAGTCTGAAGATTCTATTACACATAAGCAATAGTAAAATAACCCATCTTTGTTGTTCAAGGACATTATTTTCTACCTAAGAGGCAGAAACCTGCGACAGATGGTGGGCCCATTCCAACTGCCAGATCGCCTAAATGGCGAGTAATACTTGAACTTTTTAAGAGAAGATGGATAATCCACAGACATCATTTTACTAACACGCCGAAACATGATTTTTAAAACGACGGCACACCATGTCACTTTGCTTCAAAAGTTAGACAACATCTTAATGACAGGTTTTTTTTTAATACTACTTAGAATGACTGAACAAGCAGATGGTCCACCTGATGATAAGCGGTACTCTCTTCCTATGAACAGTGCATTATCACATAGGTCACGCCCTCCTAGGACGCGCCCTATGTGACATTGCACTGCGTCCGCCACCCTGAGACAAAGATGAAAACTCTCATGTGACTGTAATTTCACCGGCACCCAAACCTTTCAAACCGGAACACAGCAATGCGAGCACTACTGCTTTGCGGCAGAAATAGGTATGGTGGTAGTACTTCCCCGGACGAAGTATTTTACAAAAAAGCTCTACTATTACGAACAAAATGTGATACTTGGTGATAAATGGATTGGCCGAGGCGGGCCTATCGCATGGCCCCCACGATCTCTCGACTTAAACCCCATTTACTTTTTTGTTTGGGGATATTATAAAGAGATTGTTTACTCCCGAGAGTGCCGAAATGTGCAAGAATTGCGAAGAAGGTTGATCCAGGCAGAAGCAAGTGTTGTGTGTCGAGTTGGGGTGAAGTGTGGCAATGAAACCGATGGTAGTGGTATCGTTCATAATAAAAAAGTGAGAAAGAGGGTAGATCGATATATCTGCCAATAATATCTACTCGCAAAGACATTAGTTAGTTCTCCCGTGATAAGATACGATTAGAATACGATTTAAAATGTTTTTTATTGCACTTAATCCAACCTAATACCGAATTTGTGAAATTTATAAATAAAATGTGCAATTTATAAATAAATAACGAAATTCCGATATTAATATCAGAATTCCAATATTGATATTTAATATCGGAAATCAGTATAGGAATTGAAAACCTGCCGATATTACATGCCCTAAACGTGACAAACAAGCAGACGGCCCGCCTGATGTAAAGCAGTCACCGCCGCCTATGGACAACACCCACGGTATTGCAAACGCGCTGCCTACCATTAAGAGCCCTATTGATATTTCTCTTGAATTTACCCATATTGTATAATTTATAAATATTTGTACTATCTGCAGATATTTGTTCAGGATGTTATTAATGTTATGTTATATGTTTTCTTTGGGTATTTTCTATGCATAATAAAAAATATCTATCTATGTAATGTATTGTATTAAAGTATATCAGTTATCTAGAACTTATAACACAAGCTCTGCTTAGCTTGGGGCTAGATAATGTTGCGTGAACTGTCCAGTATTATTTATTTATTAAATATTTATTTATGATGGTGACAGCGAGCTGATCTGATGATGGAGACGGAAGGTGGACAACGGAACTCCTCGATGGATGATAGTAGATTACTGGAAACGTTCTAGAGGTTATTTATTTTTACTTATTTGCTTATATCCCACAAGTTACACAGTCTAAAATAAAATTAAAACTAGTTTTGAAACGTCTATAATTGTTTAATTTTTTTACCCTTTCTTTGGCCCCAATATCTTCTACAACCGCCGAACCAATTTAGCTCATAACCTTACACAAATTGTACTAATACTATATACCCATCTACCAAATTGTATAAAGAATACTAGTTTTATAAAGAATATATCAACAGTTCGCAAGTTATCTTCGGACAAACATACAAACATACGAACGCCAATTATTAATAATTTGCATCCAACAAAAATATATGAAAATGATAGTAAGGCATTTTTCTGTCTGACCGTACTAATATTCATTGTTAAAGGCCTTGGCGTGGTATGAATCCGGACTACATTTTGCGATTAATACGGAAAAATATACAATTTTATTATTCGTGGGATGAATACGGCCTACATTTTGGTATGAATCTGCACCCCCACCCACGCCGTTGATTTTTTATTGAGATCTATTATTAAGAAGTACTTCCGGTACGAAATTTGTGTTTTTTTTTACGTGCGAATGTGGTAAACTGATAGTATATACCATAATAAAATTTGCACGACTACATAAGTTTTCCCCAAAGTACAATTTACAAAAAAAGAAAAAAAACTATGTTCCGTAATTCGCTGAGGTGTGCAAAACTAATATAGTGTTTATAATACTTATAGAAACCTTATGTAAGTTTGCACCGAGTACATAAATTTCCCCCGAGCCGCAAACTAAAAAAAACGAATTCACAGTGTTTCCCACTATGCACGTAGTTGTAATTAAAATCCATAACGCACTAAGACTGTCTCTATAAGTAATTGAACTTGCACTTAACACTTTTTTGTTTATTCAAAAGTTACAATTTTTCAAAGTTTGTACCTAATATTTAAAAGCCTTCCGTATGCGCCAGAAACGGTGCAAACCTGGGATAAGCTTCTATTCGTGTCATCTATCGATTCCATAAGAATCCACGACTACTCGACTTAGGGCCACACTTTTTTCTAATTTGCCTGTACTATAAGGTGGATGATCTGACTTGTGGTTGTGGCGCATTACCATACGAATACCATAAACAATTTTTATGTTTGTTTTGCTTAATCGTAGCTAATTGCAATTGCGGTGAAATTACAGGCACATGAGACTTTTCATCTTTGTGTCTCAGGGTGGCGGGCGCAGTGCAATGCTACATAGAGTGCGTCCTAGGTGGACGTAACCTATGAGGTAATACACTGTTCATAGGCAGAGGTTACCGCTTAACATCAGGTGGGCCATCTGCTTGTTCCGTCATTCAAGTAGTAGCAAAATAAAAATAAATAAAAAACAATTGTTGTAATGCGAAATAAACGAAAAAAAAAAACGCTTCACAAGCGTGAGCACCCACCTTAATAATGAAGTAAAAAGTTTTTTTTTTAATAATACTTGGAACGACTGTTCATGCAGACGGCCCACCTGATGCTAAGCGGTACCCTCTGCCTATGAACAGTGCATTATCACATAGGTCACGTCCACCTAGCACGCACCCTGTGGCACTGCACTGCGCCCGCGACCCTGAGACATAAAGATGAAAAGTCTCATGTGCCTGTAATTTCAGCGACAGCCATACCCTTCAAACCGGAACACAGCAATGCGAGCACTACTGCTTTGCGGCAGAAATAGGTATGGTGGGTGGTGTACTTCCCCGGACGAACTCTTTCACGAAAAAGCTCTACTGCTACTAAAGCCACACCAAACAATAATAATGAAATAGACTTACTCTCACCTTGATAGTACACTTGCCCCTGAGCACCGGTCTGGCGGCATCTTCGTACAGCAAGAGCCTCAGGTTCTGGGAGCCCTCCAGGTCGAGCGTGAAGCTCTCGTTCCAGCGCGGCTGCGCGGAGCGGCACACCAGCTTAGACTTCGCTTTGCGGAAGTAGTGCCCGTATGAGTCTACCTCCACGACTATGTAGTAATCTGCAAAATACACATACTCAAATAAGACTTTTTTTTTATGTAATGGCTCGACAAACTGGCTTACGTCCCGCCTGATGGTCAAGCTGAAGCTGAAGCTGTTACCGTCGCCTATTGACATCTGCAACACCAGAGGTATTGCCAATGCGTTGCCTGCCCTGAAGGACTCATTTTACAGTTTTTGTAGCGGCTCATTTTGCAGTTAAAACTTTGAAGTCGGTACGTTACATGCTCACTCAGTAACAGTAAAGGTTACAAACTTTAGTACAGGCAAATTAGCAAAAAGTGTGGCCCTAAGAGTAGTCGTGGATTCTTATGGAATCGATAGATGACACGAATAGAAGCTTATCCCAGGTTTTCACCGTTTCTGGCGCATACGGAAGGCTTTTAAATATTTGGTACAAACTTTGAAAAATTGTTACTTTTGAAAAAACAAAAAAGTGTTAAGTGCAAGTTCAATTACTTATAGAGACAGTCTTAGTACGTTATGGATTTTAATTAAAACTACGTGCATAGTGGGAAACACTGTAAATTTGTTTTTTTTTAGTTTGCGGCTCGGGGGAATTTTATGTACTCGGTGCAAACTTACATAAGGTTTCTATAAGTATTATAAACACTATATTAGTTTTGCACACCTCAGCGAATTACGGAACATAGTTTTTTTTCTTTTTTTGTAAATTGTACTTCGGGGGAAATTTATGTAGTCGTGCAAATTTTATTATGGTATATACTATCAGTTTACCACATTCGCACGTAAAAAAAACCACAAATTTCGTACCGGAAGTACTTCTTAATAATAGATCTCAATAAGAAATCAACGGCGTGGGTGGGGTGCAGATTCATACCAAAATGTAGGCCGTATTCATCCCACGAATAATAAAATTGTATATTTGTCCGTATTAATCGCAAAATGTAGTCCGGATTCATACCACGCCACGGCCTTTAACAATGGATATTAGTACGGTCAGACAGAAAAATGCCTTACTATCATTTTCATATATTTTTGTTGGATGCAAATTATTAATAATTGGCGTTCGTATGTTTGTATGTATGTCTGAAGATAACTTGCGAACTGTTGATATATTCTTTATAAAACTAGTATTCTTTATACAATTTGGTACATGGGTATATAGTATTAGTACAATTTATGTAAGGTTATGAGCTAAATTGGTTCGGGGGTTGTAGAAGATATTGGGGCCAAAGTAAGGGTAAAAAAGTGAAACAATGATAGACGTTTCAAAACTAGTTTTAATTTTATTTTAGACTGTGTAACTTTTGGGATATAAGCATAGAGGTAAAAATAAATAAACTCTAGAGTTTTTCAAGTAATCTACTATCATGCATCGAGAAGTTCCGTTGTCCACCTTCCGTCTCCATCATCAGATCAGCTCGCTGTCACCATCATAAATAAATATTTAATAAATAAATAATGCTGCATAGTTCACACAACATTATCTAGCCCCAAGCTAAGCAGAGCTTGTGTTATAGGTTCTAGATAACTGATATACTTTAATACAATACATTACATAGATAGATATTTTTTATTATACATAGAAAATACCCAACGAAAACATATAACATAACATTAATAACATCCTGAACAAATATCTGCAGATAGTACAAATATTTATAAATTATAAAATATGGGTAAATTCAAGAGATATATCAATAGGGCTCTTAATGGTAGGCAGCGCGTTTGCAATACCGTGGGTGTTGTCCATAGGCAGCGGTGACTGCTTTAGATCAGGCGGGCCGTCTGCTTGTTTGTCACTTTTAGGGCATGTAATATCGGAAGGTTTTCAATTCCTATACTGATTTCCGATATTAAATCTCAATACTGGCATTCCGATATTAATATCGGAATTTCGTTATTTATTTAGAAATTGCACATTAGGTCCGATAAAGTGCAATAAAAAATATTTTTAAATCGTATTCTAATCGTATCTGATCACGGGAGAACTAACGTCTTTGCGAGTAGATGTTATTGGCAGATATATCAATCTACCCTCTTTCTCTCTTTTATTATGAACGATACCACTACCACCGGTTTCATTGTCACACTTCACCCCAACTCGACACACAACACTATCGGTATCCGGTCGCGTAGCAGTGGCCCGATCAGCTAATTATGTTGCAAACGATTTCTATCATCCGCTTGATGCTAACAAAATAATATTTCTATCGCTGGTTTCCGATCAGCTATCTTTTCTTGCTCCGATTTCTATCGATGTGTTACAATCTGAAGTTTTTACGAATTATGGATAACCCAACCACTTTACAAAGTGCGATTACGCTATGGACCGTGTATAAACGTACTAACCATTTTTTTTAATCAACCGTATGATACGACTCTTTTATGATTTGTCTATGATAGAAACATATTTTTACTCTGTGCTTTGTGACATGTGAGATTTTATTTTTAATTTCTTGATCATGATGTTACCGATCCAGCCTGGGCGTCCGCGTTGGAGGAGAGGCGCATCGGAGGCATGTCTTCCGAATAAACACCTCTACAACATTGGACCCTCAGACAGCCTGTAGAAGGTGTCTGACCGAAGAAGAATCGGCTGCCCAACAAATAAATAATTTAGAGTGCAGTTCGACCTACCAAATTTTATGAAGTTATCATCGGACAAACATGATAGGTATACCTAGCTACTTACTTTGCTTCGCTGGGTCAATAAAATAACAATCTATGTACAATACAAACGTTTAATAAATACTGATTGATATAATTTATTAATGTAATTATAAATAATGAATAATAAAAGATTTTTGAATTGCAATTCATAGTATTTTTGTTTGCCTGCCTATATTGAGGGAATGGTAGGGAGGGGGGGCCTTTTCGATTATAACCTCGCTTCCTCATTGTCCACTGGCAACGCTGCTCCTCCATAAAGGCAAGTAAATATGCTCTCGACATGGTACCTAACCTAAAATGAAAGATACATACCTACTTACACATTTAAATTGTTTTGTACGTAGTTACTGAATGTTTTTATTTGATTTGGAATGTAATTAAAACCATGTTCAACCAAGAAAAAAACTACTTTTATGACTTATCTTTTAGATACACACACACACAGATACAGATACACAGATACACACAGACACACACAGACAGATACACAGATACAGATAGATAGATAGTTTTTTTTTTTTTTAATTTAATTACTTAATTTATTTTTCTGATGCCTTGATGATTATAATTATGTAAGCAAGTTGTGTTGTATTGTCTGCCATCATTGGCCTTATTGTCGTCTTTTTTTTAACTACCTTATGTTTATGCAAAATGTTTAGTGCACGATGTGTTCATCTGTAATTGGAATTGCATGTTAATTAGATCTTAAGCTAGCAATAGTAAGCACCCAACCATGTAAATTCTGTTGATGTTCCATAATAAAAATTAAATTAAATTAAATTGAATTAGATTTCTATCGTTTGAAACAACCAGTTACTGGTTTCTATTGCAATAGGTTGTGTTGCGATCAAATGTAGTCATTATTCATTGAAACAGCGGTACATGATCGCTACTTCATACTATCGATAGAAACACTTCATGTCAAAAGGCTTTTTGTTGCAATCAAGCTTTGTTAGCAACAGGGTGAGTTGCATGATCGCTAAAACGTCATTTTCAATAGAAACAGCATTGAAACAGCGCACGGTGATAGCAACAGGAGATAGCTAATCGCTCGGCAGGCACCACACTTTTTTGATTCTTACACATTCTCCAGATAATTGAAAACCATCTTCTCTATTGAAATTTCTGTATTTAGTTATCTCAATTGCCTCTTGTGCCATTACAAATATTTATATAATATACGAATCTTTGCTCGTTGTATAGGATATTGATGTTATCTAAAAGCTTATGTTATAAATAATTGTAAAATTCTGATTCTCTGAAACGATTTCTACACTAGTCCGTGATTTTCCGGAAAATATATTTAAAAAATGGCTTCCACTTTTTTTTAAAAATGTTTTAACTTATTTTTGTTTGTGATGACAGTAAACCTCAGATATCGATTTTTAAAGTAATCGAAACCGTAACAAAAAAAAGCATTTACATCCACAGCACGAACCATTGCATTGAAATAAAATTAAAAATATGGAAAAATTAAAAATTCTGTTTAGTCCCTTACATTCGAAGGACATTTTCAAAATAAAGTCACATAAACTTTTTCATCCAAACCTATCTTAAAAACTTGGTCATTATGTCAGCTATTTATAATGTAAATTTGATTGAGATTCTTTTACGGGATCATTCATTATATTCAATTGAATGCGAAATTCTGGTTTTTAAGATTAAGTGAAATCGTATATAAAACTAAATAATAACTTTCAGCATTGCATGTATTCAGTGAATCACTTCAGTGAGTGTTCAGTGTTCAGTCATTCTAAGTAGTATTAAAAAAAAACCTGTCATTAAGGTGATTATAGCCTCGAACGACCTTGGGCATCTGGGCGGAGCCTAGGAAATGTTGCATCCCGAGCCCGCACCACACGCTATGCATAAACATTGGCACAATATTCAGAAACAATGAATAATCGCAGCGAGCGGCGCGCGCGGCAGCGGGCGCCGGCCGCGGCGTGGAGTGCGTCGCGCTGGTCATGCAGACCGCGGCGCGCGGCAGGCGAGAGCCGCGGTTTGGCACGAGGTGCTCTAGTCATGCAGTCATATCCTAAAAATAATACACACTGCACGTTTCAAATCTAAGTCCAGCGGTTTTGGCTAAAGTGATATTGCTACCTAAAGACACGGATGAATAAGTTACTGCGGGCGAAATGATAAATAATTTTCGAATGAAAAAACTCGAATGTTAAATCTCGAACGAATAATCTCGGATGAAAATTCTCAAATGAAAAATCTCGAATGGAAAATCTAGAATGAAAAACCCCGAATGAAAAATCTCGAATGATAAATCTCGAATGAAAAATCTCGAACGGAAAAAATCGAATGAAAAGTCTCAAACGAAAAATCTCAAATTAAATATATCGAAGGAAAAATCTCGAATAAAAAATCTTGAGTGAAAAATCTCGAATTAAAAATCTCGAACGAAAAATCTAGTATGAAAAATCTCGAATGAATAATCTCAAACGAAAAATCTCGAAAGAAAAATCTCGCCCTAAAAATAATACACACTGCAAGTTTCAAGTCTAAGTCCAGCAGTTTTGGCTAAAGTGAAGTGAAGTGCTACCTAAAGACACGGATAAATGAGTTACTGCGGGTAAAATACTGATAATGATAAATAAGGATAAATGATTTATTGCTGTTAGATCTAGGTGGTAACATTTTTTGGTGTTAAGGTCTTAATGTGCATCTATAGTCTGCCATGTCTGGCCTACAACATTAAATACAAGTAAAAACAAAATTAATTAATAAATGTCAAACAATAATAACAAAAAGTACAAACAAATAATATGAAACATAAATGACATTGAAATTAGCATATATAAATTAGATTGTAATACAATAAAATTTGCCAATTAGAAATTCATTAATCAAGTAATAAATCTTTTCTTCTAAAAGCTTCGTTAGTTTATTTTTAAAAGCACCATACTGTTTTCGGTGCGTATTGACAAAGGAATCTTGTTGTAAAGGATAGGCGCCATGCCGAACACACTGTGCCGTAATTAGGCTGTTTTACCTTCATGATTAGGCAGGCGACCCTCTAGGCGACTGCAAACCGGGTACTGGGCAAACCGTTGATGATTCGTCCGGACAAAGATTGCTACTTCGTATATGTACAATGAGGCAAGAGTGAGAATTCTCCATTGCCTGAAAACACCCTTACACGTGTCTGTCTGTCTGTCTTAGACCAAACATTGATCGAATGCATCTCAGCTGTGCCTTCAAAAACCTTAGTTTTATTGGTAGAATTGCCCCAAAATATAACTCCGTACCTCAGCAACGAAGCAGTGTTGCCATAGTATGCCACAAGTAAGGCCGTTTAGTTAGCGACTTTACACAATTTATGCAGCGAAGTATGTGTGAAATAATTACCATGGTGATTGTGTTTCTATACCTACCTAGGTACTTAGTTTACCTTTTATGAAGTGTAATTGTGATTTCATATACCTACCGTTTTTTTATGTTGAAATTTGTTTTCCGGTTTCATAAAATGTATACACACATTTTGAATACCTTAGTTGATAATTTTAATTAGTTTGAAATCAATCGTTTTTGGCTGGTGGTATTTCCAGTTATTTTGATGCATGTTAAAAGAGTTAGTCGGTATTTTGCAATCATACCATCGTAATGAGCACTCGTTGTTTACATACAAAACCTTCCTACTAACCTAATTTGAACCTTAGAACTGTGGACAGCTTGCGTTTTTTTCTTGCGTTACATACAGTAACTGTTACCTACTATAATAATTATATAGTTAAGTTTTGTTTCTTTTTGTTCCTATTATTATTTTCTAAGGTGTACTTACAATAAAGTATTTTATATCTATCTATCTATCTACTATTGGATTTTCTTTATTGGGTTTTTTTTAATTGGATTTTTCATCCGAGATTTATCATTCGAGATTTTTCATTCGAGATTTTTCATCCAAGGTTTTTCTTCCGAGATTTTTCATTTGTGATTTTTCATATACGTTCTAATTTTTATAGTAGATAACATAACATTACACCCATCAGTCACATACATAGTCCTGATCCCACACAAGGCATCCCTGTGTTGTAGGTATCAGAAACTACGAGTACCATGGTACCATAACACCCAGACCCGGAACAAATATTTGCAGATCATACAAACATTTGTCCCGCAGCGGGAATCGAACCCGCAACCATTCGCATCTCAGCCGGCTACTCACCGACGCGCTACAGAGGTCGTCAAAGATAAGAAACCAACAAGCGTCCTCGCGCAAACAAGATATCTAAACGATAACGATCAATATTTACAATGTTTTGTTCAAGGAACACAAAGCACAAATAAAAAACTACGATGAGTACACTAACTGCTATCGTGTCTTATTGTGCCCGAAGCAGTCGGTGGCACTCATAGGAACGGAGCAAAAAAGTGACGCGGGTACCCCGTGCGAACGCTTGGGCCGGACTGACTTCCGCGGTCGAACCGCCCGTGGCAGCTCGTTTTACAGTTTTTGTTTTATTGATTAAAAATAATTATTATTTTTGAAACTGTAAACATATCATGTGTAAAGTCTGTAAATTGTCTATAATATTGTGAAAGAATCATTAAAATAGCTGCAGGCGTTTGGAAGGAGTAGGAATTCTTGCGTAAATTATAGGGAACAATGTTTTATTTTTTCCTGTCAAAAGCAACAGCAATTTAAAAAATGTAAACATATAGTTCTATTCTTGACTATATTATACCAATTAAATGATTTTTTAAAAAATATTTGGGCCATTTTTGTAGGAGGAGTAAGCTTTCCAAAAAGGTCTATTTTGAGTTTCGGAAAAACTAATCGTCTTAAGATATTGTCTAACTTTTGACGCAAAGTGACATGGTGCGCCGTCGTTTTAAAAAATCATGTTTCGGCGTGTTAGTAAAATGATGTTTGTGGATTATCCATTTAAATCTTCTCTTTAAAAGTTCAAGTATGACTAGCCATTTAGGCGATCTGGCAGTTGGAATGGGCCCACCATCTGTCGCAGGTTTCTGCCTCGTAGGTAGAAAATAATGTCCTTGAACAACAAAGACGGATTGTTTTACTATTGCTTATGTGTAATACAATCTTCAGATTGCCAGATTTCTTTTTAACTCCTACTTGCAGAACATTTTCAAAAACACTTTTTTGAACTAACTTTTATTAAATTGAGTGTTTTTTATGATCCTGTGCAAGAATCTGGAACAAGGTTACATGACTAATAGCTGACGCATCAGCCATGTTTTTAAGATAGGTTTGGATGAAAAAGATTATGTGACTTTTTTTTTTAAAACGTTCATTGAAAGTAAGAGTTTAGACAAAAAAAAAATATCTTCATATTTTTTTTTTCTTTATGCAATAGTAGGTGCTATTGATGTATATGCTATCAGACAAAGTAGCCCTAGTATTTAGCTTATTTACAACAAACAAAACAGGCCTCTAGCTCAACGAATGGAGTCACAATGGCCAAAAAAGTGTAAGAGCTCCGATTGTCTTAAAAACACATAACTCGAAAACTACTAAAAATCGCAAAATGGGGGTGATTCGGGTACCTCGGGTGGTAACCTTTCTTTGGACTTCGGTTTGACATTACTTTTTGGGACACACTGTATATATTATTACTTTGTTGATTATTTTATACCAACAATTTTATGAAATAAATAGATGTTCCATAATAACATATTTTTTTTCTGACGTTACTTTTACTCGTTTTAGATGTAGGTATTGCTAGGTGGGATAAATACGAACTCTAAAAAATGAAATGAATATTAATGGTATGAATCCGGAATAATTATTATTACTTTCAGCTAGTGGGATGATTTTCTGGGATCAATACGGATGCACCCCGCGGTCGGGGGACAGTGTTAGCAGTGTAGCGCCACAGTATATATATTAGTTTCTTAGCACCGCACTGAACTTACATATATAATACTTAAAAAATGCATGTTCCGTATATAAATTCCAGTATTAAATGGCCGGCGAATGTAGTACTAATCAAATGAATAAGTTTATGTGAAATTCCAGAATTGCCTGAAATTTCCCCGAAGTAGAGCGACAATAAAATATGGAAAAAGTGACTTCCGTGTGAGGTACCCAGGTGCAAACCTGGTAATTTATTTGGCCCATTTTTCTGGTAATTCTGTCAATTTGCACCGACTACTTCAATTTCCCCCGAGTCGCAATAACAAAAAAAGATTTTTTTAGAAATGTTTTTTTTTCGTATTTTCCGTAAGTCGGATTAAAAAAATACTTGTGCAAATGTAGATCATAACGGTCGTAAGTGTATGCCAAATTGTACCGACTACATCTATTTTCCCCGCTAAGTTACGGGTATTATAAGGTTTTCACCCTATTTCACCCTGTTCCGGGGGGGTAAATTTGGTGAAAGTTATATTAGAGGTGATTTTCAAGCCAAACAAAACAATTAGAAAAGGTTTTGTGACTACATCTAATTACTTCCACACTTTTGCTAAAAATCACCTAATTTGCCTTTACTACTTGATGTTAATACAGTAATTACTTGATGATGTAATCTAAATAAATCATAGACAAGATACACGATTAGTGAAACTTTTCACGATTGGTGTTTTTTTTTCCGTTTTTTTTTTGAATTTGTCCCTCTTAAACCCCGTTTTAGGTCCCTCCTTCGACTAGAGAAAATATTAAGATTAAATTTGTATACTATTCATTAGGTAATCACATTACTTAGATAATAGTAGAGAATTTATTCCTTATATTTGCTACTTTAAAGCAAAACTAAGTTTTATCATTTGTCGCTTACGTCAGTTACGTTACGTTACAGTTACGTTAGTTCAGAGTTGAAGAAATCTATACCTCATTTCTTCCCGGGCTCAAGTGAGCAATAATAGCGCTGTCACTTTCTTGCAGCTATTGTTTTCTTGCTAGACTCCGCCCATCTAGCTTATTAAGGAATATGTTATTTACTGGAAGAAAGTTATAGCCGAGTCAATCATGGATGCAATGGCGGCGATGAGCTCACCACTTGTCACGTCTATATTCACGGTGAAGCTTTTTGAGGCTCTGTCTACACGCCTTTTGCGTGTGTCTTTCGTGTAGTCTGAAATAAAAATTGGTGTATTGAATGGTAATGGTTCGTTACCGGCTGCGGTGTCCAGCGGCGCCACCATCCCTCCGATATGCAGCTGCAGGTCTCCCAGTAGCAACGAGTCGTCCCTACCACTCCGCAGCAAGTAGGACCCCATGTCGGTTTGCAGGTAGCTTCGGCAGGCCGTCACCCACGCCTGCAGCTCCAGCATTGATATAGTGCTGGAGCCGGCAGGGGGCGCTGACGACGACTGTAATCATAAACACCAAGATTTCCATCATCATCGTCATTATTGACAGCTCGTAGTAGCCCACTGCTGGGCATAAGCCTCAAACACCAATCTCTTCTGGGCATTTTGAATCCTGGTCTTTCCCTGTCTGTACAGCAACAAGGTCACGTTTAGTAGTAGTAGAGTTTTTTTGTGAAAGAGATCGTCCGGGGAAGTACTACCACCATACCTATTTCTGCCGCAAAGCAGTAGTGCTCACATTGCTGTGTTCCGGTTTGAAGGGTAAGGGTGCCGGTGAAATTATAGGCACATGAGACTTTTCATCTGTCTCAGGGTGGCGGGCGCAGTGCAATACCACATAGGGCGCGTCATGAGGTAATGCACTGTTCATAGGAACCGATTTTGATCAAACATAGCCAAGAACACTCCCGACAAATTCACCTACCAAACAAACCAAAAATATAAATCTGTTCATCCGTTTGGGAGCTACGATGCTACACACACACAGACACGTCAAACTTATAACACCGTGTCGTTTTTGCGTCGGGGGTTAAAAATTTAAAAACCACTGATTAAGTTCAGTGTTCCAACACCAGCTTTCAGACAAATAAAACTGCATTGAAATCGGAGCACCCGTTGCACCCTAGATCCTATTCAATTCATTGTGTACTGGTCATCATCAGACCCAGGGCTCTGAGAGAGCCGTCGTTTTTGCGTCGGGGGTTAAAAAGCTCTACTACTAAATTGCCTTCATGTAAGGTACCTGCAAGGCATGAATGGAGTCTATCCACTGCGTGCGCTCGTACTCCGAGCTGAGGAAGAAGATATGTTGTCTCTGGAGCGCGGCGCCGCTCGCCGCTTTGGCGCCCACTCGGAAGATCAGATTGGGGGAGGCCAGTACAAGCTGTCCTTCGAGCTCAGCAAGTTTCTTCCGTTGTTTCTCCGCTGTACCGCGCCCGCCTAGTCGCATTTTCTGTAATTATTTATAAACATCAGACCCAACAGTCACATAAATAGTCCAGCCGGCCTAGCCAAGTGGCATTCGCTTTTAAGCGATTCCATTTCTACAGTCGTAGTACAGTAGTACCCAACTGATATGGTTTACCGATGTACCTGCGCAGAAGATGAATTTTTAAAGCGCGGGAATTTTCCTGTACCCCTATTGGTCGGCAGCTGCCGCCATGTTAGCGCGCGAAGTGTAATTGTGAGGGGCGTGACTTGCAAGTGAGACGGAACTAACAGCTGCAGTGTATTAACCTTATAATAGTGACCTAAGGTTGATTGTAAGTTTTGAGCATTCTTTCGTTAATCTTCGGAGCCATACTTTCTTTTCTGCGCGAACGAAGATTCACGACGCGCCATATCAGTTGGGTACTACTGTACAATACAATAGACCACGTGACATTTCGATACCTTACGACAATCTCATACAATGTTTTTTTTCAATGGCTTTTCTACAAACGACATCGTCGTTAGAATGTTACTTTGTCTAGGTATTCTGATCCCACACTAGGATGGATGGATATCACGAACTACGCGTAACATGGCACCACAACATCCAGACTAGGAACAAATATTTGCAGATCCAAATATTTGTGCCGCAGCGGGAATCGAATCCGCAACCTCTCGCATGTAGACTCCTTCGTCTCCTACCGTGGATGTCGTAAAAGCCGAAAGAGCCACCGTACCTACTTATAGTCTAGTGCTAGCATTGCCGTGTTCCGGAGTATACAGGAACCGGGAGAAATTTAATCGATTGCCCTCCCCCATGAAATGAGATTAAATGAGATTTTGCCGGATGGACATATGGGCTCACGTAATTAATGGACGCCTTCTGTAAAAGGAAGTCGCTAAGGGCTATAATGAAAATGAAATGAAAATGAAACCAGTATGAATGATAATGTACCAGTATATGGTGACCCTAAGACATTCTTCCTTTAGCTTTATATAGTTTGTGGTATGGTTGAGGTATTTAAAAGCCTTGTATTTGATGGTAAATGGTTTGTATTATGAGACTGCACAATATTACTAAGTCACTAATAAGTACCTCAATGCCTCAATAGTAGATGGTCGCGGACTGCCTCGGTTTTGGCAAATGTTTATTAAATGCAGACGTTGCATTAATACACAAATGCTGTGTTCGTTTAAAACCTGAACACCCTCTTTTGATGTACACTCGTTTCTGCAAGGTGCAGGCGGGTGTGTATTACGAGCTACTTTGTACCTTATCGTCACTAGCGGCGCGTTCCTCGGCGAGTATCTGGTCGCGGACCGTGGAGGCCTGCGACTTCAAGGCCACGATGTTGGCGGGCGAGGCCTCGCGCGCGTCGCCCGCGCTCGCCATGGCGCTGTCCTCCTCCACCACCACTATGTCGGGCAGCGGAACGAACCACTTCAGCTCGAACGTGAACTTATCTCGACCGGATGCCTGGAAACATTATATTATATTATATAGCTTTAAGTTTGTTGTTTTTACAAGCTTTTATTTAACTTGCAGTGTTTGTTTGTAAGTTCGTATGTTCGGGTCAAATCTTGCAACTGAATTTTAAACCAGTTATCTTCATATGAAAAATTAGGCATACCAAAGCAAATACAATATTATGGTGACAGCTAACTGAACTGATGATGGAAGGTGGACAACGGAACTCCTCGATGGATAGACTGGCCGTTACTAGGCTCATTATGATCAGCACATGGCTCCAATCACTAATTTTATAAAAGCTCGTATTGAAAACAAATATCTACACTAATATTTTTCAATAAAAAAGTAATTTCAATGTGTAAACCACACTTATTGATAGGATAACATTAAATTGAATGTATCGTGGTGTGTCCGGCCCAAGAAAAGACCCCTCCATCTCCTCCCGTGGATGTCGTAAAAGCCGACTTAGGGATTACCCGGACTTGTTTGTAAGATTCGTTGGTATAAGATTTGTCCTGGCTGCTAGCTCATTTATGGAATGTGATAATACTGGAAGAAAGCGTTAGCTGAGTCAGTCGTGGGAAGCAATGGCGGCTATGAGCTCACCACTCGTCACGTCTATATTTCACGATGGTGCAACCCACTGTGAAAAGAGGCCCATTGAGGCGTGTGTCTATGAATGTATGTATGTATGAATGTGACCCAAAAATTCCGTTCCAGCGGGACTCGAACCCGGATCTCGGCCTCGATGCCTTGACCAGTTTGGCCATAGAACGAGCAGTCCAGCATTTTTTTGAATGTCATTAATTTGGAAACCTTCCCAATATCAAATGGTCCTTGATCCACCAAGGTGGACAATACAGGTGAATCTTCTAGATCATGTGGAGCACAGAAAGATTTGGTCCGTGACCCACCTAGGTAGACAACGTATATAGAGCTCTCTCATAAATATGCGTTCAGACATGCAGATACATGCAAAGCATTTTTATACATTTTGTATTTAAAATTAATATGTATTTATTAAAATTGAGCAGGTACTTACACTACCTACCTTGTATTTGGCACAGGCAATGACATCGTTGAACAAAAATAGATGCCTCAACTTTCTGTGTCCGTCTGAGAGTTCAACTATAAACGAATTCTTCACAAGTCTCCTTTGAGCTCGATCTGTATTCTGCAAGTAAATGTTTTTATTATAACTTGCTATGTTACATGAAAGTGTCAATGTTTTCTCTGAAAGGCGCACTGAATCCTTTCACCACACCGGTTCATTCACCATTTCTTACAAGACTTTTTTCTGGGCCACGATATCTGAAGCTGTTATTCTCAAGCTACAAGTTAATCCTACTAGCTAAGAAAGTCCAACCCATAGACTGGTTAGGATATACAATAAAATACCCATCAGTCTTACAAATTCGGGCCTAAAAGTGTGATTTAAGAATTATACAAACAGATTCTTACAAATATACCTACATACAGGCACCACACAGGCGCTACCCACCTAGTAGTAAGAAGATCATCAAATAAAGCCAAGCCGTGTTTGTTGCCTGATTCTTCCAGGTTTTTCGCGTTAGAACAGGAGTAAATTTAGTTTATAAAACGGTTCAAAATATTATTAACGAAGAATTACAGAATCCAGAGTATCTGGTGGTGGCATGTACTTACAGGGAACATAGACTTTGTCTGAATAATATTAAATTCGTCCAAAAAATGTTGCGTCATGTTTAGCGCATCAGTCAACATGGCGTGGTCGGGGTGGCTCGCTGGCGTGTATTTTATCAAATCCTGCAACATAAATATATTACTTACAAGTTAATTTTATAACATTTGAACATTTTTTTTTTATCTTTCAGTGTTCCATTAAAATTGGAAAAAGGAACACATAAGAAAGCACATCCATGTCTACCACACATAATGTAGGGCCCCGAAGCTAATCACTCTAATCAAGACCAGCCGGCCTAGCCAAGTGGCATTCGCTTCGAAGCGATTCCATTTTTACAGTCGTAATTCAATACAAAAGATGACGTGGCATTTCGATAGCATACGTCAATCTCATACATTTTTGGCTTTTCTACAAGCGACATCGCTATTCGATTGTTACTTTGTCTACGGCCTCAGATGTCGCAACAGGAAAAAATAGAACGCGCTATCAGCTGTAATTCCTTGCATTGTCTACCAAAAGCATTATTGCGATACTGGAAACGGCTTTACCAATTTCCTCTAAACAAAGCTCAACCATCTCGAAAACATTTTTGGGGGAGAGGCGGCAGCCAGGTGTTACGGTACGAGGGGTTAAGGTTTGCTTACGTCACGATTTTAGCGTAGCTAAACGAAGATTTTTTGATTATAATTTTTCAACGTATCTTACAGTAGTTTAAGAGCGTGTTAGTTTTAGTTTGGTCCTTTCTGTATACCACCTCCCCTCGCGTTCTTTACAATCCTGACCATCCAAAGGTTGCCTGGAAGAGATCGCGCTTAGCGATAAGGCCACCCATTGTACCACCGTGAACTTCTTTGTAAGATAATAAAAGTATGCCGTCATTTTGTTTTAAGGTGAATGCAATAAAGCGTTTTTTTTTTTTTTTTTTATACTACCAATGTAGCAAACAAGCTTACGGCCCACCTGTTGGTAAGCGGTTACCGTAGCCTATGAACGCCTGCAATACCGGAGGCATCACACGCGCGTTGCCGACCCTTTAAAAATTTCCAAACACCCCTTTTGAAGAACCCCATACTGTAGTCGCTCGGGAAAACCACAGCAGGGAGATCATTCCATAACCTGAGCGTTCGCGGGAGGAAGTTTTTCTGAAACCGCACAGTCCGGGACCACCCTGGCTCTAAAGTGTGCGAATGAATCCTCTGCCGATGGCGAGCGGTGCGGTGAAAAAAGGTTGCTGTAGGCATCATGGCAAACAATTCCTCGGAACAAAACCCATTATACAAACGATTAGAACACGCAGAGAGAGGCAAAGTCTCTCCTCAAACTTAAGGGCTCAATACCGTTCGTGAGCTTGGGATTCTCGACAATTCTCATTGCACGCCTTTGAACCGAGTCAAAAGGTCCAAGCTAGTAGCCAGGTGCTCCTGCCCAGAGGTGACAGCAGTACTCCATGTGGGGCCGGACTTGCGACTTATTGAGAAGCAGTCTTTGCCCCGCAGTGAAGTACAGCTTCGCTCTGTCAGTTATCTCTATCTATATATCTATCTACGACATCCACGGGAGGAGACAGTTTTTTTTTATACAACTTGGTATGACGGATCAAGCAGATGGCTCACCTGATGTTAAGCGGGAACATCTGCCTATGAACAGTTTATTACCACATAGGTCACGTCCACCTAGGACGCACCCTATGTGGCATTACACCGTGCCCGCCACCCTGAGACATAAAGATGAAAAGTCTCATGTGCCTGTAATTTCACCGGCACCCATACCCTTCAGTCCGGAACACAGCAATGAGAGCAGTACTGCTTTGCGGCAGAAATAGGTATGGTGGTAGTACTGCCCCGGACAAACTCTTTCACAAAAAAAGCGGCCAAGTGCGAGTCGGACTCGCCCATGAAGGGTTCCGTAGCAGCAAGTAACATAATATAAAAGTTCTTGGATGGATTACGATTTATGACGTATTCAAAAAAAAACTACTTACTAGATCTCGTTCAAACCAATTTTCGTTGGAAGTTTACATTTTTTTTAGTTTTATCATTCTCTTATTTTAGAAGTTATGGGGGCGGGGGGGGGACACTTTTTACCACTTTGGAAGTGTCTCTCGCGCAAACTATTCAGTTTAGGAAAAAATTATATCAGAAACCTCAATATCATTTTTGAAGACCTATTCATAGATACCACACATGTATGGATTTAATGAAAAAAAATGTTTGAGTTTCAGTTCTAAGTAAGGGGAAACCCAAAAAATTCTTGTTTTTTTTCTTTTTTTGTGTGAATATCTTAATGCGGTTCACAGAATACATCTACTTACCAAGTTTCAACAGCCTAGCTCTTATAGTTTCGGAAAAAAGTGGCTGTGACATACACGGACAGACAGACAGACATGACGAATCTATAAGGGTTCCGTAGTTTGGTTACGGAACCTTAAAAAGCTCTACTACTAACAACAGTGTACAGTTTTAGTCAAAATAAATTTAATTTCTTTCTATTTGCTTACATGTAAAACGAGTGCGTTCTTCTGCACCCTGGCGACGGGTTTATGCAAGAGGTCGTCGAGCGACATGGGCTGTCCGTGGCAGGATATCTGGCGCGTCAGGTTCGCGAAGGTCGCAGAGCTGCTGCAGCGGCGCCGCACGGCGTCCGTCGCGCGACCGTAGTTGTGCAGAAACGCACCGTAAATGTTTATGTTCTCAGCCTGCGGTATTAAAAACAATAAATAAATATAAAAAACAACATTTGTTTTCTCTCACAAAAAAAAAAAGGTTTTATTAAAGTAAAGTATTATTTATAACGTGAATTACATGTGTACAAAGGTGGTTTAGGTTAATGATTCAATGTACTCGTATTTCTACTGTTACGTGTGCGATGTCTGATTTCATGATGATTTAATTAAAGAAAGTAAGATAACATTGGAATAAATATACAAGGATTTAGATGAGATTATCATTAAACATTTTGTAAAATATGAGTAATAATATTGAAACTTGTATTAAAATTTAATAATAAATAATAAAAAAGTAATACGAATGTCAAGCTGTAAGATCTTTGTCATTAATGAATTAATTTATATCATAATAACATTTGACTGTTAGTATCGTTTTTATAAAACGTATAAAAATATTAATTTTGTAAAACGTATAAAAAATATTAATTTTATAAAACGACCTGTTTTTAAGATGGTTGAGTACAACTCAGTAGATTAAACAAACTGTAGCCTGCCGACGTATTGTCTAATCGATGTCGATGACCAGTTTGCTGTTCATTGCACTGCGTGTTTTAGTTTTTTTACAAAACCGAAAATATTTGTAACACGCAGCGTAATGAACAGCAAACTGGTAATCAAATTTGAACTTCAGTCTATTATAGAATTGAAACTATCGTGGTTGGAATTTTTTTAAAATAAATAACGGTTTATTACCACTATATTTCGTCGCTTTGCTGACGTTTCGAGACTAAATTCAGAAGCCTCTTCATCATGAGCAGCGCCCGCGAGCGCGTTCGACGGTGGACCGGCGAATACCAATATCACACAATATTATTCAGTCTATTACACGATAAGACCCCTGTTTTGTGAGAGAATGGTGCCTGTGATAGGTTTGTGAAACCTGTATACAGGTCACCAGGTGCTCTCACTCCACGGATTGTACAAGTGACCATACCGTGTTCAACCTAGCTGATTTAGATAGGCCTATACTATACTATACTATACCTAAGAATATAACATGATTGATTATTGAAATTACAGTACTATCACAGTTTTACAATCAATACAGTTGTGAAACGAATGTACTAGTGCAGAGCAACGGCAGGCGGCGCGGATCGCAACCCCCAAACTAGCTTAGTTTGCGCACCTGAACGTGACGTGAAAGTGAAACTAATCATCGCTATAGAAAGATAAACCCGCTTAGACTGCGTTTCCACCAGAGATGAGCGAGGATGCGTAGGGATGTGTTTGTTAAGAACCAATAGAATCACTTCAATTACCTAGCCTCGTGGAAACGGCATAACAGAACGAGGTTTTCATACGTACAAAAAAAGCGAGGGATTGTGTGCGAGAGCTGTGTGCGAGGGATGTGTGCAAAGGATGGACGGGAGCGAAAAAACTACTAGCAGTCACTAGACGGATCCTCGCACCGCTCATCTGCGCACCGTTCCACAGCCTCACTACGCATCCTCGCACATCTTTGGTAGAAAAGCAGCCTTATATATGGACATCAACATTGAGCCTACAAAATAAGCTCCTGATCTACAAAGCGGTTTAAACTTAATCTATGATCTCTTCGGGTGGTACCGGCCCTAAGGCCAAAGTTCACGATTTCACGAACAAATAAATCGGTGGTTACCGTAACCAATCGTCAAAATGACAGATAACGTATGAAAACCTCTGTCAAAAAGAGTTCTTTAAACAACTCTTTTTTTAAAACGTCCGTTGATGTGTTGGTGAATCATATCCCTTCCAGAAAGGACTTTATTATCTAAATACCTATACCTTCCAGAAGCTCTATTTAATCGAGGCTCTTTCCAGCTGGCGACCACCGCTTTCGGCCCTTGAGGAAGTTCTTATGGAGCCATGCAGTTCCAATATCTTGCAGGTTGAATGTCGTGTAAAGCTCTTCTTTATTGATCACTTTGGAATAAATTTGCCCCTCCTACTGATATCGTTCTTGACAGTAAAATCTTACCATTTTCTTGAAATGGAGTCCAACTGAAAGAGGCTCTTCCCAGCTGGCGACCGCCGCCTTCAGACCCTCGAGGAAGTTCTTATGGAGCTCGTGCAGTTCCGATATCTTGTAGAAGATCGTGTTGAACTCTTCCTCCGTGATGACGGGCTGGGACGTCGACAGCGTCGCTTTTATTGCGTTCATATACTGGAAACAACAAAATGGCGTGTGTCAGCTTCGACGCACGACTGGAGTATACTCTAATCAGCGGTCTTATTGTGACTGAAGTTCGTTTTCGGCGTCCATTTTGCTATTCATTGCGCTGCATGTTTTAAATATTTCTGCCCTTGAAAAGAAGTTAAAACACGCAACGCAATGAACAGCAAAACGGTAATCGAAATCCGACAATAGCTGTGCTGGTTCAGTATAAAATGCGCGAATATGTTGCGCTGAGGGAAAACATAACGGCCTTCACTTTTTGCTAACGCTCGATTTAACGATTTTTCTCCCCATTTGCGAACCGTGGGTCTTATATGAAAATCGATTCGAGTAACTCCAAAAAATACGCCCAACGACCAAATCCTAAAAAAAACAGAATTTCAGTTAACATAAAATCTGTTGGTAATTTTAACAACATGTAATAACTTTAACTTAAAATTTTGCGATAGGTAACACTAACATTAGACTTAGAATAGTTTTAAGAAAAAGTTCAGAGGGGGAACCTATGCCCGATTTTTGTATTTTTTAACATAATCCTGAGGCTTAGAAAAATTACGATAAAAAAATTGTGAACTGTTGAGCATACATACATACGTAGTACAATAAATCGAATATTATAGTACATACGGTGTTTCTTTTTGAATTCGCTATTTGAGTAGCTATGTAGCTAAGCTACTCATCCTCGGCTCGGGTTCTATTGCTGAACCTGAGACCTAACCTGTACGTGCGTAGTACATTTATCTTGCTTTGTTTGAGCTTTGTTTTATCATCTATAGCTAGACATAGGCTTTAGCCACGACGAACGGACTTGTGCCGCCTCCAAACTACAAATGTTGTAAATATATTTTAAAAAAACTACAAGTACTGTTATAACTATAGGCAACCATGCATTTCTACAACGTGCAAGCATCAATATCAACAAGCTGTGTAAACCGATGGACTTGGATCTATTCTCCACGAGTGTAAGCTCAGCCCGTCAGCGGCTCAGCGGAGTCTTTTTCGTAGATTAGTTTTATTTGTAACCGTACCTTAGTTAATTATGTATTTTTGTATCTTCGTTATTGTTGACTAGTTTGTTTCTATTATGCTCTCTACACGTGAAAACCTGTAATTGGCTTTTTGTTTTTTAACTCTGTTTTTTATGTATTTATATATAGCTGTTGGTTTTCCTACTAAATAAATATATAAATATAAATATGATTCATCATCAGCCTTTAGACGACCACTGCTGGACGAGGCCTCCCACATAGAATGCAAAGCGGATATCCGTGGTTCACTCTGGGCCTCAACGGAAGATCAGGGGTTGCCAACGCGGCCTAGCAAACGCTGAGTTGGGGACCCTTTAGTGGCTTAAATTTAATTTGCCTTAATCACCACGCTTGGCAGGCGGATTGGTGATTGCATTATTGATGTTGAGTTCGGTGGACGCTACTGCTCATCCCCTGGCTAAGACGGCTTTTATTTTTTGATGTTTAAAATCATGTTGCTTGTTCGAGGTAAGGGACTAGTGGGAATAAATCCAAGAAACATGTTTTTTGGACGTTTTATGCTCGACCATAGCTTTATCTCTTGAACTGTAAACAGATAAACAAATTAAATTTTCATAAAGTTAGTAATACTATAGATGCTATAACAAATAAAGAAAAATAGTCCAAAATTAAAGGGGGTCCCCATATAATAAACTTTTGTTTTTGCTCGATCTTAATAATGGCTGTATCTCTTGAGCCGTAATGTGTTAAATCTTTTACGATGGTACGGAACCCTTCGTGTGCGAGTGCGACTCGCACTTGGCTGGTTTTTAACAGGTTAAGTTTTATCAAGTTTTTTTACGAATCTTTATAATAAACGGCCTTGAAATCTGGAACACCAAGCACCACACACATAGCGAACTTACCTTTTCCATAACATACAGGCATTCAACATAAACAGTTTCGCTCTCAATAATGCTCGTGATGATGCAGCGATGCATCGTAAGTCTCTCTGCTTCCGCATTATTGCTAATATTAGATTCCTGAAAAAGAAAAAACAAATTGTAAACGTTCGTTATTTGGGAAAATAAAGTTACGAAATCACTGGTGAAAAATGTTATGTCAACTCGTTGTATAATCTAAACACACGGTAGTGCGTCAGCCAAGTTCCGAAAGTATAGGTAACGCACTCGCCATGTGTAATAATAATAATATACAGTGTTCCACGGCCATGCTACATGGAGGACTAGTACTTTAGGAAGTTTTATATAATGAAGACTTCCTCCTTAACTCCTTTATTTTTAAAAGAAAAGTTTTTTAAGTAATACTTCATTCAAGGATATTCAGTGAACAGTCACTTGCAGAAGCATTTCATAAGCAGAGAACGGAACCCGATAAATAAATAAAAAATAAGGTACCGATTGCAAGGAACAATTCCTTCTTAATAACCTAGTATCTCAAATTAAGGCGATATGTCAAAATACCGAATGGGCGGAGTCTAGCATGAAAACAATAGCTGTAAGACAGTGACAGCGCTATTGCTCACTTGAACCCGGGAAGAGGTGAGGTATAGATTTTTGCCACTCGGAAGTAACTGACGTAAGCGACAAATGATAAAACTTCGTTTAGCTTCTAAAGTAGCATATATAAAAATAAATTATCTATAATTAATCTAAGTAATGTGATTACCTACTGAATAACATAAAAAAATATGCTTAATACTTTCTCTAGTCGAAGGAGGGACCTAAAAAGGGCTTTAGAAGAGCCAATTTAAAAAAATAAAGCTGTGGAGAAAAGTTTCGCGAATCGTGTTTCTAGTCTATAATTTATTTAGATTACATCCTCAAGTAATTACTGTATTAACATCAAGTTTGTAACCTTTACTGATAGTGAGTGAGCATGTAACGAAACGACTCCAAAATTTTAACATAGCGTCTTAAAGAAACACCATGAAATTATGAAATAAGACAGAAACTCTTGTAATTATACCCTTTTCATATGTAACTTTTCCTTAATTTTGTGTTCATACTTATCAGAACTTGAACTTATTTCTATTCTTAATTGATTTTATTTGAAATATGTACGATGCGTAAGTTCTTTAAATACATATAAGCCTATTTGTTATTTTTAGAAAGCGAACTTGGTCCCATATTCACATTGATGTTTTTGGTGCAACTAGTCCACACAACTAGAACTAATTGCTTGTTTAAAAGCTTGTTTAGTACAACAATGCGTGGAAGTGTAAACATAGCGGGGAAACAATATAAGTTACTGAAATGGAATCGTTCATTCTCGGTGAGGATTCCTTTGCCCATAACCATGAAAATCGTGTTTATTTTCGCCGGCGCATTTCTGTTCAACGCGGTACAATGTCATGACTCTGGAAGTAAGTAATGAGCTATTTCTTATCTCTACCCTTCTAGCGAGCTCGAGAAATATTGTATCACTTGTGACATGCAAATAGACCCTTTTACAAAATACAGACGAATTGACAATCTAATCTTTTTGTAAAGTCGGTTAAAACATGAACGTAATCTCACAAGCGACATATTCATCTAGCTATGGAGAACAAGTCCCCGGACATGTAAAGCTAATTGGTCTCGTTGTAGGTTTCGAATCGTCGTACAATGGAATAGAACTGAGTCCGTTCTACGATACTATTATCTTCAGCGATATTGCCGACATTATGAAGGAGTTTGAAAGTAGCGTAAGTATAATACTTTAATGTATTTAAAAACTAATAGTGTAGTTTGTGTATGCATATAATTTTGTTAATTTTCTAGAGCATACCATTATTTGACAAACTCGCTAAATATGATAGTGAGAGCGACGAAAACGTTGAAGATTTGCTACAAGAATATCAAAAGTACTTAGAAAAGGAAAACAAGCAGAGGAAGGAATACGTGGGACGAACTAAACTCAAAAATAGAGTACCTCTCTTGCGTCACGAAAGATTTAACAAACCGAGCTACGGAAACGGTGACAAGTACAACGACTATTTATACAAAAATGGCTACTACAGTTCGGACCCGTATAAATCAAAGAACCCCTTAAATTTATTCACGCCAATCAATCCAAAAGTAAATTATTTCAATACAGCAGTACCAACAACGAAACTACCGCACGACAGTATGGAATTGAACATTTTCAAGAAAATCCTTTTAAGTGAAGATAATCCGTCTATACCGCAATTTCCTTTCAAAGCACCCTGCTGCAAGAATGGTAAAATGTCTTGCAAGCAATGTGCACAGGCAAATTTAGAGCCAAGAGTGAGTCTGTATTCAGATGAGAAAAAAAGTAACGGAATGACGGAAAATAAATATATAACTGACCCAGATGATGCACTGAACATACGCATCAAAATCGATGTTCAGTTGCCTAAAATACACGAAAGATTAGACAAACATCATACTTTCGACCTCAATGATGGAAGCAATACGAAAGACTTTCCGCTAGCCATAAAAATGCCAACATCGTACTACAACCTCCCTATTCCGATGAATCTGTTCGGATACAAAAGAGTTTCCAAGCTCAATACTTCACCTAATCATAAGATGACTATTCATAAGAAGAAGAAACCAAAGACTAATACTGGTGGTAAAAAGCACAGGAAGAAGTTAATTACTTTCCATAACATTAATCTTGAACCGCAGCAAATATTTCAAGTGCATTTTGGAAAGTCCAATACTACTAATGGTATTACAAACGAAATTAATAGCACTGTTGCTGCTAATTTAGGATCTATTACTAAAGAAATCATTGAAACAAATAACAGTGTTACGACATCAGCACCTCTGGTAACGGTAAAGACGACTGATACGCAAACGGAAGAAAACATATTTTTACTAGTAAATATATCCAATAATATGGTAAATAATACTGAAGAAGCTAACAAAACGAGTAATAGTATAGAAACAGAATACACAAATGCTATCTTCAATGCGACTACTGAAAACTCTTTACATTCAATAAAGAAACGTGAAGCTGGTACTGCTAATAAAACTGTCACTATAGCTGCTGATAACAAAACCGTAACTGTTGATAAGAAAGATATCGAATTAAATCAGACAATACCTCAAATAAAAATTATTGCAAATATAACAAAGGCTATTAAACACAATGCTATAGACAATGCAAAGAAGGTGGACAAAAGTTTACCTAGCGAGGACGAGCTATTGTACTGGCCCAACAACAATATCAGCCAGTCTAAAACCTTAGTTACCAAGAATATTACATCTATCATACTAGAAACAGAAACAAAGAAGGCTAAATTGAACATGACCAAGGAAACAATTCGTGATAACCACACTAAGGCTTTAGAAAAAGCTATATTCGGAGATGTTGATTGGAATGACGTAGACGCGGTGGCACCAGCGTTCATGTCGTTCATAGGCAAATATATCGAAGGGACACTGACTATCTGTTCCGATATTATTTGTCACTCTATGAAATGTGCTCAGAAAGTCTGCCACCATAGAGTTTGCAAGCCTAAATACAGATTCAACAGTAAAGGGAATTGCATGGGTGCAATAAACACCGGTAAGTTACACAAGGGGATGGGCAGCAGCATCTACTAGAGTATTCAACACCAATACTCCGACCTCTGTGGCGCGGCGGGCGAAGCTTGGCCTGCGACGCAGGAGGTTGCGGGTTCGATTCCCGCCTCGGAACAACTATTTGTGCGATCGCAAATAATTATTCAGGGTGTTCTGGGTATTTTCTATGTATAATAAAAAATATCTATCTATGTAATATATTGTATTAAGTATATAAGTTATCTAGTAACCATAACACAAGCTCTGCTTAGCTTCGGGCTAGATAATGTTGTGTGAACTGTCCAGCATTATTTATTATTATTATTTTTATTAATACTGCGATCACCAATTCCCCTGCCCAACGTGATGATTATGGCAAGTCCACCCATTGAATTTTATGGGGGAGGCTTCGTCCAGCAGTTGACGTTTATAGGCTGCTGATGATGTCCACGAATCATAGGAGTATCTATGATTCCATCATTCCTTCCTTAATAGGGGGTATAAAGCAAAATACTAATCGGTAAATGAAATATTGATGGAATTCACTGCAGTTTGCAGTTTATTTATTTATTTTACTCTGTTCACCGCCGTTCGTTATTACCTCGCAAATTATTCATTACTGTCCATCCAAAGGTTGCCTGGAAGAAATTGCTTTCAGCAATAAGGCCGCCCATTGTACTATAATTTGATTTAGTTAATCCTTTTATTATTGTATTTTTTTATTATTATTTTTTGGTGTACAATAAAGTGTTAATCTTTGCGTGGGGTAACATGTTCTAAAATTATTTCTAAATTTAGTTTTTTTTTTTTGCTTTCATTATGATGCATGATGTTTCTATATATATATTACATTAAACTGTAATTGGAACGAATCTGTACAATACATATTATCTAAAAAAAAAACGGAGAAATACGGGACCCCACCTGCTGTTTTTTTTTTGCAAGTCTTGTTAGGAATATTCAATCGCTTTAAAATCATTGAGGGTTGACTCTAGACACTTTGTAAAATTTATTATAGGTTACCAGATATTTCAATTATATGAAGATTTGAATTTATGTCCCCCTATTAAATATATTTATAGATAGATAGATAGAAAATTCTTTATTGCACAAGACAAAAAGCAGTACATAGCATACATATTTATACTTTCAGATAGCGTAGCAACTATGGAGTCAATAATGGATTTACCAACAAACGTCGCTTTTGAAATTGTAAATATCCTACAAGACAAAATGGCTGGAAAACTATTTGGAAAGGTGACTCTTTGTATCAGTTCTAAGTGCATCACGTTTGCAACATCGAAAAAGATATTCATCAAGAACAAGTGTATAGTCAAAGAACTAAATACTAAAGGCCACTGTGGAAATTCAAAGGAAGGAAAGGTTGTGTAACGTACACATTGTGTAACATTGTTGACAAAATAATAGAAAAGAATCGTTTAAACGTTTCCTGATTAAAAACCCAAGTACCCTTTGTTAAGCTTTGATAAAAAACTAGTAACACCTACTTACACCACCTTACATGCACCTCATTAGAATGAATGTTATCGCCGAGGATGCTGTTTCAAGAACTTCTTTTGAGAATAACCATGGTTATTGCCTTGGGTTTGCCACTAAACATAATTTCGTCTAATCCCGATGTAAGTAATAATAATAACTATATAATAATAATTATACAATAATAACTATATAGTAATAAGTACCAAGTACATAATCAAAATTATATTATAATGTTTTCCTTTTATATAAATCGATATTCGTAACTATTTATGAACAAAAAAACTTTATCAATTGAACATGAAACAGGAAGAAGAAGAATTTTACTTGAATCCATGGTCGACAATTGACAATGAACGCCAGCAGATTATTGACTTCGATTCGAATGGCAACGTGATCCATAAGGATACCAAAAAGATTATAAACTTTTCGAAAGAACTGTTGAGCGGTAACAAAGATTTGCAAAACTTCTTCAGTAATGGTGACCAATCACGTGATACAAAAGAAATGAAGACAAAAATAATAAAACTTGTACGTGTACTGGATGCATTAAACGATCGACAACGACGTCAAACTCCTAAAAAACTAAAACTACTGACAAATTGCAGATTGGATGGTGTGTGTAGTTTTTTGGCGTGCCCACAAATTAAAGAATACTGCACGTTGTGCGAAGTTAAAATGAATGACAAAACCCACGAATCAACAAAGTGCCACAGATTTACAACAAGCTATTTGTTTAGACCGGTTTAGAAAATTGCTTGGATTATTAACAATTATATCTTCAATTCATTTCTGATTCCTGCTGTAGTATGTCTGGCCTAAGAATAGACTCCTCCGACTCCTCCCGTGGATGCCGTAAAACCCACCTATAAGAGATTACCTGGACTCGTTAGTAAGATTCGTTGTCCATGTGTTATTTACTGGAAGAAAGTGTTAGCCTAGTCAGTAGGTAGTGGGAAGCAATGGCGGCGATGAGCTCATCATTTGTCATATGTATATGCCCACGATGGTGCAAACCACGGTGAAAAGAGGCCCATTGAGGCGCTGCCTACCTTTTCGGGGAAAAAGGCGTGTGTATATGTATGTATGTATACCTTCGAAATGTTTTTGCACTTGATTGTACCATAGGAATTTTTAGAATGTCCTGCAGGTAATATTTAGTAAAAAGTAAATTTTGGTTAAATTAAAAGGTTTTCTTGCTATGGTCGTTTGTTTCTCATTAAGTAAACATTCCCGAGAGTGCTTATCTCTTTAGAGATAGGACGTATCTCCAGGTATATAACGTGAGGCACCACTATTCAAACATTTTATTCCCGTGAAGACTTCCGTGCCAACACCATGACTACCAAAATACTCGTGACGGTTTTCGTATTGTATTTAGCTCAAGGGTGTTTAAGTAAACCGACTGCAGAAAGTAAGTACACTATTTGCAATGTTTTTGGTTGTTTATTGGGACTTTATTACTAACAAAATCGGTTGCAGGTAGCCTAACAGAGGGGCGCGGGATCGGTTCAACACTATGGGGTTGGCTAACCTATCCTTTATCATGGTGGGGTTCAGAACCTGAACTGGCACCGATCAACGAGCAACTCATAGCATCGACGTCCAAATACGAGCCTCTAGAAAGCATTGAGATAGCGAAACACACCGTCACAGTTTGGTGCAACGATCAGACTTGCACTACGCAGAAATGTGATAGATTCGGCTGCAGAAATATGACTTGTAACATTTACGACACGGATATGATGGGAGAGTGTCGAGAGTATAATACGATTTCGACATCCGACGAGCCTAAGCACACTGAGCCATTAACTAAGACGTCCCTTCAAGATAAAGCGACGGAAACTACGAAAGCGCTCGAGTCAACATCAACGACCGTCGCCACTGTCACTTCTGCTCACAAACCCGCTCCGATACAGGAAGATCATCCTCTGGAACTGGAAGCTGTGCTGTCTTCAACTGTTTTTGGAAATGACGAAAAGGTGGGCGTTGATAAAGGAGATCTTATCAAACTAGAGCAAAAGGTGAGTGTATACTAACATACTAATCATTTAGAAAAACGTATTGATATAATTTGTACTTACAATTACTCTATCACCTCATAATTTAAGAGCATTGATGATCCAGCAGAAGGGACCCTGACTTCCAATCCTACGATCGTGGGTTCAATCCCGGCCGAAAACTAACCTATTTTACACTTGTAAAATTATGAGCGCTTTATGTACTCTAAAGCGGTGAAGAAAAACATCGCGATGAAACCGGCATGTCCTTGAATTAAAAATTCGAAGACATGTGATATGTGCACGAAAGGAGCCTCTGCGAGGCGCGCTGAATCCTTACACCACACTGGTTCTTTCACCGTTGGTCACTAGACCCTCTTCACAGACCGCGGCCGCCATACCACAAGCCTAACGCAGCAACCTCATAATCCTAAGGATGTTGCATTGCAATAGTTAATTCTACTGATAATAGGGAACTACTTTGTTCTATGACTTTCGGAAATCTGCTGTTTTTGGGAAAAATAAACATATTATATCAGCTGTTCTAGAAGTCAAACTCCTTGTGCCTACATCCTAGTAACAAAGTAGTTTCAAACTCTACTACCTACTTAAGTTTAGTGGTGTCAAAAATGGTAAATAAGTACTCTTTTCGCGCAATTTTTTTTTCAATGGTTATAAGATATCTGGTATTTTTTTTAAATGCAGTGTGTAATAACAGGAAAAATAACAATCTAAAAAAAAAACCTTTTGAGCAAAGGTATAAAATAAAAAAATAAAAAAGTAAGACCATAGGCCAGTAAAGGAACTACTACGATTTTTTATTTTAAAGTTTATTGAATTAGTACTTAATAATCTTCATAAATGAAAAAAAATACTTTTTTTTAAGATGCCTGTCCATGTCCTCCTAGGACGCAACCTATGTGGCATTGCACTGCGCCCACCACCCTGAGACATAAAGATGAATAGTCTTAGGTGCCTGTAATTTCACCAGCAATTCATTATTTGTAGTTTTTCCCTTCAAACCGGAACACAGCAATGCGAGGACTAAAGCTTTGAGGCAGAAATAGGAATGGTGGTAGTACTTCCCCGGACGAAAACTTTCACAAAGAAAGCTCTAATACAACTACTTATATAAAAAGTCAGGATTTTTTGCCCAACTGAACCCACACTAGTATTTAATCAAGTTTTTAACATTTCTATGTATTTGTTTCAGATATAACACCCGACACTAATCCAGATTCAAGTCCGACGTTCCTTGAAGCGATAGATTTAATCATATCAAATTATATAATGTCAGTTTTAGAACAATACGCGTCACGACTTATGAACAAATTAATTGCGAACGCTCAAATAAATTCATTTTGCGTCAACGGAATCTGCTACTGCACAACATGTGAGAATATAAACCAATGCCAAATTCTTTACTGCAAGTACTATTTACTAACTAGTGTGGAAAAATGTTCATTAAATCATTATTTTGGAAACTTTAATTTAGATTTTCAGAACAATAGAACTCCTGAGAGTGTTGAAAATAAAGTCCAGACTAACACTGATAACAGTGAAGATAATCATATACATGTAATAAATAGGATACTTAACAAGTGATAAGCACCAGTGTTTCATTTTTAGGGTTCAGACGCTCTTGCGCACACAATGTGAACAGAAATACGAACAAAGCTCGCTTATCGACACAACTTGGAGATAAGAGCTTTGTACAGAATACGTAGGTAGTTAAGATATCTTAAGGGAAGTGTACCACTAAGTTTGAACCTTATTTGGATAACGATCGTCCGTGTATTACAATATTATAACGATATATAAACATTTTGGAGTCGTTTTACTGCTTAAGTCAAAGCTTGATGTTAATGCAGTAGTTACTTCTAAATAAATCATAGACCAGAAACACGATTGTTTAAACTTTTCTCGATAGCTTTATTTTTTTAAATTGGCCCTCCTTAATCCTGTTTTAGGTCTCTCCTTCGATTAGAGAAAATATGAAGCGTAAATTTGTATACTATTCAGTAGGTAATTTCATTACTTAGATTAATTATAGATCAATTATTTTGTATATTTGCTACTTTAGAAGCAAAACGAAGTTTTATCATTTGTCGCTTACGTCAGTTACCTCCGTGCTGAAGGAATCTATACCTCATCTCTTCCCGGGTTCAAGTGAGCAATAGTGCTGTCACTTTCTTGCAGCTATTGTTTTGGCATTGTTGTCTTGATACCCATTTGGTATTTTAACATATCGCCTTAACCGGTCGAGTCGCGCGATGGCGCTTGTAAACTATCCCTTGAGTCGCGAGCAGATCACGGCAAAAATGGTGGATGGGCGGTCTGATCACTAAATCGTTAATTGTGGCCTAATTAATGGACGGATCATAAAACTAATACCACTACAAGAATTCTCTTGAAATTTCTTATTGGTTTATTTATAGGCAACAATTTTATAAAAACTTACCGTTTTGTTGAAAAAAAAAAATACATTTCCTCACTACGGATACTTTGTCAGCGAAAACTGACCACTAACTTTGAGATCACAATAAACTTCTTCACAAAGCACTTTCTAGTAGTTTATTGGCAATAACACATGGTCTATATCCTAAAAAACACTATTTTTGCAGTCATTTATACTCAAATAACCAGAAAACACACAATAATGTTTATTTCGTAAAAACTGCTGAGCGCGCTCACAGCACAGCAAAAACATGGCGACCTAACATTATTTATTTTCACCGAAACTCAACTCACAGGAAGTGTATTTTTGCTTTGTTTCGTTCCTATAACTATTTCTCTATGGCATAGTGTTACAATATCTAACATCCGGTTGCTAACAATTGAATGATAGACAAAGTACTAAACCCTCTGTGGAAGGTGTCGATCGACAATGTGAGTACATGAAGGTATGAGAGAAATCGAGTGTCGATCGACATCGTCCCGGTCCGACCGGTTAAGAGTATACTTAGAATAAGTACAGGCTGGAGGTTTTACCTGAGTCTGCAGTTTCCTAATGGCAGGCGGCGTCGCGCTGGCTTCCGTATCCGATGAGATGGCCCGCAGTAGAAGGGGTGTTTCGCTAGAATCGGCCAGTTCCGACCCGGCTTCGCTCGGCTCTACGCCTTCCGCCGCTTGCCTAGAAAGGAGGGACTGTTGTGTATTTCATTGATGATGAAGATAAAAAGGTTTAAGGATAATCGTCTTGATTACTAAAAGCTCGGTTCACGGTAGATGGCGTGGAAACTTATTGTATTACTTTTTTATTTTTTGTGCTAAATTCGGGCGTCTTTCGTGTTTTATTTTATCGTTCGCGGCTAAGTTGTAGTTGTAAGAATTTAATTCAGTATGAATTTCCTTTAAACAGTCATTTGAAAGTTCAAATTACCTAGAAATAAGATCGTTCACTTTTCTGATGTAATTACACGCACGCACACATACATATTCACTGTTTTGGTTTTCATTAGATGGCGTTGTTATTGTCCAAGAGCATTGGCATGGACGTTAGATAGATGGCGTTAAATAAATAGCTTGGTATCTGTTTATAGATCGCGTTGAATAAAATTGTTAGAATGATAAAAGGTATTTCAGGGAAAAACTCGGAAAATTATTGTTTACAAGAATAAAACTTATTTTTCTAATGTCCAAAATGTACACGAATGTAAGTAACTGACCTTCATCATTGCAGTAGGCAGGTAGGTACCCATAATTATCATAGTTTGCCCCGTGAACCCATGACGGTTTTGCATTATCATCAGCCTACAGAAGTCCACTGCTGGACATGGACCTCTCCATAGAATGTCAAGACAAACGGTCTTGAGCAGCCTCCATCTACCGCCTTTCCGCAACCCCTTCTGTGGCGTGTCCGGCAAGATAGGATGTTGCATAAGAATGTTTCGTTTTACAGAAATGAACAAAAAAAAGAAAAAAAGATTATAAATTGTTTTATATTACAACTTCTGCTTACACTAGAAATATTAGGTATACTGTAAAAAAACATCATCAATAACTAAATACATTTTGCCTTCGTTTTTTGTATTCATTGCTCGAAGATTCTGTACCCGTACCTAAATCCGAAACATCCGTAAAAGAACCAGGATCATATAGCTTTATGTCTAGCCCATTGCCACTTCAACTTGCTAATTTAGAGACCTATGTCAGTGAGCCGGTGGACTTGGATCTACAGGCTGATGTTTGTACCACCATCCATTTAGAATGCGTAGTACGAATAGATAGGTTAGTAGGTACCTACCTGTACCTACTACCTATTCTACGCACGGACATTGTTCAGCTAGTCTAATATAAAACCATTTTACTGACTTCAAGCCAATGTAGACGGTTGATCATCATCATCATCAGTCTACAGAAGTCCACTGCTGGACAACGGTTTCCTCTCTAAAATGCCACGACGAACTCTCTTGAGCCTGCATCTACCAACTTTCTGCTGATTATAATATCTTTGGTGCATGGAAAGAGGGGTCTTCCTCTACCTTCATCAGGTTTGTAGGTACCACTCGAGAACCTTTATTCACATAATATGGTTGTTAGTTCTGCGAACTATAAAGCCATTTTTTTTATTTATTTTTTAACTTTGATAGACTTTTGTTTGACCACGATCTCACCTGTTGGTAAGTGACGATGTGGCCGAAGATGGAGCACAAAGGTCTAGAAGGAACCTATTCACTCTAGTCTTGAAGATACCCAGATTATAGTTTTCAGGAAAGACAGACGACGGTAGTGTATTCCACTCCTTAGCAGTTCGCATTATAAAGGTAGAATTGAAACGTTTAGTACGAAAAGAGGGTATACTAATGAGGTAAGGGTGGTACCAAGCCGTGCGCCTGCTCGTCCATGATGAAAAGGAGATAGTGGGATCAGATCATGAAGTTCCTGGGAGCATTCCCCAAAATGTAACCTATATATAGAAGATCGAAAGGCACGCAACCTTACGGCGGTGCTCGAGAGACTCTAGTCTCCGCCATATGTTGCCCACCTATAAGCCTGAACGCTCTGCTCTCTGAACGTTCGATCGAGTCCAAGGCAGCAAGCTGGTGTTTGGCCGAGCCAGCCATCCCAAACGTGGTAGGAGTACTTCATACCAGCCCGGACTTGTGCTTTGTACAGACTTAGAAGGCTTCATGGAGGCAGTTTTTGCCTTAGACTCGATGTAGGAGCCAAGTTGAGAGTAGGCGTGAGTGAAACGCCTAAGAGCTCGAGGTGATCTCCTATAGCTACAGGTATATCTCGGAAGACAGGAACTTGGAGAAACTTACTTTTTTCGCGGAGAAGAGACAAGCCTGCGTTTTAGAGGCGTTGAACTTGACTAGATTGGCATCACCCCAATCGGAAACAGCCTTGAGAATCAAATTCAGACGCTGCAGCATCTCATCTCTTAACTCCAGAATTTAATTCTGCCTAGCACGCGCATTGGAAACGTATCTCTCCACAACTGTGCTGTCGTCTGCATACCCAATGATACTGGGCATTAGCAGATCATTTATATGCAGCAGAAACAGTGTGGCAGGTAGCACTGACCCCTGAGGTACCCCGGCGTTTATAGCCATTTGATCCGACGAGCACCCGTCAACAACTTACTCGAATGGATCTTTCCCTCAGAAAGTCTGCGAGGCAGGCGCAGAATTGAACTGGCAGTCCGTAAGCAGGAAGCTTGTCAATAAGGCTAGCGTGCCAAACCTGTCAAAGGCCTTCGAGACGTCTAATGAAACAGCCAGTGCTTCACCATGATCTCGATGGCCTCTCTCCAAATGTGCGTGGCATACACAAGAAGGTCCCCAGTAGACCGATTTCGGCGAAATATCCTCGATCCGTCGAGGTATGCAAGGACCTTCCTATTCAGTACACGCTCCATACATTTACATAGTAGGGAGGTGACCTAGATAGGGCGGTAGTTCAAAGGGTCAGCACGACTGCCTTTCTTGGGCACAGGTTGCACGTTAGCGAGCTTCCAAGACTTGGGGACTTCACCAGTATTCAAAGAGAGGCGGAAAAGTTGCGTTAATATTGAAGACAACTCAGGTTCACAGGTTTTTAATACTACGGCCGAGATACCATCCGGACCGCTAGCTTTATTCACGTCGAGACTACGTAGCGTTTTGAGCACTTCCTTTTGCTGGATGCGAATTCTTGCATTGAAGCTTCGCACCGAGGAAGGCTGGGTGGAGTTTCGCCAGAGGCGTCAAGACGCGAAGCCTCCGCAAATTGAGTGGCAAATAAATTTGCTTTCTCAACCGCAGCGTGAGTTTGGGACCCGTCCGGTTTCAGTAGTTGGGTTTAGTGAAGGGCGGCTGAAGTTCGCTTCCACCGACTTAGCCAGAGACCAGAAAGCTTTACTTCCCGCAGGGTATGCGGCAAACTTAGCCCCCAGATAGCCAATCCGATTGAAGCGAGCCTTCTGTAACACCTTCTTGCAGGACTTGGTGGCTTTGTTATAGGCTTTCTTCATAATCCGTGCATCCGAGGTTTAACCGTTTCTTGCGTCAACGCAAGCTAGGTATGCAACACGTTTTTGCGCTTCCGCGCTAGCACACGCGGGACTAAACCATGGGCGAGCATTGCTTGCAGGTGAAGCATCGGAGAATGGAAAAAAATACTCCATTGCTCTATTTATCACCTCCGTAACGGCATCAGCACTGACCGTTGGATCACATGAAGAAAAGCAAGTTTGCCGCCAAGGATAAGAAGCGAAGAAGTGTCGCATCTCATCCCAATCTGCCGACTTGTAACACCACACTCGCCTACTACCTCTGGGCGAGGGATCGGGTGGCGAGTATGAAGATACAGACCTCACCACACAGTGATCTGATGTTCCCAAAGGAAGCATCACTGATACCGAGTGGCGATCCGGCTCGTTCGTCAGCAGAAGGTCCAGGCAGTTGGCTGTGTGGTCCTCAACGTCCAGAATTCTGGTTGCCGCATTGACGAGCTGAGTGAGATTAAAGTGAGTGCAAGTTTGCACGCCTCTCTCCCAGCATAGTCGGACAACTGGTAAGGGAACAGCCACTGTTGGTGGTGGGCGTTAAAGTCCCCCAGAATCACCAGTTGGGCATCAGGATAACGTTGCTGGGCCACATCCGCCGCTTCACTGATGTAGTTGAACAACCTGGTTGTCTCGTGGTCTTCAGAGTGACAATGATATAAACCAGCATAGATAATTTTATCTAAGCCGGTGTCCACCAAAGTACATAAAACTGAGAAATCGGGTTCATTGAATCTGCGTCTCCGTGAGGATTAAATAATATGTGTGGCTTAGCTGTCCCTAGGTGGTGGTGGACCGGATCGAGATTGGAGTGCAGTCCTCTAATGTTTCAGAGGTGCGCTTGAAGCGAGAGGAAAGAAAGAAAGAAAGAAAGAAAGAAAATTTATTTATTTTACCACACGCACAACACTCACATAAAACAAGAAGACAAAAACAAAAATCTACTAAGTATAGGTATAGGTACTACAAGATCTTAGAGAATTGAAAACAAAAATAAATGAAACTGTTATAACCGTTGGTAAGATGATAGGTTGTGTAGGAAGTGCTTCCGCTGTGAGCGCAACTTATTATATGTTGACTTTTTCATGGTTTGGTTTTTGGAGTGATTAGGTTTGTGGGAAAAACGGCTGTTGAGTGAGGCACTGGTCAGTGAAAGCCTAGAGACAAACAGCAGGCTCCTGCGCCAGTGGGAGACTAGACTGGAGACTGAGACCTCCCTCCAGGAATGGCCATCGGGTCCTCTAATCCGGTCGCCAACCGGCACGATGGAGCATTCTGGGATTTTTCGCAAGGCGGCGGGCTAGCTTACTAGTTGGGCCCCCTACAACCTGCAGTCAGCCAGCGGAGAACCGTGCTTCGGATCCCGCTACCTTCCAAGCCTAGCCAACCGGCACACTTGCACTGCTGCGGTCTCTAAAACGCACATGCTGAATCCAGTGCACGAACTGCCGTGGTATTCGGGGCCACATGAAGCCTCACGTGAATATTCACGATTTGCGCAGTAAGAAATCTGCACTCTGTAAAGTTCGGCGTGTAACGCGTATCGCGCAACGCGTGAATTAGATGACACAAATAGGAAGTGAATTGGCTCAAATCACGGTACACAGTGGAACGATTTTGAAAAAAGGTGGACGTAGGAACAAGTTTCGTTATTTCTGTCTAAAAAAAATTGCAACTGATAGGAAATTGTATGGTGATTAAAAGATATTCTATTAAATTTTCAAAAAAAGACACTCCTTTATAGTTTAAAATAATAGTTCAGAAAAAATGTATGGAAAGATTTATATTATATTGTTTTTCTCAGAAATAAGAAGTTTGTTCAAGAAAAAACCTATAATAGCTTAAAGTAGCTACCGTCTTCTACAAATGGGCATATAGGGTTCTGGACGGTTTAACCCTGCAGCATTGGCAGTTAAGGGGAATTAAACTCTTAAAAAATATTGTTTATTTTGATACGAGCATCTGATAGGAAATGTAGTGCTTGTTAAAAGTTATTCTATACAATTTTCCATAAAAATTAGTCTGTGATATTATAAAAATGTATTTCTGAAAAAATGCAATGAAATATAAATCAACATATTTTTTCTCGGAATTTTAAATCATAAGAAACTTACATTACTTAAGTTCTATACAACAACGAAATATTCGTTTTTGGCTAAACGCTGTTGCAGTGGTGTTTAAATGGGATCAAACTTTACAAATATATGATTTAATGTTAAATGTTAATGGAAAATGGTTCAATTTCTGTCATTCGCTCAGTCTTATCTAAGTAAAATGAATAAATCATAATAAAATCTAGTGTAAAAAACTTCTAAGTCTAACTATTGGCTTCGTAATTATCTCCAAATAATTTGCCAATTTTTCCGATACTCGACATTTCTGACCTTATAGGTAGGTACCCGATACTTTTCATTGCTACAGTTCTTCCACTGAGCATTACATTCATAAAAGTAATAAATCAATATACAATCTAGTGTCAAAAAGTACAAAGATCTAAGAGATTAAGAGATTGTCTTATTAATTATCTCCAAATAACTTAAATAACTTGCCAATTGTGTTGTTATATCCAAAAGGACTTGTAACTTAATCTTTGCCTCCGTTATTTCAACACCTTCTGTAGGGTAGTATCTTTTTTTGGCTTCTAATATCTTGTAGTAGAAGGGCAATACAGATATGCTGGAATCTGATAACATTGTCCTCAGGGATAAGTATTTTCATTTCGTTAGATTTAGCGAAGTTGAAAGAGCAAGAGCACTATCTTCATCAGAGAAATCATCGCATCCAATGAATAAAATCAGAGCATCACAACAAAACTTTACAGATCTGTTAATATGATTTACCCTCTTACCATTTTAAAATAGTCCGGAATTCCCAGCAGCCATTTTTCATAAAACATATGATAGATATTTTAGTATCGATGTAACTAAAATATTTCCCAAATAAAGTTAATAATGACAAAAATCCCCTTAAAACTAGAAGCAACCTTCGTAAAACTAGTAATCACTTACTGGAAAGATCCACCAAATTATCAGTAGAACCATTTACCTACATTTTTCTATCATCTACATACATTAAATTCTACAGATAAGTTGGTGGGTCTCTAACAATGAAAGGAATCTAGTACCTTCCTACAAGGTCAGTCATTAGGCTCAAGTATCGGGACCATTATTAATAATACGTGGCAAATTATTTCAAGATAAGTAATAGGGGGCGTTCAAGTATTATGTAAGCGCTTGAGGGGGGCGGGGGGGTCTTTGTTTTGCTTATTTTTGATGACATGGTCGATATCGTGATTACGTCAGCAGTTATTATTTACTTATTTTACACAAATGGCAACCCACAAATTGTCTATGCTTGAAAATAAAACTCACATGTCGGGGATTCCCACAAATAAAGAATACGTTATAGGTACTCGCCTAGAAGCGAGTGGGGATTACCGCGCGCACTTGTCACGTCTAAATTTCTTCCGTCAATCTATTGTTTCGTTTCGATTCGAATGACGATTTGACGTATTATAAGCAAATCAAAGCAAGTTAATGTTTGTTTTAACCGGTGATCCTTTTTCGCCCAAGCTTAACTGTTTAACATGTCGTTTCAAATAAACAAATCCAAGTAATATCAAAAATTATTCGAAAGTTTTTAAAAATCTCATACAAATACAAAAGTACAAAATGTACAGAAGTTAGTTAAGCCTATTTGCTAACTACTGCTCACGAATCAATAAAAAACAGAATACATTAAAAGAAAAATGCATATAGGTACCAATGATTAAGTAAGCATGGGAGGGGGGGGAAGAGGTTTGCTTACTTTTGCTTACACAGCTTACACAGAAGGGGTGGGCATAGTGCGCGTCATGTAAAAAGAACGCTGGCGGTCAAGCTTCTACAGGCGTTCCAGCGTTCTTTTTACATGACGCGTACTATAATGGTACATTATTTGTAGTAAACTAGGCAGGCACTCATTCAATGTATAGGTATACATCTCTTAAATAAGTAGAAAAGTAAGTAATCTCTTAAAAAGAACGCTGGAACGCCTGAAGAAGCTTGACCGCCAGCGTTCTTTTAACATGACGCGCATTATAAATAGTTGTAAAAAATCTGCTTACGTAATACTTGAATGGCCCCATATGACAATCGCTAACTTTGTAGTTTTTGTCTCTAGTGACTCTAGAGTCTAGATGATATGGTGATTTACTTTTATGAAAGTAATACTCAGTGGAAGTACTGTAACAATGAAAGGTATCTGGTACTTAACCTACAAGGTCAGTCATTAGGCTCAGGTATCGGAAAAATTGGCAAGTTATTTGGAGATAATTATTAAGACTATAGCGATCTTTGTACATTTTGACACTAGATTTTATTTTGATTTATTACTATTGTGAACGTAATACTCAGTGAAAGTACTGTAGCAATGAAAAATATCTGGTACCTACCTACAAGGTCAGAAATGTCGAGTATCGGAAAAATTGGCAAGTTATTTGGAGATAATTACTAAGCCAGTAGTTAGACTTAGAAGTTTTTTACACTAGATTTTATTATGATTTATTAATTTTACTTAAATAAGACTGAGCGAATGACAGAAATTGAACCATTTTCCATTAACATTTAACATTAAATCATATATTTTTAAAGTTTGATCCCATTTAAATACCGCTGCAACAGCGTTAAGCCAAAAACGATTATTTATTTTTTGTAAAGAACTTAAGTAGTGTAAGTTTCTTATGAAAACCTTTTAAAATTCCGAGAAAAAATATGTTGATTTATATTTCATCGCATTTTTCAGAAATATGTTTTTATAATATCACAGACTCATTGTTATGGAAAATTGTATTGAATAACTTTTAACAAGCACTACATTTCCTATCAGATGCTCGTATCAAAATAAACATTTTTTTTCAAGAGTTTAACCCCCTTAACTGCCAATGATGCAGGGTTAACAGAACCCTATATGACCCATTTGTAGAAGACGGCAGCTACTTTAAGCTATTGTTGTTTTTTTTTTAACAAACTTCTTATTTTTGAGAAAAACAATATAATATAAATCTTTCCATACATTTTTTTCTAAACGATTTTTTTAACCAAATACAAATACAAATACAAATGTTTTATTTACAAATAATAGTGGCTATTGATAATTAACAATGGGTACCGCACTAGGACAAGCCTGTATCGCGGATACCCGGACTAAAATTGACAAGAAAGTTTATTTATGAAGAGAAAACAATATGCGAGGCAAACATTGCAAAAACTAAATTTAAACAGTACCATAACAAAAAATGGGCGAGTGAAAGAAGATTAATTGCGTGTAAGGGTGAGTGTGAGAAGGTGTATAGGAGGGTGTGGGCGGGTGAGCGCGTGTGTGAGGCACTCCTGCTAACACCAGTCTCATAAGAGTCTGGGTATCACAGGAGTAGCCACCGTGTGTATGTATTTGGGTGTGTATGTTGAGTGTGTTGGAGTTTGTGAAAGTGTGGGTGTGTGGATGAGTGGATAAAACATGGTATAAATTATGTGATGTGTGAACTTATGAAGAAGTGCCTTTTTTTGCAAATTGAATAGAATATATTTTAATCACCATACAATTTCCTATCAGTTGCAATTTTTTCAGACCGAAATTACGAAATTTGTTCCTACGTCCACCTTTTTTCAAAATCACCCCACTGTGCGGTACCCCGAATACCATAGCTGCTCAAACCACTAACGTGCCAACTTATAAAAAGTATTGTGTGTTCACACTAGTAACGGTTTGGCAACGTCGCTTTTAAACTTTTGCTGACGGAGCGGCAACATATCAAAGTAAAAGTCAAAAAGTATTTTATTCATTGAAATCACAAGGATCATTTTGAATCGTCTTAAAAAATAAATTTACATTTACTCCTGTTCCAACGCAACCAGACCTAGAAGAATCAGGCAACAAACACGGTCTGTTTTTCTTTTGATGATCCTGCTTACTATTAGGTGGGGAGCCTCTGTGTAGAGCCTCGAGAACAAGTGGAAGCTGATTCAAAGAAAAAAACGAAAATCAACTTAAAAGCCTTCCTTAGGTAGGCAGTCAAAAGTAAGATGATAGAGAAAATCAGCAAAAGTTCATAAGGCAGCACACTCTACTCTTGATATACTCATAAATAACACATATTACAGTCCAGTCGGCAGGTGGTTTCAGATGGAAAAAGGTCAAAAGCTAATGAAACTTTGGGAGGTTGTTCAGGGATAGTTAATTAACATTTTCCCAAGTTTTGGACCTCGAGGACCATGTGCGAAAAGTGGAGGGGGGGGGGGGGGGGCTGCACCTTCCTCCGGTTTTTTCTCAATAACTTTTTTCTCTTACATCCCACGGCAAAAAAAGTACCAGCTACTTTTTTGTAGAACATTAAATTTACTATAATTTGGACTAATAAAACATGTTTCTATGTCAATAGATTATCGAGATATGGCGATGTGTGTTTTTTTCTAAGTACATCAACTACGTGCAGAGACACTTTGGTAGCAATGTGATTGTTGTCTTTGATGGATACCCCACTAAATCCGGCTATCAAAGCACCAAAGCAGCAGAACGAGCTCGCCAGTCTGCATTACAAGCACCAACCAAAGTCGTGTTCTCCTCATCTACTATGGTGACAATAGCACAAGAAAAGTTCTGGCAAAAGATCACAATATGAGAGCATTCATTTCGATGTTGATGACACAAATGGTGGATGCTAGCATCGAAGTGAAGCAGGCATTTGAGGACGCCGTGATCATGGTGGTGGGGATGGGGTTGAGAAGAGAAGACTGAGTCCCTGCAGAAGACTGCTTCCACCCCCAATTAGTGGGATACAAGTTGACTTCCCGCCAGTTCAGCAATTGCTTGGAGGTAGCATATTGACGACCTCTGTGGCGCGGCGGGCGAAGGTTGGCCTGCGACGCAGGAGGTTGCGGGTGCGATTCCCGGAACATTTGTTCATTTTGTTCATCGGAACAAATATTTGTGCGATCGCAGATATTTGTTCAGGGTGTTCTGGGTATTTTCTATGCATAATAAAAAATATCTATCTATGTAATATATTGTATTAAGTATATCAGTTATCTAGTATCCATAACACAAGCTCTGCTTAGCTTGGGGCTAGATAATGTTGTGTGAACTGTCCAGCATTATTTATTTATTTATTTATCTTGCTGCATGGTGGCCTGTGGCATCTTCTTTATGACTGGTTTTGATTATCTGTCGTTTTTGAGAGAACCGCCGGGCCTTAAGGTACCAGTTTGGTTTCAAATGAAAGCTACAATAATTTACTACAACTTCATTAAAATAATTTTTGACGTGGGATGCATATTTTAGAATATATTTCACAAAATAGGTAAAAATTTCCTGCCTATTTTCGAAGAACTTTATCTTGGGAACCAATGGCTGTATAGATCTCGCCTTAGTGTCAAATTGTAGAAAATTTAGTCTACTTTAAAAATATGCCTGTTGACTATACCGGTCAGACCCTTCCTTGACTAAGATATTGAGCAAAAACTGAAAAAAAATATAAAATTTCATGATTTTTTGAGCCGCTCGCTCAGCACTTGGAAAATATGGTTTTTTAATAGTGGTTAAGGTATTAACAACATATAAAAAATCAACGTGACCGGAACTTTTGTAAGCACGACCCCTTTTTCATGTTTAACTTGACTGCACTATAATATGAATACCAACATGATGATGTGAATGTTTGGTTTTCATCAGAGAAGAAAATCAGCTTTTGAGATCTGGTTTGGGTGGAGGGGTTTCCAAAGTAGGTGATTGTAACCAGGAACCATAATTATAATAACATTCCATCATTATTTGGGTATAACCATGGTATAACAGAAGAAATAAGGTGGAATTTACCATTTTTTGGCACATTTTAGAAAATTCTAAAAAAATATTTTTTCGAAGCGCCATATCTCGGTAACTTATCAACATACAATCAAGTTTGAATAATCAAAATTATAGTTAATTTAACGTTCTACAAAAAATAATTAGTACTTTTGCCGTAGGATGTAAGGGAAAAAAGTTATTGAGAAAAAACCGGCGGAAGGTGCAGTTTCCCGCCCCCTCCTCTTTTCGCACAGGGTCCTGGAGGTCCAAAACTTGTTTTTTTTATTTAACCATCCCTGAACAACATCCTGAAGTTTCATTAACTTTTGACCTTTTTCCACTACTTTACCCCACTTTTTACGACCTGCCGACTAAAACATCACTTTTATTATTTAGCGCCATCTCTATCATGTTTACTTACTATCTTAGACAAAACTCTTGTGTTTGAAGGTCAATTTAGCGCCATCACTGTCATCTTTAATTAAACTGGGTGCTCTGCTGCATAAAAGTATCTCGCTACGATAATAGATGTCCGTGCAAAATACACTCACACATTTGTAAAAAATGTCGTATTTCAAACCTGTTTTAAAAATTCCCTATTGTATATTTTTGTTTGGAACGACCATTCGCGATAACTATTATCATTAGGAAGTCTACAAAATAAGTCAATTTATAAAATGACAATCTGTGGTTTGAGTAACGGCCTAAAGTATTTTGTATGGGCAAGGAAACTTGAACATTCACCTTAATTCCAAATTTAACACACCAGTTCGTATTTTACGGGACAATTAAGGGTGCTAGTTTCGCGGCCCAGAAACCGAAAACCTATTCCCAGCACAAACATCTCAATAACTAATAGGTATAACATTTATTTCTATACAAAACACATTAGGTTTATCTTAATACATTCGAAACACTTCAATTTATAACTACAAGTCTAGCGCTTAACTGACTTAGTCCCTGAGGTATGGGAGCGGTACGGGAGGGTTATTTTCGCTACATCAAAATGAAGCGTGGCTTCATGTCATCTGATAACTTGAGAGACGAAAACACCCCTCCCGTATCGCTCCCGTATACCTCAGGGACTGACTCAGTTAAGCGTCCTGAAATACTTAGTATAAATCAATTAGTCTTATATCCCGGTCTTTATCCCGACACCACGCGAGCGAAGTCGTGGACAAAATGGCTAGTCTTTCGTATTCTTCTATACTCACTGTATGAAGTAATGTATGTTGACGTAGTTAGGCGCAGTGGCGGACGGCGAGTCGGGCGCGCGCGGCGCCGTCGGCTCGGCCGTGCAAGGCAGCGTGCTAGTGCCACTCCTAGTGTCTTCTATACTCACTGTATGAAGTAATGTATGTTGACGTAGTTAGGCGCAGTGGCGGACGGCGAGTCGGGCGCGCGCGGCGCCGTCGGCTCGGCCGTGCAAGGCAGCGTGCTAGTGCCACTCCTAGTGTCTTCTATACTCACTGTATGAAGTAATGTATGTTGACGTAGTTAGGCGCAGTGGCGGACGGCGAGTCGGGCGCGCGCGGCGCCGTCGGCTCGGCCGTGCAAGGCAGCGTGCTAGTGCCACTCCTAGTGTCTTCTATACTCACTGTATGAAGTAATGTATGTTGACGTAGTTAGGCGCAGTGGCGGACGGCGAGTCGGGCGCGCGCGGCGCCGTCGGCTCGGCCGTGCAAGGCAGCGTGCTAGTGCCACTCCTAGTGTCTTCTATACTCACTGTATGAAGTAATGTATGTTGACGTAGTTAGGCGCAGTGGCGGACGGCGAGTCGGGCGCGCGCGGCGCCGTCGGCTCGGCCGTGCAAGGCAGCGTGCTAGTGCCACTCCTAGTGTCTTCTATACTCACTGTATGAAGTAATGTATGTTGACGTAGTTAGGCGCAGTGGCGGACGGCGAGTCGGGCGCGCGCGGCGCCGTCGGCTCGGCCGTGCAAGGCAGCGTGCTAGTGCCACTCCTAGTGTCTTCTATACTCACTGTATGAAGTAATGTATGTTGACGTAGTTAGGCGCAGTGGCGGACGGCGAGACGGGCGCGCACGGCGCCGTCGGCTCGGCCGTGCAAGGCAGCGTGCTAGTGCCACTCCTAGTGTCTTCTATACTCACTGTATGAAGTAATGTATGTTGACGTAGTTAGGCGCAGTGGCGGACGGCGAGTCGGGCGCGCGCGGCGCCGTCGGCTCGGCCGTGCAAGGCAACGTGCTAGTTCCACTCCTAGTGTCTTCCGTGCTCGAACCCGTGCCGCCTACAAGATAATAGCACAGATTAAGGCAAGGCTAGACTATTATTTCCTAGAGGATTTCGTATAAGGTTGTATACGCTAAAAACTGTTTTTTCCTTTAAATTAATAAGTTTTTTGTGAAAAAACAATACAAGCTTTTATAAAATTATTGATCGTAACCGTGTGCTGATCAAAATGAGGCTAAACACGGCCAGTCTACTATTATCCCTCGAGGAGTTCCGTTGTCCACCTTCCGTCTCCATCATAAGATCAGTTCGCTGTCACCATAATATTGCATTGTCATCGGAACTTGACAGGTAGCAAAATATCATCTCAATCTGTTGAGGATAACTGCTTCAAAATTCAGTTGCAAGATTCCACCCGGACAAACATACATAACATACATTGCGAGTTAAATAAAAGCTTGTAATAAAAAGACGATTAATTTAAAAAAAACCTACTACAATATTAAAGTTTGTGATTGGATTAATCTACCTAGAAAATTAAAAGGCTTACATCGGTCCCGTTTGCCTGTAAAATGTAAATCTCTGTTTTTAAAGAGGTTTCTTTAATATTTTTTTCTCTGCTATTAAAGTAAACCAATCGTGTAATGCTACTACAAAATTAAAGTCAGTGATATGAAGAATCAGTTCACCAAATACCACTTTCATATGTTTTGTAATTGCTGAGAAAAATCTAGATCCATAGTTCACCAATCTATCACCAAATCTACCAATCTATCTAATCTATCTACCAATTAATCTAGATCACCATAATTTCCAATGCGTCATCTTAAATAATAGTTACTTTATATATTTACGTAATTTAATTCTTACCAGCTTGAATATACACGTATTCGCCATCATTGATAGTATCAACGGGCACTTGATCGTAGTACGGCTCTTCCTCGCTCGTCACTACTGCGGGTATGCTCTCTAACGATATCGGTGGTGATTTCTCATCGGTCCCTTCGCCTAAGTCAGGCGTGGTCGAGATGGCCTCCTCGTCAATAGAGCGGGGGGTTGCTGCTCCGCCGGACCGTTTGCGCTCGGATGATAGGGAGTTGATGGATTCGTAACTTTTCACCTAAAACATATTTTCTCTATAATATATCAATTTACGATAGAAAGGTGGACACTCTTATTTTGAGTTTGTTCCCCAGGAGTTCCGTGAGAGATATTTCGTAACGGAACTATGGAGACTTTTATTCTCATTAATTACGTGGGACAATTACTTTTTTTTCTTTACTTAACCTATATTGTCCCGCTGCTGGGCAAAGGTCTCCCCAAATTCTTCCACTTGTCCCTGTCTTTGGCAGTCTCCCACCACTCCTCAAAATTAACAAGATCGTCCCGCCAACGCTTTCTCGGCCGACTCCGAGGTCGCCACATTAAATATTATTATTTTATATTCATATATATTATTTTATAAAATTGTATATTAATTTCACCATACATGCATGTGTATTGTAGTTATGCTACACGGAACTTCTGGGAACGAACGTTATTTTCGTTTATTGGCTTTACCCACGTAACGCGGTTGCGATAAATAAATGTCCAATTAATTATACATCATTCATACTCCTATACGACTGATACATAAGTAGATGTATGAGTAAGCAGCATTTCTTGTTAGTGGGATAATCTGATGTCTGAATGTGTACGTATTCAGTTACTATTGAATGCTCGGAAACGCCACTTGGCTCACTTCTTCAGAATCAAACAACATATACAAACATTGATGATAATGTTTCATATATAATAACATCTCATATAAGGAACTCATGTGAATCCCTTCACCACACTGGTTACTACTGGTTACAGAGTTGCTTACTGGGTTGCTGCTTAAGTATACCGGTGTAATATAGAAAAAAAAATAGGTGAAAAATACGTTTTCCGTCCCGCCCGTGCGAAGCTAGGGCGGGTCGCTATATATAAACCTTCCGTGAAAAATGATATAACTGAAGGTGAACCCCACATCAAACGTTGCGTGGTTTAGGAGGAGTTAGCGGATATACAGAGAGACAAACGAGGAAAGCGACTTTATATAAACTATTTAAGATTAAGGAAGGATAAGGTTACCACAAAAAATCAAAAAACATACATATTTAAAAAAAACTAATATTAAAGAAACTGATGTACCACGGTTCTACTGATCATGTGTACAAAATTTAATTGAGTTTTATAAGATAATTATATATTATAGATAGCTAAAATAGAAGCAAACTTCGTTGTCATAAAAAAGGGCGTAAGCGCCCTACAGGCCTACAGGTACACTGCTCTTAAGCAACAACCCAGTAAGCAACTGTGTAGTAACCAGTGTGGTGAAGGGATTCACATGAGTTCCTTATATGACATGTTATATACATATTGACTCCTCTATGAGGAGTAAGCCTCCAAATAGTAGTAGCAGTAGAGCTTTTTTGTGAAAGAGTTCGTCCGGGGAAGTACTACCACCATACCTATTTCTGCCGCAAAGCAGTAGTGCTCGCATTGCTGTGTTCCGGTTTGAAGGGTAAGGGTGCCGGTAAAATTACAGGCACATGAGACTTTTCATCTTTATGTCTCAGGGTGGCGGGCACAGGGCAATGCCACATAGGGCGCGTCCTAGGTGGACGTGACCTATGAGGTAATGCACTGTTCATAGGCAGAGGTTACCGCTTAACATCAGGTGGGCCATCTGCTTGCTCCGCCATTCCAGTAATAAATAAAAATAAAAAAAAACAATTAGCTGCTGTATACGCCTTACGCTCGGCTCTGACCTAACGCACGGTGACACGAATAAGTAGTATGTATTCGTCGTTTCGTATGAGGTAGTGCTGGCCTCTGGTGTCAGAGTTTGTCAAGCCGCCCGAGGGCCTCTGACATGGCTTATCGACTGCTATTAATCAATAACAGCCGGGACCGACAGCTTAACGTGCCCTCCGAAGCACAGAGCGATGGAAATCCACACATAACTTAGAAAAGTCATTGGTGCGGAGCCTAGGATCGAACCCCGTATCGTTGGATTCTGAGTTGCACTATTGAACCGTTAGGCTACCATCGCTCAGTATGTATTAAGGTAGGTGTATTAAACTAGGTATGTTGCTCACCCTTTCGCTGATAGAGGGCGTGGAAGCCCGACTGGCGATGGACTCGCGCGAGTCCGCACTGCGCAGTCTACGCCCCAAGGACGATGGCGGACTGTCTTCTGGCAGCCCCGTCTCGGGCAGGGAAGCGCCGCGCTTGCTGAACTTTGGCGGGGGTCTACAACGAAAAAAAGTACAAGTCAAAAATATTTGATTCATTGAAATCACAAGGATTATTTTGAATCGTCCTATAAACTAAATTTACTCCTGTTCCAACGCGGAAAACTAGGAGATTCAGGCAACAAACACGTCTTTGGCTTTATCTGATGATCCTTCTTACTACCAGGTGGGAAGTGGTGTGTGACTAGGGCGTGTGGTACCTCGAGAACAAGGAGAAGCTGATTCAAATGAGAACCAACTTAAAAACCAAGTAGGTAGTCAAAAGTAAGATGTAAGGAGAATCAGCAAAAGTTCATAAGACAGCACACGCTACGCTTGATATACTTAAAAATAATAAACTAAAATAGATAACGTCCAACAGAGATCAGAACTTGATAATTCTTGAGTTTGTGGCAGATCACTCTGCCCAATTCCACAAGTTTTTCTTTTACTATAGTACGTAAGTGCAGAAGTCTAGACATGAAAACTGACACTACGCATGAATCTGAAATACGCTTCGGAAATAATACGTCATGAAAGTCATAATTTGTACGAGCGTCATGCGAGATATTATGACGTCATCTCGTGGACGTGATTTATCAGAGAACACAAGCCTAACAAATATTAGAAGATCATGGAAAAGTTTTTGTTAGTACAGATTTTCTGTGAAAGTCCGTGGAAGTACTACCATGAGCCGGTGAAATTACAGGCACATTAAACTTTATGGCTGTTTTTCTATATATTTCAAATGGAGTGTTCACAGTCTGCTAGTTTTGCGATCACTCTACGCAGTTTGCAGCGTTACGTGCAAAACTAGCAAACTGTGAACACATTTCAAATATATGGAAGGGCGTACTAAACCGATACGCCACTCAGTCGGCAGCGAACAGTTTGCCTACGCAGCCTTAAAGTGACCTGAGTTAATGCATTGTTATAGGCAGAGGTTACCGTTTAACATCAGGCGGGCCGTCTGTTTTAAAGTCTAGACATTAAATAAAATCAATTCCTCCGCAAATATTTTTACAACCGTAATTTTTATTGTTACGGTGATAAATTGGCGACAATAATTTCTTGCAGATTTCGCATTACATACGGAGGATATTAGAAGCTAGATTTCTCTAGACACACTTTCGTTTCTGCTACACTCATCATTCTTCTCATATACTCGCTAGTTACGTGCATTCATCATTTCGCTTTCGAAGTGTCGTAATTTGTCTCAAATTGCAAAAAAACTGTTTAATCATACTTTTTGGGAGGATTGGAGGAGATCTATTGTTTAGTGGATCTATAGTTATATAAATATATAGATAAATAAATATATAAATATTATATTTATTAGATAACCATTATATATAGTTGTATAGTTATCTATTACTCGCGAATACACGCGATGTGGATACCTTTACCATTCAAACAGACTTCAAAAAACATTAAGGCCCAGATAAATAGGGCATGTATTTAACGCGGCGACAAATTAATCTGATTTAGGGATTTATAAAAAATTAAAGGGGGTAGCAAAAATAATAAGTTGGCGACTAATTGCGGAGACTAGTATAAAGTAAAAAGTAGCAGGTAAGTAATCAATTTTCGGCTTTGTTTCAATATAAACTAGCATCGAGTTATTGTTTTGGCGACTGAATTAACTAATTAAGCGGAAACATGATAGCGGATAAAAAGTTGAAAATGGCCTACTCTAATTGTTCAATGGAGATTGCATATAAAATAAATCAAGGTCATAAAAAAAATCTAACCTAACCTAAAGATGGAGACCTGTAGTTGCCACTAATATAAAGTTTGTTATCCTTCTGCTAATATTAGTCGCCAAGTCATTATTTATAGTACCTCGCCAATGATTTCAGTAATCTTGTTTATGATTTCTGCTACCTTAAAGTAGCTGCCATTATTTAAATTTTAAAATATCCTTAGTTTCAAGCTCATTTAATATAAATGATTGCCAAAATATTTAATCGCTGACAAGTTATTATTTTAGTTTCAAATAGTTTGCTGCTCTTTAATTTTTCTGTCGCCGCGAAAATAATAAGCCGATAAATAGATCTTACATTAAGGATAATCGTCTTGATTACTAAAAGCTCGGTTCACGGTAGATGGCGTGGAAACTTATTGTATTACTTTTTTATTTTTTGTGCTAAATTCGGGCGTCTTTCGTGTTTTATTTTATCGTTCGCGGCTAAGTTGTAGTTGTAAGAATTTAATTCAGTATGAATTTCATTTAAACAGTCATTTGAAAGTTCAAATTACCTAGAAATAAGATCGTTCACTTTTCTGATGTAATTACACGCACGCACACATACATATTCACTGTTTTGGTTTTCATTAGATGGCGTTGTTATTGTCCAAGAGCATTGGCATGGACGTTAGATAGATGGCGTTAAATAAATAGCTTGGTATCTGTTTATAGATCGCGTTGAATAAAATTGTTAGAATGATAAAAGGTATTTCAGGGAAAAACTCGGAAAATTATTGTTTACAAGAATAAAACTTATTTTTCTAATGTCCAAAATGTACACGAATGTAAGTAACTGAACTTCATCATTGCAGTAGGTAGGTAGGTACCCATAATTATCATAGTTTGCCCCGTGAACCCATGACGGTTTTTCATTATCATCAGCCTACTGAAGTCCACTGCTGGACATGGACCTCCCCATAGAATGTCAAGACAAACGGTCTTGAGCAGCCTCCATCTACCGCCTTTCCGCAACCCCTTCTGTGGCGTGTCCGGCAAGATAGGATGTTGCATAAGAATGTTTCGTTTTACAGAAATGAACAAAAAAAAGAAAAAAAGATTATAAATTGTTTTATATTACAACTTCTGCTTACACTAGAAATATTAGGTATACAGTAAAAAAACATCATCAATAACTAAATACATTTTGCCTTCGTTTTTTGTATTCATTGCTCGAAGATTCTGTACCCGTACCTAAATCCGAAACATCCGTAAAAGAACCAGGATCATATAGCTTTATGTCTAGCCCATTGCCACTTCAACTTGCTAATTTAGAGACCTATGTCAGTGAGCCGGTGGACTTGGATCTACAGGCTGATGTTTGTACCACCATCCATTTAGAATGCGTAGTACGAATAGATAGGTACCTACTCTAGGTAGGTACCTACTACCTATTCTACGCACGGACATTGTTCAGCTAGTCTAATATAAAACCATTTTACTGACTTCAAGCCAATGTAGACGGTTGATCATCATCATCATCAGTCTACAGAAGTCCACTGCTGGACAACGGTTTCCTCTCTAAAATGCCACGACGAACTCTCTTGAGCCTGCATCTACCAACTTTCTGCTGATTATAATATCTTTGGTGCATGGAAAGAGGGGTCTTCCTCTACCTTCATCAGGTTTGTAGGTACCACTCGAGAACCTTTATTCACATAATATGGTTGTTAGTTCTGCGAACTATAAAGCCATTTTTTTTATTTATTTTTTAACTTTGATAGACTTTTGTTTGACCACGATCTCACCTGTTGGTAAGTGACGATGTGGCCGAAGATGGAGCACAAAGGTCTAGAAGGAACCTATTCACTCTAGTCTTGAAGATACCCAGATTATAGTTTTCAGGAAAGACAGACGACGGTAGTGTATTCCACTCCTTAGCAGTTCGCATTATAAAGGTAGAATTGAAACGTTTAGTACGAAAAGAGGGTATACTAATGAGGTAAGGGTGGTACCAAGCCGTGCGCCTGCTCGTCCATGATGAAAAGGAGATAGTGGGATCAGATCATGAAGTTCCTGGGAGCATTCCCCAAAATGTAACCTATATATAGAAGATCGAAAGGCACGCAACCTTACGGCGGTGCTCGAGAGACTCTAGTCTCCGCCATATGTTGCCCACCTATAAGCCTGAACGCTCTGCTCTCTGAACGTTCGATCGAGTCCAAGGCAGCAAGCTGGTGTTTGGCCGAGCCAGCCATCCCAAACGTGGTAGGAGTACTTCATACCAGCCCGGACTTGTGCTTTGTACAGACTTAGAAGGCTTCATGGAGGCAGTTTTTGCCTTAGACTCGATGTAGGAGCCAAGTTGAGAGTAGGCGTGAGTGAAACGCCTAAGAGCTCGAGGTGATCTCCTATAGCTACAGGTATATCTCGGAAGACAGGAACTTGGAGAAACTTACTTTTTTCGCGGAGAAGAGACAAGCCTGCGTTTTAGAGGCGTTGAACTTGACTAGATTGGCATCACCCCAATCGGAAACAGCCTTGAGAATCAAATTCAGACGCTGCAGCATCTCATCTCTTAACTCCAGAATTTAATTCTGCCTAGCACGCGCATTGGAAACGTATCTCTCCACAACTGTGCTGTCGTCTGCATACCCAATGATACTGGGCATTAGCAGATCATTTATATGCAGCAGAAACAGTGTGGCAGGTAGCACTGACCCCTGAGGTACCCCGGCGTTTATAGCCATTTGATCCGACGAGCACCCGTCAACAACTTACTCGAATGGATCTTTCCCTCAGAAAGTCTGCGAGGCAGGCGCAGAATTGAACTGGCAGTCCGTAAGCAGGAAGCTTGTCAATAAGGCTAGCGTGCCAAACCTGTCAAAGGCCTTCGAGACGTCTAATGAAACAGCCAGTGCTTCACCATGATCTCGATGGCCTCTCTCCAAATGTGCGTGGCATACACAAGAAGGTCCCCAGTAGACCGATTTCGGCGAAATATCCTCGATCCGTCGAGGTATGCAAGGACCTTCCTATTCAGTACACGCTCCATACATTTACATAGTAGGGAGGTGACCTAGATAGGGCGGTAGTTCAAAGGGTCAGCACGACTGCCTTTCTTGGGCACAGGTTGCACGTTAGCGAGCTTCCAAGACTTGGGGACTTCACCAGTATTCAAAGAGAGGCGGAAAAGTTGCGTTAATATTGAAGACAACTCAGGTTCACAGGTTTTTAATACTACGGCCGAGATACCATCCGGACCGCTAGCTTTATTCACGTCGAGACTACGTAGCGTTTTGAGCACTTCCTTTTGCTGGATGCGAATTCTTGCATTGAAGCTTCGCACCGAGGAAGGCTGGGTGGAGTTTCGCCAGAGGCGTCAAGACGCGAAGCCTCCGCAAATTGAGTGGCAAATAAATTTGCTTTCTCAACCGCAGCGTGAGTTTGGGACCCGTCCGGTTTCAGTAGTTGGGTTTAGTGAAGGGCGGCTGAAGTTCGCTTCCACCGACTTAGCCAGAGACCAGAAAGCTTTACTTCCCGCAGGGTATGCGGCAAACTTAGCCCCCAGATAGCCAATCCGATTGAAGCGAGCCTTCTGTAACACCTTCTTGCAGGACTTGGTGGCTTTGTTATAGGCTTTCTTCATAATCCGTGCATCCGAGGTTTAACCGTTTCTTGCGTCAACGCAAGCTAGGTATGCAACACGTTTTTGCGCTTCCGCGCTAGCACACGCGGGACTAAACCATGGGCGAGCATTGCTTGCAGGTGAAGCATCGGAGAATGGAAAAAAATACTCCATTGCTCTATTTATCACCTCCGTAACGGCATCAGCACTGACCGTTGGATCACATGAAGAAAAGCAAGTTTGCCGCCAAGGATAAGAAGCGAAGAAGTGTCGCATCTCATCCCAATCTGCCGACTTGTAACACCACACTCGCCTACTACCTCTGGGCGAGGGATCGGGTGGCGAGTATGAAGATACAGACCTCACCACACAGTGATCTGATGTTCCCAAAGGAAGCATCACTGATACCGAGTGGCGATCCGGCTCGTTCGTCAGCAGAAGGTCCAGGCAGTTGGCTGTGTGGTCCTCAACGTCCAGAATTCTGGTTGCCGCATTGACGAGCTGAGTGAGATTAAAGTGAGTGCAAGTTTGCACGCCTCTCTCCCAGCATAGTCGGACAACTGGTAAGGGAACAGCCACTGTTGGTGGTGGGCGTTAAAGTCCCCCAGAATCACCAGTTGGGCATCAGGATAACGTTGCTGGGCCACATCCGCCGCTTCACTGATGTAGTTGAACAACCTGGTTGTCTCGTGGTCTTCAGAGTGACAATGATATAAACCAGCATAGATAATTTTATCTAAGCCGGTGTCCACCAAAGTACATAAAACTGAGAAATCGGGTTCATTGAATCTGCGTCTCCGTGAGGATTAAATAATAAGTGTGGCTTAGCTGTCCCTAGGTGGTGGTGGACCGGATCGAGATTGGAGTGCAGTCCTCTAATGTTTCAGAGGTGCGCTTGAAGCGAGAGGAAAGAAAGAAAGAAAGAAAGAAAGAAAATTTATTTATTTTACCACACGCACAACACTCACATAAAACAAGAAGACAAAAACAAAAATCTACTAAGTATAGGTATAGGTACTACAAGATCTTAGAGAATTGAAAACAAAAATAAATAAAACTGTTATAACCGTTGGTAAGATGATAGGTTGTGTAGGAAGTGCTTCCGCTGTGAGCGCAACTTATTATATGTTGACTTTTTCATGGTTTGGTTTTTGTAGTGATTAGGTTTGTGGGAAAAACGGCTGTTGAGTGAGGCACTGGTCAGTGAAAGCCTAGAGACAAACAGCAGGCTCCTGCGCCAGTGGGAGACTAGACTGGAGACTGAGACCTCCCTCCAGGAATGGCCATCGGGTCCTCTAATCCGGTCGCCAACCGGCACGATGGAGCATTCTGGGATTTTTCGCAAGGCGGCGGGCTAGCTTACTAGTTGGGCCCCCTACAACCTGCAGTCAGCCAGCGGAGAACCGTGCTTCGGATCCCGCTACCTTCCAAGCCTAGCCAACCGGCACACTTGCACTGCTGCGGTCTCTAAAACGCACATGCTGAATCCAGTGCACGAACTGCCGTGGTATTCGGGGCCGCATGAAGCCTCACGTGAATATTCACGATTTGCGCAGTAAGAAATCTGCACTCTGTAAAGTTCGGCGTGTAACGCGTATCGCGCAACGCGTGAATTAGATGACACAAATAGGAAGTGAATTGGCTCAAATCACGGTACACAGTGGAACGATTTTGAAAAAAGGTGGACGTAGGAACAAGTTTCGTAATTTCTGTCTAAAAAAAATTGCAACTGATAGGAAATTGTATGGTGATTAAAAGATATTCTATTAAATTTTCAAAAAAAGACACTCCTTTATAGGTTAAAATAATAGTTCAGAAAAAATGTATGGAAATATTTATATTATATTGTTTTTCTCAGAAATAATAAGTTTGTTCAAGAAAAAACCTATAATAGCTTAAAGTAGCTACTGTCTTCTACAAATGGGCATATAGGGTTCTGGACGGTTTAACCCTGCAGCATTGGCAGTTAAGGGGAAATTAAACTCTTAAAAAATATTGTTTATTTTGATACGAGCATCTGATAGGAAATGTAGTGCTTGTTAAAAGTTATTCTATACAATTTTTCATAAAAATGAGTCTGTGATATTATAAAAATGTATTTCTGAAAAAATGCAATGAAATATAAATCAACATATTTTTTCTCGGAATTTTAAATCATAAGAAACTTACACTACTTAAGTTCTATACAACAACGAAATATTCGTTTTTGGCTAAACTCTGTTGCAGTGGTGTTTAAATGGGATCAAACTTTACAAATATATGATTTAATGTTAAATGTTAATGGAAAATGGTTCAATTTCTGTCATTCGCTCAGTCTTATCTAAGTAAAATGAATAAATCATAATAAAATCTAGTGTAAAAAACTTCTAAGTCTAACTATTGGCTTCGTAATTATCTCCAAATAATTTGCCAATTTTTCCGATACTCGACATTTCTGACCTTATAGGTAGGTACCCGATACTTTTCATTGCTACAGTTCTTCCACTGAGCATTACATTCATAAAATTAATAAATCAATATACAATCTAGTGTCAAAAAGTACAAAGATCTAAGAGATTAAGAGATTGTCTTATTAATTATCTCCAAATAACTTAAATAACTTGCCAATTGTGTTGTTATATCCAAAAGGACTTGTAACTTAATCTTTGCCTCCGTTATTTCAACACCTTCTGTAGGGTAGTATCTTTCCATCCTAAGGTTGTCTGGAAGAAATCGCTATAAGCGATAAGACCGCCCATTGTACATTTCTGTTATTTTTTTGTTATTGAGTTATGTTTTGTATTTCTGTGTGTTATTTGTGTACAATAAAGAGTTAATCTATCTATCTATCTATCTATCTTTTTTTGGCTTCTAATATCTTGTAGTAGAAGGGCAATACAGATATGCTGGAATCTGATAACATTGTCCTCAGGGATAAGTATTTTCATTTCGTTAGATTCAGCGAAGTTGAAAGAGCAAGAGCACTATCTTCATCAGAGAAATCATCGCATCCAATGAATAAAATCAGAGCATCACAACAAAACTTTACAGATCTGTTAATATGATTTACCCTCTTACCATTTTAAAATAGTCCGGAATTCCCAGCAGCCATTTTTCATAAAACATATGATAGATATTTTAGTATCGATGTAACTAAAATATTTCCCAAATAAAGTTAATAATGACAAAAATCCCCTTAAAACTAGAAGCAACCTTCGTAAAACTAGTAATCACTAACTGGAAAGATCCACCAAATTATCAGTAGAACCATTTACCTACATTTTTCTATCATCTACATACATTAAATTCTACAGATAAGTTGGTGGGTCTCTAACAATGAAAGGAATCTAGTACCTTCCTACAAGGTCAGTCATTAGGCTCAAGTATCGGGACCATTATTAATAATACGTGGCAAATTATTTTAAGATAAGTAATAGGGGGCGTTCAAGTATTATGTAAGCGCTTGAGGGGGGCGGGGGGGTCTTTGTTTTGCTTATTTTTGATGACATGGTCGATATCGTGATTACGTCAGCAGTTATTATTTACTTATTTTACACAAATGGCAACCCACAAATTGTCTATGCTTGAAAATACAACTCACATGTCGGGGATTCCCACAAATAAAGAATACGTTATAGGTACTCGCCTAGAAGCGAGTGGGGATTACCGCGCGCACTTGTCACGTCTAAATTTCTTCCGTCAATCTATTGTTTCGTTTCGATTCGAATGACGATTTGACGTATTGTAAGCAAATCAAAGCAAGTTAATTTTTGTTTTAACCGGTGATCCTTTTTCGCCCAAGCTTAACTGTTTAACATGTCGTTTCAAATAAACAAAACCAAGTAATATCAAAAATTATTCGAAAGTTTTAAAAAATCTCATACAAATACAAAAGTACAAAATGTACAGAAGTTAGTTAAGCCTATTTGCTAACTACTGCTCACGAATCAATAAAAAAACAGAATACATGAAAAGAAAAATGCATATAGGTACCAATGATTAAGTAAGCATGGGAGGGGGGGAAGAGGTTTGCTTACTTTTGCTTACACAGCTTACACATAAGGGGTGGGCATAATGCGCGTCATGTAAAAAGAACGCTGGCGGTCAAGCTTCTACAGGCGTTCCAGCGTTCTTTTTACATGACGCGTACTATAATGGTACATTATTTGTAGTAAACTAGGCAGGCACTCATTCAATGTATAGGTATCTTAAATAAGTAGGAAAGTAAGTAATCTCTTAAAAAGAACGCTGGAACGCCTGAAGAAGCTTGACCGCCAGCGTTCTTTTTACATGACGCGCATTATAAATAGTTGTAAAAAATCTGCTTACGTAATACTTGAATGGCCCCATACGACAATCGCTAACTTTGTAGTTTTTGTCTCTAGTGACTCTAGAGCCTAGATGATATGGTGATTTACTTTTATGAAAGTAATACTCAGTGGAAGTACTGTAACAATGAAAGGTATCTGGTACTTAACCTACAAGGTCAGTCAATAGGCTCAGGTATCGGAAAAATTGGCAAGTTATTTGGAGATAATTACTAAGACTATAGCGATCTTTGTACTTTTTGACACTAGATTTTATTTTGATTTATTACTATTATGAACGTAATACTCAGTGAAAGTACTGTAGCAATGAAAAATATCTGGTACCTACCTACAAGGTCAGAAATGTCGAGTATCGGAAAAATTGGCAAGTTATTTGGAGATAATTACTAAGCCAGTAGTTAGACTTAGAAGTTTTTTACACTAGATTTTATTATGATTTATTCATTTTACTTAGATAAGACTGAGCGAATGACAGAAATTGAACCATTTTCCATTAACATTTAACATTAAATCATATATTATTAAAGTTTGATCCCATTTAAATACCGCTGCAACAGCGTTAAGCCAAAAACGATTATTTATTTTTTGTAAAGAACTTAAGTAGTGTAAGTTTCTTATGAAAACCTTTTAAAATTCCGAGAAAAAATATGTTGATTTATATTTCATCGCATTTTTCAGAAATATGTTTTTATAATATCACAGACTCATTGTTATGGAAAATTGTATTGAATAACTTTTAACAAGCACTACATTTCCTATCAGATGCTCGTATCAAAATAAACATTTTTTTTCAAGAGTTTAACCCCCTTAACTGCCAATGCTGCAGGGTTAACAGAACCCTATATGACCCATTTGTAGAAGACGGCAGCTACTTTAAGCTATTGTTGTTTTTTTTTAACAAACTTCTTATTTTTGAGAAAAACAATATAATATAAATCTTTCCATACATTTTTTTCTAAACTATTTTTTTAACCCATGAAGAAGTGCCTTTTTTTGCAAATTGAATAGAATATATTTTAATCACCATACAATTTCCTATCAGTTGCAATTTTTTCAGACCGAAATTACGAAATTTGTTCCTACGTCCACCTTTTTTCAAAATCGCCCCACTGTGCGGTACCCCGAATACCATAGCTGCTCAAACCCGTCACTTCCACGATGGCTACACTGGACATCAGTCCGAAACATGACAATGTCGCTTCACGGACTGGCTATGTCCATGGGGTGGTGATAAGCCACGGCCGAAGCCTACCACCAGAAATGTTGTTACCCGTTTGACACCACCCAGAGATCACGTGTAGGGACGCGAGGGTATTTTCCTATGGACGCGAGCAACTCCAATCTCCAAATTTCCGAGCGTACTCTTAGATGATCTATATACCTGCACACCAGTACCTTAGATGATGATAATAATGACGACGACGTTGTTAATGTTCATCACCACCGCCATCATCATCATCATCACCACCACCATCATCATCATCATCATCTAAGGTATTGTCGTGCATGTGATGATGATGATGATTATGATGATGATGATGATGATGGTTGTGGTGGTGATGATGATGGTGGTGACCATCACCGCCATCATCATCATCATAATCACCTACACGCTAATATCCTAGATGATGATGATGATGATGATGATGATGATGGTGGTGGTGATGATGATGATGGAGGTGGTGATGAATATTAACAACATCATGAAGATGGTGAAGATGGTGGTGACCATCAACATCACCACAATCACCATCATCAACATCACCTGAACGCCAATACCCTAGATGATGATGATGATGATGATGATGATGACGATGATGATGACGATGATGTTGTTAATGTTCATCACCACCACCATCATCATCATCATCATCACCACCACCACCATCATCATCATCATCATCATCATAATCACCTGCACGCTAATATCCTAGATGATGATGTTGATGATGATGATGATGATGGTGGTGGTGATGGTGATGATGATGGCGGTGGTGATGAATATTAACAACATTATGAAGATATATTATATTACCCACCATCACCATCATCATCATCATCACCTGCACGCCAATACTCTAGATGAAGATGATGATGATGTTAGTGGTGGTGATGGTGATGAAGGCGGTGGTGATGAACATTAAAAACATCATGATCATCATCATCATCATCACCTGCACGCGTGTACCCTAGATGAGGATGATGATGGTGATGGTGATGATGATGGTGGTGGTGATGAACATTAACAACATCATCGTCATCATCATTATCATCATCATCTAGGGTATTGGCGTTCAGGTGTTGGTTCTGGTTCGCTGCGGGCCCTGCTGACTACTGAGCCACGCTCGCCTTCGGCTCGCTCGCAGCTTTCGTGGTGATCACTGTTCTCTAGTGTTTTAAATCCATGTTGTACTTTCACTCATTTTGAAATATAAGACTATTCAAAATTCGTAGAATCGTGCATCATACTATCATTGATTCTGGCCAAGTTTTCACGTATTCTTTCGTTGTTTTATTTTTAACACCTCACATAGTAACTTAAAACTTGGGTAGGCTACCTAAATTGAAATAAAGTATTTTCTCGCACTATAATGCTAACGTAGTTGTAAAATAAATTAGTATACATTATTATAAGTACAGTTGGCAACCCTATCAGAACTAGCTCGCTATAGTAGAAATTACGGCCAACTTATAAAAAGTATTGTGTGTTCACACTAGTAACGGTTTGGCAACGTCGCTTTTAAACTTTTGCTGACGGAGCGGCAACATATCAAAGTAAAAGTCAAAAAGTATTTTATTCATTGAAATCACAAGGATCATTTTGAATCGTCTTAAAAAATAAATTTACATTTACTCCTGTTCCAACGCAACCAGACCTATAAGAATCAGGCAACAAACACGGTCTGTTTTTCTTTTGATGATCCTGCTTACTATTAGGTGGGGAGCCCCTGTGTAGAGCCTCGAGAACAAGTGGAAGCTGATTCAAAGAAAAAAAGGAAAATCAACTTAAAAGCCTTCCTTAGGTAGGCAGTCAAAAGTAAGATGATAGAGAAAATCAGCAAAAGTTCATAAGGCAGCACACTCTACGCTTGATATACTCATAAATAACACATATTACAGTCCAGTCGGCAGGTGGTTTCAGATGGAAAAAGGTCAAAAGCTAATGAAACTTTGGGAGGTTGTTCAGGGATAGTTAATTAACAATTTCCCAAGTTTTGGACCTCGAGGACCATGTGCGTAAAGTGGAGGGGGGGGGGGGGGGGGGGGCGCAATCGCACCCGCAACCTCCTGCGTCGCAGGCCAACCTTCGCCCGCCGCGCCACAGAGGTCGTCAATATGCTACCTCCAAGCAATTGCTGAAGTGGCGGGAAGTCAACTTGTATCCCACTAATTGGGGGTGGAAGCAGTCTTCTGCAGGGACTCAGTCTTCTCTTCTCAACCCCATCCCCACCACCATGATCACGGCGTCCTCAAATGCCTGCTTCACTTCGATGCTAGCATCCACCATTTGTGTCATCAACATCGAAATGAATGCTCTCATATTGTGATCTTTTGCCAGAACTTTTCTTGTGCTATTGTCACTATAGTAGATGAGGAGAACACAACTTTGGTTGGTGCTTGTAATGCAGACTGGCGAGCTCGTTCTGCTGCTTTGGTGCTTTGATAGCCGGATTTAGTGGGGTATCCATCAAAGACAACAATCACATTGCTACCAAAGTGTCTCTGCACGTAGTTGATGTACTTAGAAAAAAACACACATCGCCATATCTCGATAATCTATTGACATAGAAACATGTTTTATTAGTCCAAATTATAGTAAATTTAACGTTCTACAAAAAAGTAGCTGGTACTTTTGCCGTAGGATGTAAGGGAAAAAAGTTATTGAGAAAAAACCGGCGTAAGGTGCAGTTTCCCGCCCACTCCTCTTTTCGCACAGGGTCCTCGAGGTCCAAAACTTGTTTTTTTTATTTAACCATCCCTGAACAACATCCTGAAGTTTCATTAACTTTTGACCTTTTTCCACTACTTTACCCCACTTTTTACGACCTGCCGACTAAAACATCACTTTTATTATTTAGCGCCATCTCTATCATGTTTACTTACTATCTTACACAAAACTCTTGTGTTTGAAGGTCAATTTAGCGCCATCACTGTCATCTTTAATTAAACTGGGTGCTCTGCTGCGTAAAAGTATCTCGCTACGATAATAGATGTCCGTGCAAAATAAACTCACACATTTGTAAAAATTGTCGTATTTCAAACCTGTTTTAAAAATTCCCTATTGTATATTTTTGTTTGGAACGACCATTCGCGATAACTATTATCATTAGGAAGTCTACAAAATAAGTCAATTTATAAAATGACAATCTGTGGTTTGAGTAACGGCCTAAAGTATTTTGTATGGGCAAGGAAACTTGAACATTCACCTTAACGCGTACTAATGCTATTATCCCTGTCACTTTCACACATGTCAAATCACGCGTAGTAGAGAGGGACAGAGACATTGCTAAGCATCAGTACGTGCTACGTAACGTCTATTTATCTCAGCCTAAGGTTCACGGGAGGGAACCACCCTGACATCATTCCCTACACAGCATCGAAAGATCCATCTGGATCGGCCTAATCAAGCCACGGGGCGTAAATACTACAGACCTACTGACCTAGGTAGATAAATAGCTGACGAATTAAATGGTAGCCTCCTTTTTAGGGTTCCGTACCCAAAGGGTAAAACGAAAATTGAAATTTTTACAGATGATGTATTTCTGTTGCCGCTATAACAACAAATACTAAAAAACAGAATAAAATATATATTTAAGGGGGCTCCCATACAATGAACGTAATTTTTTGGCCGTTTTTATAGATAATGGTACGGAACCCTTCGTGTGCGAGTCTGACTCGCACTTGGCCGGTTTTTTGAAGTCAGCTAACTATTATCTTTGTCGTCTGTGCATTAAGATTTCATCAATCAAGTACTCATATACCTAGTAGGTGCGTAATTAACTTACTTGGGTGGAACTTTCTTCTTAGCAACTACTACAGGATCTGCCGGACTGCTGTCAGACTGTGACGACTGCGAGGATTCATCCGCCTTCTTAGCAGCATTCCCGGCCAACTTCAGACCATTTACTTCGATGACTGTTACGAAGTCAGCTGTTTGTGACTGTGGACGGTTTTTGGCTTGATTCGGACTTGTTTGATCTAAAGCTACTGTGAATAATTAATTATGTTAATTGGTAATTTCGTAGACTAATCTATTAACATTTGACATGCACATGCATTAAGCACCTGAGTACATTTGGTACCTTCCTACAGGTCTAGCGCTAAACTGAGTCAGACCCTGAGGTACGGGAGGGGTGTTTTCGTCTCTCAAATTATCAGACGACATGAAGCCACGCTTCATTGTGACGAAATAAAAACACCCCTCCCGTACCGCTCCCATACCTCAGGGACTGACTCAGTTAAGCGCTAGACCTGTAGGTACCCAGGCAAACGGAATTGACACACCTCCCATATGTATTTATCCTATACTGACTCCAATAAGGAAGTCAATGTACCCAAGTACATAGTTTATAAATAACCAGTGCATGTTGTCAGTGATGACTTACGTACGACACTGAGACGTGGCCGTTGACTATATATTCTGTGCTATTGGCCGCATACACAAGCTCAACGGGCTATGGAGAGAGCTATGCTCGGAGTTTTCACTACGTGATACAATCCGAAATTAGGAGATCCGTAGAAGAACCAAGATTAACGACATAGCTCTCAGTATTAGCAAGTTTAAGTGGCAATGGGCAGGCCATAAAGCAAACAGAATTGATAACCGTTTGGGGAATAAAGGTTATCGAGTGGTGACCACGAATTGGACGACGCAGAAGGGTTAGGGGTTGTAAGGCACCCTCTTGATGGACCGAAGACATTATAGAGGCCACAGGAACTCGGTGGATGGAGGTGGCTCAAGACCGTTCACCGTGGCATTCTATGGGGGAGGCCTATGTCCAGCAGTAGACTTCTCTACAGAAGTCCACTGCTGGAGGTAGGCCTCCCCCATAGCAATATATTTTGTGCCCATAGGATGGTTTTGTATGCTGATGATGGTTGTGACATGGTTTATCAGCATTAAAAGTCAAATAAGAAAAATGTAGCTAGTAGGCTCTCATTCAATAGATGATGACTAGGCTTAGCTAGACCAACTCGTAATCTAGTGAGTCGAGCGTGACATAACTGTTGTTTGTTTTCAAAATACAACCAACCAACATACACACATCATACAAACTTTGAGATCACTTTGAAAACATCATATTTTTTTATATAGGTATACCTAATTGAAGGATAAGGATGAGCTAGACTCCTACTTGAAGGATTGGTGCCAAATAGCCAACAATAGAGACAAATGGAAGGAGGGAAGGGAGGCCTTTGCCCTGCAGTGGGACACCACAGGCTCACAAAAATATAATAATAATACCTAATTGAAAAATATTTATTGAATTATTTCCTTTTAATTAATTCAACATTTAGAATGAAAACAAACCATTTTATTACCATTGTTTTTGTGTATAAAATGAACTTAAATTAATTCCTATGGAAAGCGATTAAAAAGAAAACGAGGATTAAGGTGATTAGTAAGCCAAACGTTCATTTTAATTTTTATTTCGTAAATACAGAATTTAATTTCTGAAAAAAATATACATAGAAGTTCAGGATATTATCTAATTCTTGTAGGTAGAAGATCTTGTAGAATCTTGTAGAAAACACGATTCGTATAACATATTTCGTTCGACCGAAAAACATGGGTTACATTTTGTACAGATTTTAAATGAATAGTACCTACTATAGCGCTATGAAAAAATACCCAAAATAGTGTATTTGGCACCTACTAGTTAATAAAGGTGTCAAATTTTAATTTAAGTTAAATGGAAGCGAAATAAATATTAAAAACCATTAAAAAACAGAAATCAGGCGCTGTGACTTTGTCGCAAGTGCCACACTGAAGTTCGAACTGAATTGGTCATCAAATCTACGCAGTTAACATCGAGGTTTCTTTCAAATTGCATTGACCTTCTAATTTTGGGTTACCCGTCGCAAATTCAATCTTTCTTTTGTTCACATGCTCTACTGTTTAATATTCTATTGTGAAGTAATCCAAATGTATTATTCTTGCTCGCAACCTTAGAGCATTGCAGGCCTTCAGTGTCGCTTATTTTGTGCTGCACTCATTTGAACTCATACACTTCGACTACAAAAAACGAGTAATAAATATAGTATTACTACGGTAGTAATGGGCCTCGGCATGTTCCTCGATGCTCGCAACAGATAACCATTGACTTCGTTCTTGGTTCGAATAACAAAAACAAATGGTTTTCCAATCAAAAAATGAAGCTTTTATAATATTTCAAGGAATGAAGTAATTACAGACATTTTTTGATGTGTAACACGACGAGTTTTCGGTAAAAAACTAACAAATTAATGTCGAAAGATGCAGATATGACTGTAAAGTATCTAAATTTTGAGGCACCAATGTGGTTGATGGAAAATATATAATTTCATCACTAGAAACTAATTACAAAACGGAAATTTCCTAGATTTATTACAAAAAGTACAGTTTTAACGTTAAAATGATAAAATGTGATAGCAATACTAACAATGTTCAAATGTAACGTTAAAAACGTATTTTTTTAATAAATCTGGTAACTTGCCGTTTTGTAATCAGTTTTTACCACTAGTGATGAAATTACATGTATTCATTGACATTGTTTTCAAAATTTGTATGGAAAACGGTTTTGGACCATTCTCCTTAATATAAATGTTATTATTACAAGTCTAGACTAATTCTAATTCAAAAAGTCGGAGATAAGATCTGCACTGACGTCCCTCAGTAGGGTTGGTGTGCATTGTGCATTGGTGTCCCCTGCAAACCTGAACCGATCTCAGCCAGAAAATCCTTAAAATAACGGAGGACTTTAGGTTGATGGCAGCACCCGAGGGTGTTATACAGTGTGAGTCTTCATAATGTGCAAAAATTAAAATGTCGGTAGCTTTGGTTAATTTTATGGACGGAAAAATTTACGCTTTTTAAATTTTATATTTGCTACAATGGCCTCCATCTAAACAAAACGGTGTAACTTTTAAACTAAACGATCTATTTCAATGAAACAAACTGAGTAACGATTGGAAATAACAGAATCTCTTCATAAAATAAAAATTTAGAAGAAAAACAGCCCTCAATTGAAAATTAAGATGTTTTTTTAACAAAAATCTGCTGTTAAAGAAAGGCACTCCGGACGCGCCATTCATTATTTTCCTAAGAAAGTTTAATTTGGGGTGATAAAAACAAAAAATAGAATTCAATAAAAAAACAGTAAAATAGCTTTTACGTGGAATAACTATGCACTAGCGTGCATAAGGTTCTCAAGATGTTCACCTCTTTTTTGCAAGCACATAGTCGCGCGAAGCACTATTTGTTGAGCAAATGGTGAGCTAGGCCTTTCTTTAACAGTTGATAAGAAATGTTGTGATTTAGTTATAAACTTGCGATTTTTACTATCAGATAGACAATACAAAGTAGAATAACTTTAAACTAATAAAAAAGGTAGGCTTTTATTGCAAAATTTTAAAATTACTGGAAAAATTATTGAAAATTAAGCTGATTCTTGTGAAAAAACATCTTAATTTTAAATTGAGGGCTGTTTTTTCTATAACTTTTTATTTTATGAGCAGCTTCTGTTATTTTTAGTCATTAATCAGTTTGTTTCATTGAAATAGATCGTTTAGTTTAAAAGTTACACCGTTTTGTTTAGATGGAGGCCATTGTAGCAAACAAATTTTTTAAAAGCATCTTAAAATAATGAAAAAAATTATATATCTTTTTTCTAATTTTTTCCGGTTTTAAAATTAACCAAAGTTACCGACATTTTAATTTGTGCACATTACGAAGACTCACACTGTAGTGTAGATGAACTAAAGCAGGACTTGCTGCTCTTGCAGCCCCGGTTTTGCCCCGGCTTCATGGTCAAGCTAGGTTGTTGCATTACAAGGCCAGAATTATTTTACAAAACTTACCACTTTCTTGACTATTCTCACTCCTCTGCACTACCTCACTGTGGCACCTCCTCCGTGCGTCTGCTACAAGATTTGAGGACAACTCGTTGATACACTGGTTGACAGAGCTCCTCTCAGCTATGTGGACCGGCTTAGCCCTAAGCTGCACTTGTTCAAATTCAGGTAGTTCTGGCACAGCTGCGGAGTCATCACTCTTACTGCTACTAGTACTGTCTTCATCACTCTTTTTGGATAGTGAGTTGGTATTTGAGCCCTATAAAGAATAAAATGAAATGTCGTGGTTATCAGGAACTACAAGTACCATAGTACCAAACAACCAGACCCGGAACAAATTAATGCAGTTCATGGCAACATTTATTCCGCAGCGGGAACGCAGTCACAACCTCTTGCATCTCAGCCGGCTACTCTACTCGCTCACCACGCCACTGACGGAGGTGGCCCACCTGATGTTAAGTGGTACCCTCTGCCTATGAACAGTGCATTATTACATAGGTCAAGTCTACCTAGCACGCACCCTATGCGGCATTGCACTGCGCCCGCCACCCTGGGACATAAATATGAAAAGTCTCATGTGCCTGTAATTTCACCGGCACCCTTACATACCCTTAAAACCGGAACACAGCAATGTGAGCACTACTGCTTTGCAACAGAAATAGGTATGGAGCCTGGAGGTAGTACTTCAATAACAATCATACTTTCAAAAATATGTGATCAATCACAATCTCACAAAATACGAGATTGTATAATTATTTTCTATTGTGGAGGTGAAGCATTGACTCACTTTTGGTTTTGATGTAGGTAGACTATTTACATAACAAGTTAATTATTCAAACAATGTATGTGAATGACATCAACTCATTGTGAGTTAGGCCTAGCATTAATAACCACAAGTTCATAAAAATAATATACCTACTTACTTAAATAATTCAAACCAGTGAAGAGATTGAATGAAAATATGTTCTATCCAATATTGTTTTCGTAAACTTATCTTGTTGCTTCAACATTCATTATAATATGCTTATTTATATTTCTTTATTTATTTATTTATAGACGAGCAGCTTTCGCTGATATGTCTACATCAAAACAGTGTGGAATATCTAATTTTGGGTTACTTTTTTAAGTTCTGAATTGTCTTTAAGTAGCCAGTTGTCAAGCTTGTTTTTAAATGCATTCACAGACGTGGCAGAAACAACATCGTCTGGTAGTGTGGACCACTCTGTTACTGAATATTTATATTCATTTATTTATTTAACTTTTAAATTCCAGGTTGGTTAATTATTGATTACTAAATAGTAGTACTAACTAAATAGCAATTACTGTGGAGGCTTGAAATCAAACAATTTACGGCCAAATAGTATTGGAACCTTCCCTATCATCCAACAGTCACATGTGGCAATGTCACCAACATTTTGGGCTTCCTGTATGCAGTTGGTATTGTGTACTTTATATCTTTAGATAAATTTTAAATATATGTACATAGGTTTATAAACTAGTTTTTTTTTAATATTGTCTGTTTTGAATAAAGTACATAACAATTTATTTACATATAAATAATATATATATAAAAATTACAAAATTCTTTTCTGTATGTTTTTGTTTGTGCCCTTTATCAAGAACCACAACCATATTATTTAAAATGAGGCTACTTCCATTAAAAAACTTTCTTAAAAGTTGAAATGTAGTGTAACCTTGAGAGAAATGTGAACATGGCGCATGCAACTGTGCCGAAATATCGGGAACATTTAAAACTCAAAAATCATGGTAAATATCCCGTTTCTAGTGAAAATTATAACCTTGAGAGGACCATTAATAATCCAATTAAGTAGGTGTGACCCATTTAAATAGGTGTGTCAAGTCAACAGGCAGCTGGCTTTTACATAAATGTGCCAATCAACATGATTACCTCACGCTAATTACAAAGTGCTGGTGGATGGGTTAATGGATTGCTACAACAATTATAATTAGCCACTTCCCTTATTTATCACGTGTTAGGAATGTTCAAACAATAAATTAATTGACATTGAAAATCCAACAATAGCTCATTAACTTCCAATCAAACAATATCATGTTCCTGGAATACAAGGTAAATATTAAATACTCAGATACCTAAAACATTGAAGTGTTGAGACTCATTTGTATTCCAGTCATAAATAGCAATGTTCTGTGTGATGATTCATCTAACCACTATAAATTGAAAATGTATAAAGGACTGATCTGCGATTTAACAGAATAGGCATACAATCTTTTTTGCTAGCATGCTCAATATAATTATGATGTGTAAAAACTCTTTCTAAGAAGTAATATTAACTGCCAGTTAGATTTATAAGTAACTATGCTACTTGTTTTATATTCCTGTTATTTTCATGTTCCAAGTAGAAGGTGGTGGTCTATACAGTTAGATGTCACGCTTCAATAGCAAGAGATGGTCAGTGATCAATATTAATAAGAACTGTGAAGTAGTCTACATTATCATAGTTAAATATGTATACTTGTAAAGTTATGAATAATTCATCCTTGATGTGAATGTTTTAGGAAATAAGATACTGACTGATATAGCTGATTAATTTTAATTTCATCCTTAGGGAAAATTATAAATTGTTAGTCATAGCCTGCAGTAAACAGTGTTTTATTTTTTATTTTTTATACTACTTGAATGACGGAACAAGCTGATGGCCCACCTGATGTTAAGCGGTGACCTCTGCCTATGAACAGTGCATTACCTCATAGGTCACGTCCACCTAGGACGCACCCTATGTGGCATTGCACTGCGCCCGCCAGCCTGAGACATAAGATGAAAAGTCTCATGTGCCTGTAATTTCACTGGCACCCTTACCCTTCAAACCGGAACACAGCAATGCGAACACCACTGCTTTGCGGCAGAAATAGGTATGGTGGTAATACTTCCCCGGATGAACTCTTTCACAAAAAAGCTCTACTACTACTAGTGTAGGGTTAATTTGCGGAAATGGTTTGTTCTAAAATTTAAATTAGTCAAAATTATTTGCCTGAATTAGTACTCAGTACAGTACTTTACATTGTTTGTTACTAATGAATGATATCATACTAATATAGTGATGATAGATAATGTAAACTAGATAGCTTTAATCATACACAAGATAACAAATTAGGTGGTAAAGCAATACAATACAGAACATACAAGGGTGGCACATACAAGAAATATATTTGTATCCATATGTAGTGGACTGAAGGCACAAATTATTTAACTCCAAAAATACTAGTGTTACCTGTTTGCTGTCTGGAGTTTTATCATCAGACTCGTTCACATCAGCCCCCGAGGGCGGATCCCCCCGGATGACCTGTGCTGCAGCTTTATGTTTCTCGACATCTGATAGCAACGTCTCTAGGTATTCCACATAAAACTCTTCCTTCTCCAATTCTTCTCTGAGTATAGCAACTTTTTGTTTGTGTTTAGCCAAATTGGCCCTGACATCTTCTTCCCAGGCTGCTGGAAGAGCACTCTCAGGAAAACGTTGCACCCATACACGTTGAAAATCACCGAAGACACTCATCTCTCACCAAACGATTTCATGACAAATTTATGTTAGAATACCCGAATCCAATCACAGCACTATTTTCATTCATGTAAAAAAGTATTGCAAAACACTGTCATCAAATCGCAGACCTTTTTTTTTATTTATTCATCACAGATTAAAATTCTTCCGCCCTTCTCCACAGAGGAAAAAATACTACGTTACTTTTCCGCACCTGCCCTACCACAAACAAAAACAAAGACAAACTAAATGGGAAACGTTATTGCAATATATTTCTTTGCAAACTGTTCATGGCATGGATTGTTGATTTATTTGGATTTATTCTAATGACTAAAGTTGATTTATTACTAGGAAGATGGACTAAAGGCATGGAACTAAGGCTAAAAACGAAACGGTATCGATTATACCAGTCTCATTCTTTTATATGAATATATAATTTATAATTTTTATATTCATGTGTTGGAATGAGACAAGCATAAATCTATCTGTTCTTACTTGTGTAACTTGTACCAGGCCAAATGTCAAATTACTACTACATTCATGGTAACAATCTAGGAAGATGCATAAGCATGATACCAAAATTCAGGGTACGGAACGGAAAAACGACTGTCGTGTGACAATATATTTGTTTCTCTCTAACTTAGGATAACAAGCTATCTTCTAGGATAGGAGTAAGAAGGAACACTCTATGCTATTTTAGCACTCACTACATACTATTAAACATACCTCCATGGATAGAGCTTATTTTATTATCTGTTGAATATTTTCTTTAATCTTCTTTTTTTTATGGTTTCTGTTGAATAATCGTAATAAAGGTGAACCATTATGGACTTATGCTTCAGACAATAAGGACTATTTGTGGTTTTTATACTGTCAATTTAACGTGACAAACTGACAACCTATCCACAACCTATAATCAGCTGTTTGTTCTTTTCACAGAGTAAATGTATTAAAAATTAAAATGCCTAATAAAATACTGTTTTGATATCGACATTTTCAAATAAAATGGATAAAAACTATGTGAAAACGGTAATAGAAGGATTAAAATCTACCTCATCTAGTAGAGTCCAAGAAGTTTTATTGAAGATAAGAAGTAAAGTAATTGCAGATGGGAATGGGCTCCAGTTGTTTAGAGAATGCGGTGGTTTGGAGTACTTGGTTCCGCATTTACGGAAGCCAAACGAGAGAATTCTCGATTTATCGCTAAGTATTCTTGGCAATTGTTGTTTAGACGACCAAACTTGCTTTGCGGTAAGCTTTACTTTCCTGTCTATTACGTTCTTAGATTGTTTTTCTTTACCCTGGTATATTTACAATTAACAAATTGCAGGCTGGAAAGTTGAACATATTTACACCGCTCATAACCGTGCTAAAAACCGTGTGTCGTGACAGTATTGTCGGAAGAGCATGCAGAGTTATCGGTAATCTAGCACAGAAGACTTCAAATGCTGAGGAACTGCATAATCATGGGGCCGTCTTTGCTTTAATAACCCTTATAGAGAATAGGGACAAGAACACATCCTACCCTACTTTAACAATGGCTGTTCGTGCTATCAGGTAATTAAATTTAAATTGTCTATGTATTCATGCTGAAAATTAATAAATTATAAATATGCCCTATAATAATGTCCATTTGATCATGTTGCACTCAGCGAGACACTCATTTTAATGTAATTCTGTACTATTAAACATGCAATATTTGTATATAACATACAGTTGTGGTCATACAATTAAGAACGATTTGAAGTTCTAGAAGTTTTTTATTGAAATCGTATCATACACAGAGATGTGTACCTTCTGAGAAGCAACTAGTTATGTTATATAATAGTCACATTAATAGAGCAACCTGACTTAAGAATAAAGTATGAAATCGCTAACTATTTTTTGCACATTTTATTGATTTTATCAAAGTAACACATTCAAATAGTACTGAAACTGGACAAATAATTAAGAACGATTTATTTAACTGCTCGGGAATTGTTTTGTATGACACTTAGATTTAAAAAATCACAATATTATGTAGCACAGGAAACATAAAAATAAATTTAATAAATATTTAACTAAAATTAATAGTTAATAGCATATCCACGGCTTTTAATTACAGCTTTACACCGGCGAGGCATTGACTCTATTAATTTTTGACATTTCGCAAGAGAAATAGAGTTCCATTCTTCTAAAAAACGTCATACAGCTCTCTTAAATTTCCACACTTTGTATTTGAAACCTTTTTCTTTACTTCAAACCACAGATTCTCTATTGGGTTTAGATCTGGACTGTTAGCAGGCCAGTCTAAGACAGAAACTAATTGCGCTATAACAAATTCCTTTACGGTGCGTGCAGTGTGCTTTGGATCATTGTCATGCTGGAATGTCCAAATGACCGATAGAACGTCTTCAGCGTATGGTAACATTGTTTCTTCCAGTATATTTTTGTATTGGAACTGATCTATGTTACCTTCTATCAACTTTACAGGTCCTACACCATGTCCAGAAAAGCAACCCCAAATTTTCACATTTCCACCACCGTGCTTTAATGTAACTTTTGTGTACTTTGGGTCGAATGCTGTATTCGGGGGACGTCGTACATATCGTTTTCCATCAGAACATACTCTGTTTAATTTCGTCTCGTCAGAAAAAAGTACATTTTTCCACTGTTGCACAGTCCAGTTTTCATACTTTCTCGCAAATGCAAGCCGGGCTTGCCTGTGGCAAAGTTTTAACATGGGTACCTTTCTTGCTATCCTACCGTGCAATTTTTCTTCTACCAAACGTCTTCGAATAGTGCGTGCTGAGATTGCTGAAGGGTTGTTTTCACCAAAATATTCTTTTCTAAGCTCATTGGACCCTTTAAAAGAATTTCGTTTTGCCATACGAACGATGTTTCGGTCATCTCGAGGAGTTGTTTTTCTCTGTTTAGGTACACGTGGAACATTCGAAGTAGTTTGATACGTAGCAAAATGCTTTACAGCGTGGAAAACCATCGTTTTTGAACATTGCAGATGGTCGGCTATCTTTTTATAAGACCAATTCTTCCGGCGAAGTTTTATTATTACTTCCCTTGTAGATTTATCACAACTTTTATTTTTTCCCATTGTTTTTTCTAAAGAAGCAATCACCTTTAATCTTTTACAGCACGTAATGGCGCCAAAATTATACAAACAGTAACAAATCGACTGAGTGTTCTCTATTTAAATTTGAATAAAGGTATACACTAGTTAGCGTTCTTAATTACGTGACCAGCCAGTAATAAGGAATACTTTGTTTAAAAGTAGTGTAAAAAGTTTGCCTATTGATTTTTAGCCAATCATGTGTATCAATGAATACAGTGATAATATGGAAATGTTTTACGATACCGAGAGAAATAAAAACAAATGCATACAATTAGTTTTGCATCTTAGTTGGAAAAAATCTTCCCTTTATATCAGCGTTCTTAATTATATGGCCACCACTGTATATAAAATAAATTTTATGCATGTTGTAATCTCAATACGACTATAAAGATTTAGATGAAAGTTGCTATATGGCAGTTTTGGGGTGATGCTGAGTGAAACCAGTTCGAACCAGATGTTAAACTTTAAATTATTTTGACGACCTCTGTGGCGCGGCGGGCGAAGGTTGGCCTGCGACGCAGGAGGGTGCGGGTTCGATTCCCGCCTCGGAACAAATATTAATGCAATCGCAGATATTTGCTCAGGGTGTTCTGGGTATTGTCTATGCATAATACAAAATATCTATCTATGTACACACATCAACACGGTCTAGGGATATTTTTAAAAAAGCGAATTACTATCAATGTGTTAATTATTTATATGACATGTATATATTTAAAAGATACATTATATTATTCTACCATTTTTAGGGTTCCGTAGTCAAAGACAAGGAACCCTTATGGATTCGTCATGTTTGTCTGTCTGTCTGTCTGTCTGTCTGTCTGTCTGTCTGTCTGTCTGTCAGTCTGTCTGTCTGTCTGTCTGTCTGTCTGTCTGTCTGTCTGTCTGTCTGTCTGTCTGTCTGTCCGTCCGTGTATGTCACAGCCTTTTTTTTCCGAAATTATAAGAGCTATACTGTTGAAACTTGGTAGGTAGATGTATTCTGTGAACCGCATTAAGATTTTACACAAAAATTTAAAAAAAACAATTATTTTTGGGGTTCCCATACTTAGAACTGAAACTCGACATTTTTTTTTCATCAAACATATACGTGTTGGATAGGTCTTCAAAAATGATGTTGAGGTTTCTAATATCATTTTTTTCTAAACTGAATAGTTTGCGCGAGAGACACTTCCAAAGTGGTAAAAAGTGTGCCCCCCCCCCGTAACTAAAATAAGAGAATGATAAAACTAAAAAAAATATAAGTAAACGTACGTATTCCCCGAGGTGCCCGCCTCACTGTCGCTAATGCTCTATCACAGGCCATCAGGAATGTTGTATCTAAAAATACAAAGCAGGCTTGGGAACATTTATTAGTATTTCCCTACAGTGTACTTCACGTAAAAAAAGAACTAAGCAACAAATCTTCACTCACTATTCGGATTAAACAAAATTGTGTGAGGTACACTGCACGCGATGAGCGCATGCCTTTTTCGTACAATGACCAGGACACAACAACAAATTCAAAAACTGTGAAGCCAGTCGCTGAGTCTACTGTTTACAAACTTGTAGAGAGTAAACTTAGCGATGGTGACATCAAGGGTGCCTCCCGTATCCTATTTTCTAGTGACACGATAGCCCAAAATTCTGTTGATACTCTCAATTCTCTTGAGAGTAAACATCCGTCCCCAGGGCCAGATTCCCTTCTCCCCGATCCACCGCAAGAGAGTGATGGCGCTGTCGAGACGACCAGCCAGGATGTGCTCGCTGCCGTCATGTCTTTTCAGAGTGGCTCTGCCGGCGGCCTGGATGCTGTGACTCCACAGCATCTAAAGGACCTGCTGTCTGGCGGTTCTGGCCATGCAGGTGAAGTCCTTCTGGGAGATTTGACGACCCTGATCAACCTGATGTTGTCTGGTCGAGTCAACAGCGAGATCACGGAGCTCCTGTACGGTGCGAACCTATGCGCTTTAAAAAAAAAAGACGGCGGGATAAGACCCATAGCCGTGGGCACCACCTACCGCCGCCTGGCAGCTAAAGTCTGCTGTCGGAAAGAAGCCGCCTATCTAGGCGACTATTTCCGACCCATTCAGCTAGGCTTTGGTTCGCGAGGTGGCTGTGAAGCCGCAGTACATTCTTTACGTACATTTTTGGCCAAAAATTTGGGGGAGGTTGTTTTAAAGGTGGATATAAAAAACGCCTTTAATTCTGTAGATAGGGGCACTCTGCTAAAAGAAATCAAAGACAAAATCCCTGAAATTTACCCATTTCTCTGGCAGTGTTACGGCTCACCTTCTAAATTAATCTATCAGAACAATATTATTTGGTCTGCTGTTGGCTGTCAGCAGGGTGACCCTCTAGGTCCGGCCATTTTTAGCCTTGCCATCCATCCGATTATTCAACGTATCCAATCCAAACTAAACGTTTGGTATTTGGATGACGGAACCTTAGGTGGCGACGTGGACACTGTTCTTGGCGATCTAATCTCACTCATCATTGATGAATTTCGGCAAATAGGTTTAGATCTAAATTTTTCTAAGTGCGAACTTTTTGTTTCCGACACTTGTATGGATAGAAATTCAGCCATTGAAAAATTTCAAAGTTTGGCCTCAAACATTACAGTTGTAGATGAATGTTCGCTTCGCCTCCTTGGTTCACCTATTCTTGACGAGTCTTTTCCGGCATTTGTAGACGAGAAAATTCAAAATTTTATGAGAACTTCCGACCGATTGCTCAAAATTAACGCCCATATGGCTTTTACAATTATAAATTTTTGCCTTTTTGTGCCAAAATTTACATATGCTTTAAGATGTTGTCAACTGTGGAAACACAGTGAGCTGGTGGAAGGCTTGGACCACATAATAAAGAACACGTTATCGTCGGTTTTGAATATCGATTTAGATGACAGGGCGTGGTCGCAAGCTTCCTTGCCTGTTAAATTAGGAGGCTTAGGTATTCGTAAAATTTCAAGTGTAGCCCTACCAGCGTTCTTGTCTTCCGTCTATAGCACTTGTTCTTTGGTTAATAAAATTCTATCTCCTTCTCTTGTGGCTCTTTCTGGCAACACTCTCAAAATTTCATACTTAGACGAGGCACGAAATGCTTGGCATAGTGCTTGCCCCAATACAACTCCCCCCAAATCTCTTTCGTCTCAACGGCAATGGGACGGGCCTCTGTGCGAGCTGACACGGAATTGTCTGTTACAAACGTGCTCAAGCTCCACAGATCGTGCTCGTCTCCTGGCCGTTTCCAAATGGGAGTCAGGGTTTTGGTTGCAAGCACTTCCATCACACAATACTGGTACTTTAATGGATCCAGTTTCTTTCCGTATTGCAACTTCTTTGCGGTTGGGTGCAGGGTGCTGTGCCCCTCATCACTGCCAGTGCGGTACTGCTGTTGATCAGCTTGGTCACCACGGATTATCGTGCACCAGGGCTGCCGGTAGGATTTCCCGCCACGCTAGCCTTAATGATATCATTCGCCGGGCCCTTACCAGCGTTAACATTCCAGCCATTCTAGAACCGAATGGTCTGCTACGTGACGATGGTAAGCGGCCTGACGGCATGACTCTTGTTCCGTGGGAGAAGGGTAGGCCTTTGGTGTGGGACGCTACATGCGTTGATACCCTTGCGCCATCTCATCTGTCCGGGACATCAGTTAGGGCCGGTGCGGCGGCAGATTCCGCTGAGGACCTCAAAAGACGCAAATATGCAAGTCTCGACAGAGCTTACTTATTTGAGCCTTTCGGGGTCGAGACTCTGGGTCCGTGGGGTTCCGGGGCCCTTCGCGTTTTCAAAATTCTTTCAGGGCATCTGGTCGAAGCGACGCGTGACCCGAGAGCTGGCTCTTATCTGGCTCAACGCATTAGTATTGCCATTCAGCGTGGCAATGCAGCTAGCATCTTAGGAACGCTACCGTCTGGTAGTGATTTGGATCAGTTGAGCTACCTTTAGATCGCTTGCAGCGGTCTTCAGGTAGCACAACTGTTTCATATGTATTTTGTACATACCTTGTATTATTCTTTCTGTAAATAAATGTAATATTACCAAAAAAATATATGATGTACATTACCATATAAACTTTCACTCAAAATTGGTTTGAACGAGATCTAGTAAGTAGTTTTTTATTTTTGGTGTTCCCCATACTTCGAACTGAAACTCAATTTTTTTTTTTCATCAAACCTGTACGTGTGGGGTATCTATGGATAGGTCTTTAAAAATTATATTGAGGTTTCTAATATCATTTTATTCTAAACTGAATAGTTTGCGCGAGAGACACTTCCAAAGTGGTAAAAAGTGTCCCCCCCCCCCCATAACTTCTAACATAAGAGAATGATAAAACTAAAAAAATATATAATGTACATTACCATGTAAACTTTCACTCAAAATTGGGTTGAACGAGATCTAGTAAGTAGTTTTTTTTGAATACGTCATTAATCGTAATCCATCCAAGAACTTTTATATTATGTTACTTGCTGCTACGGAACCCTTCATGGGCGAGTCCGACACGCACTTGGCCGCTTTTTAATAATGGTTAAGGTACTTCGATTAAAATTTCAGGATTTTCTGGAAAAAAATGAAGCATAGACGGAAACCGTATATGAATTAACTTTTAATTTATGAGTAAAAACTGAAAAAAATAGAAAAATCATTTAATTTGTGTTTATAAACTTGAAGTTAGTAGTCTGAGAAAGCGCCCATGATGTTCATAACACATCGGCAACGATTCGGCATGCTCAGAACAAGGTTGTCAATGTCTTGCTGCGGAATATTGTCCCATGTCCTTCTGAGGTGCGCAAAAAGTTGATTTTCTGTAGCCAAATTTTCAGGAACTTCCTTCAGAGCTCTTCTTTGCAGCATATCCCACGCATGCTCAATGGGATTTAGATCTGGCGATTGAGCAGGCCAGTCTAAGGCCCTAACATTGTGTGTATGTAACCAAGCTGCTACCGTTCTCGCCGTGTGTGCCCGGGCATTGTCGTGCATGAGCAGGAAATCTTGCCCCATTTGTGTTCTGTGGGGCAAGATTACGGGCCCCAGCACCTGTTGGACGTATCGTTCTGCCGTCATATTGCCCCGCACCCAACCGAGATCCGTCCGTCCTCCATGACGAATTCCTGCCCAAACCATAATTGTTCCTCCTTGGTATGGGTGAACTTCCTGAGGGTTCTGAAGACGGCTCCATCGTCCAGGAACTCGCCAAACACGCGTCCTTCGTGAATCTGGATGGAAGCTGAACCTGGATTCATCCGTGAACAGCACATTGGACCATTGCTCACGGCCCCAGTCCACGTGGTTCCGAACCCATTCTAATCGTCGTCCACGATTCCCTCTCCGAAAAGGTGGGACCCGGAGTGGTGTACGAGAGCGTAGATTGCTTTCATGCAGTCGCCTTCTTACAGTTTGGCCACTCACAAGCACTTGGTGTTCCACTCGCAGCCTTTGGACCAATTGAGTCGCCGTTGCATTTGGTTGAGCTCGCGCAGTAATTTGCAAAAATCGGTCTTGTCTTGGGGTAGTGATGCGACTTGGCCCCCGGTGCCTCTCCGCTACTTCACCTGTGGCACGATAGCGTGTCCACAATCTTGAAATTACATTTTGGTGGGTCCCTATGGCCTCAGCAACATTACGCTAAACAGACCCAGCTTCCAGCATTCCCACAGCTCGTAACATCTCCGCCCTCGTCAAATGTTGGCGTTGCATGGCTACAATACCTCAATTTTAACTTTATCTTTCGTATAAAAATTAAAAAAATACTGTAACTAAACGTAATTCGTATTGTTTTCTAAATTTCGCACAAATGAAAATTCCCTCTCCTACACATCAAGACATTTTTATGCCACCGAAACAAAATAATTTTCAAAAATTTGAATTTGGAATTAGTCTGAGTAAAATTACAAACAAATCGGTGTATAAAAGATTCCAATGCGGCCAGTACTTTTCGAGTTATTTAATTGAGTATGAAATATCCCTAGACCGTTTTGATGAGTGTATTATATTGTATTAAGTATATCAGTTATCTATTACCCATAACACAAGCTCTGCTTAGCTTGGGGCTAGATAATGTTGTGGGGACATTACTTATTTTATTTTATAGTGCCCACATTCACTTTCTTAATACAAGGATTAAAGTAAAACTGTGTACCAAATTTCATCAAAGCTGGTTTAGTCGATCATGTAGCTCACAGAACTGTCAACCGTTGGGGAATGACTTTTTTTTTAGTTGTAACTTTTTTTTTGTTATTAATTAACATACAAGTGACTTCGCGCGGCTCGACCGGTTAATTACGAAGACTATATGGGTACTGGAGTGGCATCCATGAACGAGACGATGCAGTGTAGGAAGGAGCCCCTCTCATTGTACCAAAAACATTTTAAAGTCAGAGGATTGAGGCGGCTCCAGACTGTTCATCATGGCATTCTATGGGGAAGGCCTATCCCCAGCAGCGGATTTCTATAGACTGATGATGGTGATGGTTCATTCTTATGGTGTATCCAGCCTTAGAATGGAACCCTGCATCTCCTCCCATGGATATTGTTAAAGATTACACCAGGGATGGGCAGCAGCATTCACCAATCACTCAATGACTGTACTGCAATCACCAATCTGATTTTGGGTTTGCTTGTTTGTGTTGGCATGGTGAGTATGGCAAGTTTTATGGTGAGGCCTCATCCAGCAATGAACATCTAATGTAAAGGTTGATGAACTGAAATGAAATCAGTTTATTTGCTAAAACATGGTAGGATACATGGAAGGCCTTATGTTATAGTACTAGTATAGTATTCTTTTATCTGTGGTTATAGTGAGGAGCACATGTTCTTACTTCACAAGCATGCAAATGTTTAAAAATAGGTAAGTCTCCATTACAACCGAGAAAACCGATTTGTCATTATTTTAATAATGTGTCATTATTATTCTGTGTGTTATTATGTGATTATTAGTATTGTATTATTTGTTTAGCCTGAAATAAATGAATTTGAATTTGAATTACATACATTGGATAAAATAAATACCAATAGTAATAGGTATTAGATGATGATACATACATACATACATAGATACACGCCTTTTTCCCCGAAGGGGTAGGCAGAGGCCTCAATGGGCCTCTTTTCACAGTGGGTTGCACCATCGTGGAATATAGACGTGACGAGTGGTGAGCTCATCGCCGCCATTGCTTCCCTCGACTGACTCAGTTAACGCTTTCTTCCAGTAATCACATTCCATAAATAAGCTAGCAGCCAGGACAAATCTTATAATCTAATCTTTTTATCTTATTAATTACGAAACATACCAATTTATTACATTATTTTATATTATTATTTTAGACCTGTAACTATAATCAGTTATTAATAAAGAAACTATGGACTATACCAACGAATCTTACAAACAAGTCCGGGTAATCCCTAAGTCGGCTTTTATGACATCCACGGGAGGAGATAGAGGGGTCTATTCTTGGGCCGGACACCATGGCTATATATTATGGGGAGGCCTAAAGGTTGATGATGATGATGCTTCCATTTTAGGCAACTATGGATGGTGACATACAGAAGAGAAGAGATGCTCAGTCTAAACTCAGTGCGTTGTATCGCAATACTTCTCACTACTGAATGTGAATTGGCTGGTATATTGAAATCTGCTGATCCTCTGAAGGAGACAGCAGAACTAAGGAAGAGTCAGGAAGAACTGATTAGTGGGATACTAAAATGTCTTGGATATTTCACTGCACATCCTACTATTCAGTGTGCTGAGCAGGTAAACGTTTTATAGATAAGCTAGTGTAACGCCCGCGACTTCGTCCGCGTAGTTTTTATAAATATTGCTGATAGTTTGATCAATCAATACGTATTGCTAAACAAACAATACAATTAATGTCCTATTTATTTGGTCACTAGTTCCATACCTCAAAACATCCAAACATCGTAACTTTGGCATGTATGATATTCGTGTGACGTGTGTGAAGTGCTTTGCTATGCAATGCTATGCTCAGCTTTGCTATGCTATGCGACGCAGGAGGTTGCGGGTTCGATTCCCGCCTCGGAACAAGTAGTTGTACGATCTGCAGATATTTGTTCAGGGTGTTCTGGGTATTTTCTATGTTTAATAAAAAATATCTATCCATGTAATATATTGTATTAAGTATATTAGTTGTCTAGTACCCATAACACAAGCTCTGCTTAGCTTGGGGCTAGATAATGTTGTGTGAACTGTCTAGCATTATTTTTTTATTTACCTATTTATTTTATTATGTAATTTCTAACTTGTAACAGTAGAAAAATCACGAATTTTAGCCTAAACGGCTTGATGGATTTTAGCTTGAGAGGTGTCGATAGATTCGTCTTAGAAATTACTTAAGCAGTCTTCTTTTTAGGGTTCCGTAGTCAAAGACAAAGAACCCTTATGGATTCGTCATGTCTGTCTGTCTGTCTGTCTGTCTGTCTGTCCGTCCGTGTATGTCACAGCCTTTTTTTTCCGAAACTATAAGAGCTATACTGTTGAAACATGGTAGGTAGATGTATTTTGTGAACCGCGTTAAGATTTTTACACAAAAATTTAAAAAAAACAATTAGTTTTGGGGTTCCCCATACTTAGAACTGAAACTCAAAAAGTATTTTTTCACCAAACCTATACGTGTGGGTTATCTATGGATAGGTCTTCTAAAATGATGTTGAGGTTTCTAATATAATTTTTTTCTAAACTGAATAGTTTGCGCGAGAGACACTTCCAAAGTGGTAAAAAGTGTCGTCGTCGTCGTCGTCCCCCCCCCCCCCCCCCCCGTAACTTCTAAAATAAGAGAATGATAAAAAAAAATATGATGTACATTACCATGTAAACTTTTACTCAAAATTGGTTTGAACGAGATCTAGTAAGTAGTTTTTTATTTTTGGGGTTCCCCATACTTAGAACTGAAACTCAAAAAACTTTTTTTCATCATACCCATACGTGTGGGGTATCTATGGATAGGTCTTCAAAAATGATATTGAGGTTTCTAATATAATTTTTTGAATAGTTTGCGCGAGAGACACTTCCAAAGTGGTAAAAAGTGTCCCCCCCCCCCGTAACTTCTAAAATAAGAGAATGATAAAACTAAAATAAATATATGATGTACACATCGATATAATATACTACTACTAGATTGATTGTCACATACAAAATCAAAGCTAAAAGCTGTCCGCGTCACAGAATAAATAATAGTACAAGGATATATACGTAGACAGCTACATTTGTTTTCTAATGAACCGAGACAAAAGCTTTAAAACAGTTCTAAATTCAACCTAATTACTACCATGACACCTAGCAATAAAGTAGCAAATCTTCAAAATATTATCTTATACTTACGATCATTCGTCACAAAAACGAGCAAAGCAATAAATTACTTCTGTCCACTAAGAACTGTCACTCAAACCTCCTTGGTTTCATATCTGCTTCGTTATTCAAATTTGACTACAGAAGGTATGGAGTCGCATTGAACACTTAAATAATTTATAATATGCAAAGTTTAGTTAAAATTATTTTTTAATCCCCCCATCTCGGACATACTTAATAAATCCCCCCATACATAATCATAATCTCGGAATGAGTATTTTTTCTTTTTGATATCTGAGTGTAAAAGCCGTTTTGATTCGCTAGAGGATAAAGTAAAATTGAATTTAGAACAGTTTGTGAATTCAAAACATCATTAAACCTATTTACTTCTACCTCTATGGTGCTGAATTTATCATACAACCTTATTTAATTTGTTAAAAACACAGACTCGGAACCTTCATGGTGTATTTGGGGTGTATACTTCTGGGATTGGGATTTGCTGATTTGGGATGAAAAGTTACATGTTGCTCTCGAGTGCAAAGAATTTTCACCTCGCTAACGCTCAGGATTCTAATTTTTGACCACTTGCTGCGCTCGTCATTCAATTTAAGTATCCTTCGCTTGCTCGTTCATCAAAATTGAGCACGCGGTTAGAAAGCAACTTTGCACTCTCTCTTTCATCATAACAAATAACTAATGTTTTGGGCATCTATGTTTTGTTAGCGTTCTGTTGTGTGTATGTTTATGTATATGTATTTGACGACCTCTGTGGCGCGGCGGGCGAAGGTTGGCCTGCGACGCAGGAGGTTGCGGGTTCGATTCCCGCCTCGGGACAAATATTTGTGCGATCGCAGATATTTGTTCAGGGTGTTCTGGGTATTTTCTACGTATAATAAAAAATATCTATCTATTTAATGTATTGTATTAAGTATATCAGTTATCTAGTACCCATAACACAAGCTCTGCTTAGCTTGGGGCTAGATAATGTAGTGTGAAATGTGTCCGGCATTATTTATTTATTTATATGTAGAAGTGAAGTCGTGGTAGCCTAGTTGGTAGTACGGTCGCCTCACGTTCATGAGGTAGAGGGTTCAAATCCGGGCCCATACCAATGAGTTTTTTGCAACGTATAGTTTATTTATAATACGTCGGTTAGTATTTCCGGATATATCCGATTTATCAAAGTGATCCGAACATATAACCTAATTCTTAGCTGGCTTATAAAAGTCATCTCTTCTTTCTCTGGCGACAATCGAGATCCATTCTGCACAAGTAAACGGATTGCTCGGAAAGCTAAAATAAAAAAAGGAAAACTAAGTATCTTATGAGAGTCCAACAAACAGACACAAAAGTAGTATTGACCAATTTTAAAGTTCTGGTAACAAATTAATTATTACAATACAAATCTACTCCATGCATCTAACTGTTCTGTTACACAAAGTTTTGTGCCAACTTTGACCAAACATTTGTAGCGGTGGTTTAAAATCGGTAATTTTGATAAAAATTTGATATTATTTATTTGTGTAAAGCTTAAAATATAAAATTCTACATATACTTACCGAAAGTAAGACACTCTGGCCGTTAAATTGTTTTTTCGGGCATTATATTTTGCCACTTTTGAATACACATTGCGTCATTTTGACACGTGTTTACATTGGCTGGGCTGCAAGCGAACTAAATAAAATAAAAGCTCAATTTTCAAGTGAGCTGTAATTCACCGAGACGTATTTTTTGCGCTGACCTTGCATCTAGTAGTAGTATATTATATCGATGGATGTACATTACCATGTAAACTTTCACTCAAAATTGGTTTGAACGAGATCTAGTTAGTAGTTTTTTTTAATACGTCATTAATCGTAATCCATCCAAGAACTTTTATATTATGTTACTTGCTGCTACGGAACCCTTCATGGGCGAGTCCAACTCGCACTTGGCCGCTTTTTTTTAAAATAATTGTACTTGATTTCATATTTTTCATGATAATTCATCATATTCATTTTTATAGTTGCAAGGGGATGGCAGGGGCTACCAGTGCCTCGTAGCGTTGACAAAGACATTTGAAACACTGGCCCTGAAATGCATGATGAACCTGTGCTATTTGTATCCATGTCGCCTCTCACTGGGCATAGCAGGCATGGTCGAGTGTCTCGTGGGAATACTGCAGAAGAATACAGGTATCAAATTCATTTTTAACATTTAAAAGAACTTTCTTGTGCAATTTTCGTTTGTATAAGATTTGTTCTGGCTGCTGGCTTAATGTGTTATTAATTACTGGAAGAAAGTGTTACGCCAAGTAAGCCTACGTCAGAGATGAACTCATCACTGGTCAAACCACAGTGAAAAGAGACACATTGTGGCACTGCCATGGTTTTAGGTTCATCTACATAGTAGCGTAGTGGGGAAGCCAAGACTTTTTTGGGTTTTGCAGTAACTGATGGGGCCGTTTACCAGTTTGCAGTACATTGAGCCGCATGTTTTAGCTTCTTTTCAAGAATATACATACATACATAGACACACGCCTTTTTCCCCGAAGGGCCCCCCCTTAGACAGAGCCTGAATGGGCCTCTTTTCACAGTGGGTTGCAACATCGTGGATGGAATTTAGATGTGACAAGTGGTGAGTTCATCGCCGCCATTGCTTCCCACGACTGACTCTGCTAACGCTTTCTTCCAGTAATAACACATTCCTTAAATAAGCTAGCAGCCAGAACAAATCTTAACCAACAAATCATCAACAAGTCCGGGTAGTCTCTTAATCGGCTTTTATGACATCCACGAGAGGAGACGGAGGGGTCTATTCTTAGGCCGGACACACCACAGCCATTATTCTAAATAGCGCAATGTCCTGCAAAAACAAAAAAGTTCAAAATTTCGGCCACTTTTTTAATTTCTTATCAACTACCAGATTGATTGGAAGGATTTTGATACTAACTTGACCTCATTACTCTTTCCAGCTGTGCTATGGTGGCCTGAGGGTGCGGCTCGTGCTCTGTCGCAGCTCAGCGGTGAATCAGTGAACAGGTCGCGGCTCCGGCATTGTGGCGGCCTGTCCTTGCTGGTGGCGGCGGCTAGGGACGACATGCACGCCATGCGCGCGTTGTTGCAGTTCGTTTTTGACGATACATGTGAGTAAAGCCCGGCTTGCACTTTGATTAGTGATGAGTGCGAGCGATTAATGCAGGATTAGTGATTAGTACTAAACAGTATTGACACTGCTCGCAATACAACACGTTATGCACTGATTATATTGTAATATTGTAGTATTTAATTAACTATCACAAGTTTGTACGCCTAGCGCAGATCACAGTGCACCTAAAAAAATTGTAAGAACTTTTATAACCTGTGTTTCACACATAAAGATATTGAATATTGAATATATTACTACTCCCACTATTCAAAGGCAAATGCCATAATTCGGCCAGGATCAACATAGAAGAACCAAGATCGCTCTTTAGCAAGTTGAAGTGGCAATGGGCAATAGCTCGCAGAAACGACAACCGTCGGGTAATAAGCTTCTCGAGTGGTGATCACGAAGACTGACTTCATTTTAAAGATCTCAGGAAGTCGGTGGATGGAGACGTATCAAAACCATCTGTCGTGATATTATATGGGGTCTATGTACAGCAGTGTAATTTTACAGGGTGATGATGCTGACAAAAAAAAAGAGGTCCGCCAACTGACAAGAATTGAAATATGGCCCACTTGAATAATTGGCTAAGCGCCCTTGATTTAGAGCCTTCCGCAGATTTAAATCAGCAGCGGACATCGAAAATGTCATGAAGAAAAATGTAGTGGTTCTAAAAATCATGCATACAGTCAGCGGCACAAATTGGATTTCCGAGTGTGTCTTACTAAACTTTGGCTCACTAAATATCTCATTTAGTTACCGCACGAAAGTAATCTGTAATAAAGGCCAGTTTTTTTTTGCCTGCATGCAGCCTGCTAGTTTTTTGTGTATGAACAATTTTATCAACGACCTGTTAACTAAATGTATGAGGTTTATTCATTGTTATTACTAAATAGTTAGTAAATAGTTTTATTTGGTAAAACTAATTTGTTATAAATATTCAAAAGAACTCTTCTATACTTTTTAGCATTTCAAATACTAATCAACGAGGGGCTTATAACATTGCTCACAGATGAGCTCACGAAATACCTAACAACAATGAAAATAGAACACAGTTACAAAGAAATCACTGAAACTGAGGACATAAATGATACATCATGCGCTGACAGTACTCAAGATACATCACAGAATTCAAGCGATGTAGCTAGTAATCAATCTGAAGGAAGATCAGCTCTATATCAACGTCGCAAACGACCATTATCGAACAACGAAGATGAGTTGAAAGTTGTTATTGAAAGAGACAACATGATGGTTGGTTTTATCGATGCGGTAGATAGCGCCACTGACGATAGTGCTAACGAAGGAGAGTCGCCAAGACGTAAGAACTTGAAACGAGCCCGATCGAGCAGTCCGAACACTGTTACTCGTATAAAGGTATGCAACATCAAGACTATATTTTGAAACCCCGACTATACTCTGTTCACGGAGAAAGACTAATATAGGCTGCTCTCTCTTTCTCTTGCACAATATCATAGAACATATAAGGACGCACTACAACCGACAGCGTATAGATTTTTATTAACGAAATATTTTAAAATAAACACGCTTTTCTAAAATTAGTAATCGGAACCGTGAGCTGATAAAAATGAGCCCAAACACTGCCAGTCTACTATTAATCAACGAGGAGTTTCGTGTTTCTATCGTCAGATCAGCTCGCTGTCACCAAAATATTGTATTGTCATTGGAACTTGACAGGTATGGCATATTTCAGTTCAATCTCTTACTTCAAATTAAGATGACATGACATGTCTTCCTCTCTCAGAGCCCTGGGTCTGATGATGACCAGCATACGATGAATTGAATAGGATCTAGGGTGCAACGGGTGCTCAGATTTCAATGCAGTTTTATTTGTCTAAAAGCTGGTGTTGGAACACTGAACATAGTCAGTGGTTTTTAAATTTTTAACCGCCGTTTCAAAAAAAACGCGGTGTTATAAGTTTGACGTGTCTGTGTGTGTGTGTGTTTGTGTGTGTGTCTGTCTGTCGCATCGTAGCTCACGAACAGATGAACCGATTTCAATTTTTTGTTTTGTTTGAAAGGTGAATTTGTCGGGAGTGGTTCTTAGCTACGTTTGATCAAAATCGGTTCAGCCGTTTCATTGCGTTGAATTTTTTATTTTTTTTACAAAATTAATTGCTTGTTGTTTGTAGAAGTACCAAGCGAAGAACAAGGATTGGTCGGCGGGTGTTTACTGGGAGCCGAAGAGTCCCGAATGGCCGTCAACGTCCAAGTTCCATAGTTCGAGAAGTCCCGAGCACTGCCCGTTGTCTCCCCACTCGGACGGCAATCAGTCAGGCTTCAGTCCTGAGTACAAGTTCGTCAGTAAAAGGGGGAGAAGGGATTGGAGCCCGGAGTCGGGTGTCAGTAGTGGGGAGGGTGCGGCGTCGCCTTATTGGGCGGAGTACCAGTGGAGCCCGAGTAGCTCCACCGGTCCTACTTCGCCTTATAGCACTAATGAGGGTGAGTGAGATATCATCTAGATAAGTATCTACTGAAATGTGATGTTATCACAACCATAGATTTAGTATATGTACTAGATCTACAATCAGAGATCGAAGATGGAACCAAAAAAAATATGTGCACGTGTTGGTGAAAGTCTATGTCCGAGTTAAAAATAGTGTTGTCCTCGACCAACACTTTTACATTGTCGATAGAATTCATCATCCGTCCGTGATGTGTATGGTAGATAAATACATCTTAATGCAGATTAAGTCTTTCATGAATAACACAGTTTGGCAGATTTGACGTCATAAAGAGAATTTTGAATACAGTTAATAAATAAACCTTTATTATTTATTGACCCCTAAATATTACAGTTTTATTTATAGGTGGGATCTTAGAGTTTCCCTTTTAAATTTAAACTTAAAATGTTTGCTGCATATACCTAGTGGAGTTCTTATTTGAGTCCATCCCACTCTTCTTATAACCGATAACCATTTTTCTCGTAGCAAAGGATTACTTGGAAATCTGAAAGCACAAAAACATTTTATATCAGCCGTGCTACGCCCATATAATTTTTCACTCTGTTACTTTATCTAGACAATTTGTTACCCCAAAGTTTATTATTTTTCAAGTGTAAACCACGCTTTATGGATAACATTAAATTTAAATGTAACCCAAAAATTCCGTTCCAGTGGGACTCGAACCCGCACCCTCGCCTGTCATCGGCGATGCCTTAAACAATTTAGCCATAGATCGAGCTATGACGCTGGAGACGAAATTTGTGGGCACTATCAACTCGGCTATAGCGCCAAGTTGATAGTGCTGTATCTACAGGTGTTTCATTGGAAACCTTCTGTTCAAAGTTCGAAAGTAAAGGCATCGCTGATCACAGGCGAGGGTGCAGGTTCGAGTCCCGCTGGAAAGGAATTTCTGGGGTATATTTAAATTTAATTTGTTACCTATTATTTTATTAAGCAGAAATAAACAATATTTATTTATAAAAAATAAATATACCCTTTCGGGAAAAAGGCGTGTGTACAACTACGTAAATATTTACTCCAAAATATCTACTACACAAACTGCAATAAAACACCCGTGGTGCTTTAAAGTTACCTTTTCAATAGTCAATACAAAAACACACACCTCAATGTCCACCTGGTTATTATAGATTTTTAAAAAAACGGTAAAATGTTAACAGAGCACTCATATTTACTCCAAACAAAGTAAACCTCCATTCTAGGATGGACAAAAATTTAATTTATATTTAGATATAGTGCGCTTCATGTAAAAAGTAGTAAACTAGGTAGGCACTCATTGAATGCATAGGTATACATCTCTTAAATAAGTAGAAAAGTAAGTAATCTCTTAAAACGAACGCTGGAACGCCTGAAGAAGCTTGACCGCCAGCGTTCTTTTTACATGATGCGCATTTTACTACGATATAGACTGCAACAGGACTATCGATATTTCTGACGTCATCACTTGGTCAAGCCCTATCGTAATCAAACATTTTTATATTTTACATAAAATATGGTTTATTTCTAGGTGCAGCAACGAAATATTATTAAAAAATATAAGGGAAAGTCCTAATCTACGAATGAAACTGGTTTTTAGGCCATTTACTAAAGCAGAATTGATAAAATAAGCAATACAATCGAACTACCAATAATCTCTTATTTACCTGTGAAACGTGTATTTTCCCGGATAATTACGTCTTGTATATTCACAGTCACAAACTGAACATGACACCATTGTCATACAAAGTAAGATTTGTTATTTAATAGTAAGATTACTAAAAAAATTACGAAATTAGTTAAACTGCACAAGAGACCGTCCGGTATGGGCATGTACTCAAGCAAAACATGTCAAATTCAATACATTGTTGCTGTCACTTTTCTTCTTGCACGGGGTACATTTAAAAATGACTTCTCTCTCCCACGCTTCGTTTGTCTATTTAGCGTAGCGAAAAAATTCTACGTCTATGATCACAACAGTCACAAGAAGACACACACAGAGGAGTCACAGGAGGTTTTGTCGACCTCTGTGGCGCGGCGGGCGAAGTTTTGCCTGCGACGCAGGAGGTTGCGGGTTCGATCCCCGCCTCGGAACAAATATTTCGGGGTGTTCTGCGTATTTTCTATATATAATAAAAATATCTATCTATGTAATGTATTGTATTAAGTAGGTATAAAGCAATGGTAGCCTAACGGTTCAATAGTGCAACTCAGAATCCAACGATACCGGATTCGATCCTAGGATCCGCACCAATGACTTTTCTAAGTTATGTGCGGATTTCCATCGCTCTGTGCTACGGAGGGCACGTTAAGCTGTCGGTCCCGGCTGTTATTGATTAATAGCAGTCGATAAGCCATGTCAGAGGCCCTGGGGCGGCTTGACAAACTCTGACACCAGAGGCCAGCACTACCTCATACTAAACGAAACGAAACGAGTAGGTATATCAGTACCCATAACATAAGCTCTGCTTAGATTGGGGCTAGATAATGTTGTGTGAATTGTCCAACATTATTTTATTTATTTATTAATTAATTAGCAAGTTGAAGTGGCAATAAGCACGCCATATAACTGGACTGGAGTAAAGTCCAGTCGCTCGTCGGAGCTGACACACACCATTTATTTTGTGAAAGCGTTCGTCCGGGTATTTACCCGGTAGTATTTACTACCACCAGACCTATCGCTGCCGCAAAGCAGTAGTGCTCGCATTGGTGACGGTGAAATTACAGGCACGTGAGACTTTCATCCTTTATGGCTCAGATTCATCGGACTCTGAGATATCGGGGCGCTACTCGCCCGTCTGCAGCGAGCACGACGCAGAAGCGCCCTCTGGCGGCGGCGGGCTCGCCACGTGTCACGACGCCGCGCTCGAGATGGACGCGGCGCAAGTAGCGTTCGACGAGCTTGTGGTGGACGATGGCGATCTGCTCACTGATGATGAACCCTTTGGAAACATGAGAGGTAAACCAACCAAAATTACGCTGAACTTACAGTTTTACCCAAAATATAAGTCCGATCGACTGTTTTCGTTTGCGCAGAAAAGCGCAGACAGATATCCGACAGTAGCCGAACGTATAGTATTGCTCTGACCCGCTGTATAGCTTTGTCCCGTTCTCATCTAAAACTCGACCAGCTGCGATTTCGCCGCGAAATCGATTAACCAATAACAGCGCAAGAGTTTAGCGCGCGATTGCTATTGGTAGAAAGAAGGTTCCCGCGATATAGAAATTGGTCTACGGCGCAAGTACATCGGGACGACTTATATTTTGTGTAAAACTGTACTCCACTCTACCCGTCTCGGGTCACACAATAAATATTAGTACCCCGGGTTCACTACGCCGTCAAGGCCCAAGCGGTGGTGGAGTACCTCAAGCAGAAAACAAGGCTAACCATGAGGGTCCAGCATTTGGAATCTCGCCATGATGTCAATTTTATTTCCTTTATGGCGAGGGTGCCGACTGACCGCCTATCGACCTTCATGAATGGAGAGTTCTGGCCGAAAGGTGTCAAGTTCAGGAGATTCTTCGGACGCTTGACACGAGACACCGTGCAGTTGCGTCATACGTCGCCGTCTACAGTGTTTTAGGGTTCCGTACCAAAAGGGTAGACGGGACCCTATTACTAAGGCTCCGCTGTCCATCCGTCTGGGACCAGGCTGCATCTTATGAACCGTGATAGTTAGACAGTTGAAATGGTAAAGGTACGGAACCCTTCATGAAGTCCGACTCGCTCATGGACGGTTTTTTTTGTAATATTACCTCATTATCCATTTTTAATAATTTTATAAAAGATTGTATTGAAAAATATATATTTGACAAAAACTTTTTTATATGTATGAATGACTTATCAAGAAAATCAGATGCCCCACCAGATGCAAGCGCTAACTTCTGCCTATACCAACGCATTACCTCACAGCCCATGTCCACCTAGGACGCACCCTATGCAGCATTGCACTGCCACCCTAAGACATAAAGATGAAAAGTTTCATGTGCCTGTAATTTCCCCGGCACCCATACCCTTCAAACCGGAACATAGCAGTGCGAGCACTACTGCTTTGCGGCAGAAATAAATATGGAGGTAGAACTTCCCGGGACGAGCTCTTTCAGAGCAAAGCTTGTACTAACAATTATTATTTTTAACCCCCGACGAAAAACGAAGGGGTGTTATAAGTTTGACGTGTGTGTGTGTGTGTGTGTGTGTGTGTGTGTGTAGGTGTGTGTGTGTGTGTGTGTCTGTCTGTCTGTCTGTCTGTCTGTCTGTCTGTCTGTCTGTCTGTCTGTCCCATCGTAGCCCCCGAACGGATGAACCGATTTCGTTTTTTATTTATTTTTATTTTATTTTATTTTTACAATTTTAGAGAAACTAAAACAAAACACAAACTAAACACAAACTATGGTATTTATATATAAAATAACATGTTTAAACATGTTAAAAACCAGAAGGCTAATTATAAGTTTCTACAAATAAACTACTAAATGGATAAACTAGAACTAAAAATCAGTAGACATCAAAAGAAAAATAAACCATAAACATATTAAACAATAATAAATACTTACACAGATATTAAACAATAATAATACTTACATAGTTACATTGTTGAGTTGAATTTAGATAAAAATAAATAAATAAGTACCTACACACTACGCTGACTAGACACATTGCAGCCCAAAAAGAAATTATCATTAAGCATACGTTTTAACTTAACCATAGAGGTGTTGAAAATATCAACATCGACATTCACTTTCGCCAATGTGTTGAACGAATTACATGCTCTGATAATAAAAGCGTTCTGACGGTAGTTCGTTCTGACACGCGGTACGTACAGCAAGTTAGGGTTCCTCAACGCTGTTCCGCTAGTTTGCAATCCCAACAGTTCCAGTAGCTCAGGACAGTCCACAGAGCCATTCACTATGCCGAAGAGGAAGGATAGATCAGAAATATTCCTTCTTTCATATAGGGGGAGGAAGTGAAACTTACGACATCTCGTCAGATAGTCGGGAAGGAAAACTTTAGCACGAAACTGCAAATACCGCAAAAACCTTTTCTGCTTGCCTTCAAGCCTTGCGGTATAGACGTCGTAGCAAGGGTTCCACACTGGAGAGGCGTATTCCAATAGACTGCGTACAAATGCACAATACAAAATTTTAAACGTCTTTATGTCAGAGAATTCAGACGACATTCGCAAAACGAAACCAAGTGCTCTAGATGCCCTATTTACTAAGCTATCGATATGGATGTCAAAGAGTAGTTTGGTATCAAAAGATACACCTCGTATTATGCGTTAGCATCCTAGTAGTCTGTGCTCGTATTGTATCTACTCGTGAAAGAGGTGTACCGTGAAGAGTGTAATTAAATTTAATAGTAGTTTGTTTACGAGTAAAAGAACAAACAAAGCACTTCGAGACGTTCAAGTCCAGTTTATTCCGGATACAGTAGTTTTCAAAACTCATAAGGTCATCTTGCACACGCCCTGCATCCGTGATAGACTGTATCTTACTGAGGATTTTCATATCGTCAGCATAAAGTAGAACCTTACAATGCAATTTTTTTTTGTTTTGTTTGAAAGTTGAATTTGTCGAAAGTGTTCTTAGCTTTGTTTGATCAAAATCGTTTCAGCCTTTTCATTGCGTTGGGGATTTTTTAATTTTTACAAAATTAATTACTTGTATATCTTACCGATGTTTCCCCTTCCAGAAGAGTCGTTCAGCATAGGCGAGACGTCGTCTCGCATCGCCTGCGTGCTGGTGCTGATGTTCCGCGTGTCGCACGGAGCCTGCGACCCCGACCAGAGCGCGCCCGAGCCGGCGCCCAACAACATGGACCTGCTCACCGGGCGGGAGTGTCTCAATGCTCTGCTCGATTATGTGGAAAGGTGCAGGAAACCAATGGGAAGAGCCGCCCGCATTCTTACCAGGCTTTTGGGGTATGTCAGGCTTCTTCTGTCTCTGTTTCCTCTCGTGGATGTCGGAAAAGACACCTGGGCGCGCGCGCTAATTTCAAACTTTATTACCAAAACTAAACCTCAACCGTTCACATTATTTCGTACATTATTTATACGTTAGATATAGGTACTTGCTTGAACTCTGAGCATAAATGCTCTAAGCTTTAATAGGCCTAAAACTTAGCCGATTAAGCAAATTGCAGCTCAATTCAAGCAAGGATCCCTCAATCCAGACGTACGAAATAACGTGAACGGGTCAGAATATTTACTAGAATAGTTACTAATAGATCCTTTATATGGATTCTCATACCTAGCAGCCTAGGCCAGCAAGGACGATTTATCTCGAAGGTCCTCTAAATCCACGCATGTTTGACAAAAGTATCATGTGCCTGTAATTGCACTGGTGGTACCCTTTTAACCAGAACATACAATACACTCAAGCAAAAATGGTTGCTCCAAGGAGGAAACAAATAAGCCTGAGGAATCTTATATAAGCCTAAGTAGGTTTTTTAGATATGTTGAGATAATTATATATAACGTTTATTAAAAACCATATTCAAAAAAGAAAAAACTGGAATTAGTTTATATGGAATAAAAACCGCCCGCATTCGCCGTAATAGTTTTTTGCATCAAAAATAATTGGGCGCTTCTTTCTTTACTGCTAAAAGTAGGAATAGTATTAACCTGCAGGTGTTTTTTTTTCAGCAATGCGCTCTGCTTAGTGAACGTTCTAAAACATAAGTTAGCTATAAGGCTGCACAGAATGTCAGTCACGTCCGTACACCCCGTTTCTAAATGCCAACAATGTAAAGAAGTAAGTGAAATCATCAAAATTCAATAACGCTTTTGCAAGTTTATTCGATGAATATTTTGTTGACAAACTCTGTAGCGCGGCGGAAGAGTAGCCGACTGAGATGCGAGAGGTTGCGGGTTCTATTCCCGCTAGGGACAAATGTTTGTAAGATCTGCAAATATTTGTTCCGGGTCTGGGTGTTGTGGCAGCATGGTACTCGTAGTTTCTGTTACCCACGACACAGGTAATCCTAGTGTGGGATCAGGACTATTTATGTGACTGTTGGGTGTTTTGTGTTTATAAGATTTGTCCTGGCTGCTAGCTTATTAAGGAATGATTTGAGGCTCTGCCTACCCTTTCTGGGAAAAAGGCGTGTGTCTATGTATGTATCTATGTTATTTACTGGAAGAAAGCGTTAGCCGAGTCAGTAGTCGGAAGCAACGGCGGCGATGAGCTCACCACTTGTCACGTCTATATTCCCGTAATGGTGTAACGCACGGTGAAAAGGGGGGTTTTTGAGGATTAGCCTACTCTTCGGGGAATAAGGCGTGTATCTATGTATGTATGTATTTTGTATTATCTTGGTCTCCAGTACCTACTAACTACTTATGCTTCGGTACTCGTGCCTACTTTTACAGCTAATCCTTAACAAACATGGTAGTAGTAGAGCTTTTTTGTGAAAGATTTCCGGGGACGTCCTACCTCTATACCTATTTCTGCCGCATAGATAAGATAAGATAATTGTTTATTTTCAGATTTATCACATTAAAAAATTCACATGTCATCCATTTTGTTAATCAATTTAAAAAAAAAACCGTAGTGCTCTCATTGCAGTCTTTCGGTCTGTAGGGTACGGGTGCCGGTGAAATTACAGGCATATGAGATTTATTTTTGTGTCTCAGGCGCAGGTTGCGGGCGCAGTTGCAATGCCACTTAGGGTGTGTCCTAGGTGGACGTGACCTATGAGGCAATGCATTGTTAAAGGCAGAGGTTACCGTTTAACATCAGAGGGCCTACCACAGGTTTGTAATTTGTGACAACTCGAAATAACTGAAACCGAAATGTCGTTTTTGTATGGAGAAAATGATGAGCGTCCCTAGCGGACTTGCTGAGAAACTCATTAAAACCATACTTAAAAACAAACATCGACTCGGAATTCGATAGTCGTGATACCGATTGCAAAACTTAGACAAACCCTCTACAAACAAACAAACCTAGGCCCTCAGGTGGGCCAACTGCATGTTCCGTCATTCAAGTAGCAAAAAAAAACATGTTTGTATTAAATGCCTTTTAAATTTTTCCAGATCAAACGTCTAAGTGTAAAGCTGTTGACGCAATTGTCTACACTAGCGGAGTCGAGCTATGGGATAGGAGAGATAAGTTACCAGCTCCTCAGGGGCCCGCCTTATATGAAAGAAGCGTTGACTCTCACTATACCGCATATTGTCAAGTAAGTTCATTTATAAAACCAAACTAGGCCAAGGTGCATTTAAGGTGATTAGTCACCCCAAAATCTGTCACTCAGTAAACTCAGTAAAGTTCAGGTAAGGAAGAAAGGGACAGACCACGCGAAACAAAAAAGAAACCAATAAAACAATTATTTAGTGCTCGACCGTACCGTTGGTACCGCAGTTTTTTTATACTACTAGAATAACGGAACAAGCGGATGGCCCACCTGATGTTAAGCGGTAACCTCTGCCTATGAACAGTGCATTACCTCATAGGTCACGTCCACCTAGGACGCGCCCTATGTGGCATTGCACTGCGCCCGCCACCCTGAGACATAAAGATGAAAAGTCTCATGTGCCTGTAATTTCACGTACCATCGTTCTTAGGAACGTTCGTCAGCGATACGCATAACCGATCGTCAGTTTGTAACGTTCAGTGCTCTCCTGATCAACCAAACTGGCCGGACTGGTGCAGTCACAAACACGTCCACGAAATGGACGCGCATCCGTACGGTCGGTGCATCGATCGGTGTAGCACTGAACACGTTAGGTGGTTGCTTCGCTTGTGGCGCGAAATTCAAATTTGATCGTGTTTTTTGCTCATCACAGCTCATCAACACTTCTTAAGATAGCGAAAACTAATTAGCCGGTAATTTTATGACCTAACACACAAGTTTTAATTTATAGTATCACATGAATATCATTGGTTTTAGCTACGATTGTGCTTCAATGTTTTTACAGTGTTTTTTTGTTTCAAGCCCATTCATATCGTAGTAATATACCTACGCGTGCGTACGGTCGGTCCAGCACTAAAACCAGCCTTACCCATCGCCCTAATTTGTATATGATTTTCTCATTGCAGGGCAGAGAGGGCACTCAAGAAGTTCTTCATTGATTGCAGCGCCTTGAATTTACTGTTTTCGAGTGTCGCCGAAGGAACTGAAGATTTCAACCACTACGTTACCGCTATCGGGAAACTAGCCACGAATATTCAGATAAAGGATCCGAAAAGTCTAGAAAATAAGTTTTCAGATCACGTTATAGTGAGTTACGATCCCATACTTGATAATTTAGCGAAAGAAGACATAGTCACTTTCGAATTGGATGATCTATCGACCGTGCAAGCAAACAAGTTATTTTTGTGTCAGAACTCTGACGTTTTCAGCGCTATGCTAATGGGATGTTTCAAAGAATCTATAGAAGAATGTGTTCGGATAAAAAACGTTACGAAACAAGGACTCGAATATCTGTTCACTCTTTTACATTTAGGATTGCATAACTCTAAAAGTGATGTGCAAGTTTTTCCGATGGCGGATAAGTTAGAAACGAATTTAGAAGTGTTGTTGTTAGCCGATAGATTTTTATTCGATAAGTTGAAGGAGTTGTTGAGTAGTGCTATATTACAGTTTTTATTGAATCCTGACACCGCTGATAAGATCTATGTGTGGTCATTGAGCGAAGGTATGGGGTTCTTATGTATAGAAGCAGTGGCATACCTACTAACGGGTAGGATGTGCGAAACAGAAAGGACTCGGTCGTTCAAAGCGATACTCAATTTGGAATACAAAGAGCAGTGGTTAGATGACGTCAGAACTATTATAATAAGGCAGCTAGAACAAAGGATGTAATCAGAATTTTAAAGGCAAGTGCCGCTGGCTCTATTGGTCAGCTGTTTTTTTTAATTATCGAACCGTTGCCGGCTGCTTGTTTGTGCCGCAAGCTCACCGGGCATGCCGCCGGCATAATGTGTAGGAGTCTAAGGCCTATGTGCTCGACTGACGGTGAGTGTTGACGTGTCGGTCGATCGTAGCAATAACAATGAAAACATACGAACGCAGTGCATCAGTGCAGCGCTGATGAATTGCTACGCCTGACGAGAGATTTCGGTCGACTAACGCGCTATTGCGAGTACTTTTAATATTGAAGTTAAGAAGTTTTACATAATGGAGACTTTCTTGTATTTTTTAAAGTCAGTAGATAATACTGCATTCAAGAATATTAGAATAGTCACTTTTCTAACCAGCTAAATTAAAAAAATAAAGTATTATTATGTTTTTCTCAATAACATAGTATCTCAAACATATTTCAGCAAAAGCACACCAAAGGAACACCATGAAATTATGTAATGTAATTATGAAACGTTTCTGTGTATTATCTTAATTTAGCGGGTTCGAGTCCCGTTTTAGGCAAGTGACTATTTTAATATCCTTGAATGCAATTTTACTTACTTTAAAAAATAAAGGATAGTCTCCATTATGTAAAACTTCCTAACTTCAATATTTAAAATACTTGTTCTCTATGTAGCATGGCCGTGAGACACACTGTATACGCGCGTACGTTCAGCGCTACAGGAACGCGCTGATCGTTGGTCGAGTACTAATTCCAACCACTCGATCTCGCGTCAGGATAGTGGTGGCTTGTTTTTTTTTTAATAAGGACAAAATATAGATTTTAATTTGCCAACACTTGCCCGAGCTATCTCAAAGATGAGGCTGTTGACTCTGTGCAGCTTTCTCTTAAATTATCGCGAGCTCTTACCTTACTACACACTATACCGGAGGCAATGCCCCTTGGGCATGCCGCAGTGATCTAACCCGGATCAAACGAGCCGCCGCCCCTATAGTAAAATGAAACGGCGGCCTTGTAATATCGTCAGAAAACCCGCGGGCCATACAGCCGGCATGTGTGTAGTAGCCTTAACAGACTGAACCCTTAACCTTATTCGCTATGACCATAGGAGATTCCTTGCCAATAACGTGTGGCGTCATAATGTATAAAAAAAAGTCAAAATCGAAGTTGAAGTAGTTTTGAGAAAAAGTGAAGTGTACATTTTGCGAAAAAAACCAGTGTATATTTTGCGAAGTGTTCGTTTTGAGAAAACGCACAGTATACGTTATGCGAAAAAATCGAGTGTTCATTTTGCGAATTGGACGTTTTGCGAAGTGGTCATGTTGAGAAAAAGTGCGGTGTAAGAAGTGGACGTTTTGCGACTGAGACGTCTAAACGATGATTCCACGCAGATATCGTAACGAACCCGCGTTATGTTACGTTTGGTCATAGCGAATAAGGGGGCTGATTTAAAGAGTACCGCGATATTATTACTCATGAGGTTTAGCTTTAGAGAATGCTGCAAAGAATCGACGGCAATGTTTTAAAATTAAGCTACTAAACGATAGGTATAGCAATAAAGTTGAGACCTGGCGGGCAGCGACAGTAGAGACGTCGCACAGGTACACTCACCCAAAGCAGTAATATGTCGGCGAGGATACTGGCGAAAAGAGTTTTTTATAGCTCAGTCCCGTGTTTTATATTTGAATTTATGGTTCCGACTGTGCTAGACGGGGTGTGGTATAATGGCGTGCCTCTTCGTTCAACTGGTGACTTCGTCTCCATCCCCTCGCCTCATCCCGCGCTCCAATTTTACCTAAGAATCACTGGCGGGATTTAAACACAATCAGGTACAGATATTAAAATAAAGGTACCAAATAGTACAAGTTGGGTACTAAATATGAGTAGAAGTATATTCAATATGCAAAAGGTGGTCCCTCCATCTTGAAGTTCACTGATTCTGTGTAGAATTTCTCACGTGGTTTTCCAGGTCTCAATTGGATTGCCTCCGATTATACACAGGAACATACCACAATACACAAAGGATTATTATTTTAAAATTTATGGCGGAAGCTAAATAAATTGCATTCCTAATTTATTTTTATATTAATAATTTGTTCATGTTCTCGTTCATGTTCATGTTCTCTTCTGGAATGATCTTACACCTTCTTTTATTAATCTATGCTTACACCAAATAAAATAATCTTATTAAGGCTGCGTTTCCATTGACGCGGAGTTGGGCGGAGCGGTGCTTAGCGGTGCATGAATTGACCAATTACTATGCTCAAAATCTCTGCTCCGCTTCAATGGAAACAGCACGAGCGGAGCGGGGCAGAGCTGAACGGATATTCATATAAAATAAGCGAGGTGATGCGGAGCGGAGGACAGCGGGGCGGTGCGTTGCGGAGGGTAGCTAGGAGAGCGAAGCGGCGAGGTGCGGACCGGGGTGCGGGGGAGGGTGTGATGCCACGACTCGCGCGCAGTGCGTCGTAGTAGTTATCAACGTTACGTCATAGGTGCAATACGTATCAAAATCGATGAGAAGTTCCTCTCCGCTCCGCTCCGCTCCTCTCCTTTCCTTTCTGCTTCAGTGGAAACACTTACCTAAGGCTGCGTTTCCATTGACGCGGAGCTGTGCGGAGATGAGCGGAGAATAGCGGTGAAAAGTGGTAAGTGTTTCCACTGAAGCAGAAAGGAGAGGAGCGGAGCGGAGCGGAGAGGAGAGGAGAGGAGCGGAGCGGAGTGGAGCTAACTTTGGAATTGCGCAATTTTGAGCTCAGTTTGTCTCCATCTTTCAGAAAGAGCATATGTCATGTTGTCGCTTAAAAAGAAAAAAGCAATCCTTTTATATATTTCCTTACTTGACGACGAAGATAACGAATCAGATGAAGTAGCATTGACTGTTGCAACTTTTTTGGATATGAAGAGAAAACATAGATTCTGGATTCGACAACATAATATAAAATATCGTTCTGTGCATGGAGAATTTTCAACTTATTTCCAAACGTGTGACTACTACGATGCACTGCGCGCGAGTCGTGGCGTCACACCCTCCCCCGCACCCCGGTCCGCACCTCGCCGCTTCGCTCTCCTAACTACCCTCCGCAACGCACCGCCCCGCTGTCCTCCGCTCCGCATCACCTCGCTTATTTTATATGAATATCCGTTCAGCTCTGCCCCGCTCCGCTCGTGCTGTTTCCATTGAAGCGGAGCAGAGATTTCGAACATAGTGATTGGTCAATTCATGCACCGCTAAGCACCGCTCCGCCCAACTCCGCGTCAATGGAAACGCAGCCTAAGTCTGGCTAACGAGTCGTACCACAAAAAGGCAACCAAAAAATTCGGACAAAAACAACTTCCGTTACTTTTTTTTTTTTACTATGATCGAAGATTATAATATATTCTATATTCAGTGTAATCACATTATGGTAACAGAACCTGAAGAAATTTTAAATAACAAACTGGTATGTGACAGCCTCAAAGGTTTTATTAATTGAACACTGCCTTGTATTATTATGGTACCTATGTTTATATTATTACTTTTGCACTTAAAACTTAATTATATTGTTATTTTAAAACTGTTCTTTCTTTTCCGTGCCGCGAAGTGAAACAGCTACTTTGATTTCACCATTGGGAACCAGGACTTGCGAAGTGATTGGCTTCACTTCAGTTGTATTCAAACATTTCAATTCAAAATTATTGACTATCTGAAATGAAAGCAGAAAGAATCAAGTTACTATACAATGTGACTAGATGTAGGGTATCGAGACTGCAAACTCGCCGATGCTAAGACTTGTAATAAGAATCGAGTTGGATTCATAATTAAAGGTAATTTTTGTTAGCATAGTGGTACCATTAAATACCAGTAAGTGTTTTCTATGTATAATAAAAAATATCTATCTATGTAATGTATTATATTAATTATATCAGTTATCTAGTACCCATAACACAAGCTCTGGCTTAGCTTGGGGCTAGATAATTTTGTGTGAACTTGTCCAGCATTATTTATTTATTATTTATCATAAAATTATAAAGAGTGTCCCAAGTATAAACAGATCAAACAAAAAGTATTACCGCACTATACAGAAGAGCTATGCGAGACCGGTTTCAGCGTGACATTACTTTCTGGTATTATACCAATACTACACTATGGTACAGGTATATTTTCAAATTATAATATATTTGGAGCTCCATACCTGGTAAACCAACTCCGTCATCTGCAACATGGCAATTTTCTTCCCAATACAAGATCTAGCACCCAGTGCAAATGGCAGAGAAGCTGACGGGACATGGTTCATCAACCCTGTCCTTCTAGGGTCACTCCTGTCCCAGCGATAGGGCAGGAACTGGTCAGCTTGACTGAAGTTCTGCTTGTCCCGGCCTGATGTGTAAATGGATGCTATCACTGGTGTCTGTGAAAATAAAGAAACTATTAGTCTCTTCTGTAATTGTAACGAAAGCTATATTCTTTGCTCCTATAATAATTTTCAGTCTGTGGCGCGGCGGGTGAAGGTTCGCCTGCGACGCAGGAGGTTGCGGATTCGATTCCCGCCCCGGAAAAAATATTTGTACAACCTGCAGATATTTGTTCAGGGTGTTCCGGGTATTATCTATGCATAATAAAAAATATCTATTTATGTAATGTATTATATTAAGTATATCAGTTATCTGATATCAGTTACAGAACAAGCAGATGGCCCACCTGATGTTGAGCGGTTACCTCTACCTTTAACAGTGCATTACCTCATAGGTCACATCCACCTAGGACGCACCCTATGTGGCATTGCACTGCGCCCACCACTCTAAGACATAAAGACGAAAAAGTCTCATGTGCCTGTAATTTCACAGTGTGTTTCACCATTTCACAAGTGTCTTGTATAGCTGGTATTCATTACATACATATTATTCTGATTTCTTAGGCATAATTTTCTGAAAAGTACTGCTAATTTCTTCTTTTATATGGCTGTAGGGGTGTTCCAGTTCACTTGGAGCTTCAGGAATGCCAAACTTTCTCCTCAATGATGGTGACAGCAGTATGAGGTTATGAGCCAGGCCAACGCTGCTGGATGTCAGCCAATACAGGCACATGCAAGAAGGAACGCTCGCAGCCACAGGTATCATCACTATCGAAAAGGTTCTAAATATATTTGTGAAAACATTGTACATCTTAGAAGGCTCTCTCAACTTTGACATTCTCTGTATTTCAATGATACTTAAATTAGTCAATCCAAATGCGACAGGCAATATCCAAGAGCGGTCCGGTTCAGTCAAATTGGGAATCCACCCAATCCCTCCAGCAGATAACTCCATAAAGGTGACCAGAGATGCAGGGTCACCACTTGACATATAAACCAGATTCCGCAGAGCAAATGACATGCAGATCCAAATAGGTATTTGAAACCACACCACTAAACTTGCTTTGAATGGGTGGCAGTTATCTCTTTCTATAAGTTTTACCCATTGCTTTTTTAAAGACCTTCTGTACAAAACTGCTGTTTGTTTATCAGTAAGCTTGAACGATTTCCTCGCTATTGCTGTTTCTCTCTTCAGCTCATTGACCAAATCCTTCAGTTCGAGACTGATGTTTTCTACTTTCGCTAGCACGGAATTTGAATAAACTGCGAGAGGTAAAGTCATCAACGATCGTATGACTATAGTAGAAGTAACTACAGTGCCCCACCAAGGAAGACCACTTGTGTCATGAAAGTACAGAAGTCCATCTTGAATAACAAGAACAGGATAACTATTAGAGATGCCTGTGTATATCCCTTCTTGCCATTTTACAAAACTTTCCACTGATAAATTCCTCTTATTATTTATAATCGGCGTTACTGTCTTGTTTCGGGATGTTCCCAGACATCCAAATATCTCGGGTTTAGTAACACAAAGAGCACTGAATGATCTGTACTTAATTCCTGGTAAACTATTGCCCAGTCTAAAGGCATTTTTACAGTAAATCATTGTAGTAACTGAATGAAACCCTACAATAATAAGTTTGTTTACATCAGTTCAGTAAAATTCGTCATAACCTCAAAGAAAATACATATTGACATTTGACAATGATATTGCTATTTTGTCATGGACGTAATAATACATAACGCCAGTTAGTTTTATTCCTCCATGCAGTACCTCTGTAAGTCAGCTGAAGTGCTCCAAGGAGCTACAATATTTTTGTTTGAAACTTTGTAAACTATGTACAAAAGAACCAAATAGTGAAATATTATATTATATATTATTATTATATTTATATTTTATTTTATTTATTTATTGCCTTTATATTGAAAATAATGTGCTCTAATTTGCAAAAACCAAATTCTAAAGTACAAATTGTTACACTTATTAATGCAAATAAATATCTTGAATCTTGAAAGTGATTTTCGCACAGTTGTTTTACTGGGTGGAATTTCTCCATGAAATGAAATGGTCAATGCTGCCATATCGCTGTTTTTTCTATTGTGGTAGAATTTAAAAATTAGTGTCTCCACAATCAGTTCATCGCCTGCATTATTAATAACGTAGTATTTTTGTGCATTCTTCTTTCTTTATTCAGTTCATTCATATTGATTGGCTGAAGCTCTGATAATAGGTATGGCTTGCACCTTGCACAAGTATAAAGTTCTACAGTGTATGCGCATTATGAGTCTGTCTGTACTCTACTACCTTACATTGTTTAGCATGATCCTCTGTTATATCAACAATACTGCAGGATTCACTTTATAATAAATTAAGTTAAGTTAAGTTGAGGACTAATGCTAAGCATTAGGTACCTACGTTAAGGAAATACAAATTCCTTAAAAAAAAATGGTACAATGTTGCCTCCAAAATTTGAAATATACGGCTTGTAGGTATTCAATGAATACTTCAAATAATAATATCTTGAGATTGCACAATAAGTGAACTAGACATAAGAAGGCATTATTTGTCATAATTTGTTGAAAATTTTCACCGTTTAAACAACTACATTTTTGTGCATGACGCCTGCTAGCGCGAACGTGGTGGCACGTGAGTTACCGGGTGTGTTGATGAGGGAACCTAAGTCGTCGTCTTACAGACTCTTCCGCAAGTGGCGCGTTTATTTTATTGTGTTTATTGCTCATCACGGACTTTTCCAGATAGCCATAACTGATTTTGCGGAAACTAGGAGACCTAAGACACATGATATGATTGATAATGTCTCATAAATATAATTACCTAGTTTAGCTACGACGAGATCTATCTCCACTATATTTTCTTTGTTAAACATACTTATGTAACAGAAGTTTAGTACGAGGGGTGTTCCTTTTCATCTGTATTCCTTTCATCATCTAATTAACAACTAAGTAGGTATAATAAGCGCGCTTCAGAGAACTTTGCACAGAAATTACCTATAGTCCTATACCAATTTGTGTACATAAAATACATGGAAAGAACAACTTACCCCGCCCTCGAGCTTATATTGTCCCAAAACACTTTGCTTTGGTAAAATCCTTGTTAGAAATGGAGCCACTGGGTATAGTCTCATTGCTTCCCTAACAACATGTTTTATGAAATCTTGATCTTTGCTTTGTATTTCCTCCATCAGTTTTGCCTGGTTTGCTAGTAAATAAATAATCCATAGCGAAGTATATGCGGTCTGTAACATAATTGTTGTTTTAGCATAGGTATATAAATATTCAAATATCGAGAACAAATAAAAATATTAGTAATACTAAATTCATACTGTATCTCCAGCAGCTATGACAAAGTCTGCAATGATTCGTGTAATCATTTCATCGCTAAGATTATCTTCGCACAGTCGTTTTATAAGTCCTTTGTTTTCTTGTCTCTTGTCTAGAATTTCACCCACAATTTTTTGGGCTGCAACAGTTCATTATAAAATATTAAAGTGTAAGTACCTATATTTTAGGACAGAGTACCGCTAGCCCGATCCATACAAAACGAAGTTTGCTCCTCATTTGGTTATTTAAATTAAACAAACACTTTTCATTACGAATAGACCAAACCAATAAGTAGGTATGTTTACATTTTAATAACATCACAAAATATGGATTTATCAGCCAAGGCTTCGTCAATTTTATAATAACTTTTAAGTAATAAATATTTATTAATTTACTTAATTAAAAAACTGAATTTCACTCTAATTTCTTATTTATTGAAACTTTTTTTCGTTTTCACTACAATTTTTTTGATTGTTTTTGTCGGTGAATGACCAACGGTGGTTAACTCAATTTAAAGAAGAGCTTTAATTTTAATATCGTTTATAAGCAGTGTAAGTACTTTACCCAATGAAAGAGACATATCAACAGAGTCCTTGAAATCTCGCCATTCTTTTAAGTTTAATCTTTGGTACCACTCAATAGGTAAACCGTATAATTTCGTTGTTGTTTTGAAAATCCTCTTCACAGATTCAGAAAACATTTCCATTATCATATTAGAATGTCTTGTTGATTTTTCTTCTGGGTTATTTCCTAATAGAATGGAAATTATAACTGTATGGATAAAAACAAGGATTATTAGAATAGGTTGTACAATTTTGTTTATCCTATATTATTTTTTGCCAAATTCTTACCTTCAGTTGAAAACCTATAAAACTCAGATTCCAAATTAGGCACAAAATATTCATTTTCAGCTCCCTTTTTCCAGCTTTTTATGAATTTGGCTACGCTTTCTTCAACAGGGGATTTAATCAATTTATCAACGTCGTCTCTTAAAAGATGTTTATTCATCACTCGACGGTTGGTTAACCATTCTTCACCGTTCATGAAAAATAGTCCCCTTTTACATCCGTACAGCTTTTCATACAACACCCATGGGTCTGGCAATAAATGTGTAGGGTATTTTCCATCATGATTTAAAAACAATGATTTCATAACAACAGGATCACTAATGAAGACAAACTTAGTATTTCCTCCAAGTTTCTCATAGAAGATTGGTCCAAGTTTTTTATGACGACGGTCTATGTATTCATGTAATCTAAAAATACAGTGTATGAGAAAGCTTATAACTTAACAAAATAAAAATAAACAACAATTGATGATTTACGTATTTACCTTATTCCACTACCAGCTACCAGCAAATGTAGTTTTGTTCCAATAATGGGCAATGATGTAGGATGCGGCATATCCGCTATTGATAGTAGAGCTTCGTTTCCTTGGATAGACGTCATTGTGTTTCTCTTTTGTATACTCGGCTTTCCTTGAGGTATGATTCGAGTTAATCGATTCATGTTGGCTGAAAAAAAAGTCTACAAAATGGGTGTACGTGTACGTATCAAGCTCATAAATAACACCTACTTATACTTTATACCTTTGACTAACTTAACTTCCTTCGCCGTGTCACTGGTTCTTTTTTGGTCACTCTGGTTTAGGTTAGGTCAGTGACCTTTATGGTATAGTTGCTCTGAATAGAGCCTTGTGACTGATGATTACAGAAACAGTGTGGTTAAAGGATTAAGCGCGTGAGGCATTTTTTTTGCATAACCTGGCAAATGGATATTGCTAGGTAGGTACCCGAACAAAATACCCAACAATATATAGTTTGGATTCGTACAGGTATAATAAGTTCCTACCTAACACTCACGAACCCAAATCACAATAATAAATCACTAGAGTACCTGCTCAGGCAAAAATAATCCAGATACTTGGTCAATTAAAATGTAGGTACGTACCTATCTTGTAACGTGATCCACAGTTATTAAACAGGAACATGATACTACAACACCAAAAGACAGACTGATATAAAATCTTCCTTACTGCTGTCTCGCAATGCTTCCGAACGACCCTATAAAATGAATGGTAATCATTTAGTGAATTATGTATGTTGCTGGCTGACCGTAGCATAACTCAGGCTATAGCCACAGAGGATTTTATATTCATCGGTTAGATTTTTATTTTTATTTTAGTTAAATCTGTTTTTTTGGCATTAACCTGCATTTTGTGTTTTAGAGTAAAATGTACCTACTTACCTACTTATTGAATTACAAATAAATTAAATTAAATTACACTAGGCTATTTTTCCAAATGTTTGTGCGCCGAGAGGCAAAATCTAGTGACCTTTATACTAAAACAAAATACACCTAGTCACTATGTAAGTACCTAGATTTCCAGACAATAAATGAAATAATTAAAATCTGTATGTAATAGGTACTTTACTGTAGGTAGGTACCTACAGTAAAGTACCTATTACAAGCATTTATAACATTATATTTGTTTAAATCTCTTTAGTATTAAGTATCAATAGAGATCGCAAATCATTTAAATATAATTATGAAATACATTCCATTGTGTACCTATGCGCTATGTATAAAAACTGTAAGTATATTATATTCTAAGAACAGATTATTCAAGCGCCGTATTTACTATTGTCTTCTAACTGTGACCAGTTTGCCATTGAATAACAACCAGTTGCTATTAAAGAGCACATTGCATGCAACGGTTGCATCTTCCGTTATTTTGCGGTGCACACATCACACAGTCGATATGAGTAATTTTCTCACTGCATTGTAGGTATAATGTTTTACAATAAGTCGATAAGCCATGTCAGAGGCCCTCGGGCGGTTTGACATACTCCGACAACAGAGGCCAGCATACGAAACCTCATACGAAACGAAAAGAAATAATACATACAGTCACATGCCTTTTCCCCCAAAGGGGTAGGCAGAGCCTCAATAGGCCTCTTTTCGCCATGGGTAGCACAAGTGCAGGAATATAGAAGTAACCAATCACTGTAGGTACTAGCAGTGAAATCAACTTCGCCCATGCTTTCTTGAGCCATCTTCTAAAATCGCTTGTGAGACCATTTGTTAAGAAATTAAAAACATTTGCATATTATGTAACATTTAGAAAGTCATCAACTACTCACTAAACCTTTTTTTTTCATATGTTTTTTTTTTTATTATTAGTAAATATAATTCTAGTATACCTAGCTAGTGACACTCGCGCAATAAACATGAATCTAACGAACGACATATCATTCATCAATATCGGTTCAGCCAACTTCAGCCGGTTAGTTACGAGGAACTTAGAGACGGACATACATACCGGTCGTAAAAAGTAGGTAGCTCTATTTTTTTAAATATTTTGATATCCAAAGACTACCTCTGTTGACGAGGCGGGCCAGTAGCCGAGTAACCGGCTGATATGCGAGAGGTATAGTCATTTAAATGTTCTGATTCCCGCTGCGAGACTAGGTGTGACAGGGAATCTTAGTGTGCATTAAGACTATGTATGTGACTGTTGGGTGTTATGTTATGTATGCTGTTATATTTGTTTACTAACTGATTCGCTCACCTTTCTAGGTTTCCTAGATACTTCCAGTTGAAACAGACACTTGAAATTTGGAATATAGGCAGCTTTATGTCTTGTAAATACATACCAAAATGTATATACAAACACGACATAGCGCGTGTTGATTACAGCTGAAATAGAAGACAGACTATCACACATGAAGCTAGCCTAAACCGCTTCCAGTTGACCTAGAAACTTGAAATTCAGCATGTAGTTAGGTAATTTGGCCTAGGTACTCCGATGCAATAGGTACGATTAAAATGGCCAAGTTGTCCAAGTAAACGATAGTGCCTTCGCCAAGTCGAAAATTTAATTTTATAGTAAAAAGCGGCCAAGTGCGTGTCAGACCAAGATCATTGTGCCCATCACAATATGCGGACTTACAAGGGGCCTTTCCTGTTTTACACAAATAACAACTTACTTATCTAAGAAAATTGTATGAAATTTTCCTTACTTCTCCAAGTACATTTTAACTACTCGAGTCATTTAAGGGGTCGAGTAAGTACTCAACTATTACTCATTTACTTGTAAAGCCTGCCTGCCTTGCCTTGGTTAACGTGGCAACCAAGGCGGGTGCCATCTTACGGTGAACGGTCTATTTAAGGTTTCCTTGTTTTGTTGACTACGGAACCCTGAAAAGAAATTTTATGATAAATATGTGACAAAATAAATAGGTACATGATTACACCGGAATATCCTTCGTTCAAAAGCTGAACTTGTTTTAAAACGTGAAATTGGCGAAATTGTGGTCTACTCCGCAAGGGCCACTTGTTCAAGAACTGAACTGAAGAATTTTGATAAGAAGTTACGTTGTCAAGTTGTCGTACCTACATGTGGGTGCTGTTCAGAACCTCGAGCTGACCAAACACGAGCAGTCCACCATTATCATAGAGCAACACGGCGGTCGACTGTTATCCATCGAGGAATTTCGCCAAACCCTTCCATCATCAGATCATATAAAGATTGTAAAGATGTCGCATCTAAAGTATGTACATACTTACACATTTCGCAAAATTGCTACTTCTCAATCGGCTAACAAGAAGTGGGTAGGTATTAGGGGGTGCATTTCGAAACTTCGAAGTTTCGTAAATTCGAAATTCATAGCCTTTTTTGACCATTTTTCAAGTTCGAAATTGGTGGCCACAAATTCGAAGTTTCGAATTTTTTAGTTTCCATGATTTATCCACGCAAATAAGGCATCTTACGTATACCAACACCTCATTTCAGATATAAATAATGTTGTGTGAACTGTCGAGCATTATTTATTTATTTATTATTTATTTATTTCAATAACGTTGACCAGTGTTGAAGCTGAGAGAGCTTTCTCAGTGGCTGGCTACATTTGTAACCGCCTGAGGAGCCCAGTGTTCGGCTCTTCTCATCCACTTTCTGCCCGCTGCCTCTCGTAGGTCATCGCTCCACCTAGACGGAGGGCGCCCCACGCTACGTTTGCCAAGATGCGGTCTCCACTAAAGAACTCGAACTTCAGAAGCTCAGATGTAACTCTGTCATCACCTGGGGCTTTTCCGTTCTTTATTTGCTAAGAGCCATACAAATTTTATCACCAAAAAAAAAGAAACATAATTATACAGAATATTATTAGATTTTATCATGTTTTTTTTTTCTCCCATATTATTATCACAGATCAACGTCAAATTATAGAAGTAGGTTTACTGCCAGGCTTCAGCGATGACCCGCAAGCGCGCTTCGTTGTTGCTTGCTACACGTGCAGATAAAAAATTCCTCTATGACGTGCAGTGCAAGCGCGTCGGTAGGTAATCAAAGTATTTCCGTATGTTTTGGATAAGATAAATCACTTTCCGACTCTAACTCTATATGTAAAGGGACGCGCAGTTCTCGAGAATAAAAGTAATATTTTTTTTAGTAAATTGGACTTCATTGTTATCAACCAATGACTAAATTAGTTATTGTTAACAACACAACCCCCAACACCTCACAAAGACCTCAACACAACTACTATGCCACAAAGTTAGTAGGTATGCACTTTGTGGTAGGTACACTTTACGATGAAGCTGAACATAGTAATGTAAATAATTATGTGTTCTTTATTAAAAAAAAGTAAAAAAAAACTTGTGAGCCCTTACAAAGCTGTGCATTTTGCTAGTTCTAAACTTTTCTTAGTCTGTAGGCACAGATAATTTTGATGGTAGGTTTTGATTTTTGCATAATTGGCACCCCGATGCTGTGACTTGTCAAAATTTGTTAAAATCATCGCGGTGTGTAGTGTATAGGCTTTTGAGAATTTATTTTTACTGAAAATAAAGAATTATTTCAATATGACTGGAAAAACAAAGCCTGATGAACCGAAAAAGGAGAAAGCTGCAGAACCAGCAGTAGCACCCACTGATGATTTGGTATGTAAAGTTTTAGAAACCATGTTTGAAGACTACAGAAGTGGGTATGGGGTTCTAATATTGTTTGTGATTGATTTACAGTCGGAAGAAGATAAACGTCTCCAAGAGGAACTCAATATGCTCGTTGAGAAGCTTTTGGTACGTATAAGCATAACATATTGCAACAAAAAATCCCATTATTTGTATGATTACTGAACATTTTCTTACACAGGGTCACGAAGTAGACCTCTACTTTCCATCATTACAAATGCTGAGTAACCTCATCAGAACGTCTACCACATCGATGACTTCGGTTCCGAAGCCCCTCAAGTTCCTGAGGGAGCATTACCCAGCACTCAAGCAAGTGTATGAAAAGATCAAGGATCCCAAGACAAAACAGTTCTGTGCTGATGTTGTGTCAGTACTTGCTATGGGTGTCAGTGGATCACCAGTAAGTATTCCATCACTAAAAAATACTTGTAGTAAAGTGGCTTTGTTTGAAAAATGTTGCATAGACAAAAGTTTATGATAGAGCTTACTAATATGTGTACAGACTTTGAGCACCAGAAAAATGTGACAATAGTTTTTCTCGCCTATAACAATGCATTACCTCTTATGTTATGTCCACATAGGACACACCCTATGTGGCATTGAACTGCACCCGCCACCCTGAGACAAAGATGAAAAATCTCATGTGAATGAAATTTCACCGGCACCCATACTCATACTCAAAGCAGAACACAGCAATGTGAGCACTACTGCTTTGCGGCAGAAATAGTGGTATGGTGGTAGTGCTACCCCGGACAAACTCTTATAAAAAAAATACTCAGTACCATTGGTAAACACCCATAGATTTTGAACTCTAGAGAACACTTAAAATATTTACCAATCAATCCAAGGAATATTAGTACATTTATGCTGTTGATTTATTTTTTCTTATACAATTATTTTATATTTTTCAGGATGCTGCAGAAAAGCGTGAATGTCTCAAATATTGTCTTTTAGGAACAAAATCGAATGTTGGTGATTGGGGTCACGAGTATGTGAGGTAAAGTATTCAGTTTGGCTTTTATTACCTACACTTGTCTGTACTCTGGTCTGCTACTCTAGTGCCAATTGTAAATAGAAGTGGAGATGTAATCGTAGAATAACTTTAATGTGATTGGCCACCTGATAACTATCTAGAACTGAATTTTTACTTACAATATAGTTTTTTTTATGGATAATAATGAAATGTAAAATTTGTTTAAATAAATAAGTACCTACTTACTTAAGAGTTCTTGTTAGCAATCTAATTTATGAATAGGCTCATAGACATTCTTATTCTTAAATTTCAGACAACTTGAAGGTGAAATAGCCGAGGAATGGAATGCTGATAATATGGATACGTTGCTATCATTGGTGCAAGACGTCATCTCATTTGACATGAAACACTCAGCTGAGATCCAAGCGTGTGATCTGCTCATGGAGATCGACCGACTGGACCTGCTCACTCAGCACATGGAAGAGAGCAACTATCCTAGAGTCTGCTTGTATTTGATTGGGTAAGAGTTTGTTACTAACTGAGCTGCAAATAAACAACACAAGCTCGATAGCCTGGCACTCACAAAGCCAGCACATCCAGTAGATTGAGCCTCATATCCCCCTAAGCCCAGGTCCCCAGCTGATAATAGTCCACTGCTGGACATAGGCTTCCCGCTATGATGAATGGTCATGAGCTACCTCAATTCACCAGCCGACTTCCTGCTACCTTTACAATGTTATCATTCAATCGTGCGGGGGGGCACCGTTGTACACTGTTCTACATAGTCCAGTTCAGTTTGACGGCCTCTGTGGCGCGGCGGGCGAAGCTCGGCCTGCGACGCAGGAGGTTGCGGGTTCGATTCCCGCACTCGGAACAAATATTTGTGCGATCGCAGATACTTGTTCTGGGTATTCTGGGTATTTTCTATGTATAATAAAAAATATCTATGTATGTAATATATTGTATTAAGTATATCAGTTATCTAGTACCCATAACACAAGCTCTGCTTAGCTTGGGACTAGATAATGTTGTGTGAACTGTCCAGCATTATTATTTATTTATTTATGGTTCCCACATGAGAAGTTGATTCCCCAGTGTTTGTTGCAAGCAAGCGACAAGAAGTCAGAGGGAGTCTATTCCTTGCAGCCCATTGTATATTACCCAATTTTTGTTTTATTCAGTTGTGCCAGCTATGTGGTAGAGCCAGAGTCCACACAGATCCTGCAAGGTGTCCTACACACGTACCAGCGTTTCGGCGAGTACCCGCGCGCGTTGCTTGTAGCCATGCAGTTGAATGACAAGCCTAAGTGCGAAGAGGTCTTCAATGCTTGCACTGACCCGTGAGTTATAATTATAAATACGTAAATTTATAGGATAAATCTACTATCTAATACAAGGATATAAAATGTATTCTGATTTCTTGAGTCTGAATACAGAGATATTGCGACTAAGAATGCCTGTCTCAGAGCATAAAAAATCATTGCTTGGTGTCAAAGTTTGATGAACTTATATTTGAAACACAGACTGTGAATAATATACTGTCAAAACGGTAGCCCAATGTCTCAATAGTCTTATTGTTGTTTGTCCAGGTTGATAAAGAAGCAACTTTGCTACATGCTGGCGCGCCAGTATGTGCCTTTGGATATAGATGATGAAGATCTCCGGACAATCCTACTCAATGCTCACATCAATGATCACTTCCTGAGCTTAGGTAGAGAGGTAAGATTTATCAATGGCTTTTACTAAATATTCCGCGTGAAAATTACGTTAGGTCATTAATTATTATTTTTATAAAAAAAAGCAGCTTTATTTTTTCTAAATCGTTAATTGGCAATGCAAAAGTCTCTTTATATACATATATTGCCACAACCTGTAGAAAAGGGACTGAAAAAAGTTACATTGTGTTGATCAACGTACTTTCGCGCTCATTAGATAATATTTTTTTCATCATCAGTCTACTGCTGGATAATGGGGCTTACTCCATAGAATGCAATGCGGGTTTGCAATAATCGCCACCCTTAGCAGAAGGGTTGGTGATCACACTACTGGTGTTGAGAACACAGGTGGATGCTGCTGCCCATCCCTGGTGAAATTCCTTAGTCGGCGTTAAGAACATCCACGGGAAGAGATGGAGGGGTCTATTTTAGGCTGGACACACCAAAGCAACTATTTGATAGACTACATAAAATCATTAAAAACCTAATTTATTCACACTTTCTAATTCCTTTTTAGCTGGATATCATGGAGCCTAAAACACCAGAGGAAGTGTACAAAACCTGGCTAGAGTCAGCTGGCTCCGCGCTCCGTCCCTCTCTGCTAACGGAGCACCCTGTCGATTCCGCCCGACAGAATTTGTCTGCCACATTTGTGAATGCATTTGTGAATGCTGGCTTCGGACGGGACAAGCTGGTCACAACTGAGGATGGAAATAAATGGATGTACAAGAACAAAGACCATGGTAAGAATACTCACTTGTTGGAACTTTGAAAGGAAATGATGTGCCACTTTTAAGACGAGAAGGGTTTTTTAATGGGAGGCTCTTAACAGAACAATATTTTCTATATACAGTTGTGGTCATATAATTAAGAACGATTTGAAGTTCTAGAAGTTTTTTATATAAATCGTATCATACACAGAGATGTGTACCTTCTGAGAAGCAACTAGTTATGTTATATAATAGTCACATTAATAGAGCAACCTGACTTAAGAATAAAGTATGAAATCGCTAGCTATTTTTTGCACATTTTATTGATTTTATCAAAGTAACACATTCAAATAGTACTGAAACTGGACAAATAATTAAGAACGATTTATTTAACTGCTCGGGAATTGTTTTGTATGACACTTAGATTTAAAAAATCACAATATTATGTAGCACAGGAAACATAAAAATAAATTTAATAAATATTTAACTAAAATTAATATTTAATAGCATATCCACGGCTTTTAATTACAGCTTTACACCGGCGAGGCATTGAATCTATTAATTTTTGACATTACGCAAGAGAAATAGAGTTCCATTCTTCTAAAAAAACGTCATACAGCTCTCTTAAATTTCCACACTTTGTATTTGAAACCTTTTTCTTTACTTCAAACCACAGATTCTCTATTGGGTTTAGATCTGGACTGTTAGCAGGCCAGTCTAAGTCAGAAACTAATTGCGCTGTAAGAAATTCCTTTACGGTGCGTGCAGTGTGCTTTGGATCATTGTCATGCTGGAATGTCCAAATGACCGGTAGAACGTCTTCAGCGTATGGTAACATTGTTTCTTCCAGTATATTTTTGTATTGGAACTGATCCATGTTACCTTCTATCAACTTTACAGGTCCTACACCATGTCCAGAAAAGCAACCCCAAATTTTCACATTTCCACCACCGTGCTTTAATGTAACTTTTGTGTACTTTGGGTCGAATGCTGTATTCGGGGGACGTCGTACATATCGTTTTCCATCAGAACATACTATGCTTATTTTCGTCTCGTCAGAAAAAAGTACATTTTTCCACTGTTGCACAGTCCAGTTTTCATACTTTCTCGCAAATGCAAGCCGGGCTTGCCTGTGGCAAAGTTTTAACATGGGTACCTTTCTTGCTATCCTACCGTGCAATTTTTCTTCTACCAAACGTCTTCGAATAGTGCGTGCTGAGATTGCTGAAGGGTTGTTTTCACCAAAATATTCTTTTCTAAGCTCATTGGACTCTTTAAAAGGATTTTGTTTTGCCATACGAACGATGTTTCGGTCATCTCGAGGAGTTGTTTTTCTCTGTTTAGGTACACGTGGAACATTCGAAGTAGTTTGATACGTAGCAAAATGCTTTACAGTGTGGAAAACCATCGTTTTTGAACATTGCAGATGGTCGGCTATCTTTTTATAAGACCAATTCTTCCGGCGAAGTTTTATTATTACTTCCCTTGTAGATTTATCACAAATTTTATTTTTTCCCATTGTTTTTTCTAAAGAAGCAATCACCTTTAATCTTTTACAGCACGTAATGGCGCCAAAATTATACAAACAGTAACAAATCGACTGAGTGTTCTCTATTTAAATTTGAATAAAGGTATAAACTACTTAGCGTTCTTAATTACGTGACCAGCCAGTAATAAGGAATACTTTGTTTAAAAGTAGTGTAAAAAGTTTGCCTATTGATTTTTAGCCAATCATGTGTATCAATGAATACAGTGGTAATATGGAAATGTTTTACGATACCGAGAGAAATAAAAACAAATGCATACAATTAGTTTTGCATCTTAGTTGGAAAAAATCTTCCCTTTATATCAGCGTTCTTAATTATATGGCCACCACTGTATGCGTTGGTGAGCATCGTAATGACCATACATGAATTTGTGTGACACAAGTCTCTTCTAGCCCAACTTAAGGCGAAGGGCCATAGACTGTTTGAATGATGGAACTAGCAGATGGCCCAAGCGGTAACCTCTGCCTTTAACAATCATCACCTCATAGGTCACGTTCAACTAGGACGCACCTTATGTAGCACTGCACCCGTCACCCTGAGACATAAAGATGAAAGTCTCATGTGCCCGTAATTTCACTTTTAATTGTAATTTCCTTAAAAATGGAACACAGCCATACAACTACTGATTAATAGGTATATTGGTAGTACTTCCCCGGACAAACTCTTTCACAAAAAAGCTCTACTATGAGTACTACTAAAGCAAAAGTAAAATTGAAACGCGCTTTCAGATGACGTCGTTACTGCTACTTCCGTCAATGCATTCAAAAATAAACTGGACATCTGGCTTTGAACAAATAAATCAGTGGACAAAAAAAAATACCAAAACTAAGAGACAATACTTCAACTAAATTTTAACACTGTGACGTAGTAACATCAGCGAAAGCTGCTCGTCTAAAAGTTAAAAATTAAGTTAAAATAATAAAAGTTAAATATTTCACCCAATTGAATGATTACAGGCATGTTATCAGCGGCTGCGTCCCTGGGAATGATCCACTTATGGGACGTGGACGGCGGCCTCACTCCCATCGACAAGTACCTGTACACAGCCGACGAGCACATCAAGGCGGGCGCCCTGTTGGCCTTGGGACTCGTCAACTGCGGCGTCCGCAACGAGTGCGATCCCGCGCTTGCGCTGTTGTCCGACTACGTCATGCATACAAGCTCCAATCTCAGGATTGGCAGTGTTTTGGGTGAGCGCACTAACCTTACATACAACGAGTGCGATCCCGGGCTTGCGCTGTTGTCCGACTACGTCATGCATACAAGCTCCAATCTCAGGATTGGCAGTGTTTTGGGTGAGCGCACTAAACTTACATACAACGAGTGCGATCCCGCGCTTGCGCTGTTGTCCGACTACGTCATGCATACAAGCTCCAATCTCAGGATTGGCAGTGTTTTGGGTGAGCGCACTAAACTTACATACAACGAGTGCGATCCCGCGCTTGCGCTGTTGTCCGACTACGTCATGCATACAAGCTCCAATCTCAGGATTGGCAGTGTTTTGGGTGAGCGCACTAAACTTACATACAACGAGTGCGATCCCGCGCTTGCGCTGTTGTCCGGATACGTCATGCATACAAGCTCGAATCTCAGGATTGGCAGTGTTTTGGGTGAGCGCACTAACCTTACATACATTCATAGAATTATAGTTATAATATATTCATATTACATTTGTAAATAATAAACGAAAATAGATATCATCCAACAGAGATCAAAACTTGAGAATGCTTGAGGTTGTGGGAGGTACTTACATACATAGACACACGCCTTTTTCCATGAAAGGGTAGACAGAGCCTCAACTGGCTTCTTCACCGTGGGTTTGCACCATCGTGGGAATATAGACGTGACAAGTGGTGAGCTTATCGCCGCCATTGCTTCCCATGATTGACTCGGCTAACGCTAAACTTACTTTGATTATTATTCACTAGTGTCCGTTCGTGGCTTCGATCGCGTTATCACGATTTTATTTTTGAGTTTAATCATTGCCTTAAATTTATGACGAGCGAGTGGTGTGATGATTGGTATCTAAGACCTACCTAATTATTTTTTAGCTTATACATTATCTTTGCCATGGTGTCTGGCCCAAGAATAGACCCCTCTATCTCCTCCCGTGGATATCGTAAAAGCCGACTAAGGGATTACCCGGACTTGTTTGTAAGATTCCTTGGTATAGATTTGTCCTGGCTTATTTAAGGAATGTGTTATTACTGGAAGAAGCAATGCTTGGAAGCATTAGCAGAGTCAGTTGTGGGTCGCAATGGCGGCGATGAGCGCACCACTTGTCACGTCTATTTCCTACGATGTTGCAACCCACGGTGAAAAGAGGCCCATTTGAGGCTCTGCCTACCCTTTCGGGGAAAAAGGCGTGTGTCTATGTATGTTTGTAGTACATTATCTACATCATTATTTTATTTTCAATAAAACACTTTAACTCAAACATTCTACCTATTCTAAATTAACACTTATTTTGTGCATCGTAGGTCTTGGTATCGCATACGCCGGCACTCAGCGTGAGGATGTACTGTCACACCTCTTGCCTGTGCTGAGTGACACGGCCGCTCCCCCCGAGATTTGCGCGCTGGCTGCCATCTCTTGCGGCCTCATAGCTGTCGGCTCCTGCAATGGTGATGTAAGTAAATCAATTTGAACTCTAAACACTGTAACTTAAGTGTAGCGCCACGCTTGCAGTGTTGCAATAGTAGTTTACGCAACTGTCATATAAGAAGGGGTATTTTTGTTTTAATACATAAGTTATATGCAGTTTCATACACTACTTTATCTTCACTCATAGGACAAATTGATATTAAACAAAGAAAAACACGATCGGCAAAAAAAAGTATGGGAAGCGCGGGAAATTAAGTTCAAACTACGCATGCGTGCGCCATTTTTTCATAGTTCGAACTGCGCATGCGTGCGCCTTTTTTTTCATATTCAGGCTATAACCATAGACTAGTTTAATGAATTAATAAAAAAAAAGATAGCTGTACTATAATGAGTTTTATGATACAGTTGGGCGGTACTATAATGAGTTTTATTCTTAACTAGTGACTCGCCCCGGCTTCGCACGGGTAGCCCCGTTGAACCCCCCCCCCCTCCTACCTTTCCCCCCTATGTCAATCTCCTGGTTCTAAAGCTACCTCCCCATCAATTTTCATCCAAATCCGTCCAGCCGTTTCAGCGTGAAGAGGTAACAAACACACTCATACACTATTACACACACAAACTTTCGCTTTTATAATATTAGTTAGTGTTTAAATATCAACGGTATTCGAACATTTTAGAAAAATTTAAAGAATTGAACCTTTCCGGATATTTTGGTTCTTTCTCGAACATTCTCGAATTCTTCTTCATGAATAAGAGGGTGAGATTGGGGCGGGCTACCGTACCGTAAAACTTTCAGGCTGAGTTAGATTATATGCGAAAAAATTCCCGAAAGTTCTATAACTTTCTGGAATTTTTTGAAAGTTCTCGGTCTTTTTCAAGCTTTTCTAGAGGTTTTGAAATTTCTCGAAGGCTCTAGAACATTCGGAAATTTCTCGAAGATTCTAGAACTTTTGGAAATTTCTTGACCTTTATCAAACTTTTCTAGAGGTTTTTGAACTTTCAGAAATTTCCGGAAGGTTCTAGAAGTTTTGGAAATTTCTCGAAAGTTCTCGAACTTTTTATAACCTTTCTGGAGATTCTCGAACCTTCTAAAATTGCCTTGAACTTTCCAGAACCTCCCCGAAGTTTTCGAACTTCCTCGAACCTTCTAGAAGTTTTGGTTGAGTTTCAGGTCAAGTTGACCTCATTCTAAACCGTTTTTCTCTAAACCTTAACCGCGCAGCCCAAAACTCAAACCACAGATTACTTAATAGTTACTACGCCCAAACCTTCTAAACCGTTTTTCTCTAAACCTTAACCGCGCAGCCCAAAACCCGAACCCTCTTGATGGATGGGAGGGTTGGGGCTACCCTACGGTTAAACCTTTTTTGGGCTGCATTGGTTCATTTTTGAGTTTTAGCGGCCCGCACATTTTATCAACTTAGTTTTATTATATATAATGATAATGATAATGATAATGATACTAAAAACTTAAAAACTAACCAATGCGGTTCGTTTTTAAGTTTTATCGGCCCGCACATTTTATCAACTTACAGTCCGTCCAGAAAGAGTAGAAATTAATTATCAAGGAACTAAAATTTACTAAAAACTGGCAACTCTTTATGAAAGGCCAGTGTGGCCGCTGTAGTGAATTTGTCGCCAGATTCATTCGCCATAATCATATAAAAGGCAATGTCCTGACTGACTGACTGACTGACCGAGGTCCAACGCACAGCCTAAACCGCTGGTCGTAGAGACTTGAAATTTACAGGATGTGTTCGTCTCAATGCGTAGGGTTGTACTAAGAAAGGAATTTTGAAAATTCGCATGCTAAGGGGTTCAAAATGCGGTTCTAACTTAAAACAAAAATGCTCTGTATTTCGGAAACCGTTAGTAGTAGAACCATGAAATTTTACATGGAGATTCCTCAAATAAAATTAACAAACACGTATTTCAGCGATTCCTGAAATTTTCCTGAAAAATGGCAGGGGAACGTTTTCATTGTAAAAAAATAAAAAAACTTTAGTTTTTACAACGCACAGGCTGAACCGCTGGTCGAAGAGACTTGAAATTTGGAGAGTGTAGTCCTTTTAGGGTTTATAAGTGTATTTAAAAAGGAATTTGGAAAATTCGCTCCCTTAGGGGTCCATAAAGGGCTTTTAATGTATACACTTTGTGTTTTGCAGCGCACAGCCTAAACAGCTGGACCTAGATACAAGAAATTTAGAGGATGTATTCTTTTTTGGGTGTAGTGGTGTACTAAGAAAGGATTTTGGAAAATTCACCATGTAAGGGGTCCAAAACGGCTTTTAATGTAAAACTAAAATGCTTCGTATTTCGGAAACCGTTGGTAGTAGATACTTGAAAATTCACAGGTAGATTCCTAATATAAAAATAAAAAAAATATGTTTCAGCAGTACCTGAAATTTTGCTGAAAAAAGCCACGGGAACGTTTTGTTTGTAAATAAATACACTTTACGTTTTAGCCAGATTTCAGCGTATTTTGACGATTTAAAAGTTAGTTTCACAGTATAGTCATTGAGATCAAAATATTTTCAGGACCTCAAGGTTCAAATGGGACCCCTAAATTGAAAAACTTGAGTATGGTGTCGTTTCAATGGTCGTTTCACGGTGTCGTTGTTGAAATCAAAATACTTTCAGGACCTCAAGGTTCAAATGGGACCCCTAAATTGAAAAACTTGAGTATGGTTTCGTTTCAAAGGTCGTTTCACGGCGTCGTTGTTGAAATCAAAATACTTTCATGACCTCAAGGTTCAAATGGGATCCCTAAATTGAAAAACTTGAGTATGGTGTCGTGTAAAATCCAAAGTAGCCTCACGCAATGTAGGAGCTTCTAATATCAAAGAATTGACTGAGGAATCATTCAACACCATTACTCCAACTGACTGGAAGCGATGCTGTGAACATGTCAAACAAATCGAAAAGGAATACTATGAGCGAAGTCGAACAATGTACCAAAACATTGAGCAGCTGGTAATACAACTCGGTGATGAAAGCTCTAGCGAGGAATCTGAGAGTGAAGATGAAAATGACGGTATGGCAGGAACTTCCAATTATGTTCAACCACAACATTCTGAAGAAGAATCGATGTCGGGTACTGAGTATCTTGACTTTGAGTCATTAGAGTGATTTATTTAAGAATATTATATTATTATTCAACAAAATTGTCTATTGTGTTTTTTCCCCTCTGAGTACACAAAATATTCTTGCTTTCTTTCTAGGTAGGTACCTAGTGTCATAGGTGGACTGGTTTGGATACCAATGCTCCTATAAAATGTTTTTGTTCATGACAAGCCCAAAATAATTCATAAATTCCCATTACTTTAACATAGTGGGTTTGATTCTTATTCCTTTATGTGACGAGCATAAATATTTGTTGTAAAATTTGATAAAATAAGAACTGCAATGTGTTATAAATATATATAAAAATATCAAGTATCAAAACGTTCTGCCATAGTATATGGTGATACCATGTAAACGATTCATTACAACGCCCTCATTTATTTTCTACTCTTTCTGGTCGGACTGTAGTTTTATTATATACTAGCCACTCGCCCCGGCTTCGCACGGGTAGCCCCTTTGACCCCCCCCCCCTGCCTCCTACCTTTCCCCCTATGTCAATCTCCTGGTTCTAAACTACCTCCCCACCAATTTTCATCCAAATCCGTCCAGCCGTTTCAGCGTGAAGAGGTAACAAACACACTCATACATTATTACACACACAAACTTTCGCTTTTATAATATTAGTTAGTGTTTAAATATCAACGGTATTCGAACATTTTAGAAAAATTTAAAGAATTGAACCTTTCCGGATATTTTGGATCTTTCTCGAACATTCTCGAATTCTTCTTCATGAATAAGAGGGTGAGATTGGGGCGGGCTACCGTACCGTAAAACTTTCAGGCTGAGTTAGATTATTTGAGAAAAAAATCCCGAAAGTTCTATAACTTTCTGGAATTTTTTGAAAGTTCTCGATCTCTTTCAAACTTTTCTAGATGTTTGGAAATTTTGGAACTTTCTCGAAGTTTCTAGAAATTTTAGAAATTTCCTAATGTTCTAGAACTTTCGGAAATTTCTTGAAAGTTCTAGATCTTTTCTAGAGGTTTTTGACCTATCAGAAATTTCCGGTAGGTTCTAGAACTTTTGGAAATTTCTCGAAAGTTCTTGAACTTTTTCTAACCTTTCTGGTGATTCTCCAACCTTCTAGAATTGCCTTGAACTTTCCAGAACCTCCCCGAAGTTTTCGAACTTCCTCGAACCTTCTAGAAGTTTTGGTTGAGTTTCAGGTCAAGTTGACCTCATTCTAAACCGTTTTTCTCTAAACCTTAACCGCGCAGCCCAAAACCCGAACCCTCTTGATGGATGTGAGGGTTGGGGCTACCCTACGGTTAAACCTTTTTTGGGCTGCATTGGTTCATTTTTGAGTTTTAGCGGCCCGCACATTTTATCAACTTAGTTTTATTATATATAATGATAATGATAATGATAATGATTTTATGTATATGCGTCTATAAAGTGCGTCTGTATAGAGAACCGTCTTTGAATTCGTAATTCGAATTTTTCGATTTGAGTGTAGATAAAATACATTGAATGCGTTTTGGCTGAAATAATCGCTCGAAGGGAGGTTCGGCGCTACGCTGAACGTGACGTAAGAACGGCTGATGTGTCATAGGGAACTTGAAAAACACTGCGAGCGTATTGAACCGAACGATCGGCGCCGTACAGATGTGGCGCTACACTAAGGCTGTTTTTCGCATAAGTTTATATCATTGGTTAATTTTACAGGTAACCTGTGCTATCATTCAACGCCTGATTGAAGACAACAAGGATCTGCATTCTTCAACGTACGCGAGGTTCCTGCATTTGGGTCTTGGACTTTGCTTTTTAGGTAATAATATCTTCTTTGGACGAGACCACCCCCATAGAGTAGGGGGATTTGCCTTAATCACAAAAATGAAAATTTTGGGCCCTTAATCGCGCAAATTTTTAACGTTACTAACAAAACCAGAACCGTTGACGTTATTTCGTACGTCTGGATTGAGGGATCCTTGCTTGATTTGCGCTGTAATTTTCGTGTTGTGTAAGGTGTGTATAATTATGTGAAATCATGAAATGTGATTCAAACCTTTTTAGGGTTCCGTAGTAAAAAAAAAAAAAAAAAAAACGGAACCCTTATGGATTCGTCATGTCTGTCTGCCCGTCCGTGTATGTCACAGACACTTTTTTCCGAAACTATAAGAGCTATGCTGTTGAAACTTGGTAAGTAGATGTATTCTGTGAACCGCTATAAGATTTTCACACAAAAATAGAAAAAAAAACAATAAATTTTTGGGGTTCCCCATACTTAGAACTGAAACTAAAAAAAAAAAAACATCTTACCCATACGTGTGTGGTATCTATGAACAGGTCTTCAAAAATGATATTGAGGTTTCTATTTTTTTTTTCTAAACTGAATACTTTGCGCGAGATACACTTCCAAAGTGGTACAATGTGTGTGAGTGTGTCCCCCCCCCCCGTAACTTCTAAAGAAATGATAAAAGAGAGAATGATAAATTTACTTCTATAAGAGAATGATAAAACTAAAAAAAGTATATGATGTACATAACCATGTAAACTTCCAACGAAAATTGGTTTGAACGAGATCTAGTTACTAGTTTTTTTTTTATACGTCATAAGTCGTAAACCATCCAAGAACTTTTATATTATGTTACTTGCTGCTACGGAACCCTTCATGGGCGAGTCCGACCCGCACTTGGCCGCTTTTTTTATCAATGATATTTATAAAAAAAAAAAAAAAGTTAATATTCATCATATAAATTCAAATTCAAAATCCTTATTTCTAGTACAGGCAAATTAGGTGATTTTTAGCAAAAGTGTGGAAGTAATTAGATGTAGTCACAAAACCTTTTCTAATTGTTTTGTTTGGCTTGAAAATCACCTCTAATATAATTTTCAGCAAATTCAGCCCCCCGGAACAGGGTGAAATAGGGTGAAAACCTTATAATACCCGTAACTTAATGGGGAATATAGATGTAGTCGGTGCAATTTGGCATACACTTAAGACCGTTATGATCTACATTTACACCAAGTATTTTTTTAATCCGACTTACGGAACATACGAAAAAAAAAACATTTCTAAAAAAAAACTTTTTTTCTGTATTGTGGCTCGGGGGAAATTGAAGTAGTCTGTGCAAATTGACAGAATTACCAGAAAAATGGGCCAAATAAATTACCAGGTTTGCACCTAGGTACCTCACACGGAAGTCACTTTTTCCATATTTTATTGTCGCTCTACTTCGGGGAAATTTCAGGCAATTCTGGAATTTCACTTAAACTTATTCATTTGATTAGTACTACATTCGCCAGCCATTTAATACTGGAATTTATATAAGGAAAATGCATTTTTTAAATATTATACATGTAAGTTCAGTGCGGTGCTAAGAAACTAATATATATACTGTGGCGCTACACTGCTAACACTGTCCCCCGACCGCGGGGTGCATCCGTATTGGTCCCAGAAAATCATCCCACGAGCTGAAAGTAATAATAATTATTCCGGATTCATATAATTAATATTCATTTCATTTTTACAGTCCGTATTTATCCCACCTAGAAATACCTATATCTAAAACGAGTGAAAGTAACGTCAGCAAAAAAATATGTTATTATGGAACATCTATTTATTTCATAAAATTGTTGGTATAAAATAATCAACAAAGTAATAATATATACAGTGTGTCCCAAAAAGTAGTGTCAAGCCGAAGTCCAAAGAAAGGTTACCCCCAGAGATACCCGAATCACCCCCATATCGCGATTTTTAGTAGTTTTCGAGTTATGTGTTTTTAAGACAATCGGAGCTCTTACACTTTTTTGGCCATTGTGACTCGATTCGTTGAGGTAGAGGCCTGTTTTTTTTGTTGTAAATAAGCTAAATACTAGGGCTACTTTGTCTGATAGCATTTACATCAACAGCACCTACTATTGCATTAAAATAAAAATAATAATATTAAGTTTTTTTTTGCCTAAACTCTTACTTTCAATGAACGTTTAAAAAAAAAAGTCACATAATCTTTTTAATCCAAACCTATCTTAAAAACATGGCTGATGTCACAGCTATTAGTCATGTAACCTTGTTCCAGATTCTTGCACAGGATCATAAAAACACTCAATTTAATAAAAGTTAGTTCAAAAAAGAGTTTTTGAAAATGTTCTGCAAGTCGGAATTAAAAAATAATGAGAAATTCTGAAGATTGTATTACACATAAGCAATAGTAAATGTTCTTGAACAACAAAGATGGGTTGTTTAACCCATCTTTGTTGTTCAAGAACATTATTTTCTACATACGAGGCAGAAACCTGCGACAGATGGTGGGCCCATTCCAACTGCCAGATCGCCTAAATGGCGAGTCATACTTCAGCTTTTTAAGAGAAGATTTAAATGGATAATCCACAGACATCATTTTACTAACACGTCGAAACATGACTTTTTAAAACGACGGCGCACCATGTCACTTTGCGTCAAAAGTTAGACAATATCTTAATGACAGGTTTTTTTGAATACTACAAAGAATGACTGAACAAGCAGATGGTCCACCTGATGTAAAGCAGTCACCGCCGCCTATGGACAACACCCACGGTACTGCAAACGCGCTGCCTACTATTAAGAGACCTATTGATATTTCTCTTGAATTTACCCATATTGTAAAATTTATAAATATTTGTACTATCTACAGATATTTGTTCAGGATGTTATCAATGTTATGTTATATGTTTTCGTTGGGTATTTTCTATGTATAATAAAAAATATCTATCTATCTAATGTATTGTATTAAAGTATATCAGTTATCTAGAACCAAAAGAAGTTATCTAGAAACACAAGCTCTGCTTAGCTTGGGGCTAGATAATGTTGTGTGAACTGTCCAGCATTATTTATTTATTAAATATTAATTTATGATGGTGACAGCGAGCTGATCTGATGATGGAGACGGAAGGTGGACAACGGAACTCCTCGATGGATTATAGCAGATTACTGGAAAAACTGTAGAGGTTATTTATTATATATCCAAAAAGTTACACAGTCTAAAATAAAATTAAAACTAGTTTGGAAACGTCTATGATTGTTTCACTTTTTTACCCTTTCTTTGGCCCCAATATCTTCTACAACCCCCGAACCAATTTTGCTCATAACCTTTCACAAATTATACTAATACTATATACCCATCTACCAAATTGTATAAAGAATACTAGTTTTATAAAGAATATATCAACAGTTCGCAAGTTATCTTCAGACAAACATACAAACATACGAACGCCAATTGTTAATAATTTGCATCCAACAAAAATATATGAAAATGATAGTAAGGCATTTTTCTGTCTGACCGTACTAATGTCCATTGTCAAAGGCCGTGGCGTGGTATGAATTTGGACTACATTTTGCGATTAATATGGACAAATATACAATTTTATTATTCGTGGGATGAATACGGCCTACATTTTGGTATGAATCTGCACCCACGCCGTTGATTTCTTATTAAGATCTATTATTAAGAAGTACTTCCGGTACGAAATTTGTGTTTTTTTTTACGTGCGAATGTGGTAAACTGATAGTACATACCATAATAAAATTTGCATGACTACATAAGTTTCCCCCGAAGTACAATTTACAAAAACAGAAAAAAAACTATGTTCCGTAATTCGCTGAGGTGTGCAAAACTAATATAGTGTTTATAATACTTATAGAAACCTTATGTAAGTTTGCACCGAGTACATAAATTTCCCCCGAGCCGCAAACTAAAAAAAACAAGTTCACAGTGTTTCCCACTATGCACGTAGTTTTAATTAAAATCCATAACGCACTAAGACTGTCTCTATAAGTAATTGAACTTGCACTTAACACTTTTTTGTTTTTTCAAAAGTTACAATTTTTCAAAGTTTGTACATAATATTTAAAATCCTTCCGTATGCGCCAGAAACGGTGCAAACCTAGGATAAGCTTCTATTCGTGTCATCTATCGATTCCATAAGAATCCACGACTACTCGACTTAGGGCCACACTTTTTTCTAATTTGCCTGTACTATTCAGGCTTACTGACCCACTAAGCCAGTAGTATGTTTTTTAAAACACGTACATAAATACCTTAGAAACTAACATGCACATAAAAACACTTTATTTATAACTTAATCTAACACACGTGTGATCGCCGACGCGTCGCGGCCCGGGGGATCACGTGACAGGCGCCCCTTGAACCGCCGGAACTTCACCCCTTTCGGCCAGAAGTCAGGGCTCAAGCATGTCCTCTTGTTTTCATTTTTTTTTGAAAATAATTTAAAATGTAAGAAATGAATTCGCAAAGTAGCCTCTGTTTTCGTAGTTACAACTATTTATCTTCTAAACTATCAATCATAAGATGTTTTCATTGCCCTTAGTGTATTAAATAACCGCCGAGAGGACCTAGTTTCTATTTTTGAAAATTACTGTTGTAAAGCGTTAAGGCGGTAACCTCTGCCTTTAAGAATGTATTACCTCATAGGTCACGTCCACCTAGAATGCACACTATGTGGCATTGCACTGCGCCCTCCACCCTGAGACATAAAGATAAAAGTGTCATGTCCCTGTAATTTCACCGATACCGATCAAACCGGAACACAGCTATGCGAGCACTACTGCTGTGCGGCAGAAATAGGTATGGAGGTAGTACTTCCCCGAACTCAATAGTAAAAAAGCGGCCAAGTGCGAGTCGGACTCGCCCATGAAGGGTTCCGTAGCAGCAAGTAACATAATATAAAAGTTCTTGGATGGATTACGATTAATGACGTATTAAAAAAAACTACTTACTAGATCTCGTTCAAACCAATTTTGGTTGGAAGTTTACATGGTAATGTACATCATATTATTTTTTTAGTTTTATCATTCTTTTATTTTAGAAGTTACGGGGGTGGGGACACACTTTTTACCACTTTGGAAGTGTGTATCGCGCAAACTATTCAGTTTAGAAAAAAATGACATTAGAAACCTCAACATCATTTTTGAAGACCTATCCATAGATTTTTTTGAGTTTCAGTTCTAAGTATGGGGAAACCCAAAAATAATTGTTTTTTTTTTCAATTTTTGTGTAAAAATCTTAACGCGGTTTACAGAATACATCTACCTACAAAGTTTCAACAGTATAGCTCTTATAGTTTCGGAAAAAAAAAGGCTGTGACATACACGGACAGACAGACAGACATGACGAATCCATAAGGGTTCCTTGTCTTTGACTACGGAACCCTAAAAAGCTCTTCTACTACTAAATGTCTTATTAATGTATGTCTATATTATCGCCTGACTTGCAGGCTAGCAGCTATATAACTACAGTAAAATGTATCGTGTAGTGCGCGTTATAAGGTTTATAATATGTTCTCAGGTTGCAAAGAGAAGACCGAAGCGACCATGGCCGCGCTAGAGGTGTTGCCGGAGCCCCAGCAGTCTCTGTGCCAGACCACGCTGTCGATGTGTGCGTACGCGGGCACCGGTGACGTGCTCGTCGTGCAACAGATGTTGCACATCTGCTCCAAGCACTACGAAACTGACGTAAGTAACACCTAAAAATGTAGTTTACTAGCTGCGCCCCGCGGTGTTGCCCGCTCGAACCAGTTGAAATATACGGATAAAAAAAAATTGTCTGTATGTTATTCCAGGAGTCCAGCTATCTCTATTTCAAATTTGATCCAAATCCGTCCAACCGTTTCAGCGTAAAGAAGTAACAAACACAAACTTTCGCTTATTAGTGTGACTACTTTCTATTTGTTTTTTTGTTGAACTAATTGTAAAAAAATATTCCAATCAACTTTGTAACTAGAAATAATTAGAATATAAATATTTTATGTACTCTCATAGCCCTGTCTGCATTGTACTATGCTCTGTCTACTCTAGTATAAACTGGGAGAAAAAGTGGTTTATTATCTACCAGCAACCCAAACTGAATTGTAAGATAGTTGACACAGTATAAAAAACTATGTCACAAAGTTAAACACAAAAAAAAATTTGGTTACCAAATCATTGCAGATCACACAAATATTTATTCCTCTTGTTTCTAAGTTACTCTCCACGGTGGTCCCGAATACATTGTAATGTTTGAATCATTCCATTATTCATTAGAATACAAAATCAGGCAAACTTGCTTTGTTAAAACGCTTGCCTGTGCCCTACAACGTCGGGCGACCGTTATCCATAACAGTACTTTGATCTTATACGAGTTGTTGATTTATGCAGTCGCCATATTTACGTACAGACGTTATACCAGGGGATGGGCAACAGCATCCACTTGAGTACTCAACAATTCTGCGATCACCAATCCGCCTGTCAAGTGTGGTGATTATGTCAAATCCCCATTGCGTCAGATGTGGGAGGCCCCGTCCAACAGTGGACGTCATGATAATTTACGTAGTACAACTTTCGTAGTAGTAAAAAGTTTTTGTGTAAAATATATTTTTCAATACAAGCTTTTATAAAATTAGTTATCGTAACTGTGTGCTGATCAAAATGAGCCTAAACACGGCCAGTCTACTATTATCCCTCGAGGAGTTCCGTTGACCACCTTCCGTCTCCATCATCAGATCAGCTCGCTGTCACCATAGTATTGTATTGTCATCGGAACTTGACAGGTATGCAAAATATCATCTCAATCGGTTGAGGATAACTGCTTTAAAATTCAGTTGTAAGATTCCACCCGGACAAACATACATACATTGCAGGTTAAATAAAAACTTGTAAAAAAGCTAGCAATACAAAAAAAAAACTTGAAAAAAAAAGCTCTTGCTCCTCTTGGCCAGACTGTCCCAGCCACTTGGATAAAGTCGTAAGTCATCATGGAGGTTATGCCCATAATTGCCTCGCTGGGGAGGCGGGTTGGCAATCGCAGGGCTCAGTTGGTCGCACCGCAGACGCTGCTGCCCGTCAGCGGCCAGTAGTTTTAAACTGTGCCATGTTAGGGGGGGCTATACCGCCATCAGCCGGTCGTCAGAGCATCTTTCGTTGGTCGGCAGGATATACCACGTGCAGGTGAAATTGACAATTGGGGCAGTAAGGTGTTGGTCTACCCCCTTATATTCCAAAAGAAGGAAACATAATAAAAAATAAAGAAAACTATGTAATGTGAATGTTATCTGTTTCAGAATGAACAATCATCAACAGAAGACACGGCCTTCAAGAAGGCAGACAAGAAAGAGGCCAAGGAGTCGACCGGCTCGAGCTCCTCTGTCGGCGCCGCCGCGGCCAGCAGCTCCAGTACCTCCAAGGACGACAAGAACAAAAGTACGTTTGCAAGTCTGATGGGTTACGCTAACGGTCAATTTATACTAGCGCAGAGTCGAAGCGCATCGAAGCGTCTATCCAAAACTGAACATAACAAATTCAACCTTAAACTCCACAGCGTAACGCACACATTACTTCTGAGATTTTAAAAAGAAAGCGTCTGCGCGTGAACAACGATTTTAAAATCTCAGAAGTAATGTGTGTGTTACGCTGTGGAGTTTAAGGTTGAATTTGTTTTGGATAGACCGCTTCGATGCGCTTCGACTCTGCGCTAGTATAAATTGACCCTAAGGCCAAACCGACGAGATCAGCCCGCGTCCGCGGTGGCGTGCACGTGGGCGATCAATGGTAAGACAATGGATCGCACCGTGCACGCCACTGCGGACGCGGGCTGAACGCGTTGGTTTGGCCTTAGCTTAACACAGCGGGATAGTAGCCGGCTGAGATGCGAGAAGCGCGGTTTCGATTCCCGCTACGATACAAATGTTTGCATGATCTGTAATTTTTTGTTTCTGCTCCTGTGTGTTGTGGTACCATGTTACCGAAACAAGATGGCAAATGTTGAATAATCTCGACATTCGCCATCTTGTTTCGTCTTTTTTTTTTACTATGGTAGACCCTCGATTGGCCGCGATCTCACCTGTTGGTAAATGACGATGCGGCCGACGTTGGAGCACGAAGATCTAGAAGGCACCTTTTCACCTATATCTTTATTCAACATCAATGTCTACAATCCGAAAATCGCCCTCCTGGACTATGCATGTTACTGACGACCTATGTAGCACGTTGGGTGAGTAGCCGGCAAAAATGTTAGTGGTTGCGGGTTTGATTCTCGCTGCGGGACAAATGTTTGTATGATGCAAATATTTGTTCCGGGTCTGGGTGTTATGGTACTATGGATATCGTAATTCCTGATACTAACAAACAGAGGAGATCCTAGCGTAATCGAACCCGCCACCTCTCGCATCGCAGCCGACTACTTGCCCGCCACGCCACGAAGGTCGTCTCCATAGAGTGCCAAGACGAAGTCTTTAGCCGACTGCATCCACTGACTTCCTACAATCTTTACAATGTTATTGCTCTATTGAGAAATGTTCATCATCAGAAGTACAGACCTACAGAAGTCCACTTCTGAACATAGGCCTCCCCCATAGGATGCCACGGCGAACAGCTAAGAAGCCGCGTCCTCCCGTTGTCTTCCTGCGAACTCTGTCTTTGGTCCACCATACATACATACATAGATACGTGCTTTTGCCCCGAAAGGGTACGCAGTGATTAATGGGCCTTTTTCACTGTGGGTTGCACCATCGTGGGAATACCCGGACTTGTAGTAATATTTGTCCTGGCTGCTAGCTTATTAATGAGTGTGTTATTACTGGAAGAAAGTGTTAGCCGAGTCATTCGTGGGAAGTAATGACCACGTCTTTGGTCAACTCTTATTTATTTATGTTCAGCCCATATTGTCCCACTGCAGGGTAAAGGCCTCCCTCCCTTTTTTTTCACTTCTCTGTCCCATGCTGCATTGGGCCAGTCTGGTAGGTGCACATCCAACTCGTCACGCCATCTCCGTGGTCTGCCGCGCGGGCGTCTTGCGTTAGGAACCCAATACGTAGTGGATTTTGCCCATAGATCTTCCGACATGCGGCAGACGTCGCCGGCCCAATCCCAATTGAGCCATCAACTCTTACTTATTATATTGATTGTCGACAGGCAAGTCCAAGGACAGCAAGAGCAAGGAGAAGGAAAAGGAGAAGGACGCCAATAAGGAGCTATCGTCAGTGCAGGCGGTCGCCACTCTGGGCGTGGCCGTCATCGCGCTCGGGGAGGAGACCGGTGCAGAGATGTGCACCAGGATATTCGGACAGCTGGTACGGCTCTTTTACTATCCACCTACCACTTTAGGGCCACTTAACGCTTTATTCTTCTTCTTCGTCGTGTCGATGGTGGATCATTGTTTTATCTATTTTTAAATCGTGTTTTTTTTTTTAAACATTGATAGACCTTTGTTTGGCCACGATCTCACCTGTTGGTAAGTGACGATGTGGCCGAAGATGGAGCACAAAGGTCTAGAAGGCACCTATTCACTCTAGCCTTGAAGAGACCCAGATTATAGTTTTCAGGAAAGACAGACGACGGTAGTGTATGTCAATCCTTAGCAGTTCGCATTATAAAGGTAGAACTGAAACGTTTTGTGCGAATAGAAGGTATACCAATGAGGTAAGGATGGTACTGAGCCGTACGCCTGCTCGTCCTATGATGAAAAGGAGATGGTGGGATCAGATCGTGCAGTTCCTGGGAGCATTCCCCGAAATGTAACCTATAGAAGGTCGAAAGGCGTGCAACCTTACGACGGTGCTCGAGACTCTGGATCTTAGTCTCCGCCATATGTTGCTCACCTATAAGCCTGAAAGCTCTACGTTCGATCGAGTCCAAGGCAGCAAGCTGTTTTGGCAGAATTTTGCCACTTGTACGGCGTTGTCAGATGCAGTGTATGTGTCACTCAAGGTACAGTGTTGGGGCACATTGGGCAAGTCATTAGGTGTGCCATTGTTTGAGGAACTGTTCCTTAATTGAGTCCTTAGTTTACTAAAGTGAGCACTTAGTGTGCTGCCTTATGAACTTTTGCTGATTCTCTCTATCATCTTACTTTTGACTACCTACCTAAGTAAGGCTTTTAATTTGGTTTTCCTTTTTTCCTTGAATCAGCTTCCACTTGTTCTCGAGGCACCACACAGGCGCTCCCCACCTAGTAGTAAGAAGGATCATCAAAAGAAAAACAGACCGTGTTTGTTGCCTGATTCTTCTAGGTCTGGTTGCGTTGGAACAGGAGTAAATGTCAACCATGTGGTTTGAGGTCGTCCTCTTCCCCTCTTTTTAGTGGCAATGGAAAGGCACTTTTTCACTTAGTGGTTTTCTGGTCTACGCATTATATCAAATGTAAACAAGTAATTAATTTTGTAAAAATTAAAAAAAAACCCAACTCTGAACGGCTGAACCGATTATGATCAAATAAAGCTAAGAACACAACTTTCTAAAAAATAAAAAACGGTTCGTCCGTTCGGGATCTTCGATGGGACCGACAGAGACACACACCACACACACACACACCACACACACGCACACACACCACACGCACACACCACACACACACACACACGCACACACCACACACACACGTCAAACTTATAACACCACTTCGTTTTTCGTCGGCGGTTAAAAATTGTGTTCATTATAATTGGGAGAGACTTGTTTCCTGGCGACAGGGATTCAGCATTATCTGTGTCACAAATATTAGGTCAAATAAATGATGATTGTGAATGTTTTATATGTCAGGGTCGTTACGGCGAGCCGGCGGTGAGGCGCGCGGTGCCGCTCGCCATCGCGCTGTGCTCCATCTCCAACCCGCAGCTGTCAGTGATCGACGTGCTCAACAAGTACTCGCACGACTCAGACAACGACGTCGCGTACAACGCCATCTTCGCCATGGGCCTCGTCGGGGCTGGGACCAACAACGCGAGGTACGCACTAACCTGCCGGTGTCATGTCTAATGGAATACAGACACAGATACAGTATCGGGTTCTTCAAAAGGGGTGTTTGGAAATTTTTAAAGGGTCGGCAACGCGCGTGTGATGCCTCTGGTATTGCAGGCGTTCATAGGCTACGGTAACCGCTTACCAACAGGTGGGCCGTAAACTTGTTTGCTACATTGGTAGTATACAAAAAAAAAAAAAAAATTACGCTGTCTGCAATTTTTAAGCTATGGTGGCGCTTGCCGCAGAAACTCTTATCGTAGATTTGATTGAATGGAGCAACACCCTAACCAGCTTGCAAACAGTCTCATGAAAAAGTCCACAACTTTCAGAAGGATAAAGGAGGAGAGCCCCTCAAGACCTCGTCTAGTATATGAAAGAATATGTACTGAATTAGAGTCGTGGATATGCCATTGGGCGTATACCATTCATGTCAAGCACGAAAGAAGCACAAAACTCTTGCTCAATGCCCGGAAAGGCAGATTACAAGAAATAAAGGAGACTTAAAAAAAAAGATTTGATTCTTAATCAAGACTTAATCAAGTACAATATTCGAATAAAAAATATGAATGGATACTACATTATAATTCCAAGGGATGGTTTTTTTATAGGGTTTATTTTGAGTAAGAAAAAAACATTATCATTTAAGCGATAGCACAGTGAATGACTAAATAAAACTATATTCATAGAAATACAAAGAACGTCTGAACCACTTGGTCTCATAGCACAACTAACTACCATCAATTACCTGAAGAGGATAAAAAGACAACATATCATGGAACTCTATGGAACATGACACATAAGAAAAGGAGAGGTGGTCGCTGGACCACTTCTCTGCTACAAGCCTGACTACCAACACCAAATCTGCTCATAATCTGAAGACTGATTGCAGATGAAAATAGAAAAAAATATAGTGGGCCTGTCTTTTTTAGCGCAGCCCTGCTCTTATGCTGTCTTTAAAAAGGGCTTGTTTAATGAAATTTTTGATGTCTGTAAATATTTTAAGAAGTTTGTTAGAAAGGTAAAGAATGTAGGTACCTACCTCCAGTTAGAGTGTGTTTGAACAGCGTCAATTTGATTTCAGACTGGCGACAATGCTCCGCGCGTTGGCGCTGTACCACGGCAAGTCGCCCGTGCACCTGTTCATGGTGCGCCTGGCGCAGGGGCTGTGCCACGCCGGCAAGGGCACCATCACGCTGTGCCCGGCGCACAGCGACCGCCGCCTGGTGTCGCAGCCCGCGCTCGCCGGCCTGCTCGTCGTCATGACGGCCTTCCTTGATTGCAAGAACAGTGAGTATACTGGCGCTGTACCACGGCAAGTCGCCCGTGCACCTGTTCATGGTGCGCCTGGCGCAGGGGCTGTGCCACGCCGGCAAGGGCACCATCACGCTGTGCCCGGCGCACAGCGACCGCCGCCTGGTGTCGCAGCCCGCGCTCGCCGGCCTGCTCGTCGTCATGACGGCCTTCCTTGATTGCAAGAACAGTGAGTATACTGGCGCTGTACCACGGCAAGTCGCCCGTGCACCTGTTCATGGTGCGCCTGGCGCAGGGGCTGTGCCACGCCGGCAAGGGCACCATCACGCTGTGCCCTGCGCACAGCGACCGCCACCTCGCGTCGCAGCCCGCGCTCGCCCGCCTGCTCGTCGTCATGACGGCCTTCCTTGATTGCAAGAACAGTGAGTATACTGGCGCTGTACCACAGCAAGTCGCCCGTGCACCTGTTCATGGTGCGCCTGGCGCAGGGGCTGTACCACGCCGGCAAGGGCACCATCACGCTGTGCCCTGCGCACAGCGACCGCCGCCTCGCGTCGCAGCCCGCGCTCGCCGGCCTGCTCGTCGTCATGACGGCCTTCCTTGATTGCAAGAACAGTGAGTATACTGGCGCTGTACCACGGCAAGTCGCCCGTGCACCTGTTCATGGTGCGCCTGGCGCAGGGGCTGTGCCACGCCGGCAAGGGCACCATCACGCTGTGCCCGGCGCACAGCGACCGCCGCCTGGTGTCTCAGCCCGCGCTCGCCGGCCTGCTCGTCGTCATGACGGCCTTCCTTGATTGCAAAAACAGTGAGTTTATATACTAGCCTTGTGCCCGTGCCTTCGTGGATAAAAACAACCTCCTAGCATCCATCCACACACCAAATATCATCAAAATCAGCTCAATCAAATGTTTGTATGATCTGCAAATATTTGTTCCAGTATGTGTGTTGTGGTACGATGGTACCTTTAATTCTTGAGACCCATGACTCAGGGGATCCTAGTGTGGATCATGACCTACTGTGACGACCTCTGGCGCGGCGGGCGAAGGTTCGCCTGCGACGCAGGAGGTTGCGGGTTCGAACCTCGCCTCGGAACAAATATTTCTACGTTCTGTTGATATATGTTCAGGGTGTTCTGGGTATTTTCTATGTATAACAAAAAATATCTATGTATTGTATTAAGTATATCAGTTATCTAGTACCCATAACACAAGCTCTGCTTAGCTTGGGGTAGATAATATTGTGTGGACGGTTCAGCATTATTTATTTATTTATTTCCTATGTGTGTGACTGTTATGTTATAGTATATTGCCTGAGCTAATGCGCAAATGTTGAATTGCAGTTATCCTGGGCAAGTCTCACTACCTTCTGTACGTGCTCGCGACGGCGATGCAGCCGCGCTGGCTCGTGACCCTCGACGACAACCTGCAGCCCCTGAATGTGAGCGTGCGCGTCGGACAGGTAAACAAACTAATCAGTATTATACACAAAGAACTAGCTAGTTGAAGTGGAAATGGGCAGGCCATACAGCTGGTAGGCTGAGATAAATAGACGTAACTTAGCACGTACTACTTAGAATTGTCTTTGTCCCTCTCTAGCACGTGTGATTTTACATGTGTGTGAAAGTGACAGGGATAATGCATTAGCATTAGTATGTGCTATAACATCTATTTAAAAGAGTTTACAACTTTTGGAGAATAAAGGTTCTTGAGTGGCGACCAGGAATCGAAGTCATGACCCCAGGAGGCCAACTGCATTTAAATCCATTCGAAAAAAAAACGACGTTTGTATAATCTGCAAATATTTGTTCCGGGTCCAGGGTGTTATAGTAGCATGGTACTCTTAGTTCCTGATACTCACAACACGGGGAATCCTAGTTTGGGATCAGGACTGTGTATGTGACTGTTGGGTGTTATGTTATGTTATGAAACTACATTTGAATGACGTGAGTTTTGTCTAGCCATGCCTATCCATTTTGATAATTTGCACTAGTTTAACCAATTCATTCACCTTTTGTAATAAGAGAGACCTTTTGTAGTATGCAAGACTTCGTACAGTTCAGCTGCAAGTTTTAATTTAAGTTTTTAATTAAAGTAAGAACTAACATATAAAAGAACTCTATGACTTAGGAATAGAATATAGTGCAAATGAACATTTCAGACCCACGGTACCCCTGGCCATACCCCTGGCGGTAACGTAGGTCTTTTAAAGTTAAACGGTACCACCGATTAATAGTGATGTAATGAGTCCGGACCCGTGCTTCACCTAAGTTCTCCACCTTAGGTACCAACTCCTACTATATTTTTTATTATTCTAAATGACTAAAAATACATTTTGTCTATGAAATCAAAGCACAACTTGGCGGTAAATAAAATGAACCAAAACGGAAAATAGTAAATTTTTGAAACCACTCGCTCAAAAAAAAAACGATCTATCTATCTAATTACCCATTTATCATACGAGAGATAGCTAGGTCCCCGCGGTTACGTTTGCACCATTGATTTGCCCCATTAATGGTGCAGACGTAACTATGTTTGCACCATTGATTAATAGGGAAAAGAAAAAACAGACAAACAGACCGTATTAAAAAACCGGCCAAGTGCAAGTCGGACTCGCGCATGAATGGTACGGGTTCCGTACCATTATCTATAAAAATGGCAAAAAATACATTTGTTTTATATGGGTTAAAATTTAAATATTTATTTATTTTATTGTTTTTTAGTATTTGTTGTTTTATAGGCAACAGAAATACATCATTTGTGAAAATTTCAACTGTCTTACTATCGGGGTCTGTCTTACTGTCTTACTATGGTGACAGAAATAATAAATAAAACAAAAATAACATTTTGACAGCTGTCATCCAAAATGTAGATTTTGTCATCAGCTTTCATTTAAGCCATACAACGAAACTCTAGCAAGAGTAGTTTCCGAAATATGACTGTTTCAATTTTGACAGCTGTCATCCAAAATGTAGATTTTGTCATCAGCTTTCATTTGAGCCATAAAACGAAACTCTAGCACGAGTAGTTTCCGAAATATGTCTGAATCAATTTTGACAGCTGTCAACCAAAAAAACGGCTATAGTTGCGATTTGCTGGTTGCCGCAACTGAGAGTTCAAAATTTTGTCGTGTTCTGAGCGCCTTATAGATTACTAAAACTATGTGATCCCAAAAAAGTCAACATTTTAGGAACACAACTTTAAAATAATACAACACTAAAAAGAAACAACATTGCGGGAAATTATACATTTTGGAATTTCAAAATTTTGCAAAGTCAACCGAATGTTCCTAAAGGAACTTGTTTTTTGGTGAACATTATATCCAAAAAACCATGTCAAAAACAAACGCTAAATAAAAAAAAATATTGCGAGAAAAGCAAGGTTAGTATGTTGTATCAAATTGAATGGTGCAAACGTAACTAACCAGTTACGTCTGCACCATTAATGGGGCAAATCAATGGTGCAAACGTAACCGCGGGGCTAGGTCAACACATCACTAGGGTCACTTACTCGGTGGTACCGTTTAACTTTAAAAGACCTACGGTACCGCCAGGGGTATGGCCAGGGGTACCGTGGGTCTGAAATGCAAATGAACCCAATTGCAGTCTAGTTGAGGAGCTTAATTTCAGTACACAGCTTACAATTTAAAATCATTTGTTCCACAGGCTGTTGACGTTATCGGTAAAGCCGGCACCCCGAAAACGATCGCCGGTTCTCACACGCACACCACGCCCGTTCTCCTCTCGTTCGGTGAGCGAGCAGAACTGGCCACAGACGAGTACATCCCATTGTCACCGGTCATGGAAGGCTTCGTCATACTTAAAAAGAATGAGGACAGCATCATGGCTTCATCGATCCTGTAGGCTGTTTCTTAGATGTAGTTAATCATAATGTATGTCACTTACTAAATATAATTTTATTATGTATGATATTGCTGTTTTTCTGTGATCCACTCTAAAACTTTCTAATGTTGGATAAAACTTTTAAGAATTGTCCCTCATTATGCGTTTTTGTTTCTCTTTTGGTTACCAGACCAGAGAATCTAACAAGTTAGTCAAATTAATCGGGAATAAATTAATTGGGAATCAACCCAATTCACATCAACCCAGAAAACATCTGATTATGGCTAAACAGGAGAATGCAGATAAAAAGGAACAAAGAAAAAACTACATTAGATCGGAACATACTCAAACTTTATTTTGTAATTTTTTTTATTATGAGAATTTGGTTTCAGGATAAGCTTTGTTTTTTTTTAAGCTTGGTACGTTATACAGTTTCAATACAACATTAAAAAATACTTATATACTAGAACTCTTATTACACAGGATAGGGTTAAAGTATAACAGATATAAAGTTATACTATGTTAGCTTTGATTCTCCACTTCATCAGTATTGATACTATCATTGGTGTTTCTAAGTTCATCGTATTTCTGCTCATCTTTACTGTCAGTTTCCTTGCTTTGTTCAGGGTCATCAGAAGCCTCTCTTGTAATTTTGTGGCTGATGTGTTCAGAGGTCTGCTCATCTTTGCTGTCAGTATGCATGCTTAGTTTGGAGCCATCAGAACTTTCTGCAGATTTCGGTTCATCCTTCTTGTCAGTACTGTTTCTATGTTTTGCATCTTCTGTACTATCATCTGCTTTCTCATCTTTATCCTCATCCTCACTACTATCAGATGGGGAAGAGTTGTTGGTTTGTGTATCAGTCTTAGGCTTTTTCCCTTTTAGTTTTGCAAGATTCTTCTTTTTTAACCTCTTTGCCCTTTTCTTAGCTGTTTTTTCTTCTGCAAGTCTTTTGTTTTGCTCAATTTTGCTATGATATTCATCATCCAGCTTCTCCTAATGATCAAAAGAAAAGTATTAGTATGGCACTGGCAGAAAATGCTTAAAATTCAATATTTGAATATTGGAAGCTGACCAATTTAAGTATGCCTATTGACTAAGTAGTGTATTGTGTAAACAAAAACCTCACTTCAGGTCAGCGTTCAAAAGTGTTGGATACAATTCTGACAAGTTTTATCCGTCCATTGGCAGCTTGATTATTTAACACAATTTTGAAGGACTAGAGTGTGAAGAGAGAGTTGAGTAGGATTATTAGAATGTGTTTATAGTACCTTTTCACTTTTTTCTACAATGAACTTCTGCCTAGCATACTCCTTTCTTCTCAAATGGCGGTATACATGGAACTCTCCTGACCCCGCGCCCGCACTGGATCCCATGACATTGCGGACGAAATCCGGCGCTGCTGATAAAGCCTTATCCCGTGGTCGATCGGGAATCACGATTGGTTTATCCTGAAAAATAAGAATCAATTTACCTGCATACCTAGTAAAACGGTAACTTGTGTAAAACAGACTATGATGTGAACTCACTGGGTTCTTCATAAGCTTTTCCAGCTTTAGTCTTTGTAAATCTGTTGCATTTTTTACTTTTACAATGATCTTTTCTTCTTTTTTGGAGTCTGAATCATCCATCGTGTTTAGTGTTTATCTAACTCAAACAAATCTGGCTTTACCGTTGTCACAAGTGTTTACACGCTTTCGTTACCTTACAAAACGTATATAAGTTGTTTTGTTTGATGTGAATTTGAAAAATATTCTACTGTAATATTCTTGGAGAAATCGCCACAAATCGCCAGTACGGTATTATATTATTGTATGCAAGTATTTACATCCTCCGGCCTCCCTCTTTGCTTTGATTGTATGTAGTTTTTGGCAAGAGTTGCCACCTTGCAGAAAACTTTTTCACTAGTTTTGGTCTGAAATTTCACCAGATTTAGGGATATTTTTAACTAAAAAAATCACTAGAATTCACTAAATAATATTTTAATAGTGAATACAGTGAATAAACATGACTAAACTAAACTTTTGTAGGGTAAACTAGGTTTTTGTAGGATCGTTTGCTACCTACAGGCCGTAACCTTGAACTCTTCTTGGGTTTCCTATTCTTTTCGATATTTTTGTAAATAAAGTGTTTTTTTTTTCAGTGGCACTTCCAGGGCTTAGAACGATAAATATCACTAAAAGTCATCAAATATATTTCAGTAATGGTTTTTTCAGAAAATCACTGAACCTTCCAGCTTTAAAAAAATCACTAGATCTAGCGACAAAATCACTAAAGTCGCAACGTTAAGTACCACAGTCCAACACAACAGTGCCATGGAGTATTGTTCTATGGTTGATTCCATGAATAAAGTACTACATCTTCCTAGGGGACACAGACAAAGAGTATAACGCAGGGGTTGGCGTGCCAACATCGATACGGAGGGCATGTAACATCTAAAGTATTGAAGCACTAATACTACTATTTGGCACTATTTATGCACTATTTATTGGCCGGGAAGAAAACCCTGAATCCAATTTGGGGGTCGCTAGCTTGACGCACACCTAAATTCAATTTGGGGGTCGCTAGCTTGACGCAAACTGCATGCAATGCTCTAAGCGTGCCAACGTGCCAACCAAGGCAGGGACATTTTACGGTGAACGAGCAGTAATTAATGTAATCTGTGGACTTGCTTAGTTTTTTTTTTTACTTTACAATTTATTTATTTTGCTTCGTGTGAATTTAGCCTAATCTAGTTTTTGTTTGTTTCGGAAAACACCGGTTTTTTCATTTTCACCTTGAGAAGGTCAAATCATTTTTGTGACCTCGCCTAATCGCCTTGCTCGCCGCTCGGGTTTTCTTTCCTTTCCTCATCTCATCATCTAAATTATTCTTTCTTCTGCTTTCCGTAAGCAGAAACTGTGATAAGTGCAAGATAATTTAGGTAAGGATAGAAAAAGTATTGTGCATAGAAAAATGTATCTATTCTTGTTTCTGATGTAACCTCATAAACTTTCAAGTAATAATCGATTGTCATATGTTTTGATTACAAAATTTGCTATTATATCCCATTTTGTTTCGTTTATGAACATAATAAAAGCGTAAGGGTTGTAACCGTTGTGTACAACCTACATTTGACCTTTTGCTCTACGACACCGGCTTGGTTACCGGTTCCCAGGAAATTACGGTGGTTTCCCACAGGATAGATCAATATATAAATGTACAAACTATATTTTCAGGAAATTATCAAACCTATCAAAATGCCGATTAAGTCTATCAAAGCTCGTCAGATCTTCGACTCCCGTGGTAACCCCACTGTGGAGGTTGACCTGGTATGTACCAACTAATAAAATCATACCTGAACCTGAGTTTTATCGGTTTATTTTATCTATATTATTAACAAAAATATTTTAAATCTTAGGTGACAGAACTTGGTCTGTTCCGTGCTGCTGTGCCATCTGGGGCCTCCACTGGCGTCCACGAGGCTCTTGAGCTCAGGGACAATGTCAAGGCAGAATACCATGGGAAGGGTGTGCTCACTGCCATCAAGAACATCAATGATGTCATTGCCCCTGAACTCATCAAGCAAAATATTGAAGTCACTGAGCAAAAACAGGTAATTTTCACCTCTTCAATGTCAACAGACCAAATGCGGGGCCAGGTCATCTGTCATGAGCAACCAAATTGGTTGATTTAGGAACCGGTCATTTGAGTCTTAGCCAACGCCAACCAGTGGTGGAGAGAGCTGGATAGATGCTGAAAATTTATACGGGTTGAAGTAACACACCTATCTCGTGCACTCTCTGCTCTCACATTGCTCTGCCTTTTTGGCAAACCGGTTTTCTGCCCGGTGACAGACATTGAAAACTGATACATTTGTCTGGACAGTCTATGAAGACATATGTCTATGCCTACATAACATAATGCCCAACAGTCACATACATAGTGTTGTGTATTATTATAATTGTGTTGTCCCTAGTTTTTTAGAATAATAAATCTCTCTATTTATCTATAAATAAATTGTCATAACTTCTGGTTGAATCTCCCATTTTCAAAGACCAACCAATTTTCATACTCAGATCTCCAATCGTCTGTTACCGTTTCATATCCTGTAGCGATGGTAGCCTAACGGTTCAATAGTGCAACTCAGAATCCAACGATACCGGGTTCGATCCTAGGCTCCGCACCAATGACTTTTCTAAGTTATGTGTGGATTTCCATCGCTCTATGCTTCGGAGGGCACGAAAACTGTCGGTCCCGGCTGTTATTGATTAATAGCAGTCGATAAGCCATGTCAGAGGCCCTCGGGCGGCTTGACAAACTCTGACACCAGAGGCCAGCACTACCTCATACGAAACGGAACGGATATCCTGTAGACATTAACATTGGCAAAATTGTATGAACTAAACCACAGAAGCCACAACCAAAAGAAGAAGAAACAAAGCCTTATTATTATTATTTTATTATGTACAACAAAATTGCATTTTGCCATTTCCATTGCATAATGTTAACCATTCTTGCCAAAGAATACCTATTAATATAGGATTCTTGCTTGTCCAACATTATTAACCACAAGTTTGTGGAAAATATTTTTCTATCTCTACATACCTTAAGTATTGAAAGTAGATTATTGTTTCCATTAATCCCATACTTATTGCAATAAAATTGATAATGCCATCTTAGTATGATTCACTGCAACCTGCTGATTTGCTTAACTGTTGATTGTCAAGTGTCTGACTCGCGTGGAAAGGAGTACCTGCCACATACCACAGGATAAGTGGGATACCAAGAACAATCAATTAATTTAAACATTTTATACAGATTTTCTCTTCACTAAAATGGCTAAGGATTTTTCGTTTAGGTTTTCCTGTAACTGAATGAAGCCTAAAGTCTGTATTTTTTTTAATTTTGTTATCTTGGTTGTTTAGCAGGTAAGAGGGGGAATACTTGATTTTGTATATTTTCTTTAAATCTTTTAAACTATGTCTTCCAAAATTGTTAAAAAAAACTCCCTTTCTTTTGATACGTCACATGATGCAACTTAACTTTTGATTTGAACATTTAATAGCTTATATCAGAATCTATTAGATTTGGAGAAAATATACAGACATACAGACTGACACGAGAGTGATCCTATAATGGTTCTATTGGTACCTTGTGAGGTATGGAACTCTAACAATGAGAATTGATGTATTTTTTATTTTATTTATTTATTTATAATACACAGGCAGCTCTCGGAGCTGATGCGTGTATATCTTAGTCCCCATCAGTGCACTTTAAATGCACTGATAAGCTGATCACTGAGCACTGATGTGCTTTTGTATGCTGGAACAAAGGAAACCTTTCATTAACTAATCAATAAATCTATATTTTACACCAGATAGATCAATTCATGATCACTTTGGACGGCACAGAGAACAAGTCTAAGTTTGGTGCCAATGCCATCCTCGGAGTGTCCCTGGCTGTGGCCAAGGCTGGAGCTGCCAAGAAGGGAGTCCCTCTGTACAAGCATCTGGCTGACTTGGCTGGTAACAGCAATATCATCCTTCCTGTGCCCGCCTTCAACGTCATCAACGGAGGATCTCATGCTGGCAACAAGCTGGCCATGCAGGAGTTCATGATCCTGCCCACAGGTAAGCATATCTCGTAGATTTCAACTAGTTTCAAGATAATTTCCAAGATCTGATAACTCAAGGAAACTGGGCTGGGTTTGTGCAGTTTGTCAGCCCACAACATTTCACTGCTGGACTCTAATAAGCCCGAAACAGAATCACACACCAAAGTTTTTCAGGAGGATTTCTCAAATTGAATTTTGTTTATCTTCATGATGAACTATGTGTATTTCACAAAAGTAATTATTAATTGACTGTTATAATGTTGACAGGTGCCTCTTCATTCAGCGAAGCGATGCGCATGGGCTCCGAAGTGTACCACCACCTCAAGAAGATCATCAAGGAGAAGTTCGGTCTCGACTCCACCGCAGTCGGAGACGAGGGCGGCTTCGCTCCCAACATCCTCAACAACAAGGACGCTCTGTTCCTCATCCAGGACGCCATCCAGCAGGCTGGATACACTGGCAAGGTATGTGCGCCATCCAGCAGGCTGGATACACTGGCAAGGTATGTGCGCCATCCAGCAAGCTGGATACACTGGCAAGGTATGTGCGCCATCCAGCAGGCTGGATACACGGGCAAGGTATGTGCGCCATCCAGCAGGCTGGATACACTGGCAAGGTATGTGCGCCATCCAGCAGGCTGGGTATCTCGGAATCTACTTTTAAAACTCGTGTTCATAGGTACACCTAACATTCCTGATATTTTCATAAAACTCTTATTCATAGGTACACCTAACATTCCTGATATTTTCATAAAACTCGTGTTCATAGGTACACCTAACATTCCCGATATTTTCATAGGACGCTATAGGTTCAACAAACATTTTTGTATGAGGCGTAGCGCAGAAGGCGAGCGAGCGCACTGATACCCAGTTTTAGTGTATAAAAAAATAAATATAATAATGCCCTTTAAAGTTTTGTTGATGAATTCATTAACTCAATTATAAATTTACCAAAAATTTCAAAAATTAAAACGTGTATTTCAATTTTAAAAAGGTGGTATTTTCTTTTTGTCTTGTGATTTAGTTTAAATATTATATTGAATTTATGATTTCACTACATAAAAAGCTTAAGAATACCATGTATTTTTTTTCTTAAAAACTGTAAGAACTCTTATCAAAAACATAAAAATTCTAGAGCTCATTACATACATGCTGTGAACCTATTGCGCCTAAGTATTAACACTTTTAATTAAACTATAGATCGAGATTGGAATGGACGTAGCTGCGTCCGAGTTCTTCAAGAACGCATCGTACGACCTGGACTTCAAGAACCCCGCGTCCAACCCGGCCGACTACCTGCCGTCCGACAAGCTGGCTGACCTCTACCTGGAGTTCATCAAAGACTTCCCCATGGTGTCCATCGAGGACCCCTTCGACCAGGACGACTGGGCGGCGTGGAGCGCGCTCACCGCCAAGACACCCATACAGATTGTCGGAGATGATCTTACGGTAAATTGATCACCATTCACTTTAGAGGATGACCTCTGTGGCGCGGCGGGCGAACGATCGCCTGCGACGCAGGAGGATGCGGATTCGATTCCCGCCTCGGAACAAATATTTTTGTGATCTGCAGATATTTGTTCAGGGTGTTCTGGATATTTTCTATGTATAATAAAAAATATCTATCTATGTAATGTATTGTATATCAGTTATCTAGTACCCATAACACAAGCTCTGTTTAGCTTGGGGCTAGATAATGTTTTGTAAACTGTCCAGCATTATTTATTATTATTTTATTTAGCAACCGGTTGCCACAACAAATGGTCTCGAAATGTCTTCATCAACTGATCTTCATTTTTCCATCAAGTGGGTTATACTGTTGCGATTACTGTACTGCGTTGGTTAATTAATACCTAGGTTTGTCTGTACAATATCCCAAAAGTGTATAATTAACAACGGTTGACCGGCTACCGCATCCCTGTATCTATGGTCGCAAGTATTTTTGAGTAGTTTTGTACTCTTTAGTATTTCCCGTATATCTCAATAACCTGTTGACAGTGGCGTAACTATACAATCTGGGGCCTGTGGCAAATTCGAAAATTTAAAAAAATGTAGTTGTGGGTGCCCGGGGCGAATTCGAAATTTTTTAAAAATTTCGTTGTCTCACTTTGGATTTTAAGTAGAACTTATAAAAATATACTTTTCATATAAAACAAAAAACTCAGGTACAATGTAAAAAAATATTTTTGGGCTCGCGGCCTCTTGGGCCGGGGCCCGAGGCATTTTGCCAGCCCTGCCACCCTATTGTTACGCCACTGCCTGTTGATAAACACTGACAAAAACTGTGTAGCCATAATTATCATATTCTGATAGCACCAAAGGGTTTAGCATACTGTGAAAAGGAAACTTGAAGATGCTCCCCTATTTAGAATTAGATGGTCGTCCACTTATGTAACACTCAATTTACGAGCTCACAAGAATTTGGGACAAGAATTCGTGAGCCAGGCTGTCAACATCCCGCTCCAAGACGCATTCGAGTTAAAGACACGATCAAACAAAAATGCGAATTGGATTGTCGCCAAAAATAAACGCGCATTCAAGCAATCACTTCATACCTACATATTGTCCCATAGTGATGTCATTATATGTCATACCAGTGGAGCGCACGCGACACCGGCCTCGTAGAGCTTTTTAATTCTTTCAAAACCTTTCGGAAACGTCTTTTAGTGTACCCCTAGACCACAAAATGGAATGTACCCTCCACATTTTAGGTCTCTAGGACGCATGGACCTACTATTTCCATGCTAGGACGTACGGTTTAGGCTGTGCGTTGATATTATGTTAGTCAGTCACACGCAGGACTTTTAATGCATACAGTTAGTAAACAAACCTATCCTATCAACCTATCGCTTGAGGCGCAAAAATTTTTTTTTTTGTGTTTTTTACCCATTACTCAGCTCATCAATACTTCTTCAGATAGTGAAAGAAGATTTTGGGAGAACTAGGAAACTTAACACACATGTTTTAATTGATAGAATCTCTTAAATATCATGAGTTTAGTTAGCTACAATCCCTCTAAAAAAAAAAACTTTGTAAATGTGTTAACAACAAGCGAGAGCATCCACCTTAAAGAAATAATAATGAGAATAACAAGAAATAGTAATAAAAAAACAAAAATAATGGTGCTGGGCTACCTAAAGACCGTTGCAAACGATCTAAAAATATATTCACTACTGAAAAAGCAAACTGCGGAAGAGTTGTCTGTAAAAAAAATTTTGTTCTAATTCCTTTGTTGTCCAATATCAATTGAGCGAGTACTCTCTGTGGTAGGTGACCAACCCCAAGCGCATCACGACCGCCGTGGAGAAGAAGGCGTGCAACTGCCTCCTTCTGAAGGTGAACCAGATCGGCTCTGTCACCGAGTCCATCGACGCACACCTGCTGGCCAAGAAGAACGGATGGGGCACCATGGTCTCCCACAGGTAATTCCTTTTACTACCCCTCAAAACAAGAGAGCTATTTTCCATGAAACCCCGTTAGAAGTCAAGTCATCTAAGTTTATTATTTTTCAAGTGTAAACCGCACTTTATGGATAACATTAAATTGAAATGTAACCCAAAATAAATCAAAGGTTCGAACTAATTTCGGACTTTGAACAGAAGGTTTCCAATGAAACACCTGTAGATGGCTCCCATCAGCGCTATAGCCGGGTTGATAGTGCCCTCTTTCGTATCCAGCGTCATAGCTCGTTCTATGGCCGAATTGGTAAAGGCATCGCCGATCACAGGCGAGGTTGCGGGTTAGAGTCCCGCTGGAACGGATTTTTTGGGTTACATTTAAATTTAATGTGACGTCTGTCCAATCTAGAATCTGTTTAATAACATACATACATATTTAAACACCCAACAGATATATACATATTCCTAATCCCACACTAGGATTCCCTGTATCGTGGGTATAGTTCAAAGTTTCTTTATTAATAACAGATAATTCATAAAGAAAATAGACACGTAAAAAAAATAGAGTAATAATAATGAGACAATACAAGAAGATAAATTTAATAAATTGGTATGTAAATAGTAATTAATTTTAACAAACAAAAAAGCGGCCAAGTGCGAGTCGGACTCGCCCATGAAGGGTTCCGTAGCAGCAAGTAACATAATATAAAAGTTCTTGGATGGATTACGATTTATGACGTATTAAAAAAAACTACTGACTAGATCTCGTTCAAACCAATTTTCGTTGGAAGTTTACATGGTAATGTACATCATATTTTTTTTTTAGTTTGATCATTCTCTTATTTTAGAAGTTATGGGGGGGGGGACACACACTTTTTACCACTTTGGAAGTGTCTCTCGTGCAAACTATTCAGTTTAGAAAAAAATTATATTAGAAACATCGATATCATTTTTGAAGACCTATCCATAGATACCCCCAATTATTGTTTTTTTCTATTTTTATTTGAAAATCTTATTGCGGTTCACAGAATACATCTACTTACCAAGTTTCAACAGCATAGCTCTTATAATTTCGGAAAAAAGTGGCTGTGACATACACAGACAGACAGACAGACAGACATGACGAATCTATAAGGGTTCCGTAATTTTTAGTTACGGAACCCTAAAAACATGATCATTTCAAATTAATAATAATAAGTTCCACTTAAAAACTAAAGTAGGTAGGTAAGTACATAACCATTAATAGGTACTTAAGTTATAACTTCTAATATGTAGAACCTAAGAAGTAAGCTTGTTACAATCATAGAATGACTGCTCTATAAGCCACTACGTAGCCTGTTTTTAAAAGATTGTGTCGATGGTGCATCTGTGATTTAGCTGGTATCAGGAACTACGAGTACCATGGTACCACAGCACTCTGACCCAAATATTTCATACCATACAATTATTTTTCCCGCATCGAGAATCAAACCCGCAACCTCTCGCATCTCTGCCAGCTAGCTACTCGCTCGCTACGCCAATTGTTCCAGAGTAGTAGTAGAGCTTTTTTGTGAAAGAGTTCGTCCGGGGAAGTACTACCACCATACCTATTTCTGCCGCAAAGCAGTAGTGCTCGCATTGCTGTGTTCTGGTTTGAAGGGTAAGGGTGCCGGTGAAATTACAGGCACATGAGACTTTTCATCTTTGTCTCAGGGTGGCGGGCGCAGTGCAATGCCACATAGGGCGCGTCCTAGGTGGACGTGACCTATGAGGTAATGCACTGATCATAGGCAGAGGTTACCGCTTAACATCAGGTGGGCCATCTGCTCGTTCCGTTATCCAGTAGTATAAAAAAAAAAAAGATACCTAGCGAGATCGATTTTTCAATCTTCGAGATTTCAACTTTAGGATATATATATCCTAAAGTTGAAAATTGGACCAAGTACTACTTTGTCCAATTTTCAACTTTCGTCATCCTATTGACTATCGCTTTGCATCCACCGTCATTCCATCTAGCAGCTAAAGAACAAATACATGGAAAAAAAGTGGTTCATTAAGGAGCCTACATGTCCTGTATCTGCACGTATCGCATTACGATATTGCTAAGAGCTTGGTACCCCGCAGGTCTGGAGAGACTGAGGACACGTTCATCGCTGACCTGGTGGTGGGGCTCTCCACCGGACAGATCAAGACGGGCGCGCCGTGCCGCTCCGAGCGTCTCGCTAAGTACAACCAGATCCTGCGCATCGAGGAGGAACTGGGCGCCGCCGCCAAGTACGCGGGGAAGAACTTCCGCAACCCCGTCTAGGCCTCCACTGCCACTGCAGAGCCCCTCTCATATGCTAGCACTACACTTGGTATATTTTGTCAAGCCAAATAGTACCATGTGTTGTTGGACATATATATTTTGCCTTGGAAAAATACGCGAACATTTGCGCCAATACACCAAGTGAAGTGCCGCCATTAGACAAACTGCCCGAGCACAAGAACATGCTCTACATCGCATTTCCTAATAGAGGTATTAAGATGCCGGTTGATCCAGCATATATATGTAGTGTACTTGTGTCGAATGTATGGAATATTTATTTAAAATTAAGCATACCTTATTATTAATTTAAAATTGTAACTATCTCAAACTATGTTATTTAAAGTTCATCATTAAATTAACATAAATCTTTACCGTGTTTTGTTTTCTCATAAGTTTACTCAGCCATAAATTGTTTGATCTAAAACAAGACTTGATGAAAAGTGAATATAGGTATTATAATACAATATTTGCGCTGCACCATCTTGTATTCGCTACGTACCTGCTTCATCTGCTGCTAAGTAGGCCTAGTTAGAGGATTAGGCTTTATTAAAAATAAATAAAAAACCAAGGATTCCAACTTCCAACCATGAATCACATTATGCCATGCCATGATGAGCACGGCTTTAAATGGTTTGTTCTGATTTAGCCTGTTTACGTGAACTCTATCAAAAACGGTTATAAGGTCATGGCATGGAAAACGTCTATGTTGTCTAAGGGTGGGACGTGTTATGGTGAATGCATAGCGCACACAACATGTACTAGGTGACACGTGTGTACGTACATACATGAACTGTGATTACTGCAAGTACCTACAAGGCGCTATGCAACTATCTATATAAATCAAAACAAAACAGCACAACTGCTTTAGGACTTTATGACATAACCTACAGATGGACTGCTCACGTCACGCAGGGAGCACGTGATGTCTATGTGACGTCAGGTCAGCAATAACCGGATAGTTCATGACCATCGCGTGCATGTTTATCGCATGTCCTTAGATAATTAAAGACCACCTCGTTACTTGATTAACAAGAAATAAACAATAGCAGTAGGTACAAATATACCGGCATTTCACGCAGATCTACCAGTCTTGTTAAGTGTGTAAATAAACGCAGACGCACTCAAATTAGTGAAAATGTCCCAAACAAAGCCAGAGCTACGCGTTGTGACATACATGTGTCCTACACATCCAGTTCAATTGTACGAATTAATCCTAGAGGTATTAGAGGAAGCACTGAATTGCCACACCACTCTGCAGTATGAGAGCCGTAGTCCAGGACCATTTCCGGACCGCCCTGATCCTTTTTCAGCCAATAAAGTGGACTTAGGTAAGTGATCAAGTACCTATCGTAATACCTAACACCTCCCTCGTTTAAAATGTGCTAAGCTACATATTAATGGAACAACGGATGACTGCAATTTAGTAATAAATATGTGTGTACTACGGCCGTGGGCAGAATCGTGCGTGTCCCAGGTTTTGACTCAATCGCGTTTTAGGTAGGTAGCACAGAACAGCTCTACCTATATACATAGAAAGAAGCCTTACTGAGGAACTAAAAACTTTGCTAGTTGTAAATGCAACAGATAATATAAACTTGTATATAATATGGCAAGTGGTGACCCCAGAGGTCAATTGGATTTTACGGAATTTGGTGGAACTAACATACACGACTGCGTAATAGGACCCAGGGGCTATTATGCTTCTTATTTGATTTTTAGCCTACATAATAATTATTATTTTGGGTATAAATTAAACTTCAGAGCTTTCACGTATATTTCTGTATATTTAGAACTGTAAAAAATTACAAATATATCCTAAAAACATAAGAAGTTACTTCGATGCAATCATTTTTCTGTTACATTCGGAGCATATAAACAAATTACAATAGATTCTTAGAAACATTATAAAAATTAAACAGACACCGTGTTGTAATTGATTGCCACCCAAATCATCTAAAGATAAGACAAGTGAGATTATTCGGAGTCGCATAGTACCTATCTACGTCTACTTTGGTATGTTTATTATTCACAATTTGGAACAATAACAATAAAATCTTGGAAAAATTATAAATATTACTTTAATACAATATTTTTTTCTATACATTTGCAACAGACAATGAATCACAACAGGTTCTTAGAACGATTATACAAATTAAATAAACACCGTGTTGTAATTTATTGAACATGACACCAGCAAAAAACCCTTTTACTAATACGAAATCTAAGTACGTAGGTGTACGTAATGTTTTTTTTTTTACGCGTTTTCTTATTGAAAACAAAGTTAATTGTAGTAAGTATATATTGCACGAGAAACAGTTTGTATTGTCAAGTTACAAAATAACAACATGATATAAAAAAATCATGTTTTGATTCATCTTTTTTTGGTATTGTGGAACACTACACGCGAATAGTAGTAGTAGTAGTGTAGTGACGACCTCTGTGGCGGGGCGGGCGAACGTTCGCCTGCGACGCCGGAGGTTGCGGGTTCGATTCCTGCCTCGGAACAAATATTTGTGCGATAAGCAGATATTTGTTCAGGGTGTTCTGGGTATTTTCTATGTATAATAAAAAATATCTATCTATGTTATATATTGTATTAAGTATATCAGTTATCTAGTACCCATAACACAAGCTCTGCTTAGCTTGGGGCTAGATAATGTTGTGTAAAGTGTCCAGCATTATTTATTATTATTTTATTATAGTTTCTACAGATGAGCTTAGGAATTATTTACTATTTAGTTACAGAAAGGATATTACAACAAATACAAGGTATGTACAATTTTTTTTTTAAATCATGAGGCAGTTGTGCTACCTGAAGTCCGCTGCTAACGATCTAGGTACAGGTAGCACAACTGATCCAAATCACTACCAGACGGAAGCGTCCCTAAGATGCTGGCTGCATTGCCACGCTGAACAGCAATACTAAAGCGTTGAGCCAGATAAGAGCCAGCTCTCGGGTCACGCGTCGCTTCGACCAGACGTACTGAAATTTTTTTGAAAACGCGAAGGGCCCCGGTACTCCGCGGACTCAAGAGTCTCGACCCCGCAAGGCTCAAATAAGTAAGCTCTTTCGAGACTTAATTTAGTCATTTAGGTACTAACTTTCGCCATGCAAGCGTCGCGTCGCAATGGTACTTGTAAACGAAAATATACATCTACTATGCCTTCTAAAATAATATTTTATATTTAATTTTATCAATGTAGGGACGGACGTTGATATTTACGTTAGAAATGTGATGTAGTTCACGATTACTGTACTATAATTTGTTTTGTTGTTATATTTAGATACATACTTAGACTCTTTACTGTAGATTAACGATTAAATAACACACTGATATACAAAACTTAATTTAGATACGTAAGGTTTCATTCATACTGGCAGAATAATGAATGTTGTGTTGTATGTTGCTTCACTTCAGCTCAGTTTGATTTCACTTTGAGCAAGATGAGCTCTGAAGCCCAATTCTTTTAATTATTTTATAACCACACTGCAAGTTGACCGAAACGAGATTGTATTGTAAATTGACTGAGAAATTGGTATTCTGCTCCCTCATAATAACAATATAATCTACTTACGGTTCTTGCGACCATATATTAAAGTAGGATAGTGCTACAGAATACCATTTCGTTTGACGTTTGTGACATCGACAATAGATCGTGACACGATCCGAACTTTAATTTGACTATTTTTTATTATGAGAATTGGGCTTCAGATATGCCAACTGAGACATTTCATCAGCTAGTGACACTCGGCTTGCTGGCGAGATACAATTATTAATGTAGTGTCGAATTTTGTTATTTTCACAAATACAAACAGTTTATTTTCTGTAGGTACAGTACAAGCTAATTATTAAATAATCTGAATAAACCGGTTCAACAATAAAGTAGTCTTCAAAATAAGCTGTACGATATGAGACGATAGAGCAGGTAAATACAGGTGACAGGTCAGCGTCCACAGGTCGCCATCGTACCGGAAATCCTGTAAAAACAAGTTTTTGTTATTTTTTTTTTTTAAATACCATCTAAAACATGACGCAGGAGGTTGCGGGTTCGATTCCCGCCTCGGAAAAAATATTTGTTCAGGGTATCTGGGTATTTTCTAATAATAATAAAAAAAAATAATCTATGTAATGTATTGCATTTAAGTACCTATATCAGTTATCTAGTACCCATAACACAAGCGCTGCTTAGCTTGGGGCTAGATAATGTTGTGTGAAGTATCCAGCCTTATTTATTTATTTATTTGATCTTTTATGAAATTAGTGATCGATAACGTGAGCCACTGCTGGCCATAGGAGCTACGCTATACCTACTTACAATGAATAGTGTACGTATAAGTATATACCTAGCTACCTAAGTATACTAGTGTGGAGCCATCATCATCCGGTAGACGTCCACTGCTGGCCATAGGATCTTTCTATACTTATAATGCCACGACAAAAGGTTTTAATCCACCTCCATTGACCAAATTCCTGCAGCTGTCACAACATTATTATCGGTCCCATCGAGTAGGTGGCCGTCCTACACTAACGACTACACATTGGTCGTCCGATTCGTAAACAGATAAATATTATAATTAGGTTAGGTTAATTAATAGTATAATAATATAATTAGTAGGTAGTAGAGCTTTTTTGTGAAAGAGTTCGTCCGGGGAAGTACTACCACCATACCTATTTCTGCCGCAAAGCGGTAGTGCTCGCATTGCTGTTCCGGTTTGAAGAGTAAGGGTGCCGGTGAAATTACAGGCACATGAGACTTTTCATCTTTATGTCTCAGGGTGGCGGGTGCAGTGCAATGCCACATAGGGTGCATCCTAGGTGGAGGTGACCTATGAGGTAATGCACTGTTCATAGGCAGAGGGACCACTTATCATCAGGTGGGGCCATCTGCTTGTTCCGTCGTTCAAGCAGTATAAAAAAAATTAAAAATAGGTTAGTACTAAGAAGTTGAGTAGAAATAGAGCTTTTTTGTGAAAGAGTTCGTCCGGCGAAGTACTACCTCCATACCTATTTCTGCCGCAAAGCAGTAGTGCTCCGGTTTGAAGGGTAAGGGTGCCGGTGAAGTTACAGGCACATGAGACTTTCATCTTTATGTCTCAGGGTGGCGGGCGCCGGGCGCAGTGCCACATAGGGTGCGTCCTAGGTGGACGTGACCTATGTGGTAATACAATGTTAAAGTTCCTGTCTGTCCCCGAATTTGTCCCCGTTCGCGGACAAAAAGGAATTGTCAATTCCTGTTTGTCCCCGAATCCAAATTCGGAATACAGGAATTAAAAAAATCCTGTATGTCCCCGAATTAAGGGAGAGGTTACCGCTTAACATCAGATGGGCCATCTGTTTGTTAAAAAATAGTAATTACTACTTACCTACCATTGGTTATCAAAAAAGGGAGATTGTTAGGGTTCCGTAGCCAGCTGGCAAAATACGGAACCCTTATGGATTCGTCATGTCCGTCTGTCCGTCCGTATGTCACAGCCACTTTTTTCCGAAACTTTAAGAGCTATGCTGTTGAAACTTGGTAAGTAGATGTGTTCTGTGAACCGCATTAAGATTTTCACACAAAAATTAGAAAAAAACAATATTTTTTTGGGGTTCCCCATACTTAGAACTGAAACTCAATTTTTTTTTTCGTCAATCCCGTACTATACCCATTGATAGGTCTGCAAAATTGATATTGAGGTTTCTAATATCATATTTTTCTTGGTAAATATGATACATTTATTTACAGAAAGAATTATACAACAAATACAAGGTATATACAAAATAAATATAAATATTAAATAAATAAATAAATAATGCTGGACAGTTCACACAACATTATCTAGCCCCAAGCTAAGCCGAGCTTGTGTTATGGGTTAGTACCCATAACACCTTATCCTTATCTAGTGATAACTGATATACTTAATACAATATATTACATAGATAGATATTTTTAGGGTTCCGTAGTCAAAGACAAGGAACCCTTATGGATTTGTCATGTCTGTCTGTCTGTCTGTCTGTCCGTGTATGTCACAGCCTTTTTTTTCCGAAACTATAAGAGCTATAATGTTGAAACTTGGTAGGTAGATGTATTCTGTGAACCGCATTAAGATTTTTACACAAAAATTGAAAAAAAAAACATTTATTTATGGGGTTCCCCATACTTAGAACTGAAACTCAAAAATTGTTTTTTCATCAAACCTATACGTGTGGGTTATCTATGGATAGGTCTTCAAAAATGATGTTGAGGTTTCTAATATCATTTTTTTCTAAACTGAATGGTTTGCGCGAGAGACACTTCCAAAGTGGTAAAAAGTGTGTGTCCCCCCGTAACTTCTAAAATAAGAGAATGATAAAACTAAAAAAAAAATATGATGTACATTACCATGTAAACTTTCACTCAAAATTGGTTTGAACGAGATCTAGTAAGTAGTTTTTTTTTAATACGTCATTAACCGTAAACCATCCAAGAACTTTTAAATTATGTTACTTGCTGCTACGGAATCCTTCATGGGCGAGTCCTACTCGCACTTGGCCGCTTTTTTTTTCTCAAGCGTTTGATGACAGAGCGTTCGTCATGGCATTATTTTGCCTATATTTTTTAGCCCCTATGTTGAGCATTGAACTAAAGTGCCATCTCAGTGTAAATTAAGGCTAAGGTCGAGTTATGGGTAGACTCTTAATGCTGAGGTAGGTGACATGGGATGGATTCACTCACGTTTGATGGGCAGAAGGTCGCAGAACTCGCAGAGGAAGAGCCCGCACAGCAGGATCCAGCCAGTCACCACGTTATTCGAGGTACAGCAGCTCCACGCCGTTGATGGCAAACGCGATGGCGGACAGGTTGTTTTAAACCCAGTGCTAGAACGTTCATAAGGTTTAGGTCAACGGTAAACTGAAATAGATAGGGAATGCACTCTCGTCCCTGTGCTCGTCGAAAACTCTTGAAACTTTAACTACCTTAGCAGGAATAAATTAGGAATGACATGTTACATAACTTAAAAACCGGCCAAGTGCGAGTCGGACTCGTGCACAAAGGGTTCCGTAACATTATCTATTAAATGGCAAAAAAATACACGTTTGTAAAAAAATATAAATAAAAATTGGACGCAAAAAGTCGTCTACCATCCAAAAACTGACCTACTTAACCTACATTTGGAAAAATCACGTTTGTTTTATGGGAGCCCCCTAAATATTTATTTTATTCCATTTTTTAGTATTAGTGGTAGTAGTTGTTGTAGCGGCAACAGAAATACATCATCTGTGAAAGTTTCAACTGTCTAACTATCACGGTTCACCATTTCATTGCCTGGTGACACCGTTATCTATAAAAACGGCAAAAAAAACACATTCATGAGATACAGCCTGGTGATACACTGACAGACGGACAGCCGAGCCTTAGTAATAGGGTCCCGTTTTACCCTTTGGGTACGGAACCCTAAAAACAACAATTAATTTTAACACAATGAGTAGGTCAGGTAGGACTTCGCTGTGCTTTGTAAGACGCTGCTGTAAGACGATTCAAAATGATCCTTGTGATTTCAATGAATAAAATACTTTTTGACTTTGACTGGACTTTGACAAGAGGATGGGTAGCAGCATCTACCTGAGTACTAAACACCAATACTGTGATCACCAATCAGCTTCTTCCAGAAGTTGATAACTGGTCAATCCACAGTAACTGATCGATCGACGTTTAGTCTTGGCCTAATATCTGTTTGGGAAAGTTTACCGATGTGCTCATTGTACCTCAGCCCTAACGATTGGGCAATAGGGCTGCTAAGCTGTTTTTTGTGGAAACTGATCATCATTTTCATCATGAGTAGGTATTTTATTCTTTTCATGATGCATTTTTTCCATACGACTTACCGTTTTTAAGATATAAATAAATATAATAAATAATGCTGGACAGTTCACACAACATTATCTAGCCCCAAGCTAAGCAGTGCTTGTGTTATGGGTACTAGACAACTGATATACTTAATACAATATATTACATACATAGATAGATATTTTTATTATGCATAGAAAATACCCAGAACACCCTGAACAAACATCTGCGATCGCACAAATATTTGTTCTGAGGCGGGAATCGAACCCGCAACCTCCTGCGAACTCTATATGAACCATGCTATCTCGATATGAACTCTGAAACATGTTCAAAAAGTGCGTATATAAGAACCATGATCACCGACATAGCTCTCACTATAGGCAAGTTGAGGCATAGTGCCACAAAACACAACACTGCACTGCACTCGAGAAACTTTATTCCCCAACGGTTTTTCAGTTTTGTGAGCTATACCTACGCACTATGCCTCAACTTGCCTATAGTGAGAGCTATGTCGGTGATCATGGTTCTCCTATGGATCTCCACATTTCGGATAACTATATTATATCACGATACCTATGACCGAAAAGTAAATAAGTAGGTAAGTATAGGTAGGTACTTACTACTAACCTCACACATAAGTAGGCTAGGTGCATACCTAGGTAGTTTAGTTTGCATTACAATGAAAAGGTTGTGCAGTTTGTAGGTATATGGTTAGTTTATGGACTACTTGTATCCACCCACGGTTTTGCTTGCATTTTGCCAAGATAAAAAGTAGCCTATAGCATGTACTATTATTTATTCTGTGCTATAGCTCAAATCCATGATCATACTGTACACTGTAGGTATACAACATTCCATCGAAATCAGTTCTGCCATTTCTGCTTGATTGAATAACAAACACACGAACATCCACACATCGTAACTTTTTTAGTAGTAGTAAGCTTTTTTGTGAAAAAGTTCGTCCGGGGAAGTACTACCTCCATACCTATTTCTGCCGCAAAGCAGTAGTGCTTGCATTGCTGTGTTCCGGTTTGAAGGGTATGGTTGCCGGTGAAATTAAAGGCACACAAGACATTTCATCTTTATCTAAGGGTGGCGGGCGCAGTGCAATGCCACATAGGGAATATATATACAATAAACATAATCATATTATCAAGATAATATCATGGTTGTTAACCAGCAGTTGTCTATTTGTGTCAAGCGATTCAATTAGGTAGGTAGGTCCAACTTCGTCAGAGGTCAGCAGACAAAATCAACTCAGATGGGCAGCCTTTGGGAGACTACGCCGTATCTTCTTATAATTCTTTATTGTACACAGAAAAACACATAACAAATAAAATAAAAACAAAAGATATGTACAAAGGCGAGCTTAACCCTAGAGTTTTCTGACAGCAAACCTTTGAGGCAAGAGAGAGGTGATAAATATGGCAGGAAGAATGTACAAATACAGGAAAAAACAGAAAAAAATAAAACAACCTATAAACATACATATGATAATAACAAGCTAACTTTTAAAATACACTACTAAATATTAAAAGTAAAATATACTTACATAAAGTACCTACATCATTACTAAATATACCTACTTAAACAAATAAATACATAAACCTACAATAAACTTAAATTACAGTCTTCTCGTCTCAGGTACCACAGAACCGGACAACACATGTAAGAGGAAGCCCCCCCCCTAGTGATTATAACGATGACATTATAACGATATAGGATGAAGTCGGCATACTAAAGGGTGGTCTATATTCAGAAACACATTCACTCCGTATTTGATCAGTGTGGTACCATACACATAACATAACACCCAACAGTCACATACATAGTCCTGATCACACACTAGGATTCCCTATGTTGCGGGTGTAAGGAACTACGAGTACCACGGTACTATAACACACAGACCACAAACACAATATTTGAGAACAAATGACTTTAACCACAATATTTGCAGATTACACCAAGATTTGCTAAGCGTAGTGGGACATAAAGAGGCTTATAATAATAGATAACTTACCGATGTCCATCTTAAACCCGTTTGCATCCAGTGAACTCATCAACATTGGTATGTGGAAGTGCATTTGCTCAGATAATTATTCTCCCATGCATGGTCTTGAAAAAAAATGATAGAATTTAAACAGATTTAGGTAATTTCTAGGTCATCTAAGAAGTTAAGATAATAAGCCATTTATTCCACACTTTGGGTTTACATGTTTTTAGTAGGTAGGTACTTAATAGTTCAGATTAAATTACAGGAAGTCCTGCAGTTCGGTGTGCCTCTTGGCATAGGCCTCCTCTAACACTTTCGACTGGGTTCTATCCAGTGCTACCCTTCTCCAGTGTTGTCCAGCTGTAAGTTTTAAGTCGCCTTCCGATCTTGTTTGTTGACACCCTCTATTGTGCTTACCATATCTGGGGTACCAATCCAGTGACCCTTTTACACCATTTGTCCTGAGGATCTCGGATCATGTGGCCTGTCCAACTCCATTTCCCTTATTATGCTACTTCTCACTTTGTCTAGCTTCTTTATTCCTGATATAGGTCATCTAGCAGGTCTTAAATACTTGTTATGTTATGGTAGGGTATATTAAGCTAGTGCTTTTTATTCTATTTGTGGTTTTTGGTTGAAAGAATTTCCAATCGAAGGAAAGAAGCTAGCATGTACTAGAACCAAAATTTCATTGAAATTGACCAACATAGCTCTCAGAATTAGCATGTTGAAGTGGCAATGGGCGAAGGCAACGGTATTTTAGTGCAAGTTTTACCGTTCCCTGCCTTTGAAGTGGTTAGTAGGTATATACATAAGGATAAGCACACGTTACATACCTTGGTATTATTCCTGTATGTGAACAAGTCACCGGGCTCTCGTAGTATATTGTAAAGCCTGGCTGGCTAAACTAACTGGCACTGTTGGAGGCACGACCATGGCCTATGAGTGGCTATGAGCCACATTTCACATCACAAAAGCTTTCCACGGCAACCTAAATGGTTGGTTAAATTCCACGTTCTGTTTTTTGACTTCATTAATAATATTGTTTTAGCACTTCCAGCTCAACTGTTTTTTATTTTATTTATGTTTTCACTTAATTTGATACAGATAAAACAGGAGACCTGTTTATATTTTATAATATTAACGTAATTTCTCACAAAACAAATCGCCATTTTACAAATAAAAACAAAATGGCGTATTTTCCGGATCGGTGTTTTTTTTTTTTTTTTTTGCTTCTCATGGCTTCTGCTTTTGCCATTATTTTTGTTGATTTTTGAAGTAAAAATTAAGAAAACGCTCACCATGTAGTTTGGAGAAATGAGGTTAAAATCAGTTAAAACAGACTGACAGCGACACCATCGGTCAACGTTGTCCAACGTACAAGAATCCATAGTCTGCAGCGGCCAAAAACCGAAACTTTGACACATTGACTTTGACACATCCAAAGTGCAATACAGGGAACATAACCAACCTTGGTAGGTAGATAAGTGGCGCGTTCGAGTGTAGTTCCTACCTATCTATAAATTTTATCAATTTATCATGTTATTTTTTTTCAGCGTTTATGGCTGCATCGGCTTACATGAGTATCCGTGAAAATAAAAATGCTGCTTTAGAATTACTGCCGGTGACTCCTGTCTTCGCGCATCAAATTAATGTGGAAAATAAGCCAGGATACTTCTCAGATATCATAGTACACAGCGATAAGAAGTAAGACGTTTATGTCCTTCCAGAATATTAAAATCAAGAGGTAACAGCTAGGCTAGTAGGTACCTATATAGTGGGACCCGACTCCGCCGATCCTAATAAGTCGTGGGTTCAAAACCTGATCATGCACCAATGGAATTTTTACTCAAAATTATTCCTACGTGTGCACGTGCTCTCAAACGGTGAAGGAAGTAAGTAATTGGGAGAGCGGGATGTCCCAAAAACAAAACAAAAAACGAAGACGTGACATTTGTACAAAAAGAGCTTCTTGAGGCGCAGCGAATCCTATCACCACACTTGTTTTTCACCATATGTCAATAGGCCCTTTTCAGTGCTAAGATACCTCATGATGTTTACGGCAGTGTGACCAGAAAGAACCAGTTACACAAAGGACTAGTAGTAGGTACCTACAACTACTACCGCAAGCGATTCTACTGGTTTCTAAGAATTTCTCGCAGAACATAACCATTGGGGATAAAGGTTCTCGATGGGTGAACACGAACCGGACGACGCAAGTCAAGGCCCACTCTCTCGAAGTCTCGATAAACCGACGACATTTTAAAGGTAGCAGGAAATCTGAGGATGGAGGCAGCTCAAGACCTTTCGTCGTGGCATTCTATGGGGCAGGCCTATGTCTAGCAGTGGACTTCAATGCTGCTTGCTGATGCTGTCTGCAACCAATTGGAAAAATACATTTATCCAAGCGGAATTATCGAATATTTCGTACCTACTTAAATCGTCTCGCCATCATTCAGTTCAACCCAAAGCAAATAGAGATAAAAATGTTATCAATCATGTCATTGACTCTGATAACAATGAGTTCTATTATTCCACAATTAGCTTCCTGACGGCTAATACATACTACTAAATATATTGGTTTGTTCGTTTATACAGGGCACACAACGTGAATACTTTACTGGACTTGCGCGGTTGCAATTTCGCTTACAGTGACGAGGAGTCTCTCAGCGGAAGTAAAATAGTACTACGAACATTGAAGGAAAAGGGTGAAAATGCGTCGTTCTTTGGATCCTTACTGAGTATGTAACTAGCTACTTACATACCTCCAATCTATAAGTTATATTGAATGTGCTTTGTGCATTAATGTGTTTTTCTTATCTAATGAATACTTGTGTTTTAGGGTCGGGCTCACATTTGGCGTCAGCACAAATGGTTTTATCCAAACAGGCCGAATGGGCTGCAGTTGATTCAACAACACTACTTTACTCAAAAAACCACATGTATGATGGTGGTAAAGATATTATAACTTTGGAAACATTGGGCAGGCTACCACCTTATCCTATAGTAGTTAATACCAATTTACCAGGTACCAACCTACATACCTACTCATAATTTTAATGATTTAAAAAAATTACCAACAGAATATAATTTAAATTCTTGCTTTTGTGTATAAATAATAATGTGTTCCTTGATAAAGTGCAATATCGAAAGCAAATTAAATTAAATCTCAAACTAATCTTAACTAATCAATCTTAAAATTATTAATTTAGAGCTCCTCTAGAAAATAAATGTCTGTATAAGAACTATATCATCGTACATACACACAATTCAATTCAATTAAGAACTGTCAATGACTTTACATAGAGGTACACATAAATTACAGAAATAAGAATAAAAACTACTTTAATTTTTGTTGATAAAATTGAATGATACTCACTTTCGTGTACACACTATGAAAGACCACATATTTTTTTTTTTTTTTTAGGAGAAATTAAAGAATCTGTCGTTCATGCTTTGCTGCACATTCATGAAAAACCAGAGTGGAAGAATAAGTTTGCCAAGTTCGGGATAATAAAGTTTGAGCACAACAGCGATGCCGTCTACGATGGGCCGGCTGCACAAGTGTGGGCCATCTCGGGTGAAAAACTCAACATTAGGTATTATTAGAGTGTTCCTCATTGTCTCTTTACTTTACATACTTTATATTCTCTACATAGATTACAGTCCCAAATAACGCACTGATTAATTTATAAGACATAAATATTTTGGAAAATAAATTTATGATTAAGGTGAGTTGTTTTTTATTTATAGTAATTCCTCAGTTTTCCTTCTAGCATATTTGAATCATTTATTAATATTGTCTATCTTTTCTTCTTCTGTGTTCCTGTTTGTAAGACAAGATTCAATGAAATTTCTTCCATTTTTTTGCTGTCTATTTTGAGAAGTATTCCTTTGGGTATTTTGATAGAGCTTAACATCTGTGGTGATTGTGGATCTGTTTTTTTCGCTGACTTTATAGGGTCATCCTGAAAATGATAAAATATTTGTTATAAAGAATTTGATAAACCAAGAAAAGACAAAACTAATTATAACAATCTAAAATTTATTTTTGAATTATCTACAGCAGGTAGGATCTATCTCAAGTAGCTACTAAGATTAAAAAAACGATACACATTTTTGAGAATAATTAACAAACTTATCAATGCTACTAATAAATAATCTTGGGTGTAATAGCAGAAACTGCATCTACAATATTATTAGGAGGACTAAACGATTCCGCCTCCGTTGATGCTTTCAATCTCTTCGTCTGAAAGAGGTCTTCTCCTGTAGCGCGCCGGCAACTGAGTATCAGGAACCGCCGCCCCAGAGCTCATAGCAGCAGCAGGTTGAGCCTGCTAATAAAAACAAGCAGGTCAATTATCTGTTTCACCAAATACACCGCCAACGCCAAATTACATGAATTATGTAAATCTTTAACACATACAGATGCTGCTCCCACATTTTCTGCCACGGACGGACCTCCAGGTTTTCCAACGCCGGCCTTTCGAAACTTAATAACCGGAACACGTGAAAGCAAACTAGTAAGTCGAACCATATTGTTGTAGGAGGATAAACAATTTTTTCAATGAGAATTTTGAGGTCTGCCGTAATAAAAATAAAAGAGAAAGAAAGAGATTTTGTCTGACTGATCTGACAGCGTAGCGAAAATTCTATGTCTATGGATCTGACTGATCTATCCATGGACTCACCCATGAACTTAGTATACAAACAGGAATGAGCGCTCGCAGCTGAAAAACGAGCCGAGCAAGATATGAACTACATAGTTAGTGTGTCTACTTCTAATACGGTGACCATAAAGTAAGGGCATGTCCGAGTTTACACACGCCATCGTAACGATGATCGTAACGACGAGCGTACGTGTATTCCGTAGTAACTAGCCATTAATTAGTGACGTTTTTGGCACAGATTAATAGCTAGTTATTATGATATACACGTACGATCGTCGTTACGTTCATCGTTACGATGGTGTTTGCAAAACTCCGACTAGGGCCTCAGGAGACTTTTTCCTTAGACACTTATGAACGTGGAGTGGAACAAACATTATTGAAATCAAATTATTTATCACAGTTATTTATGCAGCCAGATTCATACTGGAGGCTTGGTAAGTGGTTACGAATCAATAACACTTTTTGTTAATATGTTGACCTCCCATAGTAGATGACTCGGGACTGGGCTTGCTTGTAGGAAACACGTTTTTTTAAAATTTCATAAAGTGTTTTCGAACCTTGTTACTGATTACTTACAGAGTGTTCAGTGTCGGCAAACGGCGTGAAGCAGATGTTTCTCGTCTGCCGGGCGTCCCGCGACTGACAACTTTTAGATTTGTAGTATCGATGACCTCTTTGTATTTACCTATACAATGGTCATGGTCACCCTTGCTATCATAAAGCTATCATTTCAAGTGTTAGAAAGGGACAAACTAACTCTATTCTACCTATCTCTCTTGGCTTGTTTTTACTCTATCTATGACGGTTATCTAAATTGAGTCTTAACCTGCATGGCTGGATGTTGTATTGTATACTCTATGGTTGGCACAAACACAGAGAAAAAAAAAAACGTGTTGGCACATGAGTTCTTCTTCTTGTTCTTCTTCATATAATGGCTTCTGAGGAGCGCCCCCATGGAATGGATCTAGAACACCAAACAACGCCAAGATAGTATTCTTTTATCTGTGGCCAAGTGATATTAATATGGGGAGCCACAGGCAAAACTAATCTCAGATGGCGCCACCATCGCTGGTGCTTGTCATTTAGTGGTCTTTTCTTTTTCTCATACTAAAATTATCCATTTTTGACAAATTGTTTTTTTTTTTTTTTTTTTATTAGCTGATTGTGGCTTTGATATCACTGCGACCAGTTAGGCCTATTGTGATCGCCACTTGTTACATACCGCCCCTGGAGAGGGCGTTAGGATTTTCTTAGGGGTAATTTCTTTCAGTTCATCCGGGCAGAGGATGTGTTTGCCCAGATGAATGCTGCGTTTGTGCATTAGTGGTCCACACTCACCTAGCAGATGAAGAGGCGTTTCATCCGCCTCATCACAGAATCTGCAGGATTGCGTTTCGCATAACCTTAACTTAAACATGTGCTTGTTAAGGCGACAGTGTCCAGTTAAGGCTCTGACCATAATGCTAAGGTTGCTCCTACTCAGCGCTAAGATACGGTTGGTGTTCCGCTTATCGAAGGCTTTAATAAGAGCTTTGGAATGGGTCAAGCCAGTGGACTCAAACCACAGCTTGACCGATTCTTCGAAACAGGAGTTCATCAGGGTTCTTTGAGCCAGGCTTTTTGGTATACCACAGAACGGCTCAGACCCCACCTGTATACCACTAGCCCCAGCTCGCGCAAGCTCGTCAGCACATTCATTACCGTCAACGCCTGCGTGTCCCGGAACCCATCTTAGAACAACTCTGTTCCTTAGTCCCAGAGAGTTCAAACGTGACAGACAGTCCTCAACTAGTCTGGACGTGATAACCTTCGAATCCAGAGCAAGAAGTGCTGCCTGACTGTCGGAGTTGATATATATTGTGTGATTGATGTAGCGCTTTTGAAGGTTAACTGCCGCCCATTCGAGAATGGCGTAAACCTCAGCCTGGAAGATGGAGGCGTGATTTCCTAAGTTTATACTCCTATTGAACTTAGGTCGCTCTCCATAAACTCCACAGCCTACATCCAGTCCCATTTTGGAACCATCCGTGTACCATATTAGGCATCCGGCCTCGCAGATTAACTGGCTGTTCAACCAGTCTTCTCTAGAGGGCATTTCCACGGTGTATTGTTTTTCAAATACATGCTTTGTAAGCATAACATCAGATGTCATGCTCAATGTAGGTGATTCCAGAATTGAGTCTTGCAAAGATCTCAACTTCTGGGAAAGCCAATTCCTCCTACCTTGGATATAAGCCCTGTACATGCTGGCTTTCGCCTCTTTCTGTATAAATACATGGAGAGGCGGTAGTCCTAGCAATGCATTCAGGGCCAGTCCAGGAGAGGTAGACATAGCACCTGAGGCCATAAGGCATGCAGTCCTCTGTAGACTGCCTAGCCTGTTGATAGCAGTCGACTGAAAGGCTTTGTCGTACCAAACCATGGCGGTGTATGCAATCATCGGCCTCACAATGGCAGTATACAGCCATAGGGCAATCCTAGGGTTAACACCCCAGTTCTTACCCATCAGCCGACCACTAGCCCCCAGAGCCATCTTAGCCTTTAGTAAGACATTGGCTAAGTGTGAATTCCACGTCAGTTTTTGGTCGATTGTCACGCCCAAATACTTTACTTCTGTGGAAAAGGTGATTACCTTACCATTAAGCCTAGGCTTTACAAGCATGTCCAACCTTCGCTTGTTAGTAAATGGCACAATCACTGTTTTGTCAGCATTGACTGAGAGGCCACTATTACCGCACCAGTCACTGACAGTATTAAGACCTCTCTGCATTATGCTAGAGATGGTAGATTGGCAGAAACCCCTCACAACGATTACAAGGTCATCTGCATAACCATTTTTGACATAACTAATACTGTCCACTTTTGACAGTTTTTTTTGTAACTTTGATAGACTCAGACAAGACACGACTCCTCAGAATCCATTTTAAGAAGAGAAGAAGAAATACATTCTTCCATGGTCTGGCTAGAATCTTGTATTTTTTTTTGTGGCTTTGGAGGAAAATGTGCCTATATGTATTATTTTATCTGTGCCTATATATAATAACGCAGCTGTAACCCGCGACTTCTTTAATCCATAACTCTGCGTAAAAGCACAGACTATATTATGTTTTTACACTGTGGTAATAGTATGTTCTAGTTGTTGTAGTAGTAGAATGTTTATATAGTTTATAGGTCTTTACTTGAGGACTCAATCCACCATAGCGTACCAGTCGCAGCGGTAGCTGAATTTTTGTATAATTTTTCGCTTGACTGCTTAAGCATTACATGTGTGTTTCGAATTTTTCTGAAAGTAATTTTTTGTGCATAGCAGCCGCTGCGGTAGCTGGATTTTTATAACTGGTTCTTGCTTGACTTAAGTGTGTGTGTATTTATGTCCCTGATTTTTTGAACGTCAATATTTATAGCGTACATATCAGTCGCTGCGGTAGCTGGATTTTTTTACTGGTTTGTTGCTTGACTTAAGTGTGTGTGTTTTTATGTGTCTCTAACGTAACTTTTTTCTTTTCTTTATGTGTCACTATTTTTAGCGTGCATAGCAGTCGCTAAGGTAGCTGGATTTTTTTAACAGATTTTTTGCTTGACTTAAGTTTGTGTGTCTCTAATTTTTTTGAGCGTCAATATTTATAGCGTGCATAGCAGTCACAGCGGTAGCTGGACTTTTTAACTGGTTTTTTGCTTGACTGTCTCTTATTATTATTATTATTTATACTTTATTGCACATAAAATAATGTAACAAAAAGGTGGGCTTAATTTTGTATTTTGTATCTTATATTTTGTACGAAACCATCAAACGACATTTGAAACGACACAATAATCAAGTAATTCAATTTAGGGTCCCATTTTAATCTTGAGGTCCTGAAAATGTTTTAATCTCAACGACACCGTCAAACGACCTTTGAAACGACACCATACTTAAGTTTTTCAATTTAGGGGTCACATTATAACCTATAATTATTTTAATCTAAACAACTACACCGTGACACGACCTTAGGAACGCCACCATAGGTACTCAAGTTTTTAAAATTTAGAGGTCCCATTTTAACCTTGAGCCCCTGAAAATATTTTAATCTTAACAACGACTCCATGAGACGACCTTTGAAACGACACCGTACTCAAGTTTTTCAATTTAGGGGTCCCATTTTAACCTTGAGCCTCTGAAAATATTTCAATCTCAATAACGACACCGTAACACGACCTTTGAAACGACACCATACTGAAGTTTTTCAATTTAGGTTGTTATAAACGTAAAATGTATACGTCACCGTCAAACGGGTGACGTTGTTGAGATTAAAACATTTTCAGGACCGTCCTGAAATTGTTTTAATCTCAACAGCGTCACCGTGACACGACCCTTGAAACGACACCATACTTAAGTTTTTCAATTTAGGGGTCACATTATAACCTTGAGGTCCTGAAAATATTTGGATCTCAACAACGACACCGTGTCACGACCTTTGAAACAACATCATACTCAAGTTTTTCAATTTAGGTGACCCATTTTTACCTTGAGGTCCTGAAAATGTTTTTATCTCAACGACGACACCGTCAAACGACCTTTGAAACAACACCATGCTTAAGTTATCAATTTAGATTGCTCTAAATGTAAAATGTATACGTCACCGTCAAACGACCTTTGTAACAACTCCATAATTAAAATTTTAATTGTTAAGAATGTAACTATTTAAACTAGAATATAATTTTAGTTTTTAATTATGTAATTTTTTGTTCTAATTGTGTGCTACTTTTAAGTAGTTCTCACGCCTTGACTTATAATCATTTAAATTATCAATAAATAACTATTATGACTATTATTACTATCTATTATTACTATTACTATTATGTCAGTCAGTCAGTCAGTCACGCAACGATATTATATATATTGACTAGCTGTACCCGCGCGGTTTCACTCGCGTGTTTCATACGTTCGAGTTTCGCAGTTCCAAGCACAGACAAACAGTATAGTTCCAAGAAAGCGAACCAAGTGCACGTCAGAACTCGCGCATTAAGGTTTCCGTACCAAATGTAATATAATAAAGTAGTTTTTTTTTACATTACTTAACGGGCTCTAAAAAAATTAATCCTACATGCATTTTACACACAGGACCGTGTTTAGGGTTCCGTACCCAAAGGGTAAAACGGGAACCTATTACTAAGGCTTGGCTCATGAACCGTGATAGTTAGACATTTGAAATTTTCTATTTATGTTGCTGCTCTAACAACAAATACTAAAAACAGAATTAAATTAATATTTAAGGGGGCTCCCATACAAAAATCTTTGTTTTTCTGTTTTTAGAGTTCCGTACCCAAAGGGTAAAACCGGATCCTATTACTAAGGCTCGGCTGTCCGTCTTTCTGTCCGTCTGTCACCAGGTTATATCTCATGAACCGTGATAGTTGGATGACCTCTGTGGCGCGGCGGGAGAACGTTCGCCTGCGACGCCGGAGGTTGCGGGTTCGATTCCCGCCTCGGAACAAATATTTGTGCGATATGCAGACACTTGTTCAGGGTGTTCTGGGTATTTTCTATGTATAATAAAAAATATCTATCTATGTTATATATTGTATTAAGTATATCAGTTATCTAGTATTCATAACACAAGCTCTGCTTAGCTTTTGGGCTAGATAATGTTGTGTAAACTGTCCAGCATTATTTATTTATTTTTATTTTATAGTTAGACAGTTAAAATTTTCACAGATGATGTATTTCTGATGCCGCTATAACAACAAATAATAAAAAACGGGAAAAAAAAATATTTAGGGGATCTCCCATACAAAAAACTTGTTTTTTTTTTGCCGTTTTTATAGATAATGGTGTCATCAGGCTGTATCTCATGAACCGTGATAGTTAGACAACTTAAATTTTCAAAGATGATGTATTTCTGATGCCGCTATATCAACAAATACTAAAAAATACAATAAAATAAAGATTTAAGGTGGCTCCCATACAACAAACGTGATTTTTCCAAATGAAGGTTAAACAATGCTCGGCGAGGTCAGTTTTTGGATGGGTGACCACTTTTTGCAAGCAATTTTTTTTATTTTAACTAACCTGTTTTTTTTGCCGTTTTTATATATAATGGTACGGAACCCTTCGTGCACGAATCCGACTTGCACTTGGCCAGTTTTTATAGTTAATGGTGTTACCAGGCTGTATCTCAAGAACCGTGATAGTTAGACAGTTGAAATTTTCAAAGATGATGTATTTCTGTTGCCGCTATATCAACAAATACTAAAAAATCTAATAAATAAATGTTTAAGTGGGCTCCCATACAACAAACGTGTTTTTTTCCAAATATAAGATAGTCAATGACCTGTGTGGTCAGTTTTTGGATGGGTGACGACTTTTTGCGTGCAATTTTCATTGTTTTATTAATAAACGTGTTTTTTTGCCGTTTTTATAGATAATGGTACGGAACCCTTCGTGAGCCAGTCCAACTCGCACTTGGCCGGTTTTATTATTTACTTGACGGGAGCCATCTTCACAAATTAAGTTATGTATATATTTGGAGTCTGGTCAGTCAGATATATAAATACCTAATAAATATGAAGACTGTAGGTTAAAAGGTTTAGCCGCTAGACTCTAATGTGACAGAAGGACGGACGGATGGAACGGAAGGACACAAATTCGTCAAAAATTGCATTTTTTGAATAGTTTTTGTGATAGTTTTAAGAGAAGCAAGGATTGATTACAGAAAAGAGATGGATTTACAAGTATACTATTACTATTACTAGTACACAGTATTATTTTATCTATGCTATATACAAATTATCTTTTTTTACATGCGGTTATTATAAGTCTGCAAGACCTTGTAAACTACATTTCGTGTTTTATTTGTTGGTTGCAGTATTATGAGGTTTTCGGGTGAACTGACTCTAGAACACGCCACATATTATAGCTGACCATGTGAGAAACAGTTACTTCTCAGGTCCACCCCAGCTTCTTTTAAAGTTTGGCCCTGTGCCTTGTTGATAGTCATTGCGTAGCAAAGTTCTACGGGAAATTGTAATCGTTTGAATTCAAAATGATAATCTGAAGGGATAAGTGGGATTCGAGGGATAATAACTGTTTCTGCTTGACTGACGCCTGTGAAAATAGTTGCTTCGATCACATTCTTTTGAAGTTGGCGGACCTGCAGCCTTGTACCGTTGCATAGTTTGGGCGGTTGCAGATTTCGCAGTAGCAAATGATTGGAGCACCAACCTTGAAGTGGAGTACATGTGGTGGTAATCCTGGTGGGTCGAGACTATTTAACAACTCCACAGGATAGTAAACAGCTTCCTCAACCTCTAGTACCTCATCCACAGATTTATATGTTACTCGACAACAAATAGTTATTGATGTTGTTGGCAGAATTGTTTTTTGGAGTAAGAATAGCTCTTTCTCTTAAATAAGTTACATCAGCTTTGGAATATATTCTGTTAGTGAGACTGTCCAGATCCACCACAACATAACAAAGGATGATCGGAATGGCTATTTGCCCATCTTCTTCAAAAATATTGCCATCACCAATATCTAGTAATAATTTTGAAAACTCTTCTGCCCACGGCTCTCGGTATGGCTGCACGCGCATATTAACTATTAAGGACAGAACTTTGACGTGATGCCAGAATATCGATGATTTGAGACAGGCCTTGACTTCGTTGGTACGTGTGCCACGTGGAATAACAGGCAAGGTCTATCTAAAGTCAACAGCCAAAAGGACCGTCAACCCACCCATTAGGCGGTTTTGAGCTCTAATGTCCTGTAGTGTTCTGTCAAGAGCCTCTACACCGCCTTTGTGAGCCACAGTGCACTCATCCCATACAATTAATTTTGCTTCTGTAAGCACCCGAGTCATATTACTTTGTTTGGGAATGTTACAAAGAGCAGACTCACAAGAGTTTAGGTTTAGAGGCAGCTTGAAAGCAGAATGAGCAGTCTTACCACCGTCGAGTAAGGTAGTGGCAATACCCGAAGAAGCAACGGTTACGGTAATATTATTGACGCGTCTTACCGTGGCCAGCAGCAGATTTAATAAGAAAGTTTTTCCCGTTCCGCCAGGCGCATCGAGGAAGAACAACTTTCCACAATTACAATCAATGTCATATTTATTAGGTATTTATGTATCTTACTGACCAGTATCCAAATATAAATATACATAACTAAGAACATAACATAACTAAGAAAAACAAAGTTTTTTGTATGGGAGCTCCCTTAAATATTAGTTTTATTCTGTTTTTTTAGTATTTGTTGTTATACCGGCAATAGAAATACATCATCTGTGAAAATTTCAACTGTCTGACTATCACGGTTCATGAGCCGAGCCTTAGTAATAGTTTCCCGTTTTACCCTTTGTGTACGGAACCCTAAAAACTGTCTTGTGTGTAAAATGCATGTAGGATATAATTTTTTAGAGCCCATTAAGTAATGTACTTAATACTTACATTATTTTACTACATTTGGTACGGAACCCTTAATGCGCGAGGTCTGAAGTGCACTTGGTTCATTTTCTTGGAATTACACTGGTTGTCTGTGTTTGGAACTGCAACTTTCTTATAAACTCGAACGTATGAAACACGACGCGAGTGAAACCGCGCGGGTACAGCTAGTTCAGTATAAATCTACCTAGATCGGCTTCAAAAAAATTCATTTCATTGTAAAATTTGCAATAACGCGTCAGCGCTAGCTGACCCGCTCGCGACTTCGTCCGCGCGTAGATTAGGTAGTATCTACCTACTCGTACTATGCATTCTGTAAATAGTTGCTGGTACAAATATCAACCTGTCTCAAATATATGACCTGCCCATTGCCACTTTAACTTGCTAATTTTGAGCGCCATGTCAGTGGTCCTGATTCATCTACGGATCTCTTCGTTTCGGATTCAGGTACATGTACGGAATCTCTGAGCACAGCTCTCTCCATATCCCGCTGCACTATTATGAACTGGTGTGATGCTAATAGTTGGTGATCACGTCTCAGTAACCGTAAGTCATCCCTGACAATATACACCGATAACAGACTTTCATCTTGAGGCTCTCCAGTTTCTGTGATGTGAAGATATAGCGTAGTTTCCTGAAAGCTACTCATCTGAGTTGGATTCGTGGGCTAACCTCATCATAGAAAGTCCAGCACCTTCCTAGTTGAATCGTTTACCCAAGCAGACATAGTGGTCTAAACCATCATAGCATAATCCCAAATGATCATGGGCGAGAAACTAACAAACTCCCAAAAATACAGATCATCAAAAAATAAACTACCTTAAAAGCCCTACAAACCTCTAAACAGCCATTCAAGCTCATAAAAACACAGGGTTCAGTTTATACCATACCCTAACTCCTTAGAGTTCATACAATGCCTTAACCTCGTACAAACCCATACAACCCCATTACGACGTACCTTGCTCAGGAGAATTTCTTGGAAGTCGGGATTTTTACCAGCTCAGGCAGGAACCATATAAGATCTTTTTGTCTGCCTTAAAACTCCTTGTGTGACTCCCTATTTTTTTACAACACCTACAAACCCTAGAAACACTCACAAACCCATACGAACCGATTTCAGACGTTATAGAACAAAGGAATTCAGAATTCAGAAGCTCAGAAGCTCAGAATTTGGGTTTTTTATTATTCCTAGTGTGGGACTAAGTTAGAACGGTTTTCTCGGCCTCAAAACTCCCTATCCTACACTATACTATTTCGTCAAAATTGTAAGAGCAGTTTTTCAAGATAATTTGTACAGACAGACTGACAAAGAAACAAATAAATTATATGAGAACAAACATAGCACATTACATTACATTTAGTAGTAGTAGAGCTTTTTTGTGAAAGAGTTCGTACGGGGAAGTACTACCACCATGCCTATTTCTGCTGCAAAGCAGTAGTGCTTGCATTACTGTTGTCCGGTTAGAAGGGTATGGGTGCCGGTGAAATTACAGGCATATGAGACTTTTCATCTTTATGTCTCAGGGTGGCGGGCGCAATGCCACATAGGGCGCGTCCTAGGTGGACGTGACCTATGTGAGAATGCACTGTTCATAGGCAGAGGTTACCGCTTAACACCAGGTGGGCCATCTGCTTGTTCCGTCAATCAAGTAGTATACAAATAAAAATAAAAGATGAGTACCTACGTTGCTCGAACGCATAAAAACTTTTTCAAAAAAACTTCGTTGATAGAATGAAACATAGGTACTGGCCATCTAGAAATTAGAATAAAAAAACTGTCATGGTAACGAAGTTGAATCTCAAGGAACTTTTCAAACATACATGGGCTTCCAAATTCTAATTTCGATGTAAAATATGCAATAACGCCTTGACGTAAGGTTCAATTTCAATTTTGTACTGCTTCCATATTTGAATTTCAATGTAAAATATGCAGTAACGCGTTGCAGTAAGATTCAATTTGGTTCGTTTAGATTTTTCATACAAACATTAAATACCCCTTTTTATACCCTTAAGGGCTGAATTTCGTAAAACCCTTTCTAAGAGAGCACCAGAAAGCCAAAAGGAACATGCATGCCAAAATTCAAGTCTCTATCTTTAAAAACATGGGACTTTCATACAAACTTTAACACCCTTTTTCAACCCCTTAGGGTGCGAATTTTCAAAAACTGTTTCTTAGTGCGCGCCTACACCCCATAATGAATGCTTGTGCCAAATTTCAGCCCTCTCGGCCCAGTAGTTTCCGAGATTTCGTGATGAGTGGTCAGTGAGTGATGAGTGTGTGGACTTCTCTTTTATATATATAGATAATAGATAATACAAATTAAAGAAATGCTGGACAGTTCAAACACCATTATCTAGCCCCAAGCTAAGCAGAGCTTGGGTTATGGGTACTAGATAACTGATATACTTAATACAATACATTAAATAGATAGATATTTTTTTTATTTTAGGTACATAGAAAATACCCAGAACAAATATCTGCAGATCGTACAAATATTTTTTCCAAGACGGGAATCGAACCCGCAACCTCCTGCGTCGCAAGCGAATCTTCGCCCGCTGCACCAGCACCACAGAGGTCGTCAGAGGCTTCGACCAAAGTAAAATAAATGGACTGGCCTTACCCATACAAAACGTCCGTGAAAAATAAGACAATTCGGATTTAGGGTACGGTCAACAAATAAACTATCTATCTATCTATCTATCTATCCAGCCACTGCTGAGTAAAGGCCTCTTCTCTATAGCACCACTCCTGGCGGTCTTGTAAATAAACTAGGTGAAATTAAAATATTGAACTTCTTAAAAACTGTATTTTTTTAATACTTAATACTTTAACAGATGCAATGTGTTTTCTAAAGTTATTTCAGTAGGTTTATAGTACAAAAAATCGCCGAAAAAAATGCAATTATTGAATGAAGCTTTTACAAAAATACATGGTTCCCTTCTGTTTTATGTAGTTGCGTACCTATTTTTCAGCTCTCAAACATACACAATATAAATCAATAGAAAAGCAAGTCCACCTAAGGTCTTCAGCTCAATCAATTTGTGAAAAATATATTTTTCATCACTCAATAAACTAAGAAAATATCATAAAAATCGTACGGAAACATAAATGTATAAAAATTCCAGTATTTAAGAAACTGCAGAGTGCAGTTTTAAGACTTTTGCACAATGAGTTTTTTTATACTACTTGGAATGACAGATCAAGAAGATGGCCCACCTGATGTTAAGTGGTACCCTCTGCCTATGAACAGTGCATTACCTCAGGTCACGTCCACCTAGGACGCGCCCTATATGGCATTCCACTGCGCCCGCCACCCTGAAACATAAAGATGAAAAGTCCCATGTGGCCGTAATTTCATCGGCACCCTTACCCTTCAAACCGGAACACAGCAATGCGAGCACTACTGCTTTGCGGCAGAAACAGGTATGGTGGTAGTACTTCCCCGGACGAACTCTTTCACAAAAAAGCTCTACTACTACTAACCGTTTTTTGGCGTATTAAATTCATTGTGTAGAAAATTATCAGAGCAAATACGGGAAAATGAATTCCACTTCCAAAAGTCGTCTGTTCTTGCTCGACTAATGACTTCTATCCATTTTTGTTTACCTTAGATTTCTTTTGGAAAGCTATAAGGTTAATTAACATGCCATTACATATTATATGCAATTACCTAAAGCGACGTACTTAGCAATGTTTTGACGTAAATAATGCAAATTACAATTCTAAATCAATACGATACCCCTTAGGCATCAGATTTTTTTGCAGTCTGTACCGGACCATCCGTCATGCGTGAAATCTTGTCAAATATTTCGTCGCTGTAGTTGGAAAACTAAATAAGTAATAACAACAACAGAACCAAAATCGCGAGAAAAACGCGATTTACTGTTTTATTGCGTCAAAAATGGCAATAACTTTTATATCGTAACTAATTTTGCAGTCCGTGTTTTGATATGTTATAGATTGGTACTGTATCTATTTTTGAATTTAATGATAATACATTTTAGTTCTTTTGATTAAGAGAAAAAAAAAACGACTATGTATTTTTCCCTCGCCAAAGTTTTGAATAATTGATGCAGTTATTTATTTTTGCATGTCAATTGTTTAGTTTTCCTTCGTCAATGATCTCCACTGAGGTTCAAAAAGCTAATGATAAGTGCCATTATTTAATTTTCCCATAATAGTGAAATCATGAAATGATCTATTATTTACTTATTTGAATATGACAATCCTATCCATGGGTATAGATTAAAAATAATATTAAAATACATTTTAAAATAAAACCAACTTATAATAATAAATAAATAAATAAATATATCTGGACAGTTCACACAACATTATCTAGCCCCTAGCTAAGCAGAGCTTGTGTTATGGGTACTAGACAACTGATACACTTAATACAATATTAACGTAGATAGATATTTTTTATTATATATAGAAAATACCCAGAACACCCTGAACAAATATCTGCGGATCGCACAAGTATTTGTTCCGAGGCGGGAATCGAACCCGCAACCTCCTGCGTCGCAGGCGAACGTTCGCCCGCCGCGCCACAGAGGTCGTCTTCATAATCATTTCTTTTTATCAAGACTGAATATTAGAAAAATACTGAAACACCTACATTATTTTAGCAGACTTTTAAATTCAAAGTAAGTGACATAACAAACTTATCATACGGCTATTGCTTATAAAATCAACAAAATGAAATAAATTTGCGCAACACAATAATTCTAAGTATCAAAAAGAAAAAGGTATGTCGACTAAAACTAAAACTATCTACGAGTATAAACTTGTGTCTGTTAACTTTCATTCAGAGTGGGGAACATTGAGATAATGTTCTGGGGCGTAGTCCTCCTTGTCGCTCGTCCTCTAGAGCAAGACGTGTCCATCGACATGTATGGGCCATCATAACCATGCAATAAAGTCGATTTCGCAAAATGTGTTATTTATGTAGTTTTCCTACTACACGACAATTTATAAGTTTTTTATCAATTGATGAAAATTATATTACAAAACCTTTACTTACGAATGAAATGCGATGCCTGAAGCTTAATTTGTATTTCTTGTGTTGTTTGCACTTGCAGAAAAGCACAGGAAGGCATTGTATCACCAAGGTATCTAATTTTGGTATTTTTCAGCATAGCTGTCACTCGTTGCCGTGACAAAGACTGACTAAAGCGAAGTGTACTAGCTAGGTCTGTTTAGAAGCTTCAAAACTATCGTTCCCTAAGGCCCGTCCATTCATTGTATTTACGTCGATGGTCAGAGGTTTAAGGAGCGGTTCATACTAACTATTCAAGAGCGTGCCGTTTGTTAGTTAGCACAACGACTTCCCCAAGGGCCACTTGTTCAAGAACTGAACGTAGGTATATATTATTGTAGTTTTTGACTAGCACAACGACGACGCGAAGCCGCGAACAAAAACTACAATATATAACCGCAATAGCGAAACACCATCCTACACGAAAAAGCGAAATATAGGTGGATGCTTTCGCTTGCGGCGCGAAATTCATTTTTTTTCGTGTTTTTTTGCTCCTCATATTCATCGTCATATATATTTAGATAGCGAAAACTGATTTGCCGGTAATTATATGACCTAACACACAAGTTTTAATTTATTGCATCACATAACTATCATTAGTTTAGCTACGATTGTGCTTCATTGGTTTTTACAAAGTTTTTTTGTTTTAGTCAATTTAATAGCCAAACTAATGATATTTATGTGATAAGTAGGTCCCGTCATTCGGGGTGACTTTGTGCAATGGGGGCGTTGGCATGAACTTTGGATGATTTCCCTGTCATTGTACCTAAGCGTCACATTTTTTAAATTACAATCACTCTAAACGATATTGGAGCCTATTTTGGGGTATTCGTCACAAGCTGCTTGCAACACTAAATGTCATTCGGATCGACTGAAGTGTTGAGGTGAAAAGTCATTACGGTCAAAACACATTAAACTTTTGGATGAGGAACAACATTCACAGCAGAGGGCCTACAACAGGTTTGTAATTTGTTACAATTCGGAAAAACGAAAACCGAATTGCGAGTCGTAATGTCGTTTTTGTAAGCAGAAATGACTAGCGCCCCTAGTGGACTTGCTGAGAAACTCATTAAAACCGTATATAAAAACAAATATCTACTCGAAATTCGATAGTCGGAATCAGTGTTGCCAATTTTATTTTTACGAACCCACCAAATGTGGCCCACCGAAAACCACTAAAACCATCGGTCTCGCAAACCACCAGAAAACCACTAAACGTTGGCGGAAAACCATAGACAAAAAAAACTTTAAAACAAATCAAACTTTACCCAGTTCCTATATAAATAAAGTCCATAATCATTTTTTTTAAGAAATTGACTAACTTATCAAGGGAATTCCCTAGAACCACCTCCTTAGTCCTGTTGTGCTGCCTACACAACAAAAAAATGTACCCTTATTCAAAAATTTATTTATATATTCATATTTAACTGAGTATTTTTGTTAAAATTGTACTAGTGGTTGTTGTAGTGCCAAAGCTGAAGCAATCAAAGACTCTAGAAAAATCCACTAGCCACTAAATCCAATATTTACTCGCTAAAAGGGTAGTCTAAACCACCAGAACTAGTGGAAAATCCACTGAGTTGGCAACACTGCGGAATACCGAATGTAAAACTAGACAAACCTGTGGTAGGCTCTCTGGTGACGTTGTAAGGGTATGTTTAACTAGTAGTACTTTTTGTTGGCATATGAATGCGTTAATATCAATTCGAAATCTTTATATTTGGAGCCAGAATTTTTTATTTTTTTTAAATCAGGTCTTGGTAGGTGACTTTGTGCCAGCCCGCCATACAAAATGTTGCTAGATATTTACTCTTAAATTCTACTATAGTGAAAGAAAAAATTGTTTCAGAGCTTATTAAACAATGCCAAGAGAATATCATAGACTTCCTGGAAGTAGATCCTATAGGAACTACACAAAAACACTTTTTTTTTAGAAGAGATTAATTCCGGGCTTATTTCAACGCGTGCTGCAGCTGAAAAATATGGAATACACCGCAATACACTGTCTGCCAAATTGAAGGGCATAGCAACCCAAAAACCTGGTGGACAGCAAAATAATCAAATGGATTTTGGTAGAAAAAATCTTTAAATTTCTAGCAATCATATTTTTTGATTTTTTCATTGCAACGACTTTTTTTTTTGCCTAGCTTAACTTGTCTATTTACACTAAAGAGGGGCAAGTCCGAGTTTACACACACCATCGTAACGAAGAACGTAACGACGAGCGTACGTGTATTGCGTAGTGACTAGCCATTAATCTGTGACGTTTTTGGCACAGATTAATAGCTAGTTATCAGGTTATACACGTACGATCATCGTTACGTTCATCGTTACGATGGTGTTTGCAAAACTTCGACTAGGGCCTCTGGTAGGGGACTTTGGGCCACTACCAACCGTTTGAGAGAAATAAAGGAAAATGTAAAGTGGCACATTCTCACCCCGACCTCGCAGGTGAGAATGTGCCACCAAAAACTTTTTTTTTCTCAATATTTATGATAGATACTTCATTATTCTCATAGATAAATAGTTGGCTAACGTGAGTATATTTTTTTTCGCAGCGAAACCGCTCAAGTTTTTTCTGCATACCAGGAAAACCTCACAAAGTGGCACATAGTCACCCCGAATGACGGTACTATAAATTAAAACATGTGAGTTAGGTCATATAACCAGCAAATTAGATTTCTGAAGAAGTGTTGAGCTATGATGAGCAAAAATCACGAAAACATTTTAATTTCGCGCCTCAAGCGAAAGTAACCACCTTGTTAGGTTACTGAACTTCTACAGCATAGACCAGCCCCCCTATTCCCTAACTGAAAGTCACTCGGTGACTAACGTTTGACAAGAATGATCATCAATTAAAAAAAAATACTATTAAGAATTGTCAATTGATGGTAATTTTCCCTTCTTAACCGTGGTCCGGTTGTGTAGTCCGGCCAGCCGGACCGTGGAAAATTTCTTTTTTCGATTGTCCGGTGGCGATACTGTTTGGTTGGTTGTACATCTGTACACTGTACCTTGGTCCGGTAATATCGCCACCGAACAATCGAAAAATACAAATTTTCCATAGTCCGGCTGGCGAACAAATCCCCCATTAAATTGTCTCGACGTCTAAACGACACAATACATATAAATATGTCTCCATCTATCTATTGATTTAAAATTAATACAACCAACGCAATGCGATTTGATAAACAGTAAAGTCAGATCACTGTCAATATTGATGTTGACGGTTGAGGTTGACATGATCTACACTGATTTTGAAAAAGCGTTTGATCGTGTTGATCACGTCATCCTGATTCGCAAGCTTAATGAACTTGGCATACAGGGTGATCTCTTACGCTGGGTCAAATCTTATATCAGCAATAGAATGCAGGCAGTTGTTATAGGTGGAGCAAGATCTGACTTCATATCTATACCTTCGGGTGTCCCACAAGGATCTTTGCTTGGACCTCTTCTTTACCTGGCTTACTTGTATGACATTGGTTCCTGCTTCAGGCATCCGAATTTTTCATTATTCGCTGACGATAAAAAAGTCTACTATAACGTTCGATCAGTTGATGATTGCATGTGATAGATAATAATAAAAATATCAACCTGTTATAATAACAAAAAAAAGTACATACGTATCTACCTATGTATGTATCATGGACTTAGTAAGTCCATGGTATGTATAACTTATAGTACCTATGTGCGATAATTATGTTCATCAAAACAGTTTATAGTCTGTTGGTGAAATGGTTACAGATTATATTCGATTGGACTAATGTTATCGTAAAATAAGAACTTTATTTGTTAATATTATGGTTATAATTTATGATGTAATTTATCATATTTTCTGCAATAAGCATTTGTATGTGTAGAATTATATTTTAATATAAAGTTAAGTGGACATTATTTTAGTGTTGTTAAGTTTAGATCTAAATAAGGTGGTACCTTTTAAAATCCCTAGTATAATCATATCTAAATTCAATAATGAATATTTGAAGCATAATGTATTGCAATAATTACCTTTTAAAGTGATAATTACAAAATTATTTAATGTTGTTAATGTTGGTAGCATTGATAGGACTTCCTGAATTTGTTGACAACCACGAGAGACAAAAATATTGGCTAGTTTTGTCTGGGGCCGAGCAACAAAAACAGGTATGGCATATAATAGTTACTTTTGGTATTTTTGTAAGCTTGATTTATCCATGTTTTTGTTGTTTAATATCTATATACTTCATTAAATGGTTTAATGTGTGAATGATTGTGAAATAAAGTAGGTAATTCAAATCATCTATTTCTTATTTCTTAGTAAAATACCACCTACCCTATCTATTTCAAAAACTGGTATGGCCTTGGGGTTTAATACTTCGCTTTGTGTCTTCTAGCAATTAAATAACCTTAGCCCAGTGTAGTATTCTGGGGGTATGCTTCGTTTAAAGACTGGTTACTAGACAATTATCTCGTAAAATAGACTATTAGATGAGATTAAGTAGGCCAACCTTAGAGGCACTGAGTAAGGTTAGGTATCCATAATTTATCACATGCGACTGCAGGAGGACATCAGTTAATGAATGCATGCGACTGCAGGAGGACTTAGATAGGCTTACCGTTTATTATCTGAATAACCGAATTGGCGTTAACGTGAGTAAATGCATGCATATTTGTTTTACGTGAAGTAGCAACCCTATATATTATGATTATAAGCTTAGCAACTACTCAATTGATAAAACGCAATGCGTCTGAGACTTAGGTGTACTTCTAGATCATATTCTGATAGTAACAAAGCCTTTTACAAACATTGCTTGCTTAAAAGTACTTTATTATGCTTACATACGTAGTGTGCTGGAATACTGCAGCTCCGTCTGGAACCCACAGTATGTCACTTATGTCCACGCTATAGCGTGGTCATGAAAGCGGCTGGCGTGGCTGTAGCGTGGTGGTGTGATTCTATAGAATCGATACAAAGGAAGTTTGTAAAACACTTAAACTTCCGTAAAAATTCAATTCAGAGCAGCTGTGGTGCATCACACCGTGAGCACGAACTGATGTCACTACGTGGCTGAAGAATTATGCAGGATATGTCATTGTTGCATGATGTATGTTCTGGCATCATGGACTTTACCTATGTAACTGATATTCCTTATCCGGCTTTCCTGCCGTTTTTGTTTTTTGTTGACCTTGCATGCGTACCTACCTGCTTTTTAAACGAACTGTATACAAAATGTGGATTTAAATTAGTTTCAGAATAGCATATAGTGCATATAATAAATATGTATTATAGCATAGCATATAATAAATAGCATATAACTAACTATAAGATAAATGTAAATCCTGGATTAATAAATTTAAAAAAATATGAATGTTTCGTGTTTTATCTTTGAATAATTATACATACTTCACTACAAGTGACAGTCGAGCAAAAAGATTACATTCTGCATTTATTACAAGTGGTTAAGATTTTCAATGGTCCGGTTGACCGGACAGCTGAAATGTTATTTCTTTCCTTGGTGCGGTTAACCGTATCACAGAAAAAATAAATTTTCCACAGTCCGGCTGGCCGGACTACACAACCGGACCACGGTTAAGAAGGGGGTAATTTTACTTGTCAAACGTTGGTCACTGAGTGACTTTCAATATAGGGAATAGGGGGGCTGGTGGTCTCAGGGAAGTGGACAGTGGGTAAGAACAGGAATAAACTACCTAGTTATTAACATAGGTTAGTATTCTACAGCAATATCAAGTTAAGTAGGTAAATAAAACGTTGTTTTTATAACCAATCGTTTTTGTCAAAGAAACAAAAATTAATATATCAAACATGAATGTTAAAATGGGTACCCTACTTAATGAATGTAAGCCTAAGCGATTCCGCCTCCGTTGATGAGATCAATTTCTTCTTCTGAAAGAGGTGCTCTCATGTATTGCGGCGGTAAGTCGATATCAGGAGGAATAGCCTCCCCTGTGCTCATAGGTGCAGCAGCAGGTTTACCCTGTTAATAAAAACATGCTGGTCAAACATAACCATCCCACTCCTTGCCAAGACATGAATTATTATGGTGGGTATGCCGAAAAATTCCAAATCATAGATTTAAATTTTAACTTACTAAATCAAGCACAATATTCAAATTAAAAATATTAATGGGTACTTCCTTATAATTCTGAGGGAGCACTGTACCGAAAACACGTTATGATAATATTTTCTCGTTTGAAAAAAAACCACAAAGTTACCTCTAACTATTAGCTAGATGAAAAGTACGTAGTTAAAATCATTACAATGAAGCCGAGGGCTTACTGTGGGGCTTTTGTAAATTTATTTATATTTTACGAGATATTCCATTAAAACTGCTTTTTAGAGCGGCACCAGGTGTTTTTTTGAAGTTTTCTGCCTGGGGTTGGCAGTCCTAAGTATTTCAACACGTACCTACCATCATAGGGCATGTCATAGCGCATGATCCAGCTTTCTTTGTAATGGGAGGTGGACCGCCAGGTTTTCCTCCCTTTCGAAATTTTATAGTTGGAACACGTAGCCAACTTGTAAGGCGAACCATTATGATGTAGGAGTTCCCAAAAAACTTCCAGAAGGTTGACACAGGTGCAATAATATGGTGTAGTAAGTAGGTATTTACGGTATATAATTGTAGTTTTTGATAATAGGCATATAATTATTGTGTACCCAATAGAATTACGGAATTACGTTTAGTATAATGCTCAAAGAGGATTTAAATACTAGTACCCACAGAACAATTAATACTCCTACCGAAGCTAGTACCGTATATATAAAGGTACTTTGTGGCTAGTACCTTTATATTGTAGTTTTTGTAAATACCATAGTGCTGCCGGCAGTCAAACAGAAAACTTCCGAAACGAACCTAAAGAGATCCGAAACACGTTAAAAAGATCGGATATCAAAATTTTTTTTTTTGCAATAGTTATGTTTCGAATGAAAGGAGAAGTCAAAAGTGGTATAATATTCCGAGTAAATTCCATCAGTACGAAATATATCTCAAAAAAAAGCTTATTTATTTGGCTACTGGAATGTATTAATTTTATATTTTATAGAACCTCCGTTTCCGAGAAAATAATAAAAATATCTTGAAGGGAAAACATAATGAAACAAAGATGCCCCAACCAACGTGTGTAATTGTGTAGTCTATGCAATACTTCCAACATACGTACCTACTTTGAGGTTTTACTAAAACGAAGTACGGAAAAATCACTCAAATCCTTTACCTACAAACTCAAACAAAAAAAAAAACATCCATGTGTCACTGTCAGTAACGTTATATTGTCTTTATGAACTGAACTGAACTGAACTTAAAATTATTAATAAAATGTTATTTAGAACAAGATTGAAAGTATGTAAAATGTAGAGTAGGACATGTATACATCGCCATCTCATGGGCATGGAAGCAAGTTGATAGTACTATCCCTATCTATTATTCAACACGAAAATATGCCATTTTGTCTTCTTCTGCCTGCGCCCAAAGATATGATAACTAAACTAATATTCTCCTTGAATGGAATACGTGCTAATACACATGAATAAAGTACTACATCTGTGCTAATACACAATTTACAATCAATTTATCTGTGCCCTGAGGTACCTGACAACTACAAATGTTTTTATGGAAGCGAGGAATGTAGGTACTTATGCATATTTCTATAGGTACCTACTATTATCAATATAGGCAGCTATATAATATATAATATATATGAATATATGATATATAAAATATAGATTTTTCATGATATCAGCATCTGATTTTGTTGCAGCGTAAGGTCCAAAGCATCGAGCAACACGGAATGGAGACGCCATCAAAGGCATTCCCCGCTGTAGTTCCCCTCTAAATTGAATGCCCTCGAGGGCATACAGCTTATAAAAAACTAGCTGTCGCCGATCGCTCTGTCAGACTGAATCGACTCGCGTGGGAGATAGTGCTCTAAGAAAAATGCCGAATTGTTCAGTTTTATGCTGTAAAAAAATGATTGGATCATCAAATTTACAAAAAGATAGTGTTTCCTTTCACATGTACCTGAATTTCAATTCAATTATTATAACTTATTGCATGAAAATTGACCAAGTAAAATTAAGCCGTATAAAAACAAAAGTGGCCATCTCAGATTTTGTAATTTTTGAGTTCGTGTTCGGGATAAAATAATAAAACTGAACGGTTTAACAAAACAAACCGTGAATATTTTATTCAATAACACTGGTTCACTCTTCACTGCGACTGCACTTCAGTACACTGGTCATTCATTACTCTAAAATCACTGCCAAGTTACGTGATTTATTCGCAATGAAAGCCAATTCCCTTACGACTGCCCTGCTCGCTCGTCAATCGAGCTCCACTTAATCGTGAGACACAGGGGCGACATAAAAGTGACCAAAAGCGTAGATATAAATGTGTATAATACATCAATGTGCATTTCAGGATTTATTCTGCTGACGTAAACATGTATATAACGTGTAATGTCAGTAAGCCAAGATGTGGATGATTACTTAATATCCTTGATTACTAAATACAATTCATTAAACACGTTCGACAAAATGTGACATGTGGAATAACGTGTATTTGTATTTGATGGCTATGTAACCACTAACTAACCGGTAACTACTAACTACTACTACTTCGTGTCACGGGCTCTTTCTTGGTTCACTAACCAGCTTGAGATATAGTGTCCCTGAAAGGGGCCTAGTGACCAATGGTGAAAGAACCAGTATGGTAAAAGGATTAATTGTGCCTCGCAGAGGTGTATGATGATATGTCAACGTAAATGTCATGTGTAACTATATTTAAAGAAATAGAATTAAATCACACTACTATTAACAACAAGTGTAACATGAAAAAGTTTGTACATTTGGGAACTTTGATTACAAGAGATGGCAAGCATGAAGATGATATTTAAATGAGAGTAAATTCTGGAAACCAGGTGAACTTAACGCCTTATTATCAGCCGGAACGTATTCAAAAAGGCACGACTGGATGTGCATAGAGGAGTGTAAGTGCCAAAACTAATGTATGGTGGTTGCGAAAGTTGCTAAGGCAGAATAAACATGACAGTAAAATAAATGCACTGAAGATGAGAGGTTTGAGAAGTATGTATGGTGGACTTTGAGAGATAGAATAAGAAACTGTGTGTTAAGAAAGCATTGTAAAATGAAAGAGCACGTGTATAGTGACAAGGATTGAGAAAGATATGCTTGGATGGTTTGGGTTATTGGTTAAAGGATGAATGATAGTAGATTGACGAAACTAGTTCATAAGATGAGCATGAATAGGACAGTTGGAAGGGGGAGACCTCGGTGAAGGTATTCAGAATAGATCAGGGTCGATCTGGAGAATGGCCAGGCTAAGAGCGCCCTTAACCAATGAGCATATATGAAGAATGTGATGTGAGTGAATGAAGCGAAACAGGTATGCCAGGATCGTAGCAAGTGGAAATTCATGGTCTCTGCCTACTTCTCTGGGAAACAGGCGTGAGTATGTGTGTATGTTTGTAATATTATAAATGCTAAATTTTCTAAGGATTGGATGAAATTTAGAACGGCGATAGCTGGACCACTGGAATAGTTTTAAATTTTATTTAGATGTTCCCATAGGATCAAAACTTATGCGAGTGAAATCGCGGGTTGCTTCTAGTTTATAATAAGAATAAAACTACGTGGTTAATTTTATCAAAATTGGCAATATTGATCATACTTAAATAACTTTACTCTTTTCAGTTAAAAGTAAATAAAGATGCTTTAAAAAAATCGTTGATCGCCCATTGTGAGGTTACTGTACAATCTTTGCACGTTGTGTTTGCCTATAATGAGGGGTTTTCACGGCCATACCAAATCATCTATAAACCCTTGAAAATAGATGTCGCTGCTGTGTACTTAACTGTAAAAATAAAGTGAAATGTAAAAGTCAACAACGAAGTGATATATTTTCGTGGTATTTTGTTACTATCACACAAAATAACAGAGGTACGATGGATTTGTTGATTTTGACAACCACAGTTGAGTCAGGGCCATCAATTGAGCCAAATTGAATAAAAAAAAAAAACTAAAATGAAAAGCCCCCATTGGTTTCTTCTGTAGCTAAAGATAGGTATATAGTTCATATATGCATGTCGGATCCTCAAGATCCCTCCGAGCGGCAAAAGGCAACTTAGGGGCTTTCCAGTGGGTCTCGTGCAAATGAGGAAAATTCAAAAGAGGTTTCACTAAGATTTTATTCAAACTGACTTTGAACTTGATTTTGTATTTTATTGATTAAATCGTGTGCACTCTGCCAACGCCGATGTAATAATGAGCTCTGGCGCTTTCGTACGCTCCTTTTATATCCACAAACCACACCACAAACCTCTTCTTCTCAGAGCCTCTTTTCTGAATGTATCTTGCCTTAAATCTCAGTCCTATTTAAAATATTCTTATAACAAAGGTGATTATTTATCTATTAACAACAAGATCGCGGACATGGACTGGAATGCTGAATTTGATTCGCGTTCGCTCGAGGAAGCAGTTGAGTTTTTTTATTCGATTTTAGATCAGCTTAAACACCAATATGTCCCGTCTAGGTTGGTCAGTGACAGCTCTTACCCTAAGTGGTTTAGCCGGGCACTCATTAGATTAATTAAGGAAAAATATAGGCATTATAGGAAATATAAAACTTATGGTGGACTTACAGACTTAGCCACTTACAAACTTTTACGTAATCGAATCCAACTCTTGGAAAAGAAATGCTTCGCCGATTATATGTCATCCATTGAGAATAGTATTGAACAAAATCCAAAAAAGTTTTGGTCCTACATAAAAAGTCGCTCGAAATCAAATGGTATACCTTCACATCTAAATTATTTAGACGCTTCAGTAGCTACTTTCCTTGTCCCCTCTGGCATCTGTTCTTATAACGTTGACTCATTAGTCCCTTCAGAGACTGTGAAATGCGATATTGGCAGTATTGAGATCGATCCTGATGAGGTGTTTAAATTGATCTCTAACCTTGATTTATCCAAGTCTGCTGGCCCAGACCACGTTAGCCCTGTCTTCCTCAAGTCGTGTGCTAAGTCAATTTACATTCCTGTTTCATTTTTATTTAAGAAATCAATATCTTTGATTGCCGTACCTAAGCTCTGGAAAGCAGCATTTGTATCGCCAATTTATAAAAAGGGCTCTAAATGTGAGATTATCAACTATAGGCCTATCTCCAAGCTATGCTTAGTTGCTAAGCTATTTGAAAGGATAGTGTACAATCAGATTTATTCAGCGCTTCATCAGCACTTCTCCCCCTTCCAGCATGGGTTCCTTAAAGGGCGGTCGACTGTGTCTAACCTTATTATTTTCAATGAGTTCTTGAGTGAGTCAATGGATAATGGTCGTCAGGTTGACGTAATCTATACTGATTACAGCAAGGCCTTTGATAGGATTGACCATAGCCTTCTGTTGCTTAAGTTATTTAGTATGGGTATTAGAGGGGATCTGCTCCGTTGGTTCTCGTCGTACATCTGCAATAGGTCGCAGGCTGTTGTTGTTAATAATTATATGTCCAGCTGGGTTCTTATTCCTAGTGGAGTCCCCCAAGGATCACTGCTCGGACCCTTGCTCTTCCTGATATTTATTAATGATATCTCTTCCTGTTTTGTCAACAGTAACCTGCTTTCATTTGCTGATGATATGAAGATTTTTAAGACTATAGTTACTCCTCGGGATGTGCTTGACTTGCAGGCTGATTTATATCGACTTGACACGTACTGTGCTAGTAATAAACTAGATCTCAATCCGTCTAAATGCTTTACTATTACATATACTCGCAAAAAAACTGTAGTCAAATCAGTTTATCTATTAAAAAATCAGAGGTTGCAGGATTGCACGGTTATGAGAGATCTAGGCGTGCTGCATGATTCTAAACTTCTCTTTGACTCTCATATCGATTCCATCATTGCTAAAGCGTCCAAAGCTTTAGTCTTTATAATGAGAAGCTCCGTTAGTTTTAGTAGATGTAAAACATTTAAAATTTTATATTGCACTTACGTGCGCAGCATACTTGAATATGCTTCTCAAATTTGGAGTCCACGTTATGATACCTATATCAACAGAATTGAGCGTATTCAAACCAAATTTATTAAGTTTATTTGCTTTCGCCTTAAGGTTCCGTATAATTATGCTAACTATGTTGACCTTTGTCGTAAATTCCACCTTCTGCCACTCAAAAAAAGGCGTGAAATTGGTGACCTGCTTTTCTTGCTCAAAATCACTAATAATCATATTAATTGCCCCGAACTTCTTAGTAAAATAACACTTGTTGTTCCCCGTACAATAATTAGATATAACGAGATTATTCATGTACCAATAGTTAGAACGAATTATCGCCAAAACTCCTATTTATGGCGAGTTGGTAACCAATTTAATAAATTATCTAAGCAAATAGGTCTAGACCTATTCTACTCCAGTGTCGGTTTCGTGAGGCGGCGGCTCAGTTCTGACTTTTTCTCGCCCTCCGCGGAGGATGATGAAATTTCGTCATGAGATAGGTGTGGTTTACTTTTTTGGTTCTTGTTCTTATTTTTTTTTTGTTTACTATTATTTATATCTGTTTCCTTCATTTATACTGTTTGTTTTACTTTTACTGTTATAGTTATACTGTTGTTTTCTGTTTTGTATGTATTCATCATTTGTATCTCTCATTTTTTATTTTTTATTCTATTTTTCTGCTATGTGTTTTGTATACCAGATTGTAGTTTATAGTAGTTTTTAGTCCACTCAGCCTGTTCTCTTTTTTTATGTATCTATTATTATTTCTAAACGTGAAAACCTTTTAATAGCCTTCTGCTTTAACTTCTTTTATTTATTTTGTATGCATGTGCTGCTGGTTTTCCTTATAATAAATATAATATAATATAATATCCGAGCTTCGATCGCTTTGCGTCTTTGCGTAAACAAGACTCGGGCGCATTCGTTTGGGTGGCGCGACACGACAGAATACGATTGTTCGCAGCCGTACACATGGTGTTTATAAGCCTTCAATCTCAGTAGATCTATTCTCCAGATTCATCATATGACTTCTCTCTCCGACATACATGTGTAGACTGTTGGTAAACCTAATTTTTTTTATATTAAATAAGCAACTGTTAACAATAACTGCCTCAATGCACACTGAAACAGCTTTGTGCTCATTTAACAGTTTTTTTTATTTCCCAAAAATTTCTGTATGTGAGTTGCCCGGGTTTTCTTTTATACAACTAAATTAGTGATGTGCCTCAATAATAAAGTAGATTATTTATCGATAAAATAAATGCTCGTTTAATATGTTTTACAAGCTATTGAAATTTGATTTATATTATTCGGGAGCCATAGCCTAGCCTAACCTAACTTTCTAACCGTTAATCCAATCACCATGAAGGTATTGGTATGTAACAAGGTAGGTAACTGTTATGATTTTAATTTGAAATTATTCATTTTATACCATAAGTTGACGACCTCTGTGGCGCGGTGGACGAAGGTTCGCCTGTGACGCAGGAGGTTGCGGGTTTGATTCCCGCCTCAGAACAAATATTTGTACGATCTTCAGATATTTGTTCAGGGTGTTCTGGGTATTTTCTATGTTAATGCAAAATAAATATCTATGTAATGTACTGTACTAGGGATATCAGTTATCTAGTCCATATCACAAGCTGTGCTTGGCTTGGGGCTGGATAATCTTGTGTGAACTGTGTCCAGCATCAAAAAATAAAATAAAAATAAATATACTTATATATATAATGAAATTCACTTAGGTACAATGTGAAAGAAAACACCATCTTTTCGTAAATTCGATGTTCCAGACCTTGATTTAGAGCTGTTAAAATGTAACGATTCGTCATTTCAGTATTTGTAGCACTGTCACACTGTTTTACTCTATGCGTCACACGATCGGTTCAGTCTGACAGAGCAATCGGCCCATCATGATACAATTTTATTACTAGCAAAAGCAAAACATGCTTGGTGAGGGCTAGCAAGCTTTTTTTCCGTGATTATTTATATTTAAACAAAGACATGAATTTAAATTACTATGCTAAATTACAACGGATAATTTTTTCGTTAAGTGTACCACAAAATTGCATGGGATAGTAGAGGACTCGCTTCGCTCGCCCTAATGATCGGGCGAAAACAGTTTTACTAACGCGTATGCCCAAATTAAATTGTGCATAGCCAGAGGGGAACGACATCTTGACATGAATTTAAATTACTATGTGATATTACAAATCTAGAGGTGTGATAGTTTTTCGTAAAAAGTTGCATGCCTACCTAGGTTGTGGGATACGTGATCACGATAAATTAACAAAAGCATTTCCCAGTTTGAACTAATTTACTCATTTTCAAGAAAAGTCGTGTCATGAGTGTCCGTACTGTGTCGTGGGATTTTCCTATTCAAATCCTATTCTTTGATTGACCAAAGAATTTAAAAAAAAATTGCTAGGTATAATTTTTTCAACGCGATATTCTGTTCACTAGGTAAAGCGCTAAGTATTACTTTACCTACCATTGTTTAACATTAACATAACTTAACACACCCAACACATACCTACATAGTTGTGATCCCACACTAGGATCCCATGTGACGTGGGATAATTATGCCTGAAATGTAAAAAAAAAACTATTTTACATTTTAATGACTAATGTAGTTTTTTGGCACTTAGGATCATGATTTTTGGTTTTTGACAATAACAGTGACTGACAGATATAATACATCGTATATTTCGTGGCCAGAACCGACATGGATTATGTAGGTTAGAAGGATGACGGCAGCTAAGTAAAGCGTTTTTTCCTTTCCTTTCCTTTCGTCTCTTTTGACTTGCCGACCCATAGTTTTATGAAATTATTGTATGCTTTGAACAAAATTCTAATTAAATTTTCCCAAGAACTAATCATCCCATGAGCTAGTGGTTGTACCTGGGGTACTCAAAATTTTCTTGATTTTTTCTCTATACTCTAAGTTTCCGCGTTTACCCCCTCTCTCTCCAGCCTACTACTACCTTTTACTAATCTAAAATTTCATAGTGATCCACAAAATGATCTGTATGTTATCCTCGATAACAACTCCGGAACTCCTCCTTCACAGAGAGCGTTCAACCCTTCCCCCCATACCTAGCCGCCCTTAAATCCCTTCAATGACCCTTGATGGTAGCACAGAATATATACAGTAGGCAAAGTAAGTTCCTACCAAAAAGTTATCGATACTATTAATTTATCGACTTGAGTGCTGGAAGTCCCTAGAACGGGTGTTACTGTCAATTTTGTGACATAACTTGATGTTTGTACACAGAAAGCATCTATGTGTGTATAAAGATTTTTGATGTGTTGCTGTTTATAGATGTGTGCGTTTATAGCGATAGAACGACTGGTTACAAAAGTGTGCATTAAACTGTAAGTGAGTGCGTGAAGCCCCCCCCAAAAATTTCTGAATAAATATGTATCGGTTGACAGCTCTAAGGCGTCTCCCCTCCGGTAAGGAGGCCTGCGTTGCTCGATGGGTCCAAAGGCATCAATAATATAGCCATCGCAAGTCACCATCAAAAAAGGTTTTACCAAATTGTGGTATTTGTGCAAACTGTATGTTTTTTTTTAAACATAATAATTTGAAGATTTTTGTAAATATATATAGGTACCATCACAGATCACAATAGGATTATTATCTTCCGTTCCAAATAGTCCTTGGGGTACTATAAGATTACGTGCACTATGTTGCTCTCTCGATAAATGTCCAATACCTAAATGTAAAGGCACATAAATGCTCCTCAATGCGATTGTGTGCTTCTTCTATCACAAGTTGCACACACTCTTGGCACAACCGATCATTAATAGTTGTTGTTGTTGTTTCGTATGAGGTAGTGCTGGCCTCTGGTGTCAGAGTTTGTCAAGCCGCCCGAGGGCCTCTGACATGGCTTAATTAATTTCATTAATAGTAATCTGTAGTAAAAGATAACCATATTAGTACTTAAAATAAAAGTAGACATTATGGGAATAAACCAGGGGGTGGGCAGCAACATCCACTTGAGTAAAGCGATCAATAATGTGAGAAAAAAATAACCTACCTCACGACGACACCACTCCTCTATTATTATAACTAGTTCAGGTCCTAAGTCCAGAGCTAGTTATTCATGTTGCTGGTGCGAAGGTCGCAAGATAATATGGCAGTTAGCACATACAGCCATGGTTAGATATAATCAGAGTCCAGTAAAACAAGCGCCAAGGTTGATCGGAATAGAGGGTTCGGAGTCCGTAGAATAAGCAAAGGTCAAATGTAAAAAAGCGCGGGAAGATATTTAATAATAACGCGACAACACGGTACGAAGGTAGGATCATAGAGGAAAGTAATATATGAGGGGTAGGATAGACGTATGAAAAGTTATCTGTGGTCTTCTGTCTGCCGCCAAATTCAAGCTTCTTGCTGCCGCCTGCATGGACGTAGTATGCCGCCTGCATACTACGCCTGGACGTATGAATACCATGAAGTTATAGACCTATAACTTCATTATGAATACTAAGTCCATAGCCGCCTGTTTCGCTAGCTAGAGAGTATTAAAATTCAATAGTCTGCCTGCCAAAGAGAATCAAGTTCACCTTTTGGGAGTGTTGCAAGTTCTTAACTTTTGTTTGCACAACACAACAGTTAAATCAGGTTTTAAAAAAAAACGGAGGTACCTTTATTATTTTTCATAAGCTTAAAAATAGGCAAATAATACGTCCTTTCTCCGTAAATAGCTATTATGTTGATAATAAATTCGAGTTATTTTTATACCGGCCTCCATATATTTTTTGGACATCTCCATTACAATACATAGGTAAAATTCGAAGCGTTTCAAGCATCGAGCAACAGGCCTGCAATGCTCTAAGGTTTCAAGCCATACTTAACTCGATAATTTATTTCGCTCACATTTTACAGAGACCCAAAACAGACCTTTGCGTAGGACTGGAGAGCGAGAATAGCTGAAATCTGTTGTAAATTGAGTAATTCTTCAATATTCAAGCCAAACACAACAGTTTATTAGGAAGATTTACAAGGACATTATTTTCTACTTTAGTTGAAGATCACTCGAAAGACGCCATGACAGACAGACCGAATGTGCCAGAGAGAATACTATCAAATGCATCCTAGTACATTTGTTCAGTGATTAATATGCCACAGAGTATTTCATGGTTGCACAGAACATCATATTCCAATAAAATGGGAATTGAATAAAAGTAAAGGCGACCGAAGAGAGCCGCAAAAATTAGGTTGCTGTGGAAACAAAAACAGCCAAAATGTTAATGAACCGAAAGTACAGGCACAGATAAAATAATATTATACTAGTAGTACAGGTGAGCGGAGCGAGCCGCAAATATTATGTTGTTTTAGAAGCAAGAACAGCTAAACTGGTAATCGAATCAAAGAATGGGCGAGCGGATCGAGACACGAAAAGTATGACTTGTTTTAGAAGCACGAATAGCTAAAATAGTAACTACCAAAGTACACGCAACATTAACAGTCAAAATGGTAATGGAAGCAAAGTACAGACGAGCGGAGCGAGCCGCATGTTTTTGTTGTTTTAGAAGCGAGAACAGCCAAAATGGTAATGGAACTAAAGAACAAGCGAGGGAATTGATCAGTGAAAATTTTGTTGTTTTAGAAGCGAGAACAGACGAAATTAAAATTTATTTATTATTTATTATTTATTTATTAAGAAGCAAGTACAACACCATAACAGAAACAAAAAAAAACGCAAACAAGAATTGAACCAAAGTAAACGCGAGTGAAGCGTGCCGTAAGAAATAGTTTGTCGTGCTAGCGAAAATAGCCGATATATCAATTAATGCAAAGGATAAGCGAGCGGAGCGAGCCACGAAAAATATTTTGTTTTAGAAGTGAGAACAGACAAAATGGTAATTGAACTAATAGACGCGAGACGGTCATCTGGCAACATGACTGCTGTGTTGTCATCTGTGGTGTTGTGTTGGTTGGTCTTGGTTGGTAGTACACTGTTTGTCTGTGTCATAGACGTAGAATTTTTTCGCTACGCTAAATAGACAAACGAAGCGTGGGAGAGAGAAGTCATTTTTAAATGTACCCCGTGCAAGAACAAAAGTGACAGCAAACAATGGTATTGTATGTGCATGTTTTGCTTGAGTAGATGCACATAGCGTCCGGTCTCTTGTGAAGTTTAATTAATTTTAGGATTTTTTTTGTAATCTCACTATTTTGTAACCAATATTATTAATGTACCAAAATGGTGTCGTGTGCAGTTAGTGGACGTGAAGTCACAAGACGCAATAATCCAGAAAAATACTCGTTTCACCGGTAAATATCAGATTATTGGTTGTTCGGTTATTTTGCTTATTTATTAATTCTGCTTTGGTAAATAGCCTAAAAATAGTTTAATTCATAGATTAGAATTTTCCCTTATTACTTTTAATAGTATTTCATTGCTGCATCTAGAAATAAAGAAAATTCCAAGTAAAATATAAAAATGCTTGATTACGATAGGGCTTGACCAAGTGGTGACGTCAGAAATATCGATAGTACTGTGGCAATTAATATCGTAGAACATATAAATTTAATTTTTGTCCATTCTTGAATGTAGGTTTAATTATACGTTTGGAGTAAATATGTGTGCTTTGTTACCATTTTACCGTTTCTTTTATATCTAAAATGGAGAGTTGGGTTGTGTGTTTTTGTATTGACTATTTAAAAGGTAACTTTAAAGAACCACGAGTATTTTATTGCAGTTTGTGTAGTAGATATTTTGCAGTAAATATTTAAATTGTAGTTTTTTTATTTATTTAAATTTCTGCTTATTAATGTAATAGGCGTTTGTTTATGTATGTAGGTACCTATGTAATAAAGAAATAGGTAACAAATTGTCTATAGATAAAGTAACACAGTGAAAATGTATATAGGCGTAGCCCAGCTGATATAAAATGTTTTTTGTACTTATAGATTTCCAAGTAATCCCTTGATACGATCGAAATGGTTACTGAGGGGTGAGTCTGAGTTTTGCAAATTCCATCGTAACGGTGAACGTAACACGATCGTACGTGTATAACATAATAACTAGCTATTAATCTGTGCCAAAAACGTCACAGATTAATGGCTAGTTACTACGCAATACACGTACACACGCCGTTACGATCATCGTTACGATGGTGTGTGTAAACTCGGACTTGCCCCTCTGATTATAAGAAGAGTTGGGTGGACTCCAATTAAAAACTCCGCTATATGTAGTAAACACTTTGAAGCTAAATGACTTATTCAAAGGAAATGTAGACGTGTCTTAATGAAAGACTCAATGCCAACTCTATTTGTACCTGTAAGTATAATACCTAATTATGTACCTATTGGATTCATTATCATATAGAACATCGTATTATGTCAATAAAGTTTTTTGTATTTGTATTTGTATTTTGTATTACGCTACTACCTAGTCAATATTATAGCAACAGCAATTCTAGCAAGATTGTGTTTTCAGGTTCAATTGAAAAGAAGACAAGTGACTTCCTACGTAAATAGAAGCATTACCCCACCGTCTATGGAGCAATCGCCTGGTCAAGTATTGACTCCAAGGAAAAAAAACCTTATCAGCAAATGTTCTCAGCTAAAGAAAAAGATTGCTGCAAAAACTAGAGTCGTAAGAAATTTAAAAGCCAAAACAAAAAGATTGAGCAGTCGGATGTTAGATCTTCAAACAGTTCTAAAGGAATTGCATAATGGGCCAGGGCTTCGAGATCATATGACGTACAAATAAAATAGCTTGTAGAAACGACTTACTGCAAAAATTAATTAACAGAGTAAATAGTAAGGCCTATGGAAAAATTTGTCACACGGCTGTGTATGACGAAGATTTAAGAAAGTTTGCTCTAACTGTACATTTTTATAGCCCAAGTAGCTATATTTACATCAGGGACAAATTTAATCTTTGTTTACCACACGTGAATACTTTGCGTAAATGTTATTTATTAGGAGAGATTACTCAAAGAAGGACGACAGCTATAATTTTAATTTTCTTTAATTTTATAATGAAAAAAAAAGTATGGACCACAGCATTTTTGCCAAAAGAAGTTCTCCGAAATAATCAATCTCTGTTTGACATTCTAAAATATCATGTCCTGGACCAAGATACACTGAGTGATCATAGGTATCTGCTTATGAAAACTATAATATAAATTTATTTTAATCTCCGCCTAAAGATTGAAACCAAATTATTAAAATTTAACAGGGAAACTTTAAGAACCCACCTAACTAATCCAGTTATATTTAGGGGACAGTAAAAAAGTTATATTCACTATTTGTTTAATTTCACCAAACGATCCGTTAAAATAAAAAATGAAAATTAGTTTATTCAAAATTTGAATACCCTCTTTTTGACAACTAATCTGTCAAACTGTAAGTCAATCTGTGTTAACATGTATAGCTACTCTAAACATACACAGACGAAAAATGAACTCTATCGATAATGTACAAGTGTTGATCAAGGACAACACTATTTTTAATTCACACATAAACTATCACCACCTCACGCACATTTTTTTTTTGTTTTTTCTCGGATCTCTCATTGTAGATCTAGTACATACTAAATCTATGGTCTGTGTTAATTATTCTTAGGTTGGTGACATGCAAAGCAAAGATGTTTTGTTCTTCATTAACGAATAAATAAATAAAAAGTAGTTCAATTTGGCTCGATAGATGGCGCTGACTCAAGTATGCTTGTCAAAATTAACAAATGCATTGTCTGTGCTTTTATGTGATAAAAAAATACCACGAAAATATATCACTGCGTTGTTGACTTTGACATTTCACTTTATTTTGAAAGCTAGGTTCAAAGCAGCGCCGTCTATTTTTGAAACGTCCGTGAAAACTTAGAAAGATGTACTACATGGAACTAAGGCTATAAACAAACCGGGATTCGATTATGTACTACATTCATCTGTGGTGAAAACCCATGAAGCTATAGGTAAATCTATAACTTCATGCCCTCATTGAATCGTAGAGGCACAGACTAGACTACTAGAAGCTACCATGATGCTACGCATCGTAGAGGGAAAAAGTACTCTGTCTACGGATTGAATCTATTCTTTAATACAGTCAGTCTACAACCATAGATCTAGGATGTAGCGTTCTATGACTATGTCTACGTCTACATGCGTCTACAACACTTTTGTCTGTGATTGATGAATCTCTCATCTCATCTTATCTTAGTCCCTCCCTTTCCCTATGCCTTAGTTTCTTACGTAGTATTTAAATCCTCTCCTCTTTGTCTTAGTTTTTTTTTCTAATCTCATATCATAACACATTGCCGTTTTGCGCTGCGATCTCCAATAGAAACAAATCATGGGAAAAGAAGAAGTTACTACGAAAAAACGTCGAAAATTGAATACCAGCTCATCAACAGATATTTCCAAACAAATTCCAGTTGATGTTTACAAGGTTAGAAATGTTACGGTTTTGGGAATATTTATTTATTTTAAATTCTATCCATAGCACGATATAATGAAATGCGAATTTTTTGAATTAATTGGTGTTTTCACATTTCAGCGAGTTGTAGAATTCGAAGAAACAGAAGCGCAACTTCGTCCTGCAGAAAAAGATGCTACTCTTTTTAAAAAGTTATGTCAGGATATCAGACAAATATTTTCTGAAATAGCTGAGCTAAAATCTAAAGATACAGAGGAGGTAAGTTACTACAACAAGTTTCTTTTAGAAATTGCTTTGCACGCTCTGTACTAACAATAATTGTGCTTTGTTCAAGGCTAAAGAAAAGATAAAGTCTAAACGAATTGAGGCTTCATTGAGTATCGTAGCTCTAAAGAAACTGAATCGATTGGAGAAAGTACGAACGAGAGCGGGACGAGATGCACTGCACAAGGAGAAGCAGAGAGTGGACTCCACACACTTGCTGCTGCAAAACTTATTGTATGAGGCAGACCACCTTAACAAAGAAGTAACAAAGTGCCTGCAGTTCAAGTCTAAGGATGAGGAAATTGAGTTAGTAACACTTGAAGATTTCTATCAGAATGCACCTGCTGAGATATCGCGCCAGGTATGTTGGTAAAGCAGTTGTTTTGTAGATTGAAACTCTTTAAACCTTTCGGAATCAAATCATCTGCTTTTGTAATAGTTATAGAACAGATAGCAAAGGCCTTTATTTAAGATTGGACTGGAAGGCATAGGCAGGTTGTAGGTTGTAGGCATGTGTTAACTCTGGTTTTAAGCATGTTTTGTAGTGAGACTAAACATGTCCATTATTTTAGTTATTATATCAGCAAGGACACTGGACAAAGTATTGTCAAAATAGTTAATATTATTCTCAATACACATTTCAGGAATCGACTAAGACAGATGAGCATCAACTTCAGTTAGCTAGATTGGAATGGGAGTTGTGTCAGCGGCGCTCACTTTCAGGAGCATGCAATGAGCTGGTGTCGTCTAAAGAGCGCGTCGCGGCCGCCATCGCAGCCGCCCGCTCTCGGCTCGATGCCCTGTCACCTCACCTCAGCGAAGTCCTGAAAGCCACCAAGCCCCTCCAAGAGTGCTTGGCTCTGCGCCTGGATGATAAGCGGGATGAAGCCCGGTCTGCTGCATTGCTGCCTCCCCCATTATTTCTCCTCTTTGCTAATGCCAGTGCTTATTCTGATGCTCTGGGAGCCAAAACTGTCACTGTTGGTGAGTATAATAGTGAACATTTTTAATTTAGTAAGTTATATGAAAGGTGCCTTAAAACTACCACCCTTAGGAGGTAACAAAATGAAGCAGAGCAATTTTCAGAAATCAACACATATTAGACTTTTTTGGCTATGTTACTTTAATTGTAACTTGTAAGGTAATTGTTAGAAAAAAAACAAATTTTCATAAAAACATACTTTAAGGTACATTTTCAAAGTACAGGCCAAAAATTATACAGACACTGGCCATAAGAGACATATACAGTTGTGGTCATATAATTAAGAACGATTTGAAGTTCTAGAAGTTTTTTATTTACATCGTATCATATACAGAGATGTGTACCTTCTGAGAAGCAAATAGTTATGTTATATAATAGTCACATTAATAGAGCAACCTGACTTAAGAATAAAGTATGAAATCGCTAACTATTTTTTGCACATTTTATTGATTTTATCAAAGTAACACATTCAAATAGTACTGAAACTGGACAAATAATTAAGAACGATTTATTTAACTGCTCGGGAATTGTTTTGTATGACACTTAGATTAAAAAAATCACAATATTATGTAGCACAGGAAACATAAAAAGAAATTTAATAAATATTTAACTAAAATTAATAGTTAATAGCATATCCACGGCTTTTAATTACAGCTTTACAGCGGCGAGGCATTGACTCTATTAATTTTTGACATTTTGCAAGAGAAATAGAGTTCCAACCTCTAAAAAAACGTCATACAGCTCTCTTAAATTTCCACACTTTGTAGTTTAAACCTTTTTCTTTACTTCAAACCACAGATTCTCTATTGGGTTTAGATCTGGACTGTTAGCAGGCCAGTCTAAGACAGAAACTAATTGCGCTGTAAGAAATTCCTTTACGGTGCGTGCAGTGTGCTTTGGATCATTGTCATGTTGGAATGTCCAAATGACCGGTAGAACGTCTTCAGCGTCTGGTAACATTGTTTCTTCCAGTATATTTTTGTATTGGAACTGATCCATGTTACCTTCTATCAACTTTACAGGTCCTACACCATGTCCAGAAAAGCAACCCCAAATTTTCACATTTCCACCACCGTGCTTTAATGTAACTTTCGTGTACTTTGGGTCGAATGCTTTATTCGGGGGACGTCGTACATATCGTTTTCCATCAGAACATACTCTGTTTATTTTCGTCTCGTCAGAAAAAAGTACATTTTTTCACTGTTGCACAGTCCAGTTTTCATACTTTCTCGCAAATGCAAGCCGGGCTTGCCTGTGGCAAAGTTTTAACATGGGTACCTTTCTTGCTATCCTACCGTGCCATTTTTCTTCTACCAAACGTCTTCGAATAGTGCGTGCTGAGATTGCTGAAGGGTTGTTTTCACCAAAATATTATTTTCTAAGCTCATTGGACCCATTAAAAGGATTTTGTTTTGCCATACGAACGATGTTTCGGTCATCTCGAGGAGTTGTTTTTCTCTGTTTAGGTACACGTGGAACATTCGAAGTAGTTTGATACGTAGCAAAATGCTTTACAGCGTGGAAAACCATCGTTTTTGAACATTGCAGATGGTCGGCTATCTTTTTATAAGACCAATTCTTCCGGCGAAGTTTTATTATTACTTCCCTTGTAGATTTATCACAACTTTTATTTTTTCCCATTGTTTTTTCTAAAGAAGCAATCACCTTTAATCTTTTACAGCACGTAATGGCGCCAAAATTATACAAACAGTAACAAATCGACTGAGTGTTCTCTATTTAAATTTGAATAAAGGTATAAACTACTTAGCGTTCTTAATTACGTGACCAGCCAGTAATAAGGAATACTTTGTTTAAAAGTAGTGTAAAAAGTTTGCCTATTGATTTTTAGCCAATCATGTGTATCAATGAATACAGTGGTAATATGGAAATGTTTTACGATACCGAGAGAAATAAAAACAAATGAATACAATTAGTTCTGCATCTTAGTTGGAAAAAATCTTCCCTTTATATCAGCGTTCTTAATTATATGGCCACCACTGTACGTCAGGTGAAGTCAGGTCACAGTACTGACCTACTTAGAAGTGTAACACACCTCTCTGCGCCAAGCACATATACGTCAGGTGAAGTCAGGTCACAGTACTTACCTACTTAGAAGTGTAACACACCTCTCCGCGCCAAGCACATATACGTCAGGTGAAGTCAGGTCACAGTACTTACCTACTTAGAAGTGTAACACACCTCTTCGCGCCAAGCACATATACGTCAGGTGAAGTCAGGTCACAGTACTTACCTACTTAGAAGTGTAACACACCTCTCCGCGCCAAGCACATGTCTCTGGAGCCTAGGAAACTACCAAAAAGGAAGATATCAAATTGTAGTGTAAAAAAAATAACCAACAAAAAATATTACTTTTACTTATCCTATTCGTATGTCAGTGGTTAAGGGTTTATATATGTACCCTTTCACCGCGCTGCTATTGGTCACAAGGCCTCAAGCTGGTTTCTGGCCTTAGGCCGGTGAGGTGACGAAAAATCTCAGTGACTAGTTGTTTTTGTAATCTTTGATTGAAAACTAACTTGTGAAATCTAATAAATTGGTGTGTTTATTTATTACACAGGCATATCTGGAGATGATGATGAAGCAAGAAGACTGGAGCAGTCAAACAATGCTGTCACTGATTTGGTGATCTCCAATGACTCTGATTCAGACCAAGATAATAATGATGAAGAGCAAAGGGAGAAAAAGAAGCGGCATCACAGAACTGCTAAAGTATCTAAACAAGAAAAGGCTGAAGCAAAGAAAAAAGAAGTATTAAAAAAACATCCCCTGTGTGTCCAGGTATCGGTAATTGTGAAAGATGGCACAGCATTGAACCTTATATTCTCATACCTACTGCACTTAAAAATAGTAGCAGTCAAGTTTAGTGTGTCTTTACCAAAGCCTGTCACCGGAGTGTCAGCTGCCGATGTTCTGAATGGACACTGCATCCTCAATGAGCTGTACCCTGGAGACACCGGGAATGACTCGCCTCATCCTGCTACCTCATTTTTACTGAAAGCTGCAGGCATATCCGACGAATTCCCCCTTTTCATTTGTGAAGTTGGACGGCCATACATCTGGTCTCAAAGAATGTGCGGCTTGGATTTCATGGCAGCTGTTGTGGGTGATCAAAAGACCAACAAAGTAATTCAACCATGTCCCAATCTTAGTGTTACGACTGTCGAAAACTTTATCCTGACCCTGAAGAAAAGATTGATTTCCAGGGTGGCATTGATGAAGGAATTACAAGACTTAGAGTCAGGAAAAGTATTGCCAACAAAACGTGATGCAGCATACCCCATAAGATTTTCAGGATCATTGATTCAATGGCAGTCGATAGGATGGCTGGAGTACACCCAGTCACCATCTACAGCATTTTTGATAGCTGAAGATATGGTCACTTCTAATGACATGCTATATAGAGCTATCTTTACCAGACAATCTGCAAAACTTGTTGCATTAGTTGTACTTCGAAGTGATTATCCCAAAAAAGCGCCAATTTTTTCTTTAACTCTGCACTGGAATGGAACCCACCATGCAGGCATTAGTGATGATATTCGCGATATCGAAAGAGTTATCAACACCGACTGGGGATCAGACAACCAGTACACACTTTCAGCACAAATCAATAAACTGCTCACTTGTCTAGATATTCTATTGGAAACCACAGGATCGTCAGAGTTTCCCCCGGACAAAGTAATGTTTAGTCCAGTTCGCGGCCGGAACAGAGTTAAACCATATAAGCTCTTGAAACAAGGCTCTGGTGTATTTGTACAATACTAAAAATATATAAATGTGTTTGTATTTAACGCAGAAAATGATTGAATTGCTAATTTTATTTTATTGCACTATTAGCTTTTACATAATTCTTTGAACTCCAATAAACTGCACTCTGGCTTATTAGGTGTTTTATTAGTGTCATAAAAGGAAACCTTATTAATCCTCCATGGCACATACACAGTGCTCCCAACCAGGGTTCGAAGTGATAATTATCATTGATAATTATCAAGATAATTATCATTGATAATTATCAAGATAATTATAGGTTGATAATTATCTTGATAAGTATAATCGAAAATATTTGCCACTGGTTAATATGTCGCATTCAACGACTGCGTATATCGGAACATATACGCAGACGACGACGACGATATGATGATATTCCACTCATCAATTTAATTAAGAAGTATGTAGTTGATTAACTTATCGTATTTTAGTTTGCAAGTTTTTATAACGCAATTATAAACAAAAAAATTATGAAAGATTACTGATTGTTAAATGTGTATAATTTATTTACTAAACTACTTGCTTCTAACATAAATGTTGATATGTAATATCAGTTAAAAAAGGATTCCTAGGCTCAATATCTGTTTGATAATTATCAGATAATTATCATGATAATTATCGCGATAATTATCAAAGGGCATTTTTATCTTGATAATTTCAAACCCTGCTCCCAACACTAGGATTCCCTGTGGCACAGGGCCTGTGCCGTGGGTATCAGTATGCCCAGACCATGAGACCCAAACAGAAAAAAATATAATGTCGAGCATATAGTTGTGCCTTGGGACCGGAAGGTATGTTCACTATAGTTTTATTTTGTAGACAAATAATACACTAAAATCTCGTGATGTTAAATTAAGTATTTATTATAACGAAACAAAATAATATTATAATACAACAGTCTTTATTCTTAATTCAGTAAAGCATTGAACAGCTTGTTTCCAAGAGATGCTAAGGATCACAATTCTGGCAAAATAATAAATGATTTGAAAAATAATATACACAATATGTTTTCGAACATTCGATCATCTTAGTTTTTCGAGAAAATACTTTCTATTTGATAGCTTAAACCTAGAAATGCCATATTGTTATTGGTCGAAAATGAGATCTCTACCTATAGCATAAAGATACACTCAATGTCACACTTTTATAATTTCCTTTTATCATTACAATACACTACATGTTAATAAGATACTTATTTGGAAAAAATCTACAATCCTAGTTTTTTTAGTATTTTTCTCTATTTATTTTCTAAATGTTCGCAAAAATAAACATACGTTCATTTTTAAATACCGTGATAATAAAGGAACCGCTGGGCTACGATCCCGGTAAATGTGTGCTTACGTACTAAAATTTAAAACTTTACGAAATCTATTATACAACCATTTTCAAAATAAATGAAGACATCTAAAAAGCTCAATCTTTATATCATGAAGCACTAAAGTCTGCTCTAAAACGATCTATTTATATGTCATATATGATAATGTTAAATATGTACTAAGAAATCCACTTGCAATGCACTGAATATAAAAAAATATAATAATTCACTATTGCAATCTCACGTAATCTTCATTTTCAACCATTGCATAATATATAAACGATTCTTATTTCACTTATTCTTTTATTAATTCTGGTTACTAATTGTTTTCAGGTCTATCCATTTTTTTAAACAATAAAATCACTTTTTCATTTTGCTTCACGTGTGTATGTGTAAAACTAGTATATTGCATTATGAGATCCCGGCCTCCAGTTTGACATCCATGATCTTGCGCGGCCCCTTGAGGCAATTGAGCCGCCTCTGAACTGCGTCTCGGTCTGTAACATACAAATAAATTTTATTAAAAACTAGCGACTCGCCCCGGCTTCGCACGGGTAGCCCCCGGTGTAAAACAGCCCCCCCCCCCCGATATTTTATTACTTATTCTGCTATTCAGAGCGGAGAAGAATCCACCAAAAAAGAGATAACTAACATCGGTCCAGCCGATCTTGAGTTATAAGTGGTGTAACTAACACGACTTTGTTTTATATATATAATATAGATTTAAAACTATTTTCACTGGTCCATCCAACACCAGTTTTCATACAAAAGATGCAAACTAGAAAAATGTTTATTGCAGCGCCCCCTGCCGAGTTAACACCATAACACCCATTTATGAGCCATCGCTGATGAATCACAAACCCTTTACATAAAACCGTATCTAAATCAGTCAAACCGTTTTGGAGATAAATGGGAACATTGATTTGCACACACAAACAACCTCTCGCCCTAAACGCATACTTTCTCTTCACTCTGGAAAACGAAGAGCATCAAATGATTGCCTTGTAACGGCCGCATGAAATCGGTGAGTAGATACGGTTAATGACGTCATGGCCATTTTATTTTATTTGGCCTCGGTTGTTGTGATAAGTACACTTGGAGAGCGTGGTGCGGTGTTGCGGATGCGGACATGTAGCGTCCCTCGCACTCCTTCATGTCGCGAACAGCTTCTCGATAGTTGTGATACGTACACTTGGAGAGCGTGGTGCGGTGTTGCGGATGCGGACATGTAGCGTCCCTCGCACTCCTTCATGTCGCGAACAGCTTCTCGATAGTTGTGATACGTACACTTGGAGAGCGTGGTGCGGTGTTGCGGATGCGGACATGTAGCGTCCCTCGCACTCCTTCATGTCGCGAACAGCTCCTCGATAGTTGTGATACGTACACTTGGAGAGCGTGGTGCGGTGTTGCGGATGCGGACATGTAGCGTCCCTCGCACTCCTTCATGTCGCGAACAGCTCCTCGGTAGTTGTGATACGTACACTTGGAGAGCGTGGTGCGGTGTTGCGGATGCGGACATGTAGCGTCCCTCGCATTCCTTCATGTCGCGAACAGCTCCTCGATAGTTGTGATACGTACACTTGGAGAGCGTGGTGCGGTGTTGCGGATGCGGACATGTAGCGTCCCTCGCACTCCTTCATGTCGCGAACAGCTCCTCGGTAGTTGTGATACGTACACTTGGAGAGCGTGGTGCGGTGTTGCGGATGCGGACATGTAGCGTCCCTCGCACTCCTTCATGTCGCGAACAGCTCCTCGATAGTTGTGATACGTACACTTGGAGAGCGTGGTGCGGTGTTGCGGATGCGGACATGTAGCGTCCCTCGCACTCCTTCATGTCGCGAACAGCTCCTCGGTAGTTGTGATACGTACACTTGGAGAGCGTGGTGCGGTGTTGCGGATGCGGACATGTAGCGTCCCTCGCAATCCTTCATGTCGCGAACAGCTCCTCGATAGTTGTGATACGTACACTTGGAGAGCGTGGTGCGGTGTTGCGGATGCGGACATGTAGCGTCCCTCGCACTCCTTCATGTCGCGAACAGCTCCTCGGTAGTTGTGATACGTACACTTGGAGAGCGTGGTGCGGTGTTGCGGATGCGGACATGTAGCGTCCCTCGCACACCTTCATGTCGCGAACAGCTCCTCGATAGTTGTGATACGTACACTTGGAGAGCGTTGTGCGGTGTTGCGGGTGCAGCGGGTGTCGCTGCACGAGCGAGTGCAGCAGCACCTGCGCGGAAATGTAGCGTCGCTCGCACTCCTTCATGTCGCGAACAGCTCCTCGATAGTTTTGATACGTACACTTGGAGAGCGTGGTGCGGTGTTGCGGATGCGGACATGTAGCGTCCCTCGCACTCCTTCATGTCGCGAACAGCTCCTCGATAGTTGTGATACGTAAACTTGGAGAGCGTTGTGCGGTGTTGCGGGTGCAGCGGGTGTCGCTGCACGAGCGAGTGCAGCAGCACCTGCGCGGACATGTAGCGTCGCTCGCACTCCTTCATGTCGCGAACAGCTCCTCGATAGTTGTGATACGTACACTTGGAGAGCGTGGTGCGGTGTTGCGGATGCGGACATGTAGCGTCCCTCGCACTCCTTCATGTCGCGAACAGCTCCTCGGTAGTTGTGATACGTACACTTGGAGAGCGTGGTGCGGTGTTGCGGATGCGGACATGTAGCGTCCCTCGCACTCCTTCATGTCGCGAACAGCTCCTCGATAGTTGTGATACGTACACTTGGAGAGCGTTGTGCGGTGTTGCGGGTGCAGCGGGTGTCGCTGCACGAGCGAGTGCAGCAGCACCTGCGCGGACATGTAGCGTCGCTCGCACTCCTTCATGTCGCCGAATAGCTCCTCGATAGCTGCCATCTGACACTGCAAACAAGGGCATAGTTACGATAAGAGTTGCTTGCGCTAAAGGCCGATCTCCTGCGCGGTAAGAACGGAGCGGGGGGAGATGTTTCCGGGTGGGTGAGAGGGGTGCGCGGAGCAGAGTGCTCAAGTCAATCGCGACAGTGCGGTGGCGGTGCTCGCAGAGCGCGGTTGGTATTTTTGTTACGGACGCTTGGACATAAACGCACAAGGTAAACGACTTGCCTAGATTAATCCCAAGATGAATAGCTACTCCTGTTTTGCGAAAAAAAATAACTAGCAAGCTAAACAAATAGCATACAATGTATATAACTTAACTAAACTACTAGATAGATATTAAAAAATTCTTAAAAATACAGATACTACAATTATATTACAGATACTGCACAAGTCTTTGGATTATTGACTCCGTGTGTAGCGCTTCCCGCCACCGCTTCCTTCTTACCGCGCAGGAGATACGCGAGTTAAGCGGTCGGCCTATAGCGGGCGACGTGCACAAAAATGTATCTTTTGATAAAAACTATTACTATTCATAAACTTCAAAAACTAAAGCGACGCCAATTATAAAGAAAAAAACCCTGGATCAGATTAAATAATAGTTACAACTGGCTTTCTCTATGTTTCCAAATCGTGACGTCACAAGCTGACGCCATGATACCTGCAAGCGTTATGAAGCGAAATTCAAAGGTGGTTTAAAAATGCAAAATGTTGCTAATAAACGTTAGTTTTAAACAGAAATAAGAACATTTTTGGCAACAGTACACCCGTAGTACATTATAGAATATTTTTTCAAAAGAAAGACTAAAGTTAAGTTACTGTCACAGATAAAATAATACTTTAAAGAAGTGTGTCTTACCAGTTCAATAGCATGTTCATAGAGTATTTTATCACAGACTGCGGGAGTGATACCAGCTTCGTGAAGCCTCTTGGACTCTGACACGATCCACTTGTACTTCCCATTCATCAGGGAGACCACTGCAAAACAAATATATATTAAAAAGACGTAGACCTAACATTCGCCATGACATGTAGATGACCCCTGGGCTTATAGGGATATCATGATAATACCACCCCAGTCACTAAAGTTTCTGCCTGAACATGCTAAGGGTGAATTTGTTGTGAAAAGTGACTACAGGTCTAGCGCTTACCTGAGTCAGTCCCTGATGTATGGGAGCGGTACGGAAGGGGTGTTTTCGTCTCTTAAACTATCAGATGACATGAAGCCACGCTTCATTTTGATGTAACGAAAACACCCCTCTCGTACCGCTCCCATACCTCAGGGACTGACTCAGTTAAGCGCTAGACCTGTAGTCCTAGTGACAAAAACTCCGCCTTAATGCCTTTTTACTAGCTTTTATTTAACTTGCAATGTATGTACGTTTGTCTGGGTGGAATCCGGGTGGAATCTTGCAACTGAATTTTAAAGCAGTTATCCTCAACAGGTTGAGCTGAAATTTGGCATACCTGTCAAGTTCCGATGACAATACAATATGATGGTGACAGCGTGGTGATCTGATGATGGAGACGGAAGGTGGGCAACGGAACTCCTTGATGGAGAATAGTAGACTGACCGTGTTTAGGCTCATTTTGATTAGCACCCGGTTACAATCACTAATTTTATAAAAGTTTGTATTGAAAAATATATTTTTCACAAATAACTTATTAACACCAATAGAAGCTTAGTATTTCGGGGCACTACCATAATGTTATTATTGACAACGGCTATGATGTATATGTATGATGTATATGATGTGCGGCGACAGTGTACAGCCCGAGCCGCACCGACTCGTTGCACAGTGTACGTACCGTTGCGCACTTGCGGCGTGGGCTGCAGCGTGCGCGCACGGTAGTGCGCCGCCGCGAGCCGCAACCCCGCCGCCAGCGCCTGCATCGCCTGCACCAGCAGCCCGAGCCGCACCGACTCGTTGCACCGATCTGAAACAACACGACTATAAACATAGCTGCATTTGACGGGCGAACAGCACGACGCGGCGAGCCCGGCAGCAGCAATCCAACCGTGACAACACTTATTACTTAGATCAACTCTCAACGCGTGTACATAGTACCGAGACTATGTTGTATACAAGTCACGCTCGGAGGACATAGTGGACGCAGGTACGAGAGCGCTGTGATAGATTGAGCACAGCGGTATTGAGCCCTTAGGAGAGACTTTGCCTCTCTCTCTCTGCGTGTTCTGCCGTTTGTATAATGGGTTTTGTTTCGAGGACATGATACCAGCAGAAAACACCTATTTTCACCGCACCGCTCGCCATCGGCAGAGGATTCATCCCCACACCTTAGAGCCAGGGTGGTCCCGGACTGTGCGGTTTCAGAGGAACTTCCTCCCGCGAACACTCAGGTTGTGGAATGATCTCCCTGCTGGGGATTTCCCAAGTGACTACAGTATAGGGTTCTTCAAAAGGGGTGTTTGTAATTTTTTTAAAGGGTCGGCAACACGCGTGATATGCCTCTGGTATTGCAGGCGTTCATAGGCTACGGTAACCGCTTACCAACAGGTGGGCCGTAAGCTTGTTTGCTACCTTGATAGTATAAAAAAAAAAACTTTCTCGTATTATCTGCACGTTTTGATCAGTCTAGCTAGGGCAGCGAAGAACGAGGGGTGTTTTCTTAATTATTTACTACTATAGGGTAAAAAAAAACTGTAATAGCGCACTCTCGTGTACGTAGAAATGAGAGACTAATAATAATAAATAAACAATGCTGGTCAGTTCACACAACATTATCTAGCCCCAAGCTAAGCAGAGCTTGTGTTATAGGTAGGTACTAGATAACTGATATACTTAATACAATACATTACACAGATAGATATTTTTTATTATACGGAGAAAAAATGCAGAACACCCTGAACAAATATCTGCAGATCGTACAAATATTTGTTCCGAGACGGGAATCGCACCCGCAACCTCCTGCATCGCAGGCGAACCTTCGCCCGCTGCGCCACAGAGGTCGTAAAGAGGAGGTCTCTACAAGTAGCATTACCGTCGGAGGCGTCCATGAGCGCGGCGATGGGCGCGCCGCACGACACGGCCAGGTCGGACAGCAGCTCGGCCAGCATCAGCACGAAGTTGAGCTGCGAGAACACTTTGCTGTGCTCCTCCTGCCAACACAACACACCAGAATAAGGTTCAACTGCACCACCAATATAAACGGGCGGTTAACGGCTATTTAGCCTGAACGCACCACGTCCCAATCATCATCTGCCGTTGTAGTTAGAGAAGACCGTAGCCAACTGTAACGCATACTCTATCATCAACTTGCAGAGAAGTCCACTGCTGGACATAGGCCTTCCCTCATAGAATGCCATGACGAACGCTCTGGAGCTATCTACATCCACCGACTTGCTGGGAACTTTAATGTGTCGTCGAGCCTTCTACACTGAGTATTAGTCCGGTTCGGGGTCGCCATTCGAAGCGCGTTGAATGAGTTGTGTAATGTGTACAGTTAGTTACCGCGAGTATGGTCTCCTCCTGCAGATTGGGTATGTAGACGGGCGGGTCGAGCGGCTGGTGCAGTTTGATGCCGCGCAGCAGCGCGTCGGGCAGCGTGGCGGCGCGCTTCGGCGAGCCGCCCGACGAGCCGCTCGCCTTCAGCGCGAGCGCCGCCGGCGGGGACGTTCCTGAGGACAAAGCACCGCGTCAACATCCCACGAGCCCCGCGCCTGCTAGTGTGCCTCACGGACCAACCGGTATACACAACTAGTTACTAAATCAAAATCCTTTTTACTGAATTTTGTTGGTGAGTGTTGGTCAGGGCACAATGAGTAGGTTAGCAGATGTGACATGGATTGAGGATCCATGCCATATTCACAGCGTGTCGTTGCCCAATTGGGTTCGGAGTCGATTGAGAGACATTCAAGGCCAGGGGAGTTCGTGCCTGCAGCCTCTTCAGCAGGCTCAATGTGGTTTACTAAGAATATACAATCATGTCTAGCACATAAGGTATATTGTTGACCTGTGTAGCGCGTCGGGCGAGATTCCGGCTGAGATGCGAGAGGTTGCGGGTTAGATTCCCGCTGCCGGATAAATGTTTGTATAATCTGCAAACATTTATTCGGGGTCCCACCTGATACCACATCATGTGGTATCAGGGCCTCGATCGTGCTAACTTTGAAAGACCAGGGTGGCTACTCTTGACACTCGATCGCAATCCTAATTTGGAATTTGCTGTCAAATCGTGCCATTTGGTACTCTTGAATCCAATCCTACCACAAGATTGGATGCGAACCTGGTGGAACTTTAAGAAACTAAACGAAATCGACTATACTCGAATCCAAGATATTTGGGAAAATAAGTAATAATTAGGTGAAATAATAAGGATTATGCAAGTTATTTTCAAATGTAATGAATGGTTGTTTTATTGCGTTGTGTGTAGCTACACACAACCTACGTCATGTTGATCTCTCAAGAGACATCAAGCGAAGTCGGTTGCGTACATGATTTCAATTTTAATCTCGATTTTGATCTCGAGTGCTAAATTTTGTGAAAACTGGATTGGGATCGAAACTGTTGTCAAGGGTAGCCCCCCAGAATCGTTCACGTTATTTCGTACGTTGTATGTCATTAATTTCCTTACTCCGCTGCATATCAGGTCAATTCAAGCAGGGATCCCTCAATTCAGACGCACAAAATAACGCGGACGGTTCTGGGTTTGTTTTGGTAATTACGTTAAAAATTAGCGCGACTATATATGTGACTGTTGGGTGTGCTATGTGCTAGTTACCGGATCTGCGCAGCGGGCTGGCGTTGGTGGGCGACACCTGCCACAGCGAGGGGGGCGGGGAGCTGCCGGAGTTGCTGCTGCGACGCCGACTCGACGGCGGAGTCATCGTGAACGGGACCTGACAAACCAAACATTGCTATATTACTACTAGTCTCTAATACCCGCACGCTTCGCTTGCGTACTATCTTCATTAAAGGTGATTGCTTAGCTGACACAGAAGCTTAGGATGCCGAGGAATAAACTAATTTTATCACACTTATATTGTAAAATCCTCATTAGGAACTCAAAAATAGAAAAACATGTGTTTCAAAAAAAGCTTTTATTAAATTAGTGATCGGAACCGTGTGCTGATCAAAATGAGCCCGGAACATGGCTAGTCTACTATTATCCAACGAGGAGTACCGTTGTCCACCTTGCATCTCCGTTGAAATAACTTTGTCACGGTAAACCTGTCGTGTCCTGTCACGGTCGCCATGAAATAACTTCGTCAGGGTAAACTGCTCCAATAAGACTACATGGTTACGTACAATGATTGATTGCTTTATTTCACATTTACCAGCTAAATATAACTATAACACGACGTGTCTTATAATACTACGTGACTATCTTTAGGATCTCTAACGATACACATTGATCACGTATAGCAACCTAACCTAATTTAGATGCTTTCTTATTACACCGTCATCAGATCAGCTCGTTGTCACCATCATATTGTATTTTAGTATCATATTGTTTTAGTGGTAGTAGAGCTTTTTTGTGAAAGAGTTCGTCTGGGGAAGTACTACCACCATACCTATTTCTGCCGCAAAACAGTAGTGCTCGCATTGCTGTGTTCCGGTTTGAAGGGTAAGGGTGCCGGTGAAATTACAGGCACATGAGACTTTTCATCTTCATGTCTCAGGGTGGCGGGCGCAGTGCAATGCCACATAGGGCGCGTCCTAGGTGGACGTGACCTATGAGGTAATGCACTGTTCATAGGCAGAGGTTACCGCTTAATATCAGGTGGGCCATCAGCGTGTTCCGTCATTCAAGTTGTATAAAAAAAAAAGTCATCGGAACTTGAAAGGTATGCAAAAATTAGGCTCAATCGGTCGAGGTTAACTGGTTCATAATTCAGTTTCAAGATTTATCACACACTAACATACTAACAGGTCAAGCTAAATAAAAGCTAAACAACCATATAGTATGGAAGCTACCATCAACCCCCCCGTCGAAACCTTCTGGCTTCTCACTGCCGAAAAGATAATGGTGCCAGCTCAACAGATTTGTCTGCGTTTCCACCAAAGATATGCGAGGTAGATGAGCGGTGCGAGGATGCGTAGCGAGACTGTGGAACGATGTGAGTGTATCCACCAGAGATGTGCTAGGCAGCTGAGCGGTGCGAAGATGCGTAGCGACGCTGTGAAACGGTGCGCAGATGAGCGGTGCGAGGATGTGTAGTGGGCTCTTTTCAGACGCGAGCGAGTAGTTTCTCGCTCGCGTCCATCCTTTGCACACATTTCGCACACATCCCTTGCACACATCCCTCGCTTGTTTTGTACGCATAAAAACCTCGCTCTGCTAAGCTGTTTCCACCGGAGCTGCGCTGAGCGAGGCTAGGTAAATGAAGTGATTCTATTGGTTCTTAACAAACACATCCCTCGCTACGCATCCTCGCTCATCTCTGGTGGAAACGCAGCCTAAGAACCGCGAGTTTTCATGCATGTTTTCCACACACCAAACATGAAGGCGACCCAGCGGACTTATTCGCCCTTGAAAACGACGCAATTCAATGGACACATAAATTATAAATAGAATTATGGTTTCTTGTGCGATTGTACAAGGCCATACGAATAAATAAAAGCTTCTAAAAACATGAGTGTGACATTATAGTTTCATGGTAAACAAAAGTGCAACCATACAACCAGGGATTACAATGACAATAGGATGGACTGAAATGATGCAACGCGGAACATAACACTGCATTATAATAATGTGTTACGAAACGATGTCACACATTAATTATCTTTTCAATTCAGTTGCTCGAACCGTGTACTTACAAGGTCAGTAAACATAGCTTGAAAGTTAATTTTACCGCACGGTTCCTGGGGAAGGTAAAGTATTCTATACGATTAGAGCGCTGATGATGATGATGAATGTCAGAAATTCACAGCTTTGCAAAATTAATCGGATAACGGAAACTTGGTCAAAGTTGGTTTGCAGGATTTGAAACGTACAAACAAACAGCCCCGTGGACAGCCAGAAGGACAAACGTGTCAATAGGTACTCAAGGAACTTAAGATACAAGATAACTAGTAGGGTTTCCTCCATCTGGCTCCAGCAAATCCTTGAGTATTTTGGTCATATAGCACGGAAAGGCGGTGACAACTTAGAGAAGCTGATTATCACTGGCAAAATTGAGGGAAAGAGTCCACGAGGCCGTAGCCCGTTACGTTGGTCAGACCAGTAGGGTAATTGCGCAATTCCATTGAACCCCACTGAACATCGGTAAAACTCCAAATTTGACATTTATAGCCCAGTCTGGACACTTTTCTGTCAGTTTCGTATTGTGTAACTCCTTGATAGCGGCAAATTTGTGACGTCCCACTATGAGCCAGTTTCAAGCCCAGTGACTAGTGTCATTCGTACCAGAACCAAAGCTCAGTCTGACGTCACTGCACATCGAAAAAATCCTTCGGCAATTCCTCGAGATGGTAGTGTGACATGAACACTGGTGGTCGATTTGAGTACTCTGACAGTAGGTTTGGAATACTCTGACAGTAGGTTTGGAATTACGCAATAAAGGGGCAGATCCGCACCACTCTCGATTCAAAACTCCACGAAGCCGTGCAGCTCGCCGGCAACAAATCACATTGGCGCTACATCGTCCGACAGAAAGTGATCCATGGACGGGGTCACGGCCCTTAGCATTGAGGAATACGACGCGAGAAGGACTAACAAACAAAGCTTGTTATAATGAATAGCAACTCACGGTAGGCGGCGAGAGTGATCCGATGTTGTTCGCGTTTCGACTGTAGTTGGATCGGAGCACGTCGATGGGCTGCGAGCGTGGCACGTTGGTGTTGGACGCGAGCGCGACAGAGTTCTGTAATACAAACAAAATGTATTAGAACTAGCCTTGTTTTTAGGGTTCCGTACCCAAAGGGTAAAACGGCACCCTATTACTAAGACTTCGCTGTCCGTCCGTCTGTCACCAGGTTGTATCTCATGAACCGTGATCGTTAAACAGCTGAAATTTTCAAAGATGATGTATTTCTGTTGCCGCTATTACAACAAATACTAAAAAACAGAATAAAATAAATATTTAAGGGGCCTCTCCCATACAACAAACGTGATTTTTTCCCCGTTTTTATAGATAACTAGCAGCGCCCCGCGGTTTCACCCGCGTAAGTCTCGATCCCGTGGGAATATCGGGATAAAACTGTGCCTATGTGTTATTCCGGGAGTCCAGTTATCTCCATTCCAAATTTCATGTAAATCAGTCCAGCCGTTTTAGCGTGAAGAAGTAACAAACACACACACAAACTTTCGCATTTATAATATTAGTGGGATGGTACGGAACCCTCCGTGCGCGAGTCCGACTCGCACATGGCCGGTTTTTTCTTTATGTTTGGCGTCGCACGGCTTGTGCATTTGCCATTTTCAAGTATATTTATTGTATTTTCAATATAATTTGCAACGTTACTCTCCTTCCAAGTCGTCAAAGTAACAGGCAAGTCAAGTTTTAGTAAAACCAATTTGAAAAGTCACGCAATTCACTTCCATAACATTTCACTACGCTCGTGCTCTTTAAAAGAGCTACATTGGTTAAAATGCCACCAAAACAACACAAAAAAAAAAACTAGGAAAAGAAATGAAATAAAAGAAGACGTCTTTTTTAAAAAATGGCGGAGAGAGTCAACTAGCCTTTTGTCGGGATAAAAAACAGCCCCTCTCCGCACCTCCTGCCCCCAGAACTCATTCACACACCAAATATCATCAAAATCTGTTACCGAGTTCAGTGGAACCATAACGCGAACGTAGCCGCGGCCGGAAGCTAATAAAACATAGCCTGTAGCACTCAGAGTTAATGTAGCTTCAGCTGAGTGCAAGAATTTTCAGAATCGGATCAGCAGTTCCTGATATTACCTCCTACATCTAAACAAACTCACAAATGTTACCTCTATAATACCTTCTAGATACCAAACTAAATATAATTTAGTCGACCGATGATCCTTGTGATTCAAATAACTGACTATTGACTTAGACGATCGTGCGAGAAATGAGCCCGTAGACCTGTTGGAACACCGTACGGGTATCTACGCTGCCGTGGATGATTGCCAAATGATGCAGTCGACATCCAAACAACAATTACATAGAGTTTTGTAATTATTTTAAATGGGGAGAGTAGGTTTTGGCATGGCAGCTTGCATAAAAAACATGGGCGTGTGGTTCTGTGAAGCTTGGCACTGGTCCCCAAGCCGGACTCTACCAGTGTTATGTTTGAATGGTGTCGTATAGCAAATCAAGACTGACGTGCAAAGATTGAATTACATGCATAAATCACGTCATCGGATCGATTATAATTCGCTCGTGGCGGCCCCGAAACACCGACATTATTCTGAGCACACTTTCTCTAACACACACGAGGCAAGAAATGACGTGGTGTTGCTATTTTGGCTTTATTTATCTGATTAAACCGTATGCAACGGATTTAAGACTGCGCCAACCGCAGACAGACATCTTCACACAAAAACAAACGCCTCGCGCCGCTCGAAAAAGCCATTTTAAATGAATATCACAGTAAGCCACATACCTATATCATATGGTTTGTGCAGTAAGCTTTCGGTTTTATTTATAAAAGAAAATGACCCAGCAAACTAACAGGCAGCCAGGACAAATCTTATAACAACGAATCTTACTAACAAGTTCAAGTAATCCCTTAGTCGGCTTTTACGACATCCACGGGAGGAGATGGAGAGGTATATTCTTAGGCTGGACACAGAGAATACTTCATACATCCAAACTCACAAACAAACTTCCCTCTTTAGTAGATAGTGTAGATGTAGGTATATGGATATCGACTCACCCTCGTGTGCTGGTGCTGGTGTTGCGGCTCGGGCGGGGAGGCGGCGGGCGCGGGGTCCGCGGGCGGCAGGGCCAGCGAGCGCGGCCGCGGCGCCGCCTCGGAGACGGACGACGCGCCGGAGCACTCGGCAGAGCCGCTATCGACTCACCCTCGTGTGCTGGTGCTGGTGTTGCGGCTCGGGCGGGAAGGCGGCGGGCGCGGGGCCCGCGGGCGGCAGGGCCAGCGAGCGCGGCCGCGGCGCCGCCTCGGAGACGGACGACGCGCCGGAGCACTCGGCAGAGCCGCTATCGACTAAACCTCGTGTGCTGGTGCTGGTGTTGCGGCTCGGGCGGGGAGGCGGCGGGCGCGGGGCCCGTGGGCGGCAGGGCCAGCGAGCGCGGCCGCGGCGCCGCCTCGGAGCCGGACGACGCGCCGGAGCACTCGGCAGAGCCGCTATCGGCTCACCCTCGTGTGCTGGTGCTGGTGTTGCGGCTCGGGCGGGGAGGCGGCGGGCGCGGGGCCCGCGGGCGGCAGGGCCAGCGGGCGCGGCCGCGGCGCCGCCTCGGAGCCGGACGACGCGCCGGAGCACTCGGCAGAGCCGCTATCGACTCACCCTCGTGTGCTGGTGCTGGTGTTGCGGCTCGGGCGGGGAGGCGGCGGGCGCGGGGCCCGCGGGCGGCAGGGCCAGCGAGCGCGGCCGCGGCGCCGCCTCGGAGCCGGACGACGCGCCGGAGCACTCGACAGAGCCGCTATCGACTCACCCTCGTGTGCTGGTGCTGGTGTTGCGGCTCGGGCGGGGAGGCGGCAGGCGCGGGGCCCGCGGGCGGCAGGGCCAGCGAGCGCGGCCGCGGCGCCGCCTCGGAGCCGGACGATGCGCCGGAGCACTCGGCAGAGCCGCTATCGGTGGCCTCCACTAGCACGAAGTCATCCTCTCCAGCCCAGGTCGCGTCTGATGACTCGGCTGTAACGATATACAACTCCTTCGTTTATAAATGTAATTTAAGGCGATATTAAAAATATCGAACGGGCGGAGTCTAGCAAGAAAACAATAGGTACATGAAAGTGACAGCGCTATTGCTCACTTGAACCCGGGAAGAGATGAGGTATAGATTTCTTCAGCTCGGAAGTAACTGACGTAAGCGAAAAATGATAAAACTTCGGTTTTGCTTCTAAAGTAGCAAATATATAAAATAAATTATCTATAATTAATCTAATTAATGTGATTACCTACTGAATAGCATACAAATTATCTGGGCTCTTTTCAGATGCGAGCGAAAGTACATAGAAAATACCCAGAACGCCCGGCACAAATATCTGCAGATCGTACAAATATTTGTTCCCATTTGTTGTTATGGTTGCAATGCAAAACTAGTATGTACGCCTGCAGTAACGGGTACAATAATCGTAAAAATGTCGGAAACGATCGTGAAAGTTGTATGTCGCTGTTGTTATATTGATAAGCGCCGTGTCTCTAGGGGTAGGTTAGGGTTATCATATTTGTGTGTACACAATGCAATAATTCATACAGCGATACTGATTATGTTCGATGCTAATGGGAAGAGTGGACTACTTTGAATGTTACATTGTATATTTTCATTATTCTTAGATGATTATACTAAATTCTGTACATAGTGATTCAGTTGAATAAGAATCAAAATGTAAATAGATGACAACATAATCAACGATTTTCTTTAGTTTAATTTTTGTATAGAGGTCGTGAAAATGAGAAACATCTAGGGTACTTTTTTCTTTTTTGAATGCGTGAATGACTGAACAAGGAGATGGCCCACATGAAGTTAAGCGGTAACCTCTGCCTTTAAAAATGCATTACCTCATAGGTCACGTTAAACTATGACGAACCCTATGTGGTATTGAACTGCTTCCGCCACCCTGAGACATATATATGAAGAGTCTCATGTGCCTGTTATTTCACCGGCACCCATACCCTTCAAGCCGAAACGCAGCAATGCGATCACTACTGCTTTGCTGCAGAAATAGGTATGGTGCTAGTACTACCCCGGACGAACTCTTTCACAAAAAAGCTCAACTACTACTAAAACTTCCAGTATTCTTACAATTCTGAAATTTGGAATGCAGAGGCTTTATGACAGAAATAAAGGAATAAGTCTGATATTTATGAACCTTTTTTACGAATGCCTAGAATGCGATAGTAAAGTTTGTAGGAAACAACTCTACAAAGTCAAGTCACTATATGGGCATGGTAGGATAAGTTAAAATGCCAAAACAATGGTGCGGAAGCCTCAGGGCGCGAGTCTTACTCGCACTTGTCCGTTTTTATTATGACCAAGCCTCTGAGTAGTGTAATGAAACTTGCAGACTAAACAGTCAATTAAATTAGGATTATAACATCGCAACTAGGAAAAATATTCAGTGATTTGGCATTGACATTGCACATTTGTTTTTAGTTATTTTTTCAGTATAAATGCTAAGAATTTATTCAGCAAATTCTAGAATATATGTGATATAATGAGATCTTATACCTAATTTAGGTTGCCAATACAAAGTATATCATAGCCTTGGCATGCAAATATTATTTATAATTAATCAGAATATTAAATTACAATAATTAAAACGCACAGTGCGTATTTATTATTATAATTACGCACATTTTGCGTCGCATAAGTTATAATAATCTCCCTGAAGGACTCAAAGAGTTGTCCGGAAACCTATTTAAGATAAAAATACAAAAATGGTTATCAGAGAAGTGTTTTTATTCTGTGGATGAATTTTTGAATTTGAAAAATGACTTGACTATTGTAAATTAAATTAAATTAATTATTAATTAATACCTGTATTGTTATTTGTGAATTAAAAGTTTTTTTTAAATATAATTTGGACTAAGTTATTTTTGTTTGTACAGTTATCACAATATTGTAATTGATTAAGTATTTATTTTATCTAATGTATGTAATAGAGACGTACCTATTTTTAAACATTTGCATGCTTGAGAAGTAAGAACATGTGCTCCTCACTACAACATAAGGCCTTCCATGTATCCTACCATGTTCTAGCAAATAAACTGATTTCATTTCAGTTCATATTCTCAAAGAACAACATTATAAAGATCAAATATATAAAAAAAGTTGCCAATGCCCCTATAATCCATCATTCAGCCAGTAAAAGCATTTGCGTATACTTGGGTTACTGCAAAATAAATTCCCATTTACATTTTTGATGTCTTCCTTTGATGTTTTGATGTTTTTCATTTGCTTATTTGTATACTAATAAGCAAATGTTCACCAAATCAGCGTACCTACTGATGGAATTGCCTAATGGACTGCAAACAGACAATACATTATATCAAGATGATGATCATCATCATCATCACCGTCATCACCATCATCATTACCGTCATCACCACCACCATCATCATCACCATCACCGTCAACACCGTTATCATCATCATAATCATGACCGTCATCACCACCATCATCATCACCATCATCATCATCACCGTCATCATCATCACCATCATCATCATCATCATCACAGCCCGAAATCACCTACTGCTGGGTAGGTGGTCCTTTCTCTTTTGCCATCATGATATACACCGCAAACACGTAAATTTGTAAGAAAGTACATTGCGCAAGCTTTCGGACAGGCAATGTGACACGCAAAGTAGGCGCACTTGTGGTGTCTATCTTGATATATGTTCTGTGATGAATTCAGTTATTTGTATTGAAAAAGCAACACTAAAGAGAGATGAAGTTTTTTAAACGAATTGCAAATTATTTTTGTAGGTACTTTCTCGTTTCATTCGACAGTTTAGTCTTTGAGTATAATTACTTAAACATCATTCATCATTAAAAAAATAATATAAATAAGACTTTTTTTAGAAACTTGTCAACTTTTTTTTTTATTATTTTATTTTATTTATTTCAGTGTTTTTTGAGTTGTTTTGTGTTATTTTGGTGGCATTTTAACCAATGTAGCTCGCTTATAGATCAAAAGTGTAATGAAATGGAAGTGAATTGCGTGACTTTCCAAATTGGTGGAAATTGGCGGAAATAGTTTTTTTTTTTAATACTACTAGAATGACGGAACTAGCAGATGGCCCACCTGATGTTAAGCGGTAACCTCTGCCTATGAACAGTGCACTACCTCATAGGTCACGTCCACCTAGGACGCGCCCTATGTGGCATTGCACTGCGCCCGCCACCCTGAGACATAAAGGTGAAAAGTCTCATGTGCCTGTAATTTAACCGGCACCCTTACCCTTCAAACCGGAACACAGCAATGCGAGCACTACTGCTTTGCGGCAGAAATAGGTATGGTGGTAGTACTTCCCCGGACGAACTCTTACACAAAAAAGCTCTCCTACTAGTTGCGGTAGAAATAGGTATGGTGGTAGTACTTCCCCGGACGAACTCTTACACAAAAAAGCTCTACTACTACTTACGGCAGAAATAAGTATGGTGGTAGTACTACCCCGGACGAACTCTTACACAAAAAAGCTCTACTACTACTTGCCGCAGAAATAGGTATGGTGGTAGTACTTCCCCGGACGAAAACGGACGAACGGTCTTGGCAGTGGAATTCAAGCAGATGAAGTTTTTTTTTTTTTTTACCTAAAATAGGTTTGCGTTTGTCTACATCTCACCTGATGGGAAGCGACGATGAGGGCTATTCAAGCACGCTCGCCTAGAAGATGCAATTTACCGTTGTTTGCAGAACCATGCTCTTATAGTGACACGTCACACGACTTACAAGGCTAGTCGTATAGGTGTTATTATCAGCATGTTGATGACGTCACAGCCACTTGCGCAAGTTGCGTCTACGATTTGATTTGGCAGCAGATTAATGTCTTCAAAACATTAATAATACTCTAATCAGTAGTAACTAATCAACAGATAATAATGATAAGTAGAAGTTTCGACCGGAAGTAACCGACCGGATTCGAAACACCACACTGCGCTTCAAAACTAAAATCGCCGACGTAGGAGAAAAAGCCGCCCAGCTGAAGTGGAATTGGGCTGGACATGTCTGTCGTATACCTGATGAGCTGTGGGCCAAAATAACCACTATGTGGAGCCCTGACACAGCGAGACGGCGTCGCGGCAGACCACGCAGGAGATGGCGCGATGAAATAGATGCCTTTAACACAGATTGGCAAACAATAGCACAGGATCGTAGTGACTGGAGGATATGGGGGGAGGCCTTTGCTCAACAATGGGATGATTCAGGCTAACAGTAACAGTAGATAAGTAGAAGTTATTTTTACCCACGAGGGAACAAAGAAGTTATATGCATTTAGGGTGAGAGGTTAGGTTGTTTGTGTGTGCAAAGGAATGTTCCCATTTATGTCCAAAACGGGTTAACCGATTTAGATACTGGTTTCTTTATATGAAAGATGGTGTTTGCAACATAGTTCTTAAATATATTTGGTGGAAATTAGTGCAGCCGTTTCCAGAATCATCAGCTCGTTTGTTTGAAGGGAACTCCGGTATTTTTGCAGCTAGAACCTTCAGTTTCAGCTCACAATTGTGAAAGAGTTCGTCCGGGAAGTACTACCTCCATACCTATTTCTGCCGCAAAGCAGTAGTGCTCGCATTGGTGTGTTCCGGTTCGAAGGGTGCCGGTGAAATTACGGGCACATGAGACTTTTCATATTTATGTCTCAGGGTGGCGGGCGCAGTGCAATGCCACACAGGGTGCGTCCTAGGTGGACGTTACCTATGTGGTAATACATTGATTATTTAAGGCAGAGGTTACCGGTTAACATCAGGTGGGGCCATCAATTAGATCTGTCAATCAACTAGTAAAAAAAAACACGACGTCATCAGGTTCTAATGATGACCAGCACACGATGAATAGGATCTAGGGTGCAACGGGTGGTTTATACGGTTTTATTCGTATGAAAACTGGTGGTGAGACTAAAAACACTGAAAATTGTCGGGGTTTTGAACATGTATGAAACCATCACGTGTGCGAATAAGTTCAAAAGGTTACCAAATAGATAACAGGAAGAGGATATGACAACTACACTGTACGACTGTGAATGTGAACCCGTTTTATTATCGTTTTATAAACCAAAGTTTATCAAAAGCTGTATATCAAGTCACGTAACACGCGGCTATAATTTATAAACCGGACAAATGCGTGCGGGGAACGCTTAATGTAGGGTTCCGTTTTCAAGTCACAGTTATCACTGCGTAACTATAATAGTAGTTTATGAAACTGTTACATAACAGGGATTATTAAAACACGAGTATGATTTTAAAAAACAGAGCCTTTTAATAGTATCACGCAGTAAAACGACTTGTATTAGTATAGAATAAAAGGTATTTTATACCATTATTTTGTTAGAGAAAAAGCGTTATAATATGAAGTTTATAATTCGAATTTTACGATATGAGAGCAGATAAAAGTTTTCATCAATGTACATCTTTATTATTTGTTTATGTTCATTATCAGCCTTTAGACGTCCACTGCTGGACGAGGCAGCCCCCATTAAATAGAATGGTGGGACTTGCCATATTAACCACGTTTGAGCGGCGGATTGGTGACCGCAGCATTGGTGCTAAATACGCAGATGGATGTTGCTGCCCCATCCCCTGATGTAGTCCCTTAGTCAACTTTTACAACATCCGATAGCAATGAGGGCTTTTAATTTTCAAATAAAAAAAAGAAAAAAAAAAGTAGTTCGATTTGGCTCGATACATGGCACTGACTCAAATGTGGTTGCCATAATTAACAAATGCATTGTCTGTGCTTTTGTGTGATAGTAATAAAATACCTCGAAAATATATCTCGTTGACTTTGACATCTCACTTTATTTTGACAGATAAGTACAGAGCTGGCACCATCTATTTTCAAGGGTTTATGCATGATGTGAAACGGCCGTGGAAACCCCTCATTGACAAATATTAAGATTTCTAGTTATCCGATGTCATTAGTCAATCGTTGACATTGAATATCGTCTCGCGTCGTCGTTCGTCGTTTCGTATGAGGTAGTGCTGGCCTCTGGTGTCAGAGTTTGTCAAGCCGCCCGAGGGCCTCTGACATGGCTTATCGACTGCTATTAATCAATAACAGCCGGGACCGACAGCTTAACGTGCCCTCCGAAGCACAGAGCGATGGAAATCCGCACATAACTTAGAAAAGTCATTGGTGCGGAGCCTAGGATCGAACCCGGTATCGTTGGATTCTAAGTTGCACTATTGAACCGTTAGGCTACCATCGTTCTTTTTTGAACGTCTCGCTAACGTTAATTATTCGTTCTTACCGCACTGAACCCTAAAAATTAATTAATATTCCGCAATTAATTGCGCATTAATATCACAAATGTTCCGATGCGACTCTGCGGCAGACTGTCCGCTTTATACGGCACACCTACTCAAATAGCGATACGACAAACACAGCTAACTCAATGTTTCGATGAACGCAGTTTGGGGAAATGCGCATTAAGCAAGTTAGTCACGCGCGAGCAGCAAAATACACGTAAACATTTACTTGGATCCAGCGTCTTGTTTACCTTTCGAAAATATAATAAACTTAGTCTCTTCTAGTTCTAAGATATTATAATATTTGCATTGGAGGGGTAAGAATGAAAAAGAGTGAGGGAAACGTGAAGTCCCTAGACCCCAATTTAATATTTATACAGGAGGCGTAAGAGCAACCAGTAATTAATTATGTAAAAAATAAGAAAACCCTCAACGCAGTGAAACGGCAGAACCGATTTTGATCAAACATAGCTCAACTCAGCTCACTCCAACTTATACACATTTCAAACAAAAAAATAAAATAAACGGTTTATCCGTTCGGGAGCTACGATGACACAGACAGACACACACACAAACAGACACGTCAAACTTATAACACCCGTCGTTTTAGCGTCGGGGGTTAAAAGAGTATTTTAGTATGAGGAAAACGTAACGTCCCCAGACCCCAATTTAATATTTATATTGGAGGCGTAAGAGTAAAAAAGAGTATTTTAGTATGAGGAAAACGTAACGTCCCCAGACCCCAATTTAATAGTTATATTAGAGGCGTAAGAGTAAAAAAGAGTATTTTAGTATGAGGAAAACGTAACGTCCCCAGACCCCAATTTAATATTTATATTGGAGGCATAAGAGTAAAAAAGAGTATTTTAGTATGAGGAAAACGTAACGTCCCCAGACCCCAATTTAATATTTATATTGGAGGCGTAAGAGTAAAAAAGAGTATTTTAGTATGAGGAAAACGTAACGTCCCCAGACCCCAATTTAATATTTATATTGGAGGCGTAAGAGTAAAACGTAACGTCCCCAGACCCCAATTTAATATTTATATTGGAGGCGTAAGAGTAAAAAAGAGTATTTTAGTATGAGGAAAGCGTGACAATAATACGTTATAAATAATAAATCAAACTCAAGTCTAAGAATGAGCTTGGCTGACAACACCTAAATTCTGTCACTATCTAATAACTTACATATTCAAGTTCAGGTAAGTCATAAAAAGACAGAATAGCGCTCGCGATACAAAAAGTGAGAAAATCACAAAAATCAATATTTAAACAAACATACATGAATACACACACGCCTTTTTCCGCAAAAGTATAAGCAGAGCCTCGAAAGGCTTCTTTACACCGTGGGTTGCTTCATTTTCATGAAGATTAAGTGCCTTAGAAATGGAACGATACGTAAGTACTAAATTTTAGGCTATTAGTCTATTTCAAAGTACATCCTAGTACCTACCTAATCTCATTCAATAAGTGATGCAATAATTTGTCGGAGAACAGAAAATTGCAGCAATTCGCTACATTTGAGTGACAGCAATGCACGCACCGTTACTGATGTCATACCGTTAGCATGTACTATTATTTATTCTGTGCCGTTATTTCATTCGTCATTGCTATAGCGTGAAGCAGAATCGAATCCGATTAAATTGGGGTCTGGAGACGTCACGTTTCAATTCCTACTCCTCCAAAGAACGAGACCACACATCAGAAGCGTACATGCTTTAAAAAAACCGGCCAAGTGCGAGTCGGACTCGCGCACGAAGGGTTCCGTACCATTATCTATATAAACGGCAAAAAAATAACTTGGATAAGGATAACTAAGGATTTGCTAATCACCACGCTCGGCAGGCGGGTTGGTGATGAGTACTCGGGTTGATGCTGCTGCCTTTTTCCTTGTGTAATTCCTGAGTCGGCTTTTACGACATCCTTGGGAGGAGACGGAGGGGTCTATTCTTAGGCCGTACACGGCACAATTAGTGATTATATTTTCCAATACTACTTACTATGCACTTAAAATTCTTTTCTACTTCAATCTGTCCGTGAGCTAAGTAAATTAGGTTCTATTTCAGGTCAAACAAAGGCGAAAATGCATGCTACGAATGCTCAGCTTTCCCTTAATACACTACAATAGTGCAATGCGACTGAATAATGGATACACAATATAAGGGTAATTAAACATAAGGCAGTATTATAGCAGAGAAGTTAGCAAACAATTGTTTATGTCAGTAGGTTGAAAATATATTTTTAAGAATTAGCAAGTTGAAGTGGCAATGGGCGGGCCATATAGCTCGCAGAACTGATAACCGTTGTGCAGAATTAGGGATACTAGTGTATATTGTAACGTTAGTAGTACAGTAGTACTAGTATAGTATTCTTTTATCTGTGACAGTAGTAATGTTATGTTAGTAGTAGAGCTTTTTTGTGAAAGAGTTCGTCCGGGGAAGTACTACCACCATACCTATTTCTGCCGCAAATTAGTAGTGCTCGCATTGTTGTGTTCCGGTTTGAAGGGTATGTTTGCCGGTGAAATTACAGGCACATGAGACTTTCCATCTTTATGTCTCAGGGTGAAGGGCGCAGTGCAATGCCACATGGGGCGCGTACTTGGTGGACGTGACCTATGAGATAATGCACTGTTAATAGGCAGAGGGTACCGATTAACAACAGATGGGCCATCTGCTTGTTCCGTTATCTAAAGTAGTATTAAAACATGTCTCACCGGAGGATGTCGGCTGGGTCTTCTTCGGTGGTTGCGCGCCTGCCGCCGGGTGAGGCTGCGTCTGCGGCGCGGGCTGCGTCACGCGCGCGTGCGCCGTGCGTGACGTCACACCCGCGCTCGCTGCTCCCACACTCGCCGCGCTTGCTCCTAACACAAGTCAACACGTTACAATCAACCCTGCTTGAGCCCATCAGCGGTCTTAATACACTGAAGTTCGATTTCGAAGTGCATTTTGCTATTCAATTAACTGAGGGGTGAGTCTGAGTTTTGCAAACACCATCGTAACGGTGAACGTAACACAATCGTACGTGTATAACATAATAACTAGCTATTAATATGTGCCAAAAACGTCACAGATTAATGGCTAGTTACTACGCAATACACGTACACTCGCCGTTACGATCATCGTTACGATGGTGTGTGTAAACTCGGACTTGCCCCTCTGCGTGTTTTAAAATATTTCTGCTCTTGAAAAAAAGCTATAACACGCAGCGCAATGAACAGCAAAATGGTGATCGCCCTCGATTAGACAATAGCTGAGCTAGTATGATGACCAGACGGACCGTAAAGCTCTAGAGTCCGTACCACGAAAGAAGTCCCGTGTCTGGAACGGTAGGTTCTATGCTCAAAGGGGGTTGCTTCTTGTTTCATCCCAGGAATAGTCATCCCAATTGGTATATATCTTGATTCAACCTGTTTTATTTAAATTATATTCTTATTTCATCCCATACCCACTTATTACAAATTTCTGTCTAAATTCAATGTGACACAGCGTAACAAAGAAGAAGCCCTAGTCAGGACCTACGACCTACGAGTACCACAAAACCCAGACTTGGAATAAATATTTGCAGATTATGCAAACATTTGTCTCGCAGCGGCAATCGAACCCTCACCTCTCGCATCGCAGCCGGCTACTCGTCCGCCACGCCATATAGATCGTCAAGGTTAGTTGTTAGGTTTGAATAGCAAGTGACCAAGCACTAGCCGAGCGAAGCGAGTCTCAGCAGCGGCGAGCTTACATAAAATTGCTTGAATTATAGTAAGGTTTTTTTTAGAGAACCATTAAATCAAGCATTCATTTAAAAGTAATATTGTAAAAAAAAGTATAATTTAAAAGTAAGCATTCTAATAATGCTGCAAACACACTGACTCATATTTTAGGATTGGTATGAAACAAGAATATATATAAAATAAAATGGGTTAAACCCAGATCCCTATTGGGATGAACATGGGCTTGAAACAAGAATATATATAAAATAAAATGGGTTAAACCCAGATCCCTATTGGGATGAACATGGGCTTGAAACAAGAATATATATAAAATAAAATGGGTTAAACCCAGATCCCTATTGGGATGAACATGGGCTTGAAACAAGAATATATATAAAATAAAATGGGTTAAACCCAGATCCCTATTGGGATGAACATGGGCTTGAAACAAGAATATATATAAAATAAAATGGGTTAAACCCAGATCCCTATTGGGATGAACATGGGCTTGAAACAAGAAGCACTCCTCAAAAGTGACAATTTAAATATTTTCTGTTTTCACATTTTGTTCTTCAAATGACCGTGGAACTTTTTTGGTGGAACAGACTCTAACGATAGCCTCCCATTCAAATTGAAAGCGCAAGATCGCGTCACTTTAGACAGAGCAAGCTAAAATTGACTTTATCTGCATTCAAGCGCAGTTTATAACTGCATGCAGGTTTTGTTTGGTATGTGAGCATATCATTAATAAACTTGCAATCCTAAACAGTGGTGATGAATTCGCCAGAATACTGCAATTTTAAACCATGTACTTTGCAGTTATAATTCTTTTCTACTTTAATCTATCCGTGAGCTAAGTAAATTAGGTTCTATTTTAGGTCAAACAAAGGCGAAAACGCATGCTACGAATGCTCAGCTTTCCCTTAATACACTACAATAGTGCAATGCGACTGAATAATGGGTACAAAGCGGCGATGCTCTACGTCTTATAATAATAGTAGTCCTTGAAATTTTTGAACCGTGCAAGTATAGGTCGGTCGTCCGTCGCCAGTAGTCCTTTTATTAGACTCGTGTTCGAATATATTTCACTAATGTATGTGCATTTATTTACATAATGATGCTATGCTATTAGAGTTATATACTGAAATAAATGGTCGAACTATTGACGACACGACTTGATACATTACATTGTAACACAAATACATTGTAAACCCACCCCATGCACAACCAAAGCTTATTAAAAATGATGTACCCTGACTCTCCCAAGACTCTTCAAGGTAACACTTAGTTTCGAGCCGACCTTCGTGTTCGCTTTCCAATATGTCAGCTAGATCCGAATCCAAACCTAGACAATATTCACAGTTTAACTACATGTGCAGACAAATTGTACAGGATTTTAGTTCAAAAATTCATGGACTAAATAACGATACAGCAGAGCGGTGAAGTTCAGTTCGAAATGGTTTTGGCTGTGAATGTCTTATCTGGCTGAGTTATCTATGACGCTCATTATTAAATGTTTCTCTATGCCTACAGTAAACTACCCCGTTATTTATAAGCGTGGTGAAGGCGCAATAGGTTCATAACATGTCTATAATGAGCTCTAGAATTTTAAAGGTTTTTGATAAGAGTTCTTACAGTTTTCAAGAAGAAATAAATATATGGTATTCTTAAGCTTTTTAGCTAGTGAAATCCTTAATTCAATGCAGTATTTGAATTACTTCACTCGATAAAAAAATATCTAAGATTTTTAAAACTGAAATACCGTTTTATACTTACTTACATGTGTTAATTTTTGAAACTTTTGGTAACTTATTAATTACTAATTGAGTTAGTGAAGTTATCAACAAAATTTAACAAAACTCTAAAGGGCATTTATATATAACTTTTTTATATACAAAAACATGGTATCATTGCGTGCGCTCGCCTTCTTCGCCTGATAACAAAATGTTCGTTGAAACTGATTGAACCTATAGCGCCTTAAGCCACGGTATAGTTCAGTTTATTTCTGGCTGGAAAGGAAAAGTATCAAGGTAGCTAGGCCGAAGTAAACTATACCGAAGGTATCAAGGTAGCTATAGGTTGAAGTAAACTATACCGAGACTAAATAAAATGTATAAATAATATGTTTTAAAACAACTCATATCATACAAAGTACAAGAACTAATGAGTTCAATGATATAATGATGTGATAACAATGTATTATCTGTTATATAATGGATGATATGTGAAACAACGACAAGGTAATGACCACATAGCGTTTAACCTCACTGAGATATTTATTTTAGGATGCAGTCAGTTCACGAATTTTGGTAAAAAGGGTATTTTTAAAGAAGTGTGTCTCAAAAACCCGTAACTAAATTAAGTTTTACAAAATATTTGTTGCAGCCATTGTCGGAATCTAAAACAAACATACTACGAGCCGTTAAAAAAATCAAGCTGATTTTTCTCGTCATTGGCGATTACAATTTGCATTCAAAATACCACAGAAAATTATAAATTTCAAACAGCGCTCATTGATAGGTAAGCAAATAATTTTATACGATTTTTTTTAGTTTTTTTTTCTCTGACTTGTCCTTTCATAGGCGCTATTCTGTCATTTTACAACTTATCTGAACTTGAATGACATAATTTAGCATCACTGCGCCTTGAAACATAATTTTTATGAACTATCTATTGTATTATTTGTAGTTTATGTCAACAGATAATGTAACAGTAACAACAAAAGTTCAAAGCAACGTATCTACGGGTTTCAAAGCAAAGACAATACCTAAGTTAGTACCTAGTAGGTATTACTCATCGGTCTGATTAGAGTTTCATATATTCGACATTGTAAAGTTTCATTGTTTTTCTAGTTCAAATAAATGAATTATTCATTCAAATTCTAAGGTCGTTTTCAAATTATACAGTGAATGAATTAGTTAAAAAAATGCTATAAGCTGTAACAATAACAATACCTCAAATCTACGATTCGTTATTCTACTCTGATCTAAACAATATATGTACTTAATTATAACATAAATAATTTTCAGTAGAAACGGGATATTTACCATGATTTTTGAGTTTTATATGTTCCCGATATTTCGGCACAGTGCATGCGCCATGATCACGGGAGAACTAACTACCATATAAAACTCAAAAATCATGGTAAATATCTCGTTTCTAGTGAAAATTATGTACATAACCATGATAGTTTCAAAAGTTATATAACATATATGTTCTTTATTTTAATACTTTAGGTAACTACGTATGTTTTATGACTGGTAATAAATTGTGCCATAGAGGACGAACCCACATCAATTAAATCGTGTAAATGTTGGCAACGATGACACAAATACTGTGGTTAGTGACAAAAGCGGACCCAATTCTACTAAACTAATTGTATTAAAATTGTAAATGAATGAAATTGTAATCGTCTCATACTTGTCACTTTTGATACTTTTGGTATTCTACTAACATTAATGTTTTTTCAATTGCATTATAATTGTGACCATTTAGAAACAATCGTAAAATCTTTCTATGAAAAAATTCGTAAAATCATAAATTTTGCAGACTATTAGAATAATGGTTTTTCTAAACAAAAATAGTAGAATTGGGCCCCTGGTTTACTAGCATTACAGGGCGGATGAAGTGTAAAATTCTCGGTGTCAAATCAAATGCGAGACACCAACGACAACCAGTCTATGACGTAGTTCGCACACGATCAGTGGTGTTTGGTGTTATGGCAAAATGGAAATATTGTCGACCGCATCTTGATATTTAAATCTATGTTTTGTACTTTGAGTTCAGTGCCCCAATTGCTCTAATTTTGAACGTTATAAACAAAACCTCAAAACCTTGTGTAACCTTTACCGTTACAGAGTGAGCACAAAAATGTAACATATAGCCTTAAATGTGAGGTACTTACTCGTGACAGATGTGGTGCGCGGACGTTGAAGAAAGGGATGGTTGAAGAAGACCTCAAAAGGCATGCGCTCGCGAGGGTTGCGCCGCAGCAGACCAATCAGGAGGCTGCACAGCTCCGGACTGGTGCCCGCTGGCATTCTGCAATAACACAGTGAGCATTGACATCTATTCATAACTAGGGTCTACCCGCGGCTTCGCAGGAGGTGTCGGGAGAAAAAGCAGTCTCCCAGCATCCATCCACACACCAAATATCATCAAAATCCGCTCAACCGTTGACCCAACAGACGTAGTCCTGTCCGATGGTCTCGAGTTCAAACAAAAATCTCATAGAAAAAAGCACTTTCAGTGGATTTTTTTACCCGGACCTGTTTGTAATTCGTTGGTATAAGATTTGTCCTGGCTGCTAGCTTATTTAAGTAATGTGTTATTACTCGAAGAAAGCGTTAGCAGAGTAAGTCGTGGGAAGCAATGGCGGCGATGAGCTCACCACTTGTCACGTCTATTTCTCACGTTGGTGCAACCTACAGTGAAAAGAGGCCCATTTGAGGCTCTGCCTACCCTTTCGGGAAAAAAATCGTGTGTCTTTGTATATCCTAAAATGGGAGGGTTTGTAGGAAGAAGAGGCTGAAACTCAAAATGGGCTCCGATGATTTCGAAATAATTTACAGATCGAATTTACTCTCAGGGCGCTCGCCTCGCTCGCATTTGACCATTTTATTTAGTAGCATCATTACCATAATTTATTCAATGTCAATACATAATGAAGATCACATTACAATTCATGGTGTGAATACGGACACACTCAATAACACACTCGCCTTTGTTGTGTTTTCTAGGAAAGTAACACAGTTACTGGATCTCACGACAACTGACTCATTCAATTGTAATGAATGTCGGAAAATTCTGAAAATATATCCTAGCAACACAGTAATCATGTGCAATTAATTAAACTGTTAATGTCAATATAAATACAAGTTATTGAGCCAGAATAAGCTCATTTAGGGGTCGCACACACGGAGATTTAGCGATACAAGCGACAGACGCAATGTCATGTATACATACACATAAAATAAATGAAACAAATAAAATAAATAAAATAAATAAAATAAATAAAATAAATAAAATAAATAAAATAAATAAAATAAATAAAATAAATAAAATAAATAAAATAAATAAAATAAATAAAATAAATAAAATAAATAAAATAAATAAAATAAATAAAATAAATAAAATAAATAAAATAAATAAAATAAATAAAATAAATAAAATAAATAAAATAAATAAAATAAATAAAATAAATAAAATAAATAAATAATGCTGGACACAGTTCACACAACATTATCTAGCACCAAGCTAAGCAGAGCTTGTGTTATGGGTACTAGATAACTGATATACTTAATACAATATATAACATAGATAGATATTTTTTATCATACATAGAAAATACCCAGAACACCCTGAACAAATATCTGCATATCGCACAAATATTTGTTCCGAGGCGGGAATCGAACCCGCAACCTACGGCGTCGCAGGCGAACGTTCGCCCGCCCCGCCACAGAGGTCGTAAACTGTTAATGGCAATAAAAATACAAGTTATTGATCCAGAATAAGTTCATTTAGGGGTCGCACACACGGAGATTTAGCGATATAAGCGACAGACGCAATGTCATGTATACATACACATACAAAGACACACGCCTTTTTCCCCCAAGGGGTAGGCAGAGCCTCAATGGTCCTTTTTTCACAGTCGGTTGCACCATCGTGGAATATAGATGTGACAAGTGGTGAGCCCATCGCCGCCATTGCTCCCCACGACTGACTCGGCTAACGCTTTCTTCCAGTAATAACACATTACATAATAAGCTAGCAGCCAGGACAACTCTTATACCAACGAATCTTATCAACAAGTCATTAGTAGACGACATCAACGGGAGAAGACGGAGGGATCTATTCTTAGGCCAGACACACCACCACAGCAATGTTATGTATATTTTATTTTTTTGGAGTTTACTTCGTAAGTATCGATTTTCATATAAGGACCACGGAACGCAAATAGATGAGGAGTAAAATAAAAAAATGGCGCGTGATTTAAAAGTTAAGTCGATATGTTTTTATGCGTTAACTAAAAGTGAAGTCGTTATGTTTTCTGAATTGGATTGGAATAAACTCCCGTCGAGCGTCAGAGCTGACACACCATTTTTTATTTGTAGGTATTAATGACGGAGGTACACACAGGTAAGTCCACCTAGGACGCGGCCTACGCGGCATTGCAGTGCGCCCGCCAGCCTAAGATGAAAGTCTCATGTGCCTGTAATTTCACCGGCACCCATACCCTTAATAAAACCGCCATAATCAAACCGGAACACAGCAATGCGAGCACTACTGCTTTGCGGCAGACATAGTATGGTGGTAGTACTTCCACGGGCGAGCTCTTTCCTGAATAGCTCTACTACCAACGCCTTTGTGACACTATACAGCTTTTGGAACGTGCTACTAAAAGTCGCGATGCTGTAGGCGATACAACGTATTTTTAAATAGGTTATAATAAAAGTCGCGTATAATAGTCGCGCGTTCTGCTAAAAGTCGCTGTGTGTAAACCTGAACGGCATCATGCTATTGCATGTCAATAAAGCTGCCATTTACAGTTTATCTAATCAATTTATTGAGAATACGTTTTCACGATATTTAAAAAGTGTAATTATTCAGTAACATAAATAAACATAGCATCATAGTGTTGAGGGTATTGGCCCCATGAGTACAGATAAAGGAGAAAAAAGCTGACAAGTGCGAGTAAGACTCGCACCATGAAGATTCCGTACAAACTTAATTATGTGTGTGGATAGTTCATCCATCTCGGTAATCGAGTCTCGACGATTTTGGCCTGTTTTCGATATCGCGGCGGTACTGGTAGAAAACATATTTATGTAGTTTACTCATTAAGAGGCAGACAACAGCCTAATTCTGTCTCAATCTAACTCAGTTAAGTTCAGAATGTGGTGTGTCCGGCCTAAGAATATACCCCTCCGTCTCCTCTCGTGGATGTCGTTAAGCCGACTAAGGGATTACCCGGACTTGTTGATAAGATCAGTTTGTATAAGATTTGTCCTGGCTGCTAGCTTATGTTATTACTGGAAGAAAGCGTTAGCCGAGTCAGTCGTGGAAAGCAATGGCGGCGATGCGCTCACCACTTGTCACTTCTATATTCCGCGGTGGCGCAACCTACTGTGAAAAGAGACCCATTGAGACTCTGCCTACCCCCCTTCGGGGAAAAAGGCAAGTGTCTATGTATGTATGTTTGACGACCTCTGTGGCGTGGTGGGCGACGCCTACGACACAGGAGGTTGCGGGTTCGATTCCCGGCTCGGAAAAAATATTTGTGCGATCTGCAGATATTTGTTCAGGGTGCTCTGGCTTTTTTTCTTTGCACCTATAATAAAAAATATCTTTATATTGTATTAAGTATATCAGTTGTCTAGTACCCACAACACAAGCTCTGCTTAGCTAGGGGCTAGATAATGTTGTGGGAACTGTCCAGCATTATTGATATTTATTTACTATTTATTTTATGTAAGAACTTGATACCCCTCGGCCCGTTCCTGCGAAAAAAGGGTCTTGACAAATGGATGGACAACAAAGTGATGTTTTCGTTGGTACCTTTGAGGCACGGAATCCTAAAAACAGCATGAACTCGATAAAAAATATCAAATATCTTCAAAGTTATCTCGTATAAAAACGCTTAGCACTCAATTCGTACAAATCATAAAATAAAATGATATTCGCAAGAGTCTTTATCGGTTTCAAAGCACTGTAACGACGAGCACCGCTAACTCGTCCGCTTAGACACGGACCTTGAACGCGTACACTGCCCGCTTAGACTCAAGGAAGTAATTGTTGATATTAGCGCGACAAAAAATGTAAGGAAGATAATAAAGCGAATAAATTATGGACGGGTGACACGATATATTTAAATTGACGACACGATTAAGGCCTAATCGAATGTGATGTGGTGCTTCCGGTGTCACAATTTCCCCTCCGTCTCCTCCCATGGATGTCGTAATAGCCAACTAAGGGATTATATCAGGGGATGGAATGCAGCATACACCAGAATGCTCAACATCTGAGTAGTAGTAGAGCTTTTTTGTGAAAAAGTTCGTCCGGGAAAGTACTACCACCATTCCTATTTCTGCCGCAAAGCAGTAGTGCTCGCATTGCTGTGTTTCGGTTTGAAGGGTAAGGTATATGAGACTTTTCATCTTTATGTATCAGGGCGGTGGCGGGCGCAGTGCAATGCCACATAGGGTGCGTCCACGGTGGACGTGACCTATAAGGTAATGCACTGTTCATAGGCAGACGGTACCACTTAACATCAGGTGGGCCATCTGCTTGACCCGCCATACCAAATAGTATTAAAAAAAAAAAAACTGCGACCCCCAATCCACCCGCCAAGCGTGGAGCATTCTCTGAGGAAAGCTTCGCCCAGCGCTACTTGTACTATTATTTATTCTGTGCCAGCGGTGGACGTCTAAAGGTAACTGATGAACAAATTATACACAGAAACTACCCAGAACACCCTGCAAATCTGCAGATCGCACAAATATTTGTTCCGAGGCGGGAATCGAACCCGCAACCTCCTGCGGCGCAGGCGAACCTTCGCCCGCCCCGCCACAGAGGTCTTCAATACCTCTAATAATAGAAAACTGCAAAAAGGAACCATCATACTCATAGTATTGTCTACAACAGGAGTTACAGCCAAGCAACTTTATCAGTGTCTTCGCACCCTAAACTTAATTTCCAAGACTTACCTACTACAAAAAGCAGTCGTTTTAAATACATGCCAGATAACTAGGAGATTCTTGCAAACCGATCAACTTTACGCCACGTGTCAACAGGACCAATTACAAACAACCTATAACCATGACACTCACTTGGCCTAGCCGTAAGTGCTTATTATTACCGCCTTCTTATTTATTTATTTATTCATAAAAAGGAACGACAACATATCGACATTGTCTAAGGATGTTTCGTTTCGAAATGATTTGTTTAAAAACTATTACTCAGATTATTATTATTATTATTATTCTGGTTATGAGTAACTTCATCTCGGCTTTTTATATATAGCATATATATATATTGTACTACTGAATGACGGAACAAGCAGATGGCCCACCTGATGTTAAGCGGTAACCTCTGCCTATGAACAGTGCATTACCTCATCGGACACGTCCACCTAGGACGCACCCTATGTGGCATTGCACGCGCCCGTCACCCTGAGACATAAAGATGAAAAGTCTCATGTGCCTGTAATTTCACCGCCCCTTACCCTTCAAACCGGAACACAGCAATATGAAGTTACTCATAACCAGAATAATAATAATCTGAGTAATAGTTTTTAAGCAAATCATTTCGAAACGAAACATCCTTAGACAATGTCGATATGTGTATAATAAGTCAAATGTTCTTTATGCAAAGGTCCGGGTAACATTCTGTATCTTAGTTCAATACAATAATTAGGAAACAAATAAATGTAGTGTGGCCGAGTGACCCGACATACTTTACAAGGATTCACGCAGCGTTCAACTCAACGATACCTCAACATAGTTGATAATGATAACCTTTGTTCTAGGAGACCGTCGATGCGATGCGACTTGCAACACGCATACATTGTCACAAGCACCGATAGGCATACTGACAATACCAAATAAAAGTGGGCCACGCGCATTGTAGGGTTCCGTACTTGCACGTCACAATATGCAGACTTGGAAGGGGGCTTACCTGTTTTACACAACTAACAACTTCATCTAAGTAATTTTTAATAGAATTTGAAGTTCGACTATTACAAAGCCTACTTAGCTGTGATAGTTTTCCTTTTAACTTCGTTATCATATACTACTGCCGTGTAATTTTTAGGGTTCCGTAGCTAAATGGCAAAAAACGGAACCCTTATGGATTAGTCATGTCTGTCTGTCCGTCCGTATGTCACAGCCACTTTTTTCCGAAACTATAAGAGCTATGCTGTTGAAACTTGGTAAGTAGATGTATTCTGTGAACCGCAATAAGATTTTCACACAAAAATAGAAAAAAAAAACAATAAATTCTTGGGGTTCCCCATACTTAGAACTAAAACGCATTTTTTTTTTCGTGAGATCCATACGTGTGGTGTATCTATGGATAGGTCTTCAAAAGTGATATTGAGGTTTCTAATATAATTTTTGTCTAAACTGAATAGTTTGCGCGAGAGACACTTCCAACGTGGTAAAATGTGTGATGCCCCCCCGTAACTTCTAAAATAAGAGAATGATAACATTAAAAAAAAAATATGTAAATTACCATGTAAACTTCCACCGAAAAGTGGTTTGATCGAGATCTAGTAATTTTACTATAAAAACTTTCGTAAATCATATCAATTATATTATAAAAACGGGAAATTTTCACGTACCGTTAAATCGATGTAAGCACCGACATTGTTTCGACCCGTTTCGAGATCTAGTAAGTAGTTTTTTTTTAATACGTCATAAATCGTAAGCCATCCAAGTACTTTTATATTATGTTACTTGCTGCTACCCTTCTTGGGCGAGTCCGACTCGCACTTAGCCGCTTTTTCACATACATACATACATACATAGACACTCGCCTTTTTCCACGAAGGGGGCAGAGCCTCAATGAGCCTCTTTTCACAGTGGGTTGCACCATCGTGGAATATACACGTGACAAGTGGTGAGCTCATCGCCACCATTGCTTCCCACGACTGACTCTGCTAACACTTTCTTCCAGTAATAACACATTCCTTAAATAAGCTAGCAGCCAGGAAAAATCTTATTAATATGTCCAGGTAATCCCTTAATCGGCTTTTACGACATCCACGGAAACAGACGGATTCTTAATCCGGACACAATTTTTTTTACATAAACAAAAGCTAGCACTTTAAAGCTTAATATTTCGCAAAGTGATCCCCGGATCGAAAAACGGCTTTGACACAGCCGTTATATTTCTTAAAGACCTATCCAACAACACTCCTCATCACAGTATATACACGGACAGCGGAGGCTTGCACCCTTTCGGTACGAAACCCTAAATATCTACCATATTTGTAGAGTATAGTATCGCATCGCGTCGCACTTGCCGCTTTCCGACGCTCACCTAGGACAATGCAAGGGGTGACTTACTTTGGCTGTAGATCGATGCTGTTTTCATAGAATGCCTTCAGCTCGTGAGGAGTGGTCGCTTGGAAGGGCGCCTTGCCCGTTAGGCACTGGTACACTATCGTGCCGAGACTCCACAGATCAGCTTTAGCGTCGTATTTTAGGGACATTATCACTTCGGGTGCCTGAAACAATACATTTCATGTAATTGACTATTGGTGTCAGTTACTATGGTTTATCAGGCCTGCATAGAATACCCCGTCTCCTCCCGTGGATGTCTTAAAAGCCCTCCAAACTTGAAGTCTGCAGGACATACAACAGGCAGCGGTGACGATCTCTGTGGCGCGGCGGGCGAGGGTTCGCCTGCGACGCATGAGGTTGCGGGTTCGATTCCCGCCTCGGAACAAATATATGTGCAATCTGCAGGTATTTGTTCAGGGTATTTTGGGTATTTTCTATGCATAATAAAAGATATCTATCTATGTAATATATTGTATTAAGTATATCAGTTATCTAGTACCCATAACACAAGCTCTGCTTAGCTTGGGGCTAGATAATGTTGTGTGAATTGTCCAGCATTATTTATTATTATTATTATTTATTACATACGATTTAGGCTGTACCACAGAAGAAATAATAGTACAAGTAGCTGTGCGTTGATAGTCAGTTAGTGAGTGAGTGAGTAACGCAACGATTTCATATTTATTGATGATTTCTTGACGAACACTTGCCATATTTATAGAGATTACTCGGCTCAATCCTGAACGAAATCCGTGCCTATTCTAATCCAATATTCAAGTTTAAAATTTCATCAACATTTCGTTTAGTACTGTTAGTATGGGAAGGTGAATTTATACTTGAACAATGCATTGAAACGAACCTGGCCGTATTTCACCACTTAGAGCATTGCAGGCCTCCGTACCGGAGTTACCACACGACCCAAAGGGCGCTTCCACAGTGGACGATAACGACACGATATCGTCGAAGATACCAGGGGCGAAACGCTACTCTCCTTCATCCCTCCTTGCGTGTGGTGTGGCGCATCGTTTCGCTGGTATGGGCGACGGTATCGTGTCGTTATCCAACGTGCACGCGCCCATATGCGGATGGGCGGTTTGCTCACAATATTTTCCTTCGCCGTCTCACACATACAGGATGTTGATCTGCACGTACACTCGTGGGATTTACTGTGTAGGGAGTACTCTGACCGAAATCTTAAACAATAACACAGTTCACTCTAACCAATTGAGAGATGATCTGATTCCCAACCTTCGGAATATTACCTATAGGTATATTTTTTATGAAACCAATAGATAAACTAGCTTACGGCCCCACCTGATGTAAAGTAGCCATGCGGGAAAACCTCAGATGGAAGCTTATTCCATAGTTTGCATATTATTATGCTATTGTATACAGTTATCTATAAAAAAGCATACAATGTACACCGCTTGTTTTTCTTACGGTCTCGCGCGAACGCTATCACATAATTTTATCAAAAAGCTAACGGCTAATGTAAAATTTCCGGTCGTAGACTTGGAAACATATACCAGCAATAACATTTCTCCAAGATTGTCGACTAAGATTGCGGAAAAGAATAACGTGAGGAACTAATAGGTAACCATATAAATAGTACTATACAACCCCGAAAGGTGGCGATTCAAAGAGAAAAACTATCGAGAATTAGCATTTCTTTTTCAGGACAACCGTCGTGATACCCCTTCGGCTGTTTCTCTCATTTAGTTAAAACTTCTGGTGCGATGAGTAGATATCTGAGGATGAGGTAACCCAATTTCCTTGGGCACATGTAGGACTTCTTAGCTAAGGTTATAAGAGCCAACTTACCATGTACATCGGTGATCCGCAGAGCGTAACAGCCATGTTGCCTTCTTCCAGGAACCTGGCGAAACCGAAGTCCGCTGCAAAAAATATAACATTAGCTACAACACATAACATCTAAAATATAAATGATTGTATACAATACAGTACGTAGTCAATTATTGTAAAACGATGATCAAAGTCAATCCCACTTATATCATAAATGTTAAAGTTTGGATATTAGTATGTATAATAATTAATGACGTCGAAATGGATCAAGCTATTACGGTGAAATTTGGTGTACATATACAGTGGTGGCCATATAATTAAGAACGCTGATATAAAGGGAAGATTTTTTCCAACTAAGATGCAAAACTAATTGTATGCATTTGTTTTTATTTCTCTCGGTTACGTAAAACATTTCCATATTACCACTGTATTCATTGATACACATGATTGGCTAAAAATCAATAGGCAAACTTTTTACACTACTTTTAAACAAAGTATTCCTTATTACTGGCTGGTCACGTAATTAAGAACGCTAAGTAGTTTATACCTTTATTCAAATTTAAATAGAGAACACTCAGTCGATTTGTTACTGTTTGTATAATTTTGGCGCCATTACGTGCTGTAAAAGATTAAAGGTGATTGCTTCTTTAGAAAAAACAATGGGAAAAAATAAAAGTTGTGATAAATCTACAAGGGAAGTAATAATAAAACTTCGCCGGAAGAATTGGTCTTATAAAAAGATAGCCGACCATCTGCAATGTTCAAAAACGATGGTTTTCCACGCTGTAAAGCATTTTGCTACGTATCAAACTACTTCGAATGTTCCACGTGTACCTAAACAGAGAAAAACAACTCCTCGAGATGACCGAAACATCGTTCGTATGGCAAAACAAAATCCTTTTAAAGGGTCCAATGAGCTTAGAAAAGAATATTTTGGTGAAAACAACCCTTCAGCAATCTCAGCACGCACTATTCGAAGACGTTTGGTAGAAGAAAAATTGCACGGTAGGATAGCAAGAAAGGTACCCATGTTAAAACTTTGCCACAGGCAAGCCCGGCTTGCATTTGCGAGAAAGTATGAAAACTGGACTGTGCAACAGTGGAAAAATGTACTTTTTTCTGACGAGACGAAAATAAACAGAGTATGTTCTGATGGAAAACGATATGTACGACGTCCCCCGAATACAGCATTCAACCCAAAGTATACGAAAGTTACATTAAAGCACGGTGGTGGAAATGTGAAAATTTGGGGTTGCTTTTCTGGACATGGTGTAGGACCTGTAAAGTTGATAGAAGGTAACATGGATCAGTTCCAATACAAAAATATACTGGAAGAAACAATGTTACCATACGCTGAAGACGTTCTACCGGTCATTTGGACATTCCAGCATGACAATGATCCAAAGCACACTGCACGCACCGTAAAGGAATTTCTTACAGCGCAATTAGTTTCTGTCTTAGACTGGCCTGCTAACAGTCCAGATCTAAACCCAATAGAGAATCTGTGGTTTGAAGTAAAGAAAAAGGTTTCAAATACAAAGTGTGGAAATTTAAGAGAGCTGTATGACGTTTTTTTAGAAGAATGGAACTCTATTTCTCTTGCGAAATGTCAAAAATTAATAGTCAATGCCTCGCCGGTGTAAAGCTGTAATTAAAAGCCGTGGATATGCTATTAACTATTAATTTTAGTTAAATATTTATTAAATTTCTTTTTATGTTTCCTGTGCTACATAATATTGTGATTTTTTAAATCTAAGTGTCATACAAAACAATTCCCGAGCAGTTAAATAAATCGTTCTTAATTATTTGTCCAGTTTCAGTACTATTTGAATGTGTTACTTTGATAAAATCAATAAAATGTGCATAAAATAGTTAGCGATTTCATACTTTATTTTTAAGTCAGGTTGCTCTATTAATGTGACTATTATATAACATAACTAGTTGCTTCTCAGAAGGTACAAATCTCTGTGTATGATACGATTTAAATAAAAAACTTCTAGAACTTCAAATCGTTCTTAATTATATGACCACAACTGTATATATTAAAACCTGGATTGAGCTATAGGCTACTTTTTAACCCCCGACGCAAAAACGACGGGGTGTTATAAGTTTGTCGTGTCTGTGTGTGTGTGTGTGTCTGCTGTCCCATCGTAGCTCCCGAACGGATGAACTGATTTAGTTTTTTTTTTTATTGAAATGTGAATTTGTCGGGAGTGTTCTTAGCTATGTTTGATCAAAATCGGTTCAGCCGTTTCATAGCGTTGAGGTTTCTTTAAAAATTTTACATTATTAATTACTTGTTATCCCAGTAAAACGCAAGTGAAGCCGTGGGCGGACAATAGTCTTAGATAAGTATTTACGTAGACATTTAATACAGGAAAAGTCACTACTCATAATATGATTCTAAGCTTTATTCATCATCATCATCATCATCATCTCAGCCCGGAATCACCCACTGCTGGGTATAGGCCTCCTTTCTCGTTTGCCAGCCTCTGTCCTGTGCGTCTCTCAACCAGATATTGCCCGCGACGGATACGATGTCGTCGACCCATCTCGCTTTCGGACGACCCGGATTTCTTCGGACCCGACTTCGGCCAATTTTAATAGCTTTAATAGTACCTACGTATTGTAGTTATGTCAGAATTGTTGATAAGAACCGAACCTAATTCTCATGGAGGTATAATAGTAATGGAGTGAGTGCTAAAAATAGCATAGAGTGTTCCTTCTTACTCCTATCCTAGAAGATAGCTTGCTATCCTATGTTAGAGAGAAAAAAATATATTGTCACACGACAGTCGTCTGTCCGTTCCGTACCCCGAATTTTGGTATCATGCATATACATCTCCCTAGATTGTTACCATGAATGTACTAGTAATTTGACATTTGGCCTGGTACGACTACCACAAATAAGAACAGATAGATTTATGCTTGTCTCATTCCAACACATGAATACATTCATATAAAAGAATGAGACTGGTATAATCGCTAACGTTTCGTTTTTAGCCTTAGTTCCATGCCTTTAGTCCATCTTCCTAGCTAATTCTACACTTCTACGTCACTGTCACAAATGACGCGATGCCTTCTGCATCTTCTGACCGTACTGACTGGTACTTCTTAGCATCGGTCTATCTCTGGGAGACTATCTTGTCAGTGAAGTAGAATACACGAGAGGAAATGTATTTACGGATACATTGAGTGTAGAAAATATCAATACTCATAATATGATTCTAAACTTATTGTAGTTAGGAATAATAGTTGATAAGAACCGAACCTAATACTACACTTCTACGTCACTGTCACACATGACGCGATGCCTTCTGCATCTTCTGACCGTACTGACTGGTACTTCTTAGCAACGGTCTATCTCTGGGAGACTATCTTGTCAGTGCAGTAGAATACACGAGAGGAAATGTATTTACGGATACATTGAGTGTAGAAAATATCAATACTCATAATATGATTCTAAACTTATTGTAGTTAGTAATAATAGTTGATAAGAACCGAACCTAATACTACACTTCTACGTCACTGTCACACATGACGCGATGCCTTCTGCATCTTCTGACCGTACTGACTGGTACTTCTTAGCAACGGTCTATCTCTGGGAGACTATCTTGTCAGTAAAGCAGAATACACGAGAGGAAATGTGGAATACATGGAGTGTAGAAAATATCACTACTCATAGTATGATTCTAAACGTTAATAGTACGTATTGTAGTTATGTAAGTATAGTTGATAAGAACCGAAACTAATTATACACTTCTACGTCACAGTCACACATGATGACATGACGCGGTGCCTTCTGCATCTTCTGACCGCACTGACTGGTACTTCTTAGAGGACAATCTCTGTAGAGACCAACAACGAACGAAAAAGATCCCCTACCAATTTCAAATTACATAATACATACATACATACATACATAGACGCACGCCCTGAAGGGGTACGCAGAGCTTCAATGGACCTCTTTTTACAAGAGTTGCACCATCGTGGAATATAGACGTGACAAGTGGTGAGCTCATCGGCACCATTGCTTCCCACGACTGACTCTGCTAACGCTTTCTTCCAGCAACATAACAACACATTATAATATACAACCATAATAAGCTAGATTTCAGATTATTTAGATGACAATAAAGCTTGGAACTGAATTTGCTTCAACAGGGTCCAAATATACATACATACATAGACACACGCCTTTCCTCCCGAAGGGGTAGGCAGAGCCTCAATGGGCCTCTTTTCATAGTGGGTTGCACCATGTAAACTTAATATTAAAATTGCAAATTATAATTTATTTAATGTTAGAGATTTTTAAAAATCCTCTAGAATAAATAATTTTAGATTTCGATTTTGAATCAGTGAAGCAGAATCAGAATACACGAGAGAAAACGTATTTACGTAGATATTGATGCAGAAAATGTCGTAGTATTGTATGAACGGCTGATAAGAACCGCACCTATGCAGCACCTCTACGTCTTTGACACAATCATGAAGTGATGCATTTTATATTAACTGGCAATAAATGCATTTCCTTTGTTATTAAACCAGGGTTCGTTGGCTGATCCAGAGTTCAGAGAGGTTACCGCCCACCCAGAAGCACAACGACCTGTTTTCGGAATGATGACCAAGCACAATTCAGATTTCCAAATCGTCCAAAGATAAAGATGTTCTAAATGACGACGTCTGTGGCGCGGCGGGTGAGTAGCCGGCTAAGATGCGAGAGGTTGCAGGTTCGTTTTCCGCTCTGGGAAAAATCTTTATGGGTCGGTAAATCGGTATGGATGATCCAACGAGATAGAGGTCAAAGAAAGGTATATCAATGTAAAAAAAAAGGCACAAGAGACTTTTCATCTTTATGTCTCAAAAGTGTCGGGCGCGTCTTAAGTACTATTATGTATTCTGTGGTCATAGGTGATGGATTGTTATAGGCAGAGGTTACTGCTTAGCATCAGTAGGGCAAAATGCATACCAATTTTGAGTGTCATCTCAGATGCGTGAGGGGTACGGGGCGGGGCGACGCTGTGCGTGAGTAGTATGTTCTGAGGCTTGAGGTCCCGATGGACGATGCCCTTGGCGTGGATGGCTCGCATCGCCTCCGCCAGCTGCCGGAGGAACAGCCGGATCGTGCTCTCGCTGAGCAGCCGATTGGCTTGCAGGTAGTCCGCCAAGTCACCGCCGTTACAGTACTGTGGACAAGCGATGCTATTTAAACACAACTTCATTTAATTTTTTTTTAGTAAAAGCTTTTATAAAATTAGTGACTATAACCGTGTGCTGATCTAAATGAGCCTAAACACGGCCAGTCTAATATTATCCATCGAGGAGTTCCGTTGACCACCTTCCGTCTCCAACATCAGATCAGCTCGCTGTCACCATCATATTGTATTGTCATCGGAACTTGACAGTTATGCCAAACTTCAGCTCAATCGGTTGAGGATAACTGCTTTAAAATTCAGTTGCAAGATTCCACCCGGATTCGACCCAGACAAACATACATACATTGCAAGTTAAATAAAAGCTTGTAAAAACCCAGACTATTTTCAGTGTTCCATGTCATTTACAAAACTGGAACACTTATGGAACACCATAAATCCTATTCTTCCAGTGCTTGGTCATCGGCAGACCCTGGAATCTGCGGATGAAAGTCGCTCTAAATCCAACAAAATTAACAATCAAGTATTTAAGTCTACATTTGAAGTTTGAACTCAAACTTGAACAGCTTCTGTAGTACCCTGGATTCTGTACATCATATGCTGTTCATCATCGGACCCTGGAGCCTTATGTTTTCGAAAATGAACATTTTGAACTGAAGGTTCTAGAGGGAAAAATGACAGAGTTCCCTTCAAAAAAATTGTTGCGGGCCTAGGAACGGCTACTAAATTCCACCAAACGTAGCTATAAGAATCATCTCACAAATTCAATTTTTCATACTAAAGCCCGCATTGAAATCAAAGCACCCGTTCCGGTACTTTAATCATCATTATCATCAGCCTACAGAAGTCCACTGCTGGACATGGCCTCCCCATAGAATGCCACGCCGGTCTTAAGCCGCCTGCATCTACCGCCTTCCTGCGACCTCTATAATATCTTTGGCCCATCGAAAGGGTGGTTCAAGACTTCCGGTTCTGTATACATATGCATGTTTCTTTGTTGCGAGCTTATAACACCCCTCTTTTTAGTCAGAAATTAAAAATAAAGCTTTACCTCGTATGAGACAAACGTCCCCGCGTTTCCAGATTGTACTTAGATTTGGAGGAATATTCCTGAGCTATACGAGTAGGTATTAGTAAATATCATTGGACTTAGAACAGTCATAAAAGCGACCATTACATGCATGCATGCAACCTTCACGGTATGATCTAGCGTAAGCCACTAGCTAGATAGAACCACAATTACAAATGAGCGTTCTTACCGTGGTAGAATAATTGTATATCATAAAGAATAACCTAGAATGAAGACTAAAAACGTCATAGTTCCATGAGCTTCTTACTTGCTTAACCCTTATCTGTGTTGCTTGCTAGCCTTCGAACTAAGTAAACAGATCTAAAGACAGGATTGGGAGCACGCGAACCTTTTATGGTCTTCAAACACACCGACAGATTAGATCAATAACCACAAAACCAAAAATAACACATTAGTTTTGAGCAAGCTCAAGACATGTGCGGTCACTATGGTCTTAGAAGAGTTATTTAACACCTAAATAAATTGAATCCATATTTTGCATGTTTATTACAGTGAAAACGATACGCGCGCACTTTATCTGACTTTCGTGTCGATTCCAACGAAAAGCGTGAATCAAACATTTATTTCCGGTTGTATTCTAGTAAATGCTATATCCTAAAAGTGATCGTATCAGGATTATCTCGAACGTTGAGTTAGCTGGCAATAGATTGCACCACAACTAACGGCACAATTTGCTAAGAGATGACTCTCCTGCATTCAGAAGACTGTACTTACTGATGAGCTAAATTGGCTAGTTTTGGCTGCTGATGATAATAACATATGAATGATACATAAATGAAACTAAGATTGTAATCTCAACGCCATTTCTAAAAGATGAAATTGAAAACAGTTGTTCCAATATTTTCTCGTTCATGCAGTGTTTCGTTATCAGACTTGATTCACGATAAGCCTGCCATTATGCCGCTAGTAATCTTATCATTGAGCGATAATAGTTATAAGTGTCAGTGAGTTATGTGCTCTACGCTACGTTAGTGCTTGTGCCACGGCAGGTAACAACTCCTGAATTCTGTTGGCACGTCTTGCAATAGTCTCATCTGGGTGTGACCATGACGCTGAAACAGCTTTGCCTGCTCATATTGGCAGTCGTTGCGTAAGTCATAATGTTATATTTATATCTTTAGTTGGATTGATTAGACTATTTTTTTTTTTTTTTTTTTTTTATACTTCTTGGATGACGGAACATGCAAGAGGCCCACCTGATGTTAAGCGGTAACCTCTGCCTATGAACAGTGCATTACCTCATAGGTCCACCAAGGACGCACCCTATGTGGCATATGCTTCATACTATGTACCGATTAGCCCTAATAGCGGTTATGTAAAAGAAGAGAAATAAAAATGATGTGTGTGTTAGCTCTGTCTGTCTGTCTGGAATATGGAGTTTACACACCAGTCCAGTTCAGTATAACATGCGCAAATATATTGCGCAGAGGGAAAACATACAGAACTTCACTTTTTGTTAACGCTAAATTTTACTCCCAATCTATTTGCGTACCATGAAAATCGATTCTTCTCACAAAAAGGTTAAATCACAACTGCTTATTCTATATTTTTTTTAATTATAAGTAGGAGAATACCATTTACAATTTTGAAGACATTCGATGAAAGTGTGTCATGATAGGAGTTACTAATAAGAATTTGATAGATAAGGTGCGTCTTTCTTTTTTTACAAAACTATCTCTCAAGACTAGAGTTCGTTCGGTAATAATAACTAAGCCGGCCCTTACGCATGTTATAGTAAAATAACATTGGTGCCCTAGTTACGCCCTTACTGTAAATACTTGGCACTTATCGGGAATTTTATCTTACTTAGTACTTATACGAATTTTACGTCACCTTGCAACGATAAAACTAAACGTATCTACCTAAAGATATAATCGACAAAGTCACATGTTGTTTCCAGGTGCGCTGCAGCCCAAAGTGACGATGAGTTCAATATTCCTGTTGAAAATGACAATCAGTATCCTCCAGACAATCACGCTGAATCTGACGGAAGCATTATAGAAGGAAGTGGATTGGGCGCTATAGAAGAGCCAGTCGATGTCACAACTCAACCCAATGTACCACTAGTTCAAGACGTGCAATTACAAATGGCAGAAGAAGATGAGCACATAGCTCCTGAACCCGAAGACACGTCATGCCCTAAGCCATGTGTCTGTCACATTGAAGGTGATTCTAGTAATTTTGTTGTTGATTGTTCTGGATATGAATTAACAGAATTTCCATCGCCAATTGATACCAAAACTACAACTCTAAACATTCAAAACAACAAGTTAACCGAGATCCCGAAAGAAGTATCCGCATTGAAGAATTTAAAAGTGTTGAATGCTAACGACAATTCAATTATGGACCTAGCGCTTGGGGTAAGATGAAACTATTTTTATACTGAAACTATAGAGTATAGACTAACAATGTAATTGTAATGTTGTCAGTAATTGATAACTTACAGCACTGAGTCGTGGTATTTTGGACACATACACAAGCTCAAAGACGAACAGCGAGCTATGGCTAGCTATGCTCGGACTTTCACGAAATGATAGAATCCGAAAGGAGGAGATAAAACCAAGAAATTAAGTATACGTTGAAATGGCAATGAGCCGGCTTAGCTCGCAGAACCGAAAACTGATGGTTGGGGAATAAAGATCCTCGAGTGGAAACCACGAACCGGACGTCGCAGTGTAGGAAGGCCTTCCTCTCGATGGACCTACGACATTTAAAATGTTAAAGGAAGTCGGTGAATCGAGGCGGCTCAAGACCATTCGTTGTGCCATTATATGGGGAGGCCTATATCCATCATTGGACTTCTATAGGGTGATGGTTATAATAACAATAGGCAGGCAGACTACAAAAAGTATATATTTTGATTTAATGTGTTTTTCTTTTCAGTCAATAAGCGAACTGCCAGAACTCACTACTTTGAAACTGGGAAATAACAGAATAATCGAGTTTCCAAAGGATTTGAAGAACAGTTTCGGTCTAACTAAATTGGAAGAGCTTGATTTGGGAGGCAACGACATGAGAACGGTATACATTGGCTTAATATTTGATGGATTAGTACTATCCTCGTTTATCAATGGTCATAACAAATAAGCGAAGGTCATATCAAATTATAAACGCAGATCTAAGTCTAATAAACATATTTTTGATTACAGCCACTGACCCGAGAAGCTTTTTCCAGCTTCAGTGCTCTTCGCAAACTGACTCTACCAACAGCTACAACGGACTTAGTGGATGACTTGTGCAATGCTTTGAAGAGCAGTCTAGACACAGTGTGCAGTGAATCCTGCAGCAACCAAGCTTATGACTGTCCAGATGCACCGCAACCGATAGCTGATGAAGATGATTTGCTGAAAGTAATTTTACCAGGAACCATTCCATTGAGTTCTGATACCGATGAAGATACTAACATCAATCAAGAAAACATAGATACGACTCCAGCAAACGAAGAATCGCATGATGACGGTACACCTGCAACACCAGTTAGTCCAAATGAAAACGGAACAGACCCGAGTGAATTTTCACTTAGGTCAGCCGTAAATAAAGCTGAATCAGCAGGTATTTCACCACTGAGCACTTTAGTGGTAGCGCCTAAAGAAACTGAAGATGATCATAAAGAATCAGATGTATCTGTTGGAGCTACCACATCGAGCACCAAAACTGGCGGCGTAGACAAAAGTGTGATCGGTTTAGTAGTAGCCGGAATGGTGCTAGTTGTGGCTGGCATAACAATCAAAAAGAACTGGAGTACGATCAAAAATAGATTTAGTTCATCCCCAAGACCAGCTAATGATCGCACACCTAACACAAATGGAACAGCGCCTGAAGAAGTCCCATTACAAGACAATAAATCCCCTGTGTAGAATTAAATAAGTAAGTATGTATTATGATAAGCGTTTTGTTATGTGCTGTTTTTGGAATGAACGTTTCGATCTGACTGTAATAAAATAAATTATTTATTATAAACACCAACTGTCCGGACTATGTATTTAAATATGACAAAACGTTGAGAAGTTTTGAGTTACAGTTTGTAGTTTAATGTTTGTATGATGAAATAGATTAAGTGATACGAGATTATAATAATGTGAATTAAATAAGTTATTAAACAAAAAAGTACATTTATTTTATTTTGTACTTTTTCATAGTTTAATAAATTAGTTGTATCTATGTATTTTGGAATAAAAAATAACAAAAAAATAGTGTTTTTGAAATTTTACGAATTACGTACAATGTGTGTGACGTAGGTAGTTGTTCCCTAAAATACCTCAAGTAATATGCTACTATCAAATTAGAAATCACAACATGTTTACAGCTATAAACACAACACGTACTTTATGTAACTCTGTTTTGTTTACTACTTTAGAAATGTTTTACTCTCGCGCATGAAAGTTCTTGATAGCAATGACATAAACAATCAGATAAACAACATGAAACAGTTAAAATATGTTCATCCATCCTGGTTCTTCAAGCTCTTTTTTGATGCAAATCATCTTCGTGTATGCTTAGTGTGAGTTTTTACTATATCATGTTCAGTTGGACTATAACAAAATGTATATGAAAATCTTAGCAGCGCCTTCTAGCGTCTCGATTCGGCAACTCATTTTATCAATCCAAAATTATAATTAACGCGCTCACAACAGTATGCTAGCGTATGCCAATGAACAAAACACTCTGCATTTAGAAATAGACTCATCAAAATAATGAAAGAAACTTATTTTTTTTAAATATTTTCATTTACTTTGTTTTTTTTAACTTGTATTCTATGATGAATCTTGAATGTATTTTAATTTTATTTAGTTACATATAAAACCTGGTTATGGCAGAGCAATTATAAAACTATAAAGTTATAATTCAGGTCGGGTCAGACAAAAAACAAATTAAACACAATGATAGAGAAACGAGAACAATGTGTGGAAATGAAAGTTAATTTGACAAAGAAACTGGAATGGCACGGCATCGTTTGATAGTTCATGAGTGGTGGTGGGTCGTCCGTCCACGATGGAACGCAGACCGCAGTGCATGGGGTCATGCGGATCTCTGCTGGCTTGCCTGCCCGGTATCTTACATTTTCATCTGTGCCAGCGGCCTGTACTGTTCTGTTAACTTCTGTTGTTCCGTTAGCTAACCAACCTGAGATCACTCGCGATAAGACAATTTCTAGAGTCAACGTTGTGCCGCAAGGTACAGTTTGTAATTTACGAGTAATATAAGGAAAAGAGACAAGAGTAATTTCTCATCATATAGATATTTCAGTTTAGTAAGGCCTGTGCTAAAACAAACACGGTGAAGCTCGGGCGTTACACTCGCGGTTACACCTATATGTATGATACAAAAATACCATCCACCGCCTGCTTTTTGATCAACGACACAGCGATATGACTCAAGTGCACTGCCCTCGTTCCACATTTACTCGTACCTACTTCAGTCAGATATTCTGGAAATTTAATAGCCTTGTTTAGGAATTTGTTATGCTCTACTTTTATTGATCTATTGATAATTTGCTTATCAATATGACGCATTCACATCTTTAGATTTTCCTTTCGTTTGAGATAAATCAAAGCAAAGTATAGTAAGATAACATTAGATTAATATCATTGACACGTGTTATATCTAACATAAACAAAGAAAAGTATCTAAACAAAGAAATAACTAGGTGACGCAGAGAACGCGTTCTTTGCAACGATCAAGCTAAAACCACGCAGATACATTGACATTGAATGCTAGGGGACCTTGAGAAAATGTGAACTGAGGTTTGTTAGACGCAGACGTGACGTAAAATAAACTATGAATAAGAGCATCTCAAAGAGAAAAAGAACATAACAATGTTATATCGATCATCTTGTCTAAAGACATACACTAACCAAAATCTTTAACAACGAGTATGTTACTAAAATAAAACCTTATGAGACATATTACAATTTGAAACTTTGCAAAAGCAATAACGAAGAGAGAGGGAGAAATGATTTAATTCATGTTATTTACAAACGCATTAGTGAATGGATAGAAAGCTGTAAAACTCCGTCGCAAGTCGCAACACTTTCCAGTAAACTCGGGGTGGCAATCTTTGGCGTCGCAGGTGGGAGAAACAGAATGACGCAATAATGCGCGTCGATCCGTCTTATACCGGTGAGACTCATAATAGCTCCTGCACACTACATGGCATTAATAATTGGCGCGTGTATACAATTATAAATAGTGATGTGATTATAACCCAATGGAGCAATACATTATTCTCCAGATGTTATTTAAATGTATCGAGCAGCAACAGTTTAACATTTTACGGTATCTACATGATATCGAACTAGGCTACAGTACAGTCATAAACTTCAGATGTGACTGTTGCATTACCGGTACGCTCGCATGGCATTAGGGCAAGACGGATAGCAAAAAGACTAGTTCTGCTGGCTCTACCATAATATGCGATGACAGTGCCAGGCGTTAGAAACTTGTAGATTCATTTCTCACCATATATCGAAACTACGCCATTTACAAATTAATCATATTTTGTTGCAATAAGCTTGGTTAGAATCAAATAATTTCTCTACATTATGATTTAGTTGGTTTTTGACAAAATTAACGGATTTACAGTCTATTTTTTTTTAAATACTACTTGGAATGGCGGGTCTAGCAGATGGCCCACCTGCATGATGTTAAGTGGTACCTTCTACCTATGAACAGTGCATTACCTCATAGGTCATGTCCACCTAGGATGCACTTTATGTGGCATTGCACTGCGCCCGCCACCTTGAGACATAAAGATGAATAGTGTGCCTGTAATTTCATCGGCACCCTTACCCTTAAACTGGAACAAAGCAATGCGAGCACTACTGCTTTGCGGCAGAAATAGGTATAGTGGTAGTACTTCCCCGGACGAACTCTTTCACAAAAAAGCTCTACTACTACTAACTTATTTGAATGCATGTCGGATCTGGCTGATGGCCAAAACGGTAGCACTTGCCTATTACAACTGCATTACCTTAGGTCCCTACGTGGCATTGTACTGCGCTCGTCACTCTGAGACAGAGATGAAAAGTATCATGTCTGTAATTTCACTGAGTACATTATTATGGACCATAGCAGCTTGCACGCATATTGTGATATATTATGTAATGTACAATTTTCCATTCCGAACGAGAAAGTATAATATTCTAGATCTGCGTGCGCACCTAACTACCTAGTAGCTATTTGATCCGGTATGAATAATATACATGCCGCTGCAACTGATACCATTATGACCTTAAAGGTGACGTTGTTAATTCTAAACGTGTGCCAATCTAGTCCTTCCTTTGCAATAGAGCAACATAATGATAGTTTTACAGCTGGTATAGTAGGTATACATGCACATTGCACACCCTTTCAATATAGTTAGCATAGAATCCAAGGAGATTGCATCAGAGCATCCGCCAGCGGGTTCGCTCGCGCATAATCTAGCTCGGTATCTACCAAAACTCAGGTAAATTAAGTATACTACACCATACATTTTATGAAAATCAGTTCAATCGTACCCAAGGCATCCACCAGGAACTACTCGCTTTTGAATACAAATGTATTTTTCCAAATATGGGCGAACATAGTATAAGTAAAATAACAACGAAATTTTAGTTTACCTAAGAAATTTCGATGTTATTTTCGCTGTTAATCCACTGTTTTCTTCATCCAAATATGATTTACCACTAATAATGGCCCATATAAAAGCCAACAACAGTCATTTCAGTGTTAAATTGAATGGTTCCCATGGCGTATAATACCACCGCGTCGCGTATGAAAATCTATTGTTATGCAATGTTCATATTTTATACTCTGTTCGTCCATATTTGGAAAAATACGTTAGTATAAAAACAACCAGCATCTTATGAGGAATGTTCCGCTAGGGCGCTCTAGCCCCATGCATACAAACGAAGATTGCTTCTATTTTGGATATTATCTCATCAAATTCCCATGCTTTTTTTTTACACAGGATATACACTAATATCTACTAGTGGTTTGTCAGTTTCTTATAAAGTTATATGGTTTCCAAACCACAATGTCTTAAAAAGATCTTAAAAGACTCATGAAAATCTTATGACCCGTGCTAGTTTGCACTATACAAATTACATTCTATACAAATTAATAGGAAACTGACAAACCACAGCACACACAATATTAGTCTCTAGACTCTGTCTACACTACAACATTACCTCAAATGAGGGTTACTTACTTCGTTTTGTACGTTTTGTAGTTCGGTACAAAATTTTACATTTATAATATTGGTAGGATTATATAGAATTAACCCAGAGCAGAGTCACGACACGTGTCGCGACGCGGAGAGGTGTCCATTGAACGCCTTGTTGTACAGATTAGAGGGCACAAAGCACGGGGCAGATCGCCCATGAGATGGACTGAACAAATCAAGGCAGCTTTGGATGGCCCACTGCATGAATGCACCAGGTAAGTTGCGGTGCGAGATGAGTGGCGAAGGCTTGTGAAGCGAGCCACAGACCATGAAGTGACGATCACGACCACTCTGCCAAGAGTGTAACGACGAAGAAGAAGAACCCAGGCGCATAAAAAATATTGAGGCCACACAGTATTAAATACAATGAAATAATAAAGGAATCACAGTTTTTACGGAACGCAAAGGAGTTACGTTTGTACAGAATACCTAGCAGAAGGTTATGCCACGAGTAGTACTATTTTGGTGGTTCAACATTAACCTTGACACATATACTAACACGTGTGGTATATTAGGTTTAAAATGTTTAACAGTACAAGCCCATAACATCGCATGCGAACGTAGAACTCCGCAGCGACGACGCAAGAGCGTTGAATGTTCTTCCGGGTGTATTTCCTATACTCGTAGGTCTACGAGACTGGATATGAACATTTATTGAATAATGTGTGCGCATTAATTGGAAATCTTTCGTTCATTATTAACATTTCTGTGCTCAGGCTATTTCTGGAAGACAAGGGTTACGCAACACGAGAATACGGTGATAGTTGAAACCAACTAAGAATAATATATTTCATCGCAAAATCTAGGGTTTTATGCACAAACAAAATCACGAAGGGGACACCTATAAAGGAAATCAATTTTTGAAAAATATATTTTTCAAAACAGCGTACATACTCGCCTTTTTTCCCGAAAGGTTAGGCAGACTCACAATGGGCCTCTTTTCATCGTGGGTTACGCTATCGCGGGAATATAGACGTGACAAGTGACTCGACTGACACACATTCTAGACAAATCCTATTCCAACGAATCTTACTAACAAGTATTACGACATCCACGGGAGGAGACGGAGACAGAGGACACGACTCTGTTGTAAATATAGATGACTAACTATTGGATTTCACTTTTTGCATTGTTTTATCTCGACCACGACGTTTCACGGTTTTGTTTATAAACACAAAATCAGAAAGTTGTGGTGGAATTGAAAGCAATGATTTCACAATTACAATATAAAACAAAAATAATTGAGCGGAGCTCCTCTACAGTTAGAGCGGGCAATTTTTTGGCAATTAGTGAAGTCATGGTCGATGGCTGGCAGCCATGGCGACCATCTACCTACCTACAACGTGGATAGCACGACAGCGGAGTCGGTGCCAATGAACTTGCGTTTGGCTTGATCACGATGAGGGCATTGTTAGAGGTAGGTACATACATAACCATCTTTATGAAGGCATTGAGCTCGTTCGTTATATAACTGGTTCTATCTTAGTCAACCTACTGTCAGTGATAACTACCCTACTCGGGTATAAACACCGTGACTATTCTAGATAGGAGTGAGTAATTTTGTGGATGAGGGTGACTTGTTACGTAAACTTCACTCTTCTGCCCTTGGAGTGTAGGTATGCATATTTTATTAGCAATTCAAATAAATTTGGCCAAGGGGGAGTAAGACGTGCGATTCTAATGTTTTAGCTGTTTTAAGAAATAATCAAAATGCTCAATATATGAGTAATTTTTGGGCCTAACTGTTGCAAAGCTATCGATGTGAACTTCATTTTGTTTTTCGATTAAAATATAGGTATTTCGACTGATAAACTTCAGAAATTAAGGGAAACGGTATCTTTTTTCGCCTTTTTGCTTATTAAACCAAAGAGTTCCAACGTAAATTCAAGTTGTTTAAAACATTAACAAACAAACATGCTATTTGAACTGTTTGCCACATTCAGAAAATTTCAAACCCAAAATGACAAACCCATTTTGATGAAAATAAAAATATTGCCAGAAGTGTTTATTTTACCTTATAAAAACAACAGTTTATTAAATTTACGCCTGAATGTAAGAGGATAACTAATCATTATAGGTACACTTTCGGTTAACAATGGCGTCTAATTATTTAATTGTGCGCAGTATGTGTGTCTGTTTATCATTATTCCGCGACTGCACGAGGCGGCCGCGCGACTACCAGGGACACGTGTAGTATTGCACTGCACAGACATTATGTCGCCGAACTCCGTTATGAAACCAATGAGATCAAGTCTAACCACTCTATATACAAAAATGCAGAAAAATACACGGAGTTACCTTCCACAGTCAATACAATCTTACTTTTATTATTCCAAATAAGCTAAGAACACGTGTCGTGTAAGATCTTTATATGGTAAACCCTAAATGCAGAGTAACAAGCACTGTCCCAAGGCCGCAGCGGCAATTAGTCATCGATATCTCTGCATAAACAGTTATCAGTGGCTCGATGACTAATGAGGTGAGTTTCGGGCAAAGGATGATAAAGGGGTCAATAGGGCGCGTCTATGCGCTCCCGTCCGTACGAATCCACACGACTTCACGGCGATCGGTCCGAAGTTCTGCGATATATAAGATTCAGTACATTGTCTGGTTCTTATCATTTATAATCGTTTAGCGCTATCCCCTTGACCCATTACTTTACTAACAATAAACTGCGCAATAACCTACGTCTCACTATAACTGTGAATGACTGGTGCGAAGATAGAGGAATCATATTAAGGCCAGCGCCGAATCATAATTTAGGTAATCTGCCATACGAAAGACGAAAGGCACGCATCGGGTGCGTGCGAAGTCCGTTTATCTGATGCGTGGTGACCTTGCTTTAAATACACAATTGCTGAATAGCCACGCGGAAGGCGATGCGGATGCCCACCCAAGCTAACCTCAAATAACTTTTATTTATTTTGTGCTTCAGACTATACATCACTTCTGTAATTTAAAAATAAAGTCACCATTTCAGCAAGAATTTCAATTTAACGTTCTTGATTATTAAATCGGGGAAGCATTTAATGCCTGATTGACCTGTGATATTAACATAACACACAATACTCCGGCACTTTGTTTCCCATTTTGATCTTTTAACATTGAAACAACAATGGGTATTTATAATCCAAAGACAGCTACTAATATAATGTCGCAGACGATAAGCTAACGGCGACAATTCGCTGAAAACCTATAAAATGCTTTCAGTGAACACTGAACAAAAGAGTAACTAATCGGTCAATTCACGAGTTCGACGGCCTTATCAACTAAATAACAACACCTGCGCGAGAACTAACCGATATACTTTTATAGAGACTATATTTAATGGTTAAAATCTTGGTTCGAGTTTACTTCCAGGGGTATTCCTTCTTTACTTATTTCCCATCTCTTTTCTAGCGTCGCAGTTTGGCTATTTAGGCCCAGACTCGTTGAATGCCTGTATGTAATACATGCACAAGTGTCTGCAACATAACCAGGAACTCGTGAATTCGAGCATCACTGCCCGTAACCCAGTGACCTTGTCCATAAACAGTTGTACGATAACAGGCTTGGCGTCTAAATTAAATTAATTTACAATTGGTGGTATAATAATTTATTTTATTGTTATAATGAGGTAATTATTATGCTTGTTTGCAATTACATTTAAAGATGAGTTAATAATTCTGAGTTTTGTTGCCAGCAGTTTTGATGCTTTGGAATATTGAAAGGAAGAACCCAAAAGAGAACGAATTCGGATTTCCAATAGATCTATTTCTTATTGCAGTGTATTTTGGGAGTGTTCGATTCGCATAAATCCTTTCAGGTCGTTTCATTGAGCTTGGAGTCACGTGTAGTCGATTATAGTTGCAACATCTACTCCCTAGGCACGGCACGGTTGCAGCTAGCTAGGCAGTAAGCTGTAATCATGAAGGGGAATAATTTCCGATAGTTGTTGCGATGCCGACGTCAATTTATGGTATGTTTCTGGTTTTGCACGGAGTTATACCAGTCGTTGGTTGAGAATCTACAAAGAATATGCTCGCGAAAACGAAGATCATTTAGATATTCAGACTAAAACCTGTCAGACTAATGAAACAAGTCACATTTTGTATTTTCGTAAGTTGAATAAAGGTCACTAAATTTGTATTCGTTTAGTTGCATGTTGCACACAATTATTTACGTTTTAGTGTGTGAGCTATTATTATAAAACTTGTTCTTCGTGGATAAAATGGAATCAAGGATATCATAGTTCGTAGTAAGTTGTAAGTAACCTGTCGCAGGTGTTGTTATTATAAAATATGAAGACTGAGTTACGATAAGCTGACAAGGTGAGGAGCTTCGTAAATAAAACGATGACATGACACAAAAGAATACGCAAGAGCCAGCCAAGAGAACAGAATATGAAGACTGGAAATATGGTCCGTTGCCAAACAATGGAACCGTGAACTGCAAGGCAATTACTTAACGTTGAATGAGACCTACTTCTTATAATGTACAAAATGTCCTGACTCATAATGACTGGATAACTGTCAATGCAGAACATAAGCCGCTGCTCCTGGAGTCATGAGTTTATCAACGTATATATTCCGTAGAGCATCTACAAACCGAGAAAAGATTTTTCGAAAATCATTCCCTAAGTGGCTGGTAATACAAAAGGGCTGAAACACTAGAGTGGGCTCTGAAAAACCCAGAAAAACCTTATTCCCTTTTCGGCTTATGATTTTTAAATAAAAGACGAGATGTTTGAAGAAATTTCAAACTAAACCCTAAAAGAGTCCTGACGTTGAAACCACCGAACCGTTCAACGAAACTCATAAATACATAACAGAAGAAGAGTAGTGTTTAGACTCTTTTGGATTGTTTTCGTGAGACTGTTGACAATACATGACAACGGGGCTTGATGATGTACTCCCTGGGAAGTGTATAACGGAAACTCTTCAATGCATAACAGTGGAGGGGAGTTTACATTCTCAAGAGTAACTTTTGCACGATGTTTCACAACAAATGACAATGGTAGACCTTTTGAAGTTTTTGTAGAGACTTCAGTAGATAATATACAAATAGAGACTGAAGCTTTTCATATGAAACACTTCAGTTATTGAGTGTGGAAGGGTGATTCTGATCTTAGAACCGGAGGAGCAGTTTCCCGGGGAAGTTATTGCACCACATTATAAACGAGTATCTCGATCGCGACTGTACCTAAAGATAATAAGGTCAAAGACTCCTGCCGAGTGAGTGTAGAATAATGTAAATCTTACCTCCATGACGACATAGACATAGGCGGGGCTGTCCATGCAGTCGTGCATAGCGACGAGGTTCGTGTGATGTAGGGCAGTCAGCTCCCTCAGGATTTTGATCTCCTTAACCAGGATCTCAGAGGCTTTCTGTATTCCCTTCTTTGTGACCACCTTTACTGCTACCGACTGGGACGGATTCTGTGGAAAATAAATGGTGTTTATAAGTTTAAGGTTCAATTTGCCATACGTACTGTAAATTTACCTAATTTGATATGTGAAACAGTTGCATAACCATTGTAAAATAAATTTCACCTATACATATTATAAATTCAATAAGACAATGGATATACAATGTGTTGTTTGTAATTCCCTAACGCAATACGTCTGTTTAGATACATTGAAACATTCAAATTTTGAAGTTATGTATCTACTTCCAATACTTTCGTTTTCGTGTGTGACCAACGTAGTCTAACAAAGGAAATAATGTTGATGATTTGTATCTATAAATGAAAAGATCCTAACACTTGCTTATCGATATTTGATGTAGTATTTTTGTAGCAGAACCAATTATTAAATAACAAATCAATGCTTCTATTGGTTCTAATAATAGACGGGTTTGTAAATAGCACTCACAGGTGCATCGAGCGTAGCAAGAGGACATCGTAAGGGTAAGAGCGTCACGTTTCTGACGATTAGGGTAATCGTCAATTTGCTGCCATCGTCAATCATCCATCTGTCTTTAGGGCGCTCATACCGCGATTCACTATTGAGATGTTACGATTAAAATCCAAAGTAGTCTTCCGTGTAGTTAGAACCGGTTAACTTTTTTTTTATATACATCTTCTAATGACGGATCAAGCATGTGGCTCACCTGATGTTATAGGTACCCTCAGCCTATGAACAGTGCATTATCACAAAGGTCACGTCCACCTAGGACGCACCCTTTGTGGCATTTCACAGCGCCCGCCACCCTGAGACATAAAGATGAAAAGTCTCATGTGCCTGTAATTTCACCGGCAACCATACCCTTCGAACCGGAACACAGCAATGCGAGCACTACTGCTTTGCGGCAGAAATACGTATGGTGGCAGTACTTCCCCGGACGAACTCTTTCACAAAAACAGCTCTACTACTACCACAGAATATATGCTATACTAACTAACTTCACCTGCGATCACTAAGGGATAAGGGGCGGGATATTGTGAGAAACATTTTAGCTTTCTCATGTCACTGGTGCTGACTTGGTCACTTTAAAGAGCCAATTGTGAAGCAGTTATTGAGCACGCCCGTTATCCGAAATCGCTCCCACAACCTTAGGATCACAAGTAATTGTGTTTCTAACCAAGCTCCAACAGCTCACAGACAAATGGCCACTCACGGTCATGCCATTTGGTTTAACTCCAATTGAATGAAGCCAAAGGATGGACCCGTTTAGTTTAGGCCACTCACGGCTTCATTCCAAATGGATTGAATTTTTTGGCGCAATGCCCACTCGTTCTACGTCTGTGAGTGGAATGAACACAAATGAATTGAGTTCACACATTCACGGGCTACGTCTCGCGGTGCCAAATAGCGCATGGCGTGAGGCTAATATGGATTATGGGGGCACAGTAAATTCGTGGATCGTAATCGCGCCAAAATTCACGATCTTTTTTTTTACCGTAGGTAGATCACCCCAGATCAATCCCATTATTTCATATAGTCCTTTCCATCCTAAGGTTGTCTGCAATAAATCTTATCAATAAGCGATAAGACCGCTCATTGTGCATTTCTGTTATTTTTTGTTATTTAGTTATGTTTTGTATTTCTGTGTGTTATTTAATCGTTAATGTACAATAAAAAGTTTATCTATCAATCTATCTATCACACCTTTTGACGTGATAGAGTGATCGTGAGTAGCCAGCTTCAGTTAATATAGAGAAGTCTGGTAAGTCGTTGTTCTGTGCTCGTGTACATGTTTGCAAGTGCCAGGATAGCTATATTTAAGTCAACGGTTGCGCATTTTGGTTTTGTTTGCTTTTATCCAGAAGGGGCGGGGTGGTGCGCAAGCGCCGATCTATCATTAGCCCGCCCTACATTCCGTAGGTTCGTGCTGCGATTACAGTTTGACCTGATTTCATCACGATCCCTGTATCAGGTCATTCCATTATATCTACGATATAATCAAATATAGAGTCGTGATGACGTAATTTTGTTAGTTTGCGCGAGCCTTAGAATAACTAATTCATTGGCGCGAGCGATGTCTCGATATCATCTTCATTGCCAGTAATAGGAACAATATAAAGTCAATACCCGCTACGACACAAATGTTTGATGATCTGCAAATATTCCTTCCAGGTCTGTGTGCCCTGGGGTCCGTGGTACTCGTAGTTCCTTATACCCACGACACAGAGCATCCTACTGTGGGATCAGGACTATGTATGTGACTGTTGGGCGTTATGATAGCGTTTAGTTAGGTAAGTAACTATGTACTGATGTATATAATTATGTGCACCTCGTATTCTATTCGTATTGCAGTCTGGTAGTGCGGTCACGGTCATCGACGCGCACGCTCCTGCAGTTCCCATTTGCCAACGTCAGTAATTGTTTCATAATCCAGTGTTTTTACTCCGTCGCTCTATGGACCGGTCGTTTAGCATAACATCACACCCAACTGTCACATACATAGTCCTGACTCCACACTAGGATTAGCTGTTTCGTGGGTATCAGAAACTACAACACCCAGACCCCGAACAAATATTTTCAGATCATGCAAACATTTGTCTACAGCGGGATTCGAACCCACGTCCCACGTCTCGGCCGTCTTCTCGCCCACCGCGCCTCTGAGGTCGACGTTGTCGGCCGTTTCACGATCACGTGTTCTTTTAGTAGACAGAGAACAGGTTTTTCGTTTCTGCTTGAGGTCTATATACCTAGAGTGTCACGTGACTCGATGCAAAACAAGTTTCAATTATGTAAGTAGGTCAATTTGATTTTCAAATTCACTCCAGTCCACTAAAATTAACTAGGGTTAATCAGAGACAGTACCTAATACCTATCATAGAATATCAAGTAAATAGTTATCAAAAATTCTATGTTATCTGTCTTCAGATGAGATAGATAGGGGTCAACTTCTTCTGTGGAGGTTGGTGCTGGTAAGTTCCACCAGAAAGGTGATAAATGCGTGTCTATCTGTATGTTGTCTTGTTTGCTGGCGTAAAGTGTCCTCCACATTTGTTTTTGAGTGAACGTCTCACACCCGCCCACTTACAACGATGTCATTAGACGCGCTAAAGGCCAAACGATCTTATCCACCAGATAGGATATAATATAGGAAGCTACTCGTATGTTGGCTATGTTATCTATTGGAGTGTGAGCTGACAGTGTTCGCCGGAGCCGCACGTGTCGAGTGCCCTTGGGCGCAGCGCACCGTGCGTGTCGTATTGTGCCAGAGGTATTGTCTCGGCGTGGCGGACAAAGCGGTGTAACCCAACCACGCCGGGGGAACATGACCACTTACAGACAGGGCCTGTGTGACGTTATCATCATCATCATCATAGGCCTTTTAAGCATCCGTTATCGAGGTCCGGCACTTACGTAAACTGACGTTATAAGTTCCATGACAAGTAATTAATTTTGTAAAAATTAAAAAAAACCCTTAACGCAATGAAACGGCTGAACCGATTTTGATCAAACATAGCTAAGAAAACTGCCGACTAATTCACCTTACAAACAAAAAAAAAACGGTTCATCCGTTCGGGAGCTACGATGCCACAGACAGACACACACACAGGCACACACACAGACACGTCAAACTTATAACCCAGCTCATAACACCCCCTCGTTTTTGCGTCGGGGGTTAAAAATAGGGCAGTATGGTAGAGATTTTACGTTGTATGATGATAAAAGGGGGCCCGTCGTGGCTTCGCTTAAAACCCTTCAGAAGAAAGCCCTCTACCTAATAGTAGAACCAGCTTCTATATAGTTTAGTCCCCGATTTACAAGTGGACCTTAGCTCACGAGAAACGCTTGATGTTAGGAGTTGGACAAGAGTCTAATTTGAAAGGTGTAACATGTACACATAGATTTTTATAATATACAGTGGTGGCCATATAATTAAGAACGCTGATATAAAGGGAAGATTTTTTCCAACTAAGATGCAATAGTAGATTGTATCATAAGGGAGCAACATAATATTTTTAAGGCGAGGGCGCTTTTTTGAATCCAGAGTGAAGTGAGGGATTCTAGAGTAGAAACCCGAGCGTAGCGAGGGATTCTTTAGTAGAATCCTGAACGTAGCGAGGGATTCAAAGTACGTCGCCCGAGCCAAAAATATATGTTGCGCCCGTGTGATACACTCTGCTTTTCATCACCCACTATGAGAAAATAAAAGGCGCCTCATATGTTATTGTAATATTATTATTTAATAAAACAAATGGTTGTTTTTTTGTGTTTTAATGTTTTTTTTGTTGTGTTTGTGTTTTTGTGTTTTTTTTAAGTGTTTTTTTGTGTTTTGTTTTTTTTTGTGTTTTGTGCTTTTTTGTGTTCTTTTTGTTTTTTTGTGTTTTGTGTTTTTTGTGTGTATTGTGCATTTTTTGTGTTTTTTTTGTATTGTGTTTTTTGTGTTGTGTTTTTTTGTGTGTTTTATGTTTTTTGTGTTTTTTTTGTTTTTTTTTGTGTTTTGTGTTTTTTGTGTGTTTTAGGTTTTTTTGTTTTGGGTTTTGGGCCGTCGTACCAGCCAGTATTTATTCAAACAATATTTGCGTTCGAATTATTTGGCGCTGGTTCCAAATTCAATAAGTGCGCCGCAATTATCGCAAAACTCATTACTGCCCGCTAAAAGTTTCTCATAGAAAACACCACCGTTGGGTGCACTTAAAGGCGAACCCAGTCGTCCTTTTCGAATAGATGGGATGAAAAACTAATTGTATGCATTTGTTTTTATTTCTCTCGGTATCGTAAAACATTTCCATATTACCACTGTATTCATTGATACACATGATTGGCTAAAAATCAATAGGCAAACTTTTTACACTACTTTTAAACAAAGTATTCCTTATTACTGGCTGGTCACGTAATTAAGAACGCTAAGTAGTTTATACCTTTATTCAAATCTAAATAGAGAACACTCAGTCGATTTGTTACTGTTTGTATAATTTTGGCGCCATTACGTGCTGTAAAAGATTAAAGGTGATTGCTTCTTTAGAAAAAACAATGGGAAAAAATAAAAGTTGTGATAAATCTACAAGGGAAGTAATAATAAAACTTCGCCGGAAGAATTGGTCTTATAAAAAGATAGCCGACCATCTGCAATGTTCAAAAACGATGGTTTTCCACGCTGTAAAGCATTTTGCTACGTCTCAAACTACTTCGAATGTTCCACGTGTACCTAAACAGAGAAAAACAACTCCTCGAGATGACCGAAACATCGTTCGTATGGCAAAACAAAATCCTTTTAAAGGGTCCAATGAGCTTAGAAAAGAATATTTCGGTGAAAACAACCCTTCAGCAATCTCAGCACGCACTATTCGAAGACGTTTGGTAGAAGAAAAATTGCACGGTAGGATAGCAAGAAAGGTACCCATGTTAAAACTTTGCCACAGGCAAGCCCGGCTTGCATTTGCGAGAAAGTATGAATACTGGACTGTGCAACAGTGGAAAAATGTTTTTTTTTCTGACGAGACGAAAATAAACAGAGTATGTTCTGATGGAAAACGATATGTACGACGTCCCCCGAATACAGCATTCGACCCAAAGTACACGAAAGTTACATTAAAGCACGGTGGTGGAAATGTGAAAATTTGGGGTTGCTTTTCTGGACATGGTGTAGGACCTGTAAAGTTGATATAAGGTAACATGGATCAGTTCCAATACAAAAATATACTGAAAGAAACAATGTTACCATACGCTGAAGACGTTCTACCGGTCATTTTGACATTCCAGCATGACAATGATCCAAAGCACACTGCACGCACCGTAAAGGAATTTCTTACAGCGCAATTAGTTTCTGTCTTAGACTGGCCTGCTAACAGTCCAGATCTAAACCCAATAGAGAATCTGTGGTTTGAAGTAAAGAAAAAGGTTTCAAATACAGTGTGGAAATTTAAGAGAGCTGTATGACGTTTTTTAAGAAGAATGGAACTCTATTTCTCTTGCGAAATGTCAAAAATTAATAGAGTCAATGCCTCGCCGGTGTAAAGCTGTAATTAAAAGCCGTGGATATGCTATTAACTATCAATTTTAGTTAAATATTTATTAAATTTCTTTTTATGTGTTCTTTTTTCGTTTCCTGTGCTACATAATATTGTGATTTTTTAAATCTAACTGTCATAGAAAACAATTCCCGAGCAGTTAAATAAATCGTTCTTAATTATTTGTCCAGTTTCAGTACTATTTGAAAGTGTTACTTCGATAAAATCAATAAAATGTGCAAAAAATAGTTAGCGATTTCATACTTTATTCTTAAGTCAGGTTGCTCTATTAATGTGACTATTATATAACATAACTAGTTGCTTCTCAGAAGGTACACATCTCTGTGTATGATACGATTTAAATAAAAAACTTCTAGAACTTCAAATCGTTCTTAATTATATGACCACAACTGTATATGTCTATGTGCTAACACAACAGTCCTTTGTAACTATTATTCTTATGTAAGGCGCTAACTGAAAGGCGTCCAAGAACTGGGTACAGAAACATTGGTCGTCCAGCACCAAGATGGGCTGTCGACTGTCGATATCGCATGCGTCGCGGGCCGAACCTGGATGAGACAGGCACGGGACCGTAAGGAATCGCACAGGCAAAGAGAGGCCTATACCCAACAGAGGGGGAAGTCAGACTGTGGATGATGACGATATGTCTATGCCAGTACGTGTCGTAAAAATAAATGGTAGTTTATTTATGATGTGGTATGACAGGACGCGAGTAAACGAACCTAGTTAGGACAGCTGCACATTCAAGTGCACAAATAACCGGAATATGACAGCTGGTTGTAAGTCTGACAATGGACTTTTATTGCTTCTGAGGTCAAAGTCAGCAATAAATATAATGGGTGAAGATGAAATCTGCCATTTTTGAAAGAAACGTCGTCATTTTTATTTTATTACATTTTAATGTGTTTTTTCGAGTTATTTCGTGTAATTTTAGTGGCATTTTAACCGGTGTAACTTGGATAAATGGCACATGTGTGATGTAGTGAAATTTGAGTGTATTGCGAGTCTTTTCGAAATGGTGGATTTTTTCCTGTAAAAACTCAGTTTTTCAGCCACAATTTAAACTGGGTTAGGACTAGACGGAGACTCTTGACGACTTGACTATAAAACTATAATAATTATATCACTTGACATTGGCTAAATTGTTGCAAATAATGCACAGAAGCCATTACCTAAGATAAGAAGAAGAAATATAATGGGTGTAAATACTATAGTATAAGTAGCTGACAAATTAATTAATAACCTCCATTTGTAAAGCGAGTTATCATCTCAAAATAATCTAGCAAGTGTATAACGATGGCAGTATTACAAGAAAACCATAGGCATCATTGTATAGTTTAGTGTATCGAAGAAATTAGAATCTCAATTTTAGACTTTTCCCTGTATTTGTTTCACAACAGCTACAACCATACCAAATCTCAGCATTCTGGGATTGCTGGAAGTACTTTAGAGGTTAAGTTTTTTATTTTTTTTAGATTTTCACTAATATCTCAAAAATTACATAGTCTAACAAATAATTCAGAATAGTTTTGAAATATCCAAGCAAAGCGCTACCATACAACACCCTACTTGATCTGACTCACTTCTTCTATTTCACTCTCTCTTGGACCCCACTATCTCAACAACCCCCTGACTGATATAGCTCATAACCTCACCTACAAATTGTACCAATACTATCTACCCCCCTACCAAAATTCAAGACGATCGGATTAATTGTTTGGAAGTTGTACTTGGCCAAAAATACATACATACATACATACATATAAACATATAAACATGCAGTTCTTCGAAGTTGGCGCAGAGAACTAGCTTCGCTCGTTCAATTACAAATTAATGTAAGATAGGATGGATAATATCTCTCATACCCAGTTTAATGACATGACTTTATGCTAATATTTTATAAGCAGATTAAATAATTTTATCTGCCTCGTTTAAGTAATTATTGCTAATTTGTTTAATGTTTACAAATAAGATACTAGACTTTGGTTAGCGAGAGGATTAAAAGCGCTTGTTTTGCAGAAGTATGTGTCGGTAGCTGTAAAACAGAGATTTTCAGCTATTGACATGGGTTATATCCAAACTTTCAAAAAGTTTAGTGCAAAGAGGTTGTTATATACCTCATTTTCAAGCACACTCATTCTCCTTAGAGCTATATTTGAATAATGTGCGCAATGAGTTTCCATGTACTTTGCTTTTTGACACATTCTATGGGCCTTGTAAACGCTGGCCCAGTGTGTAAAAGGGTACTTGGTGTTGTTTTGGCATTGGCGGCCAATGTTGGTACACCAACCATGCCATGTCAGATATTCGTCTACACAAATTCTGGAAAAATTATATATGAAAGAAGCCTATGCAAGGTGCACTAATCCACATGGTCCCTTCACTTCAGTCACAATGCCTTTGCAGAGCCACCATACCTCAAGCTTGTCACTGAAGACAAAACTTAAAAAACTACTGTGGGTTACTAAGAATCAACTAGCATAAATTAACAAGGGCCAATTAAAACTTCGTTTTTAATAATACAGGTCAAAACAAGAGTTTAGTTATGAAGGAACGTTGTAGCTAATAGAAAAAAAACAAATGTCATTTTCTGTTTACAATTGCTTTGGAGGTTACTTTAACAGCTGATTCAGCCAATTTAATATATGTCACCAGGAAAATCCTTATAAAATCCAATTAGAATCATTAAAATCCCGAAGATTTAATTTGCCATGCAAACTTTTTTGCGTCATTGGGTTTAAAATTGGGCTTAAAATTACTTCGTAGGTTCTAACACCCACGGACGTTTTGTGAACACAGCACATACATCAGCCTGCATTAATCAGAAGATAATTTCTCATTCTGTTTGGATTTCACCAAATGCGAGAAGCAGCTAGCGAATACCAGCGAAACTGCTAGGAAATGTGAGGGAAATAAAAATGAGTAATGACATGACTCGGAAATTCAGAACATACCCTTCTTTTCCTTCCTTTGTATACCATGGCAAAGGCTCCGTGGCCTATAATGTCTTGTTTGGTGAATTCGTATTCACCCACTTGGACTACTTCCATTTTAACAAGTTTTCCTTTAACCACAGACATTTTAGAAGAGTTTATATTTATTTACAGTCTCGCACAAAGATCAATATTATTATTTGGAAATTATGGATTTCGGAACTTGACTGAGCGCTACATCATGAACACATCGAGCTACTAATCACTTCCAACTTTCCGTTAGTTGTTTTCGTTTGTTTCACTAATTAGACATTACTGCTCATAGTTTGTTACACCAAAACACAACACACAATGAATGCAAAATGAACAGAGTGATTTTATTTTGTGTATGATTTTGCGAAGCAGATGAGAGTGTTGCAAGCTATTCTAAAAAAATAACTACCAAATAGAGCTACCCTTTTCTACCACTCTTTGTTTCACATGTCACCGTTTTCGTGAACCGGACCGGACCGAATGGACCGAACGACCCTGCAGTACAGGGAGAAGGAATACGGATGTCACGCGTCAATTGGCACTATTTATTTGGGGCTGGATTAGGATTGTGGATTTACTAATTCTATCGTTTTTGTGTGGGATATTTGACACGCAGCCATGTGAATATGCAGGTTGGGACTTTACTCTAATAACTAGTAGTCCGCAACAAATCCTCTACCTACCGAAACCTCACGCTCGAACTTGCCAATCGTATTGGCTATTTTACCTACTGACCTACTTACCCACCAAATTCCATGGCGATTGGATGAACCAACTTTTCGAAAGTTATCGGTGAACGTTTGTTCAATTGTTGTTTGTTGTATCTATGTTTGTTGGGAGTTTTCCCATCAAACCTACAAAAGCCAACTCTTCTAGTTGGTAAAGCTTGACCTACTGGAGAGGTTTAGTTAAAATTGAGACCTCGCTTCGCTCGGTCAAATATATTTACCTACACACAGGTTGGTAAATTGGATATAAATTAACAACATTGCCACATTTCATCAGAAGATCATAAAAAATAAATAATAACACTGAGTAAGTAATTTAGTATTTTGTAGTTTAGTATGAGGAACCACGGGGCGATTAAAAAGTATACAGGAACTACATAGTTGCCTTCATTCATAATAACTACACACAACCATTCGCATAATTTGTACACCTTCTACATGCAATGATAGTGGGTTATTACTTATTATAGAGAACAGAAAAATATACATATGAAAGTTTATGGACGACCTCTGTGGCGCGGTGGGCCATGGTTGGCCTGCGACGCAGGAGGTTGCGGGTTCGATTCCCGCCTCGGAACAAATATTTGAGCGATCGCAGATATTTGTTCAGGGTGTTCTGGGTATTTTCTATGTATAATAAAAAATATCTATCTATGTATTATATTGTATTAAGTATATCAGTTATCTAGTACCCATAACACAAGCTCTGCTTAGCTTGGGGCTAGATAATGTTGTGTAAAACTGTCCAGAATTATTTATTTATTTTATTTTTATTTATTTATTGTGTCTACATGTTGTAATGTACTGTAATTTTATTTAAATATTAAAAAGAGGTCAAGTTTGTGAATTTGGGTGTACATACAAGGTACTCCGGACTACTAGATCCGATTCTGAAAATTATTTCACTACCTGCATAGCTACATAGTGCTTCAGAATATCAGTATTCTGCATCAGAATACTTTTTATTCTGATGCAGACTATGTCATACGAGGACGCGGATAGGACGGGCAGGTGAAATAGGATCGGAAGTCGGAACATTCTTCGAGTAATACCGGTCGCATGCTCCCTCCTAACCAATGTTGCCATACCAAACACGAAGTAAAAGTCCTCTCAAAAGCGACATCTAACGGTTGGGTTCCGTCATTTATCTTTCATGGTTCTATGATTCCTCTACTACAATAGCTGTCTGCATAAACCATGGACGTAGTTTGTATACTAAGTCCATGGTATAAACAGTAGCACAGATAAAATAATACTATACTAGACTTAGTATACAAACGGTAGGTATCATACGTAGACATACCTTATTCTTGCTCTACGGTATCATACGAAGCGTAGTGATTTTTTAATCAGGTAGATAGCTACAGCCAGGCTACAGCTCGTTCACCGTGAGATGGCATCTGTAAATACTCAATGGCAGGTGCCAATTTACGGTGAACGGTCTGTACATGTTTTGAATGGCACCTACCTACCCATAATCATCATTATCAGCCCACGGAAGTCCACTGCTGGACATAGCCCTGTCATTCTATGGTGCCACGAAAAACGGTCTTGAGCCATCTCCATGCGCCCTTTATGTTTTCCTTCAGCTTTGCCTCGACCGGTTTGTTTGCCGGCTACCCCTCCATGGGGTACAATTACCATATTTTTGTAATAAGTACCTACCCATCCGTTTTGTTAGAGCCACTTCCATTTCTGGGATTAGTTGCACAGAGGTATTTTTAAATTCAGTAAAACTTTTGTATTAATTTACAAATTTTATTGATGGTTTGGAATTCATAAAATAAATATATGAAACTTACAGATAATGCTGTATTTCTATTAAATAAGGAAAGTACTAATAAGCACTCTCTTGGATTAAATACATTTCACATAGCTTCTCTTTGGATTTAATAGTTGTTTCCCATTATCATGTAACACACATTTACTGCATTTGCACATACACACAGATGCATTGTTTAGTTTCATGATTTGATGCTGTTAGCTTGAGTGACATTATTAACACGTTCGCTGCGGATTAATTCCCTAAATAAGAATAAAGCATTATCATTGAAATACGTTTTTTCGTTAATTGTGACTCATCTCTTCTGATCACCCAAATCTTCGATGCTATCTTCATCAATCTGAAAAAAATAATAAGATATATAAAACAAACAATTAATTTATTTATAGCAGATTTTTACAAGCAGTGTTTGCTGATATGTCTTCATTATCACAGTGAGGAATTACTCATTTTGGGTCACTTATTTAAGCAATGAATTGTCCTTTCGTACCTAGTTGTAAATGCCTTGTAGTTGTGTTGTAGTTGTAGTTGTTGGTTTTAGTAGTAGTAGAGCTTTTTTGTGAAAGAGTTCGTCCGGGGAAGTACTACCACCATACCTATTTCTGCCGCAAAGCAGTAGTGCTCGCATTGCTGTGATCCGGTTTGAAGGGTAAGGGTGCCGGTGAAATTACAGGCACATGAGACTTTTCATCTTTGTCTCAGGGTGGCGGGCGCAGTGCAATGCCACATAGAGCGCGTCCTAGGTGGACGTGACCTATGAGGTAATGCACTGTTCATAGGCAGAGGTTACCGTTTAACATCAGGTGGGCCATCTGCTTGTTCCGTCATTCAAGTAGCATACATAAAAAAAAGTTGTCGAGCTTGTTTTTGAATACATTGACAGATGTGACAGAATCAACATCATTGGTAGTATGTTCGAATTATGGACAACTCTGTTAATGAAGAATTGATATGCAACAAGAACGTTGGTAGGATCTCGAGCTAATTTAAGATGGTAGCAGGAGATGATATTTCTCTTTTTACAAGCTCTTATTTAACTTGCAATGTATGTATGTCTGGCTGGAATCCGGGTGGAATCTTGCAACTGAATTTTAAAGCAGTTATCCTTAACTGATTGTGCTGAAATTTGCCATACCTGTCAAGTTCCGATGACAATACAATATTTATTTATTATTTATTTATTTATTTAATATGATGGTGACAGCGAGCTGATCTGATGATGGAGACGGAAGGTGGACAACGGAACTCTTCGAGGGATAATAGCTACTATTATCCGTGCTACCGTACTATTATACTATTACCGGCCATGTTTAAGCTCATTTTGATCAGCACACGGTTACAATCACTAATTTTATAAAAGCTTGTATTGAAAAATTTTTTTTTCATAAAAAAGTTAATACAAGGATATCTTGTAGATCTGGCAGGTTGTATTGGTAGGTCAGGATTTTATAAGTTACAATGAGGTCACTGTGAAGGTGTCTTTCCTCAAGGGTAGCACATATGACACACAATTGCTACATAATTTCAAATAAAGCTTTCATACCACAAGAACCATAACATGTACATAGTGCGAGTCTCACAGGACACATCAGCACAACCATATTTTAAGTCCCTGGGAATCATGACAGTACCTGACCTTTTCATGTTTCAAGCAGCACTCTATGTCAGAAATAACTTTGATGAGTATGCAAGGTACGGTGACGGGCATAGGCACGCATACAGGTTGAGAGCGATGCCGCGACGGCTCACGAAAACGGCAAAGCTAATCCGCGTGATAGGGCCGACGGTGTACAATCGTCTACCAGCTGATATCACAGACGCACCATCGACACAATCTTTTAAACATAGGCTCAAGAAGTGGCTTATAGAGCAGACATTCTATGATTGTAACGAGCTTACTTCATTAGGTTTTACATATTAGAAGTTATGACTTAGGTACCTTACTATTATTAATTTAAAATGATCATGTTTTCTGTTTGTTTTAATTAATTACGAAACATACCAATTTATTACATTATTTTATATCATTATTTTTGACCTGTAACTATAATCAGTTAATAATAAAGAAACTATGAACTATTTGTACATACCTCAGGCCACTTCTCTGGTATAATATCAAAGAGATCGTCCTTCACATCTCCTTGGATAACTATTTGTACATACCTCAGGCCACTTCTCTGGTATAATATCAAAGAGATCGTCCTTCACATCTCCTTGGATAACAATTTCATCATCACCAGTAACAGAAGATCCGCAAGCAAACTTTGTTCCAAAGAACTTGGCTGCCACTTTCAAGTCAATATCTGAAACATCACAAGCAAATTAAATGAGTTACAATACATATAAAAAACTGGACAAGGTACGAGTCTGATTGACACACGAAGGGCCCACCACCATCATCGTACCACATCGCACCATCATATAAGACTTAACATAAAAAATCACGTTTCTTGTATGGGAGCCCCCTTTAATCTTGAATTATACTTGAATTCTTATTGAATTTCTGTGTTAGGAACATTTCTTGAGGAATTTCAGGATGTTTATGTTATTTTCATGAATTAAAAACTGCGAAATTTCGAATTTAAAAAGTCGTAGAACTAAAGTTATTTGCTTTAATGTGTAGAATACCCCCTCCCCGGGCTTATAGGGATATTATGTTACACCCTGTATATAATTTATTTATTATTTTTTGTTATTGCGGCATTAGAAATACACACTGTGTGAATATTTCTACGGTCTACCCATAACGGTTCATGAAATGTAGCCCGCTGTCAGATAGACAGACGGACGGACAGCTGAGGTGTAGCAATAGGGTCCTGTCGGCACCCTTTAAATACGAAACCCTACAAATGTAGCTTGTAGGTAGGTTACTAGGTAGGTAGGTAGGTTTTAGCTACTTAGCTCTCTGGTACTTCTGAACTTGACTGTGTTTGGTTGCAACTTCTCTAGATTTCATAAATATTTACTACTTTGTACCTAATCATTTTGGATTAAATGTCATAGGAAGTTCCAACTTAAATGAAACATACCAAAGGTGCTTAGCCCTGACACTACCGTGACGGACTTCTTCTTGCCGCGCGGAGCCCTAGAAACCTGTACAAGCTTTGGTACATCCTCTTTTTTCTTTGACTTTAGCATCCCTTTGCCCCCACGCTTCTGCCGTTTTTTTTCTTCTTCACCACCAGCATTTTCTTCTTCATCTGAAATTATTAGCAATAGATAACATGAGCACAGCAATATTTTAGGCCCGAGGCTAACTTCAGTTCCCATCTCATCATAACCTCTGATAAATAACTCACCAATTTTAACTTTCTCAAATTCAGTAGGCAGATTTTTTTCTAACCATTGCTTGCATTTTTCATATTCTGGATAGTATTCACAGTATTCTATTGGCATAGAACAGTTACCGCAATAGTGCACTTTTACAGGATATGTTACACCTTGACGGGGACCCACAGACAGATCTCTATCAGCCATTATAAAAACGATAGAAACTTAAAATATCATACTCTATTAATTTGACAGAGATTTATAATTTATAGCGAAATTCATAAATAGTTATTTTCAACCATTGCTTTGAGTGAGATCGATAAAAAAACAAAAATTATTTTCGTTTCGAAGCGATAACTACTAGTGAGTGAGCGAGCGAGTGAGCGAGCGAGCGAACATCAGTCAGTTCTGGTCAGTTCAGTCACCGAAACGACAGAACCACCATTGCCAGCTTGGATTTAAAAAAGGTGTAGGATAGAAAAAAAATACGTAGTTAGATCAGTAATAAAAATGTTGAAAAGTTCGTAGGTACATTAACGTACTACCTATTTCTATTTAATAGGGTGGATGTGTAATATTTCTGTCAAATATTTTGAAAAAAACCGAGTATCTACAGTGCTTCTTCTTCCCACGGGAAAATATTCGTTAAGAGGAAATGCGTTTATGTGTTGCTTAGGGTAGGACTAAATAAGTACCTCTCCACACGAGTCCAACTCGCACTTGACCGGTTTTTTCCACAAAGAATCACACTCAACTACACACTACCAAACTTACTGAACTGAATGCTTAAGGCGATATGTTAAAATACCGAATGGGCGGAGTCTAGCCAGAAAACAGTAGCTGTAAGACAGTGACAGCGCTATGGCTCACTTGAACCCGGGAAAAGGTGAGGTATAGATTTTTGCCACTCAGAAGTAACTGCCGTAAGCGACAAATGATAAAACTTCGTTTAGCTTCTAAAGTAGCAAATATAAAAATAAATTATCTATAATTAATGTAAGTAATGTGATTACCTACTGAATAATATAAAAAAATATGCTTAATACTTTCTCTAGTCGAAGGAGGGACCTAAAAAGGGCTTTAGAAGAGCCAATTTCAAAAAATAAAGCTATCGAGAAAAGTTTCGCGAATCGTGTTTCTAGTCTATAATTTATTTAGATTACATCCTCAAGTAATTACTGTATTAACATCAAGTTTGTAACCTTTACTGATAGTGAGTGAGCATGAAACGAAACGACTCCAAAATTTTAACATAGCGTCTTAAAATGACGCCGTAAAGTAAGTGACCATAGCTCTAAAAGGCCCCCCTTAGACCCTTAGGGCCTTTAAAGGGACTACCCTTGTGGTTCAGTATGAAAAGGAAAGTTGAAAATACTCATAAACGGGGATTGGTAGATGATACCAAATTGAAGCTCGTAGGTTGGTGGGAAACGCTTTATCATCTACTTTATCATCGCTTTATCATTTTAGATCTACGGCCATAGACAGAGTTGGCAACGCAGAGTTTATCAGTTTTTTTTTTGGCTTCACACGGCTTGTGCATTTGCCATTTTTATTTTTATGATTTTTTAAGCATAAATTAGTGAAACATTATATTTTGTTTATCACGTTTATCCATGGACTTAGTACGTTTTTTTTTTTCCCAAATTGTTTTCTTTTTAATCTTGTTTGGCGTTGGAATCTTATCCTCTTGCCATAGCCGCTAATAATTTTGCAAAATGAGCAAACGAAAAAACTAAACAATTTAAGATTTCACTACTTAGGTACCTTGGCGTTAACTAGCCATTAATCTGTGACATTTTTGGCACAGATTAATAGCTAGTTATTATGTTATACACGTACGATCGTGTTACGTTCACCGTTACGATGGTGTTTGCAAAACTCAGACTCACCCCTCAGGTGTTAATCTCGGAGTAGCAGTCCCTTTTCTCGTTCACCAGATGGCACCTACAGATCCACCAACTTATCTGTAGAACCATTTACCTATGCGTTTTAGTATGCGTCAAATCCGGTAGTTCTGATTTTTTGCAGACTTGTCTAAGATGTTGGCCTTATGAATAATCCAAGTTTTTGACCTCGAGCGCCGAACGCAACCTTGTCAAAAATCGAAACAATCGTTTTTTTTCAAGTTTTTTTTTCGATTTTTGACAAGGTTACGTTCGGCGCTCGAGGTCACAAATTTGGATTGTTCATTAGGCCAACAACATAAACAAGTCTGCAAAAAATCAGAACTACCGGATTTGACTTCCAGACGACAAAGTTACTGGACTATTAAGTGTATTGCGTGTCTTTTGGAAATGGTGGATTTTTCCCCGTAAAAACTCAGTTTTTCTGCCACTATTTAAACTGGGTTATGACTTGACGGAGACTCTTGACGACTTGACTATAAAAATATATTATTATATCACTTGACATTGGCTAAATTGTTACAAATAACCAACAAATAACGCACAGAAGCCATGGGTCCGGTTATTGTACAACCATGGAATGCACGACCTGGGAATACACGACCATGGAAAGCACGGCCAGGATTGCACAGCCCGGGAATTCATGTACAAATGGACACGTAATCCATGGATGTGCATTCCCAACATGTGCTGAGATTGCGCAGCCTGTGATTACACAGCCTTGGAATGCACAACCTGGGAATTGGTGGCCAAACAGTACTGAAATCAATGTACACCAATTCCATGGTTGCGCATTCCCAGCACGTGTCAGGAATGTACAGCCATGGAAAGCACAACCATGGAATTGGTGTACATTGATTCTGATTGGTCGAAACCGTATGCTTCGTTTAGATGGAACTACAGAGTAAAAATTGTACTATCCCGTTTCATGATTATAGATGAAATAATTAAACCCAGAAACACACTGGTACACTGGTTCGAAAGCACTTAACTTGTTTCATCCTTAAATGCTGGATTTTATTACACAGGCTATTTGACAACATTGAAAATAAACTAGAAATTGTGGTCATCCTATCAGATAATAGCGTAATAAAACATGTACAAGATACACAATGAGAGATCGAGATGAAACAAAAAAAAATATGTGCACGTGTTGGTGATAGTCTATGTGTAAGTTAAAAATAGTGTTGTCCTCGATCAACACTTTTACATTATCGATAGAATTCGTCATCCGTCCGTGATGTGTAGGGTTGGGTAGGTAGATAAATACATCTAAATGCAGGTTAAGTCTTTAATGAATAACACAGTTTGGCAGATTTGACGTCATAAAGAGAAAAAATAAATAAATAAATAATGCTGGACAGCTAGCACAACATTATCTAGCCCCAAGCTAAGCAGAGCTTGTGTTATGGGTACTAGATAACTGATATACTTAATACAATATATAACATAGATAGATATTTTGTATTATACATAGAAGATACCCAGAACACCCTGAACAAATATCTGCAGATCGCACAAATATTTGTTCCGAGGCAGGAATCGAACCCGCAACCTCCGGCGTAGCAGGCGAATGTTCACCCACCGCGCCACAGAGGTCGTCAAAGGAATAAGGTACTTATTCCTATTTTGAATAAACTAATATATATTCTTATTTTTAAGGGATCGTTTGGAGAAATAAAACAGTTAATAAATAAAACTTTATTAATTATGGACCCCTAAATATTATGGTTTTAGTTAGGTGGGATCGGCTATAGCGCCAAGTTGATAGTACCGCATCTACAGGTATTTCATTGGAAACCTTCTGTTCGAAGTCCGAAAGTAAAGGCATCGCCGAAAATGCGGGTTCGAGTCCCGCTGAATTTTGGTGTATATTTAAAGTTAATTTGTTACCTTTTACTTTATTAAGCAGAAATAAACAATAATAACATTTAAAAAAAAGTATACCCTTTCGGGGAAAAGGCGTGTGTCCACAATGTAAATATTTACTCCAAAATATCTACTAGACAAACTACAATAAAAACACCCGTGGTGCTTTAAAGTTACCTTTTCAATAGTCAATACAAAAACACACACCTCACGGTCCGCCTGGTTATTTTAGATAAAAAAAAAAGGTAAAATGTTAACAGAGCACACATATTTACTCCAAACAAAATTAAACCTACATTCTAGGATGGACAAAAATTTAATTCATAGGTAGGTACTACGATATAGACTGCAACAGACAGGACTATCAATATTTCTGACGTCATCACTTGGTAAGCACTATCGTAATCAAACATTTTTATATTTTACTTATAATATTCTTTATTTGTAGGTGCAGCAACGAAATATTATTAAAAGTTATATGGGAAAGTCCTAATCTAAGAATGAAACTGGTTTTTAGGCCATTCACTAAAGCAGAATTGATAAAATAAGCAATATAACCGAACTACTAATAATATCTTATTTACCTGTAAAACGCGTATTTTCCGGATTATTATGTCTTGTATCTTCACAGTCACAAACTGAACACGACACCATTGTCATACAAAGTAATATTGGTTACTTAATAGTATGATTACTAAAAAAAAAAAAAAAAGTTTCGACGCACTAGAAACCGGGACGCTATGGCCTCTTACTCGCGCAAAAACATGTCACATTTAATACGGTCGTTGCCGTAACTTTTCTTCTTGCACGGGGTACATTTAAAAATTCATTTAATGAATTCTCTCTCCCACGCTTCGTTTGTCTATTCAGCGATTCAGCGTGGCGAAAATTCTATGTCTATGGTTGCAACGTATCCTGTCTTTGGTTGCAACTCCGGTGACGTCACGTCATACGCAAGTAAAATTAAGTAAATTAGTAGCTGCCTCGACTCGACCGACTGATTTTAGTTCACGTTCCATGTTTTTGGTTGTTATAATGATCATTTGATCTTTGAGATAATTCTGAAACAGTTTTTCTGATAAATCTTTTAACTAGCGTAGCGTTATAAATATTAGTTAAAAATCACAAAATGGAGTCAAACTTTGTGCGAGCTGATAACAGCAACCTACAAGATGCCAGACGCATTTATGGTTGCACTTTTCTTTATTACTATGCTGCGGAACTTAAGAATGTAAAACAGCAGTGTAAGTACGATGCAGGAATTATTTATTTACAAATGATCAGAAGTTTTGCAAAATCCCATTTAAGGTTATGTTGATAAATACTTAAAAATGTCGTGTAAATTCTCTTTTTCATGGTCTTTGCTTTTGTTTCACAGGTCTGCAAGGGTCGTCGTTTTAAATCTTTAATATCTATATCTGTTTGATATCTAAATATTCTATATCATGAGCTGTGATGGTTACGCTGCTCCCGCAGTTCATTGGAACCGTTGGAGCTACACTGAAAAGTTTGAGCCGTTATGAGCTGTTTGAGCTGCAGTTCAGCTCCGGCTCTATGAAATTTGACTAAGTTACCTATCTCTAGCCGTGACTCATTAAATAAACTAATAGACATGCCGTCAAAATTATGTATGAATATTATCTATTTCTTTTAGATATCATATAATAGGTACATTTTTCGAATAATCGAGCCTCGTAGTAATTACTTTAGTCAAATCAAATCAAATCAAAATGTATTTATTTGGAACTAAAACACATATTTACAACACAATGGGAAACGATGTAGCCTGCAGAAGTATAAAAACTGTGTCGCAGACACCAACGCCCACCTCCTTCGAGAGATGACAGTTCCAGATATAAATAAAAGTATGTACTTATTTAGAAATTAAACATAAAAACTAAAATTATAAAAATAAAGAACCGCACTCAACTAACATGAGAATGTAAAAAACTATCACTAGTGAGTATAAGTGGGTGTGTATGTGAGTGTAAGGTACTCCTGATACAGCCAGTCTCTAGAGAGTCTGGTTATCTCAGGAGTACTCCGAGTGTTTGTGTGTTGAGTTTGTGTGCATGGATGTGTTATGTGTGTGTATGTTGTGTGTGTGTTTATATATATATATGAGTGTGTGCGTGTGTGTGTGTGTGTGTGTAGATGTGTGTGGTGTGTATGTGTGGGGTGTGTATTTGAAAGTGTGTGTCGTACCTACATAATGAAGGAGTAAAGATTATTTACTATTTAGCAATCTTTAGGAGGTCTTGAGTGTCTTGATATGTTAAAGAAAGAAGCCACCCAAGACATATAATTTTACATTTATAGTGTGGGACAGGAAAAATGTTAAGTTTTTTATTTATATCGTTATATAACATAGAACCTATATGATAGAAGCTTCGACTCGCAGCCGCCGTACGGCGTGATTCAATTTTACAAACTTTATCAGATCTACGTTTAGAGAGATTTAGATATGGATCATAGAACAACTGAGAGTGTTTTCGGAGAATTGTTTGTAGTATAAAAATTTGTCGAACTGTGGGCACTTGGCATATTGAGTAAAGTTCAGTAGTGGAGAACCAGATAGGTCTTCTGGTCATAACCTTTAGAACAGCTCTCTGAGCTCGTTCTAGTCTAAGCATCGTAGTTTTAACCGCACCGCCCCATGACGTGATGCATTACGACAAGACGGACTGACCTAAAGCATAATAGATAGTCAATAAGGATTGGAGATCAAACACAGATCTCAAATTCCTAAAAACAAATATCAGTTTTCTAATGCGGGAAACAATGGAATTAATATGCTGTTTCCAAGTTAGCGTGCCATCTATCAAGACACCAAGATATTTAATACTCGAGGCCCGTTCCATGTCTATGCAGTTGCAGGAAGCTGGGACAACATCTGAGGTACATACATGAGCGCTGATAGAGAAGGTAGAGGCGGGTTGCGTAGAACAGTTAAGAGTAAAGGGTATGAATTTAGTTTTCGACACATTCAGGGTGAGGAGGTTGGTGCGTAGCCAGTGCATTACATTTATTAATGCATGTTCGGTAAGATCGCGAACCGCTTGCCAGCTTGAACCATGTATTAACAGAGCTGTGTCATCAGCGTAGGTTATAATTTTACATTTCGGAAGATGAAGATTACATACCTGATTTATATAAATTAAAAATAGGGTAGGGCCGAGGACACTGCCTTGAGGGACACCATAAAACATGTTTTCCTCCTTGCTTTTGAAATTTTCAATCATAACGTATTGAGAGCGATTGCTAAGGTAACTTTCAAAAATATTTAGAGCAACACCTCTTATGCCTAGATTTTCCAACTTATTTAGAAGAATAGGGACCGACACAGTGTCAAAAGCTTTAGAAAGATCTAGGAAAACACCTATGGTCTTTAGTTTTTTATCAAGGTTTTTCAAAAGAGTGTCCGTTAGCTCTAACACAGCATCCTCTGTTGACCTACCGCTCCTGAAGCCAAATTGATTTGCCGAAAGAATGCTGTTTTCGTTTATGTAGTCCACGAGTCTTTTATTAATAATTTTCTCGAATATCTTTGACAAAACCGTAAGCACAGAAATTGGACGATAATTAGAGACACAGCTGCAGTCCCCACTCTTAAAAATTGGCTGCACCACAGCCTTTTTGAAAGCTCTAGGAAAGATTCCTGAAGAAAGAGCAACATTGTAAACATGACTTAGTATAGGGATGAGAGTATGTCTGGCTGATTTAATAACAGTAGTGGAGATGCCATCCCAAACAACCGCACACTTGTCTTTAAGGTTTAAGATTATATTTTCAATTTCTATGTTGTCCACACTGAAAAGAACCATCCAGTTTAAAGGTAGGTCAGTATAACTAACTGGCTGATCTGAAACTAGATCTTGGTGTGTTCCTAAATTGGCGTGAGCTTCTGATTCAATTTTCAAAGCAAGGTTTTTACCCACATTTGCGAAAAAGGTGTTTACTGAGTTAATGGATGTCAGGGGGTTGTCATTTAATTTCAAAAGATTAGACGAGTTATTCTGCTTTTTATGTAGATTTGCAATCTGTTTGATAATATTCCACGTAGCTTTAGGATTCTTCCTGGCCTTCTGAATTTCAACTTGCTGATATTCTCTTTTAACTTTTTTTAAAATGCCGTTACAGAGTTTACGGTAACGAAGGTAAATAGTTTTGTTTATTTAATTTTCTGGGGTTTTTTTAAATTTACGGTATAATTTGTCTCTTTGACGAATACACTTCAAAAGACCAGGAGTGATCCACGGCTTGATAATACGTTTGCGACTTGGAATTGGTACACTTACTTACTTGTACTTGTAGAGCAGACTCTTCTCCGCAACTAGGCCACCAACGGGCCCTTTTTGCGTGATGGGTGGAGGCTGCTAGTCCAGCCACCCGATGTCCTCCAGGAAGGCTAGCAGCTCGCCAATGTTGGCGCAGGCCTGCCTGGGCGTCCTCGGTGTCCCGAGGTATGCTTTCCTCTGGGACGCCACGCTGCTGCACTCCAGGAGTACATGCGCTGGCGTCTCATCAGCTACTAGACAGCCTCTACATAGGGGGCTATCTGTAATACCCAGAGTAAATAAATGTTTATTAAGAGCACAGTGACCCGTGACAATCCCGACGATCAGCCGTAGCTTGTCGCGCTTCAGATTGAGGAGTTTACGGGAGTATTTCGGATTTAGGTCCGGAAACGCCTCCTTTGACTGCCTACAATCCGATAAATTTTCCCATAGCTCTTGGTGTAGATTGACAGTACGTTTACGGATCCAGGAGCGTATCTGGCTAAATGGCAGGGGTAAAATGGGCTCCGGTCCTGCTGGTAGCAATTCCGAGCCTCTCCTGGCCAGTTCATCAGCCCCATCGTTACCTCTGGAGCCACTATGCCCCTTGATCCATTGCAAGGTTATGTTGTTTGACTTACTTACTTCTTCCAGCAGATTATGACACTGAATGGTCAACCCTGATGTATGTTCGCTTTTCTGCAGGGCTCGTAGTACCGCAGCGCTGTCAGAGAGTATCCTGATGTTAAAGTCAGTTACCTTCCTACGTAGCACTGCGTGACCAGCCTGGATTATGCCTACGCATTCCGCTTGGAAGATGGAATTCCACACCCCCAAAGCCGCTGACGAGTGAATGTTCAGATCTTCCGAAAACGTACCCGCTCCAGTTCCTGCCTTCATCTTAGAGCCATCTGTATATATTCTAAGTTCGTGAGTGTTCGAGCTGTCACTGGGCTCTTCGTGTAATTGTACAATGAAGCTCTTAGAGAGAATGTGTTTTTTGGGTACCCTATCATAAATGGAGAGTAACAGTGGATAACCAACCGCGAACTCGTCTATGATGGTAGTGTGGATGGCCCGTGTGTCATGCATTAGTAGATTTAAAGCCCCGAGTCTGTAGGCAGCGGCTGCTGCCTCCTGTTGCACGTGTAAGTGCAGCGGGGTCAGGCCTATTAAGGCTTCAAGGGCAGCCGTTGGGGCCGTTCTCATACTACCCGTAGTCGCCACACATGCCAATCTCTGGAACTTTTGCAATTTACTAATAATAGTACTCTGTTTGGTTCTGGGCCACCAAACTAGAGCACCATATGTTACCGAAGGTCTAATCACCGTGCTATAAAGCCATATGGTTATCTTTGGGCTAAGACCCCATGTTTTGCCCACCATTCTGCGACATTGCCAGAATGATATCGTGGCCTTCTTTAATTTGTTGTCTAGATGTTTCGCCCAATTCAGTTTACTATCCAAAGTTATACCCAGATATTTAACCTCATTGGAAAAGTGCAACTGCGTACCAAAGAGACTAGGCACCCTATAGGCACCTAGGTTACGCTTATTAGTGAACATTACTAGCTCTGTTTTAGTTGGATTCACGGTCAATCCGTACTCTGTGCACCACTCCTCGACGACCCTAAGTGCACTATTCATGATATTACACGCCACACTAGCAAAATGACCCGATATCAGAATAGCAAGGTCGTCCGCGTAGCCTACCGTGAAGAAACGTTGGGCGTTAAGTCTGGTTATTAGATCATTGGCAACCATGTTCCACAGCAGCGGTGACAAGACACCTCCCTGGGGACATCCCCTCGCCACCACCGCCCTGGTCTCACCCAGTAGGTCGACACGTACCGCCCTAAGTTTGAGCATGCCAACGATCCAGTCCGCCAGTGTCGGAGCTACCCTATGTCTCTGTAACGCTGCGCTGATGCTGCTAAAGTTAGTCTTGTCGAAAGCACCTTCTATGTCAATAAAGGCGGCCAGACAGAGTGTTCTGTTCTTTATGTCTTTTTCCACTCTGCTAACCACAGTGTGTAGTGCTGATTCTGTTGATTTACCCGAGCTATAGGCGTGTTGCTGTGGATGTAGTGGTGTGGATATTAAAGTGTTATCCCTTATGTACCGATCACACAATCTTTCCAAAGTTTTTAGAAGAAAGGAAGTGAGGCTAATCGGTCTAAAGGCTTTAGCTTCTGTATAGTCACTTCTCCCTGGTTTAGGTATGAATATAACCCTGACCTCTCTCCAGCTTAGCGGTACATAGCGAAAGGCAAGACAAGCCCTGAAGACGACTGTGAGCGTCTCGATGATATGTACCCTACCCCACTGAAGAAGACCTGGAAAAATTCCGTCCATACCAGGGGACTTATACGGTTGAAATGTGTTTATTGCCCAGTTTACTTTTTCTACGGTAACTATCAGCTGTGCGACTGCCCAGTCTGTTTCAGATGCCGACCCTATACCGATGGCATCGTGCCAACTAGTTTCTTGGTCTAAAAGACACCCCGGAAAATGAGTCTGTAGTAATAGTTCATGCGTTTCAGTTGTCGTTTTAGTGTAAGTTTCGTCTGCCTTTTTTAAAGAACCTATCTCACGATTAGAGTCAGTCGCGAGGATTTTCCTCACTCTGTTCGCTTGGGAATCAGATTCAATGCTTGTACAATACTTTTGCCATTTTTTACGACCATTCCTCCGGATACGTCTCTTGTACTCAGCACGGGCAGACCTGTATTTGTCCCAATCCAGGTCGTCGTACGTGTTCATTGCTCTGTTAAATAATTTGCGTACTTTACCTTTTTGTCTCTCTAAGTCTTCGGACCAGCCTTTGTTTCCTCTAACGATTCCACGGGCCCCTGTGAGAGAGCAGGCCTCCTCGAAGCTCTTAGTCAGGCTTGCGGTAATGTGTACAACCGCAGTCTCAATGGCGGATGTGCTAGTCATGACTTGTCCCGCTATGTCCCCAAGACGCTGTTCCAGGGAGTTGAAAAACTTTACCTTATCAGTCCTCCGTGGGTTGCGGGATGGTGCTGTCTGTGCTGTGCTCAATTCCAGTTCATACCTGATCCACCTATGATCCGAGCAAGATGACTCTACAGATACCCTCCAGTTCTGTATGTAGCTGGAGCAGTTGTCTGTCACCATGGTGAGATCAATTATGGTGCGGAACCGCCTTGTTACAAAAGTTGGCTCAGCACCCCTGTTTGCAATAGAGAGAGATGTAGTAAACAGGTAATTTACCAGATCATCACCTCTGCTGTTTGACACGAGCATCCCCCAAAGAGGGTGATGTGCGTTGGTATCTGCTGAAATAATTAGTTTAGAGTTCTGTAATTCGCAAAGCCTTACCAAATCCGTGACATCTTTAGATGGGATGGGCTCATCAGCTGGCATGTACGCCGATGCTACCATCACGTCCTCGAACTGCCCACCGAAACTGCCTCGAATTCGGGCTGTTACCAAGTCCCTGAAACAGAACTCGGTAAGGGGCACAGTTGTTAGGACACGTGGTACATAAATGCACACACGTGGATTGCTACAAGTGTTATCATACAGTAACTTACCCCCTAAGTTGTTGAGACCACACACACGCCCTGACCTGATCCACGGCTCCTGGATCAAGGCTATGGTCATGTTGTCTTTCTCCAGCACTCTGCGCAGGTTAGCCGTTGCAGTGAGGCTGTGCTGGAGGTTGCATTGCACTATGTTATAGTTATTAGAGGAGGCGGCTTGGGTCACCATCATGTTGGCTAACCTTCACCTCCTCCTCTCCCTCCGAACTATCCAGCAGGTCTGACTCCACACACATCACCTCCATCGGCTTGGAGCCTGACGGTATGGGCGACGAGTGGAGAGACGCTGCTTCCGATAGTGCGGGCGCTTGCACACCATTGGGACCTGGTTGCGGTTCCGTTGCTGATGTCGACACCAAAGACTGCTTGGGCTCGGGGGGTACGTCCTGCAGACTCCCGTCCTCTGCAAAGAACCGGACGTACACGCTCCCCAAGTTGTGGGCCAGTCTTCGCTCTCTCGCCAAGAGCTCGGGAACCAACCCCTCAGGTATCCCAAGCTTCAAGAGGAGGATGTCGTCCTTCTGCATGCTGTGACTGTACACCGTCCATGTTTTGATTTGGGCCCATTTGTTCTGTTCTGCCAAAACAAGACTAGTGTCCTCCAACGTGTTGGTGCAGTCGGGAATGAACAGAGCCGCCCTTACTCTCTTGGTGATGTCGCTCTGCCTAATCACCTTCAGCTTCGGACATGTAGCAATCGGCAGTTTCGCGATTACCTCGCGTAGCCACACTAGTGAAGGCTCGTCCTCACACCACAGCTTCAGGACCCCTTCGGCGATGGTGGGTTTGCCCATGAAGCGTGGGGAAAAGTCCTTTTCCGGGTTCTTGATGTCCTCCAAGATACACCGTTCCAGGTACCTCTTCACTGAAGTGGCTTGTTCCTCTGTTATGTGCTTATTGTCGTCCCTAGCAACGGCCACGCAGAGATGGCTCTGAACCATGTCTGCGTAACTGATGGTGGGGGCACGACGCGTACTGTCTAGCCTCTGCTTCTTCCGATCACCTCTCGGAGAAACGGTGTCGTCCAGCCGAGAGCGCTTACTCGGCTCCGTGTGGGCCGGGGCCACGGCTGAACTAGCTATGGCCATGGTAGCACGCTTCTTGCGGCTGTACCTGTTACTGTGCTTACTAGTCCACGACCCCTTACCTCTGCAACCAACGGGCCCGGCGGTCACTACAGGCAAGCCCGTAGATCTCGCCGGCGGGGCATACGGTTTGGGGAGGGACTCTTTGTCTTTATTTCGTTGCTTGTAGAAAAAGCTCGGACCAGGGGTGTTCTGCACAGGCTCACCGGTTCCAGGAACCACCTGTTGCGCACCCCTTTGTCCTTGCCTTTCTGCTTTTCTCAGCTTTTTTGAGTTCCTTTTCCCCGGGACGTTAGTCACCTCGGGATTGGGAACCTTGGGTTGGGAAGGTCCAGCCGTAGGCTTTCTCTCCCCTTTCCCAGAGTTAGCTTCTTGTTTTTTGCCTCTAGATCCTACGATCGTCCAGGCAGCAGTGTCAACCTGCGGGCCCGCGAAGGCTGCCACCAGGTGGTCCACCGCCTCCCCTGTAGAGGGGGTTGAAGAGTGGTCTTTTTGCGAGTTGGATGACATATTTGATAAAAAAGTTATAAAGGTTCATCATTCCGGCTCCCCACCCACCACCGAGTCCGCATCTATGGGGATGTATTGCTATACACCAGGGCTACCGGTCCGATATAGAGGGGCTGATCGCGTTGCCTACGAGCCAAAACGGCACCACCAAACCCGGCGAAGACCACCACCACCAAGCTAAGGCGTGCACCGCTGTCTGCAGACCCCATCGACCCCCCCCCCTCTCGCCGACGACAGCCGTGACCTGTCGTCATGCTGAATTGCCACGGCTGGCTAGACCGTGACCACCCGTTTTGGAAGAAATTCACACCGAAGATGAGTGTTGCGGAAGAGACATCTGTCCGCTCAGCAGCCAGGTTTGTTGCATCCTTCCATACGGGCCCCCTACGCGCAGCATCAAAACACGTAGGTGGTTCGCCCCCCACTAGTCAATCCCACCTATTGGATGACTAGCCCACGAAGCCAAACCACCATACTTCGTAGCGGACCGAAATTGGAATGGAAAAGGGATCAGGGGATGTTGGTGCAAGGGATAGGAAGCGTGAGGGGTATAACTATCCAACATCTGTCCGTTCGATGGTGAACCCGCCGTCCTAGGCAGTGTACGTCTGGTGGTTTCAGTTACGTCTATTTCTTAGGGAACTAGACCAATAACAGGGGACAACCACGTGAAGGCTAACTCACCAGGCTTGCCTTGGGGATCACGGCAACTAGTGTCCCTACTCCCAAGACCATTCGCACCCTACTTGTCATATGAAGGCAAGTAGGGTAGGCTTATATCTATACTAGGCAAGCGGCTAAACTAGAGACACCAGAGAAGCAGAAACGCAAGCTAGGCAGTGCAACTATTAAAGCATAGACATAAACCCCCCCCTGGAATTGGTACATAACAACTATGTTTCTTTACTATCGTAGAGATAACATTTACCAAAGCATCAGCAACTGTATCAGGATCACTGGACGTTAGAATGGGAGAAAAGTCGGTGCTTTGCAGATCACTAATAATAGCGGGGATGTTGTTACGTTGAGAGACACGCTTAGAAGCATCGACTTTGCATTTAGCGCTTAGGCATAAAATTAATGAAAAGTGATCCATGATAGGAGTATCGAGAATGAAAGTGGAAGCATTATTAGAAGTCCGAAGTATAATGTGGTCTAGACAATTTTGTTTTCTTGTAGGGTGGAGATGAGCAGGTAACATAGCATGAGATGCTACTAAATTTAAATATTCATCAGTTATAGATAATTCTTTGTCATTAGGCAACAGATTGATATTTATGTCTCCAATAATTGCAACAGTTTCAAGATTTTTAAGTGTTGTTAACGTTGTGTCAAGACTTTGGAAAAAAGGCGTTAGATTTGTGTGAGATGGGGAACGATATAGGGCTATTATTGCAAGATTATTAGAGAATTTTAGAGTAATGCAGTTAGCGTCATAAAAATCGGGGAATTCAACATCACAATTCAGGCCATTTTTGACATAAAAACCAACTCCATCGTTTTGATTCCTATGAGAAGATTCGTAAACATTAAAATCCGGAAGCGCTGGAATGAAGGGAGATTTACTCAAACAACATTCCGAGAGGATAATTACATCGAGACTGAGATTGAATCTATGCAGTAAAATAGTTAAGTGATCAAAGTTGCAATTTATGCTACGAATATTGGCATGTAATATTTTTAAACCAACGCTATTGTTATTTAAACGAAGATAAACGTTTTCAGGTGAACAAATTAGTGATTCCGAAACTGAAATTTGTTCAATATCTTTAATCACGAAACTAAGATCATCCATTATGAATAAAAACGAATTAACAAGTGTTCTTGTCGTCCCGCCCACCCGTCCACAGGCACAGAGTGGCCAAGCCCCGTCACATGAGACGAGAGGGCGAAACGAGAATGGTTTGTACTGATTACTCTTGACACAATCTATACCTGGGTCTAAGTCCGAGAAGAATCTTCAATAACTGTTAAGTTTGCTTCGCTGTTATCTGTTGTAATTCTTAGTGGTTTGCGCCATCGTTCAGCTCGCCATCTGTATAGTTAAAATTAAATTGATTCCAACCGTCATACTAATAATTTGTTAAGTAGAAGTTTCTGGTGTCTTAGGTGTGTATTAACAGCTGAACTGTTAAGCGTGGAATAGGAAACCGCAGTTATGTCTGCCAATTAACCTTCCACTAGGACTTCGTATTGAATTACCGAAGTTCCTCTACCTCTAGCTATGGCCTTTCATGAGGACTTCGTATTGAATTACCGAAGTTCCTATGCCCCTAGCTATGGCAAACCATGGTCTTTACCACTGGTCACATTCATTCGTTAGGACTTCGTATTGAATTACCGAAGTTCCTCTACCTCTAGCTATGGCCTTTCACGAGGAATTCGTATTGAATTACCGAAGTTCCTCTGCCCCTAGCTATGGCAAACCATGGTCTTTACCACTGGTCACATTCATTCGTTAGGACTTCGTATTGAATTACCGAAGTTCCTCTACTATGTAACTGACTCTAAGAGCATCAGAAACCTTTATTACTGCAGAATAATTAGTTCCTATAAAGATCTAACAAAGGTCTAGAATTCGAGGTAGTTCAGGTTAGGAATCACTATAGTACTGTTATCTAGCACTACCACTTAGCTTTATATTTCTCCCAGATGAGATGCCTTAGGTCGCCGCAACACCGAAACACCAACCACTTTACGACTATTGCACTTAATATGAAATTTAGATAAGTTACGATTAAACGTTTTCCTCAATTATCAGGCTACCGCCTAAAATAAATTATATACTTTGTCTATGGTGATCTTTCTATGGGTTCGGTGTTGCCAACGGGTCAACTCATTCTGTTATGTCTCATCAATTACACGTTTCGCTATATTAATAATTATTTGACTCATTTACCTATTTATTTCGCGAGCTACACGTCGCGACACTCCCGCCCGAACAACTTATAACAGGGTAAGCATGTTGCGCGTCCACTCTGCAATTTTCTCCAGAGCTCTGGTGGCCGCGCCTCTTCTTTGCTTGACTTCGTTGTTTACTTGAACTGACTTCTCGGGTTCATTTTCTTTCTGACTCAATATGTTTTCTCTGTCCGTGCTCTCTGAAACGTTATCCATGTCTTCTAGCATACTGTTTTCCTTTGTTATAATCGACTCTCTATTTTCTTTCTCTTTTTCTAAACTATTTGATATATCTTCTGAATCTATGACTTCCACTTCCATGGGCATCAATTCGTGTACAGTTATATTCTGTGGTACCTCATTTCCTCTTTCTAATGCATACCTGTCGTATTCAATGTCTACATTGTCCTCCATTTCCAATGGATATAAATGAGTTAAAGATCTTACGAACTCCTTACTTCCAACTTTTACCTTTGCAACTCTGCAAAGTCCGTCAGAACTTTTGACCAATGAAGTAATTTTTCCGACTTTCCATTCTTCTCGATTTTTACAATCTCCTTTTATCTGCACGATTTGACCTATTTTCGGAATAACTTTCGCCGTAACCTTAGGTTCTTTGACGGAATGTCTATATCTTTCACGGAGACTTTGAAGGTATCTATTCGTGAACATGTTCTTAAATTCCTCGAGGATAATTAAACCTCTTTTCCAAGCTTTGATGAGATCTGCTTTTGTTGTAGTGCCTTGCACTAAAAAGTCTTCAGTGGAACCTTCCATTGTTATGCATTTTCCCATAGTTAAGAAATCAGAAGGTTTCAGAATATCCACCAACTCAGAATCGACACAAGTTAGTGGTCTTGTATTGACTGTTGCCTCAATTTCTTTTACTAACGTGACTAATTGACTATCGGTCAGCATGTGTTTCTCTAATGTTATTCTCATACAATTCTTTACGATTCCAATTAGTCGTTCATAAAATCCTCCAAACCAGGGGGCTAGTTGGGGTATGAACCTCCAACGAATTTCATGTTTGATACAGTAGGAACTTGCGAGTATTTCTGACATTAGCTTAAAATTTGTAGCATTATCCGATGTGATCAATCGTGGCACACCTCTAGTCGATATCATTCGTCTCATGGCATGAAGTCCCTCTTCTGCTGTGAGATCTTGAACGACCTCTAAATGCACTGCCCTGACTGCTAGGCAAGTGAAAAGTGCTATCCAACGTTTACTTGTTTCGTTTCTACATTTAATTAATACAGGGCCCATGTAATCCAGGCCTGTAAATGTGAATGGCGATGTGTAATTTACTCTCTCTGTAGGTAACGCAGGGGGTGGTGGTAGCTTGAATGGTCCCCCTCCGTGTTTCTCACATCTAGGACATTTCCTTATAACTTTCTGGACTTGACGTTTTCCTTGCGGAATCCAAAAGGCTTGACGAATTATAGCGAGTGTATGGTTAACACCTACATGATGATTGTCGCTATGAGTCTGGTTGATGATCTTGTTTGTGTAATCGCAATCCTTTGGAATAAGTATAGGATTACGTTGGTCATACGACCAATCCGTCTTCTTTAAACGTCCTTTACAACGTAAAACTCCGTCTACATCCAGAAAAAGTCCAAGATTAATTTTGAGACATGTATCTTTTCCTTCTAGTTCTCTTGGAAAGTGTTCAGCTTGTAGCTTCTTTAGTTGTTTAATTTTCAAATCCTTTTCTTCACTTATGTTCACATCAGTCTTAGTTCGGTTACTTGTCCTGTCTTTATCTTGATTTTCCTCATCGGTTGTCTTTTCTGTATCCATTGTATATCCTTGTGACTCCTTCGGGAGACCCTCCCCCGCACAAAGAGAAGAAATTTCCCTGTTTCCGGACGGCCAGGAATCCGGATGTTGCAGTATAAACTGGGGACCAGTCAGCCATTTTACTCTATCTTCTTTAGAACTGAACGGTCTTGTAGCAACGTCCGCTGGATTTAGGTCTGATGGAACATATCGTATCATAAGGTTTTTATTCTTCTTAATTTCTTCGACTCTTCTGGCCACGAAAGGTGTGAGAAGTTTGTCAGATCTGCACCAGTCGATGACAATTTGACTGTCCGTCCACAGTATTTGACTTGTTATATTAAATTGTAAAAATTGGGATACATATTTGATTAGCCTAGTTCCAATTAACACCCCCAGCAACTCCAGCCGTGGTATTTTCAGATTGTCTTGATCTTTCAAAGGAACTAGCCTTGATTTCCCTAAGACGAATTTTATCTCCTTGTCATTAACTAAGTAGATTACAGCTGCGTAGGCTTTCAAAGAAGAATCCGTAAAGCAATGAATTTGACATGAAGTGGTAGTAGGGTCGCTGAAGTAACATCTGGGCAAAGATATCTCCCGTACCTCTTCTAACTCGTTACATATTTTTGACCAATCGGTATTTAGTGTCTCAGAAAATGGTGTGTCCCATTTTATTTTTTCTTTCCATAGACTCTGAATGAAAATCTTGCCAGACAACAGTGATGGTATAGCAAATCCGCATGGGTCATAGATTGACGCGATTACTCTCAAGACATCTCTTTTTGTTTTTGGTTCACCTATAGCTTTATCCTTTAGTTGCAGTGTATCTTCTTTCAGTTTCCAGTTCAATCCAAGAACTTTGATCTCGTCCTCTTTACAAGAGTCAGGTATCTGTTTTATAAATGCTTCAGAGTTGGAACTCCATTCTCTCAAATTCATGGATAATTGTTGAAATGTCTCTTTAGTATTCTTGTTAAGTTGGAGTGCTTCCTTCACTGTCTTAGTTCCAGTAACGACGTTATCTACGTAAATTTCCTTAGTTAGCTTCTTAATCTCATCATTGTCTGAGTTTTGTAAATGTAATCTGATTGTTGCATTAAGCAGAAATGGACTTGAAATAATACCGAACGGAACTCTTGTAAACCTCAAATGGAGCAGATTATCTTCTGTAGCCGGTTTATCTGTGTCTTTCAACCATAGGAATCGAGTTACATCGCGATCCGGTTCCTTGAGCGCGATCTGTAGGAACGCCTTTTCGACATCTGCACATACACCTATTGGTTGACATCTGAACTTTATAAGTATTCCAGTCAGATCCTCCAACATCATGGGTCCACAGTACAAGCATTGATTTAAACTTTTATTGTCCTTTGTTTTTGATGACGCGTCATAAACAATTCTCATAGACTTGCCAGGTACTTTTACTCCATGATGTGGAAGGTAATGAATTGGATGTTCTACTATTTGTTCCCTTCGATCAGGTGCTACTTCAATTATTCCTTTCTTCATTTGATCTTTTAACGTTTCGTCATATTCCAATAATGTGGATGTATTTAGTCGTTTCAATAAGTTGGTTAATCGACCATAGGCCAATCCAAAGTTCAAAGTTAAAGCAGGAGGGTAGGGTAGGGATGCCAACAATGAGCCATGTGCACACAATGACCCACCCATGGTAACTTGAAAACGAGGCGTTGCCAGTTCGTGCAACTCGCAAGAATACACGTAGCCCCCGCTTCAATTACCCCTCCCCAGTCGCCGGCGAGCTGCTGTTGAAAACGCGCGCGTGCGGAGCATTTTCAATTTCCAAGGGCCAAAAAGTAAAAAAAAAAGGTGAGTTAACTTTTCTTCCTACTTTAATTGTAAGATACTTGCTAAGTAATGAATATGATTATTGTTTTTAACTTTTAAATTGCATTTTTTGAGTGTTACTCACAATTGATTCGGTGCTTCTTGTTGGAAGCTATATAACCTACAAGTTTGTGGAACAGGTGTGGCACACAGTGAGCCATTTTGTCTGTGTACACAGTGAATCATGGTTCATTGTGTACTTTTGGCTTGAGTTAAGATGACGATTAATAGAAATGACGATTAATAAAATTATTGATTTGAAATAGTGTTTTTTTATAAATTTCAGAATGGGACGAAATTCAAAGGGAAGGGAATTGAGAAAAAAAGGGTCAACTTCTAAAGAATATATGAAACGAGCTATAGATCTGCACGTTAAAAATAAGATGAGAACTTAATAATACCTACTTGAAAAGTCTGATAAATAATTACTTGGTTGTGTGACGTTGATTAGTTTAATAATGTAGAAGTAAGTTTTGTTTATTTTATTTCGGAAGAGTATTTTTGTTTTCTTTTAGAAGATTCGAAAATTATGTCCCTACCTCAGATTTTTTAATAAAAATAAAGTTCAAGCACAATGAAGTAGTTTTTTTTGTTGTTCCATTATTCCCAGCTCCGGCTATTAATCCTAACATCAATTTTAACACACGTGATTCACTGAGTACTCTCTGGTTAATTGAATACCACCCCCTATGTTCATTGTGTACCCCGGGATGTACACAGTGAGCCATTTTCCATTTTTTTTTCAAAAACTTTTTTCTATAAACCAATGTTCACTATAATAAAAATCTTAAATGCAATCGTAAAGTCAAATAAATTACCAACAATTTGACGTATAAAACATAGGTTTTAAACGAATAGGAGCGAAATAATTTGTCCTCAAAATTTAGGTGGCTCATTCGTGCCACACCCACCCTACTCAATCCAGGGCCAGGATACAGAGTACCTGTTATCTATGTATTCCGTTGTTTCATTGAACTTTCTAACAGCTTCGTCTTCCCGGTTTTCCCTCGGAGAATCGGTGATACCAATGGATTCGAGTTCCCATAAGCTCTTCATGTTTGTCTCTATCAGTGGTAGGTCAGGTTCGTTGAACAGCATTTCTACGTTAGACTGGAAGTACGTGACCACCGATAATTCATGCACGGGATTCGAACCCATTTTCCCGCTCAGTATCCATCCGAGGTCGGACTGTACCATGTATAAGTTTTCTCTTAGTTTAATTTTCTGCTCTGAGATCAGTGAAAAGTAATAATCGTTGCCAATAAGAATGTCCACTTGATCTTGTAGGGATCCATCATCGGCTAGTTTTGATTTATCTTTCCAGTGGCTGAGGTCCTGTCGAGGATATGGGACACTATGTGAAATCACAGGTACCACATTAGCAAATAGTGTGATTGTCTTGTCCGCTCTTGTCCTTAACTGCACTCTAACCACGGGACTTTCTATTTCTTGAGGAGTCTTTGATCCAAATGTAAATACTGTTAGTGTACTTTCTTCCTCAAGTTTTAGATTAAGATCTCTTGCAGATTTCTGCGTGATGTAAGTTCTTTGGCTGCCGGAGTCTAATAGAACTCTGCATTGAAGCTCCTTCGACAAATCCCCTACCTTACTGGCAGTAACTACTGCTGTTTGTAGAACGGTGAGTCCCTTATCTCTTGTGTGGAGTACACTAGTCGTCGTTAACTTATCTCTGCTTACTATTGAGAATTTAACAGGACATAAAGCACGATTATGGCCTGATTTTTTGCAATGAAAGCATTCTTTTTTGTTTCTACATTCTGCATAAGAATGTCCTAGTCCAAAACAACTGTAGCATCTGTTATTTAATAGAGATTTTCTTTCCTTTATGTCCTTGACTTTAGTACATTCGTCATTATAGTGTGATTCCTTACAGAAGATGCAATGAAATTTAAGTTTCTTGCTAGGTGGCCCTTTGTCTTTGTTTTTTCCAGGATAGCTTGTGTTATTTTGTTTGATCCCGTTTTTCTTCTGAGAAGTATGTCCCTTGTTCTGTTTTGGGTGGTATCTAGCCTTTTCTTTATTGATTTCGTAGTTGGTTTTATCTTGTCTCTGTTGGTTCCTTTTTCTCTTTAGATTCGTGGGATTACTATTCCCAGTGGAATGAAGTGTCTTTACAGTGTAATATTTTTTATCATTTAGGTTTTTCTCCTGAGTTAGTCTATTTGCATCAGTAGGGGTTTATTGGGCATTATAGCTCATTATTTGCGTCTCGCGACGCAAATAATAAGCTATAATGCCCAATAAACACATGAGATTTAGTTATAATTAAACTCACCAACGTTAGCAGAACGAAGTGTCACAATTCTACATTAAACAACTCGATGACGATGGTTCTTTCACGTTATTGCGATCGATTGTTCAGCTAATACTGTATCACTAGACTGTTTGTTCTATATTTAAAGAGCAGCAATAAAAAAATACTTTCATTTGGGAGTGTGTGTCGAGTTTGAACGTGTTATTTGTTATCAAATTGAATAACAAAATATGTCACTGAATCCCAAATATCCTCTTTATTCTACTGAAAGCACACGCTTAAGAAGCTTCGATAACTGGCCACGTGGTTTAACTCAAAGAAAATGTGATATGGTGGATGCTGGATTTTATTATATAGGATTTAGTGATAAAGTGGTTTGCTTCTGCTGCGGTGGAGGGTTAAAGGACTGGCTTCCCGAAAACCAACCATGGGAGGAGCATGCACGCTGGTACCAGTTTTGCCCATATGTTTTATTGGTTAAAGGGTATTTATATGTGCAAAGAATTATAAGTAAGGAGTGTGAAATAAATGAATTGGATGAACAATCTGTACCAAATGATTTAGAAGATGATGAAAAACGAAAATGTGAGACACTGTCAGAAACATTACAATTAACCTGCAAAATTTGTCTAATAGAAAAGTTAAATACCTGCTTCACACCTTGTGGTCATGCCATAGCTTGTGCAAAGTGCGTCTTATCCATGAACAGTAAATGTCCAATTTGCAGAGCAGTATACAGAAAAGTAATTAGATTATATTTCTGAGTATATGGTGATACTATATATATAACAGAGGTATAGAACATGTTTTATTATTTTCGTAACATAGCTCATGTAAGTTCAATCAATAATGAAATTTGTAAAACAACCACTAACATTAAATATTGGAAATATATGTTCTGACTCAAAAAATAAGGAAATCCGCCATGGCAGACTTTTACCCAACACAATCCGATGTATTATTTGCGGTCCATCTAATTGTGGCAAAACTAATTTGATGATTGGTCTTATTCTACATGAAAATGGATTGCGTTACAAAAATATATACGTGTATTCCAAAACTCTTCACCAAGCCAAATATATATTTTTGGAAAATGTTTTAAAATTAGTTCCAAGCGTATCATTTGAAAAGTTTCATGAAAATGAAGCAGTACTCAGTCCGAGTGAAGCTAAATGCAATTCAATCATAGTTTTTGATGATGTAGCGTGTGAGAATCAAAATAGTATGCGCGATTACTTTGCCATGGGTCGACATAAGTATATAGATTGTTTCTATTTGAACCAGACATATAGCAAAGTTCCTAAACAACTTGTTAGGGACAATGCTAACCTTATTATCCTTTTCAAACAAGATGATACAAACATGAAACACGTCTATGACGAACATGTTAGTACAGATATGTCTTGGTTAGAATTTAAGGAAATGTGTTCCCAAATTTGGAGTGAACCTTATAACTACTTAGTTATAAATAAGGATTGTGTAAAAAATAAAGGTTGTTATAGAAAAAAATTTGACACTTTTGTAGAGTTTAACTAATGGTACCTACTTCTAGTATATAATATGATGACAAACCTAGTTTATCTTCATTATTATTTCGGTAAACTATCGGGTGACTACATTATTTCTGCTTTCAAATGGAAAAAGAATCATCTTTAAAGCGTAAAGTTGTAGATGCTGCGGAAGCTGTAAAAAGAAAAGTTAAGAAAATACGGAATATTGAGACCGATAGTAAAAAAGCATTAGAAAATGTTTTTGAGCCAATTACAAATCCCCTAAATAAGCTTCTGGATACTAGTAAATATAATAATTTCAATGAACCGTCTTTACCAGCGATCAAATTCAAAAATGATGATGTAAATGAAACTTTTAATGATTCACGCATGAATAAAACTCTTTTGAAGAGGAACTCTATACTTTCTAACGATAATGATGATATTAGTAATGAAAACACAGACAATGAAGATGAAGAAGAGGTTGAAAATTCAAGTAATCTAAGCAATGAATCATTTAGAACGATTGAATCAGCTGTGAGTAATCCAAGTCGTGAAATATCGTCTTGGTCTCTATCTTCTGAAGCTTATGTTGATGTTCCTTTTGGTGTAAGGAATAATAAAGGAAAACTTATGATGGGTTCAGAGCGAGTGAATATTTCCGATGAAATAATTAGTATAGCTGGACGCAACTATAAAAATACAGCTGGCCTAAAAGAACTGTTGCTTAAAAAAATACCAGACTTAGATATCGTAACATCAGAAGATATCGAAAACTATAAGATAATGTTAATGGCAACAAATGCTCACCGAAGGGATTATGATCCGAGTAAGCCTATCAAAAGTAATAAGGGTAGAAAATACTTAAGTGTTATTAAACCATTATTTAACTCACACCAAATTTCTTCGAGTGCTGAGGGTAGCCTTCCTCGTGGCTCAGGACTACCGTTGATGAAAACGTGGAAGAAAAATGTGGATTTTGTCTATTGGGATGATCCAAACGAGTTAGTTACTAGGTTAAAATTGTTAATTGCTTCACGGAATGCTGGTAACACTGGAGTGGATAACGAAATAATATCAATTATTGAAGAGTTGCGGGAGTGTGGAATCATAAATTGTAAATAAATACACCAATCTTTACAAAGTTCTTTCACTATAGTTTTATCCTTTGAACCTTATATTACAATAATGAATATTGATAAATTTGGTCATCATATACATAAACGTATGCGTTTTTCGGAACTATTTGACTTAACCAATAAAACACTACTTAAATCAGAAACTGGTGAATATGACTTGAAGTTGTCAAGATTAAAAGGTGTTAAGACACCTTTAGCAGCTGATGAGGTGGTCAAAAAAGAATACGTAGATAAAATTAGTAATGATTTTTACAGTAAGAGTAAGAAAGAAAATCGAAATATGGTTGATACTTTAAAAAGTGAAATTCTAAAATTATTGGATCAGTACCAACTGAAGTCTGTAACTGCTGCACGTAAAACCAATAAATTACAGTAAAAATGAGTAAACAAGAAGTGGTTCATGAAATACACAAAGCAGCACGAAAAAACTTCATTCGGCGTTCAGTTGTTTTAAAAGGAATCGATGACTTGTGGCAAGCAGACCTGATTGACTTACAAAATTTGAAAAGATATAATAGAGGTTTCAGATTCATTTTAGTAATTATAGACTGTTTCTCAAAATTTGCTTGGGTAGTTCCTCTAAAAACTAAAACTAAATCTGAAGTAACGAATGCTTTTAAAAATGTTATGATTGGAGCTAAAAGACATCCTGCTCACTTACAAACGGACAAAGGGACTGAGTTTTTTAACAACAACTTTCAAACGCTAGTGATATCATTCAAAATAAACCATTACTCAACTTATTCTGTTAAAAAAGCTTCCATAGTTGAAAGATTGATTAGAACACTAAAAAATAACTTGTTTAAGTATTTTAGTTTACATGGTAGTTACAAATGGATTGGAGAACCACTTAAGGTCGTAATTTGTTCATATAATGAAACAAAACATAGGGTTACTAAACATAAACCAATGGATGTTAATCGAGAAAATGAGAACGTTGTAATGAAGAATATAAACCATTCACGTATCAAATGTCGTAAACTAATAAATAATAAGTTTAACGTGGACGACTATGTTCGAATCAGCAAATATAAATCATATTTTCATAAGGGTTACTCTCCTAATTGGTCTACTGAATTGTTCAGGATTAGGTGTGTAAATAATACAATGCCGGTTACTTATTACATTGAGGATTTGCATAAACAATCAATATTAGGAACTTTTTACGAACAAGAGCTTCAAAAGACTAAATGTTCTGATGTATATCTTATAGAGAAAATTCTTAAGAAAAGTGGTAACAAACTTTTTGTAAAGTGGTTGGGTCTGAGTGATGCTGAAAGCAGTTGGATCAATAAAAATGCTTTAGTGTTATGATTTTTCTCATTACGGCAAGAGTGATGAAAGGAACAGGACTGGTTAATAATATAATAAATAATTTACCGTTCGAGCTTCACTTACCTGGATATAATTATTGTGGACCTGGAACCAAACTCGAAAAACGATTACTACGAGGTGATAAAGGAATAAATCAGTTAGACAACGCTTGTATGCAACACGACATAGCGTACTCAAATACCGATTTAACTCATCGTCACAAGGCTGATATAAAGTTGGTAAACATGGCTAACCAAAGATTTAAGTCAAAAGATGCTAGCAAAGGTGAAAAACTTGCTTCATGGTTAGTTGGCAAGGTAATTAAAGCTAAACTAAAGGTTGGTGCAGGTTTGAGGAAAAGAAAGTTTAAAACTGTTGTGTCAAAAATTCATTCACAAGTTAAGAAAAACAAGTCTAAAGGCATAAAGAGTACCATAAAACATGCATACGCTGCAGCAAAGAAATTGTTACCCAAAAAATGCAAAATTCGTTTACCCCGTGTAATACCGCTGCCAAAAAAAGGAGGTATTTTACCTTTAATTCCAATTTTTGCTGGACTGTCAGCGTTAGGCGCTTTGGCTGGAGGTGCAGCTGGTATAGCTAAAACTGTAAGCAATTATAAATCCGCTCAACAAAATCTGAATGAATTGGAGCGTCATAACAAAACTATGGAATCAATAGCACTGGGAAAAGGTTTGTATATAAAACCTTATAAAAAAGGTGGAGGATTAATCATCAAACAATCAAAAAACTGAATAAGAGGCTACCTAAACGTGCGCTTACCAATCTGGATATTCTAGAGCATGCAAGCGACATACCATATTTCAGAGGAGTTTATATGAAAGATAAATTACCTAAGACACAAAAACGTATTGAATGTGGTGTTGTAAACTTAGATAATTCTGTTGGTGTAGGAACTCATTGGGTGGCCTACATAAAAATAAATAACCGTATCGAGTATTTTGATAGTTATGGTAATCTTAAACCTCCGGTAGAATTGAGGAAATATTTTAATTATAGAAATATTTTTTACAACTACACTAATTACCAAAAGTTTAACACAGTGAATTGTGGTCATTTATGTTTATCTTACCTGAGAAATTTTTGGAATAAAAAATAAAGTTTATATATATATATAGTAGAATAATCTGTTTTTTATCACTTCCACAATGAGTTTCACTCTGTCAGTTACAGGCAAAACATCTCTTTTATCGACAAACTATTATCCTGCTCTACAACTTGACGGTGAATATGAATGTGCTCTGTTGTATCTATCTTCTTTTAATTCTATTCCAAATATCGACAAAAAAAACAAATTTTACTATGGATCAAGTGATGTTATCAACATACCAGAAGGAGCGTATGAGTTTCAAGATATAAGTGACTATTTGCAGTCTCAAATAAAAAAAGCTACTTTAAAACTACATTGCAACAATAACACGCTAAAAACATCAATTTTTTGCACTAAAGATATAAATTTTGAAAAAAATGTTTCCATTGGTAATTTACTAGGATTTGGCAAAAGTATTCTCAAATCAAATATAATGCATGAGTCACAGTTTCCAGTGAACATTTTATCAACAACTGTAGTGAGGATAGAATGTGACATTGTGAGCGGCTCTTATATTAACGGGAAATCTAGCCATATTATATATGAATTTGCACCCAACGTACCACCGGGATATCGCATAATTGAAATACCTAAGAACGCTATCTACTTTCCTGTTAATCAGGATATAGTAAATTGTATAAATATAAGGATACTGGACGTAAATGACAATCTAGTTAATCTACGCGGCGAAGAAATACAGTTATACTTTCATTTAAAACGAAAATGATTAATTACAATAAAAGCGTGTCTCTACAGCTTATGAATACCAGTCTCCATCGAACTATCCGCAAAGAAGCATACGCTAGAAAAAGTACTAAATTAACAATAGAAAACAAGAAATTTCTGAAATTAATTGGATTACTAAAATGAATATTTTGGACATCGCAACCAACCCTCTCTTCGATAATAGTATAGAAGGTATTGAGTTTCATTCATACAAGCCGTACATAACTACTTTTAATAGAAATGATGAAATTCGCATCCCCATCAATCAACAGGATTTATACGTTTTACCGTCAGCTAGTACTTTGTACCTGGAAGGTGTTGTAAATGTTTATAAAAATGATTTAAAGGAAAAAGTTCCTAGTATTCACTTTACAAACAACCCTTTACTTTACCTATTTCAAGACATTCGCTACGAGTTGAACGGAGTTGAAATTGATAAAATAAAAAATGCTGGTATTACAACAACCATGAAATCATTGATATCGATGAACGAAAATGAATCCAAAGTTGCTAAAGCCTGGGGTTGGGATATTAAAGGCACAAGTAATCAACACGGAGGGAGTTTTTCGGCTTCAATACCTCTTAATCATATCATTGGTTTCGCTGAAGATTATAAAAAAGTAATAATAAACTGTAAACATGAACTAATACTCTTGCGCAGCAATACAAATCTAAACGCAATAAAACCAAACACCGATGAAATTATAGACGATATAGTTATTCATAACATTGTCTGGCGAGTACCTCATGTCAAAGTATCAGACAAAGAGAGAATTAACTTGCTTAAAATATTAGAAAAAGATAGACCAATTCCATTAGCATTTAGAAATTGGGATTTGTATGAATATCCTTTATTACCGCAAAGTACAAAACATACTTGGTCTATTAAAACTTCGTCACAGATTGAAAAACCTAGATTTGTAATCATAGGCTTCCAAACGAATAGAAAAAATAACGCTGCGAAAGATATGTCAGAATTCGATCACTGTGACATAAGAAATGTTAAAGTGTATCTTAATTCAACATACTTTCCTTATGAAAACCTTAATGTTAACATGACTGACGAAAAATTTTCTTTATTATACGAGCAGTATGTTAGATTTCAACAGTCGTATTACGGACGTAGATCAGAGCCATTGTTGAATTCACACGAATTTAAAGAGAAAGCACCACTTTTTGTTATTGACTGCTCAAGACAAAACGATAATTTGAAAACAGGTCCTGTAGTTAACGTACAAGTGGAGCTTGAGAGTAACGTAGAATTACCTGACCATACTTCGGCATACTGTCTCATTCTCAACGACTGCATTATTGAATACAACCCCTTGAGCAATATCGTTAAAAAGATATCATGAATAAAAATTCTATAATTGTCGACGTTCAAGGATTTAAAGACAGCAAAAATAATTTTATTGTTAAGGAGTTTGCTTTGGCTACTTCAGGAAATACTCAAGTGTTTTTAGTTAAACCTCCGTATCCATTCTCAAAATTATCAAACGAAGAGAAAAGACATGTACGTTGGATAGAAAAAAAACTAGGTATTTATTGGAGTGAAGGCTACATTGATTACCAAGAGTTTAAACGTATTATAAAAGGAGTTTTGTCTAATAAAATAGTAATTCTAAAAGGAATTGAAAAAAGAGGGTGGGTCAAAGAACTTTGTAACGTTAGTACAGTTGTAGATTTGGAGGATAAAGAATGTAGTAATTTTAAGAAACTTCACAGTGAATATTCTACTGATGATGTAAATTTAAATTGTATTTTTCATAAGAACGAATGTGCATTAAAAAATGTAAAATGCTTAAAAAGTTGGTGCATACATAATTGTAATATACACTCAAACATTATATAGTTATTTTATATATTTATCAACATCAAATAATTTGTTATGAAATAAATGGATTATTTTTACTTTTAACTGAGTTTTATTTTACTTTTTTATAAAATACCATACAACAATCACACGTTATATGTATATAGTCCTCATCCCACACTAGGATTCCGTGTTTAGAGTTTGAGGTGTAACTACATGTACAAAAACCTAGAACCACAACCTTACCTCATAACATAGACTGAGCATCGCTTTTGGATGACAGTTCAACTTATGAAGTAACTTTCAATTAATCTGTGTGCGTTGTATGATTTAATTTAAAAATTTCTGCTTTTAATCCGCTATCACAGGATATATAATAGTATAAGTACCGCTATCTGAATATATGTAACTGTGGCTAAACGTGGCAGTGCACCGCTCTGCGCTCCATGTAGCTACAGCTATAATATGGAAAACAACTAAAGCAGGCGGCGCAATGAACAGCAGAATAGTTATCAAAACCAATACTCAGTCTGTTACGCGGTAATGTAGACGGAACAAATATATCTTGCAGATTATGTCAACATTTGTCATGCAGCGGGAATCGAACCCACAACTTTCTCGTCTCTGTCAGCTGCTTGCCTACCACGGGTGTATAGATATAGGTTGTAGATCGTTAAGAAAAAAATAATTGAATTATTTTACCTCTTTAATTAAGTAATTTGTAGGTAAGTATAAAACATAAAAATACAATTTTAATATAATAGAAGTCCTACTCTTAAACATAATAACCATCACATAATTTCTTCGATATCTTATGAATAACACTCTCAGTCTCTGCCAAAATATCATCATTATGATCTTTTACCACGTACTGTGCTCTCAGTACCACGTTCGAGTCAGTATCACTATTTGCTTCGCTGTCTAACTGCGAGGGTATGGTTAAGTCTATCACTTTGATTTTGATTAACCTCGTTCCTTTTTCAGTTTCTCTAGTTATCACGAAGGATTTTCCATGAAGTTTCATCTTTTTTGAATTATCACGTCTCTGTTTACTTTTCCGCAAAGTTGACCTCGGTATGCATGTTGCAGTCGCTTTGTTCCGTTTACACAACTCAGGATATTCTTCGTCGAATCCTTGCAAGGGGTCCTGGCCGTATTGCGAAAAACAAATAACGGTGTCGTCAGTCATTTTCTGAAACAAATTAAAAATAACGTTACTAATCTTGCATACAGTACATTCCTTTACATGTTTTATATCATAATATTAAAATAAAAAACAAAACTTACCTTGAAGGTCTTCTCTCGAATGCGGTGCAGAATAAAATGAAATAGGTGCCTTGTAGAATGTTATCATAAAAGGTAGACATTTGATACGTACGTACGTAAAACAAGGTCGAAACTTGCTCAGATGGTGTTAGTTACGTTTAGAAGTCGACGAGCATCAATATAATATGATGCCCCTTTGCCTTGCAGGAGACTTAGTCTGAGTTTTACATTCATGATATCAATTACGAATGCGACCTCTGTGGTGCGGCGGGCGAAGGTTGGTCTGTGATGCAGGAGGTTGCGGGTTCGATTCCCGCCTCAGAACAAATATTTGTACAATCTGCAAATATTGGTTCAGGGAGTTCTGGTTATTTTATATGTATAGTAAAAAATATCTATGTATGTAATGTATTGTATTAAGTATCTAGTACTCATAACACAAGCTCTGCTTAGCTTACGCCTAGTTAATGTTGTATGAACTGTTCAGCAATATTTATTTATTTACTATTTTAATGCCACAATCTTCAGTCAAGTAACTTTCAATGAAACTGTGTGCGCTAGAATGGAAACAGCATATGTAAATTAATTGATAGATATTGCGATAGAACTAACGATCGTTGTAATTGTCTTCGTCACGATGAATGGTAAAAAACTTAGACTAGCCCTTCAGTTGTATAGCAAATCAGCATATTCTGCTTAAAGACAAGTATTGACTTGAATATGATTTCATACACACCTGTGAGGTGTCGGCTAGCATAAAAATAGGTAATCTGAAACTCTGTATCGAGCAAGGCACGTGCGGATGTACCTGGAAACCATTATTGGCATGAATTTCATATATTATGTAGGTATCTATATTATCTATCTACGATTGTACTGTAATAATTTGAAACAATAGTTCTTAGGATGTTGAAAGTAAAATATTATATTATAATTCGTTAGTTAATCCGAATAATCGATATAGACACCTACTTACCTATGAGTGTGTCTGAAAAGTTTTCTGGTAGAGATCACCACTCAGCGATAAGACCGTCCATTGTTTATCATACAGAGACTTTTCACTACCTATTGAATCGCTCAATAAAGTATTTTCCATCTATCTTTTATGTATGAGACGGGTCATCATCATCAGCCGTTAGATGTCCACTGCTGGACGATGCCTTTCCCATAGAATGCAATGGAGGGATATGTCATAATCACTACGCTTAGCAACCAATTGGAGGTAATGAGCCTGGTAGTGAGGGTTTAGTAATAAAAAGCAGTAAAATATTTTAACTGTCCATATTTATTGTATAAATTACAAAGCAATACTTATGTCTAGCATTATCCTATTTTTTCATTAAAATATTATCAATATAGTTATTAAGGACGCTGCTTACCATGTATACAACTACTACCAATTACAACTTATTTTATTACCGAGTAATCATGTCAAATAAGAAAATTATGGTGACCCCACGATAAAGTAGATATTTTATCTCGTAGAATGATGCGTTTATCATCATTTGAGGATAGTGCCACTTTGTTCAGTTCTTGTGTAAAAATTTGATGTTTAATGGATTTAAATAAAATGTTTTTCTTTGATTCAATACTGTTATTCAACAGGACTTGCTCATAATCTTCAAATTTCATTTTTATAATTGCGTTTTTCGTGACTCCCTTAGCTTTTTTACATTCATCGTCTATAGTTTTAATACAATATAGTTTAGACCTTAGTCCCACAAACTCAACAATAACTTTACCACCAAACTCATCTTTGAATAATCCGGGAACCTTTTTATTAGAGCGCACCATCTCATAATCATTGTTTTCCGAATAATTACTAGTATCGAAATATGGTAGGAAATTATATTTTATATCTCTATATAAATCTTTAGTATGAACTGAATACAAGAAACTATCAGTGTCTGTGTAACATAGTCTTAAATTCTGTCCGTAAAATGGTTTCATTACTGAATAATGAAAATCGTACATATGACTTTTCGAAATTTCTAATACCGTAAATCCTATGTAAATAGGTTTGTCAAGTACTACTGATTCTGGTTTCATTTGAATAGCTACAAAATTTTCTGTGAAAATTGTTGAACTTTGATAGTTTGGTCTGGCTATTAATTGTTCGGCATTATATGTCTTTTTAGTTATGTTTCTGCTATCATTCCACTGATTAACCAATTTTATATTAAGTCTTTTTTCGGTATCTTCTAACGTTTTACCGAAAATTGAATTATTAAGTAACTTGAAAAAATCTTGTTCAAACACAGATTTTGCTTTAGTTCGTAGTTCTGTATTTAGGTCAATATATTGTTTTAAGAATGGACTTTGCTTAAACTCAATGACTCTATGAACTTTTTTTAATAATAATCCATGTTTCAAACAAGTTTTAAGATGAACGTAATGAATTACGTACTGAAATTTATCGTACAAATTTGGTATCAACTTTGCATTCTTCGAACCTGGAGGTATAAATTTTTGGGGGCAAAATGGAATATCGTTATGTAAATTATGCAAATTATCAGGGTACTCCAAGTCTACTTCTAATATATAACCATAGTCAGAGTCATTTGGTACGCTTGAAATGTTAAGCAAAACAATTTCGGATTCAGTTAAAAGCTTAAAATCAGAACATGGCATATATGCGCACATAGCATAGCCATATAAATTGTTACAATCGATGTACATCAAATAATTATCTGGAGCAGATCTGTCATAATTTAACAGGTATTTGTTATTAGCGCTGGCGTACCTAGTAGAGCATAAACAAACCCCCCCTCTAATGCCCTTTTGAATCATTCTTATTATCTCTAAGTCATTGATAAGTTCTAATTTTATTTTAGTTTTAAGTAACATTGCGTCAAAACTTAGACTTGGCGCTGTCATATAAAAGGCTGGGTCTAAGCGATAGTTATTTTTACATGTGAGACGAAATTTTTCAAATATATCTCCCAGCAGCAGTACGTCTGATTTAAGATATAAATCTGTGTATTCACCTAAATTTTGTATATTGAAAGTTTTCCAAACACATTTTGCATGATCATAATCCGCTTGTGAGATACCTTGATCGCATAAAACATTAAAAAAACAGTGTTTTGGAGGCAACTGTTCTTCTTCATAAGAACTCCAACTAGTCACGTGTTCATATGGATAAACACCTTTACGTTTTAATAAATTTAATTTAGTTTTTTCCGGAAATGAGCGAGATAAATGAAGAAAGTCATTTTTATTCAAATTGGCTACCAATTTTTCTAAACTGCTACCCAAAAACTTAAACGAGTCTACAAAACGGACTGCTATATACTGTTGATCACATGTAATAAAGAATTTTGTAAAAGAAATGTAATTTTCTTTAGTTTTAGCAATAACTTTGATTCTACCTTGCATTTCTCCTAACTGACGTATGAACAAGTGAGAGTCGTATCCAGACAAATTATGAAAAAATACTGGCACAAACTTTGGTATCTGGAACTGTACGTTACAGTAAGAATGAGCAGCTCCGCGATATTGTCCTGTTAAGTGACAGTGGTCTCTAACTTTATCGTCCAACAATAGCTTATTACATAGAAAGCAATATTTTGAATGTGAAAAATTCTTTGAGTCTTCATCATTAAATATCATTGGAACAGTATTTCTAAGAAGGTTATGAATTTCAGATACGTCATCTTGAAGATATTTCAGGAATATATCAACACAATCGTGACCTCGATAAGAAACGTATTTATTGAACGAGCTGTCGTATGAACATACAATATAATATCCAAACGCAGCAGGAATGTGTTTGTTTAAAGTGTTGGTTTTACTCGAACTTGGTCCGTCTTTATCTGGCTCTAACATTGATTCAAAGTCCGCATAAATAACAAATGGTAAATCTTGCATCCTCTCGTAGTGCCTAAATTCCAAAAGACTTCCCTTTTCAGGCAGAATTGTCGTGACGCCACTGCATATATGAGCCTTAAGTTGAATTTCATTACTAAAATATAACATACATTCGTCACAGAAAAATATTTTTCCATGATGTTTTGTAAGTTGCGGTCTAAGTAGTTTGCTTAAATTTTTTATCAAACAATAATGGCTTCGATTTCCCTTCTCCAAGAATAACAAATTAATATGATGTTTCTTTTTGCAATGTGATTTGTAAAGAGGGCCAACAATACTCGAATTATTTTTCAAACCATAGACATTAATACTGAAGTCTCGATTATTTTTTTCGAAAGCCTTAATGTCAGAAAAACCAACAGGAAAAGTCATATTTTTTGTATTTAAAATTTCACTAAAATGGGGGTACGAAGAAGTTCTGTTGCTATTTTTAGCAGGAAATAACGCTGCCATAATTGACCATAAGAAACAGAAATTGTCGACGTTGCGTATATTAATACATGCTCGTCTATTCATCAAACATCGCGGCAGCTCAATAAAACTGGAGGCTCTTAAAGGATTGTACTTATTGATATTAACTTCTAAATACAAGTTTCTAATGAAACTCCAACCACTATCTTTTTCCTGAAATTGATCAATTTTTGTACATATATTTTGAACCGCTTTTAAGTAAATCTCTTTAAAATCAGAGTTTTTGTAAAATACTATATTTTCCGTAGCGAAGGACTTTACTTCTATAGTATCATTTTTTGGCAAGGTAAACTCTGCGAATAATTCGAAATTACCTTTAATTGTTTCGTGAACAGCCTGCCTTGCATCTATAAGCCGGCGCACGGGATTGCGAAGCTGGCTGAGGAACTGTGCTGGCGGCGCGGCCTGCATGTATGCGTCGGCGTCCTGCTCACGCCTGTTTGCCTCTACGTCACTAGATAACGAGCGTGTTCCTACTCTGTACGATGCTATTCGACTACGAAATGCACTGCTTATTTTTTCTATGCCGTCACTGATTTCTACAGCACTGTTATTTTTATGCAAATTAGTTCTGAGATGAGATGAGAAGCTCTTACTTTTAACCTGAATGTCGCAAACTGTACAATATATATTTTTATTTGACATGATTACTATGTTCAATTAATCTAGGTATACTAAGACTAAAAACCAAGTAAAAGCCTGGTTAAATTGGATCAAGATAATGATTGAAAATCGTACAATAAGATATTGAAAAAAATTATGAAAGATCTGCTATCTAAATAAAGTAAAAATCCTCTGTATATAGGTATTTATTTTATTAATCAACGCATTATTCGTTAATTTTTCTTTTTATCAGCGAAAAATGTGCCCTCCTCCTTAAAATATAATTTACAAATATTTATAAATTTTTTCAAAGATTCTACATGAGGTGTGCCGTTGTCACAACAGAATTTAAGATTTAACGAAGCCTTCTCCCAACGGTCTTTTGGTTCAACCAACTTAATATCTTCGGTGTTGTATACCCGAAGCTCCACGAATAGATCACCTTGGTGTTGAGCCGTGCGACGCACCACCCCGCCTGCGACGCGCCGGGTGATGGATGATACCGGCGGAGCCTTCCGTGCTCTTCGAGCGACCTCCGAGTCAGATTCGCTCCCTGAGTCACAGTCACCCAGCCACCCAAGTATGTCCTTTTTGGAACTCTTTGATTTTTTAGCCTTACTGCGCCTGACAGTGGCTTTAGGCTTTACGCTTTTCTTCACACTGTAACAAAAATATTTGAGTGAATAAATAATAATAGTAAAAATAACTAGAAAGTTAACATATTTGCTATCAAATTAAGATGAACATTTACCTAGTAGACACATCAACCTCGTCATCTGAATCAATAACGCTTGGGCTTGGTACTTGGTGGGTCTTCTGCCTGGCTGACGCTTTCCCTTTCAAATTTTTCTTCGCACTGAAACAAGGATACATTTTATAAATATAAATAATAGTGAAAATCATTAGCAAAAACATATGTTTTTATTAAATGTGAAAGTGATTCACCTAGTTATTGGATCAACGTCATCATCCGAGTCAAAAACGCTTGAGGTGGGCGCTCGGCGTAATTTCTTAGACTTCAAATTATTGAAATATTCGGTGTCCGACCTGAAACATAAATAAGTGTTAATAAACAACTTAAAAGAGCTTAATCCTAGACTTAAAGAGATTAATAAAGTATGTCAGTGGTAGCGATTATATGCATCATTCCTTAAATTTAAACTGCACTAAAATGATTACGTTCCCTTATTATTAAGTTTATTTAAAAGAACTCGCGATAGTGTAAGCGCACTTTAAATTTAGGTAACACTGCACAGAATCCCTATCACTGTTGTTATTAATTAAATAAACTTACGAACATCTTATATTGATGTATAGAGCACCGTAGCGTTCACCTCGAGCAAGACGGTTGGTGATGGTGGCACAAGATGTGCGGAGTACAGCAGGGCAGGTGGTAGGGCGGAGCGGCAGCAGTGGGCGGGCGGAGAATCACTGGGATGGCACTCGGACAGCACTTGATTCTGATCGCTCGATGAATAGACTGATTTTAATTCGAATCCATCCAGTCACTTTTGTTATATGGAAAAATTTGCCGATGCATGCACAAACTCTAATCATATGTGGTAAACATTTTATCGATAATGTTTAATCAAAAGTATATTTTACTAGTTGAGCCCCGCGGTGTTACCCGCGTAAGTCTCGATCCCGTGGGAATATCGGGATAAATATAGATGCGTATGTGTTATTCCAGGAGTCCAGTTATCTCCATTCCAAATTTCATCCATATCCGTCCAGCCGTTTCAGCGTGAAGAGGTAACAAACATACTACACACACAAACACACAAACTTTTGCATTTATAATATTAGTGTGATTTTGCACGTTACGAATTATTGTAAATAAGAATTAAATATGATAATGATATTGAAATAAAGTAACATCATCATTACTGTCAGTTCTAATTGACGACTAATGAACATTTAAAAAACGAATTAAACGTTTTCTGACCTATATTCACACGTTTTCATTAATCATAATCATTATCATCAGCTATCACATTTTTTAAATAAATATATATTGATTTACCGCCCTCTGATAAAAATGTTTATAATCCATATTGCTAAGTTTTTATAAAATAATTATGATTTTAGTTATCATAACAAATATATCAAATTCGTTGATTGTTATTCGACGACATGAGGAAGCCGCCTCAAACAATGTCGCAATATTGCATGCTTAAGCAGTGTACACACTAATTCATATTATTGTTATTGTTTGAGAACGAATTTTATGAACGAAAAAGTTTTGACTTTTCTAACTCGTTAATAGGTTTTGATAAATTTAAAGTGATAGATCGGTTCTACCTTCTTATAGTCTATATCAAATTAAGTATTTCTATGTATAATACCTACTAGGTCTGAATTCCACATTCCACTAAAGCCACATTATATTTTCATTCAATGTTAAAAGAGATGATGATGATGTTACATTTATTGGTGCACACCTACTTGGATTCGAACCCACACCTTGCGTTGGAGGATATAATAAATGTAGACAGACTAGTTGAACGTTGCATCGTTCTTAATACAGCAGTGCCAGTGTGTATGGAGTCTTAGTTTAAAATAGGGTAACCATAAGTTGTAGTGTGTTCGGCCTAAGAATACACCCTCTGTCTGCTCCCGTGGATATCGTAAAAGCTGACTATGGGATTATCCCAGAAGATGGACAGAAGCATCCACCTGAGTACTCAACACCAATACTACGATCACCAATCCGCCTGCCAAGCGCATGGCATTTCCTCGCATTGCATTATATGGGGAGGCCTCGTCCAACAGCAGACGTAACGATTAACCATAAGCTTGCATTTTCAGGATATTAGGTAGGTACCTACTCTTTGATGTCAAAAAACATAGTATTACGCTCCGTCTGCCTCGATGGTTTTTGAGAAAAAAACTATGATCGCTGATCTTGTTTTCATGTCTGTTTAACTCTTCAGAATAATCATCTAATATTTTTTCATTCGTCATTTCATGTTTCATCTTAAAATAATAATGAACAGCGGACTGTCCTGCAAAATACGTAAAGCTTGGTATTATATGAGTATCCATAACAGCATACGTTATTGTGTACTCAGCAAAGAAGCACAATTTTAACGACTACCTAAGTATAAACATGAAACCTTATGCATATCCGTATTCTGTATCGCTTAACCATAATCTGTTTAATTATTATTATCTCACTGCTGGAGTACTGGGATTCGGAAACGACTTTCAAAGAGAGTGAATGGGTACCACCACGCTACCCGAGGTAGATGTGGTAGATAAATAGATAGATAAATCATTTTTGCATTCACCTTAAATAAAATTATACATCATACATTGGTTACAAACTAGTTCAGGGTGTGGTGGATGTTCGTGTATACGAATTTTTAGTTCTAAGGCACGTAGGTTTTTCACTGTTTGCCTTCACGGTTTTTAGCATAGCATTTCTTTAGCGCATTAGCGCACGTAAATGTTTTGTACACTTGTACACTTGCACCATTTGAACGCTCCACTGTAGGTAAACTGCGATATGAATGCGATATCGATGCGATGTTGCAAAAAAATTATCAGAATATGATCATTATACGTCACCTTAATTTTCCATCATTTCATTTAGTTCCGTGTTACTGTTCAACGAACAACATCTACTTACTGAAGTGTTAGTTTTATTGATAAATTTGACTTGGGTTCGTCTTGTGAGGGAATGAACATCTCTAGGTGTCAATAATTTGGCACGAGCAAACGGCCTAGTGATACGATTTTCCCTGAGCAATCGGCCGCAATGACGTAACCTTCTAATGATACTTTGTGAGGGAACATATCGTTAGTGATATTATCTAATATGTAGATACACTCAACGAAATATTCTCTGAGCAATCGGCCACATTGTGTTGTCAAAATCAACAATCTTTCACACCAATACCAGTGATTCGTTCGTTGATACAAGTTGTTTAATGTAGAATTGTGACACTTCGTTCTGCTAACGTTGGTGAGTTTAATTATAACGAAATCTCATGGGTTTATTGGGCATTATAGCTTATTATTTGCGTCGCATGACGCAAATAATGAGCTATAATGCCCAATAAACCCCTACTTGCATCTTCACGCGCTGAAATTATGATTTCCAAATATTTTCTTATCTCTTCAATCGAATCCTGTTTTATCTTCAATTTCATTTCATATATTATATCTTCCGGAAATTTCTCCATCACCATGAATCTCAAGTGGTTATGGTTAATATCTTCTCCCATCGAGTCCAACACTCTCAAATGTCTTTCTATTTCAGTTAAAACTCTTCGACAATCCGATACAGTCTTGTCTGCTGGATTTATTTTGTAGAGTGAAGAATAGTGCGCATCAATCACTTGAGTTTGTTTACCGTACCTATCCTTTAAAGTTTGTACAGCGATGGAATAATTTTTGTTGGTAATCTCTAGTCCGTCTATCACTGCTTTGGGATCTCCCCTTAAAGAAGCCTTTAGATATAATAACTTGTCCACTTCTGGTAAATTCCGATTGTGAATATTGGAGTTGAATTGATCCCAAAATTGGTGCCACTCCAGTATGTTACCGTCGAACTGGGGTAGCTCTAATTTAGGTAATTTTCCGGATAAGATTTGTTTTTCATTCTGATGGCAATTTTTCGTTGAGTTTTCACATTCTTCCAATTTCACCTTAAGTTCACAGTAGGTTTCCTCAGCTTCTAACTGTATTGCTGAGAATGCTGAGACCTCGTCCACTTGTGGAGTGTTTATGAGTCGAAAGTAATTGTTTAACTCTCTCTCTAATCGTTGTAGACAGGTATGAAGTTTGGAGGTTAACACCCTTCCTTCATGTAAGGTCGAGTCATTTAACTCATTTGTGAGTTTGTTAGTTACGTTTTGAGCACATTCGGACAGAACTTTCAGTTTGTTACACACACCGTGAAGGATGATAAGTATGCTTTCTTCCATATTGATGGCCTGTAATATAATATTACACAATCACAGAGCACACACTATCAATCATAGACCTGATAATGGGCACAGTGAGAAAGCATAACCTTTCTTGTACGGTGTGACTTTCCATTAGTGGACACTACTACATATACCTATTGTTTACAGCATTTATGATTTCTCTTAGATTGAGTATTATTAATTTAATTATTTGCAGGTGTTGACAACACCATAGCCTAGTCAGTGGTGTCTCTGACTGCAAAGGTTGAGTGTTCGATTCCCATCATGGGCAGTTATTTGTCTGAAGAGAACTTGTATTCCCATGTGTCCGTAAGCAATCCTTCACAGGCACAGAATGTATAATGTACAGGACCACTGTGAGAGATGTCCATATATAAATTTATTTATTTATTGTAAATAAGTAGTACTGGCTATCATGAGTGTATGATGTGTCTTTTGTGGAAGTACAAATTGGAAACTATTGTTTACTTCTAATATTCACCTGCCCTTGCTTGTTGAAGTAATAAGTAGGTATAATCCGTGATAAAGTGATATTGTTTCCCATATCATACATATATTCATTCATTAATCAAACTATGTTTTCACAAACTTAGTTTGAACCACAGTAACTTACAGTACATAAAGGTAATTTGTACTAAGGTTAACTATAGGTGTATTGTGTTGATTGGATTGTTTTGGCCACCTTTTGTCAATTTCGCGCTAGATCGCCGAGGGAAAGTGAGATTTACTTGCAATCATTAGAAGAGACAATTTAACAATATCATTTTCACCCTATGGAATGGTAGGCACACACAACGGTCGGAATATATATCAAACAAAATATATAAAGTGAACTGACCTTGTAAAACTAGACTTTCACAAACACCGGCGCAGTTAACTCAAACTTTCTTGAAAACAAACAAATTCACTTTTCTTTCAATTGTACACCGTAAACAACATAAGAAAAAAGTGTTGCCATCCATCATAATTACTTCTTGAAGCTTCACTTATTGAAAAATCGATTCCATTATCGATCTAATTTCTCGCTCGATTCAACCTTTGTTTATTGAGGTCACTGAATAATTAAGTCATTGGTCGTATCTTATCGATCATGAATTTAATTTACTTATCTGTGGAGCTCATTAGTTGGGATCTGTTTTTTCCCGAATACACCAACAGAGTACCTCGTACTCGAGTGACACTCGACAGCTTCCCGTGTACCTATCGTACACAAGATAGTCTCAATGTTGAATGTACGCAAATAACGAGTTGTGTAGTTCGTCATCATGAATCGACATCATCGATACAGATACCTACACTTTGTTTATATTCGGTCATACGTCACCAACGTATTATTCATTAAATATAAATACACAGTCGTCATTAAATTTTTTCTGCCCTTTGCAGCTAGTTAGACACTTTGGTTCCGTAAACAACATCGTTTACTAAGTAGTACTTGTTACAATCATGAATACTCGAGACAATCCATCAGTATAATCGATTGCGTATAAACAAATAATTTTCTTACAGTGGCAACACAGCAACAACTTCCTTTTCCTTTATTGAACTATTCTAGACTTGAGGAATTATTGTATCTTTACAAAACAGGTGAAAATAAATGATTAAATCCTTATGATAAATCATAAAATGAATTAAAAACAACAAACATTACCTTATTTCATTGCTTATTTCACAAAACAAAGGAAAAACTTATCTAAATTTATGGTGTTCTAACAACAAGTAACGCCATCTAGGTTACAATAGATGAACTGATCCGCTACAAAAATTTCTCAATATTTATTTATTTACAAGTGGTATTATTCCAGAGATAACTACATTCAGAAATATTCAATTTTAGTTTAGAGTCAATAGCAGCGAAACGTGTATCAAGCTTCGACATTTCAGCACAGAGTTTCTTCAAATTGTTGATGGAATAAACGTATCTTTCATACGTAAAACTTACCGAGAGCTTTCACAGATGGCAGCACCAGTAAGAACTTCAAATTTATTTTATTTATTTTATTCTAAAAGTGTTATTGATTTTCCCTCTCGGATCCCTGCATCTCCACCATGTCGTCCCGCCCACCCGTCCACAGGCACAGAGTGGCCAAGCCCCGTCACATGAGACGAGAGGGCGAAACGAGAATGGTTTGTACTGATTACTCTTGACACAATCTATACCTGGGTCTAAGTCCGAGAAGAATCTTCAATAACTGTTAAGTTTGCTTCGCTGTTATCTGTTGTAGTTCTTAGTGGTTTGCGCCATCGTTCAGCTCGCCATCTGTATAGTTAAAATTAAATTGATTCCAACCGTCATACTAATAATTTGTTAAGTAGAAGTTTCTGGTGTCTTAGGTGTGTATTAACAGCTGAACTGTTAAGCGTGGAATAGGAAACCGCAGTTATGTCTGCCAATTAACCTTCCACTAGGACTTCGTATTGAATTACCGAAGTTCCTCTACCTCTAGCTATGGCCTTTCATGAGGACTTCGTATTGAATTACCGAAGTTCCTATGCCCCTAGCTATGGCAAACCATGGTCTTTACCACTGGTCACATTCATTCGTTAGGACTTCGTATTGAATTACCGAAGTTCCTCTACCTCTAGCTATGGCCTTTCACGAGGAATTCGTATTGAATTACCGAAGTTCCTCTGCCCCTAGCTATGGCAAACCATGGTCTTTACCACTGGTCACATTCATTCGTTAGGACTTCGTATTGAATTACCGAAGTTCCTCTACTATGTAACTGACTCTAAGAGCATCAGAAACCTTTATTACTGCAGAATAATTAGTTCCTATAAAGATCTAACAAAGGTCTAGAATTCGAGGTAGTTCAGGTTAGGAATCACTATAGTACTGTTATCTAGCACTACCACTTAGCTTTATATTTCTCCCAGATGAGATGCCTTAGGTCGCCGCAACACCGAAACACCAACCACTTTACGACTATTGCACTTAATATGAAATTTAGATAAGTTACGATTAAACGTTTTCCTCAATTATCAGGCTACCGCCTAAAATAAATTATATACTTTGTCTATGGTGATCTTTCTATGGGTTCGGTGTTGCCAACGGGTCAACTCATTCTGTTATGTCTCATCAATTACACGTTTCGCTATATTAATAATTATTTGACTCATTTACCTATTTATTTCGCGAGCTACACGTCGCGACAGTTCTTGTGTATTACAAAAATGAGAACTCCATATTATTATGACGCAAATCGAGTTGCCCCACAAAAATCGACAGTAATGTAATGGCTCTCTAGTAGGTATTGACGAATTGTGAGAATGCTTAAAGTTGAAGAGTGTACGTGTGTGTGTGAATGTGTGTGAGTGAACGTGTGAATATGTGTAAAAACTTATAAAGAAAATAAAGATCGAGAAAAATATACAAAAAACAAAGAGAAGACCAGACTGATTCACAAACAAGCTTATTAAGAGCATGAGCCTAGAAATCGTATCTAGTCACTTTTGGACTTTTACTTTGTCTAGGTCAGACTCGTTCGATACCTTAATCAATTGACCGTTTTCCCTCTTTCGCAAAAATATTTTGCCATGACACCCAGCAAAACTTGTAGTCATTCTCCTTTGCTGTCTCTCTTGTCAGATAAAACAGCCTCTTCATCTTAGCAGACAGATTTTCTGAGATAAAAATCGGTCTTGCTGGTCCACTCAAATGGAGGTGTTCAGTAGATAGTCTAGATGAGCCCCTGTTGAACTGGCGAAACATGGAGATGACTTTCTCCTTTAGCAGAGAGCTGGTGAGGTCAACAATTATTGTCCTGCTAGCCGGATCCTTGGTCTGTATTCTGAAGATATCTTTGACATCACTGGGTTGTACCGGAACGTTTAGCCCTTTACTAGTCTTAATAAAGGTGTCTACGAGAGAAGACTTTGACTCCGAAGTGGCAGAGGGAATGTTTCTTATTTCTAAGCAAGTTGACCTGGTGCCACTTTCAAAATTGTCTAATCTATCCTCCAGCGACCTTATGTACTGGATATCCGATTTGTGCTCCACTTCCAGCTTTTCCACCCTAGCCTGGAGTGAGTCATACTTCTCTGCCATAAAATCAACAGTCGACCGAATTTCCTACACCGCTGAAAAAATATCATCACTTCTTTTTTCTTGCTCCTCCTTAAAATCTTTGAACATTTGTTTAATTTCTGCCATAAAATCCTGAAGCGTAGCACTATCACATTCAGAGCGCTTTCGCTTACGAATGGTAGCAGAGAAGTTCTCCGAAAGATTTGGTTCGGAAGAACTACTATGCAGTTGTTGCGTGGAGGGCATTTTTAGAGTTTCAACCTGCGCCGGCATCGGGGTAGTGCGCAAGGCAGGCGCGGGTGCATTCTTAGGCGGCGCAAGCGGATCAACGAGCGGAGCAGGAGAGGACGGCGGGGTGCGCCGCATAGTGAGTGATAACAAAATCGACTCAAAGTAGGTACCAGGGAAGTAGTAAACAGCGGTAGTGATGTTGATGCAAGCCCTGCAAGTGTGCGTGTAAGATGGCAGATGACGAGTCCGGCAGTTCAATGTTGTTACGTCTCTCTCTAACTCGTGAAACCGCTATTGGCCAGATGTCTCACACGCACCCGCGGGCAGCGGCGCGCGGCGAAGTGTGCGTGACGGAGGTGTGTGCTAAGCGCGTAAGTACAACTTGAGGTAACTCACGTATAGGGTCAGTGTGAGTCTCGCGTCACTTCTTGTCAGTGAAAGACGCAGGAGTGGGCTTGTGTGCGCAGACACTTTCCGAGTACCGCTACTATGTTATGATCTCCTATTATTTGACTATGAATTTTAACTTCAATATCTGTTTTTAGTTTAGAAAATAATTAACAAACGAACTAGCTTTGAAACACGTCTGAATAGATCAGAGGTCCGGAGAGAAGCAAAATAACTAAACTGCACTACCACTACTACTACTACTACTTACTGCTTTAGCAAAGATAATTAAAATTAGTGAATGCACATCAAACGATGAGCAATACATATTTCATTTCATAATCCTCCCAAACAAGATTCAGTCAGAAACTGAACGAAAACAAAATTCCTACCTAGGTCTGAGAAAATTCCAAAGGATTGATTCCATATCTTTTCGTTATATTCGGATAGCAGTGAACGAAATGAACTAGAAATACAAAAGATAGATACGTATCTTGTCGATCAATAGATATATTACATCTTTCTTTTCTTTTTAGTGATCCATTTTGCGCATGTCTATAATCTACAGACCAATACTAAGAGACATAAACATACATTGACAGCGACATTTTCATTCTACGCACTCCGTTTTGACTACTGGTACCAGCTCGACTGAAGTTCAATTCAAGTGAGTGTAAACGAAGCATAGGTTATGACGTATCCGTGGCATCCAATTCCCAGGTTGTACAATCCATGGCTGTGCATTCCTAGCACGTGTTGGGATTGCCCAACCATGGAAAACACGGCCAAGGACTGTACAGCCTGGGAATTGGAAGCCAATTGGACGCCTATTCCATGGTTGTGTATTCCAAGGCTGTTCATTACTTTGCACGGCCTGGAAAGCACAACCCGGGAAAACACAGCCATGGAATTGGTGACCATCGATGTACATCAATTCCATGGCTGTGCATTCCAGGGTTGTGCATTCCATGGTTGTAAAATCACGTCTCCCGAAGCCATTACCTAAGTTAAGAAGAAGAAGAACTTTTGTATTGTTTGAACAGCGCCACTAGCGGCAATGGTCGGAATGATCTCATAGGGTATGGTAGGTAATTGTATGTAGCAGGTGTAGCAGGGCTGCATAGTTTGCCTGGTGGTTGTTTGTTTGTGCCATAGATGGCGCTGTGTTCAACAATGACCTTAGGTAACTTGACCTGCAACCCTGTCGTTACAGTTCCGTTGCTTCTATGCAGTGGTGGATCCAGGATATCTGTTTGGGGGTGGGACTGAACTTCGGAAATTTCTTTCCTAGTGCAATCCGTCCATTTAACAGCGAGTGGGGCTGCAGTAAAGATAATATGCATTACTAGAATATTATAACGTCAAGAGGAGCGAGCCGCGAAAAAACCAGTGTTTTAATTCGCTGAAGTGCAGCAAAGATGTTAAACATTACAAGAATTATTCAAAGGCAAGCGGAGCGAGTCGCGAAAAATCCAGTGTGTTTAGGTCGTTGAGAGCATTGAGCATGTAATCACTGTTGAGAGTGCAGCAAAATATACACTCATTAGTACTTAGTTACTTACCTACTAATAGCGATTGAAATCATTTTGACATGTATTTCGAATAGATCGATAAAACATGTTTTGCGACCATAGTTTCATAATTAAAAAATAAATTAGAAATTTAAATGTTTATTTTTAAAGAGATTAGGTAATCGGTTTAAAATGCTGATTGAATTAATTTGCCAGCGCCATCTAGAAATAGCCTGGAATTTTGCCAGCGCCATCTAGAAATAGCCTGGAATTGACCTTTTTTGAGTCACGTTTTCTTGTATGAGATTAGCAGTCTATTGTGTTTAGTTAGTCTATGCTAGTAGGTAGCAGGTAGGTACTATTTCATCCCATGGGTACGTTCAATGGGTACACTCCAAGGGTGTAGTTGTTTTTTTAACCACGCTCTGAGGCTCTGAACGACTTTGATTGACACGGAATGTCAATGCCACTGTAAATTTTTGATGTAAACAAACGCTTTATTCACCCGGTGTTGCCAATTTAGCTCTTTTAGAGGTAAATTCAGCTCTATTTCAACATTGTCAGCTCCACTTTTTTTCAAAGAAGTTAGTAGATAGTATGAATGAATGAACGACTAAACCAAAGCCTTATTGTTATTGTAGCTGTGTAGTGAAGTAGAATGATTTGTTGAATCATTGTTTATTTAGCTCATTTTTACTGAAATAATTAGCCTTATTTCTGTTATTACATATGATTTATTTGAGCATAGCTGTGTATCACAGCGAAGCCTATAATAAGGTGTGTTCGTGCTATCATCTATACGGGCCTCTGATGGATGGATGCGGTGAGATTAAAACCAAGTAACATTCTGTTTAGCATTCATGTATTCCTTTATCATAAAGTAGTAATGAATGAATAGCAGTCCACATTATTAGAACGTAATCAATTAAAATACAAGAAAATAGGTTAAGGAACGTGCACTCACATAACAGTAGTTTTGACAAGAGAGAGCGAGCCAGTCATGAAATTATCTATGTACATATTATAGAGTGCCATGCTCTATAATCTATGAATGAACGAATGCAAAGCGTATACATGTTCCATCACTTCCCCTTACGCTTTACATTATTACTTTATACAAAAAGTCAATAATTACATGCTTATAAACATACAGCCATAAATCAAATAAAACTATGACTCTACAATCCTGATACCTAATAACTCTCTAGGACTCTACACTATAGCTATTTTCAGACATGCTACACAACACATACATTCATATTCTTAATAAAATCTACATGTTTCTTAGTGCTAAGCGGTTTGGTAAGCACATCTGCTATCATCTTTTCAGTCTGCAAGTAATTTACAGTTACAAAATTATTATTTATTAGGTCTTTTACATAATGATATCTGAGATCTATGTGCTTTGTTCGTTTATGACAGTACTCCTTACATTCTAACAACTTAATTGCACTTTGATTGTCATTATAAACAACTGGCTCTACATTTAAACAAAAGATCTCTGATAACAGACTCTTAATAAAACTTATGTCCTTACAAACATCAGAAATTGAAATATATTCCGCTTCTGTAGTAGATAAAGCAACACAGCGTTGCTTGCGTGACTCCCAATTTATTGTATTATTACCTAGTTTCACAATATACCCAGTATAAGACTTACGATCAGTTATATCATTAGCCCAGTCTGCATCAGTATAAGCAGCTAAATTCAATTTATTACTTCTTACGAATAGTAAGCTATAATTAATTGTCCCCGCTAAATAACGTAAAACACGTTTAGCAGCTTGCCAATGACTGTTATCGTGACAGTTATTAAATTGACTCAACTGGCTACATGCATAAGCGATATCAGGCCTAGTGCATACGGCTAAGTACATTAATGAGCCTAACAATTGCCTGAAATTATCATTGCTCTCGCCTACATTCTCAGTTTCAGCTTTCAGTAATTTACAATTCAATGGCATAGGTGTAGATACAGTTTTACAATTACTCATACCAAACCGCAATAATAACTTCTTAATATAATCAGTCTGGTCCAATTTTAAAATACATTTTGTCCTATCTCTTGTTACATTAATGCCAAGACAGCTTTTTAATGGACCAAGGTTCTTTACATTAAATTCCTTTTCTAAAAGGTTCAATAAGTCTTTATGAATAACACTTTTCTCAGTATAAAATACATAGAAATCATCGACATACAGTGCAATAATGGTTAAATCATCCTTCTCTTTCTTTAAATAAACACACGGTTCACATTGACTTTGTTTAAACCCATTATTATTTAACAAATCATGAACTTTGCTATTCCACATTTTACTAGCTTGTTTCAAGCCATAAATACTCTTATTTAATAAACAAACCTTAGAGTTATCCCCATTATCAAAACCAATAGGTTGTTCCATAAATATTGTTTCATCTAAGTTTCCATTCAAGAAAGCACAAGCTACATCAATGTGATCAATACTGAGATTTAAATCATTCGCCATGGAAAACAAAATTCGCTTATTAGAATGCCTAACCACTGGGGAAAAAGTCTCGTTATAATCAACCCCATGTTTCTGTGTAAACCCCCTGGCAACTAATCGTGCTTTATACTTTGTAAAGTTTCCGGAAGCATCATGTTTACATTTAAATACCCATTTAGATTTAATAACATTTCTCCCTACAGGGCGACTTACGATCTTCCAAACTTCATTCGCTATTAATGAGTCATACTCACTCTGCATTGCCTTACGCCACTCGGTGGCATCCGAACAAGAGATAGCCTCTTCATAACTAGATGGTTCCTCAACATTACCGACATACATTGAAATGTCATAATCACGATACCTTAATGGCGGAATTGAACGAGTACTTCGTACAGGGCGAGTAGTAGCCTCAACCCGGGGTACCTCCATAATCGTCACTCCTTCCCCTCGAACAGACGTGTCCGGCGATAACGAAGTCACAGACTCGTGGCTCGCCGACGATGAGTCTGCACAGCGGGACTTATCCTCGCTGCCTGTGCAGTAGTGCTCCTCGTCTGTGGTATCTGAAATTTGAGAACCATCATTTAATTCTGAAGAATTGGTTTTATCACTAATGTTATCCTTATTACTACATTCATTTAAATTTATTTGACTAGAATGGATTTCATTACTATTATTATTCAAATTGTCATTATTTAAAACCAATTCATTGCTCCTGTCAAAACAATTATTCTGTAAAATAATTTCATTATAATTAAGGTCATCGTTATCCTTTTCATTTAAATTCCTATTATTAAACCTATTTTCTAAAAATGCAACGTTCCTGGACAATACAATTTTTCTAGGATTCATTGGATCTGATAGTCTATACCCTTTACAGGTCTCACTATATCCCACAAAAATATACTTTTTACTCTTAGCATCAAGCTTACCACGCTTATGCTTAGGCTCCAAAGAATAAGCGATGCAACCAAAAACCCTTAAGTGGCTCAGATCAACTTCAGATCCCGACCACAGGTGCTCAGGAATCTGTCCAGACAAAGCCGTAGTAGGGGACCGATTTTTCAAATAAATTGCTGTATTTACAGCCTCTCCCCAATAACACTTACTAAGACCTGATTCCTGCAGCATGCAACGCGCTTTTTCAATGAGTGTCCGGTTAAGACGCTCTGAAACACCGTTCTGCTGGGCCGAGTAGGGAACTGTAGTCTGATGGACAATACCTTCTTTACTTAAGAATCCAGAAAACCTATAATTGACATACTCGCCACCATTGTCCGAACGTAAGCATTTAATCTTCAATCCAGTTTGCCTCTCAACCATAGCCTTAAAAATAATAAACTTGGACATTACCTCAGATTTGTAGTTCATTAGGTATCCAAATGTTTTTCTCGTGTGATCATCTGTAAACGTAACCAAATACTTTGCACCTCCCAAACTGTTCTCTCGCATTGGTCCACAGACGTCCGAATGTACCAACTCCAATGGTCGCTCGGCTCGCTTGCCCTCTCCTTTGGGAAACGGCTGTGTTGACAGCTTCCCCTCAAGGCAGGGTATGCAGTCCTTAAAACTGTCCTGGTTATAATCCTGAAACATTACACCAGACACATGACCTTTCAGAGTACACATACTTCTCAGACCTAAATGTCCCAACCTGCGATGCCATAGCTCAGTAGAAACAGCTACTGCGGTACTCTCTGTCTTTTGCACATTACTCAAAAGTTTGGAAGAGTACACCTTATTGTGCAAAGGCTTTACAATGTTACAATCTAGTTTATAAATCCCTTTATCACACCCCACAAGAGCTATACGGTTGCCAGAGACTTTACTATCATAAATACTGCACCCATTACCATTAAATTCAACAGTAAACCCACTTTCTACGAATTTACTAACTGACATTAAATTAGTTGCTAACTGTGGCACATACAACACATTTTTAAGTTGTCTTACCTCATTTCCAAAGTTTACCATTAAATCTCCTACACCATTACATTTCAACTGTTCATTATTTGCTACAGCAACTGTAGTGTGTTTTGCATTACGATTAAAGTCTTTATAATTCACCATATCTTCGTTGCAATTTGCCATATGAGATGTACAACCGGAGTCGATGAACCATGCATTACTTTGATGAACAAACAAGGCTGAAGCGAAGCTAGTAGACTCATTCTTCTTGTCATTCTTCATCTTGTAGCATTTGGCCTTGATATGTCCAGGCTTGTTGCAGTAATGACAGACCATAGTCTTCTTCTTGAAAGAGTTCTTCGATATTAAAGCTTTGTTATTACTGTTCGATGCACCATCACTTCTCCGCAGCTCTTCTTGTAAAAGTCGAGTTCGTACTATCTCGCTGGTGAGATCATTGGTTAAACATACTGTTTCCAGATTAGAAACCAAGTATTCGAATTCCTGAGGTAGACCACTCAATAAAATCTCTGCGACTTCAGCATCATCCGTCTTGCGGCCTATATCCGAGAGCTGCTGCACTAGGGTCATGACACCCTGTATGTATTCAGACATACTTGAAAACTGAGTGTAATCAATTCTATGCAGTTGTCTCAAAAGTAGCACACGCCGTAACAAGCCCTTATTTTCAAATATATCAGCTAAGTTTTTCCATGCACCTTTTGCTGTAGTAGCATTCCTTATATATTGATAAAGAGCCGGCTTGATGCATAAAGCTATACGCGCCAAAGCACGCTGATCTCTGACCAGATCAGTCTCGGTGCCTTCGATTGTATTCCACAAGCCATCCATGGTAAGCAGCATTTTGATTGCAAATTTCCAATTCAAATAGTTTGATACTCCTTCCAATTTTTCTATAGACGATGTCAAGCTATTGTTACCTTGCAAAGCAGCATTTCCATTGCTCGCTACTTGATGACTAGGTGAGGCCATTTTGAAGCACACCACACAAAATCACCACCGCACCAAATCCAAGCCACGTAGCAATCCAAACTTTTGTGGTTATTTTCTGCACGTGTTATCACTTCTCCTTATAACTTTTCTGGGTCCAATAACCTGTTATTACATATGATTTATTTGAGCATAGCTGTGTATCACAGCGAAGCCTATAATAAGGTGTGTTCGTGCTATCATCTATACGGGCCTCTGATGGATGGATGCGTTGAGATTAAAACCAAGTAACATTCTGTTTAGCATTCATGTATTCCTTTATCATAAAGTAGTAATGAATGAATAGCAGTCCACATTATTAGAACGTAATCAATTAAAATACAAGAAAATAGGTTAAGGAACGTGCACTCACATTACAGTAGTTTTGACAAGAGAGAGCGAGCCAGTCATGAAATTATCTATGTACATATTATAGAGTGCCATGCTCTATAATCTATGAATGAACGAATGCAAAGCGTATACATGTTCCATCAATTTCTATCTCTTTTTTTCCCATTGGCTTTTAATTTTTTTTTTCATGTGGTTTATAATTTTTAGATTGTCATGAGGTAGAGTTTTTTTATTTTCAATAGTAATAGAAAATAAAGCCGCCAAAGTCAGATTTTTTTCCAAAATTTTGTTACCAAGTTTTTATATTTTGCATTTGACCTAGGAACTTGTTTTGTAAATATGGTACTTGTTATGTCTTTAGATCGATATAACTACTAACACCCTATTGTACCTACACCAAGAAATAAACGTAATATAAAAAAAAACAGTAAAATGGGTGGCATTTTCGCTGAAAGCATATTTAAGTGTGTATTAATATTTTACCAATATATACAAAAAACTTTCGAAACATTTCGAGAATTTTCTGGTACATTTGGCACGGAACCCTGAATGCGTGTGATCCGACGTGCACTTGACAACAAAGATCCTTCCAGCCTTGATAGGTACTGACAAATTTGACAAAAGCTAGCCTTGATATTTCACAGAAAAAATATTGGCGATGTTTGCAACATCATCATCAATCAGCCAACATAAACCGCTACTGGACATCTGATCATATCTGTGGATGTAATTTCATCAATATCGGTTCAGCTGTTACAGCGTGATTGATTAACAAAGTCTTAGAGCATTTAATAGCAAAGTCATCCAGGAGCTGATAACAAGTCCTGTTTCACTTTATAAAAAAACCCTCTCGTGGAATCTGGAACTTTCGCAGTTAGGTACTTTATTACATAAAATATTTCTCCATCTATGGATGGAACAGGATTTTTGGGGGGGAAGGGTGGGATCGACTTGACTTTGACAGCAATCTAACATCAAAATTGTAACAACCGAACACCCACCCAAAACGGTGGTTGTTCAGTTAGGGTCACGTGACGCTAACCGAACGCTCTAACCGAGCCTCCGAACGGAACAACCCATACGCTTTGGTGACAAGCACATGATTTGACTTTGACAGACGTCAGAATTGTCAGAGGTGGTTGTTCGGTTAGGGTCACGTGACGCTAACCAAACGCTCTAACCGAGCCTGTGAACGGAATAACCGTACACTCTGTGTGCTGAGTCTGGCTTTTACCAAACATTTGACACTGGTGTATGGTGTAGTGTAACACGCATTTTTGTATGGGAATATGATAAGCGCCCCTAGCGTACACTTTGAGAACTTATATTCTGAGTCCCAGCTGCCATGCTTACGATCATCGTCGTTACACTATACACCGATCGTGTAAGCCGAGCCACGGCCGTCGTATCGCAAGCACTTACGTACCGTTTTTAACGGTTTTTCATTTATTTCTGAGTCCGAGTGCCAATTTGACAGCTTCACGCTTGGAATACGACGACACGACGGCGACGATGAGCGTTACGATCAACACTTGTGTTTTTGGCGGTGAGAGGTGAGCGCTACACGGTAGTGTTAATTTTTCTGTGTAATTGTGGACTTTTGTGGGGTTCTTTGTTATTGAGGATGTCTGCGACATATTTTCTTGCATGGATGTTGATGAAGAAGAACGGGCTCGTGAGCTACGGGAAATGCGAGACAGTCTTCGGGCATCCTTTGATCCTGTATAAGATCTCCCGGAGACCGAATTTAGGAATACCGGCTGTCGAAAGAAGCCTTCGTATTCCTATGCGAAGAGCTGCGACAGCGTACCGACCGACCGACCAAAGGCCTAAGCAGCGTGTGAGCCTTGAAGTAAAAGTGAGTACCTATATTACTTTTGTCAATAATTTACCTCGTAGACAGAGTATAGAGGTACGCTCTACGATTTACCTGCTCTAGGCCTTATTTTGCTTGTAGATTGTGGTTTCTTTCTTTACCCCTGTCTCTGGTTCGTTTCGAAGACCTAGCGTGGTGAAAGATTCTTCTTTGATGATACAAATTACCTACTTAGGTACTTAATGCTCAAAAAACTAACTATATGTGCTATACAATATATAATAGAACCCAACCTGGAAGGGATTTCAACATACGGATACATAATTATGAAAACATACATGACGACCAGTGTAACTGTCTCATAATTAACAAAGTCTCCTCAACTAAGTACTTGGGAGTCATGTTAGATCAAAAAATCAAAAATCATTCCTAGAAAATTTTACTTTAGCAATGTTTATAACTTAGGTATGTATTTCTTGTTTCAGAAAATCACGAAGGACTCCGGAGAAAAGGTGGCCGTAAGCCAGTCATCAAACCCTACGGATACAACTAGTAGAGGATAAGATATCATAGTACAAATTCTAAATTCTTTGCATAAAAATAAACATCTGGTTGTCCAAAACGTGGTTTCATTGCGGATAGGTAGATACATAACTAAATCAAGAGAATATAGGACTACAATTATCTTACCCTTGGCTTGCATGTACCTGTACATAAGAGAATTGTGTATTCTTGTGAAACAACATCCAGAATACTTTATCTGATTGCTTCATAGCAATCAGATATACCTACCTAGTTGTAAAAAATGTTGAGCCTAGAAATCCATTTATACTTTATTTACCCAAACTTAAACTGCAGACTTATAAGAGAAATATATATAATAAATGTAAATGCCATACGGGTCTATAATAAAATACCAAATTCATGGATTTGCCATTAAGTATATCAGTTATCTAGTACCCATAACACAAGCTCTGCTTAGCTTGGGGCTAGATAATGTTGTGTGAACTGTCCAGCATTATTTATTTATTTATGTTCTTATGTTTAAAAGCAAGCTAGCGAAAGAGGTGTTATAATTGTATTGTAACACCTCTTAGAAATAAGTTACCTGTATTCGAGCTAGTAAAATATTTTTATTCTTAGGAACCGGATGAAAAAAGTTAATGGTCTCAGTAAGGTTAATGTAAGGTTTAAGGTATCTGCGATTATGATCATAGTGAAATAATATAGGCAACTTACCTGTCCTGTTACCCTGTGTAAATAAACAAGATCTAATTTCTTGGACTTGTCAGTTAGGTCGCTGCTACCATGACTTTACTAGATCTATATATATATATCTATATTTATATTTTATAGATTTATCTAGATGATTTTTGGTTTCGGGCCTTATATGAATGTGTTTACCAAAAATATTCTTAAAAAACAACACTTCTCCCAATGGCCTAAACTAGGGGGGAAATCATAAGTGATACTAGAAAGTTATGCGCTCCTGCCCAATACGAAAAATTCAGTCATTGAAATTACCACCAAAGTAAGTCAAAAGTATTTTATTCATTGAAATCACAAGGTACAATCACTCCACAAGCACAGAAGTTTACTGGGGTCTTCGCAGGCTTCTCGGGTTGTTGAGGATTTGTTTACGTTGAGCTGCTATTTCCACACATTCCAGGATTAAGTGGGCAGCCGATTCTTCTTCGGTCAGACACCCTCTGCAGAGTGGGCTGTATGTGGCTCCGATGTTGAAGAGGCGTTGAGACTGTGTCCTATGAGTGTCCCCACGAACCCACGATGGTGCGAAGGGTTATTCTTTGAAAGTTGAGCAGGCGACGTATCAGTTGTTGTAGGTAAGCCAAGCCAGCCGGTAGGGCAGCTCTTGACTGTATGCAGCCCGTGGTCCGTGCCCAGCGTTCATTGTGTTTATTAGTGTTGCGGAGTTGCATCCATGTTTGCACGAAGAGGTTTGTTACTTATAAATCTTTGAATACTTTCTTTGTTTGGAAATTAATGAAAATACTTGAATTTGACTACTACACCTTCTTCTTCTTCATAATGGCGAAAACCAACTTCAACTTCTACTTCAAAAATGAAAATACAATTTGACTTTGACATCTTTACAGTGACAACTGACACATTCAACAATCAAATTCCATAGACAAATACCTTTTTATCAGTTTTAAATTCATTTCGACAACATATCATAGCCAATTTTGGCGTCTTCCGGTGTTATACGATCGTGTCCCTACGATGGGTGGTATACGACGGTGTTGAACCACTAAGACTCACTTATGTCCCACACACACCGGTGTCTGGTGTAAGCGTAGTGTAAGTACGACGGACGATTGGTATCATCGTGTGCAAAACTGCGACTCAGCCCTCTGGTGACAACCAACACTCAGAGTGTACCCACTGAACGCACCCCCTATTCGAAAAGGACGACTGGGTTCGCCTTTAAGTGCACCCAACGGTGGTGTTTTCTAGCAGTAATGAGTTTTGCGGCGCACTTATTAAGTTCCTAATTCAAAAAGTGCGCGGCAAAGATAATTGCGGCGCACTTATTGAATTTGGAACCAGCGCCAAATAATTCGAACGCAAATATTGTTTGAATAAATACTGGCTGGTACGACGGCCCAAAACCCAAAACAAAAAAACCCTAAACACACAAAAAACACAAAACACAAAAAAAAACACAAAAACACAAAAACACAAAAAAACACAAAACACAAAAACACAAAAAAAAGCACAATACACACAAAAAACACAAACACAAAACACAAAAAAAACAAAAACAAAAAATACACAAAAAATACAAAACACACAAAACACAAAAAAACACAAAAACACAAAAAAAACACAAAAAAAAAAACACAAAAAAAGCACAATACAGACAAAAAACACAAAACACAAAAAAAAACACAAAAAAAACCACAAAAAAGCACAAAACACAAAAAACACAAAAAAACACCCAAAAAAAAACACAAAAACACAACAAAAAAAACACAAAAACAAAAAAAAAACAACCATTTGTTTTATTAAATAATAATAGTACAATAACATATGAGGCGCCTTTTATTTTCTCATAGTGGGTGATGAAAAGCAGAGTGTATCACACGGGCGCAACATATATTTTTGGCTCGGGCGACGTACTTTGAATCCCTCGCTACGTTCAGGATTCTACTAAAGAATCCATTCCACTCTAGAATCCCTCACTTCGCTCTGGATTAAAAAAAGCACCCTCGCCGTAAAAATATTATGTTGCTCCCTTATGATACAATCTACTATTACCTAGTAGTATATACCTAACGGTGCGCGGAGCGAGCTGCGATAAATCTTGTGTTTGCCCCATATGCTTTTGGGTGGCTGGATCTGCGCCTGCTTTGATGATTTGCTAACGGATCTATAAGTCTGTAGATTATGAAGTAGAGTAGGTACCTACCTACGATTTTGCGTTGTTTTACGAGTTTAATTTTGCTTTGATTAGGCTAGGGGCAAAATTTGTCTTTAGCTTGGAATATAGGTGTACCTAAACTATATCAGAGGGCTAGCGGGCGAGTAGCTGAGACGTGAGAGGTGCGGGCTCGATTCCCGCTGTGTGACAAATGTTTGCATAATCACAAAAGTACCTACTACCGAGCTTTTTTCAGCGTTTTTTTTGTTGTAAAATCGAGTTTTCCCAGGGAAGAGACCTAAGATCGATTTCAAACAAAACTCCCACATAGAAAAATTCAAAGAAATCGTTATAGCCGTTTCCGAGATTACAAACCTATATATCTATAGGTAGGTACCTACCTACTAATTTTATAAAAAGGTTAACTTGATTTTTTTGATTGTAATGATAAACTCAAAAGCTACATACCTACCTACCTAATACCATTATAAAAAATCCTTAAAAATTACACATTATAAAGCTACATTTTCTTCGAGTAACATGGTGTTTGGGGGAAACTGCTTTTTGATGGTATTTGGTGTGTAGATTGAAACGGGCGGGGGAGTGAGGGGGTAGGGGGGACTGCTTTTTATCGACACTACTATTTTACAGCAATAAATTTGTACACTACCTATTCGGATAATAAACTTGATTTTGGTTTTTGGGTTCAAGATTATCGCCACACTTTTTTTATTAAAACTAAGTATGTAGTCTATAACGAAGGTGGAATTATTTTTTCTTTTTATAATCTTTTTTTTATATTCTTTTATATTACTTTATTAAAACAGCCTGTTAGGTAGGTAGGTACCTACCTACTTGTTCATACCTTAGTCTGAGGCACTGAGGAGGTAATTACTTGGTCTGAGGTTCATACAATGTTCGTGATTGATTTTTTGGTGATTTAAACTTTTACTAACAATATCCACATTTCAAAATCAAATCACTTTTAGTCCCTAAGGATTAAATAGCTATTTTGGTCCCTGTTTACGAAGAATATAGGTACTAGCTCTTTTTGCATAGATGTGATAAAAAAAGATTTATTTCGTACATAAAAGTTTTTTTTTTTTTTTATAAGTACTACTTGAATGACGGAACAAGCAGATGGCCCACCTGATGTTAAGCGGTAACCTCTGCCTATGAACAGTGCATTCTCACATAGGTCACGTCCACCTAGGACGCGCCCTATATGGCATTGTACTGCGCTCGCCACCCTGAGACATAAAGGTGAAAAGTGTCATGTGCCTGTAATTTCACCGGCACCCTTACCCTTCCAACCGGAACACAGCAATGCGAGCAGAAATAGGTATGGTGGTAGTACTTCCCCGGACGAACTCTTTCACGAAAAAGCTCTACTACCTACTACTAAACAGAGTTTTATAACACCCTTATCTAAAAACACTAACTAATACAGCAACAAAATCCTACCAGGCTCAACGAGGTAGATAGATACACTACATAATTACCTTACGTGAAATGTGCATGCAAAGCGGAGCGTTGCGATAATGCCCACGCGGCCACGTTGTTCAACATAAAGGATAATACTTATAGGATAATGCTTCCATTCCAATGGAGCACATCTAGTCATCTACGTATTGTAACAACCAAGTGCCTATAATAAATGCACGGCCATCCGGGTTCGTCGTGCTATCCAGCCTGCCTGAAACCATAGTAGTCTAAGATCTGGCCTAAGATGTGTCTTCAGTCATCTGGATTTTGATCAATGTATACTTAATAATTCAAATTCAAATTAAAAATCTTTATAATGGCTGGTGGTGTGTCCAACCCAAGAATAAGAAAATCTTCATTGCTCAGCTGTGTGCATAGAGATGTTAAAAACTAAATAGTTCTAAAAGCCTGCCCATTTTGAACGTAAAACTAGAGTGCGAAGTTCAATTATCTATTACAATTATTACGATAAAACGAAAGGTACCTACTATCTAAGTAAGTTATATGCAATGAATTTGCAATCTACAAATATTCTTTACATAGTTTTTTTTTAGCAAAGTATAATAATACACCCATGCGTTTCCTTCCGTGGATGTAGTAAAAGCCAACTAATGGATTACACCAGGAGATGGCCCACCCGAACACTCATCACCAATCCACCTGCCAAGCGTGGTGATTATTGTAAATCCCCCATGACATTATATGGGAATGCCTCGTCCAACAGTGTAAGTATATCTAACGGCTAATAATGATGATTTAATAAACGCTAAAAGTATTCTCTACACGAAAGTATTGGATTGTCAGCTCAAAAGCCCTGAAAAAGTCCAACTATGCTGGGAAGTAGAGCGGCTTTTGAGCTGACAAGCCGATACCTCTGCCGTGTTGAGAACAGTTTAGCTTTCATTGATGATTTAATTAATCAAAATACAGTTGACGTGCTACCCGTAGCCATGTTTATAAAGTTCAAACCTGGCTGTTGTTGTTATTATTATGGTTGACATGTGTATTTAATTGATATTGTTTTGTTAATAATGTGTGTGTTCATTAATAATCTTGGAATCAATATAGTTTGTTGAAAATTGTAATGTAATAATAAAATAAATAATGCTGGACAGCTCACACAACATTATCTAGCCCCAAGCTAAGCAGATCTTGTGTTATGGGTACTAGATAACTGATATACTTAATACAATATATGACATAGATAGATATTTTTTATTATACATAGAAAAATACCCAGAACACCCTAAACAAATATCTGCGATCGCACAAATATTTGTTCCGAGGCGGGAATCGAACCCGCAACCTCCTGCGTCGCAGGCCAAACTTCGCCCGCCGCGCCACAGAGGTCGTAATGTTTATATACTTACCTGTAATTTGCAAACATAAAATGATAAAATAGAATGGTAGTACTGTTTACAAATATTATAAAAACCTTATTAAAACCAAATACATGATTTGATTTGATTTGTATTTGTTGCTCTTGAGAAGTATGTCATCCTTTGAGTAGGCCACCTAACTCCATCGTGTAGAAACTAACTCAATATACCATCTAAGCCACCTCCATCCACCGAATTACGACCCTTAAAATGTCGTCGGCCCATCAAAAAGGGGACCTATCTCTGCGTCATACGATTCGTGGTCGCCACTTGAGAAACTTTATTCCTCAAAGTTGTTTGCCGGTTTTGCGAGCTGTATGGCCTGCCCATTGCCACTCATTGCCACTTCAACTTGCTTTGAAGAAATATATATAAAAATCGAGATGACTATAGAAATATCAAGACGGATCTCGTACTATTATAGTACCATAGATACTGGTATAGTTAGTTGGTGAACAGTACCACACGAACCTAGGTATCCTAACGCTGTTCCTAGGTCATCGACCGCCTCCAGACACGGAGGCGGTAGATTCGCAGGATACGATAAATTTCAATACATTGACTGTGCAAGGGTCCTATCCTAAGACCTTTAGCAGCGGGAAGTCTCATATAAAATTGCATAATGTTATTGTCCGAGATTTCAATTATACAGAGTAAGGCGATCGTAAAGTTCAGCTAGGTATCTCGTAACCATCTTTGTACCTAGAGTTTCTTAGTTTTGTTGTTCGTATGCTATAGCGGTTTAGTCAATTGTTCTTTGAAAAAAAACCAGACAAGTGCGAGTTGAACTCGCATAGAGAGGATTCTGTACGCGAGGCAAGACTAAATTTACTTGTTAGTCCTCGGTAAAATATACCTATAGAATATCAGTAGTAGTAGAGCTTTTTTGTGAATGAGTTCGTCCTGGAAAGTAGCTACTACCACCATACCTATTTCTTGCTCAAAGCAGCAGAGCTCGCATTGTTGTGTCCCGGTATGGGTGCTGGTGAAATTACAGACACATGAGACTTTTCATCTTTATGTCTCATGGTGGCGGACGCAGTGCAATGCCACACATAGTGCGTCCTATTAGGTGGACGTGCGAGACCTATGAGGTAATGCATTGTCAAGGCAGAGGTTAACCGTGTGCCAACTCCTTGTTGCGTCATTCACACAGTTAAAAAAAAAGCGAAACAAGAAGACACATACACACATTTTATCTTCACGAACTTTTGAGTGACGGCCACCCAAAGCTCGAACCCAGGATCCCCAATAGAGCCTAGCCTGATCCCTAAAGGATCCCTGTGAACTCATCAGTTAATCAGAATCCACTATTCTCGTAGGAATTTAAAAGTTTGGGGGATTTTCATCTAAGTTTTCCTGTAAACTATAATTAGGGCCAAAAAATAAGTATTTTTTTCAAAGTTCTTGCCTTTTGATGCACATTGTGTAAAACAAAATATCATCTAAAACTGAACGCTCCTCCAGCGCTTTTACTTGGCACTTGTCACAAGCTGGACGTTTCAATTATGATCCTTAAACATATGTTTTTTTTTTTTTCCTTAACCTATTGTGACTTACTGCTTGGCAAAGGTCTCCCCCAAAATTTTCCAGGCATCCCGGCCTTTGGCAGTATGGAATAATGAATATTTTATTTTGACGTAATGAAATAGTGGATCTCTACCTAGATCAACCTACCATCTCTACCTAGATCCACCTACCATCTCCACCTCGATCTATTCCTAGAGGCCGGAAACGGAAAAAATATTTTTGTAATAATTATTAATTTAGTTGTTGCAAAAAGACCTCCCTCCTTTTTACAGGATACAGGTTGCTGGGTACCTCCTTTTTACAGGAACGCATGGCATAAAACTGGGCTGTTTTTTTGCGAAGGATCTATAAAAGTGTTCATAACAACTTTTATAACTCTTGCGCTTTTCAATGTAGTAAAATTAAAGCGTAATGACTGCTCTAAAAAGCGGAGGGCTAATATAACTCAATGGCTCATGGCTGTACCAATAAAATAATATACCTTTGGGAACGCTTCACTCTAATTAGAATAGGTTTTCCAGTGAATGAAAGTATAAGATTGATGCCTCTTGTAGTTTTACGTAACCTAACTAAACCTCTCCATAGGTAGAGCTGGTGTATTATTTTACCCTTAGGTACTTCATCATCATCATCAGCCTATTATAAGTCCACTGCTGAGCATGGGCTTTTTCCTCATAGAATACTACGAATGGAGTAAGACCGTCCCCATTCACCGACTCCTTGGCTATTAAAATGTCGTATGTCCATACCACAAGCCTGAAGACTAAAGTCTTCAATCAGTGCGTCCTACCAGTGTGACCTGTGGTACCGAAACGTGGTCACTCACGTTAGGGCTAATCGACCAGTTCAAGGTCGCACAGCGAGCTATGGAACGACAGCCTATGCGCGGAGTTTCTCTGAAAGATAAAATCCGCAATGAGATTATCCGACAGAGAACTAAAGTCATTGAGATAGCCCACCGGATTAGCAAGCTGAAGTGGCAATGGGCTGGTCATAGATAGAAGATAGATAGACAATACTTTATTGCACACCATAATCTAAAACAATTTACAAATAATAAAACTAAAACTAGCTATGTTGTACAATGGGCGGTCTTATCGCTTAGTAGCGATTTCTACCAGACAACCTTTGGATGGATAGGACTATATGCCATGCTATGGTCATATATGCCGAAGAACCGATAACCGTTGGGGTAACCGAGTTCTTGAGTGGAGATCGCGTCTTACCGCGTCACGTAGCGTGGGGCACCCTCTGGCTAGGTGGAGCGATGACCTACGAAAGGCAGAAAATGGATGAAGAGCCGAACACCGAGCTCAGTGGCGCGTATGGGAGAGGCATATGACCAGCAGTCTTCGATAAACCAGCAGTGGACTAGTGTGGGGTGATGATGATGATGATGAAGTTCATCGAGGACTTTCTACACTACGTCACCACTACTTCAATCATCATCAGCCTTTAGACGCTGCTGGACAACGCCTTCTTCATAGATTACACTAGAAAAACAACATAATGTAGGGGGGTAACTGTTTGCGTCGGGGTTAAAAAGGGCTAAGCTTTAAGCCTTTGGCTGCTTAAAACAGCATGTGAATCCGTCCAGTAGAAAGTGTACACACAGACAGAGACGTTGCCTTTTATAAATATAGAGAAGAGATACGAACCGAAGTATGCTGTAGCTATTACCTTCCCGAGAACGCGTTTTCCAGAATCAAGGAAATAAGTTAACATGCACTGTCACATTACGTACTTACCTGTAATTATAATAACTTTAATGTATGTTTTGTGAAATTATATAATTCCAGAGTAAATAAGTGTTGTAATACGGTGTGGAATGAACTCAATATAACTTGGACACTCGTGGAACTCGTGAGGTAAATTCTTGTGTCTCGTCGGGCGTCGTGATGGCGTCACTTTTTACATGTCATCGTCATCATCACTAGCTTACAGAAACTGAACGTAGGCCTTCCTCAGACTGCCACGACGAATGGTCTTGAGCCGCTTCCATCAACTGATTAAAAAGGAAAAAAATAACTTCGTGAATGACGGGACGGCACGGGGGCACATGGCCCACCTGATGTTAAGCGGTAACCTCTGCCTTTAACAATGCATTACCTCATAGGTCCCGTCCACTTAGGACGCACCCTATGTGCATTGCACTGCGCCCGCCACCCTGAGACAAAAAGATGAAAAGTCTCGTGTGGCCGTAATTTCACTGGCATTTATGTTTTTTTTAGCAGTAGTAGCTTTTGTGTGAAAGTGTTCGTTCGGGGAAATACTACCACCATTACTACTACTACATTTACTACATTACTACATTACCAGTACTATTTCTGCCGCAAAACAGTAGTGCTCGCATTGCTGTGTTCCGGTTTGAAGGGTATGGTTGCCGGTGAAATTACAGGCACATGAGACTTTTCACCTTTTTGTCTCAGGTTAGCGGGCGCGGTGCAATGCCACTAGAGTGCGACTTAGGTGGACGTGATCTATGTGATAATGCACTGTTCATAGGCAGAGAGTACCATTGGCACAGAATAAATAATAGCCACTGGGCCGTCTGCTTCATCCGTCATTACAAGTTGTATTAAAAAAACGCATACCCTTCAAACCGGAACACAGCAATGCGAGCACAGTAGTGCTCAGTAGTGCACTGTAGCATTGCGGCAGAAAAGGTATGGAGGTAGTACTTTCCCGGACGAACTACTACTACTTCGTCCGACGTTCGTGGTACTTCAACGCCTAATTTTCCTGCCGCGGCTGTAATGTACTGTTATTAATAAAATAGGTACTTATGATCCTGTGGTGTCCCACTACAGGGCAAAGGCCCCCTTTCCCTCCTTCCATTCGCCTCTATTGTTGGCTTTTTGGGACCAATCCTTCAACTTACTTAACTAACTAAAATATTAGGAAACGTTGTAGTTGTAGCGAAACCAAGCGATTAAACGTGGAATAACTGTGTAGGACATTAAACTACGCGAGCTAAAAATACGACTCGTGATGTTACACGAACAATCTCGAAACATTTATATTTAATTCTAAATATAATTTACAATTGGACCAAAAACTCTTGTATTTCACTAGAGAGCTGCGTATAAATCGAAGGTACTTAGATCACAAAGATCCGTTTTTTCTTCATATTTTGCTTTGCAATAACTGACAATAAGCGCTCTAGAATTATGTTTTACTCATTCGGGCATCGAAAAGTCCAACAAGAGACGGTTAAAATCTCCTGATCAGTATAACATCGAGATGAGGCAACCCTAATAATTTTTAAAGTTTTGTTCATGAATAAATTCCGTTCATTTCGGTGACAAAAAACATGTTGCAATAAAAACGGATGCCTATAGCGCAGTGCAGGGCTAAACCTGAAGTGATTCATTTACAATGTCTGATAGCATCGCCTAGTTTATTGGACATTGTGCATACGTCTCGATCTTTGATAAGCTGATACGGTGTTCGCCATAGTAATCAATTACTACCGTCTGCAAACACGTTCCATATTTTTGGGGTACCGCGCGGTACCCCAAATCAAAACCATGTCATTTTGTATGTCTTTTATTTGCCACATCACATATGCCCACATTTTTTGTTATGCTGCTAGAATGAAGGAAAAAGCAGGTGGCCCTAATGTTAAGCAGTAACCTTTGCCTTTAACAATGCATGTCACGTCCAACTAGGACGTGTCCTATGTGGCATTGCACTGCGCTCACCACCCTGAGACATAAAGATGAAAAGTCTCATGTGCCTGGAATTCCACCGGCACCCATACCCTTCAAACCGGAACACATCAATGCAAATACTACTATTTTGCGGCTGAAATAGGAGCAGGTAACGAACTTTCCCAGGCGACTTTTCCACAAAAATGCTCTTTTACTACTAAAAACTACTATTTTATTTCACACTAGCCTTTTGTCCACGGCTTCGCAAGCGTGGTGTTGGGATAAAAAGCAGTTCCCTGTCCTACCCCCACATAGAATATATCATCAAAATCAATGGTTACGGAGTTCAGTGGAACTACACATTATAGCGCGAGCGCAGATGCCGGCAACAAAACAAAGCCGAAAAATAACAAAACATATCCTATATCACTCAGGGATAATGTAGCTTTCTATCTTCTACTTCTTTGTCGTCTTCTTCATTACTGAAGGTCGTGCCCGTCTTGAAATGCTTTGGTAGAGGAATTGACGAGCTACTTCCATGCCAGCCTGTCTTCGGCTCGTATTAACGCGGTAGTAACAGGGAGGCCTGTTACTGCCTTGACTTGGTCAGACCAGAGGCTAGGTGATCAGCCACGAGGTCTTTTCCCCTCTATCTTCCCAACCACCACCAGTTTCTCTAGGTTGTCTGGTTGCCTCCGAGCGATGTGACCGAAGTAGCTCAATACTCGCTGGTAACAAATAGTGGAGTGTCTGTTTTTGATCTGCAGTTGGTCGAGAATGGACTTGTTAGTTATTTTTGCAGTCCAAGCTATATCTACGCAACATTCTTCTCCAACCACTTAGCTTTCTATAGGACGAGTGAATTGTAAGGCCGAGGTCTCCCCCGTAGATTACAATGGGGGGATTTGCCGTAATCACCACGCTTGACAGGTGGATTGGTGATCGCAGTATTAGTGTTGAGTGCTCAGTTACCATCACGCTACCCATGCTCATGCTACCCATCTCATTATTTTGGTAAGATACTTTGATTGTTTACTAGTGTCCGCCCGCGGCTTCGCTCGCCTGCTACCAGGATAAAAAGTAGCCTATATCTCAATCCACTTCATAATCTATCTGTGTACCAAATCTCGTCGCAATCGGTTCAGCCGTTTCGGTGTGATTGAGTAACAAACATCCAAACATCGTAACTTTGACATTTATGATATTATTGCACTCCACTTCGACCAATTGTTTGGTCGAAGGCACTCCATACCTATTGCAAAACAACTGTGATTTAATTACACAACTGGATATATAAGATTAAAACTCAATTCGACCTCTGTGGCGCGGCGGGCGAAGCTTGGCCTGCGACGCAGGAGGTTGCGGGTTCGATTCCCGCCTCGGAACAAATATTTGTGCGATCGCAGATATTTGTTCATGGTGTTCTGGGTATTTTCTATGTATAATAAAAAATATCTATCTATGTAATATATTGTATTAAGTATATCAGTTATCTGATACCCATATAACACAAGCTCTGCTTAGCTTGGGGCTAGGTAATGTTGTGTGAACTGTCCAGCATTATTTATTTATTTTAATTTAATCATGCCCCCCAAATTGAATGGAAGCGAGCCCGATTTATGAACAACGACAATGAATGAACCTCGGGGTCGGCCGAGAAAGCGTTTTCAGAAGGACTGCCAAGGACAAGTGGAAGAATTTGGGAGAGATTTGTCCCAGCAGTGTGACAATATAGGCTTAAGAAAAAAAACAATGATTGTATCTTACGGAACCCTTTGTTTATGCGTGGACAAAACACATTTTAGATTTTTATTTATTTATTTGTATCATTGAATAGACATACATTTATATTGCTGCACCCGCCGCGAAAATTAAACACTCGTTACATACGCTGATTGAAGATAAACAGCGATTGTATACTTATAAGGAAAAGGAGCAAAACTATGGCTTTGTTTATTTAGGTCTGGATCGAGACAGTCGCCTTAATTTAATTAATGTTTCCCTTTATCATGGCTGCTGTGACGACAGCAGCATTATAAGGCGTGGCTGAAGAACAGCGTGGCTGAGCCCTCAACAGTTTCTCTTACACTAACTACCCTTTATCTATACAACCTTTGTAATTAGCGATAGTGTAAGGAATAAATGCCCTTTTATTTTATTTTATTTATTTATTTTATTTTATCTTCAAGGTGCTGATAAATACCGAAACCGAAATCCTGTTCCAAAAGTGAAATTGAAAAAATATATGAAACTAGCCTTATGACCGCATCTTCGCACGCACGCGAGGTGTCCTTAAAAAAGCAGCCCCCCTCCTGCCCCCTTCAAGCCCACCCACCGCATCCATCCTCACACCAAATATCATCAAAATCTGCTCAAAGTTGCCCAGACAGACGTTGTCCTATCTTTGAGTTCATACAAAAATCCAATAGAAAAAAACACACAGTAATAAAATTGTCCAGGATTTTTTTTTATTTTCCTTCGGTCTAATACGAAGTTTAAAACAAAAACACAAATTGTTCCAGCCCTTCACAAGCGATGCCAATGTACCAAATTTCGTCGAAATCGGTTCAGCCGTTTCGACGTGATTGAGTAGTGAAATCGTAACTTTGACATTTATGATATGAGTGTGATTATATATGTATGTAGTACAGTGTCTGCCCGCAGTTTTGGAAGTCGTTGGGTGGAGAGGGCCCAAAACCGTTCGTCGTGACATTCTATGTCCAGCAAAGGACTTCTGTAGGCTGCTAATGAAGATGACGATGATGATATTAAAATTCCCCTTTCTCCAGTCTAGGCTGTTGTAAATTTTCACTAGGTACTTATACTATTATTTATTCAGTGACACCATGATAATTCTTCTATGCATCAATCAATATACCTAATGTACTAAGGTAATTAAAAAATCACGTGTGCGAAATAAAAAGATATTACAAAAACTGTGATCAATCATTCGGGTCTCTTTTTTCAGCAGCTCCTTTTTGAGCTGCGTTTAACTGGCGCTATTGACTCTAGCTTCATCGCTGGAACCTAAGACTAATCTAAGGTCACGGGACAGATCATCTGTCTGTCGGAAGGCATCTGCCATCTGTGGCTCTTGTGTTAGACTCATGTTGACGCCACTCCAACTTCGCTCCTCTTCAGGTGCGCCCAGAAACACTGTAAGCTAGCGAACATCTCTCTTGTTGATTCATCGCCCCAGCAACAGCGAGAACCTGTAGGATACCTAAGTAGATAGTAGTTGGGTAGACGCAAGATAGCCATCAAAGATAAGCCAGTGTAAGTCGAAGTACTTCCAAATATATCATAAACAGCATACATCGTAAACAACTCGTGCTAACTCATCCTTTCCACTCGCATGCCATAAGGCTTTTTAAGTAGTCGTTACTTTACCTCTCTTACCGCCAGACTTCGTCGGCTCTATCACAAGGTAGTAAGGTATAAAATACAGGGAAATTTTATATTGGTTGCACTTTCATCCTTCAAGTAGCCAAGCAATAAATTATACAAATGACATGTGAGACAAGTCCACGCTGTGTGCGCGGAATCTCAGTCCACAGGTAAGGAAGAGCTTACTCACTACATAGAAAGTGAAGGGTCTATCTAAGGCCAATTTTTAAACCAGGTTAAAGCCTCAGACATATAGAGAAATAGATCAATATTTTTATTATGGATGTAGTAGTACATGGATTGAGTGCTAAAATAGCATAGAGTGTTCCTTCTTACTCCTATCCTAGAAGATAGCTTGCTATCCTATGTTAGAGAGAAACAAATATATTGTCACACGACAGTCGTTTTTCCGTTCCGTACCCTGAATTTTGGTATCATGCATATACATCTCCCTAGATTGTTACCATGAATCTAGTAGTAATTTGACATTTGGCCTGGTACGACTTACACAAATAAGAACAGATAGATGTATGCTCGTCTCATTCCACAAAATGAATACATTCATATAAAAGAATGAGACTGGTATAATCGATACCGCTTCGTTTTTAGCCTTAGTTCCATGCCTTTAGTCCATCTTCCTAGATTTTTATGCTAGATAACGCACATGCGCTCACTCACACTGACACACTGACAAACACTAACGATTGACGACAAAGACCTCAAAGTAAATGGACTTCAGGTCAGCGCTCAAAAAGTGTCCAAACCAAAAGAGAGACAAAACCATAGACGTAGAATTTTCGCTATGACAAAACGCAGAAAGAGGGTCAATTTTGAGAAGTTTTATCCATTCATTCCTGCTTGATTATTGACACTTTTGAAGGACTGAACGTCAACCGGCAGCGTATCGAACCCATTTGTCTTGTTAAAATTTTCAAAGGTGCCATGGTTTGGCGTTCATAGTGTATTGAAATCTAAGTCAATCGTAGAGTTATTAGAGTGTCTTTGATTGATGAGCTTAGTTATGATTCATTGTGTGTGTGAGTGCGTGTATGTAAGTGTAGTACTGCTTCGTCTTAGCTTCTCCATTTGTCTGAGATCGAGACTGAATTGTGAGTTGAATTAAAATTGGTATTCTCCTTCATAACCATAATAATCTAAAAAAGCCAATCTGACCAGTGATATCTAATTGTTCATTGGTCCACCAACCACGCTGCGAGACGTATGATAGCCTGGGGGCCAACCATGAGCTCTTAAAGCAGTATTATTTTAATATTACATTGAAATTTGGTACCATGATGTCCTTAAAGTAAGCTTACTTTATTATTGCAGACGCTTAGCAATTTTGGTGACGTCACAGTATATTGTTCTCTCAAAGCGTACTCAAAGCGTACCATGAGGTGTCTTTTGACAGCAAGTAATATTGTTTTTATGTCAAATTTTGCAATCATAAAAAAGTTGCAGACTGGTGGCGTAAATAACATTGCTTTCCTTGATTTACCACGAAAAAACGTTAAAATATCTAAGATAATACGTGAATTGTGTTTATTTTCGTTATTCTTTACAATAAATGAGTTGTAAACGTATAAGAAACACTCAATAAAACTACCAATTGATATTCAGATAGATGGCCAAAGAATATGAAATATTTGAGTTTTTGGAAGCAGATAACGCTGAAAGAACCTCGTCAAGGCAGAAGCATCGACCACATAGCTGCTGCCTGGAAACCCGACGTGCTCATAGGCTGCTAGACTGAAGATAGCTCGCGCTATCGAATAAATCAGTGTTGTATTGTGCCTGCGAGCTGTAACTTGGATTTTGAGCCTCATTTGAGCTAAAGTGTTTATCTATCGACCAGTTATAGTGCTTAATGTGATGGTTGGTGCTAATCACCACTGAAATTGTGCCGGTTACCACTATTTACAAGGAACATTATGACGAAGGCTATCGTCAAAGTTGACCAAGCAAGTGGTGAAAACTTGGAACAGACGGTTTATAACGAATTTCACATTAAATATCTTAGAAATCTACATAGCGTTATCATTTCAGTTGAGTTGAGACACCATTATAGTGGTAAACATAGTAGGCATTACGTTATAGTGATGTAAAAACGAATATTCCTTATTCGGTAGGATTGCCGGTATATATTCGGTAGAATTCGGTAGATTTTATGATTCCGTACCCAAAGCATCTAAACGGTGTCAACAAGATCCTATTACTAAGCCAAAAACTACAATATATACTGATATAAGCTTACGCCAGTGTCATCTGTCTCTTCGTCTGGACTATCATGAGAGAAACCGACCACTGGGCTCAGTGGCGCGTATAGGAAGAGGCATATGTCCAGCAGTGGACTATTGCGGACTGATGATAATGATTATGAGCCGTAAGAGCCCCGTTGGACAACAATCTTAGTCGAACATTTATTTCGGTAGTTCATTCCCAAATTCGGTAGTTCTACAACACGTAGGTAGGTTTTGCAACACTGGATTTTCATAGAAAAAAACAAGTAGTAACAACCATTCCGTTCTTCAAGTTCACATGGCACTTTTTGCAGTTTTTTTTTTTTTTATTGATGTTTCTATGAGGAAGATGTAGTTTATATATATAAAAATTAAAATTTGTGTTTTTAACATTATAAACATAATGTATTTTACAAAATTAAATCGATTGTTATGTTAACAGTGTGGGAATTCGATTCGATAAATGCGTATATCGGAACGTGTATGTGCGAGTATGACAACGCTATACGAAAATAGAGCTTTGTCTCGTTCCATCTTATAGCAGTGATAGATTATCATTCATTCTTTTGCGTCATAACGTAGGAATAAAACAATATTGTTTAAAAAGATCATGGTACGAATCGAAGTAATGTTACAATAAGCTTGAAACAAAACGCTCTGGATACATGATAGTTTTTAAATTGTTGGTGGTTCGGCCCCTGGGCATGACCTATGCCTCACCAACGGCCTCCCCGTGATCATGGAGTGATCTAGCTCTAGGGTCGTTTAAAATCTGTGCCCATAAGTAGGTATGCACGTAGATAGAACTTAAGTAAGTGTACGATAAAAGCTAGCTTCTTTGCAAGGCGAATAAGATGAAATCGAAGGATGTCAACGATGGATGTCAAGCACTATAAATCATGACTCTTTCAATGCTCCGGTTGCTTTTACAATGGGTCCATTAATATTAACATATAACATACAAATGAAACCGATGAGCTACCTAAAGACCGCGGCAAAGATCTAAAGGTAGCTAAACTGATCCAAATAAGTACCAGAAGGAAACGTCTCTAAGACTATTGTATCCTATTTGTACAATGGTGGTGATATGGCTGGCGAACTGGATGGCGAACACAACTGGAAGACTGAAGAAGAACTGGATCGACTCGCGTGGAAGAAATTGGGAGAGGCCTACGTCCAAATATGGAAATTTAATGGCTCATGATGATGATGAAATGGCTATACATATATACGCTTGACTAGAAGGAAATCAGGATCTGCAACACAAGTCTCTACGACTTAGGTAGGTGCTGTATTGTATACAATATTTTGATGTACAAGCCATTATGTAATTTTGTTTAAAAATAAATAAATTTGAAAATTAGAAATTAGAAAAGGAATACATTATTATTATTATATTATTATAAAGACACAAGCTGATAGAAAACGATAAGGCAGTGCTTTTGGAATAAATAAACATGAAACCACTCTCTCTACATACCTATGTTGCAAGTATTAGGTAAGTTACGTGTAGAAGTGTGGGAAATTCTCGCCGAAGTCTATAATCAAAACATAATTAAAATAACTACTACGGGAATTATATACTAGAAGCCCGCTCGCGACTTTGTGCGCGTGTGTGGTACCACTGTAACGCCACCTACTGTGACCAGTTGTTAATTTAAACAAACCAGGGACTCAAACACACAAAAAAAAACGTCAAAATCGGTCCAGTCGTTTAGGAGGAGTTCAGTAAGTAAGTAATTTATTTATTCAGAAACAAAAAAATATTAATTGCAAAATATTTAGACGAGTGACTGACCTTTGTTGCACATATGCCCTATGCACATGAGACTTTTAATTGTTATGTCTTTTTTTTTACAAATCTATTTAATGACTTAATCCTAAAGTTCACTCCAACATCATTTTATTAGTATGAACGCATCACATAGTCAAAAGAGATGTGTTATCCTCATAACAACAACATAACAACATAAATTATCATGATTAAAGCAAGGGACTTAGCTAAAGTTTGTTAGTCAGTCTGTATAGTCTTGTACTGGGCCACTTTAAGGGCCGCACAATAAAATTGTGCGGGACAGTTCATCCGACCTCCCCTCAACTGTCTTTCCGAACCTCGCCATATATAAAAATTATAAAATATAATGACGTTAAGGGACAAAGAAACATTCTTTCAGGAAAGTTATTATTCCAGAATGTTTGTATAAAAATTTATTTCAGAATTTAAAATTACATTTATTATAAAAGTCTTAATTTTGAGACTCATAATAAAATATAGATCTTTATTGATCTTTATAGACTCATTTATGCTTTAAAAGAGGATCCACAAACTACAATGGTCCATGACACATTCAAACTTATAAATTCTTAGAGGCTAAAACCTCAGATAATGAAAGATTAGGTATATTTATAAATACCACTTAGTCAAGTGTCTAAGATTCAAACTTGACTTCAGACTCATTTGGTCATCAAGCATTTTAGCCTAAATATTTATTTATTAGATGGAAATAACGGTTAAAACGGTATTCATAAAATTTCTCGAATTAACCTAAACGAAAGTCTTACCTTAATACCTACAACATCTACGAATTCTCTTACTCGAACTAGCTAATGGTTTTATTGTTAATCTATTTTTATTCGAACTAGTAGTGAGGAGGGTAGCTCGCGATCTTCCATCAACTCTTCTAACCCCGGACTTGCATTTACGGAAAGGTCCCTAAGTTCTAATAATAACCTAACATTCTACGGAATAAGAACTAGAACTACCTAGAAGTTAAATATTTTATTTTATTTTTAAACGAACTAACAGTGAGGTGGGTTAACTCGCGATCTTCCAACACTCTTCTAACCCGGACTTGCCTTTACGGAAAGGCCCCTAAGTTCTAATAATAACCTAACATTCTACGGAATAAGAACAAGAACTACCTTGAAGTTAAATATTTTATTTTATTTTTTTAAACGAACTAACAGTGAGTTGGGTTAACTCGCGATCATCCAACACTCTTCTATCCCGGACTTGCCTTTACGGAAAGGCCCCTAAGTTCTAATAATAACCTAACATTCTACGGAATAAGAACAAGAACTAACTTGAAGTTAAATATTTTATTTTATTTTTTTAAACGAACTAACAGTGAGGTGGGTTAACTCGCGATCATCCAACACTCTTCTATCCCGGACTTGCCTTTACGGAAAGGCCCCTAAGTTCTAATAATGACCTACATTCTACAAAGCCTGGTAGAAAATAAACTTAACTTCAAATAAAGCTCGGTATAATAAAACTCTTCCGAATAATTTAAATAAATAAAATACAGTCAAAGTCTGTCTTTACCTTTACAAGGAACTAATTTCTGTTTTAAAGAATTCCCCAAATAAAACCTTGGAACATAATAAAATAGCATAAGAAAGAATTATTAATATTTGATATATCAGATTAGGGACTTCAAGTTCCTCCTTCTATTCTAGTCAGGATTCACTTAGCTCGGCTCTTGCTAGGCTGAGTATAATCATGAACATCAAAACGATTTCTTCATTGCTTTTGGTAAAACCCCAGTTACGTATTTTGAAAACGCAACATAAATGTCAACGCAATCAAGCGTAACGTAAACGCAAACGTAAGCGTCAATGCAAACATAAACGCAACGTAAACGCAAACGTGAATGTAAACATAACACAAACGCAACATAGACGTCAACGCAATTCAGCGTAACGTAAACGCAAACGTAAGCGTCAATGCAAACATAAACGCATAGTATTTTAATCACTTTAATTACTTTACTTTAATTTATTTTATCAGTAATGTACACACAAGCCATCAATTTAATCAATAAGACACAACATTACAAAAGTTTTAAAAACAATTGACTTACCAATGATTCTCCAAACTCCGACCTCCTCTGGCTTCTCCAATCCAACTGACTTTTTCACGTTAAATGTTCTCAATTTATACAAAACCTCCTAACGGCGTCATTATCGGCGTCATTATCGGCGTCATTATTGGCGTCATTATCGGCGTCATTATCGGCGTCGTTATTGGCGTCAAACGATTATCAGCGTAACTAACGGCGTTACTATCGGCGTCTTTATCGGCGTCATTATCGGCGTCATTATCGGCGTCACTATCGGCGTACCTATCGGCGTCGCTATTGGCCGGCATCGCTATCGCGTAGCTATCAGCTTCGCTATTGGCCGGCGTCACTATCGGCGTAATACGATTCCAACAGAAAAGGTCATTCACTCCACTCAATTTCTATTGTTTTATTTGTTTCATACAGACATTCCAAATTCTCCTAACTTCAAGCACTTTAAATTGATTAAAATATTATGTGTTTCCGCGAAACGGAACGATGTGGGTAGACCTCAGCAACAGAGCGATACTTAGTAGTAACATTAAGTATATAATTTGTATATATTGAATAATTTCATGTTGTTTATTTATTTTGTTATTCCTAGCATGTTTTACTTGCTAGATTTCTTGAACTGTGCAACATTTTAAACCTTAAATATGTTTGTGAAGTAAACGAATCATCAGTCAGCACGTATGATTAGTTACAGCTCGACCCCCTGCAAATTTTCGCAGTTAATTTTCCCAAAATTTACTATAGGAAATTTGGCATAATCCAATTTTACTCACAAACACAATTGAACTTCATTATTCTCATCATACTTTCCAAATTACAAGTAAACTACAATTTGATAGTGCTTAAAATCAAATATATATTTAATCTCGTGTGTGTTCGGGTGGGTGTGTAAATAAAGTGTAAAGTGTTTTTAAACCCAATCTGAAAACAGTCCATTAAGAAGTCGAGCATCAGACGATAATTATGATGGCATGACCAAAACACCCAACCACAGAAACCATCTGTTTAATCTAGGTTCAGCAGAAGAAGCAGGGCTGTGAATTCAGCTATACCCGAGTGATATCAAGTAGCCCTTCCCGATCAAACCCTTGTTTGAAGTGAAAGTACTACCTCCCCCCTACTTTTTCCAGATCACCCAATAATGGCAAGTGTAACGGGGCGAAATAATCATGTTATTCCCCTGAAGCTAAAGTCCCATAATGAGCCATTTTCAATTCGGCGCATGTAGGAGTGCCCAGTTCGAACCTAACCACGTAAGTAGAACTTTTAATGAAGGCAACTTGTGACAGGAATATTTTGTCTAAAGACTTAAACCTAACACCAAATCCCTTCCTTCACCAACCGTCCTTTGTGTAGTAAATGCCATATCTCAAATTAAGCACCAACAACCGTTTCTAACCTAGGAACTCTGGAATTAACTAAGCCCTTTTTTTTTTTTTTTTTTTTTTTCCATCCATCATTTCTCAAAACTCCTCACGTAAATGTTTCGCAGTAGATTCACGCTACTTAATTAGCGCAACAGGTCAGTTTAGGTATGAAACTTTTGTAAAATAACAAAATAAATTCGTTAAATTTAAGCTGATAAATAATAAATCAATTCAACCGATGAAAGCTTGTTAAACCAGATTATGATCATTCAAACTATTATTCGCTAACATTTTTAATTCTTAAATATCCTAGATAATTAATTTCTGTAACAAACAACAGCATGACTTCAAATTCATTTACATTTTTTTTTTTTTTTTTTTTTGAATCTTCATGTTTATTTACTGCATGAAAAATATGAATACAATTTAAGTTTTTTATTTTTTTATATTAATCGATCTAAACAGTGAGGAGGGTTAACTCACGATCATCCTTCACTCTTCTAATACCGGACTTGCCTTCACGGAAAGGCCCCTAATTCTAAAAATATCCTATTTTCTACGAAACGAAAATGAACTACCTTGAAGTTATTTTTTTTTTTTTCTTTTAATAGAACTAACAGTGAGGAGGGTTAACTCGCGATCATCCTTCACTCTTCTAACCGCGGACTTGCCTTCATGGAAAGGCCCCTAATTCTAAAAATATCCTATACTCTACGAAACGAAAACGAACTACCTTGAAGTTAAATAATTTATTTTTGTTTTTTAATAGAACTAACAGTGAGGAGGGTTAACTCGCGATCATCCTTCACTCTTCTAACCGCGGACTTGCCTTCACGGAAAGGCCCCTAATTCTAAAAATATCCTATACTCTACGAAACGAAAATGAACTACCTTGAAGTTAAATAATTTGTTTTTGTTTTTTAATAGAACTAACAGTGAGGAGAGTTAACTCGCGATCATCCTTCACTCTTCTAACTCGGACTTGCCTTCACGGAAAGGCCCCTAATTCAAAAAATATCCTATTTTCTACGAAACGAAAATGAACTACCTTGAAGTTAAATAATTTTATTTTTGTTTTTTAATAGAACTAACAGTGAGGAGGGCTAACTCGCGATCATCCTTCACTCTTCTAATACCGGACTTGCCTTCACGGAAAGGCCCCTAATTCTAAAAATATCCTATTTTCTACGAAACGAAAATGAACTACCTTGAAGTTAAGTAATTTATTTTTTATTTAAGTTCCTAATATTGTTACTTGAATTTCATTCTATTATATTGTTTTCAAAACATAATTATCATACTTACATATATTTATCATTATAATAATATACTATAGTCAGGCCATTCCAATAGGTAACACTTGACAATTCATCAAAATTCAACAACTGAACCCTGTAACGGCGGGCATAAAATAAGAACTGCACAATGCTTAACTTTTTTTTCAATTACGATTACATATTTAGTGTAATAATGACCGGTACGAGTAATTTTACGATTTTCTTTCACTAATAAACCATTCTAAACGTAATAAACAATTTCTGATTTAAAGAACCGAACGCCGTCACAATGTTTCGTCATTTAACCCTTTTACTTTCCAAACACTAGGGATGCTAGTCCAAAAATCGAAAGCTGATAAGTTGAATAGAATGCAGCGATGACTTATGAAGAAATATATTCATAAATTAGTAACCTCGTTGTGATTATAAAAAAACATAATGATATTTATTATTCTTTTAACTAACTATAAAAATACAAAAAAAGAACTAAATAGAAAAATCATTGATGTTAGGTACAATTTAGGTGGGATGTATAAATCATAATGGACAATGCATCGTATCACTCTGCACAAGTTGTCACACCACCAACTCATAAATATTGAAATTGTGTTGTGGCTGGTAAGAAAACTTTATTAAAAGATGAGTTGTTAAATCTGGTAAAAGCAACTAAGCCGTCCAAGCTCCACTATGTAATCGATGAACTAGCCCTAGAGTATGGACACAAAGTTATTCGATTTCCTCCCTACCACTGCCAGTATAACGCCATCGAGCTTATTTCGGCACAAATAAAGGGTCATGCAGCGCGGAACAATACTGAACCACTCTTCAGTACTGCTAAAATGATGACTCTCCTACAAATTGTGTGTGCAGAAGTCAGTCAAAAAAGTCGTAGAGAAAACAAAGAAAATAATTTTACAAGATTTTGAACGAGATGTTAGAATAGACAATATTATTGAAAATGAATTAATAATATCCCTAAGTGCTGTCAGCAGTGATGAAAATGGCAATACTAATAACAGTTCTGATAGTTCAACTGAAAAAATGTTTTTTTTTTTTTTTTTTTTTTTTAATTAAATTATGTATCTGTCTTATTTTGCTCCTTAAATTTACGAAATAAAATAATGGGACAGGGATTCGCCCGATGACCCTTAAAATTCACACATGTTCTAAGTCCGTATCGATTCATTCACCCTAATTTATGTTTCCAAGCAGGTCACCTCAATATGACGATAAAACCGACAAACGTCAAATGTCACCCACCAAAATGGCCCGACCATAACCTTTATTTTTATTTTAGTACAACCCGCTAATATATCTTTTTTTTTTATATTTATTTTACTCTTTATTATTTCAACTTTTAATAAAATTTTGACACACATCTAGACTTGTCGTTTTAAATTTTGATTATTAATCTAACTATTCTTCCTTTCAAAAAATATATTAAAACTCCGTTACACATAATATCGAAAAAGAAACCATGTCAAAGCCCTGTGATTATACATACTAGACTTTAAGGTCTAGAATGGTTTGTTGAAATAAAGGGATGTTAGTACCAGATACACCTTTAAATTAACCTTTTTTTTATATTTCCACACCCAACTTTTCTACTAACAATTTCTGAAAAATAAAAACATTGACTAGATCTGTTCAGGATTTTATACCCTCCTTTCTAATCAAATAATATTGTACTTCAGAAATCTTATCAAGAACGTTAAATTGTAACCTCTAAAATCAAACTTTTGTTCCTATATTTCACGCAACCCTTGTTCAAAACTTATGAAAAAACTCATTGAAAAACACTGTTGAAACACTAGGTCCCTCCATAACCTCAAACCCCAACAATTTTTTTTTTATGGATCCATTTAAAAATTTACTTAAATTACCTGTTCATTCATTATCATACACGACTCCTTTTAGACACTATTCATTGTAGTTCATTAATCCCTAGCTTTCCAACAGCATTATTTATATTTAAATACTTAATTTACCTTTTAATGAACTACTCTTAACTATTAGCTTACTATGAATCTCACCTATCCAAATTAAGCTACTCCTTTTCTAGTTTACCCCATTTAAAAATCTACATATAGTTTGAATATATTGAAACCAAACCTTTCAATAAATTACACCTTTACTTAGAAAGAATAAATGCTAAATTTGTTATATATATTTTACATTACCCCTTTTTTTAAACACCCAAACTTAACAAAAGTATAAAATCAAACTTTGACCAATGACAAGGTATTGTTTAGATATAATAACCCAACTCAATCAGTTTCTAGACTATCTTGATTCTAGTTCATAAGACTTTTGCTATACCTATTTATTTTCTTAATCCTAAGTTACTCCATTTTTTTTACTACAGGCACTAATGCAATGAACCATCTAAGTATGATATTACTAAACTTTTATAAGAATAAATATAACACGCGAATGAAAATTTGTGATTACGCATTTTGTACAATGGAACTCTCATTTACTTTAGGCGTATATATGAGTCTAAAACTTGAAAATAAATAAACAAATCTAAGAAAAATCCCTTTTTTTTTCTAACCTAAACCTAACAATTTTTTTCATTTTTTTTTAAAACACCTCGCCTAATTTTGCTAAACCCTTTATCTTAACCTAACCTAACCTAAGGAAAGAGTTCGTTCGGGAAGCACTACCACCATACCCATCCCTGCCACAAAACAGTAGTGTTCGCATTGCTGTGTTCCGGCTCGAAGGTCAAGGGCGCCGGCGAAATTACAGACACGTGAGATCCCTCATCTCCACGTCTCAGGGTGGCGGTCGCAGTGCAATGCCACACAGGGCGCCTCCCAGGTGTACGCGACCCATGAGGCAATGCCCCGTTCATAGACAGAGGGTACCACTCAACATCAGTTGGGCTATCTACTTGATCCGCAATTCCAAGTAGTATAAAAAGTAAAACCTGAGTAGTTTTTTTTCTTACCTAACCTAAGTGAAACCTAACAACCTAACCTAAGAGAATCTTAAGCAGATATTCCTTTTAACATCCTAAGCGAAACCTTATTTTTTTACTATAGTTTTTTTTTCTCAATCCCTAATTTAGATTATGTTAAACAATTTTTGATACTAACAAATTAATACTCAGAAACGAACCAAACCCATTTGCTCCAACAATTCATTATTTTGTTCTATGCAACTTATTTTTTTATTTATTTACTAAGTCGGCCTATGAGTAAAAATAATTAATAATAAAGATGTGAATAGATTTATTTTAATCTCAATTGTAAGCTCTAAAAGGTACATTCTTACGTAATCCTTTTCCACACATGTAAAACCTAAACATAAGCAATCTACGACCCCCTTTTAAAATAACTACATACCTACGTATAATATCAAAGAAGATTTATACTATAGCAAAACAATATATTTTACGACTTTCCCTTTTGTATAATTATATACCTACTTCTATAACAAAAAAACATTTCACGATATTATAGTTAACTAAAAATAATTTAATTTACGACCCCCCGATTCAAAGAATAAAATACTTACTTGTATGAAAAGATAAAGTTAACCATTAAAAAAATCTATTTTTAAACGATTTGTTTAACGTTCATTAATTTCTAATGTAATAATATACCATCTTAATAAGTTAATATTTTTGAATAATCCCGCTTAAAGAAATCAACCCCTAAAATCCGAAAAATATTATCTATCAATTTATCTAACTATCAACCTGTCTATTTTCCTATCTATCTACCTATCTATTCATCTTCTATTTATGAAAGTATTTACCTATTCTAGTCTAATTAAAAATAATTTATTTATCAACCCCCTGTTAAAAGAATTTTAATTCCCACTTTTACAAAGAAAACCCACTATTAACCTGCTTAAAATTAATTAACTAACCGACCCCCCGTTTAAAGAATTTTAATTCCCACTTTTACAATGCAAACCCACTATTAACCTGCTTAAAAATTAATTAACCAACCGACTCCCCGTTTAAAGAATTTTGATACCTATTTTGACATTAATTAGAAATGTTGGGTAGAACTACTCTAAGTTAACTTCTTATTTTAAATAAAAATACCTGAGGCAAAACTGAGAAATTTACCTAGTTAGAATTAACCCCGTTTTATTCTATGTAAATGAAACAAACTTAATATATTATAACAACAGAAATCATAGATAAGTAGCTCAAAATAAAATAAGAAACATAAAAATATAAATTTACTATTAACATAATCCTATTTTACTACTAACCTATTTTATGTATCAACAATGACTTGCTCAGTTATTTTTATAGAAGGCGTTAAAAGTAGATGAACCTAATGATGATGCTATTCTTTATTTATTTATTTATTTATTTATTTTACTAACCAAATAAAATTACCTTGAACAATTATTTCTGCTAAAGTTTTTAGATTCATTATACTCAATTAACCTCAATAGAACCTCACTTAATCAATTTTATTTAAATTTTACCAAAATTTGCCAATAAAATGATATCTACCTTTAAAGAATTTTAAAATCACAACAACTTAAGACTGAAAGTAACTTTATTTACTTTGTTACTTAGCCTAGAAATATAAGTTAACCTACCTATTTTCTCACATAGCCTTTAAGTTCGATAACCTTTTAAACAAGGACACAACAATCTATTTATCTTTAATAAATTTATCAAACACTACCTACCTTCCAATTAACGTAATGAAATTACTTTCCTACAACGAAGACTTACATAATTTATAAAACTATTAAATAAAAAGATGCCTACAAAAATTACTAAATAAAATACCTAATTATAGTTTGACTTGACAAAGAACTTTCCTTTATTTACGGCAACTAATTGTGTGGGAAACCCGCTACATGAATTAAATACTAAATCAACAACCCACAAACTAACAATATACCCAAATATATTTATTTTATACTTATGACAGCTTAAAAAAAATAACCTAATTAAATTCATATTACTAATAAATTGAGAAACTACTAAATTTAGACATAAACTATCCTGGTCACGGCTATACCATATTGTAACTTCCCCCCTCTCATTCACACTACCCCACTTACTAATTTCTTCTTAACCTCTCAACCCTCGCAACCCTAAACCCCACAAATACTATAACTACTGACTGCTCTTTAACCGAACTCCCGTTTTCCAACTTTCTTAGTTACTGACATGAACGTATCTTTGATATGCTCATCATACTAGATATGGATTAACTTGATTCAATATTTAATTATTTTGGTCATGGTGATCGTCTAGTTTTTAGTGGTAGGACCGTACGTTGTGTAATTGTAGTATTACAAGTAATTTTAAGTTATTTATGTCAAGACCTAACAATACCTAATGAAAACCTAACTAAACTTATCTATCGAATAATGAATAATATTTAAACTACTAAAATATAAATTCTACATTGATTAGTTTTAAAATATAATTTGATTAACCTAGTTTATGCCGACGTTTTTTTTATTTTAGAATTTATCCTATTCAATAACTACAGTTCAAAGACTTCCTCTCTATACCATACTTATAAAAATTGCTAACTTACCTAATACCTAAAACCAAAAACCCACCTATAAACAAATCTATTTAATGACTTAATCCTAAAGTTCACTCCAACATAATTTTATTAGTATGAACGCATCACATAGTCAAAAGAGATGTGTTATCCTCATAACAACAACATAACAACATAAACTATCATGATTAAAGCAAAGGACTTAGCTAAAGTTTGTTAGTCAGTCTGTATAGTCTTGTACTGGGACACTTTAAGGGCCGCACAATAAAATTGTGCGGGACAGTTCATCCGACCTCCCCTCAACTGTCTTTCCGAACCTCGCCATATATAAATATTATAAAATATAATGACGTTAAGGGACAAAGAAACATTCTTTCAGGAAAGTTATTATTCCAGAATGTTTGTATAAAAATGTATTTCAGAATTTATAATTACATTTATTATAAAAGTCTTAATTTTGAGACTCATAATAAAATATAGATCTTTATTGATCTTTATAGACTCATTTATGCTTTAAAAGAGGATCCACAAACTACAATGGTCCATGACACATTCAAACTTATAAATTCTTAGAGGCTAAAACCTCAGATAATGAAAGATTAGGTATATTTATAAATACCACTTAGTCAAGTGTCTAAGATTCAAACTTGACTTCAGACTCATTTGGTCATCAAGCATTTTAGCCTAAATATTTATTTATTAGATGGAAATAACGGTTAAAACGGTATTCATAAAATTTCTCGAATTAACCTAAACGAAAGTCTTACCTTAATACCTACAACATCTACGAATTCTCTTACTCGAACTACCTAATGGTTTTATTGTTAATCTATTTTTATTCGAACTAGTAGTGAGGAGGGTAGCTCGCGATCTTCCATCAACTCTTCTAACCCCGGACTTGCATTTACGGAAAGGTCCCTAAGTTCTAATAATAACCTAACATTCTACGGAATAAGAACTAGAACTACCTAGAAGTTAAATATTTTATTTTATTTTTAAACGAACTAACAGTGAGGTGGGTTAACTCGCGATCTTCCAACACTCTTCTAACCCAGACTTGCCTTTACGGAAAGGCCCCTAAGTTCTAATAATAACCTAACATTCTACGGAATAAGAACAAGAACTACCTTGAAGTTAAATATTTTATTTTATTTTTTTAAACGAACTAACAGTGAGTTGGGTTAACTCGCGATCATCCAACACTCTTCTATCCCGGACTTGCCTTTACGGAAAGGCCCCTAAGTTCTAATAATAACCTAACATTCTACGGAATAAGAACAAGAACTAACTTGAAGTTAAATATTTTATTTTATTTTTTTAAACGAACTAACAGTGAGGTGGGTTAACTCGCGATCATCCAACACTCTTCTATCCCGGACTTGCCTTTACGGAAAGGCCCCTAAGTTCTAATAATAACCTACATTCTACAAAGCCTGGTAGAAAATAAACTAAACTTCAAATAAAGCTCGGTATAATAAAACTCTTCCGAATAATTTAAATAAATAAAATACAGTCAAAGTCTGTCTTTACCTTTACAAGGAACTAGTTTTAAAGATTTCTCCAAATAAAACCTTGGAACATAATAAAATAGCATAAGAAAGAATTATTAATATTTGATATATCAGATTAGGGACTTCAAGTTCCTCCTTCTATTCTAGTCAGGATTCACTTAGCTCGGCTCTTGCTAGGCTGAGTATAATCATGAACATCAAAACGATTTCTTCATTTCTTTTGGTAAAACCCCAGTTACCTATTTTGTTTCAAACTTTATAATTTTGTCACAACAAAATAATCTAAAATCACAACTTTTACTTTTAACGAGTTTAGGTTTACTAGCTTATTATTTCAAACAAGATAGTTTAAAAATGGAACTTCTGAATCCAGTTCAAAATTTAAAACTATTCTTTGAATATAAATTATGATAGTAGATATCCTGGTTTGTTACATCAGGTCAGTGTCTCAAGAGTCACTCCCTTCTCTAGTAGAGATCATCTTCAGTACGGCTTTGCCTGACTGGAGTATAACCGTTAATAACAAAATTGAGTTATCTTTCATCTCAATAGATATCACTATGTAAAATTTGTGGATTATTTCTCTCCAATTAAAGACAGAAGTTCACTATTTCAAAATATGTTGGATTTTAGATTTAATCGATAAGTAAGATTCACATTAAGCAATAGACTGCAAATATGAAAAGGAATTTCTATCAAGATATAAACCCTAACTAAAGGTTACGTGAAAACTAAGAACAAGTTTCTAGATTCAATTTATCAAAGAAGGGTAAAAACTTTTAAGTAAAATCATTAAAGTAATTAAACTGCTTTGAAAGACTTCTTTATTAATTCAAACGAAAACGTAAACGCAAACGTAAATGCAAACACAACACAAACGCAACATAGACGTCAACGCAATCAAGCGTAACGTAAACGCAAACGTAAGCGTCAATGCAAACATAAACGCAACATAAACGTAGACGAAACAATAAACGTAAACGCAAACGTAAATGTAAACATAACACAAACGCAACATAAACGTCAACGCAATCAAGCGTAACGTAAACGCAAACGTAAGCGTCAATGCAAACATAAACGCAACATAAACGCAACGTAAACGCAAACGTGAATGTAAACATAACACAAACGCAACATAGACGTCAACGCAATTCAGCGTAACGTAAACGCAAACGTAAGCGTCAATGCAAACATAAACGCATAGTATTTTAATCACTTTAATTACTTTACTTTAATTTATTTTATCAGTAATGTACACACAAGCCATCAATTTAATCAATAAGACACAACATTACAAAAGTTTTAAAAACAATTGACTTACCAATGATTCTCCAAACTCCGACCTCCTCTGGCTTCTCCAATCCAACTGACTTTTTCACGTTAAATGTTCTCAATTTATACAAAACCTCCTAACGGCGTCATTATCGGCGTCATTATCGGCGTCATTATCGGCGTCATTATGGGCGTCATTATTGGCGTCAAACGATTATCAGCGTAACTAACGGTGTTACTATCGGTGTCTTTATCGGCGTCATTATCAGCGTCACTATCGGCGTACCTATCGGCGTCGCTATTGGCTGGCATCGTTATCGCGTAGCTATAAGCTTCGCTATTGGCCGGCGTCACTATCGGCGTAATACGATTCCAACAGCAAAGGTCATTCACTCCACTCAATTTCTATTGTTTTATTTGTTTCATACAGACATTCCAAATTCTCCTAACTTCAAGCACTTTAAATTGATTAAAATATTATGTGTTTCCGCGAAACGGAACATGTGGGTAGACCTCAGCAACAGAGCGATACTTAGTCGTAACATTAAGTATATAATTTGTATATATTGAATAATTTCATGTTGTTTATTTATTTTGTTATTCCTAGCATGTTTTGCTTGCTAGATTTCTTGAACTGTGCAACATTTTTAACCTTAAATATGTTTGTGAAGTAAACGAATCATCAGTCAGCACGTATGATTAGTTACAATGTCGCATAGGGCGCGTCCTAAGTAAGCGTGACCTATGAAATAATGCACTGTTCTGTTCATAGGCAGTGGGGTGCCGCTTAACATCTACTTGTTCCGTCATTACAAGTACCTAGTATACAAAAAATCTGATGGCTATGTTAATAAATAAAGAGAACTCCAGCTTACAATTGAAATTCTCATTCTGCCGCGTTTCATGTTCTATAGATATAATATCGTAAAAGAGTGATCCTGTATCGAAGCGTAGGTGCGTGGTAAGTGATCGGAACGCAAACATGGTAATAAAACGCAGGCAGATAAGTAGGTGTAAGTATACAGGGTGCGCAAAAAGAATAGCTTGTTAAGTGGGCGATCTAGTGCAACTTATATAATTATTTATTTTTAGAAGCTTTGCCTCTACATTTTATCTTTAAACTGTATTTTCTTAATTCAGGATCGATATATTTTACAGCCTTAGAGCAGGGTGAAATCAAAACTAATCGTATCCTTCTGTTCTTTTAGGTGCCTAAAAAGGGTAATTTTAAAGCAGTATTTTTCATAAGCCTTTATCTAAATTAAACTCTATAAAAGTATTTGTCATTTTCATGACTTTTAGCAGCCATTGTCGGAACTTTGAGTTCTCTCATAAATGAATATTCTTCGATGCATAAAACTAAATTACTCCTTAATTGACCTTTAAAAGCAGTTTCTCTCCTCATTGAATAACATTATAAATCACAATAAAATTTAAAATACAATAAAATTTCAAACTGCAAAACATTGACGGATTATTTTTCATTGATCATTTAACAAATAATTGTAGCTATATGTATTTTATTTAGTTTATCCGAGACACGCTTGCACATAAACAGATGCGGCCAGAATTATTTTATACCTTGAATAACGAATTTTCGATGTTTTGATAAGAACTCGTATTCATATTTATTTTAATGTAATAAATAAGAAATATAACATAGCAGCGTACAGTCACAGACATAGTCCTGATCCCACACTAGGATGCCTTGTGTCGAGGAACTACGAGTACCATGCTACCAACAACACCCATACCCAGAAAAGATATTTACAGATCATACAAACATTTATTTCGATGAGGAAATTGAACTCGCAACCTTTCGCATCTCAGCCGGCTGGCTACTCGCCCGCTTCGCCATAGAGGTCGTCAAGAACAGAAACAAGCCAATATGAGATATATTCTTGCCATAGACTAACTCACCTATTGAAATAGCATTTCTATAAAAAATTCGATCATAAAGCAATTGCCCTTTTATGAGGTTACACACTGTATATTCCATTTACACAACGAGGTGCGTAAAATGTAATGAAGGAGACAACTATGACCGTATTATAAAGGTTCTCGCCTGGGAGGTAAACCCGACAAAAGTAGAAACATTTGCAAGAATATTTTATTTTTAAAATTAGTATACAAAACTTTCACACGCGATAAGCTAAAGGCAATAAAATGGGTGATATTATCCCAACCCGCCTAGGTAGACGGGTTTTTATAGAATGTATTGAAGGTACTATTCCTTAAATGTCTCCTGTGATATTTTAATAGCAGGCCTAAAGTTGGCATAAATTTAAAATGTTTGACCAAACAGTAAACTTGCTGAGCGGCAACCTCTGCAATGCATTTACCCCATAGGCCACGTCCACCTAGGACGCACCTACGTGGCATTGCACTGCACCGGCCACCCTGAGACAAAGATGAAAAGCCTCATGTGTCTGTAAATTCAAAGGCACCCATACCCTTCAAACCAGAACACAACAATGCGAGCACTATTAACTTTGCGGCAGAATTTATTCAACAAGAGCTTTTTGACAAGAGTCCTTCAATTCAAATTCGGGGACAAAAGGGATTTCTTTATTCCTGTATATCCAAATTCCGGTTTGTCCCCGAATGGGGACAAATTCGGGGACAGACAGGAACTACTCCGATTATGTTTTTACAAGATTTTACTTAGTTTCGGTGTTCCCGGTGTCATAAGACCCAGTCCCCGAAGTTCCATTGAGCTGAAATTTGGCAAACCTGTCAAGTTCCGATGATAATTACGATGACAGCGAGCTGATATGATAATGGAGACGGAAGATGGACAACGGCACTCCTCGATGGATACTAGTAGACTGGCAGTTTTTGGGCTCATTTTGATCAGCACACCGTTCCGATCACTAATTTCTTAGAAGCTTGTTATTTAAAAGATATTTTTCAACGAAAATTTTTTTTTTCGTTTAGCAATACTATTAATACAATTTTATTTTATTTAAAAAAAAATTAGAGGCTTTATGGCAAATTATGAAGTAAGAAAAGAAACTGATATGCCAGGAATAACGACAGCGGGCCTAGCACAGGTTTGCCTTAAGTTTTACATTCGGTATCCCGACTATCGAATAGCGAGTCGATATTTTGTTATGTATGGTTTTAATGAATTTCTCAACAAGTCCGCTAGTTCGGTTTTCGTTATTCCGAGTGGTTCCAAATTACAAACTTGTATAGCCCTCTGGTCAGTGTAGATACCATGTGGCAAGTCTGGTTCACAGTGAGCAGTATGGGAACTGGCTATGTGGTTCCTGGTCCTTGAACCTTATGGTAATCGTCGGTATAATTTGTGCCGCTTATGGTTATTCGTGCCGGCGATGGTCCTCTCTGCATAAATTGAAAATGTTCTCGTCATTATAATAACATTACCGATAAACTTTGTTACACATCATTTGGTAACGCACATTACGTTACTTTTTTTGCCCCCTTGGCTACATAATTTCCGTCTGATCACCTACCTCACATACCTAAACGTTCTGCTTCTAAAACAGCAAAAAAAATGATTTTTATTAATTATTTATTTAAAGAAAGAATAATGCCACTAATACACGCAACTAGGTTAGTACAACAGAGTTGTAAACGATCTAAAGATAGCTCAACTGATTCAAATCACTACCAAACGGAAGCGTCCCTAAGATGCTGGCTGCATTGCCACGCTGAATGACAATACTTATGCGTTGAGTAACATAACAGCCAGCTCTCGAGTCGCTTCGACCAGACGCCCTCAAAGGATTTTGAAAACGCAGGGCCCAGTTAGCCCCGGTCCCAGAGTTTCGACTCCGAAAGGTTTAAATAAGTAAGCTATGTAGAGACTTGCATATCCGCGCCTTTTGAGGTTCTCAGGCGAATCTACCGCCGCACTAGCCTAACTGATGTCCCGGACAGATGAGATGGCGAGAAGCTGGCGAGAAGCTGGATGAGATTGAGAGGTTGCGGATTCGATTTTCGCTGCACAAAAATTAATGTTTGACTGATCTGCAAATATTTTTGGGTCTGGGTGTTGTAGTACCATGGTACTCAGTTCATGATACTCACGACACAGGCGAGATCCTTATTATTTATTTTCCCGACGTTTTGACTGTGTTGCAACAATCGTGGTCGCGGGCAACTCTGAAACGTCGGGACGATAATATAACAAATACAGCGACAAATACCCGCGATAAAATTAATACATAATTATTGTGTTCATCACAAAAGTTCAAAAAATACTAAATGAAATATGACGTTGTAATGAATGATAAGAATCCTGTTCTTATTGGTACATCTACCAGCAGGAAAGCAAAAACTTTTAACTTGTTACCGATCCAGTTGACCAGTTTCATCAATCATTGACCATTGACTGACAAGCTATCCCACTAATATCATAAATTATTCTTCTCTGTCTGCTAGTGATTTGGACAGTTGAATCAGCAACGGTCTTTAGGTAAGTCAACGGTATAAATGTATTTTTAAATTTTTGTACATACTAACTACCTGCTTGTCTTAGTTCTATTATTTTTTCTGTAAATAAAGGTAATATATCATCAATCATCACCACTGATATCATAAATTTTAAAGTTACGATGGTTTGGATGTGTGTATGTTTTACTAAATCACGCTAAACTATATAGTGAAATGTAGTGCAAACTAGTGCTTGCTAATAAGAACACAAGAACAAAGTGTCCTAAGAAAAGTGTCAATGGACACATTTATGTTATGAATCTAGGTCAATGTTAAATTACTTATGTTAAGTCAATGTTATGATTTATGGCTAGATTGTAATGATATTGTACATTTATTATGTACACTAATAAAAATAAAAAATAAAAAACTAAATCACGCTAAAACAGCTGAACCGATTTCGATCCGTGGTGTGTCTGGCCCAAAAATAGACCCCTCCATCTCCTCACGTGGATGTCGTAAAAGCTGACTAAGGGATTAGCCGGACTTGTTTGTAAGATTCGTTGGTATAAGATGTGTCCTGGCTGCTAGCTTATTTAGGAAATGTATTATTACTGGAAGAAAGCGTTAGCAGACTCAGTCATAGGAAGCAATGGCGGCGATGAGCTCACCACTTGTTACGTCTAATGTCCCACGATGGTGCAACCCACGGTGAAAAGAGGCCCATTAGAGGCTCTGCCTACCCTTTCGGGGAAAAAGGCGTGTGTCTATGTATGTATGTATGTTACACATATAGATTCATTGTGCTATAGGACACTTTTTATTACGGTAAAAAGTAAGGGCAAGCGGCAAGGGTAGCTGCGAGCTAACACTCATGAATATGAAACTTTTACTTTAAGTAGATAAGTAGGTGTACTTGATGGATGGATGGTTCTCGAGTGGCGACCACAAACCGGACGACGCAAAGAAGGAATGCCCCCCTTTCGATGAACCAAAGACATTATAGAGGTTGCAGGTAGGCGGGGGATGGCCGCTCAAGACCGTTTGTCGTGGCATTCATTTAGTAGTAGTGGAGCTTTTTTGTGAAAGAGTTCGTCCGGGGAAGTACTACCACCATACCTATTTCTGCCGCAAAGCAGTAGTGTTCGCATTGCTGTGTTCCGGTTTGAAGGGTAAGGGTGCCGGTGAAATTACAGGCACATGAGACTTTTCATCTTTATGTCTCAGGGTGGCGGGCGCAGGGCAATGCCACATTGGGTTCGTCCTAGGTGGACGTGACCTATGAGGTAATGCAGTGTTCATAGGCAGAGGTTACCGCTTATCATCAGGTGGGCCATCTGCTTGTACCATCATTCAGAAGTATAAAAAAAAAAAAAATGGAGCCAATGTCCAGCAGTGGACTTCTACAGGCTGGTGCTGATGATGATGTTGATGAATTTGATGTTTGTTGCGCTTGACGCTTCTTCTTCTCTTCTTATAATGGCTCCTGAGGAGTGCTCCAAACAATTTCGCCAATGGCAAGTGACAGGTATTTATATTTTTTATAGTCAAGTCGTCAAGAGTCTCCGTCAAGTCCCAGTGACATTTACCCAGTTTAAATGGTGGCAGAAATCAGCACTTGGGTTGTGAAGGTGCTAACTGTGTGTGGAGTTGTTAAGCTAGTTTTGCTGGCTGTACCAGCAGCACGTGCCTTTAGACTCGACTGGACAAAAAAAGTATGCAGTTAGTCTTTTATGGATATTTTTATCTTAATCTGCATCATATTTTTACATGCAGGCTTTGTTTTCATATTTTTTGTAGTTATTCTTGTGGGTACGTCGACGTAACGATGAAAGGCTCGTAAAGATCGACCTCGACCTCAATATATAAATAAATTATTTAGGACACTAACTAGATTGGCATTATCATCAAATAATAGTCATTTAATGGCAATAAAAAAAAAACCTGAAGAGTATACATGACATTTTCTCTTAGAGAATTAAAAAAAATTGTCTGGATATAATCAAAGCATTTTCTAAATCCAATTTGATACGATGGCTTGCTGAGAAATGATTTTATAGCGTTGATTAATTTTTTGGATATATAATTTAATTGTGTAAGTTATTAGGCATACTAATAACTTATGCCATAGTGTGTCTGTCTGTCTGTATGTATGTTTTTTTTGTTGCCACTTAGCTCAGGTTTTTTAAGAATGGAAAGATGGTGTTTGCGAGATGGTTACGTTTGGTGAAAATTGGTGCAGGCGTTTCCAGGATAATCACCTCGTATTATTTATTTTGAAGAATGACAGTTGATAGCTACTTACTTCTATTTTTTCCAGTGGCGACATCTAGTCGTGAATAGAGTAATTCGTTAACAACTTTAGAGCACAGACAAAGAGTGTACTACGTCTTCAGAGCATCTTTAATTCAAAATTCAAACTTTATCCAGTTTTCAATTGCTATTTATTTTTGTACAAAAACGGTTGGCCAGCACTGACGTCAACCGTTGATAAAGGTGCAAAGCAGAGGTGTCAACCCGCGCGCGGCGGCCATACCAAGCACACTCTGCAACCACGGTCGAGTTACACGACTCCTGAAATAAAAAAAAAACAATTTAAATTCATCGTAGTAGAGTCATCAGTCAGTAGTATGGTCCAAAACTTTGTTAAAAGACAGTGGACTAGAAAATGACATAATTACTGGAACTTCTCGACTACGCGCAGTAGGTAAACCTACACAATATGAATAGTTGGTAATTGCTAAGAATGTACTTTAATAGCTGAGCCAATATACTCATAACATAGAAACAAAGACGTCAGCTGAAGATACACTTCAAGTTACCAAATATACATAATATGTAGGTTAGCACTCTGTCGACAATGCAAACCAACTTTCTTCAAATCTTTGTTTACTGAGTTGTATCGAGTCTTCTGTTGATAGTAAAAATGTAAATACAATTTTCAACGCAAATTTATCAATGGCAATAAGATGTTTTTAATGCATAGTTATGTAACATCTATTTATCTAGTAAGTCTACGAATATTCATTTTGATAACAACTAAATATAAATTGGGAAAAAAATACTCAAGATAAGTTTTTTCGTAAAAACGAAACCACATATTTTTGAATAGTGAGACTCCTAGAGCATTACCTTGTAGTGATTCAATTGAACCTCACTGAATGGCGCTGCCCATCCAGCGAACCCAGCAGCTCCCAAACTGGCCAATGGGTAATGGTTGAACGCTGTCAACACCTTGTTCGTCACCATTATGCTTTTCGTGTAGGATCCTATTGGACTGACCATCGCCGAGCTGATGAAATGCTTTCCAATTTTCGGTATCGGTAGCTCTGTACCACATCTCATTTTGTACTTCTCTAACGCAAGTTTAACAGTGTCTATGACTTCATTACTTATGCTATCCACGTCTCCAACTAATTCTATGTCCCCTATATCTAAGTTTTCTGAATCTTTTATCCGAACGTCATCTCGTTTCGTGTATATTTTACTTTTGCTCATGTGAGTTGTTTTTTTATAATTTTCGACCCCTTGCATGAAGTCAAAGAAGAACACGTTTCGTATCATAATGGCAGAGTGCTGTGATAAATCCCAGCCATAGTTACTAAGGCGTTGTAATAATTCTAATAAGTTTTCGGCATTCTTCGGTAGAATGATTTCGTCCACATCCAGTGGTATAATGAATTCAGATTCCATAATATTTCTATACAAACAGTCATTGTAAGTTACTATGTGATCTCTTCTGCGCTGCCAAAGAGATCGATCTCGCTTATTTCTAATAGGAACGCTAAATAGCCTTACAAATCCTTTATCTCTATAGTATTGCAAAATTTCTTCAGTTTCATTGCTTATCTTATCAATATACATGTCTATAATATCAACACCGAGTATTTTGTTGATCTCTATCCATTCTATAATGTTTGTTGAAATGATTTTAGCGAAGTTCATATCTTTGACACATATTGTGAACTTTCTTTTAGGTGTATTTTGTGGGACAGGGTCCAATGAGAATGCGTTAATGGGATCGTCACAGGGTTGTGTGACTATGGAGACAACTGATGAACTGAACAAAGGTTCTGTAAGAGGGCAGGATAGAAGTAGTGGTGTGTCGACTTCTGTCAAAGTAGCATCCCATTCGCGCCACCATATTTCAAGCGGTTTCGCTGCCACCACTTCGATGAAATCGTCGTCTGGATTTATCGATCGTGTTTGGCAAAACAGTGGGACTTCTGTTGAGAAATTGCGACCTGTAAATAAAGAAAAGGAATAATCACTAAACTGATCTCAGCCACTGTGAAAAGAAACGGGTTAGTAGGTAAGTTAAGTACTGACTTAAGTAAATTAAGTACGGGTTAAGTACTGTAAGAAAATTTAAAAGATAAAAAGCTTTTAATTAAAATATAATAAATTGTTTATAATTCACGATAAATGGACCTTAGTGTTGGAACGATTTTTAACCTAGAGCGGTCCACAAATTAATGACCGTGACAATGAAGAACTACATTTTGCATTTTTTTTAAATAAAGTGATCTCTGCAGTTGATGAAGTTAAAGAAGCCTTCTTAATTTAACATTCGTTTATTAGTTTCTTCTGTTTATTGGAGCCCGTAAACAAGTACCTGAGACGTAAGAGATGCGGGTTCGATTCCCTATGCAGGCGGTTGCTTGATCTACAAATATTTGTTCCTGGTATGGGTGTTGTATCCATGACATAGTGTCGTAGTGTGGGATCAGGAATGTATGTGACTGTTGGGTGTTATATCATCTCACTAATATCATACTCGTATGTCAAAGTTTGAATGTTTGAATATTTGTATATTTGTAACTCAATCACGCTGAAACGGCTGAACCGATTTGTGTGAAATTTGATGCACAGATAGATTGAGCTATAGGCTTGTTATCCAGGTAAATCGCGAGCAAACTGCGGGCGGACACTAGTGTTAAATAAATAATAGTAGATACTTAGTAGCATATCAAATGTAAAGTCGATTTGATAAATTAACTTTACATTAAATCACGTCTCCACGAAATATTTGTAATCATCAATATATATAAAATCTTTGCGTGACTGACTGACTGACAGACTGACTGACTGACTGACTGACTGATTATTAACGCACAGCCTGAACCATAAGTCCTAGAGACTTGAAATTTAGAGGGTACGTTCCTTTTGTGGTCTAGGGGTCTAGGGGTGCACTAAGAAAGGAGTTCCTGAAATTCAACCCCTAAGGTGGTGCAGCTGGGTGTTTAAGTTTGTATGGAAAAGACCACGCGGTCGAAGTCGCGGGCATTCCACTAGTTCCACATATACACCTAAATATAATATTTTGTACCGTTAAACATGGACGACAGTGGCATTTAATATCGAGATTCCATTACCTGTTCTTATATAATAGTAATTTTCTCAAGTCATTTCCTCGGGAACACACCGGAGACACAGGCCAACGAGAATAGCCAGCTAACTTTCTACACAGACTCGACAAAAGACCATAACCACAAACTTAGTAGGTACCTACTCTTTATATAGAGAATATAATAATATAATAGAAAATTAGCTAATATTTGTAGTTGGATACATTGACATATGTAGTAGCATTGCTTCACCATGGACTTCGGGTCCACGCTCAAAGGTGTCCGTAAGAAGTACAATTACTGAACACAATTAATGTTACTGAGTACATTATTGACAGCCTATTTAAGGAATGTGTTATACTTATTACTGGAAGAAAGCGTTAGCTGAGTCAGTCATGGGAAGCGATGGCAGTGATGAGCTCACCACTCGTCACGCCTATATTCCACGATGGTGCAACCCACTGTGAAAAGAGGCCCGTCGAGACTGCCTGCCTAAATAGAACCAGCTTCCAGAGTTGGATCACCTGCCGGAATCGGACCGTCCGCTGGAATCCATACCCATAGTTTTACGATTCTTAAATAACTTGAAACTTACAGTTTGCCTCGAATTTTTATGAAAGGGGAGCCGTAACGTTACACTTTCAACTCTGTAACGGTTGAGTAGCCCTTCGGGGAGGGAGGCGGGTAGATAGATATATGCATGTATGTATGTGCAATATAGATCCGCTCAAGACCCGATGTAAATTCCTACTAACCCCACTAATATCAAATAATGTCAAAGTTACGAAGTTTGTATTGACTAAACTGGCTGTTCTCCCCTGACTGCGGCACAGCGGTGCTTTCAAGGAACTGTCATTAAAACGGTGTTTCAATTGCAGGCAGTACAGGACTCCAGCCTCTCATTAGCCTCAAGTGTTTGAATTACAAATCGATTTCTTTTACTGCAATACTGTAATCTTCTTGTACTGTGCAAGTGGTTGTACCGCTAATGTCTTAGAAGGGATACTTTCTATGACGAGTTTTAAATTACAAATGATTTACGGTTAGAGTAGTCTGTGAAGTGCGTCTAGAACAGGAGAGATTATGCTGAGGCCTAGACATTAGATTTAAACCACGTTACGACAAAAAAGCAGGGGCGTGTCAGGCCACGTGCATTGTAGGGTTTGGTTGTTGCCCGTCAGAATATGCGGACTTGGAACTTCATCTAAGTAATTTTTAATGGATTTTTTACGGAATTTTGCTTTTTAGTTCTCCATGTACTTTCATTTCATAAGTTGTTCGACTATTACTCGTTAACATATAAAGCCTTCTAAGCTGTGATAATTTTCCTTTTAACTTCGTTATATATACCTACCTATACTAGTGCCGTGAATTGTTCACACGTCCAAAAATAACCGTTTAGCTGGCAGGACGGGACACACATACACATACACATGCACACTTGAATCTAACAAAAATTAGCACTTTAAAGCTTAATATTTCGCAAACAGATCCCTGAGTCGAAAAATGGTTTTCACACACCCATAATATTTTTGAACAACCTTTTCAACGACACACCTTATCATGGGTAGAAGGTACACAACAACAAGTTTTTTTGCAATATTTTATTTACTACTATGTCGGCTTGATTAATATTTTATACCCAGGTCAAAATGGTCAAATTACAGCTTACTAGTACTAAGAGTATCTGAGCTAAGCCGCAGACAGACGGACGGACATACCGAAACTATAAGGGTTCCAGGTCTTGATGATACGAAACCCTAAAAACTTAGGCTATAATAGAAAAAAAACATTGCATAGAAAAATTTCCAATTTCAAAATTTCATAGAAAAAAAGTATAATGCGACTTATACCCACTTGCAAAAACCAAACAACCATATCTTACGAGAAATCTTATATACCTACCCATGTCAATATGCCAGTTTTCTATGAAAAGTTGCAACGAAAAGTTAGGAAATGAATGCGTAAAAGGTAACTTAGCTAAAATGTTGTCGATGCAAGTGGAAATTACATAAGTACATGGTATTCCAGCGTACTGCTTCCAAGCCTATCTCATAACAGATACGGTTGTTGGGATTGTCTGAGGGATACCCTTCAACATCGCAATTAGTCGAGTTAGACGAAATTATGTGAAATATTTTTTCCACGGGACTACTGGGAAGAAATAGTGTCAGTTGTCCCACCCAGGGACAACACGATGGGACTAGTGAGACGGACACCAAATTAGTCAGTCAAGTATATAAATGGCTCTTCAACACAGATCTAGATAACGCAAGTACACATACTTTGCGTGTCACTTTGCCTGTCTGAAGTAGGTGCAATGCACCTATTAGCAGACCTGTAATCTGTTCGCTCTCGGCCGTCATCTCGATAGTACGTCGGATGTTAATAGAAAAATGACTAATTGCGCCAAAGTGAACTGTAAAAATTCTCCGTAATCAGCTAGCCGTGCGAATGGAGATATTTCGTAGCATACATACATACATAGACACACGCCTTGTTGCCCGAAAGGGTAGGCAGAGCCTCAAATTTCACTGTAGATTGCACCATCGCGGGAAATAGACGTGTCAAGCGGTGAGCTCGTCGCCGCCATTGCTTCCCACGACTGACTGTGCTAATGTTTTCCTCCAGTAATAACAAATAGTAGGTACATAATAAAACGGCACGCTTATTTGTATACAAATTTACGCCTTTGCGGTATCTATCTTGATATATGGTCTGTGATTTTCTGCGTAAACAACTAAATGAAACAGAAAATACATTTAACCCAAGCCTCAGTACAATCGTGAGTGGATGGTGCAATGTATATGTTGAAGCTGGGTGGATTTATCTCGGCCGGGAGGAATCTACACGACTCGTACGCTCGCCTCGTGACAAATGAGCGCAGCTTATCAAACCCTCGCACTTTCTACCACTTTTGTTTATTCCACACTATAATATATAAACGTTTTAAATCGACAACTTAAGCTATATTTAATGCCGCCCGTCTTTAATGAGACACCGGCCACGTGACTTACTGCAACTGGCTCCGCAAATAAAAGTAAGATCACTGTGATTAAGTTGCGAACAAAATAGCAGGTTCAACGTGATGCAAAGAATATACGAGCTGAGATCCAGCATCCCGCTCTCGAATAATAATTATGGCGTGCTATCTGTACACGAGATTTCACCGATGTCTTTATTGACTGTTTGTTTTACATGAAGTAAAACTTTCATGGTAGCTTCGTAAAGATTTTGATCATATGTTTATGTTCATAATTATAGCTATAAAACCAGCCAAGTGCGATTCGGACTAGCACATGAAGGGTTCCGAACCATCCAGGACCATTAGTGCCCCTGCGTTGTATCCCTAGGGGTACAAGAAGGACAACTATGCATCTTTAGTACCCCCTGGGGATACTATTGGTCCAATTATCATGATATCTATCAATAGAATAGAAACAAAAGAGAAGTATAAAAAAAAAAAACTTGTCTAATTCCCTTTTAAATTTTTATCATTATTTATTTTATTTTTATTATTTGTTGTTATAGAATCTACAGTAATACCACAGAATAAATAATAGTACAAGTCGGTACGTTCACACGGCGTCGAGTGTTTCTCTACCGAATCGGTTTTTTGCAGGATTCGGTTTAGTGGCAACAATATTTTAATGAATGAGTTCACACATTCATTCAGTTTCAAGACACGGCAAAAAAACCGAATCTTGCTGAAGCTGACATCCGATTTTGCGACTACAAACTGATCCGGCCGTACTGCAAAATGTAAGATCTGGTGCAGTGGTATAGCGCATTCATACATGCGTTCATACGATACACGCGGGGGTAGATTCGGTTATTTGCTCGGTTTTCACACGGGATCTCAAGACGAGGCCGTCGGATACGGCAACGCAAGATGTGCTGTGTGAATACAACATTCAGCTTTTCCAGATCCGATGAAAATAAGATTCGGCAAAACGTGGCTCCGTGTGAACGTACCGTAATACCCACTCTGTGAAAATTTAAAGTATCTTACTAAAAGATATAGCCATTATTAAGATCGAGTAAAAACAAAAGTTTTGTTATTATATGGGGACCCCCCTTAATTTTTACTTTATATTATTTTCATTATTTAATGTTATATCAGCTTAAGAATAATTTACTTATTGAACCTATAACGGTTCAAGAGAACATTGAAACATGTGTGTTAAGTCTCCTAGTTCTCGCGAAATCAACTTTCGCTATCTGAAGAAGTGTTGATGAGCTGTAATGGACAAAAACACCAAACAATTTGAATTTCTTGTTACAAGCGAGAGCATTCACCAAGCAAAAAACGCCGATAATATCACGTTTCTTGTATGGAGGCGCCTTTTATTTTACAATTAATTTTAATTATTATTTGTTATTATACCAGTAGTAGCAGCACACTGCGAAAATTTCAACTGTCTGACCTATTACGTTTATAAGATACAGCTCGCTGAGAGACAGAATAGTAATAGGGTCCCGCTAGCTTATTACGTATCTTGCAATAGCAATGCGATAGCAAGAATTGCGCGACTCTCGCATCCAAATTGCAAATTCAGATTACGTATCGCTGATACGAGGTACGAATTTGCAATTTGGATGCGATAATCGCGCAATTCTCGCGCAATTCTTGCTAACGCATTGCTATTACAAGATACGTAATAAGCTAGCCGTTGGTACCCTTTGGGTAAGGAACCCTAGAAAGCGGAGCAGACATGGCGCAATTTTCTGCAGATATTTTAATGTTTTGTGCAATATCAGTTGGAACCGTCAATTAGAAGTAGTGAAGAGTTAATAATTATCTATTATCTTTATTCGGATAATACGGCAGCGCTGCGGGCGGATCGTGCTGGCTTCAGCACAAATGTAACCTAATTGACGATTAAGATCCCAAATAAAATACTGTTTAAATCTTAATACAAACGAACGATATTTTTATTCCATATTGAGAGCTGTTGAAACTGGCCTGGGTAAGTGAGCCAGTAAAAAGTTTCGACTGAAGCACGTAAAATGTACATACGTATGTTCTGTCAATTAGGGCCCCTGGTATCTCATTACTAAGAATGTAATGCAAGTGTTGTCTGAATGTAAGTACTTACCTATTCATTGCATAAATTGTACCATAAATTCGACAAAACCCTACAGAAGCCACAAATTATTAACTGCAATAAGTAGGTATGAATAGTGCATTGTGCTACAAGGGTCGTAAATAGGTTATTACAAACGGCTTGACATTTTGTAAACCCTCGCCGGGTTTACCATCATCACGAGTTTGCAATAAACTTTACGCCCGAGTATCGTAGCGTAGGTCGTTTTTAGGGTTCCGTATCCAAAGGGTAAAACGGAACCCTATTACTAAGGCTCAGCCGTCCGTCTGTCTGTCTGTCTGTATGTCCGTTCGTCTGTCACCAGGTTGTATCTCATGAACCGTGATAGTAAGACAGTTGAAATGTTCACAGATGATGCATTTATGCTGCCGCTATAACAACAAATAATAAAAAACAGAATAAAATAAATATTTAAGGGAGCTCACATACAAAAAAACGTGTTTTTTTGCCATTTTTATGGATAATGGTGTCGCCAGGCTGTATCTCATGAACGGTGATAGTTAGACAGTTGAAATTTTCACAGATGATGTATTTCTATTGCCGCTATACTCGTAACAACAAATACTAAAAAATAGAATTAATTAAATATTTAAGGGGGCTCCCATACAACAAACGTGATTTCTCCAAATGTAGGTTAAGCGATGCTATGCGGGGTCAGTTTTTGGATGGGTGACCACTTTTTGCGTTCAATTTTTATTTTTATTTATTTTACAAACCTTTTTTTAGCCGTTTTTGTAGTTAATGGTACGGAACCCTTCGTGCGCGAGTCCGAATCGCACTTGGCTGGTTTTTTAAAACATTTGTGAGAAAATAGGTAACTAATATCGCGAGTCGCCCAATATAGTGCGCGTCATGTAAAAAGAACGCTGGCGGCCAAGCTTCTTCAGGCGTTCCAGCGTTCTTTTTACATGACGCTTACTATACCTATCTCGAGATTAATATTTTTCGTATTTTTTGACATCCATTTATTCTCATTTTATACAACTTCTTGCTAATAAACATTTTCATTGGACTGGAAGAAAAAACTGCTGAAGAAATTAATTAATATTGATATAAAGATCTGTTATGCTATGCTTTGTTTTATATACTGCACATATATCAGCTTATGTGCAGTATATAAAACAAACTTCCAACTCAATAGGTACATTAAAAATATAGCGCAAATGAATAATTATTGTACGAAAATCGTGCGATTGAAAAACTTACTTCCAGTACTTCCAGTAACCTCACATATCGGAAATTTGGATAGCTTGGAGGCTTTGGGATATCAATAAAGGAAACACTCCAATTGAGGAATTTTGACTTTTTTACTTTGAAAATGGCTTGGTGAAGTTTTTAGGAAAATGTGGCTGAAACTCGAAAAGGGCTCTGCTCTAACGAATTCAGAGTCACTCGCACTTGACCGTTTTATTTTAAACATACCCTTGTGTTAGTTGTAGTTTTATTTCTCTATACAGATATGCCCCACTTAATTAATTACAACTAATTAAAGGCGGAGGCGTTCTGTGTCACGCCTCTCCGGGACACACGCACGCCTCAGGACCAACACAGACTTTATGTCCCTGTTGTAGATGGCAATCACCGGCCCACCTAGTCCACGCTAATTAGCATTAACGAGATTAACTTATAAAAACTGAATTCTAGATGTCGTGGGTATAGTCTTTAGCGATAAATTAGTAACCTCACGACTTTAGGGCCCTTATTCTAGAACTATGCTCAAGCGTGAATCGAGACTCAAGCATAGATTTGGTGACAGTTTTTCATTGATATCTGTCAAAAAATCTATGCTTGAGTCTCGATTCAGTTTGAGTTTAGGTCTAGAATACGGGCCTAAGAGGAGTGCACCGGTAGGGCGCTTACGCCCTTTTTCACTTGAACGAAGTCTGCTTCTATTTATGCTATTATCTCATCAAACTAGTAGTAGAGTAGTAGTAGAGCTTTTTTGTGAAAGAGTTCGTCCGGGGAAGTACTACCACCATACCTATTTCTGCCGCAAAGCAGTGTGCTCGCATTGCTGTATTTCCGTTTGAGGGGTAAGGTTGCCGGTGAAATTACAGGCACATGAGACTTTTCATCTTTATGTCTCACGGTGGTGGGCGCAGTGCAATGCCACATAGAGTGCGCCCTAGGTGGACGAGGCCTATGAGGTAATGCACTGTTCATAGGCAGAGGGTACCACTTAACATCAGGTGGGCCGATCCGCCATCCCAAGAAGTATAAAAAAAAAACTCCATTGAATTTTGTACACATGGTCAGTTCACCAATGTCTAGACCCGTGGCTGCCGCAAAGCAGTACCTAGTGCTCGCGTTGCTGTGCTCCGCTTTGAAGGGTATGGGTGCCGGTGGAATTACAGGCACATGCATGAGACTTTTCATCTTTATATAAACGAGATCTTTATGTGGGCGAAGGTTCGCATGCGACGCAGGAGGTTGCGGGTTCGATTCCCGCCTCGGAACAAATATTTGTACGATCTGCAGATATTTGTTCTGGGTGTTCTGGGTATTTTCTATGTATAATCAAAAATATCTGTCTATGTATTGTATTAAGTTATCAGTTATCTAGTACCCATAACACAAGCTCTGCTTAGCTTGGTGCTAGATAATGTTGTGCGAACGGCCCAGCATTATTTATTTATGTCTCAGGGTGGCGGGCGCAGTGCAATGTCGCATAGGACGCGTCCTAGGTGAACATGACCTAAGAGATAATACACTGTGCATGGGCAGAGGGTATCCTAAACATCAAATGGGTCATCTGCTTGCTTTCTTTTCGAAGTTTTATTCAAATAAAGTAGCGGATTCTTCTTCTTTTTCGTGTCATTGTTAGTTCCCTTTACTAAATTGTTTTAGACCAGAATTTAGCCACGTCGACTACATTTTCAGTGGCTTCGCTCAGGTTATTTAGTGTGCAGGTGTTGGTGCACAATGGACAGGACAGTCTGTGGAGTGAGTGCACAGTCACATTGTGCCTCGTGGGAATACCCCCATTTAACTAAGTTATACCTGCAGCGGCCCACCTGGCTCCAGAGTCAGTTCAGACATTTAACTAAGTTATACCTGCAGCGGCCCACCTGGCTCCGGAGTCAGTTCAGACATTTAACTAAGTTATACCTGCAGCGGCCCACCTGGCTCCGGAGTCAGTTCAGACATTTAACTAAGTTATACCTGCAGCGGCCCACCTGGCTCCGGAGTCAGTTCAGACATTTCCAGGTGAGCCATGGCAGTACATGACCTGGTGGGAGCTTCTCTGCAGGTACAGCGTGGTCGGCAAGGGAAGGGTGTCTATCCAATGACGTCACTGCGTGGATGGCACTGAGAGACACTTAATTAATTTTAGTTAAGTTAGATATACTTAGTTCTTGCCTTTTGTATTTTTTTTTTGAATGTGTCATTCCATCGTTGCCTTTCCAAATATAGTTTTTTTCTTTTTTTTATCTTTTAAACAATTTGTTTGTTCGTGGATCCCTTTGTCTGTTCACTGTTTGCAGTGGCTCAAGACCGCTCGCCGCAGGTTCTACGGGGGAGGCCTATGTCCAGGAGAAGAGGTCTACCTTCTGATGATGTGTCTCACCGTGGAAACTGGCCAGTATCCGCACGTATTTCTGTGGTGTCCTCTCGTCGTAATACGCAGCGTACAGTGAGACCGCAGTGCCGGTCACTGGTTGCCATGACTGCTCCGGGGACGCTGGTCGCCAGGTGCGGTTCTGGAATAACACAAAGTCAGGGCATTTATTGAAATTTGTCAGGCAATGATAACAACAATATAATCTATTTAATTATCGATTCTTGCGAACATATGTTAGAGCAGGATAGTGCTATATAATAATTGTAAAGCGTGAAAGAGTTTTTTTTAGAACTTTGAGACATTCAAGTTGGTAGTAATAAAAACCGGCCAAGTGCGAGTCGGACCCGCGCATGAAGGGTTCCGTTCCATTATCTATAAAAACGTTTAACTAATCACGTTTTTTGTATGGGAGCCCCCTTAAATATTTATTTTATTCTGTTTTTTAGTATTTTTGTTATAGCGGCAACAGAAATACATCACGTGTAAAAAAAAAACTGTTTAACTATCACGGTTCATGAGATACAGCTTGGTGATAGTCGGATAGACGGACAGCGAAGTCTTAATAATAGGATCCCGTTTTACCCTTTGGGTACGGAACCCAAGAACTTCTGCGAACATAGACCACTAGAGCACAAACTTTTTTGCATTCATTGTGTCCAGTCTGTGCATATATTTGCATGTGCGGGAACCCTTGTATTATTAATCTAAGTCCCCTTTTAGATTAATAATGTAAGAGTTCCCGCACATGCACACCTTACATTTCTCGAAGTTTTGTTTGTGCAAGTATTATCCGCCCGACTTTAAAATCCTCGTAAATAGGTGTTTCTTTGCATAGAATATTACCATAACGATTTGTATTGGTTACATTTCAGAATTTATCTTTGCATCAAATTCTGTTCAGATCAAAATATTTAACGACCGAAACATGCTCGTGAGCTCACGTGTAAAACATGCAGAAAGTTTATAAACTCCTTCATAAGCAGCGGGCTCGTAAATATTTAATGTTTCCTAAAACCAAAATCAGAAAGCTCTCATTAAAAAGGACTTATTAAAAGTAGCCTTTCGAGCAACAATAATTTCGGAAAACATTGATATGCATCTGGACCAATTATAATAAACATACATTGCTAATTGAAGATTTCGCGCAAAGTACGGAGCTGTAATCTGGATGTCAAATAAACAGGCACTTGCAAATAATAAGAACTTTAATGATTTCTTTTTATCTAGAGAATTATTGTAAAGACTGCATATAACTTATGGTATTTTTAGAGTTCAGTACCTAATGGGCGCCTAAAGCCTACGCCGCGCCGCGCGGTTCCGTCATTCGGTCTGTCTGTTTTCTGTCACAGTGTATTATTCAATTCAATACATTTATTTCAGGCAACAGTAAAAAATTTACATTGTACCTAGACAAAGGCCCATAGTTATTATATACCTTACGAGTACAACTAACATACATATGTATAAAGATAAAGATATACTTAAAACTATCACTTAATCACTTTACGGGTTTATTATCTATGTGTGTTGTTACTTCATGTTTGATTTATTGAATTTTTATTATTTGTAATTTTATTATTGCCCAGATATTTAGGTTTCCGTATCCAAAGCCACCGGGAACTTATTACTAGCCGTGTAACGTGAACATCTTTGGAATAGTTACACAGTGTTTTGTCTTTTTCATTGACAAGCAGTTTTAAATTCGATCGAATGAGACAAAACATGGTATAACTGTTCAAAGGATATTCTGAGTTTATTAGTAAAACGGTTGGCCTAATACGTATGCTGCTTAGGGTCCCTCCGTAGACCAAGACATGTTCTTGGTGATCCCGATGACCCTATCACTGCCGCTAATGCGGTAGTGACGTCATTCAGTCAAGACAGAGAAAACACTCCACCTTTGCACTGACCTCGCCGGCGAGGTCGAAGAACCTTCTAAGTACCTTCTGTACCTTCGCCTAAACCGGTACAAGCATGTTCCGGGGCGTTCTGTCCGATCTTCCCAACCTGGCAACAGCCCAAGCCGAGGTTCGTACCTAAGTGGTGCCCTTGTGCTCGTTGCCAAAAACCTAACTTTACGGGTTGAGCGCCATCTGCGCTCACCAAAAGCCCGGTAAAGCAGTCATGGCCCCAGGCGGTCAACTGCATATAAATCCTTCCGAAAAAAAAAAAAAGTATGCTTCTTATGGTTGAAACATCAGAAAACCGAAATACTTTGTAAAACTTTCAAAAAGTTGGGATTCTGGTGTTTTTTTTTCTGGAATAATTTTTTGACACATAATTATACTTTTTATGTGAAAATTTAGTGAGCATGTATTAGGCAACAAAAGTTTCTGGCGAGTGGATTAAGCCGCTCAAAATTAGTATTTTGAAATGGGAAGAACTAATAAACATAAGACATCACCAGCAAGCGAAGCGAACCTCAAAATTCCGCGTTTTTAGAATAAACGAAACGCAAGTGCGAAAGAAGTTACCGGCTAGCAGAATCTTCAGAAACTGAGCGCGAAAAGTAGTGTATGAAGAACACATCTGCGAGCGGAGCGAGCCGCGAATAATACTGAATTTTGAGAATGAAAAAGCATTCAAAACATAGTGATTAGAGCTAACCCTAGAACTTTACGATACCAAAGAATAAATAATAGTTGACCGCTATAGTCCCGCTTTTTGTCGGGAGATTATGTATTTTATCGGGAGTCTGGAGATCATATGAAATGTCGGTAGAATCCAGTCGAACCCTGACCATCTGGCAACCCTAACTACGTCATAGGCACTCTTATTTGAAAGCACTTGATTTATATATTACTATTGTACCACTGATGCGATTTCTTTGGTATTTAAAATGTATAGTAGCCCTTTGAAGCTAAATTACGATGCTCATATCCAATAGTAGTCTTCACACAAACGTGGTACGGCTCTCTTATCCGCTTGCATACAATAACCAGCTGGTAAAAATAACCGTTGGGTCATTTAGGTATTCTTATTGCCAAATATGTACTTACCACAATGGTTCTAATCATTTTGATCATTCCCTTTTATACCTATACGCGTACATACCAATAAAAGAAAAAGTGTCAATAATCTTGGATCCTACATATTTTCGAGAACCTTCTTCGAGATAAATCAACCTTGTTAGCGCCAATGCCTATAAAAATCATTATCTGTTGTGTTATTACAAAATATGTTTTCTCAAAAATACTTGGATTTTACAAGCTTGTTTAGTATGTTAATTAGTGTGTGGGACAAACCTTTATAATTACTGAATTTTGGACCAGTTAACCTGGACTCATTGGGCTGAAATTTTGCATACCGGTCAAGTTCCGATGAAAATACAATGTTATGGTGACAGCGATCTGATCTGATAGGTAATGAAGGACAACGGAACTCCTCGATGGATAATAGTAGACTGGCCGTGTTTAGCCTCATTTCGATCAGCACAGTGGTTCCGATAACTAATTTGATAAAAGCTTGTATTGAAAAATATAGTTTTCAACAAAACTACATTCGTACATATTTTTAGAACCTTTTTCGAGATAAATCAACCTTGCGTAGGCCTAGGGTATAGGTAATATGAAAATCATTATCTGTCGTGTTATCACAAAGGGGATTTCACTATGAAATCGACTGCTGGTTGGATATACATCAAATGGACCACTTCTTACTCATGGTACAACCCGTAGTAGTACTAGTAGTGCTATGGGTATTTTTGTCAGAAGGACGGACTGTTCTAGCTTTCCATTCCTTTTGTGATCTGTCAATTGATTTAAAGGCTTGTCAAGTTCAAAGGAGCAATGCATTGGGCGTTCAATTTGCATAAGTCTAAGCTAGTTATATTTCACCGAACTGCAGTTTAACTGCCGCGGTCGCGACTTGATTTATTAAATATCGTGTCTAAGGTAGGCGCCTATACACCAAAAAAGGTAAGAGCGAATTTACATACAAAGCAGGCCGCAGCCGAATGTCTCCTAACGCTTACAAGCTCGAAGTCGTGGACTACTGTGATTGTGTGCGAGCTTGTTTCAGTAAAGCCTTGGTTTCCTTAGAAGCCGCAATTGCCATAATAAAAAGCGGGCAAGTGCGAGTCCGACTCGCCCATGAAGGGTTCCGTAGCAGCAAGTAACATAATATAAAAGTTCTTGTAGTTCGTTGTAACTTTGATCGATATTTTAATAATAGTGTATTAAAAAAAAAAAACTACTTGCTAGATCGTGTTCAAACCAATTTTCGTTGGAAGTTTACATGGTAATGTACATCATATTTTTTTTACATTTATCATTCTCTTATTTTAGAAGTTACGGGGGGGGGGGGGGGGGGGGGTATACATTTTTACACTTTGGTGTCCCTCGCGCAAACTATTCAGTTTACGGGTTTGATGGTTTTTTTGAGTTTCAGTTCTAAGTTCTAACCCCATTTTTGTTTTTTTCTATTTTTGTGTAAAAATCTTAATGCGGTTCACAGAAAACATCTACTTACCAAGTTTCAACAACATAGCTCTTATAATTTAGGAATAAAGTGGCTGTGACATACACAGACAGACAGACATGACGAATCTATAAGGGTTCCTAGTCTTGTTGACTACGGAACCCTAATAAAGTAGGTATATCCGAGACAATGCAAACGACAATTATGTTTTTGACGTGGCTCAATTCTCACGTTCGCTTTGGTAGCGCAGTGCAATGGTTAACAGTTTCAGTGCTAAAATCAATAATTATTTGTATCAGATAAATCATAATTTGTTTCACTTGCTGATTGTATATTTTACAGTGAAAGCCTTGACAAATATTTGTGTGAAAGAAAAATACTAACATTCGTGGCCGTTTCGAAGTAGTTACAAAAATTAATTTCACTTTGTTTTATTTTTCATATTGTTATAATATGCTTAGATTTTTTTCAATTGTTATATGTCTGTGTTGTTCTATTTCTAATGAGCAACATATATTTTTTTGTGCATTTATTTTCACTCCTCGAAAAAGAGTTATGTAGAGAAAACCTCACTTTGGCAAACCTTACCCTTACACGCAGCTCAGCAAGGAGCTGATAAACAGATTGGTTGTTTGATTGATAGCTGTGGATGGAGCGGCGGCCGCCTCGCTTTGAATAGATGTAGATTGTACTGCCTACAACAATCAACAAAATTAGACGTTCCTCCGCACGCTTTTCGTTGCCTACAATGCTGGCCGTCGCTGCCATCTCGGTTTGAATTGAACCTAACCGAGTTCACCCCCAAGCATGACAAATGAATATTATCGCTTGTGGATGAAAGCGGGAGCTTTAGTGCCGAAAGGTAGAACATGGCAACCAGCTGTAGACGTGAATGCGCCCCTATGCAATCTGCCTCTGCGACGCGAGGCTCAGAGGCGAGATTTTAAAGATTTTGCGAGGAATTTTACCAACTTTTTAAATAATGGTGTGAGTACGCTGCGGCCGGCCAGTTGATTTATTGTGAGTGGGTTAGATGTACGCCAAAAAAGGTAACATTGCACTCTTGCGGCGTGGGAGGAAGGATAAACGGCAGAGATACGAGAGATAGCAGAAAACGCGAAAGATTTGCGGCTGGCACGCTAAATGTTGAGATTTTAAAGCATTTAACTTATTTTAATTACTTAGAGATTTGGTAGGTATAACCTAAAGGACGTCCTTGCATTTTTCCATTCAAAAAATTTCATTTTTCATTTATTGTGCTTTCAAACTTCGACCAAAGTAAAAATGATTTTTAGATAACTTGCCAAATCGTCATTGTAAAACTAATGAAATAATACACAAGTAGGATAAATACGGACTCTAAAAATGAAATGAATATGAATGGTATGAATCCGGAATAATTATTTTTACGTTTAGCTCGTGGGATGAATTTCTGGTATCAATACGGATGCACCTAAATAATTCGTTAACTCGTTTTTACGCAGCAATTCATTTTAATTCTTTATTTTCTCACAAACGAATTAGATTCTCGGAATTCTTAGATTGTCTTAAAATAAACGTGCATTTTCCACAAAAGGACACGCTACCTCTGGATCGGTAACGGTGCATCACTCGTCCCACGCTCTTGTGTCACGTTCGCGGTAATGAGCGCGCAGTTCGATTCCATTCCGAGGTTCACGATACGAGTATGCAACGTTGGCTCTGACTCCTGAGTTTTACGACTATTGTCCGTTGTCCTTACCCCATTAGTTAGATATAGAGTATATAGAGTGTTTTAATACCAGCTAGTATGGGGAAACGCTGAACTTATAGCTTTCGGCATTTTCAGCGACAACAAACATAAAAAAAGTGATTTTAATTTATTTTAAGTTGCTAAATGTTTCATGTATATCAAACTGAAATAAAAGGCACATTTTAAACGTCTTATATTTCGCATACTATACAACACCTATAGTCTTCGCAAAGCCTAAGAAGAATCAAGCAACCAACACAGCTTGGCATTTAAAGTCCACGTAGGAGTCTCGATATGCCCAGATTAAGGTACCAATCTGAACCAGACTGGATTTCTCTCGGCACCTACGCTTGAAATCATGATATCATCTGCTGATGTCAGAAACTCACATAACGGGAAGAAATATTATCAAGTTGACGATGGTTTCATAACTCATGGTAGGTACAATATTATTTTGATAACTGGTGACTTCCTCGACTTATAATGTAGTCTCACGCGCTCATAATACCTTGCACTTTTATTTATTCCGTGATAATACGATGAAACCGAAGAAACCTATACTCTAGCACATAATAAATTTAATAAACTCTAGTCAAACTCGATTTGGACAAAAAGTAAACAAACCATACTTGTTACTTTATGTCTACGTCGAAAAAGTCAGCATAACATGGATAACATGGATACGGTAATATCAATTACATAGGGTTAAGAAGAGGAAAATATAACAAAGAGGCACACGGGGGCGCGGCGGTGGCGTGCAGACGAACTTTCTGTAGCCTTATGTGTCGCTTCCCATGCAAAATATAACAAAGAGGCACACGGGGGCGCGGCGGTGGCGTGCAGACGAACTTTCTGTAGCCTTATGTGTCGCTTCCCATGCAAAATATAACAAAGAGGCACACGGGGGCGCGGCGGTGGCGTGCAGACGAACTTTCTGTAGCCTTATGTGTCGCTTCCCATGCAAAATATAACAAAGAGGCACACGGGGGCGCGGCGGTGGCGTACAGACGAACTTTCTGTAGCCTTATGTGTCGCTTCCCATGCAAAATGCATTGAATGTGTTGTGCTCGGTTGTACGCTAACACGACGCTGCATATTTGTCATATAAAAGCTGATTTCATATAAAAAGAGTTCCTACCGAATTTATGCGACGTAAGTTTGGCGTAGTGTGTCGGTACACTTAAGGCTGCGCCTATAGCATGATGCCATGATTTTTACCGTAGAAACCAAGTAAATTGTACAGATAAAAATTATGCAGGGCTTAATTAATTAAACATTATAATTACGAGGGCTGACTCAAAAAAAAAACATCTAAAACAAAAAGAATTCAAACCTGTCAAGTTCAGATGTCAATACAATATTATGGTGACGGCGAGCTGATGGGAGTTGACACGGAGCTGGTCAACGGAACTCCTCGGTGGATAATAGTAGAATGGCCGTGTTTGGACTCATTTTTATCAGCTGACGGTTCCGGTCACTAATTTAATAAGCTTGAAAAAGAGATATTGATTTTCTTATTTCTCTGATTGATTCAGGCACAGCATTAAATAGATACAGAAATTCATGCACGTGCTTCGTGATTGTGTTTTGTTGCATCCTCACTCATCATAGTCAGTTCCACAAAGTGCATTTTTAGTGATAATAACTGAAGTGTTGTAAAAAATAATAACTGCAATAATGTGTAATGATCGCGATCGCGAAATCCGAACGTGATCTTACTTTTTCGATCCAAAATATCACTCACGTCCGGAGGTGTGCGGATAATGCTCATGTAATGACATATAATCAAATCAGATCATTTCGCTATAGTCATTACCCAATATTAAAGCCGGCATTGCGAACAGAAAACATGATATTTTCCTCTGATTTTCATTATGGTCCAGCTAGTAGGCCGCCATTTCAATATTCAATGAGGGTTTTTCCAATTGGCTTGATAGATGGCAGTTAATTGATGGTCATTAATACTGGTTTATTTTTGTTTTTTCTCAAAGTCAATATGTCACAGAGTAAAACTTTCTTCTGACAAAATAATAAATAAATGGTGCCGACAACATTTTCTAGCCCAAAGCTAAGCAGAGCTTGTGTTATGGGTACTAGATAACTGATATACTTAATAATAAAATACATTACATAGATTTATATTTTGTATTATACATAGAAAATACCCAGAACACCCTGAACAATTATCTGCAGATCGTACAAATATTTGTTCAGAGGTGGGAATCGAACCCGCAACCTCCTGCGTCGCAGGCGAACCTTCGCCCGCCGCGTCACAGAGGTCGCCGAAATATTGTAACTATCATGATTATGAACAAATATATTTTAACAAACAAAAACTGAACAAAATTCTAAAATTATTGTATATATCCCGGTTTTAGTGAAAATTATTTTCTTCTGACATTGTATCCACAGTGCAACGCTATCTGTTTTCAACACTGAATTCATGTTTTGAAACGGCTGTGAAAATCCCTCATTCCAAGCTCATCCTAGTTTACTTATTTCCTTTGACGTTTTGAACATACTCTCTCTATATTGGCTCTGACATACTAAACACGTTTTTTTTTACAATAACTACAAATACTTTAATAGAAAAACAAAATACTAACTATGTAATGAATTTGGTTAATACGGGAAGGTACCAAGATGTTTTTATTTTAACAAAGATATTCTTAAAATGTATGTCTACTTATACAAGTTTTTCATTCAATTTCGCTCCGTCCCAAAAACACCAAGTTCTTTTTCGCAGTGCGAGTCAAACCTTCAGACTATAATTTTGCAGCCTAATGTACCTACCAATAAATCACACTGTCTGTCTGTCCATTTATAATGTGCCTAAAGTATTATAATAATAGTTCCAGAATCGTAAGCCATTACAGTTTTTGCGATATTCAAATTGAATTTCGTCCGTCGCCGTAAAACCATTAGATGCTACGTGTCTTAAACCTGCGAATATATCTACTTAACAAGATTAGGGTTTCTCAGGTCTCGTAGTAACCGGAAGTAATTTGCCATAATCACCACGCTTGGCAACCGGATTGGTGATCGCAGTATTAGTGTTGAGTACTCGGATAGATGCTGCTGCCCATTCCTTAGTGGAATCCCGTAGTCGGCTTTTAACAACATCCACAGGAGGAGACAGAGGGGTCTATTCTTAGGCCAGACACACCACGTCAGCTCACATATCTAGTATACACATAATTGTGTTTTCTGAAACGCTTTTTGGAGTGTACTCGTTATGAATCAATAATTGCCCCTGATATCAATAATGAACTGTTGCGACTGTATGTCCCTAATAATTACTGTGGCGGCAGGAGACACAGATTATTCTCGGTGCCTTTTTGCAGAACAGTAGCGCGCGCCCAGTCTCCCATTCCGCGAACCCTCAGTGCACTCAATGCTCTCCTGGACGCATGCTCTGATTGTGATGTGTTTGTGGATGGATGGTAGGTGATTCTGTCTGAGTGCCTGGGGTTCTGTGAGGAGATTGTGTGATTGTTTGTGGTTGAATGTTGACATGAAATTCTATTTACCTGTTTGACATCTGTTTTTCTTTTTTGATTGTGATTTACCTAATTATTTGTGATAAAACTTTGACATGTTTTTTATTTTTTATTTTATTTTTTATTTATTTATTTGCTGTATTTTAATTTTGTTTGCTTATATTTTAAAATTCTTATTGTTAATTTAATATGTTTACCGAATAATTGTTTACATTTTAAAATTCTTATTGTTTCATTTAATGTGTTTACCAAATCATTGTTTATATTTTTTAAATTGTTATTTTTAATTTAATATGATTATCTACCTATGTTATTTTTTATACCTATGTAAATTGATTAGTATAATTGGCCCGTGCCGTTCTAGTTGAATAAATAAATACAAATACAAATGAATTGATTTTCATATTAGAATCACGGTACCGCATCTGATACTGAACTGGGACTGGAGTAAACTCAATTCGCGCGTCGGATCCGTCACATATTTTTTTACTGTTCCAAGACAATATCTATAACTACAGTGATATCAGAAAGTACATAGATTCCTCATTTACTTTTCTGAGACGAAAAGAAATGGGTTCAGTGTGCCCGACCATACCTAAATATTTCCTACGACACTTTCTTGCATCCGTTGAATCAAAAAATGTTGCCAAGGTATTTCTTTAGGGTTCCGTAGTCAGTAAGACAAGGGACTCTTATAGTTTCGCTATGTCTGCCCGTCTGTCTGTCTGTCGGTCTGTGGCTTAGCTCAGAGACTTTTGGCATTAGAAAACTGTTATTTGGAAAACTAATAAAATGTACTCAGAGAAGTAAAAAGGAAAATTTCGTGCAAATTCTATTGAAATATACTCAGATGAAGTTGTTAGTTGTGTAAAACAGGAAAACCCCCTTCTAAGACATATTACATGGCCCACCCCGCTTTCTGTTTGGATCAAGTTATAAAACTCATGGAGGTTGTCTTCAGACTACATAATGTCTGTTTCTATTTGCGTACCTAACGTCTGGCACCAAGTATGTCATAAACCTGTATGATATACCTACTTGCATGACGGCGATGTAATCAGCTTCTAAGGCTTAGATAGGCATTCTAAGTAGCTAGACATTTTATTACAAGACAGCTTGCTTTAGCGCGCGGCTCCGCCTAAGTCCAGCCATTTTGGATTTGGAATGTTTGTAAACAAAGCAGACCCGGATCTACGAATTTTTTCTAACCAGGTTCATAAACTTGAGTGGCTCCCCCCAGTGGATGAATATGGCGCCCCCAGATCAAAATAAAAGTTAAATTTTATACCAGCGAAAGTTTATTCTTGGCAGTTAGGAGTATTAGCACTTCATCGACGATATAATACATACATACATAGACACACGCCTAAGGCCCCCCCCCTCCCGAAGGGGTAGGCAGAGCTTCAATGGGCCTCTTTTCACAGTGGGTTGCACCATCGTGGGATATAGACGTGACAAGTGGTGAGCTCATCGCCGCCATTGCTTCCCACGACTGACTCACCTAACACTTTCTTCCAGTAATAACACATTCTACAATAATCCAGCAACCAGGACAAATCTTATACCAACGAATTTTATCAACAAGTCCGGGTAGTCCCATAGTCGGCTTTTACGACATCCACGGGAGGAGATGGAGGGGTCAATTCTTAGGCCGGACACACCACGATATAATACGTTTAGGAAGTACTATAGCACAGATAAGATAATATAAAATGTATCCTTCCTTACGTGTTATTTCTTTATCGGAAGTAAGGAGAGTAACGTTGCAAATAAATACGATAATACTTGAAAATGGCAAATGCACATCAAGGCGAGAACAACAATTAAAAAATAGCGAACCAATGAGTTTAACCAACCAATTTTCTTGAAATTTGCAAACGTGTGAACTAAAGATCCACGCGGTAGCTTAGTCCCACATTATGCTATTAATTCAATGAAAACTGGTTATCACATCAGAAATAAGCAACTTTATTTACATGAATCTGAATAGGATGTGGAAACATAACGCTTTTGAGACACGGAGATTAAACTCGGGTGCGATTTTTAGAGTTTCGTAGTGAACAATACAAGGAACCCTTATATTTTCACCATGTCCTTCCGTCTGTCTATCTGTCTGTCTGTCCGCGGCTTCGACCATAGGCTCGTAGTATGCGAAAGCTGTTGTTTGGCATGAATAAAGAGGTAAAATGTAATGTTGAAAAAAAAGTTGTTTTGGGTCCCCACACGGAGAAGGGGGGGGGGGGGAGAGGGAATTTGGATGGTGGGTCCCGGCACGAAATGATTGACCACGAAATTTTGTACAAACTAGTATTATCAGTACACTATTGCCTACCGTGGTTTGTCAGTTTATTACAAAATTAGATGGTTTCCAAATCATAAAAAAACCTTAGGTCTAGTACCTAGTTCTCACCTATATTAGTAGTGGACAGATCAGTGTACAACATTGAATGGAGTTTTTATGAGATAATATGCAAAATAGGAACAAAGTTTGCGTTCAAAAACGCTCAAGCGCCCTAGCGTACATACACTCTTCTTAATTTTTTTTAAATAAAAAATAATTTCGGTTGATTCTTGTTCCACAAGGAACCCTCAGAAAGCAAGACTGACTCACACTTGGCAAATTAATTTGTATCTTTTACATTGTTACGTTGTTTTTTGATGTTATACCTAATTCGAAATTGTGTAGGGTCTACATTTCACCTATTTCTGGATGTACCTAATCAAAATCAAAGTAAGGATTGTGATATTATAAAGCAATTTGCTAATACCTGACACTCTGTATATGGTATCTGAACGGTGGCGGCGTGCTATTAGAAATACCCGTGGAGGATATTGATTTCGATTTATTTTACATTCGTGACCAGCATCGGAATAGATTATCGCAACAAAGCCAGCCCAAGTTCAACTATTCGAAAATTGCGTTACTGCCACGCACGTAGAAATCAGTTTGCCAACCCCTGGTTACCAGCGCTTGAAACCTAGTTTTGCGAGTCACTTGAACTGGTGATCTTGGTTTTTATACGGATCTTCTCATTTCGGATTCTGTCACATTAGTGAATCCCTGAGCATAGCCTTCTGCGGGCTTTTGAATTTTACAAAGAAGCCAAAAGTGCCATCAATTCAATTCAATTCTTATACAATTACTCAATCAATTAATTGTATTGAATACAATTCAATACATTTATTACATTAAAAAAAAAAAACTTTATAATTGGCACCCCACGGTTTGTGCATTTGCCATTTTCAAATATCTGTATTTTCAATATATTTTGCAACGTTACACTCCTTCCAAGTCGTCAAAGTCACAGTCAAGTCATGTTTTAGTAAAACGGTGGCCAATTTTACTAAAACTTTGGTAGACAATTTCCACCAATTTCAAAAGTCACGCAACTCACTTCTATTTAATTTCACTACACTTGTGTTATTAAACGAGGTACATTAGTTAAAATGCCACCAAACTAACACAAAATAACATAAGAAAACACTAGGAAAATAAATAAAATAAAAGTAGACAACGTCTCTTTTCGAAAATGGCGGGAAGAGTCGTTAGTACATTACATTACATATTATTATTTATGTTTTTTTTTTTTTTTATCCATGTTTGTTATTTATTGTTTATTGAGAAAAGTCACGGCGATTATAAAGTTTGAATAAAAACTTAGAACTAGGACATAAGGCTAATAACAAGTTTCTACGTTTGGGCATAGATAAGGAATGTATGGTATTACAGACTATATTATGTAAAACAGCCTTATTACGGCAGTGTGTTCTGCACTTCTGCATGGCAATGGCGCCCATCATTTACAACAAGATCCTTTCTCAATACGTACCGATAATAGTTTTGAAGCATTTAAAAATAAACTAACGAAGGTTTTAGAAGAAAATTAATTTCTATATGACAAGGACATTATACATTCTTATTTATTTGTTACCTATTTTAATTTTATTTACCTTTTCATAACATTTGCCATTTCATTAAATTTTTAAAATGTTCTTTAATTTTTGTCATTCTCTGTATTTTTTGCCATTTCCTGTTTTAGGTACTTTTGTAATTTTGGTTAATTTTACTGCCATTTTGTTTAAATTTCCTTTCACTTTGAGATTAAGGGACAACTGAAATTCTGTGATATAGATTTGTTGGAGTACGGGGAATTATGTGGACAGCTGAGGTGTACCCCGTGGTCCGTGGACTGTCTCCCGGCGGCTTATTCTACGGGGAATAGTCGGCGGCAGCCTGCTTTCTACGAAAGTGCGCTCCGCCCGGGTTCAGACACAGGCATGAACACGATACGGGGACAAACATTTGAGAACGAGCATTCGTAGAAAAACTAGTCTTAATTCTGCGGAGTTTTCAGTCTTATTCTAATAAACTGAAATGAAAAGCATCCGAATAATTTTACCGCTGTTCAGCTTTTGAGAAACTACAACACTAGAATTTTTCTATGATATCTCAGTATATAGTAGCATATACTTTTTGTGAAAGAGTTCGTCCGGGGAAGTACTACCACCGTACCTATTTCTGCTGCAATGCAGTAGTGCTCATTGTATAAAATAGGATATCTGATTGTTCCGTCATTCAAGCAGTTAAAAAAAAAACAAGCGAGCTTTTAGTCCCATATGATGTGTAACATCTGACATTCTTCGTAATAAGCAACATGGCTGATAGCACCAACCTAACGGAAAAATGCGCGCTTCCTGTTTACACACTTCTGTCAGTATTCGCGAAATCACTCCCAGTGATTTGCAGGAAAGCGAGAGGAAAGATGTTACACATCAAAAAAAGTGATAGTGTTGTAGACATTGATGTCTATATAGATATTAATAGTGTTGTAGAAGTGTAATCACACACTAAATAACTTACATTGAACGTAATCAGCACGTTTTGAAATGAATAACGCACGCTTATGTTATCTTCTTTTTAACTAAGTTCTTAACTAACAAACAATGTAATCAAAGCTTTGAATCGAATTTTCGACCACTTCCCGATATCTGATTGAAATGAAATTTTGCATGGATACCTGTCAAGTTCCGATGAAAATACAATATTATGATGACAGCGAGCTGATCTGATGATGGAGACGACAGATCTTCAGGATGATTAATATTAACCTGGCAGTATTTAAGCTCATTTTGATCAGCTCACGGTTCCGATTACTAGTACTAGGTAATTTTTATAAAAGCGTGTATTGATTAAAAAAAACATTAATAACTTATTTACCTACTTATCTGCACTGCGGTTTAGATTAATGTTATGATGGATGTTAGGATTTACCTACTTATTTCAATACTAGCAGCTCGCCCTGGCTTCGCACGGATAGTGTCGGCATGAAAAGCAGTTAAACCCCCATCCCCCTTCCCCCTCCCCCTTAGAAACCCCCCATCTCTCCACACACCAAATACTGCTAAACTACTGCTGGCCCTGGCTACCAAACCGAATTTATGGACGTATTTCGCGCCAAACCAGACCTAAACTATATAGCAAGGAATGTTTTTTTGTTTTTTTTAACAGTCACCTACATTGTCCTGATCCTACACTAGGATCCCCTTTGTTGTGGGTACAACAACGATTAACATGGTACCATCATGACACCCAGACCCGGAACAAATATTTGCAAATGTAGGTAAACATTTGTCCCACAGCGTAAATCGAACCCGCAAACTCTCACATCTCAGCCGGCTATTCGCCCGCCGCACCACTGAGCTCATCATTTGTCTTGTTAATAAATAACATGTGGGTCGTTTATCGAACAGAAGTAAAAGTATTTGAATAGGTATAGGTTTATAAAAGTTTACAACAAATAAGCACGTGCTTGCTTTCTATAGGAGATGACATAAAAGTGCCTAAAGCCACTTTTTTCTTATTTTGCCCAAAAAAATTGGCTCAGTCAGAGCCGTAGATTTTTAGGAAAACTATAATTTAACGTTATTAAACGAAATACCCTACTTTTTTTCTTTATATACATTGCATCAAATATTTTGGCCAACCCCAAAACGCAAATATATCACAGGTGACATAAGGTTCGTTGCTAGTGAAAAACATGAAATGTTCTGAATCAATTTTGATGAAACTTACAGAACAGATGAACTTTAATATCCATTATATAGACGTGTTAACTTACAATTATTTTTCTACTATGGTATCTAAATAATGATTGTATGTGGTGATTATGCAAAATCACGTGTAGGTATAGGGGTGGCTTCGTCCATGAAAAAGTCTAGATAAAAGTTATGAATAAAGTCTGTCTATTCACTAGTAAAATGTTTAGCAATATTAAATTGTTTTTTGGTTATTAGGCTCCGTTTTAGGTGTCTGGTACCTACCTAATACGTTACGCTTCCTGGCCTATATAGGCGATCTAGCTCCGTCCCGATCTAGACTAGTCCCGTGGTATACATATACACTACCGTCGCCTGTCTTTCCTGAAAACTATAATCTGGGTCTATTCAAGGCTAGCGTAAATAGGTACCTTCTAGACCTTTGTGGTTTATCTTCGGCCACATCGTCACTTACCAACAGGTGAGATCGTGGACAAACAAAGGTCTATAAAAAAAAAAAAAGTCTATATACTCAAATCGAGGGTGCATCCGTTTTGATCCCAGAAATTCATCCCACGAGCTAAAAGTAATAATAATTATTCCGGATTCATACCATTCATATTCATTTCATTTTGAGAGTCCGTATTAATCCCACCTAGAAGTACTTACATGGAAATTTAGTTAGTTTTATAGCGATCTATACCTGATAACAGTCAAATCGAGATGTAGTCATAAAGCTTGTAACTTATAGAACCTACGCATGTGAAACTGGTCGCTTAGCAAATAAATCTTACAGAATGTTCTTCCAGCTATCTAAGAATATTAACTGCATTTGCAGCAGGAAGTTCATACGAACATGACAATGGGCCATATTTTGCCGGCTATATCTTTTCTCATCCACTCTTGTGATATTTGCATAAAGCTCTCTATGTAGGTACGTTGTATACTTACAAATAAATATGTCTTACTTTTTGATAAATTTGCAAACAATGACACAAACCGATATCTATTGGACTATAACTTGGACCTAGGAATAAAGGTAACATTAAAAGTGAGAAGAAATTATACGGTATGTCCAACCTAAGAATAGACCCCTCCGTCTCCTCTAATGGCCGTCGTAAGAACCGACCGAGGGATTACACCAGGGGATGGGCAGCTGAAACCACCTGAGTACTCAACATCAACCCACCTGCCAAGCGTGGTGATTTGTCATATCCCCCATTGTATTATATGGGGGAAACCTCGTCTAGCAGTGGACGTGTAATTGCTGCATGCTGAAGATGCTTTTTAGTGTTCCGTAGCCAAATGGCAAAATACGGAACCCTTATAGATTCGTCATGTCTGTCTGTCTGTCTGTCCGTGTATGTTACAGGCACTTTTTTCCGAAACTATAAGAGCTTAGCTGTTGAAACTTGGTAAGTAGATGTATTCTGTGAATCGCATTAAGATTTTCACACAAAAATGAAATGAAAACAAAAAAATTGGAGTTCCCCATACATAGAACTGCAACTCAAATTTTTTTTTTCGTCAATCTATGGATAGGTCTTCAAAAATGATATTGAGGTTTCTAATATAATTTTTTTTCTGAATTGTATATTTTGCGCAAGAGTCATTTCCAAAGTGGTAAAATGTGTGTCTGTAACTTCTAAAATAAGAGAATGATAAAACTAAAAAAAAATATGATGTACATTACCATGTAAACTTCCACTGAAAATTGGTTTGAACGAGATCTAGTAAGTAGTTTTTTTAATACGTTATAAATCGTAAACCATCCAAGAACTTTTATATTATGTTACTTGCTGCTACGGAACCCTTCATGGGCGAGTCCGACTCGCACTTGTCCGCTTTTTTGTAAAGCCTTATATATTTATCGTTTTTTAGGGTTCCTTACCTCAAAAGGTAAAACGGAACCATTATAGGATCACTATGTTGTCCGTCTGTCTGTCAAGACCCTTTTTCTCAGGAACGCGTGGAGGCTATCAAGCTGAAGTTCATATCAAATACTCAGGTCTACTGTCCCTTGGAGCTGTGAAAAAATGAAACTTCTAAGCAAACGCAATCAAAAGAGCGCGTTTGCGCGTTTATGCTGCAAATTTTCGACACTCGCAAGGGAATCAAAACCTACAGTACTTCCCGTATCTTGAAATTTGGTACGAAGCAACGTCTTATAACACAGAATAATGGAAACATTACGAAAAGCATAAATTTTTAGCTACATCATGTAATAAAAATAATTTAAAAAAATTTGAACTTACTACCTACCCCTTTCCTCATGATGATTTCATTTAGCAATAAAAAATCCATAACTTTTACTTATATACCTACAGGTTTGTACGGAACCCTTGGTGCGCAAGTCCGACTCGCACTTGTCCGTTATTTTTTATTTTGTATGATTAGCTAGCACTAATTTCAGTAGTCTGTAGGTGAGCTCGTCGAGCCGATCTGCCAGGAAGCAGGATCATTTGCATATCGGCTCTGATGCTATCGATGACGCCGTAACGCATAACAATTTGTATGGTAAAGCCACAACTGTGTCTCATAAAAGAGCTTTATTGCCAATTTTATCGGTGTATTGACTTCAATTTATTATTAACATCGTTAGGAAAATTAATAAACTGCGCTGGGAGATCGCAGCTAACTTTACGGTAAAATTAGTATCTATAGCGATTAAATTATAACTTTTTTTATTGAAAAATACTTTTTCTAAACACACTTTACTAATATTAGTGATTTTTAGTTGATTCCTCAGCTGGTCATAATGAGCCCAAACACTGCCAGGCTACTATTAATCATCGAGGAGTTCCGTTGTCTACCTTCCGTCACAATCATCAGATCAGCTCGCTGTCACAATAATATTGTATTGTCATTGGAACTTGACAGGTATGCCAAATTTCAGTTCAATCGGGTATTAGGAAATGGTCAAAAAATTAGATTCCAAGATTTGATTACATTATTAGTAACAAGTGAAGCTAATAAAAGCGTGGTAATTAGTTGTTAATACTGCTGATCGTTCAAGTTGTGTAGAAAACTAAATTAAAATGTGCTAACAATTAGTGGTATCTCTGGGAAGACGGGCAGTCGGTCGCAGGCGAGTGGCGAGGGCCGTTCCATCTCTGCCTGCTTGCCTTCCGAGTACGCCACTATGGTCCTCATGGTGACCCCACGGTCCCTGTCGACCCGTCGACTCCAGCGCACCCCCGCGTGCCACTCATTAACACTCGCGATCCAACTCACGAAAAACAATGTCACACCCGCCAGCAAAAACTTAGTAACGCGCACCAATTTCCTCGCTTTTCTCGGCATTTTTTCGGATTATGCCATCGGTTCAGTAAAGTTCGAGCGTCGAGAGAGATGCGGGTGCGGGGTGACCGCACCGTACGCGCTACCATGCCGGACTGCGCCGCATCAGCTGATAGTGTATCAACAATACCTTCCTCGCGGCTAATCGTTCTAAACGTTAGCGGACGTGGAAATCTAGTTTTCTATACCAGTTTACTCTTGATCAATCCTCTGAGATCGGTCGATGCGACGTGAATGCACTAAACGCGACCCGTTCTCTATAAAAAGCGCAGATTGTGGTAATCTCACACGGAACAAGAAATTTTATGGTGAGATCGGGACTCGTTGATCTGGCTATTTGTTTAATTGCGTAAGATCGATTATTCACGGCCGGCTCCGTGATTATTGGGTTAGGTTTATAGCGCAGCGTTTATACATTCAGTTCAATCAACTAAGTAATCATGCAAATTATACTAATCATACAGCACTGGTGCAATCTGGCTACTCATTTAACATAGCTCAGCAGTTTAAATTCGAAAACTCCCGATTCGCATCAATAAAATGCACTCGAACAAAAACAAACACGTAGTTTTAACATCATAAGTGGGCAATTCAACAAGTAGCCCCCTATTCATTAAGTACCAGTATTCCTCTTATGTTCCAGACGCACATGGCGATTATACACGAATCGTTGTTCCCTCGTAAATTACTTACGACAATTTAATAAACACATCAAGGTTTAAACGCTTTTTCAATAGCTTTTGATTGCATCTAGAGTATTAATTTGACATGTCGTGGCTACCTGCGTCCTCAGTAATTGTAGGTGGCGGGAATGAGAGCCACGAAGTCTTATGCCTATGTGTAATTAGCAAACTATAAACTATTGTCTTGCTAAAGTATTGTGAGGAACTAAACTGGTTAGTTATGGTTATTGCGGAGAGCGGATTTAAATGTTTTATTAGCCTGGGAAGATTCTGGTCTTTACCTAAACATTTGATCAAGTTAATCATATTTTTTATTATTTAAAAATGTTTACTATTTACTATAGTTTGGATAGATAGTAGATAGACAGATAGAAGACTTTTTATTGACAAGGAAACATAAGAAACAATTTCAAACATAGGGAAATAGGGAGCATAGGGGTCTCATCTTGGAAGATTGGCCTGCAACGCAGAAGGTTGCGGGATCGATTCCCGCCTCGGAACAAATATTTGTGCGATCGCAGATATTTGTTCAGGGTGTTCTGGGTATTTTCTATGTATACCTAATAAAAAATATCTATCTATGTACTAATTTATTATTATTCTATGTTGTGTTATGTATATCAGTTATCTAGTACCCATAACACAAGCTCTGCTTAGCTTGGGGCTAGATAATGTTCTGTGAACTGTCCAGCATTATTTATTTATTTATTTATTTATATCTGGGAAAACGCGATTTTCCATATTCAAACTTTTATTTTCCCTTTTCCCTATTCGCTAATGTCTGTCATTCACATAATATTGAATAGTTATGCATTCTTCGCCGGAAGATTAAATTAGTAATTTATTTACGTAGAGATTAAATTAGTAAACAAATTTAAAAAAACAAACGGCTAGCGAAGCTCTGTCGCACCAGGGGGTTATTGCGTAGTAGACTGACGTTTGATTTCGATGTCCAGTTTGCTATTCATTGCGCAGCGTGTTTTAAATATTTCTGTTCTTGTAAAAAAGCTAAAACACGCTGCGCAATGAACAGCAAACTGGTAATCGACATCAAACGTCAGTCTTCTACGCAATTCCCCTGCAGGTACTAATAAAGAATTGCGTAAGTTTAGATTAAAATTGCGTGTATTTCGATCAGCTATCTATCGCCTGTGGCTTAAACAAGTGAAGCATAAAATTATTTCCTGTGTGATGGCAGCATTCCCACCTGCCATCTATCGAATGGTGCAAAAACGTCACATTCTACAGTGTTTCTCAAGACGAGTTCTTTTGCTAGGCCATTGAATTAATTAGAAAAATAAATGTTTGCGATATTAATTTTATTCAATTTTGCTTTAGCTCCGGTGGCGACATTTGCTTGCTAATTTATTATAAGAGATAATTGCTTATTGTCTCAAAAGTGTATCATCGGATATATATTCTTCTAGCATTAAGAACGTAATTATGTCGTGAGAAACTATACAACAAAAATTACCATTACGGGTACAATTATATTAAGAATTAAACAAAAGTAATAAAATATTACATAAGCAAATATATAATTCGAAAAAAAAACTGCCTGTTGGTATTTCTGTCGCCGCTAAATGTATGGACCTACGAAAGGTTTTGCGTTTTTTACAAGTTATCCTAAAGAGGTGATGGAAACGTATGATAGATGATTTACACAAAGGGTGCGTCCTGGATGGACGTGACCTATGAGGTAATGCATTGTAAAAGGCAGAAGTTACCGCTTAACACCAGGTGGGCAATAAGCTAGTTCCGTCATTCACGCAGTTAAAAGAAAGTTTGGAAGGTAGCTAAAAGACTTTCTACTATTAGAACGTAGGAAATGTATTATCACCATAATCATCAGCCGCCAGACGTCCACTGCTGAACGTCTGGCGTAGTAGGCTTTTACGGCATCCACGGGAGAAGGGTATATTCTAGGCCGGAAACACCACGCCTGAAGATATACATTCTCACCGTTTACAAGGCCCTGTCAATACTAAATATTTCACGGATCGTTTCTCTCGCCATTATATTATTAAAAGCGGCCAAGTGCGAGTCGGACTCGCCCATGAAGGGTTCCGTAGCAGCAAGTAACATAATATAAAAGTTCTTGGATGGATTACGATTTATGACGCATTAAAAAAAAAATTTTTTTTTAGTTTTATCATTCTCTTATTTTAGAAGTTATGGGGGGGGGGGGGGGATACACTATTTACCACTTTGGAAGTGTCTCTCACGCAAACTATTCAGTTTAGTTTTTTTTTTTATTAGAAACCTCAATATCATTTTGTAGACCTATCCATAGACATAACACGTATGGGTTTGATGAAAATAGTTTTTTTTGAGTTTCAGTTCTAAGTAACCCCAAAAATTTACTGTTTTTTTTCAATTTTTTTCTGAAATTCTTAATGCGGTTCACAGAATACATCTACTTACCAAGTTTCAACAGCCTAGCTCTTATAGTTTCGGAAAAAATGTGGCTGTGACATACACGGACAGACAGACAGACATGACGAATCCAAAAATTAGCACTCTCCTCGAAGTAAAAACACCTAAGCTGAGATAAATAGCCTTAACCACAGATAAAATAATACTATAGCCTTAACTTAGATCGTACTAATGCTTAGCATTGTCTTTGTCCCTCTCTAGCACGTGTAATTTGACATCTGTGTGAAAGTGACAGGGATAATGCTAAGCAATAGTACCTACGTGCTAAGTAAGATCTGTTTATCTCAGTCTAAATTTTTCGCGACTCGGTCGCTGTTATTATGTTCAGGTCTTGTTCAAGTAGATGTCCTTCTGCTGAACTTTACTGGAGCTAAGAACATTGCACGTTTCATTCCATTAACGAAATAGAAATACGCATTACTTCATTTTCTTTTGATCCGATTCTTTCAAATGTTGGGACAAAATAAAATTAACATAAAATCTTACAAATAGAGTTTACAATTTTACATATAGTCCGAAGTGTGCGCATCAAGTACGGCATGCACTATTGAAATGCAGCCTTTATCGGCGCCCGCACATCTAGTTCGTTAGGCGCACGCTCTGGCTCTCGACGCATTCACACATAAACCAGCGCTAAGCTCTCAAACTGCTCTAGAAACGACCAAAGCACCAAAAAGGAAGCCCATATTAAAAATATGATCCGCCATCTTGAGCGTCGTAATTTTCCGTTGGGAGTTTTAAAATTGGAGCATTCGATATTGCTCTCAGAGTTAAATTTGATTTATCCGTTATGCTCTAAGTTCAGTCATAATATTCCTTTCGAACTTGTTAGTAAGATTCGTTAGTATAAAATTTGTCCTGGCTGCTAGCTTAAGGAATGTGATATTACTGGAGGAAAGCGTTAGTCGAGTCAGCCGTGGGAAGCAATGGTGGCGATGAGCTCACCACTTGACACGGCTATATTCCCACATGGTGCAACCCACGATGAAAAGAGATCTATTGAGGCTCTACCTACCCTTTTGAGAAAAAGGCGTGTGTCTATGTGTGTTTATTGTGTTTATTTCTTGTCTTTTATTTTGTGTTTAAATGTTTCTGTTCGATTTTTTTATTTAATTATCTTTTTATGGTAAGCACCTACGTTTAATTTTTATTTTTGAAATGATCATTTATGTGTGTATGTATGTGTATGTATACTTGCCTAGTGTAACAACCATTGTAATAAGGTTAAATAAATGAATAAGAATATGAATAATATCAATAACATTCTGAAATTTGAAAGAATCTTAGCATAGACACGGCAAAATACTCTTTCGATTTCACATACATGCGTGAGCGCTCCGTATAATTTCAAAACACAATCTGAAGAAACAAATAAAATTATCAAATTGATTTTCAAAATCTGTGTCGAGTTTATCGAAAAGGTTGATGGTAATTGTAGGTATACCAGCAGGGCGCTTAAGCTAAGGGCTAAACATGCGCGATCAGCCCGCGTCCGCGGTGATCCATTGTCTTCCCATTGATCGCCACCGTGCACGCCACTGAGGGCGCGGGCTGAACGCATTGGTTTGGCCTTAGCTTTACCGGTACAAGGTGGTCAAACGAAAGGTGGTCCCGGTAAGCGCCGAGAGACAGGCGCTCGGAGCCTGCTTTCTACGTATTTGTGGCCGCGGAGTATTGAACCCGCTATCGGCGTTAGAGAGGCAATAGCCAGGGTGTCTCTGTTTATGCTTTTATTTCTCGCGTGCCAATAAAACCTTGCTTTGTAAGGATTAGGGTTCAATAAGTCCCTTTAAAGGCCGTAAATATTATGTTTAGAAGTAGGAGTTTAGTTTGAGCAAAATAATATGTTATTATGGAGTTTGTAAGTGCTGGAATATCGCTAATTTAAAAGTACTTGGCTAGGCACCACTTAGTTAAAAGCTATTTTGCTTGTTTGTTCTTTGAAGAGATTATGGTGTTGATAATATCATTGATATTTTTAACCCCCGACTAAAAAGAGGGGTGTTATAAGTTTGAGGCCATAGCACAGAATAAATATGAGTACAAGTATAAGTATAAGACAGAACAAATATTAGTACGTATAAGTATGGCCATAGTGTGTGTAGTGGCCACAAATTGCAGGAAAGCGAGAGGAAAGATGTTACACATTAATAAAAAGTAAATGCCGTGTATCCGCTAAAGTTAAACCATCATATCACGGCCGTAGTCTATAAGACCGTGGGTTTAGTTAGAGTGTAGTGTAAAAGTAGTTTTAATTGGCCGTTGTCGTGGCCCGCAAATAGTTGCGGGAGAATGTTAGCTCACGAACTTCTAATTCCAGCTTTTGTTTTGTACACGATGGCAGGAATAGCTAGATTTTGTTCATTGTTTATTTAAAATGGCCGCTTGGTCAAGGAGAGTTTTTATATCTCTTCATCAATTTATGAATTTATAAATGGATTAAGGCGATGGGCGGAATCTAGCAAGAAAACAATAACTTCAAGAAAGTAGCGCTATTACTCACTTGAACACGGGAAGAGTTAGAATTTAGTGCTAAAATTGTCTCTCTCTAAACTTCTAACCTTATTATAGTACCAGAAGAAATGTAAAGAGTAGGTAATGAAAACTCTCCCTGAAAATTGTTTCGACATAAGTTGAATGATGACTTTAGGAAATTGGATATATAACTTCAGGACCGCCACCCTGAGACATAAAGATGAAGAGCCCCATGTGCTTGTAATTTCTCCGGCACTCACACCCTTCAAATCGAAACACATCAATGCGAGCACCACTGCCGCTTTGCGGCAGAAATAAGCATGGAACTTCCCCGGACGAACTCTGTCACAAAACAGCTCTACTACTACTAAAAACTAGTTCGACCGTATGTATGTAACATTGAAGTTGCACAATATTCGTAGATGTTAGTCTATGCGTGCTTCTAACAGGTCTTACATAACATAACACCCAACAATCACATAATTATATAGTCCTAATCTCGCTCCTAGATTCCCTGTGTCGTGGGTATTAGGATCTACGATTATCATGGTACACCCCGAGTCCCGGCAGCGGGAATCGAACCCGCCGCAACCTCTCGCATCCCAACCAGTCGGCTACAGAGGTCGTCATAAGTGTATGTATGTATGTTTGTTCACATATTTCTCAGAAACAAGAAGAAGACGAATTGCAATAAAAATCAAAATTGGACTATGTTATTTTTTTATACAACTTGGACTGACGGAACTAGCAGATGGCCCACCTGATCTTAAGTATCTTTCAACTTAGGGAACAGTGTAAGTCTTATCAAAATCGGTTTAGTAGTTTTCATATCTAGTTAATCACAAGAAAAACACGTCATCGGGTGTATTTCTTGGATGTATAGATTTCTCCCATTTCAGATATTTTTCTTCATTTAGTTTAGTTCATATTTTGATTTAGTTATTTTTAAATTATTAAATTCCTTATCTTGTATTTCTAAACGTTATTTTTACTTGACACTGTATTGCAAAAACCCATACAAAAATAAAATACAAAGTATCAAGAGTAGAATGATGCGGAGAAAAGGCCCTGTGGTCAAAATAAATTGATTCCACAATGCAGTATTGAGCGGTCGTTACTGTGAAATGTGGGGGCGAACTCGGCGGTTTCAATCAACTAATGAAAAATATAGAGAATTTAACTGGATGTATTGGAGATATTGAATTGAGAATTTATTCGATAATAATGTATGGATATCGAACGAGCTAAAGCATAACAATAACTTTGAGAACCGCTCAATATAATATAGACCGTAAATATCACACAGTTTTAGTAGTAGTAGAGCTTTTTTGTGGAAGGGTTCAAACGGGGAAGTACCACTATTTCTGCCACAAACCAGTAGTGCTCGCATTGCTGTGTTCGGGTGCCGGTGAAATTACGTGTTGTTGTGCGGGCAGTGTCCTCTTGGGGGAAAATATAAAAAAACTTTTTTTTCTTTCTTTCTTTGAGGTTATAGTGTGTCTGTCGGTCTGTCTGCATGTGTCTTTATTGCAATGTAAAGTAAAGTTAAAGTTTGTAATGTAAAGTAATGTAGCTCAAGAACTATTGAGTTGTTATAAAAACGAAATATCGTAGACACACCTCTCACATACACATACCCATATATATATGTATACTCTATCGTATACATATCTCTCATGGGTCTCTTCAAGTCTAGAGTGAAAAGGTGCCTTCTAGACCTTTGTGCTCCATCTTCGGCCGCATCGTCACTTACCAACAGGTGAGATCGTGGTCAAACAAAGGTCAATCAATGTTAAAAAAAAAAAATGGTTAATAAGCTGATAATAGCTGTGAATTAAAAGAAATACAATTGAGAAATTGGCCCTGACCTGAATTACTATTTACAATCTATAATTAAGGCGTGGATACATGTGAAATGTGGTGCATTAAAGCCTTTTTTCTCTACGATATTTAACGAAAAATCTAAAACAAAAAAATGTTAATCAACTTTAACTTAGCTACGGGTTAACTCCAATTGTTTTCAAAAATTTGTAAAAATAACTTAACATGTAAGAAATCAATTTGCAAAGTAGCCTCCATTTTCGTAGATACAAGCGTTTTTCACCTAAACTATCAATAATAACATGTTTTTATCGTTTCGGGACTTGGCGGTACACATGTCAAAACGTCCAATTGGTTTAATGGCTTGATAGTTAAAATAAACAAATGTTAAAATATACAGTTGTTCCTATGAACAATTGTCTGAACGTACTTTATTGCCTTCAGTATATTAAATAACAAAACAGCGAGAGGACCTTGTTTTTTTTTGTTTTTTTTTCCTAATAATCTTAAAATAAAATAAAAAAGCGGCCAAGTGCGAATCGGACTCGCCCATGAAGGGTTCCGTAGCAGCAAGTAACATAATATAAAAGTTCTTGGATGGATTACGATTTATGACGTATTAAAAAAAAACTACTTACTAGATCTCGTTCAAACCAATTTTGGTTGGAAGTTTACATGGTAAAGTACATAATTTTTTTTTTAGTTTTATAATTCTCTTATTTTAGAAGTTATGTGGGGGGGGCACACTTTTTACCACTTTGGAAGTGTCTCCCGCGCAAACTATTCAGTTTAGAAAAAAAATTATATTATTAACCTCAATATCATTATTGAAGACTTATCCATAGATACCCCACGCGAATGGGTTTAATGTTTTTTTTTTTTTTGAGTTTCAGTTCTAAGTTTGGGGAACCCCAAAAATAAAAAACTACTTACTAGATCTCGTTCAAACCAATTTTGAGAGAAAGTTTACATGGTAATGTACATCATATTTTTTTTTACTTTTATCATTCTCTTATTTTAGAAGTTACGGGGGGGGGGGGGGAGACATACTTTTTACCACTTTGGAAGTGCCTCTCGCGCAAACTATTCAGTTTAGCAAAAAATTATATTAGAAACCTCAACACCATTTTTGAAGACATATCCATAGACACACGTGAAGGTATGATGAAAAAAAAATTGAGTTTTATTTCTAAGTATACCCCATTTATAAGTATAAGTTTCTAGTATATTCTATTTCCCCCACCAATATTTAACCCCAAAATTAATTGTTTTTTTTTCAATTTTTGTGTAAAAATCTTAATGCGGTTCACAGAATACATCTACCTACCAAGTTTCAACAGTATAGCTCTTATACATACATACATACATAAACTCACGCCTGTTTCCCGGAGGGGTAGGCAGATACCACGGATTTCCACTTGCTACGATCCTAACACACCTCTTTTGCTTCATTCACTCTCATCACATTCTTCATACATGCTCGTCGGTTAAGGGTACTCTTGACCTGGCCTTTTTCCAGAACGTCTCTGATCTGGTATATAGCTCTTATATAGCTCTTATAGTTTCGGAAAAAAAGGCTGTGACATACACGGACAGACAGACAGACAGACAGACATGACGAATCCATAAGGGTTCCTTGTCTTTGACTACGGAATCCTAAAAACGTGATTTTCGGTCACTTTTCGTTTGGCGAGTGCTATTCTGTCACTTTGTAACTTAGCTGAAATTTAATGAGTTTTATAGTGACAGAACTTGGCGTCAATCGACGCTTTAAAAGGGGCTCTTAACTTGTAGCACTAGTCTTCCAATATTATAAATGCGGAGTTCTGAATTTTGCCAACGACGATACATTTAGGGGATTAAAACATAATATATACTCAGGGCTTTTTAAAAAGGGATCGCAAGTCAAATGTCATGTAAATTTAGAACCATGAAAATGATAGTGTACAACTTGATTATATTAATAAGTGCTTCAACTGGCTTGACGCACAGCGAACGCGGTGATTTCCTTTTTATTTGCATCCGATGCAGTCTCAATAATCCAATTCGCGATGGTTCTCAATGCCTTCTCTTACTTATAGTCCTTTTTTAGGGATCAATTAAACAAAAGGTACAAAAATAGCCCTTTTGGCGAGACTTTTGTGTCTGTATATTCCTTTGTGTGTATGTAAAGCCAGCCTTGCGAGCACGAGTCGTAGGTCGAGAAAAAATGCTTAGCTTACAATATAGCACAAACGATATGGCGGTGCAAAGTCTTCATGAAATTTAATATGAAATTATTTCAATCAATTTGAATAAAATGAAAGTTTTTATCATAAGCAACATTGAGCTGTTCTATGCGGCCTATAGTTAGCGGCCACGACTCGGTGCCATAACTCATCACGGCAGACGTGGTACGAGTACGAGTTCTGGAATACGGGGCCTACTGGGCGTATTAGTGGCGTGGGCGTTAGGTAGTAGTAGTAGAGCTTTTTTGTGAAATAATTCGTCCGGGGAAGTACTACCACCATACCTATTTCTGCCAGCAATGCAGTAGTACTTGCATTGCTGTCTTCCAGTTTGAAGGGTATGGTTGCCGGTGAAATCACAGGCACGTGAGACTTTTCATCTTTATGTCTCAGGGTGGCGGGCGCACTGCAATGCCACATAGGGTACGACCTAGGTGGACGTGACCTATGTGATAATGCACTGTTCATAGACCGAGGGTACCGCTTAACATCAGGTGGGCCATCTGCTTGATACGTCATTAAAGTAGAATAAAAATAAAAATAAAACTCAAACTGAATCGAGATTCAAGGATAGATTGACAGGACTTTATAGACTTTCGTCTTGAGGCTCTGCGGTACCTAACTCTAACGAGTGAATGAGCTCAGAAATAGGTACGCCAATTTCTCCATTGACTAGCTGCATATGAATGAATAAGTAGAATGTAGGTGTTCCGTTCTACTACATTCAAAAAGGGTCACTAGTAAATAAAATAAATAATGCTGGACAGTTCACACAACATTAACTAGCCCCAAGCTGAGCAGAGCTTGTGTTATGGGTACTAGATAACTGATATACTTAATACAATATAATACGTAGATAGGTATTTTTTATTATACATAGAAAATACCCAGAACACCCTGAACAAATATCTGCAGATCGCACAAATATTTGTTCCGAGGCGGGAATCGAAAACGCAACCTCCTGCGTCGCAGGCGAACCTACGCCCGCCGCGTTACAGAGGTACTACTAGTACTTGTAGTAACTATGATACAAGGTTGTACTATTTTTACCACCAGTTGAACTACTCAGTAGTACCTACCTACTATTGATCCAGAACAAAGTAAGTTAATAGAATGGAAATTACATAGAATGGAAATTCTATTAGCGGCTTCTATTACTAAAGAGTGTGAAAAGTCTTAACAACAATCGTATTACAAATAACCCACAATAAAGAAAGTTAGTAGCCCCACGGAGTCACACGCTCCAAATAGGTGTTTACTTCGGGAGAGGTAACACTGAAATGGTATTCGCATTTAAAATTCTTTACACTTTTGTCTTTCTTCTTGCAGAATCTTTCGAAAGCAGCCGATAAAGAGTTCTGTCTCCCATTCGAGACCGCTCACATCGGTTTGACTAACTATAGCGGTGGTCGGCAAAATTACAAGTTCGGATGAAAATAAGACAAAAAGATTTTTTAATTTTTTTAAACCCCCAACTCCTTGAAACGGCTGAACCGATTTTGATAAAACATGTCTAAGAACCACCGCTAGAAAAACTGCTTTCAAATAAAAAAAACATTCAAATCGGTTCACCCGTTTAGGAGCTACGGTGCCACAGACAAACACACTGACAGACACACACACATAGCGGTCAAACTTATAACACCCCTCTTTTTGAGTCGGGGGTTAAAAATATACCTAAATTGTTAAAAACCTATTAGGTAAAGCAAAGGCTGTGGTGTATCCAGCCTAAGAATAGACTCCTCCGTCTCCTCCTGTGGATGCTGTAAAAGCCGGCTAAGGTTTCCACCAATGGATGGGCAGCAGCATTCACCTGAGTACCTACCAACTCCAATACTCCGGTCATCAATCCGTCTGCCAAGCATGGAGATTAATGTCAACTCCCCCTTTTGTGTTTTATGAGGGCGGCGCGGCGGCTTGGTCCAACAGTAGACGCCTGACTGCTGATGTTGAACAAGGTAGTAGGTAGGTATCCTAAAAAAGGGACGTGGCTATTAAAATATATTATATATTATATTATATATATATATATATTTATTTAGGCATATTTTATTACCGCGTTATTGTTGGAAGAAGCAGATAGCTCACCCGATGCTAAGCGGTAACCTCTGCGCCTTAACAATGCATTACCTCATAGGTCACGTCCACCTAGGACGCACCATATGTAGCATTGCACTGCGCCCGCCACCCTGAGACATAAAGATGTAAAGTCCCATGTGCCTGTAATTTCACCGGCAACCAAGCGTACTCTTCAAACCGGAACACAGTAAATTTTTGGTAATATTTCCCTGGACGAACTCTTTCACAAAAATGCTTACTACTACTAAAAACTTGTGAAGATCCAAGCAAGTTTGAGAAAATATGTTTTTGAAGAGTGTACTTTGACGGCGAGCGGTCTCTAATCGGGGGCTGCTGGCTGGTGCGCCTGCGTTCTTGTTTTCGTGTGATGTGTCGTGTCGCTCCATTTAAATTGGCGGCACCTTTCTTCAAGGTATTTATGCCTCGCCAGAAACTGAAGTTTGCATTTTATAAGCCAGGTTCTTAGAATGCTGACACCGTTATTACGAAGACGCTGACGTCAAAAAATTCTTTGACATTCGATTTTAAATCGCGGTGACCGCTAAATTACGACTGACGTGGTAGGCTAGTAATACTACTTGATGTCACTGGTTCCTTCTTAGTCACACTGCATTATGTAACGTTGCAAAGTGGGAATACATCCAAATTATATTGAAAATACACTAATGAAAATGAAAAATAACATGAAAACGGGAACAGCAAAGCCAAGAAAAAAAAAACATGATGAGGGTAGTGATACAATTCGTAAGAACGATTTAAATAATACAAGTAATTAATTTTGTAAAAATTAAAAAAACCTACGCAATGATACGGCTGAACCGATTTTGATCAAACATAGCTAAGAACAATCCCGACAAACTCACCTTTCAATCAAAAAAAAAAAAATGAAATCGGTTCTTCCGTTCGGTAGCTACGAGGCGACAGACAGACACACACACACACACACAGACACGCCAAACTTATAACACCCCGTCGTTTTTGCGTCGGGGGTTAAAAATAAGAAAACACCAAGTGCTAATATGTATTTATGTATAATATGTATGTATGTATGTATGGTACCATGGTACTCGTAGTTTCTGATACCCACGACACAGGGGATCCTAGTGTGGGATCAGGACTATGTATGTGACTGTTGGGTGTTATGTTATTATTATATGCCGATGTTTTTTTTGGTCTTACGAGTAGTGCTACTTATCCTAATTCAAACATTGAAATGGAGCCTGTCATACTAAGCACACATAAAAAACTTACCTACATTATCATAATAATATTTTTTGTTGGTTACATTATCCACGTTGGTACATTATGTGTACGAATGATTGAGTAGTGCACGTCTTAAAAAGGTTTTATGTACTCATAAAAGGCCGCATTCACATAGGAAGCAGATTACCAGTGCAGTGCAGTTTTAGTAGTAGTAGAGCTTTTTTGTGTAAGAGTACGTCCGGGGAAGTACTATCACCATACCTATTTCTGCCGCAAAGCAGTAGTGCTCGCATTGCTGTGTTCCGGTTTGAAGGGTAAGGGTGCCAGTGAAATTACAGGCACATGAGACTTTTCATCTTTTTGTCTCAGGGTGGCGGGCGCAGTGCAATGCCACATAGGGCGCGTCCTAGGTGGACGTGACCTATGAGGTAATGCACTGTTCATAGGCAGAGGTTACCGCTTAACATCAGGTGAGCCATATGCTAGTTCAGTCATTCAGTAGTAAAAAAAAAAAAAAAAAAACTCGCGTTACCAGCACAAACAGTATCAAACGTGCAATTTGGTAGTGGTAAGAGCGGTATCGCAGTGTTTCCGGCATAAGAATAGATCCCTCCGTCTCCTCCCGTGGATGTCGTAACAGCCGACTATGGAATTATAACAGGGGATGGGCAGCAGTACCCACCTGAGTCTTCAACACCAATAACATAACATAACATAACATAACATAACATAACATAACATAACATAACACAACATAACATAACATAACATAATATATCATAACATAACATAACAAAACATAACATAGCATAACACCCAACAGTTACACATAGTCCTGACCCCACACTAAGATTCCCTGTGTCGTGGGTATCAGAAACTACGAGTACTATGGTACCATTACACCCAGACCCGAAACAAATATTTGCAGATCGTACAAACATTTGGTCTCGCGGCGGGAATCGAACCCGCAACCTTTCGCATCTCAGCCGGCTACTCGCCTGACACGCTACAGAGGTCGTCAATACTGCGATCATCAATAAAAATAAATAAAATAAATAAATAATGCTGGACAGTTCACACAACATTATCTAGCCCCAAGCTAAGCAGAGCTTGTGTTATGGGTACTAGATAACTGATATACTTAATACAATATATTATATAGATAGATATTTTTTATTATACATAGAAAATACCCAGAACACCCTGAACATATAATATCTGCGATTGCACAAATATTTGTTCCGAGGCGTTTATCGAACCCGCAACCTCCTGCATCGCAGGCCAAGCTTCGCCCGCCGCGCCACAGAGGTCGTCAATCCACCAATCCGTCTGCCAAGCGTGGTGATTACGGCAAATTAACTTTATTGTCTTTTATGAGAGGCCTCCTCTCTCTCAGTGGACGTCTAAAGGCTGGTAATGGTGATGATGATGGTAATTAAGAGTTGCAGGAGGTTGCGGGTTCGATTCCCGCCTCGGAACAAATATTTGTACGATCTGCAGATATTTGTTCAGGGTGTTCTGGGTATTTTCTATGCATAATAAAAAAATATCTATCTATGTAATTTATTGTATTAAGTATATCAGTTATCTAGTACCCATAATACAAGCTCTGCTTAGCTCGGGGCTAGATAATGTTGTGTGAACTGTCCAGCATTATTTATTTATTTATTTTGGTTTGTTTATCGCGTTGGAACAGAGGCCTTACACAATAGTACCTAGATTGTTAACCGAGGGTCGAAAGAATCAATTCCAGAGGTATTTAGACGCCCGAGCGCAACAAGGGCGACTATAGTCCGAGTAGGAATGGATTCTTTTACCCGTGTTGAACACTCTACTTTTCATTTCGAATATGAGGAAAATAAAACTAGTTGTTTATCTAAACTATTTATTGATAATATATCATAATATTAGTAGTATCTATTTAAAATTAATCTATGGAGGGTACTCTTGAACATTGCATATCGGCTCCATAGCGTAGAAGGCTGTAGTTTGCTACACAGTCCATTAAAATATGTAAGAAATACACTTTCGGAAAACGATTTTATATTCTTCTCTGCTCGTCACTTCATAAAATCATTGTATGTGTTTATATATCTTTCTTTTGAGATTTCTGGCAAAAGATTTTCAATAACACAATTTGCCTCGTCTTTAATTGAATCTGGTGTCAATATTTCAGAATCGCTTGAACTCATTTTTAATATTCAAATCTTAGCATAAAAGATTGTTACCTATTTTTTTTGAATTCCGTCACAGATACATAACAGATAAGAATCCCGCCAATTTATGTCGACTTTTTAAATTTTAAATATGGAACTCACCGCGTTATTGTTGCGGCTTATTCCGTTCAAAGAAGTTAGCGCTAAGTTCACACTGGCTGTTTAGAAAGTCACATGGCTGCAGCATTTTTTTAATTAGTTTTTTTACATCAGACTCTTCACAGCTGGCAGCAGTTCTATTTTTAAAGTTCATTCCGGCCATTAGGTGGGAAGTAATTTGTATGAGTTTTTCCCTCTCTGTGGAGGGAAGCAGCGTTTTCCACCCAATAATCAGATCAAAACAACACTACTTTCCGAGTATGACAAACATCGAGCAACACGGAATGGAGACGCCATCAAAGGCATTCCCCTCTGTAGTTCCCCTCTAAATTTAATGCCCTTGAGGGCATACAGCTTATAAAAAACTAGCTGTCGCCGATCGCTCTGTCAGACTGAATCGACTCGCGTGGGAGATAGTGCTCCAAGAAAAATGCCGAATTGTTCAGTTTTATGCTGTAAAAAAATGATTGGATCATCAAATTCACAAAAAAATGGTGTTTCCTTTCACATGTACCTGAATTTCAATTAAATTATTATAACTTATTGCATAAAAATCATCGAGCAACGCAGGCCTCCGTACCGGAGGGGAGACGCCATAGAGCTGTCAACCGATACATATTTATTCAGAAATATTTGGGGGGGGGGGGGGGGGGGGGGGCTTCACGCACTCACTTACACTTTAATGCACACTTTTGTAACCAGTCGTTCTATCGCTATAAACGCACACATCTATAAACAGCAACACATCAAAAATCTTTAAACACACATAGATGCTTTCTGTGTACAAACATCATGTTATGTCACAAAATTGACAGTAACATCCGTTCTAGGGACTTCCAGCACTCAAGTCGATAAATGAATAGTATCGATAACTTTTTGGTAAGAACTTACTTTGCCTACCACCAAGGGTCATTTAAAGGATTTAAGGGCGGCTAGGGATGAGGGGAGGGGTTGAACGCTCTCTGTGAAGGGGGAGTTGCGGAACCGCCCCACTTTTCGATGATAGCATAGAGATCATTTTGTGGATAACTATGATATTTTAGATTAGTAAAAGGTAGTAGTAGGCTGGAGAGAGAGGGGGTAAACGCGGAAACTTAGAGTATAGAGAAAAATCAAGAAAATTTTGAATACCCCAGGTACAACCTTACTTTACAACAACTCATGAGATGATTAGTTCTTGGGAAAATTTAATTAGAATTTTGTTCAAAGCTTACAATAATTTCATAAAACTATGGGCTGGCAAGTCAAAAGAGACGAAAGGAAAGAAAAGGAAAAAACGCTTTACTTAGCTCCCGTCTTCCTACTAACCTACATTATCCATGACGGTTCTGGCCTCGAAATATACAATGTATTATATATATCTGTCATTCACTGTTATTGTCAAAAACCAAAAATCATGATCCTAAGTGCCAAAAAACTAGATTAGTCATTAAAATTTATAAATAGTTTTTTTTTATTTCAGGCATGATTATCCCACGACACAGGGGATCCTAGTGTGGGATCAGAACTATGTAGGTATGTGTTGGGTGTGTTAAGTTATGTTGATGCTAAACGATGGTAGGTAAAGTAATACTTAGCGCTATATATAGTGAACAGAATATTGCGTTGAAAAAATTATACCTAGCTATATTTTTTTTTCATTCTTTTGTCTTTCAAATAGGATTTGAATAGGAAAATCCCACGACACAGGACGGACACTCATGACACGACTTTTCTTGAAAAGGAGTAAACGAGTTCAAACTGGGAAATGCTTTTGTTAATTTATCGTGATCACGTATCCCACAACCTAGGTAGGCATGCAACTTTTTACGAAAAACTATCACACCTCTAGATTTGTAATATCACATAGTAATTTAAATTCATGTCTAGATAAGTTCACACATGAAAAAACTAGTAAAAATAACTTGGAACCCCTTGCAAGCCTAGCTAGTAATATCTTGGAGTAACACGGCCGCCGCTGGAGGTCACACGAGAGAGACACGAGGAGGTCGCGGCGGGGGGCGACATCAAGTAAAGGCGTTCCCCTCTGGCTATGCACAATTTCATTTGGGCATACGCGTTCGTAAAACTGTTTTACTAACTGTTTTAAAAACTCCGTTGTAATTTAACATAGTAATTTAAATTCATGTCTGTGTTTAAATATAAAAAATCAAGGAAAAGAAGCTTGCTAGCCCTCACCAAGCATGTTTTGCTTTTGCTAGTAATAAAATTGTATCATGATGGGCCGATTGCTCTGTCAGACTGAATCGATCGTGTGACGCATAGAGTAAGACGTTCATAAATGTAAAGTTCATAGTGCTACAAATACATTACATTTTATGCCGAATCGTTACATTTTCTGCTGTAAATCAAGGTCTGGAACATCGAATTTACGAAAAGATGGTGCTTTCTTTCACATTGTACCTAAGTGAATTTCATTTTATATATATATATATATATATTTACATACATACATACATAGACACACGCCCGAAAGGGTAGACAGAGCCTTAAATGGGCTTCTTTTCACCAGTTCTCAATAATATACATTTATTTTTATTTTATTTTTTGATGTTGGACACAGTTTACACATTATTATCTAGCCCCAAGCCAAGCAGAGCTTGTGTTATGGACTAGATAACTGATATCCCTAATACAGTACATTACATAGATATTTATTTTGTATTAACATAGAAAATATCCAGAACACCCTGAACAAATATCTGCAGATCGTACAAATATTTGTTCTGAGGCGGGAATCAAACCCGCAACCTCCTGCGATACAGGCGAACCTTCGTCCACCGCGCCACAGAGGGCGTCAATTAATGGCATAAAATGAATAATTACAAATTAAAATCATAACAGTTACCTACCTTGTTACATACCAATACCTTCATGGTGATTGGATTAACGGTTAGAAAGTTAGGTTAGGTTAGGCTATGGCGCCTCCCGAATAATATAAATCAAATTTCAATAGTTTGTAAAACATAATAAACGAGCATTTATTTTATCGATAAAAAATGTACTTTATTATTGAGGCACATCACTAATTTAGTAGTATATAAGAAAACACGGGCAACTTACTTTCAGGAATTTTTGAGAAATAAAAAAATACTGTTAAATGAGCACAAAGCTATTAGTTATTACAATAACGTTAGCTGAGTCAGTCGTGGGAAGCAATGGCAGGGATGAGCTCACTATTTGTCACGTCTATCTCCCACGATGGTGCAACCCACTGTGAAAAGAGGCCCATTAAGGCTCTGCCTACCCCTTCGGGGAAAGGGCGTTTTTTTTGCCATGTGGCAACACCGGCTGATGCAAGTTAAAAACAGCTGCTCGTATTTATTTTAGATAAAATTGAGTTTTATTGGTGTTTTGCATTAAGATTACGTGTGATTAAATTCAAGTTAGTGTAATTCACACGTATGAGTGTTTTTTCTTATCTAAAAACAGTGTACAGTGTATTTTTTTTTGGACTTGAACAATGGATGGCGCGGTGATCACTAAGTACTAAAGCGAACCGGTTGAGTTTGTTGAAGCTGATCCAGTGAATTCAACACCAAACTGCCGATTGGAGTTCATATAAACCAGGGGAGTTAATTCTGTTCTAATACCCAACAACATTTCTAACTGCACACACATTTTGCTTACACATTGAATTCCAGTCACCGTTATTGGTGACTCACGTCATATCACAATACGAATAGGCCTAGTTTTAACTCTCTCTGCTTGACTTATTTATAGTGGAAGCTGAGTTGTAGTTATTACACAGTTTGCCTCACACAGATATAACTACAAAAACACGACAAATTCCTATTACTAATTTTGTTCCTTATTTCATGTTTACACAGAAACATCACACAGTAAATGTAAATACTGTTGCACTTTTCTACAATATAACTATATATAAGTGCATAAAAAGTAGTATTTAATATAAATACATGAACTTGGTTGTGTATTGAACTAATTTGTAGTTCCCAGAGTAGGTAATCCTACTTTTTTTTTTTTAAATGTTTCTTGTTGCTTGATTTGTTTTCATGAACTTTAGTGAGAAATTGCATCAAGCAATTTGTAAATTGAACTGTTATTAATGTTAAAGCTAAAGCAAGTGTTCTTTTTATTTTCCAATTTATTTTCGTTCCCTTGATTCTAATTACTTTCTACGACTCATCTGTACTCTATTTTTTTTTTCTATTCAATTCAATTTTCTACCTTGTATTCTACACTCGCCTGTCACTATCCTTTTATAGATACCAACTCACTTGCCTTGTTGTGTTTCAGAATACCATCTACAATAGCCATGATGACTCGGAGGGCATGTGACTTGGAAGCCCAGTACAAGGTGGCTGCCGCGGAGCTCAAAGAATCCAATGAGATTCGAAAGCAGCTTCTACTAGAACGTGATGAGAGTGAGGCTGAAATGTTGGTGATTCTTGGCAAGAATACAGCCCTCAAGAAACAACTTGCCGAACTTCACACTCGGTATGAAGAGGTACTCGAGCAGATGGACCGTTTACAGTCAATGTTGCTTTCCGTGGACAGCTGCCATGAAACCTACGAGGAGATGCTTCAGCATAATAAGGACTTGCAACAGGAGCTATCTGAGTGTAGATATAAACTTGAACAATTTGAACTATCAGAATCAATACATGTGCCCTCAGTGAATAATTATAGGAGTTTAGATCTACAGACGGAACTCATGAACAGTGGGTCTAACTTTTCACTGATAGATCTTAGTACACCAAGTTGTAAAAGTAAATCTCAACAAATGAAAGGGAGTAACAGAATAAAAAAATATGTGAAACTTAGTAATTTCATAAAAAAGTCGGAGAAAAAGCTAAAGAAGCATAAAAATGTATTTAATTATGCAAAGCATATTAAGCAGAAATGTAATTTAAATGAGGAACTTAATTCCTGCTATAATTTAATTGGACGTAATTCAAAGGAATTAGATGATATGTCACAAGAAATTAAGTGTTTAGAAACATCACTTCTTGATGTAACACATAAATATAAAAAAGCTGAACAATTTGCAGCTGACAATGTTCAGAAAATGAACAATATTGTAGAGATAGTGAATAATGATAGCATATATGTACAAGTATGTAATAGTAGCTCACAGACTGACCATCCCGTGTCAGACCAGTTGGTTTCCATATCATCTTTGGATTCTTTGATACAGATGGCACCACTTACATCGCAGAATCAAGCTACATCTACTTTACAGGCTGAAGTAATTCATACACCTGGTGCGCAGTCTCCGGTTAGACAGGGAAAATCCTGTCGGCAGACCCGGAAGACTGTGGTGTATTCTGATAAGATAGGCGTTGGCATGGGTTTGCTACTAAGTGATCAGTTAGGGCAAGTTGTCACTAATAATTGCTTTGAAAATGCCCCCATTCATAAGTTTATAGATTGTATAAAGAGCGAAGATCGCTTTGACAATGACACCACTCTGATAGTTCAATTAGGTGAGAGTAGTGGTGTCATGCGACTAGATATAATTAAGCTAGTTGAGACTTTGCTACATAAGCTAGATTCAGGTTTGGGAAAATTAATTTTATGTGCATTTCCGTACTCAAAATCTTTGAGTTCCAAAGACAATCAAGCAATTTGGAATCTTAATTTAATATTGTATAATTTGACTTGTCGTCATAGAGATGTTTTGTTTTTTGATACTAATAATTTTATTAGTAATTTTATTTTGACCAGAGATACTGTGCTTCTTAGTAGACATAGTAAACTGATAATTGCTAAATTGTTAGCATTTAATATTTTTGATCCCGTTATAAGTACTATAACGCAGTTAATCGACGTGCCTGTAGGTAGTAGTATTACTAATGGGGGCACACAAGCAGGAGGGTCAGCTGACAATATTTGTTTAAACTGACGAGTCCGACAATGAGAAAGCCTGGCACATTACATGTAGTACATCAAAATGTGCAAGGCCTTCCCAGCAAAATATTAGAATTAGAATTATTTTTAAACATGTTTAATATAGATATCATGTGTGTTACTGAACACTGGTTATTACAATTTGATTTACTCCCTTATTATGAGAATTATAATATTGTAAGTTCATTCAAACGCAAGAACGCCATACGTGGCGGTTCCTTAATTGTAGCTCGAAATAATTTAAAATGCAAAGAACGTAAAGATGTTGCAAATCTCACTATTGAGAGGACTATTGAGCTGTCGTGTGTTGAGCTTGAGCGGCATATCATTGTGAGTGTTTACCGTCCCCCTGACGCGGACTTCGCGTTATTTGAATCCACTATGGAAGAAGTACTGCTTAAAACTTTTGGACGTAGTAAAATGTTAATAGTCTGCGGAGATTTCAATATAGATATTCCTGTGAATCCTCTATCTGAGAGAATTCTTAACTTATTTAAATGTTTCAATTTACGTCACCTTTTCGAAGAACCTAAAAGGGTGACACTTACATCAGCCACCTGTTTGGATAATATATATTGCAGTAGTGTTCCAATTGATAAAGCAGTAATTAAACATTTCACCTCGGATCATTACGGTCACAGTGCTATATTTACTTGTAATTTGGTAGATGAACCTAAGGAATTCACTTATCGGCCTATCACAGGAAGTCGAATTATGAAGTTTCAGAGCAGTATTGAACTTAAAATACCCCTTTTACCATGCGTAGATGATCCAAATGACCTTTTTACCTCCTTGTCTAATTTGATAAATGAGCAACATACTGAGATATTTCAGTTAAAAACATGTATAGCTAAATCTAATGTCGGGTTAGCTGATTGGGCGACACCCGGTATCTATAGAAGTAGGAATAAATTATATGATCTCTATGCGGCTAGGGAATCAATGTTGCATGACCCAAAGTTTATTTTGTATATAAAGAACTATTCATATACTTTTAAAAAAGTTTGTCGTGCAGCTAAATCATTACATTTGAGAAAAAAAATAGAAAAATCATCGAATAAAATTAAGGCAACTTGGAAATTAATTAATAATGAAACAGGTAAATCTAAGCCACGCAATAAGCAGATCAAATTAAACATAAACAATACAATATTGACAAAAAAGATTGATGTCGCGAATGCCTTTGAGAATTTTTTCTCTAATATACCAGTTATTGTAACCCAGTCATTACAATCATCTGCCTCTGGAGCATCTACTTTATTGGAACTAAGTGTTGCTAAATGTGAGATCGCGTTTAGCTTTAGATACGTAAATGCCGATAGTATTGTTAAGACATTTAAGTCACTTAATATTAAAAATACTGAAGATCTTTGGGGAATATCCACAAAGGTGTTAGGTATTATAATTATTGATATTGCTCCATGCTTAGCCTACATTTTTAATAGATGTGTTGACGACGGAATCTTTCCAGATCTTATGAAACATAGTAAATTAATTCCTTTGTTCAAGTCTGGAAATGCAAAAGATCCAGCTAATTATAGGCCGATTTCTATATTGCCCGCGTTAAGTAAAATCTTTGAAAAACTTATTCTTACTCAATTATTGTCACACTTTAACTTCCACAGACTACTTCATAGTCATCAATTTGGATTTACCAAGGGTCGATCAACAGCTGATGCTGGTACCATGCTTTTGGAACACATATTTCAAGCATGGGAAAACTCGCAAGACGCGATCGGAGTATTCTGCGACCTATCCAAAGCATTCGACTGCGTGAGTCATGCTACTCTAATTTTGAAGTTAAAACATTATGGCATCCAAAATCAGGCAATTAACCTTGTAAATTCTTACTTATCCAATAGAGTACAAAAAGTTGACGTTTGTGGTGAAAGGTCTTCAGGATCGTCTATTGTTATGGGAGTGCCCCAGGGTTCAATACTAGGCCCATTTCTATTTTTAGTATACATTAACGATCTCCCTTTTTATGTAAAAGACATATGTGATATAGTTTTATTTGCTGACGATACGTCTTTAATTTTCAAAGTTGATAGGTCAAAAGCTAATTACGATGATCTAAATAAATCACTATCGCGAGTTCTTGATTGGTTCACAGTAAATAATCTGTTGCTTAATGCTAAAAAAACTAAATGCATTAAATTCACTTTGCCAAATGTAAAACATTACCCAACTAATATTAAAGTAAATGGCGAGACACTCAATCTTGTAAACTCTACTGTTTTCTTAGGACTTAATATTGATGCAAGTTTGCAGTGGGGACCACAAATTGAGGCACTTGCGGGTAGACTTAGTTCCGCTGCATATGCAGTTCGTACGATAAGGCAGCTTACTGATGAAGCTACAGCTAGGCTAGTTTATTTTGGCTACTTCCATAGTGTTATGTCATATGGCATCATTCTGTGGGGGAAAGCAGCAGACATCCAAGCAATATTTGTTTTACAAAAACGGGCAATACGTGCCATTTATAAAATGAAGCCACGTGACTCCTTGAGGGAGCGTTTTAAGGAAATTAACATTCTCACCGTAATATCGCAATACATCTACGAAACCTTATTACACATAAACACTTAGATAGATTTATGAAAAAAAGTGACGTGCATTGTTTTAACACGAGAAATAAAAATAAACTGAGTATTCCCAAATTTAGATTAAAAAAAGTAAGTGGGTCTTTTATGGGGAATTCTGTTCGGTTCTATAATAAACTTCCAGAAAGTGCTTCTAAACTTTCGATTCGAAGATTTAAATCTTACATAAAGAATAATTTAATTAAGAAAGCGTATTACACACTACATGACTATGTTAATGATAAAGCCGCGTGGCCTGATGTCGCTCTGCCCCTCGACACCTAATTTGTCAATTTACAATGTCTGTACCTGCATATAATTTATTACTGATGTGTTATTTATGTGTATATCAAGCGTAGTGTGTGCTGCCTTATGAACTTTTGCTGATTCTCTCTATCATCTTACTTTTGACTGCCTACCTAAGTAAGGCTTTTAATTTGGTTTTCCTTTTTTCCTTGAATCAGCTTCAACTTGTTCTCGAGGCACCACACAGGCGCTCTCCACCTAGTAGTAAGAAGGATCATCAAAAGAAAAACAGACCGTGTTTGTTGCCTGATTCTTCTAGGTCTGGTTGCGTTGGAACAGGAGTAACTGTAAATTTATTTTTTAAGACGATTCAAAATGATCCTTGTGATTTCAATGAATAAAATACTTTTGACTTTGACTTTGACTTTGACTTTGTGGCTATGTATGTATGTATGTAACAATAACAGCCTCAATGCACACTGAAATAGCTTTGTGCTCATTTAACAGTTTTTTTTATTTCTCAAAAATTCCTGAAAGTAAGTTGCCCGTGTTTTCTTATATACTACTAAATTAGTGATGTGCCTCAATAATAAAGTTGATTTTTTATCGATAAAATAAATGCTCGTTTATTATGTTTTACAAGCTATTGAAATTTGATTTATATTATTCGGGAGACGCCATAGCCTAACCTAACCTAACTTTCTAACCGTTAATCCAATCACCATGAAGGTATTGGTATGTAACAAGGTAGGTAACTGTTATGATTTTAATTTGAAATTATTCATTTTATGCCATAAATTGACGACCTCTGTGGCGCGGTGGACGAAGGTTCGCCTGTTTCGCAGGAGGTTGCGGGTTTGATTCCCGCCTCAGAACAAATATTTGTACGATCTGCAGATATTTGTTCAGGGTGTTCTGGATATTTTCTATGTTAATACAAAATAAATATCTATGTAACGTACTGTATTAGGGATATCAGTTATCTAGTCCATAACACAAGCTCTGCTTGGCTTGGGGCTAGATTATAATGTGTAAACTGTGTCCAACATCAAAAAATAAAATAAAAATAAATATATATTATTGAGAACTGGTGAAAACCAAGGTGAAAAGAGGTCCATTTAAGGCTCTGTCTACCCTTTCGGGGAAAAAGGCGTGTATCTATGTATGTATGTATGTAAATATATATATAATGAAATTCACTTAGGTACAATGTGAAAGAAAGCACCATCTTTTCGTAAATTCGATGTTCCAGACCTTGATTTACAGCAGAAAATGTAACGATTCGGCATTTTGGTATTTGTAGCACTGTCACACTTTTTACTCTATGCGTCAAACGATCGATTCAGTCTGACAGAGCAATCGGCCCATCATGATACAATTTTATTACTAGCAAAAGCAAACCATGCTTGGTGAGGGCTAGCAAGCTTCTTTTCCTTGATTTTTTATATTTAAACACAGACATGAATTTAAATTACTATGTTAAATTACAACGGATAGTTTTTAAAACAGTTAGTAAAACAGTTTTACTAACGCGTATGCCCAAATGAAATTGTGCATAGCCAGAGGGGAACGCCTTTACTTGATGTCGCCCCCCGCCGCGACCTCCTCGTGTCTCTCTCGTGTGACCTCCAGCGGCGGCCGTGTTGCTCCAAGATATTACTAGCTAGGCTTGCAAGGGCTTCCAAGTTATTTTTACTAGTTTTTTTATGTGTGAACTTATCTAGACATGAATTTAAATTACTATGTGATATTACAAATCTAGAGGTGTGATAGTTTTTCGTAAAAAGTTGCATGCCTACCTAGGTTGTGGGATACGTGATCACAATAAATTAACAAAAGCATTTCCCAGTTTGAACTCATTTACTCATTTTCAAGAAAAGTCGTGTCATGAGTGTCCGTCCTGTGTCGTGGGATTTTCCTATTCAAATCCTATTTGATTGACAAAAGAATTAAAAAAAATATATATAGCTAGGTATAATTTTTTCAACGCGATATTCTGTTCACTATATATAGCGTTAAGTATTACTTTAACTAACATCGTTTAGCATCAACATAACTTAACACACCCAACACATACCTACTAAAAAAAAAAACTATTTATACATTTTAATGACTAATCTAGTTTTTTGGCACTTAGGATCATGATTTTTGGTTTTTGACAATAACAGTGACTGAAAGATATATATAATACATTGTATATTTCGAGGCCAGAACCGTCATAGGTTAGTAGGAACACGGGAGCTAAGTAAAGCGTTTTTTCCTTTTCTTTCCTTTCGTCTCTTTTGACTTGCCAGCCCATAGTTTTATGAAATTATTGTAAGCTTTGAACAAAATTCTTATTCAATTTTCCCAAGAACTAATCATCTCATGAGTTAGTGGTTGTACCTAGGTTACTCAAAATTTTCTTAATTTTTCTCTATACTCTAAGTTTCCGCGTTTACCCCCTCTCTCTCCAGCCTACTACTACCTTTTACTAATCTAAAATATCATAGTTATCCACAAAATGATCTCTATGCTATCCTCGAAAAGTGGGGCGGTTCCGCAACTCCCCCTTCACAGAGAGCGTTCAACCCCTCCCCTCATCCCTAGCCGCCCTTAAATCCCTTAAATGACCCTTGATGGTAGGCAAAGTAAGTTCCTACCAAAAAGTTATCGATACCATTAATTTATCGACTTGAGTGCTGGAAGTCCCTAGAACGGGTGTTACTGTCAATTTTGTGACATGACATGATGTTTGTACACAGAAAGCATCTATGTGTGTATAAAGATTTTTGATGTGTTGCTGTTTATAGATGTGTGCGTTTATAGCGATAGAACGACTGGTTACAAAAGTGTGCATTAAAGTGTAAGTGAGTGCGTGAAGCCCCCCCCAAAAATTTCTGAATAAATATGAATCGGTTGACAGCTCTATGGCGCCTCCCCTCCGGTACGGAGGCCTGCGTTGCTCGATGATGACAAATGAAAAGTAACATTCTCATAGCGATGACGGTAGAACAATGTATGAGATTGACGTAAGCTATTGATATGTCACGTGGTCTATTGTATTGCATGACGAATGTAGAAATGGAATCGCTTCGTAGTGAATGCCGTTTGGCTGGAGTAAGTTCACAGTTTATGAGGCGATTCAAATTGATTTCAATTAATAAAATTATTTTGACTATGAGTAAACTGAGTAAATTGGTTATTTGAGTAAATTGGTCCCGAATTAGACAATATTACAACAATAGAGACGAATAGCAGGAGGGAAGGAAGGCCTTTGCCCTGCAGTGGGACACCACATTATTTATTTATTTATTTTTATTTAACATACAAACTGATCTAAATGTATTTCAGTTAGTAGTATCTTAAAACCTATGTTAGGTTTATCTAAATACTAGGTTCTCTTACAATACAACACACGAGCGATAACAAATGACATGGAATATTTTACAACTACTACGGCGAGCAAGCGCCCGACATAATTACAGAATTGAGGGTAGTGTCCCAGAATAACTAGGTAGTTGGTACAAAACGGTACAACAATGACACAGTGCACATGCTCATGATAATCAATATATATTATAAAAGAAAGTTGATGTCGGTATGTTCCGATAAAACTCAAAAACGAACCAATGCAGCCCAAAAAAGGTTTAACCGTAGGGTAGCCCCAACCCTCCCATCCATGAAGAAGGTTCGGGTTTTGGGCTGCGCGGTTAAGGTTCAGAGAAAAACGGTTTAGAAGGTTTGGGCGTAGTAACTATTAAGCAATCTGTGGTTTGGGTTTTGGGCTGCGCGGTTAAGGTTTAGAGAAAAACGGTTTAGAATGAGTTCAACTTGACCTGAAACTCAACCAAAACTTCTAGAAGGTTCGAGGAAGTTCGAAAACTTCGGGGAGGTTCTGGAAAGTTCAAGGCAATTCTAGAAGGTTCGTGAATCTCCAGAAAGGTTAGAAAAAGTTCGAGAACTTTCGAGAAATTTCCAAAAGTTCTAGAACCTTCCGGAAATTTCTGAAAGTTCAAAAACTTCTAGATAAGTTTGAAAAAGTTCAAGAACCTTCGAGAAATTTCCAAAAATTCAAAAACCTCCAGAAAAGCTTGAAAAAGATCGAGAACTTTCGAGAAATTTCCGAAAGTTCTAGAACCTTCGAGAAAGTTCCAAAATTTCAAAAACCTCGAAAAATGTTTGAAAAAGATCGAGAAACTTCGGGAAATTTCTGAAAGTTCTAGAACCTGCGCGAAGCGCGGGGCCCCAGCTAGTAATAATAAATAATTGAAAAACATAAACAGGTGCCGGTAACCTGCTTTCTACGTTCAACTTGCCTTATTATTTACATGAAGAATAGTAAGACAAAGCACATTAATAATAAATGCGTTATTGTAATTAGACGTGATCTTGATGGATGGTAAGAACGTAACGAACAAAGAATGTACCTTCAATAAAAACTGGTAGCGTCTTAAGACAGAGATTCAACAGATAGCGGCACCGTCATAATACATAGATAGATAAATAGAAAATTCTTTATTGCACAAGACAAAAAATCAGTTCATAGGCGAACTTAATCTTGATTAGCATTTTCTTCCAGCACCTTTGTGTAATGTAGAGTGGATGGTACTCGTAATGCTATTGTGAATCATTATAGGTCGAGATTCAATGATTAAGATAATTAAATACCTACTCTAAATAACTAGCTATATAAATGCCTAACATATTATCATTATCATTATATATAATAAAACTAAGTTGATAAAATGTGCGGCCCGATAAAACTCAAAAACGAACCAATGCAGCCCAAAAAAGGTTTAACCGTAGGGTAGCCCCAGCCCTCCCATCGATCAAAAGGGTTCGAGTTTTGGGCTGCGCGGTTAAGGTTTAGAGAAAAACGGTTTAGAAGGTTTGGGCGTAGTAACTATTAAGTAATCTGTGGTTTGGTTCTGTGGTTTCGAGAACTTTCGAGAAATTTCCAAATTTTCTAGAATCTTCGAGAAATTTCCAAATTTTCTAGAATCTTCGAGAAATTTCCAAAATTTCTAGAAACTTCGAGAAAGTTAGTAGTAGTAGAGCTTTTTTGTGAAAGAGTTCGTCCGGGGAAGTACTACCACCATACCTATTTCTGCCGCAAAGCAGTAGTGCTCGCATTGCTGTGTTCCGGTTTGAAGGGTAAGGGTGCCGGTGAAATTACAGGCACATGAGACTTTTCATCTTTATGTCTCAGGGTGGCGGGCGCAGTGCAATGCCACATAGGTTGCGTCCTAGGTGGACGTGACCTATGAGGTAATGCACTGTTCATAGGCAGAGGTTACAGCTTAACATCAGGTGGGCCTCTTGATTGTTCGGTCATCCAAGTAGTATAAAAAAAAAAAAAAAAAAAAAAAAAAAAAGTTCCAAAAATTCAAAACCTCTAGAAAAGCTTGAAAAAGACGGAGAACTCAAAAAATTCCAGAAAGTTATAGAACAGGGGTCACCGAATGGCGGACCGCGGTCCGCATGCGGACCGCCGACCCATCTCGTGCGGACCTAAAATTTGCGCGCTTAAAATTTGTAAGCGGTAATAAATACCCCGAACTACAAAAATTAGCACTGAAACTCCTTACCATGTTTGTGTCAACATAATATGTTTGTGAAGCACCATTCTCGAAAATGAACTTCATTAAGAATAAATTTAGATCTAGACTTACTGATGATCACCTCCAGGATTTAATGTCAATAGCTTGCACCAATTTGACTCCAAATTTCAGACAGATAGTCCGCAACAAGAAATTAAATTTTTCTCATCATTGATTTGTAAAAAAGTACCTTTTTATTGCCGTAATTACATGTTTTGAATAAATATTTTTCTATTATATCTGTGTGGACCTCGATGGTCATTTCATTTCTTTAAACGGACCCCGAACGAAACTAATCGGTGACCCCTGTTATAGAACTTTCGGGATTTTTTTCGCAAATAATCTAACTCAGCCTGAAAGTTTTACGGTACGGTAGCCCGCCCCAATCTCACCCTCTTATTCATGAAGAAGAATTCGAGAATGTTCGAGAAAGATCCAAAATATCCGGAAAGGTTCAATTCTTTAAATTTTTCTAAAATGTTCGAATACCGTTGATATTTAAACACTAACTAATATTATAAAAGCGAAAGTTTGTGTGTGTAATAGTGTATGAGTGTGTTTGTTACCTCTTCACGCTGAAACGGCTGGACGGATTTGGATGAAAATTGGTGGGGAGGTAGCTTAGAACCAGGAGATTGACATAGGGGGAAAGGTAGGGGGGGGGGGGTTCAACGGGGCTACCCGTGCGAAGCCGGGGCGAGTCGCTAGTAACATATAAAAATAATTCAATAACTAACATAAGCACTCAATTTTGGTTGACATTTTGCAATGACAAAAAGTATTAGTAAAGTTTGGACTTGAAGACTCCCATAGAAGCGGCTTTTCTGATTTCTACTGGAAGGGAGTTCCACAAGCGACTCGAAGTGACCGTAAAAGAGGGCATGTAAAAAGAGGTCTTATGCGCAGGGATCATGAGTAGAAGATGTTGGGAGGATCGAGATGGATGTCAGGAGAACTTACTTTACTTTACTTTTAATCATCATCATCGTGATCGCCATGACGATTTTAGTGGTGCGGGGGACGAGTAGCCGGCTGATATGCTAGAGGTAGGCTTTGATTCCCGCCATATATGTTTGAATGATCTACAAATTTGTTCCAGGTCGTGGTGTTGTGTTACAGATATTTTATTTCACGCAGTCCGTTTGGCTAATTACGTCGTAGAGAAATTAAAATATTTGAACTAATGTCTACTTACGCCATTACTAAATAGCCTTAATGGAGCAGCCAAATGGAGACAGACGGGAGGTTGTATAATATTTACCCGATTATTATTTTTTCTTTATAATTGCCGCCACACCGCTTGTGCATTTGCCATTTTCAAGTTTATTTATTGTTATTTCAATATGTTTTACGTAGCACTCCTTCTAAGACGTCAAAGTCACAGTCGAGTCATGTTTTAGTAAAACGGTGGCCAATTTTACTAAAACTTTGGTAGACAATTTCCACCAATTTCAAAAGTCACGCAATTCACTTCCATTTAATTTTACACTTGTGCTTTTTAAACGAGCTACATTAGTTAAAATGCCACCAAAATAACACAAAATAACTCAAGAAAACACTAGGAAAAGAAATAAAATAAAAGTGGACAACGTCTCTTTTCTAAAATGGCGGGAAGAGTCTTACCCGACTATGAAAACGGAGGATTATGTCTTGACAGTCTATGTATGTTTGTATGTATTTATGTGTGATAAGGTCACCGTCATATTACAGCTGTCATAAAATAAAACAGCTGCAATTTTAGTCATCCACCGCTATATGATGTCCGTCATATCTGTGCCGGTATCGTATGATACCCTGCCTTTAGTGCCTAGTGGTAATTTCGCGGTTATTGATCCAACAGGAAATTGGATCGGCTAATTTGTTATAGCACCTGTCCGTCCGTCTGTCCGTCAAATCAAACCGTGCTTTTGATTTATCGACTCAGTACCTCTCAGAGGCTCTCAAAACAGCGAGCGTTTATGACATGTGTTTCTTTTAAGAGACCATTAGAAACATTAAGGACCATTTGGTCTCATAAAATTTATTTGAGATACTCAAATTGTATACTATTGAGCCACTTATCAAAATGTATCGCTCACTTTTAGGTGTCAAATCCTTCCTAGATTCTAATTTACAACATAAAGACATCCTTCAACGACTGGTAATTAATTTTATATTGATAGCGTCCTCAACGCTCAGCTTATTTTTTTTTTTTTTAATTTTTGTATACTTTGTGATTGTCGGACTAAGCTTATGGCCCACCTGTTATTAAGCGGTAACCCAACGCATTACCTCATAGGTCACATCCACCTAGGACGCGCCCTATGTGGCATTGCACTGCGAACGCCACCCTGAGACATAAAGATGAAAAGTCTCATGTGCCTGTCAAGTCAAGTCAAGTCAAAAGTATTTTATTCATTGAAATCACAAGGATCATTTTGAATCGTCTTAAAAAATAAATTTACATTTACTCCTGTTACAACGCAACCAGACCTATTTTTTTATTTTTTTTTATTTTTTTTTTATACTACTTGGGTGATGGAACAAGCAAGAGGCCCACCTGATCTTAAGCGGTAACCTCTGCCTATGAACAGTGCATTACCTCATAGGTCACGTCCACCTATGACGCACCCTATGTGGCATTGCACTGCGCCTGCCACCCTGAGACATAAAGATGAAAAGTCTCATGTGCCTGTAATTTCACCGGCACCCTTACCCTTCAAACCGGAACACAGCAATGCATGCACTACTGCTTTGCGGCAGAAATAGGTACGGTGGTAGTACTTCCCCGGACGAACTCTTTCACAAAATAGCTCTACTACTACTACCTAGAAGAATCAGGCAACAAACACGGTCTGTTTTTCTTTTGATGATCCTTCTTACTACTAGGTTGGGAGCGCCTGTGTGGTGTAATTTCACCGGCACCCATAATACCCTTCAAACCGGAACACAGCAATGCGAGCACTACTTTGCGGAAGAAATAGGTATGGAGGTAGTACTTCCCCGGACGAACTCTTTCACAAAGAAGCTCTACTACTACTATGTAAGATTGTTGGAATGGAAATGCACAATATTTGTAAATTGTAGTCTATATGGTAAGTAGATGTATTCTATTTCACAAAAAAATAGAAAAAACCCCCGTAAATAATTGGGGTTCCACATACTTAGAACTGAAAAAAAAAAAAAAAAAAACCCATACGTGTGGGTTATTTATGGATAGGTCTTCAAAAATGATATTGAGGTATCTAATATAATTTTTTTCTTCTTGAAATTCTTAATGCGGTTCACAGAATACATCTACTTACCAAGTTTCAACAGCCTAGCTCTTATAGCTTCGGAAAAAAGTGGCTGTGACATACACGGACAGACAGACAGACATGACGAATCTATAAACATTCAAACATTCAAACACCCACACAACACACAAACAAATGCTCTCACAAAAACATAAACACACATATACCTACTTGTGTCTATATTTCGTTCTTGTTATAGGTACTGCAGCAAACATATATTTGTTTATAATTTAATTATTTTGTATTTATGTATCTTGAGCTAGTAGCTAAACATGTCCGCCACATGATAAGGTAAAAATGCTATAATTATTATCTTTTTGCCGAATCCGTGTACTACTCAAAAGCTGTGCCACGTGATGACGAAGACTGCTCGGTGAGGATTGAAGCTGACCCCTGAGATACAGTTTAACACTAGTTCAGGGGTTGGTCAATATCCATACCATGCAACTCCGTTGTCGATGGCATTGTTTTTGCATGTAGCTTAGTTTTCTTAATATAAGTTTAGCATATAAACGGTTGTCTGGAAGAGATCGCTGCCTGCGATAAGACCGCCGATTGTAGGACATTAACTTTAATTTTATCTTTAGTTTACCTGTAACTCATATTGTGTCCTCAATAAAGTTTTATATTATTATATTTATATTATAAAAATGCCCATTTGTATAGAGGTTTGTTCGAAAATCTAACTAGCCACCAAACAAAAAACGTGGCAGGACTCAAAGAAAAAAGAAAAAGGTTCGTTTACAGAGAACACAGACCAAGAGTGTACTACAAAGAATGTGAAACAAAAGACAGTGTTTGGTGCTGTGATTTTCAGTGAATTTTTATTGTCTCGCTGATGGTGTGAAAAGTAGAGTATGCTCCTTTGGAATAAAGCCTGTCTTCGTCTTGGGCAGCTTGAACCCTTCGCTTCACTCAGGACTCTATATAACTCCCGAGCGTAGAGTCCCTCGTTACGCTCAGGGTTCAATATGCCGCTCGCGACGTAAGACACTGCTTTATTCCCTTATTGCATAATCTATTATTATATAGGATTATAAGTATAATATGACATTATATGGCCTCATCTAGCAAAGACAGCAACCCACTGGTGAGGAACATCGTAAAACATACAAGATCGATGTGCAATTTGTTTAGTTATGGGTATAGTATTATTTTATATGTGGTTATGGGCAACATTGTAAACCGACGTTATAACATTTGAGAAGTGTGTGATTCTAAATCTGTAATTTCTTGCTATTATCGATCGTAAATCAAAGTAATGTTTTTTTACTGCAAATCATAAATAGCAGATCTACGAACGCTTTGCGCGACGCTGTGATAGATTTGACGCTAAGGCAATAAGTTGATGGGTGTAAAATCATTATTATTTTTGGGCCAGGTTGTCAGTACGTTTTACACATGGCTGTGTGGTGTGGCTCAATAATTTAGGTCAGAAATTCGTGGGCCAGGCTGTCAACATACCGTAATTATTTTTCGTTGATCGCGATCCACATCATATTGCCTCAGGTCATGTGTATGAACCACAAACGTAACAAGTCTAGTCTAGACAAACGATCTTTTAGTTCTTTTTTTCAGACCTTTGATCTTAGAAAAGGATTGTCGAAAAAGTAATTAATAAAAAAAAAGACTGTCAGTTCCATAAAAATAAAACCTATTTACTCGTCTGTACTTAAAAAATTGTTGACTGTTGACTGGATGGACGTTTGTTACCGAAATTGCCCGTTTTATGGCTATGTGAACTTGGCCCTACTTTTGCATTCTTAACTTTTTAAGTAAATTTGTACTTTTGGTATTTGCTTACACAATAATTTAATAAGCAATAAATTTGATTTGATTTGATTTTGAATAACCTAGTCTCATATTATTCATTTCTACCTAAAATGTAAACATTATAAGTATTTGAAATCTCCCTATGAATCTCTTGATTTTGATACCCATGTTGATGTCATAGTAAACTTTTATTTTTTTATCAGTTATTTTTGCATTTAGTAGCTACTGACCCGCACAGTGCTATACAGTGTGTCCAATGGCCATGCTACATAATAATATAACATAAGCTTTATTTTTCCTCTCACAATATAGTAGTAGTAGAGCTTTTTTGTGAAAGAGTTCGTCCGGGGAAGTACTACCACCATACCTATTTCTGCCACAAAGCAGTAGTGCTCGCATTGCTGTGTTCCGGTTTGAAGGGTAAAAGTGCCGGTGAAATTACAGGCACATGAGTCTTTTCATCTTTATGTCTCAGGGTGGCGGGCGCAGTGCAATGCCACATAGGTTGCGTCCTAGGTGGACGTGACCTATGAGGTAATGCACTGTTCATAGGCAGAGGTTACCGCTTAACATCAGGTGGGCCTCTTGCTTGATCCGTCATCCAAGTAGTATAAAAAAAAAACTTAAATAGCACAAATTTAATTTAAAAACAAATTCTTGGTTTGTATCTCCAGTGAGAGGATCGCTGTTAGCGATAAATGCATCCTCCAGTTGCCTCCATGTCTCCCTGTCTCTAGCCGCTCTACTCCATGCTTCACCACCTACATTGACGATGCCGTAGCTCCATCTCCTTTGGGGTGTGCCTGTTCTATTTTTTTTGTCCAGTGGGTACCAATTTGTCACTATTTTAGACCATTTGTCGTCTGCTACATGAAGGACTTAAAATATTGAATATTAGATTTTAAATATTGAAGTTAGGAAGTTTCATATGATGGAGACAAAAAAAGCAAGAGATGGCAATCAGCATGCAGTCGAAGGCCGAAACAAAAACATTACTTGGCCAGTGCTTAGTAAACTATGTCCCTTTTACTCTCACAAGTCTCAAAACACGTCTGGTAGAGAGAGACAGCAGAGTGACTTAGCTAAGCACGGACTAAGTAACGACTATACATAGCACTAACGCTGTCAAAGCCTATGTTATCTATTTTATTTACTTGTGTTTTGTATAGATTTTTGTCAAAATTAAAGTTTTACTTACTTACTATTTATGTTGGTCTTAGTCTTCTCTAGTCTAGGATACAACTAACTCTTTGGATACATGCTCTGTGACTCTATGGCACTATTCAGCATAGAAAAAGGCCCAGTCTCGATGAACATCAGGGAGTGAACCTGATCCAATCGAAGTCCTGAGGGCATGCTGGGCCTCCCGCGGTTACTCACGACTCATTCAATTTCTATGGCGATTACAAACGGAAATATTAATTTATGCTACGTTTTTTATGAGATATATTGTATCGGTGCTATGTTCTGAGTTACTCAATAATTTTAGGTGGTCTATAGGAAGCCCCACTCTAGCTAGAATGTACTACTCGTATTTGACGACCTCTGTGGCGTGGCGGGCGAGGAGCCAGCTGAGATGCGACAGGTCGCAGGTTAGATTCCCGCTGCTTAGTGTAAGAAGTCTAAATTTGAAAAGGTGGTATCATTGTTTTTCTTGATCGAACGAAGTAATGCAAATATTGTATTGAATTTATGATTTCACTTAATAAAAAGCTTAAGAATACATCTATCTTTATATTTTTTTTGTTCTTGGTTGCTATAAGAACTACATATTATATTAAAACACTCGTGTGACACTGTTCTCTGTCTGTGTCTGTCTGTGTTCTGTTCAAGTCTCGGTTTTAAAATTCACACTCGTGTTTTAATAACCCCTGTTATGTAATAGTTTCATAAACTACTGTTAATAGCTAATTGCTAATTGCAAACACGATTTTACAACCCTTAATTACTAGCCATAGGTAGTTGGAAGAAATTATACTCCATAATGTGGTACCTTTTTTCTGGAGTGTGTTTTGTGTCCTTCCACTGAATTACGCATTTGACCAATTGACTGAAAGTCAATGTTTTTCCCTAATATTAACGCAGCGATATAGGTAACGCAAGTCTCATGCCATGTTGTGTCCGGCCTAAGAACAGAACCCTCGACTCCTCCCATGGACGACGTAAAAGCCGACTAGCGGATTATACCAGGGGATGGAGAGCAGCCTACACCTGAGTACTCCACACCTGCGATTACCAATCGCCTGCCAAGCGTGGTTATTATAAAAATCTCTCCCATTACAGAACCCCAAGTCCGAGCTTTGCAGCAAACATCGTAACGATAACCGTGACTACGACCGTCCGTTTACTACGTAGTAACTATACTCTAAACTCGATGAAGACAAAATGTAAACAAACCGCCCAATGCATTAACTTTTTGCTCTGACTGTACTTACAATGCACGTTTATTCCCACAAAATGGAATGGGCCAGGTAGTGAACAAAAAACTACTTATTTAAATTCCCAGCGTCCCAGCGTCGTGGGCCACGTCGTCTTCGAAAATAATGAAAAATGGAACGCGCTGTCAATGGGTCGCGTACCGTGGGCCAGGCTGTCAACATCCCATACTTTATCTAAACATCTATCGCTTAAATTGAAACGTGCAAAGCTACAAAGGTATTGTTTTTTTTTGTCACGAATTAAAAAACAAATATAAATCTATATTGATAAAGGTATTTAAAAATAAAACAGTTTTGTAGTCTTGTACTCGACACAAAGGTGGATGTTGCTGCTTACACCTTGGTGTAATAGGTACCTTAGTCAGCTTTTATAAATCCACGGGAGGAGATGGAGGAGTCCTGCCTTAGGCCGGCTTCCTTTCTTTGACGAATTCTGAGGCGCGGCGGACGAGTAGCCCGTGGCTGAAATATGAGAGGTTGCGGGTACTGTTGTTACTGCGCGACAAATGTTTGTATCATCATCATCAGCCCACACTAGTCCACTGCTGGACATAGACCTCTCGCAATACGTGCCACTGAGCCCGGTGTTCAGCTCTTCTCATCCACTTTCTGCCCGCCGCCTTTTGTAGGTCATCGCTCCACCTAGCCAGGGGCGCCCCACGCTACGTTTGCCAAGACGCGGTCTCCACTCAAGAACTCGCTTACCCCAACGGGTCTCGGAGTTTCTCTGAAAGATAAAGTCCGAAATGAGATTATCTGACAGAGACCTAAAGTCATTGACATAACCCACCGGATTAGCAATCTGATGTGGCAATGGGCTGGTCATATATGCCGAAGAATGTTTGTATGATCTGCAAATATTTGTTCCGGTCTGGGTGTTGTGCTACCATGGTACTCGTAGTTCCTAGCACTTCACTTGGCGTATTTGAGCAAATACTTGCGTTATTATGCCAAGGCAAATAGCACCATGAACGGTTAGACTCATGGTTAATTTTGACTTGGAAACATAAAACAAAAATTCGCGCAAATAAGCCAAGTAAAGTGTCACCATAATCAACTATTATTTATTCTGTGCCATAATACCCATGACACGGGATCCTAGTGTGGTATAAGGACTATGTATGTGACTGTTGGGTGTTAAGTTGTGTTGTGTACATTACTGCAACTTTCAGTTTCGTCTAATTCAACTTTTTAATGGTCGAAAATGTGTTTTTCTTTCTTATTTGAGCGCATGCCGACTTCAACCTTAATATTTTTTCATAAGTGCTGTATTTTTGTGTACTAACCAAATTATGGATCTGTGTGACTGAAATAAAGTTTTTTTTTTAAGGTTGTTGCTTTTTCGTACAAGCGTATTTGCACAAATATGGGCGAACAGAGTATAATTTTATACCGAAATGACTGTTGTTGGCTTCTATATTAGTCATTATTTAAGGCAAATCATATTTGGTGGAAGAAAACAGTCGACTAATAGCGAAAATAACATCGAAATTACTTGTAATGGACTAAAATTTCGGTGTTATTTTCGCTATTAATCCACTGTTTTCTTGAACCAAATATGATTTGCCGCAAACAATGGCCAATAAAAAAGCCAACAACAGTAATTTCAGTGTAAAATTATACTCTGTTCGCCCATATTTGTGCAAATACGTTTGTATGAAAAACCAACCACCTTAATGTAATGAGACATATACACAGAATATATACAGACACAGAGACGCTTGTCGGAATCGTGGTATCACCAGTGTTCTGCGTGCAGCTTTAGTGTGGTCTCTCTCATAATAATTAAAAGCCGAGTGCAAGTGATTTAAATGACACTTTAGATAAATTGCTAATTAACTCCAGGTGTCTGAGCTATTAGTCGTCCGCTGTAGGTATTTAAGTGAGTGACACACCATGCCGGTGATACGCGGGTGATGGATCAAAACGAATAATTCTTGAGACAAGTTTAATATACTCTTTTTATGGAGCAAGGTAAAAAAGGAGGTATTTAAAAAAAAAGTTTTGCAAATATATATTACTTGTAATATATATGCTGTGTAATAATATACACGTAATATATAAGCCCGCGGTTTTGCTCAAGTTTTAACAAAGTTAAAAGTCTAAGTATTTTTATTGCTTGAGAGACATGTTAGAAAAGATGTTACTGTTAATGTTAGCCTGAATCATCCCATTGTTAGGCAAAGGCCCCCCATATCCTCCAGTCACTACACCTATCCATCCTATCCTACCATCCTGTGCTATTGTTTACCAATCTGTGTTAAAGGTATGTATTTCATCGCGCCATCTCCTGCGTGGTCTGCCGCGACGCCGGCGCCGTCTCACTGTGTCAGGGCTCCACATAGTGGTTATTTTGGCCCACAGCTCATCAGCATCAGCCCAATTCCACTTCAGCTGGGCGGCTTTTTCTCCTACGACGGTGATTTTAGTTTTGAAGCGCAGTGTGATGTTTCGAATCCGGTCGGTTAATTTAACTCCCAGAATACTGCGCTCCATCGCCCGTTGGCAAACCATGAGTTTGGATTTCTGAATATTTGTCAAAGACCAAGTTTGCGAGCCATAAGTGAGAACGGGAAGGATGCACATGCCCATAAGTTTGCGCTTTAGTAGCTCCATCAGCTCCTTCATCGAACAATAACTCCTCCAGAAAAGATGTAAAATATTATTATTAGTATACAATAATTAACAATAATTAACCTCTACAATTACATAATAATTAATTATTATGATGTCAAAATACAAATAAATAGGTAATTAATTAATATAAGCAAATTCTAGTTATATACATTGAAATTCTAATATGTTTGTCGCTCATAAATTCATCTATAGTGTAGTAACATTAATTTGCCAAAGGTTTGTATAAGTTTTGCATTCTGTATCCAGTCGATATTTGTTTTTATGTATGGTTTTAATTCTGTAATAAATCTGGGAATTTGTCATTTTTTAATTAGGTCTTATTTAATATAAAACAGTAGTGATGAAATTATATCTATTCTATCACCGACATTGGTTCCTCAAAGTTTTGAATGGAAATCGGTTTTGGACCGCGATGCGACATCATCTTTAAATATAAAACAAAGTGGCTTGGCTTGGCAGTTGGCTGAAAATTGGTGGGGAGGTAGCTTAGAACCAGGAGATTGATATAGGGTTAGGAGGGGGGGGGGGGGGGGGAGGGGGGGGGTGTCACAGGGGCTACCCGTACGAAGCCGGGGCGAGTCGCTAGTTGAATTATATAAGGATCGTTGGCACGGTGTGTCGGCTGGTTAAGCGCCTAAAGCCGACCATATTAACATTTTATTGTTTTCAATCGTCATATTTCTGCTCCGAGAATAAACAATAGTTTTCGCAATTTATTAGTTAATTTTAATCACATAATTTAATTTTAGTATTCATTATCGTCATTTAGTAGTGCAGAGCTTATTTGTAAAAGAGTTGGTCCGGGGAAGTACATAACTCTGCCGCAAAGCAATAGTGCTTGCATTACCGGGATTTATTAGTGAGTGCCGGTGAAATTACAGGCACATGAGACTTTTCATCTTTATGTTCCAAAGTGGCGGGCGCAGTGCAATGCCGCATAGGGCACATCCTAGGTGGAAGTGACCTATGAGATAATGCGCTGCATCAGGTAGACCATCTGCTTGTTCCGTTATTTTAATTTGTATAAAAAAAACAACATCAGCCTACAGAAGTCCACTGCTGGACGTAGGCCTCCCCCATAAAATGCAACGGCGAATAGTGTCTTTGGTCAATCGAGTGGAGAGGCCTTCCTCTTTGGCGTCGTCTGGTTTGTTTTTGCCCTTAAGAACCTTTAAGCCCCAAACGGTTATATGCTCTGCGTGTTATGGCCTGCCCATTGCCACTTCAACATGCTAATTCTGAGATTTATGACGGCCATCTTGTTTCTTCTACGGATCTCCTCATTTCGGATTCTATCACGTATTGTGCTCTAGTTTAGTATTTTAGTATTCAACTTACTATTACTGGAATGATAAATATCTAGGTATTGCAAATTGTTAATACTTTTTAAGTTACCTACTAAGTTTAAGTAAAGCTTAGCATAAGTAGCCTATCAAACCTTTATGTAGCATCAATATGGATATAAAGTTAAAAAGCTTAAATGACAGTGTTTTATTTTAATGAACATAGCAGACAAAATCTACACTAATATTATAAAGAGGAAAGATTTGTACCTATTTTTGTATGTTTGTATGTTTGTAATGAATAGGCTCAAAAAGTACTGGGCCGATTTAAAAAATTCTTTAACCATTGGAAAGCTACATTCACCCTGAGTGACATAGGCTACCAGGGGAGGGGATAGGAAAGGGGGGGGGGGGGGGGGGCTGTTTTTCATCCTGAAACTACCCGTGCGAAGCCGGGACGAGTCGCTAGTCTGATATATTTGTAAAAGAGAAATCTTGAAACTTGTGTGACAAAATACAATTATTCAACAATAGATACAGACAGCTCGCTGTCTCCGATACATTCTCCATTGTCACGCATCAAGCCACGTCAGATGCAATCAGTGCACTGTCGACAACAACTACCATTATTTACTTACCTAGTCGTACCCAATCTCGCCCATTCATACGTCCTGTAATGATAAATTGAGCACGATTAGCATATAAAGGGTAAATAAAAGAACTAAATGCCAAACTGCGGGCATTGTCTTTATTAAACCCATTTATGGCATCGCGATAGCATTTATCGCCGTAAAGTCTGATTTAACTGCTCTTAATGGTCCTTGTAAAATTGAAATAAGAAGAAAAGAGGTCAGAACTGTGTAGGGAATAAAATAAAGGGAAGATTAGGTCAAAAGATAAGGTAAGATTCATTATCTTATAAAAGGCCGATTTAAATATTGGCGTTTAAAAAATCAGAAATGTATCATTTGTCGTTCATGTACCATTACTTTGGTCGAAGCATGTACATATGTTAACCAACTTGGAGCGATGATCACAAAGTAATAGATCTTGGACACAATATTGCAAATGTTCAAATGTATAAGACCTAGGATACCTATTTAATTCTAATTGTAATTTTGTTGCATAAATACAATGTCATTCATAATATTTATAAAATTAAAGCATTAGGATTTATTATGAAAGATTGGATTATTTTTAATAAGTAAATTATTTTATTATCCACAAAAACTTGTAGAATTTTTAATAGTTATATGAATGGGATTGAGTTAGTTATTGGCATAGAAGAAATACGTAATAGTAATGTAGGTATCGCACTCACATATGTTTTAATCCGATCACATAAACAGCCACTTAGTATTATTTTTTGTCACACACGCGAATGATATTAAAATTAGTCAGTAAAACCGACAGGTAAAGCTTTTCGGCCAGTAAAGTCAGTGTAATAACGCTCATTTTACACTGAAAGCCGATTCGGAGTATCCCAGACGTACTCTTTCCAGTTTCTTCCGAGGGTGGATGAACTTCCTATCCCATGAAAGCGAAAACATTTTTTGCTTCATCCCGGTCTTGCGTAACTCGTCCAAGATGGTTCCACTTTTTGTCATAATAGGTACCTTCGTAAGCGAGTTTCTACATAAATTATGCGAATCGTTATTGTCATTGAAGCGTATTAACTTGTTCTAAGGGAGTATAACGTCTGTTTCCTATGGTTGGGCAGAGCACGTAGCGCAATCCATCTATCATTAATTTATTCACCCGTCATACGACGCATTAACTCATAAAGCTGGTTGCTTTTGTAGCCGGCATAAAACCAGCGTGAGTTTGTACCTAAAGTCCGCGCCACCAGGATTCCGATGGCTGTTTGAGGAACTAATAGGAAGATTTTCGCATTTACACTTATGTGATGAAAACTTTTTTGTGGTTTTGTGTTTAGTAGTGGTAGAGCTTTTTTGTGAAAGAGCTCGTCCACTACCACACTATTTCTGACGCAAAGCAGTAGTGCTCGCACTGCTGTGTTCCGGTTTGAAAGGTTATACCAGTGAAATTATAGGCACATGAGATTTTTCATCTATAGGTCTCAGGGTGGCGGGTGCAGTGCAATGCCACATAATAGGGCGCGTTAGGATCTCCTGACGCGTCACATCAATCTGGATGTGACATATAATATGAGGTAATGCATTGGTAAAGGCAAAGGTTACTGCTTAAAATCAGGTGGTTCATCAGCTAGTTACGTCATTCACGCAGATAAAAAAAAACTTGCACCCCTGCACCAGTTTTTTTTGTTAAGGTGGTTGCTTTCGCTTATGGCGCGAAATTCAAATTTTTTCATGTTTTTTGCTCTTCACAGCTCATCAACACTTCATCAGATAGTGAAAACTATGTTGCCGGTAATTATATGACCCAACACAAGTTTTAATTTATAGTATCACAATTATACAATAATAATATACTATAAATATTACAATTGTAATATTTATAGTATAAATATTATTAGTTTGGCTATGAATGTGCTTGAAACAAAAAAACACTGTAAATACAATTAAAGCACAATCGTACGTAAACTATTGATATTTATGTGATACTATAAATTCATATAATGATCGTCAACATAGTTTTCGCTATCTGAAGAAGTGTTAATGAGATGTTATGAGCAAAAAACACAAAAAAAATGCATTTCGCGCCACTAGTGAAAGCAACCACCTTAATTGGCGTCGCGCGGCTTTTGCTTTTGCCAGTTTCAAGCATTTTAATAAACCATACAACCCCCAATTAGCACTAAGCGTTTCGGTTCCACCTTTGTTATGGAAAGAATGGAACTTGTTGCTTTCGTCTGGGTTTCCTGAAAACTATATTATGGGTCTCTTTAAGTCAAGAGTGAATAGGTGCCTACTAGCCCTACGTGCTCCATCGTCGGCCGCATCGTCCCTTACCAACAGGCGAGATAAAAAATTACCAATCATAATAATTATTCTTGTTATTTTCTGATCGCCCAGCCTTTCAGAGAGCAGCTTGAGTTAGGGAACTTTGTACCGGTAAGCACCAAAAGATAGGCGCCGATAACCTTCTTTCTACGTAAAAGAAACCATGGCGTAAAAAGTGATAGAAAAATTCTAGTCGTAAAGTATGATACTAGTTTCTAAACTTAGCTTGCATCCATTACTTCGCATCGTCGTTTGTATATTTATTACCTATTGCCTTAGATAGACCGTTTAGTTTTTACTGATTATTTATGATGGATTACCAAGTAGACTCCCGGAGCTGTGAAATCCCATGCTTGCAAACCTTAGAGCTTGACGGCCTCCGTGCTGCTCTATGTTACAAACGTTAAATTATGATTTCATACAAACGACAAAAAAGGCGAAGCAAACCCCAAACAGAAATCTTTATTAAAAAAAATGTGTGATCTATAAATTATTTAAATAACCCTCACCAGTAAGCCATGAAGGGTTACGTCTAAAAGCTGCTGATGATGATGATGATGATTAGGGTAGGTTTCATTGGGGTTCTTTACAATACAAAATTTCTTTATTTCTGGCAAAAAAAACCATAAATTATATCTTTAGGTATTATAGGAGTTTTTAGGGGTTTCTTGGGGTTTTAAGAGGTTGTAGGGGCTTTTAGAGATTTCTAGAGGTTTGTAGGTGTTTTAGGAGCTTGTTACCTCTGCTTGTTATATCGTTAGAGTCCAAGATCAACCCACGTGTTTTATAGATTGTATTAGTTTTCCTGGCATCTACTGAGCTATCAATGTTGTTTGCCTCTAGACTCAGTACCCTAAAAGAGAAAGTATGTTCCGATTATTAAAAAAAAACAAAAAAATGCCTATGCATCCTTAATATCGTATAGAAACGCAACTCTTCTGCCAATGAGAGGTTTTCGCGGCCGTCTCGAAACATGATATCAGTGTTGAAAATAGATGGCGCTGCGCTGTGGATACGAAAGTCAGATGAAAGTTTGACTTTGTGACTAGAAGGTAACTTTGTCAAATAACAAAAATAGATCAGCTAAGAATTTAATTTATCGGCGGCATCTGTCTAGCTAGTCAAAAAAGGGTAAAACGGGACCCTATTATACTAAGACTCCGCTGTCCGTCCGTCTGTCACCAGGCTGTATCGCATTAACCGTGATAGTTAGACAGTTGAAATTTTCACAAATGATGTATTTTTGTTGCCGTTATAACAAAAAATATTAAAAAATAGAATAAAATAAATATTTAAGGGGGCTCCCATACAACAAACGTGTTTTTTTTTTGCCGTTTTTATAGATAATGGTACGGAACCCTTCATGGACGAGTTTGGCTCGCACTTCGCACGTTTTCTTCATTTAAGCTAAAATTAAAAACCCCCTTTTCCCGTATTTCACTTCATCAGAGTGAACCAAAAACGTTCACTCTGATAACGTCAATGAGTTTTTTGAGGTCAAGTTTTGAGGTCAATGGGTGAAGGTGAACGCATTCTTTCACAAATAAATGTCAAGCGTAAAGTCGTAGAACATCATGTCAGTTAGCGTGCTGATAAATAGGTATTCTAAGCTGTCACTACCAATTTTATTTTGCTAGTTGGGTATGACAGATCGTGTTCACACGCTTTCTCGGTGATCCGGAAGACGTGCATCGTATTACGTGATTGGCAGGAATGATTTGATTATAATGCAGCAGTTACATGAATGTTTTACCCTACGGAGTTTCGGTTCTGTATTACCTTTTATGCTTTCGCATATGGGCAGATCGGTGCAACGCTGCAGGCTATGGGCCCAGCACACGCTTCTCGTCATTGAAATACGTTGCCATTGTGCTGTAATGCCTGAATAAATATTAAGCGTACCACCCAGCGCGGCTCGCACAAAGCCACCAAACTGCCTGCCTGTGATTGATCCTTGAAAGGCAGAGTTATCGGTGCAGCTGTTCGGACAATCGAATGTAAAGTCAGCGGTCATCTGCCTAATTGGATTGTTTCGACTGTCTGTTAAAAAACATTGTATGTTCCGACCAAGAACATTACAACTCTTTATATTCAGAAGAAGCCCAACTCCCATAATATGGGAGGGGTCATTATAAAAATTTGTAAAAGTTAGCGCCATCCGGCCGGAATAGTGAACGAATAAGGAAGGGATGGGGTTTTATGGTTTTTTTCACTCTAGCTAGATTCTTGCATTCTTGGTGAAAATCCTAATTAGTATCCTATATTTGACATATGAGTACATATCTCTACCATTCAGCGATAGGATAAAACACGATTATTTTCAGATATTCAAAACTCCGTGCGGATGGCGCCACCATCTTCGCGGATAACGCTAACACTTTATATGTATACTAGCGGCGTGGCGCCCCGCGGTGTAACCCGCATAAGTCTTGAATATAATAATTGCCTATGTATTATTCTAGGAGTCCAGCTACCTCTAATCCAAACTTTATGCAAATCCGTCCAGCCGTTTAGGCATGAAGAAGTAACAAACACAGTCACAAACTTTCGCATTTATATAATACTAGCGACTAGTAGTTTCAGGATGAAAAACAGCCCCCCTCCTATCCCCCCCCCCCTTTTTGAAATCGGCACTGTCGTTTTTGAGTTTATTCATTACAAACATACACACACACAAAAATTCTAAAATACAAATATTTCCTCTTTATAATATTAGTGTAGAAGTGTAGATTAGTGTGATTTTATGGTAACCCGACCGACAAACCAGTCTACATGTAGTACGTTTTACCAACGACACAAAACCATACAATAGCCAGCCAAGCCATAAATGATAAGCTTTAATTAGACCTATTTGGATAGAAAGTTCTATTCTTCTTGCTTAATATGGTGCTAATTGCACTTTTTCTGTACCATTGTGTTGCTGTAGGCCTAGCACAGGTTGGTATCGAGTAGTTTGCAGCTAGCGTTTGAAACTATTGTATCATGTTTTGACCAATCAAATTAGCTAGATTTAAGCAACGCCCTCTTCGATAGTGAAATTCTCGATAGTTCGAAGCACGACTTTTTGACAGAGCTGGGTTTCGACTCCGAATCGATGACATCTAAGTTTCGTGTAGTTTTGTGAATGAACGAACGGATATTGTATAGAAAATGATAGCACAAGTTGCATTTTGATGTATCGAATCCTTGAATTCGATAGCTGGCTTTCGAATTGATTCTCACGGCCATTTTTACAGTGACATCGTCGTAAAAATAATTTGTGTAGAAATATTTTAATGTTTATTCGTTCTCAATATGATGAGAACGATGCTTTTCGCTGCAAGAAGTTCCACAGCAAACTATTAGCGGCTAGAAGTTCCACAGCAAACTATTAGCAGCTACTGACTAGCTGACGTTCGCGACTTCATCCGCGCGTAGATTAGGTAGTACGTACCTCCTCGTTCTACGCATTCTAAATAGATGATGGTACAAACATCAGTCTGTAGGTAGAAGTCCACTGCTGGACATAAGGATTCCCCCATAGAATGCCACAATGAACGTCCTGTGTCGCCTCCATGCAACGATGACCTGCCCATTGCCACTTCAACTTGCTAAGTTTTAGAGCTAGTCAGTGATCCCGGTTCTTCTACGGATAGGTATCTTCTTTTTGGATTCAGGTACGGAATCTCCGGGCATAGCTCTTTCCATAGCCCGCCGTGAGATTTTGAGCTTGTGTATGAGGCCAATAGTAGGCGATCATGTCTCAGTACCATAAGTCATCACTGCACCGATACCAGACTTAGACTTTGATCATGTTGAGGCTCTGTCTGTGATATGAAGATATAGCGTAGTTTCCTGAACGCTGCCCATCTGAGTTGGATTCGTCGACTAATCTCACCATCGGAGGTCCAACGCCTTCTTAGTTGAATGAATCGTTTACGCAAATAGACATAGAGCAACAACTAGCATAGTCAACAACTTTAACAAAACCCTCACAAACCCATACAACCCCATTTTAGACGGTATAGATAGAACAAAGGACTTTGCTCAGGGTTTTGTTTTTGTCCCAGCTGTGGGACTTAGATAGTTTTCTCGGCTTCTAAACTGCCTATCCTACTCTATGCTATTTCATCAAAATAGTTGGACCAGTTTTTCCTGATATTTTGTACAGACAGACATACAAAGAAAATAATAAATTATATACCTACGAACTTCGTAAAATTCTCGTAATTTAAACATACGCCATCTATAAATTGGCATACAAACCTGTCTCTGGTTATACTATAATTTATTCTGTGCTTTTATTTGTAATGACCAATGATGTGTTATACATTAGATACGCTATTCCGCGCTCAGGATGGTGACAAGTAAGTGAGGTAATTATCGCAAGTTCACTCAGTCGCTCTGTGAACTAGGACGCACGCCACTACTAATAGATAAACCCAAAACTAAAAGCAAGCCCAATACAAACATTCTACGGCAACCACAAAAGAAGAAAAAAATATTTCATTTTGTACAAAATACTAGGTATTTAAATTCGTTTATTTAACAATTTATTTCATTAAAACCATTTGTTTCGTTGCTGCTCTGACACCTACACGTACGTGATGGGTAATATACAATTCGCCGAGGTACGACAGAGAGACACGATCGCACGTGGCCGGCTGCGATATTAGGATATATTGGTGTAGTTAGGACAGTCAACAATCACATCAACAATTTTATTAATTTTATTAATCTTAATTATTTAAAATTATTCGGTTTAATTGTATAAATTATGTAGGTAGCTAGTACATACTACACTGACTCAAAATAATTTTATCAATGTATTTTGTCGATGCCTCCCCCATAAAATGCAATGGAGGGGATTTGCTAATCAACATGCTTAAGAGGCGGATTGGTGATCGCAGTATTGGTGTCGAGTACCCAGATGGATGCTACTGCATAGACATATTATGTTTTTTTCTTTCTCCCAACAGGGTTTCCGTATAGCGCTGTGATTTTATGGTCCTTTTCGTCAATATAAATAAATAAATAAAATAAATAATGCTGGACAGCTCACACATCATTATCTAGCCCCAAGCTAAGCAGAGCTTGTGTTATGGGTACTAGATAACTGATATACTTAATACAATATATTACATAGATAGATATTTTTATTATACATAGAAAATGCCCAGAACACCCTGAACAAATATCTGCGATCGCACAAATATTTGTTCCGAGGCGGGAATCGAACCCGCAACCTCCTGCGTCGCAGGCCAAGCTTCGCCCGCCGCGCCACAGAGGTTGTCAAAACAATAACAAACAATATAAAAACAAAGTAAGCAGCTATAGATAGTACCTACATAAAACACCACTTTCTCAGTGGAGTTTGAATGAGTGTAACATGTCTACTTGTATAGCATGTCTTTGGTAATGACAGCTTGATTGAATGTTGTACCGACAACGTTCGAAATATACAGAAAGTTGTGTCAAACGACAATTCGGCCTCAGAAAATCTAATTTTAATACGAAAAATTATGAACTCTTATAGCTACTAAGTAACTTAAAATACTTTTCTATAGTTTATGCACCATTTTACTCTATAATGTACCATATAAACTTCTAAAAATATAATTTAAATATTTTTCGGAAGTTTACGATTCATGCAATTTATTGCGATGTTTTAGGTTGCGGAACACACCTTGGACACATTTTCATTCTTCTAGTCGCATGTTGCCCGCACACTCTCGTAACTCACTCCGCGGTCGATACGCATACAACAAAATCCTGTGCTGCCGCGAGCTTGCGAAATAGTATCGAAATCGATTCGCTACGTAAAAATTACGCAAATGAAACAATTCCGATAGTCAGCCTGTGCTTGCCCTACTGTACTACTGTCGTTTCGTTTCGTTTCGTTTCGTATGAGGTAGTGCTGGCCTCTGGTGTCGGAGTTTGTCAAGCCGCCCGAGGGCCTCTGACATGGCTTATCGACTGCTATTAATCAATCAGCCGGGACCGACAGCTTAACGTGCCCTCCGAAGCACAGAGCGATGGAAATCCACACATAACTTAGAAAAGTCATTGGTGCGGAGCCTAGGATCGAACCCGGTATCGTTGGATTCTGAGTTGCACTATTGAACCGTTAGGCTACCATCGCTACTGTACTACTGTGATAAACCATAATAGCACTTCGGGTGCCACAATTTGCATAACTATATAAAAACACTAGCGTTCGTCCGAGAAGGCGCATGCAGCAAAATTCCAAGTAGTAGATTTGATTTTTAACTGAGTTAATCAAGTACAATACAGATTAAAAATATGCTTCTTACCATAATATAATTCAGAGAGATGACTGTACCAACAATACTTTACTTATAACGTTTGGCTATAAATTAACTTCCAATATTTTTTCTTTAACCTACATTGTCCCACTTCTAGGCAAAGAATATGGGAGACCCCCATATTCTTCCACTTGTCCCTATCCTTGGCAGTCTCCCACCACTCCTCAAAATTATCAAGACTGTCCCGCCAACACTTTCTCGGTCGACTCCGATATCGCCGTCCTTCAGCTAGAGTGCGCGTCATGTAAAAAGAACGCTGGAACGCCTGAAGAAGTATGACCGCCAGCGTTCTTCTTACATGACGTGCATTATATCAAGGGTTTGCTGAGCTTTGCCCATCTGTTAGAAAGCATTCGACTGTCGCGGAGATAAATTGATCAAAAATTCGATTATTAAAATCAATAGGCTTATTGCATGAGCCGTGTCCATTAGTGGTCGTCTAACTAATGGACGATGTTTCTATCTCTTTCATCAAAATCGGCGCAGGTGTTAGATTGTGATTGCATTTCAACATGATTAAATGTGAAATGTCATATTTAAAAGTACCACCACGTTGGATGTCTGTCAAGTAAGATACTGTTACATTAAATTATACCTACCAATAAATGTATTTTGAAGTTGTAAGAATCATCTCTGAAATGTACATGTTGGTATGTACATTTCAATCATGTTTTATAATTGAAAACAGTTTGTTTACAAGTAACACGTGGTCGGGCGTCTGCTCGTTTACTTGTAGGTATAAATAATTGAAGACAGGTTTAGATATTGTGATAATAATTGATGATTTAATTTATAATTTATACCTACAATATTAGATCGTATAGTTTTCATTGCAATTAAGCAGAGGACGTGATTTGACTATTGTTTACACTTGAACTTGAATAATCTTAATCTCTAAAATCATACGTAAATTCACAAGTAATTATTTGAAACGTATATCACTATAGTAATTAGTTTTCCAATGATCGATTACCAGAATTGTACATAATTAAAGACGGAACATTGATTCCCGCACTTGTCCGACTGTGGGCTTTATAAAGAGCTGCTATTCGTTGCAATGCGGCAGTCTTGTATCAACATTGCTGGCCGTAACATTGAGAAACTGGTATGTTGTTATTTCATATTATTTGTGTAACTATGTAGGTAACTTGATGTGTGTACCTACCTAGGTATATTATATTGACCAGTAAATACAAACCAAGCAGTGTTTCTATTTAAATATGATCAATGGTAAGTAAAATGGAAAATACAAAGCCAAAACGAATTCTTATCTTTTATTTGATTTGACAAACCCATTAATTGATTGGATCCGGCACCGTGATACTCTTACCAAGAGTGTCTTGGTCATTTACCTGGTGCTTATGCTGTTATCAGAAGTGGGATGTAACTCATGTACCTGTTCTAATACATTTTTGTTTTTCATGATGAATCTGGATACACGTGGAGCGTTTCATCGAAATAAAATGTGCTGATGACCCGATTCAACGCCACTGCGTCAACAATCTACAACGGAGCATCTTATCGAAGCGATCCCCACTGAAAACTCTGTTCACCGTCGTTGAAACAACAACGTGGTACCTAACCTACAAATGCCCTTCAATACAGCGACGAGTGACCACAAACGAAAACTTAGTTAAGTAATATTGATTTTATTTACTGAGCAATTAAATATGTTTTAAAAGATGTTTTATCCTCTCAAAGAACAAAGTTCACATCTAAATATAAAGAGACCTGACTGACCTAAGAGAGTAGACTTGGGATCTGGAGGTTCTGTCGTCTCAATGCGAGGGGTTGTACTGGGAAGTCAATTATGAGGTGGTTTTCCAAACTGATACAAAATGGGGGTACTAGTAAAAAAAAAAAAAAAAAAATTGTCTGAAGCCGTTGGTAGTGGATACTTGACATTTTAAATGGGGATTCCTCAATAAATTTGACACTTATCCTGTAAAATTATTTAAAAATTAATTCCTTTGACAGTTAGGTACTCTGAAATATTTACGTACATTCAAGAACCAATGTACCTAGTATATTTATTCACATTTTGTGTAATCAATAGATAAACAAAACTCGAATCAACAACACCTGACATCATTAGTATAATGAGCGCCGAGTCACCCGACTCGCCTTTCGATCAACAACAGGTGACACTGCTGTATAAATAGCGTCGAGCCGACCGACTCAGACACTCCTCGTTTGTCCGTCGGACGGGATGGAGCTCCGGCCTTGTTGCTAAAGACGGCTGATTGTTTTATGTGAAAACTAAGTCACATGCCTGGTTTATGTACCGCTGTTATAAACTTATTTATTTCAGTGCATTTACTGGATGTACATATATTTGGTGTATACAAAAATTAAGTATTGGTCATGAAGTCCTTTTTTTCTTTCATTACTTGCCCATCTCATGTATCTAATGACAAATAAATAGTTGTAGCACTATGTGGCTATAACCTGTTATATACCAACCAAATGTAACAAGCCACTTCTCTTATTTTGAATAACGTACAACTATAGTTTAATGTATAGCCATAAATTATAAATAGTTTGCTACCTGGTAGTAAGAGGGATCATCGAATAAGTAAGCCATGTTTGTTGCCTATTCTTCTAGGCTTGGTCGCGAGTCGCGTTGGAACCGGAGTAGATTTGGTTTATGGGAATATCCAAAATGATTCTTGCGACTTCCATGGATAAAATACTTTAGATCTTGACTTTAACAAGCTTGACATAATATTCTTACTTACTCTTTGTAAAATGGATTAATTAAACATATTCTAATGCATATTTTGTTTCTGGTTTTCATATTGATCCTGATGTTGTGGAGCTCCGTGTTAAGGAGACGTCTTTGTGACCGCTCTAGATGACAACGTGGCATTAACGGTCTTCGATCCTATGAAACATAGCTACAAAGGTCATGTGATGAGAAGACCTAACAATCATGACGTGAAAACGTATCTTCCCATGGCTACGCAGAGACGAGGGAGAAAACTGCCACAAACAGCGTGGATGACAAATGTCCAAAAGGATATGAAGAACCCAGGGCTTTCAACAGACGCAGCTCAATAGTGGAACGTATGACGCCTCAAGGTTATGAAAGCCCACCCTGCACAACGGGAACTGGCGAGGATCAGCAAGACACAGGAAGTTGGTGTATAAGCAAGACACAGGAAGTTCGTGACAAAGCAAAAAGGTACTCGCAAAGACTGTTTTCCTGAAAATTATTATATCAAAAGATTATTTGTTCGACAATGTGGGTAAACGCAAAAAAAAAAATATAGACGTTTCTTGCTTGTTGTTTTACTAGAGATAGGCCGGATAGGTTCGGATAGGAACAAGCCATAGCATTTTACAAAAAAAAATGAGACATTTTATCAAAAGTATACAAATACCTATAAATAAAACCTGGGATCAGCTATCCACTTTCGATAAATAATATTTTTCAAAGGAAAATAATTATTTTAAAAAATAACAATATGTTTGAAGAAATAAAATTAAAAAAAAACAACCACGTTACAAAAATTAAATGAATACCTACTATTGTTCAATGTTAAACGTTGTCAATACCTTTTGGGTCAGTATGACCGAAGCAGATTATGATAATAACCCAAGTCGGATATTTTATTGAAAACAAATTAATAAATAAGTCCTTTAAATTGGTATGAAAATATACACATATTAATTTTCGCTAGTTTGCTTCTGAATCCGATATTTGTTTGAATATTACTAGCAGCGGGAAACATAAATAATATTTCACGGTTAAAAATACTATTACGTCTATGTATTTATCTGCTAGTCGGTTTCTGTCCTGATCCTTCACTGAGACTCACGAGTAGCAGGTGATAGGTGTTGGATTGGTAGAGGACAGAGAAACTTTAAAAAAAACTATTATTTCTATGTATTTATCTGCTAGTCGGTCTCTGTCCTGATCCTTCACTGAGACTCACGAGTAGCAGGTGATAGGTGTTGGATTGGTAGAGGACAGAAACTTTAAAAAACTATTATGTCTATGTATTTATCTGCTAGTCGGTCTCTGTCCTGATCCTTCACTGAGACTCACGAGTAGCAGGTGATAGGTGTTGGATTGGTAGAGGACAGAGAAACTTTAAAAAACTATTATGTCTATGTGTTTATCTGCTAGTTGGTCTCTGTCCTGATCCTTCACTGAGACTCACGAGTAGCAGGTGATAGGTGTTGGATTGGTAGAGGACAGAGAAACTTTAAAAAAACTATTATTTCTATGTATTTATCTGCTAGTCGGTCTCTGTCCTGATCCTTCACTGAGACTCACGAGTAGCAGGTGATAGGTGTTGGATTGGTAGAGGACAGAGAAACTTTAAAAAACTATTATGTCTATGTATTTATCTGCTAGTCGGTCTCTGTCCTGATCCTTCACTGAGACTCACGAGTAGCAGGTGATAGGTGTTGGATTGGTAGAGGACAGAGAAACTTTAAAAAAACTATTATGTCTATGTATTTATCTGCTAGTCGGTCTCTGTCCTGATCCTTCACTGAGACTCACGAGTAGCAGGTGATAGGTGTTTGGATTGGTAAGGGACAGAGAAACTTTAAAAAAACTATTATGTCTATGTATTTATCTGCTGATCGATCTCTGTCCTGATCCTTCACGGAGACTCACGTGTAGCAGGTGATAGGTGTTTGGATTGGTAAGGGACAGAGATACTTTAAAAAAAAGTGAGAGTATTTCGAGAACGAATTACTGGTCAGTTTGGCCGTGAAAGATAAAACAGAAAGTGAAATATAATTTTGAAGAAAAGAAAAAGAGAAAACAGAAAGTGAAAGATAATTTTGAAGAAAAGAAAACAGAAAATATATGTGTATGGTTTCATTGCGGAACGATTCTATTCCATTAAACAAAAACAGAAAGAAAAAGAAGAAAAAAAAAAAGCAGCAAAATGATGGAAGATGAAAATTTAGAAAGAAATTCAATAATTAAAATAAAACACATCGGTAGGCAACTATACCAACAATAATAATAATGAATAGATAGATAGATAAACACTTTATTGTACACCAATCAGAAAAGTAAAAAGATAAAAGAACAAAACACTATAACAGTGACGTACCATGGCCTTATCGCTAAAAACGATGTCTTCCAGACAACCTTTGGAAAGTCATGATAAAACAAAATTAAAAGACAGCGGTGCTCGAGTAAAGCATACCTACATAAATATATATTAATCTTGTTTATTAATAAAATATAACAGTATTAATTTTTTAAAAGAGGCTCAGAAGAAATCTTTATATTTCGATATTGGTATATACAGAATAAAATATTTTGTTAACAACAAAGTACACTTGCTAGTTGTTTTCGAATTATCTAAAATGAAAAGTTAAGCTGTAAGCTATACTGTTCAATAGAAATACAGGTAATTGTAAACTTAAATTTACATAAATTTTTATTTAAATCAATATAATATCAATATTATAGTGTTTGAAATGTATAGAGCAAAATGTATTATTGTACTGATGATTATCAACGAAAACTCAATTTTATGAAAGTCAGAAAAGATCAATGAGAAAGATTCAATACGAAGCTCACTTTGAGATTATTTTGATTTGTGTACTTCGAGAGCGAAGCCCTGTCAGTATGGCCGTGTTAGATTGTGATTGCATTTCAACATGATTAAATGTGAAATGTCATATTTAAAAGTACCACCACGTTGGATGTCTGTCAAGTAAGATACTGTTACATTAAATTATACCTACCAATAAATGTATTTTGAAGTTGTAAGAATCATCTCTGAAATGTACATGTTAGTATGTACATTTCAACCATGTTTTATAATTGAAAACAGTTTGTTTACAAGTAACACGTGGTCGGGCGTCTGCTCGTTTACTTGTAGGTATAAATAATTGAAGACAGGTTTAGATATTGTGATAATAATTGATGATTTAATTTATAATTTATACCTACAATATTAGATCGTATAGTTTTCATTGCAATTAAGCAGAGGACGTGATTTGACTATTGTTTACACTTGAACTTGAATAATCTTAATCTCTAAAATCATACGTAAATTCACAAGTAATTATTTGAAACGTATATCACTATAGTAATTAGTTTTCCAATGATCGATTACCAGAATTGTACATAATTAAAGACGGAACATTGATTCCCGCACTTGTCCGACTGTGGGCTTTATAAAGAGCTGCTATTCGTTGCAATGCGGCAGTCTTGTATCGACAGCGCTGGCCGTAACATTGAGAAACTGGTATGTTGTTATTTCATATTATTTGTGTAACTATGTAGGTAACTTGATGTGTGTACCTACCTAGGTATATTATATTGACCAGTAAATACGAACCAAGCAGTGTTTCTATTTAAATATGATCAATGGTAAGTAAAATGGAAAATACAAAGCCAAAACGAATTCTTATCTTTTATTTGATTTGACAAACCCATTAATTGATTGGATCCGGCACCGTGATACTCTTACCAAGACTCTCTTGGTCATTTATCTGGTGCTTATGCTGTTACAGGCATATCGGCTTCATTGAATTGAGCAGTCAAATAAAAATCCAAACTTATGAAGGATTTGCCAAATCGAACGGGTACCTTCGCTTGAATTATGGGAATTAATAAATAAATAATAAATAATGCTGGACAGTTCACACAACATCTCCTAGCCCCAAGGTAAGCAGAGCTTGTGTTATGGGTACTAGATAACTGATATACTTAATACAATACATTTATTTACAGTAATAATAATACGACTAATACAAAGTAAGTACAAACTAAAAATAAAATAGTAGATTGTATCATAAGGGAGCAACATAATATTTTTACGGCGAGGGCGCTTTTTTGAATCCAGAGCGAAGTGAGGGATTCTAGAGTAGAATCCCGAGCGTAGCGAGGGATTCTTTAGTAGAATCCTGAACGTAGCGAGGGATTCAAAGTACGTCGCCCGAGCCAAAAATATATGTTGCGCCCGTGTGATACACTCTGCGTTTCATCACCCACTATGAGAAAATAAAAGGCGCCTCATATGTTATTGTAATATTATTATTTAATAAAACAAATAGTTGTTTTTTTGTGTTTTTGTGTTTTTTTTGTTGTGTTTTTGGTGTTTTTTTGGGTGTTTTTTTTTGTTTTGTGCTTTTTTGTGCTTTTTTGTGTTTTTTTTGTATTTTTTTTTTGTGTTGTTTTTTGTGTTTTTTTTTGTGTTTTTGTGTTTTGTGTTTTTTTGTGTTTTTTGTGTTTTGTGATATTTTGTGTTTTTGTGTTTTGTGTTTTTTTGTGTTTTTTTTTTTGTTTTTTTTGTTTTTGTGTTTTGTGTTTTGTGTTTTTTGTGTGTATTGTGTTTTTTGGTGTTTTTTGTGTTTTGTGCTTTTTTTTTTTTTTTTTTTTTTGTTTTGTGTTTTTTTTGTATTTTTTTTTTGTGTTGTGTTTTTTGTGTTTTTGTGTTTTTTTTGTGTTTTTTGTTTTTTTTGTGTTTTGTGTTTTTTGTGTGTTTTGGTTTTTGTGTTTTTTTTTGTTTTTGTGTTTTTTTTTGTGTTTTGTGTTTTTTGTGTGTTTTGGGTTTTTTTGTTTTGGGTTTTGGGCCGTCGTACCAGCCAGTATTTATTCAAACAATATTTGCATTCGAATTATTTGGCGCTTGTTCCAAATTCAATAAGTGCGCCGCAATTATCTTTGCCGCGCACTTTTTGAATTAGGAACTTAATAAGTGCGCCGGTAAACTCATTACTGCCCGCTAAACGTTTCTCATAGAAAACACCACCGTTGGGTGCACTTAAAGGCGAACCCAGTCGTCCTTTTCGAATAGATGGGATGAAAAGATATAAAACAGTTGTGCTACCTGAAGACCGCTGCTAACGATCTACTTAAAGGTAGCTCAACTGATCCAAATCACTACCAGATGGATGCGTCCCTAAGAACATAATATATCCCTAAGGACAAACATATTTTTTTTTTATACATAGTAAATATCTAGAACACCCTGAACAAATATACGAATGCTGTTCAGTAATCACAAGAAACAGCACACTTGGCAGCCGTTGAGGCAAGAACTGGACCTACGTCAGTCAAAACGTTTTTGCCGGACAGATGCTCATAATAAATTCACATTGCTGACAAGACATGATGAATGTAAACTTGGGGCTGGGTAACTAATGACCTGAGATATTCAAATTCAATGATAAATTAAATAAAAAATAAACGGACATCCTTTTAAGGTGGCACACACAGAGACGCCGCGTGGCTTTGCATGTCAAACCATCCGCTTGTGAATTTAATTCTAGATTACTTATGTACCTAATACTTCAAACATATATTATATTCATTAATTACTTAATCTTTTTTGCGGTATTACTACTACAATTATTTACAATTACTATTGTTATTTAAACAAGTAACTATTAAAAATACCCTCAACGCAATGAAACGGCTGAACCGATTTTGATCAAACATAGCTACGAACACTAACGACAAATTCTAAAATCAATAAAAAAAAAAAAAAAACTAAATCTGGTCATCCGTTCGGGAGCTACGATGGGACAGACAGACACACACACAGACACGTCAAACTTATAACACCCCTTCGTTTTTGCGTCGGGGGTTAAAAAGGCGAACATCAAAATACTATAGAAACAAAGCTAAACTTGCTGTTCCCACTATTAGGCTCCATTCATGCCATCACGAACGGTTTTGAGCCGCCTCCATCCACCGCCTTCCTGCGACCTCTATAACGTCTTTGGTCCATCGAAGGGGGTGCCTCTGCGACCTCTATAACGTCTTTGGTCCATCGAAGGGGGTGCCTCTTTTGCGTGTCCGGTTAGTGGTTGCCACTCGAGAACCTTTCTTCCCCCACAGTTATCAGTTTTGCCCATTGCCACTTCAACTTGCTAATTCTAAGAGCTATGTTGGTGAGCTTGGTTTTTAGGCTCTAATTCTAATTCTAATCCAAAATGGGGAAGATCTGCACTGACGTCCCGTATTAAGGTGTTTTGTGCATTGTCCCCGTGCTAATCCTAGCCCAGCCAGCCCAACTCCGAAGGACTCTGGGCTGATGGTATCACTGTTCCAGTATCCACGGAGAGCTAATAGATGAAGTGAAACAAGACAAGAAGAACTCCTGGAGTCCATTTTTAGGGTTCCGTAGTCAAAGACAAGGAACCCTTATGGATTCGTCATGTCTGTCTGTCTGTCTGTCTTTCTGTCCGTGTATGTCACAGCCTTTTTTTTCCGAAACTATAAGAGCTATACTGTTGAAACTTGGTAGGTAGATGTATTCTGTGAACCGTATTAAGATTTTTACACAAAAATTGAAAAAAAAACAATTATTTTTGGGGTTCCCCATACTAAGAACCGAAACTCAAAAAAAAAAAAATTCATCAAACCTATACGTGTGGGGTATCTATGGATAGGTCTTTAAAAATGATGTTGAGGTTTCTAATATCATTTTTTTCTAAACTGAATAGTTTGCGCGAGAGACACTTCCAAAGTGGTAAAAAGTGTCCCCCCCCCCCCCCCGTAACTTCTAAAATAAGAGAATGATAAAACTAAAAAAAATATATGATATACATTACCATGTAAACTTTCACTCAAAATTGGTTTGAACGAGATCTAGTAAGTAGTTTTTTATTTTTGGGGTTCCCCATACTTAGAACTGAAACTCAAAAAAAAATTTTTCACCAAACCTATACGTGTGGGGTATCTATGGATAGGTCTTCAAAAATGATGTTGAGCTTTCTAGTATCATTTTTTTCCAAACTGAATAGTTTGCGCGAGAGACACTTCCAAAGTGGTAAAAAGTGTGTTCCCCCCCCCATAACTTCTAAAATAAGAGAATGGTAAACTAAAAAAAAAGTATAATATACATTACCATGTAAACTTTCACTCAAAATTGGTTTGAACGACATCTAGTAAGTTTTTTTTTTTTAATACGTCATTAATCGTAATCCATCCAAGAACTTTTATATTATGTTACTTGCTGCTACGGAACCCTTCATGGGCGAGTCCGACACACACTTGGCCGCTTTTTTTTTATCTGGCTTCCTTTTTGGCTGTGCAGTGTAGTATCACTAGCTCCACTGTCTCCTCATCTTGAAGACAGCCGCGAGAGGGAAGAGGGAATAAATATAACACTAATCCTGTGGAGTGTCCGGAAAGAATAGACCCTTCCATCTCCTCCTGTGGATTTAGTAAAAACCGACTACGGGATTACCCGGAGTTGGTGGTTATTCGTTGTTATAAGAATTGTTCTGGCTGGTTACTTCATATTCCCACGATGATGCGACCCACGTGAAAAGAGGCCCACTGAGGCTATGCCTACCCTTTCAAGGAAAAGGCGTGTGTATGTAAGTATAAAGAAAGAAATAGAACATTAAAACAGTTCCCACATTATTCTGTGCATTATATTTTTTATTCCAAATCATCAGGTATTTATGAATTATACAACGTACGAGTAATTGAGATTATTGCTGCTTTCAAAGAACATGGCCTGTATACAATTTAAATTTTATAAAACGCATTAACTGTAATGGCCGATGCATTCATCAACAAGATAATACTTATAAAGTAAAATAAGTGATGTATATTTTGATGTAGGTATATGAGTAACATGGATGATGTATGCAGCAGACGAGTGATATTAAAAATTACATCGATGAAAACCAATTAGTTTAATTGTCGTCTCAGTCAAACACATGGCGTAACTATTATTTAATCTGTGACATTGCCCTATAACACAGAATAAATAATAGTACAACTATTATTTATTCTGTGCTATAGGGCACAATGTATTTGACTCCTATAGCAAACTGACTATGAGTTTGGGTGTGTTATCTGTGTAACAAACACACAACATTAACACACATAAGAAGTGATGAGCTTAGCAGGGGAAAACTTTTCTCATCGGTGCCAAAAAAGTCTAAGGAATCTTTTACCGTTCGTAATGGTTTTTGAAGAGAGAACAACCAAAATGCAAACATATCCAAACAAAATAAAACCTAGTATTAAATCCCATGCCTGTTTCGTTGGGATGTGGCCTTGAACTTACTCCGTTCGTCTTTCCGGTTCGTTCGTACCTTCCGGTTCTAGGGTTCGTAGTAGTAGAGCTTTTTTGTGAAAGAGTTCGTCCGGGGAAGTACTACCACCATACCTATTTCTGCCGCAAAGCAGTAGTGATCGCATTGCTGTGTTCCGGTTTGAAGGGTAAGGGTGCCGGTGAAATTACAGGCACATGAGACTTTTCATCTTTATGTCTCAGGGTGGCGGGCGCAGTGCAATGCCACATAGGTTGCGTCGTAGGTGGACGTGACCTATGAGGTAATGCACTGTTCATAGGCAGAGGTTACCGCTTAACATCAGGTGGGCCTCTTGCTTGATCCGTCATCCAAGTAGTATAAAAAAAAAAAAAAAAACTAATACATCAAAATTGACAGTAAATGTATAGTTTTTGTCCAGTATTATTTATTTATTTATTTATCTCACAACTCTGAAATTTGGATTGGTGGGAGGCTTTGTGACATAAATAAAGGAACAAGTTTAAAATTGATTTAATTTCGAAATGATCTACGGATCGGATATAAATCTCAGTGCACGAGTCTAGAGCGCAGTTTTTGCTCATTTGGTTGTACCTTGGAATATTTGGCTCATTTTGATCAACTCACGGTTCCGATCACTATCTAATCTATCTAATTAGCCGGTGTGCACCCACTGCTGGGTATAGGCCTCCTCTCTAATACGCCACTCTCTCCGGTCCTGTGCTGTTCTTATCCATTCTCGCCCAACTAATTCATAAAAGCTTGTTCTGAAAAAGATATTTTTCAACAAAAAAAATATGTAGTGGTTTCAATTCTAACTTCATTACAAAGGCTAAATAAGTGCTCAATCAAAAAAAAATATTTATGAAAAAAATTATTAAAATGATCAATTTAAAATGAAGTCATCAATCTTGTGAAATTATACAAGCTTTTTACTTGGAGCTTGTATAGTGCACTTTGCACTAGCACCTGCAATTTAACGTGACACAGAATCAGCTCGACCTATAAACTACACTGACATCGTTTCAAACGACTCGCGCTCTCTACTGCGTGTTGTGCTATTTTTACTGTTTTTCTCTCTTTTTACGACTTCTTTTTTTTTTACCACGTCTTACTTTTACATCGTTTATGTCACGCGTGCCTACGCTATGCAGTTGATGTTTTATTTATTCTTGATCTATGCAGTTTTGTGTAAAGAATATTGAGAATGAATAATTCAAAAGTGGCATTATAAGCATTGTGTTGAATATTTCAGAACCGTGCCTTTGGGCAGTTAGTTCTAGAGGGGCCACCACAAACCGGACGACGAAGCAGAGGAAATACCCTCTCGATGGACCAAAGGCATTATAAATGTTGCAGGATATCGGTGGATGGAGGTAGCTCAAAACTTTTCAGTCAATATACAATAGCATGTAATTGTTTTTATTTTACAAGTCATTAGTATATTACTGCTGTGGACTTCTATAGGCCGATGATGATGATTTCAGCAGTATTGTATATAATATTAAGCTCAAAACGAGACACCTTGAGCTTCAGTAAATTCTCACATTTTGTAAGATTTGAATCAGAATCTCGCACAAAAGCTACAAAACCAATAAGTAGTTTTGATATTAAAATATATACTTTACTTTATCCAATACTTTATGCGATTACAAAGCATTTATAGGGATTTAGTACATGCGTTATTTATGACAGGACTCACATTCCCTTTCAATGGTTAAAGCTTGGGGTTTTATGAAGCATGGCGCATTGAAGAAATATGGGCATTGGCAGGCGATTAAAGTATTAGCACAGAACAAATAATAGTAGGTACAAGTATTAGTGGAGACAACCTTTGAAGTTGCTAATAATAAAGATTTAAATAATATCGGCTAATAGCCGTGGTGTGCTCTATAGAAGAGGCATTTGAAGCTGCTAATAGCCGTGGTGTGCTCTATAGAAGAGGCATTTGAAGCTGCTAATAGCCGTGGTGTGCTCTATAGAAGAGGCATTTGAAGCTGCTAATAGCCGTGGTGTGCTCTATAGAAGAGGCATTTGAAGCTGCTAATAGCCGTGGTGTGCTCTATAGAAGAGGCATTTGAAGCTGCTAATAGCCGTGGTGTGCTCTATAGAAGAGGCATTTGAAACTGCTAATAGCCGTGGTGTGCTCTATAGAAGAGGCATTTGAAGCTGCTAATAGCCGTGGTGTGCTCTATAGAAGAGGCATTTGAAGCTGCTAATAGCCGTGGTGTGCTCTATAGAAGAGGCATTTGAAGCTGCTAATAGCCGTGGTGTGCTCTATAGAAGAGGCATTTGAAGCTGCTCATAGCCGTGGTGTGCTCTATAGAAGAGGCATTTGAAGCTGCTAATAGCCGTGGTGTGCTCTATAGAAGAGGCATTTGAAGCTGCTAATAGCCGTGGTGTGCTCTATAGAAGAGGCATTTGAAGCTGCTAATAGCCGTGGTGTGCTCTATAGAAGAGGCATTTGCTTGTATTTGGTAGTAGGATAAAAAAACTATAGAATTAAGTTCAATTATTATTCAAAGTCTAAGAAGTTGGTACAAATATTTATTTAGATTTTCATGAGGTTTTTGCGCTGTAGATTTTGGAATTGATTACGAAAAAGTCAAACTAATTCCGTCATATTTCGTTTTTCGATCAATATTATCATTTTTTCGTCATGTCAGTAGTTATTTCTCTGTCACGCTGCAAAAGAAACTTTGTCAATCTACAAGTACTAGCTTCGATCGTGTTTTACCGAAATAAAAAGTAACTTTGATATGTCTCGGTACTTATAACTCAATCCAGGTCTATCTGCATACTACATTTCACCAAATTCGGTTCAGCCGTTTCGGCTTGATGCTTCGATGCTTGTTACGAGTACTCAACCACGTCAAAACGGCTGAACCGATTTCGATGAAATTTGGTACACAGTTAGAATATGAACTGGATTGAGCTATAGGCTACTTTTTATCCTGGTAAAACGAGAGCGAAGGCGCGGGCGGCCACTAGTATTAATTTGATAACCTCTGTGGCGCGGTGGGCGAAGGTTCGCCTGCGACGCAGGAAGTTGCGGGTTCGATTCCCGCCTTGGAACAAATATTTGTACGATCTGCAGATATTTGTTCAGGGTGTTCTGGGTATTTTCTATGTATCATAAAAATATCTATCTATGTTATTATTATTATTGTTTTCATTTTCTTTTTCTTTTTCTCTCGAAATATAAATATTTCGGTATTAACGCACCGGCTTAAGCAAAGTTAGAATCATGAGAATGAGTTATAGTATCTTCTTGAACAAATTTCCGTACAAACCGACACGTGTTAAGATGGCTGCCTTATTATTATATTTTTGATCCTACCCACAGGTTGTCATGATCATAAATTCACTTTTAAAGGGCATGGACTAAGCCTGCCTTTATTTGATACAGTTGAATGAGCTGCATGGATGATTTCCTTTCATGTCATGATCCCTTTTATAAATGTAATCAGAGAGAGCCGGTCAGACGTGGGTGATTATTCGCACATTTAACAAGATACGTCCCGGGGCACATTAACAACAAGCAAAGATAATTTGACATATCCTGACACTTGCCTCGAAGGCGGGAGAAGTGCTTATCACAGACCTTTGCCACACCTCTTCTTGCATAGTAACAAAGTTGTAGTACCTAGAGTTTCTGTTTTATGAAACCAGAGCGCTGGCTTATTTAGGAGTGTGGTATGACTGGAAGAAAGCGTTAGCCGAATTAGTCGTGGGAAGCAATGGCGATGATGAGCTCACCACTGAGGCCGTAGTCTGAGTTGACGTAGTCTATAATTGACATGGGCATATGGCTACACAGGGTTTTTTTATGGAAATGTATTAGAAAGTGTATGCTAGATATATAGACACTATATATATATATATATATATATATATTATATAACTCTGAACTCTACCACCTCTGTTACGACTTCGCGCATCGGGCGAGTAGCCAGCTGAAATGCGAAAGGTTGCGGCTTCGATTCCTGCTGCGGGACAAATGTTTGTATGATCTGCAAATATTTGTTCCGGGTCTGGGTGCTATGGTACCATAGTACTCGTAGTTCCTGATACCCACGACACTGAGAACCCTAGTGTGGGATCAGGACTAGGTATGTGACTCAACAGTCACATACTTAGTCATCCACAACTATGTATGGTGTTATGTTATGTTAAATAAAATCTATGTAGCTTAAGGCCAACAACAGTCATTTCAGTGTCAAATTGTTCTCTCTTCGCTCATATATGGAAAAATACATTAGTTTAAAAAAACAGCCACCTTACCTAGATGTGTATTATACAATTTGGAGGCTTGTGTTGTTGTATCGCTATATCGAATGGTAATACATTCAGATGAATCCATGGACACATCATTGATATACAAGCAAATGGCTTATCCTATGACAATCCAGTACCAGCAACAGGCAATAGCATTAATCTCTTGTGACAGCTCAATTACTGCGCCGTATGGCACACAGTCCGACTACGAACTGTACAGGGCGAATATCCTACATCTAAGCATAACGTAGCTAAGCTAACCTTAGCAATTGCTAAGATATGCTCTATCGTCAGGGAATAAGTTTAACTATGCTTGGTGCGAAACCTCGGATGAAGAACACATTCATGCGCGAAACCCTACTAATAGATGTAGGATTTCTCACGATTTCCTGTACTTTCTATATAGGTAGATCACTCGCATAGTTATTTATAACCGAGACTCCTAAAAAAACAGTTGATAAAAAAATTACGTGTTTTAGTGCACGGTTGATCTAAGGTTTTAAAAAATATTATTTACCAGCTATGCCCCGCGGTTTCACCCGCATAAGGCTCGATCCCGTGGGAGTATAATAATAAAAATTACTATAATATGTTATATAAAATGGGTCCAGCTAAAACAAATAATGTACATAGGCGAACTTAATGCTAAGAATCGTTGATTTAGTGTGATTAAATAAATTTAACAGATAACTCAAATTTTATAGAAGATAATGGAAATCTTATGTATTCCTGGTGCAAAAAAGTGTTAAATTGTATCTAACCTACCTAACAAAAAGGAGTAAGTCCTATTTATCTTTGTTATTAGGCATTTGTGATTGACAATTTAAAGATCCCTGACATTTCTATTTCAGGCTACGTGAGCAACTACAATAGAAATATTTATTCTACAGCCTGTAGATTATCGCTAAATAACTTAAGTAAATTGAGCATTAATATTATAAAATATCGCATTACAATAATTTAAACTCGTCTTCTTTACGTCATACGCCTATCATAAATGTCGGAGCGGCCTCCATTCTGTTTAGGGTGGTTCGAATCCAAAAAGACGGACAAAAAGTAGGAAATCTTAAAGCAGCAGTAAATAAATAAATTTTCTTTCTTCATTTTTTTCTTTCATCAATTCTATTACAGGGCCTATAATTTGTGTTGTTTTAAAAATCATTTTAAAATTATTGCCTATCAACATATCCAAAGTTGCGTTTTATAAAAGGTAAAAAGAAGCCCTATACTTTGAACTACACGCGTAATGTCACATTTATGTTATGCATATATACTTCGATCACAGCTAAAACAATACTATACAAGTACTTCGGTATACGTTTGTATGTCTGCTACATGTGTTTATCAGTACTCATTGTTACCGACAGTGCGCGAAACATATATCTGCTGTTTCTTACCTTTTTCTTAGATCTTTTAGAACGGAAAAAGAGACGCTACCATGCTGATTAGATTAATTCTGATAATTACATTAATTAACCACGTAAACAAATTCAAACAAATAATATCAGCAAAGGAATGGAACACACTGCCGTCGTCTGTTTAATTAACCTGAAAATTATAATCTGGTTCTCTTTAAGGCAAGAGTGAATAGGTGCCGTAGACAACAACAGTGCTGACAACAGTGATTCCAGCCAATCGAAGGTCTATAGACCGTTCACCGTAAGATGTCCCCTGCCGTGGAGTATTTACTTTTTCTATGGTTGGCAATATTCCCAAGGCACATAGGTACTAATCATTGAACGGTATGTACTTATCAGATTTTTGGCCGGATAGTGAATTCAGGTTCGTCGAAAGCCGGACCTCTTGTACCTAACACTATGTCTGTTTATTGTGTTGGTAATTGCATTTCTTTATATGGGTCTGGGCTATTTACGGAGATTTGTTTTGAATACGAGTAGGTATTTACGATTGGCAATGAACATACCCTCTACAATTAATAATTGTAAACGATAAAGCTAAGTTGAAATGCTAATTTTAGCCAAATGAGTCAAAACTATGCATGCGTTTTGATTAGCATAAATATACTGATTATTTAAATATAAATATATAAATACACATAAAAAAAACATTTTCCATCCAATTTTTTTTTTAAATATTTTCTTCATTTTGAATGGGACCTATATAATTAAACTACAGGGTATTTAAAAAAAAATTAAAATCGGGTTTGAATCGGCGAAGACATCGCGTAATATACCGTAGGTACATACAATAAACAGGGTTACTCTTCTGACAATCAAGGCCACATCAATTTGTACTATTATTTATTCTGTGGCCGCACCGCACATAACAAAAGAATCAAGTAGTGCAATTTGAACGCGGGATATTACCACAGAATTAATAATAGTGGATTACCAATAAAATAATTTAATTTTATACCCGGAATGAATCTCATGACAATAAGCCCAAACATGGCCAGGATACATTGTTTTATGACGGAGTTCCGGTTCCTACCAATTTCATCAGAACAGTTCGATCAGAACCATGTATTTAAATTTCCTTCGTCATACCCGGAAAATATTTATCATTGAGGAGTTTCGGTGGCCATCCGTGGTCTTCTTCATCGCAGTTCTACTTCACCAAATTATACATTATGTATGCAAATGCTTGACTTTTAGTTTTGCTAGTAGTAGAGCTTTTTTGTCAAAGAGTTCGTCCGGGGAAGTACTACCGCCATATCTATTTCTGCCGTCAAGCAGTATAGTGTTCGCATTGCTGTGTTACGGTTTGAAGGGTAGGTATAGTTGCCGGTGAAATTACAGGCACATGAGACTTCATCTGTATGTCTCAGGGTGGCGAGTGCAATGCCACGTGCCGGGTGCGTCCTAGATTGAAGTGATCTATGTTATTAATGCACTGTTCATAGGCAGAGGGTACCGCTTAACATCAGGTGGGCCCTACTGCCTTATCCGTCATTGAAAGTAGTAGAAAAAAAGAAAAAAATTGTTCCTTATTTCAAATTGCTATATATGCCTATAATATTTGAGGAGTTCCTCAATTCCTCATGGATCCCATCATCAGAACTAGATTTCGATAAAAATGGGAAATAAAACAAAAAAAAATAAAAAAAAAACAAATAAAAAAAAATTCAAAAAAAAACAACAAGATTTTTGCTAATCGATTTATAAAATCTAGGTAACTGAAATAGCTGTGGGTAAAAAACATTTAAAAAAAAATACAACCGGATTGAGAATTTTTTACGCTTTTATTAGCTTGGGTTGTATCTATGTATGTAAGTAACTGAATCTTTGAGCATAATTTTCACCAATTTCCAGAAGTCTGATTAATTTGAAACTTTGCATAGCGAGAGAGTTAGAGTTAGAGTTAGAGTTAGAGTTAGAGTTAGAGTTAGAGTTAGAGAGAGAGAGAGAGAGAGAGAGAGAGAGAGAGACAGATAGACAGTGATAAATCGAACTAAAATATTAAAAATAAATAATATTTTAAAAAAATTAAAAAATCACGCTTTTATAGCTAACTGAACTAAAAAATAGAAAATAATTTTCAATTTCAAAGAGTTTATATTACAGTTGTAGAAGATCGAACAATCAATCAGTTTTTTTTTTTTTTAAAAAGCGTGGGGTGCATTTTACTACTTTTCATAAGTCTCCTCTCATAGATAGTTGCCAACAGAATGATTGTTACATTTACTTTAACAAGAACCCCAAGCTTTTTTAAAAAAAAAAAAACTGATTGATTGTTCGATCTTCTACTACTGTAATATAAACTCTTTGAAATTGAAAATTATTTTCTATTTTTTAGTTCGGTTAGCTATAAAAGCGTGTCTTTTTAATTTTTTTAAAATATTATTTATTTTGAAGAAAGTTAATAATAAGAGTAATGATGAATGTAGATAGAAAATAAGAGTACATGAAAATTCATAGTTTTTGCATGCGCCATCTATGTGTTCTGTCTTGAAGCACAATACTAAGGAAGGTTTAGGAGGTACGGATTCAACTTGCCTTTAGGCTCACACGGTTTCAGTACTTGCTAACCCACTCTACTTCAATCTTTATTGGATAGATGGCGCGGCGCACTTGTTTCTTTTTCAGCAATACAGCTTTGTGTGTCCGGTCTAAGAATAGACCCCTCCGTCTCATCCCGTAGATAATATCGTAAAAGCCGACTTATAGGGATTACACCAGGTGATGTGCAGCAATTCAAATTATTCGGAATTGAGTAGGTTGACTGTTTTTTTTTGTCAAATAAAAAGTGAAAGTTTTTTATTTGGGAGATGGGAAACGATGATGTCTGTAGAAGTAATAAATACTGTTTCGCAGACACCAACGCCCTCCTATAAAAAACCCCTTAACATAAAATAAAATAAAATTTTATCAAAATGGCGCCGCAGCAAACTTCCACCTTTTTGAAGCAAATACCAATCAAAAATAGCAGACGACAAAAAAAAACACTATCTAATTTTAGAATCTGTACCATATCAAGTTTCGTCAAGTTTCGTTGAAAAATATGACCTGTACGCGAGTACCAACACATACATACATGTATACATCCGGATAAATGAAAGCAAATTTTGCCAGTTGTTGCAAGGAGTTACAGTTGTTGCTTCGCTCGCTCGGTCAACTAATATCTAGACCTGTGGGGGTTATCTTTAAGATTTCCATACAAATTTTTGTATCGTAGTGATTGTGAGTGATCGTAGTGAAACCATATAGTTTTATAGGAAACCATATAGTTTTATAGGAAACTGACAAAGAACGGGTCTAGATTAGTATATTGATCATGTAAGTATACCACATTTAGTTGGAGTTTGATGAGAATATCCCAAATTGGAGCAAACTTCGTTTGTATGCAAAAGAGGGCCCAAGCGCCCTAGCGGTATACTCCTCTTAAACTTAAGACTGCGCCAATCCCAGACAGAAATTCGTAATAAAAAACGCCTTGTGCCGCACGAAAACGCAGTTTTTATTGAATATCTCGTAAAATATAGATAATTTTACAAAACCCCTTTTTGTCAACCCTCGGCTTTGTTGTATTGATTTTAGTTACCTATCTAATTTTTAGGATTCCATACTCAAAGGGTAAAACGGGACCCTATTACTAAGGCTCGTCTGTCCGTCTGTCTGTCTGTCCACGTGTCACCAGGCTGTATCTCATGAACCGTGATAGTTAGACAGTTAAAATTTTCACAGATGATGTATTGCTATTGCCGCTATAAAAAAAATACTAAAAAACAGAATAAAATAAATATTTATGGGGGCTCCCATACAACAAACGTGTTTTTTTGCCGTTTTTATAGATAATGGTACGGAACCCTTCATGCGTGAGTCCGACTCGCACTTGGCTGTTTTTTTACCCAATACCTAATATGCACCATTTTAATAAACAATCGAATCTAGACAAAACTTAGAGGTACCTAACTTTGGGTTTTTTTTCTATCGAGAAAATATTGTCCTATCGTGTTTCTGGTACAGTGATCCCTCGGAATGTAGTATCCATTGCATTATGTTTAATTTGAATATTGTACTTGATTTAGTCAGTTAAAAATCTAATCTAAGATTGGTAATTTTGCGGCATACCCCACCTTAAGCAAAAACCCATTTACCTATTTCGTCTGCAGCGGTGAAATTACCAAGATAAATATGAAATGGAAGACGTGATGAATGTGTTTTAATTAAGGTATACCCAGAGGACCGCAGCCATGATTTGAAAGTGTTGGTAGACTCACCCCGACCCGTTTGCATCTCACGTACAACTTCCGAAGCATGGCTTATTTAACTTTTGTTCTGGTGGTAATACAGGTTGGTGCAAAAACTATCATCCGATTTCGTTTTGCTATTTTATATTTATAAGGACTACGCTAAGGCCCGCCTCCCGATGGACTAAGGACATTAAAGGTCGCAGGATTTCGGTGGATGGCGGTGGCACAAGACCGTTCGTCGTGGCATACTACGGGAGTGACCAGACTGGACTTCTACAAGCTTATGATTTTGATGATGATGATGATTATTCTTCTTTTCCCTGAAATACCTCACTCCCGTAATAATGTATCTACTTTAGGCTATATTACGGCCGCCATTATGTTGGTCGTCGCTTTTTAGAAAACAAAGGCGTTGCATTCTGAACGTTATAAAATGGTTAGTACCGTGCGACAGAGACTCGATCGTGGTTTTTTTTTTTGAAAAACTTGTTTACTAATTGAATCGCTACCCTTATAGATTTGTAACGCTACCCTTATAGTAGTAAGTTAAGTTAATTAAGTACCTTTACAAAATTCAGTCCATTGAGGCACAGAATATATAATAGTATACATTGTGTATATTGAGGAAAATGTTTCAGTCATAGAATATAGAAAAAAATCAAATGACAATTTTTGACTGAAGTAAGCGGAGTGAACGAATTCGAATTTTTGTAATTTAACAGAATAAATATTAGTACAAGTACTCCGCCGAGGAATAGCAAACTTTCTGGTTTAAATTTATTCTCACAAAGAAATTAAAATTCACTTTACATGAGAATTACTTATTTTTAACTAAATTTAATGCGCGTATACGAGCGTGCTACAGGTGCATATACCTACAAAGAAAAACATTTAAAATAAACTTAGGTCTACATGACAAATGCAAAACAAATAACTAAAATATTTATAATCACAGATGCTTTCATTTAAAAGTTAGTGGGTAGATTTAAAAAAAAACATGAATGTATGAGCGACAAGACCAAGCCTAGAGCACTGTTGACAAGTTCAAATTTTCAATATTCTGTGACTGAAACATTTACCTCATACGCACTATTATATATTATGTGCCTCAATGGACTGAAACAGTTTAGCAAATAGAGAATAACGAAAAAAAAAATTATAAATTAAGAATAAAATTATTTTTGTGGTTTTTTTTTTTTTTCCTGTTATGAGACTTAGCTAGATCGATTTTTTGCACCCAAAAAACCCCATATAGCAACGCCCAATGCAATGCAATGCGAGCAATACTTATGGCAAGAAGATACTTACAGAAGGTACAGGTGGTAGTATTTCCCCGGACCATATTTATTCTGTGCCCGGACGAACTCTGACAAAAAAGCTCTATTACTACTTAAATGTAATAAAGTAAAGGAATAAACAAGCATTTTTTTATTTATTGAACAGAATACACATAACACTCGGTATTAAAACTTCCGTGAGTGATATTCATAATTGAAAAAACCGGTATTAACTCACGTATGTACTTGTTCCGAGTAATAGAAGACGAGTACGAATTTTTTCAATAAACACATCGTTAAAAATTTCAAAAAATACGCATGTTGACCGCTAAACATGCTTTCCACGGGTAAATACCGGTTCAGTTATAATTAGCTTTATGAAGCTTTCATTCCACCCACACAAAGTAAGACAGATATAATTATACAAGATACAAGACCGGCAAGCCCGACGATGAAAAATACACAGTTGTTATAAATGAGATTTACCTAGAGGGTAATTTCCCCAGCGAGGAGAGTACCTACTGGATACCGTACATTACATCCAACTGACGGAATAGGTACTATATTTGTTTGAGTAATTCAGAATATGAGCTTATAAATAAATAAAATAAATAAATAATGCTGGACAGTTCACACAACATTATCTAGCCCCAAGTTAAGCAGAGCTTGTGTTATGGGTACTAGATAATATACTTAATACAATACATTACATGGATAGATATTTTTATTATACATAGAAAATACCCAGATCTCCCTGAACAAATATCTGCAGACCGCACGAATATTTGTTATGAGGCGGGAATCGAACCCGCAACAGCGTCGCAGGCGAACCATCGCCCACCGCGCCACAGAGGTCGTCGTTATGATGTCGGTCTATTTATTCCGGATTTCTTCTCCATCATCTTCTTCTTCGTCGTATTCTTCATTACTGAAGGTCGTGCCCGTCTTGAAAGGATTTAGTAGAGATGCTGACGATGTGAGATGTTGTGGTTGTTTCTCCATCATAAGACAACGAATATCATACTTCGTGATACGTAGTATCACTATACATAGTATCTATCACTCGGCGATAATGTAGCTTCCTATTATTGAATTATTGTTTTCATCTAAGGACTTTATAACAAATTTATCTATGCTAAGGACTTATGAAGTAATTTAATAATAGTTCACGCGAAATGCTAGCAAAAAACAGCCTTATAAAAAACTGTGCAGGAATGTTTAAAACAGTGCAGGAATGTTGTATGAAAATCCATTATAGGCTGATTTTAGATCATGTGGTTGTAGAGAGGTATTGTAAAGTTCCGAAATTTACAGATTCGTTCCGGCAGGTTCCGGAATTTAGAGTTTACTCTAAATTCTTTGTATAGACATCAATCTTGCAATAAGGGAAATGTTATTATTATAGAAATTTGAGGAATCCAGTTGTTCTGGTTTGCATAAAAATCAATCGCAGTATACACCCATATATTACCTACTTGGCAGGCAAGCAAGAAAATGAGGATTCAATAGATGTGCTTAAAAAATGTGTGGATAAAAATTGAATTACTTAGTTTTTTTTTATCATATCTGGTTTTCATGTAGTGCTATGTCATCCATGTTGTCTCCAGATTCATTGTAGGTAGGTTTATATAGATAGATTTATTCTAGACAGGTTTCAAAAATATGATAGGATGATAAAATTATCATAGGTAACCTATACAAGTTATCCGGACTTGTTGGTAAGTTTTTTTTTATTTTATTTTTTTATACTACTGAATGACGGAACAAGCAGATGGCCCACCTGATGTTAAGCAGTAACCTCTGCCTATGAACAGTGCATTACCTCATAGGACACGTTCACCTATGACGCACCCTATGTGGCATTGCAATGCGCCCGCCACCCTGAGACATAAAGATGAAAAGCCTCATGTGCCTGTAATTTCACCGGCACCCTTACCCTTCAAACCGGAACACAGCAATGCGAGCACTACTGCTTTGCGGCAGAAATAGGTATGGTGGTAGTACTTCCCCGGACGAACTCTTTCACAAAAAAGCTCTACTACAGCTGATTCCGTTGGTATAAGATTTTTCCTGGCTGCTAGCTTATTATGGAATGTGTTATTACTTGAAGAAACCGTTAGCCAGGTCAGTCGTGGTTGTGGGAAGCAATGGCGGCAATGGGCTCACCACTTGTCACGTCTATATTCCAGGATGGTGCAACCCACTGTAAAAAGAGGCCCATTAACGCTCTGCCTACCCCCCTTCGGGGAAAAAGGCGTGTGTCTATGTATGTATTTATGTAGGTCTGCTTACCATGATTCATCGAAACTCTACAACTCTACAAGGGAAGGAATTTAATATGTGCCATCTGCAATTCCAGTAAAAGCACTGATCATATATCTAACTTCTGAAACTAGGTCACAAAACCACTTCATAAATTAGCAAACAGCTAATTACTAGGTTCAAGAGCAAAAACTGCCTCTGTAGGATACCGAGGCACTTAATTATGCACAAGCAGGGTTCAAAATAATTCAAACGTCTGACGGAGGACGATTACCCATTAAATAATTCATGAGGATTTCGGGTGTTGTGTCACAGCTGCCACTAGTGAATACCTACTGAAGATATTGAGTTACGGTGCGGTACGACACCTACCCCTGTAGTACTGCAACTGTGCGGCACGCATAATAAAATGGCTGGCGCAGAATGGACCAAACAATACGTTGGCGCTTTTAGAGATGCATTGCGGTGTAAGGTAGAGCTGGCGAGAATGTTTTCGTAATTCTTAAAGTCGTAAATAAACTAGTGGTCCGCCCCGAACTGAAACCTCGCGAATACCTACACGCGATTTAGGTAGGTTACCTTATTTCTTTCGAAATAATTTACGTAGGTGTGGTTCGAAAAGTTAAACCTACAACGTCGTTCAAATTCCTAGAAACGGGAGGTCAACAATGGATGTTATACTGGTTCTCGTTTATAGAGTACAAGTTTCGAAATTATTCAATTTTAGACTTTTCTCGGTATTTGTGTCATAAAAGCTACAAACATACCAAATTTCAGCGTTGTAGGATTAGTAGAAGTACCCTAGAGGTTTGGTTTTTACATTTTCGATTTACAATAATATCTTAAAACTACATAAGTTAAAAAATTATAATAAATAATTTTGCAATTTTGAAGCAAGGGGCTTTCATATGACACCCAATTTGATATGATATTCTCACTTTTATTTGGTTTAATCACTCTTGGACCTCAATATCTCAACAACCCCCCGACAGATATAGCTCAGAACTTTACCAACAAATTGTACAAATACTATCTACCTCCCAAATTTAATTTCATGAAGATCAGATTAACGGTTCGGAAGTTATGCTCGGTCACACATACATACAAACATAAAAACGCCGATTCTTTCATGTTGACTCAGAGAACTCACTTCGCTCTTTCAATAAATAAATTTAAAAATAAAATAACAACAAAAAAGATTTTGCTCATCTCAGCTTATCAACACTTCTTGTGATAGCGAAATCTATTGCTAAACGAGGAGACCTTACACAGCTATTTTGATTGATAGTGTCTCATAAATAACATTATTTTAGCTACGAAAGTCAATAAAAAAATAGAAGTCATGAAAGGATATTATGAGACAGTGCGATCAATCGAAAAGTGTGTAAGGTCTCTGAAAAATAAGGTTTCGCTACCTCAAGAAGTGTTGATGAACAAAATAAAAGTTGAATTTTAGAGTAGTTCCTAATCTTAGAATATAGAATAAACTTCCTAATATACCCCTTGGCTTCATTAGTAAGATCAATGCACACAGGATCATTCCTGTGCGCATTGATCTTACTAATAAAACCATAAAAATTTTACGCCACTTAATACCTAACGTTACATCTTAACGAAAGCATTCCCGCCAGTTCTACTTCTGCATGTTCTCTGTGTATGAATGAAGTGCAGTGAAGAATCTGTATCCTTACGCGTCAGTAGACCAATTTAAATCCACAAGTTTTACAGAAACCGTTTGTGTGCGGTGCGTTGCGATTTGTGCGATGTCGCACCGCACCGTGTGTGTCCGCTTCTTCCTAGCGGAGGCGGCCGGAGAAGACTCGTCGATCTTTGATTTAATTCCGCTTCGCAAATTATTTCTCGATAAGTCGTATCAAATGAGTTTGAGCATCATATTCCTGAAGTTAGATATTGTCTTCTCAACTTGAGGAATTTACTCACATCGGCATTCTTTGGACTGAGGGTTAGAATTGTTGAGATAGAATGTTACTAACATAGACGTAGAATTTTTTCGCAACGCTCTAAATCTATGGTTACTACTTACTTTGGTCAGTATTATGTTATCTGTGCTTCTGTGAGAAGTAGATATATTAACATACTTATGTAATATATTTGCTACATTTTTTTATCTTATTTACTAAGTGAATCTGTAATTTTATCGTGTATAGTAAGTGTCTCCCTCATGGAGGTATAATGTCTCCTCTTACAATGTCCAATGACCGTCTTCAGCCATTATTGCGCATTATTGTCATTTTAATTTTTGAAGATCGAATTCTTTCACATTTCCTTCTGACCGTCTGTCAACGGGCTGTATCTCTTGAAACGTAATAAAGAATCCATTAACAAATATAAAAAAAAGGTAGGCGCAAGACATTTTCAAAATGTGGGTAATTAGCTGCTATAACAACAAATAATGAAAATAAAATCAAAATCAAAAATTAAGGAGATTACTACATTGTCAATAACCCCATACCATAAACTTTTGTTTTTGCTCGATCTTATTAATGGCTTTTGAACCGTAATGGGTTAACCTACCTACTCGATTTTCATAGAGTATATATATAGAGTATTAACAACTATTTAGTTGTTATTTATTTTATTTTATTTTATTTTTGTTTATTGAAAAGACCAACAGCTACAATAATAAAACAAAATCACTTAATTATATAAGTTATACAGCCAATTATAGGTCTCTCTAAATATTAAACTAAAACTATGATAATTTCCTACGATAATTATAATAAAATACATATATAGATAAACACATAAAAACAAAAAAATAAGGTTCACTACATTAAATTATTATATAAGAATATCTAATAAGTACATAAAAACAAATAGTTAAGGTTCACTACATTCAATTAATAAATAAGAATATCTAAAAAGTACAAAGAAACAAATATTTGGTTTCACATTACTAGGGCGTGTTTAAGGGTTTATCCACTACAACTGAAAATTATTGTTCTGGATTTTAAAGTAAGTTTATTATCGCTTTTTTGAAGGAATTTTTACTGGTGTTGAACATGTCAACACCCGAGAAGCGCTTGTTATAATTGGAACAAATTCGATTGATTGGTGCATTCTTGGCATAATTAGTGCTATGATAAGGGAGTGAAAAAAGCTTCGTATGACGCGTCCGCGTTGAAGGCACATTTAAATTGATACAGGCGAGTAACGTCGGGGAATCCAAATTGCAATTTAATAAATTGTACAATAGCATATTGTCTAATAAGGTACGTCTATCTTCTAAAGACATTAAATTGTGACATGTGCAACCATCATTGTAATTGTAGAATACTCGTTTGCGGTAATTTAGATGTTTTATAAATTTCTTTTGAATTCTCTCAATTTTATGATTGTAAATAATATACTGAGGAGCCCAGATACTGCTAGCGTATTCCAAGACACTGCGGACATAAGCGTAATAAACTGTTTTAATGCAGGTAAGATCAGAGAAAGGTTTACAGGTACGGATAACGAAGCCAAGGTTCCTATAAGCTTTATCTGTAATATAGTCTACGTGTTCAGCCATGGTAAGTTTACAGTCTAGGATTACCCCAAGATCTCTTATAACACTGACTTTTTCAATAGGGATATTGTTTAATGTATATGTGAATGTTAACGGTTTGAGCTTGCGAGTAAACGAAATTTGCTGACATTTAGGTACGTTTACAGTAATTTTGTTGTTAGCATAGTAATTTGACAGAACATTGAGAGTATTCTGAAGATTGGCACAGTCTTGAACACTTTTAATTTTACAAAAAATTTTAAAAATATTTATAAAGCGCATAAGTACGTTGTTTATTATCGTTAAAATAAACCTATTAAAAAGTACATACCTTGTATTATTATTTCTGTAAATAAATGTATTAAAAAATTATAAAGTAAAGTACCTAGTCTCTATAACAAATAATAAAAATAAAATAAATAAAGTTAAATCTTGTACGATGGTATGGCACCCTTCGTGTGCGAGTCTGACTCGCACCAGGTCGTTTTTTTATGACCATTACGATGCCCTCTACGATGTTGCAATACTTTTCTCCAAGCAACATAAATGAGCTAATTTATGCACTTAAGACAGCGCCAACACCAGGGAGAAATCTTGATACAAAAAAAAAGCCTTAGATCGCTCGAAAAAGTGTTTTTATTGAATATCTCGTAAAATATAGATAATTTTCGTACTGAGTAGAATCATTTGTTAATTTTAAGCTGTGTAGACCTTTTTTTGGCCATAATTTTGTTAATGTTAAACATAAAGTAATATTGTATAAATCGCTGTTGGTTTACCAAAATAAATAAAATAAAATAAAATAAAATAAAATTTTACAAAACCCTCACAGCATACCTTTGGTTTTGTTGTATTGATTTTATTTATCGAATTCTTTACCCAATAATATGCATTATTTTAAAAAACAATCGAATCTAGGCATACATCTAAATAGACGTAACTTTGGTATTTTTTTCTATAGTGAAAATAGAGTCCTATCGTGTTTCTGGTACAGTGATCCCTCGGAATTATAATGTAGTAATAATAGTATCCATACATATTTTTAATTTGAATATTTTGCTGTCTCTTAAAAATCAAATCAAAGATTAGTAATTTTGCGGCATAAAATAAAGAATGTTTTTGCAAACCATGTCAATTAGGTAAGCAGTAATTAGGTAAGCAGGTATCGCTGCAAGCATTAAAAGGAGTTATTACCCGCAGGTTGCGTTTGTGTTAACAAGCTTTAAAAGAGTGCCTTAAGGAAAAACTATGAACTAGCAGCATTTTCTTTGTTGGATCGTAAAATGTTTTAATTTGTTGCTTTCATGAACTGTTTTTCAACACGGTTTTACTGCTTTAGTTAGGGAGTTTTCATGAGTATGGAAAATGTGGAAGTTTATGATACAAGCCTTTCCCGCGGCTTCGCAGGCGATAAAAAGCTGCCCCCCCTGCCCCTGCCCTCCCGCGCACCGCCAGGATCCATCCACACACCAAATATCACCGTTACGTAGAGAGTTGAGTAGAACTCTACACATGACGCGAGCGTAGCCGCGGGCGGAAGCTAATAAAATATAGTCTATAGCACTCAGCGATAATGTAGCTTCCTGTTAGTGAAATAATTTTCAGAATCGGATGAGTAGTTCCGGAGATTACTATACAAACATACAAACTTCTTATAAGTAATATGGCAATTCTCTTTTTATATTAGTGTAGATTTTGATGTGGGATGTTCTGGCGAAATTTAAAAAAAAAAAAAAAAAAAAAACTGAATAGCAATAACGTGCCATCATCAGCCTAAAGAAGTCCACTGCTGGACATAGGCCTCTCCACGACGAACGGCCCGGCCCGCCTCCGACAATCCATAATGTCTTTGGTAGAGCGAGAGGGAGATATGTTTTTTGAGAAACCAATTTCGAGCCGTCCGAGCCGATAATATTTTTTTTGTGAAAAATATATTTTAAAATACAAGCTTTTATAAAATTATTGATCGTAACCGTGTGTTGATCAAAATGAGCCTAAACACGGCCAGTCTACTACTCGTATTATTCATCGAGGAGTTCCGATGTCCACCATCACCCTTTGTTTTGATGTCTCCATCATCAGATCAGCTCGCTGTCACCATTATATAGTATTGTCATCAGAAATTGACAGGAATGCCATATTTCAGCGGAATCGGTTGAGGATAACTGCTTTAAAATTCAGTTTCAAGATTCCACCCGGACAAACATTTCCCCGGACATACATTGCAAGTTAATATAAAGATTGTACAATAAAACTTTTTTGTATTTTCAAAATTTACCCAAGTCAATATAAACTCTATTGAATACTAGGTATATTATATTTTTCCCTGAGAGTCCCATTGACTTGGCACACCCTGTCTAGCTTGCCTGTTGTTATGCCTTGCTACGCTGCCTGCCCTTGTATCACCGCTTTGAATTTACATACAACATCAAAATTTAACCGGAAAACCGTTCCGTTTACGAAGCTCTTAAACAATTTGCATGGAAACGGAAGTAAAGTTAATTTGAGCAGGTGTTATATGGATTAAGATAGGCAAAAGTGGGGCGAGCTTTACGAGAGTTTCGTACAGTGTACTTGCTTATATACGGTGTCTCTACTTGGAAGTTCTGCCTCCTTATCTCACATTGACTCGTGCGTTTACTTAAAAGAGAGAATGTGAAGCCGAGCTCCACCAAGATTCTAAATTAAAAAAAAAAATTGGGAGCTTTCTCCATTATTTCAGATTGCTCATCGAGAATCAGATTTAAATCCTGGTGGTCCTAATATTGTGAAATTACAATACAAAAACTTGAAGGAAAGCTATTTCCGAGTTCATCTACTGTTGGCGGAGCAGGCAACTCGTGGTAGGTGATAAAATTATTGCCAGTAATAATAATGAAGCCGGTAAACGGTGAAGGAGCTATAAGTTCAACGAATTTTTTTGTATAAGGCAATAATTCGGGAGCACGCTCTGACATCGTGTTTTTGTGTATAAAAAAATATTTAAAATGCCCATTAAAGTATTTTTTTTGTTGATAAATTCACTATCTCAATAATTACCTAAGTTACCAAATGTTTCAAAAATTAAAAGACATAGGTAAGTCTAAAATTGAGTAGTGTTGGACTGCAATTTTAAAAAGGTTTTTTTTTTATCGATTGAAGTAAATCAAATATTTTTCCGAATTTATACATGTACATTCTTTTTGTTGTCTGGAGGTGCCACAAGAAAGGAATTTCCAAAATTCAGTTCCATAGGGGTGCAGCGGGGTGTTGATGGTTTTATAGAAAAAACCCAACCCGGACTAAGTCTTTCTTCTATAGATTCTAATCTGCTATAGAGGCAGAAGATTATGACGAAGACAATACAAAATTAATAACTTATTTTATATGTATTTATTTACAAGGCAGCTCTCGGAGCTGATGCGTGTATATGTTAGGCCTTATCTGTGGACTTAAAAAAAACGTCGTTTAAAAGTCTGGTAGCCGGTTCCAAGTGCGCACAAAGCGATTGGGCAAATGTGCATGCTCAGTTTGCTGGTACTTGACCCGCGTTGCAGCTTCAGCGAGTGTCCTCTGAGCCCTATATTATTGTTCATGGTATATAGTGTCTGTGATAAATCTGGTATAGGTACTGTAGTGGTTGTGTAGGATCTTATAGGTCTCTATGAGGTATCCACGCTCTCTACGTATAATACGTATAGTACGTATATAACGTATACTTTGTCTGATAAAACATGAGCGTTGTGCTTCTGTCTGTAGTTTTACTATTATTTCTGTAGGCATAGGCATTCTCGAGAGACTGAATTCACGCATGCCGTCGTCAGTGATAAAATGAGCATACGTTTTTGTCGCCAGCGCTTCTTCTCTTACGGTAGGTACGTATTTACCATGTATTTATGTATTTTTAGGGTTCCGTAGTCAAAGACAAGGAACCCTTATAGATTCGTCATGTCTGTCTGTCTGTCTGTCTGTCTGTCCGTGTATGTCACAGCCTTTTTTTTCCGAAACTATAAGAGCTATACTGTTGAAACTTGGTAGGTAGATGTATTCTGTGAACCGCATTAAGATTTTTACATAAAAATAAAAAACAAATAAAAACCAATTATTTTTGGGGTTCCCCATACTTAGAACTGAAACTCAATTTTTTTTTTCATTAAACCTATACGTGTGAGGTATTTATGGATAGGTCTTCAAAAATGATGTTGAGGTTTCTAACATAATTTTTTTCTAAACTTAATAGTTTACGCGAGAGACACTTCCAAAGTGGTAAAAAGTGTGTGTCTCCCCCGTAACTTCTAAAATAAGAGAATGATAAAACTAAAAAAAAAATTTGATGTACATTACCATGTAAACTTTCACTCAAAATTGGTTTGAACGAGATCTAGTAATATTTTTTTTATTTTTGGGGTTCCCTATACTTAGAACTGAAACTCAAAATTTTTTTTTCATCATACCCATACGTGTGGGGTGTTTATGGATAGGTCTTCAAAAATGATTTTGAGGTTTCTTATGTAATTTTTTTCTAAACTGTATAGTTTGCACGAGAGACACTTCCAAAGTGGTAAAAAGTGTCCCCCCCCATAACTTCTAAAATAAGAGAATGATAAAACTAAAAAAAATATATGATGTACATTACCATGTAAACTTTCACTCAAAATTAGTTTGAACGAGATCTAGTAAGTAGTTTTTTTTTAATACGTCATTAATCGTAATCCATCCAAGAACTTTTATATTATGTTACTTGCTGCTACGGAACCCTTCATGGGCGAGTCCGACTCGCACTTTGCCGCTTTTTTTATACAATGACTTAATGGTACGACCTCATGTCATGACTGTATTCATCGTCTAAAAATATTGTTTATATAATACTACTGGTCGCTCGCATTTAACCAGTATTTTCCACTTTATTTATTGAACGCGAGGTGAAAGGGAAACCACAGTTTGGCGTCGCGATTTCTCAGGTAGCGGCCTAATGCCGTCTTGTGCCGGGATACCTTTCAAAAATCGATGTTAAAAGATAAAACAATCACAAAGCGTGTGGGGTGTTTATGGATAGGTCTTCAAAAATGATTTTGAGGTTTCTTATGTAATTTTTTTCTAAACTGAATAGTTTGCACGAGAGACACTTCCAAATTGGTAAAAAGTGTCCCCCCCCATAACTTCTAAAATAAGAGAATGATAAAACTAAAAAAAATATATGATGTACATTACTATGTAATCTTTCACTCAAAATTGGTTTGAACGAGATCTAGTAAGTAGTTTTTTTTTAATACGTCATTAATCGTAATCCATCCAAGAACTTTTATATTATGTTACTTGCTGCTACGGAACCCTTCATGGGCGAGTCCGACTCGCACTTTGCCGCTTTTTTTATACACTGACTTAATGGTACGACCTCATGTCATGACTGTATTCATCGTCTAAAAATATTGTTTATATAATACTACTGGTCGCTCGCATTAACCAGTATTTTCCACTTTATTTATTGAACGCGAGGTGAAAGGGAAACCACAGTTTGGCGTCGCGATTTCTCAGGTAGCGGCCTAATGCCGTCTTGTGCCGGGATACCTTTCAAAAATAAATGTTAAAAGATAAAACAATCACAAAGCACAGGTAGAAGTAAGAAGAATAATTCATGTGTTCACTTTCATCATCATTGTTTTGCCCTTTTCCCAATTTATTTGGGGTCGGCGCAGTAGGTACGTCTCTTTCTTCCACTATGAGGTGTCAGCCGTCACCTCATCATTCAATCCCTTCTCATTCATATCATCTCTCACGCAATCCATTCTTTTCTTAGGTCTTCCTCTTCTTTCCCATCCACTAAAATTCATATTCATCACTCTCTTAGTTATATGCGTTTCATCCCTCCTCATACCAAGATTTAAAAGTGTGGGGCAAAAACGGCGACATCATTTTTAATACAAAACCACCCAGACCGATATTTTTGAACACTTCTTCTTACTATAGATTTCTATGGCTAGAAAGAAAGCAACCTTTCTATAGTACTGATGATGTGATGATGTAACTATAGATTTATAACAACAGCATGTGTGTAGGTAATCGTTTGAGTTACGTCTTCGCCACGTTTCCTATACATCACACAAACGGCAAAGAGAATTTCCGTGTTTGCGGTATGCATAACTGGTATATGCATAGGTATGGATTACTGGATGGTAAATCCACTACCAACAGAACTTAGAACGTATAACGTTTTTATTTTTTATTTTGCTTCAATTACAGTTTAATCTACAATGTTCCTGTTATTAATATTGTATTGGACGGTGTTCGAGATAATTGGTATGATCTATGTATGTTATAGTATTGTTTCAATAATTTTTAGGACTACTGTTTACGCCGACTGTACTTCACTAACAAAGACGTCAAGGGATCTATTAGGAATTTTAAAATGGCCTAAAAATGTAAGGGATCTATTAAGAAGATCAAAGTCTACAGGATCATAGCCAAGGGATCAATCAGGAACTTCTCTGCTGGTCAAATTAAAAACACAAAACTGGAGGTTACTGCAACCTACATACAAACGAAGTTTGCTTCTATTTTAGATATTATGATGTAAGCATAATCAGTATACCTACTAAAATCTAGATCCCTTGTTTGTCAGTTTTCTAATACAATTATATGGTGTCCAAATCACACTAACTAATAGATATTTAGGGAAATCTATAGTTTGTCAATTTAATGGAGAATTGACAAACCACTAGATAATTAGATTATAGCTTGTGTCTACAAAATTTAATTGTCATTTTAATTTGCATTTATTCATATCCAAATGAGGACCAAACATCACTTTGTATGGAGCGGGTTAGCAGCATAGAATATATATTCTATGCTGCTAACCCGCTAAAACCGATATAAAGCACTCTTAGAGTTAATAAACGTACCTATACATGCAGAGTAAACAATGTCACACGATTCTTTTTGTTCCATATTCATGGTTTTGCAAATACCAAAAAATATGGTGGATGGAAAGAACCAGTATGTGAAAGTAATCTATGAAACTTACAGAGAGACCCATTTTATGCATATTTATAAGCAAACAGGAATTTAATTTAAAATTTTCGTGTTTGTAAAATTTTTTTAGCTTGCAGGGTTCTGAAAATATAAATGTACCGAGCGAACGAAGTCGCGAGAACAGCTAGTAAGTACCTACTAAATACGTGACAATCCACCGTCCCATTTATAGCGAACATGAATTTATCTAAATCACTCCGTATATGTAACCTCAATGCAGTTCCAGAGCCGATTATGGCAGCACTATGCCACTGAGCCGCAAGATTGGAATTCGAATCGGCCTGTCCACCATGATTGCGTGTTTGTCGCACCAATTGAATGCCACCAATTTGGACTGGATCCGTGATACCAATTTATTACATAGAACCGTTGACGGTTACAGGAATTTAAAGCTTAGTGACAAACTCACAAACTGTTTGTGAGAGGGTGGACTTTTCGTCAAATCAAAATCAAAGCCAAAATCTAAAGTATTTTATTCATTGAAATCACAAAGATCATTTTGAATCGTCTTCTAAACTAAATTTACTCCTGTTCCAACGCGACTAGACCTAGAAGTATCAGGCAACAAACATAGTTTGGCTTTATTTGATGATCCTTCTTACTACTAGGTGGGGAGCGCCTGTGTGGTGCGTCGAGAACAAGAAGATGATTCAAAGTAAAAAGGAAAACCACCTTAAAAGCCTCAGGTAGGCAGTCAAAAGTAATATACTAGAGAATCAGCAAAAGTTCATAAATTCACACGTTACGCTTGATAAAGTGCAGAAAAGGTGGCCACAGAACTTGGTCACAGAATAGTCAAAAGTCAAAAAGTATTTTATTCATTGAAATCACAAGGATCATTTTGAATCGTCTTAAAAAATAAATTTACATTTACTCCTGTTCCAACGCAACCAGACCTAGAAGAATCAGGCAACAAACACGGTCTGTTTTTCTTTTGATGATCCTTCTAACTACTAGGTGGAGAGCGCCTGTGTGGTGCCTCGAGAACAAGTTGAAGCTGATTCAAGGAAAAAAGGAAAATATAAGTAGGTAGTACATACAGTACGGCCACTCTCCGCCCCGCGCTTCAGCGAGTCGTCTTTAGTTTAGGATGCGCATAGTTTATGTGAGAGTATGCAATTCAATGCTTTGTATGAGTGTCCGGAGTAACTATTAAGTAATCTGTGGTAAAACGGACACCTACACAATGAGTAGTTACCCCATAGGCATTTGGGCGGTTTATATTTCAATACTTGGCATCGAATTGGTTTTGTTTTTGTGTTACCTACGTGATAAACTAGACATTTTACGAGTATGTTTTGCGTGATAGAACTAACGATAAGTTATGTCGTAAAACAAAATCAGATATACCTAATAACCGAAATAAACCATTCTGAAACGCATAAAACTAACCGCGATAAAGTGGCACAAGAGGACACAAAAGTTTTATAAGATGTACGAATTTTATGACAACTTTAAGATCCCATTCCGTCACAGAGGCAATGATACCGATAGTAGAGATGCCAGATCATAGTACAACGGTTGCTTCTTTTTTTCGATCGAACGTAATAATTAGAATAAGAAGAATAAGAATAAGAATAAGAATATCTTTATTGATCAGCTGTGTACATGGTGATGTTTAATAGTAAATAGTTTCAACAGCCTGCCCATTTCGAGCGTACAACATAAATGTGCGAAGTTTAAATATAGGTAACAATTAATAACTAATGTTATTATCTTAAACTCCTAAAATCTTGATCTAAAACCTATAGATTAATTAAGTTGAATGCAACCAATTTGCGATCTTCAAAATATTCGTTCATAGTATAGAATGCTTTAGAAATTAGCCATGCCTTCAGTTTCTTTTTGTAAATCGTGTTTAAGGCCGTGAATCGTGTTTAAGGCCGGTACAAGCATTAGACAATATCCTGAACATCAATATTATTATTCTCAGAATTTATATATCTTTATTTAAGATTAAAATTTGTTTTAATGGACGTTTGGGTTAGGTACCTTTTACCTTACCTAAACGTTATATTCTTGCATTTGTTGCTTCAAATAAATTTGCCTGGCCTGAAATTACGGACGTTTAAAACGTCATAATACTTTTTTACGAATTAAGTATTTACTGATTCCAAGAGTTGTCTTCAATCTATTCTTTGTACCCATTTAGAGATAAATCTCGGTTTCCGATTATTTTACAAATTCGAGAAGTTTGTTTCACTGTCATCAGCTTAGAAAAAAAAATTCTTGCTTGGATTCCAGGTCATTCTGGTATTTCGGGCAATGAAAATGCTGACTCCTGTGCTAAGCATGCCTCTCAAGTAGGATCTCTTGAGTATTTTAAAATATTCTGTCATGATCTTGATCAATGCTCAAAAACTCACTTAGATAGATCTTGGTCTGAAAAATGGGAAACTTCCAGACAATTGAAAGGAAAGCATTATGGCGGAATTCAACCAGAGATACCCAACAAACCTTGGTTTTTCAAATTTCGTGCTGCCAGTAAATCCTGCACTTCTACTGTTTGTCGTTTGAGACTTGGTCATGCATGTACTCCTGTGTTTCTGGCTAAACTTCGGATAAGGGATCACTCTCTTTGTGAGTGTGGTCTTGATGAGGGTAATGGTGATCATATTTTCTTTAATTGTAAAAATTAACCCTTTTCTCTGTATGATATTATTCCCTCTGATATTCCTCGTCCCACTTCCTTTAAATGTCTCCTTGCCCTTGTTTCTTCACCTTATTATGTAAATATTTGATGTAAATTTATAGATAAGTTTAAAATTAATCTTTAAGCTTCGTATTATGTTGTGTTGTTATAACAACATAGATAATCAGTTTCAATTTGTAATTGGTATAAAGTTTTAGTTGTAGTACTTAAGTTTTTTAGATTGAATTTGGTAGTTCAACTTGATACTTTTGCTGGTTTTTTTTTTGGCTCTCCGTCCACTCCGGAATAACCTTCGTGCAAAAGCTGAACTTGTTTTAAAACGTGACATTGGCGAAATTGTGGTCTATTCCGCAAGGGCCACTTGTTCAAGAACTGAACTGAACTGAACTGACTTCCGATACCATTGACACAGAAAAAATAATACTATCCATTGAACAAAATATCGACCCTATAAGAGCAGATTTTGAATGTGTTTCAGGATTATACATATCTCCGCTCTCCTGTCCCGATACCGACTCTTCGGTACATTCCCACATTAAATTACAGTCCATTCATAAGCCAGAGAGCGGCAGAGATGTCAAGCATCTCGGATTGAGGTCGGACGTTGCCGGCAGCGTTGCTCTAGATTCCGTGGAATTTGTCCAACATTCAGTGAATTGTTATTTCATACTTTTGGTATGAACTAGATGCTGACGCATTGTTTTTAGATACCTAACTTATACCTAATTCCCATTGCAAGTACAATATGAAATTGGCCTTTGACTGTAAGTACTGAAATCCAAAGATTAGAAAGTAGACGGTACCTATTAACTCAATGGTTGGGAAGGAAAATATTTTTCGTATGATTTGTCAACTCACTCTACATTATGACGAGTTTTTGTATGACAAGTTGTGGAAGGATTCGCCTCCGTTCGTCGTGGATATCGTCCAGGGGTACATGGGGATCATTTACATATTCCTAATCCTAGAATCCCCTGTGTCGTGGGTTTCAGGAACTACGAGTACTATGTTACCGTAACACCCAGACCCAGAACAAACATTTGCAGATCATACATACATTTGTCCCGCAGCGGGAAATAACGTCACGCATCCCTGCCGGCTACTCGCCCGCCGCGCCAGAGATGTCGACAAACATACAAAGACTCGTAAGCGCCCGCTCAACCCACGACCTTTGGATGAGAAAGCGGGGGCAGTACCCAATGTAACTGCTTACTGAAGCAACTCTGAATGAACCCATTACCTTTGAGTGATAAGGTGGGTCTCACGTTTACTGGGCTCCGTTCTAAAATCTGCAACCGTGGTTGTCTATTGTCTAGTTGTTTTGTGTCTAGGCTATTTTGTCATATCGCATTAGTCGGTATTATATTATTTAAATAATATCTGCTTTTACCCACAAATTACAATGTTTAAGATTGTTTTTATCGTGCGAAATAATGCGAATCATGTTTAAGGCCCTACAAGCATTAGATAATATCATGAACTTCTATGTAATTTTTTTTCAAAACTGAAACCGTAATAAAACTTGTTTTTTTGATATGAACGTTTGTGTTAATATTGATTTAGTGAAACAATCGCTCTTGGTGAGTTTGTAGGTTAATGTGACATTTATGATGGAATGTCCTATTTCTCTGCATTTCGGTTACGCTGAATATAAAATTATTAAATTAAATTGTTTATTAGATAAAAGTAATAAATATTACCACTGAAATGATAATAATAATAAATAATAAATAATGCTGGACAGTTCACACAACATTATCTAGCCCCAGGCTAAGCAGAGCTTGTGTTATGGGTACTAGATAACTGATATACTTAAAACAATATATTACATGGATAGATATTTTTTAATGTACATAGAAAATACACAGAAAACCCTGAACAAATATCTGCGATCGCACAAATATTTGTTCCGAGGCGGGAATCGAACCCGCAACCTCCTGCGTCGCAGGCAAAGCTTCGCCCGCCGTGCCACAGAGGTCGTCACTAATCTAGAGATTATAAGGATTTTAAACAAATGTTTGTGTTTCATTACTAACTATTTATATTACCAAAATCTTGAAGAAACTGCCTTTTATACACATCAGAGTGCTTTACTCCCATTATTTGAGGTGATTGTGGTGATTTGAGAACGCTCTGAGTTTATGAATGGTGCAACCAAACAGTTGCTCCGACAACCAACAACCGGAAAGTAGCCATTGAAATACAGACCTACTTACCGTCATACACCTCGGTATTTGCTTGTAAAAAGATCAAAGTCAAAATAACCTTCAAAGCACCTAAACTCACTTCAATAATGTTGCTGAAGGTAGGTAGGGATGTCGAATTAAGCTCCTCGCAAATAGCCGATCTCCGTTAGCGCAGTTAGCAAACTTACCTCAATCTTGCACCTATTACACCTCTTTTTATTTCTGGGAGCCGGGAACTAATCCCTTGTTTAATGGCTCGTGAAGACACAGCCTAAAATAGGATCGTTGGGTGTATTAAATGTATAGACAAGATATCATTCGAGTACGCCCAATCTATACCTCTTGTGCATATTATGTGTATGTAGACGTCAAATTCATACTGGAAGTGAAAAAGCAGTGTTAAAGGATCGCGCTTTTGCCGTTTTCCTTTAGAAACACAATCATATAAAATGTCCATGCTGAATTAATTACTTGCATGCTTTGATGAAATGTATAATCGAAGCTTGCATGAGATTGTTGCGTTGTGGCTTGCGCTAGTTCTCAGTTAATGACCAAGCGTTTTCGATACCAACTGTGCCAAAGCCTAGGGGTTGTTAAGGGGCGTTTAAGAAGCAAGTTCAATTTGGAGCCACGAACTGACGAACATCCCATAAAACTTCTTAAGAATTACCGTCTCCGCCCGAATTGAAAGGGAATTTTAAGTTGCTGCCGAACGTAATTAAAGACTTCTCCATTTAATTTGGAGATTTTGTATTATCTTCAACAAAATACAGGATATTGATCTGTACCTACTTATATCAATGATATGAACTGAGGAGAGTCTAGCGAACAACTGTGACTTCGAACAGGCTCTATAGGACCTAGGCTTTGTGCTCCATCGTCGGCCACACCGTCAGTTACCAACAGGTGACATCGCGGTAAAACGATGGTCTGTCAATGTTACAAAAAAGCAGCCAAGTGCGAGTCGGACTCGCCCATGAAGGGCTCCGTAGCAGCAAGTAATATATTAGGGGGGGGGGGGGGGGGGGACACATTTTACCACTTTGGAAGTGTCTCTCGCGCAAACTATTCAGTATAGAAAAAAATTATATTAGAAACCTCAATATCATTTTTGAACACCTATCCATAGACACGTATGGGTTTGATGAAAACAAAAATGTTGAGTTTCAGTTCTAAGTATGGGGAACCCCAAAAAATTATTGTTTTTTTTCTATTTTGGTGTGAAAATCTTAATGCGGTTCACTGAATACACCTACCTACCAAGTTTCAATAGTATAGCTCTTTTACATAGTTTCGGAAAAAAGTGGCTGTGACATACACGGACAGACAGACAGACAGACAGACAGACAGACATGACGAATACATAAGGGTTCCTTGTCTTTGACTACGGAACCCTAAAAAGAGCCTATGTTTCTGTGATTTCAAATGTATTTACCGAGTACCTATGCCTCAAATCAACATGCATTTCAGTACCTAGGTAATTTACGTCGCAAACTTGAGGTGGAACTAGTTTCCAAACAAAAAATGTCTCCTTTTACGTCTCTATAAAAGGTTTAGAGTTTAGACTATGCATTGATAGTTAGTCAGTGAGTCGTTTAGTCACGCAAAGGTTTTATTTATACTTATTTGAGTACCGAAATATGTTCTGTACCAAATATAGAACGCCATTCACCAATTCGCACAGTGTGCGAAGAATTGTGAGAGGAATTAGAATAAAGTATAGACAGTCAAACTTAAAACTGAACTTCATGTTTATAAGGGTATTTTTATAATGCGTTGTTAATTTAACTTGGGTGTTAATTCACCTGGTATAGGTGAACTACATACCTGAGGCCTTAGACAAAGTAACATAGACACTAGTAGAAATAAATAATTAAAAAAAAAAAAAACACTTTTATAGCTAACCGAACTAAAAAATAGAAATTTTCAATTTCAAAGAGTTTATATTACAGTAGTAGAAGATCGAACAATCAATCAGTTTTTTTTTCTGTTGGCTATGATAGGAGAGTTATGAAAAGTAGTAAAACGCAACCCAAGCCTTTAAAAAAAAAAAAAAAACTGATTTATTGTTGGATCTTCTACTACTGTAATATAAACTCTTTGAAATTAAAAATTATTTTCTATTTTTTAGTTCGGTTAGATATAAAAGCGTGTTTTTTTATTTTTTTTAAAATATTGTTATTTTCATTTTTTATTTCGATTTTCTCTCTCTCTCTCTCTCTCTCTCTCTCTCTAACTCTAACTCTAACTCTGAAACTAACTCTAACTCTAACTCTAACTCTAACTCTCTCTCTCTCTCTCTCTCTCTCTCTCTCTCTCTCTCTCTCTCTCTCTCTCTATACAAAGTTTCAAATTAATCAGACTTCTGGAAATTGGTGAAAATTATTCTCAAAGACACAGTTACATACATACATACATACATACATACATACATACATACATACATACATAGATACAACCCAAGCTAATAAAAGCGTGTTAAAAACAAAATGTATGAGATTGACGTAAGCTATCGAAATGTCACGATATTGTTATTAACTTATTATCAATGATATTGTATTGTATTACGACTGTAGAAATGGAATCGCTACGAAACGAATGCCGTTTGGCTAGGCCGGCAGTTATTCAATCACCTACCATGTGAATAAACACTCAAGGACACCACGCATTATAAAAATATCCTTATAAATAAAATAAATAAATTATGCTGGACAGTTCACACAACATTATCTAGCCCCAAGCTAAGCAGAGCTTGTGTTATGGGTGCTAGATAACTGATATACTTAATACATACATACACATTACACACATTACACACATTACACATTACATTATACATTACATAGATACCTATTTTTTACTATACATAAAAAATACCCAGAACACCCTGAACAAATATCTGCAGATCGCACAAATATTTGTTCCGAGGCGGGAATCGAACCCGCAACCTCCTGCGTCGCAGGCGAACCTACGCCCGCCGCGCTACAGCTATAAACATGAAGTTCAGTTTTAAGGTATATAGACTGTCTTTTATGGTATAAAATGGTATATTATGGTATATACCAATGTTGCAAGTCTGAAACTTAGAGTTACATTCAGCTCACAACTTCGATCACAAATCCCACACGAGCTACTTACTCGTAGATCCGAATTACAAAATTCCATCAATGTACGAACGGAGCCTCTGGCAGTTCGATAAGCTTCAAAATCAATTTCGAGCTGTTTACAGAGAGCAAGCCGCAATACCTATCTACGCGACCAGCTACACATAGTGAGGCCCACTTTCCACCAAGCATCGAAATAATACCTATATACGCGACCAGCTACACATAGTGAGGCCCACTTTCCACCAAGCATCGAAACAATACCTATATACGCGACCAGCTACACATAGTGAGGCCCACTTTCCACCAAGCATCGAAACAATACCTATATACGCGACCAGCTACACATAGTGAGGCCCACTTTCCACCAAGCATCGAAACAATACCTATATACGCGACCAGCTACACATAGTGAGGCCCACTTTCCACCAAGCATCGAAACAATACCTATATACGCGACCAGCTACACATAGTGAGGCCCACTTTCCACCAAGCATCGAAGCAATACCTATATACGCGACCAGCTACACATATTGAGGCCCACTTTCCACCAAGCATCGAAACAATACCTATATACGCGACCAGCTACACATAGTGAGGCCCACTTTCCACCAAGCATCGAAACAATACCTATATACGCGACCAGCTACACATAGTGAGGCCCACTTTCCACCAAGCATCGAAACATAGAAATCTGTAGTAAGGAGACTTGGTCAGAAAGCGTAGCGCGTGTCACCAGAGTATGAGCAAATTGCTCATACTCTTTCACTCACGGTCAATTGACTGTCAAGTATTTACGACGTTAATCATTATAGAATTTGGTAGATCAACCTGATAATTTTCTTGTTTATTTTTTAAATTGGCACACCGTCCACTCTCCTTAAACCGGAATATCCTTTGTGCAAAAGCTGAACTTGTTTTTAAACGTGACATTGGCAAAATTGTGGGCTACTCCGCAAAGGTCACTTGTTCAAGTATTGAACTGAAATCAAACACAGAATTTGATGATAAAATGTCAAAGATACGTTGTGACCATCGAGCAACGCAGGCCTCCTTACCGGAGGGGAGACGCCATAGAGCTGTCAACCCATACATATTTATTCAGAATTTTTTGGGGGGGGGGGCTTCACGCACTCACTTACAGTTTAATGCACACTTTTGTAACCAGTCGTTCTATCGCTATAAACGCACACATCTATAAACAGCAACACATCAAAAAAAAATACACACTTAGATGCTTTCTGTGTACAAACATCTTGTTATGTCACAAAATTGACAGTAACACCCGTTCTAGGAACTTCCAGCACTCAAGTCTATACATTAATAGTATCGATAACTTTTTGGTCGGAACTTACTTTGCCTGCCATCAAGGGTCATTTAAGGGATTTAAGGGCGGCTAGGGATGGGGGGAGGGGTTGAACGCTCTCTGTGAAGGGGGAGTTGCGGAACCGCCCCACTTTTCGAGGGTAACATAGAGATCATTTTGTGGATAACTATGAAATTATCTGGCTGTAGAGATGGCTGTATTAGTAGGCTGGAGAGAGAGGGGGTAAACGTGGAAACTTAGAGTATAGAGAAAAAATCAAATTTTGAGTACCCCAGGTACAACCACTAGCTCATGAGATGATTCGTTCTTGAGAAAATTGAAATAAAATTTTGTTCAAACTTACAATAATTTCATAAAATTATGGGCTGGCAAGTCAAAAGAGACGAAAGGAAAGAAAAGGAAAAACGCTTTACTTATCTCCCGTCTTCCTTCTAACCTACATAATCCATATCGGTTCTGGCCTCGAAATATACCATGTATTATATCTGTCAGTCACTGTCATTATCAAAAGCCAAAAATCATGATCCTAACTGTCAAAAAACTACATTAGTCATTAAAATGTAAAAATAGTTCTTCTTTTTTTTTAAACAGGCCTAAAAAACACACATATCCCACGACACAGGGGATCCTAGTGTGGGATCAGAACTATTATGTGTTGGGTGTGTTAAGTTTGTTAATGTTAAACGATGGTAGGTAAAGTAACGCAAGGTAAGTAAGTAACGTAACATAGGTAAGTAACGCTTTATATAGTATAAAATTATACCTAGCTTATTTTTTTTTTCATTCTTTGGTCAGTTGAAAAATAGGGTGTGAATAGGAAAATCGCACGACAGGACGGACACTCTCATGACACGACTTTTCTTGAAAACGAGTAAAAGGAGTTCAAACTGGGAAATGCTTTTGTTAATTTATCGTGATCACGTATCCCACAACCTAGGTTTGGGCATACGCGTTACTAAAACTGTTTTCATCCGATCATTAGGGCGAGCGAAGCGAGTCCTCTACTATCCCACAGCGTATGCAATTTTGTGGTACACTTGACGAAAAAACTATCCGTTGTAATTTAACATAGTAATTTAAATTAATGTCTAGATGTGTTTAAATATAAAAATCAAGAAAAAAAAACTTGCTAGCCCTCACCAAGCATGTTTTGCTTTTGCTAGTAATTAAATTGTATCACGATGAGGGCCGATTGCTCTGACAGAATGAATCGATCGTGTGACGCATAGAGTACAAAAAGTGTGACAGTGCTTACAAATAAAAAAATGCCGAATCGTTAAATTTTCTGCTGTAAATCAAGGTCTGGAACATCGAATTTACGAAAAGATGGTGCTTTGTTTCACATTGTACATAAGTGAATTTCATTAATATATATTTATTTTTATTTTATTTTTTGATGCTGGACACAGTTCACACAAGATTATCTAGCCCCAAGCCAAGCAGAGCTTGTGTGATGAGTACTAGATAACTGATATACTTAATACAGTACTTTACATAGATAGATATTTTTTATTAACATAGAAAATACCTAGAACAAATATCTGCAGATCGTACAAATATTTGTTCTGAGGCGGGAATCAAACCAGCAACCTCCTGCGTCACAGGTGAACCTTCACCCACCGCGCCACAGAGGTCGTCAATTTATGGCATAAAATGAATAATTTAAAATTAAAATCATAACAGTTACCTACATTGTTATATACCAATACCTTCATGGTGATTGGATTAACGGTTAGAAAGTTAGGTTAGGTTAGGCGTCTACAGAATAATATAAATCAAATTTCAATAGTTTGTAAACGAGCATTTATTTTATCGATAAAAAAATCTACTTTATTATTGAGGCACATCACTAATTTAGTAGTATAATAGAAAACACGGGTAACTCACTTTCAGAAATTTTAGGGAAATAAAAAAAACTGTTAAATGAGCTCAAAGCTATTTCAGTGTGCATTGAGGCTGTTATTGTTAGCAGTTGCTTATTTTATTATTATTTTATTAGGTTTACCAACAGTCTACACATGTATACAAATACATGAAGAGGTACAAACTATATACCTATCTTTAGCTACACGAGAAACCAAAGAGGGCTTTTCATTTTCGAATTAAAAAAAATGTAGTTCGATTTGGGTCGATACATGGCCCTGACGCAACTGTAGTTGTCAAAATTAACAAATGCATCATCTGTTCTTTTGTGTGATAGTAACAAAATACCAAGAAAATATATCACTTCGTTGTTGACTTTGACATTTCACTTTATTTTTACAGTTAAGTACACAACAGCGCCATCTATTTTCAAGGGTGTATGCATGATTTAATATGGCCGTGAAAACCCCTCATTATAGGCAAACACAACGTGCACAGATTGCACAGTAACCAAACAATTGGCGATCAACAATTTTTTAAAAGCATATTATTTACTTTTAACTGAAAAGAGTAAAGTTAATTAAGTATGATCAATATAGCCGATTTTGATCAAATCAACCACGTAGTTTTATTCTTATTATAAACTAGAAGCGCCCCGCAGTTTCACTCGCATAAGTCTTGATCCTGTGGGAACATCTAAATAAAATTGATAACTATTCCAGTGGTCCAGCTATCACCATTCTAAATTGAATCCAAATCTGTTCAGCCTTTTCAGCGTGACGAAATAACAAACATACATACAAACCCTTAGAAACTTTAGCATTTATAATATTACATACATACACACATATGTAAACTCACGCCTGTTTCCCAGAGAAGTAGGCAGAGACCATGAAATTCCACTTGCTACGATCCTGGCATACCTGTTTTGCTTCATTCACTCGCATCACATTATTCATACATGCTCATTGGTTAAGGGTGCTCTTGGCCTGGCCATTCTCCAGATCGACCCTGATCTAGTCTGAATACCTTCACCAAAGTCTCCCCCTTCCAACTGTCCCATTCATGCTCATCTTATGAATTAGTTTCGTCAATCTACTATCATTCATCATTTCTATATACCCAAACCATCCAAGCATACCTTTCTCAATCCTCTTCACTATACACGTGCTCTTTCATTTTACAATGCTCTCTTAACACACAGTTTCTTATTCTATCTCTCAAAGTCCACCATACATACTTCTCAAACCTCTCATCTTCACTGCATTTGTTATAATTTCATGTTTATTCTGCCTTAGCAACTTTCGCTACTACCATACATTAGTGTTGGCACTTACACTCCTCTATGCAAAACCAGTCGTGCCTTTTTGAATTCGTTCCGGCTGATAAGAAAGCGTTAAATTCACCTGGTTTTCAGAATTTACTCTCATTTAAATATCATCTTCATGCTTGCCATCTCTTGTAATCAAAGTTCCCAAATGTACAAACTTTTTAATGTAACTTTTTTTGTTAATAGTAGTGTGATTTAATTTTATTTCTTTAAATTTAGTTGCACATGACACTTTCGTTGACATAGACATCATACACCTCTGCGAGGCACAAATAATCCTTTTACCACACTGGTTCTTTCACCATTGGTCACTTGGCCCATTTCAGGGACACTATATCTCAAGCTGGTCACTGAACCAAGAAAGATCCCGTGACACGAAGTAGTAGTAGTTAGTAGTTACCGGTTAGTTAGTGGTTACATAGCCGTCAAATACAAATACACGTTATGCCACATGTCACATGATGTCGAACGTGTTTAATGAATGGTATTTAGTAATCAAGGATATTAAGTAATCATCCACATCTTGGCTTACTGACATTACACGTTATATACATGTTTACGTCAGCAGAATAAATCCTGACATGCACATTGATGTATTTATACACATTTATATCTACGCTTTTGGTCACTTTTATGTCGCCCCTGTGTCACGTGGAGCTCGATTGAAGAGCGAGCAGGGAATTGGCTTTCATTGCGAATAAATCACGTAACTTGGCAGTGATTTTAGAGTAATGAATGACCAGTGTACTGAAGTGCAGTTGCAGTGAAGAGTGAACCAGTGTTATTGAATAAAACATTCACGGTTTGTTTTGTTAAACCGTTCAGTTTTATTATTTTACCCCGAACACTAACTCAAAAATTACAAAATCTGAGATGGCCACTTTTGTTTTTATACGGCTTAATTTTACTTGGTAAATTTTTATGCAATAAGTTATAATAATTTAATTGAAATTCAGGTACATGTGAAAGGAAACACCATCTTTTTGTAAATTTGATGACCCAATCATTTTTTTACAGCATAAAACTGAACAATTCGGCATTTTTCTTGGAGCACTATCTCCCACGCGAGTCGATTCAGTCTGACAGAGCGATCGGCGACAGCTAGTTTTTTATAAGCTGTATGCCCTCAAGGGCAATAAATTTAGAGGGGAACTACACAGGGGAATGCCTTTGATGGCGTCTCCATTCCGTGTTGCTCGATGGTTGTGACTATTCAGTTATTTTCCATTTCCTTCATTCAACGAGAAAAAACGCTTGGCGCCGCTATTTCTCCGGTTAGCGGCTTAATGCCGTCTTGTGCCATGATACCTTACACAAATTTAAGTCAAAAGATAAAATACAGGACACATTGAATTGTTTATGTTTGTAAAAGTGTAAAAAATAGTCGGGCACAAAACGGTGACACCGGTTTCAATTTAAAACAGCCCACAACACTTCTCTTAACATAAGATTCCTATGGCTCGAAACTACGGCATATATCTTCTCGTCACAGATACTATGGGGTACCACGTCTTTGCCATGGGGTGGTGGTTGGATATAATATACATACATAGGCTAACACCTTTTTCCACGAAGGGGTAGGAAGAGCCTCAATGGACCTCTTTTCTTCTCTTGGATATGAGTAATATAAAAACAAAATTGGCAGCCATGACGTTATGTAAAAGGGGCTCCACAAATCTAGAAGAAACAAAAGTCTTGTATAAAGTAAAGACTGCAATTTGTCTGTGACTTTATTTGGTATTAAATATAACAGCTTCTGTTTACGGAGCATGAACAGCTATAATGTATTATCATCATCACCAGTCGGTTGATGTCCAGTGTTGGAAGAAGCCTCCTCCGAGATCTACCATTATCATCACCATGGTGTTGGCAGGCACATAGGTGATCGCAGTATAGGTGCTAGCTAAGTGATCCATCAGGGATCAAAGTCAAGGGATCCATCAGGAACTACTCAATGCTTCTGCCCATCCCCTGCGGTGTTATACCTCAGTCAGCTTTTACGGCATCTATGGGAGGAGATGGAGGGGTCTATTCTAAGACTGGTACACCACGGCCATGATGATGACGGCTATAATATATAGGTATATATTTGAAAAACTGTGAAGAGTTAAAAAAAAGTTAAAAAAAAATTAAAAAGAGTCCTTCAGGGCAGGCAACGCATTGGCAATGCCCCTGGTGTTGCAGATGTCAATAGGCGACGGTAACCGCTTACCATCAGGCGGGCCGTATGCCAGTTTGTCGAGCCATTACATCAAAAAAAAAAAAAAGAGTATCCAACGACGCTTCAGTAGACAGCGGGCCTGCCTCAGACTGTTCGTCTGTGGTAATAGTACTTACTATCCCGGTAACTACAAAATGATCTGTGACATACTACCATAGTAACTGTGGGATCATCTGTGGTACACACGGGATAGGTCGCAGGTGGAATATTCGGTGGAATTGAGCTTTGATTGGCAGAGTTATCAATTCGAACAGGGGAAATTTGGGCGTGGGTTTATTTGGAGGCTGGAAATTCATGTTGTACAATGCTTACGTGAATACGCCATAACAGGCTTTACCTATTATTAAATAAGGACATGGATCTTGGAGAGAGTGTTCTACAGCATAAATTAAAGTTAATTCATCGAAATCAGTTCAGCCGTTTTGGCGAGATTGACGAACACACACATCCAAACATCGTAACTTTAACATTAATGATACCAGTGGGATTATGTCAATGGGAAATATGAAGATAATAGGCACATAAATATTGCGATTGAAATATTGTACTGGTGTCTGCACACCCAATGATACCGCGCATTAGCAGATCAATAATATGCAGCAGAAACAGTGTGGCAAATATAAGGCAAGTGTACAAGAGTTGATGCAATAGAGTTCCAAAATATTCCCAAATTTAGATTAGAAAAAGTAAGTGGGTCTTTTATGGGGAATTCTATTCGGTTCTATAATAAACTTCCAGAAAGTGCTTCTAAACTATCGATTCGAAGATTTAAATCCTAAATAAATAATAATTTAATTAAGAAAGCGTATTACACACTACATGACTATGTTAATGATAAAGCTGCGTGGCCTGATGTCGCTCTGCCCCTCGACACCTAATTTGTCAATTTGCAATGTCTGTACCTACATATAATTTATTATTGATGTGTTATTTACGAGTAGGTATATCAAGCGTAGTGTGTGCTGCCTTATGAACTTTTGCTGATTTTCTCTATCATCTTACTTTTGACTGCCTACCTAAGTAAGGCTTTTAAGTTGGTTTTCCTTTTTTAATTGAATCAGCTTCCACTTGTTCTCGAAGCACCACACAGGCGCTCCCCAACTAGTAGTAAGAAGGATCATCAAAATGAAACAGACCGTGTTTGTTGCCTGATTCTTCTAGGTGTGCGTTGCGTTGGAACAGGAGTAAATGTAAATTTATTTTTTAAGACGGTTCAAAATGATCCTTGTGATTTCAATGAATAAAATACTTTTTGACTTTGACTTTGACTTTGATTGAGACTCTGCCTACCCTTTTGGAGAAAAAGTCGTGTGTCTATGTATGTATAGTTGATACAACACATAGGTAGTTCATTCTGATCAATGTATCTTGCTACCACACCTACTTGAATGATGTAACGAACAATGTTCAACCACAGTGTTCTAACTTGTATCAACCATTATTGGAAACGAGCATTAGTTTGCATTGAAATTCATTGCCTTCATGTTTCGATGTAATAAACTTTAAATGAAAGCATAGTCCCATACATTTAAGGGATCATTTCCTATGATAATATAGTGGGGAATGTCTGTAACGCACGCTTACTGTTATGAGATTCCTGAATTTGCGTAGTATACCTTCTTCACATTATTTTATGTGAAGCTTACTTTTATTTCAGCGTAGCTTCGGTTAAGATATCGTAAATTTGTTGTTTAAAATAGTGTGGGATACACTACAATGTAGTTGAACTTTTGAAATTATTAATGGTTTAATGGAAAAAAACGATACAGGGATCCAATAATAAATATGAAGTTTGAAGTGGTAAATATTCTTAGAGCCAAGTGTCACCCCCTTAGAAGAAGCGCTGGAAGAAAGCGTTAGTTGAGTCAGTCGTGGGAAGCAATGGCGGCGATGAGCTCACCACTTATCTCGTCTATTTCCCGCGATGGTGCAACCCAGGGTGAAAGGAGGCCCATTTAAGGCTCTCGGGGAAATAGGCGTGTGTCTGTGTATGTATGCATGTGTATTGAATTAATAATAATAATAATAAATAAATAATGCTGGACAGTTCACACAACATTATCTAGCCCCCAAGCTAAGCAGAGCTTGTGTTATGGGTACTAGATAACTGATATACTTAATACAATATTATACATAGATAGATATTTTTTATTATACATAGAAAATACCCAGAACCCATTAATTGAACATAGAATCGATTTCAATTAGGTAAATTTTCTATAGAATTGAAACTATCGTGGTTGGGAATCATTTTAAAAGATAAACGTGCAATTCCCACTTTGTAAACTTTCTATACTTAATTTAAAAACTTTTGTTCACGGAATTTAAGAAAATGGGATTACGTAGCAGTCTTAGCAAACTAATGTTATGAAATTTACATCTGTTGCCGTCGTTTTTGATTGGATCTGCGGCAATTTGTTTGTCGGGCAGAATTCATTTCACCACGACGACAAAATCCTCGACGTGACTGACATAAAAATCCCTGGAAATATTGTTTTCTTTATGTAAGCCGCTTTTCAAAGGGCGCTCTCGCTTTGACGAGTCCTTTTCTATCAAAATACGGCGTGATATTTTTGTTATATTGAATGTTGATTTTTCCATCAATTTGTTTGTAGTTTAATAATTAGAAATAGTAGATTGTATCATAAGGGAGCAACATAATATTTTTACGGGGAGGGCGCTTTTTTAAATCCAGAGCGAAGTGAGGGATTCTAGAGTAGAATCCTGAACGTAGCGAGGGATTCAAAGTACGTCGCCCGAGCCAAAAATATATGTTGCGCCCGTGTGATACACTCTGCTTTTCATCACCCACTATGAGAAAATAAAAGGCGCCTCATATGTTATTGTAATATTATTATTTAATAAAACAAATGGTTGTTTTTTTGTGTTTTTGTGTTTTTTTTTGTTGTGTTTGTGTTTTTGTGTTTTTTTTGGGTGTTTTTTTGTATTTTTTGTGTTTTTTGTGTTTTGTGTTTTTTGTGTTTTTTTTTGTTTTTTGTGTTTTTTTGTGTTTTGTGTTTTTTGTGTGTTATGTCTTTTTTGTGTTTTTTTTTGTGTTTTATGTTTTTTGTGTTTTTTTTTGTTTTGTGTTTTTTGTTTGTTTTGTATTTTTTGTGTTTTTTTTGTGTTTTTGTGTTTTTTTTTGTGTTTTGTGTTTTTTTGTTTTTCTGTGTTTTTTTTGTGTTTTGTGTTTTCTTGTGTGTTTTGTATTTTTTGTGCTTTTTTTGTGTTTTTGTGTTTTTTTTTGTGTGTTGTGTTTTTTGTGTGTTTTGTATTTTTGTGTTTTATTTGTGTTTTAGTGTTTTTTTTGTGTTTTGTGTTTTTTGTGTTTTTGTGTTTTGTGTTTTTTTGTGATTTTCTGTTTTTTTTTGTGTTTTGTGTTTTTTGTGTGTTTTTTTGTTTTGGGTTTTGGGCCGTCGTAGCAGCCAGTATTTATTCAAACAATATTTGCGTGGCGCTGGTTCCAAATTCAATAAGTGCGCCGCAATTATCTTTGCCGCGCACTTTTTGAATTAGGAACTTAATAAGTGCGCCGGAAAACTCATTACTGCCCGCTAAAAGTTTCTCATAGAAAACACCACCGTTGGGTGCACTTAAAGGCGAACCCAGTCGTCCTTTTCGAATAGATGGGATGAAAATGATTTTTAGTTAGCTAGGTCAACTTTTACACAGCTCTGTGAGCTACTTAATCTTTATTGTGGAAGTACGTTTATTTGACGACCTCTGTGGTGCGGCGGGCGAACGTTCGCCTGCGACGCAGGAGGTTGCGGGTTCGATTCCCGCCTCGGGACAAATATTTGTGCGATCCGCAGATATTTGTTCAGGGTGTTCTGGGTATTTTCGATATTTAATAAAAAATATCTATCTAACTCTAAGCACTAAGCTTAATCAAAGATATTAAGTAATCATCCACATCTTGGCTTACTGACATTACACGTTATATACATGTTTACGTCAGCAGAATAAATCCTGACATGCACATTGATGTATTTATACACATTTATATCTACGCTTTTGGTCACTTTTATGTCGCCCCTGTGTCACGTGGAGCTCGATTGAAGAGCGAGCAGGGAATTGGCTTTCATTGCGAATAAATCACGTAACTTGGCAGTGATTTTAGAGTAATGAATGACCAGTGTACTGAAGTGCAGTTGCAGTGAAGAGTGAACCAGTGTTATTGAATAAAACATTCACGGTTTGTTTTGTTAAACCGTTCAGTTTTATTATTTTACCCCGAACACTAACTCAAAAATTACAAAATCTGAGATGGCCACTTTTGTTTTTATACGGCTTAATTTTACTTGGTAAATTTTTATGCAATAAGTTATAATAATTTAATTGAAATTCAGGTACATGTGAAAGGAAACACCATCTTTTTGTAAATTTGATGACCCAATCATTTTTTTACAGCATAAAACTGAACAATTCGGCATTTTTCTTGGAGCACTATCTCCCACGCGAGTCGATTCAGTCTGACAGAGCGATCGGCGACAGCTAGTTTTTTATAAGCTGTATGCCCTCAAGGGCAATAAATTTAGAGGGGAACTACACAGGGGAATGCCTTTGATGGCGTCTCCATTCCGTGTTGCTCGATGGTTGTGACTATTCAGTTATTTTCCATTTCCTTCATTCAACGAGAAAAAACGCTTGGCGCCGCTATTTCTCCGGTTAGCGGCTTAATGCCGTCTTGTGCCATGATACCTTACACAAATTTAAGTCAAAAGATAAAATACAGGACACATTGAATTGTTTATGTTTGTAAAAGTGTAAAAAATAGTCGGGCACAAAACGGTGACACCGGTTTCAATTTAAAACAGCCCACAACACTTCTCTTAACATAAGATTCCTATGGCTCGAAACTACGGCATATATCTTCTCGTCACAGATACTATGGGGTACCACGTCTTTGCCATGGGGTGGTGGTTGGATATAATATACATACATAGGCTAACACCTTTTTCCACGAAGGGGTAGGAAGAGCCTCAATGGACCTCTTTTCTTCTCTTGGATATGAGTAATATAAAAACAAAATTGGCAGCCATGACGTTATGTAAAAGGGGCTCCACAAATCTAGAAGAAACAAAAGTCTTGTATAAAGTAAAGACTGCAATTTGTCTGTGACTTTATTTGGTATTAAATATAACAGCTTCTGTTTACGGAGCATGAACAGCTATAATGTATTATCATCATCACCAGTCGGTTGATGTCCAGTGTTGGAAGAAGCCTCCTCCGAGATCTACCATTATCATCACCATGGTGTTGGCAGGCACATAGGTGATCGCAGTATAGGTGCTAGCTAAGTGATCCATCAGGGATCAAAGTCAAGGGATCCATCAGGAACTACTCAATGCTTCTGCCCATCCCCTGCGGTGTTATACCTCAGTCAGCTTTTACGGCATCTATGGGAGGAGATGGAGGGGTCTATTCTAAGACTGGTACACCACGGCCATGATGATGACGGCTATAATATATAGGTATATATTTGAAAAACTGTGAAGAGTTAAAAAAAAGTTAAAAAAAAATTAAAAAGAGTCCTTCAGGGCAGGCAACGCATTGGCAATGCCCCTGGTGTTGCAGATGTCAATAGGCGACGGTAACCGCTTACCATCAGGCGGGCCGTATGCCAGTTTGTCGAGCCATTACATCAAAAAAAAAAAAAAGAGTATCCAACGACGCTTCAGTAGACAGCGGGCCTGCCTCAGACTGTTCGTCTGTGGTAATAGTACTTACTATCCCGGTAACTACAAAATGATCTGTGACATACTACCATAGTAACTGTGGGATCATCTGTGGTACACACGGGATAGGTCGCAGGTGGAATATTCGGTGGAATTGAGCTTTGATTGGCAGAGTTATCAATTCGAACAGGGGAAATTTGGGCGTGGGTTTATTTGGAGGCTGGAAATTCATGTTGTACAATGCTTACGTGAATACGCCATAACAGGCTTTACCTATTATTAAATAAGGACATGGATCTTGGAGAGAGTGTTCTACAGCATAAATTAAAGTTAATTCATCGAAATCAGTTCAGCCGTTTTGGCGAGATTGACGAACACACACATCCAAACATCGTAACTTTAACATTAATGATACCAGTGGGATTATGTCAATGGGAAATATGAAGATAATAGGCACATAAATATTGCGATTGAAATATTGTACTGGTGTCTGCACACCCAATGATACCGCGCATTAGCAGATCAATAATATGCAGCAGAAACAGTGTGGCAAATATAAGGCAAGTGTACAAGAGTTGATGCAATAGAGTTCCAAAATATTCCCAAATTTAGATTAGAAAAAGTAAGTGGGTCTTTTATGGGGAATTCTATTCGGTTCTATAATAAACTTCCAGAAAGTGCTTCTAAACTATCGATTCGAAGATTTAAATCCTAAATAAAGAATAATTTAATTAAGAAAGCGTATTACACACTACATGACTATGTTAATGATAAAGCTGCGTGGCCTGATGTCGCTCTGCCCCTCGACACCTAATTTGTCAATTTGCAATGTCTGTACCTACATATAATTTATTATTGATGTGTTATTTACGAGTAGGTATATCAAGCGTAGTGTGTGCTGCCTTATGAACTTTTGCTGATTTTCTCTATCATCTTACTTTTGACTGCCTACCTAAGTAAGGCTTTTAAGTTGGTTTTCCTTTTTTAATTGAATCAGCTTCCACTTGTTCTCGAAGCACCACACAGGCGCTCCCCAACTAGTAGTAAGAAGGATCATCAAAATGAAACAGACCGTGTTTGTTGCCTGATTCTTCTAGGTGTGCGTTGCGTTGGAACAGGAGTAAATGTAAATTTATTTTTTAAGACGGTTCAAAATGATCCTTGTGATTTCAATGAATAAAATACTTTTTGACTTTGACTTTGACTTTGATTGAGACTCTGCCTACCCTTTTGGAGAAAAAGTCGTGTGTCTATGTATGTATAGTTGATACAACACATAGGTAGTTCATTCTGATCAATGTATCTTGCTACCACACCTACTTGAATGATGTAACGAACAATGTTCAACCACAGTGTTCTAACTTGTATCAACCATTATTGGAAACGAGCATTAGTTTGCATTGAAATTCATTGCCTTCATGTTTCGATGTAATAAACTTTAAATGAAAGCATAGTCCCATACATTTAAGGGATCATTTCCTATGATAATATAGTGGGGAATGTCTGTAACGCACGCTTACTGTTATGAGATTCCTGAATTTGCGTAGTATACCTTCTTCACATTATTTTATGTGAAGCTTACTTTTATTTCAGCGTAGCTTCGGTTAAGATATCGTAAATTTGTTGTTTAAAATAGTGTGGGATACACTACAATGTAGTTGAACTTTTGAAATTATTAATGGTTTAATGGAAAAAAACGATACAGGGATCCAATAATAAATATGAAGTTTGAAGTGGTAAATATTCTTAGAGCCAAGTGTCACCCCCTTAGAAGAAGCGCTGGAAGAAAGCGTTAGTTGAGTCAGTCGTGGGAAGCAATGGCGGCGATGAGCTCACCACTTATCTCGTCTATTTCCCGCGATGGTGCAACCCAGGGTGAAAGGAGGCCCATTTAAGGCTCTCGGGGAAATAGGCGTGTGTCTGTGTATGTATGCATGTGTATTGAATTAATAATAATAATAATAAATAAATAATGCTGGACAGTTCACACAACATTATCTAGCCCCCAAGCTAAGCAGAGCTTGTGTTATGGGTACTAGATAACTGATATACTTAATACAATATTATACATAGATAGATATTTTTTATTATACATAGAAAATACCCAGAACCCATTAATTGAACATAGAATCGATTTCAATTAGGTAAATTTTCTATAGAATTGAAACTATCGTGGTTGGGAATCATTTTAAAAGATAAACGTGCAATTCCCACTTTGTAAACTTTCTATACTTAATTTAAAAACTTTTGTTCACGGAATTTAAGAAAATGGGATTACGTAGCAGTCTTAGCAAACTAATGTTATGAAATTTACATCTGTTGCCGTCGTTTTTGATTGGATCTGCGGCAATTTGTTTGTCGGGCAGAATTCATTTCACCACGACGACAAAATCCTCGACGTGACTGACATAAAAATCCCTGGAAATATTGTTTTCTTTATGTAAGCCGCTTTTCAAAGGGCGCTCTCGCTTTGACGAGTCCTTTTCTATCAAAATACGGCGTGATATTTTTGTTATATTGAATGTTGATTTTTCCATCAATTTGTTTGTAGTTTAATAATTAGAAATAGTAGATTGTATCATAAGGGAGCAACATAATATTTTTACGGGGAGGGCGCTTTTTTAAATCCAGAGCGAAGTGAGGGATTCTAGAGTAGAATCCTGAACGTAGCGAGGGATTCAAAGTACGTCGCCCGAGCCAAAAATATATGTTGCGCCCGTGTGATACACTCTGCTTTTCATCACCCACTATGAGAAAATAAAAGGCGCCTCATATGTTATTGTAATATTATTATTTAATAAAACAAATGGTTGTTTTTTTGTGTTTTTGTGTTTTTTTTTGTTGTGTTTGTGTTTTTGTGTTTTTTTTGGGTGTTTTTTTGTATTTTTTGTGTTTTTTGTGTTTTGTGTTTTTTGTGTTTTTTTTTGTTTTTTGTGTTTTTTTGTGTTTTGTGTTTTTTGTGTGTTATGTCTTTTTTGTGTTTTTTTTTGTGTTTTATGTTTTTTGTGTTTTTTTTTGTTTTGTGTTTTTTGTTTGTTTTGTATTTTTTGTGTTTTTTTTGTGTTTTTGTGTTTTTTTTTGTGTTTTGTGTTTTTTTGTTTTTCTGTGTTTTTTTTGTGTTTTGTGTTTTCTTGTGTGTTTTGTATTTTTTGTGCTTTTTTTGTGTTTTTGTGTTTTTTTTTGTGTGTTGTGTTTTTTGTGTGTTTTGTATTTTTGTGTTTTATTTGTGTTTTAGTGTTTTTTTTGTGTTTTGTGTTTTTTGTGTTTTTGTGTTTTGTGTTTTTTTGTGATTTTCTGTTTTTTTTTGTGTTTTGTGTTTTTTGTGTGTTTTTTTGTTTTGGGTTTTGGGCCGTCGTAGCAGCCAGTATTTATTCAAACAATATTTGCGTGGCGCTGGTTCCAAATTCAATAAGTGCGCCGCAATTATCTTTGCCGCGCACTTTTTGAATTAGGAACTTAATAAGTGCGCCGGAAAACTCATTACTGCCCGCTAAAAGTTTCTCATAGAAAACACCACCGTTGGGTGCACTTAAAGGCGAACCCAGTCGTCCTTTTCGAATAGATGGGATGAAAATGATTTTTAGTTAGCTAGGTCAACTTTTACACAGCTCTGTGAGCTACTTAATCTTTATTGTGGAAGTACGTTTATTTGACGACCTCTGTGGTGCGGCGGGCGAACGTTCGCCTGCGACGCAGGAGGTTGCGGGTTCGATTCCCGCCTCGGGACAAATATTTGTGCGATCCGCAGATATTTGTTCAGGGTGTTCTGGGTATTTTCGATATTTAATAAAAAATATCTATCTAACTCTAAGCACTAAGTAGTGCTTGTGTTATGGGTACTAGACAACTGATATACTTAATACATAGATAGATATTTTAGCTTGGGGCTAGATAATGTTGTGTGAACTGTCCAGAAATATTTATATTTATTTATTTATTTTATTTTATTAACATCTAAAAAAAATATTACAACATTAAACATTACAAAAATATAAAAATTTCAAACAGATTACAAGAAGATTTTTGTTGAAAAATATATTTTTCAATACAAGCTTTTATGAAATAAGTGATCGGAACTGAGTACTGATAAAAATGAGGTTAGTAGTAGTAGAACATTTAGGTTAGTAGAGTTTGTCCGCGGAAGTACTACCATACATACACTACTACATACATACATAGCACTACTGCTTTGCGGCAGAAATCTGCCGCAAAGCAGTAGTGCTCGCATTGCTGTGTTCCGGTTTGAAGGGTATTTTTTTAACTACGTGATTATCGGAACTACCAGATGGCTCATAGAACTCATAGATCACGTCCACCTAGGACGCACCCTATGCACCCGTGGCATTGCACTGCACCCGCCACCCTGATACATAAAGATGAAAAGTCTCATGTGCCTGTAATTTCACCAGCACCTATGTAATTTCCCTTCAAACTGGAACACTACAATGCGAACACTACTGCTTTGCAGGAAAAATAGGTATGGTGGTAGAACTTCCACAGATGAACTCAAATCACAGTTTTTAAAACTAGGTAACCAAATATTTATTTCGGTAGATAATGCCGGCACAAAGCTTTTATTTACGTAAAATGAGGCTTTTTGCCCAATTTTCCTCGACACCTGACATTCGTCACCAATTTATTTTCATTCCTTACAAAAATAGATGACAACTTGTTGCCATTGCCACCCACGTCCGTCACATCCTCAAGGATATAATCTTGCGGGGCGTAGTAAAGACGTCGCAAAGACGGTATCCGAAGTAATAAATGTCTGAGTTTACGACAGGTCTGTCTGACGGGCTGTCATTTTATAAGGAAAAATATTTCTCATCTAGCAGACGTCGGTGTAATAAACTTAGCTGGAAACCAGGTGTTTGCGATTTAATTTGTACCGCACGTGAAACCTGTTCGTGCCAAGAACAATGTTGAGTGCAAAAGCAGTTCAGCCATTCGTAAGAAAAAATGTACTTAGGTAGAACTAAATGCATGAATTGATATCTGAGATATCTGTGGATGTAAGTAAGCAGATTGGTGATCGTAGTATTGGTGTTAAGTCCACAGACGGATGCTGCTGCCTATCTGCTGGTGTAATCCACCAGTTGGCTTTTACGACATCCACGGGAGGAGACAATAAAGTGCAATTCAGATAAAGGTTATGATGATTACAGATTTAGTTCCTCAAGAGCGCCACCGCCTTGTTATAGGTGGCCTTGTAACTACAATGCATATCAAAAGTTGCAATGTCAGGACACCTATGACTTACTTCTATTTTATTTAACTAAAAACAAAAAGAATTTAAAATTGTTTAAGCTGTTATTCGTCTTGACGTTAAAAACTCGTACATTTTCCCACCAATACTTTTTAATATGTATTTTTAAAGAATTTACTTGTACGCGAGTCAAAAAATAAATTGAGATCATCGTGTCTTGAGATTTTTCAGTCCTTGCATATGTTGCATAAAAAATGTTGGCCAGACTACAAAGTCTTTCTGAGATGGATGGATGGATTTAGCATTCCATACACTATGAAAGCAAAAACATGGCTCCTTTGAAAGTTCGAACGATGACAAATGAGCAATGGCAATGGCAAAGACATAACATTTTATAATTATTCACTCTCAACTTTAGAGCATTGCAGGCCTCCGTGGGTTGCTCGATGCTCTCAACATTACAGTACTGTTAATAGACAGTAACAAATGCATGTCAACGAAGCGGACTTAAACGGCTTGAGAACGTACCAACGTTAACACATTCACAGTTTTGATGAAACAATCCGGAGCAAGGCTTTCTTGCCCTCATTAAGATTAACTATCCGCCGAGGGTTTGCAGCTTCCGCAGAACAATCCTGCTGATGTGGACCAAGAAGATACTGCGAAACTATCTGGCTGGAAGGAATACCTATTTAACAGGCGTTTGTAGTCTGTTTAGGCACATAATAAAAAAATAGTTAGGCTTCAAAGTCTATAATGCCATTGATGAATTACGGCACTGAATTACTATTACCCATATAAAGTCGTACGCAGGCTATGGAGAGAGCTATGCTTGGAGTTTCACAACGTGGCATAATCTGAAATGTGGAGATCTGTAGAAGAATCAAGATCTTCGTCAGCTCTCAGAATTAGCAAGTTGAAGTGGCAATGGATAGGCCATATAGCTCGCAGAACTGACAACAATAAAGCTTCTCAAGTGGCAACTATGATCCGCAGAGTAGGAAGACCAATATCGATGGACTGCCAATATTTTAAAGGTCACAGGAAGTAGGTGGATGGATGCGGCTAAGACAGCAGTGGACTTCTATAGGCTAATACAAATAGGCCTTCCAAACCTAGGTTTTAAGGGTTCCGTAACCAAAAATTACGGAACCCTTATAGATTCGTCATAACTGTCTGTCTGTCTGTCTGTCCGTGTATGTCACAGCCACTTTTTTCCGAGACTATAAGAGCTAGGTTGTTAAAACTTGGTAAGCAGATGTATTCCGTGAACCGCAATAAGAATTTTGCACTAAAATAGAAAAAAACAGTAAATTTTTGGGGTTTCCCATACTTAGAACTGAAACTCAAATTTTTTTTTTCATCAAACCCATACATGTGGGTTATCTATGGATAGGTCTTCAAAAATGATATCGACGTTTCTAATATAATTTTTTTCTAAACTGAATAGTTTGCGCGAGAGGCACTTCCAAAGTGGTAAAATGAGAGTCCGTCCCCCCCCCCCCCCTCCCGTAACTTCTAAAATAAGAGAATGACAAAACTAAAAAAAAGAATATGATGTATTACCAAGTAAACTTTCAACGAAAATTGGTTTGAACGAGATCTAGTAAGTAGTTTTTTTTGAATACGTCAAATCGTAATCCATCCACGAACTTTTATATTATGTTACTTGCTGCTACGCAACCCTTCATGGGCGAGTCCGACTCGCACTTGGCCGCTTTTTTTTACATGTGGTCCATGTGATTACTACAAAAATAGGTTTTAAAGAAAAAATATTTTTCAATAATAGCTTTTATAAAATGTACATCTGACTGATGATGATGATGAAATTAGTAAGCAGAACCGTGAGCTGATCAAAATGAGCGCAGACACGGCTAGTCTACTACTAACTATAAATAAAAATAAAATAAAATAATGCTGGACATTATCTAGTTCCAAGCTAAGCAGAGCTTGTGTTATGGGTACTAGATAACTGATATACTTAATACAATACATTACATTAGATATTTTTTATTATACATAGAAAATACCCATAACACCCTGAACAAATATCTGCAGATCACACAAATATTTGTTCCGAGGCGGGAATCGACCCGCAACCTCCTGCATCGCAGGCTCCTCCTTCGCCCGCCGCGCCACTGAGGTCGTCGACTATCGAGGAGTTCGTTGTCCTCCTTCCGTCTTCATCATTAGATCAGCTCGTTGTCACCATAATATTGTATTGCCATCGGAACTTGGAGGTATGCAATATTTCAGCTAAATCAAACGAGGCTAACTAGTTCAAAATTCAGTTGCAAGATTTGAAGGACACTCTAACAATTGAGTTTCATTCAATGGAGATCGTGGAAGAAATGATATCAGAATTTGATCAGAATTTTACAGAACCCCCCAAACTTTACAATCCCAAGTAACAAAATGACTATGATTGATTGATAATAAATCTTCTCTAAAGCGATTTCAAACAGCTGTCCAACATCAATCGAATTAAGGTTTCACTGTAAATAAGACAAAGTGCGTCAGACATCGAGCAACGCAGGCCTCCGTACCGGAGGGGAGACGCCTTAGAGCTGTCAACCGATACATATTTATTCAGAAATTTTTGGGGGGGGCTTCACGCACTCACTTACAGTTTGATGCACACTTTTGTAACCAGTCGTTCTATCGCTATAAACGCACACATCTATAAACAGCAACACATCAAAAATCTTTATACACACATAGATGCTTTCTGTGTACAAACATCATGTTATGTCACAAAATTGACAGTAACACCCGTTCTAGGGACTTCCAGCACTCAAGTCGATAAATTAATAGTATCGATAACTTTTTGGTAGGAACTTACTTTGCCTACTGTATATATTCTGTGCTACCATCAAGGGTCATTGAAGGGATTTAAGGGCGGCTAGGTATGGGGGGAAGGGTTGAACGCTCTCTGTGAAGGAGGAGTTCCGGAGTAGTTATCGAGGATAACATACAGATCATTTTGTGGATCACTATGAAATTTTAGATTAGTAAAAGGTAGTAGTAGGCTGGAGAGAGAGGGGGTAAACGCGGAAACTTAGAGTATAGAGAAAAAATCAAGAAAATGTTGAGTACCCCAGGTACAACCACTAGCTCATGAGATGATTAGTTCTTGGGAAAATTTAATTAGAATTTTGTTCAAAGCATACATTAATTTCATAAAACTATGGGTCGGCAAGTCAAAAGAGACGAAAGGAAAGGAAAGGAAAAAACGCTTTACTTAGCTGCCGTCATCCTTCTAACCTACATAATCCATGTCGGTTCTGGCCACGAAATATACGATGTATTATATCTGTCAGTCACTGTTATTGTCAAAAACCAAAAATCATGGTCCTAAGTGCCAAAAAACTACATTAGTCATAAAAATGTAAAATAGTTTTTTTTTTAAATTTCAGGCATAATTATCCCACGTCACATGGGATCCTAGTGTGGGATCACAACTATGTAGGTATGTGTTGGGTGTGTTAAGTTATGTTAATGTTAAACAATGGTAGGTAAAGTAATACTTCTACCTTCTACCTTTATAATGCGAACTGCTAAGGAGTGGAATACACTGCCGTCGTCTGTCTTTCCTGAAAACTATAATCTGGGTCTCTTCAAGTCTAGAGTGAATAGGTGCCTTCTAGACCTTTGTGCTCCATCTTCGGCCACATCGTCACTTACCAACAGGTGAGATCGTGGTCAAACAAAGGTCTATCAATGTTAAAAAAAAAAAAAAAAAAAAAAAACTTAGCGCTTTATCTAATGAACAGAAAATCGCGTTGAAAAAATTATACCTAGCAATTTTTTTTTAAATTCTTTGGTCAATCAGAGAATAGGATTTGAATAGGAAAATCCCACGACACAGTACGGACACTCATGACACGACTTTTCTTGAAAATGAGTAAATGAGTTCAAACTGGGAAATGCTTTTGTTAATTTATAGTGATCACGTATCCCACAACCTAGGTAGGCATGCAACTTTTTACGAAAAACTATCACACCTCTAGATTTGTAATATCACATAGTAATTTAAATTCATGTCAAGATGTCGTTCCCCTCTGGCTATGCACAATTTCATTTGGGCATACGCGTTAGTAACACTGTTTTCGCCCAATCATTAGGGCGAGCGAAGCGAGTCCTCTACTATCCCATGCAATTTTGTGGTACACTTAACGAAAAAACTATCCGTTGTAATTTAGCATAGTAATTTAAATTCATGTCTTTGTTGAAATATAAATAATCACGGAAAAAAAAGCTTGCTAGCCCTCACCAAGCATGTTTTGCTTTTGCTAGTAATAAAATTGTATCATGATGGGCCGATTGCTCTGTCAGACTGAACCGATCGTGTGACGCATAGAGTAAAACAGTGTGACAGTGCTACAAATACTGAAATGCCGAATCGTTACATTTTCAGCTGTAAATCAAGGTCTGGAACATCGAATTTACGAAAAGATGGTGTTTTCTTTCACATTGTACCTAAGTGAATTTCATTATATATATATATTTATTTTTATTTTATTTTTTGATGCTGGACACAGTTCACACAAGATTATCCAGCCCCAAGCCAAGCACAGCTTGTGAAATGGACTAGATAACTGATATCCCTAGTACAGTAAATTACATAGATATTTATTTTGCATTAACATAGAAAATACCCAGAACACCCTGAACAAATATCTGAAGATCGTACAAATATTTGTTCTGAGGCAGGAATCAAACCCGCAACCTCCTGCGTCACAGGCGAACCTTCGTCCACCGCGCCACAGAGGTCGTCAAATTATGGCATAAAATGAATAATTTCAAATTAAAATCATAACAGTTACCTACCTTGTTACATACCAATACCTTCATGGTGATTGGATTAACGGTTAGAAAGTTAGGTTAGGCTAGGCTATGGCTCCCGAATAATATAAATCAAATTTCAATAGCTTGTAAAACATATTAAACGAGCATTTATTTTATCGATAAAAAATCTACTTTATTATTGAGGCACATCACTAATTTAGTAGTATAAAAGAAAACACGGGCAACTCACATACAGGAATTTTTGAGAAATAAAAAAAACTGTTAAATGAGCACAAAGCTATTTCACTGTGCATTGAGGCTGTTATTGTTAGCAGTTGCTTATTTAATAAAAAAAAAATTAGGTTTACCAACAGTCTACACATGTATGTCGGAGAGTGAAGTCATATGATGAATCTGGAGAATAGATCTACTGAGATTGAAGGCTTATAAACACCACGTGTACGGCTGCGAACAATCGTATTCTGTCGTGTCGCGCCACCCAAACGAATGCGCCCGAGTCTTGTTTACGCAAAGACGCAAAGCGATCGACGCTCGGATATAAAAGGAGCGTACGAAAGCGCCAGAGCTCATTATTACATCGGCGTTTGCAGAGTGCACACGATTTAATCAACAAAATACAAAATCAAGTTCAAAGTCAGTTTGAATAAAATCTTAGTGAAACCACTTTTGAATTTTCCTCATTTGCACGAGACCCACTGGAAAGCCCCTAAGTTGCCTTTTGCCGCTCGGAGGGATCTTGAGGATCCGACATGCATATATGAAGAGGTACAAACTATATACCTATCTTTAGCTACAGAAGAAACCAATGGGGGCTTTTCATTTTAGTTTTTTTTTTAAATTCAATTTGGCTCAATTGATGGCCCTGACTCAACTGTGGTTGTCAAAATCAACAAATGCATCGTACCTATGTTATTTTGTGTGATAGTAACAAAATACCACGAAAATATATCACTTCGTTGTTGACTTTTACATTTCTTTACTTTTACAGTTAAGTACACAGCAGCGACATCTATTTTCAAGGGTTTATAGATGATTTGGTATGGCCGTGAAAACCCCTCATTATAGGCAAACACAACGTGCAAAGATTTTACAGTAACCTCATAATGGGCGATCAACGATTTTTTTAAAGCATCTTTATTTACTTTTACCTGAAAAGAGTAAAGTTATTTAAGTATGATCAATATTGCCGATTTTGATAAAATTAACCACGTAGTTTTATTCTTATTATAAACTAGAAGCAACCCGCGATTTCACTCGCATAAGTTTTGATCCTATGGGAACATCTAAATAAAATTTAAAACTATTCCAGTGGTCCAGCTATCGCCGTTCTAAATTTCATCCAATCCTTAGAAAATTTAGCATTTATAATATTACAAACATACACACATACTCACGCCTGTTTCCCAGAGAAGTAGGCAGAGACCATGAATTTCCACTTGCTACGATTCTGGCATACCTGTTTCGCTTCATTCACTCACATCACATTCTTCATATATGCTCATTGGTTAAGGGCGCTCTTAGCCTGGCCATTCTCCAGATCGACCCTGATCTATTCTGAATACCTTCACCGAGGTCTCCCCTTTCCAACTGTCCCATTCATGCTCATCTTATGAACTAGTTTCGTTAATCTACTATCATTCATCCTTTATATATACCCAAACCATCCAAGCATACCTTTCTCAATCCTTGTCACTATACACGTGCTCTTTCATTTTACAATGCTCTGTTAACACACAGTTTCTTATTCTCTCTCAAAGTCCACCATACATACTTCTCAAACCTCATCTTCACTGCATTTATTCTACTTTCATGTTTATTCTGCCTTAGCAACTTTCGCTACCACCAGATACATTAGTGTTGGCACTAACACCCCTCTATGCACATCCAGTCGTCGTGCCTTTTTGGATACGTTCCGGCTGATAATAAGGTGTTAAGTTCACTTGATTTCCAGAATTTACACTCATTTAAATATCATCTTCATGCTTGCCATCTCTTGTAATCAAAGTTCTCAAATGTACAAACTTTTTGATGTTACACTTGTTGTTAATAGTAGTGTGATTTAATTTTATTTCTTTAAATATAGTTTCACATGACACTTACGTTGACATATCATATAATACACCTCTGCGAGGTACATTTAATCCTTTTACCACACTGGTTCTTTCACCATTGGTCACAGGCCACTTTCAGGGACACTATATCTCAAGTTGGTCACTGAACCAAGAAAGAGCCTGTGACACGTAGTAGTAGTAGTTAGTAGTTAACGGTTAGTTAGTGGTTACAAAGCCGTCAAATACGATACTCGTTAATGCCACATGTCACATGATGTCGAACGTGTTTAATAAATGGTATTTAGTAATCAAGGATATTAAGTAATCATCCACCTCTTGGCTTACTGACATTACACGTTATATACAGGTTTACGTCAGCAGAATACATCCTGACATGCACATTGATGTATTATACACATTTATATCTATTCTTTTGGTCACTTTTATGTCGCCCCTCTATCACACGCTTAAGTGGAGCTCGGTTTAAGAGTGGGCAGGGTAGTCGTAAGGGAATTGGCTTTCAGTACGAATAAATCAAGTAACTTGGGAGTGATTTTAGAGTAATGAATGACTAGTGTACTGAAGTGCAGTCGTAGTGAAGAGTGAATCAGTGTTTTTGAATAAAATATTCACGGTTTTTTTTGTTAAACCGTTCAGTTTTATTATTTTACCCCGAACACTAACTCAAAAATTACAAAATCTAAGATGGCCACTTTTGTTTTTATACGGCTTAATTTGACTTGGTCAATTTTTATGCAATAAATTATAATAATTTATTGAAATTCAGGTACATGTGAAAGGAAACACCATCTTCTTGTAAATTTGATGATCCAATCATTTTTTTACAGCATAAAACTGAACAACTCGGCGTTTTTCTTGGAGCACTATCTCCCACGCGAGTTGATTCAGTCTGACAGAGCAATCGGCGACAGCTAGTTTTTTATAAGCTGTATGCCCTCGAGGGCATTAAATTTAGAGGGGAACTACAGCGGGGAATGCCTTTGATGGCGTCTCCATTCCGTGTTGCTCGATGGCGTCAGAAGATATTAATCACGGGCCCCTGGCACAGGGGGCTTCCAGGTGAATTTATCCGTGTCGTTCCCAGTTTACGGTCAATTAAATGAAAGAACTTATCCCAACTTTGATGTACCGTCGACCTGGAACTAATTAGAATTAGGCGCAAACGGCCTCCCTACCACAGCTTTGTTTAACTAAGGCTGTTATTGTGAGGAAGCGGACGCGTTTAATAGAATAGGAGAGGTTGTGAGATGGTGGGAAACGAACCAGCAACATGTCGCAGCCGGCTGCTCGCCTGCCGCGCTATGGAGGTCTGAGGCCTTAAAATCAAGTCCAGGTAGACTTCTTAACCCCCGGCCAAATGGAGGAGTTTGATGTCAAACATTTGATTTGTGGCATCGTATCTCCCAAACGGGTGAGCCGATTTTCATTTAGTCTGCCTCTTAAAATTTGCAGATGATGGAAATAGCTGGTATAATATATCGCCTCGCCTCTCCCTAGTCTGCAGCCCGGGGTGATAGAGCAGTAAGACGGGGGGTCACCATTTTATGCCAAAACTTATTCGAACAAGCCGTGAGAATTTTCATTACTATCTGGAATTGCACTCAGAGTTGAGAAGAGCAGAATTTTAATAAATCATTTAGAACGTCTCGTGTCTCGTCTGTTGTAGTGCTCATTTTTGTGGACGATCGCAGACTTAGATGTATGAATAGCCTTGTTGAGGCAACATTCAAGACATTTTTATCGTATATCAGCCTTTGATAGTTTATTCATGTTTTTTTTAATTGGTTTTTTTAACGGTACTAGCAGATGGCCCACCTGATGTTAAGCGCTAGCCTCTGTTTATAACAATGCATTACCTCATACATAGGATAGGTTACGTCCTTCTGGGATGCGCCCTATGGAGCATTTCACTGCGCCCGCTACCGAGACACATAAAGATGAAAAGCTTCATGTACCTGCAATTTCACCGGCACTCATACTCTTGAAACCGGAATACAGCAATGCGATCATTGCTTTTGGGCAAAATAGGTAAGGTGGTAGTACTGCCCCGGACGAACTCTTCACAAGAAAGCTCCACTACTACTACTAATTTGACTCAAACAGGCTTCTGATTACTAAGGTATATTCTTATGGGGCCTATACCCATACACGCTGGCTTACCAAGTACAAGGGTGCTTGGTATTGTTTTGTCGTTGCTGGCCAACGTTGGTGCACCGGCCGTGTCGGTATTTCATACACATCACATCACACATAAAAGATCATGGCGCCAATATGCCAAGTGCGTTCACACGTTGGTCAAGGGCTCCGTTCGTGGAAATACAGAAACGTTTGGTACGAATAGATACCAAACGTTTCTGTGCCACCTTTATAATGCGAACTGCTAAGGAGTGGAACTAGCTGCCGTCGTCTGTCCGACTCCGAAAACTATAATTGTACCTACCTATGAGAGTGAATCACTACAGGTGATTATGAGTTAATGATTTTACTGAGCCGTACGCTTGTTTATATCGTGTAAACGGTATCACCAATGCTGACCAACTATTAAGCAAGCAGCGTGTAGAAGGCCAACATGACACATGTGACAAGGACATTACTGAAATATAAAGGCTGGGGCAAATTTTTGGCCCCTTAAGGGTAGCTACCTTTTCTTTTGTAGCTAGAAGGCTTTATTCTTAGAAACCTTTAATGAAAAAAATATTGCCATTTTTAGATTTTTGAAAAAAAGTACGGTTCACCCAAAAAATGACATTTGTCCAAAAAAACAAGTTGGTCTTAATCGACTCTATTTCTAACCAGGAACACTTTTCCCAAAGTAACTTACCAAATCAAATCGTAAGTTTTAGCAATAGTAAAAAAAAACAATTTCCATACATTTTTCTAAGAAGCGCCATTCGACGCAACAAAGTCATGCATACCATTCGAACACGGAAAGCAATTTGTTCTAAATTCAAATTATTTATTGATATTTGTTATTAAACCTTATTGGTATACCCTGGTTCAGAATTCGAGATATTTTTTGTAAACAAACAAATGTCACCGTCAAAGAAACAAGCCAGTTTTAAAAACATTTTTTTTCTTGGATCATGTTTTACTAGTAGTGACCCGCGGCTTCTCCTATGAATTACCAATTTATTAATATTTTGCAATATCCGCCAGCGGGTTCGCTCGCGCCGTATGTACCTTCAATTTGCTACAAATAAACACAAACCCACTACCTACCTAAGTTTATCTGACAAGTCAATGTGTAAATTGCCAAATGTTATATATAACTCTTACCTATTGATACAGTATGACCATTCCATTGTAAAACTGTGCGAAAAGCACATTCGTATTCGGCAAATGAGGAGAAACGAATGAAATTAACAAAATGTGGGGCTTTCAAAACAAAGCCCATTGCTTAGAATATCTGCAGTGTTCCAAGTAACATGAAATATTTTCTACTAACAAACATATTTTTGCTTAATAACTTTGTTAATAACCGAAATAACTCAAAAATATCTGCGACAAAATATTGATTAATTTATAGTTTATCAGATCTGAGTTAGAATAACATGCCTAGCCTGTTTATTGGCCTAATTTAATAAACTACCACAGAGCACCTATTTTTTGCTATAGTATCCCCTTTGTTTACAAAAAATATCTCGAATTCTGAACCAGGGTATAGAATGATATACCACCTCTTTGAATGACAATACCGCTAGAAAAAATCGGCGGGAAATATTTGTTTTAAATTTTAAATCCAAAATGTCTCTTACGAATTAAATGAAATGAATATGAATGGTATGAATCCGGAATAATTATTATTACTTTTAGCTCGTGGGATGAATTTCTGGGATCAATACGGATGCACCCGAATTAACAGCGGCTAAGCTTATAAAGCTTATTTTCAAAATAACTGTCGTGTTCAACCAGCGTTAGAAGCATTTCGTAGAGAAAATGAAATACCACTACCAGACAAGAAAGTTATAAAAACCTCCCGACCTTACCCCTTGCGTTTTTTTTTCTATGGGGTTACCAGAAAGATAAGGTATACGCTGGGCATTTCGAAAGTCCCGCCGAACTGAAAGACGGCATTCGAAATGCGTTGCAAAATATGCATTACATGAAGGTAAGGGCTGCTACGCAAAGTGTGTTAACGCGTGCCAATCTGTGTAGTCAAGTAATTGGTCTACACTTTGAACATATCTGGAATTAAATTTTTACTTATTTTTTATTTTTATTATAAAGCAATTTATTTACTTACCAAACAAGTATTTTTTTACTTAAACACAATAAAATGGGTGTTTTTGCTACTAACAAGTAACTGGGTAGGTATGTTTCTTATTTTGTTCTGGAGACATTTTTACGTATAAACCATCGCCGTTAGAGCGAACATGGGTAGGGACATAAGCCTTCAAAATAAGCCTACCAACTTAAAAAAGTAGTTACATACGGATTTAAATTAAGAACCATTGACATTGTTTTTTTCACTTACTCGTTTTTCATAGAAAATGTATGGGAATGGTTTTTTTAATTATTGACAAAACTTACGATTTGATTTGGTATGTTACTTTGGGAAAAGTGTTCCTGGTTGGAAATAGAGTCGATTAAGACCGATTTGTTTTTTTTGACAAATGTCATTTATGGGTGAACCGTACTTTTTTACAAAAATCTAATAATTGCAAAAAAAATCTTCAAAATAAAATAGAAGGTTTCTAAGAACAAAACCTTCTAACTACAAAATAAAAGGTTAACCTTAAGGGGCCAAAAATTTGCCCCACCCTGTATATGTTGAACGTTTGTCGGATTTATATTCTACAAGTAACCAATTTTCATTCAACAAGTGGCATAAAACGTTCATGCAGTGTTGACTTATGTGATTGAATATCCAATATGTTTGCTCATCGAACTCATTCCGGAGAGTGCTGCATGGAAATGAGTCGATGTAAATCGGTTGCCATTTGCGGCAATTCGTCTTTGACATCTTGACCTTATTTTTCACAGATTTTTGATCATGAAAGTATCTTTTCACAAATGTTTTTGTAATTTTAAGAAAAACTTCTCTAGCTATAAGGAATGTAATTACAAAGAATTTATATTATCTACGATGGACAGCACTGAACAATTAATAAAATTAAAAAGTAATATTTAAAAGCCTTCCGTATGCGCCAGAAACGGTGCAAATTAAGAAAAACTTCTCTAGCTATAAGGAATGTAATTACAAAGAATTTATATTATCTACGATGGACAGCACTGAACAATTAATAAAATTAAAAAGTAATATTTAAAAGCCTTCCGTATGCGCCAGAAACGGTGCAAACCTGGGATTGTCATCTATCGATTCCATAAGAATCCACGACTACTCGACTTAGGGCCACACTTTTTGCTAATTTGCCTGTACTAAATGTTAACAGCACTATCAACGCCAAAATATGGCACATTTGAAAATTCGAACGATGAAAAAGGAATTCGATATACTGCCGGTTCACACTCTTTTCCTTCAAATGTATTTAATAATCAAGCAGCAATGGACGGATAAAACTTGACATAATTGTTTGTTTTTATGCGTTTTGGTTCTCTTTTGGTTTGGACACTTATTGAGCGCTGACTCGAAGTCCACTAGTTACGATATTATATTTGCCATAAATCTATGCATATATGCTATAAATATATATTTTATTGACGACCTCTGTGGCGCGGCGGACGAACGTTCGCCTGCGACGCAGGAGGTTGCGGGTTCGATCCCCGCCTCGGAACAAATATTTGTGCGATCTACAGATATTTGTTCATGGTGTTCTGGGTATTTTCTATATATAATAAAAAATATCTATCTATGTAATATATTGTATTAAGTATATCAGTTGTCCAGTACCCATAACACAAGCTCTGCTTAGCTTGGGGCTAGGTAATGGTGTGTGAACTGTCCAGCATTATTTATTTATTTATATTTATTTATTCATATATTTTATAGCTAAAGCATATAGCATATATTTTACGCTTAGTTTGACCTTTGAAATACGGTAAAATATTTGAATTCTGCCATAAACTGTGTTGATTATGGTGAAGCCTTTAGGACTCTTGTCAGCGTGTAAACATTTTCCCATGTGTTTGAGTTACGGGAATAACACACTTATGGGAAAATATTAAGAATATCTTCATTCCGTGGGCACGGGTTCGATCCCGGCTGGTCAGTAATTTCACTGTGAATTTCAGTTATTTGACGAAAATATTTAAATTATTTCTACATAATTTTGTTTTGATTAACCTCTTATTTATCATGGTACAATTGGGACAAATCGGTGCCAATTTTACCATAAATGGTACTGTCTACTGGTACAAGTGGTCCGGCGGCCTCTGATGTATATTGCCAGTGTTTTCAACGTCATTTAAAAAGACCAACTTTGTAAACTGTAAGCCCCTTCAAGCCGAGGGCAATATGTTGCAAGTAATTAAATGTGCGAGTCTCGGGGGAAAGATTGCCTGCTCACTCACACTGACACAATTAAATTAGATTTACCAGCTTCTTCGGTGCTGAAGCTTGGAACCAGTACCTAAATCGAGGTCTTAATAGATAATAACGAATCATCTTTCTGTTCAGTACGTAAAGCCACATGCTGTTTCAGAGTAGATTCAGAGCCCAATTCTTGCCATAAAAAAATAGACAACATAATTCGTATCATGTTGCGATCTAGTATCGACGTCATAAATGTCACAAACGGTATTCTCCTTAAGGATAATCGTCTTGATTACTAAAAGCTCGGTTCACGGTAGATGGCGTGGAAACTTATTGTATTACATTTTTATTTTTTGTGCTAAATTCGGGCGTCTTTCGTGTTTTATTTTATCGTTCGCGGCTAAGTTGTAGTTGTAAGAATTTAATTCAGTATGAATTTCATTTAAACAGTCATTTGAAAGTTCAAATTACCTAGAAATAAGATCGTTCACTTTTCTGATGTAATTACACGCACGCACACATACATATTCACTGTTTTGGTTTTCATTAGATGGCGTTGTTATTGTCCAAGAGCATTGGCATGGACGTTAGATAGATGGCGTTAAATAAATAGCTTGGTATCTGTTTATAGATCGCGTTGAATAAAATTGTTAGAATGATAAAAGGTATTTCAGGGAAAAACTCGGAAAATTATTGTTTACAAGAATAAAACTTATTTTTCTAATGTCCAAAATGTACACGAATGTAAGTAACTGACCTTCATCATTGCAGTAGGTAGGTAGGTACCCATAATTATCATAGTTTGCCCCGTGAACCCATGACGGTTTTTCATTATCATCAGCCTACAGAAGTCCACTGCTGGACATGGACCTCCCCATAGAATGTCAAGACAAACGGTCTTGAGCAGCCTCCATCTACCGCCTTTCCGCAACCCCTTCTGTGGCGTGTCCGGCAAGATAGGATGTTGCATAAGAATGTTTCGTTTTACAGAAATGAACAAAAAAAAGAAAAAAAGATTATAAATTGTTTTATATTACAACTTCTGCATACACTAGAAATATTAGGTATACAGTAAAAAAAACATCATCAATAACTAAATACATTTTGCCTTCGTTTTTTGTATTCATTGCTCGAAGATTCTGTACCCGTACCTAAATCCGAAACATCCGTAAAAGAACCAGGATCATATAGCTTTATGTCTAGCCCATTGCCACTTCAACTTGCTAATTTAGAGACCTATGTCAGTGAGCCGGTGGACTTGGATCTACAGGCTGATGTTTGTACCACCATCCATTTAGAATGCGTAGTACGAATAGATAGGTACCTACTCTAGGTAGGTACCTACTACCTATTCTACGCACGGACATTGTTCAGCTAGTCTAATATAAAATCATTTTACTGACTTCAAGCCAATGTAGACGGTTGATCATCATCATCATCAGTCTACAGAAGTCCACTGCTGGACAACGGTTTCCTCTCTAAAATGCCACGACGAACTCTCTTGAGCCTGCATCTACCAACTTTCTGCTGATTATAATATCTTTGGTGCATGGAAAGAGGGGTCTTCCTCTACCTTCATCAGGTTTGTAGGTACCACTCGAGAACCTTTATTCACATAATATGGTTGTTAGTTCTGCGAACTATAAAGCCATTTTTTTTATTTATTTTTTAACTTTGATAGACTTTTGTTTGACCTCGATCTCACCTGTTGGTAAGTGACGATGTGGCCGAAGATGGAGCACAAAGGTCTAGAAGGAACCTATTCACTCTAGTCTTGAAGATACCCAGATTATAGTTTTCAGGAAAGACAGACGACGGTAGTGTATTCCACTCCTTAGCAGTTCGCATTATAAAGGTAGAATTGAAACGTTTAGTACGAAAAGAGGGTATACTAATGAGGTAAGGGTGGTACCAAGCCGTGCGCCTGCTCGTCCATGATGAAAAGGAGATAGTGGGATCAGATCATGAAGTTCCTGGGAGCATTCCCCAAAATGTAACCTATATATAGAAGATCGAAAGGCACGCAACCTTACGGCGGTGCTCGAGAGACTCTAGTCTCCGCCATATGTTGCCCACCTATAAGCCTGAACGCTCTGCTCTCTGAACGTTCGATCGAGTCCAAGGCAGCAAGCTGGTGTTTGGCCGAGCCAGCCATCCCAAACGTGGTAGGAGTACTTCATACCAGCCCGGACTTGTGCTTTGTACAGACTTAGAAGGCTTCATGGAGGCAGTTTTTGCCTTAGACTCGATGTAGGAGCCAAGTTGAGAGTAGGCGTGAGTGAAACGCCTAAGAGCTCGAGGTGATCTCCTATAGCTACAGGTATATCTCGGAAGACAGGCACTTGGAGAAACTTACTTTTTTCGCGGAGAAGAGACAAGCCTGCGTTTTAGAGGCGTTGAACTTGACTAGATTGGCATCACCCCAATCGGAAACAGCCTTGAGAATCAAATTCAGACGCTGCAGCATCTCATCTCTTAACTCCAGAATTTAATTCTGCCTAGCACGCGCATTGGAAACGTATCTCTCCACAACTGTGCTGTCGTCTGCATACCCAATGATACTGGGCATTAACAGATCATTTATATGCAGCAGAAACAGTGTGGCAGGTAGCACTGACCCCTGAGGTACCCCGGCGTTTATAGCCATTTGATCCGACGAGCACCCGTCAACAACTTACTCGAATGGATGTTTCCCTCAGAAAGTCTACGAGGCAGGCGCAGAATTGAACTGGCAGTCCGTAAGCAGGAAGCTTGTCAATAAGGCTAGCGTGCCAAACCTGTCAAAGGCCTTCGAGACGTCTAATGAAACAGCCAGTGCTTCACCATGATCTCGATGGCCTCTCTCCAAATGTGCGTGGCATACACAAGAAGGTCCCCAGTAGACCGATTTCGGCGAAATATCCTCGATCCGTCGAGGTATGCAAGGACCTTCCTATTCTGTACACGCTCCATACATTTACATAGTAGGGAGGTGACCTAGATAGGGCGGTAGTTCAAAGGGTCAGCACGACTGCCTTTCTTGGGCACAGGTTGCACGTTAGCGAGCTTCCAAGACTTGGGGACTTCACCAGTATTCAAAGAGAGGCGGAAAAGTTGCGTTAATATTGAAGACAACTCAGGTTCACAGGTTTTTAATACTACGGCCGAGATACCATCCGGACCGCTAGCTTTATTCACGTCGAGACTACGTAGCGTTTTGAGCACTTCCTTTTGCTGGATGCGAATTCTTGCATTGAAGCTTCGCACCGAGGAAGGCTGGGTGGAGTTTCGCCAGAGGCGTCAAGACGCGAAGCCTCCGCAAATTGAGTGGCAAATAAATTTGCTTTCTCAACCGCAGCGTGAGTTTGGGACCCGTCCGGTTTCAGTAGTTGGGTTTAGTGAAGGGCGGCTGAAGTTCGCTTCCACCGACTTAGCCAGAGACCAGAAAGCTTTACTTCCCGCAGGGTATGCGGCAAACTTAGCCCCCAGATAGCCAATACGATTGAAGCGAGCCTTCTGTAACATCTTCTTGCAGGACTTGGTGGCTTTGTTATAGGCTTTCTTCATAATCCGTGCATCCGAGGTTTAACCGTTTCTTGCGTCAACGCAAGCTAGGTATGCAACACGTTTTTGCGCTTCCGCGCTAGCACACGCGGGACTAAACCATGGGCGAGCATTGCTTGCAGGTGAAGCATCGGAGAATGGAAAAAAATACTCCATTGCTCTATTTATCACCTCCGTAACGGCATCAGCACTGACCGTTGGATCACATGAAGAAAAGCAAGTTTGCCGCCAAGGATAAGAAGCGAAGAAGTGTCGCATCTCATCCCAATCTGCCGACTTGTAACACCACACTCGCCAACTACCTCTGGGCGAGGGATCGGGTGGCGAGTATGAAGATACAGACCTCACCACACAGTGATCTGATGTTCCCAAAGGAAGCATCACTGATACCGAGTGGCGATCCGGCTCGTTCGTCAGCAGAAGGTCCAGGCAGTTGGCTGTGTGGTCCTCAACGTCCAGAATTCTGGTTGCCGCATTGACGAGCTGAGTGAGATTAAAGTGAGTGCAAGTTTGCACGCCTCTCTCCCAGCATAGTCGGACAACTGGTAAGGGAACAGCCACTGTTGGTGGTGGGCGTTAAAGTCCCCCAGAATCACCAGTTGGGCATCAGGATAACGTTGCTGGGCCACATCCGCCGCTTCACTGATGTAGTTGAACAACCTGGTTGTCTCGTGGTCTTCAGAGTGACAATGATATAAACCAGCATAGATAATTTTATCTAAGCCGGTGTCCACCAAAGTACATAAAACTGAGAAATCGGGTTCATTGAATCTGCGTCTCCGTGAGGATTAAATAATAAGTGTGGCTTAGCTGTCCCTAGGTGGTGGTGGACCGGATCGAGATTGGAGTGCAGTCCTCTAATGTTTTAGAGGTGCGCTTGAAGCGAGAGGAAAGAAAGAAAGAAAGAAAGAAAGAAAATTTATTTATTTTACCACACGCACAACACTCACATAAAACAAGAAGACAAAAACAAAAATCTACTAAGTATAGGTATAGGTACTACAAGATCTTAGAGAATTGAAAACAAAAATAAATAAAACTGTTATAACCGTTGGTAAGATGATAGGTTGTGTAGGAAGTGCTTCCGCTGTGAGCGCAACTTATTATATGTTGACTTTTTCATGGTTTGGTTTTTGGAGTGATTAGGTTTGTGGGAAAAACGGCTGTTGAGTGAGGCACTGGTCAGTGTAAGCCTAGAGACAAACAGCAGGCTCCTGCGCCAGTGGGAGACTAGACTGGAGACTGAGACCTCCCTCCAGGAATGGCCATCGGGTCCTCTAATCCGGTCGCCAACCGGCACGATGGAGCATTCTGGGATTTTTCGCAAGGCGGCGGGCTAGCTTACTAGTTGGGCCCCCTACAACCTGCAGTCAGCCAGCGGAGAACCGTGCTTCGGATCCCGCTACCTTCCAAGCCTAGCCAACCGGCACACTTGCACTGCTGCGGTCTCTAAAACGCACATGCTGAATCCAGTGCACGAACTGCCGTGGTATTCGGGGCCGCATGAAGCCTCACGTGAATATTCACGATTTGCGCAGTAAGAAATCTGCACTCTGTAAAGTTCGGCGTGTAACGCGTATCGCGCAACGCGTGAATTAGATGACACAAATAGGAAGTGAATTGGCTCAAATCACGGTACACAGTGGAACGATTTTGAAAAAAGGTGGACGTAGGAACAAGTTTCGTAATTTCTGTCTAAAAAAAATTGCAACTGATAGGAAATTGTATGGTGATTAAAAGATATGCTATTAAATTTTCAAAAAAAGACACTCCTTTATAGGTTAAAATAATAGTTCAGAAAAAATGTATGGAAATATTTATATTATATTGTTTTTCTCAGAAATAAGAAGTTTGTTCAAGAAAAAACCTATAATAGCTTAAAGTAGCTACTGTCTTCTACAAATGGGCATATAGGGTTCTGGACGGTTTAACCCTGCAGCATTGGCAGTTAAGGGGAAATTAAACTCTTAAAAAATATTGTTTATTTTGATACGAGCATCTGATAGGAAATGTAGTGCTTGTTAAAAGTTATTCTATACAATTTTCCATAAAAATGAGTCTGTGATATTATAAAAATGTATTTCTGAAAAAATGCAATGAAATATAAATCAACATATTTTTTCTCGGAATTTTAAATCATAAGAAACTTACACTACTTAAGTTCTATACAACAACGAAATATTCGTTTTTGGCTAAACTCTGTTGCAGTGGTGTTTAAATGGGATCAAACTTTACAAATATATGATTTAATGTTAAATGTTAATGGAAAATGGTTCAATTTCTGTCATTCGCTCAGTCTTATCTAAGTAAAATGAATAAATCATAATAAAATCTAGTGTAAAAAACTTCTAAGTCTAACTATTGGCTTCGTAATTATCTCCAAATAATTTGCCAATTTTTCCGATACTCGACATTTCTGACCTTATAGGTAGGTACCCGATACTTTTCATTGCTACAGTTCTTCCACTGAGCATTACATTCATAAAAGTAATAAATCAATATACAATCTAGTGTCAAAAAGTACAAAGATCTAAGAGATTAAGAGATTGTCTTATTAATTATCTCCAAATAACTTAAATAACTTGCCAATTGTGTTGTTATATCCAAAAGGACTTGTAACTTAATCTTTGCCTCCGTTATTTCAACACCTTCTGTAGGGTAGTATCTTTTTTTGGCTTCTAATATCTTGTAGTAGAAGGGCAATACAGATATGCTGGAATCTGATAACATTGTCCTCAGGGATAAGTATTTTCATTTCGTTAGATTCAGCGAAGTTGAAAGAGCAAGAGCACTATCTTCATCAGAGAAATCATCGCATCCAATGAATAAAATCACAGCATCACAACAAAACTTTACAGATCTGTTAATATGATTTACCCTCTTACCATTTTAAAATAGTCCGGAATTCCCAGCAGCCATTTTTCATAAAACATATGATAGATATTTTAGTATCGATGTAACTAAAATATTTCCCAAATAAAGTTAATAATGACAAAAATCCCCTTAAAACTAGAAGCAACCTTCGTAAAACTAGTAATCACTAACTGGAAAGATCCACCAAATTATCAGTAGAACCATTTACCTACATTTTTCTATCATCTACATACATTAAATTCTACAGATAAGTTGGTGGGTCTCTAACAATGAAAGGAATCTAGTACCTTCCTACAAGGTCAGTCATTAGGCTCAAGTATCGGGACCATTATTAATAATACGTGGCAAATTATTTCAAGATAAGTAATAGGGGGCGTTCAAGTATTATGTAAGCGCTTGAGGGGGGCGGGGGGGTCTTTGTTTTGCTTATTTTTGATGACATGGTCGATATCGTGATTACGTCAGCAGTTATTATTTACTTATTTTACACAAATGGCAACCCACAAATTGTCTATGCTTGAAAATACAACTCACATGTCGGGGATTCCCACAAATAAAGAATACGTTATAGGTACTCGCCTAGAAGCGAGTGGGGATTACCGCGCGCACTTGTCACGTCTAAATTTCTTCCGTCAATCTATTGTTTCGTTTCGATTCGAATGACGATTTGACGTATTGTAAGCAAATCAAAGCAAGTTAATTTTTGTTTTAACCGGTGATCCTTTTTCGCCCAAGCTTAACTGTTTAACATGTCGTTTCAAATAAACAAATCCAAGTAATATCAAAAATTATTCGAAAGTTTTAAAAAATCTCATACAAATACAAAAGTACAAAATGTACAGAAGTTAGTTAAGCCTATTTGCTAACTACTGCTCACGAATCAATAAAAAAACAGAATACATAAAAAGAAAAATGCATATAGGTACCAATGATTAAGTAAGCATGGGAGGGGGGGAAGAGGTTTGCTTACTTTTGCTTACACAGCTTACACATAAGGGGTGGGCATAATGCGCGTCATGTAAAAAGAACGCTGGCGGTCAAGCTTCTACAGGCGTTCCAGCGTTCTTTTTACATGACGCGTACTATAATGGTACATTATAATGGTACTCTAGAGCCTAGATGATATGGTGATTTACTTTTATGAAAGTAATACTCAGTGGAAGTACTGTAACAATGAAAGGTATCTGGTACTTAACCTACAAGGTCAGTCATTAGGCTCAGGTATCGGAAAAATTGGCAAGTTATTTGGAGATAATTACTAAGACTATAGCGATCTTTGTACTTTTTGACACTAGATTTTATTTTGATTTATTACTATTATGAACGTAATACTCAGTGAAAGTACTGTAGCAATGAAAAATATCTGGTACCTACCTACAAGGTCAGAAATGTCGAGTATCGGAAAAATTGGCAAGTTATTTGGAGATAATTACTGAGCCAGTAGTTAGACTTAGAAGTTTTTTACACTAGATTTTATTATGATTTATTCATTTTACTTAGATAAGACTGAGCGAATGACAGAAATTGAACCATTTTCCATTAACATTTAACATTAAATCATATATTATTAAAGTTTGATCCCATTTAAATACCGCTGCAACAGCGTTAAGCCAAAAACGATTATTTATTTTTTGTAAAGAACTTAAGTAGTGTAAGTTTCTTATGAAAACCTTTTAAAATTCCGAGAAAAAATATGTTGATTTATATTTCATCGCATTTTTCAGAAATATGTTTTTATAATATCACAGACTCATTGTTATGGAAAATTGTATTGAATAACTTTTAACAAGCACTACATTTCCTATCAGATGCTCGTATCAAAATAAACATTTTTTTTCAAGAGTTTAACCCCCTTGACTGCCAATGCTGCAGGGTTAACAGAACCCTATATGACCCATTTGTAGAAGACGGCAGCTACTTTAAGCTATTGTTGTTTTTTTTTAACAAACTTCTTATTTTTGAGAAAAACAATATAATATAAATCTTTCCATACATTTTTTTCTAAACTATTTTTTTAACCCATGAAGAAGTACCTTTTTTTGCAAATTGAATAGAATATATTTTAATCACCATACAATTTCCTATCAGTTGCAATTTTTTCAGACCGAAATTACGAAATTTGTTCCTACGTCCACCTTTTTTCAAAATCGCCCCACTGTGCGGTACCCCGAATACCATAGCTGCTCAAACCCGTCACTTCCACGATGGCTACACTGGACATAAGTCCGAAACATGACAATGTCGCTTCACGGACTGGCTATGTCCATGGGGTGGTGATAAGCCACGGCCGAAGCCTACCACCAGAAATGTTGTTACCCGTTTGACACCACCCAGAGATCACGTGTAGGGACGCGAGGGTATTTTCCTATGGACGCGAGCAACTCCAATCTCCAAATTTCCGAGCGTACTCTTAGATGATCTATATACCTGCACACCAGTACCTTAGATGATGATGATAATGACGACGACGTTGTTAATGTTCATCACCACCGCCATCATCATCATCATCACCACCACCATCATCATCATCATCATCTAAGGTATTGTCGTGCATGTGATGATGATGATGATTATGATGATGATGATGATGATGATGGTTGTGGTGGTGATGATGATGGTGGTGACCATCACCGCCATCATCATCATCATAATCACCTACACGCTAATATCCTAGATGATGATGATGATGATGATGATGATGGTGGTGGTGATGATGATGATGGAGGTGGTGATGAATATTAACAACATCATGAAGATGGTGATGATGGTGGTGACCATCAACATCACCACTTTCACCATCATCAACATCACCTGAACGCCAATACCCTAGATGATGATGATGATGATGATGATGATGATGATGACGATGATGATGACGATGATGTTGTTAATGTTCATCACCACCACCATCATCATCATCATCATCACCACCACCACCATCATCATCATCATCATCATCATAATCACCTGCACGCTAATATCCTAGATGATGATGTTGATGACGATGATGATTGTGGTGGTGATGGTGATGATGATGGCGGTGGTGATGAATATTAACAACATTATGCAGATATATTATATTACCCACCATCACCATCATCATCATCATCACCTGCACGCCAATACTCTAGATGAAGATGATGATGATGTTAGTGGTGGTGATGGTGATGAAGGCGGTGGTGATGAACATTAAAAACATCATGATCATCATCATCATCATCACCTGCACGCGTGTACCCTAGATGAGGATGATGATGGTGATGGTGATGATGATGGTGGTGGTGATGAACATTAACAACATCGTCGTCATCATCATTATCATCATCATCTAGGGTATTGGCGTTCAGGTGTTGGTTCTGGTTCGCTGCGGGCCCTGCTGACTACTGAGCCACGCTCGCCTTCGGCTCGCTCGCAGCTTTCGTGGTGATCACTGTTCTCTAGTGTTTTAAATCCATGTTGTACTTTCACTCATTTTGAAATATAAGACTATTCAAAATTCGTAGAATCGTGCATCATACTATCATTGATTCTGGCCAAGTTTTCACGTATTCTTTCGTTGTTTTATTTTTAACACCTCACATAGTAACTTAAAACTTGGGTAGGCTACCTAAATTGAAATAAAGTATTTTCTCGCACTATAATGCTAACGTAGTTGTAAAATAAATTAGTATACATTATTATAAGTACAGTTGGCAACCCTATCAGAACTAGCTCGCTATAGTAGAAATTACGGCCAACTTATAAAAAGTATTGTGTGTTCACACTAGTAACGGTTTGGCAACGTCGCTTTTAAACTTTTGCTGACGGAGCGGCAACATATCAAAGTAAAAGTCAAAAAGTATTTTATTCATTGAAATCACAAGGATCATTTTGAATCGTCTTAAAAAATAAATTTACATTTACTCCTGTTCCAACGCAACCAGACCTATAAGAATCAGGCAACAAACACGGTCTGTTTTTCTTTTGATGATCCTGCTTACTAATAGGTGGGGAGCCCCTGTGTAGAGCCTCGAGAACAAGTGGAAGCTGATTCAAAGAAAAAAAGGAAACTCAACTTAAAAGCCTTCCTTAGGTAGGCAGTCAAAAGTAAGATGATAGAGAAAATCAGCAAAAGTTCATAAGGCAGCACACTCTACGCTTGATATACTCATAAATAACACATATTACAGTCCAGTCGGCAGGTGGTTTCAGATGGAAAAAGGTCAAAAGCTAATGAAACTTTGGGAGGTTGTTCAGGGATAGTTAATTAACATTTTCCCAAGTTTTGGACCTCGAGGACCATGTGCGTAAAGTGGAGGGGGGGGGGGGGGGGCGCAATCGCACCCGCAACCTGCTGCGTCGCAGGCCAACCTTCGCCCGCCGCGCCACAGAGGTCGTCAATATGCTACCTCCAAGCAATTGCTGAAGTGGCGGGAAGTCAACTTGTATCCCACTAATTGGGGGTGGAAGCAGTCTTCTGCAGGGACTCAGTCTTCTCTTCTCAACCCCATCCCCACCACCATGATCACGGCGTCCTCAAATGCCTGCTTCACTTCGATGCTAGCATCCACCATTTGTGTCATCAACATCGAAATGAATGCTCTCATATTGTGATCTTTTGCCAGAACTTTTCTTGTGCTATTGTCACCATAGTAGATGAGGAGAACACGACTTTGGTTGGTGCTTGTAATGCAGACTGGCGAGCTCGTTCTGCTGCTTTGGTGCTTTGATAGCCGGATTTAGTGGGGTATCCATCAAAGACAACAATCACATTGCTACCAAAGTGTCTCTGCACGTAGTTGATGTACTTAGAAAAAAACACACATCGCCATATCTCGATAATCTATTGACATAGAAACATGTTTTATTAGTCCAAATTATAGTAAATTTAACGTTCTACAAAAAGTGGTACTTTTGCCGTAGGATGTAAGGGAAAAAAGTTATTGAGAAAAAACCGGCGTAAGGTGCAGTTTCCCGCCCACTCCTCTTTTCGCACAGGGTCCTCGAGGTCCAAAACTTGTTTTTTTTATTTAACCATCCCTGAACAACATCCTGAAGTTTCATTAACTTTTGACCTTTTTCCACTACTTTACCCCACTTTTTACGACCTGCCGACTAAAACATCACTTTTATTATTTAGCGCCATCTCTATCATGTTTACTTACTATCTTACACAAAACTCTTGTGTTTGAAGGTCAATTTAGCGCCATCACTGTCATCTTTAATTAAACTGGGTGCTCTGCTGCGTAAAAGTATCTCGCTACGATAATAGATGTCCGTGCAAAATAAACTCACACATTTGTAAAAATTGTCGTATTTCAAACCTGTTTTAAAAATTCCCTATTGTATATTTTTGTTTGGAACGACCATTCGCGATAACTATTATCATTAGGAAGTCTACAAAATAAGTCAATTTATAAAATGACAATCTGTGGTTTGAGTAACGGCCTAAAGTATTTTGTATGGGCAAGGAAACTTGAACATTCACCTTAACTGTCAATACAACGGGGAAAAGTGAATACTCCGGAATTTGACCGAAATTTCTTCGAAGTTACGTCGGCATACACTGAATTATCACTCCTTTCAGTTTTCCGAGAATTTTGTCTAGATCGGGTCTCTCTTTACTCTTTCCGATGGTATATAACACTATCCTAGTCTAATTTAGGGTCATCATGAATTTAGCGTCAAAATTGACTTTCAAAGTTGATCGAAAGTGTACTATATTTTTATTATGAAGGAGTAGAAGCCAATTGACAATTCAGTCTCGATTCGGTCAAATTTTGGTTTGGTCATGACAGTGAATGAATCCTTAACTCCGTTACATGGCCATTTTAGGACAACAATATCCCTCGTAGGGTGACAAAGAAAGAACCAGGAACATGACATAAGAAGGAAAAGGAGATGTAACACGCCTGTTAGCCCAATAAGACCTAAATATAAATCTATTAGGCCTTCTAAAATTATATTATTTCTAACCGTTATTAATTTTATCAATGTACGTTGATAGGTAATAGAGATGCATCTTACGTTATAAGCGCATTGAGCTAACATAATATGTACTATACTAGGTAGAGTACCTAATACTCGTATAGTATTATGTTAGTTCACGATTTTTTATGTCGAGAATATTTATCGAATTCTTTTTCGGGCGCCTTGGAAATATGATGATGTTTTTTTTTCTTTCATATTTTTTTTTCTTGTCGTGAACTGTGTAGATTTTGCTACGAATACATTTAAGAGAAGCTTATTTATCTCTTGATAGCCTCTTAAGATACCGTTAATACCAATACTAACCCAAATATTGGGACAACGTGTAAAGGCCCTATATGCCTAGTGCCAGTGCTCTGGTCTGCCATCTGCCGTTTATAGCATAACTAGATGCAGCTCGCGACTTCGTCCGCGCGTAGTTGAAATCCTTCCTGGCATGGCGTGTATATAACAACTTAAACATCAACAACCACGCCGTGAAACGACCTTTGAAACGACACCACACTCAAGTTTTATTTTATTTGAGGAATCTCCTTGTAAAATTTCAAGGTTCTAGTACTAACAGTTTCCGAAATACAGAGCATTTTTGTTTTACGTAAGAACCCCATTATGAACCCCTTAGCATGCGAATTTTCAAAATTCCTTTCTTAGTACAACCCTACGCATCGAGACGAACAGACCCTCCAAATTTCAAGTCTCTACGACAAGCAGTTTAGGCTGTGCCACAGAATAAATATTAGTACAAGGCTGTGCGTTGTATCTCGGTCAGTCAGTCAGTCAGTCAGGAGGCCAATTCTCGGATTGTAGAGATTATCTCTAAATTAGAGATAATGTCGAAGCATGAAAGTCTACAAAAAATGTCACGAAAATGTCACAATAACCATCAAATCGTATTTGATTTGAATGATTTTGGTCGACTTATGTCTATTTGTGACATCACGAGAATAGCAAATTAAGATTTTATTCGACATTCGCAATCTTTTTTCAACATATGTCGAATTCGACCTAATCTCTAAAGCACGAGAATTGGCCTCCTGGACATTGCCTTTTATATATGAGATTCAGCATTCTTATAAAAAAACACTGCGTACATACTGTGTAGCATAAAAAGTAACAGACTACAAATAGACGGTATGTGGTACGCCGCACCACAATGTAGAACTAATAAAATCGACGTAAAACAAACTTGCAATTAAACTGCGAGCTTCGCTGTAATTCTGCAGACACGTCCTAGCAACACAAACCACGTACCGTCTAGCTACTCCTATGTGGGTAAATATCTACTCGTAACTACAAAGTGATTTTGTTAACAGTACATTAACTTTAGAGGATATCCGTAGAAGAAACAAGATCATCGACATAGCTCTCAGAACTAGCAAGTGGCAATGGGCAGGCCATATTGCTCGCATAGCTGATAACCGTTGGTGAATAAAGGTTCTCGAGTTGCAACCACAAACAGGGCCACACGAATTTGATGAATAAATATAACATAACACCCAACAGTCACATACATAGTCCCAATCCCACACTAGGATTCCCTGTGGCGGGTATCAGGAACTACGAGTACTATGGAACCATAACACCCAGACCCGGAACAAATATTTGAAGATCATACAAACATTTGTCCCGCTGCGGGACTCAAACCCGCAACCTCTCGCATCTCAGCCGGGTACTCGCCCGACGCGCTACAGAGGTCTTCAAACAGTAATCCATTGCATTTTTTAAGGCTTGACGAGTATGCAGTATTGACCAGTGTGTCGTGAATCATAGAAGGCCTTCTCGATGGACTGACTACATTTTAAAGGTAGCAGGAGGTCGTTGGATGGAGGTGGCTCAAGTCTGGTCGTCATGGCGTCCTATGGGGGCCTAAGCCCAGCAGTTGGCTCCTACAGGCTGATAATGAATGATAACGACACAAAGAGGAATGACTCTGTTCGTGAACTTGAACATTAATATTTATATTTCAGTCTTATATTCAGGTTCTATCCGATGCGCGGTTAATATTACGAAGTGGGCGAAAGCTCGTACCTATATAAAATGTAAAGATGTATAGTTGTATGTAACCGCAAAGCCGATATGAAGCCGATAAGCCTCGTCCAGCGGCGCCGTCACCACCGGCATAGAATAGGACCACCCAATATAAACTTATAAAAGTCGGACTAACTGGCTGGACAACGATTTCTACTGACGTTGACTGTCCTTAAGGGGGCCCCTCCCGATTTGAACTAAAATATTGTAGGTTTGTCCAATTCAATGTTTGAAAGAGAGTCATTGTGAAAAATGAGAGCCAGTGCCAGATACCTTGGTTGGAACTCGGAAAATTCCGCTACTTACTTGCGAAATGGCAATAAATGCGCAAACTATTCATAAAACTTGTTCCAGGACGTACGTGTTTTTGAGAAAGCCTTACTAGTTTATGAAAAAAGCCTTTTATTAACTTTTACAGTTTATAAGTACATTATGACCATCCAAAGTTCAGGTAAAATTGTGCAAATAAGCTGTTTTTTTAAGGCACATACAGAAACAGGGGTAAACAAAAAAAACTCCACCTATCTAGATATATTACTCAAGATACATATTTGTCCAAAACATCTCACAAAAAAATTGTTACAACTTCATAATCACGTACGAGCTGGGCACCAGCGTTTTTATCGAATTTACTGGTGTTGACTGCTCTTACGCCCTTCCGTTCTAAAGTAGTTCCAAGTATGTGGTATTACACCGCGCCCGCCACCCTGAGACATAAAGATGAAAAGTCTCATGTGCCTGTAATTTCACCGGCAACCGTACCTTTCAATCCGGAACACAGCAATGCGAGCACTACTGCTTTTCGGCAGAATTATTCCTATTCCTTTTTTGTTGCCTTCTATGAGAGAGGCTTCTTACATCAGTGGACGTATTTAAAGGCTGATGATGATAATGATAAACACATTATCCTATGATGGTACGCTCAAAGGTCAATAACCACTTGTCACTCTCGATTTGAAATTAGGTATGAGTACAAATGCCTTTCAATAAGTCATCGTTCCATCTATCAATGGGAATCAGTATTTAATTTCTACACAAAAAAATGCCTTCATTATCATCATCATCATCATCATCAACCGTAAGACATCCAATGATGGACGAGACCCCCTCTCATATAATGCAATAGGGGAATTAGCACCATAACCACGCTTGGCAGGCGGATTGGTAATTGCAGTATTGCTGTTGAGTACACAGGTGGATGCTGCTGTCCATCCCCTAGTGTAATTCGTTAATTGGCTTTTACGATAGGTGTGGAGAAGGAGAGGTCCATTCTTAGACAGGACACACCACGGCAGTGCATTTTAGCCGTACTTTATCTAAAAAGTCCGGCTAAATTTCCCTTACTCTACCGCTCAACTTCTAGATTACGGGTTTAGAGTGGTCCTTGTATTGAATGCTAACGTAAAGGCTTTCATTTACGACAAGCTATCAGCTTATGGTTTCACACAATGCCGCCGTAAATTGATAAGAGAGAACCATTTTCTCGTATTTACAGTGTCTTAGCTTTGTTTCTTTCATGAAGTTTTACGGCCTCTTTGAGTATTTTCATCTCGTTTCAACTAGTTTATGGAATTTTATAGCCTTGTGTGGATCTAAGAACCAGGAAACTGGTTATAGTTAGACCCTTGCAAAGCTTCCACCGAGCGACTTCTAGCTAGGGTTCAGGATAAAATAAAAACACTGAACCAAAAATACACTTTTAATAAAATTCTCAAAAACTTCACTTTTCACTACGGCTGTGCTTAACAAATTAAGTATTCCAAAATCACTCTCAAGTTAACTTGATTGATTGGCACTGAAAGCCAATTCACGATTGACAACTCTTTAAGCTTCCGCTTATACATATACCTGAGCCTTCAAGCCTATAATGATCTACTAAAATCAGCCAGTAGAGCTATGGAAGTTCCTAGGTACCTAGGCATACAGAAGGCTTGCAAAAATTTGGGAATGTTCTGAATCGCCGTAGGGTTTTACTGATTTTTCTGGAGCTTTCATGTTATATCGGTGGTAATAGAATATTTAATCCAACCATACACACGTCGGTTTATGTGGGATCTGTGGAATCAACTAAAAAACAAGTTGTTTGTTGAAAAATATCTGTTTCAAAACAAGAAAGACCAACAAGAAGCTTTTATGTCATTAGTGATCGGAACGGTGTGCTGATCAAAACGAGCCCAAACACTGCCAGTCTATTATTATCCATCGAGGAGTGCCGTTGACCACTCCATCATCAGATCAGCTCGCTATCACCATAATATTATATTGTCAATTTGTCACCGAAATTTGACGGGTATGCCAAATTTAAGTTCATTCGAACACCCGGGAAGTGGGTCAAATTTAACTTACGAGATTTGATTACAGATACCGGTACTGGTGATATTAAATAAAAACTTGTTAATAAGTGTCAGCTTGGAATCGGCTTGTGAAATTGTATTAGTCTGCCACTAAAAGTACCATCCATCTATTTTGGTCGACTCTGCATTAGACTACGGGTGGTAAGTAGTACATTACCCTCGCTGTGCTTCTTTATCTTCCATGTTGTTTAGCCGGCGGCGGCTCTCGGCTAGCAATTTATTCCCCCTTTGTTTCAATCCGCATCATCATAAACAAATTTCATGTTTGTTTACTCATCAACAGAAAAGGTTCACAGCGCAATTTCATAAGTTTGGAGAAAGGAAAAGGGTTTGATGGGTGTATCCTTGTTCAAACTTTATATTGTCGGCTTTTTGTGCTTTCAAAGGATTTGGGACTAAAGTCTTGTAGGTATAGGTCGCTGTTTTTAGAGTTCCTTACCAAAAGGAAGGACGGGACCCTAATACTGAATGACCTATCCATTAACACCCCACACCATGGTAAAAGGAATTAAAAAAAAACAACTTTACGGGTAAAATGTACCATAAAAAAACGAGATTTTATTTTACCACTTTGTCTGTGTGACTAATATGTACAGTCATGCCAAATTACAGCTTTCTAATTATAAGGCTGTCTGAGCAAAGCCGCGGACAGATAGACAGATATACAGTAATGGGGAAACTATAAAGGTAACTTGGCTTGATGACTACGGAACCCTAACATATATAACTTCCTCGACGTATTGATTTATTCTTTCATGTAGTCAGTTAAATATGAGTCAGTAAGAATTTTCAACTCAATATACAACTTCCGCCAGTGTATTCGGCTATCTTGGTTTGACTGGTCCCGGGTCGCCCGGAGGCCGTTGTATTCTCTAAGGATGAAGTAGGAAATCTGTATTGAATAACATTTTCATGAGACCAAATCATTTTCTGTGCAGCAAAGAAAACCATACACATAGAACGATGTGAGATTGAGATTGTGTCGTAGCTAGTTATAATACGTACATAGGTAGGTAAAACCATACACATAGAACGATGTGAGATTGAGATTGTGTCGTAGCTAGTTATAATACGTACATAGGTAGGTAAAACCATACACATAGAACGATGTGAGATTGAGATTGTGTCGTAGCTAGTTATAATACGTACATAGGTAGGTAAAACCATACACATAGAACGATGTGAGATTGAGATTGTGTCGGAGCTAGTTATAATACGTACACAGGTAGGTAAAACCATACACATAGAACGATGTGAGATTGAGATTGTGTCGGAGCTAGTTATAATACGTACATAGGTAGGTAAAACCATACACATAGAACGATGTGAGATTGAGATTGTGTCGGAGCTAGTTATAATACGTACATAGGTAGTTAAAACCCTACACATAGAACGATGTGAGATTGAGATTGTGTCGTTGCTAGTTATAATACGTACATAGGTAGGTAAAACCATCGACGTAAATAAAATGAATGGACGGGCCTTAGGGAACGATAGTTTTGAAGCTTCTAAACAGACCTAGCTAGTATACTTCGCTTCAGTCAGTCTTTGTCACGGCAACGAGTGGCAGCTATGCTGAAAAATACCAAAATTAGATACCATGGTAATACAATGCCTTCCTGTGCTTTTCTGCAAGTGCAAACAACACAAGAAATACAAATAAAGCTTCAGGCATCGCATTTAATTCGTAAGTAAAGGTTTTGTAAGATAATTTTCATCAATTGATAAAAAACTTATAAATCGTCGTGTGGTAGGAAAACTACATAACTAACACATTTTCCGAAATCGACTTTATTGCATAGTTATGATGGCCCATACATGTCGATGGACACGTCTTGCTCTAGAGGACGAGCGACAAGGAGGACTACGCCCCAGGACATTATCTCAATGTTCCCCACTCTGAATGAAAGTTAACAGACACAAGTTTATACTCGTAGATAGTTTTAATTTTAGTCGACATACCTTTTTCTTTTTGATACTTAGAATTATTGTGTTCCACAATTTTTTTTCATTTTGTTGATTTTATAAGCATTAGTCGTATGATAAGTTTGTTATGTCACCGTCTTTGAATTTATAAGTCTGCTAAAATAATGTAGGTGTTTCAGTAGTTTTCTAATATTCAGTCTTGATAAAAAGAAATGATTATAAGTTGGTTTTATTTTAAAATGTATTTTAATATTATATAAATCTATACCCATGGATAGGATTGTCATATTCAAATAAGTAAATAATAGATCATTTCAATTATTCAAAACTTTGGCGAGGGAAAAATACATAGTCGTTTTTTTATTTTTTTCTCTTAATCAAAAGAACTAAAATGTATTATCATTAATTTCGAAAATAGATACAGTACCAATCTATAACATATCAAAACACGGACTGAAAAATTAGTAACGATAAAAAAGTTATTGCCATTTTTGACGCAATAAAACAGTAAATCGCGTTTTTCTCGCGATGTTGGTTTTGTTGTTGTTATTACTTATTTAGTTTTCCAACTAGAGCGACGAAATATTTGACAAGACTTCACGCATGACGGATGGTCCGGTACAGACTGCAAAAAAATCTGATGCCTAAGGGGTATCGTATTGATTTAGAATTGTAATTTGCATTATTTACGTCAAAACATTGCTAAGCACGTCGCTTTAGGTAATTGCATATAATATGTAATGGCATGTTAATTAACCTTACAGCTTTCCATAAAAAATCTAAGGTAAACAAAAATTGATAGAAGTCATAAGACGAGCAAGAACAGACGACTTTTGGAAGTGGAATACATTTTCCCGTATTTGCTCTGATCATTTTCTACACAATGAATTCTATACGCCAAAAAACGGTTAGTAGTAGTAGAGCTTTTTTGTGAAAGAGTTCGTCCGGGGAAGTACTACCACCATACCTGTTTCTGCCGCAAAGCAGTAGTGCTCGCATTGCTGTGTTCCAGTTTGAAGGGTAAGGGTGCCGATGAAATTACGGCCACATGGGACTTTTCATCTTTATGTTTCAGGGTGGCGGGCGCAGTGGAATGCCACATAGGGCGCGTCCTAGGTGGACGTGACCTGAGGTAATGCACTGTTCATAGGCAGAGGGTACCACTTAACATCAGGTGGGCCATCTTCTTGATCTGTCATTCCAAGTAGTATAAAAAAACTCATTGTGCAAAATTCTTAAAACTGCACTCTACAGTTTCTTAAATACTGGAATTTTTATACATTTATGTTTCCGTACGATTTTTATGATATTTTCTTAGTTTATTGAGTGATGAAAAATTTGTTTTTTTTGTTTTTTGTTGTTTGTTTATATGTTTATTTGTTTGTTTGTTTGTTGTTTTTTTTGTTATTTTTATTTTTGTGGTGTGCAATAAAGTGTTATCTTTCTATTTATCTATCTATATTTTTCACAAATTGATTGAGCTGAAGACCTTAGGTGGACTTGCTTTTCTATTGATTTATATTGTGTATGTTTGAGAGCTGAAAAATAGATACGTAACTACATAAAACAGAAGGGAACCATGTATTTTTGTAAAAGTTTCATCAATAATTGCATTTTTTTCGGCGATTTTTTGTACTATAAACCTACTGAAATAACTTTAGAAAACACATTGCATCTGTTAAAGTATTAAGTATTAAAAAAATACAGTTTTTAAGAAGTTCAATAATTTAATTTCACCTAGTTTATTTAAAAGACCACCAGGAGTGGCGCTATAGAGAAGAGGCCTTTACTCAGCAGTGGCTGGATAGATAGATAGATAGATAGATAGTTTATTTGTTGACCGTACCCTAAATCCTAATTGTCTTATTTTTCACGGACGTTTTGTATGGGTAAGGCCAGTCCATTTATTTTACTTTGGTCGAAGGGTAAAACCATACACATAGAACGATGTGAGATTGAGATTGTGTCGGAGCTAGTTATAATACGTACACAGGTAGGTAAAACCATACACATAGAACGATGTGAGATTGAGATTGTGTCGGAGCTAGTTATAATACGTACATAAGTAGGTAAAACCATACACATAGAACGATGTGAGATTGAGATTGTGTCGGAGCTAGTTATAATACGTACACAGGTAGGTAAAACCATACACATAGAACGATGTGAGATTGAGATTGTGTCGGAGCTAGTTATAATACGTACATAGGTAGGTAAAACCATACACATAGAACGATGTGAGATTGAGATTGTGTCGTAGCTAGTTATAATAGGTACATAGGTAGGTAAAACCATACACATAGAACGATGTGAGATTGAGATTGTGTCGTAGCTAGTTATAATACGTACATAGGTAGGTAAAACCATACACATAGAACGATGTGAGATTGAGATTGTGTCGTAGCTAGTTATAATACGGAGTAGTTCTTGTATGATTCATTGAGATTGATCCATTGGAGTTTGATCGTCCTGTTTGATCCATTAAAATTTGTATTCAACTTTCAAATTCCTGTTGAATCCCTTGTCGATTTTGTTAGTGAAGTACAGTCAGCGTAAAAATAATAAATATCTATAGGTAGGCCAATAAAAACTTTGAAGAAATTTAGTACATAGGTTGGTAAAACCGTACACATAGAACGATGTGAGATTGAAATTGTGTCGTAGCTAGTTATAATACGTACATAGGTAGGTAAAGGGGCCGCAAAGGAGATTTCTAGACAAAAAGTCCAAAGATGCCCTTCGCTAGGAATGTCTAAAAGGATTTTTATAATAATCCTAAACTATTAAACGAGCAATCTCATATATAAAAGGTAATATTTATATATTTGTAATCACGTTCGCGATAACAGCTGATTTAAATAAAATTTGCTATTGTATATTATTGGTATTTTTGGGGGCATAAAAATTGACGTATCTCTGGGAAAAATGGCGTAACATAATCCGAGAAAAACGCGTTTTTACAATTTAGGTTAAGCAATGATCTGCGAGGTCAGTTTTTGGATGGGTAACCCCTATTTGAGTGTAATTTTTTTATTTCAAAATTCCTGGGGAACTTTGTCGCACCAGATATCTACCTGCCGACGTACCTAATCGATAGCCTCCTATTTTTTGAAGTAAGTAAATATGTATATATAGTTTTTTTCAAATATAGTAACGTCACTTATCGATTCATAAAATTGAACTGGCTAAATTAAATATTAAGCTTACTTAAAACTAATTCCTCTAGGTATATAAGGATAGGCCCATCCCCCATGAATATTATAATGGATGGAACTCACAAGGGTCTTCTAGTCACGATGACCACGCCGTGTGTGCTTTTACCACAATCTTATGAATATATTATTTGATGTATGGTTGGGGTAGACAAATTGCATTTCCCTATACAAATGTAGCTTCTCCCTTCATTCGACATAGAGGGTGCAAATTCTGAAAATAAGCACTTGTTCTCTTTGCTATATATTTTGATTTGTGTACCAGCTATTAGTCAACTAACTTTTATGGGAAATACGTAGTGGGCAAGATAAAATTTTTTTTGTACATCTTGGTATAACGGATCATGCTTTGGTAGCGGTACCCTCTGCCTATGAACAGTGCATTTCCTCATAGGTCACGTCTACCTAGGACGCACCCTATGTGGCATTTCACCGCGCCCGCTACCCTGAGACATAAAGATGAAAAGTCTCATGTGCCTGTAATTTCAGAACCAAAACACAGCAATGCGAGCACTACTGCTTTGCGGCAGAAAAAGGTATGGTGGTAGTAAACTTCCTCGGACAAACTCTTTCACAAAAAAACTCTACTACTACTAAATATGTAATGTAAAAAGTATGTAATGTACACGGCGTTTCAATGAGATGGGTCTGTGAGGGATCATTCCCAAACGGTAAGAGACAAGGTAAAAAAATGCTGATAAAATTTACGCCTCCGATTTTGATAACAATAAAAACTGTATTCAAAGGTTTTGGAAAAATGTTTTGCGCCTCGGGAATCGAACCAGCTCTTTATTATTATAAATTTTTTGAGAAAAGTATATTTTTCAATAAAAACCTTTTAGGTATAAAATTAGTGATCGAAACAGTGTTCTGATCGAAATGAGCCTAAACACGGTCAGTCTACTATTATCCATCGAGGAGTTCCATTGTCCACCTCCGTCTCCATCATGAGATCAGCTCGCTGTCACCATAATATTGCAATGTCATCGGAACCTGACAGGTATGAAAAATTTTACCTCAATCGGTTAAGGTTATCATTAACTAATCAACAGGTCAAGTAAAATAAAAGCTTGTAAAAATATTATAAAAATGTTATAAATGTTAGATACATAAAGTGGCTTCTCTGACACATTGGACTCTGCCGTTGCAAACAGTTGCAAAGTGAATTACAATCGTAATTGAATATTGCAGGTGGACGAGATATGCGCGCGGATATGCGAAACAGGTAGATAACGAGATTACCACACGTTCACTGTTTGTCGCATACAGTAGGCAAATAAAGTTCAGATCTATAGAGTACCTATTAGGTACTCTAAAGCCCATACTGGTTTTAGGCAAGTGCCTTTTTTAATATGAATAAAACGAATTAATAATGTAACTAAGCAAGTTCCGTGTTTGATGAGTTTTTAACGTTTTCCTTTCTATTTGTCACCACTTCTCTCTTCGATATTTCCACGATGGTGGTGCAACCCACGGTGAAAAGAGACCTTTTGTTGCTATGCCTACGAAAGTCTCGACGAAAGTTGTCCACGACACCCAAGATTGCCGGCGTCTGTGTAGATTTTTGTCTTGTGCTGGTAATGAACCACCGGGATCGGTCGCGGTGTACACAAGATCGCCGTCACGTCGTCGTCGGCGGCCGACGTCGGCGGCCGGCGGCGTCGCCGTTCCAAGCTCGGTCTGAAATAATCTCGTTTCTCGGTGACGATGACGGCGGCAGTGGACAAACACTTTTAAGTGGTCAATGTTGTATTATTTTATATTTGCTCAAAAGACAGTCCAGTCCAGAAGGTATGCACTTTTGCAGCCTACTGTAGATACAGTACAGTGGCAGAAAGCACGTAAAATCGTTACATGTCGATTCCGTTGAACCCTGTGTATACAAACATTTGCCTATATTCTGCGAGGTTTGAGTTCGATTGATTTTTGCGGGTAGGTAGGTTACATGTTTGTTTAGTTCAGTATACTTTCAGTGGTTATCGGAAAAATTGTGTTTGTATTGCAGGTTTTATTATTTAAAAAAAACTGACTACATTGTTTATCAAAAAATCAAAGCAAACATTTATGAAAGCTGCCGTTTTTAAACTACCTAACGGTTATTTTTTAAACCATTAGGTTTTTTAAATTTATGGGTTTTGAACTTATGAATTTTAAACGTATGTATTTTGGAATTATAAATTTCGATACGTACCCAATTTTACTTCATAATTTTCATAAATTAAAGACAATACCCACTCGTTTTTTAACCCCCGACGCAAAAACGACGGGGTGTTGTAAGTTTGACGTGTCTGTGTGTGTGTCTGTCTGTCGGATCGTAGCTCCCGAACGGATGTGAACCGATTTCGATTTTATTAAAATCGGTTCAGTCGTTTCATGGCGTTGAGGGTTTTTTTTTATTTTTTACAAAATTCATTACTTGTTTCGAATTTGAATGGGACCTGCTTCAATGCTATCCAATAAAAAATAATCAGGCAATCGCAATGTAGCGTACCTTTAGCTCCTCTTGAACCATGCTGTAGGGTTTCGAAGTTTACTCAAGTCAAAACTAGATACCGCCACTAGTAGAATAGAACGCTATCGCTGTCATGGTGGAGGTAATCTAAAGCTGTGCGTTTTCGTCAGCGCGATTAAGAAATACATAGACACATGCTGTGATAATTAAAAAATACCTAGACACATGCTGTGATAATTTTCGTTGTTTTTTCAATTATATAAGCTTCTACTCTATTTTAAATAATTTTCAGGTATTCACAAGGAGAGGGGGAGGGAGGACCCTTGATTCTGTCAATAATTACCACTCCAAAGCTCATATCTATGGAACTTAACTATGTATTGAAAAATGGTTCAAGAAACCTCGTATTATTTTTGAAATACGTATCCAACGATATCCCACACGATGGAATATGCATTTTTTTTTAAACCACCACATTTCTAGAACATTTTGCACGAAAAACATGTTTTTCGGATATTTTATTAGACTACGGACGGACAGACAGACAGATATGGCGAAACTATAGGGTTCCTTGTCAGGATTTATCCCGACGAGGAACCTTATAGTCGAACCCTCGAGTCGTGTTTTTTAGGTTAGTCGAACCTAAAAAACATTAAAATGTTACAACTTTATTAAAAGTTATGCGTTATAGGTTATAGGTACCTACATAAAAAAAATGCGTTGACTTGAGAACCCCTCCTTCTTTTGTCGGTAAACATTTTTTATTGGAAGAACATTTCTCATAATGCACAACACCATCATTAGTATAACTTTTTATATAACATAACATTTTTCTTACTCAAGCGAACAATTCTAACTCCAATGACTCCAATTTACAATTCACATTTTAACGTGAACAAAACGACCAACTTCGTCGTAAGCAAAACTTTACTTTGAAGTACTCCAGTAGTGCCTAAAGAAAGCCAATTTTACCGACTTACAAACCCACTTTTACAAAAGGGGAGAGAAGCTTGGAAATCAACCGACCAAGATTTCATTCAGCCAAGGGTGTACCACAGTAGTTGGCTGCAACCTTAGAGACAAATAAGCTATAGAGCGCTTTACTTTGCCGTCGTGTTTTCGTCCTAAGTATAGACCCCTCCATCTCCTCCTGTGGATGTCATAAAAGCCAAGATAAGATAAGATAAGATAAGATAATTTATTTGCCAGAACATTGTACAAAGTTCTTAAACTAGGTGCAGTCCACTTATGTTCTACCTTATAACTAGGCATGCAAATTTTAACATGAGTAGGTAACAATAAAATGAAAACGTTTTAAAATAATTGATATCGAGTAATAATATAAAATAAAATGTCAATAATTAACTTTATCAATAAAAATTATAATTGAAAATCCCTATAATGTAAGTATTCATGTAGAGAATAATAGCATCTACCCATCAGCCATTTTTTTAATTTAATGTTAAACAAATTTCCAGTTAGACTTGTAAGATCTTCTGGCAAATTGTTGTAAATTTTAATCGTCATGTAATAGGCCTGATTTTGTGTCATTTTTAAATTATATTTTGGGTTGTTCAGTCTGTTGTCAGATCTATCCCTTAGTTTTATTAGTCTACATTCTTTATTTTTCTTGAACAGTTCTGGATGCTGCTTTACAAACTCTGCCGCCTGTTTAATGTAGAGACATGGGAGAGGAAGAATATTATATTTTTTGAAAAGAGGCTTGCAAGAATCCAGAAAGTGAGCACCGCATAAAGAGCGTATACACCTCTTTTGAGCTCTGAATGCTCTATCAAAATCCCCACTGTTACCCCATAAAAGTAATCCATATTGAAGAGAAGAGCCAACATGACCGTAGTATGCACTAAGGGCTACTTCTCTTGAAGACATCTCGCGTAGCCTTTTTAGAACGTATGCATAACTGCTGAGCTTACTACATACCTTATCAACATGAATTTTCCAGTTGATATTTGCATCTAAATGTATACCTAGAAATTTGATTGAAGTAACTTCTTCAATTTTTGAATTATTATATTTAATGTCAAGGCACAAAGGATTGCGTCTAATTGATTGGAATTGCATGAGTTTTGTTTTTGGTAAATTAACCCTAAGATTATTGTTACTTAGCCAAGTGACTATGTCAGTAATTGCATTTTGGATGTCATATTCAAATTTATTTATGTCATTTGATTTTATTATTATTGTTGTATCGTCTGCAAATAGAACAGTCTCGTGGTTAGTCGCGTCAGGGAGATCATTGATATAGAGTAAGAAAAGTGAGGGCCCCAAAATGCTACCCTGGGGAACACCATACTTGTTTAGCTTAAAATCAGATCTATACCTTATTTTCCTCATAGAACGATTGACTCTACCTATCTCTATACATTGCTGCCTATTTTTAAGATAACTTTCAAACCAATCATTGGCCGTACCTCTGATGCCATATTTATGTAGTTTTGCTAGTAATTTATTATGGTGAACAAAATCAAATGCCTTGCTCATGTCGAAAAACAATGAAACTACACGTGTACCAGAATCAATAGATTCGGAAATAGATTTTATTAAATTAAAGTTTGCTAATATTGTGGATTTATTCTTAAGAAAACCGTTTTGTTCTTCTTTTATTATACCGACTAACTAAGGGATTACACCAGGGGATGTACAACAGCATCCACCTGAGTACTCAACATGAATACTGCGATTACCAATCCACCTGCCAAGCGTGGTGACTATGGCAAATGCCTCCATTGCATTCTATGGGAGAGGAAAATAAAACAATAAAATAAAATAAAACATTTCCAACCAACAGGCTGGGAAACCTCAATATTTCGCAAAGGATAGTAGTTTGAGAGCCTGTAGAAGTCCACTGCTGGACATAGGCCTCCCCATAGAATGCCACGACGAACGGTCTTGAGCTGCCTCCATCCACTGACTACCTGCAACCTTTAAAATGTCGATCCATTGAGAGGTGGGCTTCCTACACTGCGTCGTCCGGTGCCATCAATCACCACTCACCACTCAATAACCTTTATTCCCTAGCGACTGTTGTTAGTTCTGGGAGCTAAATGGTCTGCCCGATTGCCACTTCAACTTGTTTATTCTGAAATATATGTCGGTGAGCTTCGTTCTTCTATGGATCTCTTCATTTCGGATAGAATAAGTACCACCACCTGCACAAGGGAGGACCTTAACAAAACCACAGACAATGCTGTATAAGTGGATACTTTTAACTCTAAAATCGTTTAAAAAAAGGCAAACAATTGATTGTGCCATTGATACGCTAGAAGAAGAAGTACAGCTCGTTCACCGTAAGGTGGCACCTGTAAGTACTCCATGGCAGGTGCCAACTTACGGTGAACCGTATGCACCTAATACTGTCGTATACTCTTCTAAGACAAAATATGAGATGTTAAAGTTTACTTTGGTCGAAGATGTTGACAGCCTGGCCCATGGTCAGCGGCCCATTATGTGTGCATACACCTTTAGACATAAACAACTAATATACACGTACGTAGTAAATTAGTAGTAATTAATTTTAGTATAAGTTACACGTGTTCGTTCGTACCTATGCCTGCGTTTGCGGTTCGTACCTATAGGTATGCGATCAATAGTTTTTTTCTTCTTAGAATGCAACGCTGGCTTATTCTCCACAATTGAAATGGTAATGCGACCTCGTCCCTGCTCTAATTGCTATGCAAATGATAGGTTTGTAGGTACTTTACTAACTTTGGTACTTATATCTGAGCAGTATCTTCTTAATATTGCTCTGGGGGCAAATAAAACTAGGTAAATGTGCTTGTAGATCGTCTGACGAATCGTCTTGTTGAGCGTTCGTTAAACCCAGAACTGCCTGAGGCTTACTTATTTAAAGCCTACTTTTGGGTTCCTCAAACGTGCTACAATGTTCAATGAAGTTAAATTTATGCTAAACCATTTATCCACCAATTATTTTCGTCGATTGCGTGGTAGTACTACACTAGATCTCAAGATCTAGGAAAATACTAGGCTCGTCTCGAAGGCAGGTAATTGCATGATTTCTAAAACAGTAGACTCTTGCCACATTTACGACCGAAATGTATACATACCTATTGTACGGAATTGTGAGATTTGTTGGTATACGATTAATCCTGGCTTCTAGTTTATAAGGCAAGTGTTATTACTGGAAGAAAGTATTAGCCGAGTCAGTCATGGAAAGCATTGGCGGCGATGGGCTCACCACTTGTCACGTTTATATTCCCAGGATAGTACAACACACGCTGAATATAGGCCTATTGAGACTCTGTTGTTCAAAGTAATCCAGCACTAAGTTAGTCAGCGTAAGTTGAACCACAGAGTTCATTTAGCTGAAGTTGATCGCTCACGGCTGACAAGTCAGGACTTCGGACTCGTGAGGTGCATCTTAATGACCGAAAAGTTCAGCAGTTATTATCTGTCTAGAATAACTAACGTAATGTTGCTAACAAGCCGATGTGTCCTGAAATTCTTATTAGATTTTGTGGAAGTTACTTACTTCAGAAACATGTTCGGGACGAAACATTTTACTTACTTACTTCAACGTTTCCTTTGTCTGCCTCTAATTCTTTTTCCTTCCCGTGGGTACTATTTTGTCAAGTCTCTTGTCCATTTCTGTTCATTTCTGATGATGATGATACCTATTTGTAAACTTACCCAAGTACCAATAATTACAGCTAAACGAGTAGATAGACAAATTTGATGAGATAGGTATGTATGTACAAAATAAGCGCTAATTTCATTCTATTAATAGAAGGTGAATCAACTTCTCTAACAATCTAACGTCCAACTTAAGTAGTCTTTTCAAAATTCCTAAGTACTACCAGAGACAAAGGTCAGTAAAACTGGTCCCTGGTACTACAGAGTGTTAGTAAGTATCTACCTGATATGCAGATATAACTTGTTAAAGCGTTGTATTGTTTGCGAATAGGTACAGAACGTACTCGTACAAGCCGAGCAAACAATACAACTTGAACACAAATACGTTTTCCACGTATGCTAGTTGTGTAAACTTCGCCCACTCACGGTATACTGACATGATTGTGCAAACAAATACGGTACCTTCAGTCTTCATAACTGACAGCGGAAAATTTGGCAAAATGCTCTCCACTTCAACTTCGATAGGCCTTTGGCGTGCCGTACCTAACTATGTATGTACTTACATAGTGTCGCTTAGCTAGGGCACCGGCACTCGCTCAAGGTCACACGATAAAAGCCTACCGCCTAAAGCCTAAGCTACGCGATAAAGCGTACCGTAGACGGTTTATGTGGTTTGCTCTGTGGTAACCCAACATGCCACGCCAGCATGAGCGCTCACACGGCATGTCTAAACGTTCTCGCGCAAAACGCGTAATTAATATTTATAATGCCAACGTTATTATTCTGCAGTGGCTGGGTGTAAAATACAAATTAAACATTGTCTTTTGCCATTACCGAAAATTTTGACACCTTTATTTCGATTTAAAAATTTTCATTGTCTGAAATGATTGGTACACACCACGGAAGAAACACACTTTCCCGTATATATAAAGGTATTCGTTCGTTGGTTTCGTGTATTTTCTATCTATCTATAAAGGTACTTTGTAAAACACTCACCCCAGCGTGTGAAATTGTTGTACAAACAAACGGTGAAAAGCGAGGCGAACACTCGTGGAGTAGAGTATAGTATAGATTCTTGAACAAGATTCTCGTACAACCCAGGCGTATTTGATCGTCGACGCGCGACATTGACATTGAAATAAACTTCAATGCGTGGTGCCACCGAGGTGCGCAAAGCAATCTGAATCGCTATGTACTTTTTAGGAAAACAGATATTTCAGGCCTGTGTCCCAAGATTCATGCTGTGTCCATAGATAATTTTTTTACCTGTGTCCTCGACACTCGCTGTGGAGTAAGGTATTTCTGTTTTTGTATGGAAGTGAAGTAACTATTATTTATTCTGTGCTATTATTTAGCGGCTTAGCAGTGACATGGTTATCTCTAGAGAAGCTCTTAGAGGCCACAATGGTTTATACTATAGGCTGAGCCTGGTCCGAGCCGGGTACAAGCCGTGTCACGTACGAGGCACGTATGTAAAATGATCCGAACTTTTTGTATAAAGTAGTTCAAGCTACACCGTGTGCCCAAGGTCCGGTGTATCATGAACCTTCATATAAAATGTTCGTAACGTTGTACATCCGTGCCTCGTCCACGCGTCGTACGGGGCACAGCTCGGACCAGGCTCGGAATAGCATAAATAATCCTTGACACGAGCTTGGCTCACGATCGCTGTCGTCATGAGATACATCCTGTTAGGAGATAGTCACTTGTCACACCAGTAAGGTAAAAGATTTTCGTAACATTTATTTAAGAATCAGACTCAATTTTCAGTTTCGTTTAAAAAAGCCTCGAAGTTTGTTTTCTTTCCTGGATTTCAATACCTACATGCTACGTTTCTATAAGTCAGGAATATATTTGCATGATTCGTTCTCTTTGCTCGTCGATTTACTCTAGTTCCTATTGAATTTACGCTGACAATGTAAAATGCGTGTACCACCCGGGAGAGGGAGTTATTTCAGTCTAAGTGACGCAGTTTTTTTACTCGACTGCCCAAAATAAGGAGGGTATTCAGGCTTATGCATGTTTATTTCCTATGGCTGTTCCTGTAGCCTAAACGGCTTGATGGTTTTTGATAAATGCGGTATCATTGGATTCGTCATAGAATACACAAAGGGTTATACATAAAATAACTCAGGGCACTGCAATAGATGATGTAATTCATAGCGTTTTAACCAATTGGAAGTTGGTTAATTACAAACGTTTTGTACGACTTTGAGAAAGGTTTTAAGATAGGATTTATAGTCACACGTTACTGGAGCGCGTTGAAATGGATGATATCATTCAAGTTCTGTATTTAGACGAAAACTGCTTTTGACCAAACACACCCTTGACCTTTCGCTAAATTAGCTGTTCAATTTCTGTTTACCGGTCAAGTTCCGATGAGAATAGTTTATGATCGTGAGAGCGAACTGAACTGATGATGGAGGCAGAAGGTGGACAACGGAACTACTCGATGTAAATAGTTGATTGGTCGTGCTTGCAACCATTTTGATCAGCTCGCAGATTGATTACTATTTTTATCATCCTCATCAGTATGAACTTGTTTTTTTTATTAAAACATGGTTATACTTAGCACTTTTTAAATTTTTCACATAGTTTTTTGTTTTCCTTTATACTTAATTTTGAACGTCCAATGAGTTGTATTTTTCTATGGTTTTGATACCGGGTCCTTAAATACCTTTACAGAGTCTTTATTTGATATTTTTTTCAGCCCTTAAGACATGCAATCCAGCTGCTTCTTTGTGTAGTCCAATCATCGGTTGCAGTACTAGTTAAAAGCAGGAACTAATGCTCTAGTATTCCCATTTTAACCCGTGAAACATTCTCCCGCAGTCGTTCTGTGGAATTGAAAAGAATAGTTCGCTAACTAAGCTACACAAGTTAGACGGCGGTGAGGTACCTAACGACACCTTATTGCGAGAACTTTTTTAAAAGGCTGCACTTTCCAAAGCGAGTCGCGGAAAAAGACTCCCGTTTTGTAAAATCCCTGTTTATGTAAGAGTACCGTGGCGTTTTCGGCCTAAAAGTGCAAACTTCCGTCTCCTCCCGTGGATGTCATAAAAGCCAACTAAAGGATTATATCAAGGGATAGGCAGCAGCATCTACTGTTCTCTACAACAATACTGCGGATCACCAATCCGCTTGCCAAGCATCTATGATTATGGCAAATCTTCCCTTTATATTCTATGAGGGTGGCCTGATCCAACTGTGGATGTCTAATGTCTGCTAATAGAGAGAAATTCAGAAAATCTCACATTAAAAAAAAAAAACAACCTCAAAAAAAAACAAAAACAAAAAAACAATCTTTATGAATCTGTCTCGGGAATTTGCCGTAAGTCATCCATCATATTAAGGTAGTAACTTAATAATAATAATACAACTAATACACAAGGTAAAAACATTTTTTTATAAATACAAATGTAGAAGTTTATTTAATTAAATACCGCAAACGATTTAAATATAGCTCAACTGATCCAAATCACTACGAGACGTAACAATTTAATTATATTTACTAAAAAAAATTGGTGGGGAATATAACGATTATTAAGTTTATTCTATATAAGCAACTTCATTAAACTTATATAAGATCCACTTTATAAAATTGTGCCTAAATGAACTGCTTTGCTAAAACGCGTGGCAGACTTTGCAGTGGCAGAATCTATCTGACCATTTTCTCAGCCCATCTCGTCAGAGTATTTTCCTTTATCATAAAATATTATATCCTCACTTTTGGAGCTTTATTGAAAATACGCGGCAAATGATTCGCTTCACGCTCTCATTTCTGTTACTCATAATAACAGTGTGGGTCCTCATCGAGGACGAACCAGCCTATGGACTATCTTCGATAGGATTTTGTGCAATGCATTATGAGTTTTAGAGCATACTTATATAGCATTTCAGGAATGCACTAAATCAGTTACAGATTAACGTATTCATTTGAAAAACTATAAAAAAAAAAGCTTTGGTCTTCTCTTTTCAACTATCACACGTATTCAAGAACATTATTTAAATCTTATTGTTGTGTAACATCTTTTCTCTGGCTCTTTGCATCTTTGCTCTTGCAATCTGTGGAAGTGATTTCGTGAAAAGGGACGGAAGTGTGTTACATGAAGCGCGCATTTTTCCGAGGAGTTGGTACTATCAGCCATGTTGATTATTACCAAGGAGGTGAGATGTCAGTGTAACACATCATATGCGACTACTGTGACTAGCTGTTTTTTTTTGCACGTAACGTGTTTTCTAAAACACACATAGTTTTAGAAAAGTTGTAAGCACTGTCGCTAGCTGCTACGCGTTCTGCTACGCCGTAGCACCAGCAGATCGTAGCAACATATTTTTACATTATCAGTGGCAAAAGTCTACCATATTGTGAGTAAAGTCCAGTGGTAGGTTCGCCCACGGTTCTAATATTGTCCCGCAAAGGGCGTGATGGGACTCGATAAGCCGGACTTGCTATTATCCTACTGGTTTATAGCTCCGCTGTGCGTAACTAGCAGAGATATTGGTATTTTTATTGACTTATCAGGGTATAAGTACTGTTATTTATTCAGTGGTATAAGTAAACTGACGTCAAATACTCTTTCCTATATACACTAGGATCCCCTGTCGTGGGTATTCGGAACTAGTACCATGCTACCACAACCCCAAACCCCGTACAAATATTTGCAGATCATATTTAAATAATTTATCTATTTAGTCTGTGTCCACCGACTGCTGGGCATAGGCCTCCTCTCTAAAACGCCACTCTCTCCGGTCCTGTGCTGTTCTCATCCATTGTCGTCCAACTACTTTAACGATGTCCCGACCATCGGGCGGGTGGTCTGTCTCTTGTTCGCCGAGCATCTCTTTCCACCATTCCGGTAATAGCCGTGGACCATCTTCTGTCATTTCATTCAAAATTGTATATTAATTTAATATAAAAAAAACGTATGGTTATCATTTCACAGTACAAAACAGATATGAATTTTATTAAAAAAAAAAACTCGAATGACCTATAGACTAATCACATACAGACAAATACTGTTTCATTTGCTCAGTACGAGCTATTCTAGTAGGTAGTTAGCCCGCGTTAGTTAGGAATCTGGACGCTTTCGGCCGCCCTACTGAGCCTCTTCCGGTAAGGCGGTAATAAAATCCTTCACCGCTGGGCCAAAGTCCAACTATCTATACATTTATTTATCCTGAACATTTTGAATTAATCAATACGACGATTGAAACATCTCAATGGTCAGTAGCAGAATATTCAGATTGTTATTCGTTTATCAAAACTGTTTGTTTTCCTACGCAAATAAAATAAATAAAAATATTATTTAGTCAGAAATATGTAGCAACAGAAAAATACTACTTACCTTATCAGGATGTCTCAAGGAGAGTCTATATTATCTGACGACAGGATTATCTATTAATATTATCTGATGATTCCGGCATATCCCCAAGCCTAAAGATAGTAATTAAAAGGGAACAACAATTTATTTCGAAGTTAAAAAGTATCAAAAGTTTTTCTTAATCAAAAACTACCAGAGATTTGTCAGCACCTAATTATTTGACGACTTCATAAATAGATTAACCCCATTTTGGAACCATTCCAATTCCTTTAAATTAATTGAACTTTCTGATTCGTGAACAATTCGACTGTGGATCATATTTTACCGGCCCCGTGTGGGATGGCGGAGCTCATATTTCTTTAATTTTTCACATTCTTTTTCATGAAATATTATTTATTTACGAGTTTCCATTCTACTTCTGAATAAAACAGGCAAGTGCGAGCGGTGTTTACGATCCGTAAATTTTTTCGAGATCGTCACAGCCTTTTTCTTTTCCTATATTTCATTTAAGCGATTTCCATACAAAAAATCGACATTTATTTCAATATCTTTTTAACGCATTGAGTTAAAAGGTTCATGTTTTGGGCATTATAAACTCACAGACTTTTATATGTACATGCTATTTGGGCATTATAAACTCACAGACTTTTATATGTACATGCTATTTTCAAGTTGATACCTTTAGCCGCTACTGAGAAAAAGAGTCTTGTCAGACGACATTTTGCAATGTATTGTATAATTTCTTACTGTTTTTGTGTTTATGTTATTTTATTATGTACCTATTATAGTTTCAAACACAATTGTAAATTGTTAAAGAATAAAATGATTTTGAGTTTTTTGACAGACGGAAAACCAAGTGATCCTATAATGGTTCCATCGGTACCTTGTCAGGTACAGAACCCTTAAAGGTGACGAGTACGCTCTTTGAAATTGTCGAAATAGGTCAAGCTGCCACATTGAAAACTTTATTTGAAAACAAATCTGCACGGTGAAAATAGCTCACTTCAGTTGGGCTGGGCAGCGTCCGGAAAATAAACCAGTCTTCTCACCACATATACAAGGCCTAAAGAGTCTTCAATCAGTGCGCCCTACCCGTAATAACAGGTGTTGACGAGACGTGGACACTCGATTGGGCCAATCCACCAGCTCAAGGTCACGCAGCGATCTGTGGAACGGGCTATGCTCGGAGATTCTCTGAAAGATAACATCCGAGAGAGAACTAAAGTCCTCCAGTCATATAGCCCACCGGATTAGCATTCGCTTAAGTGGCAGTATGCTGGCCATATATGCCAATGAACAGGCAGTTGGCTAGGTTGTAAAAGCCAGTGTTGGCTCAGTGGTGCGTAGTAGTCTCTATGTCCAGTGTGGGCTGAAGATGAAACAAGCTCGATAACTTGTGAAAATCTCCACTGTAAATCAGAAAAAACTCTAGGAAATAAACCAAGAGGATTAGGTATAACGCAACCAAAAATTTACCTGCAATTGCTTTCAGTCGCACAAAAAGAGCAAAAGTTTCAAATGTGCCCGCAGAGATCTCATCTAAGTAAAATATTTACGTTTGTAACATCAAAGGAAATCCAGTGTTTCCTCAATTGATATTCTCAGAGATGTAAGCTCAATTTCTTTTATCACGGCCGCTTTGTAGCCCTTCGAAATGAGCTTTTAAATAAATAGCTAGTGGCCGCAGCGCATAAAAGAATACGACCCTTTTCTATGGGGTGGGATGTTGAACAAGTACCTATCAGAAAATTGAATTTGACTACACTGTATTAATTTGTAATTTTTGTTTTTCATAATTTTTCCTTTATATTAGTAAATTGCGTTAGTAGTAGAGCTTTTTTTGTGACAGAGCTCGTTTCAGGAAGTTCTACATCTGCCGAAAAGCAGTAGTGCTCACATTGTTGTGTTCCGGTTTGAAGGGTTGGGTGTCGGTGAAATTATAGGCCCATGAGACCTTTCATCTTTGTTTCAGGATGGCATGTGCACAGTGCGCGTAGGGCGCGTCCTAGGTGGACGTGCCCTGTGAGGTGAATGCATCGTTATACACGTAGAGGTTACTACATAGCATCAGGTTAGGCCGTTTGTTTTTCAAATAAAAATATATATATTCAAATTGGTAATCCTAAAGGAATGGTTTGTATTTTGCCAATTAAATAAAAAAACGTATACTCATAAAAAATTTATTTCAGAAAATGTATATTTAAAAATATTGGTAACTCAAATATCACAAAAATAAATCACAAAGGAACAACATAAAGAATAACAAAATACAAAAAAAACACATTTTAATAAATACAACCACAAGCTCGATGAGAATAATGTTTGGTATTTAAGAAGATATTTTAAATCTAATGTAGTTATTTTATTTGATAAGTATAATGTCAAAGCTCTCATTTTTAAAAGCTTTTATTTAAATTGTTTGGTTAGTATGTTAGGTAGTATGTTGTGTGGGACAAATCGTGAAACTGAATTTTTAACCAGTTAACCCCGCCCGATTTAGCAGAAATTTTGCATACCTGTCTAGTTCCGATGACAATACAATAAATTATGGTGACAAGGAGCTGATCTAATGATAGAGACGGATAACGAAACTCCTCGATGGGTAACAATAGGTAATAGTCTGGCCATGTTTGATCAGCACACGGTTCCGATCACGAATTTTATAAAAGCTTTTATATTGAAAAATATATATTTCACAGAAAACTTATGTTTAATGGTAATGCGTGAGATTATTATTATATCACAGTGTAGGGCAAGTAAATACAGCAATAAAATAATTAAAATTAGTGTTACATAACACTTTTCATTGATAAACTCATCACAAACAGTTTTAATGATAATAATATCAGGCTTTTAATTTGGTTTTATGCAGACATATAAGTATATGAAATGTCCTAATTTGTTATTATTACATTCGTTTAGGTATTTCTACGTTGCTTTAAACATTATTATTTGAAATGGGATGACATAGCTGGAATGTAATATTATCTTCCGAAGTACTAGGGATGTTTCTAACGGAAATTAATATGCATATAACTTGGAGATAAGGACCTCCCTACTAGGAAACATTTTAATTAGTTATAGTTATAAGTTAAATTGGCTCTATTGCGACCATTTAAAATCACTCTAATTTGAAAATATAAAAAATATCTACTTAGAACAATCTAATCATTGGAAGTGGCATTTTTAAATTTTTAGACATGACTTTGTTTTTTTAACCCCCCTCCCTAAAAGAAGGGTGTTATACGTTTCACCGCTATGTGTTAGTGTATGTCTGTCTTTCTGTGGAACCGTAGCTCTTAAACGGGTGAACCGATTTACATGCAGGTTTTATTTGAAAGCAGGTTTTCTAGCGATGATTCGTAGACATGTTTTATCAAAATTGGTTCAGCCGTTTCATAGCGTTGGGTGTTTTTTAAATTTTAAAATTTCATTTTCTTGAGTAAATCTGCTGATACCTGTATGGGTATTAATGACCAATGAATAAATTGTCTTAGGAACAACAACTATCAATTACAAGAAAACCGTTAAAATATAATCGTTTTATCAGTCTATTGTTTTCACAATACCTGATCGGTATGGAATGATATGCTATTTTGTACAACACTCGCAAATTCCAGAGAGTAGAGCGTAGTCTCTTAGCTGCAGCATACGACCATATTGAAGATGCTTTTGTATGCAAACTGTATCTTCAAAACGATGCCTTGGCAGAAACTACGCATTCATACGCAAATGAGACAGTATGCATATCTTATGTTTGAAACTAACAGACAATGCACAGTAAATTAATAAAATCATTTAAGGTATTAAACCGTCTAAAATACAAACTTTGAGAAACCAATGTCTATGATATAATTTCATCTTTATTTTCGATTTCATTTTTTTTTATGTAAATACATGCAATTTACCAGTTTTGGTACAAACATACATTTTAACATTAATAGTATAAAAAAGTATTTTTTTAATAATACTGGGAAATTGCCATATTTACCCGACTTCAAAAAAAGGAGGAGGTTCTCTATTCATGTGTATTTTGTAATTAGTAAATACTAATTACAAAATACACATGAATAGAGAACCTAGTAAATACTAATTACAAAATACACATGAATAGAGAACCTCCTCCTTTTTTTGAAGTCGGGTAAATATGGCAATTTCCCAGTATTATTAAAAAAATACTTTTTTATACTATTAATGTTAAAATGTATGTTTGTACCAAAACTGGTAAATTGCCATTTTGTAATTAGTTTTTACATAAAATAAAACACTTGTAATTATATTATACCTGTTGTATCACCGACATTAGTTCCTCAAAGTTTGTACGGTAAACGATTTTGGACCAAATACTTTAATTTACCTACTATCAATACAAAAATTAATACACCTTCTAAAAATTGATTTAGTAAATTTCTAAGTAATTGTTCTACGGCGTAAGAATCGTGTAAACGATTTTCTTTACACTTTTATTACTCCGTTGCCTTAGTTACTTATTTAAAGTCCCTAAGTAATCATAATTATAAGTGTTTCACTGCGTCTTTTTATTAGCCAACATGATTTAATTCTATGAGTAATACAGCAGAAAATATCGGTCCACGTATCTTACACGCAGCTATTGAAATGATGTACGTTTCAGGGAAATAATCTGCAGTTCTTGCAATATTTGTTATCGATGTTTCGGGAAAGCAGCATCGATAACTGGAGATTTTCCAGAAATCACGTTCCATCAAAAGTATATTAAGTTACCTACGAAGTAATGACATTACATTATATAGTCCTAATAAACCAAGACAACTCGACGACCACAGTAGCGTGGCGGACAAGTAGCCGGCTGAGTTGCGAGAGGTTGCGTCTTCGATTCACGTTGCGAGACAATCATTTTAGGTTCTGCAAATATTTCTTCCGGGTCTGTAAGTTGTGATATAGATCGCGCAGCGAGTAATGAGCGCTGACCTTCAATACGCAGAAGTAAATTTTGGGTCATTATAGCGAATGCGCTAATTTAAACATGCGCAGTTACCCGACCGCTTTCGCCAAGCTCTCATTACTCGTTGCGCGACCTATACCATGGTACTCGTGGTTCCTGATACCACAACACAGGGAATTATAGTGTGGGATCAGTACCGCAAGTCCTAGTTTTGCACACACCGTCATCGTTAACATGGTGTGTGCAAAACTATGGGTACAGGACTAAGTATGTGACTCAAAGGTGTTGTTATTTTTATTATTATTTTTGTTTTTCATTTTTATCAACTCTGCTCATCAGAAATGGAAATATAACTAAGTTGCACGGGCCTGAGCCAAGTGCAAATTAGTACTTCGGGTCAACAAAATTTATCACTTGTACATAATGACATTTCTGTTTAGGTCAGTTATTCTTAAGCCGCGTACGGACTGCGCATTCCAAATGTACGCGTAGTCGGAACTCGCTGTCCACGCGTACATTGGATACGCGTACAGCTCCTGTACGGACCGCCGCAAACCTGTACGCGAGGTCAATCGATCCATAGCGCTACGCGTACCCCGCCAGTCATCCGCCATGTCTCCGACACGCGTGTCTATCCATTTTGTCGTCCAAATATAGCGTACCCAGGCGTAGGAATCCCCTTTGACGCGCGACCAAAAACCGACTGACGGTGGCTCGCGCGGCACGCGTTCCCCAAGAGGGTACGCTTAGCTGCAGGTATGGACATGGCGTTCCAGGGTACGCGTAACCGACTACGCGTACATTGTCACGCGCTGTCAGTACGCGGATTTATAATAACCGTTGAAAAAGCTGTAGTAAACCATAATTATCATCGTCATACCGCATTGGCTAATTCTAAACGACAATTGTCAAATCAAACCGATGTGTTGCTGCAAGCGTTGATGTCCCCAATGCTCTTGACGCGTCTGTGCCTCTTCTGCTTGATAGCCGTGTCGTCCACTGACTTCGCAGGTAGAGGTGAGCTTACCCGATGAGCGTGGTCTGATCTTTGTCCGTACCTGTGTAAAGGAAATCATAAATAAGCACAATTTTATTTTAAAAATGTTGTAATTAAATTAAATAAGAAATATTTATTGATTGTGAAACTAGGTATAAAATAGTGTTCTAGTGTCATGCTTAAAGTACGCGAGGTCAATCGATCCATAGCGTTACGCGTACCCCGCCAGTCATCCGCCATGTCTCCGACACGCGTGTCTATCCATTTTGCCGTCCAAAATAGCGTACCCGGGCGTAGGAATCCCCTTTGACGCGCGACCAAAAATCGACAGACGGTGGCTCGTGTTGCCTCTAGTTCCTACCATAAGGTGACAAACCATTAAATTAAAAATAGAAGTTAAAATCAAAAAAGTTAATTTATTAAAGATAATTTAATAAATAAGATTTTGTGAAAAATATATTTTAAAATACAAGCTGTTATTTTAGTAATCGTAACATAAATAAGATTTTGTGAAAAATATATTTAAAAAAACAAGCATTTATTTTAGTGGTCGTAACCGTGTGCTGATCAAAATAAGCCTAAACACAGCCAGTCTACTATTAACCATCGAGGAGTTCCGTTGTCCATCATCAGATCAGCTCGTTGTCACCATCATATTGTATTGTCATAGGAACTTGACAGGTATGCCAAATTTCAGCACAATCGGTTAAGGATAACTGCTTTAAAATTCAGTTACAAGATTCCACCCGGATTCAACCCAGACAAACATACATACATTGCAAGTTAAATAAAAGCCTGTGATAATATTTAAAACCGACGACTATTTTTAGTATAACAACACAAGTTTAAAAAAAAAACCTAAAACTAAGTAATTTTTAACGAGTGAATAATATTAATTGCAGCTCCCCCTGGTGAGTAAACACTATAACACATATCTAAGAATAACAAACCCATATATAAATCGGTCAAACCGTTTTGGAGATAAATGGGAACATTTGTTTGTACACACAAACACACAACCTCTCACCCTAAACGCATATACCTTCTCAGTTCCGTAGTGGGAAAAAACCACACGTTTGCAAAAAACTTTTTATAAGTGTACTTCCCAACTTACAACAAGCGTACTTTCCGTCGTGCCCAAACACGACCATTCTAATATTAATCATCGAGGTGTTCCGTTGTCCACCTTCCGTCTCCCTTATCATCAGCTCGCTGTTACCATAGTATTGAATTGTCATTGGAACTTAAACATGGTATGCCAAATTTTCGCTGAATAAGATATTGGTAATAGCTCGAAAATTGTATTGTATATGATGATGCAGCGTAAAATTGTATTGTATATGATGATGCAGCGTAAAATTTAGCAATTGGAGCGGTTGTTGACATAGTTACTCAACAAATAAAGAGTGCCGCGCATTTATTGTTCACCATTGAAAACACCATTGACTAATTAATTACTAAAATCAACGACAGCATTGTTAATCGCATTGACTGATTAATTAATATGGCTAAAGAACAATGCCATTGTTTATGTTTAAATCACTGCGCCGAGAATCGACTACAATCAGTTTTATTGAACGACCATTTCAGTAAAGTTACCAGTTATAATGTTGTGCGAATTTCATGAAACCATCAAAACCGTTTTAAATTATGAAATGTAGGTACCTAATTGGGTTAACCGAAAAGTTAGACTTTCAATCGAACTTTCTACAAAGGCAACTAACAAACGTAATTAAAACAATGAGTTTCTCAATTTAATAAGTTAAATAATGTCTGTTTTGAGGTTGAAACAGTGTGGGCGAATTCCTATAAAACTCCTTATTGTTAACACTGAAAATTAATTAAATGGGAGCAGTGAATGATTTGAGCCATCAATGTTCACTGATGACCGCTTCATTTTAATTAATTTTCAGTGTTAAAAATAAGGAGTTTTAGGTACCTACATACATTTTATCGAATCCAACAAAACATATGAAACAATTGCGTAGCATGTGTTACGCATGCGTAACACATGCTACGAAATTGTTCAATTTGTTACAGTTATCTACTAAAGGAACAATTGCGTAACATATTGCTACGCAATTGTTCCTTTAGTAGATAACTGTATCAAATCAGTAAAAAACAGATTATGGCTATTCAAAGTATTCTAAGACTTTAAAAAAAAACTTAGTTCATTAATTCAAATTCAAAAGTATTTTATACATAGAAGTTCTAAGTACATATCGTAAAAAACTTATTGTTTTTGTTTTAAAACGCGAGACATTGATCAATCAGGCAATAAACACGGCCTCGCTTGATTTGATAATCCTTTTTACTTCTAAGTGGGAAACGCCTGTGTGGTGCCTGGAGAACAAGGAAAAGCCGAAAAGAGAACTTAAAAGAAATAGGATCAGTGTGTCCGTAGATTTTTCATTTTAACGTAATTTCCTTGCATCCGTTGCATCAAAAAATTTGGCCTGACTACGAATATCAACCTGAAATTACAGTTGTTTATTACCTTACGTCATCAATATTAACGTTGTCACTTCTATCCTGAAATGTGCGGCAGTTTTGACCTCAGACGGGCCGGAAATAAATAAGCAATAACTAAAACTTCATCATCATCAGCCTGTATCAGTCCACTGCTCGATATAGGCCTCTCCCAATGCGCGCCATTTAGACCGATTTCCAGCTCTTCCCAGCCACTTTCTACCAGCCGCCTCACGCAGATCGTCACTCTACCTAGCGAGAGGGCGCCCTACACTACGTTTACCAAGACGTTGTCTCCACTCTACAATACAATATATCGGTCCCATAGCCATTTCAGCTTGCTAACCAACACCAATAGTAACAACTTACCGATGAGTGATCCCGTTGTTCTCCTTGATGTCATTGAGCCGTGTCATGCTGTCCCTGGTGGAGACACTGGACTGTGAGTACAGACTCAGTGGAGTGTAGATCGGTTCATACTCCTGTAGCGTTGGCGGCGGAGCGTAGGTCATGCTTAGTTGTGATAATGTCCTGTAAACAACATCATTGGAGTTTACTCCTTGAGAATCGATTTTCTTATAAGGCCCACGGTAAGCAAATAGACGGGCAGTAAAATTTAGAAATCAAACGCTATCAAAAAGTGAAGGTTTTAAGGTATCTCACGTTACTAAAAAAGGATGTCGTTATGTTTTCAGGACTGGGAAAACTATAGTCACGCGTCGGAGCTGACACAAACCATTTTTTTTATAAAAGGTTTATTTCGAAGTTATTTCTTATTTCTTACTAAATACAGAGACTCACTGACTCACTCATGTCTAAGGGTCTATCTTTTAAAAACTATATTTTCATGGCAGGAAACCTACCTGAGTACCTAACTGAGTAATTTATTCTTTGATAAATAGGTAGATTTAAATTTAGTATGTAAGTATTTTTGTGTATTTAGGCATGACTGTTATTTTTAATGAGTAAAATTTATATATTTTATTGTGGAAACTTCTAATTAAAGTTATCAATTAGATTTTTTAATCAACTCTCGTATATAAGTTTTACAATTATTGTTACACCAATGACTCACTTTACCTATTCTTCTTTAAAATTATATATATATTAATGATTTTTTTAGACGATTAATTAATTTAAAAAAAAACATTTATTTACAGAAATAATCATATAACTAATACAAGTAGGTATGTACAAAGCTTAAAAAGTACAAATGAAACAGTTGGGCTATGAAGACTGTTGCAAATGATCTAAATGTAGCTCAATTGATCCAACTCACTTCCAGGCGGAAGCGTCGCCAAGGTGCAGGCTGCATTGCCACGCAATGGCATTTTTTTTTGTTGATCCAGGTTAGAGTAAGCTCTCGTTTAGCTCACTTATTTATTCTCGTATGAATTTGATCAAATCCCTATTTTTATGATATCCCTGAGACTTTATACAAGTTTGAATGTAGTACATACCTGACGGCTATAGGTGGAGAATATGATAATTGATATGGCGTAGTGAGACTCAACACACTGGAGCTCTCACTAGAGCTCGAAGGTGAAGTCCGTTCATGCTTCGGTTTGAGCGCCCCGAGCGCTCTGGATATCGATCCCTGTAGATAATGGAGGGGTCATTTTATTGCTGTCGTTAACCGATGGATATCAGATTTTGTTTTTACTGCCCATTCGTGTTGTTTTGTTTACTAGGAAAACAATTTTGAAAGCGGTGTTTAGACAAATATACGTATGTACGAACAACCCAGTACAACTCGTTTAGATTACCTAGATAACTGACAAACAACTTCAATTATATAGGGTCTTTCGTTATACACTGACGATAGTGAAATGGCTTATAAATAACAAGCAAAAAACAAAAACTGGCTGAAAATTAACATAGTTGAGGTGACGCGCTCACAACTTCGCTTGGTTTCAACTTCGCTGGGATTGAGCTATAAAAAATAAGAGATCGCTTTTTGATCTATTCCACTAAAGATGAGAGGAGACATATGAGAATCACGATATCCTATTAGTTATTTCGCACGGCAATTCTCATCTTTGTAAATCTCTTCTTTGGTGGATACGGACCCGGAAAAGCGGTCGAATGGGCAGGGTAGTAAGCTAAGTTTAATAAAAAAAATATTTTGACATAATATAATTAATTTTGCTTTTATGTCATAAGCATTTTATTATTATTATAAAACAAATTTATTTAAAATCTCGTTGAAGCATTTTTTTGTACTATAAAGGAAAACTATTTAAAAACACAAATAGTATAAAAACATTAATGTCATAAATATATATCTAAACGGAAAACCACCAGTCGCGGAACAAGGCCCAAACAGTCGGAGGCTAGGGCTGCAGAGAGAGCAAACTCCTGACTATGCGTGCCAAGTCCAAGAGTATGGCGTTCTGAATCTGACCCTTGATCCAACCATTCAGCGAGAGGCCGAGAGCAGGAGAGCGTTCAGGAGAGCTTAAGGCCGAGGATAACATCAGGTGGGTCATCTGCTTGTTCCATCATAAACGTAGAAAAAGTTTCAAAGCACTTACCCTTAAACTATGTCTTCGAGAATCTCCACTAAGATCAATACCCGGTAATCCTGTAGCGACAGATCTCGAAAACGGTCTTCCCAACATCCTGATTTGATGTCCAAACATATTCCTGAAAGTTAACGAAGTCTGTAGTCGCTACTCACTCAACTTCGAACAAATTTGAGATTCAACTAAAGCCAAGCAGAGCGTTTACTTGTTATTTATATTCTCAAATTTGCACGAATATTAGGTTTTAAATCTTGTTTATTTGCTAACACAGAAAGCTCACATGCAGTTTCTGCATTTATTACGTAATTGAGTTGCTTTATCGTAGAGTTCAGCTTTGTAATTTAACATTTTTCCTAGGAGAATAATTTACTGTTTGCTATATTCATACGTATTCAAATAATCAATTTAACTGAAAGCTACAGAGACAGTGACTGGAAATTTAGTTGCATATACATCAAAAGCATGATGCACTTTGCTGAAAACGACTCATGCTGTGTACGAAATATGAATGTAAAAAGAGTAACATGAATATTCACTGAATTGAAATTTTTTATGGCAAAGAAAAGTACTGACTGATAGGTACATGATTCAAACTATTTCCGTATTCATAGTCTAGTACTCTTCCTTGTTGAAACCAATCAAATTAGCAATAATAAAATTGTAGACATGAACTTGTCAAGCGCGGAATGTTTTCTGAAATAAGGTGTTGTCACAAAATAAAATTTAATGTTTTACGTAAGAAAAAAGGGTGGTGAGATCGATAAAGTGCGATCTAATGATGATGACAGAGAGGCATTCAAGAGTATCGATGTAAAAAATGGTCTTTACCGTTGTCTCGATGCAAGGATCGCCAAGTTATAAGGTGATGGGTCGTAAAGAAAACAGATCCGATGCCTTTTAATTTTAATTTTTTATCAGTATTTATTCACATTTATAGATCAATTGATATTATTATAAGTGAACCTAATATACAATGGTGTCAAATTTTACATCACGAATGTATACAAGTCAAAAACATAGGTATCTTACAATATTGATATTTAATAAGCTATTATTGTTGTAATCCTAAAGCTATTGTAATGGTTCTGTTTTAAGGATATTAAATTCTTTTTATTTAACAATACCTTTCGAATGTGTCGGTTCAAGTATTGTTAATAATCTCATTTAATAGAAAGGAATTTATTTAAAGTTTTAATGAATACATGTAATGGGATATGAATCACCCCCTATGAATATTTACGAAGCATTTCATGCTCCTACTTTAAATATCAACTAAGTTGTATACATTTACTAAGTTATCAATTGATCGACTTGGAACATACATTAACTTGACGAATCTATTCTACGGCAAGATCGGGGACTCTGGGGTACTATACTTCGAACATTGAATCTAACACTGACGAAGGCGAAGGTATAAACATATTGTTAATGTTTCCAATTGGTTCAAATTTTCGAGAATCTTTCGCTAACAAACCACGATTCCTACTATATCTTATCAGTCTTCACCGCTCGTAAAGTTTTCGATCAAAAAAGTTTCGCAACTTGTGACTTTTTACGGCAAATACGTACAAAATTATTTTATAGCAAAGTAAAATATTTTTTTCGTAAAAATAGCTTTACAAACATTAGTTACAGTAAATTTTACATAGATACAAGAGCTTGGAATGGGGTTTCGAAGCGTTTACTTTTTGAAGGAGAGCTTTTTAACTTTCGCTGATTTATCTTTGTTTTGTGGACAACATGGATGCTCGGGCAGCCTCCACTTGCAGTTCTTCCACCTGGCAAAATATCGTATACCTGCAGGATTGCACCTCACATTATAATCAACTACAGCTTGCTCACCTACGGGGCGTGACTGGTGACTATGGCATGCAGTGCGCCTCTCATTCAGTTCAACTCAATGCCATTCATTTTGGGGGTTATAATGCAATGGGCGATTGTGCTTATTGTCACCAAGATTTCTTCGAAATTGTATTCAGTTATTAAGTTAATGTAATATTCACTGTTATCGACAAATAAAGTGTGTCAAGCAAATATTACACTTTAAGGGAGAGAACATAGAGTTGGGACTCACCTTGCTGGAATAATGAGAGCGTCGAACTCCGCGACGAGATGCCTCCTGATGATGCTCTTGGAGGGCGGGATGCCGAGGGCCGTGGCCATCGTCTCCCCCGTGAATGATGGCTCCAACACCACAAGCCCGCCGTGCACGCCGCTATCTGTTGCGTTTTAATGCGATGCTTAGGCCGAGATAAATAGATCTGACTTAGCACGTACTAATGCTTAGCATTATCCCTGTCACTTTCACACACATGTCAAATCACGCGTGCTAGAGAGGGACAGAGACAATGCTAAGCATTTAGTAAATGCTAAGTTACAGGCCGTTCACCGTAAGTTGGCACCTGCCATGGAGTATTTACAGGTGCCATCTTACAGTGAACGAGCTGTACGTCTATTTATATCAGCCTTAGTAGAAGTAGTAGTAGAGCTTTTTTGTGAAAGAGTTTGTCCGGGGAAGTACTAAAACCATACCTATTTCTGTTGCAAAGCAGTAGTGCTCGCATTGCTGTGTTCCGGTTTGAAGGGTATGGGTGCTGGTGAAATTACAGGCACATTGAGACTTTTCATCTTTGTCTCAGGGTGGCGGGCATAGTGTAATGACACATAAGCTTTCCTAGGTGGACGTGACCTACGAGGTAATGTATTGTTAAAGGCAGAGGTTACCGCTTAACATCAGGTGGGCCATCTGATAGTTCCACCATAGAAACAGTAAAAAAAAATGCTTTTTTGGATTCTACTTTACCGATTCAAATAAGAGAACAGACATTTCACAAACACAACCCAACAGATTCATTCTTCTAAATCCATATTGGGGTTCTCTCTCTTTCTCTTCGCGTAATGCTCAAGGTGACAAAGAAACCCTGATCAGTTTGAGGTATAAGAGTATACTCTTTGCCAGTGCCAGCGGGAACGTCTCGCATATCAGCCAGCTAGTTGCCAGCCGGGCGTGCCACGTAGGTCGTCAACTTCTTTTGAGACAAATGGGTAACTTCATGACAAAACGAAATACAATTCAAAAATATCCGATATTCTATTCAGATCCTGTGATAAATAAGTTTATTCATAGAAAAATATCTTTTTCAAAAAATCTTTTGTTATCGGAACTGTGTTCTGATCAAAATGAGCACAAACACGGCCAGAGTACTATTACTTATCGAGGAGTTCCGTTGTCCCTCTTTGGGCTCCATCATAAGATCAATCTGTCACCATAATGTTGTACTGTCACCGGAATTTGACAGGTATCCTAAATTTCAGCTCAATTGGATATCAGGAAGTGGTCGATAATTCAATCGCCAGATTTGTCCTCCAATGACAGACAAGCAAACAGGAAAACAAGCTAAATAAATGCTTGTAAAATGTAGTAGGACTTGTAGATAAAGAAAGTGATAATACAAATTATTTTGATAAACCTATAAATAATAAAAACAAAAGACTTACCTTTCAGATTATCAGCAAATTCTCCCAAGTCGATATTATGAGCCCACCGCATAAATCTCTGGTTGGTCCAGACTAATGGATCGGCGTCAACGTTCTCGCATTGATGCCGTCTCACGGCTAAAGCCTACAATAAACAACGCCTTTGTTACCGCCATGATTGATCATCAGTACAATGCAAATTGTAATAGAATGGTGAAAGAAATAATAGACGAGACGTAACAGGTCAAATTTAGTAAGAAAGAAGAACACAAGGATGATAAATGAGTGTACATTATAGGGGGTCGCGATTCACAGTATGAGACGAAACATTTCGTACCAGTTCACGGGATAATAGCTCATTTGCTTGCGCCCTTATCGTCCCCCCTTATCGGAAAGGGACGCGAAAAGGAGTTTATTATTGCTCCCTCCATATTTTGGTAAAGATATGATGCGGAAAATTTCAGATTTCTCGTCTTCATGGAAATGTATACCGTCGCTAAATAAATACGGACCATTATCTGTTTTTGTATAATCAATGCTTGGATCCTAAACTTTGGGTATTAATCAAATACTTTTGGAAGAAATATTAAGTTACTTTTTATTACTTACTTGTCTGTCGTACTTCATGATCCTGAGCAAATGTATGCCGTGGACAATGGACGCCTGGTGGAATTTTCTAGTCACTCCTAAGTACTTCTCGAGTTCTTTCTTGCTGATTGTGTCTAGCATCCGTGCATCCACCAGGTTTGCCAGGAACGAGTCAGTATACTGTTTGAGAACAAAAAAATAATGCATTAATTAGACGAATCTTTTTGAAAGGAAGATTGAAGAACTGACTGGTATGCCATGGATTTCATTTCCGTTTAAAAGCTAAAGAAGTTTATTCTTATAATTCTTATAATTCCTTATTGTACACAGAAAACACATTACAAATAAAATAAAAACAAAAGATATGTACAAAGGCGAGCTTATTAACCCTAGAGAGTTTATTCAGACTCAAATTCAAATTTCATATATTAAATTCTATTAGAAGTTAAATGCATGGACTTTATACTAAGTCCATGGTTAAATGATGCTTATGCTTTCCCTATCCAATCACGGATAGTGTCTTACAGTGAAAGAACAAACAGATTAGCTAAAGTTTATTAAAAAAAACACTTTTGTAATATATTTCTAGTAAGTATACATCCGACTGATGACGAAGATGATGATGATGATGATGAAATTAGTAGCAAGAACCTCGAGATGATTAAAATGAGTCCAGACACGGCCAGTCTAATATAAACTATCGAAGAGTTCCGTTGTCCACCTTCCGTCCCATCAACAGATCAGCTCTCTGTTACCATCATATTGTATTATTATCGGAACTCGACAGGTATGGCAAATATTAGCTCAATCGGATATCGGAAAGTCTCGTTAATCAGATCGTCAGATTTGAGCCCAGACAAACAAACAAGCAAAGATATAAACAGACGTGAAAACGAATGAAAGAAAAGTGTGTAAAAAACGTGCGAAGCGAGTTCTCTGAGTCAACTTGGAAGAACCAGCGTTTGTATGTATGTATGTTTTTCCGAGCATAACTTGCGAACCGTTAATTCAATCTTCATGAAATATGATAAAGGGGTAGATAGTATTGGTACAATTTGTTGGTAAGGTTATGAGCTATATCGGTCGGGGGGTTGTTGAGATATTGGGGTCCAAAAGGGGGTAAAAAAATATATATGTGAATATCAGATCAAGTGGGGTGTCATATGATAGCTCCTTGCTTCGAAATTTCAAAACTATTTTTTAGAGTTTTTTAACTTATCTATTTTTTGAGATATTAGGGTAAATCGAAAATGTAAAAAACTAAAACCTCTAGGGTACTTCCACTAATCCAACACCGCTGAAATTTGGTAAGTTTGTAACTGTTATGACACAAATACTGAGAAAAGTCTAAAATTGAAGAATTTCGAGGGGGGTTGTTGAGACATTGGGGTACAAGAGGGGGTAAAAAAAAAAGTGAGAATATCAGATCAAATGGGATGCCATATGAAAGCCCCTCGCTTCGACATTTCAAAACTATTTTTTATAATTTTTTAACTTATGTAGTTTTTAATATATTAGGGTAAATCAAAAAATGAAATAATCCAAAACCTCTAGGGTACTTCCACTAATCCTACAACGCTGAAATTTGATATGTTTGTAGCTTTTATGACACAAATACTGGGAAAAGTCTAAAATTGAAGAATTTCGAAACTTGTACCCTATAAAACGATAACCAGTATAACATCCACATTGTTGATCTCCCGTTTCTAGGAACTAGAACGACGTTGTTGATCTAACTTTTCGAACGGACAAGAACGTTTATTTTTTGTGGATGTACTCACGAATAGATATTTTATCGAAAGAAACAAGATAATCTACCTAAATCGCATGTATTCGCGAGGTCTCAGTTCGGGGCGAACCAGTAGTTTAATAGTGGGTAAAAATAATGCCGTGGGTGTGGCAACCTATTGGTCAAAGTGGCTTTGAGTGAGACATTGACACGAAAGAAGAAGAATAGCGGGTAAAGGGGAAAAGTTTTCCTGCTGGGTCAAACTAATTATCGATAATGTGAATAATGTGTTACCTGTGAGAGTCCAAGGTCTGGCAGCCATTCGGCGGCGACCCAGGCGTGCGTCAGCTGGCCGATGGTCGGGTTGCGCACCAGGTCCGGCCGGCGCCGCTCCTCGATGGCGAGCCGCAGCTTCTTGCGGTGCATCGGCTGCGCCACGCCGAGCCCCGCCTCCAGGTCCGCGTCCGACAACTCGAGCAGAACCTGCCCATTCAAAGCACGGATCTAGAACCAACCAGAACAATATTTGACGCTTTATTGCGTCAGTGCTTTACTAAAGTTGAGTGTGATTGGTTGGTGGAAATCAAATTTGATCTACGGCTGGTTCTTAAGGTACAGACTGCTGAAACCCAACATGAAATGTATCATGCAAAAAAAGAATTTGCCGTACACATTGCTGCAATGTATCATGAAAGGTACACTTTGTAACAATTTCTCATATAGTTTGGACGTCTTGTGCGCGCGTAATGTGCATTTCAAGCGCACGCTACGAGCATTACAAACCGCGGTCGGAGCGGTTCGTGATTTGCCGGTTTTGCAAACGAACACAAAGGGGCGCGCAGTGTGGAAACAGACGTACTCGAGAGGTTCGTAAGGAATGCGCGGTAAGAGCGCGCTACGCGTCCACGCTTGCAGCGATCATACAATGAAAGACAGAATGATACGTTTCATGTTACGTTTCACCAGTCTGTACGCACCTTTACGATCAATATACAAGGTGTATTCAAAATAACGTAAAACCCTAACCGAATTTTATCAAGAAATAGATCTTACACAAAATCTAACTATTAAATTAATTGTTATAAGAGTTAGAATTTAACCTTTTTAACCTTATGACTTATAACTTGAATAAAAAGTAACTATTTTAATGCATCAACTTTTTTTACTCTATTTCAATTTATTTAATTTTATAATTTCATCGGTCATGAACTTCGCGTAAGGACATGTGTGGTGTGTTCGATAGCGCCAATTTTTATTTTGTAATATTGAGTTAATATTGACCTACATTAATAAAATTGGCTATTTTTTTTACATTGATAGTCCTTAGTAGTTTGGCCGCGATTGGCCGAGATCATACTTGTTGGTAAGTGACGATGCGGCCGACTATGGATTACAAAGGTCTGGGAACTCATCAGCTCAAATCCACTCTCGATTTTGAAGAAACTGATTTCAGGTTTTGCATATATTATTGCAGAGAGAGGACAACAATTTGTATTTTTTTTGGAAAATTACGATTATATACAATGTACTTCACTATTCTCCTGCGGAAGTGCTGACGTACGAACAGCAAAAGTACCGAGGTACGTGGTGTATAGCCATAATTTTTCTAAACTAATAGACATCAAGCCACGACAATTTAAATTCCAAAATTGATTATTTTACCAGGGTTTTATCAGTTTCTTTCTTATTGATGGTACTTTTTTTACTGCCTTATTGACAGATCTTGCTGATGGCCCACTTGACGTTAGCGGTAATCTTTGCTGTATTGGGGATCTCACTAACCTTATGAATAAGTTATAACCTAATGATAGTAATGCGATAGCCATCGTCAGTACATCCTCTGGTTGCATAAAATTGTATGTACAACTTGTTTCAAGCCTGCTTGAGTTGACACTCTGGGGTGACGTTACCTTGTGACTTCTGTGCTTATACGTTCTCTGAGCCGCCGGTCACAAAGTACCAAGTTTGCTTACTATAGTGACTTGACAAATTTATGAATCTTTGAATCATTCCAAATGTCGAAAAGTTCTGTGAGAACTTTATAAAAAATAAGGATATGATTTCAGCATTCCTCCACACATTGCATTACCGCATAGGTCACGTCCACTTAAGACGCGCCCTATGCGGCATTGCACTGCACCCTTCACCCTGAGGCATAACGATGAAAGTCTAATGTGCCTGCAATTTCACAGGCACCGATACCCTTTAAACCGGAACACAGCAATGCGAGCCCTACTGCTTTGCGGCAGAAATAGCTATGGTGGTAATATCTAACCGGATGAACTCTTTCACAAAAAAGCCCTACTATTTAAAAAAATACTACGTAATTATATTGATCGTAAAAACTAAGCCTATAAGACTATGTTTCATTATTGTTTCATTTTAATAAAGAAACAGAAGTGGTAAATAAAAAATACATATAAGAATAAATATACCAAGAAATTGCGTATTGGTCCCCAATTTCCATACAAATGTAATAAAATGCCCAAATCCAGAATAATGAATGGATATAGGAGTAATGAAAATGGGTTTCTGTGCCGTTCGTTACATTCGAAAATAATAAAACATTGTTGAGTCGGAAATTACGACCGTTCGAGTATAATTTTTTGCACATTATTTAACATTTTGTCCACTTTATAACAATATAGGTACGGCTATTGATTTTAAGTTGGAATGTAACAAGTAACGTAGGGATTAAATGCAATTTAACTTTTATGATATCTGAGCGCAATAACCACGCTTTTCAACTAGTAGTTCTAAAAAAAAACTAATTAGCGTGACGGAACAAGCAGATGGCTCACCTGATGAATAGCGGTACCCCTCTGCCTATGAACAGTGCATTATCCCATAGGTCACGTCCACCTAGGACGCATAGGTATAGGTTATATTTATCCCGACCCGGATAAATATAACCGACCCGAGAAAAAAACATCGCACTTCATTTACGATGTAAATGACAACTACTAAAACATATCCACTCTGCTTTTAATCAAAGTGTATGGTGCATAGACTCCAGTCATCAGGGTAAACACGGTGTAAGCAATCGTGTTAGTGGCCAGTCAAGCTGTTTAACTACTTCGTGGAAAACCCAAACACAGATCTAAAAACTACCTACCCTGAACTATCCTTATATCAAGAGTTTTATCTGGGTAACTAACGGCAGATGCCATGTGGCCCACCTGATGTTAAGTGGTGTTTTTGAAAGACATGCCGTGCCTAATAATTAAAAAAAATACTAGATTATCTCAAAATGTTCCAGTTTCTATTTCACTTTGTCCTTTTTGGAAAACTTACAGCTAGTTAAACAAATAAACAAGTAAACATAAAATGGAGAGCTAATTCAAGTTTTCAAGTCATACATTCCACTGCTTCTATTGAGTGCCTTTGTTGGCCAGCTCCTCATAATATATAGGAGTCTATAGTTCGTCTCTCCAACGTCACCGAGGTCTGCTGCATGGCCATCTTGTCTCGTGGGGTATATTACGTGGCGGCCTCTACCCACATCTTACGACATACGGCAGACGTGACCTGCCCAGGTCTAGTTTAATTTGCCTACTTGTTCCCCAACGTCCGCGATTTATATTTAATCAATCTTCACAATTTACAAAAACATAACAAACTTTTAGGAATAGCAGTAGTGCCATCTCTTGTCAATCGTTCCAATGAAGTCTCGAACATTGAGCAGGACCGTTTCTGAATTAAACACCTGGTTGTGGCATCCATCGGTGCTTAGGCGAGTCGATATTGACCTCAAATTTAATCGCCAGCGTTAGTTCTTTCCATGGCCGAACTCGTCAAGGCGTCGCCGATTACAGGCGAAGATGCGGGTTTGAGTTAGCCTTAACTAAGGCTTGTATTTAAAAAAAACAAAGTTCTCCTTCATGTTTGCAATGACCCACTTTGTTATTATACCAAAACTTAAACAGCCTGTAGCAATAAAAGCTGCCCGCTCTGTAGTACGTTTACCTCTATATTCGTTACAAACCTTGCCGCTCTTCACGTTGTCAGCGACAGCAGCGGCGTACTGCGGCATGCCGAGCGCGAGCTCGAGCCAGGCGATGATGGCGGGCGCGCGCCACCGCGCCAGCGGCAGTGACGCAGCCTCGCGCAGAGCCGCCTCGCTGCCCAGTGGAGACCACGCACGGCTTGATCCGGTACCAGCGTAGATTGGCTCTGCACAGAACAAAATTGTAAGTGTCTGTTCCAACGCGCGGCTTTACTCCAGTCCATTTCAGAAAACAACAACTTCACTTTTTGCTAACGCAGGGAATCATGACAACTACTACACTATGTTAACGCTCGATTTTAAGATTTGACTCCCCATATATTTGCGAGATATGAAAATTGGTTTACAAAATTTTTACAATACATCGGAATAATTTTTACAATACTGTGAAATGTGATTTTAATTTGGTGATGCGTTGCCCAATTCGGCCATGGAGCTGACGCTAGATATAAGGACGAGACGGCATGTTTGTCTGATATTTAAAAATGATCTGCTAAAGTACGTACACCTTCTATAATTGTTATTTTGTGAAAAATGTACTTTTCCATACAAGGTTTTACACAATTAGTGATCGCAACCGTGTGCTGATCGAAATGAGCCTAAACATGGCCAGTCTACTATCATTGAGGAGTTCCGCTGTCCATCTTCTGTCTCCATTATCAGAGAGCTAATCTGTTACCATAATATTGTATTGTCATCGGAACTTGACAAGTATGCAAAACTTCACCTCAATCGGTTGAGGTGAAGTTTTGCGTACCTTGCAATTTAATTTTAAAGCAGTTGCTTTAAAATTCAGTTGCAAGATTTGACCGTTACATACATAATACAAACATTGCAAGCTTGTAAAAATGCCAATACGCTGACCGTACGCGTATCGTAATCAGATTTTATGGTATATAATATGAGAAGCAGAAATATCTGATAATTCCTGTCACTGCGTGCTCCATCCAAGAAGGAACCTCCCGTTCAAGTCAATTTATGCCCAACACTGCTTCGAAAACGTACGATACTAGTTCTCGCAATTTATGACAACAAACAACAACACCGAGCCACTACATAGTGCTGATCCCACACCACGATCCTCTGTGTCATGGCTCAGATAAAATAGGTCGTGGATATCAGGAACTACGAGAATTATGGTACCACGACACCCAGACCCGGAACAAACACTTGCAGATCATACAAACATTTATTCAGCCGCGAGAATCAAACCCGGAATCTCTCGCATTCAAGCGGCTACTTGCCCACCGCACCACAGAGGTTTTTGGATAAGCACAGCATGTTGTTCTCACCACTCTCATGTCCGCTAGCAGTAGCGCTGCCGGACTTGGTGCGGTGACGGCTGCGAGCGAATACGCGAGATATGGAGCCCCAAGCAGAGCCTCTTCCACGCGCCCCCTTGCTCCCACCACCGGCACGACCTCGCAGACCGGCTACCAAAGCTGCTTCGCATTCACCGGGGCTGGAAAGTTGTTCTACCGACCTAGGAAGAAATAACATATATATTAACATTTTCTGAACAGACTGAGGCCTGTAGGTAATTTGAATATTGCCCCGCTACTCTCATTCATGAGCGTAATTCAAATCTTTTTGAATGGAAACCGAAACATTGTTTATAGTGGCACCTTATTTTGTCTTGTCTTTGAAAGCATACAACATGTAGACTACGGTATCTGATCTATCTTTCTCGTTTATTAGCAGTGTAAAAAAATTACCTAGAAGAATTCTGAATGTTTTGAGTTTAAGATAATGATGAAACCCAGAGTTTTAAAGAGCTATTAGATATCAAATATAAATGTTACAGGATAGTTGTAATCACAGATAGTTATTTTTTAACAATTTACTATACCTAACTGTTCATTTAATTAACAAATATTTGACAGTTTACAATCTCACGAGATTTAATAGAACCTTTCGGTGTTTACAATTATCCGGTGACATAAATTAAGATACAATTTTGTGGATAAACATCATAGAAGTTATAGAATCGTAGAATATAATATATTCATTTCCATATTAAGGGTTTATAGAGCTCGAGACATTATGCCATACCTGGAAAGCGAGCCAGCGTCGATGGAACGAGTGAACGGCGAAGCGCTGTTGTGAGGCGACAGAGTAGGTGGGCTGCAGTCTCGTGGAGTGCTCACTACGACATAATATTTTGAAAATCACATTAAAATATTATAAAAACCATGCAACCATACATATTGGAAGCAAATAAATGATTTAGTTTGATTTGACAAACTTTAATTTTAAAAAACCTTGGTGACTGGCCTTCGAAAGCCATATTTTGGGTTCAGATTCAATATTAAATTTCATTATTTGCATAATTTTAGAAATGTATATAAAATATTTGTGCACCGTTTGCGGATGCGGCTAGCAACAAGCAAGCGGCTATTTTATCAGTTACCCACGGAATACAATTTCAATTGATCATAGTTGTAATTAATGTAATGTAAAATTCAAGGAATAAAAATAAACGAGCCACTAAATCAAAGAAGTAATTTTCTGAAATAAAAGACTAACAAACTCGGAAAACATCGCGGCACTTATCCGCCCCGTCATAGCGAGTTGCACAAACGAGCAATACTCATCGTTAGTGATGCCTCTCTGTACTAAAACTGTCGTCACGTACATTTTACAGTGCTTTTACAAGAATAACAACAAGAAAACGCAATTATAAAACTAGCTTCAGGTATTTTCTAAATAAAATTGCTCTTACGTTGAGCCAAAACACATTTAACTTCTGGTAGATTACAAAAGTTATAGCATTTCTAACCCTTTGCAAACCTTTAGGTACGTCTTATTCTACTGTAATCGAAGGTTGCTGGAGAAATGAAATCAATTTAATCTGACGTAATAGGTACCCAAGTATTTTCAACAAGAAAACTTATAAAAACCGAACTTTCCTTTCAAATAATCTCAAAGCAATTTCTTTTCAAGTTTATTTGAGCGCAAGTAAACTGATTTTTCAGGGTTGTAGTTAGGAGTAAGTTTCAAAAATGATATTTTCCGCTGAACAAAATTATTTTATGAAGTTGTTTTCAACACAAGTGATTCACAATCCGTTTTTCTATAATTTTCCAGTTGAATCACGTATTCATATAAAATGACGGTTTGCAATAACCTCGAGAATACAAAACATTTATTTTTATCCGCTATTTCCACTGTCCATTGAATAATTTTAATTTTAAAAACGAACGAGCAAACGATTGTTTTTCCCGTTTAGCCCTTAGTACTACCACAGATAAAATAATACTATACGTAGGTACTACTAATTGTCTCATAGTATTTTTTGCCCGTGGCTTGCCAACCTGTCTGGTTTAGTACCACGTATTTTACCTGACTCCAACATTATACAGAATTTTAAAACTTTCGTGATCAGATATTGCGACCACGATTCTTGCAACACAGTTGAAAAGTCAGGAAAATAAATAATGATATCGATAAATACTCGTGGTAGTATCTAACATTATATCTTGTTGATGGAGCATAGTTCAAATGGAAACAAAGAACGTCCCTGTTCTGATACCAAAGTCTACGAGCAATCAAAATATCTAAGAGTATTTGAGAAATTAATTTAATTTGATGTGTCTAATGTGTGATGAGATTCCTGGAATCACAACCGCGACCCCTACAAAGTGTATAGATTCATCCAATTTGCCACATACTCGTACCTAGTGTACGTATTTGGCGTAATTTGCAATTAACCAAATTTTCAGAATATATTGCTAATTTCATTATGAATTTCATTATAATTATAATAATAACATGGTTTCACGTCTACATTTCATAATTATGCGAGCAGTTTCAAATTAAGTTAGTCTCCAGACTCAGATAAGTATCGCGCTTGAGACTTGTTTAAAGGGCGTCAGACTGTCTGTTTCGACCTTTGTCATGGCCTTGGGTCGCTCTCTCTCTGTATTTTGGTTATTGAGATGTTGCAAATTTATAACTAAAGCATCAAGTAATACAATTCAAATGTGTCCAAAATAGATATCAAAATATTAGTTATGTATGTATAGTAATTTTGGTATCAAACTGTTACCTACTAGGTATGTAAAATTAACTTTATTTGGAGATTACCTACTAAAAATTCAGATTCCGTTATATTAAAATACACTACGTTTTCAGGAATATAGAGTAATTAAATAATGAAGCTTAATTTTATTATTTTTCATAATGTTCGTGAATAACACGTATTCGCGTAGGTATTGAGCGAGAACTCATTGACGTAAATTCACAGTTAACTAGTTACTCCAAACTCATCCGTTTTCTGGCTCTCATTAAAATATTTGAGTATTATGACCTGAAATGTTATATATGCAAGCAAATGGTAAAATGGTATTAAAATAGGATTGTTATGTCTATAACCATAGACAAGGTAAGTAAAATAACACAAGACACAGGAATAATATTAAATTTTCGTAGCTTTTTCTTCGACCTTATTTCCATACTTTCAGAGTCTGTGCTAAACAAAGAATAGCAATACTCACACTGATAGATGTGATGCGCCGAGGACACGAGACTGGTCGCGTCGGTGTCGTAGGCGTCCATCGTCGGCGGGACCCCTTCAGCTGTTGAATCTGACAAGTTCCCACCACATACAGAAGTCGCACCACCATCGCTGCTTCCTAGGTAATGATAAACCTCTTCAAGGTTTTGGAATAAAGGAAAAAATAGCTGTAGCTCGAGAGCTATGAACTATGAAATGAGCTGAATGAATGAGTTGGAAAACTGAGTTGTAGGAATGAGAATAATGTAAAGTGCATATAATACATTTTCTTCAAACCAAGTCTCTAAATCCTACTAGTATTATAAATGCGAAAGTTTGTGTGTGATGTTTGTTACTTCTTCACGCTGAAACGGCTGAACGGATTTGGATTTAATTTGTAATGGAGATAGCTTGACTCCCGGAATAACACATAGGCATATTTTTATCCCGATATTCCCACGAGATCGATACTTACGCGGGTGAAACTGCGGGGCGCTGCTAGTTACTTATATTTCAATTATCAAAAATAATAATGGAAACTCAACTCCAATACAATGATTAGGTCATTTAATTGAAAGTACGTACCTACATAACACAACATAACATAACACCCAACAGTCACATACATAGTCCTGATCCAAGACTGTTATTCCTTCTGTCTTTGGTATCAGGAACTAGGAGTACCATGGTATAAAAACACCCAAGTAATTTCAATCATCCAAAAACACACTACCCCGAAACAGTTAGTAGGTAATTTAAAAAAAGGGAGTAAAAAAACTTAATTAAAAGCGTCTCTGCCTCATTCACCTCAAAACTCTGGAGTTATTTTTAAATCACTTGAGATGACGCTCTCAATTTTCATCTCAGAGAACGCGGTCTTAAATGGAAATTCCTTTGAACTAATTAACTAGGCACTTTGTTTCGAAGTAAAATCTACCTGGAAAATACTATTACCTATTATTAGGCTATTAGCAAGGCTTTCTATTTTCTTTCTGTCTGCTATTATTGAGGTTTATTAGGTAAGACAGGTTACCTAGGATACATAGGGTTACCTATATTATCTCTGAAATAATTTGCTCCGAATTTTACAAAAATGGACAAAATTGTCTCAGACTTCTCAGATGACTCTGTCAGACTTTTTATTCGAATGCCCGGAAACACAACTGACATACATTCAAAAGAAATATTTTAAGTTGGCTTTTTTTTCTATTCACAGATGATTTTAAATACAACAAAACGTTTTTCCGTGATAACAAAAGCCAGATGATTAGGTAACTTTTACGCATGTTTATTTTCATTCATTTTCCGTAGATTAATATTACCAAAATTGTGAATAACTAAAACTTACAAGCAAACATGCAAACAAGCATGAAATCCTGCATACATGCAACAAGCATGCAAACAGGCTTGCAAGCAAAAAAGCAAGCATGCAAGCAAGCACGTAAGCAAGTAATTGAGTTGACATAAAAAACCACGAATTCTAAGGCGAATGAAGGATCTATTTCGCTTCGCTCCTATGGACCTAATTCTAAGGATTATTTCCTTAACTGATCTGCCCTGCAAGGATTTTTGCCCTCACTTTAATAGAAAACGTAATTATTGTCCGCATAGTAAGTGTGATTAGTAATTTTACGGCACAAGTTACTTTTCGCTCATTCAAAAAGATAGTCTGACAAAAAGTGTTTCCGGCCTTCGACCAAAGTAAAAAGTATTTCCGGCAAATGATTACGAATAACAAAAAATATTTGTAATTTCTAGAAAATTATATCAACTGTATTCGAGCATTCCAAATAAACAATTTGAAAGTAATATAGGCTACCAATACCTAGACCTTCACGGGCAATAAGAGCCGTTTCTCAGTACGAGTGCCTAAGGTTTTCGATATTTTAATAAGTATTGGGAAGGCTCAGTGCAACCACTTATGATCTAATCCCATAACCTATTACAGAACAGGAGATTGTATTCCGTTTAGGGAAAAGGGGTTGCTATATTTACTTCGTAATTGAGGCTAGAAACAGAATATAAATAGTAATCCATACCTCTTACTCCAGAGTCAGCGCTACAACTGCCCCTATCACCAATCAGTCCGGAAGGTCCCCCTAGCCCCATCATAGGAGGTCCGAGTCCAAGGGAAGCTACGCTCTCACCTTCTGAGAGGCATCCGGCTGCTTGCAACTGTCGTCTAGCCTACAAAGAGTAAAATATAACGTGTAGGTTGTAACTTTTTTACTGGTCAGTTTTTTTTATACTACTTGGAATGGCTTATCAAGTAGTTGGCTCTCCTGATGTTAAGTGGTACCCTCTGCCTATGAACAGTCGATTACCTCATAGGTCACGTCCACCTAGGACGCGCCCTATGTGGTATTGCACTGCGCCCGCCACCCTGAGACATAAAGATGAAAAGTGTCATGTGCCTGTAATTTCACCGGCACCCTTACCCTTTAAACCGGAACACAGCAATGCGAGCACTACTGCTTTGCGGCAGAAATAGGTATGGTGGTAGTACTTCCCCGGACGAACTCTTTCGCAAAAAAGCTCTACTACTACTAAATGCAGGTTTCTGACACCAAGATCTTGTCTAGTTTGAATTTCGGTCTCTGTCAAGCCTATCATCTAATCCCATCTAATAATTTGTCTGTTCTGATGGTCCACTAGCTCGCTCTACCTATATCTACCAATCCATCCCCAGGCGTTCGGATAAACAGTGTTTAAATTACGATTAGTCCGCGTAATAACCATTTTATTACAATGAAAAGATACGAGACAACGTCGGTGTTCTGTTTGTAGAGATTTGATGGATGGGCCAATTGGTCATCAATTACGCTGACTTTTTTCCCTCTCCAACGAAAAAAACATTAGTAAACACCGATGTTCCATACATTTTAATGCAGTGTAAACATCTATCTTGAGTAGCAATTCCAATTAATGGAGGGTCGGATGTACGATTTTCCGTATTTGACAGTTTAGTAGATGAAGGTTTGGCGCTTGATATGGGGCTGGACGTTTGAACGTGAACGTATTTATGCATCGGACCCAAATACTTGAAGTCTTTCAAATAACCAACTCAATTAACTTCGTTTCAAAATTAAACATATTGAAAACGTTTGGCACGGATATCGGCTTGAAAAATGAAACAGAATCGTGTTATGAGGTGGCATGCCGCAAAATTACAAATCGTAGATAATATTTTTAACTGAGTAAATCAACTACAATATTTAGATTAAAAGTATACTGGAATATGCATTATATTCCTGAGGGATCACTGTACCAAATGCACGATACCGAAATATTTTCTCGATAGAAAAAACACACAAAGGTACCTCTAACTATGGCTAGATTCAATGATTTTTCAATATGGTGCAGACTATATGGTCAAAAACTACATAAATAAAATGAATTCCATAAAAACGAAGGCTTTTAGTGAGGGTTTTTAAAAATTACCTATAATATAAAATAATACTATACCTATAATTAACGAAATAATCAATTAAAATAGCTTTTTAAATTTTTGTCGTTATTATCAACAGCCTACAAAATAAATTAATAAAGACTCGACTTTCCGATGATCCTTTTTTTTTATACTACTTGAATGACCGAACAAGCAGATGGCCCACCTGATGTTAAGCAGTAACCTCTGCCTATGAACAGTGCATTACCTCATAGGTCACGTCCAGCTAGGACGTACCCTATGTGGCATTGCACTGCGCCCGCCACCCTGAGGCATAAAGATGAAAAGTCTCATGTGCCTGTAATTTCACCGGCACCCTTACCCTTCAAACCGGAACACAGCAATGCGAGCACTACTGCTTTGCGGCAGAAATAGAATATGGCGGTAGTACTTCCCCGGACGAACTCTTTCACAAAAAAACCCTACTATTCTAAAAAAACATTTTTAAATTGGTTTTTGAATATGGAACTGAAAGTGACCTACAATACAATTTCTTGACGGTCGTTGGATGTATGCGTCAGTACGTTTGTCAACAAGAAAGAGTTTAAAAAATAGTTGGTATTGCCGCGAAATATCTGGAATTCAAATTGAGGTGAATGTGAACGTGCCTAGTTATTGGATCCATGTGAAAAACAAAGACAATGAGTTCATTTGAAACATTTAGTAAATGCTAAGTTACAGACCGTTCACCTTGAGTTGGCACCTGCTATGGAGTCTTTACAGGTGCCATCTTACGGTGAACGCGCCGGACCGTTCACCGTAAGTTAGCAACTGCCATGGAGTATTTACAGGTGCCATCTTACGGTGAACGAGCTGTACGTCTATTTATCTCAGCCTTAGTAGTAGTAGTAGTAGTAGTAGTAGTAGTAGTAGAGCTTTTTTGTGAGAGTTCGTCCGGGGAAGTACTACCACCATACCTATTTCTGCCGCAAAGCAGTAGTGCTCGTATTGGTATGTTCCAGATTAAAGGGTATGGGTGCATATTTTGACTTTCATCTTTATGTCCCGGAGTGACGGGCGCAGTGCAATGCCGCATAAGGCGCGTCTTAGGTGGACGTGACCTATGAGGTAATGCACTGTTCATAGGCAGAGGTTACTGCTTAACATCAGGTGGGCCATCTGCTTGTTCCGTCATTCAAGAAGTATAAAAAAAAATTGATCTGATTAGTGAAAAACCAGTGCATTCGTTTGCTGAGGGATTTTGTACCTAGTTATTTTATTTTCTCGCAATCAAGTAAAAGTAGAGAGAACCCATTCATACTCGATAGCCTAAACATCTCATACAGAATGGCTCATTTTAGTCCCTGTATGAAGAATCTACTATTTCGGGTGGAGCGAGCCGTTTTTTTTTGTATGAAGATATCGGTCTGGGGTTGGCGCAGCTTATTTGTAAAAGACATTTAAATATGGCCTTAACCAAATAAGAAAGCAAACATTTGAAACAATGTAAGTAGTTGTAACCCTAAAGTACGGTAGCAAGACCCCAATACTATGTCGTCCATTTATAATTCAGGCGGTCAGAAGCCCTCCACATTACAACCGGTAACGTGTCCGAAGCCGCAATCCAACCCAGTTTTATGCCTCAATTAATTTCGATTGGTGATTTAATTTGAACAGGGTTTGACCTCTCCAATGACGTTCGTTTCAACGAGCAAGTGTAATGAGATCGAACGGCCGCGGTCGAATGTTGAAATGGTACTGATTAAAAATGTTTATGCGCTTATATTCAGTTTATTATTGGGCTTTTTCAGTTAATGAAAGAGGACGAGCTGTAGATAGAGGTATAATCTCAGCCAGCATATGAGGTAATATAGGTAGGTAGAATACCTGAGTATAATGAATATTCTAAGTAATTTGCTGTAAAATAATTAACTTTGTATGTGTTTCTAAATTTCCCATGATCTTAAGCAGAAACGATTGCGTGTTGCCGGTGTTGCCTTTTGGCAAACAAGACCAAAGTTGCGCAGCGGGCTAACGAGAGAGCTATGCTCAGAGTTTGAAAGAATCCGGGATGAGGAAATCCGTAGAAAAACCGCTCATACATAGAGATTCAGCTCTCAGAATTAGTAAGTTGAAGTGGCAATGGGTAGGCCATATACTAGTACGAGCGCGGCCCAGGCAAGGAGTATTATTTTAAGCTGCACCAACTCAACGTGGTTCCATCTTGTTACTCGATGAGGTAAGAAGGTAAAAACGTGGGTATAAACCTCGCAAAACTGACAACCGTTGTGCTTGAACCGGTTGACGCAGTGTCGATAGACCAAATACATTTTTAACCAACTTCATAAAAAAGGAGGAGGTATCCAATTCGTGTGTTTTTTATTTTTGTATGTTTGTTACCTTATATCTCCGTCAGTTATTGATGTCAGATTTGTTTTTTTTTCTAGTTGACTCGATATACTTCTAGATTGGTCCCATTTTATCAAAATCTGGTTCTGATGATGGGATCCATAAGGAATTGAGGGAACTCCTCAAATATTGTAACGAACATATATAAAGATTTCTGTATTTTCAGCAACAATTCAGGCATGTACATTCAGAAAGTGCCATTTGGTGAAGTGGAACTGATGAAGAAGACCAGAAATGGCAAAATCTTGTATTGGGGATAAATTCCTAGCTGAAGCTGACTTTGAAAAGTCGGTTTTGTTTTAGAAAATAATTATAAAGGTAGCAGGAGGTCGGTGGATAGAGGTGGCTCAAGAGCGTTCATTGTGGCATTCTACAGGGGAGGTATAATGTCCAGCAGTGGAAAAAATTAGAAGAAGAATAGATCAATATTTGTGTTTAATTTACTCCCAATCAATAACAAAACGAGCAATTTGAAATTGTAATGAACTCACAGGAGTGATTGATAGAGTGTACTCGGGAGTCGGTCAGCGCATTTATCATACCACCACGACCTGTCCGTACAGGTTTGTTGTGGATTTGTTATTGTACCGTACCACTTCATCATACAACTTATTCATCAATTTCTTTGATATGATTGATCTAGGCCTTGATAGATGTTAATGGCTTTGTTTACTCTAGTTGATGTGTCTATTTCGTAGCGCAACAAGTCTTATCATGAATCACTTTGATGGCAAACCATCTGTCTGTTGCCTCGCAAATTTAATTTAGGCGCACTGTCACAGAAATTACCCAATTTAGATCCAGTAATGACGTTGGTAAATAAACAGGGTTTTCTAGTTAAAACGCTAATGAAGTTGTATTTTGATGAAACATTTTTTTACCCATAAACTTTTTACATTTAGTACGTAGACTTACGTTACAAGCTTTTATTTAACTTGAAATGTATGTTTGTCTGGATGGACCCTTGCACCTGAATTTTAAAGCAGTTATCCTCAACCGATTGAGTTGAAATTTGACATACCTGACAAATTACGATGACAATATAATATGATGGTAACTGCGAGCTGATGATGGAGACGGAAGGTGAACAACGGATCTCCTCGATGGATAATAGTAGACTGGCCGTGTTTAGGCTCATTTTGATCAGCACACGGTAACAATCACTAATTTTTTTAAATACATATTTTTAATCGCTTGTTTTGAAATACATATTTTTCACAAAAAACTTATTTTTCAATTCTTCTCAACCCGAACGCTTTTTCAAATTTGTTTATTTACATACATACAGTACTTGCATGTGGCTCACCTGATGGTAAGCGGTAACTCTAAGCCCATTACAAATCAATTACTTTTAGGTCACGTTTACCTCAGACGCGCCCTACGTGACATTGTACAGCGCTCGCCGTCCTGAGACATAAAAATTAAAATTATCTCGTGCTTATGTTACCGGTAACCATTTTCTTCAAACCGGAACATAGCAATGCGAGTAACTACTACTTAGCGGCAGAAATAGGTAGAAAAAATAGAAAATTATTTATTTTTGTAACAGGTTTACATATGTTTTAAATATGGTTGGAACCTTCTTGTAAGTAGAAAAATACTTGTGTTAGAAGGTCCCGCAAATAGATATGGTCTTAATACTTCCCGGACGAACTCTTTCGCAAGGAGCTCTAGTTTTACAAGATGAATGCCATTTTAAACCAACTTACCTCAAACAACAGAATGTTGAGATGTATGTGTGGAGTAACAAGAATGGATAAAGTAAGGAACGAGTTAATAATATAAGAGGAAGTTTGAAAATTGCACCAGTGACAGAAAAGTTGAAAGGAAATCGTTTAGCTTGTTATGGGCTTGTTATGAGGAGGGATGAAACGCATGTAACTAAGAAAGCTTTGAATATGAAGTTAGTGGATGGAAGGGAAGAGGAAGACCTAAGAAAAGATGTATGTGAGAGATGATAGGGACTGAATGATGAGGTGACGGCTGACAAGGGAGAGTGAAGAAAAAGACGTACTGCGCCGACCCCAAATAAATTGGGGAAAGGGCAAGACAATGATGATGATTACCTCAAACAGCTGCTCCCTAGCATGCCTCAGCTGAGTGTCCCTGGCGCTCAGAGCAGCAGCGAGTTGCAGCGATCTCTCAGCTTCGTCTCTTGCATGACGAAGAAGAGCAGCTCTTTCCCGCTCTCTTTCAGCCCTTTCTGCTCCTAAGGCTGATGATGCCCCGCCTCTTGAACGCATCTAGAACAAATAGTTTATTTATTGTCGAGTAAAAGTTTCATAAGATTTTAGAGTGAGGAACAGATATGGAATGCAAGATGAGGTATTGAGAAGTACAGAGAAAGATATGCTAAGATGGTTCGGGCATGTACAAGGGATTGACGAAAGAAGATTGACGAAACAATAGGTATGTAAGGTGGGTGTGAATGGGATAGTTGGAAGAGGAAGACCACGGCAATCATACTCAGACCAGATCAGATCAGATATATTCTGAAGAAATGCCAGGTCAAGAGTGGGTATCCTAAACCGATGAGCATATATCAAGAATGTTAAAAGAGTGCAAAAGATGTATGTCAAGATCGTAGCAAGTTGAAATCCGTGGTCCCTAACGACCCCTTCAGGAAACAGGCGTGAGTTTATAAATGTTTGTAAGGCGGGTACAATCTTCCCAGTCTCATTCCCGCTGAGAGGAAGAGAGAGATCACATTTAATTGAGAATAAATAAAATCCCTGTCTTATTTGTCACGTTTAAATGATTTAAGGTATCTCTTAGATGGTAACTCTAAGATATTAAACCCATTGCTTTAATAATAAGGAAAAAGTACCTGCCTTACCTAACCGGGTATTAATGCATGTCAATGGTTAACTAACGAATTTGGGCTGTAAAACTTTTAGTACCAAATAAATAACACGAAACGCAGGTGTTTCAAAAATATGAGTACAAAAATACGATGCAGGATACAACCTTTGACCTATATGTACCTAAACAGTTTTTAGCCACTGTGCTAAAGGGCCATAAATAAATGAGGCTGTTGCCTCGTTACTTAGTAGTGGGGTGCTAACGAAGTCATTAAAACAACCGGGTCAGTAATCAACTTCAGCATTAGTTAACATGAAGGTTTCCTGCTAAGATGCTTACGTAAAAACCTGCAACCATACTTTAAAGTGAGTTAAATGTATAACAAACAAATGTATAAGACAGTCTAACTTAAAACTGAACTTCATGTTCATAAGGGTATTTTTATAATGCCTTGTTAATTTAGCTTGGGTGTCAATTCACCTGGTAGGTGAACCACCACATACCACTTATTCAATCACCTACGAGGTGAATTGACACCAAGCTAAATTAACAATGCATTAGAAAAAGCCCTTATAAACACGAAGTTCAGTTTTAAGTTAGACTGTCATAAACATAATTATACAAATCAAAGGATTTTATTAGTTCTTCAATATTTCCCCAAAGCAGATCTTGAAGGAACCTACTTTTCTCTCGCAGTGAGAGCTTATTTACTTCCCTCCAAATGAGGTTCTCTGAGTCATTTTCTGTCACCGATACAAAGATTTATAGATTGTAAATCTGCGTGATAAAATAGTGACTTTATGTGGTCGTAAAATCATTTTGATGGGGAAAATTTGGTGATTTTCCTACCGTGGAAACTAGAGTTTCGTGGAAGGCTATTTTTTATAAGAATCCACTATTTATAAAAATAACTCTTTATTAAGAATTAGTAGTATAGTAGGCACTTCCTTCATCATCAGCCCACACTAGTCCACTGCTAGACATAGGCCTCTCCCAATACGTGCCACTGAGCCCGGTGTTCGGTACTTCTCATCCACTTTTTGCCCGCGGCCTTTCGTAGGTCATCGCTCCTCCTAGCCAGAGGGCGCCCCACGCTATGTTTGCCAAGCAAGACGCGGTCTCCACTCAAGAACTCGCTTACCCCAACGGTTGTACCGTGAGTGTGTGAGGTACTTCCTTACAGTAAGACTAATCTGTTCAGAGTTGTCTCAAAATTATCTTGATATAATGAACAAAGGCTTGGTTTAGGCACACAGCATCACAGTGTATTATTAAATAGTAAATCAAACATTGATAGGACCCAGATCGAAGCTCATTTCCCTCGTTCTCTAATTCGTAAGGAAACCACAGAGTTAATAATTTAGTGTGTACACTGAATACGGAATGAACAATGTACTTACTGTAAATAAACGTTAAACAAATTTCTAATGTAAAATTGTTCAGTTTCAATTGGTTTCTGTTTTGAAGGCAACTGGAGCAAGGCACCGTACCTGTTCATAATTCCTGATAAAATCCCGTAACTCCTTTTCCTTGTCTTCAAGTGTTGCGTAGAGCTGCTTCATCTGGCTGAGTAAATCAAATTTCTCGGCTTTTAACCTCTTCTTGTCCGCCTTCAATGCTGTAAAAAAGCACAGTTTGTAGCTCGTAATGAATTTTTTCTTTGCATTAAAAGTAACCAACCTGTGGTCTTAGTAACATGAAATATGATATCCAAAGCCTTTCAAACATTTCAAAGTAGGTTAATATAGTGTATCTACAAATCGGAATACAAACGTGAACTAGTTTCGATCCCAAGCAATACGATCTCTTTGAACGTATGTCGCACAGTTCAGAGGCCTGTGTCCTTTGTCGTCCCACTTTCTATGCAGATCCTTTCGTCGGACAAATGTGCATTTGAATCGTTTCATACGAAAATAAAACGTAGGTAGGATTCCGTTTTCGTTTATAAAAATTCCCGATATTGATGCAGACTGCTTTGCAATATCTACCCCAATCTAAGTGTATCAACGCAGATTCAGATTGTGAATTTCTGAGAACTTTTCTGAACATGTATTAACGGATAGGAAAAAATGGGTCAATACAATGAATCATCATCAGCCTATAGAAGTCCACTTCTGGACATATGACTCCCCCATATAATGTCACAACGAACGTTATTAAGCCGCCTCCCTCCACTGGCTTCCTGTAACCTTTACATTTTGCCAGTACATCGAAGCGGGGCCTTCCTACTCTGAATCGTCTGGTTCGTGGTCCCGCTCGATAACCTGTATTCTCCAACGGTTGTGGGTTCACAGACTAATCAATAGTAGTTCTGCAAGCTACGAGTATATGGCCTGCCCATTGCCACTTCAAATCGCTCATTCTGAGAGCTATGCCAGTGATCTTTGTTTTTGACGACCTCTGTGGCGCGGCGGGCGAAGGTTGGCCTGCGACGCAGGAGGTTGCGGGTTCGATTCCCGCCTCGGAACAAATATTTGTGCGATGGCAGATATTTGTTCAGGGTGTTCTGGGTATTTTCTATGTATAATAAAAAATATCTATCTATGTATTATATTGTATTAAGTATATCAGTTATCTAGTACCCATAACACAAGCTCTGCTTAGCTTGGGGCTAGATAATGTTGTGTGAACTGTGTCCAGCATTATATATGGATCTCGTAATGTCAGACGATCACATAGTGAAATTTAAAGCATGGCTCTCTCCATAGCCTGCTGCGTGAATTTGAGTTTTTGTATGAAACCAATAGTTAGCAACTGGCAACACGCACTGATTAGACTTTCGTCTTGAGGCTCTGCGGTATCTGGGACGAGAATATAATACATGGCGTATTTTCCACTCTCTCTCGATACTAGCTGATAATGTATTTCCGATACAGTATTTCTAGTAAAACTCCTAGAGCAAAGTTAAATCTAGTACAAAGCGTCTATTACCAACCGACCAACCACGCTATCCACCTAGTTGGACGGTTAGTATATATTTTTCTTAACCGACAACCTATCCAGTTCGTTCGTTAGTAATCTCCATTTTTAATCCTAACCGACAAACTACATAAGGATGAATTAATGGTTTTTTGGTTGATAAACTTCTATTACCAACTGACAAATCATTGTATAAGGAGTTACCAACCGTCTTACTGCTCTGCAGTATACAGTTTACAGTTTAGTTACTGGTGCAGTTTACAAAGGCTCATTAGCTAATGCAAGGCGTGTCGTCCTGGATCGCTTGTATGCAAGTGGCGATCGCCTTTGATCGATGGTAATAGAGCATGGCGGCCCAGATCTGCATACATCGCTCAATTTGTTAGACTAGGCGGATAGGCTTATATCATTGATAATAGATTGAGTACGATGTTCAATAGCAAGTAATCCTGACTAGGCAATGCACTTGAGTAGAGCTAACTGCAATATTCATAGGTGCAGTGCAGCTTATCTACGAATGGTTGAAATGATACGTACCTACAAATGTTTGCGTAAGCCACATAGCGTTAATATCTACCTACTATGCACACCCACATACCTCTGATGTGTGATCAAAAATTCATTATGGATCGCGCACTTTTCAAAACGTCACGTAGTGTTGTTATAAGGTTCGCTAGATAATAGGACTATCCGTCATTTTTGAAAAGAAACGTGGTAAATTTTATTTTATTTTATTGTTTTTTTCGTGTTATATCGTGTAGTTTTGGTGGCATTGTTGCCTACGTCTTTGTGATTATGGCAGATTTGTCAATAAGTTGGAAATATTTAATCAGGCTTTTATTGCAACTATTCATAAGTACTCATCAGGCAGGCAGGTGTAAGAGATATATAAAGATCACATATTTGTTTGGTTAGAGCTCACCAGTTATGCTAGAGAGAAGTTACTGGGTATGAATAAAACAACAAACGCCTTCAGATCCACGGAGGAATTTTATCTTAGGCCCATAGTGGCTTTATTAAAAATTCTGGAGTATTCTCTAAACCGTTGCCTTACACAGGAATATGATAATATCCGTACAACTTTTTTGCTACAAATGTGAATATGAAACAAATCCTTTTACCAGAGCTAAACACTGTCCAAACGTAATTAATTAAATGGTTTGGTACTTATCAAGTGGTACTTTAATAGATCCCGTTATATTTCGTCTTGCTACTTCTCCACACTTAGGTGCACGGTGCTGTGCTCCGCATCAGTGCGGTACGACGGCTGAATAGCTTGGTCACTACGGTTTATCGTGCACCAGGGCTGCTGGCAGGATCTCCCACGTTATATCATTCGCCGGGCCTTAACCAGCGTCAACGTTCCAGCCGTTCTAGAGCTGAATGGCATGCTACGTAAGGGGCCTGACGACATGAGTCTTGTTCCATGGTGGAAGGGTAGGCCTTTGGTGTGGAACGCTACATGCGTTGATATCCTTGCGCCATCTCTTCTGTCTGGCACATCAGTTGGGGCCGGTACAGCAACGGCCGATTCCGCTCAGAATCTCAAAACGCGTAAAGATGCAAGTCTCCACAAGGTTTACGTATTTGAGAGTTTTGGGGTCGGCGGGGTAATGGGGACCTTCGTGTTTTAAAAATTCTTGCAATGCGTCTGGTCAAGCGACAATTAGGTTAAGAGCTGGCTCTTATCTGGCTCGACGCATTGTTATTACCATTCAGCGTGGCAATGCAGCCAGCATCTTGGAGACACTTCCATCTGATACTGTTCTAGATCAGTTCAAGTGAATTGAAAAACAGACTCAAAAAGAGCTTGAAAGAAAGCTCAACGGATTTATTAGTATTTTTTTAAATTTGTCTTTTCTTGCTTTAGTTTTATTCTGTGGACTGATGATGACTTGTATTGGTTATAATAACTAATATTTTTATAAATAAAGTATAGACAAAAACATAATAAAAAAAGGATTTTAATTTGACTTACCATTACAGGATTGGACATGTTTTAGGGTGACAAAATTGGGAGGCAGTTGCAATTGAATATTTTATACGACTACTTTACTCAAGCGTGAAATGAGTAAAATACATCACATCACTACTTTAGCTATAACCGGAATATAAAATGTTTGATTTCCTCAAAGCTCGAGGGTAAATGAATAGTAATACTGTCTCTAAAGTCGCAACATATTGCACAAATGATGTCTCACTAACTCTAACGTTCGTCAGAGTAATGTCATTAGCCAAAATGGCTGGAAAGCTACAGTTCCACACCCTGGAATACGTGACCCGTTTACAGATTCTGTCCTTGCTCGTGGTACCAGGTATTCCGTTGAATATTATGAGTATAGTTTATCAAAATGTCGGCTTAGTACACGCCGCTCCCATATCATGGACGGCACTCAACAAATTGGCCACTTTCGCGGGATCAGTTCGGATTATTGTGTAAAGAAGTGAGCATAAGTTTTGTGATTTGAGGTAATTTTCCGGGAGCGTGGAACGGGCTTGCGGTCCGAATCTGTGTTGGATCATTTTTGGTTAGCTACTTTGTATTTACCTATTTGTTGATTTCTAATATGTATAGTTTTGTTATCATTATTATATATATATTATATTATATTGTAATAGAGACCGACATCCAGACCGCCCAACAGTTTATCACTGAGCGATGTCTAAACAATAAGGCAGGTACTTACTTAGCTAGTTACCACGATGGTGCAAACCCACTGTGTAAAGAGGCCCATTTGAGGCTCTGCCTACCCTTTCGGAGAAAAAGGCGTGTGTCTATGTATGAATGTATGTGGGTACTTACAATTTACAGCTTCTCTCGCCAAGAGCAATTCCTTTTCTAACTGCTGTGGATCCAGTGGTGTGGAGCCTTCATCTTCTCCTTTAGCCCGCTCTATGAGTGCCGTGCCTGCTTCACCTCTCTCTGCCGCTGCTACCAACAGTCGTCGCACACGAGTCAGTTCCGCCTGGACAATCGAATACAAATTTAAGAATAGAAATATGTTGTTGTCCGATATTGTACGACTTCCGATCCCTTTGGAAAACAAAGTTTGTTAAAACTGTTCGAAAGAGCCATTATAAAGCGAATATCTTAAAGGGGTTCGAAAATTTTTGGATGGAGGGAGGCATCGCTATCAGTAGCCATTTTTAGGGTTGCGTACCCAAAGGGTAAAACGGGACCCTATTACTAAGACTACGCTGTCCGTCCGTCTGTCTGTCCGTCTGTCATCAAGCTTTATCTCATGAACCGTAATAGTTAGACAGTTGAAATTTTCACAGATGATGTATTTCTGTTGCCGTTCTAACAGCAAATACTAAAAAATATAATAAAATAAATATTTGAGAGGGCCCCCATAAAACAAACGTGTTATTATTGCCGTTTTTATAGATAGTGGTACGGAATCTTTCGTGCGAGATTCGAGTCCGACTCGCACTTGGCCAGTTTTATAATTTTCCAATCAGCGTTGCGCTTTAAAATTATAAATATTAACTTATTTTTGTTTATATAGCTATTAACCTCCAAATAAATCAGGAACGTGAAGCTTTAAAACGCTGTGTTATAGTTTTTTGTTCGTTGATGGGTCTTCTATCCACATAATATATAGGTTTCATTGGGCAACGCCGATTTATAATGGCTGGCGAACGTTCGCCTGCGACGCAGGAGGTTGCGGGTTCGATTCCCGCCTCGGAACAAATATTTGTGCGTTCTGCAGATATTTGTTCAGGGTGTTCTGGGTATTTTCTATGTATAATAAACAATATCTATCTATGTAATTTAAGTACTATGTATGTGTGTAAGTATATCAGTTATCTAGTACCCATAACACAAGCTCTGCTTAGCTTGAGACTAAATAATGTTGTGTGAACTTGTCCAGCATTATTTATTTATTTATTATTTATAATAAAAATGGCCTCTGATAGCGATGACACTAAAATTTAAATCTCATTATCAGCTCTAGTTACGCTTTGGTCGAAGGTTCTACGAGGGTCTACGTTCGCTCGTAGCGAATCGCGATAATTTGGAAAAATACAGAAAAATAACTTCCAAATATCTGTTTTGGTTAAACAAAGAACGTATTCGATAAAAAAAGCGGCCAAGTGCGAGTCGGACTCGCCCATAAAGGGTTCCGTAGCAGCAAGTAACATAATATAAAAGTTCTTGGATGGATTACGATTTATGACGTATTCAAAAAAAACTACTTACTAGATCTCGTTCAAACCAATTTTCGTTGGAAGTTTACATGGAAATGTACATCATATATTTTTTTTAATTTTATCATTCTCTTATTTTAGAAGTTACGGGGAGGGGGACACACTTTTTACCACTTTGGAAGTGTCTCTCGCGCAAACTATTTAGTTTAGAAAAAAATTATAATAGAAACCTCAATATCATTTTTAAAGACCTATCAATAGATAACGCACACGCATGGGTTTGATAAAAAAAAATGTTGGTTTTCAGTTCTAAGTAAGGGGAGCCCCAAAATTTTACTGTTTTTTTCTATTTTTTTGTAAATTTCTTAATGCGGTTCACAGAATACATCTACTTACCAAGTTTCAACAGCCTAGCTCTTATAGTTTTGGAAAATAGTGGCTGTGACAGACACGGACAGACAGACAGACAGACAGACAGACATGACGAATCAATAAGGGTTCCGTAATTTTTGGTTACGGAACCCTCAAAAGGGTATTCGAGCACAACAATATGTCACCCAAAATAAACCCATCAAATGATTACATCCACATTTCCGTAAACGGCATATCGGATACGAATGACCCAATATAAGTCCTTTAGGAACCCAATTTTATAGAAAGCCATCGAATAATATTACGAGCATTTATTGGAGGTAGTTAAGCGCATCTAACGGAACCTGTATTATGAACGCTAAACCAACCTACCTACAGGGCAGCTTAATCTCTAAAACTGTAGTCCATTAGAGTGGAAAAAACGAAAGAAAAAACTTATGTTGGTAAGTTTTTTAGGCAGCTAAAAGAGTTTTTACCCGAATTTGATACCTCTGTTCTTCGACCAAAGTAAATACTTTTTACTTTGGTCGAAGCCTCTGTTATCATTGCTTGGTCGCTGTAATATATTAGTCATTTCTTTTGTTTTAGATATTTAATTAGCTTTCCTTCTTAGTTGGATATTCAATAAGCTTTTAAAAACAGGATCTGCGTATCAGGATATTGAAATCTCTGGTACGTAACATGTTAAATTGTGTTCAACATCATAATAATGTTAACCGTTAAATGTTTAAAAAAAACATTTTTTGTCAACCATCATAACATAACATACGTAACATAACACCCAATAGTCACACACATAGTCCTGACCCCACACTAGGATTCTCTGTGTCGTGGGTATCAGAAACTACAAGTACCATGGTACTAAACACCCAGACCGCGGATCAAATATTTGCAGATCATACAAACATTTGTCCCGCAGCGGGAATCCATACCGCAACCTTACGCATCTCAGGAACTACTCGGGCGGCTGCTCGCCCGACGCGCTACAGAGGTTGTCAGTTACAAATTAATAATTTTTCAAATTAACATTCATTTTAAAAAAATTACATCGGAAGTGTAGCTCAGATAGAGGTACCATATAGACGAAGTTGAATTATTTCGTTACTTGAAGGTGAAATTGTATACAATAGGTATCTTCAGAAGTTTTCTAAAACCTAAATGGCAAAGGTCGTTTTATCCAACTGCTCTTAATTTGTCGTAAGGGTTCTTTGTAATTATGTAAATTAAATACCGCCTGCTTACCATATGAAACGTAATCTAATTAAAACGAAATTCACATGAGCCCGTTATAATTAAAGCCACATTAGCTAAGTCCTAAGTAGGTACTTGTTTGATCTGTATCTTCAGTAATTAAAAGCAGGTCTAGAAATAAATAAATTTATTCATGGAAGTGCTTTGAATTTTCAACACACAATGTGGGAACAGAATTCTGCAAAACATACTGGAATACAAACAAATAAGGCTATTGGGAATCATAAATCACTTAGTTTTTTATGAATCTAGGTAAAATACAATTGCATTGGTAAGTAACCTACCAAGGTTAGATATAGGTAGATCGGCTATAATTATATACTGCTCTCCAGCATACAAGAATGGAGTTGAAAAAATTCTCAGATAGGTATACAATTACAGCATGTTTGATAACGTATCAGTCAGAATCTCCAAAAAAACAAACTTTGTCACACAAATAATTTAATTGCTGTATTAAAGAATTCAACAAATAAATTTAATTTAGTAATACTTAATAAATAGCAATTTAGTTTTGACTGTGGAATTTATTTGCCTGTATCTACAATTTTTTTGGATTAAAACTTAAAATGTGTTTCATAACCATATTGGGTATGAAATGAAAGAGCAATTACCTGTAATCGTTCATTCTCCATCCTGAGCCTGCGGGCGAGCTGAGCCGCGGAGAGCATCCCGGGGGACGCGGGGACCTCCTCCGTACGCGAGCGGTCCGACCGCCCGCTGGGGGACGCCGCTCCTGCCACATACCCACATGTTTACACGACATCTTGTCTTCAAAGACATTTCTTCTAAAAGATAAATTACTTTACAAGTCTACAAAAATAACCCCTCAAAATGCGCGAGCACGCTCATAAATTTATTTCAACTCAGCAACCTAATTCACAATTTGTTTACTTCCATCATTGTCTTGTTAATAGCTTTACTTCCGCGAACTTTGTCCTTGTTAGCATTCAAGGGCCCACGTCAACCCTCATTATTAGCTGTCCTATAATATGAAAAGTTCAGTAAAGTACGGTACCGAAGCGGCCGTATAAATAGAATCGGTTATGGCGATGTAAACGGTATAATAACGTGAAAGTTGGCCGAGTCACGAATGCTACGACTGCCCGGACCATACGAAACGATTACTCGAACGTATACGTCAGGCAGCCGCAGGTGTATCTGACGCCTGCTTTATTGTGCCATCGCGCCATGAGACGTATTGACTCCCATATTGATACGTCTCTTGTGTACCGTGTAATTGTTCCTAGACAGCCGTCACTGGAAACGGCTACAGATGGATATCGGGAAATCCAATAGCTGTATTAGCGAATCAATCTCTCTCTCTCTATAAGTAATGAGTTTCAGAAACAATAAGCAAAAAGATTCGTTACAAATGAGTCGACAGCAATTTGCACGCTACATTATAGAGCTCCTATTTTTGTGACTGGAGGTAATGGTTGTGGCAGGGATAAATTATGCGTCGCCAGACTATTCCGCTATGATCATATTATTCGGCTAGCTCTGATAAATCAGCGCAATGAAACATTGCATTCCTTTGAGAGCTATTTTCCGAATGGATAAACTTAGTACAGAATGGAGCTAGTTTTCTGGAGTTTACAAGTTACTTGTCAGATGTTTAGAGGGCATTGAATGAAACCCAAGTAGCTGGTCATACTATGTAACTAGTCGCTAATTAAAAGGTCGGGAGTTGAAGTAAAATGACAAGTTGCAACATCAGGCGGAAAGTTTCTTTCTTGCAGAGTTGGCTGGCTGTGCAGTTAGCCGACAAATGAGCTTATTCCCCCAAGGCAGGCTCATTAGTGGAGAGGATATTCTGGTGAGCAAACCGAGTACTATGTGTTTTGAAAGCTATTCCAACTATGTGACTTTAGTTGCAAATTACGTTTATTTATCATGTCTACATGTCTTTTTATATTATGTGTTATTTCTTCAAATTTTTTGATGAATTGCTTACCCTTTTTCAATAGAGCATATCTTCAACTGATGCACTAGAAAAACTAGCTATACACTCTCTTTTTTTCTGCATCATTGGATGTCAACATTGGATTGGATTGGATTAAACTGTCTAATGCTCTTCACAACATGTGCAATGCATTGACTGGGCAATAGATGGTTTCAAAAAACTATTTAGCACACTCTCCTCACATTCAACTTGAAACATCTACGAAGAATCCCCAAGTACTACGAACTTAGTTCATCAACAATGCAAACATGCCGTCTCGACTAGTTGCGAACTATTATCTCCTGGATTACAGACTCTTAAGATCAACGTAAACAGAACAACTTTGCCTACCTGCTTGAGTTTGTTTTATTGCTTTTGCTAAATATTTGTCTTCGTCTTTGTTTAGAAGTTTTATCGTGGGGTAGGCATTTTACGGTCTATTGTATTCCAAGAAAAGTTAAATTACTTTGGCATTTGAAGATGTTAGTAAAATAAACTTTAAAAGTGTGTACATACCTCCATCAAGAGATGCAGTAATATCAGCTCTTGGTTCAGGTCCATCGCTACTCCGTCCAGGTGATGTAGCATCGGGCAGAGGAACCTCTTCCTCCGAACTGTCTCCTGGATCCAGTATATTTCTCTCACTAGTATTACTGTTCGCTCCAGTGCCAATTTCAGCGTACGTGCCGCTATCGCTGCCATTTTGATTCCATTTCACCGGGGATTCCAGTTTTCCATTCGCCTGATTTTCTTTATTGTCGTCATCTGCGACAGAGATATAAGTTAAACGTGACACGCTTATCAAAGCAACCCTTCTAATGATTGCCGACTCACCGTCGAAGCATTAATCGACTGAAACAAAGCTGACCTACATCGATGTTACCAACTAGGTCGTCATCAGTCGTCATCAACTGATTAAAGTGCATGCTTAATGAAGAAAGTTCCAATCAAAAACGTAATTCCCACAAATCGCACTCCGTTCGATTAGTTATTAATAAAACTGGTCAAGTGCGAGTTGTACTCACATACGAAGGGTTCTGTACCATTGTACATTATCGGTATTTCAAGTAACTACCTAATAAAAAAACCTAAGTAAAAAAAAGGCTGGTTCAAAAGAAACAGCTATTATTAGATCGATCAACCCACCCCTTGGTATACCCTCCCCCCCCCTTTAGTTTTAAAATTTATTTTAGTTTCATTGTATGTTGTTATAGCAGCTATTAGTCACTCTTTAAAAACATCATGTTTCCTACCTATTAAGGTTCAAAATATACAGCGATTGCATAGTCTAGCAAAAAAGCTGACTTTGAAGGCCTCATTACTTTTTAAAATAACAAATACAGTCTACTGAATTACCTGTAAAAAAGGATACCCCAAATGCTGGAGTAAGACAGTTTTTAATTTACATACTTTTTGTCTTGTTACGGTTCATGAGATACAGCCCGCTGACAGACGGACGGACGGCCGAACGAACTGACGAACAGCGGATGCTTAGTAATAGGGTCCCGTTATCACCCTTTGGGTACGGAACCCTAAAACACGCTATTTTATTACCTTGACGGTAAAACGCTCCACGAAATTCTATTTGATTCTAGTCACGCTATGAATGGATTTCCGATAAGATCGAAAACCTCGCCAGTGAGCGCGGCCTATTTATCTTCGTTTAGGACATATTTTATTTTGTCAAACTGAACTGGGTTACGATAATTTGTAATTTGTATGCACTATACAAGAATATTAATATCTTATGACTGTCTTGCTGATTTTATGCATTAGCGACATTTATATTCGACTAGTGTCCAACCGCAAGTTACCTGGATATAATGTGACTTATAACTATCAGGTCATAATCTATCTGTGTACCAAATTTCATCGAAATCGGTTTGGCCAATTCGGCGTGATTAGTAAAAAACATACAATCATCCAAACATCGTAACATTGAGATTTATGGTATTAAGTAGTAAGATAAGCAATATTGTCATTGTGTTTTTTGTACATACATACATACAGGCACTCGCTTTTTTCCGCTTTTTTCAGGCAGAGTCTCAATAGGCCTTTTCATTTTGACTGACCTATAAATGGATTATCCTTTCCATTTCGTATCGACAGCCTCGTGGTCCGATTCAATGTGGCCTCTTTATCTCCGTTCAATGATCCATTCCTCGGTTTATCCAGGGTTCCGATGAGCAGACGGCGCTCGGGCGGCACTGGCCGAGGGTCGAAGTCGGGGCGGTCGAGGACGGAGGTGGCCGGCGTGATGAGGGGGTCAGCTGCCTCAGAATCAGTGTCCTCGACGCGGGCCCCCACTGACACCTGCTCATCCACCATCTTCCGTAGTTTCGCCTGGACAATGTTCAAATTGTTTAATCAATCAGTTCTGTTAGTACATTACGAAATACCTCGACTGCAATGAATTCGAGTCACTAACGAAAACCTAAATATCTGAGAAACTAAGAACGCTTGCTTATTGAAATAAAAAGTATTTCTTAAACCATTTATTATTGTTATTGATTTTTTAACTTATTAAAAACCTTTTTTTAAAGGATTATCACATTCTTCCACTGTGAGCGACGAGATTAGCTTTTAAATAGAACAGATTAGAATGCCACATAACAGGGGTAAATAAAACACGTGTGTTTTAATACCTAGTTATGTGCAGTTTCATACTATTGAATACGAGGAACGCTTTTTTTGTGACCTATTTAAAACATGAACAAAAACAGAGGCAGTGAAAACCTAGTTTCGTTTTAAAAAAACTGTTTGTTTATGCAACACCAGGGGCATTGCCAATGCGTTACCTGCCCTGACGGACTCTTTTTACACTTTGTAGTGAAGTAGTATACATATAAACCCTTTTTATTTCAATAAGCTTTAGGTTCTGAGATATCGGTTTATGTTAGTGACCCGAATACATTGCAATCGAGTGTGGTATATGAAATAACAGATAAGTAAATAAAGATGTGGAAGATAGCGGACACAGCATCGATACTGTATAGCGTGAAGGGAAAATCTTTTCATTCGATTACTTATTTTAAAGTAGTTTTTAAGGAATCACATAGCACCTTCGTTTTCCAAGAATCAGACGTCGGACCAATTAATTTACTTGCCTATATTGTGCTTTGTATAGTGTCTGTAATATAAGGTTGGTGCATGTCAATAATATTAATGCCCTGCGACCTCTATGTTGTACCAAATTAAGATGCTAATGAGGAAACACGTGATAACGTTGTTACCGGAGAGTAACTTCGTGTGTGACTATAATGAGAAACATGGGGGAACGTTGGTGCTTCATTGAAATATGATTTTAAGATGAGTATAAGTTTGTAAAACTAATTAGCTGTTAAAATGAAAACGGTGCCTACTTATAAGAGGTTCAGCTTCAAAGTTTATTTAAGGTCATCGTGTGAAATATTTTTCCTACAGAACTGAACGTTTTCCAAACGTAATTTTCTTTTACGTTCACCATTGCACGTACGTTACGGCACGTTACGGGCGCTCTCTCCAACTGCGAACACAAACAAATAATAGGCTCTGTCTCCCGTTTTATAAAAAATCTTTTCAGAAAAACGCCAACTTTATGGCAGCAAACATTTATAATAATCTCCCTGGAGGACACAAAGAGTTGTCCGTGGACCTATTTAAAATAAAAATACATAAATGGTTATCAGTGTTTTTATTCTGTGGATGAATTTTTGAATTTGAAAAATGACTTGACAATTTTATTAAATTAAATTAAATTAATTATTAATGAATATATTGTTATTTGTGAATTCAATGATTGAATTTTTTTATATAATTTGGACTAAGTTATTTTGGTTTGTACAGATACCACAATATTGTTAATTGATTAGTAGTATTAATCAATTGATTAGTATTTATTTTATCCAATGTATGTAATAGAGACGTACCTATTTTAAAACATTTGCATGCTTGTGAAGTAAGAACATGTGCTCCTCACTATAACATAAGGCCTTCCATGTATCCTACCATGTTCTAGCAAATAAACTGATTTCATTTCAGTTCACTTCATTTCATTGCTGATTAGAGGCAAAGATGCGGGTTCGACTCTTACTAGAACGAATTTTTAATGACATTTTAAACCTTATACTTGGAAAAAAACAAGCCTCTAATGCTGTAAGGTAACAAGCTGTTAATTAATTTGTAATGTTAGATGTTACATTGTTTGTTTAGGTCAAATCCTGCAAGCTGAATTAGAACCACTTCTTGAAACCAGATTGAGCTAAAATTTTGCATACCTGTCAAGTTCCAATGACAATACAATATTATGGAAACATCGAGCTGGTCTGATTATGGAGACGGAAGGTGCACAACGGAATTCCTCGATGAATTTAGACTGCCCGTGTTGAGGCTCATTATGATCAGCATACGGTTCCAATCACTAATTTTATAAAAGCTTGTATACAAAAAACTTTATTTTTACGTTCGGTCGTCGTAAGCGATTTGTGTTTTATACCACCCAGAGAAAGCGTCTATGCGACGTTCAAAAGGTTAAAGAATTCGTTTCAAATAGGTGTAAATACAAACTCTAGACTCTCTGAACTCAAATAAATAACAACTCCACCACCTACAAAAGACGTTAAAAATAACATAGAATTCAATTTAACAAGCTTACTAAAGCTTTCACGATAACAATGCTATTTTGGCCACCCGCTACGCCACGCCCTCCTCTCATAAAGTTATTCACCTGCCATCATTTGATGTAATAGACGTTGTCTGCTCGCTGGCAGTTTGGACGTAGAAAGCAGATTTCCAGCGCCATCGGCGCAATGCGGACTCGACGGCGATTTACCGGGAAATAGTCGGTTAGAACCATAGAAATCTGAAGTAACTAAGGAGAATTGGTGGCGAAAAGGAGGCGAAGTGCGTGTCGTCAGCGTTTGAGCAAATTCTACATACTCTTTCACCCACGATCTATTGGTTTATTATCAAGTACTTACGCCGTTAAAACATTAAACCAAACACGGAATTTGATGTTAAAATATCAAAGACACACGTGATGACTTTTAATTTATTTTCCACTTTGTTTACTTAACGAGAAGAAAGCAGCTGAATAAAAACTTGGCACCACGAGCGACCAGTTGCTCTGGGCTAGCAAAAATCGAACTCAAAACATAAGGACAATAATAAAATAAAATAATTCAAGTGTTTAAGTTTGTAAGTGTTATAAGATAGTGGGGTAAACAAGTAATTAATTTTGTAAAAATTAAAAAAACCCTCATTGCAATGAAACGGCTGAACCGATATTGATCAAACATAGAACACTCCCGACAAATTAAGCTTTCAAACAAAAACAAAAAAAACGGTTCATCCGTTCGGGAGCTACGATACCATAGACAGACACACACACACACACAGAGACACGTCAAACTTATAACACCCCGTCGTTTTTGCGTCGGGGATTAAAAACGGCGACATCGGTATCAATACAAAACAGCCCGGATAACAAATTCTCCTCACTTAAGATTTTTATGGTTGCAACCTGCTTTAAATGTGATTAAGCTGCGTTTGGGGCATGGACCGATTTTATAGCAACTTTGTTATTAATGATAATACTGGTATTTAGCTAAGATTTAGCTAGTCGTTACGGTGGGTAGTATAGTATTATTTTATCTGTGCGGTGGGGGAATATGATTTACGAAACATCTCGGCCCGTAATATCAATAGCACTACCGCTTAATATAAAGACGTCAATTATGGTAATGTCGTTGCTCCTGACATATCGAACTAATATAGATGACATATAAGCGTAGACACTTTTTTTTTAATTTGATTGGTTCAAACGGATCTTTGAGCTGGCCTACCTAATTTTATACGGTAACCTCTACTCACATTTCCCGTCTACCTAGGACGCGCCCTATGCGGCATTGCACTATGCTTACCACACTGAGGCATAAAGATGAAAAGTATCATGTGCCTGTAATTTCACCGGCACCGTACCCTTCAAACTAGTATACAGCAATGCGAGCACTGCTTTGTGGTAACAAAAAGGTTTGATAGTAGTACTTCCCCGGATGAACTCACACAAAAAACTGTCAAAAATATCTGACATTATTTTAAGGCAAATAAGTTTATAAATTATATTATTGTAACTATCTTTCTTATGTAATTAGTTTAGAGCACTCCAACCATTTTGTTTTATCCTCATGAATGACTAGCAGAAAATGCTGTTCAGCTTTAATTCCTCCGTTTGTACAATTTCCTTGTGTTTTTTGTGCAATAAATAATTCAATTAATAAACGTATTTGTTTTAAATAGCCTTTTCTTGTTTATATATGTGTATTTAAGAGACATTAACGTATGTTTTAGAAAAAAAATCCGCTTTGTAAACTTAATTCACCTAAGCTAATTCACCTAGGTGTATTAAATACACTTTTAGTAAACTTTAAGCACCTGGGTGCATTAAAATAACTTTTAAAAAACTTTATTCACCTTATTCACCTGGGTGCATTAAATTTACTTTTAAGTATACTTTATTCACTTTCACACAATTCACGGAGATTGTGGCAGTAGTTTGAATACGACCAATATAAGACCACTTGTGTATGTTTTAATGTCCCATAGAGACACCGATGCCTATCAGATTTTATTTGAAATGCTAATAAACGGCTGGAGTCCAGTTAAATATACCTGTGACTTTGAAAAAATTACCATAAAAGCTCTCCGGAATATTTTCCCAGAAATAACCATAAATGGTTGTAATAACCACTTTCAAGAAAGTTTAGTCACGAAAGCAAAATCTTTAAAAATCTTTAAAGTTAAGAACAACCGTCGGTGCGTTTTTTTGTGTAGAAGTCTAGTTTTATTGCCACATGACAAAATTACCGCAGGTTCGGAATATATTGAGCAACATTTTAACAAGCACATGCATCTACAACCCTTTCTCCGATATTTCAAAAAAATCTGGCTGAACCCTGAAAACATCAAACTATGGTCAGTTTTTGGAGAAAACACCGAACCAATAATTATGTGGAAAGTTTCCATACTACTCTGAGTAAACGAATTAAAAAGTAAAAAAAAAGCCTACTTGATCTGATCGCGGCATTTAAAAAAGATGCAGACTCCAAGCGTACACCAAAACAACGTAGATCTAGCGTTCAATTAAATCATGAATTCATATGTGAAGCTCAGTTAAGCATGTTAGATGGACATATTACTGTAGGCCATTTTCTAGAAATGGTCCGTTAGAACCATTTTTAACTGGGGTGAATAAAGTTTACTTATTATTTGAAATGTATGGCTTTTGTTTTATGAACAGCGGTACAGGTGCTTAAAGTTTACTAAAAGTGTATTTAATACACCTAGGTGAATTAGCTCAGGTGAATTAAGTTTACGAAGCCAAAAAATCTAAGCCGTCTCCTACCTGGAAGATTGGGCTCTTCCTTGGTATGTTAAGAAAATATTTCTTGGATTTTTAGATAATCTAAATACCTAATCTTAATAACCAGCTATTAGCTAGCAACCTAACATTATATAATATATACAAATAATTCAATAAATAAAATTTTTGTTGGACATCTGCTTATTATGGAAAATCGAGCTGATCTGATGATGGGGACGGAAGGTGCACAACGGAATTCCTCGATGAATGTAGTCTGCCCGTGTTGAGGCTCATTTCAAACCCTTGACTTTGTTGTATTGACTTTATTTCTCTTATTTTTTACCCAATAATAAGTAACAGTTCGCCGAAAGGTACTGGTGTAGTATGTTCTCAGAACCGGCTCATGAGGAATTAAATAAATAAAAATGCTTACTTGGCATGCCCTGAAAAAACTCACCCCGTATGTATAATTTGTGCTTAGTAATAGAGCTAGTTCACGCGTGTCAGGCAGCTGATGTTGTCAAGAGTTCGTGAAGCGACAGCTAAGTAGATGTTGACGAAGTGCCGCGCTAATCATGAATGCATGTGGAGTAAAATGAACAGGCGACAGCCACTCAAGGCGCTATGGGATTATATTGTTAGCAAGAGCCGACCGTGTGGCGCTAGCAAGATTCATCATTATTAAACTAGGTTTCCACTGGAAATTAAGGGATGCAGTGATAGTGTGATTAAGGATGGAACTATTTATTTCAAATGTGATTTCAATTAATAAAATACTTTTGGATTTGGATTTGATCGAATCCCTACATCAGTTTATAGTAGGTATAAGTAGTAGTATATAGTAGGTACAAGCAGATGGCCCTCCTGATGTTAAACGGTGACCTCTGCCTTTAACAACGCATTACCTCATAGAGCACGTCCACCTAGGACGCACCCTATGTGGCAATGCACTGCGCCCGCCTGAGACAAAGATGACAAGCCTCATATGCCTCTTATTTCACCGGCTGTATACCCTTCAAGCCGGAACATCGCATTACTGTTTTGCAGCAGAAATAGGTTTGGTAATTCCCCGGACAAACACTTTCACAAGAAAAAACTACTATTAACAAAAAATAATTTGTAGGTACTGTTTTTATGCATAATTACTTTGGTTTTCCAATTACGTTGGTATTAATTAAGTATACGACCAGAGATTTTGAGTAATTTAGATGCCCTAAGTCATGTATCAGTGTTATTGTCTTGGCGAGGCGCGGAGGGCACTGCGCCTCTCAGCACTCGTGGACCGCCTGGTGAGGTGCTGGTATTCGTGGAGCGGATGAAGCTTGTTTTTATATATTTCTCGAAGAAGACAGCGTGATTATCATTATACATAAATCACCGCCCCGCCAAACGAAGTCCGGCTGTGTTGCGGTTTGGTTGTGTCATGTTCCACACACCGCAACTCTACCGCGCAGCCGTAACCAACCCGCATTCAGTCACCCTTAGGATATGATGAGCCTCATGATGTTTGAGGATTTGCAATACGCGTGTTGCTGTTAGGTTTGGATGTTCTCTGCTTACCTGGGCGTCGCCTAGTATGCGGCGCACTAGCGCCATCAGGCCGCCGTGGCAGGCGCTGTCATGCTATCCCCCGCCGCCCGCACGCTTCATCCTCTCCGTCAAACCTGCCCCATGCACGTTACCTACTGCTCAGTAAACTTTCGACAAATTGAAACTATTCCACTTTGTAGCACGCTTCAACTCTTCACAGTGATGGCGATGGCGGAATGTGGTGGACTATCTGAAACAACAGAAAAAGCACAAGTTAATTTGAGTATGGAATAAATAGCTTTTGTCTAGTACTTTAGGTATTATACTACCGGTATGGTACTATGGTACTGTAGGTATTAGGTACTGGAACTAAAGGTATTATACAATTATTAGATGGGTTTAATTTGTTTACCCTATAGATAGATAAGATATAGGCTTCCAAGATGAGTGCATTAGTCTTTAATTTATGATGTGTAATGATCGCCAAGTAGGTAAAAGCGTAGAACACAATGCATAAGCAAACACAATACAAGTAGGTAAAAGCGTAGAACACAATGCATAAGCAAACACAATACAAGTAGGTAAAAGCGTAGAACACAATGCATAAGCAAACACAATACAAGTAGGTAAAAGCGTAGAACACAATGCATAAGCAAACACAATACAAGTAGGTAAAAGCGTAGAACACAATGCATAAGCAAACACAATACAAGTAGGTAAAAACGTAGAACACAATGCATAAGCAAACACAATACAAGTAGGTAAAAGCGTAGAACACAATGCATAAGCAAACACAATACAAGTAGGTAAAAGCGTAGAACACAATGCATAAGCAAACACAATACAAGTAGGTAAAAGCGTAGAACACAATGCATAAGCAAACACAATACACGGCACCGAGCTTTTGGAATCAATTTTACATTTATAAATTCAGTGTAAGCATTCTACACATTAATTGGCTTTCGCAACGAAGCGATAGGATTTATTGGTACCTATTAAGAAAGACCATTCCCACGCTAAATTAATATCATCGAGAGTCTAAAAGATCTAAAAGAGAGACTATCTTTGAGAAACCGAAAATTTCAGATAGCTGAAATTTCTGCAAATTGCCCAAGTGCTTTTTTCTCATTCAGGAAAAAAGGCGTGTTAACTCCAACGCGCGACTGGAGTTTACTCCAGAGGCCCAAGTCAGAGTTTTGCAAACACCATCGTAACGATGATCGCAACGACGATCGTCCATGTATTACGTAGTAACTAGCCATTAATCTGTGGCAGCATCATCGTTACGATTATTACTGCAATACCTACTCTGACTTGGGGTACAGTCCAGTTCAGTAATAGATGCGCGAATATGTTGCTCAGGAGGAACACATAACGGCATTCACTTTTAGTTAACGCTCAATTTTTCGATTTTACTCCCATTCTATTTGCGTACCATGCTACATAAAAATCAATTCTAACGGATTCCTATTGATTCTTATTCTACAAAAAAAACGGTGTTATTTAAAATAATCTCAAATCTATACAATTTTATGTTTTCTCATTACCTTTTAAGTAGGTAGGTACTTTTCTCTCCTTTTCGCTCTTCTACCAAACTGAATGGCCGTGCGAACTAATTACAACGTCACGAAAGAAAAACATTAAATTGTTTTTTCTCATTCAGAATAAAAACAAAACGGTATTATGTCTAATAAAAACCACTCCCTAAGAAATTCGCAAACCTATAGAAATTAATTTTCACATTTCCTTTTGAGTAGGTAGGTACTTTTCTCCAACTCAAAGCCCATCTAAAACTGAAATGGTCGTGCGAACTAATTACTTCGTTTCGAAAGAAAAATATTAATCCTCCTTAATTGCCTGCTAAGTAACCGTAATAAAGTTCCTTTTAAACACTTGTGAAACTCATTATTCCATGTGCCTTGCTGGTTTCAGAGCACAAACAGATTTCTTGTCTTTGACGCCACTATATTTTTGATACTTCTTAAGTCGTTACCTCTTCCCCGTATAAAATAAACCAGACATGTGTAGCTCATGTGTATATAGAAACACGCATAATGTAGGGTTCCGGAGTATACTCATGTCAAAACAAGATGGCGCCGCTATCTTGTCTTTGCACCGGGTCTTGGAATTTGTTGTTTTGCATTCTTATTATTTGCACGATTCATACATAGACACACGCCTTTTTCCCTTAAAGGGTAGGCAGAGCCTCAATGGGCCTCTTTTCACAGTGCGTTGCACCATCGTGGAATATAGACTTGATAAATGGTGAGCTCATCGCCGCCGAGTCAGACGTGGGAACGTCTGACTCGGCTAACGCTTTCTTCCAGTAATAACACATTCCTTAAATACCAACTAATCTTACAAACAAGTCCGGGTAATCCCTTAGTCGGTTTTACAACATCCACGGGAGGAGATGGAGAGCTCTATTCTTGGGTCGGACACACCACATTCATACCCAAACATATAACTGTCAGCTGTCTAGATGTTGTAACGGATCAATACCCTACCCCGTGAGGGGATCGATAAAATTAACACACGATATAATGCTAAACGCATTACCCATCTTTCTTGCTTCGTAGAGGTCGGGTAAGCAGACGCGCTACGAAGTCGGGTAAAACGGAGCATAGGCACATTATATTTGGTTTCAAGTGGATACGGCTTGTGGGATGAGCATTACGGACAGGACGCTGAATTTTGTTTTTTGCGACCTACAGTTTAACATTGAATTCCACGATATATAGGCAATAAATTGCACTTGACTCTGACATTTCAAAAGGGATGGTAAAAAAAACTAACGCGGACTGAATCCACTAATGGTTTTAAAATATTTTTTGTTACTAATATTTTTTGCTATGATTTGCCTCAACCATTCTTTGTTTGAAATCATAGCAGGGATAACTTGGGCGTGAAGGAGGTCACATTTTAATATTCAGGGATACTGCCAGTTGAACATAGACCGGCATACGCGGAAGTAACGATTTTGATCCCCTAGTAATTAACTTTTGTGGATATATCGCGAGATTGGCGTAGTGATCTTTTGAACACCGTTAAAGTTCATTTCAGTCATTGTGTTTAAGTACAATTGTTTAGTGAGTGAGGCGTAAGCTGATTGCCGACTGCCATACCCTGAAAAAGCTAAGTACCTAGGTGTATATGCAAAAACTAAGTACCTATGTATAGAGATGGCTGAGTCGCAAACCTAAGTACCTAGGTGTATATGCATGTCTAGGTACCTATGTATAGAGATGGCTGAGTCACAAATCTAAGTACCTAGGTGTATATGCATGTCTAAGTACCTATGTATAGAGATGGCTGGCTCACAAACCTGAATACACTGTTGCACCTTTTATACTTAATCTAGGGATGGCAGAATCATGAACTTGATAAACCTAGACTTCAACATGAATATGTAGAAGTATTTACACCTTTAATAAATGTCTTTAGGAAGAACCAGCACTGCTAGAGTTTGCACCATGAAGCCGTGGCCTACGTTGGATAAACATTTTACACTACCGCACGTTTTATATTTAATCTTTATTGTGTAATTTTGTTGATCATAAACTGTTTACCTAGGATCTGACTATTATATATTTATTGACAGAACGACTTACAGTCCATATTATAAATATGGCCTTTTTAATTAGTCTCATGTGAGGGAACTATAATACAGCTTTTATCAAACATGACTGAGTCGCATGAGAGTAAACTGCTTAGCGCAAACACACACACACACAAACACACTCTCGTCCCCGTATTCACGTGTAGTGACAAGGTGGGAAATTACATGACATATCAGTATTTACGTATTCTCGCGAAGTGATGTTGGAGTGTGGTATTTTTGGACGCAAGAAGCTAAACAACGACAACCCTAAGCGAATTATTCTATAGTATGTACTATATTCAACTGAAGCTCTCGAGAGTGAGCTACCGGAAAAGCCAACTTAAATGGCGGGAAATCTTTCTGAATTGAATAATGCACGCGTTTCTACAGACACATACATTACACTATCACTATAGTGAAACGAGTCACCAGCACAGAGGAATCGCTTGCGCCGGCTTGGAATCGGATTACAACACTTACGAGGTCGTTATAACTGACCATCGCTGGATCTAAATGCGATCACAACCACTTAATCAAAACCTAATCTAAAGCCGCCTACGGTACCTCTAGTTGGTACTTGTGACACGTTGGAGAGCAGAACACTAAAGTCGACGTAAAAGTAAATACGTGATCTATATTATGAAACTTAGCCTCATATGATTAGGGCTACACCGCTGAGGAGTCTGGGTGGTCAGCATATGATAGGATTCACCCCCCGCGCTTCGTTAGGGCGAATGGCATACATTCACGCACACCGCGCTGTCACATAGTACATACAAGCAATGATGCGCACCGATGGAGTATGGGATCTCTTCGTATTTCCCACAACGTGGGAATCCATAGGGGGCGAATGATACCCTTGAGCGGCCCACAATTCTCAGATTCCAAGGCGACACTAGAAACAGACATATACCTGCACTACACTATGCACGAACGGGCTTATGAACGAAAGCTTAGAACAATGCAATCAATCAAACGAACCTACACAGTTATAAGGTGATGGCACTAATTGCATAAGGACTTATCTGACATTCGACGACGACCATTAATATACCGACACATAACCTATGTTTGACTGAATCACAACGTTACTTTAGGAACCTAGGATGTGAGACAAAGTCATCATTTTTACATAAACATTACAGGATCCTGAAGACGACACACGAGGCCCCTCCAGAGCGAATTGCAGAAACGGGGTAAGTGATTTCTGAATTACGAACAACATTTCCTTTCTGTAATTAGGTAAATAAACGCTGGCAGGATGTTTCTTTAATTCTCTACAGATTATTAAGACGATAACGGGACAGAGTCAATAAACTGTCAGGCCAAGACATTAACATCCACCGAATCATACTACTAAAAGTAACATATAATTCATCGCATTAAAATATTGTAAAAGCATTTTGTAGACGCCTGTTGGGGGGGGGGGGGGGGGGTGAACTTCACATCTGGCGCCGTTAAACCAGGATTTCGTCATTAAATGTAGTAGTTTATTCTATGTTGCATTTTGACTCCAAGAAATCAAAGATTTCGTCATTAAATGCAACAGTTTTTCAAATTATTGCAACAAAATAAAAGATCATGGGTTACTACTTACTACATACACAACTTAATAAAACATCATGGAAAAAAAATACACAACGTAGGAATTTATCTAAAATTAGAAACAGAATAAACTACACTGTTTTACGGTTAACTTAAGGGTGATGCATCCTGCTGCGTTTTATTTTTGAACAGAATAACTGTCACTGGAAAGGAAATTGTTTGAGCGTAATACGGAAATCACTTATCTGGAGTTATTAAAATGTCGAACCAATTTATAAACACCTTATGCATGTACTATGAGTGTTTGATGTGTTTTCAATCCTTAGCAGAGTCTGGGAGGAAGGGAGGAAAGTCTTATTGTAATAAAATACTTAAGGTGATAATGGTGAAATTTGGAGTCGCTTCGTTACGAGCTTACACAATAACGGTAAAGGTTACAACTTGATATTAAGCGTTACTTTGTATGCTGTTGTGTTCATTGCTTAGATTCAAGGAGAAGGATTTGTTTGTATTTGCTACTTCAGAAGCACAACGAAGCTTTGTCAGTTGTCGCTTACGTCAATTACATCCGAGCGGCAGAAATCTATGACCTCATCTCTACCCGGATTCAAGTGGGTTATAGCGCTTTTACTTTCTTGCAGCGATTGTTTTCCTGGACTCTGCCCATTCGATATTTTGTCATACCGCCTTAAGCGAATGCAATATTTACTGAAAGTGAGAGTGAAGAAAAAATGGTGGTGGACTTCGACGCTAATAAGAAGTGAGGGGGAAAAAAAGGGTCGTGTTGACTCAGGTACCTGAGACAAAACGCAACATTTTCATTATAGTGAATTTTAAAAGGACATGTGATATTATTCTTCATAACAGATGCTGATATATATTCTAAAGATTAATAGATAAGGTTGGTACTGATGAGGTGGAATAAATTAGCAATTCTGTACTGGTCTGTTTTGTAACAAATTATTAATGAGTGTATTTACCCGGGCTTATCTGTAAGATTCGTTGGTGTAGGATTTGTCCTAGCTGCTGGCTTATTTAAGGAATATGTTATTACTGGAGGAAGGCGTTGGCTGAGTCAGCCGTGGGAGGCAGTGGCGGCGATGAGTTCCCCACTTGTCGCATCTATTTAGCACGATGGTGCGACGCATGTGGAAAGACGCCTATTTAAGGCGCTGCCTACCCTTTCGAGGAAAAGGGCGTATGTCCATGTATGTATGTACGTATGTCCATGTATGTATGTACGTATGTCCATGTATGTATGTATGTATGCATGTATGTATGTACGTATTTACAATGTATCCTGGGTGTGGGACTCATGGATGTGTTTCGAAAGCTGCTAAGCTGAAGTGGTCAACATGGGGGGTTTGTCACGTACTTCTTGCCACATATATGCCAAGCAAGCTGTGGGCGCACACCACCAAGACAGACGTCACACAGACTGACCGACGGGAAGGCGACACGACAGACAAAAACGGAGATAGCGAGGCTAAATTGGTAAGTTTCTGACTCACTGGACAGACACAGCTTAGGAACGTGATGCCTGGAAGGAGTGGGGGAGGCCTTTAGGGCTAGAATAGAAATAGTACTTAGAAGAAAAATATACTATTTTTTAGCAATCTAGATAATGTGGTGTTCACATGTATGAAGCGGCTGTCTTGATAATGTTGTATTCACATGTAGAGCGAATACATTTGTGGTCACACAAACATTGATGATGATGCAGGCGATGATAACGATGACGGTAATGAGGACGGTGATGGCGATGGCGGTGACGATGGCAATGATAATGATGTTGATGGTATTGGTGATGATGATGATGATCATGATGGTGTTGGTGATGATGATGATGATCATGATGGTGATGACGATGATGGTAATTATGATGATAATAATAATGATGGCGATGATGATGATGGCGATGATAATAATGTTGGTGATGATGATGATGTTGATGACGATAATGACGATGTTGATGATGTTGGTGATGATGATGATGTTGATGATGTTGATGTTGATGATGTTGATGATGATGGTAATGATGATGATGATGATGATGACGGTGATGATTATGATGATAATGATGAGGATGATAGGAGTGGACGTGATTGTTAATCTTGATCATATTATCTCACACGTCCAGGGAGGAAGATGTAACGGATCAATACCCTACCCCGTGAGGGGATCGATAAAATTAACACACGATATAATGCTAAACGCATTACCCATCTTTCTTGCTTCGTAGAGGTCGGGTAAGCAGACGCGCTACGAAGTCGGGTAAAACGGAGCATAGGCACATTATATTTGGTTTCAAGTGGATACGGCTTGTGGGATGAGCATTACGGACAGGACGCTGAATTTTGTTTTTTGCGACCTACAGTTTAACATTGAATTCCACGATATATAGGCAATAAATTGCACTTGACTCTGACATATCAAAAGGGATGGTAAAAAAAACTAACGCGGACTGAATCCACTAATGGTTTTAAAATATTTTTTGTTACTAATATTTTTTGCTATGATTTGCCTCAACCATTCTTTGTTTGAAATCATAGCAGGGATAACTTGGGCGTGAAGGAGGTCACATTTTAATATTCAGGGATACTGCCAGTTGAACATAGACCGGCATACGCGGAAGTAACGATTTTGATCTCCTAGTAATTAACTTTTGTGGATATATCGCGAGATTAGCGTAGTGATCTTTTGAACACCGTTAAAGTTCATTTCAGTCATTGTGTTTAAGTACAATTGTTTAGTGAGTGAGGCGTAAGCTGATTGCCGACTGCTATACCCTGAAAAAGCTAAGTACCTAGGTGTATATGCAAAAACTAAGTACCTATGTATAGAGATGGCTGAGTCGCAAACCTAAGTACCTAGGTGTATATGCATGTCTAGGTACCTATGTATAGAGATGGCTGAGTCACAAATCTAAGTACCTAGGTGTATATGCATGTCTAAGTACCTATGTATAGAGATGGCTGGCTCACAAACCTGAATACACTGTTGCACCTTTTATACTTAATCTAGGGATGGCAGAATCATGAACTTGATAAACCTAGACTTCAACATGAATATGTAGAAGTATTTACACCTTTAATAAATGTCTTTAGGAAGAACCAGCACTGCTAGAGTCTGCACCATGAAGCCGTGGCCTACGTTGGATAAACATTTTACACTACCGCACGTTTTATATTTAATCTTTATTGTGTAATTTTGTTGATCATAAACTGTTTACCTAGGATCTGACTATTATATATTTATTGACAGAACGACTTACAGTCCATATTATAAATATGGCCTTTTTAATTAGTCTCATGTGAGGGAACTATAATACAGCTTTTATCAAACATGACTGAGTCGCATGAGAGTAAACTGCTTAGCGCAAACACACACACACACAAACACACTCTCGTCCCCGTATTCACGTGTAGTGACAAGGTGGGAAATTACATGACATATCAGTATTTACGTATTCTCGCGAAGTGATGTTGGAGTGTGGTATTTTTGGACGCAAGAAGCTAAACAACGACAACCCTAAGCGAATTATTCTATAGTATGTACTATATTCAACTGAAGCTCTCGAGAGTGAGCTACCGGAAAAGCCAACTTAAATGGCGGGAAATCTTTCTGAATTGAATAATGCACGCGTTTCTATAGACACATACATTACACTATCACTATAGTGAAACGAGTCACCAGCACAGAGGAATCGCTTGCGCCGGCTTGGAATCGGATTACAACACTTACGAGGTCGTTATAACTGACCATCGCTGGATCTAAATGCGATCACAACCACTTAATCAAAACCTAATCTAAAGCCGCCTACGGTACCTCTAGTTGGTACTTGTGACACGTTGGAGAGCAGAACACTAAAGTCGACGTAAAAGTAAATACGTGATCTATATTATGAAACTTAGCCTCATATGATTAGGGCTACACCGCTGAGGAGTCTGGGTGGTCAGCATATGATAGGATTCACCCCCTGCGCTTCGTTAGGGCGAATGGCATACATTCACGCACACCGCGCTGTCACATAGTACATACAAGCAATGATGCGCACCGATGGAGTATGGGATCTCTTCGTATTTCCCACAACGTGGGAATCCATAGGGGGCGAATGATACCCTTGAGCGGCCCACAATTCTCAGATTCCAAGGCGACACTAGAAACAGACATATACCTGCACTACACTATGCACGAACGGGCTTATGAACGAAAGCTTAGAACAATGCAATCAATCAAACGAACCTACACAGTTATAAGGTGATGGCACTAATTGCATAAGGACTTATCTGACATTCGACGACGACCATTAATATACCGACACATAACCTATGTTTGACTGAATCACAACGTTACTTTAGGAACCTAGGATGTGAGACAAAGTCATCATTTTTACATAAACATTACAGGATCCTGAAGACGACACACGAGGCCCCTCCAGAGCGAATTGCAGAAACGGGGTAAGTGATTTCTGAATTACGAACAACATTTCCTTTCTGTAATTAGGTAAATAAACGCTGGCAGGATGTTTCTTTAATTCTCTACAGATTATTAAGACGATTACGGGACAGAGTCAATAAACTGTCAGGCCAAGACATTAACATCCACCGAATCATACTACTAAAAGTAACATATAATTCATCGCATTAAAATATTGTAAAAGCATTTTGTAGACGCCTGTTGGGGGGGGGGGGGGTGAACTTCACAATGTGCCCCTGTGACATAAAACACAACGTAACAACATAACAACCAAACAGTCGCATACATATTCCTCATCCCACACTAGGATCCCTTGCGTCATGGGTATCAGGAACTACGAGTACCATTCTACGAGAACACCCAGACCCGGAACAAATATTTGCAGATCATACATTTATTCCGCAGTGAGAATCGAACCCGTAACCTCTCGCATCTCAGCCGGCTACTCGTCCGCTGCGCCACAGAGGCGTTTAACTCATTGCCGACACAAACCGCGTAAGTTTAGTAAGCACTCTTTGGGTATCGGAACCCTAAAAACCAAAGGGTTCTCTGTTCATTCAGTCGAAGAAATATTGTCCGGACCAAAAAATCTTGGCACAATGATAAAAACACTTGTTTATGTAACGAAACATCTGCTGCGGCTATTGCCAACTGGTACAATAATGATAAAAACTGAGATTTATTTTCAACCCTATGCAAATTAGGAGAAAGTAAGTTGTATTAATCTGGGAGGAATCGCAACGGATTTCAGTGCAAACGTTTAAGGGCGGTAATTTGCAAAGTGCGGCTCGTTGAGCCTGCCATCTCCAGTTATTGGCCGCAAAATTGATTAAAATTCCCGCTGCGTAAGGGAGTCTCATCTACTTTTTTATTAGATTGCGTACACTGAAGACCGTTTCGTTTCACTGAGTTTCTGTTTTTACTTTGTCTTTTTTGTTTGATTCCTTTTGAGTGTCTTAGAAGTTTGTTCTGACTTATAAAAGATCCGACAGTTAAACGACTCTCGTTTTCCTCGGGTTGAGTTTCTTTTTCTTTTGAAATACTTGATTTATTCAGTACACGCCTGTAACTGAATACCTGATTTGTAAAGTACAAAGACATCGTTGTTTAATTCTGAGCTCAGTTACAAACAAAACAAAACAATTACCTTAGTAGATTGAATTCAATAAATCTTCAAAGTACCTGCTTAACTTACAAGCTCCGTACTAACTGGTATCTACCTTCTAATTGAAATCGATATACCTACCTGAGATTTAATTTAAGTCTCCCTTCGCTACATCACAGATGCAGTATCCATCAAAGCAATTGCCCAGTTTCATTAAAACCCCGGCACATCCTTCAAGATTTGCATAAAAAGGTCACGAGCCTTGTGATGTGACTCGCTCGAGTTTACATTAAACAAATTTTAAAATTTCTTGGTAACTTCTTAGAAGTGTCAAGTTCGGTGAGTCGAATGTGGAGTCAGCTGATAAATCCAAAAAGCTTTTATTGAAAACTGCCTCACACCCCTCTCTGTTTTGTAAAACTAGTGGAATGGCCGCGACTTCGTTCGCTTGGATTTTTTTCCATATAAACTTCAACACCCCGCTGCAACCCCTGTGAATTTGAAAATTCCTTTGTTAATTTACCCTCCAAATTTCAGGTCTCTATAGGACTTACGGTTTAGGCTGTGCGTTGTTAGTCAGTCAGTGAGTCAGTCATGCAACAATTTTATATCTATTGATATTGATGATTGATTCAAACTGATACATGTGGATGATAAATTTCGAAATATACGAAAGTCGACTAATTAATTTCGTTTAACGAGCCAATAAAATTCAAAAAATTATGTTTAATATGAAAAAGGCACGATATTACTTAGTTACGGTCATTTAGTTAAACTAGGTACCTATATTATAAATAGAAATCAATGGTTACGTTATTTTACGAAATTATAACTAATATTATTTTATATTCGGTAGGCACCAAAACAAATAAAAATTGTTACGAAAATTTGCAGAGCATCTATACATTTTTTTTTTCTGAAACATGTCTATGTTTCTGGAGTAGGTAATATTTAAACATAGACACACGCCTTTTTCCCCGAAGGGGTATGCAGAGCCTCAATGGGCCTCATTTCACAGTAGGTTGCACGATCGTGGGAATATAGACGTGACAATTGGTGAGCTCATCGCCACTATTGCTTCCCACGACTGACTCGGCTAACACATTCCTTAATAAGCAAGCAGCCAGGACAAATCTTATACCAACTAATCTTACAAACAAGTTAAAGGCAGTCGGCAGTATATTCGTATATCACCAACCGACCAACCACGCTCTCCACCGAGTTGGTCGGTTATTATCAATCTATCTAGTTTGTTCTCTATGCCATCTTTTTGCATAATTTCGAAGGCTCAACAACTTGAAATTTAATTAAGCATTTTACTTCCAAACTTATGATATATTCGCTCGGTTACCCAATAGTTTGTGTTTGCATCCGTAATTCATGAAACTCGCGCACATTGGCCATAACTCTGCTCCTCTCAGCACTCGGCTCGTTATTACAGTCTTTGAATACTTCATGTTTTAATTAAACGTAGTCACAAGTATTTTACTTATATCTCGTGGCTCGAGCGTGATATTAAAGTCGGTAACACACACTCAAATGTAATTACATTCATTTCAGATCGTATAATTAAACAATGGATAAAACGCTTATGAATATGGTCTTTTCAGCTTTGATATGATTGCCGAGTTTTATAAATAAACTAATCTGGCTGTGCACAAAGATTTATTTATAGTTTGATGATCTATGGGGTGGCGGGCTAGAAGCCGGCCGAGATGCGAGAGGCACGGTTTCGATCCCGGTATTTTTTGCATGATTTGCAAATACTGACGACCTGACGTTTGACTGACTGACTATTTGACGACCTCTGTGGCGCGGCAGGCGAGGGTTCACCTGCGACGCAGGAGGTAGCGGGTTCAATTCCCGCCTCAGAAAAAATATTTATACGTTCGTTTCGTTTCGTATGAGGTAGTGCTGGTCTCTGGTGTCGGAGTTTGTCAAGCCGCCCGAGGGCCTCTGACATGGCTTATCGACTGCTATTAATCAATAACAGCCGGGACCGACAATATTTCTACGATCTGTAGATATTTGTTCAGGGTGTTTTGGGTATTTTCTATGTATAATAAAAAATATCGATTAATGAATTGTATTAAGTATATCAGTTATCTAGTACCCATAACAAACCTCTGCTTAGCTTGGGGCTAGATAATGTTGAGTGAACTGTCCAGTATTTTATTTTATTTTTTTATTTATTATATTTGTTCTGGGTCACCACACCACCACTGCATAGGCTAATACTTTTTACTTGGCTTTACTAAATCAACTAATCAACTAAAGTAAAAACATCCATTGCTAATGTTAAATAACGTAGTGTACCTACATAATGTTTAGAACAATAAATTGATGTCACAAGCAGATGAGGCGGGCACAGGTGACAAGAATCATCCAGGGATTCGGGTCCATATTTACGGCAAAACTTGCTAGCCTTTACCTCCATGCAGCTGTTCCATTTATAATGAACAGAATAGCCGAAGTTTAAACCAGTATTACGGATAAGGACGCAATTTACACACCAAAATTAATAGAAACGACAATTTCGTGTAACATTTCCTAGGAAATGCATATCATCATGATAAAACATTTTTGCCAATGATGATTATAATTCCCCATGTTTTAAATAAACTTTGAACAGATTTAATAGAAATTCAGCATAAATGTTTTGGTGATGTTTTGGTTTTAATTGAAAGTTGTGGAATTTACGTGCCGTTCGCTAAAATTTTCCTGAAGCGAATAGTTGCAATTGCGTTGCATTCCGCCGAATTAATTAAAACAGCAAATACACTTTGTACACAAAATAGCGTGGTATTTTCATTTTCTATGTAAATTAGCATCATCGGCAAACGCCTGAAGCGGGGCTTGCGGCCATTCCTTTACATAGAGTCCGTATCCGTAGCACCCCTGTGTCACTTCTAATTTTCTTTCAATGCAAAATGAGCTTTATTACTTTATTATAGCTAGTACCGTCGTATATCCGGCCTAAGCATATACCCCTTCGTCTTCTACCGTGGATGTCGTACAAGCCGACTATGAGATTAACCAGGGGAAGGGCAGCAGCATCCACCTGAGTACTCTACACCAATACTGCGATCACCAATCCGCCTGCCAAGCGTGTTGACTGTGGCAAACTTCCCCAATTGCATTATATGAGAGACCTTGTCCAGGAGTGGAAGCCTAAAGGCTACTAATGATGGCTAGCTACGAAGTGAGTCATTTTAATTCCCAAAAATACTGGTACCTGAAAGCATTGGTCGTATAGATATGTAAAATTAAGGCGGATTATCTCGCTTGTGGCGCGAAATTATTATTTTTTGGTGTTTTTTGCTTATTACAGCACATCAACACTTCTTCACCCACAAATTGTACCAATACTATCTATCCCCTTACTAAATTTCATGAAGATTGGATTAATGTTACAGAAGTTTTCACCGAACAAACATACATACATACATGCAAACTCCAATTCTTCCAAGTTAACTCAGAAAAACTAGCTTCGCTCGTTCAATAACACAATAAATAATACATTAACATAGGCTAATATTGCGTTTGTGCTGTGTATAGTGCTGTGAGAATAGGCATAATGCTGCAGTTAACAGTATTGTTGATTTAGTTATTCTTATATATTCTTTGCACGTTTTGCATATCGAACTATAGTTAGTTCTGTCTCATTTGACACGTGCCATACTAATATATAAATGATGTATGTATCCTTTGAATAAAAGTTTGCGTACTATGCACAATAACAATGCAGAACACGCTATCGCATCAAGACTTTGGACAGTATGACACCACAATTTCAAAGTATGACGGTGTGGCTGAAATAGGGTGCCGTTAGTAGATAGCGAAGTCAGTGGTAAAAGTTGCGAGAAGTTTCGTAGCAGCGGCGTAGCACAGGCTACGGGCGTAGTAGGGCTTGGCTACAAGCTACGAAACAACATCTAATGTGCATAAATATTAATAATAAAATATGGTGCCACGGAGCTTTGCTCGGTGTCTTTTACTTTGTAAAATCGTGTTTTCTAAGTTTATCACAGCCCTTACAATCTCTAAATGTTCCTCTCCAGCAAGTATTGAATTCAGAATAAACCTGTTTGAAATTCGAATACTAGACCTTAATATATTAACATAACCTTATGTATGAAAGTGAATAAATACCCTTGTATTTATTTATTTTACTTTATTTATTTGGGTCCTAAACACGTCCGAAATACCATCAATGCCTATGTTGCAATGCTATTAATGGTACAAAGGTTAAGTTCTGGTATCTTATTCAAGATAGGGTGATATTCGGCAGAGGGAAAATGCACAAATTGTACTTACCAGTGATTGACAGTAAAGGGTATTAAACCAATTTTTTTCTTTTTTCTTGATACTGGGACCTAGTTGCTTTGAGAGCCGCAGCAGGTTTTTCTAGAGCTGTTTGTTTCCTCTGTACTGAGTATTTGCCGTAATTTTTAATAATGGGTTGTTCGTCCAGTCTTTCTTTCTCCATTCGAGGTTCACAATTTACAAGTCTACATCGCCCCCTGTAGCTCGTGTATTTGCCCTCAGTGCTGACTTTACAAGTTTTCTTTGCTATACAAACTCGCTAACTAGATAGCAAAACTTCTGCTGGTTAATTAGCTGTATTATAGGTTTATAACAGCTGAAATATTGCTGGGCCAGGGGTCTTTCACTGTGACTTTATTAGCTTAGCGTTTAGCTTAATGAGATTTACTCAACTCCCTAAACATATCTTAAATATTGATATAAATTCTAACTTTAAGCTAAACGACTGGTGCATCAGATTTTATGATGTCCATCAGATTAATTCAGGCACAGTTTTACTAATATGGTAACTTTTTCATTCATCATTATCATCATTGGCAGCTCAAATAATAGCCCACTGCTGGGTATACGCCTCCTCCCACAAACGTCACTACAAACGGTTTTGTGCGGTTTGCATCCAGTTCTTTCCCTCTACGGCCTCTATATATCATCCGCCCATCTGGCTGATGGTCTGCCACGGCCACTAGTGCTCCCTCTCGGCCTCCACTCGGTCAGGGCCTTACACCACCTGCCGTCACCAAATCTGGCCAAATGTCCTGCCCAGCGCCACTCTAGTCTCGCAATACGGTCTCCAATATCTGCCACTTTTGACCTCCTTCGGATTTCCGTGGATACTTTTTCAGTAACTAACTTAAATTTGCACGCAATGTAAGTAGTAGGAACGTGGCTGTACGAGTACTTCTTGGCCTCCTTTGTCATCTTCAACCGGCACGACTTTTACTCGAATCAATGTCTATAACCATTTTGCTGTTCATTGCGCTGTGTCTTTTAGCATTTTTTATAAGAGTGAAAATATTCGAAACACGCAGCACAATGAACAGCAAAATTGTTATCAAAATCGAACTTCAGTCTGTTAGAAAATAAGACCGCTGGTTCGGTTCAGTACGTAAACTTTGTTTGGCAAATAAAATAATATACATTATTCCAATATAAAAACAGCATTATACTACACACTCGGAATATAACTAAACTTTTTCACCGGACTGGTTCTTTCACATCGGTTACAGAGTTATCGGTCCTTTCAGGAAATCTATACATCTAAACTAAAGCAGGGTAAGCAAAAGAAAATCAGTGATACTAAAAAAAGGTGTCATCGGTCCTTTCAGGAAATCTATACATCTAACCTAACGCAGGGTAAACAAAAGAAAATCAGTGATACAAAAAAAAGGTGTCATTATTTAACAAAACATAACACCCAACAGTTACAAACATAGTTCTGATCCCACTAGGATTCCTTGTGCCATGGGTATTAGGAACTACGTATACCATGGTACACTCTCAACACTTAGACACAACAAATGTTTACAGATAATTCAAACATTTGCCCTGTAGCTGGAATCAAACCCGCACCTCAGCCGGCTACTCACCAGCGTCACAGAGGAAATCAAATCATTTTCACCCATTGAATGTTGGCTAAAACTAGGTACCTACACCTGTAAACTTTATCAGCTCCATCAACGTCTCCATTTAGCTATGCAAATAAATTAAAAGATTAAATCACCATGTCAAAACCAGTTTGAAAAATGATTTAAAAGTTCTTTCGCTTTGTTTCGTGTCGCTAATCCTGATTCCAGTCAAAGAACCGTGACACCGCCAGCGACACGAAATAAAACAATTAGGACTACAATAAGTCGTACTGTAGTTAGTCCTAAACGTATGAGTAGTCCTAAACATGTATATGAGTTGTTGTAAACGGTCTTAATGCTAGTAGCAAAGGTACAAATTAAAACATTCACATACGACGCGGTCGTAAACCTTTAAGACAGACTTCAAAAAAATAAGGTTATCAGTTCAATCCATGTGTATCATTGTTGTTGGAATTTCACAATATTCGTATAAAATATACGAATAGATATGTGGTCTTCTAAACAGTTGTGCCAAATTTCATAAGGTGGGGTATAACGCAAAATTACCAATCTTAGATTTGACTTTTAACAGACTAAATCAAGTACATTATTCAAATTATAAATATGCATGGATTCCGAGGGATCACTGTACCAGATTTTCCTTTTTTCCTTGAATCAGCTTCCACTTGTTCTCGAGGCACCACACAGGTGGTCCCCACCTAGTAGTAAGAAGGATCATCAAAAGAAAAACAGACCGTGTTTGTTGCCTGATTCTTCTAGGTCTGGTTGCGTTGGAACAGGAATAAATGAAAATTTATTTTTAAGAGGATTCAAAATTATCCTTGTAATTTCAATGAATAAAATACTTTTGACTTTTGACTTTGACTTTTAGAAACACGATAGAACCATATTTTCTCGATTGAATAAAAACCCAGAGTTACCTCTAACTTTCGAATAGATTCGATTGTTGATTAAAATGGAGCATATTAATGCTCCATAATAAAAAGGGTAAAAAATTAGATAAATAAAATCAATACAACAAAGCCGAGGGTTTACTGTAAAATTATCTATATTTTACGAGATATTCAATAAAAACTGCTTTTTCGTGCGGCACTAGGCATTTGTTTGTATGAAAATTTCTGCCTGATGTTGGCGCAGCCTTGAGTGTACTAGGGGTGTTCAATAAAAAGTGATAATGAGTATGACGCAATTATCTTTTATCAAATGTTATTTTATTTTTCGACGTAGTCACCTTTCAAGTTTATACACTTTGTATATATTTTTTCTAAACCTAAAATTCCCTTTCTAAAAAAATCTTCTTTCTGATCCCTTAAAAAATCGTGTACGGCGGCGACTACTGCGTCATCATCTTCAAATTTCTGGCCCCTGAGATGTTCCTTTAACCACGGAAATAGGTAGAAATCACTAGGAGCAAGTTATGGTGAATATGGAGGAAGTTCCATCAATTCGAAGCCAGCTTCTTGAATGGCAGCCATCGCAACTCTGGACTTGAGCGCGGGGGCGTTATCTTGGTGAAACAAAACAATTTTAGCGAGTTTTCCACGCCGTTCTTGCGTATTTCCTCACGCAACTTTGTTATTTGTCCTGCGTACAAAGTTCCCGTAATACTGGCTCCATGATTAAGGTATTCGATCATTACCACCCCTTGGCTGTCTCAGAAAAGACAGCCCATGATCTTACCGGCGGATGGAATTGCCTTAAATTTATTCGGAGTTGGAGATGACGGTCTCTTCCAAGTCATGGACTGTCTTTTCGTTTCTGGGTCATAATGGTGAAGCCATGTTTCGTCCATAGTTATGAATCGAGCCAAAAATCGGTCAGGATCTTGTTGTAACAAATCCAAACAGCTTTGTGAAATTCTCAGTCTCGTTTTTTTCTGCGCGTCTGAAAGCATTCTGGGCACCCAACGCGCTGACACTTTTTTCATACCCAAATGGTCGTGTATAATATTATGGACACTTCCTATCGAAATCTTTACTTCTTCTGCTATAAAGCGAATAGTAGCAAGGCGATCCGCCAAGAAAATGTTTTCAACTCTTTTAATCATTTGTTCAGTCACTGCCATCGAGCAACACGTACGGAGGCCTGCAATGCTCTAAGGTCACTGCCGATGTAGGGCGTCCCGTGCGTGGGTCGTCGTTAATGGAAGTTCTTCCTCGCTTGAACTCGGCACATCAACGCGCAAACGTAGAATATGGAGGAACATGAACCCCTAATGTTGCTCTCAAGTCTTGATTTACCTGCTCCGTAATAAAAAATTTCAAGCAGAGATATTTTATTACCGTGTGAACTTCAATTTTATACATTTTTAAGAAAACGTTCCGAAACGACGCAAACAAATGACCACTATTTTAAAAAAACAAAAGTGAATTGATTGCTTTTTTATTATCGTCATATCTAATGTCTGGGCTATGCCTGCCAGTATTCATTTTTTTCTTTCCAAGGAGAATGTATCGCATTATGAATTATTTATTGAACACCTCTCGTATGTATTTATGTATGTATGTATGTTTGTCCACATAATTATTTCTCAAAAACTAGCAGTCGAATTGCAAAATTATATTTAATTTGGTTAAGTATCTTTCGACTTAGGGAACAGTGTAAGTTTTATTAAAATCGGTTCAGTAGTATTCAAGATACGGAGTGCTAAGTGTGTAGGTACCACATCGTAGTCGGTTGAACGGCGCATTTCTAAAACACAGAACTCGTTCTAAACCTTGCATGTAGGTAGATTCTAGCTAGACGATAGTGTAAGTTTGTGTTTTAAAACCAGTTTTTTTTTTTAAATATCTTTTAATAATACTTGTTTACACTTCAGTGGATATCATCATTGTCTTGCCCTCATTTATTTGGAGTCTGCGCAGTACGTCTTTTTCTTCCACTCTCCCGTGTCAACCGTCACCTCATCATTCACTCCCTTCTCATTCATATCATCTCTCACACAATCCATCCATCTTTTCTCAGGTCTTCCTCTTCCCTTCCATCCACTACTTCATAACTCTCTTATTTACATGCGTTTCATCCTTCATAACTTGCCCATACCAAGCTAAACGATTCCCTTTCAGCTAGTGTGTTTAACCGCTTGGCGTGCACATGTGTCGGCCGACACACTATATTCCGCATACCTTCGAATCCTACATGTGTCAGCCGACACAGTCCATAGAGGGTTTATTATATTGTCTATTAATCATTATTTAGGAACCGGATGCTAGATATTTCAACACTATTCCTTAGAGGCATGATGGTAGACTGACAAAGAGGCAATAACCACTTTTTACGATCAAAGTTAAGTTAGTAAACAAATAATATTCGATCGACATCGGCCGCCATTTTGTTGCCGCGGTCATCAGTCTTATAAAATAAAGAAAATTGTGTGTTTTCTGGTTATTTGAGTGTAAATGACTGCAATAATAATGTTTTTTAGGATATAGACCATGTGTTATTGCCAATAAACTACTAGAAAGTGCTTTGTGAAGATGTTTATTGTGATCTCAAAGTTAGTGGTCAGTTGCGCTGACAATTTAGTCACAGTGAGTTTTTTTTTTTTTTTTTTTTTTTTTTAACAAAACGGTAAGCTTTTGTAAAATAGTTGCTTATAAAGAAAGCAATAAGAAATTTCAAGAGGATTCTTGTAGTGGTATTAGTTTTATTATCCGTCCATTCATTAGGCCACAATTAACGATTTAGTTATTCATTTTTGCCGTGAACTGCCCGCGACTCAAGGGATAGTATACAAGCGAAATCGCGCGACTCGACCGGTTAAACTAGTGTTCTAAAGAGTGAAACGAAATTAAACCACAACATGTACTAACACACGGAAATGAGTTTCTCTTGACATGAAACGCAAACGAGTGTGAAATGTGATCATCATTATACATTAGAGTCTCGGGTTGGTATAATTGAAATGTCAGGTAAAACCTTCGTAATGTAATAAGCGGGATTTTGTACGCCTATTTACACGACACGTGGTAAATTTAACGTACTTCTTTGGTATCATGTGTTCGCTTACGAAAACAATGATAAGCATGTTTTAATATGAAATTTAGTAAAATAGTGAAAGCCAATAACTGTTATAGACATTCATCTTCATCATCATCAGCAGTTTTAAACTTTTTTCTATTGGTGATGAGGGTCTTGGTGATGTGGTACCATGCATGGTGCTCATAGATCCTCATATCCACGACACAGGGGATCCTAGTGTGAGATCAGGACACATAATGTGACTGTTGGGGTGATAAGTTATGTTTATTAAGTAATGAATAGCGGTACTTTTCCTATCCGACCATTATTCACAGATATCTTAAGATAGCTGATCCAAATGACTACCAGGTGGAATTGTTCGCTGTCGGCCACGCTGAATGACAATGCCAATGCATTGAGCCAGATAAGAGCCAACTCTCGGGTCACGCATCGTTCAGTGTTTTTGAAATTTTGTGTCAAACCACTTTACGTTGACATGTATTCATGAAAATTTTAACTCTAATATTTCAAAATTGGGTTAATGATTTAACACGGTATGATACGGATAACTTTAACGCTTAACGAGGTCTGGAATCACGATAATTGAAGTTGAGGAGCGGAACTTGTGACATTAACTAACTTTTTGATATATTAATCCACTTAAGCGAACACACACGATCGAGACGTTGAAAGCTATTTAAATAGATATAACAGAGGCTATATAGATATATTGATAGAGCTAAGTCAATACATTCTACTTATCTAGTGAAAATTAAATAGTAAAAATATCGGACGTACGAGATCGCCATAGCGACTAAATTAATAGTGTTAGGGCGTTTGTCCACCGCCGCCGTCACCCAGACGTCGCCGAGAACGAGATTATTTCAGGGGGCTTAGTACCTACGAGTTTGGATAGTTTTCGAAACTATATTATGCAGTTTCGTTTCCATCCATACATTTACTTGCAGCGCCCCTAGCGGAAACGAGGAGAAAACTAAGGAAATGTATTGAAGGAAACGAAACTTATATACTATAAAATTCTCGTAAGTTCAAGATAACGTGACGGCGATCGTTTGCCCACCTCGACCTTATTTTTTTTCTGGCGCCACTATAATCAAAGACCGCGACCGATCTTGGTAGTTCAGTTTGTTGTAGCTGTCTTTCGTGGTATAGTCGCTGAAACTAGGGAGTGAACCGGCGACAATTTGTTCTGCTTTTGTACCTACGTTCTAAGGCGTAGACGATGCAAAACATGAAATTTGATACACAGATACCAGATTATAGTCTGGATTGTGCTGGCCTACTTTTTATCCTGGTAAAATGTGAGGGAAGCCACGTGCGGACACTAGTTATTTATAAACTATCATAATTTTTTAGCTAATTTTTTAGCTAGTATCTATATAATTTTTTAGAATTATATAGGTACTAGCTAGAGTTAGTTGATTAAGTCTTTTAAATAAAGGTCTGCATCCTTTATTTAAAAGGCTTAATCAACTAACTCTAGCTAGTATCTATATTTATGAGATCTGTAGATTTGTAAGACAACAGCCAAATCTTTTTGTTAGGAAACGGGATTTGGATCGTGTGTTTGAATCGAGACCTGCAGAAAAACTGCACTTAGATGAAATAACTGCTACCATATGGCAATAAAAGTAAATAACCACATACCTAATAATATAACGGAACTCCCTGAGCGGAAATTTCCAAGTAAATTACACAGTTGGTTAGTAAAGCAATGTTTTTATAATTTGAAAGAATTTTTTGATTGTAAAATGTAGGTATTTATAAGATTTGTGTCATTTAATTATGAATCCTTATTATTATTCACTGTTATTTTACCTTGTTTCGTTGCCATTATTATTATTATTGAATTATATTGTAAGAATAAATACTATTAAACCGTAGGGTAGAGACTAACATTATTATTAAAATTGAATGCTAACTAATGGCGAAATATACTGGTCCTAAGATTAAATAATCTTATATATTTTTTTCATCCTCTTGTACCATATTTCATGCAATAACTTATTATTTCATTATTTCACTAATTTTATACTCTTTTATCTAATGTACCTAGTTTAACCACGTTATTTGTTTTTTTAATGCGTTAGTTTGTAACATAATTTGTATGTTCCAATAGCATATTGAACACGTAGGTAACATCTATTTAATGTGTTACAACATATCAATTAATTTCAACATGCATCATTCAACTCAAATCTAAAACACATGTACATTCTGTCGGTGTAATTTCTAGCTCCCAGCTATCGACAGATGGAGCTGTTAATTTCCTGAGCAAAACTAACAGCAGTGCTGCCTCTGGAGCGGCGCAGGTGCTCCCGCGGGATATTGGTGTATTCGATGCACTTTAATCATGTTGCTATAGATGGTACTCCAGTGTATTAGAAACTCTGAAAATGTTATCCTAGACATTTCACGTAGATGCAGATACCACGGCATAATATACGAGAAGGTAATTCAATGTTTTTGTGCTCTTATTTGATTACATATTTCATTGGAAATGGAGGGAAACAAAACGAAATAAAAGTAACCCAATATTTTTATAAAATATATGTACATTTAATAAAAATAATAATATATTTATTTCAGTCTACATATGGGAAATATACAATCAAATTATACCAGCAATAAGATCATAGAAATATTGTATATAGTTGCCTGGCCCTCCCACCATGTGGTGAGGGGTTTGAAATATACACTTAAAATGTAGGTAGGTACTCCTAATTAGACACATATGTACTGCGTATACCTCTGTCTCTGTATACCTTATAAATTTACTTTACATAATATGAAAACATAACAGTTTTATATATACGATTATCCATTGATAATCTTTTTTTTTGTATGCTACTAGAATGACGGAACAAGCAGATGGCCCACCTGATGTTAAGCGGTAACCTCTGCCTATGAACAGTGCATTGCCTCATAGGTCACGTCCACCTAGGTCGCGCCCTATGTGGCATTGCACTGCGCCCGCCACCCTGAGACATAAAGATGAAAAGTCTCATGTGCCTGTAATTTCACCAGCACCCTTACCCTTCAAACCGGAACACAGCAATGCGAGCACTACTGCTTTGCGGCAGAAATAGGTATGGTGGTAGTACTTCCCCGGACGAACGCTTTCACAAAAAAGCTCTACTACTATTAATGCAATGCAAAGCCACATAGGGCGCGTACTTGGTGGGCGAGACCTGTGTAATGCACTGTTCATAGGCAGAGGGTACCGCTTAAAACATCAGGTGGGCCATCTGCTTGTTCCGTCATCTTCGGTATAATTTTAATATTCCCATCTTGTCCGTGCTACTATTATGTTACATATATGTCACTTGACATACTACAAGATCCATCAACATAAGAGAGTATTTAATTTATTCCACATTCATCTTTCAAGTCGATTCTCGAACGGTCTCGAGTTTCCACATTGAAACTGGGTTCGATATCCATCGTGCATATTATAGAATCGAAAAGTATAAACATTTAATAGTAGATATTTTTATAGAAACTTAATTAACTGCGAGTATCATAGGGGGGTATTGAGGGGGAACTGCTTTAGCTTAGTAGAGCTTTTTTGTGAAAGAGTTCGTCAGGGGAAGTACTACCACCATACCTATTTCTGCCGCAAAGCAGTTAGAGTTCGCATTACTGTGTTTCAGTTTGAAGGGTATGGGTGCCAGTGAAATTACAGGCACATGAGATTTTCCATCTTTATGTCTCCGGGTGACGGGCGCAGTGCAATGCCACATAGGGCGCGTACTTAGTGGGCGAGACCTGTGTAATGCACTGTTCATAGGCAGAGGGTACCGCTTAACATCAGGTGGGCCATCTGCTTGTTCCGTCATCTAAAGTAGTAGAATAAAAAAACAGCGAGTAACATAGGGTGGTACTGAGGGGGAACTGCTTTGGCTTTTTTGTTGGTACTTGGTGTGTGGATAGATAGGGGGATTGGGGTGGTGGAGGGGGAGGGGTTGACTGCTTTTCATCCCGACACTACCAGTGCGAACCCAACCGAGCGATTTGCTAGTATTTAATTAAGCGAATGTTCATTTATTGAAATGTTTTATGGCTGTAACTACGACTACACTGCTATTTCAACTCAAGACTTCATCTTAAAAGCACCATAACGCTACTGTAGTACCTACTTTAGGTACTATTGCATTTAAACGTTAATTGTATATGTAAATGCAGTGCTCTGCGAGCTCAGTTCGCAACCCGAGGTGTTCGACCTTCACACACCTTAGTAGATACTAGGTTCTACTATATACCCAGAAGATATATCACATACTCCTTGAATAATACTTGTTATACTCAGATTCATACATAACTACCAAAGAGCAGACAGTGATGTGCGATGATCGAATTTTTCATCTTTTGGCCTCTGAGGAAAATTTCTCAATTTTGCGAGTTATGTATATTATTTTGATAAAGTTAAATTAAGGCGTTAAAGTCTCAATCAAGTAATTACTAAGTAGACTGCGGGCAGTTTTACAAATATTTTGGTGGAAATCCAATTAAAATGATGCGCAGTACACAATAATTACATGTGTACTCTTTTAAAAATTAAGATCATAGAAAATGGATGACGTACGTAGGTAACATACGTCGTACGTACGTCAAAAAAGCTTGGAATAATTATACAATTTGGGGATATTCCTTGATTGGTTATTGATTGGTTCGTTAACTTCATTCAAAGACGCTTAAATTATAATTATCTAACATAATTGGAAAACTGCTTACCTATAGTTACCAAATGATACCTATAACTTAAGCGTATTAAACAGGTATACAAATTACTTCACATAACACAGGAGTATTAAATTAATGCGATAATAACTTTGGCGGCAGATTGCCAAAGGCCTTGTCAAAACTGAAATAAGCAGCGCCACAAATAATCTTCTTCTAAGAAGGTTCTACCTTCAGAAAACATAGAAATGCAAGACTTGTTTGTATAATTTTCCAAAAGAAGATACAACATGTAGTACATTTTTTTCTCATCATCAGCCCACAGACGGCCACTGCTGGACATAAACACAGTCTTGAGCCACCTTCATCGACCGCTTTCCTGTGACCACTATAATGTATTTGGTTCATCGAAAGGGGGACATTCTTTTTTTGTGTCTTCCGGTTTGTGGTCGCCACTCGAGAACCTTCCTTCTGCAAGCTACATGGCCTGCCCATTGACACTTGAACTTGCTAATTCTGAGAGCTTCATTAATACCCCCATTGATACCACCAGGCGTTCCTGAGAAAAAGGGTCTTGACAGACAGACGGACGAATAACAAAGTGATCCTTTACGGGTCCTGTTGTTTCCATTTGGATACCCATAAGTATCCTATATTACACATAGGTCAGGTCATCCAGGTTCAACCTATCTATTTACCAAAGGATTTTGCCGTTTTGAATATGGCGGCTCGTACCTCACCAAAAATAATAGCGTAAAAATAATACCTAGTGTATTTAAAAGTTTATTTGTAATAAACAATTATTTCTTTAACATTAAATATTTTTTAGATTTTTAACCGCAATTCATATTTTTTGGGATATACAAATTAAGGGAAATATTCATTTTTTATGGGCCTAGGCCTCATAAAGTATGTCTTCACATCCGTTTGGTTTTTGTGTGAGAGCGTTCCCATCGTTGGCATATTTACCACTCAGGTAGTTACAATATATAAAGCGTATATCAAGCGTTCTTTCATTATTTAAAATGTATGCATAAATAAGCGTGGCAGGCATGAAGCCGACTGAGACGAGGTGCGGGTTCGATTACCGCTGTTCCTCGGCAAGATCCTGTTTAAAAGCTACTTACAAAACTCCAATAAAACGCGAGTAGGTACTTTATAGAATAAGTTGTCAGTAAGTTTTTACGGGATTGCTATAAAAGAGAACATTAGAATCACTTTGTTTAATTCGGGATGAAATAAAATAAGCTATCAAGCCTGGAGCTTTTTGTAAATAAAATAAGCTTTCAAGCCTGGAGCTTTTTGTAAATAACGGGTTTATACTAATCCTACTCTTTTTTTTTACTTCGTGAATTACGGTACAAGCAGTTGGTCCAACCTCTGCCTGTACCAATGCCTTACCTCGTAGATCGCGTACGCCTAGGACGCACCTTATATCGCATTGCGTTTTGCCCGCCACCCTCAATTTCGCCGCAATTCGTGCCTGTAGTTTCACCAGCAACCACACCCTACAAACCAGAACACAGAAATGCGAGCACTACTGCTTTGCGACTGAAATAATTATGGTGGTAGTACTTCCCCGGACGAACTCTTTCCTAAAAAAGCCCTACTCACAAAAAACTCGGATTAAGCTTTACATTATCGTTTCAATCAGTTGAATTTATTGTAAATCAATTAAGTTGTTTGCTACCTCAAGGTTAATTAATTTAGTTAGGTAATAGTTTGGGTAACCACAAACCAGACGATGAAAAAGTGGAATGCCCCCTTTCGATGTTTCGATGGACCCAAGACATTATAGAGGTCGCAGGAAGGCGGTGGATGGAGGTGGCTTGAACCTGTTCGTCGATGCATTGTTCAGGGGAGGTCTATGTCCAGCAGTGGACTTCTGTAGGCTGATGATGATGATGATTATGAAGGGTAATCAAGAATGAACCAGTGGTATGAGAAATATGCTTTATGGTGTGAAAGATTTTCCCACGCAGAAGAGATTTACAAAAATTTACATGCATACATTTACACACATCTTTTTCCCCGAAAGGGTAGACAGAGCCTCTATGGGCCCCATTTCACGGCAGGTGACACCATCTTTAGTATATAGACGTGATAAGTGGTGAGCTCATCGCCGCCATTGCTTCCCACGACTGACTTGGCTACCAACGAATCTTACTTACAAGTCCAGGTAAACCCTTAGTCGGCTTTTACGACATCCACGGGAGGAGACGGAGGGGTATATTCTTAGCTGGGCAATTTATTTCTACGAAACATGAGTAGGTAGGTACAGTCGGATACAGTTGTTAATTATTGTGTTTCGCCTTCCTCCGACATAAAGCAGGGCTTTTTCATTTTTAAATATCGTACTAATTAAAAATTATGTTCCATAGAGAGCCACAGTAATAGGCGCCTATAGTTCGAGGGTGCCATTGATGCTTACACCCGAGCTAACTACTCTGCTTTACATCTCGATTGTGAGGTAAGTAGAAAAAACCGGCATTACCGCCTTTTTTCATCTTTTTTTAAATGATTTTTTTCAAAAACGAAATTGAGCTTCGCCGTTCGATATTTAAAATTGATGACTATTGTACTCATACGAAGACAAGGCTGAATAGCGAAGCGACCTCTTTTGTCATTGGGCTGAATGCATGATGTCTATTGCCAGTATGATGGTTAGATGTACACGAACTTTTTTAAAGAGAGAAGTTTTTTTTTTAATTACTTACCGCCCTAGGGCTTTTCTAGCTACATTATTACTCTAGAGCGCTAATTGGTCACCTACAAGCCCCATTTGGAGGTAATAAGGACCTACTTACCGAATATGAGAGATGTAAAAGTAAATAAATAAACGTCATATTGCTCTATTTAGTTTGAAAGCGGCGTTCATTGTTTTTATTTTATTATCACACAGCCGCAACAAAGTTTACTGTGTGTGTTTGACGACCTCTGTGGCGCAATGGAAAACTAACCGGTTGCGGGTTCGATTCCCGCTGTGAGTCAAATGTTTGTATAATCTGAAAATATTTGGTCCAGGTCCTGTTGTGGTAACATGGTACTCGATTTCTGATACCCACGTCATAGGGACTCCTAGTGTGGGTTCAATGCTATTTATTACCTACTGGAAGAAAGCGTTAGCCGAGTCAGTTGTGGTACTAGTATAGTATTCTTTTATCTGTGGTTGTGGGAAGCAATGGCGGCAATAAGCTCACCACTTGTCACGTCTATATTGCCACGATGGTGCAACCCTCAGTAAAAAGAGGCCCATTGAGGCCCTGCCTACCCTTGCTGTGAAAAAGGCATGTGTATGTATGTATGTAATTTGTAGGTAATCATTTTGTTATAGGGAACCCATAGTGCCTTATTGGCGACGCGTGCCGTGCCCATACTAAAAGCATATTTTGTATAGGATTTCGCTTATTGAACTTGAGATCTCAAGGTCTTACCTTGCTTAGCAGTAACTAGGATACGCACAACGTCAGTCTAACAAGCAGCAAGCAAGTTGTTTCGAGGTGTTATTGTCACTCGTTACTATGTAACATATCTCGCTAACAAGCGCGCGGGTTGAGAATCAATTTCACCATACAGGAAAAATAAAGGAGAAAATATTTTTTCTAGGTGAAAGACTATGAGGAAATGCTTTAAAAATAGAAAAAAAAACGAGCGAGCCTTACAGTAGTCGCATATGATGTGTTATATCTGACATCTCACCCCCCCTGGTAATAAGCAACATGGCTGATAGTACCAACTGATAGTACCTCTCGGAAAAATACACACCTTCGTAACTTTTCACGAAATCGCTCAATTGCAGGAAAGCGAGAGGAAAGATGTTACACATCAAAAAACGAGCAAGTCTTACAGTGGTCCCGTCCCATCTGATGTATAAATAAATGTTTTTTTTTAGCTATGATGTACCTCAGTTTGACCACAATCTCACCTGTGTTGGTAAGTGAAGATGTGACGGAATATGAAGCACAAAGGTCTAGAAGGCACCCTATTCACTCTAGCCTTGAAGAGATCCAGATTATAGTTTTCAGGAAAGACAGACGTCGGTAGGGTGTTCCACTCCTTAGCAGTTCGTATTATAAAGGTAGAACTGAATCGTTTAGTACGAATAGAGGGTATACTAATGAGGTAAGGATGGTACCGAGCCGGGCGTCTGCTCGTCCTATGATGAAAATGAGATGGTGGGATCAGGTCGTGAAGTTCCTGGGAGCATTCCCCGAAATGTAACCTATAGAAGATCGAAAGGCATGCGACTTTACGGCGGTGCTCGAGACTCTGGATCTTAGTCTCCGCCATATGTTGCTCACCAATAAGCCTGAATTCTTTCTTGCTTCTTTCTTTCTACGGCAAAGTTGACGATTTGTACAAAATATGTTTCTTCAAAATGATATTCGGGCCTGTACCTATTTCAGAACTAAACTCAAACTGAGTCAGTACTCACGGATTGCTTGCTAAACAGTTTGTCACCAAACCTATGCACAAATCACTAGGTACCTAGGCCTGAGCCTAGACCTTGTCATTATTTTAATAACGTCTATTTTTTTCTTTATATCACATTTCTAAACACTTGTGCCTAAGAACATTTTTAGATTATGAATGAATTAAAATACCATTAGGTATCAGAGCTATTATTATCATCACCATTATCAGCGTGTAGGAATGATATTAATATGATGGGTACATTATTCCAGCTTTACTACAAAGCTACAATAAATTGGTATTACATTTTAGGCCAGGTAATTGTTTTCCAATAACCTAGTACCGCACTAGCTCAGTGTCGAAAGTACCTATGAAAGTACATTTTCCATAGCGTTTTAATTAGCTAATTATCTAAAGTGGAATTAACCATGAAATTAGACACGTGCTAGCGACATGTCTGGGGGCTTAGTACGAGAATTTGATAGTATTCGAAACTACATTGCGTATAATTTTCACTAGGGATATTTACCATGATTTTTGAGTTTTAAATATTCCCGATATTTCGGCACAGTTGCATGCGCCATGATCACGGGAGAACTAACTAAAGGTTTTCTCGACAGAGCTACATTACATACCAAGAATGGTACAAGAGGCAATTGAGATTACTAAGTACAGAAATTTCAATAGAGAAGATGGTTTTCAATTATCTGGAGTATGGAAGCCTGTGGTGAGAATGTGTAAGAATCAAAAAAGTGTGGTACCTGCTATGCGTCCGGACACCGTTAGTGTTGTGTGTCAAGTTGGTGTGAATTGTGACAATGAAACCGATGGTAGTGGTATCGTTCGTAATAAAAGAGTGAGAAATAGGGTAGATCGATATATCTGCCAATAACATCTACTCGCAAAGACTTTAGTTAGTTCTCCCGTGATCATGGCGCATGCGAAATATCGGGAACATTTAAAACTCAAAAATCATGGTAAATATCCCGTTTCTAGTGAAAATTATGTACATAACCATGATAGTTTCAAAAGTTATACATTGTGTATGCTATCAAATTCTCATACTAACGGTATGTTCAATTTGATAGTCGTACATACATTTTTCTCGGCACCAGCAATGCTGCCAGCAAGATCTGCATTTCCTCTATGTATGTGGGACACACAGTATGCTTAAATCTAAATTTAGGGCAAGGGTTAAGGGGACACCATAAAAGTATATTATTATGAAAAACTCGAGCACAACTCGAAGATAAAAGGAATCGGCAAGCGTAAGCTGCACTTTGTTCTGTGTTCTGCAAAATTTCAGGTCAATCGGTTGAGGTTAACTGATTCAAAATTCAGTTTCAAGATTTGTCCCACACTTACATAACTAACTTACAGGTCAAGTAAAATAAAAGCTTTTAAAAAAGACTAATGCTTTTTACAAATAAAGTTTGTAAAACAAATTCAAAAGAGCTGGATTAATGTGACAGCTGTCAGAGTAACATTCCTAAAACATGGATCTTGATGGATGTTGAAAATTGATCAAACCTATCGTTATATTATCAAAATTGTTTTAGGGCGTCTGGTAGAAGTGAAGCGTGACCCGAGAGCTGGCTCTTATCTGGCTCAAAGTATTAGTATTATAAGTCATTATCACAATGGTCCTCATTATAAAATAAAATAGTAGTTCCAACTGGCTCGATAGAAGGCGCTGACCCAATATCCACTGTCAAAAATTCTTAGTTGGTCTATTTTTGTTTTTTGTCAATGTCACTGTCACAAAGTCAAACTTTCTACTGACAGTTACTCCACAGTGGAGTGCCATCTATTTTCAGTCTTAGAGCATTGCAGGCCTCCATACCGGTGCTCGATGATTTTCAGTACTGAAGTTATGTTTCGAGAAGGCGTGCAAACCCCTCATTAGAATGAGGAAAACAGCCACATAGCATTGACCGCAGTTTCCAGTAGCGGTAAGCAGAATCTCTACAAGATTTCCCAAAGGGCATGCATAATCTACGCATAACCGGTTTTTTTTACCAAAACTAACAATGTAGGTATTAGTAATTCGTAACTTTTGTATTCCTGGCCAAGTTTGGGAAAACGGAACACTCTGGTGTCTTTGTACTCTGTCTTGTGTTGGAAACGGTACATGTTGAATGGAACGGTGTTGACTTTGAATCGGTTATCTAACAAATCACCGATTCAAATCATCTCTTTCAAAAACTAAATAACATACATTCGGAAATTATGGTTCGTCGGCCCTTCATACACTTTAATTAAAAAGCTGCAGTGCCCACTAATAGGCATCACAGCAGCACCCTAAGTCCTTCATCCGAGTGTTCGCTTACAGGTTTGCCTGAGTGAGTTTGTTTGGGTAAGCGTGGTTCGCTCACAAAGGATAATGTAATCGTGGAGCTGCTGTGGGCTGTGTGCTACGGGTGTATCTACTACGAGGTTGTTACGGTTGGTAATCGCTGCTACAAAGCCTGCCGCTGAAAACAATAAGCACGATAGCTCTATAGAATCACCTGGTAGTTCCATCTGGTAGTTCGCACAAAACGTTTTGGTTCTACCTTTATAATGCGAACTGCTAAGGAGTGGAATACACTACCGTCGTCTGTCTTTCCTGAAAACTATAATCTGGGTCTCTTCAAGTCTAGAGTGAATAGGTGCCTTCTAGACCTTTGTGCTTCATCTTCGGCTACATCATCACTTACCAACAGGTGAGATCGTGGTCAAACAAAGGTCTATAAAAGTTAAAAAAAAAAAAAAAAAAGTGGAGGCCTTTTTTTTTACTACTTGAATGACGGAGCAAGCAGATGGCCCACCTGATGTTAAGCGGTAACCTCTGCCTATGAACAATGCATTACCTCATAGGTCACGTCCACCTAGGACGTGCCCTAAGTGGCATTGCACGGCGCCCGCCACCCTGAGACATAAAGATGAAAAGTCTCATGTGCCTGTAATTTCACCGGCACCCTTATCTTACCCTTCAAACCGGAACACAGTAATGCGAGCACTATTGCTTTGTGGCAGAAATTGGTATGGTGGTAGTACTTCCCCGGACGAACTCTTTCACAAAAAAGCTCTACTACTACTAAAAAAAGCTCTACTACTACTAAAAAAGCTCTACTACTACTAAAAAAGCTCTACTCCTACTAATGTAATGCTCTAAGGGTAGTCCGTATGTTTAACTTTTAAGATTTTCTCAAGAACGCCTTGAAGGTGCCCATGGGTCACCGATAACGAATATCACCGATTCACAACAACAAAATTAAGTATGACCCAAAAATTATGTTCCAGCTGGACTCGAACCAGCATCTTTGCCTATAATTGGCGATGCTTTGAACAGTTTGGCCATGGCACGAGCTAGATTTGTGGGCACTATCAATTCAACTAAGCACCAATTGATGCTTAGAACGCACACACAGGTGTGTGTGAGAGAGATCTCACACACACCTACACATACACGCACCCATACGTTCGAGGGTAACTCCTGTGATACCCAGACTCTTAAGATACTGGTGGTAGCACGAGACCCCACTCACTCACTCACCCACACACCCTCACACCAACTTACTAACCTCATCAAAGCCATTTAAAAGAAATTTATATTCTTATATTTTTTTATTATTTACTTTCACTTTTTCATATTTTTCCTTTATTTTAATTTAATTTTTATTTTAAATTTTTTACGAGAAATTGTTATTTATTTATCCTTGTATATAGTTAAATATACACTCTGAACAAACCCATAGGGTCTTTTGAGTGTATATTACAATGTTTGTGTTAATTTTTTAAGATTCAAAATTCTTTCAGGGCATCTGGTCGAAGCGACGCGTGACCTGAGAGCTGGCTCTTATCTGGCTCAACGCATTAGTATTGCCATTCAGCGTGGCAATGCAGCCAGCATCTTAGGGACGCTTCCGTCTGGTAGTGATTTGGATCAGTTGAGCTACCTTTAGATCGCTTGCAGCGGTCTTCAGGTAGCACAACTGTTTCATATGTATTTTGTACATACCTTGTATTATTCTTTCTGTAAATAAATGTATTTCCATTTTATAAGATATAATTTAAAAAATAGTGTTATTTATTCCGAGGTCTGATTGTTACCCAGTTTATCTAATAATAACGCCTTTCATGAGAAACTATTATAACTATTCAGTGACAAATACTCGTAGGTACCTGCGACTACTTTGCTAATATTCCCGGCACGGAGCTTAATGAATATTGGAAAAAGCAATAATCTGGTCTTGTATGTATTTTATTGGATTCTGCGATGCAAAAGAGCTACCTTTTGGTAGAGCTATAATTGCGTGTGAGAGACAAGACACCGCAGTGATTCCTTGAGTGTTCCGATTTTCCAAAAACGATCAAGTGCGAGTGACATTCTCTCTCTGAGGGTTCCGAATTGTAAAAGCGTACGGTTAAAGTAGCCGAAATCTCTTATTTTTAGACATTTTCTTTATTTTTGTCACAAAGCCTCCTAGCATTTAAAATTTTAGATTCGTGAGGTTACTGGAAGTACCATAATAATTTTTAATTTTCACGTTTTCCATTCAATCATTCAACATATATTGCCATGCAATGCTCTCTTAGAAGCTTGCTTTACGGCTCTATAAATCCACAAAACTTTATAATTAGTGAACATTTCAAGTTGATTCCTTTAGCCGTTCCTGACAAAAATATTATCGACAGACAGACAGATGGAGTGATCATGGGTCCCGTTTTTCATGTTGAGGTCGGGAATCCTAAAAATAAACTTACATTTTCAGGGTTCTGAGAGTCAACAAGATCAGCTTGAACCATTTCAAAATTGAAAGTGAAAAATAACTTTGAATCGAATTCCACAAAGTAGTTATTAGATAGATTTTATATTAAATCTTAAGAGCTGGCTCTTATCTGGCACAACGAATAAGTATTGCCATTCAGCGTGGCAATGCAGCCAGCATCTTAGGGACGCTTCCGTCTGGTAGTGATTTGGATCAGTTGAGCTACCTTTAGATCACTAGCAGCGGTCTTCAGGTAGCACAACTGTTTCATATGTATTTTGTACATATCTTGTATTACTATTTCTGTAAATAAATGTATTTATATCTTTCTGTATCTATGTATAGAACGCGAGCAAGGGCTTTCTGGCATAAAAATATAAAAAAAGCTATAAAATATCAGCGTAATCCTTTTCCGATCAAGTTCACGTATCATAAATTTTATTTCGCGATATTTTTTGACTGAATAGAAGCATCATGATTCGTACCTTTCACACAAAAGCGCTTTTAGCACCTCGTGGCAACAGTAAACCTTCTGTTCAAGAAATTCTTTGTGACCGTAAAAAGGAAAGCTTATGAATGCTGACATTATGGTCCACCAGCCCCACAACCCTTGGCCTCCCGGAAATAAATAAAATCTGTGTTTATGAATTTGTGTAATGACATACCGCAAAACATATACGTGCCCCATTTGCTTTTACCATTTTACGTGACAATATCAAGTAACTTTTTTACAACCAAATGAAGTCTTGTAACAGCATTAATTTATCACAGACACGATGCTATGGTACTAGGAAGAAATTCAACAAAATAAACCTTTTACAACGACCCCTCCCTACAGAATTTAATTAAAGCGTCTAAACATCGGTAATAATTGCGCCCGGGGATAATTACAAATCTGCTTGTATCAATTAATTGGAATCACTTAGTTGCAATGAACACTGAAAGGGGTCCAATGATAAAACTGTATTTTTCAATTTACAATTAGAGAGGATGTTTTCAAACCGTATAATGTGAACTACAAATAGCAATCAATTGGTACTGTTTTTTAAATTTTATTTTTTATTTCCAAAAAACAAAAGAACTAACTGAATATGACATGACATTTAGAAAACGTGTAATGTTTATACAAAATTATACCCTCCTCTTGGCCTGCTCTCCCATTTCCGGTATATAGGTACTAGAAGTCAGCCAAAAAATAACTTTCTTACTGTCTATCCAAAACCATTTATTTTTTTTATTAATGTTACACAGGGGAATATTATTATGTTTCATAATTTGACTTTAATTTAATTCTGCGGGAATTTTAAATTAGACTTACTGGTCTTTTATTTCCCTGAGGAGAGTAAGAACTCCAATTTACAATCAGCAAATGAATTGCCTTTTTATTGGCTCGGGTACTTCACCAAATAATTGAGTTAAATATTTCAACAATAAATCTCCAATTTGATTAAGCATCCTCTGAACTCGAATTTTAACCGTTGCAACCGGTAGATCTAAGTGGTTTTTTTTTTAATTTACCAGGAGGGATACCTTGTTACGGAAAGATGTAACAGGCCGAATTCCGAATTCGAATCTCCTGTGACACCCAGACTCTAAAGAGACTGGCGGTAGCAGGAGAGCCCGCTCACTCACTCACTCACCCACACACCCGCACATCCACTTATTCACCTTATCAAAGCCACGCAACTCGCAAGCGAAATTTATATTCTTATATTTTTAATATTTACTTTCACTTACTTAGTCATATTTTTCCTTTTTTTTAAACTATCATAAGCATTTTTTTAAGTAGCCACAAAAAAAAATGTGTAACCCTTTTTTGGCCTTATTGTTTTGTATTTGTTATTTGGACTATATATATTATAAAGCTGTTGGTTTACCAGAAAAAAAAAACAGATTGATCAGTAGTCTCGTGGTTCACGGCACATGCAAACGTCTATTATGGAAGAGGAATTAATACTAATCGCACTACTTTTGGCTATAAACAATAAAAAAACATAATCTGATTCCAGTATGTCTGTTCAAATGTATGGAATTACGTGCGTTATTAATTAAATAAATAAATAATACTGGACATAATAATAATTCATAATCATAAATATTCTGATCAGGAATTCAGAACACTCGTCAAATCATTCTTACAGATCGATCTGAGAAATTCATAATCTGAAAAAATCCAAATGTCTGTGGAATATAATTACATAATATGGAATTCCGGGTCTGAATTCAGATTATTAATGCAGAGAGACATTCCGGCTGCATGAGGCCAGCCTAATGGTCCTAAATGGTACTTATTGTCTATTCAAAACCATGTTGATCATAAGGTCATCGTGGGAAACGTGAAGGGGAAGAGATCACGCAGTAGATCCCCGACTAGATGGACACCAGCTCAGAGAGGGACAAACTAACTAACTAGGGGTATTTTTCAACGAATCTTGACGAAACTTGATATACGGATTTTATTAATAGTTTTTTGGCTATTTTTTGTTGGAACCCATTTCCCCCAATAACGGGATTTACTGTAGTGCCACGTGTTTTCTCTATTTTGGTTGTTTTTGAAATTGCTTGTCAATCCAAAAGACAATACACTGTTACTAGTATAGTATTATTTTATCTGTGACACTGTGTAAGTTTTCCAAGAATAATTCGAATTTTATAGTATCACTGCTCGATCACTGTCAATAAAAAATATAAAAACAAGCACTGTCTTTTTCATGTCTATAATATGTGTCACTTGAGCATAAATAGATAGGTTGGTAGATATATATTGTATCCTGTTCATTCAGATGTGTCTGTCTAATTTCCTATGCTAACGCATGTAGTTTATCTACCTAATGGGATGTTGCGTTATCGAACGCCAATTCATTAGATGCCGTTAGCACGCTTGAGTAGTTTTGCCCTTCGGGTAAACTGAACGCGCAGTATAATAGAGCTTCCTCAAGGCGTCCAATAGGTAGGTAGGTAGGTATGTAATGCTAGCGTATGGAAGGGAAACTCCTTTTTAAATACTGCGTGTCGACAAACCCCTTCCTTCCGCCAGGAAAAACTGGAAAGTTTTGCTAAACTTCGCGTAATTACCACATAACTTCTTTCAGAAAAGTAACAGTTTCAGTAAAATGTTATTTTTCACATATTTTAAAGGTGTGTGTGGTGTGGTGTGATGTGTCCGGCCTAAGAATAGACCCCTCCGTCTCCTCCCGTGGATGTCGTAAAAGCCGACTAAGGGATTACCCGGACTTGTTGTTAAGATTCGTTGGTGTAGGATTTGTCCTGGCATGCTAGCTTATTATGGAATGTGTTATTACTGGAAGAAAGCGTTAGCTGAGTCATTCGTGGGAAGCAATGGCGGCGATGAGCTCACTACTTGTCACGTCTATCTCCCACGATGGTGCAACCCACTGTGAAAAGAGGCCCATTAAGGCCCTGCCTACCCCCTCCGGGGAAAGAGGCGTGTGTCTATGTATGTATGTATGTTTAAAGGTCTCAAGCCTGATATAGAACTAGTCACACGCAAGAATTTAAAGCGAGAGTTTTGCTTCAAGCTATCATCATCGTCATCATCAGCGTGTAGAAGTCCACTGCTGGACAAACGAGTTGGCGAGTCCCCCAAATGCCACGACAAACCATCCACCGATTCTCGCGACCTTCAAAATTTTGTCGGTCCATAGAGGGGGGCTTCCTACTCTGCGTCATTCGGTTCGCGGTCGCCACTCGAGAACCTTTCTTCCCCAACGTTTCTGCGAGCTATATGGCCTGCCCATTGCCACTTAAACTTGCTAATTCTGAGATCTATGTCGGTGGTCTTGGTTCTTCGACGGATCTCTTCGTTCCTGATTTGATCATGTTATGAAACTCCGAGTATAGCTCTCTCCATAGCACACTGCGTGACTGACCATGCGTAGGAGGCTGACCTACTACTGATAGTTAGTAACTTCGTCTCAGTGCCGTAAGTTTTCACTGGCAACACGCACTGATTGTAGACTTTCATCTTAAGGCTTTGCGGTATCTGTGACGAGAAGATATGGCGTAGTTTCCTTCACATCTATACTAGTTAAGTAAGATCACGTATGTATTTTATCCTTAAGGCCTGGCCGGCAAACACTTCATCTTCCATTCATAGTTGTTTGCCCAGGAGTGCTTTAAGGATATGAATTGAGATAGAAGAGCCACTTGGGTGCACTCTGGAGGAAGTCCTCTTTGGAGGGAGACAAAATTGTCACATGTCTGGTTATAAAGGAAAATTTTCAAACGCACCGATGCGATTGTGTCAGGATCAAAAAACCCACAGGACTTTTTTATAAAATTACAAATAGTGGATTAGATTTTAACTGACTAAATTAAGTACCTACAATATTCATATGAAAAATATTCATGGATACTATATTATAATTCCGAGGGATCACTACCAAAAAACGATAGAAAAATATTTTCTGATACCGGAAAATCAGAAAGATACCTCTTACTTTTGGCTAGATTCGATTGTTCACTCAATATATAGCTTACTTTTTGCTAAAAAATTCGAAAAATAAAATTAATGCAATAAAGGCTTACTGAAAGTTTTTTGTAAAATTATCTGTGCGATATTCAATTAAAACTGCTTTATCGAGCGGCGCAAGGTATTCTTTTTGTATAAAAATTTCTGCCTGGGTTTGGCGCAGTCTAACCTAAGAACGCTCCTACGTATGTAAAGCACTTGTTTTTGATACTTCGCCCTGTTTTGAATAGATGAGCTATTGAATATGTATGTATGAGCTATTGTAAGCGTGTTTAAAAACCTAACTAAAGCACTACAAGGTCTTGGTAGTTTCGATCCACACGTCACAGTTGAAACGCCCAAGACATCCTATTGATAGGTTTATCCGAGCGAATTGAATTGGTATTAATTTGTTTTGAATATAATGAACACTAAATACGTAGAATCTTCCCTTTCTCTTCATAATTTAACATTCCGCACTTTAACAATTATTTATGAGGGACAAGATGCTCAAAACAATTCATTACCCATAAAAGGCATGGGATTTATTGGGCCTCAAGCAGATTGTTTCACAGCCTTACAAATTCATTAATCGTGATAATCCGTAATGGTCCCAACCTGTCGGCCGCTAAGATAAACGTTGGCTACATTAAACTAAATCCCTCGACGGCTCAAGAGTTTAAGTTTCCTTTCGATTGGATTAGTCGGGACATCCATTAGGGATGGCCTTTAAAAATGGGACTTGATGGGTTTCGAGAAGACAAACATTTCTAATCACAAGTTAAAAGTCCTTGAAGTAGTTGTTTACAATAAGAACTATTTGGTGGTTTATTTCTGTAAAAGTAGGTGGTTACTTTTTATATTTTGGAATATTTTGTGACTAGTTCCATGGTCACACAAATCACACTGACCTTAGGTTATATACGGAAATCTTATTATATATCGATGCCAAAGAGACGGTTGTTGAACATAGCAAACTTGCTCGGTGGGCAGGATATTTTATTTTTCTGGCGTTTACTTATAAACTTACTGAACAACAACATACATTGCTTTTAATAATTTGATAGTCATGAACACCTGAGACATATCTATATGAGCACCTACTACTTAAAAGAAGTTAAGTTGAAGTTCCATCACCATCTGCCGCCAATTGAGAGAGCTGCCAAAACTGACAGATAAAGTTGTAGAAAATCCGATAGGTACGAACTTTGTTGGGACCGAAGAGGCCTTGGCGTTAAAATCTCTACCAGCAACCCAATTGTGGACACAGTTTGGAAATAAATCAGTGTTTTTATTAGATGCCGAAGCAAATAGATACTAGTATGAGTTTTAACAAAATAAAAAACGACTTCAAAGCTTCTTGATTTGAACGCACGAAGAACGGTAGGCGAACAAAGAGACGATTTGGTAAGGACTGAAAGGGACTAGAAGAATAGGTAGACCACTGCTCTATGCTCAAATGAAATTAGAAGCGGATAGAAGTGGCAACTGACCGTGACCACTGGAAAGAGCTGGAGGAGGCCTTTACCCAAAAGGGGTCATAACAGATGGCACAGTAAAAAATTATAATAACAAAAGTTACCAAGCGAGCCTGCGACTAATGTAATTCGCATATGATGTGTAACATCTGACTTCTCACCTCCTTGGTAATAAGCAACATGGCTGATAGTAACTAACCTCTAACTAACTAAACTGCGCTTCTAGTTACAAACTTCTGTCCCTTTCCACGAAATCACTCACGGTGAAGTGAAAAGGTGAAAGTGAACTGTTTTTTTTATTTATTTTTTATTTTTGTGTATAAATTTTCCTCTCGGAAAATGTTACGCACGTGCTACGTACTTTCCTACTAATACCTACGTGAATTAACGTTGCCCCAATCTATCAAACAAATAAAGAACAAATTATCTTCTTCAAACCTCTATTTCTACCCTTTGATTTAGACAGACAACTCAAAAGATTATCCGTGAGAAATAGATGACATATAACTTCGGCAAAGTGCGAACAATTCGTGGGACTGAAAGTTTTATTACGCGTAGGTATTTATTGAGTTCAGAAACTTTCGAAGTACGGAATTTTCACGAAGTTTCGTCAGTCAAAATGAACATGTGTTCTTACTAAAGCGATAGTTTTTTTAAGTCGACAGATAGGCATAAACGCATTTAGAGCCTTTTAGCGGCATCTATTGAAGAGTCGAGGCGCTTCAGCATCTCTTATCATTTATGGGCTCAAAATTGCTAGTGCCATCTCTTGTCAAGTAGGCGCACTAGATTACAGTGCGATTAGAGCGAGACGCGTGTAACCATCTGTCCTCTTTGGATGGTTCGAGGGAGTTCTACTGAATGATCGATATTACTAGAACGTTCTAGTTCTCTATTGCTCGCGTAGCTGGATCGAAGAGTGGTCAGTAATGTCCAGTATTATAAATTTATTTCGAACCCCTAGCTCGTAACAATATTGTAGGGATTTCTACTAGACTTTTTTAAGTGGTTTAAACTCCTCGACAAACCTGTTTGGGTAGGACGGTAATAAAATTACGGAACCCTTACGGATTCGTCATGTCTGTCTGTCTGTCCGTGTATGTCACAGCCACTTTTTTCCGAAACTATAAGAGCTATGCTGTTGAAACTTGGTAAGTAAATGTATTCTGTGAACCGTTTTAAGATTTTCAAAGAAAAATAGAAACTAAAAAAAAAACCCAACCCATACGCATCTATGGATAGGTTTTCAAAAATGATATTGAGGTTCCTAATATTTTTTTTTCTAAACTGAATAGTTCGCGCGAGATACACTTCCAAAGTGGTAAAATGTCGTTGTCGTCGTCGTCGTCCCCTCCGTAACATCTTAAATAAGAAAATGATAAAACTAAAAAAAAAATATGAAGTACATTACGATGTAAACTTCCAACGAAAATTGGTTTGAACGAGATCTAGTGAGTAGTTTTGTTTTAATAGGTCATTAATCGTTAACCATCCAAGAACTTTTATATTATGTTACTTGCTGCTACGGACCCTTCAAAGGCGAGTCTGACTCGCATTTGTCCGCTTTTTTTTAGCTAATAGCTCACTGCACGCGAGCTACATGGCGAGCGAGCTGCGTACCCACGTTGAGCTCGCTGCAAGTAAGTTTACATCACTTTTTAGTAACACGTTCGCAAATCAGGTGCATCATCGGTGTGATACGCTCTAAAAGATCCAAGCTCGTGCACACTTTGCCTCTAGATTGTGTCGGTTAATATCTAAATTGTACTGGGAAGAGTAACAAAGCAATTTACACAGTAATAACGCTGTTCTCCCGGGATTACGTCGGTCAAAAGCTATCCAGTGTGGATGTAAATAACGTTGTTCGACAAAGAGGGCAATATTGTACGTATCTCGTCATCTCGTGTTATTGTGGAAAAAGTCAAAGGGGCTTTTGGTATTTCATTTGAATAAGAAATATCCCATGGCGATAATAAATCACATTATATCCAATATTGTTTTTTTTTATAGTAAATTGTTCTATAAATATTTTATGAACTTTATTATCAGATAATAAATTTGCATGTTCATAGAAAAATGCATATTTTAGGTATTACTACTGACCACCCACGGCTTCGCTCGCGTTTTAACGGGATACAAAGTAGCCTGTAGCTCAATCCAGGTACCAAGTTTAATTTAAATCTATTTAGCCGTAGCCGTTTCGATGTGATTTAGTAACAAATAACCAAACATCGTAACTTTGACATTTATAATATTAGTGATGTGATGTAATTAGTGTGATTGTAATATAAATATGGTTTTTCAGTGGAATACAACATTGGACACGTAGGCCTTCAGAAAAGATGAATGCGCTTGAATCTGGATAAAATTCTAATACCAACAATGATTTTTATAAAACTGAGTTCCAATTTTCACTAAGAAAATTAAATTAACCTTCCTAGCGGTGCACGGAATTCTTTCTCCGCACTGGTTCTTTCGTCGCTCACAAGAACCTTTTCTGGGTTCTCATACCTCAAGCTCACTGACCAAAAGCCATTGATCAACGGAGGTCGCATTGCTCTAGGCCTAAAGCAGGTTGTCAGATAAATAAGTGACACCACGAAGAAGAAACGAAAGCATTAAGAACGTCTATTTTACAAGCTTTTATTTAGTTTCACCTGTCCTGGTGTCTGTCATCAAATCTTACATTTTAAATTTGACCCAATTCCCAGTGTTCGATCGAGCTTTAATTTGTGGCATATCTGTCAAATTTCGATGGTAATATAATATTATGGTGACAGCGAGCTGATCTGATGATAGAGACGGAAGGTGGACAGCGGCACTCCTCTATGGATAATGGTAGACTGGCAGTGTTTGGGCTCATTTTGATCAGCACACCGTTCCAATCACTAATTTCTAAAACCTTGTTTTGAAAAAGATATTTTTCAACAAAAAACTTGTTTATTTCAAGAACAAGGTGTCTGAACTTCCTCGTGAAACAATACGGTAGATCTGCTGAGACTTTTTGAGAGCACGGCACAGCTCCGCTAAATAATGGCAGGCATTCGGCTCATAATTAAACTTAAATTAAACAGAGAAGCAATCTGGAAGGATATATTCGAACCATCAATAATCCAGCAGAGGGTTTCAGTTCTAAATGAGATTTGAGACAGACTCTACCATGAAATAAATAATATCACTAGCACATAGAAGCGAAATAAGGTACTTGTCCCAGCGGTGGCTCGCGTGGAGCGAGTTGAGCTAGAAACCAGTAAAGAGTTGGCGAGCAACGACAAGCGAGTGTGTAATAATTATGAGCGAGTGTGCGAGTAGGACGGGCTACTACTCGCACCGTTCGCTCGCACAGGAATATATATTATTTTAGCAGCAACCTCTTTTATCAGGAAACACACATGTGTGTCTCAGCGAGTGATAATCGGTATGGGAGCGTCGCTGAGCGAGTTTTAAAAGCTAAAACCAACTAGTGGAGATAAAGTTCTCGTCGGCAATGCCAATGTCAGCGATCAATTATTAATATCTCTGTGTCTTTTATATGCATGTTAATTTATTATTTACATTTGTACGTTTCTTGTGAGAGACAATAGACAATCGCTATCAGACACTTTCTCGTCAGCGGTGGAACAAGTAGCGATAATCATGGGAATGCGACTGTCGTAAAAAATACTGTTTTAAAGGTTGCCTAGTCGGTAAATGGAGGCCACTCTAGAACGTTTCAGGCAGAGGTTACTACTTAATCAGGTGGATATCAGCTTGTTCCGTCACTCACTTAGTTAAAAATACAAGGAGTTTCACTTCTATGGTATTATTTTATGACTGTACATTGTACAGGTAGACAGTGAGTTTCGTACCTAATCTTCCCAACGAGATTGGAAATAGACGTCGTGAGATAGGCTACAGAGGATCGCAGTGCAATACCACGTAGGGCGCGTCCTTGGTAGACGTAACCTGTGAGATAATGCATTGTTCCGTCTATCAATCTAATAAAAAAAGTATTATGTATGAGTGATATTTATGCTAATATTAATTTGACCTTGCCAAACGCCAATAATGCCGTTAAAAAGCTCAATCTATCTTCCACAACTTTTCCTTCACGTAAGACCTACGCATCTGGCTTTTATTCAAAGTACCTAAGACCTACCCACTCGTTTTCCTGCGTCATCAAACTCTCATCATAAAATCGAACATGTAATGCCTAAAGCTCTCAAGTCGTAAATTAATCCTTGGCAGAGTTGCCGAAAGTTACGCACCTCACGTAGCCTAAACGGAGGCTTTCGATCGATTCACGAAGTTACTTCGGAGCCCGAGAGTCAGCGATACTTTTCATACGTCAAGCAATACGAGTCTAGTACCACGAGTGCTGCAACGCATATTACTCGTACATAGTCCTGATCCCACACTAGGAGCCTCTGTGTCGTTGGTATCAGGAACTACGAGTAACATAACCACAACACCCAGACCCGGAATAAATATTTGCAGATCACAGATCATACAAATATTTATGGTGCAGCGGGAATCGAATCCGCAACATCTCGCAGCTCAGCCGGCTACTCGCCCACTGCGCCACAGGCAGAGGTCGTCAGACTTTGACGATTGCAAATCTTCATCGGCTCCTGGGTTATACTAGAGTATTATATCGTTCGAGTTTCAACGAAGTAGTTCTGCAGTACATTCTTTGAAAATGATTGAAACAATTAATAGGAAAACCTTGTTGCTATTTTAAACTTGAATTGTTTGAAGAAAACTTTGCACTCTCCTCTCTACTTTGCTTTGCTATCTCATAACTTTCAGTAAATGAACATTTTTTTTTTTTTTTTTTTTTATGTAATAAATAGGCAAACTAGCATACGGCCCACCTGATGTGAAGTGGTCACATTATAGCCATTTCTGAATTATTAATATGATAGGTTTGTAGGTTGTACATTGTACACATTATTTTACATTGTACTTACGCATATTAAGTAGCACATGGAGGTCACGGGCTTACAAGGAACGGGGCTAAAGTTTTGAAACAACAACGATGTACCACATTTTGAAGTCTTGCATTTAAAGTTACAAAGATCATAATTGAATGAAAATATTCTGCGTTCGTCCGTATCATTACGCTTCGTATTCAAGTACTATCTCCGGCTTATTCACAGCAGATTTAATCCAAACCCCCACAAAGAAGATGGTTTCTTTATCCACCCTTTTTACACAGTTTTCGAAGCAGCTGATTCACTCTTTTAGAATAAAAAGAGCCAAGATACCTATCTTTCCTTGGAATCAAAACAGAAAATGGAACAAGTGAACTAGGTCTCAATTGAACAGCTAGAGAAAACCTCACGTATACAACTACCAATAACTCGTGGGTTATTAACTGAAGGAAAGAGTATTTTTTTATCAACATAGGCAATGATGATGAAATCATCATCATCAACCCACAGAACTCCACTGCTGGACATATAGACCTATCTGTAAATGCCACAACGCAGCGTAGTAGTTGTAAAATATTTATTGTCATTTGTTATCACTAGCTATTGTAAGAGAACCTAGTACTTAGACAAACCTAACATAGCTTTTAAGATATTATTAACCAAAATATACTTAGATCAGTTTTCATAATAAATAAATAAATAAATAACGAACGGTCTTGAACCGCCTCCATCCACCGTGTCGTCCTGCGTTTTTTTTTTAAATCTAAAATAGTCTTGCGTTTGGCTACATCTCACCTGATGGTAAGCGACGATGAGGCCTATTTAAGCACGCTCACCTAGAAGATGCCTATTAACTCGTCGTTTGAAGATGCCCAAGTTGTATGATAAAGCGAATAAATACCTTTATAATGTATTTGGTCCATCGAAAAGGGGTTTCCTCTTTTGCGTCCTCCGGTTTGTATTTTTCATTCGAGATCCTTTCTTCCCCAACGGTTATCATATAAGTTCTGCGAGCTTTATGGCCTGCCCATTGCCACTTCAACTTGCTAATTCTGAGAACTATGTCAGTGATCTTGGTTCTTCTACGGATCTACTCTTTCCGGATTCTATCACGTAGTGGAATTCCGAGCAAAGCTCTCTCCATAGCCCGCTGCGCAACTTTGAGCTTTTTTATGCAGCCAATATAAGCGGCCTATCGCAGTAACGTAAATCATCACTGGCAACACGCACTGATTATAGACTTTCGTCTTGAGGTATCTGTGACGAGAAGATATGGCGTAGTTTCCCTAACGCTGCCCATTCGAGTTGGTTTCGTAGGCTCAGTCTTTTGTAGGCATAATATATTCATGAACAAGGTTTTTTTACATTTAGACCTTCGTGACATGGATTCGTTGGTATAAGATTTGATCTGGCTGCTAGCTTATTTAAGGAATGTGTTATTACTGGAAGAAAGCGTTAGCAGACAGAGTCAGTCGTGGGAAGTAATGGCGGCGATTAGCTCACCACTTGTCACGTCTATTTCCCACGATGGTGCAACCCACAGTGAAAAGAGGCCCATTTGAGGCTCTGCCTACCCTTTCGGGGAGAAAGGCGTGTATCTATGTATGTATGTAAACCTTCGTTTGACCGCATCTCACCTATTGGTAAGTGACGATGCGGCGGTCGATGAAGCACGAAGGTCCAGAAGGCACTTATTTACGACCCATGTTATAGTTTCAGGACAGACACGACGGCTTCGAGTAAGCTCCTTAGCAAGTAGGCCCGTCGATTGTACCCTAGCTGTACTTTCATACGCTATGCTTGTACCATTCCAAATAAAGTCTGTTGCCTTTTATGAGCAAGTTTCACTGTCGTCGTTTTGAATAAGACCTTTCGAACTTTCTTATTGTTTTCTTGTTTGTTCTCAGCTTTCATCGAAAACTTTTTAATTGATACCTCTCTTTCTTTGTTTTCAAAAACAGAGAGCGCTTTTAAATTTTCAGTTATAATATAAGCTCTTATATAAGCGGAATGTGTCAAGACTCCTTGAGCATGGCAAAAAATGCTATTAATTTTTCATCTCAAACATTTCTTGTACACTTCATTTTGTAGGAAAGTTTTTTGTACATTTTATTTTGCTAAAAATACGTTTAAGAGAGCCTATTTAACTCTTGACAGCCTCTTAATTCAAAATAGGAATGTTTATACGAAAAAGGCCTTAATCGTCCACACAATGTTTGCCTACCTATGTAAATTTTTATATGTAAATTGATTAGTGTAATTGGCCTGTGCCGTTCTAGTTGAATAAATAAATACAAATAAATACAAATAAAACTTACTCAGACTAGAACAAAACCAGAAAAACTGGGTTAGAAATATTAGGGTCGCGAACCTCGAGTTTTTAAGTGTTTTATGTAGGTTACGTTGAAAATACCAAGAGCCGTACAATACATCTTCACCTAAAAACTTCGCCGTCTCTTCTTTAGTATTCAAGGGACTCCTTTAAAAGTTTTCTGCGAATATTCAATGAGTTCCAGTTCATGTGTTGTGTACGTGCTGCAGACGAACAACAACCCGTAACGGCCTGTATTTGTACTATTTTTGAACGTAACTTCTACGGGGCATCGTTTAAGGTTTTGTTTTAAACAACCAACGTAGTCCATTAATTCTAGAAGATTCTATTACACAGGTTCTTATATAAATGATAAATATCATTATTGTGCTTCTGAGAGAAAAAGTGCTAACATTCTTAAATCTTAGTAGTAGAGCATTTTTTTGAAAGAGTTCTTCCTGGGAAGTTATACCACCATACCTATTTCCGCCGCGAAGCAGTAGTGCTCGCATTGCTGTGTTCCGGTTTGAAGGGTAAGGGGTGCCGGTGAAATCACAGGCACATTATACTTTTCATCTTTATGTCTCAGGGTGGGGGGCGCAGTGCAATGCCACATAGGGCGCGTCCTAGGTGGACGCGACCCATGTGATAATGCACTGTTCATAGGTAGAGGGTACCGCTTAACATCAGGTGGGCCATCTGCTTGATCCGTCATGCTCGTCAATATAATATTTGTATTTTAATATCCATTCTCACACAGTTGAATCCTCAATTTTTTGGGCACTCATTTATTTGTTCGAAGCCAGATGTCGTGTTTATTTTTGAATGCATTGACGGAAGTAGAAGTAACGACGTCATCAGATAGCGCGTTCCAATTGTAAAACACTCTATTGCTGAAGAAGTGATGAGCGGCAAGTGAGACGGCGGGGTCACGGTGGTTCAATTCGGTTTAATTTGTAGTCCATTTAGTAAATTGTCCTTGATAGCGAACCACTCAGCCATGCCGCGCTGTCCCATCCTATCTGCCTGTCAAACATTTATTGAAAGCTTGACAACTAACGAGGTGAGTGCAATTCGTGCGGATTTTAGTTTGAGAGAACGTGTGGCTGGAACTTGTTAGTAAATTGGGAAAGCCATAGTTGGCTGCCTATAATCCAACTTCAAAAAAAGGAGGTTGTCAGTTCCGTATGTATGTAATGGGTACGTATCAAAATGTATTAATTCAAAATACATACGTTTATAATTCATAAGTTCAAAACACATAAATTTAGTAAAACATAATGGTTTAAAATTTATAAGTTCAATTGATATAAGTTTAGAATAACGAAGTTCGAAATACCGAAGTTTGAAATACATAATGTGAACAACACATAACAGCTATAAATAATAATGGTAACATAGCATAATAGTCAAATACTTTACATTAAAAATTTATAATGGTTAAAAAGCATTAAGCCCATCACAGACGCAGAGTTCAAATAAATAAATTCAATATCCCTATTGTACAGTTTTTATAATTTTTGAAATTCCTTAAAAGTGACAATTTGATGGCCCCAGCTACAAACTTGAAATTTGGCATGCATATTTTTTGAGATTATTGCTTTAGGCATTTCGAACTTTATGGATTATAAAACTTATTTATTTTCACCATTAGGTTTTTAAAATTTTGAACTTATGTTTTCTAAACGTATGTATGTTGAATTTATGCATTTTGATATGTACCCGTATGTAATATTGTTGGAATTGCATAATATTTGTGTATGTTAGTCTATGTGGGCTTCTTAAAAGGTGTGCCAAATTTTCTCTAAAAACGGGATTTTTACCATGATTTTTGAATTTTCTTGGTTCCATCAGACCAACAGGACAAGACACTTCTATCTTAGCTAAGCAATTGTATCTACCACAGCAAATAGTGAGTATAAGTTGTATGGCAGGAAGTTAGACAGTTATAAAACCCCATCGCCATTACACAGCCGTAACGCTGTACCCCTGAGGCAAAGGGTCCATATAAAACGATTCCTGTCGACTTACCTCTCTGATTTCGAAAATTACCAATTAAGAGCGGATTCCCTTACGAAAATGTTCAATGTTCACCCCTCGCAACTGGTAACTACGACCTTTGGATTGAATTCCAAGTTAACTGCAGTCTTTATTTGATCAAAGTCAAAGTCAAAAGTATATTATTCATTGAAATCACAAGGATCATTTTGAATCTTAGGTTTTTTAGATAGGTGACGAACAAAGGTCTTCCTCAAAATTTCTATTCTTCGCTTTCTCCTAGTAATCTTTTCACAGATATTTTAGATTTTATACTGGTGAAGATACTAAAATAAACGTAAGTATCTGGTTATTTTATGACAGAAAACATTGCACTGCGCCCACCACCCTGAGCGCATGTGTCTGTTACTTCTCCGGCACCCATACTCCTCAAACATTGCACTGCACCCACCACCCTGAGCGCATGTGTCTGTTACTTCTCCGGCACCCATACTCCTCAAACATTGCACTGCACCCACCACCCTGAGCGCATGTGTCTGTTACTTCTCCGGCACCCATACTCCTCAAACATTGCACTGCACCCACCACCCTGAGCGCATGTGTCTGTTACTTCTCCGGCACCCATACTCCTCAAACATTGCACTGCGCCCACCACCCTGAGCGCATGTGTCTGTTATTTCTCCGGCACCCATACTCCTCAAACATTGCACTGCGCCCACCACCCTGAGCGCATGTGTCTGTTACTTCTCCGGCACCCATACTCCTCAAACATTGCACTGCGCCCACCACCCTGAGCGCATGTGTCTGTTACTTCTCCGGCACCCATACTCCTCAAACATTGCACTGCGCCCATCACCCTGAGCGCATGTGTCTGTTACTTCTCCGGCACCCATACTCCTCAAACATTGCACTGCGCCCACCACCCTGAGCGCATGTGTCTGTTACTTCTCCGGCACCCATACTCCTCAAACATTGCACTGCGCCCACCACCCTGAGCGCATGTGTCTGTTACTTCTCCGGCACCCATACTCCTCAAACATTGCACTGCACCCACCACCCTGAGCGCATGTGTCTGTTACTTCTCCGGCACCCATACTCCTCAAACATTGCACTGCACCCACCACCCTGAGCGCATGTGTCTGTTACTTCTCCGGCACCCATACTCCTCAAACATTGCACTGCGCCCACCACCCTGAGCGCATGTGTCTGTTACTTCTCCGGCACCCATACTCCTCAAACATTGCACTGCGCCCACCACCCTGAGCGCATGTGTCTGTTACTTCTCCGGCACCCATACTCCTCAAACATTGCACTGCGCCCACCACCCTGAGCGCATGTGTCTGTTATTTCTCCGGCACCCATACTCCTCAAACATTGCACTGCGCCCACCACCCTGAGCGTATGTGTCTGTTACTTCTCCGGCACCCATACTCCTCAAACATTGCACTGCGCCCACCACCCTGAGCGCATGTGTCTGTTACTTCTCCGGCACCCATACTCCTCAAACATTGCACTGCGCCCACCACCCTGAGCGCATGTGTCTGTTACTTCTCCGGCACCCATACTCCTCAAACATTGCACTGCGCCCACCACCCTGAGCGCATGTGTCTGTTACTTCTCCGGCACCCATACTCCTCAAACGATGACCTACGTCGTGCGGTGGGTGAATAGCTAACTGAGTCTGACAGTGAGGGTTCGATTCCCAATGCAGTAGAATTGTTTCGTGGTGTTGTGGTACTAAGGTAGGTTTCCCGTAATTCCTAATACCAATGCACGACACAGGGAATCTTTTTTTTTATACTACTGAATGTCGTAACAAGCAGATGGCCCACCTGATGTTAAGCGGTAACATGGTGCGGTATGAAGAGTGCATTACCTCATAGGTCACGTACACCTAGGACGCACCCTATGTGGCATTGCACTATTTGCAGTGCGCCCGCCGCCCTGAGACATAAAGATGAAAAGGCTCATGTGCCTGTAATTTCTTAGTGTGGCATCAGATCTACGTATGTTGATTGTATAAAAATCGGCCAAGTGCGTGTCAGGTCACACTCATTGTAGGATTCCGTAGATGGTCGTCACAATATACGGACTTAGAAGGGGGCTTTTCTGTTTTACACAACTAACAACTTCATATGAATAAGCTTCAATGGAATTCGTACGAAATTTTAATTTTACCTAGACAAAGGCCCATTGTAAAATATACCTTAAAATAAACTCAAATAATACGTAGTTTATTATTTTTCAAGTGTAAGCCACACTTTATGGATAGGTAACATTAAATTTAAATGTAACCCAAAAATTCCGTTCCTGCGTCAATTTCGTCTTCAGCGTCATAGCTCGTTCTATGGCCGAATTGGTAAAGGCATCGCCGATCACAGGCGAGGTTGCGGGTTCGAGTCCCGCTGCAACGGAATTTTTGGGTTACATTTAAATTTACATAATACGCTTATAATGAAGGTAATCTATTGTTTACATTAAATATGCGCGGTGTCTCGTGGCTGTTTTTTTTTTTTTTTTAAGATTTTAGTTTACGTTTTTGTTGGCTTGATTAAGCTGTTTAGTACCTACTAATAGTCTCTGAGCTAAGCCACGGACAGACAGACGGACATGGTGAAACTATAAGGGTTCCTTATTTTGGTGACTACGTACCCTAAAAAGCGGAACACAGCAATGCGGCCATTATTGCTTTGTGGCAAAAATAGGTACAGAAGTAGTACTTCAGTCAACTCTTTCCCAAAAAAAGCTCTACTCTATAAATAAGTAAGCGCACATTTTATTATAATAAAGGACGATCGAACATTCTTCTCTTCCAAAGTCCTATCACTAACCTCGCCAACCCCAACACCTTGCAGCTGAAAGGGCTGCTCACCGAAGCGTTTGCTGTCTAAATATTTTTAGCATAACATTCTCCTGTCGGTATAACGAACGTGGCGTGGGCTAGGTTTTACTTGTGCATAGCATAGCGGATAAGCATTGTTAGGGGCAGTGCAAATGAATCCACTATCATTGGCCTTCGAAGATCTCTAAAAAACCCTATTTTTAACCTAGGAGGACAGAAAATGAGGAGGTTCTATGTTCGTCTATATGTTTTTTTTTATTGTATGTTCACCTATATCTTTGCCAACTATGAATCAATAAGAAAAAACCTTTTTTTTAACTGATTACACTCCCAAGGTGGTCCCATGTTCAACAAGTCAGGATCTGACGTTGGATCTCAGAGAAACCGAGGGAAATCTTTAACAAATAATGGCAAGTACAGAGTGTGTGTTAATCTTTAATAAGTTATTCAGGCGTTTGCGTCTGGGATTCATCATCTCATACCCGTGAGCTGATGATGAAAGCCACACCACTCCTTATCGATTATGAATTAGAAGATAATACGATACTAATGAGATAATATTTGAAGTTCGGAGTTAATTATAGAAAGTGAAATGTGCATAAGACTTTTTATTGAAAGTTTTGAAGTTGGTTGTTTTATTAGTAAATATGTATATTATTAAATATCTGGAACCACGGTTTTCTCCCGTAAAGAGTAAATCTAATAATCTTTATTTTTCCTAATGCCAAGAATACTGTAGTCATTATCTTCCCCACTTCTTTTGCTTTTGCTGTTTGTGTGAAAGCACGCGTTGAGTCGAAATGTTGTCAGTCAAATGTTGTCAGTCAAATGTTGTCAGTCAAATCGAATCTAATCTTACTTTTCTGGAATCAACACACTTTGCTGGTGCTCCCAGATCACCCGCCCACCAAATGTCACCAATTCACTTCTGGGAAGTTGGAACTCGAACTTCTGGCCACCAGCTACGCTCTGTCGCGATCCTAACCGCTCCGCTTATAAATGCACGAGGTCTTACAACAAAGGCGGGGTGAAGTCGGCGCGTCGATCTAAAGTCACGTTAAATTTAACGACGCCATCAAAAGGCAACGTGCGCCGGCGCTATAACATTGTAACAGAGGCTACAATCTATCAAGCATTTAGGTTTACTTCCTATTATAGAGCTGTCTCTGATAATGATGGAACTAAGAGAGAATCAGTTCATTTCTTCCGTCGTGAGACGGACAATTCCTTCGTTCTTCAGTTTTAGTGCAGAAAGGATGTATTAGTAACATAATTATAGGTGTACGGGATTTTTTACAGGTGTAGCACTTAACTGAGTCAGTCACTGAGGTATGGGAGCGGTACGGGAGGGGTGTTTTCTACTCTCAAATTATCAGATGACATGAAGCAACGCTTCATTTTTACGTAACGAAAACACCCTTCCCGTACCGCTCCCATACCTCAGGGACTGATTCAGTTAAGCGCTAGACCTGCAGTACAACGGACCAAAGCCAAGGGATCTATTAGTAACTACTCATCTTTTTAGATAGCTGTGATATCTGTGGAAGTCTATCTTGGACTTGATAGTGAATGCGTCGAGTGTCACTTCTATATCCGGGAGTGCCGTTCCGAATAAAGAATTTTTCATTCTTTCAGTTCACCCTTATACTACTATTTTTTAATCCCCAACGCAGAAAGAGGGGTCTTATAATTAAATAAATAAATAAATAATGCTGGACAGTTCACACAACATTATCTAGCCCCAAGCTAAGCAGAGCTTGTGTTATGGGTACTAGATAACTGATATACTTAATACAATAAATTACATAGATAGATATTTTTTATTACACATAGAAAATACCCAGCGCACCCTGAACAAATATCTGCAGACCGTACAAATATTTGTTCCGAGGTGGAAATCGAACCCACGACCTCCTGTGTCGCAGGTTTGATCATAAGTTTGTTCGCTATGTGTGTCTCTCTGTAGTGCACGGGTGAACCGATTAGAATGCGGATTTTTTTAAATTTTAAATCAGGTTTTCTAGGTTTGTAGACATGTTTTATCAAAATTGGTTCAGCCGTTTCACTGCGTTGGGGGTTTAAAACAAACACAATTTCTTCTTGTATCCAAATGTAGATTGATGCTATACTCTGGCACTAACGCAGTGTAGTCATACATGGTATTGTAGAATATCTATAGCCAACCTATTTATTTACAGAAACGAAATTAAAACCAATTTTTTTAAAAGTTTGATTATTTTCTGCCACAAAATAATCAGGTATTAGTACCTACTTGCGTTTATTTTAGTAGGAAAATGAGTTAAATATACTAGTTATTCAAAGAAACAAACCATTCAACCGATTGTTAATCTAGAAGTCTTAGATATTTTATTTGTTTATTTAACAAGTTTAGAATACTGCCTTGAGCAAATAAAAAACAATCTATTCGTCAGACGTAATAAGGCTTACCAGCCAATGCCGCAATCGTTTAACGTGACGATATAAATCTTAGAAACCTCATCGCATTCTGGAATTTTCCCATTACATTTTATGGATTTCTCTTCTGTCCGCACATTAACATTATATTATAAGAGGGGAAATTGTTTTTGGGTAGCCGAGTTATCACCGAACCAGCTGATAGATAAAACAATGTAACTTTCAAGTTGAATATAATAATCCAAGATGATGATTTTTAGATATACGTAGATAAACTCTCTATCGCTTATGTGGCATTTTTGTTTTTAAACTTTCCGGACTTGTTTGTAAGATTCGTTGGTTTAAAATTTGTCCTGGCTGCTAGCTTATTTAAGGAATGTGTTATTACTGAAAGAAAGCGTTAGCAGAGTCAGTCGTGGGAAGCAATGCGGCGATAAGCTCACCACTTGCCTCGTCTATTTCCCACGATGGTGCAACCCACAGTGAAAAGAGACCAATTTGAGGCTCTGCCTACCCTTTCGGGGAAAAAGGCGAGTTTCTATGTAGGTATGTATGTATGTCCTGTGTTATTTTTTTTGTTTGTTTTTTCTTATTTCTGATATGTCATGTTTTATTTTGGGGACAAATTAATAAATTTTCTTTCTTTTATTCTTACTTTCTTTCTTTATTGTAAACGCAATACAAAAATGGTGTGTGTCAGCTAACACGCGTGGCAGGAGTTTACTCCAGTTCAAGTAATAAGGTAACTCGCGATAAATACCCGTGATAATATCAATAAATTACTACAGTTCAGTTCAGTATAATGTTACGCAGAGGGAAAACATAACGGATTTCACATTTTGTTATCGCTCGATTTTTCGATTTTATTCCTCATATAGTTGCATACCGTGTTTCTTAATTAAAATCGGAGTAAACTCCAAAAAGGTATATGTTAGCTATGACGCGTTACCGGAGTTTGCTCCAGTCCAGTTCAGTATAAGTTGCGCGTATATGTTACAGATCAATTCAATCGAGGATCCCTCAATCCAGACATACGAAAAAACGTGAGTGGTTCTGTTTTTTTTTGGTAATAACGTTCAATATGAGCGCAACCCTGGTTGATTTGGATGTAGTATTTTGATAAAAATAATTTCCATAATCTAAAATAAAAACTAAGCAGGCATGCTTCAACAAACATTCTTATCTAAATTCTAATCTAAAAATCAATTTGTTTAAGCGCCAAAACCTTTCATGTTCTTCGCAAACCACCGAAAATAAAAGCACTTGCCTTCCCATTTCGGCTAACAGAAAAATCTGCGCTGCTAAGCCTCATTTCGCATAACAAAAGAGTTTATTTACTTAAGGAAGCACTTTACGATAATTAGATTATGAACGGCCCACTGTCTAAACAAGAGCAGGGGCAACGAGGTGGGACCGTTAAGGACAAACCACTATTACCTTAATGTAAATAGAATATGCCTGTGGAAATTGTGGCATAAAAAGGGCTTTTCACACCACCTGCTCGACAATGTCCAAATACATTAATGCAACCTCAACGTTAAGTAAAGCATTATCTCTTTAGGCATATAAAGTTGTATGAAACTCCCTAAGGAATAAAGTGATTTGAATTTGGAACGTCAAATTCGTGAGGAAACTCGTGGAAACTATAAGTAAAAAAAATACCAGGCATTGTAAAGAGGTTTGTTCGAAAATCGAACTGGCCACCATAAGCAGAACTCAAGAAAAAAGTTTACAAAGAATGTGTAACATAAGACGGTGTTTGGTGCTGTGATTTTCAGTGAATTTTAATTGTCTTGAAGAAGGTGTGAAAAGTAGAGTATGCTTCTCTGGAATAAAGCCTGTCTTCGTCTTGGGCAGCTTGAACCCCTCGCTTCACTCAGGACTGTATATAATTGTGGGATAAAAAGGACTTTATATATTTTACGATAGCTGTCGGATACACCTACGAAGTAAGAACAAAAAGCACATATTCCCTGATTCACGCGTTGAAGTTAATTTACCGACCTATTTTACGACGTATAGGTACGTTATACGAATAATCGTATATCACCAAGTTGGACGTAGAGCACAATTAAACAGAATGGTAGATTGTACCTCACCTCACATTAGTGTAAATGTAACTCCCTGTATTGTAATTTTAACTCACTGTATTGTAATTGTAACTGAATAATCCAACTAATACTGTGTTTATTCCAGAGCTTAGATTAAAAACCACACGTCAATTAGGAAGCTCATTAGCAAAGCTAATACAGAGCTACTGACAGTCAGACCACAGATAATTATTGCTCTGTCGTACGTGAGATGTACAATATATATTGGAAAGGCAAAGGGTTATATTGATCACTAGGGAAACGCCCGTGACTTTGCCTGCGTGTAGTTTTTTCCATTCAAACTTCAGCACCCCCTTAGTTAGGGGCTGAATTTTGGAAATTCTGTTTTTGGTACACCCTTAAACCACAAAAGGAATGTGCCCTTAAAGTTTCAGATTTCTAGGACTTATGGCTTAGGCTGTGCGTTGATAGTCAGTCAGTCAGTCAATCAGTCAGTCAGTCACGCAACAATTTTATAGAGGAATTGGTCCAAAGGCTGCGAGTGGAACACCAAGTGCTTGTGAGTGGCCAAACTGTAAGAAGGCGACTGCATGAAAGCAATCTATACGCTCTCGTAGACCACTCCGGGTCCCACCTTTACGGAGAGGCAATCGTGGACGACGATTAGAATGGGTTCGGAACCACGTGGACTGGGGCCGTGAGCAATGGTCCAATGTGCTGTTCACGGATGAATCCAGGTTCGGCTTCCATCCAGATTCACGAAGGACGCGTGTTTGGCGAGTTCCTGGACGATGGAGCCGTCTTCAGAACCCTCAGGAAGTTCACCCATACCAAGGAGGAACAATTATGGTTTAGGCAGGAATTCGTCCTGGAGGACGGACGGATCTCGTTTGGGTGCGGGGCAATATGACGGCAGAACGATACGTCCAACAGGTGCTGGGGCCCGTAATCTTGCCCCACAGAACACAAATGGGGCAAGGTTTCCTGCTCATGCACGACAATGCCCGGGCACACACGGCGAGAACGGTAGCAGCTTGGTTACATACACACAATGTTAGGGCCTTAGACTGGCCTGCTTAATCGCTAGATCTAAATCCCATTGAGCATGCGTGGGATATGCTGCAAAGAAGAGCTCTGAAGGAAGTTCCTGAAAATCTGGCTACAGAAGATCAACTTTTTGCGCACCTCAGAAGGACATGGGACAATATTGCGCAGCAAGACATTGACAACCTTGTTCTGAGCATGCCGAATCGTTGCCGATGTGTTATGAACATCATGGGTGCTTTCTCAGACTACTAACTTCAAGTTTATAAACACAAATTAAATGATTTCTCTATTTTTTTCAGTTTTTACTCATAAATTAAAAGTAAATTCATATACGGTTTCCGTCTATGCTTCATTTTTTTCCATAAAATCCTGAAATTTTAATCGAAGTACCTTAACCATTATTAAAAAATTGTAGAATATTAATATAACGTATATTTTAAATATATACATGTCATATAAATAATTAACACATTGATAGTAATTCGCTTTTTTAAAAATATCCCTAGACCGTGTTGATGTGTGTATATTGATAAGAACGTTGTCAATCATCGGTGATTTTGAGAAGTGGCTGTAGTTTTCTCCTACCATTTAGTCCTGTGAGGGGCAGATTAAGATTAACGTCGGTGCGTCCATATTCACCTTAACCCCACACCAAGATTCTCATACCGTCATCAGATTGCTCTCACCAGGTGGGTCTCAGGCTTACTCTCGGCTCGCTAGTGTCGAATCATACCTGAAACAAAAATGTCCACAGTTATTTTAGACGCGCAGTAGATACGAATTTCCATAGTAAAATAATTTAAGACATGGCATCTTGCTGCAATGTTATTAGACCCATCCTCGAATGGGAGCGTCGAATACGTAATTCCAAGTATTTTATTATTTTCTCTAGAGCTTAAGGTATACAATCTGATTAGCAACTTATGGAAATCATCTTTTCACAAGATACTAAAGTTTAACAACTAAACTATACTTGTGGTTTATTCAACAATTTACTAATGTTTAACGCATATTTATCGGTATGTCTTAAATTTTAAACTCGGACTTGTTGGTGCCATTCGTTGGTATGAGATTTTGTCCTGGCTGCTGTTATTACTGGAAGAAAGCGTTAGCCGAGTTAGTCTTCGGAAGCAATGGTGGCGATGAGCTCACCAATTGTCACGTCTATATTCCCACAATGATGCAACTCATAGTAAAAATAGGCCCATTGAGGTTCTGCCATCACTTTCGGGAAAAAGGCGTGTGTCTATGTATGTTAACGACCTCTGTGGTGCGTCGGGCGAGTAGCCGGCTGAGATGCGAGAGGTTGCGGGTTCAATTCACGCTGCGGGACAAATGTTTGTACGATCTGCAAATATTTGTTCCGGGTCTGGGTGTTGTGGTACCAAGGTATTCGTAGTTCACAGGGAATCCTAGTGTGGGATCAGGACTATGTATGTTACTGTTGGGTGTTATGTTATGTTATGTTATGTATACGTCCTAGTACATTTATTTAACGCGTGGCGGTTTATCTATAATTTACTACGAGTTGAGTGACCCTCTTTTTTCCTTTCTTGGACTTGTCTGCGGGTTTGATTTTCGTAGGACAATATTAGTATAAAGGTTGTAGTAATTTATTTTCTTAATTATTCAACATAAATTATTATTATTCGGATGGCCGACATCGGGCCATCCGTAAAAAATACCTAATATAAACAAATAGTTTAGCAAGGTAAATCAAAGTAATAAAAGCTGCAGAAAGAAGTCAAATTACAAGAATTTTATTGAATGAAATCATAAGGATAATTTGTAATCGTCTTATAAACTAAAATTAGTGCTGTTCCAACGCGACCAAACTTAGAAGAATCAGGCAACAAAGATAGTTTGGCTTTCATTATTTATGATCGTTCTTACTACTAGATATCATATCATATCATTTGTTTTTTTTCTCTTTATACTTAGAATGGCGGTACAAGCAAATGGCCCACCTGATGTTTAGCGGTACCCTCTGCCTATGCATTTGCATGCACTGCTTTGCACTGCGCCCGCCACCCTGAGACATAAAGATGAAAAGTCTCATGTGCCTGTAATTTCACCGGCAACCATACCCTTCAAACCGGAACACAGCAATGCGAGTACTACGCGGCAGAAATAGGTATGGTGGTAGTACTTCCCCGGACGAAGTCTTTCACAAAAAGCTCTACTACTACTAAAAAAGGTAAAGTAGGAAGATGATCATCATCAGCCTGTGGATTTATTATGCCTATAGATGCCACGACGAGCTTGAGCTGTTTCCATCCACTGACTTCCTGCTACCTTACAGATACCGTTAGTCCATCAAGAAGAGTGCTTCCTTACACTCTCACAAAAGACTCTTACAAAAATATCAATTACTCTGAACAATTAAAATCGATGGGTTTCACGGCTCATTGGGGAGAGTAATTAACCCAAATACATTTCTTTGGCTTTCGACTTGCTGCCTGGGATAGTGCGGAGAAAATCTTGCCACAGGGGAGATTGTATCTACGAGTTATTTGATGATATCCTTTGTTTTAGTAACTGGGATACAATCAAAAATAAATAGGTTCAGTGTGTCCAAGCCGTTATTTTCTTGCTCATGTTGCATCAAAGTCTTTCTAATAACTCTACAATGGACTTAACATTCCATACACTATCAACGCCAAAAAGAACAGTGTAGTGTAGTTTTGAAAATTCGAAAGATGACAAATGAGTTCGATGATGAGTTTAAATGAGTTGCCAGTTCACACTCTAGAGTCCGCACCACGACTGAAGTCTGACGGCTTTTTGAGGAACTAACGGATAACAGAAGTAGATTTTCGCTTTTGCACTTTTGCGCATAGAAACTAGCGCTCCAGTCACCGGACTTCAGTCGTGGCGCGGAATCTACTACTCAACCAAAAATGACTACTCACCCAAAAATTTTTCTTTTTTATTGGCCATTTTTTTTTCCATTTTTTATGGTTTTTTTTTTGGTTGTTCGTTTAAAACATCAAAAAACAGTGTTCTTTTGTTCGGTGTAATTTGACTGCAAAAACGTACAGTATATTTAGTACAACAGTATGTACTAGCGTAGAAAATAAACTGTAAGTTTTTGCAGTCAAATTTACAGTCATTGGGTGAAGACGCCAAAGGTATCCAAGGGTCTATCCTAGATCTAGATATTGATTTATGTGTCTTTTATTTTATTTTTAATATCTATAATTAAATAAGTGCACTGTGTAAACTAGTGCAAAAAATTAGAGATATTGCATACTTACTATAAAATAAAAGCTATGGAACCGCTACGGTATAGAAGATTATCAGTCAAACTAAAATGTACCTATTGTTCCTTTATGCGGTAAAATGGGCTAAGTTTATTTAACCGAAAATCTTTTGTGAGCCACTCACTTCATCGATCACTTTCAGACCTCTACCCTACTAGGTACCGTCGCTCCTTGTGCCCGCGTCCTTTTCCTAAGTCAATCTGACCCACGTACAACCCACGATCTTTACTGTTTCGCTTATCGGCACTTAAATATCAATTTCATCAACCAATGAATCAATTGTTTATATGTTTCAGATAATGTTACAACTATTATAAGTTCTATTTCTACCAGTTTAGGCATGCAAAAATTTAATTCTAAGAGGCAATAATATAATAAGTGTCTCTAACAAAAATGCAGTCGTGCGGTGCCTTCTTTTACAAGCTTTTATTTAACTTGCAATGTATGTATTAGGTGGAATCCGGGTAGAATCTTGGAACTGAATGTTGAAGCAGTTATCCTCAACCGATTGAGCTGAAATTTAGCATCCCTGTCAAGTTCCGATAACAAATGACAATACAATATGATGGCGATAGCGAGCTGATCTAATGATAGAGACCGAAGGTGGATAACGGAACTCGTCGATGTATAATAGTAGACTGGCCGTATTTAGGCTCATTTTGATCAGCACACGGTTACGATCACTAATTTTATGAAAGCTTGTATTGAAAAAAATATTTTCAAACCACCTGCTCGACAAAGGCCAATTACATATCATGCAACCTCAACGTTAAGTAAAGCCTTATCTCCCTAGGGATATAAAGTTGTATGAAACTCCCTAGGGAATAAAGTGATTTTAATTTGGAACGTCAAATTCGTGTGGAAACTCGTGGAAAACTCTAAGTAAAAAAAGCCCATATGGCATTGTAAAGAGGTTTGTTCGAAAATCGAACTGGCCACCATAAGCAAAACTCGAAAAACAAGAAAAAGGTACGTTTACAAAGAACACAGAAGTGTACTACAAAGAATGAAAAACAAAAGACGGTGTTTGGTGCTGTGATTTTCTGAGTTTTTTTTTTATTTTTTATATAGTTTGAGCCTGTCACGTCATGGGGTTTTTTTACAATTGGCGCCGCATGGCTTGTGCATTTGTCATTGTTAAAATACCACCAAAAAAATGCAAAATAACTCGAAACACACAAGGAAAAGAAATAAAATGAAAGTAGACGACGTCTCGTTTCGAAAATGGCGTAACGAATTTCTACAAAACTTATTTAAAATATTAATATTTTAAATAAGTTTTTAATTAGGTACTCTTCCCATGGGGGTTTTAGCATATATATTTTTATAGGCGCCGTAACTATCTTTACGATGGTGATTTCCCCTTTTGGCTATCAATTATTGGTTTCGATAAAGCGCCCAATCTTTGTACACTATATTTCTGGCGAGCACCCCGATTCTGAAACAGAAGAGAAAAAGAGAAAGCTTGGACTGAAAAAAATATTTTTCTCAAAAAACTTATGAGTAATAACATCGCAATTGAATTCTCCTACTACTACTTAGTGTCGAGAACTGATTCTTACTTAGTGAGAAAGTCAAAATTATTTAAAGTTTATACCAAGCACCCCTTGTCATGTCACAGGGACTTACGAAATGTGGCTTGCAGGTATTATAGTCAAAAGGTAATGAAAAACAATATTTTCCCTTAATAAATTTAACAGTAACACGACTCTTTGTACCTATTCAATTTGTGAGAATGAGTGGCACAAAGAAGATGGTAAATAATGTTAATAAAGCTCATGTTTTATTTTACTTAAGCAGAGGCAAGCGTGAGTCTTCGTCAATTCTTATAAATAAATTGAGTTTAGTCGCACACGTATAGAAACGTATAGGAAAACATGAAGATCTGCAGTAAAGGTAAATAAAACACCAATGATTGAAAAAGCTTACCAAATAAGCCTAAAATTTCATGATAAAAGTTATGTGACTTTTCGCAATATATATATGTGCCCTATGATAAATAGATATATTGCTATAAGGAAATTGGTTGGCTTATACGATATCCGTAATAAATTGAACATGAGGATTTATTAAATAGAAGGGATTTCCTGCTTCCTGTATGGTTGGAATGGAAGTAATTTTGATTAAGTTGATACCTTCGAGGACACTAGTACATATCACCCTAATCTCTTAAAAAAAGCTATTTATTGCAAATTCATGACGAATAGTAGAGTTAGTTCTATGTACGGCAAAAAAAAATACATAGAGATGACACAGCTTTTTTTTCTAGTGAGTTCATGTACTTATGTAACATGCCATGTATGTTTCACAGCCTTAGAGCTTTTTATTAATTTAAAAAACAAGGATAATTTTAAATCATCTTATAAACTCAATTTATGTACTCCTGTTTCAACGCCTCTAAACCATGAAGAATCAGGTAACAAACACATACCTACATACATACATACTTCTTTTTCCCCGAATGGGGGTTAGGCAGTGCCTCAATGGGCCCCTTTTCACCACGAGTTTTTCAGTGGGTTGCACCATCGTGGAATGGCTTGGATTTATTTGATAATACTTCTTAGGTGGGAAGGACCTGTGTGGTGCCTGGAGAACCTGATTCAAAGAAAAACAGATACAACTTAAAAACCTTAAGTAGGTAGTCAAAAGTCAGATGAAAGTAGTATCAACAAAAGTTACACACATGCTACGCTTGATAAACTTATAAATAACAACCAATATGCGATTGAACACTATATATATGAAAAGTTCAACCACTCACGTTTCAAATAGAACGTTATAAACCCTGATCTCATAACAAATAGCACAGCAAAGACAGAGACGTTTAATTGACTAGTGCCAAATCAATATCACCGCCTGGCGCAGACGTGACTCGAAATAGTGATGAACCCGATACCACTACTGCCCGGGATACCTGCTAGAAATCTAACGTATGTGCTGGGAACGTCTGCCCACATAATAATGAACAGAACTCGCTTAGGATTCAACATCAGATCCACAACCATGTGTTTGGCCATTTGATTTAGGAAATGGCTACGGCGAATTTACAGTGTCTTATGTCAGATAGGGACATTGTTAGTTATTATAATATCTTACATACATATAACAATACTATGTAGTAGGTAGTTCTCGCGAGCACAAACTTGTGATGAAATCGATGCATAATATATATCTTGACAACCTCTAAACCGATTTTGCTCATATTCGAAAGTATTGTTTAGATTTGAGTACAGTATGTTTCTGCAAAATATTATCAAAATCGGCCTGTAAAAGGTGCCGCAAAAAACTTCCCCTTTTTTGGGGAAATACTCCTCCAATCAGAAATCGCCGAGGACAAAAAAACTTATGAAATTGTAGCCCCTGTGTATCTGTCGTCAAGATTAGTTGAAAAATACTGCCTGTACGTGAGTATCAACATAACAACATTACATCAACAACATCAACAGATAAAAGCAAATTTGCTTCGCTCGCTCGGTCAATAATTTCAAGATTAGTTAACAAACGAAGATTATGTCTTAGATACATAAAATAAGTTTTTTGTGAAAAATATTTTTTTCAATACAATCTTTCATAAAATTAGTGATCGTATGTTTATGTTTATGTTTATGTTCATGATCGTAAATGTGTGCAGATCAAAATGAGCTATCGAATGACACGGCCAGTCTACTATTATCCATCGAGGAGTTCCGTTGTCCACCTTCCGTCTCCATCGTCAGATCAGCTCGCTGTCACCACCATATTGTATTATCATCGGAACTTGACATCAGGTATGCCAAATTTCAGCTCAATCGGTTGAGGATAACTGCTTTAAAATTCAGTTGCAAGATTCCACCCGGAAATACATTGCAAGTTAATATAAAGGTTGTAAAAAATATAGAAATATACTTTGGTCGAAGGAAATATATGATATTTGGAAGGAAAGCATTGGAAATACTTTAGCATGCAAACTAATGTAATTATCCTACTCAACCATGATTTTATGTCATTTAAGACTCAAATCCCATGCTCACAAAGTAGACTAGTTCGTAGAGAAAAAGAATGTAACGTGTTTTCCTCTACAAGGTCGGATACTAATGTTTGTGGCGATCGCTCGCTATAGCAGACCTCCTAAATAATTACGGTCAGGTCTCTCCCAAGGTGAAATATACTCTGTGATTTTACGACGCGCCTGCGATGGGAGATGTTCAACGAGATATTTATAATGTACCTACACATACTCAGCTTTTTATTTCATTTCTTTGTCGGGATTCGATACCTACGCCCTTTTCCCGTTAGCTATATGGTGGTTTTCATGCAACATAAGATATAATTTCTTACTACAGACATAATAATACTGCAGGGAACTCCTCTTACGATGATCCCTGTATAAAATAATAGGACAAAGGAGTCTGCGTATTACTTATCAGTTTGATCACCCCCATCAGTCAGTTTCCTTCGCCAGTTTCGCTAATTCAACGCTTTTGCTAATTCGTCATTTCAATTCAATGACTGAAGTCTATGTCAGTAAATCAGACGAGTTTAAGCTTTAAAGTGCCTCAGTTGAAAGTTTATTGGTCTGGAAAGTTTTGAAAAAGTTTTTTCCGAATCGTCTTTACTAAAACCACCTCAAGCGATTTGAATTCAAAAATTATCTACTACATTGGTAGATAATTTTTGAATTCAAATCGCTTGAAGATTATTTGGTAATGTTATTGATTCTATTTAAGTTGTCTTATAATAAAATCACAAAGAAATATTTTCATCAAAATTGGGTTGAAACAAGAATATAAATTTAGTAAGCTGGGTTGAACCAATATACTTACCTAAATGGGTAAACGTTGTTGCATTGAAACAAGAAGCACTCAAACTGGTAAATTCGAAGTCACTTTACAAGTAAGTACAAGGTAATTTTATAAAATAAACTCTCAGACTCTTTTCTGTGTTCCATTAAAATTGGAAAAAGGAACGCTTACGGAAGCACATCGGTGTCTAGCACGCACATACCTAGGTATGTTCTAGCACGCATAAAACGGTGAAACTAATTACTCTATTCACGACTAGATGTCGCCACAGGAAAAAATAGAACGCGCTATATCCCTTACTTCCTAAAGCATTTTTGCGAGCTGATGATATAGTAAAATGCCCGCGTCCATAAAAGGGATTGAATGTTACCATATATTTAAAAGAAAATTGTGTAACTTTTTGGTTGAAAGAGCGTATTACTCCGTAGCTGAATATTTGACAGATAATTTTAATTAGGCGTAAGTTTATTTTGACTTGTATTATCCATTTGACATATTGTTTAATAATATTTGTATACTAATTAATTTGTTAATATATTGTCTTTAGATTTTAGTAATAATTCGTAAAATAACTAAATAAGTAATGTATTGGGAATTTAATAATATATTTTAAAATTTAATTTTGCATGCCTATAGTGGTAGAAATAGTTGGTACTTTTTAAAAATTTATAACCTCTTTGTAACACTATTTGTAGCAAATAAACAATTTGATTGATTGATTGATGATCCCGGCAAGGAAACGGCTGCACTAATTTCTACAAACATAGCTAATAACCATTTCGCAAACACCATCTTTCATATAAAGAAAACCGTATCTAAATCTGTTAAACGTTTTGGAGATAAATGGGAACATTCGTATACAAAACCTCTACCCTAAACGCATATACCCCCGCTCCGTTCTGGTAAAAATATAGCTTCGTCATTACAGAAATGCTGTCTCCACATTATTTACTTAGACAGAGTTCCAAATTGTATGCATGTTGCTTCCATCTCGGAAGCTGAAGATTGACATCTCTATAAACATTTCTGTATTTCCGGGAATGTTTGTAAGTGGAACAAAGTTTCTTATATGTACGATTGTACTCGTAATATTGGACGAGTGTGTTCTACGAGTTTCTGTGTTCAATAACTGCAAAATTCAGACTAATAGATCACACACCTTAAGTTTTTAAACTGATTTGCATTCCTTAAGGTGGGGTAGAACGCAAAATTCCCAATTTAAGATTTAATTATAACCTGACTAAATCAAGTACAATATTCTAATAAAAATATGCATGGATGCTATAATATATTCGTGATTCCAAGGGATCACTGTACCAGAAACACGATAAGACAATATTTTATCGATAGAAAAAAAAAACAAAGTTAACCTCGAACGTTTGGCTAGATTCGATTGTTTATTAAAATGGTGCATATTATTGGGTAAAAAAATCGATTAATAAAATCAATACAACAAAACTGACTTTGTAAAATGATATATTATGTTTTATGAGATGTTCAATAAAAACGGCTTTTTCAAACAGCGCGATGCGTTTTTTTTGTATGAAGATTTCTGAAACAATTATAATTATTATGCTTTGTTAGCGAAATTATTAGGTAATGCCCTAACAATAGCATATACTAGCATATGCACTAGGGCACTTGAGTGCTTCCATAGTGGTTTCAAGCAGTACCTATAGCACTATACCTAAACCTATATTTACAACTAGAAAGCTAGGTTATACTAAATAAACAATCTGTACTTCCCTTAGAACCCTCTATCTGAAATAAAATCTCGTAAAACGACAGAAAACAGAGCCCTAAAGAAGTTAATATAAATATTAATCCCGCCAGTTCCAAGAAACTAAAGTGGGACGGGACAAACATACCAATGAGAAGTAAATAGCTACAAGATATATCCCACATCAAAGTTTTTATTCAACAAGCATCAGTAGAACTTTGCAAAATGAAACCAGCGAAGCCTTTCGACGTTCAGTCTCCACAGCTATAAGTCCAGAAATAGAAGTGGGATATTTTCATAATTAATATTGACATAATTATATAAATTCATGCAGTCAAACACAAAAGGAACCGAGTATTTTTCCGGAATGGCTCTGAGCAGTTACAATTTTCGAGCTCACTCAACCTTGAGCGAGGGCAGGCGCGCATTAGCGGGGGAAAAATTAGATTTAACCCCGACCACCGGTGTGAGGTTTTACCTACGTGAACGTAGCCAGGGCTTAAAGTGGGGCCTCAGACAAATAGAGAAAGTTCAGACAGAACAAGGCGTACGAAACAAGTGAAGCCGAAAATTACGCTCATAAACACAGAATAATTTCATGATTCCAATTCACGAGTTGTGTTAGATGGACCACCTGAAGCCAGGAAGGCATCTGGGCAATTTCCCGTGACCTGGAAGTCTTAGCTTCCAGCGAAGAAACTAGGGTAAATAGCGCCAGTTAGAGTACCTTACCCTCAGCTCAAGATGGAGCTGCTGATGACCCGATTGATGACAGAATAACAGTACTACACGTGCACAGTCCTGCAAGGATCATTTGGCACTTGCAGCTATTGTAATCTAATATCAAATAGCGTCACAACCATAGACGTAGAATTTTTTCGCTACGCTAAATAGACAAACGAAGCGTGGGAGAGAGAAGTCATTTTTAAATGTACCCCGTGCAAGAAGAAAAGTGACAGCAACAATGTATTGAATGTGACATGTTTTGCTTGAGTACTTGCCCATACCGGACGGTCTCTTGTGCAGTTTAACTAATTTCGTATTTTTTTTAGTAATCTTACTATTAAATAACAAATATTACTTTGTGTGACAATGGTGTCATGTTCAGTTTGTGACTGTGAATATACAAGACGTAATTATCCGGGAAAATACACGTTTCACAGGTAAATAAGAGATTATTGGTAGTTCGATTGTATTGCTTATTTTATCAATTCTGCTTTAGTAAATGGCCTAAAAACCAGTTTCATTCGTAGATTAGGACTTTCCCTTATATTTTTTAATAATATTTCGTTGCTGCACCTAGAAATAAACAGTATTTTATGTAAAATATAAAAATGTTTGATTACGATAGGGCTTGACCAAGTGATGACGTCAGAAATATCGATAGTCCTGTTGCAGTCTATATCGTAGTACAATAGGCATCATGTAAAAAGAACGCTGGCGGCCAAGCTTCTTCAGGCGTTCCAGCGTTCGTTTTAAGAGATTACTTACTTTTCTACTTATTTAAGAGATGTATACCTATGCATTCAATGAGTGCCTACCTAGTTTACTACTTTTTACATGACGCGCACTATACCTACCTATTAATTAAATTTTTGTCCATCCTAGAATGGAGGTTTAGTTTGTTTGGAGTAAATATGTGTGCTCTGTTAACATTTTACCGTTTTTTAAAAAATCTATAATAACCAGGTGGACATTGAGGTGTGTGTTTTTGTATTGACTATTGAAAAGGTAACTTTAAAGCACCACGGGTGTTTTTATTGCAGTTTGTGTAGTAGATATTTTGGAGTAAATATTTACGTTGTTGTACACACTCCTTTTTCCCGAAAGGGTATATTTATTTTTTATTTTTTATAAATAAATATTGTTTATTTCTGCTTAATAAAATAATAAGTAACAAATTAAATTTAAATATACCCCAGAAATTCCGTTCCAGCGGGACTCGAACCTGCACCCTCGCCTGTGATCAGCGATGCCTTTACTTTCGAACTTTGAACAGAAGGTTTCCAATGAAACACCTGTAGATACAGCACTATCAACTTGGCGCTATAGCCGAGTTGATAGTGCCCACAAATTTCGTCTCCAGCGTCATAGCTCGATCTATGGCTAAATTGTTTAAGGCATCGCCGATGACAGGGTTTTTGGGTTACATTTAAATTTAATGTTATCCATAAAGCGTGGTTTACACTTGAAAAATAATAAACTTTGGGGTAACAAATTGTCTATAGATAAAGTAACAGAGTGAAAAATTATATGGGCGTAGCACGGCTGATATAAAATGTTTTTGTGCTTTCAGATTTCCAAGTAATCCTTTGCTACGAGAAAAATGGTTATCGGTTATAAGAAGAGTGGGATGGACTCAAATAAGATCTCCACTAGGTATATGCAGCAAACATTTTAAGTTTAAATTTAAAAGGGAAACTCTAAGATCCCACCTATAATTAAAACTGTAATATTTAGGGGTCAATAAATAATAAAGGTTTATTTATTAACTGTATTCAAAATTCTCTTTATGACGTCAAATCTGCCAAACTGTGTTATTCATGAAAGACTTAATCTGCATTAAGATGTATTTATCTACCATACACATCACGGACGGATGATGAATTCTATCGACAATGTAAAAGTGTTGGTCGAGGACAACACTATTTTTAACTCGGACATAGACTTTCACCAACACGTGCACATATTTTTTTTGGTTCCATCTTCGATCTCTGATTGTAGATCTAGTACATATACTAAATCTATGGTCACAACGGTGGCCACAAGACGTCAAATGATCCTTGTAGGACTGTACATACGCACTCCCACAGACTATGGATCCAAACTAAGCTCATCACTTCTTAGTTTGTGTCGGTGTGTTAGTGTAGGGTGCTTATTTATGTGTTATCTGTGTAACACGCACTGGCTGGCTTCAGTTTGCTAAGGGACAATGTTCAGTCTTTCTTCCTTTATCTGTTTGAGGGCGGGGCTAATCTAAAAGGTGAGTAACTGTAAGATGTGTTAGATTGACGTAGAGGGGTGGGCAAGACAATCTTCTAAGGATTCCTTGTTTGATGGAATGGAAACGGATATGAAAACCTAAGAGAAACTTGTATGTTTGATTTGATAAAGTTTATGCAAAATTCAGTTGCGTTCTGTTTTTGAATGTTACTTGAATAACTGTGTTTGTTTTTGCACAAATCTCTGTGTTCTATCTAAGAAGTTGCCTTACTACTACCATCCATTTAAGAAGTCATATCTAATCCAAATTACTGAATACATTTGATAGCGATACATAGGGAATTTGAAGTGTAGGTACTTTTTTAAAATATTTTAAGGTGACACAAGCAGACGGCCCGCCTGATGAAGAGCAGTCACCGCCGCCTATGCACATCTGCAACACCCACGGTATTGCAAGCGCTATTGATATTTCTCTTGAATATACACATATTGTAGCCCTATGGAAAGACATCCAACGCGAGATTATTCCACGCTTTTCAGGTGCAGAAATTTTCTGATTGAATGACAGCTTCAGCCCCTCTTCCACCCTGGCTACGTCCACGCCAACATCTATGCCCCTTTTAGCTACCGCCCACCAGTTTATCCATTTTTATATTTCGCTCAACCGCCTTAGAATGAAGCCAGTATTTCTTAATTTGAGATGGACATCTTTTATTTTATTTATTTGTATTTAAGTAAGGAGTTGTATATTCCCAAAACGGTTATAGCCTTTATGCTACATGTTTACTTCGAATATATATTCATAACAGTCACGCACCGAAACACGGGATCAATGTGATTCCATGTTTTGTGTAACAATAACTGTTTCTTTTAAACACACGTTTTTATCGACAGTTTACTTTTATGTACAAATTGATGTTATTTGAACGCTTTCAGCAAGCTTTCAGAGAGAAACGTTGGCGCGCACTGCATAAACAAACACTCAAATTTTTGCCGCACAGAATGCAATTTATTTTACGGAGTTACAGGAGACTGCATAATTTAAAAAATTCGGGGCAAAGAAAACAATTTAGAGGGAAATTAACATTTACGCAATAACGGGTTTACGGGCAAGCGTTGTGCCCCGTGTTTACGCCTGCCCTTTGTTCCCTAACTGAAAGGGTGAACTTAACATCGCAGCACTTAACCGTAAACTACTCATGCCTGTACGTGCTAAAATGTGTACAACTCGACAATATTTTTACGTTTCCGCTCACATGTGATATTTTAAGCAACAATGCTTGCACACTATAACTTGCACAGCGAATGTTTCATCAAAACGTAGTGTTGGTTTACGTCAGTAAAGTCTAAACAATAACTCCCTGTATTCGCAGCTTGTTCGAAGTGAATTGTACCCTGAACTTGTGTGTAGCCTTAATTATGTTAATAAGCCCGAGAATACGCCTTGTTTAAAGCCCTTGAATTAATCCTGAATGAATTTGGGATAGGCTGAAGGAAGTGCGGAGTTTAACCACAGGCCATAGAGAACATTCATTTCACTCAGACCAAAAGTAATGTGACCGAGAAAAAGGCCGAGACACAATGAATAATTAATTGATTCTATGGGAAAACCAAGATGAAAACAAGTGAATACACGTAAGTATAGGTACGTGGCAACTAGAATACCGAGAACATTTTATAGGTATTATGGTTACTTGGCTAGAATACCTACGTATCTACCAAAAGTTACTTCCTAAGTAGGTATACATTTTAGGTACATTAGATTTAAGTTACGAACTTACGATTAATATTTGTTTGGAGTAATACTTTTTTACATAATTCTTTCCGAAAAAATCTGACTTCAAAGCTAGAGATTTTTATGAAAATAAGAACAATCTGAAATCCCAAGAATATCCCTTCAAATATAAAAATCAATTTTCCATATCGGTTCATAAATGACGGAGATATGAGGTAACAAACATACAAAAACATACAGTTGAATTGAGAACCTCCTCCTTTATTTAAAGTCGGTAAAAAAACAAAAACAATGCGGTTGTTTACTTCAATGATCATGAGCGTCATGGAGAGACGAAAGATGATCCAGTGGCTTATTTTGTAGCCATTTTCTATCTACGGATGACATCGAGCAACACGGAGGCCTGCAATGCTCTAAGACGGATGATCATTAATATGCAGCCACAATGAGTGTCATATTCCAGAACAACAAAATAATTTTTATTTATGTAAAGAATCATTTTAATCCAAGTAGGTATGTAAAAAAACACAATTATAGACCGTTGCTAACAATCTAATGGTAGCTCAACTGATCCATATCACTACTCTAGTAGTAGTAGTAGTAGTAGTTATAGTTAGTTAGTTCCGACTAATATGCTGGCTACATTGCCACTATTTGCCACGCTGAATGGCAATACTAATGCGTTGGTCCTATAAAATACTTCATTTGTTTTGATCCTTCGAGCAATACGGCCTCCGGCGGCGCGGCGCGCGTCGTGGCATCTACCGGTTTTGATGTTTTGGGTTAGTTTTTTTTTTATTGTCTAATAGGTATATAATCAAAGTGTTTTTGTAAAACATGAACACGCGTTAAAGTTTATTCGAACAGTTTCTGTAGTGCTTAAGCCAAGTATTCTTTGCACTGTGGGTTAGCCTTTAGAATTAAACAGCCTATCACCTTGTAAGTCCCAGGAAAGGATTAGACGCTTTTCATTTCGCGGGTCAATGGGCGCGGGACAAGACACGCGATTAGTTCTACGCAGAGAGGTCGAATTACAGAAGTTCTAAGGTTCTAACGTATTGTAGGCAGTAATGACATTGTGGTAAAATGCCACTGTTAGATTAGGCTGAGATAAAGGATTTGGGTTCAACATCCTCATCATATCAGTATCATGTACAACTTGTCTCATCCCTCTGCTGATCATAGGTACCAATAACCTCTGCGCCAGCCTTGGAGGATTGACGACCACGGAGGTACTGCGTATAAGTCATCCTTTTCTCTCTCTCCTTGGCATCATCAGATAGGAATGATGGTTCATTCCTATCTGATAGTTGGCTCTGTCTTTCTCGTTTTTAGGGTGCCATACCCAAAGGGTAAAACGAGACCCTATTACTAAGACTCCGCTGTACGCCCGTCTGTCTGTCACCAGGCTGTATGTCATGAAGCGTGATAGTTAGACAGTTGAAATTTTCACAAATGATGTATTTCTGTTGCCGCTGTAACAACAAATACTAAAAAACAGAATAAAATAAATATTTAAGGGGGCTCCCATGCAACAAACGTGTTTTGTTGCCGTTTTTATAGATAATGGTTCGGAACCCTTCGTGCGCGAGTCTGACTCGCACTTGGCTGGTTTTTTTAACACATCTGTCCTGCCCATTTAATTTTCAGTCTTCCTTTTCTGGCCCGGATGATCGTGATCATTTTATGGACAATATAATATTATGTTGATGATCCAGAGTAACGGCTTAGCAGATTTTGATAGCATTTGTAGTTTGGATGGATGATATTTTTATCCCAACACCACGCGTGCAAAGCCGCGTGTAAAAGCCTTATCATAAATATATTAACCTAGCTTATAATAGAACTAGAATTATAAATTATTAATCTCCAATATCAGATACATAAGTTACAAACACCCAAGCCAGGTCATTTGATATTGCACTGCAGGTATAAATTTTAGTAACTATGAACTTTATGCTATAGAAATTGGATATTAAACTTTCAAAAATAAATTGTGAGCTTATTTATTTTCCCCTGATTGTTTGAACAACAAAGTAGGACTTTATATCACTTGGGGCTTCTGAAACCAATTTCAGCAATTTCAATTAAATTTAGTTTCTAATTGAAAACATCTAATTTGTTGATATCTCAGTGTTTCAGAAATGTTAACTCTTCAAACAATAAGTAGACTTTCTTTGTATCAGTTGATATATTTGTATCAAATATAAAAAATAAAAAAATAAAAAAAAAACAATTAGGTATTATTTAAGTCCACCTAACGGCGAGAAAATAATAAAACCCTGGCCAAAAAACTAATTAACATAACATAACACAAAACACTAAAAGTCACATACATATTCTGATCCCACACTAGGATTCCCTGTGTCGTGGGTATCAGAAACTACAAGCACCATGGTACCACGACACGCAGATGGAACTAAATATTTGAAACCATTTGTTCCGTAGTGGGAATCGAACCCGGTTCTCTCGCATCTCAGACGACTACTCGCCCGCCGTGCCATGGAGGTTGCGCATGTCTTTGCTGGTCACCAGAAAGATCTTTCATTCAAATAAACAACCGGGCCCAAGTTGTCAACAACTTTTGTCTATTTTTGTTCGCCAATAAAGAATATTATAGGTATTTCTCATACTCACAAAAAGTCATAATACCTATTACTAGCGTAATATTAGCTATTATGTTTACTCAGTAAATACAAATACTATTTGAAGATTGCTTTTTATAAAAGGTTTTTACTATGCTCCGAAATTCAGCATAAACGTACAAGTTAAAATATCACAATCTGCTCTTGTAACCATTATTATCAGTCAAACAAAGATGCTATTCGTTCCGGAGATCCAAAGAAAAAGCTTTGTAACAGACAATTAAATGCAGCTACGAGGAATTAATTCCTTCCTAGCGACCGACGAATCAAGAAATTTTCATATATTTTTTTCGCTTCTCATTCTCTAAAAAATTTTAATTTTAGCTAAGCGTAGGCGAACTAAACTAACTAAAATGTACTTTTCGATGTTCTATTTCTGAAATATTTTTATTAGAATTTATATTTGAATATGCAACTGAAAGCGACCTACACTGCTGCACTAGTATTGGCGATCGTTGGATGTATGCGTCAGTGCGTTTGTCAACAAGAAATTTAAAACCGGCCAAGTGCTAGCCGGACTCGCACACGAAGGGTTCCGTACTATAATCTATAAAAACGGCAAAAAAATCACGTTTGTTGTATGGGAGCCCCCTTAAATATTTATTTTATTCTGTTTTTTAGTGTTTGTTGTTATAGCGGCAACATAAATACATAATCTTAGAAAATTTCAACTGTTTAACTATCACGGTTCATGAGATACAGTCTGGTGACAGGCGGACAGACAGACAGACAGACAGACAGACAGACGGACAGCCGAGCCTTAGAAATAGGGTCCCGTTTTACCCTTTGGGTACGGAACCCTAAAAAAGTTGGTATTGCCGCGTAATCTCTAGAGATTTTACTGTATTTTATTTTCTCGCAATCTAAGTGAAAATTATTTAAGTATTTATGAGTATTTAACTCGGGACTAAAACCCATTCATACGTGATTCTATAGCCCCCCTCGCTATCGCAAGGGAGGCCAAAATAACTCGTATAGAATAGTTCGTTTTAGTCCCTTGTCGAACAATCTACTATTCTTATTGTGTCTAAAAAAACATCTCAAAACTTACGTAGTTGTATTAGGTAGCTACCTTCAGAGTTTCTCGGCAAACGACACATTTGGCACAGCTAATGGTGACATCTACCCGAATGTATGGGATAAGTTATTCAAAACGGTTAGTGTAACAATTTCAAGAATATGTTTGTTGTTTTCCTAATGTTTCATACACTAATCAAACAATTTATCTTGAAACAAATTCATTTTATTACACACTTATTTTAACACGGTATCAAGTGAATAGTTTCTAGAAAAGAAATCTTGTACTACGTCGTTTACTCTCGTTTTAAACCAAATTTTACACTGAGATTCACAGAACTCTTCGTTACCAAATTGATACTTTATCTCTGTCATCTTGAGAGCCTCTTCGGAAGGTGCTGTAATTATCATCATCGATATCAAAGCCTCCACTAAACCTAACACCGAATATTTCTGAAGGTGGCTTTTGAAAATTTCTTTCGGATAAATGTCTTCTATTTTTAAACTACATTCCCGAAGCACTGCCTCTAAAGTCCCGTAATATATTTCCAGCAGTGTCTCATAATGCTTTTCGCGTAATTCTTTTTCTGTAGACATGTACATAAAGTAGGCTATATCTGTAACGGGCGAAGCGTATCTCGTGAGTTGATAGTCGATGAGGATCACATCCACCGGCCTTTGTCCCTAAAAGCAATAAAACACGTTAACTTTCAACAACCCTCCTCAATGGGAAAGTTTCAAAGTTTTTAAATAAAAAATGAGCATCCCGTTTCACAGCTTACCTACCTTGTAGCTGTAAAGTATATTATTGTTCCAACAGTCTCCGTGGCAAATAGCGCTGTACCGTGGAACAGGTAGTGTACATTTATATAAAACCGATAAGATGTTCGGACCGAGTTCTTTCAACTTTGCTTTTGCGACTGGATCAGATATGACGTTTACTGAAGCATCATAGAAACATTTCATGGGCTTAGACACCCGTTCAGGGTCAGAGTATTGTCCATCTTTGTGATAAGACTTCTTTATCTTATCGAACTCTTCAGGGTTCGAGTTTTCCAAAACAAATGACAATGCATGTAATTTGGCTAAATATTTCATCACTAAAACAGCATGATTTAAGTCTTTTTTATGAAACCTGTCATGTACTCTGTAGCCCTTTCGTCCGTTTAATAGTGCCATAATAGCGACAGTTTCTTTATCATGTTCGTTGCTCATGAAAATACAGTTTGGAAATTTTATTCGTAGCCCTTCGATCACCTTAAAATGTCGTTGGATTTCTAGAAACTTCGGGACTACTCTCTGGAATATTGTTATTTCCCGAATGTAAAATTCTTTTATTGCTGATCGTACTTCACGGTCTGGCTGCCATTTCACCACAACACAATGTTTTATTATTTGACCATCTCTGAGGCCTTTTATTTGCACACTGTACAATCCATTGTGGAAACTGTCGATATCCTCACAGCCAAACTTTATAACATACTCGATGTTTTTCAGATTAAGTTCTTCCGCTATTTTATGAATAATTTCCACAAAATCCATGTGGCATTTCGATATTTTTCTAAGTGGCATTTTTACACGTTTTTCTTCAATGAAACTATCACTGTTACTGATACTATCTCAGGATATGGTTTTATTTCAATCAGTATCTTAAATATTTATTGACGTCCCTTATCTCAGTTGTATCTACTTCTCCATTTGTAGTAACTTATAGCAATTTATTCTGTGCTTATAGTTACTTTTTGGCGCAAGTAGGTACTATCAGAAGAATTATATCTATTGTTGATTGATCTCAAAGGCAAACAGACCCAGGTAACTGATATAAAATCAAGGAACTATCTGAGACGTATCTATTTATCATGGCGCTTTGGCGCGTTTGCGTCCTCGACGTTATCAGCTCGGAATAGTACTCGAATGGGCCACAGAGTAAATAGCAGTACGACCGACGTACGAGATAAACTAGTCCTCGAGCACAATGCCTTTTGTAATGTCACTCAATAGCTGGACCTGGCGGAGTAAGTAGGTACGTTGTTACGTAGGTACTGGTGAAGAGAAATACTTCGTGCCTTGTATATTCTTAAATTGTACTAATATTTCATTTTATTGTCAAATAACATCACATTCCATAATTATAAACCATATAACACTATTAAAATAAATAAAATAATAAATAATAACATCTGAGATTCAAATTCAAATTCAAAATCTTTATTTCAGGCTTATTGAGAATTGTACTAAACCTAAACAATAAGCCCATAGAAACAAGAAACCTTAGAAACTAACATATATAAAAACACTTTATTTATAGCTTAATCTAACACACGTGTGATCGCCGACGCGTCGCGGCCCGGGGGATCACGTGACCGACGGCCCTTGAACCGCCGGAACGTCACCCCTTTTTATTAAGGATACTCTTAAGATTTTGCGGTCAATACTTTATCTAAATGCGAGAGTTATAGAGCTGACATGAACAGATTAAGGAATAAAACTAGGAGTTAAACTCTTGGGTAGGTACCTACACCTACCTATGTGATGGATGACTATTTCACTGAACAGTACCCGTCTTGCCTTCCATACTTGCTATAACGTCGTTGTGGTGCGAGAAGCCACTAAGTGACATATTTGGCCAAAATGACTTAAAGATGCCAAAGTGCCATTATGAACCTTATTTGAAGGTAAAAGAGCTGTTTTTTTTAATATTTTAGATATTACAAGAATGTCAGAAGTACTTAACAGCATGTTGAAGCAAAAATCTGTCTATTGAAAATTAACTAAAGTATTTCATTCATTTTACTCACACTTTTCAATTACTGGGGCTGCACTGTTCATTAAAGTCACTTAGTTACTTTTTGCATGCAATAATTTGACTCAACCCACTACCAATGTCTCTTAGGTATTTCTTGCAGAGGAAAAGCTATGAATGGATTAAATTCTGTAGTCCGATTAAAATCATCAACAGGTCTTAAGTAACAAGGTAATAACAAGGTATTCGCACATTCTCCTGTCTTTACGTTTTGCAAAAACAATTACTTAAGTAACAGAAAAAGTTAACTAACTACCAAATAAGATCTTATAGAGTATGCCAAAATTAATTACCTATCTTACTTTTTATCATGTATCTCAGTAATCGTAAAAACATTTACATATTTTTTTATACGTTAGGGTGCATGCAAAATGCAAAATTATCAATATTTTGTTTATAGAAACCATTTTTATAAGTTCAAGTGTTGATGAGTTACACCGATTATAAGAACAAAAAACTTTAAAACGTGATTATCTCGAAACTAACTTTTTGTACTTAGTGATTTCTCGCACCACAACGACGATAACTGGTTGTGCAGTCGCATTGTGTGCTATTGTCGCGCTCTCTGACCAACTGGACTATGCACACAGCACACTATTCATACCGAGTGCGATCTTCCTAAATTAACTGAGTGAGTGACCCGCCATAATGCTGGCGGAACGCAAGTTAAAATTATCATGAGAACGTAGACGTATAATCGATTTTACATATATATTATGACTCTATATATCACAATAAAGAGGATTACGTCTGTTTATGATTATTACTGTTCAACAAACTTGGGTAATTTGGCACGTGAACCCGATTGGAACCCGTTTCTATTATGGAACCCAATCGGTTAAAATCTTTACAGCCTTCACAAGAAACGAATCAAAAGTAACAAAGAAACAACACAGCCTTTGTTTCTTTGTAAGAGGGAAACAAAATAACGCAGAGTGTAAACTGGACAAGTAAGCTACGAGTTTACGTTTTGGCAGAGACTCTTCAAACCTGTCAAAAGTTTACTAATAGAAGGGTTCACTCGTGTTGCCTGTTTCAGCTTTCACGATTAATAATTAATTCGTTGGGAATGTCAAGGAAGAGGTTGAAGGTAAATATATACGATGCCTGTAGCAGCTTATTCAAATAAGTTGGTGAGCCATCATGGATTTGGCATTTCATATTCCAAGTTTTGTACTTCACTATATCACCAGTTCGAGGAAAACGGCAATCTTCAAAATATAGCCAAAAGATTTTCTCATTGATAGTTATATAGGTACACAAGCAACGGTAGCATCAAGGAGCTTCTACTTAGGTAAATTAAACTTCTCCACGTCAAGGTAGACCGATATACTGCTACCGATATAGTTTGGTGTGACTAATTGAGTATCCAAGTTCATCTGGCACTCGACGTTACGTGGACTACCCTCTATTTGTTTATTTGGTAAATGTTCGGTCACCGTCGCGCCGGTTGGCAGCCTTTGGACAATTTAAATTATTTAGCAGTGCCATATAAGACTTTATAAATAGCTAAATTACACAGGCTAATGCATAGTACTAAATAAATCATCAGCAGCCTTTAGACATCTTGCTATAGTGATTATGGATTTGTCATAATTACCACGCTTGGCAGGAGGATTGGTACCCGCAGCATTGATGTTGATTTCTCAGGTGGATGCTGCTCCCCATCCTCTGGTGCAGATGAGACGTTTTACACAGGCTTTTATGACAGGGGTATATTTTTAGGCAAAACACGCAACAGTACTTTGCTGAATACACAACCAATATTTTTATTAAGATATAGAGTAGGTACTACTTGGTACTTGGTATTTGTACCTATAGGTATTGCAATTGAGTACAGGTTTCTAGATATTTAAACTGAATTCCGAAATTCCCTTAGAGAACGCACTGTTCCCCACAAAACAAATGGTCCATGACTAAAACATAAAAGGCAACTGAAAACCACAAGCACTTCCCAAAAAAAACGGAATGAAAGGAACTCGTCTAGACACACCGGAAATCAGTTTTGGGTTCAACGTTTTGACGACTCGTTACAACCTGTGTCGAGACTGTTTTTAGCTTTTAAGGCCCTCTCTTGTCGTAAAAACTTTAGTTTATCTACAAAAGTACTCGTGGAAATTTATAAAGTAATAACTTCGCACCGTTTAGATCCCTGGAAATAAATTGGTTAGCAAGAAAATCGTTTCAACAGTGGCAAGGAAATCAGATGCATGTAGGTAACTACCTAATTTATCAATTTATTAAATCAACTCATTATAAAGCATTACGTATATAGGAAACATTCCACTTTTTGTAAATAATACCTTCGCATATATGAAAGAACCTTTATTATGGAATAACAACTTCATAACCTCATTGTAACTTCGAGAAAACGTGTTCATTCATACATGAAAAGTCAGACTTTATTGCATCTTCGAAGTTATTTCCTCTCCGACTCTTCTCAGTTGGTAAAAGTTTAAAGAGCTTAATTGCAATTTGGAAAGTGTACTTCCAACACAATTTACCGCTATATGTACTTGCTTCACAAATATAGCACATACAACTTACTTGGGACAGGCCTCGTAAAATGTGCCGGCGAGAGATGATTAATGGCATCCACACCAAGCAGCAGTTTCAAAAAGTTTAAAGAAATAGCAACCTTAATATTGTATTTGTAATATTTTTGTACAATAGTTTTGCTGGAACAATACACTTAAAATGTCAGGAAACTGGAATAAATTTTTATTGAGTCTTACATTACCAACGCCGCATTGCTAAAATTAAATTCCTTGCGGGCCTCGTGAGTTGAGTTTCCTCAGGGGAGTTTTCGCAAAAATAAGTTTACCTTCCAACAGTAAAAGAAACTTGAATTCAATTTAACTCTACAGTAGTTGAATGGTGTAAATTCACCGATTCCAGCTCAGTTGCACGAGTGCAATCAGGAAACGTCTATTCAACTACACTTACAAACAATTCAATCACAAGGCGAAGATATTATGTAGACGACTTAACATACTAAATAGCTACACCCTATTGAGTTATTATACAGAATAAGTTATCTGTAGAACACAATGCCTTATATAATCTTTCTCCGAGATTGTATAAAAGGAAAATAATGAAACTTCCCACATAGAGAATGGGGATTGAAGATAAAAAAGGGGTGAAAGAGAAAAGTGTGTAAAAGAAACGTATTACACAAAACGTGCCTTTTTAATGACGAAGAGTTGTAGGAATTTTTTAGCAGAGGTGATCTTCAAAGAAAATTGTTAAAGGAATTATTTTAATAAGCTACCCTATGTTAGCCGTTTATCTTTTGAATAAAAAGTTTTTATTGTGTTTAATGAGAACGAAAAGTTGGCAACAATCCGGAAATTGTTTCCACTGGGAATTGTGAGGAATTTCAATCAATCTCACTAACGGGGCTTTATCTGTTTTGCGAACATTTATCACATGATTGATTTCTACGGCAACTTATTTTTAGTCAACAAAGTAAACCCACACAGAAATTTAAGTCATAGAATTGAAATTATCGGGACTTGGTATCATTTCAGAAAAAATACGACTATACATAACAGTACTAATTGTAGTATCACTATTAATTATTGTACAAGTAACTTGTACAAATTTTCGTAGAGGATTTGCATCCAATTTCCTAGTATTAAAAAGTGATCTGTGGCGCGACGGGCGCATTGCCGGCTGAGATGCGAAAGGTAGCGGGCTTGATGCCCGCTGCGGAACAAATGTTTGTATAATCTCTGTTAATATTTGTTCCGGGTCTGGGTGTTGTGGTACATGGTACTTCTAGTTCCGATACCCACGACAAAGGGAATCCTAGTGTGGAATCGGGACTGTTGGGAGATATGTTATGTTATGTGTGTAAAGTATCTATAGTATTTGATTAAGGCTAAAGATATTTCAGTCTATCAAAGTACATAAGTATCTACAGCTAAGACTATTAAAATATACAAAAGCATTCAAGTACGAAATACTCTAGGATTCGGCGGTACGGCCGCTTTGGGACATCTTCAATGCAATAGTGGCCTATTTTGCATTCAAAGCTTCGAAAACGCCTTTAAGAATCCATCTAAAATTTAAAGTTACTGTCATCTGTGGACTTGTATTTCGGGTAGCGTAACATATATTTTCAGAGTTTGAGTCTAGGTATACCTAACTAAAACTAAAAAAAGTTACTCCAGATAGTATATTTTTTGACTTCGTAGCGTTTTCTTATCTATTTTTCTTACTTCCTGATAAACAAAAAATAAGGATAATGACTACGTGGTAAAGGCGGAATAACATATTATCACACCATGAAATCCAAGGATAAGAATAATGCAGCAAAGCCGGCATCGAGATATACCACTGCTTTTCAATGCACCGTACCATCGAGATATACCACTGCTTTTCAATGCACCGTACCATCGAGATATACCACTGCTTTTCAATGCACCGTACCATCGAGATATACCACTGCTTTTCAATGCACCGTACCATCGAGATATACCACTGCTTTTCAATGCACCGTATCATCGAGATATACCACTGCTTTTCAATACACCGTACCATCGAGATATACCACTGCTTTTCAATGCACCGTACCATCGAGATATACCACTGCTTTTCAATGCACCGTATCATCGAGATATACCACTGCTTTTCAATGCACCGTATCATCGAGATATACCACTGCTTTTCAATGCACCGTATCATCATCCAACCAGCTCACCCATCCAACAAATCATAGAAGCCTGGGTTTATCAAACGACTGGTTTCTCGAGATCTTTTCTTCCCCGTACCTACAAGTGGAGGAATTACCTACCATCAGAGGTTTTCCCGCTTGGATAAAACATGGATGCTTCAAGAAAAATGTTTAAAAAAAATTACAACTCAGACATACACAGAAAAGACAGAAGAAATTAAAGCACAGATAAACAAACAATAAAGGTAATTTAAAACATTAGGTACATGCGTAGTGACTTATCTTTACGTGAATGACGGAACAAGCAGATGGTCCACCTGATGTTAAGCGAAAACCTCTGCCTTTAACAATGCATTATATCATAGGTCACGTTCACCTAAGACGCGCCTTATGTGGTATTGCACTGCGCCCGCCAGACATAAAGATGAAAAGTATCATGTGTCTGTACTTTCCCGGCAACCATATACCCTTCAAACCGGAACACAACAATGCGAGCACTACTGCTTTGCGGCAGAAATAGGTATGGTGGTACTTCCCCGAACGAAGTTTTACATAGCTCTACTACTACTAAAAAAACTTATTGTAACTTATTCTCTATAGAATGACCCAGAAAGTTGCAATCATCCTGTTTCCATGCAGTCTGTTGTGTTAGGAGGGTGCATTAGGCCGAGGGTTGCGTATCGATTGCCACCCTCTCCCCGCAACAGCATTACTCTCCAGAGTCGTAGCTAGGGGTTGGTTCCGGGGTAGGCGTTAGGACAAAGTACACCTTGGCGTTTTGTAAGTTGATTACTAATATATCGTTTGTACTGTCACCGCAGCTGTCCATTACCTATACCGATACCTACCTCCTATATACACACTAGACCCATCGAATATGTACCGTTAACGGTACATGCGCCCTGTATAGCTAAATGAGCTCTTATTTTTAACCACCGACACAAAAAGAGGGCTATTATAAGTTTGACCGCTATTATGTGCGTTGCGTGTCTGTGTGGCACCGTAGCTCTTAAACGGGTGAAACGATTTGAATTCGTTTTTTTTTATTTGAAAGCTGATTTTCCAGCAATGGTTCTTAGACATGATTTATCAAAATTGGTTCAGACGTTTCATGGCAATGGGGTTTTTTATTTTTAATGAATCAACTTATTTGATTTGTCAACTAGATGACCCATCTGGGCTTATAAACAGTCCAAATACAATAGAAACAGAGGGAATATAAATGATATGGAGTTTTTGAAAAAGGTTATTTAAGGTTGTTTCCGGCACAGTTTATATTATAAATTGTACCGTGTATGGTTTTTATCAAAATAAACTTTTACTTTACTTTACAATGTTGAAACTCGCGATGCGATGGACGCGAATCTTAAAAGTAACGTAACCCTCTAGAGCGTGTAGCCGGCTGAGATGCGAGAGGTTGCGGGTTCTATACCCGCTGTGGGACCACTGTTGGCATGATCTAAAAATATTTGTTCCGGGCCTGGGTGTTATGGCACCATGGTACTCTTAGTTTCTGATACCCACGATAAAGGGAATTCTAGTGTGATTGATAATTTGATTCTAGTGTCAAATATTGGCCAATGACCCCGATTTCACTGGCCAATATTTGACACTGACTATCGTTTCGCTAGCGATTCGATAACGTCAGAAACTTGTGGTAAGGGTACAGGACTATATTTGTGACTGTTGGGTGCTAAGTCAAGTTATCTGAGTTAAACTTTATCTTTATTTCTAAAAATTTCTTTATTATAGAGAATTTCAGTCCCAAGCAAAAGTGAAACGTATTGCCCTGTCCACCTCACTCTACACACACCTCTGTGTTAAACCTACCTATGTTCGGAAACACCCTTTCAAAGTTTACTTGACGATCTATTGTTTTAGAATATTTGTGTTTTTTTCGTTCTGGTGGAAAACATTTTTGTTTTCAATCAGGAATATTGTTTTTTCTATACGATGAATAGCCATCGGAACTTCTACGTTTTATTGATCCGTAAAAACGTAGTAACTGTATATCTTTTGTACTGTAAAGGAAAATAACTTGCTCCGTAGATAATGATCGCGTACATACCATTTTATTTTTATTTCCAGACGTTAGGGCGGAACGGAGTGGCGCGAAATTCAAGTTTTATTCAATTTCCATTTTATTTTCCATTTGTGTCCGCCTGCGTCTTTGCTCGCTTTTTATCAGGATACAAAGTAGCCTATAGATCAATCTAGATCATAATCTATCTGTGTACCAAATATCATCAAAATCGGTTCAGCAGTCTCTGCGTGACTGAGTCACAAACATACAAGCATCGTAACAGGGTCGGACTAACAAAATAACAAGTAATAAAAATTTGTAAAAATTTAAAAAATCCTCAACGCAACGAATTGGCTGAACCGATTTTGATCAAACATAGCTAAGAACAATCCCGACAAATTGACATTTCAAACAAAAAAAAAACGAAATCGGTTCATCCGTTCGGGAGCTACGAGCGGACAGACAGACACACACACACACACACACGTCAAACTCCCGTCACCCCGTCGTTTTTGCGTCGGGGTTTAAAAATACACATTCACAAACAGGTAGAAACCTTCCTTCCTTGCTTCAAGAGCTTTTCTGTCAGATGCATTGGTTTATTAGTGCGGTATGTGCGGCGATGAGCTCACCACTTGTTACGTCTATATCCCACGATGGTGCAACCCACAGTGAAAAGAGGCCCATTGAGGTTCTGCCTACCCCTTCGGGGAAAGAGGCGTGTGTCTATGTATGTATGTATGTACTCGTATCTGCCTACTTTCCTTCTTTTACAAAACGGCTTGGAAACCGTGCGTTACTCAGACGTGAAGCAATATGAGCTAAATCAGCGTGGACAGTAATCGCTCACGCACTATTGAGCCAACCCTAGTCCCTAATGAATCAAACGACAATCCAGGGCAGCCACCACACTGGAAGTTCCATATTTATGGACCTTCCTGATCGACCAACTTTATACGTAATTGGAAAATTTCACATGATAGTACAAAAAAGTTAGATGTAAGTAGTTCAAGCATTTTTTTTGTCGATACAAACTTATTGGAAAAAACGTTTGCATTACTGAATCTCTTTTCTACAAATATCTACGCTGTGGGAGCCTTGATTCCGTTCAAACATTTTCGAGGCGCTTTTCATTGGTATCAAACTGACAACCCTATTACAGTGACGTCTCTGCGGCGTGTTGTATGCAGAGCAGCATGAAGCAAGCGGAAATGTGGACTGCTATCACTCGGAGCATTTCAAATGCTTTTTGCGATTAGGGCTGCCACACAGCCTTTATTTGCATTTTGTTATTTAAAAGACCCTTTTGCAGTGGTACAGCCCATGGTTTTAACGTTATTACCTGGCTGCAGCCAATCCAAAAAAAGTGGCTAAGTGCGAGTCGGACTCGCCCATGAAGGGTTCCGTCCGTAGCAGCAAGTAACATAATATAGTGCTTGTAGTTCGTTGTAACTTTGATCGATGTTTAAATAAAAGTGTATTAAAAAAAACTACTAAATCTCGTTCAAACCAATTTTCGGTGGAAGTTTACATTGTAATGTACATTATATATTTTTTTAGTTTTATCATTCTCTTATTTTAGAAGTTACAGGGGGGGGGACATCCACTTTGGAAGTGTCTCTCGCGCAAACTATACAGTTTAGAAAAAAAATATTATAAGTATTATAAACCTCAATATCTTTTTTGAAGACTTATCCATAGATACACCACACGTATGGGTTTGATGAAAAAAAAGTTTCAGTTCTAAGTATGATTTTTTATATTTTTCTGTGAAAATTTTAATGCGGTCCACAGAATACATCTACTTACCAATTTTCAACAGCATAGTTCTTATGGTTTCGGAAAAAAGTGGCTGTGACATACTGACGGACAGACAGACAGACATGACGAATCCATAAGGGTTCCGTTCTTTGCCATTTTGCTACGGAACCCTAAAAAGGAGGGAATGTTTGACCTATGTACAATGTACATACGTCTGTATATTCGTCCCTATGTTCCCTCGTAATTAAAATACTAGTAAACCTATATTGATGAATGATATGTCTTTATTATGATTAGTCTTTATTGAGCGAGTGTACATTAATATTATAAAAAAATAAAATAGTGGATATCAGGTTGCAAAATGAAAGTTCTCAAAGGAATTTTTTTGCATAACGCAATATTGCCGAATTGGTTTTGAGTGCTGCTGGCCACCCCCAGGTGTAATCCCTAAGTTGGCTTTTACTACATCCATGGGAGGAGACGAAGGGTCTATTAGTACGCAGGATAGGTGTGGGTCAAATTTTACAACTTAATTTTAAACCAGTTCCACCGCCTAATTGAGCTGAAAGCATAGTGTCAATATTATGGTGACAGCGAACTGATCTAATGATAGAGACGAAAGGTGTACAACAGTTAATAGTAGCCTGGCAATGTGTGCTCATTTTGATCAGCTCAAGGTTCCGATCACTAATTTCATAAACTCTTGTTTTTAAAAGTATATATTTTCATAGTAACCGTTTCCTTATAATATTTTACCTTTCGTACAGAAAACAAGTGTGAGTGCACCGGACATGCGGGTCTTTTCAAACTCCAATTGACTCCTTAAGTGACTAGTTCCGCGAGCTATCCACGTCTCAGCTCTTAATACAGAAATAAGAGACATGTAGCTCAGTACCTACGTTTTGACAGGGAACTACGGTACGGGCGTACAATATGGCGGCGAGTGAACTAAAATTGTAAGAACACTAGGGCTATACGTATTCAGTTGTCAAAGTCGTCATTAATTCGAGAGCGGTATCAAGAGAAAAAGCTAGCGTAGGTCTTTCCGCCAATATTGAAAAGAGACGACGTCTTCTTTTATTTTATTTCATTTCCTAGTGGTTTTTTTGTGTAATTTTGGTGGCATTTTAACCAATGTAGCTCGTCTATAGAGCACAAGTGTAGTGAAATGAAATGAAAGTGTATTGCGTGACTTTTCAAATTGGAAATTGTCTACCAAAGTTTTAGTAAAACGCCACCGTTTTACATTATTGACATAGGTAGTTATATAAATAATTAAACTGGTTAGGATACTCCTATTTTATCGATGTTTTATTTAAATGCTCGTCACAAAAGTAAAATACCTTTATAAAACTAGCGGCCAGCTCGCAACTTCGTTCACTGGGTCCCGATGGGCCCACTGCAGCGCCAACAATTGTGAATCCATCCAAAAATCGTTGTTTAATAGTTTAATTATAACACTTTTGGCATCCATAGTATGAAGTTTCAATTACATTCTTTAATGTGTAACCTCTCGCTTTCCTGCAATCTGTGGGAGTGATTGTGTGATAAGGGACGGAAGTGTGTAACAGGTAGCGCGCATTTATCCGAGAAGTTGGTACTATCAGGCATGTTGCTTATTGCCAAGGAGGTGAGATGCCAGATGTTACCAATCATATGCGACTACTGTAAGGCTCACTTGTTTTTTTTTTAATTCCTTCCATATTACCACCATATTATATTCCATATTATACCTTTATTTCAAACCAAAAATTTACAAAAAACAAACATAAACATAACATACATTTGTTAAAATCAAATCATGAAATCTCTAATGATTTTGTTTCACGAAAACGGGTACAAAGTTACTACGTTCAAAAATCCTGATAATGTTGACAGAACAATTACGCCGCAGGCTTATTCCGGCTGAATGACACAATTAAGAGAGTGGTCTGTGAAAATGACACATCGAGTTTTGACACTATTCCATTACCTGTGACCTCCACCTTGCGGTGGGATTTGGAACTAATTAGGTAAACAAACCTCTCAACCGTACAATTGTGTAGAAAACACATTACTTGTTTTGTCAATTACTTCATTGAATTTTTGTTCTGTACGTAATCAGATAAATGTGAAAATAAAATCAATGTATACCACCTATACAATCGTTGCGTGACTGACTGACTCAGTCACTGACTATCAACGCGAAGTCTAAACCCTAGGTCATAGGACCTGAAATTCACATAGGTACATTTCTTTTGTGGTATAGCGGTGCACTAAGAAAGGAATTTCCTAAATACACACCCTAAAGTGGTGCAGCGGGATGTTGAAGTTTGTATAGCAAAAACTGCACGCGGGCGAAGTCCCAGGCGTTCCACTACTGGATACTTGAGAAATCTCTGTGCACATGTTGTGTTTTACATATTATGCTGTGTGCTTCAGGTTTCGTTATATTTTATAACAGTTTTATTCGTTTTATTTTACCCCAAATAGACAAAGTGGTCAACAACTTCAATAACTGTAGGTACCAATATGGGTGCAAAGTTAGTATATAAAAACCATCATAACCGAATCGCAAATGAACATGGGCAAGAAATGAACAAACCCACAAAAATAACTAAAAAATACAGGACCAAAAAAAACAAAATTCAATCAAAAACGCCCTAAAAACTCTCACAACCTAAGAAGCCCTACAAACCTTTAAAAAAACCCTTCCAACTCCTAAAAACAGAGGGTTTAGCCTACCCTACCTCCCTAGAGTTCATACAAGTCTTAAACTTTAAGAATCAATTAAAACCTCGTACAAACCCATACAACCCAATTTAAACCGGTATTGAACGACGGACCTTGCTCAGAAAAATATCTTGGGAATCAGGATTTTTCCCAGCAGGACCCAAATTAGATCATTTTCTCCGCCTCAAAACTCACTATTCTGCCAAACTTCCTGCTGATGTTTTTTTTTCCATTAACTTTCATCCACTAATATACCTACCTTGTTTGTTTATATTAATTTGAATGTGTATGTGCGCCTACTTTTTGGCGATTGTACCTAGTCAACCTTTGGAGGTTTTTAAGGTACAATATTATACCTAATTAAATGTGTAAAATATATTGTGTATGAAATAAATAAAAACAAAAAAAACCTACACGTGTAGGGCTGTTTAAAAAAACGCTCATACAGTGATTTTATTATTTAAAACTATTAATTTAATCCTATTTCGTCAAAATAGTAACAGTTTTTCGAGTTATTTTGTACAGAAAGACGGATAAAGAAACAAATAAATTATATAGGTACCTACAAACTATGTTGGAAGAAATTCACGTAATTGAAACATACTGACCACAAATTGGCATAAAAAAACGGCGCGGCGAGGACGTTGCATTTGACATGACTAGTAAGACATTTTCAAACATTTATCGGCTTCTAAATTCTAATTTCCATGTACAACCACAGAATAAATAATAGTACCTACTTCTTGAAACATGCCATGAATTGGTTTGGCGTCTTTATGAAAGGATTATAGGAAATTCAAACCCTAAAATCAATTGTGTTGAAGACCTCTGTAGTGCGGCGGGCGAAGGTTGGCCTGCGACGCAGGAGGTTGCGGGTTCGATTCCCGCCTCGGAACAAATATTTGTGCGATCGCAGATATTTGTTCAGGTGTTCTGGGTATTTTCTGTGTATAATAAAAAATATCTATCTATGTATTATATTGTATTAAGTATATCAATTATCTAGTACCCATAACACAAGCTCTGCTTAGCTTGGGGCTAGATAATGAAATGTACAACATTATTATTATTATTTATTATTAATTAGGGTCATAAAGTTTGAACGTATTGTTTGTTATTCTATTAATATTAAAAATTAAAGCGGGCCCCCATACAAAAAAAGTGATTTTGACAAACGCTGTATCTCTTGATCCGCAATAGCTAGACACAACAAAAAATAAAAAAAGTGAGTTATAAGTAGGTATGTACCTACCTAGGGGAAAACAAACATGTTTATATTTACTTGCCTTATTTTTATTAATTATCATCATCCGCCCAGCTGGAAATATAACATTTCCATAGAATGCCACGACGACTGGTCTTGAGCCGCCTCCGTCCACAGACTTCCCGCGACCTTTATAAAGTTTGGTACATTGGAAGTTCCCCTCCCACACTGCGTCGTCCGGTTGTTGGTCGCCACTCGAGGACTTTATTTCAGTCATCTTAATAAGTGCGTGTTGCCAGAGATGACTTACGTGACTGAGACGTGATCGCTAACTATCACACACACAAAAGCTCAAAGTATCACAGCGGGCTATGCATGGAGAGAGCTATGCTATTACCATCAGTGTACAAATACGTAGTCTGCGACAACCGTAACTACAAGAAATATTGTTACGAGATATTCGCGCCTAAAGTTTTTTATCTTATATTAGTGATCAATGTCTTTGTAAATATTTATCTGTTATGATTTTGATCTGTACGATCGCTACGATCATTCCCTTTAAAACTGTGTTTATTATATCGTGATAACATTAATGCTTTTTTATTATTTAGTAAATAATACTTGTTTAGTGTAACATTATTTTAGAACGTGCTTTACCTAAGCATGTGCGCCGTATGTAACATAGTTACTGTTCGCATGTCTAGGGATTTTGTTATGGTGTTCAACAAACGGAATATGCTCAAGATTTACTAATCTTATGTGCGGTAACATAACTACTAACTCAGTTATACACTTTATTGAGCTGGGAGAAAAAAAAAAAAACTGTAAGTAAGACCACAGAATAAATAATAGCAAGAACAAAAGGCTCACATCGTGAAAAAAAAATAACGAACCTTGCTGGGACGCAACAAAGTGCATTTCAGTTCGCATAAGTGCTTAGTGCCTAGCGCCAAAACCACCTTAACACCCTAAACACCCACCACCTTTATTCACCTAAACATTGGCGCTCTCTTGTAAATGTTTGAATCTTTTTATTTGTGTATTATATTTTTCTTTAGTACTCAATTTATAATTTACTAGCTGTAACCTGCGACTTCGTCTGCGCAGGATTATTAAGTAGCGGAGTATTATAAAGCTAGTATTATTAGACTTACGCTGGTGAAGTAAGTTTCACCCGCGTAAGTCTCGATCCCGTGGGAATATCGGGATAAAAATGTGCCTGTGTTATTCCGCGAGTCTAGTTATCTTTATTCCAAATTTCATGCAAATCCATCCCGTAGTTTTTACGTGAAAGAGTAATTAGGATAGGATATTCGGTTACCAAATTACTCCTGCATTCTGCTGCTCGCCTGGTACATTGAAAAGAAAGAAATAAAGAAAGAAAAACATTTATTTGTGTCACCAACATGGATGTAGTAGTAACAGTCAACAAACAATATTCCACACAAAAATACACACACACACACACACACACACACAGAAACAAAGATAAATAAAACATTGGATGAAAAGTATTCGCATTGCTGCTGCGCCCTGCGGTGTTTTCCACATAGGTCTCGATTCCGTGGGAATATCGGGATAAAAATGTGCCTATATGTTATTCCGGGAGTCCAGTTATCTCCGTTCCAAGATTCATCCAAATCCATCAAGCAATTTTTACGTGAAAGAGTAACAAAGATACATCCATCCATCCATCCATCCTTCCATCCATCCATACTTACAAACTTTCACGTTTATAATATTAGTAAGATACCTTTTAACATTCTTTGTATTTTTGAATTTAAACACAAATAAAATTTAAATTAAATGACTATTCCAAGTATATTCGGTACAAATTTAATCTGCGTAGTGTTTTTTTTTCGAATGGAATTAAAAAGATTTAAACTTTTGTTTTCTTGACAAAATCCGAATAAATTTATGGATATAATACTTGTTTTTGACTTTGTACGATGACACGTGACGCGTAGAAATAATAACTTGGTAGCTTTCCATGGCGCATGCACTATTAAATTGTTTTGACCAAATGTTCCCATTTTTAGGGTTCCATACTCAAAGACAAGGAACCCTTATGGATTCCCTTTGGATTTTCATATTGTGTCCTACTAATATTTATACCATCAATTTGTGCATATGTTTAAGCAAATAAATTATCTTTATCTTTATCTTTATCTTTATCTTTTATTTTTCGTCATGTCTGTCTGTCTGTCTGTCTGTCCGTGTATGTCACAGCCTTTTTTTCCGAAACTATAAGAGCTATACTGTTGAAACTTGGTAGGTAGATGTATTCAGTGAACCGCATTTAGAATTTTACACAAAAATTTAAAAAAAAAACAATTATTTTTGGGGTTCCCCATACTTAGAACTGAAACTCAAATTTATTTTTTCATCAATGTGGGTTATCTGTGGATAGGTCTTCAAAAATGATGTTGAGGTTTCTAATATAATTTTTTTCTAAACTGAATAGTTTGCGCGAGAGACACTTCCAAAGTGGTAAAAAGTGTGCCCCCCCCCCCCCCCCCCCATAACTTCTAAAATAAGAGAATTATAAAACTAAAGAAAATATATGATGTACATTACCATGTAAACATTCACTCAAAATTGGTTTAAATGAGATCTAGTAAGTAGTTTTTTTTGAATACGTCATTAATCGTAATCCATCCAAGAACTTTTATATTATGTTACTTGCTGCTACGGAACCCTTCATGGGCGAGTCCGACTCGCACTTGGCCGCTTTTTTTATGGTTATTTTTGGAAATTGTTATTTTGTACCTTTTTTTTGCATAGAGTCAATCTTTATAGAATACTGACTATCCATGTTTTTTTTGTTGTATTTGGAATAGTGGTGTATACCTTATTTTATAGCAGTCAGTTAAATCATCCTAACAATGAAGTTATACGTTGGTAAATATTGCTACAAGTATCTCCTATTTTTTTTTTTTTTTTTTTTAACTAATGAATGACGGAACAAGCAGATGGCCCACCTGATGTTAAGCGGTAACCTCTGCCTATGAACAGTGCATTACCTCATAGGACACGTTCACCTAGGACGCACCCTATGTGGCATTGCAATGCGCCCGCCACCCTGCGACATAAAGATGAAAAGTCTCATGTGCCTGTAATTTCACCGGCACCTTCAAACCGGAACACAGCAATGCGAGCACTACTACTTTGCGGCAGAAACAGGTATGGTGGTAGTACTTCCCCGGACGAACTCTTTCACAAAAAAGCTCTACTACTACTACTTTCTGGTATAAATAGCACTAATTATGATTTCTTCTTTTATTTCTGCAGTTATACATCTTGCCATAACTTTTGGTACGGCTTCTAGAAAACAATGTTTGTGTTAAAAAAAACTAGTTAATATATTGTGATTTTAACTCAACACCGTGACTAGTTTATATTTTGGGGTTCAATCCTCCCTATCTACTTTTACAGCAAAATCTCTCTCAGGTACGTTTGATGTAAAAAAACTGGAGCATGTGTGTGATTCGTGATCTCGATAATTATAAAAATCCCATGTTTCCAGAACCTTTACACAGGTATTGTTTGAATTGACACAATTTATAAAATCCTGAAAATCATAGATTTGATTTGCTGATTTTGTTATCTTGTAGGCAACCAGTCCTTTTTTTCAGAATCCCCTTCAGTCTTGTTAGGCCAGTCACCGTAGACACAAAAATCGTGTAAGATCGCAAAAAGTTGCAAGGTTCTGTTTTTTTGGGATGTTGTTAGGATCTTCGACCAAAGTAAAATAAATGGACTGGCCTTATCCATACAAAACGTCCGTGAAAAATAAGACAATTCGGATTAAGGGTACGGTCAACAAATAAGTCTTGTAAATAAACTAGGTGAAATTAAATTATTGAACTTCTTAAAAACTGTATTTTTTTAATACTTAATACTTTAAAAGATGCAATGTGTTTTCTAAAGTTATTTCAGTAGGTTTACAGTACAAAAAATCGCCGAAAAAAATGCAATTATTGAATGAAACTTTTACAAAAATACATGGTTCCCTTCTGTTTTATGTAGTTACGTATCTATTTTTCAGCTCTCAAACATACACAATATAAATCAATAGAAAAGCAAGTCCACCTAAGGTCTTCAGCTCAATCAATTTGTGAAAAATATATTTTACATCACTCAATAAACTAAGAAAATATCATAAAAATCGTACGGAAACATAAATGTATAAAAATTCCAGTATTTAAGAAACTGCAGAGTGCAGTTTTAAGAATTTTGCACAATGAATTTTTTTATACTACTTGGAATGACAGATCAAGAAGATGGCCCACCTGATGTTAAGTGGTACCCTCTGCCTATGAACAGTGCATTACCTCAGGTCACGTCCACCTAGGACGCGCCCTATGTGGCATTCCACTGCGCCCGCCACCCTGAAACATAAAGATGAAAAGTCCCATGTGGCCGTAATTTCATCGGCACCCTTACCCTTCAAACCGGAACACAGCAATGCGAGCACTACTGCTTTGCGGCAGAAACAGGTATGGTGGTAGTACTTCACCGGACGAACTCTTTTACAAAAAAGCTCTACTACTACTAACCGTTTTTTGGCGTATAGAATTCATTGTGTAGAAAATGATCAGAGCAAATACGGGAAAATGTATTCCACTTCCAAAAGTCGTCTGTTCTTGCTTGTCTTATGACTTCTATCCATTTTTGTTTACCTTAGTTTTTTTTTGGAAAGCTATAAGGTTAATTAACATGCCATTACATATTATATGCAATTACCTAAAGCGACGTGCTTAGCAATGTTTTGACGTAAATAATGCAAATTACAATTCTAAATCAATACGATACCCCTTAGGCATCAGATTTTTTTGCAGTCTGTACCGGACCATCCGTCATTCGTGAAGTCTTGTCAAATATTTCTTCGCTGTAGTTGGAAAACTAAATAAGTAATAACAACAACAAAACCAACATCGCGAGAAAAACGCGATTTACTGTTTTATTGCGTCAAAAATGGCAATAACTTTTTTATCGTAACTAATTTTTCAGTCCGTGTTTTGATATGTTATAGATTGGTACTGTATCTATTTTCGAATTTAATGATAATACATTTAGTTCTTTTGATTAAGAGAAAAAAATAAAAAAACGATTATGTATTTTTCCCTCGCCAAAGTTTTGAATAATTGAAATGATCTATTATTTACTTATTTGAATATGACAATCCTATCCATGGGTATAGATTTATATAATATTAAAATACATTTTAAAATAAAACCAACTTATAATCATTTCTTTTTATCAAGACTGAATATTAGAAAACTACTGAAACACCTACATTATTTTAGCAGACTTATAAATTCAAAGTAAGTGACATAACAAACTTATCATACGACTAATGCTTATAAAATCAACAAACTGAAAAAAAATTGTGGAACACAATAATTCTAAGTATCAAAAAGAAAAAGGTATGTCGACTAAAATTAAAACTATCTACGAGTATAAACTTGTGTCTGTTAACTTTCATTCAGAGTGGGGAACATTGAGATAATGTCCTGGGGCGTAGTCCTCCTTGTCGCTCGTCCTCTAGTGCAAGACGTTTCCATCGACATGTATGGGCCATCATAACCATGCAATAAAGTCGATTTCGCAAAATGTGTTACTTATGTAGTTTTCCTACTAAACGACGATTTATAAGTTTTTTATCAATTGATGAAAATTATATTACAAAACCTTTACTTACGAATGAAATGCGATGCCTGAAGCTTTATTTGTATTTCTTGTGTTGTTTGCACTTGCAGAAAAGCACAGGAAGGCATTGTATTACCAAGGTATCTAATTTTGGTATTTTTCAGCATAGCTGTCACTCGTTGCCGTGACAAAGACTGACTGAAGCGAAGTATACTAGCTAGGTCTGTTTAGAAGCTTCAAAACTATCGTTCCCTAAGGCCCGTCCATTCATTTTATTTACGTCGATGGTTAGGATAAATACCAATTGTGTAAAACCAAGTTTGCAACTTCGATAGAGCTGTGCGAACTTTGCAATTTTTTTACGACCTGGAATGTTTAAGATGACTGGCCTATGTGTCGTTTGTAGGTTAACAGCTAATATTTGTAAGGAAAAAGGTTATACACACCTCAGTTTGTTCAAAATTACTAGGTATAACTAAGTAGATGGAAGAAACTTTTCTTTTGGGTACTTATTTACTTTGTTTTAGCCATTTTGCATTTTCTAGAGCGTTCACATGCGTACTTTTCGTCGCGAGTATCGCCTTTGCATAACTCGCCACACACGACCTACCCACTTTTCAGCTTTGGTGAGTCACTGTTTGTTGAGCTCCCACTGACTGACTGGCACCAATCCCCCACTTTTTATCTTCGTGAATGACGTGGAACAATCAGATGGCCCACCTGATCATGAGCGGTAACGTCTGCCTTTAATAATCCATTACCTCATATGTCACGTCCACCCCTTGTGGCATTGCACTGCATTCACCGGCAACTATACCTTTCATACTAAAACACAGTAATACAAGCACTAGTGCTTTGCGGCAGAAATACTACTGGTAGTAGTTGTGGTTGGTAGTAAATTCCTGAACGAACTCTTTCACAAAAAAAAACTCTACTACTACTAAACTACGATATAATGCGATTGTAATGTCTAGGATTACTTTTTCGTACAGTTTTCGTTTACTAAGCAAGACGATGACACAGAATAAATAATAGTACAAGCACGACGATAAGAAGCGACGATGATAAGATTCGATTCCTTTGTTTTCAGAAGTAGTTAAGTGCAGTAAAGAATATCAACACTAGTCTTAAGCACCGTATATGTAATGTATGATGTTACTATTCATATGTGTAGTATTTAGTACCACATAATAAAAAAAAATTGTTCAGATATCCACCGTATAATATGTTACGGTGATTATATTTAGGATACATTTTTGTTACATGATCAAGCTCATACAAACACGTCAACCTCATACCTCATACCTAACTTACAATAAAATTAATATTGATCAACTGGATTATCTATGAGGAACTAGTATGTCACAGATAACCCAGTTATTATAGTTGTACCTACTACAAATAATATAACGCGTCCAAATTAAGTCGCGGGTGACAGTAGGTACCTATACCTAGCTTGTATTTTATATTATAAATTTCGTCCAAAATTAGTAGGTACCCCAAAATCTGAATTCGTTTATTTTTAACCCCTGACGAAAAACGAAGAGGGTGTTATAAGTTTGGCGTGTCTGTGTGTCTGTCCCATCGTAGCTCCCGAAAGGATCAACCGTTTTTTTTTTTTTTTATTGTTTTTTTGGGGAGTTTTCTTAGCTTTGTTTGATCAAAATCAGTCCAGCCGTTCAACGTTGGAGGTTATTTAAATTTTTACAAAATTAATTACTTTGTGCTATACGTTTTTAAATTCCGACGGGAAACGAAAATATGTACAAAATGTGTGGCTACGTTTCACCGAGGACTTATCGAGGACTATACTAAGTTCCATTGGTCTAGTTGTTACTATGTTGACAGAGTTATTTATATGGTAGCATACTTGTACGGAGCACTCTACACGCGAGTCCGACTCGCACTTGACCAGTTTATTCATCTTCCGCCTCCAATAAAGCATGGACTTTAATGGAGATTTTTTGAATAGCAGCATTGTATCAGCAAAGTATCTATCTATGTAATATATTGTATTTAGTATATCAGTTATCTAGTACCCATAACACAAGCTCTGCTTAGCTTGGGGCTAGATAATGTTGTGCGAACTGTCCAGCATTATTTATTTATTTATTGTTTCGATATCAAAATTTGAAGTACCAGTATTATTATTAGTAACAAACAGTCAAACATAGATAAAAATTGAATGATAGTATAAATAAAAAAAAAAAAACATATCGTTTCTCACTAGTAAGTCGGGAAATAAGCAAGTACATTTTTGTAAAAAAACGATAATCACTTAGTATAAAGAGCTAGGCATATTCTAAGGAAAATCGCTAAGCGAAACTCTTTTGGTCACAATATAAACTCCTTCGTGAGTATGCTACCGTAGAATTGCATCGAGCGACTACGGAGGCCTGCAATGTTATAAGTATAGATCCACCAACTTATCTCTAGAACCATTTACCTACATTTTTCTATCAGCTACATACATTTCATTCTGCAGATAAGTTGGTGGATCTCTAGAATTGGTTTGTGTTCACGACTGTATGATTAAACTGTCAAACCATGTCAGTCCGGTAAATTTTCACAAACCTCAAATAAATAAGAATTTGCATTGGTTTCTTATTACCCGAATTACAATTATAACAACGAAAACCAACAATTTTCAGTAAAATAATACAAGTTTTTGTAATGATATATCGAAGTAACCGGTTGTCCGTTTTCACCTGTGAATAAAAAAGTGAACGAGGGCCTTCCTTCCAGCGCCGTGGATAACCACGGAATGACAGAAAATGGCGTAGAAATCGTGTAGATACGGCGAATTGAAAATGTTTTCGTGTTTTTACACATCTTTTATATGAAAAGATTAAAAACCCCAACATACTTTTAAAACTATGTGTATAGACATGATACTAAAGTGTTTTATTTCTCAGAAATAGCTGTAATTCCGTAGATTTAGGCTCATATGTAGATGCTCTATTTTGATCAATTTCGTGAAAATGGGTAGGTAGTTTTTCAATTTACACAAAATCTAGAAATAACTTTAGAAAACCCCAACGTATTTTTATTCAGCCTGAAGTGTTCTTTCTTCTGATCTAAATATTGTTAAGAATAAAGCTAAATTTGGAAAGTTCTAGGCTTTTCAAAACACCACTTTTCAAGGGTTTTCACAGACTAGCCCCTTAATCTAATCACAAACGAAACATCAAAACATGTGAATGATGATATCAACCCTTAGCACGAGTTTATATTTATATAGGGCTATCGAGCCAACTGCGGATCCATTTCAAATATCACAGTCAAATTATCAGGATTTCAAGCCAATAAACACGATTTTTTTTATTGTTGCGTACTGTTCAATTGATTTGATTGCGGCAGTATTTCATGCTAAGGCTACCGAACAGATAATTAGCGATATAATGAACCCGTAGTACGATTTGGTATGCCATCCGAATGTTTGCTTGTGGGTAACATATCGATGGAAATTGTTGTTTTGTTGTATGGCTGAAATGTTGTTTTGAAATTGGCAAAGGTTTTTAAATTAGCGTAAGTATAATTTTTTATTAGTACGAGTATGGTTCTCATGTGATGAATTAATAATTTGTTTAGGTTTGTTAATTTGCTAGTTGAAACTCAAATGTTTAAATTTCTAAGAATATCAAAATCGTTGCGCGACTGACTCACTGCCTGATTATCAACGCACAGACTAAACCGTGAGTCGCAGAAACATGGATCTTCCTTTGGTTGTCTAAGGGTAGGTAAAATTCACCCCCTAAAGGGGATACAGTGGGATTTTAAAGTATTTAGAAATAAGTATTTTATGAAAAATATATTTTTCAATACAAGCTTTTATAAAATTGTTGATCGTTACCGTGTGCTGATCGAAATGAGCCTAAACTCGGCCAGTATACTATTATCCATTCTGTTGCGTTGTCCGGAGTTCCGTTGTCAACCTTCTGTCTCCATCGTCAGATCAGCTTGCTGTCAGCATAATATTGTATTGCCACCGGAACTTGACAGGTATGCAAAATTTCAGCACAATCCGATGTCAAGAGATGGCTCTAATTCAGCTTGCAAGATATCACCCGAACATACAGACATTGCAAGTTAAATAAAAGCTTGTAAAAACTCCTGTTCATTAGTCATATATAAAGCTTTATTCAATCAGAAAAGTTAAATGACTAGTAACCAAGATCCAAAAATCACGAATATGCGAGATACTGCCGTACTACCTAAGACAGAATGAGGAAGGTACCTTACAGCAACGAATAGGAATATTTCCGCTTTTAAATTTGAACACGTCCACAGAACGTGACTAGGTGTACATAAGTACTGGCATCGTCAGTAGTTACATAACCCAAATGACACGCAGTAAATTAGGAATTTACAATTGTATCATTGTAAAAACACAAAAAAAAAGCGGCCAAGTGCGAGTCGGACTCGCCCATGAAGGGTTCCGTAGCAGCAAGTAACATAATATAAATGTTCTTAGATGGATAACGATTTATGACGTATTAAAAAAAACTACTTACTAGATCTCGTTCAAACCAATTTTCGTTGGAAATTTACATGGTTAATGTACATCATATTTTTTTTTTATCATATTTTTTTTATCATTCTCTTATTTTAGAAGTTATGGGGGGGGGGACACTTTTTACCAATTTGGAAGTGTGTCTCACGCAAACTATTCAGTTAGAAAAATATGATATTAGAAACCTCAATATCATTTTTGAAGACCTATCCATAGATAAACACGTATTGTTTTTTTTTTTTTTGAGTTTCAGTTCTAAGTATTGGGTAAAAACCCCTAAAAATTTATTGTTTTTTTCTATTTTTTTGGGAAATTCTTAATGCGGTTTACAGAATACATCTACTTACCAAGTTTCAACAGCCTAGCTCTTATAGTTTCGGAAAAAGTGGCTGTGACATACACGGACAGACAGACTGACATGACGAATCTATAAGGGTTCCGTAATTTTTGATTACGGAACCCTAAAAACGAGCAAACCTTACAGTAGTCTCATATGATGTGTAACATATGAAATATCATCAATTTTGGAATTTTGGATCACCTATCTCACCTCCATGGTAATAAGCAACATGGCTGACAGTTCCAACCTCTCGGAAAAATGCGCGCTTCCTGTTACACACTTCCGTGTCTTTTCACGAAATCACTCCCACAGATTGCAGGAAAGCGAGAGGAAAGATGTTACACATCAAAAACTTTTAAAAACTGATATGCTACCAGTAAGACCGCATTCAGTTCTCCCGTGCATTCGTGCATACGAGACTTTTGCAAATAGATGAAATTAACCAATTAGTCATCAAAATATGTCAAGTGTATAAAATAATAGGTAAATTATAAAAATTGGTTATGTACATAATTTTGCCATGTAAGGTTTTGTATATCTATCTATGAGCGATCAATGTACGGCCCAGACTCTCGCTCACTGACGTCAAAGTAAATAAACTTCAGGCTCATAAAAAAAAAGGATTCTGTCACGTTTTTTGCAAAGTCAACCGAATGGTCCTAAAGGGTTTTATCCGTCCATCGCTACTTGAATAAAGAACACATTTCATGGACTAGACTCTTGGTTCACTCTCACACTAGTCACTAGAGTGTGAACCGGCAGTGTATTGAACTTATTTGTCTTCGTTCGAATTTTCAGAGGCGCCATATTTTAGCGTTGATAGTGTAGGTAAGGTATCCTATATATCGTAGAGTCATTAGAAAGTCCTTGGAAAACCGCATCAAAATCCTTTGCGTAGTTTAGAAGTCCCACAGAATAAATAAGTACTAAGTGGACAAAGAGACGTGGATAGCGAATGTTTAATACTATGTATTGAAGTGGAACAGCATCCTGATAGTTAGATCGCAAGATGGAATGGTTCAGAGCCAAAGCTTACTAGTTTGTAAAATATAGCACGAGTCCTGTGACAGGTGTTATTTTGATCATTTTGACAGTCTTAACGCTGCCCAAAAGTTTTGAAACTTGAAAAGAGGAAACTTCCTAACCTAAAACATTCCCATTTCAAGTTTCAAAACTTTTGGACAGCGTTAAGACTGTCAAAATGATCAAAATAACACCTGTCACAGGGCTCATGCTATATTTTACATATTTTATATATTATAGTTTATTTTACAAACTTATAGACCGTCAGTACTTAACCCAAATTGTAGGAACCTACCTATCTACATAGTAAATTATGTGCAAAAAATATATTTCCGCATAATTTACATTGTTCGCCGCACCACATCTGCGAGGCGAATAAAAAGTCCGCAATTTACTGAGGTGCGGAACGCGACAAAATGTATTATGGAACCTTTTCCACGTCGATAAGTAAATGTTACCCTTGTCCCGCGAGTTATGAACCCTCCAGCGGAGGGCACACAGCCGTATTTTTCCTCCGAGCCCTTCCGATTTAGTTCGGGAGGTAGACGTGTTTTTTTTTTCGTTATCACACTTATATTAATGTTTTAAATTTTTTTTTGGTTTCCTTGGATTATTTCTATCAATTTAGCCAATCAATTTTTAATGTATATCAAGTAATAATAAATTCCAGTAAAAGTCAATAGTATAATTATGTGATAGTCCTTCACAGCCCTATACTGTCATACAGTTAACACTAGTACAGAGGGCAGTCATTCGTCTAAATTAGCCATGTTTCTCAACAAACAAATTACTTACTTACTTACCTACTTCACGCTGAAACGGCTGAATGGATTTGGACGAAATTTTTAAATGGAGATAGCTTATACCCTAACTAAACTAACACATATGCTAACTTTTATCCACGCGGCGCAGTACTATATAAGCTTAGTCTGTTCGGGAAGGTCAACTAAGATCAACTGGTATCTACATTTCAAAACTATTAGTAAGTCGCAACCAGTAAGGCGCAAGTAACTTAAGAAGTAAGTACATCTTGTCACAATTTTATTTTGAAAAGAGCCTGCGTAGGGACCGTATTTATTTCACCACCCTGGTTCTTGCGACTATACTCAAATTAGTGAAGTAGAATAATGTTTTTTCTAAGCACAGTGACGTTCTATAGTTACCACTAGCTCCCGACTAGCTCTCTTTGGACGGATTACCGCAGTCACCGGATGAGGACAGAGTTAGTAACTTCAAGAGGCTATTAGGGTAATGGCAACGAATCAGGTTTTATTGTAGTGGTACCTATTACTTTTTTTGATAGAGGGTTATGTATTTTGCTTCGTGATACAGTTTTGATTTTCAGCATTCTTGAGCCTTGAGTGGTCTATGTAAAATCCGGCTTGTATGACATGGCGAAATTTACCAGCGATAGTTGTACTATTGTTTATTCTGTGGCAGCGATGCAGTCAGCGTGGTAGCATCGAAACGTGATGCAGTAGCGGTTCAGTATAAATTTGTGTTTTGGTTTTACTAATTTGTGACGCAAAGTGCCACAAATGCATTAAAAACCAATCACAATGTGGCTTGGTTCTGCAAAACAAGTTCTCTCAGTCATCTTGGACGAATCAGCATTTGTCTGGGAATAACTTCCGAACCATTTATCGATCTTCTGAAATTTGTTAAGTGAGTAGATAATATTGGTACAATTTGTAGGTAAAGTAATCGGTCAGGGGGTGGTTGAGATATAGGGGTTCAAAAGGGAGTAAAAAAAAAAAGAGAGACAATAAGTTCAAATGAGTTGCATTTTAAAAATGACGGTTTGCTATTGGCTTAGTCGTTTATAAGATAGAAGCACAACTCTAGGGTCTCAAGGTCATACCACAATGTTGAAATTTTGCTTACTGTAGCTTTAGTGACACAACTACCAAAAATATAGAATTTCGAGATTTGTACACTATTCAATGAAAAAAACAATAAACTCGTAACATCCGTTATTTTTCTCCCATTTGCTGGAATTGGAATAACGTTGTAGTTCAGTAAAATTGGTCATTTATTTACCTATTCAATACACTTCGATTTACAATACTGCCTATATAGTTTTCCGGCAACAATGTCATCATAACACACTTGCTCAATTATTTTAAATGATAACTGACATCAAAAAAGGAGGTTATCGTTTAATTTGGTATTATGTTGTATTTACGACCCGTGCGTGTGGGATAGTCCGATTCAAATGGTTCTTTTGATGCTATGTAGAGCATGATCTCGTGTTTTTTGAAGTCGGTTAGAAAGGTAAAGAAAGTAGGTTACCCACATCGCGTGTATTTCTCAAGTTCTCTTTTTGGGGCGATCCACTAGTATTATATTTTAAAATTAATCTCTAATAAAAAACTCCCACTACACTAAGGACACATTTAAAAATATAACGACCAAAACACCCCGTGTTACTATAAAACTTGGGCTATCCATGATACAATTATCTATGGTTAATCCTTGAATAGTGTTTTGTTCTTTACGTTAATAAGCAGATCCAAATTCTATCGATAGAGACAAAGCACGGTATAACCATGAATGACTACGACTGAACCCAGCGGTGGATCACACTTTTTCCATGGATCGCAAATGGATCAAGTAGGACAGGAAATTAGATAATAATCGAAGGACAGGAATTACATACTTACTACGTTATCCCATTATATCATAAACAAGTGAAAAGTTTAATGTACCTGAAGCCTGACTGTAAACCACGACACGTTAGTATAATATTTGTATATTATCCTCATGCAACATTAAATTAGTCAATTATTAGTTTATTCTGTCGACATATTCTCGACGTGTTCCCTGACAAAAGGAGCCCTCAGACATCCTTTTTGAAAAGAAACGGTCCAGTAACAAAAAAGTTCAAAGGAGCGGCCACTTTTTCCAGTTCAAACTACAGATTCGTATTCTCTGACCACAGGGACCTTCGATCAGAAGTTGTATTTCTGATCGAAGGCAGGGACCGTCAGATATCTAAGTATGCAGCTCCTGTATGAGATAAAAACACAGTCGCAATGGATATAGTGGGACAAGCAATCCCAATTTATCCCACTAAAAATAAAAATAAAATAAAAATTATGGACAGTTCACACAACATTATCTAGCCCCAAGCTAAGCAGAGCTTGTATGATGGGTACTAGATAACTGATATACTTATTACATAGATAGATATTTTTTATTATACCAATACCAGACCACCCTGAACAAATATCTGCGATCGCACAAATATTTGTTCCGAGGCGGGAATCGAACCCGCAACCTCCTGCGTCGCAGGCCAAGCTACGCCCGCCTCGCCACAGAGGTCGTCAATAGTTTGGATATAGTGTGATCCATCCCAAAACACGGTACAACCATCCCAAGGATATTCTGAGTTCATTAGTAGCATGGCTACCGACGATACCATGCTGGGTACCGTTCTTGGAACAGTTGAACTGCTCTTTGTTTTCATTATGAACTAAAAATATAATCGCTATGCCCATTTTTCGAATCTATACGCTTTTCAATTAGGACTTTATTTTTAAAATGTTATGAGAAATACCCTTGTGACATCGGTGACGGACAACTGCCACCTCTAAGAGTTCCTACGTCTGTTTCTCCCCGGGGTGTGCTGGGGTAGGCCGGTAAATATCGATTGTACCTGTTGTTCTGAACCCTGTCGAGTTGCCACTACGAATATTGAAATATTACTTAATTTAATTGAAAAAGGCGGGCTCGAGTTTCACTGTCATGGAATTTTCTGTAGAAGAATTTTGATTAGATATATATAATTGGCTTATTAAATGCAGTCAAATATGATGTAGGTACTCGAATTTATTAAATAATAAAAGTTCTTGAGTCTATATTTTTTATGTTTGGACGACTTTAAAACAATACCAAAGAAACGTTAATCTTAATTACTTTAGAGTCGGTATCAATGGCTTCCAACAACAATAAAAGTGTCCCGCATTCATCTATATAAAATAAATCTAAAAATTCCATAAAGGATTCTTTTGTCAGCATTGGAGTAAAACTTTTTCAATTTCCATTCGAAATGCGCGGTGGCTCTTAGCACCCTAATGTTTGTAACCTTTAGAAAGCGATATTTTTCTAATGGCTTTCTGTTCAACGAAACATTAAGCCTATCAAGAAAAGCTACATTATCGTAGTGACATTTAACTACCTATGGCAATCAGTAATGTTCTTTTCACACCACCTGCTCGACAATGTCCAATTACATATTATGCAACCTCGACGTATATCTCTTAAGGGATATAAAGTTGTATGAAACTCCCTAGGGAATAAAGTGATTTGAATTTGGAACGTCAAATTCGTGTGGAAACTCGTTTAAAACTCTAAGTAAAAAAATTACCTTATGGCATTATAAAGAGGTTTGTTCGAAAATCGAAAAGGCCTACATAAGAACTCAAAAAAAAAGTGCTTTTACAAAGAATGTGAAACAAAAGAAAGTGTTTAGTGCTGTGATTTACAGTGAATTTTTAGAGTCACGCTCAGGGTTCAATATGCCGCCCGCGACGTAAGACACTGCTTTGTTCCCTTATTGCATAATCTACGGTTGTATAACTAGATAAGTCATGTTTTCAAAAAGTGCTGATAAAAGAATTAATATTATAAAATGTAGAAACAAAACTAACATTTTAGTATCATCCCCAATCAAGGTAGTATAGAAATACATTTCAAATGTAACTTGGCATCTATTCGAGTTCAATCGTTTACATGAGCAAACAATTCCACTCGTAATAATGAAAATGTATTTTGTATTTCTCCCAAATCGTCAACTCATAGGAATATTTGGAATTCCCGTTGGACGTCTAGTCCCTCAAGTGCACTGAGCAGCAGTGTGTTTCGATTCAAATCCCCCGCAACTCGCAAAAATCCGTTTATCTCCTTCTACACCCAGTCCCGAACGAATGAAAGAATGAGATCGGGATACGAAAGCGAAAATCTCCTTTTAAACGGAGGGATCGTTTGGTGAAGGACACTCATTCGATTAATTTTTAAAAACCTAATCCTGAATAGGATCCCGCTCGACAAATCCGCGTCAAACCAAACATCTGCTTCACAAATCACAAGGGTTAGAAGAGGTAGATACTCATAAATTTACGTGATTTAAAATATCTTTTTATAACCTCTTTTCTGAAATATTAATGATCTTTTTCGATAACTCCAAACAATATCTTCGATCGCGTAGGCAAAAACTATCGACTGACCCTCTATATCTACATTTTGAAACCTTTAAGCTATTTGCTAGTCCTGGCTGCTAGCTTATTTATGGAATGTTATAATACTGGAAGAAAGCGTTAGCTGAGTCAGTCGTGTGAAACAATGGCAGCGATGAGCTCACCACTCGTCACGTCTATATTCCACGATGGTGCAACCCACTGTGAAAAGAGGCCCATTGAGGCTCTGCCTACCCCTTCGGAGGGAAAGGCGTGTGTCTATGTATGTATGTATGAAACCTTTAAAATATAATTTCAGTAACCGAATAACAAATACCTTTTATAATCTAAACAAAACTCCTTCTGCTTAAAGCAGACACCACCACTATCTCACGGATTTTACAAAAATCGGACGCATAAATGCCGAAATATAATATTTTCATAAGCCATAGTGTAAAAATATTCTACAGAGCTATGTACGATCTTAGTTGCGAACTCTGTCATCTGCATGGTTTTTCTCTCTCTCTCTCTCTCTTGTGTAAGACTGTGTGTTTTATCTCTGTATTCAAGTGCTGTGTTCGTACTCTCTAGTTCATATACGCAAAGACGCACTCTATAGTGTGTTTCCTCTGAACAAAACACCCTTATTTGCAAAAGCCGCGCGTGACACACCGACAGGCGCACCCCACTCAACGATAAATTTAGCTATTGGTGATGCATGTTCCTTCCCAAGGCATTTCTCGTGCCTTCTTATACTCAGAAGTACACGATCGATCGATCATTGCTTTTTATGTTAATGCTTTAACCATGTTACTTAAGCGAGTTATGGTAGGCAATGTCAACATTTTAATGTTAGAACTTGAACACAATTACACATTTCAAAATTGACCGTTTTTAGGATTGTCAAAGACAGGGAACCCGGATTATGGATTAATTATGGATTCGTCATGTCTGTCCGTCTGTGTGTCTGTCTGTCTGTGTATGCCACAGCCACTTTTTTCCGAAACCTTTAAGAGCTATACTGGTGAAACTTGGTATGTAGATGTGTTCTGTAAACCGCATTAAGATTTTCACACAAAAATAGAAAAAAAACAATTATTTTTTGGGGTATTTTTTTTTTACATCAAACCCATACATGTGGGTTATCTATGGATAGGTCTTCAAAAATGATATTGAAGTTTCTTATATAATTTTTTTCTAAACTGAATAGTTTGCGCGCGAGACACTTCCAAAGTGGTAAAATGTGAGTCCCCCCAGCCGTAACTTCTAAAAAAAAGAATGATAAAACTACAAAAAATATATGATGTACATTACCATATAAACTTCCAACGAAAATTGGTTTGAACAAGATCTAGGAAGTAGTTTTTTTTGAATACGTCATAAATTGTAAACCATCCTAGAACTTTTATATTATGTTACTTGCTGCTACGGAACCCTTCATGGGCGAGTCCGACTCGCACTTGGCCGCTTTTTTTATAATTCCCAACATTTACGTACGTAGTCCAGATCTCACATTAGGATATCCTTTGTTTTGGGTGTCAGGAACTACGATTACAATGGTAACACGACACCCAGAGGGAGCAAGTATTTGCAGAATAAACATTTGTCCCGCAGCGGGAATCAAACCCGCAACCTCCCGGCTAATCACCCGCCGCGTCAACTCGTTTATTATCATCTAACCTTATGTATCTATAGAGGCATATACCTACCTAACTACACCAAATTGTATGTTTAACAGAAGGTCTAATATGTAACTAAATATAGTAACTTTGAAATTGTTCTATGTGAATAGGTAAAAGTCATACAAATACGAGTACAGGCTATTTCACAAGCGACAAAATCAAGCTATTTCATAGAAGAAATACATTCAGTCACGCCATATGGTGCTTGCTTCGATTATGGAGCGTAGGGTGCGTAGTGGTGTCGGTTTTCCGCCCGCGCACTATGTTGGCGCCAATGCGTTCACACATTGGCCGCTCAAGCGCTCTGTACACCAAGTCCGAGTTTTACGAACACCATCGTAACCATAGATTTAGTATAAGTACTAGATCTACAATCAGAGATCGAAGATGGAACCAAAAAAAATATGAGCACGTGTTGGTGAAAGTCTATGTCTGAGTTAAAAATAGTGTTGTCCTCGAACAACACTTTTACAATGTCGATAGAATTCATCATCCGTCCGTGATGTGTATGGTAGATAAATACATCTTAATGCAGATTAAGTCTTTCATGAATAACACAGTGTGGCAGATTTGACGTCATAAAGAGAATAAGGTTCTTATTCCAATTTTGAATACAGTTAATAAATAAAGCTTTATTATTTATTGACCCCTAAATATTACAGTTTTATTTATAGGTGGGATCTTAGAGTTTCCCTTTTAAATTTAAACTTAAAATGTTTGCTGCATATACCTAGTGGAGTTCTTATTGGAGTCCATCCCACTCTTCTTATAACCGATAAGCATTTTTCTCGTAGCAAAGGATTACTTGGAAATCTGAAAGCACAAAAACATTTTATATCAGCCGTGCTACGCCCATATAATTTTTCACTCTGTTACTTTATCTATAGACAATTTGTTACCTCAAAGTTTATTATTTTTCAAGTGTAAACTACGCTTTATGGATAACATTAAATTTAAATGTAACCCAAAAATTCCGTTCTAGCGGGACTCGAACCCACACCCTCGCCTGTCATCGGCGATGCCTTAAACAATTTAGCCATAGATCGAGCTATGACGCTGGAGACGAAATTTGTGGGCACTATCACTCGGCTATAGCGCAAAGTTGATAGTGCTGTATCTACAGGTGTTTCATTGGAAACCTTCTGTTCAAAGTTCGAAAGTAAAGGCATCGCTGATCACAGGCGAGGGTGCAGGTTCGAGTCCCGCTGGAACGGAATTTTTGGGGTATATTTAAATTTAATTTGTTACCTATTATTTTATTAAGCAGAAATAAACAATATTTATTTATAAAAAATTAAAAATAAATATACCCTTTCGGGGAAAAAGGCGTGTGTCATCAACAACGTAAATATTTACTCCAAAATATCTACTACACAAACTGCAATAAAAACACCCGTGGTGCTTTAAAGTTACCTTTTCAATAGTCAATACAAAAACACCCACCTCAATGTCCACCTGGTTATTATAGATTTTTAAAAAAACGGTAAAATGTTAACAGAGCACACATATTTACTCCAAACAAAGTAAACCTCCATTCTAGGATGGACAAAAATTTGAACGCTGGAACGCCTGAAGAAGCTTGACCGCCAGCGTTCTTTTTACATGATGCGCATTATAATACGATATAGACTGCAACAGGACTATCGATATTTCTGACGTCATCACTTGGTCAAGCCCTATCGTAATCAAACATTTTTATATTTTACATAAAATATTGTTTATTTCTAGGTGCAGCAACGAAATATTATTAAAAAATATAAGGGAAAGTCCTAATCTACGAATGAAACTGGTTTTTAGGCCATTTACTAAAGCAGAATTGATAAAATAAGCAATACAATCGAACTACCAATAATCTCTTATTTACCTGTGAAACGTGTATTTTCCCAGATAATTACGTCTTGTATCTTCACAGTCACAAACTGAACACGACACCATTGTCATACAAAGTAATATTTGTTATTTAATAGTAAGATTACTAAAAAAAATCAAAAATTAGTTAAACTGCACAAGAGACCGTCCGGTATGCGCATGTACTCAAGCAAAACATGTCACATACAATACATTGTTGCTGTCACTTTTCTTCCTGCACGGGGTACATTTAAAAATGACTTCTCTCTCCCACGCTTCGTTTGTCTATTTAGCGTAGCGAAAAAATTCTACGTCTATGATCGTAACGATGATAGTGATGACGGACGTCAGTGTATTACGTAGGAACTAGGCATCTGCCAGTTCACGGGCGTGCGTCGACAGTATAGGGGTGTACCCAATCCAATTGACCCAGCCGCTGGCCTAATTGTTAGGCCAACGAGTAAACGGGTCAGCAATACTGGTCCAACTGTTGGCCCAGCTAGTTGGGCCAATGTACAAGGCCATATAGATAAGCCTAGAGGGGTTAATTAGGAGTTTATATGTGTACTAGACGACGTAAAACATTCAAGCAAATGTGAACTGATGCTCAATTAGAACTCGGAAACGCCTCGGGCATCGCATTCAGAAATTCCGCATGCTTCCACTTTGGTTTTAAATAAAACACCCTTGGGCTAAATCTTTGAGGGAGACGAAGAGAATGTATTCCCAGTTCTCTTCCACAGAGAGTTTTTTTTACTCCGGTAGCGTGTTTGGTTACCCTCATTTTATACCATTCAATTTCGATGTAGATTTTCTTTCGAAGCAGACTGACTACTGTTTTTATCCCAATTAGCGATACACGTATTATCCACCAGCTAGTGAACTAGCTAGTGTACTAGCTAGTGGCTGGGTGAATAAAAACTGCAAAAAAAACAACGAGCGTCTTCACACCCAGTCAAGTAACATTACCAAGTATTTTTTTTTAATACAAAATAAAATAAATAAATAATGCTGGACAGTTCATACAACATTATCTAGCCCCAAGCTAAGCAGAGCTTGTGTTACGTTGTGTGATGTTATGTTATGCATCTATATTTATTTTTTATATAAGTACCTAGACCATTGATACCCCGTGTTAGTTTTATACAGTCCTATCCATCCACAGGTTGTCTGGTAGAAATCAGTACTAAGCGATAAGACCGCCCATTGTACAACATAGTTAGTTTTAGTTTTATTATTTGTAAATTGTTTTTTATTATGGTGTGCAATAAAGTATTTTCTATCTATCTATCTATCTATGGGTACTAGATATGCAAAAGATGTATCTAGGTTTCGAAACAATGCCTACTGTTGTTTGAGGGTAGTTTGAGGGCCTGTACATCTCAAAGTTAAGGTGGGGTATATCGCAAAATTCCTAATCTTAGATTTGATTTTTAACTGAATAAATCAAGTACAATATTCAAATAAAACATATGCATGCTACATTATAATTCCGAGGGATCACTGTACCAGAAACACGATAGGACAATATTTTCTAGAAAAAAACCCAAAGTTACCTCTAATTCTGGATTCGATAGTTTATTAAAATGGTGCATATTATTGGGTTATAAATAAGACACATAAAATAAACACCACAAAGCTGAGGGTTACTGTAAGGGTTTGTAAAATTATCTATATTTTACGAGATATTCACTAAAAACTGCTTTTTCAAGCGGTGCGAGTTTTTTTTTTATGTATGAAGATTTCTTTGTCATTTGATTTATTTGTATGGTGTTTTTTTTGGTTAGCGCATCCTTAAGAGAGACCTTTAAATAACTCTATCCTACCTCTATCCTCTATCTACGTCATGAAGACTTCGCATTATCGTGAAGACGTGAAATTCAATCCGATATTTATGTATGCACATAGGTTTGTCGGCCGCAAGAGACTGCGATAAATAGTGTATATCTTCGTGTGTGAGATAAATATTCACATATTGATTTGATTTATTAGTTACCTTTCAAATTCGTATATACGCTTGAAAATAACTTTCTGTACCACGATCAAGCTACTCCGGCCAAGACAAACAATATTAATATGTATGTACAGTGGCGTAATGAAAACGTTCGTCAGTTTTTAAAGGAATCCCCTTAGCTTGTCGCGAGCACATATGACCTTTTCCAACTATCCTACGTAGCAGACGGCTGTATAGAAAACCATAATTTAATGCTTATTATAAAGATCAAAATCGCACACCTTTGATCAGTTGCTTTTTTAAGTTTGGTAGACGTTTTTAGGGTCCCTTGCCCACCCAAAGCACAGAATAAATATTAGTACAAGTACCCAAATGGGCCAAACGGAGCCCTATTGCCCTCGTTCATCCGTCTTTCCGTCTCTCTATCACACGGGTCTTTAGCGGCTAAACCATTGAAGTCTTCATATTTGTACTATTTATGTATCTTACTGACCCAAACTCAAAAATAATAACCAAAAGTTATTTGGAAACAAGTTACTGTGCTCCCGTACAAGTTAAAGTGGGGAGGGAAAAATAAATCTGTCGTACCCCAGCATGTGGAGTATAATTTTAGAGCTTATTAAGTAGAATAAGGCTGTATTTTTGTTACTAAGTTCAATTTAATTTCCATTTAACCCAGGAACTATAACTTTTTAAAATATATTGTCTTATTATGAATATTTTACCAAAAAATATAATATTTTAGAAAATAGAAACACTTTGAGAATTTTCTCATGTTTCTATTACCAACAGATTTAATTTTGCGTATGGATTAACTAAACTTATGCAATTTATAATTTCTATATTTGTTACGGAACCACAGATTATATAATAGTTTCTACGAAGGAACCCTGAATGCGCGAGGTCCGATGCGCACTTGGCCAGTTTTTTATTGAGTTAGCCAGAAGTTTTGTCATTTTATTCGAGACAGTGTCTGTCATTCAATCGCTGCTTATATCCGTTGTTATGGTAACTGAAGGTTATTTTCGTAATATTGACAGATTGGGAGTTCCGATCTCAGAAGAAGAACTAAAGCATGGAAGTAAGGCTAAAAACAAACCGGTATCGATTATACCAGTCTCATTCTTTTATATGAATGTATTCATGTGTTGGAATGAGAGAAGCATATATCTATCTGTTTTTATTTGTGTAACTCGTACCAGGCCAAATGTCAAACTACTACTACATTCATGGTACCAATCTAGGAAGATGTATATGCATGGTACCAATATTCAGGGTACGGAACGGAAAAACGACTGTCGTGTGACAATATATTTCTTTCTCTCTAACATAGGATAGCAACCTATCTTCTAGGATAGGAGTAAGAAGGAACACTCTATGCTATTTTAGCACTCAATCCATACTATTATACATCCATGGTTCCGATACAATACTATGTCGATAAAACAATACCCATGCAATACTATGTCGGTAAAACAGTACCCATGCAATACTATGTCGGTAAAACAGTACCCATGCAATACTATGTCGGTAAAACAGTACGTCTATGCTTTTTGCATTGAACAATCAAAAATAGGCCCTAAGGTGATGAACATTTTCATTCCACCAGTGTACATGATGTATGAAGGTTTTCTATTCCCATTAAATTTGATGTGTAAAAATTAAAACTATATTGATATGTTCCTTATAATATCTAGGTAACAGTGGTAATATTATTAATATATCTCGGCAAACGGTAATACTAATAAATATGAGATTAAAATACATAGCATAGCATAGACACATGCCTTTTTTCCTCGAAGGGGTAGGCAGAGCCTCAATGGGCCTCTTTACACAGGGGGTTGGACTATTGTGGAATATAGACGTGACAAATGGTGAGCTCATCGATTGATTGCTTCCCAAGACTGACTTGGCTAACGCTTTCATCCAGTAATGACACATTCCATAATAAGCTAGCAGCCAGGACAAATATTATACCAACGAATCTTACTAACAAGTCCGAATAATCCCTTAGTCGGCTTTTACTACATCCACGGAAGGAGACGGAGGGGTCTAGTCTTAGGCTGGACACACCACTAAAATACAAATGTCTTTAAAAACCGTCAAAGAATTCTTTTCATGTTCTACTTGTCTTGGTTTTATTCAATTTTACAAGCTTTTATGTATGTTTGTTTGTCCGGGTGGAAACTTGCAAATGTTTGTCCGGATGGAATCTTGCAACTGAATTTTAAAGCAGTTATCCTCAACCGATTGAGATGATATTTTGCATACCTGTCAAGTTCCGATCACAATGCAATATTATGGTGACAGCGAGCTGATCTGGTGATGGAGCGGAATTCCTCGATAATAGTAGACTGGCCGTGTTTGGGCTCATTTCGATCAGCACACGGTTACGATCACTAATTTTATAAAAGCTTGTATTGAAAAATATATTTTTCACAAAACTTATTCTTTCACTGGTTAGATTTCGTCTTACCTGTCTTGGCTTATCTTATTTTATAAAGCTGAAAGGCACAGAATAAATAATAGTACGGATAAGATATAGTCCTGCCTTAGCATAGCATACTTTCATCCGGTTGTACTCAAGCTTGCATAAAGTTGCGTTTGCAATGAGCACAAAACTAATATTTTATTAATTAAACTTAACTAGCACAGTTCCCATTCTTGCGTAACTTCACACATGAGTCGGTAAATAAGACATTGTATCCATTGTAGCTCTAGTGATGTAACAGCGGTATATTTATCAGCCCCGAAACTCTCGATACCAATCATAATTTTATTGGAATCAGCGGAGTAGCATTCAGAGGCGAGATTGTGTGATTAGCGGGCGAATCGCTTGGGAATTGATGTATGAAGTTTTATTTTTTAAGAACTAAACTTTTGGTAGGTAGTAAAGTCTAATTGGTTTATCGGTATTTTACAATTATTTTACTTTGATTAGTTAGTAGTAGAGCTTTTTATCCAACTGTGCAAGGAGGAGGGTTTTCGAGTGTATGTATGTATCACACATATAATATATAATATATGTACACACATTGTATATTATGCAATGTGCACACATATTGCACGTATCTTTGGCACTGTCCACAGACCATATATCAAGATAGACACCGCAAACACGTAAACTTTTATGAAACCAACCGTGCCGTTTTATTTTGCACTTATTGCAGTTCTTAAAGCAAAAACATCATCATCATCAGCCGAAGACGTCCACGGCTGGGCGAGGCCTCCTCCATTGAATGCAATGAGGCAATTTGCTATAATCATTACGCAGGTGGAGTGGTGATCGCATTATACTGGCCCTAAACTAGCGTAAAAAGTTGTATATGAAAGCAATCACTTTAGGAGCTTTTAATAAATAATAGTTTATATCCTTGCACCCCATTTCAACAAAATAGGGACACCTTCCATACAAACCCAAACACGATAATTGTCCTACTAAATCTGCCACAAGCCCATTAAATAATATCGCTTAGCGTTTATTTCGGTCGATTTCCATTTCAGAAACTGTTATTTTATGGCGCTTATTTAATGGTTTGTGATATTGTTGCCTATTGTTTCCTGTAATTTTCTCTCTTCTGTCTCTTTCAATACATTGTAATATTTTAGATATAATGTGAATCATGCAGTCATAGCGCTTAACTGAGTAGGTTCCTGCGGTAGTGGAAAGGCCATAAGAGTAATAGGGGAGGGGTGTGTTTTCATGGACGCAAGACTTCATTTGTTCACACGTTTTAACTAAACAGGCCTCTGCCCACCCCACACTACTTATACCGCAGGAACTAAATTATTAGTTTGGAATTAAATAAATCAGTACTAATGACTAAATTGACGTGAAATCCTCGCAACCTTACTGGCAAAGTCAAAGTCAAAGTCAAAAAGTATTTTATTCATTGAAATCACAAGGATCATTTTGAAACGTCTCAAAAAATAAATTTACATTTACTCCTGTTCCAACGCAACCAGACCTAGAAGAATCAGGCAACAAACACGGTCTGTTTTTTTTTGATGATCCTTCTTACTACTAAGAAGGTGGGGTGCGCCTGTGTGGTGCCTCGAGAACAAGTGGAAGCTGATTCAAAGAACAATGAAAAACCAACTTTAAAACCTTAGGTACCTAGGCAGTCAAAAGTAATATGCTAGAGAGAATCAGCAAAAGTTCATAAGGCAGCACACTCAACGCTTGATATACTCATAAATAGCACATCAGTAATAAATTATATGTAGGTACAGAAATTGCAAATTGACAAATTAGGTGTCGAGGGGCGGAGCGACATCAGACCATGCGGCTTTATCATTAATATAGTCAAATAGAGTGTTTTCTTAATCAGATTTTTCTTTATGTAGGATTTAAATCTTCGAATCGAAAGTTTAGAAGCACTTTCTGGAAGTTTATTATAGAACCGAACAGAATTCCCCATAAAAGACCAACTTACTTTTTTAAATCTAAATTTGGTAATACTCAGTTTATTTTCATTTCTCGTGTTAAAACAATGCACGTCACTTTTTTTCATAAACCTATCTAAGTGTTTATGTGTATATAAGAAGGTTTCGTAGATGTATTGCGATATTACCGTGAGAATGTTAATTTCCTTTTTCCTGGCGTAGAAATAGAAGCACCTACAATAAGCTTATTGCCGATAGGTATTAAGTTTCTATTTCAATACAAAACGAAACTTGATACTATCCACTTGGCTACAAAAAGAATAAATAGGTACAGCATTACGACAAGTAAACCATCTTAACGTTTTACTGAAAGAAAATATATTTTTGGGAAAAAATCCAATAAGCCAGATAAATTATTTTGCCAATGTCTTAGCTCTACCTTGCCCTTAGAAAGTTAACACCTACTTAAATAGTTTTTTAAACATTTTCGTGGAGTAAATTTACCTACTTTTGATAGAACTTTAATGTATACGCTAACATTTTATTGTCTTGCTTATATCTTCAGGTTCCCCGAAAAATATGTTTCAAAGGACATATATATGTCCGTTGTATAACCGTTGGTTAAAGGAACCAGTGTGATGAAAAGATTCAAGGTGAGCCCAAGTGACGCTCTTTTCATGAACTTGTCTTTGATTTTTTGTATTTACTCACAATCTCTTGCTTTTCTGTCTGTTTGGGGACAAATCTTAGAACTGAATTTTAAAGCAGTTCCACTCAAGCTATTGAGTTGAAATTTTGCATACCTGTCAAGTTCTAATAACAAATATCATATTATGGTGACAACAAGCTTATCAGATGATGGTGGACAATGTAACGTGTATTAGTGGGGGACAAAACTGGCGATCGAATTTCGGACTACTTCCTGATATTCCATTGACGTACAATTAATATTGTGAATAATGACTATTATGGCTATTAAGCTGAAATTTGGCATACCTCTCAAGTTCTGATAGCAATATCATATTATGGTGACAGAGAGCCGATTGATGATGCAGATGGAAGGTGGAGAACGGCGAATAGTAGATCAGCCTTGTTTGGTCTCATTTTGATCAGCACTCAGCACACGGTTCAGATAATTAATTTCTTAAAAGCTTGTTTCGAAAAACATATTACTAAAACATATATAAACGTATTACATCGGTACTTGTTATTTTGTTCCAGTGAACCTTTTATTGAATCAGGATTAAAATTGTATTATAGTTTTTCAGAAAGTGTAGTTTATTTCCGTAAACTGCAAAACAATACGTTTCAATTCAAAATACCTACCACGTGTGGTCCAGCGGATTGCGGAATGGCCCTTTTGAAACTACAAAATTGTAAAAAGTTCTGAAAAAGCGTGGCTATCAAATGCTGCGAGCGATGTCGGGCACAATACACAGTTCCACAATTCAAACGTATGATGAAATATCACTGCACTGCACCTACGCTGCAGGTAGGTAAGTAGTTTCCATGGAAATGTGTTCCCAACTCGTTGTACTAGCCTGAAATAAACTGATAACAATAGGACCCGCGTTTTATGGGCTTCGTACCTAAATGCACTTCAAAATGTTCTCTATGATGCACTTGTATCCTTTAGTCTGACCCATGGACTTAGTATACAAGTCATATATAACGGTACTTTGTGACCAAGTCCATGGTCTGACCTATGTACAGTGGCGGAATGAAAACGTTCGTCAGTTTTCAAAGAAATCCCATTAGCTTGTCGCGAGCACATATTACCTTTTCCAACTGTTCTACGTAGCAGACTGCTGTAAAAACACCATAATTTAAATGTTTATTATAAAGATCAAAATCGCGTACCTTTGATCAGTTGCTTGTTTAAGTTTGGAACGACTTTTTTAGGGTCCCGTACCCAAAGGGGCCAAACGAAGCCGTATTGCCCTCGCTCATCCGTCTGTCCGTCTCTCTATCACACGGGTCTATAGCGGCTAAACCATAGTAGTACTCATAGTTGTACTATTTATGTATCTTACTGACCCAAACCCAAAAATAATAACCAAAAATTATTTTGAAGTATGGCTCCCGTACAAGTTAAAGTGGGGAGGGAAAAATAAATCTGTCGTACCCTAGCATGTGGAGTATAATTTTAGAGCTTATTAAGTAGAATAAGCCTGTATTTTTGTTACTAAGTTCAATTTAATTTCCATTTAACCCAAAAACTAGATTTTTTTAAAATATTCAACATACATATTATGAATATTTTACCCAAAAAATATAATATTTTAGAAAATAGAAACATTTTGAGAATTTTCTCATATTTCTATTATAAACAGATTTAATTTTGCGTGTGGATTAACTAAACTTAGGCAATTTATAACTTCTACATTTGTTACAGAACCACAAATTATATAATAGTTTCTACGACGGATACCTGAATGCGCGAGGTCCGTTGCGCACTTGGCCAGTTTTTTATTAAGTTAGCCAGAAGTTTTGTCATTTTATTCGTAGACTATATGTCATTCAATCGCTGCTAATATCCGTTGTCGTGAAGGTTATTTTCGTAATATTGCAATATTGACACATTGGCAGTTCCGATACGTAGCGCGAGAATAAGTTCCTGTGTCGGTAAAACAGTGCCAATGGAATACTATGTCGGTAAAACAGTACCTATGTTTTTTGCATTTAACAACCAAAAATAGGCCCTAAGGTGACGAACATTTTCATTCCACCACTGTACATATATGAAGTAAACAAGTAGTGAAACAAAAACCACTGAGAATAGTTAGAATAGCCCGTGTCAGCTGTCACAGATTGGTGGAACAGGCATAGACGTAGACTTTTCGCTACGCTTTCTAGATCTATGGGTACAGGTGTCTGGGATGATTTTGAAACGGGTACGTATTAAAATTCATAAATTTTAAATACATAGGTTTAGAATACATAAGTTCAAAATCCATAAATTTAAAAAACCTAATGGTGAAAATTAATAAGTTTTATAATCGATAAAGTTCTATATGTATAATGGTCGAAATGCCTAAAGCCATAATCTCAAACAAATATGCATGCCAAATTTCAAGTTTGTACTGGAGCCTTCAAATTTGACACTTTGACGTATTTCAAACATTATAAAAACCGTACAATAGGGATATTCGATTTATTTATTTGAACCATACGGTATTTTGATTTTCGGTATTTTAAACGTATACTGTATGGGTACGTATCAAAACATATAAGTTCAAAACACATAAATTTAAAAAACCTAATAGTGAAAATAAATAAATTTAAAACCCTTAAAGTTTTTTATTTATAAAGGTCGAAATGCCTGAAATCAAAATACATAATGATTACAATGTATACGTTTAGAATACCGAAAATAAATTCAATATCCTTATTGCAAGGTTTTTGAAAGTGGGTGAGAAAGATTGGAGGGAGAATATTTTATTTATATCAGAAGTAGGTGAACTATGCAGGTTCTATTCAAACTGTGTCAGAGGTGAGGTTCCAAAATCAACCTTTCGATGGATCAAAGACAAGGAACGCGGTGGATGGATGCGGCTAGAGACGCCAATGAACGCGAATGACGAGGAATGAACGCGTTGTGGCCACTATTATGCTATTTAGCCATTATTAATTACAGCTGTTATGTGTTGTTGAAATTATGTTTTTCAAACTTCGGTATTTCGAACTTCGTTATTCTAAACTTATATCAAATGAAATTATAAATTTTAAACCATTACGTTTTTTAAATTTATGTGTTTTGAACTTATGAATTCTAAACGTATGTGTTTTGAATTTATACATTTTGATACGTACCCTTTTGAAACACTTTCATAAAAGAGGTGACTGGATCCGTTCATCGATTTTTTGTTCGTAGTTTTGCGACAATCTTTTTAATTATCACTTTTTCTGATATAGGTCCAAGTTTTCCATTTTTCTAGTAATTTCTATACATGAATTACCCAAAACGAGACAGATTATTTGTTAAACTGTTTAAGCTGATACATAAATGTAAAATTATTTTCTTATGTGTAGAAATTGTAAGACAGCAAACTTTTCAGTTTGAAACTCCGGTGAATTATCCAGAAAGTTTATAAAAACATTTTCCAAAAAAAATAACGAAACAATGTTCACATCATCCTTCGCAACATCATTTTATAATTATATTTAACTATTGGTCCCTCCAGCGACATCCGCACCGACCGCGCGTAGACCGCATCAGATAAAATAGTAAGCCTAAACCACTCAAGGATAATGTAGCGTCCAATTAGTGAAATAATTTTCTGAATCGGGTCCGTAGTTCCGAAGACCTCCTACATCCAAACTTTACCTCCTTATGATATTAGTCACATACCGCAAACAAGATAAAAGTTAAAAGAACTAAAACCCGACTACGGAAAATCTTTACGGTAGGTTGGAGTGAGGCGTGATTTTAGAAATGATTCCCAATTATCGGATGCATGCAAGCCACAAGCAACAGCTAACAATATACATATATTTTTGCCCTTTAATTACATACCCAATTTGTTTATTTTTAATTTATCACTTTATCCTCTAGAGGGCGCCATATTTAATTTAATGTGACGTCACATAGCCTATCACCAGCAGCGGATAATCAAGACTCTTCCAACGATATCTCAATTGTCAAATTATTGTTGAATAATAATGTTGAAATATTCTCAATGTTCTTCAGAACTTCGAATAGACAGTATTCACTTATACTGACAGACAGAGTGTGAATGCTAAATGAAGATATCCGCAGATCAGCAGACAATATGCAGGATGTCAAAGGTTAGTTTCCGCATGACGACAAAGACCCTACAAACTTTACAGTGAAATCTTATGGTTTCATCACGCAAGTATTCTTCAAAGAGAACAGATAACATGGAGCATTTTATAATCAAGATTCGTTTCATAAATATTTGATGCGTACATTATTAACATTCTAAAATGATTTTACTAAAATAACATACATACATACATACATACATTATAGACACACTTATTTTTCCCCGAAATGGTAGGCAGCGACCCAATGGGCCTCTTTTTAACGGTGAAAAGAGGCCCATTTGGTCGCATTGAGTCATTGGGTTGCACCATCGTAGAAATAAAGACGTGACAAGAGGTGAGCTCATCGCCACCATTTCTTTCACGACTGACTCTGCTAACGCTCTCTTCCAGTAACAACATATCAGCCAGTAATAAATCTTACTAACAAGTCCGGTTAAAAAGCAATTCAATAAATTTTCTCCATATGCATATTAAAATTGCAATTTAGAAATTAATTCTACATACATAATGCATAATACAGACTTTTTGGTGAAACTTAAAAATATAAAACACAGTAATCTTGCAAGAAAACAACAAAATAAGATCAAATAAGAAATTTTAATTAAAAATATCACTATTAATTATTGCTTATTTCATTAGCTTATACTTAATTTAATATAAACAAAAATATGTCCTTAAATTAAACCACAGCGTCCCGTTAAAGCTTTCTCAAAGTATCTTACTCGAGTATCTCAGAAATAAAAATCACAATTCAAAAAAATTACCCAAAAAATTTCGAAATACGTGAAAAAATATTTGTATAAAGAGAATAAGTAAACCGAAAATCCCTGATCTTCAACATCCGAATTGGAAACCGAATGAAATTACCCTAATTACATAATTACCTTTATTATCAGTATTGGGAGCCGGGAGCTTGTAACGTGTACCTTATAAATTATTCCGAGCCGCACTCCGGTGCCCGTCCCTTTGTTTCGTATTACTTTTAACGGCGTATTCAATACCTTTGTATATTGCACTCCATTTACACAAAAATATGCTTTTGTACTCTCTTTTCTACTCAAACATGCTTATAAGATACTTTATTCAACCAGATACGGACTTTTATGTGATATTGATCCCTCAGAATATAATGTAAACAATGAATTTGTTATTTTGTGACAAACTTGTCTATAAATAGTGATACATATATCATTTCAATTGATCGATATTCGTGTCCTTGACATTAGAGAACCCAACACTCAATAAATTCATATATCATAATCCAATCGCTCACCTTATGATGCTTCTTGATTCCCCACTCCACCTAACGTATCACACAATTTTCAAATAGCTCACTCACATATAAATTCCAGGTGTATCTATTACAGTCACTATTTTCGTAGCGGTTCGTAGTACTGTAGCGGCGCGTAGTCGCGCTACGGATCCGTAGTACGCTGGTAGCGGTGCGCGCGGCTCGACTGTCGCCTTTTGCGACGCAAACACGGAGTGGTGCGCAGTACACTGTGAATTCAGAGACAAATCATACATACATACATAGACACACGCCTTTTTCCCCGAAAGGGTAAGCAGAGCCTCAATGGGCCTCTTTTCACAGTGGGTTGCACCATCGTGGAATATAGACGTGACAAGTGGTGAGCACATCGCTGCCATTGCCTCCCACGACTGACTCGGCTAACGCTTTCTTCCAGTAATAACACATTCCATAATAAACTAGCAGCCAGGTCAAATCTTATACCAACAAATCTTATCAACAAGTCCGGGTAATCCCTAAGGCAGCTTTTACGACTTCCACTCTTAGGCCGGATACACCACAGCATACATACATATGCTTTCTTTCTCGATGAACCTCTTTTCATCGTGTGTCGCACAATCGTAGGAATACAGATGTGACAAATCATTATTAGGATTTGGAAAAATATTGGTGTTTTTATTTCATACTCAAATCGAAAATAGTATTTTTTAAACTTTCCCGACCAACATGTATTTATTGATATTGACAAGTCGGGCAAATAAGTAATAAGGCGTAAAATGCGATAAATTCCCGTGGCAATATCAATAAATACATATAAAAATATCTAGATGCGGAAATAGTAATTAATAAGTAGAGTAACACACCAAGAGAATGTTCTCTAGCCATAAACTCAATGACTTGACCTGCTCACTTGTGTTCATGCTATATAAAATAGTACTTACCTATCCTTTACTTTTCTTCTATCCCTTGTTTTAGATACAAGTACAAGTTAGATAAAGATACTCTTTACTTCAAAAAAGATATTAACGAGTGCAACATAGGGCTGCTACGAAAATGGTACCTAGTCTAAAAGCACTTACCTACATATGAGGAACGACTTCACGAACGATATTGCCGAATCGCGTCGTGCGCACTTGAAACTGGTTACCAGACTCAGTGATCAGTGCCGCCAGAGTGAATTCTTTCAAAAATAGACTTGACAAACATTTAAATTGCACTGATAAGGACTAAGATATACACGCATCAGCTCCAAGAGCTGCCTGTGTATTATAAATAAATAAATAATAAGCTCAAAGCTATAACTTGATAATATAATGCAAGTATCTGCGGACCCCCGTTGGTCTACACATCAAGGAGTGCAGGCCGCGCAGGCGCGAGGTGACGTCAGCGCCCCGCGCCCCGCGCGCATACCACGCTGTCCGTCTCCGGCCGGACATTTGTCGTAGATCAACTCGCCGGCACAGGTAAATACTGAATGTACAGGTACTCTTGCCTACTACAGGTTGTATATAAATACTGGTGCTATGGTAGCTGTACAAGTATATATAATTAGTTACAAATAACAAACAGGCAAACTGCACATATCAAAATTTAAATCGAAGGAATACGTATCTAAAGGAAGATTTTAATTTTCTGTGATTTTATTTTGGCTCTGTGAATGTGGTGAAGAGGACCAGACCATATCGTACATCTCCCAGTGCTGCTCCATTCAATCGAACTCTGGATCTTAGAATAGAATATAAGAATAGAATATAATTATTTTTATTTGTAACAACACAGAAAACATGAAAAAACACAAAATGATAGTTAGATTTGCTGTTACAAAAAGGTCTCTAACTCAGCATATGCAGGTTGTAAACAACCTGCGCTGGTCTACCGTTAGAGCCTTTTTCTAACCAAGAGAACAACAAAAACAGCAGACGTGTATGGAGCTTATTAATGGACCTTCCTTATGATGCAATCATCTGGCTTCAAGATCTGAATATTGACTTTAAATTTAATCGGTGGTATTTCGTTTTTTGGTGTTGGTGTGCCCGACCCCTCCGTTTCCTCCCGTGGATGTCATAAAAGTCAAACGGTATGTCTTACACCATGGGATGGGCAGCAGCCTCTACCTGAGTACTCAACACCAATACTGCGATCACTAATCTCAATCTGCCTGCCAAGCGTGGTGATTTTGGCAAATCCCTCCATTGCATTCTATGGGGGAGGCCTCGCCCAATAGTGGACGTCTAAAGGCCGCTGAAGAAGAAGAATTTAGTTTTAATTTATTAGACACGTAGCAAACCACCTACTTTTTATTTGACCCGATGAAGGGGTATATGCGTTTAGGTTGACAGGTTGATTTATCTCCAAAACGGTTTTACCGATTTAGATACAGTTTTTCTCACATGAAAAATGGTATTTGCGGGATGGTCCATAGCTATGTTTGGTGGAAATTTTACAGCCGTTTCCATTCCAGGATCATCAGCTCGCAAAATGTATGTTCCCATTTATCACCAAAACGGTTTGACTGATTTAAATATGGTTTTCTTCATATGAAATATGGTGATTGTGAGATGGTTTTTAGCTAAGTTTGGTGGATACTGGTACATCCGTTTCCATTCTAGGATCCAAAATGGTCGCAAAAATGCTTTTGGAATGCTTTTGTAATTTTGCTGATAGCGCGTTCTATTTATTTCTGTGGCGACATACATTATGCTTGCTAGACACCGATGTGCTTTCATAGGTTTCTAAATTTAATGGACCCCGTAATTTGTACTAAGCATTTCGGTTCCACCTTTGTAATGCGAAATGCTAAGAACTTATAGTATTTTTTGTCTGGATATCTAAGGAATGGAACTCGTTGCCGTCGTCTGTCTTTACTGAAAATTATAATATGGATCTCTTTAAGGCAAGAGTGAATAGGTGCCTTCTAGACCTTCGTGCTCCATCGTCAGCCGTATCGTCTCTTACCAACAGGGAGAAAGCGGTCAAACGATGTTAAAATGTTAAAAAAACGTGGTTAGTTGAGGTTTTACATTTTTGGAACATTAACTAGTTTTGGATTAGATTAGAATATTACCAATGTGATTTCACGTGCATCATACGAATAAATATATAGTAGACCAAATTAAAATTTTACCATAGTTTCGCCACTTTGTTTCGTTGCCTTAGAACATACTCAACTGTAACCACATTTTCTTAGCCAAGTTTCTACAATAGCCAATCTTCTATCAAAATCAAAATGAAACAGAAAATCGCAATACAAATAATATCGCGTCTCGACGCACCAAAGCGGAATTCTATGGAGCTCATATAAGGGAAGGGACCGGAGTTTTCCAAAGCCCTTTCCTTTCTATTTGGGGTTGTCATCGGACCCCCGCTGTTACACTGACCCTCTGAGTTATACACGGGGGCGCAAGTCACAAGTTGTTCCATTTTTAGCATCATAATTATTGCATTTAGATGAACTTATCACATTCGTATGTATGTATGTGTTTCTTAAATTCATTATATAAAAAATATTCACTGAAAGAATATACTCACAACTAATATAAGTAGACACATTTAAAATTACAAATGAAACAGTAGCAAGTGACGCGTGACCCTGATGATCTTCTGGGGAGACCCACTGCTTATTTATCTCGCTAGGTGGCGCATTATGGCTAGTGTTGTTTCGTGGCCAAACAAAAATTCAAGCTTATGAGAAAAATACCTCCTCTGACGACCTCTGTGGCGCGGCGGGCGAAGCTTGGCCAGGGACGCAAAAGGTTGCGGGTTCGATTCCCGCCTCGGAACAAATATTTGTGCGATCGCAGATATTTGTTCAGGGTGTTCTGGGTATTTTTTATGCATAATAAAAAATATCTATCTATATAATATATTGTATTAAGTATATCAGTTATCTAGTACCCATAACACAAGCTCTGCTTAGCTTGGGGCTAGATAATGTTGTGTGAACTGCCCAGCTTTATTTATTTATTTATACCACTAAATGACAAGCACCAGCGATGGTGTCGCCATCTGAGATTAGTTTTGCCTGTGGCTTCCCATTCACCGTGGCAATGCCAGCATCTTAGGGACGCTTCCGTCTGGTAGTGATTTTGATCAGTTGTGCTACCTTAGATCGTTTGCAATGGTCTTGGCAATTTACTGAACTACAAAATTAAAATTAAAATAAGCTTGATGTTATTTAAATTCGTTGGAAAATAACTATTCTTACTTATTTGATAGCGTGACTTCTCTTAACAGTTAACCATAAACATTACTGAAAGTACAAAAGCAATAACTACACAGTTTTTATTTATATTTATTACAAAAAATCGTAGGTTTTGCTTTTTTGCCATTTAATTGACGACATTAACTTAGGTTAATTTCCTGCAATTTGTGTTTTTTTTTACAAAATTACGGACATGTTGATAATATTTGCGAAAAATTCAATTTTTCTTAATTTTTACAAAATATACGAACAAGTTGATAACTTAACATAGGAATTAAAGTAAGAAGCCAGTCTAGAAGACTAGATTTGGTATTTTTTATTGGTAAAAATGTACGTACCTGATCCCTAGACACTTTTGATGCGTGTATTTACGTGTTGAAAGTAGGTAAGCATTCTCAGAATCCATCGGTTGTGTTGAGTGCTTCTTGTTTCTACCCAAGCAGTTTCTACCCATTTAGGTATTGTATCGTTTCAACCCATTTTACCTAAACTTCTGTTCTTGTTTCATCCGACACCCACTTAGTTCTGTCTCACCTCTCACGTTTTGCCCCATAAACTAAGATTGGGAGCTATTAACAGAAATGCGCCAGTGATCGCGTGATAGTCTACCCCCTGCCCTAACAAAACAGCTTCGTCACCGAACACATTGTATCAACTCTCGCAGACTTGCATCCCTAAAACAACGAATGCTTCATTTACAGGGGAAGTGATAAGCGGCCGTAGTGCGTGTTCCAAAATTGTGCGCAGACTAGCAACATTATGAGTAATGCTATTCTTATTTAGTATTACGTGCATTTATTGATTTTTAAAATCACATTTATCTCTTTATATGTTGCCGTTTAAAATAATACTCTATGATCGTCATCTAGGAGTTCAAAAATGCATTTAGAATTACTGATAGTGCAAGTATTTAGTTAGGTAGTAGCAGGTAATAGAAGAATATAAAGATCATGGGGCCAGATGTCGTTGAAAATGATGGTGATGGTGATGTTGGTGGAATGACAATTTTTAGCTCGAAATTGAAGGTGCGAAATATGCCTGCTTTCCTTTCAAAAATATTGTTACCATCTGATGATCCTGGAAACAGCTACACCGATTTCCACCAAACGTAGCTAAGAATCATCTCGCGAATACCATCTTTCGTACAAAGAAACCGCATTGAAATCAGAGCACCCGTTCTGGAGTTACATGGCCACAGACAAATATACATAATTAGGTACATACAGACACATTAAGGCCTTATAAAAACCCTGTTTTCAGTCAGGATTTTAAAAGCGGAGCTTGTCAGCAACACTTTAAAATGCAAATTATCTTTGGAATAGCCACACACAGGTGCCGATTCTCTTGGCACAAACGATTAATTACCCATAATACAAGCTCTACTTAGCTTGGGGCTAGATAATGTTGTCTGAACAAGCAGTTTCAAATTCGTCGAGTGAGACAAAACACGGTGTAACTCTTCCAATGATATTCCGCGCTTAGTAGTAGCATGAGTAAAGTATTTTAATATCACACATCCAACCATTCGTCAACAGGTTTTAAAATGGAGATTTGCAGCTAACCGTCAATTTACGATTATTTTGGCAAGCTCCGCACCCCTTTGTATCTTTTGTGTTGCAGTTTTTGTATTGTACCTACTCGTATTGTCACTCATATTTTAAGCGTTTTAACCTTTATAAGTCGACTCCTTATTGTGTGATGTTTTAGTACCGTTTAAATTGATAAATCAGTTTTGTTACTGACTAAATGCTATAATCCTACAATATATAATCCTTTGCTAGTTTTTATGGTGACAAAATGAAAGTGATCCAGAAAAATTAGCAAAAACTGTGCCTAGCTCATCATGTGCCTCTGTGGGTATTCCTCATTTTGGACATATGGTGAGTTCAAAGAGATGTTACCTCGACAACAAGTGAAAGATATTATCATCATAAAACAGTAGAACCCGGTGTGTCATTATATTAAAGAAAAGTGTTTTTTGTTACTTCTAGGAATGACGGATCAAGTAGTTGGCCCACTTGATGTTAAGTGGTACCCTCTGCCTCAAAGGTCACGTCCACTAGGACACACCCTATGTGGCATTACACTGCGCCCGCCACCCTGAGACATAAAGATGAAAAGTCTCATTACCCTTCAAACCGGAACTCAGCAATGCGAGCACTACTGCTTTGGGGCAGAAATAGGTATGGTGGGTAACAAAATTAGAAAGGGAACCAAAGAAGAGCAATAGAATACGAATCAGCTATTTTGTTTTAGTTATTGTCTGTCTGCCTGTTTGTATGTTTGTTCACTCACGCACATCTCTGAAACTACTGAAAGTATTTTCATGTAGTTTTCACAGGTGGACAGAGCTTTATTTGGAGTGAATATAGGTTTTGTTTCATTAAAATCGGTTTCGTATGTCGAAAAAAATCGTAATTTAGAGATTTACAGAATATACATTTCTACTGTTAGAAGTTACATGTATAGGAAATAATAATTCCTAGCGTTAAAGGCCTTTAGACGACAGAAACGAGGGTATAAAAGAAAAAAAAATTGCGAGCGTAGTCTCATATGATGTGTAACATGTGAACCTCCTGGGCTGTTATTTGCTATGACCATAGGAGATTACTTGACAATAGCGTGTGACGTCACAATGTATTCTGAAAGATGATTCCACGTAGTTTTCGTAACGAGCCCGCGTTATGTCACGTTTGGTCATAGTGAATAACCAGGCCCCGGTAATAATTAACATGGCTGATAGTACAATACCAACCTCTCGGAAAACTGCGCGCTTCCTGGTACACACGTCCGCCCCTTTTCACGAAATCACTTCCACATATTACAGGAAAGATGTTACATATCAAAAATTGTTCAAACTTATGCAGCGTATACTTTTTAGGGTTCCGTAACCAAAAATTACGGAACCCTTATAGATTCGTCATGTCAGTCTGTCTGTCTGTCCGTGTATGTCACAGCCACTTTTTTCCGAAACTATAAGAGCTAGGCTGTTGAAACTTGGTAAGTAGATGTATTATGTGAAGCGCATTAAGAATTTCACAAAAAAATAGAAAAAAAACAGTAGATATTTTCGGTTCCCCATACTTAGAAATGAAACTAAAAAAAAATGGTTTGAACGAGATCTTTTTTAATACAATATTATTAAAACATCGATCAAAGTTACAACAAACTACAAGAACTTTTTTATATTATGTTACTTGCTGCTACGGAACCCTTCATGGGCGAGTCCGACTCGCACTTGGCCGCTTTTTTGTATATAAACCATAGCGAAGTGCAGTTATTCAGCTTGTTATGTAATAAACATTACTGTGGCTCTGAAATAAATAAAGAGATAGTATCATTTTCCATTGCATTGAGCTCGCATGTCTGGAATGAATCCATCAATTATGAACGTCAGTTCCTCGAAACACCACGAACCGCGGAATTTTACTTTTTATTATTGTTTTGGGCTTGTTTACTCTGCCTTTCATGGCCCAGATAGTATCTTATCTATTCAAATAAACATTATGCTACAATAGCTAGCTTTTATACCAACACATCATATTCTAACATAATGCATTATAATGTTTTTATTTTGTTAGTTCTCGGAATTCTAGGCTGATAGGAGTATTAAAATATGTTTAATTTTAGTTGACATTCAAAGAGGCCGTGGAGTCGTTTAGTGGTCAAACACGACAGATTAAAAATCTATTCAATCAGGAAGAGCTTTTTTGCATTGCCATAATTTACAGTGGTCTGCCACTACAATATTAAATACATACATAAATAGACACACGTCTTTTTCCCCGAAAGGGTCAGACGCCTTTTTCCCCGAAAGGCTGGCCACAGCCTCAACAGGCCCTTTTCGCCGTGGGTTGCACCATCGTGGGAATATAGATGTGACGAGGGGTGAGCTCATCGCCGCAGTTGCTTCCCTCGACTGACTTGACTAACGCTTTCCTCTAGTCATAACACTTTTTTTAATAAGACAGCTGTCAGGACAAATGTTATACCAACGAATCTTACGAACAAGTTATATACGTAAGTTTTCTATATAACTACATATAATACAAAATATCTAGGTATCTATTTAATGTATTGTATTAAGTACCTACTAGTAGCGCCCCGCGGTTTCACCCGCGTAAGTCTCGATCCCGTGGGAATATCGGAATAAAAACTACCTTTGTGTTATTCCGGGAGTCCAGCTATCTCCATTCTAAATTTCATCCAAATCCATCTAGCCGTTTCAGCGTGAAGAGGTAACAAAAACACACACAAACTTTCGCTTTTATAATATTAGTGTGATATCAGTTATCTAGTACAAATAACAAATGCTCTGCTTAGCTTGGGGCTAGGTAATGTTGTGTGAACTGTCCAGCATTATTTATTTTATTTTATAATACAACACTATTATCTATTAACAATATAATTATTAGTTATATACAATCTTACAACATTAAATAGACTCTAGTATTAGCAAGAAACTTTATTCGATTTATCATGTCGGAACTATGCAATGCCAAATCAACGTAATGACCTCTGAATGGCGTTATATAACGCTCTGAATACGTGGGCGGTGAGGGCACGGACGGGACATGACAGGGCCCTATTCCCGACGCGTAATGAAGATCTATTGGTGACCAGCGCGCGCCAATTACCGATGTTACGATAGGAAACTTGTAGAAGAAAGTTATTGGCATTCCAAAAAGAATATCGAAATCTATTTAGTCTGAAAAGAAAGGAAAACGTGACTTCAGGTCAGGACTTCAGGTCATCTTACGTGAGTTCAAAGCTCATCCCGTTCAATAGATTATCATAGTTAATATATATACGTGGTAGGTGTTATGAAAATGATATATACCAGTAACATTCACACAAATCCAAATTAGCCCAAGCAAGTAGCAATTAGTTGGGCTAATTGTATGTGACGAGTTGGCGAACGAAAATAATATTCATTTGGCAATTCGTCAACTCGTAAAGGTACATTTTTTCTGAGTCTTTCTATGACGAGTTGAGGAATGACTCTCTTTTTATGAAAAAAATATTTTTCTATACATGCTTTTATAAAATTAGTGATCGGAACAGTGTGCTGATCGAAATGAGCCTAAGCACGGTCAGTCTTTTATTATCCATCGAGTAGTTCCGTTTGCCCTCTTCCGTCTCCATCATCAGATCAGTCACATTGTAATCGGAACTTGACAGGTATGCAAAATTTTGAAAAAATTGTGTTGTTTAGGATGTATTTCATAAAGATTAATTTCGTTTTGTTAACAACTAGGGTCCGCCTGCGGCTCCGCTCGCGTTCTACCGGGATAAAAGTATCCAATATCTCAATCCATAACCTATCTGTGTATCATCGAAATCGGTTCAGCCGTTTGGGCGAGATTGAGTAAAAAACATACAACCATCGTAACTTTGATATTTATGATAATACTCGCATTAGTAGGAAGTAGGATGTTTGTCTTAAAAACATGAATCTTAATCATTGTCAACATAACCGCAACAGAACACCTATGTACTTGTGTGAGAAAAGAAGTAGATATAGGTATGTGTTGTTAGACCATTCAACTGGCTATGAGGGCCACTTAAAGTTGATCGTCTAGGAGACACAATGGAATATTCGCTTGAGTGCTGTCGTTTCACTAACTAGAAAATCATCGTAGGTCACGTACTTTAGTGGATAAGTAGTTTAATGGTAGTTTTTAATTTTCATCACATTAATAGTGTTTCTCTTCATAATTTTCACATAAACCTGTTTTGTAACGCTGTTAGCAACCTTCCTAATAATAAACCTGTTTTGTAACGCTGTTAGCAACCTTCCTAATAATAAACCTGTTTTGTAACGCTGTTAGCAACCTTCCTAATAATAAACCTGTTTTGTAACGCTGTTAGCAACCTTCCTAATAATAAACCTGTTTTGTAACGCTGTTAGCAACCTTCCTAATAATAAACCTGTTTTGTAACGCTGTTAGCAACCTTCCTAATAATAAACCTGTTTTGTAACGCTGTTAGCAACCTTCCTAATAATAAACCTGTTTTGTAACGCTGTTAGCAACCTTCCTAATAATAAACCTGTTTTGTAACGCTGTTAGCAACCTTCCTAATAATAAACCTGTTTTGTAACGCTGTTAGCAACCTTCCTAATAATAAAGTAAGGTAGGAGATACAATTAACAGAGGTAACAATTGATGATACCTAGATACGTCGTGTAGTTTTTAGTTTTTATATTTTTTTAAACCCCGACGAAAAACGAAGGGGTGTTATAAGTTTGACGTGTCTGTGTTTGTGTGTGTGTCTGTCTGTCCCATCGTAGCTCCCGAACGGATGAACAGATTTCGTTTGATTTTTTTGTTTGAAAGGTGTATTTGTCGGGAGTGTTCTTAGCTTTGTTTGATCAAAATCGGTTCAGCCGTTCAGCGTTGGGGTTTTTTTTTTATTTTTACAAAATTAATTACTTGTTAGTAGAGATAATTATTCAATGCTTTGTTTATTTAGTTGCAATATGAGTTTGACTTTTTGATCGTAAAACTAATGCACATTTAAATAAAAATACAATTGTGGCCATAAGTAACTTCAAGGAGTAACAAATAACTTATCTTAAAATTGTAGTCTATCGATGTATCGGTAAAAACATTAATATTCAAGCATTGATTTGAGGGCCCCTCAATGCTCGACTTGTCTCATTCGATAACAATTTGCCTCGGTTCGTGATTTATGGACTTAATACCCTGCTGCGGTTACTTACTGTGACTGTGCTATATTAGGTTGTCTAGATAGCTGTAGACAAAAAAAAAAGATTTTAATATAGGTTTATAGAATAGTAATGGTAATATTCTTGTTTGAACGTAGGTACTTCCCTTGATTCTTGCAATTCTTGATTCCAAACAAAACAAGACATTATCACAAATTTGAATGAGATTACCTACTCTATGGAGAAGATGGTCATACTTGAGTGTTTAGATGCAATCTATAAACTTTATACAACCCAGTGGCACTGGATTTTAATAGGTATTGCACTATTTAAAACGACCCTTGAACATTGTTTGATTAGTAGTAGGATAAAGGCATTTACAAATTGATATAGAATAGCAGTATTTTTACATTTTGTACTGGCAAAGAGAGAATTTTCAGATAGTTTTAAATGCAGATCCTAAATTATTTTTTTGTTTTTTTTTTTTTTTTTTCAGTACAAGTTTTTATAAAATTAGTGATCGTAACCGTGTGCTGAACAAAATGAGCCTAAACACGGCCATGCTACTTTATCCATCGAGGTGTTCGTCCACCTTCCGTCTCCATCAGCAGATCTGCTCGCTGTCACCATCATATTGTATTGTCATCGGAACTTGACAGGTATGCCGTATTTCAGCCCAATCGGTTGAGGAAAAATGCTTTAAAATTCAGTAGCAAGATTCCACCTCACCCGGATATACATTTCAAGTTAAAACATATAAAGCTTGTAGAAACAGTTGCTACATAAAAAATATACAATATTGACGTCAAACCGCACAAAATGACGCCGCACCGCGCGAGTAGATAGTTTTCCAATAGGCGCGCACAACACAGAGGAAAATTCAATAGCGTTCCGATGTGTAACTAAAAGAAACAAAGAGAAAGCCAGCGGAATTGCGACCTCCACCCCTAGCTATAGATCTCGGCTAATTTAATTTTTCCAATGTTCTCCGATGCACAATACATTTTCACAATATAATTTTCCCTCAATTCTACTCCCCCTATTAAAATACCGGAAAAATACCGCTGTTTGTGTTTGAATATCTGCTTTATACAATGTTGCGAGATATTGAGCTTTTTGAAAAATAATTCATTTCAAATTCCTTGTAACAAAATATTTTAACTAGTTTTTGTGTTGAAAAATAACTCTTGTATAAAAATAGCTTTTAGGCATCAGCTCGTCAAAGTGAGTCCACGTGAGTGCGAACACTGCCAATAATCGAAGAGTTGTCCACCTTCCATCATCAGATCATCATCGTTGTATCCATCATCAGATCACCTCGCTGTTACCATAATATTTTGTTGTCATTGGAACTTGACAGGTATGCCCAATTTGAATTAAATGGGATGCCAGCAAGTTCTTAACAAATGGATTACAGAAGGAAAAGGCAGACAACGGACAAAGTGTAAGTAATTATTATTGATGGGTAAGTTTTTCTTCACAGCCATCCTTCAATACAAAAAGTCTTCCTTTTTGCTTTGCCGTAGTCGGGTGACTACGGCAAAGCAAAAAGGAAGGGCTATGTTTTTAGCAATCTATGTATGTATGTATTTACGTATGTTCCACCGTAGCGCCTAGACTACTCATCCGAATTTGATGATTGAAGTATCAATCGATTCGTTATTATGGCATACGGAGGCCTGCGTTGCTCGATGTTATTATGGTCCGGGTGATATAAGCTACATTTTATACGGACTAAATCATTATGACGGATGTTACAGCCAGACTAAATACGTAACCGTTTGCCGAAGTCGGATAAAAAAGGAAGTTTCTTGTTGCTATCGAATCGAGTGGAATGTTAATTAAGGATGCTCACGCTTGTGGAGCGAATTTCAAATTTTTTGGTAATTTCGCGAGAACTATGAGACTTAATACACATGTTTTAAATGATAGTATCTCATAAATATCATCAGTTTAGCTACGATACCACTAAATACATTTTTACAGTTTTTTTTTTTGTTTAGCTGCCGTTCTTATAACTTTAAGGTGATTATAGCCTCGAACGACCTTGGGCATCTGGGCGGAGCCTAGGAAATGTTGCATCTAGAGCCCGAACCACACGCCACGCATAAACATTGGCACAATATTCAGAAACAATGAAGAATCGCAGCGAGCGGCGCGCGCGGATGCGGGCGCGCCTTCCGCGGCGTGGAGCGCGGTCATGCAGACCGCGGCGCGCGTCGGGCGGCAGCCGCGGTTTAGCACGAGGTGCTAGTAATGCAGTCATATCTGTTGTCTAGTTTGTTGTGTACACGCGCACTTTTGATTTTAAGCATCGGAAATTATGCGCTATTGCTATAGTATACCTATGCCTGCCGGCATTGTTGATTTTTCTTAGCTTTGTTTGTTAGACCTTTCTACTAGACCTAGTATGGTAGATAATGAAATAGATGACACACGCCTTTTTCCCCGAAAGTGTAGGCAGGGCCAATTTTTTTTTTTTTTCTTTTTACTAATTTATTGACGGAACGTGCTGATAACCCACCTGATGGTAAGCGGTAACCTCTGCCTATGAATAGTTTACCTTATAGGTCACGTCCACCTAGGACGCGCCCTATGTGGCATTGCACTGCGCCCGCCACCCTGAGACATAAAGATGAAAAGTCTCATGTGCCTGTAATTTCACCGGCACCCTTACCCATCGACGTAAATAAAATGAATGGACGGGCCTTAGGGAACGATAGTTTTGAAGCTTCTAAACAGACCTAGCTAGTACACTTCGCTTCAGTAAGTCTTTGTCACGGCAACGAGTGACAGCTATGCTGAAAAATACCAAAATTAGATACCTTGGTGATACAATGCCTTCCTGTGCTTTTCTGCAAGTGCAAACAACACAAGAAATGCAAATAAAGCTTCAGGCATCGCATTTCATTCGTAAGTAAAGGTTTTGTAATATAATTTTCATCAATTGATAAAAAACTTATAAATCGTCGTGTAGTAGGAAAACTACATAAGTAACACATTTTGCGAAATCGACTTTATTGCATGGTTATGATGGCCCATACATGTCGATGGACACGTCTTGCTCTAGAGGACGAGCGACAAGGAGGACTACGCCCCAGGACATTATCTCAATGTTCCCCACTCTGAATGAAAGTTAACAGACACAAGTTTATACTCGTAGATAGTTTTAATTTTAGTCGACATACCTTTTTCTTTTTGATACTTAGAATTATTGTGTTCCACAAATTGATTTCATTTTGTTGATTTTATAAGCATTCGTCGTATAATAAGTTTGTTATGTCACTTACTTTGAATTTATAAGTCTGCTAAAATAATGTAGGTGTTTCAGTAGTTTTCTAATATTGAGTCTTGATAAAAAGAAATGATTATGAAGACGACCTCTGTGGCGCGGCGGGCGAACGTTCGCCCACCTTAACATAGATAGATATTTTTTTTTATACATAGAAAATACCCAGAACACCCTGAACAAATATCTGCAGATCGCACAAATATTTGTTCCGAGGCGGGAATCGAAGCCGCAACCTCCTGCGCCGCAGGCAAACCTTCGCCAGCCGCCCCACAGAGGTCGTCAATTAGTTACGATAAAAAAGTTATTGCCATTTTTGACGCAACAAAACAGTAAATTTTGGTTTTGTTGTTGTTATTGGTTATTTAGTTTTCCAACTACAGCGACGAAATATTTGACAAGACTTCACGCATGACGGACGGTCCGGATTTTTCATATACGTACTTATTCTTATAGTAGATAACATAACATAGCACCCAACAGTCACATATATAGTCCTGATCCCACACAAGGCACCACTTTATTGTGGGTATCAGAAACTACGAGTACCATGGTACCATAACACCCAGACCCGGAACAAATATTTGCAGATCGTACGAACATTTGTCCGGCAGCGGGAATCAAACCCGCAACCTTTCGCATATAAGCCGGCTACTCGCCCGACGCGCTACATCTACAGAGGTCGTCAAAGATAAGAAACCAACAAGCGTCCTCGCGCAAACAAGATGTCTAAACGAAAACGATCAATATTTACAATGCTTTGTTCAAGGAACACAAAACACAACTAAAAAACTACGATGAGTACACTAACTGCTATCGTGTCTTATTGTGCCCGAACCAGTCGGTGGCACTCACAGGAGCGGAGCAAAAAAGTGACGCAGGTACCCCGTGCGAACGCTTGGGCCGGACTGAGGTCCGCGGCCGAACCGCCCCGTGGCAGCTCGTTTCACAGTTTTTCTTTTATTGTTTCAAAATGATAATTATTTTTGAAAATGTAAACATATCATATGTAAAGTCTGTAAATTGTCTATAATATTGTGAAAGAATCATTAAAATAGCTGCAGGCGTTTGGAAGGAGTAGGAATTCTTGCGTAAATTATAGGGAACAATGTTTTATTTTTTCCTGTCAAAAGCAACAACAATTTAAAAAATATAAACATATAGTTCTATTCTTGACAATATTATACCAATTAACAGATTTTTTTTCAATTATTTGGGCCATTATTGTAGGAGGAGTAGGCTTTCGAAATAGGTCTATTTTGAGTTTCGGCAAAACTAATCGCCTTAACTTGTGATATTTACATACAAAATATTCAAATAGCACAGCAAAATAAGCGTAAAGTAAAACACAATGTGAGAATCGTTCGCACGTCGTGTCGTCGGGATGATCAATCATAACATACCGGAAAATATGTAAATTTGTTTCGTAAAAGTTAAGCAATCTAGGAAATCCTCGGTCCCAAGGATTACGGAAAAAGATTTACCGAAGTGATTTTGCTGTAAGGTTTTCTGAAAATGTATTTTGTTTGGTAGAAATAAAGACAGGTATTGTTTTATTAGAATAGGTATTTGTTACATTCCCATGAGTACAGAGTTTTTTAAATTAAAATTTAGGGATTTATGATACAGAGATAAGTTTTTTCTTGAAAAATATCTTTTTCAAAACAAGCTTCTAAAGAATAAAGTGGCCGGAACCGTGTGCTGATCCGGAGATATTTTCCGTGCAGATTCGGATTAAGGTGGTTGCTTTCGCTTGTGGCGCGAAATTAAATTTTTTTCGTGTTTTTTGCTCATCACAACTCAACAACACATCTTCAGATAGCGGAAACTATGTTGCCGGTAATTATATGACCAAACACACATGTTTTAATTTATAGTATCACATAAATATCATTTGTTTAGCTACGATTGTGCTTCAATGGTATTTATAGTGTTTTCTTGTTACAAGCACATTCATAGCCAAACTAATGATATCTATGTGATACTATAAATTAAAACTTGTGTGTTAGGTCATATAATTACCGGCAACATAGTTTTCGCTATCTGAAGAAGTGTTGATTAGCTGTGATGAGCAAAAACACGAAAAAATTTGAATTTCGCGCCACAACCGAAAGCAACCACCTATTGAAGTCATTAGTAACTATAATTCACATTGAACCATTTTAGTGATGAGGCTCTTCTCATACAATTATTCCAAAATGATTGTACGTACGAGTAATCCCATCAAAGTCCATATTCAGCGTTGTTTCTTACATGAGTTAGTTATTTGTGTTCCACCGGATCTTACAGTAAGACCCACCAAGCTTGAAACAACGTAATAATAGCTTAGGATAACAGTTTCCAAGTTCCCGTCTACTCATAAAGTTCAGAGTTGTGACACCTATTGCGGTACAGAACTCTTGCATAATATGGTTGCATCATAGCTCGGGTAAGATGCAAAATATAAACTCTGAATGTGCTTGCAAGTAATTTTCACATGCTGTAAACATGCTACCCTCAAGTTCAACTCAAGTACTCATCATTCAACGACTCTGTTTGCTGATGACAGCACTGTCCTATTCGTCAATGACAAACCACATGATTTAAAATTTGACATTAATTTCACACTGACATCTATTATCAACTGTTTGACATTGAACAATCTATATAATTAATAATTATAATCTATATAATTAATAATTATAATCTATATAATTAAAATATAAACTTGAATAAGACTTTTATAATGAATTTTAAACAAAGAAATAATTATAACCTTGACATGAATATTAACTACTTGGGTACTAAGGTAAATGAACTTAACAGTACTAAATTTCTAGGACTAACGATAGACAATAAATTGAATTAGAAACTTCATACTTCATATTTGACGACCTCTGTGGCGCGGTGGGCGAAGCTTGGCCTGCGACCCAGGAGGTTGCGGGTTTGATTCCCGCCTCGGAACAAATATTTGGTCGATCGCAGATATTTGTTCAGGGTGTTCTGGGTATTTTCTATGTATAATAAAAAATATCTATCTATGTAATGTATTGTATTAAGTATATCAGTTATCTAGTACCCATAACACAAGCTCTGCTTAGCTTGGGGCTAGATAATGGTGTGTGAACTGTCCAGCATTTATTAATTTATTTATTTTATTTGTATTGACAGTATATGTCACAGATTAAATCAGGTTCCTTACGCTCTTTTCAAGCTGAGTAGAGTAACGGATATGTCAGCGGTACTTACAGCATATCACGGACATGTTGCGTCAGTCCTAAGATATGGCATAATATTCTGGAGCAACTCAACAGAAAAATGAGAAAAAGTATTGAGGGCACAAAAGCGCTGTTTAAGAGCCATACGTAGCCTAAAAAAGAGAGAATCATGTGAGAAGCACTTCAAAAAATTAAAAATTAACACGTTGCCCGCGCTTTACATAAGCAAGGTTGCTGTTGCTGTTTAGGTATATGTTGTTGTTAAGCCTAGCCGGGTTCAGGGTTAAATAAACACACTGAATAACAATTTTACCACAAATACACTTTTCATAAAATTATCAAAAACACCTACACCCGTTTGCACTAAACATAAGAATCGCCTAAGTTCTTTCCTAACTTGTCTTTGGTCGAAGTGTTGACTACTCCTCTCGATAAATTTGCTTGCACTAACCCTAAGCCAGTCCTTAGCCCACTTGGCTAGATTTTTCTTAGGCTTAGGTGTATCTTAACTAGGACAAGCCTAACTTATTTTTAGTGCAAACGGGCACTATTCTCTCTTCACTGTGACTTTATACATCTTCTTCTTTTCTTCTTTTAATGGCTACTGAGGAATACTCTAAACAATTTTGCCAATGTCAAGTGATACAATATGTAGTCAAGTCGTTATAAGCAATGTAGGTTTCTTTAGTCATTGGTTAAGAGTCTCCGTCAAGTCATAACCCAGTTTAAACCAGACCCTTGACGCCTATAATGCTCTAATAAAATCAGCCAGTAGAGCTATGGAAGGTTCTAGGTGCTATAACTTGGACATTCCAGAAGGTTCGAGATGATTGTGGAGTTACCGTATATTATTCCAGACTTTTCTGGAGCTTACGAGAACTATCTAATTTCATTAATTCCGTAATTTAATTAAGCATCACGATTTGAGATTTCAAGGACTGGAAAGGATTTATAGCTCGAAGATTCTTTTAGAACTAAATCAAACAAAAACATCACAGAATCGTACTTGTTAATCTATCTAGTACAAGCCTATCAGTTGGAACTTGGAAATGTTCCTATACTCTCTGTTTTCAAGGACACTTTAAAACAGAGAGAAAAACAGATTCACCGGTTCCTTGTGTCCCACCTCCTGCACAAGGGAGGACCTTAACAAAGCCACAGACAACGCTGTAGAAGTGGCTACCTTTTACTCTAAAATAGTTTAAACAAAAAAAGGTTGATACGATAGAAGAAGAAGAAGAAGAAGGAAACTTCACGGAAGTGGCCTCACTTCCCGGACTTTCTAATCGACTTGCGTTTATCAGTTCCAATAGTAAGTTCCCTGAACAGTTAGGAACATAATAGTTGTGCAAGTACGAACAATAGTACGTCCTCTTGGACACCGTAATGCTATGCGTAGAATGTCATCTCCGGCTGTCACCGACTGATAGAGATGCAAGTACACGCAAGTAATGACTAGTTCCATGATTAAACTTTTCTACTACTGCGAATTAACCAATGAAACAGCTATTATAGATATGGTGGTAGTTTCTGCCGCAGACGCGTAGGTACAGACCGTTCAATGTAAGATGTCCCCTGCCGTGTGAATAGTGCCAAGCACGGCAGGGGACATCTTACGGTGAATGGTCGTAGCAGCAAAGAAACAAGCACAACTTTAAGATAGGCATGAATAGGAATTCAAGGCTTGTCTTTCGGCTGATTTAATAATACCTAAAATTATATCCTAATTATACTCTTAGCTAAACCAATTGAGCCACTAACTTATTTTTAAATCGTCTAACGAACTGATAATCACCATCCATTACAATTTTACAAATTTTTGTGCTATATGTTATATACCAGCTTTTCAAAAAACTAATAAATACGGCGCAAATCGAAAATCGTATTCTTAATCGAAGGCTTTTATTCGTTCGTCAGGCAATAAAGGGCTGGATTGACATATATAGAGTTGTCTTTTTATCCCGGAACCGTACAAAAAAAGCCACGCACAGACACTAGAATTCATAAATTATTAAGTCACTATTTTTTTATACATCGTTTCCTACGTTGGTAGTATAGATAGATAGATAGAAAATACTTTATAGCTTTCTTTTTTCTTTTTTGCTTTTTATACGTTTTAGTATACCTACATGCGTTTGTTGCATTTCTTGGTATTCGTTTACTTTGTTCCTGCTAAATTGATTTCGTGCCTGCGACACCCTTTGTTATCGGCGTAATGGAGCGATGTTGCCAATCAATAGGTACTGTAGATATAAACTGTTCGAGACTCAGCTGAACTCTGTTAGAGTTTCAATTTAAGGTGGATGCTCTCCCTTGAGGCGTTAAATTATAATTTTTGATGTTTTTTGCCCATTACAGCTCATGAACACTTCTTCAGATACCGAAAGTTGATTTCGCGAACAAAAAAAAACACTGAAAAAATGTGTTTAGGGGGATAGTACTGATGATATTTATGAGATACATCATTTAAAACATGTGTGTTAAATCTCGTAGTTCTCGCGAAATCAACTTTCAAGTTCAAGTCAAAGTTATTTATTAGTAACATAAAAACAGGTTCCACGTCGGTACATTGTAAACTAACTTATTCACGAAAACAATCGTCAAAAATTAGATAAGTATAAATTATAATACAATCAATCAATTGATTAAATTAATAATTAATTAATTAATTAAATTGAAACATTTATTTAAATGGAAAACAAAGAAATAAATAAATAAAAATTCAAAACATGTCTGCAGTTGACAATCATTGAGTAAACTCAAGTAAACAAATGTCATTAGGTTAAAAGTTCGTCAACCCTATAATAGCCAATAAGTTTGTTTTTAAAGGATTGCGTTGGTTGACGGAGCAATCGTGATAATGTCTGGAAGACGGTTGTAGACCGCCGGACCCATCACATGAACAAGCTTCGACGGCTTGGTGAGGCGCCGCGGCAGCCCATAGCCCAGGCATGGCCCTCAGTTTATGCGCTTTTCGCGTCATGTAGTCGTGACCACCACCTTTCGCCAAGGGGACCACCTTTCGCTGTCTGAAGAAGTGTTGATCAGCTGTAATGGACAAAAAACACCAAAGAAAATGAATTTCGCGCCTCAAGCGGGAAGGAGCATCCACCTTAAAACTAAATAATCAGTGTTGAGTACTTGTACTATTATATATTCTGTGGTTGAGGGTGATTGCAACTTTATTGACCGTCCGAAGCAAGTCTAGTTTGTAGGATGCGGCGTTTGTATGTTTGTATGTGTGTTTGTATGTTTGTATATGTGTTTGTATGTTTGTATGTGTGTTTGTCCGTCGATAACTGCAGAACCGTTGATCCAATCTTGATGAAACTTGGTATCTAAGTTATGTGAGTATAATTTTTGAATATGAGCTTGATCGGTACAGGGTTTCTGCCGCAAAGTAGTAGTGCTCGCATTGCTGTGTTCCGGATAGAAGGGTATGGTTGCCGGTGAAATTACAGGCACATGAGTCTTTCATATTTATGTCTCAGGGTGGCGGGCGCGGTGCAATGCCACATAGGTGGGCTTGACCCATGAGGTAATGCACTGCTCATAGGAGAGGGTACAGCTTAACATAAGGTGGGCCAACTGCTAAATCCGTCATACAAAAAAAAACTTTATTTAGCTACCTGGGTCCGAGATATTCTCCAATTAATCGCTAAACGATACATCGCGAGGTCAAGCTAAACATTTCTTCAAAATAAACCTGGAAACTCTTCGTTAATTACTTTTTTGTAATATTTAGGTTTAAAGTACTTCATTTCTCATTAAATCTAAATAGTTCACTTACAAGTTTAAGTGAACTGTATGTAGTGTGTTTGGTTGTGTCTGTGTGTGTGTGTGTGTGTGTGTGTGTGAGTGATGAGCTGCCAAAAACTGAGATACTATATTACTCATGTGCGTGTATTGGTATTGGTTTGAGACATTCTTTGTTATCTTACAAGATGGATTCTATCTCCTCGACGTAATTAGATAATTAGATTGAAAAATCGATACAGGTTAAGCGAAAAATAAATCCCAAAAACCAATTTTCTGAGTCCCAAAATAAGAATTGCCAACCAAACGAAACGAGCTTCTAACCAAACGGCAAAACTCAATTGAAAATGTTGAATGGCCTGTGGATTTTGAATCGGGTGAACGAATCGTTTTTCAAGATCGGAACCCATCTGACCACAATAGTGGTAATCGGTGACAGCTATTTCAGTCCAAATTACATCCCAACCACTAACTATAGAGGGCTCTCGAATTGAGTGGTTTATTCTAAGCTGCGTTTATTGTGTGTACTTACCTACCTGAACTGAAATTATTGGGACTAGCGAGTGGACTAGAATAAAATTAAGCCGGCCAAATGCGTAACTGGGAACGCATAATGTAGTTCCATTTCCATCTGTTATTATTGAACAGGAACTCAAAGACACCAATTTTTCAGGAGACCCAAGAATCAAAATTATTTATGATTATTACGTTATGTTTTTTTTTGCGTAATTTATAACGTGGTATAGGATGTTTTTTAACCCCCGACGAAAAACGAAGGAGTGTTATAAGTTTGACGTGTCTCTCTGTGTGTGTGTGTGTGTGTGTCTGTCCCATCATAGCTCCCGAACGGATGAAACGATTTAGTTTTTTTTTTTTTTGTTTGAAATGTGTATTTGTCGGGAGTGTTCTTAGCTTTATTTGATCAAAATCGGTTCGGAAAACCCCGGATTTTGGAGCCCAGACCCCGGACATGTCAACAGGTTTTTTTGTAAACTTAGTATATTAATAGTGAGTCGGTTCGTCGGTTGATCGCATCGCGGCGCGCGTGTCACGTCGCCCGGTGGCGGCCCAACACTCAATTTTTTTAAACCTGGACCACAAATGAAACCCCGCCCTCTAAACTAGGACAAATTCGGGGAAACCATCCTTAAGTGGTGTACCTACTCTTTTTTGAATTTTTGGTACTTTACACCAATGTTCTCAGCAACCTCTCACGGCTGCCGAGATATGTGACAGAATCCAAACAGACAGATAGAAGATGGTCGGATGACGCAGGCTTAGTTATAGGTTTCCTTTGGCTTATTTTGGGTATGGAACTCTAACAAACCTCTCTCATTTTCGATACAAAATAATGTTCACTACAATTTACAGCTAACTCTACAATTATTTTGACAATACCTTCAAGTAATTCACTTAGTGACCCGGATAAATAAATTATTAGGAAGGTATATTGTTAATGCAAGTCATTATTTACTAGTCATTTAACTTTAAGGTTCCACTTTCTTTTTTTTCCACGGACTTAAATTTTTAACCCCTGACGTAAAAACGAAGGGGTGTTATAAGTTTGACGTGTCTGTGTGAGTGTGTGTGTGTGTGTCTGGCGCATCGTAGCTCCCGAACGAATGAACCGATTTCGTTTTGTTTTTTGGTTTGAAAGGTGTATTTGTCCGGAGTTTTCTTAGCTTTGTTTGATCAAAATCGGTTCAGCCGTTTACGGTTGGGAGTTTTTTTAATTTTTACAAAATTACTTGCTTGTTAAACTATAGGTTAATAAGCATATTCAACGATCGCGACGCAGCACAAAATAACTGCGCAAATAATTAATTTCAAGTTAATTGTGGTAGCCCTGATGCAAGTGGCGCTAACTAGTGCAAATAGGTATATAAATATAGATTTTATTATTTAATTCTTTTAAGTACAAGGCAACCGATGCAATTCCCTCCATTTAACTCTTTCCAATGCGGTTTTTTTTATCTGGCTCATGTAACTTATTCGCGGTCTTCCTCCTCCTCGTTTTCCATCTATTTTTCCTTTTTGGATGGTTTTTAGGGTTCCGTACCCAAAGGGTACAACGGGACCCTATTATTAGGACTCCGCTGTCCGTCCGTCTGTCTGTCTGTCTGTATCTCATAAACCGTGATAGTTAGACAGTTGACATTTTCACATATATATGATGTATTTCCATTGCCGCTATACTCGTAACAACAAATACTAAAAAACAGAATAAAATAAATATTTAAGGGGGCTCCGATACAAAAAACGTGATTTTTTGCCGTTTTTATAGATAATGGTACGGAACCCTTCGTGCGCGAGTCCGACTAGCTCTTGGCCGGACTTGGCACTTGGCACTTGGTATTTTTATAAATATACCAATATACTTTTTGTTATAAAATGCCTGTTATGCTATTGCTATTCTGGATATTACGCCAAGTGTACGTACACACTTATTTATTAAAACTAAAAAATTAATCACAAACTTATGAATATCCATAAAATTTTACAAAAACGTTGTTCCGTTTAAATAATATTTGCATTGGCGTGAAAAATTAAATCATTTTATCAGAATGGTTTGCGATCGTGACAGGCTCACTCGGGAACCATCGACCCACTGTTATTTACGCAGCTTAAATATAAAAAGGTATACCTGAATAAGTATTTGGTTTTGTTTATTTAACTGTACTGCGGTGTGTCTGGCCAAAGAAGAGACCCCTCCTTCTCCTCCCTTGGATGTCGTAAAAACCGACTAAAAGATACTTTCAGGGTTTAAAAAAATACTATATGAAATGAATTTAATTTTGCATGCATAGATGTTTTGCAAGTTGGCTTTCTTGATTAATACCACAGAATAAATAATAGCACAAGTCAAAACGGAATAACTGCACATCCTGTTGCAAAAGCAGATCAACAAATTACCGTTCAGGTGGAAAAATCTGAATGGTCTCAGCAGAAGCTCTGAATAAAATCTCCGTTTCACGCCCCAGTTACCAACCGGAAGATCCGCCATTCATTCAGCTCACATGTACGGTGCCGGATTTGGTGGACTCAGGAGTGGGCACATGATATTAAAGGGGCTATAGAGCCTTAAGGCGTATACAGCAGCTGATTGGTCTTATTTGGAGGCTTTATCCTCAGAGAGGAGTCAATGTTATGTGCTGAAAAAATATGTCATTCAATTGACCTTATTTGAAAAGTGAACGTACATAAATGTTCTACCTGATCAATAACCATGTGAAAAAAAATTACAAAGTAGGTTCTTACAGCTGTTTTCGACCGAAAATTTGATTAAATTTCAAAACGACTTAGATTTTTGTACATTTTCTTTTACCTAAATGTCTGCAAAGACTTTATCTTCAAGTTGGAAGCGACGGTTTTTCGCGTGGCAAATAATTGTTTTTTGTAATTTTCACTCATGTACTTTACGTTCTGCGAGGGCTATTCTGACACTTTTTTTACAAAATAAAACGGCCTGCGGAGACTCCTGACGACATGATTATAATAAATATAATTATATAACTTGCTCCAATGAGGACTGCAATGCTCTCAGCTTTCTACAACTCCACATTGGCGAAATTGTATGGAGCACTCTTCATTATAAATAGAAGAGAAGAAGAAAAATGTCACAGGCAATCAAACATTCAATACAAACACTCCTAACCGTATTCGTCATAGAGCTCTTTATGGGATGAAAACCGATACAATATCGCAAAGGAAATCGATGGCGAATCATTGTGTGGGTGGAGTTAAAAGTTTTTGGGTTTTTTTTTTATATATTTACCTCGTTTTACCCTTACTACACCCGCCTATGGGGCTCAGGAGAACTGGTTTGGACACACTTTTGATGTCATTTGAGAGTATCTGCTTTGTAAATTATCGGTATTTCTACATTAGTGGATGTTTGCTGTATTGCGAATGGATAGTTATCGTGAAACAACTTGTCTTTGTAAACAACTAACTTTATTGCAAAACTATGGTAGAGAGACTATGTGGGCAAGATTCGTGGATTTCGTATATTAGATAAGAACATGCATTGTTACTGATTTTACCGCCTGATGTGAAGGCCCTTTATTTTAAAATTATGTATAATAAAAGTCAGCAATGAATTTACTCCAATCAATATTTGACCGTATTAGTTGTAGGTACGTACACAGGCAAAATTACGATCAAAATTGGGGATGTAGTTTTTTTTTTCGGAATCTTATAAGTAGTTCTGTAGATTATCCCTCCCCTACATCCAAAGAAACTTGCAAAAAACTTTACTTCTTTATGTAATACTAGTGCCCACACGCGGCTTCGTTCGCGTTTTACCAGATTAAAAAGTAGCCTTTAGCTCATTTTAGGTCGTAATCTATCTGAGTCCAAAATTTTATTGAAATCAGTTCTGCCGTTTCGTCGTGATTGAGTAACAAACATCAAAACATCGTAACTTTGACATTTATATGTACTTTTGGTGTTTTTTGATGAAAATTTGCTTCTTTATTCTGAACTGACTAGATATTAAAGCTTACGAATAGATTCACGATGCACCCAGGTGATAAAACCCGCAAGGTGCTCAGTTTACCGCACCGTAAAACCTGTTGTATGTACGTACACTCAGAGAGATGTAGCACTTTTGAATTATTCGCTGCAACATTTTGTGTTTCCGTGATGGGTGTCGGCTCGGGTTGCGAAATCTGTGCCTTCGATTAATTTCCGTCCCATCGACCTCTGGAAACGCTTTGCATTCGCGATACACGGGAAATGTTTTGGATGAATACTGAAATATTTAAGTATTAGGTATAAATTCATGTACGATCCTGTTATCGAAAATTGTTATAAACTAATATGATAATATGACCCGCCCTCGACATCAGTCCGTAGATGACAATGACCTTTAGAGGTTCGTAGCTATAATAAATATGCTATGATTTTCTTAGCACTGAAATTGAGCTATTGTTAATTTTGGTATTCACTGCCAAGTGCCAAAATACTAACTTTAATCATACAAGTGCGATTGAACCACTCACAATTTCAAACACATTTTTGAGTAGCTTAGGTTACTTTATAAGGATTTACTCCAGAGCCCAGAGATCTAAGAAAGTAACATTTCAGACTCAGGGCAAAGGAAATTAAATTAAAAGCATTAAGTAATGTTGAATACGTAACATAGCTTTATTTTTTGGCTTCTTTCGGTTTGAATGGCTGGATTTTCAGAGTACCTAAAGGAGATTTTCCAACTTTTCAGCTAATGGAATTGCTCAATGGAATTTAATAGCATGGCGTAGCATTTTTATTTTTGAGATTTCACCTGGCGTAAAGATATGTAGGTACGTGACTACACCTCCACTAAGTTTTTTTTTTGTTATTCTGCCATATAAATTCTTTTTACATAATATTTGCAATCAAATAGCGCCTAAAAACCACCGTTACGGATATGGGATCGCTGCAGGTCTTATCGACTATAACTGAGAAAGTTCGCTTGTTTAAATAATTTTCACACTAAGTCCGTAAGGGGCCACGTATTCCGCAGTTATTCAGTCTATCTACAAGTTGGTTATGCACGTAGGTGTCAAAAGCACGCGAGAAGTCAATAAAAATAGCAAGTCCATGTTAAAAGTACCAAAGTGTCTCAGATTTCTGTGGGAATTAACAGACAGGAATGACGAGTAACTTATTCATGAAAAGGGCAAAGAACTGTTCGTATTCTACGCATTATCTACCTACAGTTAGACTGAATTAATATACGAACGCGATTGACTTAGATTATCGTGACACAAACTCATGTTTACAATACAATGAGCTTGTTGAAAATAATCAATAAACAACGTGTACATTTGACCCACTTCTTGCTTAATTTAAATACTTAATTCTATTGTGTGCTTTTCTATAAATACAAGGGATTTAGAAAAATAAATCAGTTTGTGTCAAGTGTCAGTAAAAGAAACCCAAATAAGTTTCTGAATAAAAAATTGAAGCGAGGTAAGTTCGATAGTAAGGTAAACTTTTCGACAGATTCTAATCTAATTCAAATTCTGAGTCGGGATGTTAAAATCTGCACAGTGTATTTTACGTTGTCTTCTTCAACTAGCCCTACCCCAGCCAGCCCAGCTCCTTAAAGTACACCTAAGTCCTTAAAGAAAGACTTTGGGTTGATAGAAACACTGTTGATGTGTGTCCAGAGGTGTCGGTGATGGAGAGCAGTATCCAAGTAGCTCTTTAACCCGAATTGGTCCTGCCGGCCTAGCTAAATAACATCCGCTTCGATGCGATTCCATTTCTACCGTCGTAATGCAATACAATAGACGATAACTACAAACTACGTCACATTTCGATAACTAAAGTCAATCTCATACATTTTTGGCTTATTTATTAGCGACATCGCTAATAGAATGTTATTTTGTCTAAGGCCTCTGGTTTCTAAAGTGGCTGCACTGTAAGATAACTCCACCGTCTCTATTTTCTGCAAGCAGCCCCGACATAGCCTGTTGTCAGTGGTTCCAATCTTGTGTGGAGATGGGTGAGACCTGCGTATGATGGTGGTACATGATGGTGGTACTCGCAGTGTACCACCATCATACGCAGGTCCTCGCGATTAATTTGATCATTGTATACGTCACTTTTTTGTCAGGTTTTGGGAGCATATATTTTATGGTTTTGTCCGGCCTTCGATACCCCGAGCTTGGCTTACGGTGCTCCATTATATTGGATATATTTTTTTTTCAGAAAGCTCTTTGGATTTTATCCATGGCATCAGTAAAGTTTATTTATTTATTTTTTATTCTATTTTTTAACTAATTTACGTAAAGTTGTGTGAATGCTGTTTCTCTACTCAAATTTTCTTGGCAATTGCCTCTTATTTGTATCTTATCCTGTGATATTGTTCTGGCTCCATGTTACGAACTTTAGCACCAATTCAATAAATTTAGCGTCACATAAAGTTGCTACCAAACCCAGCCACCTAAACTGTACGAGCAATTTATGCTTCAATTTATTACAACTTGTAGGTAGATATTATTTATTAGCAGAATTTCAAACTAAAGTATATCAGAACAAGCTTGCTATAAAACAAGTCTGTTTTCTCTTCATTATCAATTCATTAGAATTTTTAATTAATGTTTCGCAATGCTTTCACTGAGTTTATGAAACACGGAATCTCAGTAAGCACTCCATTTAATTAAAAATATACCAAGGTATCTAATTACTATAAAATTGTATGTCTGTAAATTAATGAACTTCGCACAATATTTGAATTTTTCGGCTTGTTTTATTGAAAAAGAGAACTTAATATTTAATAAGGCCTCCTAATTAAATACTATTATTTTGTTTGATGTTAATCATAAAAAATGTACGCTTGGTTACATTGAGTCGGTAAAAGTCTATCTCAGACTGACTCCCTTGTCTGAAATCATTTTTAACACGCTTTTATTAGCTTCACTTGTAACCATAGAGCAACACGGAAGGCTGTGATGCTCTAAGCTTGTAACTAACAAACTACTTAACAATGTAAAATTACAACACGAAAAAAACTTCAAATTTTGGAAGTCCTTTTTAACCTACTTCTAATTGTCGTATCGAAGTAAAATTTTGTATATGTTAATAGTTTGGATGACAATACTATAATATGGTATCTTGGAGCTTATTTGATGGTGGAGCCAGGAGGTGGATAGTGGAACTCTCGACAACTTACCGATATCCGATTAAACTAAAATTTGGCATACCTGTCAAGCTCAGATGACAATTAAATATTGTATATTGTGTAGACATAAACATATACAACTTACGGAAGAAAAAATACGTTACGTATGACTAGGCGGTATGGTCTAAGACTATAGCCTGCCCGAAAGGGCGAAAGGAAAAAAGAAAAAAATAATTGTATATTGTGTTATTGTGATAGCGAGCTGGTATGATTATGGAGATGGAAGATGGACAACGGAACTCCTCGATGATCACTTGTAGCCTGGCAGTGTTTGGGCTCATTTTGATCAAAGTTTATTATTTTCACAAAATTCGTCGCTGGAGACGAAATTTTAATTGGTAATTGGTTTTTAATTGGTAAAGGCATCGCCGATCACAGGCGAGGTTACGGGTTTGAGTCCCGCTGGAACGGAATTTTTTGGTTACATTTAAATTTATTTACGGTGCCGATTACTAATTTTAAAACAGCGTGTTTAAAAATCAAAGACTTTCTAATAACTATATGATGGACTTCCATACACTATGAACATTATAGAATTGAAAGTATCGAGATTAGGAATCATTTTAAAATGAATAATCGGCTTAGTACCACTGTTTTTCGTCGATTTGCTGACGTTTCGAGGCTGAGTTCAGCAGCCTCTTCTTCGTGAAGCAAGCAAGCATATTTCAACGAAAACATGTGTTTCCTAGTTTCCGCAAAATCAGATTTTGCTATCTCAAGGATGTGTTGATGAGCTGTGATTAGCAAAAAACTTAATAAAATTTGAATTTCGTGCCGCAATGGAAACGTATTAGCTTCATAGTATTTATCTATCATATATCTATCTATCTATTTATGTATCTTTGTTTTAGAAGATGCCTCCTCAAGTGGACCCGATAGTGAGCGGGGTGCTCTTCGAGAGTGACGGCCAGACCTCAGACCTGGGCCTCGACAAGGATGTATCGGTGCTGAAGAAGGCGACCCCGAGGAAGCATGAGCTTGTGTGGTTCAATATCTTGTGGTTTCTGTTTCTGCATGTTGGATCGGTGTATGGACTGTATCTGGTGTTCACTTCGGCTCATTGGAAGACAACTGCTTTTGGTGAGTGAAATGCTGTTTTAGGGTTTCGTACCTAAAGGGAACGGACCCCCTATTACTAAGACTTCGCTGTCCGTCCGTCTGTCACCAGGCTGTTTCTCATGAACCGTGATAGTTCCTTTTAGTTTAATATTTTAACTTGTATTGTTATTATTATTTTCTGTGGTTCTTGTTTGTAAGGCACGCCTCAACATCTTTCTGCACGTCCAGGATGACTGGCAGATAATGATGTTAGCATTAAGTCCTCCTTGCACTATTGTTTAGTGTGAAAGTTTTTATATAAATAAATAAATAATTGTTAGACAGTTGAAATTTTCACAGATGATGTATTTATGTTGCCGCTATAACAACAAATACTCAAAAAAAAAAACAAATGTGCGTTACTAACGAAACGATAGTAAAATTTTAATTTGGTCTACTATATATTTATTAGTATGATGCACGTGAAATCACATTGGCAATATTCTAATCTAATCCAAAAACTAGTTAATGTTCTAAAAATCTAAAACCTCAACTAACCACGTTTTTTTAACATTTTCACATCTTTTGACCGCTACCTCCCTGTTGGTAAGAGACGATGTGGCCGACGATGGAGCACAAAGGTATAGAAGCCACCTATTCACTCTAGCCTTGAAGAGACCCAGATCACCTTACCTAACCTAGATAAATCTTGCATATATCTTCTTGCTGTGGTGTGTCCGACCTAAGAAAAGACTTCTCTGTTTCCTCCTGTAGATGTCGTAAAAGCCAAGGGATTAGTTACACCAGGACGGGCAGCATCATCCACCTGAGTACTCAACACAGCGATCACCAATCCGCGTACTTAAGCGTGGTGATTATGGCAAATCCTCCTCACTGCATTCTATGGGGGAGGCCTCGTCCAACAGCGGGCGTCTCACGGCTGATGATGATTAAGATGATTTCTTACATTTATATAACTAAAATATCTCAGAAATAATTACCTTACCGTAAATGTTGAAACTATTACCTACCTATTTATTGTTATGTGATGTATCTGATACCTACTGCTAGATTACGATTCACACTGAGCCACTTTCAACGTGCCTTTGTGGCGCTGCTTAAAAACCAACAACATTTTCCTTTTTAAAAGCTTTTTCTATTTAACTTTACGTGTTGTTAGTTAGTAATTAGTGTGTATTGTTTGTGGATTCGGACGGTAATGTCCCTGTGGGACAAATTTTGAAACTGAATTTTAAATAAACCAGTTAACCTCGACCGATCGAGCTGAAATTTTGCGTACTTTTCAAGTTCCGATGATAATACAATATTATGGTGACAGCGAACTAATCTGATGATGGTCATGGAAAGGGAACAACGGAACTCCTCGATGGATATTAGTAGATTGGCCGTGCTTAGGTTCATTATGATCAGCCCACGATTCGATTCTATAGGTTGTATTTAAAAATATATTTTTCAACAAATAACAAACTTATTCCAGCGTTTGCCGTCCACCTGATGTGCGCCATCGGAATAGGGGCTGGCTCGCATCGCTTATGGACCCACAGATGCTTTAAGGCCAAGACTCCTCTGCGAACTCTACTTATGATCTGGCAAACGATGGGCTTCCAGGTAATTTTATATTTGCTGTGTTCTATATTGTGTTTTATACTTGCTGTGTTCTAGTTTGAAAGGTGCCGGTGTAATTACAGGCATATGAGACTTCACCCTTATGTCTCATGTGAGTGCTTGTGCGGGCTATGAAGACAGCTATGCTTGGAGTTTCACTACGTGATAGACTCCGGAATTATTAGATCCGTAGAAGAACCAAGATCACCGATATAGCTCTCAGAATTAGCAAGTTGATGTGGCAATGGGCAGGCCATGCTATAGCTCGCAGAACTGGATAACCATTGTGAAAAAAAGGTTCTCGAGTGGCAACCACAAACCAGACGAAGCAAAAAAGTTTTAAAGTCTTTGGACCATCGAATGGGGGGCCTTTCAATGTACCAAAGACATTATAGAAGACCGTTCAGCGTGGCCTTAGAGCATTGCAGGCCTCCATCGTGGCATTCTATGAGGGAAGCAGTTAACTTCTGTAGTTATGTATGTTGATATGATGATGATAATGGACGTAGTGCATGCCACATAGTATGCGTCTTATGCATTGTTATAGGCAGAGGTTACCGCTTAAAATCTGGAGGGCAATCTCCTTGCTCCGCTATCAAGTCAAATAGTGAAAACATTACATTACAAGGATATTACTGTAAGTAGGTACAGGATACTCCACGCCTAAATTGTAGCGTTGACGCGGATGAGGAACTTGTTATGGGTATGCGGGCTAGATACGATGGATACAAAACTTCTTAGTGGCGGATTGTGCTATACCTTAGAGCATTTCAGCCTATATGTGCTATACAGATTCTCTCGCTGATCCGTTGGGGTATCGGTATAGTTACTTCACTCTTTGATCTCAGCCTAGCAGTGCAAACAAATAAACGTGATGAACTGAATATTCAAGGCATATTTTCACGAGGAAAATTAATTTCTCAGCAGCTGCTTGTGGGCGGGTGTATTCATCAATCATTTTACGGCTTTCTTCGTATTATTTATCACGCTACTGTTACATTTTTATATTAAATTGTTTCTAAAGTTAGCTGAAAAAATACCGTTACATATTAGCATCGTTTGACATTAGGAGGAACAGAATCTTCACTCATATCATAATTGTTTATGTAACTTATTATGCTACCATATTTAGGGGTCCGTACCCAAAGGGTAAAATGGGACCCCTATTACTAAGACTCCGCTGTCCGTCCGTCTGTCTGTCTGTCCGTCTGTCACCAGGCTGAACCGTGATAGTTAGACAGTTGAAATTTTCTAAAGTTATAAATACTAAAAAAACAGAATAAAAGAAATATTGAAAGGGGCTCCCATACAACAAACGTGTTTTTTTGCCGTTTTTATAGATAATAGAACGGAACCCTTCGTGCGCGAGTCCGAATCGAACTTGGGCGTTTTTTTTTTAAATTGTTTTTGCATAATCTTACCTAAGAACCACCAAGGTTTATGCTGGTGCTATATCTCTAGTGTGTACATCGTTTAGTTACGAATCTATTTAGGTTATTTACTTAATCATTAATAGGTATACAAAGTAATGTAAGTAGGAGCTCTAGGTTTTGTACGTAGTCTGTAATCACACTCATTTGGATGTTTGTATGTTTGTTACTCAATCACACCCAAACGGCTGAAGCTATTTAGGTGTGGTAGGTATAGGTACAGATAGATTATGACCTGATACACATCTTTTTATCCCGGTAAAAGGCGAGTCACGCAAGCGGACACTAGCATTAAAATAAATATTGTATACTTTTAGACTTTGTGTTTGAATTTAAACTGTTACAAAAGTCTAAAGGTATGTTTTTGATTAACCGAGAAACTAAATGTTCGGTTAATCGCTCGCCGTTATAAATTATTTGTGCGCAGCGTTCAAAACCGATTCCATAGAGCCAGAGTGTATTATGGCGTTTGATATTTTTTTGAAGGATTCATTAAAATATCATTTAATGAATAATTCATTTAATTTAATTTCATTAATTTAGTTCATTTAAATAACCATTAAAATAAATTCATTTAAATAAATCTATTTTCCAGGACTCAATCTTCGAATGGGCCCGGGACCACCGCACGCACCACAAGTACGCAGACACGGACGCAGACCCTCACAACGCGGAGCGAGGGCTGTTCTTCTCTCACATGGGCTGGCTGTGCTGCAAGAAGAGCCCTGAAGTTATCGAGGGGGGAAAGAGGATCGACTTGAGCGACCTGTATGAGGATCCCGTGGTCATGTTCCAGCGGAAGTAAGTAACTACTAATTTTTTTAACTCCCAACTAAAAAGAAGGGTATGTCTGTATGTATGTATACATTTTTACAAGCTTTTATTTAACTTGCAATGTTTTTATGTTTGTCTGGGTGGAATCTTGCAACTGAATTTTAAAGCAGTTATCCTCAACCGATTGAACTGAAAATTGGCATACCTGTCAAGTTCTGATGACAATACAATATGATGGTGACAGCGAGCTGATCTGATGATGGAGACGGAAGGTGGACAACGGAACTCCTTGAAGGATAATAGCAGTCTCGCCGTGTTTAGGCTCATTTTGATCAGCACACAGTTACGATCACTAATTTTATAAAAGCTAGTATTGAAAACAAATAAAACACAAAAAACTTATCTTTAGCTCTGAAACGCATGCTTTGGTTTTAATGCGGTTTTTTTTGTGGAAAATATGGTGTTTGCGAGATGGTTCTTAGCTATGTCACAGATAAAATAATACGCTATATCTATGTACGTAATTGGTAGATGTATTATTTAGAATCACAGACAGAGTCATTCCTCAAAGTTTATATATTAATAACCAAATCACTCTATAAGTCAATCAATCTCGCATAAAACAGAATGGGTCTACGTAAGGTATTTCGTAGGTATCTATACCGTCGAAAATTAACATACTTAATATGGGTTATTTTGATGAACATAATAAATAAGTTTGTCAAATGTTTGTCATAAAAAACGCGAAATTCTAAACTTCTGTTGTGCCTATGGTTGCCACCTAACTAGCCTTACCGCCCATTCGGCCGCATTTCCGGGCCAGTATCCACCAAAGTGGACATTTGCAGAGATGAGAATTGCCGAGCGAATATATCAAATAGGATATCGATATATTCCCACTCACTCCGATCAGCTTTAATTAAGTGTAACAGGTCACATCAGGTCCTGACCTGGAACTCTTTCACAAAGAAGCTCTACTACTACTTAACCTAATACCTATTTCTGCCGCAAAGCAGGCAGTGCTCGCATTGCTGTGTTCCGGTTTGAAGGGTGCCGGTGAAATTACAGGCACATGAGACTTTTTATCTTTATGTCTCAGGGTGGCGGGTGCAGTGCAATGCCATGTAGGGTGCGTCCTAGGTGGACGTGACCTGTGAGGTAATGCACTGTTCATAGGCAGAGGGCACCACTTAACATCAGGTGGGCCATCTGATTGACCCGTCATTCCAAGTACTATAAAAAAAATGGCGATCTCCTTTTTATACAGCTCAATCCCAGCGAAGTTGTAACAGTGAGCGCGTAAAGAAATGAGATAAAGAAAGAATGAAAGAAATTTTATTTTCTTCAACACACACATAACACAAAAACAATAAACAAAAAAAAAACATGTAACTTGGGAGAAGGTATACTAAAATAAAAAATAAATAAAAACTAATATAATACAGAATGCAAGAATACAGAATGAAAGGCATCAATATGTGGTGAGATAAGTAGCGAACCTACGCTATTGTGGATTCCGGCTTTTACATTTGGAAGTCAAATTCAAGAGCACTCTCTTGAATTCGACATCCAAATTTAATTTATTTAACAAACTGATCACCTAAATTTTGTCGATTTTCTTCAAAATTTGGTTTTGTAATTTTTTTGTTTGGAGAAACTGGCATTTGGTTGTCGTTAGTATATTACAAAAGACCCTGAATATGAAAATTAAGAGCCTTGTTAAGGCGCTATAAGTTCAACCAGTTTCAACGAATATTTTTGAATGAGGCGAAGTAGGCGAACGAACGCCCTATTACAGTGTTTTTGTATATAAAATAATAATATAAAAAAGCCCTTTTGAGTTTTGTTAAATTTTGTTAATGACTTCACTAACTCAAATAATAATTAATAAGTTACCAAATATTTCAAAAATTAAAACGTATAAGAAGTAAGTCTAAAATGGTATCAAAATTTTAAATAGGTGGTATCTTTGTTTTTTTTTATCGAGTGAATTAGTTCAAATAGTTTACTGAATTTATGATTTCACTAGATAAAAAGCTTAAGAAAACCATATTTTTTTTCTTCTTGAAAACTGTAAGAACTCTTATCAAAAACTTAAAAATTCTAGTGCTCATTATAGACATGCTGTGAACCTATTGCGCCTTATTGCCTCGGCTGTTAATTCCACCGCTAACGCAGTTGATTTATTCCAGGCATTACCTGAAGCTGATGCCGATCCTCTGCTTCGTGCTGCCCACTGTCCTGCCCGTCTACCTCTGGGGAGAGACCTGGACGAATGCCTTCTTCATCCCTACTATCCTGCGGTACACCTGTGGAATCAATGTGGTCTGGAGCGTCAATTCTTTCGCGCACCATTACGGATACAGACCTTATGACAAGTGAGTTTCATAACATTCTTCAAGCTTACTGTGTTCGTCAACAGGAACCACGAGTTAAATAATAATTGGCACTCTGGAATCCTCCAAATTGTCATAAACGACTACCTGTATTATTAGCTATTTCGTATTTGTTCGATAAAGACCTTTTACTCGTACAAAAATAAAATAACGTCCTCCTAACCTCCTCCTACCCTCATAACGCCTCATAACGCCTCATAACGTTCTAACTACTACCAGATGAGCTACGTCGTAGCATTCTGAGATCTTAGGTGTTCGTAGATGAGTTACGTCGTAGCACTCGTAGCTTTAGAGCAGCAGAAACCCTTTTTGCTATGAAGAAACCGGACAAGAGCGAGTCAACCTCGCGTGGAGAGAGTTCCGTAGAAGTAGACTACCATAGTAACCACAAGATGATTCATTATTGAACTTATTATTTTTTATAATTAGGCAACACATTTTATACGCGTTTTCTCTTCACGAATATTTTTCGTTTTTCGTTGGAATTTTAAAGGTCCGTCCGTACAAGGCCGAGACGGACCAAGGCGACATGGCGACACCGCGGCTAGCGACTGTGGTTTCAGGCCGCAGGGTTGCCGCGCTCGGAATCAGTTTCATAGAGATTTATAAAAACCAGTAGTGTCGCTTGCAGTTTGCGCTTTCAGTTTGCAGTCTGCGGTCGATCTCGGTCTTGTAGAATAGAAGAATAGAAAGCATAGAAATAGTTTATTTTGAACAGAGGGCCTACCACAGGTTTGTCTAAGTTTTGCATTCGGTATCCCGACTATCGAATTCCGAATTGATATTTGTTTTTATGTATGGTTTTAATGAGTTTCTCAACATGTCCGCTAGGGGCGCTTATCATTTTCTCCATACAAAAATGACATTTCGACTCGCAATTCGGTTTTCGTTATTCCGAGTTGTAACAAATTACGAACCTGTGGTAGGCCCTCAGCAAATACACACAGCTTGAGAACACAATACAATAATGACACAGACAGAACATATATTTTTTGCTGCGTGTATAGTGCCGTCAAAAAAGCTTGTAGCTTTAGACTTCCTGTAAACTATGAGTTCCAAACAATATAATGTACCGTTTTTTTTTAAATTGTAGTTGGGGGAATGCTCGATTTTAAAGTACGCAAAATAAAATTATTAAAAAAAAATGTACTTCTCATAAAGCGAGCATATACGTCACATGACACATAACAAAAGCGTTTTTATAATTTTCTATTTTGCCCTTCGACCAAAGTAAAAATTTTGCCCCAAAAATAAACTCACATAATTATTTATGTACGCATTTATCTACGTTACGCAGGAGGTTGTGGGTTTGATTCCCGCCTCGGATCAAATATTTGTGCGATTTGCAGATATTTGTTCAGGGTGTTCTGGGTATTTTCTATATATAATAAAAAATATCTATCTATGTAATATATTGTGTTAAGTATATCAGTTGTCTAGTACCCCTAACACAAGCTCTGCTTACCTTGGGGCTAGATAATGTTGTGTGAAATGTCCAGCATTATTTTTTATTTTTTACCTAACTTGGTATAAATAAATAAATCAAGTAAATAATGCTGGACAGTTCACACAACATTATCTAGCTAAGCAGAGCAATGTTATGTTAGTTATGGGTACTAGATAACTGATATACTTAATACAATACATAGATATTTTTTATTATACATAGAAAATACCCAGAACACCCTGAACAAATATCTGCAGATATATCTGCAGAAATATACGAGTATGTACCAAATTTTATTGAAACCAGATTCGGAGAAAATGGTCTGTGGTACACAAACAGACAGACAGACACGAGAGTGATCCTTTTGAGGTACAGAAACCTCTCCAAATTCCTTCCATCTTTCCTTCTCTTTGTCAGTCTCCCACCACCACACGACCGCATAGGGCAACCTATCTTTGACACTAAAGCGACAACACATGCCTGTCCTAAGCTATGGTCACTAAACGACTTACCCGAGTTACATGAATTCAGATACAAGATTTGCTATAGGAAACGAATACTCACAAATGATTTGTAACATCAACCGAGCGTGGAACACCAGTATATTCTGCAGTAGCCTGCGGGACAAAAGCAGGCCACGAAACGGATGCACCCTGATAAGTTAATAGGCAAACATACTTACACTTGCTGCCTGAGGGCAGGTCGCCCGCGAGAGACCTCCGCGCGTTCAATTAATTAATTAGGTTATCCAACTTTTATTGTATTATCAACGAATGTACGAATGTGTTCGTAGTTTTAAGGATATAAATCTGGAGCGCTTGAGATCGGATGCAGTCAATATTGACTGGTCTCCAGTAATTGATTCGGTAAATATAGACGACAAAGTAGCTGGATTTAACTAAATGGTAACAGACCTCTTTGACATCCATGCACCTTTAAAGCATGTTAGAGTCAAGTATCCTCCTGCTCCTTGGCTGACTCAGCCTATTAAAAATATGATGTTAAAGCGTGATCGGGCAAAACGTCTTTTGAAGAAATTTTCTACTGAGGATAACCTGGCTTCTTATAAGAAGCTTCGCAATCGTTGCAGCAAGATGTGTAGGGATGCAAAAAGACTCCATATTCATCACTCCATCCAAGATGCTAGTCCCTCTCAAATGTGGAAATTCCTCAAATCGCGTGGGCTGGGAAAAGGTTCAAGTGACTGAAACGTCATTTCTTTTGACCTAAATTCTATTAACTCTCACTTTTCGAAATCTCCAAAACTTGTGCATCCGTTTTATCTTTGGTTTGCGCAAGTTTGACCACGTATCCGAGTTCAGACTCCAATTGAAATGGCTCCCTATACGTCGTCGTCGTGATCTTCACGTTCTGACTTTTCTCTATAATGTTCTTTACAATCCTCTTACACCTTCTTACCTCCGTGAGCGTTTCGATTTTCTTGTCCCTTGTGGTGTGCCTTGCAGGTCAATAATGTCTCTTCTTCTTAAGGTCCCTGCTCACTCTTCGAAACGTTATGGTGGGTCATTCACTGTTCACGCTGTAAGACTATGGAATGCTATCCCTAACGCTATCCGCGCCAGCCCTTCGCTTAACATTTTTAAAACAAAAGTAAAAGAGCACTATCACTCCTTGTAATTTAAGTTTATTGTAGGTTTATGTATTTATTTGTTTAAGTAGGTATATTTAGTAATGATGTAGGTACTTTGTGTAAGTATATTTTACTTTTAATATTTAGTAGTGTATTTTAAAAGTTAGCTTGGTATTATTATATGTATGTTTATAGGTTGTTTTATTTTTTTCTGTTTTTTCCTGTATTTGTACATTCTTCCTGCCATATTTATCACCTCTCTCTTGCCTCAAAGGTTTGCTGTCAGAAAACTCTCTAGGGTTAAGCTCGCCTTTGTACATATCTTTTGTTTTTATTTTATTAGTAATGTGTTTTCCGGTGTACAATAAAGAATTATAAGAATTATAAGAATGTAGATGTATTGCGGTCAACATTATTCAATCAGCTCAACTTGCGGATAAATATGCATTAGTTCGTCTGATCCACAAACAATGCATTATTAATTAGACATTGTCTACCCGAATAATGCATATATTATCTGTATAATTGATAGTCATGTAGATGGTAGATTGGTAGGTCTGAGTTTATCATATAGGTACCTTACCACCAAGTTTTAAAGATAAAGATAAAGTAAAAGTTAATTTATTTGTTTTTATTAAGGTTATTTTACATTGGTGGTTATATAATTCATAAGTCCAACATACACAAGAATTGGTACATTATGACATAGAAATAATTTTGTTCCAGTAAGTAGGTAGTACAGTAAATATACAGGGCGTCCCACGGATATGCCACATGGAGGGAAAGTACCTTGTATATTGTAGATGGAACATTTTACTGAAAGAATACATTATTTGAATTTAAAAAACAATTTAAACTGCATTCATAGATATTTAAATAATTACATGGTTGAACCGGGAATCGAACCCGTTGCACGAGAAAAATAATCAGCCTGTAGCTTTATCATACCGATCGAAAGGCTTCATCATAAGGATTATTTTTTGCTAAATAACATAGTGTCAGAAATAAAAGGAAGAACATGAAATTTAACATTTTTAATACAAAATTAATCAATTTATCAAATGCTCAAAATGAGTCCCTTCCTGTTGAATACAAAGTTGCACTCTTTTGATTATTTCGCTCCCTGTCGATTTTTTGATCTTGTTGTGGTGGATATTTAGAATAATACGTTTAACTTCTGCTTGTAGCTCGTGGACACTTTCATACTAGTTCTTGTAAACTAAATTTTTGACATAACCCCATATAAAAAAATCTAACGGGGTTAGATCTGGGGATCTTGGCGGCCATCTTATTTGTCCATATGTCCCGATCCAGGGATGAAAGTGTTCATTGAGATAGTCCCTTGTTCTGTGACTGTTATGAGCCGGAGCCCCATCTTGCTGAAAAATTAGGTTTTGTCGTTCAGCAACCGGAAGATTATTTATCTCATTTCTCAAAATCTCAAGTATTTCTAAATACCTTTCCGTATTCAAATGCCCTTCGTAAAAATGTACTAAGAGGACCCGGTTTTTTACAATCCCACACCAACAGTTGAACGAAAAACGCACTTGATTATTAGTCTCGCGAATACGTAAGGGATTCTCCCTGGACCAAATGCGATTAATGTGTCGGTTGTGCATACCATTATTGCTGAAGTTTGTCTCGTCTGACCAGATAATATTATTTAGAAAATACTGATCCTCTAGGATGAGCCTCTCGATTTCGTGGCAGAAAATAAGTCGTCTTTCAGCATCACCAGGCAGTAATTTTTGTACTAATCGCCCTTCAATGTAACTTTTGAATTTGTATTTTTTTAGTACACGGTGTATTTTGCTTTTCGAAATTCCGATTACTTCTTCACTTTCCCTCACTGAACTTTTAGGATTTGCCTCAAAGTATATAAAAACGTCGAGTTCATCGTCAGTATTTATCATTTGGTGCCTATCAAAATGTCGAGTTCATCGTCAGTATTTATCATTTGGTGCCGCGGTTGTGGTAAGCGATGATCGAATTGTCCAAAATTTTACAGATTATGCACCAACCGTTTCATAATAAATCGAGATGGTGTATTTCTATCAGGATATCTTTCGCGTTGCCATTGTAAGGCTAACGTTATGTTTTTGTGGTTCAAAAAGTATGCTTCCATTAAATCAAAATTATTTTGATACGCCATGGTTATGTAAAAAATTCACAATACAATGCAAAAATCCTACAATGAAAATCACAACTACAAAAAATAAAAGTTTGAATATGGAACACATTTTTGAATTATTTCTTTATAATCAGCCAGCCGCATTGCGATGGACAAAATAATTTACGCGTCTTTCGGCTCAGGATACGGCTCTATTTGTTGCATACAACCAGTTACTTACTAATTACGTATCTCTTTATCATTTTATCATGAACTTGAATTATTAATAGGGAAATGATGCGTACTTCTCAAGTGGGAACATTTATTAGCAATATGTCCTTACGGCAATGTCAGCTTTTCATTTTTCTCAACAAAATTTCACAGCAAATGTTAAAATTCTTGGTCTTTCTTTTATTTCTGACACTATGTTATTTTGAAAAAAATATTTTTTATGATGAAGCCTTTCGATCGATAGGATAAAGCTACAGGCTGATTATTTTTCTCGTGTAACGGGTTCGATTCTCGGTTCAACCATGTAATTATTTAAATATCTATGAATGCAGTTTAAATTGTTTTTTAAATTCAAATAATGTCTTCTTTCAGTAAAATGTTCCATCTACAATATTCAAGGTACTTTCCCTCCATGTGGCATATCCGTGGGACGCCCTGTATAAGCTTATCTTCTGTGTTACCTATTAGTACTAGGTAGATACATCCATGCCATACATATGCCGTGGATATCTTAAAAGCCGAATAAGGGATTACACAAGGGATAGGCAACAACTCAACACGAATACAGCGATCGCCAATTCACCTGCCAAGCGTGATGATTATGGGATTTTTTTTAGTAGTTTTAGAGCTTTTTTGTGATAGAGTTCGTCCGGGGAAGTACTACCACCATACCTATTTCTGCCGCAAAACAGTAGTGCTCGCATATCCGTGTTCCGGTTCGAAGGGTATGGGTGCCATGCCGGTGAGATTACAGGCACATGAGACTTTTCATCTTTACGTCTCAGGGTGGTGAGCGCAGTGCAATGCCACATAGGGCGTCCTAGGTGGACGTGACCTATGAGGTAATGCATTGCTAAAGGCAGAGGTTACCACTTAACATCAGGTGGGCAACAAGCTTGTTCTGTCATTCACGCAGTTAAAAGAAACTCCATTACATTTATATGGGGGAGGGCTCGTCCAATACCATAACATAACATAACACCCAACAGTCACATACATAGTCCTGATCCCACACTAGGATTCCCTCAAAAACTACGAGTACCATGTACCAAAACACCCAGACCCGGAACAAATATTTGCAGATCATACAATAATTTTTCCCGCAGCGGGAATCGAACCTGCAACCTTTCGCATCTCAGCCGGCTACTCGCCCGACGCGCTACAGAAACATAGCAGCCAATAGTAGACGTCTAAAGGCTGATGATAAATGTGGATATCTTCGAGGAGATCTTATCAAAACTAACAAGATTATGACCCATCATTACAACCTGCCAAACTTTCATGACATTTTTATTAGAAAAGAAGATCTAAGATCCACACGAAGTTAAACCGTGACCCCGCCGTCTCACTTGCCGCTCATCACTTCTTCAGCAATAGAGTGGTTCACAATTGGAACGCGCTATCAGATGACGTCGTTACTGCTACTTCCGTCAATGCATTCAAAAATAATCTCGACATCTGGCTTCGAACAAATAAATCAGTGCTCAAAAAAATCTACCAAAACTATGAGACAATATTTCGACTAAATTTTTAATGCTAATACTGTGACGTAGACACATCAGCGAAAGCTGCTCGTCTATAAATTAATAATCATTATATATAATAAAACTAAGTTGATAAAATGTGCGGGCCGATAAAACTTAAAAACGAACCAATGCAGCCCAAAAAAGGTTTAACCGTAGGGTAGCCCCAACCCTCCCATCCATCAAGAGGGTTCGGGTTTTGGGCTGCGCGGTTAAGGTTTAGAGAAAAACGGTTTAGACTGTTTGGGCGTAGTAACTATTAAGTAATCTGTGGTTTGAGTTTTGGGCTGCGCGGTTAAGGTTTAGAGAAAAACGGTTTAGAATGAGGTCAACTTGACCTGAAACTCAACCAAAACTTCTAGAAGGTTCGAGGAAGTTCGAAAACTTCGGGGAGGTTCTGGAAAGTTCAAGGCAATTTTAGAAGGTTCGAGAATCTCCAGAAAGGTTATAAAAAGTTCGAGAACTTTCGAGAAATTTCAAAAAGTTCTAGAACCTTCCGGAAATTTCTGAAAGTTCAAAAACCTCTAGAAAAGTTTGAAAAAGCTCAAGAAATTTCCAAAAGTTCTAGAATCTTCGAGAAATTTCCGAATGTTTTAGAACCTTCGAGAAATTTCCAAAATTTCTAGAAACTTCGTGAAAGTTCCAAAATTTCAAAACCTCTAGAAAAGCTTGAAAAGGACCGAGAACTTTCAAAAAATTACAGAAAGTTATAGAACTTTCGGGAATTTTTTCGCAAATAATCTAACTCAGCCTGAAAGTTTTACGGTACGGTAGCCCGCCCCAATCTCACCCTCTTATTCATGAAGAAGAATTCGAGAATGTTCGAGAAAGATCCAAAATATCCGGAAAAGTTCAATTCTTTAAATTTTTCTAAAATGTTCGAATACCGTTGATATTTAAACACTAACTAATATTATAAAAGCGAAAATTTGTGTGTGTAATAGTGTGTTTGTTACCTCTTCACGCTGAAACGGCTGGACGGATTTGGATGAAAATTGGTGGGGAGGTAGCTTAGAACCAGGAGATTGACATAGGGGGGAAAGGTAGGAGGGGGGGGGGCGTTCAACGGGGCTACCCGGGCGAAGCCGGGGCGAGTCGCTAGTAAGTAATAATAATAATATCCTCTTTCATTTGTTTTTAATCGATGAACGTTTTTCCAGATCGTTGAATCCCCGAGAGAACATCGGAGTGTGGCTGGTCTGCGTGGAAGGCTTCCACAACTACCACCACACCTTCCCGTGGGACTACCGTGCGACCGAGAACCCTCTCTTCAACATGCTCACTCCCACCATCATGTTCATTGACGCTATGGCTATGGTGAGTTCATTGTAAGATAGCTAAGTCTTTAGAAGGACGTATTCTGGCTAATGCGGTATTTGTCCAATTCAGAATATATTCATGTGTTCACGTTACAGGTCGCGCAACGAGCAATGAGCGCTCGGCGAAAGTGGTGGGGTGGATTGCGCATGTTAACATTCGCGCATTCGCTATACAGAGCCAAAAAAATACTAATGCGATTAGAAGGTCAGCGCTCATTACTCGTTGCGCGACCTATACAAGACTGGTATTAACGCCGGGCATGTGTAGACATGTTACCCGAGCTCAAGCGTTATGCGGTATCAATATTGTTTCAAATCAATATTGTGTGACTGACTGTCTATAAAATAAATAAAATAAATAATGCTTGACAGTACACACAACATTATCTAGCCCCAACCTAAGCAGAGCTTGTGTTATGGGTACTAGATAACTGATATACTTAATACAATACATTATATAGATAGATATTTTTATTATGCCATAGAAAATACCCAGAACACCCTGAACAGATATCTGCAGATCGTACAAATATTTGTTTCGAGGCGGCAATCGCACCCTCAACCTCCTGCGTCGCAGGCGAACCTTCGCCCAGCGCGCCACAGAGGTCGTCAACAACGAAGGCATACAACAACAGAGAACCTAGGCTAAAGTACTATTCAAGCGTCCTCTCTAGAACAGTGGCGCCATCTAGAATCACAGCTCATTCTAAAGCTCTTGCTAACTTGTTTTATTTTTCTCAGATTGGGCAAGCCTACGATCTCAAGACCGTATCACCTGAAATTATAAAGCAGCGCACACACCGCACCGGGGACGGCACGCATCACCTCTGGGGCTGGGATGATCCAGAGTTCAATGATAAGCTAAAAGAAAAATACGGCAAAGTCAGCGGTAAAAGTGAAAGAAATACTGGATAAATCTAGTCGTAGGCCTTATATTTAGGAACAAGGGTCCCACGCACTTTGTACCTTCGCCAAGGGCAGCTGTGATTGCGTTGTTAGTTCTAATAAGCATTCGTAATTTGGTTTTGGAATTGAACTAGGTAGGTAGGTACTGTGTTAGGTACCTGACTAAGTTCTCCAAACCAACTATAACATACGTGTCTACGAAGTGTGCGACGCCCTTTAAGTTTTTTTTTAAATCGCTTTATTAGTACTTAGCTGTAGTTACTAGGTATTTATGTAAGTTAATAAATATCAATGTTTTCACAAATAAAAATAATTATTAAATATCTAATATTTGTGTCATTTAATCCTATCTAACATAACATACCTTACACATCTACACTAGTCACATAGGTACATTAGTCCTGATCCCATACCTACTAGGATTCTAGGAACTTAATACGCATGGGAACACATCACGCAGACCCGCAACAAATGTTTGCAGATCATGCAAATATTTGTCGAACCCGCACCTCTCGCGTCTCAGCCACTCGCCCACTGCGCCGCAGAGGTCGACCATCTAAGTACTTCCTACCTACTAGCACAGAAGTTAACAGTCTACCTACCACCTACTTCTATTACACGTACCTACGCTACTTTTACACGTAGGTACTTTGCTACTATGCTAGGTAATACTAGGTATATGTTGATATCGCATATCTGGCCGTAGATAGGTACCTAGGTGAGACGATATCGCTTGCGAAAAGTCTACCACATAAAATATTACAGTAGGAATTCTTAAACAAAATAGATTGTGTGCGGATAAACCAAAATATTAATTTCATACTAAGTATTAATCTATATATATAAAACAAAGTCGTGTTAGTTACACCACTTATAACTCAAGATCGGCTTAGTTCGACCGATGTTAGTTATCTCTTTTTTGGTGGATTCTTCTCCTCTCCGAATAGCAGAATAAGTAATAAAATATCGGGGGGGGGGGGGGGGGGGGCTGTTTTTCACCGGGGGCTACCCGTGCGAAGCCGGGGCGAGTCGCTAGTAATTTATAAATTAAAACCCACCTTACACTACAAACACAAATAATAACATAAAACAAAAATCTAAATAATGAACATGTCAAATCCAATAGTAACTAGGTACCTAAGAAAATAGAGTTAGTAGATATTCTATAGTACCTAGGTACTAGTCAGTGGCGTAACAATAGGGTGGCAGGGTTGGCAAAATGCCACGGGCCCCCGACCCAAGAGGGCCTCGGCCCAAGAGGCCGCGAGCTCAAAAATATGTTTTTACAGTGTACCTGAGTAACTATTTTGTTTTATTTGAAAAGTATATTTTTATAAGTTCTGCTTAAAATCCAATGAAAGTGAGAAAACGAATTTTTTTTAATTTTCGAATTTCCCATGGGCTCACAACATTTTTTTTTAAATTTTCGAATTTGCCACGGGCTCCAGATGGTATATAGTTACGCCACTGGTACTAGTGCCCACATAACGGACGTAAAAAAGTAAAAACTTCCCATCGGACTCCAGATGGTATAGTTACGCCACTGGTACTAGTGCCCACATAACGGACGTAAAAAAGTAAAAACTTCCCATCAGCTCCCCCTATAGTTTACTCTAGCATAACTCATAAATGTAACACAATTTAAAGGTTACAAAAAACAAATTTCAAACACCATTATTCACTAACATTACCTACAACGAAAAATTTACGCATGTGAGCTTTTCTCAGTCCTACCTTGTACTAAGATGTCGAGGGAGAAGCTCGCTTATAGGTGCTGCAGTGGAATACGAGCATTGAGAGTGCGACGTGTAGCGAAGGGGGAGACGGCAAGCGTAGCGAGCCGCTGCTTGCCTCCTGAGCAGAGCGATGGTCGAGGGTGTGCGAGTAGCAAATGAAATGGGAACGAGTTAGTATTCTGGAGGAGCACTCTTACCTGTACATCAATCCAAACAAGAATCTGTTCAAACAAAACGGAATCCGTCCAACAAGGAATCTGGCGAAAAAAGCCTTAATAGTTTTATTTTCTTAGTGAACTAGTTACTAGGGTACAAAACCAGTACTTGTACTATTATTTATTCTGTAACAAAACACTTAAGTCCAAATAGTCACAGCTAGATAAATTAGTTGGGAGACTACTACTACAGTTTGTAGTGCACTAGTGGAAAGCTACTCATAGTCTGCACCTGTACCAAATTACTTCCTCCAACTTACCAACCAAATAAATTGAAACAAAGCTTAAACTCTTTGTACGATCGCAGCTGGTACCGCTGTAAGCGATAAGCGAAAATCAATAGCGGCCACTTCCATTAGCGAGATATTCTACGGTAGGTAAGTACCTATGTACCTACCTACATATAATTAATGCAATGCAATAAGTAGGGATTGCTAACTGCGGAAACACATTTGAACACAGTAAGTACCAAGCTAACTAACAATAATAGGTAGGTATAGGTAAATGAATATGTATTTCAAAACTATCTCCTTAATCTAATCTATACTACTAGTAGAGTATTATTATAACTGTGTCTATACTATCTATACTCTATACTTCTATAGTATATAATAATATTATAGTGAGGAAAGATTTGTATTTTTGTATTTTTGTGTGTATGTTTGTAATGAATAAACTCAAAAACTTCTGTGCCGATTTTGGAAAGTTACATTCACCCTGAGTGACAAGGCTACCGGGACCACGCGAACGAAGTCGAGAGCGAGCCGCTAGTGCAATAATAAAAATACCTGCGCTTTGGATGTAGGTACGTAATAAATGGGCTTCGTCAGAAGACAATATCGAGCACTCGGGTACCTACGGAACATCGAAATAAATTGACGGAGCATCGAGCACTCTGGTACGGCGCATCGAGAACTCCGGTACGGAGCATCGAGCACTCAGATACGGAGCATCGAGCACTCCGGTAGGTACGGAGCATGGTGCACTCCGGTACGGAGCATCGAGCACTCCGGTACGGAGCATCGAGCACTCCGGTACGGAGCATCGAGCACTCCGGTACGGAGGCTGCAATGCTCTAAGGAAGACAATTAGTCGCCCCTTCACTACTCATATATTCACTGTGGAAAGTTCAGCGGCGCGCTACTCTCGCAACCTGCTCCTTCGGCCTTCCGAACACAGCCTTGTGTAAGTGCGGCTGCTCTGCGGGCCTAATAAAATTAGGAGTACGTACCTGCTGCAGGGTCAGCAGGGCAGGACTTCCCACTATGCTTCCCACTCAAGCGTCCAGAGTTACTGGCTTTACGTTTTAAAAAACAGTCTAGAGTAGGTCTAATTTTTTTTGACAAATCTTCTAAGTCTTTCTTCGCCGTGCTTTTTTACATGAGGGTGCGCAGGACTCTGACAAATTTTGCAAAAAAAAAAAAGTTTTTATATGCGCATCATATCGAGTTGCTTTTCGTCGTAATTATGTATCGTATGACTTTTTTCCGTACGGCAACTTGAAAACTTTTCAGAGTTTATATCTCAAAAACGGTAAAACGTATGGAAAAAATGCATTGAACATTAATTGATGGCTGAAAGAAATGCTAAACGATAGGCAAAAAAAAAAATTGTGAAAAAAATTCTACCCAAGTCTTTTTTTCCCTCAGCGCCCCCTTATGTCCACTCTGACCCTCTTTCGATCGAATTTGAAACTGCTTGTCAATGCAAAAGGCACTGACTGTGTAACTTGTTGCAAGGATAAGGCTGCGTTTCCATTGACGCGGAGCTGGGCGGAGCGGAGCTTAGCGGTGCATGAATTGACCAATCACTATGGCGAGCGAGCAGCCAGCAGAGATTTCGAGCATAGTGATTGGTCAATTCATGCACCGCTAAGCTCCGCTCCGCCCAGCTCCGCGTCAATGGAAACGCAGCCTAATTCGCGATTTATAGTGGGTAACACGGATAAAACTTAGTAAGTAAACTGCGTTTTATTACGTTCACGAGTAGGTAGTAGGTAAAATTTAATCGAACCTATATCAAGGTTCCCGCCAAACTTTTCGGCTGAACTAAGGTTACAAGCGTGTTCCTTAGAGTTGAGCGAGACCCATCTTGGGTTATTAAAGGTAAAGTAGGTAAAGTTTAAACGTTCGAACAAGGTTGGAACGTTTGAGCCAAGAATATTTATTATACTTGGTTTGCGGTTTGAGCCGTTCGATTCGAAAGGCGAACATGGCACGGCGGCACAGATTAGATAATAGTTACTACGTAGAGTCTATTAAAAAAGAGAAGCGTCGTGGAGAAATTGTGAACTAACGTTTTATTTAGTTTGTTGAACCATTTTATTAGCCTAGGATTCAAACTGTCGGCATTTTAATTTTATACTAAAATAAATAGATACAGTTGTAAAATGATCAAAATGGAACCGACGCGCTATTGTATTGCACGCTAAACAAAAAAGGTAAATAAGCACAGTTGCGCCCTACAATCCCACGACGCTTCTCTTTTTGAACAGACACTAAAGGACACCCATGCCTGCTGGCACCTGTCAATTGCCTTGTTTGTATCCTGTCACTATCACTGTCAGTGTCAGTGTCAGACATGAGCAATAGCCGTAGAGAGAACTCTATCGGTTTGAAATCTGCCATTTTTGAAAGAAACGTCGTCATTTTTATTTTATTTCATTTTAATGTGTTTTTTCGAGTTATTTCGTGTAATTTTAGTGGCATTTTAACCGGTTTAACTTGGATAAATGGCACATGTGTGATGTAGTGAAATTTAAGTGTATTGCGAGTCTTTTCGAAATGGTGGATTTTTTCCTGTAAAAACTCAGTTTTTCTGCCACCGTTTAAACTGGGTTAGGACTTGACGGTTACTCTTGACGATTTGACTATAAAACTATAATAAATTAATCACTTGACATTGGCTAAATTGTTGCAAATAATGCACAGAAGCCATTACCGAAGCTAAGAAGAAGAAGAGAACTCTATCTACGGCGATAGCGAACAATAATAGGGGTGCCAGCATAGTAGTTTCCCCCAAATTTAAGGAAAGCTGTGTTTAATTAAATTTTTAGACCAACTGTTTTGGCAGTATTTGAGTACGGTTTTGTGGGTATTATTTTCTGTAAAAACAATAAATTGTATTTGTCATCACAATACAACTACTTTTATTTACTATACAAGGATACTTTCCATCTTTATGTCTCAGGGTGGCGGGCGCGGTGCAATGCCACATAAAGGATGCGTCCTAGGTAGTGACTTATGTGATAATGCACTGTTCATGGGCAGAGGGTACCGCTTAACATCAGGTGGGCCATTTGCTTGATTGGTCATTCTAAGATTTATAAAAAATAAAATAAAAGAAAAGTGTGTGCTTGTCCCGTTTATCTAGGGTTGATATCCATTCCAATAAAAATTCCATACCTAACACGACTTAAAAACACTTTAAAAGCTCAATTTAGGAACTACAAGGCTTCAATGTTACTAAAATCGTTTCCTCCTACTTTCTATCACTCTGTCTTAGAAGTATGAAGCAAAACTAAGGGAAATGCATTTTCGGCAGGCATTTACTAAGAACATAAACGAAAATTAGTTTGACAGACTTTTGATGAGTTTTTGGAGGCATGATACAAGTATTGAACTTTTTTGTCCATGCGTGTCCGTCCCACCAGCACCCCTAGGAATAATGGCAGCTCAAAGGTAGTTTTTTTTTCTATGTTCAATTGTAACCTACCTACTTACTTTACTCTTTGCTAGGTAGGGTAAACTTTTTTAGAAGTTTGCAACCTCGGCATACTGAAGAATAACAATCGTTTGATTTTCATTTAGTTTTACCGTAGAGCGAGTTTTACTTAATTCTTTGATTTACTTTGTTCCATACTGCGATAACAGGTTAATTAGATATTTATTTTATGAAGGAAGGAAAAAAACTATAGGAACACCACAGGTAGGTACTCTTCTAAGCAAGAATTCGACCGATGAAAGAAAACAAATTGCCACTAGTAATTTAATCAAATTTGTGTGAATTAGGTGAATCAAAATTGTATATTTAGGATTTTTACTTTGTAGCCCAGCTATTCCAAACCTAGGTCTAGGTTTATTATTCGCATAGGTGGACTTGTACGTAATTCATAACTTCATCTAATCTAACTGGTGTGGATTTGTTTATAGGAGATAGTGCCACTGAAGCACGATGTTATCTACTCTCATAAAGGAGCACCAGACCAAACAAGCAGCTAAACGAGTTGTACAAGGTACATAATAGAAAATATATGCATTATTTATTACACTGGGAAAGGTCAAACAAATAACATTAGGCAAAATGTTTAATAAGAGTATTGTTTCCATTTTTTTAGAACAAAAACGCAAAGAATGTATTGCAGCAGCTAATGATCTGACACAGGCACTTGTAGACCATCTAAATGTAGGGTAAGTTCACAGTTTTTGTCTATTCTTATACTCAAAATCTCTTGCAGAGTAGGATGCAAACAGTTCCCGCTTTGAAAAGGTCAACATCCTCACATTATTATTGTCCTGCCTTTATCACACACTCACCCCTACCTCGTTAATTGTTCTCTAGACAACAACATACTGTTTAATACATACTGTTACAGCAGGGGTTCCCAAAGTGGGCGATAACACCCCCTTGTGGGTGCTGCAGGCCTAAAGAAAGGGTAAGAGACCCAGAAAAAAATGGGGACGTCAAATCAGTCACACTTTCAAATTTCAATAGTTATTAGTATTCCTAGATAGGTCATTTTCATAGATAATAGACCGCGGGCAATCATGTTCAAGTTTTTGTTAAATAACCCGATTTGTGCATGTTTAATCTGCGCTAATATAGCTCACAATAATTAATTGAATTTGAAGTTATATTAGCTTTTAAGTTGATGAAAAAATGGGGGCACTAAAAAATAATTTATTCTCAATGTGGGCAGTAGACAAAATAAGTTTGGAAACCCCTGTGTTACAGTATGGCCAGTTAAACTATAGGCTGTTTAATTGAAGTAAAATGATAGCGAATTTATGTCTAAAAATATATTGTGCAATGGTAAACGTAAACCACAGAACTATATCAAATTCAGAGAGAGCTGAAGCTGTTGAAACAGTTTGTTTTTTCAACCACGGCTCTCGATTTTCCAGGAGTCATGTGTCGCTTTAAGAAAAATGTTCATAAATTCCTGCAGTAGACAAAATAAGTTTGGAAACCCCTGTGTTACAGTATGGCCAGTTAAACTATAGGCTGTTTAATTGAAGTAAAATGATAGCGAATTTATGTCTAAAAATATATTGTGCAATGGTAAACGTAAACCACAGAACTATATCAAATTCAGAGAGAGCTGAAGCTGTTGAAACAGTTTGTTTTTTCAACCACGGCTCTCGATTTTCCAGGAGTCATGTGTCGCTTTAAGAAAAATGTTCATAAATTCCTTCAGGGTAGGCAGCGCATCGACAATACCCCCAGTGTTGCCGGTGTCTATAAGCGACGGTGACCACTTTACATCAGGTGGGCCGTAAGCTAGTTTGCCTATTAGCTTCATAAAAATAAAATAAAAGTCATAGCTTCAACTTTAACATGTGTTAGTTGTTTAGTGAAATAAGTGATTTCTGTTGTAAAGAAATTAAAAGACATGAAAGTGTAATCAGTGCAGCGAGTGAAACTAAGATATTTCAACACTCTGAAATAGACACATCAGCGAAAGCTGCTCGTCAATAATTCTATGATAATAAGTAATAAAGATTAGTATATCGAAGAATTATATCATAACAGATCACAAGTTCTAATAAATAGAAACTCGTGCTAAATTAGTTATAGTGTACAGCAGTTGTGTATGGGAGGTTCGATACGAGGTTCGACTGGCACTTGACCACTAATTTATTGCTCTATTACTTGCCGCTATATTTATGGACATATCTCTTGTTGTCTGAAGGTGTGACTGTACTTGGTACTTAATCCACATTTATTTAGTGTGTATATTTCAGGGTGGCGCAAGCTTATTTAAACCAAAAGAAGCTTGATGCAGAAGCAAAGCTACTACACCAAGGTGCGATAAACTTTGCTAAACAGACACAACAGTGGTTGGCGTTAGTGGAAAACTTCAGTAGCTCTTTGAAAGAAATAGGAGATGTGGAAAACTGGGCGCGCAGCATTGAGAATGATATGAAGATCATTACAGATACCTTAGAGAAAGCTTATGAAACAACCCGGGGACAGTCAAGTAGTAGTCAGTAAATTAATCTAAGTAAAGTTGGCAGTTTAGTTTTATTTTTAACCTGAATTCAGTTTCAATTTGATCCAGAATTAATATGTGCAGATCATACAAACATTTGTTCCGCAGCGGGTGTCGAACCCGCAACCCGCAACTCGCCCGCGACGCCACATTAGTTGTTCTACCAACTTCGTTGAAATAAGTCTACCAAGCTGAATTTGTACACAAGTAGGGTGTCAGTTAAGAAAAACATATACTAACCGTCCAACTAGGTGGACAGCGTGGTTTGTCTGTTGGTAACATCACAGAATAAATAATAGTATGAAACATGTACAAACTTAAATAAAAAACTCGGAAAAAAGGTTTTTTGGGTTTTTTGTTTTTTGGGTTTTTCTTTTTGGGCAAAGGTTTCAACAAGTGGCTTATTTTTTTTTAAATAACATACTTGGTTTTACTAGTTTACATGCAAGTACCTACTACTCTTGTTTTTAGGGTTCCGTACCCAAAGGGTAAAACGCGACCCTATTACTAAGAATCAACTGTCCGTCTGTCAACAGGCTGTACCTCATGAACCGTGATAGTTAGACAGTTGAAATTTTCACAGATGATGTATTTCTGTTGCCGCTATAACAACAAATACAAAAAAACAATAAAATAAATATTTAAGGGGCTCATATGAGAAAAGCTGTATGTTTAATGCTAGGCACGGTAGACTCGTTATCGTGGCTTCACTTCGGAGCCCTACACTGCGTGGTCCGACACGCACTTGGCCAGTTATTTTTATATCAATGTAAAGGGCTTGGTCTAAATAATCTAGGTAATAGGTATCTGGCTCAACGAGTTATTGCCATTCAGAGTGGCAATGCAGCCAGCATAATAGGGACGCTTCTGTCGGGTACCTAGTAATTTGGATCAGTTGAGCTATCTTCAGATCATTTGTATGTAACGGTGATTAGGTAGCTCAACTATTTAATAAATTTATTTAAATGATGAATTAGGTGAGTACCTATATCAAATTAATATGTAGGTAAGTAGGTACATATACCCATGCCAAACTACAGCTTTCTAGTAAGTAGGTACTAACAGGTTGTAGGTAAGCCACGGAAAGGTGGACGGACATGGCGAAATTATTAGGGTTCCTTAATGACTACGGAACCCTATAAAACCATCTGACCTGTGGACACTGGAACAGTGCTGCCATCCCTTGAACTATTAGTAATTACAACTCACTGCTGATGCTGCCATCAAACATAAAGTCATTCTACCATTAGTTGTAAAAAAAAAATGCATTCTACGATAGTCAGGTTCAAAAACTACAATAAATAATATGGTCAGGTTAGCGCCGTAGCGGTTTACGGTTAGCAGAGGGCACAGAACAGCTCTATCTATTTTTTTTTTTTTTTTTATAATACTGAATGACGGAACAAGCTGATGGCCCACCTGGTGTTAAGCGGTAACCTCTGCCTATGAACAGTGCATTACCTCATAGGTCACGTCCACAAGGACGCACCCTATGTTGCATTGCCCTGCGCCCGCCACCCTGAGACATAAAGATGAAAAATCTCATGTGCCTGTAGTTTCACCGGCACCCTTACCCTTCAAACCGGAACACAGCAATGCGAGCACTACTACTTTGCGGCAGAAATAGGTATGGTGGTAGTACTTCCCCGGACGAACTCTTTCACAAAAAAGCTCTACTACTACAAAAATATGCTAAAAATATACTGTTTATGGCAGAGGGACAATACACAACAAATCCAAATGCATCAGTGCAGAACATAACCCGCCCATTCCTAAAAAGAATTACCAAAACGAAAAAAAAGTTTCGCATTTACAATACTTATTAGGGATGGAATCATTGGGTTTAGATAGAATAAGTCTATTGGGAAGGAAACATTCCATACTAATTCTTTTCAAATTGGTGGAAATTGCCTACCAAAGTTTTAGTAAAACGACCACCCTTTTACTAAAGCATGATGTCTTGACTTTGACTTTGACGTCTTCAAAGCGTAGCGAAAAAATTCTACGTCTATGCTAATGACACTTGAAAATGGACAAGCCGTGCGGCGCCTATAAAGAAAAAAAGAAGATCAAGCAAGAGAAGAGAAGATTTTTATACTTTTCTCAAGGTTGATGTATTTAGTGAATTGAGTTAGCAATTTTATTACAATTAGCATTAATTTAGAGAAGTAATTTAAACGGGTGCCGATCCAACATGTATTTTATGTCTAATAACTTTCTTCAGTAAACTTCACCTCGTGAAAAAATGGATATAAATTGGTGCTGATTATTCTCTTAAGTTCTCTGCGAGGACGGCGATGCGAGGCGCGTTCTGTGTCTGAACCGCTATTTCTTATCTTATAACAATACTAAGTACCTATTATGATTGAGATAACGTATATATTTGGTACTATTTATTCAATAATTGAAACTAGATCAGTCATTCAAGTATAATCAGTATTTATTTGAATGGAGTATCGTGAGGACGTCTAAGTTTGAGCTCTTCTGTGCTGGCTGCTGACTGAAACTGAGAAGGAGTCATCATGTCTACAGGCTCGACGCCGAAAGTTCTTTCCATACAGAGCCATGTAGTTCATGGGTACGTTGGGAATAAAAGCGCTGTTTTCCCTCTACAGGTAAGTAATCACATTTTCTTGAACTTCAATTAAAACTTCGTTTTCTTTTATTTATCCAAAAACTCTTAGCAGAACTACTAAAATTATTAGGAATATAACAATCACAGTACACACACATGGTTGCACTGTTACTAAAACAACATAAAATATTTATTAAAAATGATGTACATGGGCTAAGCCTTGGTATTATAATTTCACTTGTTATATTATAATTGCACAGTTAGATTGACGATCTTATTTCTGTCTCCATATCAAGGGCTATTGTCTAAACAGTCCCTTTGAAAACACAGACTTGTTACTAATAATCCTGGGACCATGAGAACAGTTATTGTTCTCGGACCGTACACTCAGATAATATAAGGTGTAATTCTCATTTGGCATGTGATATTGTCAATGACAATCATAACAGGCAGTTAAAAAAATACAGAATTGAGAACATCCTCCTTTTTTCAGAAGTCATTAGGTAGTGATATTATTAATACCACGGCTTTTACAATATTTTGTAGATAATAATATACACCAATGGATAGAAAAGGAATGTTCAACAATCTGTTGTTTGCAGAACATTGTAAGATATAATTTGCCTAATTCTTTAAAACTATAAGGTGTTAAACCGTGAAGGTTAACGAAAATGATATTGACCATGAATTTATTCTTATTATCTTACTGATACATACAGCCTTGGTGTATGACCTCCATCTATGAACAACAAACAAGCCGTTGTTTTTAAAATATTATACCTACCACAGAACATCATGTCTACTTCTATTATTATTAGGTTAGGTATGGCTGGAGCTGGTAGAAAACTTCTTTTTTTTCAGATTTTCTTTGTATTTTTCCTTTCATATAAAAATCCTGTGAAAGTTTGTATGTATATAATAATATTCTTCAAATTTAATTTCTAGGTAGAATTTTTATCTGGACTTGTTAGTAAGATTCGTTGAAACCTATAAGATGACTGCTTGCTTATTAAGGAATGTGTTATTACTGGAAGAAAGTGTTAGCAGAGTCAGTTTTGTGAAGCAATGGCGGCGATGAGCTCACCATTTGTCACGTCTATATTCCACGATGGTGCAACCCACTGTAAAAAGAGGCATATTGAGGTTCTGCCTACACTTTTGAAAGGCATGTGTCTATGTATGTTTGTATGTCAACGAGTGTGATGGCTTTTTCGAGCGACGCGTGGGAGGAGAGAATAGTCTTTCAACATTTCACAGTTCCGGCCACTAATTTCAAAAACCTTGTTTGAAACATATTTTCAACAAGAACTTACTACTTTATAGATATCAATACGCTAAACACAGTGTTATATACAAAATATACTTTATTTCCAGGTGCTAGGTTTTGAAGTAGATTTCATCAACACAGTGCAGTTCTCTACACACACTGCCTACAAACATATCAAGGGAAATGTTCTCCAAAATGAAGAAATGGTGCAGCTGGTAGAAGGCCTGATGTTGAATGATGTGGACTACTACACACACTTCCTGACAGGGTACTCCAGATCCCCTGACTCCTTGAAGCAGATCGCAGAGATTATCAAGAAATTGAGACAGAAAAACCCAAACCTAACTTATGGTGAGTTTTGTTGGCCTAACTAAACTCAAACCACAGAATAAATAATAGTACAAGTACTAACTCCAGTGGCTCAGTGAACTAAAGTGCGTATAAAAATAAGGGAAGACAGAACTTTCTGTTATGGACTTCCTTGAATATTCAAGACTGTAGTAGTTGTTGGTAGTTGTTGACTTCATTATATGAAACTACATTACTGCAACGTAGGGGAGAAGGGTCGCCTTTGAACAGTTCACGTTCATGACTATAAATCCTAATAAAACTAGCTATACTATCCAGCTACAAAATAAAACAAAGTGAATAGTTTAGTCAAGAATTCCAATCATGATGTAGCGCGCGAAAATGTTCAGAGCTACTTATATAATACAGCAATTTTTAGGGTTCCGTAAAAAAACTACGGAACCCTTATAGATTCGTCATGTCTGTCTGTCTGTCTGTCTGTCTGTCCGTGTATGTCACAGCCTTTTTTTTCCGAAACTATAAGAGCTATACTGTTGAAACTTGGTAGGTAGATGTATTCTGTGAACCGCATTAAGATTTTTACACAAAAATTTAAAAAAAACAATTATTTTTGGGGTTCCCCATACTTAGAACTGATCCTCAAAAATTTTTTTTTCATCAATCCTATACGTGTGGGGTATCTACGGATAGGTCTTCAAAAATGATGTTGAGGTTTCTAATATCATTTTTTTCTAAACTGAATAGTTTGCGCGAGAGACAAAGTGGTAAAAAGTGTGTCCCCCCCCCCCCCGTAACTTCTAAAATAAGAGAATGATAAAACTAAAAAAAATATATGATGTACATTACCATGTAAACTTTCACTCAAAATTGGTTTGAACGAGATCTAGTAAGTAGTTTTTTATTTTTGGGGTTCCCCATACTTAGAAATGAAACTCAAAATTTTTTTTTTCATCAAACCTATACTTGTGGGGTATCTATGGATAGGTCTTCAAAAATGATATTGAGGTTTCTAATATAATTTTTTTCTAAACTGAATAGTTTGCGCGAGAGACGCTTCCAAAGTGGTAAAAAGTGTGTCCCCCCCCCCCCATAACTTCTAAATTAAGAGAATGATAAAACTAAAAAAAATATATAATGTACATTACCATGTAAACTTTCACTCAAAATTGGTTTGAACGAGATCTAGTAAGTAGTTTTTTATTTTTGGGGTTCCCCATACTTAGAACTGAAACTCAAAAATTTTTTTTTCATCAAACCTATACGTGTGGGGTAGGTCTTCAAAAATGATATTGAGGTTTCTAATATAATTTTTTTCTAAACTGAATAGTTTGCGCGAGAGACGCTTCCAAAGTGGTAAAAAGTGTGTCCCCCCCCCCATAACTTCTAAAATAAGAGAATGATAAAACTAAAAAAAATATATAATGTACATTACCATGTAAACTTTCACTCAAAATTGGTTTGAACGAGATCTAGTAAGTAGTTTTTTTTTTAATACGTCATTAATCGTAATCCATCCAAGAACTTTTATATTGTGTTACTTGCTGCTACGGAACCCTTCATGGGCGAGTCCGACACGCACTTGGCCGCTTTTTTACTGTTTCCACTCGAAAGAGTACGAACTTCAGGTTTATAATTTAAACAATGATGCAGGTATCCATACGTGCAGGCAATATGTATCATATATTAATCTTTCATCAATATCCTTACAAAAAAAAAATCGCATTGTTTTTTGTATGACATCGAAAACAAAAACGGTGTCCCATTTAGTTTTGCGCCCTGTGAACCTGACAGACAGACAGACAGGGTGTCCTAGTAGGTCGTCGCCCGCCCGTGTGTGGGGTGCCTAAACTCAACTAAACATCCTAAACTTACATGGTGTAGTTAAAGCTAATTAACACTTCTAATGTTTAATGATAAGATAGGTAAGCCCCTCTTGATCTTGACATTATAGAGGTCGCAGGAAGTCGGTGGATGCAGGCGGCCCAAGACCGGTCGTCGCGGTATTCTATGGGGGAGGCCTATGTCCAGCCTTCTGTAGGCTATTGGTATTATACCTATGTATATGGTATAATACCAATATGTATATGGTTTATATAGGTAGGTATTATTTAGGTACCTAAGTACTTATCTTTTGTAGTTAGTATTTGAAGTGCTTATTATTATGTTTAGATATAAATTTTTGGGAGATTACGATAATAGTAAAACATAAATAATTATAAAGATGACATTTGTCTTTTGTTTTAGATAAGATTATAGTATCCATATAGTGATGTTTAGTTAGACCTTTGCACACCACACACTTGTCATTTAGCTCAGTGTGTAAACATGACTTGTAATCTATTACAAGGGACCATAATCTATTACATAGGGGCCTACTGTAAGCAGTTATCAATCTATCTATACTACAATATAACTAATTAGGCCGAATCTAAACATTAGAGTTTTTTTTAAATTGTATTTGAGGTAAACTAAATCGATATGAAGGCCAAAATGATCAAGGAAGGAGACAGGAATTTTCACATTATTTAAATTTAAATAATGTAGTGTGTGTGTGTGTGTGTTTAGTAATTAATATAACCCTCAAATATACGTTATACGTACGTATACGTCAGTGATTGGGTCACCTGAAATATGTTTCTATTAATGTACCAAATTTGAACTTATTTTTAATCCAGTAGATTCGTAAAAAATGGGCTCTGACAGACAGACAGACACGAGAGTGATCCTATAATGTTTCCGTTAGTAACTTTTGAGGAAAGGAACCCTAAAAACAAAAAAAACTGCAATATTTTCAGTATGCGATCCAGTGATGGGTGACAACGGAATGATGTACGTGCCAGAAGAGATCCTGCCGGTGTACAGAGACGTAGTGGTGCCGCTAGCTGACATCATCACGCCGAACCAGTTCGAAGCGGAGCTGCTAACCGGCCTCGAGATGAAGGACCTCAGCGGAGCGCTGGAAGTCATCAAGGCACTGCACGACAAGGGCGTGAAGACGGTGGTGCTCTCCAGCACAGACCTCGGCGATAAGGATCATATGATTGGGATTGCCAGCAGTGGAGGTAAGTGTATTACATAATATATTTTTTAAAGAACATGGGCAGCTCCCCATACGTTGTTTGACCCAACTTTTTTGGCTATCGTAACGTACAGTTAAGATACTTCTTTTTTTTTTATTTAATAAATAGGCAGACTAGCATTCGGCCCACCTGATGTGAAGTGGTCACCGTCGCTTATAGACACCGGCGCATTGACAATACCCTGGGGGTATTGTCAATGCGCTGCCTACCCTGAAGGAATTTATGAACATTTTTCTTGAAGCGACACATATCGTAACCAAGCGGGAAAACCTCAGATGGAAGCTCATTCCACAGTTTGTAGGTATGGGGAAGAAATGATCTCGAGAAACGAGTCGTTCGGGAAACCCAGGGATCAATGATGAGCGGATGAGCCTTGTTCGGTGTCGGGAAGAGCGATGGTAAAACCTATGGATAATGATTGATGATTAGCACTGAGAATAAAATCCACGGACCAGTGGAAGGGACACAACAGAATAACAAATCACTGTAAGATACTGGAAAAGGCGACCAACATAATCCCAGAAGCCTTGGAGGGTACGGATAGAATAGCCACCACTGTTACAACTTTATTTAACATCGCGACGTAGCACGCTCGATAACCAAGAGATGGCGCTGTTGGTTGCGAAGTTCACTAAAAGAATGAAAGAATACCTCCCAGTACTCCTGATTTCTCCTAGATGGCGCTTTTGCGACGTTTCTCGAAATCATCCGAATCAATCATAATATATTTAATTTACTTAATTATAATTCTTAATTAAATCGTTTCAGGAAAGCCTTCCAAGTGGAAAGGATCGTTTTATTTAATTTGTATGAGTTTGAAGTTATCAAGCAAGCAAACAGTTTAGCTTGGTAACTTTGTCTTTGACGTTTGCTTGAGTCGAAAATGCAGACTCACGTATTGCCCCACCGAGTAATACGAATTTTCATGGTAGTGGGAGTTTGTACTTAAATAGCCAGGTGGTGTCAGAAACCGTCTTTTCTCATCGACCTACATCGGCAGCAAACCCGGTCACTTCTCCTCCCGCCTTTGAAAAGACCACGGCATAGCATATCTGCGCCTACGAACTCCACGCCGCCGAGGACACCTTGAGAAAGCCTTGAGCCGACCCACATCTAGCCACGCGTCGTAACCATTGGTGGTTACGCACACTCCGAGCTACCGAAACCTTCACTTAACTGGAGGTGTTCGGTTTACATTATTAAACCCCACCGCTGCTACGGCCGGAGAGGGATTTTATTCCTGTGAGTCATCTCCTCGAGTGGCTTCAACGAGGCCCGGAGGTGGACCCAGCCCAGTACCTGACCAGGGAGTCCGAGCAGTCTGCGGCCCGTTTTCTACGCTCAGCTGTCACCCAGTTAAGTTCTTCCTGTACCACCCTCCGAGTGACCTGTTTTGAACGTACTCTCCGCTCGAGGGAGCACTGTAATTTCCACTAACTTATGGGCTGGATGCTCCCCGGAGTGTCAGCCCTGGCGCCCAGCATCTCATCGAAACCTTTTTAAAAGTCTCAATATGAAATCAGTAATAAGAAATACATAGTCTCAAGCTCACTTACGATCGCCCACATTCCCAGACCTACTGCAGTTAAGCTAGCCAGGAACGTGTAGGTTAGGAGATAGTCTATCCTAGTGGTGATATGAACCAAGGGTGTTGTAACAGTAACCATCTAGTATAAGATCTTTACTACCTTCCACGATGTGGAACTGTATTCTGTAACTTCATATTGTACTGTGTAACTAATATTGTTTAAATTGCCTAGACATAAGAACGTTGAATAAATAATACTAGATTGCGATTCTTAACCCACTATTTTATTTTAAAATAAGACCTTTGCCACCTGATAGGACTTCGAGATTTTTATATGTAACAGTGGCAGCCCAACGTGAGGCATTTAAAAGGTCGTAGGTAATTGTCATATCTTTATAGCTGTGGCATAAGAGCTGAGACATTTAATTTCATTTAAATTTTTATTTTATTGTTACTGTATTTCTTTGAGACAGAATTTGCTCATTTTTGTGTTATTTTGTGTGAGGACGCGTGGCTGGTTTTTAATTCACTTATGTGTAATTTTCACAGGTGTGTTATTTTATAAGGTCGACTCAAGTAGTTTAAGTTGTTTTGTCTGTTTGTTGTTTAATTAAGTACTAAACGGGTACTTAATTAATTGTCTGTCCATTTTATGTTAATGCTGTAAGCATAAAATTGCACTTGTAAAATTGAGTACTAAACAGGTACTTAATTAAAGGTGCTTAGCACCTATTTATGGATTGGGAGACCGTGATGAACAATATTTATTATTCATAATTGAGAACTTTAATTTTTTTTAACTTCCAAGAGATAAGCTTGTTAGCGCGCCAGGGACTTAATACATTTTTTACAGGATACCAGGTGCACTCCGTTATTACTAGTTTTGTCTAGTCATGTGAAATTTCAGCACCTGTTACTCTAATCTTATTTTGCAGGAACTTCTGCTAGTATTATTTTGTCCTAGACGCTGCTAACCGACTTGTTTGGACTTCAAGTTTTTTTTTTTTTTTTGTCATTTTTTTTTTACTTTGTTTGTGTGTGGGGAAGTTTTCCCAAGTTCATTTACAGCCTATCCCTAGATTTTCGGATCCAGATGGGGGGTCAATATCTTTGTAATTTTTTTTTTCAGCTTCGAATTTTTAATTTTCCGAAAATGAGCCTGTCGTACTGCAAGTCCTGTTGCTTGATTTTTTTTTCATAGTTGATTTAGTCTCGGTCTCGTTAATCATTATAAGTTTGTACGATGACAGTGAAGGAGGAAGCTGCCAATTGTAATCACCTGCTGCACCTTCACAAAATTGTAGCTAGGCGGAAAGCTTCCAAGTTTTCTAGCTTTGGTAGTTGTTAGTTGTTGTAATTTAGCAATAGATAGTTTGTAGTGCCATGTATTGGTAAAGTCTTGTTTGTTTTTTTTTTAATTTAATTTTAGAATCCTTGTTTTTTAAAAGTAGTTTTTTTGTAGGTTTAGGTAACTCTGTTTTTACTCATCTAAACTCATAGGTTACTTTTATATTTTAGGGTTACGCGTCAACCATGCGGAAGCCTTAATTTTCTTACACCTGTAGTAGCTTCTCTTTGCAATAATTTTATTGTTACAGGTTCAATAGCAAGCTAAGTGTAGTTTGTTAGAAGATTGTTCTGGTTCGGTTTTTTTAATTGAATTTTAATTAACCTTGTTTTTTTATCAATTGTTTTTGTAGGTCCTGTACCTTAATTTTTATTGTGGGTTCGATTGTGTCGGTACCCAGTCGCTGAGCCTAATCGTTAGAACTTATGAAAAGACATAGGTTAATATTTTATTGTAGGGTTCCGTACCCTAGTTGTACTTTGTTCGTTCTGTTAATTTTAAATGAAGGGTTCAATACCCTTAGTAAGCTTGAATAGTTTAGGAGGATTTTTTTTTTAAGGGTTCCTTACCCTTTGATGTAGTTAGTTATTTTTTTTTAACTTTGTGTAAGGGTTCCTTATCCTACCAGTGTCTGCGAGTTTAGTTTCATTTAGGTACAGTAAGCCGAAAGACTCCATTTTTTTTGTTTTGCCTGGTCCAAATAGGGAATCATTTTTTTTCCCTTTGATGGATCATAGCCACGGGTGATTTTAAACACCCGCGGGTTTCCCTTGGACTGGGTAGGAATCTTTTGAGGTTTCTTATATCGGGGTCGAGTTTGGTCTACTGGTGTACCTTATGTACCTTTGTACCTTGTTGTACCTTTTGAACCTTTTGTACCCAGTTTTTTTTTTGTACCCAGTTTTTTTTGTGTATTGTTTTTGGCGGTCCAAATTTTAGAAAAGTTTTCTTGTAGTAGGTCTTCCGGAGTTCAGTTGCCCCACGCACAGTGGTGCCGTTGATTGGTTGACCATTGGTTAGTGCGGGTTCCGTTCTTCGGGTAGCCGGTGTTCCGTTGGATAGGGCCGAATAGTGAGCGCCCCATCCTTCTCCCTTCACAGTACGGAGACTAGCCTGCCCTTCACCTCTGGGATGAATGTTTTTCTGGACGTGTACTCGGAGGCGACGTCTGCCCCAGTGGATGGCCTTATTTAGAAGATCATTACTAGGTTTTCCTTTCTAATTGGACGCTGCAAGTTTAACTTTAAATTTTTTTTATGATTAGAACCCCGGTCAGCAGAGATGTTTTAAGTTTGTTTAGATCTGGACCTGGGAGATGGAAAATTAAGGAATGTAAGTATCGTTAGTTTGAATCTGCAGATTGATTTCTTTGGGTCCTAAATAGGTTTTTTTTGTTGTGTGTTGAATTTTGGATAGTGAACCTAGGACTCCAATTTTATTTAACGATTTGCAGAGGTTGGAGAGGTAAGAGGTTGGTGTTCATGTTGGATGGTGGTTTAGTTTTTTTTATTTTACAGTCCTACCTAGCCTGCACGGTGACTGTCATAGGAGCCTAGGGCGGGACACGACTTGTACCCCTTTTTGTATGACATGTATAATTTATATTTCTTTCTTTTACTTTCTATGCCTTGTTTGATGTTCGGACACTGGATAAAAAATAAGCCTTTCTCCTCACGGATCACGATGAGTCCCAAAGCCTTCGTTGAACCGCTCAGAGCGGTTGAGAACTCTGTAACCTTTGTCTTGTAACTTTAGTTGATTTTCTTTCTTTTTAGTGTTGTTTGTCGTGCTAACATTGGATAAAAAATAAGCCTTTCTCCTCACGGATCACGATGAGTCCCAAAGCCTTCGTTGAACCGTTCAGAGCGGTTGAGAACTCTGTAACCTTTGCCAAGTAACTTCATCTATCCTTTCTTTCTTCCTTGTTGATTTGTTTCAGGATCGGTTGTTAGGGGAAAAAATAAGCCTTTCTCCTCACGGATCACGATGAGTCCCAAAGCCTTCGTGGAAGTCTCAGAGCGGTTGAGAACTCTGTTACCTTGGCAATAGAACTGATTCAAGCCTCGAGTATTTTATTTACATAGTGTATCTTTTATATTTTTTTTGTAGAACCTCCTCGTAGCACCGATTCTCACTCCGCGTGGTGCCGGAGATGATATGCACCTTGCCATCACCAGTGTCTGGTAGGAGATGCATGCAGAGGTCTTGGAAAACTCATTTAAATTCTTATTACTTATTTATATTTACAGCTACACTAAACCCCCACGTACACTACACATCTGCAACACCACGGGTCCAGCAGCATGATGCTGAACCCTAAGTCTGATCACGGCTTCGAGCTTCTAACCTTATCATGGTAGAATACTCTTAGTTCATATTGGACGGAACATACTACACATAAACCCACACACACACACCTATACACACACACTATAAGACTATACCTATCTATTTATTTATATCTCAGTGTAACAACTTTGCAAGGGTTTCCAGGGTCTCCTGTAGAGCATCTAAACTCACCTTGACAGACATGTTAGTTTAGATATTTTGATTGTATTAGAAGATAGTGTTAACTCTTCTGGGATCTATACCGGTCCCTTCAGAGCCTTTTTTTTACTTCCTGATTAGCAAGTTTGTTTTGTTTGTTTCAGGAACTGTTTTATCTTTGTTGTTGTTTATGGTCTATAGGCTGGAGGGCCAGCACCGATTTTCCTCGCAGGCTATGTAAAATCTTCCGGAGAAACGGGGTATTGTTACAACTTTATTTAACATCGCGACGTAGCACGCTCGATAACCAAGAGATGGCGCTGTTGGTTGCGAAGTTCACTAAAAGAATGAAAGAATACCTCCCAGTACTCCTGATTTCTCCTAGATGGCGCTTTTGCGACGTTTCTCGAAATCATCCGAATCAATCATAATATATTTAATTTACTTAATTATAATTCTTAATTAAATCGTTTCAGGAAAGCCTTCCAAGTGGAAAGGATCGTTTTATTTAATTTGTATGAGTTTGAAGTTATCAAGCAAGCAAACAGTTTAGCTTGGTAACTTTGTCTTTGACGTTTGCTTGAGTCGAAAATGCAGACTCACGTATTGCCCCACCGAGTAATACGAATTTTCATGGTAGTGGGAGTTTGTACTTAAATAGCCAGGTGGTGTCAGAAACCGTCTTTTCTCATCGACCTACATCGGCAGCAAACCCGGTCACTTCTCCTCCCGCCTTTGAAAAGACCACGGCATAGCATATCTGCGCCTACGAACTCCACGCCGCCGAGGACACCTTGAGAAAGCCTTGAGCCGACCCACATCTAGCCACGCGTCGTAACCATTGGTGGTTACGCACACTCCGAGCTACCGAAACCTTCACTTAACTGGAGGTGTTCGGTTTACATTATTAAACCCCACCGCTGCTACGGCCGGAGAGGGATTTTATTCCTGTGAGTCATCTCCTCGAGTGGCTTCAACGAGGCCCGGAGGTGGACCCAGCCCAGTACCTGACCAGGGAGTCCGAGCAGTCTGCGGCCCGTTTTCTACGCTCAGCTGTCACCCAGTTAAGTTCTTCCTGTACCACCCTCCGAGTGACCTGTTTTGAACGTACTCTCCGCTCGAGGGAGCACTGTAATTTCCACTAACTTATGGGCTGGATGCTCCCCGGAGTGTCAGCCCTGGCGCCCAGCATCTCATCGAAACCTTTTTAAAAGTCTCAATATGAAATCAGTAATAAGAAATACATAGTCTCAAGCTCACTTACGATCGCCCACATTCCCAGACCTACTGCAGTTAAGCTAGCCAGGAACGTGTAGGTTAGGAGATAGTCTATCCTAGTGGTGATATGAACCAAGGGTGTTGTAACAGTAACCATCTAGTATAAGATCTTTACTACCTTCCACGATGTGGAACTGTATTCTGTAACTTCATATTGTACTGTGTAACTAATATTGTTTAAATTGCCTAGACATAAGAACGTTGAATAAATAATACTAGATTGCGATTCTTAACCCACTATTTTATTTTAAAATAAGACCTTTGCCACCTGATAGGACTTCGAGATTTTTATATGTAACACCACATATCTTAACAACAAAGGGTACGAAGTGGCGACTGAAGACACGGAGGTGACTCTTCCTTCCGCCCCGCCCGTCTACCACATATATACAGATGGGGCCAAACAGAGTAAAGGTGCGGGCTGCGGCTTTTACTGCCCTGAAACTGGACTCTCAAGGCCACAACCTTCAATCCATCACCGCTTTTCAAGCAGAAACCCTGGGGCTTCAGCTAGCGGCAACTGATATATCATTATCAATAGTGTCCACCAGTATAGGGACCATTGATAGACAAATAAAACTTATTTTCGTAACAGACAGTGCAGCACTCACAAATGCGCTGAAGAGACCGGACACCAGGTCAAAATCGAGTGTCACACACACTGCACTTCAGAGACTGACTGAGAAGTATAATGTCACAATCAAATGGACAGAAAGCCATGGCCATTGTCTTGGAAATGACAGGGCTGACTCCCTAGCTAGGGAAGGGGCTAAACTTATCCCGACTCAAGCTGACATCAGCCTATCGAAACCACCAACAGTGGAAATCAAAAACAAGCTAAGATTGCATTCAGAAATGGAGCACCAAAAGCTATGGGAACGAAAATCGGACTGTAAGCACACAAAAAATATGCTCCCAAAACCTGACAAGAAAATGACGAATACACTGCTTAAAATGAAACGCGAGGACCTGCGTATGGTGGTGGGCATCATAACAGGACACTGCGACCTCAACCATCACCTGCACATAATTTGAGCCACTGACAGCGGGCTGTGTCGGGGCTGCTTGCAGGAAGAAGAGACGGTGGAGCACGTCATCTTAAATTGTGCGGCCACAAAAGACGCCAGGGCCAAGACGGGTTTGCAGGAGCTACTTGGATCCTGCTCTCCATCATCGACACCTTCGGACACACTTCAACAGTGTTGCCATCAACCCAAAGTCCTGCTCCGTTACTTTAAGGAGCTGGGCTGGCTGGGGTAGGGTTAGCACAGGGGGATAATGCACAATACACCCCACAGCGGGATGTCAGTGCAGGTCTTAGCACCCCCACCTAGAATTAGAATTAGAATTAGATGATTGATGATGATGATGATATATAACCTTCTGGTTATTGATAATATATGTTAAGATCTTGTTAAGATACTGAAAAAGCTAATTTTATTCCTTGCGTAGAAGTTGTGGGATCATGTTTTGTTTCACGCAAACGCAATGAGTTGATTTATCTAATTAATTAGAAATAATACTTTTGAATCCCAACTTCTAAAAATATACAAGTTCTTAAGAAAAATTCACCAAAAAAAAATTAAAACCGTACTTTTTACTTCCATGAAGGGTCCCTGGTTCATTTATTTTTGACCTGGGTCAGCGGTTGCCCACCTTCTTTATTTATTCAAAAAACATACATACATACATAGACACACGCCTCTTTTCCCCAAGGGTTAGGCAGAGCCTCAATGGGCCTCTTTGCTCAATGGGTTGCACCATCGTGGAATATAGACGTGACAAGTGGTGAGCTCATCGCCGCCATCGCTTTCCAAAAACATTACTTATAATTAACTTAAACATCTAAAAAACCTTAAAGGCTTGTCTAAGATGCAACACATTCCTCATACTTAAATTAGATCCTTAATTACATACATAAACACAAACATCAACGAATCTACAATTTGTTTATAAAAGGTATATTTATCTAAACTCATAGTAAAAGCCTGATTTAAGAACTCAAAATAGTGTACGTATTTATGACATATTTTACATTACGTTCGTCTAATAAGAAAAAATAGTAGTTTATGCAACTGTCATATAAGAAGGGGTATTAAAACACGAAGCCGAATGCGATAATAGGTTGACTCGAGTGTTTTAATACCTAAGTTATATGCAGTTTCATGCACTACTTTATCTTCACTCATAGGAAAAATTTAAATGAAACAAAGAAAAACACGATCGGCAAAAAAATGTATGGGAAGCGCGGGAAATTAAGTTCAAACTACGCATGAGTGCGCCATTTTTTCACAGTTCGAACTGCGCATGCGTGCGCCTTTTTTTCATATTCAGGCTATAACCATAGACTAGTTAGTTAACTATTAATGAATTAATAAAAAAAAAGATAGCGGTACTATAATGAGTTTTATGATACAGTTGGCGGTACTATAATGAGTTTTATTCTTAATTTTATGTATATGCGTCTATAAAGTGCGTCTGTATAGAACCGTCTTTGAATTCGTAATTCGAATTTTTCTATTTGAGTGTAGATAAAATACTTTAAAGCATTGATTTCCTAACAAAATAACGCTTTTAAATAACTTTTTTCCGTTATAATACACTTCGGCCAGACCAACGAGGTTTTATTAAATTTTTACTAAATTTCGTGATATACGGCGTGCGTAACAGCGCATGCGCGGTAGAACGGTGGCATTTGACGCCATATACGTTATCGTTTTTCATGTACTTTGTTGGTCAAACAAAAGTTTTGTTACATCAATCAATCAATCAATCAATCAATCAATCATTTATTTTGCGAAACATGGGTACATAAGATGACAATAACAATAAAAAGATACTGGCCATGATCAGCTTTACAGCATGCAAAGTTAAAAAAAAAAGTACATTGTTACAAGTTAAAAGATAAATCACAGATTCACAATAACTCAAATGTCATAAAAAATTACAATAATATAATATACTCAAACGCTAAGGCAGTTAATAAATTAATAATCAATAAAATCGCGTCTCTAAAAATCATTCAGATATTCATTGATACTATAGTAAACCTTTTGCAAAAGAAAATATTTTAATTTGAATTTGAATATATTAATTGTACATATTTCTAAAATGTCAGTAGGCAGATTATTAAAAATACGCGGTGCCATGCAAAAAACACTATTGTTGAACATTGCAGACTTGCTCGGTGGGCAGCATATTTTATTTTCCTGACGTTTACTTTTAAACTTACTAAACAAGAACATATTGCTTCTAACAAATAAAGCCATTTCATAAATGTATATGCAAGGTAATGTTAAAATATTTAATTGACAAAAATATGGTCTGCAACTTTCGGTTTGTTTATGTTTACAAATAGCCCTGATGCATTTTTTTTGAGCTTTAAAAACTGTTTCTTTGCCAGCTGAATTACCCCAGAAAATAACACCATACCTCAGAATAGATGCCACATAACCGTGATATGCAGTGACAACTGTTGAAATGTTAGCAACTTTAGAGAGCATATAAAGTGCATACGATTGTTGACTAAGTTTTAAACATAAGGTTTCCACATGCGATTTCCAGCTAAAATTGCAGTCAATGCCTATTCCTAAAAATTTTGTGGTGTCAATATGTTGTATTTGATGACCTGAGTAATTTATGTTAATGTCATTAATTCTAGTAGTCCTATTTCTAAAAATCATTACATTAGTTTTAGTTAAATTTATCTTTAAATTTATTGATGTTAACCATAAAATTATGTCACTACATACATACATACATGAGTTAATTGTTACAAGTAATGTATGAAACTGCACATATAACTAGATATTAAAAAAAATGTTTGAAACTATTAAAAATTAAATTCAGTCTTATGTTTTAATAAATGTTATTTAACAGTTTCATAAACTACTAGTAGTAGTAGTAGGCATAGTTTTAGTAGTAGTAGAGCTTTTTTTTCAAAGAGTTCGTCCGGGGAAGTACTACCATCATACCTATTTCTGCCGCAAAGCAGTAGTGTTCGCATTGCTGTGTTCCGGTTTAAAGGGTAAGGTTGCCGGTGAAATTACAGGCACATGAGACTTTACATCTTTACGTCTCAGAGTGGCGGGTAAAAAAAGCGATGGTAGCCTAACGGTTCAATAGTGCGACTCAGAATCCAACGATACCGGGTTCGATCCTAGGCTCCGCACCAATGACTTTTCTAAGTTATGTGCGGATTTCCATCGCTCTGTGCTTCGGAGGGCACGTTAAGCTGTCGGTCCCAGCTGTTATTGATTAAAGCAGTCGATAAGCCATGTCAGAGGCCCTCGGGCGGCTTGACAAACTCCGACACCAGAGGCCAGCACTACCTCATACGAAACGAACGAATGAGGGTGGCGGGCGCAGTGCAATGCCACATAGGGCGCGTCCTAGGTGGACGTGACCTATGAGGTAATGCACTGTTCATAGGCAAAGGTTACCGCTTAACATCAGGTGGGCCATCTGCTTGTTCCGTCATTCAGTAGTATAAAGAAAAACTACTATTTGTTGTTCTCAGGGTCGTGTTATAAAATCGAGATTCCGAAGAAGGATGCAACATACACCGGGACTGGCGATCTGTTCGCCGCCCTCTTCCTGGCTTGGTGGCACAAGAGCAAGCACGACGTCAAACGGACCCTCGAGAGCACCATCGCCACCCTCCAGGCTATCGTCAATGACACCTACAGGCACGCTAGAGGTGAGGACCGAGCCATCTACCTCACTTCACTGGTTATATCAGGCTTAGTACAAGTTTTGATAGTTTTCGAAGTAAGGCCTACCTAAGTAAGGCTTTTAAGTTGGTTTTCCTTTTTTCTTTGGAATCAGCTTCCACTTGTTCTCGAGGCACCACACAGGCGCTCCCCAACTAGTAGTAAGAAGAATCATCAAAAGAAAATCAGACCGTGTTTGTTGCCTGATCCTTCTAGGTCAGGTCTAACAGGAGAAAATGTAAATTTATTTTAAAAGACGATTCTTGTGATTTCAATTAATAAAATACTTTTTGACTTTGACTTCGAAACTATTATGATGTTTCCTTTCCTTCCATTTAGTTGCAGCGTCCCTAGCGAAAACGTCGAGGAATTAACGGGCGCTGTCAGTAAATGTATAGATGGAAAAACTCGTACTAAGGCCTCAGTAAATGTATTGAAGCAAACTAAACTTCATATAGTCTCGAATACTATCAAATTCTCGTACTAAGCCCCCCGGGCCACCTCATTGCCCTCTAGCTACCTGAAACCTGAAGCCCCATTCTCTTAATATTTTATAACCATACTGAAGTTGACCGAATCGAGACTGTATTGTGAATTGACTAAACAATTGGTATTCTGCTCCCTCAATAACAATAATAAAATCGACAAGTCAGTAGTAGTAGGATCATTTGGCACGTGGCGCTTTTGAGGAACTAAATCTATGGTTAAGAATATTATGGTGGTTTTTTTTAATCTACGTGAATGTCGGAACAATCTGATGGTCCACCTGATCGTAAGCGGTAACCTATGCCTTTAACAACGCATTACCACATAGGTCACGTCCACCTACGACGCACCCTATGTGGCATTGCAATGTGCTCACCACCCTGAGACATAAAGATGAAAAGTCTCATGTGCCTGTAATTTCTTCACATTTTTGGAATTTCATTATAATAAAATAAAAATCAAATTATATTTTGGCATAAAAAAAACTATAATTATAATAAGTCATGTAAATGTAACTTTGCATATTTGTTTCAGCTATACAACCCACGGGCAAGATTCCTCCCAAGCTAATAGAGTTGAGATTGGTCCAGAATAAATCTACCATCGAAAACCCAAAGATAGTGATCCACGCTGTACAAATAAACTAAGAATATCCAGAAAATAGAAAATTTTAGTAGAAATAAGAGAAGCAAATCATGGTATGATACATGTATATTTCTAGTGTGGTATGTAGGTATAGTTGCGGAAAATACGCCATATGCAGATATGGCGTATAATGGTGAAGGTAAAATCGACCATGTCTTGCGCTGTATAAGGTTGTTTTTTTTTGTGAAGTAGTAATCATTAGTGATAAGATAGAGGAACAATCCGTGGTAGTATACTGTAATTGTTATGTAATAACATTCAAGGCAATAATATCTGACGCATTTACTATCCGTGCTGATAAACGCGGATCATCCTTTGAATAGTTACTGTGTTTTGTCTCTTTCGATCGCGTTTGAAAGTGCCTGTCAGTGCTAAAGACAAAACACTGTTAATTCCAAGGATAACTCAAATTAGCACAGTAAACAAATAAGTATAGAAAGGAATAAAAAAAATGCTCTAAAATTACCGTTGTTATGGTTACGTTTAAATGATTTAAATACCGCAGGCTCAGAACAAAGGTAACTTAAAAACTAGATTAGTCGGTCTCTATTTACCTTTGACGACCTCTGTGGCGCGGCGGGCGAAGCTTGGCCTGTGACGCAGGAGGTTGCGGGTTCGATTCCCGCCTCGGAACAAATATTTGTGCGATCGCAGATATTTGTTCAGGGTGTTCTGGGTATTTTCTATGTATAATAAAAAATATCTATCTATGTAATATATTGTATTAAGTATATCAGTTATCTAGTACCCATAACACAAGCTCTGCTTAGCTTGGGGCTAGATAATGTTGTGTGAACTGTCCAGCATTATTTATTATTTATTTATTTTATAAAGGCCGATTCACACATTTCAGTGAAGTCACAGTACCACCACCGTTATATTTATTCTTTCATACATTATTCTTCTTCTTATCTTAGGTAAATGGCTTCTGTGCATTATTTGCAACAATTTAGCCAATGTCAAGTGATTTATTTAATTATAGTGATATAGTCAAGTCGTCAAGAGTCTCCGTCAAGTTAAAATAGTTAAAATAGTTAATACCCAGTTTAAATAGTGGCAGAAAAACGTGAGTTTTTACAGGAAAAATCCACGATTTCGAAAAGACACGCAATACACTTAAACTTCACTACATCACACATGTGCTATTTATCCAAGTTACACCTGTTAAAATGCCACTAAAATTACACGAAATAACTCTAAAAAACACATTAAAATGTAATTAAATATAAATTACGTTTCTTTCAAAAATGGCAGATTGAATACCTTTCATACATTCTCTATGATCGCGTCCAGCAATGACACTGAGAGCACTGTCTCGTCACTGACACTGACAGGTGTGGACGCGTTCATAGAGAATGTATGTATCACGGTGGTGGTACTATATAGATAGATAGAAAACACTTTATTGCACAACACAGAAAATAAGCTAATTAAAAATTAATATTAAACTAAACACGGAAGTACAATGGGCGGTCTTATCGCTATAAGCGATCTCTGACAGACAACCTTGGGATGGACTGGAATTATTTGCACGACATAGAACGGTGGCTTAAAATCTGGAACACAATCTCTGAAAATAAAAATAAAAATAAATAAATATAACAAATTACTACCTAATTTATAAATTGCTGTGCTGGAACTGTGACTTCACTGCTGTCAGGCTTTTTTTTATATTAATAAATGACGGAACTGGCGTTCGGTCTGCATATTAAGCGGTAACCTCTGCCTCTAACAATGCATTACCTCATAGGTCATGTCCACCTAGGACGCACCCTATGTGGCATTGCACTGCGCCCGCCACCCTGAGACATAAATATGAAGTCTCATGTGCCTGTAATCTCACCGACACCCATACCCTTAACCGGAACACAGCAATGCGAGCACTACTGCTTTGCGGCAGAAATAGGTATGTAGGTAGTACTTCCCCGGACAAACTCATTCAGAAAAACTTTACTACCAACAAAAAATTTATGTACTCTTATATTTATAGCTTGAGTTCTACTGGACCATGTATTCCCATTTGTCACCCCTATATTTGTCTCCTCCGGTGACAAATGTGTTTTATTTTCCATTTCTCACCCCTAACGGCAAATTCTAATTTATAAGTTCCACCTACAGTCAAACAATATAATATGTTGTTAATTAATTTATATTATATATTAACTAGTGCGAACGAGCTTGGCTCGGTTTTTCAAAATTGTAAAAAAATTACACTCAAAAAGTGTTCAAGCCCAACGCCCAAGTGGTAAAATCCAAATACCTACTGACCTCGCAGATCGTTGCTTAACCTAAACTTGTAAAAACGCATTATCCCAGAGATGAAACCTATCGGCTATCATGGATATAGTTGCATTTCAAAACGTTGATGCTGCGTCCGAACGCTATCGCTTCATTTCTCCGCCAGCCGATGCACTTTAGATAGAATCGCTAGACGGTTCGCCTGCGACGCAGGAGGTTGCGGGTTCGATTCCCGCCTCGGAACAAATATTTGTACGATCTGCAGATATTTGTTCAGGGTGTTCTAGGTATTTTCTATGTATAATACAAAATATCTATCTATGTAATGTATTATATTAAGTATATCAGTTATCTAGTACCCATAACACAAGCTCTACTTAGCTTGGGGCTAGATAATGAGTGAACTGTCCAGCATTATTTATTTATTTTGACGCTACTATCGAACGCGGCAAATCGCAAAAACGCGATGCAGCATCGATGCAGTCGCAAAATCGCTGATCTGTTGCTAAAGAAAGCTACTTTATGTTGCTCCTTAGTGTTGTTCATGAACTTAGAGATATTCGTGAAGGTAGTTATGAACCAAAGTTAAGCAACTTTCGGTGAGGTCAATATTTGGATGGGTTACAGTGTTACAGCCGAGCTCGACCACAAGCGTGTATATTCTTTTTTAAACTCAAGTTCTGCGGACTGTTTTTTATGCGATTTTTACTTACGTGTATTTAACGGGAAATATTTTAGTGTCAAGAACATTCCGTATAGTTAAATGTTAAACGTGGGAAATGCTAGTATTAGATAAGAAGAACAATAATATACGAATCTTGCCTAAAATGGACGCGGAAGAGAAGTTTTGCACACATACAAAACATTTGTAACGTTATGTCCATCGTTTAACGTAGGTACATTACACGGGTAGCGCGTCTTCCCGTGAATTCTAGCGACTGTCTTAGAGAGATCTTAAACAATGGGCATAAAGTTCAAAATACTATGTATGTGTGCGAAACTTCCTGTCTCTTCTTCTGTCTCTTCCGCAGCAATGTGATTAGAACCTTCGTCCTAAAGACCTAAACTACATACTATCTATAGACTTAAAACATGGATTCTTTTTGTGGGTTATTAAGGGGGGTGTAGCGCTGTGTTAAAAACTCCACGCGGGCGTTCCAATAACATATTACAATAATGCTTGTTATTCTAAGAATAGATGGATTAAATGTTTTGAGTAATTCTGATAAGGACTCTATAAATAGAGCCTTACTGCAATATTTTATTAAACTAAGCTAATTATAAAATGTTACATTGACAAAGGACCACTGACGTCTTCCATAATATTTAAATAGTTTACTTACTCTGTGATAACTAATAAAATGATGCAATGTTATTTTTATTTATAGTGCAGATTGTTTATAGTTCCTAAGAACACCAAAATTTATTTAGAATATCAAATATTATTTTATATATTTCGTTTTGCAATAAGTAATCTGCTAGGAATAAAGTTGTTAGCTGTTATTAAAGTTTTTTCTTTACGAACGTGTATAAGTATATAAGTATGTATAGGTATGAGTTTGTCTAAAACATTATCTCCGTAATGCCGTGCCGTGACGTGGCTAGAATATACCCCTCTGTCTCCTCCCGTGGATATAGTAAAGCTGACTAAGAGATTACACCGGGGGATGGTCATCAGCATCCACCAATCCGCCTGCCAAGCGTGGTGATTATGGAAAATCAATAAATGCAATAAATGGAGGATGATGGTGAGGTCTAGGTGTTGTGTGTGTTTGTCTGTACATTATCTCCATAACGCCGTGCCGTGGCCAGTACGGCCTAAGAATATAGCCCTCTGTCACCTCCCGTGGATATAGTAAAAGCCGACTAAGAGATTACACTTCTTATCGTGTCGCTGTTATATATTTATGCTATTAAGCCTGTATTTCAAATAATTTTAGAGTAATACGTGGCCACCCTAAACTCATTATCTGTGGTCGCGTTGAGGTCTTCCCTCGTACAGTTGTTTGGGCACGAGTGGGACACTAACAAGTGTGGCATGGTCTGTGTCGGGGCACCGCAGTCGCATTGGATAAGACTCTGATCCCTGAACCCCCATTTGCACCGGTGCTTACCCACCGTCCATCTCCCTGAGACCACCTGGGTGAACCAGTTGAGTCTGCAGCGGCCAACCTGTGTCCGGAGTCGATTTAGCGACTTCCACACGGGCCACTGCAGATCGTGTCCTGGTGGTAGCTGCTCCTGTGGGTTGATAAAGTCAGGGGGCGGCGGGTTATTTGATTACACTAGAGGATGGGTAGTAGCATCCACCTGAGTACTCAACATCAATACTGCGATCACACATCCGCCTTCCGAGTGTGGTGATTACGGAAATCCCCCGATTGTATTCTGTGGAGGCCTTGTCCAGTGGACGTCTTATGGCTGATGATGATGATGATCATTATGTTTATAACGGCTACCTAACACATTACAATGCAGTTTTTTTGCAAGTTTTGATATTGCCACTTTAGATTACTGGGGTGTTGCAATCGATAGTGCACGGCCGACTGACCTTCACACTGTGACGGTTAGGAAGAAAATGTCCTCTACGTAACATTAGTATTAAGAATGCGCCAACACCAGGCATAAATATTCATACAAAAAACGCCTCGCGCCGCGCGAAAAAACAGTTTTTATTGAATATCTCTTAAAATATAGATAATTTTACAGTAAGCCCTCGGCTTTGTTGTATTGATTTTAATTAACTAATTGTTTGCCTAATAATATGCACCATTTTAATAAACAGTCGAATCTAGGCAAAAAATAGACGTAACTTTGGATTTTATTCTATCGATAAAATATTTTCCTATCGTGTTTCTGGTAAAGTGATCCCTCGGAATTATAATGTAGTTATCCTTGCATATTTTAATTTGAATATTGTACTTCGTTTCGTTTCGTATGAGGTAGTGCTGGCCTCTGGTGTCGGAGTTTGTCAAGCCGCCCGAGGGCCTCTGACATGGCTTATCGACTGCTATTAATCAATAACAGCCGGACCGACAGCTGTATATTGTACTTAATCTAGACAGTTAAAAATCTAAATCTCATTTTTCGATAATTTTAGAAAATTTGTATACTATAATCTTACCTGCGGACGAAGTCGCAGATATTTCCACTAGTGTAACAATAAAACACAACTTGCACCAAGAGGTAGCTGTTTTATTTTCAAGTTCTTGTTCCTGTTGCAAATCTTTGTTTAGTTTTGTGAATTACAGCGGCACCTATTATCATTATGAGTAATAAAGCGTGGTAGACCCAAAATATGGAGTTGTAGTACTTGAAAACTATTGCAGCGTCGCTGACGATGAAGCATGGAGTCAGGTAGATCAGGCAGAACATTCTCATCATGGAGAACCCTATGTCCCAGGGCAGTTTCATCTGAAATTACTTATTGTAATTTATTCCTGAAGGTACTCAATAAAATCTTGAATTAGGTGTAGGTACATTCCTGACTAAATATAACATCATTATAAAATCAAAGCGGTACCTATCTATAATTGAACAGCGAAGCCCTCTCAGTCAACATGAATGAATTTGTTTGTAGATACCTACGTATGTTTGTCTTGTCCGAGGATAACTTTCGAACCTTCATATCATGCAATCAATTCCCGATCAAGTTCACTGTCAAGTTTGCAGCGGACTTGACGCCGCTGCCGGATGTATATATAGAATACACACGATCAAGTTTACCGGCAGTCCCTCCGTAGACCAAGACACGTTCTTGGTGATCCCGATGACCCTATCACTGCCGCTAATGCGGTAGTGACGTCATCCAGTCAAGACAGAGAAAACACTACACCCTTACACCGACCTCGCCGGCGAGGTCAAAGAACCTTCTAAGTACCTTCTGTACCTTCGCCTAAACCGGTACAAGCATGTTCCGGGGCGTTCTGTTCGATCCTCCCAACCTGGCAACAGCCCAAGCCGAGGTTCGTACCTATAGTGGTGCCCTTGTGCTCGTTGCCCTAACCTAACCTTACAGGTTGAGCGCCATCTGCGCTCACCAAAAGCCCGGTAAAGCAGTCATGGCCCCAGGCGGTCAACTGCATTAAATTCCATTCGAAAAAAATAAAAAAAAGTATACCAGCAAGTTTGCTTGATGGCTGCCAGTTGAAGCCATGGCGTCAACAGTGACGGACGACGACGCATTTGCGACATGGCGCTCGAAAAGAGATGCATGCGTGCGCCGCTTACGATGCCTACTATATAACGTCATGTATATGTATGTATACTTGAACTTTGAACGTTCACACACATCTTCAAGTTTACATGACGCTAGTTTTGTAGTAGAGCTTTTTTGTGAAAGAGTTCGTCCGGGGAAGTACTACCACCATACCTATTTCTGCCGCAAAGCAGTAGTGCTCGCATTGCTGTGTTCCGGTTTGAAGGGTAAGGGTGCCGGTGAAATTACAGGCACATGAGACATTTCATCTTTGTCTCAGGGTGGCGGGCGCAGTGCAATGCCACATAGGGTGCGTCCTAGGTGGACGTGACCTATGAAGTAATGCACTGTTCAAAGGCAGAGGTTACCGCTTAACATCAGGTGGGCTATCTGCTTGTTCCGTCATTCAAGTAGTACAAAACAAAAAAAAAGCTCTGCAAACTTGATCAAGCCGGCAGAACAAAATTATATTTTCGCTTCAAGTAGACTTGTCATGCACTCCCATAGCCATACATCGTCAAGTTTACTGGACGCTGCATCAAGTCCGCTGGAAACTTGACTGAGAACTTGATCGTGAATGGCCCGCATCAATTAAAACTATAGATTGATATCAATGAAAACAAACCGATAGTGTAGTCGTCTCGTAAAATTTACCATACTCGGACTCCAGATGGATGTAGACCCACAAAGTGGAGGAGATGAGTAGGTGTTGCATCGAAGGCCCACGCCATATGGTCCATGCTAGGTATGAGCAGATGCTTCTGCGAACAAATAATATAAACGTTTATTTCAGACCAGAGATCCATATTGGGTTAGTAACACAAAAATAACTTAAATTATGTTAGTACAATAAATAACCTATTTATATAAATCACTAAAAACAAAATTTAATTAAGTTGCTACCAAATGCGAATCGAGTGAAGCAATTCAAAAAGTGTATAGATTTTATGATTTCATTAGATAAAAAGCTTAAGAATAGGGGAGAGTTGGATATTACCGAGCCCCTAAGAGAAAATGCCTAAAACTAAGCGTAGGTTAGGGTTATAAAAATTAAAGATATGAATATTAGTAGGAAATATATTTGGCTTAAAGTATAGCGTCGCAAAACATTTGAAATTAAACATAGAAATAAGATATTTTTGAAAAACCAAAAATCAGTAAAACGCGATATTATCAAACAGGTACGTTAATAATGTTACGCGCCAACACAGAATGAATATGGCACCACAGATAAAATCATTCGGCAACACATTTAACGCCATCTATTGACGAATAGCTGAACCTGTGGCTCTACCCATAGAGTAAGGATGTGTCAGAGAAGTGTAGCAAGAGCCTGCTATCCTGTTGTTAGAGCAGGATAGATATAGTTCCCGATAGTTCTAGACTATGGTAGACGTTTCTACAGATTGCTCGTAATTGTTAGAATATTCGAGACTCTAAGACGCTCGTATATAAAGTCGTAAATTCATTCGTGGAGATCAGTTGACTACTAGCTAAGTGTGTGAAGTAATCAAGAGACCTGAGAGGGATAATTTAGAACAGCGTAGTATAGTGCAAGTAAAGTGGTGAGAGTGATAATTTTGAATAGTGCGGTTAACGGAAGTGTGAAATTGTGCTTTTTGGATTATTTTATTAAAAAGTGTTAATTTGTTCACCGGTGTTTTAAGAGTTTATTTTATCCTGAACCCTAGCTCGTAACAATATCGTGCCCATGACCTTTAAATTCGTGCCAGTTCGATAATACCGTGCTAATACAAATAAATCCATTTTTAGTTACATATTGTATATTATATTTATTGTAATATGAATGTATATTATTTATTATTTAGTCTTCTAACAACATTTTAATTAAAAAAGTTATTTCTTCAAAAGTATCATAATTTTACCAGCCTTAATGTAAATCCTTATAATTAACTGCTGACGACCTCTGTGGCGCGGCGGGCGAAGCTTGGCCTGTGACGCAGAAGGTTGCGGTTTCGATTCCCGCCTCGGAACAAATATTTGTGCGATCGCAGATATTTGTTCAGGGTGTTCTGGGTATTTTCTATGCATAATAAAAAATATCTATCTATGTAATATATTGTATTAAGTATATCAGTTATCTAGTACCCATAACACAAGCTCTGCTTAGCTTGGGGCTAGATAATGTTGTGTGAACTGTCCAACATTATTTTTTTATTTATTTATTTATTACAAGTTATTTAGAAAAAAATTGATTTGATATAAACTTTACGGTTGGTAAAACTATTATAAACCTAACAAAAACAACTTATTCGTACCTTCAGATCGAATAATCATTATCAAAATTGCTTAAAATAAAAATTCTTGGCAGCTCTTATTATTTTCCTGCCATTTACATATGGTTTTCATTACATATGTCTTCATGTCATCCGGATCCCACGACTTCTTCTTTTTCGGGGTTTTCCCACTGTCCACGTTTTTCGGCATTGGATCTTTCATCCTATAAAGTCAATATAATTTTACTAAAGGTAGTACTTTTTCATACATGATAATACCGCGCCTTGGCACGGAATAATCAAACATGGACTTTTTTTTATAACATCTAAACAATAAACATAAGAATGTTAAATGTTAATGTTAATGTTTGTTTAATGTGAAAAATAATAAACTATAATAAACATAAGGAAAGAATATTGCTAAAACTACTTCACACATGCAATTTTAAGTATTATTGCCTTCTAAATGCATATTATAAGTGATGCAACATTTATAAGTAAAGGGCTCACCTCTTATGGAAGATAGTCTCAAAATAATAGTCGAAGTGCCGAACATTTTTAAACAATTGTGGCCTTTCTCTGGTGGCTCGGAGCGGACTGACGATGCGGGCGGGGAGGGTTGTCTGCCTCGTGCTTCGATATTATTAGCACTATAGGCACTCGCTATTCGTAGTTTTTGATATATGCAGGGGCGCGGAGATATCAGGCGCGCGGTAATATCCAACTCTCCATCCTACATTTTTTTCTTCTAGAAAACTGTAAGAACTCGCATCAAAAACTTAAAAAAAATAGAGCTCATTATAGACATGCTGTGAACCTATTGCGCCTACTTGGACACTAATTTAGAGATCGGCCCAAGTACCTCCATCCAGTGTCTCATGAAACATGAATACATGTCTTCAGCAACAACGGTCAGAAGGCTGTTGAAGCTCCCGCGCATGCGGCTTATCAGGGATGCAGTTCTTCTACGCATAATTGCAAATAAAACATCAGTGCGCGCGTCTGCAAAAATCCTTGATGCACTGCAGCAACTCGGCAGCCTCAACAACATCCTGAAACCGTTGTTGTAGGTACTGAATTCGCAGGGCATTGTAGGATTTCTGTGTATAATTAGGCCACAAACTGCACGTATAAAATGAGGTACAATACGCTTAAATAATGTTATTTTTACTGGCGCAGTACAACCTGCAAATTTGCGAGCCAACGTAATAAATAAATAAATAAATAAAATAAATAAAATCCATTTATTTCAGGCACAAAAAAAACCCATATCACTTAAAGATACAAAATTTAAAAATAAAATACAATTATAAAACTAATAAGTAATTATATGTCACAAGATAGGTATGTATAGTACCTACTGTGACTCGTGATAATGCACCTCACTGACAGTGCCCTACGTTCTCTGTCCATATCCATATCATCTGACATCACAAAGGATCTAGTCGGTAAACTATCTTCCGTGTGCTGATCAAAATGGCCCTCAACGCGGCCAGTCTACTATTATCCATCGAGGAGTTCCGTTGTTCAATCTCCACCATCAGATCAGCTCACCAGAATATTGTATTGTCATTAGAACTTGACAGGTATGCAAAATTTCAGCTCAATCGGATGTCAAGAAGTGGTTTTAATTCAGCTTGCAAGATTTGACCTAAACAAACAATCTAACATACAAACATTGCAAGTTAATCAACTGTGGTAGTGTAACTATTGGTTGTGAATATGGGGTTGCGTCTACCTACGTAATGAGTCTGTGGTTGCGTTCTAATCTGACATATTTAGCACAATTATATATCCTTGCCTACAAAATTTGGTAGTGTAACTATTGTTTGTGAATAGGGGGGGTTTTGTCTACTATTAATTAATCTGTGGTTGCGTTCTAACCTGACATTTTTATCACAAATACATATCCTTGCGTACAAAATTGGTTAGTGTAACTATTGTTTGTGAACACGGGGTCGCGTCTACTATTAATTAATCTGTGTTTGCGTTTTAACCTGTCATTTTTATCACAAATAATATTATATATCCTTGCGTACAAAATTTGGTAGTGTAACTATTGTTTGTGAATACGGGGGTCTTGTCTGCTATTAATTAATCTGTGGTTGCGTTCTAACCTGACATTTTTATCACAAATACATATCCTTGCGTACAAAATTGGTTAGTGTAACTATTGTTTGTGAACACGGGGTCGCGTCTACTATTAATTAATCTGTGTTTGCGTTTTAACCTGTCATTTTTATCACAAATAATATTATATATCCTTGCGTACAAAATTTGGTAGTGTAACTATTGTTTGTGAATACGGGGGTCTTGTCTGCTATTAATTAATCTGTGGTTGCGTTCTAACCTGATATTTTTATTACAAATACATATCCTTGCGTACAAAATTGGTTAGTGTAACTATTGTTTGTGAATACGGGTTAGTGTCTACTACTTATGAATATGTGGTTCGTTCTAACCTGACATATTTATCAGCATTCAGCAAATTTTTGTAGATGTGCGCCCAGAACCAATAGCGGGTCGACATATCCCAACTTTTCAAAGTGTCTTTCATGCGAGGACCTATCAGCAATCGATCGTGCTCGAAACATTTTAGCATTGAAAAGTTATATTCCTGTGTAAGTGCTATGTTTGGAGTTTTTCTGGAATAAATAATGAGTAAGTTGGCGAGAATCATTATAATCATTATCAACAGCCTTATATTTTACTTAAATTTTTTAGGAGTTTCCATCCTCTGATTCAGGTTAAAAGCGGATAAACACATCTAAATAGTTTAGTAGCAGTAGAGCTTTTTTTGTGAGCGTTCGTCCGGGGAAGTATTACCCCATGCCTATATCTGCCGCAAACCAGTAGTGCTCGCATTGCTGTGTTCCGGTTTGAAGTGCATGGGTGCCGGTGAAATTACAAGCACAGACTTTTCATCTTTATGTCTCAGGGTGGCGGGCGCAGTGCAATGCCACATAGACACATATATAGACAACCAGACCCGGAACAAGTTTGCAGATTATAGAAACATTGTTCCGGTGCTGGTTGAGTCGCAAGAAGTTGGCTTGGATTCCCAGCCAACTTCTTGCGACTCAACCGGCTTCTCGCCCGCGACGCCATAGAGGTCGTGTATAAAGGTATCAGATAGGGTGGGATAAGTCTCCGGAAGACATGGAACCACAGACTAACTTCAGCAAGTTATGTCGAACTGACGGTCCAAGTCCCGGCAACGGCAGGTACTCGGCTGGATACACACCGAACCCAGCTTCGGTACACACACTCGTAGATAGCAGCATTATAATCTGACTCTGCAGGAAGAACATCAGCAGGAGTGGGATATTGTAGAGGTAGCGCGTGTCCATATCGTAGCAAGTATAGAACGTGTCATCGTAGTAAATCTGGAATGTTATTTTTGTAGAAAATATTATTTTCTGAGAAAACTTATGATATTCAGCTACCTGATAAATTATCATGAAATTAGACTTGCGGTCTACGTTTGAGTTCCACGTACCGCGTTCACTGTAATCTATGCGGTGGCTTAGAATCCTACACACACAGTAGCAGTCAGACAGCGACAACAACCACAGAACACTAATACTCTCTAGCGAGAGACAACAGATGACGGAACGCAGACTCGAGCGCAGAACGCAAACCATCTGTTTGTCTGTGACGCAGACCGCAAAGTACGTTCTTGAATACGGCCCGTGATCTATCTATAATAAGGAATTATAGATAGATAGATAGATAAACTCTTTATTGTTTTCCTAAGAAAAATAAAACTAAACAAACTGACAAACAACAAACTAATTAACAACGTACAATGGGCGATCTTATCGCTAAAAGCGATCTCTTCTAGACAACATTTGGATGGACAGGATAAAACAATAACATAAGACGGCGGTGTACAAATAACAAATACATACTTTAAAAATAACATTACAGTATAGTTGAAAGCAATTCTCACATGTGGAGAATATTTCATTCGCAACAGAAAGTAGCCAGCCACACAGATAAATACTTTCTTTATATTCTGTTTCGTTATTAATCTGCAATCGCCCAGAACTCCAAAAGAACCGTCCAAATGTTCTTTGAATATTTTCCATTTGTAGTAGGGTCCTGTAATAATGAATCATTAAAATTTGTCTTCTTTGATGTTTACCTACCTACATCAGTGTGAGTCTGCACACTCTATGCCTATGTGAGTGTAATAGTGCATATGAAAGGGGGTGAAACGAGAACCAATTTTATCGACGGGAAAGTTAATAACAAAACTGATGTTTTTCTCATTCATTTCTGCGTATAACATTCTGAAACTGCAAATAGAATAATTAAACACATTTTGTTTGTGGTAGGAGAATACACAATACATGCCTACATAGGTACGTACCTACCTAAATGTTTAACACGCTTTTATTAGTTTGGTGTGTATGTTTATAATAGGTACCTACCTATGTAAAGGAATCTTTGAACGTGATTTTCACCCACTTCAAAACGTCGGATTAAATTGTAACTGTGCTCATTCATGACGGACCATAGACCATACAATATTATGGTGACAGGGAGCTGATCTGATGATGGAGGCGGAAGGTGCACAACGGAACTCCTCGATGATTACCTAATAGTAGCCTGGCTGGCAGTGTTTGGGCTAATTTTGATCAGCTCACGATATCCATTAGGTACTAAATTTTAGAAAAGCGTGTTTAGAAAAAAAAACAATAAGAAACTAAATTTTAGTTCAGGTTACCTTTGTGCAGTCCAATGAAGAAAAACGCATACGACACAATATCCAGCGCTGAAGGGTTGAACACATCTCGATCATTGACCCCCGTGCTGGTCGCGGACGTCGACGGCCTATTAGTGGTCTGAGTAACAGCACCGTGCATTTCAAACGCCATGCCCACGAGTCGGAGCGCTATGTTCTGATTCAGCCAGACCACGTAAACTGCGTTAACTAATCTTATATGCATGTACAGGAGGTACAACCATGTCCAGCCAAGACTTATTTGATGGACGTAGCTGAAAAAGGAGTTTAATGTGCAAAATTAAGCTCAATTTCATTCAATTTCTACAACGCTACTGCACCACTGTAACAGCGGTGCCAGACGGACTACCGAAGTGCTGAAGTCTTTGTACAGCAAGGTCACTATGTATGTCCTTCTTCAAGACTAGAGCGCGGACCTTATCCAAAGAACAGGGGGTGAGACAGGGAGTTGTTATTTCTCCGAAACTGTTCACCTCTGCAATCGAGGATATATATAGGCTTGCCTTTGGCTACCTCTCCCCTGATGGGAAGCGACGATGTGGCCTATTTAAGCACGCTCGCCAAGAAGATGCTTATTCACTCATTGTTTGAAGATGCCCAAGTTGTATGATAAAGGGAATACAGAAGCCGGAAGAGAGTTCCAGGCTTTTGCTGTCCGCATGATGAAAGAGCGAAAACAACAACAAAACAAAAGGGTGAAACGACTCTCCACGTCTGGTCGTCAGGTGGCGGATTGGAACAGATTATGGCATTAACAACAGCAATAATATTCGATTTGCCGATGATATCCTAGTCATCATGGTATAGAATCGCTGGAAGAAGTTGGCAGAATGCTCAGAAGTCAGAATCGGAGACCTCAATACAGTCTTGCAACAGGGGGTCTTAAAATGAGCATGGGTTAGACGAAGATCATGCCAAATGTCCATGTCACACCTATGCTGGTACCTACACGTTGGAAACGATATCATCGAAGTTCATCGTGGACCACTGTCTATTTCGGTCTAACGATTCATGTAAGCAGGGTGCAGGTGTCAGCGGTCAGTCGACGAATCCAATTTGGATGGGAAACATTCGTGAAATTTCAAGTAGGAACTTAGTATTGATCGGAGCTTGGTATAAACGAAAACGCTAATGTAGGCAAAGGATTTTATTCTAAGAATGTAGGTACTATGTATGACAAACGTGTGATCGGATCTGAAATGAGGAGTTCCACAATATCACCGACATAGCTATCAGAATTAGCTAATTGAAGTGGCAATGGGCAGATTATAGGTCTAACTCACAGAACCGACAACCGTTGGGAATAAAAGTGGCAACCGGGCGCCGCCTGACCAAAAACGACTCGTGTTTCGTAACTACGGGAAGAATGAATTACTTAGATAGAACAGTTATGGCAGTTTGTTTTGTCTAGTCCGCTTTTACTAACCGTCGATCACTGCACTTGATTATAACGATATTGCCCCAAACCATCAGCATCGTGTGGACGACTCCAGCACCACAAATGAAGCAGGCTATTAGAATCCCAAGACCAGTGCCGTAATTTTTCTTCGTTTCTAAATCATTGATTTCTTTGTAATAGCTTCCCATAGTTATAGAAACTGTGAGCGTTGAATAGAATATTATATCAGCGAGCATTTTTGTGAAACTGGGTCTTTTCAATTTGGTAAACAACTTAAGATTTATTTGACATATCTCATGTTGATAGTTAGTTCAGTTAGCAAACATAGGGGTATTATGTTTCTGTGGCAAACAAACCAAACCAAAGATTATAGGTACCATAGAGTTTTTTTTTATATTGTACTACCTACCAAACTACATATAATTTAATACGACGGAAGACGTATTGGACATTGGGCTAGGAAGATTGGGTATTGGATAGCGAAAAATCTATGTCTATGGTATTGGACGACCGCTGTAGCCGAACCTTCGCCTGCCGCTAAGGTTATATGTCTATGCTTCTGTACCTTTTCACGAAATCACTCCCACATTTTGCAAGAAAGCGAGAGGAAAGGAGAAAGACGTTATACACATCAAAGAAGTTTACTTGTTTCTCGGGTACGAAGGCCGGATTGCTTGGACTTGTATAAAATCTATGGAATCAAATAAATACTTTTCACAAGAACCTCATGGATGGATTATGGTGCCTCCAATGTTAGTTGTAGTCGCAAACGCAAACCTTTGCATAAATGAAGTGAGACAAACATCGTCACCGTGTCGCGAACACGCAAACCTCTTGTGGGATAAGTCCTTCAATTTCCAAATGTAGGGTTCTCCTTGGGGTAGCATTCCAAAAATCGCTCTTCTATGGATCTCATTCCAGATTCTGTAGTGAAACTCCGAGCATAGCTCTCTCCATAGCCCGCTGCACAACTTTGAGCTTTCCTATGCGGCGAATAGTTAGCGGCCACGTGTCAATGTCGTAAATCATCACTGGCAATACGCACTGATTACAGACTTTCGTTTGAGGCTCTGCGGTATCATTAACGAGAAGATGAGGCGAAATTGGAATTAACTCTCATAGAAAACGAAAATGAATGAAATAATTAAAACAACCAATTGATTAAATAAACAATTTACTACACATAATGTAGGTTCACAATAAAAATATTACTACCAGAGGTATGTTAGGGGTTGTCTGATGCAGATCTAGCTAATTACGTGTCAATCCTACTTTTAACCTATTTTCGCTAACACCTTTACTTACAGTGCGTACGGCCGATATGTTGGCCGCCCTGAAGCCCTTTGGCGTCGCAATAGAATAGAATATATATACAGCTCATTCACCGTTAGATGGCACCTGCCTTGGTTGGGTGACAACCAAGGCAGATACCATCTTACGGTGAAGGAGCTGTAGTTCCTTAGATCGATTGCGACGCCAAACAGACTTCAGGGCAAGCAAATCGGCTGTGTAAACAGTTTATAAATCCCGCGCCATGAGTACCGGTAGGGCGCTTAAGCCCTTTTAAACGAAGTTTGCTTCTATTTGGGCTATTATTTCATCAGTCTCCATTAAATTGTGTACACATTACCAGTACACTAATGTCTAAACCTGTAGTGCGGCAGTTTTTTTTTATGGTTTGTTAATTATATTACTTTATAAGGAACAAACGCACTTACGCACTGATCATGTAAGTGTATACATTTCATGGAATTTGATGATATAATAGCCAAAATAGCGAACATCGTTCGCGTGCAAATGGGCGTAAGCGCCGTACCGGTACACTCCTCTTAGATAAATGGCCTCCGCTCCTATTGCCTCGCTCAAACATTGATCGGGCCATTTACAAATCGTATTTTTATGGCTACAATGACCTCAACCGGTTGATGATGATATTTAACCGATTTTTATTGATCCGGCCTAAGAGATTATCAAAAACATCTAGTGAAATACCTGCGACTTTGTCCGCGTGGAGTTTTTCAATAAAACTTCAACAAAACGCAAAATTTTACGAGAGAGATAAGATTTGTTCTGGATGCTCGCTTATTAAGGAATGTGTTATTACTGGAAGAAAGCGTTAGCCGAGTCAGTCGTGGGAAGCAATGGCGGCGATGAGCATACCACTTGTCAGGTTTATATTCCCACGATGGTGCACCCACGGTGAAAAGAGGCCCATTGAGGTTCTGCCTAACCTTTCGAGAAAAAAGGAGCGTGTTTTGGTACGTATGTAATTCCCAGTGAACTCTTGCAAGCGTACTAGTACGAGCACATCGCGAAAGCGCGGCTTTAGGCCGGATCTTGTCTATGAGCCCGGTGGACCATGAATCATTATAACATTGAAACAGTGCAAATAAATTTAAAATTATATAAGATAGCAATAAATGCATTAATAGTCGACCGTTTCTCTAATTTGGCATACCGGAATGTAAAATGTTCTAGCTATTTTGGCCGCCGAGGTCGATCAACTTGGAATTCGCAATAAGTCCTACAGCTATTGAACTCTTACATACAGTTATAAAGTTGCCAGGTTTTTATCGATACAGTACACGCTATGTAACATCTCGTGCGCGAACTGAACACACCTTCCCAACTTGAACTATTACGCTTGAAACGTAGTGTGGTTTGATCATTTTTAATTGTGAATATTTTGACTAAAATATCATGGAAGAACACAAGTGAGGTACAACAATTTTCCGAAGCAAATACCCGTGTAAGTTCACGATAAAAACATGCAACTCCATAGCTACAAACTACTTTTAATGACCAACATACCCTATTCGCTTATTTCTGTATCACTATGATATATTCTACTGTATTGCATGCATTACTTAGTAAATATTAGACTCTAAACGAAAATAGCAAAACAAAAAGCATAGATAAATAATAGAGTAAGTAAAGAAGGAGGAAAGTGAACGCCTCAGATACAACTGTCTTATGCAAGGATTTAAAATATCACAATAGATAGATTTTATCACGAAACAAACGACTAATCTATAATACTGTTCGAACAGTTAATAAGCTATTAAATTACACTTTTAAATTACTTAATTTTATTAAAATCAATCATTTCAGTGAACTAATTCATTTGACTAGCATCTAATTATCATTTAAATAATATACAGTGAAAATTATATACGCACAATTTATGTATACTATCGTAAAGTCATTGTGTACAGAAATCAACATCTTTTTTAATAATATAAAGTTGATACGCATAAATTATTACTATGTTAAGTCATAAATAAATTATGGCAACAATAGAAGCAGCTGAACACTACTAAATCTGCATCAGATATTATGTCATATGATTCAAATAACTATTGTTATACTGTATATTATAAACATTTCATAATGGCTACGCCAATGTACTTGATTAAGGATTACAGGTATAAAATTAATGGTCAAATAAATTCTTGGACATTCACATGATTTAAAATTTCTCTAAATATTGCCATTACAACTATGTACTGTTATTATAACCACACCTACATGTTGTTAGAAAAGTATTGCCTCTAAATATTATATGAAGAGATTTTAGACCTACTTACACTGGTATCTAGGTATAAATAACACTGAACTTAATTCAAGGTTGGTTCAGAACACAACATCAAAACGTTTATTGTTAAGTACCATTTAATAAATAAGATAATTGTTCCGCGTGTTTAATAATATAAAGGAACTAGTCTTTAACTTATTGTATTGCATAAGAGAGCAACCGGACACAAAACTAACAGTTCCATAATGTATACATACAGCACTGGTCTATCAGTGGGGTATAATCATTCGTGTGCAATAGTCCGCAGTATCCATGTGCTAGAATTTCTAATTACGTTACAAATCGATTAATTTGAAGCCTCTATAATTTATACGCACAACGAACAATTGAATTGCGTTAAAATTGCCAAGACAATCTCTAGTTTTATCATTAATCGACCAATATTAGTTACAGTTTAGTTGATATACTGATCTATTGCACTAACACATATAGGTACTCACTATGCTTATCTACTCGAATTATAAGTTATTAAATTTTTACAATATCTACTACAAGTTAAATACAACATCCAGAAGGTTACGTCGATAATTACAAAATTGAACCGGTGCAAATGATTACAAAAGTTCATTTGATCCACAATCGAGAATCACTGTACGAAAAGGAGATACATATTTATACATTTCAAATTTGATCAGCCCTATCACATTAATTCGTACAACATTAAAATGCGAGCAGCATTCCATTTAATTATTATAATTGGCAGTCCTAAAAGTCACTATAAGTCGTTAGCGCTACTTGCTCACATGTAGAGTGTCACTCGGGCCTGGGTCGGCGCCGGTACAGTCATGTTCCGCGCTCACTTGATGAGCTGCGCGGCACTCTTGGAGCGGCGGAACATCTTCGCGCCCTTGGGGGGCGCGGGGAGCTCGTGCTAGTTGCTCCCGTTGGGCGCGTGCGGCGGCGCGGGCGGCGCGGGCCGCGCCAGCGCCGCCTCCTTGGCGCCGTCCGTGCCGTAGATCTTGCCGGCCTTCTTCGCCATCGACGCCAGCAGGTCCTGCGAGTGCTTGTGCGCGGAGCGCAGCGAGAGCGCCCACTCCTTCAGACCGATCTCATCCTGATAACAAAATCATCACATCCTTAGTTAGGCCGTAAGCAACTGACATGGCGTAATGTAACTAGCATTTTTGTACAGAAATGTAGGATTGCAAAGTGACTGCTGACACGATCATCGGTGTCTTTCGATAGCATAGCGTAGCTAAAGTAGCCGGGCAACAACTGGCTCTGGTAACGTCAATGTTATACGTTCATATGGTGGTGCGACCCACAGTGAAAGGAGGCCCATTGAGGACTGCCTACCCCTGCGGGGAAAACCGTGTGTAAGTACATCCCATTATGGAAGGAACTACGATATTAAAAAGTAAGTACGATATGATGAGCAGCTTAAACATATAAGAAGCATATTCCGGACAAGTTAGATCAGCATGGGTTCCAAAAATAATTGTGTAATAAGTGTGTATGTTTGCTGATGACAGCTGTGCAGCGAAACCCTCTGTATTAACCCAGACGAACAAAAGCCTGAAATGCTCGAAGCAAGACACCTTTGTCAAAAAATAACATTTAACAAAAATGTTTATGTACATTTTAAGTATCATCTCTGGCTTGGTGCTGTTCTCAGCTCCAGTCATTTTGGCCAGGGATTGCTAAACTCTGGTTAATTGTATGGTAAAAGCAACTCACCGTGTTGGTAAGCACGACCTTGGTATCGTGTCTGGTGCGCAACACGATGCACTGCTCGCCTTTGACCGAGATGAGGTCTGAGCAGTTGGTTTAGGTAGAGCTTGACTTATTTAACTTTAGGTGTATGGTAAAAGCAACTAACCGTGGTGGTAAGCACGAGCTTGGTATCGTATTTGGTGCGCAACACGATGCACTGCTCGCCTTTGACCGAGATGAGGTCTGAGCAGTCGGTTTAGGTAGAGCTTGACTTATTTAACTTTAAGATATATGGTAAAAGCAACTCACCGTGTTGGTAAGCACGAGCTTGGGTCGTGTCTGGTGCGCAACACGATGCACTGCTCGCCTTTGACCGAGATGAGGTCTCAGCCGGTTTAGGTAGAGCTTGACTTATTTAACTTTAAGATGTATCGTAAAAGCAACTCACCGTGTTGGTAAGCACGACCTTGGTATCGTGTCTGGTGCGCAACACGATGCCTGCTCGCCTTTGTCCGAGATGAGGTCTGAGCAGTCGGTTTAGGTGGAGCTTGACTTACTTAACTTTAGATATATGGTAAAAGCAACTCACCGTGTTGGTAAGCACGACCTTGGCATCGTGTCTGGTGCGCAACACGATGCACTGCTCGCCTTTGACCGAGATGAGGTCCGAGGAGACCTCCTCGACGGTGTCCAGTAGTATCATCTCCGGCTTGGCGCTGTTCTCGAGGTGCAGCTCGAGTCGGTTCGGGTAGAGCTTGGCGTAGCGCGACTGCCACGCGCTCGAGAACGGACCGCCTAGCTTCTTGATGTAGCCGTGCAGGATGCAGTCCGACTCTGCAATTGGAAATTGTAACGTGAAAATAACAAAAAACTGCGTGAGACAGAAAACGAAAAAGTGCACAGTTTCAAAATCTATATTGACGACCTCTGTGGCGCGGCGGGCGAAGGTTCGCCTGCGACGTAAAAGGGTTGCGGGTTCGATTCCCGCCTCGGAACAAATATATGTACGATCTGCAGATATTACCACCAAACCTATTTCTGCCGCAAAGCAGTAGTGCTCGCATTGCTGTGTTCCGGTTTGAAGGGTAAAGGTGCCGGTGAAATTACAGGCACTTGAGACTTATCATCTTTATGTCTCAGGGTGGCGGGCGCAGTGCAATTCCACAGGGTGGGGTCACGCCCACCTAGGACGTGACCTATGCGGTAATGCACTGTTCACAGGCAGAGGATACTGCTTAACATCAGGTGGGCCATCTGCTTGTTCCATCATTCAAGAAGTATAAAAAAAATATTGTTCAGTGTGTTCTGGGTAATTTTCTATAGATACATAGATAGATAGATAGAAAATTATTTATTGCACAACTTAAAAAGTATTGCACATAGGCGAACTTAATGCTAGATAGCATTCTCTTCCAGCTAACCTTTGTGTAATGTGGAAAACAATAGTAGGTAGTGCACAACAATTTGATTAAAGGTTAGATTGTATAACATATGTACTATAAATAGGTACAGAAATAATAAACACATGCACAGGTATTCTATAAACTAATACATATATCTTAGGTATATAATTATAGGTACTTACTTAGATATTAAATGTCAAGGACATATATTGGGGAATAGCTTATCTGTAGGATAATGTATCATGGTTTCTATGTATAATAATAATTATCTATCTATGTAATGTATTAAGTATATCAGTTATCTAGTACCCATAACAAAATCTCTGCTTAGCTTGAGCCTAGATAATGTTGTGTGACCAGCATTATTATTTACTTATTATTTTATTTAGTTTTGAGCCCGACTACACAAACCAACACAAATTCCACTATCACAATACTATCAATAATATGGTGGTCACTTTTTTGAATTCTGTTATCACATTTGTGTTCTGTACACAGTAACCCTCATAGTACGAGTACTGTTGAAATTTTAGAAATATTTTTTGGAAAATTTGTATTTATATGTGAAATATATGAAAATTGGACTACTCTGTAAAAAGTTACGCATGTCCACACATTAAAAAAAACGCGTCGACTTCAGAACCGGCTCCTTCTTTTCGTCGGTTAAAAATATTGTGTAAATGGCTTAGAGCATTGTAGGCCTCTCGGTAAATGATGAATTACAGTTTACCTTTCTCATCGGTGTCAAACTTCTGCTTCTGCTTGGATTTCTTCTTGGACTCGTTCTTATCGGCCTCCTGGTTGATGGTCTCGAACACGGTCTCGGCCACCTCGGACTGCCACCGCTCGGAGATCACCAGCGGGAAGTCCATGTACTGCTTCTGATCAGCTTCCGTGAGCTGGGGGCCAGATACGGACATGTTAGTGTTATTCACTGAGACTGAGCTGAGAACAATATACTTATCTTTATATGGCAACGGCTTGCTTTTGCCAGATTCAATTTACGAAAGAATCATGGCGACTGAGAACATACTTCTATATTGTCTTAATAGTGGTCCATCATGAGTTTTTCTACAAAACTAGGGTTTTTTTTTACATATATACGTATATAGACACACGCCTTTTTCCCCGGCAGAACCTCAATGGGCCTCCTTATATAGTAGGTTGCACCAACACATTCATTAAAATAAGCTAGCAGCCAGGACAAATCTTATACCAACGAATCTTGTAAAACAAGTCCGGGTAATCCCTTTGTCGGCTTTTACGACATCCACGGGAGGAGATGGAGGTGTCTATTCTTGGGCCGGACACACCAAAGCAAATTTAAATTGCTAAAACGTTTAAAAATAACGTTAATATTTAGGGATTTAGGGGCCTTGATGTTTTCAAATACTGGTCACTGGTCTAAAGCACTCTAGAGACCGAGCGAAGTGCCCTTACAGCAGGTTATGGGCTCACCTTGATTCCTTTAGTGTCCTCCTCGTCGAAGCTGCCGATGTCGAACGCGTCGGCCGCGTTGACCTCCCCGCGCGGCGGGATGAGCGGCGGCGTGTACTTCTAATGGTACACTCACAGCAGGTTATGGGCTCACCTTGATTCCTTTAGTGTCCTCCTCGTCAAAGCTGCCGATGTCGAACGCGTCGGCCGCGTTGACCTCCCCTCGCGGCGGGATGAGCGGCGGCGTGTACTTCTAATGGTACACTTACAGCAGGTTATGGGCTCACCTTGATTCCTTTAGTGTCCTCCTCGTCGAAGCTGCCGATGTCGAACGCGTCGGCCGCGTTGACCTCCCCGCGCGGCTGGATGAGCGGCGGCGTGTACTTCTAATGGTACACTTACAGCAGGTTATGGGCTCACCTTGATTCCTTTAGTGTCCTCCTCGTCGAAGCTGCCGATGTCGAACGCGTCGGCCGCGTTGACCTCCATGCGCGGCGGGATGAGCGGCGGCGTGTACTTCTAATGGTACACTTACAGCAGGTTATGTGCTCACCTAGATTCCTTTAGTGTCCTCCTCGTCGAAGCTGCCGATGTCGAAGGCGTCGGCCGAGTTGACCTCCCCGCGCGGCGGGATGAGCGGCGGCGTGTACTTCTGGTGGTACACTTATAGCAGGTTATGGGCTCACCTTGATTCCTTTATTCATTGTAAACATTTGTTGCAGAACAGTTGCTCAACACCAAAGTTTTTCAACATCAAAGTTATTGGCAACAATGTTTACAGTCATACTTCCCGTCCACACGCCAGTCTGCGTCAAAATGTTGCCCGAGGAAGTAGTGATGTTATTATAGTTGATTTTGTCGAAATCTGTTACATAAAATGTTTAAAACTTGTTTTAAAATACGTCCACAAACGTCAACATTTGTTGATAAACCGATGTTTTCGCTCGCCGAGCGGCAACTCTGCAACATGGCGTGATCAACTCCGCAACACAAGTGTTGCCCGCAACATGTTGACAGCAACTCGGCAACATGTTTATGCAACCATGTTTAAAAACAAATGTTTAAAGTGAATACGGGGCTTTAGTGTCCTCCTCGTCGAAGCTGCCGATGTCGAAGGCGTCGGCCGCGTTGACCTCCCCGTGCGGCGGGATGAGCGGCGGCGTGTACTTCTGGTGGTACACTTACAGCAGGTTATGGGCTCACCTTGATTCCTTTAGTGTCCTCCTCGTCGCAGCTGCCGATGTCGAATGCGTCGGCCGCGTTGACCTCCCCGTGCGGCGGGATGAGCGGCGGCGTTTACTTCTGGTGGTACACTTACAGCAGGTTATGGGCTCACCTTGATTCCTTTAGTGTCCTCCTCGTCGAAGCTGCCGATGTCGAATGCGTCGGCCGCGTTGACCTCCCCGCGCGGCGGGATGAGCGGCGGCGTGTACTTCTGGTGGTACACCTGCTGCCAGTCGATGCCGGCGAAAAACACGTGCTCCTTCAACTCCTCAGCACTGCAATCAATGCAAAGGGAACGAGGTCAGTCGACGAATACAACAAGGATGGGCAGCGTTCAGGACACTACACCAAAACATAATTTGTAGCGCAAGCGAAACACACAAATCACTTCTTTTTTTTTAATACAACTTGTATTGTTGCATCAATCAGATGGCCCACCCGATGTTAAACAGTACCCTCTGCCTATGATTCATTCATTCGCATTATCACATAGGTCACGTTCACCTAGGACGCAACCTATGTGGCCTTGCACCGCGCCCGCCACCCTGAGACATAAAGATGAAAGTCTCATGTGCCTGTAATTTCACCAGCAACCATACCCTTCAAACCAGATCACAGAAATGCGAGCACTACTACTTTGCGGCAGAAATAGGTATGGTGGTAGTACTTGCTCGGACGAACTCTTTCACAAAAAAGCTCTACTACTACTAAATACTCAAGGGCTACTCAAGTGCAGCCGGCTATCACCTCACCGCACGGGTTTTTGTTGACTGAAAAGTGACGTTGTTGTACCTACTACCTAGTTATTCTGGGACACTACCGTCAATACTGCAATTATGTCAGGCGCTTGCTCACCGTAAAAATCATTCAAAAATATTCCATGTCGTTTGTATATGTTTGTAAGTCTTGTGTGGTGTATTGTAAAAGAACCTAGTATTTAGACCAACCTAACATAGGTTTTAAGATACTATTAACCAAAATATACATAGATAAGCTTGTAAGTTTTTTTTTTTTAACAATCTCTTACTTACTTTCGTTCCTATACTAGGATCTCGTGTCGTGGGTATCAGGAACTAAGAGTAACATGGTACCACAACACCCAGACCCAGGACACATTTTTGCAGATCATACAAACATTTGTCCCGCTGCGGGAATCGAACCCAAAACCTCTCGCATACCAGCCGGATACTCGCCAGCCACACCAAAGAGGTTTACAAAGCAAACTTTTATAAAATTAGTGATTGAAAACGTGTGCTGATCAAAATTAGCCTAAACACGGCTAGTCTACTAGTATCCATCGAGGACTTCCGTGGTACACCTTCCATTTCCATCACCAGATGAGTTTGCTGTCACCATATTTTTATTTATAAAAACTAACAATGAAAATAATGCAACCCACAGTGAAAAGAGGCCCATTTGACCTAATAGTGAAAAGTGGCCTACCCTTTCGGGGAGAAAGGTGTAGGTCTATGTATGTATGTATTGCTTATATTTATATTAAAACAGCCTACCGCGACCTTATATTAGTAGCCAAGTCATTATTTGTAGTAGCCTATATTAGTTGCCAATTCATTATTAATATTACCCCACATTAGTCGCCAAGTTATTATTTATATTAGCCCACATTAGTCGCCAAGTCATTATTTATAGTAGCCCATATGAGTCGCCAAGTTATTATTTATAGTAGCACACATTAGTCGCCAAGTCATTATTTAAAGTAGCCCACATTAGTCGCCAAGTCATTATTTAAAGTAGCCCATATTAGTCGCCAATACATTATTTATAGTAGCCCATATAAGTCACTAAGTCATTATTTATAGCCCACCTAATTTAGTAGATGCATACTGTATATCGCTTATTTCTTTTGCCTCCTGGTATATAATAAAGCAACAGAAACTGCGTGACCGCAATAGATGGGGGTTAATAAATGTTAATCAGCGCGACTCAAATGCGCTTGCATATGCCGGCAACGTAACACGAGTGCGTCAGGTTAATAAGGTTAATAGAATGGTTCAGAACTATTGTTCCACTTGTTTATTAATAGAATATTGTTTGCTATTCAAATCTATTGATGATTCAAAGGTACGACTTCTGTTCAAAGATCAAACCGCTGCCTAACAGATATTTCAGTAGTAAAATCGGTTCGAACTACACAAGACCGCATCAGTAAAATCGACCGATTTATCGCTAACGCCGGATGAACACGATAACACGATCTTTATAGCGTGCAAATGTAACAGCGAAAATTATGCTGTTTGGGTTTCAGGTTCCTGCTAATCTCATATTTTGTACACATTGCTTCCAGCTAAAAAAACTTTGATCATTAAAAAAATAAAAAATAAAAATAATGATGGACAGTTTACACAACATTATCTAGCCCCAAGCTAAGCAGAGCTTGTGTTATGGGTACTAGATAACTGATATACTTAATGCAATATTTAACATAGATAGATATTTTTTATTATAGATAGAAAATACCCAGAACACCCTGAACAAATATCTGCAAATCGCACATGTATTTGTTCCGAGGCGGTAATCGAACCCTCAACCTCCGGCGTCGTAGGCGAACGTTCGCCCGCCCCGCCACAGAGGTCGTCAAAGCTACAAAATTTAGCATATTTTAGTTTGTTCTATTCTATGCAAAAAAGCTAACTGACATTGCCATTGAAAATTTGTACTCCATTTAAAAAAAAGGTTATAATAATGGAATAACTTTCCTTGAGTGAGGTTGAGTCGAGTCGAGTCGAGGAAAGTTAGAGGAATGATAAAAATACCGGTGTCAGAATATGGGTGTAAGTTATACGTAGCGTGTGCTGTGATAATACAAACTTTAGCGGATTCTCTTTAGATTTTACTTTTGACTACCTAGGTTTTAGTTTTCTTTAGCTATAAAACCAGGCTTTTTGCTGTTCTCGAAGCACCACAAAAATAATTCAATATTCTATACTTACTGTTATATGAGCAATATTTGTATGTTTTGAGATCTCGTAAACGGCTCTAACGATTTCGATTAAATTTGCTGTATACCAAATTTAATCGAAATTCAGGGGATTTATGGTCGGAAAAATCGATCAAGCTGGGCTGCGGTAGAATCCAACCGGGACCCCGTGACCCTGTCAAGTGTTAGTGCATCCCTAAACCACTCCTCAGATGGTGAGTGGTTTGATGATGCACTAGCATTAAGGTGAAGGAAGGAATATCGATGGGTTTTTAGTCGGTATGCCGTTGGGTGCTGGCCAACGGAGAGCCCGACAAACCCCCTCAGCTCTCCCCGAGCTGATGGAAATGAGTAAAGCATTTTCCAATCGTAAAAACAAAAGCGGCCAAGTGCGAGTCGGACTCGCCCATGAAGGGTTCCGTAGCAGCAAGTAACATAATATAAAAGTTCTTGGATGGATTACGATTTATGGCGTATAAAAAAAACTACTTACTAGATCTCGTTCAAATCAATTTTTGTTGGAAGTTTACATGGTAATGTACACCATATTTTTTTTTTAGTGTTATCATTCTCTTATTTTAGAAGTTATGACACACACACACACACACTTTTTACCACTTTGGAAGTGTCTCTCGCGCAAACTATTCAGTTTAAAAAAATATATATTAGAAACCTCAATATAATTTTTGAAGACCTATCCATAGATACCCCACACGTATAAGTTTGATGAAAAAATAATAATTGAGTTTCAGTTCTAAGTATGGGGAACCCCAAAAATAACAGTTTTTTTTTCAATTTTTGTGTAAAAATCTTAATGCGGTTCACAGAATACATCTACCTACCAAGTTTCAACAGTATAGCTCTTATAGTTTCGGAAAAAAGGCTGTGACATACACGGACAGACAGACAGACAGACATGACGAATTCATAAGGGTTCCTTGTCTTTGACTACGGAACCCTAAAAACCACGTATGGGTTTGATGTTTTTTTTTTGAGTTTCAGTTCTAAGTATTGGGAACCCCACAAATAAAAAACTACTTACTAGATCTCGTTCAAACCAATTTTCAGTGGAAGTTTAGATGGTAATGTACATCATATATATTTTTTATTTATCATTCTCTCATTTTCGAAGTTACGGGGGGGGGGGGGGGGGGGACGTCTTTTTACCACTTTGGAAGTGTCCCTCGCGCAAACTATTCAGTTTAGAAAAAAAATATATTAGAAACCTCAATATCATTTTTGAAGACCTATCCATAGATAAGTGAGGTCATGCATGGAATATTGCAGCCACCTATGGGATGGTTCCGCAAAATATCAGCTTGCTGCTTTGGACTCAATAGAGCGCCGTGCCATAAAACTAATTAATGACGAGGCACTGGTTGCGAAAAGGTTACAAAGCTTAGAGCATCGTCGAAGAGTTGCGTGTTTGTGTATTTTCTACCGCATACATTTCGGTGAGTGTGCTCAGGAGCTGCACGATTTGATCCCCTCGTCTCCATTCCGCCACCTGACGACCAGACGTGGAGAGGCGTTTCACCCTTTTGTTGTTGACATACCACCGTCGCGTACAAACCGTTTCTCAAACTCTTTCATCATGCGGACATCAAAGGCCTGGAACTCTCTTCCGGCTTCTTTGTTCCCTTTATCATACAACTTGGGCGTCTTCAAACGAAGAGTTAATAGGCATCTTCTAGGCGAGCGTGCTTAAATAGGCCTCATCGTCACTTCCCATCAGGTGAGATGTAGCCAAACGCAAGCCTATTTTAGGTAAAAAAAAAAAAAAAAATACTTCAGACGTATGGGTATGATGAAAAAAAAGTTTTTTGAGTTTCAGTTGAAAATCTTATTGCGGTTCACAGAATACATCTACTTACCAAGTTTCAACAGCATAGCTCTTATAGTTTCAGACAGACAGACAGACATGACGAATCTATAAGGGTTCCGTAGTTTTTTTTACGGAACCCTAAAAAGGTCTCATCTCGATTACATCCATTTGCTGACCTGTGTCAGTCAATACAGAATATTTAAGTTTGCTATGCCGTGCCCGCTGATAATCTAAATTCAAATTTCAAACAAGTTTATTCTAAATTAAAATACACAATACTGGCTGTAGAGGAACATTATACAGCTCGTTCACCGTAAGATGGCATAGGATGATTTTAGTAGTAGTAGAGCTTTTTTTGAAGGAGTTCGTCCGGGGAAGTACTACCACCATACCTATTTCTGCCGCAAAGCAGTAGTGCTCGCATTGCTGTGTTCCGATTTGAAGGGTAAGAAGGGTGCCGGTGAAATTACAGGCATATATGAGACTTTTTACCTTTGTCTCAGGGTGGCGGGCGCAGTGCAATGCCACATAGGGCGCGTCCTAGGTGGACGTGACCTATGAGGTAATGCACTGTTCATAGGCAGAGGTTACCGCTTAACATCAGGTGTCTGCTTGTTCCGTCATTCAAGTGGTATAAAAAAAAAACTTACTTAAATACTCCATGGCAGGTGCCAACTTACAGTGAACGGTCTGTAGATTGTAAGGGTATTGGCACTATGCTCGGTCGCCACCAGACATTGATCCTTATGATTTCAATGAAAATATTCTGAATGAATTTTGGCCGTGGTGTGTCCGGTCTAAGAATGGACCCCTCCGTTTCCTCCCGTGGATGTCGTAAGAGCCGACTAAGGGATTTTGCCCGGACCTGTTTGTGGGATTCGTTGGTATAAGATTTGTCCTGGCTGCTGGCTTATTTAAGGAATGTGTTATTACTGGAAGAAAGCGTTAGCCGAGTCAGTCGTGGGAAGCAATGGCGGCGCTGAGCTCACCAATCGTCACGTCTATATTCCACGATGGTGCAACCCACTGTGAAAAGAGGCCCATCGAGGCTCTGCCTACCCCTTCGGGGAAAAAGGCGTGTGTCTATGTATGTATGTATGAATTAGTCCACTTACCCTCTCCCCTTGCATCCCAAGCGCTTATTGATGTCTCTCTGCAGCAGGCCTTCAAGCAGACTCTTCAAGCTAGGACTGAAGGATTCCGGCAGCTCTACATTCTGAAACATGTCGATATTCTATTGCGAGTAATGATTCGCCCTCCGGACAGAACATCATGAATATTGTCATTTTATATGAGCTACCAATGTTCGCTGCGGGTTCGATTCCCGCCTTCGGAACAAATATTTGTACGATCTGCAAATATTTGTTCTGGGTATTTTCTATGTATAATAAAAAATATCAATCTATGTAATGTATTGTATTATTAATATTAAGGTAAATGCTCACGCTTGCGGCGCGAGATTCAATTTTTTTAGTGTTTTTTGCCGATTACAGCTCATCAACACTTCTTCAGATAGCGAAAGTTGAGTTCGCGAGAACTAAGTGACATAACACACATGTTTTAATTTATAGTATCTCATAAATAACATAAGTTTAGCTACGATACCCCAAAACAAAAAAAAACACTGTAAAAATGTGTTTATAATATAGCTAAACTGATGATATTTATGAGATACTATCAATTAAAACATGTGTGTTAAGTCTCCTATTTCTCGCGAACTCAACTTTCGCTATCTGAAGAAGTGATGATGAGCTGTAATCGGCAAAAAACACAAAAAAATTGAATTTGGCGCCGCAAGCGTGCGCATCCACCTTAAGTATATCAGTTATCTAGTACCCATAACACATGCTCTGCTTAGCTTGGGGCTAGATAATGTTGTGTGAACTGTCCAGTATTATTTATTATTTATTAATTTATTTCGGCACAGATTAGCACCACGACGTTTGGCAATGCAATTTTAAAAACAAAACTATTAAAATTAAGGTGAAATCGTCTTTACATTCACGTTGGCTTTTATAACTCCAATCTGTCTGCGAAAGAAAGCAAAGCCAAATTTATTGTCCGCGACTTCGCCCGCGTTATAATACCGAGATTTAAAAGTGGCATATATCTCAATCGAGGTCGTACCTATTCTATCGGGGAGGGGAAGAGACTTTGGTAACCAATTAGCTTTGTCATCTGTAAAGCTTAAGTAGGTACTATGACTATGTAGGTACTAATAGTGTAAATATTTATTTTGATGACCTCGTAATAGTAGAGGATGCGCACTAGAAAACGACCTTCACCCATCTGTTTAATGGATGAAAAGTATTTTATCTACACTCAAATCGAAAAATTCGAATTACGAATTTCTAAGACGGTTCTATACAGACGCACTTTATAGACCCATGTACATAAAATTAAGAATAAAACTCATTATAGTACCGCCAACTGTATCATAATAGTAGATTATGCAACTGTCATATAAGAAGGGGTATTAAAACACGAGAGTCTGTTTATAATAGGTTGACTCGAGTGTTTTAATACCTAAGTTATATGCAGTTTCATACACTACTTTATCTTCACTCATAGGAAAAACTGAAATTAAACAAAGTAGGTAGGTTACAAGGAAGTAATTTATTTGGTATAGTAATATTACTATAGTACCACATTATAGTACCGCTATCTTTTTTTTATTAATTCATTAAACTAGTCTATGGTTATAGCCTGAATATGAAAAAAAAGGCGCAAGCATGCGCAGTTCGAACTGTGAAAAAATGGCGCACGCATGCGTAGTTTGAACTTAATTTCCCGCGCTTCCCATATTACTATACCAAATAAATTACTTCCTTGTAACCTACCTACTTTGTTTAATTTCAATTTTCCTATGAGTGAAGATAAAGTAGTGTATGAAACTGCATATAACTTAGGTATTAAAACACTCGAGTCAACCTTTTATCGATAAACAGACTCGTGTTTTAATACCCCTTCTTATATGACAGTTGCATAAACTACTATTATATCAAATTTAATATATTAGAAAACATATCTCGAATGGTTTGTCTTAAAAATTCCTGCCCAGACTATGATTAAATTAAAAAAAAAACCGCCCAAGTGCGATTCGGAGTCGCGCACGAAGGGTTCCGTACCATTATTTATAAAAAAGCGGCCAAGTGCGAGTCGGACTCGCCCATGAAGGGTTCCGTAGCAGCAAGTAACATCATATAAAAGTTCTTGGATGGTTCACGATTTATGACATATTAAAAAGAAACTACTTACTAGATCTCGTTCAAACTAATTTTCGGTGGAAGTTTACATTATCATATTTTTTTTTTACTTTTATCATTCTCTTATTTTAGAAGTTACGGGGGGGGGACACACATTTTACCACTTTGGAAGTGTCTCTCGCGCAAACTATTCAGTTAAGAAAAAAAAATATTAGAAACCTCAATATCATTTTTGAAGACCTAACTAAAGATAGTAGTAATAGTAATGTTTATTTATTGTTGTATAGGTTTGATGTAAAAAAAATAAGTTTCAGTTCCAACTACGGGGCACCCCATTTTTTTTTTTTTTTTTCTATTTTTGTGTAAAAATCTTAATGCGGTTCACAGAATAAATCTACTTACTAAGTATCAACAGCATAGCTCTTATAGTTTCGGAAAAAAGTGGCTGTGACATACGGACGGACATACAGACAGACAGACAGACATGACGAATCCATAAGGGTTCTGTATTTTGCCATTTGGCTACGGAACCCTAAAAACGGCAAAAAACACGTTTGTTGTATGGCGGCCCCTAAAACATTTATTTTATTCTGTTTACCTATTTGTACATCATCAAACACGTTTGTTGTATGGCGGCCCCTTAAACATTTATTTTATTCTGTTTACCTAATTGTACATCATCCTGTGGAATTTTTAATTGTCTAGCTATCACGGTAATTAAAAAAAAAAAAAAAACATTTTATTTATCATAGTCTGGGCAGGAATTTTTTAGACAAACCGGATAACCGGACCGGTCAGGATATATGTTCAATTTGATTTAAAAAATACTTTTCATCCATTAAACAGATGGGTGAAGGTCGTTTCTAGTGCGGATCTTAGACTATTAGCGCGACGGGAGAGTAGCCGGCTGGTATGCTAGAGGTTGCGGGTTCGATTCCCGCTGCGAGAAAAATTGTTTGTATGATTACAATTGGCCGTAGTATGTGTCCGGCCTAAGAATATACAACTCCGGCTCCTCCCGTGGATATCGTGAAAGCCGACTAAGCAAGCTGATTACACCCTGGGATGTGCAGCAGCATTAGCCATAGGCACCAATTCTGCGATCACAAATCCGCCTGCCAAGCGTGGTGATTACAGCAATCCCCCCGTTACATCCTATTCGGGGCTCATCCAACAGTGGACGTGCATCTATCGCCTGATGATGATGATGATGATGATGATGATGATGATGATGACGTGTACACTAGCTTCAGTTTTCGGGTTGAACACGTGACCAGTGTTCAAGCTAACTGATTTTAAATGCGCATGACGTAAACCGAGAAAAGAAAAATGTATTTTTATTTATATATTCTTGTTTAGTATTCTGATTCAGTTTGCGATAATGTTTATTTACGATTGTTTCCAATAAAATGACGTCTTGAGGAAACTGGAATGGCCTAGAACCAAGATCGAAGGCATATTGTGCCATACTTGGGAAGGAATGGAAAAAACCACATAAGAATAATGTTTAATAAAAAGATGTATTGCCAAAATATACAATACTAGCGACTCGTCCTGGCTTCGCTCGGGTAGTTTCAGGATGAAAAACAGCCCCCCTCTCCTATCCCGCCCCTGGTAGCATATGTCATTTAGGGTGAATATAGCTTTCCAATGGTGAAAGAATTTTTTAAATCGGCACAGTACTTTTTGAGTTTATTCATTAAAAACATACACACACACAAAAATACAAATCTTTCCTCTTTATAACATTAGTGTAGATTTTTGCTAAATATTGCTATGGTGTGTCCGACCATTCCGTCTCCTCCCATGGCCGTCGAAAGCCGACTACGGAAATACACCAAACTGTGGGCAGCAGCTTCCACCAGAATACTCAACACCAGTACTCCAATCACCAATCCACCTGCGAATCGTGTTGATTACGGCAAACCCCCATATAGCATTATATGGGGGAAGCTTTGTTCACAGTGAAAGTCTACATGATTATAATGAATGATAAAAATACCTATAAATAAATATATTATGTGCAGCCAGCTTTCAAGATAGGCCATGCTAACATTTTGAATACTCAAATAACTTATAACTTAAGGTGGAAGCGCACGCTTGCGACGCCAAATTCAAATTTTTCGGTGTTTTTTGTCCATTACAGCTCATCAACACTTCTTCAGATAGCGAAAGTTGAGTTCGCGAGAACTAGGAGACTTAACACACATGTTTTAATTGATATTATCTCATAGATATCATCAGTTTAGCTATGATACCCCTAACACATTTTTAGTGTTTTTTTTTGTTTAGGGCTATCGTAGTAAAGTGATGATATTTATGAGGTACTATCAATTAAAACATGTGTGTTAAGTCTCTTAGTTCTCGCGAACTCAACTTTCGCTATCTGAAGAACTGTAGATGAGCCGTAATCGGCAAAAAACACAAAAAAATAATAATCTCGCGCCGCAAGTTTGAGCATTCTAAACATATTTAACATAGCATTAAAAAAACACATTCTCAAGCTTGAAGGTGGACAATTTGGGTGCTTATAAATACGCCAGACGACCGAGACAGCGCAAATGTGCTACAAATGACCCAGCGACTTGCTGGTAACGAACAACGATAAAGCTTACTCGTGCAAATTAATAATAAGCAAGCTATTGAGCGCTATAAAATTTATATAGCAGTAAGTTTAGTAGTAGCAGAGCATTTTTTTTTTGAAAGAGTTCGTCCGGGTTATTGTTACCTCCTATACATATTTCTGCCGCAAAGCAGCAGTGCTCGCATTGCTGTGTTCCGGTTTGAAGGTTTGCCGGTGAAATTACAGGCACATAAGACTTTTCATCATTATGCCTCAGGGTGGCGGGCACAGTGCAATAAGACATAGGGTGCGTCCTAGGTGGATGTGACCTATGAGGTAATGCATTGTTAAGGTGGTTGCTTTCGCTTGTGACGCGTTTTTTTTTTTTTTTGTGTTTTTTGCTCATCACAGCTCATCAACACTTCTTCAGACATCAAAAACTAATTTGCCGGTAATTATATGACCTAACACACAAGTTTTAATTTATAGTATCACATAAATATAATTAGTTTGGCTGTGAATGTGCATGAAACAAAAAATACTGTAAAAACCAAGTAAGCACAATCGTAGCTAAACCAATGATATTTATGTGATACGATCAATTAAAACTTGTGTGTTGGGTCATATAATTACCGGCAAATTCGTTTTTGCTATCTGAAGAAGTGTTGCTGAGCTGTTATGAGCAAAAAACACGAAAAAAAATGAATTTCGCACCACAAGCGAAAGCAACCACCTTAAAGGCAGAGGTTACCGCTTACCATTAGGTGAGCAATCTGCTTGTTCTGTCAAAGCCCAATTCTCTAATTTATTTTATAACCACACTGAAAGTTGACCGAATCGAGACTGTATTGTGAATTGACTGAAAAATTGGTATTCTGCTCCCTCATAACAACAATATAATCTACAAGTGCTACAAGGATCATTTGTCACGTTGCGCTTTTGAGGAACAAAATCTATAATCATCATAATCTGTATAAAACAGCGCCACAACGGCGGCCACAAGTCGCGCCAACTTATACTGGTCGGACTGTACTTTCGATTCTTGCGACCATATATTATAGTAGGATACATTAATATCCTGTATATTATTTGTAAGGAGTGAAAGAGAGAATTCTCAGAGAAACACTCCCAAGTTACATTTCGATATTATCACATTCCGCGTCGTAGGTATTGTCAGGTGCGCAGACACAAGATCGTAACATGATCCGAACTATAACTTGACTATGTCTTAATACGAGAAATAGGCTTCTGGTCATCAAACGGTAAAAAATGAAATGGAACTGAGCTATTGAGAAAATATTAAAAACTTAGCCCTTAAATTTACTATATATTTATTACAAAGCGAATGCTGGAATATTCTGACGACCTCTGTGGCGCCGCGGGCGAACGTTCGCCTGCGACGCAGGAGGTTGCAGGTTCGATTCCCGCCTCGGAACAAATATTTGTGCGATCTGCAGATATTTGTTCGGGGTGTTCTGGGTATTTTCTATATATAATAAAAAATATCTATCTATCTTAATGTATTGTATTAAGTATATCAGTTGTCTAGTACCCATAACACAAGCTCTGCTTAGCTTGGGGCTAGATAAACTTGTTTGAAATGTCCAGCATTATTAAAAAAAATAAAAAAAATCACAGAGGATCATAGTAAGCAACGTGCGGTAGTATAGACTCTTAATAACCAATGGAGAACCAGTTTGGTGAGAGGATTCAATGCGCCTCGCGGACTCTTTTCACATACATGTGCCACGTCTTCGAAATGCTGTTTAGTCAAGTCAGTGCAGTTTTTACATTGCTGAACTTTTTTTTTTTTTTTTTAACTATGTATTTGAATAATAATACTACTATCACCATGTTCTGATGTAATTATAATGAGCCACACATGTCCATCACTCCACATTTTGTATTGTCTTGTTTTTATTTGATTTATATAATTGTAAATGTGTTTGTTTTCCAAGTTTTATCATTTTTTATTTAATTATTAATTATTATTGACATTATCATTTTATGAATGATAATAACTACTACCTACTTTCCTACTTTATTCGCCTCATGCCATAATAGGTTGAGTCGAGTGTTTTAATACCTAAGTTATATGCAGTTTCATACACTACTTTATCTTCACTCATAGGAAAAATTGAAATTAAACAAAGTAGGTAGGTTACAAGGAAGTAATTTATTTGGTATAGTAATATGGAAAGCGCGGGAAATTAAGTTCAAACTACGCATGCGTGCGCCATTTTTTCACAGTTCGAACTGCGCATGCGTGCGCCTTTTTTTCATATTCAGGCTATAACCATAAACTAGTTTAATGAATTAATAAAAATAAAAAAAAGCGGTACTATAATGAGTTTTATGATACAGTTGGCGGTACTATAATGAGTTTTATTCTTAATTTTATGTATATGCGTCTATAAAGTGCGTCTGTATAGAACCGTCTTTGAATTCGTAATTCGAATTTTTCGATTTGAGTGTAGATAAAATGTTTTTTTTGTATTTCTGGAAATAAATAAATTGAATTGTTCGCGCTATAGCAAGCTTATAATCACTATGGTGCCTTCCGGTAGTATGTCGTAATCATAAGCACCCAAGTCCACCCGACAGATACATACATGAATAACATTTACCATTGTGAGCGTCATCCTGTCGATCTCGTGCTTGTCCTTCGTCTTGTGCTGGCGGAAGGGGGAGTGGCCCTTGAGGAGTTTGTACAGCATGCAGCCGAAGCTGAACCAGTCGGCGGAGGAGTCGTAGCCGGTGCCTTTGGATAGCACTTCAGGAGCCATGTAGCCGTGTGTTCCGCTGGAATCAGAAGCAGAATATTTAAATCTGGGGACATGTTTTTGCTATAAACTAATATAAGAACAAGCGTGACCCTCATTCATGTTGGCAAGTAGTTACAGTTTTACCCATAATATAAGTCGCCCCGATGTTACGTGTACTAATATTTATTCTGTGCCGATGTACCTGCGCCGTAGACCAATTTCTATAGCGCGGGAACCTTCTTTCTACCTATAGCAATCGCGCGCTAAAATCTTGGTTAATCGATTTCGCGGTAAAATTGTGGCTGGTTGACTTTTAGATGTGAGCGGGACAGAGCTATACAGCGGGTCAGAGCTATACTATATACGTTCGGCTACTGTCGGATATCAGTCTGCGCAAACGAAAACAGTCGATCGGACTTATATTTATTTAAAACTGTACCTCAAATATTTAGATCTCATAATTCCTACAGTGAACCGTTTTGTTTTTACTTAAGTTTATTAGTTATAATTTTTTTATTTACATACGTACATACATAGACACACGCCTCTTTCCCCGAAGGGGTAGGCAGAGACTCAATGGGCCTCTTTTCATAGTGGGTTGCACCATCGTGGAATATAGACGTGACAAGTGGTGAGCTCATCGCCGCCATTGCTTCCCACGACTGACTCAGCTAACGCTTTCTTCCAGTAATTTTTCAGTTTTGTTTTTTAATTGGTACACATTCTATTAAATAAATAAAATAAATAAATAAATATTGCTGGACAAGTTCACACAACATTATCTAGCCCCAAGCTAAGCCAGAGCTTGTGTTATGGGTACTAGATAACTGATATACTTAATATAATACATTACACAGATAGATATTTTTTATTATACATAGAAAACACCCAGAACACCCTGAACAAATATCTGCAGAACGCACAAATATTTGTTCCGAGGCGGGAATCGAACCCGCAACCTCCTGCGTCGCAGGCGAACGTTCGCCAGCCGCGCCACAGAGGTCGTTAAAAGCTAGCAACCACGACAAATCTTATACCAACCAATCTTATCAACAAGTCCGGGTAATCCCAGTTTTTTATTTGATCATTGTTAACAAAAATCTTCTTCTATCATGGCACTGGCTTTTTTTGGACACCTTGCACTGTGGAGCATGATTGCATCAGAATTAGAGGTTTCTTATTTATCTGTGGTGGGCCGGTTTAGTTTCCTGACACACCAATAGAGAGCCATCGTTATACAGAAGAAATACAACCTCATGTCACAGAATCAAAAAATAAATGACACACACTGAGGGTGTCAGACCTAGATTTTTCGTTCATTTCCTTGCATACGTTGCACCAACAATGTTAGCCTGGATACCAGCCGAAATTACAGACGTTTAAAATGCCAAAAAAGAAAAACTTTCATTGTTTGTGGATTTGCAGGAGGTTGCGTTGCCTCGGAACAAATATTTGTACGAACTGCAGATATTTGTTCAGGGTGTTCTGGGTATTTTATATGTATAATAAAAAATATCTATCTATGTAATGTATTAAGTATATCAGTTATCGTTAGTTAGTTGTTTTTATACCCATAACACAAGCTCTGCTTAGCTTGGGGTTAGATAACGTTGTGTGAACTGTCCAGCATTATTTATTTATTTATTTAATTAGTTTTAGCTAGCGCCATCTTTGTCCATCGCCAAAGCGTCTTGCGTCATCTAAAGAAAATAAGAATGGAGACTGAAAAATTGCCCTCAAAATAAACCTAGCCAATCTTGAACTACGTGTATGAATTACCCAAAAATATTAACTCAATAAACCACCACGTAACCTCATTATACTTCGTTAATTGTATGGTCAGATCAAAATCGAGTTCTTGAGTTATACCACTAGCTTTGATAAAACACGTTTTAAAGTTCATTGTCCTTTTGTGGCCCACTATAACAACATTCAAGTCACAACAAGGGTCAAGAAACAGGGCTAAGCATGCAGCGATTATAAAAGAGCGAATGTTCCAATCTGATCGTAGAGTACGCAAATAGCCTTATCATATTCCAACTGCAAATGGAAATGGCTTGTCGTTTTAATTGAATTAAGGAAGTCATAAGGAACTAATTAGTTTCGCTGACATCTGAATCAAAAGCTTATCAAGACTGCCAGGCAGAAATCTTCATACAAAAAAAAACGCCAAGCGCCGCTCGAAAAAGCGGTTTTTATTGAATATCTCGTGAAATATAGATAATTTTAAAAACCCTCAGTTTTTTTGTATTGATTTTATTTATTCAATTTGTGACCCAATAATCTGTACCATATTGACAAACAATCGAATCTAGCCAAAAGTTTGAGGTAACTTTATGTTTTTTTATATCGAGAAATTTTTGTCCTAACGTGTTTCTGTCTGGGTGATCCCTTGGTATTATAATGTAGTATCCATGCATATTTTTTATTTGAATATTGTACTTGATTTAGTCAGTTACAAATATAATCTAAGATTGGTAATTTTGCGTTATATCCCACCTTAACGACTATAGGAGCTACTTACACACTAGCGTGAGGCTTCTTTTTGGAGAAGTCACAGGCTAAGCCCAGATCAGATATTCTCACGTGACCGTGCTCGTCCAGAAGAATGTTCGCCGGCTTCAGATCTCTGTACACTATGTGCCGCTTGTGCATGTGGTCTAGACCTGGAAAATAAAGTTACAGATTGGTCAAAGCAGTCTCTCTGCTTGGTTTTGTACTTCAATGCTGTGAGTTAGGTCAATATAACAGCAAGATTGGGCAAGGAACCAGGTAATACCCAATGTGAAACGCATTATCTACCGATTACGGACAGCTTCTTGTTCTCGTGGCACCACACAGGCGCTTCCCACCTAGTAGTAAGAAGGATCATCAAATAAAGCCGAGCCTTGTTTGGTGCCTGATTCGGTTTGGTCGCGTTGGTACTTAGAACAGGCGTAAATTTAGTTTATAAGACGGTTTAAAATGATCCTAGTGATTGCATTGAACAAAATATTTTTGATTTTGACTTTTATTGTATTTTTAATTGATGTAGATGGGGGGGGGGGGGGGGGGGGGGAACCACGAGATCATAGCCGTTCAGTTCAAAAACAATTCAGTACAAAATATCGTTTCGTCGTTGACATTCACCACTGATGAATAACTTTAATATCAGAAATCTAGACCTTCTACGACTGTGCCTTTGTATAGTTGTGGACATCACGGAACCGATATTTTGTACTGAATAGTTTTTGAACTGAATGGCAATAAGAGCTCATGGCAACCCATAATAGTAGGCCGGTTTCTTTAGTAAATTTATCCAAGAAAATAACGGAGAAGTTACTATAGGATTCGGTGATAGTGATCTGGTTGATTTTGAATTTAATGCAGACGATGGTGGATCAAACTGGTTTTTCAACCTGAACGCATTCAAACTGAATGCCTTTAAATGAAAGATTCGCGAATAAACTCTTAGTCTGTCGGAGACTTTTTATGAACTCGAAGATTGTTGTTTCGGTTGACTCACCAGCGAAGGTCTTACAGCGGCGTCGTGCCGTCGACGCGGTCACGTCACAGGCGGCAACAAGACGAGGGCCTTCGCCATTATGTCGATATATCTCGTTCGGATAAATCCCTATAAAGGACAGATAATTTAGCAGCGTACCTAATATAACTTCAGCAGCATAGAACTTCATCTCGGCCTCATTGAAGACGCCATGCTGCGACAGGTGGTAGTGCAGGTCACCGCCGTTCATTAGGTCCAGGATGAAACACAGTTTGTCGGGAGTGTGGAACGCGTACGTCATGCATACAATGAAGGGGCAATCCACCTGGAATGTCAAAGATAGATTGTCAAACAGAAGCTTTAGAAATTCAGCATGGCGAAAAATAACTGGAGTTCCCAACATGGGGTCATTAGAATAACACATTACACAATTACACAGGTTACACACAATAATAACTTATATACCTAATACAATCTTACATTTATTTTTATCCACAGTACATACAACTTCATACAAGCCTACCTAGATTTGATTGTCAATAAATGCACCATACAGCAATGATTCAGATACTGACAATCAAACCTAGCAGCAAACATCTTCAGAATGTTGTTAGAGCTGGCCCGGACCCTGCGCACCAGGGATGTGCAGCGCGCTCGCATTATTGTATAGAAACAGTTGACTCGCTTAGCTTGGGGCTAGATAATTTTGTGTGAACTGTCCAGCATTATTTATTTATTTATGTAATATCGTACCAATTTACTAGAATATTAGTTGCACCGAGAAGCTAATTTAATTTGTTATTTTGATAATCGTAAGCACGATCCTGGTCCTCACGATACAGGCCCAGCCTAGTGTGAGGGCCGTCGATAACACTTAACTTTAGAATAAGCAGTCAGCTTTAGCATTATTATTATCATTATTACTGGCTGAGTCGGCAACACTGCATGCAGTTGAGCCGACTATCAAGATCTACCTCTCCCGAATAAGCGAGAGAACATCAGGAGATGATGTACTCCAGTTCGTGAAGGAGAGGTGCCAGGGCCGGATTCAGGGGGCGGAGATTCGACTGTCTCTTCAGCGCCTGCAGACTAACAGGGCCACTGACTTCCAAGTCATATGCTCTCCAGGTCCAGGCGAAGTACAGGGATGTGCTCCTAGATCCGGAGTTCTGGCCAGCTGGCATTGTTTACCGACGCTATAGGGAAGCGTTTTCGAAACCAAATCCCCTTGTCGTTAAGTGATAGTTTTAAGTATATCTTTATATTTATATGTATGTTAGTTGTAAGCTATGGGCCTTTGTCTAGGTACAAAGTACATTTTTCACTGTTGCCTGAAATAAATAAATGAATTGAATTGAATTGAATTATCAGGTTTTTTGGTACTATTGCTAATAAATGTAATAGCTTAGTTTATATGTAACCGATTTTGTTGATAAAAAAAAAACTTTCTTTCCAAATCATGTTCAAATCATTGGTTACTCAGACCACGCGTTGATTTTGAAGAGGAGTTTACTGCTAGGGCGCTGATCCTACAAACGAAGTTTGCTGCTATTTATTCATTATCCTATCAAACTACATTTTTTTTATACACGTTCAATACTCAAATCCCTGACCCCGTGGAGGCAGTTTCTTAAATAAAAATTGTGACCCGAAAATTCCGTTCCAGCGGGACTCGAACCCGCATCTTCGCCTGTAATCGGCGATGCCTTAATCAGTTCGGCCATAGAAAAAGCTATGACGCTGGAGACGAAATTTGTGGGCACTATCAACTCGGCTCAGCAGGCGAAGATGCGGGTTCGAGTCCCGCTGGAACGGATTTTTTGGTTCACATTTAAATTTAAATTGTATGGGTTTCAAGCCTCTGTCCAAGAGGCAGAAACAAGAGGCAAGAGACAAGAGGCAAGAGACTCACACCGACATAAATGTTTGTATAGTAATCTTATAAAGCATGCTAGTTTGATTGAATACAATTCAATGAACTGACAAACCACAGGTCTAGATTGTGTCCACAAAATTTCATTGACATTAATTGATTACTAGATAGATAGACACACTAATCAAAGTTATATAATCTAGGGCGCTCCCCAATGGGCGGACGATATCTATTTTTTTTTGGGTTATTAACCAAATGAAGAGCAGACTTCGGTTTGCATGGAGCAGACTAGCGGTAAATGTGCTATGTCTTAGTGACCTTGCTTTTTGGAATCTTCCACTCGGCTAGGAAATGTTCTCATCAATCTTACTTCAAACATTTCATCTTACTTTGGCAGACACATCAAAAAAGTAGTAGGTCTATTTTCAACGTCCAAATTGAAATCGCAAAAAGCTTCAAAGAGCAAAAGTCAGAGTCGAGATCCATCAAATAGAAAAGTACTTTCTAAAATCAGGTCAACAAAGTTTAGATGCAGTTTCCTTACGGAATAGATCCGAAGTAACGATCCAAGCGAAGTAGGGAAACGGTTTCGAAATAGACTTCTGTAAAAGTAAAGAGCCTGACTATTCAGGAAAGCATTAACTACGCTTAGTGCTTTCACTAACAGCAGTGAAGATCATCAAAATATATAAAATCGTTGCGTGACTGACTGACTGACTGACTGACTGACAATCAACGCACAGCCTAAACCGTAAGTCCTAGAGACCTGAAATTTGGAGGGTACATTCCTTATGTGGTCTAGGGGTGCACTAAGAATGGAATTTCCGATACTCCCGCTCTAAGGGGTCCAAAATGGGCTTATAATATACAACAAAAAAGCTCTGTATTTCAGAAACCGTTAGCAGTAGAACCTTGAAATTTTACATGGAGATTCCTCAAATAAAATAAATAAACACGTGTTTCAGCGATTCCTGAAATTTTCCTGAAAAATGGAATGGGATCGTTTTCTATGTAAAAAAATAAAAAAACTTTAGTTTTTACAACGCAAAGCCTAAAACGCTGATCGTAGAGACTTGAAATTTGGCCAGTGTATTCCTTTTAGGGTGTAAAGGTGTACTTAGAAAGGAATTTGGAAAATTCACCCTCTTAGGGGTTCAAAAAGGGCTTTTAACGTATACACTTTGCGTTTTGCAACGCACAGTCTAAACCGCTGGACCTAGACACATGAAATTTGAAGGATGTATTCCTTTTTGGGTGTAGGGGTGTACTAAGAAAGGATTTTTGAAAATTCACCCTGTAAGGGGTCCAAAATGGCTTTTAATGTAAAACTAAAATGCTTCGTATTTCGGAAACCGTTGGTAGTAGAAACAAGAAAATTCACAAGGTAATTCCTTAAATAAAAATAGCCAACATAAGTTTCAGCAGTACCTGAAATTTTGCTGAAAAAAAGCATGGGAACATTTTCTTTGTAAATAAATACACTTTAGGTTTTAGCGAGATTTCAGCGTATTTCGGCAATTTCAAAGTTTGTTTCACGGTGAAGTCATTAAGATCAAAATATTTTCAGGACCTAAAGGTTAAAATAGGACCCCTAAATTGAAAAATTTGAGTATGGTGTCGTTTAGAAGGTCGTTTGACGGTGTCGTTGTTGAGATTACATATTTTCAGGATCTCAAGGTTAAAATGGGACCCCTAAATTGAAAAACTTGAGTATGGTGTCGTTTCAAAGGGCGTGTCACGGTGTCGTTGTTGAGATTAAAACATTATCAGGACCTCAAGATTAAAATGGGACACCCAAATTAAAAAAACTTGACTATGGTGTCGTTTCAAAGGTCGTGTCACGTGTTGTTGTTGAGATTAAAATATTTTCAGAACCTCAACGTTATAATGTGACCCCTAAATTGAAAAACATAAGTATGGTGTCGTTTCAAATGTCGTTTGACGGAGTCGTTGTTGAGATATATTTTACGGACCTCAAGGTTAAAATGGGACGCCTAAATTTAAAACCTTGAGTATGGTGTCGTTTCAAAGGTCGTGTCACGGTGTCGTTGTTGAGATTAAAATATTCCAGGACCTCAAGGTTAAAATGGGACCCCTTAATTTAATAAAATAATAATAATGTGGTATCCTACCTGTAAATCCCACTGGCGACGAGATACACCGCGAAAAAATACCACCACTTGCTTATTTATTGTGTTTTTGTGCATCGGAATAAAATGCCGATCGGTAAAACCGAACAATTCGATATTTCGAGTAAAAAGTGATATTACGACGCGTGGAACAGTTCATGGCGCTCACTACAATTAAATCAGAGTTACAAGTCACAAAGACACCTGATTTGGGGGGGTGAAGGGGGAGGGGGGGCTGGACGAGGCGCAGCGCACGCGGGCCGCGTAGGGGTCGGCAGCGGCGCCAGCGCAGCGGGAGCACGCGCTCCCGCCGCGCCCGCGGGCGATGTGCAGTGCGTGGAGCAGCCTTGCTGGCGGTGCGGAAAGGGGCACCGGACCATCGGATGCTGGTTTAGAAATTATTCTTGTGACGGTTGCGGGCAATGTGCATACGTTCGGGGGAGGCGCGCTAACTTACAATAAGCATAGGTAGGATACCACAAGTGGAAAACCAAACATGCTACTACTACAACAACTAGAACATACTATTACCACAGTGTAAAACATAATAATTCTGTGCTATTACGCAGAGTTATGGATAAAACAATATTACGCGTACGAAGTCGCGGGTTACAGCTAGTGTGATATATATATATAGGTTTGAGCCACGTACTTATAGCAATTTATGCTAACAACTCAACTATCATAGTGCTCGTAAACGGGCGATTAAAATTGAGCAGCACCCCAGATTGGGTAGTACATTATAATATAAGGCATATTAGACCAAATGGGTTAACAATTGTTTCACAATTACTTAAATATAGTATCGGGGAATATGTAGCGAGTAACGTAGTAATTTTAGTAGTAGTAGAGCATTTTGTAGTAGCAGTAGTTAGTGCTTTTTTTGTAGTAGTAGTAGAGCTTTTTTGTGAAAGGGTTCGTTCGGGGAAGTACTACCACCATATCTATTTCTGCCGCAAAGCAGTTGTGCTAGCATTACTGTGTTCCGGTTTGAAGGGTATGGTTGCCGGTGAAATTATAGGCACATAAGACTTTTCATCTTTATGTCTCAGGGGGGCGGGGCGCAGTGAAATGCCACATAGGGAGCGTCCTAGGTGAACGTGACCTAGTTATGTGATAATGCACTGGTCATAGGCAGAGGGTACCGCTTAACAACAGATGGACCATCATGTGATTGATCAGTCATTCCAAGTTATACAAAAAAAACGTTAAGGGTGTTACATAGACACTAGTATTTATTTAATACAGCAATCTACTCGACACTCCACTATGTTCCAGTATGTACGGAGACAGTCGCTGAAGCGGAGTATCTATTAAATAAATTGCTCGTGTGAATGTGCCTACACAGATTGCTGTCCTGGAAATGGCAAGTGGCAAATTTAGCTAGCATTGAACAGGCGGAATGCGAAAATATCAAGGCAATAAACTTACGAAATGCCGATTTGTAACGACGAACGGAAATATTTAACTGCATATTGCTATCGTATGGGAGCGTTGCTGTTGTTTGTAAATACATTTAGCGCTTATCGACTGCTGGATAAACACAAAATCATATAAACGAAACATAGAAACTAGAATCAACATTTGACATTATCTTGCTAGTCACTTAGTAAAATGTTTATGAATTACTTGCGTATAGCAACGGTTCCCCAGAAGGAATTAAGTTGGAAACTTCGTAAAATAGCGAGAAGTTTCTAAAAACACTCGACTCTCCAGAGCTTGCATACGTGTTAAAGTAGAGTTCGTGTTATATGAGCGTGTTAGATGTTAGAAGTTGAATCATTGTACGGTATGTCCGAGAAGGAGAGATAACCACTATTCCCAAATAGTGCTATTTGCGAGTTTTGCGAGTTTTGTGAGCTTTCGCGACACGGTCAGACGAATCGGCGCCACGCCACCCTCCCAACAGCAGACGACGCTACCCGTAAAAGATAAACCAACTCTACAGAAACTTTAAAGAAGTAATCTAAGTGCATTTGAGGGTAACAATTAAGAAACCTTTTAGAGCATGAGATAGATAGATAGATTAACTCTTTATTGTACACAAATAACACACAGAAATACAAAACATAACTCAATAACAAAAGAAATAACAGAAATGTACAATGGGCGGTCTTATAGCTTATAGCGATTTCTTCCAGACAACCTTAAGATGGAGAGGACTATATGGAAGAATGGGACAGTGGAGTTATCACCTTGACAAATACACATATCATTAAATATATACAAACCTACATTATAATACATAAAATATATACATAATAATATAAACACAACATAAAAACAGACAAGAACAATGAAACTCAACAGGACGAAGAAGACGATTGGAGATAAAACAGTTTGACACGATCTTTAAAAGAATGCAATGACGGAGCAAGCCGAATCGACAACGGTAATGAATTCCACAGCCGAACAGCTTGCACCGTAAAAGAGTCAGTGTAGAAAGAGCTGTGATGAATGGGGAACTTTAGAGCTAGATTTTCTGATGAACGAAGAGAATGAGGGTTGGAACAATGGAGAAACTCAAAGCGCTCCTTCAGATACGGTGGAGCAGAAGGATTAAACAATATATTATGGAGAAGTGAGAGGATATGAGTATTACGGCGATGGCGAATGGGAAGCCACTTGAGCTTAGCGCGGAACTGGGAAACATGGTCATATTTACGAAGACCGAATATGAACCTTATTGCAAAATTTTGTAGGCGCTCAAGCTTGTTAAATTGATCTTCTGTGAGAACAAGGTAACATATATCGGCATAGTCGAGAATGGGAAGCAAGAGAGACTGCCAACGCAACTTTGTGGCAGTCGGTAAGAAGTTACGAAGCCTTCTAAGGGAAACCGCAGACGCAAATATGTTATTACTCACCGATTGGAGTTGAGGACCCCATGACAAATTTTGATCAAATATTACACCAAAAAATTTCACATTTTTACTAAATTTTACAAAAGTTCCGTTGAAAACAACTGATGGAATTAACGCCATATCTATCTTGGACATCATGAGACTGCTGCCTATCACCATAGCCTGAGTTTTGCTGGGATTAACTTAGCGAGCATGAGCTTAGGCGTATCGATATTGTTCAATGTAAGGCAAGGATTGAACGCATCTGATTCTATTAAAATTCCAAACGTGAAATGAAAAATGGTTTCCGGAAAGTATAAATTTATTGCTTTCTCGGTTTGTAAACAATTCAGTCAATCAGGCATTTAGACACCGATGGATAGACAAAGGCACAACACGGCTTTATGAGAGGTTTGCTTGCGTAAATGACAGAAAATATAACATATTTGTTATATTTTCTGTCATTTATTTTATGCGATACAGCATCTATACCTTGCTTTGGAAATAAACCATAATAAACACAACAGAAATAACACAGTAGATTTAATGTGAAACAAAAACGCTTATCGAGAATCTATTTAGGTTCTAGTAGATGACTCGAATGAAAACAATAATGTTATTTTGGCTTTTAGCCCAAAAAAGATATGAAACGTGACGTTAACTTAGTAAAGGTTCATAAATCAAACGTTACATTTTCACGGTCGATAGAGGATGAATACGCTGCAATATATCAATTGCATTGATAAAGAAAATCGTATCAACTCATGACGGACACATATGATCGAATATCAATAAAATTTGTCATTCACGGCCCACCCCTATAAACCAGAGTTTGCTTTCTCGTAAACATAAAATAAAAACATTTTATTAGCGCACAACCCAGCTTTAAAACAAGGTCATGTGAAATAAAATAGGTAGAACGACTAACAGTCCCCGTTTTATAAACTTACTTCAGAATCCCGCGGCCTTTTAAAGTTTCGGGGAAAGCCGTTGTAGGTTACGACGAATATAATACTATAGTAACGTGTGTCATGCCTTTAATAGCATTATACTCTAATGGTCTACTCGAACGATGTTAATGTACTAGATAATCTTCTATTTCAGCAGCTGAATAAATATCTAGCTGCTAAAAAAGACAACAATATATTTTGATTTAGTTGATATAATGTACCCGAAAAGAGCGGGCACTATCTCATAAATCTTCATCCCCTTTTTGCTGACCCGAGCGCGACCTAGAAACCGAATTGTGTAAAATTTCAAATGAAAAATGAATTGTTGTTTTCGAATGGTAAAACAAAATGCAGCGGAAGTGAATGGTTCTACGACAAATTGAGGGCGATCCAATTCGTTTCAGTCCAATTGGCTGCATATCGTTCATGTGCCCGATACATCGCTTATAAATATATGTAAGAGTACGATCACGCCCTATTCTATCTACTGAATCAAACGAACTGGTCATCGATAAGCAATCTGATATGATACCCAATGTGTATTAAGACAGTGGCCATTTTAACGCCAGTCCGGAATAATTAAACCAGTTTTTAGGGTTCCCTACCCGAAGGGTAAAACGGGACCCTATTACTAAGGCTCCACTGTCGGTCTGTCTGTGTAGCTGTCCGCCTGTCACCAGGAGGCTGTATCTCATGAACCGTAATAGTTAGACAGTTGAAATTTTCACAGATGATTTATTACAAACAAATACAAAAACACTGAATAAAATAGATATTTAAGGAGGCTCCCACAACAAACGTGTTTTTTTTGGCGTTTTTATAGATAAGGGTACGGAACCCTACGTGCGCGAGTCCGACTTGTACTTGGCCGGTTTTTTAAATATACATTGTGTAAAGTCAAAGTCACCATGCTTGGTCGGCTGATTGTTGATCGCATTGTTGGTGTTAAGTACTCAGGTAGATGCTGCTGCCCATCCACTGGTGTAATCCCTTAGTCAGCTTTTACGACATCCACCGGAGAAGGAGGGGTATATTCAAGGCCGGACACACCGCAGCGCTCTTAGGTTAGGAATAATAATTTCAAATTGAAATAAGGAATCAATGCATTACATTACATGCATTGCATTGCATTGCATACGCCTTTTTTTCCCGAAAGGGTTGGCAGAGCCTCAATGGTACTCTTTTCACACTTATTTGCACTATCGTGGAATATAGACGTGACAAGTGGTGTTATTTCTTGCAGTAATAACACATTCCATAATAAGCTAGCAGCCAGGACAAATCGTATCAACAGTTCGGGTAATCCCTTAGTCGGCTTTTGCGACATCCACGGGAGGAGACGGAGAGGTCTATTAATTTTTTTCATTATTTAACTGTCAATTGGGTCAAAAGTGCATATTGGAAAATATAACGCTGGAACTGTTAACTGTCCTCAATTTTTCCTAGATAATGTGGAAAAGTAAGATCAACAGAAATTAAAACCAAATTGATATGAATAATAGTACCAATGAAAATTTGTGAAAAGATTAATGTAGTGGAGAAAATGGTCCATTATCCACTCCGAGACTGATGCAAAGCACGTGAACTACAGATGTAAATAACATTACAGGGGTAAATTACATCCCAAAATGCTGGTAACGTCCTACAAAGTAGCCTATTCCAGCCGAGTTTGAGTTTGCGCACTGGCGCGTCTTCTTCCGTAACCTATTTTACCTGAGACATGATTCGACGTTACTCCCACCTAAGACTCCCGTCGGAGCTCCCGAGGTAAAATATTACATTCAAATATGTGCATTACAACCCTATCAATTAAAATATCCACAGTTTTCTTTTCTCTATTCGAATTTTGTAAATGAGATGAAGAGGTTATGTACAAAAGTACAACTCAAGTTTAGATGATCAATTCGATAAAAAAATCTCCACTTTGGTGGATACTGGCTGAGAACCGCCGAGACATGATGTCAATCATAATGTTACAGCACAACAGAAGATTTTATTTTTTTAGACATGTTGTAAGGAATTTCTCTTCAACTACTAACTAACTACTAACTCAGTTTTCGCTTCGCTTGGACTATTCTGTCACTTTCTAACACACCTGAATTTAATGACTATTTATAGTGACAGATTTTTTTTTATATTACTTAGAATGACCGATCAAGCAGATGGCCCAAATGATGATAAGCGGTACCCTCTGCCTATGAACAGTGCATTATCACATAGGTCACGTCCACCTACGACGCGCCCTATGTGGCATTGCACTGCGCCCGCCACCCTGAGACATAAGGATTTCAACGGCAACCATACCCTTCAAACTGGAACACAGCAATGCCAGCACTACTGCTTTGCAGCAGAAATAGTGGTAGTACTGCCCCGGGCGAACTCTTTCACAAAAAAGCTCTACTACTACTAACACTGTCAAAACTAATAGTCCAGTAACTTTGTCGTCTGAAAGTATGGGGTAGTATGCGTCAAATCCGGTAGTTCTGATTTTTTGCAGACTTGTTTATGATGTTGCCCTAATGAATAATCCAAGTTTTTGACCTCGAGCGCCGAACGCAACCTTGTCAAAAATAGAAAAAACCGCGAAAAAAACATTATTTTTCCAATTTTGGCGATTATAACCCTAAAGGACTAGTTTTTGAGAAAACTTTCTTAGGACGTTTTTAGAGTAGACTAAATTTGCTACAATATGATACTAGAACTGTATCTGTAGACCCAATAGTTTCTGAGATTAAGCCTATCAAAGTTTATAATTTTTTTCGAACTTCGCAAATTGTAATATTTTAGATGTCACTCGAATAACTCTAGCTCCCGCTAAAACAAAGCAATGCGAGCACTACTGCTTTGCAGAAATAGTGGTAGCACTGCCCCGGGCGAACTCTTTCACAAGAAAGCTGTGTACTACTAATACTGTGAAAACTAATAAATCTAATAACTAGACATCGGATTATATGCATTTGCATGTTTGCATATGCAAATGCAGATAATGCTATTTTTATACCGTTGTTGCATATTTTCGTACTTTTTCATTGATAGTGCTTATTTCAGTAGCTATTATTTCCACCACATTTCAGCCATTTACCCGATGCAATTGAGAAACTAGAAACTAAAAACTTGCCTCTGTGCAAGTCCTTCGAAATAAAAGAAAAAATGAGTGAACAGAATAACGTCCTCCGAATTCACTATCGCAAAAGGTTCGTGGCAAATTAAGTGCAGTTATGCTTAAAAATCCCAGTCTTGAAGGAATAAATAAAATAACCGCATTTATCAACGGCACCGGACAAACTCTGCCTGATGAGGTCTCTGCAGAAATGGCGCCAAATTTTTAGTTCCGTCCTGTAACGTCAGTTGACGTCGAAAGGCCATTTTCAGCCTATAAATTAATAAACGTCACAAGTTTGCTGCAGGAAACCTAGAAAAATATGTTTTTTTTTTCTTTATAATTGGCGCCGTACGGCTTGTTCATTTGCCATTTTCAAGTATCTGTATTTTCACTATATTGTATTTTCAATATATTTTGCAACGTTACACTCCTTCATGTTATTGTTTACTGTCACAAGAATTATAATAATAATAACTTATTATATGAGTATTATATAATAATATTATTGCAAGCAAGTTATTATTGTGGTAGATATTATAATAAACGTAAGTTCTTATTATAATTGTATTTTTGATTGTGCATATTTTATGCATATTTTGCCCTTTTTTAGTGCATATTTGCATGCATATTTTGGCATTTTGATAGTGCATATAATCCGATGTCTACTAATAACTATAATCTACTAATACACATACCCTCATTCAGAAATCGGCTACACCTAACCGCAGATATTTTTGATTTAGTGATGGATACCTAATTTCACCTGCTAGGTATATTTTTAAAAGCTGCGTGTGGCGTATTCTATGGTTGATATCATAATAAGTTGATTTCTTTACGATACAATATTTTTGCGATTACATCTCCGTGAGTATCGTTCTCAACTGAAATAGAATTCGGGTATCCTAACCTTGACGTAATATAAACAAACTGAGTAGAAACGCGGCAACTCTAACATTTTATTTATCTATAGTTTTCCATTAGAAACATGTTTGTAAGGAAATTAAAAATTAACAAGTGGACATGTTTTTGTTTTAATCACACGTTATTAAAAAGTAATCCCACTTAATGTCAAAGTTACGATGTTTGGATGTTTATTACACAATCAGTACGAAATGGCTAAACAGATTTCGATGAAATTTGGTACCCAGATTGATTATGACTTGGATTGAGCTATAGGCTTCTTTTTACCCGGGCGGACACAAGTAGTAATATAAAATAACCCTAACTAATATTATAAATGCGAAAGTGAGTTTGTTTGTTTGTTACGCTTTCACGCCTAAACTATTCAACCGATCATCATGAAATTTTGCACACATATAAGGAAATCAACGCGAGCGAAGCCGCGGGTGAAAGCTAGTATTAAATAAATAAGTATACCCAAAAAAAGCACTAAAAAGACCAAGGAACATTCAAAGTTTCAGAATGTTTATTGAAAAAAAGTGTATTAAATAGACCTTCTCAGATTTGAAATGTATTTTTCAAAACAAACTTTTAAGAAGTGTACTGAAGTGGACTGCTAATGATGACGATGATTATAAAAATGAGCCCAAACAAGAGCAGTCTACTATTAACCATCGATGAGTTCCGTTGTCCACCTCCATCATCAGATCAGCTCGCTGTCACTATATTATTGTATTGTCATACAATAATCAAAATCAAGGTCACAAAGTTTCAGAATATTTCATAGCAAAAGGGGTTTCAGCTAAGAGCTTCTCAGATTTGATTCCAGACAAACAAACAAGGTACCAGCAGCCGTGAAAGTTAATGGAAGAAGTGTAAAAATATTTGGTGCTACGTCTAATGAACAAATTGGCTAAGTTTTACTTTAGCGACCGTCGATTTTTGGGGTGGGAGTGGTAGGGGAGGGTTGGGGGGGAGCTGTAAACCACCCCCTTTGAAGGAAAAGTTGCGGAACCCCCCACTTTTCGAGAAAAAAATAAAGAACTTTTTGAGGTTAAGTATGGAATTTATAAAAAAGGGATCACAACGTGAGCTGCGAGCGAGCCGAAGGAGTTGGGGGAGGAGTGTGAGGCAGAGGGAGACCTCTCCCCTATAGGTGGGGAAATGTAGAAACTCATAGTTTTAGAGAAAAAAAATAAAGAAAGTTTTTAGGTTAGGTTAGAACATGATCAGCACGTGAGCTGCGAGCGAGCCGAAGGAGTTGGGGGAGGCAGTGGGAGACCTCTGCCCTATAGGTGGGAAAATGTAGAAACTCATAGTTTTAGCGAAAAAAAATAAAGTTTTTAGGTTAGGTTAGAACATTATCAGCACGTGAGCTGCGAGCGAGCCGAAGGCGAGCGTGGCCCGGTAGGGCCCGCAGCGAACCAGAACCGACACCTGCACGCCAATACCCAATAGCCTTAGTAATATCCTATCTACCTTAACTTGAACGGCCTACAGTATTTTAACTATGTATTTATATCTACAGTATTTAAGTATTTTACAGTATTTTGTGAGGTTTTCGCAACTCCCCACTCACAGGTGGTGTTTTACCACTCCCCCCCCCCCCCCCCCCCCCTTGAATCGATGGCAAGTAAGGTAAATTCCTACATAACAAGATCTTTTTTGTATAAATTCCATACTTAACCTCAAAATGTTCCTTATTTTTTTTCCCGAAAAGTGGGGGGTTCCGCAACTTTTCCTTCAAAGAGGGTGTTTTACCCCTCCCCCCCAACCCTCCCCTCCCCCTCCCCCCCCAAAAATCGACGGTCGGTAAAGTAAATTCCTACCAACAAATTACCTAGCATGATCATTAGGAGTACTTTTTTTTTTTTTTACTTTTTGAGTGACGGAACAAGCTGATGACCCACTTGATTTTAAGCGGTAACCTCTGCCATTAACAATGCATTACCTCAGAGGTCACTTCCACCTAGAACGCACGTCTATATTCCCACGATGGTGAGACCCACGGTGAAAAGGGGCCCATTGAGGCTCTGCCTACCCTTTCGGGGAAAACATCTCGCATGTATGTATGCAAATTCCGCATTTCGCAGAGTTAAGCAGATAGCAGATACCAAGTATTTTCCACAATCTACAATCCCGACACGCCACGCCTATCACGCCTATACTTCGGCTACGCAAATTATCTGATTCTTATGATAATCTTGATGTTTGCGCGTTCAGTTGTTTACACACTGGCATTAAGGCGCTATAGGGCCAACGAAAATTTTTATGTCAGGGTGTGAAGCACGCGGGGTCGCCCCGCCCACTGAGCGGGACGCAGGATGCGCCGAGTTCAATGACCCGAATTCTATCGGCGGGTAAGAGCGTTTTCACACTTTCCGATCCGATATCCTTATCGGAACACGTTTCCATACATTTTGTCGGTATCTGATATTGGAGACCGATATAATGTATGAAAATTACGGCCGATAACGGTATCGCATCGGATAGTGTGGAAACTCTCTAAGGCGCCTTGCTATTATTTTCGCACATACGGTCATAAAGTAGTACAATATGCGCACAAAAAATAATAAGTTTTAGTGCTAGTAATAAATAAATAATAAAGAATTTTTACGTAAGTTTTTTTATTATTTCTGTTGGATATTTGGATAATCACATTACCTATAAAAATGGATCGTAAGGAAGGTATCTAATTGTGGCAGAAAATCAGATGTTCCATAAACAAAATAAGTACCTCATGATTCGATCCTAAGAAATTACCTCTCCGTCTCCTCCAGTGGATGTGTGCAGTGGTCTGTCCGACCTAAGACTAGGCCCTCCGACTCTTTCTGAGGAAGAGTGCAGAGGTGTGTGTCCGGCCTAAGAAATTACCTCTCCGTCTACTCCAGTGGATGTGTGCAGTGGTCTGTCCGACCTAAGAGTAGGCCCTCCGTCTCTTTCTGAGGAAGAGTGCAGAGGTGTGTGTCCAGCCTAAGAAATTACCTCTCCGTCTCCTCCAGTGGATGTGTGCAGTGGTCTGTCCGACCTAAGAGTAGGCCCTCCGTCTCTTTCTAAGGAAGAGTGCAGAGGTGTGTGTCCGGCCTAAGAAATTACCTCTACGTCTACTCCAGTGGATGTGTGCAGTGGTCTGTCCGACCTAAGAGTAGGCCCTCCGTCTCTTTCTGAGGAAGAGTGCAGAGGTGTGTGTCCAGCCTAAGAAATTACCTCTCCGTCTCCTCCAGTGGATGTGTGCAGTGGTCTGTCCGACCTAACAGTATACCCTCCGTCTCTTCCCGTGGAAGAGTGTCGTGGTGTGTGTCTGGCCTAAAAAATTACCTCTCCGTCTCCTCCAGTGGATGTTTACAGTGGTCTGTCCGACCTAACAGTATACCCTTTATCTCTTCCCGTGGAAGAGTGTCGTGGTGTCTGGCCTAAAAAATTACCTCTCCGTCTCCTCCAGTGGATGTTTACAGTGGTCTGTCCGAACAAAGAGTAGCACCTACGTCTCTTCCTGTGAAAGAATGCCGTGATGTGTTTCCGGCCTCAGAAAATACTTCTCCGTCTCCTCACGTGGATGTGTGAAGTGGTATGTCCGGCCTAAGAGTTACCCTCCGGTTTTTCCTATGGAAGAGTGCTGTGGTGTTTGTCGGGCCTAAGAAGATACCTGTGCGTCACCTCACGTGGATGTGTGCAATGGTCTGTCTGGCCTAAGAGTAGACCCTCCATTAGTTCCCGTGGAAGAGTGCCGTGATGTGTGTCCGCCCTAAGAAAATACCTGTCCGTCTCCTCAAGTGGATGTGTGAAGTGGTATGTCCGGCCTAAGAGTAACCCTCCGTTTTTTCCTATGGAAGAGTGCTGTGGTGTTTGTCCGGCCTAAGAAAATACCTGTGCTGACGCACAGGTATGACACACATCCACGTGAGGTGACCCTCACGTGCAGATGTGAGCGTGATGTGTGCAGTGGTCTGTCTGGCCTAAGGGAAGACTCTCCGTGTCTTTCCATGAAAGTGTGCCGAGGTGTGTGTCCGGCCTAAGAAAATACCTGTCCGTCACCTCACGTGGATGTGTACAGTGGTCTGTCTGGCCTAAGGGAAGACCCTTCGTGTCTTCCCGTGGAAGAGTGTCGTGGTGTGTGTCCGACCTAAGAAAATACCTGTGCGTCACCTCACGTGGATGTGTGCAGTGGTCTGTCTTGCCTAAGAGTAGACCCTCCGTCTGTTCCCGTGGAATAGTGCCGTGATGTGTGTCCGGCCTAAGAAAATACCTGTCCGTCTCCTTCCGTGGATGCATTGAGCATCACATCAATCTACAAATTCTACCTATATCATTCTACAATTTTCAATGTAATAACTACTCATTTTGATTTCTAGCACAGATAATGTATGGTAGTAAATGTGTTACTACCATACATAACATACATACCATACCACCATCCAAAGGGCGTCGACGATTTTGGCATAGTCGTCAGCCGCCATTTACTTTTATTTTTAAGTTAGAGGCGCACTTTAAAAAAATTACATTTTCTAGAGGGTACGGGTCATTCGCAAAACATCCACTTCTCATAATGTACACCGCACTTTTCAAACTATTTTTTTTTTCAAAAAAGCTGGATATGGGTTACTGGCTCACTGACTCATTGACATCGTTATTCTCCTAGAAGGAGTCGTTTTAGTGATGGGTCATGTTCTAGGAAAGTGTTTAGTCCGTCTGTAAAATCTGTCATTTCAAAAATCCAAGCTGACCAAAACCTTTCTTCGAAATGGTGACCGATCGGATCCGTTCAAACGACGCATCCTACTGTTTTTTGGGAAAGATAGAAGAAAAAAATAAAAAAAATAAAAAAATAGATTACTGCTCTAAAATGGGTTTTTCAAACAGACTTGTCCGACTAGACTTTGGTGAATTAAAGTTTTTTACTAAAGTTAACACTCGAAAATTTGGTTTATATTGAAATGTTGTAAGCATCTTGGTGTATATAGGGTGCAAAATCACAACTTTTTTAAAAACCATGATGGCGCATGGCGGATTGTTTGGTGGTCATTTTGTAGAATCGTAAAGTTTTCAATTTTCAAATTGAAAAAAGAGACTGCGGGCAACACCGGAGCTTGATGACTAGTAAAGGGCTATCGTGTGGGAGAACAAGTGGTGTTGCCTGGTGGAAATTGCAACTTTTTTACTTTTCGTTACATTTTACTTGTATTTATATTTTACTTTTAAAACCAAGAAGTAAAAATGTAATCATATGAAAAAAGTAAAAAGTCTAAAATAAACAAACTCAAAAAAAAAAAAATTGAAGTCATTTTATGAAAAGTCCAGTGTACATATTGCGAATAAAGGAGATGTCCAGAAGTGGTATAATATTCTGAGAAAATTTCAGAAGTTATGAAATATATCTAAAAAAAGCTTATTTATTGGGCTACTCGATTATATAAATTTTATATATTATAAAACCTCCGTTTCCGAGAAAATAATAAAATTGTTTTTGAAGGGAAAACATAATGAAACAAACATGCCAAAACCACACGTGTGTAATAAATAAATAAATAAATAATGCTGGACAGTTCACATAACACATTTCACATTTTTTATCTAGCCCCAAGCTAAGCAGAGCTTGTGTTATAAATACTAGATAACTGATATACTTAATACAATATATTACATAGATAGATATTTTTTATTATACATAAAAATACCCAGAACACCCTAAACAAATATCTGCGATCGCACATAAAATAAATATGCTATTTCGTCTTTTTCTGCCTGTGCCCAAAGATATGATGACTAAAATATTCTTCTTGAATGGAATACGTGCTAACACACAATTTACAATAAATTTATCTGTGCCCTGAGCTACCTGAAAAATACATATGTTTATAAGGAGGCGAGGAATGTAGGTACCTATGCATATTGCTAAAGGTACTATTATCATTACAGGCAGCTCCTATCTATTAGTGAACTCTACAACAGTGTAGGTAGGTATCTACTTAGAATGTATCCTGAACCTACACAGAACAGATAAACTAATAAGTGAAGTATTAGTAATAACGCGACAACATGGAACGAAGGTAGGATAGTCGTATGAAAAGTTCTTTGTGGTTGTCTGTCTGCGGCCTGTCTCGCTAGCTAGAGAGTATTAAAATTCCTTAGCCTGCCTGCCAAAGAGCGTCAAGTTCACCTTTTGGGAGTGTTACAAGTTCTAACTTTATTTTGAAAAAAAAACAACATTTGAATCAAGTTTAAAAAAACTGAGGTACATTTATTATTTTTCATTAGCTGCAAAATAGCCAAATAATTAATGCCCTTTCTCCGTAAATAACTATTATGTTGCTTAGAATTTCTAGTTATTTTTATACCGGCCTTCATATATATTTTTTGGACATCTCCTTTAGTCTATTTGAGCAAAAAAATTGAGTGTATATTTTGCGAAGTGGAGGTTATGCGAAGTGGTCATATTGAGAATAAGTGCGATGTACATTACAAGAAGTGGACGTTTTGCGAATGAGTTGTATCCTCTAGCCATAGCACAATAACTAGTGGGTCGGTGGTGCGTGAGGTGCTGCAGCTGGCGTACAGTTTTCCTTTGCCGCTTACTCGCGTGTATGCACAAACCTCTACAAACCCCTGCAAACCCTACCAACACTACAAACCCCTACAAAATCCTACAAACCCTCCTCCTACCAAACTCCTTCCAACGCCTACGAACCTCTATAAATCTACTTTGATTTTGACCCTTAACCTTGACCTTGACCTGTACCTGTACCTGTATCTGTACATGTACCTGTACCTGTACCTGTACCTGTACCTGTAATTATACCTGTACCTGTACATGCTCCTGCACTAATTAATACGAATGTCGCCTCTTCGTTTATCTCACTCACTCGACCATCGTTCCACTCAGTGGAATCGTTCCACTTCGTGTCACGCTGGTCTCGTTAGCTCGATAAGCTACAGCAAAGTTAATTTGAAGAGAGAAAACTAACGTAATATTCGTAATCAGCACCCACAAATTACTTGAAAACGACACCCATATTAGTTTTTTCTGATCTTACCATTTTATAGGGTTACCAGCTTACCTACTAACTTACCCACGTTACCAAAAAATTTAAGTAATATTCGTAATCAGCAACTACAAATTACTCAAAAACGACACCCATATTAGTTTTTTCTTATATTACCTTTACGCAGGGTTGCCAGGTTACCTTCCTACTCACTTACATATGTACCTGACTGCAAATTTGATGATTTATTCGCAATCGAACGTTACTATCGTTTTTTTCAGTCTCTCGATTATACAAGCACCGTTTCCTCCCAGGGTTACCAACAATATACAAATTTATATAGTCAAAGGTTATTTTTAAGGGCTTCCTTCATAATACCACATACATTTTATTATCAAAAACTTAATTATTTATATATATTTGGAGAAAATCTAAGAAATTGCCCTAAAAACGGGGAAAATATTTCCACCTGGCAACACCACTTGTCCTCCCACACAACAGCCCTATACAAGTCATCAAGCTAAGTGTTGCACACAGTCTCTTTTTTTCAATTTGTAAATTTTATATTCCACCATTTAACAAAATGGCCGCCACACCATCTGCCATCTTGGTTTTGAAAAAAGTTAGGATTTTCGTATATTCACCGAGATGCTGGCAACATTTCTGCATAAACAAAATTTTCGAGTGTTAACTTTGGTAAAAGACTTTAATTAACCAAAGTCTAGTCGGACAAGTCTGTTTAAAAAAGCCATTATAGAGCAGCCTTCTATTTTTTTTTGTTTGTAACATTTTTCTTTAATCTTTCCCATAAAACAGTTGGACGCGTCGTTTGAACGGATCCGATCGGTCACCGTTTCAAAGAACTGTTTTGGTCAGGACCAAAAGTGCGGTGTACATTATGAAAAGTGGACGTTTTGCGAATAAGCCGTATCCTCTAGCCATTTATGTACAGTTTTCAAAGTGCGCCACTAACTTGAAAATAAAACTAAATGGTGGCTGACGACTATGCCAAAATCGTCGACGCCCTTTGGATGGTGGTAGCCGGTAACACATTTACTACCATACATTTTCTGTCCTAGTAATCAAAATGTAGTTAACATTGAAAATCGTATCCTAATGCAATAGGTGGAATTAGTACATTGATGTGATGCTCATTGCATCCACGGGAGGAGACGTAGAGGTTTTTTTTTGGCTGGACACACACCACAGCCCTCTTCCATGGGAAAAAACGGAGGGTTAATCTTAGGCTGGACATACCACTTCACACATCCACTTGAGGAGACGGAGAGGTTATTTCTTAGGCCAGACAAACACCACAACACTCTTCCATAGGAAAAAACGGAGGGTTACTCTTAGGCCGGACATACCACTTCACACATCCACTTGAGGAGACGGAGAGGTATTTTCTTAGGCCGGACAAACACCACAATACTCTTCCATAGGAAAAAACGGAGGGTTACTCTTAGGCCGGACATACCACTTCACACATCCACTTGAGGAGACGGAGAGGTATTTTCTTTGGCCAGACAAACACCACAGCACTCTTCTATAGGAAAAAACGGAGGGTTACTCTTAGGCCAGACATACCACTTCACACATCCACTTGAGGAGACGGAGAGGTATTTTCTTAGGCCGGACACACATCACGGCACTCTTCCACGGGAACAGACGGAGGGTCTACTCCTAGGCCAGATAGACCACTTCACACATCCACGTGAGGTGACGCACAGGTATTTTCTTAGGCTGGACAAACAACACAGCACTCTTCCATAGGAAAAAACGGAGGGTTACTCTTAGGCCGGACATACCACTTCACACATCCACTTGAGGAGACGGAGAGGTATTTTCTTAGGCCAGACAAACACCACAATACTCTTCCATAGGAAAAAACGGAGGGTTACTCTTAGGCCGGACATACCACTTCACACATCCACTTGAGGAGACGGAGAGGTATTTTCTTTGGCCAGACAAACACCACAGCACTCTTCCATAGGAAAAAACGGAGGGTTACTCTTAGGCCAGACATACCACTTCACACATCCACTTGAGGAGACGGAGAGGTATTTTCTTAGGCCAGACAAACACCACAACACTCTTCCATAGGAAAAAACGGAGGGTTACTCTTAGGCCAGACATACCACTTCACACATCCACTTGAGGAGACGGAGAGGTATTTTCTTAGGCCGGACACACATCACGGCACTCTTCCACGGGAACAGACGGAGGGTCTACTCCTAGGCCAGATAGACCACTTCACACATCCACGTGAGGTGACGCACAGGTATTTTCTTAGGCTGGACAAACAACACAGACAGTACTCTTCCATAGGAAAAAACGGAGGGTTACTCTTAGGCCGGACATACCACGTTACATATCCACGTGAGGTGACGGACAGGTATTTTCTTAGGCCGGACAAACACCACAATACTCTTCCATAGGAAAAAACGGAGGGTTACTCTTAGGCCGGACATACCACTTCACACATCCACTTGAGGAGACGGAGAGGTATTTTCTTTGGCCAGACAAACACCACAGCACTCTTCCATAGGAAAAAACGGAGGGTTACTCTTAGGCCGGACATACCACTTCACACATCCACGTGAGGAGACGGAGAAGTATTTTCTGAGGCCGGAAACACATCACGGCATTCTTTCACAGGAAGAGACGTAGGTGCTACTCTTTGTTCGGACAGACCACTGTAAACATCCACTGGAGGAGACGGAGAGGTAATTTTTTAGGCCAGAAAAACACCACAACACTCTTCCATTGGAAAAAACGGAGGGTTACTCTTAGGCCAGACATACCACTTCACACATCCACTTGAGGAGACGGAGAGGTATTTTCTTAGGCCAGACAAACACCACAGCTCTCTTCCACGGGAAGAAACGGAGGGTCAACTCTTTGGTCAGACAGACCACAGCACATCCCACATCCACTAGAGGGGACGGAGAGGTAATTTCTTTGGCCAGATCTCTACTCCTACTAGGTATGTAGCTATCTAAAGTAACAGTATGAAGTCAGAGTTTATTTGCAAAACAAATCGGATAATGTATTTGTTTACCTAGGTTTACTTTTACTTACCTTTGTCACAGAATAAATAATAGTACAAGTACCTATGTTGGCTCTTTTCATAATTATGATTTGCGAGTAGCCTGACTTGATAGTTTCCATTTCATCCGTGGTCACGTGACCGATGGCGGGAAAATTGACACAGATCCTGCCTCGATGCGGTCTGCGACCGGTCTGAGCAAGCCGAGCGCACGCTCTGGTACTTATATTTGTGTTTAAAAAATTATATAAAAAAATCCCTTTTAGTTTTGCTAAATTTTGTTATTGACTTCACTAATTTAAATAAAAATGAACATGACACCAAGTGTTTCATAAGTTAAAACGTGAAAGAAGTAAGTCAAAAACATGATTTCAATTTTAAAAAGGTGGTATCTTTGTGTTTTTTTTTTATTGAGTGAAGTAATTCAAATAGTGTATTGAATTAATGATTTCACTAGATAAAATGATCAAGAATATCATATATTTTTTTCTTCATAGAAAACTATAAGAATTCTTATCAAAAACTTTAAAATTCTAGACACATTTGAGAACCTATGGCGTCTTAATCTAACATTATCTATGCAAATTATTCCCTGAAAAATCAATCGATACACGCACGTCGCTGGTTCATGAATTTAGCCCAGAAAATGAGATAAGGAGAATCAAAACACGCTTAACATAATCTACAAGCGACTTGACAAACCTACATATCTGAAAATATCGAGTATCTTGTCATCACACAACTCCTTGCAGTCACATACGTAGTCCTGATCCCACACTAGGATTCCCTGTCACACCAAGACCCGTTTTTTTTAATAGGGTTAACTGTGGATATTTTGCTAAAAATACGTTAAAGAGAAGCCTATTTGACTCTTGACAGCCTCTAAGGCTGTGTCAGTAACCAACGAGAGGTTTTCTCCAGGTTCACCCGTTAAGAGGTACGGTGCCACAGACAGACACATACAGACAGCAGACACCATAGCGGTCAAACTTATAACACCCTTCTTTTTGCGTCGGGGGTTAAAAATATCATAACAGTGCCACATAAAATCAAGTCGTAACCGAAAAATATTTCTAACATTGCTTGTAACAGTCGATAACTACTATCCGAAGCTCTACAATTTAATAAGATTTAATAATAAACCGGTGTTGAGCCATCCTGCCACGTGGTTCCTGAAAATAATGTACAATTTTGCTTACAAGATACTCACTCCAGTACTGACTAGCGATAACATGATCCTCTCGTTGAGGGCGAGCGTCTCCCCTTGCTTCATCTTAATACGTTTCTTGTCGAGGCATTTCATCGCGTACATCTTGCCGGTATCCGCCTTCCGACACCCGTACACCTGCATAATGTACAAATCGATGTTACTAACTGCCTGCTGAATATTTTATATCATAAGCTCTATGTACCGAATATGGGACTTTTATAGCAAGATACTAATTTGATTCCGCCCCACTTCGTTTATACATTGACATGAAAATTATTCAGTGTTAAAATATATAAGTTTACATACATTTGCAAAAGAAAATGTTTTGCCTCTCAGGTAGGCTTAGGCCTAGACACGATACCTTGTGACAAAAAGTAATTTGATCCGAATTGTTTTGCGTGTGTGTCAACATTTTTTACAAGGACTGCTAAATAATAAGTTAGAATAGAACATGTCAGTGTACATTATTGTACGTGTGTATTGTGCAAGCCTTGCCTTAACTACATAGTACTTAGTACCGTACAACACGACATGTGTGCCGTTGAAGCCATTTTCGTCTAAGTGCCTCTGCTCTACATTTCACATTATATACTCTTCTTAGAGTACATAATGTAAAAATATAGAGCATTTTAGGAATTGCTGACAGTAATTTAGTAATAACTGTTGCTCCAGAGGAAGATATTTGACCTCAAGGTAAAAAAGCCGTTCCTACTATTCAGGTGTATTTTAAGGAACAAACATGATAATGATTCTAAACCAATAATAGGTAGAAAAGGGGGCGTATTGATAGAACATTCGATGAAGTACATTTGTGTATTGTAATGATATCAGGCACCGTATCAGCTCATTTAGCACAAATGTATTTTTAATCTATTCAAACTCAATTACGTAGTAACATTCAACGTTGATTGAAACGTAATCTTATGCACGTCATTTGAAGTAAACAATAAACACTTTGATCACCATTCGCCTGAGCTACACTCTTTATAGCTGCAGAGTATCTCATCCGGATGTTTAAACAGTCGTAAAAAAGTGTAATTTTCTTAAAGGACATTGCTCTGAGTGTATTCTCCGATCAGTTAATACAACGTGACCTACATTAGAGTCTATCAAAATTCTAAGCCTCGAGTAGGCTATATTACAATTGCGTCGGTTTTCTAGCTGAGATGAATATGGATTTAGTTGGATGTACTGCGCTAGCTCGAATGGAATTCTAATTTAGAGCGGCGAGCGAATGCTGTCCACTTGATGCAGCTGACATATTTCATTTCACGCTGTTGATTTTAACCATCTATCTGACCGGATGATATGTGTACCTATTATAGCATCACTTTGTCTCGGTTACAAATCAAATAGAACCGAACTACGAACGTGTTTCTCGACACTTTCATTTCAAATAACGTGTACCCAACTCGCTCCTGCGAAAATAGGTTTGGGAAAAACTGGAACTGGTTGGAATAGTACAAATTGGTCTTTAAATTCAATGGACTGACCTCACCGAACCCGCCTCGCCCGATAATGCGATGAACACTAAAGTCGTTCATTGTGAGCTGAATGTTTAACTCTAAGTTTTTCCATTGGCAGAACCTCGTGTATTTATCGCTGGAACAAAAAACATAATTTATAACAAATTGTACATGAATTAAATTTATTTCATGGATTTTTACAAGCTTTTATTTAACTTGACCTGTTAGTTAGTTACTATGTTAGTGTGGGACAAATCGTGAAACTGAATTTTGAACCAGATAACCTTGACCGATTGAGCTCAATTTTTGCATACCTGTCAAGATTTTAGTAGTAGTAGAGCTTTTTTGTGAAAGAGTTCGTCCGGGGAAGTACTACCACCGTACCTATTTCTGCCGCAAAGCAGTAGTGCTCGCATTGCTGTGTTCCGGTTTGAAGGGTAAGGGTGCCGGTGAAATTACAGGCACATGAGACTTTTCATCTTTATGTCTCGGGGTGGCGGGCGCAGTGCAATGCCACATAGGGCGCGTCCTAGGTGGACGTGACCTATGAGGTAATGCACTGTTCATAGGCAGAGGTTACCGCTTAACATCAGGTGGGCCATCTGCTTGCTCCGCCATTCCAGTAGTATAAAAAAAAAAAAAAAAAAAAAAAGATCCGATGACAATGCAATATTATGGTGACAGCGACCTGATCTGATGATGGAGACGCAAAGTGGACCCGGATCTATCGGAACTCTTCGATAGATAATAGTTGGCTTGTCATGTTTAGGCTCATTTTGATCAACACACGGTTCCGATCACTAATTTTATAAAAGCTAGTCATGAAAAAAAGATCTTTAACAAAAAAAAAAATGTTACCTTTCTAAAAACATTCTGAATGGCTCTCCTCGTAGTTGTTGGAATATTTCCTCGATATAAGGCTAAAACAATATTTAATGTTTTAAATTATACGGTACATCTTATAATCTTAACTGGTGATGACGATGATAACGTCAGAGTCACTGGAGGAACACGTATATATGGCTGTAGGAAATTACCTCAAAAAGATTCGGTGGTACTTCATGTTTCATTAGATATTTTTGTACGTGCGCTACGCATTCCTTAGAATAGTCCTGCAACAAAATGATAGAAAACGTTAGACTGCGAGCGGGCTGTAAAATTTTAAATTGGCTATTTTATATTCCGTTCACGAGACGGAATTCGTAAGACTGCAGAAGGAAAAGCCATGGTTATATTTCTAATTTATATACAAAGTGGGCTTTAAGTTCGGAATTTCTAACAGCGTGCATGCGCGTGAGACACTTTAAATTAAAACAATAATATTTTAATATTAGTTAAAGAGGAAAGAAATAATAATAATAAATAGTAATCCGTAGTAATAGAGCTTTTCTGTGAAAGAGTTCGTCCGGAGAAGTACTACCACCATACCTATTTCTGCCAAAAAGCAGTAGTACTCGCATTGCTGTGTTCCGGATTTAAGGGTATGGTTGCCGGTGAAATTACAGGCATATATGAGAACTTTCCATCTTTATGTGTCAGGGTGGTGGGCGCGGTGCAATGCCACATAGGTTGCGTCCTAGGTGGACGTGACCTATGTGATTATGCACTGTTCATAGGCAGATGGTACCGCTTAACATCCGGTGGGCCATCTGCTTGATCCGTCATTACAAGTTGTATAAAAAAAACAACATAATTTCAAAGTCAAAAACATTTGTTAGTACATGTTCTTAAATGAAATGAACTACTAATCTAAATAATAATAATAATATCTAATCTATATTAAAACTTGTGAATTTATACCTTTATTTAAAAAGAAGTTAAGAAAATATGTATATGATAAGATTTTTTAAGTAACCACCAGTTCTCTGGAATATTAATACCTATAACGAATACCTAGTTAGTTATGATCCTAGTTTTTAAGCTCATTATAAGCGAACCATGTTCTTTATGAGTAATAAAATTCTTTAACCACAACCACAACAACTTATTTTATTTGCATGAAATTGCGATCAACCCACCACTGCTAAAATACTATTGAGTTACTGGTTCCAGCTGGGCAAAGCCGGGGCGGGTCGCTTGTCAATATAGCTAGTTACGAGCAAGAAACTTCGTCTTGCCAGGAACGCATTAGCCTAACTTCGTCTTGGAAGAAAATGCCTATGTTTACGGCACGGTGCAGAGTTCGCTTTTGTACAGTTTTGTTGGTTTACTTCTTAGCCCTGCGCTGATATCTTATATGTAAACTAACTACATAACATCAAGATAGGTATATAATAGTACATTTTAAAATGTATCATTATCATTGGACGAGTTGAAAAACCTGTTTTTTTATTATTCTTTATTGTACACACGTAACACATCAACAATGCACAAACTACAAAGTCGAGCGTTTTCTTCCAGGAAACCTTTTGAGAATAGATAGAGATGATTATAGAGATAGATTGGTTCACGTTGAAAATAGGAAGTGATCTCTTAGAAAAAGATTCCGTAATTAAATCTTTTTCAGTCATTCATTCATCCACAGTCAGACTTCACCCACTGCGGTTTATAAGCCTCTCTTTGCCAGTGCCATTCCACCATTAAATCTTAATAATAATTTAATTATGGTTTTATTTCCACATAACCATATTCAAAAACTAGGTAAACGTTGAATTATTTCAAGAATATTGTTCCTTCAGCTTTTTTACATTCTGATTTTGTCTTCATTTCCTTATAAGATAAGATAAGTTTATTTATTTACTTAGAATAGGTACAACAAATCATAATTAACAAAACAGATGCAAATAATTATTAAAAAAAAAATGTGTTACAGTATTTTTTGCATTAATTTCAAAGATGGTCGTATGTATATATATGAAAATAAGAGAACTTTGCCTTCCGTGCTAGTTCAGAACTATGTTACGGAAATTACTCTTTCTCTCTTTTGTCTCGTATGTATTTGAGCAGAGCATTATGAAGGTATTTTACTGTTTAATTCTAAACAAAAAGCCACGTTACAATAAATAAGGCAGAAACCCCGGTCCCTCAGGTACAGGCGGGCGCGGGGCCAACAGTCAACTAACGAGGGTCATTATACGGGCGAGCACCGCCACCGCTCCGCCGGATGCCAACACACACAACCACGCGTTTCGCAGTTTGCAATTAAACTTAACGCAACGCAAGTTCCAATTCACGGAGAGCTTTATTGGAACGAATTTTAAACTACCCAGCAAAATGTCTAAACATTTAAATGAAACCACTGACCTCATTGTAAATGGACACGGGTCGGCGCTCAAAATGTGTCCGAATCAAAAGAGAAACAAAACTCATAAAAAGAAACAAGTCTGTCAAGTTTTGTCCGTCCATTGCAGCTTGATTATTGAACACATTTAAAGTATAGTTCGGAGCAGTGCAGCTCGCTGGCAACAGATGCACTAACAAAATCTTAAAGGGATCTAAAAGGAATTTGAAAGTGGCCTAAAAATTTAAGGGTTCTAAATCAAAGTACAAGAGATCATAGCCAATGGATCAATCAGGAACTACTCGATCTCACCGGCAGAAAATGATCCATGGATCACCACACTCAGCATAGAGGAATACGACGCGATGAGCAGAAGAGTTTGGATAGTTATTTTTTTAAGGTAACATTTAGCATTTGCATGGAGGGGGAATTACAGCTGATAGCGCGTTCTTTTTTTTCCTGTGGCGACATCTAGTCGTGAATGGCGTAATTAGCTTCGGGACCCAACATAATGCGTTCCGTTTTTAGGGTTCCGTAGCCAAATGGCAAAAAACGGAACCCGGAATTGGATTCGTCATGTCTGTCTGTCTGTCTGTCCGTCCGTATGTCACAGCCACTTTTTTCCGAAACTATAAGAACTATGCTGTTGAAACTTGGTAAGTAGATGTATTCTGTGAACCGCAATAAGATTTTTACACAAAAATAGAAAAACAAACAATACATTTTGGTGGTTCCCCATACCCGTACTTAGAAATGAAACGAAAAAAAAAACATCAATCCCATACGTGTGGGATATCTATGAATAGGTCTTCAAAAATGATATTGAGGTTTCTAATATAATTTTTTTCTAAACTGAAAAGTTTGCGCGATAGACACTTTCAAAGTGGTAAAATGTGTGTCCCGTAACTTCTAAAATAAGAGAATGACAATAATAAAAAAAAAAATAACTTTACCATGTAAACTTCCACCGAAAATTGGTTTGAACGAGATCTAGTAAGTAGTTTTATTTTTTATTTGTTATAAATCGTAACACGCAATTTACCTTTCATTCAATCAACTCAAATATAAAAATAAACTTTGCTGCTACGGTTCCCTTCATGGGAGAGTCCGACTCGCACTTGGCCGCTTTTCAGATTTGAATGGAACACAGTAAATATTAAGGGATATTTCATACCAAAAATGAGCTAAAAATGTTTATTGCAGCACCCCTTGTCGAGTTAATACCACAACGGTGTCGATTCTGTGCAGCATTCTCTAATTTTAAACCGCATTAAAATTATCGCGGTCTCTTTTATTTCAGTCTATTAGAAAGGGTGCAAGACAACATTAACGCGGTTTAAAATTAGAGAATGCTGCACAGAATCGACACCAGTACCTATCTAAAAACCATCGTCGATGAATCACAAACCCTTACAGTACCCTTACCACAAGTTTCTGACGTTATCGAATCGCAAGCGAGACGATAGTCAATGTCAAATATTAACCAACCAAGTTATTAAGCTTTCAAGTCACCCTGATGTCTTTGGCCAATATTTGACACTAACTATCGTCTCGCTAGCGATTCGATAACGTTTGAAACTTGTGGTAAGGGTACAGGAGGGCAATTCTCGTGCTTTAGAGATTAAGTCGAATTAGACATGTCGAAAAAAGATGGCGAATGTCGAATAAAATCTTAATTTGCTATTCTCGTGATCCACAAATAGACATAAGTCAACCAAAATCATTCGAATCGAATACGATTTGATGGTTATTGTGACATTTTCGTGACATTTTTTGTAGACATTCATGCTTCGACATTATCTCTAATTTAGAGATAATCTCTACAATCCGAGAATTGGCCTCCAGGACTCTTTCCGGAATTTCCAAAAAGAGACTTCGTCCACTTATATTTTATTTTATTTTCTATTGTTTTTTTTTTGAGTTTGTAATTTTTATCAATGTACCTCGTCTTTAGAGCACAGGTGTAGTGGAATGAAATGGAAGTGTATTGCGTGCCTTTTAAAATTGGTAGAAATTGTCTACCAAAGTTTTTGTACAACGGCCACAGTTTTACTAAAACATGAATTAACTGTGATTTGACGACTTGGAAGGATTGTAACGTTGCAAAATACTATAATAAAATTATAATTGTATTATGTTGTATTGTATTGTTATATTAAATTATTATACTTGAAAATGGCAAATGAAAGCCGTGCGACACCAATTATAAAGAAAAAAAAAACCCTTTCCAGTAAACCGTATCTAAATCGGTCAAACCGTTTTGGAGATAAATGGGAACATTATCACAACAACAGCGCTAAAACCTTCGTTAGCGTGTCGTGGGTACAAAATCCACTGTCAAGTTCCGATGACAATGCAATATTATGGTGACAGCGAGCTGATCAAATGATAGAGACAACGGAACTCCTCGATGGATAATAGTAGACTGGCCGTGTTTAGGCTCATTTTGATCAGCACATGGTTACGATCACTAATTTTATAAAAGCTTGTTTTGAAAAACATATTTTTCACAAAAAACTTATTTACACTTGTCTTATTTGTGTCTGATTTTCATTACGCGCAGATTGCAGTCCGCAAAGTGCATTTTTCTTTTATTTCCAATCCTTGCATAATAACGATGTATTGCATCGGTCTGCGCAGAAACGTGGATAATCCCAGTGAGCGCCGCTACGTGACTTGACCGCAACTGGAGCCCCAGCGTACTATTATTAGCTATTCTGTGCCCCCGCTGCTTTTACTACGAGCTTACGAGTAAGTACTACTATTATGATGTCCACGAAACACGTTCACTACCCACAAAGCTAAATCGATGCTAATTATACTAACCACTTACTCAACTCTTCACGAAAACGGAGTTACAGTGTTGAGCTGTGGGTTTGAGGGTCATGAAGTTGGACTCTCGTCATAATGTGAGCTTTAGCTCATTTATGGTGAGGGTCCCTACGGAAAATGTGAAGACTTACTTAAGCCCTGACTTCTGGCCGAAAGGGGTGAAGTTCCGGCGGTTCAAGGGACGCTTGTCACGTGATTCCCCGGGCTGCGACGCGTCGGCGATCACACGTGTGTTAGATTAAGTAATAAATAAAGTGTTTTTTAATGTGTATGTTAGTTTCTAAGGTATTTATGTTGATATGGGCTTACTGTTTAGGTTTAGTGCATTTCTCAGTAAGCCTGAAATAAAGATTTTCAATTTGAATTTGAATTTGAAAATCAAATAAATTAATGAATCAAGTAAAAAGTAATAAAAACTATAGCCCGAATACGGTGAACCACAACTTTTGGGTATAGGTACCTACCTTAGTAAGTACAATATTTTTCTATAGTATTTAGTAGTTTAGTAATTGAAAAATTCGCAGTTCGAATTATAAATAATTCGAACTGCTAAGGAGTGCAATACACTACCGTCGTCTGTCTTTCCTGAAAACTATAATCTGGGCCTCTTCAATGCTAGAGTTAATGCTCCAACTTAGGCCACATCGTCACTTACCAACAGATGAGATCGCAGTCAGGCAATGGTCTATGAAAGTTAAAAAGAAACTGGTTTTTTTAGAATTTAAATCTGGATTTACAAAAATCGGATGAGTAGTTTATATACCACTAGCAGCGCCCCGCGGTTTCACCCGCGTAATTCCCTATCCCGTGGGAATATCGGGATAAAAATGTGCCTATGTGTTATTCCAGGAGTCCAGTTATCTCCATTCCAAATAACATCCAAATCCGTTCAGCCGTTTCAGCGTGAAGAAGTAACAAACACACACACTCACAAACTTTCGCATTTATAATATTAGTGTGATTCATACATAGACTGCCAACAACATAACCCTAGTCTAAATACTAATATAGTCGGGTAAAAATAAAAGCTCTAACTTATCAAATCTTTTCAATATAATAATAACAATGAAAGTAATTGTCCTACTGTGGATATGTCATCATCACAGCACATAACAGTCGATAAAATGAGTATCCTAGAGAGTAGAGAATTGAATTGTATCGCTCTGCTGGCCGCGAAGGAAACCATTTATAGTCTAGTAGATTAAACCGTAACTTTACTAGCTGCAGTGAATCTTCTAAAGTGGGAAGAAACAATAAAGTCATTCAGGTGAATAGAGTGCGTTGTGGAGTTTGAAGCAGTCAACGATATCGTGTGGCTTTTATACAGTAAATGGCAGGTGTCCTCGCTATCTGAGCTTCCTACAAACGATGCACACGAATAATCCAGTTACCACCCCCACTGCAAAATCACAGCCCACATATCAAGATAGACACCGCAAGCACGTTTTGTATGAAACCAAGCGTGCCGTTTTATTTTGTACCTACTATGCTACGAAATATCTCCATTCGCACGGCTGCTGATCGAAGAAATTTTACAGTTCACTATGGCGCAATTAGGCATTTTTCTTTTAACATCCGACGTACTATTGCAAAGACGGCCGAGAGCGAACTGATTTGAGGTTTGCTAATAGGTGCATTGCACCTACTTTGGTGAGGCAAAGTGACACGCAAAGTAAGTGCACTTCCGTTATCTAGTGTAATATAAGCCTTGTTCAAAATGCTCAACGCTTGACTGAATGACTTGTGGTTCGATTTCAAGTTATTCAGCCTTGATCATCGACGGACAATCGCCTATCAGTATTTTCCAGAATATATTTCGGAGTGTGTACAGGAACTACCCGACCTGATTCCATCTCCTTTCCACCAGCTGACAACTAGACGTGGAGTGGAGTACTAGTGGGTGGAGGTGCCAGCCATATATGATATTTCATCCTCATCAATCGCGCATCGAGCGATCCCAATCTATCTTCTTGCGGAACTCCTTGCCGGCGCACGTCTTTCCGGATCAGTATAGCGTCTACTTTTATTTAATTTCATTACTTAGTGTTTTTTTGAGTAATTTTGTGTAATTTTGGTGGCATTTTTACCAATTTAACTCGGCTATAGAGCACAAGTGTAGAAAATTAAATGGAAGTGTGTAGCGTGACTTTTAAAATTGGTAGAAATTTGCTACCAAAGTTTTAGTTTAATATCGTAACACGTCGTCGTCGTCGTGTCCTATATGACATTATTTTCAAGCAAATAAATATATCTTTATCTTTATCTTTATCGTTCATCCCACAAGGGCGTTTATGCTAGATTGTCCTTCTGATCGGACCGGAAAAAAAATAGTTTGACAAGAGTGAATAGGTTATTTCTAGGCTTCATCTTAGACCGTATCGACACTTACCATCAGGTGAAGAGCGGTCAAAGGCATCTATCACAAAAAAAAAACTTATACTCACGTGCGAATGTGCTAATAGTTCCTTCATGATAAAATTGTCATAAATATCCCTCGCGATTCGCCGCCTCTCTTCTATACATTCTTGCTTTTCATATAATTTAATCTGAAAACAGAATTTAAATTAATCCAATGCTCTTTGACGTTCAAAACGACGGTTGTTTAGGACGACACAAATCCATTGTTAACATACCTCTTCATAAAATTTTAACTGTGGCACTGGTTCTTCAGACGTCTGTTCACAAAATTCCTTAAATAATAAATAACCTGAAACAAATTGTTGTATTACAGTAATGTAGTTGGTGAGATCATTATAAATAATATTTACACTATGCGTTAGTAACAACATCTGTTTAACATAAATTTGCCAAATAATAACATGACGATGTAAGATTATTGTACGGTGGTCGTCGTGTCGTCTGTTGGCGCCTAAACCCTCTAATTATCGTGGTCAGAGCATGACCGTTCGTTTTACGTCAAAAAGACTACAATAACATCGGTAATCTTTACCGACGGTATTGTACGATTTGTTACAAAATGTGACGCACATCGCTGGTGACTTAAGTTAACACGTGAATGTCTCAATTTGAGGAGCTATCAAATGTTCTTATTTATTATGAAAGTGACTTGAAAACATAACTAGATGGTGAAAAAACCAGTAGATCCCAAAATAATTTTTTGTTCTTCTATTTTAAAACAACGGTATATCCCAAGTATGGCCGATTTCATTGAATATAGAAATAAAATAAAAGGTCTAGAATAATTTACACAGTACCTACAAACCAAAGCCTACATACATATACACACATAGACACGCGCCTTTTTCCCCGAAAAGTAGGCAGAGCCTCAAAATGGGCTTCTTTTCACCGTGGGTTACACCATCGTGGGTTTTTTATTTTTATTGTACAGAAATAAAATATATAAGAGTTATCATCATCATCATCGTGGGATTTGACTACCTCTGTGGCGCGGCGGGCGACGGTTCGCCTGCGACGCACGAGGTTGCGGGTTCGATTCCCGCCTCGGAACAAATATTTGTTCAGGGTGTTCAGAAGCCCAATTCTCTTATTTATTTCACAGGCACACTGTAAGTAGACCGAATCGAGACTGTATTGTGAATTGATTGAAAAATTGGTATTCTGCTCCCTCATAAAAACAATATAATCTACTTTCGATTATTGCAACCATATATTAGAGTAGGATAGTGCTATATAATAGTTGTAAAGTGTGAAAGAGAGAATTCTCAGAACTTTGAAACCTTCAAGTTACAGTCACATTTCGATATAATCACATCCCGCGTTGTAATGGCAGGTGAGCAGAATGCCATTTTTGACGTTTGTGGCATCGACACTAGATCTTAACATAATCCGAACTTTAATTTGACTATTTTTTATTACGAGAATTGGGCTTCTGGGTATTTTCTATGTATAATAAAAAATATCTATCTATGTAATATATTGTATTAAGTATATCAATTGTCTAGTACCCAGAACACAAGCTCTGCTTAGCTTGGGGCTAGATAATGTTGTGTGAACTGTCCAGCATTATTTATTTATTTTTATAGACGTGACAAGTGGTAAGCTCATCGCCGCCATTGCTTCCCACGACTAACTCTGCTAACGCTTTCTTCCAGTAATAATACATTCCTGAAATAAGCTAGCAGACAGGACAAATCTTATACCAACGAATCTCCAAACAAGTCCGGGTAAACTATAGCCTAGCTTGGTATAAATAAGAAGTTGAGCTGGTTGAGTGACCAAAATGGTATTTTTTTCCCTCTCAGCTTATAGAAGTCCGCTGCTAAACTTTGGAAATAGTCCTCCAAGACCAACGTTCTTGAGCCGCCTTCATTGACAGACTTCCTGCGACCTTTATAATGTCTTTGGTACATCGAGCGGGCCTTCGTCTACTAGAGCATTTATTCCCAAACAGTTGTCAATTCTGCGAGCAGTATGGCATGCCCATTGCCATTTCTACTTGCTAATTCTGAGAGCCGTTGATATCTACATGGAAACTTCGATGTCAAAGTCAAAGTCAATGTCAAAAATTTTATTCATTGAAATCACAAGGATCATTTTGAATCGTCTTAAAAAATAAATTTACATTTACTCCTGTTCCAACGCAACCAGACCTAGAAGAATCAGGCAACAAACACGGTCTGTTTTTCTTTTGATGATCCTTCTTACTACTAGGTGCATGGGGAGCATCTGTGTGGTGCCTCGAGAACAAGTGGAAGCTGATTCAAAGAAAAAAGAAAAACCAACTTAAAAACCTTAGGTACCTAGGCAGTCAAAAGTAATACACTAGAGAGAATCAGCAAAAGTTCATAAGGCAGCACACTACGCTTGATATACTCATAATAACTCAGCTGTCGGTCCCGGCTGTTATTGATTAATAGCAGTCGATAAGCCATGTCAGAGGCCCTCGGGCGGCTTGACAAACTCTGACACCAGAGGCCAGCACTACCTTATACGAAACCACGACGACTCATAAATAACAAAAAAATGATGTTTAATTAAAATTGACTGCAAAATTCCCAGTTATCGCAAAGGATCCGAAGAATAAAAAGCTAATAAGTACCTAAAAGATTGGTGGGGTCTAGTGACGCCCGGCGCCCCAGTTTCAGATAAGCTTGGATTAAGAGTACTTTGAGGTTATTTCACTTTAGGCACAGTCCAGCTTACAAAACTTGGCAGAGCTAAGGAAGTTTTACTTAGTAAACTTTTATTGAGGACCGTGTATCGAATTGAGGTTGGCACTTGGAAAATATTCTGTAGAGCTGTTAGTAGTAGAGCTTTTTTGTGTGAAAGAGTTCGTCCGGGGAAGTACTACCACCATACCTATTTCTACCGCAAAGCAGTAGTGCTCGCATTACTGTGTTCCAGTTTGAAGGGTACGGGTGCCGGTTAAATTACAGGCACATGAGACTTTCCATCTTTATGTCTCAGGGTGACGGACGCAGTGCAATGTCACATAAGGCGCGTACTTGGTAGATGAGACCTATGAGATAATGCACTGTTCATAGGCAGAGGGTACCACTTAACATCAGATGGGTCATCTGCTTGACCCGAAATTCCAAGTTGTCTAAAACAAAACAAAATGACTGTCACAAGGTTAAGGTGGAGCACATATGTCGTGATTCAAATCTGGCGAAATAACGCACGCACGTGGTCGGTAAATATTGTCAGATTTGTATTTTCACACATGGATTCGCAAATAAGCAGGTGATAATATGTAATAAAAACGCGTGCTAAGTAAATTTAAACCTTAATTCCTTCCGTGTACCTACAACAAGATTACCCAGTAGAATGGACATTCAAAATTACATACTGTAGTAGACAAGCAGTACTTCAGTATGGTATTAGTTTTCCGAGAACGGAGATGAGATCTCACAAAATAATTTAATTCAAATAATACCTATCATTTCTTGAAATTGTCTTGCAATTCTTGCAAAAAGTATTTTTACAAGAAGTAATAGAAATTAGTATTCTATGAATTAGAAGTTTAGTAGAAATTAGTGCAGCAGTTTTCAGGATCATCCTGGCAGATCAGGCTGCACTAATTTCTACTAAACATAGCTAAGAACTATCTCGCAAACACCATCTTTCATAATAAAAAAAACCGTATCTAAATCTGTCAAACCGTTTTGGAGATAAATTGGAACATTCGTTTGCACACACAAACAACCTCTCACCCTAAACGCATACCTACTCGTCCTTCTTCCCGTCTCGGGGGTAACAAGAAGTATCAACCTATGAAATATAAACGCATACCTACTCGTCCTTCTTCCCGTCTCGGGGGTAACAAGAAGTATCAACCTATGAAATATAAACGCATACCTACTCGTCCTTCTTCCCGTCTCGGGGGTAACAAGAAGTATCAACCTATGAAATATAAACGCATACCTACTCGTCCTTCTTCCCGTCTCGGGGGTAACAAGAAGTATCAACCTATGAAATATAAACGCATACCTACTCGTCCTTCATCCCGTCTCGGGGGTAACAAGAAGTATCAACCCATGAAATATAAACGCATACCTACTCGTCCTTCTTCCCGTCTCGGGGGTAACAAGAAGTATCAACCTATGAAATATAAACGCATACCTACTCGTCCTTCTTCCCGTCTCGGGGGTAACAAGAAGTATCAACCTATGAAATATAAACGCATACCTACTCGTCCTTCTTCCCGTCTCGGGGGTAACAAGAAGTATCAACCTATGAAATATAAACGCATACCTACTCGTCCTTCTTCCCGTCTCGGGGGTAACAAGAAGTATCAACCTATGAAATATAAACGCATACCTACACGTCCTTCTTCCCGTCTCGGGGGTAACAAGAAGTATCAACCTATGAAATATAAACGCATACCTACTCGTCCTTCTTCCCGTCTCGGGGGTAACAAGAAGTATCAACCTATGAAATATAAACGCATACCTACTCGTCCTTCTTCCCGTCTCGGGGGTAACAAGAAGTATCAACCTATGAAATATAAACGCATACCTACTCGTCCTTCTTCCCGTCTCGGGGGTAACAAGAAGTATCAACCTATGAAATATAAACGCATACCTACTCGTCCTTCTTCCCGTCTCGGGGGTAACAAGAAGTATCAACCTATGAAATATAAACGCATACCTACTCGTCCTTCTTCCCGTCTCGGGGGTAACAAGAAGTATCAACCTATGAAATATAAATGAATGAAATGAATTAACTTTTTTACACACCTTACAAACAAGTTAAAATAAAAATTACCTACGCACAAAAATTCAATAATGACTAAATGTACAATGGCCGGTATTTTCGAAAAAAAGCTATATCTTCCAGACCACCTTCGGATGGAGAGGAGCTAAACCCATATGGAAGATTGGTACTTATGATGTGTATACGTATTACAAATTTATAACGATATCTACCTCAAAAAGTAATTTGAAAGCACTTTGTAACCGTAGTTGAGAGAACGGTGACCACTGACCATTATAATTCTCAAAGTAGGGGAGAGTCAGCGATCAATTCCGTCGAGTGCGGAAGCAAGGATTTGTAATAAACTAGTTTAGCCCACCACTATATCTATACAGAGGTACTGTAGACGGCAGAACGGGGCGGGCCCCAACAACGACCAGTGCACCCGATAAAGTTATTTACTGTGCAAGTAGGATACAAGGAGCTCCGTAAATTGCGTTTGTAACTCCCTCCCGAGGGCTTTGCGGCAATATCACGCTCGACGGCAAATAGAGTCGCAGATACAACTAGAGCTTTGGACTCGATTATTAACCCCTGACTAAACAGCCCAGTGTTTAGTTTGAGGTCATAGTGTTGTCTGTTTGCATGTCTGTAGCATGTTTCTTACTACAGAACGAATTATAATTTAGTTTCCATACGTAGACAGAGCTTAATTTGGAGCAGAATATAGGCTTTGTTTCATTAAAATCGGATGTCAATACCATCAGTGACCTACAGGCTGATGTTTGTACCACCATCCATTTATAATGCGTAATACGAATTAGGTACTACCTAATCTACGAGTGGACGAAGTCGCGAGCGGCTCAGCTAGTGATGAAAAAGTTAATCTCAATAAAAGTACACAACAATTAAGAGATACAAGTAGGTACATAGATAGACACACACCTTTTCCCCGAAAAGGTAGGCAGCGCCTCAATGTGCCTCTTTTCACCCTGGGTGTTACGTATGGTGATACGTATGGTGATACGTAGTGATATCATCGCCGCCATTATTTCCCACGACTGACTCGGGTAACGCTTTCTCCCAGTAATAACACATAGCAGCAAGAACGAATCTTGTAACGAATTTTACCAACAAGGACGGGTAAAGTGTTCAAAAACTTTAACAATCGTATTTTCCGTCTATGCCGAATTCAATGAACGTATATGAAAGCTTCGCAAAGTTGCAAAATCCAACTGCATGTGAGCAATAAAGAAAAGTGCATGTCATGCAGGAAAAGTGAGTGAAATTAGAAACTAAATCGTTCCGCAACTGTTCCCGGAAGATAGCGTCATAGCATTAATTCCGGTCATGAGCGAGCCGGCAACATAAATCAGAACCGATCTACGAGGGCGAGCTCCATTGACGCCCTCGGACACAAACGTCTAACGTCTAGACAAGTGACCGTCGCAGAAATTAATCACTTTAAGCTTTAGCCAACCCCAGGCAGAAATCCTCATACAAAAAAAAAGCCACAAGCCGCACGAAAAAAGTTTTTATTGAAACGTCTAGACAAGTGGCCGTCGCAGATACCAATCACTTTAAGGTTGAGCCAACCCCAGGCAGAAATCCTCATACAAAAAAAGCCACACGCCGCACGAAAAAACAGTTTTTATTGAAACGTCTAGACAAGTGGCCGTCGCAGATACCAATCACTTTAAGGTTGAACCAACCCCAGGCAGAAATCTTCATACAAAAAAAAAGCCTCAAGCCGCACGAAAACAGTTTTTATTGAAACGTCTAGACAAGTGGCCGTCGCAGATACCAATCACTTTAAGGTTGAACCAACCCCAGGCAGAAATCTTCATACAAAAAAAAAGCCTCAAGCCGCACGAAAACAGTTTTTATTGAAACGTCTAGACAAGTGGCCGTCGCAGGTACCAATCACTGTAAGGTTGAGCCAACCCCAGGCAGAAACCCTCATACAAAAAAAAGCCACACGCCGCACGAAAAAACAGTTTTTATTGAAACGTCTAGATAAGTGGCCGTCGCAGATGCCAATCACGCTCGCGACGCACGAAAAAGCAGTTTTTATTGAATATCTCATAAAATATAGATCATTTTACAAAGCACACAGTAAAGCCTCGGCTTTCTTGTATTGATTTTATATATCTAATTTTATACCCAATAAGATGCACCATTTTAATAAACAATCGAATCTTGCCAAAAGTTAGAGGTAACTTTGGTTTATTTTCTATCGAGAAAATATTGTCCTATCGTGTTTCTGGTACAGTGATCCCTCGGAATTGTAATGTAGTATCCATGAATCTAAGATTGTTAACTTTGCGGCATAAGTAAAACGTCACAAAAACTATATTGATTTGTTCGGTGTGTTCTGGGTATTATCTGGTAAAAAATATTGTAACTACGTATTGAATTGTATTAAGATCAGTTATCTAGTACCCATAACACGCTCTGCTTAGCTTGGGGCTAGTTAATGTTATGTAAACTGTCCAGTATTATTTTATTTCATTTAATAGAACACACATATTTATTTTAACACAGGATTTTTCAAAATAACCTTTAAATAGGGGTAATTTGAAAACGGTGACAAACGGATGAACGGGGTGACAAAGTTTTATATTTTTTGTGATGTGATGCGTTACGTAGCAAAGCGCGGGTATTCAGTTACGTAGCAAAGCGCGGGTATTCAGCTAGTGCAAGATAAACGTTTAGGTAATTATAATTATCTATTTATTGATTACTCCTTTAAATATTTTGTGATGTCTGAGGCGCAAAAGAACGTGGTACATAGAGCTGATAGAGTATCAATCCCTACCAGAGTAAATACGGTATGGATATCATACTTAGATTTGACGAGGGTATGGCAATATCATCGTTTTACCGCTAGAAACACGTAACTTATAGGAGCTCCGTAACTTCACATGCAAGAAAATTTGCATTATTTTCTTGCATGCTAGAAAACTAAGAGGGTTCATTGTTGCATATTGTGTAAAGAAATGTGTGTCAACATTTCAAGCATGTTATTGTTTAGTTATTCGCATAGATAGCGCACCAATTCATAGTTGGCTTTGACGAGGGTTGATGGAAACGCCATCTTGTTACCGCTTGCCATCAACACGTATCAGTTTCGCCCCCATGGAAATCTGCCCTATTGCAATGGAAATAAAAGCAATCGGGCATGGAAGATGGGAATGTAATAAAGCGTACTAGAAACGTAAACCCTTTATAGAACCTTTACAACAATTTAGTATAAAAAACCTTTGGTTAGTTACAATATTCCCACAGAATAAATAATAGTTGGTATTCCCTTAAAATTATAAAAAGGAACACAGAAGCAAATCGTGTCTAGCCCGCAAATTGTAGGGCCCGAAGCTATAATAACTCTATTCACGACTAGATGTCACCACAAGAAAAAATAGAAGTTGCAACTTATTAAGCTGTCATTCCATGCAATTGTCTTCCAAAAGCATTTTTGCGAGGTGATGATCCTGGAATGGAAGCGGCTGCAGCAAATTCCACCAAACATAGCTAAGAATCATCTCGTAATCACCAACATTTTACATGTAAAGAAAACTGTACCTAAATCGGTCATTACCGTTTTGGAGAAAAATGGGAGCATTCGCTTATCGTTTGCACACACAAACACACAGCCTCTCACCCTAAACGCATACAACCTCGCTTCGTTACGTCGCGTAAAAATAAGTAACGGTGCCGCGGCCCGCGAAAAAATTATCAAAGACACCTTTTATAAAACAGAGACATTTTACAGGCAAACGGAGCCAATTTAATTTAAATTTTCTAGGTAGATTTATCCAAACACACACTTCAATATTATAGTAGGATTTTTTAAAACTAATCGCAGTTTTTAATCTAAAGGGACAGTTTTTAGCGTATGCGACCTTATACGAAATCCTATACTATCGTATAGGTTCGAAAGAATAGTTTATCAAGGCGATATCTCCATATAAACAACATTTCAATCGGTAAGTATACAGTATTGTATTGCACGGTAGTATTGTTTAGTTGTTCGGTTGTTGCAGGTCGATATACGGGCTAGATAGGGACACATATTCATCGTGCTATATCTCTATACTTGACAACGCTACTTTCACGTCATGGAAAACCACGCGAATTTTGAGACGATAATAATTCAGACTTCTCTATAACTGATTCCGACAACGTATAGGGCTGTTATTGAGGCATAGTGTCTGTCTGTATATCTGTATGTTTTTTTTTTTTTTTTTTTTAACATTGATAGACCTTTGTTTGACCACGATCTCACCTGTGCATGGTTTCGTTGTTGCCACGTAGCTCTGGAACGGGTGTTCTGATTTCTAAGCGGTATTTTTTATAAGCTTTTATTTAACTTGCAATTTTTGTATTATAACTATGTATGTTCATGTCAAATCTTGTAACTGAATTTTAAAGCAGTTATCATCAACCGATTGAGTTGTAATTTTGCATACCTGTCAAGTTCCGATGACAATACAATATTACGGTGACAGCGAGGTAAAATAAGATAAATTTATTACGAAACAAACACAGGTTAAGCTTTGTATCAAAAATAGTGAATTTTACAAAAATAATAATAATAGTAAAAGTTATAATAACATGCAAATTTGATACATTATACGCAGTGGGTCCCAAACTAGGCTAGGCTTGTATATTGGTGATCCTGAATTTCCTAGGTCAGAGATAATAGTAGCTGCTTGTGTTACTTGTAGGAAATCTGATGATAGAAGAAAGGTGGACAATGGAACTCCTTGATGGATAATAGTAGAATGGCCGTGTTTAGGCTCTTTTCGATCAGCATACGGTTCCACAATCACAATTTTATAAAAGCTTGTTTTGAAAAATATATTTTTCAACAAAAAACTGATTAGTATGAAAGATAGATTTTGCGAGATTGTTCTCATATAGCTAAAATAGCATTCCGGACCCATGACACCCCTGAAAGATACCCCTGGGGGTGCCACGGCAACTAAGATTTAGACCCGTGGCACCCCCAGTCCTCAAATCCATACAACGATACCCCTGGGGGTGCCACCGGGATTTGGATTCGGACCAGTGGCAAGATAGCTGGTTTTGTAGATATGGTGCAGTCATTTCCAGGATCATCAAGCTCGCCACACTTTTTTGAAGGGACCTCGGTTATTTTTGATTCTATTACCTATGACAGTAATAACGTAATAATACCTGAGAGCGTACCCGAAGTATGTCTTAACGGACAGCGTGTAAGGATAGTTGAGCATTTCTAGTACCTTCGCCACATCGTAACTTCCAGTCTAAAGATGACGCGGTTATTGAGCGGCGACGTAGGGCTCTGTACGTTGTGGGCAATATGACAGCAAGGAAGTTTTACAAGTCATCGCCTGATGTGAAAATTACTCTTTTCAGATCTTTCTGCCTGTCATTTATGGTCAACTATGGTAAGTGTCAACTATGGACCGATTATACTAAGTAGTCGCACGATTGTATTAGGGTGGCATTATAACAACATCTTTAGACATCTTATGGGCCTGAAGCGCTATTGTAGCGCTTCACAAATGTACGTAGACGCCAGAGTAGATTGAAGAGGATCGCCTCCTTTATGTCCAGAGTTGAGTCGTGTCATAATGCAATCATCCAGAGTCTGGCAGATAGACTGATGCGGACGAGAGTGTACCGACGCTGGATGGAGATTGCCACCTAAGTAGCTTCCAAGGTACGAACAGTTTATCATTTTCTTTTATTGTTTTTAAACTGTATTTTAGTTTCTGATATAAAGAATTATTTATTTATTTATTTTGTTTGTTGATTTATTACTTATCTATTATTATCTGTTACATTTATTTATAGTAGGCGTAAGCATGGAAAAGAAAAGTAATTTGATAAACAATGATCTAATATTTATTTTCAAAATACCATTCTTCTGTTTGACTATGTATGCGCCTAACTCCAATATGGAATCAAATTATCATCTCGCTAATACAGGATTAGATACTGCCTACATACATTTCGATTGAATCATGGGTTTCCATTGAATGAATAAATTGCATCATCAGTAGCATCACCGATCTTCACGTGTAAGTTCCATTGTTTACAATATTTTCCGTGTATTGCTCTGGTCAGCTGACCTAGTAAGTAACAAGCTTACTGAAGCAGTTTCCTCGACGCGCATATACTTTAAACTGTGACCCCGTTATTTATAATTGTGGTTTAGCCACGGTATAGTTTGCCCAACTTATATAAATAAGGGGGCAAACTCTACCCTTTTACCAGACTGCGCCAGGAGTGGTTTTTCGAATGTATGTATGTGTATTTTATTGCCACGCTCTTTAGCCTAGACGGCTTGATGGATTTTAGCTTGAGAGGTATCGATAGATTAGTCTTAATTGTGAGAGTGACACTGGGTATATCAAAATTATTCATTCAGTCAGGTTTTTTGTATTTTTCAATAACCGCTGGTTATCAAGGCTTATAAAAGTGAGCTTCTAAAGTTCGTCATATTGAGCATATTTACTAATTTCGTAAAAGTGGGCGAGTTAGTAATAAAACGTAGATGATGAGTCCAAAAACGGGGCGAAAATGCAGAATTTGTAGACAAAATCAGAAAGAAGTCAATATCGAACAGACACGGTCATATCTTTCTCAAATGACGGAGACAAAGAACTATCGTCCGTACAGCTCTTAAGCCAGTGTTGTCACATACAATTTTGGCAAAATGGAAGAACAGGGTGCAAAAATTGGTAGAAATAGGTAGAATTTGAAATGAAAAATAGGTAGTTCTACCAATCAAGTTTAAGTACATATTTAATGATTAAAAATGCGTATAAATTTTAAAAAATATTTATTGGTTATGTTTATACATCTGTTCAGTGTCAAATTGACAATGTCAAGCAAGCGTCAGTCAATTGTGACAGATGTCAATGTCATTGTCAATCCGTAGATCTATACCATAGATTTAGTATATGTACTAGATCTACAATCAGAGATCGAAGATGGAACCAAAAAAAATATGTGCACGTGTTGGTGAAAGTCTATGTCTGAGTTAAAAATAGTGTTGTCCTCGACCAACACTTTTACATTGTCGATAGAATTCATCATCCGTCCGTGATGTGTATGGTAGATAAATTCATCTTAATGCAGATTAAGTCTTTCATGAATAACACAGTTTGGCAGATTTGACGTCATAAAGAGAATTTTGAATACAGTTAATAAATAAACCTTTATTATTTATTGACCCCTAAATATTACAGTTTTATTTATAGGTGGGATTTTAGAGTTTCCCTTTTAAATTTAAACTTAAAATGTTTGCTGCATATACCTAGTGGAGTTCTTATTTGAGTCCATCCCACTCTTCTTATAATCGATAACCATTTTTCTCGTAGCAAAGGATTACTTGGAAATCTGAAAGCACAAAAACATTTTATATCAGCCGTGCTACGCCCATATAATTTTTCACTCTGTTACTTTATCTATAGACAATTTGTTACCCCAAAGTTTATTATTTTTCAAGTGTAAACCACGCTTTATGGATAACATTAAATTTAAATGTAACCCAAAAATTCCGATCCAGTGGGACTCGAACCCGCACCCTCGCCTGTCATCGGCGATGCCTTAAACAATTTAGCCATAGATCGAGCTATGACGCTGGAGATTAAATTTGTGGGCACTATCAACTCGGCTATAGCGCCAAGTTGATAGTGCTTTATCTACAGGTGTTTCATTGGAAACCTTCTGTTCAAAGTTCGAAAGTAAAGGCATCGCTGATCACAGGCGAGGGTGCAGGTTCGAGTCCCGCTGGAACGGAATTTCTGGGGTATATTTAAATTTAATTTGTTACCTATTATTTTATTAAGCAGAAATAAACAATATTTATTTATAAAAAATAAAAAATAAATATACCCTTTCGGGAAAAAGGCGTGTGTACAACAACGTAAATATTTACTCCAAAATATCTACTACACAAACTGCAATAAAAACACCCGTGGTGCTTTAAAGTTACCTTTTCAATAGTCAATACAAAAACACACACCTCAATGTCCACCTGGTTATTATAGATTTTAAAAAAAACGGTTAAATGTTAACAGAGCACACATATTTACTCCAAACAAAGTAAACCTCCATTCTAGGATGGACAAAAATTTAATTTATAGGTAGGTATAGTGCGCGTCATGTAAAAAGTAGTAAACTATGTAGGCACTCATTGAATGCATAGGTATACATCTCTTAAATAAGTAGAAAAGTAAGTAATCTCTTAAAACGAACGCTGGAACGCCTGAAGAAGCTTGACCGCCAGCGTTCTTTTTACATGATGCGCATTATACTACGATATAGACTGCAACAGGACTATCGATATTTCTGACGTCATCACTTGGTCAAGCCCTATCGTAATCAAACATTTTTATATTTTACATAAAATATTGTTTATTTCTAGGTGCAGCAACGAAATATTATTAAAAAATATAAGGGAAAGTCCTAATCTACGAATGAAACTGGTTTTTAGGCCATTTACTAAAGCAGAATTGATAAAATAAGCAATACAATCGAACTACCAATAATCTCTTATTTACCTGTGAAACGTGTATTTTCCCGGATAATTACGTCTTGTATATTCACAGTCACAAACTGAACATGACACCATTGTCATACAAAGTAATATTTGTTATTTAATAGTAAGATTACTAAAAAAAATACGAAATTAGTTAAACTGCACAAGAGACCGTCCGGTATGGGCATGTACTCAAGCAAAACATGTCACATTCAATAAATTGTTGCTGTCACTTTTCTTCTTGCACGGGGTACATTTAAAAATGATTTCTCTCTCCCACGCTTCGTTTGTCTATTTAGCGTAGCGAAAAAATTCTACGTCTATGATCTATACTCTGTACCTCATCATTCACTTATTTAACTTAACGCGTTCCGTTTAATTGCTAACAGGTTAAATTCGATAGTAAGTAAGTAACGTTTCGTTACACGCGTGGAGAATAGTTTACAATCGTAATATTTTCAAAAATAGGCAGATTTGAGGCCGAGGGACCACCCTCGGCCAAGATACCAAGATAGGTAGATTATAGGTAAAATAGGTAGATCTACCAAAAAATAGGTAGATGTGACAACACTGTTTAAGCTGTAATCAGGCAATTATGTTAATAAAACGTTTTAACATAATTGGTGGCAATCATTTAAATTATGTTTGGTGTTAAGTATATCAGAAATTGAAATTATTACAAGAATGCGAAATTTGTATGCAGTTCTCAAACTTCGAAATAAGTTCAGAAATAAGTTATTTTTCTTTTTGGAAGAGATTTCTGGGTTTGTTCTCTTGCTTGTGACGATCATGAGAAGGATGTTTGTAATAGTCGGAATATATTTTTAGGGAAAAAGAAATAGGAAAAGATGCCCGGAAAATTTGAAAATTTGTGAAAAACTGAAAGTGCTTTTTTTATTAATTCAAGACCATTGGACAGGACGTCTGCTGGATCAACGGTTGAGCAGAATTTGATGATATTTGGCGTGTGCTTTGGCCATCTTTGGCAGAAGAGACTACTTTATAGGACTGTTTTTAATCCCCATACCACGCGTACGAAGCCGCGGGCATAAGGCTATAAACAATAAATGCTTCTAAAAAATCTGCAAAGTTTCAGTCAAACGGGCAATAGCAACATGCTAGGTATGTATTTATATAGATAGGTATCTTATGAGATCAGTTGAAGAATGATATTTTAAACGAAGCCTGAAAGGATAGCGGGCAACTTGAATTCGATCAATAAAAGTATGTGCAGAAAATAAAGTTGGAGAAATTTCCTCTGGAGAAATCTTTGATATCACTGGGGATTCCCTCCGTAGCTATTGATTCCAAGTAGACATTCGGAGCAGTAAGATGGTTGCTAAGTTGAATCTTTCCATCCATGGCCATTCTATGATGATCACGTCGATTACACTGATTCCATTTTAGGAAGCATTTTCATTAGTCGTTCCGAGACGAGAACAAGATGGAGGAACATCTTTGTCGGAGACAAGATGTTTCCGCAACGTTCCGTAATGCAGGATAACGAATAAGGTTTATTCACTCGGAAATGGCAGCGGCCGAAATTTTAAACCTTATCATCATTACTTAAATATCATGATCCAAGAAAACATAGTATCTTGGTGTGAATTGAGATTGAGACTAATGAAAACGATTTGTCTTGGGTGATAGGAACTGCACTGCTGCACAGCAGACGTACTGCTCTGGAGTGCCTTTTATAGAACACAGAACCACAATCACGGAATGAACAAAAGGATCATAGCTTAAAAAATAAAACTCTCTAGTTAAATCGTTCATACAGAATAATGCCTCCAGATTTGTTAGTGGATCTAAATAGTTCTACCATAGCCATAATAGCTGTATGGCGATCCGGTAGTCAACTGATATTTTCAGAACACCCATACTAAAGTTGATTACTGCGCTTCATTGTGCATATAAATGAAATATTTCAAGCTAGCGGCCTGGTGAAGTGTCATAGCGAACATGCAAATATATTTGCATATTTTACTCCACTACTTTGGTTGGATATACGTTCTTATTCATACGCAAATTAGCACAGCACGAACAGCAAGGTAAATTACTTGTTTGGCTAGCAGAGACAAAAGAAGTCACTATCAAACATCCGGTAAATCGAGACGGGTATATCCCATCCGGACTTGATTATCGTTAGGACAACTTCATTAGAGACAATTGCACGCAGAAGCGGTTTAAGCCTGGGCATGCGTGGCTGGGCATCTCCGGCATTGCTCACGCTAATCTTGTTTACGACGAATCCCTTCAAACTGGCCACAGACACCATCTGCTGTAGAGGCACGTTTTGTAGAGCGTTCTATGTCGCTCGTTATCTAAATGACATACCTAATATGAGGCCTCCGCGATATACCTACAGCGTGATCATTGCCAGGCATCCACAAGTGCTGGGTGTACCTAAGCCTCCTCCATGATTTGCCAATCTCTTCTGTTCTGGGCAGCCCTCATCCTGATCTTTCGTGATCTACCAGAGGTCATCGATGCATCTAGCTATTGGTCATAGATCTCTTCTAGCTGGACAAATATAAACTACTCGACTTGCAAAAATAATTATCCTAACGAACAAAGGCTTTAAAACGCTTACAAAAGCAACAGCAAGTGACCCTCGTAGCAAGGGTGAACAGAGTAGAAACATAAAAAGTTACATTCCTTTACGGTTACAATTTACAGCCTAATTGCGAACACGGACGTGTAAGCGGGTAAAAGTGCTTGTTCAATCGGTGAGCAAATTCTGAAGCATAAGCGTAAATCGTTCGAGATGAAACGATCGACTCATAGGGCACGTGTTTATATGGCACCGCTCAGTTTTTACATATTCTGCCAAAATAAAAATTGCGTCATATTTTGCATTTAGGTAATTCGAAATGGTCTTGCAGCAAGTACAGCTACTTGTTTTTTTAAGTGATTAAAGTCAAGGAAAAGTAAGAATTACTTGCTTGTCTGGGAATGTAAATAATCGTCGAATGCATCAGCTGTTAAATAAATTAATGGAAGTAAAATCTCAGCAAGAATTCTCACCAACAAATAGTGTACTTACTCTACCTACATCTATAAGATAGTTTCAGAACAGAGTAAGTAGTTTACAACAGACTTGGGAAAAAGGCTTTATGATAATGTCATTTGTGTGGTCTGTGTGGGTCTTGAGGCAACATTGTCTTCTTAGTAGCCTGATACCGATGAGCGACACAGCTTAGGGTGCGCAGTTGATAAGGTCTGAAGCTGAGCTTGAAAGTACCTTCAAACCCCCTTTAAAGATCCATGCGAATATGTAGCATTCACGATACAAAATTTCGTTCGTAGTTAGGTACGAAATTTAGAAGATAGACTCACCTAATACTTGATTGAATATTTTATCAAAATTTATTTCATTCTTCTTTTCCATATATTTGTGCATTACACTCCGTACACTGAAACAAAACAAACAAGTTATATAACATTTTTTAATGATTTTATATAAGTAGGAGACGTATAGACGTAGAGCTAGAGACGTTACATCTTAAAATATGAAATGTGTGCCTTGAACTGAAAATGCTTTGAAACCTCGAATGCTACAAACCTATTCTACGAAATGCATTCTTAACCAGTAACCACGTCATAAAGTGTCATAGAATCCTGGAATGATTATGAGTTATTTTTATAGTTTTGTTTACTGTTTACTAGAATTTTATTGTTGAACTTGAACTTTATTCGACCCCAATGTCTTAAGATAGCTATTGTTTGATCTGTAAATCTAATACGATTCAACTGAAATTTTAAGAACTGTGAACTGGGTAGGTATCTGAACCTATATGGGTCATTCTCAGTTAAGAGGTAATAGCTTACTGATAAAACTTGGCCAGACAAAAAATTTTGAAATTTGATTTAATTTTTTTACAGATTTATCAAAACAACTTGTTTTTTAATATGTGCTGGGTGACCAGTCAATTTTTCATTTTTTTATCATTTTACAGAAAGCCAGGGGAGAGACTTTTATGTTTTTTTTTTTATAAAATATAAATAAATGCATATATTAAATGTTTGTCAAATTTTTATAAATCTATTAGATGATGTATATGCATTTTCTAATGTTTTTTTTTTTATTATTCTTTTTTACCTCAGAAAATAGTGATTGTTGAGCACAGTCTAGTCCCTCCCCTGGCCTCTTGAAAAACAAGAAAAAAATAAAAAAATTACGGATTATTTTGCAGATCTGAATAATTGAAAGTGTAATTCAGTGTAATAGTCCATTTAAATCAATATTTATACGTCTGCTGAACATTTTTGCAAATGATGTACCAGGGGAGAGAAAGCCAGGGGAGAGACTTTTCAGTAAGAAAATCGATAATATCTCAAAAGTGTTTAATATTAGTTAATAAAATGAAGTATGTTTGTAATCTATAAGTAAATTAAAGTCAATATAAATATATAATTAAGTATTTAGAAAAGTTAATCCAGAAATAAAGCTGACCAGGGGAGAGAGTATTTCACCAGAAACCAACAAAATTGATGAACAAAAGGATCAATATGAGTGACAAAATGTGGAAAAAAGATCATTATTACAACGTTGGTTTATATTTGTGGATCAAATGAATTATGATTAGCATTAATACTACAATAATTAAGATCGCAAATACAATATTTTTTAGATTATAAGAATGCCAGGGGACGAGACGCAATTTCTGGCGACAAAATGTATCGTGAATATAATCCATTAAAAAAAAAAAAAAAATGTTACTTCGGTTACATCATTACAATCATTCTTTATATTAATTTCTAATACAGACTAACTTAAAATGTTTTCATGGCTTTAAGATCACGTAAACTTACTGATTTACTGTAAATACTAGCTGGCGACAGGCCAGGGGAGAGAAGTTTTGCATGTTTGAGGTGAAATTGTGACAAAACTAAGTTAATTAATTATTTGAAATTGATTGTCCATAAAGTTGAGCACTTATATTAAGAGATTATGATATAATATTTTCTCAATTTTCGAAAGAAGTATGATTATTTACCCGGGACATCGTTTTTACCTCTTAACTGAGAATGACCCATATCGGTACCTATCTGACTTGGCTTTCATTTATGGCTTTGGGAATGTCTTTAAGAAATGCTATTGTCTGCATTATATATTTTAATAGCAGTTTTTAAACGTAAATCTAGCCTAACTTTTGAAACTATCATGGTTATGTACATAATTTTCAGTAGAAACGGGATATTTACCATGATTTTTGAGTTTTTCGGCACAGTTGCATGCGCCATGATCACGGGAGAACTAACTAAAGTCTTTGCGAGTAGATGTTATTGGCAGATATAGCGATCTACCCTCTTTCACACTCTTTTATTACGAAAGATACCACTACCATCGGTTTCGTGATCATGGCGCGTGCAACTGTGCCGAAATATCGGGAACATTGAAAACTCAAAAATCATTTTAAATATCCCGTTTCTACTGAAAATTAAATCTAGTCTGTCTTAATAGCGAGACCTTTGGAAAACTCCTATGTACATACATAGGTACAGGTTCGATTCCCGCCTCGGAACAAATATTTGTGCGATCTGCAGATATTTGTTCAGGGTGTTCTAGGTATTTTCTATGTACATACAATACACGCCTTTTTCCCCGAAAGGGTAGGCAGAGCCTCAAATGGGCCTCTTTTCATCGTGGGATATAGACGTGACAAGTGGTGACCTCACCGCCGCCATTGCTTCCCACGACTGACTCTGCTAACGCTTTCTTCCAGTAATAATACATTCCTCAAGTAAGCTAGCAGCCAGGACAAATCGTACCATCAAATCTTACAAACAAGCTCGGGTAATTCCTTAGTCGGCTTTTACGACATCCACGGGAGGAGATGGAGGGGTCTATTCTTGGTCCGGACACACCACTGACAACTATAGATGCGCAAAATCATGAACGATTATCTACAGGTGAGTTGCATGATACGGTAGCCCACTTTCCAGTATGCGAGACAATGTTTTCACTAAATCGCCTGTCAGTTTTATTCAGTAGAGTCAGATAGAGACACGTAAAACTTGGGTAGACTAATTTATTTATTTATAGACGAGCAGCTTTCGCTTATGTGTCTAGATCAAAACAGTTTTGAATGTCTTATTTTGGGTCACTTTTTTAAGTTCTGAATTGTCCTTCCGTAGCCAGTTTAATGACTGAATTTGTTGTAGTTTGCTGAATTTGCTACCTGAATAGTATACGAAAAGCAGTATTTTATTAGCTTAGTACTCTAGTAGTTTAAAGACAATTTACGTGACTAATATATAAAAGCAAGTCTACTGCTAGCATAGGATGCGATTTTATGAAGGTTTACCTGTTACTACCTACCTACCACATATTTCACGAAATCTCTCTTGTTTTGTTTATTCCAATGCTAAATAAGCAATTAAGTAATAAAAGGACAATTTACGTTAGTTATCTACTGTTTGTTTAAACAATAACCTAACTATAATTTATTATATCTGCACTTACATTCATTGTTAAATCAAACCTTACCTTATTTTACATAGGCACTTACTACTGTATACTATACCATACAGTAATAACCTATTTTTGCTCGGGAATACCCTACTGTGAAACCCAAATGTTAGTATACTCTATTATGTGGCTTACAAGAATTTCCCAACAAAAATAAGCTTGAAAAAGTATTCTATGTGATACACACTATAACTTTGTCAAATTTACTCAAAACCGGTTTAGCCATTTAGTTGTGAAAAACAGACAAACCTGACTAGGAAATTCAAATCCTATATTCCAGTTTTACAACAAAAAAAAAACGTGCCTACATACATTACATAGACACACGCCTTTTTCCCCGAAAGGGTAGGCAGAGCCTCAAATGGGCCTCTTTTCACTGTGGGTTACACCATCGTGGGTTTTTTATTTTTACTGTACAGAAATCAAATAAATAAAAGTTATCATCATCATCATCATCATCATAAGCGCTTTGACGTCCACTGTTGGACAAGGCCCCCATATAATTCAATGGGGGGAATTACCATAATCACCATGCTCCACAGGTGGATTGGTTTTGTCTTATCTTATAAGTATTGGTGTGGAGTATTCAGGTCCATGCTGCGGCCCATTCTATAGTGTAGGTAATCCCTTCTTAGTTGACTTTTATGACATCCACAGGAGAAGATGGAGGGGTCAATTCTAAGGTCAGACACACCATGGAACATCCAATTTTAGATAGATCTTACTAAATTTTATGTAAGTACACTGAATTAAAAAAACATGCTTATTTTTTGAGTGTGATAACAAACAGACAACAATCAAATAAAACAGATAGCATCGTAAATATAAAACATTATCAGCTTAGAAAGTTATGCACACTTGATATACTAGCCTGTAAAATACTGAGTAATTACTAATCCCACTAATATCATAAACGTTAAAGTTACGATGTTTGGATGTTTGTTACTACAGGTCTAGCGCTTAACTGAGTCAGTCCCTGAGGTATGGGAGTGTTTTCGTTGCGTCAAAATGAAGTGTGCCTTCATGTCATCTGATAATTTGAGAGACGAAAACACCCCTCCCGTTCCGCTCCCACACCTCAGGGACTGACTCAGTTAAGCGTTAGGCCTGTAAATCACGCCGAATCGGCTGAAATGATTACGATAAAATTTGGTACACTGATAGATAATGACCTAGATTGAGATCCTTAGTTCTGATTTGCTTTATCAGTATGTTTACTGCAATTTTTATGACATGCTACAAAACAAAGACTTTTGCGGTAAATAAATAAATAAAAAAGTAATACCAAGTAAAATCTTTATCGTAAGGGACTACTCCAGGGGGTGGGCAGCAATATCCACCTGAGTACTTAATACCAATACTAGGATTACCAAACCACCTGCCAAGCGTGGTGATCGTGGCAAACCCCAACAATGGCTCATTATTAGAATTAAAACGTTAGAGCATTATTTATTGTAATTTTATCAACATCAATACCAGAAAGAACCTGGAGTCTGATACCTTTCTGATACAAGGCAAGTGAACTTATTGTTTTTATATCTTTGCAGGATAACTAAAATATACAATTCTAACATCTGCAACATTCTAACATGGAATTAAATGTTTGTACCTATTATATAAAATGTGCATTGTACTACCATTAGATTTGTATCACAGTTTAAACATGACCTCAGTTCAGTGAACCTATAAGCTAATAACCTATATTTTTGTCAATAAATAAAACTATGATTCTGATTAATTTGTTTAAAAACAGCAGTGAAATAACTAGTTAATTCATATCAATTCGCAGTTTTAGGATGGGATTGCCTGTAAAAATACCAATTTACTCCACTCACTTTCAAGCTTGTATTGGTCCAATACAACACCAAATAAGATCTAGAACGATTTTGAGCCTCTATTACAGGAACACTGAAGAATATGAATAAGTTTCGCTAAAATCAATTTTGTAAACAAGCTCAAAAACATATAAATAAACAAGCTTTGTGGTGCATCATTGAAGGAGGTGGAACTCCTTAGGGGATCATTACCTTGGGTCAGGTAGGATAATTTTTTTACTAGCTCTTGCTGCTGGAGTGCATTTCGACTTCTCCATAGCCATCAAGTAGCTGACATCTGCCAATACTGCCTCGAGGTCCGCCATTTTGATACTGGATGTATCGCCTTCTCCAGACAAAATATAGTAACACTTCTTCACAACACAAACACCAGGCAGAGAGTCGATTATCAACTGATAGTCATAACTTTCCTCACATGACGACTGTTCACCATTTCACGGAATTTGTTGATGAATGGTGACACATGCTGATCATTCACATTCACTAGAAAATATTTCTCCAAAATCATAAGAGTACAAAATTACATCGCCGACACCACGACATTATAGCCTTCTAATGCCCTTAGATAATAGATAGTCAGAAGCGCACAATTTTTAAAACAATTATAAAGCTAATATCGCAAAAACGCGAATTTTAGCGCACCACCCGTATTTCACTCCGCGCAGCACAACTGATCAGTGCTGCCTGCAACCCACCTATATTCTACCCTACCCACCCATATTATTTTTCCTCCCAGTTTTACCAAACACCTCCGTTTTAAAAACAAACAGATCAGGAATATAAAAACTTTTTAGAAAAATCTAGAAGAGAATAATGACAATCCAGAATAACAGAATATCAAGCCACATTGCAACACAGTACACAAAATATAAAATACCCACGTATTAAAACAATGTTATTACCCGGACTCATAGTTAGAACAAAATTGTATTCTTATTTGCTTAACTCTTCAAACCATTCAATTTTTTATATTGTTTGTTAACTAGATACGTAAATAAGCAGGGTGCAAAAAAAATACAAAAAAAAAATATTATTTCAACTAAACCTATCTACATAAGCTAGAGAATGTTGAGCCACAGGCTTAGTTTATTTGCTAAACTAAAATATACCCAAGGTGTCAAAAATTACCCTATAACAGGAAAATACTTTAAGGTGCGTACACACTGCGACTGGTACACAGATGAAAATCTTCTTTGGGTAGCGGCCTACAGCTGCCTGCCTACTCCAAAAAAAAAACAGAAATAAATAAATAACGGGACAGAGTTCACACAACATTATCTAGCCCCATGTTAAGCAGAGTTTGTGTTATGGGTACTAGCTATCTGATATACTTATTACAATATACAATTTTTTATTAAACATAGAAAATATCCAGAACACCCTGACCATATATCTGCAGATAACACAAATATTTGTTCCAAGGCGGGATTCGAACCCGCAACCTCCTGCATCACAGGCGAACCTACACCCGCCGCGCCATAGAGGTCGTCGAGGAGATTATGTACGTTATTTTCTGTAAATACCTTTCGATATCAGCTTTCAAAGCCCGTATCACCCATGTTTCACATTATAGCTCAATGTGAAGCCCCAGCTTGGCGTGGATGAGTGACCGAGAAAAAGTTGTTGGCATAAGAATTTTATTGTCAGTGTCTAATGTCATTCGATTTATTATGTCAACGTCAAATATATATAATAGTCAGAAGCATTTTCAGGGATGCCAGTTTAGACCCTTTGGTGCTAGAACTAGCCCTTCTTCTGCTTGCTTAGTCCCATATAATAATGTTTAGCCCTTAGCCCCAAACTTAGCACCCAAATTTGCCGGCTGAGGAACAGTATGGGGTCAGGATTAAGTAATAATATGTAGGCGACTGTTGGAATTAAAAACAAACTGCAAAATAAGTAGGTATCCCTAAGTAAAAAGCAATCTTGTCATCACGGGGGCCGTCAGCCATACCGCTAGGAACCTCTTTTGCATCAAGGTGGGGGGCTGTCGCGATGTTCAGGGAGACCCGATGAAACTACTTAAACTCCGCTCTGGGAGGCTGTCCCGCCAACCCGCGTAAAAAGCCTGTTTGTGGCTGTCGTGCCGGACTAGGAGACTGGAGTGGAACCCGGCAGTTTCTTTCAGGCGGGATCGGGGACCCTTCCGTGCATCGTGCCAGCTATCCATAACTCGGTGAATCTGAGCTCTTTTTGCTGGCTATCTTTGTCACCTGGTATGGATGGAATGCTTTTCACTTCCTCCCATAACCCTTTTTACATATTTCAATGACAATTACAACTAAAAGAAGTAAGTTTTCATCAGCGGCTTCACAATCCACACTTAATGTAGACTTCTGCAACATCCGCGGGATTCACTCTAACTTAAATATTGTCCACCACCACCTTGAGACAGAGAAGCCTGCCCTGCTTTTTCTTACGGAGACTCAGATATCTTGTCCGGCCGAGACATCGTATCTTCACTATCCTGGCTACAAACTCGAAGAAGTCTTTCTGCCGAAAGCTGGAGTCTGCTTGTATGTTCGTGAGGATGTTTGTTGTCGTCGTCTAAACGGCCTTGAAGCAAAAGATCAGTCGTTTCTCTGGGCGCGTGAGGATTACGGTGTTCAAACTCGCATTTACGCTTGTCTCTATCGGCCTCACAACAAACTCGGAAACTACAAGTCTGTTTCAGCTGATTGCTGAGGGGGACGAGTGGGTGCTTGGGCAGTACCCCAAAGCAGAGTTGATAATTCTTGGGGACTTTAACGCTCACCACATTGATTGGTTGGGTTCCCAATGTACTGATCATGCTAGGAGAACTGTTCTAGACCTTGCACTTACACATAGCGTCACTCAGTTGGTGTCCAGTCTTACCCGGATACCTGATATTGCGGGTCATGAACCATCTTTGCTAGATCTCGTGCTGACCACTCATCTGGACCATTACCAGGTAATAGTAAAGGCTCCTCTTGGTTCCTCCGATCATTGCCTGGTATCCCGGTTTGGTCACTCTTCCTGGGAAACGAAAGGTGTGGCACTTCCGGTCAGCCGATTGGGACGGATTGCGTGAGTTCTACGCTTCCCACCAATGGGGGCAGTTGTGTTTTTCAACGGATGATCCTAGCACTTGTGCTGACTCCGTGGCTGACGTTATACTTCAGAAAATGAAATGTTTTATTCCTAACTCTGTGGTACGCGTTGGCGGTCCGAGTCAACCTTGGTTCAACAGGTCTTGCGCCGATTCTGTTGGTAGCAAACTTGCAGCATTCAGGATCTGGACCAAGGCACGTGAGTGCAAGGACCCAAATGCTTCCGTTTTGAAGAAAAACTTTAATGCTCCCTCCAGACACAGCAAAAAAGTTATAGCCACAGCAAAGAAGCAACACGTAAGCAGAATAGGGGACCAACTGGCAGAGTATCCTTCTGGAAGTAGGGCATTCTGGTCTCTCGCCAAAGCTGCCGAGGGTAAGTTTTGTCAGTCTTCTCTGCCACCTCTTCTGCAGCCGGACGGCTCCATGGCCAATAGTGCAAAGGAGAAAGCCGACCTTCTTGGATATCTCTTTGCCTCTAATTCGACTCTCCATGATGGGGGTGCCACACCTCCGTCAATACCCCAATTTCATAAAGTGGTACGGAAGGGACTCGCAGCCTTTGATGTGAGAAAGTCGAGTGGGCCAGATGGCATTCCAGCTGTTGTGCTGAAAAAGTGTGCTCCTGAGCTGTGTTCCGTTCTATCGCACCTCTTTGATCTGTCGTACACCTCGGGTATCGTGCCGACTTCGTGGAAAATAGCCCATGTTCATCCGGTCCCCAAAAAAGGCGATCGAACCAACCCGTCCAACTACAGGCCCATTGTGATAACCTCTCTACTCTGTAAGGTGATGGAGCGAGTGATAAACACTCGGCTTCTGGGATATCTGGAGGAGCACCAACTGATCAGTGACCATCAATACGGCTTCCGTCATGGGCGATCGGCTGGTGATCTTTTGGTCTATCTCACTTACCGTTGGGCTGTAGCCGTCGAGAGTAGAGGGGAAGCCCTGACAGTTAGCCTAGATATCGCTAAGGCTTTTGATCGGGTTTGGCACGGGGCACTTCTTACGAAATTACCATCGTACGGGCTTCCAGTGGGGCTATGCAAATGGGTTGCCAGCTTCTTATCCGGGTGGAGCATCAAGGCTGTTGTTGATGGGTCGTGTTCAGACCCGAAGCCTATCAATGCTGGTGTTCCGCAAGGATCATTGTTGTCGCCTACACTATTCATTATGCATATCAATGATATGCTGCAAATTAGTGGTCCTCATTTTTATGCAGATGATAGTACGGGTGACACCTTTTATTCTGGCCGCGCTAACGCCTCTCGTTCTGAAGTTGATGAGAACAGGCGTAAACTTGTGTCTGATGTTGAGAGCTCCTTAGAGCAAGTTTCCGATTGGGTGACCGGAACTTGGTAACCTTTAACCCAATGAAGACACAGGTTTGTGCGTTCTCTTCTAAGAAGGCCCTGTTCGATGTGTCGCCGCGATTCCAAGACATTCCCTTATCAATCTCGGCAAGTATTGGGATTCTGGGGGTCGAGATATCTAATGAGGTCCAATATGGGAGTCATCTCGAAGCAAAAGCTGCACTGACTTCTAAAAAACTTGGAGTGCTAAACCGTGCTAAGCATTATTTTACGCCGAATCAACGGCTGTTGCTTTACAAAGCACAAGTTAGGCCGCAAGTTGAATACTGTTCCCATCTATGGCACGGGGCACCCAAGTACCAGCTGCTTCGCTTTGACTCCCTACAGAGAAGAGCCATTAGAATCATCGGCGACCCTAAGCTCTCCAATACTCTAGAACCGCTTAGCCAGCGCAGAGCCATTGGATCGCTTTGCGTGTTTTACCGCCTGTACAACGGGGAATGCTCGACCTTTTAGATCTCCTCCCCGCATCGAGATTTTACCATCGCTCTTCCCGGCACCGTGACAAAGCTCATGCACACATCATAGATCCCTGTGTTTCTCGTACGACTCGTTTCTCGAGATCATTTCTTCCCCATACATATAAACTTTGGAATGAGCTTCCATCTGAGGCTTTCCCGCTTGGTTACGACATGTGTCGCTTCAAGAAAAATGCACATAAATTCCTTCAGGGTAACGCAACGCATCGACAATACCAACGGTGTTGCCGGTGTCTTTATGCGACGGTGACCACTTTACATCAGGTGGGCCGTAAGCTAGCTTGCATATTAGTTTCATAAAAAAAAAAAAAGTATGCTTTACTGGTTATTTAATTGTAAATTTTGTGATTATATTATGAAACCAAAATTATGTATTTTTTTGGTAATCTACATAGTTGGTGATGAAAATCAACTAATTTTGTAAATTATTTAGCAGTTTAGCCGTATTTTTATAGTTTTGGGAAAATCTAGCCCTTTTTAAGATTCGATCTAGCCCGTAAACCTGATACCAAGCTAGCAGCACTGAGGAATTTTGCAATTCAAAAATCGTTTTTCTGGCGAATGATTACCAGCAATTTGTTATCGCGTAATTTAATAATATGAATTGCCGGTTTATTTCTTAAAACGTGCAAGAATCCACGCGTAGCCTGTGAGTATTTTCGTGTTGGATAAAATATTTCAAAAAATAATATTAAAAATAAATCATGAATGAATCATTTGTTTTTAAAATCGAAACATTCTGTAAAATTTATACAAATTCAAGGCTAAATTACTGCCCTTTTGGCTCTAACCATTAAAAATTCCTCAAACCATGTTAATTTTTTTCAAAACTGATCTATGTTTATGTCTACATATCCATTTTCTCACCTGTGTAAGCTAACTAACCTACATTTATCTAAAGGCTCCTGTTTTTTATTGCAGTGGCTATGATGCAGTACTGCCCGCCAAACGTAACTCTTGGGGAAGTCTGGATAGACCATGGAATCTCACAATGTTTCATGGAAACATTTTATGCTGCATTAATTGGAGGGTTCCTTTTGATATTTGGTGCAATTCAGATTTTTATGTATAGGTGAGTCAATAAGGTTTAATTAATAAAGATTAACTCATGGCCTTCTTCTTTTTCGTATGTAGGCTACTTTTTTCCTTCGTACCATGCACTCATGGGTGGATGCTAGTTATCAATATTATTACGCCTTTAAAAAAACGCTTAGCACTAATTGTCGCCATATCCCTTTTAATTGGAATACACCATGCAAAACTAACCTTATCAAACCTATAAGATGCCATGCACGGTGCACCTGAGGGAATAAGTTGATTAGATTTTATTTTTGATGAAATAATTTGTAAAAATATGAACTAGATAGTCAAAGTAGAAATAAAAGACAGAGTTCAACGGGAATAAAACATTATCATGGTGGGGATAGGTGAGATACATGAGAAAAATACTTCCCTACGAAACAAGAAAGATTTTGAAGAAGTATACAAAATCCTCTCAGTTGTGTATCAGGACTGCCCAAAACCTCTTAAAATTATAAGATTGGGCAAATATAACGCAGATAAACCGCGACCAGTCAAAGTAATATTTCAATCTCCAGATACTCCGAAAGACTTATTGAAAAATAAATTAAAAATGCACGAGCCTGTTAAATTATATTCAGATCAAACGCAAGTACAAAGAAGTTATATGCAGAGTTTGATAGTGGAAATAAAACGTCGAGAAAAAAAACGGAGAAACTGATCTGCTTATAAAATATGTCAAAGGGATACCTACGATTATTAAAAGTGACACCAAGACAAAAAACTAAAAAGCCCCGATCCTCTGTGTTCTACTAGTGGTTCGGATAGCTCAAAAAGTATAATATATCAGCTAGCAAATAGATATCAAGACTTACCATCGAACAAATCCTCTTTGAAATTCTTCTATGAAAATGCAAGGAGTATCCGAAAACCAGGGAAATTTGATGAATTGCAATGTGTACTTAAAGCAATCTCCTCGACGGTGCACGTGATCATAATAACAGAGACTTGGCTGAGATCGGAACAAGACGCAAAGTTACACTGCCTTCCAAACTATACGCATATTTACAACTACAGAAATGATTCCAGAGGGGGTGGTGTATCCATCTACATACATAACAGCATAAAATTCGAAACTTCAGAAGAGGTATATAAAGATGGTAACCATTACGTATGGGTATATTTGGCCAAATATGCACTACACATTGGGGCTATTTATAAACCAGGCAGTACAAGCGTCAGAGCTTTTTTGGACATATTTTCCATGCAACTAGAATCCAGGAAAAGTTCATTGGTATTTGGTGATTTCAATCTAGATCTGCTGGTCACTGATATAGACGTTAAACGGTACGTGCATGCCCTTGAAGAGGCAGGTTTTAAAATCCTTAACAAAATAGATAAACAGTACACCACACGCCAGACAGCAGCTACAGGAACAATCCTAGATCATGTTTCTACAGACCTTACGAAAAACCATTTCAAGTTTGCACTCCTGGATTCGTCATCGCTTTCAAAATATAGATCACAGACTAAACAGCGCATCCAATACGAGGCCGTTGATTATGAAAATTTACACAAAGGAATAAATGATGCTACATACAAAAATGAAGAAAATAACTACGACTATGTCGAAAATTTCATTAATACACATATAACAGATAGTAAAATTTATAAAACTAAAATAATGAACCTACCAAAGTTTGATTGGATTAACAAAGAAATTATTGACATGATCAACCGGTTTTTTTTATTATGGCAACAAATAAAGGCTGACAAGAGAAATGAAGCCCTGAAAAACAAGTTTATTGTAGAAAGAAATAAGGTTGGGAAGAGGATCAGCACAGACAAAAGCAAATATTACTATAATGAATTAATGAAATGCAGAAATAGTCCAAAGAAAATTGTATTGTATTGTATTGTATTTATTTATTGCTTACATGTACCTACTTACAATATTGTTAGTATATGGTCTTATTTCTACTGTTAGTAATGTAGTATGTACATGAGCCCCGTTAGGGCGCTGCAATTTTGTGATCACGACACATAATAATAGTGAAATAACAAAGATAAAGGATAAAGATGTCAAAAATTAAAATTAAAAGAGTAGTAGCACTATACATAGGTGCATGTCAAACCCACTAAACTACTTCATATTTACGGTAAAAAAGGCATGTCAAATTAAACAGGGTTTTTACATCTAAACCAGTCAAATGAACTAATATTACATAAAGTTACGTTACATGTTTCTAAATTTTTTTGTAAAAATAATAAAATAAGAACACGTTAATTTTCCATCCTACAACTTGTCATACATAAAATCATTCAGGGAGTAATAACATTTTTTTAAGAGCATAGCTTTTAATTTTTTGTAGAACAGGTGGTCCTTAACTTCCAATTTCAAATCATCTGGTATTTTGTTGAAAATCTTTATGAGTCTAAAGTTCGGACTCTTTCCCACTGTTTTTAAATTTGTTAAGGGTGCGACCAATTTATTTTTATTGCGCCTATTGTAGTTTAAATCTAGTTCTACGTTTGATTTAAAATAATGCCTATTTTTCCTAACAAATACTGCTGCTTGCAGAATGTAGATACACGGAAGGGTTAGTATACCTTTTTCAATAAAGTGCGGCCTACAGCTATCGCGGCTCCGGATGTTTACTAGGATTCGTATACACTTTTTTTGCATTACGAAAAGATGATTAAAGTCTACACTCTCACCCCACAAAATAATACCAATAATACTAATAAAATGTGGAATCTTATCAATACTCTGGCTGCAAATAAGATTAAAACAACCTGTGCTCCTCCTAAAATAATATCAGACTCTCAAGCTATAACTGATGGTACTAAAGTTTGTGAAATTTTTAAACTTTTCTTTTCTTCCGTTGGTACTCAATTGGCTAATGATATTCATGTTAAATACCACCAAAACCCTGGCAATACACTTATGTACAGAGACGGATATATACATGACAGTACACTTACCCAATTTAAGCCCTGCACTGAAGTAGAAATAACTAAGATTATTGATAATCTAAAAACGAATAGCAGCACTGGTGCTGATGGGATCAGCACCAAAGCAATAAAATGTATTAAAACTGTAATAATAAAACCCCTTACTGATTGCATAAACAAATGTCTAGAACGCGGCATATTCCCTGATAATCTAAAACTGGCAAAAGTGACCCCTATTTATAAATCTGGAACAAAGACAGACCCCGGTAACTACAGACCCATTTCGGTGCTACCTGTGATATCGAAGATATTTGAAAAGATAATTTATACTCGTCTTAATCAATATTTATCTGATAAAAAATTCTTAATAGAACAGCAATATGGTTTTAGGCAAAAGTCAAATACAATCTCAGCAACCGTAGATTTTGTGACAAATATTAAAACAAACATTGATCAAAATAACATATCCTTAGGTATTTTCATTGATCTAAAGAAGGCATTTGATACTGTTAGTCACAATAAGCTGTTGGAAAAGTTACAAAATTTAGGTATCACAGGGATAGCTTATGTTTTACTTTCATCTTATGTGACTAATAGGTATCAAATCGTTAAAATAGGTGATTACATTAGTACTCCTCAAAAAATTACGTGTGGTATTCCGCAAGGGTCAATACTGGGTCCATTGCTCTTTCTCATCTATGTCAACAATATAAATCAGATAGGACTCACTGGGTACGTAACTTTATACGCTGACGACACTTGTCTTTTCTACTTTGGTAAGTCTGCCCATGACATTGTCAATGAGGCTCAAAGTGATCTTAATTTACTTAATGAATGGTTTCTTCATAATCTTCTGACGATAAATACATCAAAAACGTCTTACATGATATTTGCCGCCATTAATAAACAAATTTCGGTTTTTACCCCTCTTACTGTAAATGGTATTACAATACGACAATCGAGACAAGAAAAATATCTAGGATTACTGTTGGATGACAAATTATCTTGGAAACCACATATTGAGCTCATCCGGTCAAAACTAATTTCACTTACTGGAGCCCTATGAAAATTAGGAAGATGTGTACCCCTGAAGATAAAAAGTACAATTTTCAATTCGCTTGTAAAACCTCACCTAGAATATTTAATTGAGATATGGGGATCGGCAGCGGAAACCAATTTAAAAGACGTGCAGATAGCACAAAATAAAATCGTAAAAACATTATATAACTACGACTACTTGACACCCACTAAAACACTATATAGAAAAACTAAAATACTGAATTTATCACAGATATTTAATCTTAATATGTGTATATTAATAAAAAAGATTTTAAATAAAACTATACAAACAAATATAAAATTGACAGTCAAAAAATACAAATACAACTTAAGAAATAAAAATAAACTTTACGTTCGGCCCCCCAGAACAGAAAGATATGGACCAAAAAATTTATTATTTCAGGGGGTTCAGATGTAAAATAAACCGCCAAACGAAATTAAAGAATGTATAAGTATCAATATTTACAAAAGTAAATTAAAACAATACATTACCCTTGAATAAAACTTTATTTAAGAGATTATTTAGATATTTTATTTAAGATTTAACTTTATTTTATTTAACTTTATTTAACAAACCAACACTATGAGCCAATGATTTTAATCACAATTGTGAATTATTATTATTATTATTATAGAGGCTCTGCCTACCCCTTCGGGGAAAAAGGCGTGTATCTATGTATGTCTATGAAGTATTACATTGAGTTTATAATAACTTATCGTGAATAAAACTTCAAAGTAAACAAAGTATAAAAATGGAAGTTAGCTCCTAGACACTTCAAGATAGCTTTACACACACTTAGGCACACCACATTGCGCTTCGCATACATCTACGGCTGCCTGCCTGTCAAGACAGCGTACCCAGCACACACACTGTCATCCGCTCTGCACTTATACATGCACGTGAACAACAATATACCATGCTCATAAACTCTAGCCCCGGTCAACAGCGTAAAAATCGCGACTAAAGTGAAGGTAGCTTCCTCTCGACAAACAACAAATATAACACAGTATCTACCTACCTACCTAATCAGTTATATTTTGAGAGTGTTGCGTAGTTTTTGTTTGGAATTTTAGATACGTAGCGTCCCTAGTTTTTAAACGGTTTTTATTTTTTGTAATTAATACTTACATACCTATTCTAATTGTTATGCATAGCTTCATCACTAGTTCTTACTCATCAAATTAAGGTGGTAGCTTTCGCTCGTGGCGCGAGGTTCATTTTTTTTTTTCGTGTTTTTTGCTCATTACAGTACGTATTCTTTAGCTAGCTGAAGAAGTGTTGATGAGCTGTAATGAGCGAAAAGCACGCGGAGGATTGGATTTCGCGCCACGAGCGAAACCAACCACCTTAAGCAAATTACATACCTAGATTTTTTTATAATCTCATTTAAGTGAACTGTATTTGTTCTTATGAGAATAAATTATTTAAACCGAAAGTCAAAGTCAGTCTTGGATAATACTGGATCATACAACAATCATGTGTTGCTTGTATATACCTCCACTCTTTCATCAACATCAGCATAGACACATGCCAATGGGCCTTTAAATCCACGGGAGGAGATGGAGGGGTCTATTCTTGGGCTGGACACACCACAGCCTTAATATTATATCTAGGACAGGTATACAACAAATTAAATTCCCAATAAATGAGGATAATGTCACATACACTTTTATTTAGCATAAAATTATTGTAATTATGTAATACAAATATAGTATGCAAAGCTTTATATAGCATTGAATAGTTTCACTGTTAGTTGTTGATTGATGAACCAAACAAATATTCAGATGATTTTCCCTACAATGTTCTGGGCTTATTTACCTTAGCATGTAGCAGGTAAGTAATCATATTGTAATTTTTAGAGTTTTTACCTCAAAAGGTACTGTAATTTATAGAGTTCTTTACCTCAAAAGGTACTAATGGAACCATTATAGAATCACTCTCATTCTTGTCTGTTCTGTCTATCACGGCCTATTTTCTCCGAAACGACTGGACGAAAATGTTGAAATTTGGTACATATACAGAGTTAAAAGTGACCCAATCATGTACTTACAGCATAAATTAATTCTGATTTGGGGGACAAATAGAAAAATTTAAAAACTTTAAGTTTTTGGAAGTGGAAGTGGAAGTGTTACAGTTCGCTTGTTTACAACTATATGCCGCCACTAGAGAGCTGATACAGTTTTCTATTTTGTAACTAGATGTCGCCACCAGACAAGTTAGAACGCGCTATCGATGCGTTTTGATGAAGCATCGGAATCATAGCCATTGGCATGGCAGGCATTCTATTGTAGAACGTCGAAGTATAAGCATCTAATATTGTAAAACCACAGAATATATAATTGTGATAAAAGTAATGCTGTATTTAATATTGCATTCCCGTCCCGCCATTCCTGAGGTTATAGATAGTTTCGTAATAACTCAGACGTGGAATAAAGACCAGTGACGCCCATTATTCAGAAAGAAAAAGTTGTGTTTTGTCGAGGTTACGTAATGGGAAAGAACAAAGGCCACCGACGTAGTCGATCGAAGTCCAGGAGCGTGGCAACACCCCGTAATCAAGGTGCGGGGTCTATCGAGAGAGAAGGACGCAGTCGCAGCCAGTCCCGAGGTCGAACACGGTCTCGTTCGCCGCACAAGCGCCGGCGCCGTGACAGTCTACGGCGCCGCTCACGATCGAGGGGTACGCCTAGGGACTCTGAAGCACGAAGTCGCAGCCAGTCCCGGGGTCGAACGCCGTCTCATTCGCCGCACACGCGCCATGCTAGTCTACGCCGTTCACGATCGAAGGGTAGGCCTAGGGACTCGAGGGCCAGACAGGTTAGTGGTCGCAGTCACTCGAGAAGTCAGACGCGATCCCGCTCTCCTCATGCATACCGTGCCCGACGTCATCGGTCACGTTCGAGGGAACGAAATAGTAGGCCTTCAAGATCCACTTCAAAGCGGCCTAAGCCCTCCGACCATGTAAGGCATGGTAACTCAAATGATCGAAGGGAGTCACCGCCAGCTAGTTTAAGATCTAGGTTATGCTGTGAACCATCTAATAGCAAAGAAAATGATGTCCAAAGCTTATTCTTTAAAAAGTTTCTCGATTTTATGTCTAACATAAGGCCTACTAGTGATACTGACAAATTTCCCATTATAAACGTTATTCCCGAATTTGATCCACTAAATAAAGAACAGACTGTAGATGTATGGATTAAAAAGGTAGATGAATGCGCCCAAATATATACTTGAAGTGATAAACAGATAATTCACTATGCAATGCCTAAACTCAGCGGTATAGCGAAAACATGGTACCAAGGCTTACCTTCCCTTCTCCACTCGTGGGCCGAATGGAAGGTAAAATTACGCGAATCCTTTCCAACACGCGAAAATTATGCAGAATTATTGTCGGAAATGTTGAGTAAAAGGGTACGTTTTGGAGAACCTTTGGATTTATACTTTTATTCGAAAATGAAGCTTTTGCATCGGTGTGAAATCGCAGGTAAACGAGCTGTGGACTGTCTGTTAGCAGGTATTGATGATAGAAATGTACGTGTTGGAGGTCAGAGCGCAGAGTTTACAGAACCGGCACAGATCTTAATTTTTTTGTAATCCTAAAAGTATGTCATGAAAGGGGTGGTGATACTGCTAAAAATAGGGATAAACGTAATAAACAATCGAACAACAGTAAAACGTCGGATAAGACTTCTACTTCCGCTCAAAACTTAAGTACATATAATAGGACTTGCTACAACTGTAATGAAAAGGGGCATTCGTCTTACCGTTGCCCAAAACCTAAGTTGCACTGCACGAACTGTAAGCTGGTCATGAAACTGCTGATTGCACAAAATCAAAACGGGTGCTGTCACTGAAGAAAAAAAGCAATAATGTTTTGAAAATAGACGGTTAATATAATACCAGCCTTAAATATAAGATTTCAATAAACCCCACCCTGATTCGAATCGGTGAAGCAGAATGGTTGCAGCTGAAATGGCAGGAAGTCAATGATCACAGATTAAAGGGATATTAAAGTACGGAATTAGATCACCTAGGCAAAGTGCATTAAGTACACAAATAGTGTACTTAATGCATCTGGGTGATTTACGCCGGGTAAATTAAGTCTACCCCGAAAGGATCCCGAAGGGATTAGGTACGTTACCCACCTTCCGGTCGGATTGTTTTATAACAAAATTGAGGTGCAAGGAATTACCGAGCATAATGTGCCTATCCTGGTAGTTCAGGACACACCAACCGCACGAAAGGGTTATGATAGTTGGAGTTGCCAACATTTTCCCGTGGCTGTCCATCATACAATCTGTATCTTAATTGTATGGTGACGCATCCCATCAGTCTGATTCTTCATAAAATGTCGTTGTATATTGTATTTACACGAAGAACAAATAATGCAATGAATATAGTTACTTTTATGGGAGATTCTGTTCGGTTCTATAATGGACTTCCAGAAAGTGCTACTGTCCTTTGGATTTAAAGATTTAACTGCTACATAAAGAATAATCGAATTGAGAGGGCGTATACACTCTACATGACTATGTTGATGAAGCCGCGTGGCCTGATATCGCTCTACCTCCCGACAGCTAATTTGTCAGTTTTCAATGTCTGTACCTACATAAATAATTTATAATTGGTTTGTTATTTGTGGGTATATCGGGCGTAGCGTGCGCTTTCTAATTATCTTTGGCTGATTCCCTCTAGCGTAACTTTTGACTGCCAACCTAAGGATTTTAAGTTGGTTTTCATTTTTTGTTTTAATCTGGTTCTCCTTGTTCTCAAGGCACCACACAGGTGCTCCCCACCTAGTAGTAGGGGTCATCAAATAGGATTTAAAATGGTCCGTGTGATTTCAATGAATAGAATGCTTTTGACTTTGACTTTGACTAAGCACTATCACTACTAGCTTCTAGACTGATTGATTTATGTTTTATGATTGTGTTAGTTCTTATTATTATGTTATTATAATAATGATAAATAGGTACTTAATGGAAAATAATGTAATGAACTCTTGCCAAGGTCATGGGCAAGTTTAGGAAGTGATTGCGGTACTAGTTAATGTCATGGACTAGTACAGTAGTCAAAGAGCCGGTAACGGTCAGTGTCATGGACCGGGCGCAATAATAAATGGATAAGGAATAATATACCCTAGTTATGAGCAGGTAACGGTCAGTGTCATGGACCGGGCTCAATAATAAATGTATATTAAATAATATACCCTAGTTATGAGCAGGTAACGGTCAGTCTCATGGACCGGGCTCAATAATAAATGTATATTAAATAATATACCCTAGTTATGAGCAGGTAACGGTCAGTGTCATGGACCGGGCTCAATAATAAATGTATATTAAATAATATACCCTAGTTATGAGCAGGTAACGGTCAGTGTCATGGACCGGGCTCAATAATAAATGTATATTAAATAATATACCCTAGTTATGAGCAGGTAACGGTCAGTGTCATGGACCGTGCTCAATAATAAATGTATATTAAATAATATACCCTAGTTATGAGCAGGTAACGGTCAGTGTCATGGACCGGGCTCAATAATAAATGTTTATTGAATAATATACCCTAGTTATGAGCAGGTAACGGTCAGTGTCATGGACCGGGCTCAATAATAGTATTTAAGAAATAATACACCCTAGTTAAGAGCCGGTAACGGTCAGTGTCATGGACCGGACTTAATAATAAATGCATGAGAAGTAATACGTTCTGTTTAAGAGTCATGAACTACCTGGTGTCCAAAAGTTTAATAGTTTCATGGCGTAATTAGTTAGAAGTGCCTCATACATAAGTAGAGTGACATTTAGCTTTTAATTTTGCACTTCGATATATATGAATAAAGTTATATTTAATGATTTGATATTGATAATTATTATGTACAAAATTTAATTAAGTTTTGTAGAGATTAAAAAGTTTTAAGTTGCATAAAGGTAATTTGCAATGGTGTTTAGATAGATTAACAGTTTCATTGTGATTTTGGTGTTACTGTGTGAATGTTGTTTAATTCTATGAATATTGATTTTGGGGTAACTCTGGGACTAAATGCTTATTGTTTATTTGTATAAACGAAGGGACTCGTTAATTAAAGGATGGCCGAGCTGTTACAGTTCGCTTGTTTACAACTATATGCCGCCACTAGAGAGCTGATACAGTTTACTATTTTGTAACTAGATGTCGCCACCAGACAAGTTAGAACGCGCTATCGATGCGTTTTGATGAAGCATCGGAATCATAGCCATTGGCATGGCAGGCATTCTATTGTAGAACGTCGAAGTATAAGCATCTAATATTGTAAAACCACAGAATATATAATTGTGATAAAAGTAATGCTGTATAATATATTGTAGTCTTTGTGCTGTATTTAATATTGCATTCCTGCCATTCCTGAGGTTAGATAGTTTCGTAATAGAAGTAATAATTTTAAATTGCGTAGTTTCAAAGAATATATACAAAAATCGAACATTCCTCAACCGAGTCTCATCTCCAAAACGAATTAGCCTAAATGTAAAAAAAAAAACAGATTACGGATTCTATCTCATTTTTCAGGAAAACCTAAGCAACAGACCTAAATCCCTAAAATCTGAAAAAGAAAATATTTTTGAAGAGAAAATGCGTTTTTTATTTTCGAGTAGTTCCTGTTTGTTCCCGACGATTCCTCACCGAGGAAGAAGGGGAAAGTTCTAGTCCCTCTAGCAAACTGAAGCAAGTTTTTATGCGTGAGTGCCATTCATAAAAGCGGTGTTATGTTAAATACTTACAGTATTGCGCATTAGTAATTCTTAAGTTAATCCTTCACACTTCTTTTTACTTTGCTGTTATTTTTACAAAGTTTTATGACACAGGAAAGCCTCAGGATTTTCACTACATTCTTAATTTTTGTGAAGTCTACGGCATCCATGCGACTGTGTCTCGCACTTGATCGGTTTTTAAAACTTGGAATCAAACTATGACCAAACCAAAAGGTACCATGGCACCACCAAGTCAGAATGTAGACCAGCTCTCCATCGTAGGGAACATTGAGGTGTGATTAAGATGAAAATTCTACTACCTACCTATTGTATAAACATCCTCAACTGGAAATAAAACAGATGGGAAACTTGGTTCTAAAGTAGGAAGCAAATTTATTACAAAAAAATGCTGTATTGTAGTACTTCAGGGGTGCTCATGTTGCGGACAACATAACATAACGTCCAACAGTCACATATATAGCCCTGATCGCACATGATCTACTGGGTTGGGGGATCAGGAACTACGATACCATTGTACCACAACACTCAAATTCGTATCAAATATTTGTAGATCATAAACATTCAGCGGGAATCGAACCCGCAACCTCTCGCCTCTCAGCCGGCTACTCGCCCGCCGCTCCACTGAGGTCATCAAATTACAACAGAGTTGCAATGTGAAAGTTATAATCTATAATATTATTTTTATTATATTGTCTTTATTGCCCTTTACGTAGTAACGTAATATCAATGTTAAGAGCGATTTAATTATGATTGATAACTTTACGCGCTATCAAATACCTACATGCTTACGGTATTATAATCAGAAATATCTTTATCAAATCTAAATTTCTTATTTAGTGAAACTGATAATATTATGCCACGAACTAAATAAATATTGGATACATCATCTCTGCTTTGACTTTTATTATAAAGAGCTGTTCTAAAAAAACGGCCAAGTCCGTATCTATAAAAACGGTAAAAATACACGTTTTTTGTATGGGAGCCCCCATAAATATTTATTTTATTCTGTTTTTTAGTAGGTGTTTGTTGTTATAGCGGCAACAGAAATACATCATCTGTGAAAACTTAACTGTCTAACTATCACGTTTAATAAGATTACAGCCTGGTGACAGATGGACAGACGGACAGCGGAGTAATAGGGTCCTGTTTTACCCTTTGGGTACGGAACCCTAAAAAAGCTAAAAGACTCCTTCCTCAAATCAGACATTTTTAATTTTTAGAAAACTTTTTTGGTTAGATAACTTGTTAATTATCATAGTAGATAAGTAATACACAGTATTTTGGGAAATTAATCTCATCTCCTAAAATTTAAGTGTCACATTAACCATACTCACGCCTAGTCACGTAAAGATAAGATGAAGTGCCGTTCTGTTTACTATCAGCGCCACAGCGTTTGCTTAAGATCGTTCAAATTACATAAATACCTACCCATTTATCATGCCATATCAATCTACTGTTTATTGATCGATAAAGTAGCTGTGCTCCTAAATGGTCCGCATTATTGCATTGATAAACTAATACTCATGAACATTATTCAATAATTACTAGTACCGGAGCGACTGAGCTTGTTTTTTTATACATAAACACACCTTTTTCCCCGAAATAGGCAGAGCCTCAATAGGCCTCTTTTCACCGTGGGTTCCACCACAGTGGGAATATAGCCGTAACAAGTGGTGAGCTCATCGCCGCCATTGGTTCCCACGACTGACCCTGCTAACGCGTTCTTCCAGTAATAACACATTCCTTATTTTGCTAGCAGCCGTGACAAATCTTATATACCAACGAATCTTACTAACAAACCCGGGTAATTGACCCAAATAACTCGTAAATGGATTGTCCGTACCCATTTTTGAATAGTTTTTGTAGCTAACTGGTAGCGAATAACACCTTGAGAAAAATCCTACATATATACTGAGCATATAGTATACTAGCTGTGCCCGCGACTGCGGTCGCGCGGTACATTCATATCTTCGAACCCAACAAAATATTGAAATGGAATATACACGAAAATTTAATTGAAAACTCTTGTTTTATTAAAATTTTCATTGAATTCCGTTGAGCTGTTTCAGAGCCTTTTCGAGACAAACTTTCAGACAGACTATTGATTAGGCATCGTATAAATAGCAGTTATCGCTTAAATTTTGTCATTTATTTTGAAATCACAGACAAACTTTTTAATTTTAATTTTATTAATTTTATTATATTGGTACTTATAGATTAGTAAGTCGACTTTTTTTTAGATTATTTAGTTCATACTTTAAAAAAATGTGGTTTACAATGAAAAAAACTCAATAAAATCGTGCGCGAAAAAGTCGTCTTACTCGTAAAAAGTATAATAAATATAACAAAAGTATTCAATATTTAAAATTTTGATGTTTATGTAACAAATTTATTTTTTGTATTTAATGTTGGCTGCTCATTTAAATATAATAAAATATCGAAATAATCAATATATATAAAATCGTGGCTCACTGAGTGATCGACTCAATCAATCAATCAATCATTTATTTCTCGTAAGTAAGTGATTTACAAATAAAAGGTAAATGCACATTTTTACAATGTCATGAAGTTAATTTTATAACAAATATAAAATAGACACAATGGTAGTTACAAAATAAAATACAGTACCTACTTAGGTTAGGTACACAAACAACAAGTAGGTTGTACAATAAAAAATATAGCAGTCTTAATAATCATGTGCTGAGCTCCCAGGCTCTTTTGTCATCTATGTTATATTTTACTTTGTAGTAAGCCTTTTTTAATAAAACAGTCTTCACAATTTTCTTAAATTTATTCTCAGACAAATTAACAATATGGTCAGGTAGTTTATTAAAGAACTTAGAGCTTTGTCCTATGAACGACTTACGAACTCTAGCCAATCTAGTTGTAGGACCTGCAATCTTATTCCTGTTTCTAGTATTGTGTGTATGCCTGTCTCCAACTTTGTCCAAATGACCTAAATTTTTCCTAACATGCATTATATTCATATAAATATACAAGGATGGCATTGTTAATATATTAATTGTTTTAAATAGTTCTCTTAGGGAAACTCGCGAGCCAAGCCCGTAAATAGCCCTGATAGCTCTTTTTTGAAGTATAAAAACAGCTTCTGCATCAGCTGCTCCTCCCCAAAGCAGTATGCCATACGACATGACGCTATGGTAGCTAGACAAGACGTGCAGTGGCAATATCTGTTAGTTGACGTATCTTGCGCACTGCGAAAGCTGCAGAACTAAGTTTGTTTGAAAGATTGCCAATGCTACTGCTCACTGCTAGAGACCTGAAATTTGAAGGGTACACATTCCTTCTGTGGTCTAGGGGTTCTAAGAATGGGATATCCTAAATTCACACCCTAACTACTCTTGTACTATTATTTATTCTGTGCCTAAGGGCATGCAGCGGGGCTTTGAAGCTTCTATGGAAAAAACTCAAACGAAGTAAAAAAAAAGAAATGTTAAATATAATATGTATGTTTTCAGATATGCGACCGAAGTGGTGGATGTGCGATCGTCGCGTCTATTCGGTGTGCAGTTATTCTTCACGTTGTTCATACCCGTCCTGGCTGTGGTTCGGTTCCTCTTACAAGCGTTTCTATTCGACGGAGGACATGTTTACGGATATATGGTAAGAAATATTTACATGGACGAGAACATCATCGTGAGCATGGTATGCTACTACGAGATCAGACGGTCACGTCTTTGAGACGACGCCATCACCAATCAGAATAATTAGGACAGCCCGTCTCTGTGCTAATCCCGACCGCCTTATATTATCTGTGCGAACCGATAAAACCATGAGGTTTTTAGCATTGGATCAGAATAAAAACAATAGGACGCAGGAGGTTGCGGGCTCGATTCCCGCCTCGAAACAAATAATTGTACGATCAGCAGATATTTGTTCAGGGCGTTCTGGGTATTTATCTATCTTTGTAATGTATTGTATTATCAGTTTCTAGTACCCTTAACACAAGCTCTGTTTAGCTTGGGGCTAGATAATGTTGTGTGGAATGTCCAGCATTATTATTTATCTTATCTCTGGGTAAACGTGTTTTTCCAAGTTTAGGTTAAGCAATGACCTGCGAGGTCAGTATTTGAATTTCACTCACTTGAGCTTGAGCTTGAACACTTCTTGATTGTATTTTTTTACAATTTCGAAAAACCGAGTCAAACTCATTCACACTAGTATACTCGTATTATATAATATAAATAAAATAAACAACATATTATGTTGTTTGACTGTGCGTGGAACATAAAAATTAGAATTTGCCAGAAGACAAATCTAGTTTTGACAAATGGGAATACATGGTCCAGTAGAACTCAAGCTATAATTATAAGAGTACATAATTTTTTTGTTGGTAGTAAAGTTTTTTGTGTAAGGGCTTGTCCGAAAAGTACTACCTACATACCTATTTCTGCCGCAAAGCAGTAGCGCTTGCATTGCTGTGTTCCGGTTCGAAGGGTATGGGTGTCGGTGAAATAACAGGCACATGAGACTTCATCTCTATGTCTCAGGGTGGCGGGCGCAGTGTAGTGCCACATAAGGTGCGTCCTAGGTGGACGTGACCTATGTGGTAATGCATTGTTAAAGGCAGAGCTTACCGCTTAATATCAGGTGGGCCATATGCTAGTTCAGTCATTCACGAAGGTTAAAAAAAAATGCCTATTGTTCGCTAGATTTTACTATCCTCCAAACACGTCCATGTCTCTGTTCCGTCGCAGTTCAAATGTTATCCTCTCTTTTTGTTTCAGATAGTAGCTCTAGTGGTAACGCTCGTAGTATTCCCCATATCGGCGTACCTCGCGGTGCTAGAGAGATGCTTCCTGCTGCCCTCCGTGCCGCCGCGAGGGCACGGCTTCGTGCTCCTCGTCTTCTGGGCCATGATCTTCGTGTCCGAGAACCTGGCCTTCCTCAACCTCCACAAAGACGGCTGGTGGTGGCATCTCAAGAAGTGAGTACCTATCACCGGGGGCTAGGACACGCGTGCTCTAAGACATCTGCGATACTAGAGAGATGCTTCTTGCTACCCTCCGTACCGCCGTGAGGTCAACCGTGGTGTGAACTTGACGATTTTTATCAAAAATCAAATATTCGTTTGACGACCTCTGTGGCGCGGCGGGCGAAGGTTTGCCTGCGACGCAGGAGGTTGCGGTTTTGATTCCCGCCTCGGAACAAATATTTGTATGATCTGCAGATATTTTTTTCAGGGTGTTCTGGCTATTTTGTATGCATAAAAAAAATAACTATCTATGTAATGTATTGTATTAAGTATATCGGTTATCTAGTACCCATAACACAAGCTCTGCTTAGCTTGGGGCTAGATAATGTTGTGTAAACTGTGTCCAGCATTTTCTATTTACACATACATACATACATAGACACACGCCTTTTTCCCCGAAGGGGTAGGCAGAGCCTCAATGGGCCTCTTTTCACAGTGGGTTGCACCATCGTGGAATATAGACGTGATGAGTGGTGAGCTCATAGCCGCCATTGCTTCCCACGGTTGACTCAGCTAACGCTTTCTTTCAGTATTATCTATCACATTCCATAAATAAGCTAGCAGCCAGGACAAATCTTATACCAACGAATCTTACAAACAAGTCCGGGTAATCCCTAAGTCGGCTTTTACGACATCCACGGTAGGCGATGGAGGGTCTATTCTTGGGCCGGACACACCATTTTAATTTTTATTTAGTTTTTATTAAATACTGTCCAAATGATGATAACGACTTAACTTTAAGATTCGCAAGTTAGCCACGTAAACCCCAGGGAGAAATCTTCATACAAAAAAAAACGCCTCGTGTCGCTCGAAAAATTTGTACTATAAAATAGTTCCCTGCAAAATTTCCAATGTGTCAACTTAAAATAAAACATAATGCCTTGCCACCAAAATTTCTAATGTGTCACCTTAAAACAGTGTAACGAATATTCTGCCACCGTTGTTGGCTCCTCAAAGTTTATATGGTGAACGGTTGGCCTGTTTCAGTTTGCAAGATCGTCTGGAAATGGCGCTGTTCGTCGGTCGGTACGTGTCGTGCATGATCATGTTCATACTCGGCATGAAAGCGCCGGGCATCATGCATCAGTTCGAATACTTGGAGAACGAAGACGATGGCAGGAGACATATACCGCCTAGGGTAAGTTTCACACCTATTTTACCAGGCTACCCGCTGTTTCACCCGGTATTCTTCCAAGGAAACTGAATTTCAGGATAAAAAGTATCATATAACATAACATCGTACGGCCACATCCATAGTCCTGCTGGGTTACCATGAAAGAAAGAAAGAAAGAAGAAAGAATATATATTTATTTGTATACAAGAGCTACACAGAAACACAGAACACACTAAGAAGAAACAGATATGAAGGTACTAGGTCTAACTCAAGTAACAAAATGGTTCTGCCTCACATAGCATCAGCTAAGAGCTCTTATAGCCATTCAGTTCAAAAACTATTCAGTACAAAATATCGGCTCCGTGATGTCCTCAACTATATTTAAAGGCACAGTCGCAGAGGGTCTATAGACTTCTGCAATTCAAGTTATTGAACGATGAGGGATGTCAACGACGAACCGATATTTTCAACTGAATCGTTTTTGAACTGAATGGCTATATAAGAGCTCATAGTAACCCCCCTGATCCCACGCTAGGATCTCTTGTGTCGTGGGTATCAGGAACTACTAGTACCAGCTACATCTGCCGAATTACTCTCTACCCATCACACCGTATCATACCATGACCGTGCTATGAACGTGTCATGCAAAAAGTATTATTTGTATTGAAAAGTATGGGACTATGCTCACTAGACCGTTCCGTCACCAACCAAGAACGGCGGATTCCGAATCAACTACGTTACACACGGACATCGTACGGGTTGTATGCGGTCATCATACGCTTTACAAACGGGTACAGAACGCCGTCGATCCGTACAGTGGGCAAGGTAGACCGTGTCGTATTATTTTCGTGTCTGACACGTTCATAGCACGGTCATGGTATGATACGGTGTAATGGGTAGAGACCTTTATTATATTAGTGGGATTAGTTTGATGTGAATAATAGTGTGATGTGAATATTAGTGTGATGTGAATATTAGTGTGATAGTTCAAATAATCGGTAAGTTCGTTCCGCTTGGAATACATCGCAAGTTGGGTAGTTCACGCGATAAACCATAGCGTAAATTATTGTTTTTTTTTAATTAATTGATCTCTTTTCAAATCTGAAATGTGATGAATTTTGTCGAAATTGACATATTTATGTAAGGATTTTTATAGGTTAAGATGTCATGTCCATATCAAAATCATATAAATTTATCCGGCGAATATGATACCAAAAATAGAAAGGTAAATAAATAGACGTAATTTATTATAAAACACAACTATTTGTTAAAAATGAGATAAAATATCTGGAGTTCAATACTGTGGTTACTTTTACATTTAGTCTAAATTTTGAAGTGGACGGAAAATCATCTTTTAGTGAATGCAGTGAAAACGCAACAGTTCAATCATTTTTAATCTCATTAGAATGTTAAAACAAAGCCAATAATCTCTACAAACCATGGAATTCTATAAGTTTGATGTGCCACCTGTAAGACTTCTTGTTTACAAGTAAATCCATACAGTGAACTCTCTGCTTCGATAAACAAAGTGTACGAGTAGTTTTAGCATGCTCCTGCGTTTTATAAGAGTGTAATTATGCCGTAGAAACACTAAATTATCATAATCAAAATTTCGCGCGTCTCTATAAAATAATTGTGTGAAACTTTGACCTCAAAGTTATTAAAAAGTCTTTGGTGTAAATCCATTGACATCCATCACCGCCAGAGCTAGCACGAATATACAACAATATCGTTGAGACGATAGCGACATGTAAATACTTTTTGTCAGTGAGACGATCGTCAATATCAAATACTACCATAACAGTACCATTTATCAGTGATATCCACTGCCTTCCCATGTATGCCACGCTGAACGACTTAAAGAACTTGATAAAAACTATTTAAAAAATCGAATTACATACACCCGTTTGCACTATACGTAAGAATCGCCATGTTCTTTCCTAACTTGTTTAGACTACTCCTAACGATAAATTTGCTTGCACTAACCCTAAGCCAGTCCTTATTCCACTTAGGCTAGGCTGTTCTTAGGCTTAGGTGTATCTCAACTAGGACAAGCCTAACTTATGTTTAGTGCAAACGGGCATAAGAAACAAAACTATGACAATTTGTGTGTGCCTGACGTAAGCCACAAAAGGGTCCCCAACTCAGCGTTTGCTAGGCCGCGTCGGCAACCCAGCGCTGATCTTCCGCTGAGGCCCAGAGTAAACCACGGATATTGATTACACTAAGATTCAGTTTAATACTAAAATTCGAAGATATTGCTAAAATGTAATTTGTTTGTTCCAGGATGACAACCGCTCAACGTTTAGGAATGTATTCAGCAAGCTACGCACCCTTCTACCTTTCCTGTGGCCTCGGAAAAGCCTCTTGCTACAATTCTACGTGTTCATCAGTATATTGGCGTTGCTCGCTGGACGAGTTATCAACCTTTTTGTGCCTATTTATAATAAGAAAATTGGTAAGTCGCAAATAATCTCGTTACATATTGAAAGCACTAAGAGCCTAACACTCTTTCTCCATGGACTTACAGCGGTATTCTGACCCTAAGGTCGCGGGTGAAAATGCCGGTCAAGCACGAATACAAGCTTTTATTTAACTTGCAATGTTATTTTTATGTACGTATGTATGTTCGGGTCAAATCTTGCAACTGAATTTTAAAGCAGTTATCCTCAACAGATTGATTAAATTTTGCCTACCTTTCAAGTTCCGATGACAATACAATATTACGGTGACGGCGAGCTGATGTGATGATAGATACGGAAGATGGACAACGGAACTCCTCGATGGATAATAGTAGACTGGCCGTGTTTAGGCTCATTTCGATCAGCACACGGTTCCGATCACTAATTTTATAAAAGCTTGTATTGAAACATAAAACTTATTCACTTTATAAAGTATGCGTAATACGTAATATAACGCACATTTTTTCCTTTACTGTTTGAGAGCACGCAATGCACACAAACAGTGATGTAAAACATCGTGACAAACACCGTTAATGACGTGTCAAAGCGGTTTTCAAAAATCCTATTGAATAAGTATTGATTTTGGTTTTGATCGTGACGAAATCAGCATGTTCTAGAAACAAAAACGATATTCCGACTCGCAACTCGAGAGTCGGGATATCGAATACAAAACTTAGATTAAGGTGGTTGCTTTCGCTTATGGTGCGAAATATTTTTTTTTCGTGTTTTTTGCTCATCACTGCTCATCAACACTTCTTCAGAGAGCGAAAACTATGTTGCCGGTAATAATATGACCTAATACACAATTTCTAATTTAAAGTATCACATAAATATCATTAGTTTGGCTACGATTGTGCTTCAATGGTTATTACAGTGTTTTTTTGTTTCAAGCACAATCGTAGCCAAACTAATGACTTCGCCAGAAGCGAAAGCAACCACCTTAAGCCCTCGGGACACTTGGCCAGATTGAGTGAGGGCACTTGGTGTAAGGCCCTGACCGACAGGTGACTGAGAAGGAGCATTAGAGGCCTTTGAAGACCACCAGCCAGGTGATTGTCAATCTCACAGAACAGATTGGAGTGACCTTTGAGAGAGGAGGCTTATACCCAGCAGTGGGCTATTATTTGAGCTGGCAATGATGATAATGTTCATATAATAATAATAATTAACAAATAAATAATGCTGGACAGTTCTGTGTGAACTGTCCTTATCTAGCCCCAAGGTAAGCAGAGCTTGTGTTATGGGTACTAGATAACTGATACACTTAATACAATACATTACATAGATAGATGTTTTTTATTATACATAGAAAATACCCAGAACACCCAGAACAAATATCTGCAGACCGTACAAATATTTGTTCCAAGGCGGCAATCGAACACGCAACCTCCTGCGTCGCGGGGGAACCTGAGCCCGCCGCGCCACGGAGGTCGTCAAATTTAAATTCAAAATCTTTATTTCAGGCTTACTGAGAATTGCACTAAACCTAAACAATAAGCCCATAGAAACATAGATATAGATCTTAGGTGGCCGACACATTGCGGCCCGGGGGGTCCCGTGACAGATGGCCCTTGAACCGCTGGAACTTCACCCCTCACCATAAATGAGCTAAAGCTCACATTAAATGAAGGGTTGTTGTAATGTTTGATCGGCAGTTGACAGCCTCACGACGGTCCCGCTGCTGTTCCGATGGGACCTCGTGGTGCTGTACGTGTTCTTCAAGTTCCTGCAGGGCGGCGGCACGGGCGGCATGGGCTTCCTCAACAACCTGCGCTCCTTCTTGTGGATCAAAGTGGAGCAGTACACGACCAGGGAGATGCAGGTTATTTATTTTTATTTTTATACATCTTTAGATGAAGGAACATGCAGATGGCCCACCTGATGTTAAGCGGTACCCTCTGCCTATGAACAGTGCATTACCACATAGGTCACGTCCACCTAGGACGCGCCCTATACGGCATTGCACTGCGCCCGCCACCCTGAGACAAAGGTGAAAAGTCTCGTGTGCCTGTAATTCTTATACGAACGAATCTTAGCAACAAGTCCGGGTAAACCCTTAGTCGGCTTTTACGACATCCACTGGAGGAGACGGAGGGGTTTATTCTTAGGCCGGACACACCACAGCTTCTATTATAACGCTAACAAATTATCCACACGATCCTTTCTGTTCCAGCTAGAGTTATTCAAACACCTCCATGACCTGCCGCTCCGCTGGCACCTCTCGCGGAAGACCGGCGAGGTCCTGCGCGTCATGGACCGAGGCACAGACTCCATAGACAATCTGCTCTCATACATTCTGTTCTCGATCACGCCGACAATCATCGACATACTGGTAGCGGTGGTGTACTTTATCACGCAGTTTAATGCGTGGTTTGGACTCATCGTGTTTTCTACTATGGTGCTTTACATCAGTAAGTATTCTTGCAAATATTTCGAAACTTGTTTTATGGACAACTAGTGTCCACCCGAGGCATGGCTCGCGTTGTACTGTATTCAAATTAGCTTGTGTGTCAAACTGTGTGTGCTTGTGTGTAGTTTTTGTAGTAGTAGAGCTTTTTTGTGAAAGAGTTCGTCCGGGGAAGTACTACCACCATACCTATTTCTGCCGCAAAGCAGTAGTGCTTGCATTGCTGTGTTCCGGTTTGAAGGGTATAAGGGTGCCGGTAAAATTACAGGCACATGAGACTTTTCATGTATGTCGCAGGGTGGCGGGCGCAGTGCAATGCCACATAGGGTGCGTCCTAGGTGGACGTGACCTATGAGGTAATGCACTGTTCATAGGCAGAGGTTACCGCTTAACATCATCAAAGTAGTATAAAAATAAATAAAAAAAAAAGTTCCGGGATGTACCTTTAGATATAGCAGATCATTTTGAGCTCTAGGCTGTTTCACTTACGCCGACTCTCAACTTCGGCTCATATATTGAGTCAAAAGCAAAAACAGCTGCTATGAAGTTGGGCATCCTGAATAAGGTAAAGCGTTACTTCACACCGGGACAGCTGCTCAGTTTGTACAAAGCACATGGCTGGTCTGGTATGGAGTACTGCTGCCATGTTTGGGATGGCTTGGCCAAACACCAGCTTGCTGCCTTAGACTCGATCGAACGCAGAGCTTTCAGGCTTATAGGTGAGCTACATATATGGCGGAGACTAGGATCCAGAGTCAAGAGCACCGCCGTAAAGTCGCATGCCTTTCGATCTTCTATAGGTTACATTTAGGGGAATGTGCCCAGGAGCTACATGATCTGATCCCACCATCACCTTTTCATCATACGACAAGTAGGCGCACGGCTCAGTACCATCTACCTCATCAGTATACCCGCAATTCGCACTAAGCGTTACGGTTCCACCTTTGTAATGCGAACAGCTAAGGAATGGAACAAGTTGCGTCGTCTGTCTTTCCTGAAAACTATAATATGGGTCTCTTTAAGGCAAGAGTGAATAGGTGCCTTCTAGACCTTCGTGCTCTAACGTCGGCCGCATCATCACTTACCAAAAGGTGAGATCGCGGTCAAACGAGGGAAAAAAAACTGCCAATCCACAACTTAATCTCTGTCCCATATTTATCGTAATTAGTTCAGTAGATTCAGTTAGATTTTATTAAAGAACTCCTTTTTCTGCAATCGAGCCGTATGCCACATTTTTTTATCTTTATTATACAACTTGGAATGATGGAACAAGCAGATGGCCCACATGATGTTAGGCAGAACCCTCTGCCTATGAACAGTGCATTACCCCATAGGTCACGTCCACCTAGCACGTGCCCTCTCTGCCTATGAACAGTGCATTACCTCATAGGTCACGTTCACCTAGCACGTGCACTCTCTGCCTATGAACAGTGCATTACCTCATAGGTCACGTGCCCTCTCTGCCTATGAACAGTGCATTACCTCATAGGTCACGTCCACCTAGCACGTGCCCTCTCTGCCTATGAACAGTGCATTACCTCATAGGTCACGTCCACCTAGCACTTGCCCTCTCTGCCTATGAACAGTGCATTACCTCATAGGTCACGTCCACCTAGCACGTGCCCTCTCTGCCTATGAACAGTGCATTACCTCATAGACCACGTCCACCTAGCACGTACCCTCTCTGCCTATGAATAGTGCATTACCTCATAGGTCACGTCCACCTAGCACGTGCCCTCTCTGCCTATGAACAGTGCATTACCTCATAGGTCACGTCTACCTAGCACGTGTCCTCTCTGCCTATGAACAGTGCATTACGTCATAGGTCAAGTCCACCTAGCACGTGCCCTCTCTGCCTATGAGCAGTGCATTACCTCATAGGTCACGTCCACTTAGCACGTGCCCTCTCTGCCTATGAACAATGCATTACCTCATAGGCCACGTCCACTTAGCACGTGCCCTCTCTGCCTATGAACAGTGCATTACCAGGTCACGTCTACCTAGCACGTGTCCTCTCTGCCTATGAACAGTGCATTACGTCATAGGTCAAGTCCACCTAGCACGTGCCCTCTCTGCCTATGAGCAGTGCATTACCTCATAGGTCACGTCCACTTAGCACGTGCCCTCTCTGCCTATGAACAATGCATTACCTCATAGGTCACGTCCACTTAGCACGTGCCCTCTCTGCCTATGAACAATGCATTACCTCATAGGTCACGTCCACCTAGCACGTGCCCTCTCTGCCTATGAACAATGCATTACCTCATAGGCCACGTCCACTTAGCACGTGCCCTCTCTGCCTATGAACAGTGCATTACCTCATAGGTCACGTCCACCTAGCACGCGCCCTATGCGGCATTGCACTGCGCCCGCTATCCTGAGACATAGAGATGAAAAGTCTCATGTGCTGTAATATTTCATTTCTAAATAAACATAGTCCAGTCAATAAAGGAGGTGTAGAGTGCATGAGCAGGTATCTAAGCGATTCCTTCAGAAACTTGTTCAGGGTGCTTAGGGTGAACATACAACATGTAGGGAACACCCTGGTGCCTGGGAAGGATTCTTAGCCCATGGCACCTTCATACATAGAGGCAGCTAGGTGGTAAAAAACGTGATATAAAATATTCACTATTTTGGAGAGTGTAGCTCGCAAAACGACTAGGAAATCGAAAAAGTGTCAGTACAGAATAAAAGATGTTGAATATTTCATGAGCATTCATTTGATAGTTTTTTCTACGACGCACTGTTTCAGAGATATAACCGAAAAACGGGACCATCTTTGTGCACGCTCATCTACTAGCCGTCAGGACTTTTAGTATGTTCACTCCCTAAGTTTATGAAGGAATCGCTTAGGTTCACGCACTCTACTACACCCCCTTTTGGGCCATTCGATGACTGGACTAGCAGCAAGGACAGGACAAACCTATAAAAAAAAAATAGGACAATACACCACATACTTTAAGTTCTTTACTTTTTCTCCTACTAACGTTACATTGACCATGTAAGGTTCATTCATGAGCACCGACTATTTTTCTAAAATGATACCAAGCCACGAATTTGAATTATTTATATATGCTGTTTTTTTAGTCGCAACGATAGCAGTGACGGAATGGCGGACCAAGTTCCAGCGTCGCATGAACTTGGCCGATAACGATCAAAAAGCGCGCTCTGTCGACTCGCTGCTCAACTATGAAACTGTCAAGTACTACGGCGCGGAGTCCTACGAAGTGGTGTCGTATAGCGGCGCCATTGTTAAATATCAGGTATGACAGCTCAGCCCGGGTACAGTTTTACCTAGGAAGATGGACTAAACGCATGGAACTAAGGCTAAAAACGAAACGGTATCGATTATACCAGTCTCATTCTTTTATATGAATGTATTCATGTGTTGGAATGAGACAAGCATAAATCTATCTGTTCTTATTTGTGTTAGTCGTACCAGGCCAAATGTCAAATTACTAGTACATTCATGGTAACAATCTAGGAAGATGTATATGCATGGGAAAGACGACTGTCGTGTGACAATATATTTGTTTCTCTCTAACATAGGATAGCAAGCTATCTTCTAGGATAGGAGTAAGAAGGAACACTATGCTATTTTAACACTCAATCCATGTACTACTACATTCATGAGTTTTACACAAAATATAAGTCGCCCCGATGTACCGCTGTAGACCAATTTCTATAGCGCGGGAACCTTCTTTCTACCAATGGCAATCACGCGCTAAAATCTTGCGCTGTTATTGGTTAATCTATTTCGCGGCAAAATTGTGGCCGGTTGACTTTTAGATGGGAGCGGGACTGAGCTATACTATACGTTCGGCTACTGTCGGATATCAGTCTGCGCAAACGGAAACAGTCGATCAGACTTATATTTTGGGTAAAATTTCGATTTGTCTGTATGTTTCGTTTTGGTCTGTATAAATATCGAGCGTATCTTTGTATATATATGTTTGTGTGTATGTGGCATAATAGTATATTATGCAATTAGTGAATAAAGGACGGATTTAAAGCGAGAACCCTAAATGAATCACGAGCAAGTGAAGGATTCTGACGAGTAAATCACGACCGAAAGGAGTGATTTGATTCAAATGTTAGAATCCTGAGCGACGCGAGTGATTTATGGCCCTCAATATAAATCAGTTTTATTCAAGAGTTGCATACTATATACTTCATACCATGACTACGAAAATAAGAAAGATTTAAGCGAAAATAGACATTTAATGATGAAAAAAGGAAGGTTAAATTAATTCAAATGCACGCGCAAGGAGGTTGTATAGCATTGATATGGAGGTCGAATATATTGGTTCGTGTGTTCAGTGAATAAAAACCTAATAACGTACATACATACATACATAGACACACGCCTTTTTCCCCGAAGGGGTAGGCAGAGCCTCAATGGGCCTCTTTTCACAGTGGGTTGCACCATCGTGGAATATAGACGTGACGAGTGGTGAGCTCATCGCCGCCATTGCTTCCCACGACTGACTCAGCTAACGCTTTCTTCCAGTATTATCACATTTCATATATGAGCTAGCAGCCAGGACAAATCTTATACCAACGAATCTTACAAACAAGCCTGGGTAAATACTACCTACTAATGTACCTAATAATGTTTCGGGGAAAAAGGCGTGTATGTAAAAATAATAACAATGTATGTCTGTATAATTTCAGAAAGAGGAGTTCAAGTCTCTGGTGACCCTGAACATGCTGAACACGATCCAGAACATCATCATCTGCGCGGGCCTGATCGCCGGGTCGCTGCTGTGCCTCGACATGGTCGTGAAGACGGGCGAGCTGTCTGTGGGGGACTATGTGCTGTTCGCGTCCTACATCGTGCAGCTGTACGTGCCCTTGAACTGGTTCGGGACTTACTACAGGTACGCTTTATTTTAATTAAACAAACAAACAAAGAAAAAACATTTATTTGTGTCACCAAACAACATTCCACACAATATGACACACACACACACACACACACACACACACACACCCACACACAGTAACAAAGAAAGATAAAACTAATTTGCGCCTCTTAGTACCAGCCACACAAATTGGCGTCCAGCTCATCATTTGTTGTAATAACTGTCCATGGCAACGATGAGCTCACTACTTGTCACGTCTATATTCCCACGATGGTGCTACCCACGGTAAAAAGAGGCCCACTGGAGGCTTTGCCTACCCTTTCGGGGAAAAAGGCGTGTGTCTATATATATATGTATGTAAGGATTCATATCCTACTAATATTATAAACGCGAAAGTTTGTAAGTATGGATGGATTTATGGATGTTTGTTACTCTGTCACGTAAAACAGAGGTTTCAGAGGTTACCGCTTAACATCAGGTGTGCCTCTTGTTTGCTCCGTCATCCAAGTAATATAAAAAAAAAAAAAACTACGGGATGGATTTGGAATGGAGCTAACTGGACTCCCGGAATAACACATAGGCATATTTTTATCCCGATATTCCCACGGGATCGAGACTTACGCGGGTGAAACCGCGGGGCGCTGCTTGTAATATATAGTTATATATCCTCACTCCACAGAGCTATCCAAAAGAACTTCATCGACATGGAGAACATGTTCGACCTGATGCGAGTGGACAGTGACGTGAAAGACCTGCCTGGAGCCCCGGAACTACTGGTCGCTCGCGGCGGAGTCGAGTTCAGACATGTCTCATTCGGCTACGGGCCGGAACGACTCGTCTTGAACAATATCAGCTTTAAAATCGCGCCCGGCAGCACTGTTGCTATTGTAAGTCACTGCATACCTACCTTTTTATTTTTAACTTCGTTAATGACGACACTGGTAGATGGCCCATTTGATGTTAAGGTGGATGATCACGCTTGCGGCGCGAAATTCAAATTTTTTGGTGTTTTTTGCCCATTACAGCTCATCAACACTTCTTCAGATAGCGAAAGTTGAGTTCGCGAGAACTAGGAGACTTAACACACACGTTTTAATTAATAGTATCTCATAAATATCATCAGTTTAGCTATGATACCCTAAACACATTTTTACAGGTTTTTTTTTGTTTAGGGGTTTCGTAGCCTAAACTGATGATATTTATGAGATACTATCAATTAAAACGTGTGTGTTAAGTCTCCTAGTTCTCGCGAACTCAACTTTCGCTATCTGAAGCAGTGTTGATGAGCTGTAATGGACAAAAAACACTAAAAAAAATAATCTCGCGCCGCAAGCGTGAGCATTCACCTTAAGCGGTAACCTTTAACAATGCATTACCTCACAGGTCACGTCCACCTAGGACGCACCCTATGCCCCGCCGCACATGCCAACACTCGCATTGGCCGTGACGAGCCGCGTGCGAGTGGCAGTATTTGGAGCTATGTGGCATTGCCCGCCACCCTGAGACATAAAGATGAAAAGTCACATGTGCCTGTAATTTCACCGGCAACCATACCCTTCATCCGGAACACAGCAATGCGAGCAATGCAGCACCATTGCTTTGCGGTAGAAATAGGTGTGATCCCTATTTCAATTTGATGTCCACTGTGGCACATCGAATGCAACGGCCTTGCCTATAATCACCACGCTTCCCTAGAGCATTACGGGACGCCGAGGCATTTAAAAGAAAAAAGAGACTCGTTCGAGTCGAAAGTGAGGTATAGCGAAGCTATATCACAGACTAATTTTAGGATGCGGCGTTTGTATGTATGTATGTGTATTAGTTCAGGCCAGTCTACTTTTAACCATCGAGGAGTTCCGCTGTACACCTTCCTTCTTCATCATCAGATCAGCTAGCTAATCTGAGCTAGTTAACTACCATACTGAATTGACATTGGAACTTGACAGGAATGCAAAGTTTCAGCTCAATCGGATATCAAGAAGTGGTTCTAATTCAGCTGCAAGAATTGACCGAAACAAACAAGTACAAACAAACATTGCAAGTGAACTAAAAGCTTGTACAAACGCAAGTGTGTGACGACCTCTGTAGCGCGTCGGGCGAGTGGCCGGCTGAGACGCGAATGGTTTTGGTTTCTATTCCTGCTGCTGGAGAAACGTTTGTATGATCTGCAAATATTTGTCCCGGGTCTGGGTGTAATGGTACCATTGTACTCGTAGTTCCTGATACCCACGACACATGGAGTCCTAGTGTGGGATTAGTTCTATGTATGTGACTGTTGGGTGTTGTTATGTAACGGCGTACATATTTGCAGGTGGGGCCCAGCGGTGCGGGTAAATCGACAGTAATGCGGCTTCTGTTCCGATTCTACGACGTGAACGAAGGTGCTGTGATGGTGGACGGGCAGGACGTCAGGACCGTCACACAGGCCTCGTTGCGCGCCAACATCGGAGTAGTGCCACAAGATACCGTGCTGTTCAATAACACTATAAGGTAACAGAATACTACGCTTAACATCAGGTGGGCCATCTGCTTGATCCGTCATTCCAAGTAGTACAAAAAAAAAAAAAAAAAATTAGTCAGTCCCTGAGGTATGGAAGCGGTACGGGAGGGGTGTTTTCGTCTCTCAAATGACATGTGACATAATGACTACGACGATGACGACGACGAAAACACCCCTCCCGTACCGCTCCCATACCTCAGGGACTGCCTCAGTTAAGCGCTAGACCTGTAACGATATTATCATATTATACGTGTATATTGTGTAAGGTGCATACAGCAGCTGATTGGTTTTATTTAGAGGCTTTCTCGTCATAGAAGAGTCAATGTAATGTGCTGAAAAAAAAAGATGTCATCAATTGGCCTTTTATCTGTAAAGTGAACGTAAAAAAAGGTTCTACCTGGTCATTAACCATGTGAAAAAAAATAACAAAGTGCATCTGTTTTCGACTGAAATTTTAATTCAACTTCTACGACTTAGAATTTTGTACTTTTTCTTTTACCTAAATGTCGGCAAAGACTGTCTTCAAGTTGAACGTATGATTCTGTGATACGACGGTTTTTCACTAACAAATAATTGTTTTTCGTGATTTTCACTTACTTTTTGTTCCGCGAGCGCAATTCTGTCACTTTATAACTTCTGAACTTTAATGAGGTAGAAAGTGTCGGAATTTGGCAGTTGTATGCGCCTTTACAGACCACTGTTAATTATCTGATGTTTTCTTGATTAAAATTTTGTTAAGAAAAACCGTATGAGACACTTAACGAATGCCAAATTTGACTTTTCTGATATAAACCTGATGATATAACCTTGCTTTTCCAGATATAACATTCAATACGGTCGACTGGACGCCCCTTCAGTAGACGTCATCTCCGCAGCCAAGAATGCCGACATACACGACAGAATACTGACCTTCCCGGATGCTTATGACACAATGGTAAGATACTTTGACTAACAAGCATGAAAGGAGCCTCTGAATTATTTGACCACACTGGTTCGTCACGATCGCCAAAGCCTCATGCTGGTAGAAATCTGAAGGAGAAGTGTTTTGCCCCACTACTTTTAACACTAACAGGCGTGGCACTCAGGTTTGAATCTACAAATAACCTGATAAGAATTACGCGATAGAAAGAGAGGTAACTTCTAGGTGACTTTAGCTGTAGTTAATTAGCGCTGTGCGACCTGAATTGCACTTTATTGTGTAGGGCCAGAGTCGCTATTTATTTGACTAACAATTTGGCTGTTGTATGCGCCTTAAGACTGTTTTCTTTTTCAGGTTGGAGAAAGAGGTCTCAGGCTCAGTGGTGGGGAGAAGCAGAGGATAGCTATCGCGCGAACAATACTCAAAGACCCCTCCATAGTTCTACTAGACGAAGCCACATCAGCATTAGATACGAATACAGAAAGAAATATTCAGGTAACCCACTATAGAATTTACTTCATTATCACTGTGGGTCAAGATTCAAAATAGATTTTTATTTGCAAAGCAATTAAAATCAGTTGAGAAACGTTTAAAATTTTCCATCTATCTCACTCTTGACAAGCCACTTCATACGTGTGACGTCATACATAACCGCTGGTACTATGATGGTTGTCTGATATGAAACATTTGTGTTTTGGTCATTTCTAACTTTTCCAAAATAATTACCCAACGACGGCGAAGCAAAGAGGAGTGTTATGATTTTGGCCGGTATGTATGTATGTATTGTTCATCTGTTCCTTCATAACTTCTAAACTACTTTTCATAATTTGACAAGTAAGGTATCGTTGGAAGTCTTGATTGTCCACTGGCATATAGGCTATGGGACGTCACATTAAATTGTATGTCCTCTAGAGAGCCGTGTTGGGTATCAAATGAAAGGGCTTAATTAGCACATTTCAAAAATATTGTTAGCTGTTGCTTACGGCTTTGCTTGCATGCACCCGATAATCTTCTTAATTATATAGAAATAAATTGCTGTTCGTCAGTCTCGCTAAAACACAGAAACGGCTCGACCGTTTTTGATGTTTTTTTTTGTGTGTATTTGTGTGGGTCTCTGGATGGTTTAGATTAATAAGAGCCTAATGAACATGATCGAGTTTCGTTATTGTATGTGAACATTGTTTGTTTGTTTTGTTCAGGCGGCCCTGAGTCGAGTTTGCGCGAATAGAACAACTCTCATTATCGCGCATAGACTGTCCACGATCATTCACGCGGATGAGATCCTCGTGCTGAAGGAGGGTGAAATCGTCGAGCGAGGAAAGTGAGTACACATTTTACCTGTTCTTCAGCCTAATGTTAGAAATGCGAATGTTTTGATGTTTGTTTGCTCAGAATACACTATTACCGTCGTCTGTCTGTCCTGAAAACTATAATCTGGGTCTCTTCAAGGCTAGAGTGAATAGGTGCCTTCTAGACATTTGTGCTCCATCTGTGTACATCCTCACTCGTTGTGTTTATTCTGCAATAACCAGTTATACGAGACTGACGTTTTTGCAGGATCAATCCACCCATAAACATACACTACACTCAATCGAATACGCGTTACAATCACATGAACACTCATTACACTCACACAAATACATATTACGCTCGCGCACAAACACAACACTCACTCGCAATATATATTCTCACACCAACATACCAACGAACACTCAACTATTGTACGCATACCCGTCTAAAATACAACACAATCACGCCTACATGTGTACACACACACCCACACAAACACAAACACACACACACACCTACTCACACACACACACACACACACACACCTACTCACACACACACTCACACAAACGTATACACACATACAAAAATTTTCTTGTTTTTGTTTTGTTTTAATGTAATTTTTCTTGCATTTACTTTTTAAGGTAGATGTAAAAATGTTTTATTTGTAACAAAACTAAATCTATGATACGGAAGAGCGAGACCACCTAGCACAGGTATTTTATACTTAAAAGGTGGTCTCAACTACGGATATTTCTATGTTACATTAAGTTACAGAAATAAATATTATCTTATCTTATCTTATCTTATCTTCGGCCACTCGTCACTTACCAACAGGTGAGATCGAGGTCAAACAAAGGTATATGAAAGTAAAAAAAAAGGAGAAAGTTCAGTCAGAACACGGCGTACGAAACAAGTGAAGCCGAAAACTACTCTCAAACACAATAACGAATAGTACTAAAATGCAATAAAAGCTGAAGTTAAAAAAAATGTACGTACACATACAAACAATGTGTCCATACTAAGCTCATTAGTCTGTGTCAGCGTCATACACCTATATTCTTAGTCGTTCCTCGAACCTTCTTCCACTCCGGTCAACTTTACTCAAAGAAATTTATTATTCCATTTCAATAAACAATTTTTATAACGGAATTCAACATTTCCTGAAGTGAGGCTGTGTTAAGTAGAGGAAAGTTGCGAGGAACGACTGATACCGGTGTTAGTGTAGGGTGTGTTTGTGCTCTTATTTCCCTTTCGAACAACTAGATAGGGATAGCAATTCTACGCTCCTCGTCAACAGATGGCGCTAAGCAACTCTCCATTTACTATAGCGCGTCTATTCGTCAGCAGATGTCGCTACGAGGCTCTAAATGTGTTTACGCAGCCGGCGTAACAATATGCAATTTAGGCATCACAAATAACCAAGCGTACTTTTTCCAGCCACGAAACCCTCCTATCGCAAGACGGTATGTACGCCTCCATGTGGCATCAGCAACTCGAGAACCGGAACGGGAACGGAACCGGCTCCAGCGGGGAGGGGCATGAGTCGACGAGCGAGCCGGACGCGAACCAAAACGCGACTGCGCACGGACACGGACACGGACATGGGCACGGGCACGGACACTGACAGTGAGAGTGAGAGTGTGGGGTGGTTGAGGGGTGCGTGGGGATCAGTGGCTCTAAAAACTTGTACTGCAGAAGCCGTCTGAGTTCTTTTCACAGACGTATCACGGATTTTTGTATGGAAATTGAAATGTTCACAATATGTCCGCCAGGAATGTTCATAATCATAATCATTTATTCAAAAGGTTCCAGGTACAAATAGGTCTTAAAACTAGTTTGATCTACCAAAACCTGCCTTTACAGGCGTATGAACATTGAAAACTAAAGCCAAATAAGTCTATACAATTAAACATATCAAAGCAAACAACTAAAAGGTCACAAGTGTCACATAGCAAAACACTTCACAAATTAAATTCTACAACCATAAATTCATCAAAGCATTTCTCCACAAGCCATCGTATCGTCATCGATGTTTCCATACAAGATCTTTGTTACACCACACTATATAATGTAACAAGCAACTGACACGACCGTGTGGTGTACACTACTTTTGTATGGGATTTGAGATTCTCAAGGTTCCCGCTAGGGGCGCTCTTCGATTTATTCATACTAAAATCCGTGTAGTCACCACACGCCCGTGTGGTTCTTGTCAAATTTGCAGACTCGAGGCTCCGCCCGTCTGCGTCAGTAGCGTGATAAGTTTACACTTAGACGGAGATAAATAGATCTTACTTAGCACGTACTAATGCAATTAGCATTATCCCTGTCACTTTCACACTCATGTCAAATCACGCGAGCTAGAGAAGGACAGAGACAATGCTAAGCTGGGACAACAATGGTGTTCTGGGTTTTTCTATGTATAATAAAAAATATCTATCTATGTAATGTATTATATTAAGTATATCAGTTAACTAGTACTCATAACACAAGCTAGATAATGTTGTGTGAACTTGTCCAGCATTTTTTTTTAAGCGTTAGTACGTGCTAAGTAACGTTTATTTATCTCACTATCTCACTAGACTCAAGGCTGCATAAAACATAGATATACCTGTAACAGTTGTTGTAGGAATTATTATGAGTTTTTGTTAATTTAAAAGGGGAGTTTCGTAAGTTTAGCTTCTTTACATAAACTTTCCCCTTTTCAAATTCAAAGTTTTTGGACCTGGTGGGAATCCACGCTCTATGGGGCGAAGTCACGGTTGTTTTTAGTCTTGGCTATCTGTCACTTTCTCCTTGAACATATCAAATAGGAGAAACTGACATAGTTAGTCAGGTTCTTGAGTGCAGCCGTAACGTTGAATCAGCTTGCTGAATTACTAAACCGGCTATATGCATTTTATAAAAAAATATGTGATATGTTTTAGTGTTTTCGTGGTATTTAGAAACTGGAACATATTCAACATAAATTCATAGTAGGTGAGTAAAGGATACCAAAATGAAATAATTATATTATGCGTAATTAAATCACCTGGGTGATTTACGCCACGTGAGTTAAGTCTGCCGATCATTATAATCAAACTTTGAAAGTAAGGATGCGCCCAAAGCACAATGCCAATCGTAGATCCGATTTTTACCTGAATCAAGGATAATAAGATATTGTACGTTGGGAGTATCTTCAGAGCAGGATGCTTGGCTGAGACCTAATGGGCACAGCAAAACCGTAAACAGTTTTAACACTTTATTAGGATCGCCTTCACTAAAATGTTGATAATTTAATGTTTTTCTATATAAATGATTGAGGGCTTTACTCTGAGTTTTTTTTTATCATCTATGTTTTACGAGATATTCAAATAAAATGCCCTTTTTGAGCGGTGCGGGGCATTTTTTTTGTATAAAGATTTCTGGCTTGCTTTAAGCGCAGCCTTGGCAACAGCAAGGCTAGACTCTGGCGCATTGGTTCAGAGAAGGCATCGACGTTGGGTTTTCCACAGGATCTAGATACAATACAGGCGGTATACTCGTTTCTTTCGGCATACAAAATCCGGCTGTTCGAATTTCAGACCTATTTATCCAGCCTTAGAACGTATTTTGTACGTATGAGATACCATGTGTATAATTGACCTATAATTGTGATGAAATCGTGACTTCGCTCCAATCCCCTGTAGATCGGCCATGTACAGGGTGCTTGCGGTTCGCGGATCAGTGTAGTGATAATTTAGATTGTAGTAGATAATATTCGACTAGTGTGATATCGTATGGACATGACAAATCGCTCGCAGATCGAGCAATTGGACTAGTTTTTTTTTTTACGATTCATTGTACATTTTTGCGTAAGCAATAACAATGTACATAGTTCGCATTGTGATGATGTAACTATGACGTACCTTAGTAGTATTAACGTTTTCAATGTGATGGGAAATTTTATGTGCTATTTCAGTGTTATTAAAAGTGTTTTTATTTATATTTTTGGATTTTATTACTAAAAGTAACATTACAATAATTTTATCAATATGTGCAATTTACATAATTATATTATAGCAAGGGAAATAAAAACTTGGTTCTAGTAAATTGAAGTAAAAATATACAAAAAATCCAACGCAATAATCAGCGAGTTACTTCATCTGAAAAGGAGGAAAGGTTGTTCAGTACCATTTAGTAGAACAGATTACACAGTGCGAGTCTTTGTGAAGTGTACATTTGAAAGGTAATGGGGACTGAATTGTATCGACGGGAAAATTTCTGGTATTTATTGGACATTTTATTTTTACAGGACCCCTTGTGAATAAAACTTTGTAGCTTTTTAACTAAGTGGTCTATAATGTCAAAAAAACAGTATTGACAACAAATAGCAGGCGGTGCTGATAAAGTAAAAATGTATCCAATAAAAATCACCATCGTTTAAAGTAATCTGTTTTTATAATTTTTTAATAATAGACTGAAATCGTAAAAATATACCCTCATTTTTATTACAAGCTTGTAATTAACTTGCAATGTTTAAATGTTTGTATGTTTGTTTAGGTCAAATCTTGCAACTTGAATAGGGAGACACACTGCTTATTTATCACGCTAGGTGGCGCATAATCGCTGGTGTTGTTTCGTAGCCAAACTAAGGTATATCAATGTTAAAAAAAACTGTCAAAAGTGGACAGTTTTAGTTATGTCAAAAATGGATAATTTTAGTATGAGAAAAATCACCAGCGATGGTGGGGCCATCTGAGATTAGTTTTGCCTGTGGCTCCCCTTTGGAACCACTTCTCGACATCCGATTGAGCTGAAATTATGCATACCTGTCAAGTTCCGATGAAAATACAATATTATGGTGAACCATCCGGTCCATGGTCCACCTTCCGTATCCATCATCAGACCGCGGATGATGGAGACGGAAGGTGGACAACGGAACTCCTCGATGGATAATAGTAAACAGACCGTGTTCAGGCTAATTTTGATTAGCACACGGTTCCAATCACTAATTTTATAAAAGCATTTATTTTAAACTAGCGACTCGCCCCGGAAAAAAAGAATCCACTAAAAAAGAGATAACTAACATCGGTCCAGCCGATCTTGACTTATAGGTGGTGTAACTATCACGACTTTGTTTTATATATATAGATTTCAAAACCCTGTTGTTTAATTTTAAAGACGCACACTAATTGGCAATACAACAGATATGGATAAGAATCATGAATAAACAAAAAATATGAATCATAGATAGATATGCGTCCAGTTTCAAACTGAACACGCCACTATTTAATTCCGTCAAAATAAAAATATTCCTTGTTCCGTAACCACAAGGATCATTTAGAAATCTCTTGTGTCAAGTGATAAGTACAAAAAATAATATTTTAAAAAAATTAAAAAAAAACACGCTTTTATAGCTAACCGAACTAAAAAATACAAAATAATTTTCAATTTCAAAGAGTTTATATCACAGTACTAGAAGATCGAACAATCAAACAGTTTTTTTTTTTAAAAGCGTAGGGGCCTTGATAAAGTAAATATAACAATCATTCTGTTGTTGGCAACTATCTATGAGAGGAGAGTTATGAAAAGTAGTAAAATGCACCCCACGCTTTTAAAAAAAAAAAAAATGACTTATTGTTCGATCTTCTACTACTGTAATATAAACTGTTTGAAATTGAAAATTATTTTCTATTTTTTAGTTCGGTTAGATATAAAAGCGTGCTTTTGTAATTTTTATAAAATATTATTTATTTTTCATTTTTTAGTTCGATTTATATCTCTAACTCTAACTCTCTCTCTCTCTCTCTCTATCTCTCTCTCTCTCTCTCTCTCTCTCTCTCTCTAACTCTAACTCTAACTCTCTCTCTCTCTCTCTCTCTCTCTCTATGCAAAGTTTCAAATTAATCAGACTTCTGGAAATTGGTGAAAATTATGCTCAAAGATTCAGTTACTTACATACATATGTACATACATAGATACAACCCAAGCTAATAAAAGCGTGTTAATAAAGCGATGGAGGCGCGTTCAGTTTTAGGCTAGACGTACTAGTGACTGATGGAACAAGCTGATGGCCCACCTTGATGGTAAGCGGTAACCTCTGCCTTTAACAATGCAATACCATATAGGTCCCCTAATTACCCTTCAAACAGGAAAACAGCAATGCCAGCACTACTGCTTTGCGGCAGAAATAAGTATGGAAGTAGTACTTCCCCGGACGAATTATTCACAAAAAAGCTCTACTAATCCATTTTTTTTTTGTAAACTACTTTGATGACGGAACAAGCAAGAGGCCCACCTGATGTTAAGCGGTAACCTCTGCCTATGAACAGTGCATTACCTCATTGGTCACGTCCACCTAGGACGCACCCTATGTGGCATTGCAATGCGCCCGCCACCCTGAGACATAGATGAAAAGTCTCATGTGCCTGTAATTTCACCGGCACCCTTACCCTTCAAACCGGAACACAGCAATGCGACCCTACTGCTTTGCAGCAGAAATAGGTATGGTAGTAGTACTTCCTCGGACGAACTCTTTCACAAAAAAGCTCTACTACTACTAAAATGATCTACATGATACTATATGATCTTACATCAGCCATTGAATAGAGTGGAGAATCTCCGGGCAAGCGGAGACCACCTTTTTTCCACGGCTTTGCTTCTGACAAGGTTTTTAACCCTTTCTGGTACTCCTTATTCTTCTTTTTGTATTCAGACACGGAGATAGAAGGTCGCGTCTTCGAGTACTCGACACTCCTTATCGAACTCTCCTGTCTGTGCTCAATATGGTCTATAGTTTTGACGTAATCTGAAGATATTTTGCGAGTCATTTGTTTACCATGTTGTATGTTCAGGACATGATCAAACGATCTGTCGTCGACTAACATGGAGTGGCGCATGTACTTGTCCCGTGAGCTCTCGTCGTCGCTTTTCATGCGATTTGGAGAATGCACTAAGAGAAATGGGAGAGGACTCTTGTGGTGGGACGTGGGTCTGAAACGATAATAAAGTAACTGCAGAACCTACAACCGTTGGAGAAAGGTACTCGAGAGGCGACAACGAAACGGGCGGCGCACATAAAAAAAGTTTGCATTCAATTTGAAAACATTCTATTTTTATACGTTGAAATATTGTTAAACATTATATACTTACTTAACTAATTCCTGACAACCTAATGACGACCTCTATGGCGCGGCAGGCGAAGGTTCGCCTGCGACGCAGGAGGTTGCGGGTTCGATTCCCGTCTCGGTATAAATATTTGTACGATCTGCAGATATTTGTTCAGGGTATTCTGGGTATTTTCTATGTTTAATCAAAAATATCTATCTATGTAGGTACCTAATGTATTGTGTTGAGTATAGGTATCAGTTATGTAGCGCCCATAACACAAGCTCTGCCTAGCTTGGGGCTAGATAATGTTGTGAGAACTGTGTCACGCATCCAGTATTATAATTGTATCTTAAATCGATGTAAGCACCGACATTGTTTCGACCCGTTTCGAGAGTCTTTTTCAAGGTGAGTGAACGCGACGCACTCCTCCCGCGTCCCGTTTAGCACAATTTCCCGTTTTTATTAAATAATTGATGTGATTCACGAAAGTTTTTATAGTAAAATTGTATCTTCGTTAAGAATACCTCCTACAATCTCGCGGGCCGGATTTCTTGAACACACGAGTTCCAGGTAAGTGTCACCATACCTAGACTAACGCAGGGTTCCCACGAAAGAACTAGTAACACGACAGCGATAAGTACTTACTTATATTCCTTCAAAGTCGGCCCATCCTCATCGAACGTGACATCATCGTACAACCTCGCGAGCACCGATGGCCGGAGTAGTACGTTTGTGTCAGACCCAGGTATATCCTGGGCTCTAATGAAACCAGTGGGGCGACGGGGCGACCGTTGGCTGGCAGGCTTGGAGGTCACCATAGCAGAGGGATCTATTCGGACTTTTCTAATAAAATACGAAAAATAAGACAAAAAAAACACGGCAAACCTAATTATATAAAATATTTTTAAAAAAGGTGTACACCTTCACTAACAAATAATTAATGATCGTGTGGCTTGATGAGTGCTGATGAGAAAAGACTGTATGACACTGATCCCCTGGAGGAAGGGACAGCCTCTGGTATGGGACGCTCTGTGTCGACACCCTGGCGCCGTCCCATCTTCCAGGTACACCAACAACACTCAGTGCGGGCTGGCTCCGCAGCAAGATCAGCGGAGTCCCTCAAACGGCGTAAGTAGGTATGCACTCCTCGACAGAGGGTAGGTATATTTGAGCCGTTTGGGCTGGAGACTCTAGGCCCGTGTGGGGACAGGGGCACAGGAGACCTGCATGGCGGAGCGACTCAAGCCCTCGCGTGACCGGAACACTGGCTTTTATTGCGACTAACGAATAAGCGTTCGTAATTCGCCAATGCAGCCAGCATTCTGCACGCTGCCGTCTGGTGAAGGCAGCGTGATCTGGTAGGTACAGTTTTTAGTTCAATTTGTTTTTTTATTATGTTTGTAAATAAAAGTTAAATGAATCATTGAGAAGATGTTTTTATGAAATAAAATTTTGCTAAGAGAATGATGATGATGCATCAGAATCGATAGTGTTGTACAGAAATACTTAATACGAAAGTAATGCGCGCTCAGGCAATCTTTGTTTGTTCGTTTCGTGACTGACGCTTTTTACTTTTTACTTTGACTCTCCTGCAGTCATAAGTATTTCAATTTCGAAATTCAGCCAAGGATTTTTTCGTAGCACTATACCTACACTATTACGTAAAGTCCCCGCGACGAGACGCTATAGGTACATTTTGTAAACACTAAAATATAACCCGACTAAGTGAAAATGCTCGTTAGTTTCTTATTATTATTCCTACACGTATGTTGTATTGGATGTCACTGCCCGTATCTTTGAGTTGATTGAATTTGGGATTATTTGTTGTTACTTTTCACTAGAAACGGGATATTTACCAACCATGATTTTTGAGTTTTGATTGTTCCCGATAGTGGTATCGTTCGTAATAAAAGAGTGAGAAAGAGGGTAGATCCTGCCTGGTAGATCGATATATCTGCCAATAACATCTGCCTACTCGCAAATACTTTAGTCAGTTCTCCCGTGATCATGGCGCATGCAACTGTGCGGAAATATCGGGAACAATCAAAACTCAAAAATCATGGTAAATATCCCGTTTCTAGTGAAAAATAGGTATATACTTCGTAACCATAATAGTTTCAAAAGTTATTTGTTGTTGATTGAATTGTCGCTACGAAACTTTGTTTAAAAATTAATAGCTTCTCGTGGCGGGTCTTTAGTTCCTGATACCCACGACACAGGGGATCCTAGTGTGGGACTACGTATGTGACTGTTGGGTGTTATTGTAAGTTATGTGGTTATGGTATGTTATGTTTGGGTTCACCTAGCCATACCTATCCGTAGCAGATTCAGCGTCAAACATGTGGATCTCCTCCAAATCATCCGACCGCACAAAACCAGTCTGTATTCGTTTTATCTTTTTATGACATAGTTTATCCGTGATCGGGAGACTCAATGAGACTTTTCTAAAAATTAAATTAAAAAAAAGTTGAAAAATAATTGGAATAAGTAAGTACTTACATAAATAACAACGTGTTAAAATAACTCACTTTTGTCGATCGCTTCCTCGAGATAGATATTCCGCAGATGCCAGTCTAAATCAATAAAAAAATATTATCCACCCCATGACCCAAGAACACAAGGTCTGCTATTCCGAGACTAACACAAGATGACGTCACTATCCAGTTCACACTTTATTGCAACAATAACGGAATTACGGGAAAAAACTTATATCATGGTTTTAATAAAATAGCTAATATGAAATTTTGTTTGTTGAAACAATCAAGTAAGAGACTGAACGTAATTTTTAACAGACTTCGAAAAAAAGGAGGAGGATCTCAATTCGTGTGTTTTTGTTAATTATATTTGTTACCTCATATTATTATCTCAGTCATTTATGAATCGTTTTTTTTTAGTTTACTCTATATACTTCCAGATTGATCCCACTTTCATCCAAATCTGGTTCTGATGATGGGATACATCAGGAATTGAGAGACCTCCTCATATAGGTATTATAACATAGCAATTTCGGTATTTTCAGCAACAAGTCAGAAAGTGCCATTTGGTGAAGTGGAACTGATGAAGACCAGAATCTTGTATTGGGGATAAATTCCTAGATCCGAAGTCGTTTTTTTTTCTAAATTTTTTTTTTTGTAATAACCTCTTTGTTTTATTGTCCCTATCGGACCGGTAATATAAGGGGGTCGGGGAGTTAGATTACACTTTACTTGTAGCACAAAGACGGGTTGGCGATGACGTAGGCTGGTGTTTCCCAAGTGACCATCGTGTCTTGGAATAGCATACCTGGTGAAGTATATTATTATGATCCATCCCTCCTGTTAGATGCCAGTGTTGTTCTGTTGCTGTGAAATAGGTACATTTTATTGTCTCACCTTAATCTTCGTAAAGCATCGTCAGTCATCAACTCCGACCTGAAAATATTAAGAATGTAGGAGAAAGCTATGTAAAAAAACCGGCCAAGGACGAGTGGGACTCACTTTGAGAGGGTTCCGTACAAGTGAGCTACCATAGTAACAACTGGTTATTTGTTTTAAGTGTTAACCCCACCCTTATGGGAAAATACAAAGATATTAATAATATCCTAAAAATTACCAACCAGAACCCGAAGAAATAATTGAACTTGGTTAAAGTTCTTGGTGAAATCAAGACGCATATTACACGCATTTCTTCTTCACAAATATTTTCGTGTGAATTTAAAGACTTTACTTTCGAATAGCTTTATCTGTAAACTATGAATGAGTATGGCCCTTTATTCTCAATGTTTATTTTTTTATTTTAGGGTCCGTTGTTTCGTAGATTAATAGGGCGCGGAATGCTCGAGCTTTGTACGTTTTCTTTAATAGGTACTATCTTTTAAACCATGCAACTAAACAATTATAAAAAAATGCAATATAGTAATAAAGAGAAGAAAAAGAAAGGATAATTTAATGTGTTACATGATGCACTTAATTAACGTATTTTTTTTCTTGTTTGCTCCCTGAAATTAACCCCCAAAATCTGAATTCATTTACGCTATACTTTACGTGATTGGGTCCCATAAATAACAAACTCAACTATATTTAAATTTTAACCTTTTTCATCCAGTAGTTTTTGAGAAAATATTCTGTGACAGTCAGATAGACGAGAGTGATCCTATAACAGTTTTGTTGGCACCTTTTGAGGTACTGAACCCTAAAAAGCTTTAAAGTATCAACTTTCTAGTACCTATCCCTATAAATGTTTTTTAAATTCTCAACAGCGCGTCTTCCAATGCTTTTTATAGTTTCTCCAGCGAAACTGACTCGGTCCACATTCAACCTTGAAAAAAAAGTGTAAGTTAGTGATATCTCCTGATTAAAATTAAATTAACAATGCAATGGATAGAACAAGCAATAAATTACTTGAGATATTTTCTTATTTCCCTTTCATCATCTGAATCCAAGGATTCATCTGTAAAAGAACAAATGTAATAAAATAACAGCGCTAGATAGTTTCTAGATTTCCCTATTCTTAGTAGTAGTAGAGCTTTTTTGCGAAAGAGTTCGTCCGGGGAAGCACCTACTACCACCATACCTATTTTTACCGCTAAGCAGTATTGCATTCTGTGGTATTGCTTGCAACGCAGTTTTTTTTTACAACTTTTGAATGATGTGATGTGGTACCCACTGCCTATGAACAGTGCATTATCTCATAGGTCACGTCCACCAAGTACGCGCCCCATGTGGCATTGCACTGCGCCCGTCACCCTGAGACACAAAGATGGAAAGTCTCACGTGCCTGTATTTTCACCGGAACCCTTACCCTTCAAACCGGAATACAGTAATGCAAGCACTACTGCTTTGCGGCAGAAATAGGTTGGTGGTAATACCTACTTCCCCTGACGAACTTTTTCACAAAAAAGCTCTACTACTAACAAAATTGTTCCGGTTTGAAGGGTATGGTTGCCGGTGAAATTACAGGCACATGAGACTTTTCATCTTTGTCTCAGGGTGGCGGGCGCAGTGCAATGCCACATAGGGTGCGTTCTTAGGCGGAAGTGACCTATGTGATAATGCACTGTTCATAGGCCGCTGTTGTTAGGGTAGGTACCGCTTAACATCAGGTGGGCCATCTGCTTGTTCCATCATTTACACTGTAAAAAAAGGAGTATTTAAAAACTATTTCTTTCTATTGTTTCTACCTACGAAGGTTAACTAATCGTCAGCACTCCTGCAGACACGACTAGCGCTACGCTAAGGGATTACCCGGACGGTTAGTAAGATTCGTTGGTATACGATTTGTCTACGAGCTTCATTACTGGAAGAAAGCGTTAGCCGAAAAATCGTGGATGGCGGCAATGAGCTCACCACTTGTATCGTCTTTATTGCCACGATAAGTAGTGCAAACCCACGATGAAAAGAAGCCCATTGAGGCTCTGCCTACCCTTTCGTGGAAAAAAGTGTATGTCTATGTATTAGAATGCTGTACAGAATCGCCAATGTCTAATAAGCTACCTGAAATAGATTCCGATTCCGGCGTAACAATCATATCTGAGAGGAACGATGATTTTTCTTCAAGGCGTTTCTTCGGAGCGTCTGTTTCCAAGTCGCACTCCAAGCAGTAGTCACCTTGTAAGAATCTGAATAAATATAAGAGCAACCATTAATTTTCATTTGTGTTTTCACGGTAGACTGATTACACGCCATCTCCTTGGTGGTCTTGCGTTAGGAACCCAATCAGTAGTGGACTTTGCCCATAGATCTTCAGACGTGCATGCCGCAGAGGTGGCCGGCCCAATCCCACTTGAGCTAGTTTGATTTTTTGTGACATTGTAAACCATTGTTTGCGAACGCGGTATTGAATTTCTTATTCGGTGTGTTAGTCGGACACCTAAAATACTGCGCTCCGTAGAGCCCGCTGGCAGACCTCCATCTGGACCTTTGCTGAGACCAAGTCTATGCACGTATGCGAGGATGGGGAGAACACATATGACCATGCATGCGTTTAAGGCATAGAGGAAGCTCGCCTTTCATTAGATGTTTTATCGACCAAAATCTCCTTCAGGCGTGTTACGTAAATTTACCCATTTGTAGGGTGCCATAGTAAACAAGGAACCCTGATATAGTTTCGCATGTCCGTCCGTCTGTCGTCGGTCCGCGGCTTAGTTCAGAGACTCAGTATTAGAAAGCTGTAAATTACATCCTAAATGGATGCTAAATCGCGTGTCCTAAATGGACGTGGCCTATGAAGTAGGATTCTTATAGGCTGAGGTTACCACTAAACATTAGGAGGGCCTGCTTGTTAGGTGATTGAAATAAAACAAAATAAATAAAAATTGTTCCGGGTCTGGGTGTTGTACCTACCATGGTACTCGTAGTTCCTGATATCCACGACACAGGGAATCGTCAGGACTATGTACCTATGTGACTGTTGTGTTATGGGTGTTATACACACAATGTTCTGCCCCCCTACTCGTGTGCCCTCAACTCTACCCTGTGCTGTGCCACAAGGCGTTCAATTTGCACCTCTTAGTGACATGCATGTTCGATGAAAATGATACTCGATAGTTATTTTTAACCGACTCCTAATACAAAAAGGAGGAGGTTCTTAATAAGTGTGTTTTTTTTAGGTTTGTTACTTCATATCCCGTCATTTGTGAACAGATATGGTTTTTTTATTTTTATTTGACATTATATACCTACTTGTAGATTGGTCCCATTTTCATCAAAATGTAGTGTTCTGAGAATAGGATCTATGATGAATTGAGGGAAATCCTCAAATACTACAGGCACTTATATAGCGATTTCGGTGTTTTCAACAACAAGTCAGCATGTGCATTCAGAAAGTGCCATTTGGTGAAGTGGAACTGATGAAGAAGACCAGAGATGGTAATTGGAACTCCTCAATGATAAGTATTTTATGGGTGACTTTCAGATATCGCGATTGAGCTGAAACTTGGCATACCTCTCCAGTTCCAATGACAATACAATACTATGGTGACAGCGAGCTGATCTGATGATGGAGATGGAAGGTGGACAACGGAACTCCTCGATGAATAATAGTAGACTGGCCGTGTTTAACGCTCATTGTGATCACTAATATTATACATTCTTGTATTGGGGATAAATTCAGCTTCAAAGTTGTTTTTTTTTTCGAAAATAATTACACAGTCATCATTGATTATGCAAGCGGAATGCTTACCTTCTCAAATCATAATTAGAATCAACTTCTCCCGGGTAAAGCACATCAGTAAGCGGTATATAATACGGTATCTCCGGCCTCTCAGCCTGACTGATGGCGGATCGCAGAGACTGGTGCCTGTAGAGCTCTGATTGTTCCATTTCGTACTCGTACTCTTCCACGTCGAAGTCATTGTTTTCATCGGGTGCTGTGCGGCTATTTCCAATCTGCTTTTCTATTTCCTCTTTTTTGCGGTTGAATCTAAGATTTAAACAGAGACGCGTTTAGCCATGTCACGAGAAGAGTGATGAATAAGTATAAATGTGGATGGATACTAGAGGCAGACCTAAAGCTAAGGCCAAACCAACGCGTTCAGCCCGCATCCTCAGTGGCGTGCACGGTGAAGATCAATGGTAAGACAATGGATCGCCACCGCGGACACGGGCTGAACGCGTTGGTTTGGCCTTAGCTTAAAAAGAGATGGATGGGACTGTGTGAAAGACGACATAGGTATATAAAAAAAAAACATTTATTCTTTTCACTAAACTAAAAAATAACAAAGGATATAGGTATAAAAATAACATATTTAGTATAGTGTAAGAGAAAAGGTCGCCGAGGGCTCAGCCACGCAAATGTAGGAAAGGTGTAGGTAATAACATGAAAGGAGAATGGAAGAAAATAAGATTTTGTGCCGACCCCACTTAAGTGGCTTAAGGGCAGGGAGATGATGAAGAGAGACGCGTTTAAGAGGCTGTGTGCCGGTGTGAGTGTGCATGCGCCATTTTGCACGTGACCGAAGTTTGCTTCTATATTGGCTATTATCTCGTTAAACTCAATGTAATGTTGTACACATGTCCAGTCCACTGATATCTAGCCGTGGTGCATTACTTTCATATACAATTACTAGCGATCTGCCCCGGCTACGCACGGGTGTAATTTAGAAAACCGGCCAAGTGCGAGTCAGACTCGCGCACGAAGGGTTCCGTACCATTATATATAAAAACGGGAAAAAACACGTTTGTTGTATGGGAGCGCCCTTAAATATCATTTTTTTGTTCTCCCGTGATCATGGCGCTTGCAACTGTGCCGAAATATCAGGAACAATTAAAACTCAAAAATCATGGTACATATCCCATTTATAGTGAAAAGTATGTACTTAGCCATGATAGTTTCAAAAGTTATAATATTTATTTTATTCTGTTTTTTAGTATTTGTTGTTATAACGGCAACAGAAATACAGCATCTGTGAAAATAACACGGTTCATGAGATACAGCCTGGTGACAGACGGACATACGGACGGACAGCGAAGTCTTAGTAATAGGGCGGGACCTTTTACCCTTTGGGTACGGAACCCTAAAAAAAAGAGGTGAAAAATCTGAAGTTCCCGTCCCGCCTAGCGAACCACGGGGCGTGAATGTATCGGTTCGATATGTTTGGAACAAGGAGGAAGTGCCTATGGCTGATCCATGAGCAAGCACGGCTCAGCTCAATGAGTTAATGGTTCACTTAGTTAGGTACCTACCTCTGTGTAGCACGAATACCAGATTCGGAATTATCAACGGGAACGGTTTCTTCGCCGTATTCCTCCTTATTCATTCGATCGATTTCCCTTAGTTGAACTTTCAGAAACACTTTCTCTACAAGATCCTTAAAAATACATAAATGTAAATTACCAAATAATTATTTTCACTTACCAATACGAGTACTTATACCAACTACAAATTACTAAACTATAGTACATAATATGTAGGTTCTTACTAGGTACTTATTTAAATAAATAATTTTACCAATCGCTGTTGGTTTACCAAAATAAATAAAATAAAATAAAATAAAATAAAGTAATTTAAGTTGGCTCAGCTGGTTAGATTTGAACCTCGGAATGTTAATAAGTAATTAAACCAAAGCCATTACTTATAAAATCAGCTTAATAAGCAAGATTAATGTTGGTTAGATAATAAATGCAAATCAAAAATTTAGTAATGTCTCAGGTTTTGTTGCTTATTCGTGGATCGTGGACAAACAGGAACTAGGTAGGTAAGTAGGTACCTACTCAATTTTACAGTTGGCCAGCAGAATGTCAGAAAATATATAGGAAGATTGATTTTAAGGTGGATGCTCACGCTTGTGGCCCGAAATTATTATATATTGTTGTTTTTTGCTCATTACAGCTCAATAACACTTCATCAGATAGCGAAGTTGATTTCGCGAGAACTAGGAGACTTAACACACATGTTTTAATTGATAATATCTCATATATATCATCAGTTTAGCTACGATACACACATTTTTACAGTGTTTTTGGTTGTTTAGGGGGATCGTAGCTGAACTGATGATATTTATGAGATACTATCAATTAAAACATGTGTTTTAAGTTTCCTAGTTCTCGCAAAATCAACTTTGGCTATCTGAAGAAGTGTTCATAAGCTGTAATGAGCAAAAAACACCAAAAAAAAGAATTTAGGACCGTAGACCTAGGTCTATAGCCTAGGGGCTGCCACCTAGTTTTAATTTGTAGCACATTTATGTAGTAATAATGGCGTTTACGGTTTTTGAGTAACAAAATTGGCATACAACGATTTAAGCATTATTTAAAAATACAGGGATTATAAGTATGCTTGTAAGCTTTGAAATGTTCGCAAGTCACCTCCCACAGCGCGTCTCCTAGTGCAACCAATTCCTCAATATGGCCTTCTATGTACTCATTGGCTCCCCTATTGATCATAATATCATGGCACTCCATATTGAATATTCCGCATTGGTAGATGATGATCTCCGAAGTAGGCGATTCATACCACGTGTTTACACATTCAATTTTTTTGAGGGTAGCTTCGCCTTCGATTAGTTGGCCGAATGCAACGTATTTGTGTTCCATCCACGTTGCCGGTTGCAGTAAGACGAAGAATTGCGTTGAGCAGTCTACGTGTCTGCAATTTTGGATGGATTTTGTTCTGGATTAATACTAACTACTTGATATGTGCATAGAATTATGCTAGATAAAGACTAATGAATGTATACTCAGGTAAAACTAGGTACCTACTAGTAATGGGTACCTTCAGGCGTACCGTGTAGGAATGAACTCTCTCGAACAAAGACGTTGAAAACAAAGATATCTACCGAAACATCATCAATTGAAAATATTGCCTAGATAAGTACAAAAGGTACCTACACACATCGACGTAAATAAAATGAATGGACGGGCCTTAGGGAACGATAGTTTTGAAGCTTCTAAACAGACCTAGCTAGTACACTTCGCTTCAGTCAGTCTTTGTCACGGCAACGAGTGACAGCTATGCTGAAAAATACCAAAATTAGATACCTTGGTGATACAATGCCTTCCTGTGATTTTCTGCAAGTGCAAACAACACAAGAAATACAAATAAAGTTTCAGGCATCGCATTTCATTCGTAAGTAATAGTTTTGTAATATAATTTTCATCAATTGATAAAAAAACTTATAAATCGTCGTGTAGTAGGAAAACTACATAACTAACACATTTTGCGAAATCGACTTTATTGCATGGTTATGATGGCCCATACATGTCGATGGACACGTCTTGCTCTAGAGGACGAGCGACAAGGAGGACTACGCCCCAGGACATTATCTCAATGTTCCCCACTCTGAATGAAAGTTAACAGACACAAGTTTATACTCGTAGATAGTTTTAATTTTAGTCGACATACCTTTTTCTTTTTTGATACTTAGAATTATTGTGTTCCACAAATTGATTTCATTTTGTTGAGTTTATAAGCAATAGTCGTATGATAAGTTTGTTATGTCACTTACTTTGAATTTATAAGTCTGCTAAAATAATGTAGGTGTTTCAGTATTTTTCTAATATTCAGTCTTGATAAAAAGAAATGTTTATGAAGACGACCTCTGTGGCGCGGCGGGCGAACGTTCGCCTGCGACGCAGGAGGTTGCGGGTTCGATTCCCGCCTCGGAACAAATACTTGTGCGATCCGCAGATATTTGTTCAGGGTGTTCTGGGTATTTTCTATATATAATAAAAAATATCTATCTATGTTAATATTGTATTAAGTGTATCAGTTGTCTAGTACCCATAACACAAGCTCTGCTTAGCTTGGGGCTGGATAATGTTGTGTGAACTGTCCAGAAATATTTATTTATTTATTTATTTATTATAAGTTGGTTTTATTTTAAAATGTATTTTAATATTATTTTTAATCTATACCCATGGATAGGATTGTCATATTCAAATAAGTAAATAATAGATCATTTCATGATTTCACTATTATGGGAAAATTAAAAAATGGCACTTATCATTAGCTTTTTGAACCTCAGTGGAGATCATTGACGAAGGAAAACTAAACAATTGACATGCAAAAATAAATAACTGCATCAATTATTCAAAACTTTGGCGAGGGAAAAATACATAAGTAGTCGTTTTTTTATTTTTTTCTCTTAATCAAAAGAACTAAAATGTATTATCATTAAATTCAAAAAAAGATACAGTACCAATCTATAACATATCAAAACACGGACTGCAAAATTAGTTACGATAAAAAAGTTATTGCCATTTTTGACGCAATAAAACAGTAAATCGCGTTTTTCTCGCGATTTTGGTTTTGTTGTTGTTATTAGTTATTTAGTTTTCCAACTACAGCGACGAAATATTTGACAAGACTTCACGCATGACGGATGGTCCGGTACAGACTGCAAAAAAAATCTGATGCCTAAGGGGAATCGTATTGATTTAGAATTGTAATTTGCATTATTTACGTCAAAACATTGCTAAGCACGTCGCTTTAGGTAATTGCATATAATATGTAATGACATGGGTAACCGTATGTAACCTTAAAGCTTTCCAAAAGAAATCTAAGGTAAACAAAAATGGATAGAAGTCATAAGACGAGCAAGAACAGACGACTTTTGGAAGTGGAATACATTTTCCCATATTTGCTCTGTGGGAGCACAATATGCACGTGCCAACATCACTCCGCAGCGGGCTAGCGCGCCTCCGAGAATGGACGCGAGACTGCGAGCGCATATTATTAATAGTTGCGCCATCCCGCTCTCGCGTCATACTCTGTCTTTAGCTTTGGTACTGGAGCCGGAAAGCGTGTCCGGATTGGTCGTCTAATAATGTGTTGCTTTATAAGACCCATGATAGTGCTCCATCTAATTTTGTGTCATAGTTAAGAAGATTTACTCAATAAAATGTTCAGCCATTCAAATGTTCGCCGCCGGACCGCGCGCTAGCCACACGTGCTAACCTCGCTCCGCTGTCTGTTCCAGATTCGCCGCCCCGCTGCCCCGCCGCCCGCGCGCTCCCTTGCGCCTCCTAGCGGCGCGCATCGCCTGCCGGTTCCTGAGCCGGCCGCGTCGTACCTACACCGTACCTACTCAACTACAACTCGCTCTGCTTTCTGTTGCAGATTCGCCGCCCGCCGAGCCGCATCGTGCGCGCGTGTAGTAGGTACGCTGTACCTACTCTTCGTGTGTTGATCGACTAAGTCGATCCGCACTTTTGAGTGCGTCTTCGCTATCATAGGAAGCTGCCCTTTTCAGGGCGGAATCCTGTTTCTAGACACTTAAATAGGAAATCCACGCTTAGTGGTCAACCTACGGATACCTTGCGGTGTTATACCAAGTAGGTTGGGCGTTGCCCCGGAGCGCCCGTTTTCCTCCCTCAGGGGAACACGGAATCCGGCTGGGTCTGGAACCACCGGCCTCGGGGTCTCCCCTAGTCGACTCCAGATATCGGTTAGTCCACACCCCGTTTACCCCGTAAGAGCGGTAAAAGGGACACACTAATTAGGTAGGACACCCAGGCCTCACCCCGCCCTGTCTACCCCGACAGGGCGGATCACTCGCTTTACACATCTGCCGGTCTCACCCCCCGGCAGAGAATATGGACATCTCCAAGCTGGATGTAAACTCCGTCCGGAGTTTACTCCAAGCTCTCATTACTTCGTACCCTAACGTGGTACAGGAGCTGCTCTCAGCTCCCGCCTCGGTCCCTGCCTCTCAGGCATTGAACTACGCCCCATTCGAAGCCCCTCAGGCCTCACTCGCCTCCAACATCCCGGACTCCCCGGAGTCCCCGGACCCGGCTCCTGCGGTCGATGACCAAGAAATGGAATTCAATCAGAGTTTGCACCTCTCCCCCCCTGCTGAGTCCTCCTCAGACGACGATTACATCGACATAACAGGGGGAAAGAGGAAGAAGGCCTCTGTCAAAAACGCCCCTCCTGCCAAAACTGTGATCGCTCCTGCGACAACCCGACCCACTCCACCCCCGGCTTCTTCCTCGCCCCCCGCGACTACCTCCAAGGAGAAGCCACCCCCGCCCCTTTTCCTTCGCGAGAAGGAAAAGTGGGACAATGTCTCCTCTCTCCTCAGAGAGAGGAATATCCATTACACCAGTGCCCGCAGCACAAAAGATGGCATCAAAGTACAGCTGCAGACCTCTGCTGATCACCGTAAGATGACAGCCCTTCTTCGCTCCGAGTCCGTAGGTTTTCACACCTACGCGCTCGAAGATGAGCGCCTCCTCCGTGTCGTGATCCGCGGCCTCCCTGCGGAACACAACACGAGTTCGATCAAAGCAGATCTGCTTGCGCAGAACTTCCCCGTCCGGGAAGTTCACCGTATGTACAGCGCCCGCACAAAAACGCCCTTTGACCTTGTCCTGGTCATCCTCGACCTGTCGCCGGAAGGCAAAGCCGTCTTCGGCTTAAAATCCGTTAATGGGCTCTCTGGCCTCAGGGTAGAGATCCCATATAAAAACGCGTCCCCTAGCCAGTGCCATAGATGTCAACTCTATGGTCACTCGGCTAGAAACTGTAACGCACGTCCTCGCTGCGTTAAGTGCCTGGGCGACCATGGCACGTCCGAATGTGCCCGCACGACCGGCACCTCTGTCCCGCCTAGTTGCGTGCTCTGTCGCGCCGTCGGGCATACCGCGAACTATCGCGGTTGCCCTATGGCGCCAAAAGCGCCAAACAACAGAAAGGTGGCAAAGAGGTTCCCCGACCGTGTACCTCCCCCCACCCCCCAATACACTCAAGCCGCTCCTAAGCTGGCCGTGGTCCCCTCCCCCCCTGCGCCCACTGCCTCCGCATGGGCAAAGGCCCTCCCTTACACCAGCCGAGCCCTTCAGGCAAAGCCCTCCCCTCCTCGTCGCCCGCAGGAGCCGACCGCTAACCCCTCGCCCCCCCCTGCCTCCTCTAGGCCTACCAAAATGTGTCAGTCTGACTTAGCAGCTGACATTGCATTTATTACGTCCTTTGATCTCTCTAAGATCCGCGCACTCGCGCGCGGACTTAGGGAGGCTAACTCTGCGGTGGAGAGAGTCATCCTCCTTGAGGCAAACTCCTCTCTTATTGAAGCCCTCAGCAACCCCTCTACTAGATCTTAATATGTTAGTACAAAAGCAAAGATTTAAACCCCGTTCCGTCTCGTTAGCATTTTTTAATGCTAACGGTCTTGCTAAACAACGCGTTTTAGTTCAAGACTTTCTGGCTAGACACCAAATCGATGTTATGCTAGTGCAAGAGACCTTCTTGAAACCCGCCCATCGCAATCCTAGAATTGCTAACTATCTGATGGTTCGTAATGACAGACAAAACGCCAAAGGCGGTACAGTCATTTACTACAAGAGGTCTCTGCACTGCATTCCTCTCGATACCCCCCCCCTGACTGACTTAGAAGCCTCTGTGTGTAGACTCGCGATGACCGGTCATCCTTCGATCATTATAGCCTCGTGCTATCTCTCTCCTAGCAAAACACTACTTGGAAGCGATCTTTTAGCTCTCTTAAATCTTGGAAGCTCCGTCATACTGGCGGGTGACTTCAACTCTAAGAATGTCCTTTGGAATTGTGTTGCCAACAATCCAAATGGAATCAAACTTGACAGACTAGTTGACAATTTAAACTTTGATATTATCCCTCCCTTGTCCCCGACTCACTATCCTGTCATTATAGGACACCGTCCTGACATCTTGGATATTGCCCTCTTTAAGAACACAACCATCCGGTTGCGCTCTATAGAAGTCCTCCAGGAGCTTGACTCTGACCACCGCCCCGTCCTCATGAAACTAGGCCCACCCCCCGACCCCTCTGCCCCCACCAAGACCGTGGTGCAGTGGCATAAGCTTGAGCAAGCTCTCAAGTCTATTCACTCGCCAGACTTGGATCGAATCCCCGATGATATTAGTTCTTCTGACGATGTCACTATCGCGATCAACTCCCTGACCAATCATGTCTCAGCCGCTGTTAGCGCTTCATCGAAACAGGTCCCAGTGACGGATGACCGTCGCTTTGCCCTGCCAGATGAACTGAGGCGGTTGCTCACGGAGTCGAACGCGGCGACTCGCCACTACAGTGCCTGGCCCACTCTCGAAAATCGTGTCAGGATGCGCCGCCTGCACCGGGATGTCAGGAGGCGCATTCAGGAACACCGCGATCGCGAATGGGATACTCTGCTCTCGGGGATCGGGCCAAGTCATCTGGCTTACTGGAACTTGGCTCGATCCATGAAATCAGACGAGGTCGCCACTATGCCCCCTCTCATCCGTCCTAATCTACCCCCCGCGTTCGATGACGATGAAAAAGCCAACTGCCTGGCTGAAACTCTCGAAGCTCAATGCTCTCCCAGTCTTGAGCCTGTAGACCCTGAGCACCTCGATACGGTGAACAGCGAAGTCGAAAGGCTCATCTCTCAGCCCCCCTCCGCCCCAGCCCTACCCCCGATTAAAGCCTCAGAGGTACTTTCGATTATCAAGGATCTTCATCCTAGGAAAGCCCCTGGTGCCGACGGCATCAGCAATAGAGTACTCTGATAGAGGCTCTGGTCCATTGTCAATGAGCTAAAGCTCCTCCCGAATGAGCAGTTTGGCTTTCGAGCCAGACACTCATGTCCCCAACAAGTGCTTCGCATCACGGAGCATGTCCTATCCAAATTCAATCATACCTGGCCTGCGGGTACGGGAGCTGTCTTCCTCGACGTGGCGAAAGCCTTCGACAAAGTCTGGCACAACGGCTTGATTTACAAGCTCTCTAAATTCGGAGTACCAGATAGACTCGTGCTCATCCTACGAGACTACCTCCAAAATCGTAGCTTTCGCTATCGCGTGGAAGGTACGCTCTCCGACCCGCATCCCATAAGAGCCGGAGTCCCCCAGGGCTCCGTCCTCGCCCCCCTTCTATTCACGCTGTATACTAGCGATAGGCCTCGGTCCCACCATCAAGTGGAAATCGCCCTTTTCGCGGATGACACAGCCCTATATACATCGGATCGGAATCCGAATCGGGTGTGTATAAGACTGCAATCCGCTCTCACTGCACTAGGTGCATGGTTCCGCAAATGGCGCATTGAGGTAAACCCAACGAAGAGTGCAGCAGTGTACTTTTCGCGGGGGCGCCCTACACCCCGTGCGATCCATCTCTTTGACAAACCCATTCCCTGGGTAAAGTCAGCCCGTTACTTGGGAGTGATCCTTGATAGTCGCTTGACCTTTCTCCCTCATATCAAAAAAGTTAGCAATCACGCTAAATTCATTCTCGGTCGTCTTACTCCTCTCGTATGCAAGAAGAGTAAAATGTCCCTTAGAAATAAGGTGACACTTTACAAAACTTGCATACGACCTATCATGACATACGCCTCTGTGGTGTTTGCTCATTCCCAACATGTCCGAAAGATCCAAGTAGTCCAAAACCGTTTCTTGCGTAAGGCCACAGGTTCGCCTTGGTACGTACGCAATGTAGACCTCCACCGCGACCTAGATTTAGAGTCGATTGCCAGTTTCATGAAGCTCGCCTCCCGGCGGCATTATGACCTGGCAATAAATCATACCAACCCTCTCATATCCTCCATCCCCGACTACCCCACAGAGCCTCCCTCTGATCAGTCCCTCCGTAGACCAAGACATGTTCTTGGTGATCCTGATGACCCTATCACTACCGCAAATGCGGTAGTGACGTCATCCAGTCAAGACAGAGACAACACTCTACCTTTGCACCGACCTCGCCGGCGAGGTCGACGAACCTTCTAAGTACCTTCTGTACCCTACGCCTAAACCGGTACAAGCATGTTCCGGGGCGTTTTGCCCGTTCCTCCCCAACCGGCAACAGCCCAAGCCGAGGTCCGTACCTAAGTGGTGCCCTTGTGCTAGTTGCCCCAACCTAACTTAGCAGGTTGAGCGCCATCCGCGCTCACCAAAAGCCCGGTAACGCAGTCATGACCCCAGGCGGTCAACTGCATTAAAATCCATCCGAAAAAAAAAAAAAAAAACAAAAAAAAAAGTTCAGTTATTTTTATATCAGTGTTTACTTAAAGTGACCTAGTAGGAATATTTAGTTAGGAAGTAGAACAGTGGCTAGGCAGGCAGAGTAGGCAATCGTATCACTACATCGTATAACCACACGTACCACCATACGTATCACCACTCGTATCACCACACGTAGGTACAGCGTACCTACTACACATTCTACGGATACGGCCTATACTACCACAATTGGTGACCCCGACTGAAGAAAGAAGCCTACCAATGCAGGACAACAAGGATGCAGGTGAAAACGCGGACATACCCTTTAACCTCGCGGCCGTCTCCATACAATCAAAATTGTTACCATTTTGGCGCGAGTATCCACGACTATGGTTCGTGCAATTTGAAGCACTTATCGATCCGCTTAAGACGAGCGATGATAATAAGTACCGTTACGTTCTCGGTCAACTACAGCCCACGGATCTTCAACAACTCTCGGACATATTGCTAAACCCTCCTGCGACGGGAAAGTTTGATGCGATCAAGAAACGCTTGCTCTCAGTCTATGAGCAATCGGAGATTAAGAATTTCAAGCACCTTGTTAGTGGTTTGGAACTTGGTGATCAGAAACCAACGCAGTTACTGAGACGCATGCGAGAACTCGGAGGCAATATGATCACAGAGGATGGAATAAAGATCGAATGGTTGAATCAGCTGCCGCAGCAAGACCGAGTTGTTCTATCCGTGAATACAGATTCGTCTCTCGAGATGCTAGCTGCCATGGCTGACAAAATGCTAGAGTACACCGGATCCAGCACTGTCGCAGTTGTTTCCAGGATGGAACCGAGTACCAGTGCCGATCCGATTCAGCAAACGGTAGCTACCCAACTTGATGTGTTGTCTAAGCAACTAGAGAAGCTCACATTGGAAGTTGCGGAATTGCATAGCCGAGGAAGATCGCAATATCGTCGTCCCTTTCACTCTCGTTCACGTTCCCGTTCGAGTTCTGCGAAGAAGATAAAGGAAGGTACATGGTTGTGCAGGTTTCATTTTAAATTCGGAGATAGAGCAAGACGCTGTGAATCACCATGTGCAAAAAAGAACTCGAAGTCGGAAAACTAGAACACACACCGACCGTGGCGGAGGTCGGTGTTGTTCCCGCTAGCAACCGCCTGTGTGTTTTCGATCGCAACACATCTGAACGTTTCCTCGTGGACACAGGCGCAGATATATCAGTTCTAGCCCCAACAATAGCAAGCAAGAGAAAACCGACAACAAGCGCCTACAAATTATATGCCGCAAACAGCACCCCGATCAGTTCCTATGGTGAGAGAAACATGCAACTAGATTTTGGGCTCAGGCGGCCCTTCCGTTGGACATTTGTAGTTGCTGATGTAAAGACGTCTATCTTGGGAGCGGATTTCTTACGTCACTACAAACTGTTGGTAGATCTGCACCGCAAGAAGCTTGTTGACAAGGTCACCGAACTATCTATTAACGCCGTAGAAGTAACTACTGATCAAGAGACCGTGTACGTAATTGGCGAGAGTCACATGCACCATGATATTTTGAAGCAATATCCTGACGTGCTGCGCCCAATGTCACTGAAGACACCATCTAGGCACGACGTAGTGCACCACATTGAGACGACAGGTGCACCGCTTTATGCACGAGCGCGACCATTGCCTCCTGACAAATATAAAGCAGCAAAAGAAGAATTTGAACGCCTGATGGAAATGGGCATTTGCCAGCCATCGAAAAGTCCATGGGCAAGTCCACTGCACGTGGTAACGAAGAAAGACGGTAGTTTGCGTTGTTGTGGTGATTACAGAAGATTGAACGCTGTCACCATGCCAGATAGGTATCCGATACCTAGAATACAAGATTTCACTTATCAGCTCCATGGCAAGAAGATTTTCACGAAACTAGATTTGAAAATGGCTTACTATTGGATACCTATTTCGGAAGCTGATGCAAAGAAGAGCGCAATCATAACACCATTCGGTCTTTTTGAATTCAGATGTATGACCTTTGGACTTCGTAACGCGAGCCAGACGTTTCAGCGTTTCATGCATGAAGTGCTCCGTGGAATCAAGGACTGTTTTGCATTCGTTGATGATGTATTGCTATGCAGCGAAGACGAAGAGAAGCACAAGACTCTGCTTCACGAAGTACTGAACCGACTTAATAGCTATGGAGTAACGCTGAATGTAGACAAGTGTGAATTCAGCAAAACAAGGATCAACTTTTTGGGCTATGAAGTAACTTCGGAAGGCATCAAACCCCCAGGAGAGAGAACTTCAATCATATCAAACTACCCGCAACCAAAGACCGTTGTGGAGCTACGACGTTTCTTGGGGATGCTGAATTGCAGAGATTGTCTACCACGACAGGCCGATTTACAACACGAGCTAAACAAGTACTTACACGACAAGAAAAAGAACGACAAAACACCAATTGAATGGACGCCAGAAGCACAAATAGCATTTCTAAAATGCCGCCAAAGCATTGTGGAAGCAACGACTCTAACACATCCTATACTGAACGCTCCACTCAGCATCATGTCAGACGCATCGGACCACAGTATCGGCGCAGTTCTTCAACAGAAATTCGGCACAGCTTGGAAGCCCTTATCTTACTTTTCCAAGGCAATGAGCAGCACACAACGTAGATACAGCACGTACGATCGCGAGTTACTAGCTATGTACGCTGCTGTAAAGCATTTCCGTCGCCTCATCGAGGGATGTGACGTCACCATCTACACGGACCACAAGCCTCTCTCGTTTGCTTTGACGCGACCTCCAAGTAGTAGTGACACACCGCGACGCGAACGACAACTACATTTCATCAGCCAGTTCAGCTCTAGGATCGTGTACATAGAAGGAGAGAAAAATTCCGTCGCCGACGCATTGTCACGTATTGAAGAGATACAATGTCCCACAAGCATCAACTACGAGACTCTATCAAAGGACCAAAACTTTGATGAAGAATTGAAGCATCTCAAGCTCCAACCAAACTTGAAGTTCACTGACGTCACTCTGCCTGGCATGGACCAGCCAATCACGTGCGAGCATTCAACATCTACTCTGCGACCGTACCTACCGGCACCACATCGTCATGCTGCATTTAAAGCGCAACACAATCTATGCCATCCCGGTATTCGAACGTCTAGGAAACAGGTCACCTCAAAGTTTTTCTGGCCTTCAATGAATAAAGACGTAGGTACATGGACCAAAAACTGCATCGGCTGCCAAAGAGCGAAAATCAGCCGGCACAATGTCGCACCTTTAGGAAGTTTCCCACCATCACAACGGTTCGAGCATATCCACATTGATATTGTTGGACAACTTCGACTTTCACATGACTATCGCTATTGCGTAACGATCATCGACCGATTCACCAAGTGGCCTGAAGCCGTTCCGGTTCGTGAAATTACAGCTGAAGTCGTTGCCAGGGCACTCTATGAGAATTGGATCGCAAGATTTGGCTGCCCTCTCCGGATATCTACTGATCAAGGACGACAATTTGAGTCAATGCTGTTCAACGCGCTTATGAAGAAGTTTGGAATAACAAGAATCAGGACGACGGCATTCCATCCACAATCGAATGGAAAGATCGAGCGATTTCATCGCACGTTAAAAGCCGCTCTGATGGCAAGAGGAGTAACTTCGGAATGGAGTGAGGAGCTACCTACAGTCTTATTGGGGATACGGACAGCACTGCGTGAAGAAACGAATTTAAGTCCAGCACTGATGACATACGGAACGACTCTACGGATTCCTTCAGACTTTTTTGCTCCATCAAGCTCGAAGATTGAAGAAACTGACTTCGTCGCCTCACCGATGCCATGACGTCACTAGCGCCAGTTCAACGTACCGCGACAGCAACAACTCGACCATTTGTTCACAAGGATCTGGCTACCTGCACGCATGTGTTCATTAGGAATGACACAGTTCGAGCACCTCTGACACCACCCTACGATGGACCATTTCCGGTACTACAGAGACATGAAAAGTTTTTCAAGATCCAGTTACCGAAGCGTGTCACGGTTGTTACACTCGACAGACTCAAACCGGCATACATCTGCAACGAAGAGGAGAGTTCGTCTCCATACAGCGAGACATTAAATACTACGAGTCCCTCGGCTGAAGCGAAAAAACCGTATGTGACTAGATATGGCAGGATCGTCAAGCCAACCGTACGCTTCGCTTGATGGGGGGTATTGTGGGAGCACAATATGCACGTGCCAACATCACTCCGCAGCGGGCCAGCGCGCCTCCGAGAATGGACGCGAGACTGCGAGCGCATATTATTAATAGTTGCGCCATCCCGCTCTCGCGTCATACTCTGTCTTTAGCTTTGGTACTGGAGCCGGAAAGCGTGTCCGGATTGGTCGTCTAATAATGTGTTGCTTTATAAGACCCATGATAGTGCTCCATCTAATTTTGTGTCATAGTTAAGAAGATTTACTCAATAAAATGTTCAGTTATTTTTATATCAGTGTTTACTTAAAGTGACCTAGTAGGAATATTTAGTTAGGAAGTAGAACAGTGGCTAGGCAGGCAGAGTAGGCAATCGTATCAATACATCGTATAACCACACGTACCACCATACGTATCACCACTCGTATCACCACACGTAGGTACAGCGTACCTACTACACATTCTACGGATACGGCCTATACTACCACAGCTCTGATCATTTTCTACACAATGAATTTTATACGCTAAAAAACGGTTAGTAGTAGTAGAGCTTTTTTGTGAAAGAGTTCGTCCGGGGAAGAACTACCACCATACCTGTTTCTGCCGCAAAGCAGTAGTGCTCGCATTGCTGTGTTCCGGTTTGAAGGGTAAGGGTGCCGATGAAATTACGGCCACATGGGACTTTTCATCTTTATATTTCAGGGTGGCGGGCGCAGTGGAATGCCACATAGGGCGCGTCCTAGGTGGACGTGACCTGAGGTAATGCACTGTTCATAGGCAGAGGGTACCACTTAACATCAGGTGGGCCATCTTCTTGATCTGTCATTCCAAGTAGTATAAAAAAACTCATTGTGCAAAATTCTTAAAACTGCAATCTGCAGTTTCTTAAATACTGGAATTTTTATACATTTATGTTTCCGTACGATTTTTATGATATTTTCTGAGTTTATTGAGTGATGAAAAATATATTTTTCACAAATTGATTGAGCTGAAGACCTTAGGTGGACTTGCTTTTATATTGATTTATATTGTGTATGTTTGAGAGCTGAAAAATAGATACGTAACTACATAAAACAGAAGGGAACCACGTATTTTTGTAAAAGTTTCATTCAATAATTGCATTTTTTTCGGCAATTTTTGTACTATAAACCTACTGAAATAACTTTAGAAAACACATTGCATCTGTTAAAGTATTAAGTATTAAAAAAATACAGTTTTTAAGAAGTTCAATAATTTAATTTCACCTAGTTTATTTACAAGACCGCCAGGAGTGGCGCTATAGAGAAGAGGCCTTTACTCAGCAGTGGCTGATAGATAGATAGATAGATAGTTTATTTGTTGACCGTACCCTAAATCCGAATTGTCTTATTTTTCACGGACGTTTTGTATGGGTAAGGCCCGTCCATTTATTTTACTTTGGTCGAAGCCTACACACACGGATAGTGTGCACTTGTGCTATTTACGAGGGCGGCACTGAAAATTTCGGGAATCAAGGAAGTGACACAACATTACTATTTAAAAATGTATTTATTGCTTTTCGAAGTATTCTCCGCGAAATTTGACACATTTTTCCATACGATGGAACCAATCATTGAAGCAACCATTCCATTCGGAAGTTGGGGTCTCCAAAATGGCCGTTTTGTAGGCTTCCACAGCTTCTTCAGGTGATGAAAATCTGTGACCACGCAATTTATTCTTTATTTTAGGAAGTTATAGAAATTATTAGGGCTTAGGTCGGGGCTGTACGGCGGATGGTCTAATAATTCTATGTTTTCTTGCTTTAAAAACTCTTTTGTTCTGTGCGTGGTGTGAGAACTCGCATTGTCGTGATGGAGGATGATGCGGCGGTTGCAGTTCTCTTTACGGAGTTCAGAAACAACCTGTGGCAAACAAATGCTAGCATACCATTCTGCATTAACCGTTCTTTGTCCCTCAAGAGAAATAGTCGCAACATGGCCGGTTTTGGAGACAAACGTGGCCACCATTTTTTTTGCAAACCTCCGTGAACGATCGGTTTTTGTTGGCTTTAACTCATTTTCGAACACCCAAACTCGTGACTGGTTTTTTGTTTCGGGATCGTACGCGTATATCCAGGATTCGTCACCTGATACGATGTTGTATACAGCATTTGAGGATCCTGCGTGGAATCTTTCGAGAGTTCTGACGCACCAAGTAACGCGAGCCGCTTTTTGCTCTTCACAGAGCGAATGCGGTATCCATCGGGAAAACAACTTTTTTACACCTAATTGTTCATGCAAGATTATTTGTATTTGACTCATGCCAATGTCTAAAGTTGCCTGAATTTCGCGGTATGTCCCATGTCGATCTTCCTCAATCAGCTAACGCACAGCATAAACGTTTTCTTGGGTGACTGCAGTTTTTGGACGACCTCGACGGGGATCATCACTGAGCTTGACACGTCCACGTTGAAATTCAGCAAACCAGCGATAAATTGTGGTTTTGGATGGGGCTTCATCACCAAATGCAGAACGATACGCATCCGGTCAACACACTGTTTTTGTGTTAAACCACTTCGAAAGTCAATAAATCATCGCTCTTGAATTTTCTCGAGTCAATTCCATTTTCTCAACGACTAAACAAGTTTCACAAAACCTTGTGACAAGACCGAGAATCTTTTTTTACATAAATAAATGGTATTAGATTTTTAAAACCAAGGAGTTTTCAATTAACAAGATTTTAATATGACAGAAACAGTGGAAATATTCCATTCCCGATACTTTTAGTGCAGCCCTCGTAGCCTGTTCTTCCACTCTGACCAACTAAACTGACCAACTGAAACGGATCAACTATTTTTCTTTCTCAACGATGCAACTTTTTGGTTGGTCTGATAGGAATAATTTTTTAATTCAAATTTATCCCCATCCACACAATTTAAAACGGATCACCTATTTGTTTTTCTTAATGGTACAACTTTTTAGTTGGTCTGATAGGGAATATGGTGCCGTTGGTAGGTATCCCTTTCAGGCGTATATTGTATATATTGTGTGTGACTTTTGTATATTGAAAATGTTCATATAGAAAAACTTTTCCGCCGTTTTTTTCACACTCCTCAAACATTTTCAAATACAATAAAAAATAATTATTAATAATTGACTCAATACTTCAGTCAATTACCCATAAAAGATTAATTCATTATGTATTATAACTGGCCAGTTCATTAAAAAGGTTTCATACCAAACTTGTGTGGATGGGGATAAATTTGAATTCATATTTTTTCCTATCAGACCAACTAAAAAGTTGTATGGTTGAGAAAGAAAATAGTTGGTCTGTTTTAATTGGTTGGTTCAGTTGGTCCCTTTGGAATAATATTTCTCAAAATAAAATAAATGATCAACTAGTTGGTTAGATTGGAATAAAACCCCTCATCAGGTTCCATTCTGCACAACCAGTTGGTCGGTTCACTTGGTCGGAATGGAAGGACAGCTCGTAGCGTGTGGCATTTACTGTAGATCGCGATGAAGACGCAGTTTAAACACTCCCACACCTGTGACGAATCCCCGACTTCTCGATGCGAAAGTTAGCAGCCCCTAAACTACATTGATTTGTGTTGCCTCTTCCATATCCGTTGCTTGTTCCGTCAGACCAAGTTGACTAATAATTTAAAAAAAAACTGCTTGGTGAAGCTCGGACTACTTGACCCGAAATTAGCGTCCAGTAAACTCCTTTGATGTGTGTGAAAAACAGTCAGTCGAGCTATCGTGTTGCGTCTATCGTCTCGCAGCCCAATAGTTCGTGACGTATGATGGCACATCTCCGTATATCGTAACCGTAGACGAAGCTTCATGGCGATACACGCAGGTATTAGAGAGCCATAATGTATACGAATGTATTATGTAGCCCTAGCGTAAACTACGTAAATAACCTTCCATCATTAGCCATGCCAAGAACGCCTCGTTTATCATGCGGAATTATAAAGTTCTCGCAATCCAAGTCGGTGTTTTTGAGGCCGAACCCGCCGCACTGAATCCAAGCATCCTTGACGATGCGATGAACTGATGTGCCTCCGTAACCGCCCTTCTTCTGGTTGCAAAGGCGGAGGAAATTTTCACAAGTGTAAGGTACTAGATCTGCGTATAGCTAGAAGAACAGAAGATAAAGTGAAAAGGTACCACCTCTAATAGGTATGTATATGTAGGTAGAAGGAATAAAATTATAATTTTGGCTCACCATGAAAATCATAGTTCCAATGTGCTCACTGTCGATAGAGATGTGCATGTAAGCACAAGGTCTCTGCAACGTTAAAATTTGATTGATAGAGTCTAACAATAGATTTCTGTTCCACCAGGTCAGGAATCGTTGACCGCTGTTATTTGAAATGTCTCAGAAAGTCTCGCACGTCGCTCTTTCGCTACTCTCACTCGCTCGACCATCGTTCCACTCGGGGGTCAGTGGCTTGCTACGCTCGCTACTTCCACTCCATCCTGCCTTTCAATTCACGCCGGTCTTGTGAGCTCGATTCGCGACAGGATCTCCGCATGAGCTTCTGGATCCACGCTAATGTAGGTATACACTTTCTAAAACATTATTTATTTGAAAAAATCCCCAATCCCCTGAAAACTCATTAGTCGGGCAAAAAACTCTGTCAGCCCTACCTAAGTGCTGTGGCTAGTATAATTATTCCGGTGTCGGCTTTTACGCGAAAATCAAAGGCGTTGGACCACCTGTATGTTTTTACATTGTGGTAGTACCTAGGTAGCAAGGACACAAAAAGTAGGTATGTAGGTATCACTATTTACTTATAATAATGATAGATAGATACATATCCACCAACTTAGCTGTAGAATGAAATGTATATCATGGTAAATATCCCGTTTCTAGTGAAAATTATGAAATGTATATAGTTTACATACATATATACATACATACATTTTATTCTACAGATAAGTTGGTGGATCTGTACCTACATTAGGTATCACCAGCCTTTAGACGTCCACTGCTGATCGAGGCTGACTTATAATGCAGTGGGGGTGGGGGATTTCAATCACCCGCTTGGCAGGCGGATTGGTTATCAGTACCTATTGGTGTTGAGTAGGTACCTCTACTCAGGTGGATGCTGCTGCCTATCCCCTGGTGTATGCGCTAGTCGGCTTTCAGGACATCCACGGGAGGAGACAGAGGTGTATATTCTTAGACCGAACCATGGCACCGCATTCTGATTACTTACGCCAGAGGATTTGACGAACTTAGCAAATGCTGCAACACCCTCGTTATAATAATCCAAGCTCAGATGATAATTGTATTTTGTTTTCACTAATTCCTTCAGCTCTTTCTCACCACCAATGATCTTATCATCGAGCAATACGGCAACGGATGCATCAAGACAAAATGCTAAGCCACCATAGCGAATCTTCAGGTCGTTCCAGACTACGGGCCATTCTACTGTGCTAACACCTGCAAAAAGGGTAGAATTTGGAGATCTCTGATGTCCATGTGATTTCGATAACTAAATATGTTCCTTCCTTACTTCCGCAGATCCTCGCCCTTATCTATCGGAAGAAATTCCTTAAAATGTAGAGAACTTTTAAAAAAAACAAGTTTCGGTTGCATGGATGAAATCGTGAAAGCATTGCGAAGTATGAAATCAGGGAAGTCTGCAGGGTATGATAGGATAACAGTTGAGATGCTGAAGGCTGGACATGGTATCGTAGCGAGTCAGCTGTACCGCCTTTTCAATTTGTGCTGGAACACCGGTCAAGTACCAAGGGATTGGAGCAAAGCTGTCATCGTACCTCTTTACAAGGGAAAAGGTTCACAGCAAGACTGTAAGAACTACAGAGGTATTAGCCTACTCAGCATCGTCGGCAAACTGTATGCAAAGGTGTTGATTGAAAGAGTTGTGAAAGAAACCGATGAGAAAATATGGGACGTACAAGCGGGATTTCGAAAGGGTATGGGATGTACGGATCAGGTCTTTTCCTTGCGATGCATAACCGAAAAATTTTTGGCTATGGGTCAAAAAGTCTATTGCGCTTTCGTGGATTTGGAAAAGGCCTACGATAAAGTGATGAGGAATGAACTATGGTCGGTACTGTCGATGTATGGGGTAGACAGGAACCTCATTCGAGCTCTGAAATCTCTCTACGAGGATTCCAGTGCTTGCGTAAGAATACACGGGTCATACACTGAATGGTTTAACATCGAAAAGGGTGTTAGACAGGGATGTGTAGCGTCACCGTGGCTGTTTAACCTATTCATGGACAGTTGTTTGCGAGATTTGAAAGATAGTGAATGTGGGTTAAGAATGAATGAGTTACTCGTCAAATGTCTTCTCTACGCCGACGACCAAGTAATACTTGCGCCGTCCGCGGATGAGTTACAAGAGATGGTAACAATTGTGCATAAATGTTTTGAGAGGAAAGGAATGAAAGTAAACGTAAGTAAGACGAAAATAATGGTTTTTGAAAGAGATGAACTAATGACGAAATGTGATGTTTTGATTGGTGGAGAAAGAGTGGAACAAGTAAAAAAGTTTGTATATTTGGGAACTTTGTTCACAAGAGACGGCAAGCATGAAGATGATATTGAAAGGAGAGTAAATGCTGGAAACCAAGTGAATGGGGCACTTCACGCCTTTATGAGCAGTCGGAATGTGTCCAAAAAGGCACGACTGGCCGTGCATAGAGGGGTGTTAGTACCGACACTAATGTATGGAAGCGAAAGTTGGGTATGGCAGAAGAAACATGAAAGTAGAATAAATGCAGTGGAGATGAGAGCTTTGAGAAGTATGTGTGGTGTGACTTTGAGAGATAGAATAAGGAATAGTGTGATAAGAGAGCGTTGTGAAATTAAAGAAGACGTAGTGACTAGGATTGAGAAAGGTATGCTTAGATGGTTTGGGCATTTAGAAAGGATGGACGACAGTAGATTGACGAAACGGGTACACAAGACGAGCGTGAATGGGACAGTGGGAAGGGGAAGACCTCGGCGAACGTATTCAGACCAGATCGGACACGTTCTGGAAAAAGGCCAGGTCAAGAGTACCCTTAACCGACGAGCATGTATGAAGAATGTGATGAGAGTGAATGAAGCAAAAGAGGTGTGTCAGGATCGTAGCAAGTGGAAATCCGTGGTCTCTGCCTACCCCTCCGGGAAACAGGCGTGAGTTTATGTATGTATGTATGTAAGTTTCGGTTTTCCTCATCAAAATCTGTAGTATAGTTTAGACAATGAAGCGGACAAACAGACAGACGCGGATAGCGACTTTGTTTTATGAGGAGGTAGGTAAGTCACCCTCAGTGTTGATTTAGTTTTGTGCAGGCTCTCGCTTGATCGTCTCTCGATGATTTGATTGATGAGGCACAACAAACTGGAGTAGGGTTTGAGGGAGGCTTCTGTCTGGCAATGGGTAACTAGGACCCGCCAAAGATGACGGGTGATGATTCTCGAAAAAATATCATGCCACGTGCACGACATCAATCACGAATCAAAACGATAATTTTGTAAAGGCGTATTATGAGATGTGCCGTCATCTCGTGGTCGAGAATACGTAGGTAAGATGGGAACCTGGGGTAGTAGTAGTAGAGTTTTTTGTGAAAGAGTTCGTCCGGGGAAGTACTACCACCATACCTATTTCTGCCGCAAAGCAGTAGTGCTCGCATTGCTGTGTTCCGTTAAGGGTAAAGGGTAAGGGTGCCGGTGAAATTACAGGCACATGTGACTTTTCATCTCTATGTCTCAGGGTGGCGGGCGCAGTGCAATGCCACATAGGGCGCGTCCTAGGTGGACGTGACCTATGAGGTAATGCACTGTTCATAGGCAGAGGTTACCGCTTAACATCAAGTGGGCCATCAGCTTGTTCCGTCATTCAAGTAGTATAAAGAAAAAAAAAAAAAAAAAACCTACAAGCCTGTATGAGTCTACAGAGCTCCTTCCTAAAGAACAAAATGTAGGTAGGTATTTGCCGAATTGCTACTGCAGGACTCTAATGATTTTTCTATTCCATATGAATTTCCTACAAAACCTCTCGTTCTTGGCATGGACGACTACATTAATCGTCCAATGGTTCTGGTGATAAAATAATACCTACTAAATAAAAAAAAAAAACGGTTTCCCGCAATAGTAAATATTTTGTGTTCGATCAGTCCCCTGATTTGCGGAATATCTACAACTACCTATCTAAGCAAAGGCCCTGTCTTACCTCTTATCACAGGAGCTTCAAAACTGTGCCATCTATATTTGTGTAAAAGTTTGATCAATTTGGTACAATATATAAATTCTTTGGTCACCAAGTCTCCTATGATTGTAAACTTTACTCGGTTTGAAGCTGGTTGCTTTTCCTTCTTCAAGGGATATTTTGGATTGTTGATAGAGTTGTGAGCATGCTTGATTCTATTTGAATAATGATCTTTGATACTTCCAGCCCAGGGATGTTGTACGATATTCTTTTCATGTATAACTACTTCGGGTCTAAAAATAGACATAGTTTCGTATTTTATGCTATTAAACGTAGTATTTTTTGCTCAGTGCTGGCTATGATTGTAATTAATGAAATGTGATTAAAAATTACCGCCATTGTTTCACAGAATTTTTTATAGTAGGTCCCTGTAAAAATTTTCTCTATGGAGGTAAGTAGGTTTGTATAGGTACCAACCACAGACTACTAGGATGTACCAACCAATCCACAGAATGGAGTTTTTTTTTTTTCCTTTATTATTGGCGCCGCACAGCTTGTGAATTTGCCATTTTCAAGTATCTGTATTTTCACTATATTGTATTTTCCATAGATTTAGTATATGTACTAGATCTACAATCAGAGATCGAAGATGGAACCAAAAAAAATATGTGCACGTGTTGGTGAAAGTCTATGTCTGAGTTAAAAATAGTGTTGTCCTCGACCAACACTTTTACATTGTCGATAGAATTCGTCATCCGTCCGTGATGTGTATGGTAGATAAATACATCTTAATGCAGATTAAGTCTTTCATGAAGAACACAGCTTGGCAGATTTGACGTCATAAAGAGAATAAGGTTCTTATTCCAATTTTGAATACAGTTAATAAATAAACCTTTATTATTTATTGACCCCTAAATATTACGGTTTTATTTATAGGTGGGATCTTAGAGTTTCCCTTTTAAATTTAAACTTAAAATGTTTGCTGCATATACCTAGTGGAGTTCTTATTTGAGTCCATCCCACTCTTCTTATAACCGATAACCATTTTTCTCGTAGCAAAGGATTACTTGGAAATCTGAAAGCACAAAAACATTTTATATCAGCCGTGCTACGCCCATATAATTTTTCACTCTGTTACTTTATCTATAGACAATTTGTTACACCAAAGTTTATTATTTTTCAAGTGTAAACCACGCTTTATGGATAACATTAAATTTAAATGTAACCCAAAAATTCCGTTCTAGCGGGACTCGAACCCGCACCCTCGCCTGTCATCGGCGATGCCTTAAAAAATTTAGCCATAGATCGAGCTATGACGCTGGAGACGAAATTTGTGGGCACTATCAACTCGGCTATAGCGCCAAGTTGATAGTGCTGTATCTACAGGTGTTTCATTGGAAACCTTCTATTCAAAGTTCGAAAGTAAAGGCATCGCTGATCACAGGCGAGGGTGCAGGTTCGAGTACCGCTGGAACAGAATTTTTGGGGTATATTTAAATTTAATTTGTTACCTATTATTTTATTAAGCAGAAATAAACAATATTTATTTATAAAAAATTCAAAATAAATATACCCTTTCGTCGTAAATATAAAATCGTCTGAAGGTATTTTAACTATTTTTAGTATACTCTATAAACATTAAACTTAACCAGATTTTTATATCACTTTACTACGGGATACTAATCTTCTGTTATTAATGAAAACGCTTGGGTCCGTGGTGACTGTCCCTCTTACACCGAAAAAGGGGTAAGAGAAACAGACTCCATAATATGCTTTTTCTTATCTCCTACAAATTAAAGACAAAGTCGATCACTACATGTAAGGCTATAACACTGTAATTTGAATCGTATCCGATTGTAATATGGTCTAATTTAGGAACATGAGAAAGATTTAATGTTTTTGGGGGAAGTGGAACATACACGTTCGAGCAGGGGTCAAAAACATTGACCATTAAAACAATTTAGTTAAATTATCATGGTATTTTTTTAATTTCTTACTTAGGTATAACATGCAGCAAATAATGAAAGTATAACATTCAGTAAATACAAAGTTTACTGAATGTTAAAGTTTTTCAAAGATAATTTAAACATCATTTCACCTCTGCGACCAATAATGGGGTTTGGCAGTTTAAAAACAACATCCTCCATGTGACGTAAATCAGATATGTCGTCGACGGGAGGAAAGGTGAATAAACTGCCTTCCTTATTTTTTGAAAACGTTTTTCTAGCATATTTTATAATGGGGAAGCCAGTATCATATTTTGTTGGCGTAGTGTATGACTGTACTACACCCACATAGTGTTTGATACTTTTTTTTGTACAAAATTTTACCAAGAGCCATTCATCTTTGTAGGCTCGGTTAATTTTTTTACTATCAGGGTTAATGTCCTCACTTTCAGTCTCTTTGTCAGTCATGTTCTCTTTATCATCATCATAATAAGATAGGACGTCTTCGCAATATTTTACATAATCATCATCACTTTCATCCTGGAAGTCTATTTTGCGCTCACTTTCACTCGAAGAAAGAGAAGAACTTCGCATTTCTTTAGTTCGTTTTTTAGCTCTAGTTTGAGGGTTTCGTTCTTTTTCCTTTTTGATAGCCTTCTTTTTTACTGTTATTCCTTTCTTTGTATTTAGTCTTTTCTTTTTTATAAGTGTTTTCTTGTTGATTTTATCGTTACTTTCGTCCTGGTGCTCAATTTTGCTCTCAATTTAATTCGAAGAAGTAGAAGAAATTCGTTTTTTCATAGGTTGTTTTTTAGCTTCAGGCTTAGAGTTTTGTTGTTTTTCCTTCGTGATTGCGATAGTCTCCTTCTTTTATCTTATTTCTTTCTTTATATTATTCTTGTTCTTCTTTTCTTGTTGTTCATTTAGTTTTTTTAATTTTTCCTCTTCCATTAGTTTTGTTTTTTTGTAGACATCATCATGAGTTATCACTTCTGCACCAGTAGCCATGCGCTTTCTTTTGTTTTTGAAGCTGGTTCCTGCTTTTACCGACCTTAACAGCAGTTCTTCAAATGTAACATCATATTTTACCACAGTATTTTCAAGAATTTGAACTTTAGGTTTCGGATTAGGCCTTTCTGTAATGTCCTTATGTTGAGAATTTACAGTTTCACTGTTGCATTGGTCCCATTGTTTAGTAATGTTTAATTGCTCTTTAAATGTTACATGTCGGTCTTCAAACAAAACATGTTTGTATTCGTTGTTGTTTAGTTTGGTTCTTTTGTTACTTTGGTCATAGCTGATAGTGCATTTTGTTTGCGACGCCTTTTGTTTACAGGTATAAGAGTTTTGTGCTTGGTGTATTCTGAAATTGATGCTAGCTATTGTAAGTGTACATAATGAGTCTGGAATCAAAATTTCATCTGTAGTCCGAACCTTCTGTGAGTTAATATCGGTGCCAGAGATATATTGACACACAGATTGTGGATCGTGTTCAATCTCATTGGTAGGTCTTGCTTCAAGAGCTGGCTGTGAGTATGTATCGTCTTCTGGGATGGTGTTTGTAATATTATATGATCTTTTCTGCTTCCACTCTTGCAAAAGTACTTGGTCAAATTTTTCTTCGGGTACAGCGTTTTTGTCCAATGGGTATATGCCTGCCTTTCGGAAACCAGCAGAGCATACATTAGGCTCCAACGCAGTCCAAATTTGGCCCAACAGTTTTGCGAATTCCGTTTTAGGTAAAGATTTACCTATATTTAATCGCTGCCATTTGACTAAAGCAGCATCCTACTTATCCTTAAAAGATTTATTTACCGCCAGATCCAGAGGCTGTAAGAGATGACTGGTGTGTGGTGGGATTTTTAAAATCGTTATATCAGCTGCACGTGCCTTTTCAATTATATTTATACCCACATGAGTAGAATGTCCGTCATACACTAAGAGTATTGGGCGTTTTTCTCCTACGAATGGTAGAAATACCTTTTCAAAAAAGGCTTCAAAGACAGCTGTTTCCATCCAGCCATTTGGTGTCGCTGCGTACGCTGTACCAGGATACCCTTCCTCAGTAGTCCAATCGTCCCAAACATTCTTACCTTTATAAACAATCACAGGTGGAGCTTTTTCTCCTATGGCATTGCATCCCAATAGGACAGTGGTATTGTCTTTTCCTGGTGACGCTATTGTTCTTGTTGAGGTATGGTTTTTGATTCCAACAACTTTCGACTTGCATGGGTCCTTGCTAAAACTGGTTTCATCAACGTTCCATATATGCGAAGGTTTGTCGCGTAGCTCCAACTTGTCCACTGTTTCCTCAAGCAATTCAAAATATGGGTATATAATACCTGGACTGCATGCTTTTTTCCTGGCGTACTCAACTGGTTGCGGCTTCTTCACAGACAAATTATGTCTTTTTTTGAAGGAAAGAAACCAATCTTCACCGGGTGTTCCATTTTTGAATGGGTTCTCAATATCATTTGTGGAAACAAATTGCCCTACCGTTTCTAATAGTTCTTTTCTTGTGAGGCCAAAACCATGTTTTTCCATAACATGCAAATTTTTGACAAGGTTTTCTTCAACTTCTCGTGACAATATGGTCGCCCTACCCAAAGTTTTTGATTTGAGGCCTCTGCGTTCGTAAACATGATTTATAATGGTTGACCTGGGTATTTTTTAATGCTTTGAAGCGACGTATCCTGATAGTTTACCAGTTTTAACAGCATTAACGGCTTCTTTTAATTTCTCCTGCGAGTATGAGACAGCTCTATCTGTTTTTCGAATATAATTACGTGGCATTTTCCATTTATCTGTAACAATATTACATATATTATAAGTATTAGCAGCGTCCCGACCATAGTTAGCAAAGCAAACGTGACAGGTTCACTATGTTTTCCTTCTTGTTTTGAGCATGTGTTAATGTCCATGCATATTTAACAAAAACAATAACATATTTAAGGTGGATGCTCACGCTTCCGGCACGAAATTCAAATTTTTTGTTGTTTTTTGCTCATTACAGCTCATCGACACTTTTTCAGAAAGTAAAAATTGATTTCGCGAAAACTCGGAGACTTAACACACATGTTGTAATAAATAATGATATTGTAACATAAATATCATTATTTTAGCTACGAAGCCACCAAAATATTATTTTTTGAGTTTTTGTGTGTTAGTCATTAGTGAGTAGTTGTCATTAGTTTAGCTACAAAGCCCCCTTTGTAGCTAAACTAATGATATATATAAGTGATACTATCCCTTAAAATATAAGTATTAGGTCTACTAGTTTTCGCGAAATAAATTTTCACTACCCGAAGAAGTGTTGATCAGCTGTAATTAGCAAAAAACAACAAAAAATTTGAATTTCGCGCTGGACGCGTGAGCATCCACCTTAACAAAAAGCTGTGTTGACCGAGTGGGATGTGCCTAGACTTTCAGACCGAAGGTCGTGGGTTCAAATTCAAATCGTGTATCAATGGACGTTTGTTTTCGCATAAATTATATACCTATGCATTTAACACGTCCTTTAAACGGTAAAAGGAAACATAGTGAGGAAACCAGGTAGTATTCTTAAGCGGCGATGGGCTTGCAACCTGTTACGTATTTACGTACTATACTTAACGTATTTAGTACTAGCTACTGCAAGCTGTGGACATAAATGCCAAAAATTTGGACGTGCCTCTGACTACCCCCGACTGACTGACTAATCTGACTCTGATTTGAGAGGATATCTACAATACAGTCGCGAGCCTTTTTATTTTTTATATTTAACAAAATTAAAAGTGTATCTTCGGCAAGCCGAGATGTGAGACCCACAATCTTCATATCTAAAGTTAAGATACCTCCTCCCACTTAGCCAATAATGTTCTTAATCCCCTTTCGGACTTTTGTGAAAAAGTCCGGCGGTAAAAAAATGTTTTTTACTTCTGACACCGGGAAAGAGGAACATGTGTTTCACTTGACCCGGCTTGGGTGGTCTCACTTACCCCAGTTGGCATTTTTGAGGTTAGGTTTTTTTTTGAATCTATAAAACACTTTCAAAGCATTATTTATACAGAATAGTAAGAAAACAATCAAGAATTGACTATTATGTCACACTTACCAGCATAAACACACTGTTAAATAACTTTTTTATTCTTAAAACACTAGCACAAAAAATTCGACGCCAACTCGTGGATTTGAAGTATGACAATGACATTTTTTGTTGTCTCGTTTACTCTTTATTTTTTGTAACAATGCCATCTGTGTAAAAGTTTTGAAACGACATCGTAATTTACTAAAAAGAGAACTTAGTTTCATAAACGTACGTCGTCCAGTGTCCGATTTACTGCAAACAGTTCCACTTCCCCGTAGATTCTCTTACCCCACAGGACCTTATTTGTTTTTCTTTGTTTAAGAATATATTAAACTCTTTTATAATTGTAATGAACTAATAAATACCAAGCATAAAGTTAGTAAAGTAATATTTATTTAGTTTCTATAGTATCTATACTTTCATGCTAAAACATGGATAGTAATTTATCGCAGCAGTTTTCTCTGCTGTGTGGTGAACTGTGCAACCTTCTGTACCTGAAAGAATACAACAAGTCTCAAGTAAATGCCCTTATAGATGAGCTGAATTCTAAACCTTTCAAAGGAGAACTGTTTGTGCGAAAACATGTAAGTTTATGAGGTTATTTTTTTTGATCCAGTTAGTGGCTCTGAAGAAAAATGATTTTCTTAGCTTGTCCGTGTAGCTTTTTTCTTAGCCATCAATTAACGTTGAATGCATTTTTTCCATAGGAATTACCGTTTTTGAGTTATGAAGTTTGAAACATGTATCTGTTCTCTAGGGTGTGGGATACCGGGGGATGGGAGGGTGTCCTTAAATCTCCCGAACCCCAATACTGGGGGGTCTATTTTGCTTTATCATCATAATCAGCATTCGCACTTCTAATTTAGAAGACCACTGTTGGATGAGGTGTTCCTTGTAAAATATAACGGGAGTATTTGATAATATCACTACTCTTGGCAGGCAGATTGGTGGTTGCAATATTGGTGTTGAGAACCCAAGTTGATGTTGTCCCTTAGTCAGTTTTTACGACATCCACAGGAGGAGGCGGAGGGATCTGATACACCACAGCATTCTATTCTTAGGCTCGACTTACCAATGCACTACATTCTTATGCTGCACACACCACAACATGACACACGTGGACACTTTACCTTTGCTCAGCAGTGGCAATGTAGACTAAATAAATAAATACCTTGTCTTTTGAAGTACACAATCTATCTTTTATATTCCAGGATGCATCAACAGTAGTAACTGCCTTGTGCCATAACATAAAACCTGGCGATGAGTTCATATCAGCAAAAACCTCGCATTTGATAAACAGCATTTTAATCAAACAAAATATTCAGTTTCCGACTGATTTCCTATGGAAAGTGGTATTGTGGCATGTGGAATGTTTGAGAAAATGTTCAGATATAATTTTGCCGGACATTCTTCATAATATGCAATGTATTCTGCAGGCAAATCCACTAGCAGGTCATAAGGTTTGTATTTGTATCCCATCAATAATCTTACATAGTCTTGCTGCAGACAGAAAGCAAACATATTCACTAATGTTTCGATTAAACTGAGAAACCAACTTAAAACTAATGAATTTTGCACAAAGTTTATCATACAGTTATTGTGGTCATTGAATCTGATTCAAATTTACTTATCAAGCTTTTAGTTAACTTGCTTTCCTTTCTGTGTGGGACAAAACTGGTGATTAAATTTTTTTACCAATTCCCGATATAGGATTTAGTTGAAATTTCACATACAAGTTCTGATTACAATACATTTAATATTATGGTGACAGTGAGCTGATCCTGTGGACAACGGAACTCCTCGATGACTAACAGTAGCCTGGCAGTCTTTGGTCTCATTTGTATCAGCTGATGGTTCTGATCACTAATATCAGAAAAGTTTGTTTTGTAAAATAAATTTGTCAACAGAAACGTTTCCACTATGTTGCAATGTAAAACATTTACCTATAAGATCATACTACTAATTATAAAGAGGAAAGATTTGATTGTTTGTTTGCATTGAATAGACTCCGAAACTACTGAACCGATTTGAAAAATTACTTCACTGTTGGGAAGCTACACTATCCCCGGGTGACATAGGTACGCTATATTAAATTTTCAATAAAATTAGGGATCCTTACTAAAATTCCAATAATGTTTTTTTTTTTTTTTTTTTTAACATTGATAGACCTTTGTTTGACCACGATCTCACCTGTTGGTAAGTGACGATGTGGCCGAAGATGGAGCACAAAGGTCTAGAAGGCACCTATTCACTCTAGACTTGAAGAGACCCAGATTATAGTTTTCAGGAAAGACAGACGACGGCAGTGTATTCCACTCCTTAGCAGTTCGCATTATAAAGGTAGAACCGAAACGTTTTGTGCGAATAGAAGGTATACTAATGAGGTAAGGATGGTACTGAGCCGTACGCCTGCTCGTCCTATGATGAAAAGGAGATGGTGGGATCAGATCGTGCAGTTCCTGGGAGCATTCCCCGAAATGTAACCTATAGAAGATTGAAAGGCATGCAACCTTACGGCGGTGCTCGAGACTCTGGATCTTAGTCTCCGCCATATGTTGCTCACCTATAAGCCTGAAAGCTCTACGTTCGATCGAGTCCAAGGCAGCAAGCTGGTATTTGGCCGAACCATCCCAAACATGGCAGCAGTACTCCATACCAGCCCGGACTTGTGCTTTATACAAACTGAGAAGCTGTCCTGGTGTGAAGTAACGCTTTACCTTATTCAGGATGCCTAGCTTCAACCAATGTTTAATGTAACCCAAGGTGTAAAAAATTACCTAAAATATTCTTTACATCGCGTATAGATAGATCGCGTTGGGAAGGGGGGAGGGTTAGGGGGACGGGAGGGAGGAAGGATACCGACACTACCCGTGCGAAGCCGGGGGGGGGGCGTGTTTCTAGTAAGATCATTTATAATTTGTGACTGTTCTTTGTGATAAATATCAGGCATATCTATAATCATTAGAGGTTTGGGTATGCTCAGTGCAAGCTATACCTTCACACAAAATGTAATTACATACATACATAGGCACACATCCTTCTCCCCGAAAAGGCAGAGCTTCACATATCATCTTTTCGCTGTGGGTTGCACCATTGTGGTAATATAGGCGTGACAAGAGATGAGTTCATCACCGCCATGGCTTCCGGTAATAACACATTCCAGGCCAGGACATATCTTATACCTATAACAAATCGATTCACAACACACCGGTCAAAATCTTACTAACAAGACCAAGTACCCCTTAGCCGGCTTTTACGACATCCACGGGAGGAGACGGAGGGGTCTATTCTTAGGCCGGAAACACAACGGTTTACACATAAAATAACACGTGGTCATTTTAAATCAAAATTAGACTTGGCATTAGAAGCATTCTTAAGGTGGATGCTCTAGCTTGACGAGGCGCGAAATTCAACTTTTTTGGTGTTTTTTGTCCATTACAGCTCATCAACACTTCTTCAGAAAGCAAAAGTTGATTTCGCGAGAACTAGGAGACTTAACACACATGTTTTAATTGATATTATCTCATAAATATCATCAGTTTAGGCTACGAACCCCCTAAACACATTTTTACTGTTTGTTTTTTTTTTTAACTCCAAAAAATTTGAATTTCGCGCCACAAGCGAGAGCATCCACCTTAATTGTTTGACCACAACTGTATATTGAAAAGTAAATTTAAAATCTAGTGTCAGTTTTCAGAAGAATTGATCGGGAACCAAGGAATCCTACTGAACCTTTTAGACACAGAAAAACCTCACACATTGAGTAACAAGAATCCACTACAAATCTGCCTGATTGCTCTAAAGTGCATCGTCAGCCTGGTCTCAACTACTGATGAAGCTAAAAATGCTGAAGATATTTTGAAACCTGAAGTGAAGAAACAAATATCACAAGTTGTTGTTAATTTGTTGATGAGTGGCTCCACTAAGTCTCAAGATGTTTTTTTGTATTGCAAGGTAAGTTTATGGAAGTAGAATTTGTCCTGTTTATTGTAGACACTCTACAAACTACAAAAATCTTGACCTTTGTTGCCCCTAGGAGTTGAATCTTCTAAACCTCCACTTTAGACCTACTTTATATGAGCCACAGTTTAAAATAAAAAAACCGGCCAAGTGCGAGACGGACTCGCGCACGATGGGTTTCGTACCATTATCTATCAAAACTGCATCACGTTTGTTGTATGGGGGCCATCCTTAAATATTTGTTTTACTTTAATTTAATTATTTATTTTTAAAGTGAATAGGTATATAATTAAATATTCTGTGAATATTGCAAGCGTCTTCCTGTTGCCGTTATCAATATCAAACAAAAACGAGCAAAAACATTACGTTTGTTGTATGGGAGCAATACATAATAATACAGAATAAAATAAATATGTAAGGGGCATATTTATTTTATTCTGTTTTTTAGTATTTGTTGTAATAGCGGCAACAGAAATACATCATCTGTGAAAATTTCAACTGTCTAACTATCACGGTTCATGAGATACAGCCTGGTCATAAAATCGGCAAAAAAATCACGTTAGTTGTATGTTAAATATTTATTTTAATCTGTTTTTAGGGTTCCGTAGCCAAATGGCAAAAAAACGGAACCCTTATGGATTCGTCATGTCTGTCTGTCTGCCTGTCCGTCCGTATGTCACAGACACTTTTTCCGAAACTATAAGAACTATGCTGTTGAAACTTGGTAAGTAGATTTATTCTGTGAACCGCATTAAGATTTTCACACAAAAATAGAAAAAAAACAATTAATAGATAGATAGAAGATAGAAAATACTTTATTGTACACCTTAATAGCTAATAATACAAACAAAAAGAAACAAACTTAACTATATAATTAAACGTTTAACGTTTAACGTTTTAACGTTTTATTTATTAATTTTGGGGGTTAAAACCTACTTAGAACTGAAACTCATTTTTTTTCCATCAAACCCATACGTGTGGGGTTCTATGGATAGGTCTTCAAAAATGATTTCTGAGTAAGTAGGTTTCTAATATATATTTTTTCTAAACTGAATAGTTTGTGTGAGAGACACTTACAAAGTGGTAAAATGTGGGCCACAGAAGGGGGCCCCTGTAACTTCTAAAATAAGAGAATGATAAAACTAAAAAAAAAATATGATGTACATTACCATGTAAACTTCCACCGAAAATTGGTTTGAACGAGATCTAGTAAGTAGTTTTTTTTAATACGTCATAAATCCTAAACCGCAATTTACCAATTTTTGCAAAAAAAAAAAAACAACTCAAATATACGTATCAAGAAGACGGGTGCGGGTTCGATCCCCGGCTGGTTGTAAATTATATTTGAAAGTTCAATAGGTGGTAGTACCTAACGCTTAGAAGCTATCTCTTGCAGACACCCTAAGTACTCAATGTTTGATGATTCTTCTAATTTACCAATTTACTGTTTAATTTTGTTTGCAGGTGGTTATATCAGCATTAAGGGTTCTGTCTCAACTGTATTTCAATGACCAGAATGTTGAGATTCCCTTGCCTGAAGTAATGGGAATAAGTTGGTATTTCGCTCTGTATGGTCTTGTTAACCTGGGTCTAAAGCCAGAGAGGATAATGCCGGCTCAGCAGACTGTTGCTGTCACACCTGTGGTTCAGAATTCTAAAGGAGGCAAGGTAATATTTTTTCATCCCATCTATTCGAAAAGGACGACTGGGTTCGCCTTTAAGTGCACCCAACGGTGGTGTTTTCTATGAGAAACTTTTAGCGGGCAGTAATGAGTTTTCCGGCGCACTTATTAAGTTCATAATTCAAAAAGTGCGCGGCAAAGATAATTGCGGCGCACTTATTGAATTTGGAACCAGCGCCAAATAATTCGAACGCAAATATTGTTTGAATAAATACTGGCTGGTACGACGGCCCAAAACAAAAAAAAAAAAAACCCAAAACACACAAAAAACACAAAAACACAAAAAAACACAAAACACAAAAACACAAAAAAAGCACAAAACACACAAAAACACAAAACACAAAAAAAAACACAAAAACACAAAAAAAAACACAAAAAATACAAAAAACACAAAAAACACAAAAAAAACACAAAAAAACACAAATAACATAAAACACACAAAAAAACAACACAAAAAACACAATACAAAAAACACAAAAAAGCACAATACACACAAAAACACAAAACAGAAAAAAAAAACACAAAAAAAAAACAAAAAAAAACACAAAAAAGCACAAAACACAAAAAAACACCCAAAAAAAACACAAAAACACAAAAAAACAACCATTTGTTTTATTAAATAATAATATTACAATAACATATGAGGCGCCTTTTATTTTCTCATAGTGGGTGATGAAAAGCAGAGTGTATCACACGGGCGCAACATATATTTTAGGCTCGGGCGACGTACTTTGAATCCCTCGCTACGTTCAGGATTCTACTCTAGAATCCCTCACTTCGCTCTGGATTCAAAAAAGCGCCCTCGCCGTAAAAATATTATGTTGCTCCCTTATGATACAATCTACTATTTTTACATACATACATATACACACGCCATTTTCCCCGAAAGGGTAGATAGAGCCTCAAATGGGCATCTTTTCATGTGGGTTGCACCATAGTGGGAAATAGACGTGACACGTTGTGAGCTCATCACCGCCATTGCTTCCCACGTCTGACTCTGCGAACGCTTTCTTCCAGTAAATAACACATTCCTTAAATAAGCTATCAACCAGGACAAATCTTACCACCATCACTTAGATACCACCGAATCTTACAAAGATAAGATAAGATAATTCTTTATTTTCAGATTTCACACATTCAAAAATTCACATTTAATTCATTTTGTTAATAAATTAAATCTTATTAATTGATGGTAGTTTACAAAGTTACAGTTACAAACAAGTCCGGGTTTTTTTACATTACAAATTATGTTCAGGTTTTAACCGAACACAGCAAATGTGTATTTAGCAACGTCTGCATTTAATACGCATTTGCCAAAACCGAGCCAGTTCGCGAACACCAGCCCTTCAGGCATCGCGTGCTCGCATAAAACCATACCATTAATATACCTACCACAAACCACATACTATTAATATACCATAAAATCATAGTTATACAATTATTAGTGAGTTAAGTAATATTGTGACTCTTAATACAAACCATTTACCATCTTATACAAGATTTTTAAATACCTCAACCATACCACAAACTATACAGCTAGAAAGAGTGTCCTAGGGTCACCATAACACCCTAAAAGGACCCCTCTTTTTACAAATTATCAGAATGTTTTATACAAATTTATATTAAATTAAAACAATTTTAAATTTCTAAACAGCAGTTTGAAATATAGTTCTTAACATCTAACCAAAGAAGGAGTTTAATTAACTAACATCCATCATCACAGTGATGACGTTTGGCACTGAGACGTGGCCGCTCAAGCTCAAATTCTTGCAACTGGCTAATGAGAGAGATATGCTCGAAGTTTCACTGCACTGATAAAATGCTAAACGAGGAAACCCATAAATGAAACAAGGTCATCGATGTTGCTCTCACAATCAGAAGTGGCAATAGGCAGGCCATATTGCTCACAGAACTGACAACCGCTGGGTAATAAAGTGGCGACCACGAACCGGAAGACACCCTGGTCTATGGAGCAATGACATTGTGGCAGTCGCAGGAAGTTGGTAGATGAAGGGGCTCAAGCCCATTCGTCATTATTTGGGGGAGCCCTATATGTGGGATGCTGATGATGAAGAAACAACAAGGAATCTTTGACCATGGGCATTAAGTATGCGGCCCTATGCAGCATGTGCTAGTATTATCTAAGCCGACATCATCAGCCGTAAGACTTTTGGACGAGGCCTTCCCTATAGAATGCAATGGTGAAGATTTGCCACAATAAACACGCTTGGCAGACGGATTGGTGATCACAGTTTTGGCGTTAACTTTATTTAATTTATTTCTTAAACAATGTAAATTTGTGTGTTGATTTCAGGTGGATGCTGCTGCCCATCCCCTGGTGTGATCCCTTAGTCGGGGCTTAAGACATCTGCGGGAGGAGACGGTGGGACACACCGCGGGAAACATACAATATGTACTTTATTTTATTTCCAGAAACAAAAGCTCAGAAAGCAGCGTAACAATGCGATAGAAAGCCTCAAGAAAGAGATACCGGTCTGTGACCGAAGTCTCAAGAAAGATGTTGATAGCTTCGAGAACAACTCTGCCTACAAACCTGCCAGTTGTAACTACTTAGAACCTCAGAGGGCTAAGAACTGCTGGGCATTGACCAGTGATTCTGACGTGTCGGATATGGAGAGCAGTGGAGAAGCTAAATTGATTGCGCTCAAATCTAGAGTGAGGCAGAGCGCTTCGAATCTGCTACTTGTTTTAGTGAAGGTAAACTTGCGTCAGGTTTTTAAAAACTAGTTTAGAAGTGGAAGAGAGTTATTACATTAGGAGTCTAATAAAAGTCTTATAAGAGGCTGTAATCTTAAAACCTTCGACCAAATTTACTTTGGTCGAAGCTTAAAACTATATTACTTAAAGCTTTTAGTGACTATACTCGACATAAGTAGGAACTTTGCCTTGCCGTCCGCACTATATCTTCTAAACGCCTTAACCGATATTGATGATCGAGGTATCATTAGAATCTGCACGTTATCCAGATACGCACTGAATTAATGAAATAAAAAAAAATAGGTTGACCATAATGTCCAAATAAAAAATCAAACGTTGAAATATTATTTGAAGTTGGACGTGTTTGTAATCAATGTGTAGAACATAAGGAGTGGGTTTTAAAAATATATAACACTTAGGTATTTAGGTACTGCACCGAGATCTCAAGAAAAAATAGTATATAATAGTGAATAAAGGACGGATTTAAAGCGAGGGCCATAGATGAATTACGAGCAAGTGAAGGATTCTAACGACTGAATCACGAGCGTAGGGAGTGATTCATGATGACTGAATCACGAGCGTAGCGAGTGATTCAAGTGTTAGAATCCTGAGCGACGCGAGTGATTCATGGCCCTCGATATAAATCCGTTTTATTCAAGAGTTGCATACTACACTTTATACCATGACTACGAGAAAAAGAAAGATTTAAGTGAAAATAGACATCTACTTAATCAGTTGAATACATTTTCAATCGATTTATTATTAAGTACCACTAAAATTTGTGTCCGTACAACTTATAGTATATTTACTAATCACAGTAAAGAACACAAAACAGTTTTTATTCTAATGCTAAACTCTTTGTCGATAATGTCGACCAATAAAATCTCAAAGAGTTATTTGTACAAGAAGTTTGTATGTCGTGTATTCTTTGCACAAGGATTTTGTATCGAGTATTTTTTGCGCTAGGAGGTTGCATAGGAGTTTTTACTGGAGGGTGTTGCATTGAGATGGAGGTCAAATATATATTGGTGTGTTCTAATTTCATGCACCAAAATCGTGATTAAAAGTGCTTTTTATTCACTGTTTTCAGTGAATAAAATAAGCTTTTTAGAGGGGGATTGGTATAAAACATATTTTTTCACTTTTCGGTTGACTTTAAAATCATGACAGTCGTGTTTTTTTATATACTTTGTAAATATTCCACTTGTTGATCCAATATTTTTTGTGTTATTTTAGGTCAGAGAAAAAAAAGAGATGTTCGGCTACTGGTGGGCACTACTCCCCGATTCCCCTGATCCCAGTAAATGGCTTACAGAAGACTCGGCTAAAAAAACCCTCGCGTATTGCGCCGTGGTAGACCCCATTGCCAGCAGTCGCGCCAGTGTCTTGAGCGTCATACTGGCGCTGTTATCTGGATCAAGGATTTATTTGTCTCAAGCTGAAACTAGGTACGCAACCTACTTATAGAACCTTGTAAAGCAGGCGCCGTATTCAATATTTATTCATGTCTCACAGTAACCTAGCTTCGGATTTTTATAACATTACATCCTGCCATCGCCAGGTGGATACATTGTGGATGTGTGGAGGTCTCGCAGACTGCGTTTCATAGTCACATTTCTCCCGCGCACCTGTAGAGTGTGGAATGGTTGTCTTCGGGCTATATTTTGGGTAAATTTAAGGAAAATGCAATAATGGTCTTGCTGGATATGTGAAAAAAAATGAGGTTGACCATAATTACCAAATAAAAAAACAAACTTTGAAATATTATTTGAAGCTGGTCGTGTTTGTAGTCAATGGGTAAAACATAGGGTCTAAAAATAAATATTACTGCACGTGTTCAGTAGGCAGCGCGTTTTGAATACCGCGGATGTTACAGATGTCCATAGGCGGCGATGACTGCTCTCCATCAGGCGAGCCATCTTCTTGTTTGTCATCTTATAATATAAAAAAATATAGCCTGTGGAAGTCATAGTGAACGGTCTTGAGCCGCCCTATCCACCGATTTTCTGCAGCTATTAAAATGCCTACACTGCGTCGTCCGGTTCGTGATCGCCACTCGAGTACTTATATTCCGCAACGATTTTTAGTTCTAGTTCTGCGAGCTTTAAGGCCTGCCCATTGCCACTACAACTTGCTAATTCTGAGAGTTGCCTGCAGTATTATCCAAAGCTAAACAGCGCAGACATATTCGCGATCTCTTTCATTGAAAGTCAATTCGGGGACAAACAGGAACTACTGATTGAAAGGACCATGATAATTTTAGTTCGTGCCACAGCTCTGAATCATCTTCATTGTTTTGTATTGTCCACAGCAAAAAAGACAACGCCTCCTTTATACCATTTTCCACCTCGCTCGGTTACATCATCACATGCATGCACAGGGTACTGAACAGTATTCTAGAAGCCGAGCGAAGCCACGCGGTGATCTTAGTCGCGCTGAAGTGCTGCGCGGCGTTGGTGCAAGCCACGCCGTATCACAAGATGAAAGAAGGACTTATTAGCGAGCTGGTGAAATCTGCTAGGAAATTTTTGATTCATAGAGGTAAGTATAATAAAAAATAAACGTTTGTAATGAATTTTTGTTTTCCACTTGAACACAATGGTTATGACGAGGCGCCTCACTCAACCTCATACTTCGTGTCCCGGTTCTTTCTGCGTTAGGCTAGAGACCAGGGGCTACTTGGCTACAGGGCTTTTCTGGGTTATCATAAATTGAACTACAGGGCTTTTCTGGGCTACCACACTTGAGGCAACCATACTTCGGGCTACATAGCTTTTCTGGACCACAAGACCCCACAAAACACTGGACCCAAAGTAACCCGCGAGGTTACTTTGGGCTGCAGAGCTTCTCTGGGCTTTCCTACAGCGGACTACAAAGCTTTTCTGGGCTACGATGCTTTGGGCTACAGGGCTTTTCTGGGCTACCATATTTTAGGCTACAGGGATTTTCTGGGTAACCTTACTTCGGACATACTCCGTACTTCATACGTACATTCATACTCTTACTTTGTATATTATCAACGGTCTGCTGCAGTCCAATCTACAGCGGCAAATACCGAATGAACAAAGCTGGGTTTGTAAAGGGACGGTGCACGAGAAACCAAATTGTAAACATAAGGCAAATGATAGAAAAGAGTCGTGAGTTTCACGTGCCATTGGTCATGTGTTTTATTGATTATTCAAAGGCGTTTGATTGCGTGCGATGGGATTGTTTGTGGAACATCCTCCTTGAAATGGGCGTATCCACGCATTTAGTAGCACTGATCGCTAACCTATATAAGGATGGTGAATCAATGGTTAGAGTAAATGAGGTGATCTCGAGACCCTTTAAACCAGAGAAGGGGGTACGCCAGGGATGTATTTTATCTCCTCTCCTTTTCAACATTTATGGAGAACACATCATGAGGAACGCTCTGGAGGAGTGGGAAGGAGGCATCGCAATTGGTGGTAATAAGATGAGTAACCTTAGGTATGTAGATGACACTACACTTTTTGCATCGTCAGAGCGAGAACTCGATGATCGATGAGCTTTTCAAGCGAATAGAGCAGGAGAGCGAGCTGGTTGGACTTTCCATCAACAAATCCAAGACCAAGGTCATGGTCATAGACCGAGCTGGCAAACTTACGCGAACAGGAGAACTATCAGATCTAGAATTTCGCATTCGAGATGTGGTGTTGGAGGAGAATGTTGCGTATACCTTGGACTGCAAAAAGAACTAACAAGTCCATTCTCGAGCAACTGCAGATCAAAACCAGACTCTCCACTATTTGTTACCAGCGGAGTATTGAGCTATTTCGGTCACATCGCTCGGAGGCAACCGGACAACCTAGACAAACTGGTGGTGGTTGGGAAGATAGAGGGGAAAAGACCTCGTGGCCGGTCACCTAGCCGCTGGTCTGACCAAGTCAAGGCATTAACAGGCCTCCCTGTCACTACCGCCCTTAGACGAGCCGAAGACAGGCTGGCATGGAAGCAGCTCGTCAATTCCTCTACCAGAGCATTTCAAGACGGGCACGACCTTCAGTAATGAAGAAAATGACTAAGAAGAAAAAGAAGACTTCGGACTACAGGGGCTTTTCTGGGCTACGATGCTTTGGGCTACAGGGATTTTCTCGGTTACCCTACATTGGACTACAGCCCTAAAAAAATGCATTTATTAAGTTACGTTATAATGCTTCTATTGGTACCTTCCAAGTTACGGATCCCTAAAAACATACAGACAGACAACAAAGTGATCCTATATTGGTTTCGTTTGTACCTTTTGAGGTACACAGCGCAAAAGGAAACTAAATTTTGTATCGATTTTCAGATTTCACACTTCAAGTTGGTGCCCTTATCACAATGGGTTGTGTCCTCTCCATCGATACTAAGAAAGACGAAGTTCTCAAATCAATAGATAAAGACACAGTTTTCTTAAACATAAACACGAGTCAAACACCAAACCTAAACATGAGTCAAACACCAAACATAAACATTAGTCAAACACCAAACACAGATCTCAAGTCGGACGGTGATTGTGATGACTTCGAAGAGGGGTATTCCGATGATGAAATGTTCACGGCTGTGGAACAGAGTGATAAATGTGTTATGGCAGAGGCTACTAATTACTTCAGCAGCTGGATCTTGGATATTTGTTTCAAGAATATGGGATGGATTTTTAGAGGGAATGAAATCAATGTGAGTTAGCGTTTACTTTAATTTTCAGCCTAAAAATAACCCTGTCTTTCTTAATATACTCACGATAATCAAATGGCGGTTTCTCTAATATAAAAAACAAACAAACTATAATACAAATTTTGAAGAAAATTTATAAAGTTAAGGTGATCAATTACTGCCTACTCTTGAATTCGACATCCAAAAAAGGCCGGAATCCACAGAAGCGTAGGTTTGCTTCTTTTCGCTTTACGCGCTCACTGCTTTTAATTTCGCTGGGATTGAGCTGTAGAAAATAAGAGATTGCCGTTTGACCATTTCCACTAAACCTAAGCGGAGAGATGTGGGAGTATCGATATCCTATCTGTTATTTTCGCACTGCAATTCTCATACATACATAGACACACGCCTTTTTCTCCGAAGGGGGGTAGGCGGAGCCTCAATGGGCCTCTTTTCACAGTGGGTTGTACCATCGACGTAATATAATATAATATAAACGTAGAATATAGACGTAACAAGTGGTGATCTCATCACCGCCATTGCTTCCCACGACTGACTCGGCTTACACTTTCTTAATAACACATTCCATAATAAGAGGAAAAATCATATACCAACGAATCTTATCAACAAGTTCGGGTAAATAATGCAAGAAAATTGCCTTTTTTTTCAGAGATGCAAGCCTTCCGTCATACCTGTGATACTGGAATCTCTACAAGTACTCTCAGCGGTCGCGTTCCATCATTTACCGGATCTATTGAGCTCTCACATTACACTGCTGGGCGATATTCTATGTGAGATGTTGCAGTATGAACATCAAGACGTGGTTTTACAGGCTGCGAGGACCGTCAGCATTATTGGAGATGCCATACAGAAATTAGGTAATTTTTTTATTACTAGCTTCTTCCCGCGCCTTCGCACGCGTAGTATCAGGGTAAAAAGCACTCCCCCTGCCCCCTATTCCATCTATCCACACACCAAATATCATGAAAATCCGCTCAACCGTTACGGAGTTAGTGGAACTACACATAAAGCGGGCGTAGCTAATAAAACAAAGCCTATAAGCCCTAAGGGATAATGTAGCTTTCTGTTAGTGAAATAATTTTCGGAATAGGCTCATTAGTCTGTGTGGTTTCAGAGGAAATTCCTCCCGCGAACACTCAGGTTGTGGAATAATCTCCCTGCTGAGGTTTTCCCAAGTGACTACAGTAAGGGGTTCTTCAAAAGGGGTGTTTGGAAATGTTTGAAGGGTCGGCAACGCGCGTGTGATGCCTCTGTTATTGCAGACGTCCATAGGCTACGGTAACCGCTTACCAACAGATGGGCCGTATGCTTTTTTGCTACCTTGGTCTTTCTTTGACAGAAGACCTTGGTAGTATAAAAAAAAAGCGGCCAAGTGCGTGTCGGACTCGCCCATGAAGGGTTCCGGAGCAGAAAGTAACATAATATAAAAGTTCTTGGATGGATTACGATTAATGACGTATTAAAAAAAACTACTTACTAGATCTCGTTCAAACCAATTTTGAGTGAAAGTTTACATGGTAATGTACATTCTATTTTTTTTTTAGTTTTATCATTCTCTTATTTTAGAAGTTATGGGGGGGGGGGGGACACACTTTTTACCACTTTGGAAGTGTCTCTCGCGCAAACTATTCAGTTTAGAAAAAAATGATATTAGAAACCTCAATATCATTTTTAAAGACATATCCATAGATAGCTTTGATGATAAAAAAAAAATTGAGTTTCAGTTCTAAGTATGGGGAACCCCAAAAATAAAAAACTACTTACTAGATCTCGTTCAAACCAATTTTGAGTGAAAGTTTATATGGTTATGTATATCATATATTTTTTTTAGTTTTATCATTCTCTTATTTTAGAAGTTACGGGGGGGGGGGGGGGGGACTTTTTACTACTTTGGAAGTGTCTCTCGCGCAAACTATTCAGTTTAGAAAAAAATGATATTAGAAACCTCAACATCATTTTTGAAGACCTATCCATAGATACCCCACAAGTATAGGTTTAATGAAAAAACAAATGTCGAGTTTCAGTTCTAAGTATGGGGAACCCGTAAAATAATTGTTTTTTTTTTTAATTTTTGTGTAAAAATCTTAATGCGGTTCACAAAATACATCTACCAACCAAGTTTCAACAGTATAGCTCTTATAGTTTCGGAAAAAAAAGGCTGTGACATACACGGACAGACAGACAGACAGACAGACAGACAGACATGACGAATCCATAAGGGTTCCTTGTCTTTGACTACGGAACCCTAAAAAGCGGCCAAGTACGAGTCGGACTCGCCCATTAAGGGTTCCGTAGCAGCAAGTAACATAATATAAAAGTTCTTGGATGGTTTACGATTTATGACGTATTTAAAAAAACTACTTACAGAAACCAATTTTCGGTGGAAGTTTATTTATTTATTTAAAAACTTTCACACAAGACAATAATGCAAGGAGGACTTAATGCTAACAGCATTATCTGCCAGTCATCCTGGACGTGCAGAAAGATGGTGAGGCGTGCCTTACAAACAAGTACCACAGAAAATAATAATAACAATACAAGTTAAAATATAAAACTAAAAGGATACCTAAATATAATATACTAATAAATACAAATACCCAAACAAAAACATAAACAAAAATAAAAACAGTTTCACAAAATAATAATAATATACATAAATAAATTTTCATCCCATCTATTCGAAAAGGACGACTGGGTTCGCCTTTAAGTGCACCCAACGGTGGTGTTTTCTACGAGAAACTTTTAGCGGGCAGTAATGAGTTTTGCGGCGCACTTATTAAGTTCCTAATTCAAAAAGTGCGCGGCAAAGATAATTGCGGCGCACTTATTGAATTTGGAACCAGCGCCAAATAATTCGAACGCAAATATTGTTTGAATAAATACTGGCTGGTACGACGGCCCAAAACCCAAGGCAAAAAAAAAACAAAACACACAAAAAACACAAAACACAAAAAAAAACACAAAAACACAAAAAAACACAAAAACACAAAAAAAGCACAATACACACAAAAACACACAACACAAAAAAAAACACAAAAACAAAAAAAAACACAAAAAACACAAAAAAACACAAAAAAAAACAAAAAAAAAACACAAAAAACACAATACAAAAAAAAACACAAAAAAAGCACAATACACACAAAAAACACAAAACACAAAAAAACACAAAAAAACAAAAAAGCACAAAACACAAAAAAACACCCAACAAAAAAACACAAAAACACAAACACAACAAAAAAAACACAAAAAAACAACCATTTGTTTTATTAAATAATAATATTACAATAACATATGAGGCGCCTTTTATTTTCTCATAGTGGGTGATGAAAAGCAGAGTGTATCACACGGGCGCAACATATATTTTTGGCTCGGGCGACGTACTTTGAATCCCTCGCTACGTTCAGGATTCTACTAAAGAATCTCTCGCTACGCTCGGGATTCTACTCTAGAATCCCTCACTTCGCTCTGGATTCAAAAAAGCGCCCTCGCCGTAAAAATATTATGTTGCTCCCTTATGATACAATCTACTATACCGTGACAATAAAACACATACTTAGTAGGGAAAGTACAAAGGTATATACCTAATACAGGCTGCAGTAACATAGATTGTGAAACACTGACACTGAATTGGAAACTAATCATTTAGCCTCTTCTTATACAGTAAGAAGAGTTTCTCTTCTTCTTCTTCGTTTACATGGTAATGTACAGGCATAGCGCTTAACTTAGGAGCCTCCTGAGGTATGGAAGCGTACTATGCATACATATTTTAACTGAATTTTAAAGCAGTTATCCTCAACCAATTGAGCTGAGGCATACCTGTCAAGTTCCGATGACAATACAATATGATGATTACAGCGAGCTGATCTTTGATGGAGACGGAAGGTGGACAACGGAACTCCTCGATGGACAATAGTAGAATGGAACTTATTATGTTGTAGAGCAAACCGACCGGTCACCCCCCCTCCACAACTGCGTGCACATGTGGGAGACGCTCGTCACTCCGCTGTCCACAGTGCTGCAATGCCACGAGAACTCACCGGCGAAGGCCGTCGTGTGCGACTGCATTGCTAATATTGGCGAGAAGTCTTTCAAGGAGCTGCCGGTAACTATATATTTTAGGCCTCCTTACTGAAAGAGTTCCAAACAGGACCTAATTACATTTTGTGAAGAGCTAAATATACTAATATATATAGATATAGACATAGATATAGGGATATAGACGTGACAAGTGGTGAGCTCTTCGCCGCCATTGCTTCCCACGACTGACTCTGCTATGCTAACGCTTTCTTCCCCTAATAATACATTCCTTAAGTAAGCTAGCAGCCAGGACAAATCTTATGCCATCGAATCTTACAAAAAAGTCCGGGTAACCCCTTAGTCGGCTTTAACGACATCCACGGGAGGAGATGGAGGGGTCTATTCTATCAGGATTAAACTTCGTTTTGTATGGAGCGAGCTAACAGAGCATGGTTTTGTATGAGCATGTATGGTCTAACATATTGTTTGTTTTAGAGACGGACACAGGTCCTGTGCTGCACGCTGTTGGTGGGGTCGTGTAGTGACATGGAGGCAACGGTGCGCGCCGCCGCAGTGCGCGCCCTCGCCATGGCTGTCATGTTCCGGACCCTCAGAGAAGTAAGGACACATTTAATATATCAACGGTGCGCACCGCCGCAGTGCGCGCCCTCGCCATGGCTGTCATGTTCCGGACCCTCAGAGAAGTTAGGACACATTTAATATATCAACGGTGCGCGCCGCCGCAGTGCGCGCCCTCGCCATGGCTGTCATGTTCTGGACCCTCAGAGAAGTAAGGACACATTTAATATATCAACGGTGCGCGCCGCCGCAGTGCACGCCCTCGCCATGGCTGTCATGTTCTGGACCCTCAGAGAAGTAAGGACACATTTAATATATCAACGGTGCGCGCCGCCGCAGTGCGCGCCCTTGCCGTGGCTGTCATGTTCCGGACCCTCAGAGAAGTAACGACACACTTGATATCTCGACGGACCCACTGATATACACTGGGCGGTTTCACATTGGACGATTACGACACGACACGATTTCGTCGACGATGCCAGGGGCGAAGCGAACCACCACACAACACAAACGACCGCAGTGCTTCGGGTAAATACAACAAAGTGCGGCGCACAACAGATATGGTGTGTGCCGTGGCGCGTCTCCCCGCCCGCTACCTCCTGCACCCCGCACCGTGACGTAAAAGCGTTTAGCAGTAATGTTGTAGGGTGAAGGAGAGTAGGTGACGCGCCGCAGCACACCCACACCTTTCTTTATTTTGCACTGTGCTGTATTTACCCGATGTGAGGCGTTTGCGTGTGTGGTGTGGTGTATCATTTCGGCCCTGAGGGGCGAAGGGTATATAAAACGAGGGTATATCTAAGATTTTAAAATACTCACAAATTTTTCTGTCTCGCACATTTTGATTTGGCATTGTTTGTGAAAGTATCATACTATGTGTGTCTTTCCCCATTTTCAGGATATCGGTTTCGTGAGCGATTGCGGGGAAAACATCCTGAGAGCATTGGCTGAACCAACCCTAGTCGTGCGGACGAAGGCTGCGTGGGCCCTCGGCAATCTGAGCGACGCACTCGTTTTGAACATGTGAGTTCTCATCATCATCATCATCCTTTAGAAGTCCACTGCTGGACATAGCCCTCACCCATATAAAGCCGCGACGAACGGTCTTGAGCATCCACGGACTTCCTGTGTTTTTCCTCGAAGACACACATACAAAACACATTAAATAAAGAAAGACGTGTGTCTTTGGACAGAGACCAAGTGCAAGTCGGACTCGCACACGAAGGGTTCCGTACCATCTTACAAGATATAACACTATATGTACTCTTTAAGTTCAAGCGTAAAACGCCGTAAAAACACGTTCTTGTATGAGGGCCAAATCTTAGATTACTCGCATGAAAATGTGAACTCTTAAGGCGTATACAGCAGCTGATTGGTCTTATTTGGAGGCTTTCTCCTCAGAGAGGAATCAATATAATGTGTTGAAAAATATATATATCATTCATACCTGTTCATTACCTCTGGACGACCTCTGTGGCGCGGCGGGCGAAGCTTGGCCTGCAACGCAGGAGATTGCGGGTTCGATTCCCGCCTTGGAACAAATATTTGTGCGATCGTAGATATTTGTTCAGGGTGTTCTGGGTATTTTCTATGCATAATTAAAAATATATATTTATGTAATATATTGTATTAAGTATATCAGATATCTAGTACCCATAATACAAGCTCTGCTTAGCTTGGGGCTAGATAATGTTGTGTGATCTGTCCAGCATTATTTATTTATTATTTACTAGATGACCCGCGCGCGACTTCGTCCGCGCGTAATTTGAAAACATCCCCGAAGCGGCGTGCAGAACATCAACAACCACCCGTGAAACGACTTTTGAAACAACACCACACTAAATTTTTCAATTAAGGGGTCACATTTTACCCTTTATTTCCTGAAAATATTTTAATCTTAACAACGTCACTGTGAAACGTCCTTAGAAACGACACCGAACTCAAATTTTCAATTTAGGGGTCCCATTTAACCTTGAGGTCCTGAAAATATTTGAATCTCAACAACGACACCGTGAAACGACCTTTGAAACAACAACATACTCAAGTTTTTCAATTAAGGGGTCCCATTTTAACCCCGAGGTCCTTAAAATATTTTGATCTCAACAATGACACTGTGAAACGTCCTTAGAAACGACACCGAACTCAAATTTTCAATTTAGGGGTCCCATTTAACCTTGAGGTCCTGAAAATATTTGAATCTCAACAACGACACCGTGAAACGACCTTTGAAACGACACCATACTCAAATTTTCAATTTAGGGGTCCCATTTAACCTTGAGGTCCTGAAAATATTTGAATCTCAACAACGACACCGTGAAACGACCTTTGAAACGACAACATACTCAAGTTTTTCAATTTAGGGGTCCCATTTTAACCCCGAGGTCCTTAAAATATTTTGATCTCAACAATGTCACCGTGAAACGACCTTTGATACGACACCATACTCAAGTTTTTCAATTTAGGGGTCCCATTTTAACCCTGAGGTCCTGAAAATATTTTGATCTCAACAACGACACCGTGAAACGACCTTTGAAACGACACCATACTCAAGTTTTTCAATTTAGGGGTCCCATTTGAACCTTGAGGTCCTTAAAATATTTTGATCTCAATGACTACACTGTGAAACTAACTTTTAAATCGTCAAAATACGCTGAAAGCTGGCTAAAACGTAAAGTGTTTTTATTTACAAAGAAAACGTTCCCGTGCTTTTTTTCAGCAAAATTTCAGTTACGGCTGAAACATATTTTTGCTATTTTTATATAAGGAATCTACCTGAGAATTTTCAAGTAACTACTACCAACGGTTTCCGAAATACGAAGCATTTTAGTCTTACATTAAAAGCTGTTTTGGACCCCTTAGAGGGTGAATTTTCCAAAATCCTTCCTTAGTACACCCCTAAACCCAAAAAGGAATACATCCTCCAAATTTCATGTAACATCTAAGTTCAGCGGTTTAAGCTGTGCGTTGCAAAACGCAAAGTGTATAAATTAAAAGCCCTTTTTGGACCCCTAACGGAGCGAATTTTCCAAATTCCTTTTTAAGTACACCTTTACACCCTAAAAGGACAACACTCTCCAAATTTCAAGTCTCTACGACCAGGGGTTTAGGCTGTGCGTTGTAAAAACTTGTTTTTTTATTTTTTTACAAAGAAAATGTTCCCCTGCCTTTTTTCAGGAAAATTTCAGGAATCGCTGAAATACGTGTTTGTTAATTTTCGTTGAGGAATCTCCATGTACAATTTCATGGTTCTAATACTAACGGTTTCCGAAATACAGAGCATTTTTGTTTTGAGTTAGAACCGCATTTCGGACCCCTTAGCATGCGAATTTTCAAAATTCCTTTCTTAGTACAACAACCCTACGCATTGAGACGAACACACCCTGTAAATTTCAAGTCTCTACGACCAGCGGTTTAGGCTGTGCGTTGGACCTCGTTCAGTCAGTCAGGACAAAGCCTTTTATATATTAGATTTATTTATTTAATAACCAAGGGAAAAAAATAACAAAGTGCAGCTGTTTTCGACTGAAAATTTGATTCAACTACTAAACACAGAATTTCGTAAAAAAAAAACACCTAAATGTCGGCAAAGACAAGTTGAACGTACCATTCTGTGATGGGACGGTTTTTCCCCTTGTTACTCGTACATTACCCAGTTACATTGCCATACACATGGCAAATAATGGTTTTTCGTGATTTTCACTTACTAATCGTTACCTGAACTTTAATGAGTTAGAAGTGACGGAATTTGGCTGTTGTATGCGCGTTAAAGTTTTTGGAGGAAACCCGATATATAACCAGCACGAACTGACATCAAACGATATCTTAGTGTAATTATACATTATTTCACACGACACGAGCTCAAAAGATATTATTTTTGCCCGTCATTGAATAGTGAACGTAAATGGTTTTTGACCTATACTTGTTGTAACAGGGACGATCCGGAATGCGAAGATATCGACGATGACCTCTTGCTCCGCCTGCTACAAGTCAGCATACAGTGCGCCGCAGACAACGATAAGGTAACTCCCAAACATGCCAGTGGGTACAGTTCCCGGCTGTCGCTGTGGCACATCGCGGACATGAGAGGGTTTTTTTTTTTTTTTTTTTTTTAACTTTTATAGACCTTTGTTTGACCACGATCTCACCTGTTGTAAGTGACGATGTGGCCGAAGATGGAGCACAAAGGTCTAGTGTGTGTATATTATCACTATACACAAGTCACTCTAAAGTCAGTGTGGTCTCTTCAAGGTCTAGCCACCTATTCACTCTAGGTGAATAGGTGCCTTCTAGATCTTTGTGCTTCATCTTCGGCCATATCGTCACTTACCAACAGGTGAGACCGTGGACAAACAAAGGTAGATCAATGTTAAAAAAAAACTGACTTTTTTTTACTTCCTCCGTGGCGCGCTGAGTGGTTAGTCGGCTGTGATGCGGGAGGTGCGGGTTTGATTCTCGCTGCTGGACACATGTTTGCATGATATGCCAACGTTGGTTTTTACGAGACTGCCCCAAAAAAGGAGTATATTGTATTTAGGAGGAAGGATAATGTCTAGAACGTTCAGTTTAATCACAACATTTTATTTAACGATGTCATCTGGCTCCATGTTCTGATGATGACCAGCATAGGATGAATAAGATCTAGGGTGCAACTGGTGCTCCGATTTCTATGCGGTTTTATTTGTGTGAAAACTGGTGTTGGAAGATTGAAAATAGTTGAGCGTTTTAGTTTCATAAAAAAATTACATAATTATATTATCAAAAACGGTTCAGCATCATCTTGTGATTGAGTAACAAACAAACATCCAAATGCGTCACTCGATGCACCGACGACATTGCAATGGTTGCAGGACCTAGGTGAATGGAGGCGGTTCTAGACCGTCGTGCCTATGAAGCAGCGGATGTATAACAACTGTATGATAATTATTGCTCTTTAGGCAGCCAAAAAAAACGTTACAAAAATCTTACAATGTTTTGTAATTTCAGGTTAAAATGAGTGCCACCCGAGGTCTAGGCAACCTCTTACGGCTAATAAAAAACGAGAACCTAGTTCGAAAGCCGCAAATGAAGACCTTATGCGAGGCAGCAATAGGGAAGCTTTTGGATTGCACGTGCAAGGTCACCAATATGAAGGTGCGGTGGAACGCTTGCTACGCGATGGGCAATGCCATGAAGAACGATCAGCTGTTCACTTGTTTCAATGGATGGCAGGTAAGGATTGAAAATAGACCGTATATGAGACCATAATAGGAATGGTTATGGATTGCACGTGCAAGTTCAACAATATGAAGGTCGGAGATTGCTACACGATGGGCATGCCATGAAGAACGATCAGCTGTTCACTTGTTTCAATGGATGGCAGGTAAGAATTGAAATTAAACCTTATGTGAGACCGTATTAGGGATGCTTATAGATTGCAGGTGCAAGTTCACCAATATGAAGGTCGGAGCTTGCTATGTGATGGGCTATACTATGAAGAACGGTCACCTGTTCCCTTCAATGGATGGTAGGTAAGGATTGAAAATGGACCTTATATGAGACCGTTATAGGGAAGCTTATGGATTGCACTTGAAAGGTCACCAATATGAAGGTCGGAGCTTACTTCTTCTGTTTACTTGTTTCAGTGGATGGCAGGTAAGAATTGAAAATAGACCTTATATGAGACTGTTATAATAAAGTTTTTGGATTGCACGTTTACCAATATGAACTTTCAATTGGCCATCAGAGAAGTAGGTATCGTCGCAAATAGAACAATAAAATGATTAAGGCATGCCCAATACTAGACAAACAAGTGCTGATTGATGATGAATGACCAACAAATTATTTGCGCGATTGAAACTGAAAATATTTTTATTACACACCATGCCACAATGATTGCGCAATTATTACAAGCTTTGAAATAACTTGCAATGTTTGTGTATTAGATTGTTGGTTTAGGTCAAATCTTGCAAGCTGACTTCACTAACGAAATCGACAAGGGATCCATCAGGAATTTGAAAGTTGCCTAAAAATGTTAAGGGATCGAACAGGACGATCAAAGTCCACAGGATCATAGCCAAGGGATCGAACAGGAACTTCTCTGAATTAAATCCATTTCTTGACGTTCGATTGATATAAAATTTTGCATACCTGTCAAGACAGACAGACACAGACAGACACAGTACATTATTATGGTGACAGCGAGATGATCTGATGATGTAGACGAAAGGTGGACAATGAAACTCCTCGATGGATAATGGTAGACTGGCCGTGTTTAGGCCCATTTTGATCAGCAAACGGTTCCGATCACTAATTTTGTAAAAGCTCGTCGTGAAAAATATATTTTTAACAAAATACTTATTTTGATGCCAGTTTCGGTCACATTTTTTAACCACGGCTAAAAAAGGGGGTAGTTTGAGGCCATAGTGTTGATGCTTTTTTTTATAAGGAATTTTGCTCTATGTTCCAGAGCCAAGTCTACCCAAATCTATCCACCTTAGCTCAAGAATGCAAGAATCTAAAAGTGCGGATAAACGCGTGCGTCGCATTACGCGCGCCGTCCCAACGCACGCACTATGGAGAACATTACACGCTTGTGTGGAGAGGTGTACTAGTAGCCATGGAGAACGCAGCTTTTGTCGATGACTATACAGAGTACAAGCATAAGGATAATCTAGTAGAACAGGTAGGTTCGAGCACCTAAGCATAAAAATCTGTACCATGAATTTGAGCCTAATTTGTATACCAATAGAGCTGAATTTTGAAATTTGTCTAGACACGCCAAGTGTCCTATCAGGTCCGTTTTGTGACTTTTTATGAATGCCGATATAATGCTCTGTCATCATATAAATTAAGTTCAAATTCACAGTATGGATATTTAACAGTCCGGCTCTGTCTGTCATGCTTCATCAATTACGATACTGTCTTCATTTATGCTAAAGTTCCAGGCTTCACAAAAATAGTATAGTAGGGAGTAGAGATAAGTGTACTTGAGTTTCCATCTATCACAGCCGGTAGATCTAAGTGGATCTTTTTCCATTTATCCCTACCAGTAGGGATATCTTGGTAGGGATAGGTGTACCAGGCCCTATTATCTGTCTTTCTCATATAATTACACCAGCAATTTTCATCTTACTTTTGAGTGCCTACCTAAGGGCGCGTTCACATAGAACGTTCGTTTTACAGGTCCGTTTAAACGTATATGTTATTAGCGTATGTAGTTCTTCTCGATTGTTCTCGATTACTGGATCCGGAATACTGTATTCTGTGTGAACTCGCTCATACAACTACATATACGTACGTACGTTGTTTACTTTACTCGTTTTATTGTATCGGTTCAGTAAGACTCGCTTATAGAATTATTTGTTTGCAAACCTTTGTGGTTTTTAAAGTGCTATATCTATGTTATATGTTGTAATAGTAAGTTTAAATGATAAATAAATAAAAAAAAAATAAAAAAAAAATGTTAATAACATATACGTTTAAACGGACCTGTACAACGGACGTTCTATGTGAACGCGCCGTAAGGCTTTTAAGTTGGTTTTCCTTTTTTTCTTTGAATCAGCTTCCACTTGTTCTCGAGGCACCACACAGGCGCTCCCCACCTAGTAGTAAGAAGGATCGACAAATAAAGCCGAGCCGTGTTTGTTGCCTGATTCTTCTAGGTTTCGTCGCGTTGGAATAGTAATTTTATTTTATAAGACGATTCATTATGGTCATTATGTTCAATGAATAAAATACTTTATACCATTCCTCCTCTAAAAAACTTATTTACACTTGTAATCACTATTTTGGTGTTTGAATTTAGAGCACACCGAGCCTCCATCTCAATGCAACACCCTCCAATAACAGCTCCTAGACAACCTCCTTGCGCAAAAAACTCGCTACAAAATCCATGTGCAAAGAAAACTCGCCATACATACTTTTTGTGCAAATAACTCCTCGTTTATTGTCGACATTTTCGACAATGAGTTTAACATTAGAATAAAAACTGCTTTGTGTTCTTTGCTCTAATTAGTAAATTGGCCCTATTTTGAATACTGTAAGTTGTACGAACACAAATTTTAGTGGTACTTAATAATAATAAATCGATTGAAAATGTATTCAACTGATGAAGTAGATGCCTATTTTCGCTTAAATCTTTCTTTTTCTCGTAGTCATGGTATAAAGTATAGTATGCAACTCTTGAATAAAACGGATTTATATCGAGGGCCATGATTCACTCGCGTCGCTCAGGATTCTAACAATTGAATCCTTCACTTACTCGTGATTCAACTATGGCCCTCGCTTTAAATCCGTCCTTTATTCACTAATTGCATAATATACAATTTGACTTTGACTTTAATCAATTATTTATTTGTTTCAGCTATGCATCACACTTGCTCACCTCTGTTGTCTGCTAACTGCGTCAGATCTCGCGGACATACTGGACCCTCTATCCTTCCACTACTACTGCGCCAAGTCCCTCTTCCTGCAAGTATGCCGCCGCCTGCCCCCTGAGAACGCGTCCTGCTTGAAGATACTGCAGGCTGCCAAGTACGTGACGGTCGATCTCACTAGTGGGAATGAATCTCAAACGCAAGCGCTAGCTATGTTACAGGATATATTTATATGGGACTTGTGATAAGAGATTTTACCTTATACCTAGGAGATGAAGGGGTGAAATGAAGGAGCACACCACGGCAAAAAACGTATGTGGGTTGTTTATAAAATTGGGTACTTTAATATATATCTATACAAGTAATTAATTTTGTAAAAATTAAAAAACCCTCAGAACCGATTTTGATCAAACAAAGTTAAGAACACTCCCGACTAATACACCTATCAAACAAAAAAATAACAACTAAATCGGTTCATCCGTTTGGGAGCTACGATGGGACAGAAAGACACACACACACACACACAAACCTAGACACGTCAAAGTTATAACACCCCTTCGTTTTTCGTCGGGGGTTAAAAATAAGAAATTCAAATCCTATTTATTCTTTAATTTTAGATCATAAGCAAACTTTCTAACTAAAAACTGTCAGCCCAGTAATGTAACAAAGGGTTCTAACTACAGGTCTAGCGCTTAACTGAGTCAGTCCCTGAAGTATGGGAGCGGTACGGTAGGGGTGTTTTCGACTCTCAAATTATCAGATGACATGTGACATAATGAAGCGAAAACACCCCTCCCGTACCGCTCCCATACCTCAGGGACTGACTCAGTTAATAGCTAGACCTGTAACGTACTATTTATTTAATTTTCTTGGATCTTCGTAGATTTTTTCGAGAACCTTCTTCGAGATAAATCGTCCTTACCGGTCCAGGACAGCAATGTTAGTATGAAAATCAATATCTGTCGTGTTATCACAAAGGGAATTTCATGATGAAAATCCGGAACCTAGGACCTTCATGTTGAGTCAAATAAATAACTAACGAACATGTTTGAAAATAATTCTAAGCAAGCTTTGCCGGCCGCGTTAGTTTATACTCAGACATATAGAGAAGTTAAGACGTTGCGCAGCGCACGACGCAAATGAAGCCGAAAACTAAGCTAATAACCACAGAATAACTATTAATACACCACGCACAAACAAGCACTCACACAGACAACGCATCAAAACTAAGCTCATCAATCGTTAGTTTTTGTCAGTGTGTTAGTGGGAGCCATAAATAGATGGCTTCAGTTTGTTAAAGGCATTGTTACGTCTTCACTTCTCTATTTGTCTATAATATATTAATCGCGTAGTTTTTAACTCTAAGTTATGGAATAAGTAGATATGTGTGCATATAAAACACTATGATAGTAGATTTAAGAACATTTTATAACGAAATAAATATTTATTTGTACCATATTTTTATATTTCATTACTATTTTTATTTGCAAAATTTGACATCTGATGAATGTCAAATTCATTAAGGCCGAGATAAATAGATGTTACTTAGCACGTACTAATGCAATTAGAATTATCCCTGTCACTTTCACACACATGTCAAATCACGCGTGCTAGACAGGGACAGAGACAATGCATAGCATTAGTAAGTTACGTCTATTTATCCCCTCGACCTCTATGGCGCGCCTGGCGAAGGTTCGCCTGCGACGCAGGAAGTTGCGGGTTCGATTTCCTCCTCGGAACAAATATTTGTACGTTCTGCAGATATTTAAGGTTCAGGGTGTTCTGGGTATTTTCTATGTATCTAAAATATATCTATCTATGTAATGTATTGTAAGAGTATTACGTATATCAGTTATCTAGTATTCATAAAACAAGCTCTGCTTAGCTTGGGGCTAGATAATGTTGTGTGAACTGTCAAACATTATTTATTTATTTATTTATCTCTGCCCAAGTGTAGCATCATCAGCCATCATCATCATCATCAATTAAATGGGGGGATATGCTATAATCAACACGCGAGGTAAATTCATAGAAGACTTCAAATTATACTTCGTTCCAAAGAATTACGAAGAAAATCTAAAAGGAAAAATAATAGCGAAGAAACAAACCTTCCGAGAAACCTTCGTAGAATATCTGATCGGAATACACACATGGGTTGGTGATCGCACTATTGGTGTTAATTACTCAGGTCGATGCTGCTGCCCATCTCCTGGTGTAAACTCTAAGCTTAAAAATCAAACCCACCACGGGTGGTGACGGAGGGTTCTATTGCTAGACTGGACATAGTTTTGTAATGCAGTGCATGTTAATCCTCGACGGATCACAATAGAAGGGTTGTGCAATGAGACCCCTCTATATACCTTCGCGATGGAAGGGAGCGGGTATATGCATTTAGGGTGAGAGGTATGTGTTTGTGTGTGCAAACTACAGGTGTAAACGAATGTTCCCATTTATCTCCAAAACGGTTTGACCGATTTAGATACTGCTTTCTTTGTATGAAAGATGGTGTGTGCGAGTCAGCTATGTTTGGTGGAAATTGGTCCAGCCGTTTCCATTTCAGTATCAACAGCTTGCAAAAATGCTTTTGGAAGACAATTGCAAGGAATGACAGCTGGTAGTGTCATTCTTGCAATGCTTTTATTTTTTCCTGTGGTGACATCTAGTCGTGAATAGAGTAATTAGCTTCGGGGCCCTACATTATGCGTGCTAAACACCGATGTGCGTGCCCATAAGACAAGTGCTGATATGTGCTGATGACCTTATTTAATAGTTAGTTTTACTTGCATGCTATAATTGCATTATTATTTATAATGTTACAAGTGTTCCTTACCGACCACAGAAAAGAGGGGACTCTTCTAACACAGGTTACTGCAACTTACCAGAAGAGATCCCAACCCGCCATTGGTTTCCTATATCAGACGCTTAGTTAAGTAGGTAGGTACTGTTTACTCTCGACCTCATTACAAACTACTTTCCCAGCATGTTCTATTAATTTGTTTGATATAAATCGATTGTAAGGTTTCAATTTCAAAAGCAATTGCTTTGAAACCCCATAGACTGATGGAGTAAAGGGTGGTTTATGCTATACCATGCCGGGCCCGGGTTGAGGCACGAATGACCAAAAAACATATTGAATTTTTACTACAAAATCTACGCATTGACGGTATCTTCGACAAATCGTTACGGGAACAATTCCGCTTTAAAAAAATCAAGGAGTATTTTATACAGGGCGATTCACTGTAGAAGGCTGTAGAGGAACCCATGAAGAACTACATTGATTTCCACCCAATCATCCCAGGGGTGACTCTGTTGCTTAATTGCTGATTAATTGTAAATCAGCCTGTATGAAGATGTTTATTCTTTACCGACATGAGTCCGTATCCTCGTATTAAGCCCGAATAAGAAACTTCGTTCTATGAATATGTACTTTAGATAAAGTACATATTCTGTTCTGTGGTACAGCTCCCCTGTCCTTCGCGATTGGGCTGCAATGCCTTCTGAATGCGGGAACTGCAATGCTAGAAGGACCAATGAAGGTGCAAAGTGAGTCAACCGTTGTCTGTATTTCCTGAAAACTATAATCTGGGTCTCTTTAAGGCAAGAATAGGTGCCTTCTAGACCTTTGTGTTCCATCGGCGGCCACATCGTCACATACCAACAGTTGAGATTGCGGCCAAACGATGATCTATCTGACTGTCTTTCCGAGCCCATCACGCTTTAGCATAAACCATCCTCAAACCGCCCACTCACGTCTCGGTCGTGAACTCTACCAGTTATATCTAGATATTCTGAAACGCAGTTATCCACTTCACACGTGGATGATAAGTTGAGAACTGAAATGAGTCCGGTACCTACCTAATTAGCTAAAGGCTATTTCAGGGGGCATTGACAAATTGGGTTATCAAAATGGTGGGAGAGGGGTATTACGGGTCAAGTAATTGGATCATCTAGCTATCATAATTAATCGGATATTGCAATAATAGCTATTAAGGTTATTGATCCACAAATAAGCGGAGTAGGTAAAAATTTATATGATGTTTATATTTTATTATTTTTATTATTTTATTTTTGAATTTTGAGAAAACTTACAGCTAGGTACACAAAACGATAACTTATTTAAATACTTACATGCAAAATACATGTATGCTGAAGGCCAATTACAAATTTCCATTGATAGGTTTAAGTAGTCTATGCAAAAAATTCAGTTAATGTGGACGACAAACCAAGAAAATAATAATTTAAACATACAAATTAAGAATAATCAAGCCAAACAGAGAATGAAAACATATTTAAAAAAAAAAACAAGTAAAAAACATAAATCAAGTTACAAAAAGAATTTGTCTGCAAGCAAGCGTTTTAACTTGCTTGTCGAGGTATTAAACAAATCAATATCTATGTCACCTTTAGTCAAGGAGTTAAGTAAGGTGCTTGCTCGAATAACAAAAGAGTTCTGCCTATAATTAGTCTTAACTCGTGGAACATACAGGATGTTCGGTCTCCTTAATGCGGCTGTGTTAGTACGCAGTCCTAACAGCTCCAGCAGCTCAGAGCAGTCCACCGTGCCATTTGCAATATTGAGAAGATATGATAAATCAGAAATATTCCTTCGTTGATAGAGGGGGAGGAAATGGAATTTACAACATCTAGCCATGTAATCCGGTAGGAAACATTTTGCCCGAAATTGCAGATACCGCAGGAACTTCTTTTGGATGCGTTCTAACCTTGTAGAATACACGTCGTAGCACGGATTCCAGACTTGTGATGCGTATTCCAGGTGACTACGAACGTACGCACAATAAAGGATCTTAAAGGTTTTAATGCTCGTAAACTCAGAAGACATTCTTAACACGAATCCAAGTGCACGAGACGCTCTGTTTACTATATTATTAATATGATTGTCAAACAAAAGTTTACTATCAAAAGAAACACCTAAATCTCTAATTGTATCTAAACTTGCAAGAGGTGAGTTATGCAACGTGTATTCAAAATTAATAGCAACTGGCTTACGAGTAAAAGAGCAAACGTAGCACTTGGAAATATTCAGATCCAATTTGTTCTGAGTGCAATAACTTTGAAATCTCATTAGGTCGCTCTGCAGATGACACGCATCATCATAAGTTCTGACATGATATAAAATTTTCATGTCATCTGCGTATAAAAGAATTTTAGAATAAAGGAAGCATGAGGAGATGTCATTCACAAAAATGGAAAAAAGTAACGGTCCTAATAAAGATCCTTGAGGGACTCCTGACGGGACATACATAGACAAAGAGGAATATCCGCTGAGAACCACCGTCTGACACCTGTTGTGGACATAAGAAGTGAACCACCTAAAAAGGTTTCCCCTTATACCCATCTGTTGCAGCTTCTTTAACAAGAGCAAATGATCAATTCGATCAAAACACTTGCTGTAATCAGTGTATATAACATCTATTTGTGAGGGTTCCGACATGAAACGAGAAAAAAACTCAGCACACAACAGGAGATTTGACGTAGTAGACCTACCCCTTAAAAATCCATGCTGCTGGGGCGCAAGACTGTGTTTGAGCGCAGAGTACAATTGGACATAGTCAATTTTTTCCAGAACTTTAGCAAACAAACACAATTTATGGTGATACACAGATATTGGTGCTATTTCTCTATACCTACGGATAAGGTAAGGTATACTGTTTTACTTTCAATTCCTCGTGTTTAAACACTTTATATAATGCCTAACCAATGTTTTGTTTTTAGGTCTTCAAGCGACAAAACGGGTGCTTAAAACAGAACTGGTATTCTCCATTATTCTAGCAGAGTAGTCTTTGTACGTGTACATGGGGGATGCCAAGCCATAAAGAAATGTTCTTCGGTCATCAGTATACTGGTCCAATACAGCAATTTTACATGAAGGTAAGAAAATGTAATCACGAATTATTTTAGAACGGGATGGAAATTTTTGTTCCTTAAATTTGATTGTAACCGGCAGAAATTAGTCATAACAATACGCAATTTCAAGATTACAGATATTGCACACGTAAATGGCTACCCAACAACGGAGTGGAATATTTCGAGGGTAAGGGTTATCGGTTACAAAAATACGAGCAAACTAATCAGGCATCCGACACAACTTATTTTTAGAGCATTCCAAATCTGTAGTCAAAATATTTGCGACAAACAGCTAGGCTAGAATAGGAAGTAAAATAAGGCTTTAAGATAATTTGCTTCGGTTAATCGGTCAACTATAATAACATTATCACTGTACCAAATTTCATTGAAATCGGTTCACTTGTTACGGCGTGAAACAGACGTCCAAATATAAAAATACTACAGGCTGTTCACCGTAACATGCCACCTGCCTTGGTTGGCACGCCAACCAACATCTTCCGGTGAACGGTGCTTCCCGTTTGTTCCATGGAACTTGACAGCTGTAAGTGTATTGCTTTGAAATTACAAAGCATAACTGAAAAGGTTGTTAGAACTGAACAAGAGCGGTGCTTAAATTAACTTGCTATGGCTTATTATTATTCAACGGGCATTTGTACATTTTCTCTGTCATAACCGGGTGTGGGGAAAATACCGGGGGGAACATGCATGAACATAACCGTATGATGTTCGGTCCTCTAATAAAATTAATAATCTGGAGCGACCGAGCTCCGATAGGCGTTTTTAAAAAAAAACTTATTTACTAAGCGTTTCGCCACATTTACAATATCTAAGTAACAAAAATTACACGCTAAAAGTGTTCAAGCCCAAAGCCTAAGTCGTAGTAACTATTATGTAATCTGTGCCCAAGTGGTCACCCATCCAAATAGACCATTGCTTAACCGAAACTTGGAAAAAACGCGTTTTACTAAAGTTGAGTGAGACTTAGCTAGATCGATTTTTCGCCCCCAAATATTATAGAAATAGTTAAGTAGTCGTTTTTGAGATCGAAGTTATATACCTATCGTTTAGTAGTATAAGATAGGATATCTACCTACTAGTTAGTGAGACAAGTTTAGTGATAGCTAGGCCGCAGACTAACCTATAGACATTAGACGTCAAAAGTCCAAAGAGCAATCGCATTCGCAAGTAAAAATTTTCCGTCTAGTACTTTCAGAAGGTTATTATTTGTTTGAACTGGTTCGAACCCAATTCAGTATTTCACTCAAATTAGGAAGGCAAATAAATAGGAGTACCTAATCTCACGACATCGTGTTCGAGACGTGATAGGACGGAATAAATCACAGAGTTCTGATAATAGAGTTGTCATCATCATCATCAGCCTGCAGAAGTCCACAGCTGGACATAGAATGCCAAGGCGAAACAAGACGAACGTCTTGAGCCGCCACCTTTAACTTAGGGTGGCGCTGCGTGACGCAGCGAAGTACATCGCAGGCGTGGTGGTCCACGTAGGTTGGCTTGTAGGTTCGTCCAATTTAATGTTTGAAAGAGAGGCACTGTGAAAAATGAGAGCCAGTGCTAGATGGTTGGAATTTGAAAAATTCCTACTTGTGAAACGGCAATAAATACGCAAAATATTCATAAAACTTGTTCCAGGACGTACGTGTTTTTGAGAAAGCCTTACTAGTTTGTGACAAAAATGTCTGTCATTTAGAATCTGTATAATATGGGCGAGGTCTCCCGGAAGCCTTTTTTTACTTTTGTAGTTTTATAAGTACAAACAACATCCAAAGTTCGGGTAAAATTGTGCAAATAAGCTGATTTTTTAAGGCTTTTATACTGAATTTAGTGGTATAAACATTTTAATTTTGTGTCTCCACGAACCTAGATGTATTCTTCAAGATACATATTTGTTCAGAACATCTAACGAATAAATTGTTACAACTTCATAATCACGTTTTTCATAACTTCATACGCTCGTGCTCAGCTCGAGCACGAGCGTTTGTATGGAAAGTATGTCGTGCAGCCTGCTCTTCTGCGACCTCTTGCATTTGGTCCATCGAAAGGGGGCATTCTTCTTTTGCGTCGTCCTTTGAGAGATTTGTAAATAACTGAGATTGGATATCGGACGGAAACGGAAGACTTGTACTTGTACATGTTTTGAAACTAATAAGTAGACACGTTTCATAATCATGTTTGCGGTGTCTTAGTCGACATTACATTAGTTATCATAATGATACAATGTTTAATGGAGCTGTTGACTCTCTAGTGGCATGGCACGCGCCATTGTAATGTTCAAATGAACGGAGAGAATAAGGAAAACAAACGCGGAATTTTATTTTTACCCAACCAAGATTTTGATAAAACTCGATAAAAAAATCGTGAACTGACGCGCTTATAACCAAATAATTATACCTATTCTACTTATAACTTAATATATGAATTAACTATCAACGTAGGTACATTGATAAAATTAATAAAAATAAGCAACAAATAATATTATTTTAGACGGCATAGTAGATTTATATTTTCGATTCTGTCACTTTCCAGGGGGCTTAGTACCTACGAGAATTTGATAGTATTCGAAACTATATGAAGTTTCGTTTCCTTCAATACATTTACATAGTTTTCTCCTCGTTTTTGCAAGGGGCGCTTCAAGTAAATGTATGTAAGGAAACGAAACTTCACATAGTTTTGAATACTATCAAATTCTCGTACTTAGCCCCTGGTAAGTACCTGAACTTTACTGAGTTAGATAGTGACGGTATTTGGCTGGGCACTGCCCAGATAGACCTGCAGACGGAAATAAGTAGACGCTTGGTTTTGGCTACATGGTGATTTCATGTAATATCCTGATATCCTTATCATAATATCCTGGTCAAACATGGCTGCTATTTGTTGGATACGTGTTTATAAAACAACGGCTTCCAGGAACGATGTGGGTGTCGCAGACGGATATGCGATGCTGAAAGGCGATCTTCAAACAGTGGATTGTATTGAAACATCGATAAGCACTGGAAGTAAGTAGGTCGAACTGCCACTTAGGTAGGTAGATAGGTACCCAGAAAGATATGAGTATCTAGTGTAACGTTTGTAGTTTAGTTCAAAAAGATAATCGCCCTGACAACAGTATATGACGACAACAAAAGTGTGACAGAGTTTTGGGGACATAATTAGGTAGGTACCTACTCTATCAGAAAATTAAAAATTGCGCTTTACCTAAAGCTTTAGCGACAGAGAACCAAAGTTCTAGAAATAGCCCAGAGGATTAGCAAGCTGAAGTGGCAGTGGGCCGGTCAGAAGAACCGATAACCGGTAACGAGTTATTGAGGGAGACCGCGTCTTGGCAAACGTAGTGTAGGGCACCCTCTGGCTAGGTGGAGTGACGACTTGCGCGGGGTGGCTGGCAGAAACTGGATGAGGAGAGAGAAGACCGGGCTCAGTGGCGCGCCATGGGAGAGACCTATGTCCAGCAGTGGACTGCAGTAGGTCGATGATGATGATGATGATGACCTAAAGCTTTGATGTCTATTTTACTAAGTTACCTAACACGTACAGTAAGATAATAGGAATAGAGTGGATTTTGAACTTCCTTTGCAGACATGTCTTAATTTATAGTTTCATGATTTCTTCATAATTTCTCGCTTTAAATTCTTCAACTGTTGATTTAGCTTAGGAAGATAGTGAAAGCAAAGATTTGCGATATTCCCAAGGCTTTAAATCCACATGCATGACATGCAAGTTATGTCTCTGCTTGTTACTTATATGACTGTATCTTCGTCTTCGTCCTATCTTTATTTGTTTTGGCTGATTAACCGTTAGCCGTGTCTACGGATTTAAAGATATGAAAGTGTAGGTACCGAAACTTTATCTATCAACAATACACATCGCTTCCTCGAAAAGTATCTCCTGAATCATTGTACTCATTGATATCCGGTGCCCCAATCGATCTCTTCTTAAATTTTTTAGACTTCGATCCAAGATTTGAGAGAATTAGAAACCTACTAAGTACGGTAATATTATGGTAATGGTAATAGTCACCTTTAATTATGTATTTATATGGTAACGATCGAAACTCCATAAAATACCTCTCTAACTAGATAGGTATATATGCCGGGTCCTAGAAGTTTAATAATTCAATAACAAGGAATAAGTATGTAGGTTTTTGTGGATATGTGGATTCAAGGTTACTTCATAAGCCTTGAACAATAGCGTAATCGAATAGGTACCTACTTACTAAATTATTAATCCTTGAATTTGAAATGATCACGAAACTCGCTCCAAAATTATGTCCTTTTGTTGTGTGTGCTTGTGCATATAAATATCGAAAGGTTTGTGTTTATTCTGCACTAAAAATTTGGAGGACTTCATGTAGGTAGGAGTTTTGTAATCAACATTCAGATTCTGTGTCAGTACGTATGTATGTAAGCGGGTAAAAGTGCAAATGTATATAGCTCGACGCATCACCACTTTAGAAGTTTCGGGAATAACTACATATAGGTACTTATTGGAAGGAAATAGAACGTCTGAGATTTCTTCAGGAATTTCCTTTCATCTAACTCATTTTATAAGTGCGGCAAAGCAGTATAATTTATATTATGAATGCTTAGCATATATACCTACTTACCTAGGTAAATAATTATGAACGAAAATGAGAAAAGTAAGTACCTACCTAAGTAGAGTATCGTCTTTTATATCAATACTAGCGACTCGCCCCGGCTTCGCACGGATAGCCCCCGGTGTACCCAAGCTTTCCCCCCTATGTCAACATTACATATAGATATTTTTTAATACCTACCCAGAACACCCTGAACAAATATCTGCAGATCGTACAAATATTTGTTCCGAGACGGGAATCGAACCCGAAACCTTCTGCGTCGTTAGGAACTTACTGAGTTGACTGTGACGTTGACCTCGACTTGACGTATTCAGACAGGCGGGCGGAGACGCGGAGTAGTCAGTCAGACAGACGTATCAATAGAACACGGGCGCATGCGTAACATCTTTCATAGTAGTGTGAGTGAGTGTCTACCGAGCACGCGGCCGGTGCGTGATCACCCTCTGCCCCTCTCGCTCCCTCGCCATATCTGCATCCTCTTCACACACTTCAGATTCCACCGCTGGACACTGGGGAGAACCATTCGAGCTTAAAATACCTTCATCGTAGCGCCAACCCTCAGTGGTGTTCTGGTTGCGTTTCAGTGCGGTCCTCCCTTGCGTGACACGTTCGCTTCTGTGATCACTTATTTGCAGATTTATTAGCCAGCCGGTTATAACATTGAGGTCGAAAGACTCTACAGCTTTTTTACAATTTTGCGTGTGAGGTAAGTTTACGGAATGATGAAAACTAGAATTCTAAGTAACCTAGTTATGTATTTTATAAAATATCTATAACTTAGGGAAGGAAAATATAGAAATTGATTATGAAGAGGAAATTGGTTAAAAAAATAGTGGTTTGTAAATTTTAACGGTCTGAGTGGTGCATGCAGCAAATGGCCGACATTGGTAACAGCAATCGCTTTCTCTCTCGACGATTCTATGCGTTTAGTCCAAATCAAACCACTTTCTATACCTAGTTTGTTCAACAGCATCATTAGAAATAATGGGGTTAGTTAGACAAAGATTTATAAGAGTTAAGAGAATCGAATCTCGATGCGGGTGCTAAAAGTTAGAGCTAACATTTTTAGGAATCCAATAAGGTATATTTTTGTTCTCTTTATCTTGTCTTGTTTTGGTATATATTGTTAATCTCCTAATATCCGGATTATCAGCATCCTCTAGGTCTCTTACCTGCATATTTCCTCGAAATATTCGTTTTATTTGCTTTATTTTTAACAAATATTTTACCTTACCTACCTAAGGTGTTAAAACTGGTTTCATCTCTTCAACCCCGATTCAAAAGAGGGGTGTTAAAGCTTGAGGCCATAGTGTGTTTGTCTGTCTACCTGTTTGTCTGTGGCCACATAACTCTGGAACGGCTGCTCAGTTTTTTTTCTATGCAAGATGATGTTTGCGAGATGGTTCTCTATGTACCTATGGTGGACATTGGTGCAGCCGTTTCCAAGATCATCAGCTCGCAACCATTTGGTTGATAGGAGTTGAGGCATTTTTGCAGCGAGAACCTTCAGTTTATGCTCAAAATGTTCATTTTCGACGGCATCGGGCTCCAGGATCTGATGATGACCAGCATAGGACGGACAGGATCTAGGGTAGTAGTAGGTACTACTGATAGGTACTATCTTCAAGTTTCAGCTCAAACTTTAAATTAAGATGACATGACATCTCTACCTTCAGCAGAATCCAGGGCTTGATGATAGTACAGAATACACGATGAATAGGATCTAGGGTGCAACGGGTGCACCGATTTCAATGCGGTTTTATTTTTAGAACACTGAAAATAGTCGGGGGTTTTAAATATATATAAAATTAACTTGTTACACTTTAGTAATTCGTGTCTTGCCAAAATAATTTTATTTGAAACTATTTTTGTATTTAAACCGTACCTACATACTAAGTTATCTCCTAAAATCTCATTCAATGCTTGTACCAGTAGGTACCACATAAACAACTTCCTAAATCATCCGCAAATTTAGTAAAAGTAAAACTGAGACATAAGTTGATTCACCTCAAATACGGTGGAAAAATCCCACGTTTCCGAAAACTATTATTCTCACGTGGTCCTTTACATGTATGGCATTGCAGCTGTTTACATAGGGTCGCCAACGTCATGGTTTTGTAGATTTGAAACCAACTTAATTCTATTGTTATTTCACACATTTGGACACAAAATGGAAATAAAAACAGTTGCTAAATCCTTGAAGTAAATTGATTCAATTCAAGATATGAATAAGGGCATGTATACGCAGCCGCGACAAATTAGTGAGTAGTGCGTGCGTGAAAAGACAACGTGCGTATAAGAATACTTCCGCAGAAATCATAATATTTGTAAACCCTCAGGGAAGTTTTACCGCATGAACTAATTCAATAAGCACAGTCTTTTACAAAAAACTTCCAAGAGTCCAAGGATCGGTTGCAGCGTCATGGTACATACCATAAAAAACCGGCCAAGTGCGAGTCGGACTCGCACACGAAGGGTTCCGTACCATCGTACAAGATTGAACACTATGTGATAAACAATACGAATGTTTTCTTTGAATTTTTGGTTTCGTTATTTTCCATATTTAGGTTAGGTACCTACGTACAGATCGATATCATCTGACATCTATTCCCCAACTTTCAATAAAGAACCTTTAGACGTCCATTGTTGGATTAGGCCTCCCCCATAGAATGCTATGATTTGCCATAAACACCATGCATGGCAGCCGGTGAATATCATAATTATGACTATATATCGGAAAACTAATTTCCAAAATCTCTTCCCAGGTTACTTAAAAATCCAAGATGCTAGCCAGCCCCGCTATGGAGATGCAATCCGAAGAGACCCCCTTAGCGCTGCAGCGATTGTGGAACTTGACGCGCGCTCGCCTCGCCGGCACTTCCACCGCCTTGGATGAGGAGCTGGCCTTGGGGGATGCCTTGCCTGCAGCCAGGGTAAGGAACTTTACTTTCACGATGATGCGCCAGTACAGGAATGGAAAATAAATCCTAGGAGACCAGTCGTCGTTGCAGTGTCTTTCACAGGTTAATAATGTGCTGATGGTCCAAAACCGTTTACCAAACAAACTTTGAGAAACCTTTTTCTTGTCAAATGTCTTCTCGAAACTAATGGTTTTTGAAACAAAGAAATGAATGAGCATGAAATATTCTGACCTATGAAGAAATTCAACAAGTAAAAGAGTTTGTATAAGTACTTCGGAGACTTTGTTGCCAAGAGATGGTAAATATTATATTCTATTCTATTTCTAGACCTTTGTGTCCCACTGCAAAGGCCCCATTCCTTCCAGACATGAATATCCTGAGCCCAGTCAGCCAGAAACTTATCAATTTCGTTTCGCCATCTTCGTTTTGGTCTGACGCGTCGCCTTCTCGCTGGGTCAGGGGCCACTCGGCTGCTACCTTGCCCACAGCTCGCTTGGCAATATAGACAAAATATAGAGAAATATGGAAATAATATTTAAAAAAACTGTATAGAAGAGTGTCAGCAATTATATATGTGGTAGAAAAAGTTGGGTACAGCAGAAGAAACAAGAAAGTACAATAAACGCATTGGAGATGGCTTTGGGGAGTGAGAGACAGAGGGTGATTGGAGGGCGTTGTGGAGTGAAAGAAGACTTAGCGACAATAATTGAGAATGGTAGGTATGCTTACAAACCGTTCACCGTAAGATGTTCCCTGCCTTGGGAATGCCAACCACGGCAGGACACATTTTTCGGTGAACGGTCTATAGATGGTTTGGCATTATAGAAAGGATGTACTAAAGGCACGTAGAATACGTACGGACGTATAAGACGTGTGCAGACAGAAAAGTTGAAAGGGCAAGACCACGGCGAACGTAATCGGAAGCGTTCTGGAGAGGCCAAGTAAGCAAACTAACGAGAACATGAAGAATGTCATTCGAGTGAATAAAGCAAAGGAGGCATGCTAGGATCGTAGGCGTAGCAAGTGGAAATCTGTGGTCTCTGCCTACCCCGCCAGGAAAGAGGTGTGATTTTAAGTGATATTAAATATTATTAAGTACCTGAGTCTGATCTCACTGAAGTATATTTTGATTTGTGTACCAGTAAGTCAAGGCCTCGCTGACAATATTTATGTCTGGCCTGCTTTCCTTATCAATTATTTATACTGCTACATATTTTCTTCGACGCAATGATTTATTTCAGTTTAACTTCAGATAAGTGCGACATTACTCATTGTGACGTAATCTAGATGATTAATATAGCGTTTCTTGCAGGAATTGGAGAGTACTCCGAAATCCTACATCACCATACCAAGTGACTACGAGAGCGACGGAGAAGAAGCATTCCCTGAGTTGGAAATACCTGTAAGTACCTATATTTATCGAGAGATTCCTCATGAGCACGCATTCAGATTCATTAGAAACTAGCGACCCGCCCCGGTTTCGCACGAAAAGTTATTGCAGTGTACATATAAACCTTCCGGAAGAATTTCTCTAAATGATAGTAAAACCCCCATCAAAATCAGTTGCGTAGTTTAGAAGAACTAAGCGGACAAACAAACAGATGCAGGTAGCGACTTTGTTGATGCGTGTCCGTTGGAGACGTGTCAGATGTAAAAAACTTCGTGAATGGCTGAACAAGCAGATGACCCACCTGAAGTTAAGCGGTAACCTCTGCCTTTAACAATGCATTACCACATAGGTCACATCCACCTAGGACGCATCCTATGTGGCATTGCACTGCGCCCGCCACTTTGAGACATAAAGATGAAAAGTCACATGTGCTTGTAATTTCACCGTCACCCATACCCTTCAAACCGGAATATAGCAATGCGAGCACTACTGCTTTGCAGCAGAAATAGTATTATAATAACAGGTGAACGGATGAACGGACGGTGTTCGTGTAACTGACCTATTTGCATGTCTTACAAGCTTGCAAAGTTGATAACTATTTTTAAACGACTTAAAAATAAGGAGGTTTTGTTTAATCGATTTCCTGGACCACAAGCTGGCATTGAACTTCTTGATATAATTATCTGCTTCATTATGTCGTCCGTGTTAAAAGTTATCACTGCACTGCAAGTTAGCACTGTTGTAGGTACTTTTTGCAACGATTGGTTTGGGCGATAACATCCCCCAAACTGCATTATAGACCTCTCTTTCAAAGCCTACTTCTCATAAACGGATAATCCAAATAAAACTTTTAAAAATATGTACCTAAGACTAGTAATATAACAAAAAAAAACTTGCTTATTCAGGATAATATGTTAATTCCACGACTGTAGGAAACAAAATACATATCACACATTTTTTTAATTTATTTTGGTTATTCCACTTTTGGCATGAAAAAAACCCTAGTTGACATCGATTTACGCAAAAAAAAACCTACTGCTTGCTGCTAAAAATATAATATTATTAAAAAAACTGTTTATATAGGTATTCGAAAATAATCGTTAACTCGGGACACTGACGCGTTCATATTTTACAAGCATTAGATGTAAGAGTGAGACAAATCTTGAAACTGAATTTTGAACCAGTTACCCTTAACCGATTGAGCTGGAATTTTATATCTTACCTGTCAAGTTCCGATGACAATACAATATTATGGTAACAGCGAGCTGATCTGATGATGGAGACGGAAGATGGACAATTAAACTCCTCGATGGATAATAGTAGACTAGCCGTGTTTAGGCTCATTTTGATCAGCACACGGTTCTGATCACTAATAATATAAAAGCTTCTATTGAACAATATATTTGTACAAAAAACTTATTATTGTTCAATCAATTCCTTGTATTGATTGCACTATGAGTTGTTCAACACTCACTTACTGTGAAAGTTGAAACAACAACTAGCTTGTTGTATTTATCCATTTGTTTTGTTTCATCATCCGCTAGCGTACTACGATTGTTTGATGAAATATGTGGAATTGTCACACCCGCCTTACAATATCAGGTTAAATACCTTACTGTAATCATCTGACCCCCTGCATCGATAACAGCTCTTGTTTAATCTTGAACTTGTCAAGATCTCTGAACTAATCAGTGAAAGTTCAGAGATCTTAATATAAGTCTTCAGGGTGAAAAATGAGGTCATATCACAACCTTGATAGATTCAAGACAATCTGTTTCCGCAGTTAAAAATCTTGACGGGCGTAACAGAACACGCATTACTCGGAACGTGCTGAAAATAGCTCTCTGAAAAATAGATTTCTTTCGACCTATACCGCTCGCGGTTGGACTTTGTACTGAAACTGAACGTCGTAATAACAAACCATTTTCACTTGAACTAGGCAATTGATGGTCAATCAAATCTGCCCACGACATGCGATACATGGCAGGCTATTCACAACAAATCTATTGAAATCGTTCGACAATGACACCCGAGCTCATATTGATCGGTCGTGTTACATATTTACTGTGTGCAATGTGCGCCGCAGAATATATTCTTTACACATAGATAGGTAAAGAAATAGTATTGAAGAAATTCTAGCATGTTTCATATGCAAGCAATTTCCTCTTATTAAGTATTAGAAATGCGAAAGTTTGGATGTTTATTATTTTCGTTTTTTTATCTACTTGATGACGGCGTAAATGGTAAATCGCTTACGATAAAATACTGCTGGCCTTAGAATAGACCCCTCCTTCTCTTCCCATGGATGTCGTAAAAGCCGACTAAGGGATTACACCAGGGGGATGAGCAATTTTAAACTGAGTACTTAACACCAATACTGTGATCACCAAAACTACTACTACTGTAAATCCCCCCCACTGCATTCAGGCCACGTCCAGCCCAGAAGTGGACGTCTAAAGGCTGATGATGATAGATAAAATATGGAAAATATATTATAACTTGGATTGACACCGGCTACTTTCTAAACCGAAGTTATGCGAGCGGGAAACACTATTTAAAAAAAAACAGCCAACTTCAAAGATTTCTATAAAAAGTCTTGTCCTCATTTTTGTCTGTCTCCTAAAGTCCTAACTCGTAATTGATGCGTGGAGTGCTGTGGTTCTCGTCATCAGCTCACGAGAACACCTTAATATAATAAGTTATGAAACATTAACAAACACACTGTACTCGTACATGCCATGTTTTTTTGAGGATTTCCTATGAGTTCTCTGAGACTCCATCATCAGATCCTGACTTGGGGAATATGGGACCAGCTCGATACCCATACAAATAAAATAAAAATTCGTTCACAATTGACGGAGATATCGGTGAACATACATACATACGAACATTAGAACTCTTTTTCTGACGTCAGTTAAAAAATATAAACAGTGTCGTAATGTTAGGAAATGGTGCTACATCACTTGGCAGCAGAATTGACAACACGTTGAAAGTAGTCATGCTTGCTAAAAACATTGCCAAATGGGCGTATACTGTCTCGTACAGGCTTCCTCTATTCTTCTTCATAGCGGTCAGTAGAACGGTCATTGTACTAATAAATAAATAAACAATCATGACGTCCGAACAAGCATACCCAGATTATATCGCAGGACCGCAGGAATGTGATGAGATCGGTAAAGTAGACGAAGAAAACATATCTTCTGCTTCTGAGGAATGGGATAGTGCACTTGCGTTCATAGAAGAGGAATTTGAATCGGTGTGTAAAGTGTTTAAGAGTCATCAACATGGACCTTTTAACATTACGGAAGATGATATAGACGCTGACAACAGCCAAATTTCTTCACTATCTAACTTAGTAAAATTCAGGTAAATTAGTAAGTGTCAGAATCGCGCAACAAAAAGTGAGCGAAAATCACGATAAACAATATTTAAACAAATATTTGCTGCGTAATTTAATATATAAATCTACTTGGCCCTTTATAATAATATTATTTGTTACTCTTATTAATTTTATCAACACACGTTGATAAGTAATAGAGATATTTACGTTAGAAGCGCATTTTAAATGTTAGTTCACGATATTTTTTATCGAGAAAATTTATAGAAATCGTGTTTTGTACTCAAGTATTGGAAATATGATGAAGATTAACATATATATTTTTAGCTTTCATAAACTGTGTAGATTTTGCTAAAAATACGTCTAAGTGAAGCTTATTGTTCTCGGTTAGATACGTACGCAGTTGCGTTCGTGACTAAAAAGACCTATCGCGGGAGCGGCAGCCACTGCCGCACCTTTGATTCAGGAATGGAGTCCCTGTGGGTTTTCATGAATATTATTTTACTTTTAATGGTCAACAATTAAAACGTCGTAGAGCTTTATTCAACAAACGTAGCATTTTGTAAATTTCCGGCACCATCACATCACGCTCATATTTCATGTCACATTCATTAATAAGTCACGACGAATTAGACCGCAAGTGCTGAAGTGTTTTTCCTATTTCAGGAGCAAAGCGATGTCCCAGTTAAGAGTTACTGGTCGAGTAGCGTTCACGACAACGAGGTTTTGCTCGACGCCAGCACTTTAGGCGACGTCCCAGCAGTGTACCGCGTACCACAGCCCGCCGCCCATCAGATGCCTGTCATAGGGGTGTACATTGACCCCAGAGTCAGAACTGGATTCAGATACAAAGTCAGACCGATGCAGGTAAGATGAGAAACATGTAACCTCGCAATTTACCGTTTCACGTCGCTCTGTGGAGAATTGTCGTCTGTCGCAAAGAAGTGTTGATTATTGCGATATAATTCAATCGAAGCAATCGTCCACATTTCTTACTAAACCCATAAAACGGGTTGTTTTGAATTAAATTGCATTGCATATTTATAAACGACAATTTTTCACATCTCGTTGTATGTTTGCTTGACCATCCAAATCTGTTATGATGAGATCGCACTATTCAAATCGCTTTTGTACCATCAATGTGGGCTTTTTCTATGGAAAACGAAAAACTTTGAAGATCCATTTATCGATATGGGGCAAAATTTTCTCTCTGGACTGCGAAAGGAACTGCTACGCATTTTAAAGTCTTAGTTGAATTTGGATATCGCCTCGACAAAAACTTTGGACATTCATCCGTGTCGAGATTTTATCATGTTTAAATTTCTAATGAAAAAAAAACTATTCTCGTAGTTTTGAAGAATCTTTATCAACTAGATTCTGAACAAATGAAGATAATCGTTTGTGGTTACATTCGGAACATTTTTGCAAGGTTAATATTTTTCAGAAACAAGGATTGGTGAGTTCGCTCGTATCTTACAGGAATGTTCATGGGCTATACGAAAATTATCAACAATAACCACAACTTACATCCAAAACCCTTTTCCAGACTTTAAAATTAAAAGGAAATCCCAATATAAATACCTAGTTTTCGTAAAGACCCTCAAGCCATAACCACAATCGATGAGATGTAGGCATGTGATATCATCATTGAATATATTTTGATCGCAGTCTTAGTGATCACGATAGTAAGGTTGTCATATAGATTTACACTTAATTTTGTATAACAAAGTTTATTGTAAACGTTCCAATAAGTCAATTTTGAAATATTAGGCACCAATGTTGATTTTGTAATGGTTAATATTGCTTTGCATAACAGTGTCAATTGTTAGAATTATGTAACTTTATTTTCCTCAATAACATGGTCTTTGTAATGGCAACCTTAAGATCAAATGTTCAAAGTTTATGTTCGAATGAATGCGATGGTAGCAGACATCCAAATCAATCACAGTCCGCTAGTCAGTTCCAGCGGTCCAGTTCACATTGATTTGGTAGTTAAGTGGGGTTGGTTAGATCAGAGAGTAGCGGTGTCTGTTGCTGAAATTTACAGAAAATATCACCAACGACCAACACTGTTTCTCGCGTGTCTTTCGAGACTGGTTGAATGCTCTGGCCGTTGTAGGCGATGGTATGTGGATCGTCCAGTTTTTCAGACCCCCGCCAATCGCGGACACAAAATCTTGAAGAATGAGCAGAGACCCGACTGGTCGAAAGTGACATGGCCGCCGGCTTGACATGTCCACAATAGGTAAACCATAAGTATCATTCATAAGGGCTTTATGCCGATAATCATATCAACATTCCTTTCTGAAGATCCGATCTTGATGTGATTATTTTTTCTGCCATCAAACTTAAGAATGCTAATTTGGGAATTCACAACAATGTTCATTACTTTCCATATAAAGTGGGTTCTAACATTTCATCCGTGTTCTATGTTAAGGTTATCCGAAAAAATAGTCATAACTGATCAGGATATCAATGTTTTGTTACAAGTAAATTGTTAAATTTCTAATTAAATAATTTAAATGTAAATTTGTAAATAAATTGTGAAGTTTAAGTACCAAAACTTCTCATTTCAATGTGCCGAAAAAACTAACTTTAAACTTATAAGGCACTCAATTCGTATTTGAAAAGTAACATCTTTTGCCGATCAGAAGAATAAAGAAATTGGAATTTTTCAGGATGTGGACGCGTCCCCTATGTCCGTGAAACCAAGATACTTATTCGGCGGAAAGGCGCTGACCCTTCAGTCCATTGGGCGTGGTTTCGCACGCCGTCTGACATTTGAGCCTCTTGGGTCTACCCTCAATGACAATACCAATTACTTCTGGACTGACTCGAGGCCAGAAGGATTTGTGTTTGAAATCGAAGCCGTGTCTATTGGAGACAAGTTCACCATCTATGATGCTAATCACGAGCCTCAGGGAATCCTTGAGGTCGTACAACAACAGGTGGGTTATCTAATACCTCTCATTATCACGTCAAGGTAACTTGATATCTGGTGGGAATGCAGTTCCTCCTACCAATGTCTCGAGTTAACTTGGTTATGGTTTGAAACATTGTTATGAACGAGACTTATGCCTAATATAATATTTCTTATTTTCATTGCAGAAGAACCAAATAGAACTGGACCAAAAGATATCCGTAGACGAATCAATTGACAAAAGAGTGAAAATTAACACGCTTTGCAAAGTTGAATGGTATGAAGATGACGGCGCTAACAAATTGGTTCCAGTCACTGGAATAGCCTTGCTGAAGAAAGGTCGCGGGAACGCAGTGATCTCGAGAGTGATAAATGTGGCTATTGGAATCAAGCAGCTGAAGAAGGGTTACGAGCTGAAGCGTGGCATTGAGTCCTCCTCCAGGAGGATCAAGGTCAACGGTGGTGATATCAAAGACATTCCATGCCAGTACTGCGTGGTCGGACTTGAGAAGTACGAACTGCCTGTTATTGGTAAGTTTATTTATCAAGCCTCTGCAACTTTATTCCTCAAAGACAATAAGACATTGTGAACACATACTGTATTCCAACTCTCAAGTAAAGAGACGTCCCTATGCGTTGGCCATGGTGGAAGTAACCATGCATGCATGTTCATGAAGTCCGTGCGGTAGGGGTCTCTAACTGCTTATTGTGTTCACGTCAGATATTGGCAGCAAGAACCGTCAGCATGGAAACTAAGCAAACAAAAAGGCAAAACGAAGCATACTACGTTAGATAGAATGAATGAATGAATGAATGAAAATACTTTATTGTACACCTTACAAACTAGTTAAAAACAAGACAACAATAAAAAAAAAAAAAAAAATGTACAATGGGCGGTCTTATCGCTAAAGAGCGATCTATTCCAGACAACCTTTGGATGGAGAGGAGCTGAACAACTATACTATAGTCTAGGAAATATTGGGTTCCTCTAGGTGCTGCCATTCCCACTGGCCTACTATATTAGCGCATCATTATCCATGATTCGCGAGACGTACCCTGCTGACCATTTATAACCATTTCCCCAAAACCTTTAATAATAGTTCCTAAGTTTCACTGCTGGGCATAGGCTAGAATGTCACGCCTGTTCATTGCCACTTTCATTATTCATCCAATAATGTAATGATGTAATGTAATGAACTCTCGTGGCGACCACGAACAGGATGACTTAGTGAAGGAAGGCCGTCCTCTCGATGGACCGACGACATTTTGAAGGAATTCGGTGGATGGAAGCAGCTTAAGACCGTTCGTGGCATTCTTCGGCTTATGTCCAGCAGTGGACTTATACAGGCTGATGATGATGATTATAATCCAACGTTTCGTTCGTTCGTTGTTCTTGTGCGATTTCCCTGGAGTCGACCCTCAAAGAACTAGTGTAGTTTAAGGATTCAGTGCGCCTCACAGATTCTTCGTTCATATAATTCAAGAAGCCCTATCTAATAAGCAACAAATTTTCAGGAACATACATCGATCCTCGTATCGTTCCCGGTTTCGAGTACCGCGTGCGGCCGGCTGGCTCCCGCCGCCATCTCTTCGAAGGGCGCAGCATGCTGCTCCAGTCCGTCGGCATGGGCTACGGCAAGCGCATCACCTTCAAACCTGACACCCTCAATGATCCGGAGAACTACTTCTGGTCTGATTCTCACCCTGAGGGCCTGGGAATGGAAACTCGTGCTATTCAACCAGGAATGAAGTTTACTATCTCTGGGAACGGGGTAAGTGTATCCCGATCCAACTATTCTTGAGTTCCTCATTTATTATACGAGCAACGTTACGTGTTTTTGGTTTGTTTGTTTGTCTGTCTGGATCGATCCCACGATCTATAGATCAATAGGTTTTTGTAAGAAAGCTTTTATGTCGTTAGTATTTTGGATCCAATTAGTATTCAGAACCGTGAAATGATTAAAATGAGCCCAAACACTGTGAGTCTACGAGGAGTCAACGAGGAGTTTCGTTGGCACCTTCCGTCAGATCAGCTCTCTGACGCCATAATATTGCATTATCATCTGAACTACTCAGGTGTGCAAAACTTCAAAATTATATTTCATGATTTGATTGTTAGCCAGATAAAATCTAAAAAAGCTTAAAAAGCGGGGCGGTTCTCATTAGGCTATCCATGGATAGTCGCGTGAGTGTAAAGGAATGTATAGTCAGTAGGCGCCGTGTTATTTGGCCGTTCGCCAGCATGAGTGTGCAGACGCTTTCGGGTCGCATGCAATTGATTTGTTTACTCTGATTTATTTCTGTAAATGTGAGGGTTCAGATAGTTTTGATCTGGCCATGCTCTACAGTAAATTATCTTTGGCTTCCAGCCAGGGTCTAAATCAGTAACCTTGGCAGATGTCTTTATAAATTGTTTCCTTACAGGGTTTGCTGGGCGAAGCAAGCGTGTTCCGCGCTGATCTGCCACAAGTAGAAGAGAAGACTGCATACATAGAGGTGCCAGGAAAGCGCGGGAGTGCCGTAGAGAAATACATCCATGTTGATGTCACTTGTCACGTGAAGTTGGCTACGACTGGAGGCGGCTCTGTAGACTCTGAAGTGCATCTCATGAAGGTGTCGGGAGTGGCACTCGTTCGCAAGGAGCCAGGACAAGCCAAGGCTAAATTAGTGAAGGTGTTCAACGTAGGATTGGACTCGCAATTGAACCTGCTGTTCGCGCACTCACAAACCGAGCTCACTTTCCATCCCATGCCCTAAATTGTATACAGATCCCGAATGGTACTATGGTATTCCTGGCGCTGGCCTTAGGGAGTATTGTAGTGCTATAAAACCTACCTGGCGCGACAGAGGTTTCGTCAAATACCAATCGATTGGTCACGAGTTTACAACCGAAAGAAGGTCCTTCTAGACTAGACCGATGCGGGTGGAGATCGGTTGTAGACTCTGGCTATGCTGAAACATGATATTGGGCTCATTGGTCCTGTTATACGGCTGCTCCGAACAACTGGTTTGATTTTTAAGATCTATGTATATTAAAAGACTACTTTTAGTCGCTATGCGATTCGTTGCAATATCGACTTGAAGTGTACTTCTCAATCAGTATTCTAATTTAGTTTCATTGATGTATTTTAACGTGTTTTTTGTTATCTATTCATTGACATCTAAAGTTAAATTTAAGTAACTATTTAATGACATTCTAAACTATTATTTACATGTTTAGCTCGGAGAGAGTAGAATCAGAAGACTAGTATTTAAATCTTGAACTTATTTGACTTTTATGTGTTATTTTATCTCGAATCCTGAGTAATGTTCTGATGATTCAATAAATTATTGACCCATGTTTAATAAATGGTTTATTTTTTCTCTGCAGTCACCATACTATACCATACTCCTACCTATTTACCTCTGACGATCTCTGTGGCGCGACGGGCGATGGTTCGCCTGCGATGCAGGAGGTTGCGGGTTCGATTCCCGCCTCGGAACAAATATATGTACGATCTGCAGATATTTGTTCAGGGTGTTCTGGGTATTGTCTACGTACCTATAAAAAACAACTATCTACGTAATGTATTGTATTAAGTATATCAGTTACCTAGTACATACCCATAACACAACTACACAAGCTCTGCTTAGCTTGGGGCACGATAAGTTTGTGTGACCTGTCCAGCATTATTTATTATTATAATAATTCAATCAGGCATAAATATGCAGAGGAAAGTTTAGGAAAGGAAAAAACTGGAAATTTCAATGTTCGTGCACATAGTTGTTTAATGCAATGTAAGTATGTCTAGGAAAAATACCTAGGTATTGTGAATATTAATAAGCAAGGCGTTTAACGTGTCATCATGTCTTTACAGCTTAATACCATGGCGAAATTAACTTATAAGTAGTTAATATACCTATTTTTTTCAAAAATTTCGATATAGGATGCCATGCTGCCGCGATCTTTGTGAAATAGGTGTCTAGGAACAGGTAGTATTAACCCTTAGAGCATTGCAGGCCTGCTCGATGTATTAACCATATACCAGTAAATCCCTGTTTTTGAAACTAATTCTACATCAAAATATGCACACCAAAAAAAAAAACTCAGCAATTATTTAATGCGTCAAGCAAACCTACGTATTTCCAAATGAAACAATAATTTTTGTGTAGAATGGCAATCAAATCATTTAAAAACAGTAACTTATAAAGGTAAGTAGTATATATAATACTTATCTAGAATCAATACATTAAAAAAGTCGCTTGTTGCGTCTGTCTATCTGTACACCTATATACGCTAACTCCTAAACCACTCAGCGGATTTTGATGCGGTTTTCACCATCAGTTAGATAATGTTTCACGGAATGTTTATAGATTATAACTACGACTCACCCCGGCTACGCACGGGCGACTTTGCATTTTTCTGTATTTTTCTATATAACACCCGTGCGAAGTCGGGGCGTGTCGCTAGTAATCTATAATACTACTATAACTAAATAGTATGGTCCGTGTGATCAGATGTATTCCCCTGGTCTAAAGTTTTCTGATGGTTAGCAGCGACATCTTATTATTAATAACGTAACTAAATTAGGAGCAAGTCGAAAAAGCAACTTCAGCGACTTCTAAATGCAAAGAATGAACCAACATTGCATCGTAAAACTAACTATAACCGCTAGATGACGCCTTTTGTCATTTGTTCCTATGTATCATCAGCAGATGGCGCTGTACTAAATTTATTTGTATCACATTTTATGAGTTCAGTCGCCTCCACTGTGAGCACGAGCGCTCTACCATGTCTGTAGGACAAGTTATGCCTAGCTGTTGCTCTACGTAGAATCACCGGGAACACAGTGAACAAACAAATACTCAGCCGGCGACCGCCATCCGCGCTGGGGGTCTGCCGCTAGCTCGAATAAACCTTACGAAACTCGCGATGTGCCAAATCATAACTCGAAGCCGGTGAATTGGTGCAAGTTTTTCAACCAGATTTATTAATAAAACAGTGCATGATGGCTGCAAAAATCGTATTCAAAAGTGTAGTTTTGGTGTGTTTTTTGTATGGTGCTGCAAGTTTCAACCTGGAACCGAGGATTCCTGTGATAAAGTTCGGCGAACCAGGTTCATATTTCGGATTTTCCGTCGCCGAGCACATTACCAGAAACGAGGATGGCAGTAAGACCAGTTGGTGAGTGGTTTATCCATTGATGAAACTGGAATGATGTCATATATGAAGGTCGTCTCACATATGCTCTACCTATCTGACTGTTGTTCTACCCAAGTTCTTTACGTAACACAAGAAAATGAGTTTGTAATCGGACTTATCAGAAGTGTTTTTTTCTTATCAGGTATATGAAGTCATTGTACTACGTACTTTTACTTAGAGTAGGTAGTTATTATGAAAAGTACGCTAAAGTATTAAGAGCTCTTGAATTTTAAGATAGAAACAATATCTCTTTTATATTGCTCTACAATTGAATTATTCTTGTCGTTGTCTTGAATAGGCAGTAACTTTGTATATGATATTGTTATCTCAGATAAAGATTTATGCTTGAATGAAATAAAAGAACACCATTTTTTTTTCATACCGGACCTTAAATCTCTGCTAAAGCCCGTCTCTACCTGGCCTACCTGCTCAGACCACGGAATATTCAAAAGGTGTTATGAAAAGCCTACCTGTACAGCCTTCCTATTCAGGTCCCTTCACTACGATGTTTCGTAGATACTCATAATTATGACGATTAAGCTATTTACCATGCTCACTTTGCTTGGTATAGTATTTTGCGTCAGCCATGAATATTCAATCTAAAGACGGTAGAGTTGTTTTGCTTCCTACATTAAAATAATTGAGTTAGCTTTTTATGAGTGATGTTTATGTGAGGCAACTCGTACAAATAAATACGCAGGTAGGTATCTACCCAATCAATGCTGACTTGGTTATATGATATTATCATATAACCAAGTCAGCATTGATTGGGTAGATATGCTTATGCTTCATTCAGTGAATAGACGACGAAACTACAAATTACACAAAATAATAAAATAGTTACACAGTAAAATCGGTATTCTCTGAAACTACATAAAATAATATTTAATTATCATCGTACTTTGTCAAATAAATAAATAAAAATACATAAATAGCACTCAACAGTCACATTATCATCATCAGCCTACAGAAGTCCACGGCTGGACATAGGCCTCCCCCACGATGAATGGTATTGAACCGCCTCCATCCACCGCCTTCCTGCGACCTCAATAATGTCTTTGGTTGCCACTCGAGAACATTTTTTCATCAATAGTTATCATTTCTGCCAGCTATATGGCCTGCCCACTGCAACTTCAACGTGCAACGTGTCGGTGAACTTGGTTATTATACGGATCTAATTATTTCGAATTATAATACGTAGTAGAGCATAGCTCTCTCCATAGCCCACTGAGCAACTTTGAGCTTTGCTATGCGGCAGATAGCGGCCAAGTCTCACTCAACAATACGTATTATATAGACGTAGACAATGTATAGATAGATAGATAGACTCTCTTTATTGTACACAAATAACACAAACAAATACAAAACATAACTTAATAACAACAAATAACAGAAATCCACAATGGGCGGTGTATATGTGACATACGATATATGTCACATATAAATAGTGCTGATCCCACAATAGGATTCCCTGTGTCGTGAGTTACAGGAACTACGAGTACCATGGTACCATAACACGCAGACACGGAACAAATATTTGCAGTTCATACAAACATTTGTTTCGCAGCGGGAACCGGACCCATAACCCATGTAACTGTGCAGCGGAAATGTAGAGCTGATCTATAGGGGATTTGGTAATAGTGAGTGTTATCCTCAGAGCTCTGTCTGGATGCTTTGACCTAGAATGAGCGGCGCCAGAACCGAAGATCAATGCACTGGGTCTTGCATTCAAGCTTTACTTGACGGCTTGCTTTATCATACTGTCAGCCCTGACACTGATAATGAAGTAGGAAGTTACAAATTAATATAATGTACGTAACTATACGCTACATTTTATCCAAGACAAAGTAAATGGACAATAAGCGTTTAAAAAGTAACTGAACCAAAAAAAGAGACAAAACGCATAATTCTGATAAGTTTTATTTGTCCATTGCTGCTTAACTATTTAACACTATGAAGGACTGGAGTGTGAACCGGCAGTGTATCACATGTCATAGTAAGAATTTCAAAGGTGCCATATTTTGGCGTTTATTGTGTATGGCATGCTAAAGCCATCGTAGAGTTATTAAAATAAATAACCGGCCAAGTGCGAGCCGGACTCGCCCATAAAGGGTTCCATAGCAGCAAGTAACATAATATAAAAGTTCTTGGATGGTTTACGACTTATGACGTATTAAAAAAAAAACTACTTACTAGATCTCGTTCAAACCAATTTTCAGTGGAAGTTTACATGGTAATTAATGTACATCATATTTATTTTTTAGTTTTATCATTCTCTTGTTTTAGAAGTTACAGGGGGGACACACAATTTACCACTTTAGAAGAATCTCTCGCGCAAACTATTCAGGTTAGAAAAAAATTATATTAGAAACCTCAATATCATTTTTGAAGACCTATCCATAGATAACCCCACACGTATGGGTTTGACGAAATTATTTTTTTTGAGTCGCATTTCTAAGTATGGGGAACCCCAAAAATTTACTTTTTTTTTTTTAAATTTGTTTGTAAATCTTGATGCGGTTTACAGACTACATCTAATTACCAAGTTTCAACAGCATAGCTCCTATAGTTTCGGAAAAAAGTGCCAGTGACATACACGGGCAGACAGACAGACAGACAGCCAGACAGACAGACAGACATGACGAATCTGTAAGGGTTCCGTATTTTGCCATTTGGCTACGGAACCCTAAAAAGGGCATTTATTCCTTACACTATCATTATTAACAAAGGTGGTATAAAGTAATAATTATAATATTTAGGCGAGTGTAAGAGAAAAGGTCAAGGGGACATCCACGCTGTTTTTCAGCCTCGCCTTAGAATGCAACTCTCGTCACAGCAGCCATGATACTCGGAAGCTATCCGAATCATTTTTCACGTGCCAATATAGATATTAATATAGATCTATGGCGCCAAAATCTTCCGGTCTGTATGATTCAGTAAATTAACAACTAGACTCTTCAGACTAACAATTGTAGCGACAGTGAGTCACGCCAATACATGTGAGCAAAATAACTACTGTTGTTTGTAGGTTCGTGTACTAGTTTCAGCTGAAATGCAAGCTGGAAAGAATCCAACCTCGGGTTGGCACTTTCACATTAGATGAGAACGACACGACACGATTTCGTGACGATGTTGACCGCAGCATTTCAGGTAAATACAGCAAAAAAAAACGCCGCACCCCGCCCTCTCCTCTCCTTCACCCTGCACCGTTTCGGCGACGATATATTTGACAGTATGAAAGCATTTAGCAGTAATGGTGCAGGGTGCAGGAGTGTACTGGGCCACTGACGCGCCGCATCACACACCGGTCACTCCACATCTATGTCTGTGCGCCGCATTTTTTTTTTGCTGTATTTACCCGAAGTGCTGCAGTCGTGTGTGCGGTGCGGTGCATCGTTAGTCCTGAGGGGTGAGTCTGAGTTTTGCAAACACCATCGTAACGGTGAACGTTACACGATCGTACGTGTATAACATAATAACTAGCTATTAATCTGTGCCAAAAACGTCACAGATTAATGGCTAGTTACTACGCAATACACGTACACTCGCCGTTACGATCATCGTTACGATGGTGTGTGTAAACTCGGACTTGCCCCTCTGGTATCGTCGACGATATCGTGTCGTGCCATTATCGTCTAATGTGAAAGTGCCCTTTGGCGCTCCATCGACAACCTATTTACTAACTTTAGATAACTATTCAGGCACGGATCCAGGACTTGATCTAAAATAATAAAATCTGAAAATCATATCCTCTCGTCTCTCAGGTTTCTTCATCATCCTTTAGATGTCCGCTTCGGGAAGAGGCCTCCCCATAGATCTTACCCTAATCACCACGCTTAGCAGGCGGATTGATGATTGCAGTATTGGTGATGAGTACTCAAATGGTTGCTGCTGCCCATCCTCAGGTGAAATCCCTTAGTTATACATACATACAGAACAAACGTCTCTTTCCCCGAAGGGAAAGAGAGCCTCAATGGGCTTTTCTCAGTGGGTTGCACCATCGTAGAATATAGACGTGACAAGTGGTGAGCTCATCGCCGCCATTGCTTCCGACGACTGACTCGGCTGACGCTTTCTTCCAGTAATAACACATTCTATAATAAGCTAGCAACCAGGACAAATCTTATACCATCGAATCTTATCAACCAGTCCGGGTAATATTTTACGAGATCCACGGGAGGAGGCGGCGGGTTCTACTCCTAGGCCGGACACATCACAGCAGTTTTCGATAGTAGTTCACGAAATTGTTGAGTTCATCATCATCATCAGCCTACAGGAGTCCATTGCTGGACAAAGGGTCTTATACGCCGCCTCCATTCACCGACTTCCTGCGACCTCTATAGTGTCGTTGGTCCATCCAGACAAGTCGAGACCAACGACAATATGAATGCGACACTTATTCTTCTTCTTCTTCGTGTCGTTGGTTCCCATATATAATTAAATTGTTTTAGACCAAAAGTTAGCCACATCGACTGCATTTTCAGTGGCTTCGCACAGGTCATTTAGGGTGCAGGTGTTGGTGCACAGTGGACAGGGCAGCAAGTGAGGCATCGTAAGCGACACTATGGGGGTTTGTTGAGTTATATATTTTTAATTAACTCTCAATTTTAATTTTCTATTAGTCAATTGTTTTATAATTTCCTTAAAATTATTAATTGGATCAAAGTTTTGAAATCAGCTTCTTAACACACATCAGTTACTATTGACCTATTCAAATGCATTCGTACAAATTGTTTAGCTCAAAAATTGGGAAATAACTTTGACTAAAGACATTATAAATTCCAGGAGATAAAGTTTCATTTCCATTGACAAAACTTGTGAATCTTATCCGGCATCGTAGAAAGTTAGTCGTAAATAAACTTTTGTTCTCCGAGAAGTTTTGCAGTTATATTTCTTTTGTGGGGATTCGCTTCGACCAAAGAAGGGGATTCGAATAATACTTCCATTTGTTTTCCAAAACGTCTACGTTGAAATAAGGGTGTAGGTACATCATCTGAAAGTGTAACATAACGTTCTACAGCTGCTTGCCACTAGAACGTAATCATATCAGCTTTACATCAATGCTTGTCTTGTTCATCCTAGGTTGTCTGGCGCTCTTAGCGATAAGACCGCTTATTGTACGTAATTATTATAGTATTATTTCGTAATTATTATAGTAATTATATAGGGTTAGTCTATCTATCTAGATATTCTAGGTTATATATATATCTATAAGCTCTTTATTGATCACCATACAGAAACAATACAAAATAGCTAAAATTGATATATCTAGTAGTAGTAGAGTAGTAGTAGTAGTCTAGTAGAGTAGTAGTAGAGCTTTAATGTGAAAGAGTTCGTCCGGGGAAGTACTACCACCATACCTATTTCTGCCGCAAAGCAGTAGTGCTCGCATTGCTGTGTTCCGGTTTGAAGGGTAAGTTTGCCGGTGAAATTACAGGCACATGAGACTTTTCATCTTTATGTCTCAGGGTGGCGGGCGCAGTGCAATGCCACATACGGCGTATCCTAGGTGAACGTGACCTATGAGGTAATTATGCACTGGTCATAGGCAGAGAGGTGGGCCATCTGCTTGTACCGTCATTCAAGTAGTATAAAAAAAAAAAATATCTTTCTATATTTTAATCTATCTATCTATGTTCTCGTTTTTTTTTACTTCGTGATTGACGGAACAAGCTGATGGCCCACCTGATGTTAAGCGGTAACCCAATGCATTACCTCATAGGTCACGTCTACCTAGGACGCGCCCTATGTGGCATTGCACTGCGCCCGCCACCCTGAGACATAAAGATGAAAAGTCTCATGTGCCTGTAATTTCACAGGCACCCAAACCCTTCAAACCGGAACACAGCAATGCGAGCACTGCTGCTATGAGGCAGAAATAGGTATGGAGATAGTACTTCCCCGGACGAACTCTTTCTCAAAAAAGCTCTACTACTACTATATAAACTTCTTGGAAGTCCAGCCTCCTCCACCTCCCTCCTTGCGTCGGTAACCTCACTGCTGAGGGTCGTGACCTTTATGTGGGACCTTGGACTTGATGATTTGCCTCCACCGGCTTCTATCCTCAGCGGAGCGGATGATATGTATATAAACTTCTTGGAAGTCCTGCAACCCGTAATATTTCATTGACTTCACACGGCAACTACAACTAACTCGTTCACCGTAAGATGGCACCTGTAAATACTCCATGGCAGGTGCCAACTTACAGTGAACGGTCTGTACAATGTAGTGCAACCAGTAAATGAGATCATTTGCAATTGCAATGTACCCAGAGCATGCACTATCTGTCCGACATTATCCTCACATCGTAAAATGCAAACATTATGTAGACATGGCACTTTAAGTAGCAAGAACGATAAACTTATGTACAGATAGGTCCATTATTGTAGAATTATGAGCTACCAGGAATATCCAGGAGTGGTGCGACAGACGAGCTAGTCAAGCCCACTCTATGCACTACGTGGCCATAGTTGGCATGTAGCTCACATAATTAACAACCGTTAAGCCTGATTTACATCAGCGAAGTGTCTAGCGAAGTTAGTAAGTATAGTGAGTACGGACAGTGGTGTAAACCGACCGATCGGACAGTGGCGAATCAACTTGGCTTACAAATTACCTTACCAGTGGCTACAAATATAATCGATTCCTATTTTTTTGCACAGTATACTCGCCCATTCAGCCCCCTTGCGCTACTTGACTCGCCCCTTAGCGGAGGTGTTAACTGTGAACATATATTTTTTATAGTTTTTTATTCTATTAGTACATTACAAAGTATTTTGGTCAGAATCGCACGTATTTCGCGACGTTCCTCGTCTATCTTAATGAATAAATTACTCTTTACTGGCTGTATTGTAAACAGTGACTAGTCCAAGCGCTCGCCACTCGCCACTGTATTGTACTTGCCACTTCGCTAAACACTTTGCCAATGTAAGGGAATAAATGTACCCGAGTGGCGACCACAAACCCGACGACGCAGTGTAGAAAGGCCCCAATTGATGGACCATGGTCATTATATAGGTCGCAGGAAGGCGGTGGATGGAGGCGGCTCAAGACCGTTCGTAGTGGCATTCTCATAAATCAAAAATCATAAATCACAACCATAGACAAAAGTAGTTTTAGAATTTTGTTAGATAGAGCGGTAATTTTTTTATTTATCTATTTTTTAAAGTTTAGATAGATAAACACTTTATTTCACACCAAATAAAAATAAAAAAACTAAGGAAAAACAAAATAACGTACAATGGACTGTCTTTTTGCTTTTATTACTAGTTTTTTAAAACTGATTTGTGAAGGTGTTTATTTTGATTAGGTATTTACTTCTTACATAGATTAGTACCTAAGTTCTGAATTCTGTGGTACATAACTAAGTAAGAGCATGTTCAAGGTACTCCTTGAGGTCGTTGGTCTGCGGTCCAAGGAAAACTGGACTTGTTATAAATACATAGTACCTAATTCAAAAACTTGTTTAGATGATAGCGATTTGTCTTTTAATCAAGTTATAGAGTTGGTAGACCTACCAAGTCCTTACTACAAACCTGTACCACAGAATAAATATTAACCTGTACTGTTGTTTATTCTGTGGTAATTCCTACCAGGTCAAGAGTCTGGTACGTTCGCCTGCGACCCAGGAGGTTACGGGTTCGATTCCCGCCTTGGAACAAATATTTGTATGATCTGCAGGGTTCAGAGTGTTAAATCCCTTTGCACAAACTTAGTGTTAAATCTTGTAGTTGGTTGTCTGGCAAAGATCCCTTATAAGACAATCTGTTGTACTTCCATGATGAGTTTTTGTAATAGTTTATTTTCTATGTGTGTAATAAAGTGTTTTCTATCTCTCTATCTTGTACGATGGTACGGAACCCTTTGTGTGCCAGTCCGACTCGCACTTGTCTGCTTTTTCCTTATTCACTACTAATGCTTGTATACATTAAGTATTTATGTACAGTAAGAGTAATACAACTTATACAAGAATATATGTACAATATTTTTTATTTTTTTTTTTTTATTTTATTTATTTGGTTCACAGCTCGAGTTATACACATAACAACTTATTACAGTACTTCGTTTTACTGGCATTTCCGGTGTAAACTCTAATACTAGTGAACACAACATGCATATACATATAAATAAAGAATAATAAGTGTCATATTAAGAATTTCACTACCTTCTTATTTTTAACTATTTGACCTATAACTAGGGCTTGCAATCTGGATATCCGGATATCCGAATAATCCGGATATCCGTGAATTTTCAAAACCGGATAATGACGTCCGCTAAATCCGGATAATTCGGATAGTGAAATTCATCAAAAAATTACGATAAGAATCTAAATTTAAAATACTGATCCTTTCTTTTACATGTTTGTCACATATACATAAAGTACCTTACCCAGGTGTTTGCAAAATGCGTGAAAACTCGGAAAACCTCGTTTTACCAGAGATGAGACCTAGCTGGCAAGATTTTAAATGCAAGTTTTGCTTTATTGAAAGAAAAATATAGTTATTTCGAGAAGATAAGTGTTAACTTGAATATAAGACAAAAGTTTGTAGTTTTTAATCTGTTTATGATGTTTTTTGATATTTTATGATCACATTATTATTATGATAGTAGTTTTAATTTTACCATAAAGGGCTACTTGAATTGGTTGGGTGAATATTGGTTTAATTTAAACATGAATAAAGCTATCCACAACCATCATTTTCTATAATTTTAAATTTTTTAAAGCTTTTCTGAAATTATCCGTATTATCCGGATATCCGAATACTAAAGTTCACTACTATCCATATTATCCGGATAGTAAAAGCTTACGGATAATGCAAGCCCTACCTGTAACTAATTATTGTTAAGATCAGTTAAGATCAATATATTGAACTATAAAATCATCAAATGCCTGGAAAGTCCCCTAAAAGATAGTTTTTTTTTTTTTTTTTACATTGATAGACCTATGTTTGACCACGGTCTCACCTGTTGGTAAGTGACGATGTGGCCGAAGATGAAGCACAAAGGTCTAGAAGGCACCTATTCACTCACAAATGAAAGTACGTTTGTTTACCTTAGTTTTGGAAGACTCTACGTATTAAGTTAGGTATGGTTGTCGTTGGCGTGTTAAAGTGATCGTTAAATTATTTTCTTGCTTCACATAATAATTACTTAGGTACTGAGAGATGTGTAATTTTCACAGAGCTTGAGCAGTATTTGAATCGTAAATGTTAACTATCTTACACGTGGGTTCCAAGTTATAAAGCCTTGGATCAGACCTACCTACCTAGTACCTACCTGCTTGGACGTGGGAGTTGGAAACTCTGAGTTTACAAATAAATATATATTCACGTCGTTTCACACGATATTGTAACGTTTGTATAGAAATAGTTTATGTGCCGTTTCGAAATAAAATGGAAAGAAGCCTTTCTACGTAGTCATTGGATCACTGGTGTGACAAAATTGTGTGACGGTGAGCCTGCTCCCTTTGAAAAACGGTAGAGTAATCTTCATTTACCAAAAAGTCGCACCAGACAGACCCCTACCATCAGTGCTTACCATCAGGTATATCTAAAATAAGCCAGATCATTCACAAATCAAATAAAATGGTCTCGCAGTGTGTTCGAACCGTAGATTTTTCGTTCTTACCGTAAATGCATCGGCAATGGATACATATTTTTGCCTTTTGCTGTAGAAACCTTAGGTCCATGGGGCCTTGGTGCGTGACACCTCTTCAAGGGGTAATCCAAGGAGCTGATAGATGAGAGGAATGACCAAAGTGACGCTTACCTCGGTCAGAAAATCAGTACCTATGCCATCCATCGAGGTAACGTGGGCAGCCTTTTGGCCACGATGGTGCAACCATAAGAGCAAGCAAAAGAGGCCCATTGAGGCTCTCCCTACACCTTCGGGGAAAGAGGCGTGTGTCTGTGTATGTTTTTTTTTAATGAAACTAATAGGCAAACTAGCTTACGGCCCGGCCCACCTGATGTAAAGTGGTCACCGTCGCTTATAGACACCGGTAACACCGGGGGTATATATGTATGTGAAGGCAAGATAACTAATAATATCCTCAATCTCCTCATAGGACTTTGAGTCTAGCTCTATGCAGACAATACGTTTAACTTTAGAGATTGTAATGGTTGCATGTCTGAATTATCCCTGTTTTTTGTATTATTTAGTATGTACCTATATTTCTAATAACTTTACACCATTATCAAGTCTGTAGAATACTTCCATGAATAGGGAATAACAAAGAGAATTAAAAAAGGATTGGATATATAATCAAAGGGGAATAATCTTACAAAGCACCGAAGTGCATTCTGCTAAAAGATACTTTTCAGTAAAATGCTAACACAATTAATAATTTCTCGTAAAATTGCGTAGGTCTATAGGGTTGTCCCCAAAGATAGTGCTATCCCATGCCCCCTACCTCGTTACTCCCCAATTAAAATGTTCACACGTCATGCACAGCGGGATTCGAGCACTCGACGATTCTTTGAACCGAATATCTATTAGTGTGGTCATAATGCTAGGAAACGACTGCAATATAATCAATTGAGATTCTATTTTGTAATTGTTTGTGCTTTCAAAGTTGACTCTACCACAAGTTTATAGAAATAACCCATTGTTAGTTGTAAGATAAGATATTCATATTTACATAAATTGTTTGCCGTGGTGTGTTCGGCCTAAGAATAGACCCCTCCTTCTCCTCCCGTGGATGTCGTAAAAACCGATTAAGGGACCGGACTGTTTGAAAGATTCGTTGGTATAAGATCTGTCCAGCTTGCTTGCTCTTTGAGGAATGTGTTATTACTGGAAAAAAGCATTAAGCCGAGTCAGTCGTGGGAAGCAATGGCGGCGACGAGCTCACCAGTTGACACGTCTATATTACCACGATGGTGCAACCCACGGTAAAAAGAGGCCCACTGAGGCCCTGCCTACCCTTTCGGGGAAAAAGGAGTGTGTCTTATGTATGTATATTTTTTTTGTTTCGGATCTAGATCTTGATGGTCTCTTGGTGTAGAAAATCTAATTCTAATCATCTGATCTAAAAGATTCAAGACTTTATAATCATTGTAACATTTACGACTTCATTCTTCCTCATCTTAACCAATTTATTATGAGGCCCAATTATCTGTGGAAATTGTTTATTCAGACATAAATACTTATGTTCCTATTGACGACATACTTATCACCATTCTACTTAGAAGCAATAGGATTCATCATCATCATTATCAGCCTATAGAATAGATATTGCCTACTGCCTATGCGCATAGGTCTTGCAGTCGCTTGTATGCCTCCCCCATGGAATGCTACGGCAAACTGTCTTGAGCCGCTTCCATCCACCGACTTCCAGAGACTTTTAAATGTCCTCAGGCCAACGAAAGGGTCGTCTGGTCGAAACTTCGTCAAAGAGAATCCAACTCGAATGGGCAGCGTTCGCAAACAGCACCTTACACCTGCACATACTTTCTCGTCACAGATACCTCAGATCCTCAAGATGAAAGTCTATATTCAGTGCGTGTTGTCAGTGATGATTTACGGCACTGAGACGTGGTTGCTAACTATTGGCCTCATGCAGGTCTAGGTCAAAAGCTATGTCTATACTTGTATTTTCACTGTGATAGAATCTAAAATGAGAGATCGTTAGGGAAACCAAAATGGCTGACATAGCTCTTAGAATCAGCAAGTAGAAGAGGCAATGCGCAGGTTATAGAACTCGCAGAACTGACAAACTTAAAGGTACATTATTAAAGCTTTGATAAAATCTATGAGACAAATCTACAAGTTAAGCCCACTTAATAGTAGCTTTGACATTATAATTGACCACCTTATATTTATCAAACCGCATTCAATTGCGTTTGCTAAATACTACATAATTTAGATTTCAAAATCTATGGTTTAGTTGTACCTACCTCTACCAGCTCTGAATTATTGTGAATGATGCAGGCTCGGAGTAATAAGATAAGCTCGATATAGAATGGGTAGCCTAGTCAACTAAAGCGTAAGCGTTTCTTGTAGCACTCTAATCATCATTGATAGAGCATCGTTTCTTACTAACGATGCTAATATGTCTGGAGGAAGTTGGTGAATAAATCACACTAATATTATAAAGGCGAAAGTTTTTTTGTGTGTGTGTGTAGTGTGTTTGTTACTTCTTCACGCTGAAACGGCTGGACGGATTTGCAAGATAACTGGACTCCCGGAATAACACATAGGCACATTTTTATCCCGAGACTTACGCGGGTGAAACTGCGGGGCGCTGCTAGTAATAAATAAAGGGGAAAAGAGCTCGCCTTAGATCGCCTATGCACTGTGAACGTCAAGGCTTTGACGGAATTCCCCGTGACTCCGAACAACTCTTGACCCTAACAAGCCGAAGACAGCGTGGAAGCAACTGACAATGGCAAGACGGGCACGACCTTCATCAATAAAGAATGCGTAGAAGAAGTGAGAAGGAAGATGGATGAAGCATGAAGGTCTGAACTTGGTCTAGAAATATCAACATTCCTCAGATGGTTCCTAAAATGAGTAGCTGATTGTGCATAAGGATGCACGTTTTCGTCATTAGGTATTTTGTGTTTGTCTAGAAGTAGCAGTAGAGCTTAGTACTGTTAGTAGAGTTTAGTAGTACTTAGTAGAGCTTTTTTGTGAAAGAGTTCGTCTGGGGAAGTACTACCACCATACCTATTTCTGCCGAAAAGCAGTACCTAGTGCTCGCATTGCTGTGTTCTGGTTTGAAGGGTATGGGTGCCGGTTAAATTACAGGCACATCAGACTTTTCATCTTTATGTCTGAGGGTGGCGGGCGCAGTGCAATGTCACATAGGGTGCGTCTTAGGTGGACGTGACCTATGTGATAATGCACTGTTCATAGGCAGAGGGTACCGCTTAACATCAGGTGGGCCATCTGCTTGATCCGTCATTCCAAGTAGTATAAAAAAAAAGGTATTTCTATCAGCGCTAGTTCTGCCATGTATTCTGTAAAAGTATGTAGATCTTTAGCCTCTATAGTTTGCTTTATCGGTATTAATCTGAGGACCTTGGTATCTTGCCTGCATATCCATTGGTATTGTTTATGGCAGATTTCGTGATAGCATTCAGATTTCATTTTAGATTATAGATGGAATTCTTTTGTATACGGTAAGCCGTGTAAATTACATCGAGAATAATGAGCTAGAATAGACAAAGCCTAGTTAGAGCAATATAAATCTGAAAGATCATGAACATGGCTCCTAATATTGGGATGTTGACAGCCTGGCTCACGAATTCCTGTCCCAAATTCTTGATGCGACAGCCTGGCCCACGTGTAAAACGTACTGACAACCTGACCCAAACTTACCGCAGACACAGATGAAGTAATAATAATTAGGGAAAACTGGAGAAGGTACAGTAAGGTCATTCAAGGTCAGTCAAGGCCATGTTATATTAGATTATCTCTGTTATAGATGATTTGTTAATTATTACCTAGTTTTGTGATGTATCCAAAAGGACAATTCTCTTACAAAATATAGTTCGGAGGGTCATGCTCATCTAGTGTAGATATCATTTTCACAAATGGTATTCCACTCAATTTACAATTCAACACGGAAATGTGATTATAACGCAATGTCAACGAAACTTGAACATTTCAGTTTTTCTGAAAACGCGTCTCTCTTTTACTCTTTCTAATTATATATTTAGTACTATTCTAGTCTACTCTGTGATCTAAGTACCTAGAATTAATTATTGTTACGAGCAGGATAAAAAAATCAGTCAATTCAGAATACAGTCTCGATTCTGTCAACTTTTTGTTTGGTTTTAAATATATGAGATAATTGGCCTTCAGGTGTACGTACCTACAACAAAGTTACAAAGCGTTACTTATTCTATCTCTACCTGGCTATCCTGGCTTGGACTATCCTCGTACAGCCGGAGCATTAATTTATTTATGTTGCGTAAACTATATAGTTGATAGAATATCAAGTTGATCCCAAGATAAGATTCTTTCATTGATTCATTAATTCAATAAAGCGAGCTCGTGTGTTGTGCTGCGCTCTGCATATCAATTGCCTTTAATCAGAACCCTCGTACTTTGACGGCGCTTTTTGGTTTATGTCAACCTTCTGCCAAAGATACATACATAGACACACACCTTTTTCCCTGAAGGGGTAGGCAGAGCCTCAGTGGGCCTCTTTTCACAGTGGGTTGCACCAGCGTGGAATATATACGTGACAAGTGGTGAGCCATATAGATACATGTATGTTTTTTCCTCCGAAGGGGTAGGCACAGCATCAGAGCCACATTTCACCGTAAGTCGCACAATCGCAAGGATATGGACGTGCTCATCGCTGCCATTGCTTTCTCACTCCAACGTACCAGTTTTTAAATCGTTTATAAGACAATGCGTACGCTTCTATAACAAGATCCCAAGCGACGCCGTGCTTTGTTGAAAATAAGAAAAAGCGTAGGTACTATAAAATCTAATAATAATAAAGCTAATAAAGCTTGGGACTGAATTTGCCGAACACGTTCCACAAAATGAAAAATTAATAATAAATTGCAAATTACAGATACACGTATTTTATATCATAAAAAACTGACGTGTAGAATATGTTTAAAAAATCCTATTAAATAAATTTTATTTTATTTGAACTCGTTTTACAAATCTGCCATGATACGCCAGATTTTAAATCAAGCAAATCTTTTTAAGAGTTTTTTATAGTCAGGGTTAGGCCTATGAACATTCACATAGTCGGACCTTCGTTTACAGCCAAAATAGCCTAAATCACTTTGCACACTAGCGAAGGTCTTCCGTCTGAAGGATAAACAGTCGCCGTGGTGGAAATCGCCGTAGATGACATCATCATCATCAGTCGGACCCTTTTTGGTCGAAGGTCGGACCCTAGAATCATTAAGTAGGTACCTGCCTGTACTATGGCACCACAACACCCATACAAGATCATGCAAAGGCTTGTCGCGTAATACGGGGAAAGTCCGCAAACAATTACTGAGTTGAGCCAAAAATAAGGCAACTAGATGCAAGATACCATATTGTACCTAAAGTAAGATCACAGTACAGAAAACCATGCACTTGAGCAAGTAAATCACTTTATCTTGTAAATCTCTACATCAAAGAACATTACTGCATTTATATTTAGAGGAAATGAACTCATTAAAGCTAAGTATGTACTTACCCATGTAACGCAATCAACTTAATGCATAAGTCGCTCCTCACTTCAATCAAAAACTGTCTTATGGTACTTATTAACGATAATAGCCACGTGGAGACTTAATTAAGAAGACATTGCAACATTTACTTTTAAACATAACGATTATAGAAGTTACTGTTCCACTTTTAACTACTGTTCATGATAATTTAAATAAATTGTAGGCGCAGCACAGAGTAAATAATAGTAGCTATGACTCTGGCAACACCTTCGATGTAGCCTCAAAATTGTATTTTAACAACGATCAATAATCATCCCTAGCGGTACCGTTATAGGGTTGAAACTTCAATAGGTTTGCCAGTTATTGTATTCTTGAAGCACGGTTGACTGGTTGACTAGTTGTTCGACCAGAATCCGCCTACGTTGTCGTGGGCGGACGTGCAGCAACTTGGTCTTGAACCATCGACTTGATTTCTACGATGTTAGCTATTGCATTGCATGTAGGACCACGATTAATCAAAGTTTCTCTGTTTTGCATTTGCAGTGTTCGAAGAAAGCCTCTTTATTAGCTTTTCAAGAGAGCTCTTACATTGTATCGTCATAAATATCAGCTTATCATATCATCAGCCTTAAGCTATAACTAGGATCTACCTAATATATAATAAAGATTTTGGTAGGGTAGTGCTTTTAGTAGGGCAATTAATTCATGCAGCCCCGGCTTAAAGAAGGATACATTATAATCAGCATCGTAATTATCATCACCATCATCATCATCATCAAAGACAAAGTCAACAATATTTTATTCATTGAAATCACAAGGTACAGTTTACTCCTGTTACAACGCAACCAAACCAATGGCGTAGTTATATATTAAATGTAGCTCCACCATAAAGTCCAGTAAGTATCATGAGATGTGCACAAATGTCGATAATGTTATCACTGTAACCCAATTCGCGTACATCTGCCCCTATTCCACCAGATAGCGTCACTATCTCCATTGTAATGGTTTCATTGTAAATAGGCTTACATATCGCTTGAAAACGGGAACATATCCATCGTCTGATATATTTGGAACAATCCTAAACGATTATGGAGTTTTCAACTCACATATTTGTAATGTAGCAGAGACGTTAGACTCTACAATTATAATGGCCCTCTGCTATATACGGTCGTCATATAAAGGCGATAGAAGTATAAAATCTAACCCCCTTATTCATAATCAAATTTTAAACCTTTTATAGCTAAAATAGCTTTTGGCTTCTTTTGACGTGCGTCATTTTACATCAGAGCGAACAAAACAAAAGCTATTTAACTAAAATAGGTTAATAAAATGAGGGGGTTCATATAAACAAAAAAGTATTAAGTAGAGAAAATAATAATTCCGCCCTTCGTGCTTGTTAAAAGGTTTATTTGGGGAATCTGTCTTCAATTTATTTCGATAAGCTCCTGTTTGAACGCCAACAGTCATTACGGACTGGTAAACGGTCTATTGAGTCCTCATGTCAAGTTAGATGGACCATTCATTGTTTACTCTGCTTTTAGTCAAGTTTGTTGGAAGATGATCTGAGTGCGTGATTTTTTACTTACTTAGCTGTTTTTTACGTGCTATCCTACATAGAGCCTCTACATATCCCTATAGGCTAACGCTTTCATCCAGTAATACATGCCTTTATAAGCTAGCAGCCAGGACAAAACTTTTAAAAACAAATGTTACTTACAAGTCCGGGTAATCCCTGAGTCGGATTTTCTGACATCCACGGGAGGTGATCTATTCTACTTAATTATAAATGCAAAAGTTTGGATGTTTTGTTGTTTTTTGGTACTCATTCAAGCTGTAACAACTAAACCGATTTCAATAAAATGTATGAAATATAGATTATAGCCCTGATTCAACTATAGTATACTTTTTATCCCTACGCGAGAGAAGCCGCGGGCGAACAGGGCTCAGGTATTGATTGAAACATTTAAAATCAGGGTTATCATGCCAAAGCCTTTTGTTGTTTTTGCCGTTGAACCAAAGACATTATAAAAGTCGCAGGAAGTCGGTGGATGGAAGCGGACCATTCGTCATGGCATGCTATCGAGGTCTATGTCCAGCAGGGGACTTCTATTGGCTGATGATGATGAGGTACTTCTCTTGGCTTTACGAAAATTATTATCACCGGTAAATAATCCACTGACTTCTCCAGCATCCATAACATAAAATTCGAAATTCGGCCGTCCGCGTTCCGAACATCGGTCGGTTCTTTTATTGGTTTATTTTTTGTGGCAGGTCTTTATGCCGGGTTTTATTTCTTTTTGTTGGCCAGCCTTGTGGAGTGTGCAGCCTTCGTTAGCGCGTGCAAGGTCAGCGAGGTTCGCTCTCTCATCGGGCTCCCCATTATATTATGGAGTTTTTGTGCGAGGAACCTGGCACTCAAGACTTCAAATTTTTTATTTTAAATCAAGTTTTTTTACTGAAAACCTGAATATATTGCGTTTTACTAGCTGTGGAAATATTAGTGAAGGAATAACATAATATAGCGACGCGTGACCCGAGAGCTGGGTCTTATCTGGCTCAACGCATTAGTATTGCCATTCAGCGTAGCAATGCAGGCAGCATCTTAGGGACGCTTCCGTCTGGTAGTGATTTGGATCAGTTGAGCTACCTTTAGATCGTTAGCAGCGGTCTTCAGGTAGCACAACAGTGTCGTATGTTTTTTGACATACCTTGTATTAGTTGTATTATTCTTTCTGTAAATAAATGTATTTTAGGAATAACATAACAATCAACAGTTACATAAATAACATCATCATCGGATTTAATTTATTAACAAAATGGATGACATGTGAACTTTTTAATGTGTGAAATCTGAAAATAAACAATTATCTTATCTTATAAATAGTCCTGATCCGACCACTAGGCTCCCCTGTGTTGTTGGCATCAGAAAGTACGAGTACCATGGTACCACATAACACCCAGACCCAGAACAAATATTTCCAGATAATACAAACATTTGTCCCGCAGTAGGAATCAAACTTGCAACGTCTCGCATCTCAGCCATCTCATAAATTTAATAGGTATTTATTACCTGCGTGTTTGTCGCCCTAAGCTTGTATCTTCAACAAAAGATTTGAAAACATGATTTACCACCGTATTTGACGTTCACTCCGATAAGTCCGATATTATTTCTCAGTCACCAGGTAAAAAGATAGCTATTTGCTTTAATTCATACTGTTATCACATAGGTAAGGTACCTATGTGATAACAGGATAAATATAATCCGTGTTATCACGTCCGTCGGTCTAGGTCCCCCTGTTTGCATATCAGCTACTCAAGGTGAAATCAATATAATTATAGTAGGTACCTAAGTAAAGTACTTTTATGGTTTGAGTACGAACAACACAAATCATTAATCAACGCGTGGTCCATTATTTTCAACTGCCTCTCATATAGCGTTGCGATCAGGATTAATACATTTTAAATACAACTTAATTTTATAAAAAATAAGCTTAAACCCTTAAATACTCATTAATTTTAATGAGCAAAACATGTATATTGCAGCACCCCCTGTCGTTGTCACCATAATACCTATCTATAAACTATCGCCGATGAAAACCAACCCTTTACAGTATAAACCGTATCTAAATCGGTCAATCAGTTTTGGAGATAGATGGAAATATTGGTTTACACACACAAACAACTTACCTACCCTAAACAGAATCCTAAAAAGATTACAAATTTTTTTTTCGTAGCTTTTTACGAAATATAGTTATGATTATCGAACAAAGGTTCCGCGAGGGTATAATACCTCTGACGACCTCTGTGGCGGGGCGGGCGAACGTTTGCCTGCGACGCCGGAGGTTGCGGGTTCGATTCCCGCCTCGGAACAAATATTTGTGCGATATGCAGATATTTGTTCAGGGTGTTCTGGGTATTTTCTATGTATAATAAAAAATATCTATCTATGTAATATATTGTATTAAGTATATCAGTTATCTAGTACCCATAACACAAGCTCTGCTTAGCTTGGGGCTAAATAATGTTGTGTAAACTGTCCAGCATTATTTATTATTATATTATTATACCACTCATTTATTAAAAATCTCGTAAAAAAATATATTCTTCACTATAAAGCAATACTATCTACAAAAAAATAAATAGTAAAAAACATTATGGTGAAAAATATAAATCAAAACGGGGAACCACCGACCGCGGAGCGAGGCCCAAACGGTCGGGGGCTAGGACTGCAGAGAGAGGAACCTCCTGACTATACGTGCCGAGTCCAGGAGTACCGCCTTCTGAATCTGACCCTTGATCCAACTATTTAGCGAGAGCTTCTTAAGGTACTGGTCGAAGCTCTTCGCAATCAGTCCATTCACTGAAACGACTATCGGGACGATAATCGTTGAATCCACATCCCACATGGCGGTAATCTCGTGAGCCAAGTCAAGGTACTTGCTTAACTTGTCTTTCTCGGCCTTCACGAGATTAGCATCATGCGGGATAGTGACATCAACAAGTATCGCCCGGCGTTCCGACCGGTCTACCAGCACGATATCAGGCTTATTGGCAACAATAGTCCTATCCGTGATGATAGACCGGTCCCAGTAGAGCGTGGCACGGCCATTTTCAAGAACCGGCTGAGGCACGTACTTATAGTACGGCACCTCAGGTCCCACAAGGTCGTATCGGAGGGCAAGTTGCTGGTGAATGATCCTGGCTACTTGGTTGTGTCTGTGCAGATACTCTGAGTTAGCTAGATGCGAACAACCCGAAAGCACATGCCTGAGGGATTCTCCGGGACGGTGACATGCTCTACAGATATCAACCGTCCCATCCTTCATGATGTACTTTCGATAGTTGTTCGTCTTGATGACCTCATCCATAATCGCACAGACAAAACCCTCGGTTTCCCCAAAGAGGTCACCGAAACGTAACCAGTTTACTGAAGCGAGCAGATCTACATCGGGCCCTGTGAGGGCCTTGTAAAACCGCCCGTGCAGTTCCTTGCTCTCCCATACGGTCCTGCGTTCCTGAGTGCTCAGGGCTGATGGTTTACGCCAGTTCTCTTTTGCTAAGGAGAGCGGGGTAAAGTTCTTATCAACTGCAACGACATCGTGATGCATCCCGTACTCGGCATGGAGGAAGTACTCCCTGAGATTGCACACCTCGCGGTTGTGGAGAGTCTTGGCATTTAAAAAGCCTCGACCTCCATCCTTCCGCGGGATGTACATTCTCATAACCGACGAACGAGGGATATATATTATTATTATTATTATTAAATATTACTCTCAAATATTATTATTTTTATTATAATAATATATTTTTCATTTCTCATACTCCGGAAGTAGTGTTGTTTTGATATGATTATTGGGTGGAAAACGCTGCTTCCCTCCACAGAGTGGGAAAAACTCATACAAATTACTTCCCACCTTAGGGCCGGAATGAACTTTAAAAATAGAACTGCTGTCAGCTGTGAAGAGATTTATGTAAAAAAAAAACTAATTAAAAAAAATGCTGCGGCCATGTGACTTTCTAAACAGCCAGTGTGAACTTAGCGCAAACTTCTTTGAGCGGAATAAGCCGCAACAATTACGCGGTGAGTTCCATATTTAAAATTTAAAAAGTCGACATAAATTGGCGGGATACTAATCTGTTATGTATCAGTGACGGAATTAAAAAAAAATAGGTCTTAATCAAATCTTTTATGCTGAGATTTGAATATTAAAAATGAGTTCAAGCGATTCTGAAATATTGACACCAGATTCAATTAAAGACGAGGCAAATTGTGTTATTGAAAATCTTTTGCCAGAAATCTCAAAAGAAAGATATATAAACACATACAATGATTTTATGAAGTGGCGAGCAGAGAAGAATATAAAATCGTTTTCCGAAAGTGTATTTCTTACTTATTTTAATGGACTGTGTAGCAAACTACAGCCTTCTACGCTATGGAGCCGATATTAAATGCCCAAGAGTACCCTCCATAGATTAATTTTAAATAGATACTACTAATATTATTATATATTATCAATAAAACAACTAGTTTTATTTTTATCATATTCGAAATAAAAAGTAGAGTGTTTAACACGGGTAAAATAATCAATTCCTACTCGGACTATAGTCGCCTTCGCTGCTCGGGAATTGATTCTTTCGACCCTCGGTTAACAATCTACTATTTCAACTCACTTGCTCATGAAGTGGCTCTAATTTCACCGCAATTAGGCACATAATGACACCTGTAATCAAACTGTGACTTTTCATTGCTATTATTCACTAGTGAGTTATAGATACAGTTGAACATTTACACAGAGTGTGTATTTCTGTTTTATTATTATTTTCTTCACTAGTGTGTTGAAAAAATTCGTATGATACACGTGTGTATTGATGATTACCATCCTCGGCTCTCTTAAGACTCTGAAGATTTCTGTTTTACACCTTTAATCAAACTGTGACTTTTTCATTGCTATTATTCACTAGTGAGTTATAGAGGCATTTGGACATTTACACAGAGTGTGTATTTCTGTTTTATTATTATTTTCTTCACAAGTGTGTTGAAAAAATTCGTATGATACACGTGTGTATTGATGATTACCATCCTCGGCTCTCTTAAGACTCTGAAGATTTCTGTTTTACACCTTTAAACAAACTGTGACTTTTTAATTGCTATTATTCACTAGTGAGTTATAGAGGCATTTGGACATTTACACAGAGTGTGTATTTCGGTTTTATTATTATTTTCTTCACAAGTGTGTTGAAAAAATTCGTATGATACACGTGTGTATTGATGATTACCATCCTCGGCTCTCTTAAGACTCTCACCTAACGGTTCGGGTCTCAATGGCACCTCAGCGGTAACCACCAACATTACACACTTGTAGATAGATAGATAGAAAATTATTTATTGCACATAAAACAAAGAAGTACAAAGGCGAACTTAATGCTAGAAAGCATTCTCTTCCAGATAACCTTGGTGTATTGCGGAAAAAATATGTATCGGTACCATAATGTACTATTATTTATTGAAAGCAAATAAAGCAAATAAAGCTGGTTCAACTTATAGACACAAGTATTACCAAAGTACCTACAAATCAAACAGAGAAGCTATCTAAAGATCGTTGCAAGCGATCGATAACCAAATTGATCTAGATCACTACCAGACGGAAGCGTCTCCGAGACGCTGACTGCTTTACTATACCAACAAGGTTTCATGCTAAGCTATCTTGCAAAGCTACTCGGCTAATGCATGTAAGTAATTGCACTTTAGATTAACTCAAATCATTTAGATTGGCGGCTCTTCAGATGAATATGCGTTAATTACGCGAAGATACGCAAAAAGATACTACATAGTACATACTCCTATATGCGTCTTCATATATTTGTCGCCGTTCGCGCAGGTCCATTTAAAATGCGATTTAGCGAGCCGAGACGAACACGACATGATATTTCCTCTCAAATGAGCTGAGTTCCCAGGCTATTGTCGACAAGCCGCCATATAAGGCACGGGCTGTGTACAGGCGGATCTCAAACCAGATTCTTTCATTTAATCCTCCCGGTTTCTCTTCTCATCCAACTGATAGCTTTATCACGGTTATTTATTTGGTTACTCGTCACAGATTTATTGAATTGCATTAAAGTGAGTCGTTACTCAAGCTGCGAAATAAAAATAAGCTTGATTTTAAGAAGACTGTGTTTTGGGGTGGTATGAGAAATCGCCTGTGGCAACAGTTAAGTTTGAGATTATAAATTACGTAGGTATGTTTAAATTGCAACTGCCTGTTGAAGGTATTGACTCCAGAGGCAGACATTCCCTCTAATTGGACGTCTGTGCGGTTCCGCCCGATATGGTAGGACCTCTGACTGACACCGGCCACTTTCGCTTCGCCTTGTTTCTCGGGTTTCAACGCAAATATGCAGCAGATTTTTGTGTTAATTAAATGCTAAGTTATTTTTCTTACTATTAGAGTAGAGCTACATATTTTGTAAAATAAACTTTATCTTTTTAAACAAAACTATTTATGAAAATGTAGGATGTATCATAAAATTGTAAATTGTCGTCAGAAACAAAGATGTGTGCGGTAAATTTCAGCATGATCGGATATCGGGAAGTGGTGAAATCGAAAATTCCATAGCCAGATTTGTCCCCCACATACAGATAAGAAAGCAAGTTAAAAGCTTGTAAAATAAATATTTTTTTCATGTTGTGATTTAATGAGAATTGCCAACAGGAAGGTTTTCAAGGAAATCAAAATTAGATAAACGAGGGGGGGGATTTGATAGGGTAACTCAAAATAATGTACTTACTAACGGCAAAGAAGCAACGCAGTTACCGCAGCGGTATGTTAAAGATCGAAGTAGGAACGAAATAATTTATTATAATAATAATAATGAAATCATTCATTATAATAATAATGAATTCTATCAATTCAAATTCATTATAATAATAATGAATTATTTAATAAGTGACAATTAGCAATTAGCTTTGCCATCTATACTTCAATCTACGTAAAAAACAATGTTTAGTTATTCATAACATGGCTATGCTAAGGATTATTTGAAATGGACGCGGGCAGGCACAATAAATTCGTTCACTGCATTCCTGATTTTAATTATTCTTTTTTCAATCCGAACGTGATTTTCGAAGCTAAATATACAAACAAATTTCAAAGGAACTGTTCAATAATAGAATCAGTAGTAGTAAGTACATCGATGAACGTGCTTTTATGATACCCTCTGTAACTGTAGCATAGGTATAATAGCTATTTATATCAAATTCTGGAACGCAAGCAAAAAGACCCCTCAATATAATTGTCTATCAATAAAAGTTTACAGTGATTGTGAAATGTCCAAAAACAATGTATAAAGAAAGTAAATATTCATCACTCACAATTTGTAGCGATCACTACAAGTCACTTCTAAATGCCATTTCCTAGCATTCGTTCCACCTTTGCATCAAACATGTACAAGTTGCATTAAAACAGTCGTTTAAAAAATATCACTCGTGGAATAGTTAGTTACTCAGTGATTTGTCTTTTGCGTTGACAAGCAGTTTCAAATTCGATTGAGACAAAAGACGGTGTAACTATGTTAAGGTTATTCAGCGTTTTGAGGTAGCAAGATAAAACGTTGAAATGTGACTTAAATAAGCCTGAGTTTATCTGAGTATAAACTCACTTAAAATTTCCGAATCTTGGCCTAAGATTAACTAGTTATTTGTTTACAATGCTCACTCATAAACATGTTAGTCAATCTCAAAGCGGTTCAAGGTTGATATTACCATAAGTATATAAGTCATTGACTTGTTTTATTTTACATTTAACCGTTTCCATTCATGACCAACCGATTACTTTTCTAAATCTCTGGGATCAAATCTACCAAATTAACTTTATACTCGCAAAAATTTCCGAAAATTTGAAAAGTAAAGATTTCCTAACTCAATGTTCCAAAAAGCGGTTGTGCTGTGGTTTGTTTCAGTCTCTCAATTTACAGAAAATAGAGCGAATACTTAACAAGATAAAGATTTCCAATTGAGGGAACAAAGAGGTCCGTACACCGGCTCAGCTTATTTTACACCTAGTTAAGCGCGCTTCTCAGAGCAGTCAGTATTGCCCTTTTGTTATGGTAAAATGACCTGTGAAGGCGGCTATGTGTGGGTTTAAGGAATAGGGTTATTATGAACAGGAAAGGTTTAGGTCGATTGAAGATTTATTTATTGCAGAACATCTTGCTTCAGTTCAAAATTACGTATGATTACCGTTTTAGGTAAGTATTGTTTATTGCTGTCAAGATAACATAAAGTAAAGTCAAATAAAGTACCTAAATTTGCTTAAAAACTTAAAAAGTTACATAACTAGGTTTCGCTCGAACTAATCAAATTATAGTCTATGATAGAACAAAACATGCTAGAACAAAATGAAGCTTAACATTGAGTATCAAGTAGGTATTTTTTTTTATAATTATTTTTTTATTTTATACTACTTGAATGACGGAACAAGCTGATGGCCTACCTGATGTTAAGCGGTAACCTCTGCCTATGAACAGAGGTAGCTGTATGGACGGTTCGATAATGCCTGTAATGATTATCAAAGGTGACAAGTTCGAAAAACCCCTATCCTCCGAACTAGTTTGAGACTGTATCTCGTCAAACACACCCAACAGTCACATACGTAGTTCTGATCCCACACTAGGATCCCCTGTGTCGTGGGAATCAGGAACTACGAGTACCATGGTACCACAACGCCCAGACCTGGAACAAATACTTGCAGATAATACAACCATTTTTTCCGCAGCGGAAATCGAACCTGCAACTTCTCGCATCTCAGCAGGCTACTCGTCCGCCGCGCCACAGAGGTCGTCAATAAAGCTTTGCCGAAACATCAAACATGGATTCCCTTTATTTCCTTTACTTGGGCATTTGTAGTACAGATGGGCCACTTTTGTAGAGTGCAGATGTCACATTAGATTCTTCATTATCCCTTACCCTATCCAATTTTCTGCAAATTCTCCCTAACAACTCAACTCCATAGTCATCGCATGTATTTAGACTCCACCGGTCATTGTTACCTCTTGTTATGGAACATACTTGCCCTTGGGCGTACGTAGGGCAGCGCACAGTGCAACTAGCCACTGCTCGAATGGTTTATGTTTCAATGGGTTTATTATGACTGCTTCAGGGAATAATGGCATTAGAGTGGTATCGTTTCGTATCGCAGTTGTAAGAGTATGTACGATAGTAAGGATATGTTTTTTTTTTTTTTTAAGTAATTTAGAATTTTGTTTGGCCACGATCTCACTTCAATTCAATTCAATTTAAAGTCTTTATTTCTTGCTTATTGAGAATTGTACTAAACCTAAACAATAAGCCCAATAGTAACATAAATACCTTAGAAACTAACATTATATAAAAACACTTTATTTATAACTTAATCTAACACACGTGTGATCGCCGACGCGTCGCGGCCCCTGATGGTAAGTGACGATGTATAAACAATAGTGATAACAATAGTGACAATTGTGTAGTGATATGTATGGTAGATAAAATTAAATAAAATAGTTAAAGCCTCCCTGAGGGGCGCAATCAGAATCCTTTTTCCACGCTGGTTCATACTAGTCGTAGCCGTGGCCGTGGCGTGTCCGGCCTAAGAATATACCCTTCCGTCTCATTGCGCAGATATCGTAATAGCCGACTGGGTGTTCATTGGTGCAAGATTTGTCCTGGCTGCTAGCTTATTACTGGAAGGAAGTGTCATGTCTATATTCCCAAAATGGTGCAATTCACGGTGAAAAGAGGTCCGTTGAGGCTCTGCCTACCCTTTCAGGGAAAAAGGCGTGTATCTATGTATACCAATTATTATTTATTCTTATACCAATTTTATTTTAGAGGATACTTAAATAACAGTTAGGAGAGAAGACGAAGACTTTCGTTATACATATAAAAGTAAAGTAATGTTTATTTTCTCTTATAGTTGGCGGTACATAAGGTTTACATAAACACAAATACAAATAGCTTAATTAAGTAGCTTTACATTAATTCATACAGCGTTACTAACAAAAATTAAGTTTGTACCAATTTAAGCTCTATTCCCCACACTAGGTCTCCACTGAGCCTGTAATTGTAAGGTCATAGTGACTCGCTTCGGACTCACTATAATTTTTATAAATTTTAAAGATGATATCGCTACGAGGTTTACTTGTATTAGTTGTAGTTATTTTCTTTCCGTAAATAAAGACATTCAACTTATTAATAATTATTAACTATTTACCACTATACAATTCCCTGAAATATGTGCGTGTTTACGTGAGTGTGTTTGTGTGTGTGCGTGTATGTGTATATTTGTGTGTGTGTGCATGTGTGTGTTCGTCTGTGTGGGTGTGTATTTTATATTGGGGCGTGCAAGTGCAGTGCGTGAAAAAACTTCTTACAGCTCTCGTGTGACAGAATACATATCCTTTCGCTTGATAGTATTATGTTCCTTGTGTATATTCATTAATTATTGCTCATCAACAAATTTTCTGTTTCTTTATAGTCTAATGTCAACAGAAACGCGTCCATTGATCTTTTTAACTGATTATAATTTTGTTTAATGATGGAGATTTTTGCGCTACACTTATTGTAAAGTCGCGGTCCTAAATTAGTCAGAGAACTTCTACCGAATGAAGTTCGTACTTTAATTACTTTAAATACATTATCCTGCCTCCGTTTAGTCAACATCGAGGCTATTACACTTTCATTCACTAAAGAGTGTTGTTTTAAAATTAGCCTTTTTATGATAAGCTGCCTAACATTTAATACTTTAATTTTTTTGTATAGTATATCTGTAGGGTACCGTCTCGGCTTACAGATCATCACTTTTAAAATATATATATAGTGTAGTGTATGTAGTGTAGTATTCGATATTCCCTTTTTGGAAGGTACAAACAAAACTGAGAAGAGTCACTAATATTATAACTCTTAATTCCGCGAAGAATTAATTGAAGAAATCATAGTGCTCAAGTATAATGTGTTATAGTACTACAATCAGTAGATAATGAGGAAGCCTAATTATCACCTTTCTTGACGAATTAAATTACAAAATTGCAATAAACAAACACTACATATGGATAATAATAACACAAAGGTGAGACCTTATTAACTAGACGGATCAACCATTTACTCCACTATACGCAAAAGGTCTGAGCGTGTGTTGTGGGCACAGAACAGCTCTATCTATATATACTATAGAGGGCAATTACCCATAAAGATGTGATATAGCATCAGTGATATAATACCTATCCAATAAAATCTCAGTTCATCTTAAGCATATACAAAGTTCTATGAACGCCATAGTAGATTCGCAGAGATTTTATAGATTCATTTTCAGCTGCTGGGCCAGCTGTTCAACGAAGGTTTATTATAAGCTTTTATTTAGTTTCACCTGTCCCGGTGTAATAAAGTTTTAAAAGTTAAATTTGACCAACTTCTCGGTGTTTGATTGAGCTGAAATTTGGCGTACCTGTCGAGTTCCAATACAATATTATGGTGACAATAACCTGATTTGATGATGGAGACGGAAGGTGGGCAACGGCACTCCTTATCCGTGTACGGCCGTGTTTATCACTAATTTCATAAAAGCTTGTTTTGAAAAAGATATTTTTGTTCAATAAACTTGATTTTATTTGGGTCGCCCTCAGCTCTTCTCATGATCTTGAACATAAGTTATACTAGTATAGTAGATAGCAACATAAAATTGAATTAAAGCCTTGAACATGAGCCCAATTGTGTCCAAAGCATTGTTACAATTTGCCCCATTGTTTTAGCCTATGCCACAGACGATAAATTCTGTGGTCTATGCCCTTAAATTAGGTGGCTATTACAATACAATAGGTGTTTAAGCTATCCATAACTGATGTTCCTGGCGCCAAGTGTGCCTTATAATTTTGATTAAAACTAATAAAAATTCTAGACAGGAACTTGTGCTGTAGTGAATAAAAAATAATATCTTAACTGTGCTGAACCCTTCGTCTCCTCCCATGGATGTCGTAAAAGCCGAAAAAGGGATTACACCAAAGGAAAGCAACAGCATCCACTTTTTTTTTTTTAGCTGCTTTCATAACTGAACTAGGGGCTGTAACCACTGCCTTTAACAATGCATTACCTCTAGGACGCAGCCTATATGGCATTGCAATGCGACAAAGATGAAAAACCTCATGTGCCTGTAATTTCACCGGCACCCTTCAAACCATTAATTACTTAAGGCGTAATTATGTTATTACGTTGACAGGTAATAGAGATATTTGGGTGCAGCCGTATTGATCCCATGGATTCATCCCAAAAATATTTATTTCCGGATTCATACCAAAATGTAGGCCGTATTCATCCCACGAATAATAAAATTGTATTTTGTCCGTATTAATCCCAAAATGTAGTCCGGATTCATACCACGGCCTATAATTACGTTATAAGTGCATTGTAGAGGTTAGTGCACGACTTTGTTTATTGAGAAAATTAATCGAAATCGTGTTTTGATTGAGCTATAACATGCCCTTGGAAGCAGCTTGGAAGAAAGGTGAAGTTTTTAGTTGTTGTCATAAACGTCCTATTTGAATATTGACAGCCGGCCGTTTGTCCACCACCGCCGTCACCGTCACGTCACCGAGAACGAGATGACGGCGCCGAAGTAGGGATACATACATTTACTATAGCCGCGTGTCCACCGCACGTCCGTCACTCGTGTATCGCTACGACGTGACGGTGACGGCGGTGGTGGACAAACGGCTGGGGCACGGAGTGTCCATTGGAGTTTTTTTTTACTTCATAATTGGCGTCACACCTTTGGGCCACGGATGGGATTTAAACCCCATTACTTTAATTTTCGTAGGACATCGTATCCAGTAGATAGCGATAGGATATTTCGGAATATTAGTGTTTATAATTTTAAATGCAGTTCTTATCGCGACCTATAAACGCAACCTTAACTTTCGACAAATCTTTATTACGCAGACAACGTAGTACTTATACTTACGTAGTATTGTTTTGTATAAGTTTTTTTTATGCAGCTTGGTATGACGGGTCAAGCAGATTGCCCACCTGATGTTAAGCGGTACCTTCTGCCTATGAACAGTACTCACAGGTCACGTCCACCCAGGACACACCCTATGTGGCATTGCAGTGCGCCCGCCACCCTGAGACATAAAGATCAAAAGTATCATGTGCCTGTAATTTCACCGGCACCCATACCTTCAAACCGGAACACAGCAATGCGAGCACTACTGCTTTGCGGCAGAAATAGGTATGGTGGTAGTACTTCCCCGGACGAACACTTTCACATAAAAGCTCTACTACTAACAAACCTAACCTGCCCTACGCGAGTCAAGCCGCGCGGGTCAGCTAGTTATAAATACTTGTTGGATATACTGGTAGCTTATTATAGGATTTCGTTACCATACATCACACACAGTCACCTTATTAATTAATAACTTCTCGCCAAGCCGGATAAAACATATCCTTATCTTAACACACTAAAAGGAAAATAAAATTCCGTTTTTAATTAAGTTAATTAAGTATATTGCCTGTATTTAATCTTGGTTTCTATGATAAGGCTGAGCCGACTGGCGTCACCTCGACAAACACTCTGAGTAAATATTGTAGGAGATATCTACTTATCTGATAAGGACTCTGATTCAGCAAAGCCTGTCTCTTCATTTGCTAAGCTGATAATAATGTGGATAAACACTTCAATATATGTGGTACCCTCAAAATCTCAACCGGATGATGCAGTGTATAAAACTCTCGACCGACAACATTTTAAAAGAAGCAGGAAGTCGGTGGTTGGAGGCCGCTCAACATTGTTCGTCATCGTATTCAATGGGGGAGGCCTATATCCAGCAGTAGACTTCCACATGCTCATGATGATGATACTCAAAATAGAAGGCATCGATATTTTTACATCAACCAAAGAAATGTATGATCTACGGCTTATAACTTAGGTAGGAGTCATCAAAATAAGAGTTAGTAGGTGAACGTATTCTCTATCTGCGGTTAACATCCGGTCAGGCGTAATCAACGCAAACTATAAAAAGCGGTAATCATTATTTGCCAAATTTACCGTGTCATTGTGTTTTTAATTTAATGTTTATTACACACTAAACGCCACGAAAAGAAGCCACGCCACATACATACCCTATTGTAAGTTAACAAAAATGATCCCAAACACCTACATTATTTTGTAAACCAATTTTTTTTAGTTGATAACATCAAATTCAGAATAATATATTTGCCTATTAACGGCTTCAACACCAGAAACAGTAGGGTAAATGTCTTTAGCTTTTACCGTCCTCTAAATTCTAACTAACTGTTATCCTGTATTGCTCAGTTGCATGTCTCCACGCCATCCTGTAATGTGTCCCTTCCATAAAAACTCCCACCACATGTAACAAATAACACTAATCATTATTAAATTAGCTGTTTTATATTCAGCATGAAACTCTGTTTTGATGGTGCAGGTTTTTAGATTTTGTGCTGCTCATGTAGAAATAAACTTTATATCAATTTCACATTCAGAAACCTTAACATACCTTAGAAATAATTATACGATTTGAAGATTAGAATCTTCCTTATAAATAACGCGAAACCAAAGTATCTTCTGCTTCTGGAATTGATTGAAAACCTCTGCAGCTGTTGATTTCAGACCACAGTATAAATAATTGTTCAGACGAAGAAAACTGTTGATATATATGATGGACTTATTTTGTACAGTTACATTAATATGTGGCGCTAAAGGACTAACAGTAGATGAAGTCGCTGATCATCAGCTGAACCGGATCCTTCAAGATGCCTACCAATCAGAATATAAAGAGGGATACTGAAGTAACTTAAGGCTCACCCTTGTGGCACGAAATTCAAATTTTTTGATGTTTTTTGCCCAAATTTATGATATTCATGAGATACTATCATTTAAAACATGTGTTTTCGCGAAATCAACTTTTGCTATGCTATCTGAAGAAGTGTTGATGAGCTGTAATGGGCAAAAAACACCAAAAATTAGAATTTCGCGCCTTACCTGAAGAGGCTGATGGTAAAAAATGAAAAATAAATATTTGTGAAGATGGATGGATAATCACAGCCAATCACCAAATATCCGCAGGCAGGAACTTCAGGACTAAATATGTTAGCGAACCAATCCAAAGCATTACTATTAGGCAACAGAGAAAAACAATCTAGGAAAATGAAAGTTTGTTCATTCGCTGAACCATTATAATTATACAACATAAATGTACAAATAGCAGTTCGGGAAACGCTAGTTGATGAGTGTGTCCGCTATTAGGAAGCGGTTATTATACCACAGCATCATATCATATCTTTCCACAGAGGCCATAACTAGAAGAAGAAATAAATAGTGTCTGTGTCAAATTAAAAAAAAACTGTCGTTGATCACTAATATTATATACCCTTTTCGTTTGTGATCAACAAGATCACAAACGAAAAAGAGATAAGTACTACGTATGTCATTGATCACACAGAAGACATGAAGCATGTTTTAGAGACTCAGATAGCTGTAGTTAATCACTTTAGTCTACTTATTAAATCATCGATCGGTCCGTTGCTGATCTACAATCAATGTCTTATAAAAGAGAGCTTCAACCAGTTTTTCAAAACCATTGACGGACGTCTGTGATCCGTTACCTGCGCGCTCGCAACGACAAGTTTTTAACTTTTTACCACATTTGTGCAATGTTATTCGTTACGTAGGTAACTGTGATTCTAATGGCTCTTAGTTTTTCAAGCAACTGTATTGAGGGCGATCGTCTATAATTGATCAGTATGAGCGAAGATTACTTGTTAGTTGCTGGTACCGTAATAGTGGCTGTTTTAATCTCAGGTTCTGTTAGGTATGATACTGCAATGGGGACAGTTAAAATGGCTAAACTCGAGAGTACCTACATGAAATATACGTTCTAGCTTTGAAGCTCTAATAGATACTTGTGATATTTTTCACGTGGTGCTCTAGTTTGAAAAATTATCTGATAGGTATCTAGTTTTAGTCAAAAATAAATTAAATTAAATTCAAATGAAATCAAGGCATTTACTTATCTATCTTTTGACACAATAATAATTAATATGCACTTACAAAAGAATCAAACTTTTGATAAATCTTTCTTTATCTCTGAAATTCTAAGCCGAGTTTTACGAATAACAAAGCGACCCTTATAATATATAGTGTTGTAATTATGGGTTTATCTCTCAGTCGGATAATTGTATTATTTGTACGCACATAATTTTTTTATTTTTTTCATAATTATACTTTTATTTACGGAAAGAATAATAGAAGAAGGGATGCACAAAATTTTAAAAAATACAAATAGAAAAGTTGTGCTAAAAGTTGTACTAAAATGAACTAAAGGTAACTAAAGTTGTGCTAATGAACTAAAGGTAGCTCAACTGATCCAAATCACTACCGGACGGAAGGTTGCTGGCTGCATTGCCACGCTGAATAGCAATACTAATGCGTTGAGCCAGATAAGAGCCAGCTCCCGCGTCACGCGACGCTTTCACCAGACGCCCTGAAATAATATTTCATAAATACAATTTTGATATTATTCATGGTCATTATTGAACGTTCCCTAAACCGATTTTTACATGAGTGTGTATTTACATGACTTCTTCCAAATGCTTTATCGTACCAACACATCGCTTCTGAAGAACCACGAAATAAACCGGCAATAATACAACGAATAAAAAAAAATGTGTTCATACATGCGGTTGACTCATAGTCTTGCTCATTCTTTATTAATAAACTCGTTGACTTCCTTTTGTCCTAATTAAAATGGTCTTAAATGTAAAACTTTAGGTTTTGGTTTTACCAGCTTTTTCCTTAAAGATTACCATATAAGTCATAATTATTATAAATATAATTCAATTAAATTTTTAATGAATGGCTTGGAGTGGTGTTGCCAATGTCACGTAGTAAGTAAGGCTTGCAAACGATGGAGAATGATCGGTGATTAAAAAGATACTTAGTCGATTATAAATATAGCTTCAGAGTCTACGGCTTACACTTGTTCGTTTATTATGTTTGACCAGTATATATTGACTACAAAATAAATCATTAGGTACATTGCTCCAAGGTTAATTCTTGCGGCTTTACGCTCTGAGTAATAACAAGGAAGCTATGGAGATGCTCCAGAGCACGCTTATTATTGTATGAACTATATAGATGGCTGAAAAGCCATTTTAAAAAACTAGAAGTCGATATGTTTCACAGGATTGGGCTATATATTTTTTGTTCTCTGTTATTCCATACCTAACTTAAATGTTTTTTTTTATTTAACTTATTCTTCCTTTCTTCTCCATCGGTTGACAGTTCTACGAGCTATATGGCCAGCCCATTGCCACTTCAATTTGCTATTCTGAGAGTTATGTTCTTGATCTGAGATCTTGGTTCTTGCCATTCCGGGTTCTATCACGGAATGAAACTCCGAGCAAAGCTTAATTTAAACATAAAAACTGTATAATACGCTCGACATATAAGTAGACATATAACTAGGTTTGTCTAATAAAATGATACTAAATGATCGATGTGCCACCTGAATGGTTAGCTCACTGTTGGATTTAATTGCGTTTATGGAAGAATTAAATCTCATATTGATCAGTCAGTATATTATGACTCTAAGGTTATAAGACTTACGGCCATAAGATTTACTATGCATTAGTGGTGCTCGTTATTCATAATGATGCGCGTATGATATCATTTTACGAGACTCGACTTAATGAAGCATAATACGGGAAAAGATGGATGGTGGAACTACCACTATTAAAATAAATAAAATAAATAAATAATGCTGGACAGTTCACACAACATTGTCTAGCCCCAAGCTAAGCAGAGCTTGTGTTATGGGTACTAGACAACTGATATACTTAATACAATATATTACATAGATAGATATTTTTTATTATATATAGAAAATACCCAGAACACCCGGAACAAATATCTGCAGATCACACAAATATTTGTTCCGAGGCGGGAATCGAACCCGCAACCTCCTGCGTCGCAGGCGAACGTTCGCCCGCCGCGCCACAGAGGTCGTCACTATTGGGTTGATATTGCATCCTGAGGCATGGTTGATGTGTTTTTATAGAACCTAACCCTAGTCTTGGTGGTATCGGCCTAAGATAAGGAATCCTCGAACTCCTCCTATAGATGTCGTAAAAGGCAACAACCATGGGCAGCCGCATCCTCCTGAGTAGGTACTATATATCAATAGGTACTGAAATCACCAATCTGCCTACTAGCAAATATTACCGTTGCATTCTATAGGGGAGGCTTCCGCCAACAGTTGACCTCTAACGGCTGATGATGAGGATAGTGAGGATGATGATGACGATGATGTACCCACTCAATTTGTTAGACTACCCACTATCGCGGTATCGCTTAAAAACCCAAACACTATCGAAAAAACATATGGTACTAACTTTGGAGAAATTCTAATGACACGTACATTTTGAGGTTTCTTTTTTTAAACTTTGTGAATGACAGAACAAGCATATGGTTCACCTCTACCTTTAACTATGCATTGCCTCATAGGTCACGACTACGTGCCTAGGACGCACCCTAGGTGGCATTGCACTGCGCCCGCCACCCTGAGACATAAAGATGAAAAGTCTCATGTTCCTGTTATTTCACCCTTCAAACAAGAACAAAGCTATGCGAGCACTTCTGCTTCGCGGCAGAATTAGGTATAGTAATAGTTCCCCAGACGATATATTTCACAAAAAAGCTCTAATATAACTAAAAAGCAAGAATCAAGAATCTAAATCTAGAATTTCGAAAGTGTGAAAATTACGACATTTAAATTTTCATGTGAACTGAACGGCTTCAACCGAGCTCATCCCAAAAGCTGTCATAAAGATATCAAATAAAAAGCAGAAGAGCACACCTGATATACTTTACACCTTTCTCTTATAACCATAATACCAGTACTTAAATACGAGTTTACTATTCTGAAGTAACGCTCGACAATAGCTGGCGCCATTGCAGGCTTATGGACCTTTATGGCCCAAATAGCAGGTCATATAATATATCATGGCTGTATAATGACTACGTGAAATATAGGCCATTACGGCTATCCGTTAAATTAAGCACATGCTGTATAGCTATGCTAGTACCTACTTATTACCTAAATGTGTTTATAGCTAAGACAATTCAAGCAGGTGCTCTTTCAATGTGTCTGTGTTTATTAAACCTAATTATTTATTTGACTGATACAATTTCATAGAATAATAAAAAAATACAATGTGGCATATTATTGTGATTCATATGTCAGATTATTTGATTGAAATCGGACGTTTTTTATTTAAATCAGTATTTTTTTATTCAAATAATAGTAGTTTTATTTTGATACCTACGCATTTATTTACGATTTTGCTCCATCATTTTTTTTAAAAGAATCATTGCGAGGTTAACTAATTCACGCCTTTTTAGATTTGTTTGTTTTTTTAGAAGAAAACCTCACTAATTAGGCAGCTGTCTTTGTCCCTAACTTCTTTCTTAGTAAACAGCGAAGCAAGTAAAATGTACAATATACAAGATTCCACCGGGGACGACAGACAGATAGAAAGTGACTAACTATAAACGTAGTAAAATGTACAATATACAAGATTCCACCGGGGACGACAGACAGATAGAAAGTGACTAACTATAAACGTAGTAAAATGTACAATATACAAGATTCCACCGGGGACGACAGACAGATAGAAAGTGACTAACTATAAACGTAGTAAAATGTACAATATACAAGATTCCACCGGGGACGACAGACAGATAGAAAGTGACTAACTATAAACGTAGTAAAATGTACAATATACAAGATTCCACCGGGGACGACAGACAGATAGAAAGTGACTAACTATAAACGTAGTAAAATGTACAATATACAAGATTCCACCGGGGACGACAGACAGATAGAAAGTGACTAACTATAAACGTAGTAAAATGTACAATATACAAGATTCCACCGGGGACGACAGACAGATAGAAAGTGACTAACTATAAACGTAGTAAAAACGATCTACACTGGAATTGGAGTATAGTCATAATGGATTTGTTTTTTTATCAGGCATGTTGACGAAAAGTCACAATATAGGTAGACTTTGATTGAAACTACCTATAACATTTCACCAAAAACTCACGAATTAATGACTGATTGATCCAAAACACGAGTATTTTTAAAATTGCGTACCTCACTATGTAAATTTTATATATGTGCCCGTTGCCTAAGCCGTGGGAATTACCTTGAAAATTGACAAAAAACGCTTGTTTCTATTCTTGATGTAATTCTAAAAGCCTTAATTGATTTAAATGACATGATTTTAGAGAAAAATATAAAATCATCTCACAGTTCTGAATACAAGTAGGTAGTTGTATTGTTACCTGCTATTCTTGTTTTGTTACCTAACGATACCTGTAGTTTCTTGAAAACAAACTGAAATCGCGAATATAGTAAATATAAAAATAAAACTGTGCTAGTCTTGCACTTGCGGTCCATATCTCACGCTATTTTAATATGAAACGCAACATAAAGTTATTAAAACAGATGATGATGGTTATTCTTGGAAGAAACACTATAAAAGATGATCTCAGAATAACAAGTCCCAATTCATCCACCGATGATGAGTCATGTTTGCGGATATCTTCTCTGTTTCAGCTGGAAGGGTTCGTTTATTTATAAATATGACGATAATTTCTCTTGAAATAAATGGAATTCACGAAACTCGACTGACTCAAAGTCCTTGAATAACCTTTTTGGATTTGTAATAACTTTGAAAATATATGAGTAATCAAATTGCCTGTTGCGTTGTAGTCATCGAGCAACACGACGGAGGCCTGCAATGCTCTAAGGTTGTAGTCGCCTCTACCTTCGACCAAAGTAAAAAGGTCTCTGGTAAAGTAGGTATTAATTCAACGGATTTTCCTCACTAGGCAAATTAATTATATTACTAAAAATATCTAAGTGACGTCATTTATTTTTTAACTTCGTAAATGATGGAACTAGCCGATGGCCAAACCTCTGCCTTTAACATTGCATTACCACATAGAGCACGTTCACCTAGGACGCTCCCTATGTGGCATTGCACTGCGCACGCCACCCTGAGACTTCACCTGTAATTTCACCGGCACCCTTACCCTTCAAACCGGAATACTGCAATGCAAGCACTACTGCTTTGCGGCAGAAATAGGTATGGTGGTAGTACTTCCCCGGACGAACTCTTTCACAAAAAAGCTCTACTACTACTAAAATACTGTATGCAGGTGAGTCCTGATCACATATAATAATGTATTGTAACTTCTACAATAAAAGTTTTGCACTGTATAGAGGATAAGGGAAAGCTTTTGGTATACGTACTAGATATATTTAGTCAGTCCTGAATTTAGCGACTGTCTTCTTTGACTCTTAAAATATGTCAAGATATTTTATTATGTGCATAAATATTTTTGCATTACATTTCAATTACCCTGCAAGTCAAGTTGGCGCAACTTCATTAAAATATCGCAATTAAAAAGTAAAAACTCTTTTTATTAAACTTGTTGATACGTCTTGTTGAAAGACTGATTCGTCAGCTGTTATATTCATAGACGTAGAATTTTCGGTACGCTGTTGTATTGTTGCATTTTGACAGTTTTAACACTGTCTTAAAGTTTTTAAACTTAAAAAGAGGAAACTTCCTAACATAAAACATTCCCATTTTCAAGTTGAGCAGCGTTAAGACTGACAACATGAGCAAAATAACACCTGTCACAGGACTCATGACTTTATTTTACAAAGTATAACTTTAAAAATTATTATTGTTATGGTATTTCGGTAAAGTCATCGATAAATAGAAATAATCTATCTATCCAAATTATTAGTTGAGTACTTCGATCGTTGTATTCTTGATCGAAGGTTGAGTATCAATTATTTTAGTTTTTCACTCTCTACGTTACTACTACCTTATTATAGTTATATGTAATACATTAATATTCCTTCCCATTTATTTTAACAACATCCTACTTAGTTTTTTGTCTATTATTATTTATTACAATATTATATTTTCTGTTTTAGTTTTAGTTATTAGAGCTTTAGAGTATCGTTTACTTTGTTTGAAAGGCACGCCTCAGCATCTTTTTGCACGCTCTGGATGGACTGGTAGATAATGGTCTACCTAGCACTATTATTTGGTGTGAAAGTTTTAACAAAATAATCAAGACTAAACCTATGCACATTATCACAAAGCTACAAGAACCATGTTGTTGTTATTAACCACGTGTATTTGCAAAACTAAACATGTTTTAAATTAGGTACATAATTGATTGAGGGTAGAGTTCTATTTTACAAGGGATGGTTGGCTTATTTCGAGTTGCTATTGATTTATGCAAGCAGGTGTGGTTTCGGGTGCATCTTGGCAGCTCTAGATCAAAACTACTATGGTTTTTCTGTGGCTCTGCGTCGCCCTGCGAGGAATTCGCGTGGGAGACGTACTACCATTGTACTACCATTGTGTGGTGTCGTGCTATTTTCTTTCTCGCTATCGCGTGCGTGAATTTGTAACGTTACTTGTGTGGCATTAAAGTTGCGGGTTCTTGCTATTTGTTCAATTGTATGGTACCTACAGTTCCGCAGACTTCAGTTAAGTTGTGTATGACACCAAATTTTAAAATTGACAGCTGTGTGACTAGCTTCGTTTCAATATGTTCCTTGACCATAGTAGATAAGTTGTTATTCTGTGGTGCTATGTTACCAGACCAGACTAAAGAATACTACAAGACAAGACAAGACAATATTCTTCTTCAATACAGCATTCGAAAACGTATAGGGCGTGCTCAGATGTTTACAATGACAGTACCATGCTATATTAGGTATGGTAATAGCAACTGCCCACATGCCTGTTTATTCAAAATGCAGTGTAATTACGTATCATAAATAGAACATATCAGCGTAGTTTGCAAGAACCAAGAATCTCCATCAATTGCAATTTGCTTGGATATCCAACAACTCCTACTTAGAGATCGAAGTATAATAACATGCAATAGTTGAACTGTGCTGTGTCTGCTGTCTGCCCTAGAATAGCCCCAACTCTCTCCTTCACTGGATGTCGTAAAAGCTGACTAAGGGATTACACTAGAGGATGGGTAGTAACATCCACCTGAGTACTCAACACCGATACTTCGGTTACCAATCCACCTGCCAAGCGTGTTGATAATGGCAAATGCCCCTTTTGAATTCTATGGGGAGGCCTCGTCCGGCAGTGGATCTCTAAAAGCTGCTGATGATGATGATGAAAAGTTGATATTTTTTTTAGATATGTTCTAATCTTACTGTTCTCACTTCTTGGATTATTTCGATTTTGAAGCAATAAAGTTGACTTATTATTACTTATTAAGTTGATATAGATATCAATAAATTGCTTGCCAAGTTTGTCATGTTTTTATACCAGCATTACATGAACCTCTCCAGTATTTCGGTAATTAAACATCCCTCATAAAAAATTATGGGTTTCCTTATTGCATCCACTGATGGCATGCGATGGCGTGCCATAACGGAGATGGTGGCAGAAATAATAATCGATTGTCGAAGAAGCGCGTACGATTCGATATCTGACAATTAATCATGCACCTATAAGGCTTTCAGTGCAAAATTACCATCTATAATAAGCTGCCGACAACGATTTATCACTTATTAATTGGTTACGGTAAGAAAGTTTCTTTAAAACGTGAAGAAATGGCTGTACGAATTGGATAATATTGCTTGAAGTTAGGCGGCACTGGATCTGAGAAGGCAGTGCAATTAAAGAATATTAATTGAAATTACAGGCATATGAGATCTTTATGTCTCAGGGGCGGGCGCAGTGCAATGCCACATAAGGTGCGTCCTAGGTGGACGTGACCTATGACGTAATGCATTGTTAAAGGCAGAGGTTACCGCTTAACATCAGGTGGACTATCTGCTTGTTCCGTTATTCAAGCAGTTTTTTTTACCGTTTATTAGATATTTTAATAGAGAATAGTAATAGAGATATTTTATTACCCAATTTATATTCATCCAACGTTTTAATAGAAAGGCAATAATTATTTATTGTTATTGAAGAAATAACCATCATCTACCATGCCAGCAAATTCTCAAAACAATTGAAGTAAAATTCCACCGTTAAAGTACCATAAAACCTCTCGGCCCCAATTAATAGCCTCTTAAGCATAATTTATTTAATTATTTATCCATTTTCTCAGCGTAACTCAAAACCACAGAAGCTACGTTGAAAACAATTTTAAAGCTACACCTCGAATTAACACGAAACATAAAACAACAGGAAATTTCAATATAATTGTTTACCGAAGTGTCTTCCTTATCCTACACTAATTTGTTCTATACATCCTATACTATTAAATGAGTAATATTAAGTTTTCCGAGCAAAACGCGTTATTCCAAGTTTAGGTTAAGCAATGATCTGCGAGGTCAGTATTTGGATGGTTGACCACTTGTACTTGTAGTGCAGACTCTTCTCCGCAACTAGGCCACCAATGGGCCCTTTTTGCGTACGGGTGACCACTTTTACGTGTAACTTTTTAAAGATTTCGAAACCCGAGCGAATCTTGGTCACTCCAGATATTTTTCATAATTATGAAAGTTGGTACCTAAATATATGTGTTATGAAGTAGGTAACTTATTTTAAACTAAAGCTTATAATACTAAACTCTGGCTTTTAATAGTTTTCTAGGTAAAAAGTCCAACTTTTTCCATGGAGTCCGCAGAAATAATAGTGTATTGTAAATTTCAGAGTGTTTGCTTGTATACCATCAGGTATCAATGGGTACGAGTATAGTACTTACAATTATTATTTCTGCTTGAAATTTAAAGCTTTAATTGAAAGCTTTAATTAATTCAGTACCATATTTCTCAGTACCTAGTCACTAGGTACGTATGTTTTTAGGTATTTTTTACTATTATTATTAGTCATGCCCCATGTCATGCAGGTTGTTAAGTTTTATTACTTCTCTCCCCGTATATCTAAGAAAGACCATGCCGACGAGCAATAAGAAAAATACTAGTCAATTGAATGAATATCAACACTCTTGGAATGCAAACAGTACAAATTTGCATTGATTGATGTGGCGTTGACGGTAACATCAGATGTCTATCAGTACTCGTATCGGTATTCTCTACACACGCGCGTGCATCCCATAACTTATATGACTCATATTTTATTAAGACTATTGTACTGCTAGGGCGTTTGAGCTCTTTTGAATACTAACTCACAAAATGTCATGGACTTTGATGAGATAATATCCAATACGTTTTTTGTGAAAAAAATATTTTTCAATACAAGCTTTTATAAAATTAGTAATCGTAAATTCGTAAGCGTGTGCTGATCAAACTGCCTAAACACGGCCAGTCTACGATTATCAGCCGCGGAGTTCCATTGTCCACCTTCCGTCTCCATCATCACAGATCAGCTCGCTCACACCATCATATTGTATTGTCATCGAAACTTGACAGGTATGCCAAATTGCTGCTCAATCAGTTGAGGCTTTAAAATTCAGGTGCAAGTCAAACATATCCAACCCGGACATACATTGCAAGTTAATATAAAGCTAGTTAAATAGGAGCAATTTTCGTTTGCTTACAAAAGGTCTCATGCGATCATAGTATGCGATGTGATCATAGTACTATGAGGCAACTGTTAGTTTTAATCAAAAGATAACATAGCGGTAATGTCAACATAGCTTAAACTTCAATGTGATATTTTATTGCGGAATATGATTTTTATTACAACTTTTGTTGCTCGGTGCATAAATATCCATGAAGGGCTTTGATCTCGCAACTTAGGCGTGCGGATGTGCAATCGATCACAATTTTATTGTCTTCTTTACGAGGCCTGTAAGCTCCACAGCTATTTTATTAGTTTCTATCGTGTTTGTAAATAGTTACTATATTAGTAGAGATCACTAAACTTGATAAACAGGTACATACAAATATGTGAACAACGCTCAAATGAATTAAACGAATAGCCCCACCAATAAAACATTCATGTAAACAACTTTCCAACAACATAATTCCCCTTCACACTAATCCTTTGTGAGAACGAAGACATTCCTGTTTCAAAGAAGGCGTTGTTTTTTTTAAAGTTCACGGTATTTCTGGTGCTGCGTGATTTCATTGTTCCCCTCCGGACAGTTGTTCTAATTCACTTTACGGTCAATGACTATTCCTTTTAAACAATACAATCGAACAATCTCTAAAGGGAGATATACGGCGCTTAAACATCTTTAATTAGTGAGAAAGCTCTTTAATAAAGTAATTTAGTAGCTATCAAGTAGAGCCCTTTTATGACTTTCGTTAAGATAAGGCTATTTAGTTTTATGATTGTTTTTATTATGGTGTCCTTGATTGAAAATCAATATCTATGATTTCTAAGTTATCATGGCTTTGTATCATTTTAGGAATATAAACTACTTATCCACCAACTTTATTATTCTCTTGTTGTAGTTTCGTTGTCCTTTTAAAGGTCCTTCCTCATTTTGTTTTATTTTATCCAACGTAAAGTTTAAGGTTTTGAAAAAGGACATCTAAACAGTCAATAAAAGGTCAGCAGGATAATAACTCCACATGTCGATACTACATGTATATTTATTTATTTGTTTGTGTTCTAAGTTATCATGGCTTTGTATCATTTTAGGAATATAAACTACTTAACCACCAACTTTATTATTCTCTTGTTGTCATTTCGTTGTCCTTTTAAAGGTCCTTCCTCTTTTTTTTATTTTATCTTACGTAATGTTTAAGGTTTTGAAAAAGAGCATCTAAACATTCAGGTCAGCAGGATAATAATTCCACATGTCGATACTACATGTACATTTATTTATTTGTTTTTGCATACAGTAATTTGTGTACCAAACGAAAATTGCATTCAATATTCAAGCCATATAACATTCACGCAAAAAAACAGAGGTCAGTTCATTGCTGGTAGGTTTATAGTATTATCGACTCAAGCCAGCAATTAACTGACCTCTGATTGTCCTCTTGTGTCAGGATATTTCTTGGGAACGAACCAATAGGTACTCTATACTGTCCAATGACATACTATATGTAATATGTTTACTAAATATTTCTTGAAGTTACGACATTTGAAGATTTTCGACTTCGTTCTTTGAATACCTCGCCCAATTCTCCCCTCTAGATCCCTTCGTAAGAAAGGTTCAGAAAGTCACGATACCTCAATAGAAAGTCGACTTTGTATTTCGAAAACAATTTCTCCAAAACCATGGAAAATCTAACAATGGAAGTATTAAATCAAAATGGACAATGTATTTGTATTCCCCTAGTCACGTCCGTCTGACATGAAGTGGAGTACAATAGTTTTTCGGGGTGGTCATGGATATTGCCGTCCAGAGTGACAGTGACAGCTCGCGAGTGTTTTAATTACGTTCCATTCTACCCTCATTCTAATCTAAATTGTGATAGTCATTTGGTGAATCCGTTGAATTTGATAATAGTGCAAATTCTTGCTCCAAAACGTTGTTTATCAATTAATACTATTGAAAGGACTTCGATCGAATTGAATTTATTGTCATTTCACTAAATTACTGTTTAAATATCCAATACAATATAACCAGAGAGAGCTGTCTGAGAGGCACAAAAATATTACTGCTTTTGAAGATAAAAATAAGGACTTGAGTAGGATGAAATTATACTGATGCAGGCCTTGTACGAGAAAACACTATATTTTTTATTTTATGTAGATATTTCCATTAACTTAATTTAAAAACAAATAAGATATCGTGTTTTTTCAGTCATTACCGTATTTAGAAATGTATTTCTCAAAAGAAAATTCTGCTAAGAAATTCGCACTAAGAAATAAGTCTCCGAAAACCAACAGCTAAACGGGGAGCAGAAGTTTGTATGTTATATCACTTCACTCAGGAGTTCCACTACTTTATCATCGATGTCCACTGCTGGACGACTCCCCATAGATTGGTGATTGCAATATTGGTGTTAAGTACTCAGATGGATTCTACTACTCAAAAATCTCAAAGCTGTTGTAATCCCTTAGTCGGCTTTTACGACATCCACGGCAGGAGATGAAGGGGCCTCTTTTAGGCCGGACACACCAAGGAATCAATCAACTAGTTAGAAATAAAAAAAATACTTTAAGTAGGTACCTATATGTAATGCTTGTATTTCCTTTGTTTTAGGTAAGTGTCCAAGGCTGCGTGTGAACAACGCGAATGCTATTTATCCTTGAAATCGACCCACGTGCCACAGGTATCTGCATATTCATTACTTCATAGTTTATTGAGTTGTACTGGCTATAAATCAATAAGTACGTAGCTAAACTAGTAGTCCTGCGAATAGTAGACCTCGCGAGCTAAAACAATTTTGCAACAATTGTGTTCAGTTTATATCCAAACATCATCTTAAGTTTTTATTAAATTTTTACATAGGTAGTGAAAACGTTACCTATTTCAAAAAACAAATACTCTTTAACTGCTTGAAATAGTAGGTACAAATCGATAAAATAACAAACATCTACTACAACGAAACACCGACTGCGTTTACGATGACTTTAAAGGAGGGCGAGTACCTACCTACTTGCATTTTTATTTTTTTTATTTTTTATACTACTGACTGACTGAACAAGCAGATGGCCCACCTGGTGTTAAGCGGTAACCTCTGCCTATGAACAGTACAATACCTCATAGGTCACGTCCACCTAGGACGCACCCTATGTTGCATTGCCCTGCGCCCGCCACCCTGAGACATAACGATGGAAAGTCTCATGTGCCTGTAATTTCACCGGCACCCATACCCTTCAAACCGGAACACAGCAATGCGAGCACTACTGCTTTGCGGCAGAAATAGGTATGGTGGTAGTACTTCCCCGGACGAACTCTTTCACAAAAAAGCTCTACTACTAACAAATACTTGCATAATCTATATCTATACCTTGACAACCTCTTGCTTGACCGATTTTGCTCATAGCCGAAATAGTAGTAGTCATAGTAGTAGTAGAGTTTTTTTGTGAAAGAGTTCGTCCGGAGAAGTACTACTACCACATCTGTTCAGGGTGTTCTGGGTATTTTCTATGCATAATAAAAAATATATCTCTATGTAATATATTGTATTAAGTATATCAGTTATCTAGTACCCATAACACAAGCTCTGCTTAGCCTGGGGCTAGATAATGTTGTGTGAACTGTCCAGTATTATTTATTTATTATTATTATTATCTATTTCTGCCGCAAAGCAGTAGTGCTCGCATTGCTGTGTTCCGGTTTGAAGGGTAAAGGCTACCGGTGAAATGCACATGAGACTATTCATCTTTATGTCTCAGGGTGGCGGGCGCAGTGCAATGCCACATAGGTTGCGTCGTAGGTGGACGTGACCTATGAGGTAATGCACTGTTCATAGGCAGAGGTTACCGCTTCACATCAGGTGGGGCATCGGCTTTTTCCGTCTATCAGTAGTATAAAAATAAATAAAAAATATAGACATATTTGAATTTAGATCTGAGTGAGTACCTACCGAATTTTTCTGCCAAGTATTATCAAAATCCCCCCTTTTAGAGGGAAATGCCTCTTCAATCAATAATCACTGACGACATAAAAAACTATGAAATTGTAGAACCTGCATGTATATCAAGTCACAAGAATAGTTGTAGAATATGACCTGTACGTGAGTACCAACATGGACAGATGAAAGCAAATTTTGCCAGTTGATAAGGACTCCCTCGGTCAATAAAATCCACTTGGTCCATTCAACGCTTTAGGCTACATTTGGAGGCCTAACATCATGGTAGAGGCAAGATAGGTCTACATTCCTGAGGAATCTACAAAAAGGGATGCTAAGGATATAAATCAACATAATCTTAACCTAAAAGAGTTTTTGTATGGTATATGGTAGGATTAGTAGATACAACATAACATAACATCCAACAGTTACATACATAGTCCTGATCCCACACTAGGATTCCCTGTGTCGTGGGTATCAGAAACTACGAGTACCATTGTACCATAACACCCAGACCAGGAACAAATATTTGTAGATCATGCAAACATTTGTCCCGCAGCGGGAATCAAACCCAAAACCTTTTGCATCTCAGCCGGCTACTCGCTCGACGCGGTACAGAGGTCGTCAAAAAGATCGTATATAAGATGTCCATGCCCCGAAAAGGAGAATCTTCAAACGTTTCCTTCATAAATCATATCCAATCGCATAAGAAACCTCTTACTGTACTTTACCTTCTTCAAAGCGTTCATAATTTATTTAAACATTTGTAAGCGTTTGTTCTTGTTGAACATATAGCGAGAGTGTATATGGTAGGTACAGCAGGGAACAATCAAGACCTTATTCCGTTTTGTTCCGCACAGAACAGACCGAGGCTTTGTCAAGTTGTAAGCAGTCCCCACACCTGGCTTTCGTCAGGTCATTCAAGGCTTTAGTTATAGACCTAGTCATAACATCATGGAATTATACAAATATGCAATAATTTCTGCTCTACATCTAGTAAAGTAGTTTTCATGCATTACGTTTGCTCGCTGCGTACCTAAAACGCAGTGTGCCTTTGGGGGTCCGTTACGGAAACAAGAGAGCTGCAATAAGGTTTTTTTCCTGTACTGAAATATCTTTATTTACAGAAAGAATACTACAGCCAAACAAGAAGGTAATACAAATAAAACTGGTGAGCTTTCTAAAAACCATTGCAAACGATCTAAAGATAGCTCAACTGATCCTAATCACTAACAGGCGGAAGCGTATCTATAACAGTGTAATATGTAACTATTTTAAAAAGAAAAGTTGTGTTATTTTTCCTACTTATTAACCCCCGACGCAAAAATGACGGGGTGTTACAAGTTTGACATGTCGGTGTGTGTGTCTGGGTGTGTGTGTCTGTGTGTGTGTGTGTGTGTGTGTCTGTGTGTGCGTCTGTGTGTCTGTGTGTGTGTCTGTCTGTGGTATTGTAGCTCCCGAACGGATGAACCGTTTTTTTGTTTTGTTTGGAAGTTAAATTAGTCGGGAGTGTTCTTAGCTATGTTTGATTAAAATCGGTTCAGCCGTTTAATTGCGTTGAACGTTTTTTTAATTTTTACAAAATTAATTACTTGTTATATAAAAAGTTGTCGGGTAGCAACATTGTTAAGGCAAAGATAAATACTTTGTTAAGGAAAAGATAAGCCTACTATGTTTTTGCAAAATTAGGTTTAAACTACTACTATTCTTACTCGCATTTTGTCTAACAGTGGAGACAAAATAACGGTGCGTTGCACTACAAATCTACAATACATGCAGCTGTCGGCGCCCGAACGGAAGAAGAATTAGTTGAGTAAACACGTTGACAGAATTATCTGCTATATTTATTTATGTTACCGATAAGTGCGAGAAACGCATAAGAAAGTACCATTTCGAACACATTTCCGAGGTGTTGTATCAAATTACGGATCTTATTGTTGATTTTATAACCGATTCGATAGATGGAACATTCGAGATTAGTACAAAAGATTAGTGGAATACGGTCCTTGGGTATTGTCAGGCTATTGTGATTTCAATTGTGGAGTTTACAATACGTGCTCACTGTGAAGAGGCACACGGAAATGAGACCCCTAACAAGCACCTTTTCAATAAATTAGTTCCTCTCAAAACATTATCGCTCGTATATAAAATTGGAGTCTATACTCCGTGTAGCTTAGCTTTGGTTTGGCCACAGATAAAAGAATACTATACTAGGTTTGGCTGTCTTTCTATGCCTTCCTTTAATGATATGGATAAGGATGTAAACAGCTAAACCATACCATGGTTAAACCACATTTATAAATAACACGGTACGGTATGATTTTAAAAATAAACAACACCATTAATAAGAAAGTACCTATTATAACTTAGTAATATGAATGTTGGTACTCTAAGGTTTAAAGTATTTATTGTCGAGGATACCAAACGAGTTAAAGTAATTCTTATTAGGGTCCATCAAAGTATTGAACAGAGCAACAAAATCGTAGGTTTTATAGTCTTCACGAAGAATTCGACTCTTTCTCTCGATGAGCCTGTTGGGCAAATAGCCGTCCATACATCAAACTGCCTATTATCTAAACGAGATCCTCTTCCGCGTCAGTTCCTTTGTCATGTCACAGAATAAGGGACATGGAAATATTCTGAGCTAATTGTGATATCAAATAAATGGTTGTTAGACAATTTACTGCAGAATAAATAATGTGCATCTGCAAAGAAATTCTAATAACTCTACGATGGACTTCGCATTCCATAAACGACGATTGCCGAGGCACATTATTATCCTCGTAGTTGTATTGTTCAGTAAAAGTTGTTCATTATAAGAACGCAAAGTCACGCAGTGAGCTATGGAGAGAGCTATTGAGGCTTCACTACTTGATAGAATCCGAAACGAGATCGTGTTGCCGGTGTCTATAAGCTTCGGTGACCACTTTACATCAGGACTATTTATTGATAACGATAATTAGTTACAGGTCAAAATAAACAATAATAATAACAAGTGCATAAATCAATTATAAAAGTCAATAAAATTAAAAAGTTAAAATTAAATCATAATAATAGGTATAATATGGTAATAAATAATAATATTAAATGATTATTTTATCTTAAAAATCGGGCGGTGCTCATGATGAAGAGGCTTCTGAACTCAGTCTCGAAACGTCAGCAAAGTGACGAATAATAGTGGTAATTAGCCGTTTATCTTTTAATATGATTCCCAACCACGATAGTTTCAATTCTATGATTATTTTATCGACTATAAGTTGAATAATTAGTCAATATGAGATAGTTTTGTAGTAATATTCCTACTTCCTAGAAGATACAGATCGGTAAACAATTTTACCGTATTATTGTTGTGCAATGGGGTTGAAAGCGTGCATCCGTATCATAGGCGTGCGTGAGCGTGTGCCGAAAGCGCGCTGGATGCTGCCCACATCTCGCTTCGATGACCGTTATAGCACACGTGGCGCGTGCGGTGTTCCAATTGAGTTTAGAACAAATATGCGATTAGTTAGTCGGTTTAGGGTCGTTAATTTCACCCTACTACACGAACACCAAAGAAATACAAGCGTAGAAACTGGCAACTAACAAGTAGGCTCTTCCTGCCATTTTCTAAAAGAGACGTTGTCTACTTTTATTTTAATTCTTTTCCTAGTGTTTTCTTGAGTTATTTTGTGTTATTTTGGTGGCATTTTAACTAATGTAGCTCGTTTAAAAAGCACAAGTGTAGTGAAATGAAATGGAAGTGAATTGCGTGACTTTTGGAATTGGTAGAAATTGTCTACCAAAGTTTTAGTAAAATTGGCCACCGTTTTATTAAAACATGACTCGTCTGTGACTTTGACTACTTGGAAGGAGTGTAACGTTGAAAAATATAGTGAAAATACAATGAAAATACAGATACTTGAAAATGGCAAACGCAAAAGCCGTGCGGCGCCAATTATGAAGAAAAAAAAAAAACTAACAAGTACAAAATATATAATCATAACTGTCGCGAACTATTTCACCAACGTTATTTTCAAAAACCGGCCAAGTGCGAGTCGGACTCGCGCACGAAGGGTTACCATTATCTATAAAAACGGCAACAAAAACACGTTTGTTGTATGGGGCTCCCTTAAATATTTATTTTATTCTGTTTTTTTAGTAATTGTATTTATAGCGGCAACAGAAATACATCATCTGTGAAAATTTCAACTGTCTAACTATCACGGTTCATGAGATATACAGCTTGGTGACCGACGGACGGACGGACAGCGGAGTCTTAGTAATAGGGTCCCGTTTTACCCTTTCGGTACGGAACCCTAAAAATGGGACAAACCCTAGGCTATGTATGCAATCAATTTAAAATACAGATGAAACAGTTGATCTATCTAAAGACTGTTAAAACGATCTAAAGATCTAAATCACTACCAGACGGAAGCGTCCTAAGATACTGGCTGCATCCAGGCTGCATCTCACTAAATGGAAATACCAATGCTTTGAGCCAGATAAGAGCCAGCTCTCGGGTCCTGCGTTGTTACGACCAGGCGCCCTGAAATAATTTTGAAAACGCTGACGGCCGCTGTACTCCACGGCCCCAGAGTTTCAAAGTATAATTATTAGGTATTTCCCGCGGACTGAGTTCTGTGAATATTACTTATCGGATCACGTTAAACGTAACGGCTTGTAACGAGATCTTAAGCCGGAAATACCGAAGCACTGCTTACGAATCGTCTAAATATTGTGGCTGAGCAAATTTTACATTATCCGTGCATAAAAAAATACTTCCAATTGCACAAGACTAGTGTCAAATTGAAGTGAGTTTATGAGTATATTATGATGGAGATCAAGATAGAAACCGGAAATTTCTAAACGAAGGACAGCAGACGCATCACGATTAAGTTATTGTTTTAGAAATTGCATGGGAATAGCTACTTTTAACAATTTATAGTGGTGGCTTTTACTTAAAAAAAAACTTATCCTTAATATAAATACCGTAGGAATATTGTATAACCCGTGCTATTATAATTATTGATTACTAGCAGCACCCCACGGTGTTACCCGCATAGGTCTCGATCCCGTAGGAATATAGGGATAAAAATAAGTGTTATTCCAGTAGTCAAGCTACAAAAAAAAAAAAAAAAGAGCCGTTTTAGCGTAAAGAAGTAACAAACACACGCACAAACTTTCGTATTTATAATATTGGTAAATATGTTTCTAAAGCGCTTATTTTTCTTGATAATTATGAGACACACGGTTTTATTTCTAATTATAAGTGTCTATACCACTTTTACTTCCTTCAATTATCATTTAACCATTGATATAAATATCGCAGGGATGTTGTTTAAATAACCACGACTATTATGATTTCATTATTACGTGACACACAGTTTTTTCTAATTATAAATTTATGTACCACTTTTGTTTCTTTAAATTATGGTATAAATATCCTAAGGATATTGTAAGACCCGTACTATTATATACTATTATTTATATTTTAATTACGTTTAGAAGAGCACATATTTTTCTTGATAATTACGTCACACAAGGACTTTTTCTAATTATAAGTTTATACCACTTTTCCTTCTTTAAATTATCACTTAACATTGATATAAATGTCGTAAGAATATTGTAAAACCCGGGGTGCATCCGTATTGATCCCGCAGAAATTCATCTCACGAGCTAAAAGTAATAATAATTATTCCGGATTCATAATTAATTATAATTATAATATTATATTAATTCCCGTGGTATTATAATTTCATTATTTATATTTTAATTGCACCATTAGATTGTTAATCTGATAATGTCACGGCCAATTGTCAATTTCACTGGCTATAGCTGTCTTGTCATGGCCCTAGGTTTTTTGAATGGAATGGCTATAAAAATAGTATGAAAAAAAACACCCATACTACCGAGTGAATATCTATAATAGCCCGTGATTATAGAGACGGAAATGAGACGAGTGATATACTATATGTCACTGTAATTAGTGAAATTCATTAGCGACAAAAAATAAGTCGATTGTCTATATACGAGTAAGCACATCTCTTAAAATACTTATCCAAGCCTTAAATAAAGCCTAAGGTACACAGGTATCCCGGTCACCGTTCATTCGTCGACTTTCGCAACATTGAGCTGTGCAACGTATTTCTTGGCGCATTAAGCGTTGTTTATTATTATGTTGTTGAGCGGTTGTCGACAGTACTCAAGAATCTTTACCTGGTAGCACCGTGTACTTATATAATAAACTTACCTACTGATAAAAGTTTGTTTTGGTATAAGATATAAATCTTAAGTACTTAATATTGTAGACTACCGTAGGCTCCAACAGAAAAGGTATATACGAAAAAACAGGGTTATCAACAAACTACCACTAACATCATGGGTTACTTAACGGATCACGTCATCGAAAAAAAAACTAGAAATATAATAATACTTTGAATATGCAACATTTTTTTGGAAATAACATTCGTTAATTTTCTAGTCTCTCATCAGTTGTTCCGAGAAATAGTTTTAATTGATAACTAACTATTGATATAATAAGTATCGGCAAACACCTTAGAGCATTGCAGGCCTGATGGCAAATGCGTCAAAGCTGATCGTATTGTGAAGATGCGCATTTTTCATAAAAACCAACGTCGATAACTTTGTGGTTATTGAATATTCATAAATACTGAGAGCGGATTAATTATACGTCGTCTGTAAATGCCATTTTTTTTCTCTTATATATTAAACAATTCCTAAACAAATACGTCTGGTCTCCGAACTCGCTTGTAGTACTTAGGAACAAATCTCGTGGAACAGACCTTATTCTAGATTACACTTGTGCATACACGGTTTTTTTTAACGTTGATAGTGTTTTGTTTGGTCACCATCTCACCTGTTGGTAAGTGACGATGTGGCCGAAGATGGAGCACAAAGGTATAGAAGGCACCTATTCACTCTAAGCCTTGATAAGACTCAGATTATAGTTTTCAGGAAAGTCAGACGACGGTAGTGTTTTCCACTTCTTAGCAGTTCGCATTATAAAGGTAGAACTGAAACGTTTATAGAATAGAAGGTACTTAAACTAATGAGGTAAGGATGGTGAGCCGTACGCCTGCTCGTCTTATGATGAAAAGGAGATGGTGGGATCAGATGGTGAAGTTCCTGGGGCATTCCCCGAAATGTAGCCTACAGAAGATCGAAAGGCATGCAACTTCTGATACTGACGTCTCTTTATAACTTCGTAGGTAATCTGATTCCCAAGACACCGTTATCATTTGTAACTCCAGACGGCCGGCTTTTATCTATGGTCAATACGCCGGGCAAACAATTATCGAAGCGGTCCCGTGGGTACGGGCTAGTGGACTAATCTGCGGCGCAAATACGACATTCTATCATGCTGCATCAGGGTTACCAGGTACTCGATTCTTAGACGCCCAATTACATTGACAAGTTGAAATATCTGTAAAAGAGGACTTAAAATTTGAAGATCTGTCAAAATTAAGAAGTAATGCAAAAAAACATCGCAAGATTAAACAGCTAGTTATTTTCTAGCTTGTCATTACATCTTAATGATGATTTTTATCAATTGATTTTCTCCTTTGTAACTCATTTTTTTTAATGATATTCTTTCGTTTACTGCCATCTAACCTCATGGGTATAGTATTATTTTATCTGTGCTGATGATAAGTGCCGATGTGTTCTGAGATGGAGCACACTCTAGAATAAGCGTCCCATCGAGACAGCCGCGGATAAAAGCTTTTAATTTATTTAATGTTCCATTCACCCGAACCAGTTTAGGCCAAAAGATCGCATTATAAGGTCTGTAAAAACTATAACACGCTATCCAAAAACGGCAACATCTACATCATCTTTCTTATACCTATACTTATCTACTAGTTTTTAATTTAAGTCACAAATTTTTTACCTTTTGTATAGCTACCTATTTATTCTGCCTAGTTGGTTACATTCACAGTTCACAATTTAAAGGGCATTACTGTGGTTATCTTCATTTAAAACATGATAAAAGTTTTTTTTAAAAATATTTTTTAAATCTTTGTTTATCCAAATAATTAAATAAAATTAAACTGTTGTCTTAAAACATCCTAAATTATACTGATCCAGAAAGATTGTCCGGCAATGATTTCCACCTCTTAGCATTGGAGTCGCTTCGTGCGCATGTGTATCTCACATGGGTGGCCATCCCCGTACGTCATATCCCCAGTGTAGACCTAAAAGCCTATTTTCTCCCAAATCCGGATGTAGGGCAGCCCTACACGAATCGCGCTATCGTATTCCTATGCATTTCCGCGCGTCACTCCACCGTGTTTAATTTCACTTAGCCATTGATTAGTGAAGAGTCAGTAAGTAGACTCTTGTTATTCTGACCTAGATACAGAGGAAAGCGGCCCTGCCATTATCTATACAAACTACAAACACTGCAACGATTTTACTAAACAAACTAGTAGTTCGGCCGTGTGGGTGGATTTCATTCATAATTATTCGTCTCGTTCATACAACTGGATAATGTTGTTATTATAAGCATACCTATGTTTGTTTTGTTCCCCTTTTCTCTCAGCTAGAACTCAGGTCTATTTTAGTCTAGTACTACAATCTAGAATGCGATACAGACTCAGTTTAAACTTGTTGATTGTACATGCCATTTAGCTCTAGGTACCATTCGAAGAAAACTCTCAATATAACTCTATAAGTTCTATTTTTAATTATGTATATACTGCAAATTATGCAAAACTGAAGAAGAATTAATAACGGACTAACGGTTGTTTGCTTCTTAAACGAGTACTGTTTGATACTGTTTTAAGAATGTTTTTATAAACAGAGGAAATTACTTATTTTACAATCCGTTATGGTGGATGCTCTCGCTTGTTGCGCGAAATTAAACTTATTCGGTGTTTTTTGCTCATTAAAGCTCATAAACACATCTGCAGATAGCGAAAGTTGATTTCGCGAGAGGTCATGTTTTAATTGATAGTATCTCATAAATATCATCAGTTTAGAGAACTATGAGCTGTGCTAAAAACACCAAAACATTTTTGAATTTCGCGCCTCAAGCGTTCGTGTGTATCATTGTCATAAGTCGTATCCTAAGCGTTCCTCACCATACAATATTATGCTAAATTATACAATCACGAGAACACTCCGACGAATCGTTTAGACTTTAGATAACCAGACAGTAGGTATACTTACTACTGAATAAACATGTTTATAAGATTCAGTATACATTCTGTAGGCTCCATTTGACGGCGACTTTTATATTAAGAATGTGTCATTTAGCGTTCTTATACCTAGTAAGTATTGTCATGAACTCAGTGATAAATTAATTTTGTGTGAAAAATTATGGAAAAATTGTGTTTTAGTTCTTAATCTTTTTACAGTTTTCGAATTTATTCATACCTTAATTAACTAAATGTTTTAACCTAATACCGTGTTTCTCTAAAAACCTAACTCTATCAATTATTAGTATTATTCTTAAATTTGGCATTACCTTTCAATCCTTTAGTTACAAAGAAAAAGACATTAAAACTAAACGAAAAAAAAAATGTTCTTGCCTCAAATCCTTGCGAAAATCCGCACCCAACTTGGGTGGGGATGTTGAAGTGTTCGTTTATTTCAAAGTTCGTTTAATTTCAAACATGATTGCGTGTTCCGCTTCCAATTGACGTATTGTTTTATTTCCTTTTGTTGCTTTTGTTTTCAACAGCTTTGTTTCAACTTGGCGATTTGAAATTCTTAACTATAAAATAATCCAACAAAAGTACAGAAGTATTCAAAGCCCATCTAAACTGTATGTCAAACTTGCTTGTTTACGAAACAACATGCACACAACTTCACACAAGTATGTTTCTTGCTAATCAGATTCTTACTGATAACCATAATCACCAGCTATTTACCGGTTCCAGTTACCGTATTGATTTTATGTCGACGATAAACTTTTACTAACTACCAGTATTACGGTGTCTCGCTCGATATTTAGGAGTGGCTGTAAACCAACAATGCACTTGACGCCAGTAAGCAGTGCCTATAGTTATAAACATTCTACTTATAGTTTTTTGTTTGTTTCTGCTTTGCCTAAGATGTGCTATATTGCGAATATGTTGACTGTTGGCTATAGAGCTAGTTCTTTGTCATTACTGTCATTACTAGGTATTATAGTTTTATGTTTTTTTTTACTAGTTATAGGTACTTATCCCTAATTACTTTATCAGACCGTCTAGCTTAAAAAAAATTGTGACTCCTGTTGTGTGGGTAAGAGTCTAATACCTACTAAGTTCTAGTCTTTTAACGCAGGTACTTAGTTGATACTACGTTTACTGGGCAATGTAAGCTTCTTAAACAAAATCACCAGAGACATACTAAAAAAAAATAAGTATACTTATTTATTTATTTTTATAACTTTTGGAGACATATTTTAAAATAAATTTGATTTTAAAATATGTCTCCAAAAGTTATAAAAATAAATCTAATAAATCTGATTATTTAGATGATAATATAGCTAGGGATAGAATGGGCTCCAACACGCTCCAAACATACATGAAAAAATCATAATAAAAGCGCAAATTTTATTTTATTTTACAAAAAATGTCAGAAGACTGACAACTTGACTTTATATTTATGTAGGAATCAATGCAAAATCCTATTGAATAAAATACATCATGATTTTGATTTCACTACGTAGGTCATCAGGTCACGTACTTACCATTTACATAGACCGTGTGTCTGTGTACCTTTTCCATAAAAGGGTAGGCAAAGCCTTAATGTACCTCTTTACTGAGGGTCACAAAATTGGAAGAAAATATGTAAAAACATCTGTAGAGAACCACATATAAAGCCTTAAAATACAAATAAACATACAAAGACCGTTCAAAAATCGTATCGTTATGTTCGCTTTTAGTATGATGCGTAGTTACACTATGGTTTAACTATCGTTTTAATGACCGGAAATCGATCCCAAACGATATTATTTTACTACTTTTTTTCTATATATGTTTTAGCCCTCATGTCGTAGTTACTTTTATAGTTTTATAGTCCAAGCGCTATTGCAATATTAAACTAATTTATTTTTACAACTTTTCCTTTAGAATGGATAGCTAATAATTTAAGTTTGCAAACGCTGTATGCTGTAGCAAATTCTAAGAATGACAAGCGTCCGTTATATCTAGGAATTTAGCAAGATTAATGAAAAACGTAGGTACGAGATTTTATCAGTCACGTTAGTTCTTGGTATTTTAGAATACCTACAAAGTTATTAGACAAAGTTTTAAATATATTTTATATGCATCCAATGAGTAGGCAATTTATATATTATCGTGTCAATAGAATAGTGACAACCAAAACCGTTGATTCGATTAATATTCATGAGACGACATCGGACACTCGACTACCTGATGAAACTAATTGATATTCGCGATAAAAGTCACCAAGTATCCGTATCTATACAATCTGTTATTTAGGAATATATCGGTATGCATTTTATGTGATTATTTTGTTCAAAAACTTTCAATGTGGGCCAAAGCATTCAGCACGCGTGCTAGAGTTGTTATAAGCTCGTGCCATGCTACTTTCTATTTGTTTGATCAGACTTTATGATGGCCATAACATTCATCAGACTTTTTTAAATTAACTGATGACTACTTACAGAAACAGGTTCTACTCTTTTTAGGGTTCCGTAACCAAAAATTACGGAACCCTTATAGATTCGTCATGTCTGTCTGTCTGTCTGTCTGTCCGTGTATGTCACAGCCACTTTTTTCCGAAACTATAAGAGGTAGGCTGTTGAAACTTGGTAAGTAGATGTATTCTGTGAACCGCATTAAGATTTTCACAAAAAAATAGAAAAAAACTGTAAATTTTTGGGGTTTCCCATACTTAAAACTGAAACTAAAAAAAAAACATCAAACCCATACGTGTGGATCTATGGATAGGTCTTCAAAAATGATATTGAGGTTTCTAATGTAATTTTTTTCTAAACTAACTGAATAGTTTGCGCGAGAGACACTTCCAAAGTGGTAAAAAGTGTCCCCCCCCCCCCCCCCCCCTCCCCATAACTTCTAAAATAAGAGAATGATATAACTAAAAAAAAAATATGATGTACATTACCATGTAAACTTCCAACGAAAATTGGTTTGAACGAGATCTAGTAAGTAGTTTTTTTAATACGTCATAAATCGTAATCCATCCAAGAACTTTTATATTATGTTACTTGCTGCTACGGAACCCTTCATAGGCGACTCCGACTCGCACTTGGCCGCTTTTTTAATCTTTTGCCACTCAGAAATCTGTTTAGTCAACAACATAGTCATACATAAAGTGGATCTTTCGGCTGCTATTATAACTCGTTACCTACTTATTAGATTTATAGAATAACTCTGAATGCAAGAAATGTAAACAATAAACTTTATTCATGTCATATACATTTTTGTCAACTGTTATGGCGTTAATCAAAACCAAATTTTGCCACCTTTTATCCAAAATGGCGGCTCGTGCCTTCTGCACCCCTAAGGTCGAAAACTATGATTTTTAATGAGGACCCCTAAAAACCGATGCAATAGGTACCCTTGTAGGAAAAAATCTGCCATATACTGGACTATTTCGTGAATTCCTAGCTGTTCTCCTAGCTCTAATTACGTCAAAGATCTTCATAAGAATTTGCATAATTTTTGTTAATAAAACTTTTAACAAATCTCTCTGTTCCATACAAAGCAACTGAACTGAAGACCACAGTTACGTTTTTATCTGAACACCATCAACGTCCCATGAGGCCGCTACCAGTTCCAACAAAGATCAAAATTATGCTTACTATTTGGTACTTTCACCTTTGACCATAAAGAAGGGCGCGGTAGGCCCTTGTTATTCAAATTAACAGGCATCGTAAACTTTCACAGAGCAATCAGGTAAATTGGCAGTAAAATTCCTTCTAATAGGGTACTGGTAAAGTGTAAATAAGTAACGAAATGTATGGCTCAAACAAAGACTATTTGATACCACAACAGGGGCTTATTCTGATGTTCGAGATAGGTGTCGTTCTTGTGTGTAACGGCCGAAACTTCGTCCGCGAGGTTTTTTTTACCTACAAGCTTCAACACCCCGCTGCACTCCCTTGGGGCACAGATAAAATAATGCTATGCTTCGGAGTTGAATTTCAGGAATTCCTTTCTTAGTGCACCCCTAGACCATAAAAGGAAATTATCTTCTAAAAATGTCTCTAGGTCTTACGGTTTAGGTGAGTTGATAGTCTGTCAGTCACGCAAAATTTTTATATCAATTGAAGGTTTATTGGGCAACCTCTGTGGCGCGGCCGGTAAGTAACCGGCTGAGATGCGAGAGGTTGCGGGTTTGATTCATGCTGCGGAACAAATGTTAGTATCATCATCAAATATTTGATTCGGTTCTGGGTTGTTCTGGTTCATAGTACTCATAGTTCCTGAAACCCACGACACATTGGATCTATGTTAGTTATGCACCTTTTAAATCTTGAATGTATCTGTAAAGATCTCAAAACAACCTCCTACCTCTTAGTATTTCATAATCTACTTTCATAATCTTTCATAAACACTTTGAAGAAAAAGTTAGACTTATAGCGGCCAATGAGATTGCTTGAATTTAGTCCTTGTTTTGCTGAATATTTATTTCAAAACAACTACGAGCAGAACTAACCAGATGGTTACCGTGTCATAATAGTAACTTGAAAGCTGTCTGTATAGAGAACGGGTCATGCAGTATATTCAAAAGCTACCTCAACAAGTCATGCAGTAACTTCTTATTATAATCAACATATTTTTGGACAATAATATGTCGATTGCCTGAATATCTCGAAAGTGGAAGGGTAATGTGTGCCACGTGGTTTCAGCGAGGATTGGCTCTTGTCTGATGATGAGTCTTGAGTGTGACTATAGCTTTAATGTGCTCTCAATTAGGTTGGATCGACGAGATTGGACATCCAACAATGCATGAGAGCACAGATGGTCTACTGGGAAGGACACCGACTTTCGATTTCTTTCAGTAATAACATATTCCTTAAATAAGCTAGCAGCCAGGACAAATCTTATACCAACGAATCTTACTTACAAGTCCGGGTAACTTACAATTTCTAACTAGATCTTATTTATTGTATCTCTAGGCTGGTATCTGTGCAATTCCTATATCACTTCAAATGTATATCTATCCTAAGAACTACCAGTTTATTTATTTAAATGGACCGCTAGAAGAAGTTTCCAACGACATTCTTGCAACCTTGCCCAGCAGCCCTATCAGCACGCATACCCTATCTGCATATTAATTTTAAAATAGCCTAGCATGCAATTTGCATGAGTTTTTAATCAAAACGTCGCGACTAGATCCAAATAAGGCCAATATTATAACTAATACTTAATAAATGCATTTATTTTTAACTTGTATTCACTGATGCCAGTTTTAACCAAACAACACATATTTTGTGCTAGTCAAATTTGACAAGGTCGTCGTATTTCGTAGGTGTCTGATGGCCCGTAGTGGTTGGTGAAAGTAAGAATAAACTCATAATTTAACCTTACACAATCTTACAGGAACTTACCAGCGGGGCTACTTATTGTGGGAAATAAATTGCAACCAGAGCCTAGTTTGATGAATAAACTCTGTGAACTCTTGATATTTAAAGTGTTCAGTTTTGCGTAGGATTAATCGTGTGGTGGTCATCATCGGACCCTGGAGACTGATGACGTCAAATATGAACATTTTGAGCTCAAACTGAAGGTTCTGCAAAACATACCAGTGTTTCTTCAAAGAAATGTTTTGAGCTGATGATCCTGGAAACGGCTGCTCGAATTTCCACCAAAAACAGCTAAGAAATATCTCGCAAATACCAGCTTTACATACAAAAATTTAAATCACTGCAGCTGTTCCGGAGCTATGAGGCCACAGTCAAACAGACAGTCAGACAGACAAACACGCTTTGGCTTACGTAGTAATCATCTAATCTGTGCTATGGCCTCAAACTTATATCACTCCTCTTTTTTGTCGGTGGTTAACAATAAAATAATCTTCCCTCCGCATAATAAGCAGATTAAATGATAGGAAAAAAAACACTTTATTGTACACCACATAAAAGTAATCAATATATAAGCGTGGAAATACAATAGGCGGTCTTATCGCTGACAGCTATCTCTTCCAGATAACCTTGGAGTTGGCATGGACTAGATTTGAAAAAGGCAGAGTTGTAATTTTTTTATAAATCGCCCAAGACGCGCTACGCTTCAGTGGACAGTGACCCTAAAACTGTTGCCAAGTGGCGAATGCAACGAGTCACATTATTAATTAAAGCCCTTAGAACCAGGACAGTAGGTCAACTACTGGATTAACTGGCCGACACCCAGCTAATTCTGGTATTAGCAAGGTGTAAAATGTAATATTATAAGCCTGGGCAATGTGGACAACTAGGCAAGTATGCGAAACCCACTAGTTGCATGCGAAGCCCACTTGTTGTTGACATCATATACGCGATACGGTTATAAGTACTGGGAAATTAATAGATATGTGCTGCTACTCGTAATTCGTTTTAACACGCTTATCTTGTCATTGACAATGTTATCAAATCTTGGAGTCCATTTTATGACCACTTTCCGACCTCTGTGGCGCGGCTGGCAAAGGTTGGCCTGCGACGCAGGAGGTTGCGGGTTCGATTCCCGCCTCGGAACAAATATTTGTGCGATCGCAAAAATTTGTTCAGGGCGTTCTGGGTATTTTCTATGTATAATAAAAAATATCTATCTATGTAATATATTGCATTAAGTATATCAGTTATCTAGTACCCATAACACAAGCTCTGCTTAGCTTGGGGCTAGATAATGTTGTGTGAACTGTCCAGCATTATTTATTATTTATTTATTTACTTCCTGATGTCCGATTGAACTAAAATTTGGCATACCTCTCAAGTTCCGATGACAATACCATACAAGATATGGTGACAGCGAGCTGATTTGATGATGAAGACTGCCAACGAAAGTCCTCGATGATTAGTAGTAGCCGGCAGTGTTTGGGCTCATTTTGATCAGATCACGGTTCCGATTACTAATTTTAGAAAAGCTAGTTTCGATACTCTGCTGGTTCACACTCTAGTCCTTCAAATGTGTTAAATAATCAAGCTGCAATGGAAGGATAAACCATGACATAATTGTTTCTTTTTATGCGTTTTGTTTCTCTTTTGGTTTGGACAGTTTCTTAAGCGCTGTACCGAACTGCATTTCTATTGAGCTCAGTGATTTACAAAAAAAAAACTTGTTTGGATTATCAACTTATGAATTATAGTTACAGGTGAATTTATAGCTGTTTTAATGCTACAGTTGTTAATAGAGTTTGTGATTAACTTTGTAGTAAAGATTGTAATGAGTTTTCTCGTATTAATATGCAAAGTGCATACACATTGACCCCTAGTGGCTGTGTATTCATACGTAAACTAGACACTTGTGTAAATATGTTCATGGCTATGTGGGGAATGGAAATGTCAGCTGTACCTATAATTGACATCGTTCCTTGAATTACAATATTTGGTTTGAAAATGTATGCGTACTTTACAGCCTTTTATATTTTTATATAAGTGTTGTTTACTAAGCTAGAGTCAAAAGACCTAGGCAACCCTGACCTATGTACTAGTTACCTAGGTACAAGTAAAGACCTAGGTACTAGTCTGATACATATATTTGTATTCCTGCAGTTTAAGTACAGTCAATTAATAAGTCAAAGCAGGTAATAATGATAAAACACTAAAAAAACATTTTTGGCGCTCGCTCAACTGATTGTGTATGTGCCCTTTTCGTTCCTAAATCACCGATTTTACGTTACTCGCTTTGCTCGCCGGTAGCTAGAGTGCTATAGATTACTAATCTTCTTCTAAGTGGCCTACCGCCGGTTGATAATGAAACGTAATTGTAGCCAGTCTGAAAAATTGATTAGACACCCATGTTTACTCTAATCTACGTATGAAATATCGTTGCTTTCCTGCAAACAAACGTATATCAATACATTATCATCATCAGCCCACACTAGTCCAATGCTGGACATAGGCCTCTCCCAATACGTGCCACTGAGCCTGGTGTTCGGCTCTTCTCATCCAATTCTTTCAAAACGCTCATACATAAAGCCCAGAATGCACATAAGACACACAAGCGCATAACTGACTCGCCATTTTTATAGTACATGGTTGATTACGCACGCATCTCCTCATCATTGGTGGGTAGTGGCCCTTACTGCCGGCAAACCTTTATAGCACAAAATAAATGGTATTTATTTAGGTACTTAGTAGGTTACAAATTCGCATGTCACACTGTTTACTGCTGTAATACAATACGATACTACACGTACAGGGAGGCAGGCGTGGAAGGCTGGGCCGCACGCGAGCTACCAAATGTACAGGAGTGCTTTGATTTATTAGCGAGCATAACTAAAACGTGCGGTATGTGCAGAATTTTATGCGGATGTTTCGTAGAAAAAAGTGTGATTCGTGTTTTTTATTGCTCTACCGTCGAGTAACGCTATGCGGAAGGTTTAAACCATCAAAATGGCGTCGTGTCACGGTAGCGATTCTAATGCTTGATTCTACAGTCCCTCCGTAGTCCAAGACAAGTTTGTGGTGATGACGTAATCACCACCGCTAAATTTAATGCACTGGCGATATCATCCAGTCACAACAGACTAAACACTCAACGGATATACTGACGAGTCTCTTCAGTGCCTTCAGTATCTCACGCTGACAACCGGTACAAGTTTCGGGGCGTTTTTCTCCGATCCCTAATCTGGCAACGGCCCAAGCCAAGGTCCATACCTAAGCGGTGCCCTTGCGCTGACCCAACATACAATTTGACAGGCTGAACGCCTCTTGCGCTTGCTAAAAGCTCGGTAACATTATGAAATATCTGAGGTTGACCTCACAATAAGTTCTAAGAAAAAACTTGAATCTACGTCTCGCTAGCTTCGCTAATTCACTTCCAGAGTGCTCTTATTCCTATAGGCAATAGTTTCATTCTTTGGCCAACAATTTAAGACAACGTGTCATTACAATTTTAAATTATTCTTCTCGTGCATTTAATATTTCCATTAGCCCAAAGAATCGCCTCGAGATATGAATGAATCATGTGCTTCATCAATTTATGATTTCGTATGAACATGTTTCATTTTTTGATCGCATATCTTTACAGATGTTGTCGTGTAAGTATTTTAATAAATAAACGATTTGAAATGGTATACAGGAGGAGTAAAGTGGTTTTTGCCTCAGTTCTGGTTGGAAAAACATTGGAAAATTTCCTGTATGAAAAAGTTACCATAGGCACCATCCAAGCACTGAGTATAAATGAAGAGTCATAATGGAAGTATGAATTGCAGTTGTTTGAAAGTTTCATATACTTTAGATAAAAGTGTCACATGTTTGGAAATCTTTGGAGATAAAACATCGCGGGATACAGCAATTTGGCAGCATTTTATCTGTTAAAGCATTTATTCTAACCGATCCAGTGTTCTGTGAACCGTATTCAGCTATTTTTATTTCTGTAAAGTAGGTACCTAACCACATGTCGGATTAGCATTAGTCTTTACTATAAAAACGAAATAAAATAAAATTTTAGCGTCAATCAGCATGTGTTGGATCATCGCTAAGATAGAGAGCGATGAACTTACCTACGTACTCAGTAGTCAGAAAGAAGCGCTATTTTGTGTCGATTTGTGGGGCAATGGATGAATGTTAACACATTTCTATTGAGGCAGCACTGAACGAGACCAACACCACTAATATAGTGATGTTCGGGGCATGAGTGCTCAGTGAACTCTGTGTGTTATTTATAAACTTGATTTGGCTTCGGTTTAGCACTATTTCAAACGGTATTTCTCCGTTTTTTTGTCAATTATTGAGAAATAATGTTTATAAGTGGAGGTTATATTTATGTATAACTCTTATGAGATGGTAAGTACCTATAAATTAACATGAATAAATAAATAATACTGGACAGTTTACACCAACATTATCTAGCCCCAAGCTAAGCAGAGCTTGTGTTATGGGTACTATATAACTGATATACTTAATACAATACATTACGCAGATAGATGTTTTTTATTATACATAGAAAATACCCAGAACACCCTGAACAAATATCTGCAGATCGTACAAATATGTGTTCAGAACCCGCAACCTCCTGCGTCGCAGGCGAACCTTCACCCGCCGCGCCACAGAGGTCGTCAAAACTATCACATCACACATTGGGTACACTGAGCTATGTTCCCCGATAGAAAACCAATGCTAAATTGTTATTTTCCTCGATCTAAATCTGTGTTACATACATACATACATAGAAACACACATTTTCCCCACAGAACCTCAATGGGCCTCTTTTCAAAGTGTTTTGCACCATCGTGGAATATAGACGTGACAAGTGGTGAGCTCATCGCCGCCATTGCTCTGTGTAAAATATTTATTATATCGATTGTCTGGATCAAAGTTGAATTGATAACAAGTAAGTTCCTATGTAGGAAGCGGAGTTCTTATTACACACAATGTCGACACAGGTGTGCAGACGTCACATAGATTCAACAAGATGTATAGCTTGCATTTTATGCCATTGTCTTGCTAGAACAATACTGTGTAATTAAATTAAAGCTAGGGTCCCACATATAAAAGTGGGCATTCTCACACGCCCACAACAAACTGATGGTAATTAATACATGTGGTACACAAAACTATTGAATGTCGTAGAGGAATAATGTAGAGATAAGCTTGATAGAGGTTCTTCATTCCTAAAATAATTTGATGATGTTCGTATGAGTGCCATATGCCTCTGGTTTGTTTGTGAATACGCCCGCTCGACCTATAGGTAAGTGTGTAGTATTTTTACTCTGAGGTAAATTATATTTTTAATTGTATGATATGGTAAGCTATAATTTTATAAGAAACTAACTCACCGCGGTTCTAGATATTAGTGTACTGATAATGAGTACTCAATTTCATGGTGTTTAATGAGGTGGTAACCAAAATAGAAGCAGACTTCGTTTGCGTGCAAAACGGCGTAAGCGCCCTACCTGTACACTCCTCTTAGTATGTCGAATGTTTTTTCACAAAAAAAACTAAAACAAATCTTTGAGCAACATGGCTGGCACGGATCACGGAGCATGGGACACCAAAAAGTGTAAGCCTCATAATTATAACAATTTAGTTGTGTTTTGTTTGTTTTATCTATCGTTTAACTAGAATAGTATCATTTAGTAGAATATTTTGTTAATTTTAAGCTGTGTAGACCTTTTTAGGCCATAATTTTGTGAATTTTAAACATTTCATATTGTATAAATTGCTGTTGATTTACCGGAATAAATAAAATAATGTTTTTACACGTCTTGTGCCTAATATTTAAACTCCAAGGGCCTTATTACAAAAAACTAAGTTAGTCCTGGTTTAAACCCGAACTACGTAGACTAGGTTTGTAGCGGTATTTAAGTTATATACAACTTTAATACAAAGGCAGATGATTTATTTTCCGTTGTCAACGCTAGAGCTAGATAGTTCGATATTAGTTCAAAAATGACACAGCCCCCTAGTTTTACAATGGTCTAAATATTTACTATAAAAACGATTGCTTTTAGGATAGATGTGACCGGATCCGTCAGTTTGACATGTCGGACATATGTGTAGTTTAGAAAATAAACCATCTGCTTTTGTGTTAAAGTTGTCTAAAACTTTAATACTGTGACAAACCTAGACTACTTAGTTCGGGTTTAAACCAGGACTATTTACGTTTTTTATTATAAGACCCCAAAAGTCTAAATATTAGGCACATGACTAACATGAGTGAAATCATAAGAAATAATTCCCTCTGACATCATAAAACGCTATCGGATGTCGAATGACAGGTATGACTCATGTTCCGTGACATCCGATTGTGAATAAATAAACATTTTTCCAAATTACCTATGCATCATTGACGGACTAAATTGACAGGTTACGAATGGGCATCGATACCCGAGGTGTAGACCACATTCACGACTAAACGCTGATCAACCAGCTCACCGGCACGAAGCCACGCGCACTGCATACCGCACTACGTTTCGATTGACTGCGCTGGAAATCTGCTATGTACGTGTATGCAGTGTATGGGTGTATGGAAACGTGGGTCCCTGCAATTACTGCAGGCAGCGATCCGCGAAATGAGCTGAACGCTGCGCCGACGCAGCCGCCTGAACGCATTACAATGGCGTGCATGCGTGTGCTTTTCAAATAGCTGTGAAATTAGAAAATTGGGTGGTCGGTTAAGGCTAATGATATTAACTTATTGAACGTGTAAACTATAGATCTAGCTAAATTGCTTATTATTTATATTACTATACATACATACATAGACACACGCCTTTTTCCCGAAAGGGTAGGCAGAGCCTCAAATGGGCCTCTTTTCACAGTGGGTTGCACCATATTACTATAGTATTTTACTTTTTATAATCGTCGTCAGCCTTTGGGGCAATCTGCCAACGGTTAATGATCAAAACTCGGTTTCTACCTTTAAAATTACGGAAGGTAGGTAGATCTGTTTTTTTTTGTTATTTAGACTAAAAATTACATGTCACTGTTTATTTTATACAGATATATAATAATACTAGTGTCCGCCCATGGCTTCGCTTGCAGCAGAATAAGTTTATTGTTGTACAACATATTTTTTAATTAAAATTTAATGATCGGAACCGTGCTGATCAAAATGAGCCTAAACACGGGCAGTCTACAATTATCCATCGACGAGTTCCGTTGTCTACCTTCCGTCTCCATCATCAAATAGCTCGCTGTCACCATAATATTGTATTGTCATCAGAATTTGACGTACCTATGCAAAATTTCAGCTCAATCAAGAATAATTTCAAGGAGTGATTATAATTCAGCTTCAAAGAATTGATCTAAACAAACAATCTAACATACAAACATTGCAATTTAATTAAAAGCTTGTAAAAAGTAGCCATAGTCCAATATTTTTCATGCTTTTCGAGTTATTTCGTGGACTGTGACTTGACTTCGGAGCCCTACACAATGCGAGCTAAAAGACAAGAGAAAACGCAATATTGACCAGTTTATTTCTTGGTTGGTTTGCCTGGTTAGTAAGTATTTGTTTATTATTGTTTATTTCTTGGTTGGTTTGCCTGGTTAGTAAGTATTTGTTTATTATTGTTTATTTCTTGGTTGGTTTGCCTGGTTAGTAAGTATTTGCCACTTTTTGTCTCATATAGTTTGCTCCTGGGCAGGCTATATTGAAAGTACAGTTACAAGCAAAATAAGGTTGGGTGTGGCTAGGCGGACCTCAGGCGGTGTGGGCCCGCCCAAACAAAATGATTCCACTTGTGTGGTCAACTGAAATTACCGGTGTTTACCGATAATCTTCAGTTCCCATGAAAATTAATTATAAAACCTGATAATGTTTAATTTATGTGAGTCGGCCAAGGAAGCGTTGGCATTGGCGGGAAGATCTCGATGCCTCGTAAGAGTCACGAAGAATAGACACAGATGTAAGGATTTGGAGGAGAGTTTTGCCCAGCACTGGCACGAGACAGGCAAAATAATTCACGCCTAGCTAGTCTTGCTACTACGAGTATACATGAAGTCATCTAACTGAAGATATGAAAACTCTGTTATTATTGGCTTGTAAATAAATGCTTTTACTCGACGGTAGAATTTTTAAACTAGAGTAACAACAGGCTTTTTTAAATATAGTTTTTTTGTGAATTTTCGCAATTTGTCTTAATTATTGTGTTTTGTATTATAAATGTGTATTATATTTTATTTGGTGCCTTTAACATATAGGTACTAACATAGTTTAGTAATTACAGGAATTTGTTTTGATTTATATTTAATTAAAAAAATGGTAGGTGGTACCTGGATGAAGCAATTCGAAGAATAATCTAGAACTCAGCCTTCTTTGTCCGGAAAACAGCCAGGATACCTATATACCTAGTAAGTTGTAGCCTCTGCACCCTTGCAACAATAGCAAACCAGGGATTCGCAAGTTGTTTTTTTACTTTTATGTACATTTATTTGATCACGATCTCACCTGTTGGTAAGTGACGATGTGGCCGAAGGAGCACAAAGGTCTAGAAGGCACCTATAGGGGATTTAGGGAATAAAATTCCCGAAATCCCCTTGAAAGGGGATTGTTAAAGGGGATTTCGGTAATAACCCATTCACTCTAGCCTTGAGAGACCCAGATTGTAGTTTTCAGGAAAGACAGATGACGGTAGTGTATTCCATTCCTATATACTATGTACTATATACTGTGTATTATATACTAAACAGGATTTAAAGTTCGCAATATATTGACTATAAGCAACGATTACGATCTCACAGTTCGTACGTTGATCTTTGAATAACAATAGTGCATTAGGAGTCGATTTAGAGTCCATTGCTTGCAATCACTTTGATCAATTGATTTATTATAGTCTTCATTGACAACTGGTGGGGTTAAACTTATTATAATGATAAGTTATCGCGTAAACCTAACTAGTGGAATGCCCGTGACTTCGTCCGCGTGGAGTTTTTCCATACAAACTGCACACCTCGCTGCACCCCTTGGAGTTATCTTTCTTAGCACCCCTAGACCACAAAATGAATGTACCCTCCAAATACTTTCTAATAACTCTTCGATGGACTTAGCATTCCATACAGTACGATCGCCAAAATAGGGCACCTTTGAAAAAACGTTGACAAATGAATTCGATACACTGCCGGTTCACACTCTGTTCGTTCACATGTGTTCAATAATCTAGATTGGACGGATAAAACATGTCAGAATTGTCCTTCTTTATGCGTTTTGTCTCTCTTTTGGTTCGGACACTTTTTGAGCGCTGACCCGAAACCCATTTTACTTTGAGGACAATGGTACCGTCCAAATTTTAGATCTCTTAGGCCCGTATTTCAGAACTCGATCGAGACTCAAGCATAGATTTACTGACAGGTTTTCAATGAAATCTGACAAAAAAAACTTTGCTTTATTCTCGATTCCGTTCAGTGCAATTACCGATGTTTATAATAGGTTTGATAAATAGCATTGAACAAGCTTAATAGTTTAGGAGGTACAATAATGAGTTTGTTTTAGAGTGAATTATGTTTGTCAGTCAGTCGTATACGCCGTCCCTCAGTCACTCAGTCAAGCACTTCAAGTCGAGTCAGCTTTTTGACAGCTGCTAAATGACAGTGAGTGGGCGATACAACACAAAAATGAATGAATCCATTACAAATATCTGAGCCGAGCACAATAACTAAGATGCAGATAAACTTGCCAAGGCTGTAAATAATGAACTTCCAAGTTCTGAAGTAACAGGAAAAGGAGGAGAAACTGCCAATTCTTCATTTAACATTTCATATCACCGCAATAGCAGCTTTAGGCTGAAGGATATTTGGTCGCTTTTAGTTTGGACTTTTCGGTTTGTTTTGACTGCGAAATACGTTAACAACTTGAAGTTCGTTGCCCTCATGACGTCATACTGAAACATCTCCGTTCAGGTAAATATATATTTGTTTATTGCTCCAGTTTTGTAGAGTACAACTCTCGTAAACTCAATCTTCATTTCAAAATAAACACCACCTTGTAGTTGTACATCATCCACAAATAATTCTGTAAGAACTGTAGTAGTAGTAGTAGAGCTTTTTTGTGAAAGATTTCGTCCGGGGAAGTACTACCGCTATACTTATTTCTGCCGCGAAGCCGTAGTGCTCGCATTGCCGTGTTCCGGTTTGAAGGGTACGGTATGGGTATGTGAAATTACATGCCCATAAGACTTTTCATCTTTATGTCTCAGGGTGGCGGGCGCAGTGCAAAGCCGCATAGGGCGCGTCCTAGGTGGACGTGACCTATGAGGTAATGCATTGTTAAAGACAGAGGTTACCGCTTAAAATCAGTTGGTTCATCATGCTTGTTCCGTCATTCCAAATTATATTTTAAAAAAACTATTTTTAATTAGTAACAATAGAGTAACTTGCGTAAGTACTTAATAGTTAGTACGTCTTCATAATCCATAGCACCCTGTACGTTGAGGGGCTGATTTTCGAAATACTGATTAAGTGATTACGCAAGTTTTACCTTCTTGATATATTTTGACATGATTAAGATTTTGCATTAGGCTAAGTTACCTAGAAAATGGTGCAATCAGCCATAAATTATACAAGAAACTTAAAGATGCCTCACACTTTCTTTGGCACTAAATTCAAAAGACAACATTTCTAAATTATTTCAGGGCGTCTGGTCAAAGCGACGCGTGACCCGAGAGCTGGGCTCAAAGTATTGCCATTCAGCGTGGCAATGCAGCCAGCATCTTAGGGACGCTTCCGTCTGGTAGTGATTTGGATCAGTTGAGCTACCTTTTGATCGTTAGCAGCGGTCTTAAGGTAGCACAATAACTACCTCATATGTTTTTTTAAATTTGGTACATACCTACTTGTATTAGTTTTATAATTTTTTCTGTAAATAAATGTATTTATTACTAAAAAGACAACTCAAAATAACCTTCTTGTTTGTTTGTTTAATGTCAAAGGATCTCATTGCTAAAGACGGACAATCAAGTAAACTGTATTTTTTATTGAACATTGCTAAACTACAGGGCAGCCTGGTTTGAGAAAAACGAGAGATAGTTTTGTAATTTTTGACATATCTCGAGAGTTGATTTAGGAAAATAGACCACCTGCTTTTGAATTAAAGTTGTATTTACCAAAGGTTGATATTTAAGTCTACACTAGGTAGATAGATAAACACTTTATTGATTACCACACAGAAACAATACAACATAATTAAACAAATAAAACATTCAAAAACAGGCAAAACAATGGGCGGCCTTATCGCTGAGAGCGATCTCTTCCAGGCAACCTTTGGATGTAACGAACTGAGCATAATGGACGGCATAGGTAGACTGGTCTAAACCCTGTTAAAAGCCATCTTTCGTAATTGGAATCTCACGCTTTGATTTACAAAATGAAAGTAACTGTTCATATATTTGCTATCATTTAATGGGTAAATATTTAAGTTAACTTTGCTATTACATATATAAATAAACTAAGTAGTTACCCTACTTTGTAACTCTACACCAAGGAACTCATAAACGCTGTCTTTCATCCCGCCTGCCTTATTATGGAGTTCATAACATAAAGCGATGGGTGTTCGAGTAAAAAAAGCTGTAATCCGACAGCGGATGTGTAGACGAGACTGGGTTTTGAGGGCAACTATTTGATGCTACCGTAATTTGATACGTAATCAGTTCAATTATAAAATCCTGAGGCAGTTTTATCGAGTTTTTCATCTTGTAAGAAATAGGTAGAGATTGTAATTGAAGCTCCTGTGTATTGAAGGTATTCTTTTTGTTGGTTCCAATCACTAAATAACTGATCAAGTGCGAGTCGGACTCGCACACGAAGTGTTCCGTTCCATCGTAGAAGAATAGCATTATGTATTTTTTTATTATAAGGACCTCCTTTAAAGAGGAATTTGTTTTTCCTCTCTATTGTAGTAAAACTACGATAATTCCTACAATTATCAGAATAAAGTATAAAGGTAGGTTAACCTAAATTATGGAGTGATTCAAGTACAAGCACCCCAGCAGTAGGATACTCTACCTCCTCACTTCCGCATGGTAATATTTACTGGGTCAACCTGTATATTTCAACAAACAAGCATAAAATGTAAGCAAATAGTCATTTTCAATGTAATCTCTTCTTACTCCTACTGCTATTAAGACTTGTTACAAAGATCTTGGGTGAGCTAGCTTTACTAGCTTGTCCAACTTATAGTAAATGCTCCAATATTATCTGTACAGTTATCAATAGTAATTTATTCCATACTTATGCAAGACGTGAATTAGTATAATGAGAAAATTAAGATAGTTATCTGACTAGGAACATCCTGTATCAGATCTACTTGAACAGCATGTAGAAGATAAGAGCAGTCTATGAAGAAAGTGGATTTTATGTTAATGGACTAAGGTTAAAATTGAAAACATTGATTTTTCACTATGATAGGCCTACCATCAGCCTCTAAAATAACATACAGTGTGGACATGATGACTGCAATTACGCTGTTTACACATAAGATTGAATCTCCCGATCTCGGACTATCATTATTGAATTTAAATCAATTATTATAATTATATTTGTGGAGCCATAACGCAAGATACACACGTAGGCGTCGGTTATTTGACTATAATTAATAGTTGTATGATAAGCGGTAAAACACTTTAGATTAAAATAGAAGGGCTAATATCAATAGGCTATGTACAGTGTACACCCACAAAGCGGTCTCGTCAATCTTACCGCTGCGCGTGCGTGGTAAGATTGACGAGAACTGGCTGCGCTCGCTATTTGACTGATGTAATAAAATTGTTTTGGAGTAATAGTAGATTGTTATACAAGGACCTAAAATGACCCATTATATACGAGGTAGTTTTACTCCGGAGCTTTAGCGTGGGTTTTTAGCGCCGCGCACTCTACTTTAGTAGTAGTAGAGCTTTTTTGTGAAGGAGTTCGTCCGGGGAAGTACTACCACCATACCTATTTCTGCCGCAAAGCAGTAGTGCTCGCATTGCTGTGTTCCGGTTTGAAGGGTAAGGGTGCCGGTGAAATTACAGGCACATGAGACTTTTCATCTTTATGTCTCAGGGTGGCGGGCGCAGTGCAATGCCACATAGGGTGCGTCCTAGGTGGACGTGACCTATGAGGTAATGCACTGTTCATAGGCAGAGGTTACCGCTTAACATCAGGTGGGCCTCTTGCTTGTTGCGTCATCCAAGTAGTATAAAAAAAAAAAAAAAAAAAAAATCTTTTCACTACGATTGTGAGAAAATAAAATAATCCAATACAATATGAAAAATTCATAACGGTCACTACTAATTCAATTTACAATTAGAGAAAAATTCTAAAGATTTCGCGACAATGTCTTTTTTTTTTATTTCTTCTGTAGCCGCAACGCATTGCTTGCATTCTACCCTATAATAGGAAGATGTAAGAGATCACCGATTTTAGTTCTATTTTCAAATGTAAAATGTTGTTATTTTTTTATGAAACAGTAATAAGTAGTAGTAGTAGTAGTAGTAGTATTCTTGATTACTCTACTTATGACTAAATACTTTTTTGTTTTTGTAGGCTCATTGTGATTCGAAACACAAAAATTAAAAAAAAACTATTTCTTCAGATGAAGAAATGCTATTTTTTCTTCGCTCTGGTACGCCACAATGACGGACTTTTTGAGCAAGAGGAGTGAAAAAATCTTTCTTATACCATTCCCCCTCTAAAAGCTTATTTTATACAATGAAAACAGTGAATAAAAAGCTATTTTGAAAGATGACTTTTCATAAACTATTAAAAAAAAAAGTAGTTTGATTTGGCTCGATAGATGGCGCTGACTCAAATATACTTGGCAAAATAACAAATGCATTGTCTGTGCTTTTGTGTGAATATCACAAAAATATATCACTATGTTGTTGACGTTGACATTTCACTTTATTTTGACAGAGCTACTTTAGCTTGTACAGGGCAGATTTTCAAGGCTATAAACGAGATGTGAAACGGCCGTGAAAACCCCTCAATATATTCGACCTCCATCTCAATGCTATGCAACCTCCTTGCGCAAAAAATACTCGATACAAACTCCTTGTGCAAATAATACTCGAAAAACAAACTCCTTGTGCAAATAACTCCTAGAGCTTTGATTGGTCGACATTTTCGACAAGGAGTTTAGCATTTTAGCATTTGAATAAAAACTGTTTTGTGTTCTTTGCAGTGCTGTCATTAGTAAATTGGCGCTATTTTGTATACTGTAAGTGGTACGAATACAAAGTTTAGGGTAACATAATAAATCGATTGAAAATTCATTCAAGTGATGATGAATTTTATGAAAGAGAGGGCGGCTGATATATTATAAAACTTGCTACCCAACAAATCACGGCTGGTTTACATCAAAGCCTACCTACGCTGAGTTCTGCAAACGAAAACTTAAAATCAAACTAATGGTACATTTTCATAGTCTGTTTTCCTAACTTATTTTAATGTGCATATTAATTAATTTAACCTTAATTTTTTTTCTTCATGAAATGTCCATTTATAGCGAGCACCTCCAAATGTTTACAAACTCGCCAGTCGGAGTGCCTTCGACAAGGCTTTTTGCATGGTAGGATAGTCTAAAGCTCACCTCTTTACAGAGCGCATGTGTTTGTCGGTAACCAAGATATGTAACTAGCCTTAAATACTTAATAAAAGATTATGTCTGACAGAGTATTTAAATTCAGACCCTATAACTGGCAGCCTAACGTGGAGCTGAATCGTGGACTTTCACTGTGCAGAACTTTCGCGAATGTACCTACCTAATCAGTGCCTACCGGAATAGTGAAGTTAGTGAAATAATTCCTGCTTAGTGACTAACTATTTTCGTGTGGAATCTGTCGCGAGAGTACCTCTGTGTCATGGTTAGCAACAGTGAAACGTGAAGTCCTGGCTTGTCGAGAAGTTACATACCTACTGTGTTTTGCGTACCTGGTATTCCGTGGAATTGTGCGTAGCAACAAGGTTTTGTGACAGGTATTTCGTTATTACCTGAACCTAGTGTACATTTTGGACCCGGGAATTACCCGTAAAGTGCGTACGCGGCGCTCGTGTTGTGAGGTCACACCGCGCGTTAATAAGTACTAGACTGAATCGTGCCCTAAGGGAGCCCCTGGTTTGTTTATGCATTCCAGAGTGAGTGTGCGAGTGCGAGACGTAAGGGGACACTGATGTTTTTTGGTGACGGGTTCTTTGTGTAGCGTATCGTGCGTTGTTATCAGTTTTGTTCCTAGGTATTATTATATACCTAGACTGAGTGCAGATACGAACTTGTAGTTTTTTTTAAATGACTGTACGGGGTTGTGTAGCGTATCGTGCGTAGTTATCAGTTTGTTTCTAGGTATTATATACCTAGACTGAGTGCAGATACGAACCCATAGTGGTAGCTATTGACTGTACAGCGTTGTGCGTATCGTATAGTAAGTACGGACTACTTTAGAGAGTGCTTGGACCTGAGAAGTGGCGTAGATCTAAAAACGATTTTATCGTTATCTGCGAACTTTAGTCAACTAGGTTGGGACTCTGACAGTGCGTAGATTTGTTAGTGCGATTTATTCGTTATCTGCGAGTGTTCACTGAGTGTCTAGGTTCGAACTTAGGTATCCTAGTAATACCTACCTAGACTTGGAAAATATTGGACAGTGTTTTATGGAATTGTGTAGAACTTTGGGTTTTGGACTACATTTAATTATTTTAACATAAAGACTGTGTTATTCTTAGCAGTTTGAGTTACGTACGGACAGAATAGATTTTGTTTTGTGACATGGACGCTTTTGCGACAATTTCGTGTTTATCTATTTGTCGTGTTTCGTGTTGTGACTTTTATCATGAAAATGAAAGAGTTTAGTAACTTTTGCGCCTAAGTGAACATTATTAATAGAGTACTTAGTGCGTTTAGTGCTTTGTTTAGCCTAGGTATACCTGGCTAGCACTAAGTTGAACTGGTTGGTGTTTGTTTCGGTGTCTGTGTTCGAGAACTGTGAACGATAATGGTGCTAACGAGATCGCGAGCCGCGAGCCCAGCTTCCGCTGGCAGTTCGGTTCAAGAACCGCCAGCGCCCGAGCTGGCGAGCAATCCGCCTGGCGCTGACAGCGCCGGCGCATTTGCTGGTGCCTCTGTGGCCAGCATTCCTGTCGCCGCGCAGGCGTCTCCGCCGCATTCGCAGCCTACTGCTGCTGGGGTAGCAGCTGCTCCAGTCGTGATGACGACTGATCAATTACTGCTGCTGATTAACAGGCTAAGTCACCCTGTTCCTGTAAGTACACCTACACCTACCTATTCTGGGAATTTTGCGAAATGTACTGCGCGCTTTGATGGAGGAACCTCTACAGCCTCCATTGGGGTTGAAGCCTTTATAGATGCAGTTGAAACATACAAAGACTGTCTCAACGTCGATGATGGTAATGCTCTTCGTGGATTGTCCATGTTACTGACGGGTTTGGCCGCTACATGGTGGCAGGGCGTTAAAGATACGACCCCGACATGGAAAGCAGCTTTAGGAGCGTTGAAACAAACGTTTGGGTCACGTTTACCCCCACATAAACTTTATCGGAAGATATTTGAACGAGAGCAGAGAGTGGATGAGGCAATTGATTTATTTCTTTGCCATATTCGAGCGTTATTTGCCCAGCTGCCTGCATCGACTCTTACCGAAGCTATTCAGCTGGATATGACCTATGGATTACTACATAGACGCTTACGGGAAAAAATCTCGCGCTCTAGTTTTACAACATTCGCAGAGCTTTTAGTGGAAGCGCGACGCACGGAAGATATCCTAGATGAGAATAAGACGCGAGCAATTTTTACGGCTATCGATACGAAACCGGTGATATCTCCTTCTACAAGTCAACGTGTACAGGCTACGCCAACGAATAGTACAGGCCGACATAGGCCTCAGTGCCATTATTGTAAGCAGTACGGCCATGTTCGAGATGCGTGCCCGCGACTCACTAAGCCTAAGACGGCTAGCGCGGAGGATGGAACTAAAATACCGCCGGCAGTCACATGCTTCGGGTGTGGAGCGCCAGGAGTGATTCGATCGAACTGCCCCAAGTGTAAAGAGAAAAAGCTTGTAGTGACGTCTAGCTCGTTTCAATCGGTTTCCGCGAGTACAGACTACATAGATTCGCGTGATAGGCCAGTGTTAAGTGTCGAAATCAATGGTGCCGTGGGCAAAGTGCTAGTAGACACCGGTGCTAAACATTCGGTCGGGAGTGTTAGCTTAAGGGCTCATTTAGTTAAGTCTGGTTCGGATTTTAAAAATGTATACGCTGAATTTAAGTATGCTGACGGGCGTGTTTGTGCACAATATGTAGAACTTGCGCACGTTAAGATGACGGTGCGAGGGTTAGAGTTAGGTGTAGATTTTGTCATGCTACCTAATGCAACAGAAAGTCTGTTAGGCATGAACTTTATAAAAGACTCTGGCATGGTGTTAGATTTCACTAAAAATGTTTGGTATATGAGTCACGATAAGGCGCCTCAACCTATGCTTTTTGAAAGGAAGCAATCGGAAATTATTTGTTCGTGTGTGGGTCTACGCGAGGATGAAGGAGCCCATTTGAATTCGGATGAACGGGAGCAACTGTCTGATCTCCTGAATTTCCATGAGGACATTTTTACCCCAGGGGGAGGACCGACGCAGTACGCCATACACCATATAGATACGGGTGACGCGTCGCCAATCGCTTGCCCCCTTTATAGAGTAACACCCGCCAGGAAGGAAATAATACGAAAAGAAATAGAGAAGATGTTAGAAGAAGATATAATTGAAGAGGCTGAGTCCGAGTGGGCCTCACCTGTTGTCTTGGTACCGAAGAAGAATGAATTCTTCAATTTGACAGCGAATCGTACCAAGTGTGTCTTTGCTAGAGACCGGGTTACGTACCTGGGACACGTTATCTCTTCTCGTGGCATTGAAGCTGATCCAACGAAAGTAGATGCCGTGTTGAACATGAAGTCTCCAACGAACGTAAAGGAGCTGAGAACGTTCCTACAAACCAGTGCCTGGTTCCGTAAGTTCATTCCGCAGTTCTCAGATGTAGCCCGACGTTTGACGGATCTAACGAAGAAGGATCGACGCTGGATCTGGGGGGAGGACGAGAAAAAGGCCTTTGAAGAACTGAAGTTACGCCTTTCCACTAGTCCTATTCTGCGCCAACCAAACTTCGAAGAACCGTTTGTCTTGAGAACAGATGCTAGCGCCTATGCTCTAGGAGCCGTACTAATGCAAGGGGAGTGTCCAAAGGAAGAAAGGTCAATCGAATATGCCAGTAGACTGTTGACCTCCGCCGAAAGAAATTATCATACTACTGAAAAAGAAGCGTTAGCGGTAGTTTGGGCATTAGAGAAGTTTAGAGGATATGTAGAGGGATCGCGTGTACGCGTAGCAACTGATCATGAGCCGTTGAAGTGGCTGTTAAACTTGAAGACACCCAGTGGTCGTTTGGCCCGTTGGGCAATGAAGATCCAGACATATGATCTAGATGTCGAATACACCCCGGGTAGAGTGAACGTAGTTGCTGATACTCTTAGTCGCCCTGTAGATATAGACCGGCCAAGCCACAGACGGGGTCGTACCTGTGACTTGGAGGGGGAGTGTATAGCGAGCACCTCCAAATGTTTACAAACTCGCCAGTCGGAGTGCCTTCGACAAGGCTTTTTGCATGGTAGGATAGTCTAAAGCTCACCTCTTTACAGAGCGCATGTGTTTGTCGGTAACCAAGATATGTAACTAGCCTTAAATACTTAATAAAAGATTATGTCTGACAGAGTATTTAAATTCAGACCCTATACATTTTCACTAAAAAAAAAAGACCAGCGGTAGACTTCTTTATGCTGATGATGATAATGAATATCGAAATAAAAACTCACCAGAAAACAATATGCTAACTGCTTCGCTACACTACTTTTCCGTTATGAGGTTAAATTAATTAGAAGGTAGTAAACAATGGATCATTAGCGAAAATACTTACCTATTTGTTAAATTCCAGTAGTTGCTAACAACTTGTTTGGAAAAGTGATGACGTTGGATTGGTTCTCGTAGGTATTATTACAGAAGGGATATTTTCTTACTACCTATGTGAACACGCATCGAGTTGTTGGTTTAATTTCTTTAGCTTAAATTCTTTGCTATTTTCAGAACTGGGAACTGAGAAATAAAATAGAGAATAGGTGAGAATAGGTATAGTGAATAGGCACCTATTCACTATACCTCCACCACTACTATACTACTTCTAGGCACCTTCTAGACCTTCGTGCTCCGGATTCGGACGGGAACATCGTCGGCCGCATCTTTACTTACCAATAGGCGTCGTCATATTATTATGAAGGTCAATTATAGTTTAAAGAAACTGTTACAAGGACAGTTCAAGTTTTATAGCAAAACGGTATGATTTCGGGTGTTATGCTTGCATGTAGGTTTCTCCCTCTTCAGTTATTTTTCTACATTTGTTTTGTGCAGTTAGATTTTTTTAAATGACTTTTCTTATTTACAGGTAAGTTCGAGATTTCGATTTCAACACGTGTCAAAGGTAGGTACATCTAGCTAGTTTGAACTAGCGACATATAATGTAGAGAATGTGCGTAGGCGAGCAGTTTTATACATGTTTATGTGCTGGTAACGCGTCTCCGGACCATTGAAGAGCGGCACAGATACAACAATTATGTTTTGAACTAGTGAATATGTAGATATTTTAATTGGAAACAATAATTAATTGAATTTAAGCTTCAGCTCAAGTATGGAAACATACAGACAAAACAACGACAAATCATGCAATCATAGATCTTAATGAACTTTGGAATGGCAGAATTTATCATCCAATGAACACCAGTGTACTGAAGGTTTTAATAGGTTTGTAACTTTCACTCGTTATAACGAAAATTGAATCGCGAGTCGAAATGACGATATTTTATGCAGAAAATGCTGAGAAAATGTGAGCGTCCCTAGCGGACTTGTAGTGAAACTCATTAAAATTATAAACAAAGACAAATTTTGACGCGCAATCGGGATACCAAACATAAAACTATGTATTATCACTTGTACTAAGCCCTCGGTGGACACAGTTTACAACTTATGAATATGAATAACAAAGATCATTTTCTCCACAACGTTAAGAGAGACTTTTTTTAATAATACAAAAATATGTCGGTCCTACTGAAGCCACTTCGAATGTATCAAAAGTTTGTTACAAGCCGAGTAAAGCCACACTTCTACATCTGCACCGTTATAAAGTACTGAAAAAAAATTGAGCCTGTACATTCGAATATAACTCTAATACTTTTCTTTCATAAGGCAATGGGGGCTGGTTCAACTTTAGATTTTTTCTTTTCTTTTCTATATGGCTTCTGAGGAAAGTCTCGTTCAAATTCGCCAATGTCAAGTCTTAGTGTCATGTCAAGTGTACTATTGTGGTAAAATTCAAGAAATTCAATTCGGTCAAGTCATCGGAGTCTCCATCAAGTCGTGAAGGTTTTATTTCGACGTATTAGTCGAATTTTCAGTGTATCTAACACAAAGGTCAATTCCATCCCATCCAATCTAAATTTAAATTAAAGCTTTTTAATTATAAAAATAAACATTAGGTAAGAATTTTGCTGACTGGAACTTTATTAATTTTCTTTGATACCTCTGAGCTCGTCTTTCTATCACGTAGCTTTTGCTGCATCATCGGCGCCACATTTCCCCAAGTCGGCTAATACAAACGTAATGGGATATGTAGATGAGATACCCGCTGCGAACAATGTCACATTACTGTATCAGATGTATTGCTGAGCGAGCACAGTCGTTGTTTTCTCTTGTCTATCCGAATACAACATGTTATTTATTAATCAGTAATAGGCATATTGTTTACTTGCTCAGGTAGCTTTGTAAACCTGTCATCGATTTAAAAAAATAACAACATATTAGAAACCTCAACTATTTTTCAGTGTTACATTACATACATTCACAAATTCAATAGCCTGTTTCCTGGAGGGGTAGGCAGAGACCACAGATTTCCACTTACTACGATCCTGACATACCTCTTTTGCTTCATTCACTCTCATCACATTCTTCATACATGCTCATCGGTTAAGGGTACTCTTGACCTGGCCTTTTTCCAGAACGTCTCCAATCTGGTCTGAATTACATTTACATCGGAAAAACGGAACACATAAGGAAACACATCGATGTCTACAAACTTGATGATTCTGCTTCCGTAGTATCCTAGGTCCTGTTCATCCTTGGCATCATCAGCCCTGAAGTCTGCGGCGAAAGATTTGAGCTTAAACTTGAAGATTCAGCTCCACTAGTACCCTAGATCCTGTTTATCCTTTGCTGGTTATCATAGATCCTAGAGCCTGAAGTCTAGTCTGATGTCGTCAAAAATTAATACAGACAAAACAGTTGTGAGCTGGAAACGGGTACACCAATTTTCAACAAACATACCTTAGCACTATTTTGCAAAGCCCATCTTTCATACAAAAATCGGGTCCGCTGCCACAGGCCACATACAAACAGTTATACAGACAAAGCTAAAACACGCGATGGCCCCACACGTATATAACACTCCTTTTTTTGGTCTGGGGTTAAAAATACATCTTATATGAAATAAAAATGTAGACTTGTACGTAGCTACACTTGCTTTTGTACCCTAACTGCCCTGATTCAAAGTGTATTACCCTTTTGAACATGGTTTGTCAGACGTTTATCGAGGACAGCACATAAATTCAATCGCGGGCCAATATCCCTCAATTTGTTTCTTATAAGGTTCTTATTGACATTCCGTGCAAACGGGCGTGACTCCGTATCGGTGAGAACGAACCCATAAACGCCTCAGCCTCAGTCTTTTACGACTTCTCGTTATATAGACCGGCTGAGGCATTGCAGTATTGCGATGTTGTCGTGTACTGCAAGCGAGGGCTAATGAAACAATCTCGAAAATGAGGCACAGTATCCAGTTATTTGAGCAGAGAAGAGACCAAACAATAGAACAGCGTGAAGAGTGACACTCACTTTGACTAATTAATACTATAATAGAATAGCTATTGCACAAAATAAACATTGTACTCAGTGTTCACCAATGTCCATGCTCTACCAGCTAACCTTTATGTATTTTGGATAAAATTGATGAAGTGGTGTAAAATACGTCTAACCATGCACCGAATAAACCCGATCATGCTTGGAATATTTACACCATGTTTTGTCTCTTTCGATCGAATTTGGAAACTGCCTGTCAATACAAAAGACAGAACACTATGTAGCTATTCCAAAGAGAATTCGTATCTAATAGCACGGTAAGAATAAGAAAGTGTACTTTATGTAAGTAAAGTTTAACAAACACAAAATTCGTTGGTTGATGTAACACAATTTTCTGTGGCGTGTATCACAATGAGTTTTAGATTCCCCGAACCAAATTTAATTTGTAAATTACATAACAATTATATTGTTCTATTTAAATTATTTTAGAGCATAGGCTGAAAATCAAAGAATATTTAGCCTTCTCAGTTCTCAGTAGAATACTATGCAAAAAAACCTCTCACTAACTCCTGTAAATAACTACCAAGCGTGTTCTATCGGTAGGTTCACATACTTCCACTGATACCTAGACATCTTCGGTGGAGCCAAGAGCAATTACTCCATAAAGCAGCCATGTAATAAAAATGAAACCGCTCGTGCCACCAACCCCTGGTTTATGCTTCTGGTTATCTCCCAGTTACATCATGACTGTGGTTACATCATCTTTCAAGTGGCGAGATTGTCTAACTTAAAAGCCACTAAGATTAAAACTATTTAAGGTGTTAGTAGAATCTCAAGTGCACAAGTGGTCTGCTACCAGTTCAAGTGTTTCCGGTCAAGTGCCGAAATTGTTGGAATACTTAGTTCTGATTTGGGCCTTCACCAACTTATTTTGAGTAACATTGGTTGAGTTAGTTAGTTGTCCTGTATTTTAGAGATTGAATAGTTTAACATACAAGAGTGGCGTTTTTTGTCATAGTGCTGTTTTTGCGCATTGGTTTCGTTTAGGATTATTAGACTGGTGGCGTACTGAATCACACAGCACAAATATAAAAAACGAAAGAAAGAAAGGAAAAAATATTTTTTAGCACAAACACACACTTAAATAGCGCCTGCTCAGACTTAGGTCGATGGGTTAGGTTGATTGGGTTGATTGGACTTAGGTTGATGATGATTGTTGTTGTTTTGTTAGAAGCACTATAACACAGATAAAATAATACTATAGACTATAAGTTTGTTTAGGTGAAATCTTGCAAGCCGAATTAGAATCACTTCTCGACATCCTATTGAGCTGAAATGTTGCTTAAGTGTACCTCTTAAGTTCCGATGACAATACAATATTATGGTGGAAGCAAGCTGATCTGATGATGGAGACGGTAGGGGGACAACGGAACTCCTCGATGGATAACAATAGACTGGCCGTGTTTTGGCTCATTTTGATCGCCAATAATTTTATAAAAGCTTGCATTGAAAATATATTTTTCAACAAAAAGCTATTATTACCTATATCTACCAAGAAGATCGTGGTCCAAGGTGCTTGTATGATTTATTTACGAACCCAATTATACCACACGCAGACTTATCTGGCGCGCACTCTATACAGTACTACTAGGAAAATAATGTGCCTTGGCAATCGTCGATCGTCTCTACTGTCGCTTTTTCAATCACTTGCCATCATATTCCTGTTTTGAAAGCCGATGGTTCACTAACTATCGTGGTAGTACTGTACGTCACTTCACTCCTTATTTCCAACCTTGCAGAGGTCATGGTAAAAAAAACACTTTGACCCGTGCTTATACCTACCTCTAACAATAATTCAACGACCAGCATGAGCTCTATTGCTACTATTTATTTTATTCAAGGTTCATTCAATATGATTTTATTGAACTAATCTGATTTGATGCGGTTCAAAATGATTGTCTTGTATGAATAATTTCATGGTGTATTTCCTTCTAGTAGCATTATTAGAAAGTATATTTTTACAGCTTCTATAGGATTATCCCAAATGGTGTGAAATGGCTATCGACCACCTACTTCGGAGTTTCGAGATAGTTTCCGAGTTCCCAGACGAAATAAACAAAAGAATTGTGTACTGTTGTGATTAGAGCCGAATGTTTGTCCGTTCGTCACTATTCATATCCGGTAGAATGTATAATATGGATAGCAAGAACAGTAGCCAGTGTACATACTAAAAACAATTACATAAACCTACTTCGTCCATTTGACTGAATCAAAACTTGTCGAATTGATCGAAAAGTAGGTACCTACGCATCGTCAACTCGACCTAGTAGTAGTAGGTAAAGAAAATTATTAAAAATTATTAGCTACATTTTTTTTTCGATTTTAATTTAAATCCTTAGTGTACGAAAGTAGAATGGGAGGCAAATTGTAAAATCAACCGTTAATAGAAAGTGAAGTCGTTATGTTTTCGCTCTGCTCGCGCATCTTATAGTACTACTTAACTACTAGTTTACTCCAGTCCAGGTACTGGAGTAAACTCCAGTTGCGCATCGGAGCAGAGACCATTTTTTTGCTACTTCCTTTATATTTCTCAATCTCGCATTGACTTATAATTAGTATTTAGTTTTCACTGTTATCGATTTTCATTTGTTTTTATTTATCGTAAAGAAAGAACTCCATATATTTTTACCACAATGATGTTGATCCTAATTTCCCATACATTCTTCACTAATTTCTCATGAATGTGTTACCATAAAACGAGGTGCTAAACAAGCACCCCATGTGCTCCATATGATGCGTTTCCGTGACTCATGTGTGTGGGGGGGGGGGGGGGGGGGAAATAATGAGAGTAATTGCCTCTTTTCTCACATCGTGATTCATTATTAAAGAAACGAGACCCGACGCTTTCAGCTTTATTTGTGTTATGCGTTTTTTAATTGAAACGAAGGATGCGCAACACGCGGTTCACGATTGATTAATTGAGGAAAAATAACATTCTGAAAATACGTCTGTTTATTTTAAAATGATCCATTGGAGAATGGATCAATCAGGAACAAAATTATAGGTATAATGGATCTAACAGGACAATGGATCAAACAGGAACCACTCTTAAATAAGCCGTGAAATATGTATAAGTCATATTGCATCACGTTAGAAAACAACAAGTAAGAGTTTCAGAGATTTTTTCAAGTGTTAACCACCCTTTATGATATTAAATTTAAATGTGACCCAAAAATTCCGTTCCAGCCGGACTCAAACCCGCATCTTCGCCTATAATCGGCGATGCCTTAACCAGTTTGGCCATAGAACGAGCTATGACGCTGGATACGTGTGGGCACTATCAACACGGAACGGAATTTTTGGGTTAAATTTAAATTTAACAAGTAAGAGTTATGAAAACAATTGCTTGACAACTAACCACAGCATTAGGTAACATTAGTACAACATCTTTATAAAGTATATGTACAAAAAAAAACTCAATGAACCCTCTTTCATTTGACATCCCACACCAAAAAAAAAAAAACTTCCTTTTTTTGGCTGTAACATCCGTCATATTAATTTTGTCCATATAAAACGTAGCCCATGTCAGCCGGACCATAATAACGAATCGATTGACACCTCATTCATCAAAATCGGATGACTAGTTTAGGCGCTACGGTGGAACATACGTTAATACAAATATAGAAACTGCTAAAACATAACCCATAATTTCTTCAGGCTTTGCCGTAACGCCGTAAAAATAGCCGCTATAATACATTTGAATGCGGAACTGACACAATTTATCATCGTAATATGACTGGCAGCATCGCATGCTATTTATATGACATCAAAACAAAGGTTTGCCGTCAGTGGGTATTAATGTTGCCATAAAGAGGGCTGCGATTAACATCTGTATAGCAGATGCACGTACGTCGTAATCTGGTGCATATACCTGCCGTTAGACAAGCGTCCGTCCAAGCCTTAGACGTTAACAAGATTCAAATAGGCTTCATCATCATCATCAACCTACTGCAGTCCACTGCTGGATATAGGTCTCTCCCATGGCGCGCCACTGAGCCCGGTTTTCGGCTCTCCTCATCCAGATTCTGCCAGCCACCCCGCGCAAGTCGTCGCTCCACCTAGCCAGAGGGTGTCCTACACTACGTTTGCCTAGACGCGGTCTCCACTCAAGAACTCGTTTACTCCACCGATTATCGGTTCTTCTAACTAGTTCTCTAGTAGTTAGTTAGTTCTGGTTCTTCTAATAGGCTTAATTTAATCGTATTATTAGCAAAATCTCCACAGTTTATGGGAGCAAAAAATACAATAATATGTTAATCTTCATCGTATTTACAAGGGCGTATAAGAGCCCAAATCAAGATTTCGATAAATATGCACGATAAAAAATCGTAAACCTACCTTCAAAAAGCGCTTTTAACGTATTCTAATGTTAATGTATCTCTATTACTTATCAACGTAAAATTGTTAAAATTAATAAGAGTGACAAATAATTATTATAAAGAGTCAAGTTGATTTATATTTTAGATTACGCAGCAAATATTTATTTTTCGTGATTTTCGCTAACTTTTCGTTTCGCGTGCGTTTCTAACTTACCGAAATTGAATGATAACGCTATAATATGGCGCTGTTTGTCGATTGCAGCCATCTCTAAAACATTAAGTAACTAAATGTCCTTTATTTAATTTAATTTAATTTATTTATTTAATTCAAGTTACTTAGACTCATAATACTCATTATTGTCCGTGGCTCGCTGGGTAAACGAAACGTGGGTCTATTATAAGAAACGTCCCACAAAAGAAATATGAATACTACCTACTATGATTTATCTCCGTTTGCGTGTCCGCGTCCGCCTTGGCGCATTCAATGTGCCCTAGGCGTTATCATTTTACTGTTGGGTGGACGTTTGTCTAAGGGGTTGGTCTATCCTACGGAATAAGGCCGTGGGTCAGGGGCCAGCCCTCGACTTCACTGTTTCACTGACGAGCAGTTTTACAATTCAAATGTCCAATCATTTCAGTTTTTTTTACTGTCCCAGCATTTTCGTGGAGGTGAAGATGGAAGTGGTTCCAAATCGGATAATTACTATAAAACAAAAATAACTTCCATTTACTATAGTACGAGTAGAGAAGAGCAGGAGCAAGATAAAGGTCATTTGTAATATCAGAGGGCTTAGTGTATAGTATTATTTTATCTGTGGCTTAGTGTAGTTTCGTTTCCTTCCATACATTTACTTGCAGCGCCCCTAGCGAAAACTTCGAGGAACTAAGGGGAGCTGCAAGTAAATGATGGAAGGAAACGAAACTTCACATAGTTTAAAAAACTATATTAAAACTCGTACCTTGTGCCTCTGATCGAGCACTCAATAGATTTAATTATGTACAATAATTATTATTAGTACCTTGATACGAACTAACTTCGTTACACCGGTTCTTTCTTGGTTGAACCACCCTAGGTTGGTTCAGTAATCAGCTTGAGGTTTAGTGGCACTTAAAATAGCCTAATGGCTAATAGCGAAATAACCATACATAAATACATACATAGACTTTTTCAACGAAAAGGTAGGCAGAGCCTCAAATGGGCCTCTTTTCACTGTGGGTTGCACCATCGCAACTAGTGCGATGTTGATCGCAACATCGCACCATCGGAAATAGACGTGACTAGTGGTGAGCTCATCGCCGCCATTGCTGCCCACGACTGACTCTGCTAACGCTTTCTTCCAGTAATAACACATTCCTTAAATAAGCTAGCAGCCAGGACAAATCTTATACCAACAAATCTTACAAACAAGTCCGGGTAAGGGTGTGGTGAAATTATACAGAGCATCTTGCAGAGATTCCTTTCTTTGAATTTTTGATTCTAGGTCATGCTGGTTTCCTTACGATGTTTTCTGTCACCGTCTGAGAGTACGTAATATTGAGCAAAAGTTTTCAAGATGATAAATTCATATACTATACCCGCGGGATTTTAACCCACAACCTTAGGATCGGAGGTCAGGATACCTCCCACTAACCATCAGGTGCTTGATGTGAAGTAGACTAGGCAGACAGTATGTTATAACGATGAATCTGCATTGGATTATATATCTGCCAATACAAAGTACTACAATGTAAATTTTGTTATTGAGTAACTAACCCATACAAACTGCTATGAGTAAGATTCCTATGCAACGATAACCGAGAAATCATCTTCAAGATTGAGCTCGTCACTCATTCACATCTTAAGCGTTCTATTAATAAAGACATCATTATTCTTTGATTACAATGTTTCAGTTAGGAACGGTATCCATCAAACCATTTAGCAGTAGTAGAGCTTTTTTGTGAAAGAGTTCGTCAGGGCACAGATAAAATAAAACCTACTAGTAGTCCGGGGAAGTACTACCACCATACCTATTTCTGCCGCAAAGCAGTAGCGTTCGCATTGCTGTGTTCCGGTTTGAAGGGTATGGTTGCCGGTGAAATTACAGGCACATGAGACTTTTCATCTTTATGTCTCAGGGTGGCGGGCTCGGTGCAATACCACATAGGGTGCGTCCTAGGTGGACGTGACCTATGTGATAATGCCCTGTTCATAGGCAGAGGGTACTTAACATCAGGTGAGGCATCAACTTGATGCGTCATTCCAAGTTGCATTAAAAAAAAACGTGAAGACTACTTCACGTTTTTTTGTTTCCGTGTTTGTGGAAACTGCACTAGCAGTTTCCACAAACACGCTCATAGGTAATGAGACACAGATACGATTTTATGTGTTTTTTATCATCTCTCCTCTTCGTAATAGTGGATATGAGCCTTTATACTGAATTCCAGCTAAACTATCATTGTTGTCTAGACACTGGCAAGACAACAAAGCTCACTGAATCATTATGCCGACGACATTTAGAAGTGCATTGGCTCCCGAAATACCAGGGTGGCATTTAAGGTTTTCATTCCCAATGAAAAGGAAGGGGACGTGCAAAATGGTTAACAGGAGTTGTAAGGTAAAATATACAAATATTTTAGCTTTTCTAAAGGAATCCAGGGATGGATGGGATAGGAATTCATGACATCAAAAGGCTAAAGTATCATAAAAGACTATAAAGCCATTGAAATAAACAACAGTGGTTGTAAAGTGTTTTTGTATTGTTTTTTTTTACCATCAGACAGACATACAGACGGACAACCAAGGGATCTTATAAGGGTCCCATTTTTTTCTTATTGAGGTGTGGAACCCTAAAAAGCAACGAAAAAGTACAATGGGCTTTCGTCTCGCTAAAAGTGATCTCTACCAGACAAATTTTGAATGGACAGGATGAAACAAAATCAAATATTACAGCATAAAATAAAATGATTAGGTATCTTATTTGAAAGTAACAATAAATGAATTAATTATCATCACAGATCATAAAATGATGATGATTCGCTTTGTGCCATTTCTGCGAAGCGACCGGGGCTGCAATTGTATGCAAATACTTTTACATGCACTAGGTAATAGAGATATCATGCGTCCCTGGGTGCACCCAGTACTATACTATATATACTATATATATATATATGGTACTAAATAAACCATTCTGCTATACTTTGTATCTATATACAAAATCGGAGTAGGAGTACACTAAATTGTAGATCAGGAGTATCTGTAGCTAGCTGGAGCAACTTATGGTAGTTGACAAAACAAATGTTTAGTAAATAAGGCTCTCTAAACTCCACACTAGGATTCCCTGTGTCGTGGAATTTAGTATCCCCCATATGGTACAGTTTTTGATAACACATTAATAGTATCAGATTCAGTTGTATAACTGAATCCGAATCCTTCTTATGAAGGCACTTAATAATAATAACATAACACCCAACAGTCACAAACATATTCCCGATCCCACACTAGGATTCCCTGTGTCTGGGTATCAGGAAAAATGAGCAAGAGTATTGTATCTCTATAACTACAGAATATAGAATGTTTTAGGAAACCCGTCATTACTAGGTCACATTTTGGTACACAATTTTCTGTATATTTTTATAAATTGGGTTCTAGAAACATGATATTCACAACATTTTTCTTTTATGAGGTCACTATATGACATTTTATGAGGTGTGCACATATTAGAAGGGATTATTAGGAAACCAACAACACCCAGCAGTGGTACCCTAATGACTGCTGATGATGATTGTGAATCTCATATTTAAGATGGGTGATACAATTTGGGAGATTTAGTTAACTTGGGTTTAATTCACCTAGGTGCATTATGTAAACGAAAGATCAGTAAACTTTATAAAAAAAGAAACTAACAACTTACCTAGTAACAACTAGGTCAGCATTAACAGTCTAAATAAGTAGTTAGTTTATAAAAGTTTACGAATAGGATACTTTATGCACCTAGGAGAATTAAACCCCGGTGAACTAAGTCTATACCGCATATATTTGTATAAAAACATGGAACAAAACGCTAAAAAGCGAAAATGAAGAAATATATAAAGTGAGTAAAGGCAGTTTGTAGCAAGCATCAAGCTGATGAATAACATAAATACTGAGACGGAATACACTAAGCACGAATCCCACTGAATGGAGTAGTTTCCCGATAGTTAACCTAGATAGGAGAGCGGCCCTTCAGTTATTTATTACTTTCTATTTTTCGATAGCGAACTGTTTTCGAAATTCAGACGTGGGCGAACCTTTCGTAACAAACAGAAAGCTGATAACGACTTCTTGATGCACTTTTAAGCAAAATCTTGAATAGATTGTGTTTGAAAAGTCCAAATGAGTAAAACTAAATAAAAGGCCCTAAGTAGATTTAATTGAAAGGGAGTATATCAGTAAACAGCTAAGGAATCGCGAAAAAAATATGCGAAGTAAAAAATAACTTCAGATGTTTCGGTACATCTATTTTGCAAGGTATTGTTCTGCTAATTAAAGAAACCAGTATGCATAAACCAATAAATCACGACCAATTAGTAGGCCGCGGTACACCCCCGGTAGCGTTATCTGGCGACAATGTGAAGTCGGATCACTAAGTGCTACCAAATAAGGATCTGAGGATAAGCTAGTTTAGCTGAATAATACCCACATATTGGAAAATATAGATAGATAAAGTAGACTTGGAAATATGGATAGATCCAGCTATATACCATTCCTAAATAAGGAGAGAGAAACGTGTTTTTGGCTTTTCGTCACTGAAATGAAGCAGGCTCATAGCAAAATACATTGTACGCATAGGGAGGTCCCTTCTATCATCCAAAAACACGATTACGTTTTCCTTTTTTTTGTAAAGCTATAAAACTGGATCTATTCATATTTCGAAGTCGTCCAACATCAATAAAAGTAGAACACCATCAGTGCAAGGGATGATATTTATGCGATTACCATACACTCGAACAATGGACAAACAATGGGGAACACGATACACGGCCCATCTACTTAATTTCGAGTAGACACCTTTGTCAAGTTTTTGTTTACGGTCATTTCCATAAATTAAGGAGGATGGCACCGTCGATGTCAGACTTGTAGAGGGTACAGTAAAATGTACCTGCTATTGTTATGGTAAGCAGGCGACGTGACCGACAAGCTTTGCGGTAGATTTCGGTTAGCTGTTCCCCAAACAGTGATTGATGCTTCTTTACAAATGTTTTGGGCCGAAGTCGCAGTTGAAAAGTAGCGTCGCGAAAGAGAAACAAAATCAGCCGTGCGAGAAATTATCGAAATGAATTAATGATAATAAAGGAAAAAAACATAACTTTTTATTCCCTTTTAATAAATGAGACGTTTTAAACGGAGTTTTTATTGATCTCGCTCGGATGAAAATATTTCTAAAGCCTGTAATAAATACAGACAAACTAGTTCTACAACTTTGCTAGGTGGCTGAGACCTGTGGCCCTAACTTGAAAATTCACTATTTCTGCTTCGGAGCTTATAGATATCTGATGGCACAGATACTGTCTAAGCTTTTAGAAAAGGCTACTTTACTGTTGTTTTGTGTACGACTCCAAAAACTTTAGTTTTGTTACAATATCCCAGCAATTTCTTTTTACCATTTAGGCAACGAAACTCAAAAAAAACTCAGGAATTAAAGTTTTTGGAATGGTACTCAAAACAACAGTAAAGTAGCCTTTTCTAAAATCTTGAGTAGTATCTGTGCAATCAGATTCTGTAAGCTCCAAAGCAGAAATAGTGAATTTCCAAGTTAGGGCCCAATTAGACGAAGAACCCGACTATATTATTCAGTTTCAGGAAGAGCCTTATTGTTCAGTCATGTACGCAGCCAATCAGTTTAAATTTCCCCGATATGGAGACTGTCCTTAAAAGACTGCGTCTTGTATTGAGCGCCGCAACATAACATCCGCTAATTGGCTGTAATGTCATATCATGCTGTATGATTTATGATGCACTCTGCAATAAGGCTTTAGATTTTGTACGCGTATTAATTGGATATTGAAAGCACGAGCGCTGTCTTTGTGCTGTCCGAGGATCTGACACGACTTTGCGTTTAAATTGCCATTCAGTTCATACTCGCGCAAATAAAATAGTTACATAGATACTTATACAGGGTGTAAATATAGGTAGGTATTTCAGAACTAATTTGTTAATTGTTATAATTTTTAAACTATCATTGATAATTTTAACTATAAACTGAAATTGTACCATGTTGTTTCTAGATATTTCGACACAGTTGCATGCTTCTGCTCTCCCGTGATCATGACGCATGCATTTGTGGTGAAATTTTAGGAAACAATACAACTAAAAAATCATGGTTAATATCCTCTTATTAGTTAAAATGATTGCCAATTATGCCATTGTGGTGAAATTTTAGGAAACAATACAACTAAAAAATCATGGTTAATATCCTCTTTTTAGTTAAAATGATTGCCAATTATGCCATTGTGGTGAAATTTTAGGAAACAATACAACTAAAAAATCATAGTTAATATCCTCTTTTTAGTTAAAATGATTGCCAATTTATGTTCGAATGCCATAAAGATAAGTACTACAGTGTTTTTAAGGAAGTCAGGATTAGGTAAGAATCTAACAAAGTATCACCGGCAGCGACGCGGTGACGGTAGCAATACGCAATCTTGTTATATCTAGCGGAGATGATATGTCATATTTATTATAATCTCGCACAGTTCTCCCTAGTGGGTCGTTGACTTGTCCCAGTGGCCCAGTTCTCAAGCCCGGCCCATTGAACGATAGTTCCGCGCCAAACACCACATTCCGTCAATTGTAGCTTCCTGCAACACATTGTTGCTCTTGCTACCAAGGCCGAATATTTCTGAACGATGCGACACGTGAACAGAACTAGAGATGGCTGATCTTGACCAACTTTATTGACACATAATTTAATTGTAGAAATAGGCTAATTGGGTTGACTGTGGAACACTGTTTCAATGAGATTATAATTCCAGCAACTCTTGGATGTTATGGCAGCATTACAAAGTGGGAATTGGTAAATTACCTACCCTTCCAGGCTTACAAGGTAAACCCAATAGTAAAAACACAAGTTATTCACGGTTTCTAAAGTTCCTTAAAAGTTTAGTATGCGTTCGTAAAGCAGAAATCAATAATTTATCGAAAATCGATCGTTAAGCCGATATCAAGTAACCTGGCGTTACTAAATCAACGCTGCAGTGAGCGGACATCTTGGTTTATTTCTGTGTGTGTTTCAGGGCCCGCGTTAACGTAAAAAGCTGGTCTTTCAAAATCGGACTTTTACAGCCTAATGTATAATTATGTCCAGAGTAGCTTAGGGAAAACTATTAGGAAATAAACCGGCCAAGTATGTGTCGGACCTCGCGCGTTCAGGGTTCCTTACCAAATATTATGTGAATATTCTCGAACAGTTTTCTAAAAATATGCTTATTTGTTGGTAAAATAAGTATAAGTAAAGATGATCGTCAATCTATATGGCAGGGAAGTAAATAAATAGTATTTTAATATATTCTATATTTTCTGTGCGGGAGTGACGTTATCACTTAGTGATAAAACTCCTTTATATTAATAAAGTAAAAAAAAAAACATATTTAAAAACAAAGTTAGTTATAAAAAGTAACGGGAAAAAAAAATGGTACAACTATTTAGAAAAAAAACTGAAATTGACGTCCCGTAAATGACTTTGATTTCACAACTTTTGAAATTAAAAATACATACTTATACCCCAAATGCTAAAGTAAGACAGTTTTTTTCTTTGCAACGTCTATAAGAATTAAGAAGAAGAAGATAGAAGAAGAATGAAATAATTATGTTTGTTTTGCACGAATTTAGAGGAAATCAAACCACACCGGCAGATTTTTTCCCATTCTACGATAAGAATATGGGCAGGCACCGATAAGCGCCGGTGATAGTCGTGTACCTGCTTTCTACGTGTATGCGACCGGCATCCATATTCCGTGAGAAAAGCAGTCGAAATTTTTAGATGCTTTGATTTTATTATATTATTACGATTTACATTTACCTAGTTTTCTTTGGTTTTGCGTATGTTAACCACCGCAAATTCAAACGAAGTCGTTTCGACGGCTCAAAGCATTCGAGTAAGAACCATAAATGTTTGACTGTTTTCCTTATGGATCCCACAGGTGGGGTTTTCGGGAATGATCTAAATTTGGATAGTTTCAAAATCCCCACTGATAAATAAGTTTTTGGTTATTGGGGATTATTTTCGTTCGAAAATACACACTTGTGGGGTTTTTAGGCCCCGAATACGGACGCTGCGTGAGTGCAAGTATGCGCTGATGACCTGAATCGCGAGTTCACTCCCAACACTGGCTGTTCTAAATTTAAGTTTGACGCAAAGCGATGACGTCTGCAGGCTTAACTGAACTTTTATTTTTGTCGCAGCGTATTACACAAATCAACACGGTCTAGGGATATTTTAAAAAAAGTGAATTATTATCAATGTGTTAATTATTTATATGACATGTATATATTTAAAAGATACTTTATATTAATATACAATTCTTTAATAATGGTTAAGGTACCTCGATTAAAATTTCAGGATTTTATGGAAAAAAAATGAAGCATAGACGGAAACCGTATATGAATTAACTTTTAATTTATGAGTAAATAGAAAAAAAAAGAAAAATCATTTAATTTGTGTTTATAAACTTGAAGTTAGAAGTCTGAGAAAGCGCCCATGATGTTCATAACACATCGGCAACGATTCGGCATGCTCAGAACAAGGTTGTCAATGTCTTGCTGCGGAATATTGTCCCATGTCCTTCTGAGGTGCGCAAAAAGTTGATCTTCTGTAGCCAGATTTTCAGGAACTTCCTTCAGAGCTCCATTTTGCAGCATATCCCACGTATGCTCAATGGGCTTTAGATCTGGCGATTGAGCAGGCCAGTCTAAGGCCCTAACATTGTGTGTATGTAAACAAGCTGCTACCGTTCCCGTGTGTGCCCGGGCATTGTTGTGCATGAGCAGGAAATCTTGCCCCATTTGTGTTCTGTGAGGCAAGATTACGGGCCCCAGCACCTGTTGGACGTATCGTTCTGCCGTCATATTGCCCCGCACCCAAACGAGATCCGTCCGTCCTCCAAGACGAATTCCTGCCCAAACCATAATTGTTCCTCCTTGGTATGGGTGAACTTCCTGAGGGTTCTGAAGACGGCTCCATCATCCAGGAACTCGCCAAACACGCGTCCTTCGTGAATCTGGATGGAAGCCGAACCTGGATTCATCCGTGAACAGCACATTGGACCATTGCTCACGGCCCCAGTCCACGTGGTTCCGAACCCATTCTAATCGTCGTCCACGATTGCCTCTCCGTAAAGGTGGGACCCGGAGTGGTCTACGAGAGCGTAGATTGCTTTCATGCAGTCGCCTTCTTACGGTTTGGCCACTCACAAGCACTTGGTGTTCCACTCGCAGCCTTTGGACCAATTGAGTCGCCGTTGCATTTGGTTGAGCTCGCGCAGTAATTTGCAAAAATCGGTCTTGTCTGGGGGTAGTGATGCGACGGTGCCTCTCCGCTACTTCACCTGTGGCACGATAGTGTGTCCACAATCTTGAAATTACATTTTGGTGGGTCCCTATGGCCTCAGCAACATTACGCTGAACAGACCCAGCTTCCAGCATTCCCACAGCTCGTAACATCTCCGCCCTCGTCAAATGTTGGCGTTGCATGGCTACAATATCTCAATTTTAACTTTATCTTTCGTTTAAAAATGAAAAAAAACTGTAACTAAACGTAATTCGTATTGTTTTCTAAATTTCGCACAAATGAAAATTCCCTCTCCTACACATCAAGACATTTTTATGCCACCGAAACAAAAGAATTTTCAAAAATTTGAATTTGGAATTAGTCTGAGATAAATTACAAACAAATTGGTGTATAAAAGATTCCAATGCGGCCAGTACTTTTCGAGTTATTTAATTGAGTATGAAATATCCCTAGACCGTGTTGATGAGTGTATTTTTGGGAATTGCGAATCTTTGGCTGATTATTTAGGTCTGCATGAACTCGCAATGGTTCCGGAAATGGCCCAGCATTACCAGGTTAGATTCGTAGAGATCGAATAGTAGACACTAAGGGAATAAAGCAGTGTCTTACGTCTCGGGCGGCATATTGCACCCTGAGCGTAACGAGGGATTCAAGCTGCCCAAGACGAAGACAGGCTTTATTCCAGAGGAGCATACTATACTTTTCACACCTCCTGCGTGACAATAAAATACACTGAAAATCACAGCACCAAACATCGTCTTTTGTTTCACCTTCTTTAAAATCGCCTATTTTTTCGTGTTCTGCTTATGGCCAGTTCGATTTTCGAACAAACTTCTTTACAATGCGTTATGGGTATTTTATTAATTAGAGTTTTCCACTAGTTCCCACACGAATTTGACGTTCCAAATTCAAATCACTTTATTCCCTTGGGAGTATCATACAACTTTATATCCCTCATGAGATAATGCTTTAGTTTACGTTGAGTTTGCATGATATGCATTGGACATTGTCGAGCAGGTGGTGTGAAAAATCATTTTGTATACCTACCTACCTATGACTATGACTCAATAGGTTTTCAAGATTTTACAGGGAACCATGTTGAAAAATTTACTCACTACCAATCCTAGAGCGCAACCATTTTAGTAACGAACCCAGTTGAGCGCCTACTCAAAATGAAATTGTTATAATAAACAATGTATTGACACTTACTGATCGTTGGGCCGAGAGTCCGTGGGAAAGGGCTGGCCTGGGCAAATATTGGGTGAAGGCGGCGTGGCATACCACACGGTCCCAGCTCCCATGTCGACTTGTAAGGTTTATTCTGTGCAGTCGGCTTCTTTAACGGCATCCCTCACGGTGGTATGATAATATGAGTAGTAGGGACTTTGTTCCTTAGGCATCCACTAAAATGAGGTTGATATAAATAAATATAAATAAATAATGCTGGACAGTTCACACAACATTATCTAGCCCCAAGCTAAGCCGGAGCTTGTGTTATGGGTACCTACTAGTTAACTGATATACTTAATACAATACATTACACAGATAGATATTTTTTATTATTTATAGAAAATACCCAGAACACCCTGAACTGCAGATTGCACAAATATTTGTTCCGAGGCGGGAATCGAACCCGCAACCTCCTGCGTCGTAGGCGAACTATCGCCAGCCGCGCCACAGAGGTCGTCTTACTATATTACTTACTTATACATATATACTTGGAACAAGAGCTTTTTGAGAATTATATACAATTATGTTGATAATTTTTTGATTGAATAAATAATTCAAAAATTAAATGTTATTTTACACCGATTATCTTAGTCATTCCTCCAACTTACATCGACTCAACTCAACCAAATTCGCATTTCATTTTCATTATAAAATACCCTCGAAGGAGGATGAGTCGAGTCGAGGAATGTTAGAGGAACGACTAAGAATACCTGCGCTAGGCTTTAGAGACCAACAACGTTTCAAGCAAATGCAATTATATTCTTATTTTTTAACCCCCGCCGCAAAAAGAGGGGTGTTATAAGTTTGGCCGCTATCTATGTCTGTCTGCCTGTCTGGAGCACCGTAGCTCTTAAACGGGTGAACCGGTTTGAACGCGGTTTTTTTATTTGAAATATTTTCTACCAATGGTTCTTAGACATGTTTTATCAAATCGGTTCAGTTAAAAAAAGCTCTTTTTTTTTGTTTCTTATTTGTTCTTATTTCGTGAAATCTTTTAGGTACGCAAGTAAATTACGCAATAAATTATGTGTGCCGTTCTATATACTGTAAGTTCGTTCGGCTAATAGCCTTTATTAGTGTGACGAAAAGGCTCCCATGAAATAAACTCGAGAATAGAACGATGTTCTTGAACTGAGGTTATTTGTCGGCTCATACAGAAACATTCGATTAAACTCATAAACGACGTATTTCATTAGACAATATTAATCTGAAATTACAATGTTCATCTCTATAATTATGAGCGGATAGCTCAGGGCGACTTTCTCGATTTGTTAGATGCCTACTTTACATCCGATAGGGGCATTACAAACAGTTTTATTGTATAAAGGAAATAATAAAGAGAGGTAAACAGAGTTGTGGACATAAATATTGCTTTGTGGCATACATAAGTTAAGAGTACCCATTAGGTCAAGAGTTCTATAATTTATTAAATGGCAATGACCGCATTAGTAGTTTTCTTGAATTCTGCAAAAGTTCAACTTTCGATAAAATAATAGGTACCCACACCTCTATATAAAAGTTTTACTTTATTTTATTTGTTAAGCTACCAAGGTTTTTTTTTATACTACTTGAATGACGGAACAAGCAGATGGCCCACCTGATGTTAAGCGGTAACCTCTGCCTATGAACAGTGCATTACCTCATAGGTAACGTCCACCTAGGACGCACCCTATGTGGCATTGCACTGCGCCCGCCACCCTGAGACAAAGATGAAAAGTCTCATGTGCCTGTAATATCACCGGCACCCTTACCCTTCAAACCGGAACACAGCAATGCGAGCTCTACTACTTTGCGGCAGAAATAGGTATGGTGGTAGTACTTCCCCGGAGGAACTCTTTCCCGATAAAGCTCTACTACTACACTAAACATAATCGGGGGGTTATATAACATAAACTTGTTATTACAAACATGTTTATGAAGTGAGAATATCATCAATGGTTTCTGGGCTATTAGGTTTGGCCTTATTAGAATGTTCATTGAGATACTATCCCACACAATGTGAGCCGAGTCGGTACACCCACTACACGGCTTGTAGGCACTTACATTATTTAGTTTAGTGTTGGTTTGTTAGATGTAGGCTACACGCTCTGTCTGGCATCAGTTCAGTCTATCAGTCTGGGTTGACTTGACTGAAGCCAGAGTGAGGGATGATTTTCAAGGACACACGGATAAAATTCAGTTGCAAGATTCCACCCGGACATACATTGCAAGTTAAAAAAAGCATGTATCTAGTAAGCGTGTGCTATGATAATTATCGCTTTGCTGTTAAAGAAACGCATAAAAAGAGAGCGAAAGATGAGAAGCTGGCTACAATGAAGAGATCATTACACTCATCTAACGCGCTCATTGCAGACGGTGACTGACGCGACAATTAATGATACGAGCGGGTTACATACAGACTGTTCACCGTAAGTTGGCACCTGCCATGGAGTATTTACAGGTGCGCACTTACTTACGGTGAACGAGCCGGACCGTTCACCGTAAGTTGGCACCAGCCATGACGAGCCTGACCGTTCACCGTAAGTTGGCACCAGCCATGGACTATTTACAGGTGCCATCTTACGGTGAACGAGCTGTACACGATCAGTCTCTCATCAGTCTTTCATCTATCAAATCGGACTGTCAAAATTATATAAAATATTGTATTTCCATCAGTCTGGACCATCATCAGTCTGTCAATTCGTGGGTTACACGATCATTCTCCGATCATTCGTTAGAATGAGGGATGACTCTGATGATAAGATGGGATGATTCTAGTCATAGAATGATGGTCCAGACTGACGCCAAACTGAGCGTGTAACCTCACTCTAACGGAGGGGCTCAATACTAAATTAAATGAACTTATATACGTATGTGATCTGTAAAATAAAAATATAATAGTTGTTTTGATTTTCGAGACACCGTTAGTTTTGTGATCTTTGTTTATTGCAAGTAAGTACAACACGGTACCCACTTCATCAATAACTAAAGTCAATTGTCTAGGCAAGATAATCTGATTCGGCTCAATGTTACTGGAATGGAAACCCATTGTGTGCCATTATTGCAACAATCAAGTTAACGAAGGTAGAAATAGACACCACCATCATCAATTTATAAAATCGTTGCGTGACTGACAGTTTGACTCACTCACTCACTGACTGACTATCAACGCACAGCCTAAACCGTAAGTCCTAGAGACCTGTTTGCAGAGCGTGTTCGTTTTTATGGTCTAGGGATGCACTACGAAAGGAAATTCCGAAATGTACGATAACGACGAGGTTATTTATGACAACTTGTGGGACGCCCATAACCTTCATACGACTGAGGTCTTGCGGAGTCGCCGACTACAATCTGATGTTTCACAGTTATGAAGTCACTCATCAATTTAGCTGCCGGTCCTTTGAGTCCGCTATGATCTAGCTTTTCCCGGAGTAAGAGTTGATCAGATGTGGAGGGTTACTTTACGAAGGCGAATTAGCTTACTATATTCAGGCGTAGCGTACTCTACACTCTAGGTATGAAGCTATAAGTACCGGGCGGGCTAGACTTGTTGAGTCATTTCAGTGAGTCAGACAAGCTAAGAGTTACGCGATAGAAAGAGAGGTAACTACTAGGTGAATTTAGCTGTAGGTAATTAGCGCTGTGCGACCAAAATTGCACCTTATTGTATGGGAGATAGAGTCGCTATTTATTTAAATGATTTTGTGGAGTCAACCTTCGATCTGCATCTGTACTATTATGTATACTGTGCTATATTTAAGACATTCATGCAGGCTACGCTCGCAGTGGACATCAAGCTTAGCTTTTACCAACCACACGCAAGTCTCGCCAAGCTTTGGCATTTCGCAGATTATCTCAAACCTGTTCTGTCCATTAACGTTACTATAGCTTAGTCTATGGCACGAGTAAATAATGGCCTATGGCTCTGGTTTTATAAGAAGCGTTGACTGCCATAATGAAGGTCGTAATATAGTGGTCAAACTAATACTCAAACATGCGCATAGATTTTGCGTCTCTGCTATTTTTAGTAGTAGTACAGCTTTTTTGTGAAAGTGTTCGTCCGGGGATGTACTACCACCAAACCTATTTCTGCCGCAAAGCTGTAGTACTCGCATTGGTGTGTTCTGGTTTGAAGGGTATGGGTGCCGGTGAAATTACAGGCACATGAGACTTTTCATCTTTGTCTCAGGGTGGCGGGCGCAGTGCAATGCCTCGTAGGGCGTGACCTGGGTGGACGTGACCTATGGGATAATGCACTGTTCATAGGCAGAGGGTACCGCTTATCATAAGGTGGGCCATCAGCTCGATCTGCCATACCAAGTAGTATAAAAAAAAAAACACTGACGTTAATGATGGTCACTTCTCAGGAAACCAAGGTTTTAGACAGATACAGCCTGCGTGGGCATCCTGGTAAATAACCCCTAGGACTAGGACTTATCGAACCGGAATACTGAATAGTGCCTTCCGTTGCCTAAGAAAAAGATCAAGAACTCCCAATACTGCGTTGACTTCTTAGGGGTAAAGATCTTCAACGCACTTCCGGACTTATTTACCAAAGCAAAACCTGAGGGCTCCTTTATAGGAAAACTTAAAGCGCTTCTGCTAAATCGTGCCTACTATTCAATGAGTTATAATTTATGAGTTCTTCACTTGCAAGTTTTGTGACGCAGACGACATTGATCCTAGGCCCACCTCTTTAGGCCCAAACGAGGTAATAATGATACCATTCGGTACAGGTAATTGGTAAGTTAACATTTCTTAAAAAGATAGCAGCCAGGACAAATATACCAAAGAATCTTACTAACAAGTCCGGGTAATCCTTTCGTCGGATTTAACGACATCCACGGGAGGAGAGGGGTCTATTGAAGCCGAACACACCACATATGCATATTAATTACATAAAAGTTAAATAAAAGCTTGGAAAAATGCACATGTTCTTCAAACTGTACATTAAAATGTGTAGTTGCGCTTGCACATGTAAATGCTTGGAGAAACTGACGTTCGAAACGCAACTAAAATGTTTGCTCAAACAATAAAATGCGAACGGGAGTTGTGGACGATGGTGCGTGTGAAAGTTCACGACAAAATAAAGCAAGGTGTGCACGAGCCTTACAACTAAAATATTGGAAAAGGTCACGTTACGTTACGTTAAATACAACGTTACGTTTTTAGTAGTAGTGGTAGAGCTTTTTTGTGAAAGAGTTCATCCGGGGAAGTATTACCTCTATACCTATTTTTTTTTATACCACTTCAATGGCGGAACAAGCAGATGGCCCACCTAATTCTACCGCAAAGCACAGTGCTTGCATTGCTGTGTTCCACTTTGAAGGGTGCCGGTGAAATTACATGCAGACTTTTTATCTTTATGTCTCAGGGTGGCGGGCGCAGTGCAATACCACATAGGGTGCGTCCTAGGTGGACGAAACCTATGAGGTAATGCATTTTTAAAGGCAGAGGTTACCGCTTAACATGATCAGGTGGGCCATCCGATTGATCCGCCATTCAAGCAGTTAAAAAAAAACACTAGTCCGAAACAGAAATAGACGAAAAGCAAATGAGACGAGATCGTCAGGCGACCAGAAGGAGCTTTTCTACCTAAATCGAGTAATATACGTACATTATTTCTAATCTAACGCGAATACTCCATAGAATACTTTTGTTGTTTGCAATAAGGTGGGGTACGCAGCAAAATTCGTAATCGTGATATTTATCTGACTTAATTAAGTGCAATAATCAATGCATGGATACTACATTACGATTCCGAGGGATCACTGTAACAGAAAAACGAAAGGACAATATTTTATCGATTGAAAAAAAAAACAAAGTTTAATCTAATATTTGGTTAGAGATTCGATTGTTTATTATAATGGTGCATTATTAAATAGAATCAATACAAAAAAGCCAAGGGTTTACCTGTAGGGTTTCGTAAAATTATCTATTTTTTACGAGATATTCAATAAAAACTGCTTTTTCGTGTTTTTTTTATGCATGAAGATTTCTGCCTTGTGTTGGCTCAGTCTTAACAGACAGTTTCAAATTTGATTGAATGAGGCAAAACACGGTGTAACTTAAGATAACTTATATTAATTAGTAGCACGGTTACAATGTAGAGTCATCGTAACTAAATCGGCAGACAACTACAACTTTGAAATATTTCCTACAATGTATTGTGTACTGCCCCTTATCGAAGGAGACGGCCACCGGTCAACACTTATATTATGCAATCTTGTTTATTTTTCTTTGTTTAACTCTCTAGTGAATACTGAGAACTCTCAATTTGCTTACTTTGTTGTGTACTTTTCTATTGGTGAATCTTTAACTAACAAACTTATGTACATCTTCATTCTAAGAGGTTTTTTTTTTGGTTGTAATCTCTTTATACGGCACTGATTCCAAAAATTACTGCACTAATTGAAAGCTACATTATCCGTAATTAATAAAGGCTATGTTTTATTGTGATAAACAATAGATTCTACAACGAAATCATCTTATATACAAACAATGTGAAGATTGATTTATATTTGTAAATCAAGTCGCAGAAAAATTTGTTGATTGGCTGCTTTATCAGTGCTCCTTTTCATCATACGACGAGTAGACGCACGGCTCGGTGCCATCCTTACCTCATAAGTATACCGTCTATTCGTACTAAACGTTTCAGTTCTACCTTTATAACGCGAACTGCTAAGGAGTGGAATACCTTACCATCGTCTGTCTTTCCTGAAAACTATAATCTGGGTCTCTTCAAGGGTAGAGTGAATAAGTGCCTTCTAGACCTTTGTGCTCCTTCGGCCACATCGTCACTTAGCAACAGGTGAGATCGTGGTCAAACAAAGGTATATCGATGTTAAAAAAAAACTGTTCCCGACTGTCGCACACAGCACCTATCTCACGCCCATCTCTCATTAGCGCTACCTCTCCGTGTCTGGCTCCATGTTGTGTCCCTCGTTACGTGTAATGAACACGTCTGGATGAACCTACTTAGCTATGTACATTTGTATCGAGTACATCATTGAAAGCTTACCTATGTAAAGACATAACTTTTGAAACTATCATGGTTATGTACATAATTTTCACTAGAAACGGGATATTTACCATGATTTTTGAATTTTTAATGTTCCTGATATTTCGGCACAGTTGCATGCGCCAAGATCACGGGAGAACTAACTAAAGTCTTTGCGAGTAGATATTATTGGCAGATATAGCGATCTACCCTCTTTCTCACTCTTTTATTACTAACGATACCACTACCATCGGTTTCATTGTCACACTTTACACCAACTCGACACACAACACTAACGGTGTCCGGACTGGGGACTGCAAATATTCGATAATTTTTGGTAATCGAATATTTGAATATTTTTGCAGCCCTATTCGAATATTCGAATAATATTCGAGTATTTCAGAAAAATCAAATATGTACATAATTTAACACATTTTTACTGCCTTACCAACTAGTAACATATTTTTATGTATGTAGAGGCCTAAACATCCCAATCACAACCAATATTTTAACATTCAACTCTTAAACAAATAAAATTAATAGAAATTCTGCGACCCAGTAGACCACGTGGAGACAAACTTGTATGAAACTATGCATTATGCCGATCCATAATAATTAAACAAAGATCCCAAAAAGGCATTTTTTTTTTAGAAACTTTCTTTCTCAGATAAACTAAAAACGAATTTTTACTTTTTTGAATGCAGATCTTATTGTTTTTAAAACCTATCCTGTAACTCCTAACATCACTTTTCAATAACTCTCACTGTCTCACTCACGGTTTCAGACTTCGCCGAAGTGGCTCATCATGCATATCTAGACAACCTCTTGACCGATTTCGCTCATATTCGAAGTTCTAGTTTAAAATTGACTACCGAATGTTTCAGATTCAGATTCATTTATTTATTGCGAAACAAACCATGATGTAACTATTCCAAGAACATGCCATGTTTAAAAGATAGTAGTAGTAGAGCTTTTTTTGTGAAAGAGTTCGTCCGGGGAAGTACTACCACCATACCTATTTCTGCCGCAAAGCAGTAGTGCTCACATTGCTGTGTTCCGGTTTGAAAGGTATGGGTGCTGGTGAAATTACAGGCACATGAGACTTTTCATCTTTATGTCTCAGGGTGGCGCGCGCAATGCAATGTCACATAGAGCGCGTCCTAGGTGGACGTTACCTATGTGAGAATGAACTGTTCATAGGCAGAGGTTACCGCTTAGCAATTCAAGTAGCATAAAAAAATAATTGATCCATAAACGTGTATAAACTGTAATCGTCTTTAGTTCCAATTTTGTCCACCTGAACAGATAAGTTGGTGGTAAGTACTGTAATATGGTCTATGATACGGATACACACTTTTCAAAAGCTATGGCCAAACGGAGGCCGCATTGTTGTAAGGGCCAAACTGAAGCGGAGACGCAACGTGACCATAGTGACTGCGAAGGCACAGCGAAGCAAAGGTGGTGATCATCTAACAATCAAATATAAAATCTTTAAGTGACTGACTAGCTGACTGACTATCAACGCATAGCCTAAACCGTAATAAAGGTCCTTGAGACTTGAAATTTGGAGGGTACATTCCTTTCGTGATTTAGGGGTGAACTAAGAAAGAAATTTCCGAAATTTACCCCTTAAGAGGTGCTGTGAGGTGTTGAATTTTATATGGAAAAAACTCCACATGGGCGAATTCGCGGGTTTCTGACGTGAACGCGTCACTTGTATAGACTACATTGTCATTGTGTGGTAGTCAAAAACGTGCCGTTTCAGCGCCGTCGCTGACGTAGGTGTCCCCCCTCATTTAAAATGTTCCAGTTTGGCCTAGTTTAATGAAAACTGAACGAGTTCCCGAACCATTAGAATAGGTGTTAACTGTCAGTCGAGATCGATTTCAATAAAATAAACATGTTGATCAGGAGAACAACCTTAGTTGAAGTAACTCGGTGTCCATACCATATCGGGCTATTTACAAGTCGTTTGATATACAGGCCGAACCAATGTTTATCTCCATACATACAGGTTTGAAGTTAAGTTATAACTTTGATTGAGACAACTCAAGTGAGCGATTGAATGAAGTGCCCTGTTTATTGATTAATGGTAATTTCTTATTTATCCAATAATAAATAAATAAATAAATAAATAAATAAATAATGCTGGACAAGTTCACACAACATTATCTAGCCCCAAGCTAAGCCAGAGCTTGTGTTATGGGTACTAGGTAACTGATATACATAATACAATACATTAAATAGATAGATATTTTTTATTATACATAGACAACACCCAGAACACTCGGAACAAATATCTGCAGATCACACAAATTATTTGTTCCGAGGCGGGAATCGAACCCGCAACCTCCTGCGACGCAGGCGAACCATCGCCAGCCGCGCCACAGAGGTCGTCCAATGAATGAATCCAACTTGTATTTTATTTTATTTATGTAAGTACCTAGGTAAACTTATTATGAAGACTAAATTTGTTTCATGTCTGTGATTTTAACAGACTCTACTATTTAATTGTCATTTGTTCATCAAACAAAAACTTTGATAACCGGGTATAGTTTTTTTAGTAGAAATTAATTTGATTGGATTTACTGTCACACACTTTCTAATTCCCGTTTTGTTCATAAGCGGAACACTTTTCTATTCCAAGAGGTATTCACAAGCACACTTCAAAGTTATGACTTCGTGATGCCTCAATCTGCTCACAAAGATTTTCATACTTTCTTCGTGCATTTCAACATAACGTGCTTGTTATACACCTCTTCCATCATTCAGACACCGGCAATAAATTCTAAATGTCACAGAAGATGATACATAATGAATTCACAGCCTCGGTGTCCATCCTACAAATGATAAGATACCGTCCACAGTTATCGTAAAGCTTATTTTAAATTGAAATTAGGAATGTTTTATTGTTTCATTTTCTACAAAGCCTTCGGTGACAGGGGTTCTTGTTTCGGTCACGACGGTGTTGCCTTGACGATAATTATGGGTTCTTAAAACGTTTCACGGTCATCACACGAAGGGCTGACCAATGTCATGTCAAGTTTGACCCTAATAGAAGCGTGATGGGTCTCAAAACTGTTGTCGGTACACGATGACCTTACAATACGTGATCGTTATTGCGAGATAAGAAGTTAGGTTCTTCATTAGTAATATTATACATTAGTGGGAACGCCCGCGACTTCGTCCGCGTGGAGCTTAAACATATATATTACTAGGCGGATGAAATTTTCGATGTCAAAATCGGATGCGAGACACCAAATCTATGACTTAGTTCGCACACTTCAAACGCGATCGGTGGTGTTTGGTGTTATGAAATAATCCAAATTTTGTAGATCGATCAAATCTTGATATATTAAATCCATGGCGTGGAGTTTATTCAACGTTAACGCTGTACTCCCTTAAGGGCTGAATTTCGAAAATTCCTGTTTTAGTGTAGGCTTGTACTATCATTTATTCTGTGGTGTAGGTACACCTATAGCTAGACCACACAAGGAATGTATCCTCCAAATTGTAAGCCTCTAGGATAGTTGTCAGTCAGTGAGTCAGTCAGTCAGTCACGCAAGGATTTTATATAAATTGATACATCAATGGGTGGCCTACTTTATAACCTTTAAAAACAAATAATTTCAAGACCCACCGGTTTTTTCTTCCTTAATTAACATCAAAACCAATAAGACATATCCGCTTCCACAATTCGTATAGCTGTATGGTTTCGTTGGGCCCGGGACATTTCTGAATGCAGTTGTCGGCATTTCCATACAATTTGCCACACACGACGACGACGCGTGCGTACCTACTCCCATTCCACTCAGCGAAATGCATTATGGGAATGCTGACGTCATTTACATGTTCTGTATGATGGTCCATACTCAGTATTCTGCACGTAAGACCATACTGTAATATCATTAACATTATAAACTTAGGTAAAATTAAATATTTAATTGAATTTAAAAAACATAAATACGGGCTTTTTGTATTTTACAAGATCGCTTAAAGAACATGTAAAGACATACCTAATATGAAGGTTTTTCCCCAGTAAGTAGGTACCTATTAATTTAACTGATAAACTTGAAATTTTGTGTCATCTTAATTATCAATATTTATATAAAATGGTTGCGTGACTGGCTGACTGACTATCAACGTACAGCCTACATAAGTATGAAAACCATAAGTCCTCAAGACCTAAAAGGATGGTAGTTATTATTCATAGTCTAGGAGTGCACTAAGAAAGTTAGGTATTTCAGAATAACCAGGGTAGCAAACATTTTGAAAGATTCTGATTAGAATTTCTGAAATACCTTTCTACTTCTTTCCTACTTTCTTTGAGAAATGTTGAGCAGCGAGGTGTTGATGTTTGTATGGAAACAACTCCGCGTAGGCCAAGTCACGGGCATTCTACTAGTTAGCCATGGAATTGGTTCTTAAATAAATTATTTTGTATTTAAGTTTTCAACCATATCTCAGTCAATATTTCAGAAATTAGTTTTACAAGTGAAATCTTTGTAGGCTTTGTTTTTTCTCCGCAACCACGCGAGATTTTGTTCGGTTAGCAAAATAAATGCAGCAGACCACCAAAGCTGACCATCCGACCACCATGTCTCCTGTCGCACGGACATTATCTTTGACGTGAAACAAAGAGATAGAGGACGAGCAATTATGCAATTAAGGTTTCAACTACAGCATGCAGCTCGGTTTAATTTTCACTGACGACTGTGACACAGTTTCGGAATGGAATGAGGCGTTTCACGATATTTAATTTTGGACGAGATATTTATAGAAACTAGAAAGGTGATTATTTTTGTATGTGTTGGAACTTGGAAGTAAAGAGTTACATGGAATCCACGAATAAAACTTTGTGGCTTGTTTATGTTGGGGTTAAATTGAGGTTCGGCAATATCAAGTTGCGTTACTTTCTTAAATAAACAAACTGTTAACATAAAATAAACAAGCATACATAAAATATATTACGATATTCAACAGTAGGTATTATCACTTCAAGCAAAAAATAAACCATAGTGCATTGACCTAATTTAGTATTAATATAACACCGTAAAGTGTACCGTAGTGTAAAATCTTGTATTTCAAACGGATGATCAAATTTCAGCATCTACAGTAGTATTTAAAACGTAAAATTACAAGTGTAGGTACTTAATATTTAATCAGACTATATTCAATATTGAGAAGTATATATAATCATGTGGGTGGGCACGTATGTCTTTCGTATACCGTGTAAGAAGTACCTATTCCATCCATTCACTACTATCTCGACATCTCCATTCGCCCGCAATGGCCGACGCTCTTTGATCTTACAATTGTCTTAATCGAATAGTCCAGATCATTGTTATTAAACAATGTTTGTGAATACGTAGGTTCTAAATGGTAGATCTATTGATGATTCAATTGTCTCTACGATTGGATAATTCAAAATGCTCATTTGATAATGATTTGTTCATGTTTTTAATTGGTAGGTTCCTAATTAAACCTATCTCTACTTTGTTCAGAATGTTGTCAGAATTTCCAAAACAAGATAAGATTTCCCAGAACGAGTCATTATTTTCAACCCAGAATCCAATTGAGTACTTACAGCTAATGGATTTATTATACGAATGGTAAATGTTACTCGCAACTGTATACAAAACCGAATACCAGATATCTTTGGAACTACCGGCATGAATGCCAATTAAATTTGGGCACAAGAAACTATCTCTAGGTTTCAAACAAATTATTTTAATTAGCATAAATAAGAAACAACAAAGATCAATAAATCGAATAAGATTTCACGTTCCGTAGCGTCGGCACTCAGCAAACATTATGGCATTCCTGAGTAGAGACCGTAAAGTCACGAAAGATTGATGGCCACCCAGGAAATGCGTTTATATTGTAATAGCTATCTAAATGGTTGTGCAATAATGGTGGCACTATCGGTTGATGTCAAGGATAGATAACGGCTGATGGGAATTTATCGCCCTTCATGGGTGCGCCAAGGATACCAGCACCTAACCTACGATACAAGAGACGCACAGTAGGAGTGGTCTTTTCAACGGTTATGTTTGCATTTTAGCAGTTAATGGAAGGTTGTACAAATAGATTCACTTACGCATAAACAAGTTTGCTGAGTGCCTTTGAGGAAGACGGTATATTCGAAATGCTATCGTTTTCATGCATGATATTACAATTTATATTGATTAATTTCAACGCATATTGTAACTTCCCTTGAGATATATCCAGCTTACAAAATGTTAAATTGCAGTTGTCTGTTTTTAAACCCCGATGCAAAATCGACGGGGTGTTATAAGTTTGACGTGTATGTTTGTCTGTGTGTGTGTCTGTCTGTGGCATCGTAGCTCCCGAACGTATGAACCGATTTCGTTTTTGTTTGTGTTTGAATGGTCAATTTGTCGGGAGTGTTCTTAGCTATGTTTGATCAAAATCGATTCAGCCGTTTCATTGCATTGCGGTTTTTTTTTATTTTTACAAAATTAATTACTTTTATTGATAATTTATTTCAGTTGTAAAATCTCCTTAGTCTCACTATTTCGTCTTGGCAGCTTCGTAATTCTATACGACCGGACTACTGAGCCTGATAATTATATAGTTATCGATGTCGTTACAGCGTGAGATATCCAAATCCATCCTTTCTCGCCATCCCATGAAAAAGTGTTTCAATGATGTCATAAGTACTCGTGCTTCTTCATTACAATTTTAATTGTGCTTTCCTTAGTGCATTGCAGGCCTCCGTACCGGTGCCGTCCTAGAATGTGCTAATAAAAAAATCATGATATTATTTTGGCACTGACATGCACTTCTCAGCTTGAAAAGTCATAGTCCCAAACATCAATTTGAAAATCTTTATCTAAATTTAAGTGAGGTTGGGCATTTTGCACGGTGTAAAAACAGACGTAGGCGCCTGTCATGAGGGCACGATCGATGGTCGGTATGTGGGCGCACACCGTTCACCGCAAATGAGCCCTTTGTGCTGTAATTGATCATGAGGGTTTGACCGATTGCCATTTGCAGTTGTAAAAATAAACTATTCAGAGTTGTAAACGGTTTCAACCGCTTTCTTTCTTGTATAGCTTTCATTACTTTGTCGTTTTTTTGGCTTATCATAAACCATAAGGCCCGCGCCAACAAAATGTTTAGTAAGATATGGTAAATGGGCTGTCGCAACATCGGCCAAAACAATGAGTCTTAATTTTGTCTGAGTTTGTCGACCTTTACGAGTGGGCGTTATAATAGGTAGGTACTTCATTCAGTAATTCGAGACCAAGATTAGCTTCGTGATATGATTATAATGGAAAACAAAGTATGGTGCATAATTATTTCTAAGTTTGTGCAAGCTTGTCAAATGCCCAAACAGCTTATTTTCGGTGCTTTTGAGCCAAGACTCAAAGCTTTTAAATTAATAAAATAGTATGATGCACGCGCTACGTTTGCTACGGTTACATGATAACAGCGTGTGGCTGCATTAGAAATGATTTATGTTGATCTAATGGTATAGGGGCAAATAGAAGAGAGACGACAAAGACAGTGGTCATTACGATATTGTAACAATTCGTCCAACAGATTTCGTTAGGTCTAAGGGGTTGCTAATACTGTGAGTGATGGGGGTAAGCTAGTGTTGATTATAGGAATGAACTATGCTGACTAGCGTGATATAGAAAGGTAGGTAGCGATCCAAATGAGTAATCCATGGCTTTATGAACCATGCTCTTCTATTTTCATAAACTAAATTGCAAAATAGGAAAACCGCCAAGTGAGCTTATCACTGAAAATCATCACCCCATTCACCTCAGTAAAACAGCACCAATGAGGACACGGCTTGGGACAATCACAGGGCCGCTATCCGTAACCCGTAACCAATCGTAAATTGAATATCGGTATCGGCTATTTGCCATCGATTGATAAACACCGCGTTTGAGATGATCGATTGTTTGAATGTTAATGGTTGAATAATTAAAAAGATGTCTACAATCAATTCAGTTTTCGTAAGTTTGATGAATTACGATTTTATGAGTCATAAAATTGGTTGATCGGGTACCAGGCTGAATAATTAAAAAGATCAACAACAATCAATTAAGTTTTCGTAAGTTTGATAAATTATAAATAATTGATTGAATAAAGAAAATGAATGAAGACGTTAGTTTCAATGAACTAAATAATCTTGGGTGAAACTTGCTACTTTAAGTGTAACTTGATCAATTAAAAAGTTACATTGGAAAGTGTTTTCTAAATACTTCGTTCGGTATCTTAACAATCATTTTGTTTAAATAGCCTACGAGAAACCTAGAAGAATTGTAATAAATCCTTGTGATCAACTACTTAAATATACCGTGCGACCTAGAACAATTCTAAAAAATACTTGTGTTCAACTGCGTGACGACGTGGCGACGACATGCTTTCTGCCCAACAGCACCTAGTATGTGATAATAATTACTGATCAAATATGTATGGAAACAGTGCCGTGCAGTTAGCTGTGCACGTGGGCTCTAGGGTGCATTGTACGTGTAACTTACCTTATCGAGAAACAATCGTGTTCAATGTACATTGCCATGCAAATACGGCTCCAATTAAGCCATGATGAGCCCAACAGGGGATAGGTGGAATATATTATTGTTGTAGCAGATAATACGCTTTTTTTAAACTATATTTTTGTCTATGGTTAGTTATTTTACTATTGAACAGGCGTTAGAATAAAGTTAGAATAGACGATGAAAACCGAGCTGGAAAAAAAGATTTGAACTATTGTTGATTTTGCAGGCGTACCCAAGGATAATTTCCAAAACAGCACACCTTTTCAACACCTGGAATATATTTTCAACCCCGGTATATATTTGCAGTTTTGACACGAACTTAAAAGTTGAGCAAGTCTAATTATCTCGAATTAACATAAAAACTTTACCCTGATATTACATTCCGTCAGCACCTTATCAGGGATCTTGTAAACAACCCATAATCAGAGATCTGTAGATAATTACGCTACACTATGTACGGGACCGTCATGCACGGGCCAACATCATCATTACCACTGTTATTTATTCTGTGACCTTACTACCATAATGACGTAATGACTACGTAATCATCTCCTTTTGACGCCCGATCTCCGTTATGTGCGATTGTTGGTAGTTTTGGCTTTGGGACGTGAATGGAAAGATAATTTTGATGATTGTTATTACCTACTTCTCGTAAAGGGGGCATGGTTCAGGGTAAATCATCAGAATTACCGTATTCAAATGATTGTGGTGCCATTTTTATTTATGTTTCTATTCATAAATGTAGGTATTTTCCCTTAAAAAATAGATATTTCCGATATAAGCAATATAGTATTTTTACGCAACTTTGAATTTTTATAATGATTTTGTTATGAAATGACAATCTTTCCCGTTCAATATTATTTACTGATGTTTTAAATGTATGCCACTTCCTGAGTTAAACTTTTAGTGAAATTATTGTATAGTAATGATGGATAGACGACCTCTGTGGCGCGGCGGGTGAAGGTTGGCCTGCGACGCAGGAGGTTGCGGGTTCGATTCCCGCCTCGAAACAAATATTTGTGCGATCGCAGATATTTGTTCAGGGTATTCTAGGTATTATCTACGCATAATAAAAAATATCTATCTATGTAATGTATTGCATTAAGTATACCAGTTATCTAGTACCCATAACACAAACTCTGCTTAGCTTGGGGCTAGATAATGTTGTGTGAATTGTCCAGCATTATTTATTTATTTATAGGCTGGTGACATTAAATTACCTACCTTTGAAATATCATCAAGATTCGCTCTTCTTCGTCGTATTCTTCATTACGTAAGGTCGTGCCCGTCTTGAAAGGATTTAGTAGAAATGCTGACGAGCTTCTTCCACACTGTTCTATCCTCGGCTTGTCTTAGGGCAGCGGTGATATGGAGGCCAGTGAGACACCAACAATACTCAAGCCGGCATTAATTATTAAAAACTTAACCCAAAAACCTTTTTCTTTACAGGTTACTAGTCGGAGCACCTTTGGGTAAAAACCTGCAACCAAATACGACGAAATCTGGAGCCTTATGGAAATGTGCCCTCAGCCCTCAAACCGGTGACTGTCAACAGATCATCACGGACGGAAGACGAAGTGAGTTCCTTGTACATAATTATTAGCCTATACTAATACTTACAATATTTATCCATATATCGGACTGATACTGCATTTGATCAAGTTTCATGTCATCGCGTCTTCAGTCTCGGAAAGGCTTCTATACTGAATGCGATCATGAGGATTCTTGACATGTTCATCAGAGTCGAATAAAACTTGTAAATTGTAGTAAGTAAAGTAGACAAGCGTAGCCGGTCATAGAATTAGAGCACATACCTAGTAGATTCAGTAAAGACACTGAATTTAAACACTTTGTAAATTAAGTTAAAAAGAATCACGATCAGTGTGGTAGTAAAATAGAAACTGTAGTAAACACTAGTAAGTAGGATTTGCAAAATGCACAGTACACAATATGTTACGAAATTGAGTAAGATTGGATAAAATCAAAAGCAAAGATATGTCTTTGAATTTAAAAATATCAGGTAGATTCGTGACATAGGAAAGTACCTACACATTCTTTTTTCTATAAAACCTATATATTGTGTATACCTCTAATATATATTCTCGATAGAACTACTCGTAACTTTAACTAAAGTGTTGTCTTTTGTCGGTGGTGCCCCAAACAGCGAAGTACGGCAAGATAGACCCGAGTAAGTGAGCTGTGGTCTCAACCTTCTTTATAATCATTATGCTCTTCGACTAATAACTAATCGCTGTTATCTTGATTTTACTAATAGCAATAGCAAGTTTCAGCTCAAACAACATTATATCGCAACGCATGAACATCACTAACTAAATGGTTTGAACCAATTTATTTTGCGTTTAATTTTACACCATGTTATTATTTACTTTGTATCGTATTTGGGATACATTTTCGCTCAAAACATCCTAATATTTTATTTCATCTTTTGAATTAACCCCCCTTCTTAATCGGCAATACATAAAGTCGTATGACTTTTATTTTATTACAAAAGTAGACTAAATATAAACAAATGATCATATATTATAAAAATATTAAACGCAGCCTCTAAAATTATGTAAGTGACACGAAAATGTATCCATAGTACTAGAATGTAAAGCACTAACAGCTTGCAAGCACATATATCACAAGCTTGAGCAAAATCACCTTAGCAAATATTTTATGTTATAATTAATTGTATGACAAGCGAGTACGAATGAACATTACCTACATTGACTAGAGTTATTCAGAGTACTGTATTTTTGGAAAATGTATATTTTTTAGCCTTAAAAACCAAAGCAAAGCTTCTAGACTTGAGATAGCTTTTAAACTAATTTCGGTACCTACTAGAAAAACAACAATGAAACAATTCTACTTTTAATGAATGTTAACTCCTAATTAAAGTGCGACTATGTTTTATATAAGTTAACACGTAACAAAAAGGTGACTGGTTGGAAACAACATAAAACTATTCTCGATATTTAAAACAAACATTATAAATATTTAAAATGTAATTGAGATCCAAAACCAATGTATGTCTGGTTTTGCACATGTTATCTAACAAATTAAAATTCGTTCGATAAAGTAACGCTGGACCGATTAATTTAACACTACCCATAGTAGGCCATACTCACAAACATAACGGTGGTGTCCTTCTGGTATATTAACAAATCGGCCACGTCGATAATAGTATCTGCTCAAAATTAACATAATGTAGACTTTGATAACGTTCATTAACCTGAGACCACACGTTAGTGCCGTATCTTCACGTTGATTTCTTACAGGTTTTGCGGTATTGTCACCATTTGCTATATATACTGCAGCCTTGTCACCTTTATCGTTTTGTTATAGCAAACTATAGAAGAAAATACGTATTGGGCTGCATGAATCTCAAAAATGCTAGTTATTTTATACGACACGTTTTTTATATTTTGCACGACGTGTTTGTGCAATTTCGATATTTTTAGTTCTAGCACATTTGCAAGATTTTTTGCTGTAAACTTTCTTGCATTCTATTCACGCCTGGTTGCAATGCTTTGCATTTGCCGACATTATCACTAGCCCGGTTATTATTGGGTTTGAATGATTTTGTTTTAGCACAAGCAATTCCAAGAGTTGTTTTTGTAATCCCATCTTTAAATTATGATTTTTATTTACATTTTAATGTGTTTGGGTTGAGTTTTAAATAACCATGGTTGATCAGTATTACTTCATATCAGATTTTGTTGTGTCTAATTTGAGCTTTAAAGTGACTAAGAAACCCCATTGTAACAAGTTTTGCCGAGTACAAAATACAAATCCATTTTACTAAATCAACCAAAACGCTTAAAATTTTAACAGCTTTATAATGTAACCGTATTATTTTCTAAATTACTATATCATTAAATATAGGTTTGGATTCCGATCACCTGTCTGGCCCTTACTATGACGAGATCAAAGAGGGTCAGTGGCTTGGTGTCTCAGTGAAGAGTCAAGGTCCTGAGAAGAAAGCTGTTGTTTGCGCACACAGGTATAAAATTCAAATCAAGTACACCGCATTTTTTTTTTATTATAAACAACAATAAATTCAACTGAAAGGTGGGCTTTTGCACCCATAGTGGATATTTTACCAAGTAATGTTTTTCAGGTATATTCGGAAGGCCGGAGAGCTACAGCTTGGACAAGGACTATGCTATACCCTGACCAACGAACTCACGTTATTGGACGTTTTGGAACCTTGCAGAGGACGGCCTCATACACGGTAAGAAGATCTATTTATAAAGATTTCTCAAAAGATCCAAAAACCCAACTACTTAAATCAAAATCTCGCATTTGACAGAGAACATGAAGAGTATGGATTCTGCCAAGTCGGGACTAGCAGTTCCTTCCTAGAAGATGACACATTGATCCTTGGGAGCCCTGGGCCGTACACCTGGAGGGGAACCATCTTCGCTCAAGATGTCCGAGACGACATGCTGGAACGAGATAATGTGGTTTATATGGGGCCTGTTGAGGACAAGTCGAGTCCGGTTGAGAAGTACAGTTACTTAGGTATGTATCAAAATTTTGTCTAGTGAATTTCTGAATTGAGGTTTCCAAATCCTCTTTCCTTCCTTCTTTGTAATAATCTAAATGTGTTCCAAAAACCATAAAAAGTTATTCAATTGGCTATTCCAGGAATGTCAGTCACTGGAGCAACATTTTTCGGTGGAAACAAGAATTCGTACGCAGCTGGCGCGCCTCGAGCGCGCGGTACAGGTCAAGTCGTAATCTACAGCAAGCGAGCTACCGATGATTGGAGCAGAACTGACCTGAACATACTAAATGTGACCTTACTCTTGAAGGGAGAGCAGTTTGGCTCCAGTTTTGGATATGAAGTTGCTGCTGCTGATGTCAATGGCGATGGGTAAAGTTGCAACTTATTGTTATTTAAAAAAAAGTTATTTAGAACAACTTTTTAATGAGAAAGCGACCATCAGCAATACTAGCCCTTAGATAAGGCTTCCACTTATCTATATGGAACCTTCTGACGAATAATGTACAGTAGCAAGAATTATGGAGACACATAAGCAACGGCCACTCCCATCGCGAAAAATTTCTAGGACCTGTAAAGGTTATCTCGGAGAAATTGTCTTATAAAGATAAGACCGCACATTGTACATTTAGTTTTATTTAATTGATCTAGGTATGTCATTTTTAAGTAGTGTTTAATATGTGCAACAAAATATTTTTAATTTATCCAATCCTTAGCTTACCTTCTCATGCTATATTTAACGTTTTCAGAATGCCAGATCTCCTAGTTGGTGCTCCTTTCTACTTCTCCAAAGACGCCGGTGGAGCAGTCTACCTCTACCTCAACGTAAACCAGAACCTATCAGCCAACTACAATGTAAAACTAACTGGCAAGCAAGAATCACAGTTTGGCATCGCCATTGCAAATGCTGGAGACTTGAACAAGGACGGATGCCAGGACATAGCGATAGGCAGTCCTTACGAAGGAAATGGAGTAGTCTACATTTTTATGGGAGATAGAAAGAATGGACTGAACATGAAGCCAGACCAAGTCGTCACAGCGGAGTCTCTGCCAGTGACCCTGAGAACATTCGGATACTCCTTATCAGGAGGAGTGGATCTAGATACGAATGGTTATCCTGATTTATTGGTTGGCGCATATGAAAATGTAAGTTACCTACCTAGTAATACTTGGATACCGAGAAAATAAATGGATATCAAGCCATTTTTTGTTTGTTTTACAGAGCAGCGTTGCACTTATCCGAACGAGGCCCATAATCGACATCAAGACCTCAATCCGACCATCGAACACAATCATCAACATCGACCCTACGACACAAGGATGCGAGAAGGACCCTGGCGCGAACTATACCTGCTTCCACTTCCAAGCTTGCTGCATCATAGAATCCTTGGTCAAATCCACTCAAACAAATACACATAAGCTAAACTACATCATAGAAGCAGAGACATTCCCAGGAGGTAGAAAGTATTCAAGGGTCTTCTTTGACAATGATAAAAGCAATATTGTGAACAAGACTATTCAGTTGGGGAAGGATGTGGAAGATTGCAGAGAACACATCGTTTACTTGAAGAACAATACTAGAGATATTCAGACTCCAATAAAGGTAAGCGAGTCCATAATCAAAATGATTTATAAAAACAGTGACGGAAAATATCAAGATTTGGCACAATTATTACCCACTTTTCAAAGGAACCAGTCGTTATACAAATTAGCAGTTATTTGCCAATTTTTTTTTTGAATTCTACTTGTATTACGGAACAAGCTGATGGCCCACCTGATGTTAAGCGGAACCTCTGCCTATGAACAGTGCATTACCTCATAGGTCACGTCCACCTAGGACGCGCCCTATGTGGCATTGCACTGCGCTTGCCATCCTGAGACATAAAGATGTAAAGTCTTATGTGCCTGTAATTGCACCGGCAAACCGGAAAACAGCAATGCGAGCACTACTTCTTTGCGGCAGAAATAGGTATGGTGGTAGTACTTCCCCGGACGAACTCTTTCACAAAAAAGCTCTACATGTTAGTCTGATGATTAGATAATAGAATTTTATTTAACAGAATAATCAATAACTGTAAGAAGTAAACTAAGACAATAAACCAAAACTAAAATTAGAATAAGGTAAAAATGATGATTCGATTAAATTGAATTATTTAAATATCATATCCACAATTAACAAAAGTAAAGTACCGAATCTATCATACTGTACCAACCTGAAATAACCCGATCGATCCATACCAGCAGCGTGCCCAGAATACTGGTGGCATTGCCACGTTGTATGGAAATGCAAGTCCGCTGGCCAAAATAAAAGCCAGAACTCTGGTCACGCGTAGTCTGTGTGCGTCTCTCCGCCAGATCTTTGTAGATTTTGTGTGTCCCCAAGGGCCTAACTCCTACCCAAATTGAATGAAAAATATTTATTGTGTGGTGTGTCCGGCCTAAGAATAGACCCTCCGTCTCCTCCCGTGGATGTCGTAAAAGCCGACTAAGGGATTACCCGGACTTGTTGATAAGATTCGTTGGTATAAGATTTGTCCTGGCTGGTAGCTTATTATGGAATGTGTTATTACTGGAAGAAAGCGTTAGCTGAGTCAGTCGTGGGAAGCAATGGCGGCGATGAGCTCACAACTTGTCACGTCTATATTCCACGACGGTGCAACCCACTGTGAAAAGCGGTCCATTGAGGCTCTGCCTACCCCTTCGGGGAAAAACGCATGTGTCTATGTATGTATGTATGTATGTAGGTATATTAATGTTTTGTTTTTCAGTTCCAAGTTACCTACAAACTCGAGCACGCTCAGCCCCAGTATCAAACATCCGGCAACCTGCCCAAGATCGATGATTACCCCGTCCTTAACGCGACAGCTACAACCATGTTTACAGCTAACTTCCTCAATGACTGTGGTGCGGACGGTGTCTGCATCAGCGACCTCATTGTGGATCCTGTACTGGAGCTACCTAAAAGTAAGTAGCTGGTCAAAACACGTAATCTCAAGTACCTAAGATACTCGAACTCATCAGGATCAATAGGAAAAAAGTACACGTCATCCGATCGAGAGGACTAGCGACGTGGACCAACGCGTTCATAGGAAGTTCATGAATTAAAAATTACTAGATCACAGTATTTTCCCAGAAATCTGGGAAATATGACAGCGAGCTGATCTGATGATGGAGACGGAATATCACAATGGAACGGATGGACAATGGAACTCCTCGATTGATACCTAATAGTAGACTGGCCGTGTTTAGGCTCATTTTGATCAGCACACGGTTACGATCACAAATTTTATAAAAGGTTGTATTGAAAAAAAAAAAAACACAAAATACTTAGACTTTTTTGTGAAAAAATATTTTTCACGCAAAACTTATTGACTTTACCTACAGTGACACCGCCCTTTAAATAGGTTGGTTGAGTCAAAGCCTTCCACACCTTCAGTTACGCAGTTGCTATTATCTCATATATAAATAAACTAGCTGACCCGCTCGCGACTTCGTCGACGCGTAGACTTTCATACAAACTTTAACACCCTTTTTCAACCCCTTAGGGTGCGAATTTTCAAAAATCGTTTCTTAGTGCGCGCCTACACCCTTTAATAAATGCTTGTGCCAAATTTGAGACCTCTCGGCCCAGTAGTTTCCGAGCTTTCGTGATGAGTGGTCAGTGAGTGAGTGTGTGGACTTCTCTTTTATATATATAGATAAATAAATAAAATGAATATTGCTGGACAATTCACACCACATTATCTAGCCCCAAGCTAAGCAGAGCTTGTGTTATGGGTACTAGACAACTGATATACTTAATACAATATATTACATAGATAGATATTTTTATTATATATAGAAAATACCCAGAACACCCTGAACAAATATCTGCGGATCGCACAAATATTTGTTCCGAGGCGGGAATCGAACCCGCAACTTCCTGCGTCGCAGGCGAACGTTCGCCCGCCGCGCCACAGAGGTCGTCAAAATATGTGCCTTCAGGTAAGGTCTAAACAACTAATACAATTAGGTATGCATGTAGGTATAATCTTTTGTTTAGACCGTTGAATGTTTATTGATCGTGCGCATGAAAGTATGTGATATTAATTTAATCGGCAAATATGCTTTCTTTTTCAGCTGAGGATGGAAATGCTTATGCTCTCACACTTGGACAAGAGGAGGAAATAAGGGTATCCGTATTCGTGGACAACTACGGCGAGTCAGCGTATGAAGGACAACTGTTCGTGCAGCATCATTCCAGCCTACATTACATCGCTGCCAATATTAGCGTGAGTTACTAAACAAATAAGCCAGATGTTGAGCAATTGAGACATTGAGACCTTGATGATGCAAAAACTAGGATAACGAGTACGATTTCTTGGTATTTTTTTCACTGTGATTTGTGCTATTTCTTTTTTATATCTGTTTCTTCTAACAACACGACACATAAAATTTCCTACTTTTCTGATACTCTGCTAAGGCTATGTTAGTTGGCTATCTAAAGGATATCCAATATCCCTATAGCTGAAATGATTCTAAAAGTATTTAATACTTATAGGACGTGGAGCAGTCTGCTAGGGTGAGTCGATCAGTGAAGTGTGTTAGAAACAGCACTGCATATTCATGATAGCAAAAGCACTTGCCAGCCACGAGTTTGATAGATGGATAGATTAATCATAGCTAACAATTTGACATTAAGTGATAATATCCACCTTCATCTCGCATGCAGTTTACATCGATGTTAATATAATATGGGTCATAATATCAAAACTATTAGAATCCTGGTTCTATCACCGTTTGCCACAAGGCCCTCGCCAGGGATATACCTCAGCCTGAAGCAGTGTAACCAGGTTCACAGTTACACTATAAAGAAGATCCAGAAATCGAATGAACCCTCAGCTTTCTAGGCTCTGCCTACTCGATTAGCGCTAGTGGCGCTAGCCTTGCATAGCAGAAAAGAGGCTAATTAAAAACTCTTAGAATTGTTTGATATCGGCATGTGTATTCGATAGTTTTAAGTTTTTTTTAAAATATCAATGTGTTACACTTTTTCTAAGTTGTCAAAGTCTCAGTCAAGTCATGTTTTAGTAAAGCAGTGGCAGTTTTCCTAAAATGTTGGTGGAAAATTTCCACCCATTTCACAGAATAAATAATAGTACCCCATTTGAAAAATAACGGAATACACTTCCATTTTATTTCAGTACACTTGTGCTTTTAAGATAAGCTATAGGTTAAAATACCTAAATAATTAAATGAAAAAAAAAGCAGAAGACAAAACGTGTCTTTTCAAAAATGCTGGATAAATCTTTATATTATGAAGGTTGACTTCATGGCTATGACACTTTTACTAGTCGAGAAAAGAAAGCTTAAAGTATTGTTTAATGTAACTTACAGGACAAACATGTGATCTGCACCAGCGTGAACAAGACCATCGTAGCCTGCATGCTGGAGAACCCTTTCAAGAGGCAAGCAGCCGGCACCCCTCCCATCACCATGCGATTCGACGCCCGCGCCCTTGAAGACAACGAGCCGTCAGTGGTGTTCACTGTGTGGGCCAATTCCACCTCGAAGGAGCTTCATACAGGGAAAAAACCAATGCAGGTTGAAGCTAGAGTGATCAAAAATGCGGAATTGTTGATCAAGGGGTAAGCACTGGCTGGTTCCATTATGTAACCTGTAATTTTTACGGTTCTTATCCACTGTCCGTCTCCCTGAGACCACCTGGGTGAACCATATAAAGTGTTTTACAACGGCTCACCTCTCACATTAAACTTTACGTATTTCTGCCGCAAAGCAGTACTGATCTCATTGCTGTGTTCCGGTTTGAAGGGTATGGGTTCCAGTGAAATTACAGGCACATGAGACTTTTCATCTTCATGTAAGGGTGGTGGGCGCAGTGCAATGCCACAGTGTGCGTCCTAGGTGGACGTGACCTATGAGGTAATGCATTATTAAAGGCCTAGGTTACCACTTAACATCACGTGGGCCATATGCATGTTAAGTCATTAACGAAGTTTAAAAAAAACAAACAAGTCTTCTTACTGATGAACCCGCTTCAAAACGTCAAAGGTTACCATCATGGTAAAGTATAGGTACTGCTTAGTATATTATTGTGCCATGGATCAGATAATGGTGGTTAGAACCAAAACTATGGCGAGATTAAAATAACGTTGCATTTTAAATGTTCTGATATTAAAACTAAGTGTCGCTACCGGAAAAGTAACGTAATTACGGAGAAATAACCATCATTTGTTTTTGGATGGTTCATTGTATAGTATCTATAGATACATAGATAGACGCCTTTTTACCGAAGGGATAGGCATAGGTGCCGTAGAGGCTCAGTGGGCTCTTTTCACCGTTTTTCGCAGTACCACCATCATCATCAGCAGCCTGTACACGACCACTGCTGGACCAGGCCTACCGCATCACATACAATAGGGGATTTGTCTTAGATGACAGTGTCATCTTGGCTGGACTGGTGATTGCAGTATTAGTGTTGAGCACTAAGGTGGATGCTGCTGCCTTAGTTGGCTTCGACGACATCCGCGGGAGGACACAGAGGGGTATATTCTTAAGCTGAACACACCACAGCATACGGTACAACCAGCAATAACTATGCCTTAAAATACAGTGTGGGAAAAACGAACGGGACATAGAGGAAAAGTACCTACAATAAATAATGAAGATAACAATACATTCAAAAACAATGTTTTGATTTTAAAAATAAGAACAACTGCATTCACAGATGTTTTAAAAGCTTACCTGATGCGGGAATCGAACCAGCTAAAAATGCAAAAAAATATTATTTTATTGAATCAATCGGTTGGGTCAATGATAAGGATAAAATCCCACTAATATCATAAATGCGAAAGTTTGTGTGTGTGTTTGTTACTTCTTCACCCTAAAACGGCTGGACGGATTTGCATGAAATTTGGAATGGAGATAATTGGACTCCCGGAATAACACATAGGCACATTTTTATCCCGATATTCCCACGGGATCGAGACTTACGCGGGTGAAACCGCGGGGCGCTGCTAGTCTCTGTAATAAATACTTATTGTTTTTATACTGATGATACAGGGAATCTTAGTGGTTAGAGAACTTTTTTTAGATTCGAACTCTATGGATGGTCCATTGTTGGTGACACTGTTTTATGTTATGTTATTATGTTTCAGTGCTGCGAGACCGGAGCAAGTCTTCTACGGCGGAGAAGTCAAAGGCGAGTCTGCAATGACATACTTTGACGATGTTGGAACAAGGATAGTGCACACTTACCAGGTATTTAAGAAAAAATATATTTTCTAAAGCTTTTAGTGTTGGTAGCCAGGAATAAACCTTCAAAAGTATGGGTCGGTTTACTGTAAAGCCCGAACTCATGAGTTTTAGGAATAACCATTCTGGAAAGACCTGCCAAATTCTTGTAGAAAGGCCACTATTTGTTGAACCAAATTTTGTGAGCACTAACCATACATCAGCAGTGCGTTCATATTATCGCTATATCGTTATAGCACTATATCGGCAAAAGCCGACTAAGGGATTACCCGGACTTATTAGTAAGATTTGTCCTGGCTGCTAGCTTATTATGGCCTTTGTTGACTGGAAGAAAGCGTTAGCCGAGTCAGTCGTGGGAAGCAATGGCGGCGATGAGCTCACCACTTGTTACGTATATATTCCACGTATATATATTCCATTGTTTTAGTAGTAGTAGAGCTTTTTTGTGAAAGAGTTCGTCCGGGGAAGTACTACCACCATACCTATTTCAGCCGCAAAGCTGTAGTGCTCGCATTGCTGTGTTCCGGTTTGAAGGGTAAGGGTGCCGGTGAAATTACAGGCACATGAGACTTTTCATCTTTATGTCTCAGGGTGGCGGGCGCAGTGCAATGCCAGATAGGGTGCGTCCTAGGTGGACGTGACCTATGAGCTAATTCACTGTTCATAGGCAGAGGTTACCGCTTAACATCAGAGGGCATCTGCTTCAAGTAGTAAACAAAAACAAAAAAAAACCCACTGTGAAAAGCGGCCAATTGAGGCTCTGCGGTGAAAAAGGCGTGTGTCTATGTATGTATGTAAGACATCTACGAGAGAAGACGGAGGAGTCTATTCTTAGGCCGGACACACCACGGCACTTCAGATTTAACAAACAGGAGTTGAGATCATTCGCTTCCCAGCTTTCTGTGTTGGCCCTAAGATGGAAAGGCCCTTTATGTTTCACCCGGTAAAAACCCGAAATATTTTCTGAAATGAATGGCGTATTAAAGAGGAGGCCTATACCCAGACGGACTAATATCAGAATGTTTATGATGAACAACTTTCAGGTGTTCAACGAAGGTCCATGGCGCGTATCATCTGTTCAAGTGGTGATCATGTGGCCGCATCAAGTCGCGTCGGACAGCAGGCAGGGCAAGTGGCTGCTGTATCCGGAACACGTGCCGACTGTTGATGGGGAAGCAGGTACATCACATTATATCTGTAATTCAAGTAGCAGGGGATCCTAGAGTGTGGGATTAGGACTATAAATGTGGGACTTGTGGGTGTGTTATGTTATTTTGAATTAATCTGGGGCACATATTTAAGTTCATTCTTAGGGTTCCGTAGCTAAATGATTAATTAATATCGTCTGAGCTTGACCTTGATTATCTCCTAAGTTGTACACTTGGTAAGTTCCTACCTAAGCAGATGTGTTCAGAAAACCCAAAACAATAAATTACGCGCACCTTCATACGCACTTGTATGAAAAGAAAGTTGGAGCTTTGAGGTTTAATAATTTACGGTAGCATTTTCGGGTATCGTACCTCAAAAGCTACCAACGGAACCTTTTTAGGATCACTTTGTTGTCCGACTGTCTGTCTGTCTGTCTGTGTGTAGATAGACCCCTTTTCGCAGGAAAAAGATAAAGAAGGTATTAAAAAGATATGCTAATTAAGTCATTTTAATTTTTATATGGATATCGTGAAAATAAAAGACCTCTAGAGGTTGTTTGGAAGAAATAATTCTAAGCTATAAGACCACCCATTGTACTTTTTATTATTATGTTAAGTATATTAAGTATTTTATATTTTATGCTATTCTGTTCTCACTCGCACTCGTCTGTTTTATTAACACACCCAATTTTAAGGGCTTCAAAGTTGCAAAAATGTTATCCTAAAATTGTATGTAAGTTGTTATTGATAGAACGGCTCCGTAACTAAAGTTGTAAAATAATCCTTGTTTCCTTGTATTTGTACGTTTGCTATAGTTGCGGAATTATTCAATTACAGACCAAAGCAACGGTGAATGCTTCATTACCGAGCGAGAGATCAATCCGCTCAATCTATCCAACCGGCCCGGCGCCTCCGAGGCCTACCTCGAGAACCTGGAGATGGACCCGTTCATGACGTCAGGCAAGCTCAGCGCCTCTTCCAATCAGAAGCAGCACAACGACACCAGGAAGGCGGTGGAATATTCCAGTGCGTCCGAGAACAAAGTCAGGAGGAAACGGGAGAGCGATGTTGTTAAAGCAGAGGCGTATACGGACAAGGATGGACAGAGGAAACACGTTGTTAATATGGTGAGTTGCTTTTCTTAACTGCCCCCTTATTCGCTATGAACCAACGTGACATAAAGCGGGCTCGTTACGATATCTGCATGGAATCATCGTTCAGAATACATTGTGACGTCACACGTTATTGACAAGTAATCTCCTATGGTCATAGCGAATAGTAGCCCTGAACGGTTGTCAGTCTGATTGTTCTATTTATCTATCCAGCCGGTAGCACCCACTGCTGAGTAAAGGCCTCTTCTCCATAACGCCACTCCTGGCGGTCTTGTGTCAGCCGGATCCAACGCTCTACTACTACCTGCACAATATCGTCTGACCATCGGGCAGGTGGTCTGCTCGAGGCCGCCGCATATAGGCATCACTTACCTAGGCCCTGTCTGAAAACCAGCGCTGCACTAAACCTAGGTTTGGTGCAGCTTATCCTGAGACAGGGACCTGTTTGACCCCACACAACACACATCGATGCCAATCTACTTTCTACTGCCGGTTTTTATTTCATTTTATGTTTTGTTTTCTTGTGTTATGTTTATGTGTGTGTTGTGTCCTTTTGGGGAAAAATAAATAAATTTTATTTCTTTCTTTCTATACATCTCGGCTTCCATTCGGTCACTGCTTTGGTCCATCGGTAATCCTTTCGCCTTGCCAAGTGTCCCGCCCATCTCCACTTGAGCCTCGCAATCTGTATACCTACATCCTCGACGTTAGTTTGGCGTCGAATCTCGACGTTTGGTTTATGGTCCACGAGGTGGATACATAGCATGGCACATAGACTGATTGTTACTTAAACCATATATTTAGTCATCATAATCAAAATTGTTCTTTCACCACTGGACACTAGGCCTTTTACAAGTCCATCATACCTCAAGCTAGGGCACGGTGACCAAGAAAGTCCTGGTGCCACGAAGTAGTAATAATAATTACCCTCAGCAGCTTGTCCATTTAATACACTGTGGGATTTCCATAATCACCACTCTTGGCGAAATAGTGATCGTAGTATTCGTGTTAAGTACTCAGGGGATGCTGATGCTAATCCCATGGTGTACTTTGTTCAGCTTCTACGACACCCACGAGTGGAGATTATTTTAAGCAAGCATTAAGCAGGCGTCGAAGCCAAATGAATGAATTTATTAAAATACTTGGCCGAATTACTTGGCTTTTAGTTTAAATTTATATTTTGTGCCGTGAATGCATAAGCTAGTCGCACGGATTATTGGAGATTATTGTACTAATCACGAAAATTTATAATTTCTTCTAAATGATTGCCTAGTTACTCAATCACTCACAGTTCACGCAGGGATTTTTCGGATTTGTCGAATAACCTCGTTTCAAAAGTTGACCTTTGGTCCAAAACATGCATAGCTTGCTTTTAGTACACTTTGAGAACCAATAAGTATCTAGGTATAGAATCGTGTCCACGTAAGTCCACCCAATTTCAAGTTCAATGATTTTCATATGTTTTCTGTTTCAGAATTGCCAAAAGAAGTCGGCCAAGTGCATAAAGTTCCAATGCGTTATCTACCGCCTGGCCCGAGCTCAGGCCACTACAATCACTGTGAAAGCTCGCTTGTGGAACGCGACGCTGGTGGAAGACTACCCTCGCGTGAGCCACGTCAACATCGCGTCTACCGCCTTCATATACCTCCCGGACCATTACAACATACACCAGAGCAAGGAGCATGATGATACTGTTACGGTAAGCTACACTTTTTTTGACTTGTTATGACCGTTCAAGTAGATGGCCCACCTAATATTAAGCGGTACCTCTGCCTATGAACAGTACATAGGTCACGTCCACGTACGAAAAACCCTATGTGGCATTTCACCACGGCATATAGATGAAAATTCTCATGTGCCTGTAATTTCACCGGCACCCATACCATTCAAACAGGAACACAGCAATGCGAGCACTACTGCTTTGCGGCAGAAATAGGTATGATGGTAGTACTTCCCCGGACGAACTCTTTTAAAAACAAGCTCTACTACTACTCAAACTGTGCTGCCAATAAACACGGAGTTTCCTTGGAACAGTATCACTATGTTTTGTCTCTTTCGTTCAAATTGAAAACTGCTTGTGAATGCAAAAGACAAACACTCTGTTACTACGCCAAGGTTAATCAGAGTTTTATAGCAACATGGTAAGAAAAGTTGGTCATCATCATCAGCCTGTAGAAGTCCACTGATGGATGAAGGCCTCCCCATATGATGAAATGGTGGGATTACCCGTAATCACCACGCTAGGCAGGCGGATTGGTTATTGCAGTATTGGTGTAGAGTACTCAGGTGTTTGCTGCTGCCTGCCTCGTGTAATTCCATATTCGGCTTTCACGACATCCTCGGGAGGAGATGGAGGGGTCTATTCTAAGGCCTGATACTTAGGCTCGGCACATATGGCAGCTTAGGTGCAAAACCCAAAATATTAGTTATGTGTGCTGATCCTACAGAGGGAACATCAAAGACTAATGAAGTACCATTTCCTTTTGACGACCTCTGTGGCACGTCGGGCGAGTAGCCGGCTGTGATGCGAGAGGTTGCGGGTTCGATCCCAGCTGCAGCACAAATGTTTGTATGATCGGCAGATATTTGATCCTGGTCTGAGTGTTATGGCACCATGGTAGTCATAGTTCCTGATACCGAGGACACAGGGGATCCTACTGTGAGACCAGCCCCCCTATTCCGTAACTGAAAGTCACTCGGTGACTAACGTTTGACAGGAAGAATGATCATCAATAAAAAAAAACTATTAAGAATTGTCAATTGATGGTAATTTTACTTGTCAAACGTTGGTCACTGAGTGACTTTCAAGATAGGGAATAGGGGGGCTGGACTATGTATGTGACTGTTGGGTGTGCTAAGTTATGTTTCGAAATATGAAAATCTATCTCTTTATTATGTATTCTATTCCATTTTACCACAGATAACTTATAAATTAGACCATAGACAATGACAACGGATCAATATAACGCAGCATTTCCAAGTTATGTATTTTCATTTCAGGTTACGACAGTCGCCTACCCAGACTTGAAGATCAGTGAACCGACAGAAGTCCCTCTATGGGTGATCATCTTATCAATAATCATAGGTCTGATAGTCCTCATTCTGCTCATCCTCCTTCTATGGAAGCTCGGGTTCTTCAAGAGAAGTCGACCGGACCCGACGCTCTCCGGGAACTTGGAGAAAAACAACCACGAGTCCAGTCCATTTATAGGCCGCGACAGAAATATTCGATAGCTGATAATACGGTGGATAGGTTGTGTTTTAAAAACGGGACTGTAGTGTAAAAGACTGTACATAATGTTGGGAATCGAAGAGACGATACCATTGGGATATACTTACTACTTCACGAAAGATGCAGATATATATCAGAGGCGATCACTTAAGGTTGAAAACTTTTAGCAAGGCTACTTTAACTTGCAATGTTTGTATGTTAGATTGTTAAAGTCAAATCTTGCAAGCTGAATTAGAACCATTTTGTGATATCAGAATGAGGTGAAATTTTGCATATCTGTCAAGTTACGATGATAATACAATATTATGGTGACAGCGAGCTGATCTGATGATGGAGACGGAGGGTGGACAACGGGACTCCTCGATGGATAATAGTAGACTGGCCGTGTTCAGGCTCATTTTGATCACACGGTTCCGATAACTAATTTTATAAAATATTGTCTTGAAAAAAAAAATTGTACAAAAAACTTATTAGAAATTTAACGCAGACAGTTAAGAGACTTTTATTTCAACTGTTTGTAGTTATTTTCTCAAACATGATTGGAATTTTATAAATGTTTTTCGATTACCTTCGAGATAAATTGACCTTGCCGGTCTAGGTCGGCATCTTATGTATGATGATCCATATCTGTCGTGTTATCACAAAGGTAATTTAGCAAATCATCAAATCAAGAAATTGCAGTGGTGGCATAAATCAAGCATGCTGCATGTTTGAGACAAATTACACTGAAGCCTTGGCCGCATTTAGGCGAATGTGTCACGTACAATTTTTTTTTATGCATCCTCATTAACTTTCCTTTTACAAAAAAAAACTTTTTTGGCGTTGCCTTTATTGAATAGTGAGTAGTATGTTGTATCCCAATGGATAAATACTTAGCAATTAATATCATTGACTGTGATGTCTTCTTAGAGAGAAATTGTATGCATGTGATGTAAAGTGGTTTACGTTTTGTTGTTAGCACGAGTCCTTGATAAATTTTAATGTTTCGCATTTCTATAGTGATTATGTGAAAATGTTTCAGATTGTTTATATATAAGTGTTTCTGTACATACTTGCCTTATTTATGAGTAGTTAAGTGTCTACTTAATTGACTAGATTTTGCTAGTCACAAATGTAATTATATTTTTAGGAATAAAGTTGGTCACAAGATTATTAATTTTCGGATGAATAACGATCATTTACATATAATATACATGTACTAGTATGTTATCGGCAAGGTATATAATTCAGACATTATATAGAATATCTAGTTACTCTATACCGGGTTTATAAAATAATGTTATCTAAAGATAAACATTACATTTTGTTGCTAGGTTTTGAATGAAATACCTAGGAATTACATATAAAGTCATTAAGAGAACAAGTAGAGTACAAAACGCAAGACAAAAACTTAAGATTTAAAAAAAAAGAATTTTGCTGGCTTCCTGCAGACTATGATAGACACTACCAAATCCCAACATCCATCCGGTTGTGCATTCGGTATTGTATAGAATTCCTAGGTATTTGGAATAAACGATATTTTATACATTGTCTGAACATTTTAAACATCTAGGTTTTCTTCCATAGAATATCGGATTATGTAGGTTGCCGATAACACATATTACTGGCGTAGTGTCTAACGATGGTGTTGTTATGGAAACTTCTGGTGTGTGTATTATATTAATTACGGTGCGATTCGTACTATTTGGTGCCGATTATAGGGCCACAGTTAACTGTGCCATGTCATGAGTTACCATGAGCGCTTATAGCATAATTCAAAACTATTCAGTACAAAATATCGGTACCATGATGTCGCCAATTTTATTTAAGGCAGTAGTTATTCAATGATGGGGATTGTCAACGACGAACCGATATTTTGTAGGTAGGTACCCTATTCTGTGGCTTAGTGCACACCCGTTAAGTCCTTCCCCTAAATGAGACAACGGAGCTTGAATGCTGGATCGGCCTGAATTATGAGCAGACGAGCTAAATAAACGCCGCGTGTTTTTTACACGACGGCCCCAAAAAAAGGAGTGTACCTATTACTGAACAGTTTTTGAACTGAATGGCTATAAGAACTCATAGTAACCCTCGTGGCCGTTGTAAAAAGTCTAAAACTGCATACTTATATAAATCTACTTAAACGATAAAATATTGACATTTAGAATGTCGTAAATATATCCACAAACACACGTAGTTTTTGTAAGCTTTGTATGAACAGTAGAACTCGTTTTTAAATAAAAGTTCCGTGTAAAAGTGTACTTCTTTAGATATGTACTATATTGTAGACTTATTTATAAGATTTTTTACTAAAATGTTTCGTCATTACATATAACACAAAATAATAAATACCTATTTATATTATTATATTGTACCTACTTAGTTCAACACTGCCATGTGCCAATCACATTCTTATTCTTATTGAAATATATATTGACCACCTTATTGACCACTGGTTGTGATCATTTCTTTTGAGTAAAACCTAAGTACTTACTTATTATTTCTTAAACTTAGAATAAAACAGTGCCATTTTGCAAAATATCTTTTATTTTATTAAAGTTTACGCGTAATTAGTATAGTTTTAATAAAAATAGACAGATAACCTTATTTGCTGAATTAATTTTAAGTTTACTGTTTACATTTACACTCACGAGTTATATTATAAATTATAGCAAAATTAATAAAGCTATACAGGACTAGTATATTAGGTAAATACTATTTTTTAGTGTTGCTTGTAGAAACTTGGGCCTGAAGCGAGCGGTTTCTGAAAACAAAAAATCTTCCATGAATTACCAAAAAACGCGTCATTATGTAGCAGAGACAGAGACAGCAGGCACAGATTAGATAATAGTTACTACAGAAGGTTCTATCGCTGTCGTTCCTTGGTTGAAGTGGAGAACTCTCATGACCTCCCACGAGACCTCCCGATCCCTCTTATTATTTGCTCAGGGTTCATACCAAAACAACAAAATAATCTCTGAAAACTTCAACTGGCTACCTCTTACGGCCGTCGAGATAAAGGCTTGTGACAGAACCCCGGCAAAATGGATGGCGTAGGATTAATAATACGAGTACAGTCCAGTCCCTTTGGTTAAGTACTAAAATATACATATCAACCGTCATTAATAAATTATTAATCTTGGTATAAACTAACAAGACGGTATAGCTGTAGAACAATAGCTTGTTTATTTTCAAATTTACAAATCGGTTAGAAAAACAGCCCAATGTTTTTTTGGAGAAAGAACAACGAAAAGGAAAGCACTGCTAAGCTATTCTCGACTCCCAAGCTTAGGCAGGTTATCGTAAAAATGAAGTTAAGGAAGATCGTAGATAGATGTACAAACCGTTCACCGTAAGATGTCCCCTGTCGTGGAGTATTTATTGTTTCTATGATTGGCACTATTCCCAAGGCAGGGGGGACACAGACTAAGATTGTAAAGCAGGGGACTTCTTACGGTGAACGGTCTGTATGAGGAGAGCGTCAAGCTCTAAAGGCCAGCATTCACGGGCGCGCCCATCCGCCGGATTTGTCGCTGGCGACAAGTGTGTTGGTTCTCGGTTCGGTGCGCGGCTCACGGCTCGGCGCGGCACTCGTCGTCTGGAGACGAGATGCGGCGCGAGGCTGGGGTGCGGCGCGGCGCTTGTGTAGTGTGTGGACGATGACTGATTAGTCGACGAATGGGTACGGCTCGGGGCTCGGCTCGCGGTACGTGTAGTGAATGGTGGGCTTAAGTCTTCAAGGGATCAAGATACAAAAAAACTCACGTCTTTTTTGACAGCCGACCAGCAGAAGGTACAGAGAGCAGTACTTTTGTTATCAACCTCATTTTTCTGCAAGCACGGCTGTTCCATTTCACCTGAAATAAAAAAGTGGGCTCAGTTTGTACGCGCCGTAGATTTTTCGTTTTAAACTTCATTTCCAACGCCATTTCCTTGCAACTGTTGGCTTTAAAATGTTTTGGCTAGGTATATCATATATATATCGTCACTGGAAAGAAAAAGTACCTGAAGCGCTATTTTGGCCAAAATGAGTTATAATATAATTATGATATTCATGTTGTCGCCCTTGATTTTCTGCCAGTCATCCAAGAGGATGAAAGCAATGCATGTTTCAATCACGGTCAAAATCTCTCTGCGTGTCTATGTCATCGAAATTGACTAACAATCCTGCAAAAATCCAACGATTCGATACCTGCTTCGCCCGCAAGTAATTTTCGGATATATATATATATATATATATTATATATACTAGTTTCGTTCGGGTATATATATATATATATATATATATATATATATATATATACCCGAACGAAACTAGTAGGTAGTAGTAGAGCTTTTTTGTGAAAGATTTCGTCCGGGAAGTACTACCACCTTACAAACCGCAAAGCGCGTTGGTTGCTAGCTTGTTGTCAACCAACTCATGCTGAGGCAGAGTCATTTTGTTACTTGAGTTACACCTAGTACCTTCATATCTGTTTTTTTCTTAGTGTGTTCTGTGTTTCTGTGTAGCTCTTGTATACAAATAACTTTATTTTCTTTCTTTCTTTGTTTTTCTTTCAAAGCAGTAGTGCTCGCATTGCCGTATTCCGGTTTGAAGGGTATGGGTGCCCGTGAAATTACAGGAACATGAGACTTTATGTCTCAGGGTGGCGGGCGCAGTGAAATGCCACTAGGGCGCGTCCTAGGTGGACGATTCACATCAGGGGGGGCATCTGCTTGATCCAGCATTCAAACAGTTCTCATAATCATCATCATCACCAGAAGGATACTGCTGGACATATGCCTATCCCATAGAACGCCACGACGAACAGTCTTGAGCAGCCTCCATCCAACGACTTCCTGCAACCTTTTAATGTCTTTGGTCTATCGGAGTGGGCTTTCCTCTTCTGCGTCATCTGGTGAGTAGGATGTTTGTAGAGGTATTGTAAATTTTATGGTTCATATAGGCTCAATCAAAATTTTTCACAAGGCTACACACAAGCAATGGTCCACCATTAAGTCCATGCGGTGGACAGTCAAGATCTTACAGATTTCCTCTAAAAGCTTGTAAAAACTGGTAACTGCATGTGCTTTTAAGATATTGATCTGCGCAGTAGCTTTAAAGCGGAATTATTATGAAGTACGCCTTCAGTTAATTATGACCTCACAGCGGAAGTACTTCCGTCCAAGTGAACGGAGTAGGTTTTAGCAAATTTCAATCTTATGATGTTTGAAATAGCGTACATAAATTGTTACCGGTTGTTTCTTTCAGGATTATGATCTTTGTGACCTTTCACATTAGTATCCATTGACTTAATTTATGTAATATAGATATGAATCTTAGTACTTAGCATTTGTCTCTGCAAGGGACCTCCCTTGCAAATGCACGTTTCTGTAGGTTGTACTTTTATTTACTGGAAGGTTTCCAACGAGTAACACCCAAAAAAGATACAATGTGACTTGTTGGGATGTTTTTCCATGGGGTCACATTGCTACTCATTGCAACTTGTTTTCAGGAGGATTCCCAACGAGAACCCAACCAGTGTAGCATTGTGACTCGATGGGAAAAGATACAAATTACGACATTTTGTTTCCCGCTGGGTTACTAAAGTTAATACGTAGCTTTTAGTGAACTGAATGACTCCATACTTCATCATATCTTCATTAGTCAAAGCTCTCACTGGTACAAAGCTGATTGTCAATGTCTGTGAAGTTTTGTTGCAAGCCAGTCTCAGGATTGTGATTTTGCTGAGATCCGGTGATGTGGCTCCGTGGATATCAGCAGCTGCAGTATGCCTTTGTTGAGCTTTGACAAAGACCAGGGCAAGATAATTAAGCTCTATTCTCACCGGTATAAAGCTGATTGTCGAGGTGCGTGATGTAACTACCGGCCAGCCTCAGGATCTCGATCTTGCTCAGTTTCCTATCCGGTGGTTCTGTGGGGATCAGCAACCGCAGAGTGTTGAACGCCGTATTCACGCTGCTTGGAAATACAAATATTTTGATAACAATTCTATTAGGAAGTTTGTAAAAGACCGAGATCATCTGACGAGGTTAAAATTCGTCCGAAGCCTACCTATCAGTTCAGTTCAGTTAGAGGCTTACACTAATATTATGTTGGTTAGTACAAAACCTCCATTTAAACTACAGGATACAAGATTACCTCTTATATTTCTAACTGAAAGACAATCGTTTACGATCACGATTTCGCAATACATTGCGCAGCATATTTTAGCATCTTTTAAAGAGCAGTAATATTCAAAACATACTGCGCAATGTATTTTAAAATCGTAATCGACAGTGATTACCAGTTTGTTAGACAATAGCCCCCCGAGTACGTGGGCGCGCGCCACCGCCCCGCTATGCTCAGTCAGCCTACATCTAGAACTAACTTGCTCAAATTTGCCCCTATGTCACACGCCATCCGTTTAGTTAATGTTCTCTCAGAGAACAATGTTGACATTTTTTATCATAGCTTGCCGAAACTCATGGAAATGGCGCAGCTTGTTTTAGAGAATATTTAATGCAAGTAGTTAGTGTTAGTTATTATTGTATGTCTATCCTCGGTAGGTATTACCTACTTATTCTAAGCTTGGTTGTTTTTATTATTTATTTTTACATAATTGTGTGCATGCAACATCGCTTTGGATTTCTGTTATGGTGTTGTACATGTTTCTTAATAAATAAATAAATAATAAATAATAATAAGTCAGTTAACTAAAAAAAAATAACCTGTTAACCTCAACCGATTGAGCTGAAACTTTGCATACCTGTCAAGTTCCTATGACAATACAATACTGTGATTACAGCGAGCTGCTGATGGAGAACGGAACTCCTCGACCGATACTATGTAGCAAAGATTTTAGTTACCTACTGTAACAAGAAAAAAATTACAAAGCGTTTATTGTGTCTTTACTAGCCGTTTTTTTTTTAAGTGTAGTAGACTGGCCGTGTTTATGCTCATTTTGATCAGCACGCGTTCCGATCACTACTTTTATAAAAGCTTGTACTACAGAAAAATACATTTCTCAAAAAAGAAACTTATTTGTATTCCATTTAATTTAAATTTTTCACTTGTATAGTTAAAATATCTTTTTAAACCAAGCTTTTATGAAATTAGTATACGGAACCCTGAACAGATCAAAATGCCCACACACTGCAGGCTACTATTAGTCATCGAGCAGTTCCGTTTTCTACCTTCCATCTCCATCATCAGATCAGCTCCCTGTCACCATGGTATTATATTGTTATCGGAACTTGACAGGTATGAACAATTTCATCTCAATCTGGTATCGGAAAGTGGTCGTAAATTCGATCGCTTTTTTTGTAATATTGTGTTGTCATCGGCACTCAATCGGTTGAGTGAAACTTATCAAGATTTGACACACAGACAGACTGACAGAAAGGAAAGCAAGTTAAAACAGAACAATTACATGGTATACTATTAAGTTCTATACTAACTTTTGCGTCCTGTCTCTTTCCCGTGCATTTGCTTGACATCTCTGCTTCGCCACGGGAACTTCAGATCCGTGCTGATACGGCGTCGTGAAGATATGCTGCTCCCAGTTCTCATCAGTGCACTTGTAATTTGCGAAGTTCTCCATTGCTCACCAAAAGGTATATAATAATATGTACTAACTATAATACTTAGAACCTTCTTTATCTTAAAGCCATTAGAGTTTAAAAAGTAAAACTCGAAAACAAAATCGTAAAATCTTTTTTATTTTATAACAAAACTTTTTATTGATTGTAATCTTTCTGGCCAGTGTTATTTCGACTTATGTGGTTCAAATGCGGGCTGCGTACTATCCCAAGGAAGCTCGTCGGGCCACTAATAAGTACCCCGATGGATATGGTTGATGAAGGACTCATTTAGGAAGAACAGCGCGCGCCACTGACTCGGCTCTTAACCGATAATTGTATAAACAGATGTCTCTGAATGTACCAGGGACGTATTGTACTTTGAAATGATACAGGATTGCAGAAGCATCTATCTTGCAATGAGTACCTTGCATTTTTTTAAAACAGCCAGCCAGAAAATGCGTATAAGTACAAATTAAATAATTTTTGATGAGCAATGAGCTTTTACAACGCTGGTGCGGCCATCAAAGGCCACATTGCTCTAAGGATGCGGATCAACATCAAAATAAAAAAAAACTTTTTTTATTTATACATAGCATGTAGCGCGGGCGTCGGGCGTCGGGCGAGTAGCCGGCTGAGATGCGAAAGGTTGCGAGTTCGATTCCCGCTGCGGGACAAATGTTTGTATGATCTGCAAATATTTGTTCCGGGTCTGGGTGTTATTATACCATGGTACTCGTAGTTACTGATATCCACGACACAGATAGTAGATTTTACGATTTAAAAGTTTAAAACGAACGAATGAGTTTTAAACGTTTAGTTTTAAACCTTAGATCAGTTGCATCAAAATTTTTGGTCTGGATACTAACCCGAAATTGAAGACGTTTAAAAGTTATGAAAAAAAAGTCCCATATGGCTAATCCCAAGTTGGTCCCTGCAGTGGCGAATGGGTGACTTGTCATCAAGAATGTAAAACGCGGCTTGCTCCCTCGAGCTATAACTATCGTAATAAATATTTTTAATGGTGTGATGATTTGTAAAGACTCTGAACTGTCAGACACTATTGAACGCTAGGCAAATAGTCCCATGTTACTATAAAACTCTGATTATTAGTGGAATAGTTGTTGTTTTTAAAAGCAAATAAATGTTCCTTATCCTTACCAGTGTTTTGTCTGTTACATTGACAAGCAGTTTCATTATCAAATAATTCATAATAAATTCTATGTGGGAGGCCCACAGAACTATAATACTCGGAAGGCCTGGACGTCTAAAGACTAAGGAAAACACATAATGACCACGTAATTTTTCTTAAAAGGGTTGGCCGAGTCTCATTGACCTCAAATGCCTCAGCGCCTCTTTTCACTGTGGGGCGCACAATCGTAGAAATATAGACATGATCAGTGATGAGCTCATCGCCGCCATTGCTTTCCCAACACTGAGTTAGTATATAAGGAGTTAGTTTGACGACCTCTGTGGCGCGACGGACGAAGGTTCGCCTGCAACGCAGGTGGTTGCGGGTTCGATTCCCGCCTCGGAACAAATATTTGTACGATCTGAAGATATTTTTTCAGGGTGTTAGGGGTATTTTCTATGTATAATACAGGCTTGCCTAGTGCGAACACCACAGGATAGTTTTAAGTGTTTTTAAATCTTTTGCGGCAAATAAACTTTTTAATTTTTAATTTGCATTTTTATGATACAAAATATCTATATATGTAATGTATTTTATTAGGTATATCAGATAACCAGTACCCATAACACAAGCTCTGCTTAGCTTGGGGCTAGATAATGGTGTGTGAACTGTCCAGCATTTATTAATTTATATTTATTGAACTATTACCTACTTAAAATGTTGTTTATAATCATGTGTTCTTTCCTCCTCGGCATCCCGAGGGATGATCGCTGATTGGGTGTACTCGTAGTTCCGTGGGAACACACTAATTGGTTGAATTATACGAGTTGTCGACCGCCGCTAACTCATTCGTATTCATTTCTAACTGTAACGACGTCCACATGAAATAACAATAGCGGACGAGGCGACAAATTGTCGTGATGAGTGCAGCGTGCTCGTCACTCGTCACATTCCGGAAAGAAACAGTTTGTACGCTTAGCAGTAAATTAATAATGATGAATAGAATAAAGTACTTAGGAGGTACCTTAGATGATGATGATGATGATAGAAAAACTCAAGATGATGTTTGGATGTAAACAAAACAATTGTTGCAAAAAAGTTTTTACTCGCGAGGTCTACTGTTCGGGACTGATGACTAAAACATTACATGTAAGTAGTAGCGTAGTAGTATCCTAGTTTTTAAAGGCCTTTTTTGTACATCAATGTATAAAGTTCTGGCCTTTTCATGGTCTTTTGGTTAAAATCGGTCAAGGGCGAAACGGATCTATGCATCAAATCGTTATTTACTTTAATTAGGCATAAGTTCTTTAAATTCCGTGAATAATTGATTACCTGACGTAGCATTGCCTGCCGAGGATGAGTTGCAGTCTGAAGCAATCAGTGGTGATGCTCAGGCGGCTGTTGGTTTTACGAGATACGTCATGTCCCCTCCACCGAGCTTCGGCCAACCGAAGCGTGCGCCACGGCCGCGGCCGCGCGGAGACTTTCTCCTCGCGACACCTCCGCCGGTGAAACCATCCTCGTCGCGAGTCTCCACGCCGCCGCGCGCGAGTAGACCGCCTTCGACGCACGCTGGCGATACATCGCGCATCGAAACCACTTCCGCGTTCTAATCGACCGCTTTCGCTTCGTAAACAGCAACGTGCGAACCGCTAATTGTTTGCAAATATCCTGTAAATCGCCGACGACCGAGAGTTTTCACATCGCTCTGAAGAGATGCCCGATCGGAATTAAAGGTGAGTCTGATCGTGCTTTTCCTTTCTACTGTCCGCTGTCCGATGTTAGACGATGACATTATGATAAGGTGGGCGCGATATGTCCCAGACTGGTGAACGCAAGGACGCAATAGCACATTGCCTAGCTACCGGACCATCGGCTGCAATGGTCACTGTCCTAGTTTTACTTTGTTGAATTTGCAAATCTGAACCCGATGATCAGCGTTTAATGAGAGAATACTGTTGCAAAAAATAAAACAATGGTGAGCTGAGAGATACCGTATACGTACGTCCGTACAGCATTACACGCTCACCTAGTTTTGGCAAACACACATAACTGTAGGTTTTAGATTGAAAGTTAAGTATGGACCAGTCTCGGTCTCCGGAACTGAGATCAGCTGATTTGACACCGTTAAAACCTGCCCACAAAAGGAAGAACAATGAATGTAAATTAACCTACGTATTTGCGTATACCTACTTACTCTTATTTAAAACTAGTTGTGGACCTTAGAATATATCTAGGTATGTTGTTGAGTGCGCGATCGAAATGATTTAGCAAATTACCTGAGTCTACTAGGTCGTAATTATCAAATTCCTACTTCCTCGACGCTTAGGTACCAAAGATTAGTTTTACATCTCAGGAATCAGGTTATAGTTAAAAAAGTATCCACAGATGCTGATGGAGCGCTAGTTTTGAGAATTATCTCAGGCGCAAGTAGAAAGAAAGAAGAAGATGCATTTCAAGATAATTTATTTTACATTATGAATAATTATATTATTACGTGAGACTATTGAGCACAATCGCGTGATTTCCGCATGAGTTCACTGCCAATATGAATTAGCAAAAACCCTTCAACGGCGATTCGCACAATCGATGTAAATCCGCGTGAATCATTCAAAAGTTTAAAAAGTGTAGGTATAGACATGAACATCATGTTTATAAGGGTATTTTTATAATGCGTTGTTAATTTTGCTTGGGTGTCAATTCACCTGGTAGGTGATTGAATTAGGTACTGGTATTTAGTTCACCTACCAGATGAATTGACACCCAAGCTAAATTAACAACGCATTATAAAATACCTTTATAAACATGAAGTTCAGTTTTAAGTTAGACTGTGTATACCTACTTACTTATTTACTGGTACTAGTATAGTATTATTTTATCTGTGCTATTGGTAAACCAATTTACTACGTACTTAAAGGCTTACTAGGAGGCATGTCAGACCTTACCCTGACATACAGATATGGATAAAAGTAGCACAAATTTCATATCCGAAGAAGGTACATAAATAAACAGACAGAGACACTTTAAAAACCACACTAAGTATTATTATTTTATGCACATAAAACAAGTAATTAATTTTGTAAAAATTTAAAAACCGGCAACGCAATGAAACGGCAGAACCGATTTTGATCAAACATAGCTAAGAACATTCCCGAAAAATTCACCTTTCAAACAACAAACAATAACGAAATCGGTTCATCCATTCGGGAGCTACGATAGGTCAGACAGACACGCACACACATACACACACACACGCACACACGCACACACACACACACACACACACACACACACACACACACACACACACAGAGAGAGAGAGAGAGAGACACGTCAAACTTATAACACCCCTTCGTTTTTACGTCGGGGGTTAACAACAAAATCCAATTAAGTACTTAACAATAACATTATTTTGCCGCCAGAATTACTGAAACATTAAAAGGGACCCAAATTGCTGTGGATAGTCATATCACAGACACTAAACCACGTTTATAAATAAGACGGTTATAACATGAAAATAGGCACCTAGGTCCTTTAAAGTTCGATGCTTGCTAACAAACAACTTGTCGAAATTGAAGAAAAAAATAGGGTGTAAAACTGTAATTACCTACAAATTAGTACTCGTAGACGAAATAGCGGGCGTTAGCTGTCTCGCCCGCAGAAAAGTATAGCTAAGTATAAATCGAGGTAGTTATTTACCGACATAATACTTAATTCATACATATAGTAGTTGTAGAGCTTTTTTGTGAAAGAGTTCGTCCGGGGAAGTACTACCACCATACCTATTTCTGCCGCAAAGCAGTAGTGCTTGCATTGGTGTGTTCCGGTTTGAAGGAAAAGGTGGCGGTGAAATTACAAGCACATGAGACTTTTCATCTTTATGTCTCAGGGTGGCGGGCGCAGTGCAATGCCACATAGGGTGCGTCCTAGGTGGACGTGACCTATGAGGTAATGCACTGTTCATAGGCAGAGGTTACCGCTTAACATCAGGTGGGCCTCTTGCTTGTTCCGTCATCCAAGTAGTATAAAAAAAAAGAAAAAAAAAAAAAACTTATTTCATACAATACCTACAAGTAACCCAAATTGCTGTATATATTACATCAAAATGTTGTGCCCTGGCTAGATAATTACTTACTGCACTTTTTTCATTGAGTTGGTGGAAGGTTGGTGCAGTAAAATACTGGGATTTATGAAATTTGAGTAATCTGCCTATCAAACTGCTACTCGCTTTCAATTACCAGTTTGCACTGGTTACATTACGCTGTATGATTTAACTTATTTTCAAGAATAAGATATATTCTAAACATACAGCGCAATGTACCTATCTACTGAAAACTGGTAAACGAAAGCGATTACCAGTTTAATGGGTAATAGGGGTGCTGACACTGTAGCTTTTATAACAGTCCCTATACCATTCCCTAAAATGCAAGACACAAGAATCAAAATATTATTCAAAATAATGTTCGGTTGGACAATAAAAATGCTCAGTGCATTATACACATTGACTTCCTGCCAATGACCTATAATACAAATGAAGTTGCATGACGCCAGACATTATTTATCCGCTTATACAATTTATGCATAATACAGTTATTTAACAGCTATTTCTCACGATATCATTAGTTATGGCTGATTTCCTCAAAGTGACGTAGCATTCATTCAGTTAAACGCTTGTATCAGTTTTGATTTCCTTCAATGGTATATCAATGTTATCGTAAGACCCAACAGTCACCTACGTACGTAGTCCTAATCCTACACTAGGATGACGTGATACAAGTACACGCAATACACTTATATTTAACTACACCACACATGTGCTATTTATCTAAGTTAGGTACACCAGTTAAAAAGCCACCAAAATTAACCAAAATAACTCGAAAAAACACATTAAAACTTAATATTATAAACATTACGCCGTTTCTTTCAAAAAAATGGCAGATTCAGTCCTTGGCCGTGTCTTCCCTAGTACGTCAAAATTGTGGAAATTTAAGCCACAAAAGCCACAACCAAAGAAGAAGAAGTACGTACATAATAACACAATGATCACCATAGACTTATCGGAACGGAATGAGTGGTCACAAGATCAAGGTTTTGGAGATACTGATTCAGGTGAAATTCGACACAGTGAGTCAGGTGAGTCGGAACTGTGAAACGCACAAAACTAAGCTGAAAACGACTATAATATTTATTTATATTGTTTTTTTTTAAACTAATAACTATTCGAAATATTCTGCAACTGACCAGCATTGAAATGTTTCCGCATATTGCGTCTAAGGTTACTTGCTTATTGCAATACTTATAAATAGGGAATAAATAGAAATCGGTCGTAATAATCGACTTATACGAAAAGAAAAACTCTTTTTAATTATATCTACCTACATCTTCTTATATTTTTTTGATATCAGTCTACCATAGTAACCTTGGTTCCAGGGCATCGCAACCCAGTTCTCTAACCAGTTTAAGAGCAAAGCTTTGTACAGTCAAACCGCTTGCAGGTTATTCTGATTAATTAAAAATGTTATGGTCCAACGATTAAGTATTGATAAAACCAGTTTCAATGGACTGCCTAATTAGTAAGAGCGAGATGAATTTATTATAAAAGAAAAAATAGCTTTACACGTTTTACAAAACTAGAGATGACGATGATTTTTATTTATTAAGTTGAGTAATTAACAAACAAATCCACGAAATTTTGTGGAGTTTTTTTTTTTTACACTGCTAGAATGGCGGAACTGGCAGATGACCCACCAAGCGGTAACCTCTGCCTATGAACAGTGTATTACCTCATAGGTCACGTCCACCTAGGGCGCGCCCTATGTGGCATTGCACTGCGCCCGCCACCCTGAGACATAAAGGTGAAAAGTCTCATGTGCCTGTAATTTCACCGGCACCCTTACCCTTCAAACCGGGTAATAATGATAATGTAACCCAATTCTCGGACTGCAGGTATAATGTTGATCTCGGTGTTTCCATAAAAGATCTGTCAATTTTGACAGAACGAGTTCGACGTGTCTAAACCCCCGTAAAAGGACATAGGCTGCTTTTATCCCGATATTGTGTGAGTAAAACTGCGGGCATAAGCCAGTTAGATATATCCCAATAATATGATAAGTATTCGCAGTGTGAAGTCTAGCCCTATGTTCTAGGAATAACCTAAGGCTACATGAGCTCACAGTCGAATATTATCTGTGTCAAACGTGACACAAAAACAACCTTTGTTAGGTTCTAAACCTGAATAGATTATGAGTCTTCATTAGGTTACTTTATGACAAAAATCATACAAAAACATGCGTTTGTTTCTCTATAACTTTGTATGTAAAGTGACTTTATCTTTGCAAGTCTAAAGGCCAAAGCCACGAAGGAAGTATAAATGTTTCATGTTTTGCCTGAGCACATCAAAACAGTCCGTTCGCTGATGCGTTGATAGAAGATAAATACAATGCATCCGAGGCAGTTTGGTAAGTCGACCTTGTGAGCAAATGGGTCAATTCTTACACAAGCGCAATTATACATGACTACCAATTAATTCAAATGCTTATCGCTTATATCACGAGAAGTTATGATGATTAATTACTTGAAAATATCTCTTTAACCATCTTATTGAGAGCACTAATGGTGTAGTGGAAGGGAACCCTACTTTTAATCCTACGGTCGTGGGTTCAATTCCTGGAAGTCCACCAATGGATTTTTATGAGCGCAATATTAGTGCTCTGAAACGGTGAAGGAAAACATCGTAAGGAAACCGGCACAATCCTAACACCAAATATTTTACATATATGACATGTGCAAGAAAGAAGATTTAATATTGATGAAACTAGGTAGGTTATGTATGTAAATATAATTTTTAAGTTCAAACATGAGCTTGTTTGGTGCAGGGTTTTTTGAGCTACGGGGATCCCCCCATAATACCTAACTCAACTCATACTAATTTATCGAAATTTATCGATAAACGATACATCGCGATAGGTCACGTTCGGTTAATGACAGGTAAACCAAAACTTAATGATTATTTAGTTTTGGTTTACCTGTCATCCTCCTTTTTAATCCACGCGAGTAAAATACAACTTGGTACCTACACAAAATATACAAATATGCAGATGCTAAACTGCATTTATAAATAAGATACAATATTATAGTGCCAGCAAGCTAATCTGATGAAGGCGACGGAAGTTGCAGAACGGAACTACTACACACGAAGTTCATAAAAGATTGGTTTTACCACAGAGTAAGGAATAATACTAACGTACAAGTTTTACGAAGATATTTTTCAACAAAAAAACTTATATCTAAATCAACTTTTTTTACTCTAACGAGATATGTTTGGATGCAATTTTGCATGAGACTAACTCAAAAAAACAAAATAATTTACCAAACCTCACAAAAAGAACGAATTTAAAATATAAATTGCAACTTGCCCTGGCTTCGCACGGGTAGCCCCGGTGACCCCCCCTACAAGTTACACGCATGCGTAAGTTCTGTAGATAATAAAATAGCTACTTTAGTGTTGTATGGTGAAATTTCACGGTAGATAAATCAACTATAAGGTGCCTTATTATCATATGTTATATCGAAATCATGATGAATGACTACGACTGAGCCCAAAGGCTATTGCGTCCTGCGTACTGCCTTGATTTTGTCGACGTGACCCTACAATTGAAAAACTAATGACCCCAGCTCACCTAAAAATACTATGAGATTTGATTTAAAATTAAAACTTACTAAAAATTAAATTCTACTACGCTTAAAATCTATCAAAAGTTAGACAATGCTCAACTTTGTTTACTATGGATAATTTTGAAATGCTTTTGTTTTACTTTTTATGTAATGGCGAAAATATTTAAAGTGCTAATGAAATGGGACGGACAATGGTTCAGATTATGAATTACATTGTTTTTGCGTAGGTAAGCATTATGTAATGGACATTAATAATAGCATCAATGCAGGTTTACCTAATTTTCGTATAATAATTTTCAACAATATGGACTTTTCAAATTATAACTTACGGCATAACCACGCGTTGATTTTATATATTACTAAAGGCTTCAGACATATCAGAACCATACGAATAGATTTTAAAAATCATGCTGCGTTATGGTGTAGCTCTTTGTAAATTGCTTTATATGGCTGACTATTTTCGTATCTACCTACAGGTATTATAATAACAAGCATGTATCGTTTACAAGGATTCTAAGAGAGGTTTATCTCGATACAACTTAAATTTTATTTGATTACCTATTCATTTTCCCGATGCGTGAATCCACTCGACATATACAAAATAATGTCCTCTCAATTATCGTACTTACATTCACGCCAATCCGAGCACTGATCGAGTGACTAGTTATAGGTAAGTAAATATGACGGTATTGCTCAAGTCGGCGCATCTATGTAGGCCAGACATCTCGACGATCCATCTTCCGATGTCCTTCTCATATCTCAATATAAAGCTAAGAAGGTCAAAATGTACAACCTCATGTCGACTGTAAGAGTGCCTACCCATTAGTATCATTAAGAAGACCTCTGTGGCGCGGCGGGTGAAAGTTCGCCTGCGACGCAGGAGGATGCGGGCACTTGCGGGTTCCATTCCCGCCTCGGAACCAATATTTGTACGGTCTGCAGATAATTTGTTCAGGGTGTTTTGGGTATTTTCTATGTAATAAAAAACACTCGTATTGTTTTAAGTATATCAGTTATCTAGTACCCATAACACAAGCTCGGCTTAGCTTGGGGCTAGATAATGTTGTGTGAACTTTACAGCATTATATAAACCAATTATTTTCAACCGAGTTCCTCATTGAACGAGCGAAGCGTTTGTATGTATGTTTGTATGTTAGGCTAAGGATAACTTTCAATGCGTTGATGCAATCACCATTAAATGTAATAGATAGGTATATAGTATTGGTAAAATTGTAAAGTTATAACCTAAATCTGTTAAGAGATTTTTGTCATAAAGGGGTACAAGAAGGGATAAGACGATAGAGACAAGTGGGGTCAAGCGGGGTGTCATATGAAAAGGCTTTATTTGGACATTTCCAAACAATTTTTTATTTTATATTATACTGGTGTTTTTGAGGTATGAGCAATACGTTAAATAAACTCTAGGGAGTACCCTAGATTTTACTTAACGTATCTGGTCCTGACATTTGGCATTCTATTAGCTTTTGTGGCAGAATCAGAGAAAATTCCAAAATTCAATAATATCGACATTTTAACCCGATTGAGTGAAAAACTTAATGTTTTTTAAAGCCGTTAAAAAGGTAAAGAAAATATTTTCATACATTGCGTAAACGACGTAAGTATCATACGGTTACTTTAGTTATAGTATTATTTTATCTGTGCTTTGGAATAGCTGCCAGAGAGTGACAGAGAGAGATTTTTTAGACTTTAGTAATGACCTTAAGATCTCTTGTGTTTATGTTATTAGAAGGTATAATAGCCGCATTGCATTATAAAGTGAAAAACATCCTATCCTAATTACGGATGCAGTTTTGTAAACGCTGTACGTAGGTTGTGATATCAATACGAGTAGTGTGTAATGCACTTTATCTTCGCTCGCTACCACAGAGATACGTAAAATATGCTTTGTAGATTATATAAATCAGGTTAACGCCTTAGCAATGCCTAGTATATTATTATTTTATCTGTGGCAATGCCAATCAAATGTTTATGTAATTGTGCCTCACCTGTGTTGTTTTTCTGATGCAGAACACAGCTCTATTACAGATAGTTGTTTATTATTATAGCACTTGTACATAAGTGTTATTATTAAAGTGTTTTTTATCTCTTGTACTCTAACAAGCAGGGCCCTTCATCAGACGTTAAGGAACTTTAGGTACCTACATAAGAAACAATATATATAAATATACTATGTCGGTGCTTACATCGATTTAACGGTACGTGAAAATTTTCTGATAATTTCCCCCTAAGAATTGATGAGTAAAAATTTCATATGAAATAAGTTTTTTATCTTTGTCAAAACAAGCTTTTATGAAATTAGTGATCAGAACAGTTTTCGGATAAAAATGAGCCGCATAATACTGCCAGTCTATTATTATCCATCGAGGAGTGCCCTTGTCCACCTTCCGTCTCCATATCAGCTTGTTGTTACCATAATATTGTCATCGAAACTTGACATGGTATGACAAATTTCAGCTCAATCGGATATCGGGAAGTACCAGATTTGTCTCAAATATTTTACAATCAACTTACTTTACTACAACAACACTAACATGTGAAATTAAAAAAAATACTTGTAAAAAACCCCACGCGAACGATATTCCGGGCGTTCCACTAGTATTCTATACAATTGTATGAAAACCTCCCTATATGTACCAATCTCCATGGTACATGGTATTTTTTATCTACCTACTCAATACTCATGCATAAGTGCTAAAGATTCTCATCACGGATTGTCCATAACAAGATTCATAACAAGATCGTGTATGTTTTATTTGCTAATTGATTTCGAATTTATTGGCTGACATTATGGGACCGGTGCCCACCACCGGTACCGGTAAAGCTAAGGCCAAACCGACGCGATCAGCCCGCGTCCGCGGTGGCGTGCACGGTGGCGATCCATTGTCTTACCATTGATCGCCACCGTGCCCGCCACTGAGGACGCGGGCTGATCACGTCGATTTGGCCTTAGATTTAGGTCGCTTATGCTCTTTTGCACGCGAGTGAAGTTTTCTTCTATTTTGGCTATTAGCGAGTGAAGTTTTTCTATTTTTATTATAAAACCAAACTCCATGAAATTTTGTACACGTGATCTGTTAAGTAATATCTAGACCCGTGGTGCGTCAGAGGTTCAACTACACTAGTGGTAGGACTGGACAGGACATAAAAATAACATCCTACTGTTATACGCAAGCAATTCTTCTATTGATTTAATAGTTAAGTGAACAAAGTTCCTTCTAAACTAGAACTAAGTTGATTGATAGAAAGAATAATACAAATAATACAAGTAGGTAAGCATATACAAAATTAAAAAAATACAAATGTGCAATGCTACCTAAAGACCGCTGCTAAAGATCTAATGGTAGCTCAACTGATCCAAACCACTACCAGACGGAAGCGTCCCTAAGATGTTGGCTGCATTGCCATGCTGAATGGCAATACGATTTCGTTGAGCCAGATAAGAGCCAGCTCTAGGGTCAAGCGTCGCTTCGGCCAGACGCCCTGAAATAATTTTGCGTGTTGAATAATTAATTGTCAAATCTTCACTCTGCCCCAATTCGCCTTGAGATGAACCGAATCTAAAAAAAAAAAAAAAATAACCTAAAATTAATGTCACCAATCAAATACCTAAAACGAATGCCACCAATTAAATAAGTATACGAATAATCTTTGCCACTTATCATGCAGCATCAAAAAATAATTGATTGAAAATATTCACATCCTCCAACCGTTTTTCTGATGCGTTTCGAAGAAGCTATGGTAGCTTTGCTCCAAGGTTGTACATAATCGCCATTGCGTGGATAATTGATGATTGTTGTCAAATTGTTGCAGATTGGAGAATTCAAGATGGCAGGCACGCGTACCTGGACGATAGCGGTGCTCTGCTTAGCTGCATCGTGCTTCTGCGATCCAGGTTAGTACACACAACTATACTTTGGTACAGTACTACCAAAATAATGTGCCTCGGCAATCGTCGTTCGCGTCCGTCGCTTTTTCAATCTCTTGCAAGCATATTTCTCTTTCGAAAAGCTGATAATTGCCGAGGCCAATTATTTTCGTAGTAGTATACTGTACCTACTTGGGTTTCCAGTCGTATACCTAGGCACTTGTGTTTGAATCCAATGTTATGCCTACTAATATCATCACATCAGCCTGTAGAATTCCACGGGTGAACATATACCTCCCCCATAGAATGTCAACGACAAATGCTGTGGAAGTGGCTACATTTTACTCTAAAATAGTTTAAACTAAACAAAAGCAATACGTACTGTTTTATGTTAAAAAAACGGCCTTTCAATACTAACATTTTGCTGCATCAAAAAAAAAAGTAAGGTCTAAATTACGATTTAATTGGTTTTTTATTTGAGTTACTTTCAGACTTGGACGATAAAACTTATACCAAAATAAATGTTGAAGTTCTTAAATAAGCGAACATCAATCGACCTGTCTACACGACAACGCGTCAACACGATCTCGGCTATCCAAGCGGATGTGTCGGACACGCTTTGAACAGTCAAGTGTACAGCTTCTCCTATCCTTGCCTCTGCAACTCCGTCTAAGACAAGAACAACACACGCTCACATGTGTATTTCTTGGATCACGGATGTAGATTACTTAGTTGCTATGGTGTGCGACATGATACGAGTTTGCAGCGTGTGGTTAGGTCACGAACACGCTGTGGATGAAGAATGTTACTGATGGTTTATTATACTTCAACTCATATGTGTAACAGGATTTGCTGTATCGACATGCCGTGATTAGCTTTGTCGTGAGAGGCTAATGTTAAGACTACATGAAAATAATGAGCTTCTAACATGAAACATGTAACTTACATGCAACTGACGTGATTTACAAAACCTTGTGCTTATCTAGTCGCAATCTTTTTGAAGGAAGGTGGTGACTGGGTTAAAGGTACTTAATATTTTAAGACCAAATTAACAATTTGAAATTTTAGTATAATAATAACTTGGACGAAAAAATCACAATAAATGATAGTTGGTGCACAATATGTTTGGAAGTCCAAACACTGCCAGCTCTGAGGCATAAAGATGAAAAGTCTCATGTGCCTGTAATTTCACCGGCAGCCACACCCTTCAAACCGGAACACAGCAATGCGAGGACTACTGCTTTGCGGCAAAAATAGGTGTATTGTGTTAGTACTTCTGCAGACGAACACTTTCACAAAAAAGCTCTACTACTACTAAAAACGGTAGTATTACGTACCGTGTAACGATTACTTAGGTATACAAAGCTGCCAGTGACAAAATCGAAAAAAATACCATCATGTTGACCAAGCGAGCAAATTTTTGCAACATCTGCCATTTGCTTTCATCTGTCCGTATATTGGTACTCGCGTACAGGTCGTTTTTTCAACTAATCTTGACGAAACTTGATATACAGTTTCAACAAGTCCGCAGTTTTTTTTTTCCTGGGCTATTTTTGATTTGAGTGGTATTTCCAGCAGAAAGAGGGGCGCTGCGATGCCATTTACTGGCCGATTTTGATAACATTGGGCAGAAACATTCGGTCCCTACTCAATTTTAAATAAGAATTTCGAATATAAGTAAATTGATCAAGAGTTTGTAAAGACATAGATTATTATATAGATAGAAAACTATTTACTAGACAAGACAAAAAAGCAGTACATGATTATAGATCGACATGATGCTTAGTTTTACACAAATTTTTGTGCGCATCGTCTACTGTTTGAATTAGTTATGGCAAATCCCCCCATTGTATTCTATGGGGGAGGCCTCATCCAGCTGTAGACGTTTAAAGGCTGCTGATGATGATGATGATATAGCGACTTTACTATAGCTTTAAAAGCTGCTACATTCTGTTGCATCCGTCTCAAAGACTTATAGATTAACTGGTTTAACACCCGGTTTCGAGTTGGCTCAGCAATTAGCACTGAACTGGATCTTAGAGTGCCGTCAGCTCTTGACATTTTAGGCGCGTGCGCTCGCAGTCACGGCACCTGGAGCTTTTCCCCGCGACCTTGGCTGCACTTCCGCTTCCAACAGGTCAAGGTCGTTCATTCACTTTTCGTCTGGCAAAACTATTCAAATTCACACAGTACTAAGATACGACCTAAACCCAAAGACTTTCGATAAGAAGATAATCGTAAACCGCAAATTTGAAAATTTTAACGATAACAAATGAGTTCGACACACTGCCGGTTCACACTCTAGTCCTACAAATGTGTTCAATAATCAAGCAGTAATAAACGTATAAAACTTGATAGAACTGTTTCTTTTTATACGTTTTATTTCTCTTTTGGTTCGGACACTTTTTGAGCTCTTTCTGAGGCTCTTTTTGGGCCCATTTACTTTGAGGTCAGTGCCTAAACCCGTATGCCACTCCACCGGGCTATGTTCCACGAAGCGTTAAATTTCAAATAGCACGAAATCTTTGCTCCACCTTCCATAAATCTTTCTAAACGTAAATTGCCTGTTTTTTTTATGATAAACTCGTTTTTCCTTCGTACTTCAAAATTGCCGCAACATGGTGTATCAAAACCTCAGTACTGTTCGGTTTATCTTGACTGTTGGTATGAAAAGGTCAAGTATGGTCTGATGCATGTAATTTGATACCTAATTAAAGCCCTTGACTCATCTTGAACTTCATGTAATTTGTAGGTACACCAAAATTTCGGCCTTGGACACCCTGGCACATTGTTAGACGATGTAGGACACCAAAATGTTTTGACTGCTCCTAACCTGTGTGTCTAACTGGTGGTATGTTGACCATATCTTTCCTGCAGGCCTCGTTATAAGAACCATATACCCAAAAGTAAGCCACGATAAATCGTATTAGCCTCTGAGGACGGATCCAATGGATTAATGCTGGTTTGCCTTGCACCATTTATATTATTTTAATTTCATTAGTAAGAGGCAAAACAATGTGGTCATAAATCATAGCGTATAGAGCTTTAATTAATTTAATCACATGTCGCTTGTTTATTGTTTAAGCCATTATTATATATAAATGGTTTTAGCAAAGGTAGTTTATGGGAAGTAAGATAAAGTTATCTCATTGATATTAAATGTTGTATGAAGTATGTTTTGGTGCTTTTTTATTTGTTGATTGTTTGATACCGAAATTATAGCCAAACAACAAACAAATCCATAATTTCCAAACTATTTTTATAACATTTTATCTCATTGCTACTTTGATCAAGATACTAATACCAATTCAACTGAGTATTGTTTCTTGTACCACACCTCGCAAACCTTGTTTCCTGGACGCTGCAAGCTAGTTATACAATTCAACTGAGTATTGTTTCTTGTACCACACCTCGCAAACCTTGTTTCCTGGACGCTGCAAGCTAGTTATACAATTCAACTGAGTATTGTTTCTTGTACCACACCTCGCAAACCTTATTTCCTGGACGCTGCAAGCTAGTTATACAATTCAACTGAGTATTGTTTCTTGTACCACACCTCGCAAACCTTGTTTCCTGGACGCTGCAAGCTAGTTATACAATTCAACTGAGTATTGTTTCTTGTACCACACCTCGCAAACCTTGTTTCCTGGACGCTGCAAGCTAGTTATACAATTCAACTGAGTATTGTTTCTTGTACCACATCTCGCAAACCTTGTTTCCTGGACGCTGCAAGCTAGTTATACAATTCCGGGACATTTTTGACATTTAAATGTCATTTTGCTTCAAGGATCAACGAATCATCAACTTCCTGCAGACATTGAGCTTGAGCAGTACAACATACAGATTACAGACCGATCCAATCTCTGATGATGATCATGGCTGAACGAGCCGGATGGTTCACCGTAAGTTGGCACATGCCATGGAGTATTTACAGGTTCCATCTTACGGTGAACGAGCCGGACCGTTCACCGTAAGTTGGCGCCTGCCATGGAGTATTTACAGGTGCCAACTTACGGTGAACTAGCCGGACCGTTCACCGTAAGTTGGCGCCTGCCATGGAGTATTTACAGGTGCCAACTTAAGGTGAACGAGCTGGACCGTTCACCGTAAGTAGGCGCCTGTCATGGAGTATTTACAGTTGCCATCTTACGGTGAACGAGCTGTACAATCATCATTTTCAATGTTCTCATGTAACTGGCCTACATACTTCATGCAGCTGACAAATGTAATTTCAAGGTGATCAAATTCTCAATGACTTTCGCAGTCTCAATAGACGTTTTGCTTTATGTAAGGCCAATTTGGTAGGTATATAATTTTAGTTCGTAATAAGTATTATTTGACTAAAGGTCAGAGAAACGCTTACTCAATTTTGCTGAATCTTGTATAACATCATTTATTTTTATTTAATTTAGTGAAGTGTGATAATTTGAGTATCTAGTTATACAGTGGGTCCCACGGCCATGATACTTTAAATATTGCAGTTAGGAAGTTTTATATAATAGAGCCTATCCTTTATTTGTTAATGTCGGTAATACTGCATTCAAGGATATTAAAAAAGTCACTTACCTAAGCCGGGTCTCGAACCCGCTAAATTACAAAAAAACTGTATTTTTACTACCGATCGAAAGTGTAAATTACAAGAATAAATTCCTTCCCAAAATAACAAAGTATCTACCACCATACATTTTTGCGCAAAGCAGTAGTTCCGTGCGTCTCGCATTGCTGTGTTCCGGTTGAAGGATATGGGTGCCAGTGTAATTACAGACACATGCGGTTTATCATCTTTATGTCTCAGGGTGGCGGGCGCAGTGCAATGCCACATAGGGTGCGTCCTAGGTAGACGTGACCTATGAGGTAATGCATTGTTAAAGGCAGAGGTGGGCTATCAGCGTGTTTCGTCATTCACCCAGTAAAAAAAAACGTTTAACGTCTTATATCTGTAAGAAACAATGGTAAAAACAAACCGGTAAATAGCATGTATAATCTTCTGCCGGTGAGCGAGGCAGTGCGCACGCGCAGGTCGGTCCTGCACATGTCGCGGGAGTGAAAGCGAAGGCCGCTTTTGTAACGAAGCGATGACTAGGTACAGACTCCATTTAGATAATGAGTTCCTGACGGCTCTTACGTACATTGCGGTGATATTTGTTTTATGGTATGGTTATACGAGCACAGTATTAGCTAACATGGGGAATTAAGCCTACAAGATTCGTTACTTTTTACCTGACTATTCGGTTACCTATGTTTTTAGCAGTCTATGTATGCATATGTTTGTATATAAGTGTGTTCCACCGTAGTGCCTGAGCTACCCATCCAACTAACACTCTCACCACTTGTCACGTCTATATTTATGGTGCAACCAACAGTGAAAAGAGGCCTTTTGAGGCTATGCCTACCCCTTCGTGGAAAAAGGCGTGTATCTATGTATGAATGTATGTATGGAACAAGAGTGAGGTTGAGTCGAGTCGAGGAAAGTTGGAGGAATGACTAAGAGTATCGGTGTAAGCGTTAGGTTAATGTACCTATAGTTTTGTATTTATAGTTGGTAGGTGCGCCAACCAAGTATTTGCATGTTTTTTATAAGCGTGCCCTATTCGGTCACATTAACATATGGGCGTAGCCATGGACAAATTAATTAATGTCATGGTCAGGTCGAAGCATGAGGAAGTAACCTGATTATCCATCATTTGAAAATAAACCACAATATGACTTACTTATATAAGTACAATATTTTTGGTATATCTTAAATACCAATGTAAATAATAATTAATATAATATTTTGATCAGAATAACAAAATATTTATCTGACTGATTTATATTAGCTAGTTCTATTGTTGCGTCTTTCAAGTTGATAACTGTTGGATAGACAGGCGGACGGACGGACGGACAGACAAAAAGACGACGAGGTCTCACCCTATTGAGAAAAAACGGGGTTTCTTTTTTACAAATCGGTTAATTAATAATGCACTTATATAAGCTCAGAAGGCAATTAGTTTAAAGAGACGTTAGAATGGTTATTAGGAGCGCACGACTAACTAACTATGATCTCATTCTGCAAAAACCTTTATTAGTGCAAAAAGTTTATTATTTGCGATGATGATGATACAGGATCTGCTTTTTGTCCACAAAAAGATCCTGGCAATAGTTCGCACTATGTTCTGATTCACTAACGACCTACACAAAAAAATAATTGCAAATAGGTATATCTTGGACACGAATGAACAAGTAATTTTAATTCATTACGAGTAAGCATTGTCTTAACTTAGACGTCATATTGGATGCCCGAAGGCTTTTAAAAGTTTTATTTTTATTTTTAACTTGCAATGTACGTAAGTCCGTCAAATATTGCAACTGAATTTTGAATCAGTTAGCCTCGTTCCATTAAGCTGACTTTTTTCATACCTGTCAAATTCCAATGACAATACAATATTATGGTGACAGCGAGCTGATCTGATGATGGTGGACAACATAAGTCCTCGATAGTTAAAAGTCGACTAGCCGTGTTTAGGCTCATTTTGATAAGCTCACGATTCCCCTTACTAATTTCATCATCATCATCAGATGACCACATTTTATAAAAGCTTCTATTTTTTTTTTTATTATTATGCAGTTATACTAGTAGCCCAAAACCTTGCACGTCATTAGCTTTGTCATTGCTATATCGCACAGGTATTTTATTGAGCATGGGCATCGCGGGCAAGAAAGCAAATGAGGCATCGTCTTCAACGTGGCTCCACAGTCGCATTGTATATCGTCGGAGTATCCTCATTTAACTAAATTGTACCTGCAGCGACCCACGTGAATTCGTAATCGGCTCTTGGATCTTCAGTTGGGCTAAGGTAGTTGGAGACGCTCTGGGAGCTGTTCGTAGTCAACTGGGGGAGGATGTTTTTCCAGCCACTGATTTACTCGATCTTCACTTGGTTGGTTGTGTCGATTTTATGAAGATGTTGCGGCTTGTAATCCCGCCCTTAAGCTGGTATATAGTGATTATAATATTAATATGATATAATAATATTGTAAATAGGTAAAATAATATTAAAAATAGAACAAGGTTTTTACCTATCCGTGAAAACCTTCAATAAACTTTCTGATATTTATTAATTTGTAAGTCTGTTAATTTTAAGCCTGTGGTTTTCCTTCAAATAAATATAAATATAAATATAAACATCTTTGATCTTCTTAGCTTTCTTACGTTGATTCATTTCTCTTAGTAGAGAGGTATACATTTACGATGTTGGTGTCTCAAAGTTCTGCATAGCTAGCATGCTTAAATTAATTAATTCGCACTTAAATGAGACTGCACTGGTTAAGCATATACATAACAATTTATCTATCTAGATCAGATGCCTATATAGCGCTATAGGTTTGACAAAAATGTTTGTATGAGGCAAAGAAGGTGAGATAAACTCTGATACCGTGTTTTTGTGTATAAAATAATAATAACAAATGCCATATTAAAAGATAAACGGCTAATTACCACTATTATTCGTCACTGCTGACGTTTCGAGACTGAGTTCAGAAGCCTCTTCATCATGAGCACCGCCCGCGACTGCGTTCGACGGTGGACCAGCGAATAGTGGTAATTAGCCGTTTATCTTTTAATATGATTCCCAACCACGATAGTTTCAATTCTATAACAAATGTCCTTTAATATTTTGTTTTTAGCTGATGGATTCACTCATCTCACTTCATGGAACTCAATTAATAAATAATAAGTTACCAAATGTTTCAAAAGTTTAAACGTGTATAGACTTTTTATTTCAATTTAAAAAAGTGGTATCTTTGTTTCTTTATCGAGTGAAGTAATTCAAATAGTGTATTGAATTTATGATTTCACTAGATAAAAAGCTTAAGAATACCATTTATATTTTTTCTTGGAAACTATAAGAACTTAATAGAATTAATTCATAGTGCACCCTGGGTGTTCCACGGGTACATTGAATTACCCATAGTTCACCTAGTTGGACCACGGGTACATTGAATTATACAGAGTTCACCTGGTTGGACCACGGGTACATTGAATTACCCATAGTTCACCTAGCTGGACCACGGGTACATGGAATAACCCAGAGTTCACCTGGTTGGACCACGGGTACATTGAATTACCCATAGTTTACCTAGTTGGACCACGAGTACATTGAATTACCCAGAGTTCTCCTGGTTGGACCGCGGGTACATTGAATTACCCATAGTACACGTGTGTGGACCACGGGTGAGAAACGGGTCTAGCAGCATCATTTAGGTACGCCATGCTTGTCCGTACTCGCTAGATTTGCACTTGACCGACGCTCACTCTCTCTTTATGCTTTCAACACATTGTCAACATGAGTGTCTCCGCATTCCTACCTCGTGTTACGAAACTAGAGCACCCACGAGATCATACGAAACCACACCCACGACCTGTCAAGTGCTGTCAGAATAGAGCTACTGACAGCTTCTACCACTATCTCAGCATCTGCCTTTCCTTTCAGTCTGACCTTTTGATATCAGATTTCACATCATTCCAAATAACTCAACTATCAATCAATCCATTTAAATATCTAGATATCAATTGATATATTTATATTATAAATATATATTTAAAAAAAAACATTCTAAACAGTTGTGATACCTGAAGACCGCTGCTAACGATCTAAAGGTAGCTCAACTGATCCAAGTCATATTATTCATATTATTTAATATGATTGATATATGTTTTGCCGAAGTGAGAGCAATAAGTATGTGAGAGCTTATGCAACATTATGCCTATCACGGGATCGAAGAGACTGAAAATGTATCCACGGATCCACATGCGGAGCATGATTGTGGATCCTAGTAAACGAAGCGCTATTTTTAAGGTGGGGTATAAAGCAAAATTACCAATATTAGATTAGATGTTTAACTGACTTTCAAGTACAATATTCAAATTAAAAATATGCATTGATACTACATTATAATACCGAGGGAACACCCAGATAAAAACACGACAGTACAAAATTTTTAACTTTTGGCTCGATTCTATTGTTTGTCAATATGGTACAGATTATTAGGTCAAAAATTGGATAAATAAGATCAATACAATAAAATGGAGGGTTTACCCACGGGATTTTTTTAAATTATCTGTATTTCAAGAGATATTCAATAAAACCCGCTTTTTCCAGCGGCGCGTGGCTTTTTTTTTGTATGAAGATATCTGCCTGGCGGTGGTGCAGTCTTAATACCCGAAAAAAAACCATTTTTTCGTTAAATTTACTTGTTCTTAAAATCCGTTTGAGGCAAAACTATATATGACTAACAATAAAATAGTAATAACTAACTTTTTAATAACTATATACAGTGGTGGCCATATAATTAAGAACGCTGATATAAAGGGAAGATTTTTTCCAACTAAGATGCAAAACGAATTGTATGCATTTGTTTTTATTTCTCTCGGTATCGTAAAACATTTCCATATTACCACTGTATTCATTGATACACATGATTGGCTAAAAATCAATAGGCAAACTTTTTACACTACTTTTAAACAAAGTATTCCACATTACTGGCTGGTCACGTAATTAAGAACGCTAAGTAGTTTATACCTTTATTCAAATTTAAATAGAGAACACTCAGTCGATTTGTTACTGTTTGTATAATTTTGGCGCCATTACGTGCTGTAAAAGATTAAAGGTGATTGCTTCTTTAGAAAAAACAATGGGAAAAAATAAAAGTTGTGATAAATCTACGAGGGAAGTAATAATAAAACTTCGCCGGAAGAATTGGTCTTATAAAAAGATAGCCGACCATCTGCAATGTTCAAAAACGATGGTTTTCCACGCTGTAAAGCATTTTGCTACGTATCAAACTACTTCGAATGTTCCACGTGTACCTAAACAGAGAAAAACAACTCCTCGAGATGACCGAAACATCGTTCGTATGGCAAAACAAAATCCTTTTAAAGGGTCCAATGAGCTTAGAAAAGAATATTTTGGTGAAAACAACCCTTCAGCAATCTCAGCACGCACTATTCGAAGACGTTTGGTAGAAGAAAAATTGCACGGTAGGATAGCAAGAAAGGTACCCATGTTAAAACTTTGCCACAGGCAAGCCCTGCTTGCATTTGCGAGAAAGTATGAAAACTGGACTGTGCAACAGTGGAAAAATGTACTTTTTTCTGACAAGACGAAAATAAACAGAGTATGTTCTGATGGAAAACGATATGTACGACGTCCCCCGAATACAGCATTCGACCCAAAGTACACGAAAGTTACATTAAAGCACGGTGGTGGAAATTTGAAAATTTGGGGTTGCTTTTCTGGACATGGTGTAGGACCTGTAAAGTTGATAGAAGGTAACATGGATCAGTTCCAATACAAAAATATACTGGAAGAAACAATGTTACCATACGCTGAAGACGTTCTACCGGTCATTTGGACATTCCGGCATGACAATGATCCAAAGCACACTGCACGCACCGTAAAGGAATTTCTTACAGCGCCATTAGTTTCTGTCTTAGACTGGCCTGCTAACAGTCCAGATCTAAACCCAATAGAGAATCTGTGGTTTGAGGTAAAGAAAAAGGTTTCAAATACAAAGTGTGGAAATTTAAGAGAGCTGTATGACGTTTTTTTAGAAGAATGGAACTCTATTTCTCTTGCGAAATGTCAAAAATTAATAGAGTCAATGCCTCGCCGGTGTAAAGCTGTAATTAAAAGCCGTGGATATGCTATTAACTATTAATTTTAGTTAAATATTTATTAAATTTCTTTTTATGTTTCCTGTGCTACATAATATTGTGATTTTTTAAATCTAAGTGTCATACAAAACAATTCCCGAGCAGTTAAATAAATCGTTCTTAATTATTTGTCCAGTTTCAGTACTATTTGAATGTGTTACTTTGATAAAATCAATAAAATGTGCAAAAAAATAGTTAGCGATTTCATACTTTATTCTTAAGTCAGGTTGCTCTATTAATGTGACTATTATATAACATAACTAGTTGCTTCTCAGAAGGTACACATCTCTGTGTATGATACGATTTAAATAAAAAACTTCTAGAACTTCAAATCGTTCTTAATTATATGACCACAACTGTGTATATATAACACTTCATAACTGCTAAGTGAATGGCAAAGTACCCACTTTTCATTCTGTTAGATACTGTTTAAAATAATATAAACCAAGTCACGTACAAAACATACTTACATACAGTACTCTCAGTAACAGATCAATAAGATCAACTTTGGCCTCTTTCAAAAGTAAAAGGTCTGATTTATAGCGTCGTTAATTGAATTATTATATACCTTGTACGAATATCTACTGTACTGTAATTGTCTACTCAATTAATAAGAATTGAAGGTTTCAAAAGTGTGAGAGGAACACATTATTCGTTGATAAGTGACAAATAATTATAAAGTACCTAGTTTTTTGTGAAATATATATTTTGCAATACAAGCTTCCAAGCTTTCTATAAAATTAGTGATCGGTACCGTGTGCTGATCTAAATGAGCCTAAACACAGCCAGTCTATCATTAACCATCGAGGAGTTTCGTTATCTCCATTATCAAATCAGCTCGCTGTTACCGTAATATTGTATTGCCATCGGAACTTGACAGGTATGCAAAATTTCAGCTCGATCGGTCGAGGTTAACTAGCTCAAAATTTAGTTACAATATTTGTTCCACACTAACCATTATACTAATTAGCAGGTTATAAATAAAAGCTTGCTAATAGAAAAGAATAAAAAGAAAAGGATCAGTACAAAAAAAAACTATAACTTGGTTCCGACTATGTGCATTTGTAGATAACGTTATTCGTAGCTATGTAAAGCTGCAAATTTGGGCGCTATATTTTCAACAATTAGTCGTAACAATTACGAACCTATTCTAATATTAAAGGTTTTTATTTTCTAATGACTTTCGAGAAAAAGCATGCGCATTATTATGATTGGTATTTTATATCAGTCCGTAGGCATTTACAACAAGAGGTTACGTTATTTATCAATGTTTATAAGTATTTTAAGCGATTGCGATGCTCATGAAACATACATGAAGCAGACATGCGTACACGCAGGTGTCTCGGCGACCAGCTACATCCGTTTCAAAGTGCATATTTTATATAAAGTTGCTCAATGTATTTTATTAACAGAGGTTATATGTTCGTCTGTATGTATTTTTTGTCTATTCTGATATATCTATCATATGTGAACCAATTTGAAAAATACTTTTTTGTTTGAATGGGTATACTCCCGAGGTGGTCCCATATTCACCAAGTCAGGATCTGATGATGGAATCTTAGAGAAATGGAGGGAAATTCTCAAAAATTAGTGACACGTAAACTGTTTGTTAGCTTTACACAACTTATTCAGATGTTTACGTCTGGGAGTCATCATTTCAAGCTCATGAGATGATGATTAAAGCCACAGCACTCCTTATCGATTATAAAAGTTAGGAGATAATACTGAATGTTAGACTTAATTAAACAGACATATATACGCAAAAGACATTTTATTGAAAGCTTTGAAGTTGGTTGTTTTTATTGTAAAAATGTATATACTTGATAAACAAATGTATCCATATTTGTATTCTTACCAACTCAGGTACTCTTACCCACTTTTCAATAGAATACTTACACGTAACCAAAAAAGAAGATTTCTGTAATCAAAATAAGTAGGAAGCTAGTAACATTGCATGTTTATTGAGAAATATCTTGACCTCAGTATCAATCAAATGCCTATTTTGATATAAAATATATAGGTAGATACTTAAACCGAATATGAAACTTTATACTCGTACTTCTATCCGGTTGACCTATAACTTCAATTTTACATGGTACTTATTTGACTCCAGAAAGAAAAACTTGGTAGTGTTTCAATTATATTGATTAGTCAAAAAGAAAACACTACCAAGATTTTGTTTCTAGCGACAAATAAACAAAACAGAGGATTAATTGTTTTTACATCTCTCATATTCGGTAAGTAGGTCCTTATTACCCCCAAATGGGGCTTGTAGGTGACCAATTAGCGCTCTAGGGTAATAATATAGCTAGAAAAGCCCTAGGGCGGTAAGTAATTAATAAAAAAACTTCACTCTTTAAAAAAGTTCGCGTACATCTAACCATCATACTGGCAATAGACATCATGCATTCAGCCCAATGACAAAAGAGGTCGCTTCGCTATTCAGCCTTGTCTTCGTATGAGTATAATAGTCATCAATTTTAAATATCGAACGGCGAAGCTCAATTTCGTTTTTGAAAAAAAATATTTAAAAAAAGATGAAAAAAGGCGGGAATAGAAAACTTTTACCTTAAATATTGTTTGATTTTGGGATTTTTTTATAATTACGTTCTAATTAGGAAAAAAACATGAGTTCTACAAGTGATGAAGATATAAGCTGCACTCCCGATTCAATGAAAATGTAAGCTGAAGCAGCAATTAACAATATTTTGCCTGAAAGTTCTAAAGAGAGATATTTGAAAACTTACGACGAGTTCATGAAGTGGCGAAAAGAAAAACGAGTAAAGTCTTTATCTGAGACTGTATTCTTAACATACTTTAACTAATAAAATGTTTTATTCTTGTAATGCCGGTTTTTTTCTACTTATCTCACAATCGAGATGTAAAGCAGAGTAGTTAGCTCGGGTGTAAGCATCAATGGCACCCTCGAACTATAGGCGCCCTCGCTGCGCTCGTGCGCCTAAATATCTCGGGCTGCAATTGATGCCTTACAGCCCTTGGCTACTAATCTACTATTATGGAGATTTAATAACATGGGAATTCAAAACCTATTGTTATATGTTTTTTTTCGTGTAATACAAAAATAATAATAATAATCCATTAAAACATAAACTTGAGAAGTGTTTCAAAGTGTTGAGAAGTATTTTATGAAAAAAGATTTTATTTTATATTCAGAATCAATTCAATACTCAGAATCCAACGATACCGGGTTCGATCCTAGGCTCCGCACCAATGACTTTTCTAAGTTATGTACGGATTTCCATCGCTCTGTGCTTCGGAGGGCACGTTAAGCTGTCGATCCCGGCTGTTATTGATTAATAGCAATCGATAAGCCATGTCAGAGGCCCTCGGGCGGCTTGACAAACTCCGACACCAGAGGCCAGCACTACCTCATACGAAACGAAACGAAATTTTATATTTTTAGTTTTTGATTTAAAAGTCTCAAATCAAAACGCTAAATACCATTTCTGTGAAACCTATCGGTATATATGGATGTATTCAGATTCTTATTTGCAATGCATCTTGGCTACGAGCATGCTATGACGCGACGTAGCGAGCAAGGCCTTTGTATGTGCTCACTAAAACATTACTACCAATCTACATGCAGTGTATTATTGACTTGAATTCACCGATGAATACAGGCAGCCTAAATAAAGGTATCCGTAATTTTAATTAAATCAGGTACTTTTAGAAAAAAAAATACGCTTTTTTTTTTCATTTTAAGGGGTTGGAGTTCTACCAAGCATCTAAAGGTAACTTTCCTTTGGTCCTTTTCTTTTGTTTTTCTTTTCCCGAGACCTTCTATATAAACAATACCATTTTCAAAAACATATCCGTATCAAGGAGACAGTCGCGGGTTTGAATCCCACCTGGTCGGTAATTTGCAGAACGTAATTCAAATCTTAGTATTTCCCCTAAGTGTGCGTAAATACTTTAAAACAAATAATTATTGCTCAACATCCCCATTCGTAGTTTCAAAATAACCTCCCCTTTTAATACACCTATGTAAGGCAATACTAATACTTACTCTTAAAAAGATGACCCGACTGCAGCGCCACCTACCGAATCCACTTCTGAATGTAAACCATCCAGAGCTCAACCACACAAAAACATCAAAATTGGTCCAGCCGTTTAGGAGGAGTTCAGTGACATACACACGTACAGAAGAATTATATTTACAGTTTCGACTGCCAGTGTTTTATTGACTTATTAGCTTACGACGTAGAATAATGATACGTATGAAAGGTAACTGTGTAGTTAATAGACTATGTAGTAATTGCCTTTCAATCACCAACTTTCACTAAGCATCTAAAGGTAACTTTCCTTTTCTTTTCTTTTCAGAGGTCTACTACGAGAAACAGCGATACGACGGCTGGTACAACAACAGAGCCTATCCAGACTGGGGTTCCGTAGGTAAGCAATCCCTGTTAAAGCACTATAGCTTGTAGTAGTAAAGCTTTTGCGTGAAGAGTTCGTTCGAGGAAGTACTACCAACACACCTATTTATTTCTGTCACTACTACTAGTGCGTTCCAGTTTGAAGGGTTGTGGTGAAATTACATACAGATGAGACTTTTCAACTTTATGTCTCAGGGTGGCGGGCGCAGTGCAATGATGCCGAATAGGGTGTGTCCTAAGTGGACGTGACCTGTGAGGTATAAGACCATCAGATATACCATGTGCTTTCATTCATTCACATAAATAAAAACTACAGGCGTATAATATGAGTACAAGCAAATTATTGGGTCTTCAAGTCAAAGCAATACACATGGAATAAAAATATACTTCGCCAGGTATGCCACTCCGAGATCCGATGTTCACGAGATTAAACACCAGGCGACGTCATCACCAATGAGAATTGAGACAGCCCGTCTCTGTGATACCAGATAGGATAGTAACAGGATAGGAGTGTAATTTAACTCCCTGAATCTCTGTCCAATTCGATAAAATGATGGGGTTTTTACAAAAAAAAATACGTTCTATAACTAACTTGATTGTTTCATTTGATTAGATAAATTTCAATATTGTTTAACAGAATTATCACAAATTTTCCCGTAATCTTTATTGTTGCAAGAAAGTGGCAACTGGTAAGGGACGTCATCTGGTGTCAAGTTACGTGATACACACGGAGTGGCAGACCTTGTTTTCATGGATCATTGCAATACCTAACTGTCTTCTATTGATTCAATAGTCAGAAACACTTAAATGCCTATCAGCATTTTCTTGTCAACACTACATCTCTCTATTTTCTTCTTATAATGGCTTCTGAGGCGTGTTCCTAACAATTTCCCCAAGGTCAAGTGATATAATTTTTTCTTTTTCCATTCCGATAGGTTTGGTATAGACATATTAGCCGTCATCTGAGTAGCCACGGCTATTTGCCCCATTTCATGTTTCACAAAATACATTAATCTTTCTTTGGTCTACTTCTACTTCCATATCTATCATCTATCGTATCTTTATATATATACTACATATCTTATATACCTATCAGTTATTATTATTTGTATGTCATTGCATTATGTCGATGGTTATCTTACAGTCAATGATTGCTTCATAATGTCAGGTGACAAATTAAAATTAATAACGATTCAATCTGTCTTGCCAATAGTCTATGCCGCACGAGTTACCAATTTTGGGTGCAATCAATTACGTTGGCCTGAGTATGCACATACATTCACATTACTATTGTGCATGTGCTGCCGAATATTAAAATCAAATACCTACTGACTTTCAATTTCAGTTAACTTCTGTGTCATTACTTGTATGTGACAACTTTATGCAATAATTAGTTTTACCCAGAGAATTGAATGTGCCATACTTGAAAGAAACGTCGTCATTTTTATTTAAACTCATTTTAATGTGTTTTTTCGAGTTATTTCATGTAATACACATAAATGCTTTTGGAAAACAATTGCAAGGAATGACAACGCGTTCTATTTCTTCCTGTAGCGACATCTAGTCTTGAAAATAATCGTAATTAGCTTTGGGCCTATAATATGCGTGCTAGATACCGATGTACGTCTATAAGTGTTCCTTTTTCCAATTTTAATGTAGCAATAAAAATAGTCGGGGATGTTTATTTTTTATATATTTTTTTTGTTTTATTCCAAGTTATGTTTATAAAAAATATTAAATCCTCCGTCTATTTTAAACTAAGAAAACTCTCGACCAAGTCACCTTTCAAACAAAAACAAAACCTAAGTCGAAATAGGATCATTCGATCAGGAGCTATGATTCCACAGACATACACATAGATACACAGATAATACACTACTCCTCTTTCGTCGGGGGATCATAAATAAGATAGGAGTTGGGACGAGCGCGTTCATGTCTTTTGTATGGAAATCCCGAAAATAAGTATTTCTGAACGAGCTGTTTTCAATTTACGAGAACTCTCAAATTAAACCAAGCCTACGCTCAATTATCTTACATAATGGGCCTTACAGGGACTGAACCAATCACTCAAACAACACAAAAGGCAATAAATATAAAAACCAAAACATGTCAGTACAGTTATTTTTACGGAGAAAAATGAGCTACCATATAAGCTATATGCACCATTTATGACACAAGCTAAACCTGTAATTGGATTCCCACTCACAATGAAATCGAGGTCCACAAATTGTTCCAGTTATCGAATAAAGTTATTGCTTTGCAGACCCCACAAGGCGCACGTATTGTTTTCAACTACACTGTGAACTGAAATAGCTAATTAGTTGTAATGTGGAAAAGTTGAGTTCGATATATAAATAATAATAATAAATAAATAAATAACCGCGCGTAGTCCGCGCTTAGTCAGAAGCCCCGGCTACCGGAAAATAACTCATCAAAGTTTTTTCGCCATCGGCATAGTGGTTCAGGGTAGTAAAGCAGACGAACAGATGAACTAACATTAACTTTCACGTTTAAAGAAAGTCCCAGGAAGTAGGTGGATGGAGACGGTTTAAGACCAATCGTCATGACATTTTTCGGGGAGGCCTATTTATGTCCAGCAGTGAACTTCTATACGCTGATGGTGATAAGAAGATGAAGATGATTTCGACCTAACAAAACATAGATACGATACTTACCTACATGTTTTTATAATTTTGGCAATTTAAAACAGACGTTCCATTTTAAAACAAGTTAATTTTAAGACACATAATACTTACGTTCAATTTATTATTTCTTACGCTGCCACTATGTTTATTTATTGCATGCACCTGCATACAAAATCAATAACACAAGGTAACATCGATAAATCAAACCAATCAAATTGGCTCGATTAACGCCACTCCGAATAATGACAGCTGACAGTTTGAAATTCGGCGGAGTGGCTTCTGGCAAAGTGAGCAATATCATAAGCCTAGGTGGTAAGAAGCTTGAATTTGGGTAGTCAACTTCATGCTTGGTGGTTTCCGGACCAAATCCCGGTAACTTTAGATTTCCTTCAAGTTTTACTCTACGTCTAAGAGTTTTCAGGTTCCTTGTATGGAAAAGAAGAAAAGCTCAGTCTGCCTCTAGTGATTTAGAACTAAAGTCTGGATATACATATATGGTCCTTTTTGAATGGTATTATATGTTATTTTTAACCGAGTTGTCAAATAAGAGGAGGTTCTGAATTCGACTGCATATTGCAATATTTCAATCATAATATCGAAACATTACATTCTTACATTAATTCATTGAGAAGATTTAAATTATAGTACTGTATAGTTAGAGCTTGGTATTTATGTTATGGGTACTATTGTTTAGAACCGACAATGCGATAATCGAGCGATAATAACACTTATTCGTGGCGAAGATTGAGAGGTAGAGGAGAAATCTGCTTGTTCCTAATTCGTGAGGCGAGCATACTATTGCAACTCACGATCGCCAACTTACTCGAGAGACCACCACCATTCAAAATATCAATCACGAAACCAACCGCATTATTTATAATCGTAGTTTGGCCTCGGTTTAAATAATCCACGATTTAGAGCCGAGTTCACCAACAGATGTTTCAGTTTTAAACATCCAACCTAAAACCACCATACCTATTTCTGACGCAAAGCAGTAAGTGCTCGCATTGCTGTTTTCCGGTTTGAAGGGTATGGGTGCCGGTGAAATTACAGGAAATTACGGGTGCAGCACAGTGCAATGCCACATAGGGCGCGTCCTAGGTGGACGTGACCTATGTGGTAGTGCATTGTTACAGGCAGAGGTTACCGCTTAACATCTGCTTGTTCCGTTATTAATGCAGTTGACAAAAAGAACTAAAAGCGTAAAATGTGGGATATAGTACTGTAATGCTCGCAGACCTCTTAATCTTTATGGGGCTGAAGGCATCATTTTGCGTTAACATACAATTTCTTTTAGACAGTTTTTAAGGTGGCAGCTAGTCATTTAAACCAATTAAACAAGTTATCTAAGAAAATTGTAAAGTAGATGCAAGTTAAATAACTAATTATTCAGTTGGAAAATTAATTAAAAGCAAATATCTACTCCATCAGTAATTATCAATTATTAATTTTGCATATTAATATTTCATCTCATTTATTGCAATTTAGCTTTCGGTGTTTTAGGTATCTATTTCATTTTAGGTGAAATGCAAGCCCTCGTGTAAGTAACTCATTGTCACGGTACCTATTGGTAGCTAAGAATTAGATTTCTGAACATGGACTAATTACTATTTCATAATATGAATCATGTATGAATCAAAGCAATAAATCTTATAAGTATCATACGACACTATAACAGGCTAAGGTTTCGCTTGTAAATCAATCTTAGCATCAGCATATTTTCGCTCTGAATCACGATATTTATTCGCGACATGCTGTGTTAATCTTCTACAAATTGTACAAAAATGGACTTTTCATGTCAACAAGTATTTATAACGTAATATATTTAATTAATTAAATAAATAATTCATTGACAAAGCGTCTGCAGTATTTTCCTGAAAGTTTACATACGTTTACGTAAAAAAAAAAGTCAAAAGTACGTTAAAAGTTTACACAGTACAAGTAGTTTACGTTGCATACTGTTATTAGTAGACCGTACTATTTATAAAGTATAGGTTTTTAATTATAATTAATCTAAATGAACAGCTCCAGTCTCTCTCTTTTTTTCTATCTCTCTCTCTCTCTCTGTCTCTTTCTCTCTCTCTCTCTCTCTCTCTCTCTCTTTTACTCTTTCTCTTTATATGTCTCTGAAATGAATAAAAAAAAAAAAAAAAGTGTAAAGTGGAATGAAATTGGTAAACTGCCACTTTTCACCAATAATTAGGTCCCTTACATACCTACATCCTTTTTAGTTGGTAGGTACAACAGTTATTTGTCTTGCCGTAGCCCTAAGTGTCCTGGAGATTACTGCCATTCTCCACATATTAAATTGTGAGATTACAAAATTGATCTCGTTCGCTATAAATTCTCGAATAAACGTTTAAATCAGTTATGGTATAAATTGCTTGTTTATGGTCTTTCTTAACAGCTGCTATTATAGAAGGTAGGTATATTATGACTTCATTTAACGGATAAAACATGTAGGTTTATTAAATGTCTTAACAAGCAAATGAGTATGAATGTATTTCCTTTAATGTAAGTCGAGAAACGAGTGCTGGAAAAATTAATGAGTGTAAGCTTTTACAATATTTTATCTTCAACAATCTATAGATTGACTGATGGTAGAGAAGTGAATGGGGAACTTTTACTGGAAGGCAACTCCAGTTTATAGTGAATGTCCGATTCGCCTGTCCAGTGACCATTTACGGATTATTCCGAAAGCAGCATGGCATCCATTAAATCCCTTCCAATTTTACATTGTTCATTATAACCTAATCCAAGAATGAGGTTAGCTTGATTGATCGTTATTTTGATAGATAGGTAGATAGATAGAAAATTATTTATCGCACAAGACAAAAAAAAATACATAGGCGAACTTAATGCTAATTAGCACCTGTCCACGTTTTAAGTTTATTAGTTGAAATAGTACACACATAATGTAGTATTTAACTTCATCGCTATGTAGTAGTATATTTTACTATAGTATTCGAATTATGTAAACGTTTTCTTATTCATCTATCATTATTATTGTTGTTATTATTTATTTATTTTACTGTATTTATTACTGTCCATCCAAAGTTTGTCTGCAAGAAATCGCTTTCAGCGATAAGGCCGCCCATTGTACTATAATTTGATTTAGTTAATCGTTTTATTATTGTGTTTTTTTATTATTATTTTATAGTGTACAATAAAGTGTTAATCTATCTATCTAAGTATCTAATTAGCATTTTTTTCCAGCTAACCTTTATGTAATTGTAGAGTGGATGGTAGTGCTATTGTGAATCATTATAGGTCGAGATTAAATGATTAACATAATGATATACCTACTTTAAAAAACAATATATATATATAAGTACCTAACATTTATAGGTATAATTATATTTATTTATTTATATTTATATTTATTACAAGGAAAACCAGCATACATACAAATTAAATAAAATAAGTTAAAGCAGAAGACTATTAAGAAGTTTTCACGATTAAAAATAATAATAGCTACATAAAAAGTGAGAACAATTATAGAATAGAATGTGCGATGAGCGAAGGAAAACGATATAATGGGTTCCACTTGTCACGTCTATATTTTCACGATGGTGAAACCCACGGTGAAAAGTGGCACATTGTGGCTCTGCCTACCCTTTCGGGGAAAAAAGCGTGTACATAGACATGTATATATGACAAGAAATATTTGAGCAAGGCCCCACCCACTCCCAACGCGTGGATGTAGCAGTTTTTATGTGAACAGATCCCAGCAATTGATATGGTAATGTTGTATGTAGGCTCATGACTATGTATAAATAAACTATTTTTTGTACTGGGCTGCCTTTTATATGATTATAAGAATATAAAATGAAGTTTCTTTGAACCAAGAGGGTTTTTTTATCCAGTCTTTCTTTTATTATCCATACGTTTTTTTTTATACTACCTACTTGAATGATCGAACAAGCAGATGTGTGTGTACGTATACGTATATACACACACGCCTTTTTCCCCGAAGGGGGGTAGGCCAGAGCCTCAATGGGCCACTTTTCACAGTGGGTTGCACCATCGTGGAATATAGACGTGACAAATGGTGAGCTCATCGTCGCCATTGCTTCCCACGACTCGGCTAATGCTTTCTTCCAGTAATAACACATTCCATAATAAGCTAGCAGCCAGTACAACTATTATACCAACGAATCTTATAAACAAGTACTTTAGAGAATAAATACATACATACATACATACATAGACACACGCCTTTTTCCCCGAAGGGGGGTAGGCCAGAGCCTCAATGGGCCTCTTTTCACAATGGGTTGCACCATCGTGAAATATAGACGTGACAAATGGTGAGCTCATCGCAGCCATTGCTTCCCACGACTGACTCGGCTAACGCTTTCTTCCAGTAATAACACATTCCATAATAAGCTAGCAGCCAGGACAACTCTTATATCAACGAATCAAATCAACGAGTACTTGAAAGAATACCAATTTATAAATATAATTTTCACGAGAAACGGGATATTTACCATGATTTTTGAGTTTTAAATGTTCCCGTTATTTCGGCACAGTTGCATGCGCCATGATCACGGGAGAACTAACTGAAGTCTTTGCGAGTAGATGTTATTGGCAGATATATCGATCTACCCTCTTTCTCACTCTTTTATTACGAACGATACCACTACCACTACTAAATTATGTACATAACCATGATAGTTTCAAAAGTTATTATAAATATGTTTATGTTTTCAGGAAGTCGACTGACTCGCAAAACTCCGGCGTCTTACGCTGATGGAGTGTACATGATGGCGGGAGCTGACCGGCCTGGCGCCAGAACGCTATCGAAGCTGTTCATGAGAGGCCAAGATGGACTGCCGTCACTTGCTAATAGGACTTCCTTGCTCGCTTTCTTCGGTGAGTACTCTAGGTACGACAATAGTGACCAATAGCTTCTTCCACAGCTCGATCTAATAGTAGATTGTTCATCGAGGGACTAAAACGAGCCATTGATTGCGAGAAAATCAAATAACTAGGTGCAAAATCCCTCAGCAAAGAATGCACTGGTTTTTCAGATGTTAGATCTTCATTTTCACACATTCTCAAATAATTAGGCACGTTCACGTTCACCTCAATTTGAATTCCAGAGATTTCGCGGCAATACCAACTATTTTTTAAATCCTCCTTGTTGACAAACGTACTGACGCATCATCAAACGATCGTCAAGAAATGCTTGTAGGCATGGTACTATATAGGCATCGAGCAAGGCCTGCGTTGCTCGATGTATATAGGTCACTTTCAGTTCCATATTCAAAAACTAATACAAATAAAAGATATTTCAAAAATGGAACATTGAAAAGGCGAGTCTTTGGCTCTTCCCGCCATTTTCTAAAAGAGACGTTGTCTATTTTTATTTTATTTCTTTTCCTAGTGTTTTCTTGAGCTATTTTGTGTTATTTTGGTGGCATTTTAACTAATGTAGCTCGTTTAAAAAGCACAAGTGTAGGGAAATGAAATGGAAGTGAATTGCGTGACTTTTCAAATTGGTGGAAGTTGTCTACCAAAGTTTTTTGTAAAACGGCCAGCAGTTTACTAAAACATGACTTGACTGAGACTTTAACGACTTGGAAGGATTGTAACGTTGCAAATTAAATAACACAAAAATAAATTATACCTACTTGAAAATGGAAAATGCAAAAGTCGTGCAACGCCAATTATTTAAAAAAAACAAGCGTTAGCCGAGTCTGTCGTGGGATGCAATGGCGCCGATGAGCTCACCACTTGTCACTTCTATATTCCCACTATGGTGCACCCCACGGTCAAAAAAGACCCATTGAGGCTCTGCCCCCCACGGGAAAAACGTGACTATAATGTATATATGCATACTAATGTATGTATTATTTTATTCATTACTTTTATGTCTTTTTGTGTTTTCAAACGAATATTTTTCCAACAGGTCAAGTAGTGACAGGAGAAATAGTGATGGCATCAGAATCCGGCTGTCCAATCGAACACCATCGTATTCCAGTAGACAAATGTGACCATATGTATGACCCTGACTGCCAAGGGACCAAGTCCATGCCGTTCTTGAGAGCTGCCTACGATCGCAACACCGGACAGAGTCCTAACAGTCCCAGAGAACAAGTAAGCCTTACAAGTAGTTTAGTTTAGTAAGTGCAGAGAACAGTAAAGTTGACTGGTCTCTAGTATGTGTGAGCATGAATATTTTACAGAGTATTTTTATAACTTTATATAACTTATAACTTTATATATAAGGTTTATATAACTTGGAATGACAAATCAATCAGATCGCCCACCTGATGTTAACCGGTACCCTCTGCCTATGAACAGTGCATTATCACATAGCTCACGTCCACCTAGGACACACCCTATATCGCATTGCACTGCGCCCGCCACCCTGAGACATAAAGATGAAAGTCTCATGTGCCTGTAATTTCACCCATAAAACCCATATATACCCTTCAAACCAAAACACAGCAATGCGAGCAATACTGCTTTGCGGTAGAAATAGCTATGGTGGTAGTACTTACCCAGACGAACTCTTTCACGAAAAAGCTCTACTACTACTAAACATGCTACATCTACATCTACTACTATATTTTGCGAATTAATTGACATACACCTAATCAAATTTTTGTCGATTTTTTGGCGCGGCGTGCGACTAGCCGGCTGAGACGCTAGAGGCTGTGGGTTCGATTCCCGCTGCGGGACAAATGCTTGTTAGATCTGCAAATATTTGTTGCGGGTCTATGTATTGTGGTACCATGGTACTCGTAGTTTTTGATACCCACGACACAGGAGATCCTATCCTAGTGTGGGATCACGACTATGTATATGAATTTAGGGTGTTAAAAAACTTAAAATAAAACTAGTGAAAATATTTTATTTACAACTGTGTGATCTAAACATCAACAGACAATTTTTTTAACAATCCGGAATCAAAGTAATCTATCATTTTCGTCAAGATTTTTAACGATGCCTTGATTTGAATAATCGCATCCTTTGATGCAGTGTAAACTATATTCTGAGAGCGACCATCCGTTTGTCGAAGGTCGAATTCTAGGCAATAAAACTTAATGGTAGGTAGAACATAACCCAGATACACCCATCACACGAAGCGATCACACTATAATATGTCCCGTCAATCGAGCCTTACCATAAAGCGACCTGAATAGCCATTTGGAATGTTAATCGGTCTATAATTGCAGAGACTGATCAAAATTAAATGTAAAACCAATTCAGACATGCCAACGCTCCTACGGACTATTTATGTCGTCTGAAAATAAACGTTTTACAATTCATTGTTTTTTTTTTAATTAAGGTACCTAGGTACTTTATTGAACATTTATTCGTCTTGGTTTAACTTTGTTCTTAAGTGAGACGTTAAGGTCTGGTTTCACCAACATATTAACGGACGTTTAAACGTCTGTTTAGCTTAATCAACTCTTTTTGACAGTTGTTTTCATACGTTATCTGTCACTTTGACGATTGATTACGGTAACCACCCGTTTATTTGTTCGTGAACTTGGACCTATTCAACGCGCTACAATTGGAGAGCACTATAGTGTTTTTCACTCGTTTTACTAGATGTATTTTGTAACGCCTTTTTTGTACCTAATTAGGGCTAACAATACATTATAGTTAGGTAAATATTATGTATTAAAATTACCTTTATAAGCCCCATAATAAATCAGTAATTAACTATATTAATTGACTATATCCCACGATGGTGCAACACACGGTAAAAAGAGACCCATTTGAGGCTATGCCTACCCTTTCGGGGAAGAAGGCGTGTGTCTATGTATGTATGTTTGAATTAACTATATTGTGATCGATAATCAATATTCATTATCATCATCATCATCAAGCCTGTAGTCCGAATGATCGAATAAAAATACTTTATTGACTAAATATAGCAATGAAATAAAACTTCCGTGCAACGGGCGGTCACTTAACCTTTTCCAGACACCCTTTGAATGGAGAAAACCACTACTGGACATAAATCTCCCCATAGAATGCCTTGACGAACTGTCTTGATCTTGTCTTGATCCAACTTCATCCACCGACTTCCTGCGATCTCCATAACATCGCTGGTCCCCAAAGAATCATTTAGATCGCTATGTCCAGTTTGCCCAGTTTGTGGTCGCTACTCCAAGCTGGTCGTCAGTTCAGCGAGCTAATTTTGCTAATTTTGAGAGCTATGTCGAGAGTTTATGTACAAATATCACCCCTACCTATTAGCTGTGGGAACTCCAAGTATGGTCAATCGGACGTAGACACCAGACCAATATGAAAGTTTGTTTGTTTCAGATAAACCAGATAACGTCATGGATAGACGGCAGCTTTGTGTACAGCACCAGCGAGGCGTGGGTGAATGCAATGAGGTCATTTCAGGTGCCACCCAGCAGCCACGCCTGCCTCTTTACGTACTTTCCTACACTTATATGCGTTTATATCCACACATATATTCATGTCATTAAATCTTCATTTAATCCATTTTTATACGATTACTTTTCTAATATCAGATCACTTTCATTTCCTCTCTCAATTTGAAATCTCAAGCTTATGATCTCAGCACGATAATCTTTATTCAAAGAATACAATAACATTACAGAATGGAAGCCTGTCCAGTGAAGGAGGGATGCCATTACGAAATACGAAACGTGTTCCACTCTTCAACAATCCAGTTCCTCATTACATGCGGATGCTGAGTCCTGAAAGATTATTTCGTAAGTAAAATTGAACACTTCATAAAATTATTTCCTTGAATTGGTGACTATTGTTGGCGACAGTATCCAGTTTTTTTTAAAACTTTATTTACACATTTAACAGAGTGGGCAACAAATACTAAAAATAAGTGTATATACAAACAAAATGCTAACCGTACAATGAATTTTGTTCATACAAGGTGCTAAGAGCACTGGCTGCATGTCCTATGTATCATTTAATTAGGCCCTGTCTGAAAACCAGCGCTGCACTAAACCTGGGTCTGGTGTAGCATATTCTGAGACAGGGACCTGTTTGACCCCACATAACACACACAACCTATCATCTTACCAATCAGGTTATAACAGTTTTTATTTATCTTGATCTTGTAGTACCTATACCTATACTTAGTAGATTTTTGTTTTTGTCTTCTTGTTTTATGTGTGTGTTGTGCGTGTGGTAAAATAAATTAATTTTCTTTCTTTCTTTCTTTCTTTCTTTATGTTGAATGCCCAAATAAATTATTTGTACGAGGAAAGACCCTGCCATCTTGTCACCAGTGAGGTAGATTAGCAAGCGTTATTTTTTCAAAAGGTCTTAGTACTAGGTTCTCTTGGCCCTAATGTCTCTACTCCAAGTGGCGCAAAACTGTAGTCATATTTGCGCCACTTTCTTTGCTACTAATAAACGTGGATCATCTTTAGAATAGTTACACCGTGTTTTGTCTCTTTCGATCGAATTAACTGCCTGACAATGCAAAAGACAAAAGACTGTTGAACTTTTCCAAAGATAACTCGATTTTTTTATAGTAGGTTTTCATCTGCCTACGCCGTGGCTCCAACCTTTGTGATTGTTCCACTGAGGTGAGAGGCTAATATGTCAACGCAAGTGGCGTCCCACACAAGGGCTCGACCTCACCCCAGGGAACGAAGGTCATACCGTCGGGCCTTTTGCCATCATCACGGCCTAAGCCCACAAGGTGAATTACACAACAACTTCTACCACCAGTTCTAGACAGTGGTTTTTGGAGACTCTATCATCAGTCGCGGCATTTAAGCAGTGAACTGTGTGCTATGTAGTTTCTTAGCCTGTCTTATTCTTTTTTTCCAGTACTTGGAGATCCAAGAACGAACCAAAACCCAGCAATGGTAACCTTCGGCATTCTACTGCTGAGATGGCACAACGTGGTCGCGGCGCGAGTTCACCGGCAGCATCCGGATTGGAGCGATGAGCAACTGTTCCAACGAGCCAGACGGATTGTCATCGCTAGCTTACAGGTACGATATCAAGACAGCTTTTGTCTGTGTTCGTTATGTCTTCAATGTATCATTTGCTTCTTTTATGTTACAAGAAAGTGATGAATAAATAATATGAATATGACAAAGTAGCCCCTGAGAGATATGAAGATAAGATATGAATTCCGAAAAAATGGTTCCCCTAAAATGTTGATGGTGTCCCACAAGGATCGCTGTTAGGCCTATTGTTTAATAAAATACCTATGTCATATGTCTAATATCTAACACAAAACTTCCAGAACATCATCCTCTACGAATACGTACCAGCATTCCTCGGAGTGCCGATCTCTCCATACAGTGGCTACAAAGCGGAGACTGCGCCGGGAGTGACTCACGCGTTCGCGACCGCTGCATTCCGCTTTGGTCATACTCTCGTGCCGCCAGCTATTCTGCTGAGGGATAGGAACTGCAAATATGCAAGAGCTCCTGGTGGTCATGATGCTATCAGGCTGTGTGAAACTTGGTGGGATGGCAATGTAAGTATGGATAATTACTTCCTCCTATATATGACCTATCATCATCACCAGCCTGTAGACGTGCACTGCTAGATTGCTGCCCATTGTATGCAATGGGGGGATTTGCCATAATCATCCGCTTAAGGTAGGCGGCGGTGGCTAGTATTGGTATCAAGTACTCAGGTGGATACTGCTGCCCATCACTTGGTACGGCTTATACTACATCCATGAGAGGAGACGAAGGGGTATATATGGGAGATGGCCTCTGTAGTGCGTCGGGCGAGTAGCCAGATGAGATGCGAGAGGCTGCTGGTTCGATTCCCGCTGCGGAACAAATGTTTGTATAATCTGCTAATATTTATTCCAGGTCTAGGTGTTATGGTACCACGGTACTTATTGTTATTCCATGACACAGGAAATCCTAGTGTGGGATCAGGACTATGTATGTGACTGTTGGGTGTTATGTTATATTCATAGCCGGACACACCATGGCATATAATGAACATAAACGCTAACTAGAAGCCATTAGAACTATTAAAAGTAGCTCGGAGAATTGTCTGTCTGCCAAATCGCAATCCCTTGTATTCATTCAATAGTACATGACACGGTTTAATTGTATTTGCATAGTGTGAACCTAGATGTCTGTATAATTATTGTGTTTTTAATTTCAAGGATGTGATGTCACAAGTGCCAATAGAAGAAGTGCTAATGGGCATGGCTTCACAGCTCTCGGAGCGAGAGGATGCACTACTCTGCTCTGATGTTCGTGATAATCTCTTTGGACCTATGGAATTCTCGAGGCGAGATCTTGGAGCTTTGAATATTATGCGAGGAAGGGACAATGGACTACCTGATTACAATACAGCAAGGTATGGCAACTTCTGAAGCGATAACACACTTTAAATTTTACAAATTAACAAATTTTAAACTGAATGATTTAACTGTTTTAAGGGAATACTTCGGATTGACAAAAATAAAAACGTTCAATGAAATAAACCCAGAGCTCTTTGAAAACAATCCTGATTTGCTGCAAAAACTGATTCAGATATACGATGGCAAACTTGATAACATCGACGTGTATATTGGTAAGTTTAATTCTATTACATATCTCATCAAACCGATCTTGGTAAATAAAAAAAATATGTTGTCAAAGATATCGAGATCATTGCTGTTGTTTTTTATTGCAAGAATTAAATAGAAGTTTCGTGAGGAACACGTATTTAATTCTTGCAATAAAAAACAACAGCAATGATCTATATATCTTTGACAACTATCACCCTAATGAAAAAATAATATTGTTACTTATATCCTTATTTGATACTACTAATACTTGATGTTCATTATTATATATATTTTGAGTTAATCTCACAGTCATTTTAGAAGATTTTTTAGTTGCTTTTTTGTGTAAATGTCTCTAAAGGCATCATATCACACCGTCCCATAATCATAGAAAATCTGTACATATAATAAAATTATCTCAAAAGCTTTTAAGATTAAATTTAAATGTAACCCAAAAATTCCGTTCCAGCGGGACACGAACCCGCAAGCTCGCCTGTGATCGGCAATGCCTTTACCAATTCGGCATAGAACACTATGACGCTGAAGACGAAATTTGTGGGCACTATCAACTCGGCTATAGTGCCGATGGGATTTTTGGGTTACATTTAAATTTAATTTTATCCATGAAGTGTGGTTTACACTTGAAAAATAATAAACTAGCTTTTAAGATGTTGATGGATTTCATGTAACATCAGATTTCTATGTCAAAAGGTGGAATGTTGGAATCAACCGGTCACCCTGGAGATTTGTTCAGAGCAATCATCATTGATCAATTCACGAGGATAAGAGATTCTGACAGATTCTGGTTTGAAAATGAACACAATGGGTAAGGAAGAGTTACGGACTCATTTTCACATTATCATTCTTATGAAAATTTGCTAAAAATATAAACATATTTTGATTATGAATGGAAATCCTTAGAATTTTTTATAATCCATTGAATAATCTAATATTTTCGCGATGGTAGCCTAACGGTTCAATAGTGCAACTCGGAATCCAACGATAACGGGTTCGATCCTAGGCTCCGCACCAATGACTTTTCTAAGTTATGTCCGGATTTCCATCGCTCTGTGCTTCAGAGGGCACTTTAAGCTGTCGATCCCGGCTGTTATTGATTAATAGCAGTCGATAAGCCATGTCAGAGGCCCTCGGGCGGCTTGACAAACTCTGACACCAGAGGCCAGCACTACCTCATACGAAACGAAACGAAACGAATCTAATATTTTCTTAAGAACCCCTGATCAAACTAAACTGCCACCTCCGTTTACAAATAGTAAAATTTATTTCAGCATATTCACAGCTCAAGAGATAGAAGAGCTGCGCCACATCAAGATGTGGGACATCATCATAAACAGTACAGCAGTCGGTCCCAGCGACATTCAGCGGGACGTGTTCCATTGGCAGGCTGGAGACCCATGTCCTCAACCTTACCAGCTAAATGCTTCTAAGCTGCCGCCTTGCAAATACTTAAAAGGATATGATTACTTTGAGGTAACTACATCATGATCATCATCAGCACATAGAAGTCCACTACTGGACATAGGCCTGCCCATAAAATGCCATGACGACTGGCCTTGAGCCGCCTCCATCCACCGACTTCCTAATGACCTTCAAAATAATGTCGGTCCATCGGAAGGACCATTTTATAAAGTTCATGAGACGTCAGGTTTATGCTGGCAACTGGAGAACCTTTATTTTCCAACGGTTGTCAATTCTGCGAGCTATATGGCCTGCCCATTGCCACTTCAACTTGCTAATTCTGAGAGCTATATCGGTGATCATGGTTCTTCTTCCCGTGTAGGATTATTTATCACGTAGTGAAAAACCTCTCCATAGCTCACTGCGCTACTTCAGGCTTGTCATGAGGTCAATCATTTGTGACCACGTCTCAGTGCCGTAAGTCATCATAGACTTTCGTCTTGAGTTATCGCGGTATCTGTGACGAGAAGTTACAGTGTAACTCTATGCTTATTGAATAACCTGATAACTAGCAACTTTGTTTTGGAAATATGAGGTGCGTGTACTTACTAAATTACCTTATGTAGACCTAAGTAATTAAAACTTGTAGTTAGGTAAATGTATGCAATAATAAAAATATGCTTACAATACTATGCAAACAAAGTGTTAAAGTGGTCCGCTCTTTTTTTTGAGTCATGCAGTTCTCAATTCCTCAAACTAAGCTTAAATTACCTGAAATTCAGTTGTTCCAAATAATTTTCAGGGTAACGAGTTTGCTTACATCTACACATGTCTCATTTTGGCTTTCGTGCCGATACTATGCGCTGGCGCAGGGTACGGCGTAGTCAAACTACAAAACAGCCGAAGAAGAAAACTCAAAATACAGCAAGAACAACTCAAGAATCCACATCAAAAAGGTATGTCAAATACTCTTCTTCTTGTTTGACCCGGCCATATGTCCCACATCTTTTGGGGTTGGTCCGCCTTGTCATTATGCGCGATTTTGTTCGCTTTTGCGTTATTTCAGGGTCTAAACCTCGTCTTCAGGTCCTTTTAGACAATTCAAAATCTTCCATAATGCTAACAATATATTTTTTCAGGATCTGTAGATAAAATGGTGTGTCGTGAATGGGTGCATGCAACACACAAACGCATAGTGAAGCTGCGTCTTGGACCTGAACCCGCATTGCATGTGACTGACCGCAAGGGAGACAAACTAAGAACACTACCTCTGGACCATACTGATCAGCTGACGGTTCTCGAGAGTCAGGTGTGTAGAAAATATTAGTCGTAGTTTTCTTACCCTTGTGTAGGACGAAGGGTGAATTCCACATCTCCTGAATTCTTAATAGAATACCAAATATGGTCATACATTTTCAGGAAGGTCGAAACAACAAGCGTCCTCTAGTGCTGATCCGCGCTCCAAGGGAACATGACCTTGTACTGGAAATGGACACAGCAGCAGAACGACGCAAATTCCTCGTCAAATTGGATACCTTCTTGGCACAGCATAAGAAGGCGCTGAACCTTAGTCAGGTAAGAAAAGTTCAGGAGCTGTATTTTAACAAATACTTATAGCTGTACTATAAGGCACACACGAATCTCTTGAGATATTGGAACCTAGCCTACCCTTTGTATACATCTTCTTCCTCATCAGCCGGTAAACGTCCACTATTGGCACGAAGCCTCCCCAAGGATAGGTAGAATTTTCCATAATCACCACTCTTGGCAGACGGAATGGTGATCGCATCATTGGTGTTAAGTATACTCAGGTAAACGCTGCTGCACATCCCCTGGTATAATCCCTTAGTCGTCTTTGATGATAATTATGTAGGATATAGTACTGCATAATAAGGCGCTAAACCTTCGGTAAAAAAAGTTCAGCGAATTGTCTTTTCAATAAAAACTTATAGCTGAAACTTTAAGGTGAAAACGGGTCTCTTCTGGGATATTAGTAGCTACACTCTGTAAACATAAACAGAGGATATAAACAGTTCTGCCACCAACAGCTAGCATGATTCCATGGTATACAGATAATCTTCATCTACGAATTTTACCGGAACACTAATAAAAGTAACTTTCATACTCAGGGTTACAGAGAACACATTCTGGCTACAGCTGAGACAAGAGAACGCAGACAGAGGAAATTGGAACACTTCTTCAGAGAAGCTTACGCCATCACATTCGGTTTAGCGCCCGGAGAGAAGAGAAGACGTAAAGAAGACGCTGATCCTGAGGTATTTTTTTTTTTGGGGTTTTTTTGTCTGAGCAATAAACTATTCAATATTTAAATCCATGCCACTTCTAAACTTTGTCTCGAAAAATATATTTTTTAATTTGGGATTTTATGTATTTACTTCCCGCCTTCTTTTATTGCATCTGGTAGCTATGTTTTCCTCTGCTGAAATAAGCCTATTATTTTGCTTGATTTCTAAATTGGTCATACTGTCCAATCTCCATACATCGAAATCTCCATCGTCTAACAGCTGAACTTGCTTCCTAACGTGACATTGGCGAAATTGTGATCTACTCCGAAAAATCCACTTAATCTAAAACTGAACTGCCCCAAACTTAAAGTCACTCGGTGACTAAAGTTTGACAAGTAAAATGACCATCAACTGCTCCAAATTATCATTAAGAATTGTCAATTAATGGTAATTTTACTTGTCAAGCGGTGACTACACCGAGTGACTTTCAGTTATGGAATAGGGGGGCTAAACTGACTTGCATGAAGTACACTTTTCTGTACTGCTTGAGCCTGTTATAGTTGTAAAATAGTGAATAATCTGTGATATTGTCCACAGTCCATAGTAATGAGAACATCGCTATCAAAAGGAGAATTTGCAAGTGCACTGGGAATGAAAGGTGACGCAGTATTCGTCAAGAAGATGTTCAATATTGTGGACAAAGATGGAGATGGGAGAATCTCTTTCCAGGTAACTGAAAATGTCCTAAGCTCAATATGTTATGACTAATTGAACCTTTACCGAGAATAATGAATAATAATTTGATTTACTTTGACGCGTGACCCGATTTCTGGATCTTATCTGGCTCAACGCATTGGTATTTCCATTCAGCGTGGCAAATCTGCCAGCATCTTAGGACGCTTCTATCTGGTAATAGTTTGGGTCAATTAAGCTATCTTTAGATCGTTCGCTACGGTATTTAGGTAGTCCAACTGTTACATTTGTGTTTTTTTAATTATGTATATACCTACTTGTTGTTGGAGTATTATTTATATTTATAAAAAGATTACCTGTACCAATAACATAGGCTTTACAATTTGATCGTAACTTTTGAAAGCATTGCTGTTATTCGTTAGTTCGCTCTCTTGAACAGAATTTAGTATTGTCTTTTTCTGAAGGGTCTAATAATAAATCCTTGTTTCTCAATTTCAGGAGTTCCTTGACACGGTGGTTCTCTTCTCTCGTGGTGCCACAGAAGACAAGCTCCGTATAATATTTGACATGTGCGACAATGACCGGAACGGAGTCATCGATAAGGGCGAACTGAGTGAAATGCTTCGATCATTAGTCGAGATCGCGAGAACCACGTCACTGAGAGATGAGCATGTCACTGAGCTGATCGATGGCATGTTTTCTGTAAGTAACCTTTCAACATGGAATTTTTTCAGCCGAGGAGTAGGTTTTTCCTATCACCTTAATGAACTGGTTCTTTCACCGTCTTGATAACAATGGCCTTTTCCATAGTCACCAGAACTCATCCTGATCACTGACTGGCTATGAACGAACCTGTAACATGACCAACGAACGAATCAGCCATAAACCATGTTATTGTATTTTTCTCTTTTTTTTCTAGACTTAAATATAGTGCAGCAACAATTACATTAAAGGATTTCTTAGATGCACTTTTTCAAAATCAACACCACGCATCATCATCATCAGCAGCATTTGGACGTCCATTGCTAGACGATGCCTCTCCCATGGAATGCAATGAGATCGTGATCGCAGTATTTATTGGTGTAAAGTACTCGGATGAATGCTGCTGTCCATCCCCTGGGCAGATCACTAATACAACATCCACTGGCGGAGATGGAGGTGTCTATTCTTAGGCCGGATACACCACGGCTGAAAAGCAAACATTTCTTACACTCCTTTCACAACACAGAGTTAAACATATGTTTTATATTTCGTAGGATGCTGGCTTACAGCACAAAGATCACCTCACATACTCAGACTTCAAGCTCATGATGAAAGAATACAAAGGAGAATTTGTGGCAATCGGATTGGACTGCAAGGGCGCTAAGCAGAACTTTTTAGATACATCTACCAACGTAGCAAGGATGACCAGCTTCCAACTCGAACCATCGATGGAACAACAGACCAGGTAAACGAGTGAAATAATTTGGTTTTTTGTTCGACGTATCACTGGTATTCTGATATATTAAGAGAAAAAAATTCTCCGTATACCCTTGTATTTTTATCGTGTTATCATGTATTTTCACCGTGTACCCATGTATTTTTACCATGCATGATAGGTGGAATGTCTCTAAAATAGTTGTTTATAGTCTCTAAAAATCTAAACAACCAATCTAGTCATAGGGCACATATCTGTATGAAATTCAGGTTCACTGACGATGCTTTGAGTTTAATGGGACGTCTGGAACTAAAATACTGGTGTAAATTGCCCCATGGTAATGCTTCCTAGCATTAAGTTCACCTATTTAAATTGTTTTTTTTTCTACTTGGTTTCTCGGAACAAGCAGATGGCCCATCTGATGTTAAGCGGTCACCTCTGCCTATGAACAGTGCATTACCTCATAGGTCACATCCTCCTAGGACGCACTATGTTTGTTTTGTGCAATAAAGAATATTCTATTCTATGGGACCACTGGAACTCAGGACATTAGGATCAGAAGGCGATAGTCACTACACTATCAAAATTCACTAGTCATAGATTTATCATCTAATAAAATGCTGTTTTATTTTACAGACACTGGTTCCTCTTAAAATGGGACTACCTCACCACATTCCTCGAAGAAAACCGACAAAACATTTTCTACCTATTTGTGTTCTACGTGGTCACAATCGGTTTGTTCGTGGAGAGATTCGCGCACTACTCGTTCATGTCCGAGCACTTGGACCTGCGGCACATCATGGGCGTGGGCATCGCGATAACGAGAGGATCTGCCGCGAGTCTGTCCTTCTGCTATAGTCTATTGCTGCTGACTATGTCTAGAAACCTGTTGACCAAATTAAAGGTTAGTTTGAATTAATGCATCCTTTTCAGCCTGTAGAAATCCATACTACCATACATAGGGCTTTCCCATAGAATGACATGACGCGTCTTGAGTCACCACTATCCACTGACTTCCTGCGACCTTCATAATATCGTCGGTCCATCGAGTGGGAGGCCTTTGTACAATTCCGGTTCGTGGTCGCCAATCGAGAACTTTTTTTGTTTTAGTAGTAGTAGAGGTTTTTTATGAAAGAGTTCGTCCGGGGAAGTCTGCTACAATACCTTTTTCTGCCGCAAAGCAGTAGTATTGCTCGCATTGCTGTGTTATGTTTCAAATTGTGTGTATTACCCGACTACTCCGCAAGATTTTTTAAAATAAATATGGGATTTGTTAGGCCACGCTGAGAAATAATTTTAATTTTTCGTATATATTTTTCTATACGGTACCGTATTTTATGAAGATGCTCTTAAATCGCGTTATGCCCTCTTGTTTCACTTCTATTTTGAGTTTAAATATAGTCAATGCGCTATTGCTTCTTACCTTTCTTAATATCAACCTGTTAAAAGAAAAAAACAGACGTGGTTTTTTTTCTTTTTTTTTATAGTTATTTTTTGTTATTTTTGTGGCATTTTAATCAACCAACCTGAGCACACTCAGGTGTAGTGAAATGAAATGAAAGGAATTGCGTGACTTGAAATTGTCTACCAAAGTTTAGGTAAAACGGCCACCGTTTAACTAAAATATGACTTGACTGTTACTTTGACGACTTAGAAGGAGTGTAACGTTAGAAATTATATTGAAAATACAATAATTCTACATGAAAATGGCAAATGCACAAGCTGTGCGCCACCAATTATAAATAATATCTACCTGTTAAAAGACTGTCATCATTTTTTCTTTCAGGAATTCAGCATACAACAATATATCCCACTCGACTCCAGCATTCAATTCCACAAGATCGTTGCTTGCACAGCGTTGTTTTTCTCACTCCTACACACCGCTGGACACATGGTCAACTTCTACCACGTGTCTACACAGCCATTGGAGAACTTGCGTTGTTTGACCAAAGAAGTACATTTCACGTCCGACTTCCGACCGGGCATCACATACTGGGTCTTCCAAACAGTCACAGGTAACTCTATAATAGACCTTATGAATTCAACTCTCACTCTTTCTAGTTCTTCATTCTACAACGGTTTGGTATCTGGCCAGCCTAAAAAGAGACGCCTCTCTCTCCTCCCGTGGATTTCACAAAAGCCGACAAAGGTATTAAACCAGGGAATGATCAGCAGCATCGTTGTGAGCACTTAGCGCAAATAATGCGACCACCATACACCTGCCAAGCGTGCCATTGCATCCAATGGGAAGACCTTGTCCAGCAGTGGACATCATTCGGCATATAAGTAGTAGTAGAGCTTTTTTGTGCAAGAGTTCGTTCGGGGAAGTACTACCACTATACTTATTTCTGCTGCAAAGCAGTAGTGCTCGCATTGGTGTATTCCGGATTGAAGGGTGAAATTACAGGCACATGAGACTTTTCATCTTTATGTCTCAGGGTAGCGGGCGCAGTGCAGTGCCACATAGGGTGCGTCCTAGGTGGACGTGACTTATGTGATAATGCACTGTTTATAGGCAGAGGGTACCGCTTGATCCGCCACTCCAAGCTGTATACAAAAAAAAACAAAAATATTTAATGATGACTACGATAAAAACCAAGTATGTCTTCAACTTAATTAATTTACTATGAGGTTCCTTCGCAAAGTTCACCGACACAGAAACGTACTAGTGGCTTCGCTTGGTGTTTAATTAAAAATCAGCTCCCCTCATCCTCTCCTACCCCTCTCAGCATCCATCCACACCAAATAATAGCCTGTCTATCTACTTCAGCTTTATAAATCTTTGATAATACGGTGACTATATTGTGTTTATATCCTAAATGGCTCTTTAATTGCCACGTCTTTTGTTTAAGGTGTGAGCGGAGTACTGCTCTTCATAATAATGTGCATCATCTTCATCTTCGCACATCCCACTATCCGTAAGCGCGCGTACCCTTGGTTCTGGCGCGCGCACTCCCTGCACGTGGCACTCTACGCTCTGTGCCTCGTGCACGGGCTGGCGAGGCTCACTGGCGCGCCCAGGTTCTGGATATTCTTCATGGGACCCGCTATTATTTACACCTTGGATAAGGTAAGCAGAGGTGTTTACCCTCCTGAGGTGTATCAGATAAACTACAAAATAGCAGCTTCAGAAAAAAAAAAAAAGATTCCTTCAGGGCAGGCAACGCATTGGAAATGCCTTTAGTAGTAGTAGTAGTAGAGTTTTTTGTGAAAGAGTTCGTCCGGGGAAGGTACTACCACCATACCTATTTCTGCTGCAAAGCAGAAAAGTGCTCGCATTGCTGTGTTTCGGTTAGAAGGGTATGGGTGCCGGTGAAATTACAGGCACATAAGACTTCATCTTTATGTCTCAGGGTGACGGGTGCAGTGCAATGCCACATAGGGCGCGTCCTAGGTGGACGTGACCTATGAGGTAATGCACTGTTCATAGGCAAAGGGTACCGCTTACCATCAGACGGGCCTTATGCCAGATTGTCAAGCCATTAATAAAAAAAAAAAAAACCTTTTCATAGGAAAACACAATCAGCAAAAGAACGAAGTGTTAGAACACAAGACAGGCAAACATTTTAGATCAAGTTTACGTTATAAATTTGGGTCAATGTTAAACTACTTAAATTTGCTGCTTGCCTTAAATTTCACACACATACATGCATAGACAAAAGCCTTTTTCCCCGAAAGGGCAGGCTGAACCTCAATGTGCTTCTTTTCCCCGTGGGTTGCACCATCGTGGGAATATAGACGTGACAAGTGGCGGACTCATCGCCGCTCTTACTTCCCACGACTGACTCTGCCAACGCTTTCATCCAGTAATGACACATTCCTTATAAGCCAGGACAAATCTTATGCCAACGAATCTTACTAACAAATCCAGGTAATCCCCTTAGTCGACTTTTACGACATCCACAGGAGGAGTCGTGTGGGTCTATTCTTAGGCCGGACACACCATGGCACAGATTGTAATGTTAATAACACATAATTATATGTACACTATGTGGTACAAAATGGCCTTATTATGTTATAAATTGAGCTTCAAGTTGTACCCGTTTCTCATTGTCGTTCAATTGTTCACAGGTAGTATCGCTACGAACTAAATATCTAGCACTAGATGTGTTGGAGACAGAGATGCTTCCGTCTGACGTTATCAAAATCAAGTTCTACAGACCACCTAACCTCAAATATTTATCAGGTTAGTGCACGTGCCTGTAGCCCTTCCAGGGGGAGGGGACGATGATGAATGATTGATTGAGATGGCGGCTAAGGCCGTTCAGTATGAGAGGGATTAATACCGCCAGTCGGATTGCAGAAGGATTTCGTTCCCGTGGTCTGGCAAACATGGCGAGAGAGAAACACCGGAGGGGTTTTAGTGGGTATTCTGCCCTTTTCAAAGTGTTGAGTCCCACATAATTCCGGTCCCCCTGGACTGGTTTAGGGGGCGTCCATAAATTACGTGAGGTGTTTTTTTTAACTTTCTGTCCCTTCCTCCCCCCCTGGTGAGATGTCGTGAGATTTTATTCAACCCCGTCCCCCATCCCCCAATCTCACGTGAGATTTTTCAAAATGTGGGTTTCTTACGTAAACGCGTTGGATTGTTATTGTAAAAAGAAAAAGAAATTGCTTCGTGCTTTTATTTACGACTACTTAAGACTAGTAATCAATATTGCTGAGAGTTTAATTATAATTTTTATAAAACAAAGGACGGGCGCGAAAACAAATATCGTGATTTGACAGTTAGTAAATGTATAACGTTGAAGTATGAATTAAATTATTTTCTTTCGAACGAATTAGTGAATGATCTTAATCGTATTACGATTACGCTTAAGATTAAATCTTAAGCGTGTATAATCTGGATTAAATGGACCAAAATTGTTTTTTTTTTTTGTTTCAATTAGATAAAAAAATACGTGATATTTGCCGAGATCACCCCTCTCTCCAACGTAAGATTAGATGAGATTTGACTCGACCCCCCTCCCCCCCTTAAACACCTCACGTAATTTATGGACGCCCCCTTATCCGTAAATGAATTCACACAATGAAGACAAAAAAAAACTTACTTCTGACGTTAGCCGGCCCTTGATCATTCTTCCTACTCTGTTTTGATAGATACTAATTCACTAACTCGCTTATCACGAGTTTGGTTTGATGATGATTTCCTGCCCTAATCCTTGCTAAGTATTCGTAAACACATAATACATTTTGAAAGCATCAAAAATTTAAAACCTCTAAGTCCAATCAACCTTCCAATCAACACTTGTTTACATCGACTCACTTCAAAGGTGACGCACTATCTAAGATCAAATGTTGTTGCATATAAAGAAGTATTGTTTTGTTGACTCTCCAATCTTCTGGGTCAGATTGGTTTGAATGTCCTCAATACAATAAGTCCAAATAAATTATTTTGTCTAAATTATCTAAGAACAGTAATAAAGTAGGTATGCCTGAGTGGCTAAGTTACAGAATGAGTGATTTTCAGAGTGTGAAACATTTTTGCTACACACTAATATGTATAAAGAAAAAGTGTCCTTCAATTTAGTAACCAGGCAATTAGTAGGTATATTATGTTTTTGTTTAAATATCATAATTGTACACCGTTTTGTTTTTGTTCTTAGTTATGTCTGTTAGTGGCAGCTTGATTGGTGCAAGTGTATTATTAATAGTTTTTGTTATTCGAATATTGTTAACAGTTTATGCCTTAATAAACATAAATACAATTTGGTATGTTAAGGTCAATGGGTGCGACTCTCCTGCACGGCATTTAAGAAAGAAGAGTTCCATTCATTCACCCTTACTTCGGCGCCTCATGAGAACTTCCTCTCCTGCCACATCAAGGCGCAGGGCCCTTGGACGTGGAAGCTGAGGAACTACTTCGATCCATGCAACTTTAACACTGAAGATCGGCCAAAGATCAGGTATGGCTCCAAACCTAACATCTGTTAATTATTCCCACATTAGCTGACCAGTTAAATTCACGAAATGATCAACGCATGTACTTACCTACTTAGTCTACTTGTTATTAGTTAGCAACATCTTCAAAGGTGTCAAACACACCATTTGGAAGGATCCAAAACCACCGTTTCCCATACAAAACTTTGAGTAAGAATAGATACCATTTAATACCAGTGTTTTATTTTGCGGCTGAAAAGGGCGTTGATATAAAAATAAAAATAATCAACTGAAACTATTTTAAACCGTAAATTTATGCAGGATTGTGTTTCTCAAGTTAAGAGACCGACATTGACCAAGCATCTCGATCACTCAAGTAGTCATCATATGTGTAATAAGCACCTTTAGTCAAACCTGTCTTAATACAATTCTTAAACTTTCTTTCGCTAAGGGATAATATTAATTTTGGAATCTTATTGTAAAAGCATCTATTTCTAAGAAAATATTTATTACATTTTTGTAGTCTGAATTTGGGAATAACTAAGTTATCTTTATTTCTAGTGTTGAATTTGTGAACGTCGCATTTCTTATCGAAACTTTTAATTTTTTTCCGCGTAAACATAATACACTCGTTAATAAGATAATACTGTATTAATAGTGAAAATATCATCGAAATTACTTGAATGGACTCAAATTTCGAGTCATTTTCGATGTTAATCCACGATTTTCTTCAACCAAATATGATTTGCCGCAAATAATGACCAATTTAAAAGTCAAGAACAGCAATTTCAGTGTAAAATTATATTCTGGTCACCCATGTTTGGTAAAGTACGTTGGTATGAAAAAGCAACCACCTTAAAGTTACGATTTTGGACCATCCAGTACTATAATTATTTCTATAGCAAATTATATAGTTGTTAAAGATGTTAACACACGGACTTAGTTAAGTCAACAAATCTGGCAAGAACCCATGTTTGTCTAATGTTACCTATTCTGGCAAGAACCCATGTTTGTCTAATGTTACCTATGTTAGTAGCATTGACCTTGTGTTCCTAATACGCACTTGTATTCACAAAGAACTTCGCATTCCAGCAAATAATGCTCCATTACTCAAGTGACATTGACCCGACACTTGAGCTACTCTAATGAGTTCCATAAACATAGGGATTATTCGTAAATACGTCTCTTTATGCACGAAAGTCATGTACTAACATTGTAAGTAAAGCTATTTACATAACAGGCGTGTCAGGGATAGACAAATTATCATAAATATATTCATAATCAGTCACGATATTATATTAGTGTGTGGTATTTCGACGAGGTCAGTGTGCCAGTTCACTGGCTTCCATCAATACTTGTATTATTTAACAAATTTATTTTAAAATAATTTTGGTATATTTTCTTTAACGTCTTAAAAACTAGGAGAGATAACTCATAATGAGCCCTCTAGCCCTCTTTACAAATGATGCAAAACACATTTTTTGTTGTTTTTCAAAATCAAAATTCGTTTTGGTAAGATAAGGTACCCAACAGTTACATACCTAGTCCTGATCCCACTCTAGGATAGGATTCCCTGTATCGTGGGTATAGGAACTACGAGTGCCCTATTGTACCACAACACCCAGACCCGGAACAAACATTTGTCCCGCAGCGGGGATTGAACCCGCAACTTCTAGCATCTCAGCTAGCTTCTCGCCCGCCGGAGACGCAGAAGTTTATTTACGCTATACGTCCGTGATTGGGTTTTTTCGTTTACCTGATTCGGAGAAAATAGACTATGACAGACAAACGGATAGATTGATACAGGAGTGTTCCCTTATGTTGGTACCTTTTGAGCTACGGAACTCTAAAACGACTTTTCTTTGATCCAGAATACAAGGGCCATTTGGTGGCGGTAACCAAGACTGGTACAAATTCGAAGTTGCTGTGATGGTCGGCGGTGGCATCGGAGTCACGCCATACGCCTCCATCCTCAACGACCTCGTATTTGGAACCTCTACCAACAGATATTCAGGAGTTGCTTGTAAGAAGGTAAGTGACATTTTAACCAAGTCATAATTTGAAGCCGAGCCACTTAGGCTCTCAATTATAACAAAACCTAGAATGGTTTCTATGGTTAGAAAGTACAATCAACGGTGATTATCAAGGCTAAATCGTCAGTTCATATTGTGTCGAGCAGCTCGATCAAATGTGATGTCCAAAATAGGTATGCAAATGAGCGTACTTTGGCATAATGGTGGGTCTATGGATGGACTCGAATGGAACGTTGGTTGGAAGTGCAGTTGGAAAAATACAATCACTTTGTGAGCCCATCACAGACAAAATTCCACGTTCGGCTAAGCATTAGTACTCGCATTGCTGTGTTCCGATTTGAAGGGTATGGGTGCCCATGAGACTTTTCATCTTTATGTCTCAGGGTGGCGGGCGCAGTGCAATGCCACAAGGGTGCGTCCAAGGTGGACGTGACCTGTGAGGTAATGCATTGTTAAAGGCAGAGGTTATTTTGTTTTCGATTAGCTGGGTCTTCTAACGAGACATAATTGCTCCACAGAGACCAAATTTAAATATATTCATCGTCATCATCACACTGTAGAAGTTCTCTGCTGGATAAAGGTCCAATAGGTCCAGGCTGCCTGCATCCACCGATTTGTTGTCGCATCGCTTCATCGAGAGCGGGCTCTCCCCTTTCCGTCGGCAAGTTCGTGGTCGCCACTCGAGAACCATTATTCCCCAACTGATGTCAGTTCTGCAAGCTTTAATGGCCTGTCCATTGCCACTTCAGCTTGCTATAAAGAGCTATGTCGATGATCTTGGTTCTTCTACGGATCTCTTCAATTCAGATTCTATCACTTAGTGAAGTTCCGCCCACTGCGTGACTTGTCTACTTCTTCATCAGCCGGTAGATGTCCTCTGCTGGACGAGGCCTGCCCCTATAATAGGGGGATTTGCCATATTCACCACGCTTGGCTTGGCTTGATTGGTGATCACTGTATTGGTGTGAAATAGTTAGATGGCTGCACCCATACCCTGGAATAGTCCCTTTGTCGCCTTTTACAACTTCCATAGAAGCTCCACGGCTTGAGCTTATGTATGTATCTATCTATCTATTTTAGCCTATGTGCACCCACTGCTGGGTACAGGCCTCCTCTCTAATACGCCACTCTCTCCGGTCCTGTGCTGTTCTTATCCATTCTCGTCCAACTACTTTAACGATGTCATCCGACCATCGGGCGGGTGGTCGGCCTCTTGGTCGTCGAGCATCTCTTGGCCACCATTCCGTTATAGCCGTGGTCCATCTTCCGTCATTCCTTCTAGCCAAGTGTCCTGCCCATCGCCACTTAAGATTTGTGATCCGCATACCTACGTCTACGACTTTGGTACGTCGACGTATCTCGACGTTGAGTATGTGATCAAGGAGGGATATACCGAGCATGGCGCGCTCCATTGCCCTTTGTGCTACTCTTATCTTATTATGTATGTATATTTAATTATATTTCTCACCCCTTTAATATTTTGCCAGGTGTACTTCCTATGGATTTGTCCATCCCACAAGCATTTCGAGTGGTTCATCGACGTTCTCCGAGACGTGGAGCGCAAGGACGTCACTAACGTACTGGAGATACACATATTCATCACGCAGTTCTTCCACAAGTTTGATCTCAGGACCACTATGCTGGTGAGTTTTACCCGACTCTTCAGATGAGGTCAAGGACACACCAAAGATTAGCTAGGTATATCAAAACAATGATCAGCTATATCAAAACAATGATCAGCTATATCAAAACAATGATCAGCTATATCAAAACAATGATCAGCTATATCAAAACTTTAGTATACCAACGTCGGCAGCAGCATCACTTACCAACTGGTGAGATCGGGGTCAATCGTGGGTCTATAAGTGTTTTTATGTGTATGTTAGTTTCTTAGGTATTTATGTTGATATGGGGTTACTATTTAGGTTTAGTGCATTTCTCAGTAAGCCTGTAATAAAGATTTTGAATTTAAATTTATAATAGTAAACAAAAATGCGGTGTTGATTTTTTTGGATAAAACAAAGCTAAAGCTTGTTGTATCTAAGCGATCTGCCTAACTTTTTTATATTCATAATTTTATTAATAATCGTTTCTTTATGTATTATAACGTCTGTTTTTTCCCTAATAGTACTGACAACGAGGAAGAAAAAACGCCAAAAATAACCCTAAAATACCGTACCCTACTCATCTAAAGTCACTTGAATATATGCGCCATTTTGTTTGAATATTCCTTAAATTGAGAATTTATCCCCCGCCCTCTAAGGCTATCCCGCCTTAGAACGTCAAATTGATAGTGATATGATATTGCACAAAAACCGACTTCAAAACTAGGGTTTTTTATAAAAATGCGACCAATCTGGAATTAATAAGCTTTCAAATAAGAAAATAATTTTCCAAATCGGTGCATAAATGATTGAGATATGAGGTAACAAACATATAGTCGAATTGCGAACCTCCTTTTGTGAAGTTGGTTAAAAACAAATTAGCATGTAATCTTCATTTAATTTCAATATGCATCGCATGAGATGAGGGTCAGTAAGGTCTCCAGTTTACTGCGTAATCTGTTAAACGTCTTGCAATTTCACTTAGAAAACAACGTAATCATCGTTAGCATTTAAAAATCTAATGGATTTACTAAAAGCAAATGTAATCATAGTAAAACTTTACTTACAAATGTTCTTTAAAGTGTTATTCCGCTAATTGAACATGTATTTATTATTTCAGTATATATGTGAAAATCATTTCCAACGACTATCGAGGACATCGATGTTCACTGGGCTGAAGGCAGTGAACCATTTCGGAAGACCTGACATGTCTTCATTCCTCAAATTCGTACAGAAGAAACATAGCTATGTAAGTATGCTTACCTTTTAGGTGCCTTCGATTTCCCTAGTTATCAGGATGTAAGCAGAAAATTACAGATTTACAATTAAAACAATAAATAAATCATGCTGGACAGTTCACACAACATTATCCAGCCCCAAGCTAAGCAGAGCTTGGGTTATGGGTACTTGATAACTGATACACTTATTACAATACATAACATAGATAGATATTTTTTATTATACATAGAAAATACCCAGAACACCCTGAGCAGATCGCACAAATATTTGTTCCGAGGCGGGAATCGAACCTGCAACCAGGAGGTCGCGGGCAAAGGTCTAATTCTTTACTTACTCTTAGTTAGTTCTTGATTAGGTATGTACTTTTATTTTATTTTAAATTATTTTTTATAAGTTATTAACAAATTAAAACGTATTAAGAAAATCATAAATATATATAAAACCGTTGCGTGACTGACTGACTCACTGTCTGACTCAAGTCCTAGACACCTGAAAATTGGAGGGTGAATGCCCTTTGGTATGGGGTAATATAGGGTGGTATAGGCATGCACTTAGAAAATAGATTTCATAATTCACCCCCTGTGGTAGGTTTAGGATAGATTTTTTTTTATTGCATCAAGCCGTGTTGTTGCTAGGTATCAAAAATAGGTATAATATATTGCATAGCCCCATAGATACGCGCTATAGTCACAGTGCTTCGTCAGTCGGCTCCGCAACGCAAGTGCTACGCCATATCCTCTACACAAAAGACTTCAACGCGCTTTTAACCAATGTTATTTTTTCTCTTGACTAATTAAAAAAAAACATAACATGTGACGTAACATTTGCTACAACAAAAAAATCATTTGAAATAAACAAAATCAAATCAAAGGTAGTTAGATTATTGGCGGCACCTGATGTTAACCTCTGCCTTTAACAATGCATCACCTCATAGGTCACGTCCACCTAGGACGCACCCTATGTGGCATTGCACTGCGCCCGCCACCCTGAGACATAAAGATGAAAAGTCTCATATGCGTTCATCGGCACCCAAACTAAACCCGCCACCCCCTTCAAACTGGGACATAGCAATGCGAGCACTACTGCTTTGCGGCAGAAATAGGTATGGAGGTAGTACTTCCCCGGACGAAATCTTTCACAAAAAAGGCCTATTACTTTAAAAATAATAATTTGTGGTATTATCCCCATTATCTTTAAATATTTTAACTAATTTAATGCCCTATTTTAATGTTTTATTTACTTGCGGCTTTGGTACATTTTAGTTGCAAAGTTAAACCATGGAAATTCGAAAAAAAATACCGTCGGTTGTTTATCGGGGTAAATGTTCTAGCAGTAACCGTTTTAGCACCACATGAGGATTTATACATACATAGGCACACGCCACTTTCTCCTCTTTGGGCCTCTTTTCATTTGGGCCATTAAAATTCTTGTAGGAATCGGTCTGAAACACATAAATTTAAATATTTTTGTTTTTCTCTAGGTTTCCAAAATCGGCGTGTTCTCGTGCGGTCCGCGACCTCTGACCAAGTCCGTGATGTCGGCGTGCGAGCAAGTCAACCGGACAAGGCGGCTGCCGTACTTCATACACCACTTCGAGAACTTCGGATAAACCACGCTTCTTGTCGTTCAATACGCACGTCTATTTCACTGCCTTTAAAGTTCTATATGGGATAGCGATAAGCATCTGGAAAATGTATGTGTTCAAATTGCATAGAGGGTGGGAAAATACACTGCCAAATAGTACTGCCCTTGCTTTTTATGATAGTGAACTTTGAGATTGAATTGCATATCTTGTAGTAATAGTTTGGGAGTTTATTATTTTTAATGTGTAGTATAGTTACCTAACTTATTTATTTTTTACTTTTATTACCGTTTTAACAATTTCATAAGCTTGACATTCCATATTTATTCGCATCATAATGTAGTACAAATTCAATTTTGTGTACAAATTAATCATAATTTGGATAAGACATTTATAAATAAAATATTTTAACACTCTAAAGCTGTGTATTTAATAGCCAACAAATGTTGAGCGATATGTTTCCCAACGTGTTGCGAAACGAAAAAGCCTAATTCACCGTAAGTTGTCACCTGCCATGGAGTATGGGGTTCTTCAAAAGGGGTGTTTAGAAATTTTTAAAGGGTCGGCAACTCGCGTGTGATGCCTCTGGTATTGCAGGCGTTCATAGGCTACGGTAACCGCTTACCAACAGGTGGGCCGTAAGCTTGTCTGCTACCTTGGTAGTATAAAAAAAAAAAGTATTTACAGGTGCCATCTTACGGTGAACGAGCTTTAGTGAGTATTTGGCAAAGTAAATCGTAGTTATTTTATTTTAATTTAAAGTGTAAATAATGAACTTATGTAAATAAATATACTTAATAAAATGTTTGTTCAATTATAGTGTTTATCTTAAAAACCTTCCACATTCAGCATTGAAGCAACACAATGAATTATTGTTTGAACAATTAAATAACAAAGTGCTGCCACTGTTCCCAGACCTTATAACTCGTACTTGGATTATTTATGGTCCGTAATTTGAGGCTTCTCGCTCTTAATTCAAAGTAAAAGGTACTACTTGTAGCCTTGCCCGTACTCGTGACACACGGACAATGAACTTGGCGAGCTGGTTTGTTGGTCAGTACAGAGCTACTTCCGTTGGACTGTCTACAGCTTTTCATATCATGGCTCGTAAAGAAAACAATAGAAAGCGTTATTAAAATGATGTAGTCATTAAAGATAGACTTATTTGACAGGAGTGACCAGTGCCATACTAGTACTAGTAGCCGTCCGCGGCTTTGATCGCATTATACCGGGATATAAAGCAGCCTATAGCTCAATCCAGGTTTACCTGTATACAAAATTACACCGAAATCGGTTCAGCCGTTTCGGCGTGATTAAATAAGAAACATCCAAACTTAGACATTTATGATATTAGTGGGATACCTTAGCAAAAGACATAATTAAAAAAACTCTCAACGCAATGAAACGGGTGAACCGGTTTTGATCAAACATAGCTAAGAACACTCCCGGCAAATTAACCTTTCAACCAAACAAAAAACGAAATCGGTTCATCCGTTCAGGGACCGATGTCCAATGGGACAGACAGACACACACACACACACACACACATACACAAACACATAGAGATACGTCAAACTTATAACACCCCGTCGTTTTTGCGTCGGTGGTTAAAAATCAGTCCGTCATATTTTCTTTGGTTTATTTAATTTTCTGTGCATGTGTATCAGATTGCATTAAATCTGCAATAGAATACCTTATAGTTTAAGGAGAGTCATATCTTATAATTAAGGCTACAAGTCGCCCGTCATACTGCGCTAGTGGCTGCCCGCATTTAAGCGCAAAATGGTTCAAAATTGCAACATAAACTAACAGCAGTACTAATAATAAGATCCGGCTTTCGAGGTAGCCGAATGATTTGCTCTATATTTCCCTTCGCTCGTTAGATACGTTAATGGAGCAATTTCATAAATATTGACTGATGTTCAAAAACACTGATATTATTTCTTGTGAACTGCTTTTTGCATCGTTTTCCTCTCTGTGAGTATGAGTGAGCAAGTGTGAGGATTTTGAGTAAATGGCTTTGAGGCTGTTATGGACTATTGTACTCCAAAATACTACATATTTAGGAGCAACAGAAGTGAAAAGTCCTTTCATATGGCACGAAACTATTCGCATTTTTTAATAAGACAACATCGTTATACCAAGTATTGGAAATTACTGGTTTTTCGCCACGCGGGGTGTGGGGGGAAAACACACACACACCAGTACATGTGTGTCCCCTCAAGGCAATCAATACTTCTAAGATTATGTTCGTGATAAACAATTGGTTCGTTGAAAACAATAGCGCCAATGAGCTCACCACTGGTCACGTCTATGTTTAAAACGGCGAGTGTCTATGTGTGTATATATTACACGAGCGAAGCGAGTTCTCAGAGTCAACTTGGATGAATCGTCGTTTGTATGTATGTACCTACTAGTGGCTGACCGCGGCTTCGCTCGCGTTATACCATGATAAAACGTAGCCTATAGCTCAATCCAGGTCATAATCTATGACTGTACCAAATTTCATCAAAATGCCGTTTCCAATAAAAGGAAGCCATTTCAAATAAAGCCAAGCCGTGTTTTTTTCTGATTCTGAAAACAGGAGAAAATTTAGTTAAAAGACGATTCAAAATGATGCTTGTGAAATAAGTGTGAATGTGAGTTCCGAAAAAAAAACATGTACCCTAACCACAAGAGCTATTTTTCAGAAGGGCGGACGTTTTATCCGAAGCCTTTTTGCCTATAATTAAACTTCAATTTTAATTCACTTTCACAGCCTACGGGCGGCTCACACAAAAGCTATGTAATAACTAATCAAATACAAGGTTCTTCGTAACAATAAGCTTGACCCCTAACCTTTTCTAAAATGTTCTAATTCTATTGTGTGTTTCAGCTTAACTTGCTAATCATAATAGAATTTATGTTCAATATCTAAGAGCCGATTAAAGCTACAGACAGCTAAATAGGATTCTGTTTATTGATTGCTACCAAACATAACAGCGTAAAATGCCTGGCTATGTAACAATATTTTGATTTTGCACTATTTGTACTACACCTTTTCTAAATAAACCAGCATTAGCTTCACTATAGAACAGCTACGGTATATAGCGTTATTATTCTCCTTGTTCTTTCTCGTTGCGCGACCTGTATGCATGAACATTAGCTTCACTATAGAACAGCTACGGTATATAGCGTTATTATTCTCCTTGTTCTTTCTCGTTGCGCGACCTGTATGCATGAACATTAGCTTCACTATAGAACAGCTACGGTATATAGCGTTATTATTCTCCTTGTTCTTTCTCGTTGCGCGACCTGTATGCATGAACATTAGCTTCACTATAGAACAGCTACGGTATATAGCGTTATTATTCTCCTTGTTCTTTCTCGTTGCGCGACCTGTATGCATGAACATTAGCTTCACTATAGAACAGCTACGGTATATAGCGTTATTATTCTCCTTGTTCTTTCTCGTTGCGCGACCTGTATGCATGAACATTAGCTTCACTATAGAACAGCTACGGTATATAGCGTTATTATTCTCCTTGTTCTTTCTCGTTGCGCGACCTGTATGCATGAACATTAGCTTCACTATAGAACAGCTACGGTATATAGCGTTATTATTCTCCTTGTTCTTTCTCGTTGCGCGACCTGTATGCATGAACATTAGCTTCACTATAGAACAGCTACGGTATATAGCGTTATTATTCTCCTTGTTCTTTCTCGTTGCGCGACCTGTATGCATGAACATATTAAATGGGTCAGTGTACGAAAGACTAACTGTAATGCGGGATGTATAGTATTATTTTATCTGTTGCGGGATTTACACGGGCCAAAAGTAGAAAAATATGAATAATTAAGTTTATTTTGGGTTTACGAAAATTTGCATTCAAAGTGTTTAAAAATACTAAGCTAAAGACAATACAAAAAAAAAGTGTGTGTTAGTTCCGACGCGTAACTGGAATTTACTCCAGTCCAGTTTAGTATACGATGCCCGAAAATTTGAAGCAGAGGTAAAACATAACGACTTCACTTTTTGTTAACACTTGATTTTACGATTTTCCTCCCCATACATTGTCGTACCGTGGGCCATTTATGAAAATGGGGAATCCATAAAACTCGGTTCATGGTGTCCTTCCACTAACCCGTCTCAATGTCATTAGATACCTTTTTACGACAATCATACTTATCGCATCACTGACCAAGAAACCTCGACAAATTAATAACATTGCTACTGAAATAATTACTAAAGTATTTCCGTAGTACTTGTTTGAATACAATTTGGCGTAAAATTATGCGAGAAGGCTTTTTTCTCCGATTAGGTTGGATCGGATGTAAAGCTTGTTCGATGCATTTCAAGCAAGAACATTAAATGAACATCTGTACCCATTTCCTAAATGAACAAACAAATCAACGAACCGTGTCCTCATATGCGCGCACGCTCTGTTTCCTTGACTTGAGATTGTATAACAAGATTTATTTAAATCAAGAATGCATCTTTTGGCTTATTTCATTACGTAGGTCGAAATGTTGACCTTTTGAACAAATAATAAGGAAAATCGAAGTAATAGATAATTGTATGTGCTAATGGGTTTATTATGTATATATTGCATGCATCCTATATTGTAAAAACACAGATACCTAATGAATTTTAAGATCATTAACTTAGATATGCGTAAGAAAAGGACATACTTTAAATGGCCGCGGCCCAGCTCACCACATTTCCAACTGGACTCGCTCGAATCAATTTAAAAATACCTAACAGAAATGGCCGGCTGGTAAATGCAGAGTACTTTAAATGTATAGTGGTGTACCTAGTGTAGGTATTGTACCAGTTGGGTGCGTGATAGCCACACTAATCATCCGCCCTAACAGCGCGATCGTTTCCTTATTATGAGTTAGACTATACGGAAGTGACTCTACATTTTACCGGTTAATTTTGTGGATACCTATATTTGCGTTCATCATTTTCATGCAGTTTATAAGTTCTCAACCATTTTATGCTCACTGGGTAACGAATCATAAATCTTAACATAATTAATTCTGTAATTAATTATGTTAAGCTACAAGGTAATGCACCTACTCTAGCAGTATTAGACAGCAAACAAACTGCAAACTTGTTTATTGAACTATCGACCGTCGTCATCGAAATCGATAGGAAAGCTGTCACAGGTTTTCGCCTTGCAAGTGAGAGAATGAAATGTCTAGTTGTCCCTTTCTAACTCGCTTTCATTGTGGTAGGTTGCCGGTGAGGCGTTGGTGGCGTCGCGGCGTGAGAGTGAACGAGGGATTAGTTTTCAGTGATCGCGCGGCGACGGCGCTCTCTGCCGGCGACCTCCGAAGTTTCGCAACTGCGACATATATCCTAGTGCTAGTGATGTGCTGAGCTAATAATAGCCGTATCCGGCGGATGTCCGGCACTGGTGTGACGTGTGCGTCAGCAGGGCGAGTAGGGCGGCCCAGCAAGCGGGTGAGTTGTGTCGATGGAGTTTGCCTGCGGCCGCTCGGCACTCGTACGAACGGCCCCAGCCCGACATCCTTGTCCTCAATTATAACAATTTACGGCAGCTCTGGCTTGCATTTTTACAATTGTCCAGGCACAAAACAATTTATTTAAACCATATGCAGATATATTTACTGCATGTTACGAAATTGTTAAAGGTTACTTTTCGAATTAAATTAGGTGCCTACTTAAATAAAGATAGATACGCCAACGTACAAAAATATGCCCAGATATGTACATTTCGAACACAAGGTATTTATTTAGGTATAGGTGCTTTATAGGCTATTCATCGCTGCATCTCTAGAGTAGGTATCAATTTACTGAACATTATTCGCGTGTGCACGCGACGGAGTATTTTATGTAGACAGGCGCGCTGCACGTTCATATCATTTCAAGGTAGCCCTACTATACAAATCATCACAAATGATTAATGTCCGTCTGTCTATCAAGTTTAAGTACTCCGACATTTAATTTAACTACTGGTGCCTGTTGCATAAAGTATGCCCTTAACACAAAAAAATTAGGTACCTACCAACTAGATTTTTCTTCTTTTTGTATATGTTGGTTCTTTTCGTTGTATGGATAAGTTATTAGTGGTAAAGTTTTTTTTTTTATTTTTATTTTTTTTATACTAATGAATGACGGAACAAGCAGATGGCCCACCTGATGTTAAGCGGTAACCTCTACCTATGAACAGTGCATTACCTCATAGGACACGTTCACCTAGGACGCACCCTATGTAACATTGCAATGCGCCCGCCACCCTGAGACATAAAGATGAAAAGTCTCATGTGCCTGTAATTTCACCGGCACCCTTAACCCTTCAAACCGGAACACAGCAATGCGAGCGCTACTGCTTTGCGGCAGAAATAGGTATGGTGGTAGTACTTCCCCGGACGAACTCTTTCACAAAAAAGCTCTACTACTACTAAATCCACATCCACATTTTCCTGATTTATCTTCAAATGTATATATATATATATATATATATATATATATATATATATATAAAAAACAAAGTCGTGTTAGTTACACCACTTATAACTCAAGATCGGCTGGACCGATGTTAGTTATCTCTATTTTGGTGGATTCTTCTCTGCTCCGAATAGTAATAAAATATCGGGGGGGGGGGGGGGGCTATTTTTCACCGCGGGCTACCCGTGTGAAGCCGGGGCGATTCGCTAGTGTTAAATAAATTTGAAGGTGCGTAGTATGGGCGGCTGTCACATATAACTGCCATTAATGTTTTACCATAAATATGAAGAGTGGCAGCTTCGTCAAAGCCACTAACTACTTAAAATGAATTACACTACTCCTATGCATTACAGTGGTCGCAAACAGAATATTATGGTCATAAATCATTTCGCTCCAAATAACGGCGTGTCGAGATAATGCGACCACAGCTGAAACGAATATGATTTAATCAAATTATATTTCGTAATATTACAAGACCAAGCTTAGGTCTGCGTCAATGAAGCGTTTTGTAAGAAAGTCATGGTTTCTGGAAATGATGAAATTGGTTCGGTTCACTCAATGGGTAGCAACTACTGCTGTCAACGCATCGTTTGATTTATGCTGCTTACTTCAAACCAGTTGAACATCATTAGTGCATACTAGAGCGTCAATGGACCTGCTGAACTAGTGTGTGGTTCTATAAAAACTACTTAGCGAACTTTGACTGGGACTTCTGTTCTTTCTCTCCAAATTCTTTCAATCACGCCCTGTATTTGGCGGTGTTCCATCTTTTCTTCACCGAAAGCATCGAGGTCGTTACGCCAGCCCATTCTCGGTCTACCCGTCGCCTGCCATCAGGCAGCCGAGGTGGCTATACTTGCCCACTACACCGGGTGCATCCGAGAAATAGCTTTTACTGATTTTAATAGCCATAACAGTTTTTTTGCTTACGTTTTTTTTCTATATAAACTGGGGGAGAACGAAATGAATGTGACAAAGTGCGATTGCGGAGTCTCACCACAAACAATGCTGCACCTATTTTCATGCACGCAGTGCCCTCACACCTGCACACTGAAATACCTTTACGAAGACACTGATAATGCCATAGCCGTGGCAGAATACTGGTCCAAAATAATTCACACAGAGACAGAGAACCATCGCCACGAATGAAGAAGAATATAAACATGTTTTGGTTGACTAAGGTTGATCAAGTAATCATTGTGTATCTGATCGCTAATTCAGTGGGTTGGCAATTTTTTTGGCAAAGTAGATTTTTTGCAACTGTAGGCATTTCGGCAAAAACTGTACTGACGTTTTTGGGAAAGTAGTCATTTTGGTAAAGTAAACTAACGCCTTTTCATTTTCTTAAAATCTCATAATATAAAAATGTTGTGTCTATTATATTGCATGTAACACGCCTAATTACTATATCGTGGGTCAGTTCTCATGCTCATGAAGAATAGACTTAATCAAGCCGTTACATAAAGGTGTCAAACTTATGAACTATTGCCCAACTGCCCCAAGGGATAGTACACTAATTGTACTAAGTTTTATCTAAACGTATCTGTTCAGCAACCGTCAAGTAATGTCGAAACAGTATGATGCTATGGCTATTGTCTTAATTTTTCAATTGAATGAATATTGCTCAGTACAGGTAGAAATAATATAAGCTAGGACCTACAAAATCTTAGAACTGACACATGATTGCTCTCAAGACTACCTCCGTGGCACAGCAGGCGAGTAGTCGGCTTAGATGCGAGAGGTTGCTGGTTCGATTCCAGCTGCGGTAATGTTTGCATGATCTGCAAATACTTGTTGTAGGTCCGGGTATTTTGGTACCCTAGTACTGATAGTTCCTGATACCCACGACACGGGAGTCCTTTGCCTGAATTCTGAAACGTCACTCAATTTTTAAGTGGTGATTCAAGTCACTGACTCTTTAACGTACACAGACAGCAATACTTTTAGCGTCTGTCATTTGTCAATTTGGGAAGTTGGAACAGAGGGCTTAGTACAGGTTTGTAATTTGGAACCACTAGAATAACTAAAACCAAATTGCAAGTTGAAATTTCGTTTTTGTATGCAGAAAATGATAAGCGCCCCTCGCGGACTTGTCGAGAAACTCATTTAAACCATACATAAAACAAATATCGACTCGCAATTCGATAGTCGGGATACTGAATTCTTCTTCTTCGTCGTGTCGATGGTAGATCACATTTTTTTCATTGCGAGATACCGAATGCAAAACTTAGACAAACCTGTACTGCGAGTAGACCCTGTTATGTTATGTCTAACACGAATCTGAAAACGCAGTGTAGCTAAACGTTGGTCTTGATGGACCAACTACATTTAAAATACGCAGGAAGTTGGTGGATAGAGGCGGCTCAAGACCAGTTGTCATGGCATACGTGAAAAGCCTGTGTCCGGCAGTGGACTTCTTAAAGCGAATGAAGTTAAAGATTTCCACGTAACTACCTTGGCATTTCCACGGCCTTATTGAGTTAGGCGCATAGGCCACACGTATCTCGAGTCCTCTTCACATTCCGCTGACGTTTTACTAATAACATAATTACTACCTGTTTACATTATCGAATAGGTCCTTAAATTACAAAACCACTCAGGTGCGGCAACGCTCTTGACATTTGCCCGGAGCCTCTATCTTGCCACCAGTATCTAAAATCTTGTTCACAGCGCTTGTATGTGGGTATCTCTTAACTGTGTTTGTTAGTTAAAATCCATTAGTGATTTCGCAACTTACCTGCGGTGTTGTTATAATTGCAACGGTAAAAACTATATCGTTGTTTGACGATAAGCGAAAGAGATATTGTCTTCGGGATTAATTATAAATTTGAGACCTCGGACAGCGATTGGTTTTTTGTTCAAACAATAGATAGAAGCTTTATGTACTATCTACGTGGTTCTGCCTGGCTATTGTGCTCGCTTCACACACTCACACTTATTCACGAGTCGTGACGCTGTGCACAATGTGTTTTGTTATAGTTTCACACACACGAGTTTTTTCAACGGTATCATAAAAAAACCAGCCAAGTGCGAGTCGGACTCGCACACGTTGGGTTTTTTACCATCGTACTAAATTGAACAATATCAGGCGTGGCGCACCCCGCACTTTAGGTATGAAGCTACAAGTGCCCGGCGGGCTCTACTTGTCGAGTCAATTCAGTGAGCCAGACAAGATACGAGTTACGGGGTAGAAAGAGAGGTAACTACTAGGTGACTTTAGCTGTAGGTATTAGCGCTGTGCGACCTGAATTGCACTTTATTGTGTGTGATTTTGCGGAGTCAACCTTCTGTACCTGTATAAAGACAATAGTAATACTCACTCTGTGAAAATTTCAAGTTTGTACCTATTACGGTTCAAAAGATACCAGACATTATTAAGACTATAATGGGGACCCCCTTTAATTTCTAAACTTATTTATTTTGTTTTAATTATTTGTTATAGCAGCAGTAGAAATACACACTCTGTGAAAATTTCAACAGGCTACCTATTACGTTCATATACAGCCCGCTGACAAACAGACGGACGGATGGACGGAGGCTTAGTAAGAGGGTCCCGTTCGCACCTTTTGAGTACGGAACCCTAAAAATAGCCCCGTTTATACCCTCGGAATTTAATTTGCGTATCATGACGAAAATCAATTGTAATCATTGCGCTAACTAAGCATGTGAAAAAACTTACTTCATAAAAACCATGCAATATCTCTTGTCGTATTTAAAACAGGCAGAATTCTCATACAAAATAAATGCATCGCACCGCTCGAAAAATCCGTTTTAATTGAATATCTCGTAAAATATAGGTAACTTTTTAAAATCCCTAAAGTAAGCCCTTGGCTTGATTTTGATTTTTGAAATGTTTGATACAAGCACCATATTGAGAAACAATCTAATCTAGCCTAGAGAGATCTAGTAAGAGGTAATTTTGTGATTTTTTTGTATAGAGAAAATTTTGTTCCATTGTGTTTTTAACCCCCGACTCAAAAACGACGGAGTGTTATAAGTTTGACGTGTCTGTGTGTTGGTGTGTGTCTGTCTGTGGCGTCGTAGCTACCGAACGGATGAACCGATTACGATTTTTTTGTTGTTTGAAAGTTGAATTTGTCGGGAGTGTTCTTTGCTATGTTTGATCAAAATCGGTTCAGCCGTTTCATTGGGTTGAGGGTTTTTTAATTTTTATAAAATTAATTACTTGTTTGTTACATCACACAACAAGGGATCACCCCTCGGAATTATAATGTGGTATACATGCGTATTTTTAATTTGAATATAACTCAGTATACAATTTTATCCACGGTTTGGAATTTTGCGGCAAATCTTAATGCATTCTTGACCGCTATGTGTAGGTGTTTATTGGCATCATGTGATTCGCGTTATTTACAGCCAATTGTAAAAACGTAGCGTGAAGCCAAGGTGAGATATTGTTTACTGCTTGGTATATGTAGAGGGTGACGATTGTGAAGGAATTTCGGGCAAGGACGTCGGTGATCGAAGCTGTACTCTTGCGCAATACTCGACATAAACTCGGTAGAGAAGCGATCGTCAGCGACACCATATTTGCATATTGATTTTCCTTATGTTTACTTTAAATGCGTGTTAATGTTAACGTCCTTCAAGTCATCTTAAACCTGCGGATAGCCTCTTGACTTATCGGATTGAAAATTCTCAACTACTCTAAAAGTATTTCGCAAGTTTACCGTTTCAGAATAATGCCATGAAATGTTTATTTACCTTACAATTTTATGGCGGAACACGAATGGAATATTTATGTATTGCTTTTGCCGAATGACAGATGACCTTCATTGATCGAGATAACATAAACAGAAGCAGGTTAGAAATTCAATGATCTGAAAAACTTAAGGTTGTTCCTCGTGGTCAGCTAGGCACGACAACGTCAATAGATGGCGCTGTTGCCAAATTTTGAAGTATTTTATGTATTTATGAATTAAAATGTGCATATTATGTCATAACACTAACGTTCACGCAAATGGTGGTTCATTTGCTATGTACCTAGCTATATTTCAGGTTATTTTAGTCTCTAGTTTTAACATACTTGTGCCGAGCAAATTCCGAGCAATATGAAAGCCTACTCACGCACACAGTCAAGGATATTATTGTATTAGAACTATAAGCTAATTTCGGCGCGCGAATTTCAAAATAGTTGGATTAGCGGCTTGGACTGTCGACTCAGAACTTCTGAACCCACGTTACTGCGTTCGATTCTATACTGCCTTTATTTTTTGTATTTTTTTTTTTTACTTTTTTTTTTGTAACCATTGACTAGATCTCTCGACACTAAAACCACAGTACTGGGTTCGATACCAGACTATTTTTTTTTATAAATGTTTTTGTAATGATCTACAAAATACACTGATTCTGCTTCAGCCAATATTATGTTTGTGAAGTGAGTGTTGTGGTGTGTCCTTATTTCAAATCAAAAAGTAGGTACTCGATTCTTAACCGACCTCAAAAAATGGAGGAGGTTATCAATTCCAGAGTTTTTTATTATGTTTGTTACCTCATACCATTTACGTAACGATTAGGAAAAAAAATTACATGATATACTTCCAGATTGGTGCCATTTTCATTAAAATGTTTTTCTGATGATGGAATCCATGAAGATTGAGGGAACTCCTCAAATATTATAGGCACACATATATCAATTTCGGTATTTTCAGCAACAAGTCAAGCATTTGCATTCAGAATGTTTTTTTTTTTTATACTACTAGAATGACGGAACATGCTGATGGCCCACCTGATGTTAAGCGGTAACCTCTGCCTATGAACAGTGCATTACCTCATAGGTCACGTCCACCTAGGACGCGCCCTATGTGGCATAGCACTGCGCCCGCCACCCTGAGACATAAAGGTGAAACGTCTCATGTGCCTGTAATTTCACCGGCACCCTTACCCTTCAAACCGGAACACAGCAATGCGAGGACTACTGCTTTGCGGCAGAAATAGGTATGGTGGTAGTACTTCCCCGGACGAACTCTTACACAAAAAAGCTCTACTACTACTATATTTCATGGGTGGCAACAATGGTGTCTCCTGCGATATCCGATTGAGCTGAAATTTGGCATACTCGTACCTATCTAGTTCCGATGACAGTACAATACTATGGTGAAAGCGAGCTGATCTGATGATGGAGACGGAACGTGGACAGCGGAACTCCTCGATGGATAATAGTAGACTGGCCGTGTTTAGGCTCATTTTCATCAGCACACTAATTTTATTAAGTCTTATACCCGGACTTGTAGTTAGCTTGTAGTTCCTGACTGCTAGCTTATTTCAGGAATGTATTATACTGGAAGAAAGCATTAGCAGAGTCAGTCGTGGGAAGCAATGGCGGCGATGAGCTCACCACTTGTCACGTGTATTTCCCACGATGGTGCAACCCACAGTGAAAAGAGGCACATGAGAGGCTCTGCTTACTCTTTCGGGGAAAAAGGCGTGTGTCTATGTATGTATTTATGTTGTATTGGGTATAAACTCCTAGCTATGAAGTCGTTTTTCAGGGTTCCGAAAAAAAAAATACGGAACCCTTATGGATTCGTCATGTATGTCTGTCTGTCCGTGTATGTCACAGCCACTTTTTTCCGAAACTAATTTTCACACAAAAATAGAAAAAAACAATAAGTTTTTGGGGTTCCCCATACTTAAAACTGAAACACATTTTTTTTTCATCAAACCTGTGTGGGGTATCAATGGATAGGTCTTCAAAAATGATATTGAGGTTTCTAATATCATTTTTTTCTAAACTGAATAGTTTGCGAGAGAGAGAATGATAAAACTAAAAAAAAAAATATGGTGTACATTACCATGTAAACTTCCAACGAAAATTGTTTTGAAAGAGATCTAGTACGTAGTTTTTTTTAATATATCATAAGTTGTAAACCATCCAAGAACTTTTATGTTATGTTACTTGCTGCTACGGAACCCTTCATGGGCGAGTCCGACTCGCACTTGGCCGCTTTTTTTTCTAAAGATTTAGTTACTTTCAGCTTTTATTGATAGATCATCAACTGAAGTCCACGGCTGGGCATAGGCCTCCCCCATAATATAATGCACATAGAAACTTTATTTTACGCCGCATCAATGGCTATTGCTTTACAAAGCACAAGTAAGGCCGCACGTAGAAACTGTTCCCATCTATGGCACGGGGCAACCAAGTACCAGCTGCTTCGTTTTGACTCCTTACAGAGAAGAGCCATTAGCATCATCGGTGACCCCAAGCTCTCCGATACTCTAGAACCGCTTAGCCAACGCAGAGCTATCGGATCTCTTTGCGTGTTCTACCGCCTCTACAACGGGGAATGTTCTGACGAGCTTTCCGATCTCATCCTCGCATCGAGATTTTACCATCGCTCTTCCCGGCACCGTGACAAAGCTCATCCGCACATCATAGAACCCTGGGTTTCTCGAACGAGTCGTTTCTCGAGATCATTTCTTCCCCATAAAGTACTATTATTTATTCTGTGCCTACAAACTATGGAATGAGCTTCCATCTGAGGTTTTAACGCTTGGTTACGTACGACATGTTTTATTTCATGAAAAATGGTCATAAATTCCTTCAGGGTAGGCAGCGCATCGACAATTACCCCCGGTGTTGCCGGTGTCTATAAGCGACGGTGACCACTTCACATCAGAAAGCCAATTCTCGTAATAAAAAATAGTCAAATTAAAGTTCGGATCATGTTACGATCGAGTGTCTATGTCACAAACGTCAAAAATGGTATTCTGCTCACCTGACAATACAACACGGAATGTGATTATATCGAAATGTGACTGTAACTTGAATGTTTCAAAGTTCTGAGAATTCTCTCTTTCACTCTTTACAATTATTATATAGCACTATCCTACTCTAATATATGGTCGCAAGAACCGAAAGTAGATTATCTTGTTATTGTGAGGGAGCAGAATACCAATTTCTCAGTCAATTTACAATACAATCTCGTTTCGGTCAACTTGCAGTGTGGTTATAAAATAATTAAGAGAATTGGGCTTCAGGCCGTATGCTAGTTTGCCAATTCGTATCATAAAAAATAAAAAAAAACTGCCAAGTGCTAGTCGGACTCTAGCACGAAGGGTTCCATACAATAACCTAAAATAAAAATAAAAATTACACGCAAATGTACCAGCCATCACCCAATCACGCAACAGGGGGACAGATCCAACTTTTTTGTTCTAACTGTCACCTTAGGGGGGACAGATCAGTGTGACAAATGGGAATAATTCGTCGCGCTCCATTTCCATTATTGTGATGTCTTGAGTTTGAGAAATAAAGCCGACGAAGTAACAATTCTTCATTGAGGAAATCCGCAGTTGACCCTATTTTCAACAAGTTTTTTTTTTTTTTTTTAAACATTTATAGACCTTTGTTTGTGCACGATCTCACCTGTTGGTAAGTGACGATGCGGCCGAAGATGGAGCACAAAGGTCTAGAAGGCACCTATTCACTCTAGCCTTGAAGAGGTCCAGATTATAGTTGAGTTAGTAATTAATTTTGTAAAAATAAAAAAATAAACCCAACGCTGAACGGCTGAACCGATTTTGATCAAACAAAGCTAAGAACACTCCCGAAAAATACACCTTTCAAACAAAAAAAAACGATTTCGGTTCATCCGTTTGGGAGCTACGATGGGACAGACAGACACACACACACACAGACACGTCAAACTTATAATACCCCTTCGTTTTTCGTCGGGGGTTAAAAAAGAGGATAACCCATTCAATAAAAATTAATTATATTATTTTTAATTTCGAGGCCTTTGCGACTTGCGAGACAATGAGGGAAAGGATTGTATTTCAAAAAGGCTAATTCTCCTTAAAAAAAAAGATTGTTAATTTGTATTACACTATGTATAAAATATTTATCTTTTTTATGTTTTTTTATTTATCTTCACTATTATTTTGTATTTTTTAACCCCCGACGAAAAACGAAGGGGTGTTATAAGTTTGACGTGTCTGTGTGTGTGTGTGTGTGTGTCTGTATGTCCCAACGTGGCTCCCGAACGGATGAACCGAAATCGTTTTTTGTTTTTGTTTGATAGGTGTATTTGTCGGGAGTGTTCTTAGCTTAGTTGGATCAAAATCGGTTCAGCCGTTTTATTTCGTTCGGGTTTTTTTTAATTTTTACAAAATTAATTCCCTGTAAATATGTAAACTTTGTTGTTTTGTTTGTTTGTTTGTTTGCCAAGCTGCGGTGAAATGGCTAGTACAGTATAAACACAATTACCTACTAGTAATAAATTAGTGCTTAGGAACGTACCATCTGTACTAGCGCCTAGAAAGGAATGGAATCGCTTCGAAGCGAATGTCATTTGGCTAGGCCGGCTGATATGCATTGCATGCAAATAATATTATGGAAATTAAAAAAAAAAGTGGCCAAGTGCGAGTCGGACTCGCCCATGAAGGGTTCCGTAGCAGCAAGTAACATAATATCAAAGTTCTTGGATGGTTTACGGATTTATGACGTATTAAAAAAAACTACTAACTAGATATCGTTCAAACCAATTTTCGTTGGAAGTTTACATGGTAATGTACATTTTTTTTTTAGTTTTATCATTCTCTTATTTTAGAAGTTACGGGGTTGGGGGGGGGACTTTTTACCACTTTGGAAGTGTCTGTCGCGCAAACTATTTAGTTTAGAAAAAAGTTATATTAGAAACCTCAATATCATTTTTGAAGACCTATACATAGATACCCCACACCAACAGGAATGATGAAAAAAAAAATGAGTTTCAGTTCTAAGTACTAATACTTAGAACTGAACCCCCATTTTTTTTTGTTTTTTTAATTTTTTTTGTGAAAATCTGAATGCGGTTCACAGAATACATCTACTTACCAAGTTTCAACAGCATAGATCCTATAGTTTCGGAAAAAAGTGGCTGTGACATACACGGACAGACATAACATGTCATAGTAAGATGAACTCTTGTCTTCTAAGCAGGAGGCAAAATGTTCAATACCCACCCTGGGCCTGCATATCTGAATCTTCCGAAGACCCTAACTCGCAATTATAATGAATAATACCCCTAGGAATCATTTCAACGAATTTGTTTGAAGATTGTAGTTTCACCTACCTACACAGAACTGACTTCGACTGAAACAAGGCAATTTTTTTTTTTTTTTTTAAATATTGAATGAGCGAAGCGAGTTCTCTGATTCAACTTGGAAGAATTGGCATTTGTATGTATGTATGTATGTATGTTTGTCCGAGCATAACTTCCGAACCGTTAATCCGATCTTCATGAAATTTGATTGGGAGGTGATAGTATTGGTACAATTTGTTGGTAAGGTTATGAGCTATATCGGTCGGGGGGTTGTTGAGATATTGGGGTCCAAGAGGAGGTAAAAAAAAGTGAGAATATCAGATCAAATGTGGTGTCATATGAAAGTTCCTCGCTTCGACATTTCAAAACTTTTTTAGTTTTTGAGATGTTAGGGTAAATCAAAAATGTAAAAAAACAAAACCTCTAGGGTACTTCCACTAATCCTACAACGCTGTTTTTTTTACGTTTGTAGATTTTATGATACAAATACTGGGAAAAGTCTAAAATTTATGAATCTTGAAACTTGTAGGTACCTATACTCTATAAAATAACAACCAGTGTATAACATTCTTTGTTGACCTCCCGTTTCTAGGAATTTGAACGACGTTGAAGGTCTAACTTTTCGAACCACATGTGGATGTACATAGATATTTTTTTCGAAATAAATAAGGTAACCTTCCTAAACCGTGTGTATTCGTGAGGTCTCAGTTCAAAAAACCTTGTGCGTAAATATATAGGTAATTATGATCAGCTAGTAGTATTTAATTTAATTTTTACGTAATTAAGATAATATTATATGTGTCTGTAATTTCTGTCTAGTTGTTTGTAATTTAATTTTCTCCCATTATTTATACAAAGTTCATATGTAGAGACCTTGCAATGCATTGCGGCCTCCGGCTGTCTGGCTGATTCGCATACACATGTCCAATCCTAAATGTTTGTTTTTCTAATATTTTCTATCCGAGCTAATTATGATATGACAGATCGAAGCGGCAACAGCGCTTAGCCGGCGTAAGTCACGAGCTGACAACGTCGCGTGTAAGAGACTTGTAACTGTTGTCTAATCTGCGGCTATGTGTGTTACACTGTCAGTGTACACCCACACACTGACATAAATGAACTAAAATTTCGATGTTATTTTCGCTATTAATCCACTGTTTTCTTCAACCAAATATGTGTTGACGCAAATAATGACCAATATAAAAGCCAACAACAGTCATTTCAGTGTCAAATTATACTCTGTTTGCCCATATTTGTGCTAATACGTTTGTATGGAAAAGCGACCACCTTAAACAGAAACGTTTTATAGCCGATTATCTTTTATAAACATTTTAGGTTTTCGATTGAGTTCCAAAAATGGTAATTTATTATTTGTCAACTTATAGTACCCAGGTAGCTTTACATAAGAGTAAATATTATATTTTCTGAATACTTTCTGTATAATATAATGGCGGTATATTTCAATGAAGGTCTTTGGTACAAAAAAGAGTGTCTTGAAACCCTTCCATGTCACATGGCCCACGGCGAGCGTAGCCGGGAGCGAAACCTAATAAAACATATCCTAAATCACTCACGGATAATGTAGCTTTCTATAGGTGAATAATTATTAAAATCTGTTTAATCATTTTTGAGGTTATGGATATTACAAACATACAATAAATCAAATCTTTTATCTTTATAATATAGGTAGAGTAAATCAATGCCTGGAAAACTAAAAAACAAACATAAAGACTTCAATGGGGAGCCACAGGCAAAACATATCTCAGATGGCACCACCATCGCTGGTGCTTGACATTTAGTGGTCTTGGATATTTCTCATACTAAAATTATCCATTTTTGACATAACTAATACTGGCCACTAACATTGATATACCTTTGTTTGGCTACGAAACAACACCAGCGATTATGCGCCACCTAGTGTGATAAATAAGCAGTGTGTCTCCCCATTAAAATAATCTGCATGGTCTAATTCAACATTCTTTAGACAACATTAGACAACAATACAGCCTAGAGTTATTCCGAATAATTACCTATAGGTATCCATAACCGTAAATCATTCATCATCAATCGTTCATTTTCTACGAGACGCAATGTACCTACTTGAAGTGGCGCATATTATTATCGCTTCGTGACAAAGAGTATAAACAGCGATTGGAGATCCATTAGAGTAATGAGTTATATATCTTTGAATCGAGAGGCATAGTCCTGCCTCAGCTCCAATACGAAGGCCGATGTTGTGCAATCCAATAAATAAAGTTTAATAATAGTACAGATTGTAATTAGGATTCGACGTATAGTCCAGTAAGAAACAATCGATCCCAAGCACAACTTGGCACAACTTCAGTTGCGCCAATATCATAAGATATCGTTATAGGGCGTGGGTCAAAATTCAGTTGCACTCTATAGCACCAAATTGAATGAGATCATAATCAGCCTATGTTGGGCAGAGGCCTCTCCTACTGCATCTTAGCTTTCAGAGCTTTTCATCCACTTCCGTCCAGCCACCTAACTGCAGATCGTCGTTCCAATAGGGGGGGTTCCCCAGATTCATGTGCCAAAACGATCCACTCAAGAACTCACCCCAACGGTTGTCGATTCAGCATTATGTGCTTAATGCATCCAACTTCCATTACTTAAGCTCAACTCGTCAGATCTTTATAAATTTTATTCCAAGGTGATTCTGGTGAACGGGTGTGTTCTCGGCGATCCCCTAGGGGATCGGGTTAGGGGATCCTGGTGACCTCACTCTCCTGAATCAAACTTTTCGGATCCATGCGTAGAGCGAATCCATGTGACATTAATCGATTCGTATTGGAACCGTTATTGCACCCTTCGACCAAAGTATTTTACGTCGATGATTGCACCGTTATGTATCATGAGTTATTGCACACTGTTATTGTCAATGGACTTCGACAGACAAATCCTCACTCCTAAATAAGAAGGCCAATGTTATGAAATCCCACAAAAAGTTTAATAGTTACAGATCATAATTAGGATTAAGGATTAATGGGGCGAGGTTGCAATAGTGCAAGGACCACGCCAACATTGTCAATGTCGCAAGTTTATGTGTTGACTTAATTTCGAAAACGGTTTTTTTATGAACACCTGTGTCGTAGAATACCTATTATTAGTGCTTCTCTGTTTTAATTACTTCTCTCTGGTTAGGAATTTTGCATAAAACGTTAGTACATTTGATCTTTGCCTACACTACAGCTCGTTCACCGTAAGATCTCACCTGCCTTGGCGTGCCAACCAAGACAGGTGCCATCTTACGGTGAACGGTCTGTAGTCAGTGTAGACCAGCAGTCACACAATAATTTACTATTGATGGCATTTATGGTAATTTTACATTACAGTGAAACAAACCACAACCACAGGCACAATCAAGAGTCTATCAGTCTAATTCTTAGTAGTGTGAACATGGTTGATTAATAAGGAAACCACAGTCACTGCCTAAGGAGCTCAATTTCAATCTGTGAAAAGATGGTAGTTGCCAAAATAGTACAAAGCTCTCGGTTAACAAATGGATAAGAAATACTACCATGACTGCCATTCTGACATAATGTATTTTAACGACTGTAACTACCTCCAAACACCATCATCATCCTCATCACCAGCTTTTAGAGGTCTTGAGGCATCTCTATCCAACTTCCTATCAAAAATGCTGTCGGTCCATAGAGAGGGGCCTTCCTTCCTACACTGCATCGTCTGGTTCTTCGTCGCTCCGCGAAAACTTTTATTTCCCAATGGTTGTCGGTTCTGCGAGCTATACGGCCACCAAATACAAGCCAATCAGAAACTAATTAGCAGCATGCCTTTCACGTTATTGAATTGCAATGCAGATTGTAGACTGAGAATGTTACGGCGACACACGTTTCCCACGATCCACTCGCGAGCGACACCAGCACGATGTTTTACTCCTCGTGATCTAGAATAATCGATGAAAGGATTGTCACTAGTAGGCGTTTCATTTTTAACACACTTGGAATACTTCAGTTGAAGCAAGAGAAAAATGCCTACTCCAAGATTGCGCTTACGTGTTGTAGAGGGATGAAAAGTAACCTACCAAACCTCATAGAATTTCGGCCGTTACAATTGACTGAATAAGGCGTGTTTTTTTTTACAATGGTATACCTTTGTTTGGCCACGATCTCACCTGTTGGTAAGTGACGATGTGGCCGAAGTTGAAGCAAAAGGTCTAGAAGGCACCTATTCACTCTAGCCTTAAAGAGACCCAGATTATAGTTTTCAGGAAAGACAGACGACGGTAGTGTATTCCACTCCTTAGCAGTTTTTGCATTATAAAGGTAAAACTGAAACGCTTAGTACGAATAGAGGGTATACTAATGAGGTAAGGATGGTACCGAGACGTGCGTCTGCTCGTCCTTTGATGAAAAGGAGATGGTGGATCAGATCATGAAGTTCGTGGGAGCATTCCCCGAAATGTAACCTATAGAAGATCGAAAGGCATGCGTCCTTACGGCGGTGCTCGAGACTCTGGATCCTAGTTTCCGTCATATGTTGCTCACCAATAAGCCTGAAAGCTCTGAGTTTGATCGAGTCCAAGGCAGCAAGCTGGTGTTTGGCCGAGCCATCCCAATCGTGGCAGCAGTACTACATACCAGCCCGTGCTATTGTCTTAATTTTCTGGTCTTCAAAGCTTAAATACGCAAAGTATCATTGGGTTTTCAAGTTTGATAGGCTAGGTACTTATGTCTTACACGAAGGCTAGATATTTTAGACAAATTGCGCATTATAAAAGGCAAGGTAATAGAACGTTAACGATCGTAAACATTACTTGTCCATTATTATAACCATTATGTTATGATTAAAGACTCTGCGAACACCGGAGACACGATTAGACAAATGCTTTGGAGTAAATATCTCAGTAAATACGACTAATCAAAATATACCTAGGTCACAGATAAAATAATACTATACCCTGGATAGTATTTTTTTATCTGTGACCCTGGGTACACAACATTTTAAAATATGACAAGTTTATGACAAATCCCCTCCATTGCTTTCTATGACGACCTCTGTGGCGCGGCGGGCGAAGGTTGGCCTGCGACGCAGGAGGTTGCGGGTTCGATTCCCGCCTCGGAACAAATATTTGTGCGATCGCAAATATTTGTTCAGGGTGTTCTGGGTATTTTCTATGTATAATAAAAAATATCTATCTATTTAATGTATTGTATTAAGTATATCAGCTATCTAGTACCCATAACACAAGCTCAGCTTAGTTTGGGGCTAGATAATGTTGTGTGAACTGTGTCCAGCATTTTTTATTATTTATTTATTTATGTGGGAGGTCTCGTCCAGTAGCTAACGGCTGATGATGTTGATGATGATGATGATGAATGAACGGCTCTACTTACTGAACACTAATCAGCGAGGTTCTGTTGCGCTTATTATTGCCGCTCTGTGGACAAAATCGTCAACAAATTGTACTGGTTGAGCTTTTGAATGGACTTATTGGCCAATAAATTCTTCACCTTTCATCTAAACTATACGACGGTACAATATGGGTGTCAGTCAATACAACGTAGCCTCAAGCTGTACGAACTTTGTATGAGAAACCCTGAACTTTACCGGAAAATACTTAGAATATTTAATAGCAATAAAACCTCAGAGCTATTAGAGTTATTTAAGTATTGAAGATTTTAATTATGATATTGTTTTCGGTAAGTACTGAGCTGAGAAATGTCTTTCCGTTTTTTTTTAAGGTTTTGTTTCTTTTCACACTGAAAAATAACGTACACAAAACCCACTTTCGTAATAATACTCGTGCCTAGTCTAACAAGTGGGGGAAATTTCAGTAGTGATAGGTATTGCTGATTTCCGCAAAAAAACTTCGACAAGAAATAACTTTATCAATAAGACTTTTTTTTGTTGAAAAATATTCATTTTTCAGTACAAGCCTTTATAAAATTAGTAATCAGAACGGTTTATTCCCGATGTCCACGTTAGGTTACCTTGTGCTCATCGAAATGAGCCTAAACACGGCCAGTCTACTATCATCCATCAAAGAGCGTACCGTTGTCCACCTTCCGTCTCCATCGTCAGATCAGCTCGCTGTCACCATAATATTGTATTGTCATTGGAACTTGACAGGTATGCAAAATTTCATAAGTTAATTTCTTACGTTTTAGGGTTCCGTAGTCAAAGACAAGGAACCCTTATGGATTCGTCATGTCTGTCTGTCTGTCTGTCTGTCTGTCTGTCTGTCTTTCTGTCCGTGTATGTCACAGCCTTTTTTTCCGAAACTATAAGAGCTATACTGTTGAAACTTGGGAGGTAGATGTATTTTTACACAAAAATTAAAAAAAAACTATTATTTTTGGGGTTCACCATACATAGAACTAAAACTAAAAAAAAAAAAACACCTGTGGGTTATCTATGGATAGATCTTCAAAAATGATGTTGAGGTTTCTAATATAATTTTTTTCTAAACTGAACTGAACTTCACTTTTCTGTTTTTTTTTTTTTTTTTACATTGATAGACCTTTGTTTGACCACGATCTCACCTGTTGGTAAGTGACGATGTGGCCGAAGATGAAGCACAAAGGCCTAGAAGGCACCTATTCACTCTTGACTTGAAGAGACCCAGATTATAGTTTTCAGGAAAGACAGACGACGGTAGTGTATCGCGGTGTGTGTGTAGTTTGCGCGAGAGACACTTCCAAAGTGGTAAAAAGTGTCCCCCCCCCCCCCCCGTAACTTCTAAAATAAGAGAATGAAAAAACTAAAAAAAATATATAATGTACATTACCATGTAAACTTCCACTCAAATTTGGTTTGAACGAGATCTAGTAAGTAGTTTTTTATTTTTGGGGTCCCCATACTTAGAACTAAAACTCGAAAAAAAAAACATCAAACCCATGGGGTATCTATGGATAGGTCTTCAAAAATGATATTGAAGTTTGTAATATAATTTTTTTCTAAACTGAATAGTTTGCGCGAGAGACACTTCCAAAGTGGTAAAAAGTGTGTGTCCCCCGCCCCATAACTTCTAAAATAAGAGAATTATAAAACTAAAAAAAAAAATTGATGTACATTACCATGTAAACTTCCAACCAAAATTGGTTTGAACGAGATCTAGTAAGTAGTTTTTTTTAATACGTCATAAATCGTAATCCATCCAAGAACTTTTATATTATGTTACTTGCTGCTAAGGAACCCTTCATGGGCGAGTCCGACTCGCACTTGGCCGCTTTTTTTTTCTGAGATTATAATTTGTTTTCTAGTTTGTCCCCGAAATAAACCTCCAACTTAGTATTCATTAATCCGTAATTGAGTCACTATCAAATTAAAACGTTTTCCAACCATCCCGTTCGGAGAAAATATTAACAGTGTGATTGTCACTGCGTCATAAAGTGGCTGTGACAGACAGACAGACAGCCAGCCAGACAGACAGACACACAGAGTTCTATAATGGCTCTGTTGGTACCTTTTCAGGTACAAAACTCTAAATATATGTATAAATAGTTAACTTCCTCCTTTATTTGATTTCTTTTGTATTTTTGTACGCTCTCTCGTTTGACTCCCACACATTGCTAGTAACAGTTTGTAATGCGTTACTAATTTGAGTATTTGTTTGTTACAGGCAGCGCGCTGACGTGATGAGACTGGCGCATTTCGTGCACATTTGCAGATGATCACTTTATGTAATGGATTGTGCTACCTACCTACAGTGTTGTGAAATGAACAGTGAAACGCATCCGCTTCGTTTGTAAACGCGTGGAAATGCAAAGGAAAAAGTACAAGCTCTTCACAGAATACGGGTGAGTAAAGATAAAGAGAACACAGGCGACCGATACCACGATAAATTGGGAGCGTGATCTCAATCGACTGATACGTATATGTTCATTTGACGTCCTCTGTGGCGCGGCGGTCGGTGATTCGCCTGTCAAGCAGGAGGTTGCGGGTTCGATTCCCGCCTCGGAACAAATATTTGTGCGATCTGCAGATATTTGTTCAGGGTGTTTTGGGTATTTAATACGCATAATCAAAATATCTATATACGTAATGTATTGTATAAAGTATATCAGTTATCTAGTACACATAACACAAGCTCTGCTTAGCTTGGGGCTAGATAATGTTGTGTGAACTGTCCAGCATTATTTATTATTATTATTTTTATATTTTAGCTTCAGGCAACTGAGACGACTGAACAATTTTAAAACACCGACGTACCTTACCGGCGAAGATACCAAACTTATAGTGGCATGATCACCATCATTATTATTTCAGCCAGTTGACGTCCGCGCTTGGACTTAAGCCTCCATTATAGAATGCCACATGGACTTGAACCGCCTTCATCCACCGACTTCCTCCTTCACAATGTCATCGGTCCATCGAGTGGGGGGCCATATCCTACAGTGCGTCTTCAAATTTCTGCTCATTTTGCCAAGCCGTATAACAGATTGAATAGGTGTGATGACTATTTTAAAAAACTATTCTCTAAGTAATGTAAATAAGAGTCTACTATTGGCAAAAATTATCTTATTTATGTTTGAAACTAACGTTGCATTTCTAAACCAACTTTGAATTTCGCGTCAAAGTACTCGCAGGTGTCATGGCGTCTGCTTCTGACGTCACCATTTTGTTAACGAAGAAAAGCCAGTGTAGTAACTATTATTTTATCTTTACTTTTGGTTCACGTTTGGCACTGTCTTGAGCTTCAGAGGCGTGACGATTACGTCACACCTGATTGGGGCTCTGATTGGCGTTTACCATAACATGGTGAATAGCCGTACTTCGTATTTTATTTTATTAAAAATCACAATAATCTCGCTTTTCAATGTTTTTTTTAATAAGGAACCATACATTTAATACAACGATCCAGTTAACGTTTTAGGTTTCTTTAAAAATTACAAAACAAAACACAACAAAGTAAGGCTTTGAATGAATTACGCAGTTCTTTATATTTCAGTGAATCATAATGTTATTTACATATTGTTCACATATTTCAAATATATGATTACGAAACAATCCATTGTTTTCGAACACATATTATGATAAAGTAGTTTTGGCTTACACAACGAATAGCGAGTACCAACAGCTTGGCTCCGTCCCATGGCAAGTGACAGTAAAAATAAAGTGCAGATTCGACACCAATCTAGTAACATTACATTTTATGGAATGCATCGGAACTGGCATTTACGCCATTTTCAAAAAGAAACAATAAATCTGTGATATTACTTACGTAAACAGTTAATTTAGCAAGCGAAAAAATAAATATTTACTCATGTATGTAATATTTTTCTGCGAACGATTTACCCACTTACCACAAGAAAGGACACGCCTTAGACACGTGTTTAACAGTTGTTTAGCAAAAGTAATACCACAAAACCATATTTAACTGTTGTTTAGGTTAGACATAGCTCAGACGTTGTTTAAATTTAAACAACAACCCCCTGTTTAACACGCGTTTAACATTCGCCATATTGCTTTCAGTTGCATATTTTAAACATGTATTAAAGCGGTTTTTTATTGAATATCTCGTAATATATACATAATTTTATAAAACCTCTACCTCGTCTTTGTTGTATTATTTATTTAATTTGTTACCCAATAATGTGCACCATTTTAATAAATTATCGAATCTAGGCAAAAATAGACGTTAACTTTGGATTTTTTCTATAGAGAAAATTTTGGACCTATCGTGTTTCTGGTACAGTGATCCCTCGGAATTATGCTTTAGTATCCACGCATATTTTTAATTTGAATATTGTACTTGATTTAGTCATTATATATCAAATTCAAGATTGGTAATTTTGCGTTATACCCCACCTTAAGCAGTGTTTATCCCTTGGACACTGTTTAACTAAATACGTGTTTAAACGGTGTTTTATTTATTTATTGTGATAAGACAGTTAGCGTCAGTCATTTCTATATTTCCAAATGAACTGTAAACTGCGTTTTCTATTGCTCACAGCAGTTAATGAGCGATAGCGAGCGCAATAATAGAAAGAAACACAGTGAACAAAAAGTGAGATTTCTGTTGAGAGCCGAAGTGGCGGTGTGCTAGTTACCCAGCAGCTGATTTCGTGATGGTATAATTGCTGGCCGTGGTACACAGATGTGATGACGTAAATCCTAGTAATGCACGGTATATGTAGTGAGGTGAAAGTGTCAATAGGCGAGGCGAGAGCATCTAACCCTGACATGAACCTGCTCTCTGACTGTACCACACGGTTTACATAAGCATTCTTTGCAGTATATCCAACTAGCCATTTGTACACGGCTTCACGCGTGGTTTCGGGATAAAAAGCAGTCTAGCATCCACCCACAACCAAACATAGTAGAACTGCACATATAGCGCGAGCAATATGTTACTCGCTTTCTTAGTGCACCCCTAGACCATTAAAGGAACATATCCTCCAAATCTCAGGTCCCAAGGACTAACGTTTTAGGCTGTGCGTTGATATTAGTCAGTCATTGCATTTTGCAAATGTTAATGCAAAAGTTAATGCAGTGGCATTAACTTTTTGCTCTGACTGTACTTACAATGCACGTTTGTTCCCACAAAATGGAATGGGCCACGTCGTCTACTAAAAACTACTTATTTTGGATATTGAAATCGTGTCCCAGCGTAGTGGGCCACGTCTAAACAAAAATAATGAAGAATTGGACGCGCTGCCAATGGGCTGCATACCGTGGGCCAGGCTGTCAATATCCTTGTTGCTTACCATAGCAATTATATATTCTGTGACCATAGTAGATGAAATATTTTTTTAAATCGGTTTAGCATAACAAACATACAATCAAATTTTACCTCTTTATAATATTAGTTTAATCATAAATGTCAAAGTTTGGGTGTTTGGATATTTGTATGACACGAAAAGAAACGGTCAAACCGATTTCGGTGAAATTTGGTATACAGATTCATGACCTGTGTTGAGCTGTAGGCTACTTTTATCCTGGTTAAATACGAGCGAAGCCGCAGGAGGACACTAGTTTTGTTTTTTTTTTTTATCTATGATATACCTTTGTTTGACCACGATCTCACCTGTTGGTAAGTGACGATGTGGCCGAAGATGAAGCACAAAGGTCTAAAAGGCACCTATTCACTCTAGCCTTGAAGAGACCCAGATTATAGATTGAAATTCAGGAGCTAAGAGATGAGATGCTGCAGCGTCTGAATTTGACTCTCAAGACTGTATCCGACTGGGGCGATGCCAATCTTGTCAAGTTCAACGCCTCTAAAACGCAGGCTTGTCTCTTCTCGGCGAAAAAAAGTTAGTTTCTCCAAGTTCCTGTATTCCGAGATGTACCTGTAGCTATAGGGGATCGCCTCGAGCTCTTGGGTGTTTCACTTACGCCTACTCTCAACTTTGGCTCCTACATCGAGTCTAAGGCAAAAACAGCTGCCATGAAGCTAGGCATCCTGAATAAGGTAAAGCGTTACTTCATGCCAGGACAGCTTCTTAGTCTATCAGCTCAAGTCTGGGCTGGTATGGAGTACTGCTGCCATGTTTGGGATGGCTCTGCTAAGTGCCAGCTCGCTGCCTTGGACTCGATTGATCGCAGAGCTTTCAGGCTTATTGGTGAGCAACATATGGCGGAGACTAAGATCCAGAGTCTCGAGCACCGCCGTAAAGTCGCATGCCTTTCGATCTTCTATAGGTTCCATTTCGGGGAATGCTCCCAGGAACTTTACGATGTGATCCCACCATGTCCTTTTCATCATAGGACGAGCAGACGCACGGCTCGGTACCATCCTACCAGTGGTAGGATACCAGTTACCTGTGGTACCAGTTTATGAATAATCAACTGTTGCTTGAATGCACGCTTTCATACATAATAAATAAATAAATAAAATAATGCTGGACAGTTCACACAGCATTATCTAGCCCCAAGCTAAGCAGAGCTTGTGTTATGGGTACTAGATAACTGATATACTTAATACAATATATTACATAGATAGATATTTTTTATTATACATAGAAAATACCCAGAACACCCTGAACAAATATCTGCGATCGCACAAATATTTGTTCTGAGGCGGGAATCGAACCCGCAACCTCCTGCGTCGCAGGCGAACCTTCGCCCGACGCACCACAGAGGTCGTCAATAATGACACTGCCTTACGCATTTATAAAAATTTGCAGACATGCATGTATACTAATGTGCCAAATCATTATCGCTTCCACGTAATTACGCCTTATAACCGATTCCGATGAAGAAAGGCTGATAGATAGATAGAATAGTACATTATGGTACTAGTGTGTAATGTTGGTGATTACCGCTGAGTAGGTGAGGGTCTTAAGAGAGCCGAGGACGGTAATCATCAATAAATACGTGTATCACAGACGTTTTTCAACACACTAGTGAAGAAAATAATAATAAAACAGAAATACAAATTCTGAATAAATGTTCAACTGTCTCTATAACTCACTAGTGAGTAATAGCAATGAAAAAGTCTCAATTTGATTACAGGTGTAAAACAGAAATATACACTCTGTACGTGTACACTCTGTACACGTGGTAAGTGTTCAACTTTCTCTATAACTCACTAGTGTATTATAGAGTGCAATGAAAAAGTCACAGTTTGATTACAGGTGTCATTATGTGCCTAATTGTGGTGGAATTAGAGCCACTAATGACACTGTGAGCAAGTGTGTTGAAAAACTTTTTTTTGCCCAACTTAAAAGTAATGTACATAGGCGAACTTATTTTTTATTTTCACCGTCACCCTTACCCTTCAAACCGGAACACAGCAATGCGAGCACTACCACAGAATAAATATGAGTATATGTACAGAAGACTCACTTAGCGAAAACAATTATATAAATAGCGACTCTTGCTGGGACGCAACAAAGTGCAATTCAGCTCGCATTAGCGCTCAATGCCTATCGCGATATTCAACTAAACATTTGCTCTCTCTTCTAACGCGTAACTCTGTCGCTGTCTGGCGCGCAGTGATGCGCATCGAAAGGGTTGTCGACATATCTAATAAAAAATTTAATTAACCTTCCGTTATGTAGGTAGGTAGTCAAAATTGTAGCACAGATTATGTATTAGTTACTTCGTAACGCGCAAGACAGCTAAAAGAAGCCGTAACATAGGGTCGGAGCTTTATGTCTCAGGGTGGCGGGCGCAGTGCAATGCCACATAGGGCGCGTCCTAGGTGGACGTGACCTATGAGGTTGCACTGTTCATAGGCAGAGGTTACCGCTTAACATCAGGTGGGCCATCGGCTTGTTCCGTCATTCAAGTAGTATAAAAAAAAAAGATCGAAAGCAGGTAGGTATTTTAACCCCCGACGGAAAAAAGACGGGGTGTTATAAGTTTGAGGTGTCAATGCGCGCGTGTGTGTGTGTGTGTGTGACTGTGTGTGTGTGCGTATTTGTCTGTGTGTGTGTCTGTCTGTGGCATCGTAGCTCCCGAACGGATGAATCGAATTAGATTTATTTTTGTTTAAAAGGTGAATTTGTCGGGATTGTTCTTAGCTATGTTTGATCAAAATCGGTTCAGCCGTTTCATTGCGTTGAGGGTTTATAATTTTTTACAAAATTAATTACTTGTGGGTAAATGAAATAGTTACAAAGTTATATGGATATTATAACGATGAGATATTAAGTTGGTAGGTAAGTATAGTTTTTATCTGCTTATGAAGTTAACAAGCTACGATTTAATTTAAAAACATCAGTAGGTTTACCAAAACCGTCGATGACCAAAACATATTATTATTATGAACTGAACTCGCTCTAAATTACCTAACCTACATAAAGTACCTCGCGAGTACCTATTTTCATTTTCAAATAGGTACATATTAGGTACATATTATGTACCTACGAATTACGTAAGTACCACATGTTATTATTAATATTGTTATTATGTAGAAATAAATACTTGTTTATGTTTTTTTATTTTTATAAGAACTAAGAATGACGGAACATGCAGGTAGCCCACCTGATGATAAGCGGTAACCTCTGCCTATGAACAGTGCATAATCACATAGGTCACGTCCACCTAGGACACGCCTTATGTGGCATTGCACTGCACCCGCCACCCTGAGACATAAAGATTAAAAGTTTATGTGTCTGTAATTTCACCGGCAACCACTTCCAACCCGAACACAGCAATGCGAGCACTACTGCTTTGCGGCGGAAATAGGTATGGTGGTAATAGGTACTTCCCCGGACGAACTCTTTCACAAAAAAGCTCTTCTACTGCTAATTTAGAGCGATTCAGAAGTAAAGTCTAATTAAGCACGTAAGTAGACGTAGAAATAGATAGGTAAATTCAAGTATTTACTTATACTTATATTACAACCTAGATCTTTGAAATCTATGCTGTATGCACAAGAAATCACACCTATGAAAGGCATTACTTCGATATGTACCTACAGAAAATAACGAATGTACCTACATCAATCAAATAACTTAAATTTCTTCATCCTTCGGCAATGCAAAAAATTATAATTCTTTATTTGTTTTTCTGACTATTGCATCCATATACAGCACATTGTACGCGACGGCATATTTGCCCGGGGAAACATGTTGCGCGAGCGCTCAGGCGTGCGTCCGACAACCGACTGTCACTTGTTACGTCTGAGGAACGGCCGGGCTATAGGTAAATATCGCGCGACCTTGAGCGAGTGATGATGCCCTGGCACTACTGCTTTGCGTCAGAAATAGGTATGGTGGTAGTACTTCCCCGGATGAACTCTTTCACAAAAAAGCTCTGTTACTACTAATGCTAATGCTACTACTAATATTAATGCTAGCATTCTCTTCCAGCTAACCTTTGTGTATTGTGAAAAACAATTTACAGGTAATGCACAAAAATTATATTCGAGAAAAGATTATGTAGCATTAAAGATAAACTAAATATAACATATTTACTACAATAAGTACAGAATGAATAAATAAACAAATACACACATATTAATAGACTAATACATAATCATATGTAGGCAATTAAGACTGGGCGTCGCTATTAGCCTAATCGCGACCACAAATGGGGCATAGATCGTTCGAAAGGGTTTTTAGGCTCATCATTTGAGTAGGCACAAAATAAACGGCACTCTTGGTTCCATACACATTTACGTGTTAGCGGTGTCTATCTCGAATATGGTCTGTGAAAGTAACAATAATGCTTTAAATTTCCGACTTTACGATTATTGATTCAGATATCTGGGGCAAGGTAATTACCACAACGTGTCATTTACGGGCATGACCAAAATTCCATCGGAAAGTTATGTATTTATTACGAGACAGATATCGTAATCGACCGAAAAGAAACGGAAGTCAAATGTCAGGGGAAATACTGACTTGCACTTAAGACCAGTCTTATGACTATTGGGGGGATTTCCGACCGCATATAAGTGTATAAGTATAGTATAGTAAGTATAGTATTTATATAAGTACCTAGACCATTGATACCCCGTGTTAGTTTTATACAAACTAACACGGGTTCCAAAGGTTGTCTGGTAGAAATCGCTACTAAGCGATAAGACCACCCATTGTACAAAATAGTTAATTTTAGTTTTATTATTTGTAAATTGTTTTGTATTATGGTGTGCAATAAAGTATTTTCTATCTTCTATCTATCTATAAGGTCGTGGGTTCAAATCTCGGTCGAGCACCAATATATTTTTCCACTCGAAAAATGTCTTCATCATCACCTTTAGACGTCCACTGCTGGACGAGGCCTCCCCATAAAGTACAAAGGGGGGATCTTCATAATCACCACGCTTGGCAGGTGGATTGGTAATCGCATTATTGGTGTTGAGTACTTGTATGCTGCTGCTCATTCTCTGGTGGAATCCCTTAGTCAGCTTTAACGACATCCGTGGGAGGAGATGGAGTACTCTCAGGAACCGGCATATCCTAGGATAAAAAATTTGAATCATTGCATTGCCGAGACAAAAAGATGAAAGTTAATTTCACCGGCACATACCCTCCAACACAGCAATGCGAGCACTACTGCTTTTCGGTAGAAATAAGTATGGTGGTTGGTAGAGGATGAACTCTTTAACAAAAAAGGTTTACTACACATTAAAAGGAGTCCTTGTGAGGTGCATTGAATCCTATCTAAACACTGGTTATTTCACCGTTGGTTACCTACTATAAGGCCTTTTACGGGACCATCATACCTCATGTTGACATAGCGCAGGGTGACCGAGAAAGAACAGGTGACACGAAGTAGTAGTATTATGGACTTTAAAAGCTGTAGAGTTTAATTTCAGATCTCATACGTAATTGGTAAAGTCCTTTTTGGAAAGGGAATAAGAAAGCGTACACTTTCTACTGATATTGCACAATACACTACATTGACTTGCAGGCGCAGGACCGTATTGCGCCTTTGTTTTTAGGGTTCTGTACGAGGCCGTAGCCTGTTACGTTGGTCAGAATAGATCCGCACCACTCTTGATTCAAACTCCACGAAGCCGTGCAGCTCGCTGGCAACAGATCATTGCCGCATATATCGTCCGGCAGAAAGTGATCCATAGAGGGGGTCACGACCCTCAGCATTGAGGAATACGACACGAGGAGGACCTAAAGGGTGCCAACAGGACCCTATTACTAAGCCTCCGCTTTCCGTTCGTCTGTTACAACATCTACGGGAGAAGACAGAGGGGTCTATTCGTAGGCGAACACACCACGGATTATAGATAATTCTCTACCAATCACACTATATTTATAGTTTGTGAGTGTATGCGTGTGTATTTTTGTTCCTTTTTCACGCTAAAGCGGCTGAACGGATTTTGATGAAATTTGGATGGGTATAGCTGGACCCCTGGATCGATACTTATGCGGGAAACACTGCGAGGCTAGTAGATATTAAATAAAATTTAGGATCATATTTGTTCCTTAGTACGGAACCCTCAGTACGCGAGCCCTACACGCACTTGTCTGGTTTTATTTTACGTTGTATTTCGTTGCAAAGCCGTGCTGAATACTAAGCCCTGTGATTACTTCATCATTATTTACTTGTTAGCGATAACTTTATAAATAACAAGTTATTTTTAATACAAGCTTTATTTTACTGTTGCAACACCGTCACACCATGGAACCCAGTATCAGCCAACAAAAGAATACAAATACATGCAAAATCTTGACCTATTGTTCTAAAGCTTCACCCGCCTTATTTTTATTCACATTTGCAAAACTAATTTTATTGTTAAGAGGCTGTCAAGAGTCAAATAGGCTTCTCTTAAACGTATTTTTAACAAAATCTACACAGTACATGACAACAACAAAAAATATTCGTCATACTTCCAAGGGCATGATAGAGCCTAACAACACATCGAAAAAAAAACTCGATTATAAAAACCTGAACTTACCTCTACAATGGAGCTTATAACGTAAATATCTCTAATACCTATCAACGTACATTGATAACATTATTTTAGAGGGCAATATTTGTTTATAAACTGTTTTTCGTAATTTTCGTTCACTTTTCGTTGCACGAGCGCTGTTCTGTCTCTTTCTAACTACGAACTTTACTGAGTTAGATATTTACGGTGTTTGGCTGTTGTCTGCCTCTTAATGTATAATCGCAGAGTGCCTACTTGGAATGTTCTAATGGCATTGAACAGGCCCAATGCGTTCCGCCGCGTGATCAAAACGGTCATGACTGACGGTCCTGCCACGGATCGCATTCTGCATCTCCCTTCCTACGACATCTCAGTAAATTATTCACGTTTATGGACGAAACTTCTGCTTTTCTTTTTAAAAGTTGCGTCACTTGACTTTTAATTCAAATTAGTGGGTATATTTGTGTTAACCACGCTGACAAAGGGGTAAAATATTTTTTTGGATACCGCCCCAAAAACGCATAGTACACGTAAAGTGAGGATGTATTTTTTTTCGTTTATCCCATATTGTGGGGTCTCCCTGGACAGGTCGTTCAAACATACATATTGTGGGGTCTCCCTGGACAGGTCGTTCAAACATACATATTGTGGGGTCTCCCTGGACAGGTCGTTCAAACATACATATTGTGGGGTCTCCCTGGACAGGTCGTTCAAACATACATATTGTGGGGTCTCCCTGGACAGGTCGTTCAAACATACATATTGTGGGGTCTCCCTGGACAGGTCGTTCAAACATACATATTGTGGGGTCTCCCTGGACAGGTCGTTCAAACATACATATTGTGGGGTCTCCCTGGACAGGTCGTTCAAACATACATATTGTGGGGTCTCCCTGGACAGGTCGTTCAAACATACATATTGTGGGGTCTCCCTGGACAGGTCGTTCAAACATACATATTGTGGGGTCTCCCTGGACAGGTCGTTCAAACATACATATTGTGGGGTCTCCCTGGACAGGTCGTTCAAACATACATATTGCAGGTGTGTGAAAACCATTTTAGGATTCAGGGACCCATTTGCGAAATTGTATTAAGCTTTAATTAAGACGATATAGGTTCATGAAATTTTTATAATGAGTTCTAGAGTTCTTGTGGTTTCCAAGAAGAAAAAAAAACATGGTGTTTTTAAGCTTTTTCTCTAGTGAGATCATAAATTCAATATACTATTTGAATTACTTGTTGAAATTTGTATTAAAAAAACTCCTCGCGGACAAATTCATGTGCTCTAAAGTCTAAAGGAGTGCTCTGCATACAGCTAAGGTAATTGATTACAATGGAAGTACGTATCTGTGCTCGTATAGGTATGTAGGTACGCATGGTATTTCCCATACCAAGCAACCGCGTTACGAGCGGCATCGTGGGCGCACTTAGCTTATGTAACGGAGATACTAGTAACGAATCTGCGGTCGCAGTAATGCAGTACACGGAGGCCGCGTTGCTCTAAGCAGCACCTCATTTCACGAAGAAAGCGTCGTTGACGACTCCGCGGCTACGGCTTCGCTCACGTCGTATTTGACAATATGCGCTTGCGACGACGCCATATTAGACATTTGTTGGACGTGCGTACAGAAATACCTTTAATGTTATGCAAGACAGCTCGCAGAGTATTGCAAATGATGAGTTTGGATGTTTCTTCGAGCGACGAGCCTGGTGAAACTTTTACACGATGATTGGTAAATACAAATTCATACAAGCTACACCAGTAAGATAAAATATGGCACATGAAAAGTCTATACAATGTTTTTAGTAGTAGTATTTTTTATTTTATTTTGTATTAGCTAATTGTAGCTATGATGTCACTGCGACCAATTAGGCCTATTGTGATCACCACTTGTCACACGGCCCTTGGAGAGGGCGTTTACAGTTCACCGCTAAGACCTACAGCTGCTAGGAACTGAAGGATTTTCTTAGGGTAGTAGTAGTATAGCTTTTTTGTGAAAGACTTTTGGGAAGCCCAACCTAGGGGAAGGTACTTTCATACCTATTTCTGCCGCAAAGCAGTAGTGCTCGCATTGCTGTAGCCCGGTTTGAAGGGTATGGGCGCCTGTTAAATTACAGGCACATGAATGAGACTTTGGCTCAGGGTGGCGGGCGCAGTGCAGTACCACATTGGGTGCATCCTAGGTGGACTTGACTTAGGAGGTAATGCATTACTAAAGGCAGAGGTTACCGCTTAACATCTGCTTGTTCCATCAATACCAAAGTTAAAAAAACGAAAAACTTATTTGCCAATTTCGTACAAACAAATACATTATAGAGGTCGCAGGAAGGCGTTGGATGGAGGCAGCTCATGACTGATTGTCGTATATGGGGGAGGCATATGTCCAGCAGTGGACTTCTATAGGCTGATGATGATGATGATGATGACTTCATATATAAAGAATGATAGATTTAATAATGTCTTTTTTTTTAGTCCCTAGTAGTAATCTAAGGACCATCAAATAAAGCCAAACCGTGTTTATTGCCTGATTCATTTAGGTTTGGTCGCGTTGGAGGAGTCAATTTAGTTTATAAGATAGTTCAAAATAATCCTTGTGATTTCAATGAATAAAATACTTTGGACTTTGACTTTGACCACGAGAAATATAATTATCTTCTTTCATATAGTCTTTACGGGCGTTAGTAAAAAAAAACAGTGGGGTAAAAGGATTCACGGGACAGCCTGCATCGTCTCTTTTCAAGCCGAATATAGTAGAATGGCAATATTTAAATTGCCCGTTTAATCGATCTTAGACTCAAAACTAGCCTAAAACTGCTTTGTTTAAATATTTTCACCAACTTTGATCAACTTTGAACACAAAAATCCTCACAGGTAAGCTTCAGGTACAATTTCCTTAAAATCAATGTTAAAATTCCACATTTTATAACCACAATTATAACTTTACAATCATTCATTCATAAAAACTTACATCCGTCACAATTAGAATTTGAGGATAGCAGGTAGGTAATATCGATTAACTCTTCCATGAACGTTGCTCATAATTTAGAGACGGGCTATAATATGCAACTTGCATGAATATTATGCAAGTTAAAAGGCCAAAATATGCACCAAATATGCGAGAATAGGGTGCATCCATATTGATCCCATATAGGGCGCAATATTTGATATAATATTTTTAAAACTATTAAATTACTCGACTCTAATGGTAGTATTTTTTGCGTATTACCAACTAGTATAAACAAGTACGATATTTCGTTTTAGTACGAAACTACTACCTAGTAATATACTATAGTTACATTACAATCAATAGTAATGTAACTATACAGTAAAACATTAGAATGGTTCGGCAGTAGTGTTGTTAATTGTCAACAACACTACCGGTAGGTACTGCGACTGGTAGTGTCGTCAACAAAAATCAAAAATTTTGCATTCCTTTATTTCGCGCCAACATGTTATAAGTGAGACTTTTTTTAAAGATTTGGGATCACAATACGATGTACCAAAATACTGAAAAAAAATTGCCAATGTGAAAAGTTTCGTCAGCAAAGACAATCAACAGATTTTCCAGGATTTATGAAAAAACATATTCTTGCTAGTTTAAAATACAGTTGCGTATTAGTTAGTACAATACATATTTGCATATTGGTAATGCAGTCTCTACTAATGATCGTTGAGGATATAATCTGGTACCCGTGAGGCCAGCGGCGGAAGCTGTGTTCGTCTCTACAGTCACGCACACATTTATTATGATCTCCAACTATAAAGCCTCTGCCTTTACCTATAGAAATAAAATCGCCACTAGCACTAGCAATAGCTCGCGGTATCCGCATTACTCTACAGAGGGAAATTAATTTAGGGCTAAAAAGTTTATAGATTTTATAGATGAAGAAGATAGAGATGTTTGTGTGTTTGTAGATGTTGTAAAAGATGACTAAGGGATTACGCCAGTGGATGGGCAGCACCCATCGGATACCAATACGTCTGCCAAGCTGGTGATTATGGCAAATCCCTCTATGAATAGGGAAAAATAACTAAACAAAAATAACTAACTACTACTAGTGCCATCTTTGATATCGTACAGGTAGTTAAGGTGTACTGAATAAAAAATACTATTTAGTTTGTTGCAAGCCACACAGTCGTTTTATTTATAGATTATGGGCCCAGGATTATAGGCATAGGCTATAGGTTTTATTTATAGAGGCCTCTAGCAGTGAAAGCCTATCGGTTGACGAAGAAGAATGTATCTGTGTACCAAGTTTAACATTGCCTTGTTTTGATTTTGTTTTATCTTTTCCATACAAAGGCTGTCTGGAAGAGATTGCTTGTAGCGATAAGACCTCCCAGTGCACGATTATTTTATTGTTAAATTCCTTTGTTTTTGTATTTTATTGATTGTTTGTTAGTACAAACACGACAGGGAATTCTAGTTTGGGATCAGGACTATGCTTGTGAATGTTGTGTGTTGTGTTGTGTATGCTCTTTATTCATATATCTCTTTGGTGTGTTTATTCTTATAAGTTGTAACATTTTATGCAAACGTTAGTTACTAGCAATTAGTGTCTCAAAACATAACAGCAAAACCTCTTCCTCATTCCTCTATAAGCTTGTTCGTAAGACTGGTTACATACTGCAGTCTTGTTTCTCCTCGCTGGGTAGGTAGGTACATAATACGCTAAATGCCAGTGATTAGCCTTTAGGACAAAGACCATCCATATATCAAGATAGACAACGCAAGTGCACCTACTTTGCATGTCGCTTTGCCTGTCCGTAAGTTGGCGCAATGCACCTATTAGCAAACCTAAATTCAGTTCGCTCTCGGCTGTCTACGTTATAGCACGTCGGATGTTTATAGAAAAATGCCTAAAGTGAACTGTAAAAACTCTTTGAAATCAGCTAGCAGTGCGAATGGAGATATTTCGTAGCAAGTAGGTAAAACGGCACGCTTGGTTTCATACAAATTTACGTGTTTGCGGTGTCTATCTTGATATATGGTCTGTACTTTACGAGTACGCTGACTGCATTGACATAAAGGGCATCAGAGAGATAGGTAGTCCACAAGGATTGCAATTACAGTAGGCAGGCATAATAAGTACCTACTTTTGTAATTATTTTTGTATTTGAGGTGAATGGCGGAACAAGTAGCAGGCCCACCTTATGCCTTTGCCTTTACCAATTAATTACCTCACAGGGCACGTCCATCCAGGACGCGCCCTATGTGGCATTGTACAGCGCCCGCCACACCCTGAGACATAAAGTTGAAATGTGCCTGTAAATTCACTGGCACCCATACCCTTCAAACCAGAACACAGCAGAGCGAGCACTACTGCTTTACTAGTGGTCGTACTTCCCCGGACGAACTTTTTTACTAAAAAGCTATTTAGCCTTTATTTTACCTATATGCTCAATCGTCGGCCACATCGTCACAACCCTTGAGATTGCGATCAAACGAAGGTCTAACAATGTTAAAAAAAAGCTTTCAAGCTTAGCTAAGAACAACTTTATATATGTACTAGCGACTCGTCCCGGCGTCGCACGGGTAGTTTCAGGATGAAAAACAGCCCCCCCCCCCCCTTTCCTATCCCCTACCCTGGTAGCCTATGTCACTCAGGGTGAATGTAGCTTTCCAATGGTGAAAGAATTTTTTAAATCGGCCCAGTACTTTTTGAGCCTATTCATTACAAACATACAAACATACAAAAATAGGTACAAATCTTTCCTCTTTATAATATTAGTGTAGATATGCTATCGGATATACCGGAACTAAGCAGCTGTTTTTGCATTAACGTCACATCAGGAAGCAATGTGGCAAATCAGCAAATAATGACGGGGGAAACCGCGCAAGGCGAGACCCGACGAGTGATGTCATCGCTCGTGACTAGCAACAGATCTTTACCGTAACAAACATCGATATTATTATAAACCGGACTCTGCTTCAATCACCATACAAGTACCTAGTAAGTTAGAATTAGGCCTAATGGACGCCTAATCTATCTTAAGGCGTGGATGGGTGCCAAATTCTGCCACTATCTGACTCATTGAAGTTGAGAGAACTTAGGGAGAGACAGAATAGCGCTCGCGAAACGAAAAGTAAACCAAAAATCACGAACAAAAAACATTGAAAATCATTAGGAAAGTTATTTGGGAAAATAAGCCCAAGGTATTGTGTTATTTAATATACTGAAGACAATAACAAAAACCTTGTTGGTAGGAATATGTATATAATAGTTTAGAATAAATTTGGTAGGAACTACGAACACAAAGGGTAGTTTGCTATATCTGATATATTATATATATATATATTATATTATATATTATATATATATTTTTTCAAATTTTTGCTTCAAAAAAGAGGTTATTTATATCATATTTAAATAATTAATAATTGAATTACTATATTTTTTATAACGATAAAGATTACGGAGAATAAAGGTTTTTAATATCCGCATTTCACATAAATCCACGCCTTAAATTTTGATTTTAATTAAGTTTCATAATTTTGATAACGTTTATGAAGCATTCGAGTTTTCATCAGTCCGTTCACTTCCTCGTACTAACTGTATCAGATAGAAACTGGCTCGGATATTTTTTTATAGTGCGAGGAAGTGTACAGTTTTCCTGTTTATTGTGATGACTTGATGAGGTCACACTGAGGCCACCTCACCACCAGCAGCGCTCGCCTCAAGGCAATCACTAGGATGTCATTACCAATAGTCATTAGACGTATTCCTTATTTACTTCGTAGTACGCTATAAAATCTTGAGGTTCATTTAAAAAAAATGTAGAGAAACTAGCCTCAGATTTAAAGTGGTCACCGTCGCATTAACATCAGGCGAAGTGTTTAGCGAAGTTAGTAAGTATAAGTAAGGAGAGTAACTAATCAGAGTATCTATCTAATAATGGGCATCAGGTGGGCCATCAGCTTGTCCCGCGATTCCAAGTAGTATATAAAAAAAACAAAAAAAAAAGAGAGTATGCAGGTACTGTTAGCTGATCGAGTGTATGTAACAGTGCTGTGCTGTATTATAAGCTGTGTGTAAGTGCTGGTACAAATTGACGAAGAAATGCCTCTTTACTGGCTGTAGTGTGACTTGTTCAGGCACTCGCCACTCGCCACTTCGCTAATCACTTTGCCAATGTAAATCGGGCTCTATAGATACCAGCAATAATGGATAAACATTAAAATTAAAGTCCAAAGCCTGTTATTTCAACACTGGTTGCTGGAAAACTCCACAGCGTTTTAAAAGGCCAATTCCATCGGGATGTTGACAGCCTGGCCCACGTTACGCGGCCCAACGACAGCGCGTCCCATTTTTCATTATTATCGTTGACGACCTGGCCCACAGCAATGGGCCAGGATATTAATAGCCAAAATATGTAGTTTTTCGTTGACTACATGGCCCATTCCATTTCGTGGGAACAAACGTACATTGTAAGTACAGTCAGAGCAAAAACTTAATGCATTTATAATTAATTGAATATATTGCTTCTACAAAATGTGTAGAACTACTAGTTTAAAAAAATGCAACAGCTCGTTGTCACCTGAGTAGTGTAAACTCAACATTATCTAGCCCCAAGCTAAGCAGAGCTTGTGTTATGGGTACTAGATAGCTGATATACTTAATACAATATATAACATAGATAGATGTTTTTTATTATACATAGGAAATACCCAGAACACCCTGAACAAATATCTGCATGACTAACGTACTAAGTTTAAATTCAGTCTTGGCTTTTTTTAATCTATCTTACGTTATTTTTGTCAACTAAATTGACAAGATTCGTTAGATCAAATCTATATACCAGGAAGACAAATATATCGACTGACAATCCTTGTGACGACCTCTGTGGCGCGGTGGGCGAAGGTTCGCCTGCGACCCAGGAGGTTGCGGGTTCGATTCCCACCTCCGAACAAATATTGGTGCGATCGCAGATATTTTTTCATTTGATATTTGTTCTGGGTATTTTCTATGCATAATACAAAATATCTGTCTAGGTATGTAATATATTGTATTAAGTATATTAGTTTTCTAGTACCCATAACACAAGATCTGCTTAGCTTGGGGTTAGATAATGTTGTGTGAGCTGTCCAGCATTTTTTTTTAATTTTTATTTATCCTCAAAATCGAAAACATATGAAAAACATGTAAAGAGAAATCAGACGATTTCGTACGTGCTGGATCTCCTTGAAAAAAAAGAGATCGATGTTGCACTATGCTTAGAAATGTTATAATGAAGCAAGTGCAGAGTAGCCTTTCTAAGTAAGTTATCTGGTTCTAGTAAATCGTCTTGCTTAGGATTAAAATGTAAAAAAATCAAAAAATTAAAATCTAAACATGTCCAATTTTTTATATTTATGAATGTGTTAATTTGAAATCATATAATTAGTCTAGTCGGGTTTGCAAGTTATTAAGGTAGTTGCTTTCGTTTGTGGCGCGAAATTCAAATTTGTTCGTGAGTTTTGGTCTTCACAGCTCATCAATACTTCTTCAGATAGCGAAAACTAATTTGCCGGTAATTATATGTACTATCACACAAGTTTTAATTTAAAGTATCACATACATATCATTAGTTTATCTACGATTGTGCTTCAATGGTTTTTACAGAGACTTTTTGTTTGAAATTGAAATAAATTGAATTTCGCACCACAAGCGAAAACAACCACCTTAAGCCCTTATCAGTACCGTAAGTAGGTACTTACTAGGAAAAAACGAGACAAATGTGTGCACTATGCTTAGAAATGTTAAAATAAAGCAAGCACAGAGCAGTCAAAGAAAATCATCGGGTTAAATCTGTGTAAAATTAAACTGTGAATGCATGTATGTAAGAATAATAATTGTATGAAAGTGACTGTTACTGACTGTACCTTCTCCAGTTTACCATAATCATTATTACTTAATCTGTGTCTACGATAAGTTTGGGCCGGGTTGACAATAGGTTTTACATGTGGGCCACGCTGTCGCATCAAGAATGTGGGACAAGAATTCATGAGCCAGGGTGTCAACATCCCATTCCATCATGTAGTAAATACTTAAGCTTCAAAATTGCTGATACTCGTAGCAGTATCCAAGGGGGTGCTAGTGCACTTTCCCTCCTTAGTCGCTTTTTGCGACATCCATGGGAGGAGATGAAGGTGTTCTTAGGCTGGGATCATCACGGCAGGAGATATATATAAAATTAAATCCAAATCTATGCAAAAAAAATACTTTTGTTTTCGTTATTACGAGTCGTTATACGTAGCGTATCAAATTTACGCTATATACGCTACACGTCTGTCCAGTAGATTCCGAGAAAATAGGCTATGATAGACACGAGAGTGATCCTATAGTTATTACATTGGCCATAAAAAGAAAGCTACATGCTAAAGTGGTGAACTAACACATAACACACCCAAAAGTCACGTCCCAGTCCGGATCCCACACTATCAGTCCCTGTTTCGTGGGTATCAGGAACTACAAGTACAATGGTACCACAACCCTGTTCACAGAATAGAAGAACGTACTGTTATCTTTTTTTTTGTTAAATCATTCCAATCGAACTTAACAGACTTATTTCGGTTGGGTATTTAATCATCAGTATGGAATGCGAAAATAAACAAGTCAAATAAAATGCTACACAATCAGCATTAACACAAGTAAAATTAGGACATAATATACATAGGATGTTTCACAAGATCAACCTTGGTTGGTGAGGGAGCGTGAATCAGCGAGCCGGTATTGTGCGCGTCTAGCTTATTAAAAACTTCAAAATTATAATTTGAGACAGTTTTTTTTCATTTATTTATTTATTCATGGAAAAACAAAACAGGTATTTGTCGCTGTGCGACCACATCGCCCAATCGGTAAACAAAAGTTAAATTAAAAAACGAAAATAAAAAACTAATTTCTAACTAAACATTACAGAACTAGGTGGTTGGGCTTCATACGATAAAGGATTAGTCAACATACTGTTACAAAACCCAACATTCAATTTTTTTGAATAACCAAAAATAGATATTCTTTCATTGGCATTACGCACACATTCCATCAACACATGTTGCACGCACATCTTCTAAAGATCCACAGTCTTCCACAGAGAATTGGGTGATGTTACTTTTTTCATTAAGTATGCAAATTTGTTGGTTGGAATGTGTCCGGAACGCAGCCTAAGAGCGGTAACTAAAACCTTCCGTTTGGCAGCCTGAGAGCGGTAACTAAAACCTTCCGTTTGGCAGCCTGAGAGCGGTAACTAAAACCTTCCGTTTGGCAGCCTGAGAGCGGTAACTAAAACCTTCCGTTTGGCAGCCTGAGAGCGGTAACTAAAACCTTCCGTTTGGCAGCCTGAGAGCGGTAACTAAAACCTTCCGTTTGGCAGCCTGAGAGTGGTAACTACACTTGAGACAGTTAAAATAACTTAAGAAAATTTCCAGTAGAACAAGAAAATCACTTTAGAAATCTTTAAACCATGCATTCCAAAACAAATCCACGGTTCTTTTTTTTGAGTCGAACTTGAGACGAACAAATAATTCATATTACGTATAGGTCCAATTGAAATGTGCAAACAGTTGGCAATTTTTTTAATCACGTTTTTGACCCATTCGTGATAAATCTTCCCTGGTTTGGATGTGATGTGTTGATTGAGTTCCAAAACGGTGCCGGATGTAAGTTGGACGTCACACTGTGGACAGACAGACAGACAGACATTGAAGTAAAAATCTGTTTAAAGAACCTACGAATACTGAAGCAAACTCAATAAAACTACAAAGAGTTTTAGAAGAACGAAGATTTACGCCTTTATAAAAACACAAAAGAACAAATTAACAGATCGTGCATGTTGCATCGTCACCGTCATATTGTATTCAAAAAGATACGCTGACATTTTACTATTCTTTCGGATTCTGCAAGAATGGCGACACCAATGTCGTTGGTTTGCTAACACTCGAGGATATTAAGGCTTTAAATATACCTACAATCAAAACGATGAAAGAGTTCATCCGGAGAAGTAGGGACCTTTAGGTACCTCATCATAATCTTCATCAGCCTGCCGTAGTCCACATAGGCCTCCTTATAGAATGCCACGACGAACGGTCTTGGGCCACCTCCATCCACCGACTTACGTACATACATAGACACTGGCCTCAAGGGCCTCTTTTCATTGTGGGTTGCACCATCGTGGGAATATAGACGTGACAAGTGGTGAGCTCATCGCCGCGTGATTTGCTTCCCACGACTGACTCGGCTAACGCTTTCTTCCAGTATTAACACATTCCTTAATAAGCTAGCAGCCAGGACAAATCTTATACCAACGAATCTTACTAACATGTCTGGTAAACGAATCTCCAAGACTTCCTGCGAGAAAATGTCGTCGGACAATACAGAGCTGGACTATCTTATAGTACGTCTTCGAGGCATTCGAGAACCTTTATTTCTCAACTTAGATTTGTAGTTTTGACAAAACGTAACTCTAGGGCACTTCTAGCAATCCCAAAAAGCCGTAATTTGGCATGCTTTTGTAACATAATTCAAAATCTGAAATTGCCAATTGTTTTTACATTTCTACCCTTACAACGGAAACCTATAAATATAGCATGAGGAATTAGAAGTTATAGTTCAGTTTAGGGTTTAGGTTAGACGTTTAAGTCCACAAGATCATAGCCAAGGGATCTATCAGGAACTAACTACTTAGGTACTCAATTATTCAATAAACTTTGTTGACTATAATATTCCTTCAATTGTCAATCATAAATCAATTCACTTGCGTGGTTTTTGGAGTTTACTTTATTTTGATATTTCTAACATTTTCTTCAAATATTTTAATGGGACTACTCTAGGGGTCCTGTTCAGTATAAGAATAATTATTAAACTTGGTTGACAATCGAAGAAGATATCGCGTAATAACTTACACACAATATAACGAGGCTATGAAATCTGTCTTCTGACAATCAAGGCCACACATAACATACCTACGCGCTACGTACGACTCGAATAGCGCAATTTGAACGCGGGAAATCATTTATCGCCAGAGTGCATCACATGACTATTCCAATAAGCCCAAACACGGCAGGAAACATTGTTTTATGACGGAGTTCCGGTTCCTACAAGTTTCATCATCAGAGCAGTTCCATTTTCATCGGAACCATTTATTGAAATCTGCTTCGTCATAGTATGTGTGTGAAAATACCAAAATCGATATAGGTATATATGCCTATCATATTTGACGAGTTCCCTCAATTCCTCATGGATTCCATTATCAGAACTAGATTTTGATAGAAATTGTACCAATCTGGAACCTTTTTTTTTTCCTGATTTCGTCAAAAATAACACCAAACCACAGAATAAATAATAGTACAAGTAAAGGGGTAGTAGTATAAAAAAAAAAAAAAAACGAACGAAGCTCGATTGCCGACAGCTTTTCTGAACTGGACTAGAGTAAACCACATATCTTTTAATTAGTATATTAAATTCAACAGCTTTTCTTCACTGAAATCACAAGAATCTTATAAACTAAATTGACTCCTATTACAATGCGACCAAACCTATGAATCAGGTAGCACAGAAGGCAGCAGGCCTAGAATAATCTGGTTCATGCGGTAGGAAAGAGGAATTTATTAATTTCAGCATAGACATTTTTGATTGAAACCCCATGTTTGCAGTTTGTAATATTTCCAAAATGCAACACGTCCTATAATCAATATTCATCTATTTCCGATTTACAAATATAAATATCTGCTGACCTCGCGTTAGCAGGAAGCAAATTGTTTCTTAGTTATCTGCTTCTACAAATACCGCACCATTGTATATACCTACCAAATAGAAAGGTCAACCAGTCGTTCATTCCATTTCCGACATGACCACTCTGTGATCACAGCAAACCTCGGAGTTATCGATTATGAAAGCAATCGATCCTACATTATGCGTGCTAGACACTGATGTACGTCTATACGGCCCGTAATGTCCCTTTCGTTACTAGTATAGTATTATTTTATCTGTGCTGTCGTCTACTTGGCTACTATCAAATAGTAGTTTATGGCTTATGGCAAACGATAAAGAAAGCCAAAAAAAAATTGTTTAAACTATTTCTGCCAATGGAAGGAAATAGTATGAATAAAATAAAATGTAATTAAACTTACGATTACAGATTATACAACTATTGACATTACGAGCCTTAGTGTTCCTTTTTCAAATTTTAATGGAACACTGAAAATATTAGTTTTTTTTTAGAAAATTAAGTTGTTTCTTCAAGGCTTAACTTACCCCTCCGGGGGAAAGGCGTGTATCCATGTATGTGTTTTTGAATATTGATCTCCATGAGCTCCATACCATGAGCTCATCGTAATATTTGTCATTGCACTTTTCTTCTGGTCAGATAATGGCAGAAACATCGATATTGTAAAACGTGACAAAAGATTTCAGATTATCTCATCAGTTTGTTTCTACTGTTAACTTTGTTTCTGTTATCATCCTCGTGGAATCATAGTTCGTGCCTTTACTTCATAAAATGTTACACTTTGTTACTGAATGACTATTGATGACGCATTACGTGTGCTATGATAAAAACTAATTATCTACGACCAGCGATTTCCCCCAGTCCCATCGCATGCACATCACAGCACAACAAACGGTGCTGAAGCCATTTTATGGCCTTTTTAGGGTTCCGTAACCAAATTACGGAACCCTTATAGATTCGTCATGTCTGTCTGTCTGTCCGTGTATCTCACAGGCATTTTTTTCCGAAACTATAAGAGCTATACTGTTGAAACTTGGTAAGTAGATGTATTCTGAGAACCGCATTAAGATTTTCACACAAAAATAGAAAACAAAACAATAAATTTTTGGGGTTCCCCATACTTAAAACTGAAACTAGTTTTTTTTTTTTTTTCATTAAACCCATACTGTTGGGTTATCTATGGATAGGTCTTCAAAAATGATATTGAGGTTTCTAGTATATATTTTTTCTAAACTGAATAGTTTGCGAGAGAGACACTTCCAAAGTGGTAAAATGTGTCCCCCCCCCCCCTACGCAACATCTAAAATAAGAGAATGATAGAACTAAAAAAAAAAAAAAAAAAAATTACCATGTAAACTTCCTATGAAAATTTGTTTGAACGAGATCTAATAAGTAGTTTTTTTTAATACGTCATAAATCGTAATCCATCCAAGAACTTTTATATTATGTTACTTGCTGCTACGGAACCCTTCATGGACGAGTCCGACTTGCACTTGGCCGTTTTTTCTGACTACGGCTATGCCAAAAAGGAAGGGGGATGTTTTTAAAAGTCTATTTATGTATGTTTGTATGTATGTGTTGCCATATGTGTGTGTTTATATGTTAACGACCACTGTAGCGCGTCGGGCGAGCAGCCGGTTGAGTTAATAAGTAGCTAAAGTTGTTGTTCACCGTAGTCGGGCTATAGCTTTCATAACTTGTTATAGCCAGATATTAATAGATTTAAACTAGATAAATAGATTTAAACAGTAGTGCTCGCATTGCTGTGTTCCGGTTTGAAGGGTTTGAAATTACAGGCACATGAGACTTTTCATCTTTATGTCTCAGGGTGGCGGGCGCATTGCAATGCCACATAGGGTGCGTCCTAGGTGAACGTGTCCTATGAGGTAATGCACTGTTCATAGGCAGAGGTTACCGCTTAACATCAGGTGGGCCATCGCACATGAGACTTTCATCTTTATGTCTCAGGGTGGCGGGTGCAGTGCAATGCCGCATAGGGCGCGTCCTAGGTGGACGTGACCTATGAAGCAATGCACTGTTCATAGGCAGAGGGTACCGCTTCACATTTGGTGGGCCATTAGCTTGATCCGTCATTCCAAGTTGTATAAAAAAAGGAGATTTTACTGTCTACTAGTTTTGCCATGATTAAATGTAGCCTATAGGTTAATCCAGGTCATAATCTATCTGTGTTCCAAATTTCATAGAAATCGGTTTAACGGTTTCGGCGTGATTAAGTAATAAACATCCAAACATCGTAACTTTGACATTTACATTAGTAATAAACATACATACATACATACACGCTTTCTTCCCGAAAGGGTAGGCAGAGCCTCAAATGGGTCTATTTTCACAGTGGGTTGCACTGCACCATCGTGGGAAATAGACGTGACAAGTGGTGAGCTCTTCGCCGCCATTGCTTCCCACGACTGACTCTGCCAACGCTTTCTTCCAGTAGGTAATAACACATTCCTTAGATAAGTTGAATTATAATCGTTTCACTTTTACTGTAGAATCTAGACTGTAGATTTGGGAATCTGTCAAATTAGGAATCTGTATAATTGTGAATCTGTAGAAGGGTCCTTTCTACTATTTGTTCTACCAATAGAACATTATAAGTAAATGTTATAAGTAGATGATTGGTAATGTAAATGATAGTTAGATTAAACCTTAAAGACTTCGTATAAATACGTACCTATGTAGGTACTATTTGCCAGCTACAATATCGTAGGTGATTATAGCCTCGAAAGACCTTGGGCATCTGGGCGGAGCCTAGGAAATGTTGCATCCAGAGCCCGCACCACAAGCCACGCATAAACATTGTCACAATATTCAGAAACAATGAAGAATCGCAGCGAGCGGCGCGCGCGGACGCGGGCGCGCCGGCCGCGGCGTGGAGCGCGGTGCGCTAGTCATGAGACCGCGGCGCGCGGCGTGCGGCAGCCGCGGTCTGGCACGAGGTGCTAGTAATGCAGTCATATCTGTTTTCTAGTTTGTTGTGTTTGAGAACACGCGCACTTTTGATTTTGAGCATCGGAAATTATGCGCTATTGCTATAGTATACCTATGCCTGCCGGCATTGTTGATTTTTCTTAGCTTTGTTTGTTAGACCTGTCTACTAGACCTAGTATGGTAGATAATGAAATAGATGACACACGCCTTTTTCCCCGAAAGTGTAGACAGAGACCATAAATATAAATACAAATAATAGGACCTATTTCTTACATACCTAGTTGTTTTATTGGTTCGTTACGGTTTATTTCTAAAAACACAACCAGGAAAACACCAATGGATAGACCAATGACAAAAATCGAATGAAAAATCTCGAGTGTAAAACCTCGAATTAAAAATCTTGACTGATAATCTCGAATAAAAATGTCGAATATTAAATCTCGAACGAAAAATCTCGAATAAAAAACATGAATGAAAAATCTTGACTAAAAAAAAGTTAAACGAAAAATCAATGCGACACAAATAAACGGTAGTTATATGAAATCACAATTACACTTCATAAAAGGTAAATTAAGTACCTAGTTAGGTATCGAAACACAATCTTGACGACCTCTGTGGCACGGTGGTCGAACGTTCGCCTGCGACGCTGGAGGTTGAGGGTTCGATTCCCGCCTTGTAATTTCATTGTAATGGTTATGTCACTTTTATTTTGTCATAAATGTTTGTATGCCCTATTTTTGAAAATAAATAATATGAATATGAATATGAATATGAATATGAATATGAACAAATATTTGTGCGATCTGCAGATATTTGTTCAGGGTGTTTTTTTTTTTTTTTTTTTTTTTTTAACTTTGATAGACCTTTGTTTGACCACGATCTCACCTGTTGGTAAGTGACGATGTGTCCGAAGATGGAGCACAAAGGTCTAGAAGGCACCTATTCACTCTAGACTTGAAGAGACCCAGATTATAGTTTTCAGGAAAGACAGACGACGGCAGTGTATTCCACTCCTTAGCAGTTCGCATTATAAAGGTAGAACCGAAACGTTTTGTGCGAATAGAAGGTATACCAATGAGGCAAGGATGGTACTGAGCCGTACGCCTGCTCGTCCTATGATGAAAAGGAGATGGTGGGATCAGATCGTGCAGTTCCTGGGAGCATTTCCCGAAATGTAACCTAAAGAAGATTGAAAGGCATGCAACCTTACGGCGGTGCTCGAGACTCTGGATCTTAGTCTCCGCCATATGTTGCTCACCTATAAGCCTGAAAGCTCTAAGTTCCATCGAGTCCAAGGCAGCAAGCTGGTATTTGGCCGAAACATCCCAAACATGGCAGCAGTACTCCATACCAGACTGGACTTGTGCTTTATATAAACTGAGAAGCTGTCCTGGTGTGAAGTAACGCTTTACCTTATTCAGGATGCCTAGCTTCATGGCAGTGTTTTTGCCTTAGACTCGATGTAAGAGCCAAAGTTGAGAGTTCTGGATATTTTCTATGTATAATAAAAATAAAAATCTATTTTATATATTGTATTAAGTATATTAGTTATCTAATACCCATAACACAAGGTCTGCTTAGCTTGAGGCTAGATAATGTTGTGTAAACTGTCCAGCATTATTAATTATTATTATTTATTTATTTAATCACCAAAGTAATTATTTCACACATACTTCGTAGTTTTTTCGCCCGCAGTAACTCATTCATCTGTGGTAGCAATATCACTTTAGCCAAAACCGCTGGACTTAGAGACTTGAAACTTGCAGGATTTGTTATTTTTAGGGCGATTTTTTTCATTCGAGATTTTGCATTCGAGGTTTTTCATTCGAGATTTTTAATTCGAGATTTTACATTCGAGATTTTTCATTCAAGATTTTTCAGTAGAGATTTTTCATTCGAGATTTTTCATCTGAGATTTTTCATCCGAGATTTTTCATCCAAGATTTTTCATCCGAGATTTTTCATCCAAGATTTTTCATCCGAGATTTTTCATTCGAGATTTTTCATTCGTGATTTTACATTCGAGATTTTACATTCGAGATTTTTCATTCGTGATTTTTCATATACGTACTTATTCTTATAGTAGATAACATAACATAGCACCCAACAATCACATACATAGTCCTGATCCCACACAAGACATCCCTTTGTTGTGGGTATCAGAAACTACGAGTACCATGGTACCATAACACCCAGACCCGGAACAAATATTTGCAGATCATACGAACATTTGTCCCGCAGCGGGAATCAAATCCGCAACCTTTCGCATCTCAGCCGGCTACTCGCCCGACGCGCTACAGCTACAGAGGTCGTCAAAGATAAGAAACCAACAAGCGTCCTCGCGCAAACAAAATATCTAAACGAAAACGATAAATATTTACAATGTTTTGTTCAAGGAACACAAAACACAACTAAAAAACTACGATGAGCACACTAACTGCCATCGTGTCTTATTGTGCCCGAACCAGTCGGTGGCACTCACAGGAGCGGAGCAAAAAAGTGACGCGGGTACCCCGTGCGAACGCTTGGGCCGGACTGAGGTCCGCGGCCGAACCGCCCCGTGGCAGCTCGTTTCACAGTTTTTGTTTTATTGTTTCAAAATTATAATTATTTTTGAAAATGTAAACATATCATATGTAAAGTCTGTAAATTGTCTATTATATTGTGAAAGAATCATTAAAATAGCTGCAGGCGTTTGGAAGGAGTAGGAATTCTTGCGTAAATTATAGGGAACAATGTTTTATTTTTCCTATCAAAAGCAACACCAATCTAAAAAATCTAAACATATAGTTCTATTCTTGACAATATTATACTTATTAACTGATTTTTTTTAAATTATTTGGGCCATTATTGTAGGAGGAGTAGGCTTTCGAAATAGGTCTATTTTGAGTTTCGGCAAAACTAATCGCCTTAAACGCGCTCGCCACACAGTTCAGAAGTGAGATGTTTGAAAACATTACCTACGTTGCTTGCAAACTAGTTTTTTTATGCTGTTGATTAAACTGTACTGATACAAGTTGAGTTTATAAAACAAACAGGTGGAGCCTACAAACTTTATAAGAATGTAATTGATAATGGTAGTGATTTGGATCAGTTGAGCTACCTTTACATCGTTACTTCAGTCTTCAGTTAGCACAACTGTTTAATATGTTTTTTTTTTTTTAATTTTGTACCTACATACTTGTATTAGTTTTATTATTATTTCTGTCAATAAATGTTTTATGTAATAAACTACTTCCAGTTTAAAAAAAAAAAAAAAACTTTGAATATATCGGTTGTAAAGCAAAATTCCCTCTGTCCCTACCAAATTTCTTCTAAACTACTAGTCACAAGGTTTTTAATGCTACAACTAAACAATTACAATTAAAATAAATAAATAATGCTGGACAGTTCACACAACATTATGTAGCCCCAAGCTAAGCAGAGCTTGTGTTGTGGGTACTAGATAACTGATATACTTAATACAATATACATAACATAAATAGATATTTTTTTATTTTACATAGAAAATACCCAGAACACCCTGAACAAATATCTGCAGATTGCACAAATATTTCTTCCGAGGTGGTAATCGAACCCGCAACCTCCTGCGTCGCAGGCGAATCTTCGTTTTCAGGGTCGTCAAATAATACAACTAGTATTATTATTTCTGTAAATAAATGAATTTTATTATTAAGAATTTAATATGGACATTGATACATCAGCTTGCTAGATGACTTGCAGTGATCAACCAACCAGAAATCATACCAAGGTGTCAAGGGTACGTAGGCAAGTTTTACATAGCTTGTTGTGTGTACTAGAGCCTACGAGATTCATTATTTATATTCTACTAGTGTCTGCCCGCGGCTTCGCTCGCGTTGATCGTGGTAAAAGTAGCCTATAGCTCTGTCCAGGTCATAATCTATCTGTGTACCAAATTTCACCGAACTTGGTTCAGCTGTTTTGGCATGATTTAAATAAACCCTGATTGTCGGACAGGAATCCTACGTCATCTGCATTTTGATATAGGTATATCTTCAACTAGCTGTACCGCAACTTCACCCGCACGTAGTACGTATCAGAAAATAAATTGCCTATAGCACTCAAGGATAGTGTAGCTTCCTATTAGTGAAAGAATTTTCCATTTCTTGGAAACGACACTACCAGCCGCACTACCCGTAGTGTCGTTTACAATTAACGACACTACCAAGTGTATTTTGCCATAATTGGATCTAAGCTTCTGGAGATAACCTCCTACATCCAAACGCACAAACAAACCTGTATGCAGTTGAGTGGAACACACAACGTGAGTGTAGCCGCGCGCGGATGTTAATAATGCATAAGTCTATAGCACTCGGGAATAATGCAGCTTCCTGTTAGTCAAAAAAAAATCAGAATTGGATTCCGAAAGATGGAGAATCCATGATGGAGTTCTGAAGTTTACCCCTACATCCAAACTCACAAACATACTTTACCTATTTCAAATATTATGTTACTATATTAGTATAGTCAAGTATAGTCTAGTTTACTATAGTATAGCGTGCGTAGTGTGCGTATTAGTATAGAAGTATAGATAGTATATACAGTATAGTATAGTATTATTTTATCTGTGACAGTATATAGTGTAGATGACAGCTAGAAGATTAATATAAAAAGACACTGTGGAATTGCTTTACTTGGAGCGGATCTCGTACTATTGTTACCTTATTTCCAGCTAAACGGGATCGTTCCTAGTGAAGTTCCTAGAATTTCTAGAACTACAATTTTCAAAATATAAGTGCAGCTAAGATTTATAGTCGTTTAATAATGATTATCTAGGGCACCGGTACCTAGGCTTACATTAGTACATATGTGTGTACATTAGAAAAATTAGGAAGCAACTTTAATTTTAATTGCTGTGTCGTATTGCTTCCGTTGGGGGCTCATATTGCGGACAGTTTTGTTAACAAAATAAAGCAATAAATGTAATATGAATAAGAGTTATAAAGCAAAACAAGAGGGTTATAGCACCTTGGAATATGAAGAACAAAACAGACCATTTAAACAAATAGTCAATTAGAGTTGCCAAATGTGGAATCGTGATGATTTCCTTAAGACATGCAGTCGCTAGACGAGAGAGATCTCCGCGGACGTAGTCGTGAGCGACGAACTTGTACCTACTTAATGAGAGTTAAGAAGTTTCACTTCGATAATACTAAAACAGGCACATTTAGCACGTACTGTGCCATACGAGTTGCTTATATTAGAAACTAGTGCCCGCTCGCGGCTTCGCTCGCGTTTTATCAGGGTAAAAAGTAGCCTATAGCTCATTCCAGGTTATGATCTATCTATGTACCAAAGTTGAATTATTGAATTATTTAGAAATACATCTTTTTCTTCCTCTTCCTTTTAATTGGCCTTTGATACCTTATAACTCTGTACTTTTTATGTATTTAGCTGTAAGTTTTCCTAAGACAATAAAATAAATAAACTTCTAAAAATATAGAAGTTCTTTAGAAAAATTGGACAAAAAACAAAATATAGAACTGTACTAATTACTTCCATGAAGGGGCCTGGTTCATTTATTTTTGACCTAGGTCAGCGGTTGCCCACCTCCTTTGCTCCTATTTTGGATCTTATCTCATCAAAGTCCATGAAATTTTGTACAGATGATCAGTACCCAAACACACATAACAAAATATAACACATTACACACCCAACAGTCACATACACAGGCTAGGATACCCTGTCTCGTGCCGGGTACCAGGAACTCCGTGGTTTGTCGGTTGGTAATAGACGAGTACCATGGTTCCGGATCTAGACCCGGAACAAATATTTGCAGATCATACAATAATTTGTCCCGTAGCGGAAATAGAACCCGCAACTTCTCGCCCGCCGCGCCACAGAGGTCGTCAATTAGTCATATTACTCTCTATATGTCTACAAAATTTAATTGTTTTGTATGAATTAATATTCAAATGTATTGTAAATGTATTGTCTTCGTTTAGTATGGTGCGGGCTAGTGGTAGACTTCCTATAATCTGATTAAACATGAATATCAACGCTGGCCAGTACCAGTATTCCAGCCAGTAGCATTACATCCGAGGCACACCAAATAATAATAAACATTTTTATTCTGAAAATCGTTTTTTTTTTAGGTTCTATATTTATGTTAAAACAATCTCGCAGTCTATTTCAGCGTGCAATTATTATTATTATTATAATTCATTTATTCAGACAACATGATTCAATTTACACTATCATTAAAATACTAATATTCTAGTATATTGTATTAATTGTTTATATATTAACTAATTAATACAATATACCTGTTCAGAGTTGGGGTTTATAGGGCTGACACCCAGTACCTCTGCAGAGGACTGTCGTACCTGCCTGCCAGTGCCCCGAGTATACTGTTGGGGCTACCCAGCATTCTGCTTTTGACCGACGCAATCTTGTTGCGCATTGCAATAGCCCTTAGAGCATTGCAGGCCTCCGTACTGCTCGATGATATAGCCTGTTGGCACAAGGCTCCTCTAGTATTTTCCACTGATCTAAAACTCAATCTTCTCTTCTCCACTTTGGTCCTGCTGTTTAGTTCAAGAACCATGATACTCTCTAGTGAAAGGCGTTAGTTTGAGGGTTAAGGCCTTTTTCACCAGATTCCTTGTTGGACGGATGTTTAAACAGACTGACAAATTTATTAACAAAACACATGGAAATTTATATAAAAAAATTGCTGTCATCTTAACACAGTGTAACTGCATAATATTATGTTGCTCAATAAGTGAAGATTTATTTTTTGTTACTTACCAATGAGTTTATTTTATTATTGTTCAAACACTTTGGTTTTACAAAATAATAATAACAGAAAATTCTTAAAATAAATATGATTTTTAAATTGGAAATGCAACTTATTAATTTCATAAGCAAACCCCTACTTTTCGTTCATTTGATATAAATGTGAAAAAGGAATCTGTCCAAACAAGAATCTGTTGAAAACGGGATCCGTCCAAAAAGGAATCTGGCGAAAAGTTGAGTCCATATTCTGATCTGATGACTGTTCTACAGATTTTTAGTGATAGAATGTAGATTTGGAGTGACACAGGCGCGCTCGCGGCAGATAAACGCTACGTGCGCGACCGCGCCGAAACCTTGGCTCGCACCGCGCTCCTTCTCACTATATAATAATAAACCTCTCAGTCCGGCCCGAGCCTTTAACGATTCAACACGACCGATATTATTTCGTCACAACAACGAACTTGCACACGCTTACCGGCCCCATCCAAAACATTCCCAGTGTAATGATAACAACGTAAAGTGAGACGCAACAGTAGTATACGGATAGTGTATATTGTGATGTTTTGTGCCAAAACACTTTGTGTCATAAACGGAGACCTCATCTTCAAGTGCCATATTCAAAAGTAAGTGAACTACCCTCTACCCTTAATTTAAACTACGCTAACCAATAGAAATACGTAGTCAACCACTATAATACTAATTTGTATTTGACATGATACAAGATAAAGATCAAACCACGTTGTTAGAAGTGAAAATATCATCTTCATTTTGGATTCCATAACTAAAGTGAACATTATCTATGTGGGTAGTTTTAAACTCTTCGATATTAACGGTTACAATGTTGAAAGTACGTATTTTGAGACAACTTAAGAGATAAACTGATATAAACATTTTATTGATAATTTGTTTATTATACGTCCCATACAAAACATAGTCCAGGAGATCCAGGGGTTTGGTTACATGACCATACTATAAGCTGGAGTCCACGACCATAATAACCTCATAAAAAAGACTGAAAATAGAGGTGACAGCGTAAAACGAAACAGAACGCGGTTCTGAGATAGTAAGTAGCTGGATGAAAGTATACGTGGGCAGCCTTGAATACCCCCTGAGTTCCAAGCCTCAAGCCAAGTTCAAGGCCACCCCTGAATGTAGTCGGGTACAACTTTAAACAACGGGATGTAGGTATACAAAAAGCCAACAACATTCAAATTCACTCCTTAGCTACAGTCTAACGGTTCACTTTTTAACCATAAAATTCATAATTTAAGCATTTTGACGTAATGCCAGTAAATAAAATCACAGTTCCCATTACCGCATTCATTACTATGTTGCTTAACTTGAATCTAATTTAAATAAGTAATTGACATTGAATCAATTTATATCTATGAGCCCAGATAATAGTAATATAAGCTTATATTTCTCTTACACTTCTAATGTTTAAAAAAAAACAATATAATGACATAGCCTAATATCTTATAAATAACTAATTAGTTTTTCCTTTTTCGGGTAACTCAACTTTCAGTGTAAGTACCACTTTGAGCGGTAAAAGCCTCCCTATCTGCCTCCATCTCTCCCTATCTCTAGCTGCTCTGCTCCAGGAGATGCCTGCTGTTTTAGTGATGTCATCGCTCCATCGTTTATGCGGTCTTCCAGGCCGTCTCTTTTTGTCCATGGGGTATCAGTTAGTTATCATTGTCGACCACCTAACGACTGTCGCTAGCTGTAAATGTCCAGCCCATTTCCATTTTAGCTGAAGAACTTTTTTCACAACATACCCGGACTTGTTGATAAGATTCGTTGGTATAAGATTTTTCCTGGCTGCTAGCTTATTATAGAATGTGTTATTACTGGAAGAAAGCGTTAGCCGAGTCAGTCGTGGGAAGCAATGGCGGCGAAGAGCTCACCATTTATCACGTCTATATTCCACGATGGTGCAACCCACTGTGAAAATAGGCCAATTGAGGCTCTGCCTACCCTTTCGGGGAAAAAGGCGTGTGTCTATGTATGTATGTATGTCTTTTGCCTTTTTATTTTTTTATAATAATGGTAGTTTTTACTCTGTCCATTCTGGCTGTTTTGAGCCCAGATAACTTGTCTTTAACTTGTCCAAATTAACGTCAAAGAAATCAAATTACTGTTGATCATAAGTACATAGGAAGCCTGACGATCATCATAGAAACGTACGATTGTAGACTTGTGGAAGACAACATTTTAAGTGAAGTGTACTGGCAAACCACGTGTCTAGATAAAAGTGTAATGATCATGTACAAAATGTAATGTAGTTTGATGATATAATAGCCAAAATATAAATAAACTACGTCTGCGTACGAGAAAGGGCTCAAACACCCTAGCGATACAATCCTCTTCAATATGTATCAATATTCTCGCACAACCTGTTCACACCAAGTGATGAAGTCATAATGAACGAATGAAGATAATAGTATGAACATCAGTGCCAAGGAAGAAGTTTATAAACCTCGAGTAAGCATTACCGATGAATCAATCAACATTCGCTTTAGTAGAATGGAAACAGGATGTTGAACGTGTGACCTTTACAGATCAACGCCGGCTCCTGAACTTCTGGGCAACTCTCTGTATACTTATTTCAAGAACAGGTTTTATTTACTACCTGTCTGTTAAATGATTGTTCTTGGATGGAACTATATCGATTCATGATTTGCATAGGTCATTACAATCGTTACGCCAATTCAAAATGATATATACTCGAGTAATACGTAATTTTTTTAAATATTTTTTTAAACCTTCGCAATTAGTCGGCTCAACTGATTTTCATAAAACATGTCAAATATCGCTATTAGAAACCCTGCTTTTAAATAAAAAAACGCATTCAATTCGGTTCACCCGTTTAAGGTGCCACAGACAAAACACAGTTACACATAGCGGTCAAACTTATAACACCCCACTTTTTGCGACGGGGTTTAAAAATGGCTTCAAAATGCTAATATATCACATATTATAGAATTGAAACTATCGTGGTTGGGAATCATATACGACGAATAATAGTAGTGGTAATTAGCCGTTTATCTTTTAATATACCACATATTGTTTTACATGCATCGCACCGTGGCCTTGATAGGGTTACATTACTCTAAAACCCTCACTAGAGTCTAGTGATATTAATTAAAAATAAATAAATAGAATAATTTGAACAACTTTTAGTCTAGAACCATTTCTAGAATAATAATTAATCATAAATAATACTAAGAATATGGGCTGAAGGTTTTAGCAACTTATAGACTAGAACCAAGGAATAATAATGAATCATAAACAATGCTAAGAATATGGGCTGAAGGTTTTGGCAATTTGTAGACTGGAACTTACCTTACCCTAAAAATGCGCGCTATCCAAAGTGCGCATATATGTGTCTACGCCACCTTACCTTATATATGTTACTTGCATATCACAACATTTCAGATTTACCAAGTGCCCTTTAACTTAAATAGCAATTTTGTTAAAACGCTCATAAAGGCGCCTTAGCCTGCCGAGTTACGTTTAATTTTAAAGTTTTTATTTTACTAAACTGTGTTTAGCTAAGTAATTTATTTTATAAGTAATAAAGACCCTTTTAAAAACAAAAAACAAAGACTGGAACTAAGCCTGGAATAATCATGAATAATCTATTATCACTATTATGACTTATTCTAAGAATATGGGAAGCTAGAATAATCATAAGATTAATCATATTTTTCTAAGAATATGGGCTGAATGTTTCAGCAACTTTTAGGGCTAGAAACAAGTTTTTAATGAACATGAGTGAGACTCGTGCTCTTAGGCTTCCGACCCGTAAATTATTACGAATCGTCAGAGCCCTTTTCGAGATTCAGCCACTTTTGCCGCCTACAAGCTTCACCAATCTATGATAGGCGTAAAAAAACGATTCTTTAGGAGTAAACTCCAAAAAGTCCAAATTCCTCAATTTTAGACTTTTCCCTTGTCACAAAGCTTTCAAGCTTTCCATATTTTAGAAATGTGAGGTTACTGGAAGTACCCTAGAGGTTTCCCATTTTCACGATTTCTATACAAAAAGTTAGACACTTGCATTATTTTTCTAATGCATTCAGCCTGTTTTTTAGGGCACTTTAAAAGCCTTAATAAACAATATTTGTGTAATTATCAAGTTGATACCGTTAGCCGTTCCTGTGAAAAAGGGTGTTGACAGACAGACAGACGGTCAACACGTGACCCTATAATGGTTCCGTTAGTATCTTTTGAGGTACGGAACCCTAAGAACAGTCCAAGTCACATTGTATTATGAAAGAACCGAGTGCTATCACATAATTCTTTATTGAATGGTTGTTCATTGAAGTTTATCATTCAGCTTATCATAGACTTCTAAGTACATAACTGCAACTGAGTTGAGTTACCTAATCCAACGGTAATCATTACTTTTGATTCGCTCACGTTTTAACTGCAGACTATGAGATTGAAACTAGTTTAATGTTTACGATACGCTCGTGAAGAAGACGTTGCCTTCAAATTTGAGAGAAACGTTTAATAAAAATTCCGTTTCAAAAGGTTTTTGGTTGGGTGTCCCCAAACTTACAGAAACCAGTGTCGGTGATATAATATAATACAAGTGTTTTAAATTAAAGAAAAACGAATTACTGAAAAACAAATTACGGAAAAACTAATTACGGAAAAACTAATTACAAAATTGTATGACAAAAAATACATTGGAATACTATTAATGTTTTTTTTTAAATAATACTGGGTTATTGCCATTTTGCAATACGTTTTTAATAAAAACAAAAAACAAGTTAAAGTCAATTACCGACATTGGTTCCTCAGAGTTTAAAGGAAACGGGCGGAAAAGATGAGTTTTTTTTTAAATTTTATTTTATGATTTTGAATCCCTTGATATCTTATTTCATTACAAACACACACACAATGTATAACACACAGCAGTTACATACATAGTCTTGACAGAATAAACGGGCTGGCCTTAAACCTAGACAAAACGTGTTTCATACGGTTCTCCCTCGCAACGAAATCGCAGGACCCCATTCATGTAGCCGTAGGTAACACTATATTGCAACAAGTGCATACGGTGAAAATGCTCGGTTTCCACATGGACTCGGGACTCAAGTGGAACACGCATATTGACAAACTATGCGCTAGGTTAGGTCAGGCCTGCTTCGCCTTGAGTCGTCTAGCAGCATCTGCGCCTCGACATACCGTGCTTGGCTGTTACTTCGCCACAGTTCACTCCCTACTTGCGTACGGTACGGAGTTGTGGGGAACAGCAGCTGAGTGTGAAAGGGCTCTCATTCTCCAAAAACGAGCAATTCGCGCCTTGGTTCGAGTGCCATCCGATGTCTCTGCTAAACCATACTTTACCAAGCTCAATATACTTACCGTACCTTCAATCTACATCTATCAGATAAGTTTGTTTGTACGCATGAACATTGATAAATTTGTAACGTTAGGGGCAGCTCATCGCTTCTCAACCAGAAACAGAACTAGGCTACAGATCCCAAAGCACAGGCTCAAAAAGTCAAAAAAATCTGCTTATGTGATAGGAGTCACCATTTTTAATAAACTGCCAGATGAGATAAGGGATGCAAAATCAGACGCCGTGTTCAGAAATAAACTGAAACAGTATTTAATAAAAAAAGCATACTATTCGGTCAGTGACTTCGTAGATGATGAATTAAATAAGTTTGTACTTAGCGTATAAATTGTTTTTTTTTTTTTCTCTTTCTTTATATAAATATAATAATTGTGTACCTCTGTACCTTATTGATAGTATTTGACTTGTAAAATAACATTTTACCAATAAAGTATCTGTATCTGTATCTGTATCCGAGCCCACACTAGGATCCCCTGTGTCGTGGGTATCAGGAACTACGAGTATCATATTGACACAACACCCAGACCCGGAACAAATATTTGCAGAAATATTTGTCAAACCCGCAACCTCTCGCATCTCAGCCGGTAACTCGCCAGCCGCGCCACCGTCAAATAATTTGTTCGAGATTATATTTTACAACTTCATTGTCCAATTCTGGAATTATGAAAGCAAATTCCATTAAAATCGATAGTCATAGCCGTATGGACCACTCCCAGCCTGGCTCGATTCCGTTGTTTCGACAAACTGGCCACATTCAGATAATAACCGCGCCATTCTCTGAGGTTAATTGCCGAAATTATCTGATTTCTTTATACCTCATGTTCACTCCATTCTAGTTATAGAGTCCCACGTCACTTTACGTAATCTTGATTTTGTCCGGGTCCCAGTTTTGTTAAATAAACCAGAGATGCGCTTAGCCGGTCTACTCCGGCCGAGCCGGGTCCTAGCCGTGTCACGTACGAGACATAGATTTAAAATGGTGCGTAAGAATCCGGAAACAAATATTCATGGGATTCATCCATGGGATCAATATAGATGCACCCAACATTTTATATCAAGTACCTACCTAGTTCATGCTACACCATAAACCGAGCCTCGTTCGTCGTATACATATAAAATATTTTTATCACTTCACATCCGTGTGTCGTCCACGTACGTGCCACGGTTCGGATCTTACCCGGCTCGGGAAAGCATTCATCATCATTGGGATCCACAGTTTCAACAAAATAAAAAGAGAGGTCACCACTAGTAGTATAAAACGCGCTATCGTTGTCATTCCTTGGTTGGAGAACTCTTTGAACTCTTTGATGAAATGCGGTAACCTCGGCCTTTAACAATGCTTTACCTCATGGTCACGTCCACCTAGGACGCACCCTATGCGGCATTGCACTGCGCCCGCCGTTGTGAGTACTTCCCCGGACGAACTCTTTCACAAAAAGCTTTGGATAGGGTTCATGTCTAAACAAGGAATAATCAGTGCAATTTTCATCTACCTCTTACGGCTGCCGGGATAGGCCTGTAACATAACAGACGGACGGACCGCGGCCGTAGGAATTAAGATTAGGGTCTAGTTTGGCAGCATTTGGGTAACAGAACCCTAAAAAACGTTAAGTAGTAGGTAGTTTAACATTTATACTTAATAAATCCCAGTTTAATTACCTCGAAGGAACGGCGGTGTATGCGTTTAAGATGAGAGGTTGTGTGTGCAAACGAATCTTGTCATTTAGCTCCAAACCAGTTTGACCGATTTAGATAAGGTTTTCTTTATATGAAAGATGGTGTTTTTTAAAATGGTTCTTAGCAATTTTTTATGGGAATTAGTGCAGCCGTTTCCAGGATACACACATAAATGCTTTTGGAAGACAATTTCCGGGATGACAGCTGATAGCTCTATTGTTTCCTGTGGCGACATCTAGTCCTGAATAGAGTAATTAGCTTCGGGGCCAAACTAAGCTTGCTAGTTAAAGATGTGTTCCTTTTTCCAATTTTAATGAATGGATCATCGAAAAAAGACGATTGGCTACAAAACTGTTGTTTAAAATGAAACAACTGCTTTGCCTGTGATAACCTATGACCTCATCATTTTAATAGCTTTCATGTTGCTACAGCATTGAGGTGGCATTTTTTTCAGCCATCTCATCAAACTCACCTGTTCAACTTCTTTAAGAAGTCACGAATTGATCATAAATACTTAGCTTTTTCTCCTAAAGCGTGGTGATGTAATGTTTAAAGTTGTTAATGAACACTATGAATATGTTAGTTAAAAGAAGATAGCCTTTTCATTATATTGCTATGCTTTAACAATACAGCTCTGTCCATTGAAATAAGATTTCACCCATTCTTTACATTTACGGAATAGATGTGAACAATCGAGTGTACGCGCGCATCGAATGACGTCAGCATCCGTATTTCCGTATCCGTTGTCGTATTTACGCGATCAGGATATCGCGTTTTAGAGCTATTATCCCAAGGTGTACTTGGTGTATACCGTGGAGTGTCTGGCCCAGGAATAGACCCCTCCATCTCCTCCCGTGGATGTCGTAAAAACTGACTAAGGGATTACCTGGACTTGTTTGATTATGTCCTGGCTGCTAGCTTATTAAGGAATGTGTTATTACTGGAAGAAAGCGTTAGCAGAGTTAGTCGTGGGAAGCAATGGTGTCGATGAGCTCACCACTTGTCACGTCTATTTCCCACGATGGTGCAACAGCGAAAAAAGACCATTTCGGGGAAAAAGGCGGGTGTCCATGTATGTATGTATGTATGTATGTACTTGGAAGCCCTGGTACCCGATTTTGCAAGTATGACCTATCCCTACGTCGTCATACGAATACGATGATGGCCAAAATAGCTTCTTTTTTTTTGCAAATCTCTTTTTAACCCCTGACGCAAAATGGGGTGTTATAAGTTTGACTGCTATGTGTGTGTGTGTGTGTGTCTGTCTGTCGGTCTGTGTGTCCGTCTGTGGCATCATAGCTCCTGAACGGATGAACCCAGTTTAATTGTTTATAAAATCAACTTGTGTCTGTAATTAAGGTAATTTCGGTATTGGTTCACACGGGTTGGTATCCAGGCCATAATAATAAATGTAACTTTTTGTAACAGCAAATGTAACTATAATTTTGTGTATTTTCATGTTTTATTTTGTTTATATCTGTGTTGTTAAAAATAAAAAAATATTCTATTCCATTCTATTCTATTCTATTCTATTCATAATGTTTGAGGCAACGGATGAAAGGAAATTATGTTTAAAATGAAATCTGCAGCTCGCACACACAGAGCACAATTTTTTTTACTGGATCATCTTATGTCCTTGCTTCCGCTAAAAAAACTATCGCTGTAATTAATTTGTGTGTAGTGATATCATGTTTTACAAAAAGTCAGTAAAAACTTTGAACCCTCTTTGCATTAAAACAGCTTACAAAAAAACCGGTCAAGTATGAGTCGAACTCGCGTGGAGAGGGTTCTATAAAAGTAGGCTACCATAGAAAACACCAAACAAATTGAACTCATTGGTCTTCGGTGAATTGAAGCAACCCACATATAATAAGCATTTTATCTTCGTGAATACTTTTCGTTTCCCGTGAGAATTTTTGCGTAAACTATGAGTAGCTATATACATTCTGTTTTTATTTTTATTTTACGCTCAGTAGTTTCTAAGATAACGGGGAGAATGATCAAGTTCGTATTCTTTATTTAATCGAGTTTTTATAATGATTATAGTAGTTAAGTTTTGTCTCGGTCTGTCTGTATGTCTACGTGTCTGATCAGGGTTCGCTAATATCTTAGCGAACCCTGATCAGACACGTAATGCATATACAAGTTTTTTTCTAATTTACCCCCAAACTCACAATCCATTTATTTACGCTATACGAGGATCATCTAACTCTGTATTATGTACCAAATTTCAACTTTTTTCATAAAATAGGCTGTGACAGACAGACACGAGAGTAAACCTATAATGGTTCCGTAAGTACCTTTTGAGGAACGGAACCCTAAAAAAGTCCATACCAAGAGGAAGATCTGCAATAAGTTGAGAAAGACTTGACAAAGACATATCATCACAACGAGCCAGTTCTTACAAAGAGTGTCATTCATTAGGTTCTCAAACACGTGAGTCTAATGCCCCCTATTATACCCAGAATGTGTTGTAATTGAATCAAACCCGACTAAGCGGATTAATACCTTTATTAAATTAAAGTCATTGAACTAATGGGCACGGTTTTGACAGGCGGATCTGGAGGTGACGGATTAAATTGATCAATCACTGTAAATCACCGTAGTTTATCCGTGCGATGACTTTAAGGTTATTTTGCACTAGTGTCCGCCCGCGGCTTCGCTCGCATTTTACACAAATAAAAAGCAGCCTATGGCTCAATCTCGGTTATAATCGATCTGTGTACCAAATGTCATCAAAATCGGTTCAGCCGTCTCGGTGTGATTGAGTACCAAACATGCAAATATCCAAGCATCGTAACTTTGACATTTGTGATATTAAACATAAATGTCATTGTATGATAAATCCAAACATGATGAATCCAATGTGTTACAGAATTACAGAATTTTTCACACGCGGCACGCTCCGCTCGCCTTAGTCCACTAGTGTTTTAGCTTCACTAAAATGCCAAATACATTTTCGGGACTCACTTCGTACTCCTATATCGTCTGTGTTCTAAGGGTCTTTGAAAAATCAAAAAGTACAAAAAAATCGCAGCTATGTATTTTCTATATGAGTGTATTTTACTGTCTTTTACTATGTTTGCGCACAAACTATATTTTTTTCGCGGCTCGCTTCTTTCACCGATCTCTTGAGTTGGTTACGTACGTGGTTGAAGGAGAGAGGGGGGTGCCATGTGGTGGCCTATACTTAAGAAATATATAAATACGACATAAAACAGACAATATTTATATTTATGTTGAATTTACAATTCATATACAATTCCTGTCTCAAGGTTGGGAGGGAGGGACGCCTCCCCCCCCCCCCCCCCCCCCTCCCAGGCCAAAAGCTGGTTACGTGCAAGGTTGAGTCAGAGATATCAGATTTTCTGTGCTCAAGCCTCATAATGATGACATTCAATTTGTTGATACTCGTAAGTAATTTGAGGACATATGTGGACCTACGTGTGGTAATTAGAAGTCAAACATTCGGTACTTCAGTTATGAGAATAAATGAAGTAGTTTTTCTGTTAATGATGTTACTCGGGCAAAAATATTTTTGTTGAGCTAAGTACACAAAAAAAATATGAAGAAGCCTTGGAGATTACAAGATACTTACCTATCCTCATAACGTCATTCAATTTGTTGATCATATTTTTACGTATTGTAATTAAGAGTTAAACTTTAGGAATTAGGATACAATGGTATAAGGATAAAATAAGGTTCCAGCAAATAATGATTGAATGAAAAATAAACCTTTGTTGAGATACACAAAAATTGTTCTAGAATTGTACACATCCTATTTTTATGAAGCCTTTGAATATTATCTTAATGAGTTTTTTTGTGTTAGTAATGTGACTAGTAAACACAAGTTATTATGTAAATATTACTTTGTTATGGTGCAATAACAAGAAGTGGCCTTTGTGCGACCTCGTGCCGCGTCGGAGAGATTCCGAATCCGAAGATCATTTCAAAAGGAAGAAGCTGTGGGCAATATTTGAACAGTTTATGTAATAGTTATTTGTCTGGCTCGGTGTCAGTTTCTAAGTAAAATATCATGTTTCTTGTTGAGACATTTCTTGGCATTTGGTTCATGCATACATAGACACACGCCTTTTCCCCGAAAGGGCAGGCAGAGCCTCAAATGGGCCTCTTTTCACAGTGGGTTGCACCATCGTGGGAAATAGACGTGACAAGTGGTGATCTCATCGCCGCCATTGCTTCCCATGACTGACTCGGCTAACACTTTCTTCCAGTATTAACACATTCCTTAATAAGCTATATAGCAACCAGGACAAATCATCCAATGAATCTTACAAACAGACTACAGACACTACAGACACCCTTATGCGATTATGAATACCCTTATACCTTATATATATTTTACCTGAGTTTTTGTTTGTTTTTTTGTTTAAATGTTTTTGTATTTTCTCAGATTTATGTACCTACTTAAGTACTTATATTGTTTTTGTAAGAATAATTGCTGCTTTATTCAAATTAATGTAGGTCCTTAACTTAATTTACTTAATTTATCTTTGTAACTGATGTACCTTATCCGGATTTCCTGCCGTTTTTGTTTTTTGTTGACCTTGCATGCGTACCTACCTACTTTTTAAACGAACTGTATACAAAATGTGGATTTAAATTGGTTTCAGAATAGCATATAGTGTATAGCTTATAACTAACTATAAGATAACTGTAAATCCTGGATTAATAAAATAAAATAAAATAAATAAAAAAACAAGTCCGGGTTATCCCTTTGTCGGCTTCTAAGACATCAAACTCTAGATCCCTGCCACCAACATTTCCAGCAGGAACTCGGTGGACGGAGGCGGCTCAAGACCATTCTTCATGGCATTCTTGGGGAGCAGTCTAAGTCCAGAGTGGGCTTCAAAGAAAAAACAATTCAAAATCTTTATTTCAGGCTTACTGAGAAATGCACTAAACCTAAACAGTAAGCGCATACCAACATAAATACCTATCGGCTTCTAATACTAATGCTTCCTAATGCTTCTATCGGCTGATGATGATAATATAGTGATTCATGTGATAAAAGTCATAAAAGTAGAACATGAACCTGCTAAATTAAAATGAAACTACCGTTACACTCAGTTACCAACATCATGACGTATGCAAGTTAAACTAAACATTAACGAACACCACCTTGCAAAGTAGGTACCTAGCATAATTCTGGTATAAAATTATATAAAAGCTAATAAAGCCAGATTCGGTTCAATAGGATTAGGCTATTGAGATAAGCGAAGAAATATTTATTTCCCACGCTAATTGCGTGCAACACTCTGCATGTAGTAATAAGTATTATTGTTTTAAACCGAGAAGTAAGCAGCTGAGTACATCATGCAAACAATCTTTTCCTATCCGATTAATATAGTGTAATGTAAGTGTAGTAATAAAGCCGCGTGGCCTGATGTCACCACACATGTGCTCTTTATCTAAGTTACACCGGTTAATTAAACAACCAAATCGCTTAAAAAAACTATTAAATAATAACTAACTAATAATAATAAATAACTCGAAAAACACATTAAAATATAATGACGACGTTTCTTTCAAAAATGGCGGGCCAAGTCCTTGATTATTTATTCATTAAAAAAAACATAATCACAGTAGTGAAGTCATGGACGTAAAACACCTGGCATTGATGTCTATAAAGAACGCCAATGCCAAAAAGGTACTGGTTCCCCTTTTTTTTATATAGGCGTTCTTGCGTACGTCCCGGCCCACCTGATGTAAAGTGGTCACCGTCGCTTATAGACACCGGCAACACCGGGAGTACTTTCGTTGCGATGCCTACCCTGTAGGAATTTATTATCATTTTTCTTGAAGCGACATATGTCGTAACCAAGCGGGAAAACCTTAGATGGAAGCTCATTCCTTAGTTATGGGGAAGAAATGATCTCGAGAAACGGGCCGTACGAGAAACCCTTTGTAGAAAAGTTATCAGAGGGTTCTCTGTTTATTATGTATTGAGTCAAAACATCAAAAATATAGGTTTGATTACGGGATGCTTAATTATAAGGTTTTACTCATTGGTACCTCAATGCCAAGATTCATGCAAATAAAACTGAAAATTTTGAGTAGCTACCTGTTATGGCAATATAATGTATACACCTGTGTAAGAATACAGAAAGATAGAAGCACGGACAGCGCGTAGGGTTAGGCCATTGGCATCCTTTGGGTACGGAATCCTAAAAAACTACCTACTGACTTTTTAGATGAAATTACAAACATACATTAAGCTGTGTTGATTTAATGTAGATACCTATATAATTTTAGTTGAATCTGTTAATGTTTTGACCCTATAATTTATCTTTGATTTTACCTTCAAACTTCCGAACCGTATCCGGTGTTTTTGTCTTTTCATCTACGTTAATAACAGATCGTGCAGCAATAATTGCCTCGAGAGTTATCTGCTCAAGCTGACGGAATTGTCTTAATTCTCTATCTAACTAACATATCTCATTACAAAACCTTGGCTCGAATACCAGCTGTCCGGTGTTTTTATACAGAGCTTGTCATTTAAGAAGGTTGTGCATTCAATGCAAACTTGTCGAGTGACTAGACACTCGGCAATTACCTACTTGAAATATTATCGGTTTAGAAATGATGAACCATTTCTGTCTGGTAGTCAATATATCAAGATGATTTATGTCATTGAAAAGCTAAGAAAGAATACTTAAACATTGAATGACCTAGCAAAGCTATTCAAACAAAAGTAGACAGTGATAAATCATTGGACTTTGTATTTGTATAAAGAATATAAATAATAATAAATAAAATAATAAAATAATGATAAATGTATAATATAAAGAACACCGGGCACTGGGTCACTATTAAATCTACTTAGACAATTAGAGGCTTAAATCGGTCCCGTTTGCCTGTAAAATGTAAATCGGTTTCTTTCATATTTTGTTGTCTGTAATAAAAATTAACCAATCGTGAAATGAAACGAAAAATTAGTCAGTGATATGAAAAATCAGGTCACCAAATATCACTTGCATAAGTTTTGTCATCGCTGGGAAAAATGTAGATCCTGCCGCCAAAATTCTCAACGCGTCATCTTAAATAGATTAGCACTTACGATCTCAAAAATGTAAAAAATCGGCATGACCAGTGGTTGTGGGCTACGTTATTTGTCTACTTACAAATTGATTAATTATTGATTGATTACAACGTTTGTTTGAACTCATCAAGCATGTTTACTAATTGGCAAAAATATGACAGTATTTGCTCTATCGAGTAGTGCCAACATGCGCTCTCGAGGTCTGCGAATGCATCTCCCAAAAAAACCTAAACAATTTGTTCTGTGGCTTGATTTGTTTATACCCGACTGCGGCGATTCCAAAAAAGGAGGGTTATGTGTTTAACCTGTACCTATGTATGTACGTCCCTATGTTCCTTCGTAAGTATAGAACCACTTTTCATGAACGATATGTATAAGATTCGTCATTATTGCGAGAGTGTCACTGGGTATATTAAAATTATCAAAAAAAGAAAAAATGTTTGGCGCTAAAAATAATGATTTAAAAAAAACATATCATGTTTGGTAACAAAACAAAAGTTCAAAGCTCATTGTTAATGTACATATATTACACATGCAAATGTTTTTAATTTCTTAACAAGTGATCTCACAAGCTTTATCATGATATAGCTCAATGTACGCGCGCTACAATCAAGCGACCCGACAATCGGAAGATATTCCGTGGTCGGTTTTTAGTTATTTAAAATGTTTACTTGTTCATGGTTATGGGCCCAATGGATGCTTTGCACTAGGTTCTTTATCAGATTGTTTTGTTATGTTTTTAACATAATTGGCAAGGTCAAGTTCCTAGCTGCTGGGTCAGATTGGAACACACGTTAGATTATGTAACGCTCGATGCGAGCCCGCCCGCATTCACGCGTCGCGCGCGCCGGTGTCGGTGCCGATTCTAGGGCATGTGCTCTGATCTACTTTGATTTCATTACAAGCGCCGTGGCCGATAATGAATTGTATTTAATTTTAACCCCCCACCAAAAAGAGGGGTGTTGTACAAGGGATATATCAGGACAAGGGATCCATCAGGAACTACTCATAAATTTGACGTGTATCTGTAATCTGTCTGTGGCATCGTATAAATCCCAAACTGACGAACCGATTTTGATAAATGGCTTGCTCGAGAGTGTTATTAGCTATGTTTGGTGAAAATTGGTGCAGCCGTTTCCAGAATCTGATGATGAGCATTAATCTGTCTGTGGCATCGTAGCCCCCAAACGGATGAACCAATTACAATATAGTTATTTTTTTTAAAGATGGCCTTATCTAGAGTGGTCTTAGCTATGTTTGGTGGAAATTGGTGCAACCGTTTCCAGTATCTACTGATGAGCATCTCTCAATATTTTTTGAAAGGAATTTACATTTGCTTGGAGTTGCAGCTGATAGCTCATTCTATTTACATTTGCTTGGAGTTGCAGCTGATAGCTCATTCTATTTACATTTGCTTGGAGTTGCAGCTGATAGCTCATTCTATTTACATTTGCTTGGAGTTGCAGCTGATAGCTCATTCTATTTACATTTGCTTGGAGTTGCAGCTGATAGCTCATTCTATTTATTACTGTCGCGACATCTAGACGTGAATAGAGCAATACGATTCGGGCCCTACATCATGGATGCTAGAAACCGATGTACAGAACACTAATAACGTACGTTTTTTTAATTTTTATAAAATCAACTTGTTTCCACAATCAAATGATATTAAGATGAAAACATCAACAACTTGTACGTTTAAAACTGAACTTGTATAGTAAGGTTCTAAATTTCTCGCTACGAGCAGGTTACCTACGAGAATTTCAAAAAGCAACTAATTGGCGAAGTTGAAAATGAATATATGCCTTTTAAAAGCCTATATTTCGACACATTTTCTAAGGCCATTGCACTTGACAATTTGTCTTGCTTAATTTATTGTCATTTGCCAATAGTTCATAAAACCATCTTTATTTTGCTGATATGAATTCTGAATTCTGTTCTGGGATACCGGATATCCTTTACAAATTTACTAACTTGAGGAACAACCAACCGGGTGTTTTGTGTACTTTGGGTTTCACTTATACTTTGCTTTCGAAGATAATCACGAATCAGTTTGTTGTTTTTTTATTCTAACCTAGTAGCGCCCCGCGATTGGACCAGCATAAATCTCGACCCCGTGGAAATATCGTTATAAAACTCCAGGGATTCTGCTATTCTACATTTCATACAAATCCATCCAGCCGTTTCAGTGTGAAGAACTAACAAGCATGCACACAAACTCTCAAAGTTTCGTTCATAATATCAGGTTCACTTTTTTCGACTTTTCATGGTAATACATTTTCCATTCTGTTTTTTACTGCCGTAAATAACAGTCTGTTAAAAATTAATGCATATGTGTAATAGAAAAGTCCTTATCTCAATATGACTAACGATACTGACTGCATATAGACACGAGGACCAGTGGTTAGGTACGTTATTGATAAGAATGATAAGGTAGACACAAAGGTAACTAAATAAACTTCGTCCAAATAGCGTCATCTCGGCAAGATATTATATACAAAGAACGTGATCAGAGTTTTGAATAGAGTCGTTAGCTGCAACCGAGCAAGGCTGAGTCACCTATTGGTCGGCCAGGTGCTTAGTCGTCCTAACGCCCTCGACTTCAAACGACCATGACAGGAGGTCCATGACCAGAAGATTAATCTGACATGGTCGACGCGTCATTTTCCTGGAAGCCGGTGGATCCGTGCATACCGTCACATACCAAACCATGTGGGACGTGCCGGCCTATTGTATGCCGTCGGCGTGTTCCGGATCCGATTGCTTGATGTATTGTGTTGAAGTTACTGAGCTTTAATTAACCAAATAAATTACAAGACTTACAATATCAGTCAAGATAGCATATACATAGAGATATTTTTCGTACAAGCTGTAAAACAAGAGGAGCGCGTTCAAATCTTTTTCTTGAAAACGCTGATCGGATCGAATATTTCGTAGTTAGTTTTCGATTAATATGGATTTAAATTATAATAATATCGACTGTATACTACCACTATAATAAACAGTCGTGGGCATTCATTGTACCACCAATCCTACTGAATGCAATCTGAAAATCTAGGTCGAAAAGAATGCGACCTTAATACCAAAGTCGCAGTTTTTAGTTCAACCCCTACCTAGTATTATTTACTAGTGCCGTCCCTCACTCGCATAATACCGGGATAAAAAATGGCCCTCGTCAAATAGGCTTTAGCAAAATCTACACAGTTTAAACAACAAAATATATATGTTAATCTTCATCATATTTCCAAGGGCATGATTGAGCCTAAAACACGATTTCGATAAATTTTCTCGATAAAAAAAACGTGAACTAACCTCTACAATGCGCTTATAATGTAAATAAAATAACTCTATTAAGACACACGTCTCCTTTTTGCACGAAGGGATAAGCAGAGATATCTATCTGAAGTATTTTTTTAAGGTGAATGCAACAAAAACTTTCAATCTTTTCACCATACTTCAAAATTCAATCTACACGTTGCAAGTGGTGAGCTCATCGACATTGCTTTACAACGACCAACTAGCCTAACCTCTTCTTCCAGAAGGTAATAACACATTCCTTTATAAGCTAGCAGCCAGGACAAATCTTAAACCAACGAAAATTTCCTAACAAGTTCTAGAAGTATGCAAATTATATATATGCATGACAAGATATTCTAATGGCAGTCGAAGTACGTATGATTGCGTTGAATACAATATTTTCCAGCGTCTCAACCTCCTCATCCGATAGCATACACATAATACATAACATAAAAGTCACATACATAGTCCTCATCCCACACTAGGATCCCGTGTTGTATGTATCAGGAATTACGAGTATCACAAGGGCCACAACCAACTTAGACCCGAAACAAATATTAGCAGATCATACAAATATTTGTCCTGCAGCTGTAATTGAACCGGCAACCTCTCGCATCTCAGCCGGCTACTCACCCGTCGCGCCACAGAGGTCGTAACATAATCTCTCATAGTTTACCTAGACACGTATGTTGGTTCGAGTTACCTGTAAGTTTATACGAGCTCATACTACGGCCGCCCTTGCTATCACCTGTGCCCAAGGTCGCGCTCCGTGACCTCATATATGGGCTCAATGACCGAACAAAAACTTCCGATAATATTGTACCTATTAATATCTTCATATTGACGTCATAATCACTATTTTTGGGTATAAACTTGTTATAAGAAAAGTAAAATTAGCTATTGCTATAGACTGCTAATCTAGATTTTTCCAATTATCGCATACAGTATGAAAGCTCTAAGTTATTAAAACTTGTGATTTCAGCTTGTCTAAGTTATTAAAGCTCTAAGTTATTTTAACTTAGTGTTAAGTTTTTAAAGCTTTTATTTAGAATAGTTTAAATATTCTTATGAATTTTGATTACTAATTTTGATATAATAACTACTTAAGTCTTAAAGAATTTAAAACTGGTGTCAATTAATAATCAAACAACGTGAACATTCCGGTTTGATAAATTGTACATTACTGCAGTGAGCGGCAAACTAGGCATTGCATTGATGCCAAATTGAAAGCCCAATTTGCTAGATACTTACTAAACACGATAAGGGTAACGATACACTTAGTAAAAACGATTTAAAAAAAAGAAAACACCGAGTGTAGCTTGTTCGCACCAGGTACCTACTTACAGTGTGATTCACGCTAAAATGCTCAAAAAACGAGTTACGGCGTTGTCATAGATAACAAAAATACATTAGCATTAAAATGTTGTTAAACTTGTGCTACATAGCCACATTTTAATGTTCGTCCTTGTTTTCGTGAACAAAGTCGTACTTACCTACTTAAAATTAGCCACCATAATAGCACAAAAAAACCTAGTTTCCGGCGCCGACCAACATAGATATAAATGTTTTAAAGAAAATACCTATTCCATCATCTACAACTCTACAACATATGTTTTGCTAGTATAAGTAAAGTACCTATAAAGCAAACAAAAACATGTATATAAGTATGTTAGTTTTAAGATGTTGTCAACTGTGGAAACACAGTGAGCTGGTGGAAGGCTTGGACAACATAATAAAGAACACCTTATCGTCGGTTTTGATTTGAATATCGATTTAGATGACAGATCGTGGTCGCATCGCAAACCTCCTTGCCTGCTAAATTAGGAGGCTTAGGTATTCGTATTTCAAGTGTAGCCCTACTAGCGTTCTTGTCTTCCGTCTATATATAGCACTTGTTCTTTGGTTAAAAAAATTCTATCTCCTTCTCTTGTGGCTCTTTCTGGCAACACTCTCAAAATTTCATACTTAGACGAGGCTCCAAATGCTTGGCATAGTGCTTGCCCCAATACTACTCCCCCCAAATCTCTTTTGTCTCAACGGCAATGGGACGGGCCTCTATGCGAGCTGACGCGGAATTGTCTGTTACAAACGTGCTCAAGCTCCACAGATCGTGCTCGTCTCCTGGCCGTTTCCAAATGGGAGTCAGGGTTTTGGTTGCAAGCACTTCCGTCACACAATACTGGTACTTTAATGGATCCAGTTTCATTCCGTATTGCAACTTCTTTACGGTTGGGTGCAGGGTGCTGTGCCCCTCATCACTGCCAGTGCGGTACTGCTGTTGATCAGCTTGGTCACCACGGATTATCGTGCACCAGGGCAGCCATTCTAGAACCGAATGGTCTGCTAAGTGACGATAGTAAGCGGTCTGACGGCATGCCACTTGTTCCGTGGGAGAAGGGTAGGCCTTTGGTGTGGGACGCTACATGCGTTGATACCCTTGCGCCATCTCATCTGTCCGGGACATCAGTAAGGGCCGGTGCGGCGGCAGATTCCGCTGAGGACCTCTAAAGACGCAAATATGCAAGTCTCGACAGATCTTACTTATTTGAGCCTTTCAGGGTCGAGATTCGTAAGTCCGTGGTGTACTAGGGCCCTTCGCGTTTTCAAAATACAAAATTCTTTCAGGACATCTGGTCGAAGCGACACGTGACCCGAGAGCTGGTTCTTATCTGGCTTAACGCATTAATATTGCCATTCAGCGTGGCAATGCAGCCAGCATCTTAGGGACGCTTCCGTTTGGTAGTGATTTGGATCAGTTGAGCTACCTTTAGATCGCTAGTAGCGGTCTTCAGGTAGCACAACTGTGTCATATATATTTTGTTCATACGTTGTATTAGTTGTATTATTCTTTCTGTAAATAAATGTAATATATCTTAGTAGAAAGATGCGCCCGACGTTTTTCGTGTTCATCTGTAAGCATGTATGTGGTGGGTAGTAGAGTGTTTTTTTGTGTGTATGTCCTCTTGGTTCATCAAGACCCCCGGAGCACAGTAAATATATATTTTCTGTACCTGGATATCCTTAAGAAGGCGCATAAAAACGTGGTTTTTGGATTATTTTTGAATCTACATTAAATATTTTGTTCTTTTTCGTCTTCTTGTATCATACCTGTTAGGTTATGTTTTCAGGTTTGCGAATCTCTCGACCCATGTGTCATGAGTAAGTGAAACCCTTTTAGAATGCGTCTACTAATATTACAGGCCTTAAAAAGACAGACAGTCGTAGTAATTAAACATAACATTGGTATAATAAACATAAACAATAAATAATCACCACAATGATTAAACACATTGGATAGTAATAAATTAATTGTAATCATAAATGGCCTGCTCAATCAGCCACCTATCAGCTTCCTATTTCCCAATCCAATCCTTGCCTTCAAATTTAATCAATCATAGAAGGTAAGTTTGTTGATTAAATTGAAAGATAAATCATTCTCCATAAGAGTTGGCAGGTGGCACATGGGGCCATATAACCAGTTCTCCTCCAAGGTCTCTTGTACCTACAAGAGACCTCGTAATTCTTCAGTTGTAATTCCTTCCTGTTATGTATACCAGTGCGGGTAACCATATCTGACTGCTGCTATCAAACTTACTTCCGACACACCTACTCACGTACAATAATGTCAAGAGCTTGTATGAGGTCATGTAAGCATTATTGCAGACCATATTTTCTTCTTACGTAATTTAATGAGATAAAGATCATGGACTTGTATTATTATGTATGCTGGGTCAGATAATTTCTCTGTTCAATGGTAATCGCAATAAATTTACTTGCGAGTTTTACCCGCAGTCCCACTATTTTAACCCAGGCTATGTTATAAATGTAACTGGCTATTATAGAACTTCAGCATACTCCGACCTGCATACAATCCGAATTGTTAGGCTGTTTTTTTAATTATACTTTTACATAAACTTTGCGCGACCATAACAAAAGACAATGCTAGTTGAGCGCTAGTGTGAGGAACACTCGAACTGAGGGAGTAGGGTGTAGAGACGTGGAGAGAGGTCATTCTGTATGTCAGTACTCTTCTAATATTCTGTGACTGCAGTGTTGCTGTTATGGTCCTACGTGACTACAATTTGCATCTTTAAAATACAAAATACGTATACTTAAAATACAACTTATGATAGATTCAGTTAAGTACATTTTAACATTTAACTTAGACTTTAACGAAGCATAAATCGAGAATCGAAGCAATTTTTTTTAAATAAAACTGGTACCTAATGAACCGTTATTATTGCGGTAGGACCTTATTGACCGTATTTTAATGATCTTATTATATAATTTTTCAATAATTACTAGTATTTGGTACTCACATAAGACCTTACACACGTTGACCGATTAACTAATACGACCTGACCAAAGAATCTACAAAAATATATAAAAATTCGAAATATTTAATTTATAAAATATAAAATATATTTTTTATTTAACTTCTAAAGGACGACGAATTTTTAATTGTGCTTTTCAATGGTCCAAATCTTATAAAACTTGTGTCTTTCCCATATTTAGGGTTCCGTAGCCAAATGGCAAAAAACGAAACCCTTATGGGTTCGTCATGTCTGTCTGTCAGTCCGTGTATGTCACTGCCACTTTTTTCCGAAACTATAAGAGCTATGCTGTTGAAAATTGGTAAGTAGGTGTATTCTGTGAACCGCATAGATACACGCAAAAATAGAAAAAAAACAATAAATTTTTGTGGTTCACCATACTTAGAAGTGACCCCCATAATTCATAAATCGTAAACCATCCAAGAACTTTTATATTATGTTACTTGCTGCTACGGAACCCTTCATGGGCGAGTCCGACTCACACTTGGCCGCTTTTTCGTGTAGAGCGGACGTCAAATACCACGGTCAAGTGCAATCTGACTTCAACTTTAATTGAACGAGACTGTGTTTAGCTTTGAAGAAGCACGTCGACGTGCATTTTTGGTGGGACCTTAGAGCATCATCATCCTCCGATGGTCGCCACAATATAAAAGCTTTCTGTTTTTCATGCCATGTCTGCATTTTACGGTAAAATACATAAACGCAATAAAACAAGACGATATTTTTTATCTTGGCTGTTAGAACATTACTTTTGAGAAACATTCGCGAATTCCATGTCCAAACAAGTTCAGATGCGTTCCCGCTTTGCCTCGGTCCATCGTTCCTCGTATTTGTACAGTTCGTCTTACTTGCCTCATGCTTGTGGAAAAATCCTTGTAGATAGGCTAAATAAAAAATAATTAACTTCAATTTCACAGCCAATGAGTTTAATTGCGCAAGGCGGACAATCTCCTCGAGTTCGCGAGCAGTTCACAATTTAATTACCGGTTGGGCTTGTAGTGTCGGCTGCACTGAGAACCGCAACGTTAGCTTGCACATCCGTTTCCCGAAGGTAACGAGTCTGCGCGCCACAGATTGTGTCGCAACGCGTGGGCGCATTCCGCCTTCGGGAGCAACATACAGAAAATGTCACCTCTAATGTAATCAATTCAGTAGAATCGTCCTAAACAAAATGTAAAAGGGTGTTTTAATGTTTCTAGTTTGAAGAAATAATATATTGCTACAGGCTTTTCTTTAGCTTGCTTTGTACGTTTGTTTGCTCTCGCTTGTGGCGCGAAATTATTATTTTATTGGTGTTTTTTGCTCATCAACACTTGTTTTCAAACAAAAACAAACAACCAGGGCATTACTCTGATGATTACCTTTGAAATAACTTCATATACATATATTTGGAATGATTTACGATAGGCTGGCATTCCAATCTATGCTAAAGTATTTAATGAGTAACGATCCTTCAAGTCGGGCACATAAATCCGTGCCTGTGATTAGGTATTTGTGTCAAGAACGAATCTGTTTTAATTAGCATTATAAAACTGTTACTTTGGCTTCGAGTAATTCGTAATTACCCCAAACATGTCATCTTAACATTTCATTACGGCGGTACTCGCAGCACGAAAATCTGCCGTTTATAATAGAAATAGAAAATATAAATACATTTTTTTGAATTGTATCAACACAGATTTGAAAAATACAACACAAATTACAAGATGTTGAATTGTTCTAAGAAGCTGTTAGAAAAAGGTCCCTAACTCAGCATATGGTTGCAGCAACAAAATGCACCCCACGCTTTTTTATTCTGAATTAAATTCTTCTGTTATTAACTTAAACTTTATTATAATTTTATTTTGAGGTGATAAATTCTGATTGATTGTTCGATCTTTTACTAGTGTAACATAAACTCTTTGAAATTGAAAATTATTTTCTATTTTTTAGTTCGGTTAGCTAAAAAAGCGTGTTTTTTTATTTTTATAAAATATTATTTATTTTTATACTACTTGGAATGGCGGATCAAGTAGATTGCCCACCTGATGTTAAGTGGTACCCTGTGCCTATGAACAGTGCATAACCTCATAGGTCACGTCCACCTAGAACGCACCCTATGTGGCATTGCACTGTGCCCGCCACCCTGAGACATAAAGATGAAAAGTCTCATGTGCCTGTAACTTCACCGGCACCCTTACCGTTCAAACCGGAACACAGCAATGCGAGCACTACTGCATTGCGGCAGAAATAGCGGTGCGGTGACTCTTCCACAAAAAAGCTTTACTACTCCTAAAAACTCTTTTGAACTAGCAGCAATGGAAAACCCATAGGTCCGCATATTGTGACGAGCAACTACGAGACCCTGCAGTCGACACGCAATTGGCCGCTTATTTATGACATATATATCTCTCGTGTGTTACGGTTTTGAAGGAATTCATAACGGTCAAGTGTTGCTTTGATAGTTTGTTAGTACTAAAGTCAAAGTCAAAAGTATTTTATTCATTGAAATCACAAGGATCATTTTGAATCGTCTTAAAAAATAAATTTACATTTACTCCTGTTCCAACGCAACCAGACCTAGAAGAATCAGGCAACAAACACGGTCTGTTTTTCTTTTGATGATCCTTCTTACTACTAGGTGGGGAGCGCCTGTGTGGTGCCTCGAGAACAAGTGGAAGCTGATTCAAGGAAAAAAGGAAAACCAAATTAAAAGCCTTACTTAGGTAGGCAGTCAAAAGTAAGATGATAGAGAGAATGAGCAAAAGTTCATAAGGCAGCACACACTACGCTTGATATACTCATAAATAACACATCAGTAATAAATTATATGCAGGTACAGACATTGCAAATTGACAAATTAGGTGTCGAGGGGCAGAGCGACATCAGGCCACGCGGCTTTATCATTAACATAGTCATGTAGTGTGTAATACGCTATCTTAATTAAATTATTCTTTATGTAAGATTTAAATCTTCGAATCGAAAGTTTAGAAGCACTTTCTGGAAGTTTATTATAGAACCGAACAGAATTCCCCATAAAAGACCCACTTACTTTTTTTAATCTCTATTTGGGAACTCAGTTTATTTTTATTTCTCGTGTTAAAACAATGCACGTCACTTTTTTTCATAAATCTATCTAAGTGTTTATGTGTATATAATAAGGTTTCGTAGATGTATTGCGATATTACCGTGAGAATGTTAATTTCCTTAAAACGCTCCCTCAAGGAGTCACGTGGCTTCATTTTATAAATGGCACGTATTGCCCGTTTTTGTAAAACAAATATTGCTTGGATGTCTGCTGCTTTCCCCCACAGTATGATGCCATATGACATAACACTATGGAAGTAGCCAAAATAAACTAGCCTAGCTGTAGCTTCATCAGTAAGCTGCCTTATCGTACGAACTGCGTATGCAGCGGAACTAAGTCTACCCGCAAGTGCCTCAATTTGTGGTCCCCACCGCAAACTTGCATCAATATTAAGTCCTAAGAAAACAGTAGAGTTTACAAGATTGAGTGTCTCGCCATTTACTTTAATATTAGTTGGGTAATGTTTTACATTTGGCATAGTGAATTTAATGCATTTAGTTTTTTTAGCATTAAGCAACAGATTATTTACAGTGAACCAATCAAGAACTCGCGATAGTGATTTATTTACATCATCGTAATTAGCTTTTGACCTATCAACTTTGAAAATTAAAGACGTATCGTCAGCAAATAAAACTATATCACATATGTCTTTTACATAAAAAAGGGAGATCGTTAATATATACTAAAAATAGAAATGGGCCTAGTATTGAACCCTGGGGCACTCCCATAACAATAGACGATCCTGAAGACCTTTCACCACCAACGTCAACCTTTTGTACTCTATTGGATAAGTAAGAATTTACAAGGTTAATTGCCTGATTTTGGATGCCATAATGTTTTAACTTCAAAATTAGAGTAGCATGACTCACGCAGTCGAATGCTTTGGATAGGTCGCAGAATACTCCGATCGCGTCTTGCGAGTTTTCCCATGCTTGAAATATGTGTTCCAAAAGCATGGTACCAGCATCAGCTGTTGATCGACCCTTGGTAAATCCAAATTGATGACTATGAAGTAGTCTGTGGAAGTTAAAGTGTGACAATAATTGAGTAAGAAGTTTCGAAATCTAGAATATAGAAATCGGCCTATAATTAGCTGGATCTTTTGCATTTCCAGGCTTGAACAAAGGAATTAATTTACTATGTTTCATAAGATCTGGAAAGATTCCGTCGTCAACACATCTATTAAAAATGTAGGCTAAGCATGGAGCAATATCAATAATTGTAATACCTAACACCTTTGTGGATATTCCCCAAAGATCTTCAGTATTTTTAATATTAAGTGACTTAAATGTCTTAACAATACTATCGGCATTTACGTATCTAAAGCTAAACGCGATCTCACATTTAGCAACACTTAGTTCCAATAAAGTAGATGCTCCAGAGGCAGATAGATGATTGTAATGACTGGGTTACAATAACTGGTATATTAGAGAAAAAATTATCAAAGGCATTCGCGACATCAATCTTTTTTGTCAATATTGTATTGTTTATGTTTAATTTGATCTGCTTATTGCGTGGCTTAGATTTACCTGTTTCATTATTAATTAATTTCCAAGTTGCCTTAATTTTATTCGATGATTTTTCTATTTTTTTTTTTCTCTCAAACTCTTACTACTCCTTTTAAACAGTTGATTTGTTTTTCCAGGCTGGTTGAGCGATGAAGGGGTGGTTCGATGCATTTCGCGAGGAAGGCGGCCCGACCCTGTATGCTTACCACAACCGCACTGCCGTTGCAGCTGACGTGCCAGCACTAGCGCTAGTGGTCGCCGCGCTAACACTCTACATTGCCTTCCTCGCCATCTTCCCCGGGATCAGGAAAGAGGTAAGGAAGCCCAAGGATATGACGATAGCAATTTTAACGACCACAGTAGATTCCAAAACTGTACTATGTGCGCCACCCATCATTACCGATCTGCTGGCACTCACGCGCTACAAAAGATGTAATTATTCATTAGTAATTATTAAACTTGTAGTTCTGCGAACATTAAGACCTAGCCAACACAAACTTTTTTGCAACAGAGGTGTGCAGTCTGAATTTTGCAATTGTACATATCTCGTGGTTTTTAGGGTTCCGTAGTCAAAGACAAGGAACCCTTATGGATTCGTCATGTCTGTCTGTCTGTCTGTCCGTGTATGTCACAGCCTTTTTTTCCGAAACTATAAGAGCTATACTGTTGAAACTTGGTAGGTAGATGTATTCTGTGAACCGCATTAAGATTTTTACACAAAAATTTAAAAAAAACTGTTATTTTTGGGGTTCCCCATACTTAGAACTGAAACTCAATTATTATTTTTTCATCAAACTTATACGTGTGGGGTATCTATGGATAGGTCTTCAAAAATGATATTGAGGTTTCTAATATTTTTTTTTTTTAATCTGAATAGTTTGCGCGAGAGACACTTCCAAAGTGGTAAAAAGTGTGTGTGTCCCCATAACTTCTAAAATAAGAGAATGATAAAACTAAAAAAATATATGATGTACATTATCATGTAAACTTTCACTCAAAATTGGTTTGAACGAGATCTAGTAAGTAGTTTTTTATTTTTGGGGTTCCCCATACTTAGAACTGAAACAAAAAAAAACTTTTTTTCATCATACCCATACGTGTGGAGTATCCATGGATAGGTCTTCAAAAATGATATTGAGGTTTCTAATATAATGTTTTTCTAAACTGAATAGTTTGCGCGAGAGACACTTTAACTTCCCCCCATAACTTCTAAAATAAGAGAATGATAAAACTACAACAAATATATGATGTACTACCATGTAAACTTTCACTCAAAGTTGGTTTGAACGAGATCTAGTAAGTAGTTTTTTTTTAATACGCCATTAATCGTAATCCATCCAAGAACTTTTATATTATGTTACTTGCTGCTACGGAACCCTTCATGGGCGAGTCTGACTCGCACTTGGCCGCTTTTTTGAAGTTGGTTTCTTAAATAGGTACATATTTAATTATGTTAAAAGCTAATGAAAAACTTAAGAATTATAAGTATGGCATATTTCTGCCAAATATTATCAAAATCGGCCGGTAAATGGCGTCGCAGCAAACTTCCCCTTTTTGGGGGAAATACCACTCCAATACAAAATCGCCGACTACCAAAAAAACTAAGAAAATTTTAGAAACAGTATATCAAGTTTCATCAAGATTAGTTGAAAAATACACGAGTACCAACATTATCTACATCCGAACAGATGAAAGCAAATTTTCCCAGTTATTGCAAGCGCTTCGCTCGCTCAGTCAATTAAGCCATGTATTGGGTTCTTGGTTTCGTTGGTTTCTCGAAACAAATTGTAGATTAAAACCACAACGACTTTCATAGCCATTAAATTGCCCAGTTCAATTACCATCTGATGAGTGTTGAAGATGATTACATATCGAGGTGGATAACATTACGCGCTATACAATCTGGTCATCATAATTTGTTTCTCACAATATCGAGACCGCAAATTGAGTCATTTATCTAAGGAGATACCTACGTGCTTCATGTACCTACGACCTACGCATTTTTAACTGACTTCAGAAAAGAAGGATGATCTATGTGATATATGATGTATGTATTTTTATTTATATTTATATTATATTTATTTATTAGAGTCACCAACATAGTATACACCGAAAAAAGTAAAATACACACAAGATAGATTTTTGATGTATGTTCTTTATATCTCCATCAGTAGTGAACCAAACGAAAAAACTTTTATTTTGTTTGAATTGGTATACTCCCGAGGTTGCCACATACTCACTAAGTCAGGATCTGATGATGGAATCTCAGGGAAATCCTCAAAAAATAATGGCATGTACAGAGTGTTTGTTAATTCATTCAGGCGTTGGCGTCTGATCATCTCATTCTCGTGAGCTGATGATGAAAGCCACAGCACTACTTATCTTTTTAGGAGCTAGGAAATAATACTGAATTTCAGACTTAATTAAACAGACAAAAATGCGCATACAATTTTTATTCAAAGCTTTGAAATTGGTTGTATTTTTTATATATATATTTTTTTATACAACTTGGAATGACGTATCAAGCAGATGGCCCACCTGATGTTAAGCGGTACCCTCTGCCTATGAACAGTGTATTATCACATAGGTCACGTCCACCTAGGACGCACCCTATGCGGCATTGCTCGGCGCCCGCCACCCTGAGACATAAAGATGAAAAGTCTCATGTGCCTGTAATTTCACTGGCACCGATAACCTTCAAACCGGAACACAGCAATGCAACCACTACAGCTTTGTGGCAGAAATAGGTACGGTCGAACTCTTTCACAAAAAAGTTCTACTATTGCTACTACTACCTACTACTACTACCTACTTGTTATAAACGTCTAATAAATTTGTTGTTTTTTTTGTTTCAGAGATTCTCAACGTTCACGATAGTCACACTTAGCCTCTTCGTCGGCACAGTCATATTAGGTAAGATAATCATTTATCAAGCACTTATAACCAGTTTCAATACTGTAAGCGTTCCGCATCCGTTAGTGGACTGTCAGTTACTACAATGAGCGATCTGACCTTGGCAACAAATTCGCGAGTTAATTACTATCATTTGCTGTGAAAACTCTTTAGACATCTAATTACATGGCAGGTTAGAAAGAAACTGTATAACCTAGACATGAATTTGAATTCTATATTCGTCGAAACTAGGCAACCTCGAAGTAGGCAAGTGTGACACACTGATAAAACCAATTACTTGCACGAAACCAGGCTTAAAAAGAAACATGAGTAGCTTGGTGTAATATTTGCATAGCAAACAATCAAAAACTCTCTATAAAGAGTCACGTATATTCAGGCATGATGATGAGAGGAGAGCAATGTATTTTCTTTAGGTAGGTATATAATAAGAACTTAACCTGACTAACTGACTGACTTATTGATTCATCATCGCCAAGCCGAAACAGCTGGACCTCGAAAGCTTAAATTTGAAGGATAGGTTCCTTTTATAGCTAATAAACGACCCACTAAGAAGGGATTTTTGTAAATTCAACCCTAAACGGGTGAAATGGGATGAAAACCATTGTATGAAAAATCGTATTCCTTGAACTTCAAACTTTGCATGAGTATGCTTCAATTTATTTTTTATTTATTTATAAGCCGGAAGTTTCCCACTGCAGGGCAAAGGCCTCCCTTCCCTCTTTCCAAACATTTATATCGTGAGCTATTTGTGGCCAGTCATTGTTTTGGGAGTCAAGCTCATCCCGCCATCGCCGTCTGGGTCTACCACGTGGCCGCCGCGCGTTTGGAACCCACTGTGTGGTTATCTTAGCCCAGAGGTCCCCGGGCATGCTGCTAACGTGTCCTGCCCAGTCCCACTTTAGTTTTCCAGCTTTCAGAGCTACATCGGCTATTTGTGTTTGGGAGCGCAGTATCGTATTTCTAACGCGGTCTATAAGTTTGACTCCTAAGATACTGCGCTCCATAGCCCGCTGGCTCACCCCAAGGCCGAACTTCTGGCTGTTAGTAAGTGACCAAGTCTGAGCACCGTATGTGAGGATGGGGAGAATGCACATGTCCATGAGCTTTCGCTTTAAGCATAGTGGAAGGGGTCCCTTCATTATTTCCTTCATGGACAAATAGCTCTTCCAGGTTCATGTGGAGTCCAACCTCGAGGCTTGCCCTGCTTAGTTGTTGAAGCATTACCTGTAGCTCTGTTGCTGATGAGGAAAAAAGGACGTTGTCATCGGCAAACCGGAGGTTTGATAACTTCTTATTGTCAAACAAGTTAAAATATTTTTACCCCGAACTTCCTCCAAAAGAGAGTGAAATGGTGTGTTAAAGTATGTATGGAAACTTTTTAACGCGTGGTTTCTTTTGCTTTTAACTTGGTATGGGTAATTAAAAGGTGTAAAAATGGGTGTCAAAGTATTTGTGCTTCATCGTAGCGATGCACGGGTATTTAGCTAGTTGGAAATAAAACGATAAAATTAAATTCTTTTATAAATAAAATTAGCAACATTTAAAATATTCACGATTTGATAAAAGGCACGTGAAAGCTTTCATAATCAATTAATTCACCGTTGTTTGAGAGGTATCAGATAAATTAAGAAATTAATTGCGGTGTTCAATTACATTCGACTGGAATCTTCAACTGTTTCATGAATGTTGTTCTATTGATTTCTTCGATACCTTATGCCTGTCTCTCTTATTATATTTCAGTTTGTAAGCACGGCTCGTCATGGCACGTGTCTGGTGCACGAGTCCCTCGAGCTACCTACCGCGCCTTCTCCGCCGACCGCGTCGACTGCTGGCTGGCCGTCCACGTAGGACTGGGTCATGTCAATGTAACGCTCACTGGTGAGCTCTTTCTACAAAGTTAAATGGTACCTAGTGAATGTAAATGTTTGCATAAGGGCTTTTGTATATTGCATAATATTTTGTTTAAATTCGTCCTTGTACGTAGTATCAAAACTATGTGATGATTCATACGTTTCACATCTCAAATCATGAACGGAACTTAATTACTTAATGAAGTTCCGATTTTATTGCTATTTTCCTTGTAGAGAACCACCAAAGTTATATAGAACTGTTGTTTTGCTTCTCTTAGTGCCCTTTTGAAGTTGTATTTTGAGTACCTTTAGCTGCTAATTTTGACTTCAACGCTAGGGTCATAATTGAAATGTTTTTTTTTTTTGCCATTTCAGCCTTATCATGGGGCAACACAAGTATAGGAGACCCTGGCGTGGATTATAACGAGCAGTTTCACTGGGAAGAAGCTGGAGCTATACAGGAATGGTACCACGCGGGGCTGTCACGGGGACTGCCCTACCCAGTGCTGTCTGTAGCCGAGCACTTCGCTGTCCAACACGAAGGCTTCGAGTGGGGAGCCAAGTACCGGGCCGCCGGATACACCACATCCACTCTACTATGGTAAAAAACTAGTTCCTGCGATCAAGTTCAAGGCGTAGGTACCCAGCGAGCAATCTACAATCTATAGCATTTTAATCACCATGCATTCAAGGTTTATGGGTACAGGTTTCCTGTGATTTCAGGCCAGGGTTACAAATACTCGTAAACTCTCGGAGCATTTTAAAAATCAATATGTTTTATGGATGAACTATTGACTTTATAATAAACCCTGTCTGCAATATGGGCAGATTTTCTACTCTGGAGTGAGACAACTTGCCCGTATCCAAAACAATAAAAGGTTAAAAGGACGTTGTAAGGGATGAATAAACTTTACAAATATTTATTGAATTTAAAAAATAAGGAATAGGAAAATTTGGTAACAAAAATAGCCGTAGTGTGTCCGGCCTAAAAATAGACCCCTCTATCTCCTCCCGTGGATGTCGTAAAAGCTAACTAAGGGATTACACCAGGGGATTGGCAGAACCATCTACCTGAGTACTCAACACCAAGACTGCGATTACCAATCTGCCTGCCAAGCGTGCTGGTGATTATGGCAAATCCCCCATTGCATTCTATGAAAGAGGCCTCGTCTAGCTGTTGACGTCTAAAGGCTGATGATGATGATGATGGTGGTGGTGGTGGCAAAGATAAAGGTTATTTGAAAGCATTATCTTTTTTTTAATTAATTTGTGTCATCTAGCTTCAATGCATTCTGATTCCAGGGCAGCACTAGCACTATGGCTCCTCATGAACCTATTGTTAGTGGTGGTCCCACGATATGGTGCATACGCGATGGCGTCAGTGGGCGTAACACTATGTGCAGCCGCCGGAGGCTACTGGGCATCTTTACCGCATGCACCGCTCGTGGTCAGACTTGACGGAGCTATGCTATTCTTCTCGCTGGGATGGTGTTTCTGGCTCGTGCTTATTGCAGGTACAACTTTTGATTCTGATATACTAATTCAAACGGAGTTTCTTTTATCTATTTTTTTTATAAGTACTACTTGAATGTCGGAACAAGCAGATGGTCCACCTGATCGTTCGTTTCGTTTCGTATGAGGTAGTGCTGGCGTCTGGTGTCAGAGTTTGTCAAGCCGCCTGAGGGCCTCTGACATGGCTTATCGACTGCGATTAATCAATAACAGCCGGGACCGACAGCTTAACGTGCCCTCCGAAGCACAAAGCGATGGAAATCCGCACATAACTTAGAAAAGTCATTGGTGCGGAGCCTAGGATCGAACCCGGTATCGTTGGATTCTGAGTTGCACTATTGAACCGTTAGACTATGATGTTAAGCGGTAACCTCTGCCTATGAACAGTGCATTACCTGATAGGCCACGTCCGCCTAGGACGCACCCTAAGTGGCATTGCACTGCGCCCACCACCCTGAGACATAAAGATAAAAAGTCTCATGTGCCTGTAACTTCACCGGCACCCTTAACCTTCAAACCGGAACACAGCAATGCGAGCACTTCTGCTTTGCGGCAGAAATAGATATGATGGTAGTACTTCCCCGGACGAACTCTCACAAAAAAGCTCTACTACTTCTATTAGAGGAGTGCGAGGAGAGTTTGGATTTTCCTTGCATTGATTGGGATCTCATCCACCTTAGTTACCATTTACGGGTGGGTGGCTTTTGCGAGAGATATGTTTCATTAACTTAATTGCCCAACTTATTTTACACAGGGTTTTTATGGCTCTGATACTCTGTTTTCTACGTTTCAGGATGCATTTGCGTAGTGGTGGGACTACTGATTGCAATGCTGGATTTGATCTGGCCGCATCAGTTCTCAACTGTGCTGGAGGTAGACTACGACACGCCGTATGATAGACATGTGTTGATAGTGGACAGCCGCCAGCGAGCGCGTCCGCAGAACCAGGCTTCGTTGCCGACAAGGATACTTAGGTAAGCCAAACCCATAATTTGGAAGTTGCAATGCATCACACCGTTCTAGTGTTTCACGTGTATATGGAACATGAGGATTGGTGTCATTTGCAAAGAACAATAAAAAATTCTACCACCAATTTAGAATTCATAAGTACTTTGACTTGGAAGTTCGTGATTCAAAAATCCCAGCTGTTTGAATGGTCCCAATGCTTTCGCCAGCCAAAAGTAAACCATGCTCTCAAAATGCTAGCATACCAGGGTAAAGTTTTAGATGTTCTATATCTTGTATAAATAATGAAGTTCGTGTTATGTTTTCAGGAGGCTATCGTCAAAAACTCGAGAGACAGAGGGACAAGTGTCCATGTCAGTTGTAAGCGAGAGAGGAAGAGATAATCTAGCATTTCAACATGAACAGAGAAAACCCAACTCGCCGTGGAGGTATCCACTATTTAGAAGACAAATTGACCGGTGAGTTGAGCAGAAATTTTACAAGCTTTTAATTAACTTGCAATGTTAGATTGTTTGTTTAGGTCAAATCTTACCAGCGAATTAGAACCACGTCTTGACATCCGATCGAGCTGAAATCTGGGATAGTTCTGATGACAATACAATGTTATGGTGACACTGAGCTGATTTAATGATGGAGACGGAACTCCTCGATGGATATATAGTAGACTCATTTCGATCAGCACACGGTTACGATCACTAATTTTATAAAAACTTGTATTGAAAAATACATTTTCAACAAAAATCTTATTTATTCATGAAAATATAAAAAGTTGTCGCGTGGCTATCGGAAGACGCAGTTTAGGAAAGCCCACATACTGTAATAGCCCGGGACCCAGCAAAAAAACACGTATGATTAAACCAAAGGATAGTATTATTTTATCTGTGCTCAAAGATAAACTTTTTGAGAAGTCAGTGTTATAAAAAAACAGGGCAGCGCGAATAATAATACGAATAAATATATGCCATACCGATATCACGTCTCTAAGCAGGTTTAGAACTTAGAGACATGATATCGGTATGTCTCAAAAACATGAGTAGGCACTAGTGCCTGATAAACACATTTTTTGATACAAAAAATATTGCGCAGGGCAACACCGACACCTATAACGGGCCTGTGCTTCCCTGTTTTTTAACCCCCGACGCCAAAACAACGGGGTGTTATAATTAACCCCCGACGCAAAAACGACGGGGTGTTATAAGTTTGACGTGTCTGTGTGTGTGTGTGAGTGTGTTTGTGTGTGTGTCTGTGGCATCGTAGCTCCCGAACGGAATAACCAATTTCGTTTTTGTTTTTTTTGTTTTTTAGGTGAGTTTGTCGGGAGTGTTCTTAGCTATGTTTGATCAAAATCGGTTCAGCCGTTTCATTGCGCTGAGGGTTTTTATTTAATTTTTACAAAATTAATTACTTGTTATAAAACTCGCTAATTTGTGTTTTTGTTCTTGGCGGTCGCAGGAAGTCGGTGGAGAGAGGTGCCTTAGAACTTTTATCGTGGCATTTTATGATCTATACCAACTGATGATGTGTGTATCATAAGACTGATTATTTAATTAACATTTTCAGAGTGGACTCTGCATCGAGCTTAGGTTCCAGTATAAACGGCAACAACTCAGGCATCAAAATGTCACCTCTACCTTCGAGTCAATCCACCACTTCCCCTGCTGCTATTCCAGCGCATAGGTAACGTACCTACCTACTATATGTACCTAAGTTAGCCTAAAGTGTAACCAAAATATTATATAAGTATTTATTGCAGGTTTCGTCCAACAATACCGGCAAAGGAAAGGGTAAAAGAAATGTGGTGATACTAAGATACTTTTAGGTATCAACAACAACTTCATTGGTATCATAAGTTCGTCCATTGTAATCGTGTAAGTAACTGATCTCCTAGGATTTGCAAATCCTTACAAATCTTCAGACAAAAAAGTACCTATCTGTTACTTAGGTATCCCGTTTAGTTATAAGTGACCCAAAATAAATTATGACTTGTAAATATGTAAATTTTACCTGATAACGTATTGTAAGTAGAAATCTAAATTATATTATGTAACAAATCCAGTGTTGTAACATTATTGTAAAACTTATCAGTATAATAAACGTAGCTACCTAATGTGAATGACGTAAATGTGACAAAATTACTGATTCGAGATGTAAAGGCTCGTTTTTTCATTCTATGTACCTACCTAATATATCTATTTCTAGATATAAAACCACATCGACTCACAAGTGAATACCTTGTGCCATGTTACCTGTTATGACGTAAATACAAAAAGTTGACTATAAAAATACATAAATACAAGTAATAAACTAAACATAAGACGAAATCAGTAGATTGTATAAAAAAATGTCTGCTGATGGATAGAAATATTGTTAATAATTTAAGTATGCCTGCCTACATCGGTAGGTATTTGTTTTAAGCAAACTTTGTATACGACGATTATTATAGAAATACATTAACGACGCTCGAAGAGCTTGAAGTAAGAATTTGACATTGGAAATATATTAAAATGTAAAAATCATTCAAAAAAAAATTACAAATATACAGAAACGACGTAAAATATCCTTTTAATAAAAATATACGCTTTCGTTAGGTATATTATATCAAGTATTTTTACAAGTCATTTAGATTTACGTTGTAATAATTAAGTTATTTATTTTGTAATTATTTGACTGTGTGAATGTTATGATGTGGTGTTGCATGTTTTATAACAACCGTAACAATACTGGTTGGACTCCATATATAACCATGCATCAGCATTGCACTCATACTATAAACGTGTTTGTATGGAATGTTATGAGGACAGCGCATGCGATCGCATCGCATGCAATGCAACCGCATTTGGACGTTATCGCATACACAACACGCACGCTCCTAATGTATGGGGTGCGAAGACAGCCATGCCGCGCCGTGCTTGTGCCCTGTGTTATGTCACTTTAGTGGTAGGTAATAGCTTCAGCATGTTTAATGGTGTGAAGATGTTTTTGCAACAGTGAATGTGTAAGTATACAATAACGTACATAACGAATGATTGTAGCATGACTAATGTAACATTGGCCTTTGTAAGAGTCCCTATTAGACCGTTCTCAGATAAATCTTGTGCTGAGATGACGTCAAATCTCGGTGTTATATGGGTGACGTAATCTCGTGTAGTTAATCTGATAATATGAGCTACATAACCATTTGAGTGGAGCGTTGAAGTAGTGCTTTTAGGACTGATGAATGTATTTTTTTTTAATGGCGCTCTTCTGCCTTTTCTATGAGGAGGCCTCGTCCAACAGTGGAAGTATACCGGCTGAACCTATCGTGTCTAACTATACATCTATTTCTAGTACAAACATACTCTCATCTGCAATATATTACCTCACTTGAAGTCAATGTTACATTGGTCGTTTTAAATTTGTCAAATGAAAATATAAATTCAAAGTAAAAGCTTCTGCACATGAAAAGGTAAATAAAATAGATTGTCAGAGGCGTAATAGTGAGATGTGTGCGACTGTAACATATATGTTACGAGTATTTATTGTGATTTAGAAAAAAAATACAAATTTAAACACAACTGCATTTTTATTTCAAAATCGAAACATGCCAGCTTAACTTAAATTTCAGTCATACACAATAAGGCAATTTAAAAAGACCATAAAAATATATATGTAACCATGGTTATTATAAAAATGTTTATTGTAAACATAGTTATTGTAAACATGGTTATTGTAAACCCCTACTACTCCTAGTGATTGGAAAAATGCCTGAAAAACCTGATTAACTTGCTAATTAATGATTAATCAACTGATGTTTCTAATCACCCCTGGTTAATTCAAACTTACATTAGGGAATCAGTTCAATTGGTCTGGTCTTTGACGAGGTGTTCAAGGTTGAGCTGGCAGAGGAAGCTGTTCCAGTTGACGTACCCTTCTTGGATGAGCGTTTCAGCATCAGCCCACAGCTTGCACTAAAATAAACAAAATGGATGTCGTAAAAGACGACTAAGTGATAATAACAGGGAATGAGCATCCAAGTGAGTACTCAATACCAATACAGCGATTACCAATCCACTAGCTAAACGTTTCAGTTCTACCTTTATAATGCGAACTGCTAAGGAGTGGAACACACTACCGTCGTCAGTCTTTCCTAAAAACTATAATCTGGGTCTCTTCAAGGCTAGAGTGAATAGGTGCCTTTTAGACCTTTGTCCTCCATCTTCGGCCGCATCGTCACTTAGCAACAGGTGAGATCGTGGTCAGACAAAGGTCCATCAATGTTAAAAAAAAGGCAAATCATTGTATCTTAAGAGGGAGGCCTCCAGCAGTGAAAAAAGCTGCTGATGATGACGAATTTAGCCCACACGATGGATCGAAGAAATGTGTAACGTTACGCTGACCAGTCTTAAGCCGCTCCCATCCACCGACTTACCCTATGTCGGGTTTAACTCCCGGACCAATGCAAAAAAATATGCGAAATGTCATGTGTTCTCAGGTGATGAAAAACATTGTGAGGAAACAGAAATGTCCTAGCATGACCTCTTCTAGCATGGCATGTGTTTTTTTTTATACTACCTTTGTAGCAAACTAGCATACGGCCCACTTGTTGGTAAGCGGTTACCGTAGCCTATGGACGCCTGCAATACCAGAGGAATCAAACGCGCGTTGCCCACCCTTTACAAATTTCCAAACACCCCTTTTGAACAACCCCATACTGTAGTCACTTGGGAAACCTCTGCCGGTTTCTACCTCTTGCAGACAATTCTACAACCTGAGTATTCGCGGGAGGAAGTTCCTCTGAAACCACACAGTCCGGGACCACCCTCGCTCTAAGATGTGCGGATAAATCCCCTGCCGATGGTGAGCGGTGCCGTGAATGAAAGACCTGCGTGGTGCCCTGAATCCTTTCTCAACACTGGTTCCTTCTCTTGTCGTACCTCGGTATCCTTGACAGTAGGCGCGTGTCGCACCACCTTCAGGTAGTCTGCGTCGGTCAGGTTCTCGACGGGCCGTGTTCGGAAGTCCAGGAACGACATCAAGTCTTCGCACTGCACGTTGCAGTTGTCGTCTTTCTTAAGCCTGTAACGTGTAGCCTATTGAATATTCAAATTCACAAGTTAAAACATTTAAAAACCCCTTATTATTTTCAGTGTACCAACACCAGTTTTCATACAAATCAAACCGTATTGAAATCAGAGCACCCGTTGCACTCTTAGATTCTATTCATCGTGTGATGGTCATCATCAGACCCTGTAGCTTGCGGGAGAGACATATCATGTCATTCTTCTTAATTTAAAGTTTGACCTCAAACTGAAAAGTCAAAGCAAGCAGTGTCACATCACGAGCGCTATATTGAATCCTAAGCTTAGATAACGATGGATTTTAGAGTTAAGTTCTGAGCGTCAGTGCAGTGAGAGATTCAATCAAGCTCGCCCAAGACGAAGTTAGCTTTATCCCAGATGGGAATACCCTACTTTTCACACTTCTACGAGACAATCAAAAGCAAGGCTATATATATTATAGTAGAAACACTTTATTTGAATTACATTTGAATTACCTAAATACCAAAGACATTCTAACAGATCCACGGTGGACTCATCATGCCATATAATATGAACGCCAAAATACGGCACCTTTGAAAATTCGGACGATGACAAATGAGTTCGATACACTGCCGATTCACACTCTGGTCCTTTAAATGTGTTCAATAATCAAGCAGTAATAGACGGATAATACTTGTCACAATTGTCCCTCTTCATGCGTTTTGCCTCTCTTTTCCAGTGGAAAGGGCCCTAATGGGGTTCTCTAAACACTTCGGGTGGTAAGACGTGTCTCTATGTACAGTTTAAGGTTGGGTTCTGTCGACTCACACTTGCAGCATGCAGTCCATGAGGTCAGTGTTGATGGGCAGTCGGTGCGCCCTCAACAGTTGCCGCACGCGCTCGACGGGCAGCACGCCCATCCCGGCCTCGTCCGCGTGCATGACGCCCTCGTGCAGGCGTGCGCGCTCGTCCCACAAGCCTCGCGTCAGGTCACTGAACACCAGAGACCTGCAATAAAATATATGTCCTAAATAAAACTATTTTAAGGTCCAAAACCGTTTCTCATACAAACTTTGAGTAACCAATGTCGGCTATAGAATAGATATAATTTAATCACTAGAATGGAATAGAATAAATTTTATTTGAAATAACATCAAAGAATGCAACATAAGATACATTTAACACGGAATAAAATATTAAAATGTCGTTGTAAAAAGGCCCTAACTCAACATATACGTACCCCACTAGTGTTTTATTTTAAGTAAAAATGAATAACAAAACGGTAATTACCCGGTTTTATTACCTATGATAAAAATAAATTCTATTAGTGATAAATGCATGGTTGAATAAAATAAATCATTACAAAAAATACGACTTCAAAGTTAGAATGTATCCCCTAATTTTCATAGTAGGCATTTTATAGCGTTTTCTTTAAATTGAAATGGGACCACACTCGTGCTATAAGGTATAGGTATCCCATTCAGTAAAAATAATTATTGAAATTGGTTCACAATTGGCGAAAGTATCGCGTTACATACACAATGACAAGGCTACGATATGCTGTAGTCTGACAATCAAGACACACAAAATAAGTTTTCTGAAAAATATTTTTTTCAATACAAGCTTTTATAAAATTAGTGATCGGAACCGTGTGCTGATCAAAATGACTCAGACACGGCCAGTCTACTATTATCCATAATGGAGTTCCGTTGTCTACCTTCCGTCTCCATCATCAGATCAGCCCGCTATCACCACACTATTGTATTGTCATCGGAACTTGACAGGTTTACCTTTAAGCTCAATCGGATATCGAGTAATCACGGTTATCACCACCCGTGTAGGTAATACTTATCATTGAGGAGTTCCGGTGCCATCTGTGGTCTTCAGCAGTTCCACTTCACCAAATTTCTGAATGCTTAAACTTGACTTGTTGCTGAAAATACCAAAATCGCTATATGTATGCCTATGATATTTGTTCCCCAATTCCTCATGGACCCCATCATCAGAACCAGATTTTGATTAAAATGGGACCAATCTGAAACTATGTCCATTCAAATAAACAAAATATTTGTATAGGTACCTTAGTATTAAACATTATTTACTGCTACTGTACTGTATTTAATGTATTACGTATGTATTATGGCTGTGATAAAAAGTTTACCGCCTAATATTAGTGTAGATATGGCGCTAGAACTTCCCCGGACGAACTCTTTCATAAGAACTATTTACTAGTACAAATCTTAGGCTAAAATGGTTAAGTTTATTAACACACTCGCCTGACCATCTCCCGTCTGGGACTTTTCTCTTTGCCCGGGTCACCTCTGAAGAATCTGGTGATCGTCAGGAATTCGTGTTCTGTCATTTTATCGCACATTATTTCTTTCAGCGCTTGCCTGCAAACAATACAATGCATAATTGTGCACTACTTATTTATACACCATACCAATACTTATGAAGAACCAAGATCACCGCTCACAATTAGCAAGTTGCGGTGGCTATGGGCAGGCCATATATTTAGCAGAACCCACCACCGTAAGGTCAGAACCAGACGACGCATTAACATTTAAGGCGTATACAGCAGCTGAATGGTTTATTTGGAGGCTTTCTTCTCATAGAGGAGTCAATTTTATGTGCTGAAAAAAATATATGTAATTCATTGATATTTTATTTGTAAAGTGAACGTACAGAAATGTTCTACCTGTTCACAAAAATAACTACTTAAGTACTTATATTGTTTTTGTAAGAGTAATTGCTGCTTTATTCAAATTAATGTAGGTACTTAACTTAATTTACTTAATTTGCCCATGTAACTGATATATACCTTATCCGGCTTTCCTGCCGTTTTTGTTTTTTGTTGACCTTGCATGCGTACCTACCTTCTTTTTAAACGAACTGTGTACATAATGTGGATTTAAATTGGTTTCAGAATAGCATATAGTGTATAGCTTATAAGTAACTATAAGATAACTGTAAATCCTGGATTAATAAAATAAAATAAAATAAATAAAATAACAAAGTGCAGCTGTTATCGACGTCTAAACGACTTAGAATTTAGTACATTTTCTTTCACCTAAATGTCGGGAAAGATTTTATCTTCAAGTTGATTGTATAATTCTGTGATGCGACGGGTTATCACGCGGCAAATAATTTATTTTCATGATTTTCACTTACTTTTCGTTCCGCGAGAATAGCGCATTCTGTCACTTTATATTTTTTTTTTTTACCTGAACTTTAATTAGTTAGAAAGTGAACGATTTTAGGCTGTTGTATGCGCCTTTAAGATCGTAGGAAGTCAATGGATGAAGAAGGCTCAAGACCATTCGTGCGGAATTATATAGGGATGACCTCAGTCCAGCAGTGGACTTCTACAAGTTTTTGATGATATAACATACCATGAGCATCGGGGGTTGTACCTACTAGGTTGTATTTTTTTAACATTGATAGACCCTTGTTTGACTGCGATCTCACCTGTTGGTTAGTGACGATGCGGCCAACGTTGAAGCACGAAGGTCTAGAAGACACCTATTCACTCTTGCCTTAAAGAGACCCATATTATAGTTTTCAGGAAACACAGGCGACGGTAACGTTTCCCATTCCTTAGCAGTTCGCATTATAAGGGTGGAACCGAAACATTTAGTGCAGCTAATTACATATTTTCTAATTAACATATAAAACCCGACAGTAACATACATAGTCCTGGAAAGCAATTCTCGTGCTTTAGAGATTAGGCAAATTCGACATATGTCGAAAAAAGATGGCTAATGTCGAATAAAATCTTAATTTGCTATTCTCGTGTCGAATAAAATCATAATTTGCTATTCACAAATAGACATAAGTCGACCAAAATCATTCAAATCTAATACGATTTGATGGTTATTGTGACATTTTCGTGACATTTTTTGTAGACATTCATGCTTCGACATTATCTCTAATATAGAGATAATCTCTAAAATCCGAGAATTGTCCTCCTGATCCCATACTAGGATAACCTGTGTCGTGGGTATCAGGAACTACGAGTACCATGCTACCACAACACTCAGACCCGGAACATATATATGCAAATCATGAAAACATTTGTCCCGTTGCGGGAATAGAACCTGTTGCTTCTCAGCCGGCTACTTGTCCGCCGCGCCAACCCGGTCGCCATCATTTATTATGTTGAGAGGAAAAGAGAAAATATTCCAAAATGGTTCTCACTTGAAACATCTAGCAGACATTAGCTCCTTCTTATCTGGCAACACGGCGACCATGTATTTCGCTACAAAGTTTTTGTAGCCGTTATCCTGCGTAGCCAGAGTACGACGGATCTTGTCCAATATCAGCGCTATATTCGCCATTGGATACTGGCAAAGTAAAAAACAGTAACGACAAAGTTACTTTAATTTAAAGTAATACAAGCTTGTTTTTTAACTTGTCCCGTTGTAAGCAAATGGCAGCCTGTTGCTGAAAAAAGTCTGTTAGTATCACTAACAATTATAATGTTCTTACCATGAGTTTCGAAAGTTGGTTATGCAGGAATTGTACCTTATGTGTCCAGCCTAAGAATATAAACATCCGTCTCCTCCCGAGGATGTCATAAAAGCTGACTAGGGGATTACACCAGGGGATGAGCAGTACGTACTTCGATCGTCAATCTATCCGCTAAGTTGATTTTTATTTTATATATACAAAACTTCGTATGACGGGTCAAGCAGATGGCCCACCTGATGTTAAGCGGTACCATCTGCCTATGAACAGTGCATTATCACATAGGTCACGTCCACGTAGGATGCACCGCGTCCGCCACCCTGAGGCATAAAGATGAAAAGTCTCATGTGTTCCTATATGTTTTTTAACCTTATTGACGTGTAAGAGATTTTCTTATAAATAAAAAACTGAACTGTACTGAACTGCCACACGTCTATCCGTTTATGATGAATAGAAGAAGGTACATTATCATCATCATCCCTCTTACCTCGTTCGAGTTTACTTCCAAGTAGCGCAGAGCATACTCATCAGCTCCGACCAGACGGAAGCGGTGCTTGTTCACCACCAGCTCGTTCCCAACCCACATGTCCTTGTCGGTGTACGCAGGAGGTTCTTTAGGCACAAAGAACTCGACATCCGGCAGATACATTTTGCATGGTCGAAAGAACTTCCCACCCTACAAAAGTAAGATAAATTTTTGCCTCTTTCTCCTAACATCTACGGCGTAGAGCATATAAATCTGAAGAAGAGATAATTGATAAGGCGTAGTGCCTGTCGCCAGCGTTTGAGCAAATTGCTCATACTCTCTCTTTCACTTACATAGGTTTATTGACAAGTATTTACGACTTTAGATCATTAAATCAAACACATAATTTGATGATAAAATGTGAAAGATACGTGGTGACTTTTTAGTTATTTTCCACTTCCTTTAACGAGGAGAAAGCCGCTTGCCGCCGCGATTTCTCAGGGTAGCGGCATAATACCGTCATGCGCCGTCATACCTTGGTAGGGTATCTAACTCTGTATTATGTACCTACCAAATATCAACTAATTTCATCCAGTATTTTCGAAGAAAATAGGCTGTGATAGATGGACAGACAGACATACACGAGAATGATCCTAATGGGTCCGTTGGTAAGACCCAACAGTTGAACTTACCGTGAACCCAGAGTTACGTGCTCCCAATTCGAAAATACCAATAGTATCATCACATAGAGAATATTTGACGATGAAATATCTCGAGGCATCTTCCGGAATGTCGGTGATAAGTCTGGCTGCAAATCGTAGAATGTGAGAATCGTATCCAACCCTGAAATTATTGCAGTTTAAAACCACCAATTCATTTTGTTGGCATGATGTTGCTATTCAAGTGTATTTGATTTTAGTAGTAGTAGAGCTTTTTTGTGAAAAAGTTCATCCAGAGAAGCCAGACAGGGGAGAGTTCGTGGGGTACCTCCATACCTATTTCTGCCGCAAAGCAGTAACGCTCGCATTGCTGTGTTCCGGTTTGAAGGGTATGGCTGCCGGTGAAATTACAGACACATAAGACTTTTCATCTTTATGTCTCAGGGTGGTGGGCGCAGGGCAATACCGCACAGGTAGGGTGCGCCCTAGGTGGACGTGACCTATGCGGTAATGCATTGTTAAAGGCAGATAAACTTTGTTTGTCCTAGGATAAAGTAGGATATGCATAATTTTGCAGGTTGCCCCCGAGTGTCGCTTCACCCACTCGGGACCTCCCACGCGAGCTACTGGGTCCGCACTTTTAATATAGGCACACTTCACAGACGCACATCACCACGTAGGGTTCCGTGTCGGTTGTCTCACTTATTTGGAACCCACTCATATCGGCGTGCCCTGCGTCGATTCTGTGATCAATTTGGATCCCATCTAGTTTGTATCTCCTATGAGAAACTGTTTGGCCTGAAAACGGGTTTGGTCGGTAGATCAAAAAACTCCCGCATCAAGAGTGACAAAACGCATTACTCTGACAAGATAATTCCATTCTCCGTATTCTTCATCCATTGCTGCTTGATTATTGAACACATATAAAGCACTTGAGTGTATTGAACTCGTTTGTCGTCGTATGAATTTTCAAAGGTACTATATTTGGCGTTTATACGAGTAGTGTATGGAATGCTAAGTCCATCGTAGAGTTATTAGAAAGTGTTTGTTTTAATGTATTTTATTTCTATCTATACATCACATACTTATCACAAACCTATCTTTATTCAAGAACTTGATGAAATCCCGATGGGGTGCCTTAGGTAAGACAGTGCGGCAGTTCTCAGCCGAGTCCTCGTAGGAGCCGTATCCGTTCCACGGTGGCAGCCGTCTCGAACCCTTGCTCACTTTAACGCATTTGACTTCATTCTCGTTTGGTAGTGGCAGGGGAATGAAATTGTCTGAATAAACAATAGTACATTACTGGCGAGGCCTGAAATAAAGCAATTTACGGCCGAGTTGTATTTCCCCCGTGATTTTAAAAGGAACCTTATGTGCCGAGGCGTGTTGTTGCATATATATTTTTTCTATAAATTGCGAGGAAATACGTTGCAAATGTACAAAGCGACCAAAAAATATGATTTGGTTCACTTAGGTCAGATTCCGCTTTCGCCAGAATAAATATTAGGGTGTTATTTTCTTTACTAAAACGGAAACAATATGTCATCATTCAAACCTATTCTTTTTTTTATTAGGTGACCGGTAACCCAAACTTTCATTTAAAAAACAAGTTTTATTTTGTTAATTAGAGACTTAAATTCTGAATCTGATTTCTGAAAAATAAATTTATGATATAATTGGAAGACTCGTATTATTTCACAGAATCGAAACAATTTTAAACATGGGTCATTTTTGTGGGTCATTTCAGAATTTATTTGAACAATACCTACCAATGCGATATGAAAACACTACTCAAATTATTTTCATGTATTGACTAGTGAACCTTGGGGCCACATTTTAATGGAAACGAAATAAAAATTTGAAACCTTTGAAATCAGGCGCTGAAATCAAAACATTTATTTGGCACGAAAACAAACAGAAGATGTTCAGTAAACGTTTCAGTTCTACCTTTATAATGCGAACTGCAAAGGAGTGAAATACACTACCGTCGTGTGTCTTTCCTGAAAACTATAATCTAGGTCTCTTCAAGGCAGGTGGCTTCTAGACGTTTGAGCTCCATCTTCAGCCACAGCGTCCCTTACCAACAGATGAGATCGTGGTAAAACAAAGGTCAATATATGTAAAAAAAAAAAGAAGAGGACACAGGAAACAAACAGCAAACAATTTTAACAACATGATACAAATTGGTCGCCTTGCTGTGCTTTTGTCTTAACCGTATAGTAGTAGTAGTAGAGCTTTTTTGTGAAAGAGTTCGTCCGGGGAAGTACTACCACCATACCTATTTCTGCCGCAAAGCAGTAGTGCTCGCATTGCTGTGTTCCGGTTTGAAGGGTAAGGGTGCCATTACGAAATGGTGAAATTACAGGCACATGAGACTTTTCATCTTTATGTCTCAGGATGGCGGGCGCAGTGCAATGCCACATAGGGTGCGTCCTAGGTGGACGTGGCCTATGAGGTAATGCACTGTTCATAGGCAGAGGTTACCGCTTAACATCAGGTGGGCCATCTGCTTGTTCCGTCAATCAAGTAGTATAAAAAAAACCGCTTCACTGAAGTTCGAGCTGAATTTGACTTTAAATCTTATGATCGTCGTTATGATCCATGTTCTTTCAAAACGCATTGACCTGCTAAGTTTTTGTTTATCCTAAAAAACTATCCAGCAATTTCCTGTCTTTGCGTTCCTAGCACGCCAGCAATTTATATTATTGGCGTGCTAGCTATAGGTGGAGTATTATTTCGTCCCGTACAAGAAAGAACAAATTGACGTATTTTGTTTTTAACCCCCGACGCAAAAACGACGCGGTGTTATAAGTTTGACGTGTCTGTGTGTGTGTGTGTGTGTGTGTGTGTGTGTGAGTGTGTGTGTGTGTGTGTCTGTCTGTGGCATCGTAGCTCCCAAACGGATGAACCGTTTTTTTTTTGTTTTGTTTGAAAGGTGAATTTTCGGGTGTGTTCTTAGCTATATTTGATCAAAATCGGTTCAGCCGTTTCATTGCGATGAGGGTTTTTTAATTTTTACAAAATTAATTACTTGTTAAATTATAACGAGCAAGGTGGAGATTAATTAAAGGTGTACATTACTGCCAAGGCCAGCAAGTCAGGCGACGATGGTGGAACGTGAGAAAGTAAGTACCTACATCATCATCGCCTAGTTGCGACTGAATGCTCTTTTTATTAGACTTGTGTGACAGCTATTTTGATGTGACATTCAAACCGAATCTGTTTAGCCAGTGGTGTTACCAGTCTCTTACCAAATCCGAAGGTGGCTCTGTAATACTCTTTCGTGAAAGGATCGCAGTCAGTCAGCACCACCTTACGGCCGTAAAGGTTGACCACAGCACCGATGGTTAGGTCTGCTGGGGTGTAGGAGGCTTGTTTAGGACCACCAGACATTTCTATCATTGGTGGGATTTTCTAGAAACAATTTAAATAGTCAATTCACCGTCCACTCCAGTAAATACCAATACTTAATACTTAAAGAAAACATTTAAATTTTGTGTTTTAGGTCAAAGATGTTAAGGTGCTATAGGTTCAACTAAAACTAAAAACTTTGTGTGAGGCAAGCGCAAGCACTGATACCGTGTTAATTGGATTTCAATTATAAAAGGTTACTGGTTATTTACTTTGTTTTTTTTTATCAAATAATAATCAAATGGTGTATTGAATGTATGATTTTACTAGATAAAAATCTTAATACCATATATTTTTAACCTCCGACGCAAAAACGACGAGGTGTTATAAGTTTGACGTGTGTGTGTGTGTGTGTGTGTGTGTGTGTGTGTGTGTGGCATCGTAGCTCCCGAACGGATGAACCGTTTTTGTTTTTGTTTGAAATGTGAATTTTTCGGCAGTGTTCTTAGCTATGTTTGATCAAAATCGGTTCAGCCATTTCATTGCGTTGAGGTTTTTTTTTTAATTTTACAGAATTAATTACTTGTTTCTTCTTGGAAACTGTAAGAAGTCATATCAAAAACCTAAACATTCTAGTTCTATTGCTCATTTTGGACATTTCGTGAACCTATAGCGCCTAATAAAACTAAAAATATTGAATAAGTACTAGTATAATTACGAATACTGGTAAGACTGAATAAATAACAATATCTGTTCAAATATACAAACGTGTTTCTATCAACTCCATATAGTGTTTCAATTGACCACAGCATGGGATCAGTTGAAGCACGTTCCCATATAGTGTTTCAATTGACCACAGCATGGGATCAGTTGAAGCACGTTCCCATATAGTGTTTCAATTGACCACAGCATGGGATCAGTTGAAGTTCGTTTCCATTTCATCTTTATCGTAGCCTAATTAATAAGGCTTGAGCCACCAAATTAACTTTATTTAGGAACCAGATATATATCCATTCAGATAGCACAATAATAAATTGGAAATTATTACAGTGAAATTACAGGCACATGAGACTTTTCATCTTTATGTCTCAGGGTGGCGGGCGCAGTGTAATGCCACATAGGGTGCGTCCTAGGTGGACATGACCTATGAGGTAATGCACTGTTCATAGGCAGAGGGTACCAACAACTTAACATCAGGTGGGCCATCTGCTTGAGCTGTCATTCCAAGTAGTATAAAAAAAAACAGTCTACTCTTCCTACACTTGTATTAACTGATAGCTTACTCGTGGCAAGCGCGTTCTTCTCAAAAACATCGGGGCAGCTTCCATACCAGAATTGGCAGGCATTGTCTCTTTAACCTCAATACTGTCATCTCCTAGGAAGTAGTGAAGCTCCATGTTATGCATGATACCGGATTCCGACTCACGGTCGTCCCAATAACCGTAGAACCTAAACAAATACATATATGAAGAGTTTCTTCACGAATCAAATTTACTTAATATGAATCAAAGGAGGCGTTACCGTAAAACTTGTCGATCCAAATCCAAGAATTGACGAAACGGTCTGTGTTTGGGAGGTTTTTTAGGACTTGGAGCTCTCTGAAATTTAGTGATGGTGTAGGATAATAGTAGTACTTAAATGTAGGTAGGAGAAAGCACCCAGACTAAGAGGTCTTAGGCAGATAGAAGTTTGCAAGAGGTAGTTAGATCATCTACGACCATTACATCATGACGACCTCTGTGGCGCGGCGGGCGAAGCTCGGCCTGCGACGCAGGAGGTTGCGGGTTCGATTCCCGCACTCGGAACAAATATTTGTGCGATCGCAGATATTTGTTAAGGGTGTTCTGGGTATTTTCTATGTATAAAAAAATATATCTATCTATGTAATATATTGTATTAAGTATATCAGTTATCTAGTACCCATAACACAAGCTCTGCTTAGCTTGGGGCTAGATAATGTTGTGAGAACTGTCCAGCATTATTTATTTATATTTATTTATTTATATCTAAGAAAATGTATAATTGCATGTCTCACCTCTGCAGCATCAGGCCAGGTGATAGGATCCGGGACATTGATGCCGAGACGATTGAGGAACACTCGGGTGAAATTATCGCAGTTTACAATCTGTAGGAAAAAATTGTTATTGATTGTTTTTGTGTTTTACTGGTAAGTAAGTTTTAATGATTGATTGATTGTTTTTTAGTTTTAAGTTATATATTGGTGTCGATTCTGTTCAGCATTCTCTAATTTTAAACCGCATTCAAATTATCGCAGTCTTTTTTATTTCAGTCTATTAGAAAGAGCGCGCGACAACTTTAACGCGCTTTAAAATTAGAGAATGCTGCACAGAATCGACACCATTATTGTTGTGTTTTGCTTTTAAACATAAAAAACTTGTGTAATATATGTTAACTGTGTTGTAAATTGTAATTGACCGAGCGAGCAAAGCGAGCGAGGCGTCACAGCTTCAAGTTCAATTTGCTTTCCTCCATAGTTTATTATTTTTCAAGTGTAAATCACACTTTATGGATTACATTAAATTTAAATGTAACCCAAAACGAGAGGTTGTCTAGATATTCAGGTGAGTTTTTTTTCCAGTGTCACTTAGGCGTTTTCTGAAACCATGAGACTTATCTCTGCATTCAAAAAAGTTGAAGTTTTAGGCAGGCCAAGGTACCTACCTTGAACACTTTCCCATAGAAGGTAACCTCCCGTCCAATGTTTAGATCGAGCACGTCAAAGTAAACATCGTAGCTGTACGGGAGGCGAATTCTCTGACGAGCAATCATTGTTCCTGAAAATTGATTTTTGTTTAAAATAACGGTAAAGAATTTATTCCTGTATGCCATGGTATGCCTAAGAATAGGTCGCTGTCTCCTCCCTTGGATGACGTAAATCTTCTTCTTAGTCGTAGGTACCTACACTCTTGACCACCGGGACCACGCGAATGAAGTCGCGAACGGACAGCTAGTACCTAATTTATACGACTATTGTTATTTACGTACCTTGCCATAGCCCGCTGTTCTCTTTCCTTGGCTCCATGACTTTGATGGTGCCATCTTCGAGAAAGAAGATTATGTCCACCTTTCGTAAAATGGACGAAGCGGACTTTACCTCAAGTAGTGACTGTTGGAAGTAGGCTTGGAACTTCAAGATCTAAAACAAAATGAACTAGTTGGGGTAACATCTAAACCAAGAATTTAGCCAAGGGATCAATCAGGAACTACTCTGTCTGAAGACGGAGAATATACGGAGTATACCTGAGTAGATACTTACCGAGCTCTGACTGGTAGAGACCGGTAGTGTCTAAGGTGGTAGACTGGTAGTGGAGACTAGTAGACTGGTAGTCTCTCCGAAGGTAGAACACTAGTAGTGTCTCTGACTGATAGTAGGTACCTCTAGACTGGTAGACTGAGTGTTTATAACTGGTAGTAAATCTGACTGCTAGAGACTAGTATAGCGTATCTGTTCAGTAGGTGCATATTGATAATAGGTGCCTCTGACTGTTAGGCTCTATGACAGGTAGTGACTGGTAGAGACAGGTAGTCTCTCCGAAGGTAGAAAATAGTAATGTTCTGACTGGTAGACTGGTAGTGTGTGTGACCAGTAGACAGACACTGGTAATGCCTCCGAATATTACCTAAAGTGTCTCTGACTGGTAGAGACTGGTAGTGTCTCCAACTGATAGACACTGGTAGTCACTCCGAAGGTTTGTTTGTTTGTTTGTATTTGTTTATAAGAAAAATTCTTACACGTCAAATGGTTAAACATAGATAGGGTAAGGTAAAGACCAGTGGCATCTCTGACTGGTGAGACAGGGAGTGTCTCCGTCTGGTATAGGCTAGTAGTTCCTCTGGCAGGCAGACTAGGATTCTGAGTTTTGATAGCGACTGGAATGGTAAAGACACCGGCTTTTCCTATACAATATTTCATTCTTCATCACCACTTAACTACCTTAGTAATCTACCTACACTGCACGCTAGGTAGGTATACCTATACTTACGTTTTTATCAAACATTATCCATGAAGGTAGGTCCGGAGCTTGCTTTCGACAGTAAAGTGAGGGTACTTGATTTCCTGATTCAGCTTTATCGACCAGCATATTTACTCCCCCAACTCTGGCGAACACCGGACGGACGCCGAAGTTCTTTTTTCCCACCTGAAAATGGTTGGAAATTAAACTGTGGTAAAATTACCCAACCACAGCGATCAGTCCGGAAATATCGCTGGTAAAAGATGCCTATCACAGGCAGGAACAAAACATGGGCAAAACAATGGAAAACGTGTTTCTAACAAAAGGTCTCGACCTGAGCAAGTGAGAAACCAGGGTAGGCATAGCAATTGGGGGACATAGAGAGTTATCATGTTCCTATCCTATTAGCCAGCTTTTGTCTAGATGTATATTATGACTTGCCAAAGGGTTGGATCCATATCCAGGCAAGAATGGTAATCTTGGATTGCGTACAGACATGATTAAGGTATGAGCAATTAAGTAAATAGATATAGAAAGACTAAATGATAAATTAAAAAAGCTGAAACAACGCGCAACTATTAAAAATGACTGTTACCTAGCAACCGTTAAGTAGGTTTCCTTTTGTAAAAAAAAAACTCTATGGTAGGTATAAAAGTTCTACGTCCCTAACAACGGTTTTTTTATTTCTGTTTTGGTCAGTTCAGTTCCATTCACAGAGTATTTTTTTATATACCTATTTATTTTTTATATGGTTCCATTGCGGAGTAGCTCGTAACAGCTACAGATCCACCAACTTATTTACTTAGTTTTAGAAGTTACAGATAAGTTGTTGTACTACATCCATGCTGAGTAGCCCACAATTTCGCCAATGTCAGCTTTTGCACGAAGGATATTCCGCTGTTTTGGTCGGGTGGACTTCAAAAGCAATGACTAATTATTGTTCAAAAGTTAAACTTCGCGCCATTATTTTCTTCTTCTTCTTCTCATCTTATAATGGCTTCAGATAGTGCTCCAAACAAGTTCACCAATATGGCAAATGCACAAACGCCGTGCGAAGCCAAAAAAAAAATAGAAAAGAAAGTTCACCAATTTCAATGTCAATACACTTGTAATTATATTTTGTATAGTCATGTCGTCAAGAGACTCCGTCAGGTCATAACCCAGTTTAAATGGTGGCAGAAAAACCGAGTATTTACACGGAAAATCCACCATTTTGAAAATACTTAAATTTAACTACATCGAGAGCATTGCAGGCCTCCGTATCGGAGAGCTCGATGACATCACACATAATATGTGCTATCTAAATAAGTTACACCGGTTAAAATGCCACCAAATTTACACAAAATAACTCGAAAAAACACATTAAAATGTAATCACACATTAATGCAATTAGTATGTAATACAACGACGACTAATGATTTTTCAATTCAAAAATGGCAAATTAAATCTGTTCCAATATGTCCTTCACATGCCCTTTTTTTTCTTTATAATTGGCGCCGCACGGCTTTTTCATTTGCCATTTTCAAGTTATTTTTCATTTTCATTAGTGTATTTTCAATATAATTTGCAGCGTGTGTAACGTTGCAAACGTCTTTCCAAGTCGTCAAAGTCAAAGTCGAGCTATGTTAGTTTTATATGCATTTAGTAAAACGGTGGCCGTTTTACTAAAACTTAGGTAGACAATTTCCACCAATTTGAAAAGACATGCAATTCACTTCCATTTCATTTCACTACACTTGTGCTCTTTAAACAAGCTACATTGGTTAAAATAGCACCAAAATAACAAAATAACTCAAAAAAACACTAGGAAAATTAAGACAATTGAAGAAAACGCCCGACGGACGTCTCTTTACGAAAATGGCGGGAAGAGTCCACAACATGTCTTCTTCTTCTTCTTATCTTAGGTAATGGCTTCTGTGCGTTATTTGCAACAATTTAGCCAATGTCAAGTGTTAAAATGGCAACTAATTTGAACTATAAGAAGTGAAGTGAGTGAATGAATCTAGTTTTTGGTTTTGTTCACAGATGACAGATGGTTTTGTTTTGGTTCCATGTGGGTTTTGTGGATGTCATAGATAAATTTGTTATATATAGAAATAGAGATATATCTCCCGCCAAACCCCTCTTTAGGAACTCATGCGCGCCTTCTATATTCGACTAAATGAACTTTTGCCATAGTAACTATTATTTATTGTGCTTTAGCTCTATTTGCATTTTTCATACTACATAAATAGCTAGCTACCTACCTATCGCTATATATGTATGCCTCTATAGCAAATAGGCATACATATATAGCGATAGATAGGTGCCTGGCTATTGTTAGTAAAACAACGTTTTCAAACACAATATGCACCTTTTTATTTTTAAACATACAATAGTCATTATTCATTAGATCTACCTATACACATTGCCGTGGTGTGTCCGGCCTAAGCATAGACCCCTCCATCTTCTCCCATGGATGTCGTAAAAGCCGACTAAGGGATTACCCGGACTTGTTAGTATGATTTGTTGGTATAAGATTTGTCCTGGCTGCTAGTTTATTATGGAATGTGTTAATACTGGAAGAAAGCGTTAGTTGAGTCAGTCGTGGGAAGCAATGGCGGCGATGAGCTCACCACTTGTCACGCCTATATTCCACGATGGTGCAACCCACTGTGAAAAGCGGCCCAATGAGGCTCTGCCTACCCCTTCAGGAAAAACGCGTGTGTCTATGTATGTATGTAAATACATTATAATGACTTATTTCGTCTCGCTTGAGGGGCGAAATTATTATTTTTTGGTGTTTTTTGCTCATTACAGTTTATCAACACTTCTTCAGATAGAGAAAGTTGAATTCGCGAGCGCTAAGAGACATAACACACATGTTTTAATTGATAGTATCTCATAAATATCATCAGTTTTGCTAATTTGACCGTAAACAAACCCTTTTTTTGTTTATAGTTAAAAAAATACCTTTAAGTATACCTAGTAAACTTATTTTGCAGTTTTTCCACCATGTTTATGTACTTTTTTTTTACAAAATAATTGTATTAAGTATATCAGTTATCTAGTACCTATAACACAGGCTCTGCTTATATTGGGGCTAGATAACATTGTGTGAACTAGCATTATGTATTTATTTATTTTATTGGTGTTAAGTACTCAGGTGGATGCTGTTGCCTATTCCCTAATTTCTACTCGCAGTCGGCTGTTACGACATCCACGGGAGTGGTCTATTCTCAGGTCGGGCACAGCAAGTTACCTGTAAATATGTTAGTATTCTGTAAATCAATGTCATTATTGAGGGGGCCCCAATGTGACGGTCTCTTCTCGCATATCGCGGTTGAAACTCGCGAGTCAAGTTTGTTGCGATCGTGCTGCATAGTTCGTCGAAATCACTTCTTGTCCGGCACAGGAAACACTGTAATCAAAGAATTACATTTGTTAACAACTAGCCTTTTGCCCGCGGCTTCGCAAGCATGTTGTTGGGATAAAAAGCAGTAACCCCTACCGCCCTTCGCAAGCGTTCATCCACACACCAAAAATCTATAAATAAAAAAACTTTATCATCATTTGCATGCTAGATACTTTTTAGTAGGTAGAGCTTTTTTGTGAGAGTTCGTTCAGAGGAATCCAATAGGGAGAAAAATATCTTAATCATTGGCGTCACTGAATTGCATGGATCAGAGGTTGCTGTTAGGCGTTCTTATGATGAAAAAGAAGCACTAAACGTACTAAGCAAGACATCTAAACGCGTACCTACAACACTAAAAACATCTAGACTTGGTAAATACAAGACGGGCGCTAATCGCCCGTTGAAAATATATTTCGACTCCCCTGAGATCGCAAAGGAAATACTACGAAACAAAGACAAGATTACGAACAAAAACATAAAATTATTTTCGGATCAGACTCCAGCCCAACAACTGCACATGAAAGAAGAAAGTAAGAATATATATTTATTTGTATACAAGAGCTACACAGAAACACAGAACACACTAAGAAGAAACAGATATGAAGGTACTAGGTGTAACTCAAGTAACAAAATGGTTCTGCCTCAGCATGAGTTGGTTGACAGCAAGCTAGCAACCAACGCTGGTCTTCCGGCAGAACCACTTGTTGGCGTTACGGCTAACCATTCGCAACGACTATACACACAACTAACATAAAGAAAACTAATAATAAGATGAAGGAACTAAAACAGAAGCTTCTTAAAAGGCATGAGAATGGCGAAACGGAGTTGACTATAAAATATATAAAGGGATATCCCAGAATTGTTTCGTCGTCAAAAACTGATAGCACCTTCACAACGCTTACAAACTACTTCTCTTAATGACAAAAAGCATGGCCAAGAAGTTTCGTACCAAATAATGAAAACATACGACAATCTGGACGATCTACACACAACAATGAATTTCGTCTACACAAACATAAGAAGCATTATTACTCCAGGAAAACTCGATGAACTTAAATGTATTATTAAATACATTAGCGTGCAAATACATCTCATTTGATAACTGAATCATGGATCAAAACGGATGAAAAAGCTAGTAGAATCCAAATACCTCACTACACTCATTTCTATAATCACCGAACAGACAGGAGAGGTGGTGGCGTAACTATTTTGGTACACAACAATTTTAAACACAGCCTAAGCGAAGAACTTTAACGGTTTTGTAACGGTTTAAATATATTTAAGGCTAAACTAAAAAATCACAAATTAACTAAATTTGAATTGCGACCCTGTATGTGGTAGCATTCTCGCTCACTCGACCGCGACCGGTATCGCCGTCCGTCCGCCAAACGAGCGATCTTTTCTACTTATACCCACTTATTTATTTTTATTATTGTCTATACATACTTAGATGCAAATAAAAAATGAAAATAAGATCCAAACATGTTTACTTGCAAATTAGTCATACATATAGTGTTTTTGTTGTTATATAATTACTTATACCTACTTTATAATTTAACCCACGTTCTATATGCTCACTGCTTAATTTAGAACTTAAGTTTAAATTAGTAATTTCTCATTAAGTGAAATGTAATTTCTTTTGAGAATAAATATCTTTAACCTGAAGTGCTCGCATTGCAGTGTTCCGGTTTGAAGGGTAGGTGCCAGTGAAATTACTGGCACGAGACTTTTCATTTTTGTCTCAGGGTGGTGGGTGCAGTGCAATGCCACATAGGGCGGGTCGTAGGTGAACGTGACCTATGTGCTTGTTATTGTATTGTTAAAGGCAGAGGTTGCCGCTTAACATCATCTCTCTGTGGGCCGTCTGCTTGTTCCGCCATTAATATAGTTAAAAAAAATTGTAACGTGTTGTCCATTTACCTACACAAGAACAACTCAGTGTTTCCAAATTTTTGCAAATAAATAAATAATCTAATCTTTCGGATTTTGATTTGATTAATCAAAATCCGCTCAACCTTTACGGAGTTGAATTGGAACAACACATATAACGCGAGCGTAGCTGCGGGCGAAAGCTAATAAAATAGAGATGTCCACCCTCAAAGTACTTTCTAAGTATTCAATAAAGTTTTTTTTTTTAATCTGATGTGTAGTCGGTGTTTACCTCCTACATACAAACTTACGAACTATAATATTATAAGTGTAGTTAGATTAATTGAGGAGTTACGCTTCTACGCGTTCCTGTTAGTTATTATGCTGAAGGTAATACATACCACAGCTACCGAAGGATCCATCACAAGGATGGGTATCCTGGAAGCGTATTTGCAGTGATATGTACAGTCCATTTCCTTCTGATCATCAGTTATTTTATTCTGCAAATAAATAAAATAAGATGAGGCGACATTGAGAGTATCTGTTTACATATTATATACGTATGTTGTGTACATACATAGGTAGTTAAATAAAATAAATAATGCTGGATAGTTCACACAACATTATCTAGCCCCTAGCTAAGCAGAGCTTGTGTTATGGTGCTATCCATAATCACCACGCTTGGCAGGCGGATTGCGAGCGGGTGATCGCAGTATTCGGGTTGAGCACTCAATAGGATGCTGCTGCCCATCCCCTGGTGTAACTACTAGTTATTAAATTAGCATTAAATATACATACCTCTTTCATCGGTTCACGAACAGCCTGGGACACAGCATTTCATAAAAGACATGATTTTTATTTATCCGGCCAGTTGTGGAAAGCTATGGCGGCGATGAGCTCACCACTTGTCACGTCTATATTCCACGATGGTGGAAATTATCCAAATTAATGCAAATTATTTTAATTATCAATGCAATTTTTTTACAATTTTGACTGGACTGACATATGCTAAGAGAGCTGCCAACTCAATTTTTAAAAAACAGCCAGATCACTACCAAAAAAACCAAAATCCTCTTTATGAAATTTATGTTCAGAAAGCAATTCTTGTCTGAACTTGTTAAGTAGTGCATTATAGCACCCTTACAGCAAAAGCTGTTTTAGCCTACTTTTAAATATACTTGGTCTATCAATTGTTTTTATGAATAACCAAAATTATTGTAGATGGAATAGAGCTAGGCTAGAGTGAATAGGTGCCTTCTAGACCTTTGCGCTCCATCTTCGGCCGCATCGTCACTTACCAACAGGTGAGATCGTGGTAAAACAAAGGTCTATGTTAAAAATCAAACATTGTTAAAAAAAAATGGAAGAAACTTTTTATTTTTTTTGTTAGTTTACGCAGTTACGTACTACGTTTAGGTAGTTTAGTAGTACGCCAACCACTAGCTGTCACAAACCTGATTTTGCTGGTAGAAGATGCTGTTAGCATGAAGCCCACCTTTTTGTAACATTATTGTATGTGCAATAATGTATAAATAAATAAATAAATTGATTGTACACACACAATAATTTTATGACGTTTTCTGTTGGATTACGATTTTTAAAATATTATTTCGAACAAAAAACCATATTTGTATCATGTTGCTAATTTACAGTAAACATACGTCCTTACTTTCTCTAGATATGTCAACCGGGACTTCTTCTCTACTGACAGACTGACTTTTTTTATTACATTTTCTTATTTTGCTTTGGCTATAGATGGTTTTTTTTGTAGCTGATGATGTTGGTTTATCGCCAGATCTAGCTATAACATTTCTGAATTGGCATCACTGACGTCTAATCTGATACTTTCTGATTGGATGAACTGTAGAAAAAAGATGGCTGATGTTGTTTTTTATAATGGCCTGGATACTGGTCCGTGTTGACTAAGAAGCTTATTTTTGAAAATAGCGAAATCTATAATGTACATATTTCAACTCTGAGTACTCAATGAATTGGTAGTTGTACCATGGTACCTGTTAAATGATTGACGACCCTGGTGGATGTGCAGTGACTAGACTAGTGTGATATGATTAAAATAACACAGTTTCTTTAATTTAATTCAATTTCTGTAATTCGTACTACGAATTTTTTTAGACTAGTGTAGCCTATTCAATTTCCTGCTCGCCCAACAAATGATTCTGTGCAGACCCTAAAGCAGAGAAAAACTGTTTTCTTTCTTCCATAACATTGAGAAAACTGACCAAAATGATTGACATCGGGAACAAAATAAGCGCTTTCTTTGTATTTAACTCAAGCTTTGGTCCGAGAGAAGGTGATGTAAGTTCTCTAACTCCCATCACTACCTACCCATTCGTTCTCAAAAGTGGCTTACAAAAGTGGGTGTAATTCTTTCAGGAATTGAAAAGAATATTGTTCTACCATCCCAGCAATATCGGTCCAGATGCTCGCAAAATGCAGGTTGGGCTATGTGAAGCTGTGGTCAAGTTTATGACGTAAGTAGATACAGTACATAAGTTAATTACCCCAAGTCTTTTCTTCAGTGCCCCCTTATGTACACCCCAACCAAACATTAATTGGTGGCTAAAAAAAACGCTAAACGACAGGCTAAAAAGAAAAAAAAAAAAATTGCCACATTCTTTTTTCTTCAGTGCCCCCTTATCAGCACTGACCGCTCCCGTTAGATATCCAAAGGCAAATTGTTAAAAAAGAAAAACACAGCTTGGTATAGTGCAGTGTTTCATGATGTTAAGTCTAGGAGTTGTTTTGCTTTGAATATTTTTGGTTCTACTCCTGATTCGTTCTGCCCATTCATGTTCCGTTTCTTATTCATGCCTGTATTTAGCCAAAAATCCTAAAAGTACCTGCACATAAAGGGCCGGAACAGTCAGTATACCTACCCAAGTTTTTGCAATGATTCCTGGAGGAGTCCCTTTGAGAGATACTAATGATTGTTTGGATGCTTCTCTTTTGCAAGATGAATGCCCTGTCCATATTATATTTGTAGCTGTTGTCCCAAAAACAAATGCTATATCTAAGTATTCATTAATTCAACTAGCGCATAGTATACCATTTTCAATCGTTTAGTACTGATCTCATCACGTTTGAGAGTACTTAGTACAATGCGTAGAGGGACTAAGTTGCATTATGACTAGTCATAGGGCGAAGTAGCCATTATAGTTAGTTAGATCTACTGCACTATTGGTTATAAGAGAGGAAGGCACACATAGTGTCCTCGATCAAGTGTCATCAAGCTCTATGTTCCAGGACCTTTTCTTCAGAGCCTTGTGAAGCTTTACAGACACAAACAAAGCGTTACATATTTTATCAACCCGAGAAAGGCTACTGGATGGTGCTGGTAAATAGTTGTACCTATCTTATTATAAGTCAGTCTTATAGCAGACTTCAAGACTGCTTAATTTGATTGCAGGTTGTAAGAATACCATACACAACAAAAGCTGTACCAGCAGTAGGAGAGAATCAGAGTCAGGATATTGTAAGTACCTCGATCATCATCATCACCCTTTTAGTCCTTCACTGCTAGATGAGGCCTCCCCATAAAATCTTTTGGGGGATTTACCATAATCACCACACTTGGCAGATTGGATTTGGTGATCGCAATATTGTTTTCGAGTATTCAGGTAGATGATGTGCAATCCATAAGAGGAGATGGAGGGGTATATTCTTAGACCGGACAAACCTCACCACAGTACCTCGATAATCAATCTTAAGAGTCTATCAAATTAGGCTCCCTCTTCAACGCACGCGGTTACCGCCATCTAGCTCGCACTAGCGGCATGGCGCGCAATAATGTTTTTTTTTATTTCTTACGCCGAAAATAGACTTTAATAAAAGTCAAAGATTGCTGCAGTATTGTTGATGTAACAGAGGATCATGTTTTAAGCAATACATAGTGCTCTATTCATAGAAACCATAAGAATCATTTGAATTGTCTTATAAACTAGTTATTATAGTTGAATTTACCCCAGTATCAGTTTTAATTAGAATTAGGTATAACCAATCTATTGTCTACAGATGCATCCATCAGTAATGTATGAATTGTTTTAGAATTAGTTTTAACCAATCTATTGTCTACAGATGCATCCATCAGTAATGTATGAATTGTTTTAGAATTAGGTATAACCAATCTATTGTCTACAGATGCATCCATCAGTAATGTATGAATTGTTTTAGAATTAGGTATAACCAATCTATTGTCTACAGATACATCCATCAGTAATGTATGAATTGTTTTAGAATTAGGTATAACCAATCTATTGTCTACAGATGCATCCATCAGTAATGTATGAATTGTTTTAGAATTAGGTATAACCAATCTATTGTCTACAGATACATCCATCAGTAATGTATGAATTGTTACTATCCGCATACAAAATGTTCCACCTATTCAGAGGCCCGTTCAAAGACATTTCAACTGAGGAAATATACTCTAAATGCGAGCAGTTTTTCTTGCCTGTAAGTATGTATTCAATTAATTATGTTTACTCTAAATGACTTACCCAGTTAACTAAACTGTAATAATTTATATTTCAGTTCATAACATCAAAGAAATTCACCAATGATGTGTCAGATGTGGTCCAAGGGATCAACTATTTGCCATTGGATAAGAACTCCTTCTTCAGCGTCTTGTGTTTCATTGATTTGCTGGAAGTGAACCATCCAGATTTCAAATGTGTTTCTTTTGTCTACAATGAACAACTCATTTGGTAAGCACTTCTTGCTAATCTAACGCTGGGCCTCATGCTGTTTTTTCACTCTTGTTTTTTTTTCTTCTAAAACTTTCTTCAAAACATATTGTTTGTCAACACAATTATGCCATCTACTGCTAACTTTTTTATTTAACATAGACAATATCAGCATAGAAGTGTAGTGTAGTTTACATGTCACAGTAAGATTCATCCCCTTACACCTTCTGTCACCCCCTAATACCAGCCCTCCGCACACATTCTAAGGCGGTCATCCCCTTTCACTCCTTTAACTCACTTACACTCCCAATGTCATGCTTTCTTTCACCCACACTCCCCCCTCTGACCCCATCCCTCTCATCTCACCCTTCCCCCATCACCGCCCCTCCACATCCGCGTAATCATCATTCATTATTTACATTTGTAAATCACTTAGGTACCTAGGTATTATCAAGTTAATTAGTATTATCGATCTCCCTTGACTGCCTAGACTACCTAGACTAGTCTAGAGAAATGGCCACCTTCGTAGGGAAATACAATCTGAATCGAAAACACAATGTTTGCAGTAAGATCTTACTATGGAAAATATTATATCCATAATGTGATAATCTTTACTGTGACATTATGTTCAAAAATACCGATGCAATTTTTGACAATCATTTATAAAAATGTATAGCAAAAGACTGAACAGCAAGCAACTTAAGAATAAATAATAGTACAAGTATGTTGGAATGCCACATTGGATCAGTGGCGCGATCATGTAACTCTGTTGTTATCAGTTTCAATCGATTTCAATGCTGTTTCTAATTGAAATGACGTTCTTGCGATTACGTGATTTACGCAGTCTAGTTTTTTTATTCTACCATATAATATCTTTCTCATCTTTATCTTTTCACATAATGTTTGCCATCAATAGCATCTTAAAACCACAAAGGTTTGAGCTGGTGCTACCTTGAGTCTATACATCAATTAGGTAATTAGTTGCAATCAAGCTTTGTAGGTAAACTGCGTAAATTGGGTAATCACAAGAGCATCCTTTCGGATAGAAACACCATTGAAACTGATTAAAACTGATAGCAACAGAGTAACGTAATCTAGCGGGAGTCATTTTATCACATCACATCACATCACATCACACTAATATTATAAAGGCGAAAGTTTGTGTGTGTGTGTGTGTAGTGTGTTTGTTACTTCTTCACGCTGAAACGGCTGGACGGATTTGGATGAAATTTGGAATGAAGATAACTGGACTCCCAGAATAACACATAGGCACATTTTTATCCCGATATTCCCACGGGATCGAGACTTAGGCGGGTGAAACCGCGGGGCACTGCTAGTAATGAATAAAATGCTTTTGAATTTTAATTCAACATTTTAGGGTTAATTCTAAATTGTTTAGCATGAAAAGTGAACATCAGGACCACATCTCATGAATTATTTAAGATAACTCTTAATTATATCAACAAAAACACTATGCTTAGGTCGAAAATCTTGATATTTTGGCCTTCTCATTTCTTTCAGGAATAACTTATCCACAAGTGACATGCTTACACTATACCAATACCTAGTACAAACACTACTGCCCCAGCAAGTGGAAAGAGAGATCCAAGGCGGCCCAGTGGCAGCCGCCGAGAGACACGGCAGGTTCATCAGCCCTCCTGAGGGCATACGAACTAAAGAGGATTTAAATAGAGTCATCAAAGTTCATTTGAAGCTAGAAGATGATACAGAGATGAGGGTGTACTATCTCATTGTGTATAGGACTTTGAGCGCTACTGTTTGCTTCACTGTTGATGGTGAGGTTTCCTTTCTGTCCATCCATCAATTATGTCAAATTTTAAGTTTTACATGAAAACCGGGACCTGTCAATTTGACATGCATTAATAGTCCTGTAAACTAAGCATTTCTTCATGAGCACGCCGCGCCGTTCAGATCACTAATTTCATAAAAGATAGTTTTGAAAGAAAAAAAAACCTACAACATTAAAAACGTGTTTCGCCGTTTAGGTGTAGGAGGCCATTTTGGTCAAACTTTAATTCACCATAAATAGGTAAATAATCAAAATCATCTGAATGAAGTTAATTTCCGATTCCAGCAAAGAAAACCTTGGAGCTGGAAACACTGAAGTCTCTGGATGCGTTCATGGGGCCTCAGCTCTCAACAATAGCGTCATCCATCAGTGAACAGTGCACAATACACGCACTGCAGAGAGCACAGCTTGCTAGTTCTGAACACAAGTTCATCTACTTCAATAGACTCAACTTGGCTATCAAAACTTCTGTAAGTATTATTATATTTAGTGACGCGGGTATAAGGAACTACGAGTACCATGGACACCATCTGGAACAAATATTTGCAGATCATGCATCATTAGTCCCGAATCGATCCCGAACTTCTCGCATCTCAGCAGGCTACTCGCCCGCCGTGCCACGGAGGTCGTCAGTTCATTATTCCAGTAGATAATATAATAGACCCTAAAATTATTAAATAAAAATAAATACTGTGCGTTGGTAAGCACATCACTCGAGAAAGCCTGGACAGACTTGCTAAAAAAAAAACATTCGTAATATTCTGAATTAAGTTTATAGGGATAGAAAAATTTAAAAATTCTGGAAAATTTGGTAGTGTTTTTTTGTATGAACTCAAGACCATTGGACAGGACAACATTGTGTTGGGTCAGCTAATTATTTATAAATATTAATAAGGAAATAACATGCATATCGGTAGGTAGTTAGGATATGTATCTTTTTTTTACTTTGATAGACCCTCAATTGACCGCAATCTCACGAAACCTGTTGGTAAGTGACGATGCGGCCGACCGGTTAGAGCACGAAGGTCTAGAAGACACCTATTCACTCTTGCCCATATTATAGTTTTCAGGAAAGACAGACGACAGCAACTTGTTCCATTCCATAGCTGTACCACAGATAAAAGAATACTAGCTGTACAGATTACAAAGGTGGAAACGAAACGCTTAGTGCGAATTGCGAGTATACCTACTTTTTTTTTTTATGTCTCCTTTATTTATTTTCTTGTGATCTACCTTGAGGCATTGAGCAAGAGTTTTGTGCTTCTTTTGTGCTTGACATGAATGGTATACGCCCAGTGGCATATCCACGACTCTAATTCAGTACATATTCTTTTAGATACTAGATGAGGTCTTGAGGGGCTTTCCTCTTTATCCTTCTGAAAGTTGTGGACTTTTTCATGAGACTGTTTACAACCTGGTTAGGGTGTTGCTCCATTCGTTTGGCATAGCATTTGAGCTTGTTGCAAATATCTTGTTGACTGTTGGCATCTCTAGGTCGCGATGTAGTTGTCAGTTTGTAATGTACCATTTATCTCCTCTTCTTTTTGCTGTCTTTATTAATTCTATCTCAAATACATTGTCTAGTTCCTACCACCTTTATGCAGATGACCTCCAAATTTATAAACGCGCACCAGTTAGTGAGCTGAATATAGCTATTCAAAGTGTTAACGGTGACCTTGCGCGGATTCTTGCCTGGAGTGAAGCGTATGGCCTTAAAGTGAATCCTAAAAAAACTCAAGTAATTATCGTTGGCAGCTCGAGGATGATTCGGAGGATTGATTGGTCTATTTTTTGATAGTGTTCCTATACCTTTCAGTGACACAGTTAAGAACTTGGGTATATTAATGACAAAGAGTTGTCATGGGGACCGCAGTTGTCAGAGCTAAGCCGGAGAATGTTCGCATCGGCAGCTTCTTTGAGGCGTCTGCGAAACTTTCTTCCAATTGCCACCAAAGTTATGCTTGCTCAATCTCTCTTACTTCCTATTCTTGACTATGCTGACGTTTGCTATCCGGATCTTACTGAAGACCAACTCGATAAGCTTGAGCGCCTTCAGAACTTTGGTATCAGGTTTATATTTGGCCTACGAAAATTTGACCACGTTTCCGAATACCGCACTAGGCTTAAGTGGCTTCCCATCCGCCTACGCAGGAGTACTCACATTCTTTCTCTCTTATATAGTATCTTATTCAATCCTTCCACTCCTACTTATCTCAAGGAGCGCTTTGAATTCCTTCATGTTTCCAATCCACGTTTGTTACGCTCCTCTGAAACATTGAAGCTAAATATACCTGTGCAGACTACTACATTCTACGAATATTCTTTCACTGCTCAATCTGTACGACTGTGGAATGCTTTACCTGAGAATGTCAGGCGGGCGAAATCCCTTCCTATCTTTAAAAAACTGCTTCATAGTCACTTTCTGTCCTAGTTCCACATGTGATTATATTTATTTTATATTTATTTATTTTTATTTGGTAGGTATAGTATGTATAAATTTATGTATAAGTATTATATTTTATCAAGTTATGATATTCCTTTTTTTAGTTGTATATTTTAATAATATAAATTGTATAAATACTTAGGTAGGTATATATAAATTTGTGTAGCCATAGTATAAATTTATAAATTAGGTAGTAATTTGTTATATTTATTTATTTTTAATTTAAGAGATTGTATTCCAGATTTTAAGCCACCGTTCTATGTCGTGCAAATAATTCCAGTCCATCCCAAGGTTGTCTGGCAGAGATCGCTTATAGCGATAAGACCGCCCATTGTACTTCCGTGTTTAGTTTAATATTAATTCTTAATTAGCTTATTTTCTGTGTTGTGCAATAAAGTGTTTTCTATCTATCTATCTTCTACCATGGTGCATTCGTTGTCATGCGTAGCATTTTAGATTAAAAGCGTTGCAAAATTTCCAGGTTTGAGTTTGCCGCTGTACCCCACAGCTCAGCTCCATAGGACCATACGGGTTTTAAAATGCATTTGTAGATGAGGAGTTTGTTGTCCAAGGATAATTTGGATTTCCGAGCCATTAGCCAGTACAACTTCCTGAGTTGTAGGCCTGGGTTGTTGGTTGTTGTAGCCTTTCTTTTTGTGAAAATGTGCTTCTTCCAATTGAGGCGTCTATCCAAATATATACCCAGGTAACGCACATCATCGCATTGAGGTATCTGGATTATTCGTTTTGGTTTCGTTTGCTCTAATACGCCAGTCCCTTAGCCAGATAGAGACTTCGTTTAGGCTTTTTTGTAGCATGGCCGATGCAACAACTGGGTTTTCGTGAGTGGCAATGAGAGCTGTGTCATCAGCGAATTTTCCCACAAGGACGTTTTCTGTTGTTGGTTGTTCGAAGGTGTATATGAGGTACAAAACTGGGCCCATAACGCTACCTTGGGGACACCAGCATTTGTACAATGGAGTCCAGTTCGATCCTCTCCATGCTTCACATAGAAGTGCCGTTGATTTAGGTAGGATTTTATCAGAAGATAATAATTTATAGGTAGGTCTTTCAGTATCTTGTAAAGCAGGCCCTCGTGCCATACACGGTCACAGGCCTGAGAAATATCCAAAAAAGCGGCCAAGTGCGAGTCGGACTCGCCCATGAAGGGTTCCGTAACAGCAAGTAACATAATATAAAAGTTCTTGGATGGATTACGATTAATGACGTATTCAAAAAAAACTACTTACTAGATCTCGTTCAAACCAATTTTGAGTAAAAGTTTACATGGTAATTGTACATCATATATTTTTTTTTAGTTTTATCATTCTCTTATTTTAGAAGTTATGGGGGGGGACACACGTTTTACCACTTTGGAAGTGTCTCTCGTGCAAACTATTCAGTTTAGAAAAAAATTACATAAGAAACCTCAAAATCATTTTTGAAGACCTATCCATAGATACCACACACGCATGGGTATGATGAAAAAAAAAATTTGAGTTTCAGTTCTAAGTATGGGGAACCCCAAAAATAAAAAACTACTTACTAGATCTCGTTCAAACCAATTTTGAGTGAAAGTTTACATGGTAATGTACATCATATATTTTTTTTAGTTTTATCATTCTCTTATTTTAGAAGTTACGGGGGGGGACACTTTTTACCACTTTGGAAGTCTCTCGCGCAAACTATTGTTTAGAAAAAAATTATATTAGATAGATAGATAGATAGAAGATAGAAAATACTTTATTGTACACCTTAATAGCTAATAATACAAACAAAAAGAAACAAACTTAACTATATAATTAAAAGTACAATGGGCGGTCTTATCGCTTAGCAGCGATTTCTTCCAGACAACCTTTGGATGGAGATAAATTTACAAGTTAGGAAGAATGGTCGGGGGTGTATGTATATTAAAGGGACAAAAGAAGTGAAAAAATAATAAATACCTATCTACTAACTAAGAACATAAACTTGTAAAAACTACTTAAAATATTAAAATATTACACATAAATACCATAAATACTTACACTACAGTAAAATAATACATACAGATACATAAATACATATATATATATACATACGTACTTATACTGAAGTGAAGGGAAATAATACTATAAGAAGAAGCGATTACTACCTACGACATTTCTGAGAAGTAGAAGATTTTAACCCGGGCTATTAGGAACCTCAACATAATTTTTGAAGAACTATCCATAGATACCTCACACGTATAGGTTTAATGAAAAAAAAATGAGTTTCAGTTCTAGTATGGGGAACCCCAAAATAATTGTTTTTTTTTTTCAATTTTTGTGTAAAAATCTTAATGCTGTTCACAGAATACATCTACCTACCAAGTTTCAACAGTATAGGGGTGCGTTCAGTGGGTACACTCTGAGTGTTGGTTGTCACCAGAGTGTAAGGTTATTCCGTTCACAGGCTCGGTGAGAGCGTTTGGTTAGCGTCACGTGACCCTAACCGAACAACCACCTCTGACAATTCTGACGTCTGTCAAAGTCAAATCATGTTCTTGTCACCAAAGAGGAGTTGTTCCGTTCGGAGGCTCGGTTAGAGCGTTCGGTTAGCGTCACGTGACCCTAACTGAACAACCACCGTTTTGGGTGGGTGTTCGGTTGTTACAATTTTGACGTTAGATTGCTGACAAAGTCAAGTCGATCCCACCCTTCCCCCCCAAAAATCCTGTTCCATCCATAGATGGAGAAATATTTTATGTAAGCCCAACAAGTAATATAGTAACTGCGAAAGTTCCAGATTCCACGAGAGGGTTTTTTATAAAGTGAAACAGGAATTGTTATCAGCTCCTGGATTACTTTGCTATTAAATGCTCTAAGAATTTGTTAATCAATCACGCTGTAACAGCTGAACCGATATTGATGAAATTACATCCACAGATATGTTCAGATGTCCAGTAGCGGTTTATGTTGGCTGATTGATGATGATGTCGCAAACATCGCCATTATTTTGTCTGTGAAATATCAAGGCTAGCTTTTGTCAAATTTGTCAGTACCTATCAAGGCTGGAAGGATCTTTGTTGTCAAGTGCACGTCGGATCACACGCATTCAGGGTTCCGTACCAAATGTACCTCAAAATTCTCGAAATGTTTCGAAAGTTTTTTGTGTATATTGGTAAAATATAAATACACACTTAAATATGCTTTCAGCGATAATGCCGCCCATTTTACTGTTTTTTTTTATACTACTTTTATTTCTTGGTGTAGGTACAATAGGGTGTTAGTAGTTATATCGATCTAAAGACATAACAAGTACCATATTTACAAAACAAGTTCCTAGGTCAAATGCAAAATAAAAAAACTTGGTAACAAACTTTTGGAAAATAAACTGACTTTGGCGGCTTTATTTTCTAAATCTATTGAAAATAAAAAAACTCTACTTCATGATATCTAAAAAAGATAAACCACATGAAAAAAAAAAAACCAATGGGAAAAAAAGAGTAAAAAATAAGGCTAATTGTTTCAGTAAAAAGGAGCTATATAAACAATGATTCAACAAATCATTCTACTTCACTACACAGCTACAATAACAATAAGGCTTTGGTTTTGTCATTCATTCATTCAAAAAAAGTGGAGCTGACAATGTTGAAATAGAGCTGAATTTAGCTCTGAAAGAGCTAAATTGGCAACACCGGGTGAATAAAGCGTTTGTTTACATCAAAAATTTACAGTGGCATTGACATTCCGTGTCAATCCAAGTCGTTCAGAGCCTCAGAGCGTGGTTAAAAAAACAACTACACCCTTGGAGTGTACCCATTGAACGCACCCTAGCTCTTATAGTTTCGGAAAAAAAAGGCTGTGACATACACGGACAGACAGACAGACATGACGAATCTATAAGGGTTCCTTGTCTTTGACTACGGAACCCTAAAAAGCGGCCGAGCCATATTGTTTGTGTTCAAACGCATAGTTTATCTTAGCAACCAAACGATGAACTTGTTCGATTGTTCCGTGGGCTGCACGGAAACCAAATTGATAAGAAGGGATCAGTAGTGTTAGAGCTATCTCATAAGTTAGTCTTTTCATGAATAATATTTCAAATATTTTAGAAACGTTTGGAAGCAAACTTATGGGGCGATAAGACGCAAAATTTTCAGGATCTTTGCCGGGCTTGAGAATTAGTATGATTTCCGCTACTTTCCATTGAGCGGGGACGGCATTCCATAGCTGTACGCATTACAAAGGTGGAAACGAAATACCTACTTAGTGCGAATTGCGGGCATACCTACTGATGAGGTAATGATGGTACTGAGCCGTGCGCCTGCTTGTCGTATGATGAAAAGGAGATGGTGGGATCAGACCATGTAGCTCCTGGGCACATTCTCTGAAATGTAACCTATGCATATATATATATATATATATATATCTAACAATATTGAATGCTATCTGTTCCAGCCTCCGATAAATAGGCTACTTCCATCAACAGCTATAAAACCTGAAGTACTGAGCATTGTAGCAGAAATGCATCAAGATAAGATGAGGTAAAATTTAATTGTCCATTGATTCAAGTCTATTTTAGGTACCGCAAAGGACCTTTAGCCCTCTGCATAACGAAGTTTGTTCCTAATTTGGATATTATCCCATCAAAATCTATGATATCCCGTGGTTTGACAGTGTCTTATAAAATTATATGATTTCCAAATACCACCGATAAGTTTTGTATGGAAATTTTATAACTAATGCTAGTTTGATTCGATACAATTTAATTAGCAACCGTCAAACCATAGGTTCTAGAGATTTTATCTACAAAATTTCGTTAAGTTGAAGTAAGTAATATCCAAATGAGGATCAAACTTCCGTTTTGTATGGAGAGGCCTAGCAGTAGACTAAATAATCTATGAGATTTATGACAACTTTGAGAACCATGTTGGCATAGTGAGAGTTACTCCGACTTTCCGTGGCCCTGGTTTGTTGCGTGCCGCAATCATTGAGTCTAGTAATATAGACATCACTGGCTGCAATAGATCTTAAAACTGGCATGTAAGTACGCTCAAAATGGTGATGGAAAACATCGTGAACCAAAACGATGGGCCTTGCAACCTGTCATGGAATGCTAACATCTATGCAGTTGGAATTATCCAAGATGTAATGTGTGGACTTGCCTCTAACTACCCCTAGAGTGTGAAAATATGTATGCCATTAGGGTTTATAATAGTTACCTAATCTTTTTTTTTCTAGTCTTGGAAACTATGGTGAAATAATAATCAAAACTCCAGATGAATACTGGATCACTGGTAAATCATCAAATGAAAGAGAGTTCTACGTCATCATTCAAGAAAAAAACGCTAATCTAAAGGAAATCTCAGGTAAGACTTTATTTACAGTTTGATACATAGATACAAGAAATATGAGACCTAATTGTATCTTGATTAATATTTTATCTTTACAGATGAAGTGAAGCGAATATGTGAAGCTCAAATGAAAGGCATATTTTTTTATCCCATTTAGAAATAGACATGTAATGTAGCTAATGATGTAAATCTTGTATTATACCTTTGTAAATAACTAAATAATTAATTTAAAATAAATGTTTTATGTTTTAACATGTTTATAAATTTTGTAACATACATTATCATATTTATACCTTATCATTATAATCCTTACAATAACTTAACAATAAACGAATGCTAGTCGCGCGATACTTTCTCACCTTTCTCAAAAACTTTTCTATACATTTTCATAACCAGTTCTTTGTTTTCATAACCCCATGCTATAAGGACACTAGTTAGGCACAAAGCCCCTATAGCTATGTGCAGCAGTATTGAATCGTGTGATATTTTATTCTCCGAGACTTTACAAATACCACCAGCTACAAACAAGGTTAACAAAAACATTTTGCCAAGTAGAAGCCCTTCCAAAGGCTTGTAACCAGTATCTTTATATTTATCGTTTATGAAATGTAAACTATGCATAATTCTTGCAAACATGTTAATACAATTGGATATAATAAAACCTACCGGTCCAAATATGTATGTTAGAACATATGACAAAAATAGGAAACTTATAGAAAAGAATACCATTAAATAGTTATAGCTATTCAACTGTGCACTAGTCATGGTTGCAAATGTATAACACTCAGTTACACCATTGGTGGCAAGTAACACTATCGCTAAACAATGGCTTCTCAGCAACTGCACCGGTAAGCCACTTGCAATGAACGCCTCCCCACCGTACAGTAGCAATAAGGTGCGTGCATAACTCTGCCCAAATACTAAAACTATTAAACCGATCGAGCTAACAGTTTTACACACGTGTGAAAGCACAATACATGACTCTTGAACTTTATTCTGATCTTGTTTGTGAAGAGGCAGTTCTCTGCTCACCATTTGTGTAAAATAGAAATAACTACTGTCTTCGATTGGCCTGAAAACAAATCTAGCTGCCAAGCTCCCTAGATTGTTAACTACATCATAAGTAGCTTGTTCTTTGAACGTCAGAACAGGGCTCATTGACATCACATACTTTTCTCCTTCAGTAAGGAGTTGTTTCACTACACCTTGCTTGGCAAAGCTTACAGTTAGGGTGCTCAACTTTTTATTGAATGTTGAATTCAAGGACCCTAAATATTGGGGGAAGAAATCTCTAATGGACTTGAAATGGAAATCATCCATGTTAGCATACAATTTATCCAGAACAAGGCTGGGTACAATTTTACTTTTAAGAGCTCCCTTAGCATACAATGGTCTGTTCTTAATATACCAATAGAAAAATATATAATAGGCTGTAACAATAGTTCCTATACTGACAACTTGTGCTATAGAAAATGCTATAAGTGCAAGAGACCTGTCGTATATAATAATGGACAAAAACAGTATAGTCCTAACAAATATATGTAGTGTGTCAAACGCCACTTTTAGCTTTACAAAACAGAATAATTGTGCAATAAGTGCCATGTTTGCAGAACACAATTCCAAAATACATGAGGCAGCCACACTCCAACATCCAAAGGTATATTGGAATGCAAGTTCTGGGTGACCAAGAGGTAACAAGTTTAACCAAATATAAACAAAAACTATTGACAGGACACAACTAATTGGAACTGAAAGCCAAATCTGATTGATAATATGAGTCCAGGTGAAGTCATCCTTCTGCCCTAGGCATGCTCTATTGAACGGCTCTCGGCTCAAGAACAGTATTGTGCTCTCCAATAAAAGTAACCTGACATTCATTATACCGAGAACTTCATGACCTACATTCCTGATGACCCATGCATTGATCACAAAAGTGATGCAACGAAACAGAACTTGGAATAATATATTGAAAGATGCATTCTCAAGACTACTCATTAGCAGATTTCGCCCCATTTTGAATAATTTTGTAGCAGTTACACAATAATTTTGAGTTAGACAATAATGGCATTTGATTCACTTCCTGTTTGCTGAATGTTTCTCTTTACAACATAGATTTTCTTGTTTGATAGGCATATAGCAAACCAATGGTCATCATAGGTTATAGAGATTTTCTTAAATTGTTCATTTGGTCCAAAAGCCAATGGGTCGACTCTGAAAATAAAAAATTGAAACCGTTTTCAAACTTGATATTTGTTGGATCAGTACTCCGCAAGCACAGTATAGGTACTTGAATAAATAGCTAGGAACATTTCAAAATCAGCTTAACTGTGCTACTGGTGTTTAAAGTAAACTAGTGTCTGCTTGCGGCTTCCCTCGCATTTAAAAAGTAGCCTATAGCTCAATTCAGGTCAAACTATCTGTATTCCAAATTTCATGGAAATCAGTTCAGCCGTTTCGGCGTGATTGAGTAACAAACATCCAAACTGTGACGTTTATGATATTAGTGGGAAAGTACGAAACTATAAATATAAGCGCTAGGTACCACGGGGATTTAAAAACACTACTCACTTATTGGATAAAGCGATTAGATCAGTTATTATCGTCGCAACTCGTTCGTCGTTTTCCAATTCACCACCCGATTCAAGGACTGCACCGTCCTCTGTAAGAACCAAGTATCCGATTTGATCTGGTATTTTATCCATTATAACTGCAAATTATAATACAGCTATGAAATAAATATAATGAAAATATTACCACTACCACACGACAGCATAAAAATACTAAAAATTACCTCTCCTCTCGCGCTCGCGCTGTATATATTTTTAATGTAGTTTTTGGCAGTCACACAGCACTCTGCACTGGTACTTGGCAAAGAGGATTTAAAATATTTAAATACTGGTAGTAGAGATCCACCAACTTATCTGTAGAATGAAATGTATGTAGTTGATAGAAAAATGTAGGTAAATGGTTCTACAGATAAGTTGCTGCATCTAAAAAGTAGATATTTAGGTTTTATCTATGGTATATATCTTGCTTTTCTTGTCATTGTCGTTGTCCAAGACATAAACGTTCCATTTTTTAATGTTAATCTATGGTCTAATAATTTACCTGTGTAAAAAGGAACGGTTTTGCTGTGTGTACTCTGTGACATGGGAGGAAAGCGGTGTGTGCGCGGTGCTAATAAAAGCCGATAATAAATAATGTGGAAATACTGAAAATATGAAGTTTACATTTCAAGATATCCAACGTCGCAACTTAAACATGGTCCTTCGAGCTTAAAGACAGCAAGATTCCAGCCGCTGCCGGTCAACGACAGCACCACGCCACACGCCATTTTCTCTGAACTTCACGGAGACCGACGCGACGCGCACGCACGCAAGTCAAAAAGGTCGTACCTATCTACTTCGTGTGTCTCCTGTGAAAATTGGTAGCAAGTGCACCTACTGCTCTACACGCCGCGTTAGTCTACAAAGCTATCCGCCTACTTCCGCGTGCAGTCAAGAGCCGAGAAATTTCAGAAGATCATACCTACTGCACCAACTCTATACGCCGCGTACCTATGTAAAGTCAACAACGCTATCTGCGTACTTCCGCGTGCAGTCAAGAGCTAAGATATTTCAGAAGATCTTACAGCACCACGCCACGTGAGTCAACTACTTTATCTGTTTCCGTGTGCAGTCAAGAAGAGCTAAGACTTTCAGAAGATCATACCCACTGCACCAACTCTATACGCCGCGTACCTATGTAAAGTCAACAACGCTATCTGCGTACTTCCGCGTGCAGTCAAGAGTCAAGAACAAGTCAAGAAGAGGTCAAGATTTCGCAAATCATCGTTTTCCTGCGTTCAATTCGAGCATACCTACTACTTTCCTGAAAGAAGACTTCGGTTCTAAGCATCGGCATCTCAAGCTCGCGAACTTTCGCAAGTATAATTAAGTTTATCTAAAGCGTGTCGGACATTTTCAGTTATCTGCCAAGCAAGAACGAATCAATCGATCAGATCAATCAATCTAAATTCAAACTATTTTTTAAACAAACTTGTAACTTTTTAAATTTTCAAGCCAAGGTGGCAGCATTGTAGCATAATCGTGCAGCGAAACAAGCAATTTCTTGTTTGTTGGGGCTTGATTGGCAAAAAGACGCCAATGCGTCTGTCATATTTTTGTAAATCAAACCAAGCAAGCAAGCAAGCACGCAGCTTGTGAAATTATTACATTGCGATATTGTGAATTAAAAGTGAAAACAGATTCTAATATTAGGTAAATAATAGTCGTGTCATAAAATGGGGAGTCCGACAAAAGAATCAGAACTTGCCGCGCTAATAAAGTCTAGGGGATATGTAAAGGCAACAATAACCAGAACAAAAAAGTTCATGGACGAAAAACTGACATTATCAGGTGCTGATACAACCTGCGAAGTTAATGTGTCTGCAATTAGATTGAGACGAGAACGTATAATCTTGGCTTTCGAGGAATACTCTAGGCTTTGCCTGCAGATACATATTTTAGATGAAAATGACTGAGGATGTAGGTAAGTTTGAAGACGTATTCTTCGTAGTTGTAGCCCACATGAACGATATCATTGACAAAAGCTCAGCGAATAGCAATACCTCGCCCCCTACTTCGCACTCCATTAGTACAAACAAGGCATCTAACAACATAAAATTGCCACACATCACTATTCCCACCTTCAGTGGAAAGTATTCTGATTTCTATGCGTTTCTCAACATGTTTGACTCTGTTGTGGGGTCCACAGACAAACCGCCGGTACAAAAATTGTATTACCTTAAAACGTTTCTTTCAGGAGAGGCATTAGCTCTCGTGCAAAACCTACCACTGGTCGATCAAAGCTACATTGAGGCAGTCAATCTGCTCAAACAGCGGTACGAAAACAAGTTTCAGATCATCAATGAGCATATCAACATGCTCTTGGACCAGCAATCAATCGTGAAGTCAGTACCAACAGCACTCCGGGCGTTTGTATCAACATGTCAGCAGCACTTCGCTGCCCTCAAAAACTTGGGGGAGCCTGTTACACACTGGGACAGCATTCTTATATACCTACTGTCAAAAAAGCTTGACATCCTCTCGAGCCGTGCCTTCCAACTTGAACGTGACCAAGCGACGACGCCTACCATAAATGACTTCTTGTCGTTTTTGGATAAGCGAGCTCTGGCTTTAGAAAATACGGACAGTATTTCTGCCAGCAAGCCGCAGGTACAGAGGTATTCTGCAAACGTGGTGTCAACAAGCAACGCTTCAAAGGAGACTCCGAACTGCATATATTGTAAGTCCAACCATAAAATATTTCAATGTCCAAGCTTCAAACTCGCACCGCTCGAGAAGAGACTACAGTGTGTAAAACAGCACAAGCTATGCGAAATCTGTCTGACACCCCATGCAAGTAAAAAATGTCGCTTCCACTTCAAATGCAGTGTTTGCAAGAAGCCTCACAACACCTTATTACATAAGGATGAGGCAATCCCTGCAGTGCTGCCAACCGTCACATTGATGTCTGGTGTATTGCATGGACAAGTTCTACTGCCCACAGCTTCGGTCAGGTTATATTCGAACACAGGAACGGTGATAATGTGTAGAGCATTGCTCGACAGTGGGTCACAAGCATGTTTTGCTACGCAAAAGCTTGTAAGCCACCTAGGTGGTACTCCAAGTTGCACGAATAGCAATATTGTAGGGATAACCAATGCTGAACAAACAATAACTCACTCAATCAATGTCGAAGTGCATTCGCAAGTATACCCATTTAAAGCCAATGTGAATTGTCAGGTGGTGCCTCAAATAACATCCAGGCTGCCGCAGCGAACTTTTGACATCTCACACATAAAGCTGCCAGAGGCCAGTCAGCTTGCGGACCCAAACTTTAATAAGCCGGGTGATGTGCATCTGCTTTTAGGCGCTGATATACTTTTCCAGGCACTCCTGCCGCAACCTGTGCCTGCTGAGGAGTGTGGGGACGATACTGCTGCTTCCAGCCACCCAGACCAGCCGAGCCTGCTTCATACCTCCTTCGGCTACATCATCGCGGGGCGGATAGCCACATCTGCTGCAAACAAGGTGGTCTCTCTCTTTTGTAAAACTTGCGAATCAGACATTAGTGAGTCTTTATCCAAATTTTGGAAGCCGGACCAAGTCAATGAAATATACCCAGAGAAATTACCAGAGTTTGAGCATACTGAAAAACATTTCAAGGACAATGTCGAGCTTAACAACAATAAATTCCAAGTGTCAATACCCCTCAAGGTCCCTTTGGTTGACATGAACCACGAATTAGGAGATTCCTTTCACTTGGCTTTAAGCCGATTCTTAAGTTTGGAAAATAGATTTTCCAAAGACCCCAAACTTTTTGACGATTACAAAAAATTTATTGATCAGTATGTCTCACTTGGTCATGCAAAATACATAAATTTAAATCAGTATGACTTATCTAAAGACCCTGTCTATTTTCTTCCTCATCACCCCGTGATCAAAGAAGACAACAAAACAACTAAATTGAGAGTTGTTTTTGACGGGTCTGCAAAAACTAAAAATAAAATTTCACTCAATGATATGATGATGAATGGTCCAGTTGTCCAAAGGGATCTATTTGATGTCTTGATTGCGTTCAGACTTGGCAAACACTTTTTCATTTCTGACATAAAAATGATGTTCAGATTTATTATGCTCGATCCTCTACAAAGATCACTTCAAAACATCCTTTGGAGAGACCAGCCCAACGAGGACGTCAAATGCATTCAATTACAAACCATAACGTATGGTCTAAAAACATCATCGTACCTTGCCACAAGATGCCTCGTTGAGCTGGCTCAACGATTCAAGGCTCAGTTACCTTCTGCAACATCCGTTCTAGAGATATGTAGATGACATTTTAACTACGCGTGACAATGAAGAGGAACTGGTCAATTTTGCAAAAAGACTTGGCTCACCTACTTTCTCTGGGTGGATTTCAGCTGCACAAATGGTCTTCCAATAGTGACAAGGTACTGAGCAACATTCCAAAAGATAAACAGTACTTTGGTGAGGTAGATTTGGATAAAGACGATCTCTCTGTCAAAACTCTGGGAGTCAACTTTGACATGCGGACTGACACATTCAAACTATCCTCATCACAGCAGTGCTCAGGCACCCAGCATACCAAAAGACAAATCCTGAGCTATATCAGTAAGTTCTTCGACCCCTTGGGGCTAATGGGACCAATATTTGTTCAGGCAAAAATAATCATGCAGCTGCTGTGGGCTGAGAGCATAGGCTGGGACGAAAACCCACCCGATTACATAAGGGACAAGTGGATAGAATTCGCCAAAAGTCTATCAGAGATGGAGTCACTTTACATTCCACGCTGCATAAAGTCATCCAATAAGGCTACCATCCAATTAGTAGGTTTTTCAGATGCATCACTTACTGCTCATGGTTGTTGCTTATACCTTCGAGTAGTAGACTCTAATGATGAGGTAAGTATGAACTTAATTTGCTCTAAGTCAAGAATAATTCTCACAAGAACAAGCTGACCATACCTAGGCTAGAGCTAAATGCTGCCCTTTTGCTAGCCCGACTGGCTCACAAGGTACTAGAGAGTCTGCACAATAAAGCATTGAATCCACAAACTCATATGTTTGCGGACTCACAAATAGTGCTTGCATGGCTCAACACGGACATTGCAAAGCTGAACACCTATGTTGCCAACAGGGTCCGGGTAATTAATGACTATTCATTACAAAACTCCTTTAGCTGGGGGTATGTCACCACAATTGATAACCCTGCAGACTGCATTAGCAGAGGACTGCTGCCTCACGAGTTAAAAAGCCACACCCTGTGGTGGCATGGCCCATCACTACTACACAACAACAAGGTAACAATACAGAAGGCTTATGATGAACCTTCTCTCTCTTCCGACCTTCGGTCAGAGAGCAATGATGACATTTTGGTGCCGGTGGTTTGTGCTGCATCAACAGCTGATGACAAAAATTGCATTTTGCAATCAATCATAGAAAAGTTTTCTAACATAACTAAAATGACCAGAGTCTTAGCCTGTGTACTTAGATATCTGAGCAATTTAAAGCCCAATTCTGTAAAATGCATGGAGAACTTCCTGTCTGTGAACGAGCTAGATAGTGCACTAACACTATTGATAAGGTCTGAGCAAGAAAAATACTTTAGCAAAGATATTAAATGTATTCAGGCGAATGATCAGTATAATGGCAATCTGAAGTCTCTTCATCCCTTCATAGGGCAAGACAAATTGTTGCATGTAGGGGGCAGACTTCATCATGCCTCACTACCATTTTCTAAAAAGCATCCAATCATATTGCCTAAGAATTCAATTGTCACAGAATTGATCATTAGACGTGAACATATCAGGCTGTTACATGCAGGACAAAAGTTAGTTTTAAGCAGCATTAACCAAAAATATTGGTTAACAGATGGTTTGCGATGTGTCAAAAAATTAATTCACAAATGTACCATCTGCTTCAGGTTGAAGGCAGAGGCCTCGAGTCAGCTGATGAGGTCTTTGCCTGCCGACAGAGTCAACGCGTGTCGCCCCTTCGAGAAGGTCGGCATGGACTTCGCTGGGCCAATTTCCGTGAAGCAGAGTCGCATAAGAAAAGCAGTAATTGGTAAAGGTTACATATTAGTAATTGTCTGCTTTGTCACCAAAGCTATACAACTCGAGCTCGCGTCAGACTTAACGACGGACACGTTCCTAGCATGCTTCAAGAGATTTGCAGCTAGACGAAATTTGCCCAGTGCTGTCTACTGCGATAACGCGTCGACTTTTAAGGGGGCGAATGCCCGATTAGATGACCTATATCGGCTACATGGTGGTGACAGAGCACATCAAACACAGGTCCAGACATTTGCTGCCGAAAGGGGCGTAAAATTTCACTTTATTTCCTGCTATAGTCCTGTATTAGGTGTGCTCTGGGAACGGTCTGTACAAAGCGTAAAACACCACCTCAAGCGTGTAATGGCGGGAGCGTTATTGACGTACGAGCAAATAAACACAATCCTTACTGAGATAGAAGCAGTCTTAAACTCGCGTCCCATTAGCGCGATGTCTTCTGATCCTTCAGACTTCTCATGTTTAACACCTGGCCATTTTTTGACTGGTGCCCCAATGAACTCGTATCCTGAGAAAGACGTCAGCGACACTCCTACCAATCGGCTCAAATTTTGGGCTATATGCGTTAATATGAAGCAGATATTTTGGAAACACTGGAAAGATGATTATCTTACTACATTACAAAATCGTCCTAAGTGGCACAATGTTTTGCCAAACGTAACTGTAGTTATACTTAGGGAGCAAAATGTACCTCCTTTACAATGGCCCATGGCTCGTGTAACTAAATTATTTCCAGGGACTACAGATGGCATTGTAAGAGTCATAGAAGTAATGACATCCAATGGGCACTCTCATCGTAGATCCATTACAAAAGTATGTGTATTGCCAATAGATACTAGTTAAATAAGGAAGAAGTATATTCCTAGCCGACTTGTAGTATTTAAGTTTATATAATAAGTACATAATATAAAAGTTTTGTGAAAATAACTGACACTCCGTCATCGCCTTATTATGTAGGTATTATTGTTGTTAGTTACATGATAAAATAATAATTATAATAGAATTTAAGTTACATAATTTAGTAAGAAAGTTGTATATAAGCTCCTAAGCTCATGCATATTGGATTTTGATTCGCCTTGTCAATGTTTACAGCATTGATAAAACAAATAAGTTGCTATTAAGTAGGTAGCAGATACTATGTTTATGGCAATGTTAAATAATAATGTAAGTGGTTGAAGTTTATAATAGTTGGTTGTTGTTTAATACATGGTATCATAAATGTTTTAAAATGTACCTAATTTAATAATTTTCATGTAGCTGACAAATAGTTTATTTTGATTCATAATTTAATGCACCTAAAAGGCCTAATTAGCGACTATCTAAACAATTTCAAGAAAATGTTATATATCAGGTAGGTATTTAATAATTAATGTTTGCTCAATAATAGTTGTATGCAGTTATAAGTTAATCTTTGCAACATTGTAAGCCTTTTCAAACCCTTTCTTCCAAGGGTTAGTTTTGTTCTCAAAGGCCCCAGCATGTTCAAGACATTAACGTTCCATTTTTTAATGTTAATCTATGGTCTAATAATTTACCTGTGTAAAAAGGAACGGTTTTGCTGTGTGTACTCTGTGACATGGGAGGAAAGCGGTGTGTGCGCGGTGCTAATAAAAGCCGATAATAAATAATGTGGAAATACTGAAAATATGAAGTTTAAATTTCAAGATATCCAACGTCGCAACTTAAACAGTCGTCCGTCCGTCGTAGAGGGAGAATCGTCCGTCTATTAGATTCCCAGTACAGACCGTTCACCGTAAAGCTGGGAACAAATTATCGGACGCGTCCGTCAGCCGCGGCTTAGCGGGCTAGCGGCTTATTTATATCTAGCGAGTAGGTACATTTAATTCTACTCCGTGCAAACTATTGGTCGTAAGACGCGGACGTGACCTTGAGCGTTCAGACGTTGAACAGAATCTAGCCGGCTGGATGTTTAACGTAGATGTAAGTCGCCGTCCCGACTACCGTGCACACCGCTAACCCGCGGCTGACGGACGCGTCCGATAATTTATTCCCAGCTTAAGTTGGCACCTGCCATGGAATATTTATAGGTGCCATCCTACGGTGAACGAGCTGTAAGTTTGAGTCCATGTCCATTCCCATATGATTCCCATGTAGTATATTCTTTGTACTATGTTGTAGAACAGTGGGGAAAGTCCGAGTTTACACACACCATCGTAACGATGATCGTAACGGCGAGTGTACGTGTATTGCGTAGTAACTAGCCATTAATCTGTGACGTTTTTGGCACAGATTAATAGCTAGTTATTATGTTATACACGTACGATCGTGTTACGTTCACCGTTACGATGGTGTTTGCAAAACTCAGACTCAGCCCTCAGGGCTGCCCCCATGCATCTTCTTAAGCTGCCACCGAGCGTTCACCGTAAGATGGCTCCTGTAAATACTCCATGGAAGGTGTCAACTTACCATGAACGGTCCGGCTCGTTCACCGTAAGATGGCACCTGTAAATATTCCATGGCAGGTGCCAACTTACGGTGAACGGTCTGTACTCACTCACTGGATTGAACCAATAACCAAATTGATCTTTGAAGTAAATAAAAAAACCATAAAATGTCATTGCATTTTGGATTGTATTGAAGAGAAAACTGCGAATTTCAGTGAAATTTTCTATAACTTCATCGTAAGTATACTACAAGTTTGCCGATAGCTATCCCAATGTTTTGTATAGCTAAACGTATTTACTTACATGTCTAATAATCTCGGGCTTCTGAGTCCTTCGAAACTGCCTAAGTGTAAATACATACAACCCATTCTTTCATCACTGAAGTATAAATCTTTGAATATTAGTCAATATTTGCCTAAATTTGCTATAGAACGATCATTTAGACATTAAATTAAATTACATTTTAGAGTGTTTGAGATGTGCTTGGTCAAAACATTGTGTGAATGTAAATAACGCAAGTCCTTGATTACAATTACTACAAACGACACAAACAGTGTTAATCAGCTACCATTTTCCTATACCATAGGTGATATTGGTTTTTTGACAGATTGAAAATGATGAGGTTTCGTCCTAAATTGGGAAGCGAGCGTGGCAGCGAATGGCGATGCTTCTTCTGTCTCCATGTCCGCACTGGCACCATGCTCATCGGCACATGGCACTTGGTAAGTTACTCTTCGGAAATAAGGTCTTTAAAAAAATACAAATACTAACCTGATGCTACAGTCTCAGCCCTCTACTTGATGGACAGATGTCATTGTAACACCTGCAAGAAGACCGTGGATGTAGAAGGTTCAAGACAGTGGCAATATGTGGAGGGCTATATCCAGCAGAGCCTGTACGAGGTTGTATGGTAGTTAAATAATCCTTCAATTCCCTTAAAGCTATTAGGTTTAGTGGTGAACTGTGAAAGTGTAATCATGTCATGATGTAACAAGACGTGATTGATCTAAATAGGCCTACATTATATTATAGCTGCAATGAGCAAGTTCTCAATGAAGTTTGTGGTTACAGCTTTTGCACCTCATGGCTCTAGTGTTCCTAGCAGCCATTGTGCGTGACCCTCGCCTGCTCAATGAATTAGAACAAGACTCTGTGCCGGGACCCAACTGGAGTGACATGAGCCGGTTCAACAACGCTATGCCCACTCCCTTGTCTAATGTTGAAGCTCCGCCCAGCCCCTATCCACAGCACTCTGGGCAGCCTCGTGACCACTCTCTTGTTTACCGTAAGTATACTCTAAGCTTACTTATTTATAAAGTTCATAAAAGAACTAGCTGCTCGGTAACAAAGAACCTTTAATTATCCAGATTGAAAAGACATGGTATTCAGAGCCAGACAGGAAAGATTAGAAGAGAAAGGTTTTATAGATGTTGCTGTTCCTGCAAACCTGAATCAGTCGGCAAATTTGATCATTGTTCTTTAAACAGATGAACAAGAAGCAGGAAAACATTAAAAAAACCTCTATGGGTCTTGTTTAAAATTTGTGCTGTCTCTGAAGGGTATTAAACCATTGGTGGCAATAATTTAAGCATTGTTTAATTACATAGACTTTTTACAAGTACACCATTTAATGTAAACAAATTAAGAATCACCTTCTGCAATGCTACAGTTTTGTTTATTCAATTGGACTTGTAGAAGTCATTTTGTTATGTTTATACATATACAATGAATTGATAAGTACCTACTAACAGTGTTTTCATGATAAGGTATCTCCCCTGCATGAAACAAGAACTTTTCAAAGTCATCATTTGCATGTTTTATTTATGTTCATAATGTTTGGATCTTTGTTACTTAAATCACGCCGTATCTGCTGAATGAACAGATTTTTATGAAATTTGGGAATAAGTCTTCATTCCTGGAACCATGTGAACCAAAGCAGTGGATATGAGTCTACAATACAATTGTGCTATGGTATAGATCTGCCATTTGTACCACCGGGGACCGAAAGATGTAGAAGATATTAAAAGATAGAATTGTGTATGTTGCTGCAGTGAGGAATCAACAGACAGAGAAAAAGTTGCCGATGGAGTAGGTAGGCTATACTTTGTTCTGATTTCAATAGCAACTGAAGTTAGGCCATTACAGTGTGCTTACCTATAGTTCAGGGGTTCCCAAACTTATTTTGTCTACTGCCCACTTTGAGAATAAATTATTAGTTAGCGCCCCCATTTTTTTGTGATCTATATTCGCGGAGATTAAACATGCACCAATCGGGTTTCGCATTTTAATAACTATTATTAGGCCTGCAGCGCCCACAAGGGGGTGATATCGCCCACTTTGGGAATATTATAGTTGCTATAGTTGTATGAAACAGCAATGTTCATAATCGGAAATGCACAAAAAGAGATATTTAAAAGGCACTGTGCAAAACTAGCTAAATTATGTTGTTTACTGTAATTTAAGTGGCATGATCTGCTTATTTGTAATACTACCTGCGTCATAAGGTTTCATAATATCATTTTACAAGACTGCACGCATAGTGTTTTAGAATGTGTGGATTGTCATGTTCCATTATTATTTACTTATTTATAAGCCAGATGTTTCCCACTGCAAAGGGCCCTATTTCCAATGATTTCTATCCTGTGCTATTTGTGGCCAGTCCTTGTTGTAGCAGTCAAGCTCATCACCCACCCCAAATTGCTGTCTGGGTGTTTCACGCGGCCAGTTTTTCTTGTATTGCCATATAGCATGGCAATACAGCCAGCAGCTGAGACACTTCTGTCTGGTAGTGATTAGGATCAATTGAGCTATCTTTAGATTGTTAGCATCGGTTTTTGGGTAGTCAAGCTGAATAATTTGTATTTTTAAAAAACTGTATTATACCGACTTCTATTCGTTGTATTATTCTTTCAGTAATAATATGCTCTGAAAACTATTATCTATTTTGACAAATTGGCTTATCTTGTTTATTGTTACTACCGGTCTGTGTATTGCCGTTTTTTTTACACACAACATCATGTCAAAATTTGAAATCCATATTGAAGAGTACATACAAATAGTGCATGCATACATACATACATAGACACGCGCCTTTTCCCCCGAAAGGTTAGGCAGAGCCTCAATGGGCCTCTTTTCACTGTGGGCAGTGGGTTGCTTAGTGCATCTTAATCATATTACCACTTGCCTGAGGTTTTCAGCCTGACATTTTTATGCAATCATACAAAACATTGAGTAAACTTTGTTGTACAATCAAGTGTTTTCTATCTATCTATCAATTTTTTTGGCGTAAATAAGCCTTCCGCGGCGAGATCAACAGATAAAAAATTTACAAGTTGTCACATAACGACATAAGCCCGGAGTTTCAGTATTAATAAGGGCCTGATTATGCTATGGCCACATTCAAGAGGCCGCATACTGTTTTAGCTCATTTTCGTTGGATAATAGTCCGGTTTTTTTTTTTTCTTTTGGATTACTTACATGTTTTCCGTTAACGGTTTCTGTAGACTATTAAAAGAATGAAAGATCGCTTTTTAGCGATAATAACGCCAATGTTAGGTACCTCTAATAGTGTACAAAAGCTATAATCGATCGAATCCTGTGGTTCTTAATTGGTAGTAGATATACTGTCCTGGGGTAGGAGCAGTCATGACGGGCGACACGTTGCTGGCCATGCGAGACCGCTGCCTTGCTCATTTTGATTAAGAGGAGTAGCTTCAGTCGAAGCCGTATTTTATTTATTTACAGGCAGCTCTCGGAGCTGATGGATGTATATCTGTCAGTACACTTTAAAAGTTCTTCCCAGTCTATTTTTGAAAGAATTCACTGAGGGGACACTGATCACTGAGTCTGGTAGCCGGTTCCAAGTGCGTATGCCTCAAACACATTTTGTTTTGCACGCTCGTCTGTTAACATTTTTGCTGCTTTCTTCGCAAAACTCTTGAATATGTCGGTACTCACTCCACTGGCTGATCTGTGTGCCTTTTTTACTGCTCCCTCAAACAAGGAATTACTGCTGCTCAATCAACTCGCCATTATCTTTTAAATGGCTTTCTTGCTCTCTTTACGCATAATATTTTGCGGCTCGTTCCGCTCGCCGGTGTCCTTATATAACTTTTAGCTACTCTCTTCAAACCTGAAACTCAAATTTTTCGAGGTGGCTCCGCTCGGCTATATCCTACGTGCGTCGCTTTGTCATTCTTAGGATTTTGTACAATCTTATTGAGAAAAAGTGCGGTGTAGGTACATTATGAGAAGTGGACGTTTTGCGAATGAGCCAAATCTTACTTGGTAAACGCAGATTTTCGGCGAAGACAAAATATTAAAACTGAACTTCTTCTTTGGCATGTTTTTTATTTTGACATAATTTTAATCAATTAATGAATAGATAGATAGATAGATAGATAGAAAATTATTTATTGCACATTAAACAAAGAAGTACAAAGGCGAACTTAATGCTAGAAAGCATTCTCTTCCAGATAACCATGGTGTAGTGCTGAAAAAATTACGAATGAATATGAATGCGTGTACCAACTGAATAGATAATCAATTTTTTTTTTTTTTATGTAAAACCTTGAAAAATTCGCATACTTATTATAGGTTGAATTAGTGGAACTGGATAAATATGAATAAGGTCTACATTTGTAAAACCTTTTTCTGCGAAATAAATCATTCATTCATTCTATATACGGGGTATGTGAGTTTATTTCCAAAGAGGGTACCTACGTAGAGAATAATAATTGGGTAGGTACCACTTATTCTAATACGAAAGAATCTGATCATTTGGCAAACTACTTAATAGTGTACCCTAGTCCCTAGCCATCCTGCTTGAGTTTGTTTTGATTAGCACTCTGTTTCCAAAGTCATTTTGGTTATACCTACCTCTGGCTTCAAACTCCCTAGCTTTCCGTCGTAGTACTGTAGTAACAGTAAAATATATGTACTAGATGATGTGGATATGGGTGCACTGGTTACAGTGTGTACCCTGGCCATCACCCTCATGCTGATCTACGGAGCGGCGCGCGGCAAGCCGGCGCACCTGCTGCCCTTCTTCTGCCTTCAGATATTCGACTTTGCTATCACTGTGTAAGTTGTTTTCCCTCATAATTGCTGCATGGAATCATTTTCGCCAGAGGATACATTCCGTTTAACCACGATATCGATTCCATTTTTGACGAAAGGAATCCATTCAATTGGAAGAAAAGCTTAAATATTCGCTGCCACAATAGCGAAACGTAGACGCACGGCAACAGAATACCTCTGGCGGACACTGTATCAGAAGCTAAGCTTGTTTTTGTATAGGTTGACCGCTACCGGATACATGTGCTACCTGCGTTCTATCCACCGCCTGGTGGAGGAGACGCGGCGCGTGCCGTGGCGCGCTGAGCTGCTGCAGATGCCGGCGCCCGCGCTCGCGCTCATCGTGCTCTCCGTCTTCCTGCTGGCCGTCCTTTCCAAGGTATACACTACTAGCTACTACATGTGCTACTTGCGTTCTATCCACCGCCTGGTGGAGGAGACGCGGCGCGTGCCGTGGCGCGCTGAGCTGCTGCAGATGCCGGCGCCCGCGCTCGCGCTCATCGTGCTCTCCGTCTTCCTGCTGGCCGTCCTTTCCAAGGTATACACTACTAGCTACTACATGTGCTACCTGCGTTCTATCCACCGCCTGGTGGAGGAGACGCGGCGCGTGCCGTGGCGCGCTGAGCTGCTGCAGATGCCGGCGCCCGCGCTCATCGTGCTCTCCGTCTTCCTGCTGGCCGTCCTTTCCAAGGTATACACTACTAGCTACTACATGTGCTACCTGCGTTCTATCCACCGCCTGGTGGAGGAGACGCGGCGCGTGCCGTGGCGCGCTGAGCTGCTGCAGATGCCGGCGCCCGCGCTCGCGCTCATCGTGCTCTCCGTCTTCCTGCTGGCCGTCCTTTCCAAGGTATACACTACTAGCTACTACATGTGCTACCTGCGTTCTATCCGCTGCCTGGTAGAGGAGACGCGGCGCGTGCCGTGGCGCGCTGAGCTGCTGCAGATGCCGGCGCCCGCGCTCGCGCTCATCATGCTCTCCGTCTTCCTGCTGGCCGTCCTTTCCAAGGTATACACTACTAGCTACTACATGTGCTACCTGCGTTCTATCCACCGCCTGGTGGAGGAGACGCGGTGCGTGCCGTGGCGCGCTGAGCTGCTGCAGATGCCGGCGCCCGCGCTCATCGTGCTTTCCGTCTTCCTGCTGGCCGTCCTTTCCAAGGTATACACTACTAGCTACTACATGTGCTACCTGCGTTCTATCCACCGCCTGGTGGAGGAGACGCGGCGCGTGCCGTGGCGCGCTGAGCTGCTGCAGATGCCGGCGCCCGCGCTCGCGCTCATCGTGCTCTCCGTCTTCCTGCTGGCCGTCCTTTCCAAGGTATACACTACTAGCTACTACATGTGCTACCTGCGTTCTATCCGCTGCCTGGTAGAGGAGACGCGGCGCGTGCCGTGGCGCGCTGAGCTGCTGCAGATGCCGGCGCCCGCGCTCGCGCTCATCATGCTCTCCGTCTTCCTGCTGGCCGTCCTTTCCAAGATATACACTACTAGCTACTACATGTGCTACCTGCGTTCTATCCACCGCCTGGTGGAGGAGACGCGGTGCGTGCCGTGGCGCGCTGAGCTGCTGCAGATGCCGGCGCCCGCGCTCATCGTGCTTTCCGTCTTCTTGCTGGCCGTCCTTTCCAAGGTATACACTACTAGCTACTACATGTGCTACCTGCGTTCTATCCACCGCCTGGTGGAGGAGACGCGGCGCGTGCCGTGGCGCGCTGAGCTGCTGCAGATGCCGGCGCCCGCGCTCGCGCTCATCGTGCTCTCCGTCTTCCTGCTGGCCGTCCTTTCCAAGGTATACACTACTAGCTACTACATGTGCTACCTGCGTTCTATCCACTGCCTGGTGGAGGAGACGCGGCGCGTGCCGTGTCGCGCTGAGCTGCTGCAGATGCCGGCGCCCGCGCTCGCGCTCATCGTGCTCTCCGTCTTCCTGCTGGCCGTCCTTTCCAAGGTATACACTACAGCTACAGCACACTCAATTGGATCGCTTCCTTCGCCATTCACTAGCACCACTATTCTTCGCCTCTCACACACTGAATTCGAGACGTCACTTTCCTCGCCATTTATGCCTATAAGCAAACATGCCTAGTAGTAGCAGTAGTAGTAGAGCTTTTTTGTGAAAGAGTTCGTCCAGTGAAGTACTACCACCATACCTATTTCTCCCGCAAAGCTGTAGTACTCGCATTGCTGTGTTCCAGTTTGAAGGGTATGGTTGCAGGTGAAATTACAGGCACATGAGACTTTTCATCTTTATGTCTCAGGGTGGCGCGCGCGGTCAGGGCATCACCACTCGCTCAAGGTCGCGCGATATTTACCTACAGCCCGGCCGTCCCTCATTCGGGACAAGTGACAGTTGGTTGTCGGACGCACGCCTGAGCGCTCGCGCAACATGTTTCCCGCGCAAATATGCCGTCGCGTACATATTGTGCTGCATATGGATGCAATAGTCAAAAAACAAATAAAGAATTATCATTTTTTGCATTGCCGAAGGACGAAGATATTTAAGTTACTTAATTGATGTACATTAGGTATTTTCTGTAGGTACATATCGAAGTAATGCCTTTTATAGGTGTGATTTCTTGTGCATACAGCATAGATTTAAATGATCTAGGTTGTAATATAGATATAAGTAATTACTTGAATTTAGGTACCTACCTACTTACCGATCTACTTACGTGCTTAATTAGACTTTTCTTCTGAATCGCTCTAAATTAGCAGTAGAAGAGCTTTTTTGTGAGAGTTCGTCCGGGGAAGTACCTACTACCACCATACCTATTTCTGCCGCAAAGCAGTAGTGCTCGCATTGCTGTGTTCCGGTTGGAAGTGTATGGTTGCCGGTGAAATTACAGGCACATAGACTTTTCATCTTTATATCTCAGGCTGACGGGTGCAGTGCAATGACACATAGGGCGCATCCTAGGTGGACGTGACCTATGTGATAATGCACTGTTCATAGGCAGAGGTTACCGCTTATCATCAGGTGGGCTACCTGCTTGTTCCGTCATTCTTAGTACTTATAAAAATAAAATAAACATAAATAAGTCTTTATTTCCACATATATTTTTTTATACTACTTGAATGACTGGTCAAGCAGATGGCCCACCTGATGTTAAGCGGTAACCTCTGCCTATGAACAGTGCATTACCTCACAGGTCACGTCCACCTAGGACGCGCCCTATGTGGCATTGCACTGCGCTCGCCATCCTGAGACATAAAGCTCCGACCCTATGTTACGTTACGGCCTCTTCTAGCTGTCTTGCGCGTTACGAAGTAACTAATACATAATCTGTGCTACAATGTTGACTACCTACCTACATAAAGGAAGGTTATTTTTTTTTATTCGATATTTCGACAACCCTTTCGATGCGCATCACTCCGCACCAGACAGCGACAGAGTTACGCGTTAGAAGAGAGAGCAAATGTTTAGGTGAATATCGCGATAGGCATTGAGCGCTAATGCGAGCTGAATTGCACTTTGTTGCGTCCCAGCAAGAGTCGCTATTTATATAATTTTTTTCGCTAAGTGCGTCTTCTGTACTTGTATTAATATTTATTCTGTGGCGCGGTGCAATGTCACATAGGGTGACCCAGGTGGACGTGACCTATGTGATAATGCACTGTTCATAGGCAGAGGGTACCACTTACCAAGGGGGCCGTCTGCTTGATCCGTCATTACAAGTTAATAATATATTTAAAAAAAAACCTGTTTATCTCGAAAGTAGAATGTACAGTTGAATGGTGAATACTTAAAAGGTGTTTTCAACTATAGTTTAAAATTAAGTTTCTCTTATTACTGAATAAAAACATTTGTATTTGAAATCATAAATCATAAAATCATAAATCATTTATTTGTTTAAATGTGGTAGTATAAAAGTTCTTAAAATTTATTAACATGTCTCACATTTCCCATGTCTGGGATACAAATATTACTTCATGCATGAGCTAAATAAATGCTAAATTTCAACATGCATATAATAAAATAAAATAAAAAATACCTAATAAATTACAAATGTCAACAATTTCAAATAATACATGTCAAGAATATACTTTTATGTCAAGATCATACATATAACATGCCTTATAAATTACAAATGTCAACAAATTATAGGTACATGTCATGAATATATTTTATGTCAAGATCATACAGATATACTACTTAACAATAAAGTCATTCAAATTGTAAAACCTATTGCTTAGTAGCCAGAGTCTTAATTCTTTGGTAAACTTGTTCAGCGGAAGGCTTTTAATATGACTGGGTAAGGCGTTATAAATCTTCCCACACATAGCATAGCAATTATTTAAGTAAAGCTTTGTCCGCGGAACCCTAGGTAGAACAATTCTGTCAGAATCCCTGGTGCTATGTAAATACATTTCACTTGCTTTTATAAACAAATGACTATGTTTCCTCACAAATAAAGCAGACTCAAAGATATACATACATGGCAGAGTAAGCAATTTCAGATCCACGAACACCGGTTTGCATGATTCCCATGGTGGTATACCAACAATTGCCCTAACACATTTTTTTTGTGCAACAAACGCTCTATTTATGTCTGTATCATTCCCCCAAAGTACTAGTCCGTAGCACAACACCGAAGCAACATAGCCGTGATATGATTGTAGTACTGTTTTCCGGTCAGACGTTTTCCTTAATCTATGAAGAGCAAAAACGAAACGATTTAATTTATTACAAACTTTGTCAATATGAGCTTTCCAGCTACAATGGCTATCTAAACTTATTCCTAAAAATGTAGTATTTTCAACTTCCAGAATGTCAATATCTCTGTTTGAGATGCTCAATTTTTTTGTTTTATTAGCCCATGTTCCAAATTGAATATAGTTTGTTTTGCATAAGTTAACCTGTAAATTGTTGTCATCTAGCCATTTAATTACTGATTCAATTGTATTATTTATGTCTAAAGTATAATCATTTATGTCAATATTACGTTTGGTCGTCAAAAGCAAAGAGATGTCATCTGCATATAAAATACAAGGGTTATTAGTGATGTCTGGAAGATCGTTTATATATAAAAGAAATAAGATTGGCCCTAGGATACTTCCCTGTGGCACCCCAAATCGGTTTTCTTTAACGGGAGATCGAAATGCTGTCAACTCTTTCTTACTGTTTATATTTGTGACTTCAATGCATTGGAGTCGGTTTTCCAGGTAAGTTTTAAACCACTTTAGAGCAGGTCCCCGGATACCATATTTTTCCAATTTATTAATTAAAATATTGTGAGAAACAAAATCGAACGCCTTCGACATATCGAAAAATATAACCGAAGTCCATTTATTATCATCAATGTTATGAATTATTTTCTGTATGAGATTAAAGCAGGCTGTGGTAGATTTTCCCTTCTGAAATCCATATTGTTCCTGCTTTTTTTTTTTTGTGTGAAATTTAATAGACGCCTTTGCATGGCAGCTTCAAATATTTTTGAAATTATGGGTATCAGCGTTATGGGTCTATAGTTATCTAATTTAGATGTTTCACCCTTTTTATGAAGTGGTTTAACTATGGATTTCTTTAATATGACAGGGAAAGAGCCCTCTACAAAAGAGGTGTTAATTAAGTATGTCAAAACCGGTGTGATTTCCGCAACCACGTTGTATCTGCTTAGGTATTCAAAATGTTTATTTGCAGGGCTACTGCATCAGCATCGTGTGGCGTTGTTACAAGTACTGCACGTGGCGCGCGGCCACCATGCACAGCCTTACGCCCTTCGTGATTTCCGGCGAGGGTATCATGACGAGCGGGCCCGTGCCGCCGTACCTGGCGCCGCCGGCCCCGGACTACTCCAGCCTGCTGCCGGACTACGAGGAAGCTGTCAAGCAGACTCCGCCGCCGTCTTACCGCGCGGCTACTCTCATGGCGGCCGGTGACCCTAATGCTAACGCTATCGTAAGTTCAATTAAAAACTTAATTAGTCTACGCTGTCCCTTACCGCGCGGCTACTCTCATGGCGGCCGGTGACCCTAATGCTACCGCAATCGTAAGTTCAATTAAAAACTAAATAAGTCTACGCTGTCCGGCCCGGGCACGGGCCGAACCCGTTAACAGTCCCGCTTATATATGTATTTATGCGCCGCGCGTCGCGCCCCGGAAAATCCAATTTTTCTCGCGTTTTTTCTATGAAACCTTTGCTTAAAACTACGTTAAATCCTTGCAAGAGTATGGTGTAAGTGTATGGTGTATTTATTACTTACATGTTTTCCACAAAACACTAAAACACTATAAATTTTACACTTACAACACCAAAGTGCACACGGCACATAGAAATTGGCGGATGCCGCCGACCGGCACAGTTAATTATTTTTTGCAAAGCGAGGAGGCCCACCTATCTCTCATACAAAAATGTGCTAAAATACCAACCACTACCCAAAGCTATTCACGGCTTGTATCATACTCGTCCACCTTATTTTCTTATTTTTTTTTGACGCGATATAATATATAGATAGTTAGTCCTAAATAGGATAGGGGACTGTTTAAGGATAAATAAATATAGTCCTAAAAAGGATAGTGGACAGTTGAGACGTCCACTATCCTTTTTAAACTAAATAATTTTTATTTTTTTAACTAATTAGTAGTTCAATTAAATTATAAACGTGGGTTCGTATTGCCGGCTGCGTCATTTTAGATGTGATACAAAAACTAGTATAAGATTTTAGTAGTAGTAGTAGAGCTTTTTTGTGAAAGAGTTCGTCCGGGAAGTACAACCACCATACCACCAACTATTTCTCCCGCAAAGCTGTAGTGCTCGCATTGCTGTGTTCCTGTTTGAAGGATATGGGTGCCGGTGAAATTACAGGCACATGAGACTTTTGATCTTTATGTCTCAGGGTGGCGGGCGCAGTGCAATGTCACATAGGGTGCATCCTAGGTGGACGTGACCTATAAAGTAATAATGCATTGTTAAAGGCAGAGGTTACCGCTTAACTGCAGGTGGGCAATCTGCTAGTTCAGTCATTCAAGTAGATAAAAAAAAAGCCTTCTGACGCATAATGACCAACGCGCTATTTGACTAATTTTAAATACGCATCTTGACATTTACGCAATATGTGCAATCTTCGACCAAAGCACGGGGTCTCATCCCAAAGAAAAAAATATTGTTCTATTAAAGTTCAATAGGTGGCGTTACCGGTATAGATTTGGTATTGAAGTATGTAAAAAAACAATATTAAGTCTTGAAAAAATCATTTCTAATATCAAAAACTACCCACAACACGGGAAAATTAAATAAATGACTACAATCAAGTTTAATATTTTTTACAAACATTTAATGATGTCGTTTTTCTGATGGTAATAATTTGAACTAAATTGATGATGACACCAGTTTGTTTGTAGTACCACAGGTAGACCTGACTTGATAGATTATTAAAAAAAACAGATAAAAACAGACGCCTATGACGTCATGCCCGAAATGAAAGAGAAAACTATAGTATTTCAGTATTTCCTTTATATTCTAAAATTATCAAATAAAATGTCAGACATCATTTGATATCATTGTAACCATGTTGTAACCAAAGACGAATATATATATAAAAGACAATGTCCTGACTGACTGACTGACTGACCGAGTGACAAAGCACAGCCTAAACCGCGTAGAGACTTGAAATTTGGAGGGTGTGTTTGTCTTGATGCGAAGGGTTGTAACAAAGAAAGGAATTTTGAAAATTCGTATGGTAAGTTGTTTAAACGTAAAACAAAAATGCTCTGTATTTCGGAAAGCGTTGGCAGTAGATAGGTACTTGAAATTTCTGCTTCAATTTCCTTCTGCCGTCAAGGAAACCGGCGTTTCGTATCTGGTTCCTAAGTAGTTTCCTCAAATAAAAATAACAAACATATAAAAATTTGCAATATATGAAAAATGTCATGGGAACGAAATATGGCAGTGTCTTTTTTTACAAAGTTGCGTATTTCGACGTAAAATATAGTTTCACGGTATAGGTACCTAGTTGTTGGGATTAAAATATTTACAGGATTGGACTTCAAAATTGAAATACTTGAGTGTTCGTTCGTTACAAAGGTCATGTCACGGTGTGGTTGTTAATCTTAAAGTTGTTGTCTGCACGCCGGGAAAGTATTCTGACTACGCGCGGACGAAGTAGCAAGCGGGTCATCTGTTGAGTTTGAAAAATCATAATCGTCATACAGGGTGGGTGGAAGATGGGTGCAAAACTGTAAGGGGAAGGTCTAGACCATTTAGAATCATTTAAGCCATAATAGTTATAAGACGAAGTCCGACTATTTCTTTTTTACCGTTTTTTTTCGTAATACCCAGAAAGGTTCAGTTAATTGCTAATAATTGCCAGTTTTATTTATTAATGTTTTCTTTATTTTATATTGTAATTTAAGTAATGTGTAAGCAATCTAACAAAACATGGTCTAAGCATCTGTGTCATCAGACATTTTCAGTACAGACACGTTCACAATTTTTTTTAAAGATTTGAAGAATCAGGTTTTGGAAACTTAGTAACAAAAAAACCAATAGTGCTTTTTTTGTTCAAACCTTTTAGAATACTTACATGAAAAGAAAGAATTAATTCAGCATTTGAAACGATGAAGCTGGAGATGATGTTGAAAGTAACTACAAACGAATTGAGGCGACGGGCCCGTGCTTGTGTTAGGAATCGTGGCAATCATTTTGAGCACCAATAAATGAATAATTTGTTTTAAAATTTTGTTTTATTAGACTGTCTAAAATTTTAAATTTTCTCTCTATCTGGTTTTTAGGTTACAATTTTATTAATTTGTAACATATCCGCGTAAATGATACCTCAAATAAAAGAGTATGAATACCAAGCATGTATTCAAAAAGGTTTGAACAAAAAAGCAACATCCGTTTTTTTTAATTAGGTAAGTGTCAAAAACCTGGTTCTTTAAATCTTTTGTTTTTTTTTAGCTGATAGTCGCTGCATGATGCCGAGTTCTTGGAGTATGGACTGATTGGTACGAAACTCAGTCCACGAAACCCCAAGCATTCTTCTCCAGCACCACATCTCGAGAGCATCTATCCTCCTTTTCTCGCTCTCCCTAAGAGTCCATGTTTCTGCAGCATAGAGGAATATGTGAAACACCAACGCTCTAACGAGACGGATCTTAGTAGATTTCGTTATGCTACGATTTTTCCATATCTTCCTCAGCTTATCCATGGCGGACCTGGAAATCGCCATACGCCGCTTGATTTCGTCAACGAATCCACCATTGTTTGTGATCAAAGATCCGAGGCAAATGTATGATCACACATCACTTTCGTTTTGTTGCGGTTGATATTCAGTCCAAACTCGAGGCTGATGTTTTACATCTTGAAAAGACTACCTTCCAATCACCCTGTGTACGTGTCTAAGTTTTTTTAACAAACGCCATCTATTGAGTGTGTGCGCGTTTTACGCGGTAATTACAGTTGCAGGTGCTAGGTGGCTCTAGCTAGCATTTCCCTGCTAGCGGCATCTAGCGCCCAGGTCAGGCAACCAAAATAGCCCGCACAATAGCCCGAGTTATGGCGGTCACGTTTCGTTGTATGGCATGAGGTATCTGTACTAGTATAGTATTATTTTATCTGTGACCAAAGTAATAACGCCCTTGTGTGCAATACGCATTTTGACATACACACAAAATGCAATACGCATAATGCCAAATTAATTCACATTTACGCAAAATGAGCAATACGCATTTTGACATATACCTACGCAAAATGTACATAATGCCACGCCACTAAGACTAATCCGCCCGTAGGAACAATAACAAGAATTGTTTTATTAAATTTTATAATTACAATAAAACAAAAATGAAACATTTACTTCTTAAGGCAGGTTCATATTGTTGTGTCGGGGTGTGGCGTGGCGCGCCAGAACGCAATCGGTTACGTTGAAGCGCCACAACACAACACAACCTACTAATGTGAATCTAGTCATAGGTAATAAACGTAACCGATTGCGTTCTGGCGCGCCACGACACAGCCCGACACAACAATATGAACCTAGCTTTACATTGAAATTATTTGACGACCATAAACTATTGTCCGTCATTTAAATGATTGTTGAAGTAGCAATTCTATTGTAAAAGATAAACTTTCAAGTGGCCAGCGCTTATGATTAAAGAGTACTTAATGATTGCGTTTGAAAAAGGTTTTGAAAACATTAAAATTGCTACAGATGTTTCGTTGTACGGATGCGTCATTGTGCGAATCGGAATGTATTGGGCATTTTTCAAATCCGTCTAAATACTGATGTGTCAATTTGCGAATTGGTTAATATGCTGATGTATCATTTTACAAATGCGTCGTTATGCGATAAAAAAAACTAGATTATATTGGTCATTATGCGTCAGAAGGAAAAAAAGATGTAATAATGTAATCGTATTACTTCAGCATTCTACCAGTTTTCATCATCAGCCAAACATCAAGTAGACTGGATAGTACTGGACGAAGCCTCCTCTATAGTAATGCAATCCACGATTGTTAATGATCAATTTTGACGACCTCTGTGGTGCGGCGGGCGAAGCTTGGCCTGCGACGTAGGTTGAGAGTTCGATTCCCGCCTCGAAACAAATATTTGTGCGATCGCAGATATTTGTTCAGGGTGTTCTGGGTATTTTCTATGTATAATACAAAATATCTTATCTATGTAATATATTGTATTAAGTATATCAGTTTTCTAGTACCCATAACACAAGCTCTGCTTAGTTTGGGGCTGGATAATGTTGTGTGAACTGTCCAGCATTATTTATTTATTGTACCACTTTTCATCATCAGGTAGAGTCCAGTACTGGATGGACGAGGCCTCCTCTATAGTAAATCAATCCACGATTTGCCGTGTTAATGATAAATTTAACGGTAATAATTGTTCCCCAGCCTGACAGCCCACCGGGCGAGACGCCGCCTCAGACCACCGAGACCATGGTGATCCTCACGCAGCGCGGTCAACCCGAGCCTGGCTCGCAAGCCGTCGTATGAATCTCACACCGCACTGCCGAGGGGACGATGTATCAGATAGCTTCAATGACATCCAATATTATTAAAAGATAAACGGCTATTACCACTATTTTTCGTCAATTATTTTTGTTTTTTGCCGCCGCCGCCGCCGCTGTCCAAACTAGCGGAGCGCGCGGCTGCACGCAGTATTCGCCGGTCCACCGTCGAACGCGGTCGCGGGCGGTGTTCATGATGAAGAGGCTTCTGAACTCAGTCTCGAAACGTAAGCAAAGTGACGAAAAATAGTGGTAATTAGCCGTTTATCTTTTAATATGAGTCCCAACCACGATAGTTTCAATTCTATGACATCCAACATTGCTTACCGTTTGTACCCCACGCAAATACTAATGAGAGGAAAACTGTGCCCCGCTAGTTTAACATCAACTTACTATCGTTTTTGTAACTAGGAAAATAATATCGGCCATATTTTGGCTGTCATAATGGGTGTTTCCCAGTGGTCAGATTGGTGGTCAGACTAGTGTGGCCAACGGGAATGCGCAGAGACGACACAATGATAGAGCGTTAAAATTAACCTTAGAAATCCTAGGATTTGTTGTGTTTATGGTATTTAAAAGCCCAAGAAACAACCAGTGACCCGTGAAAACAGCTAAGGATACTATTTTGACAACAGACTAATATAGCGCTATACAAAACCTTATATAGCCTAATATGGCAAAAAGGGCCCATTGGCGGCCTAGTTGCGGAGAAGAGTCTGCTCTACAAGTACCTAATATAGCCGATGTTCTCTTTCTTTTAGCCGACTGTGACTTCACTATTCTCTATATTATGTTATCCTAGTTCTTATATTTTATACTGTAGTCAGTATTGTAGGGCCCGTATTCTAGAATAAATCGCAAACTGAATCGAGACTCAAGCATCGTTTTTTTTTCGAAAAACAATTATTGAGAAGTTTTGGAATATGGGCCCTGAATGTAAGATTCAAGTATTCACTCTACTTTACACAAAGGTTAGCTGAAAGAAAATGCTAATTAGCATTTTCAAAATTATAAAAATCAGTACATAGGCAATGCTTATTAGCATTAAGTTTGCATAAGTACTGCTTTTGTTGTCTTGTGCAATAAAGAATTTTCTATCTATCTATCAAGTATAGATTTTTCAAGACTTGTCCATTAAAAAAAACTTTTTTTTTTCATTCTTCTTGGAATGACGGGTCAAGCAGATGGCCCACCTGATGTTAAGTGGTACCCTCTGCCTATGAACAGTGCATTACCTCACAGGTCACGTCCACCTAGGAATTGCCCTATGTGGCATTGCACTGCGCCCGCTACCCTGAGACGTAAAGACGAAAAGTCTCATGAGCATGTAGTTCCACCGGCACCCTTACCTAAAAAAAAACTACTTGAGTCTTGATTTAGTTTGAGTTTAATTCTGGGATACAAGCCTAAGTGTGGATTTCAGAGTTTCGCATTCTTACCTCGTTATACTCCTAGCTGCTGCGGAACTATCCATGTATTTTTGTACATCATTTGCATTATGGTAAAGCAAACTAATATAAAGACTTGTCGAAAAGTAATCTTCGATCTATAAAGAGGCTCCACTTTGCGACGCGCTTTCCCATATTGTATTCATTATATTTTTATAATAAAAACCTATAAGCTAGTTCTCGGCTTTAGAAAACCGTCCACTTATTATTTACGTACGTAGGGGAAATTTGCTATCTGCTATCTAGCAATGTAAAAGCATTGATGTTTTGAATTTAATATGTTATCCTCGTATCTATTTCCTAATCTTGGGTATATATAGTTCATAGTCTTACTATAAAATTAAAGAGTAGGTACGAAATAAATACTTATACTTAAATATGTATATTTCGCTTTCATTCCTCTTCCAGAGAGTGTTTAAATGTAGCTTATTATTGAATTACTACTCTCAATGTTTTATGTATCCTGTAATGTTTTTTTTTGTTATTATTTAACATAATTTCTTGATTAAGGTATCATGCTTAGATATCACATTCTAATAACGTATAATATACTTAAAAAAACTAATAAATATTCGTAAAAATGACTGTAAATATACGGTGCCATTAAGATCGTTGATTTTTAATTATTTTTTGTAAATAATAAAATCGAAAATTGTAGTAAAATGTTGAACTCTTAAAATGCATTATTTGACCAAAATCTACCATAAATTTACCATAGGTAATCCCATACCACACCATCCAATATCATAATTAACCATAGATTGTTATATATATATATGTTTTATTTTGTGTAATTTTTTTAAGCACTTATTGGGTAACTTGTGTATTAAACTAAATTAAACTGTATCCTAGGATATTCTTGAAATAAATCATAAAATACCTACATAATAATTTACTTTTATTCAATTACCCCACTTAGGTAATACGAAAACTATTGCTATCGTTCCGAAAGACTTCCTAAATGCAGTCCTTGCTTCCTACCCTACGGCACCATCGTTACGTCTAACTATTCATATAGCCAGTAAAACAATAGGTCCCAACTATTATCTATTACATAACGTATCCGCCGTCCGACCTAGAAATAGTCCCCTCCGTCTTCCCCCGTGGTGGTCGTAAAAGCCGGCTACCGGATCACACAAGGAGATGGGCAGCAGCAATCCACCTGCCAAGCGTGGTGGTTATGGCAAATCCCCCAATTTTAAGGGGAGGTCCCCTAGCTGTAGATGACATTTCGCGGTAGGTACCATTCATAGTTGCATTGCACAAGCGTGTGGGCTGGTTATTCAGAATTCAATCTCGAGTAGATATCTAGATGAACTACATCGAAGTTATAGTAGATACCTACATGATTCATTTATATGGGATCCCTGTCTAACCACAAGCGTACTTGCGTGATAAGTAACAACTTAGTATGTAAGTACCCTAATGTACTTAGAGTAGGGATGCGAAAATGCAACGCCGAAAGGTCACATTGACGGAGACTACGCAATTACAAACAGTGCTGCGCACATGCGCAGACGGACGACCGCCTCCGCGACGCGTCGCGTCAGCCCGGCGCGTCCTGCAGTAATCGCGAGGGCTGCGGGGTCGCGAGCCGCATACCTCCATCCCATCTCACTTATTTATATCGACTCTACAACCCCACAACAGCCCGCGCCTGCGCGACACCCACTACAAGACCAAGCAACTGAAAATTGCACATCATGGTGTCAGCTGGAGCCTGGTGCTCGGCGCAAACTAAATAGTTGCGGATAGTAGAGCTACTTAATAAGCGGAGTGTCGTTGGGACGCGGTAAGGCGGCCGGCGCAACCAGTGCGCCGCGAGGATGGGACAGACCCGCACGAAAGCGACTATTACACACATTGCGGTTGTACAGCACAAGCGATCAGCTGTGACGCCGGCGTCGTCAAATCTTTCGTGACACCACAGACTACTAAAGCTCAGATGCTTCGAACCGGCGGCGACGGAGGCCCGGCGCCTCCGCCCGTCACAGTGGCATCCACCATGCAGCTCGAGTTCACACAAGCGATGTCGGACTTTAAGACGATGTTTCCTGATATGGACGACGACGTTATAGAGGCTGTTCTTCGCGCCAATCAGGGGGCAGTTGATGCGACCATCGACCAGCTGCTGGCGATGAGCACTGACAACCAGAACGAGCGGCTACGGCTGGAGATGGAGCGGGTCGAGAACTGCACGCCTTCGCGGCGCAAGGACCGGCGCGCCAGAGCCACGGCGAACGGAGACGACAATGACACTACTGCACTTGTGTAAGTCACCGAATTAAATACGACTCTACCTTAGTACCTTGGTGATTTGTGTACATACTCTACTTTGTCACCACACCGCAGTGTCACACATCATCACCATCAGCAGCGTTGGTCACTGCTGGTCGCGGCCTACCCCATAGAATGCAATGGGGGTATTTACCATAATCCCCACGCTTGGCAGGCGGATTGGTGATTGCAGTATTGTTGTTGACTACTGAGATGGATGTTGCTACCCATCGCCTGGTGTAATCCTTTAGCTGGCTTTTACGACATCCATGGGAGGAGACGGAAGGGTCTTCTTTTAGGCCGGACACCACGGCGAACCCTAGCTAAAACAAAAAAACAAGGCTCATTTTATTTTAACAGTTTTCTGATGCTTTCTGCAACGAGTTACAAGACTTGATTACGACACAGATAAAAGAATACATTACGATGAATGGCTATAAGATGCTAGGTTATGTAATTATTTGCTTACATAACGCGAATTATCACAACAAAGCTCGATCCAAAAGTGAGTAGATAAGGCATTGTGATTTATGAAGCGTCATGGTTTGCCTCCTATGCACCTTGAAAACAACTGGAGCTTGATTGTTGCCTATTTGTGAAGCGTCATGGTTTGCCTCCTATGCACCTTGAAAACAACTGGAGCTTGATTGTTGCCTATTTGTGAAGCGTCATGGTTTGCCTCCTATGCACCTTGAAAACAACTGGAGCTTGAATGTTGCCTATTTGTGAAGCGTCATGGTTTGCCTCCTATGCACCTTGAAAACAACTGGAGCTTGATTGTTGCCTATTTGTGAAGCGTCATGGTTTGCCTCCTATGCACCTTGAAAACAACTGGAGCTTGATTGTTGCCTATTTGTGAAGCGTCATGGTTTGCCTCCTATGCACCTTGAAAACAACTGGAGCTTGATTGTTGCCTATTTGTGAAGCGTCATGGTTTGCCTCTTATGCACCTTGAAAACAACTGGAGCTTGATTGTTGCCTATTTGTGAAGCGTCATGGTTTGCCTCCTATGCACCTTGAAAACAACTGGAGCTTGATTGTTGCCTATTTGTGAAGCGTCATGGTTTGCCTCCTATGCACCTTGAAAACAGCTGGAGCTTGATTGTTGCCTATTGTTATGGCACTCGCTCAATGCCTAGGTTGGTGTTACTGGATGGAGATGGACTATTTTGATTCAATGTGTACCTACCTATTTCAAATGCAAAACGTAGGTACTTGACCTAAGTAATCTACGCTTATCTGCCTACAAATTAGGTCTACCACTTTTTCCTATGTAGTTGATCGATTATCATCATCATCATTAGCAAATTGACGTCCACTGCTGTACATGGGCCCCTTAGAATGCCACCGGTCCACTGCTGTACATAGGTCCCTTAGAATGCCATGAGATAGTATTATTTTATCTGTGCCATGAGGAACGGTCCTCAGGCGTCTCCGTTCACTGGCTCCTTTAAAATGTCATAGGTCCATCGAGAGGGCGTCTTCCTGCGTCTTCAGACTCGTGGTCACCACTCAAGAATCTTTATTGACGTTTTACAGTGATGCGGATGACGAATCTATTCCTCTTGCGATTCGGAGGAAATGGGTACCTCGTCTGCTTGGACCGCTTCCTCCGATGTTTCTCCGGATTCCTCCTGGCACGGATGCGAGAATCGACCTCAGCTTAGACATGGATGACGACCGAATCGCGACACTACTTCAAAACGAGGAGTTCATGGCAGAACTGCGATGGAACCAGGAGTTCATGGCGGCACTGGATAGCGAGCAAGGACAGAAGACCAAAACCCATGACGACGAGGCTGTATTTAAGGAACGACTCAAAAATATGGGCAAAAGTAAGTTCAGATAAACATACATAACATAACACCAAACAGTAACATAATATAGCCTAGCCAAGTGGCATTCGCTTCGAAGCGATTCCATTTTTACAGTCGTAATTCAATACAAAAGACCACGTGGCATTTCGATAGCATACGTCAATCTCATACATTTTTGGCTTTTCTACAAGCGACATCGCTATTCGATTGTTACTTTGTCTACGGCATCTGATCCCACTCTAGGATTCTCTGTGTCGTGAGTATCAGGAACAACGCGTACCATGGTACCACAACACCCAGACTCGGAACAAATACTCACAGATCATAGCTAGGTAGCTGTTAAGCCATGTTTTTATTTTGATAACTATATAATTATGTTCATAATTGTAAATTAATGAATGTTAATAACTGTATACCTACTATCAAATAAAAACATGAAATTTATTTTTGTTTTGTAGTGTCTCGCAAGAAGTTCGCACAGCTATCGCGTATGTTCAGCCGCGGCGGGCCCCGCAAGTCGGGAGGCTCCCGGGCCCCTGCCAGAGGCCCTCCAGACAGCTTGCTTCTGCAGGAGGAGCACAGTGACGACGATGACCGCCCGCACCAACACAAACCTAAAATATAGTTCCAAGCAAACCAAATAGTGCTAACAATATTGATTCGCCTTATGTTGAAATTTTCACAAGGGTTCGGATAAGACTGGACTTGATTTGTATAGAATTGTGATAGGATTGTTGTTCGGGAAAGGGAATCGATCGGGCGGGATAGGGATAGGATCCCATTGCTAATGGGATTGGAGCTTCGGAGCTTGATTACAGTGTGACCACCGACACAGTTGAGGAGTGTATCGTACTGCACTTCAACCCTTTTGGACGCGAACGAAGTTTTCTTCTATTTTGGCTACTATCTCATCAAATTCAAACAGCTGCCATGAAGCTAGGCATCATGAATAAGGTAAAGCGTTACTTCACGCCAGGACAGCTTCTGAGTCTGTATAAAGCTCAAGTCCGGGCAGGTATGGAGTACTGCTGCCATGTTTGGGATGGCTCTTCTATAGTTTACATATCGGGGAATGCTCCCAGGAACTTCACGATCTGATCCAACCATCTCCGTTTCATCATAGGACGAGCAGACGCACGGCTCAGTACCATGCTTACCTCATTAGTATACCCTCTATTCGTACTAAACGATTTAGTTCTACCTTTATAATGCGAACTGCTAAGGAGTGGAATACACTACCGTCGTCTGTCTTTCCTGAAAACTATAATCTGGGTCTTTTTAAGGCAAGAGTGAATTGGTGCCTTCAAGATCTTTGTGCTTCATTTTCGGCCACATCGTCACTTACCAACAGGTGAGATCGTGGTCAAACAGAGGTCTATAATAGAAGAAATTTAGTACACTAAATTCTTCACTTTTATATCAGTTTCTTATAAATTAGTTTTTTTATGTTTATTCGTTGTTATAAAATTTGTCCTGGCTGCTAGCTTATTTATGGAATGTGACAATACTGGAAGAAAACGTTAGCTGAGTCAGTCGTGGGGAGCAATGGCGGCGATGAGCTCACCACTCGTCACGTCTATATTCCACGATGGTGCAACCCACTGTGAAAAGAGGCCCATTGAGGCTCTGCCTACCCCTTCGGGGAAAAAGGCGTGAGTCTATGTATGTATGTATTTTTCTCATTTGATGACCATATAATTTTATAAGATACTAACGCACCATGGGTGCTGTACTGATATATATATATTAGTGTACTGATCAGTGATCATGTGTACAGAAATGTTTTTTTTTATTTTTTTATTGGCGCCGCTCGGCTTGTGCGTTTGCCATTTTCAAGTAAGTATCTGTATTTTTACTATGTTTTATTTTCAATATATTTTGCAACGTTACACTCCTTCCAAGTCGTTAAAGTCACAGTCGAGTTATGTTTTAGTAAAACGGTGGCCAATCTTACTAAAACATTGGTAGACAATTTCCACCAATTTCAAAAGTCACGCAATTCACTTCCATTTCATTTCACTACACTTTTTTTCTTTTTTTTTTTTTCTTTATAATTGGCGCCGCGCGGTTTGTGCATTTGCCATTTTCAAGTACATATCTGTATTTTCACTATATTGTATTTTCAATATATTTTGCAACGTTACACTCCTTCCAAGTCTTCAAAGTCACAGTCGAGTCATATTTTAGTAAAACGGTGGCTAATTTTTACTAAAACTTTGGTAGACAATTTCCACCAATTTCAAAAGTCACGCAATTCACTTCCATTTCATTTCACTACACTTGTGCTTTTTAAACGAGCTACATTAGTTAAAATGCCACCAAAATAACACAAAATAACTCAAAAAAACACTAGGAAAAGAAATAAAATAAAAGTAGACAACGTCTCTTTTAGAAAATGGCGGGAAGAGTCCCTGAGAAATGTAGTTAGATAAAATAAAAATATCCATTAAAGAAGCAAATTTCGTTCGCATGCAATAGGGCGTAAGCGCTCTACCGACCGATAGACTCCTCAAATATTGCGGGCTAAAGATGAATCACAAATAATCAGAATGCATCTGAATTCTGAAATAAGCAAGCGTTGAGGTGGTACATTACATCGTAACTTTATGGGCAATATTGATTATTATTCGCTCGTAACATTTTGTGTGGAAGCAGTGTCGTACTCTACAAGAAAGGCTGAAAAGGAAACTTGTATAAAATCGGAATACTTTGGAGTTAGATTGTAAATAACTGTTTAGAATGTTAGGTCGCTTTGTCTCAACATCTCGATTGCTGGTACCTACCGTTAAATTGAAGTTAGAATAGTTATTTATCTAGATGTTTTGTTTCTTAACTACATGTATATCGACTCTACAAAGTTGTAGCAGCTAAATGCACTCTTAATCCTGTTCGCACGAATTCTCACAAAATTTAAACGCAGGTTTATTTTTGTGCTTTTCGTAAATGTACTTTATTGTAGACGGTAATTATAGTATGATAGAGCCTAATAGAATATTTTTTCTGTGCTTCTAGTTAAACTGTTTTTACGTAAGTTGCTTTTAATAAATGTAGATTTAATTAAACATTGGTTGGTCATGATATCGATTTGATCTCAAATTCCATTGATAATTTTAAGTATTTTTTATAGATGGCCTGAGTAAATAGGATTTATCTAGTACATAGGTACCTTCTAAATTGGCTGTTCTATAGTTTGTTCCTCTATGGATCTTTTAAATTAAATTATTGTTTTAAGGTCTGTCTATTTTTAACCTCCGACGCAAAAACGACGGGGTATTATAAGTTTGACGTATCTTTGTGTGGCTGTGTGTGTGTCTGTCTGTGGCATCGTAGCACCCGAACGAATAAACCGTTTTAAAAAAAACTCTAAGAATGTTTGTGTATGTGGAGTTTATGGAAAAAAAATGACATGGTAAGTACTCTCATACTTCTTTACGTTTCGCACGCTAGTCATACTTAAACTTCGAATTATAGTAGATTAAACTGCTACCTATTGATATTACGGGCCTTACAAACGGGTGTTCAAGATAAAATGAGTTTTTTGCATTGAACTATTATACAACTCACTGGTTTTTGTTCTAAAGTTAAAAAAAGCGTTCTTCTTACGTCAATATACTTACATGTTTTTTGTATAGTATTATTTTATTTGTGGTAGTAGGTATAGTTTTTTTGTGAAAGTGTTAGTCCGGGGAAGTACAACCACCATACCTATTTCTGCCGCAAAGCAGTAGTGCTCGCATTGCTGTGTTCCGGTTTGAAGGGTTATGGTTGCTGGTGAAATTACAGGCACATGAGACTTTTCATCTTTATGTCTCAGGGTGGCGGGCGCAGTGCAATGCCACAAGGGTTCGTCCTAGGTGGACGTGACCTATGTGATAATGCACTGTTCATAGGCAGAGGGCCATCTGCTTGATACGCCATACCAAGTTGTAAAAAAAAACGTTTTTGGGAAAATATTTTCGTTTCGTGGGTATGAAACGCCCCTTTCGAGATTGTAAGATGATCTGCGTGCACCTCGTAACGAACGTTATGTGTTTATATTTCCAGTGTCTTGTGATGATGGCTCATATGGTTTACTATTTTCCAATGCCATGCTTGAGCGAATGAGGTTACCTACTTTTTACAATGCTGAAAGTGTTTAATTTTCACCGTCAATGCGATGGCAGTAAGTAATAATAGTTTGAGTAGGTTTTCTTTGCTCAAGCGCAGCGTAGCGGGAACGTAGCAAAACTCGAACAAAAGGTCCGCTATCTTACCTTATCTTATCTTCTTTTAAAGGTCGTATCTTTCCGCTTACGGAGTAAATGAATCCTAGGTACTACTAATGGTCAAAATGCGAAACGTGAGGATCTTCATCCTGCTACTACCACAACAGCGAAAACACAGCAGCAGCAGTAGCAGTGGGTGCACACAGGCTAAATAGATAGAAAGTACTTGCATAAAGAACCAAACAACCTTTTTTTTTTTTTTTTTTACTATTGTAGACTCTTTATTTTCCGCTATCTCACCTGTTGGTAAGTGACGATGCGGCCGACGTTGGAGCACGAAGGTCTAGAAGGAACCTAATCACTCTTGCCTTAAAGAGACCAGATTATAGTTTCCAGGAAAGACAGACTACAGCAACTTGTTCCATTCCTTAGCTGTTTGCATTATAAAGGTGGAACCGAAACGCTTAGTGCGAATTGCGGGTATACTGATGAGGTAAGTATTTTGTAGTTAAAAGATTCGGATAAGTATTTAGATGTCACAGACAGCCACCACTTCCAAATTCCGTAAAATGTTGATATGTACATCATCACGGCTTCGAGATGTGATGTGTGCACGACGTGCATCGAAGACACGCTCAGCGCTCGTTATGACACCCGCCAGACCGGAACGGGAAAGCGGTACGCTGACACATCACAAATCAACTCATCAGATCCAATCCACTTCTGAATTAATTTTAGCAGTAGTAGAGCTTTTTTGTGAGAGTTCGTCCGGGGAAGTACTACCACCATACCTACGCCTCCCCCATCGAATCCAATGAAGGGATTTACCTTGAAATTAAACTTTTAATACCATACAATCTATGCTAACTACAATTGCCTTATTCCTATTTTATGTTTCTCCCAAAAATGTATAAAAAATTAAACATACAGACAGACTTCACACTTCGGACATATTTCTGCCGCAAAGCATCTTCACAGTTTTTATTTTCATTTATATCGGTGAAATCAAGTTCTGTGGAAACAGGTGGCCTGGACTCTGCAAAATGGAAGAGCGCGTTTATGTCTTTTGTATGCAAAACGGTTTCGTCGCCGATGATCGTCGTTGGCCTCTGTGGAGCGGCGGCGCGGCGGGCGATTAGCCGGCTGATACGAGAGGTTGCGGGTCCGATTCTCACTGCGGGACATGTTTGTATGATCTTCAAATATTTGTGTCACTTCCGGTTCTGCATCTTATGGTACCATGGCACTCGTAGTTCTTGATACCCACGCACGGGGGATCGTAATGTGGGATTAGGACTCTGTATGTGACTGTTGAGTATTAAGTTATAATAGGCAGGTCAGTATAGCTAGATAGCGTAGCGCGTTGATGAATTTTTCATACAACTTGGAATGACGGATAAAGCAGCTGGCCCAGCTGGTAAAGCGGTACCCTCTGCCTATGCACAGTGCATTATCACATAGGTCACGTCCACCTAGGACGCGCCCAATGTGGCATTGCACCGCGCCCGCCACCCTGAGACATAAAGATGAGAGTCTCATGTGCCTGTAATTTCACCGGCAACCATAACCTTCAAACCGGAACACAGCAATGCGAGCACTACTGCTTTGCGGCAGAAATAGGTATGGTGCTAGTACTTCCCTAGACGAACTATTCAACAAAAAAGCTCTACACTACTCCGTGAGCACTGACACATAGCCATGTGAACAGAAAATGCAGAATGTACAGTCAATATTGCAGCATCTTCAACGGTCACATCTCCAACGTGAAACAAGTTCTAGTGTGTACAGACAGCTAAAACGAGATGCGCGCGCGCATCAAGCACGTGCACCCGTCACGCGTCACGGACACTCAACAATTCGCTTAGTTTGTCCTAAGACTCCGTGCCACTCGCACGCATGGAGGCCCGGCTTTTCCGCGAGTGACTATGAAAAAGCAACCTGATATTTTGTCCTGGGATATTTATTGGCGGCATATTTGAAGATAGCCGCTCTGAAGAAATAATTTCGTGAGTATCGGTGCAGGGCTTTGACCGAGTGTCAGTGGTCCAGGCTGAAATACGCGATCTATACTGAACCTGTTGTTCACCTCGTCTGTCTGAGGATCGACGAACTTTTTCTGGAATGATTCTCGAGCTTTTGTTACTTATGTTTAACGGAGCAAGATGGCAGAATTTATACCACGTAAAGTTGCAATATTAACTTGGTTTAACTTGTTCGATTATTCGGATTGCTTTCAAAGTTTTTGTCAGACATGTGATTCAAATAAAGCTGCCAGAGGAAACTGGAAATGCTAATCCATACCATATATATCAATTTCAAAAATCTGTTCGTTTGTAAGCACAGAACTTGAGAAAGGCTGCACTGTTTTTTTTATTTTATTTTTTTAAGTTCTTAATTGTCCGTATAATTTTTTCACGTAAGTATTAAAGTTGCAAAGATGCCCGGAAAATTGGGAAAAATTATAAATGCTTTTTCTATGGGATTTTTGTATGAACCTAAGACCATTGGACAGGACGTCATTCGATGGATGCTGGGGTTGAGAGAGCAGGAGAAGAGTCAGGTGTGCGAAGCCACGGACTAATGGCTAGTAAGGCTAGTCTAATAAAATAAAATTTTACTATGTCTATAATACTACCTATCCATACTGTTATTATAAATGCGAAAGTCTGTCAGTTGCCTTTTCACGCCTTAACCGCTAAACTGATTTTGATAAAATTTGGCAAGGAGATAAATTGCATCCTGGGGAACACACGCTAACTTTTGTTGAAAAATAACGCGATTATACCCGCCAGCGACAGCTACTCAGTTATAATATATCAAATGTTTCACTTTTTTTATTGTAACTAGTGTCAGCACGCAGCTTCGCTCGCGTTTTACCTGGAAAAAAGTAATATATAGCTCAATCCAGGTCATTATCTATTTTTGTATCAAATTTCATCGAAATCGGTTCAGCGGTTTCGGCGTGATTGAGTAACGAACATCCAAGCATCGTAACTGTGATATATACTCGTATGATTGTGGGATAATGTAGCTAAGTAGTATATACCTACCTATATTAGTTATACGGGTTTTTTTTACGAGAGTATTCATATATTACATAACTACTGCGATCACAGAACTATATTATAGTAACTTTTGAAACTATCATGGTTATGTACATAATTTTCACTAGAAACGGGATATTTACCATGATTTTTGAAAAAAACTAGTGAAAATTATATTATAGTAATTCATATCCCACACAACGCAAGGCGACGCGAAGGCCTAGAATGAGATGGCGGGACAAGCTTGACTCACATCTAAGCTCATGGCCTGTCTCTGCGTTAAATCGTGAAGAGTGGAAGAAGGGAAGGGAGGCCTTTGCCCTGCAGTGGGACAATAATGGCTAAATAATAATAAAAAAAAACATATATACCTGATCATCAAGGTAAGGAAGCGCGTTGATGTCTTTTCTACGAAAAAAAAATATAAACCACGAATTTATTCAATATTTTCATCAAGTTTTGTATCTTCTTCGCCTCTATAGCAGAACTTATATAAGTAGGTACCTACATAACCGACCTCATAAATATTTAAATGCATATTTAAAACTAGCTGTCCCGCGACTTCGTCCGCGCGGTTTTGTATCTTCTGACCCTGCAAAATATCGAAATGGAACATAAATGAAAATTTACCGTTTCTGTCACTAAAATTTTCATTGAAATCCGTTGCGCCGTTTGGAGCCTTCGAGACAAACTTTCAGGCAGACAGACAAAAATTGAAAACAAGTAATTAATTTTGTAAAAATTAAAAAAACCCTCATCGCAATGAAACGGCTGAACCGATTTTGAAATGAAATTAAATCAGTTTATTTGCTAGAACATGGTAGGATACATGGAAGGCCTTATGTTATAGTGAGGAGCACATGTTCTTGCTTCACAAGCATGCAAATGTTTTAAAATAGGTACATACATTGGATAAAATAAATACTTTGATCAAACATAGCTACGAACACTCCCGGCAAATTCACCATTCATACAAAAAAATAAAAAAATCGGTTCATCCGTTCGGGAGTTACGATGCCACAGACACACACACACACACACACACACACACACAGACCCGTCAAACTTATAACACCGCGTAGTTTTTGCGTCGGGGGTTAAAAATGAGGAATCGTTTATGCACTTGCGCAACCAATTTTCATTAAAATTTTGGCATTTATTGCCGTCGACCGACGCAACGGAGTAAATATGCGTTTAGGGTGAGAGATTGTTTGTGTGTATGTGTGTATGTGGAAACGAATGTTCCTATTTATCTCCAAAACGGTTGGACCGATTTAGATATGGTTTTTTGTAAAGGGTTTCTGACTCATCGGCGATGGTTCTTAGATAAGTGTTTTGTTGTTAACTCGCCAGAGGGTTCTGCGTTGTTTGTGTGTGCAAAAGAATTTTCCCCTTTTCTCCAAAACTGTTTAGACTGATTTGGATACGATTTACTGTGTTGTGTGTTTTAACCAAACACACAACACAGTGATCAACACAGTTTAATCAATCATCAGTGATGGTTCTTAGATATAGGTGAAGGTGAGATATAGGTTAGAGGTAAACTCGCCACAGGGAGCTGCAATAAATATTTTTCGGGTGAAATTACAGGCATATGAGACTCTTCATATTTATATCTCAGGGTGACGGGCGCAATGCAATGCCACATAGGTCAAGTTCTAGGTGGACGTGACCTATGTGGTAATGCACTGTTCATAGGCAGAGGTTACCACTAAACATCAGGTGGGCCATCTGCTTGACCAGTCATACCAAGTTGTACAAAAAAAAGACAATTTCCACCAATTTGAAAAGTCACGCAATTCAGATCCATTTATTTTCAATAACTCGTGCTCTACAAAAATAAATAAATAAAAAATAAAATAAATAACTCTGGATAACTTCACACAACATTATCCAGCCCCAAGCTAAGCCAGAGCTTGTGTTATGGGTACTAGATAACTGATATACTTAATATTGTTACGCGCCAACACAGAATGAATATGGCATCACAGATAATGTCATTCGGCAACACATTTAGAGCCTCGTAACGCCATCTATTGACGAATAGCTGAACCTGTGGCTCTACCCATAAAGTAAAGAAGTGTCAGAGAAGTGTAGCGGGAGCCTGCTATCCTGTTGTTGGAGCAGGATAGATATAGTTCCCGATAGTTCTAGACTATGGTAGACGTTTCTACAGATTGGTCGTAATTGTTAGAATATTCGAGACTCTAAGACGCTCGTATATAAAGTCGTAAATTTATTCGTGGAGTTCAGTTGAATACTAGCTAAGACTGTGAATTAATCGAAAGATCTGAGAGTAATAATTTAGAACAGCGTAGTATAGTGCAAGTAAAGTGGTGAGAGTGATAAGTTTGAATAGTGCGGTTAACGGAAGTGTGAATTTGTGCTTTTAGGATTGTTTTATTAATAAGTGTTAATTTGTTCACCGGTGTTTTAAGAGTTTATTTTATCCTGAACCCTAGCTCGTAACAATATAATACAATACATAGATAGATATTTTTTATTATACATAGAAAACACCCAGAACACCCTGAAAAAATATCTGCAGAACGCACAAATATTTGTTCCGAGGCGGGAATCGAACCCGCAACCTCCTGCGTAGCAGGCAAACCATCGCCAGCCGCGCCACAGGGGTCGTCAAAAAAACGAGCTACATTGGGTAAAATTCCACCAAAATAACACAAACAAACGTTAAGAAAAGAAATAAAATACAAGTAAACGACGTCTTCCTCAAAAATGGCGGGAAGAGTCTCTTTATAACATTTATTTGTTTTGAAATCACAGGCGGACACTACAATTTTATTATATTGGTATAGACTAGACTAGCAATATTACTACTTAATTTAAATGGGCACGTTAAGGTGCTATAGGTTCAACGAAAATTGTTGCATGGCGAGCGCACGCCCAGGTTTTTTTGTGTATAAAAAATATTATAAAAATCCCCTTTAAAGTATTGTTAAATGTATATGAATTCACTAACTCAAATAATAAGTTACCAAATGTTTCAAAATTAAAAATAACATAACACATTACACACCCAACAGTCACATGTAATACAAAGTCCTGACCAGGATTCCCTGTGTTGTGGGTATCAGGAACTACGAGTACCATGGTACAACACCCAGAACCGGAACAAATATTTACAGATCATACAAACATTTGTTCCGCAGCGGGAATCGAACCCGCAACCTCTCGCATCTCAACCGGTAACTCGCCCCGCGCCACAGAGGTCGTCAAAATATGTTGGATGTATTAGTCTAAATTAATGTAAGATGTAAGTCTAAATTTGTTTTTTTGATCGAGTGAAGTAATTAGAATAGTGTACTTATACTGAATTTTTATGATTTCACAATTATTATTTTTCTTCTTGGAAACTATAAGAACTTTTATCAAAAACTTAACGATTCTAGATCCCATTATAGACATTTCGTGAACCCATAGCGCCTTAAGCAAAGGAAGGAAGATAAGCTATTAGCCGGCTAATTATGGATGCGCTCGTATCCCGAAGGGCAGCTATCCTACTATTACCTCTTCTGTGCTATTAAGTAGCTGGCCTGCCAGTTAAACAACCTTGCTTTAATTTACATAATGCGCCTGCTTAATAGAATATATCTTCTCACGCATAATTTCATCATTTAGGCGGCTGCGTAAATACGCAATTACCTACTTACAAAAAATAGGTAAGCTATTTGTGATGATACCTATGGATTCTTGATCTTGGAATATATGGACTGCGAAAAACTGCGCAGCCTTTTGTACTCATTACAAGATCCACCAACTTATCTGTAGAATGAAATGTATGTAGATGATAGAAAACTATTCTACAGATAAGTTGGTGGATCTGAGGGCCAACCACAAGTTTGGAATTTGTTACAACTCGGAATAACGAAAACCGAATTGCGAGTCGAAATGTCGATTTTGTATGGAGAAAATGATAAGCGCCCCTAGCGGACTTGTTGAGAATCTCATTAAAACCATACATAAAAACAAGTATCGACTCGGAATTCGATAGTCGGGATACCGAATGCAAAACTTAGACAAACCTGTGGTAGGCCCTCTGTAATCTTACTATAGTAGAATAGACAAATAATACTTGTTTTTTTTATAATTGGTTACGCACGGCTTATGCATTTGCCATTTTCAAGTAAAATTTATTGTTTTTAGGGTTCCGTACCCAAAGGGTAAAACAGGACCCTATTACTAAGACTCCGCTGTCCGTCCGTCTGTCCGTCTGTCACCATGCTCAGGCTATGTCTGTCATGAACCGTGAAATTTTCACAGATGATGTATTTCTGTCGCCACTATAACAACAAATACTAAAAAACAGAATAAAATAAATATCTAAGGGGGCTCCACCAAACAACAACAATCATGTTTTTTGCCGTTTTTATAGATAATGTACGGAACCCAACGAGCGCGAGCGCTAACTCTTTTTTTTTTTAAATATACCTAGTTTGCATCGTTACACTCCTACCAAGTCGTCAAAGATACAGTCAACTCATGTTTCAGTATAACGGTGGCCATTTTACTAAAGTTTTGGTAGTCAATTTCCACCAATTTAAAAAGACACGTAATTCACTTCCATTAAATTTCACTACACTAGTGACCTTTATAGGACGAACGTGTCAATACTCAAGGAACTCAAGATAACTAGTATATAGGCTGTTTGATTTCGGGTCAAGTTCCATAGGGCCGCCTCCATGTAACCATGGAATCGAGACATTTTGCACCCTGTGGTGTTGACTTTGACAGATACACTCACTATGAGTTTTGGTAATAAAAAAAGTACACTATTCATCTTGTCTTGGGTCGTGTAATTACTAGGGAATGCAAACCGGTTTTACCGTAATTCGAAAACCCGGGTTTTTGTGATATTTTTAAACGATAAAAAAACTCGATTTTTTTTGCCACGTTTCCGGTTTTTAGGTGTTTTCGGTTTTTTTTTAATGGCAACACTATAACACTGTCAAAGTGACATTTGTGAAACGAAACTCTTTAAAACCGCATACCGTTTCAATTGTCATCATAATTTTCATAAAAGGGATGTTTGTTTCTATAATTTAATAAGTTTTAGCTATTTTCAAAGTATAAAATATAGAATTAAAGTAAATTTATCGTACAATTCAGGAGTTCATCGTGCTACAGGTGTTTTTGTAAGTATTTTACTAGTTTTGTAAGCGGTTTCAAATTGTTTTGTATAAAAATATGATTTGAAATTATGATTCGATTATTAGTTAAAGTGTGTGTTATGTTGTTGATTATTGTTATATGCTATTGCTAGCTACATTTGAATGATATTTGTATCGGAAATAGAACAGAACATACATGCTCGGTCTTACTTGCTTATGCAAAGGTCACATTAAGAAACGCGTTACTTTTAAAAAGGCATTTAAAACTCATTTGACAAGGCATGAATGAATTGTTCGTTGCGGCCGATCGCTCGACCTATATCTAGTATAAAAATGTAGGTAGTTACAAATTTCTTATCGCTTAGGTCTGTTAGTTATTTTTTGTCGGTTTCAGGTCACTATGGGGGACTTTGTGGAAAACACGAAACAGGCTGTAAGACTGATTCTTAACTATTTCCTAGTTTTCGTAATAAATAAATTAAAGTTATTTTCCTTTGATCACGATTTTTTATTCGTTTCCATGTAGTTTATATAGGAAAAAATACTTACAAAAAAAAACTCGTTTTAAACACGATTTCACCGAAAACCGGGTTTTTAAAAATTGAACTCGAAAATAAACCCGGTTTTAAATTTTGGCGAGTTTTGCATTCCCTAGTAATTACGTGTTGGATCTTGAATTTGGAAAATATAAGGAATCGGAGAGAGTGAGAGATTTGGACCTTTGCTGGCCTCACGGGAGGCGTAGTTTGTGATACGACCTTGGATGGAATAAGTTTGGATTTTGAAAGTGATTTGTGGTTGCCGGCGATACCACGAGTTGAGGCCTGCGGAGGCTATTCGTGCACCCCGCGTAACCCGTTTTCTTTTCAGCGTGTGAAAAGATCTTAGTAACTCGCTGGACGAATACCTGGACGCCTGGAGGAAAAACTGTGAGTAACATTTGAGAATATTAACAGAAGGGGATTGGATCAACATAATCGTTTGTTTTGGGCATATACGGCTGCGTATCGCGGCCTGAACCCTCCACGCAGCACCACCCGAGGGCTTGTCAGCTCGTGGAGGGAACATTTGGTAGCAAAGAGTGTTGGTTCCACCTAAGTGGTTGTTTTGGTTTATGCGCCGTGTATCACGGCCTAACACCCTCCACGCAACCCTACTCGAGGGCTGGTCAGTTCGTGGAGGGTACATAGGCTTTCTTCCATCTGTCTCCAGCGAGTCCTTGAGTATTTTGGTCCTATAGCACGGAAAGGCAGTGACAACTTAGAGAAACTGATTATTACGGGAAAAATTCAGGGGAAGAGGCCACGAGGCCGTAGCCCAATACGTTGGTCAGACCACCGCACCACTCTCGATTCGAAATTCCATGAAGCCGTGCAGCTCGCCGGCAACATCTCATTGGCGAAACATCGTCCGGTATAGAAGGTGATCCATGGAGGAGGTCACGACTCTCAGCATTGAGGAATGACAACTGATATACTTTATTCAATATATTACATAGATAGATATTTTTATTATACATAGAAAATACCCAGAACACCCTGAACAAATATCTGCGATCGCCCAAATATTTGTTCCGAGGCGGGAATCGAACCCGCAACCTCCTGGGTCGCAGGCCAATCTTCGCCCGCCGCGCCACAGAGGTCGTAAAATAAAAGTAGATGACGTCTCTTTTCGTAAATGGCCGAAAGAGCCCCCACTCCAAATAATACGTATTTACAGAAATAATAGTACATACATACCAGGTGCCGTGGAAAGTCTGGCCTAAGAATATACCCCCTCCATCTCCTCCCGTAGGAGCCTTAAAAGACGAAGACCCGTAATATCAATAGTAGTCTAAATCAAATCAAATCAAATATCTTTATTTCAGGCTTATTGGAAAATGTACGGAAGCTATGATTCTAAGTTTAAACTATTTTCTGTCAAGGGACCATGGATGTTTAATAGTAAGGATTGAGTGCTAAAATAGCATAGAGTGTTCCTTTTTACTTCTATCCTAGAAGATAGCTTGCTATCCTATGTAAGAGAGAAACAATAGTAGATTGTATCATAAGGGAGCAACATAATATTTTTACGGCGAGGGCGCTTTTTTGAATCCAGAGCGAAGTGAGGGATTCTAGAGTAGAATCCCGAGCGTAGCGAGAGATTCTTTAGTAGAATCCTGAACGTAGCGAGAGATTCAAAGTACGTCGCCCGAGCCAAAAATATATGTTGCGCCCGTGTGATACACTCTGCTTTTCATCACCCACTATGAGAAAATAAAAGGCGCCTCATATGTTATTGTAATATTATTATTTAATAAAACAAATGGTTGTTTTTTTGTGTTTTTGTGTTTTTTTTGTTGTGTTTGTGTTTTTGTGTTTTTTTTTGGGTGTTTTGTGGTTTTTGTGTTTTGTGCTTTTTTGTGTTTTTTTTTGTATTGTGTTTTTTGTGCTGTTTTTTTGTGTGTTTTATGTTTTTTGTGTTTTTTTTTGTTTTTGTGTTTTTTTGTGTGTTTGTGTTTTTTGTGTGTTTTGTTTTTTTTGTTTTTTTTGTGTTTTTGTGTTTTTTTGTGTTTTGTATTTTGTGTTTTTTGTGTGTATTGTGTTTTTTTTTTGTGTTTTTGTGTTTTTTTGTGTTTTTGTGTTTTTTTTGTGTTTCGTGTTTTTTGTGTGTTTTGGGTTTTTTTGTTTTGGGTTTTGGGCCGTCGTACCAGCCAGTATTTATTCAAACAATATTTGCGTTCGAATTATTTGGCGCTGGTTCCAAATTCAATAAGTGCGCCGCAATTATCTTTGCCGCGCACTTTTTGAATTAGGAACTTAATAAGTGCGCCGCAAAACTCATTACTGCCCGCTAAAAGTTTCTCATAGAAAACACCACCGTTGGGTGCACTTAAAGGCGAACCCAGTCGTCCTTTTCGAATAGATGGGATGAAAATATATTGTCACACGACAGTTGTTTTTCCGTTCCGTACCCTGAATATTGGTACCATGCATATATATCTTCCTAGATTGTTACCATGAATGTAGTACTAGGAAGATGGTTATACCTCCATGATGTAGTAGTAGTAGTTTGACATTTGGCCTGGTACGACTTACACAAATAAGAACAGATAGATATATGCTTGTCTCATTCCAACACATGAATACATTCATATAAAAGAATGAGACTGGTATAATCGATACCGGTTCGTTTTTAGCATTAGTTCCATGCTTTAGTCCATCTTCCTAGGTTTAAACTGACAACTATAGATTAAACTGCTATTGATATTACGGGCCTGGCCTAAATCAATAGCAGTATAATCCATCATTCCAAGTTTAAACTACTTTTGTCAATGGACATTGGACAGAAATTTTTGCTATCAACTGCTATTGATTTAATAGCCTAAATCGTAAAGCAGATAAAATAAATAAATGCAACCAACCACACAACGGCCCATTGTTCGCCAAACAAGAGTCTGCCAGAGTCGTTGTCCGTTTCAAACGGCAATGGAGGAATGTCATAAAATTCCAAATCTATGTCCAGCCGCAAATGACTGGGGTATAAATCAGAAGGTTTACGACACAGACCTTTAGGTCCTGCGGGAAGCACTAAGGGCGCAATCATGTGGGAAGCAGGTTGCACCGATTGTATACCGGAGCTTACCGGCACGAAAGCTCGCACTACTTATAGGTACATTGTTCGTGAGTTTTACCGGTACGCGCGGGAAAACAGTCGCTTTGGCAACCTACTTCGTGATGCACCGTATAGTTAAATATTGTGCTCACTACATGGAAAATAATGCTATGAAATAAATCATTGTAAGTAATTTACAGACGAGGCTCAATTGCCTATAATTCTGAGAATAGCATGCGGGTAATTTACTGCGCCTATTGCACTCGTAAGATCTATGGTCCATTCTAAAGTGTCAGGTAGAAATGAGTTCAGTTTTATTATGCATAATAAACAATTTTATTAGATCAGCTTATCTTTTTTTTTGTGGGCCATATAAAAACGAATCTCGATCAGAATCATTTGGTCAATAACTGATTCAAGTCCAGTATTTCATCAAGGACGTTGCAAAAAACACACAAAAAAGCTAAGCTGGTTTGAACTAAAGGTGAACCGAGAAATTGCTCGTCCAACAAAATAAATATGATGGTCCAAAGTTAGCGAACCGTTCTGTATATTTAAATGTAGAATAAGATGCATAATCATGCGCTCTTAAATTTCTCCTGCGTTGTTTTATTCAATGTTTCTTGTGAGTTGTGTAGACGGCGAAATAACAATTTGAATCACGAATCCGCCGTTTTTATTTCGATTGCCTACACTTTCATTTAATTACCGACCTATCGCTTCTTACATATTTGTCGTTATATTACAAAAACACAAGAAAGTTGATAATAGAACTGAACAGCATAGAGTCATACTTATAATTAAGTATCTACACATGTAAACATACCGCAAAGTATAAAAAGTAATACCTATGTAAAGCGCAAGTATTTAAAAACGACTCTACGATATCATGTTTCATTTGTACACCCATTTAATTCAGTAAGTGGTCTCTAAGTAGGTATGACACGCAAAGTTTTTGTACTTTATTGAACTGATGGGTTTTTTAGAGTTCGATAAACTCACGATCATGTCTTAATCACTCAGAAGATCAGTAATCAAAGGCAATGGTCGGCTGGCACGCTCACGGAATCAATACCCGCTAAAGATTAAAATAATCGTGTATAACTAGTTTTTAAGAAATAAAGCAGTGATAAATAGCTGTACCTAAGTATATTATAGCCAGAACTTCATTGATGGATCATATATAGAATTCATACTTAGATCTAATAAAATGGAGAGTTTCGAAAGCAAATTAAAAGTCATTCAATCATTTATTTTAGAAACTTATCTATATTTCATTGGGGATAAGGCGTAGGTAGTTCGAGCGTTGACACTTTTGAGTGCAACGAAAATGATCACAACAAAAAAAATACCTAGTGGTTCTCTTTTGATAGCGGTTCAGCGTTCATTCGTGATCTTCATATTAAAAAAGAGAAGCAAAACTCATTTGTCGTGAGTGTTTACGACATGATAATACATCATTTTATACAAGTTTGTGCTCACGAGGACTACTATACTACTTGAACTACTTGAATGGACGGAACAAGCAGATGGCCCACCTGATGTTAAGCGGTAACCTCTGCCTATGAACAGTGCATTACATCATAGGTCACGTCCACCTAGGACGCACCCTATGTGGCATTACACTGCGCCCGCCACCCTAAAACATAAAAATGAAAAGTCTCATGTGCCTGAAATTTCACCGGCACCTTTACCCTTCAAACCGGAACACAGCAATGCGAGCACTACTGCTTTGCGGCAGAAATAGGTATGGTGGTAGAACTTCCCCGGACGAACTCATTCACAAAAAAGCTCTACTACTACTAAACTACTACTACTCGCAGAACTACTAGTTAAGTTCGATTTATTAGCCTTTATTTAATTGGGCTCAATTGTATAGGGCAAGCCAAATTACATAAGTCATGGGTATTACGGTAATTCCGCGTTAGTACCTAACTTCAATCTAAGTTACCTACCATATGCAGGTAGGATCGTCTTGTTATTCAGATGCCTTCACTGGAATTACTCCGACAAACAAGTCGACAGAAATCTATTGATGGAATAGACTGACGTGGTAATTCATGACATTTTATTTGCTAAGAAATGTTGTAGAGTACAAAATAACGGGCAACTTTGACTTCGTAAGTACCTAGATTGGTCTGGAAGATTGAATTTAAAATGGGGTTTGTTCGCAACTTGCATATCTAGTGTTTTTTATGGTCTAGAGTCGTCCTATAGAGTCTAAAGGTTGTTACCAGACCGATCTAGAGTCTAAATCCGCCCCGGGTAACACCAAAGTTACCTAAGCCATTGCCTAGGAGAATGTTGTACTTGCTTCCAAGATGTTTGTCAAGATTCTGTCACCAGTTTGCCCTTCGCCAGTCCATCCAAAGGTTGCCAAGTAGAGATCACTTTTAGCCAGACGAGGCCACCTATTGTACTGCCTTAAGTTTAAAATTAATATTTTTATATAGGTCAAGGGGTATTTCTTGGTTAACCAGTCCAAGTATATCCTCCTACTGTTTATTTATATATGTATACGCAATACTTTCACACTCTGATTTCATAACACATAGTCAAATTCATGATGAGTTAGCCGCAAGTGACGTGTCGCGAGTATGGTCGGTAACGCGGGAATGTGACGTAGCCACACCAGCTAGCGGAGCCACCAACACAATCAGTTCAGCCGAGTTTCACTCCGAGTATTTGCGCTGTTACTTTTACAACGCGCCAACGCACACGAACAACGCTCTGTTTCCCTAGTCTCATTGTTTCACATATACCACGCAGGAAAACTTTGACTTTCCATTCGGCAGTGTCACCTGTCGAGAAAATGGTACGGCTTTTCTGAGTGGTCGTCACGCGGTTATGATAGAAACGCATGGTTATTGATTGCTTGTTAGAAATAGCGTTGTCATGTTTTGTTTACCACTAGCTAACAACAATTGATTGTCCAACCAGTCTGTCAATAACAATAATTCATAGTCTGTTTAGTTTAGACTTGGTTTGAGAGGCTGTTTACATAAACACTTTTCATACCACCTGCGCTCGACAATGTCATATCATGCAATCTCAACGTAAAGTAAAGCATTACCTCAGTAGTATGAAACTCCTTAGGGAGTAAAGTTTTTGAATTTGGAACGTCAAATTCGTGTGGAAACTCGTGTAAAACTCTGAGTAAGAAATGCCCATATGGCATGGCATTATAAAGTGCAAAAAAAGGCGCGATTTCTAAGAATGTGAAACAAAAGACGGTGTTTGGTTTATGGAGCCCTGACTTTTTATTGTCTCGCAGAAAAAGGAATTAGATCTCGGAGTAGGTCAAAAGTAGAGTATGCTCCTCTGGGATAAAGCCTGTCTTCGTCTTGAAGGCAGCTTGAACCAGGACTCTACATAACTCCAGAATACTTCGTTACGCTCAGGTTTCAATATGCCAACCGTGACGTAGGACACTGCTTTATCCCCTGAATTCATAATCTTCTATTGTGACTGTATACAAGGTACCTACAGTTGTTTGTGTATCACAAACTATCGCGGTTCTCGGGCGACCGACGTACCTAGTAATCTTGATGGTTCACTGAAACCATACAAACTACATCAACCTTACAACATCCATGTAGCATAGTAACGTCGAAATATGCTGTGATGCGGTGCGCGTTCAGTTGTGGTTGGATGATATCCGTTAACGCGAACATTTGGATGTGATTCAAGATAATATTACCGGGTACCGTTGCCGAGTATCAGAGATCGTTTGCTTGTACGATAGTCGGATTGCCCCGAGTGGAAACCGCACTATGTACACGGCCGTTTCCACCGTTACTTCGCACCAAATCTGCCTACAATACGTTCTCACTCTGATACGGATAATAAGTTTAAAGTCACGATCTTGTTCCGTGAAGCTGTCTAGTCTACGTAATCTCAACGCTGAATTAGAGTCTTCCTTGTACGGAAACCGATGCATATTTTATATCGAGCTATCGTGCGGCCAACGTGGATTTATTGTGTACAAGTCTGATGGGAGATTGATAAAATAATTCCTTTATGAAATAGGAATAGTTATCTTGCTATTTTAGGAAATAAATATTGTCGTATTCATCTAAATATTACCTACATTCATACAAATCGTGCCATGCCTAATTTCACTTTGCTCTTTTGAGAAAATGTTATAGTTTCTACGCTTACTTGCAAGAATTGCAAGTCTGTCTTTTTACATATATTTTATCTCTCTATTGAATAAAAATAAGAGATACAAACATTGAAACCGGCATTATCTTCATAAATTTTTATCGATGCCAAGCATGTTTTTCTTTGAACATCTAGCATTGAAAGTATTTTTTGCGACAGTCATTCAAACTCCAGTAGGTAAGCTGTAGTATCGTATCCGGCCAGGTACTTCTAGCTATATGTCCCTTATGTACGTCGTACGTCCATCTTGGGGATGGTATAATCTATGAGTTCATTGCCCTTCCGAGTCACGTGAAGTCCGTCTAGGCGACTCACCCCGAAGTGGCGCGGTCGCATCCAGCCGCGAAGCATGCAGTGCATAAATATCAGCATGCATTTCAACTGTTATGGAAATGCAGGCGAATACTGCATGTGCATGACGGATGGTTTATTCTTAGTACAGGATGCGCTTTTAACTTGTGCGAATGTAGCAGCATTACTGCAGGCATGCGATTTTATTTAGATCTCATCGTATGCACAATATGACATATCTATGTACCTACTTATTTTAGGTACATACACGTTAATAACAAGACTGAGCTTCATAAAAATTCTTTCCCACGTTTCGAACTCGCTTGCCGGGGCTATAAACTGCGACTCCATCTCGACTTTTTCATTCTCGTGTCTTAATATAAAACAACAAAGAATACCAAATCGGTAAGTTAGGGATCCTAGGAGGTTCAGGGCGACCGTCGAACCGGTTTGACCGGGAGAATCTTCGTTCGGTTATCGGAGCGTAGACGACGCGAGCCCCGCATCTCCGTGACTGTGGATTGTAGGTAACTAACACCTTAATAGTCACATTATAGTCCCTGATCCTACATAAGGATTCCTGCGTCGTTGGTATCAGGAACTACGAGTACTGATGGAACCAGACCCGGAACAATTATTAGCAGCGGGAATCGAACCGGCACCTCTCGCATCTGAGCCGGCTACTCGCTGCGTCACGAAGTTCGATAAACGGCGACGTAACGTCTTTTATTTGCGGTTTTCAGAGACGGGTGTCGCGGGGCGAATGCGCGTTCTCGGCAGGTGATGGCGGCGTGGGTCGCGCGCGCCGCGCTGGCGTGCTGGTACCTGTGCGCGCTAACGGGCGCCGCAGCGCAGCGCTTCGGAGACAGGCTCGCGCCGCGCGTGCCCGCCGCGTACGCGCCGCGGCACGCGCCGCGCGCGCACGACTACACCGAGCCCGTCTACGACGACACATACGAACAGAGCCTGCCCGAGGACGAGGACCCGCCGGACACGCCGCCTCCGCCGCGCCGCCCCGCGCGGACCGAGGCGCACCGCTTAGAGATGAGCACGGAATACTTCATGATCCCGGAGCGCACCCCGCCCGCGCCGCCGCCGCCGAAGCGCAATGCCACCACGCCCGTGCCGCGCCCCGCCAACACGACCGTGCTCGTCAAATCACAGCTCCCGCCGAACGTGGGTGCTCTACGACAGGAGCCGTGGGCCGTGCCGATTCTGGCGCTCGCTTGCGGCTGCATGCTCACCATCGGCGGGTTCGAGGTTTTCGTAGTTTATGGCGCCAGTCAAAAGGCACCGAGCCACCGCCATCTACTACTCGGGCAGACCCTACTGTTCGGACTGTTCACGTGCGCCGCGACGGCGGCACTCTTCGCGACGACGCCCACCGTGTTCTCGTGCGGCGCGGTCCGGTTCGGGACCGGCGTCGCGTACGTGATCGTGTTCGCGTCGCTCCTAGTGAAGTGCGTGTTCCTGCTGAGTCTAAACGGGGGCGTGTACTTGCCGGCGGCGTACCAGGGACTCCTGCTGTTCTTCGCCGTGATGATACAAGTGGCTATAGGCGCGCAGTGGCTCGGCGGGGCGCCGCCACGGGTCGCGGCCGGTGGCGCGCGCTGCGCCTCCGAGCTGGCGGAGCTGCTGCTATCGCTGTGCTACGCGGCGTGCCTGGGCGCGGGTGTGTGCGGCGTGGCGCTGCGCTCGCGCGGCATCCGCGACAACTACCGCGAGGCGACGCACATCGCGGGCGCGTCTGGCGCCGCGGCCGCGGTCGGCGTGTGCTGGGTGGCGGCGGCGCTAGGCGCGCCCGAGCGGCACCGCGACGCGTGCGTGGCGGCAGGGCTGCTAGCCACATGCGCGTGCGTGTTCCTGCTCATGTTCGCGCCGAAGGGCCGGCGGCTGGCCGCGCTCGGCCGCGAGGGCCGCTGGGACGCCGACCGCGACGAGGGGCTCAGCACGCTGAGCGCGGGCGCGGGAGGCTCCGGCTACTCGCCCTCCTTCTTCCACTTCAAGCCGGTCAAGTACGGCATGGTGTCGCCGGCGGCGGCGCCCGCGCCCCCCGCGCCCCGCAAGGAGCCGCCCGCTCAGCCAGCCGGTCAGTTAAGTATCCGACGTGCGCTAACAGTGAGTGTGGCGCTCTGCACAGTCGATCTGACCACAGTTCTTTTCACAGATCCGTACGGGGCGATGTTCGCGCACTCGCCGCACCTGCACTCACGCGCCCTCTACTCCCCGCCGCACTACCCCATGCACCCCCCGTTCCCCTACCCCTACAACTACCCCCCTTATCCTTATTTACTGCCGCCAGGTAACTATGACAGCACTCAACTGGCTTCACATTGCACATTCGACACTCTCTACTGACGAAACTTAATTTTGGTGCAGGCGCTAAGATAGGTAGGTACCTTTATACACTAACTTCACCACTATAGTAATTACAGTAATTTCATCTTTTTACCCCTAGAATAAGATAGTAATTAAGAGCGAGTCTCGCACTTTTTAGTTTATTTTATTTAACAAGTATCTTCTTAATAATTGATCAATGAGTCAATCTACCTCTAATAGCCACACGCATGTTCACATTCTTAGATTTAGAGATAGACCATTATCATAATCATAGAAAGAGTTCTACGACCACGTGGCCGCAGCCTCTCCACTATTATTATTCGAATAAACTAAGACATTCGAACAATCCATTTACCATACAACTTTGAGGAACAAATGTCAGTGATAGAAGTTATAAGGGGTGGATATGGCCTGCGGGCTGAGTTGACTATAAAAAAACATAAATGAATTTCGTAGTGGACATTTCGGCCCGCGGGCTAAGTGAGGTGTGGGCTGAGTTGACCAAAGAATCATAATTTCATCACTAGTTTTATTTTAAGGAAAAACTAATTACAAAATGACAAACTCCCAGTTTTAATACAAAAATAATGAATGTTAAAATTAATGTTTCAATTAAAAAATTAGAACTTATTAAAGAAAGATTGTACAATTCAACTGTGATTTTGTCATTTTGTAATTAGTTTATCCCTAGTGATTAAATTACATGTGTTCTATAACCAACATTGGTTTCTCAAAGTTTTGTATGCAAAACAGTTTTAGACCGTCCACCTACCCAACCTTATATTGTCTAACATAGACTATTAGTAGATGAGTAGCACGCCTGGTCCGACTTGAGTGATGGAGCCGACCATGTTACTATAAAAGATCTCTACCACTAACCAATCATTGAGAACGTTTTGCGCTTCAGATGAATGTATGCTAACAATATATACTTTGACCTGTGCAGGTGTGATGATGCGTGGGGAGGAAGGCAACGTGTACACGAGTGTGGAGCCCACCTTCAGCAGCAACCCCAACGTGTACTTCCAGCGCTCGGAGCCGCTGCACGCCGGCATGATGTACTGAGCCCTGACAATCCAACGTTCGAGAGAACACTGGCATTTGACAGAACATCTGCAATCCGCAGGAACATTCACAGCACGCCTGTATCTCGCCGCAGGGCAATTAACGAGGGAACACAGCGCGTCGCGTCGTCTACAAACACTCCGTTCAAGAGAGCATCTTCTACCTACATGCTTCAGAATAATGCGAGGCTGAGCTGGAACCTGAACGCTTTAGATTTAGAAGCTACGAAGAAAACGAAAGTATTTGGAGAAACCTTGGTGCTCGAACACAGGACTTAATGACAGCATAGCACACCCTACAGAACTACGATAGGTATCGCTTTAAGCGCTTGTTCGTGGGAACTTAGAACACGCCCTAAAAGAGTAACAGCATAGCTACATCTGGCTGGAAAGGAAGGAGCGCACGCACGCTGAGAAAACAGGGGAAACATGAATAAAGGTTCCATCAAATACGATTTCGGAGTTTGAACCAAACTCGTGGACGAATACTATCCAAGGAAACATTTAGAGCTTGTTTTGGTGCAGTTATAGCTCTTGAAGATGCAGCCGGTTAGCTTGGCCATTGTTAGAAACTAGAAAGCCCTGCGTTGTCGCACAGCGAATATGGATATGCGGTAGAATGAATCGAACTTTACGTGACTGTATTGTGGTTTTACCGCAAGTCCTAATGAGCGGTCATTAAATTGAATCGATTTACGATTCTTCCGCAACACCTACAAACGTGTATTCTTAGTTACGAGCTTCCGCAACTCATTTGTCGCACGACATGTCTCCTAGTGCGTGTCTCCTGGCCCCTAATATAGGTATCAATTTAAAAAATGCCAAATACGAAGTTCAGATACGTTTCTGTTACATAGAACATTTAAATTGTACACACAACTCGTCAGTCGGCACGACAGTTCAGTGTCTTCGTAAGCAGTTAATAATTCATCAGTGGCGACGAATACTCATATCGACTTTCTAGTCAATTAAATCTCAACTGTAATGAAATGAAATGCCGCCAACTGGTAATGAACATAAAATCGTAAAATGTTTTACTGTCTTTTGTAATGTATGTAGCAGTCAAATTCTAATTTAAAATTTTGTTGTACTTAAATGAAAAGCTGTTTGTGAAAATAATGCTCAACCCACCCCACTAACAGCAGCTATCAGCATAGTTAAGTTAGAGCTAAGTTACTACTAAGTATAATATGACATGAAATGAACCATAATGATAAGTTTTTCTATAAGATTGTAAATAAAAGTAAAGACTGTTTTTTTATGTTTTATTTAAATTACATTATAAAATTATTTTAAAATTACACATTTCAGACACGCACACTCAGTCACTCACGTTGCCACATTTTGATTTTATACAGACTTTTGAAACAACTTTGATCTTATCAAATACTACTATTGTATAGAAGTTAGTTGAGTAGTTGATGTGGCAAGTTAGGATAAATAAATGTCTTTACTTGGTACCAGTTGAGAGCAGCGCCAACAGTCCGGAGGCCACCGAGAGAGACACTATGTAGTTACTGTACAACATTCATTAAGGAAAATTACCTGTTTCAAACAAAGAAAACACAAAAAAGTGGAAATGGAACAATTTCCAGCCAACAGTCAAAACATTGAGAAAGCATGAAGAGATATGAAGTTAAGCCATTCTTATGTAAATATATATTTAAAGTAAATAGTTCAGTAGAAATATAGAAACAAGTTTCATTTTATAGCTTGTTCTTTATAGGACTTATTTACTTACGTAGTTGAAATCCTCAAGTATATTTTAACTACTTTGAGATCTTGAATACATTTATAGACATTTTAAGGAACAGAGTTTAAAACATGTTGAGAACTATAAAGTCATCAGCTGGCTAGAAAAGTCCACTGCTGGACATAGGCCTCCCCCATAGAATACCACAACAGTCCTGAGCCACCAACTTCCTACTACATCTATAATGTCTAGAAAAACATTAATTAAATTTTATAGACATTCATTGCATAATTAAAATTTCTTAAAAATTAAAGTTGATATATAGAAAACATTATTCCTTACTAATTTAATTTGGAAGGTCAACCTAACATTTTGGTTCACCTCACAGTTAAAGTACCTCCTCATGACTGATAATGATTGAAGATTGATTGAAGATCAATAATCTTCAAGAATTGTGTTTTGAATCATTTGTTCTGCTGCCATGCTATTCAAACAACAGTGATAACAGATGAGTAAATATCTGGTAAAGTTCATGTTGGACCATGCATAGTGTAGGGTTCCCAAGTCAAGCCACAGTTTTTCCTCTATAACTCTAAAAGTTTTCATCATAAGTTATCACAGATAATTTTTGATATAAGTTTACACCATGATACACTTACATGGGGAATGACAAGTGCCAAGCTAAACCAGTTTAGAATTGGCAGAGGGGACCAAATAGTAAACCACTTTAGGAGGGTATATCGCTTTTCCTTAAGTGAAAACTGTTCAAGGCCAATATGTTTCTATAATATGTATTCCATTATCTAATATAAGTGCTGTTTGTTTTACAAATATGTAAAAATCAAAAATAAAATAAAAATAAATACTTTCCTTATTTCTAAGATGCCAAATTTCATGCATTTTAATTCATAGCTGTGAAAGTTATGACCTTTGACAGACCAGAATGGCCTGAATTAACAAATATAGGTTCTTTGTTAGACTTGGAACTCCAAAACATGCCTATACTTACCCAAACTCAAAATGATATTTGTAGGGTGTAAAAACCCAAATGTATTATGTAAAAGGATACACAGCAGGTGACAGTGTGCGCAGGATGTAGAAACTGCTGAGGATGACGATGGTGAGGAACAGGGCATTGTTGTAGAAGATGGAGTAGGTGGTGGCTTCGTAGTCGGCTACCTCGTTCTTCTTCCACAGGATCCTGAAATACAAGTATGGTAAAGTTTTCTTGATTATTCTGTATTTTATAAACTGAAAACAAAAAGGTAAAATGGAAATTATAGCACAGCAGTAAAGGTCTACTTTAACCTCCCTTAGAAAATTGTTTTTTTTTATACAAGTTGGTATGACGGATCAAGTGATAAAAATAGAACTGCAAACTGATACAAACTACTGTCGTCTGTCTTTCCTGAAAACTACAATCTGGGTCTCTTCAAGGCTAGAGTGAAATAGGTGCCTTCCAGACCTTTGTGCTCAATTGTCGGCCACATCGTCACTTACCAACAGGTGAGATAGCAGTCAAAAAAGGCACATCAACGTAAAAAAAGTAGTGTGAACTTATAGTCTTAATAATTTATAGTGTAACAGTTAAGTCACACTTATCAAGATAAGATCAATAATTGTACTGTGAAGTGTCCAGCCTAAGAATAGACCCCTCCATCTCCTCTCGTGGATGTCGTAAAAGCTAAGGGATGACACCAGGGGATAAGCAGCATCCACCTGAGTACTCAACACCAATACTGCAATCAGCAATCTGCCTGCCAAGTGTGGTACGGCAAATTAATGCAATTTATATGGGGGAGACTTCGTCCAGCAGAGGCTGCTAAAGGCTGCTGATGAAGATAAGATCTTCACTAAACAGACGGCCATAAATCAAGTATTGGCACTATTACAGTGCCATGGTGTGTCCGGCCCAAGAATAGACCTCTCCATCTCCTCCCGTGGATGTCGTAAAAGCCGACTTAGGGACTACCCGGACTTGTTTGTATGATTCGTTGGCATAAGATTTGTCCTGGCTGCTAGCTTATTTATGGAATGTGATAATACTGGAAGAAAGCGTTAGCTGAGTCAGTCGTGGGAAGCAATGGCGGCGATGAGCTCACCACTCGTCACGTCTATATTTCAGGATGGTGCAACCCACTGTGAAAAGAGGCCCATTGAAGCTCTGCCTACCCCTTCGGGGAAAACGGCGTGTGCCTATGTATTATGTATGTAACAGTGCTTAGGCAGAAATCAAAGTCAAACGTATTTTATTCATTGAAATCACAAGGATCATTTTGAATCGTCTTATAAAATAATTTTACTCCTGTTCCAACACAACCAAACCTAGAAGAATCCGGTAACATACACGGTCTTTTTTTTTGATGATCCTTCTTACTACTAGTTGGGGAGCGCCTGTGTGGTGCCACAAGAACAAGTGGAACAGATGGTAACATTGTTTACATAGGTCTCGAAAACAGAGTAAAAACAGACGTACCTCTCGTCCTTCTCCTTTCTGCTCATCTTCTTATCATCGGCAAGTTTCCGGGACATCTCGCGGGCGACGGCATCCTCCCTGCGCACGGCGATACGGTGCTTCAGGTGGAACTTGGTGTTCCGGTACGCGAGAGCCAGCAGCCAGGTGCTAGCGGCCGTCACAAGCACGAACCAAGCCAGCGAGGTGCTCAGTTCCAGGGAATGGACCCTCCAGAACAACCCTACAAGCAAAAGAGGAGTGACCTATAACATTCGATATCTCGGATTTTATAAATAAAACTCATATTATCAGTTTCCTTAGACGGTAACTGGATAATGGTAAAGGCTACTTACAGATGGGAATCGAAGATACGATGAAAGCGTTCCCGTAAAACAGAGCTGATGATTTTGTGGAAACATTTCTGCTGAAGTCCTGAAGCAAAAGCTCCTCTTCCTTGGTGAACGCTTTGTTTGCTTTAGCCGACATTATTAATATTTATTCCTGGTTGTACACACAGAAGATGTATCACAGTAGCGAGAAATTACTTTCGAAAAATCGTAATCTCAAATTCGGTGTCAGCTGGCATCCGCGCTGGCGATAGAAAGCGAAACGTCAAATGACATGTAAGCAACGTGTCAAAAATATTGCCAACGTCAATATTATCATATTTTTTTTCGGAATCTTACCGGTTTCAGCCTCTAGCCTAGATTGCAACTTGTTTACCATGTAATCATTGTTACAGACCGTTCACCGTAAGATGTCGTCCTCTGCCTTGGTTGGCGCCATGGAGGTATAATAGGTTGGCGCCTGTGGTTGGCACGCGCCGCACGCCAATATAATCTGTAACTATCGAGATTCGAGAATAATTATCACCACAGAAGAAGTAATACAATTACATCCATGATTATCACTCATTTTGTTATCTGTAACTATACATTGTAACGAACGACCTAACATCTATCATTCGTTCGTTTGTTTATTGGTTGACGATTTTGTTTGTTTTGAAATTTTGAAAAAATAATTCGTTTGAATTGGATACTAATTGTCTGCTGTTTGATAATTTTAAACTGCCATAATTGTACATTTCTCGTACGATTTCGTAAATTGGACTGTTGTATGTGTGATTTCCTACATGGAATCGTAATTTCTGCATAATGAGTAACTTCGAATTTGCAATACCATTAAAAAAAGATGAATTGTTGGAATCCCATGCAGGACGATATCATGTCGAAGACATTATACAACCCCGGGTATTGCTGTCCAAATTACAAGGTAACTTAGAGCTGTGTTAATGAAAACAAAGGCACTGGCCTGAAACACCACACTAATGTAATGTAATAGTTTAATTGATTGATGGTATATTCAATTTCAGATGCTGCAAGAGCATACAATACAGAGGGGGTGGAATTCATTTTGGAGCACTTTGACACATATTTCTCCATTATAGTTCATGGCAATAAACTAGGATGGAACATGATAAACAAAGGTAATTTTCATTCATCAACTTCATTCCCATATATTTTTTTTCAAAAATTATGTATAAATACTACAGCCACTAAGGTTCCATTACCTCTAGACTTTTTTGGAGTAAATGTCTCATGTGCTTTATCACTTTCAGGATTTGACCATGTCACCCGCTCTGTCGAGCATTTATGTAACCACTTGGAACAGGTTTTCCAAGATAATGATATTGACACTGACCTGCGAAATAAAAACTTGAACATTGTCAAAATGACTTTGTATTTATTTACTCAAATAATGAAAGTCAAGGATGTGAAACTGACCGCTGACGTATGTAAATTTAATTTCAAAAAGTACTGTTCGGTACTTTTAGCTTTACCACTAGCCCCCACCATAATTATGTAATAGTCAGATTACCTTTTCCTCCTCGTACGGGCTCAGTCCTTTGATGGAGGATGGTTAGGAACTTTTTCCTGGCACATATATAATATGGAGCCGATCAAACTCACCACAATATAATGATGTAGACTCGTAGTGAGTCTGATCAAAATTTGCAGTCAAAAACACTTGTTAAAACAAAATTAACATTGATCAATTATCAACTTGGATATGCATCGGCGCGGTGGTTGAGTAGCCTCGAGTGCCTTAGATGCGAGAGATGCGGGTTTTTACCAGTTGTCGGACAAAATTATCTGCAAAAATTTTGATTGTGTTACCATGGTACTCATTGTTTCTGTTACCAACAGGAAATCCTTGTGTGGGGTCAGGACTATGTATGCGACTTCTGATCAGAATTTCTGATGAATTGAAATTAAAGATACAAGAAAAGATATTATTTCAAATTGTGAAGAATATTAAAGAAAGAAAAAGAAAGAAAATTTACTTATTTTTCCACACGCACAACACACACATAAAACAAGAAGACAAAAACAAAAATCCACTAAGTACATAGGTAGACATTACAATATCATGAGAAACAAAAAATAAAAATAATCAAAAACTGTTATAAATTTTGGTAGGAAAGTTGATAGGTTGTGTGTGTTGTGTGGGGTCAAACAGGTCCCTGTCTCAGAATATACTGCACCAGACCTAGGTTTAGTGCAGCTCTGGTTTTCAGACAGGGCCTAATTAAATGATTCCACGAACATCAATAAACCACATTGGAGGCAATAAATAAATCAATAAATATGTTAGTGTGTAAAATAAGTACATTTAAAAAATAAGTACATACAAATAAGTACAAAAATATTATTAGGCAACTGAAAAATAATAATGAGGCAGGTTGGCATAGTAATTTAATTCCTAGTCTGTGGGGTCCTGTACTGTCCTGTATATTATGTGATTTACGTTCCAGAACTCAACCAAACTGACATTAGGAAAGAAAGGAAAGCCTAAAGCGACTGATAATGACGAATTCTGTGGGTGGACCGAAGCAGACAAACAAGCTGCTCTCATTACTTTGCACTTAGTGCTGCAACAGCCCTTGTCTAGGCTCTGGGACCCGCCACTGGCCGAAGATAATTTTGTTTCGTAAGTTTAGATTTATGGACATGCATGAGAAAATGGCTATTTGATCTTTCGAAAGGGTCCAAACCACATAAATAAATAAATAATAATGCTGGACAGTTCACACAACATTATCTAGCCCCAAGCTAAGCAGACTTTGTGTTATGGGTACTAGACAACTGATATACTTAATACAATATATTACATAGAAAGAGATATTTTTACTATGTATAAAAAATACCCACAACAGAATGTTGTGTGAACTGTCCAGCATTATTTATTTATTTATTATTATTATTTATTTGTTCCGAGGCGGGAATCGAACCCGCAACCTCCTGCGTCGAAGACGAACCTTCGCCCGCCGCGCCACAGAGGTCGTCAAGGTACTGTTAAGGTACTGGCCCCACAGATAGCTATTGGAACTGCGTACCATATCCACATCTCACTGGCTCACAGGGGCCTGCTAGAGCCTTATCCAGAGTCTTATCAGTACCAGGGTTCGAAGTGATAATTATCATGGATAATTATCAAGATAAATATAGGTTGATAATTATCTTGATAAGTATAATCTAAAATATCTGCCACTATTATATATTCTGTGCCACTGGTTAATATGTCGCATTCAACGACTGCGGAATATATCTCGGAACATATGCGCAGACGACGACGACGATATGATGATATTCCACACATAAATTTAATTAAGAAGTATGTAGTTGATTAACTTCTCGTATTTTAGTTTGCAAGGTTTTATTACGCAATTATAAACAAAAAAATTATAAAAGATTACTGATTGTAAAATGTGTATAATTTATTTACTAAACTACTTGCTCCTAACATAAATGTTGATATGTAATATCAGTAAAAAAAGGATTCCTAGGCTTAATATCTGTTTGATAATTATAGGATAATTATCAAGATAATTACCGCGATAAATATCAAAGGGCATATTTATCTTGATAATTTCAAACCCTGATCAGTACCCAACCTACTTCTCATTAATTCACTCTCTTTCAGCATGGTAGCCGAGCCATGTTACAAGGCTTTGGAGGAACATATAATAAAGACAAAGTCAGTAAGGGAAACAGTTTTCCAAGTTCTAGGAGTGTTGATAAAGAAGTACAACCACGGAACAACTTCTCTCATAAAATTGGTGCAGGTATGTATTCTACTAATATCATAAACGCGAAGGTTTGCATTTGTTAGAAAGTGACAGAATAGCGCTAGCGGACTGAAAATTAAGCGAAAATCACGAAAAACAAGGTATTTTATTTGCCACGTGAAAAACTGTTGCATCACAGAATCATACGTTCAACTTGAAGATAAATTCTTTGCCGACATTAAGGTGAAAGAAAAAGTACAAAATTCTAAGTTGTTTAGAAGTTGACTCAAATTTTCAGTCGAAAACAGCTGCACTTTTTTTTCCACATGGTTAATGACCAGGTTGAACTCTAAATTTAAATTTAAATGTAACTGTAATGTAGTTTAATTTAATTTTATGTTATCCATAAACTGTGGTTTACACTTGAAAAATAATAAAACTAGGTTGAGCTCTTTTGTACGTTCACTTTACAGATAAAAGATCAATGAATGACATATTTTTTCAGCACAACATAACATTGACTCCTCTGTGAGTAGAAAGCCTCCAAATAAGCCCAATCAGCTGCTGTATACGCCTTAACATTTTTCAGGTTCTGCAAATGGTTGAACATTCTGTATCTCCAATATGCGCGGGAGTAGTGCAGCTTACAAAAGAATTTGCCCTTGGTACATTTGGACCACAAATGGTAAGTATAAATCATTGTTGAACCAGTGCTGCCTTACATGTCGTGAGAATATACTCAAATTAAATGGTAGGTATAAGTAGTGTTTATGTTTTTTTTTTTTCTGTTGGTGCAGCCAAGAAGAAAACAATTTCTGTTTTGTAAAAGAAACAGAAGTTACATTATTTAATTAACATCCATATGAAAATTTGCCTTAAAACAATCTGTGTTTATAGGTACGAGAAATAGCTGAAGCGTTAGCGACAAGTGACGAAGATAATGCGGCAGGCGTAACTACCGAAGTCGGCGCGGCTAGGAACTGCGGCGCATTCCTATTGGAGCTGACCAAAGAACTGCCTAAAGAGATGACTAACGCCATAACTACTCTTCAATCTTACTTGGAGAGTGATGAGGTCAGACATTTAAGGGACCTTATTTCACTTCTAACAAAATTAAAATTATGAAATTGCAGGATATAGCAATATTCAACAGTTATCGTAAGACTGACATACCTTATTGAACCTTAGGTTCACCATAAAGTTGTCTGAAGTTGCATAGAAAGCATTAATTGATGTTTTTTACAGTCATACACACTTAGGATCAGCATACTAGGGATGATGTGCGAGGCGCTGAATGTTGAACTCAAAGGCGAGGGGCTCGCGGATGAGCAACGAGCCTTGCGCGATGATTTCCTCGACGATCTGTACGAGCATATACACGATACGTCAGCGTATGTACGACACAAGGTGAGATTATAAACAAAACTAAAATAATTGATCAACAGGAAAGGTTCTAAATTAAATATAGAGCCTTGACTTACACCCATTTCCAAGGAACAGGAAAGGTCCTTGAATCGAGCTCCCACAAAGTACACCCATTGATTTTGGCTGTATGTAGTCTACCTGTTCCTAGTGTTTTTTTTTTTTTTTTTTTTTTTTTTTTTTTTAAACTTTGATAGACCTTTGTTTGACCACGATCTCACCTGTTGGAAAGTGACGATGTGGCCGAAGATGGATCACAAAGGTCTAGAAGGCACCTATTCACTCTAGCCTTGAAGAGACCCAGATTATAGTTTTCAGGAAAGACAGACGACGGTAGTGTATTCCACTCCTTAGCAGTTCGCATTATAAAGGTGGAACTGAAACGTTTAGTACGAATAGCGGGTATACTAATCAGGTAAGGGTGGTACCGAGCCGTGCGCCTGCTCGTCCTATGATGAAAATGAGATGGTGGGATCAGATCATGAAGTTCCTGGGAGCATTCCCCGAAATGTAACCTATAGAAGATCGAAAGGCATGCGACCTTACGGCGGTGCTCGAGACTCTGGATCTTAGTCTCCGCCATATGTTGCTCACCTATTAGCCTAAAAGCTCTGCGTTCAATCGAGTCCAAGGCAGCAAGCTGGTGTTTGGCCGAGCCATCCCAAACGTGGCAGCAATACTCCATACCAGCCCGGACTTGTGCTTTGTACAGACTTAGAAGCTGTCCTGGTGTGAAGTAACGCTTTACCTTATTCAGGATACCCAGCTTCATGGAAGCAGTTTTTGCCTTAGACTCGATGTAGGAGCCAAAGTTGAGAGTAGGTGTGAGTGAAACGCCTAAGAGCTCGAGGTGATCACCTATAGCTACAGGTACATCTCGGAAGACAGGAACTTGGAGAAACCGACTTTTTTTCGCCGAGAAGAGACAAGCCTGCGTTTTAGAGGCGTTGAACTTGACTAGATTGGCATCGCCCCAATCGGATACAGCCTTGAGAGTCAAATTCAGACGCTGCAGCATCTCATCTCTTAACTCCAGAATTTCATTCTGCCTAGCACGCACAACTTCAATTCATGGATATCGGATATCTAATTGTAGACAGATGCTCAACACAGTCAAAGGTTTTGTAAATTTCCAGGTATTACAATTCTGGAGTCGATTGCAACGCGAGAATTGTGTGCCAGTTAATCGGCAGAGAGATGTGATGCAGCGCGCGGTCGGGCGTTTGAAGGACAAAGCGGCGCTCGTCAGGAAAGCGGCCGTACAGCTTCTAAAGGTAAGCATTCTATGGAAAATACTTATAGCATCGACGCTAATTCTATTTGAAAATAAGTGTTAGTCTTTTAGCCTGACCTAAACGCATAATTATCTTTAGGTATTTTTGGAATGCAATCCATTCTCTGCACAACTGAAACTTGATATTCTCGAGGAGCAGCTGAAAAAAGAGCAGACAATACTTGATGATCTCAACAAGAAACTGAACCCAGGACCGGATCAGGAACTAGTCAAGAAATGGGATAAAATCAAGAATGACGTCATCACCTCCATAAAAAATAATTTAGATACTGCGACACAAGACGAACCAGAGCTCTCACAAGCTTCTTTAGATAACTTATATGACGCGATTCGTAAGCATTTGCGCCAGAAGAACTATCATAAAGCTTACTTAGTTGTGAAACATACAGAGCGGCAGTATCCAGATGCTAAGTTGATGAGATGCGATATGCAGAAGAGTGAACAGGTAACTTTCGCTGTATGGAAAAGTAAAATTGCTATGTTACTCTTACATACAGCCTAGAAACCACGTATTACTTTAAATTAACTATAAATCTATTAAAGGACCTCAAAGAATCGCATATTTAACAGAAAACTCATGTCCTTCATTCAATCTGAAAAAACTGTTTATAGAAAAGGCATATTATAACACAAAAGAGTATTTAGATGATAAGAACTTGGACTAATGTAATTTTCTAATGTAATGTACTTTGTATAATATTAATGTAAATCTGATATATGAAATTAATTATAATGTCACCTGTATAGGTTTCTACTAAATTGCATGCGTGAAACGCTGATTATGGCAGGACTTAAACAGTTGCAATTAACATTCTGTAACAAACCCATATTACGCAATAAATAAATAAAAAAAAAAAAAAAAAAAAAAACCTTCATCTGTTTTTTTATATTTACGTACTGTAAAAAAAAAAGACAACGTACAAGTTTTCGGGAGTAGCTTTTTATTCCCTACGCCGGACTGTCGTATAAAATGTGAAGTTAATGTTTCTTTCAGATTGAATATTTCGTTGCCCTACTCCGCAACATGTTCATAATCCCCGAGCGCACGGAATCTATCTCCCTCACGCAACAATGCGAGAACGAGCTAGCGCTCTACAAGAGATTAGCAGAAAAAGAGAGTATTGTAGCTTTCTTACAAGAGTCTGTCCAATTCTGTCGAATGGTCTCGGAAGCTATGCCATTGATAAATTCGCTACTGATGTCAAAGCAAGCGGGCGATGTTAGTGAAGCGATAGATTTCTTCACTACCGCGCATCACTTCAATATCGATTCGGCTAAACTAGGCGTCGCTAATATGCTGCTACTTGTGTGGTCTCCTGATCAGGTTAGTGATTGAATAACATTTAAATCATACCTTTTTTTGTAAATTATTCTTAGTCTCAGTAACTTATTCAGGTTTAAATATGAAGCATAACACTATTCATCAATCAATATTTTATTAATTATTTTTAAAAAGATACGGTTGTATATTTAAAAACATAATACATATTTTATCTGAAAGTATTTTGTTTTCTCAAAACATTTAATAAACGTCTAATATACATTTTTACCGTCGCAAATATCTGTTGACAAACTGACGTCACTAACGGGACCGTTAGTCGTGGCATTCTATGGGGTAGGCCCATGTCCAGCAGTGGACTTCTATGGGCTGATGATGATGATGATATAACACCTTGATTCAAAGAACAGAAAAGAATAAGCGTGCAAGATGATGACACTGCACTGCTCGAAAGTTGTTATCAAAACAGTCTCATCGTTGTAGCACGACTACAAGAACTTGAAACAAGCTATGAAATAAAAACCTTAGATGGCTATGTTTGGTTGCCATGTTAATATATAATTTAGAACAATGCTACTTGTGGTTCGCTGTGCAAATACCCTTTCCGCGCAGAATCAAATTTTTTTTTTTAGTCTTACTTTTTTATCAGGATAAACGTGAAGCCGTAGAACGAGCCTACCGAGACATGTACCTCGAATGTGATAGCAAACAGGAGCGCGCGCGTGCCTTCGCGATCGCCAAAAAGCTGGTATCGCTCATGCAGCATATCGACAGAGGAAGTGCTTTGGCGCTCGAGCATTTGGTCGAGAAGTGGGTTGAGAAAGGAGACATCACTCCTGCTATAATTCAGGTACATTTTGCTGAAAATTTCGTATGCATCCATGTTCCCATTGCTGATGCTCAAAAGCAGTGCATCTAAGCGCTTATAGTGGCAAAAGGCGAACTTAAAATTATGCTTATCTAATATTAAAGATGTGCTCTAGCAGTAAGACAGGTCGTAGTATTGAGCCCTGAGGTACACCTATTTTAACTATTGACCTAGGATAGTGTATTTTTCGTGCAAGCTAGTGACTCACAGAAAAATGTGCTTCAGACTTGTCTTTGCATAATTATTAAACCACGGTTGATAGTTTTATCTGACATAGTAACCTGAATAATCTAATCATGACGATCTAAAGCTTTTGAAAACTTCAAACATACAACTCGTCCAATTTTACTAAGGGGGTTTTTTTAATACGACCAATCTGTTCTAGGTTTTAGCTTTAATACTATAAATAATACACTTACACCAATCAAGCTGCCTCTAATAGACACACATTCATTTTTGTCTCCAGGTATTCTGGGAAATGTTCCTAAAGAAGATCGACGGGACAACAGACAATGATAGCTTCGCCGCACAATCCCTTCTAGTGATGATCACTAAAGCCAAGCCTTCCGTCGCAATCGCCAATCTCGAAGTTATACAAACGCACGGCCTATCCGCCGATTACAATACGAGAAACTTGAGTGTTCAGTTACTACTGCCCTTGGTTAAAAAGAACCAGAGGTATCCTCCCGATCATTCGATATTCACCTCAGTCCACGACTGCTTGATGGAAACATTCGTAAAGTTTAACAAATTCAGCTCATTGGCTGCAAATTCCATAGATCTGATCTACGCTATCTGTGATATGCCCGAGATGGTTGCTATCAAGATTCTCTCACAGATGTACAAGAAGATAGAAGAGACGATGGTCAAAAATACGGAAAATGAGGAAGAGGCTAGTATGCCGACTGAGTTACTGACCCGTTTCGTGTTTGTGCTAGGACAGGTTGCGTTGCAGCAACTTATCTACCTTGATATTTGCGTGTACAGTGAATTGAGGAGGAGAAACCAGGTAAGATAATTCTTTAGTAAATATTAGTTGTATTGGGAAGTGAAACATACGTTATCATCAGTATTGCAATTATTATTTAAAATAGTATATTGTTGATTTCGTAATATCCGCGTGTTGGGCGTTGGCGTTGCTTAATTAAGGTGGATGCGCACGCTTGTGGCGCCAAATTCAAATTTTTTGGTGTTTTTTGCCCATTACAGCTCATCAACACTTCTTCAGATAGCAAAAGTTGAGTTCGCGAGGACTAAGAGACTTAACACATATGTTTCAATTGATAGTATCTCATAAATATCATCAGTTTAGCTATGATAACCCTAAACAAATTTTTACAGTTTTTTTTTGTTTATGGGTATCGTAGCTAAGCTGATGATATTTATGTGATACCATCAATTAAAACATGTGTGTTAAGTTTCTTAGTTCTCGCGAACTCAACTTTCGCTATCTGAAGAAGTGTTGATGAGCTGTAATCGGCAAAAAACACTAAAAAAATTGAATCTCGCGCCGCAAGCGTGACCATTCACCTTAAGTACAAATAACTGGTGGTTCTCACGTGACTTCGCGTGAAGTTTTTTCCATAACCGACTGCTCCCCCTTAGGGGGTGAACTTAGCAAATAGTAACTATAATAACATAACGTTGTTCTTTGTGCATTGGCGTTGCTTAAGTATACATAGATAGATAGATAGATAACACTTTATTGCACACCACAAAAATAAAAATAACATTAAAAACAATCAGAAAAATAAGTACCTATGGAAGTACAAAAGGCGGTCTTATCGCTGAGAGCGATCAAACAAAGAAAAAACATACATAATGGAAACAAAGCGCTTTCAAGCTTTGCCTGTGCCCTAACATACGAAATCAGTCGTTTTACTACGCGCTTATAAAACTCTCATAATATTATACTTTTAACATATCCCCGAGAACAAATAAAGTGATTAGGATTTTAAGACGATAAAGTTTTATCATTTGTCGCTTATGTTAGTAACTTCCGAGCGGCAGAAATCTATACCTCATCTCTTCCCGGGTTCAAGTGAGTAATAGCGCTGTGACTTTCTGGCAGCTATTGTTTTGCTAGACTCCGCCCATTAGATATTTTAAAATATCGCCTTAATTTAAAAGGAATCCCAACACTGCGACTCTAGTTTCGCTCTTTTTAGGGTTCCGTAGTCAAAGACAAGGAACCCTTATGGATTCGTCATGTCTGTCTGTCTGTCTGTCTGTCCGTGTATGTCACAGCCTTTTTTTTCCGAAACTATAAGAGCTATAACTGTTGAAACTTGGTAGGTAGATGTATTCTGTGAACCGCATTAAGATTTTTACACAAAAAATAAAAAACAACAATTATTTTTGGGGTTCGCCATACTTAGAACTGAAACTATTTTTTTTTTTTTCATCAAACCTATACGTGTGGGGTGTCTATGTATAGGTCTTCAAAAATGATGTTGAGGTTTCTAATATAACTTTTTTCTAAACTGAATAGCGCGAGAGACACTTCCAAAGTGGTAAAAAAATTCAAAAAAAAAAATTTCATCAAACCTATACGTGTGGGTTATCTATGGATAGGTCTTCAAAAATGATATTGAGGTTTCTAATAATTTTTTTTTCTAAACTGAATAATTTGCGCGAGAGACACTTCCAAAGTGGTAAAAAGTGTGTCCCCCCCTTCTAAAATAAGAGAATGATAAAACTAAAAAAAAAATATAATGTACATTACCATGTAAACTTTCACTCAAAATTGGTTTGAACGAGATCTAGTAAGTAGTTTTTTTTTAATACGTCATTAATCGTAATCCATCCAAGAACTTTTATATTATGTTACTTGCTGCTACGAAACCCTTCATGGGCGAGGTCGACACGCACTTGGTCGTTTTTTTCCCTTTTTTTCGGAAGGATTTATATGCAGTTGACCGCCTGGGGCCATGACTGCTTTACCGGGCTTTTGGTGAGCGCAGATGGCGCTCAACCTGTAAAGTTAGGTTGGGGCAACGAGCACAAGGGCACCACTTAGGTACGAACCTCGGCTTGGGCTGTTGCCAGGTTGGAAGGATCGGACAGAACGCCCCGGAACATGCTTGTACCGGTTTAGGCGAAGGTACAGAAGGTACTTAGAAGGTTCTTCGACCTCGCCGGCGAGGTCGGTCCAAAGGTGGAGTGTTTTCTCTGTCATGACTGGATGACGTCACTACCGCATTAGCGGCAGTGATAGGGTCATCGGGATCACCAAGAACGTGTCTTGGTCTACGGAGGGACTCTAGTTTCGCTCTCTTCATACGGTTCCCTTTATAAAACGGAACTCGTATGACAGCGAAACTCTGAACTCACTGGGAGTGATCTCAGCGCTATTATAATAATTTATAATTTTGTTGTAAATCATTTATTTGCACCATTTACATAAAGTGAAGATCTTACAAATATACTTTAAAACTAAAATAGGTATGTAGCTTATTACATTAACAAGTAGTACCTTGGCCTCCACACTAGGATTCCCTGTTACTGTGCTGTGGAGACCAATATAACAGCAATGGTAGGCATATTATTATAATAGTGATGTACATACAGTGTTCGGTAACTCATTCATTTATTGTATACAAAGCAAGTTATAGGATGTAGGTACAATATGTTATTGTGTCCATAGTTGTTATTGTATTTGTCAGTATGACTTTCTAAGTGTGTAAGTGTGTTATTAGTCAAGGTGGATAAGGTATTGTCCAGTAACATCTCTGGTGAAATATAATAACATTATAATTAATAACGAGACGACATCTGTGGCGCGGGGGCGAACGTTCGCCTGCGACGCAGGAGGTTGCGGGTTCGATTTCCCCCTCGGAACAAATTTTTCTGCGATCTGCAGATATTTGTTCAGGGTGTTCTGGCTATTTTCTATGTATAATCAAAAATATCTATCTATGTAATGTATTGTATTAAGTATATCAGTTATCTAGTACCCATAACACAAGCTCTGCTTAGCTTGGGGCTAGATAATGTTGTGTGAACTGTCCATCATTTATTTATTTGACGACCTCTGTGGCGTGGCGGGCGAAGGTTGGCCTGCGACGCAGGAGGTTGCGGGTTCGATTCCCGCCTCGGAACAAATATTTGTGCGATCGCAGATATTTGTTCAGGGTGTTCTGGGTATTTTCTATGTATAATAAAAAATATCTATCTATTTAATGTATTGTATTAAGTATATCAGTTATCTAGTACCCATAACACAAGCTCTGCTTAGCTTGGGGCTAGATAATGTTGTGTGAACTGTGTCCAGCATTATTTATTTATTATTTATTTATTTATTTAAATTAATGTCGTAATTACAGGTTCGCGAAGAACGCAAAATAGAAGAGAAACGCAAGAAAAAGGCGGGTGCTTTTGCAACTCCGGCGCGACGTGGCAGAGCCGATGACCTGCGCCGGCAGACCGTCATGAACGCGAGCAACGCCAGCGCCTCCTCGAGGAACCACCGGTCGGCCAGCGTGGCTTCCAATAAGGGTCCCTCGGTAAGTGATTGATTCCATCTAATTGTATAGTAGTAGAGCTTTGTGCGTCCATGGAAGTACTATCACCATACTTATTTCTACGCTATCGTTATGTCTCAGGGTGGTGTGCTTTGAAATTACTGATTTTAATATGCTTAATAAAAATAGATTATGTAAGGTAAAATCGAAGACTACACTTATGCATATCTGTATATAATATGGCTATTAAAATCTTTTGGTGGGCCATCTGCTTGATCTGTCATTCCAAGTAGTAAAAAAAAAACTTTAATAAGGTACCAGAGAGCATAAAGGAGAGTGACGATTTATTCCCACTAGTCCCTTTTGGCAGTTCCTTTAAAGGTAGTCCCATTAAAAAAAAAAACAATTTGGGAAAAAAATATCCCATTAGTTATGGGATATTTTTTTCCCACTACACTTATGCATAACTGTATTTTTTGTATGGCTATTAAAATCTAATAAAGGAGAATGACGATTTATTCCCACTAGTCCCTTTTGGCAGTTCCTTTATAGGTTTTTTTCCCAATATTTAAAAATAAGCTAAAGGTAATTCTTCTTGGGAAATGTTATTAAACAGTGACGGAGTTTTTAACTGACGACCTGAATAATGTTTAGTATTTTAAAATATTATTTAGGTGTCAACAGCATGTCCTAAGATTTAAATTAGATGCCTCGGCAGTCATCGTTCTTGTCTAACTGTCCCTTTTTCACTCACTTGCAAATCATATTTCTGTTTCGAAAAGCCGATGATTGCCGACGCCTCTTACTTTTGTAGTAGTACTGTACACTCTGACAAATAAATTACTATGAATGGGGGGTTGCCGTAATCACCACGCTTGGCAACCGGATTGGTGATCGCAGTGTTGGTGTCGAGTACTCAGGTGAATGCTGCTGCCCAAGCCTGTAATCCCTTAGTCGGCTTTTATGACATCCATAGGAGTAGATAGAGGGGTATATTTAAAGGCCGGACACACCACGGCTATCTTGGTTGAATACCATAATTTAAAACTATAAACTTCGCCGGCAGTGCGTGAGCAATGCAAGTGCCTCATCAAGGACTCACCACTTGGCTAGAAGCCCTTCGGTTAGTGACGGCGATGTGTTACTTCTTAGTTCGAACGCTGGATTCATTATGCCTACGATTATTAGAATAATTGGTCATTCCATCACATTATTGCTAGACGTAAAAAAGATGCAATCCAGAATATTGCTGCAAACCACATAAATATGAAATAACGAGAATAGGCATGATGACAAAAACAAAAACCAGTGAAATTATTAATTTAAAAATGGTAAAGAGGAAAGGAAGGTAATGAAATAGGTTAAAATCGAGATTATTATGATTTTTAATAAAACAAGTACATTCATTTAAAAAAAAAATGCGATTGCGTGAGTAATTTTGATATACCCAGTGTCACTCTCCCAATTAAGACTTATCTAACGACACCTCTCAAGCTAAAATCCATCAAGCCTAAACGGCTGCAGAACGTGTCAAAGAAATATGCATACATAGGTACATACATACACTCGAAAAATATAAACCTCCTTCTGGCGCAGTCGGGTAATAATATACAAAATACGGCTATCCGCCATGTCATGTCATGCTATCAGATTGGCTTCTCGCATAAAACGCCAATGAGATCCCAGCAAGAAAGTACCAAAAGTGAAACAAACGTATGGATTAATTAATAGGGACCTAGTGTTTTTCTTTTTTTACAAAATTGTGACGTCACAAGCAGGCGTCATGTCTCCTGTGAGCGTTTTGACGCGAAATTCAATGTTGGTTTAATGACAGCGTTTTAACTTACAATAAAACGCTTATTAAGATACTTACCTGATTCAAAGCCTCATTATACCTATAGGTATAATATATATATGAGAATAGCGTGTAGTTCTAACCCGTGGCAGTCATGTATATACCCATAGCTTCTTAGCTCGTACAGCAGTGGTAAGTCACTAGGCAGCGCGCGATGCTATATAAAGCGTCGCCAGTTGTGTCTTGGGCTCATTAAGTCTCATTATTTACATAATATTTATGTACCAGGCAGATTTCGACTTTGAGGCTTTGAATCAGGTAAGTATCTTAATAAGCGTTTTATTGTAAGTTAAAACGCTGTCATTAAGAGACTGTACCGTGATTCAAAGCCTCATTATACCTATAGGTATAATATATATATGAGACCTGTTTGTTATCGCCTGGTGACTATAGCTAGGTTTAATATTATATTTGTATATATAAGTAACGCCAATGTGAAAATATAGTGAAAAATAAATTTATTGCTTTCAATTATACAAGTAAGTTTGCTTAAATTGGATTCTTTGAGGGTTATGTAATGAAAATAAATATGTTAAAGTAATATAATCTTGTTTTAATTCGTATTCACTTATACACAACGTAACAGAAAATAAATATAATTTCTTATGAAATAATCATTAACATCATTAAATATAATCATGATACTGCTGAAAATAATCTTGTAACACATGTTGTTGTTGTTGCCTCATGTCCAACAATTTGTCTTCTGTAGAATTTACTGAACGTGTTTCGTGATCGCCAATTTCCTCTTGATAATATGTCATCGATTGAGTAGTTTAACATCCAGTTCTTGGAGGCAACTGCAGATCGTACACTCCCTGGACTTGCTTTTATTCCAGCCTCCTTTAGTAATGATTTTATCCATGTCCCAATGCATGTTCTGGACGCAGGTTTGGTTGTTCCACGTACTGTCAGAAAAAGATTCTTGTAGGATGTACCATCTCGTCGTGATTTTGTCATTTCTATAAGAGATTTAACCCAAAATACGGGATCTAATGCTTGAGTTTCTGTATTTGTGGTTAAGAGCCAACCGGACTGTCTATGATCAGAACTGTCTGTTTTCGAACCGAAAATTGGCCAAAATATGATGTCATTATTATTTACAATGTAATCGTTTTTGTCAATATGAAGAAGAGTAAGGTCATGGACCCTTCTTCCAGAGCAAAGGAGAAGTATGCAAGCTGTTCTTCTTGAACATTCATAGAGAGTAAAGTTATTCTTGTATGATTGTGTAAGCCATGTCGATAGGGTATCTATATCCCAAATAGGTGGTTTCTCGCTTTTGGTCTTCTTCAAAACAGCTATCGATTTCATGACCTGTGCTACAAGAGGATGAGAGCTCAAGGATTTGATCTTTTCTGGGTCACATAACGTTGATACAACTGACTTATGAAGAGAAATTGTACTGTATGCTAGGTTATGTATTTGATGTAAATCGCTGAGAAACCTAGCGACATCTGATCCAGATGGAGAGGAAAAGTTAACATTATTTTCTCTTGCCCACTGGCACCATCTACGACATGCAGGCCTGTAGGTATTTCTTGTCGATTCACGCCAGCTTGACTTTATGAGATCAATTTGATTTGAGGACCAGTCTTTTAGGGCTTCACTCCACCCCCACATTTCCAAATCTCCAGCGTCATCGCGTGGACTTGAGGTGGAGGTTGACAAGTAGTCGTGTCTATCAGAACTTTGTCTAATCTGGGAATTTCTAGAGGTCCCGCTAGGGCTCTGCGTTTGAGGTCCGCACGCCAAAATGCTTTGTCCCATTTTGGTACAACCAGTATATAAAGACCCGTTGCTTGGTTGAGGTGAGCGAGGGCACGTGCTATCAGAAATGGTGGAGGAAACACCCATGCTAGTTGATAATTCCAGGGCTGACTTAGCGCGTCGTGGAATTCTGCACGATTGTCTGTGTGATCCAGAGTCACATACTGAGGCACTACGTGGGCGGCTCGTGAGGCAAATAGATCTATTTGTGGTGTTTCCCACAAAGAAAAAATTTTGAAGGTTATGTTTGGAAGAAGATGCCATTCTGCCACTCTTTTTTGTCGTGATAAATGATCGACCTCTGCATTGTAACGACCAGGAATGTAGTGAAGTTGGAGGTAAATATTCTGTTGGGTCAGAATTTTGAATATTTGGGTCGTCAGTATGAACAGACTTTGAGACTTCGTCCCCCCCTCGTTTTTTAGATAAGACAGTACAGTGCGATTGTCTGATTGGACTGCTACCGTGGAATGCGAAATTGTGTGCGCATATTTCTGAAGGGCTTTGTAAATGGCTAGCATTTCTTTCATATTCGAATGAAGATGAAGTTCTTTTTGCTTCCAAGGCCCATTCATATGGTTGTCGAGTTGCGCACCCCAACCTGACCCTGATGCATCTGTCGTTAGGTGATGAGTAACAGGAGCTAAGTGAATTAGAGACCTCTGCGTGAGGTTCTTCATCCACCAGCTTATTTCTTTCAAGGCTTGGCTTGGAATACAATCTTTGGCTTGATAGTTGGTTTTTAAAAGTTTCAGAGAAAACATTAGTATATGCCGGTGATTGAGTCGGCCATTTTTGATGCAAAAGCTCGCAAAATTTAACATTCCAATCAAACTTTGAATTTCTTTCAAAGATGCCCGTCGTTTGGTTAGCAGTTGCCCTAACTTTTTGTGTAAGACCATACATTTGTCTGTAGGAAGCCATTTTTGGTTGTTGAATGGGCTCCACATTATTCCGAGGAACTGTATTACCCTTTGTGGTACCAGAATGGACTTTGAAAGATTTACTTGCCAACCTAGGTAAATTAGAGTGTTTACTGCAATATGTATTTGCGTTTGTAAAACATTCTTGTCTTGATTTACAATTAAAAAGTCGTCTAAATACACTATCATTCGCATATTGTACTGATCGCGTAGTGTTTGGGCCACCCAATTGGTCAGAGTGGCGAACATTTTTGGTGCTGAGGCAAGGCCGAACGGGAGGCATGTCATTTGCAGAAGTTGACCGTGATATATCAACCGAAGAAAGCATCTGTGCGGTTGAGCAATCGGTAAATGGAAGTAGGCATTTGATAAATCGATTTTGGCCATCCAATCTGACTTTTGCAGAAAACTTGGGATCTTTTGCATGTTGATAAGCTTGAATTTTGCTACATGTACATATTTGTTTAGGTTGCGCAGATTGAAAATCGGACGGAAAGTGCCATCTGGTTTCGCAATGTGAAACATTCTTGATATGAAACTGGGTGTATGAGGAGCTATCTCCAATACCTTCATTTTCATGAGATCTTTTACTGTTGTAGTCATTTCTTTTGACTCTGGTGTTTGCAGGGACTGATCCACAGAGTTTGGAAAGTACAGAGGGGGTTTTTTCATGAACGGTATGCGATACCCTTGAATTACGTTTAATAAAGTACAATTTGCCCCCATCTCCTTCCATTCTTTTGTAAAATGTACTAGTTGACCAGCCTGGAAGTAGTCAGAACTTCCTGCCTCTGCTGTTTTTATTTGCCGTGTCATGAAACAACGGTTTATTAGAGCTTTGTGCACCGGGGTGTCCTGCTCGCAGACCACCTCTTGAGGTTCTTGGTCGATATGGGTGATAACCTTGCGCAGGTTGTCTATAGGGTCGTGCATAGCCCTGAAAACCCGCTTGCAGCATTGGAGCGTGCATGTGCTGTTGAAATGAAGGATAGGCACCTTGCGCAGGTGGTATGCCATATGATATGCCAGTGGTATGCGGCAATGCGTTATAGTGCTGAAAACCCTGCGCGGGCATAGCTTGCTTTGAGGAACTTTGATTGGAGTTTTCAAAAGCATTTGGCTTTTTTGAGCGAGAATCCCTTTCGTTACGGCTGGGCCAAAAGGTTTTGTTTACACCTCCGTTTTTCTCTAGTAACGTGGAAAAGTCTTGCTTTTGAAAAAGGTTTTCGCATGTAGGAGGAATTTTTCTCAAGGAGTCTTTCAAAAATGTATTTTTAACTGATTTAAGGACTGCATCACGTCTTTGTTGGATTAAATCTGCTCGATGTCCACAAGTCATTTGCAATATATCACTAGAAATTTTGCTGTATTCACCTTCGGAGAAAATTTCAGATACTTTATCTTTGATGCCTTTCATTTCTATAACTTCGTTTTCACCTATCCAAGCGAAAAGTGACCGAAAACCTTTTTCCAGGGCTGTGTTTTGTTTTATTAAACCCATCGTTATAGCGGCGAAACCGCGTTCAGTGTGTGACAAGTGGGGAAAGTTGTCATAAGGCTTGATTTCATCGTTAGATTCTAAATCTACATACCCCGGGGTGAAACAATAATTCTTTTGAACTTCCGCGTACCTTACGTCGGACCAGTTATCGGTTTCGAACCGTTGTAAATCTTTGAGTTTTATTACATGCTCAGGTGAGGTCTTGGGAACAGATGGTTCCTTTGTTAGCGTGCTGAAGGACAAGGAGAAGTCTTTTGGCACAGGAACGCTTTCGTTTTGAGTGATTTCTGATGAAAAGTCACTAAATAAATCATTTGCATCCAGATCAATGCTAAGAATATCTTCTTCATTATCATTTTGATTAGTGGACGGAGCTGGCTCCGATGGAAATTTTTGGAATAAAAAGCTTTGTATCTGATCAACCTGTTGGGACAGGTTAGACAATACTTCTTCATATTTTTTGCGCTTAGAGGAGCGTGTTGACGAAGCCTTTCGTTTTTCACTATCAGTATTCACTTGATCATCCATGATCCACTTGATAAAAAGAAAACTTTTAATATCGAGCAAAAATTTATAGAATTTAAGTGGGTATTTTTATAATAATGTTTTTAAAAACTCACCGACCGCACGGGACGAGAACTAAAACGCCAATGAGCCCAAGACACAACTGGCGACGCTTTATATAGCATCGCGCGCTGCCTAGTGACTTACCACTGCTGTACGAGCTAAGAAGCTATGGGTATATACATGACTGCCACGGGTTAGAACTACACGCTATTCTCATATATATATTATACCTATAGGTATAATGAGGCTTTGAATCACGGTACAGTCTCTTAATAAAACGTTAGTTAACTGAAACAAGATAATTTACGGCACTTGCAGATCCGTAAGTACGTTACAGAAAACAATAAAACCGGCCAAGTGCAAGTCGGACTCGCGCACGAAGGGTTCCGTACCATTATCTACAAAAAGGGCAAAAAAAACATGTTTGTTGTATGGGAGTCCCCTAAATATTTATTTTATTCTGTTTTTTAGTATTTGTTGTTATAGCGGCAATAAAAATACATCATCAGTGAAAATTTAAACTGTCTAACTATCACGGTTTATGAGATACAGCCTGGTGACAGACGGACGGACAGTGAAGTCTTAGTAATAGGGTGCCGTTTTACCCATTAAAATGATTTTCATAAATAAGTTTCAATACAAAACAGCCCGCATAACATTTCTCCTTAATTCTATGCTGCAAACCAACAGCTACCTAGATCGCATCTTTAAAAGTATTTGTTTGTTCTGCAGCTAGCTATGAAATGGTTTGACATGTAAGTTGTATAGTGGTTCAATGTTGGTCGTGATTAGTCCGCTTGCTTACATTATAATGGGGAGCCACAGGCAAAACTAATCTCAGATGGCGCCACCATCGCTGGTGCTTGTCATTTAGTGGTCTTGCCTTTTTCTCATCAGAAGGGAAACGGTGTGTACCTTTATTTGTACACTGAAATGCACTAAACAGAGGCATGTTTTATACCAGACCATTATTTAATGTTTATTTACTAAAATTATCCATTGATATTTGACACTTTTGACAGTTTTTTTTTTAACATTGATAGACCTTTGTTTTGCTACGAAACAACACCAGCGATTATGCGCCACCTAGCGTGATAAATAAGCAGTGTGTCTCCCCATTTAGACAACTCTCGCGAGTTTTCCGCAGTGGTCGACAGGGGCCGTATTTTTGAAGTTAGGAAGTTTTACATAAAGGAGACTTTTCTTTTATTCGGTAATACTAAATGCATTCAAGGATATTAAAAAGTATCTTGTATAAGCGGGAACCCGAAAACACTAAATAAAAAAAAACTGTTTAGTATTTTTGGTACCGATCTAAAGGATCAATTCCTTCTCAATAAAATAGTATCTCAAATAAAAGGAACTCCTTGAAATTATTAAATAAGACACGTTTCGAAGTCTTACCTTAGTTTAGCTGGTTCGAGTCCTGGCTGACTGACTTTTTTAATACCCTTGAATGCAGTATTACCGACTTTAAAAGATAAAGGAAAGTAAAAAAAAAAAACCTAAATATTGAAAGTACTTGTCCTTGATGTACCATGGCAGTGGGACACACTCTATAGTATAGCTCTAGCTATAGTATAGTAGGTATTTTAAAGTTGAATCATCTCTAATTCAAAAATCTATTTTATTCATTGATATCACAAGGATCATTTTGACTCGTCTTATAAACTAAATTGTTAACAAGACGAGTCACAACTAAAATGTTCCGACGCGACCAAACTTAGCAGTTATTATCATCATCAGCTACCTTTAAAGGTCTACTGCTGGTCGAGCCCCCCCCATAGTACGCAATGGGGGATTTGCCATAATCACCACGCTTGGCAGATGGATTGGTGATCGCTGTATTGGTGTTGAGTACTCACGAAGATACTGCTGCCCATCCAGATCATAACATAAAACCAGAGTAAACTAAGACATAGGATCATAGTAAACTTCTGCTGCTCCGATACCAACACCAGATGACGTCACTACCCAGTGGGCACTTTTTTTATACCATCTTTAAATGTTTGTCTAATCAAATGAATCAATCAAGTTAGAGTAACTGTGTAATAAAAATCTCTTGGTTTTATCAGATTGGACAGATAATATAAGCGTCAGGGAGTTAGATTACACTCTACTGGTAGCACAGAGACGTCTTTCTCATTGGCCATCGCCAATATAATATACTTTACCAGGTATGCTCTTCCTAGACACGATGGTCACGTGGGAAACACCAGCCTACGTCATCACGGAGGCTGGTAGAAAGAGCATACCTGGTAAAGTATTATTATTATATCTTCCCCATCTCCATCTTAATCCATGCTAAGCTCAATATAGGTTCCGAGGTATTACCCGTAGTTGGCTCTTAAGACATCCGCGGGAGGAGACGGAGGGGTATATTCTTAGGACACACCATGGCTAAATTACTTCCCATCTCGACCGCGGGTGTGAGCAAGCATCGATGTCCCATTCACACGAGGCTTGTGTATTACAGGTAAATACAACAATAACAGAAGATGAGGCAGGCCTAGAAGGGGCGGTGGCTGACGATGCGGACGCTGAATACGTGCGCGGCGTGTGCGAGCGAGACATTGTGGGCCCGGGCACTGCCCTGGCGAGATATTTACCGCTGCTGCGCCATCTGTTGGCGGCCCCGGCTAAATGTACGCCAGCTTTGCACACGGCCGCTGCACTTACTTTCACAAGGTAAAAATGCATTAAGAATTATAAGCGGTTTAATACTTGTTTTTTTTATATATATGTACTACTTGGAATGATGGCAGGCATGGCGCACTCCGCGCTGTAGGTATGAAGCTACAAGTACTTAGCGGACTCGTCTAGACGAGTCAATCCGTTCAGGGGCCTGCCGCGCGTTAGTTAGTTCGGTAAACTCATTCAGGCGCAGCGTCGCGTCGTCCGTCAACTAAAATTTTGTAGTATTATTTATTCTGTGCTAAAATGAAGATAAACGCATACCTATTGCATCGCATTCGGCTGCCTAAATACTAACAAGGATCCGAACCTCACGTTTTTCACACTTCCAAGGGACATTGAAAGGTATAGAAATACACGTCTACATTATAGGTAATTAAGTAGGTATACCTACCTAACAAATGTAGACTTTTGTTACCTATCCTTAAATTGTATGTCTCCCGTATTTATGTAGTTAGATAGGTATGTACTTACAAGATCTGCTTACAAGCAAGGTCCAGGATTAGCTTTGATGAATGAAGACAGGCAGGTAAGTATCTAGTACCTATTTAATTGTGTTTAAGTATTTTTGTTTTTGGTAGGTAGGTAATCTAGGTACCATGGATTAAATATTAAGTAGGTAGGTAGTAATATTTTGATTATTCTACACAACAGGGTCGTACTTTTTTATTTGCCCAATTACGTAGGTAGGTACGTTTAGTACCTAATCTACCTACTATAATATAAAGCTGAACAGTTATTTTGCTTGATTGTTTGTTTGTAGGTATTGTAGGTAACTGAGAGCTAATAGGTTTTGCCCTAATTATCTACTTAAAATAATCATAAAACACATATACATATTACATAATAGACCAAGAGCCAGGGCTTGGAATATTTATGCATTTATATACATATGCTAGCTACCCATACTTACCATGGCTACAATCAAGTAAATTATTACATTACTGTCTTTAGGTTAAGTACAAATCCCCCGGCCAGCTTCTACTACACTATAATACTATAATCATTCAGGGAAATATGAACTATAGGTAGGTATTATATTTTATATAGTTTGCGGGAATCAAGATAGGTAGTTGAAAACCAACATTATGATTATTGGGTGTTGGCTCTTGGACTATTTTGTTAGCGTCGTATGTCATTCCATATTTGATACCTACCTACACTTAAAAGAGATATTTAGTTTCATTGACAATGTACAGACTAGCGTACCTATGGCATTAGATAATCATGTTATAGTAAGCGACTAGTCGTCAACCCTTACGAGCTGCGTCACTCGGCGCCAGACAGCGACAGAGTTACGCGTTAGAGAGAGATATAAATGTTTAGATGAATATCGCGATAGGCATTGAGCGCTAATGCGAGCTGAATTGCACTTTGTTGCGTCCCAGCAAGAGTCGGTATTTATATAAATTTATTCGTGAAGTGAGCCTTCTGTACTGTATATATTCTGTGATGATGGATGAAGCAGATCCCACCTGATGTTAAGCGGTACCATCTGCCTAAGAACAGTGCATTATCACGTAGGTCTCGTAGGTAACGCACCCTATGTATGGCATTGCACTGCGCCCGCCACCCTGAGACATAAAGATGAAAAGTCTCATGTGCCCATCTCTATATGGGGATCCAAAATATGATATTCCGTTTGCAGGTTCATGTTGGTGTCAAACTCTGTGTGTGAAGATGGTCTACAGCTCATGGTGACGGTGCTGAAGCGGTCCAAGAATGTGTCGCTGAGAACAAACCTGACGATAGCATTCGCCGATCTGACGCTGCGATTCCCCAACTTGACGCAACCTTGGACACATCACATTTATCACATGTGAGTTTACAAAAGTAATGAATGTCGCATACATTATACTGTGTATCTTATAAATTCCACCTATTCACAAATTTTGTGAATGGGTAGTACGAGTGGTGGGTGGTGTGGGTGGTGTGGGAGGCTCTATGGTATGGTGGTAGTACTTACTACCACCATACCTATTTCTGCCGCAAAGCAGTAGTGCTCGCATTGCTGTGTTCCGGTTTGAAGGATATGGGTGCATCATTACTTTTCATCTTTATGTCTCAGGGTGGCGGGCGCGGTGCAATGCCACATAGGCTGCGTCCTAGGTGGACGTGACCGATGAGGTAATGCACTGTTCATAGGCAGAGGGTACCGCTTAACTTCAGGTGGGCCATCGGCTTGATCCGTCATACAAAGTTTATAAACGAAACAAATAAATCAAAAAGTTTGTGTAATATCACACGATTGCGAGTAAGCAGCGATGCAAAACTGAAACGAGGGCCAACCGTGACAATACAAAATGCTGTTATTTTTTTCAGCCTGAGCGACGAAGAGCTTGAAGTCCGTCAGTGCGCCGTCAAAATGCTCTCGTTCCTGGTGCTGCACGAGATGGTCCGCGTGAAGGGGCAGATCGCGGACATGGCGCTCTGTTGCGCGGACACGGACGCACGCGTCGCTTCTATGACGCGGATATTCTTCAAGCAGCTATCTCAGAAGGGAAATGCACTCTATAATGTGATGCCAGATATTATATCAAGGCTCAGCGACCCCGAGCTGAACGTGCCCGAAGAGCAGTACAGAGTGATTATGAAGTGAGTATTCAAAAGTAATATCATACTGTATTGAGACTCAACTATACAATTTGTAAGGTTCCGTACCTCATCGGGGACCAACGGAACCATTTTAGGAATACTTTCAGGCCTGTCTTGTCACAACCTATTGTTATCCGATTACGGCAAAGAAAGGGTTATGTTTTTAGCAGTCTTTGTATGTATGTATGTTTGTATTCACGTATGTTCCACCGTAGCGGCCTAGCGCCTAAACTACTCATCCGATTTTGATTAATGAGTTGTCAATTGATTTCTTATTATGGTCCGGGTGACATGGGCTACATTTTTATACAAACAAAATTAATATGACGGATGTTACGTCAAATGAAAGAGGTTCGATTCAGAGTTTATTGAGATTTTTATTTACGTTTTGCAATAATCTTTCCAGTTCACTAGCAATTGCTTTCTGTTGCCGGAATGGCGAGAAACTAATTATGGAATGTTTTGAAATGTAGAAAATTCTGTTAGCATTAAGCCCACCTTTTGTTACATTATTTTACAAAAGTACAATAAAGCAAAAATAAATAAATGTAAGATTGTTTATCAAATCTTGCAAGCTGAATTAGAACACTTCTTGGCATCAGATTGAGCTGAAATTTTGCATACGTGTCAAGTTTCGATGACAATACAATGTACGGTGACAGAGAGCTGAGCTGATCTGATGATGGAGACGGAAGGTTGACAACGGCACTCCTCGATGGATAATTGTCTGTCTGTGTTTAGGCTCATTTTGGTCAGCACACTGTTATAAAAGCCTGTTTTGAAAATCATTTTTATTTGTTTTCTTTATAATTCGCGTCACACGGTTTGTGCATTTGCCATTTTCAGTATAATTAATGTATTTTCAATATAGTTTTCAATGTTACAATCTTTAAAAGTCGTCAGTCACAGTCATGTTTTAGTAAAATCGTGGCCATTTTACAAAAACTTTGGTAGACAATTTCCACCAATTTGAAAAGTCACGCAATACACTTCCATTTCATTTCACTACACTTGTGACGAGCTACTGTGGTTAAAATGCCACCAAAATTACACAAAAAACACTAGGAAATTAAATTAATTAAAAGTAGACGACGTCTCTTTTCGAAAATGGCGGAAAGAGTAAATAAAAAGAAGATATATAAAAATCTTATTTTTCAGGTACATCACATCACTTATTCAAAAAGACCGGCAGATGGAGGCACTAATCGAGAAGCTGTGCCAGCGTTTCAAGCTGTCCACCGAGGAGCGGCAGTGGTGTGACCTCGCTTACTGCCTCTCCCTATTCACGTACAACGAGAGATCACTGCGCAAGCTCATTGAGAACCTCGACTGCTTCAAGGACAAGCTGCATTGCAATGGAGTGATGGAGTGCTTTACCACGCTCATGAATAACGCCTCCAAAATGGCGAAGAATGAAATAAAGGTACTGCTCAGTTATATTAACCAGTTTAAGAGTCTGTTTATACTGCCTCACATTGCTTAGCACGATTCTCAATTACATCAACAATAAATTAATTATTGCATTGTCTCCTTCATACTTATAAGCTTGAACGCGCGCGAGAGAGATGGACTTTTCTTGATGCGCATGCAGTGTGACACTACACAAGCGCAATGTGCAAATGTGTTGAACGTGCCAGCTTTAGTTAAACAACCTATAGTAAAAATTTTAATTTTTCAGAATCTAGTCACAGAACTGGGTGACAAGATAGAAGAATGCTTCTCTGTCCGTGATGGGGACGAGAACGGGGAGGGTGGCGACTACGAACGGGGCGAAGATTCCGCGCCGAGGACGCAGCCCGCCGCTCCGGCGGCGAAGGCCACGCCCCGGCGCAAGCCTGCGCAGAGAAGAAACAGACGCCGGTCGTCTTCTAGTCCTGACGAGGTAAAATAACTCTGCTCTCAATATCTAGCAAACTGCGGAAGGTGGTGATAGCGAGGTGGAAATTCCGTGCTAAGAATGCTGCCCACCGCTCCACCGTAGAAGGCCACGCCCCGACTCAAACGTGCATAGTAAAACATTTAAATCCGAGGATTATCTCATGGTAAAGACAAATCGATTGACATGAAAATTCGCTGAGAATCGGCCCCCAACTCTCACTTATACCCCCACTCGCCATTCGTGAACCAAATGTGTCGGACATTGTATTGCATAAGGCACTCGGATGCCCAACTCTCGTTATAAAAATAGCGATCTGTTATCGATCGCATAAATTTCAGAAATGGTATTCTACTCAACTTACAATACAACACGGAAGCGTGAGCGAAACATGAACGCTCCAAAGTACTTTCGAGAACGTTGGCTAGAATTTTTGCATAATCTCTTGGCTATCTCTATTCAGTCTTTGAATATTTTATTTCTTTTTTGTTTTTGAATTTTTTCGTTCACCGTAAGATGGCACCTGTAAATACTCCATGGCAGATGCCAACTTACGGTGAACGGTTTGTATATAGCACTATCCTACTCTAGTCATGACTAAGAATAACATTTTCCTTCACTTTCAGTCTCGATTGTGTCAACTTTCAAAGTGTCCTTCTGGTGCCCAATTATCGTGGTGGTGTTGTACGACTTAGACAGAGAACCCCTTCGCCCTTTCCAAACGATCAGCTCGTTAGCCTATTTTTTCCTCTATGGGGTCTTCTTCATCATAGTCTTCATGAAGGTCTGAAGGTCGTGCCCGTCCTGAAAGGATTTTGTAGAGATGCTGACGAGCTTCTTCCACGCGGTTCTATCCTCGGCTTGTCTCAAGGCAGCGGTGATAGGGAGACCAAAAGTGACAAAAGAATGCTAAGCCATGTGATGCCGCCTCACTAGGGGGCGCTGTGGTAGACGAAGCGATGGAATGTTCGAGCAAAGTGGTTTATAATTACTTGTTTTGTTCCAGAATGAACCTCCCAATATCGAAACTCCACCCTCGGTCAGAAAATCTAGTAGAAAAGCCACCACAAGAAAAAATGTTATTTCCGACGATTCAGGTAAGAATTTACTAACAACGCCATTTATGGTGATAGATTCATGCCATGTGTACATTTGTTTATGGACTTCTCTTTACAAACAATGTTGGGCTTGATGCTGTCCATAAAAATACTTACGACTTAGCATTTCATACACTATCAAAGTATCAACAAAAAAATATGGCACCATTGAAAATTCGGATAATTATATTTATCATCGTTCGAATTTTCCCGACACGAAGTCCATTAACTTTGAGGTCATTGTGTTCATAGCATTCTCAAACTGTTCTAATTTTGCAGTCTTTTAGTAATAGATTTAAATAAAAAGTACCGCGATCAAACTAATTTACGCTGACAAAATTAATTTATCTGTACTGAATAGTTCAGTGCAGTTCTTGAACAAGTGGCGATTGCGGAGTAGCCCACAATTTGGCCAATGTCATGCTTGTGCAATTATGAAAGAATTAGAAAGACTAGGCATAGAGATTTTGTAATGTTATTTGGTTGGTATTGACATACAATACTGTTTGTGAATATGGCGCGGCTTAGCCCAGACGCACTACATAGGATAGTAGGTTGATCAATCGATGGTGACGCACATAACTTTTTTGTTACATTGATTATTAGAATAATCTGAGCTGAGGTTATTTGTTTCATTTGGTAAGACGACGCTGGGCGCTTGTATTTCGCAGCTATCTGATACTCGCATAATTATGCATCATTGTGCGATCGTAACCCTATGTACTTACACATTTGGCACATGTACAAACGTCACCTGTGTATATGTGGAGTAGTAGATACTAGTAATATTAGGTATACAGTGGCTGGCTGGGGCACAAGCTCAAAACATCGGGAGGAAACTGGCATGATCTAGACACAGTAAGTTTTCTGTTGGAAAATATATCTTTCAATACAAGCTATTATAAAATTAGTGATTGCCTAATTTAACATCATACGAAAAACTTTTAAATTGTAGATTAAGTGTAAAAAATAGAAAAATCAATTTTATTAACACATAAACACAACATTTGAAAACACTATTTTATTTGTTTTGTAATAATCACTATCTCCTAGTTTTACTGAAAAACAAAAACAACTAAACGTTAGAGCCCCATTGACTAAAACAAACATACAAATCAGGCATATATCCTTGTCGGCACATATTAGTAGAATTCACATTATGAAATAAAAAAAAATACTTCTGTCTATTTCCACGTATTATACCGGCAGTTTACCACGATTTATTATGACGAATAGAGAGTAATTCTAAACAAAACATTATATCAGAATAAAGTTAGTTCCGCTGATTTACTTGCTCGTAATAAAACCTCCGAAAAAAAGTCACAATATACCTGCTTCAAAAATAAATTTTTAACTGCAATGAATGCTACCTTAGTTACCGAAAATAGTAGTAGTAGAGCTTTTTTGTGAAAGAGTTCGTCCGGGGAAGTACTACCACCATGCCTATTTCTGCCGCAAAGCAGTAGTGCTTGCATTGCTGTGTTCCGGTTTAAAGGATATGGGTGCCGGTGAAATTACAGGCACATGAGACTTTTCATCTTTATGTCTCAGGGTGGCGGGCGCAGTGCAATGGCACATAGACCGCGTCCTATGTGGACGTGACCTATGTGAGAATGCACTGTTCATAGACAGAGGTTACCGCTTAACATCAGGTGGGCCATCTGCTTGTTCCGTCATTAAGTAGGATAAAAAAAAAAAGTTGTTCCTTATAATTAACGGTAACTAATTTTACCGCTGCTCACATAGTATTACAGTTCGCTGGGATTTAATTTGTTTTTCGGTGGCTTTATTATTATTATTATCTATTTATTATTGATAATCCCTTTATTTAATTAGACACAAAATAATACTTAGCATTGCTCTAAATTACAATAAATTGCGATGAGAAGCGCGTCCCGGTCAGAAACTGTCAGAAATGTAAACTGGCCCCTGGTTCATAATTCAATTCTGTTCAATTCACTTCGGATTTTCAAGATTTGTCCCACACTAACAGGGTCATAATAAAAGCTTGTAAACATTTGTGGGCATGTGACATTCACAATCGGCATTGCGCGACCACCGTAGCACACCCTAAACATGCGAGGTGGCACAAAGCTGAACGTATAGTATTATTTTATCTGTGGCTGAACATTATGAATGTTATGACGACCTCTGTGGTGCGGCAGGCGAAGGTACGCCTGCGACGCAGGAGGTTGCGGGTTCGATTCCCGCCTTGGAACAAATATTTGTGCGATCGCAGATATTTGTTCAGGGTGTTCTGGGTATTTTCTATGTATAATAAAAAATATCTATCTATGTAATATATTGTATTAAGTATATCAGTTATCTAGTACCCATAACACAAGCTCTGCTTAGCTTGGGGCTAGATAATGTTGTGTGATCTGTCCAGCATTATTTATTTATTTATTTATTTAATGTTTTTTTATTTTTTATTCCCAGATGAAGACGAACCTCTACAGCGAGACGAGGACGATGTATTCAAAAAACCTACAGCAAAAAAGACCACCAGAAGACAGAAAATGAAATAGTATAATTATTTCTTAGATTACTCATATTATTCATAGTTTATTTAGGTTAGTATTAAAATAAAAAATAAAAAAGGGCATTTATTCCTTATCACTAATTACACTATGCGTAAACTAAATAACTTCAGTGCATAGATATGACATGTGTAATATCATCACAGTAAGATAGGCAAACCAGTGGCCATTTCTCTAGTACAGTATAAAGTTGTCTCAATCGTCGTGTTTTCCATTTGTTTATAATATATTTGCCTAGGAAAATGGCCGTTTCTACCACCATTGACGACTCTGTGGTACGCCACAGAGGTCACAATGGTCGAGCAGCTGGCTCAACCGGCGGTGTCGGGTTCAATTCCCGCTGCGTGACAAATGCGTGATCTGCTAATATAGGTATTTGCACCGGATCTTAGTGTTGTGGTACCATTGGTACCCACCACACAAGGGATCATGTCTAGTGTGGGATCATGACAATGCATGTTATGTTTTTCACTAGACTTGTCTTGTCTAGTCCTTCACTAATTCAACTTGATCTACAGGTTAATGCAAGATAATGGGACTCTGTCTCAACTTTCAGTCTCATCAGTACTAATTTATTAAAAGTAACAACCAAATCAAATCGTAAGTAATCGCTGTTCTGAAAGCAGTAGCTAGCTTCACAGGATTGAATGAAAATGTTACTCCTCTTGCACGAGAGATGACGCTGTCCTTAAAGCAGTGGTGCCCTCTAGCTTCACTAGAACGAACAAAAATGTTAAACCTATTGAAAGAGAGATGGCGCTGTACTGAAAGCAGTGGTGCCCTCTAGCTTCACTGGGATTGTTACTCCTCTTGCATGCGAGATGGCGTTGTCGTGAAAGCGGTGGTGCCTCTAGCTTCAATGGATTGAACTAAATTGTTACTCTCTTGCACGAGAGATGGCGCTGTCATTAAAGCAGTGGTGCCCTCTAGATTCAATGGATTGAACTAAAACGTTTACTCTCGCACGAGAGATGGCGCTATCATCAAAGCAGTGGTGCCCTCTAGTTTCACTGGAATTAACAGAAATGTTTACCCTCATGCATGAGAGATAGCGCTGTCCTGAAAGCAGCGGTGCCCTCTAGATTAAATGGATTGGACTAAAATGTTTACCATCTTTACCAGCTCGCTTTACGAGATCATATCTCCCCCATACGTGCAAATTATGGAATGGGCTCCCTCCTGAGGTGTTTCCGCAAACTACAAAATGAGCCGCTTCAAAAAAAAAAAGAGTCCTTCAGGGCAGGCAACACATTGGCAATACCTCTGGTGTTGTAGATGTCAATAGGCGACGGTAACCGCTTACCGTCTGGCGGGCCGTAAGCCAGTTTGTAGAGCGAGCCATTACATTTAAAAAAAAAAACTTGCACGATAGATGGCGCTGTCCTGAAAGCAGTGGTCCCCTCTAGATTCAATGGATTAAACTAAAATGTACACCCTCTTGCACGAGAGATAGCGCTGTCCTAAAAGCAGTGGTGCCCTCTAGATTCAATGGATTAAACTAAAATGTACACCCTCTTGCACGAGAGATGGCGCTGTCCTCAAAGCAGTAGTGCCCTCTAGCTTCAAGGGAATTAACTACAATGTTTACCCTCATGCACAATAGATGGCGATGTTGTGAAAGCAGTGGTGCCCTCTAGCTTCAATAGATTGATTTAAATTGTTACTCTTCTTGCACGAGAGATGGCGCTGTCATTAAAGCAGTGGTGCCCTCAAGCTCCAATTGAGTTAACTAAATTGTTACTCTTCTTGCACGAGAGATGGCGCTGTCATTAAAGCAGTGGTGCCCAATAGCTTCAATGGATTGATTTAAATTGTTACTCTTCTTGCACGAGAGATGGCGCTGTCATTAAAGCAGTGGTGTAAAATGTTTACCGTCGTGCACAAGAGATGGCGATGGGCACCACTGCTATCACATCAAGGCCATCTCTCGTGCAAGAGGGTAAACATTTTAGTCCAATCCATTGAATCTAGAGGGCACCACAGCTTTCACCTGTGTTGCAGGGTCACAGTGGCTCACCCGGGACTCTCTATCGTAAGTCTACACTAGAGCATTTACTTGTAACAGAACATCGAGCCGATGGTACTTGTACTTAGTAACCATAATATCAAAGTTATACAAATTACCTAGTATGTATGAGGTACAATGCATGTTATTATAGGTACCTAGTTATTGAAAGGAAACCGGTGTGCGTGCGTGTATGTGAGAATTAATTTACCTTCACATAATTACTACCTACATTCGATGAAACAGTACATAACTCATAATTCATGACGAAGGACCTGTTAAGAGCTGAGAGATTTTGCTTGTTAAATGAAAATGAGCGTAAACAATAAATTAGCCAATTTAAAATGGGCGTTTCCTATTTTTGTAAGCATTTTAATGATAAGACCCGCGCTCGCTATGATTGCGATGCATATCAAATGTCGAGGCGGGTTATATCCGCGCTCGAATGTAGAGAGGTTCCCCGTACCGGATGAAAAAGTTGGTTGGTCAGTGGAGTACAAGAATTACAAGCCTGTGAACCATTCTGCACCCTCACTGCATGGGCAGCCATGGGCAGACCCTGAAATCGGTAAGTCTTTAGTGTTGAATGTTTTTTTCCATATAACAGTTTTTTTTTAAATCCATATTTTTTTGGAAGTCTAAAATAAACTCAATCATCATCATCCCTCACACCTCTACTGCAGGTCCTCCCATAGAATGCAATGGGGGATTTGCCGTAACCACCACGCTAGACAGGCAGATTAGTGATTGTTGTTGTCGGTGCTGAGCGCTCAGGTGGATGCTGCTGCCCATCCCCTGGTGTAATCCTTTAGTCGGTTCTAATGACAGAAAATATTTTAATTTTTTGTTTTAAGGACAAATAGACTTCAATCCGAATTGGAACAGAATTGATGGTAATGTAAGCAGACTCAGTTACATGGGCCAGTATAAAATACAGCATGGATATCCATTAAACCCAATTGGACGGACGGGCATTGTGGGCCGAGGAGTGCTCGGACGCTGGGGACCCAATCACGGAGCTGATACTGTTGTGACTCGTTGGAAGAGACTTGACACTGGAGATATTGCCCGTGATGGAGAGAACAGGTACCCTCAACATCATCATCACCATCACCAGCCTACAGAAGTCCACTGCTGGACATTGGCCTACCCTGTACAAGGCTACAATGAATGATCTTGGGCTGCCTCCATCCTCCGACGTACTTTGACTATAAATACATTGTTTTAAAGCGGAATAATATTAATTGATCCGCTAGCTAGAAGTCTAACTGAGCTATTGTAAATGTGAACCAACAAGATTTTTTGATCCTTTCAAAATATCCCACACCCACACATACATCCACACACCCACGAACATACACATAGATTCATTCACCCGCACCCTTTTATCACCGTGATCAATCTGTTTGTAGCAACTAGTAAGGTTTGTTTGATATATCGTACTAAGTAGAATCTTTTGTTAATTTTAAGCTGTGTAGACCTTTTTTGGCCATAATTTTGTTAATGTTAAACATAAATAATATTGTATAAATCGCTGTTGGTTTACCAAAATAAATAAAATAAAATAAAATAAAATGACAGACATGAAGAACAGAGTGACAGTCATGGATTTAAAACACTAGAGAACAGTGATCACCACGTGAGCTGAGAGCGAGCCGAAGGCAAGCGTGGCCCGGCAGGGCCCGCAGCGAACCAGAACCACCGACACCTGCATGCCAATACCCAATAGCCTATGTAATATCGGAGGATACGAGTATAAGCAAACTAAAATCAATCAAAACATATCAAACATTTTTTGCATAGCTCAAAACAGGTTAAAATATTGATTGATTTTATTTATTTTATGACATTAAACTCATTTTTAAATACATGCCTTTAAAATCTATATGTTAAGTTTTCAATGCTAATTATAAAACACTTGCTAAATACCCGTATACCGTGCTTTGCTAGATGAAGCCCAAATACTTGGACTCAACCCCTTTTAAGGGTTATTTTGAAATATGTGTTGAATTATTCTGTATTTTAATTACCCATTCCAAGTTACAACCAAAACGAACGACGCGTTAAAAAGTTCCCATACAATCTTTACTACCCCATTGCACCGTATTTTGGGGGTAGTTTGAGGAAAGACATATTTATCCTTTTATAATTTGTACGGAAGCATACTTAAACAAAATGTCAAGTTTGTAAGTTCAAGGAATACTATTTTTAATACAATGATTTTCACCCCTTTTTCGCTTAGAGGTAGAATTTACAAAAATCCCTTCTTAGTGGGTGGCTTTGCTATAAAACGAACCTACCCTTCAAAAAATTACTAGGTTCAGCTGTTTTGGCTGGGCGAGATTTACTAGGTTCAGCTGTTTTGGCTGGGCGAGATGATGAATCACTAAGTCAGTCAGTCAGTCAGGTTAAGCTCTTACAAAACATAAATCGTTTACAACCAATGGTTTCTGTAACTTTGTGTATCATTAAATGTTGACGTGTTATTTTAGAGCTATTCTCCAGTTTGTTGCGATCAAACGAGGTGATACAGGCGAGTGGGCACTACCAGGTGGCATGGTGGACCCTGGTGAAAAGGAAACTGAAACAGCAGTTAGGGAGTTTCAAGAGGAAGCCATCAACTGTTTGGATATGACTGAAGGTGAATTGTTTTATGAAAACACTGTATTGTTAACTGGGGAATGTTTTGTTCATACTACCTCATTGTTAAACATGATGCTCGGTCATGAAAATAATGCAGCGGAACGCTCATAGAAGAATTCCACGCAATTGTTTAACGGCCACGATTACATAACATTTTCTGATTAGACAAATAAGTTTTTTGTTGAAAATTTTATTTTTCAATGCAAGCTTTTGTGAAATTAGTGGTCAATATTAGCCTAAACACGGCCAGTACACTATCCATCGAGGAGTTGCGTTGTCGACCTTCCGTCACCATCATCAGATCAGCTTCCTGTTAGCATAATATTATATTGCCATCAGAACTTGACAGGTACCTAGGGTATGCAAAATTTCAGCTCAATCAAGAAGTGGTTCTAATTCAGCTTGCAAGACGTGATATAATCAAACATACAAACATAGCTCGCTGTAGGCAAACTTGCGCATTGTACCCTTCTCCTCCAGAAGGCTTATGGGCAATTCTTACGATTACTATTTAGTCCAATAACGAAATATTCTTAGTACATTTTTGTCATAAATTTATACAGCCTTGTTCTTCCCTTAAAAGGCAAAGTAAAAAACCTAGCATCCTACTTAGTAACTACTGGGAATTATAATCTTAAAAGGAATTAAGACGAAATTCTCATCGAACCTCCAATACCTCCTTCGAATGGGGGTTGGATAGCTTTATTCTTCTGTATGGTTTAAAGCTATACGCATTATTGAACTAGTTTCTGCTTAACAAAACGTTTCAATTTATTGCAGAAGAAAATAAAGATTGGGTTCGGAGATTCAAGAGAATCTTCAGCGGTGGCAAAGTAGTGCACAGGGGGTACATAGACGACCATCGCAACACCGACAACGCGTGGATAGAGAGTGTAGCCTACAGCTTCCACGACGAAACCGGCGCCACAGCCGGAGCCTTGAGCCTCCACGCGGGTGACGACGCCGTCGGCGTACAATGGGTTGACATCACCCCACAGCTAAAACTGTACGCAAGCCAAAACCAAAAAGTCGACGAAGTATACAGAAGAATAACAAATACTAAATAAAAATGCACATACAACTACGTACATTATTTTATCTTTACAATAACATAAAATAACAGATACATCTAATTCCAGTCATTTGAACTCTTCCATCACTCTGAATTACACCATATCTATTAACGAAAAATAAATGATCTTAAATGCAAACGAATTTAGATAAAATCCCTATAATTAGTTTTCAAAACAAGCTTTTCTTTCGTTTTTTTTTTTTTGGATTTCGTTTAAATTTAATGTTATCCATAAAGTGTGGTTTACACTTGAAAAATAATAAACTATGATGATATGGCAGTGGTGTCATCTCTTGACAATGTTTCGAACTAATTTCGGACTTTGAACAGAAGGTTTCTATTGAACCACCTGTAGATGGCTCCCATCGGCGCTATAGCCGAGTTGATAGTGCCTACAAATTTCGTCTTCACTGGTAAAGGCATTGCCGATCACAGGCAAGGTTGCGGGTTCGAGTCCCGCTGGAACGGAATTTATGGGTTTCATTTAAATTTAACGTTATCCATAAAGTGTGGTTGAAAAATAATAAACTAAGCTTTTCTTAGCCAAAACAAGTACACTAAATTGTTAAACGATTGCTCCCACAACTTTCATTTTTACATACAAACTTGAAATTCATTCAAATGTCTTTTATTGAGATAGTAACGCTAAGAACTTTAATTTTTGTGACAGGTAGTAATGATATTTTGTTGTGTATTGAGTGTGTTCTGTTACAAAGCAGGCACCAGCTCATATTGCTAAATGAACGTTACTTTTGTATGGTGAATAGCTGAATCGCACGCGTTGGCAGATCGGCCTACGCGTGCGAAGAATTGCACGAGAACACGCCCATTATTAAAAAGTAATTAGTAATTACTAGGACTAAACATCACCGGGTTAATCAGAATCCAAATGACTGCAAATCAAATGATGAACGTTTAAAATGAATTATGAAACAAACGCGGTGCTCATAAACGAGAAAAGGAAGAAAAGATCACCTCAACATTACAGTATATCTACATTTTAACTTTAAGTTAGTACCATAGTACTTATAACCAAGCATTAAATTCGAGCGTTTTATAAATAAATATTCGTTACAAAAGAGCATGAACAAAATACCTATAATTAATAAAAATAAAATATATAATGCTGGACAAGTTCACACAACATTATCTAGCCCCAAGCTAAGCCAGAGCTTGTGTTATGGGTACTAGATAACTGATATACTTAATATAATACAATACATAGATATATATTTTTTATTATACATAGAAAACACCCAGAACAGCCTGAACAAATATCTGCAGAACGCACAAATATTTGTTCCGAGACGGGAATCGAACCCGTAACCTCCTGCGTCGCAGGCGAACCATCGCCAGCCGCGCCACAGAGGTCGTCAATAATACATTAAACGTTACGTTAGATAATATAACATTAATTAAACCTTCTTTCTTATGCAATAGCTCTGTTACAACTCTAAGAATAAACTACAATTTGACCCAAAACAATAATTTCTTAATGCAACTCAAAATCAATGTCAAATACAAAATAACAAGAGGGTCACACCGGATGATTTGCAATTCTCTAATAATTACCTACTGATTAGCATTGTGGTGTGTCCGGCCTAAAAATAGACCACTCCACCTCCTCCAGTGGATGTCGTAAAAGCCAACTAAGGTATTACACCTGGGGATGGGCCGCAGCATCTATCTGAGTAGGTACGTATACGTCGCGCAACGAGTTATGAGCACTGACCTTCAAGGCGCAGTAGTAATTTTTTAGGTCTTTTTAGCGAATGCGCGATTGTACACCCGGAAATTAATCAACCCCACCACCTTCGCCGAGCGCTCACAACTCTTTGCGCGACCATATTGCGATGCCAAGTGTGGTGATTACGGCAAATCCCCCATCACATTGTATGGGGGAGACCTCGACAACAGTGGACGTCTAACGGCTACTGACCTACTCATTATTAAAACGTCTTACAACCGACACAGTAATACTGCAGCTATAATAGCAATAAACGAAAGAAAGCGTTTTCGTTTCGTTTTGGATTGCCATTTGGGCAGTAGTCACTTTAAGCTTTAGGCAAACATCAAATGTAGTCAAATTGTGTTCTAGACAGTCCAAGACTAACCCCCATTTACTAAGTACATGAAATATAATAACATCAATGGCTGGCTGACAAGAATCGTATTTTTCAATTATGCTCTGATGTCAACCATTATAATAAACGATATCGCTTATTCCATCTGGAAGTCTCCCAAATGATTTGAGTTTTGACTTAACTGACCCTCGTATTTCAAAGAATACTTACAAGTTACATTTGTTCATGATACTCTTGGCAGCATCGAAACAGTATTCAACACAGATTTACATTCACCTACTTATTACCTAGGGATAGTGATGAATACTGCAAGCAGTCCAGAAATTCCCAGAATCTATCCACACCAAATATAATCAAAATCCGCTTAACCCGACAAGAAGTTATCCTGTCCAATGGTCTTGAGCTCATACAAGAATCCCATAGAAAAAAGCACCTTCCGTTTTTCCCTAATTTCCGGATTTCCCGGGGAACTATTCCAATTTTTCTTTCTCTAAAACCCTTATACTACGTATTACTATTACGCCGAATCGGTCCAGTCGTTCTCAAGTGATGCGCATACCAAAATACCGACGACCAGTATTTATTTTTTAATTATATAGATAGATAAGATAATTGGCCTTCAGATCTTCACCTTATCAGAGTCACGACATGTAGAGGAACGTCTAAAGCTATGAAGAGCTTGTCGCTACGACATGCCCTCGGCAACAGGGCCGCCGCCCAGCGAGTTGTACGCGCGGTAGCAGTTCACATCGTTCATCAGCCGCTGGATGTTCTGCGAGAATGTTGGTAGGTCCTGGAACGGAACAATAACCCATTGAAACTAATGAAACTATTTTTTTTTTTTTTTTAAATATGGATAGTTCACACTAAATTATCTAGCCCCAAGCAAGCAGAGCTTGTGTTATGGGTACTATTATATAACTGATATACTTAATACAATACATAACATAGATAGATATTTTTTATTATACATAATAACAACGAACAAACATCTAACACCGAAAAAAAACGCCTTTTAAGCTAGGAATGTATCCGCAACACAAGATTTTATAATATTAGTGATAGCACAGATGAAAAAATACTAAACTATATATTACAGATACCTCATGCCATACCACGAAACGCGACCGCCATAACTCGGGCTATTGTGCGGGCTATTTTGGTTGCCTTACCTGGGCGCTAGATGCCGCTAGCAGCGCAATTGATAGCTAGAGCCACCTAGCACCTGCAACTGTAATTACCGCGTAAAACGCGCACACACTCAACAGATGGCGTTTGTTAAAAAACTTAGGCCCGTCGCACATGGAGCTACTCAAAAAGAACTAGTTACACACTCAAATACTAACGAGATCAAATGGCCCACCTGATGTTAAGCGGTAACCTCTGCCTTTAACAATGCTTTACCTCATTATGATTCCATTGCCACGGTAATGCTGCATGTGGTGTAATAAAATAGTTTGCCTAATAATCTCTGGGATTATAAGCTGAAGCTGAAGATAGTAAAGAAGTGACTGAAACTTTACAACATGAGCATCTATATAGCGTCGTGTCATCGTGTGCGAGTTACAGTTTCTAAGTGGTCTGTAATTGTAATTACTGATTAGTTCCGTTATTTTTGAGTAGCTCCATGTGCGACGGGCCTTTATGGCGATTACGGTTTTTTTAACTCAACATCTTTATTAAGACTGCGCCAACCCCAGGGACAAATCTTCATACACAATAAACGCCTCTCGCCGGCCGCTCGTAAAGCTGTTTTTATTGAATATCTCGTAAATTTAGATAATTTTACAAAACTCCTACAGTGAACCCTCGGCGTTGTTGAATTGATTCTATCTATCTAATTTTATACCCAATAATATGTACCATTTTAATAAACAATCGAATCTTGACAAAAAATAAATGCTACTTTGGATTTTTTTATATAGTGAAAATATTGTCCTAACGTGTTTCTGGCACAGTGACCCCTCGGAATTATAATGTAGTATCCATGCATATTTTTAATTTAAATACTGTATGTTAAAAATCAAATCTAAGATTATGAATTTTGCGATACCCCACATTAACCACCTAGATGACGCGCTCGCGACTTCGTCCGCGCCTAGTTAGATAACTTTCCCGGCGGCGTGCAGACAACAACTAACCACGCCGTGACACGACCTTTGAAACGAACGAACACTCAAGTTTTCCATTTTAGGAGTCCATTCCTGAAAATATTTGAATCCCAACAACTACCCAGGTATATCGTGAAACGATATTCTACAACGTCGAAATTACGCTGAAATATGGCTAAATCCTAAAGTGTATTTTTTTACAAACACAACGTTCCCGTAGCAATTTTCATATATTGCTGAAACATATGTTTGTTAATTTTATTTGAGGAAACTACCTATGAACCAGTTACGAAACCCCGGTTTCCTTGACGGCCGAAGCGGAAATTTCAAGTAGGTATCTACTGCCAACGCTTTCCGAAATACACAGTATTTTTGTTTTTACGTGTGAACCCCATTTTGAAACCCTTAGCTTACGAATTTTTCATTTTCCTTTCTAAGTAGACCTGTACACCCTAAAAGGAATAGGTACACCCTCTAAATTTCAAGTATCAACAACCAGCGGTTTAGGCTGTGCGTTGTCACTCGGTCAGTCAGTCAGTCAGGACATTGCCTTTTATATTTAACTAGTTCGTGTTTGGTTACAATGATATGTATACAGGTCTGACATTTTATTTGAACATTTTTGAACAGAACGGAAATACTAGTTTTCTCTTTCATTTCGGGCATGACGTCATTGGCGGGTCATCTGTTTTTTTTAATAACGCCTTCTATCAAGTTAGTAAGTAAGTTAGTTGTTTGTAGTACCACAGGTAGTTATTACTACCTGTAGTACTACAAACAAACTGTGTCAAACCTCAACCTAGTTCAAATGATTACCACTAGGAAAACAACATCATTACATTAGATTTTTCTAAAATATAATTAAACTTGATTAAAGAGGCATTTATTTAATTTTCCCGTGTTATGGGTATTTTTTGATATTAGAAAATATTTTTTTCAGGTCCTGATATTCATTTTTCGCATACTTCAATAAAAAAATATACCTGTTACGCCATCTATTGAATTTCAATAGAACAGTATGTCATCTTTATGTCTCAGGGTGGCGGGCGCAGTGCAATGCCACATAGGTGGACGTGACCGTAAGGTAATGCAATTGTTAAAGGCAGAGGTTCATCAGGTGGGTCAAACGGGCGTCACCAGTCAAATATAAAAAAAAAGATGTCCAAAGTTCACTCACCGTGTCAGCCGGAAACTGTGCCAGCTGTTGTAAGTGCTGAGGCGCCAATCCAGGCAGCTGTCTCAGGAAGTGCGGTAGGAACGCGACGCGGAACGCCGCGAAGTCAACGGCCGCCATGCCGTGCACCGCCGCCGTGAGCTCCTCCCGCGCGAGCGCGCGCCACCCCCCCTCCAGCAGCCCCCCCAGCAGCACGCTCAGGAACTCGCCCAGGAACTCGTTGCGGAATATCACCTGGAAACAGTAATCATGTTATTAGACAAAGCGCCTTGTTTCTTGAAACGTTTGAAAACCACGTTCAGAAACCTGAACACTACGTGACAAGAGAGCAGTCGACTATCTGCAGAAGATTAGACGCGGTGTTGGGAAACGCCTACCAATTTGCTGGAGCAACGACCTTCGCTGTACGTGGCTCACATAGTCGTAAAAGGAACTGTCACTTTTTGTTCTGTTACCGATAAGTCATTGAAGAAATTACACGACATCATTTCACTAAATTGAATTTTTATTGAAAAGTACGGAAATCAACTCCTGCAGGAGATTCCAATACATGGTCCTACGACACGGATTCCCAGGATACGAGGGAAGTGATCAGTGGTTTTCAAGGAAGTTTTATATGTAACCCATACTCTTGCAGGTTATTCCTAGTACATGCCTATTCAACAATTTACATGTTAATATAAACAGGAACAAGGTTTGTCTGGTAAATTCAGCATAATCAATTATTGTGAGTATGTTTCCTAGCTTATTCTAGGTATATTCTAGCTTTTTTTTGGAAAAAACAAGTCATTGTGATGTATTATTGGTAACCTACAATTTAACCTCTGTCTGGTTTCACATTTAGAATTGCACAAAGTTTTGTCAAAAATAAAACAATTTGACCAATTGTTGGGCTATTTACACATACTTGAAACTAACTGGCACCTATTTATTTTTAAGGATTAATGCCATTCTAGTCCATAAATTGTAAAGCTCAACTTGTCATTTCATTGTAAAAATCATAAACTTAATTTGAAAAACTTTGTCTAAATAAATAAATACTATTTAAACAAACTAGTAACTAACTGGCACCTTTTTCAGTAGGTAGTTATTTTAAGAATTAATGCCATTTTAGTTCATAATTGTAAAGTTCAACTTGCTATTTCATTGTAAAAAGTATAAGTATTACATAAACTTAATTGTTATAAATTGGCCTAAAATTCTACAAATAAATGGTTATTTGGTTTCAAAATTAGAAAATACAGCCATCATTTGCCTTGATTGTTGCCTTACATTATTAAAAATTGTATAGTTTAGTGGATTCATTTAGTTTGTAAATTACATCAATCACCGCTGTGATTGTGATTGATTGTCATACAAAGTACTTAATCATTGTTTAATTGTATGCTTATATTCTAAATTCCAGGCAAACCAGGCCGCTCTTAAAGGCTCCCCAAAATGACAGAAAAAGAGGAGAAGGACCTAAGTAAGAAGCGAGCCAGCTACAAAGGCCGCTTAACTGCCTTCGGCAAGTACATACATGAATTGAGTAGTACAGTAATAAGCCCACAACAGATAAATGAACTCCAGCTACGAATAGGTAAAATTGAGAGTTTGTATGAGCAATATGACGAAGTGCAATTAAAGATAGAATGTCTTAGTGGTGATTTGCAATCACAAATAACTGAACGAGATGATTTTGAGTCCATCTATTACCGGTCACTTGCCATAGCGCAAGACATTCTATCCCGCAATCCAAAAATACCAAGAAGTGAAACCGTAGAGAGTTCTCACACAGAGAGGGCAGCGAATCATAAGCTAATTAAGTTGCCTACTATAAGTTTACCCAAATTTCATGGTTCATATGATAACTGGCTTGAGTTTCACGACACGTTTTCTAGTCTTATACATTCGAACGACGGCATGGATGAAATAAATAAATTTCATTACCTTAGGAGCTCACTGGATGGCTCAGCTGCTGTGATCATACAGTCAATTGAGTTTTCTGCAAGCAACTATTCTGTGGCCTGGCAGTTACTGTGCGACAGATATAATAATAAGCATTTACTTATACAAAACCATGTAACCAACTTATTTAACGTGGATTCAATTAAAAGTGAGTCTTCTGTTAGTTTAAAGCGGTTGATCGATCAGCTCAATAAGAGCCTACGGGCCTTGGCAACTCTAGGAGAACCGACCAAACACTGGGACACCATACTTATTCACATCATCACTCGTAAACTTGATCATAAAACTTTTCGTGAATGGGAGGAGTGTAAGGGCCGTCTAGACAAGGCAAAACCTATAACGTTAGAGGTATTTCTCGAATTCATTCGAGACCGTGCTGATCTCTTGCAAACGCTCGAGCTGTCTCGTGGTAATGTTTTGAGCCAGCCACCTAAAAGTATAAATACGCTTAAAACCATGGTCTCTGTGGCCAGTTCGCAATCGCAGGTAGCAGGTGAAGATATTAATAGTAATACTTCGGCAATAAAGTCATGTCCAAAATGCAAGGGTGACCATTATTTAATAAATTGTACCAAGTTTCTCAGTCTTAGTAACGAGCAAAGGTTGGAGTCGATCCCACTGCTAAAAGTGTGTTACAACTGCTTTCGCACTGGGCACTTTTCTAACCGTTGCAAAAAGATTGGGTGTAAATTATGTAAGCGCAAGCACAACACCTTAATTCATGTGTCAGACCCTAAGAAGCCGCTTAATTATGTACCGGCTAATGCAGTCGACGGCGCCGGTAGCCTCAAGTCACACTCGGCTGCCTCGCCCAGTGATAATTCTCAATCACCTACTAGCTTGACTCTGACCACATATTGTGTGGAAACGCCATCAGAAATGCAACAAGATATTTTACTATCAACTGCCCTGGTAACGGTAATCGATGCGAATGGTCGAGAGTGCATTGTTCGTGCTCTACTAGATTGTGCAAGTTCATCTTGCATCATAACTGAAAAAATGTGTCATATGTTAAATCTACCTTGCGTAGATATTGATAAACCGATATTCGGTATTGACAAAACTCAAACAAACACGACCAAAATGTGCCGTGTCTTAATCAACTCATTGAATGAAAAATATTCAAAAAATCTACTTTGCTACGTGCTGCCGTCTATAACCGATGACGTGCCTTGCCATTCAATTGATATTTCGCATTTAAACTTACCTGATGATATTACCCTAGCCGATCCTCAATTTTATAAGGCGTCTGAAATAGACATGATAATCGGTAGTAATGTATTTTGGGAACTACTCGGGTCGCGAAAAATTAATTTAGGAGCTAATAATCCGATTCTCTGGGAAACCCGACTGGGTTGGTTGGTTTCCGGCCCCATTAATGGTGGCCATGGATCGTCTCCTCTTATATGCAATTTCACGAAAGTAGATCTTAATGACTTTGGAAATGATGACACTCAAAACTTGTTATCTCGTTTTTGGCAGCTTGAGGAAGTTGGCCCTAAGTCATCATATTCCGAAGAGGAACAAATGTGTGAAAAACACTTTGTCCAAAATACGACCCGTCTTAAGGACGGTCGCTTCTGTGTCAGAATTCCGTTGAAGCAGTCTCATGAGGCTTTGGGTGATTCATTGCAGCGAGCAAAGTGGTGCCTCTAATCGTTAGAGCGCAGGTTTAAGAGCAAACCTATCTTTCGGGATAGGTATGTTCATTTCATGTCTGAGTATCTTTCACTCGGCCATATGTCGGAGTGTGAATTTGACCCCAAATCAATTCCTTATTTTATTCCACATCATGGGATTTTGAATGAAAATAGTACTACTACTAAATTAAGAGTCGTTTTTAACGCTAGCAGTCCTACGACATCAGGCTTAATGAAATTCAGATGGTAGGACCCACTGTGCAAGACGACCTTCTTTCAATACTTCTCCGGTTTAGACTTCATAAATATGTCCTAGTAGCCGATGTGGAAAAAATGTATAGGCAAGTAACGGTTCACCCTGCAGACAGACACCTGCAACAAATCGTTTGGCGCGACCCTGCAGACCCCAAAATCAAGATCTACCAGCTCAACACCGTCACTTACGGCTGTTCCAGTGCTAGTTACCTCGCAACGAGGTGCTTGAAACAAATAGGCCTTGAGTGCGATAATAAGCAAGTATCTGTGATTATACTCCACGATTTTTACGTAGATGACTTATTAACCGGTTCTGACTCAGTTCTGGAGGCGTTGGATATAAAGGAAAAAGTAACCGCTGAGCTGGCATCAGCGGGAATGCCTTTACGTAAATGGAAGTCCAACAACCCCCAGCTCATTAATAAATCATCTACGGCCAGTTCGTCTTTAGATTTAAATATTGGGTCTATGGAACCCAGCAAGACACTAGGCCTAGGATGGCAAACAGACTCAGATGAGCTCTGTGTTTATACAGGGTGTAACATAATATCCCTATAAGCCCGGGGAGTGGGTATTCTACACATCATGGCAAATAACTTTAGTTCTACGACTTTTTAAATTTCGAAGTTTTTCATTCATGAAGTGCCTCGTAAAAATCCTGAAACTCCTGTAAAAAATTCTGAAATTCGTTCAGAAAATGTACCTAACAAAACATGAGGGAGCCCCACGCAAGGTACTCTTGCGTACCGTAACGTGCTTGTTGTTTTACGTACGTTTTTGGAGGAAATTCAGGGTTTTTACGAGGCATTTCATGAATGAAAAATTCGAAATTTAAAAAGTCGTAGAATTAAAGTCATTCACCATGATATGTAGAATACCACCTTCCCGGGCTTATAGGGATATTATGTTACACCCTGTATTGATCCATCTATTTCCAGGGAATCAACGAAACGAGGATTGCTTTCGGTAATCGCATAAATATTTGACCCTATGGGTCTGGTCTCCCCCTGTATCATCTCTATGAAGATTTTGATGCAGAAATTATGGATACATAAATTATTATGGGATGAACCATTGCCATTAGCTATTGCTAAAATTTGGCTTGATATTATTAAAAGTCTCCCGATACTAAATGATTTGCGCATTCCTCGCCACGTTACTTGCGATTCTCATACCTCCCTGGAATATCATATTTTCTGTGATGCGTCGCAGAGCGCTTATGGCGCCTGCTTGTATGTAAAAAGTGTTAACGAGTCTGGTGAAGCCCTGGTGCAATTGCTTCTAGCCAAAAGTAGGGTTGCTCCCTTAAAGCCAACTCCCCAGACTTGAACTCTGTGGAGCTCTGGTAGGAGTTCGATTGTTTGAAAAGGCAATTTCATCACTTCGTGTACACATCAGACAGACCACGTTCTGGACGGATTCTACTATTGTCCTGGGGTGGCTTAAGATGCTACCTAATAAGTTGCAGCCTTATGTTAGAAATCGTGCTGTTGAGATTTTAGAAAAAACTGAGACCTGTGCCTGGAGACATGTGCCCACAGCCGAAAACCCTGCTGATCATGTTTCACGCGGTGTTGATATCAGCGAATTACAGGGTCTCGATGTGTGGTGGTCAGGCCCTCCATTTCTAAAACTAGATGTATCACAGTGGCCCCCGAATCCAGTCAGTGTACCAAAGCTACCAAAAGTTAGGCCCGAAGTATCGTTGCACTTATCCCTTACATGCAATGACCAATTAATAAATTTTACTCGGTTTTCTAATGTTTTACGACTGACACGCGCTATAGCTTATGCGTTAAGATTTATAAACTTAAGTAGAAAACTTATACCAAAGACTGATTATTTAAGTAAATGAAAAAAATGAAATGAAAAACATTTATTTGGCACAAACAAAAAAAACAAACAGAACAAACAGAATGCTAGGAAAAAGTAGGACAAAAATCAGAAAAATAAATAAAAAATAACAACCAATAACATACAAAAACAGATACAAAAACAAAATTTAGACACTTAAGTAGCGATGAACTACAAAGCGCATTAAACCTAATCATCAAAGTTTCTCAGTCAGAGTCATTTGCCGAACATAAGTTGTTGCTTCAAAAGGAAATCTTATCTTCTAAAAGCAAATTGAGTAAATTTAATGTGTTTATTGATCAAAACAGTTTGATGCGCGTCGGCGGTCGTTTGGTTAATGCCTCAACGTTTTCTTATGATAAAAAACATCCAATAATTTTACAGTCTAGGTACTCATCATTTTACAAAACTTTTATTTAGAGCTGAGCATACTAGGTAGATGCATGCTGGCCCACAGTTATTGCTAGCATCCATTAAAGAAGTTTATTGGCCCATCGGAGGCCGTAATTTAGCAAAATCAACCTACTATCAATGTGTGAGATGTACCCGTATGAAAGGAAAGGTTGTTAGCCCTCTTATGGGAAATTTACCTCAACAGCGTCTTATTCCAGGTCGTCCTTTCGAATGTGTAGGGATTGATTACGCTGGCCCTATCTCATCTGCGAGTCGTCAAGGCCGAGGTTGCAAAATTGTTAAGGTTTATATTGCAATCTTTGTTTGTTTCACGACTAAGGCCATACATATTGAACTAGTAGGTGATTTAACAAGTAACAGTTTCATGACCGCACTTCGCCGATTTATATCGCGTAGGGGGAAACCCACAGATATTTACTCAGATAATGGCACTTCGTTTGTTGGTGCTTACAATGACATTAATAAGTTTTTAAAGGCTAGTAGCAGTTCATTGCCTGAAAGCATGGCCAATGAAGGAATTAATTTTCATCTATGTCCGCCCTATTCTCCTCATTTTGGGGGCCTTTGGGAAGCGGGAGTCAAATCTATTAAGCATTATTTGTACAGAGTATTGGGAAATTCTAACCTAATTTATGAAGAACTGATCACTGTCCTGACACAGATCGAAGCAATCTTGAACTCCCGTCCACTTACCCCACTCTCAAGCGATTCAAATGATCTGATGCCACTTACGCCTGGACACTTCCTCATAGGGAAGCCTCTAACTGCACTTCCAGCCCCTGACTATCAAGATAGCTCTATGAGCCGTTTAACCAGATTTCAAAGACTTGAACAACTCCGTCAGCATTTTTGGACCAGGTGGTCCAAGGAGTATATCAGCGAGTTGCAGCAAAGGGTCAAGTGGCGCTCGGACAAGTCGGCCCTAGAACTCAACAGTCTGGTTGCCGTGAAGGAAGATAATCTCCCACCATTGAAATGGAGACTTGGCCGAATTGCTGCTGTTTATCCTGGGGTTGCAGATGGTATTAATCGCGTAGCTGATATCCGCATTGCGGGTGGAAAAATAATACGAAGATCATTTAGCAAGCTCTGCCCCTTGATTGACTCTACTTGTTGAAAGGCAAGCTTTCAACGTCGGGGGGCATGTTGGGAAACGCCTACCAATTTGCTGGAGCAACGACCTTCGCTGTACTTGGCTCACATAGTCGTAAAAGGAACTGTCACTTTTTGTTCTGTAACCGATAAGTCATTGAAGAAATTACACGACATCATTTCACTAAATTGAATTTTTATTGAAAAGTACGGAAATCAACTCCTGCAGGAGATTCCAATACACGCGGCGAAATGTGGAACTATAGAAGATTATGCACTATGGGAATAAAGCAGAGTCTTACGTCGCGGGCGGCATATTGAACCCTGAGCGTAACGAGGGACTCTAGGAGTATTTAGTAAAGCGAGGGGTCAAGCTGCCCAAGACGAAGACAGGCTTAATTCCAGAGGAGCAAACTCTACTTTTCACACCTTCTGCGAGACAATAAAAATTCACTGAAAATCATAGCACCAAACACCGTCTTTTGTTTCACATTCTTTGTGGTACACACGCTTGAACTGTGTTCTTCGTAAACGTACCTTTTTCCAAACTCAAATCACTTTATTCCCTAGGGAGTTTCTTACAACTTTATATCCCTTGGGAGATAATGCTTTACTTTTGTGAGTGTTATCTAACCTTGTGGTACAGCTTCCACTTAGTGTTGAGGACGTCCAGAGTGTCGATATTGAGTCGCAACAGTCCGGCAGCAGCAGCAACCGGCCGAGCCCCGACAGCGCGGCGCGCAGCTCGTATGTATGTGAGTGTTGTCTCACCTTGTGGTACAGCTTCCACTTAGTGTTGAGGACGTCCAGAGTGTCGATATTGAGTCGCAACAGCTCAATGTCCGGCAGCAGCAGCGACCGGCCGAGCGCCGACAGCGCGGCGCGCAGCTCGTATGTATGTGAGTGTTGTCTCACCTTGTGGTACAGCTTCCACTTAGTGTTGAGGACGTCCAGAGTGTTGATATTGAGTCGCAACAGCTCAATGTCCGGCAGCAGCAGCGACCGGCCGAGCGCCGACAGCGCGGCGCGCAGCTCGTATGTATGTGAGTGTTGTCTCACCTTGTGGTACAGCTTCCACTTAGTGTTGAGGACGTCCAGAGTGTCGATATTGAGTCGCAACAGCTCAATGTCCGGCAGCAGCAGCGACCGGCCGAGCGCCGACAGCGCGGCGCGCAGCTCGTCCGAGCGCGCGGCTGCTTCCTCTTCAGCGCACTTGTTGGGGAAGAAGTACCGCCATCGGTGGATGAGCACGCTGAAACATATATTTAACAGCTGTTGTAGGTCCGTCCTAAGAACAGGCCCCTCCGTCTCATCCCGTGGATGTTGTCAAAGATGACTGACCGTGCTACTATACAACGCGAATTATCCTTGGAACAGATAGTGTTTTTGTATTGGCAAGCAGCTTCAAATTCGATCGAATGAGACAAAACACGGCGTAGCTATTCAAAGGATGTTTCGGGATTATTGGTAGCACGGTTAGGGATTACAACAGAGCATGGCCTCTGTATTCGATATGTTTTTGGTCTACGGAAGTATGACCATATTTCAGTCTACCGTCAGCAACTTAAATGGCTTGACATCAGAGCCCGTCGAGATGCGCACGTACTATCTCTTCTCTTTAATGTGCTAAATAACCAATTTTGTCCCATTTACCTAAGAGAGCGGTTTACACCCCTAATTACGCCAGGACGTCCTGTGCGACCTTCTCAACGGTGTAAGTTGATGACTCCACCGCACAATGCGGCTTCATACTCCTTCACGGTAACTGCAATTCGTCTGTGGAACCATATCCTTCTCAATTATCGCGAGTCTACTTCAGTGGAGGTGTTCAGGTCTAGAATCTATAATCATTTCCTCAGTAAGATCGATTAATGAGCAATTTTATTTATAAATTTCATTTTAGAATTATATTAATAGTATGTATTATAATATTAATAATATGTATTAGTTTATTTTATATTTTAGGCAGTAATTTAAGTACTTATTTATTATTATTATTATTCTTAAACTTTTCTAATATTTCCCGTCTTGTGCACTACCATATTTTTTCCGCAATACACCAAGGACTAACATTTTTTTAATGTTGTGTGAACTGTCCAGCATTATTTATTTATCTGGAAGAGAATGCTTTCTAGCATTAAGTTCGCCTTTATTTTTTTTTTATGTAATAAGGTGACAAACATGCATAATGCCCGCCTGATGTAAAGCAGTCACCGCCGCCTATGGACATCTGCAACACTCACAGTATTGCAAACGCGCTGCCTACCATTAAGAGCCCTATTGATATTTCTCTTGAATTTACCCATATTGTAGCCCTGTGGAAAGACATCCAACGGGAGCTCATTCCACGCCCTGCAGGTACGCGGGAGAAACGAGCGCATGAAACGCACTGTGCGAGAACTCCACGCATCCAAAATGTGCGGGTGAACTCGCTCACGATGGCGGGACGTGCGGTTATAAAAGTGCGAAGCTGGGATTAGCTTAAATTCACCTCAGAGCATACCCCGTTAAAAATCTTATAAAAGACACTAAGCGCGCCAATATCTCGGCGCACGCTCAACGGCTCTAGATCACTGGTAACTTTGGGCGCGTCGACAATCCTAACAGCTCTGCGTTGCAGGGAGTCCAGAGGTTGCAGTTGGTACTTCGGTGCACCATTCCAGATATGAGAGCAGTACTCCAAGTGGGGCCGGACCTGCGCTTTGTAAAGCGTAAATCGTTGCTCCGGTGTGAAGTACCGCTTCGATCTGTTGAGTACACCGAGTTTTTTGGAGGCAAGAGCCGTTTTGCTGTATAAATGACCCATGAACTGTACTTCGCTCGAAATATCGACACCCAGGATCGAGAGACTATTAGAAATGGGAAGGGCATTGACATTGCGGAGCAACAACAAATGGTGCCTTTTTAGAGGTGAAGGCACAGACTTGGGTCTTGGTGGGGTTAAATTGGACCAAATTTAGTCGCGAAATTTTCTGAGACCAACTTGAGTGAACACTCAACTTCGGATACAAGCATGTCTCGGTGTGCATCCACCTCTGCCCGAGAGTCACTCGCAAGTCGCGATGTCGCACTCGTACATCTTTGTTATATGTGCAATAAAGAATTTTCTATCTATCTATCTATCTATGGCCAGGAGTGTTCACCTGAGTACTCAACACCAATACTGCGATCACCAATCCGCCTGCCAGGCGGGTGATTTCGCGAATCCCCCCCACTGCGTTTTACCGGGGAGGCCTTTTCCAGCAGCAGCCATCATGTTCATCAGTCAAAGTTAAGCGTTCGGATTTCTCAAACCCATTTTAGTGATTCCACGGACTTGAACTTATGTTCTTAATCATCAGCCGTCTACTACTTGGCCTTCGCTTCAACATTTTCCCACAACATGAAACATTCTCCACTGTACAGGATGTTTTCCTATAATAATAGAATCCGATCAACCTATGATATTTTTTCTGGCTCTTTGGCCTCCGCAAAAGTGGGCATTTATAAATTATTAACTGAATAATATTTACTTAATAATTTTTAGTTACTATAGTTTTTATTTTTAATTTAGTTTTTTTAGTTTCCTTTTTATTTTATTTTTAGAGTTAGAATTACCATGTCCACAAATTATATTACATGTTGTGTTCACTAATATTAGAATTTACACCGGGAATGCCTGTAAAACAAAATACTGTAAACAGTTGTAATGTGCATAATTCGAGTTGTGAAACAAATGAAAAAAAAAATGCTCTCCCTTGGGCACCGGCCTCCCGCATAGAAAGCCGAAACGACGAATCTCCATCAATCAAGTTCCTGCGACCGTTGTAACGTCCTACCTGGCCAGTAGTCGATGCGCGGCGCGCGCCAGGTCGGGCGCATGGTGGTGCGCGCGCGGCAGCACGTGCGCGTGCAGGAGCTGCAGCACGGGCCGCACGCGCACGCCGCCGCCCCCCGCCTCCACCCCGAGCCGCACGCACTCCACCAGTCGCTCTGCACTGCTTTCTCCACCTCCCCTATGTGCAATATCTAAATTAATAGAATTCTAATCACATCATTATGACATCATTGACGCACACGTAGACAACTTCCCGGCGATCCTGCGCGTCTGGGCGTGGTAGCCGACAGGCCAGACGCCCACCTCACTCAGCACTGGACCAAGATGCATTCAGTTATAGCCCTGAGTGCATTTTGGCCTAGTAGTAAGAATAAACATTAATTAGACTGTGTCTAGTTGTAGGTATTCATAATATTTTCATAAGTGCTGTGTTGTTACTAACCAAATTATGGATGATTTAATAATAACCAATTATGGGTCTGAAATAAGGTTATTTTTTTATTATGCCGGGTTTACACTCTTGCCAAGCCTCGGCAAGTGTCCACAAGCCACACAAACGTTAGACTCGTGTTTGGAAGTCATTAAACACGCTTGCGAATGCGTTAGTGTGTTCCGGACAGACAAGCATAGCGAAAATCTATCTTTTGCGGCTATTGCGTTTGGTTTATCATATTTTTATTTGAAATACAAGCAAAATAAAAGATTTAAAGGAAATAGTGTCCTCGTTCGACCAGGCACTCATTTTGGCTTCAGCACAGCGCAGTATTGCAAGAAAAGCGTTCGTTGTAAAGTTTCGAGTATCGAAAAATGAGACCGCACCGTCGTTAAATGTCCTTGAAATGACAGGTCAACAATGAAACTTATATTGGTTAATGTTTTATAGGGTACAAAGTTCATTTTTAGACTTTTCCCTATATTTGTGTAACAAAGCATACCAAATTTCATCATTGTGGGATTGCTGGATGTACCCTACTGGTTTAGTTTTTTTACATTTTATAGTTTCCCTAATATTGCCAAAACTACGTAGTCTACAAAATTCTAAAAATAGCTTTGAAATGTCTAAGCAAAGCGCTTTCACATGACACCTACTTGATCTGACTGACATTTTTGTTTTAACTTGTCGACTTTTTTGGTCCAAGACCCGTTCTGGACCCCGATATCTTAACAACCCCCCAATTATCCAATATAGCTCATAGTCCTACATACAAATTTTACCAACACAAATTCTACCCCCCTACCAAATTTCATGAAGATCAGATTAACGGTACGGAAGTTTTCATCAGACAAACATACATACAAATGCCGATTCTTCCAAGTTGACTAAGAGAACTCGCTTCGCTCGTTCAATAAAGTGGGTAACCTAACTACATCGCGTGTATTCGCGAGGTCTCAGTTCAGGGCGAACCAGTAGTAGTTTTAGTAGTAGTAGAGCTTTTTTGTGAAAGAGTTCGTTGGAGAAGTACTACCACCATACCATTTTCTGCCGCAAAGCAGTAGTGCTCGCACTGCTGTGTTCCGGTTTGAAGGGTATGGTTGCCGGTAAAATTACAGGCACATGAGACTTTTCATCTTTATGTCTCAGGGTGGCGGGCGCAGTGCAATGCCACATAGGGCGCGTCCTAGGTGGACGTGACCTATGTGATAATGCACTGTTCATAGGCAGAGGGTACCGCTTATCAACAGGTGGGCCATCTGCTTGTTCCGTCATTCAAAGTAATAAAAAAAAAAGGTTAGTATATACCTCTGAGCCACATCCAGGAAGACATCAATGGCGGTGTACGCGAAGTCGCCGAGCTGCGGCAACAGGGCAGTGAACAGCGCCAGGAAGAAGTCCGTTATGTCCGCCTCGGCGGCGGCGCCCGCCTGCTCGGGCAGCATGCGCAGAGCGGCCGCCGCGCCGCTCGATATGCCGTCCGCTATCACCTGCACAAGGCAACACATCCATAGTGTCAACTTATATCTTGCTCACCCTGCTTTACATCATTGACCGTTGAGGTATGCCCAGGCGTGGGGCACTCCGCACTTTAGGTATAGTACGCGTCATGTAAAAAGAACGCTGGCGCAGGCACTTGAGCCTTTACATCTTTATGTCTCAGGGTGGCGGGCGCAGTGCAATGCCACATAGGGCGCGTCGTAGGTGGACGTGACCTATGAGGTAATGCACTGTTCATAGGCAGAGGTTACCACTTAACATCAGGTGGGCCATTCAGCTTGTTCTGTCATTCAAGTAGTACGCGTTCCAGCGTTCTTTTTACATGACGCGCACTATATAAAAAACAAGTACCCGGCGGGCTCGACTTGTCGAGTCATTTCAGTGAGTCAGACAAGAGTTACGCGATAGAAATATAGGTAACTACTAGGTGAATTTAGCTGTAGGTAATCAGCGCTGTGCAACCCGAATTGAACTTTATAGTGTGGGGAAAAGAGTCGCTATTAAAAAGCGTTTAGAAACTAGACATCAAATATTATAATACGTACAAAGGTAATTTAGTAAATAGTAATAAAAGATGATCTCAAACCTTCTTACCTTCTTGGAGGCAGTAGGCGCGTGTGCAAAAGCATGCAGTAACGCGGTGAGCGGCGGGAGCGCCACACTCGGCGCGGAGCTGACGGCCGCGCTCCACGCCGCCAGCAGCGCGCGCGCCTCCGCCCCCGCGCCCGCACCCGCACCCGCACCCGCGTTCGCGCCCGCCCCCGGGCCCGCGCCGCGGAGCGACAGCGACACCAGCGCCTCGCGGACCACGCCCGCCGTCTATTAAATGCATAAAATAATACTCTTTTCACAAATGACTAATCCTTGGTAAACAGGGTTAGGCCCTTTTCTGATTAGTCGGTGCAGCAGCGGTGCTCCATCTTCAGCCACATCGTCACATACCAACAGGTGAGATCGTGGTCAAACAAAGGTCTATCAATGTTAAAAAAAAAACTTACTAGAAGAGATCCCAAACCGATTCACTGTATAACTTGTAAACACAATAAAAACTTTTGTTTGTTTGTTTGTACTTTGCCCATCACTGCTGTAGAACCTTACCTTTGGTTCCAAGTAGTGCAAGGATCGCTGCGCGTGGGTGTACACATCCCCGACCAAGGCCACGGGGTCGCTGGAGAACTTCACATTCTTCGACAGACTCAACAGCAGGTGCGCAGCCGCGTGGCACAGTAGTGGCGGCTCCTGTAACATATATAACACTAGAGGTAAAAATAATGACCAGAATTTCAGACATCCAATGCGTTTGACAGCAATATATCATAGGTTACATATGTCTAAAAAACTTCCGAAATTAGTGGGAGTAAGTTTATAGAATAATCTTCCACAAAAATTAAAGTTAACTGAAAACTACAACAGTTTCATCAATAAGGTTAAAATACTTCTTTTAGACAAAACATTGTACACCATAAAAGAGTACCTACTTAATGACTATAGCCACTTTGAAGGAAGTAACAACGTTTTTAGAATCGATTTGGTGTATTAAATACCTGCACAGAATATCGCCCATACACAGCGTGAAATTAGATTTTAGTTTAATAATATTATAATGTGTAATTTAGATTGTTATTTAATTACAGATTTTTAACATTTACCTACAAGTAATAATACAAGTAGATTAGTATAGTTGTAAAAAATGTAAGTAGATTGTGTGTGATATGTATATTTCTAATAATGACGAGTTAAAGATTGTGCCTTAGTACCTATTGGTAAACTCACTGTATGAGTCTATTGTTAGTGTCATCATTTTTAATAATAATTATTCTGATTCTGGTTCTGATATGTACTGTTCATTACCAACTGACCAACACCGTGCAATGAGCGCGTCTAGGGTGGATTGCCCTTAGACAAGGAACTGCTGTGAGCGACACCTGCCCAGCAATCCAATCTCATATATAAAAGGCAATGTCCTCACTGACTGACCGAGTGACAACGCACAGCCTGAGCCGTTCTAGTCGTAGATTCTTGAAATTTGGATTTGTACTAAGAACGGAATTTTGAATTCGCATCCTAAGGGTTTAAAAATGTGATACATTTCTTCAATGGCCACGCGGTGCTGAGAGGAAGTAAATGCTTGAAAACATTGCGTATGTCTTACTCATGAGAGTAAGATATACGGTTTACGGGTTTTGCTCGTGCTCGTGCTCCTTATAATATAGAATAAACCAGAACCCGTGTCACGCGTAAAAACTGTCACCACGCAAACTAGTCTCAATGAGAATAGTTTCACCCAGTCTGTGGTCGGCCGTGCGCATCGAGCAACACGTAGGCCTGCAATGCTCTAAGGCCGCGCGGCTAGTCGTGTCGAACTCGAAAGATTTTCTGGTGAATATGCCGTCGTGTGTCGTCCCACATGTAAAAAATCGGCTAGGCGTAAAAAGAAAATGGATAGAATCACATTTCATAAGTAAGTAAGTAAGTATTACATTTAAGTATCTTTTTGGTTTAAATAATGAATTTTGTTTACCATTCATTCTTTGGAAAAACGTATAGCGTCCATTTTGTCATTGTTGCCAACATCACCAAAATATTACCCCTACTGGTGGTAAGTATGATAGGCGCGGGGGGAGGCATTGTGTTTTGGCGATACAGAGCCCCGTGCTAATAGCATCTTACGCACCTTCTGGTTTATTCTATATTCTAAGGGTTTAGGGAGTGCACGGAGCCGGATACTCACCGGCATGTCGTGCGGCAGGAGGAACGGCACCGCGGACGAGAAGAGCCCCTCCATGGTCTGCACGGAGACGGATACTCACCGGCATGTCGTGCGGCAGCAGGAACGGCACCGCGGACGAGAAGAGCCCCTCCATGGTCTGCACGGAGACGCCGCACTCGCCCGCGTAGCAGCACCACGCGCCCATACACGCGAACATCTCCGCGTGACTGACAACATATAGTTTAAAATCAAATGCTACACTCTATTTCCTAGATAAACCAGTAGAAAGTTACTGTGCGAGCGCGATAGCAATATACTCGTGCGCGAGAGACAGAGACAAGCATAAATCGGTCATTGTACGAAATTATTCCTGCTCAATGACAGTGGTTTACCAAACAAATCATTCATTCAAAGATCTCAAGCACGGCACCGCGCCGCGAGCGTCGCGCCCACGCCCGCGCCTATAGCTCGCTGGCCCACTCATTGTATAGAGCGAGCTACTTACACCTGCACGTGTGCGTGCGCGTGCGCGTGCGCGTGCTGCGCTCTGTGCGGGCGCGTGAGGGCCGCGCCCGCGAGCGCCGCGCCCACGCGCTCCACCAGCGTCGCGCCCACGCCCGCGCCTACAGCTCGCTGACCCCCCACTGATTCTGGAACACAGAACAGATCAACTAAAATAGAAGGATACAAATGGTGTCTCAGCACGAGCGACTGGACTTTACTCCAGTCCAGTTCAGTATATGATGCGCGAATATGTTGCGCATTACATAACATCTTCATTACATTAACGCTCAACTTGACTCCCTATCTATTTGTTTACCGTACTGTTCAATATTGATGCAAGTTTGCAGTGGGACCACAAATTGAGGCACTTGCTGGTAGACTTAGTTCCGCTGCATATGCAGTTCGTACGATAAGGCAGCTTACTGATGAAGCTACAGCTAGGCTAGTTTATCTTGGTTACTTCCATAGTGTTATGTCATATGGTATCATACTGTGGGGGAAAGCAGGAGATATCCAAGCGATACTTGTAGAAAGAAGGGAGAAGCTTGTCTTAGGACTGCTATGGTGAATCTAGACCACTCCTCCTTCTTTCGGTATATGGTTTGGTGGTATTAAAAAGTCTTGTTTATGATGGTAAATGGTTTGTATTAAGAAAGTCTATACAATTACACTGAACGGTATGACTATGAATCTATGGTATATTATTGGTATGGTTTTATGAGAGTACGCGATGCCTGTAAGGCTGGTGATCGCTAACTGAGCTCAATTTGGGGTAATCCGAGCAAATGCGTATTTTGTGCATACAATGCTGAAACACACATTTGCAGCGTGTTCATTTATATGCTTATAACTCGAACATATTCCCGAGAGCGAGATGAAGATGAAATCGCATGAAAAGAAATGATGGTACAATTATAAAATCAATTCAAGCGAAACAATAAAAGCAAACAATTTATCTTACTGGTTAATGGTTGACGTTACTTATAAAACATTATAAAAATAAGATAAAATAAGCAAAATATAAAAGCACATGGTAGCATAAAATATCTAATAAAAACGTGTAAATGTTTCTAAACTTAACTAAACTATCGAGTTTTCGTGAGCCATATTGTCATTTGGTACACCCGGGTCCGTCTTTTTACCTCGTTTAACCGCACGTTTAACCGTTTTCTCGCGCTAGGCCAACGTTTGGCATAATTATGTAAACGAAAACTGATATCACTTTTATTGTTTAATTCACTTGCACTAAGCACTTCACTATGGTCTGGTTCACTGGTTGACCTCAGCGGCGGCGGAGCCATCACCGACTCCTGCCGGCGGTGGCTCACGCGGCGGGGCTGAGGTCTTGGAGGCGGCGGGGTCGCAGCAGATCTTTGACGGCGGCGACCCTCGCCGCGGTGCCCAGGAGCAGCTCCCTGGTGTAGGCAGCAGCGTCCGCTCTTCCATGCCCAAGCTGCTGCTGCACACAGTGCGCCTGCTGCCAACACATAGCTGATCACATAGTGATGAATATCATGAGGTGATATGTCATCGACTTCCGCATCGCTTGCTTTCAATTTTTCTATCGCCTCCCCCAGACTGGTCATAGATGCGTTCAAGTTTCCGTCATCTGTTGATCCTTCGTCTGGGATTTTTATATTTACTATGTGGTTGAGTTGGTCGAATTCAGGTACGTAGATGCTTGGTGTTAAGTCTATCTGGTTGGATTGGTGACGTATCGAGTACAATGAGAAGTCCTTGCCTTTGATGACACATTCTTGACTCATGCCGATCACCCCGGCTTGGCTCAGCTGATGAATTGTTATTTGATCGCCACATATGATTTTTATTGTGTAGGTTCCACAACAAAAGTATAAATGCTGAGACGTCAAATGTAATTCTACCCATCTATTAGTGCATGTTGACCTTTGAATTTTACATTCATTTGTTGACGAGTTGGTTTCACAAAAACTTTCATCATTTTTTAAGTCTAGAATGGGTTTAAGCAGCTGGCACATGTAACCTATCCCATGTTGCAGGCATGCCGATAGCTCATATATGTTAATGCTAAAGTACGAATCTTTCTTTAGATTAACAGCTACGTACTCGGAGACTGGTGTGATTGTTGCCATGTTATTGTTTGTTTGGTGTGGGACTGGTATTATTTTGTAAAGTTGGAAGCTTTCTCTGCTGATAAGGGGAAAGGTGATCTCTATTATTACATATTTTAGTGTCGCTCTGGCTTTGACCTTCAGTAGCTTGTAAATATACTGAAGATCCGTTTCAATATTTGTGATGGGTAGTGTGAGTTCACTAGGCATCTGGCCGTATATGATTTGAAGCTCACGTTTGAGTTGTGTTGGTGTTAGTAAATGCATGCTTATTTGACCATGATAAATGTCCGTTATTGTGTCTAGCAACGTGTCCTGAAGTCGCTTTAAACTTTGTAGCAGACTGTTCCCGGCCATTGCTGATAATGTGAAGTCTTGGACGTAGGAGATATTTTGAATTTCATGCTGAAGAGTGCTGGCATTGTCTTGCAAATCCATCATCTTCTTGTTCACCAACTTGTGCTGTCTATCAACAGTGGTCTCCATTTTCTTCATTAGGTTGAACTCCGCTTCAATTATGGAAGTCTGGTTTTTCCATAAATTAGACAGATGTTTTTTATTGTGGTGTATGGTTTCAATGTCCTTGACATACTGATCTGCGAAACGTGAGTCCAATACTCCGAACAAGTCATTTGCTAGATATCCGATACCATTTACGAGTCCCCGTCGGCGCCGCACTGTCTCCGCGGTGCGCCGGCGTCTAGCGTGAACGTTAAAATGCTGTGTTAACAAGAGTTCATTGTAGTATTCCATTTCCTGGTAATCGTGCCGGGCTTGTTGCACGATCGTATTGCAATGGTATCGTTTGTCAATGGTTGAACACAGTTTATCTAAATAGGTAGATATTTTGTCATAGGTACCTATACCTGTCAAGTATGGTCCCATATCATAGTACATGACTAAAGTCCATTTGTCCCTGATAAGTTGTATTTTTGATATAGGATCAAAGTACAGTGTCTGATTGCTTGATAACTGTTTTATATCGTGTAAACCGTGAGTAGGTAACAACAGCATCATGCAACTAAATAATACTGTAGCTACCGTTGAGATTTTCGATCTGGTGTGACTTCTCTGTCTTGGTAATCTGTTCGTTGGTGATTTTTCTGGTTCTGGTTTTGGTAATGTCTGGTCTGGTGCGGATTCGTTGACCTGGTTAACGGGCAACACTGACAGCTTTACAATCGGGCGCTTTAGGACACCGTTCCTGGTTTTTAATGAGACCGCTCTGGTAAGGCCTTCATCCCCTGGATGCGTGTCGATTACCCGCCCAAGAGCCCACTTTCCTGGTGGTAGATTATCATCATGGATCACCACTAGATCCCCAATATCGATGTTTTTCTGTGTCTGCATCCACTTGGTTCTGGATGACAGTTTTTTTTTTTTTTTTTTTTTAAATTTATTAAAAGGACTTTGTCGCTGAGCGACAACATCGTCCCGTGAATGCAACATAAAATCAAACTACAAAAAACTAAAAACTAAAATTATTCTAACGCTAAATCAGCCAGTTTATACAATAATTTTGCTTCCTCTGACGAAGGACACGCTAAAAAACTATTGAGGAGGCCAATGTGTTCCAACCTGTTCCTACCAAAACATGATATTCTAAATGTTTCATTCCGAACACACTCCATCAAGATATGTTGAACATCCTCAATTACTCCGCATTCGTCACAATTCGGCGACGGGACTTTTTTCATCAAGAATGCAAACTTATTTGATGGAATGTGTCCGGAGCGTAATCTGAGAGCCGTTTTCAAACAATTTCTATTAAGTAGGATATTATCTATCCACGGATAGTTAGATATTTGCGGCTGGATGGTTCTGTACCAAATACCCTTCTCACGTGCTCTTTCGTCAAAGTACTCTTGCCATACCACTCTGCATTGATCTTTTACTAATTTTACGTGATCTGAGAAAAGAGGTAATACATTCAATGGAACCCCGTCTACGGATGCTTGTTTAGCTAGCAGATCTACGTCATCATTCTCTTTTAACTGAATATGAGACGGGATCCATTGAAGAATCACCCTTTTATGATGTGACTGTAAACTTAAGATAGATTCTAGTATTTGATAGGCAATCGGTACACCTCTCAAATGAGAAGTACAACGAGCCAAATGTTGCAGTGAACTTTTGGAATCAGTCAAAATGACAAAACGGTCGAAATTTATTGAATCGATATATGATAGGGCTTCTGCTATGGCAATCAATTCAATATGCATAATAGAAATATCAGAATCTATCTTAAGCTTCATACTACATCCAAGATTAGGGTCCAAAAAGGCCGAACCTGCCCCATTATTATCCTTAGACCCGTCGGTGAAAATTTTATACCAACTACCATACTCTTGTTCAATAAAGTTTGTACATATATTTCTTAGATTGTGGCAGTTAAACGTACGCTTAGCCCGATCAATTAGCGGAATCGAGTCAGATATTATTTCCTTTATGTGAATGTTACTAACCCAAGTCTCTAATGAGAACATTTCAAGCTGATTACTACTGTGTATAGAGACTGAGTCTAAAGAATTTTGAATATTGATAAGCAAAGGGATTTTTTTATTAGACCAATAACGAGAACGTCTTAGCGATGTTAATTCTAGTAATTTATTAATTGTGCCGTTATTAGAAAAAGATTTAGATTTCAACCAAAACTTTCCAGCGAGATATTTTCTGCGAAATTGAAGGGGTGGAAGACACAATTCATTTTCCATCACGTGGATTGGAGTGCTTCTAATATAACCACCAATTACACGTAAGGCCTGATTTTGAATCCTATCCAACTTTAATAAATTAGTCTTGCAGCTATTATCATATAAGTAACTAGCGTAGTCTATTCTACTGCGGATAATAGTTATATACAGGCGTCTTAAATGTTTCTGATGAATACCCCACCCTGGCCCTGATAATACCTTCAGTAGATTTATGAATTTAGATACTTTTTGGATCGTCTCATTAATGTGCTTGCCCCATCTAAGTGAACCATCCAACCACAAACCTAGATATTTAACATGATTAACCAGAGGCAAAGTGTAATTGCTAATTCTAAAATCAACTAAACTTCTGAAAAAACCTTTCTTAAATATACACAATTTGCTTTTTGTTGGAGAGATATTTAAGCCTAAACTACCTAACATATAATTGAGCTCTTGACAAGCTAGTTGAAGTTCTTCTATTGCAGAATTGACATTTGGTTTTGATATGTACAACACAAAATCGTCAGCATATTGAGAAATTTCTACATTTTGGATGTTTTTACAAATGTTAATCGTAGCCGTGTTAAAAAGAAGAGGGGACAAAGGGTCTCCCTGAGCCAGCCCACGACCAGTAGATCTAACAACATCACATCCATCAACTGCAACTTTTAACTGTCTACATTTTAAATAAGACCAGAGATATATACAAATTTTAGAACCCACACCTAATTGATCTAAAATTTTCAGCAAACAACTCACATCAACATTATTATACGCGTTGTCTATGTCAATAAAACAGGCAGCAGTTAATAATTCTTTAGAAAAACCAATTTGAATTTGAGAGACTAAACGAGTAAGATTATCAAAACATGATCGAGCTTTACGGAAACCTACCATGTTATCGGAGAACATCAATTGTTTTTCAAAATACCACTCCAACCTTTTATTTAAAATCGAATGGAAAATTTTACACAATCATGATATCAAAGAAATTGGACGAAGTGCAGAATCTGAGTTTGACTCCCTGCCCGGTTTAGGTATGGGAATTATCTTCACCTGACGCCATTGTGTTGGCACAAAGCCGGAATATAGAAAAATATTATACAAATTGACTAAAGTATTTTTACCTATCAGCGGCATGTGCTTAATCATAGAAAATGATATTTCATCACTGCCTGGTGCAGTATCAGTTTTTTTAATTGAGTTTTCTAATTCCTGTATAGCTATTTCAGATTCTAACGTATTATTATTTGATTGAAATTGTGGTTGAGGGGGGCATGCGTAATCAGGTGTTAAAGAATTGAGTAGTCTTTCTGCTTTATCTTTATCTACGCAGCGATAGGACGTATCCAAACGATGGCCTTTCACCCATCTCATTTTTCTCCACATGTTTGACGACGAAGTAGTTTCGTCTATGGAGGTACAAAAACCTTGCCATGATTTACATTTAGCTAATCTTATAAGTCTCTGCGCGTTACGTATCTTCTCTTGCAAAGTTTCTAAATTCATAGGAGATGGATTTCGCCTTAATTTGGCCAAAGCAAGACGGCGTTCAGCCACTGCTTTCGATAGCTCGGCGTTCCAATATGGTTTAGGCTTAAATTTATTACATAAATGTTGCGGTATTTTTTTATAGGGAATAAATTTATTGGCTGCTGTTTGTAAGGTGCATTCAAACATGTCATAAAATTCTTGAGGATCATTGGGAATATTACAATCAGTAAGTGATCTTTCTATGAATAAGGAGAAAGAATTCCAATCGCTATTTTTAAAGTTCCTTTTTTAACTACTTCCCTATAAACGTCTATGTTAATCGATAGTTTAATAACAAGATGATCGCTTCCAAAAGATTCATTAGTAAGTTTCCAAGAAAATAATGTGGCCAAATCTGAAGAAACAAATGAAATATCAGGGGAAGATTGTTGCAACACGTCATTTACAAGACGTATTCTGGTCGGCTTACTATTATTCAAATAAATAAAATTGTGTTCCAGCATAGAATCATAGATTTGAAAACCTCTCTGGTCCGTTCTATGACCCCAATTAATGTGATGTGCATTAAAATCACCTAAAATTAGTGTTTTACTACTTGCAATAGAAAATACGTAATCCCAATCATTTTGTGTCGTATGTACTGGCGAAGTACAATATATAGACAGAATATTCTCAATATACCGGCAATTAAGGATTTTAACATGTAAAAGTTCAATACCTACATTAGGAGAGCGTGATAAACAAGCGATACTTTTAACCGACCTATGCGTTAAAATAGCTACGCCACCGTACCCATCCGCCCGATCTAACCTGTAGGTATTATAACTATTTATATTAAAATAACTGTCAGGCTCGAGCCAGGTTTCGCTCAACACGGCTATGTGAATGTTTTCTTGTGTGAGTAACGATTCAAGAGATAAGGCTTTTGGTCGTAAACTTTGACAGTTCCATTGTAATATATTAACATTAAAATTAATGACGTTGTTATCCATCATTAACGAAAATGTTAAGTAAGGAGCCAGCTGAAATACTGCTGACTACTTTGGATAGTATCCACTCTGTGCAAATCGTTACCACCTGTTGTATTTTAGTCTCTAAGGAATCCTTACTTACCACAATTTTGTATAGTCTAGTTAATAAACGAATGAAACTCAAGTCCTTTGTACCTGGAGGCACGGCAGCGCTCCCGCCAAGCCGAGCATTAGTTCTGCGTGAATTCTTAGGAGTCTCACTGTTATCATGCGTATAGTCTTCTGAGCATTCCGAGTCTTTATTACCATCGGTCTCCATCGGCAGCGCGGACGGAGATGGGGCCGGGGACGGGCCCGGGGTGGGGGGACCATGTTGTTTACGTAGTTTCCTCTGCTTACGGCTTTGCACTAATTTAAAGGAATTCTGTTCGGAGTTGGCAAACAATTGAGACATCAGTTTCTCCTGCCGAGCTGGTTGAATGGTATCCTCCCATACGGGTTCAGGTTCACGATGCGTCGGTTCAGAATGTAGTACCGCAATGAGAGGTGAGCCCGGGGATATATGCCTATCAGGGATTGGAGAAGGCGGAACGTAGATGGTGAGAGCTTTCTTGTAAGTGCAGTTAAATTCTGACATCAGCTCTCTAATTCTCCTCTCCTTTTTAAATACTGGACATACCTTTTCAAGAGCCATATGACTTCCCGTACAATTAACGCACCGGAATGATGTTTTTTCACAGTTTTCATGGCTTTTAGTGCATTTAGGACATACTACCTTTTTCGAGGGGCACTGAAGTCTCGTATGACCAAACTTCCAACAACGCGAGCACTGGGTCACCGGGAAGACAAAGGGGTCCACTTTCACTTTCATGTCATAAATGAATACATACGCAGGAAGGGATGCTCCTTTAAAAGCAAGGCGAACAGCTTCACATTTCTCCCAGCCGACGGCAATATCTTCTTTGTATTTCCTCTTATTTAATCTCTTCGCTGAAACTATCTCAACATCGCATGACAGGTTCTTAATTATATCCTCCTCAGCAAGATCCAAATCTATGTTTTTTATTACCCCGTATGACAAACCTACTTCGGAGGTCTTCTGGCATCGCCATCCAAGGTCTAAAAATGCCTTACATTGAATAAATTGGTCAGCATCAGCCTCTTGGTCAAATGTTATCAATATTTTGTATTGATGTACATATTTTACGCGGCAAATTTCATTGATGTTATTATCCCTGAATAATCTGGCTAAAGCAAATTGCTTAGGCAAAGCAGAACTACACGTCACATATATTTGTATTTTTTCTTCAACTTCCTGATTAGACCTGCGTATTAATTTACGCCCCCGAGATACAGTATTCCATCCATCATCTGAAGAGCTTCCCTCGCGTGTTCTTGACCTTTTCCTATTCAATTCTTCTCTTTCCAAGCGTTCAATTTCACTGCAATCCATATTTTCCTGAACAACAACAGCAGTCGCATCCAAGTTGTTTACGTCGTCATTGTTCGCACTCAAATCGACTGACTGTCCTTCGGTATACGATTCATTATCCATTGTGCACGGAACTCGGCCTATGCAGGTCGAGCCCACGCCTAATGACAGATAGGTAACTTGTTATTGATTCGCGCGACGTGACCTATTCGCTCGAGGTGCAAATAACAACTGTGGATGACAATTGTACAAGGTATTCAGACTTCCACCTTTTCCATAAATCTTGAAATAGTTTAGATGTTAGATGCCATCTGGTTCGAGCATCTTGCTCCGTTTCTATTATAGTTGCTCCTGGTCTTCCTGATAAGAAATGAGCTGGTGTGAGAAAATTGAGATCATCAGGATCCTCTGATAACGCGCAAAGCGGACGAGAGTTCAGACATGCTTCCAGTCTGGTCAATAGTGTGGTATTCTCCTCGTAGGTCAGTTTCTGTTGGCCAATGACTCTCTTAAGATGATGTTTAAGGCTGCGTACTGCTCGTTCCCATAATCCCCCAGAACTAGCCCATTTTGGTACTGTATAGTGCCAATCCAGCCCCATCTCCGTTATCTCAGCTAGGAAGCCCTCACTGAATACTTGCTGAAGTTGGTGAAATTCTTCTTGTAACATTATATTCGCTCCCACAAAGTTAGTTCCGTTATCGCTATACATGTGTCGTGGAGCTCCCCTTCGGGCTGCCATCCTGGTAAGCGCTGCCAGAAAGGCTGAACTGGTCAAGTCTGACACGAGCTCTAGATGAACAGCCTTTGTCACCATGCATACAAAAACAGCTATATAGCCCTTTGTGGTTTTAATTCCTCGCCCTTTGTTTGCTTTAACCTCGACGAAACCCGTGTAGTCTACACCACAGTGGTGAAATGCATTTTCTGGATTTACCCTCGATGATGGTAAGTCTCCCATGAGCTGGTACTGCTTAATAGGATCCTGTCTTCTACATACGACGCAGTTTCTAATAAACTTTTTGGTAGCAATGTATCCGCCGATAATCCAATACTGTTGCCGAAGATTCGCTAAAGTGAGACGTACTCCACCGTGGAAAGTCAATGCATGTGCTTGGTCTATGAATAGCATGGTGATCTGATGATCATGCGACAAGATGATGGGATGCTTCATTTCAAAACTTATGTGGGCATTTTTCAGTCTTCCACCCACACGTAAAATGCCATGCTCGTCTATGATTGGATTTAAATTCAATATTTTACTTTTACAATGCACCTTTCCATGTCTATTTATAGAATCTAAGTCGTTTGCAAATTCTGTTTGTTGAATGGTTTTGATTATCAGCAGTTTTGCACGGCGTAGTTCATGTAATTCGAGGTAAGGTCGGCGAACTTGTTTCTTGGTAGGTAATCGCAGTATCCATGCCATAATACGTATGATTTTCGTAATAGAGCTAAATTTTTGTAATAAGTAATTAACTATACTCGTCGTGGTTGGTTCTTTTTGCTCTGTTAATGTTGCGTTTGCGAGTCTCAAAATAGAAGGTTTTATTTCGAGATTGGTTTCATATAATATGGTTTGTTCAGTTTTTTGGTTTGTGTATGATGGCAGCCATGACGGCCCCTGCCACCACAATTTGTGGTCTTTGAGTTGTTTGACGGTCAATCCACGGCTTGCGCAATCAGCTGGATTATCTGTGGTCTTCACATATTGCCAATGCTTTGATGGTGTAGTTTTGGTAATTGTTGTAACCCGATTTGATACAAATGGTTTCCATCGGGCTGGATCTCCTTGAATCCATCCTAGCACTGCAGTTGAATCGGTCCAGCAGTACACGTCCGTGTGGTAATCTGACAAGCAACCTTGAACTTTTTGCATTAGTTGAGCTAAAAGATGAGCGCCCATTAACTCAAGTCTAGGTATCGATATGACCTTGTTTAGTGGCCCTAACCTTGCTTTACCCGCTACTAATGTTATGGTTGTTTTTTCGTTCTTGACGATCTTGCAGTAAATTACACATGCGTATGCCTTGTTGGATGCATCGCAGAATCCGTGTAATTCAATGTTTTGGTTTTCTCCCATTCCAAGCCACCTATTGACTTCCATTGTGTTTATGTCTTTTAATTCTTGTTTCAATTTGGTCCACTCGCAGTCAACATCTTCTTGCAGTTTTTCATCCCATTTTAACTTTGATAGCCAGACATTTTGAAACATTATTTTCATGGTAGTACTCAGAGGAGTTAGCCATCCAAGTGGGTCAAATAGCTTTCAAATGTCTGAAAGAAGAGATCTTTTGGTCGCAATAGATGGTGAATCACATTCAATCTTTGAGTTGAAGATGAAATTATCCTTCTGCGGGTTCCAACCGAGTCCCAATGTTTTGGTGGAATCGGTCTGTTTAAACTCGTACGTTGACTGGTTGCATTGATCTTTATCTAAGTCAGTTAAGAGCTCTGGTTTGTTCGAGGTCCATTTTCTTAGATTAAATCCTCCCATATGTAGCAAATTTATAAGATCGGATTTCAGTTTATTGGCTTTTTCTATTGTATGACAACCTCCACAGTAATCATCCATGTAGAATTTATCCTCCAATTCTTTTGCTGCGTCAGGGAAATTATGCCTTTCATCAGCCGCCAATTGCTTTAAACACATCATCGCCATAAATCCTCCTGGTTTGGTTCCGTAGGTAAGCGTGACGAGTTGAAACGATTGAATAGCTTGGTTTGAGTCTCTCCATATTATTTTATGGTAAACTTGATCTTCTTTATGTACTTGTATCATTCTATACATTTTTTCAATGTCAGATGTATATACAAATTGATATTGTCGCCATTTCAGAATAAGCTCTTGAAGATCTTTTTGTATATTAGGACCTCTGTACATTACATCATTCAGACTGTATCCTGATGATGATTTTGCCGAGGCGTTGAAAACCACTCTCAGTTTGGTGGTAGTTGATTCAGCTCGAGTGACTGAATGGTGAGGTAGATAGCACTCAGGCGTCTGGTTATTGGTTGATGGTATCATATGATTTAAAGTTATATCTTCATTCATGAACTTTTGGTAATCTACTTTAAATTCACTGTTCTTCTCGAACTTTTTCTCCGTTTCTGAATTGAGCTAGAGCTTGGGGTTTGGTGGCACCCAATTTTTCTTTGAGGGCCGGCTTAAACGGTAGCCGCACCTGGTACCGGCCGCTATCAAGTCTTTTAGTCGTTTCTAGGAAGTATTGAAGACACTCATGGTCATCGTTAGACATCTCTATTTTCTGGTTTATGTCTTCGTTTTCCCAAAATTTTTGTAACTCTTCTGTGTTGTTGAGAACACGTTACAATGGTAGTATGGTTTCATAGATCCAACGAGCAGCCACCCTAATTGCGTCTGCTGCGCGATGGGCTGCTCATCCTTGTCTCCTCTCAAGATACCTCCTAACATTATCTTGCTATAAACATCCGCCCCGAGGAGCAAGTCTACTGGTCGGCTTACGTTAAATTCCGGATCAGCCAGGTTAATACCTTGGATGTGATCCCATGATGATGGTTTGGTAAATGTGTTGTTCGGCAGGCGTTTAATTAGATTATTTATAATAATAACGTTGGTCGCGAAGGAAAACTTGCTATGCGTCGATTGTATAGCTATCTCTATTATGCCTTTAGAACTGTTTTCTTTCTCTCCTACGCCGTAAATTTGACCCTTAAAATGAGCCTTCTTCAATCCTAAGATCTGGGCCGCATTCTCATTGATCAACGACAGTTGAGAACCCTGGTCGACCAAAGCTCTCATGGTGTGCTGAGTGCCATCAGACCCCGTGACCTTGACTACGGCAGTAGCTAAAAGTATCTCCGACCTGTCATCCCAGGACACGTGTGATGACCTACATGTATTTTCTTTTGTTGCTTCGCTATTGGTTTGCTTAGCGTTTGGTTTTGCAGAAGTAGTTGTACTTTGATCCACTAAAGCGTCATGAAGTAAAGTATTATGTTTGCCTAAGCATTTACGACATCGTTTGACCGATATGCACGGTTTCTTGAAATGATTGCATAAACAGTTTTGACAAAAGTTTAATTGCTCAATCTTTTTTGATTTTTGCAAAGGCGTTATTTCTAAAAATGTAGGGCATCGCCACAATGCATGCTCAGTATTGCACAATGCACAGGTTATCGACTGCGAAACATGATATGCACTCATGTTAGGCTTCGAATAATCTTTGTTTAATAATTGGTTATTTCGTTAAAAACTTTTCTTTTGGTTTTGGTTGTATTGGTTAGATTTTGATGGTTGAGGTAGCATGGTTTTCTGGTTATTTGGTTCTGGTTTACGCCGGGACGCTTCTAATGCTGTAAATTTTCTCTCTAAGTACTCCAGGAACTCCTGTAGAGAGGGTAGCTCTCTGGGCTTCTTGACGGATTCTATATATTCAGTAAAAGTCTCCTTATCGAGCTTTTGCGCTAGTAGGTGCACTAAGAGTGGATCCCATGTTGAAATATCGACTCCCAGGTTTTGTATAGCGTAAAGCGTCTCTTTCGCTACGTCATGCAGCTTTTTAATCATGATCAGCGATTGGTGCTGTATGTTGGGAAGATCTAGTAAAATGCTGATATGGGACGTAAAAATTAGTTTCTTGTTTCCATACCGATGGTTAAGAATCTCCCAACATCCCTTATAGTTATCAGAGCTTATTTGTAAATGGTGAATGAGGCGCTCTGCCTCTCCTGCTACCTTACTCTTCAGAAATTGCATTTTTTGCGCATTGGATATCGAAGGGTTTTTGTCAATAGCCTCGCTGAACAAATCCTTAAACGAAACCCAATGGTCATAGGTTCCATGGAACACGGGGATATCCATCTGAGGAGCTGACCTCTCTCGATGCTTCACCGACCACATCTTAGTGTTGATGGTCTCCGTCAACTCGATGAACGTTACCTCGTGCTCGCAGAATTGTTCTTGGTAGTTGATATCTTCACTTCCATTTTCGCCTTCAATTTCCCAATGAAGTTTGTCAATCTCTCTCCAGCGGCTGTCCAGTGATCTTAAAGCATTCTCAAATTGCCATTCTCAACTTGTCGACTTGTGTTTTACTCACAGTTCGCATGAGGGCTTTAAAATTGATGTTCTGCTTTTTCATCAACTCGTCTAGCATGCTGGACCCTCCCGCTGATGGTAAAAAATCATCTTGCTGCGGGGTTACATCGTTAACAAATGCTGGGCCTGGTTGTGGTTGCGTAGCCCCTGCTTCTAACCTACGTTGGCTAACGCCCAGCTGCTGCTTAGTGCGGATATCTGGTGATGGTTTGGCTTCCCCCACTTCTGGTCTGCGGGGACTAACGCCTAACAGCTGCTGTATGGTCTTATCAATGATCTCTTTGATATTGGAGTAGAATTCCTCGACTGTATCAAAACATCCCTTTTTGAAGTAGACATGGTCGAGCTCTGCAAACTCACACATTTTTCTATGGTTCTCCTGGTATTCTCGCCAGTAAACTTCCAGCATATCTGCCTTCCGCTTGTAATTATCGATGGTTCTCCGTTCGGACCCATCTTTCTTGATATTGGTTAAAAATTTGGTCAGAGTCTCATAAAGCTCTGTCTGGTTTATAAACATGGAGTCGGTATCCATGTTTAGTGCTTTTATAATTGATTGTTAATAGATAATAAATGGTTCGCTCTGACCTGGTATGCTCCAAAAACGACAGCCACTGCAGTCCAACTTAGTTTAAAACACTGCAATCCTCTGGTCATGGTGTCACTGTATCACATGGTAGGCACTGGTAGGTAGTTTTTCGAAGGACCATGTAGAAAGAAGGGAGAAGCTTGTCTTAGGACTGCTATGGTGAATCTAGACCACTCCTCCTTCTTTCGGTATATGGTTTGGTGGTATTAAAAAGTCTTGTTTATGATGGTAAATGGTTTGTATTAAGAAAGTCTATACAATTACACTGAACGGTATGACTATGAATCTATGGTATATTATTGGTATGGTTTTATGAGAGTACGCGATGCCTGTAAGGCTGGTGATCGCTAACTGAGCTCAATTTGGGGTAATCCGAGCAAATGCGTATTTTGTGCATACAATGCTGAAACACACATTTGCAGCGTGTTCGTTTATATGCTTATAACTCGAACAATACTTATTTACGAAATCGGGCAATACGTGCCATTTATAACATGAAGCCGCGTGACTCCTTGGAGCGTTTTAAGGAAATTAACATTCTCACGGTAATATCGCAATACATCTACGAAACCTTATTATATACACATAAACAGTCAGATAGGTTTATGAAAAAAGTGACGTGCATTGTTTTAACTCGAGAAATAAAAATAAACTGAATAATACCTAATTTCGATAAAAAAAAGTAAGTGGGGTCTTTTATTAGATACAAAACAAAGAGTAAATTCCGCAGAGTAACGCACTCTCATAAGAATTGGTTCTTTATGAGAAGTGGATAAATTGATCTATTCAACATTTTTTCATTTTTTTATTCTATTTTTTTTTTATTATTTTCTATTTGATTTTGATTACGGCGGCGGCAGTCAGCCCAGCACGCAATGCTACTGTGACCATAGATCTAGTAGCGAAAATTCTACGTCTATGACTGTGACACCCGCTCTGGTCACCGCGGCCATTTCGTCAATTCGCTTTCAAATGAATTTGTAGATACGCAGTTCGCATTAAGTGTAGTTTCTCACTGGCTAGTAGAGGGCGCTAAGCGGCCCAGCACGCGCGTCATGGTCAGTCTGGCGAGGTTACAGTGACACCGAGTACCGTTGCCAGCAACACACGCTCCAATCACTGCGAAAACGCGCTAATTAGTGTCTTATGCGATCCGGATAAGGTGTAGTTCCTCACCGGCTAGTAGAGAGGGCGCCAGGCGGCCCAGCACGCGCGTCAGCGTGGCGAGGTCCAGCAGTGCCGCCAGGAGCCGCTCGCCCTCGCTGCCGGCGGCGGGCGCACCGGCTCGCCCCGAGGCACGCGCGTTATAAGGTGTAGTTCCTCACCGGCTAGTAGAGAGGGCGCCAGGCGGACCAGCACGCGCGTCATCGTGGCGAGGTCCAGCAGTGCCGCCAGGAGCCGCTCGCCCGCGCTGCCGGCGGCGGATAAGGTTTAGATCCTCACCGGCTAGTAGAGAGGGCGCCAGGCGGCCCAGCACGCGCGTCAGCGTGGCGAGGTCCAGCAGTGCCGCCAGGAGCCGCTCGCCCTCGCTGCCGGCGGCGGGCGCGCCGGCTCGCCCCGAGGCACGCGCGTGCACGCCGGCTAGGCATTGCCATCGCTCCAACTATTCATACAAAGCCTTACTTAAAATATCAAATCAAAGTTTGTTGAAAAAAAAAACATGTGATAATGACAAAAAGACAAGGTCATTGTCATAAAGTTTTTTACTTCATCCGCGATTAGTAAGCATCAAAATAATGGAAAAAAAATGGTTCAGGGTTTTGGAGATTACCTCCTACTTACAAAACTCACAAACTTTACCTCATGGCAAATGCACAAGCCGAGCGACGCCAAAAAAAAAAAAAAGTTAGCATAATGGTTAGAACTCTATAGAGATTTGGTAGGTATAAGAATAAATATTATTTAGGCTATTGTTAAGCCATGGTGTATCCGGCCTACGAATAAACCCCTCAATCTAATTATATACAAATTGCCAGAAAAAGTAAACTCACCACACAAGTGAACACATCCAAAGGAGCTAAGTCCGCTACCCGCGCTATGCACTCTATGCAGTGTTTCAGGAATGTTTGCCATTCAGTTTCACCCTAGAAATAAATAAATACTGTAGTATGCCACCAGCTATCCAGTTGATAGCTAGGGCGCTAGGGGCGCCATTTCGCTATACCACAGATAACATAATACTATACTACATACATACAAATACAAATACAAATACAAATGTTTATTTCATTAACTTAAAGTCTACATACATACAGGCATAGACACACGCCTTTTTCCCCGAAGGGGTAGGCAGAGCCTCAATGGGCCTCTTTTCACAGTGGGTTGCACCATCGTGGAATATAGACGTGACGAGTGGTGAGCTCATCGCCGCCATTGCTTCCCACGACTGACTCAGCTAACGCTTTCTTCCTATTATCACATTCCATAAATAAGCTAGCAGCCAGGACAAATCTTATACCAACGAATCTTACAAACAAGTCCGGGTAACTCCGGTAAAGTCCGGTAATACTATACTAGTAGATTATATCAAAAAAAGGGAATTAAACATAGGATAGTGTCATCTAGAAATGATACACAAGTAAATATTATATAAAAACATAAAACCCGCGTCTGTTTTCAGTGCGGCATTAAAATTGTAAAAACTGAACACATAGGGAAGCACATCGGTGTCTATCACACATGATGTAGGGCCCCGAAGCTAATTACTCTATTCACTAGATGTCGCCACAGAAAAAATAGAACGCGCTATCAGCTATTCCAAGATACGACTGAATTCCATTCAAAAAAAAATATGCGAGCTGTTGATGCAGGAAACTGCTGCACCAATTTCCACTAAACATAGTTAAGAAAACACTTGGTGAACTTGATAGTCACCTTTTAAACAAAACAAAACTAAATCAAAAGCCAGCTCTCGATTCCGCGTCGTTTCAACCAGACGCTCTGAAATAATGTTGAAACCGTTTGGTTTCGCAGTTTTAACTCACATCATCGTCACAAACATCATTGTCGAGATGTTGTAACTGCGCCTTATTGTGCTGGAACTGTATTTTGTTCAGAATGCCATTTACTAATGCTTGTAACGCCTCCCAATACCTAAAACAATCGCACACTAATCAAAACTATATTCTATATTATTTCTAGCTGTTTCATTCTCACACGATACCAGCCATGTGCATCCAGTCTGCCAGAAACATCTGGTGACCTCTGTAACACAGCGGGCATTAGCCGGCTGAAATTCATGAGGTTCGGGCTCAATTCCCGTTCTGGGACACATGTTTCTACTTTCTGAAAATGTTGTTCCAGATGTGGACGTTGTGGTACCATTTTACTTGTAGTTCCTTGATAACCACAGCACAGGGAATCCTAGTATGGAATAAGGGCCCCAATCGTGCTAATTTAGATTGTTATTTACCAAAACAATAAAAGAACTGGGCCCTTATTCGCTATGACCACAGGAGATTCCTTGCCAATAACGTGTGACGTCATAATGTATTCTAAACGATGATTCCACGCAAATATCGTAACGAGCCCACGTTATGTTACGTTTAGTCATAGCGAATACAATATAATGGTGATAGCGAGCTGATCTGATGATGGAGACGGAAGGTGGACATCAGAACTCCTCGATGGATAATAGTAGACTGGTTGTGTTTGGGCTCTTTTTTATCAGCTCACGGTTCATAAAAACTTTAATAAAAGCGTGTTTTAAAAAATACAATAATTAATTTATTTTGTACGTCTGGATTGAGGGATCCATGCTTGATATGGCCTGAAACTCGGCGGATAGAGGAAATTACAGCTCAGTTCAAGCAAGGATCCCTCAATCCAGATGTAAAAATAAGATGAACAGTTCTGGTTTTGTTTTGGCAAATAACATTCTTAATTAGCGCGATTAGGCCCAGGACTATGTATGTGACCAGGTGTTATATATTTAAAAAACGTATCATCTACATTATCCTCTAGTTGAAGTCCACTGCTGGACATGATCTTCCCATAGAATGTCACGACGAATAGTTTTGAGCCTGATTAGCTTACTAACTTCCTGCAAAATTCTTAAACTCATTCATAAACTTCAACAAAAGTTCTGAAGTTAATAAGATCTTTCTAGATTACATTTTAAGGCTTACTTTGCTGTGTCTTCTGGCTTCAAAATATCAATAAATTGCGTCCATATATCTAAGCAGTTTATAAATATAGCACATGTAGGCACCTGCAACATTAAGATGAATATCAGAACACTGTTCAATACATATAGACAACAGGAAAACAGTTTTATTTGAATGTATCTTAACCTGGAATGTGTACTGGAATAGATACGACAAAAACTCAAGGGCATCAAACTCAGGTTCAGCTTCCAACCTCTTGAAATGCAATGAAACAAACAGCTTTAGGAACTCGGATAACTTTATCAGGTAACTGGAACAAACGGGAAAAATTACAATATAATGTGGTGCAGAAATGAAGACATTTGTTGTCAACATTTAGTAATAGCAGTTGATTGACTAACAACCAAGTTCACAAACACATACCATCCAAATGTTCTGCTTCCTGTTTTAGCTATGTCCTCTGAGGAGTCTTCAATTTTGCCAGTGTCAAGTAAGTTATTTTGATAAAATTAGGCCAAGCCGTTAGGGGTCTTAGTTAAGTCAATTCTAGTATAACGGTGGAAGAATTACTAAGATTTCAGAGGACAAGATAGATTCGAAAAAAACACAAAAAACGTATATTTACACAACTAACAACTTCATCTTAGTAATTTTCAATGGAATTTGTACGATATTTTATTTTTTTCTTCTCCACGTACATTTTCCAAGTTGTTCGAATATTACTCAATAAAAAGTGTAAAATGTACGTGTGTACCATAAAAAAATAACGTATGAAAGGCGTAGCGGCCGAGGACGGCGGCGCGTACCGTCGGTAGAGGGACTCGCACACTGCCACCGAGTCCCGCGACATGCTGCTTGCACACTTACTCATGCGGCGCGTGCGTGAGTAGCTGCGCATGGTGTGTGAGGTGCCGCAGCAGCCGCAGCGCGCAGTGATGCAGCCGCAGCGCCGTAGCGGCCGAGGACGGCGGCGCGTACCGTCGGTAGAGGAGCTCGCACACTCCGCCCAAACCAGCTAATGCCGCTTCAGTACTCTGGAATAGATGTCCAACTAAAAAGCTTACACCTCAACTTTTAAGCGCCACAAAGGAGACGAAAATTTATTTTAAACTAGTAGAATGCCCGCAACTTCGTCCGCGTTGAGTTTTTTCCATACAAACAACACCTCTTACAACATTAGAACATCTCTTAAGGGGTTAATTGAAATCATTTCTTTCTTGCCCACAAATTGAATTTACCCTAAAAATCTAGAAGTAGAACTTACGGCTTAGGCTGTGCGTTAATAGTCAGTCAGAGAGTCAGTCACGCAACGATTTTATGAATATTGATGACAAAATTAAAAAAGCGGCCAAGTGCTAGTCGGTCTCGCCCATGAAGGGTTCCGTAGCAGCAATTAACATAATATAAAAGTTCTTGGATGGTTTACGATTAATTACGTATTAAAAAAAACTACTTACTAGATCTCGTTCAAACCAATTTTCGGTGGAGTTTTACATGGTACAAGTTTTAATGTACATCATATATATTTTCTTAGTTTTATCATTCTCTTATTTTAGAAGTTACGGGGAGGGCATCACACATTTTACCACTTTGGAAGTGTCTCTCGCGCAAACTATTCAGTTTAGAAAAAAAAAAAATTACAAACCTCAATATCATTTTTGAAGACCTAACCATAGATAACACACACGTATGGGTTTGATGAAAAAAAAATGAGTTTCAACAGCAAAGTTCTTATAGTTTCGGAAAAAAGTGGTTGTGACAGACAGACAGACATGACGAATCCATAAGGGTTCCGTAATTTGGTTACGGAACCCTAAAAAAACTAATTATCCTTGCCTTTGATAACAATTTATCAATATTATCAGGAAATCATGAACATTTGCAGGAACAAAAAAATGGTACGCAAAAAGAAATCTCTCCGGCGGGGAATCGAACCCCGGTCTCCCGCGTGACAGGCGGGGATACTTACCACTATACTACCGAAGATTGTAATCACATGCTTGAAATTATTTGGCACAATAAATTCAAAGCACAATAACAGTTGGCACGAAATATAACGACAATACTATTATAGAAACATATCAAAGGATGGTTGTACTATTTACCTGTGTTTGAGTGGCTATGCTGCCCCAGTAGAAGACTGTGGTGACTAGGGACGGTGGGACGTGGGAAGACAGTGGCAGCCATGAGAATAAATGCTGGAGTGTAGTCAGGCATTTCACTATTATTTCGGTATTCAAGGCCCTTAAAATGAAAAAGTAAGTCAGTAAGTTACTTCACATAATAATTTAAATCTTTCAGCTATAAACAAACAAAGTCAGTTATCAGAATTTTTGCATATAAACAACATCAAAGTCAAAGTCAAAGTCAAAAAGTATTTTATTCATTGAAATCACAAGAATCATTTTGAATTGTCTTAAAAAATAAATTTACATTTACTCCTGTTCCAACGCAACCAGACCTAGAAGAATCAGGCAACAAACACGGTCTGTTTTTCTTTTGATGATCCTTCTTACTACTAGGTGGGGAGCGCCTGTGTAGTGCCTCGAGAACAAGTGGAAGCTGATTCAAAGAAAAAAAGGAAAATCAACTTAAAAGCCTTACTTAGGTAGTAAGTAAGATAATTTTCACTAGAAACGGGATATTTACCATGATTTTTGAGTTTTATATGTTCCCGATATTTCGGCACAGTTGCATGCGCCATGATCACGGGAGAACTGACTAAAGTCTTTGCGAGTAGATGTTATTGGCAGATATATCGATCTACCCTCTTTCTCACTCTTTTATTACGAACGATACCACTACCATCGGTTTCATTGTCACAATTCACACCAACTCGACACACAACACTAACGGTGTCCGGACGCGTAGCAGGTACCACACTTTTTTGATTCTTACACATTCTTACCACAGGCTTCCATACTCCAGATAATTGAAAACCATCTTCTCTATTGAAGTTTCTGTACTTAGTAATCTCAATTGCCTCTTGTACCATTCTCGGTATGTAATGTCGCTCTGTCGAGATTACCTGCGGACTGTGTAGCTCGATCCAATGATTTGAGCCAGATTCCAAAAGGTGTTCTGCTATGGCTAACTTATGTATGTCCCTGTTCTTGACCGCTCGTATGTGCTCCTTAACCCGACACGCTATCGTACGTTTCGTTTGGCCAATGTACGAACTCCCACAGCTACAATCAATTTTATACACCCCTGGCTTTTCAAGTGGAAAACTGTCTTTTGGTGAACGCAAGTAGTGCGATATCTTCTTTAAGGGAGTGAAGATGGTCTTTACGGAAAACTTTTGCAGGACTTTCGCAATTTTGTCCGTCACCCCCTTAACATATGGCAGAAACGCTGGCCTACGTTCTACTCTGCATCTGTGGGGTCTTGGCCTAGGTCGGGATGGTAATGACCGAAGCTTATATCCATTCTTACGCAACACATGCTGGACATGAGCTAGCTCACTTTCAATGTGATTCTCATCACACAGGTCAACTGCTCGGTTGGTGAGAGATGTTACCACTGAATTGAGCTACCGAGGGTGGTGGTGCGAATCAGCATGAAGATATCGGTCCGTGTGTGTAGGTTTTCTGTAAACAGAGTGGCCTAACCCACCATCTTCTCGGACCTGTACCAATACGTCTAGGAAAGCCAAACGTCGATCACATTCCATCTCATACGTAAACCTCATCTTCGTATGTACTCCATTAAGATGTGCCAAAAGTAGTTATATTTCATCATTCCTTCCTTCCAAAATACAGAAAATGTCATCAACATACCTCTTCCACAATTTAATCGGTAAGACCATCTTCACTCCCTTAAAGAAGATATCGCACTACTTGCGTTCACCAAAAGACAGTTTTCCACTTGAAAAGCCAGGGGTGTATAAAATTGATTGTAGCTGTGGGAGTTCGTACATTGGCCAAACGAAACGTACGATAGTGTGTCGGGTTAAGGAGCACATACGAGCGGTCAAGAACAGGGACATACATAAGTCAGCCATAGCAGAACACCTTTTGGAATCTGGCTCAAATCATTGGATCGAGCTACACAGTCCGCAGGTAATCTCGACAGAGCGACATTACATACCGAGAATGGTACAAGAGGCAATTGAGATTACTAAGTACAGAAACTTCAATAGAGAAGATGGTTTTCAATTATCTGGAGTATGGAAGCCTGTGGTAAGAATGTGTAAGAATCAAAAAAGTGTGGTACCTGCTACGCGTCCGGACACCGTTAGTGTTGTGTGTCGAGTTGGTGTGAATTGTGACAATGAAACCGATGGTAGTGGTATCGTTCGTAATAAAAGAGTGAGAAAGAGGGTAGATCGATATATCTGCCAATAACATCTACTCGCAAAGACTTTAGTCAGTTCTCCCGTGATCATGGCGCATGCAACTGTGCCGAAATATCGGGAACATATAAAACTCAAAAATCATGGTAAATATCCCGTTTCTAGTGAAAATTATGTACATAACCATGATAGTTTCAAAAGTTAGTAAGTAAGATGATAGAGAAAATCAGCAAAAGTTCATAAGGCAGCACACTCTACGCTTGATATACTCATAAATAACACAACAATAATAAATTATATGTAGGTACAGACATTGCAAATTGACAAATTAGGTGTCGAGGGGCAGAGCGACATCAGGCCACGCGGCTTTATCATTAACATAGTCATGTAGTGTGTAATACGCTTTCTTAATTAAACTATTCTTTATGTAGGATTTAAATCTTCGAATCGAAAGTTTAGAAGCACTTTCTGGAAGTTTATTATAGAACCGAACAGAATTCCCCATAAAAGACCCACTTACTTTTTTTAATCTAAATTTGGGAATATTCAGTTTATTTTTATTTCTCGTGTTAAAACAATGCACGTCACTTTTTTTCATAAACCTATCTAAGTGTTTATGTGTATAATATAATAAGGTTTCGTAGATGTATTGCGATATTACCGTGAGAATGTTAATTTCCTTAAAACACTCCCTCAAGGAGTCACGTGGCTTCATTTTATAAATGGCACGTATTGCCCGTTTTTGTAAAACAAATATTGCTTGGATGTCTGCTGCTTTCCCCCACAGTATTATGCCATATGACATAACACTATGGAAGTAGCCAAAATAAACTAGCCTAGCTGTAGCTTCATCAGTAAGCTGCCTTATCGTACGAACTGCATATGCAGCGGAACTAAGTCATCAACAAATAGTGTAAAAGAAAGTCACTACAGGAGTCTGTTTGTTTGTCCGGTTAGTTCTACCACAGATAAAATAATACTATACGTTCTACTAAACTAGACAACGGATTTTGATGCTTTTTCACCATCATTTTGAGAATTTCTTCCGCAAGCTTCATATTTCTAGCAATAACTTTTCGTTCGAAGCCAGGTCGGGTCACTATTCTCTTCTATACCAAAACTTTCCCTTTTTTTTTTTTTAATACTACTTGAATGGCGGAACAAGCAGATGGCCCACCTGATGTTAAGCGGTAACCTCTGCCTATGAACAGTGCATTACCTCACAGGTCACGTCCACCTAGGACGCACTCTATGTGGCATTGCACTACGCCCGCCACATGAGACATAAAGATGAAAAGTCTCATGTGCCTGGAATTTCACCGGCACCCTTACCCTTCAAACCGGAACACAGCAATGCGAGCACTACTGCTTTGCGGCAGAAATGCGGTGGTAGTACTTTCCCGGACGAACTCTTTCACAATAAAGCTCTACTACTACTAAACTACTAACTACTATTTACTTAATCTTTGCGAGATTCATAAAAATGTACTTACTTATCTACAGTATGAACATCATGAGCGTTCGCCAGCAAGTCGGGCAGGGCCGAAGTGTGTGGGGCACCATTTGTAGGAGATGGGGGAGGGTTGGACTGTCCTTGCCCTTCTTTTTGTGCATTCTTTTCCAAAATTGCTGAAAATTAAAAACAGTTTTAATCAAATTCAAAGTATTTTATTCCAATGCAACCAAACCTGAAATAATCAGGGCAAAAAACATGGCCCGTCTTGATTTGATGATCATTCTTACTAAGGATGTGGTACTTTTTTTTTCTTTTTTTTTTTTTTTTTATACTAATGAATGACGGAACAAGCAGATGGCCCACCTGATGCTAAGCGGTAACCTCTACCTATGAACAGTGCATTACCTCATAGGACACATTCACCTAGGACGCACCCTATGTGGCATTGCAATGCGCCCGCCACCCTGAGACATAAAGATGAAAAGTCTCATGTGCCTGTAATTTCACCGGCACCCTTACCCTTCAAACCGGAACACAGCAATGCGAGCACTACTGCTTTGCGGCAGAAATAGGTATGGTGGTAGTACTTCCCCGGACGAACTCTTTCACAAAAAAGCTCTACTACTACTAAATAATGGTATGATGGTGGATCAATCAAGGCTTATCAATCTATGTATGTTATTATTCCATTTCCATTTAATTTTTAAGCTACAGGTATAGCGCTTAACTGAGTCAGTCCGTGAGGTATGGGAGCGGTACGGTAGGGGTGTTTTCGTCGTCGTCGTTATTATGTCACATGTCATCTGATAAATTGAGAGACGAAAACACCCCTCCCGTACCGCTCCCATACCACAGGGACTGACTCAGTTAAGCGCTAGACTTGTAGCTAGGTCTAGTCTATTACTTCCACACATGTGACTCACACAATTTTTTAGGTCAAGTGCGGCAATTTAGTGTTTAAAGACAAAGATAATATTTCACTTAGAATAGGTACAACAAAACATAATTAAAGATGTTCGTAAGTATATGGAAATAAGAGCACTTCCGTGCTAGTGTTACGTGTTAGTGTGTTACGGCACAGATAAAATAATACTATACGCAAGGTAACACTTCTCACCCCATATATAAGGTACTTTATTTCTTAAGTTTTAGAGGCAGTGTCAGTAACCTACCACTTAGCGCTGCTAGCATCTGAGGCATGCCTTTCAGCATGAGCCTCTCGAGTTGCAGCCGCCTCGCGGACGGGAGTAGCGCGCCGGTATCACGCGCCACGCCTAGCTCCTCGCTCGCGGCTTGCGCTAATATCAACCCTAGCAGGCATCGCCGGCCCTCGCCTCTTATTAGAGGCATTGTTACCTATACCACTTAGCGCTGCTAGCATCTGAGGCATGCCTTTCAGCATGAGCCTCTCGAGTTGCAGCCGCCTCGCGAACGGGAGTAGCACGCCGGTATCACGCGCCACGCCTAGCTCCTCGCTCGCGGCTGGCGCTAATATCAACCCTAGCAGGCATCGCCGGCCCTCGCATCTTATTAGAGGCAGTGTTACCTACCACTTAGCGCTGCTAGCATCTGAGGCATGCCTTTCAGCATGAGCCTCTCGAGTTGCAGCCGCCTCGCGGACGGGAGTAGCACGCCGGTATCACGCGCCACGCCTAGCTCCTCGCTCGCGGCTGGCGCTAATATCAACCCTAGCAGGCATCGCCGGCCCTCGCATCTTATTAGAGGCATTGTTACCTACCACTTAGCGCTGCTAGCATCTGAGGCATGCCTTTCAGCATGAGCCTCTCGAGTTGCAGCCGCCTCGCGGACGGGAGTAGCACGCCGGTATCACGCGCCACGCCTAGCTCCTCGCTCGCGGCTGGCGCTAATATCAACCCTAGCAGGCATCGCCGGCCCTCGCATCTTATTAGAGGCAGTTTACCTACCACTTAGCGCTGCTAGCATCTGAGGCATGCCTTTCAGCATGAGCCTCTCGAGTTGCAGCCGCCTCGCGGACGGGAGTAGCGCGCCGGTATCACGCGCCACGCCTAGCTCCTCGCTCGCGGCTTGCGCTAATATCAACCCTAGCAGGCATCGCCGGCCCTCGCCTCTTATTAGAGGCATTGTTACCTATACCACTTAGCGCTGCTAGCATCTGAGGCATGCCTTTCAGCATGAGCCTCTCGAGTTGCAGCCGCCTCGCGAACGGGAGTAGCACGCCGGTATCACGCGCCACGCCTAGCTCCTCGCTCGCGGCTGGCGCTAATATCAACCCTAGCAGGCATCGCCTCCCCTCGCATCTTATTAGAGGCAGTGTTACCTACCACTTAGCGCTGCTAGCATCTGAGGCATGCCTTTCAGCATGAGCCTCTCGAGTTGCAGCCGCCTCGCGGACGGGAGTAGCACGCCGGTATCACGCGCCACGCCTAGCTCCTCGCTCGCGGCTGGCGCTAATATCAACCCTAGCAGGCATCGCCGGCCCTCGCATTTTATTAGAGGCAGTGTTACCTACCACTTAGCGCTGCTAGCATCTGAGGCATGCCTTTCAGCATGAGCCTCTCGAGTTGCAGCCGCCTCGCGGACGGGAGTAGCACGCCGGTATCACGCGCCACGCCTAGCTCCTCGCTCGCGGCTGGCGCTAATATCAACCCTAGCAGGCATCGCCGGCCCTCGCATCTTATTAGAGGCATTGTTACCTACCACTTAGCGCTGCTAGCATCTGAGGCATGCCTTTCAGCATGAGCCTCTCGAGTTGCAGCCGCCTCGCGGACGGGAGTAGCACGCCGGTATCACGCGCCACGCCTAGCTCCTCGCTCGCGGCTGGCGCTAATATCAACCCTAGCAGGCATCGCCGGCCCTCGCATCTTATTAGAGGCAGTTTACCTACCACTTAGCGCTGCTAGCATCTGAGGCATGCCTTTCAGCATGAGCCTCTCGAGTTGCAGCCGCCTCGCGGACGGGAGTAGCACGCCGGTATCACGCGCCACGCCTAGCTCCTCGCTCGCGGCTTGCGCTAATATCAACCCTAGCAGACATCGCCGGCCCTCGCATCTTATTAGCTGAAATGTGTACAAATTACAATTTATCATCATTTCATTGACGACCTCTGTGGCGCGGCTGGAGATGGTTCGCCTGCGACGCAGGAGGTTGCGGGTTCGATTCCCGCCACGGAACAAATATTTGTGCGTTCTGCAGATATTTGTTCAGGGTGTTCTGGGTGTTTTCTATGTGTAATAAAAAATATCTATCTGCGTATTGTATTATATTAATTATATCAGTTATCTAGTACCCATAACACAAGCTCTGGCTTAGCTTGGGGCTAGATAATGTTGTGTGAACTTGTCCAGCATTATTTATTTATTTATTTTCTCTTCCGCCGGCCGGTATAAAAAATAATTCAATGCCGAGTGTTTATTTTGAAATAAAACTATCTTAGTAGGCTAATTCACCTTTATGACTTGTAAAATATAATCTTAGCAATAAATTAATAACCTGCATCTGTATTGAACTGCAATATGTACTATGACGATCTCTGTGGCGCGGCGGGCGAAGGTTCGCCTGCGACACAGGAGGTTGCGGGTTCGATTCCCGCCTGGGAACAAACATTTGTGCGATCTGCAGATATTTGTTCAGGGTATTTTATATGTATAATAAAAAATATCTATCTATTTAATGTATTGTATTAAGTATATCAGTTATCTAGTACCCATAACACAAGCTCCAGCTAGGGGCTAGATAATGTTGTGTGGACTGTCCAGCATTATTTATATGGGTTATGCAATATATAGTAATGGGTTTTTATAATATTTCATCAAATTGTACAACATTAATCTTATATATCTTGAGCAAATAGTATAAAGCCACATTGACACAATCAAAGTACACTTTAACAAAGTGCACTTTGATGACTACTTGGATTGTGTCAACAGTAATCAAAGCTCATTCAAGTCCAAATACTTAAAAGTAGTGTCCAAGTAGTCATCAAAGTTTGATTGTGTCAACGCAGCTTAAGGCAGGAGCAATAAAACAAACCTCAACAATATTTTCAAAAAACTCGCTATACAAATGAGGCCAGTCATAGCGAGCAATTGACACCATCAGGGCAGCTAATTTGTTCCTAATGAAGTATGCTGTTACTTCATGCTTTGCGATCAACTCGTTCCACAATGTGAGCCTTATTTCTGTTTTGTCATTGTCCAATAAGCTGATCCACTGCCTATTGATAATGTTCTGCAATATAATTGTGTCTAGTAAGAAGCTGTATGTAACATAGGGTTAATACCTATTATTTTATATTGTGCGCCACGTATTAGGCGAGGGGGGAGGCGAGCGTTGAGGGGAGGGGGGGTAATGCTGAAACAAGTAGTTTTCTAGAAAAAAAACACAATTTTGAGCTAAAGTATGAAATTATAACATTTTAAGTGATGAAAAAGCTGGTGTAGTTGAGGGTGATGGCTTGAAAGGAGGGACATTTTTGTACCTGGATACTAAGTCTGTTTAGTTAGACACTATTTAGTCTAGTATTGCATTCCATAAACATGTGTACTCAGGTGGATGCTGCTGCTGCTCATCCTCTGATGTAATACCTTAGTCAACTTCTAAGTGATCCACGGGAGAAAAGGGAGGAGTCTATTCTTAAGCCAGACAGAGCACCCCATGGGATCCAGACACACCACAAGTTTCGGTAAAAGCTTCATATCCCAGCATCACCTTTTTCACCCTTTTGAAATTGTTGAAAATGCCAGATGAATGGATGCTTAACTATCAAAATGAATATTATCAAAATGCCTCAAAATAAATCAAAGAGAGATCCTTTCTGAGATTAACCTTCATCAGCCGAAATCAACCACAAAGAAAATACTTTCAAGGACCATTCATTCTATTCTATTTATGATCCAATTACTATATCGCTAAGGTAAAACAAAACTAGCATAATAACCCGACTAATAACTCTAATGTCAACTTTGTTCCGATGTTTGGATGTTTATGTTTGTTACTCAATCACACTGAAACAACTAAGCCGATGTTAATTAAACTTGGTACACAGATAGATTATGACCTGGATTAGGCAACTTTTTATCCTGGTAAAACACAAGCGACACTAGTACAAAATATTTATAACAAGTCCAAGCATTTTTCATGCAAAAGTGTGCATGTCCACTGAAGGTTAAAAGGCTGGTCAACTGGATGTGCCAGATAAGTGAGTGAGTGCTGCACTATAGAGCTAGTATTCGTTGCATTATTATTTCTGTGGTATTGATATAATTTACATTTTGAATGGTGTAGGCGCAGCTCCAGGTGCTGAAGGGCATCAAACTCAAAAATGTTGTGTGTTTATTGACCTCACCTCCAGTGTTGTCAATGAGAACATCAATACATATTGATTTTTAGATTTCTGTAGAAATAATAAGCAGTGTTTCCATGAATCTCTTCGATTAGAGAAATTTTCGAGCATACTTTCAATCTCCCTTTTTCTATAATTATTTGTCGTGGGAGCAAAAAACTCCGACATCAACATCTCTAATGAGGCCAGGGCCTCATTGATTTCCATATCGGCCTGTGGACAAAATTAATATTTAAATATTTGGTGGCGGAGACAGCAGCATAAACATTTTACAACTCTATTCTATGTTCTCACCATGATGAAGGCTTTGGTTTACATTTATAATAACTAGATAGGATTCCTGTCTAGATCACTAGCTTAGAGGGCAGTTTTTGTTTCAAATCAAAACGAAAATACAGTACACTTTAACAAAAACAAACTCGTATCGCAGACCGCACTTTTATAAAATTAGAGGAATAGAATCATTCGCTCGCAGCGCAGAGATCTTTTCACTTCTACCACAGTCCACAGAGTATAAATATGGATTAAGACCTCGGATGAAGAACTAAAGCAACTAAATTAAGACTATGTTTGTACTCTGTGGTCCGTACCTCCTCATGTCTGTTAGTTCTGATAAATAGCACGCACTTGATTTTGGTCCGGCTCGTCCATGGCTATTTCCAGTTCTTTTCCTCTATGGGACTAGCCAGCCATGAGCCACTTGAGCCAGCCGTCAGCCAAACCATCCAGCAAGCACGTAAGTAACGTAGTATTTATTTTTCAATTATTCAGCCGGCCGTAGCCCGTAGCATCAGTGTTGCCGTTTTAGCCACTTTGTGGCTAGATCTAGCGGATTTTCTATAGTCTTAGCAACAAATAAAACTATTTTAGCCACCAAAATTAATCTAGCCACTTCTAACTACTTTTGTATTCGCAGCATGACAACTTATGTTTCGCGTTGACTCTGTATTTAAATCCTTAACAATAAAGTATGAATCCCCTGTAATGTTTAAATGGTATAATGATTTTATCAAAATGTGCTTTATTCCTACAGCCATACAATTTAGTTTGGATTTTATTCCTCTCACACAAACAAAAGACTATTCAGTCACTCCTATTCACTCATTTCATTCAGTGTTCTTCCTGTTCGAGCAGTGCTACAGAAATTATTATTTTAAGTTTTGCGATTGCTTTTAATTATGGACGTACCTTTGAAGAAAAAGTGTTACGTACAAAAGTAAGTTTTAAAGGTTTATCTAGATGGGCGGACATTGATCCTCAACAGTTTGTTTGTATTTAAACTTATTTTATTACAAAACTTATAAGTATGTGGTAATGTCACCTGCACAAAAATAAATGTTGATATAAAATGTTTAGATATTGCTTTATTTTCATCACAAATTAATTACATATAACCGTTCTATATAAATCAGGAATTTTGGTACCGAAAAAGTTTAGCCACTTCTGGCCGAATTGCGACATTGAATTTTGCCCCAAACTGGCAACTTTTTTCATGAATTTAGCTAAATACCCGATTGAAAAAACGGCAACACTGCGTAGCATCCTAGTAGTCTGTGAGCCGGCCGGCCAGCCAGCCAGCATTATCTTCGCTTTAAAATATAACCAATCAACGCAGTTCCTAACTAAATTGAACTTTAAAGCTAAAAAAAAAGAACATTTACCGCATCACGTCCTAGGATTATTGATCCCAGCACCTCCCAAATAAATACTGTGTTCAGACTGCAGGTACCCTACCTAATCAACAGGGCTAGTGGAAGCCCCACAGAATATTTTATTTATACGGTAACGGTAGCCCTTAAAAAGTAAAGTGTAAACTAAGTAAGTGTAAGTAAGTGTGTACTCTGCTGGCTGAGTGGAGTGTGGAGCGCGTCGTCGCATCATTTTGTTCAGCTATTTCAAGCAATTATTGGATGCATCAGATATAAGCAAAATAGCTACATACTCTTTTTACTATTTAGTAAAGCATGTTGAGACAGATTTATTCAGAAATTTGTTGTTCAGTACCATCAAGTATGTGTAGGAATGGAAATTAAGCTAACAACAGCCGCCGTCTTCTGCCGCCACAATTTCTAACTGTTTTATTAATTGGTTTTATTTTCAGATAACACATTTATAAAATGAGTAGAGATACAAAAAGAACTTGGAGTTGGAGTGAACAAGTTGAAGAAAGTATTGTTGAAAATGGTAATAAGCATCATGTATTCATCAACTGTAAGTCTCAATTGATGGCGAACTAATTATTATTAAAATAGAACGTGTTTCAGATGAAGGAGATCCGATAGAGCAGATGCAACCAGATAGCCGAGAAAACTCAACTACTAGAAAGAAATCAAAGCCCAACACAGACCTCAAGCACAAGTCAGTAACTTTTTTGATGTAGTTCGGCAACTACAATCTTTTAGCGCGGCGGGCGAGTAGCCGGCTGTTTTATAGTTTGATTACAAATGTATGATCAGCAAATATTTGTTCCGGATCTGGATGTTGTGGTACCATGGTGCTCGTACTTCCTGATACCCACGACACATGGGATCCAATAGGATATCCTGTGTGACTGTATGTGTATGTTGGGTGACTGACTATGTATGTGACCATTGGGTGTGTTGAATTACAATAATTATTTTGTTGTTTTTAATGTTAACAGTTTGTTTGTTCGCAACCAGTTATCTAATTTGTTTTTGAAAGCATTTATAGATGTGGCAGTAGCCACATCAATAAATAATAAACCAGGGGGGCGGAGGGGGGACTGTTTTTCACCCTGAAACTATCTGTGCGAAGCCGGGACGAGTCGCTAGTAATAAATAAGAAAGAACAAAGGTTGTGGTGTATCAACAAATGTATGGAATTTAAATGTATGCCAAACTATACACAAATTATATAAATTGTACACATTTGATAGGATTGTACCTAAGTTGATTAGTCATATTGAACATTTTCAGTAAAGCTAAGAAAGCAGTGGAATTGGAGACGGATCCAGCAATATTGCAAAGACGACAAAAGCAAATTGATTATGGAAAGAACACTGTTGGATACGCTAATTTCACACAACAGGTCCCTACGTAAGTATGAGATGATTTTCAGTTTTATTTTTATTTTCCAGTTATTTTGAATGAATGACTGACCAATCTGTTTGCCAATACTTGACAATACCAGAATTAAATTAATGAATAATTGATGCTGTTTGCCCGCCTGAATAAAATTAGCTAGAGGTTCGCCCCGAACTGATACTTCACGAATATACGCGATGTAGGTAGTTTATCTACTTCATTTACCTTAATAACTGACTTCTAAAAACATTGGGTTGGGTTTAGAATCGTGCCGCACGAATTAAGGGGGGAGAGTGGGAGGGAGGGGTGGAGTGTGGTAGGGGACGCCCCCCCCTAGAGTGGGGATGTGCGGAAAGTTATAGTTTTGGAGAAAAAAAATAAAGAAGTTTTGAGGTTAAGTATGAATTTTTTGTGAGGTTAAGTATGAAGTTTTATAATTGGAAGTGTCGGACTCCGGTATGAGACTCAGGGCATTCCGAAATGAGTAGGTTAGGTTCAAAATAAGTGACAGAACCGACACGGAGCACCCCGACTCCACGTGGTCTTGTGCGTCACGCCCCTAGAGTGTATATAAAAACGCGGAGCCAGTAGCTCGCGTGGGAGGTCCTGAGCGGAGCAAGCCCGTGAGGCCGAGCGGAGCGAAGGGGGGAGGTGGCGAGCGAAGCGAGCCGGCGACCTCCGTAGTGTAGCGAAGGTCGAATGGGTGAAGCGACACTCAGGGGCAACCTCGCGAGAGTACTGGCGAGAGCCCATACCGGAGTCCGACACTTCCAATTATACAACTTCATACTTAACCTCACAAAAAAAAAAAATAACCTCAAAACTTCTTTATTTTTTTTCTCCAAAACTATAAGTTTCCGCACATCCCCACTCTAGGGGGGGGGGCGTCCCCTAAGACTCTCCCCCCTCCCCCCCACCCTCCCCCCTTAATTCGTGCGGCACGATTCTAAACAATACCCAAAAAAAAACTTAACCTCAAAACTTCTTTTTTTTTTTTCTCCAAAACTATAAGTTTCCGCACATCCCCACTCTAGGGGGGGGCGTCCCCTAAGACCCTCCTCCCTCCCCCCCCACCCTCCCCCCTTAATTCGTGCGGCACGATTCTAAACAATACCCAAAACATTTACTAAGATCAAACCTTCACGGGTCCACCTCGATATAATTTCCTACACATCATCGAAAGAACCTTCAAATATGACTAACCAATGAGGCGTAAACATACCTATTAGTATAAGTAGCTGACTAATTAATTGGTAAACTCCTTTTGTGAAGTCAGTTATGACCTATTTAGCCACGAACGCAAATGCCTAACTGACGCAGCTTAAATATTTTTTCGTAGATGCTTTAAGGCCCATGATGACATAATATAAAAAATAATTTGAAATAGCTTTGAAATGTCCAAGCAACGTGCTTTAACATGAGATCCCACTTGATATGACTGAACGACTTTTTTTTTCACCCCCTGTTGGACCACGATATCTCAACAACCCCTTGACCGATATAGCTCCAAACAAACAAACAACAAACCCTACACCAAACCCACCCCTGTAGCCTTACATACAAATTGTACTAATACTATCTACCCCCCTACCAAATTTCATGAAGATCGGATTAACAATACGGAAGTTTTAATCGGACAAACATACACACAAACGCCGAACCTTCCAAGTTGACTAAGAGAACTCGCTTCTCTCGTTTAATTTGTAATTTCATCATGGCTGTCGAAACAGAAAATTAACAAAAAAGCAAACATAAAAACATGCAATTTGAACCTTTACACAGTCTACCAATACAATTGCTTCATTTTATTTGTTTCAGTGAGCAACGTACAAAGGAACACCCAAAGACACCTGACAAATATACAAAGTACAGCCGAAGGGGCTGGGATATGCTGATTAAAATATGGAGGAAAAAACTCCATGAATTTGACACAGAAGAAAATGATGGAAATGATAATAACGGTGATGGAGGTGATGATGAATGTGATGATGATCCATCTCCTAGTGAGAACAGTGCTATTGACTAGTTAATAATATTGAATATTGTAGGAGACTGATTTCGATGTTCATAGCCTAGAATCTAGACTAACAACATCTAGGCTCTAGATGTAAGATTTAAGTGTATTCATGTAAGGATATGTCACAGTGAGATAGTCAAATCAGGAAAAATGCCTTTTCCCTAGTACGTTTCTCACAAGTATTGTGTTTTCGATTGGGATTCTATTTCCCTAGAAAGGTGGCCGTTTTACTAGGTAAGTCTAGTGACAGAATCATAATTAACTTGATTGAAGTGATATGAAGGGGAAGTGAGGTCTTAGTTTGGTCACTAGGTAGGTTGTTAGTTATTTTGTTGGGTGGGGTTGTGGAAAAAATATAATAAAGATCAACAACCTACATAGTGAATATGTAATGATGGATACCACCTATTTCACCCCCTAACACGCGACACCACTATGCAATCTAGTAGTATTAGAACTTTTTTGTGAAAGATATTGGCTGGGGAAGTTCTACCACCATACCTATATCTGCCAAAAAGGGCTGCAGTACCTACTTGCATTGCTGTATTCCGGTATGAAGGGTGCTGGTGAAATTTTGATGGTATGAGAATATGCCTGTAATTTCACCATTCACTTTAATCTTTCTCTCAGGGTGGCAGGCGCAGTGCAATACCGCATAAGGCGCGTCATAGGTGGGGTGACCTATGGCATTGTTATAGGCAGAGGTTACCTCTTAAGATTCACCAGTAAAGTTCACCTATGTCACATTGGGAGGGCCATGTGCTTCCCACTTCCGCTCCCGCGTAAACATCATTAAACTTAAAAAAAAACTCCGGACCAAAAAGTTGTTAGTCTAAGGAAATATAATCAGAATCAAAAACACAATGCTTGTTAATAGAACAAATGGACATTTCCCTTTTTTGACTGCGACTTTACATTTTATGTAGCATTATCATAAAGAATTTTGGATTGCAATTTGCAGCAGATGAATACTACAGATGTATTTCTATTGTATGACTTAGTTATGTATGTAGTTGTCCTAAAAAATTACTCCTACCTCTACTATATTTGTGATCAGGATGTTTCAAACTGATTCATATGATACAATGAATAAAGAATATTTCATGTACCTACATAATGAAGTAGGGTTGCACATCATTTTAGTATAGAACATCTCCAGCTAAAAAACTGTTGAATAAAATTAAAGCCAGTATTTATCTTAATGTATACTCTTGGGTAAAACACAGTAAGCACATACAAATTATAATAGGTAGTTATATTCCTTGCACATACAATACTCGGTACGATTCATTTTCACACACAATTAGATGATATTTCACAATCATTTCAGTTGGTGGGTAATTCAACTTTGTTTAGAATGTCTCTAGCCTGCTTTACAACTGGTATGTTCTTATTATCTGCAGTCAGCTGTTCCAGCTTCTCCATGTATTCGTCAATGTTAGATTCAGAAGCTCCATTTGGCCCACCTGAAAAAAAAACCTGTTTTTATGCACATCATGTCAAAAGTTGTGTCAGACAAAGAAATAAAGTTAAGGCGATATGTTCAAAAAAATGGGGTTGATGCGTCACATGCTCACTACGGTAAAGGTTACGAAATTTATGTTTAGTACAGTAATTCATTTGAAGATGTAATCCAAATAAATCAAAAACAGAAACACGATTGTAAAACATTACTATTTTTTTTTTAAATCAGCCCTCATAAAATTATTTTTAGGTCCCTCCTTCGAACAGAGAAAATATCAACCATTATTTTTTATACTATTCAGTAGGTAATCACAGTACTTAGATTAATAGAAAAAGATTTTTTCTTCGTGAATGAGGGTCAAGCAGATGGCCTGATGACCTCTGCCTTTAAGAATGCATTACCTCATAGGTCACATCCACCTAGGACGCATCCTATGTGGCATTGCACTGCGACCGAGAGAGAGACATAAAGATGAAAAGTCAACAAATATTACAGGCAAATGATGTAATATTTGTTGTAATGTTGCATCTTGTTTTGTATGGAGCGGACTAGTGATACACTTCTAGTCTTAATGCTCAAATAGCAAGCGCAAAAACAATGCATGGAAACCATATCCTAAACCCTAACCTATCGCTTTTGCTTGTAATACCATTTTATAGATAATTGCGCTGTATGTTTTGAATATTTATATTCTTGGAAAGAACCTAGTACTTAAATTCCAACTAGTACTGCGAAATCATAATCTAAAGCAATCACCAGTTTTATAGGCTGAATAATTATGATGGTTTGTGTCGGCACTGTTAATCTTCTCAAAGACACAGGTGCAATTTACCTGGCAAAGCAACGGACTGCAACGCCTGCACCAACACCGCGACTAGCGCTCGTCGATGAGTCATGAGCGCGGCTGTGCGCTCTGCCGCCGCAGCAGTCTCCGCGCGAAGCTTTGCCGTCGCGCCGCTCACTTCTTCGGCGTGTCTTTGTAGGATTGCATTCTGAAAACGAATGTTAATTTACAACAACGCTAGTTTCTTAACTAAATGTATCCTGACATGGATAGTTACAACTTTGGGTTGGGTTTAGCACCTAGACACTTGATTTTGAGGATGGTGTAAGTGCAGATGCAGAGGGTTTCTTGAGGGGCCCCAGGAACACCCCAGTTTTTTTTTCTTATGAAATGCGAATTGAATTAGTTACAGTCACGTAAAGCCGTAATTTTTGTCGGTAGTGTTCTCGTATCTGTCAAAAAATCACCAAATATGATAAAATAAGTGACAGAACCGACACGGAGCACCCCAACTCCACGTGGTCTTGTGCGTCACGCCCCTAGAGTGTATATAAAAACGCGGAGTCAGTAGCTCGCGTGAGAGGTCCTGAGTGGAGCAAGCCCGTGAGGCTGAGCGTAGCGAAGGTCGAATGGGTGAAGCGACACTCAGGGGCAACCCCGCGAGAGTACTGGCGAGAGCCCATACCGGAGTCCGACACTTCCAAATGTAAATATCATTTGAACTATTCATTTCCTGAGGGGGGAATGGTTATAGGGGCAACCCCCTTTCCCCCTTTCCTTTCAACTTTTGAGAAAGAAGTCATGAAAATTAATTATTGCAGACCTGCTGTTCATAATCCGAGTTGGCTTTCCTCAGCTGCTTCAGCTCAGATTCCCGCACTTTGTTATGCTGCAGAAACTGCTCTGTAAAGATAGGTATATCTGTTTCGCCTGCAAACTCTTCTCCCTGAAAATAAAATTAGTATTTTACAAATGAGGAAGGATCAGGCAGGTTCTTACAACAAATGTGGGTGGTTTATCTCTGTGATTGATTTTTATTGATTCCACTCTTGATATCAATTTGACAGAATAATGACCCTGGATGTCTAAAGAATGTAGCTTATTATCATTTCTTTTAAAAATTAAATTCTTAAATAGAGCCTGTGCACTTACCGAGGCAGGTGTGATGCAAGGCCTGGGTCGTGGTGGTGTCTGCTGGCGTGGCTGGTTGATTAGTGGTGTGTTGGGACTGGCTGCGGGAGCTGTTGGTTCGGAAGGCTTTTCAACAACTAAAACATTATCAATGTCTATAATGGTTGAAAAACAATTCACTTATTAACAAATTATTTTAAATTCAACCAGTTATAAAAAGGATCTCTATGGTACAGTGTAAATTCATGTAGCAAGATTAAACTTTATTTTTTGGTATTTATTATTTAGACCACACTATAGGGATGGATAGAATTGAGATAGTATGATCCAATACCTGCCTGATACTGGTATATTGCGCTGTATTATTATTAATTCATTTATTTCAAAAGAAAAGAATACACCCTGCAAGTTTCAAGTCTCTACGCCCACCAGGTTTGGCTCGGCGATGATGAATCAGTCAGTCAGTCAGGTTAAGTTCTTTTATAGATGTAGATAAAATCCATAGGTACAGAAAACACAATTTTAATTTTGTATGTTGGGAAATTTTATATTCTTGAAAAAAACCTTAAACATGCAGTGCAATGTACTGCAAACTGGTAATTGTAAGCAATTACCAGTTTGATAGCCAAAGAGGTGCTGGATGCTGGTTTGTCTAGCTAAACAGACATTGTGAGCAACTAGGGCTTACAGCCTTTCACAGTAAATATTTTTGACTTGCCTCTGACTACCCTCTAGTAGGATCTCCTCTTGATTTGGCAAGAGAACTGAAGATGTCCTCCATGGGGGCTTAAATTCTGGGTATATAGTTATGCATACATAATTGCACATGTCGGTTGCACAGTTGCACAGGACCGTGGTGACTGGTGGAAGTGGGGGGAGGCCTTTGGCCAACAATGGGACAGTATGGACTAATAACAATAGTAATACATAATTATGACTGCAAATTAAAGAAGTACCTGGAGTACTGGGATTAGCTTCTGTGGAAATGTTCTGTTTCATTTTCTTAACAATCACTGCTTCCTTCTGCTCTATCTGTTGTCTCCTGAACTCCTTGTAAGCATCAGTTGTCTTGTACTCAGCCCATTCTAGAATATATCTGAGTAAAAAAATGTAGGTATTATAGTATGAGATAATCTTTATGTGTTATTTACTGGAAAAAAGCGATGGACGAGTCAGCTCTATGAAGCAATGGCGGCGATGGGATCACCACTTGTCACGCCTATATTCCCACACGGTGATGAAAACTCACAGTGAAAAGAGGCCCATTGAGGCTATATTATTAAAACTGTAATTGTTAAGAATGTAACTATTGAAACTAGTTTTTTTTTTTTGTTTTGTACTAATTGTGTGCTACTTTTAAGTACCTAGTTCTCACGCCTTGACTTATAATAATTTAAATTATCAATAAATAACTACTGTGACTATTATGCCTACCCTTTCAGGGAAAAAGTAAAGGTATGTGAGTAATCTTGCAAGAAATAGGTTGTACAGTTCTTTCAATCTAACATGACCACCCTGAATTTAGCCATAAGGCTTTGTAATAGATTTTTAGGAAGTAACATATTCAGATGCTTTATAGATCGGCCTTACTGTACCTTTCTTTATCTTGCTCAGCCGCATCTAAATATTGCTGTTTTTCTTCAGCAGGTAGCTTGCTCCATTCACTAGCCAGCTCACGAGTTATTTCAGCAAAACCAAGTTCAGGTTGTGCAGCCCTCAGCTGATCACGTCGCTCGTTTAGAAACCTCACATAACCTGAAGAGAAATATAAAATACATTATTCAAATGATAACAGACAGATAACTATTACAGGAATTATTTTATTTGTTATGAAAAAGTCAGTACAAACCTGTGAGAGGTTGCCTGGGTGCAGTTATGTCTCGAGGTACTCTAGGCTTACGCTTCTTCGGTTTCTTTGGAGAAGGCTTCTGCGGATCTATAGTGGGAGCTTGAGTCAGCTGTGGCGCTGCAGACAACTCTGGGTTGACCGGCGGACTTGAAGGAACAGGAGTCTCCGTAGCTGAAGAAATCGGATCCTCCTCGTTCTGGGTAGAAGTTGTCTCAGAGACAGCGGTTGGTGGTGTTTCGATTTCCATGATTTGTCTTAATTCTAGGATAGCAACTTAAATTCAAAATTGCGGGCAGCTTTCACGATCACAAACCAATAAAAACTACATAACACAGCGTAGAGCGAGAACAACACAGCAACGCTACTTATTACATAAATAAATAATACCACAGAATAAATATTAGTACAAGTATACCAATAATAGAGACGTAGAATTAATCCATGACAATTTTTTTTTTTTTTTTAATACTACGTATTGTTTATGCTTATACAAAAGATAGTTTTTTTTTCTTCTTTCTTCACAGTTTTTTTTTTTTTACTTTCTTTATAATGGGGAAGACAACTGTCAATTAGTTTAGTTCCGTGTAGAGAACGCCAAATGTTTGTTACCAGCGAACTATCAATCTACATCATAGAGTTTTTTTTTATATATATTTACATTGAAATTGTATGGTTTCTAACTTGTTTTCTCTTATTACTTGAAATATGGGTCGTTGTGTAGCTTTTGCATATGCAGAAATAGGTGTACACAAATTCCCAAGTGATTTAGCATTAAACTTAGTAAAATGTACATTTCGACTAGTTCGGCTTTCTTTCCTTGGAGCGATGCACACCTTCGCCTAAACCGGTACAAGCATGTTCCGGGGCGTTCTGTCCGATCCTCCCAACCTGGCAAAAGCCCAAGCCGAGGTTCGTACCTAAGTGGTGCCCTTGTGCTCGTTGCCCAAAACCTAACTTTACAGGTTGAGCGCCATCTGCGCTCACCAAAAGCCCGGTAAAGCAGTCATGGCCCCAGGCGGTCAACTGCATATATACAATTAAAAAAAAAAAAAAAAAAAAATGGAGCGATGCACCTCTTATTTTCAACTGGGCGATACGCCAGGTAGAATACAAAATCTATTAAAAAGCTCGCCAAAAACCAAACCAATTTTTTGTCAGGTAACAAACACACAGCACTCTTTGCCGGAATAGTTTTTGATATTCTTCCCCATTGGTGTCGCACCATGGATGTAGGTCAACCGTTATTAACGTCAAAATAGTTTTCGCTATCTGATAAGAGTTGTGATGAGCAAAAAACACGAACAAATTTGAATTTCGCGCCACAAGCTAAACCAACCCGTACACGTTGTACATTATCTAAACCATTTTTTTCCTCCAATTTTTTCCCACTGCTGGGAAAAGGTCTCCCCCAAATTCTTCCTCTTGTCCCTGTCCAAGGCAGTCTCCAACCACTCCTCTTCAAAATTAACAAGATCGTCCTGCCAACGCTTTCTCGGCCGACCCCGAGGTCGCCGTCCTTTCCGGTATCCAGGGTGTGCTGATGTTCGCCCACCTGTTGGGAAGCATTCGACTGACGTGCCCCGCCCAATGGGGAGCCACAGGCAAAACTAATCTCAGATGGCGCCACCATCGCTGGTGCTTGTCATTTAGTGGTCTTGTATTTTTCTCATCAGAAAGGAAACGGTGTGTACCTTTATTTTTACACTGAGATGCACTAAACAGAGGCATGTTTTATACCAGACTATTATTTAATGTTTATTTACTAAAATTATCCATTGATATTTGACACTTTTGTCAGTTTTTTTAAAACATTTATAGTTCTATTACGAAAAAACATCAGCTATAATGCGCCACCTAGCGGGATAAATAAGCAGTGTGTCTCCCCATTCTTGAATGTACAGTGCACATCCCTACTAGTAGATAGAGTAGCACATCCCTAGTACTATGTAGTCTGTGGTTTGGACTCTAAAAATGAAAAGCTAATAATAATCATGTGAAGTGATTATAGTGGGATAAGAAATAAAAGACAATTAATTACAATGGGGTTTTAATGAATACAATCCACGGATCCCTCAACACCAATCCCGTTTGAGCCTGGCTGTTATATCACCTACGTCGGCAATACCAGTCAGGGAACGCAGCGTGGTGTTCCTAATATCGTCGGTTCTCGTGTGCGTCAAGCTAGCGACCCCCAAATCGAATTCTGGGTTTTCTTCCCGGCCAATAAATAGTGCATAAATAGTGCCAAATAGTGCCTTTAGTTAAATAATTAGTGCCTCAATACTTTAGAAGTTATAAGCTAAAGAATGGGGGGTCGCCAGCTTGACGTCACGATAGCGACCCCCACCTGTAACTCAGCAACCACAGCACGTACGACTTAGCTTTATATCTCAAAAAATAGTGCCTAATTAGTGCCTAAGACCTGCAAAACCTCAGCAACGAGGCTGCAGCAGAATAGAAGATATTTGATATTCTTTCTGAGACTATTGGCTTCAAGGCGTCGGTCTTCGCTGCCCTTACTGCCGCGCCAATAAGGCAACTGACAAAATAAATTTCTTAAATTCCGACGTTTTTCTATATCTCAAAAAATAGTGCCTAATTAGTGCCTTAGACAAGCAAAACCTAAGCTACGAGGCTGCAACAGAACAGAAGATATTTGATATTCTTTCTGACATTATTGGCTTCATCGCGTCGGTTTTCGCTGCCCTCACTGCCGCGCCAATACGGTAACTAACATGACAACATTCTTTTCTCTACATTCCGCGGAGCATTTCATTGGTCGGCAGGTAACTGAACAGAAAATAAAGGCTCGTTTACACTAATACAACAGTCATCATCAACATTATCAGCCTGCAGAAGTTCACTGCTAGACATGTATGTAACTGTTGGGTGTTATGTTTTGTTATGTTATAGGCCTCCCCCATAATATGATGACACGAAGAACAGTCTTGGCCCGCCTGCATCTACCAGAAATCTAAATATGAATGTAAACACAAACTCAAATAGTACCTATCTATGGTTTTTTTTTAAAATTTCTGTCTCTCTGCCTGTATGTATCCTTGAAAAATCATCACGCTGAAACTACTTGACGGATTTTAATAATTCTTGGTATAGTTATACCATAATATACTACGGAATTAACGCCTAAAATATTTAAGAAAAACGAAAGGGTTCCTGTAGGATAGATAGTGTTGTCTGTGGGGGAAACTGGTAATTTTTAGGGTTCCGTATCCAAAGGGTAAAACGGGACCCTATTACTAAGACTCCGCTGTCCGTCCGTCTGTCTGCCTGTCTGTCTGTCAGGCTGTCACCAAGCTGTATCTCATGAACCGTGATAGTTAGACTGTTGAAATTTTCACAGATGATTTAGGTATTTCTGTTGTCGCTATAAAAACATATACGAAAAAACAGAATGAAATAAATATTTAAAGGGGCTCCCATATTTATATATATTTTTTTAAAACACGAGACTTTTTTGTTCGTTTTTGCTTGATATTGATAATGCGAGTCCGACTCGCACTTGGCCGGTTTTTATGAACTGTGGTTTTTTTGGGTCTTAGAGGTGAAACTGTAAAAAACCGTTGGACTTTTAGTACCTAAAGTCAAATTTTTGTTGGTGAATTTAAGTGAATTAAGTAAGTACATTAAGTAGTAAGTAAATTATTAATTTATTTAGTACCCATCTACCTAGTGATTTGAGATCAAGACGATGGTTTCCGTCCATTTGACCATTTCTGAGCATGTTCCAATAAATTAAAAATTACCTTAGTATAGTTACTTACACCGAGTTTTGTCTTTTTTATAGAATTTTTAACTGCTTGCTGATGCAAAAGACGCTACACTGTGTAACTGTACTAAATATACTGTGCATGTAATAATTAAGATGATAACCCACGTTTTAGAGTAACATTATTACTAATGACAAGGCTCATCCGCACATCATAGATACCTGGTTTTCTCGAACAACTCGTTTCTCGAGATCATTTCTTCCCCATACCTACAAACTATGGAATGAGCTTCCATCTGAGGTTTTCCCGCTTGGTTACGACATGTGTCGCTTCAAGAAAAATGATCATAAATTCCTTCAGGGTAAGCAGCGCATCGACAATACCTTGGGTGTTGCCGGTATTTATAAGCGACGGTGACCACTTCACATCAGGTGGGCCGTATGCTAGTTTGCGTATTTATTTCATAAAAAAAATTAAAAAAAAATACCTAAGTCTTTTTTCCTCAGTGTCCCCCTACATACACTCTGACCTTAAAGTGAGTTTTTACCTATTATATGTTATACTACTTAGTCTAAGCCATGATGATTATAATTAGGTAGGTACCTGGCAAGTCTAGGTTCGGTAAAGGATAATGCAAGTCTTCGGTCCAAAAAAAGTCAAAATGGTTGCTCTTAAATAAAACCCATGGCAATCGATGGACATTATCACAAGAAGTAACTTTCACAATGGAACTAAAAAAATCTAACCCGGAGGAAAAAAGATAATAGCCTATCAATATTGAATAAACCGTAATTTTAATTTTTTCTAAAAATTTATTTGAAATCAGTTTTACACAACTTGTAGCTCTATTAATATTTAATTCTATACAAGAAAGAAGCGAGTAGACAATATTTTGTCTCTGTCACTCTCCGGCCTTCAACTTGTTATACCGAGAACCCGGCCGCTGAAGGTTTCCTACCTGAGTGCGCGCACCGTGCTTACGCATCCGTCGATGGCGTCGACGGATGCGCACGCCAGTCGTTCATTGGTTTGGTTGTCATACGAACGTTACTGTGCGCCCTAAACATCTGTGATTATCTTTTATGACTTTGGCTATTTGCTATCTTGAACTTCGATTGATTCTTACTACATTGACCTTGGCTATACCTACTGGACTTAGATATTTCTAGTGAACTATGTTTCATCCACAAGCGCAAGTTGTGTGTTTACTGTGCAATGTTTCTGTGCTACGGATTCGGAGATATACTTTGAATGCGGATATTTGTGACTTACATCCCCATACAATCGAAAATATACGATCAGCATGTCCTCGTGAGGTAAGTTAAATATTTTTTTATGACATATTATTAAGTCAGTTTTAATTTAAGTTCGGACTGTGGAAGAAAACGTGCTATGTCGGTGTTTAAGACCTATTACGATGGACCACACAAACAGAGCTTGACATAAAGGTTTTAATATAATTACAGTTACTAGCACTCGCTGCGGAGCGTTACAGACAAAGTCTGTGGGCTATAATGGTTATAGTATCATTCAAATCTACGCGTGGTAGATTATACTAGTGCTTCCATTTATTATTATTTGGGCCAGTTGTGACATTGCACTGCGCCCGTCATCCTGCCAAAGGCATAAAAAAACAAAAGTCTCATGTGCCTGTAACTTCACCGGCACCCATCCGATCCCATCCCTTCAAATTGGAATACAGTAATGCTCACATACTGCTGGCGGCAGAAATAGGTATGGTGGTAGTACTTCCCGGACGAACTCTTTCACAAGGAGCTCTGCTGCTGTTAAGTACCTATGTCTAAATTCGACAAACCGGTTAGGGGGCATCCATTAATTACGTGAGGCTTAGTTATTTTTATTTAAGACAAGTTATGACTACTAAGAACGAAGAAGAACTCGATGAACACTCCTAGTGAAAAAGTCGAACATCATAATCCGCGTTGACTGAACCATCGAGTAATGATGTATTTACGGGCGTAAAACACAGCAGGTTGGACCTGTCCGCGTGTCGCTATTACCACCCGGCTCGTACGCTGCGCCGCCACCACAGCGTTTGTCGATTCGCGCGTTTTGCTGGCCGGTGGCGGCTAAACAATCGAGCGGCTATTGTGCTACTTTGTGGCGTTCGCATAGCATAAACTAAGCCATTCTCGTCAGACTTATCTTACTATATCACTGCATAAAAAAATGTTTACCTTACTACCAAAATCATGTTTTGTTATTTCAGATCTTGTTCAACAATGAAGAACACATCTGTTTACGTTGCTGGACGAGAGCTCGGCGAGGAAGTCTAGCACCACACCATCCTGTAGATCTAGACCCTGATGTAGATCACGAACAACCTGCAGTTTATCATCCAGAGGTTGAAGAACTTGAGGATAACCTACAACCCAGGATTCAACAAGCTCAGGACCAACAACTTGATGAGCAACAACCTGATGAGCAACAACCTGATGAGCAACAACCTCAGGACCAACAACCTGATGAGCAACAACCTCAGGACCAACAACCTGGCATTCAAGAACCTGAAGAGCAACGACAACCTGGCATTCAACAACCTGAGGAGCAACAAAACCCAGTCATTGTTGACAACAATATCCAATTTAACCTGCCTGGATACTCCCGCGCGCCAAATACCTCCAACTCATGCATATTCCATGGCTGTCAAAATACAACTCGCCGTAGAATGGCCGAAAGTCTAAAAATGAAATTAATTATGGAAAATAATTATTATATCCCACCGAACGCACGTGTATGCAACGAACACTCACAAACGGACTCTTGGCAAGTGTTATTAGATGCTCCGAACCAGCGCTTTGATTTCAACCCGCAACAAACAATGGGCATAATCGAACTTTTAAAAAAAACTACAAATCATTTGCTGAATTTTGAGAAAATAGAGGAGTTCGACGGTGCTGAATTGCAATACTGGACAGGCCGCACGCGGGATGAATTTCTACGAGTGTTAGAAGAAACTCCATCTTTGTCCCTCAGAACGCGAAAATCAAAAACTGCGTTAGGTATTTACTTAGCGAAAATAAGAACCGGAGAAGCAGATGATAGATTAGGTTCAATATTTCAGTGTCAGTGTTTCACAATCTATGTTACTGCAGCCTGTATTAGGTATATACCTTTGTACTTTCCCTACTAAGTATGTGTTTTATTGTCACGGTAGTTTATTTATGTATATTATTATTATTTTGTGAAACTGTTTTTATTTTTGTTAATGTATTTGTTTGGGTATTTGTATTTATTAGTATATTATATTTAGGTATCCTTTTAGTTTTATATTTTAACTTGTATTGTTATTATTATTTTCTGTGGTACTTGTTTGTAAGGCACGCCTCACCATCTTTCTGCACGTCCAGGATGACTGGCAGATAATGCTGTTAGCATTAAGTCCTCCTTGCACTATTGTCTTGTGTGAAAGTTTTTAAATAAATAATAAATAATATTTCATATGACCCGGCAGAACGTAGAAAGACTCCTAAACATTTCAAGGCAATGCTTGAATGAAGATTTCGTGCCTATTCACTTAGGTTTTGACCATATTTCTCGCGAACAGGTTGCGAGTCGAAACCTATTGCTACCAAACACTTTGTTTGGAAATCCAGACGGTACCAAAGCTATTGTTATTTGTGATGCTACTTACATATATATACAGAAAAGTAGTTATTTCAGATTTCAAAAGGAAACTTATAGCCCGCATAAATACCGAAATCTTCTGAAACCATTTATGATAGTAACTTGTGATGGATATATCCTAGATGTGAGAGGTCCGTCCTCAGCAACAAAAAATTACGCTACGATTTTAAAAGAAATATTGGAATATGAGTACAGCGTTCTACCTTACTTTTTTAATAATGGAGACGTCTTTATCTTGGACAGGGGATTTCGTGATGTCGTAGCTAAAGTAGAATCTTATGGGTACGTAGCCATTATGCCCGAGATAAAAACAAGATCAGCGACCCAGTTAACAACTATGCAGGGCAATAAGTCCAGGATGTGCACTATTTGTCGTTGGCCAGTGGAAGTAGTAAACGGCCGCTTTAAACGGGACTTTAGGATTTTCCGTCATACCTATTTTAATAAATCAATGTTGCACATGTATGAGGATTTTCGAATTGCTGCGGCACTTACTAATGCCTTTCATATACCCCTAGTGGACAATATACATGCCGCGGAATTCATTGGAATAATAAGAAATAGAGTGAATACTCCAAACCACTTGGCAGACTACGTAGAAGCAAGGAATTTAAACAGACACAGAATTGAGTTTAATAATATATCGGGACACTTACCTCATCTCCCACATTTTCCTGTGTTGACAGAAGACGAATTGATTTTGTTTTCAGTAGGAACTTATCAGCTGAAACTTGCTGCAAGTTACTATAGCGAACATATCCGCGGTGGAGACTATATCATAGAAATATACGCCAACTACGATGATATACTCGATTTAAACAATTTTGACTTGCCTACTACCAACATTTGGCTTTTAAGATCGCGTAAAGTCGCCACAGCAGTTCTAAAACATATTTTTGCTACTTATTAGTTGACGAGAACTTACGAGGAATAGAGAGCATAAGTAATTATTGTTGTAATTGCTTAACAGGCAGAAGAACAATTGGTGTATGTGCTCACACAATGACTGTAGTATGGTTTCTCGCATACGCCAGACACAAAGACACTATCAATCATCCTGCTCTATTTTTGGACGATGTGATAGTTGATAACGATTAATGTGTACCATAAAATATCTATCTATCGACCTTAATAAATGGAGAGTTTTGGCCGAAAGGTGTCAAGTTCAGGAGGTTCTTCGGACGTCTGACACGAGACACTGCGGAGTTGCGTCATACGTCACCGTCTAAACGTGTGCACTAAAATAAAGTATTTTACATATGTATGTCAGTTTTAAGGTGTTTATTGCTATGGGCTTATTGTTTAGGTTTTCATTTTCCATTAAGCCTGAAATAAAAGTATTGATTGGCTGATTGTCTGAAAAATATAAATATTGTTACAAATGTTTTACATGTATCATATACTTTGTTTTTATAACATGTATCAGAATAAAAATATTTTAATGTATATACTTTTTGTATTATTTATCATTACTAGTCATCATTATTATCTGACCATCTTTACTAGTACGAATTACCGAAATCTAATTAAATGTTTCAGGACATAAAAATTACCATAGTAAAAGCTTATTTATTTATTTTCCCCGGGGCCGATTTGTAAGCGCCTTTGTTTTTTCTTCAAGATATAATGCCACGGTAACATTTCAGAAGAAATTATCGCGGAGCAGCACTTGGACAAAATCTCATAGAGATATTTGCATTGTCCTTTGTTTAGTAACTTTGTAGGTACGTACTAAAAACTTGAAAACAAACAAAGGAGATCGGATTTGCTCAAAAATGGTTTGGTACTTTTATGAAAGTAATAATATTTTGAAAAAGTTACAAGATTTTCATCGTTCTCAAATAACATTTTACCAAACATGAAAACTTGCTTTTACTCTACCTACCTATTTACTATACAAGCGAGTATCATTAAGTCCAGACTTACCTACATGTCTCCAGTTTCATGCATGTATATTTTCCTATATCTTTTGTAGGAGACTTAAATTGTTTTGTCGAGTAAAAATAAAAATGTTGATATTTGTACAAAATATGTCCATATTTATGGATAATTATATTTTGGATAAAAATATATTAATGGATTAAGATTCTGAACCTTTTAGAAAAGAAGTGACCAGTATAAGAAAAAAAACTAGATATTCATCGTTCTCATGTAAAATCTTATAATATTCAAAACATGTTTTTATCAAGTATTTTTTCTTGTCTCATTTCTGTGGATACTCATACTAAATAAACACATTGTCATGTGTCCCGACTTACCTACATGTCATGCAGTCTGATGCATGCATATTTTCCTACATCTTTTGTAGGAGCCTAAAATTGTTTTGTCGAGTATAAATAAAAATGTTGGTATTTGTAAAAAATATGGCTATATTTATGGATAATTATATTTACGATTCAAATATATGATTGGATATAGATTCCTAGGTGGACGTGACCTAGGAGGCCTTCCTCAATACAAAGGGATTCCATTCTCTAGATACATTAATGTAAGAAGTAAAAGACCTAAGTAGGTACATACCTACCTATGCGTACCTATTTTTCTTCTAGCTTGTACTTATTATAATAAATTGTGTTTATATGCACAGGCACACATCAATAAGTGTGTTTTCAGTTTTTGTAAATAGCCGCCGCTTGATATTGGGCGCTAATTAATATTGTTATTGTTGTTGTTATTTGTCGATATTGTTGACATGTTTGTATTATATTAAGTAAGTAGGACACGGCTTGTTAACATTTTGAAATTCGTGTTTGCTCTTCTTATAAACTTGCCGATCTGTTTTATAAATTGGCCAATCTGACTTACCTGTCTAATGTTTGTACGCTGAAAAGCAGAATCTAGCGATCTTACCTATACCTAACAACCTAACATCTAATGCAATTGTATTTTACCTGGATTCATAAGCAATAAATGATTTATGATCATTATCTGCTTATAGACCACACAAGAGTTCTATTTTGTAAGTAACTAGAGTTGCCAAAATAATATCGATAGACATTGATAGTCACTGAGCTAGAGCTTGGTGCAACAATGCAGCTTTCCCTTACGTAATCGCGATTAATAACAATCTTCGGTTACCCACTAGGGCTAGTGAACACCTATCATCAGTTAGTCACTGAAGACGAAAAAGATAGGGAATCGGGGGGCTGGTTGTAATTTTTCATGTAGTGATTGTCATTCACAGAAAGCCGTTGAAAGAGGGCCCCATGAATTACCGGTAGGGGTATTTCAAAAGTAAGTGAGATAAGTTAACCCAGGTAACTCAGATATCGATTTTCAAAGCATTCAATCCAAAATAAAAAAAAACCGTACCGTGGGATTTAATATAAGGAACACTTATGGAATTTATGCATCGTTGCATTCACCCCAGATTATATTCATCCTGTTCTGATCATTATCAGACCTTGGAATCTGCAGGAGAAAGACACATTGTCATGTCAGTCTTAATGTAAAGTTAGAACTCAAAATTTGATGATTCGGCTTTAGAAGTATCCTAGAACCTGTTCATTAGGATGCTGGTTCGTCAACATCAGATCCTGGAGCCTGATTAATATATCAAACTACAGATTTTTAATTCTGACTACATCTTTGTGTTCTCTTACTCCAGGGACCTCCAGATATCGATTTTGAAAGCATTTGGATGGGAATAAAAAAAAAGTTCAAAATAGTTTTTTTTTTTCATTTCTGACAGCAGATTCTTGTTCAGTTATGACAGGAAACTTCAGATAACGATTTTGAAAACAAAACAAAATCGTGGCCGGTTTTTCCAATTCTGACAATAGATTATAACATTCAAATATCATACCACACTATAAGGTATGCTTAAAGCACGGATTTGAGTAGAACTACCCATAATGCGAGCGCATTCGCAGATGGAAGCTACTGAAATGTAGCACTTGGCGATAATATAGCTTCCTGTAAGTGAAATAACTTTTGGAATTGTTTCGGTAGTTCCGGAGTACCGGATTTTTCCCCTACAGACAACACTATCTATTCTACATCAAGAACTCTTTCGTTTTTTCTTAAATATTTTAGGCATTAACTTCATATATGGTATACCAAGAATCATTAAAATCAGTAAAGTAGTTTCAGCGTGATGATTTTTCAAAGATAGATACAGGCAGAGAGACAGAAATAAAAAAAAAACCATAGATAGGTACTATTTGAGTTTGTGTTTACCTCAATTCACATTTAGATTTCTGGTAGATGCAGGCGGGCCAAGACTGTTCTTCGTGTCATCATATTATGGGGGAGGCCTATAACATAACAAAACATAACACCCAACAGTTACATACATGTCCAGCAGTGAACTTCTGCAGGCTGATAATGTTGATGATGACTGTTGTATTAGTGTAAACAAGCCTTTATTTTCTGTTCAATTACCTGCCGACCAATGAAATGCGTCGCGGAATGTAGAGAAAAGAAGGTTGTCATGTCAGTTACCGTATTGGCGCGGCAGTGAGGGCAGCGAAAACCAACGCGATGAAGCCAATAGTCTCAGAAAGAATATCAAATATCTTCTGTTCTGTTGCAGCCTCGTAGCTGAGGTTTTGCTGGTCTAAGACACTAATTAGGCACTATTTTTTGAGCTATAGAAAAACGTCGGAATTTAATAAATTAATTTTGTCAGTTGCCGTATTGGCGCGGCAGTGAGGGCAGCGAAGACCGACGCCATGAAGCCAATAGTCTCAGAAAGAATATCAAATATCTTCTATTCTGTTGCAGCCTCGTTGCTGAGGTTTTGCAGGTCTTAGGCACTAATTAGGCACTATTTTTTGAGATATAAAGCTAAGTCGTACGTGCTGTGGTTGCTGAGTTACAGGTGGGGGTCGCTATCGTGACGTCAAGCTGGCGACCCCCCATTCTTTTGCTTATAACTTCTAAAGTATTGAGGCACTAATTATTTAACTAAAGGCACTATTTGGCACTATTTATGCACTATTTATTGGCCGGGAAGAAAACCCTGAATTCGATTTGGGGGTCGCTAGCTTGACGCACACTCGGTTCTCTTATAACCCAAAATGCTGCGTTCCATTGCCCTCTGACAAATCTTGAGTCTCTGTAACTCGGTCAGCGACCCATGTCTGCGCACCGTAGGTTAGGACTTAGAGTCGGTTAGGACCATAGACGTAGAATTTTTTCGCTACGCTAAATAGACAAACGAAGCGTGGGAGAGAGAAGTCATTTTTAAATGTACCCCGTGCAAGAAGAAAAGTGACAGCAAACAATTGTATTGTATGTGCATATTTTGCTTGAGTAGATGCGCATACCGGACGGTCTCTTGTGAAGTTTAATTAATTTTGCCAATTTTTTTGTAATCTCACTATTTTGTAACCAATATTATTAATGTACGAAAATGGTGTGGTGTGCAGTTAGTGAATGTGATGTCACAAGACGCAAAAATCCAGAAAAATACTCGTTTCACGGGTAAATATGAGATTATTGGTTGTTCTGTTATTTTGCTTATTTTATTAATTCTGCTTTGGTAAATAGCCTACAAATGGTTTAATTCATAGATTAGGACTTTCCCTTATTACTTTTAATAGTATTTCGTTGCTGCATCTAGAAATAAAGGAAATACCAAGTAAAATATAAAAATGTTTGATTACGATAGGGCTTGACCAAGTGGTGACGTCAGAAATATCGATAGTCCTGTGGCAATCACTATCGTAGAATCTATAAATTTAATTTTTGTTCATCCTTGAATGTAGGTTTAATTATACGTTTGGAGTAAATATGTGTGCTCTGTTACCATTTTACCGTTTCTTTTATATCTAAAATGGAGAGTTGGGTTGTGTGTTTTTGTATTGACTATTGAAAAGGTAACTTTAAAGAACCACGAGTGTTTTGTCGCAGTTTGTGTAGTAGATAATTTGCAGTAAACATTTACGTTGTAGTTTTTTTTTTTTTTTAATTTCTGCTTATTAATGTTATAGGCGTACCTATGTCTATGTATGTAGGCACCTATGTAATAAAGAAATAGGTAACAAATTGTCTATAGATAAAGTAACACAGTGAAAATGTATATAGGCGTAGCACAGATGATATAAAAAGTTTTTTGTACTTATAGATTTCCAAGTAATCCCATGTTACGATCGAAATGGTTACTGATTATAAGAAGAGTTGGGTGGACTCCAAATAAAAACTCCGCTATCTGTAGTAAACACTTTGAAGCTAAATGTCTTATACAAAGGAAATGTCGACGTGTCTTAATGAAAGACTCAATGCCAACTTTATTTGTACCTGTAAGTATAATACCTAATTATTACGGTACTACCTAGTCAATATTATAGCAGCAGCAATACTAACAAGTTTTTTTTTTTCAGGTTCAACTGAAAAGAAGACAAGTGACTTCCTACGTAAATAGAAGCATTACCCCACCGTCTATGGAGCAATCGCCTGGTCAAGTATTGACTCCAAGGAAAAAAAACCTTATCAGCAAATGTTCTCAGCTAAAGAAAAAGATTGCTGCAAAAAATACAGTCATAAGAAATTTAAAAGCCAAAACAAAAAGATTGAGCAGTCGGATGTCAAACAGTTCTAAAGGAATTGCATAATAGGCCAGGTCTTCGAGATCATAAAAATGACGTACAAATAGCTTGTAGAAACGACTAACTGCAAAAATTAATTAACAGAGTGAATAGTAAGGCCACTGGAAAAATTTGTCACACGGCTTTGTTTGACGAAGATTTAAGAAAGTTTGCTCTAACTGTACATTTTTATAGCCCAAGGAGCTATATTTACATCAGGGACAAATTTAATCTTTGTTTACCACACGTGAATACTTTGCGTAAATGGTATTCACGGTTAAACTGCGAACCGGGATTCACCTCTGAATCTTATAATACCATTGCTGAAATTACAAAAAAACAACCTGTTTATGCAAGTCTAACTTTTGACGAAATCAAAATAAGGGAAGAACCAGAAATAGTAGGAAAAAAACATTATGGCTACGTGAATGTAGGAAACGATTTGCATGGTGATGAGGTAGAAATCGCCAAAGAAATCCTTGTATTCATGGTAGTTGCTGTAAATGGATTTTGGAAATTGCCTGTTGGGTTTTTCCCAGCCAAAACTTTCACGGCTTCAGAAAAATCTAGATTATTAAAAATATGTCTAGGTCTTTTAAAGGATGTAAATTGTATCGTAGTCTCAATTACTTTTGACGGTATTGCGTCAAATTTAAATATGGCACAAATACTTGGCGCCTCCTTAACTTCAGAGCCTTACAAGCCTTACTTTTTCTACAACGGCAGCAGATACAATATTTTGATTGACGCGTGTCATCTGATTAAATTAATTAGAAGTTATTTTTCAGACAATGAAATATTTTATGACAGTCTGGGCCGTAAAATTGAATTTAAATTCATTGAACAGCTACACACTTTACAGCAAAGCGAAGGTCTACATCTCGCAAACAAATTATCTGAGCGACATGTTAGTTTCAAAAACCAAAAAATGAAAGTTAGGCTGGCTGCTCAGTTACTAAGCAGGTCAGTAGGTGTTGCTATCGATGTTTGCAATAAGGACCTGAAAATTCCTGACTTTGAGAATTCTGAGGCAACTGTGGAGTTCCTTTTGTATGTCAATGATATTTTAGACATATTTAACTCCCGGAATTTAAGTAACCTTGATTGTAAAAAGCCTCTGTGTCCGAGCAATAAACCATGTATATTTGAAAAAATCGATGAAGTCTACTATTATTTCAAATCGTTAAAATGTGAAAACGGTAGACTAGCTATAAGTACTCAAAGGCGTTTGGGTTTCTTGGGATTTTTGATCAATTCAATTTCATTAAAATGGATGTATCATCAAAAGAAAAACAGACCGTGTTTGTTGCCTGATTCTTCTAGGTCTGGTTGCGTTGGAACAGGAGTAACTGTAAATTTATTTTTTAAGACGATTCAAAATGATCCTTGTGATTTCAATGAATAAAATACTTTTGACTTTGACTTTATGTCAATTACATAGAAAAATACAATTTGAAATTCTTACCCACTTACAAATTGTCACAGGACCATCTAGAGACGTTTTTCAGCGCTATTAGATCCAAGGGGGGTTTCAACAACAACCCAACTGTAAAAATGTTTATAGCCGCTTACAAGAGACTACTTTGCCATTCAGAAATAAAAATTAGCGACAGCGGTAACTGCTTAGAATTGGAAAAGATTGCAGTATTGTCTACTAGCACAATGTCCACACTTGACAAAATCAATAGTTCGTCAAATTATAATAAAAAATTTAATGAGTTAGTGCAAAATAGTAATGGTGCCAATCTCCAAAACGAAGACGAAAATTATTTTGCCAATGAAGCGGTATTATTAGACAATACTGCTAGCTTATCCCAAATAACTATGATGATAGTTACATATGTATCCGGCTATGTAGTAAAAAGAATTACGAAAAAGATCAAATGTGAAGTCTGTGCAAATAGTTTATTATCAGAGCCAACAGCTCTGTATCATAATTCGTTGTTTATCAGGAGAGATTACAGAAAGAAGGACGACAGCTATAATTTGATGTATCCATCTAATGATGTTGTTACACTGTGCTTAAATGCTGAAAAACGTTTCAGGGAAAACATGAAAAAAAAAGTATGGACCACAGAATTTTTGCCAAAAATGTGTTAGAAGTTCTCCGAAATAACAAATCTCTGTTTGACGTTCTAAAATATCATGTCCTGGACCAAGACCCACTAAGTGATCATAGGTAAACTATAATAGAAATTTATTTTAATCTCCGCCTAAAGCATGAAACCAAATTATTAAAATTTAGCAAGGAAACTTTAAGAACCCACTTAACTAAAACTGTTATATTTAGGGGACAATAAAAAAGTTATATTTATTAATTGTTTTATTTTACCAAACGATCCGTTAAAATCAAGAATGAAAATTAGTTTATTCAAAATTGGAATACCCTCTTTTTGACGACTAATCTGTCAAACTGTAAGTCTTAATCTGTGTTAACATGTAGGTATAGCTACTCTACACATACACGGACGAAAGATGAACTCTATCGATAATGTACAAGTGTTGATCAAGGACAACACTATTTTTAACTCACACATAAAATATCACCACCTCACGCACATTTTTTTTTTGGTTTCATCTCGGATCTCTCATTGTAGATCTAGTACATATACTAAATCTATGGTTAGGACGGGCAAGATACATAAGTCGATGAGTTGGCGTTTTATTGTTAAGGGTAGGCATAGACAATTTTCGCTAATGGGGGTAGGTCTCCTTTCATTTGTTTTGTTGTGTTTCATCCATGTACTTAGCTAAGTCCATGGTTTCATCTGGACCATAGACAACAAAAATGCTGCTAACCAGTGTTGCTAGTAATCTATACCCTGGTTCAGAATTCGAGATATTTTTGGTAAACAAACAAATGTCACTGTCTAAGAGACAAGCCAGTGGTAAAAACATTTTTTTGCGTGGATCATGTTTTACTAGTACTGACCAGCGGCTTTTCCTACGGTATTACATTTTCGTAATATCCGCCAGCGGGTTCGCTGGCGCGGTATGTACCTTGAATTTGCGACAAATAAACACAAACCCAATACCTACCTAAGTTTATCTGACGAGTCAATGTGTAAACGGCAAAATGTTATATTATAACTCTTACCTATTGATACAGTATGACCATTTCATTGTAAAACTGTGCGAAAAGCACATTCGTATTTGGAAAATGAGGAGAAACAAATGAAATTAACAAAATGGGGACCGGCTTTCAAAACAACGCCCATTGTTTAGAATCTCCGCAGTGTTCCAAGTAACATGAAATATTTTCTACTAGAAAATATATTTTTGCTTGATAACTTTGTTAATAACCGAAATAACTCAAAAATATAGATCACTTTATAGCAATTTTATCAGATCTGAGTTAGAATAACATGCCCGAGCCTGTTTATTGGCCTAATTTAATAAACTACCATAGAGCACCTATTTTTTTGCTATGGTATCCCCTTTGTTTACAAAAAATATCTCGAATTCTGAACCAGGGTATATATGATTTCCTTGAATTTTCCATTCCTTTTCCGATTGGATGTCGTGTCACCGGTAATTTCTTGGCCACCAGTGAAGTGCGAACAGTCTTAATAAAGTGAAAAGGGTCTATAAATAGAATTCAAATAGCCGTGGCTTGGTATCATTTTAGAAAAATTAAGACTACTTTACTACTTTACCACATACTTTACTATTAAAGAATTGAATATTAGAATAGTAAAGTACGTGGATAAAGTCGTAATTTTCCCTTCTTAACCGTGGTCCGGTTGTGTAGTCCGGCCAGCCGGACTGTGGAAAATTTCTTTTTCTGTGTTACGGTTAACCGCACCAAGGAAAGAAAAAAAAAATCAGCTGTCCGGTCGACCGGACCATGGAAAATCTTAACCACTTATAATAAATGCAGAATCTAATCTTTTTGCTCGAGTGTCACTTGTAGTGAAGTATGTATAGTTATTCAAAGATAAAAGACGAAACATTCATATTTTATTTTATTTTATTAATCCAGAATTTACAGTTATCTTATAGTTAGTTATAAGCTATACACTATATATGCTATTCTGAAACCAATTTAAATTCACATTTTGTATACAGTTCTTTTAAAAAGCAGGTAGGTACGCATGCAAGGTCAACAAAAAACAAAAACGGCAGGAATGCCGGATAAGGAATATCAGTTACAAAGGTAAATTAAGTTAAGAACCTACATTAATTTGAATAAAGCAGCAATTATTCTTACAAAAACAATATAAGTACTTAAGTAGGTACATAAATCTGAGAAAATACATAAACATTAAACAAAAAAACAAACAAAAACTTAGGTAAAATATATATAAGGTAGGTATTCATAATCGCATAAGGGTGTCTGTAGTGCATATGGGTATGTGTGTGTATGGGTGTGTGTGAGTATTTTTGGAGTGTGAAATGTGTGTATAGTGTGTAATGTGTAAGTATAATATATATATATATCTATCTATCTACATAGAGACGTATTTATATGTATTGTGTCGTTTAGGCCTCGAGACAATTTAACGGGGGATTTGTTCGCCAGCCGGACTATGGAAAATTTGTATTTTTCGATTGTTCGGTGGCGATATTACCGGACCAAGGTACAGTGTACAGATGTACAACCAACCAAACAGTATCGCCACCGGACAATCGAAAAAAGAAATTTTCCACGGTCCGGCTGGCCGGACTACACAACCGGACCACGGTTAAGAAGGGGTAATTTTTCTAAAAGGGTCTTAATAGTCTCAATCATGTCTTTTCAGTGCTATCTACACTAATATTATAAAAAGGAAAAATTTGTATTTTTGTGTGTATTTTTGTTTGTAATGAATAAACTCAAAAAGTACTGTGCAGATTTCAAAAATTCTTTCACCATTTCTGGTTACACGGGTAACACGATTGGCGTATTTGATTTGGATAAGAAAAGTTTGGTTTGAAAACTTATTATGTACCAATTTTAACAAAACATTAGTTTGCATTTAAGATTTTATATTTTTCGTTAAGGATAATCGTCTTGTTTACTAAAAGCTCGGTTCACGGTAGATGGAGTGGAAACTTATTGTATTACTTTTTTATTTTTTGTGCTAAATTCGGGCATCTTTCGTGTTTTATTTTATCGTTCGCGACTAAGTTGTAGTTGTAAGAATTTAATGCAGTATGAATTTCCTTTAAAGAGTCATTTGAAAGTTCAAATTACCTAGGAATAAGATCGTTCACTTTTCTGATGTAATTACACGCACGCACACATACATATTCACTGTTTTGTTTTTCACTAGATGGCGCTGTTATTGTCCAAGAGCATTGGCATGGACGTTAGAAAGATGGCGTTAAAAAAAATCGTTTATAAGGTATCTGTTTAAAGATCGCGTTGAATAAGATTGTTAGAATGATAGAAGGTATTTCGGGGCAAAACTCTAAAAGTTACTGTTTACAAGGATAAAACTTATTTTTCTAATGTCCAAAATGTACATGAATGTAAGTATCTGATCCTCATCATTACAGTAGGTAGGTAGGGGGAGTCCGGGAGACTTGCCCAGGTGGGAGAGTTGAACCGCCTTTAAAAACTCGATTGAAATTTCGCGCTAACGAAACGTCAAGTCGGTCATTGGTAGCACGCGTGAGACCAATAACAACCACGCCGCCATTTTTTACAATGGCCTGTTTGTTTGGCTGTGAGGTTCGGACAGGTGTTTTTGTTATTGCGGAGTAATATTTTTTCATTTTTGTCGTTTTGAGATTACGGGCGTGTTTATAGAGGTATGTATTGTGTATTGTTACTATTATATTGCCTGATTACTATTGTTTGACTTGCGCTTAGTGTTTTTTCGCCAAGATTGAATGGTTTTTTATGAATAAAATTTTATGTCATTGTAGTATATGCGGGAGAGTTGCACCATGGGGAGGTCGGGAGACATGCTCAGTGGTTCAACTCTCCTTCCATAGTGTTTATATGACAAATTTTGGAGTTTGGTTTTGCTTGTTTTACTACGTTAAAAAAAACTTTTTATGACGACCGATGTGGCGCGGGGGGCGAAGGTCCGCCTGCGACACAGGAGGTTGCGGGTTCGATTCCCGCCCTGCAAATATTTGGTCTGGGTGTTCTGGGTATTTTCTATGCATATTAAAAATATCTATCAATGTAATGTATTCTAATAAGCCATAACACCCCATAACACAAGCTTTGCTTAGCTTGGGATTAGATGACGCTGTGTGGAATGTCCAGCATAATAATAATTTAAAAAAAGGTTAAAAAAGTTTGATAAAAGGATGTAATAATTATTTTGCTAGTTTTATATAAACAGTAGATAACTGTGTTTCCTTAGAATTTTAGTTTCATTTTGTTGTTTTTTCAAATAAATATGTGATTTAAGCTGTTTATTTTTTAATTATCCCCTATAAAAATAAATCTTATATTCTGTCTCACAGTTTGTAGGTAAACAATTAACATTATCATCCTATAAGTAAACCATGTTCAACTCTCCCCATATCCCGGGTCAAGTGTCCCCTGGAGTAGGGACAGTTGAGCCATATCCCATTTTTCATTGAAGTATGTATAACATATTTCAGTATTATAAAAGCCAAAAAGTTATTATGCATAAGTAAACCCAAATAAACAAGCTAATGTTTAATACTATTATTGAATCCCTAAGTCATAACTAAAGAAAATTATGATACTTTAAACAAAAAGTGGTTCAACTCTCCCGGACTCCCCCTACCCATAATTATCATAGTTTGCCCCGTGAACCCATGATGTTTTGTCATTATCATCAGCCTACAGAAGTCCACTGCTGGACATGGACCTCCCCATAGAATGTCAGGACAAACGGTCTTGAGCAGCCTCCATCTACCGCCTTCCCGCAACCCCTTCCGTGGCATGTCCGGCAAGATAGGATGTTGCATAAGGATGTTTCGTTTTACATAAATTAACAAAAAAAACACAAACAAATATTATAAATTGTTTTATATTACAACTTCTGCTTACACTAGAAATATTATACAGTAAAAAAACATACTCAATAACTATATACATTTTGCCTTCGTATTTTGTATTCATTATTACCATTGCTCGAAGATTCTGTACCCGTGCCTAAATCCGAAACAAAGAGATCCGTAGGAGAACCGTGATCATATAGCTTTATGCCTAGCCCATTGCCACTTCAACTTGCTAATTTAGAGACCTATCACAGTGATTCGGTGGACTTGGATCTACAGGCTGATGTTTGTACCACCATCCATTTACAATGCGTAGTACGAATAGATAGGTACTCTAGATAGGTACCTACTACCTATTCTACGCGCGTACAAAGTTCAGCTAGTCTAATATAAAACCACTTTACTGACTTCAAGCCAATGTAGACGGTTGATCATCATCATCATCAGTCTACAGAAGTCCACTGCTGGACAACAGTTTCCACTCTAGAATGCCAAGACGAACTCTCTTGAGCCTGCATCCACCAACTTCCTGCTGATTATCTCCTGAGGGGTCTCCTCTATCTTCATCAGGTTTGTAGGTACCACTCGAGAACCTTTATTCGCAAATGGTTGTCAGTTCTGCGAACTATAAAGCCATTCATCTTTTTTAAACAGTACACCAAGGTTATCTGGAAGAGAATGCTTTTTAGCATAAAAAACTATTTATCTATCATCTATTGCAGGTTATCTGGAAGAGAATGCTTTTTAGCATAAAAAACTATTTATCTATCATCTATTGCAGGTTATCTGGAAGAGAATGCTTTTTAGCATAAAAAACTATTTATCTAAGTATCATCTATTGCAACTTCAACTTGCTGATTCCGGTTGATCTTCATTGGCTAGAAAAAAAAAACTTGATATAGTTTTGTTTGAGACAATATTGTAAAAAGGGATTTTATGGGAAAAATAACCTACATATTATTTCATTCAGGTCCACGCACTTTGCATTTTTTCGAAAACGTCTCAATATAATTTCCGGTAAAACCGCATTTTTAAAAAATGCTACCAACTTTGTCACCATGCTGTTGATGAATTCATCATCACAGGAAACTTCTATGACAGTCACTGGTGTCGAAACTGATGTGAAGCAAACAAAATAACATTTGTGCATTTTGGTAATGCGTAGTTGACCCTGGACCTGAAATAAAAAGTGATTGATTAGAAATGAATAGATCAGTTAGTAAAATAAAATAACTGCAGCAACCATAGACATATCTAATACTAGCGTAAGGACAGGGCGGAAAACGTGACGTGATACGAGTATATATCAGTCAGTTTCGGAGCTAAAATCGGGTTTTCGCTCCGAACGACAGCCTGTCTGTGACTTGATTCGCCCGCGAGCGGTTGTGTTTGGTGCTATGACAAAATGCAAATTTTGTAGATCGACCGCATCTTGATTTTTATATCTATGGCAGCCACATAATTGATTACACTTTACTGACTTGATAATAATATTCATGTTTCTTATTCATAACCAAAACGTCATTCTGCATTTGTAGAGCAAAAGATCTGTTTTCTTTTGCTGCAGTATCGAGGCTTTGTGATTTTCTCACCAATGAAGGGAAGCACTTGATCTCCACAACAGCGTTTTCTTCTTCTATAATACCTGTAAATGTACATAATGTATTGTATCATCATCATCTGCCCACAGAAGTCCACTGCTGGTCATAGGCCTCCTCCCTAGAATGCAATGACAAACGGTTTTGAGCAGCCTCCATCCACCACCTTCCTGCGACATGTATAATGTATTGCATAATGTTGCTAAAATCTACACTAATCAACATCTACACTTCTACACAAATATTATAGAGGAAAGATTTGTATTTTTGTATGTTAGTAATGAATAAACTCAAAAAGATTACAGTGCCGCTTTCAAAAATTCTTCCACCATTTGAAAGCTACATTCACCCTGAGTGACATAGGCTACCAGGGGGGCGGGGGTAGGAGGGGTGGGGCTGTTTTTCATCCTGAAACTACCCGTGCGAAGCCGGGACGAGTCGCTAATAATAAATAAATACTTTCCGTCAGGGCTGGCAGCCAAGAATCCGAATTCTTCATCAATATAAAGACCGGAAGGCCTGACAGTTTTATTGCATTGTTGCATAAAAATACTCCTTACCACAGTCTCATTTTGCTGTCCATATACCATGTTTTTGGTAGTGACGTTCTTTTTATAAAGCACAGCCTTCACATGGTTGTGACATGGTGTGGTATTACGGCGTTTGCAAATCTAAAAGTGTAAATGCATACAAATATTACAATATCAGAATTGCAACGACCTCTGTGGCGCGGCGGGCGAATAGCCGCCTAAGATGCGAGAGGTTGCGGATTCGATTTCCGCTGCGGAACACATTTTTGTATGATCTGCAAATATTTGTGCCGGGTCTGGGTGTTGGTACCATGGTACTTGTAGTTTCTGATACCCAGGACACAGGGAATCCTAGTGTGGGGTCAGGACTATATATGTGACTGTTGGGTGTTAAGTTATGTTATATTGGAAAGAAACAATCAAATACTGTCTCTCTCACCATTCCAAATTGACTCGCAGTCAGACGATCCGATCTGTGAGTAACATACAAATCATTTTCGTGCTGTCCCACAGTAGCCACTTCAATGGAAGCTATATCCTCTGGTGATTTTTGGTATTCCAATAATCTATCTTTGCAAAGGTTTTTTAGCTCCAACACATCAATGTCAACCGGGTCACAAGCTTCAGGGCCATAGTCCTTGTCGGATTTTTCGTTTTTTTTCTTTTTTGCAGTAAAAGTTCGTTTCCTTATCACTAATTGCTGTCGTAATCCTGCTCTTCTCCTTACGCTCTAGATACTTTTTGAAATGCAGGCCTGGGCTTTGTCTGTTCTGTTTCTTCCATGCAGGAGCATGCCATTGATATCCAGCTGTATGGGATAATCCTGAAAATATTGGTCAATAAATATACAATATAATATATATAATATAGTAATAAATATTGTGCCAAACAATGGTTTTTTTTATATGTCCGATGTTGTCCAGACTTGTAACATGTATTTGCATTTTCATCTAAATAGGCTAGTAGTTCTGCGAACAGAAGACCTCAAAATCAAAATCAGCTGGTAAATGGCGCCTCGGCAAATTTCCCCCCAACTAGGGGGAAATATCACAACATTTAAAAATAATAAAAATATCTTATACATACACACATACATCCATACATACATACATACATACATCCAGACAGATGAAAGACAATTTTGCCACTTGTTGCAGAGACTTCGCTCGCTCGGTCAATAAATAAAGTAAATAAGTAAGTGTGCTGCGGTGTCTCCACCCATTCGTTAAAGCCAACTAAGTGTAACAAAGGTATGGGCAGTAGCATCCACCTGAGTACTTAATACCAATACTACTTGTTTTTACCAGTCACATGCACTCGTCGTTGATAAGAGCCACCTTTTCCAAGACTTAGACGCTTGCCACAGTTGAATTTGTTGATTACACTCATAAAATTTTCAGCAACATTTGTTGTTTTGTTAGTCAATCGTCCAGCTTTCAGAACAATCCTCTCATTGGCTGCATAAATCAGAGCCCAAACCTCTGGCGCGCTTTTCTTCAGATTGTCAACCAAATTTTCAGATTTGTCTTCATCGATTGAATTATTTTTGAATTTGCAATAATATTGCTTGCATTTGTCATGGTTTCCAAATACATGTTGTGGACCATTTCTCAAGTCTTCTGCCATCGAACTAGGCTGACCGCTGTTGTGCATTATTATTTTTCGTGCAACCAGAGTCAGCTTCGACAATTTCGGCTTCAAAATGTTTCGTCCATAAAGTGGGAGCTTGGTGTTAGCTAAGATCTGAAACATATGTTATGATCTGCATACACGCGATGTAGGGAGTTAACCTAAAAACTATCTAACTAGCTTCTAAAAACATTTACTGAGGTAAAATATTCAAAGGACCACACACACAAAAAAACATTAAAATCGGACCAACCGTTTAGGAAGATATAAAATATAATAGAAATATAAAGACTGATCTCTTCTGATCTTGACTTCTGATCGCGAAAGTTTAAAAAATACAAATATAAAGACCTTGTAAAGTGCACCAGTATAGTTTTTTACAACATGATTTTTGCATTCAATTTTTTTTATTTGTTGCCCATAGGATACTTTCTCTTTTAATTTTGCAAAAACTGAAGAATCTCCATCTCCAATGAAATTCAAATAGCGGAGTCCATGTAGTTGTTCGCTCCTCTGAAAACCTTCGACAATAATTTCAGATTCCATCGCTGTAGATGATCCACTAAAATTTTTACAGCATTGATGTGCTTTTACGTCTTTATTTCTTTTCTCATAATATTGACATGTGTAACAGTATTTGTTCCGGACACCAAGAAATAAACATTTCTTAGTTTCTTTTCCAATAATGCAGGCCTGAAAATAAAAATTGACATCACAAAAGGCGCAGTAGCAGCATGTTCAGCAGTGGACAGTTACGGTTAGATATCATGATAAAATAATATAGGATAATGAACCTGTGTTAACAACCTCCGTGGCGTGACCAGGGAATCTTAGTGTTATGTGGCTGTTGGGTGTTATATTATGTTCAAAAGCTGATGATTGCAGCCTGATTTATATTATAATTCAAGTAGAACTCACCATTCCCGATGATGAATCAAAGTTGTGACCATATGAACGTTTTAGCCATCCACCATCGACATATACTGTAATATACGGAACACCATCTGGGGTAACATGTCCTTTTTGAATGGCAATAGATTTTTCTTTTTCACCCGCATCCTTTATTACTTCTGTCAAATGACTGTGCCACACATTGCCCAACTTCTTTTCAATTGTACGAAATTTGTTAGATGCCATTGTTGGTATGTCCATAAGAGTAGTAATATGACCTGCTGGAGCATGGTAACTGCCAGCAGTCACACTAGCCCACACAAATGCCGTATTTATTTTATCATTTTCTGCAGTACAATGTTTCCATGTCTTGTCACACATGCTGCATTTGAATGTTATAGCACTACGAAATCCATTTCGATTTTCACTCACGAATTCAATTTGTGATGACTCACATACAGTTCTGTGCCTTTCCAATAGAAAAGCCCATTGAATGACCTTCTTCAGGTCTACAATGCGGTACCCAGATATCCCAGATAAACTGTCATTTGAATCTACTTCTATAGTCATTTGAAAGTTTTCCGTTTCTGGATCAGGTTGAGGCCAATTGATCTCAATAGGCAGAGGCTCCATTACAGTTTCAGTTGTGCTGGTACTAGGTGCAGAGAATTCAGATTCCAGTCTAATTCTAGGTCTTTTTGGATCAGGTTGAGGCCAATTGATCTCAATAGGCAGAGGCTCTACTACAGTTTCAGTTGTGCTGGTACTAGGTGCTGAGAATTCAGCTTCCAGTCTAATTATAGGTCTTTTTCGCTCATAAGTTTTAATTTTTGGCGTATCCTTAGACCTAAAATAAAAAAAATCTAATTACGAAACACAATACATTGTGTTATCACGAATAATTTTTCTTCCAAAGCTACAACCACGATAATATTTATAATAGGTGTACATTTATAACCTACTTTGATCCATCATGGCCATGGCCAACGTTTACATTTAGCGGGCTATTCTTCGTTTCTTCTTTCCGCCATAAAACTGAGCGGCTGCAATAAAATTGATGAAAATAAATAACAATGAAACAAACGAAAGCCTCAACCAAAGGGAAGAAAGGGGGTTAGGGTTCTTTCGATGTAAATATCTGTTTACTTACGAAATTTCCCCGTGAAACTGTTTCAAACCGGCTTGCACTCGTTTCAAAGACTTCCGTGGGCCTGAATATTCGTGGCGTTTATACGCCGCCCGATCTGTCAGCGGTACAGACATGTTTTCTTCCAATCTAATCAGGTATATTTAGAGATATTTGGTTTATATTCCAATCTAATTACTCACATCACCGTTTCTACATGGTATGGAATCACAGCACACGGCAACTCCACTAAGCTACGACGACTAAACGTTCTACACACGGTGTTGCCACCTTAGTTCTCGAAAATGGACAGTTGGTTGGCCAAGCTACAATGTACAAATTTTGCCATCATGAGGTGCTAGAAATAAATCAGCGTGTACAAAATTACTAGATGTGGCCCTCATATTCTACGGAACGACGGGTCATGGCGAGTAGAAATTCCTCTTTCTGCTGTGTGATGTATCTCTACAGTATCTTTCAGTACACTGGATCCATTCTAAGAACTGCCTAAAAGCGTTACTTCCACGATGGCTGCACAGGAAATCTGTACGAAACACGACATTGTCGCTTCACGGACTGGCGCTGGCGTTGTCCAGTGTTCGGTGACAAGCCACGTACAAAGCCTACCACCATAAATGTTTGGCACTACCCAGAGATCACGTGTAGGGTCGTAAGGGTATTTTCCTAAGGAGGCGAGCAACTCCAATCTCCAAATTTCCGAGCGTACTTCAATTTCGCAGTGCTTTAGAGCATCACACTATCATTGATTTTGACCAAGTTTTCACGTAGGTATTCTTTTGTTGTTTTATTTTTAACACCTTATACTGTAACTTAAAACTTGGGTAGGCTACCTACATTGAAATAAAATATTTTCTCGCACTATAATGCTATTGCAAAGTTTAAAGAACGTAGTTGTAAAGTAAATTAGGATACATTATTATAAAGTACAGTTGGCAACCCTATCAGAGCTAGCTCGCTATAGTAGAAAGGAGATGTCCAGAAGTGGTATAATATTCCGAGAAAATTCCAGGAGTTATTAAATATATCTAAAAAAAACTTATTTATTGGGCTACTCGATTATATAAATTTTATATTTTATAAAACCTCCGTTTCCGAGAAAATAATAAAAATGTTCTAGAAGGGAAAAAATAATGAAACAAACATGCCCCAACCACACGTATGTTATAAATAAATAAATAAATAAATAATGCTGGACAAGTTCACACAACATTATCTAGCCCCAAGCTAAGCCAGAGCTTGTGTTATGGGTACTAGGTAACTGATATACATAATACAATACATTACATAGATAGATATTTTTTATTATACATAGAAAACACCCAGAGCCCATAGGTAAGAGTTATATATAACATTTTGCCGTTTACACATTGACTCGTCAGATAAACTTAGGTAGGTAGTGGGTTTATGTTTATTTGCCGCAAATTGAAGGTACATACCGCGCGAGCGAACCCGCTGGCGGATATTACAAAAATTTAATACCGTAGGAAAAGCCGCGGGTCAGTACTAGTAAAATATGATCCACGCAAAAAAATGATTTTACCACTGGCTGTACCTTTGTCGGTGACATTTGGTTGTTTACAAAAAATATCTCGAATTCTGAACCAGGGTATAGCAAAGTATTGTGTTGATTCTAGTAACGGTTTGGCAACGTCGCTTTTGAACTTTTGCTGACAGAGCGGTGACATATACCTCACTTTTATTATTTAGCGCCATCTCTATCATGTTTACTTACTATCTTACACAAAACTCTGTGTTTGAAGGTCAATTTAGCGCCATCTCTGTCATCTATAATTAAACTGGGTGCTCTGCTGCGTAAAAATATCACGCTCCGATGGTAGATGGCATTGTAAAATGCACTCACACATCAGTAAAATTGGTCGCATTTTAAACTCGTTTTAAAAATTCCTTATTGTATATTTTTAATTGGAAAGACCATTCGCGAGAACGATTATCATTAGGAAGTCTACAAAATAAGTCAATTTATAAAATGTCAATCTGTGGTTGGAGTAACGGCCTAAAGTATTTTGTATGGGCAAGGAAACTTGAACATTCACCTTAAAGCCGGATTTTAGATATGGTGTGATCAGAGTGATGGAAGAGTACAAATTATTACTATGACTGGAATTAGATGTACCTACAGTCTATTTCTATCTGTTTTTTTAAGTTTTTGTAAAGATAAAATAATGTACGTAGTTAAGTATATGAGCATTTTTATTTAGTATTTGTTATTCTTCTGTATACTTCGTCGACCATTTGTTTGTGGCTTCCGTAAAGTTTTAGTTGTGGGGTGATGTCAGCCCATTGTACGCCGACGGCGTCGTCACCCGCGTGGAGGCTCAAGGCTCCGACTGTGTCGCCGGTTTCGTCGTGGAAGCTGTTGGCTACACTCTCCATCCACGCGTTGTCGGTGTTGCGATGGTCGTCTATGTACCCTTTGTACACTGCTTCGCCACCGCTGAAGAATTTCTTGAACCTCCGCTCCCAATCTTTCTTTTCTTCTGCAATAAATTATAACGTTTTGTTAGGCAGAAACTAGTTCAATAATGCGTATAGCTTTTAACTATGCAGAAGAATAAAGCTCTTCTTCGCGCAAATATCAGATGCAGCCAACATGCTCTACTCGTACCGGTCCATATATGGGCTGGTTCAATAATTTTAATGATGAGGGACTTGGGAGAGATCACTGAGCATTTAATCACTACGTTGGAGAGAGAACAATGAAACTAACATAGTCGAAAATCAACAAAAGTTCCGAAAAAATAAATTAAAAAAAACTCTCATTCGAACCAACCTCCAAAACTGAAGGGGGTTTTGGAGGGTCGATGAGAATTCCCAAAGAGGAAAGTAAAATGAATTTCGTTTATTAGTCTTACAGGTATAGCGCTTAACTTAGGAGCCTCCTGAGGTATGGTTTTAGTAGTAGTAGAGCTTTTTTGTGAAAGAGTTCGTCCGAGGACTTCCTCAACCACTTACTACCACCATACCTATTTCTGCCGCAAAGCAGTAGTGCTCGCATTGCTGTGTTCCGGTTTGAAGGGTAAGGGTGCCGGTGAAATTACAGGCACATGAGACTTTTCATCTATGTCTCAGGGTGGCGGGCGCAGTGCAATGCCACATAGGGTGCGTCCTAGGTGGACGTGAACTATGAGGTAATGCACTGTTCATAGGCAGAGGTTACCGCTTAACATCAGGTGGGCCTCTTGCTTGTTCCGTCATCAAAGTAGTATAAAAAAAAAGGTATGGAAGCGGCACGGGAGGGTGGTGATTTTCTTATGTCAAATGTCGCGAGACGTCAGCCGGGCGGCGATATCGCTGCCGTCAATACGTGTTATTTGGACCGGCCGCTTTAGACAAGACGCACACGAGATTAGCAACCGAAGATGGGTCCTCGGATTAGAGCTCAAACTAAAGATGTTGTTTATAATGTATAATATAATTTTTTCAAGGTTAGGAAATCTGATCCAAATTCTGCCGAGCATTAAAACGATATAAACGATTCAGATAACGAAAGTGATTCCAGTCATACCGACAGTGATTCGAGTAGCGATATAGACATAAGCTAATAAATTGAAAGTTCTGTTGAAAATATTGATATTAGTATTAAATATAATAATTATTTGAACAAGTATTTTATTCTCTTACGCAATGACTTAGGTACTTATTTGTAAATATCGTAAGATATATCTTCAATAATTTTCATCACGTGTGTAGCCCCACAGTTCTTTACGTCACATGTCACCCCTCCCGTGCCGCTGCCATACCTCAGGAGGGTACTAAGTTAAACGCTAGGCCTATAATTTGTTTTTTAAGATTATAATTTCCAGTAGTCACTGAGTAGGTAGGTAGGTACAAGACGGCTCAAAGAGACGGTTTCAAAAATGTACTAACTCAGAATATTTCGATAATGCTCGAAAACCCATGGACTTAGTAATACTAAGTCCATGCGAAAACCTGCTGGAAGAGAAGAGCACAATGCGCAAGTTTGCGAGGAAAGTTTGTATGTTAGATTACTAGATTGTTTGTTTATGTCTTAGAGAATTGCAGGCCTCCGTCTCGATGGTTTATGTCAATTCTTGCAAGCTGAATTAGAAGCACTTTTTGACATGTAATTGAGCTGAAACTTTGAGTAAGTAGGTGCCTGTCAAGTTCTGATGAAAAATACAATATTATGCTAACAGCAGCTGATCGATGATGGTGACGCAAGGTCGAGCCTAAAGTACCTATTATTATTTATTCTGTGCCTAAACACGGCCAGTCCACTATCCATCGAGGAGATCCGTTGTTGACCACTAATTTCATAAAAGCTAGTTTTTAAATAAAACAAAAAAAACTGAGGTATTTGTCTAATCCGATAAAAATATGGAATCGTGTCCGCTAAACATAATGCTAAGAATTCTTCTTGTGACTCTTATTTAATTTGTTACAAAGGAAACACTGCTTTATTGTTAGGGACCTGTATGACCGAGCATCATGCTAAACAATATGAGGTGGTATAAACAAACATTCCTCAGTTAACAATACAGTGTTTTCATAAAACAATTTACCTTCAGTCATATCCAAACAGTTGATAGCTTCCTCTTGAAACTCCCTGACTGCTGTTTCAGTCACCTTTTCACCAGGGTCCACCATGCCACCTGGTAGTGCCCACTCGCCTGTATCACCTCGTTTGATCGCAACAAACTGGAGAATAGCTCTAAAATAACACGGTCAACATTGATAAACAAAATTACAGAAACTATCGTTTGTAAACAATTTATTTATCTATACCTACCTACCTATATAAGAGCTTAACCTTACTGACTTATTAATTCATCATCGCCGAGCCGAAAGCTAGAAGCTAGAAAGCTGAAACTGGGAGCCTAGATTCCTTTTATAGCAAAACCACCCAGGGGTTTTTGTAAATTCAAACCCTAAGCGGGTGAAAATCATTGTATGAATAATAATATTCCTTGAACTTGTAAACTTGACACTTAGTGTAATTATGCTTAGGTACCAATTATAAAAGGATAAATTATTTATTTCCCTGAACTACCCCCAAATGAGGGTGCCATGGGGTATTAAAGTTTGTATGGGAACTTTTTAACGCGTGGTTAATTTTGCTTGTAACTTGTTATGGGTGATTAAAATACGTGTTGAAATATGTGTTGAATTAATGAAATGAAATCTACACATAAATTTCAGGAGTTTTCAAAATAACCCTTATAAGGTTAAATGATTTAAATAATCACTGATAGCTGTAGACCATTATTTTCAAATAGTACAGGCAAATTAGCAATAAGTGTGGCCCTAAGCTGAGTAGTCGTGGATTCTTATGGAATCTATAGATGACACGAATAGAAGCCTATCCTAGGTTTGCACCGTTTCTGGCGCATACGGAAGGCTTTTAAATATTAGGTACAAACTTAGAAAAATTGTAACTTTTTAATAAACAAAAAAGTGTTAAGTGCAAGTTCAATTACTTATAGAGACAGTCTTAGTGCGTTATGGATTTTAATTAAAACTACGTGCATAGTGGGAAACACTGTGAATTGTTTTTTTTTAGTTTGCGGCTCGGGGGAAATTTATGTACTCGGTGCAAACTTACATAAGGTTTCTATAAGTATTATAAACACTATATTAGTTTTGCACACCTCAGCGAATTACGGAACATAGTTTTTTTTCTTTTTTTGTAAATTGTACTTCGGGGGAAATTTATGTAGTCGTGCAAATTTTATTATGGTATGTATATACTATCAGTTTACCACATTCGCACGTAAAAAAAAACCCAAATTTCGTACCGGAAGTACTTCTTAATCAAAAATCAAAAAGAAATCAACGGCGTGGGTGGGGTGCAGATTCATACCAAAATGTAGGCCGTATTCATCCCACGAATAATAAAATTGTATATTTGTCCGTATTAATCGCAAAATGTAGTCCGGATTCATACCACGCCACGGCCTTTAACAATGGATATTAGTACGGTCAGACAGAAAAATGCCTTACTATAATTTTCATGTATTTTTGTTGGATGCAAATTATTAATAATTGGCGTTCTTATGTTTGTATGTTTGTCCCAAGATAACTTTCGAACTGTTGATATAGGTATTTTTTACAAAACTAGTATTCTTTATACAATTTGGTAGATGGGTATATAGTATTAGTACAATTTGTGTAAGGTTATGAGCTAAATTGGTTCGGGGGTTGTAGAAGATATTGGGGCCAAAGAAAGGGTAAAAAAGTGAAACAATCATAGACGTTTCAAAACAAGTTTTAATTTTATTTTAGACTGTGTAACTTTTGGGATATAAGCAAATAAGTAAAAATAAATAACCTCTAGAGTTTTTCCAGTAATCTACTATTCCATCGAGGAGTTCCGTTGTCCACCTTCCGTCTCCATCATCAGATCAGCTCGTTGTCACAATCATAAATAAATATTTAATAAATAAATAATGCTGGACAGTTCACACAACATTATCTAGCCCCAAGCTAAGCACAGCTTGTGTTATAGGTTCTAGATAACTGATATACTTTAATATAATACATTACATAGATAGATATTTTTTATTATACATAGAAAATACCCAACGAAAACATATAACATAACATTAATATCATCCTGAACAAATATGGCCTGCGACGCAGGAGGTTGCGGGTTCGATTCCCGCCTCGGGAACAAATATTTGTGCGATCGCAGATATTTGTTAAATTAACACAAGTTCTTATTTAAAACTTTCAAGATAGGTAGGTAGGTACTGTATTGTTTATGTTGTGTTACGTGTATATTGGTAGATAGTCACCAGGTTCATCCGTCACACTGAATGTTTTATTTTCTCTTTGCGAATTAATACTTTTTTAAATATAATTTCCTACCTACAACCTGTTTTAAGTTAGCGGACCATTATGAAAATGGTCCGCTAACTTAAAACAGCTGCTACAGAGTGTTATTTTTCATTCTGACTTAGGTCAATAGAAGACAGAGTGAGAATTAGCAATGCTTTAAGTTAGCAGACTATTATGAATCCTATCTTTAGTTTTTTTCTATTGATACAAAATACCTAGGTACTAAGGTACCAATTGGAAAACTTTGCACTTGGTTAAGTGTGTACAGTTGAATTCATTTTTTCAACTAAATTTTACAAAATAAAAAGACATACAATTCAGTAAATATCAAGTTTAATTTATAATGATTATTACAAATTAAGTACTTAAAGAATCTTAAGTAGGTAGGAAATTATATTTAAAAAAGTATTAATTCGCAAAGAGAAAATAAAACATTCAGTGTGACGGATGAACCTGGTGACTATCTACCAATATACACGTAATACAACATAAACAATACAGTACCTACCTACCTATCTTGAAAGTTTTAAATAAGAACTTGTGTTAATTTAATAGGGGTCGATTTTTAGACCTCGTTGACCCCCAAAATCAGTTTTCGTTTATGTCGACCCCTAGGAAACCGATATCGACCCCTTGGGACCACTTCGGGAATCCCTGATTTAAATCTTCTCTTAAAAAGTTCTAGTATGATTTAGGCCAGGCGATCTGGCAGTTAGAATGGGTCCATCATCTGTCGCAGGTTTCTGCCTCGTAGGTAGAAAATAATGTCCTTTAACAACAGAGATGGGTTATTTTACTATTGCTTATGTGTAATACAATCTTCAGACTGCCAGATTTCTTTTTAATCCCGAAATGCAGAATTTTTTCAAAAACTCGTTTTTGAACTAACTTTTATTAAATTGAGTGTTTTTTATGATCCTGTGCAAGAATCTGGAACAAGGTTACATGACTAATAGCTGACACATCAGCCATGTTTTTAAGATAGGTTTGGATGAAAAAGAGTATGTGACTTTTTTTTTAACGATCATTGAAAGTAAGAGATTAAACAAAAAAAATTATATCTTCATATTATTATTTTTATTTTTATGTTTTTTTTTTGGTGCTTTTGATGTAAATGCTATCAGACAACGTAGCCCTAGTATTTAGCTTATTTACAACAACAAAAAGCGGCCAAGTGCGAGTCGGACTCGCCCATGAAGGGTTCCGTAGCAACAAGTAACATAATATAAAAGTTATTGGATGGATTACGATTTATGACGTATTAAAAAAAACTACTTACTAGTTCTCGTTCAAACCAATTTTGGTTGGTAGTTTAATGTACATCATATATATTTTTTAGTTTTATCATTCTCTTATTTTAGAAGTTACGGGGGGACACTCACACTTTTTACCACTTTGGAAGTGTCTCTCGCGCAAACTATTCAGTTTAGATAAAAATGATATTAGAAACCTCAACATCATTTTTTTCATAGATGTTGATGACACGTATAGGTTTGATGTTTTTTTTTTTTTTTGAATTCAGTTCTAAGTATGGGAACCCCAAAATTAATTGTTTTTTTTTTTCAATTTCGGTGTAAAAATCTTAATGCGGTTCACAGAATACATCTACCTACCAAGTTTCAACAGTATAGCTCTTATAGTTTCGGAAAAAAAAGGCTGTGACATACACGGACAGACAGACAGACATGACGAATCCATAAGGGTTCCTTGTCTTTGACTACGGAACCCTAAAAACAGGCCTCTACCTCAACGAATCGAGTCACAATGGCCAAAAAAGTGTAAGAGCTCCGTTTGTCTTAAAAACACATAACTCGAAAACTACTAAAAATCGCGGAACATACATGGGGGTGATTCGGGTACCTCTGGGGGTAACCTTTCTTTGGACTTCGGCTTGACACTACTTTTTTGGACACACTGTATATATTATTACTTTGTTGATAATTTTATACCAACAATTTTATGAAATAAATAGATGTTCCATAATAACATATTTTTTGGCTGACGTTACTTTCACTCGTTTTAGATGTAGGTATTTCTAAGTGGGATAAATACGGACTCTAAAAATGAAATGAATATTAATGGTATGAAACCGGAATAATTATTATTACTTTCAGCTCGTGGGATGATTTTCTGGGATCAATACGGATGCACCCCGCGGTCGGGGGCCAGTGTAAGCAGTGCAGCGCCACAGTATATATATTAGTTACTTAGCACCGCACCGAACTTACATAGATAATACTTCAAAAATGCATGTTCCGTATATAAATTCCAGTATTAAATGGACGGTGAATGTAGTACTAATCAAATGAATAAGTTTAAGTGAAATTCCAGAATTGCCTGAAATTTCCCCGAAGTAGGGCGACAATAAAATATGGAAAAAGTGACTTCCGTGTGAGGTACCCAGGTGCAATCCTGGTAATTTATTTGGCCCATTTTTCTGGTAATTCTGTCAATTTGCACCGACAACTTCAATTTGCACCGACAACTTCAATTTCCCCCGAGCCGCAATACACAAAAAAATTTTTTTTAGAAATGTTTTTTTTTCGTATGTTCCTTAAGTCGGATTAAAAAAATACATGGTGCAAATGTAGATCATAACGGTCTTAAGTGTATGCCAAATTGCACTGACTACATCAATTTTCCCCATTAAGTTACGGGTATTATAAGGTTTTCACCCTATTTCACCCTGTTCCGGGGGAGTGAATATGCTGAAAGTTATATTAGAGGTGATTTTCAAGCAAAACAAAACAATTAGAAAAGGTTTTGTGACTACATCTAATTACTTCCACACTTTTGCTAAAAATCACCTAATTTGCTTGTACTAAAAGCACAAAATTCTGACACTTCCGTCCCTCTACGTATTAGAAGTAGCTCTATTTGTAAAAAACAATCCCCATCTGTTACCCCGGCTATCTGATTTTCTTAGTCGAAACAGGCGGGATAATACTAGGTATAGAACACAACCTGTAAAAACAGCACTAATGCAGAAAAGTATTGTTGGTGTTGCTACCTAAATCTATAATAAATTACCTAGACTATATAGAGATATGAATTTACAAATGTTTAATTAAAACTTAAAAAAATGTTAAATACAAAGTATTATTATAGTCTTGACGAATTTGTAAATGATAAATTATAATTAATTGTTAAATTTTTGCATGTTAAGATTATACGCATGCCATCTCTCTACCTAATTTGCATACCGTAACCGGTCAAGCATGTTGTTTCACTATTATACTTTTGTCATCTTTTTTACACATGTTTTCTGCAAATAAATATCTTTGAATCTTTGAATCTTTGAAGGGGTAAAGTGGTCTGATGCTAGATGAAGCGAAGCGAAGCTATCAACTGCTACATAGCCGGCAATTCGGTTTTAGTAAAGGGAGATCCACTTTGGATGGTGGGTTGGAACTGACGTCTTACATACTGAATACTTGGGAGGATTCACAGGACGCATTAGGAGTCTTTTGTGACCTTTCAAAAGCGTTCGATTGCGTTGACCACGAAACTCTTTTATCATAAAACTAAAATACTATGGTGTAACGGATAATGCTTTGAGTTTGACTGTGTCATATTTGAACGATAGAGAACAGCGAGTAGCAACAGTAATGTGATGTCTTCTGGATCAGTTATTAAATTGGGGGTCCCTCAGGGCTCAATATTGGACCCATTCCTTTTTCTTGTGTATGTTAATTACCGGCCATTTATGGTACATAAACAAACAAATAATGAAATCGTACTTTTTGCAGATGGCACATATCTTCTATTTAAGGCTAAAAGGAGAGCTACTGACGTAAATATAATTAATAACGCTTTAAAAGTAGTTAGCAAATGGTTTTCTTCAAATAATTTAGTATTAAATCCTTCTAAAATGAATTCTGTCAAGTTCTCATTGGTAAATAAAAAACAACAATATAGATTTAATGGAATCCACAAAAAAAATAGGAATAATACTGGATAGTAAGTTGCAATGTTGCTAAACTAGGGGATAGGCTAAGCTCAAAGAGAGGTGCGAAAGCTGACAGACGTGACAACTGCAGTGCTAGGCTTGTTTATTTCACCTATTTCCATAGCATAATGAGTTATGGAATACTTCTATGGGGGTCAGCATCAGATAGAAATGTAGTTTTTGTCCTTCAAAAAAGAGCTAGAAGAGCAATTTATAATCTATGCTCACGATCATCGCTAAGAGACGTATATAACAAAATAAATATAATAACAGTTCCTTCTCTTTATATGAAAATATTATGTATTTACGTAAAAACATAGGTAGCTTTAGAAAGCGTTGTGAAGTCCTTAATATTAATACGAGAAACAAAAACAAATTAGTAAATTCGGTAAGTATTTATATTGAAAAAAATAAAAATTGGCAATTCAGTGCGTTTTTACAATAGTATTCCCAATGCCATTTTAGATATCAATGAAACCAATTTTAAGAAATGTATTAAAGATAACTTAATCCACAAAGCAATTATTATTAATGATTACTTGGACGATAAAAACGCAAACCGAAACAAAAATATTTTATATGTCGGAGAGAAGTCATTTGATGAATCTGGAGAAAAGATCTACTGAGATTGAAGGCTTATAAATACCACGTGTACGGCTGCGAACAATCGTATTCTGTCGTGTCGCGCCACCCAAACGAATGCGCCCGAGACTTGTTTACGCAAAGAAGCAAGGCGATCGACGCTCGGATATAAAAGGAGCGTGCGGAAGCAACAGAATTCATTATAACATCGGCGTTGGCAGAGTGCACACGTTTTAATCAACAAAATCTAGTTAAAAGTCAGTTTGAGGTCAAGTAATAAAATCTTAGTGAAACCTCTTTTGTGTTCTCCTCATTTGCACAAGACCCACTCGAAAGCCCCTGAGTTGCCTTATGCCGTTCTGAGAGATAGTGATCATCACTCATCCGTCATCAGAAGTGGGATTGGAATCAAATTCAATCCCAACCACTTCCTCATCAGCTCATTCACCACCTGATGTAACACAACGAAGTAACATGATAGTCACACAACAGCATGTGCTGTTGCCTATACTTAACTCATCAATGACTGGTATACCACAACCATTGCCATTATCATCACCACCACCATCACATCGAATTAACATCGATGCCAGGCAATAGCAGGACATGCTGTTGAATACGCCTACGATTAACCCATCGATAGGTGGGGTACCACCACAATGAACGTTGGTAGCCTGCTGAAAAGACTGGCCAAAATGTGATTCGATGATTGGATTGTGACCACGTATATATGGGAAGACCTGCGTAGCAATCTCATTACCACATTCAAACCAGAAAACAGGTATTGCAAAAACAAAAATGGGTGAGTTATTGTCTTACTACGAACATCTTGGTATAAATATCAACGCTATAGAATCAGGAGTCAGCCGAGGGAACGGACAAGTTCAACGAGTCATGGCAACACTCAAAAATTCATTGGTAATTATGAATAATTACGAAACAGAACCATGGCACACCACACTTAAGGAACTTCAGCTGGCAATGAACTTCACCAGGCAATGAACTTCACCCAACATCGTGACACAGGTATTGCTTGCTCACACTCATCACCCAGCTAAAATACTGTATCCCACCTGAACTACTAAATCTCGTAAATATTGGCGAATAAGCCGTTGACATTGAAGCATTTACCCGACATGTACTTAAAACAAAGGGTGTGTCAAACTGTTGAACAAAACGAGCAGCACTTCGAAAAGCGCAACCTACGAAAAGCAAAGATTCGTAATTTCCAAAGAGGTAATTACGTAAATAACAAATAACTCTGATTACAAATAACCTTCGAAATCAAACATCATCATCATCAGCTTATGGGGGTCCGATTCTGGACATAGTCCTTCACTATGAAATGCCACGACGAATGGTCATCTCCATCCACCGCCTGTCTACGACCTCTTTAATGTATTTAATCCATCAAAAGGGGGAGCAAGATTTTTCTTTGGCGTCAAACTTAATTTGATCTTAAATTAAGTGAACTTTATGAGAGTTTCAGTATCCTGGAGAACGATCGCTATCTAGTAAAGAGAGTCATTGGCAGAAAACGACCACGAAAATTTGCCCACGACCAGCTTCGTCGAGCTCCACAACCTGGCGATCAAGATACCGTATCGGCGGCAGAAGATGAATCACCAGCTTCTCAAGACACCGCTGCATCACCGAGCGAGCCTGTGCCGTCCACCCCACGAGCTGGGCTGCCTGAGCAACTAACTCGAGATACAAGTGATGAAGGCACACTATCAGAATAAAATTGCAAGTTAAGTACCAAACTACACTGCCATCGTAAAACTCATCCTTTTAATCTTAACATTAGAGAACCCCTGTGTTTAACACAGCACCAACCTAGACCTAATTCCTAATAGAGTATCTGTGCACCACGGCGTACAAGACCACTCAGAGCACAGCATCAACTCTTTCCCTTATTCAACGAGTCTACGAGAATCCACGAGAATTTGTAACCTAACATTTTAGAACCCCTGTGTTTAACACAGCACCAACCTAGAACTAATTCCTAATAGAGCCTCTGTGCACCACGGCGTACAAGACCGCTCAGAGCACAGCATCAACTCTTTCCCTTATTCAACGAGTCTACGAGAATCCACGAGAATTTGTAACCTAACATTTTAGAACCCCTGTGTTTAACGCAGCACCAACCTAGACCTCATTCCTAATAGAGCCTCTGTGCACCACGGCGTACAAGACCGCCCAGAGCAGCATCAGCTTTTTCCCTTATTCAACGAGTCTACGAGAATCCACGAGTACAAGTACCACAGAGTACAAGTACCACAGAGTACAAGTACCACAGAGTACAAGTACCACAGAGTACAAGTACCACAGAGTACAAGTACCACAGAGTACAAGTACCACAGAGTACAAGTACCACAGAGTACAAGTACCACAGAGTACAAGTACCACAGAGTACAAGTACCACAGAGTACAAGTACCACAGAGTACAAGTACCACAGAGTACAAGTACCACAGAGTACAAGTACCACAGAGTACAAGTACCACAGAGTACAAGTACCACAGAGTACAAGTACCACAGAGTACAAGTACCACAGAGTACAAGTACCACAGAGTACAAGTACCACAGAGTACAAGTACCACAGAGTACAAGTACCACAGAGTACAAGTACCACAGAGTACAAGTACCACAGAGTATAAATTCCACGAGTATAAGTACCACAGAGTACAAATTCTACGAGTATAAACAATATTCCAACACATGATTGATGTGCTTTGGTATAAGTAACAAAATACAATAGCGCAACCCAAGTTGCCTACAGATACCAATCTCAGAAAAAAAAAACACCTCATTGTTTCAGACACTCGCAAGACACAAACCAGGCTGGTGTAGAGCGCGCACTGCCTGTCAGTATGGCCGTGGCGGTCATGAACAATCAAAAATGCTAAGAATAGCTAAGAAACGTGAAAAGGAAAAGAAGAAAAATGAAAAGAAGAAAAAAAAAAACATGATGAGCATTCCGACGGGATGACTGGCATGACTTTGTCACAGTATTCCGACATGAGAGACTACCTGATTTGGCGGGTTGACGATTATGATGAGAAGGAATTGAGTGCTGATGTCCCACTGTTTGGATTAGCTGAACACAATGACCGAGCATAGAGCATGGACTATCGGATCATTTTTCTAATACCGGTATTTTTTCGATATCCTTACAAATATGTATTCAGTAAGTTATCTTGTCTTGTTATACGTAAAGGATGATATAAACGCACAAACTATCATCTAAAGGAACACAAAATCTACATTTTTACCACGCACATTATGTTACAATCATAATTAACACAACATAAAAAAATAAATAGATAACATTAATTGGAATTAAAAAAATGTAAGTAACTTTAAAAAAAAAACAATAATATAAAAGCATAATATAATTATTGAATTCCCGTTTTTTATTAAATTTTAAAAATTTGGAGTAAATGGAATAATATATTCAGTATAATGAACTAGAATACATGTACGTACCTACCTACTTACTAAGCGTGATTCATTCATTCATTGTCTTGGCCTTCTCCCAATTTATTTGGGGTCAGCGCAGTACTACGTCTTTTTGTTCCACTCTCCTCTGTCAGCCGTCACCTCATCATTCACTCCCTTCTCATTCATATCATCTCTCGCGCAATCCATCCATCTTTTCTTAGGTCTTCCTCTTCCCTTCCATCCACTTACATTCATATTCATTACTTTCTTAGGTACATGTGTTTTATCCCTCCTCATAACATGCCCATACCAAGCTAAACGATTTCCTTTCAACTTTTCCGTACTTTGTTATTTTCAAACTTCCTCTTATATACTCATTCCTTATTTTATCCATTCTTGTCACTCCATACATTCATCTCAACATTCTCATCTCTGCTGCATGCAATCTTCTTTCATCCTTCTTCTTCAAGGCCCAGCATTCCGATCCATACATAACGACAGGTCTTATAACGGATTTGTAAATTTGACCCTTCAACTTGCGTGGTATCCGTGGGTCACATGTTGTTGCTGTGACCTGTCGCCATTTCATCCACCCTGAGTTGATCCGATGCGTGTAATCCCGGTCAATCCCACTATCCCCCTGTAAGAGTGACAACTAGCTAACGAAAATTGGAGGAGACCGGTGTGAACATTTCGGCAAGTGTTAATGTCACAGTATTGGAGAGACCGCCGAAATTGCAGAATATGTACTCGGTTTTGGTTCTGCTGACTTTCAGGCCAACACTCTCCAGTCTTTGCCGCCATTCTTTTACTAAGCGTGATTGATAGAGTTTTAAATTATGTGTAGGTATCTAATTACAACTAACAAAAAGAAAATTATAGGCTGATCAACTTATGTACTTAAATTTTATTTTGTGAATGACTAAAATAATAATAATAGTATGAATAAATGACTTAAATAATTAAAATAAAAAACTGAAATCCAAACAAAATTTAAGTACACTGGGTGGTTTTGTCATGGTGGCAAAGCAACGGCATGCTAAACTTATGGCTTCGACGGTGATGACGACGGTCACTAATTGACTAAATAGACCTTGATGGAACAACGACCGCAAAAAGCAGAGGCCATCTATGAGACGATCTCATCTTATTGCATGTGTAGGCAGCAGAGGAGAAAGCCCTCACACTTCTTGGTGGTATTGTCAATAAATATATATACGCATTGTGAAGCCACCATTACAACCATTTTAAAATAGTGCCATCTCAATCCGTATGAGTTTTGATTCTTATCACCATCATTGCCACAGTCAGCCTCATCTTCTCTTTCATTTATTGTACGTCTTCTCTCATTCTTTAATTATTTATTTATTTAGTTCCGTTGCAAAATCAACACTTTCGCCACTAACGCTATATCTGCAACCAAATTTTCACCAATTGCAGCAGTGGTCAAAACGTATAGTCAATTTCCTCAACCATTTCTTGGTTGGTTAATTTTGGGAACTCATGGGTAGCAACTTCACTGAAATATGTTTCATGATTATGAAGGTTTTGTAAAATGGTTGCAATGCTAAGACGTCTTTCGGGAGTTAGATAGGTCAATTAGGTAGGTGAGCTACCTAATTAAAACTTATTAATAGTAAGTAATAAGTAGGCAAAGGTAAATAAGTCACCTTGTGATACTATATTTATGTTTCTGCAGCATAATTGAAACAAGAAATGTAAAATTAAACCTTAGCTTCATTAAAATAAAGCCTTAGCCTAACTAGTTTCAGTCACGTAGCGCCGCTATTTTTATCTTATATTTTTTTAATTTAATATCGAAAATCCGGTTTTAGTCCAGCCCAATACCGGTTTTTCAATATCGGATTATTTGACCGATATTCCGGTATTTCGATACTATCGAAAATTCGGTATCCATGCTCTAACCGAGCAAGTTAAAGTCATTGTAGTTGTAGTATTGTGCGTACCACTAGAGTCATTTAGCAAAATCGCGAAAAAAAATGAAACCCCACCAAGACGTTTCTTGCTAGTTCTTTTACTCGAGATGGGCCGGTTAGGGTTGAGAACAAGCGTAATCTTTATCTAAATCATAAAAAAAAAAATAATAATAATAATAATGCTGGACAGTTCACACAACAAAAAAAAAAAAAAATATTATTAAAAAAAAAAGATCATTTTCATTTTTTTTTTTTTTTTTTTTCATTATCTAAATCATGATTAGTATCTGTGAGTTTGACCACATAAAATGAAAAAGCAACAATAATAATTTTAAAATGAAACATTAAGTATTCTTATCTGAACTCATTGACATACCCATTTTTATTTTAATGTGAGTGCTGAGGCTCTGAGGCTATGAGGTCTAACGAGTGTTTCAGTACAATATTATTCATGTGATGAGTTGTGAGGCTCTGAGTTAATGATCAAAATTAGCGCTGAGGCTATTAGATCTGACGGCAATAAGCTTATTACAACTTTTTGATTGTGTTATTTGACGAGATAAAATTGCTTAGTGTTGTTTCAAACAAAATAAAATAAATAAAAACGAAGTGTGAAATGCGAATGTGGGCCTAAAAGTGACTAAGGCGCAGGGACGCGCCTGTTGTCAGTATGGCCGTGTCGGAGAGAAGTCATTTGATGAATCTGGAGAAAAGATCTACTGAGATTGAAGGCTTATAAATACCACGTGTACGGCTGCGAACAATCGTATTCTGTCGTGTCGCGCCACCCAAACGAATGCGCCCGAGACTTGTTTACGCAAAGAAGCAAGGCGATCGACGCTCGGATATAAAAGGAGCGTGCGGAAGCAACAGAATTCATTATAACATCGGCGTTGGCCGTGTGCACACGTTTTAATCAACAAAATCTAGTTAAAAGTCAGTTTGAGGTCAAGTAATAAAATCTTAGTGAAACTTCTTTTGTGTTCTCCTCATTTGCACAAGACCCACTCGAAAGCCCCTGAGTTGCCTTATGCCGTTCTGAGAGATGGTGATCATCACTCATCCGTCATATACCTACAAAATCATAATAAAGCGGCCGTAAATAAGCCTTGTGAAGAACTAATCTGCTTACTAACTACAATAACATGTAATTTAGTTGCAGCTGCACAGAGCTTATATATCAAAAATTGAAATAAATAAGATTTTCTTGTGAGAATAAATTCTTAATCCAGAAGTTTGGAACTGTCAGCACATGGTGTTTGCCAATCCAGGATTGGCATTAGGTTAATTATTGTAGTTAGTAACCAGATTAGTTCTTCACAAGGCCGCTTTATTATGATTTTGTATAAAAGGTTTTTGTTTTGGCTCATCTGTAGAGACATTTTAACTATAATTTTAATTTTAGGTAACCTAGTACTTATCTGACAAAGCCCCTATACAGCTGCAACTAAAGATGTACTAGCTACCGTCCTAATATTATATTTTTCCATGTATTAGCAAATTGACGAAACTAAGTGTGCTCAAGGTCCCTATGGTTTAAAATAAATAAATATGAATATGCACGGGTATTAAGCTTTAGCATTGAAAACTTAACACAAGTATAGATTTTAAAGGATGTAATTAAATGATCATTTAAAAAATCTAAACGGTCATCTTTTTTAATGATTGATCGTCTTTCTCTCAGACATAAAATAAATAAAATCAATCAATATTTTAACCTGTTTTGAGCTATGCAAAAAATATTCGAGTTGTTTTGATTGATTTTAGGTTGCTTAAATCCTCCGATATTACATAGGCTATTGAGTATTGGCGTGCAGGTGCCGGTTCTGGTTCGCTGGGGGCCCTGCCGGGCCACGCTTGCCTTCCGTTCGCTGGCAGCTTGTGGTGATCACTGTTCTCTAGTGTTTTAAATCCATGACGGACTGTCACTCATTTTTAAAGGACCAATAATCATTTATAGGTGCTCATTTACAAAAAAGATCAATTAGACTTTAGCTAGCGGATCAAATAATATTATACCGCTTTAAACAATGTATTAATTAATTTGCGGAGGCTTCGCGTCTTGACACCTCTGGCGAAACTCCACCCAGCGTTCCTCGGTGCGAAGCTTCAATGCAGGAAATTCGCATCCAGCAAAAGGAAGTGCTCAGAACGCTACGTAGTCTCGACGTGAATAAAGCTAGCGGTTCGGATGGTATCTCGGCCATAGTGTTGAAAACCTGTGCCCCTGAGTTGTCTACAGTATTAACGCGACTTTTCCGCCTCTCTTTGAAAACTGGTGAAGTCCCTTAATCTTGGCAGCTCGCTAACGTGCAGCCTGTACGCAAGAAAGGCAGTCGTGCTGACCCTTCAAACTATCGCCCTATTTCAGTCACCTCCCTACTTTGTAAATGTATGGAGCGTGTACTGAATAGGAAGCTCCTTGGATACCGCGAAGGTAACGACCTCCTCAGTGATCGCCAATACGGATTTCGCCAAAACCGGTCCACTGGGGACCTTCTTGTGTATGCCACGCACATTTGGAGCGAGGCCATCGAGAAATATGGTGAAGCACTGGCTGTTTCATTAGACATCTCGAAGGCTTTTGATAGGGTTTGGCACGCTAGCCTTATTGGCAAGCATCCTGCCTACGGACTGCCAGTTCAATTCTGCTCCTGGCTCGCAGACTTTCTGAGGGAAAGATCCATTCGAGTAGTTATTGACGGCTGCTCGTCGGATCAATTGGCTATTAACGCCGGGGTACCTCAGGGGTCAGTGCTATCTGCCACACTGTTTCTGCTGCACATTAATGATCTGCTAATGCCCGGTATCATTGGGTATGCAGACGACAGCACAGCTGTGGAGAGATATGTTTCTACTGCGCGAGCTAGGCAGAATGAAATTCAGGAGTTAAGAGATGAGATGCTGCAGCGTCTGAATTTGACTCTCAAGGCTGTATCCGACTGGGGCGATGTCAATCTAGTCAAGTTCAACGCCTCTAAAACGCAGGCTTGTCTCTTCTCGGCGAAAAAAAGTCCGTTTCTCCAAGTTCCTGTATTCCGAGATCTACCTGTAGCTATAGGAGATCACCTCGAGCTCTTAGGTGTTTCGCTCACGCCTACTCTCAACTTTGGCTCCTACATCGAGTCTAAGGCAAAAACAGCTGCCATGAAGCTAGGCATCCTAAACAAGGTAAAGCGTTACTTCACACCAGGACAGCTTCTCAGTTTATATAAAGCACAACTCCGGGCTGGTATGGAGTACTGCTGCCATGTTTGGGATGGCTCGGCCAAACACCAGCTTGCTACCTTGGACTCGATCGAACGTAGAGCTTTCAGGCTTATAGGTGAGCAACATATGGCGGAGACTAAGATCCAGAGTCTCAAGCACCGCCGTTTGCATGCCTTGCGATCTTCTATATGTTACATTTCGGTGAATGCTCCCAGGAACAGTTCAGTTTCAGTTCTACCTTTATAATGCGAACTGCTAAGGAGTGGAATGCACTGCCGTCGTCTGTCGTTCCTGAAAACTATAATCTGGGTCTCTTCAAGTCAAGAGTGGAATAGGTGCCTTCTAGACCTTTGTGCTTCATCTTCGGGCACATCGTCACTAACCAACAGGTGAGATCGTGGTCAAAAAAAGGTCCATCAATGTTACAAAAAAAAAAAAAAAAATAGAGTCAAAGTACGTCGGAGGATGGAGGCAGCCCAAGATCATTCATTATAGCCTTGTACGGGGTAGGCCAATGTCCAGCAGTGGACTTCTGTAGGCTGGTGATGGTGATGGTGATGATGGTGATGATGGTGATGGTGGTGGTGATGTAATGATGATGATGATGAGAGTACCTTTTCTCTCCATCACGGGCAATATCCCCAGTATCAAGTCTCTTCCAACGAGTCACAACAGGATCAGCTGCGTGATTGGGTCCCCAGCGTCCGAGCACTCCTCGGCCCACAATTCCCGTTCGTCCAATTGGGTTTAATGGATATCCATTCTGTATTTTATACTGGCCCATGTAACTGACCCTGCTCACATCACCATCAATGCTGTTCCAGTTCGGCTTGAAGTCTTTTTGTCCTTAAAACAAAACATGGAAGGGGTTTCCAAAATCGACCATTAATATAAGGGTTGAGGGGGGGGGGGGGGGAGAAGGGGGGACTCCCCTTTCTTCATCGTTATACTCTTGGCAGAGTGGTTGTGGTCGTCACTTCAGGGTCTGTGGCTCGCTTCACAATCCATCGCCACTCATCTCGTACCGAAGCTTTCTTGATGCAATCATGCAGTGGACCGTCCAAAGCTGCCTTGATTTGGTCAGTCCATTTCATGGGTGATCTGCCCCGTGCTCATGTGCCCTCCACTCTACCCTGTACAAGAAGGCGTTCAATGGAAACCTCTCCGTGTCGCGACACGTGTCCAAAGAAAGTATGGATGCGAGATTGCACTGTAGCATAACAAAATCCACTAAGATCCGTCTTGTTAGAGCGATAGTGTTTCCCATATTCCTCTGTGCTGCAGAAACATGGACTCTACTCCCTCTATAAGTGAGGAAACGCGAATCTTTTTGTCCTTAAAGAAACATCCCTCCCAATCTTCTCCCCCATCTCCCTCTCCAGCCTTATACTAATGGTCGATTTTGGAAACTTGAGCCCAAAACATGGTTATTTTCTGTCATTAAAACCAACTAAGGGATTACACAAGGGGATGGGCAGCAGCATCCACCTGAGTGCTGAACACCGACAACAACAATCACTAATCTGCCTGTCAAACGTGGTGATTATGGCAAATCCCCCATTGCATTCTATGGGATGACCTGCAGTAGAGGTGTGGAGGGTGTGAGTTTCTTGTTAACTTCCAAAAATCTATGGATTTCTTAAAAAAACTGAAGAAAAAAACTACACTAAAGACTTACCGATTTCAGGGTCTGCCCATGGCTGCCCATGCAGTGAGGGTGCAGAATGGTTCACAGGCTTGTAATTCTTGTACTCCACTGACCAACCAACTTTTTCATCCGGTACGGGGAACCTCTCTACATTCGAGCGCGGATATAACCCGCCTCGACATTTGATATGCATCGAAATCATAGCGAGCGCGGGTCTTATCATTAAAATGCTTAAAAAAATAAGATACGCCCATTTTACATTGATTAAGTTATTGTTTACACACATTTTTATTTAACAAGCAAAGACAAGCAAGGTACTTTCTGTGGACAGGAATTAGCATTAGCAAATTTTTTGCATCGTTTGGTAAAATTGTTTGTTTACATTTTTACAACTGACTGAGCATATCTTACAATGATCACAGTCTAAACTTTGCCCAAAGACTTTGCACAAAGGCACAGATAAAAGAATACTCAAGTCTCAAAGGTAACGTAACTACCGGTAACTACCATGTCTACCATGGATGTAGTACCAAGTACATCTTCCTTCTGTGGTAGCTGGTAGCTATCTACCTATTAAGTATAGTATTCTTTTATCTGTGATATGGTTTAGGATTTTGCCGCATCCGCAGGCAGTCAAAGTCAAAGTCAAAGTCAAAAGTATTTTATTCATTGAAATCACAAGGATCATTTTGGGTTGAAATCTGCCATTTTTGAAAGAAACGTCGTCATTTTTATTTTATTACATTTTAATGTGTTTTTTCGAGTTATTTCGTTTAATTTTAGTGGCATTTTAACCGGTGTAACTTGGATAAATGGCGCATGTGTGATGTAGTGAAATTTGAGTGTATTGCGAGTCTTTTCGAAATGGTGGATTTTTTCCTGTAACAACTCAGTTTTTCAGCCACAATTTAAACTGGGTTAGGACTAGACGGAGACTCTTGACGACTTGAATATAAATAAAACTATAATAATTATATCACTTGACATTGGCTAAATTGTTGCAAATAATGCACAGAAGCCATTACCTAAGATAAGAAGAAGAAGATCATTTTGTATGCACACCAGTGCACTTCTGCACTTAGCCAAGCTAAGGATTAGGGACAGCTCTGTATGTGAATGTGGTCTAGATGAAGGGAGTATTGACCATATCTTATTTTCATGCCCGCGGCTTCAGCTATCTCTGTTTGATGTCACTCCCCCAGAAATCCCTCGTCCTTTTTCCTCTAAATCCCTTTTATCCCTTGTATATACTCGCTTTATATGTATATTGTGTAAATTTATCAGTAGAAACAACATAAAATTGTAAGATCATATACAATATAAATGTATATTATGTGTATAGTTTTGTATGTATATTGATTGTGTGAATATTTTGTTTTGTTGTTATGTGTATTCGTTTTTTTTTTCAGTTAAGTGTGAATCAATTTGTATTACATAATCACGTACGATACCGTACCTTTATCTTTCCTCAAACTCCCAGCACTTTTTGGTTTTATGCCAAGTTAATCACCTGTCATTGGCAAACTCTTGTGGCACCACTACCGGTCCGCTGAATACGCCAAAAAAAAAAAGAAGAAGAAGGATCATTTTGAATCGTCTTAAAAAATAAATTTACATTTACTCCTGTTCCAACGCAACCAGATCTAGAAGAATCAGGCAACAAACACGGTCTGTTTTTCTTTTAATGATCCTTCTTACTACTAGGTGGGGAGCGCCTGTGTGGTGCCTCGAGAACAAGTGGAAGCTGCTTCAAGGAAAAAAGGAAAACCAAATTAAAAGCCTTACTTAGGTAGGCAGTCAAAAGTAAGATGATAGAGAGAATCAGCAAAAGTTCATAAGGCAGCACACACTACGCTTGATATACTCATAAATAACACATCTGTAATAAATTATATGCAGGTACAGACATTGCAAATTGACAAATTAGGTGTCGAGGGGCAGAGCGACATCAGGCCACGCGGCTTTATCATTAACATAGTCATGTAGTGTGTAATACGCTTTCTTAATTAAATTATTCTTTATGTAAGATTTAAATCTTCGAATCGAAAGTTTAGAAGCACTTTCTGGAAGTTTATTATAGAACCGAACAGTATTCCCCATAAAAGACCCACTTACTTTTTTTAATCTAAATTTGGGAATACTCAGTTTATTTTTATTTCTCGTGTTAAAACAATGCACGTCACTTTTTTTCATAAATCTATCTAAGTGTTTATGTGTATATAATAAGGTTTCGTAGATGTATTGCGATATTACCGTGAGAATGTTAATTTCCTTAAAACGCTCCCTCAAGGAGTCACGTGGCTTCATTTTATAAATGGCACGTATTGCCCGTTTTTGTAAAACAAATATTGCTTGGATGTCTGCTGCTTTCCCCCACAGTATGATGCCATATGACATAACACTATGGAAGTAGCCAAAATAAACTAGCCTAGCTGTAGCTTCATCAGTAAGCTGCCTTATCGTACGAACTGCATATGCAGCGGAACTCAGTCTACCCGCAAGTGCCTCAATTTGTGGTCCCCACTGCAAACTTGCATCAATATTAAGTCCTAAGAAAACAGTAGAGTTCACAAGATTGAGTGTCTCGCCATTTACTTTAATATTAGTTGGGTAATGTTTTACATTTGGCAAAGTGAATTTAATGCGTTTAGTTTTTTTAGCATTAAATAACAGATTATTTAGTTACTTACACATTTACATTTTTACAACGTTTACAACCACCACGAACCTATGTTTACATACCTATATATTCGTAATTCGTGTTTACAACTGACTGAGCACCATCTAAATAAATAAATGATCAATGTCTGACTGTACGTTTTTTTTTCTTTATAATTTCCGGAGCCGTTGTCACAGATTAAATAATAGGAGAAAAAGTTCATGCCATGGATTAATAATGCACACACAGAGTGGAGCTCGTTTAAGGACCACAAGTTTAGTGAAATGAAATGGAAGTTAATTGCGAGACTTTTCAAATTGGTGGAAATTGTCTAATTTCCAATCTATTTCAGTTTTTTAAACAAGTCATAGAAGAATAGATAGACCCTTGCGTCTCGTCCCATGGATGTCGTAAAAGCCGACTACGGGATTACCCGGACTCTAGTAACATTGTCCTGGCTGCTATGTGCTATTTACTGGAAGAATGTGTTAGCAGAGTCAGTCATGGGAAGCAATGGCGGCGATGAGCTCACCACTTGTCACTTCTATGACGATCTCTGTGGCGCGGCGGGCGAAGGTTCGTTTGCGACACGACGCAGGTGGTTGCAGGTAGAGTACGCGTCATGTAAAAAGAACGCTGGAACGTATGAAGAAGTATGACCGCCAGCGTTCTTTTTACATGACGCGCATTATAACATTCTCACGGTAATTACGCAATACATCTACGAAACCTTATTATATACACATAAACACTTAGATAGGTTTATGAAAAAAAGTGACGTGCATTGTTTTAACCATAGATTTAGTATATGTACTAGATCTACAATCAGAGATCGAAGATGGAACCAAAAAAAATATGTGCACGTGTTGGTGAAAGTCTATGTCTGAGTTAAAAATAGTGTTGTCCTCGACCAACACTTTTACATTGTCGATAGAATTCATCAACCGTCCGTGATGTGTATGGTAGATAAATACATCTTAATGCAGATTAAGTCTTTCATGAAGAACAAGTTTGGCAGATTTGACGTCATAAAGAGAATAAGGTTCTTATTCCAATTTTGAATACAGTTAATAAATAAACCTTTATTATTTATTGACCCCTAAATATTACGGTTTTATTTATAGGTGGGATCTTAGAGTTTCCCTTTTAAATTTAAACTTAAAATGTTTGCTGCATATACCTAGTGGAGTTCTTATTTGAGTCCATCCCACTCTTCTTATAACCGATAACCATTTTTCTCGTAGCAAAGGATTACTTGGAAATCTGAAAGCACAAAAACATTTTATATAAGTCGTGCTACGTCCATATAATTTTTCATTCTGTTACTTTATCTATAGACAATTTGTTACCCCAAAGTTTATTATTTTTCAAGTGTAAACCACGCTTTATGGATAACATTAAATTTAAATGTAACCCAAAAATTCCGTTCTAGCGGGACTCGAACCCGCACCCTCGCCTGTCATCGGCGATGCCTTAAACAATTTAGCCATAGATCGAGCTATGACGCTGGAGACGAAATTTGTGGGCACTATCAACTCGGCTATAGCGCCAAGTTGATAGTGCTGTATCTACAGGTGTTTCATTGGAAACCTTCTATTCAAAGTTTGAAAGTAAAGGCATCGCTGATCACAGGCGAGGGTGCAGGTTCGAGTCCCACTGGAACGGAATTTTTGGGGTATATTTAAATTTAATTTGTTACCTATTATTTTATTAAGCAGAAATAAACAATATTTATTTATAAAAAATAAAAAATAAATATACCCTTTCGGGGAAAAAGGCGTGTGTATTAATCAACAACGTAAATATTTACTCCAAAATATCTACTACACAAACTGCAATAAAAACACCCGTGGTGCTTTAAAGTTACCTTTTCAATAGTCAATACAAAAACACACACCTCAATGTCCACCTGGTTATTATAGATTTAAAAAAATCGGTAAAATGTTAACAGAGCACACAAATTTACTCCAAACAAAGTAAACCTCCATTCTAGGATGGACAAAAATTTAATTTATAGGTAGGTATAGTGCGCGTCATGTAAAAAGAACGCTGGTGGTCAAGCTTCTACAGGCGTTCCAGCGTTCTTTTTACATGACGCGTACTATAATTGTACATTATTTGTAGTAAACTAGATAGGCACTCATTCAATGCATAGTTATACATCTCTCAAATAAGTAGAAAAGTAAGTAATCTCTTAAAAAGAACGCTGGAACGCCTGAAGAAGCTTGACCGCCAGCGTTCTTTTTACATGATGCGCATTATACAACGATATAGACTGCAACAGGACTATCGATATTTCTGACGTCATCACTTGGTCAAGCCCTATCGTAATCAAACATTTTTATATTTTACATAAAATATTGTTTATTTCTAGGTGCAGCAACGAAATATTATTAAAAAATATAAGGGAAAGTCCTAATCTACGAATGAAACTGGTTTTTAGGCCATTTACTAAAGCAGAATTGATAAAATAAGCATTACAATCGAACTACCAATAATCTCTTATTTACCTGTGAAACGTGTATTTTCCCGGATAATTACGTCTTGTATCTTCACAGTCACAAACTGAACACGACACCATTGTCATACAAAGTAATATTTGTTATTTAATAGTAAGATTACTAAAATAATTACAAAATTAGTTAAACTGCACAAGAGACCGTCCGGTATGCGCATGTACTCAAGCAAAACATATCACATTCAATCATCGAGCAACACGGAATGGAGACGCCATCAAAGGCATTCCCCGCTGTAGTTCCCCTCTAAATTGAATGCCCTCGAGGGCATACAGCTTATAAAAAACTAGCTGTCGCCGATCGCTCTGTCAGACTGAATCGACTCGCGTGGGAGATAAAGCTCTAAGAAAAATGCCGAATTGTTCAGTTTTATGCTGTAAAAAAATGATTGGATCATCAAATTTACAAAAAGATAGTGTTTCCTTTCACATGTACCTGAATTTCAATTAAATTATTATAACTTATTACATAAAAATTGACCAAGTAAAATTAAGCCGTATAAAAACAAAAGTGGCCATCTCAGATTTTGTAATTTTTGAGTTCGTGTTCGGGGTAAAATAATAAAACTGAACGGTTTAACAAAACAAACCGTGAATATTTTATTCAATAACACTGGTTCACTCTTCACTGCGACTGCACTTCAGTACACTGGTCATTCATTACTCTAAAATCACTGCCAAGTTACGTGATTTATTCGCAATGAAAGCCAATTCCCTTACGACTGCCCTGCTCGCTCTTCAATCGAGCTCCACTTAATCGTGTGACACAGGGGCAACATAAAAGTGACCAAAAGCGTAGATATAAATGTGTATAATACATCAATGTGCATTTCAGGATTTATTCTGCTGACGTAAACATGTATATAACGTGTAATGTCAGTAAGCCAAGATGTGGATGATTACTTAATATCCTTGATTACTAAATACTATTCATTAAACACGTTCGACATCATGTGACATGTGGAATAACGTGTACTTGTATTTGATGGCTATGTAACCACTAACTAACCGGTAACTACTAACTACTACTACTTCGTGTCACAGGCTTTTTCTTGGTTCAGTGACCAGCTTGAGATATAGTGTCCCTGAAAGGGGCCTAGTGACCAATGGTGAAAGAACCAGTATGGTAAAAGGATTCATTGTGCCTCGCAGAGGTGTATGATGATATGTCAACGTAAATGTCATATTTAAAGAAATATAATTAAATCACACTACTATTAACAACAAGTGTAACATGAAAAAGTTTGCATATTTGGGAACTTTGATTACAAGAGATGGCAAGCATGAAGATGATATTTAAATGAGAGTAAATTCTGGAAACCAGGTGAACTTAACGCCTTATTATCAGCCGGAACGTATCCAAAAAGGCACGACTGGATGTGCATAAAGGAGTGTTAGTGCCAAAACTAATGTATGGTGGTAGCGAAAGTTGCTAAGGCAGAATAAACATGAAAGTATAATAAATGCACTGAAGATGAGAGGTTTGAGAAGTATGTATGGTGGACTTTGAGAGATAGAATAAGAAACTGTGTGTTAAGAAAGCATTGTAAAATGAAAGAGCATTTAGATGTTCCCACAGGATCAAGACTTATGCGAGTGAAACCGCGGGTTGCTTTTAGTTTATAATAAGAATAAAACTGCGTGGTTAATTTGATCAAAATCGGTTATATTGATCATACTTAAATAACTTTACTCTTTTAGAATAGAATAGAATAGAATAGAAATAGTTTATTTTGAATAGCAAATACACACACAATAATCGAATACAATACAATAATAACACAAACAGAACACGTTTTATGCTGCGTGTATACTGCCGTCAAAAAAGGCCCGTGCTCAGCATAATGCTGCAGTAAACTGCAGCGCTGATTTTCAGCACGGACCTCGGTTGACGCACGGACACGGCACACACACTGTAAAATACATCAATAGGTAATAGGTTGATATAAAAATTGAAAAATTGAAAAATTGAATTGCTTTTCAGTTAAAAGTAAATAAAGAAGCTTTAAAAAAATCGTTGATAGCCAATTGTTAGGTTACTGTACAATCTTCGCACGTTGTGTTTAACGTTAGCTGAGTCAGTCGTGGGAAGCAATGGCAGGGATGAGCTCACTACTTGTCACGTCTATCTCCCACGATGGTGCAACCCACTGTGAAAAGAGGTCCATTAAGGCTCTGCCTACCCCTACGGGGAAAGAGGCGTGTGTCTATGTATGTATGTATGTAACAATAACAGCCTCAATGCACACTGAAATAGCTTTAAGCTCATTTAACAGTTTTTTTTATTTCTCAAAAATTCCTGAAAGTAAGTTGCCCGTGTTTTCTTATGTACTACAAAATTAGTGATGTGCCTCAATAATAAAGTAGATTTTTTTATCGATAAAATAAATGCTCGTTTATTATGTTTTACAAACTATTGAAATTTGATTTATATTATTCGGGAGACGCCATAGCCTAACCTAACCTAACTTTCTAACCGTTAATCCAATCACCATGAAGGTATTGGTATGTAACAAGGTAGGTAACTGTTATGATTTTAATTTGAAATTATTCATTTTATGCCATAAATTGACGACCTCTGTGGTGCAGAGGACGAAGGTTCGCCTGTAACGCAGGAGGTTGCGGGTTTGATTCCCGCCTCAGAACAAATATTTGTACGATCTGCAGATATTGGTTCAGGGTGTTCTGGATATTTTCTATGTTAATACAAAATAAATATTTATGTATTGTACTGTTGTACTATGTACTATCTATTGTACTAATGTTGTTGTACTGTATTAGGGATATCAGTTATCTAGTCCATAACACAAGCTCTGCTTGGCTTGGGGCTAGATAATAATGTGTAAAATGTGTCCAACATAAAAAAATAAAATAAAAAAATATATATATTATTGAGAACTGTTGAAAACCAAGGTGAAAAGAGGCCCATTTAAGGCTCTGTCTACCCTTTCGGGGAAAAAGGCGTGTGTCTATGTATGTATGTATGTAAATATATATATATAATGAAATTCACTTAGGTACAGACCTTGATTTACAGCAGAAAATGTAACGATTCGGCATTTTAGTATTTGTAGCACTGTCACACTGTTTTACTCTATGCGTCACACGATCGATTCAGTCTGACAGAGCAATTGGCCCATCATGATACAATTTTATTACTAGCAAAAGCAAAACATGCTTGGTGAGGGCTAGCAAGCTTCTTTTCCTTGATTGTTTATATTTAAACACAGAGATGAATTTAAATTACTATGTTAAATTACAACGGATAGTTTTTAAAACAGTTAGTAAAACAGTTTTACTAACGCGTATGCCCAAATGAAATTGTGCATAGCCAGAGGGGAACGCCTTTACTTGATGTAAAGCGCCGCGACCTCCTCGTGTCTCTCTCGTGTGACCTCCAGCGGCGGCCGTGTTGCTCCAAGATATTACTAGCTAGGCTTGCAAGGGCTTCCAAGTTATTTTTACTAGTGTTTTCATGAGTGAACTTATCTAGACATGAATTTAAATTACTATGTGATATTACAAATCTAGAGGTGTGATAGTTTTTCGTAAAAAGTTGCATGCCTACCTAGGTTGTGGGATACGTGATCACGATAAATTAACAAAAGCATTTCCCAGTTTGAACTCGTTTACTCCTTTTCAAGAAAAGTCGTGTCATGTGTGTCCGTCCTGTGTGGTGGGATTTTCCTATTCAAATCCTATTTGATTGACAAAAGAATGAAAAAAATAATATAGCTAGGTATAATTTTTTCAACGCGATTTTCTGTTCACTATATATAGCGCTAAGTATTACTTTACCTACCATCGTTTAGCATCAACATAACTTAACACACCCAACACATACCTACATAGTTCTGATCCCACACTAGGATCCCCTGTGTCGTGGGATAATCATGCCTGAAATAAAAAAAAAACTATTTATAAATTTTAATGACTAATCTAGTTTATTGGCACTTAGGATCATGATTTTTGGTTTTTGACAATAACAGTGAATGACAGATATATATAATACATTGTATATTTCGAGGCCAGAACCGTCATGGATTATGTAGGTTAGTAGGAAGACGGGAGCTAAGTAAAGCGTTTTTTCCTTTTCTTTCCTTTCGTCTCTTTTGACTTGCCAGCCCATAGTTTTATGAAATTATTGTAAGCTTTGAACAAAATTCTAATTCAATTTTCCCAAGAACTAATCATCTCATGAGTTGTTGTAAAGTAAGGTTGTACCTGGGGTACTCAAAATTTTCTTGATTTTTCTCTATACTCTAAGTTTCCGCGTTAACCCCCTCTCTCTCCAGCCTACTACTACCTTTTACTAATCTAAAATATCATAGTTATCCACAAAATGATCTCTATGCTATCCTCGAAAAGTGGGGCGGTTCAGCAACTCCCCCTTCACAGAGAGCGTTCAACCCCTCCCCTCATCCCTAGCCGCCCTTAAATCCTTTAAATGACCCTTGGTGGTAGGCAAAGTAAGTTCTTACCAAAAAGTTATCGATACTATTCATTTATCGACTTGAGTGCTGGAAGTCCCTAGAACGGATGTTACTGTCAATTTTGTGACATAACATGATGTTTGTACACAGAAAGCATCTATGTGTGTATAAAGATTTTTGATGTGTTGCTGTTTATAGATGTGTGCGTTTATAGCGATAGAACGACTGGTTACAAAAGTGTGCATTAAAGTGTAAGTGAGTGCGTGAAGCCCCCCCCAAATATTTCTGAATAAATATGTATCGGTTGACAGCTCTATGGCGTCTCCCCTCCGGTACGGAGGCCTGCGTTGCTCGATGCATTCAATACATTGTTGCTGTCACTTTTCTTCTTCCACGGGGTACATTTAAAAATGACTTCTCTCTCCCATGCTTCGTTTGTCTATTTAGCGTAGCGAAAAAATTCTACGTCTATGGTTTTAACACGATAAATAAAAATAAAATAAATATTCCCAAAAAAAAATTAAAAAAAGTAAGTGGGTCTTTTATGGGGAATTCTGTTCGGTTCTATAATAAACTTCCAGAAAGTCCTTGTAGACTTTCGATTCGAAGATTTAAATCCTACATTAATCTAATTAAGAGAGCGTATTACACTCTACATGACTATGTTAATGATAAAGCCGCGTGGCCTGATGTCGCTCTGCCCCTCAACACCTAATTTGTCAATTTGCAATGTCTGTACCTACATATAATTTATTATTGATGTGTTGTTTATGAGTGGGTATATCAAGCGTAGAGTGCTGCCTTATAAACTTTTGCTGATTGTCTCTAGCATCTTACTTTTGACTGCCTAAAGGCTTTTTAAGTTGGTTTTCCTTTTTTCTTTGAATCAGCTTCCACTTGTTCTCGAGGCACCACACAGCCGCTCCCCAACTAGTAGTAAGAAGGATCATCTAAAAAAACAGACTGTGTTTGTTGCCTGATTCTTCTAGGTCTGGTTGCGTTGGAACAGAAGTAAATGTACCTAAATTTATTTTACATCTCTCATATTCGGTAAGTAAGTCCTTATTACCCCCAAATGGGGCTTGTAGGTGACCAATTAGCGCTCTAAGGTAATAATGTAGCTAGAAAAGCCCTAGGGCGGTAAGTAATCAAAAAAAAACTTCACTCTTTAAAAAAGTTCGCGTACATCTAACCATCTTACTGGCAATAGACATCATGCATTCAGCCCAATGACAAAAGAGGTCGCTTCGCTGTTCAGCCTTGTCTTCGTATGAGTATAATAGTCATCAATTTTAAATATCGAACGGCGAAGCTCAATTTCGTTTTTGAAAAAAATAATTTAAAAAAAGATGAATTAGGCGGTAATGCCGGTTTTTTTCTACTTACCTCACAATCGAGATGTACAGCAGAGTAGTTAGCTCTGGTGTAAGCATCAATGGCACCCTCGAACTATAGGAGCCCTCGCTGCGCTCGTGCGCCTAAATATCTCGGGCTGCAATTGATGCCTTACAGCCCTTGGCTACTAATCTACTATTACATCTCTCATATTCGGTAAGTAGGTCCTTATTACCCCCAAATGGGGCGTGTAGGTGACCAATTAGCGATCTAGGGTAATAATGTAGCTAGAAAAGCCCTAGGGCGGTAAGTAATTAAAAAACTGAATGCATGATGTCTATTGCCAGTATGATGGTTAGATGTACGCGAACTTTTTTAAAGAGTGAAGTTTTTTTTTTATTTACTTACCGCCCTAGGGCTTTTCTAGCTACATTATTACCCTAGAGCGCTAATTGGTCACCTACAAGCCCCATTTGGGGGTAATAAGGACCTACTTACCTCACAATCGAGATGTAAAGCAGAGTAGTTAGCTCGGGTGTAAGCATCAATGGCACCCTCGAACTATAGGCGCCCTCGCATAACGAAGGTATGGCTGTCGTGGGCTCTAGGGCTAAATAACCAGTATAACATCCATTGTTGACCTCTCGTTTCTAGGAATTTGAACGACGTAGGTCTAACTTTTCGAACCACACGTAAGTACATAGATATTTTGTCGAAAGAAATATAATATATACATATATATATATAATATATATAATGCTGGACAAGATCACACAACACAACATTATCTAGCCCCAAGATGAAATAAGATAACCTAGGTACCTAAATCGCGTGTATTCGCGAGTTGTCAGTTTGGGGCGAACCACTAGTTTATTTATTTGTATTCCCACGATGGAGCAAACCACGGTGAAGAGGCCATTTGAGGCTCTGCCTACCCCTTCGGTCGGGGAAAAAAGCGTGTCTATGTAACCTTACTTATAAATCTATGCATTATACGTACCTACCTCTGTGGCGCGGCGCGGCGGGCGAGCAGCCGGCTTTGGCTGAGTTGCGGGTTCGATTAACGCTGCAGGACAAGTGTTTAAATGATCTGCAAATATCATTATATTAGCTTTCAGCATAGTTTTCAGGAAAGACGGACGACGGTAGTGTATTCCACTCCTATTACAATAGGTACACTGTTTATCCCTATTATCTAGGTATACTAATTTTTATCTGTTTCGTAAAGCTAGAAACTAATTTATTTTACCCTTACTTTTACAATTTTCTGTAGTATTAACCAATCTTATTCTAATTCAGTAGTAGTAGAGCTTTTTTGTGAAAGAGTTCGTCCGGGGAAGTACTACCACCATACCTATTTCTGCCGCAAAGCAGTAGTGCTCGCATTGCTGTGTTCCGGTTTGAAGGGTAAGGGTGCCGGTGAAATTACAGGCACATGAGACTTTTCATCTTTATGTCTCAGGGTGGCGGGCGCAGTGCAATGCCACATAGGGTGCGTCCTAGGTGGACGTGACCTATGAGGTAATGCACTGTTCATAGGCAGAGGTTACCGCTTAACATCAGGTGGGCCTCTTGCATGTTACGTCATCCAAGTAGTATAAAAAAAAAAAAAAAAAAATTGTGGCTGTTCGAAACATCCATTTCGCAGAATGTCGGGTTCGGTTAGTAGTAGTAGAGCTTTTTTGTGAAAGAGTTCATCCGGGGAAGTACTACCACCATACCTATTTCTGCCGCAAAGCAGAAGTGCTCGCATTGCTGTGTTCCGGTTTGAAGGGTAAGGGTGCCGGTGAAATTACAGGCACATGAGACTTTTCATCTTTGTCTCAGGGTGGCGGGCGCAGTACAATGCCACATAGGGTGCGTCCTCGGTGGCCGTGACCTATGAGGTAATGCACTGTTCATAGGCAGAGGTTACCGCTTAACATCAGGTGGGCAATCAGTTTGTTCCGTCATTCAAGTAGTATAAAAAAAAAACAGCTGAGTACAGTGGGAGGGAACTCTCGTTTATAAACTTTGGATGTGTAGCACATCTTCCTAGCTCTAGACTGGACCACAGAATAAATATTAGACTGGACGTCAACCGGCTGATAAAAACTGTTTTATTTCCAATTATTTTGAATGTACTGAACAATTTGATTTAAGCATTCTTTTCCACCAATTCCAGTTAGGAATTGTGGCTCTAAATTAATAGAATCTTCTTTCTTGAACAATTTTAGAAATGCCTGCACCAAAGGTTCCACTTCTTCAGAACTTTGGTAACATTCGTCAGTAGAGTTATGCCTTGCAATGGGCTCACCGGGCATGGTTTCTTGTTTTTGCTTGGATTCACTGGTTTGTACCAAGTCTGTTGATTTGTGTGGAGCCTCCATTATAGATGTTATAGTCTCACTTGAATTATTTGCAGAATCAGTTTCAGAGTCTAGTCTAGATTTCTTTACTACTTTTTCTTCCATTCGTTTTAGTTGTCTTTTCTTGCGCCTTTGGTTTGACCAAGTATTCACCTTTGCTACTATATCTAGTGCTATAAGATTACCTCGTTTATCGAGAACTCTATATTGTATTTTTAACTGACTCAAAATCAGTTTGAGCTTCTGGTAGGCATTTTCTATATTATTTACACAGTTAGGCAGTTCTGGCAATTTGTGTACTATTGGTGGTTTCATCTTGCGCGATTTTTCTCTTGGAGGAACTGTAAAAGAAAAAATATAACTATACAAAAACTGCATGCATAGATTTTGGGGGATTAAAAAACAGAAATCAGAATATCATTTACATACCAAGATTGTAAATATCATGTTTCTGATATGTCCAAGCCAGGCCCCATCTTGTGACTCGACCTTGACAAAACTCTGTGTGTGTATGCTTGATTTTGTCAACTTTCAGATCTTGTAATAATTCAGAGAGATTGTACTTGTGGCCGATCATAGTTGTGAATACACTACAATTATATAAAAACTAATATTAATTAAGATTTTCTACAAAAACATTACAATCAATTTACATCCCAATAATCAATACATTAATTGCTTTCACATGGTTACAGTTAGTTGTTACAAATAGGCAGTATATCCAAACTTACACAACATTATTTTTACAATTTTTACTCTCCTTTATTAGTTTTCGACTGAATGCTAGTTCTCCACCTTCTGTTATGAGCTCATGTACAGATCCAGTGAAGCCATTTTTAGGTGACAGCCTAAAAAATAAATTACTGTTATTCCATAGAGAAATAAGTACAAAAATGAAGAACAAACGGAATAAATCCCAAAACAAATGCTTATTTGTAGGTAAATCATAAGGCCTGTTATAGATAAGCTTCATATACTGTACTCACAAGAACAAGCTTTTAAAGGCCTTTGCAAACCAGAGGGACAGTATGTGCTAGCACAACATCAAATGTACAGTTTACCTGGCTGGGCTACGAGACTCGCACAACTCTTGGAGGTTGCTATAGAATGGTGGATTACACATACAGAAATCAAATTTCAGTGAAACATCTACTGTGAATAGATTTTCTATCAGCATGGTTCCTTCATTACTTTTAACTGAAAATAAACAACATTATGATCAAAGTTCTTTGTTTCCTTTGATTATCAAACATTGCTTCCTGAATGACAAAAGAAACAATTTAAATTGCTTTGTGAAGCCAGGTTTTTACGATAAAAGAGCGCTCGGACCAAATCCTACTCGTATCATGTATACACATGATCCGAGAGCACCTAAATGCTGCCAGCATCCTATCTGAGTAGACTAGGACAGTTCCATATCTTGGAGCTGACTCGGAATGCATTGAGCATAATATTAGAGGCAACCAATCCATGCAAACATTGATGCAAGCTTACTAGTAAGAGTTCACTCGATCTGAGCATGCTTGTGCCGTGAAAACTCTACTTCACAAAACAATGTTTAATTGTTCCTTTTGTAATTCAGGAAACAATGATCAATTACTGCTGCACACTTCTTGCAACAAATTCTGCACTCACTGGTAAAGGCCTTGTCTGTAGCCAAGCCTGGACAGTGGTCAGTAGGCATTTCAATATTTAACAGGCCAAGAGTTAAAATATAATCGGTTCTGCTGACCAATAACATGCCTATGGTCTATTACCCTGGTTTAGCTACTAGCTATGTGAAATCAGGCTTTATATGCCATTCCCCCGGTAAGCGGTTTATGCGGGTAGGGCTAGCCCTACCCGCATCGATTATTGATAGTTTATTGAAACACACTTTCAACAAATTCCTGGAGGTTATTTCTTTTAACATTTTGTTGTGCCTTCTGCAAGCTTACTGCATCCATTTCTGTGCCTATCATAAACCATTTCTGTTTCACTGCAGCCAGCAATGGATATATGGCACATGCTCCAGTCCCTGTATAGAATAAACTTTGATTAGGTACCTATTCAATGTAATGAACTTACTAACATTTCTAGTATAGCACATAGCTAGTGTTTCTTAGCTACCTATGTCAATCCCTCGTACATCAGTGTCCCTTCCAATTGCAGCCATTAAGTCTTCTATCCACAGGATGTAGTTGAGCCTTAGGGGAAGCGTTGGCACTAATCTGTCTTCAGGAATGTCCACATCTAGGTTGAAGTCAGACTTCAGCAGGCATTTAGTCAAAACACGTATCGAACGGGGATCTTTGAAATCGATAGTAACTTTTCCCTTTGCATCCTGAAAATCAACGACCAAAAACAGGATAAACCCTCAATTGTCTGAATGTGTTATTACTTTAGTCAATGATCATCATTTGTCTTACCATTTTAGCGATAGTAGAAAATTCCGTAAATAATTTCGACATATTTTCAAAGTCAGGCGGTGTCCTATAGATATTTCGAGAATGCATGAATTTATTTAGCGCCATTCTATTTTACTTTTGCATGGGTAATTATATAATAACCCGCTGTTAGTATTTGCAAACAATATAAAAAATTAAATCCGGGACCCGGGTGCGTTCCGAGTCACGCTATAATCGATAATCGATGTGATCGCTTTATTAGCGTTCCGTCCATAGACGTAGAATTTTTTCGCTACGCTAAATAGACAAACGAAGCGTGGGAGAGAGAAGTCATTTTTAAATGTACCCCGTGCAAGAAGAAAAGTGACAGCAACAATGTATTGAATTTGACATGTTTTGCTTGAGTACATGCGCATACCGGACGGTCTCTTGTGCAGTTTAACTAATTTTGTAATTATTTTAGTAATCTTACTATTAAATAATAAATATTACTTTGTATGACAATGGTGTCGTGTTCAGTTTGTGACTGTGAAGATACAAGACGTAATTATCCGGGAAAATACACGTTTCACAGGTAAATAAGAGATTATTGGTAGTTCGATTGTATTGCTTATTTTATCAATTCTGCTTTAGTAAATGGCCTAAAAACCAGTTTCATTCGTAGATTAGGACTTTCCCTTATATTTTTTAATAATATTTCGTTGCTGCACCTAGAAATAAACAATATTTTATGTAAAATATAAAAATGTTTGACTACGATAGGGCTTGACCAAGTGATGACGTCAGAAATATCGATAGTCCTGTTGCAGTCTATATCGATGTATAATGCGCATCATGTAAAAAGAACGCTGGCGGTCAAGCTTCTTCAGGCGTTCCAGCGTTCTTTTTAAGAGATTACTTACTTTTCTACTTATTTGAGAGATGTATAACTATGCATTGAATGAGTGCCTATCTAGTTTACTACAAATAATGTACAATTATAGTACGCGTCATGTAAAAAGAACGCTGGAACGCCTGTAGAAGCTTGACCACCAGCGTTCTTTTTACATGACGCGCACTATACCTACCTATAAATTAAATTTTTATCCATCCTAGAATGGAGGTTTACTTTGTGTTTGGAGTAAATTTGTGTGCTCTATTAACATTTTACCGTTTTTTTTAAATCTATAATAACCAGGTGGACATTGAGGTGTGTGTTTTTGTATTGACTATTGAAAAGGTAACTTTAAAGCACCACGGGTGTTTTTATTGCAGTTTGTGTAGTAGATATTTTGGAGTAAATATTTACGTTGTTGATTATTACACACGCCTTTTTCCCCGAAAGGGTATATTTATTTTGAATTTTTTATAAATAAATATTGTTTATTTCTGCTTAATAAAATAATAGGTAACAAATTAAATTTAAATATACCCCAAAAATTCTGTTCCAGCGGTACTCTAACCTGCACCCTCGCCTGTGATCAGCGATGCCTTTACTTTCGAACTTTGAATAGAAGGTTTCCAATGAAACACCTGTAGATACAGCACTATCAACTTGGCGCTATAGCCGAGTTGATAGTGCCCACAAATTTCGTCTCCAGCGTCATAGCTCGATCTATGGCTAAATTTTTTAAGGCATCGCCGATGACAGGCGAGAGTGCGGGTTCGAGTCCCGCTAGAAGGGAATTTTTGGGTTACATTTAAATTTAATGTTATCCATAAAGCGTGGTTTACACTTGAAAAATAATAAACTTGGGGGTAACAAATTGTCTATAGATAAAGTAACAGAGTGAAAAATTATATGGGCGTAGCACGGCTGATATAAAATGTTTTTGTGCTTTCAGATTTCCAAGTAATCCTTTGCTACGAGAAAAATGGTTATCGGTTATAAGAAGAGTGGGATGGCCTCAAATAAGAACTCCACTAGGTATATGCAGCAAACATTTTAAGTTTAAATTTAAAAGGGAAAGTCTAAGATCCCACCTATAAATAAAACCGTAATATTTAGGGGTCAATAAATAATAAAGGTTTATTTATTAACTGTATTCAAAATTGGAATAAGAACCTTATTCTCTTTATGACGTCAAATCTGCCAAGCTGTGTTCTTCATGAAAGACTTAATCTGCATTAAGATGTATTTATCTACCATACACATCACGGACGGATGACGAATTCTATCGACAATGTAAAAGTGTTGGTCGAGGACAACACTATTTTTAACTCAGACATAGACTTTCACCAACACGTGCACATATTTTTTTTGGTTCCATCTTCGATCTCTGATTGTAGATCTAGTACATATACTAAATCTATGGTTCCGTCCGAAACGCTGTGAGCGCAGTAATATATTGTAGTCTTTGGTGAGCGCGACGGACGCGACTACCACAGACTACTAGGATGCTAACGCATGCGACTACGATATTGCGTGTGACGTCATGAATGACGTCATTAAATCCGCCATGCCATTTTGCGATTACACCGACCATGCCCCAAACCATAGACGTAGAATTTTTTCGCTACGCATTGTATAGGTAAATACTAAGAGGTCATCTATACAATCGAAATATGTAAATGACATGTTTTGTATTTAAATTATTTTATTAGTAGGTACTAGGTATTATTGACATTAATTATTTTTTCTCTGTAATTTTATGATGACTTGTATTTATATTATGATAAAATTTGTAATTTAATTTGTTCAATATGGATTTGAATTACTTATCTGAAATAAACTGATTAATAATAATTGATACTACAAATCTAAAAGTCGGCCGTCGCGTGACGCCCGTCAGACGAGAAACATCACGGCGTGGCTGCGTCACGCCGTTTGCCGACACTGAACACTCGGTAAGTAATCAGTAACAAGGATCGATAGAACTTTTAATGATATTAGAAAAAAAACGTAGTCCACGTACTGAGGCCTAGTCGGAGTTTTGCTAACACAATAGTAACGATGAACGTAACGACGATCGTACGTGTATAACATAATAACTAGTGCTAAAAACGTCACAGATTAATTACTAGTTACTACGCAATACACGTACGCTCGTCGTTACGATGGTGTGTTTAAACTCGGACTTGCCCTTCTGCTCGTTCACCGTAAGATGTCCCAAACACGCCACAACAACCAAGGCACGGTGAACGAGCAGTGTGCTGAGTCTGGCTTTTTACCAACCATTTGGCACGGGTGTATGGTGTGGTGTAACACGCATTTTTGTATGGGAATATGATAAGCGCCCCTAGCGTACACTTTGAGAACTTATATTCTGAGTCCCAGCTGCCATGCTTACGATCATCGTCGTTACACTATACACCGATCGTATAAGCCGAGCCACGGCCGTCGTATCACAAGCACTTACGTGCCGTTTTTAACGGTTTTTCATTTATTTCTGAGTCCGAGTGCCAAATTTGACAGCTTCACGCTTGGAATACGATGACACGACGGCGACGATGAGCGTTACGCTCAACACTTGTGTTTTTGGCGGTGAGAGGTGAGCGCTACACGGTAGTGTTTATTTTTCTGTGTAATTGTGGACTTTTGTGGGGTTCTTTGTTATTGAGAATGTCTGCGAGATATTTTCTTACATAGATGTTGATGAAGAAGAACGGGCTCGTGAGCTACGGGAAATGCGAGACAGTCTTCGGGCATCCTTTGATCCTGTCGAAGATCTCCCGGAGACCGAATTTAGGAATACCGGCTGTCGAAAGAAGCCTTCGTACCTATTCCTATGCGAAGAGCTGTGACAGCGTACCGACCGACCGATCAAAGGCCTAAGCAGCGTGTGAGCCTTGAAGTAAAAGTGAGTACCTATATTACTTTTGTCAATAATTTACCTCGTAGACAGAGTATAGAGGTACGCTCTACGATTTAACTGCTCTAGGCCTTATTTTGCTTGTAGATTGTGGTTTCTTTCTTTACCCCTGTCTCTGGTTCGTTTCAAAGACCTAGCGTGGTGAAAGATTCTTCTTTGATGATACAAATTACCTACTTAGGTACTTAATGCTCAAAAAACTAACTATATGTGCTATACAATATATAATAGAACCCAACCTGGAAGGGATTTCAACATACGGATACATAATTATGAAAACATACATGACGACCAGTGTAACTGTCTCATAATTAACAAAGTCTCCTCAACTAAGTACTTGGGAGTCATGTTAGATCAAAAAATCAAAAATCATTCCTAGAAAATTTTACTTTAGCAATGTTTATAACTTAGGTATGTATTTCTTGTTTCAGAAAATCACGAAGGACTCCGGAGAAAAGGTGGCCGTAAGCCTCACATCAGTCATCAAACCCTACGGATACAACTAGTAGAGGATAAGATATCATACAAATTCTAAATTCTTTGCATAAAAATAAACATCTGGTTGTCCAAAACGTGGTTTCATTGCGGATAGGTAGATACATAACTAAATCAAGAGAATATAGGACTACAATTATCTTACCCTTGGCTTGCATGTACCTGTACATAAGAGAATTGTGTATTCTTGTGAAACAACACCCAGAATACTTTATCTGATTGCTTCATAGCAATCAGATATACCTACCTAGTTGTAAAAAATGTTGAGCCTAGAAATCCATTTATACTTTATTTACCCAAACTTAAACTGCAGACTTATAAGAGAAATATATATAATAAATGTAAATGCCATACGGGTCTATAATAAAATACCAAATTCATGGATTTGCCATTAAGTATATCAGTTATCTAGTACCCATAACACAAGCTCTGCTTAGCTTGGCGCTAGATAATGTTGTGTGAACTGTCCAGCATTATTTATTTATTTATGTTCTTATGTTTAAAAGCAAGCTAGCGAAAGAGGTGTTATAATTGTATTGTAACACCTCTTAGAAATAAGTTACCTGTATTCGAGCTAGTAAAATATTTTTATTCTTAGGTACCGGATGAAAAAAGTTAATGATCTCAGTAAGGTTAATGTAAGGTTTAAGGTATCTGCGATTATGATCATAGTGAAATAATATAGGCAACTTACCTGTCCTGTTACCCTGTGTAAATAAACAAGATCTAATTTCTTGGACTTGTCAGTTAGGTCGCTGCTACCATGACTTTACTAGATCTATATATATATATCTATATTTATATTTTATAGATTTATCGAGATGATTTTTGGTTTCGGGCCTTATATGAATGTGTTTACCAAAAATATTCTTAAAAAACAACACTTCTCCCAATGGCCTAAACTAGGGGGGAAATCATAAGTGATACTAGAAAGTTATGCGCTCCTGCCCAATACGAAAAATTCAGTCATTGAAATTACCACCAAAGTAAGTCAAAAGTATTTTATTCATTGAAATCACAAGGTAGGTACAATCACTCCACAAGCACAGAAGTTTACTGGGGTCTTCGCAGGCTTCTCGGGTTGTTGAGGATTTGTTTACGTTGAGCTGCTATTTCCACACATTCCAGGATTAAGTGGGCAGCCGATTCTTCTTCGGTCAGACACCCTCTGCAGAGTGGGCTGTATGTGGCTCCGATGTTGAAGAGGCGTTGAGACTGTGTCCTATGAGTGTCCCCACGAACCCACGATGGTGCGAAGGGTTATTCTTTGAAAGTTGAGCAGGCGACGTATCAGTTGTTGTAGGTAAGCCAAGCCAGCCGGTAGGGCAGCTCTTGACTGTATGCAGCCCGTGGTCCGTGCCCAGCGTTCATTGTGTTTATTAGTGCTGCGGAGCTGCATCCATGTTTGCACGAAGAGGTTTGTTACTTATAAATCTTTGAATACTTTCTTTGTTTGGAAATTAATGAAAGAAAATACTTGAATTTGACTACTACACCTTCTTCTTCTTCATAATGGCGAAAACCAACTTCAACTTCAACTTCAAAAATCAAAATACAATTTGACTTTGACATCTTTACAGTGACAACTGACACATTCAACAATCAAATTCCATAGACAAATACCTTTTTATCAGTTTTAAATTCAATTCGACAACATATCATAGCCAATTTTGGCGTCATCCGGTGTTATACGATCGTGTCCCTACGATGGGTGGTATACGACGGTGTTGAACCACTAAGACTCACTTATGTCCCACACACACCGGTGTATGGTGTAAGCGTAGTGTAAGTACGACGGACGATTGGTGTCATCGTGTGCAAAACTGCGACTCAGCACTCTGTACGTGGACTTGCGTAACCCAAAGAGACAAACGGATCTTGCTAAGTTATCTCACTTGGACCAGACGGACAGAGACGGTCTTCCGCCTATTTCTATTCTATATAATTCATTTACTTCATGATTTACTTTCTGGCCACAGACAAACAAATGTATTTTGTGTACCTGTGTACCTCTGTGTACGTAGAACTACTTTATAAACTAGCTTACTTTCTACTCGTAGCGTACAATCATGGAGGTAGTCCATCTTCCTAGCGTACAATAGCTTGTTGAGTTTGTTGCTACGTAGTACACTCTTTGTTTAATAGTGTTTGTGGCCGCCATTTGCTTTTCTTTCAATCATACGTTTTGTTGGGAAAGTGTATTATTGGTTAAAGAATTATCTGCTCCAGTAATTCTTTAAAAATTGCGATTTGAAAGTTTTTATTCTTGTTTTGAAAATGGTTGATAAAATTGAGATGGCACTGGACGACATCATAAAAGCAAGTAAAAAAGGTGGAAGAGGTGCTGGGGCTGGACGCAAATTTGATACAAACAAAAGACCAGGACGAGGTGGCGCAGGCGGTGGTGGAGGATTCCGAAACGGCCGCGCAGGCACCGGCGGCGTAATGCGAAGCAGAAGTCAGGGTGGCATAACCAAGTCACCCAATTACAGCAGGGTAAATCCAATAATTACATGATACTACTTTTGCAAATGGCGGGCGAACGTGGTGGAATAAAACGCATTCCGGAATTATGTCTGGCTGCGAAATCTCGTAACTGTTCAAGGAATTGTAGTGTCGGCCATAGGACTCACTGCTCGCAGATACATTCTGCCGCACTCGTATTTTCAGCTTCACAGTAACCTACATTCTAGCTCATCCAAAACTAGTAAGCCACAATCTAATTATGTGGCGCCCTATCATGGAAATAGTACCTGGGAAATACTTTCGACGTTGGCTTCTTCACATCTTCATTGGGGTCATAGAGAGACCACATTAATCTGGGGAGCAACATTCTCTAGTCAGTTCGTGTCTGAAAGCCAGTGTCCTGAGGCGGCGCGCGAGCTGGTGCAGTGGCGCTAGCGTGGCGCCGCTCCTGAACTACGGGAGTCAAGATAAACAGTGATTCTTGACAAATATCTCAAATTGGGTGCTTCTCCCGTGTAAAGTGTTGTGAAATAGTGATGAGACATTCTATATAAACAAACAGAATAATTTAGTTTCCAAGCTGTACTAAAAGCTGTTAATTGTTTTATTCCAAATTACATGTTATGTTCAATTAAATATTTGTGAAAGAATTTGTCATGTGACGATTTTAATATCCCTCTTTGCATTGAGTGTGTTTATATTCAAAGCAGCATAGAGTGGCCGATGGCAAGCTCTATGAAGGACGACCTATTTCAGGGAGACGTAAACAGCGCTTGGAAACATGACATGTTCAACGACTTTGGAGAAAGGAAGGCCCTACGTGGCGGCGCTATCACTACTGGGCCTACTAAGTTGCTTGTATCCAACTTAGACTTTGGAGTTTCAGACTCAGATATTCAAGAATTATTTTCTGAATTTGGCAATCTGAAAAGCGCTGCTGTTCACTATGACCGATCTGGGAGATCATTGGGTGAGCATCTATTGTTATGTTCATACTTAGTTTTATCAATAGATGTCTATGGCAATTAAATGTAAATCACTTTTCCCTGTACAGGCACAGCGGATGTAGTTTTCGACAGAAAAGCAGATGCATTGAAAGCCATGAAGCAATACAACGGAGTGCCATTGGATGGGCGTGCAATGAACATACAACTGGCCACATCAGAAATCAGTCTCAGTGGCCTCAGAATTGAAGAAAGAGGTCGCATCGGAGGGGGCAGAGGTGGGGGTGGTGGTGGTGGCCCCTTGAGACGGAATTCCAACAGAGGTAATTTGTCAAGACATCAAAATTTCAGCTCTTTAGAGAATGAAACAGAGGTAACTTGTAAGTTGTTGTTTCAGGCTCAAGCCGAAATCAAAGCGGCGGTGGTGGGCGTGATTCTGGTCCCCGGGGCGGCGGCGCTCGTCGAGGGCGCGGCGGGGCGGGCGCTGGCCGCGGCAAGAAGCCCACACCCACAGCCGAACAACTGGATGCAGAGCTCGATGCTTATGTCAAGGAAATCAACTAAAGTGTAACTGAAGAATTACAGTGAAAAGACACTACAATATGTGTAATACTTAATAGGTAACATACATGTTGTGTAACAAGTTTTGCGAAATTAATTTAGAATATGGACCAAGTTTTAGTTTTGAAATTAAAAACTAAAAAAACTAGTTTCTGTTTAATATGCTTGATATGTTTTAATTATGACGGTTCTTCAAACGTTTTCAATAAATAGAATTTAACTGTACTTAGCTGTTCATTTTATTCTCCTTTTTAAACACCATCTGCATCATTAATTTGATAACATTAGAGGTTCTGCTGGATAATGGTATAATGATCTAAGCCTGATAACGCTCATAGTTACTGTTATAATCATAGAAGACAATGAAGATAAACAAATACAATTATGTTAACTTGCTATCCCATTAATATAATAAATGTTAGTTACGATGTTTGTATGTTATTTTGCTCAATCACATCCAAAGAGCTGAACCGATTTCGATGAAATTAAGTACACCGATAGCTTAAGACCTTACCGCTACTTTTTATTCTGATAAAACGCGAGCGAAGCCGCTGGTGAACACCAGCATCAAATATTTTTCAAATTGTTATTGACTAGATTGTTTGTACAGATGTTTTTTCTACTCGTAGTTATAGGTAAGATGGAATTATATTCTTGTCATTTTCATTACAATGGTGCAAACGTAACTGGGGGACAACTACGTACCTAGTAGGTACACTGTTTTTCTGTGATCACAACCTTGGGTGAAAAATTGTTAAATGTACTACTGTTTTTAATGTTTGTTGAGTACGACATTTGAAAAGGCATTTATGAATTATTTGGGTAGCTACTAAGTTTAAAATAAAACAATGCATTTCACGTTAATATCATAATGTCACATGACTCCAAAAGCACTGCAGTCTTGTATATTTATAGTGCGCGTCATGTAAAAAGAACGCTGGCGGTCAAGCTTCTACAGGCGTTCCAGCGTTCTTTTTACATGACGCGTACTATAATTGTACATTATTTGTAGTAAACTAGGTAGGCACTCATTCAATGCATAGGTATACATCTCGTAAATAAGTAGAAAAGTAAGTAATCTCTTATAAAGAACGCTGGAACGCCTGAAGAAGCTTGACCGCCAGCGTTCTTTTTACATGACGCGCATTATACCATTGTTATTATAATACAAAAAATAATCCATAGAAATCACTTTTGATTGAAGATGGGTGTCCTTACTTTTGAGCACGCAGTTTAGATTATTTATCACAATCAGCAAAATAAATTAGCTTTTACTTCTATATGCTAAGCTATCACCTATAGTCCTTTCAAAACCTTATAGTCAATACAATATTCCGTGGTCAGTGATAAACAATATAAACTAGGTTGATAGCCTTCTGTTGATGACCTTCGTGGCTAAGAGGGGGGCGAGCAGCCGGCTGAGGTGCGGGTTCGATTCTCACTGCAGGAAAAATGCTTACATATGATCAGGAAATATTTGTTATACGAGTCTGGGTGTTGTGGCACCCAGGAGTACCTACCTACCTACTCTACTCGTTTCCACATATATGGGCTAGCTAGTGCTTAAGAGGCACCTAACCTGTCAAATATGATAGTTTTTCATAGAAACTGTCAATTTGGGGTTCTATAAAATAGTGCTGGTAGGTGGAAATAGGCATTAGTTCCTGAACCCACACACGACAGGTCCAAGATCCGAGCTAAGAGATAACTGCCCTTATTGGATTTTGATGAGATGTGGCTGAAAAGAAAGCTAGAAGTATTATTGTCTACCTTCATTATGAAATTCGGTTTCCTGCACCAAACCTGCTGGACTTCCCAGCAGTCTATAAAACCCTGGCTGCTGGGCAGTGCGTCATCTGGATTTTGATCCGATGTATCGTCAATGACAACTAGAAGTAGTTATTCTCCATAAGATGGAATTGGGTGGACTGTTCAAAAGCTCTTCCCAGCAGCCTAGGAAACGTTTAACCCTGGCTGCATCATTTGAGCAGGCAACCCTTTATTGACGATATATCTGATCAATATCCAGGTGACGCACTGCCCGGCAACAGGGTTTCACAGGCTGCCGGGAAACCTGGCGGGTTTGGGTCTGGAATCCTAAATCTATCGCGTACACAATACTTCTAGCGTTCTTTCTTTTCAGTCCATCGAGCAACGCAGGCCTCCGTACCGGAGTTTCAGTCCCATCAAAATCCACATCAGTGAAGTTATTTCTTAGACCGGATCTTTACTATTATGAATTATCACAGATAAAATAATATTATACATCTGTGGCGCGGCGGGCGAAGGTTCGCTTGCGACGCAGGAAGTTGCGGGGTCGATTCCCGCTTCGAAACAAATATTTGTACGATCTGCGGGTATTTTCTATATATAATAAAAAATACTTTTTTATGTTTTGTATTAAGTATATCAGTCGTCTAGTACCCACACTACAAGCTCTGCTTGGCTAGGGCTTGACTTAGAATAAGGGGCTAGATAATTTTGTGTGAACTGTCCAACATTATTTATTTATTAATATAGGACCTTGGCTAGCGTACAATAAAGAAACACAACTGGGTAGGTAGTTTCGTATAAATTCATTTTTATTTAATAATGATTACTTCATTAGATTTAATTTTTTTATCTCTTGACTTTCTGGCTAATGTATTCTTCGACATCGGCTCTCGTTACTCCGCCAGTCGGCTGGCCGTCCAATATGGCACTGGCTGAGGGCTCCCAAGGCCACATGACCCTACCAGAGTAGCCACTGACCATGTCTAAACTAGCTTCCTCTGGGATGTAATACTCGCTTCGTGGCTTTTTGTCTTTGCCCATGCTAAAGTAGTATTTGTAACCACTGGATTTTGATATTTGAGCTGACCATGGATCTGAAAAATAAAGGGATTTTGATAAAAAAACAAGAATCCCACTATGGAAAATCTTACTGAATATGATGAAAACGCTTAGAGACCACATTTGTTTAGAAATTCAAAACATTTGCATATGTAAGTATTTAGAATGTTCTAATCAAGACCTTTCTTGTGATACCAAACGTGATATGATTATCTCTTTTTTTTTAGATTGGTGGTGATTTACCTATAAAATCACACATAAATCCGCCATGTTTTTTCAAATGCTATGGTATATTATAATTGTACACGGAGTGATGGTGATGGCACGAATCCAAAAACACCACATTTGTCAAAATCGGTGGAGTGGTTTAGGATATACGATATACAGGATATACAGATGATTGAATTTTTTGTTCTACTCGAGATTGTTCTCAGATTTGAGTTTGATGTACCTATTAATACGAGCAGATAGCCTCAATGGAATATTTGTTGTTTCATGTCCATGTTCATTGTGATAGCTACCTTGTATCTCCTTTATAAATAAAATAGATCCAACGACGTAAAAAGTTTCATTCCTGTGCATTCTGTCTGGCGTGTCTATCGTGACTGCTTTCTTGACTCGCTTCATGGCGCGATGCTCGAGATTATTGACTGCTGTGCTGAACTGTTCCATGTTGAACAGTCGTTTACACCTTATCGGGAGAGCTTGTCCATCGAATGGTTTGTTGAGGGCAGAACAGAACAAGTTACATTGGTTTATTCTGTAAAAAATATTGCAATTTGATTAAGATAGCATTTCACGAATGCACGTTCCTACCATTTCCAATTGAAGAAATATGCGGAGATATTATATAAGGTAGGCATTTCATGGTGCCCTAACTAGGTTGCCTAACTGATTTGACCACGAGGAATTAAATTTCCTAGTGATCTACTTTCTTCGTGGTCTAACTAGGTTGCCTAACTGATTTGACCAAGTGGAATTAAATTTCCTAGTGATCTAGTTTCCTCGTGGCCTAACTGATTTGACCACGTGAAATTAAATTTCCTAGTGATCTAGTTTCCTCGTGGCCTAACTAGGTTGCATAACTGATTTGACCACGTGGAATTAAATTTCCTAGTGAACTAGTTTCCTCGTGGCCTAACTAGGTTGCCTAACTGATTTGACCACGTGGAATTAAATTTCCTAGTGATCTAGATTCCTCGTGGCCTAACTAGGTTGCCTAACTGATTTGACCACGTGGAATTAAATTTCCTAGTGATCTAGATTCCTCGTGGCCTAACTAGGTTGCCTAACTGATTTAGGCATGAGGAATTAAATTTCCTAGTGATCTAGTCTCCTCGTGGCCTAACTAGGTTGCCTAACTGATTTGACCACGTGGAATTAAATTTCCTAGTGAACTAGTTTCCTCGTGGCCTAACTAGGTTGCCTTACTGATTTGACCACGTGGAATTAAATTTCCTAGTGATCTAGATTCCTCGTGGCCTAACTAGGTTGCCTAACTGATTTAGCCATGAGGAATTAAATTTCCTAGTGATCTAGATTCCTCGTGGCCTAACTAGGTTGCCTAACCTTTATATAATCGGTTCAGTAAAATTCAATTAATAAAGGACGTAAGCAGGTATTTATGTGGTAAAACTATAGAAGGGCTATTACTACAATACGATTATGATACTACTGAAAAATTATTAGTTATTATTAAATAATGTAAAGTTGTAGGTCGTATTGTTTAGTTTTGGATAAAAAAAAAAAAAAAAAAAAAAATTGTTATTGTTTGCTGTATAATTTCTTTTGGCGTCTATTTGTATTTTTGGTGTTTTGGATTTTGCATGTTAGTCTAACTATGTTAGGTTGGTTTTAGTAGTACGTTTATTTAAAACTTTATTGTATTTAATTACAATATAGTTAATATCTATTATTATTATCCTTCATTATGTATGTTTATTTTAATTATTTTCTTAATTTAATGCATTCATTAGCTCTAATTTAACTGCATGCATGGGGAGTTAAGAGCTACCTCGCCGTAACACAGTTTTAAACTAGCACGGGAGGTAGGTTCCTAAACCTCATAGTGCCTACCCTAATTATCACTAGTTGTTTTAACCTTAAGTACCTATATAAGCACTATGTAATGTATCCTTAAGTTATGAAATAAACACTATTCTATTCTATTCTATTCTAACTGATTTAGCCATGAGGAATTAAATTTCCTAGTGACTTAATTAGTGTCAATAATCAATTGACTCGAGCTGTATGGGCAAACTGCTTGTTCCCTCGTCATTCTAACTAAATAATAATAAAAAAAAACAAATGAGTCGCGAAAATTCCGATGCAGCAGGACAAATTAGCTTTTTATTTATATGAATGAATGACAGAACAAAGCAGTTGAACCCCCTGTGTTAAGTGGTAACCACTGCCTATAAAATTACCCCACTGCACACGTCCACGTAGAACGCGCCCTACGTGACATTGTACGAATGGTTCCCGGCATGCCGATTCCACGCTGCGTCGACTTCCCATAGTAGCGAGCTCTATTACGTCGACCGCGCTGTTACGTCGAGGATTTTTACATCGAGTTCGTTTCAGTCGCAGGTTTGCGTCGTCAAGCCTCACGAGCGCGCGTCTTGTAGGCTCGAGTGGGCTGAACGTCGAGCCTCTTTACCGGGCGTACAGTTCACAATATGCACGGTTTAAAGTTCTAGTTTTATGAAATCAAAATCTTGGATGATTCAGTCTTGAAATTTAATTTAATATATCAGAAAAACAACTCTAAAGTAAAATTAATAAAAACAACCGGTCATTTTCGTCAGTTACCAAAAATACTAGGTATATGATACAAATGGTATGATTTATAAAGATTTCTAGTAACTATACTTAGTAAAACCAGTCATGTGCGAGTCGGACTCGCGCACCGAGGGTTCTGTACAAACAAACCTGTAGGTAATTATTTTATAAAAACGGGAAATTAAACCTGTAGGTATATAAGTAAAAGTTGTGGTATTTTCATTGCTAAATGAAATCATCTTGAGGAAAGGGTGATACTTGGTACTTAGAAAAATACACAGAGGAAAAATACTCTGTCCGACTTGTAAGGATCTTATTACTTGTTGTCTGTAGTATCCATCTCCTATAAGCTTCTGCTCTCCTGGTACTTCAAAAGATTCTTTCCACACACCAAATACCGTCAAAATCTGCTAAAGTTCAAAATATTGCGTATCTGACTGTACTTCTTGAAATCAGACTGCGAAACAACACTCGATTAAAAAACACTCGCCTGTTTGAGAATCGGCGTCGCAAGATTTCGACTTAAAACCGTGCTCGACGTTAAAGTGTTCGATGCTATGGGGTGTTCGACGTAAAATAGTCGACGTAACAGCGCGGTCGACGTAATAGAGCTCGCTACTATGGGAAGTCGACGCAGCGTGGAATCGGCATGCCGGGAACCATTCCATTGTCCTACGCCCGCCACCCTGAGACATAGAGATGAAGTCTCATGTGCCTGTAATTTCACCGGCACCCTTCAAACCGGAACACAGCTATGCGAGCACTACTGCTTTGCGGCAGAAATAGATATGGTATAAGCAATTCCCCGCACGAACTCTCACAAAAAAGTCTATTACTAACAATATCATCATCATCTTCAGCAGGCATGTTCCCCGTATGATCAATTCGACTATGGATCAAGCTATCGCTAGCTGTTAAATTAGTCACCTAACGCAGCCTGTAGACTCTCATGCAAGCGTCAATCTGACTGTCGGAATGATATCCACACAGACAAAAATAAACTCCTTGACTGACGTTCAAATACAGCACGTTCACCATAAGATGGCACCTGTAAATACTCCATGGCAGGTGCCAACTTACGGTGAACGGTCCGGCTCGTTCACCGTAAGATGGCACCTGTAAATACTCCATGGCAGGTGCCAACTTACGGTGAACGGTCCGGCTCGTTCACCGTAAGATGGCACCTGTAAATAATACTCCATGGCAGGTGCCAGCTCACGGTGAACGGACTGTAGTTGAATCCAGATACTTATCATTCAATTTCATGCAAACATCAGTCATCGCATTAGACGGTAGGTTATCCGTCAGTCGTAGCAAAACTGACAGCAAAACCTAGCGCCTAATGGCCGCCTAATAGGTAACTCACCGTTCTGAAAGGGAGAAATAGGATATATCAATGCCCCCCAATATCATGGCATCTATTATGTGTAAAGCTTTGCTATAAATTTGATTGTTGCCTTGCCCTCGATATTCCTTTACAATCTGCAATAAAATAAGTTTCATTATCATAAAATGTATTTTTCAATATCAGCTTTTATAAAATTAGTGATCGTAACCGTGTGCTGATCAAAATGAGCCTAAAAACGGTCAGTCTATCGGGGAGTTCCGTTGTCCACCTTCCGCCTCCATCATCAGATCAGCTCGCTGTCACCATAATATTGTATTGTCATCGGAACTTGATAGGTAAGCTAAATTTCATATCAATCGGTTGAGGATAACTGCTTTAAAACTCGTTTGCAAGATTTGACCCGAACATACTTAAACTTGAACATACTTTTTACATACATAAATAAAATAAAATAAAATACTGTGTGTACATACATACAAACATTGAAATAATAAATAAAAGCTTGTAAAAAATACAAGCGTTGAATAGATTCTCAGCAAGTGGCTCAAGTAAATAGCAACACCAGCTAAAAGACGCGCAACGTGCTATGGAGAGAGCCACGCTCGAAGTTTCATACGTGATAAAATCCATCCCAGAACGAAGATCACTGATACAGCTGTCGGAGTTAGCAAGTTGAAGTGGCATTGGGCAGAGGGCCTAGTACAGGTTTGTCTAAGTTTTGCATTCATTTTACAAGTTTCTCAACCAGTCCGCTAGGGTAGCTTAACATTTTCTGCATATAAAACCGACATTTCTACTCGCAATTCCGTTTTTGTGGTTCCAAATTACAAAGTGAATGGTCCAAAACCGTTTCCCATACATACATAACTTTGGGGAACCAAAATCAGTGATAGAATAGATATAATTTACTGGTATCAGTTTTAAGTAAAACGAATTAAAAAATCCCGTTTTTATTACAAAAAATAAATTTTAATGCGATGTATATATGTTTAAAAAATAAATGTTAATATTATTAGTATTCAAATGTATTGTTTGTAATAAAACGGGGATTTTACCATTTTATAATTAGTTTTTCATTACAATAAAACACTAGTGGTTAAATGATATTAAGTGTACTACCACCGACATTGGTTCATAAAATAAAACACTAGTGGTTAAATGATATTATGTGTACTACCACCGACATTGGTTCATAAAATAAAACACTAGTGGTTAAATGATATTATTTGTACTACCACCGACATTGGTTCATAAAATAAAACACTAGTGGTTAAATGATATTATGTGTACTACCACCGACATTGGTTCATAAAATAAAACACTAGTGGTTAAATGATATTATGTGTACTACCACCGACATTGGTTCATAAAATAAAACACTAGTGGTTAAATGATATTATGTGTACTACCACCGACATTGGTTCATAAAATAAAACACTAGTGGTTAAATGATATTATGTGTACTACCACCGACATTGGTTCATAAAATAAAACACTAGTGGTTAAATGATATTATGTGTACTACCACCGACATTAGTTCATAAAATAAAACACTAGTGGTTAAATGATATTAGTACTACCACCGACATTGGTTCATCAAAGTTTTGTACGGGAAACAAAACTGTGGTTTGTTTTGGACAATCCACCTTAACAGGGAAGGCCAGCAGGTCCAGCAGTGGATGACTTTCGGCGTACAATTATGAGACACTCGATGGACCGACGGCATTATAAAGGCAGCAGGAAGTCGGTGGATGGAGGCAGCTCGAGACCGTTCATGGGGTTCTTCAAAAACACAAGGTAACGCGAGTCTGACATCTCCGGTATTTCAGGCGTCCATAGGCTATCTACTTTCCATCAGGTATGCTCGTTTGCTTACAGAGTCATAAAAAAAGTTCTAGCTGATAATGATAGCTGATAGTGTCATCTGTGGCCGTAACTCAGTTGCTATCAGTTCCAATGCTGTTGGGATTACCCAATTTACGTAGTTTACCTACAAAGATTGATTGCAACTAGACCACATAAATTAGGTAATCGCATGAACGTCATTTCATATAGAAACAGCATTGAAACCGATAGCAACAGATTTATATAATCGCGCCACAGGTGTTTTCGTACGGAAACTGACGAGTGTTTTACAAACCTCTCCATAAATGAGGGTTTTAGCTGGCATAGTGAGCTGCAGATCGACTACACTTCTCCAGCCATGTGACTCTAGTTGGAACAGCTGTCTTCCTCCGCAACCTGTACACAATATCAAGTGTCAGATACATCAAATATTCTCTTATAAAAGCATAAGGAAATAATAACTATGAGTAGAAGTGACACTTGCACGAGTTTCGTAATTAGACGTTGTAAACGCGTTCTTTCGCGCCTGAATTCAGTGCAGAAAGAACGCGTCACGCAGTGCTGCCACCTAAGCGCTTTTTTGGGACACTTAGCGCTGAAATTTTAATATAAACTCCTAGCGGAAAATATAGCGCGATTTATGACAGACTAAACTTAGTAAAAACACGCAATCTCGGCAAAAAGTAGGAAGTAAGCAGCAACACAGCAATTTGTTTAGCTTCCGTTCCGTTCCTTAGGTTTAGGGTAGGGTCATTAATAGGTACGTATTAATATTAAGACCAGAGAATATTGAGATTTAAGATGAGAAATACAAATTGTATTGAAATAAATAAAAACTTCTTACTACTATGCCTTTTTTTTTGTTCATGCAAGTTAGCGGATTCTAGCGCTATTTTGTTTATGCAATCTAGCACTATTTTCAAGAATTTCAAGCACTTTTAGCGCTGATGGGTCGCAGAGAGGTGGCAGCACTGGCGTCACGGCAAGTTGACCTAGTATAAAAGTTTAACAAGCAAGTACACAGTCATATCGACGTATATAAGCACTAGACTAGAGATATTTTTGTATGGAAATTGAGGTCCTCAAGTGTATTTCCATGCAAAAATCCGTGGTGTACATACACCACACGCCCGCCTAGTTGCTTGTTACATAAATTTGTAGAGCGCAGTGAATTAAGCAAATTTTACATGAAATGACCTTCGTCTTGCAAACCATGGACTGCTCATTTATCTCATCAGTAAGTGTCACTTCTATCTGCTATTAGAATTTTTATATCTTATGATTTACTTACTTAGGAATATTTTCAAATCTGAACTATTCTTAGCACTACTCAAGAACATCATGTGCCAATCGTAGACATTTCTAAATCTTTCTAAATTGGAAGCCTTTTCTAAATACTCCGGGTGTCTGCTCAGAACTCCTGACTTGAAGGAATGTGGACTGTGAGCGTCAGGTGGTGGGTTTTTCATGAGAGAAAATATAGCCATGAGCGTATCGTCGGGACTGTGTCTCTCAGGCTGTACACGCACTTGGTCTGGTAGCTGAAACAAAAAAATGCTACCAATTTTAGCGGATCATCCACTAACGTTGTTTTTTTGAGACTAGTCGCACAAACTACAGAACCTCGACGGGATTCATAAATAATACCGCTGGAGCCGCTTATTAAGTCTACTGGCGTTCAATCCCTAATAGGTTATACATTCCGGCAGGAAAGACAGTTGAGTAAAAATACCATTTGTGACATTTATGACATCGGCACTGGATCGGAATATGATCCCGAACTTTATTCAGACATTTTTGATTCCAAGATTTTGTGCTTCTGATAACTCAAAATTCAAAATCTTTATTTCAGGCTTACTGAGAAATGCACTAAACCTAAACAGTAAGCCCATATCAACATAAATACCTTAGAAACTAACATACACATAAAAAACACTTTATTACTTAATCTAACTCACGTGTGATCGCCGACGCGTCGCGGCCTGGGGGATCACGTGACAGGCGTCCCTTGAACCGCCAAAACTTCACTTCTTTCGGCCAGAAGTCAGGGCTCAAGTAAGTCTTCACATTTTCCGTAGGGACCCTCACCATGATAACGCCTAAAGCCTCGTCATTGTGTACATGTCTTTGTTATTTATTTATTATGTATCGGCACATCAAATCGCAATTTGTGCCGAAATCATGTTGTGATATAAAAGTGTAGAAGAGGAAAATGTTTTTTTATTTTTTATTTTTTTTACTTTGATATACCTTTGTTTGACCACGATCTCACCTGTTGGTAAGTGACGATGTGGCCGAAGATGGAGCACGAAGGTCTAGAAGGCACCTATTCACTCTAGCCTTGAAGAGACCCAGATTATAGTTTTCAGGAAAGACAGAAGACGTTAGTGTATTCCACTCCTTAATTTTTAAAGGCAAGTCTAAATAAGTACCTTCCACAATTTGAGGCATTGTTCCTTCATCTCAGCTTGACTGGTTTCTTTTAATCTCTTGTCTTTACTGAACGCAGCTATTTTCAGCAAGTGCTTTATCTGATTTTCTCCTAGTCTGAAAATACCACATTATAAGTAAAGATTTCAAGTTGTCACAGTATTAAGATCGTGTTTAGGCCATACATACAAACAGTTACTTTTGTAAATGTACTCATAGAATCCCGAGTCTTCCTGTATCACACTCATGGGCACTAGTTCTAGTACGTCGCCGCCGTGTTCCACTCCCTTCCATAGCATAGAGTTGACTGAGAATAAGTGTTGTTCAACTGATTCTGTGCCCAACCTCTTCCAGAAGCAAATTAAATATCTTTCAGAGTTGGCCGGTCTCGATGTTACCGGCTTGTGGATACAAACTGAAAACAATAAATAAATCTTTAAATCACCAAAAGACTTCAACCATATCAAACCCTTATACTTCAATGACTTAGAAACTAAAGAAAGTAATTGTTACATTATATAAGTGAACAATCTGTTAGTGTGTTGCGCCAATTTTAATGAAATTATACAAAGGCAGATTACAATAAGATACTTTTAATTCCGAAATTCAGTTCTGTCATGGGATAACCGCTATTTAATAGATCATATTTTTTTGGGGGAGGGGAGAACTTTACTGGTTTTTATCCTAACACCACGCGTGCAAAGCAGTTGGCCAAAGGTTAATGTACTATAAATTTTGGAAATGTTGTTACTTATTATAGACTATCGAACTATCGAGGAGTTCCGTTGTTCACCTTCCGTCTCCATCACCAGATCGTCTCGCTGTCACCATAATATTGTATTGAAATCGGAAGTTGACAGAGACTTTTCATCTTTATGTTTCAGGGTGGCGGGCGCAGTGCAATGCCACATAGGGTGCGTCCTAGGTGGACGTGACCTATGAGGTAATGCACTGTTCATAGGCAGAGGTTACCGCTTAACATCAGGTGGGCCTCTTGCTTGATCCGTCACCCAAGTAGTATAAAAAAAAAAAAAAAGTATACACAATTTCAGCTCAACCGAACCAGGCTAACTGGTTCAAAATTCAGTTGCAACATTTGACGGACACATACATTGCAAGTTAAATAAAAGCTTTTTCAACACACTTGCTCATAAAGTGGCTCTTATTTCACCGCAATCATGCACATAATGACACCTGTCATCAAACTGTGACTTTTTCATGACTATTATTCACAAGAGAGTTATAGAGACAGTTGAACATTTACACAGAGTGTGTATTTCTGTTCTACACCTGTAATCAAACTGTGACTTTTACACTTGTGAGTTATAGAGACAGTTGAAAATTTACACAAAGTGTATTCTGTTTTATTATTGTTTTCTTCACAAGTGTTGAAAAACGTCGTATGATACACGTGTGTATTGATGATTACCGTCCTCGGCTCTCTTAAGCCCCTTGCCTAACGGCTCGGGTCTCAATGGCGTCTCAGCGGTAATCACCAAAATTACACAATTGTACCATAATGTACTATAATGACCACCCTCGGCTTCGGCCTGTTTGATTAAACAGACAAACTATCAGTACCGTTTAAGTGTTTGAAGCTCGAATTAAACGCAATCTTTCAAAAATAAATTAAAAACAAGGTTTTCTGGAAGAAATCGCTGCTAAGCGATAAGACCGCCCATTGTACTTTTAATTATATAGCTAAGTTTTGTTTGGTTTTGTTCGTTTTATTAGCTATTGAGGTGTACAATAAAGTATTTTCTATTCTATTCTATTCTATTCTTAAAACATGGCTTGCAGCGCAGACGATCTATCAATATCAAGATTTATTTAAAATTTATGTAAGTAAATTAATATTTTATTATTTTTCTGACATTAATTAATTATTTGACATTTCTATTACCTCTTATTATTATTACACTAATTATAATTTTTATACGATTAATAATTGTAAAGGTATTGACATATTCAATTCAAATTGTTATAATGTATTGTGATGTAAATTTTTGTGATGTACTTATGTACGATTTATGGATTTATGTATATATGACTTGTAACCGTTTTTACTAAATTACTATGACTATGACTACTAAGAACGTTAAATTTCAGGGTCCATTTGTAATGTCAAGAGTTTGTGTTCTCGGCGACCATTATAAATAAACACATCCTCACCTTTATCAAAACATCTATACATAATATAAATGAGGCCTACACTGAAAGGCGTGAATACGTCGAATAGCTTCACGACGAAGTGGCCGCCTGTTCGCACGAGCATGAGTGCTGCGAGGCACTGGCATAGGTACAACTGCTTTGATAGCACCTCTTGTAAGTTCTCTTGACCTTCTACAGAAAAGCCCTGAAAAGTTAAAGGGTCTGATATAAGTAATCATATAAAACCATACAATTCCTCGACCTCTGTGGCGCGGCGGGCGACGGTTAGCTTGCGACGCAGGAGGTTGCGGGTTCGATTCCCACATCGGAACAAATATTTGTGCAATCGGCAGATATTTGTTCAGGGTGTTCTGGGTATTTTCTATGTTTAATAAAAAAATATCTATATCAGTTATCTAGTACCCATAACACAAGCTCTGCTTAGCTTGGGGCTAGATAATGTTGTGTGAACTGTCTAGCATTATTTATTAATTATTAATTCACGCTTCGTAAGGTGGAACGTCAGGCAAGTGGCGCGAAATCAATTTGACCAAATATGATTGTGTTTTCTGGTGCGTGATGATCAAATAAAACTACATATTTTTACTATAAAAACTTTCGTGAATCATATCAATTATTTTATAAAAACGGGAAATTTTCACGTACTGTTAATTTCCCGTTTTTATAAAATAAATAATTTACATAATTTTAATTTAAACCGTAAGCTAACACACCACACTAATAGAAATCTAATACTTTAGCGCGGTTTGAAGCATGGCTCATAAACGAACAAAAAAAAACTGATAAAAAAAAATGCCGTGGTGTGTCTGGCCTAAGAATAGATCTCTCCGTCTCCTCCCGCGGATGTCGTAAAAGCCGACCAAGGGATTACCCGGACTTGTTGATAAAATTTGTCGGTATAAGAATTGTCCTAGCTGCTAGCTTACTATTGAATGTTTTATGTTACTGGAAGAAAGAGTTAGCCGAGTTGATTGAGTTGAGTTGAAGATAGCGGCGATGAGCTCACCACTTATCACGTCTATATTCCACGATGGTGCAACCCACAGTGAAAAGAGGTCCATCGAGGCTCTGCCTACCCCTTCGGGGAAAAAGGCGTGATTCTATGTATGTATGTAAAAAACACTGGATTATCCTGGAAACGCCTGCACTAATTTCCACCAAACAAAACTATGAACCATCTCGTAAACACCATCTTTCATAAAAAAATACGGCATTGAAATCAGAGCACCCGTTCCGGAGTTTCTTATTACATTCTAGTGTACACCCGCGGCTTCGCTCGCGTTTTACCAGGATACAAAGTAGCCTATAGATTGATACATGTGACAATCTATCCGTGTACCAAATTTCATCAAAATTGGTTCAGCCGTTTCGGCGTGATTGAGTAGAGTCTGTTGAGCAAGAGACCCGTCGTGTGATTTGAGCTGTGCTTATTTACCTTTTTTGTTTAGCGGGCAATAAAATTATTATTATTATATCATTTATTTCGGTTTCACACCATATTATGTTAGTAAAGAGCTGTTAGTAGACATTATCACATAGTAATTCTAAAATTAAAAATTATAATTATTAAATAATAACAAAATTTAATTAAAATTATTTGGCACACCGCATTGAGTGGCATGGCAGCATATGCGTTTTGGTCCAGTGACTGATAATCGGACCATCTACCCGCTCGGCCACTGTGCTCAGGAAGCTGTTGGCACTGCCGCGCACCCACCACATCATGGAGGCCACTCTCTTACGCATGATGGCGTGGAAGCCGTCAGTGTGTGCCTCTTCGAACATACCTGATGCGCTACAGAAACGCGGCAGCCCCAACAGCATCCTGAACGCATTGTTATATTGAACGCGAAGGGTGTTGTACGCTGTTTGAGTAAAGTACATACAATAGCGCGTCTGTTCCGTCTTGATCCTTTTACAACTGTTACTATTTCTTTAGTTTGCGATTCAAAATGCCGACAGTTTATTTTAAACTTATGATAAAAGTAAATAAATCGTTAAATAAACTATAACGTTAGTTCACAATTTGGCCGCGACGGCTCTCTTTCTGAACAGACTCTAGCAAACAAAAACATCTTAACTCTGACATTTATTTATTTATTCATTTATTTATAGACGAGCAGCTTTCGCTGATATGTCTACATCAAAACAGTGTGGAATGTATAATTTTGGGTCAATATTTTAAGTTCTGAATTGTCCTGAAAAAAAAAACACCGTTTCAGAGTTGAGTGAACCTACATAACGCGAGCGTATCCGCGGGGGTGAAGTTAATAAAACAGTTTATAACACTCGGGGATATTGTAGATTCTTGTTAGTGTTTTTTTTTTCCGAATCGGATCTATAGTTTCGGACATTAATGAGTTGAGTTGAGTTTGTTTGGACGTAGAAGTTAACTTCTACGTCCAAACAAACTCACAAACAAATGTTACCTCCTTAATTTATGATATTAGTGGGAAGGCCTCAATCCCCTCTTTTTAGTGGAAGATAAATGCAAGAGCGTGGCAAATTCGAAATTTAAAAAAAAAATGTTGTCTCACTTTGGATTTTAAGCAGAACTTATAAAAATATACTTTTCAAATAAAATAAAATACTCAGGTACAAAGTAAAAAAAAAAAAAATTGAGCTCGCGCCCTCTTGGGTCGGGGGCCCGTAGCATTTTGCCAGCCCTGCCACCCTATTGTTACGCCACTGGTCACTTACACCATCAGCCATTAGAAAATGAACTCCTTTGTCTTCAGTCTGCTTCAGGACATGCTCCTTGAGGGACGTGAGGTTGGCCGGGTCGAACACGTTGCCGTCCTCCTTGACCCCGTAGTACGGGTTGAATGTCTCAGCGGTGCCGGCATAAAAGTCTGATAGTTTGAAATCATTGGGCCCTTTCAATGTGAATCCAAAACCTAAGGAAAATAATTCGATAGTTGTTATTTTGAAACAGCTTCAGATAAAAAATTCAATAATTCATCATCGGCCCAAGTCCTGGATACAACGATCAGTCTCGTGCCGCCTCCATCCACCGACTTCTATAAAATGTCGAGAGTCCATCGAGGTTTTCTTTTTCTTTAATCTATTTATTTTTCGGAACTTTTGTCGATTTCCGACTATGTCAGTTCCATTGCTCTCTCCCAAGTCACTTATCAAATTTATTGAACCAGCCCATATATGGACCGGTAGAGCATGATGTCTGCGTCTGATGATTGCGCAGACAACATGCTCTGTTACAGAACCACATCGAGCTGTATAAGAAAGTGTGTCAATATTTGATACAACACACTTTTTTGACCACAAGTATCCAACTAAAATATATGTAAAATTTAGATGAATTTTGGTAGAGTTATATTAAGACCTCTACTTTTTACCAAATACCTTTTGCCCGCGGATTCGCACGCGTGGTGTTGAGATAAAAAGCAGTACACCCCCTCCACCACCTATCACCACAACCAAATATCATGAAAATTAGCTCAACCGTTACAAAGCTGAGTGGAACTACACATAACGCGAGCGTAGCCGCAGGCTAGGGATAACATAGCTTACTATTACTGAAAGAATTTCCAGAATCGGATCAGTTGTTCCGGAGATTACCTCTTACATCCAAACTCGCAAACTTTACCCAAATAAAATTATATAGTACTAGCTGTAACCCGCGACTTCGTACGCGTAATATTGTTTTATCCATAACTCTGCGTAATAGCACAGACTAATTATGTTTTACACTGTGGTAATAGTATGTTCTAGTTGTTGTAGTAGTAGAATGTTTGGTTTTCCACTTGTGGTATCCTACCTATGCTAATTGTAAGTTAGCGCGCCTCCCCCGAACGTATGCACATTGCCCGCAACCGTCACAAGAATAATTTCTAAACCAGCATCCGATGGTCCGGTGCCCCTTTCCGCACCGCCAGCAAGGCTGCTCCACGCACTGCACATCGCCCGCTGCGCTGGCGCCGCTGCCGACCCCTACGCGGCCCGCGTGCGCTGCGCCTCGTCCAGCCCCCCCTCCCCCTTCACCCCCCCAAATCAGGTGTCTTTGTGACTTGTAACTCTGATTTAATTGTAGTGAGCGCCATGAACTATTCCACGCGTCGTAATATCACTTTTTACTCGAAATATCGAATTGTTCGGTTTTACCGATCGGCATTTTATTCCGATGCACAAAAACACAATAAATAAGCAAGTGGTGGTATTTTTTCGCGTTGTATCTCGTCGCCAGTGGGATTTACAGGTAGGATACCACATTATTATTATTTTATTAAATTAAGGGGTCCCATTTTAACCTTGAGGTCCTGTAATATTTTAATCTCAACAACGACACCGTGACACGACCTTTGAAACGACACCATACTCAAGGTTTTAAATTTAGGGGTCCCATTTTAACCTTATGGTCCGTAAAATATATCTCAACAACGACTCCGTCAAACGACATTTGAAACGACACCATACTTATGTTTTTCAATTTAGGGGTCACATATAACGTTGAGGTTCTGAAAATATTTTAATCTCAACAACAACACGTGACACGACCTTTGAAACGACACCATAGTCAAGTTTTTTCAATTTGGGTGTCCCATTTTAATCTTGAGGTCCTGATAATGTTTTAATCTCAACAACGACGCCGTGACACGCCCTTTGAAACGACACCATACTCAAGTTTTTCAATTTAGGGGTCCCATTTTAACCTTGAGGTCCTGAAAATATGTAATCTCAACAACAACACCGTCAAACGACCTTCTTAACGACACCATACTCAAATTTTTCAATTTAGGGGTCCTATTTTAACCTTTAGGTCCTGAAAATATTTTGATCTTAATGACTTCACCGTGAAACAAACTATGTTTTAATCTCAACAACGACACCGTGACACGCCCTTTGAAACGACACCATACTCAAGTTTTTCAATTTAGGGGTCCCATTTTAACCTTGAGATCCTGAAAATATGTAATCTCAACAACAACACCGTCAAACGACCTTCTTAACGACACCATACTCAAATTTTTCAATTTAGGGGTCCTATTTTAACCTTTAGGTCCTGAAAATATTTTGTTCTTAATGACTTCACCGTGAAACAAACTTTGAAATTGCCGAAATACGCTGAAATCTCGCTAAAACCTAAAGTGTATTTATTTACAAAGAAAATGTTCCCATGCTTTTTTTCAGCAAAATTTCAGGTACTGCTGAAACTTATGTTGGCTATTTTTATTTAAGGAATTACCTTGTGAATTTTCTTGTTTCTACTACCAACGGTTACCGAAATACGAAGCATTTTAGTTTTACATTAAAAGCCATTTTGGACCCCTTACAGGGTGAATTTTCAAAAATCCTTTCTTAGTACACCCCTACACCCAAAAAGGAATACATCCTTCAAATTTCATGTGTCTAGGTCCAGCGGTTTAGACTGCGTTGCAAAACGCAAAGTGTATACGTTAAAAGCCCTTTTTGAACCCCTAAGAGGGTGAATTTTCCAAATTCCTTTCTAAGTACACCTTTACACCCTAAAAGGAATACACTGTCCAAATTTCAAGTCTCTAAGATCAGCGGTTTAGGCTGTGCGTTGTAAAAACTAAAGTTTTTTTATTTTTTTACATAGAAAACGATCCCTTTCCATTTTTCAGGAAAATTTCAGGAATCGCTGAAACATGTGTTTATTTATTTTATTTGAGGAATCTCCATGTAAAATTTCAAGGTTCTACTGCTAACGGTTTCTGAAATACAGAGCTTTTTTGTTGTATATTAAAAGCCCATTTTGGACCCCTTAGAGCGGGAGTATCGGAAATTCCTTTCTTAGTGCACCCCTAGACCACATAAGGAATGTACCCTCCAAATTTCAGGTCTCTAGGACTTACGGTTTAGGCTGTGCGTTGATTGTCAGTCAGGCAGTCAGTCAGTCAGTCAGTCAGTCACGCAACGATTTTATATATTTTGATAGACGTGTATTTTCTTTAGGTGTGTCCAATGAAATTGTTTATACCTTTCGCTCGCCACCCTTTACGATACAAAATATACTCGGAGAATCCTCCAGGTCCAGCACAAACGTCAGCAAAGTACAATATATCCTTCTTATCCACTGCATCTTCCCCGGTCGGTCTCTTTGGATGACTGAACTGAAAATCGAACACGGCATCTATGTTCGCCATCTTCACTGCGGCCCTGTTCAAGAACACAACCGCACCGATGGTCTCGTAAGGGTTGCTGCGGAACCGAGCGTGCCTCAGGTCTTTATCATCCAGACTGTCGAAAATAGTCTGAAACAAAAATATCTATAAGCAATTTTGAGTGTGAGCATAGAATAAATAAAAACTATAGAAATTACCAGACCACATGATCCGAGATACTCAGGACAAATGGTGTAAAAAGGTCACTGATTGGTAACCCAGAGATGGTAAGCGCAATAGAGGGTGTCAACAAACAAGATGGGAAGACGACCTAAAACTTACAGCTGGACAACACTGGAGAAGGGTAGCACTGGATAGAAGCCAGTGGGAAGTGTTAGAGGAGGCATGTGCCAAGAGGCACACCGAACTGCGGGACTTCCTATAATTTAATCTGAATTCTCAATATTAAGTACTAAAAACATGTAAACCCAAAGTATGGAATAAATGGCTTATTATCTTATCTTATAGAAATGACACTGGCGGAGGTGTCACACTCATAGCCTTGCTTAATACCTACGGGGGACCCCGTAAGACCCTCTAAAACCACCACCCCTACCCCTCACCAGCTATATCAACAATTACAATTCAAAGTTTCATACTTAAAAACGCGTCCTTTGAGGAAAGAGGTACAAGGGTACCCCCCCACTCCAAAATCGGGTGGCCCATTTATAATGCACACCCCGTTTTACCTTCAATATTCATGAACATTACTAATTATGTTTAATATTGATTCTATAAAATATGTGTGATACCTTAGCTTCCAGAACTCCTTTCAGGATATGAGAGTCCACGAAACTGGTTTCATTTTCAATATCCAGTTTCTTTGGTCCCTTCTTCAACCATTCATCCAGCACATCACCTGATGGAGGCTCTTCTGCAGCGGTCGGTAGCCAGGCCTGTTAATAAGATAATTATGTTCATTTTAACATTGCTTTAATAAAAAGTAGGGGGTATAAGATCTGGGGAAAATTCTCGTGGTCGCGCTAATCCAAGAGAATATAATACTACGTTCAGCATTAATAGACATATTAGTTCAGTTAATAAAAGGTTTGGATCGAACATGAATAAATAAATAAATAAAAATCGCCTTCGCCCGCCGCGCCATAGAGGTCGTCAAAGTATTAATACCTCAGTCTCTAATTTTTTGCACAGTGCTACCTACCTAGAAGGGCAATGTAAAATAATCCAATGTAATGTAATTTTTAGTAGTAGTAGTGCTTTTTTGTGTAAGAGTTCGTCCAGGGAAGTACTACCACCATACGTATTTCTGCCGCAAAGCAGTAGTGATCGCATTGCTGTGTTCCGGTTTGAAGGGTAAGGGTGCCGGTGAAATTACAGGCACATGAGACGTTTCACCTTTATGTCTCAGGGTGGCGGGCGCAGTGCAATGCCACATAGGGCGCGTCCTAGGTGGACGTGACCTATGAGGTAATGCACTGTTCATAGGCAGAGGTTACCGCTTAACATCAGGTGGGCCGTCTGCTTGTTCCGTCATTCTAGTAGTATAAAAAAAAAAAAAAAAAAAAAAAAGCTGTATAGAAGTTTGGGTAAAATAGGCAGTGTTGCCGTTTTGGCATTTTTAGTGCTAAATCTAGCATATTTCTTGATCATTTAGCATGGAAAAATTGCATTTGGCATATTGCATGTTTATGGCATTTTATGTACCTTTTCTTCAAAAATGAAGTTCTGAAGGTCCAGAGACAATATTTTTTGCTCTAACATTTTTCTATTTTTAAGCGATGTCGCTTGTATGTTAAACCGATTATAGGAGTTAAAGAGAAACTTGTGATGCCGTTGAGTATGGAAGCTGAAGGTGGCCCTTCAACATCACAAGCCCAACCAAAACCAGACGAGCATGACGATGTTATTATACATATACAAAATTGTTTGATTCTGAGGATTAAATTAATTTAAAAAAATAACTGACTGTCCTACTAACATTATAAAGTGACAGATTGTGTATATTTATATACGCTACGCTGAAAGGGCTGAACGTATTTTGATGAAATTTGGTGCGTAAATAAGATACATACAAACATAGCCTACTGTAATCCTGGAAGATTGTGCCCACGCTGTTGAAACTGAGGGCGCAGCTAGTTGAGAGTAAAATTTGGGTTTTGGCATTTTATTTAGCATTCTCAAAAGTTATTTAGCATTTTTTTTGCATTATCTGAACCAAGTTTCAGCATTTTCTCGAAATAGAAAACGGCAACACTGAAAATAGGATCAAAACTTTTTTCAGGTCATACCTATGCGGAACCCTAAATTTGTCCATGTAGAAAATGTTTATCTTACTAAGTAGATTCATCTACCGTTTGAATTTTTGGAAATTTACCGTTTTGAGTCTCTGAGCTAAGCCGCGAACAGACAGACGGACGGACATGGCGAAACTATAAGGGTCCCTCGTCGTGATGACTACAGAATCCTATGTTCATGTTGATGAGCCGAAAACACAACATAATTTGGATTTGGAGTCACTTGCGTTTCATGATAAATGCGAGAATTGTGCCCCACCACACAATGAGCACTTGTGTATTGTTCCTGTTAACCTGGAGGCTTATCCATGAACACTTACATATTTTTTTTTTTTGACTTCGTATATGACGGATCAAGCTAATGGCCCACCTGATGATAAGCGGTAACCTCTGCCTTAACAATGCATTACCTCATAGGTCACGTCCACCGAGGACGCGCCTTATGTGGCATCGCACTGCGCCTGCCACCCTGAGACATAAAGATAAAAGTCTCATGTGCCTGTAATTTCACTGGCACCCAGCCCTTCTAACTGGAACACAGCAATGCAAGCACTACTGTTTTGCATCATTTTATCAGTATCTGTGTCACTGGTAAAGAACTAGTGCGCTGGAAGAAACTATGATAAATCCAACTTCTTCTTCTTCTTTCGTGTCGATGTCTCAAAGCCATTTTGACCAATAGGTTGCCACACCCACGGCATTGTCGGAGCAGGTCATTAAATCCTCCATCGTGCAAGAGTCAGGGCAGGATGGGCATGCAAGGATATGTGGCTTGGTTTGGGACTGGGCACCACAGTCGCATTGCGTCGCGGAGGCTGCAATCATACCCCACTTACTGAGATTGCACCTGCAGCGGCCGACTTGAGTGCGCAATCTGTTAAGGGTCTTCCACACTGGCCAGGCTAGTTGTTGACCAGGGGGTAATTCCTCTGCAGGTGTTATATAGCCAGGTGGAGGGGTTTTTTTAACGTCCATAGGTCTAGACGAGCATCTTGCACTAGTTGCATTACTTGAGGTGGCTGAAGTGGAGCGTAAAAAACCTTTTGGGCTTATTAAGCGCTTTTTTGATGGAAAAGCGCCATACAGAGAATGTCGGTCATCAGATTCTTGTTTTTCTTTTTCTGTTCCACAAGCAATTTCTCGCCGGACGTCAGGTGGCGCTATACCCGCTAAAGGGTAGAGCTTGTTTAATGGGGTTGGCTTTAGACACCCGGTCATTATTCAACAAGTCTCGTTTAGGGCAACGTCTACCTCTCGGGCGTGCCACGAACGATGCCACACTGGGCATGCGTACTCGCTAGCAGAGAAGCTAAGGGAGAGACCTGTAGTCCGAAGGACTGATGGTGATGCACCCCAGGATGTAGTGGTGAGCCGACGGAGGACATTATTTAGGGACATAAATCCAACTACAACGTTTATCAAACACTATGAACATTGGCCTAATACTGCTTGTATAATTTAATATTTTAGGTTGCCTGGAAGAAATCGATAAGGCCGCCCATTGTACTGCGAATTTTTTAGTTAATCCTATTATGTTTTTCTGATGTACAATAACGTGTTAATCTATCTATCTATTTTAGATGAATTATTCTAGTTACAATAGTTAAAGCTTACTTGTAACTCAACCAATACCTAACTTTTAACTCTAACCCTAGACTTGTATTTGTTCTGGCTGGAAAATAATGAAGCCTGCTTTTTTTTTTTGGTAACTCAGGAGTCAATAGTTGTTATATAAACAATAATACTTTTTGCATAAATTACTTACCACTTCTTCCTTTGGGCTTGCTTTAGTATCTTCAGGTGACCATTTCATCAAATCTTTGGGTATGCTGCCCACCACAGACGGCATAGCACCGAGACCTCTCCTCCCCTTCTGCGCAGAGGCTTCGATCGGCTCTGTGCGACCATGCTCAAACTTACCCAAACCTTTGCCTGGTTTGAAACCCATGTTTGACATCATGCGCTTGGACTTCTCAGAATACTCTGCATTGTATGCATCTTCAAAGCCTTGATCACAACTCTTTTTGAAAAACGACTCTGAATCCTGGAAGCTAGGAGGCCGCATGGAGACTTCTCCATCATTATCATCAAATACTGGTCGACAATCATCTTCATTCGCTGAGGAGCAGTTTTCACTCAAACTGCTCCTACTTAGCCTGGTGCTATTTTCTTCTGAACTTCGCGGTGTATAATTCCCATAGACTTTCGCTGGTTTTTGGAATTCTGTTCTGAATTTGTCTGCATTTTTATGTGCGGGAGACTCTTCATCTGAGTCAGACTCTGGTAAAACTGAAAACATAATGGTGATTTATTGACAAGTGAAGTGAGGTCTCAGTTTAATTGCAGGATGCAGCGTTTGTTTGTATATTATATTTGCAAGTATGTGTTAATATTAAAGAACTCCCTTTTCCGCATTCATACTCTATGGACGGTCCATTATGCGTGATGCAAGTATGTGTTTATACGACGATAGCTGCAGAACCATTGATCCAATCTTCATAAAACTTGGTAGAGGTAGGTTATGTAAGTAGAATTTTTAAGTTGGAGCTTGATCGGTACAGGGTTTTATAAGCTACGTGGGTCCAAGAGGTCCCCCAAAAACTCAGCTAACTCAACCTCAACTCATACAAATCTATCGATCGATAAACAAACGAAACATCGCGAGGTTACGTTCGGGGCGAACTACTAGTAAAGGTAAGGCAAAAATACCTATGTTATTTGAAGTGAATGTCATGAATTTGTAAAAACTACTCACTAGAACCATGGGAAGTAGTAGAAGAAGCTCCCAAAGTGTCAGCACGAGGCCGTTTCGCCGGCATAGTTCGACTTTCGTCACTGCTAGAGTCATCATCAGACGGATCTAAAGACACATTTGGGTAATATTATTTGTGTGCTACACGTGCGCGCATAACTAATTAGAGTAATAAATTTCTATAAAATACAAACATGATTGTATTTATTTATAAACATTGTCAAACAAATTCCACTTTCAACAACACATTTCGCGAGCATTTTTGTACAACTAACACATGAATGGAAACATGGGTTCTTACGGAAAACTGTACTAGGAATTACCTGAAAGATTCATATTAAGTTTTTAAATAATCGTGGTTTACTTTCCAATTAAATCATAAGAAATAACCCTAGATAGAGTCGAGAATACTTAAACACAACTTAAACTGTTATTTATTCTGTGCGAGACCAAGGATCAAGGATAGGTTGATTGATTGAGATGCTGTTTACCCATCGATTTATTATAATGTGTTTACCACAGAATAGCTCTACCCCTATGTTAATAGGTTGATATTCTTTGGCTCTACTCTACCCAAGGAACATAAATACTCTCTAGCGCTCTACCACAGAACAAATAAGGGTCCTCCTTATTCTTTATTAATATAAATATTATTACTAAAGTTGTGTTCTGTGGGCTCTAAATCCACGTAAAAATCAGACTAATCATCATAGTCACTTTCATAACAAAAGGAACGTCATTTACAAAGGTACAAAAGTTACAACCTAGAGCATTGCAGCCTCGTTACATCGAACTGGAACCCAAACTTACTCTTCGTATGTTCTGTCTGTGGTTCTGTGTTTAAAAAAAAACCACTACGTTATTTTTATTTCTTGTTTTGTTGTTTGATTTGGTAGATTGATGTTGATTTTCGCGAGTTTTCTCTTTACCGTTTGTTTTTGCAATTTATCATCAAGGTTTTTATTTTTTTTTATTTGGACAATAATTAAAAGCATTAACTAAAGTTTGTGAAATTAAATTTCTACAATGACTGTCGGAGAAGCGAGTATAAATTTACCTTGGTTCGTATATTTTTGATAGAATGTTGGTACCGTGTGCCTCTGTAAATTTTACTTTGAATCATTGTTATTTCAGGGTTGAGAAGTATCGTCCTTCGAAGCTAGAAGATTTAGTATCCCATGATGATATTGTTAAAACAAGTAAGTCATATGCATACCCATCATGACCTCATCATGACATAAATCGAATAAACCTATATGAGGTTCACTTTGTCGTATTTCAGTTAATCAGTTCATGAAAGGAAACCAGCTGCCTCATCTGTTGTTCTATGGACCTCCAGGAACAGGCAAAACAACCACTATACTAGCCTGTGCCAGGCAAATGTATACTCCGCAACAATTCAACTCTATGGTAATTTTTCCATGAGGTGAGCATTAGAAACAAGCCATCTGATCTTGGGGCAGGGTAGGGGGTATGGAAGGGAGGAGAGGGGGACATCCGCCGGTACCACTCCCCAACCTAGGACGCGTTTAGTTTTTGAAAACAAATAAAGAATAAAGAATTTTGAGGTTAGTACCTATGAAAATGGAAGTATTTAAATAGCTAGTGATGGAGGGTGGTTTGAGGGGGAGAACCGTCCCCTGTGAGCGTGGAAACAAGAAAAAATAAAGAAATTTTTGAGGTTAAGTAAATGAGATTTTATAAAATAAAAAATGTGTTGGACTCTGGTATCTCTGGTACTCAAGTACTATTGTGAGGTTAAAAAAAAAAAATTTTTTTCTCTAAAACTATTAGTTTACGCTCACACACAGGGGGTCCTGTTCCCTTGAACTGCCCCCCTCCGCTCACCAGCTTTTTCAACACTACCAATTTTATAATTACCTTTGCCTCAAAATTTTCTTAATTTGTTTTCTCAAAAACTAAACGCGTCCTAGGTTGGTGAGTGATAACGAGCGGTAGCCCTGTCTCCTTTCCTATCCTCCTACCACCCTCACCACCCTCAAAATAGAAAGGCCTGTTTCTAATGCCTACCCTGTCCATGTATAAAGCTTAGTTTTTAACAACGAGACATAGTTCTAGGTAGGTAGGATAGTTTATCCACTCATCTGCCTATAGTCCACCAAGTGATTGTGGATATAATCAAGAAAAAAAAACATCAATATAAATAAATAAATAAATAAATAAATAAATAATACTGGACAGTTCACACATCATTATTTAGCCCCAAGCTAAGCAGAGCTTGTGTTATGTTTAATATGCTCAATCAGCTCAATCAATAAGCTCCGAGAACTGCCTGTGTATTATAAATATATAATAAATAAATATGAGTTAGTCAGTTTAGTGTGATTGAGTAACTAATAAGCAAACATCTAAACTTTTGCGATAATTAATCTAAACTTAATTAATTACTTAATTAATTAATCTAAACTTTTTCTTCTTAGCGATAAGACCGTCCATTGTATTTTTTTTTTAAATTGTTGTGTGTTTATTTTAACTACTTTGTAAGGTGTGCAATAAAGTATTTTAATTCATTCATTCATTCATTTGAATTGTCAATTTTATGAGTAGAATTGTAAAAGTATTTATCTGTAACTGTTTTCATAGGTTTTAGAACTGAATGCATCGGATGACCGAGGCATTGGAATTGTGCGTGGACAGATCCTCAGTTTCGCCTCAACACGGACCATATTCAAGGCTGGCCCTAAATTGATTATCTTAGATGAAGCTGATGCTATGACTAATGATGCACAAAACGCCCTACGCAGAAGTAAGTCAATTACTGTTGCAGATTGTACTATGAGTTGTGAGCATGAACACAACCAGCGCATAAGTTGGTTTTATCAAAGATTTAAATCGTTAGATACGCCCAGACATCGAAAACTGTTGCATTGTATTTCAATGTGTGCGTTAACAAAGTGAAGACGCACGCAGTCTAGTTTATAGTTAAAAAATCGTTATTTTGTCTATAAACTTAACTGTTGATATTACCATTTATTGTGCAATCATATTGCACAAACTTTTGTGAAAAAATTCAGTCCTCTATGTCCTGTGTCTAGATGGGCACTGAGTCCAAATGAGCGAGCTATCTCACGTGGAAACATTACGGCGCGGCGCAGTCACTCAACGGTAAGGGCGTATCTAACGAATTAAACTTTGGGTTTTATAGGTATGAGCGGGGCGCGCTTTCCCACCGCCGCCGCTCCGTTCACATCTCGTGGCAGCAACTATACTTACAGTAGAGATATTCTACATTAACATGACCTTCATAATTTCTACTTTTTTAACTGTGAATGACGGAACAATCAGATGGCCCACCTGATGTTAAGCGGTAACCTCCGCCTTTAACAATACATTGCCTCATAGATCACGCCCACCTAGGACGCACCCTATGTGGCATTGCACTGAGTCCGCCACCCTGAGACTTGAGAACAAGCAGATGGCCCACCTGATGTTAAGCGGTAACCTCTGCCTATGAACAGTGCATTACCTCATAGGTCACGTCCACCTAGGATGCGCCCTATGTGGCATTGCACTGCGCCCGCCACGCTGAGACATAAAGATGAGAAGTCTCGTGTGCCTATAATTTCACCGGCACCCATACCTTTCAAACCGGAATACAGCAATGCGAACACTACTGCTTTGCGGCTGAAATTGTTATTGAAAGTCACCACGATTCAGATGACGAAGTCAGATGACGATTGAAAGTCAACTTTAAACAACTTTAAGTCTTGCAACAACTGACACTTGAGCAGCAGAGTAGAGTGGACAGGCAGGCTGTCCTGTTAAAGAATATCTATACCTACCTATCTTATAAAAAAACATTTGACAATTCAAGTACTTAAGAGGCTGTCAAGAGTAAAATAAAATCTACACAGTTTAAGATTGGATTGTAGAGGTAACTAACTCTACAATGCGCCTATAACGTAAACATCTCTATTACCTATAAGCGTACTTTGATAAAATTAATAAGAGTAACATATATTATTATTTTAGAGGGCATGCTCGATTTATATTTTCGATTACGCAACAATTGTTTGTTTACCGTTTTTCGTGATTTTCGTTTACTTTTCGTAGCGCGTGCGCTGTTCTGTCACTTTCTAACTTACCTGAATTTTGCTGAGTTAGATAGCAACGGAATTTAGCTATTGTCTACCTCTTAACTTTGTTTATAAACTTCCACTTTGGGAAAATATTCAAATGATGGATTTAAGAGGGCCCTTCCCAGTTTGGGCTAAAAGCTTGCTGGTTTGTGCAATGCAATGTTTGAAAGAGAGGCACTATGGAAAATGAGAGACAGTGCCCCAGCCCACGATTGTAATTCGGAAAAAAAAAATATTGCTGGACAGTTCACACAACATTATCTAGCCCCAAGCTAAGTAGAGCTTGTGTTATGGGTACCAGCCCACGATTGGAATTCGGAAAAATATATAAATAAATATTGCTGGACAGTTCACATAACATTATCTAGCCCCAAGCTAAGCAGAGCTTGTGTTATGGGTACTGGACAACTGATATACTTAATAATATATTACATAGATAGATATTTTTATTATATATAGAAAATACCCAGAACACCCTGAACAAATATCTGCGGATCGCACAAATATTTGTTCCGAGGCGGGAATCGAACCCGCAACCTCCTGTGTCGCAGGCGAACGTTCGCCCGCCGCGCCGCACTTGTCCAGAAAACTCCACAAGTGGCGAAAAAAAAAACAGATAGTTAAATCCTGGCCAGGCAAAACATGAGTAGAATTATTAAAAACAAAAAAGAAATAGAGAGGTATCTATAAGTAACATTTCTATTATCTGACAAGCCAAGGTCACCTCAAAATTAAGTTATTGATTTGCTGCTGCCGGCTACATTAGTATCATAATAGGTATGTATTCATTTCATTCTACTCTAATTAGTTTCCATGGAAATCTTTGTCAAAACAAACCTTACACCTGCAGTACGAACGGCTTTAGTATTTAGGACACATTAGGCTTCAAATAATATACAGGATGGCTTAGTAGTCGTCTAGCCACTCTCTGGTAAACTAGTCACACCACACTGTAACACCGAATTTATTTGAAGTCATGATTATTTTCAAAGGTTGATATGTATTTTGTATTAAAAATGGTAAATTAAAAGACTATAATGTCAGACAGTGAGGATGAGGAAGTACAAAGTAAACCGGTTAAAATCACTGTTGTTGGTGAACCTTCTACTGGAAAGGTGAGTACATTATATTCTCATTTAATAAAGTTAAATATTTCAGATGTGTACATGTCCATGTAACTGCAGCCTTACCTAATATGTTGCTTATGAATTGAAAATCCTACCTTTCAGTTTTGGTAGCACTATATACAACTGTATTATTTGTATCTACTATGGACTTGATGATGAAGCGAGCATTCAATGCAGGATGTATTAATTTGAGATGTGATGTTTTTTCTAGAGCAGCCTATGCAGCCGCTACCTCGGCGGCAGTGGGGTAGCCGCCGGCAGCACACAAGGCGCCGAAGTAATGGCCGGACAGTGCATAGGCCTGCGCCTTCCGGTACCCCTGCAGTTGTGCGACGTTGCCGGCAATGCACTCGACACACACATGCTCGGCAACTATCTGTACGCGTCTGATGTAAGTATCGGTAGTCTAGAAGCCGCTAGCTGCAGGCGATGGACAGTGCATAGGCCTGCGTCTGCCGGTACCCCTGCAGTTGTGCGACGTGGCTGGAAATGCACTCGACACACACATGCTCGGCAACTATCTGTACGCGTCTGATGTAAGTATCGGTAGTCTAGTAGCCGTTAGCTGCAGGCGATGGACAGTGCATAGGCCTGCGCCTGCCGGTACCCCTGCAGTTGTGCGACGTGGCTGGCAATGCACTCGACACACACATGCTCGGCAACTATCTGTACGCGTCTGATGTAAGTATCGGTAGTCTAGTAGCCGTTAGCTGCAGGCGATGGACAGTGCATAGGCCTGCGCCTGCCGGTACCCCTGCAGTTGTGCGACGTGGCTGGCAATGCACTCGACACACACATGCTCGGCAACTATCTGTACGCGTCTGATGTAAGTATCGGTAGTCTACACTCGTGAGCAAAAAAATCGACTCAGGACGCACGCTCGCGGTTAAAAAAGTCTATCAAAAAATCTGAAGCTTTCATTCTATTTCTGATTTTAACATCTCAAAGCTGTTAGTTTTAACTTTAAAATTAGTGGTCTACTTTGGTATTTGAATTTTTATTTTGGTAATGATAAATTATTGAATGAGAAAGGAGTCATAAGCAATGAAATAGGTGATAATTAACAGTAAAGAAAATACCAGCTTAAAATTGTCAAAATATTAATTTAATTTAAATTAACTTATCAATATTTAGTGTTGCCTCCCCTGGCCCTAATAACAGCTTCCAATCGCTTCTTCATGGATCGAATAAGTGTCTTTACTCGATCTTGTTCGATACCATCCCATTCTTCGATGAGCGCCGCTTTGAGGTCCGATTTCGTGGCTGGTGCAGGATTTCTAGCGCGAACTTTTCTTTTAAGGTCATCCCACATATGCTCGATAGGATTTAAGTCCGGGCTACGCGCTGGCCAGTCCATAGCGGCAATTGCGACCTACTGTAGATACTGCCGGACGGAACCTGCAGTATGTGGACGGGCATTGTCGTGCATTAACATGAAGTTTTCACCGATGAAACCGGCGTAGGGAACGACGTGATCCCCTAAAATCTCTTCGATGTATCGGTTCGCCGTCAATCCTCCCACTCGACCGCCAGTTTCAATAAATGCCTTCGGCTCGCTCGCAGCTCACGTGCTGATCATGTTCTAACCTAACCTAAAAGCTTTTTTTGTTTCTCTAAAACTATGAGTTTCTACATTTCCCCACCTATAGGGCAGAGGTCTCCCTCTGCCTCCCCCAACTCCTTCGGCTCGCTCGCAGCTCACGTGCTGATCATGTTCTAACCTAACAACTTTCTTTATTTTTTTTCTCTAAAACTATGAGTTTCTACATTTCCCCACATATAGGGGAGAGGTCTCCCTCTGCCTCCCACTCCTCCCCCAACTCCTTCGGCTCGCTCGCAGCTCACGTTGTGATAATTTTTTTATAAATTCCATACTTAACCTCAAAAAGTTCTTTATTTTTTTTCTCGAAAAGTGGGGGGTTCCGCAACTTTTCCTTCAAAGGAGGTGTTTTACAGCTCCCCCCCGCCCCTCCCCTATCACTCCCACCCCAAAAATCGACGGTCGGTAAAGTAAAACTTAGCCACTATCTGTACGCGCTTGATGTGTCAGTGGCGTTAGTTAAAGCTGCAGGTAATGGACAGTGCATAGGTCATATGTGTAACCAATTACATGGTAACTACTACAGTGGAATGTTATTGAGCTCGTCGGTCGACTGACGCGCTATTGCGATACGTACGCGCGTAGTGAGACGCTGCCGAGCTACGCGCGTACGATCAGCGCTGAAGGTACGCGCTCACCGTCGGTCGAGCATTAACCCTTCACAAGCGCCAACCAGCCAAACTAAATAGGCCCCCATATGCTCTCACTTTTTATAGCAATTGTTTTTTTTGTTTATGTTGTTGAAAAATGATTTTCACGTGTTTACGCTATAATTATATGACAAGTGTTGCACATCATTGTTTTGGCATTGAATTTTCCTACTTACTAACAATAGTTAGATAATTTGTAAAACTTACATGGCCTCGTAGTAAATTATTATATTTTAAAGACACACACACATTGTGATTTCACACACACATTTTCTCTCGTTACACTCATTCACAATATCTTTCACCAAAATAACACCCGTAAGTATGTAGCATACATATTTACCTAATCATTTCATTAAACTTTATCACTTTGACACTAAATAATAACACCAGAAAACTATAATTTATAACTTCGAACACCGCCATTGTAGGTATGCTCCGCGCCGAACGATACAATTTGCACTAGTGGCCACAAGATTGAATACAGCCTCCAGCCTAAAGGATTACTAACGAATATTCTTTGTTGGGTTTCAGATTATCCTGTTTGTGTACGACCTGACAAATCTGCAAAGTTTCGAGAAGCTATCTGTGTGGATGACGAAGATCAAACACTTTTTCGAGTCAGAGCTAAAGAAGCCACTAATGGCGCTGTTTGGGAACAAGTCGGATTTGGAACACCAGAGGGCAGTGCGGCTGTCCTGTGTGCAGAAGTTCTCGTCTGAACATTTGCTGGAGACATTCAAAGGATCTGCAAGGACAGGCGAAATGGTAATACTCTTGGAAATTTAACATTTTAAAAGCGGCCAACGTGCCACGCGCTTTGTTGGGTTCCATAGTTGCCTGTCACATTAAACTGTCTTAGAAGGGGGCTTTTCTGTTTTACATAACTAACAACTTTATCTAAATATTTTTTTATGGAATTTGTTGGAATTTGTATGTTTTTTTGATACTACTTGAATGACGGAACTATATAGCAGATGGCCCACCTGATGTTAAGCGGTAACCTCTGCCTAATGAACAGTGCATTACCTTATAGGTCACGTCCACCTAGGACGCACCCTATATGGCATTGCACTGCGCCCGCCACCCTGAGACATAAAGATGAAAAGTCTGTGCCTGTAACTTCACCGGCACCCTTACCCTTCAAATCGGAACACAGAAATACGAGCTCTACTGTTTTGCGACAGAAATAGGTATGGTGGTAGTCATTTATACTTCTCCAAGTACTTTTTATAAGGTGTTTGTCTAACTTGTAAAACCTAAAAGTACTCAGCTGTGATAGTTTTCCTTTAAACTTCGTTATATATACTACTGCTGTGTTTTTTCCCCTTATTTAAAAACAACCGTTTAGTGGATACTTGACTCTAACAAAAATTAGCACTTTACAGCTTAATATTTCGCAAACGGGTCTCTGAATTGATAAATGGTTTTCACACACCCGCAATACTTTAAACCGACCTATCCAACGACACCCACACCATAAGATAGACGAGAAATTAAAATAAAACCGGTCAAGTGCGAGTCGGACTCGCGCATGAAGGGTTCCGTACCATTATCTTTAAAAACGGCAAAAAAAACAAGTTTGTTGTATGGGAACCCCCTTAAACATTTATTTTATTTTATTCTGTTTTTTAGTAGGTAGGTAGTTGTTGTTATAGCGGCAATAGAAATAGATGATGATGGCAACAGATGATGATCTGTGAAAATTTCAACTGTCTAACTATCACGGTTCATGAGATACAGCCTGGTGACAGACGGACAGAAAGACGGACGGACGGACAGCGGAGTCTTAGGAATAGGGTGCCGTTTTACCCTTTGGGTACGCTAAAAAAGACATCCCTTGTTACGGGTAGAGTAATTAAAATATCCAAGCCGTGTTTGTTGCTGGATTCTTCTAGGTTTGGTCTCTAGGAGCAGGGGTCGTATTGCGTAATAGACTGAAGTTCGATTTCGATGTCCAGATTGCTATTCATTGCGATGCGCGTTTTAAATATTTCTGGTCTTGAAAAAAAGCTAACACGCAGCGCAATGAACAGCAAACTGGTAATCGGCATCGATTAGACAATATGACAGCAGGTGTTTAATAATTCCAATATTATGACTATAACACGTTGGGAACGATATCATTGAAGTTGTTGACCACTATGTCTATTTGGGACAAACGATTCAACCAAGTAGGGTCCAATCCAACTTCGTCAAAGATGTCAGCCGACGAACTAATACATTATGCAAATGACCGATGACTGACAAATTACTAAATTTATTTACTTTTCACACCACCTGCTCGACAATGTCCAATTACATACCATGCAACCTCAATATAAAGTAAAGCATTATCTCTTTAGAGGTATAAAGTTGTATGAAACTCCGTAGGGAATAAACTGATTTGAATTCGAACGTCAAATTCGAGTGGAAACTCGTAGAAAACTCTGAAAAAAAAATGCACATAATGACATTGTAAAGAGGTTTGTTCGAAAATCGAACAAGCCACCATAAGCAGAACTCAAAAAAAAAGGTGCGTTTACAAAGATTGTGAAACAAAAGACGGTGATTCGTGCGACGCCAAAAAAAAAAAAAGACTGTTTGGTGCTGTGATTTTCAGTTATTTTTTATTGTCTCGCAGAAGGTGTGAAAAGTAGAGTACCTATGCTCCTCTGGAATAAATTAACACGGAAAGAACAACAAGTAAGAACGACGAAGACAGTCTTTAGCCTGTCTTCGTCTTGGGCAGCTTGAACCCCTTGTTTCACTTAGGACTATATAAATCTAGAGTTACGCTCAGGGTTCAATATGCCGCCCGCGACGTAACACACTGCTTTATTCCCATAGTGCATAATCTACTATTAAAAACGAATGCACAATTGATTCATGAAATGAAATGATCGAGTACGCCTTGGTCACCTAGCTTTTTCCTATGAGTAGTAGTCGGTCAAACTCCGCTGTTTGGTCCATATCTAGTTTCTTTGTTAGTTTCTAGTTAGTTTTATTGTCTGTTCTTAAACCATATTGTTTTTCAGGTAAACATCGCCTTCTCAAGCGTAGTGGCCCGAGCACTAGGCTTAAAAATTCGCAAGCTGCCTGAAATAACAATGAACGGGAAATCACCACTCCCTAAGGACCCCGACAGGAACAGACTTAGTGCAACACAGCAAGATAGTACACATTCTCTTATCATGAACAGAAAAGCGTTGAGGAAAATTCAAAGAAAAGCTTCTTCAACAGTTTGTGCTGTGCAATAATTTAATGATTATTATTTAGGTGTAATAAAATATTTTGATAAGAAATTGTGTATTTATTAATTCTAAAAGTCTTAAGAACATAGATAAACTATCCCTAGCTTTAAAACAACCATCATTTACAGCAGCAATCTCTTATTTTATTTTATAGAACTTGAAATGACGGAACAAGCTGATTGCCCACCTGATGTTAAGCTGCACCTTCTACCTAACGAACAATGCATTACCTCATAGGACACGTCCACCTAGGACGCACCTTATATGGCATTGCACCGCGTCCGCCACCCTGAGACAAAGATGAAAAGTATCATGTTTCTGTAATTTCTGAGGTTACCGCTTAACATCAGGTGGGCCATCTGCTTGTTCCGTCACTCAAGTAGTATAAAAAAAATAAAAAAAAAACACCGGCAACCATACCCCTCAAAACGGAACACAGCAATGTGAGCACTAGGTAATGCTTTGCGGCAGAAATAGGAAGGAAACAGGCAGATTTTTGTTTTCTTCTAAATTCACCTGATGTTTCTGAAAAACAAACTTCTAACTACTACAGAAAAGGTACTTGCACTGGGTGTCCCATTAATCTTGCCACATGCTGTTAAATTAGGTCCAAGCGTTATTTATGCAAGGCCCGAGCCGGTTCAAGTGCTAAGTGTAAGTGGGCTACAGTAACTACAAGTTTATTATTGCGGCTGAAAATCCTGGTTTCAGTGTTGGTACACATTTTGACCTTAATCAAATCAAACACTTTCTAGATTTAATGGATTATTGGACGCTCTTTTCCCTTCCAGTTATAGAGAAATACACAGAAAACGTGCGTTTCTGCATCATATGCAACTACCTCGGCAAGATAATACCGGCGCTGCAGTCGCGTTGCACTCGCTTCCGATTCGCGCCGCTTGCTCAGAAGCAGATCATACCGCGACTACAGGAGATTGCCAACGCTGAAGGGTAAGGAGTATTATCATCTCTATACTATGTACTGAATGCAAAAACCTCTGCAAGATAATACCGGCGCGGCGGCGCTGCGGTCTGGTTTGGAGGTTTTAGCATGTCCATATCTAACTTCTCTTCAATACTTGAATTATTGTGAAATGGTGTGGTACTTCTAATTGAAACTTTATTTCCATAAGCTTGTAGCAAACATCCAGCCACTGCGGTCTGATTCGGGGGTTTTAGCATCTCTATACCTAACTTCTCTTCAGTACTTGAATTATTGTGAAATGGTGCGATACTTCTAATTGAAACTTTATTTCCATAAGCTTGTAGCAAACATCCAGCCACTGCGGTCTGGTTCGGGGGTTTTAGCATCTCTATACCTAACTTCTCTTCAATACTTGAATTATTGTGAAATGGTGCGATACTTCTAATTTAAACTTTATTTCATAAGCTTGTAGCAAACATCCAGCCACTGCGGTCTGATTCGGGGGTTTTAGCATCTCTAAACCTAACTTCTCTTCAATGCTTGAATTATTGTGAAATGGTGCGGTACTTCTAATTGAAACTTTATTTCCATAAGCTTGTAGCAAACATCCACCCATGCTGCGGTCTGGTTCGGGGGTTTTAGCATCTCTAAACCTAACTTCTCTTCAATACTTGAATTATTGTGAAATGGTGTGGTACTTCTAATTGAAACTTTATTTCCATAAGCTTGTAGCAAACATCCACATATGCTGCGGTCTGGTTCGGGGGTTTTAGCATCTCTATACCTAACTTCTCTCCAGTACTTGAATTATTGTGAAATGGTGCGATAATTCTAATTTTTATATTGGTTATATTCGGTAAGGTGTAGGTTGTGTGGTTTTTGTTTGTTTGTTACTAATTAAAATGGAAGGAACTAGTACCTATAGCACAGGCTCGGCCTAGTTTAGGTACTAGAGATTACGTATACCTATGTAATAAGTACCATAAACGAATAAAGACCTTCGATGCTGTCGTTGGTATTAAGTTTTTTGTGTATGTATACCTGCTGTAATCTTTTTTGATGAATATTTTATATTCTTATTATATATTATTATTAATTAAAACTTTATTTCCATATGCTTGTAGCATTCATCCAGCCATTGCGGTCTGATTCGGGGGTATTAGCATCTCTATACCTAACTTCTCTTCAATACTTGAATTATTGTGAAATGGTGCGATACTTCTAATTGAAACTTTATTTCCACTTTCCAGCGTCAAAATCTCCGAGGATGGCATCAATGCACTCCTCACCCTGTCGGGTGGAGACATGCGTAAAGTCCTGAACACACTGCAGAGTACATGGATGGCATATCGTGACGTCACCGAGGATAACGTCTACACCTGTGTGGGACACCCGCTGAGATCCGACATCAATAACATAGTCAATTGGTTGCTGAATGAAAACGATTTTGCTATGTGTTTTAAAAGTATCCTTTTTACCAGACTACGGCAAAGCTAAAAGAAAGGGTTATGTTTTTAGCAGTCTATGTTTTTTTTATACTACTTGGTATGACGAATCAAGCAGATGGCCCACCTGATGTTAAGCGGTACTCTCTGCCTATGAACAGTGCAGTATCAGCTAGGATGCACCCTATGTGGCATTGCACTACGCCCGCCACCCTGAGACATAAAGATGAAAAGTCTCATGTGCCTGTAATTTCACCGGTAACCATACCCTTCAAACCGGAACACAGCAATGCGAGCACTATTGCTTTGCGGCAGAAATAGATCTATGGCGGTAGTACTTCCCCGGACGAACTCTTTCACAAAACGCTCTACTACTACTAACTATGTACCTATATATGTTTGTATTTAGGTTCCATTGTAGCGCATAAACTACTCATCCGATTTTGATGAATGTGGTGTCAATCGTTTCGTTTTATGGTCCGTGACATGGACTACGTTTTATTTTATACGAACAAAATCAATAGGTATGACGGATGTTACAGGCAAAAAAGGGGGTATCTGTTTGTTTTGTGCTATCCTTTCGATTGGGATCTCAAATGAAAGAGGAGAAACTTCTAAGTTCATTGAGAGGTTTATTTACATTTTGCATTATTTTATAAATATCTGACTTATAGTTTTTTACTTACTAATTACTTACTTAATTTACCTATGTAAAGTTCTGATGTACCTTATCCGGCTTTCCTGCCGTTTTTGTTTTTTGTTGACCTTGTATGCGTACCTACCTTCTTTTTAAACGAACTGTATAAACAATGTGGATTCAAATTGGTTTCAGAATAGCATATAGTGTATAGCTTATAACTAACTATACGATAACTGTGAATCCTGGATTAATAAAATAAAATATAATAGTATAAAGTTATCAAAATAAGCATTTGTTTATTTGAACAAAAAAACAGGGGTTTAATCGTAAATAAGCCGTAAAGTTCGACATGGTGTATGCAGGGCTCTTAAGTACTCAGGTGGGTCGTGCTGCTCTACCCCGGTGTAACCCATTAGTCGGCTTTTACGACATCCACGGGAGAAGACGGAGGGGTCTATTCTTAGGCCGAACACAGCAAATTTCACATAAAGTCCAATAACTCTACCTTCGACCAAAGTACTTTTTACTTTTCACTCTACTATGATTTTGCATCGGTTTTTTCATGTTACATTTTGAATGCAGTGTGCTAGTGAAATTAATCTCCTAAACATACGTACCACAGATATACAAGCTCTGAAACTTACCAAAGGACTGGCGCTGGGTGATATCCTCACTGAAGTACATACCATCATTCAAAGAGGTAAGCCTATACATGAAGAATAATAGTAGTTTATGCAACTGTCATATAAGAAGGGGTATTAAAACACGAGAGTCTGGTTATCGCATGAGGCGAAGCCGAATGCGATAATAGGTTGACTCGAGTGTTTTAATACCTAAGTTATATGCAGTTTCATACACTACTTTATCTTCACTCATAGGAAAAATTGAAATTAAACAAAGAAAAACACGATCGGCAAAAAAATGAATGGGAAGCGCGGGAAATTAAGTTCAAACTACGCATGCGTGCGCCATTTTTTAACAGTTCGAACTGCGCATGCGTGCGCCTTTTTCTTTTTCATATTCAGGCTATAACCATAGTCTAGTTTAATGAATTAATAAAAAAAAAAGATAGAGGTACTATAATGAGTTTTATGATACAGTTGGCTACTATAATGAGTTTTATTCCTAATTTTATGTATATGCGTCTATAAAGTGCGTCTGTATAGAACCGTCTTTGAATTCGTAATTACAATTTTTCGATTTGAGTGTAGATAAAATATTTTTCACACCACCTGCTCGACAATGTCCAATTACATACTAGTATCATGCAACCTCCACGTAAAGTAAAGGATTATCTCTTAAGGGATATAAAATTGTATGAAACTCCCTAGGGAATAAAGTGATTTGAACTTGGAACGTCAAATTCGTGTGGAAACTCGTGGAAAACTCTTAAGTAAAAAAATACCCATAAGGCATTGTAAAGAGGTTCGTTCGAAAATCGAACTGGCCACCAGAAGCAGAACTCAAAAAAAAAATGGAAACAAAAGACGGTGTTCGGTGCTTTGATTTTCAGTGATTTTTTATTGTCTCGCGAAGGTGTGAAAAGTAGAGTATGCTCCTCTGGAATAAAGCCTGTCTTCGTCTTGGGCAGCTTGACCCCTCGCTTCACTCAGGACTATAAAAATCTATTTCAATCTAGAGTCCCTCGTTACGCTCAGGGTTCAATATGCCGCCCGCGACGTAAGACACTGCTTTATTCCCATAGCGCATAATCTACTATTATAAACAAATTAAACCCCCGACTAGTTTCAGTCTTACATTAAATAGCAAAAGGAACACTTATGGACTTATGGATGCACATCGGTGTCTAGCGCGCACATCGAGCACTCCGGTACGGAGGCCGCATTGCTCAAGAGCGCGCAAGATGTAGGGCTCCGGAGCTAATTACTCTATTCACGACTAGATGTCGCCACAGTCAAAAATAGAAGAAGTAGTAGAAGAATGTAGTTTATTATTGAATACGGTACAAACAATGACTTTAAAAGAACCCTTTCATGTCTAGTTCAATTGTCATGCATTCTCAATATGTTATTGAAAGTATTGATTAAATACTAGCTGTTTATTGTACAATTTGGGAACTTTGTAATTTTTTAAATCTAGCAATTTTTATGTTTTTTTTCCTTAGCATACTTCAGCTTCGCAAACTTAGCATTAGTCTTCAACTTTACCATAATTATATTTATTACAAAGTGAATGCTGCGATATGTTAAGGATATATAAGGATATTATGTTATATATAAGGGATTATGCTAAGAAATTTAAGGTAGTATAGATAGACAAGTAAACGCATTGTCTTACAATCCTTGCAAGTTTTAATGAGAGTTTTTTTTTTCAGTGAAACTTCCGCCGGAAGTCCTAATCTCACTGGTAATCAAGATGGCGGACGCAGAAGCGCGGCTCTCCAGCGGCTGTAGCGAGCGTATCGAGCTCGCTGCGCTCATCGCAGCGTTCCAGGTCGCCAGGGACCAGGTCAAAGTGGACGATGCTTCTTAGTTCAGTAAGCTGTCTCTATGTTACTCTTAATTCTGTTATTTACATAAAAAACATTGGCATACAAGTTTTTCTTTTTTCTGTAAAACTACGCCCTTTTTTGTTATCCGCCATATTGTGCGGATTTGCGCGTCTTGACTAATCAAGATGGCGGAAGCTTATCAAGATGTCGGTCGTGGAATCGATCGATGCGCTCATCGAGCCTCACAAAACGTCAAGGAACAGATTAATGTATGTGGTTGAGGCTTCGTAGTTTATTTATTTAAATTCAACTGGTTAAACTCAGCAGCGAGCCAGCGCGGTCGGGTTATTAATCCTGTAGTTGGGCAGCAGATAATGATCATGTACACTTGCGTCTCAACTCGAGTAGTTAGCTGTCTATATGTTACATATACTGACTACAGGACTATATGTATATTATGTATAGGGTATAAATATATGATCTTTCTGCGTTTTCAGCAGTTTTTTATTACGTAACTGTTATCACGTATCTTTGACATTTTATGATCAAATTCTGTGTTTGATTGAATGATTTAACCATAGACGTAGAACATATGATATTAAATATTAATAAGCCCACAAGACGAGTGTGTACAGTTTGCTCAAAAACTGGCGACGCGTGTCTCGCCTCTACCATTTCTCGTTACTGCAGATTTCTATACGCGGCTGTATTACAGAATGTAAAACGAAAAAATAAAAAACAAAATTAGAGAATAAACTATCTTTATTTTAGAAAAAATAAATACTAAAAATACGAATATTTACAAAATGATACTTTAAACTTAGTCTGAATTATCTATTTAGAGAAAATTCAAAAACAGTCTTCTAAAATTACTTATAACTAGCAAACAAGAAATCGATAGGCCACAATTTTAACATCTAAGAAATTCCTAATCATTTAATTCGCAAATTTAGACATACCCACACCATACACACACCACACATACATACATAACACACGCTCAGAACACACTACCTACCGACATGCTTTAATACTATAACTACAGGTCAAGCGCTTAACTAAGTCAGTCCCTGAGGTATGGGAGCGGTACGGAAGGGGTGTTTCATCTCCCAAATGACATGAAATGTATGAGATGACAAATGACATAATGACGACGACGAAAACACCCCTCCGGTACCGCTCCCATACCTCAGGGGCTGCCTCAATAAAGCGCTAGACCTGTAGTTTCGTTATTGCTATAGTTGATACAACGTTTTGCTCCAATGTTTGTCGCTATTTTATTCTACGTTTTCTTTGAAATATATTTCGCCAGCCTCATTCTATAAATAAATTATTAAGAACGACGCTATTGATAGGAATGTTCTTTTAAAGCCTACTTTAAACTTCATTCCTCCTACTTATGTTTGTAAATGCTCATTTGTAGCTTCGTACTCAATATGTTAGTCGTTTATCCAAAGAAGTTAGAGACGAGACTGCCTAACGAGTTGGTGATGGATGCGATGAACCCTGACTGCGCGGGCGCCGCGGGCAGTCTCGGCGGGGGCGGCCCTGGTCGGTAGTACTGGCCGTCTATACGCTGCAATATAAAATAACGATTAGTTCAGGATCCACCATTCTACTCTGGACGTCGGCCAGGTCTCGCTTAAAACGTACATATCCTCGCTTAGCTTGCATCGCCGCGTATGTTGTATTTTTTCTTATTTAGTCGATAATAGACCCCGAAATGCAAAAAATACATCTCTTTGAAAGCCTACTTCAAACAAACGGATTATCCAACTACTATAAAAACGGCAGAATGGACGGCTAATATAATCAAAAAATATTTTATTCATAAATAAAAAACTTCGAAATTCAAAAAGTAGAACTAAAGTTATTCGTCATAACTTTAGTAGAATATCCCCTCCCCGGGCTGTAGCGAATTACCTGCTCAGTGCCCGGGCTTATAGGGGTATTATGTTACAACCTGTATATTCTAGCGGAATCACTGCTACTAAGATCATTTAAGGGGTAAGGTAAGACGAGCGTTGATAATACCTGCTCTATAAATCAGTTTTAAGGTTCGCCTGAAATTACGTTAAATGACTTTGGCGGCGATGTAACGTAAGCGACGATATTCTAAAACTAGTGATCAGTAAAATATGAAATGAAGTGTTGAGAAATGATGGCAGACAAAACAGCGTTCATGGATGTTAAACCGCTGTCTGAGTGGTCATACGACATAAATAAATAAATAAATAAATAAATAATGCTGGACAGATCACACAACATTATCTAGCCCCAAGCTAAGCAAAGCTTGTGTTATGGGTACTAGATAACTGATATACTTAATACAATATATTACATAGATAGATATTTTTTATTATACATAGAAAATACCCAGAACACCCTGAACAAATATCTGCGATCGCACAAATATTTGTTCCGAGGCGGGAATCGAACCCGCAACCTCCTGCGTCGTAGTCCAAGCTTCGCCCGCCGCGCCACAGAGGTCGTCAATCACAGACATCGTTGACAACCGGTCGCTTAGCTATGGATGATGCTTGCAATCTAGGGCCTATTTCGCAAAAGATACAAGCTACAAATTACTAGTTTATCCCCATGGTAACACATGTAAATTGTTTATGTTACAAGCTGAAGTTACAGATAATATTGTAGGTGTTTCACGAATAGCAGTTTTGTGAAAACGTTTGCGATTCATCGTATGGCCTTAGAATTTTTCTACCAACCAGTCCACGGCGAAGGACATTTTGGTGAAAAATATGTTTAAACGATGTCATTTTTGGAATACTACCTAACACCGAGAACCCTGCATTTTAACCCGAATTACTTATTCCATAAGAGGTTTGCGTTTGTGAAACACAGATGACAAGTGAGGCAGGTGACAGGCACATGAGACTTCTCATCTTTATGTCTCAGGGTGGCGGGCGCAGTGCAATGCCACATAGGGCGCGTCCTAAGTGGACGTGACCTATGAGGTAATGCACTGTTCATAGGCAGAGGTTACCGCTTAACATCAGGTGGGCCATCTGCTTGTTCTGTCATTCAAGTAGTTTTTTTTTTTTTTTTATTTTCCTTAACCTATTGTGTCCCACTGCTGGGCAAAGGTCTCCCCCAAAATTTTCCAGGCATCCCGGCCTTTGGCAGTTTCCCACCACTCCTTTTCGTGAGCTTCGAGATCGTCCCGCCAACGCCTTCTCGGTCGGCCCCGTCGTCGCCTTCCGTCTTCAGGCACCCAAGGAGTTACTACGTTCGCCCACTTCTTGGGGTGCATCCGACTGACGTGACCAGCCCATTCCCACTTGAGCTTTGCTGTTCTGCTCCCCACATCAGCAATGCCAGTTATCGAACGCAGCATGGTGTTCCGCACTCGGTCGATGCGTTTAAGACCGAGAATGCTGCGTTCCATTGCTCTCTGGCAAATCTTGAGCCTGGACTTCTGTAACTCGGTCAGCGACCATGTCTGCGCACCGTAGGTTAGGACAGGCAGGATACACATGTCGATGAGTTGGCGCTTTAGTGTAAGTGGAAGGTCACCCTTCATGTGCTCTTTCATGGACCAGTAGCTCTTCCAGGCATTATCGATGCGGCGATCAATTTCCTTGTCCTGCCTGTTTTCGAAGGATGCTAACTGGCCCAAGTATATGTATTCATCGACATAGTGTAGATCCTGCCCATCTACCTCGACCCTACGCTTCGTGCTGTTGGTCATAATTTGCGTCTTCGACCGGTTCATGTGAAGCCCAACCTCAAGACTCGCCAAGCTCAGTTCTTGGAGCATCTGTTGTAGTTCCTGTGGTGTTGGGGCAAAAAGTACAATGTCGTCCGCAAATCGCAAGTTTGTCAGTCGTTTACCTCCTACGAGTATTCAAGGAGTATAAAAAAAAAAAAAGTATATACATCTAAAATGATGCTCGGTAACTTGTACTTTTGAGAAATAGGCCTATAGGGATGTGATTCGAAAGATGACGCGACTGAAAATCAAAGTGAATGACGTTGTGGAACCATGCTAATGCCAGTTATTGCGATATGTGTGCGTGGTAGATAATGCGTTGACATTCGGCCTAGTTCCGAAGTAGAATAATAAATGAGTATGAAGCTCAATCAGCCCCACATCGTTTTAAACCTCAATAAAAAAATAAACTTCTATTTTTTTACTGCATCAATGGCGTATCAAGCAGATGGCCCACCTGATGTTAGGCGGTAACATCTGCCTTTAACAATGCATTACCTCATAGGAACCGTCCACCTAGGACGCGCCCTATGTGGCATTGCACCCGCCAGCCACCCTGCAAAAGCAAAGAAGTGCTCGCATTGCTGTGTTCCTGTTTGAAGGGTATGGTTGCCTTGTACCAGGTGGGGTAAATTACAGGCACATGAGACTACTTGAGTAGTCTCTTGTGCCTGTAATTTGACCGGCACCCATATCCTTCAAACAGGAACACAGCAATGCGGGCACTGCTTTGCTGAGGAATAGGTATGGTGGTGTTCCCCGGACAAACTCACAATAAAGCTCTACTTGCTGCACACCAGGGTTATGTATAATATATGTGGCCTGTATTCTAGTACTATGCTCGAGTGTGAACCGACACTAAGGTCGAGATAAATATATCTTACTTAAAGTCTGTTCAAAAAGAGATCAGTCGTGGGATTGGAGGGCGCAGCTGTGTTTATTTACCTTTTTTGTTTAGCAGGCAATACAATAGCGCGTCGGTTCCATTTTGATCATTTTACAACTGTTAATTATTTATTTACTATAAAATTCAAAATGCCGACAGTTTGAATCCTAGACTAGATAAATAGTTAAATAAACTAAATATAACACAAGTAATTAATTTTGTAAAAATTCAAAAAACCCACTACGCTGAACGGCTGAACCGATTTTTATCAAACAAAGCTAAGAACACTCCCGACAAATACACCTTTCAAACAAAAAAAAAAAAAAAAACGGTTCATCCGTTCGGGAGCTACGATGACACACACACACACACACACACAGACACGTCAAACTTATAACACCCTTTAGTTTTTCGTCGGGGGTTAGAAACGTTAGTTCACAATTTGGCCACAACGCTTCTCTTTTTGAACAGGCGCTAGCACGTACTAATGCTTGGCATTATCTCTGTCACTTTCACACACTTGTCAAATCCCGCATGCTAGAGAGGGATGGAGACAATGCTATGCTTTAGTACGTGCTGAGTTACGTCTATTTATCTCAGTATAAGTATAGATTGTCTTGACATCGGTTCGAGATTAGTTCTGGAAAACGGGCTTGAATCACTCAGCACCCACAAATCACAAAATAAATAGTAGTTTCATGTTACATGAAACTACTGTCTTTATTTTGCTTTGGTAACCAAAGCGAGTTAATTTCATGCAAATAATTTACAATGCATAGCAAAAAAAAACATTACTAGAACGATATCTTAAAACTCACCTCTGTCCCAACAGGATTAGTTAAAACCTTAAAATAATTTAATATTCATATATACATTATTTATGTTGCATATTTATAATTTCCAATTCCAACATTTTACACTACAATACAGGTAATTTACTAACAACAATCTTTGTACTTAGTTTTAATTGAGTAGCTCTAACTAGTTCTAGTTCACTTGTTATATAAATATTGATTGAATAACATGAAAAATACCTAATAAGTAATAAAATTAAAGCAATATTATTGTCTTTAATATGGGGTTGGTTAGGAAAAGCTTCGCAATAATTTATCGAACCCGGTATTAGAACCAAAAGAACTACTGTAACTGTACTGTAGAGAAGGTTTGTTTTGCAAAAAATCTAAATGTGTAAGTACATACATAACCATGTATCAGTTGCATAATTACATTCAATATCGGTCGCGAATGAACTTGAGCTCTCTAGTAGGTAATTCAAATTTTTTAGTAAATTATAGTACTGTGTATGGATATTATGTTCAATACTGGTCCCTTATTCGCTATGACCATAAAGCTAAGGCCAAACCAACGCGTTCAGGCCGCGTCCTCAGAGGCTTGCACGGTGGCGATCAATGCTAAGACAATGGATCGCCACCGCGGACGCGAGCTGAACGCGTTGGTTTGGCCTTAGCTTTGAGATTCCTTGCCATTAACGTGTGACGTCATAATGTATTATAAACGATGATGCCACGCAGATATCGTAACGAACCCGCGTTACGTTACATTTGGTATAATATGGTCATAATAGCGAATAAGGGGGCTAGTCGCGAATAGTCTCCCTTGTAGCGCTAGAGCTCTTAATCAATAGAGATAACATGATAAGTGATGGCCGCAAAACTAATAACAACCCAAACCCTAATTCTAACTAAGAAGCGTTAATGTGAGTTCAAATCTTAATCAAGGGTTAGGAGACCACGAAATCAGTCTTCAGGGAACACAATAAATCCATCTTGAGCGTTAGGAGCGACCGTTGAGGTTGTAGGACTTGTAGGGGCGAGCCTTGCTTCTGGCTTTCGGGACGTAGGCCGGCTCGGGACGAAGCCCTAAACCCACAATACTACAAGTTACCACACCAACTATTATAAAGGAAGACTCTACTACACATGCGCTGTTTACGATATACAGTTTGCTGGTTTTACAGTAACGCTTTCGCCAGCGCGGTTGGTAAGCGTCGCGGGCCATGAGTTTTGCGTCTCTTGGATCGTTAAGCCGCGTGCGGTCCAATGTACGCCGCGTATTCGCGTACATTGGAACGCATGCGGCTTAACGATCCAAAAAACACACACACACGCACACATGCGTACACTGGAACGCGTGATCCGTACGTGTAGCTATACGCGTGCACATTTAGACTACGCGTGTCGCGCGAGTCGGGCTCGCTACGATCCATCGGCAGTAGGTTTTTTGATGTGCGTCAAAGGGGACGTGAACGCTCTATTTGGACGGAAAAAATAGGTCACGCGTTCTCGCCGAGTTTAAATAATGAAAATTACATGCTATACTGGCCGACGAGCGAGTTGGAATGGATCGATTCACCTCGCGTTCAGACTCGCTACAGTCCATACAGGAGCTGTACGCGTACCCATATTGTACGCGTGTTCAACGTACCTTGATTACGCGTACATTGGAACGCGCAGTCCGTACGCGGCTTAACATAGTTTAACCAACCAACTCGCGCGGCCCGTGCATATACGTCGGGCCGCGTTTACCACCCGCGCGGACGGTAAGCGTCACTGTAAAAACAAATTTAATGGCAAGGTATTAGGATCTCATAAATATGGGGGATTGTATGAAAACGATTGTGGTCCCAAAAACATAAAAAATACAGGCTGTGGCAAGGAAAACAATAAAAAGCAAAGAGACAGGTTATTTTCCTTGGCACACCAGGCCAGGCAGGCTATTTGATGTTTTTGTGACAACAATCATTTTCATACACGTATTTGTAATGCATATAGATCATATAGAAAACTTGATGTTTGTGCGCGGGTATGCGCTTGTGTAGGAGAGTCCAAGTGCAATATCCTAGTACTTGACTAAAGATACTGTGCATCAAGGGGGATAAGTTCTGGTCTACTTATTACCTTTTGTATGTACACAGAAAGAAACCTACGGAAACAGAAAACAATATTTACATGTGCAGAATACTATTTTGTAATATTTTTCTACCATCAATATGTGTTAGCTGTAGGGATAACGGCTACTTACTTTGGCTGAATGTAAGGTGACGTTCAGAAGTGTAGGGTGGCTGTCGATCACGATGAATTCGATCTCTTGTGGAATATATCCCTCAGCGGCGACCTAGAACAGCACAGCCAGAAAAATAGATCAGTCTCTCTGTGGGTAGATATAAATAGATGATAAACACTTTATTGCACACCAAATAGAAAAATAAAAAGATAAAAGAACAAAAACAATAACACTAATGTACAATGGGCAGTCTTATCGCTAAAAGCTATCTCTTCCAGACAACTTTTGGATGGACAGGATAATACAAAACCAAAGGCCAGATATAAAATAAAAAAAAATGAACAAAAAAAATTATTTTATGTCTTATTGTTAGATCATAAATAACTCTGTCCTGAACACTGACACCACCAAGCCCTGATTTACCAGGTTGTGCTGACGTATGGCATACAACTATGGGGATCAGCCAGCAACTCAAACATTTCGATAATACAAAGAGCACAAAATGGCAATGGCAACCTATCCAATGCACCGTGGTTCTTTATGAATACTGAGCTGCATAGCGAACTGAAGGTCAACACAGTCAACGACGAAATAAAACTATATTCATAGAAATACAAAGAACGTGAACCACTTGGCCTCACACCTAACCACAATCAACTAGGTACCCGAACCGAAGAGGCTAAGACAACACATGATGGAACTCGATGGAACATGACACATAATAAAAGGAGAGGTGGTCCCTGGACCACTTCTGCTACAAGCCCGATTACGCACACCAAACCTGCACATAGCATGATAGTAGATGAAACCAGCACAAAAAAACAATGTACATACATACATACATAGACACACGCCTTTTTCCCCGAAAGGGTAGGCAGAGCCTGAAATAGGCCTCTTTTCACTGTGGGTTGCACCATTGCGGGAAAAAGACGTGATAAGGGGTGAGCTCATCGTCGCCATTGCTTCCCACGACTGACTCTGCTAACGCTTTTCTCCAGTAATAACACATTCCTTAAAAAGCTAGCAGCCAGGACAAATCTTATACCAACGAATCTCACAAACAAGTTCGGGAAATCCCTTAGTTGGCTTTTACGACATCCACGGGAAGAGACGGAGGGGTCTACCCTTGAACCGGACAAATCACGGCTTTAAAAATAAATGTCTTAGATAAAAAGAATACCGTTTGGTTTTACGAGTGGATATAGCATCATCTGTCGGATGTACCGCTAGAATGGCAGTAAAACTCTTGTGAAACCATAACAAGTTTCGCATCATGCTTATTTTCGTCGCTCGCTTTTTCATGATTTGGATTTTTCTGGTGCAACTCTTAGACGCCGGCGAATAACTCTACCCGCGACTTCGTGCGAGTTCTGTTCGCCGCACCTACTACGTTTTTTTTTAATATTAAGAATGACGGAACAAGCAGATGGCCCACCTGATGTTAAGCGGTAACCTCTGCCTATGAACAGTGCATTATCACATAGGTCACGTCCACCTAGGACGCGCCCTATGTGGCATTGCACTGCACCCGCCACCCTGGGAAGTAAAGATGAAAAGTCTCATGTGCCTGTAATTTCACCGTACAGATGATACAAACTGACTATACATAATGGACGTTTTATTAACAAGGGAATTTTTCAAGTACCGTTATATCAGTGTAGGTATTGTCTAATCTGTGACCGAGTATCAAGGTGAGGGAACGCGTCGCGTCCCGTTTAGCACCCGTTTAGCGTGTGTACTGGCCCTTATTCGCTATGACCATAGGAGATTCGTTGCCAATAACGTGTGACATCATAATGTATTCTAAACAATGATTCCACGCAGATATCATAACGCGGCCGCGTTATGTCACGTTTGGTCATAGCGAATAAGGGGGCTGAACGTGAAAAAAACACCATTTTATAAAATGTATGATAAAGTGTACACGGAAGTTTTTATGGCAAAATACATAATGTATTTCAGTGCTGATGAAGCGTTCTTCGAAACCAGTATTTACTAGCAGTGAGTGACTCTATCAGCCTATACCAAATATTATAGTTAAACAGTTAGAAATGTTCCAAACACGACCCTTTTGAAGTTAATCTTTGAGGATAGAGTTAAGATGAACACATTCTGGACTTTACTATCAAAAATCTCACAAAACAATTCAAAACAGCACAAATATGACCCTTCCACTGAGCAAAAAAAAATGCTGGACAGTTCACACAACATTATCTAGCCCCAAGCTAAACAGAGCTTGTGTTATGGGTACTAAATAACTGATATACATAATACAATACATTACATCGTTTTAAAAAAAAAAATACATAGAAAATACCAAAAACACCCTAAAAAATCGAACCCGCAACCTCCTGCGTCGCAGGCGAACCTTCACCCGCCGCGCCACAGAGGTCGTCCCTGGTATTCATAGATGATCTTGAACACCTTTCGGCTCATTGTCCATAACGATATATTATATACCTGGGAGGTGTATAGTATATACGTACAGGACTAGTATAGTATTATTTTATCTGTGGTACAGGTATATACGTACAGGTATATACGTGGTGGTGCGTGTACTTACGTCGATTTTGTATGTTCCGGGCAGCAGTATCCTCCAGAACTCGCCGTACTTGGTGGTGTGGTAGGTGACGTCACGGCCCTTCACTTTGATGGCGGCGCGCTCGAGGGGGTTGCCGTTCTCGTCCATGACGAAGCCATGCGCCCCGCGGTGCACCTCGGCTAGGTACTTGATCATCGACTACACGATACAAACCACAATGTTAATAAATAAACAAACAAACAAATAATGCTGGACAGTTTACACAACATTATCTAGCCCCAAAATACAATAATTGCTTTAAATTATCGTTGAAATCTACTTGAGATTTGTTCATAAATTTAAAGACTGACTGACTCACTGACTGACTGACTGAGTGACTATCAACGCACAGCCGAAACAGCGAGTCCTAAAAAAATTTATTCTGTGCATGGGCCCCATCGCGCTAATTTCGAACGTTATTACCAAAACAAAACGAGAACCGCTCACGTTATTTCGTATGTCTGGATTGAGAGATACTTGCTTGAATTGGCCTGAAACTCAGGATTAAGGAAATACAGCTCAATTCAAGGATCTCTCAATCCAGAGGTACTAAATAACATGAACGGTTCTGGTTTTATTTTGGTATATCGTTCATAATTTGCGCGATTGTTGCCTTGAAACTTGGAAGGAACATTCCTATTGTGGTGTAGGAGTTTCATTGGCGCTTCTTTCTTGGCTATGATATCGCTAACTGCACAATCCAAACTAAAAGTGATTGCGATTTTAAATATGTTCTAAAGGAAATTATCAGGTTTATACATTTTAAATGACTTGCATTTAGGTTTTAAACAGATTTATCTATTCTCAAATATTGTTGGTTATCAGCTTATCATTTATAAACATTCTAGTTGAGTACTGGAGTTCCCAGTGAGTCAGCTTCTACCTCGATTTACACAGGTAGGTATTTAGTATCAAGCTATCATACAAAAAGCAATTAATCTGTTGAGGTATATGAACCATTAACCTATATAGGTGGTACCTTCTATCTAGCTGGATAAAGCTCTAATAATGCTTTGCTATCAGTATAAAATTCCGTAAATCTATTTTCCCTTATCATCATATCTTATTATTGGTATGATAAGCGTTAACAGGTATCACAAAATAGTTTTAGATGATAGAGAGGCCGATAGATGCAATCAGTTCGCAGTGAAGTGTTGATACTAGTAGTACTATAAAAGAGTTGGCCAAAATCAAACGTTTGTTGAAATAGCTTACCAAAATGATTTATCATTCCGTTCTACTTTTACTCGCATTCAACCTCATCAATAATGTAACCGGCCAAAGAACCGCTATAGCACATCTCAGGGACGGAGTCGTAAATGGCACTGTTTTGTTCACGGAAATGGATGAGGGCCTCCGCGTAACTGGCATAATAACTGGACTGACGGCAGGCGAATACGGATTCCATGTCCACGAGCTCGGAGATACAGATACATGTGATACAGCCGGAGCACATTTCAACCCAGACGGGAACAACCACGCGGGAAGGGAGGATCCTGTGAGGCACGTCGGCGATCTCGGGAATGTAATATTCGTGGGAAACGATACAGCGATTGCGGTCTTCGATTACGTGGACACTGTGATCGCACTCCGTGGAAGGAACGACATTTTAGGACGGACTCTAGTACTTCACGAGGAAAGGGATGACCTAGGACTAGGTGGTGTGGATGCCTCGCTCACTACTGGTAATGCGGGGGGAAGGGTTGCTTGTGGAGTTATCGGCATTAAATATCCAGCGGAACCATGGAATTCAGCCGCTTCTGTTAATCCATCTCTAGTGCTTTTTATCTTAGTTTTGACGGTTTTCTTCAGTTTTATGTAAAAAGTATGTTTTCTGCCTTTGTATTTTGTAAGTATAAACTGCCCTGAATAAATAGTTTTATCAAAAAACCATGATCATCGTATCATTTTGTTTAGTTTTCCTCTACATTGCATTTCATACAAGTCTAAAGGTTTTAAGTTTTTTATTTACCTGTCCGGGATGCGATGGGCCAAAATGTCTACTCATCAGTGAAGCCCTAAGACGGCTGTCGCACGGCTTCGTGGCAGACCAAAGAAGATATGGCGATATGATCTAGACACCTGGTCCAATTGGCACATGATCGAGATATGTGGAGGGATCAAGGGGAGGGGTTTGCTAATTGTAATCGTAGTTTACCTGTCTGTTGTCCTGCCAGTATTTGGATAGTTCGTGCGCCGGTGGGTACTTGCAGCATGATATCTCGAGTGTGACCTCCATACATCCGTGCCACAAGTAGTTGTAATCTTGCATACCACCTGTAACACATCAAAATATACGCTTGTCTTTGTTCAAACTATAAGATTGTAGTTCTGTGATCGCAGAAGATTATCCTTTTTCCTAATCTTCATCAAAATATACGTTTGTCTTTGTTCAAACTATAAGATTGTAGTTCTGTGATCGCAGAAGATTATCCTTCTTCCTAAGCTTGCCCCAAATTGCTAGTTTTTACTGTTGTAGTACCATATTACCTAGTAGTAGTAGATAGATAGAAAATTATTTATTGCACGTTACAAAAAAGCAATGCATAGGCAAACTTAATGCTAATTAGCATTTTCTGCCAGCTAACCTTTGTGTAATGTAGAATGCGTGGTAGTGCTATTGTGAATCATTATAGGTCGAGATTAAATGAATTAACATAATTAAATACCTACTCTAAATAACTAGATATATAAATACCTAACATATAATATTTAAAAAAACAATAAATAACATAAGCGCTCAATTTTGTTGGAAATTTTGCAATGACAAAAGTATTGGTACAGTATGGACTTGAAGACTCCCATGGAAGCGGCTTCTCTGATTACTACTGGAAGAGAGTTCCACAAGCTGATCGTAGAAGGATCGAAGTGACTGTAAAAGAGTGGAGTTGTAAAAGAGTGTAATAATTATTTTCGAAAAAAAAAACCGACTTCGAAGCTAGGGTTTTTTCCACAATACAAGATTTTATAATATTAGTGATCGGAACCGTTTGCTGATTACAGTGATCGTAAACACGGTCAGTCTACTATTATCCATCGAGGAGTTCCGTTATCCACCTTCCGTCTCCATCATCAGATTAGTTCGCTGTCACCATCATATTGTATTGTCATCGGAAATTGACAGGTAAATATGCCAAATTTCAGCTCAATCGGATATCGGAAAGTCACCCTTATCGCCTTATTGTGAAATACTTATCATTGAGTAGTTCCAATGGCCATCGCTGGTCTTCTTCATCAGTTCCCCTTCACCAAATGAAACTTTCTAAATGCTCATGCTTGAATTTTTGCTGAAAATACCGAAATCGCTATATGTGTGCCTATAATATTTGAGGAGTTCCCTTAATTCCTCATGGATCCCATCATCAGAACCAGATTTTGATGAAAATGGGACCAATATGGAATCATATCGAGTAAACTAAAATAAAAAAAAACAAATCTGTTTGTTAATGACGGAGATATTAGATAACAAACATATATAAAAAATAAAATTTAAAAAAAACCCACTACTTGAGAATCTTCTCCTATTTTTTGAAGTCGGTTAAAAAGAGATCTTATGTGCTGTCGGTGCTGTGGTTTGGCTCTTAGCATAGCTTCATCGACATAACAGAAAAGAACTTGTTGTCTTCCGAAAATTGTAGTTGTACTAAACTTTCCTGTCGTTGTTACCTGTTAGTGGATACCAGGCAGCTCCATTAGTGATTCCGTTGTCGAACCGCGGCGAGCCCGAGTTGCACGAGACGCCGCGCGACATCTTCGCGTGGTTCTTGGAGTAGACCAGCGACAGGTGACGAAACACGTCGTCATCCGGCGTCACCGACGGCGAGTGACCGAAGCTTTGGAACACTGCGTTTAGGGGACATGTGGACAGAAATAGGTTGTTTATAACGTTCAAAATACGCTGGCAAAAACGTACATCAACAGTATCGAAGATTACTTGCATATTATCATCATCATGTGTGTAGTGTGTAGTAGTAGTAGAGCTTTTTTGTGAAAGAGTTCGTCCGGGGAAGTACTACCACCATACCTATTTCTGCCGCAAAGCAGTAGTGCTCGCATTGCTGTGTTCCGGTTTGAAGGGTAAGGTTGCCGGTGAAATTACAGGCACGTGAGACTTTTCATCTTTATGTCTCAGGGTGGCGGGCGCGGTGCAATGCCACATAGAGTGCGTCCTATAGGATATGTGATAATGCACTATTCATAGGCAGAGGGTACCGCTTAACATCACGTGGGCCATCTGCCTGTTCCGTCATAAAAGCAGAATTAAAAAAAAAACTACTGCACTTTACCATCAATTGTAATAGCAATAAGGGTGCCGGTGAAATTACAGGCACATGAGACTTTTCATCTGTCTCAGGGTGGCGGGCGCAGTGCAATGCCACATAGGGTGCGTCCTAGGTCGACGTGACCTATGAGGTAATGCACTGTTCATAGGCAGAGGTTACCGCTTAACATCAGGTGGGCCTCTTGCTAGTTCCGTCATCCAAGAAGTATAAAAAATAAAATAAAATAAAAAGTCGTACACCACAATGTAAGTAAGTAATTCCTAGTTCCTCGGAAGCGGCTCATAGTAGATCATCACCCTTATCACCACGCTTACAGAGCAGACTGTCTCGCGCCATCACTCTCGGCTCGACTGACTATCGTCTCTCCTCTTCACCTTCTTACCCGGAAATAGGCATCTGACGGCGTTATATTCCACCGCCAGACTTACATTGATAATAGGTACATACAACCAGCCTTTAGTCCCCCCATAGAATGCAATGGGGGGATTGGCTATAATCACCGCAATAACGCTTGCTATCTCTATTAGAGATAGCCTTAGGGTAGATACGCTAGAGGTGTCCCGAATCGGTATCATAGTCCCGATCGTTGTTTCATACCCTCACAATTACAGTTGCAAGTGTCATGGTGTATCCGCTATCCGGCCTAAGAACAGACCGCCTCCGTCGATTACTGGAAGTACCCTAGAGATATAGTTTTTCCCAAATATCTCAAAAACTAAATACTTAGTTTAAAAAAGGATTTAAAATTGTTTTGAAATGTCCAAGTGAAGCGCTTTCATATGACACCCCACTTGATCTGTCTGTCTCACTTTTACAACAACCTCCCCGAACGATACCTATTACTTACGTAGTAACTAATATATAACCTGTGCCATACACAGGATAAATAGCTCACAATCATAAATACGAATTGTACCAATACTATCTACCCCCTACCTTTCATGAAGATCGGAGTAAAGGTTCGGAAGTTATCCTCGGACAAACATACATACAAACGCCAATTCTTCCAAGTTGACTCGGAGAACTCGCATCGCTCGTTCAACTATCACATGTGGCCTTTTTGATAATTTCCGTGAAGCCTTATGTTTCGGTAACATCTAGCAAGTTTATTAAGAAAATAATACTTCACCCGAACAGGAGACTGATGATCGGCAGATTCCTGATATTGCGTGAAAAATTAAAAACATTCCGCAGTATTAGAGCTGGTACACACTGGGCGCTGGGTGTTGCGTTCGTCGCGCGTAACGTAAAAAGGTCGTAGGTTTCGCTAGGTAACGAAAAAAAGTCACAAATAAACCCACTTCAGAGACTTTTCTCTTTGCTGAGACTTCATGTTCCCCTGTTCGCAGACTCCGCAGTGTAACTACCATTGCCTCCGACTATTGCAATCCGACACACATGTAGAACTGTTTTCCGAAATCAATTCCAGGCAGTGAATGAATAAAGCACTCCAGGTGAAATATAAGTAACACCCAAAAGTCACGTATATAGTCCTGATCCCACACTAGGATCCCTGCATCAGGGTATCAGGAACTACGAGTACCATGGTACCACAACACCCAGCTTGTTTTGATGTTTGTTATTCAATCACGCCGAAACGGCTGAACCGTATAGACATAGATTGACCTGGATTGAGCTATAGGCTCCTTTTATCCCGTTTAAACGCGAGCGAAGTCTCGGGCGGACACTAGTCATAAATATTTTGCCAAAATACATCGCATACCTAAGTCTATTTTCCAAAAAAAACTAATTTGGCTAACCAATTAAAAGTTGTCGTAAGTGATAATAAATGGTCGATTATCCTGCAAACTTTCTAACACCCACAACTACTAATGGGTAAGTAATCGTAAAATCGAAAGCGTCCTTTTAGCAAAAAACATATTCTCATTGTTTCCAATGAATGTTGTGATGATTCAACCTTTGGAGTTGTGCTTTCGTATGCAACGCCGTTACCGGCTGATATTCATCAGTGAAAGTGTCCTAGAAACGCGTGAACTTGTACGCAAATACTTACTGGCATTGGGCGTGTTATCGAAAGGATAGCTCGCCACTAGTGCTCCACCGTGGAGTGAGCCGGAGAGAACGAACTGGATCTTGCTGATCCACTCCTTTACTGCTTCTGTCTCTGGCTGTGACTGCTTGGTATTAGCCTTGAAGAAGTCAGGGAAGTTTCGGTTCAGGTCGTACCGACGAGCGTTGTGCCTGCAAGGAAAGGGGGTTAGTTTACTTTATATAGTGGGTGTAAGCACGAAACTTTCCTCCTAGGGAACTGTTGAACGGGTTGTCGGTAGAACGCGACCATGCGAGCTGTGGAAGAGTAATTACCCCACTTCACTGGAGTTAATTACCCCGGCAGAACATCTGCCCCCTGGACACGAGCTGCAGTGGCCGATTTGGAAGTGCCTTTATATACTCTGTACCCAAGTTGGCCGCTGCAGAAGCAACCTGGCAAAATGGGGTATAACTGATGCGACTGATGTCCAGCGTGCGAGTGCGTGGCCCCCGCAATGAACAGCCCCCTTATTCGCTATGACCAAACATCACCATACGCGGGCTCGTTACGATTTCTGCGTGGAATCATCGTTCAGAATACATTGTGACGTTACACGTAATATCCTATGTTCATAGCGAATAACAGCCCTGATGGTAAGGCACAGAACATGCTGCACTTGCTGTGCCCTGTCTCATTGATCTCTGGAGCTCGTTGAGGCGACTGATGGGCCCTGGGATGTGGCCACTTATTGGTCAAAAACAATATAATCTAAAAGAGCCATTGATTGATACGATATGAATTATGAATTAATGTTGAACGGGTTGACTTTGTGTCGGGATGAATTCGGAGATTCCCCCACAGACAACAACGCCTATCCTACAGGAACCTTTCGTGTTTCGGGATAATAAATATTCTAGATGTTAATTCATAGTGTGGTAAAACTATACCAAGTTTCATTAAAATCCGTCTATTAGTTTCAGCGTGATGATTATTCAAAGATCCAGACAGACAGACGAACAAACCAAAAAAAAAAGAAAAATTATATGTTAGCCTCTTTTTTGAAAAAATATTTAATGTGTAGATTCGGCCCAGTTTTATTCTGTTATAGATACTCGTAGAAGCTAGATAGATAGATGTAAGTATCTAAGTATGTGAAAATTACGAATGAAATATGAGAGAATTATTATCTATCCATGGCTTTTGCGCAATCGGTTCCACGTAATTTAACAAAAATACCACGACGCATTGTATAATAGCAATTTTCTCAACAACACATTTGAATTACACAATAAACATTTGATCGAATTCGGGTCACTCTCATCACTCTTACCTCCCGTGAATGGTGTCGCACTGTCCTTCGTTGGAGATGGCGAAACCGTCTGGGTTCATCGACGGCATTAAGTGTATCCTGGTGTTGTCCAGCAACCACTTTATGTAGGCATCCGTCTCGTATGACGTCACGAGGTACTGAAATATATTTTTTAATTTAATTTTGGTTCACATTTTCTTTGAATTTGTCCACCATCCGTTTCCATCATCAGATCAGCTCGCTGTCACCATAGTATTGTATTGTCATCGGAACTTGACAGGTACCTATGCAAAATGTCATCTCAATCGGGTGAGGATAAGCTGCTTTTTGGCGCGAAATTCATTTTTTTCGTGTTTTTTGCTCATCACAGCTCATCAACACTTCTTCAGATAGCGAAAACTATCTTGCCAGTAATTATATGACCTAACACACAAGTTTTAATTTATAGTATCACATAAAGATCACTAGTTTGGCTACGATCACGCTTAAAACAAAAAAACAATGTAAAAAAAAATTAATTTCGCGCCACAAGCGAAAGCAACCACCTTAAAATTCAGTAGCAAGATTTTTGACCCCAACATAATACCAAACTATATACAAACATTGCAATTAACACAAAAGCTTGTAAAATAGACTATAACAGCGGTCATTCTTCAATAACAATATTGCGAGCTGATGATCCTGGCAATGTTTTTTGTATACTTCTTGGAATGACGGATCAAGCAGATGGCCCACCTGATGTTAAGTGGTACCCTCTGCCTATGAACAGTGCATTACCTCATAGGTCACGGCCACCTAGGACGCACCCTATGTGGCATTGCAATGCGCCCGCTACCCTCAGACATAAAAACATGAAAGTTGGTGAAATTGCTGCGTCAATTTTCACCAAACCATCCAGCAAACACCATCTTTCATAAAAATAAAACAGAGGACCCGCCCCGGAGCTACGTGGAAACCAATAAGAATTCATACATACATACAGAGAGACAGACACAGTATGACAGACGCTATGTTAAATTTTGGAGTCGTTTCGTTACATGCTCACTCACTATCAGTAAAGGTTACAAACTTGATGTTAATACAGTAATTACTTGAGGATGTAATCTAAATAAATTATAGACTAGAAACAAATTCGCGAAACTTTTCTAGATAGCTTTATTTTTTGAAATTGGCTCTTCTAAAGCCCTTTTTAGGTCCCTCCTTCGACTAGAGAAAGTATTATGCATATTTTTTTATACTATTCAGTAGGTAATCACATTACTTACATTAATTATAGATGATTTATTTTTATATTTGCTACTTTAGAATCTAAACGAAGTTTTATCACTTGTCGCTTACGTCAGTTACTTCCGAGCGGCAAAACTCTATACCTCACCTTTTCCCGGGTTCAAGTGAGCAATAGCGCTGTCACTGTCTTACAGCTATTGTTTTCTTGCTAGACTCCGCCCATTCGGTATTTTGACATATCGCCTTATACCCCTCACCACTCTTTTTACTCAGGGGTTAAAGACCAGGAAGCTAATAGCATCCATTTTTTCTACATCTTTGCTTTTATGCTTGCTGCTAATACAAACACCAGGTATGTAGGTAGAACTTTTTTGTGAAAGAGTTCGTCCGGGGAAGTATATACTCTATAGTCTATACCCATTTTTGCCGCAAAGCAGTAGTGCTCGCATTGCTATGTTGCGGTTTGAAAGGTGCCGGTGAAATTACAGGCACCTGAGAGACTTTTCATGTTTATGTCTCAGGCTGGCGGGCGCAGTGCAATGCCACATCACCACATAGGGTGCGTCCGGTGGACGTGACCTATCTTGTTCCTACATAACTTAGTTTGCACGCAGCCTTGTCAGTGGTAGCACAATGTAGCTTAGAAACAGTGTTGTACCCTCGTTTATTAGCGATACGTGATACGTACCTACACGACGACAGGCTGGCCAATCACGCGCTCATCCGCTGATACCTTACAAAGAAGCAAGCAGTAATATTGTAGCGAAGGGATAGTACTAACTTGAATGAGGTGTAGAAGCAACTCGCGGCCTACCGGCTCGTTCCCATGTATGTTGGCCACGTATTTGACGTCTGGTTTGCCGATCATGTGCTCGTATGGAGACGCTGATATCACCATTACCCAGAGGTCGCGACCTAAGACAAATATAAGATGCACATTTATTTATGGACATTAAAAAAAGTACACATAAGAAACCAAAATAAAAACACAGAAGAAGTATATGTATACAACTAACATAAAAAAAAAACTACTTTTAAGATGTAAAAAAAACCACGTATCGCTTCAAGTGTGCCTATAAAATTTGAAGAGTTCCCTCGATTTCTCCAGGATCCATAGGAGCACCGCGCCATTTCTATATCTAGCTTGCGCCTTAGATTTTGATTGTTCGAGTAGGTATATGGACCGAATGGTATGGGAATGGACCGATGGACCCCGCTCGATCGACCAATGACATGGGTTAGGTCATACGCGATCGGTTAAATTCATCACCGAAAAAATGTAGTCAGCGGTCGCGGGAGTTCGGTGGATGAAGGCATCTCTAAACCGCTCGTAGTAGCATACTAAGAATATCGATGTGCGTCATTTATAACAAGAACATAAAAATAAGGATCGCAACTTGAAAAATAAATGAAATAATCGTCAGATCACGAACTACATGATTGTAGAGGTCTAGGTTGATTTTACCTACAATGTTTATTAGGATCTGAACTAACCGGTTCTACTACTTGAAGACAAACAAAATAATGTCAAAATAGTATCATTTGCAGCCAAAAAATGCACGTTGCGGTTTATTAATTACAAAGCAGCAGTGTTGAGAAGATTAATTAGCTACATTCCATTTTAATAAGTGAGATCACCAATTAGTTCAACATTTACACAACTAAATACGCTCCGTAATTTTTGTAAAATGACTTCCAGACATTCCCAGACCCATATAGCTAGGTACTTTATACAATTTAAGAAAGACCAACTGCGCCAAACCCAGACCGAAATCTTAACACAACAAATATTTGCGCTGCTCGAAAAAGCCCTCCTAAATATTGAGAATTTAACAAAACCCTTGCCTTTGTTGTATTGTATTCATTTTATTTATCTAATTTTTGACCAATAATCTGCACCGTCCGAGTATTGTATTGAGAAACAATCGAACCTAGCCAAAAGCTTGTACTATTATACATTCTGTGCCAAAAGTTAGAGGTAACTTGGTGTTTTTTTTTGTCTTTTCGTGTTTTGGGTAGTGACCGGTAGTAGGTATCAACTTTATTTACTTAATTCAAAAACAAATCTACCATTTGGAATTTTGCTGCATGCACCCTCTAAAGAAAACCATTCGGTTCCATTACGTATTTGTGTAAAGTTCCTTACCCTGTACAGACTTTCCGATGGAGTAGAGAGCAGTAAGCGCCGGGTAGCGCGCTGACACAGCCCGGAGGTACCTCGTCAGCTGCTCGTGGTCGTGGTAGCTGAACTCCAAGTCCAGTGCATTCTCCCTGGACTCCACTTCACCGAGATTTGTTGATACGTCATCTCCTACAGGACCTGTAGACATTTGTTGGTGTTGCAGATTTGCAAAAAAAAACTTGCGCCTTTTTAAGTCCCGACGCAAAAAGAGGGGTGTTATAAGTTTGACCGCTATGTATGTCTGTGCGTGGCACCGTAGCTCTTAAACGGGTGAACCGATTTTAACGCGGTTTTGTTTATATGTAAGCAGGTTTTCTAGCGATGGTTTTTATTTTTTTTTATATAATCGGTTCAGCTGTTAGATAGAGTTGGGGGCTTTTAAAATTTTTAAATTTCTTGTTTCTACTTGTGCCTGTATCACGTGTCGAATGAGAGTGCCACTTACCTCCATTGACAGTCGGGTCAGGAAAAGACTGCGACCACGTCGTCCCCAATAAGGCAAGTAAAAGAAAAAAGAGGGCTGTAGTTTTCCTGGTCATCTGAAAAAACAAAAATAATCCTTTACATCAGGATGTTGAAGTCACTGTTGGACATCCTCGTTTTATTTGACTACCTATTATGTGTGTGTGTAATTAGTAATTATAATTTGACTTGAAAACATAGTCGGTACTCGGTACCTATCTTAGTACTATATATACCTACATTGTACTAATTTACCTAGGTACTCTAATAAAAAAAACAATAGGTAATTTAATTGTTTTTTTTAAACAATCTTAAAACATGTTAACAAAACCTCAATAAAAAAAAACTTGTTTGTTTTGTTTGTTGATTAAAAACAGTATTTATTTCCTTTTTTTTTAACTGTTTTTTTTCCTACCCTGTGTATGATATTACATTTATAAAGTATCTCTTGCGTTTGTTATGTAAATGTAAGAGGTAATCTCTCTTCTTTCATTTGACTTGCCCGATACAAATACGTTAGCAAACCAAACAAACAACAATTCAGAGACCCCTTCTTTTTTGAATGTAACATCGTCATATTTGTTTCGTATGAGGTAGTGCTGGCCTCTGGTATCGGAGTTTGTCAAGCCGCCCGAGGGCCTCTGACATGGCTTATCGACTGCTATTATTCAATAACAGCCGAGACCGACAGCTAACGTGCCCTCCGAAGCACAGAGCGATGGAAATCCGCACATAACTTAGAAAAGTCATTGGTGCGGAGCCTAGGATCGAACCCGGCATCGTTGGATTCTGAGTTGCACTATTGAACCGTTAGGCTACCATCGCTTTTGAGTTTGTTCGTATATAAAATGTAGCCAGTCACCCGGACCAGAATAACGAATCGATTACATAGGTCGCTAAAAACATAACCCTTCGGCTTTGACGCAGTCGACTTATAAATAATAAATAAATAAATAATGCTGGACAGTTCACACAACATTATCTAGCCCCAAGCTAAGCAGAGCTTGTGTTATGGGTACTAGATAACTGATATACTTAATACAATATATTACTAATAGATAGATATTTTTTATTATACATAGAAAATACCCAGAACACCCTGAAAAAATATCTGCGGTCGCACAAATATTTGTTCCGTGGCGGGAATCGAACCTGCAACCTCCTGAGTCGCAGGCCAACCTGCGCAGCTAAGGTAAAATAACAAACTATGCGACTCCATCCACATCCACTGTGCCACGAATGGTCTTGAGCCGCCTCCATCCACCGACTTCATGCGACCTTTATAATGTATTTGGTCCATCGAGAGCCTTCGATGCCTTCCTACACTGCATCGTCCGATGGCGACTATACGAATCGCCACTCGAAAACTTTTATTCCCCATCGGGTGTCAGTTCTGTGAGCTAGAAGACCTGCCTATTATAACACATCAACTTGCTATGTCTTCGGATCTTATGAACTATACCCAATCTTATTACTGGAGTTTAGTCCATTTTCATTAATGCCCATGGCTACTATTATGTAATCTGTGCCCACGATACGCTAATAAATAACATACGCGAGTAACATATTCGTATCTTAGCACAGAATAAATAATAGAACAAGTCTTAGACTGAGGCCTTAGCACAAGTTTTGATAATTTTAACACTAAGAGGTTTAGTTTCCTTCCATACATTTATGTATTTTTTTATATTTTATATTTATTATAAGGAAAACCAGCAGCACATGCATACAAAATAAATAAAAGAAGTTAAAGCAGAAGGCTATTAAAAGGTTTTCACGTTTAAAAATAATAATAGATACATAAAAAGAGAGAACAGGCTGAGTGGACTAAAAACTACAATAAACTACAATCTGGTATACAAAACACATAGCAGAAAAATAAAATAAAAAATGAGAGATACAAATGATGAATACATACAAAACAGAAAACAACAGTATAACTATAACAGTAAAAGTAAAACAAACAGTATAAATGAAGGAAACAGATATAAATAACAGTAAACAATAGTAGATTGTATCATAAGGGAGCAACATAATATTTTTACGGCGAGGGCGCTTTTTTGAATCCAGAGCGATTCTAGAGTAGAATCCCGAGCGTAGCGAGGGATTCTTTAGTAGAATCCTGAACGTAGCGAGGGATTCAAAGTACGTCGCCCGAGCCAAAAATATATGTTGCGCCCGTGTGTTACACTCTGCTTTTCATCACCCACTATGAGAAAATAAAAGGCGCCTCATATGTTTTTGTAATATTATTATTTAATAAAACAAATGGTTGTTTTTTAGTGTTTTTGTGTTTTTTTTTGTGTTTTGTGTTTTTTGTGTGTATTGTGGTTTTTTTGTATTGTGTTTTTTGTGTTGTGTTTTTTTGTGTGTTTTATGTTTTTTGTGTTTTTTTTTGTTTTTGTGTTTTTTTGTGTTTTGTGTTTTTTGTGTGTTTTGTATTTTTGTGTTTTTTTTTGTGTTTTTGTGTTTTTTTTGTGTTTTTGTGTTTTTTTTGTGTATTTTGCTTTTTTTGTTTTTTTTTGTATTGTGTTTTTTGTGTTGTGTTTTTATGTGTGTTTTATGTTTTTTGTGTTTTTTTTTGTGTTTTTTTTTGTGTTTTTGTGTTTTTTTTTGTTTGAGTGTTTTTTGTGTTTTTTTTTGTGTTTTTTGTGTGTTTTGTATTTTTTGTGTATTTTTTGTGTTTTTGTGCTTTTTTTGTTTTTTTTGTATTGTTTTTTTGTTGTGTTTTTTTGTGTTTTATGTTTTTTGTGTTTTAGTGTTTTTTTTTGTGTTTTGTGTTTTTTGTGTGTTTTGTATTTTTTGTGTATTTTTTGTGTTTTTTTTTGTGTTTTTTGTGTGTATTGTGCTTTTTTTTTGTGTTTTTGTGTTTTGTGTTTTTTTGTGTTTTTGTGTTTTTTTTGTGTTTTGTGTTTTTTGTGTGTTTTGGGTTTTTTTGTTTTGGGTTTTGGGCCGTCGTACCAGCCAGAATTTATTCAAAACAATATTTGCGTTCGAATTATTTGGTGCTGGTTCCAAATTCAATAAGTGCGCCGCAATTATCTTTGCCGCGCACTTTTTGAATTAGGAACTTAATAAGTGCGCCGCAAAACTCATTACTGCCCGCTAAAAGTTTATCATAGAAAACACCACCGTTGGGTGCACTTAAAGGCGAACCCAGTCGTCCTTTTCGAATAGATGGGATGAAAAAAAATAAGAATAAGAACCAAAAAAGTAAACCACACCGATCTCATGACGAAATTCCATCATCCTCCGCGGAGGGCGAGAAAAAGTCAGAACTGAGCCGCCGCCTCACGGAACCGACACTGGAGTAGAATAGGTCTAGACCTATTTGCTTAGATAATTTATTAAATTGGTTACCAACTCGCCATAAATAGGAGTTTTGGCGATAATTCGTTCTAACTATTGGTACATGAATAATCTCGTTATATCTAATTATTGTACGGGGAACAACAAGTGTTATTTTACTAAGAAGTTCGGGGCAATTAATATGATTATTAGTGATTTTGAGCAAGAAAAGCAGGTCACCAATTTCACACCTTTTTTTGAGTGGTAGAAGGTGGAATTTACGACAAAGGTCAACATAGTTAGCAGAATTATACGGAACCTTAAGGCGAAAGCAAATAAACTTAATAAATTTAGTTTGAATACGCTCAATTCTGTTGATATAGGTATCATAACGTGGACTCCAAATTTGAGAAGCATATTCAAGTATGCTGCGCACGTAAGTGCAATATAAAATTTTAAATGTTTTACATCTACTAAAACTAACGGAGCTTCTCATTATAAAGCCTAAAGCTTTGGACGCTTTAGCAATGATGGAATCGATATGAGAGTCAAAGAGAAGTTTAGAATCATGCAGCACGCCTAGATCTCTCATAACCGTCCAATCCTGCAACCTCTGATTTTTTAATAGATAAACTGATTTGACTACAGTTTTTTTGCGAGTATATGTAATAGTAAAGCACTTAGACGGATTGAGATCTAGTTTATTACTAGCACAGTACGTGTCAAGTCGATATAAATCAGCCTGCAAGTCAAGCACATCCCGAGGAGTAACTATAGTCTTAAAAATATTCATATCATCAGCAAATGAAAGCAGGTTACTGTTGACAAAACAGGAAGAGATATCATTAATAAATATCAGGAAGAGCAAGGCTCCGAGCAGTGATCCTTGGGGGACTCCACTAGGAATAAGAACCCAGCTGGACATATAATTATTAACAACAACAGCCTGCGACCTATTGCAGATGTACGACGAGAACCAACGGAGCAGATCCCCTCTAATACCCATACTAAATAACTTAAGCAACAGAAGGCTATGGTCAATCCTATCATAGGCCTTGCTGTAATCAGTATAGATTACGTCAACCTGACGATCATTATCCATTGACTCACTCAAGAACTCATTGAAAATAATAAGGTTAGACACAGTCGACCGCCCTTTAAGGAACCCATGCTGGAAGGGGGAGAAGTGCTGATGAAGCGCTGAATAAATCTGATTGTACACTATCCTTTCAAATAGCTTAGCAACTAAGCATAGCTTGGAGATAGGCCTATAGTTGATAATCTCACATGTAGAGCCCTTTTTATAAATTGGCGATACAAATGCTGCTTTCCAGAGCTTAGGTACGGCACTCAAAGATATTGATTTCTTAAATAAAAATGAAACAGGAATGTAAATTGACTTAGCACACGAGCACGACTTGAGGAAGACAGGGCTAACGTGGTCTGGGCCAGCAGACTTGGATAAATCAAGGTCAATTTAAACACCTCATCAGGATCGATCTCAATACTGCCAATATCGCATTCCACAGCCTCTGAAGGGACTAATGAGTCAACGTTATAAGAACAGATGCCAGAGGGGACAAGGAAAGTAGAATGAAAATACTTAGAGAATGCTTCGCAGATAGATTCACCTGTAGCTACTGAAGCGTCTAAATAATTTAGATGTGAAGGTATACCATTTGATTTCGAGCGACTTTTTATGTAGGACCAAAACTTTTTTGGATTTTGTTCAATACTATTCTCAATGGATGACATATAATCGGCGAAGCATTTCTTTTCCAAGAGTTGGATTCGATTACGTAAAAGTTTGTAAGTGGCTAAGTCTTTAAGTCCACCATAAGTTTTATATTTCCTATAATGCCTATATTTTTCCTTAATTAATCTAATGAGTGCCCGGCTAAACCACTTACGGTAAGAGCTGTCACTGACCAACCTAGACGGGACATATTGGTGTTTAAGCTGATCTAAAATCGAATAAAAAAACTCAACTGCTTCCTCGAGCGAACGCGAATCAAATTCAGCATTCCAGTCCATGTCCGCGATCTTGTTGTTAATAGATAAATAATCACCTTTGTTATAAGAATATTTTAAATAGGACTGAGATTTAAGGCAAGATACATTCAGAAAAGAGGCTCTGAGAAGAAGAGGTTTGTGGTGTGGGTCAATTGGCACCAGGGGGTCAAAGCATTCAGCCACTACGATATCTTCATTTGATAAAACCAAATCTAAAATTCTTCCCTTTGAGATATTACGAATATTATTATATTGACGTAGGTTGTGGGTAGAAATTTCATCAACGAATAATTTTTCCGAAAAAGTGAAGCCGAATGTGAATTTACTTGTAGTTCCTCGAAGTTTCAGCAAGGGGCGCTGCAACTAACAGCCTGCAAGTAAATGTATGGAAGGAAACGAAACTACTTAATGTTTAGAAAACTATCAAAACTCGTCGTACCACAGTCGTACTAAGGCCTTCAGAACTGAACTGGAGTAAAACTCAAGTCACGCGTTTTTTTTTACTTTGGTTAGGTACTTCAGTTCTCCGTCATTTATGAACTGTTTTTTTTTAGTGGACACGATATTATGCCTGTTTGTCACTTTTTCATTAAAATCTGGTTCTGATGATGGGATCCATGAGGAATTGAGAGAACTCCTCAAATATTATAGACACACATAATATAGCGATTACGGTATTTTCAGCAACAAGTCAAGCATGTGCATTCAGAAAGTGCCATTTGGTGAAGTGGAACTGATGAAGATGACCAGAGTTGGCCATTGGATAAATGATAAGTATATCATGGGTTGCGATAAGGGTGACTTTACGATATCCGATTGAGCTGAAATTTGGCATACCTGTCAAGTTCCGATGACAATACAATATATGCCAAATTTCAGCTCAATCGGATATCGGAAAGTCACCTTTATCGCCACCTTATCATCGTATCAGATCAGCTCGCTGTCACCGTCAATTATGATGGTGACAGCGAGCTGATCTGATGATGGATACGGAAGGTGGACAACGGAACTCCTCGATGGATAACAGTAGACTGGCCGTGTTCAGGCTCATCGTGATCATCACACGGTTCCGATCACTAATATTATAACATTTGTACTGGGGAAAATATCTAGCTTCGAAGTCGGTTTTTTTACGAAAATAATTATATAACATGAGTTATCATAAAAGCGTGCACTTGTATTCAAATTAGCTTGTCGTGAACCGTAATGTTATGCTAATCATACACGTTTCGCGAGAGAGTTGGGAGGCACCTAGTTTACCGTTGGAATTTGTCAATGTCAAGTTTACCGAGTTACGAATGGATAACTTGGACTCAATCCGCCATTTTTGAATGAAACGTCGTCATTTATGTTTAACTAGTGTCCGCCCGCGGCTTCTCTCGCGTTTTACCAGAGTAAAAGTAGCCTAGGTAGTTATAGCTCAATCCAGGTGTACCAAACTTCATCAAAATCGGTTCAGCATTTTGGCTGTGTTTGAGTTACAAACATTAAATATCGTAACTTTATGATACCTATTAGCACAGCTATTAGTGGGATTTTATTGTAGTGTTTTTTTGGTGGCATTAGATAAAGAGCCGTTTTTGACACCATTCTAAACTGGGTTGGTTGGATGATCTATGCTTCACGGATACTCTTGACAACTTGACTTGATTAAGTATATCAAATATAATTTTATTGCAGATTCAATCATGGACTTAGTATTATACTATGTCCATGGATTCAATCTGCCATTTTTGAAAGAAATGTCTTCATTTTTAGTTAATTACTTATTGTGTTTTTTAGAGTTATTTCGTGTAATTTTGGTGCTATTTATCCGGTGTAACTTGGATAAATAGCACATGTGTGATGTAGTGTAATTTAAATATATATGCGTGCCTTTTCGAAATGGTGGATTTTTTCCTAGAAAAACACGGTTATTCTGCCACTATTTAAACTGGGTTATGACTTGACGGAAACTGTCGACGATATGTCTATAAAAATTGTCGAAATTTTTTGGAGCACTCCTCAGAAGCCATTATAAGAAGAAAAGAAGAAGATTTTATTACAATAATACTACTTGACATTTGCGAAACGGCTTGGAGTATTCCTCAGAAGCCATTAAAAGAAGGGAAGAAGAAGTACCACGCGATGAGAGCGCTACGATTGGGTCGTGGTACGCTTTCTTTTTTAATAAGTATTATAAATAATGTTTAGTATCGACTTCGATCCAGTTGCGCAGACGCAACCGGTCGCGGGAAGGTCACTGGGTCAGTGGACCGACCTTCCTCAGCAAACACCAAAATTACGGGTTTGACGGAAACGGAATACCGGCACGTTTTGTGACCATTGCTCCAAACCCGTTTCCCATACAAACTTTGAAGAACCAATGTCGGTGATAAATTAGTCATAATTTCATGACTAGTGTTTTATAATTATTCTGTACGTGTGTTTGTCACTGAACTCCTCATAACGGCTGGACCAATTTTAATGGGTTTTTGTGCGTTGGAGGTTTAGATCCACACCTGGAGCCGGCAGGTGGCGCTGCAGTCGGGTCACACGAACGAAGTCGCAAGCGGACCACTAGTCGAATTACAAAATGGCAATTTGCCAGTTTTTGAGTCTCAATACTAATAATATTCAAATGCATTTTTTATACAAACATTCATTTTGACATTAAATATTTACATACCTACATACATAGCCACACGCCTTTTTCCCTGAAAGGGTAGGCAGAGCCTCAATGGGCCTCCTTTCACAGTGGGTTAACGCTTTCCTCCAGTAATAACACATTCCTTAATAAGCTAGCAGCCAGGACAAATCTTATACCAACGAATCTCACTAACAGTCCGGGTAAATTCAATATTTTGTTCTAATAAAACTGGGAAATTGGCAATTTGTAATTAATAAAACACTACCTAGTGATGAAATTATATATTCTACATTGGTTTCTCAAAGTTTGTATAGCAAACTGTTTAATACTCGTATTGTAATGTTTAGACCAGACAAAGCTTACCATGGCAGAACAAGTGGATTATAAACGCTTATAGAGTTTGAAAACTTGAACCATTCCATGAAAATTGCCTAACAATAGATCTTCGCTAGCTTCATTATTCACGTAATTTTGGATTTAATGTTCATTATCATAGGGAACATAGGAAGCATAGAAAATCGGTTACCTACGTCACAGAATAAATATTAGTACAAGTATTACGTTGTCAAATCCAGCTGAGCGGGAGAAAATAAGATGACATATTGTCATGTCTAACTTTGCAGCTATTGGATCTAATTAATAATTTCTTATTTCGTAACTATTTTTAGTATGACTCTAACAAAAATATTTAACGGATCTCTGAATCGAAAAATGGTTTTCACACCCGCAATATTTGTGAACGGCCTTCCAACGACACTCATGGGATATACTAGAAAAAGAAGAAATAAAAAATTAAGTGTACGGGAGAAACCCTAAAAAAATAAATGTATTTACCTCTTTGTCGGAGTGTTAAATATTTATCATATTCATATAATCATCATCATCATCATCAACTAGTCCACTGCTGGATATAGGCCTCGGCTATAGGCTAGACTTGGACTGATGGAATTATGTATATCCATAAACGTACTAAATTACAGCTTTCTAGTAGGTACTAAGAGTCTCTGAGCTAAGCCGCGGATAGACAGACGGACGGACGGACGGACATGGCGAAACTATAAGGGTTCCTTGTCTTGTTGACTACGGAATCCTAAAAAAGCATCTTGGCGTCTTAAAGTACCTAGTACCTACTTACTAGGTATATAGCTGAACCAAAGGACACGGCATTTTCCTGTTAGTATGATATGACTAAAGCTTAGAGCATTGCAGGCCTCGGTTTGCTCGATGGATTTAAGTTATGGTGGCCACCTTAGCATTCCCAAGATTAGGTATAGATATTTTCATACACTAGTATCCGCACGCGGCTTGCAGCAGCCTTTTAAGTATTTTTTATTATTAAGAATTAAATTTGTGTTCTTTCTGAGCCCGCCCCCTATTACCTAACTGAAAGTCACCGAGTGACTTTTAAGATAGGGAATAGGGGGGCTGGTCTAAGAATAGTCCCCTCAGTATCTTTTTTTTTTTATACTACTTGAACGACGGAACAAGCTGATGGCCCATCTGATGTTAAGCGGTAACCTCTGCCTATAATACAAATAATAAAACTAAAATAATAAAACTATGAACAGTGCATTACCTCATAGGTCACGTCCACCTAGGACGCGCCGTATGTGGCTTTGCACTGCGCCCGCCACCCTGAGATATAAAGATGAAAAGTCTCATGTGTCTGTAATTTTTTTGTAATCTTTTCGTGGATGTAGTCAAAGCCGCTAAATGATTCACCAGGACCCCCTGGTGAATCACTGGTGGGCAGCAGAATCCACCTGAGTAATCAACACCAATACTTGATCACCAATCCGCCTGCCAAGCGTGGTGATTATGGCAAATCCCTCCATTGTATTCTAGACCTTGTCCAACAGACGCACGCCTGCTAATATGAATAATTCAAAAGCATATTCAAACTTTTTGTTTTCATCTCTATCGGTTACGTACGTAGGTATCGAATGAATAAAAAGACCTTTGGATTTTGGACTATTTTAGACTCTTTATAGTTGTGCGCATGGAAGACGTGCGACAGAGCTTCGCTCGGCGTTTTCTTTTAAGTTTATCGCTACCCTTATCGTGTTTAGTAAGTTTCTAGTTGTCTACCCTTACAAGCTCTAATATCCGTCTTCAGCCAGTATTGTCATTTGAATTTTTGAAATTCGAATTAGTTTGCTCCGCCGAAGAATAGAAACTACTAAATATTAGTGACTGACTCAGATTATCGAATCGTGAATAAAAAATGTTTTTTGTGGAAAAACGATTCTTCCGTAGCTAAATCGCTAGGGTTGTAGGTATAGCTATAGGCAGGTACCCACGATCCAAGCTATAATTTTATGGTGAAACCTGAGGCGCTGCGCCGTTCCATCAACTAACAAAGCAACACACTTTTTCGTTCTGTGAAAGTTGCAAACAATTGCGATTTGAATAAGTGTGTCGTGTGACGAGAAGTCTCGACAGGAATATTTATTGGGAAGTATTATTTTTGATTTGATCAAAGGCAGACAACAGCCAAATTCCGCCAACTCAGTAAAGTTCAGCTACGTTAAAAAGTGACAGAATAGCGCTCGCGCTACAAAAAGTAAACAGGTAATCAAAAACATTTTTATCGAGATTTATCAAACTTATCAAAATCATGTTTTCGGCTCTATGATGGAAATATGATGAAGATAACCATAATATCTTTATGTTGTCATAAACTGTGTAGATTTTGCTATTTTAACTTTAATTAAATTCATTATTATTAATTATTAAACGCAATATAATCTAATTGTGTTTCTCATTCATTATATTGTATAGAATCAAACTAGATAAGTAGATTAACTCCATATTGATCAGCACACAAACAATACAAAATAATATCTGCCTTAGGCGGCCTTATCGCTGAGAGCGACCTCTTCCAGACAACCATTGTATGGAACAAAGTGAGCAAAGCTCTAATGGGCTATTATAATGGATGTGGCTTCATACACAAACTCAAAGTCGCGTAGTGGGCTATGGAGAGAGCTAGCTCGGAGTTTCACTACGTGATAGGGTGAAAATGAGTAAATCCGTAGAAGAACCAAGATCACCGACAGCTCTCAGGATTAAGTAGCAAGTTGAAGTGGAAATTGGCAGGTCATATCGCTGGCAGAACTGGGTTACCGTTGGGGACGAAAGGTTCTCGAGTGGCGACCACAAACCACACGACGCAGTAGGGAACCTCTCGATGGACCCGCAGGAGGTCGGTGGATGGAGAAGGCTCAAGACCGTTCGTCGTGGCATCCTATGTTGGGGAAGATGGGGGGATATCCAGCAATGGCATTTTACAGACTCAGACTGATGATGATGATGACGATTATTATTATTATCTGAGCGCCGTTTCAGAATGTTTATAAAACAAACTGTACGTTGTTGGGTGAATGGATTTAGGGATAGAACCACAGAATATACAATAGTACAAGTAATAGAACTCAAATATCAAGAGAGATCACGTCAATTTTTTTTTTTTGAATGCGTATTTTGGAATTGGAACCCACACGATTGTTCTTAGGTTGACTTTAAGAACTATACTTAATTAATACAGTCGGTAGGCTATTAATTATTTTTGGGTGCACCTTGCGTTTTTATTATTATGTATGTGTACATCCTTGCGTTCCAATAAGAAACTTCCTTTACATTTTAGTTAAATTGAATAACCACATTATAAAGGCAATATTTAGGACAATCCTTGACGGATATGCACTGCAGTTAACCAACTTCTTAACCTTCAATAAGTAATCCCTTACATTTCTAATAAGTTATTCATTAACAAGCTAACCAGGTAGGTACATAAATAAAACTTACCGTACTAATTTGTTGTCCACCGCTAAATAAAAACACAAATTTTTGATAACATTTAAAACTTATTATCACTTTACGAAATTAATCGCGAAGATGAAATGTTTAGAATGGTCAGAGACACGGGGTCCTTGCAGAGTCGCGAACCTCTCTCGGCCGACTGGCGGCCGTGGCGGGCTAGCGGGTAGGACCCGGCTTGACACCGCGTCATCTACGTCATCCAACCCGCACAGGCGGAAAGTGCTTTCTCTCAACAACACGCATCAAAAACACACTCTATCACAACTCACTAAGGTCCATCATACACCCTACAAATTCTCCCCTCCCCCCCGTTACCAATATGATCTCTAACATTATAGAAATAGAAGCCAATTTGAGACGTCTTCTTCACCATCTCGTGCTGTGACGTCCAAAGGTATTCCCACCTTTCGTTTCATCTAGCACTTTTTCCGCGTTTCTTTCGTGACAAACTGATATATAATATCTTGGCAGTGGTGTCGATTCTCTTGGCACAAACTAGAATATAACTAAACTAAAATTAGTTAAGTGCTGTCAAATTATGTTTGCTATTCAGGTATTGCCTAAATTGAAAGGAAAATCACACTGTCACACTAAATCTTAGTGGTCCCTTTTTAACCCTGTAAATATTTTGATCTCAATGACTACACCGTGAAACTAACTTTTAAATCGTCGAAATACGCTGAAATCTGTCTAAAACGTAAGGTGTATTTATTTACAAAGAAAACGTTGCCATGCCTTTTTTCATTCAAATTTCAGGTACTGCTGAAACATATGTTTGTTATTTTTATTTCAGGAATCTACCTGTGAATTTTCAAGTATCTACTACCAACGATTTCTGAAATACGAATCATTTTAATTTTACATTAAAAGCCGTTTTGGACCCCTTCAGGGTTGAATTTTCCAAATTCCTTTCTAATACACCTTTACACCCTAAATACACTCTCCAAATTTCAAGTCTCTACGACCAGCGGTTTAGGCTGTGCGTTGTACAAACTAAAGTTTTTCATTTTTTTTACAAAGAAAACGTTCCCCTTCCGTTTTTAGGAAAATTTCAGGTATTGCTGAAACATGTATTTGTTAATTTTATTTGAGGAATCTCCTTGTAAAATTTGAGGGTTCTACTACTAAAGGTTTCCGAAATACAGAGCATTTTTGTTTTACGTTAGAACCCCATTTTGAACTCCTTAGCATGCGAATTTTCCAAATTCCTGTCTTTGTACAACCCTACGCGTTAAGACGAACACATCCCTCCAAATTTCAAGTCTCTACGACCAGCGGTTTAGGCTGTGCGTTGTCACTCGTTGAATCAGTCAGTCAGTCAGTCAGGACATTGCCTTTTATATATGAGAAAAAAGATTATTTCGGTACTTTATAACAATTTATAACGTACAAATAGTCGAAAAAAAATTTTTTTTTTATTCATCAGATAATTATCGGAAATGTTATAAAATTCCTTAAAAAAGCACCCTAGATCCAGCACTGACGTTTGTCTCTCGGGTAATCTTCCAAAATTATAGTTCCATCTGGAAATCAGAATCTAATAAAACGAATAAGTATCAAATGTTAGGTACTTTGGACTAGCCTTGATATCTATTTCGGGAGCGTATTAATCTCGAGTCCATAGGGATGGACTCTCCTTCCAAACGAGCGGCACACGGGTCTACTTGACATTCACCCACGCGTTTCCAAGGGCAAGCCGAGTTAGCTTCATTGCTTTAGCTATAGAACTTCATTCATAGCTGCCAGCTGCTTACAGACCTACAAGGATCATAAGAGTTCAGAATTCAACTATATAGGGAAAAATAATAAAAATTAATAAGAACAAAAATAAGTGCTTAGGTACTGAGTATATTTTAATGTTATTTTTCAATAAAGTGTAAAAAACTAATTAGTTTTTTTCACCTTATACATTACGAGATGGTAGAGCAATAATATACGATGGACTTAGCATTCCATACATAAGTGTATGGCAAACACTATAACCCTATAAGCAGTGGCGTAACAATAGGGTGGCAGGGCTGGCAAAAGGCCACGGGCCCCCGACCCAAGAGGGCCCCGGCCCAAGAGGCCGCGAGCTCAATTTTTTTTTTTACATTTTACCTGAGTATTTTATTTTATTTGAAAAGTATATTTTTATAAGTTCTGCTTAAGATCCAAAGTGAGACACAAATTTCTTTTTAAATTTACGAATATGCCACGGGCCCAAAATAAATTAAAAAAAAAAAAACGAACTTGCCACGGGCCCCACATGGTATTGTTACGCCACTGCTTATAAGTGTAATTTTCAAATGTGCCGGTTCACACTCTAGTCCTTCACATAATGTGTTAACAAGTAATTAATTTTGTAAAAATTAAAAAAACCCCCAACGCTGAACGGCTGAATCGATTTTGATCAAACAAAGCTAAGAACACTCCCGACAAATACAACTTTAAAACAAAAAAAAAACTAAATCGGTTCATCCGTTCGGGAGCTACGATGGGACAGACAGACACACACACACACACACACAGACACGTCAAACTTATAACACCCCTTCGTTTTTCGTCGGGGGTTAACCTGACAAGATTTATCCATCCAGCAATGGATGGATAAAACTTGTCATAATTATCCCTCCACTTTTGTTTCGGACACTTTTTGAGCGCTGACCGTATCTCTACAACATTGACCTCAAAGTAAATGGACTTCGGGTAAAAAAGAAAAGGAAAAGGTAGGTAGTTTTAGAGTCACAGAATAAATAATACTTAGTACTTTCAGTAAAGCTCTTTTTGTGACCGTTCGTCCAGGGAAGTACCTACTACGTACTATTATTTATTCTGTGCTACATAAAGTGATATACTATCTCACGAAGTCCGCTTATTTTGTGTTTTTCTTTGCGCTTAGTTGCCACGCTGACTGCCAAAATCTGACTTCGTTTCGTTTCGTATGAGGTAGTGCTGGCCTCTCTGGTGTCGGAGTTTGTCAAGCCGCCCGAGGGCCTCTGACATGGCTTATCGACTGCCGATGGAAATCCGCACATAACTTAGAAAAGTAATTGGCCTAGGATCGAACCCGGAATCGTTGGATTCTGAGTTGCACTATTGAACCGTTAGGCTACCATCGCTATACACTGATAATCTGACTTGAACACTTTAGACACAAGCACTAGTGAGTGGTTATGTGACCGTAGTGACCTGTACCGCGTCACCGTCAATACGCTTACGTGACGTTATAGGACTGAGACTACTCCTGACCTGAGCTTACGCACACTAAAATAATGTGTATGTGCATGCACGTTGACAAACAGCCAAACGGACTTCATGACATAGATAAAATTGAATATGCATATTTCATGCTATTTTTAGTGCTCGCATTGCTGTGTTCCAGTGAAATTACAAGCGCTTGAGACTTTCATCTTTACGTCTCAGGGTGGCAGGCGCAGTGCAATGCTGCATATATAGGGCGCGTCATAGGTGGACGTGAGTAATGTAATGAAGTAATGCATACGTGAGTAATGAGGTACCTAATGCAATGCAATTGAGGGATTTGCCATAATCACCACGCTTGGCAGGCAGATTGGTGAGCGCAGTAAGGGTGTTGAGTAGGTACTCTGGTAGCAGCTGCTGCCTGTCCCCTTGTGTAAACCCATAGTCGGCATTTACCTCATCCACGGGAGGAGACAGAGTCTATTTTTAGGCCGGATACACCACAGCCACTTTTATATACACTGTAAAACGAGCGCGTTCATGTCCTTTGCATGGAAAACTAGTTTAAAAGTAAACAAATATTTTGTTGTAAAATCATTTTGCAAGTATTGAAATTGTAAAGCGAGATTCTGAATAAGTGTGAGTTCATGTAATGAAAATTAAAAACTTCAAACGCACCCTCGGTCACGACCTTTCAAATGGTACCATAACAGCCATCTAACGTCGCCTTTCTAAACAAGGAATAATACGTAGAATAACACCGCGTCTTCTTGGCAGTCTCCCAGATAATAAATCACATCAATGTCAAAGAATATATAGTCCAGTCAAGATGTACATCCGTGCTTGCAAAAGTTCGGGTCACGCTGATTTTTTAATATGTTGTTAGGACCTTAACCAACATTAAAAAACCAGATTTGCAATTTTCCAAGTGCTGTGCGTTTGGCGGTGTGTCCAAAAAAACATGAAATTTAGGGGGTTTTTTCAGTTTTTGGTCAATATCTTAGTAAAGGAAGGGTCTGACCGGTACAGTTACTGCGAATACTTTTAAAGTAGAGTAAATTTGCTAGAATTACACTTAGGTAAAAATTGCCTATTTTTGGAGAACTATATCTTGGGAACCAATGGCTCTATAGAGCTCGCGCTAGTGTGAAATTGTAGCAAATTTAGTCTACTTTAAAAGTATTTGCAGTAACTGTACAGGTCAGACCTTTCCTTCACTAAGATATTGACCAAAAACTGAAAAAAACCCCTAAATTTCATGGTTTTGCACCAGCCGAACGCACAGCACTTGGAAAATTGCAAATCTGGTTTTTTAATGTTGGTTAAGGTCCTAACAACAAATAAAAAAATCAGCGTGAACCGAACTTTTGCAAGCACGACCCACTTTTTATGTTTAACTTGACTGGACTATTAATATTATATTTCATGATCTCCGTTCCGCCATTAACGCAGTTAAAAAAACAATAATTAGCATATCATGTGGATGTAATTACTAAGTCCATGGAATTTTTGGCTCAATCTCAGACGTGTTGATTGATATTAAAAGATAAACGCCTAATTACCACTATTATTCGTCACTTTAATTAGCCGTTTATCTTTTAATATGATTCCCAACCACGATAGTTTCAATTTTGTGTTGATTGATGTTTCCTTTCACTGTTTTTCTGGGTGGATAAAGGTGAGATTTTCCGTGAAAACGAACGTTCTTAGTTAGACCATCTAGGTATATTTTTTTTTAAATACAAGCTCCATTTACCACTCTATAACCCTATTTATGACTATTTTTAACAGACTTCAAAAAAGGAGCAGTTTGTCAATTTTTTTCATGTATGTTTCCCGATTACTCGAAAACGTCTGGACCTGATGATGGTATCCTGGAGAAATCGAGGGAACTCTTGAAATTTTATAGACACACTTGAATCTATTTGTTATTGGAGCTTAAAAATATACATAAATACTTAAAAAGAGTTAGATACCTACAAATATAAATCGTAATAAACTAACTAACCTACATTTAAATTAAAATACAAATGATTTATAAATATACCTAAAACCAACTAGGACGCAGTTACGTGGCATTGCACTGCGTCCGTCATCCCGAGCCCTGCCTGAGACATGAAGATGAAAGTCTAATTTGCCTGTAATTTCTCCGGCACACCTAACCTACCCTTCAAACCGGAACACAACAATACGAGCACTACTCATACAAACGTTCTCATACAATAGTATCTAGGTATTCAGTCAATATAGCTCGAAACCACAAAGGCATCATGCTACCATTCCAGAAACTGTGTTACCTACCATCAATCAACTGAGCTTTCCCTCAGAGAGCTTCAACAAGTTGAAGCACAATAAAACTCAAAGCTAGAGCCTTTGTCAAGTCAGCCTTGTAAGTATCATGATGTTAAGGTTTCTGAGAAAATATGGGTCATGGTCACCTTCACGAGTAGGTACTTTGCGTCCTTGTACTCTGGGAACGTACGTTCCCAGAGTACAAGGACGCAAAGGAACATCGGATTAATAACAGATGCCGCAGGCCACCATGCAGCAAAATGTTACCACCAAGTGCAGAAGTGGCAGGGAGTCATCTTTAATCCCACTAATTGGGGGTGGAAGCTGTCTTCTCAGGGACTCACCCCCATCCCCATCACTATGAATCCCGCACCTCCTGCCCTTCTACGAAAAAAAAAACATGTAAATGCAGTCCTCTGCCAGTCATGCGGTGTCAAATTGTAAATTTACGTCCTGGATGTGGAGCTGAAATGCTCGGACGATGAAATTGATCCGACTACAGACTAGACGCCTCTCCCAGCGTCAGTAACGGCCATCGAGACACCATTTTCGTGCGAGCCCAAGCCCGGGTCATCTAAGATACAAGATTCGGTTTTGAGATAACCGCTGTGCCTACAGGTACTTGTTAGGTCTTAAATGAAAGCTTATTAAATTTACTACAACTTAATCATTATAATATTTGACTTGGGATGCGTATTTTAGACGATATATCACAAAATAAGTGAACATTTCGAAAAAAATACACTTTTTGGAAAAAATTGCCTATTTTTGAAGAACTGTATCTTTGGAACCAATGGCTTTATGGAGCTCCCGCTAGTGTAAAATTGTAGCAAATTTAATCAACTTTAAAAGTATTCCCAGTGACTATACCGGTCAGACCCTTCCTTCACTAAGAAATTAAGCAAAAACTGAAAAACACCCCAAAATTTCATGGTTTTTTGGGCACACCGCCGAACGCACAGCACTTGGAAAATTTCAAATCTGGTTTTTTAATGTTGGTTAAGGTCCTAACAACATATAAAAAAATCAGCGTGACCCGAACTTTTGCAAGCACAGATGTACATCTTGACTGGACTATGGGTTCTGCTTTCAATTCACAGTTTTAACAACAAGAAAAGTTTTCATCGGCTCTTTATTATTGGCTCAGGGTTCATGCCGCTATACCACATAATCTGTGAGGCTACTTCTTACGGCTGCCCAGATATAGCCCTGTGACAGAATACAGACAGACCACGGACGGAAGTCTACTCTTAGTAATAGATGGTAATAGAATTAACATCCGGCAACCTTTGGGCTATGGGTACGGAACCCTCATGCGTACCAAACCACGCATACAGTAGGGAATTATGGGAATGAACTTAATGGAGGGTACCGAAGTTTACACTAGTCACAACTAGATGTCGCGACTGAAAAAATTAGAACGCGCTACCGGGTCATTCCTTGTTGGACCTCCACTTTGTATGGACTCTGCCAGTGATGTATTTTTTGTTGGTACTATTTGCACATTGTTCTGTGTCAGAATACATACAGACAAACGGACGGACGGACGGAGATCATAGGCTCAGGGTACCGTTTGTTTATCACCCTTTGCGGAACTCTATAATAGCTGTATCCTTAATTTACATACGATGATACGATTACGAACTTATATCTTGGTTATCTTTGTATACAGACTATCTACAGGTTGTCCCAGAATGTGGATGTTATCCCGAAACGGTATCATCCTACACATAACATAATACGACCCCAAACTTTTATTTAGTTTCACCTGTCCCGGTGTCTGTAATGAAATATACCTGTCAAGTTCCGAAGACAATACAATATTATGGTGACAGCGATCTGATCTGATGATGAGAGACGGATGGTGGATAGACAAAACCTGCCCCGGTGACTGTAATCAAATCCTACAAGTTAAATTTAACCCCCTCCGGACCATCTGACCACCATGAACTTAACCCACTACCCAAAGCTGTTCAAAAATAAACAACAATAGGTTTAAGGTAACTATTAATCTTAATTTTATTTAATTCGTTTAAAATACACAATAAACTAAATCATCATCATCATAATCATCATTAGCCGTTAGACGTCCACTATTGAACGAGGCCCATACAATGCAATGGAGGGATTGGCCATAGTCACCCACCGCGCTTGTTAGGCGACTGGTGATCGGCGCAGTATTGATGTCGAGCAGGTACTCAGGTGAATTCTGCTGCACATAAAGGTATAATCCCTTGGTCGGCTTATACAACATCCGCGGGAGGAGAGGGGTCAATTCTGAGGCCGGTCTCACTACTGCTATAAACTAAAAAAGGCACTGGTGATAAGAAACCATTCACATAAATCTGACCTTGAAATACAGAGAAAAATATCTACACATATGTAGTACCATATGAATATCTAATAACCAAGTAGAAGCGCTACTTACGTACTTCTCTTTGTGCGTGTTCCAATGCCGCCGATGTAACACTTCCATACATACATACTTCCCTTCCACCACGCTCCCCGATGCCATAGATTAGATAATAATTACAACGTAAATGCCCCACACTCGCCCGCGACCGACAGGGTCTATCATGTTATCGTTCCTACTCACGATCATTTTTAGTATCTAACTTAACTACGGGTAATACGTACGTATATAATACGTACAATTTCCTTCATAATGAGATGGAGAAAACAAAAATAGCGAAAACATAATTAATCATGTAGATGTTCGAGATCGATAATGCTACCCTGATGAGAGAGAAGCTATCATGTACTATGTTTTTACAATAATTAGCAGACATTCTGATGGCCAGGCGTGCAACGCGTGCACCTGACCCGAGCTGCCCGGCCCTCACTGATTAGCCGCCGCGAGTGCGTAGGTACCGGGTACCTATTAGTGCGGCCTTGAGTGTGACACTCGCGCCAGTGTCTTTTCTAGAATATTTACGTATTCTATGGTTAATGCATCTGGGGCACAAAAATCTTAAAGAGCAAAACAAGGAGTGTGCGAGAACTTTTACGCAGGCGCAGCTTGGCTTCGCGGATATCGATTGGTGAGGCCGCGCCTCGTCGCTCCGACTCTAAACCTAAAGCCGCTCGCCGAAGGTCCGGCGCCCTTGCAGTGTCGTTGCGCAGGGCGGGACGCGCACAAGGCCACCCCGGGGTGCAGGGAGGGACAACTCCAAGCTCGAGGGCGCGCTCTGCCCCGGGACCCTCCATTATATAACCCGACACGCACAGGACGGCGCACAAACAATGTGATTTTTATTTTTCTTCGATTTTCTACTATTTTTGATTAATTATACATATTTTAGAGTTAGCATCGTGATATTATTTTAAGTGACGCGCGACTTATTTTTTTCGCTATCGTTTTAGATTGTTGATAGTGTATGGCCACGATACCTCTGAAACTGCAGTGATATTTTTAGTGGAACTGGATTTTGTTTGCGCAGTTACCAAAGTTAAGACTTGGCTCATGTTTTGTGTTAAATAGTAAAACCCAATCGATAGAATTGTCGTAGAAGATAGGCTTAGTAATCCATTCTCTGATATTGAAAGCTTTGACGAAAAAGGAAAACAAATATGAAAATTATATATAAATTTTCATTGTTATGTAAAAATTGGTAGATAACCAATCCCGAGTTTCGTATTGCTGGTTCGACTGCTTCTTCTGGAAACATGACCACTGGTGAGTAAACCCTTTTCCTTTAATATTTTCCTCATCTTATTTTTTATTTTTAATCTTCAAATAGAAAATAGTCTCACGTAGGTACCTAATCTAAGTACCTACCTAACAACTTTGGCAATGGCAGTGTTGATTTTGTTATTATTATGTATCATAATATGCAGAGGATAGCGTAGGTTGACTGTTTATTTTCTAGTGCAATCAAAGCAATGCAGGTTGGCCGAGAGATGGCATTCAAGATCAGTTGCGTCACCGGATGAAGGAAATCGTTTATTGCCCCTGTGCACTGATTTACTGATTACTTCAGTGGCCATTTGGCGGCTTGAGAACTTTGATCACAACAGGGTTAGACGGACTGAGGACTGGCCGGTCTATACCTACACGATTACCCACCTACCTACTGATTTACTGCTAATGGAGGCTGTCATGCCCTAACAAGCTCCCCTCACCATTTTAGAAAAATTACGAGTATACATCACAAACTTTACTATTCTCCTGGTGACGTTTCGCCATTTAGAGGTCCTTCTTCATGAGCACCGACCGCGACCACGCCCGAAGGTCCCGAAACGGGAACTAGCTCGCCTGGCCCTCAATGGGGCATACCATACTCTTACCATTCTCGAAATTGAAACAATATCTAGGTACAAAACAGGCTATTGTAGAGTCGGTAACTCTACCCTGGGTAGACCCCGGTATTAATTGAGCCAAATTTTGTAACAGCCTCTATCCTCTATTTAGATGGCTAATTAAATGAAAGTGACGCAAGTACCTATCAACCTGCGGGGCGGCCGGGGCATGGACGATTATCAGGCCAGTCGGCCGGCGTATGTGCGCGCGCGCAGTACGAACGAACACGTGTAACCGCGATCCATCCATCCTCTTCCGCAATCCTTCGCGTACCAAGCCACTAAAATCTTATCTGTCCGTATCCATACCCCATAGCAGAACAGTATCGTCCTAAAATTATCAATGGAAAAGAGTGATTCGTTATCCATCATCGATATCAACATCGGCGATAAGACGGTCTATGGTGATAATAACAATGACGAAAAGAAAAACAAATCACCCTTCAAGAGTGTTATTGAAATTAGTAAGTTCAATTCAGGCATTGATGCAGGATTACATACGATAATCATGACTTAAGCCATTAGTTTTATCTTGTTGATATTCTAATAGTTGACATAATAATAGTGGCCATCGAGGTAAAAAATAAATATAAGTGCAGCTAGCTTTTTCCTTATTATGTTGTTCAAAATCTATAATATTCATGAAACCGAAGAGTAACTTTGAACTCTGAGAACCTTCAGTTATCAAAGAGATTTTAGCAAAGATAAAAGACTGAAGTTGTGTAAAAACATCACATAATTCCACCAATTATACTTTGGTTTCTTTGTATTAGGTATAGGTACCTACCTCTGTAGATAGGTAAGGGAAATATGGACGAAACGGCACACAGGGCTTATTTCAAAATTGTTGGATTTTTAGTATTTTTTGCAGTCGAATCCAACAGCCAGAGTGTCTATACCGTAGTGCAAAAACCAGCATCATCCACTCATGACGACAAAGTTTCCGTCTAAGATGAGCATTTTACTTCAAAGCTATAGAATGTGGCATTAATTTTATTCCCAAATCTGTGATATTATGCAAAGGATCAGCTTTTACAATATAATATTGCAAAAGCTTATGCTTATGTTTATGACACCTCAAGGGTTTACAAACATTGAGTTTGAAAACCCTTGAGGTGTCATTACGGAAGAGGACCTGTTTTACCAGCCTAGGCTTAGATTACCTTGGGTAAATACTATTTTAAAACAAAAGCAGATGGTCTGTCTTCCGCCTAACTAACGGATAACAGAGGTAGATTTTCGCTTTTGCACTTTTGCGCATAGAAACTAGCGCTCCAGTTACCAGACTTCAGTCGTGGCGCTGACTATACATTTAACAACGTGTCAAACTAAGGGATCTTGTATGAAAGTGTCACATCACAATCGATACGACATAAATCTAACCAGCAACAACTGCCAATTTGTAGAACTAGGGGGCTGCCTGGCTTAGGAAAAACCAGAGAAAATAGCTCGAGAGTTGATTTCGGGAAACCAACTATCTGCTTTTGGATTAATGCCGTATTTACCAAAGGTCGATATTTAAGCCTGGACTGGTAGGCCTGCTCTAAACTCTGCTTTAAACCAACCTTCATAATGAGACCCTTCCACGTCGTAATCCTGTCACTTGACATACTGCAATTTTTAGCGTACATAAGTACTTACCTTTGAAATTTCGTCACTTTTGACTTTCTTATATGACTGTTGTTTCTACTTATCACTTTTAACATTTTTAAAATGTAAAGTTTGATATTTTCTTCAACGTTTTCTTTCCTTTTTTGGGTAAGATATTATTCAAAGAACAAGAGTTTAGATATGTATAAGATATGTTTCTATGTACATAATGTATCTACCTACTGGTTAAGTCCAGAGATAAATACGGTTACGATGAGATATTTTTCTTACATGATGATGTATGTCATAAAGAAAACTGACTACTGTTTTGTCAATACTTCCCCTACTAACTGGATTAATGGAACAGTTTGTTTAATTTTTTGTTCCACTACTGGCGTAATCTTGAGAAAAGCTGCCATTGTCTGTAGTTCTGTAACCGTGGGAACTCCTAGATCGTACCAATCATACAATGAACAGTATCTCCATTCCACTGAAGCTACTATAATATAGTAGTTCTTTCTTAATCGAAAACACGATTTATAAAACCCCTTTACATCATAGAATGTAATGCAACTAACTATATTGACAGCTCTCTCATGTTTTGTGCAAAGAGAAAACTGGTGATGTGATGTTTTTGTTTGTACAAATGGGGAACAGTCATTCTGGTACATAACTCGTAGTAACAAATAGGGGCTCTGTCTCTTTGAAACTCTCCCTAATTGAACTTATTACCGAAAGTAGGACATCAACACCTACACAAATAAAACCGTGGCTTGTGATTACGACTGGCTAGAGTAATACACGTTAAAATCAGGTACCTGGTACTACTTCATACATGCTCACCCACTTTTTGAGTCTTTTCATTTCATCAAAGACCCAACTGATTATAATATCAATGCAGAAGATTTGTACTACATAAATAGGTGCTGTGTACTTTCATAGGTTCGTCAACACATTAGAATATTAGATAATGTTGCTCACGGACGGCCACCGGTGACCTCGCGGGGTCTACATAATAGACCAGCATCATATAACAGTCAGTTTACATATCTGTCAGTTTCTGGCCGGGACGCGCTGTTCATCGCAATTTATTATAATTTAGAGCAATGCTAAGTATTTTTTTGTGTCTAATTAAATAAAGGGATTATAAATATTATTACTATTACTATTAGCCCATACTGTCCCATTGTTGGGCAAAGGCCTCCCCCCACTTCCGCCAGTCACCACGGTCCTGTGCAACCGTTTCCCATTCCCTCTCATAGGCGTTCAGTTCATCCCGCCACCTCATGCGTGGTCTGCCGCGACGCCGCCTGGCTGTATTAGGGCTCCGTGGTGATTTTGGCCCAAAGTTCGTCGGGCATGTGGCAAATGTGACCGGCCCAATCCCACTTCAGCCGCGCGGCCTTCTCTCCCACATCGGCGACTTTGGTTTTGGAGCGCAGTATGGTGTTTCGGATGCGGTCAGTTAGTTTAACGCCTAAAATACTGCGCTCCATTGCTCTTTGGCAAACCTTGAGTTTGGACTTCTGGATGTTTGTCAAAGACCAAGTTTGTGATCCGTAAGTCAAGACGGGAAGGATGCACATGTCCATTAGTTTGCGTTTTAGTACCATTGGAAGGTTACTCTTCATCAGCTCCTTCATCGACCAATAGCCCCTCCAGGCGTTCTCAGTGCGTCTCGCAATTTCTTTATCCTGCCTTCCTGTCTGGAGGGAAACTATTTGACCGAGGTAGATGTAATCTTGGACATAGTGCATCGCTTCACCGTTGACTTTTATTCGATATTCAATGTTGTTGGTCATTACTTTGGTCTTTGACATATTCATCTTCAATCCAACCTCAAGGCTTGCATTGCTCAGTTCTTCGTAATAATCATAAATAATAAATCAGAAATATATTCATTATGGGACTAACTTTATTTTGATATAATGTTTCATTTGTAATTACGCTTTATTCATCAAAATAAATCGGAGTAAACTGCCGGTATAATTCTAGGAAATAGACAGAAGTTTTTTATTTTATTTCTTAGTGTGATTAAGGCGCTATAGGTTCAGCGAACATTTTTGTATGAGGCGAAGAAGGCGAGCGCACGCTCTGATACCGTGTTTTTATGTATAAAAAAATTATATAAAAATGTCGTTCAAAGTTTTGTTTAATTTTGTTAATGAATTCACTAACTTAAATAATAACTAAAATGTAACCAAATGTTTTAAAAATTAAAACGTGAGAGAAGTGAGTGAAAAATAGCATTTCAATTTTAAAAAGGAGGTATATTTGTTATTTTTTTTTATCGAGTGAAGTAATTCAAATATTGTATTGAATTATTGATTTCACTAGATAAAAAGCTCAAGAATATCATATATTTTTTTCTTCATACAAAACTATGAAAATTCTTATCAAAAACTTTAAAATTCTAGAGACATTTGAGAACCTATCGCGCCTTAATAATCGTCATGCTTAGTATACTTAGTTATACGTAATTTCTGATTTATAAGATTTTTACTTCAGTTCATTTGATGAATTTTAGTAAAGGAAATACTCTGAAGTTTACTTTGAAAAAGAGTAATTTTTGGGAAAGTAGTCATTTTGGCAATGTAACATTAAATTACTTAATCGGTTTTTGTTTTTCATTAAAACTAGGTGCAGGAGATTGATAATTACAAATCATATAAAGTAGTATTTGCAAATGTACTAAATGATGTGTCAATAAAATAGTTTTTTCTATTTTCCGCGCTTATTTTTCTTTATAAATTAGGCGCTTAAAATCTTAGATTACTAGCATGAAAATGTGAACCGCCTCTTAAATAGCGTGTGTTGATTAATGTCAACTGATGAGCACGTAGTCGGTATCCGCTAGTTGTCCTCAATAGGTGCCACGACTCCCTGGGCGAGGTGTACCGAGGGAACCTGTCCTGTTCCACTCTGCCGAGCTGCAATGCCCGGCTTCCTCAACTCTATAGGCTTGTTACAAAGATCTTGCTCTTTTCTCACAACTCATTCAAAAACTATTGCGATAGCGTTTGCTTAGTGACATGAGAACACACCTACGCATGTGGGGGAAAGACAATATAAACAAGAAATTTTAATTTAAAAAAAAACTCCAACGCAATGAAACGGCTAAACCGATTTTGATAAAACATGATATTGTCTAAGAAACATCGCTAGAAAACCTGCTTTCAACTATGAATACAGTGGTTTTAGTAGTCCAATCTATTGCTAGTGATCTCCACACTACTGTGTCGTGTAGATTTGTAGGCCGGTTTACAAAAAAAAAATGTGGTATCTAGGACTTTTTATCAAAGAATATACTACCTACCTATTAACATAGCCTCTTAATTGTCTGCTGACACAAATACTGAGTCGAGGTTCCTACTTTAAATTATGTGAAAATTTAAAATGTAAAATAAACTAAACTAATCTATACGAGCATATCGTAGCATGTGTATATCTTTACCTTCTTGTACCAAGTAATTGCGAACTATGCAACGAAGCGCATCGCCTTGATTGATACGTAGGTACTCGTATTATCTACGTGTAAGTAAGTACCTAGACGCACTTCGAGCAACGGTGAACACAGGAAATCGTTGCAAGGATTAGGATGCCCTTTTTTTGAAAAGTTTAAATAGCGACGCGGTGATCCGGCTGGTAGTGGTACCTACCTATTGATATCGATACGCTTTCTGAATGCAAATGTAAATGTAATTGTAGCTGAAAATACCAAAATCGCTATTATTTGAGGACTTTCCTCAATTCCTCATGGATACCACCATCGGAACTATATTTTGATAAATATGGGACCAATCTGGAAGTATCCTTTCTTTTTTTATTTTTTTTATTGAATTGGTTAATAATTGATGGATTTATCTACTACTCACAATTTTCCAGTAGGTAGATGTTACAGGCAGTCCTTTATAATTTTTCATCGATTTGATTCTGTCGTTTGCATTTTTAGCAGAACGAGATCGAGGCGAGCGGGACTACATTGGATTCGCAACACTGCCAGAGCAAGTCCACCGTAAATCCGTTAAAAGGGGATTCGACTTTACACTGATGGTGGTCGGCGAGTCCGGTCTCGGAAAATCCACTCTTATAAACAGCTTATTCTTAGGAGACCTCTACCAAAACAGAAAAATACCCAGTGTTCAAGGTAATTATCGAGACTTTTTGAATTTACTGCAACTTCAAACTCGCACTAATAATGTTTCAATTTCAGATAGAATCGGAAAAACGACATCCATTGAAAAGAAATCGATGGAAATCGAAGAGCGCGGCGTGAAGCTGCGTCTGACGATAGTTGACACGCCTGGCTTCGGAGATGCTATAAACTGCGAAGATTCGTGGAGGGTTTGCTCCGCGTACATCGACGAACAATTCAGACAATACTTCACAGATGAGAGCGGATTGAACAGACGACATATGCAAGACAATAGAGTTAACTGCTGCCTGTACTTCGTCCCGCCTTGGGCTCATAGGTACGTTACCTACTCGTACCTGTCACATCAAGTACGTTTAATTACGTAATTTTGTTGTCTTCTATTGTTCTGTCTAGTATCATGTAACTAGCACTTAATTGTGGAGTATGCAGCGTATTCAGTATTGTGCTCAACGGGCCAAGTGAATCCAAATAACGGCAATTTTCTCCAGCTATAGGTAAATAATCTATTGTTGATCCATTAAACCCGTCAAGTGCAGCGTTCCTTGACATGTTCAATTAAGGTGGGGCATGCCGCAAAATTCGCAATAGTAGATTTGATTTTTATCTGACTAAAATCAAGTAGTACAACATCCAAATTAAAAATATTCATGGATAGGTACTAAAGGGATCACTGTACCAGAAACATGATAAGACAATATTTTCTCGATAAAAAAAAAAACAAAGTTAAGTATAGTGCGCGTCATGTAAAAAGAACGCTGGCGGTCAAGCTTCTACAGGCGTTCCAGCGTTTTTTTTATAATTGCACTTACTATAATTGTACATTATTTGTAGTAAACTAGGTAGGCACTCATTCAATGCATAGGCACAGATTAAATAATAGTTACTTCGTAAGCATAGGTATACATCTCTTAAATAAGTAGAAAAGTAAGTAATCTCTTAAAATGAACGCTGGAACGCCTGAAGAAGCTTGACCGCCAGCGTTCTTTTTACATGACGCGCATTATACCTCTAAGTTTTGGCTAGATTAGATTTATTAAAATGGAGAATAAAAGATAAAAAGTTTGATAAATAAAATTATTACAACAAAGCTGAAGGTTGTAGGGGTTTTGTAAAATTATCTATATTTTACGAGATAATCAATAAAAACGGCTTTTTCGACCGGCGCGAGGCGTTTTATAGTATGTATAGTATTATTTTATCTGTGATAGTATGAAGATTTCTGCCCGGGGTGGCGCAGCCAGCTGGCTAGATAGCTATTCCAGTACCAACTGTATCGATTTGATCTCCAGTACAATGAGTTCGCCTGCACTGTTAGTGGCACGGATGCTTCGACTGCATGCAAGAGGTTTCTGAGCCATGTTTGACGAAAATCTTTTAAGCATTTTAGCAGAGTCAGCATGAATAGAAAATAAAATAAAATGAGTGTCCAAGTAGGTTTTAAGGTGCAATAGGTTCACAACATGTCTATAATGAGCTCTAGAAATTTTAAAGTTTTTTGATACGAGTTCTTACAGTTTTGAAGAAGGATAAAACCTTTTTTGCTATTTAATTTTGTTTTTAGTGATCTATTCATAGGTTATTTATTGTACTAACATAATTTAAGTTATTTTTGTGTTAATAACCCAATATGGATCTCTGGTCAGAAATAAACGTTTATATTATATATTATTATATCTTACTTACTACTTGTAACTAGGTGTGTTAGAAATATCCTATGTTGTAGTAAGAATGCTCGCTCATGCATGTCTGACCGATATGATAGCAACATATTACGGAAGCGCACGTGCAAACCCATACATTATCATAGCCCCAAGATAATAAAATCATAGTTAGTACCTAACAAACTAAGCTTCAAAGAAAAAACGCTGTTATCTTAATGCTCGCATGCGGTGCGTGTGCTGCTCTATATTTGCATCATTTAATTTTTAGGGTTCTGTATCTCAAAAGCTTCCATCGGAGCCATTATAGGAACACTCTCGTGCTGTATGTCTGTCTGTCACAGCCTATTAGGTTAGGTGACCCAATCACGTACGAATTCTTGTTTTGGGGAGTTGATGGGCAAACTAGAAAATAAAAAAATAAATCTTTTGTCATATTCATCATGCAGTGAGAATCAAATTAAAGTGCTCGATGAAATATTTCTCCGGGGACTATTAAGTTCAATTCTATTGTACGGAGCCCTCTCCACGCGAGTCCTACTCGGATTTGACCGGATTTTATGAATTGTTTCGACATAGGTCTTAGTAAAATAAACGGCTTTTAGAGTAGCAAGCATTAGTAGGTTGGAGATAATAATTATTCTTTCTGAAATAAAAGTTTGGAAGAAAAGTAGACTACGAAAATGTATCTATCTATCTCAAAGTTTCAAATCGATATCCCAGACTGGACAGTAATTAGGAATGTCGTGGCGAGTGTCGATGAATAGGATGATTGAAGTTGAGGCCTAGCGCACCGATAAAGTGAACAATAAAATCTCCATTAAAACTCAACTAATATATGGGTGTAGAGTAGGTTTTGAACGTTCTATTTATGCTCATTGATGAATGGTGTCCTATCTTATATTTTACTTTCTTGAAAATTAGGGGTGTTTAACCCCCGACGAAAAACGAAGGGGTGTTATAAATTTGACGTGTCCGTGTGTGTGTGTGTGTGTCTGTCCCATCGTAGCTCCCGAACGGATGAACCGAATCCGTTTTTGTTTGAAAGGTGTATTTGTCGGGAGTGTTCTTAGCTTTGTTTGATCAAAATCGGTTCAGCCGTTTCATGGCGTTGGGGGTTTTTTTAATTTTTCAAAATTAATTACTTGCATAAAATGTCCATAGTCCATTGTCCGTTTCCTATTTATTTTATAATTGTTTTATCACCAAAATAATTTCCTATTGCACTGGTGATAAAATGAAATACGTGAGCTGTCCTGCAATATAAAATCTACACTAATACTCGTATTATAAAGAGGTAAACTTTGTTTGTTCGATTGTTTGTTTATTTGATTGATTGTTTGTAATGGACAAACTCAAAAACTACTGAACCGATTATAAAAAAGACGTTTTTGGCATCTGACGCGCGCGACGCGCGGCGTTTAAATACGCGAAGCTACATAGATAAGCGGGACTGTTACGGGTTCGGCCCGGGCCCGGGCCGAACAGCGTAGACGATAGGCAAACTAGCATACGGCCCACCTGATGTAAAGTGGTCACCGTCGCTTATAGACACCGGCTAACACCGCATGCTTTCACCTAAAGAAAGCTAAATTATCAGCCAGTAACATAGGGGTGGTGGTGAGAGAGGGGGGGTTGTGGGGGAAACTGCTTAAGCCGATTTTGATGGTATATTTGGTGTGTAGATAGATAGGGGGGGTTTAAGGGGGGTGTGGGGTCTGGGAATCCCGTCACTACCCGTGCGAAACGGGGGCGATAAGGTAGTATGTAATAAGTCTACCTACACGTACTTAATTCGTGATCGGGGTCGGCAGATGAACCAAGTTCAATGCGCTATTTTTTATTTTTTGTATTGACTTTTATCTATAATGTTCGTTGTAGATTTTTTCCAGTCCTTGTGTAATTCTATTAGTGCGCTGAATTTAAAAAGCTTTCGGGCTTCTATGTGCCCTACGTACTTTGGTGAGTAAACTCTGTACATCTAGACAACCTCTTGACCAATTTTGCTCATATTCGAAATTCTTGTTTAGAATAGTCTACCGAATGTTTCTGCCAAATATTATCAAAATCGGCCGGTAAATGGTGTCGCAGCAAACGAAATACCGTTCCAATCAAAAACCGCCGACGATAAATAAAAAACTAAAATTTTACTCAATACTCAATACATTTATTGCTTTCACATGGTTACAATTGAAACACACATAGGTAAACACTTAATAGGTAAGCATCTCACATGAACCCTGTGTTTAGGGTATAGCAACAGGGAGGTAGACCGAGGTTCTCGGGCTCCTTTCGATGATAGGGCACAATTGCATTCAGTATCATTATAGCAGGTAGACACTATGTAGGCATTCCATAAGGTAAGTAGGTATGTAGGTCTTTTTGCCTACCATTTGTCTTTTAGAACCTGTATACCAAGTTTCGTCCAGATCGTTGTAAAACACGACCTGTATAGGAGTACCTACCAACAAATTGACAGAGGAAAGCAAATTGAACTTGAAGCCAGTGCCGTAAATAGCCTTGTCTGCGCCCTGAGCGAGCTTCTATAACAGCGCCCTTGTTTTTTTAGATAAGGTTCCCCTAGAGCAATGCTATGTACTTTATTTCATTCAGGGTAATAAAATAAAGCACAAGGTATGTGGTGATGGTGGATCAATTATCTAATATTTTGGAAGAAAAATATTTTTTTTTTAAATTCTAGTCTAATTTAATGGACGTTTTTGATGATACTGGCATGTGTACGTATGTGTTGGAAACAGTTGGAATCGAGCACTAGGGCTGCAGCGGGAACTTATTAGAAGCAAACCGAAGAAATAATAGTCTTGCCTGGTCTGGCCATTCTTGCGCCCCAGAATCTACGCCCTGAGCCTGGGCACCGGTGGTTCCGCCCTATTTACGGCACTGCTTAAAGGAGAGACGTTTCGCACTGGCAATATATGATGTTGATGGCCTGTAGTCGGGCTATATGTAATTAACAATTAATTAATTATTATGTAATTACGTAATTAATTGTTTTAGATTATGGTGTGCAATAAAGTATTTTCTATCTTCTATCTATCTAACGAGTTTTCTCTTTCCAGTCTGCGTCAGGTGGATCTAGAGATGATGAAGCGACTGCATCGCAAGGTGAACATCGTGGTTGTCATCGCGAAGGCAGACTCGCTCACGGCGGGCGAGATAAAGCGGCTGAAGACCCGCATACTGAATGACTTGGACGAGCATCAAATACAGGCAAGTCCTCAACGGAATATAGGTAACTACTTAGCTTACGTAGTCACCCTACGTACTAGACTGTAACACACAAATAAGACACATACTCACCCAATAGTCACATACATATTATTGGTCCACAATCGCTCTAATTTTTTACGTTATCACAAAAACAAAACCAGAACCTGTTCCAGTTATTTCGTCGTATTGAGGGATCGTTGCTTGAATATAGCTGTAATTTCCTTAATCCGCTGAGTTTCAGGCCTCAAGCAAGGATCCCTCAATCCAGACATACGAAATAAAGTGACAACCTCTGTAATTTTGACGACCTCTGTGGCGCGGCGGGTGAACGGTTCGATTCCCGCCTCGGAACAAATATTTGTGCGATTCTGCAGGGTGTTCTGGGTATTTTCTATATGTAATAAAAATTTCTATCTATGTAATATATTGTATTAAGTATATCAGTTGTCTAGTACCCATAACACAAGCTCTGCTTAGCTTGGGGCTAGATAATGTTGTGTGAACTGTCCAGCAATATTTATTATTTTTTATTTTATTTAATGTGAGCGGTTCTGGTTTTGTTTTAGTAATATCGTTCAAAATTAGCGCCTTTGGAGCCCTGAACCCACACTAGGATCCCTGTGTCGTAGGCACTCTAAAATCTTAGCAATTCCCACATTTCTTATCGAGGGTGTAGCTTCTTCTTAGTCTGCTTAGTCTTGTGTAAAAATATTTTTTTATATGATTTAGCACAGCTGGTCTTGGCTCGCCTTCTATTTGAAGATTAGGATTAAACTTCCTTAATGCTCCGTACTTGACTTGACATTCAGAAAGTTAATCTGTTTTTTTGTTTTTTTTTTGTTTGTCCGCATTTAGTTTGTGGACTATAGGCGGATGAGGTGGATGGTTTCTTGTCGTTTGGGATCCGGACTCATCAGACCTTCTTCCCTCATTATAGTAGGTTGTCCAGAATATGGCTTCTCTTCAACCTCTTTGTGTCGCTTGGGTTTTCAACTAACGCTCTTGCCAGCGGATTAGAGTGTGTTTTTAGGCGGTCCAAATAACTGTTTCCTCGGAGTTTAATTTCCTGGTCAACTGTGGGGACTTCCAGGTACTCGTGGATCTCATTGTTGGTTTTGAACCATGGTGCACTTACTACGCACGTAAGATTTTATTTTGAGCACGTTGAATGATTGCGTGGTTGGATTTGCTGGTTGTGCTCCATATTTGTACCCCATAACTCCACACTGGTTTGAGGATGCTGCTATATACTAGTTTTAATTTTATACTAGGATTTTTTTATTTATATTTGCATATCAACCAAAATTCGCATTTTTAAAATATCAGACGGATTCTCTGCATCAGGTGTACCAGTTCCCGGAATGTGACAGCGATGAAGACGAGGACTTCAAGCAGCAGGACCGCGAACTAAAGGCAGCGGCGCCCTTCGCGGTGGTAGCGGCCGACACCGTGCTTGAGGTCGGCGGGAAGAGGGTTCGCGGCAGGCAGTACCCATGGGGCATCGTTGATGGTGAGTCACCACTCGTTATCACACTCAGGATGGTTATCTTATAGCACACATAAGGTATATTGTGCGTGCGGATACAAGAGGGGTTTTATGGGCTACTTTGATCCAGCTCTTCATGTTGCAAATTTGCCATCAACCTCAATAACTGGAGCCTAACTGGCTGGGGTAGCTCAGGGTTAGTACAGGGAGACAATGCACAATACAGCCCAAGCGGGACGTCATTGCCTAACCCTACTTAGTATCGATAACACATAACTAATTTGTGGTTTTTGTGGGCTGCTATGGTTATAGCACTCATATCGCTAGAAATGACAGGCGAGCAGAAGAACGGACAGCCGAGTAACCGGCTGCAATACAATCACATAGCCCCTTTAGGGTACTACAGTACCCTAAAAAAAAAGCGGCCAAGTGCGAGTCGGAGTCGCCCATGAAGGGTTCCGTAGCAGCAAGTAACATAATATAAAAGTTCTTAAATGGATTACGATTTGACGTATTAAAAAAAAACTACTTACTAGATCTCGTTCAAACCAATTTTCGTTGGAAGTTTACATGGTAATGTACATCATATATTTTTTTTAGTTTTATCTTTCTCTTATTTTAGAAGTTACGGGGGGGGGGGGGGGGGACACACTTTTTACCACTTTGGAAGTGTCTCTCACGCAAACTATTCAGTTTAGAAAAAAATTATATTAGAAACCTCAATATCATTTTTGAAGACATCCATAGATACCTAACACGTATGGAATTGATGAAAAAAAAATGTACCCTAATGTAATGATGTAAAAAGGGAACCCCAAAAATTTACTGTTTTTTTCTATTTTTGTGTGAAATTCTTAATGCGGTTCACAGAATACATCTACTTACCAAGTTTCAACAGACTAGCTCTTAAAGTTTCGGAAAAAAAAGGCTGTAGCATACACGGACAGACAGACAGACATGACGAATCTATAAGGGTTCCGTAATTTTTGGTTACGGAACCCTAAAAACGAGGCAACAGTTTGGGGACCGGCATTACGATAAATCTCAATCAATGCCAGCATCAAGCTAAATTAGGTCGCTACATTTCGATTTTGACCCTTTGCAGCCAAATAACAGTCACAGTAAACTGTCAGGGTTCATTGTGTAAACCGGCGTTTATTGAACGCTAAATAATGCAGTACTTACCATAAACTTGCTTTCACAAAACGAAGGTATGTCCAGCTAATAAAATAAATTTTGTACCTGTCTAAGAGAGCCGATAAAAAAAAAGCCAAATGTTCATCGCAAGTTGCTCCCTAATACGACCCCCTTTATTTATTTATTTATTTTTTAGTGCCACCAGCATACACCATTACAGGTAGATACACATTGTTGCATTCTTATTCATGCCACACTTATATAGTTGTCAGACTGCATACTGCCTATTAAATTACGTTGAGCGAGTACCTATAGCAAACCCATTCTAGGACAGTAGGACACTATCTGTACTGAGTACAAGCCGGGCTCCCATAGCCGGAACGACCGATATAGCAAAACCTTATTTTCCAGTGGAAAACCCAAGGCATTCAGACTTCACGAAGTTACGGACGATGCTGATTTCCACACACATGCAAGACCTAAAAGACGTGACTCAGGACGTGCATTACGAGAACTTCAGGGCGCAGTGCATCTCGCAGATCTCGCAGCACGCCATGAGGGAACGAGGGTATGTCACAACTATTCACTCATGAGGGATGCATGGAAGGATGATCACTGAGTGAGAGTATTGGGAAGGAGCGACAACCAATTCCTCCTGCAAGATATCTATAAATTTCAAATGATTTATACTTTTATAATTGTATTATGAACGTGTTAATGAACATTATTGAGCTTCTGAAATATTTTCACAGAAAACTGAAAAGGGACTCGATGGGTAACAATAACGGCGACGTTGTCATTACCGATACGGACAGATTGCTCTTACAAAAAGATGAGGAGGTAAACTAAAAAAACTATAATCTATAAAAAAAATGGTTCTCGACTTGTGATCCTGTTTTAAATAAGCTTGGCATAAGAGCTAATTCAAGCGTAGATAATAGGAAACTCTCCCTTTATTGGCTAGATAGGTATATTGTCACCCTGTATTTGTATGGTCCTTCGAGCCGAATGTTGATGACCTCTATGGCCGGCTGAAATGCGAGAGGTTGCGAGTTCGATTCTCGCTCCCAGCCAAATGTTTTTAATCAGCAAATGTTGTTCCGGGTCTGGGTGTTGTGCTAAGGTAGGTACTCGGAGTTTCTAATACCCGCGACACAGGGGATCCTAGTGTGGGATCAGAACTATGTGTGTGACTGTTGGATGGTATGTTAGGTTTTGTAGAATTGATTTTTGTGATGGGTGTTTAATATATGCGGTAGCCACTTTTAGCAGATTTATAGTAGAAGATTCACCCAAGTAGGATGAGTTTACCCCCTTTCAATATTTAGTATGTGTACCTACACCAAGTCAAGTGTTCTCGCTAATTTCCTCAGTCTATCTTGATTCAATAATCTCTACCTACGACAGTAGGTAGCTGAAGCATGGTTATTATTTATTCATATGGCTGTCCCTATACTAATGTGACTTGTTTTTACAGATCCGCCGCATGCAGGACATGCTTACACAAATGCAACAGAAACTGAAAGCTTCCGATAAGAAACACGACAGTATTATAGATGTATAGATAATAGTCTGTGCACCACCAATCAAGTTACGGCGAATCTATTTCACATTTTTGAACGAAATGTTATAAAAACCTCTTTAGAATATTTGGAAGAATTTAGAATTTTTATACCTACAGCCTGTATAAAGATATACCTATATACTATCACCAAATGAGATTATAATGTCGAGTTATTGAGTAGTTTGTACCTAGAAGAGTACCGATTTTATAAATATTTTGATTTGTCTCAATTATGATGAATATAAACTAACACAACAATGGGCATTACATAAGTGTTTCACAAAACAAACTAGAATACGTACATAGTAGTGAAAGGATGGATTTTAGTTAAGATAATAATTTTATTTTTAACTAGCGTTTTCCCGTGGTTTCACCCGCGTTATTCTCCTGAGGGAACTGAATTTTGTAATAATACATTTTAGATTTGAATACATCCTTAAACACAACAAATTTATCAAAATTGTCTCAGCCGTTTCGTTAGCGTGAAAGCACGACGCACATCCAAACATCATCATCATAGTTTTTTATATACATATTTTTTAGGGACTAAAAATTTTGATTTGTAAATAAATATATACAGTTGTGGTCATATAATTAAGAACGATTTGAAGTTCTAGAAGTTTTTTATTTAAATCGTATCATACACAGAGATGTGTACCTTCTGAGAAGCAACTAGTTATGTTATATAATAGTCACATTAATAGAGCAACCTGACTTAAGAATAAAGTATGAAATCGCTAACTATTTTTTGCACATTTTATTGATTTTATCAAAGTAACACATTCAAATAGTACTGAAACTGGACAAATAATTAAGAACGATTTATTTAACTGCTCGGGAATTGTTTTGTATGACACTTAGATTTAAAAAATCACAATATTATGTAGCACAGGAAACATAAAAAGAAATTTAATAAATATTTAACTAAAATTAATAGTTAATAGCATATCCACGGCTTTTAATTACAGCTTTACACCGGCGAGGCATTGACTCTATTAATTTTTGACATAGAAATAGAGTTCCATTCTTCTAAAAAAACGTCATACAGCTCTCTTAAATTTCCACACTTTGTATTTGAAACCTTTTTCTTTACTTCAAACCACAGATTCTCTATTGGGTTTAGATCTGGACTGTTAGCAGGCCAGTCTAAGACAGAAACTAATTGCGCTGTAAGAAATTCCTTTACGGTGCGTGCAGTGTGCTTTGGATCATTGTCATGCTGGAATGTCCAAACGACCGGTAGAACGTCTTCAGCGTATGGTAACATTGTTTCTTCCAGTATATTTTTGTATTGGAACTGATCCATGTTACCTTCTATCAACTTTACAGGTCCTACACCATGTCCAGAAAAGCAACCCCAAATTTTCACATTTCCACCACCGTGCTTTAATGTAACTTTCGTGTACTTTGGGTCGAATGCTGTATTCGGGGGACGTCGTACATATCGTTTTCCATCAGAACATACTCTGTTTATTTTCGTCTCGTCAGAAAAAAGTACATTTTTCCACTGTTGCACAGTCCAGTTTTCATACTTTCTCGCAAATGCAAGCCGGGCTTGCCTGTGGCAAAGTTTTAACATGGGTACCTTTCTTGCTATCCTACCGTGCAATTTTTCTTCTACCAAACGTCTTCGAATAGTGCGTGCTGAGATTGCTGAAGGGTTGTTTTCACCAAAGTATTCTTTTCTAAGCTCATTGGACCCTTTAAAAGGATTTTGTTTTGCCATCGAACGATGTTTCGGTCATCTCGAGGAGTTGTTTTTCTCTGTTTAGGTACACGTGGAACATTCGAAGTAGTTTGATACGTAGCAAAATGCTTTACAGCGTGGAAAACTATCGTTTTTGAACATTGCAGATGGTCGGCTATCTTTTTATAAGACCAATTCTTCCGGCGAAGTTTTATTATTACTTCCCTTGTAGATTTATTACAACTTTTATTTTTTCCCATTGTTTTTTCTAAAGAAGCAATCACCTTTAATCTTTTACAGCACGTAATGGCGCCAAAATTATACAAACAGTAACAAATCGACTCAGTGTTCTCTATTTAAATTTGAATAAAGGTATAAACTACTTAGCGTTCTTAATTACGTGACCAGCCAGTAATAAGGAATACTTTGTTTAAAAGTAGTGAAAAAAGTTTGCCTATTGATTTTTAGCCAATCATGTGTATCAATGAATACAGTGGTAATATGGAAATGTTTTACGATACCGAGAGAAATAAAAACAAATGCATAAAATTAGTTTTGCATCTTAGTTGGAAAAAATCTTCCCTTTATATCAGCGTTCTTAATTATATGGCCACCACTGTATATTGGTACATATATATATACGTATCGGTACATATTAACTTAAATCTCGTAATTGTAATGTATACTTACCTAATACTTACGGTTTTAATGAAAACTATTGTAATACTACCAATACTAATGACAAACCAAAATTTTAAAATGGCCATATTTTCGACTCATTGCAGAAATACTCTCAGGTTTTAAAAAGCTCTAAGGCTAAGGTCAAACGCGTTCAGCCGGCGTTCGTGGTGAAGCGGGATGGCTTGCACGGCGGTGGTAACTGCAACAACATCAAACGCGGGCTGAAGGCGTTGGTTTGGCCTTAGCTTAAGATGATCGTTCCTTTTCATTTCAGTCTACTATATTAGAAAATGGCCGCGAATGCTGAACAGACATTTGTTTTTAATTTTCTCACAATAAATTATAAGATTCGTCCTATATGATTAATCACGCTTATACCAAAGTTTACTAGATTTTTAAAAATTATATTATTAAATGAAAATGCAGCATAAGTTGGTATTGATTGCGTTTTATTTTTTAGATAAGTTTTATATTTAAAATAAAACAGAAGTCCACTTACTGACCGACTGACTGATTGTAATCTCGGAAACTACAGGGCCGAGAGAGAGGCACTATTCACAACCGTAGGGGAGCTGAAGTTTGGGAAACATGATTAAAAAAATTGCACCTTACTTTGCAGATAGGTATTTCTTTGCATTAGGTATAACAGTATTTGGATGACCTTTTGTGTTTCGATAGCTGATCATAATAGGCTAACTAGGTAGGTACTTTACCTATGCGTATTAGTTATCTCTTTTTTGTTTGTGACTACTGTAAAGATATAAAAGAAGTCCGTCACATCAGTTTTTCTAATGTAATTTATTTCTAAACTGAATAGTTTGCGCGAGAGACACTTCCAAAGTGGTAAAAAGTGTGTCCCCCCATAACTTATAAAATAAGAGAAATATAAAACTAAAAAAAAAAAATATGATGTACACATGTAAACTTCCAACCAAAATTGGTTTGAACGAGATCTAGTAAGTAGTTTTTTTTTAATACGTCATAAATCGTAATCCATCCAAGAACTTTTATATTATGTTACTTGCTGCTACGGAACCCTTCATGGGCGAGTCCGACTCGCACTTGGCCGCTTTTTTCTCATCACAGCTCATCAACACTTCTTCAGATAGCGAAAACTTTGGTGCTGGTAATTATATGACCTAAAAAAAAAAACGGGCCACAAGCAAAAGCAACCTCCTCAAATGAATGAAGAAACACACAAGTGAACCTGTGAAATTGAAAACAAGAGAACTTGTGAAATTGAACACAAGTGAACTTGTGTGTTTCTTCATTCATTTAAGATGGTTGCTTTCGCTTGTGGCTCGAAATTCAATTTTTTTCGGTAATTATATACCGGTACCTGCAACATAGTTTTCGCTATCTGAAGAAGTGTTGATGAGCTGTGATGAGTAACAAACTAAAAAATTTGAATTTCGCGCCACAAGTGAAAGCAACCACCTCACGCTCGTTTTTTTCCGTTGTTTTTCCCGGGTAAACACATTTCTCTGATGAAACGGAACACAGAGGCCAAAAACCAAGAAGTCAAGTCAATTATCATGACACAGACATTGGCAAAATTGTGACAGTGAAGTTAAGTCAAATAATTCTATTATCCCTAACCTTTTCCCCCTTAATAAACTTTTTACTCTGTAAATTTGTAAAAATTAATGGAATTAGGTTATAAAAATATGTATATATTCATGTAAACATATATTTGTATATAATATTTATTTTGCCATAATAATCATTATGCTTTTCATATTGTTTTGTCTTTTTGTTTTAGCAAAATCATTTTGATGCTAAATCTAAAAGATTCAGCGTTTACAGAACCGATCATATTTTTAATTATTTAAATATTTTTTTGAAGTTTACGGCACTCCTTGACGTTGACACTGGCAGAGTCGTAGCGAAAAGCAAGCGCGGCGCCATAAAAACAAGAAGTTGAAGTTGAAGTCAGTATTTTTTTTTGTTACTAGTTCGCGGGCTTTCTTTCGGACTTCGGATAATTTAGATTAAAGATATTGCCTTGCCTGAAATTGAAATCAAATCTAATTGTTTGTATTCCTTCCCTTGTTCGCCAAATAATAACAACGGGGCAACCATGACTCCATCACTCTCGGAGGGATCCTTGGAGGTAAGCACCGTAATTTACCTGTGCTAGTCATAGCTATCTAATACAATGGTGTTAATATTTTGTAATCTAGCTTCAAATCAAATCAAACTACATCGTTTCCAGGTAATAATGAACGGGGGTCACTGTGAAAAACCTGTGATGCAAGTACTTGGCAGTAAGAAAATTCAAGGTAGTGGTGCCAACGAGAGGTACCGGCTTCTGATGTCTGATGGAAAACATTCACATAGTTTTGCGATGCTTGCGACGCAACTGAACGACAAACTAATCACTGGAGAGCTATCGGATTACTCTGTTGTGCAAATAGATAGATTTGTCACCTCTGTGTTGAAAAACACTGGCAAAGGAGAGAAGTAAGTTTAGATTGCATCAAATTTTGTTAAACCTTATTGTTTACTTCAGATACTATTCTAATTTCTTAACCTAATCACTATCACAACTAAAAAGTGATATTTCATAAAGTATCTAATAGTAGCATCATAGATTAAATTATCAAGATGCAGTTGATCTACTAAATTTGCATTTTGTCATAACACCAAATAGGTACCACCGGTCACACCAGCTCTCATTGGATCCGATTTTGTTCATTGTACCATCGAACCAACTGAATCAAAACCCACTTGCCTGATAATTTGTTTGTAACTTTCAAACTTGTAAGACCTATCGCATATAATGCACTTACGACGTTTTAGGTACTAATCAAATAACTTTCACTAGAAACGGGATATTTACCATGATTTTTGAGTTTTATATGTTCCCGATATTTCGGCACAGTTGCATGCGCCATGATCACGGGAGAACTGACTAAAGTCTTTGCGAGTAGATGTTATTGGCAGATATATCGATCTACCCTCTTTCTCACTCTTTTATTACGAACGATACCACTACCACATACATATAAAACTCAAAAATCATGGTAAATATCCCGTTTCTAGTGAAAATTATGTACATAACCATGATAGTTTCAAAAGTTAATCAAATAACGTCAATACAGGTCGCAGACCTATGCAATTTTAACCTTTGTTATCATTGCCATAAAACCACATTTCACACATATACAGTCATTGTTTGAATCTCGAGAATTTTCTCGCTTATTTAACCTAACTAAACTATTTGATGACGAAAAAATATATTTAAAATATGGGGTGTTCTACAAGTGTGTCATATTATGTCAAGTTGTCAGTCAATGTGAAAAAATAGAAACAAGAGCTAATAAACTTCCAGAAAGTGCTTCTATTGCCAAAAAAAGAAGAAGAAGAAAGTGCTTCTATCGATTCGAAGATATAATCTTACATAAAGAATAATTTAATTAAGAAAGCGTATTACACACTACATGACTTTATTAGTGATAAAGCCGCGTGGCCTGATGTCGCTCTGCCCCTCGACACCTAATTTGTCAATTTGCAATGTCTGTATTACAACAATTTGAACAATTTAATTGAACAATTTGAACTATCAGAATCACTACATGTGCCCTCAGTGAATAATTATAGGAGTCTAGATCTACAGACGGAACTCATGAACAGTGGGTCTAACTTTTCACTGATAGATCTTAGTAAACCAAGTTGTAAAAGTAAATCTCAACAAATGAAAGGGAGTAACAGAATAAAAAAATATGTAAAACTTAGTAATTTCATAAAAAAATCGGAGAAAAAGCTAAAGAAGCATAAAAATGTCTTTAATTATGCAAAGCATATTAAGCAGAAATGTAATTTAAATGAGGAACTTAATTCCTGCTATAATTTAATTGGACGTAATTCAAAGGAATTAGATGATATGTCAGAAGAAATTAAGTGTTTAGAAACATCAGTTCTTGATGTAACACATAAATATAAAAAAGCTGAACAATTTGCAGCTGACAATGTTCAGAAAATGAACAATATTGTAGAGATAGTGAATAATGATAGCATATATGTACAAGTATGTAATAGTAGCTCACAGACTGACCATCCCGTGTCAGACCAGTTGGTTTCCATATCATCTTTGGATTCTTTGATACAGATGGCACCACTTACATCACAGATTCAAGCTACATCTACTTTACAGACTGAAGTAATTCATACACCTGGTTAGACAGGGAAAATCCTGTCGGCAGACCCGGAAGACTGTGGTGTATTCTGATAAGATAGGCGTTGGCATGGGTTTGCTACTTAGTGATCAGTTAGGGCAAGTTGTCACTAATAATTGCTTTGAAAATGCCCCCATTCATAAGTTTATAGATTGTATAAAGAGCGAAGATCGCTTTGACATTGACACCACTCTGATAGTTCAATTAGGTGAGAGTAGTGGTGTCATGCGACTAGATATAATTAAGCTAGTTGAGACTTTGCTACATAAGCTAGATTCAGGTTTGGGAAAATTAATTTTATGTGCATTCCCGTACTCAAAATCTTTGAGTTCCAAAGACAATCAAGCAATTTGGAATCTTAATTTAATATTGTATAATTTGACTTGTCGTCATAGAGACGTTTTGTTTTTTGATACTAATAATTTTATTAGTAATTTTATTTTGACCAGAGATACTGTGCATCTTAGTAGACATAGTAAACTGATAATTGCTAAATTGTTAGCATTTCATATTTTTGATCCCGTTATAAGTACTATAACGCAGTTAACCGACGAGCCTGTAGTTAGTAGTATTACTAATGGGGGCACACAACCTGGAGGGTCGTCAGCTGACAATATTTGATTAAACTGACGAGTCCGACAATGAGAAAGCCAGGCACATTACATGTAGTACATCAAAATGTGTAAGGCCTTCCCAGCAAAATATTAGAATTAGAATTATTTTTAAACATGTTTAATGTAGATATCATGTGTGTTACTGAACACTGGTTATTACAATTTGATTTACTCCCTTATTATGAGAATTATAATATTGTAAGTTCATTCAAACGCAAGAACGCCATACGTGGCGGTTCCTTAATTGTTGCTCGAAATAATTTAAAATGCAAAGAACGTAAAGATGTTGCAAATCTCACTATTGAGAGGACTATTGAGCTGTCGTGTGTTGAGCTTGAGCGGCATATCATTGTGAGTGTTTACCGTCCCCCTGACGCGGACTTCGCGTTATTTGAATCCACTATGGAAGAAGTATTGCTTAAAACTTTTGGACTTAGTAAAATGTTAATAGTCTGCAGAGATTTCAATATAGATATTCCTGTGAATACTCTATCTGAGAGAATTCTTAACTTATTTAAATGTTTTAATTTAAGTCACCTTTTCGAAGAACCTACAAGGGTGACACTTACATCAGCCACCTGTTTGGATAATATATATTGCAGTAGTGCTCCAATTTTACAAGTACAAGTTTCCAATGTTTCACCTCGGATCATTACGGTCACAGTGCTATATTTACTTGTAATTTGGTAGATGAACCTAAGGAATTCACTTATCGGCCTATCACAGGGAGTCGAATTATGAAGTTTCAGAGCAGTATTGAACTTAAAATACCCCTTTTATCATGAGTAGATGATCCAAATGACCTTTTTACCTCCTTGTCTAATTTTATAAATGAGCAACATACTGAGATATTTCAGTTAAAAACATGTATAGCTAAATCTAATGTCGGGTTAGCTGATTGGGCGACACCCGGTATCTATAGAAGTAGGAATAAATTATATGATCTCTATGCGGCTAGGGAATCAATGTTGCATGACCCAAAGTTTATTTTGTATATAAAGAACTATTCAAATACTTTTAAAAAAGTTTGTCGTGCAGCAAAATCATTAGATTTGGGAAAAAATATAGAAAATCATCGAATAAAATTAAGGCAACTTGGAAATTAATTAATAATGAAACAGGTAAATCTAAGCCACACAATAAGCAGATCAAATTAAACATAAACAATACAACATTGACAAAAAAGATTGATGTCGCGAATGCCTTTGACAATTTTTTCTCTAATATACCAGTTATTGTAACCCAGTCATTACAATCATCTGCCTCTGGAGCATCTACTTAATTGGAACTAAGTGTTGCTAAATGTGAGATCGCGTTTAGCTTTAGATACGTAAATGCCGATAGTATTGTTAAGACATTTAAGTCACTTAATATTAAAAATACTGAAGATCTTTGGGGAATATCCACAAAGCTGTTAGGTATTATAATTATTGATATTGCTCCATGCTTAGCCTACATTTTTAATAGATGTGTTGACGACGGAATCTTTCCAGATCTTATGAAACATAGTAAATTAATTCCTTTGTTCAAGTCTGGAAATGCAAAAGATCCAGCTAATTATAGGCCGATTTATATATTGCCCGCGTTAAGTAAAATCATTGAAAAACTTATTCTTACTCAATTATTATCACACTTTAACTTCCACAGACTACTTCATAGTCATCAATTTGGATTTACCAAGGGTCGATCAACAGCTGATGCTGGTACCATGCTTTTGGAACACATATTTCAAGCATGGGAAAACTCGCAAGACGCGATCGGAGTATTCTGCGACCTATCCAAAGCATTCGACTGCGTGAGTCATGCTACTCTAATTTTGAAGTTAAAACATTATGGCATCCAAAATCAGGCAATTAACCTTGTAAATTCTTACTTATCCAATAGAGAACAAAAAGTTTACGTTGGTGGTGAAAGGTCTTCAGGATCGTCTATTGTTATGGGAGTGCCCCAGGGTTCAATACTAGGCCCATTTCTATTTTTAGTATACATTAACGATCTCCCTTTTTATGTAAAAGACATATATGAATTGTGTGATATAGTTTTATTTGCTGACGATACGTCTTTAATTTTCAAAGTTGATAGGTCAAAAGCTAATTACGATGATGTAAATAAATCAGTATCGCGAGTTCTTGATTGGTTCACTGTAAATAATCTGTTGCTTAATGCTAAAAAAACTAAATGCATTAAATTCACTTTGCCAAATGTAAAACATTACCCAACTAATATTAAAGTAAATGGCAAGACACTCAATCTTGTAAACTCTACTGTTTTCTTAGGACTTAATATTGATGCAAGTTTGCAGTGGGGACCACAAATTGAGGCACTTGCGGGTAGACTTAGTTCCGCTGCATATGCAGTTCGTACGATAAGGCAGCTTACTGATGAAGCTACAGCTAGGCTAGTTTATTTTGGCTACTTCCATAGTGTTATGTCATATGGCATCATACTGTGGGGGAAAGCAGCAGACATCCAAGCAATATTTGTTTCACAAAAACGGGCAATACGTGCCATTTATAAAATGAAGCCACGTGACTCCTTGAGGGAGCGTTTTAAGGAAATTATCATTCTCACGGTAATATCGTCATACATCTACGAAACCTTATTATATACACATAAACACTTAGATAGATTTATTAAAAAAAGTGACGTGCATTGTTTTAACACGAGAAATAAAAGTAAACTGAGTATTCCCAAATTTAGATTAAAAAAAGTAAGTGGGTCTTTTATGGGGAATTCTGTTCGGTTCTATAATAAACTTCCAGAAAGTGCTTCTAAACTTTCGATTCGAAGATTTAAATCTTACATAAAGAATAATTTAATTAAGAAACACACTACATGACTATGTTAATGATAAAGCCGCGTGGCCTGATGTCGTTCTGCCCTAATTTGTTAATTCTGCCACACCTAATTTGTCAATTTGCAATGTCTGTACCTGCATATAATTTATTACTGATGTGTTATTTATGAGTATATCAAGCGTAGTGTGTGCTGCCTTATGAACTTTTGCTGATTCTCTCCTATCATCTTACTTTTGACTGCCTACCTAAGTAAGGCTTTTAATTTGGTTTTCCTTTTTTCCTTGAATTTGCTTCCACTTGTTCTCGAGGCAACACACATGCGCTCCCCACCTAGTAGTAAGAAGGGTCATCAAAAGAAAAACAGACCGTGTTTGTTGCCTGATTCTTCTAGGTCTGGTTGCGTTGGAACAGGAGTAAATGTAAATTTATTTTTTAAGACGATTCAAAATGATCCTTGTGATTTCAATGAATAAAATACTTTTGACTTTGACTTTGAGCTCGGATTGTAGTCTTAAGTGAGGAAGGCTATGGCATACGGGAAATATCACGCGAATTGAATATTTCTCGGAATACAGTGAGGACCTGGATCAGACGGCACGCCGGAGAGGGCATCCTCGAGGACAGACGACGTCATAACCACTGCGTTTGCCGACTCACGAACGAACAATGAGTGGACATGCAACACCATTACGAAGAACTTCCTTTTACTCCCACCCGATATTTTGCGGCACAACATGACGTCTGTCTACAAACTATTAGAAATTATTTGCACGGCACTGGACTGCATTACAGACATTATGCTGAGAAAGTAGCCTTAAGGGATGATCATAAAACAGCGAGAACGAATTTTGCAAACGCTTATTTAGACTACGACTGGACTAACACTATATTTACAGACGAAAAAACATTTCGATCTTCTCAACACGGTCGCTTAACTTTGTGGCGTTACGATAACACGCGGTACACAGAAGATCACGTCGTGCCTAATCAGTTATCCGGTCGAATTTCAGCGAATATGTGGGCGTGGATGGGTATCGGAGGAGTAGGTGAGCTTGTCCATATTTCTTCTCGGCAAAACGCAATGAAGTATGTCGATCTATTAGAAGAATCTATGTTACCGACAGTGCGAACAGTTTACCCGCGTGAAGATGTGCCAGTATTTTCCTACGTTCATGACAACTGTCGAGTGCATACTGCCAGGGTAGTCTCAAATTGGTTTGATCTGCATAATGATGATGAAGTTACTTTGATTCCATGGCCGAGTAGATCCCCAGACCTCAACCCAATAGAAAATTTGTGGGGTTTGATGGTCCAAATGTGGGATAACAGAAACGAGAGAACAAAGGAAGCAATTGAGCAACATTGTAACGAAATTTGGGATTACTTGAGAGACAGCGACATTTGCAGTCGTCTAATAGGGTCAATGCGTGACCGATTACAAGCCGTTATCGATAACGATGGTGCACACACTAGGTTTTAGATACTGAATCTTAATTTAAATTAGTTCTGTTAAAGATTAAATAAAGTTTTTTTTAATTTCACAATTTTTATTACTCTTTTTACTTATTTACTTATATAGCTTGAAAGACCAACAATGGCATGTTTCTGTCCTGTCTGTTCTAAAATACTTGAATGACGTGATTGAAACCGGTTAATAAATTAATCTAAAGTTTATGCTGGCACTTCACTTGGCCGTATTTGCCAAAACATGACTGCATTATTTTTGATTTTATATTCTAGAGAAATGAATGCGACTATAAGTTGAGCAAATTTAATACAGCCAAGTGAAGTGGCACCATTACGTTCGTAGAAAACTTCCTGTACTTACCTACGTAATACAGATAAAGACAGTAACATCATCTCTTCTTTTTCATATACGAGCTTAGTCGATACTGTCCGATTTATTTAAAAGTGCACTCAGTAAATGTCAGTGTCTAATCAAATGATAACAAGTTCGTTACCAAGGAAATAAATCTTCAAGCTAATTTCAACCTACTTGCATTTAAGGGGTTTAGCAAAATAAGCTTATGGTGGGTCATGATTCAGTTGGTTCGATTGTACATCCTGTCCTAGTAATATATGTCTATGATTAGTACCTTAATTGCTACTTGTCTCTCAGAGCTGGCATGAAGAGTTAATTTTGTTTTTACTGCACTTTTGTTAAGTTACAGTTATTACCCAGGGCTTAAAATTTAGCTCTGTATGATGCAAGTGACACTTAATGAACTATTTACAAGTTTTTTTTAAACTTTTAGTCAGGTCTTATCTTTCAAGCTGAATTAGAACCACTTCTCGACATCCAATTGAGTTGAAATTTGGCCTACCTGTCAAGTTCCAACGACAATACAATATTACGGTGACAGTGGGCTGATCTGATGATGGATATGGAAGGTGGACAATGGAACTCCTCGATGGATAATTATAGACTGGATGTTTAGACACATTTTTAGTAACAAACATTGTACTAATTTTATAAAACATTGCATTGAAAAATGTGTTTATCCACAAAAAACTGATTTACTAATGAAATAATCCACATCTTCTCTTTCAGACGAGTTATGGTCATTCTGGATCTGACTATCATGTCCCCTGGTAGTGAAGTGGGCAAGACGCTCGGCAACCCACAGACTTGGACAGAGGAGTCTGCTGCAGCCCCACCACAGCAGGCCATGCAGCCAGTACAGAGAACAATGCCTAGCCCTGCCCGGGCTCCGAGGCCCATGACCACACCTGGACCTAGTCTAGACTCAAGTCTGTTGTCTTCACAAATGACACATCCTATTGCTAGTCTCAGTCCTTACCAGAACAGGTAATATGACTATTCTGCTGGTCTGGATGTTGTGGTGCTCGTAGTTCCTGATACCCTCGACACAGGGGATCCTGGTGTGGGATCAGGATTATGTATGAGATAAATAAATGTATATATTTCATTTAAATAAACATTGTGATAAGTACAACAAGTTGATGCACTGGCTGAGAGGACACTCACTAAAAGCTTGTAAATCAACCAGATACAAGTAATCCCAGAAAATACTTCTTACCTAACTGAAACTGACACTTAACTGAACAAACTACCAGAAACAGTGATAGTGCTCCGTTAATGAACTATTTGAAAAAGTCTTGCTTGATAAATATATGTATATTTTATAAATATTATTCACAATGAATAGTACAACTATACAGATTTAAAAAAATACAAAATAAATATAGTATTAAGCTGTTTAATAGTAATAATAATCAGCATTTTAGTAAAAAATACAATACTAACTCGCCTGACTTGACTGAAGCCGGTTATGTAATCATTCAATGAGTTCACTTGTACTTGTAGTGCAGACCCTTCTCCACAACTAGGCCACCAATGGGCCCTTTTTGCGTGATGTCAATCAATGAGTTCACAAAGGTCAATACATGTTGCTGCTGTTCATTTTGTGTCATAAATTTTGTGTAAATGTGGCTTTTAAAAAGACGTTTTTGAGCATCACTTCTTCAGTAACAAATGGAACATACTACCTCTGCCATTGCATTCAAAAACAAGCTCTACAAATGGCTATGAAAAGACAATTCAGTACTTAAATAAGTGACCCAAAACTAGAAACTCCACAGTCATCATCATAGTGTGATGATGTAGGTATAGGAAAGCTGCTTGCCTAGTAATCAATGACTTTCTAATAACTCTACGATGGACTTTGCATTCTATACATCATCAACACCAAAATATTTGCCTTTCAAAATTCGAACGATCACAAATGAGTTTGATTGCCAGTTCACACTCTAGTTCTTCAAATGTGTTCAATAATCAAGCAGCAATGGACGGATAAAATTTGTCAGATTTTTTTTTTTTGTGAGTTTGTTTCTCATTGGGTTCGGCTTTTTGAGTGCTGACTCACCACTTTAAGATTAGTGCCTATAATATAAATTATAAATATTTCCTCAGGTGGGTGATCAAGGCCCGCGTGATGACCAAATCGGCAATCCGCTCGTGGAGCAACGCTAAAGGAGAGGGGAAACTGTTCAGCATGGATCTGTGCGATGAGAGCGGAGAGATCAGAGCCACTGCCTTCAGGAATGAGTGTGAAAAGTTCTATGATATGATACAGGTATGTTACCAAATCGAGGACTTGCCTCTTACTACCCCCTAGTACAGCGGTCGCCAAATCGCGGTTTTTTGGGTGCCTCTGTGCGGCTCTGCCTTGATGAGAACCTGAAGTTGTGCTTGAAACTAAAGGCATCAATATACAAACCTGATTTACCCAAATTATCCAGAGAGATGCAAGGCCTTGTTCATGATTTTTATAACTAATATATTACTGTGGTGTGTCCGGCCCAAGAATAGACCCCTCCATCTCCTCCCGTGGATGTCGTAAAAGCCGACTTAGGGATTACCCGGACTTGTTTGTAAGATTCGTTGGTATAAGACATTCCTGGCTGCTAGCTTATTTATGGAATGTGATAGATAATACTGGAAGAAAGCGTTAGCTGAGTCAGTCGTGGGAAGCAATGGCGGCGATGAGCTCACCACTCGTCACGTCTATATTCCACGATGGTGCAACCCACTGTGAAAAGAGGCCCATTGAGGCTCTGCCTACCCCTTCGGGGAAATAGGCGTGTGTCTATGTATGCATGTATATAATTTAATTATTATTTAATACTTATTTATTCATCATCATTTTATATAATTATCAAATTTCATTTAGTGTCCCTTTGCCTTTCAGTTCAAAGTTAATTACTGAAGAATGTAGCTAAGTAACAATCAAAATGAAATAATTTAATTCAAAATTGATTTCATGGTTTAAATACTTTTTGAATGTCATGTGAATCTATATAATGCAAACTCTGTATTAGTTTGTAGATTATGAAACACATAGTTTGTAGTTGCTCACCTATTAGCACAGAATATAGCGGGTTGTTCTAATTATGTTATGTAATCAATAATTTTCAGGTAGACAAAGTGTACTACATCAGCCGTGGGCAGCTCAAGACGGCGAACAAGCAGTTCTCGAATCTAAAGAACGACTACGAGATGACATTCGGCTCGGAGACCGTCGTGGCAGAGTGCACGGAAGACGCATCTTCCGTTCCCACCATCAAGTATGACTTTGTGGCAATCAATGAGATTGGGAACAAAACTCCTGATTCATTACTTGGTGAGTTGTAGTCAGCCAGTACCGTCACGAAACATCGACCTGACGTAAACAGCTTAGTACAGGTTTGTAATTTGGAACCACTCGTAATAACGAATACCAAATTGCGAGTGGAAATGTCGTTTTTGTATGCAGAAAACGATAACCGGAACACCATACCTAAAAACAAATATCGACTCGCAATTCGATAGTCGGGATACCGAATGCAAAACTTAGACAAACCTGTACTAGGCCCTCAGGTCGACCACATGTATATGTTTTAGTAGTAGTAGAGCTTTTTTGTGAAAGAGTTCGTCCGGGGAAGTACTACCACCATACCTATTTCTGCCGCAAAGCAGTAGTGCTCGCATTGCTCTGTTCCGGTTTGAAGGGTAAGGGTGCCGGTGAAATTACAGGCACATGAGACTTTCATCTTTATGTCTCAGGGTGGCGGGTGCAGTGCAATGCCACATAGGGTGCGTCCTAGGTGGATGTGGCCTATGAGGTAATGCACTGTTCATAGTTGAGGTTACCGCTTAACATCAGGTGGGCCATCTGCTAGTTCCGTCATTCAAGTAGTATAAAAAGAAAAAAAAAACGTAAATAAAAAATACTAGGTATTTTATTGTTGTGTATTGTTTTTTCCGTATCAGTATCATCATTTTTGAACCCTGCAAGGCACTCACTACAACAGCATATAACAAACCTGTAACATTCACATACATAGTGAGTCCTGACCCCACACTAGGATCCCCTATGTCGTGGGTATCAGGAACTACGAGTACAAATATTTACAGATCATGCATACATTTGTCCTGCAGTGGGAATCGAACCCGCAACCTCTCGCATCTCAGTCGCGCCACATAGTAATAAGTATGAAATACAACGGCAACTGATAGTACTATGTATTTGTTTTCTAGATGTTATCGGAGTGTGCAAGGGGGCTGCAGACGTGCAAGAACTAACAGCTCGGAGCACGGGCAAGCTGCTGAAGAAACGAGAAGTCACACTAGTCGACTCGTCTGGGGGTGCGGTGCGTATTTATTCACATTTTATATGTATACTACTCCCGCAGCCGCAGAGAGTGAGTTAGAGAGAGAGAGGTGACATGTCACCTCTCTCTCTCTGACTGATCGATTAAGCAATAGCGGAGACCGTCGAGTTCGTATTTCGTTTAAACAGGGAAAAATTTCCTTTTGTATGAATAATACACGAAAAAAATACGGATATTCAAGTTAGACGTTTTGATCACATGCAACTTGAAATAGGATGAACATATAGTGGCGATTGTGAAAAGAGCAAACTCTATAATGTACATAATAAGGAACATTTCACATGCATTAACAGGCAGTTGTTTATTAAACCTTACAAGGCATATCTGAGGCCATTATTAGAGTATGCATTCCAGATTTGGAGCCCGTACTTCAAAAACGATATTAACCTTTTCGAACGAGTACAGCGTAGGGCTACGAAAATGATGCTTAGTCTTAAAGCACTTACATATGAGGAACGACTTCACGAACTTGGATTAACTACCCTTCAGCAACGTAGAGAGCGTGGAGGCCTAATAGAGACCTACAAGATCCTAAACAACCACTACAGTATACCAGATTTATCACAGACACTATATACCATGAACAATAATATAGGACTCAGAGGACACTCGCTGAAGCTGCAACGCGGGCCAAGTACCAGCAATCCGAGGATGCACATATTGCCTAATCGCGTCGTGCGCACTTGGAACCGGCTACCAGACTCAGTGATCAGTGCCCCCTCAGTGAATTCTTTCAAAAATAGACTTGACAAACATTTAAAGTGCACTGATAAGGACTAAGATATACACTCATCAGCTCCGAGAGCTGCCTGTGTATTATAAATAAATAAAAATAAAAATATTCGACATCAATCGAATTTCAATGACCTCTGCTGTCGCGCGGCGGGCGAAGGTTCGCCTGCGACGCAAGAGGTTGCGGGTTCGATTCCCGCCTCGGAACAAATATTTGTACGATCTGCAGATATTTGTTCAGGGTGTTCTGTGTATTTTCTATGTAAAATAAAAATATCTATCTATGTAATGTATTGTATAAAGTATATTATAGTTATCTAGTACCCATAACACAAGGTCTGCTTAGCTTGGGGCTATATAATATTTAGTGCACACAACATTATATTATTATTATATTTTTTCCAGCATTATTTATTTTTCTAAATATTCGAATATTTGCAAGCCCTAATTTATTACTTAGTTATTCTTATGCAATGCTCATTCAGCTCATCGGTCAGTGTCACATCTATATTTTATTAAATCTTATGGTGGCGGCGTTTCTATCCTAAATTCAAAGCAAGTATCCTTACATAAGATTATTAGTTAGTGATACTGATGATATTGTCATTCTGGCGTCACTTGAACCCAGCGCTGCAGCAGCGTGTGTTGTCGCAGCATACGCTGAGTGGCGACCTTTTTTGCTAATAATAATATGAATAAGTTTTAATTGTAAGTTTCTCTGTAAGTTTGTGTTGGCAAAATAAATATTTTAGTATTTGTATTCTCAGGTTGTGCTGACTCTGTGGGGCGCTGAAGCAGAGAACTTCGATGGAAGCTCTAATCCAGTGGTTTCAGTCAAGGTACGTAAAGCATTTTCAAATAACTTTTTACCTTCTAAGTTTGGTTGCGTTGGAACAGTATAAAGTTTATCTAGTTTAAGGTGGTTGCTTTTTCATACTAACGTATTTTACCAAATATGGGCGAACAGAGTATAATTTTACACTGAAATGACTAGGCTAGGTAGGCTAATGATAAGCTTGATAATGATAGGCTTTTATATTGGTCATTATTTGCGGCAAATCATATTTGGTTGAAGAAAACACTAGATTAATAGCGAAAATAACATCGTAATGATTTGTATGGAGTAAAATTTCGATGGCGTTTTCGCTAGTTTTCGTATATTTGGTAATTTGGTAAAATACGTTTGTACGAAAAAGCAACCACCTTAAAAGACGATTTAAAATGATCCTATTGTTTCAATTGATAAAACAATTCAATTTAACTTTCTAAATTTAAAAAAAAAACTGTTTTTGTGTTTCATAACCAGTTTTATCATAATCATAATAATTTATTCGCAAGAATGTAGGTATAATAGATAATAATATAATGTTATAAACAGAAATGATCATTTTCATCCCATCTATTCGAAAAGGACGACTGGGTTCGCCTTTAAGTGCACCCAACGGTGGTGTTTTCTATGAGAAACTTTTAGCGGGCAGTACTGAGTTTTGCGGCGCACTTATTAAGTTCCTAATTCAAAAAGTGCGCGGCAAAGATAATTGCAGCGCACTTATTGAATTTGGAACCAGCGCCAAATAATTCGGACGCAAATATTGTTTGAATAAATACTGGCTGGTACGACGGCCCAAAACCCAAAACAAAAAAACCCAAAACACACAAAAAACACAAAAAAAACACAAAAAAACACAAAACACAAAAAAAAACACAATACACACAAAAAACACAAAACACAAAAAAACAAAAAAAAACTCAAAAAACATAAAACACACAAAAAGACAACACAAATAACACAATACAAAAAAAACAATTATATGTGTCCAAAATAACTGAGAACTCGCTGGTGGTGGTGAGTCTGGTTTTGATGGCCAGCTGGTCAAGTATAGACTTGTTGGTTCTTTTTGCCGTCCACGGGATGCGCAACATTCTCCTCCAGCACCACATCTCAAAAGCGTCTATCTTTTTTCTATCCACCGCTCGGATCGTCCATGACTCGGACCCATACAAAAATATGGAGAAGACCAATGTTCGGACGAGTCTCTTTTTAGTTGCGTTGGAGACCTTTCTGTCTGTCTGTTTTTTATATAGCTTAGTTATAAATTAAATTACCCTAAAAACCGGGAACCGAAAAGATAATTAAACATTGTTTTCATTTAAACATAATACCAAGATTCTGTAGATAAATCGCTTAAACCTGTTGGTATTGGGGTCAAATACATCTAAGACATCAACAGAGGCCAACTCGTAATACAGACGACACATTCGAGGATTATTAAATGAGGTGTTGTTTTTATATATTTTCAATGCAAAAATCGGACTTTTGCGATTGAGCTATGCACCCAATCCTTATGGCCTATTGCCACTTCAACTTGTAACTAACTGAAGTTATTTGTTAAACTACAGGGATCCCGGCTCACTGAATTCAACGGTAGCAAATCTCTGTCGTGTCTCAGCAGCAGCATGGTGCGCCTCAACCCGGACTTGCCGGAAGCCCACAAGCTACGCGGCTGGTACGACAACGGCGGCGCAGACATGGAGCTCGTCAATATCTCCGCCAAGTGAGTAGTCCAGTTCTACACCGAGTTGCCGATGATATAGTCATCATGGCAGAATCGTTGGTGACAACAGATTGCTCAGGAACCTCAATACCGTCTCCCAACAGGTGGGTCTTAAAATGAACATGGGCAAGACGAACATCATGTCAAATACTCATGTCACATCGTTTGGAACAATATCATCGAAGTTGTTGACCACTAAAGTAAGGCCAACTAGACGAGATAAAGAATGAGACGGACAACATTATTGCGTACGAGAGACAAGGACAGAGATAATAATCGCTCGCTATCGCAATGTAACTCAACGGTCACATTGTTTACACTTCATCTCGTCTCGTTGGCCTTTCTTTATGTCTATCTAGGCCAACTAAGTAAACAAGGATTCAACTAGGTAGGTCCAACTTAGTGAAAGAGGTCAGTCGACGAATTCAACTTTAATGGGCAGCGTTCGGGAAACTACGCCATATATTCTCATCAAGGATACCGCAATGCCCCTTAAGACGAAAGTCTATAATCAGTGCGTGTCGCCAGTGATGACACGGCACTGAGACGTGGCCGCTAACTGTTGGCCGCATAGGAAAGCGCAAAGTTGAGCTATGGAGAGAGCTATGCTCGGAGTTTAACTACGTGTTAGAACCCGAGACAATGAGATCTGTAGAAGAACCAAGACCGGCATAGCTCTCTGAACTAGCAAGTTTATGTGGCAATGGGAATGCCATATAGCTTGCAGAATTGATAACCGTTGGGGAAGAAAGGTTCTTGTATGGCGACCACAAACCGGACGACTCAAAAGAATAATGCTCCCCTTTCGATGGACCAAATACATTATAGAGGTCGCAGGAAGGCGGTGGATGGAGGTGGCTCAAGACCGTTCGTCGTGGCATTCTATGTGGGAGGCCTATGACCAGCCGTGGACCTCTGTGGGCTGATGATGATATATCGTTATAAAGATTTTTCATTGATTTTTTTTATTGAGTTTTTTCAGTTTTTTTTTTTAAGTATTATAAGATGACATACATGCAGACGGCCCGCCTGATGTAAAGCAGTCACCGCCGCCTATGGACATCTGCAACACCCACAGTATTGCAAACGCGCTGCCTACAATTAAGAGCCCTATTGATATTTCTCTTGAAATTACCCATATTATAGCCCTGTGGGAAGACATTCAAAGGGAGCTCATTCCACGCCTTGCAGGTGCGCGGGAGAAACGATCGCGTGAAATTCCCACAATTGCATTCTATGGGCGAGGCCTCGTCCAGGGTGGATGTTTCAAACGATGCTGATGATGATGACGATACCTTTTTCAGGTCTGGCATGTACTCCGGCGGTGGAAGCAACGAATGGATCACCTTCGCAGAGGCAGAGAGCAAGCAGCTCGGCTCCGGAGACAAGGGGGACTACTTCAGTCTACTGGGAGTCCTCACCTTCATGTTCGTGGACAACGCGGTCTACAAGGCGTGTCCTCAGGAGCAGTGCAACAAGAAGCTGGTGGACCAAGAGAATGGACTGTTCCGTTGCGAGAAGTGTAATAAGGAGTACCCCAATTACAAGTACAGGATTCTCTTAGGGGTATGTATTGTATCATCGGAATTAGCAAGTTGAACTGGCAATGGGCAGGCCATATAGCTTGCGGAACTGGCAACCATCGGGTAATAAAGGTTCTCGAATGGCGACCATGAACCGGACAGCGCATTATAGGAAGGCACGACATTAGTACGACGACCGTCAGTAGTAGTAGAGCTTTTTTGTGAAAGAGTTTGTCCGGGGAAGTACTACCTCCATACCTATTTCTGCCGCAAAGCAGTAGTGGTCTCATTGCTGTGTTCCAGTTTGAAGGGTATGGGTGCTGGTGAAATTTTTGGCATATGAGTCCATCTTTATGTCTCAGGGGCGGGCGCAGTGCAATTCAAATTCAAATTCAAAATCTTTATATCAGGCTTATTGAGAATTGCACTAAACCTAAACAGTAAGCCCATATCAACATAAATACCTTAAATAAAAATAAAATAATAAATAATGCTGGACAGTTTACACAACATTATCTAGCCCCAAGCTAAGCAAAGCTTGCGTTATGGGTACTAGATAACTGATATAGATAATACAATATATAACATAGATAGATATTTTTTATTATAGATAGAAAACACCCAGAACACCCTGAACAAATATCTGCATATCGCACAAATATTTGTTCCGAGGCGGGAATCGAACCCGCAACCTCCGGCGTCGCAGGCGAACGTTCGCCCGCCCCGCCACAGAGGTCGTCGAAACCAACATACACCCTTAGAAACCTTGGCCTTAGAAACTAACTTACATATAAAAACACTTTATTTATAACTTAATCTAACACACGTGTGATCGCCGACGCGTCGCGGCCCGGGTCAATGCAATGCCACATGGGTGCGTCCTGTGAGGTAATGCGTTGTTAAAGGCAGAGGTTACCGCTTCATCTGGTGGGCCATCTGCTTGTTGTCTCGAGGCACCACACAGGCGCTCTCTGCCTAGTAGTAAGAAGGATCATCAAATAAAGCGCGCGCCGTGTTTGTTGCCTGATTCTTCTAGGTTTGGTCGCGTTGCAACAGGACTAAATTTAGTTTATAAGACGACTCAAAATGATCCTTGTGATTTCAATAAATAAAATACTTATAACTTTGACTTTGTTCCGTCATTCACGCAGTTAAAAATAATATTTATGTTAATGTTCCAGGCTAACGTGTCGGACCCGACGGGCGACCAGCGCATCACGGCGTTCAACGAGGCCGCGGAGGCCATGCTAGGGCGCGCCGCGGCCGACGTGGGCCGCATGTCCGAGTACGACAAGAGCGGGTACGCGGCCATGTTCGAGGAGGTCAAGTTCAGGACTTTCGTCTTCAAGTTCCGCACCAAGATGGAGACTTACAGCGTACGTACCGTCAACTTGCTGTCGTGTGTCCGCCCTAAGAATAGACCTAGTCTTCACTAGGGGATGTCGTAAAAGACTAACGGATTACACCAGGGGATGGGCAGCAGCATCCACCTGAGTACACAACACCAATACGACGACCTCTGTAGCGCGTCGGGCGAGTAGCCGGCTGAGATGTGGAAGGCGACATACATACATACACAGACACACGCCTTTTTCCCTGAAAGTTTGGGTTGTACCATCGTGGGATATAGACGTGACAGGTGGTAAGCTCATCGCTAGCTAGGCATATTATCATATAGGCATTGGCTCTCTTTGAGTGGCCGCACACGCAGCTATAATATATATTGACATGACGTCACTAACTATACTGTAATATTATGGTATAGCAAGACATATTACGACATATTTTGAATGCACAGCATGTTCCACGCATGCATATTATAGCTACGTGTATTATTTTGTCTTATAGATAGATTAACACTTTATTGTTCTACAAATGTGTACCAAATGTTTTGTGTTATGTTCTTGCTTTATCCTGTCCATCCAAAGGTTGTCTGGAAGAGATCGCTTTTAGCGATAAGACCGTTGTTGATTAGTTTGTTGTTTCTCACTTTGTTATTTTACTTTTTCATTGGTGTACAATTAAGATTTTATCTAATTCTATTGCCGGTTTAAAGATATTTATTCTCAAAAAGACACAGGTCACTTACATGAGTAAATATTTAACATGTAAAAATATGATTCTTTGGTCAACTCAACCCACACCTCACTTAGCCCGCGGGCCGAAATGTCCACTACGAATTAGGTAGGTGTGAGTAGATGTATATAATTTAAGCATATTTTAACCATCTAATGCATAGCTTGCACAGCATAGTAATATATATTTTATTAGGTATAGCTACGTCTGTGGTGTCCTTTATATGCCTGTACTCTATCATCGGCCACATCGTCACTTACCAATAGGGGAGATCGTGGTCAAACAAATGTCTAACAATAGTAAAAAAAAACGCATATCCTTGAAATTGGAACACAGCAATGCGAGCAATAACTACTGCTTTGCGGCAGTAATAGTTGGTGGTAGCACTTCCCCGGCCAAATTCTCACATACAAGCTCTACGACTAACAGTATTTTTGTTCTCGTAGGACGAAGCCCGCCTCAAGACCACCGTGATGAGCGCCGCGCCGGTCGACTACAAGGACGGCAACGCCAGACTGATCAAAAGCATCAAATCCCTCACCGGTGTCGAAGTATAGACATTACATTTTTATCATTTTCTATTATGTTAAAAGGTCGTCACAGACGCGACCTAATAATCTAAAGATGTATATTATAGGTTGTTATATCTCAATACATCTTGCCATAAGAACCTTCAGGAGACCACTCACGTGAGATGTAATGTATATTTTTACATCTCTGTGTGAAGGTGAGTCGGTCGCGGTATCGTAAGATACCGAGCTATATGAAGATGTAACAAGATACATCCCGATATATCGTTCGCCGACACGCCAGTCAAATGAAGGGAAAGATGTATATCACATTACCTGCTGCGTGTGCGATATCAGGTGGAACGTTTTACTTGACGAGCGAAATTCAAATTGTATTGTGATTTTTGCTAATCACAGCTCATCAACACATTTTGAGATAGCAAAACCTGATTTTGCGAAAACTAAGAGAACTAACACAAATGTTTTGATAGTAAGTGTCTCATAAATATCATTAGATTAGCTACAAATTTAATTCAATTAATTTTACAATGCTTTTTTGTCCATTGACATTCGTAGCTCAAACTAATTATATTTATAAGACACTTTCAATCAAAATATGTGTGTTAGTTCTCGTAGCTTCCGCAAAATCAGGTTTCGCTATCTCAAGATGTGTTGATGAGCAGTGATGAGCAAATAGCGCAATAAAATTTGAATTCCGCGCCACAAGCGAAATGTTTATAACGTAAGCTATCCCGGGATGCAATTTAGATTAGTGTATATTATAGCAGCCGTATGTAACGGTAGTTCTAAGCCTCGAGTCTGTAAATGTAACAAGCAACCACAAGCAACACGGGCTTGTGGTGAACAGATTTTATTATGGAAAAAACTGAAAAGTGGACACATTGACTATCTAAATTTCCATAGTAAAGTCCGTGTTGTGTACCCCAGAGGCTCGTGTAGTTGCTTGTTATAGTTCTAGACCAGGTCCTCTGATTGTGGTACTAAAATTATGAGTCACGGCTGGACCAAAAATACTTTAATTTGTCAAGTTACGCTTCACTGTTCAAGTTTGTACCTTTTAAGTTAATATTTGTGAAGTGAAAATTATGTGTAGCTTTAAGTTCTAAAAGTATTCCGAATAAAGACTTTAAAGTTTTTTAAATGATCCTTTTTGTACCTTAAAAATAATCATCACCATACAGGCGCTCCCCAGCTAGTAGTAAGAAGGATCATAAAAAAAACAGACCGTGTTTTTTGCCTGATTCTTCTAGGTTTGGTTGCATTAGAACATGAGTAAATTAATTGTATACCATTCCCCCTCTAAAAAGCTTATTTTATTCACTGAAAACTGTGAATAAAAAGCACTTTTAATCACTATTTTGGAGTTAGAATTTAGAATACACTAATATACTCTAGCCTCCATCTCAATGCACCACCCTCCAATATTAACTCATAAACAACCTTGCGCAAAAAATACTCCATACAAAATCCACGTGCAAAGAAAACACAACATACAAATTTTTTGTAAAAATTACTCATCGTGATTTGATTGGTCGACATTTTCGGTAAGGAGTTTAGCATTAGAATAAAAACTGTTTTGTGTTCTTTGCTGTGATTAGTAAATTGGCCCTATGTTGAATACTTTAAGTTGTACGAACACAAAGTTTAGTGGTACTTAATAATAAATCGATTGAAAATGTATTTAACTGATGAAGTAGATGTCTATTTTCGCTTAAATCTTTCTTTTTCTCGTAGTCATGGTATAAAGTATAGTAACTCTTGAATAAAATGGATTTATATCGAGAGCCATGAATCACTCACGTCGCTCAGGATTTTAACACTTGAATCACTTCGCCTACGGTCGTGATTCAGTCGTTAGAATCCTTCACTCGCTCGTGATTCATCTATGGCCCTCGCTTTAAATCCGTCCTTTATTCACTAATTGCATAATATACTAACTATTTTAAGACGATTCAAAATGATCCTTGTGATTTCAATGAATAAAATACTTTTGACTGTGACTTCGATCAGCTAGTAAACGTCCACTGCTGGAGGAAGCCTCCCCCGAGCCGTAATCCCCACGCTTGGCAGCCGGATAGATGAGCGCAGTATTGGTGTTGAGTACTCAGGTGGAAGCTGCTGCCCATCCCATGGCGTAAACCCTTCATCGTCCTTTACGACATCCACGGGAGGACTTGGAGGAATCCTATTCTCAGGCCGAGACCACCGCACACCATAGCTTATCGAAAACTAATGTCTGAAACGATGCGCGACGACTGGAGTTTACTCTGAACGACGACATATCTGACGGATGAAAACATAACGATTTCACTTTTTGTTTAATCTATTTGCGTACCGTGAGCCTTATTGAATCGATTCTTAAGAAGTAAACTCTAATAATTATCGCTGCTTTTTCGTGTTCCCAGGAGACATTTCTCTTAATCCCATTGCTTTCTATGTTGCAGTCTTCCATCCTGTATAATGTCAACCATTGTGTCTGAAGTGGAAAACTCCTTAGAGTTAGTTTCAGATTGGGGTATCCAAAATCTGGTTACTTTCAATCCCACTAAGACACAAGTGTGTGCATTCACCGCAAAAAAAGCTCCTTTTAACATCGCGCCTCAGTTTCAGGGCATTCCTCTTTCCACTTCTGCGAGCATTGGGATTTTGGGAGTCGAAATTTCTAACAATGTCCAATATGGGAGTCACTTAGAAGTGAAGGCAGTTCTAACTTCTAAAAAACATGGGGTGCTTAACCGTGCAAAACAGAATTTCACGCCAACTCACCGCTTACTTCTTTACAAAGCACAAGTTCGGCCGCACATGGAATACTGTGCTCATCTGTGGCACGGGGCCCCTAAGTACCAACTGCTTCGCTTTGACTCCCTACAGAGAAGAGCCGTTAGAATCGTCAACGACCCCAAGCTCTCCAGTTCACTAGAGCCGCTAAGCCTGCGCCGAGACATCGGCTCGCTCTGTGTGTTCTATCGGCTTTACAATGGGGAGTGCTCTGAGGAGCTGTTCAATCTCATACCCGCTTCCAGGTTCTATCATCGCACTTCTCGACAACGCAAGGGAGCTCATCCACACATCATCGACACGTGGGTATCTCGTACAGCTCGCTTTACGAGATCTTTTCTCCCCCATACGTGCAAGTTGTGGAATGGGCTCCCTCCTGAGGTGTTTCTGGTAAACTACAACATGAGCCGTTTCAAAAAAAAAACAAGAGTCCTTCAGGGCAGGCAACGCATTGGCAATACCTCTGGTGTTGCAGATGTCAAAAGGCGACGGTAACCGCTTACCATCAGGTGGGCCGTAAGCCAGTTTGTCGAGCCATTACATTAAAAAAAAACGCAATGAGGTAGTCAAATCAGGAGTGACTTTTGTCCTAGTACCAGCATTGCACATTTGGAGGGTGCCTCCAGGACTGTTTTCTATTTAAAGTCAAAGTCAAAAGTATTTTATTCATTGAAATCACAAGGATCATTTTGAATCGTCTTAAAATAGTAGATTGTATCATAAGGGAGCAACATAATATTTTTGTTGCGCCCGTGTGATACACTCTGCTTTTCATCACCCACTATGAGAAAATAAAAGGCGCCTCATATGTTATTGTAATATTATTATTTAATAAAACAAATGGTTGTTTTTTGTGTTTTTTTTGGGTGTTTTTTTGTGTTTTTTGTGTGAATTGTGTTTTTTTTTTTTTTTTTTTTTTTTTTTTTTTTTTTGTGTGTATTGTGCTTTTTTTGTTTTTTTGTATTGTGTTTTTTGCGTTGTGTTTTTTTGTGGTTTATGTTTTTTCTGTTTTTTTGTGTTTTTTTTGGGTGTTTTTTGTGTTTTGTGTTTTTTGTGTTTTTTTTTTGTTTTGTGTTTTTTGTGTGTATTGTGCTTTTTTTGGGTTTTTTTGTATTGTGTTTTTTTTTGTGTTTTTGTGTTTTTTGTGTTTTGTGTTTTTTGTGTTTTTTTTTGTGTTTTGTGTTTTTTTTTTTTGTGTTTTTGTGTTTTTTGTGTGTTTTGTGTTTTTGTGTTTTTTTTTTGTGTTTTTTGTGTGTATTGTGTTTTTTTTTGTGTTTTTTGTGTGTTTCTTTGTTTTGGGTTTTGGGCCGTCGTACCAGCCAGTATTTATTCAAACAATATTTGCGTTCGAATTATTTGGCGCTGGTTCCAAATTCAATAAGTGCGCCGCAATTATCTATGCCGCGCACTTTTTGAATTAGGAACTTAATAAGTGCGCCGCAAAACTCATTACTGCCCGCTAAAAGTTTCTCATAGAAAACATCACCGTTGGGTGCGCTTAAAGGCGAACCCAGTCGTCCTTTTCGAATAGATGGGATGAAAATTAAATTTACATTTACTCCTGTTCAAACGCAACCAGACCTAGATGAATCAGGCAACAAACATGGTCTGTTTTTTTTGATGATCCTTCTTACTCTAAACTTTTATACTAGTGAACATTAATTTTATACTAGATTTGAATGTTTACGCGGCAAGGGGTAGTTGGATGTTTGTGCGTGGGTTGGGTGTTGCGCGTTAGGAGGGTGGTCTTGAATGTTTACGGAGACAGGGGAATTTGGGGGTACTTAGATTATTTCGATCAATATGGAAGTGGGGGGGGAGGGAAGTCTTTATTATTGGACTATAGTGCCAACTGACGACCTCAGGCGCGGCGGGCGAGCCGCAAATACTTGATCCGGGTCTGTGTGTTGTGGTACCATGGTATTCGTAGTTCCTGACTAGAGTGGGCAGACTGTTATTATATCATAAGCAGCTTCTAGACGTCCACTGCTGGACGAGGCCGTCCCCATAGAATGCAATGGCAAGAGGATTGGTGATCGCTGTATTGGGTGGTATTGGTGTTAATTACTCAGGTGGATTCTGATATCTACCCCTTGTTATCCATTAGTCGGCTTTTGCGACATCGTCTATTCTAACATTATTGTTATTAAGATAAAAACACCAAGTTTGATTGTATTATTTAATTTAATTTGATATGATTCGTAATTTGGCTAAAGAAATGGAAAGTTCTTCTGGAATGACGTGGACATCAGCAAACAGAGAATATACATGAACAACAGGAATTTATCATTTTATCAGTTCTAAGGAAATCAATTCCTTTTCAGGCAATTACTTCATTTTCGACTTGCTTTGTCCGTGTATGAGAAATGTAAAACAGTTATTACACAAAGTTACTACATAGGGTTCGAGTCTACTTAAAACTTACTTAGATTACGTAAATTCAATAATATTAATTTAATTACTCTACAAGGTTAAATTAATTTGACTCAAATAAATATCGTGTTAAATGGCAGTGTATTTGTATGAAATTTACGAACTAAAATAAAGCCTATTTTACATTAGTAAGAAAACTCACGTGAATTAGGCTTTATTTGTTATATTCTACTCTAGATCATGATAGGCCATGATAATTAAATACATAGTTCAGATCACAAGAAACATAATTAATTAAGTCATAATCAAAGAAGGGCTCGATTCATGGACCGTGGAGCTGTTTCACCATTCTGTATGTCAAAGTTATGACGACCGATTGGCTAACGCATATTCTCTGACCCGTAGTATCAATAGCAGTATAGCTATGATTCTAAGTTTCAACTATTTATGTCAATCATGAATAAAGTACTACATGGAATGAGTGCTAAAATAGCATAGAGTGTTCCTTCTTACTCCTATCCTAGAAGATAGCTTGCATTCCTATGTTAGAGAGAAACAAATATATTGTCACACGACAGTCGTTTTTCCGTTCCGTACCCTGAATATTGGTACCATGAATGTACATCTTCCTAGATTGGTACCATGAATGTAGTAGTAATTGGTACCAAGTGTGACATTTGGTCTGGTACAAGTTACACAAATAAGAACAGATAGATATATGCTTGTCTCATTCCAACACATGAATACATTCATATCAAACAATGAGACTGGTATAATCGAATCCGGTTTGTTTATAGCCTTATTTCCATGTAGTACATCTTCCTAGCTGTCAATGAACGGAAACGGTTCAAACTGACAATTATAGATTTAATGAGATTAAACTGTTATTGTATTACGGGCCCTATGCTCGTGTTTACCAACTAAATACGCTTAAGAGTGTAAAGAGGCATTTACGTATGCCAAATCTGTCAGGTTTTCGTAGAAATATCTCAATTTGACGTGCTAGGTGTCCCGTAAAGTAAGTATTGGTCTGTGAGAATAGGCATTAGAGCCAGTAGTAGACGCGACATAGGAAGGAGTTACTGGCGCCATCTGTTGTCGAGTGGACGCACTGCGTCATTAGACAGACGCGTGTACAGAGTTCTCTATAGATGGTTCGAAAATTTCTACGAAATTCTGACAAACTGCTTTAGAAAATGGTGCAACGGAATCGACACCATTATTTAATAGTAATATAGTGTCATAATATTTAAAATAAGCGACCCTGCGCTCAGGTAAAATGAGATGAGATTACAAAAAAGAGATTATAAAATATGACGCATACATACTAAATTTCTTTCGACGCAAATTTATAAAAAATATAGGCGTATAAATAAATGAATAGGTACATTTTTAGGCTTAAACATAATCCAATTCACTAGTATCATTTTAAAAACATAAGTAGTTTACCTTACGGTAAACACTGCCACTAAAAGTTTCAGTCAAGACTTACTAGAACCAAAACATCAGTAGGTTCATATTTTTTACAATGATCGGCGACGGAACGGCTCCTCATTCATAGCGCGTTTGTTCCACTATCCGGCACGGCAACGACACGGCAACGGCACGTCAGCCAGGGTAGCAAAAAAGGTAGCAAAATCAGTGGAAAAACGCGCCAAATTATTTCATAAATTTTTGCGTTGCCGTTCCCTTACCGTACAGTACAGAAATGCTCTTTCTCGCGCAACACAAATATAACTAGATCTAACTAAATAAGTAGTCTATATACTGTTCTATAGTCACAGATGGATTTCACAATGAATGATTGTAGCTAGATACGACACTAGGTTATTTATAATAATACAGCCAAACGTAATTCACACCTACTTTGTTATCTACAATGTCATATATTAATACGTACGTACTGTGAATGTCTCTACAATTCTTTAAATAATATGCACGCTTGCGGAAGTATGTAACTTATTGGATACATGTCACGATCAGCCTTTTGTTATCTCTTACAATTGTTATAGAGTGAGGTCCGTAATATCAATAGCAGTTTAATATGATTCTAAGTTTAAACTATTTCTGTCAATGGAAGGAAATGGTGTCAATGGACAGATATTACGGGCCTTAGAGACTAAAGAAAAGGTAACTCATGGCATCAGAAAAAAGTACTAAGCTCTGGTCCCCGTGGGGATCTCAGACTGATACCTCCCAACTACAACACATACCATACTGCAAGAGTCAAATGAAACAGACTTGTTAGTTGAGGTCCCGGCCTAAACAGCAAACAAATACATTTGTATTAAAACGTAGTACTATATAAGGGACTAGCGACTCGTCCCGGCTTCGCACGGGTAGTTTCAGGATGAAAAACAGCCCCAACCCCCTGGTAGCCTATGTCACTCAGGGTGAATGTAGCTTTCCAATGGTGAAAGAATTTTTGAAATCGGCACAGTAGTTTTTGAGTTTATTCTTTACAAACATACACACACAGACACAAAAATACAAATCTTTCCTCTTTATAATATAAGTGTAAAGAATTTTTACTAGAAACGGGATATTTACCATGATTTTTGAGTTTTAAATGTTCCCGAAAAAGTTTTAAAAAGTTTTAATGTTTGTGAAATGTTTTTCTAAAGTTATATAAGTGTAGATGTAGATTAGCTGCTTACATTTAAACAGTAAAAAACTTCTCTTTGTCTGAATAACTTAAGAGATTCTATAACAAATATAAGACATAACAAAAGGCTAAGTGTGGTATGCCTGGTGTGCCGTATGGTGTGTCACCGGATGATTGTAAACACAGCAACCTTATTACATAAAAACTAAATAAGTCCAGGTTTACCTTGACTAATCTGTAGTCACGAGAAAACAGCTATAAGTGCTCAGTGAAATTGTCAATGAGGAGTTATCCTAGCGTAATTTTAGCATTATATATCTCTCGCTAGATGGCGTTGGCAACAGTTTTGGTTATTTCAAAATACGTAACTATCACAAAGATATTAATTATTACATAACTTTACAGGATTTGTATTTTTTTAAACTACTAGCTGGGGCCCCGCGCTTCGCGCAGTTTCTAGAACTTTCAGAAATTTCCCGAAGGTTTTCGATGTTTTCCAAAAAAAAATGGAGGTTTTTTAAATTTTGGAACTTTCTCGAATGTTTTAGAACTTTCAGAAATTTCTCGAAAATTCTCGATCTTTTGGAAATTTCTCGAAGGTTCTAGAACTTTTGGAAATTTCTCGAAGGTTCTAGAACTTTTGGAAATTTCTCGAATGTTCTCAAACTTTTTCAAACCTTTCTGGAGGTTCTCGAACCTTCTAGAATTGCCTTGAACTTTCCAGAACCTCACAGAAGTTTTCGAACTTCCTCGAACCTTCTAGAAGTTTTGGTTGAGTTTCAGGTCAAGTTGACCTCATTCTAAACCGTTTTTCTCTAAACAACAGCGCAGCCCAAAACCCAAACCTTCTTCATGGATGGGAGGGGAGGGTTGGAGCTACCCTACGGTTAAACCTTTTTTGGGCTGCATTGGTTCGTTTTTGAGTTTTATCGACATCAACTTTCTTTTATAATATATATTGATTTACGTTGGCTGAACGAAGTCAGCCATGATACAATTTAAAAAGTAGATAGATTACACTTTATTGCACACCACATAAAAACAATCAGATAAATAAGTAAGGAATTACAATGGGCGGTCTTATCGCTGAGAGCGATCTCTTCCGGACAACCTTGGGATGGACTGGAATTGACGAGAACGATAAAGGACGGTGGTGTAGATCAAATAAATAAATAAAAGTACGTACGTACGTAAAGTAGGTAAATACCAATAGTTACGAGAGTGCCGTCTCTGGACGATGAAAGAACTAAACTGACAATGACACTTGGAAAACTCCTCATTGCCCGTAATTGTCAGATTGACAATTATCCGTGTAACTAAACAACATAAAATTGTAAGATCAGGTACAATATAAATGTATGTATGTGAATATTTTGTTTTGTTGTTATGTGTATTAGTTTTTTTTTTTCAGTTATTTGTGAATCAATTTGTATTACATAATCACGTACGATTCTCCCTTTAAACCGTACCTTTATCTTTCCTCAAACTCCCAGCACTTTTTTGGTTTTATGTCAAGTTAATCACGTGTCATTGGCAAACTCTTGTGGCACCACTACCGGTCCGCTGAACACGCCAAAAAAAGAAGAAGAAGAAGATAATATAACTAGTGAAATTATAGTACGACGGCTTTTACAATATCCCTTCGACACAAGTAATGGAGAAATCCCTTCGACACAAGTAATGGAGAAATCCCTTCGACACAAGTAATGGAGAAATTATAAACTATCGAATTTTACGCGTTTTATTTTGAATCAAGCGGTCTGTTAAAAATCTCACGAGTTTAATCATAAAGTTTCGGTGATTACTGATTACAATTACTCTGAAACATATTTTCTAGAAAATCTTCATGAATATGTTAGTCACAAAAACAACGAAAATGCCACAATTATATAAAAATAAATAGTTATGCATTCAGTAAATGCTTATAAATGGCGGCGTTAGAATGTGCTCAAAAATAAAAAATAAGTTAAACTAAAGGGTTGATTACCAAAATTAAAGCCATAAACACCAGCCACATAATATAACATTGTTAAGATCTAATTAAGATCCAACTACATAAATTAAATAGTTTAGTTAGTTAGTTAGTTAGGCAGAAAACTCCTCCAATCAATAATCAAAGCTTACATTAAAACTAAGCTGCTAAAGTTCAAACCTTACATCTAAAATAATAGATCGCTATCGACAATACTTTAAGATAAACATTAAAAAAATATTATGCATATTTTTTTAAATAATTTCATCAATTCCAAATAATACATTTTCAATAGATTCAATTCAAATCAATGTTGAGATTCTATATATCACCAAACACAAGACAATTAATACATATAAATATACCATTGTATAAACATTAATAAAATAGATTTTACACAAGAGAGAGTATGTTAGCTAAGGGCATAGAACTATATCAGTTAGACTTTGTTTCACAATCAATAAGTAAAGTTCTAAGTAAGCTATTCCAAATATATTTGCTCATTATAAGCACAGATAAAACAACACTATACTAAGTATAAGTATTTGCGTTTCACAATCCCTGAGTAGTGTTAATCACCACTTTTTCTGCTCAGTAACTTAAAAGTTAGGGAAAGGATTTAACCTCTAAGTAGTTAACTCGCTGAGTAACTACTTAAACCTTTCTTATTGATTGTGAAACAAGGCCTTAAGCTAAGGCCAAACCAACGAGTTCAGCCCGCATCCGCACTGAGGACGCGGCCTGAACGCGTTGGTTTGGCCATAGCCTGAGTGATATCACTTATGCATACTAAACGGTAACGCTACGTTAATTACTCCGCGACGGATCGAGTTCGCGGACACGTCCGCTAGTTCACTCAAACACTTCTACACTAATTGTGCACTATCACTAGTATTTGTTCATTACAAAAGGATTAGTAAGAGGTTATATTAAATCGAGCAGTCAGTCCGTTAGGGTCGCCTGCCCGAGCGGCCGCCTGCCGCCGCCTGCCGCCGCCGCGAGCCTCGCCCGCACGCGCGCGCGCACTACAACACACGCCCACACGAACATACGCAAGCACACGCTCCAAGGCGATCAAACCCGACTTACAAACATACATACATTCATAAATTAAAGCAAATAAATATTAAAGCTCTTTGGAACGGGTTACATTCGAGGTACGCTATTGCGGACAGAAGCCCAATTCCCAAATCCCAATTAAAGTTATGTCGCAAACGTAAAAAATGGTATTACAACGCGGAATGCGATTATATCGAAATGTTACTGTAACTTGAATCTTTCAAAGTTCTGAGAACTCTCTCACTCTTTACAATGATTATATAGCAGTATCCTACTCTAATATTTGGTCACAAGAATCGAATGTTCAGTGTGCCCAGTATAAGTTGGCGCGACTTGTGGCCGCCACTGTGGCGCTGTTTGATACAGTTTATGATGATTATAGATTTAGTTCCTCACGTGCCAAATGATAATTGTAGTACTGTAGATTATATTGTTGTTATGAGGGAGCAGAATACCAATTTTTCAGTCAATTCACAATACAGTCTCGATTCAGTCAACTTTCAGTGTGGTTATAAAATGATTAAGAGAATTTGGCTTCTGGTTGAATGTTCCGCCCATCGAGAGCGAAGCGCAGATATAAAATAAAACAATTAAAAGCTTTCATCACACACGCCTCGAACGGCGAATATCACTGATAACGGTTTTCTCTCTGAAATTAAGCCTTAGTCACATATTGTATGGAACTTAAAAACTAACAAAATCAAAAAAACTGAATAATAATCACTAAACTAACGTGATGCGAAAAATAACAAAAAAACATATTTAAAAAAATAGTACAAACGGGTACCATAGTACTTATACTGAAAGTAGGGCAAAAATTTTTTTTTTACTATATATGCTGTCTGTAGCTATACTTTACATTATTATTCATAATTATGATCAGTCTAAGTACTACGAATAAATAAAAGCAAAGTGATTGTAGACCTTATATACGATACCATAATGTCTAAAATTACGTTGCCCGTAAGGTCCCAACTTATTGTTCCACTGTTTACAAAAATATCTAACAAATGATAAGTTATCGGTCAACAATCAGCAATGGAGCGTGTCATTGTGCATGCTCATCAGACACGAAAGGGATCTGGCACGTATCCGTCAAACACGCACGAGTCTGGCACGTATATGTTAGACCCACATAAGTCTTGCACGTATATGTTAGACCCACATAAGTCTGGCACGTATATGTAGATCCACAGAAGTCTGGCACGTATATGTAGATCCACATACGTCTGGCACGTATATGTAGATCCACATAAGTCTGGCACGTATATGTAGATCCACATAAGTCTGACACGTATATGTTAGACCCACATAAGTCTGGCACGTATATGTTCGACCCACATAAGTCTGGCAATACTGTTTTGGATACATTCCAGACATAAGTTTTCAAATATAGTTATGTTGGAGTCTAATATAAATACGGGCAAAAGGTCTAACAGTCAGACCTTAGTGTGTCTAGCATGTATTTATCAGACCGTACAGTTCTGGCACGGACCTGTCACACCCACAGACCCGGTCCATAGGGGGTCGAGACGTGTACACCAGGCCCGTATGTGTCTGACATGTATTTATCAGACCGTACAGTTCCGGCACGGACCTGTCACACCCACAGACCCGCTCCATAGGGGGTCGAGACGTGTCCACCAGGCCCGTATGTGTCTGACATGTATTCGCGTGACACTTGTCTGCCAGGCATGTACCAGTGTGGCGTGCGTTGGTAGTGCGTCAGCCTGAGATCGTTAGATCCACATGGCTCGGGGCGCGCGCGGCGGGTCGGCCGCGCAGCTAGCCGGTGCGCGCTCACGGCACCAGGTCGGGCAGGCGGCCTCGGCCCTAGGGGCGTCCGCCGGGCTCAGCACTCACCACCTGCAACAATGTACCAACGTCTGGAGATACATACTTACTACTTTATTACAAGCTTTTAGCAGCTTGCAATGTATGTAAGTAAGTAAGTAAGTAAAGCATTTGTTGAATAAAACAATGTACAGGTATAGCGTTTAACTTAGTAGCCTCATGAGGTATGGCAGCGGCACGGGAGGGTGGTGATTTTCTTATGTAAAATGTCGCGAGACGTCACTTGACGTCAGTCGGGCGGCGATCTCGCTGCCGTCAATACGTGTTATTTGGACCGGCCGCTTTAGACAAGACGCACACGAGATTAGCAACCGAAGATAGGTCCTCGGATTAGAGCTCAAACTAAAGATGTTGTTTATAATGTATATAATTTTTTCAAGGTTAGGAAATCTGTTCCAAATTCTGCCGAGCATGAAAACGATATAAACGACTCAGATAACGAAAGTGATTCCAGTCATACTGACAGTGATTCGTGTAGCGATATGGACATAAGCTAATAAATTGAAAGTTCAGTTGAAAATATTGATATTAGTATTAAATATAATAATTATTTGAACAAGTATTTTATTCTCTTTCGCAATGACTTAGGTACTTATTTGTAAATATCGTAAGATATATCTTCACTAATTTTCATCACGTGTGTAGCCCGACAGTTCTTTACGTCACATGTCACCCCTCCCGTGCCGCTGCCATACCTCAGGAGGCTACTAAGTTAAACGCTAGGCCTATACATATTAAAATGAAGCTCTGACTCCTAAACTAGGAGTATATCAGGAGATGTATGTTTGTCTTGGTGAAATCCGGGTGGAATCTTGCAACTGAATTTTAAAGCAGTTATCCTCAACCGATTGAGCTGAAATTTGGCATACCTTTCAAATTCCGATGACAATACAATATGATGGTGACAGCGAACTGATCTGATGATGAAGACGGAAGGTGTACAACGGAAATCCTCGATGGATAATAGTAGACTGGCCGTGTTTAGGCTCATTTTGATCAGCACACGGTTACGATCACTAATTTTATAAATACTTGTATTGATAAATATGTTTTTGAAAAAAAACTTATTAAGACTCGTTTATGATCCATGTTAGGCGGCAGTCATGGGAGCATACATAATGTTAGGCGACAGAGAACCAAAGTTCTCGACATAGCCCAGAGGATTAGCAAGCTGAAGTGGCAGTGGGCCGGTCATGTCTGCCAAAGAACCGATAACCGTTGGAGTAAACGAGTTCTTGAGTGGAGACCGAGTCTTGGCAAACGTAGTTTAGGGCACCCTCTGGCTTAGGTGGAGTGACGACTTGCGCGGGGTGCCTGGCAGAAACTGGATGAGGAGAGCCGAAGACCAGGCTGAGTGGCGCGGGAGAGCCCGAAAGTGATTATCAATTCATTAGATAATATGGGGGCTGGCCGGGACGTAATCTTTGTATGCCTATTTTTGACAACTCAAGGCCATTCCTGCCTCTGTGGTTACCGTTAATTATCGCTTTTTGTAGAATTAAACTCTTTTTGTGCTTTGTTTTTTGAGCTTTTTTGAGAAAGAGTTCGTCCGGGGAAGTACTACCACCATACCTATTTCTGCCGTAAAGCAGTAGTGCTAGCATTGCTGTGTTTCGGTTTGAAGGTTAAGGGTGCCGGTGAAATTACAGGCACATGAGACTTTTCATCTTTATGTCTCAGGGTGGCGGGCGCAGTGCGGTGCTACATGGGGCGCGTCCTAGGTGGACGTGACCTATGAGGTAATGCACTGTTCATAGGCAGAGGTTACCGCTTAACATCAGGTGGGCCATCTGGTTGTACTGTCATTCAAGTAGTATAAAAAAGAAAACTCTTTTTGCTAAAGGAATAAGGCATATTAATCCACTGAGGATATTTTCTTCAGTGGCACAAGCACAACGATGGTCAATGTGATGTGTGCTGCGTAAGCTGGCACTTCGTCACACTCCGAATAAGTGGGACCAGTTTTGTTCAGCCCAGCAATGTTCAGTCCAGCTGTGGACTGCAGTAGGTTGATGATGAGGTGGACGTGACCTATGTGATAATGGATTGTTAAAGGCAGAGGTTACCGCTTAAGGTGGTAGCTTTCGCTTGTGGCGCGAAATTAAAAAAAAAACATGTTTTTTGCTCATCAACACTTCTTCAGATAGAGAAAACAATGTTGCCGGTAATTATATGATCTAACACACAAGTTTTAATTTATAGTATCACATAAATATCATTAGTTTAGCTACGATTGTGCTTCAATGGTATTTACAATGTTTTTTTTCTTTCAAGCCCATTCATAGCCAAACTAATTATATTTATGTGATACTATAAATTAAAACTTGTGTGTTAGGTCATATAAATACCGGTAACATAGTTTTCGCTATCCGAAGAAGTGTTGATGAGCTGTGATGAGCAAAAAAACATGAACAAATTTTAATTTCGCGCCACTAGCGAAAGCAACCACCTTAAGGCGCGATAGGTTCTCAAATGTCTCTAGAATTTTAAAGTTTTTGATAAGAATTTTCATAGTTTTCTATGAAGAAAAAAATATATGATATTCTTGAGCTTTTTATCTAGTGAAATCAATAATTCAATACAATATTTGAATTACTTCACTAGATAAAAAAAATAACAAAGATACCTCCTTTTTTAAATTTAAATGCTATTTTTCACTCACTTCTCTCACGTTTTAATTTTTGAAACATTTGGTTACATGTTAGTTATTATTTGAGTTAGTGAATCCATCAACAAAATTAAACAAAACTTTGAACGACATTTTTATATAATTTTGTTATACATAAAAACACGGTATCAGAGCGTGCGCTCGCCTTCTTCGCCTCTACAAAAATGTTCGTTGAACCCATAGCGCCTTAACATCAGGTGGGCCATCAGCATGTTCTGTCATTCATGCAGTTAAAACAACTTGAGCACTAACTTTTCGCTCCTTGTAGTAGAGCTCTTCGCTCTCCTTGTCGCAGAGGAGCAGCACGACCGCTCCGAAGAGGAAGATGGCGGCGCCCCATCCCACGCCGTATGCCCAGCCGAACTCCCACACAGACCTGTTGCCTGCAAAACAATTACTCTTCATTACTTTACATAACCAGCACTCACATTTATAGTAGCCGTGGTGTGTCCGGCCTAATAATATACCCCTCCGTCTCCTCCCGTGGATGTCGTAAAAGCCGACTAAGGGATTACCCGGATTTGTTTATAAGATTTGTATTGGCTGCTAGCTTATTATGGAATGTGTTATTACTGGAAGAAAGCGTTAGCAATGGCGGCGATGAGTTCGCCACTTGTCACGACTATATTCCACGATGGTGCAACCCACTATGAAAAGAGGCCCATAGAGGCTCTGCCTACCCCTCCGGGGAAAAAGACGTGTGTCTATGTCAGATACATAATCCTGTCCACGCACTAGGATCCCTCTTGAGGGTATCAGGAACTACGAGAACTGGCCAAGCCGTGTTTGTTGCCTGATTGTTGTTGGAACAGGATTAAATTTATTTTAAAAGACGATTCAAAATGATCCTTGTGATTTCAATGAATAAAATACTTTTGACTTTGACTTTATAGCACCACAATACCCAGACCAAATATTTGCAGATCATGCAAACATTTGTTCCGCTGCGGGAATCGAACCCTCAATCTCTCGCATCTGGGCCGGCTACTCACCCGCCGCGTCACAGAGGTCGTGTTAGGAACTTAACAGTAAGAAACAACTCTGAAAACACATTCCACACATCATTTCATCGCTCGTAATATGCACATGAAAACAACGCATAGTAAAAATCAATGAGAAGAGAACAGTAAAGGAAAACATCCTTCTATCTAGATAAAAGGGAAGTAAAGTGTTGTACCAAGAATAAGTGGTGTGACCTCTCCCTCACCTCCCGTGGATGGCGTAAAGTACAACTAAGAGAGTATCCATCTACTCAACATCAATACTGCGATCACCAATCCACCTACCAAGCGTGGTGATTATTGCAATACCCCTCATACATTCATAGGGGGAGGTCTCGCACAGCAATGGACATCAAAAGGCTGCTGAAGAAGATTTTCGCAAGTATATGTAATGACTTACCGAGATTCAACTCCGCAGCAAAACAGACCGGGTAGATGACGAGCGCTATTAAAATGCACATTACTGAAAAAATAAACAAATATTTTATACATCTAACCAAATAACATATCGGAAACACTATCATCTAAATCAGGGGTTCCCAAACTTATTTTGCCTACTGCCCACTTTGAGAATAAATGTTTTTTTAGCGCCCCCGGTTTTTTCACCTACCTACTTAAAAACCACTATAACTTCAAATGAAATTAGTTATTGTGAGCAAAACATGCACAAATCGGGTTATTTAACAAAAAAAAAAAACATGATTGCCCGCGGTCTATTATCTACGAAAATGACCTATCTAGGAATACTAATAACTATTAAAATGCGAAAGTGTGTCTGATTTGACGCCCCCTTTTTTCTGGGTCTCTTACCGCCCCCTTTAGGCCTGCAGCGCCCACTTTGGGAACCCCTGATCTAAATAAAGTCTCGTTGGATCCTAATGTAGAGCAACAATTAGAATAATATCTACACAGATTTTCCATTCAAGATTTTTAATTTCGAGATTTTCCATTCGTTCTGATGTCCGCGTATCATAATTTTACCGAGCTGACTGTATAAAAGCAAGCGATGACGAATTTACCCTACATTTTTTCGGTGACGAATTCACCCGATGCCGAAAGAACCCTAACCACATAGACGTACATAATAATAGCGGAAGACGTGTAAAATTACGGTCAGTTTTTCGGTGTCAAAGTCGGATTTTAGACATCAGCGACAGCCTTAGTTCGCACGCAAGGTGTCTGGAGGCCAATTCTCGGATTGTAGAGATTATCTCTAAATTAGAGATAATGTCGAAGCATGAATGTCTACAAAAAATGTCAGAATAACCATCAAATCGTATTCGATTTGATTGATTTTGGTCGACTTATGTCTATTTAGATTATCTCTAAATTAGAGATAATATCGAAGCATGAATGTCTAAAAAAAATGTCACGAAAATGTCACAATAACCATCAAATCGTATTCGATTTGAATGATTTTGGTCGACTTATGTCTATTTGTGACATCACGAGAATAGCAAATTAAGATTTTATTCGACATTCGCCATCTTTTTTCGACATATGTCTAATTCGACTTAATCTCTAAAGCACGAGAATTGCCCTGCTGGTGCTATGTCAAAATGTATTTTGTAGATCGACCGCATCTTGGTTTTACACTAGTATTGTGATAAGGAAAGATTTTGTATCTTTGTATAATTGTATGTTTGTTTGTAATGGATAAACTCAAAAACGATTGAACCGTTTTTAGAAATTCTTTCACCTGTACAAAACTGCATTATTCCTGAGAGTTACGCTATATTTTATTAGCTTCCTCCCCCGGCTACGCTTGCGTATTTGTATGTTTGTGTGTAATGGATAAACACAAAAAATAACAGTTTTTTTTACCTATTCACCTATTGTAAGCTACATGTTCGCAGAATGCTAAATGTATGTCAAAGTCAAAGTCAAAGTCAAAAGTATTTTATTCATTGAAATCACAAGGATCATTTTGAATCGTCTTAAAAAATAAATTTACATTTACTCCTGTTCCAACGCAACCAGACCTAGAAGAATCAGGCAACAAACACGGTCTGTTTTTCTTTTGATGATCCTTCTTACTACTAGGTGGGGAGCGCCTGTGTGGTGCCTCGAGAACAAGTGGAAGCTGATTCAAGGAAAAAAGGAAAACCAAATTAAAAGCCTTACTTAGGTAGTTTATTTAGTATGGTTTATTAGCTTCCGCCAGTGGCTACGCTCGCGTATGTGTAGCATAGTGTAGCATCACTCAACTACGAACCGGTTTAGCGGATTTTGATGGTATTTGGAGTGTGTGTATTTTCATCCCGATATTACCTGTGCAAAACCGGGGCGAGTCGCTTCAGAACAGGTCGCTTTAGGTACCCTACCCTTCTGTTCTGAAACTCGCCCCGTCGTCTTCAATTTCTTCCTTTGGAGTATCAATCTTAGAATAAGATGTACCTATGTAATGTGAATATGTAGTACAAATTTTGTACGTCTACGTCAAGAAAGATGTGATGTGACTTCATGTGACTGCATCTATTCTAAATTTACGGCCCTTCAAAGTTTGTACCTAATATTTAAAAGCCTTTCGTATGCGTCAGAAATGGTGCAAACCTGGGATAAGCTCGTATTCGTGTCATCTAACGATTCCATAAGAATCCACGACTACTCGACTTAGCTCCACACTTTATGCTAATTTTCCTGTACTAATCTTGACTAGCTTAGATGAGTCAGTCGTGCGAAGCAATGGCGGCGACAAACTCACTCCTTGTCAAGTCTATATTCTTTCGGGGGAAAAGGCGTGTGTCTATATATGTCTGTAAATAATCTTGACTATTGTGTCTTCCACAACTGTGTTTTGAGAATCGTGGCCAGCGAGTCTTTTCTCGCGTTGTTATTGGATCAAAAGCAAATATGAAGAGTACATACGTGCAAGCGCCATCGCGAGTACCGCGAACCGGTAGTAGCGGAACTTAGTCCGATGGTCGGCGGAGCGCAGGCCGAGCCCCGTGAGCAGGGCGCCGCACACGTCCGCGGCTAGTGTCGCCACGCAGAGACCTGCTGCGGCCCTACGGACAAATAACAGTATACATAGCTGTCATCACGCACCAAGCACTTGTAAACGGGTACACGTTACTTCATCATTAACATCAGCCTGAACAAATTCTGATGGACATTGGTCTCCTCCATGCCGGTTAACGAACGCGCTCTTGAGCAGTCTTCATAAACGTCATAGTCCATTGAGTGGGTTTTTTTAGGGTTCCGCACCCAAAGGGTAAAACGGGACCCTATTACTAAGGCTCAGCTGTCCGTCCGTCCGTCTGTCACCAGTCTGTATCTCATGAACCGTGATAGTTAAATAAATAAATAAATAAAAAGCCTTTTTATTTCCTTAAAAAAAGATAAACAAAGTTACAATTAAAAATATTAAATATTATTTCCTGTTGTATCATATAAAATATATATTTAATCCTTACTTAAGGCCCCTTTCGGGTATAGGCCGCCTTTAAATCTTTCCAAAGATCCCTATCCTGCGCTCTACCTATCCAGTTTTTGCCGGCTGCCTTTTTTATATCATCGACCCAACGTTGTTGTGGGCGTCCTCTGGCTCTCTTTCCCGTCGGCCCCGACCACGTCGTTACTCGATGTGTCCACCTTTTGTCTTTTAGACGTGCCAAATGTCCCGCCCATTTCCACTTCAGGCTTTGTGTGTGAGACAGAGCATCTATGACTTTGGTTTTCTCTCGAATGGAATCGCTTCTTTGTTTGTCCTTTAATCTGATGCTAAGTATGCTTCTTTCCATTGAGCGCTGTGTCGTTTGTATTCTGCGTCGTGTGTGTTCATTAAATATCCATGTTTGTGATCCATAGGACAGACAGGGGAGCAAGCTAGAGTCCATTACCACTTTTTTCAATTATTGCGGGAGTCTTGATTTAAGAATTTCTTTAAGGCTCCAGAATTTTTTCCACGTCATGTTGATTCTTCTTTCTAATTCTTCTGTATGCCTAGATTTACTCAGAGAGACTTCTTTACCAAGATATACGTAGCTCTCCACATACTCAAGTGGGTTTTGGTTCACAACTATAGGTTTTTTGGTGCTGTTTGTTGCTACTTTTTTCTTAGCTGCATTAAGTTTTAATCCTATGTTCTCGCTGACTATGCATAGCTCAGACAGCATTTCCTCTAACTGATTGGAATTTCTAGAGAACAGCACAATGTCATCCGCAAATCTTAGATTGCTGAGAAATTTACCATTAATATAAATACTTTTTTTGTCCCAGTCAAGTTTCTTCATTTGGTCTTGTAGGACAGCTATAAAAATCTTTGGTGAAAGTGGGTCGCCTTGTTTCACTCCTCTACATACTTTGATTATAGAGCCGAGTCTGTCTAGCTTTACTCTACTTTCGCTATTATTGTATATATTCTTTATGATGTTTATGTATGGTTTTGGGACATTTTGATGCTCTAGTGCTTCCCATATGCTTTTGTGCGATATCGAATCAAATGCCTTTGCATAGTCGATGAAGGCAAGGTAGAGTGGCTGTTGTAGTTCTTGGTGCTTCTCTATTATTTGGTCTAGGGTATGTATGTGCTCTATAGTACTAAATCCTTTTCGAAACCCAGCTTGCTCTACCGGTTGGTGCTTTTCTATTTCTGGCTCTATCCTATTATTTAAACATGATGCGAATAATTTGTATATCGTAGGAAGTAGGCTGATTGGACGATAATTACCAACGTCTGACGGGTCCCCTTTTTTGTACAGCAGTGTGATTCTCGATTCCGCCCATTTTTTAGGCACTGTTTGAACTTCTAATATCTTATTAAAAAGTGTTGTGATGGGGGTGAGCAAAAATGATTTTCCCAACTTAACTGCTTCGTTTGGTATTCCATCCGGTCCTGGGCTCTTTTCAGGCTTTAGTGCCACAATCTTCTTTAAGATTTCTATTTCTTTGAAGGGCTCTACCAGCTATACTAGCTCAGTTTCTGTCGGATTTTTCGGTATTTCGTCGTATATTTGACAACTGTACAGTTCTCTGTAGTATTCTGTGGCAGTTTTTACTATATCTGTTCTCGTTTCTGTATATCTTAACGAACTTTGTGATGTTTTGAGTTTTTGTACCCATGTTTTGTTTGAATCTAATTGCTTATAAGCTCTCTTCTGGCTTCTTTTCTTCCGTAGGTTTTCCTCTATGGTATCCATTCTGTGCTTTTCATAGTCCTTTTTGAGTAGTTTATTGGTAGTTTTGTATAGGTCGGAAAGTACTTTTTTTTCTTCTTTACTTCGTGGGTGTTTGCCTTGTAGTTCTGCGCGTCTTTTTATCATTTCTTTTGTTTCTTGCGATATTATGTTTTTTGTTGTTTCTGTGGAGTTTACAGAGGATAAACTTTGTATCACAGTAGACTCTATTTTTTTGTAGTAAGATTCTATGTTGTCATGTTCTTGCCAGGTTAACTCCAGTACTCCTTCTTTCAAGACTTCCAAGTATTGTCTTGCATTTTCTTCGTTTGTTAGGGGTGGTTTTCTATTTTTGTATGTGGCTCTACTTTTCTTTGTTTTATCAAGTTTGTAAGATCCTCTTAATAGTTTGTGGTCGCTTTGGTATTCTTTGACATAAATGCTTTCAATGTTGGTAAAACTCTCTGGTTCTTCGCTTAAAATATAATCTATTTGGTTTTTTGTGTTTCCATCTGGTGATATCCATGTCCATAGTCTTCAGTTTTTTCTTGAAAATAGTATTTATTATTGTAAGTCTGTTTTCGAACGCGTGTTGTAGCAGCAAGTCGCCTCTATTGTTTCTGGTGCCGTAGCAGTAGGGTCCCATTATAATGTTTTCTCCCGGTTTTCGCTGTCCTACTTTTGCATTCCAGTCGCCCATTATTATTAATTTTCCTTTTGCTAGATTTTTTCCTGCTTGGATTTGTTCATAAAATTTTTTTATTTCTTCATCTGTAGAGCCTGCAGTCGGAGCATATACTTGTATTATTGATAATGATTTCGATCCAAATTTGAGGTTCAGCAAGCACACTCTTTCCGATATTCCTGCATAACTTTCTATGTTGCTTTTATATTATTTTTTGATCAAAAAACCGACTCCATGCTGCCCTTTTGTGTCTCCTGTATGACAAAATATATGGTTTTCTTGTTCTGTAATATTATTTCCCATGATTCTTACTTCGGATAGTCCTATGATGTCATATTTAATATTTCTCAAAGCGTATTATAGTAGGATCATTCTTTGTTGCGTCAGAAGTGATCGCACATTATACGCACATATGTAGACGTGTTGATGTTGGTTTGTTGGAGGGTTGTAGCCATTATCTCCCGCGGTGGCAAGCCGAATTGGGAGATCGAGATCGAGAGGGGCTTGCGGTAATTGCTATTCTATGTTGCGAGAGCTATGGCCACTATTTTGAGGCTTATCGTTCTCTGGGTATGTAAACTTCTGCTTTTGTATGACAAAGTTATTCATACTGTTTGTTTTATTTATTTTGGTTGGTTGTTTTTTGTGTTCGTTTCGCTTCTGGGTATTTCTTTCTATTACTTCAGGAGATTCTGATAGAATCCTTTTATTAGTTTTTATTGGAAGCAATTCCTCGTTTTTATTGTTCAAAATTATGAGTTTGTCATACTTTATGAAGGCCATTTTCCCTTGCTCTCTTTCTTTCTCTAGTTGGATTTGGAGTTCCTTACGTTTGTTGAGTATTTCTGGGGGGTAATCCTCTTTGATGTAGTAGGGAGTATTTTCCAGTTTTTTCTTGTTCTTTTGGATCTGTATTTTTAAGCCCATTGTTAGAAGCGTCATTACAATGGGTCTGGTTTTACCTCCATCTCTTCTTCCTAGCCTCCTCACCGCTTCTATGCTGTTTTTTCCACAGCTCAGGCCCAGTTCATTATTCAAAATATCGACGACTATTTGTTCTAAATTTTCATAGCTTTTTTCGAGTTCTGGGACTCCAAAAAACAGTAGATTTTTCCTTCTTGTATACCTTTCAAAAAAATGAATAGTAGTCTTTTGTTTATCCACTTTATTCTCAAGAATTTTATTTTTTTCTTCTAAGCATTTGAATTTCTGGTTGATATTACTGTTTATGGTATTTTTTATGTCTTCTTTCATGTCTGCCATGTCTTGTTTCATTTGTCGGTTTTCTTCCTGCATATTTCTTAACAAATTCATAATTTCCTCCATTTTTGATTTAGCGCCCTCTTCCGGTAGGTAGTGGATGCTTGTAGTTAGCTGTCTTTCGATTTCCTATGCGCGTAAACCCTGTTCGTAGGTCTATATCATATTCACCCTTTCGTATTAGTTCACTGCCTAGACGTTAGATGACGTTGCTGGTACGTTTGTATCTAAGAAAGTCGAAGATGATTTTGCAGTTTTAGGTTAGGTTATTCCTGATTTTAGTACTTTCCTTTAGGGTTATATATATTTCGCTCTCGCAGTTTTCAAGGTATCGTTCACGTTGTTTCACTAGATTCACATAGTTTTATGGCTGTGTTTCTTGAAAAAAATATGTTATTTTAGCACTGTTATGCACGGCAGTTTTGTTTAGCGTTTAATGGTTTTTCACTGATTATTCACTGTGTCCTATTAGTTGTTCAGTTGCTACACAATTTATTCTTTGCATTTACACATTTTCCACTGGTTTTTGGTTGTTTTTCAATTAAATTTATCACTTTTTATGTAGCCGCGATGTAAACATAAGCACCGTGGCGCCCTCTATTATCTAGATAATGATACGGACCCCTTCGTGTGCGATTCCGACTCGCACTTGGCCGGTTTTTTTTACTACGTGAATGACGGAACAAGCAGATGGCCCACCTGTCTCTGCCTTTAACAATGTATTACCTCACAGGTCCCGTCACCGTAATTTCACCGGCACCCATACCCTTCAAACAGGAGCACAGCAATGCGAGCACTACTGCTTTGCGGCAGAAATAGGTATGGAGGTAGAAAATCCCCGGACGAACTCTTTCACAAAAATATCATAGTACTATACTAGGGGTCTATTCATATTAGGTGTTCTGACCGGCCTATGAATATACCCCTCTTCCTCCTCCCGTAGATGTCGTAAAAGCCGACTAAGGGATTACACCAGGGGATGGGCAGCAGTATCCAACTGAGTAACCATTGCAGTGCCACGCTCCAGTGCTCGCATTACTGTTTCCCGGTTTGAAGCGGTGCCGGTGAAATTACAGGCACATGAAAATAAATCTTTATAATGTCTCTAGGGTGGCGCAGTGCAATGCCGCATAGGGCGCATCCTATATAGGCGGACGTGACCTGTGAGGTAATGCATTGTTATAGGCAAAGGTTACCGCTTAAGATTAGGTGGACTATCATATATTAAAAAAAACTGTATTAATAACGGCGACCGCTAAAATTAAGAACTTAGGTATAGGTCGCGTAACGAGTAATGAGAGCTGACCTTCAATGCGCAGTAGTAATTTTTTGGGTCTGTATAGCGAATGCGCGAATGTAAACATGCGCAGTCAACCGCACCACTTTCGCCGAGCGCTCATTACTCGTTGCGCGACCTATATCTGTGCGGCACGAAGACTTATCAATGTGTATCAAGTCAAATAACTGGCAAGCGAAGGGCCCTGGTTACAATGCAGCAGTGTCAGATCAGTGGAGCAGCAAACTTACTTGATGTACGTAGCAGGCCTGGCGGCATAGCACCCCGGCTGCGCTGTGATGTCGAAGGGCAGCGGCAGCGGCGCGCCGGGGTCGATGCAGTGCATGAACAGGCCCTGTCTCCAGCCAGCCGCCATCAGCCAGTCGGCCGAGGCGAGCCCCAACACCATGAGGATCACCACGAGCAGGCCGCATATTAGCGCGATCACCTGTGACAAAAAGTATTCTAGTGAAAAAGAGTTCTCTAAATAAGGGAAAGCTAGGAATTAGTATTAAATAGTTAGTAGGCAATAGTTATTGTTGGAATCTCGGAAGATGCTCTATAAGTAGAGGTACGCAGACAAACTTTCATCCAATCGTGAAAGTACCGTAAAACAATGCACGGAATTAGTAGAATTGGCGACACGTTTTTCGAACACATATAAACGCGGACGGTAGCCGTGTTGCTCTAAGGTCGAACGCTTATGTCCGCTCCACTCATTTTACGTATGTTTGCATTGCGCTATTATAATACGTCGTTCGTGATTCTACAGAATCATTGGTGGTATTGAAAGGTTCGGAAATATCAAAATATTGGGCTTGTATTTATGGTATTCAATAAAATGCTACCACCTATGTAACAAGTCAAAAACAACCATATGCTCCAACCAAATTTATGATCATATTCTTCATATCTTCATATTTCTATTACTTCATATGAAAAATTGTTTCCATGAAATATCCAACAACGGAAATTGAGTTCACGATAATAATGAATTGGAGACATCGAGAAATATTCTCAGTATTCGTACAATCGAACAAAAAGTGCTTTATTCATCGACATATCAAGCTTATGAGGTGATCTGAGCGCATCTTTCACCTTCGATCGTAATAACACGCGAACAATGAACACATCCGTTTTCTACATGACTGTGCCATTATTTTATTTTCTAGAGACGTCGTTTTATTATTTGATTGAAGTATATTATAGGCTATGTATATTGCCTTGCTCATATTTTTGTAAATCACGCCACGATCAGATACTTTTCAATTTACTTTTGTTTCGATGCCACGCTCAAGATTTTGTGAGTGTGCGTCTACACCGTTCTAACTTAAAACCAATGGTCAATTTATGAATTTCGATCAATAAGGGGAGGGGGTGGCTTTATTATTGGACTATAGTGCCAACTGACAACCTCTGTGGCGCGGCGGACGAGTAGCCGGCTGAGATATGAGAGGTTGAGGGTTCGATTCTCGCTGCGGGACAAATGTTTGAATGGTCTTTAAATATTTGTTCCGGGTCTGGCTGTTGTAGTTCCATGCTACTCGTAGTTTCTGATACCCACGACTCAGGGATCCTAGAGTAGGTTCAGGACTATGCAATTGTGTATGTGACAGTTGGGTATTATGATAATATTGTATCCTGGGAGCACATACATGCGAAATAATTAACCTGCTTGCCCCTATAGTAAATAAATATGTACAAGTAATTAATTTTGTAAAAATTAAAAAACCCTCAATGCAATGAAACGGCTGAACCGATTTTGATCAAACATAGCTAAGAACACTCCCGACAAATTCACCATTCAAACAAAAAAAAACGAAATCTGGTCATCCGTTCGGGAGCTACGATGGGACAGACACAGACACAGACACACACAAACTCACACACAGACACGTCAAACTTACAACACCCCTTCGTTTTTGCGTCGGGGGTTAAAAAGGACATTTATTCATTAATATACAACACATGTAACGAGACAAGGCGAGATAAATTAAGGTAGGTAAGTGAAGGGTCCCCCTCTCGATGGACCAAAGACATTAAAGTCGCAGAAAGACGGTCGATGAAGTTGTCTCAAAGGCGTTCGCCTATGTCCAGCAGTGGACTTCTATAGGTTGAGGTAAGTGAAAAGGCTCAGCCGCGCTATAGAATGCCTAAAGCTGTAGTCACAGCAGCTATGATTCTAATCTACGTAACGTATTTATAAATGTTCAGTCGTCCATAACGTCAACATGGTAATTTACCGATTCAACAAATTATAACGGAGAATATGATCTATAATTTGTAAGCAAGTATGCGAGCGTCATTATCCAAGTTTGTCATCCATCACGCTCGGGGCGTATACGACACGCGATGCGAGACAGAAATTAAAATACAGGGGTGAACTGGCGAAGACGTCCGAGGGAAAGAAAAGCGGGAAAGTTGTATGTGGGTGGGTGTCTAGAGGTGAGGCGGGGAGCGCAGGGTGCGGTCATCGATCGGGGCCGACGCCATCAGCTGTTAGCGATACCGAGACGCCGCCGGCTGAGTCTCCTCGACTCGTCGAGAGCCAGCCACGATCCTCTCTTGTACAATGCGCGCTGGTATTATCTCGCCTACCCTAGCATTTTGAGCCTCCCTCTCGCACGGTGTAACAAGCTGAGTCCCCTTCACGTCTCGCGACACCTCTCAAAGCTTCTACCTGTATAAGCGTCTACAGTAATACATATAGACGCTTAAATTATGCTGTTAAATTAAACTCATGGTCTGGGTTGTTTGTTATGTTAGTTAGTATGAGTCAAAAGCACGTGCAAATACGAATAAAATGTTTGAAAGGAGGGTGACATTTAACTAAACGATATATACAGGCAAGCGGAAGCATCTGTCGGGGAATTAATTCATTAGATTGTAAAGCAAGTGAGACCACGTGCCGATTCCCGGTCATTCGTAATGCGACGAAGGGGATCCCTACAGAACAGATTTACATTGATCAGACCTTGAAATTAGTTTTGTCACAAGGCTGGATAACAGTTATTATTTGAATCAATATTTACTGGTTTTGTAGTCCTATCGTTCACTGATTATGTCTCTGTCCATGCACCCTTCCTAAGGTATGGTGACCCGGAAAACGGACGACTATGGCAGTTAGTAGACCTACGCAAGAAATCATTTTAGTACTCGTATAGTAGTAGATCTTTTTTGTGAGAGTTCGTCCGGGGAAGTACTACTCTATACCAATTTTTGCCGCATAGCAGTGAATAAATAAAATAATAAATAATGCTGGACAATTCACACAATATTATCTAGCCCCAAGCTAAGCAGAGCTTGTGTTATGGGTACTAGATAACTGATATACTTAATACAATACATTAAATAGATAGATATTTTTTATTATACATAGAAAATACCCAAAACACCCTGAACAAATATCTGCAGATCGCACAAATATTTGTTTCGAGGCGGGAATCGAACCCGCAACCTCTTGCGTCTCAGGCGAACCTTCGCCCGACGCACCACGCAGAGGTCCCCCCCCCGCATTGCTGTGTTCCGGTTTGAAGGGAGGGTGCCGGTGAAATTACAGGCACATGATACTTTTCATTTTTATGTCTTAGGGTGGCGGGCGCATTCTATTGCCACATAGGGTGCAACCTAGGTGGACGTTACGTGTGAGGTAATGCATTGTTATAGGCAGAGGTTACCGCTTAACATCAGGTGAACCAACCGATTGTTCCTACAAACACGTAGTTAAAAAAAAGTCTGATAGTTTAATAAAACACATTAATTTAAGACATTCTACGCCTCACATTGAATCTCTTTGCCACAACGCTGCAGCCTGTAAGATTCCCCATTATGCATTTCTTTTAGGTAACTAACATCCGCGACCGAGTACAAAAGCGACCGCATACCCATTGAAAAGCCACCTAACGAGACCAAATAAAAGTGAGGATCCAGCTAGAATCCAATTTCCGTTCTCACACAACGCAGCCCGCTTTAGTTGCCCTAAATACTTAACTGGAACTGCGATTCACTGTGAACCATACAATTTTCTATAGCGAGAGACCCCTTTGTAAAGTTTATTAGAGGCTATTTTCAAACTGTCCAGATTAAAACCGTTTCTACACGGTGTTTTTTTTTTTAAAATTAAGTTCTTTACTGTTAATTGACTTGACTAAGTGTTCCCTGTGATCCTAAGGTATTAATAAATGTATGAATATGATCATGCTCTTTGATTTAAAATGCAAAACGGTCTTCTGGTTCAAGGTTAAACTATAATCTGGGTCTCTTCAAGTCTAGAGTGAATAAGTATAAGTATAAGTATAAGTATTTAATCAAAACACATTTACAATAAACAGAAATACAAAAATACATTTAGTTAGGTTATGCTATACAAGTTCAGTTACAAGTTCTGTTAGCCGCCGTGCTAGGTTGTACCTGTGTTACGGCAGCTAAACGTCCTAATATTAATATTATTACGAGTATATAATGAACATTATTTATTATCGAGAAAAGTAAATTAAGTAACAAATTAAATGTAAAAATGAGCAATTGTGGGTAGTTCTAGATACGTGGGACCGGCCGAGACGCGGCGCGGTCAGCTACAAGTTATGCGATCACATAGTGCTTGCAATGTATACATTGATATTACAATAAACTAAACACAATATGTTATTAACAATGCTAACATTATTGTATGACAATGGTATTAGAAATAAATTATTGTAAGTACAACAGTATATGAAAGGATAGTAACAATTATAGGTATATAAAACTAAACATATATAAAAAAAAAAAATATCTTCATCGGGTTTTAGCAATTGGTTGCTTATCATCAGACAGTAGTAGTAGAGCTTTTTTGTGAAAGAGTTCGTCTGGGGAAGTACTACCACCATACCTATTTCTGCCGCAAAGCAGTAGTGCTCGCATTGCTGTGTTCCGGTTTGAAGGGTAAGGGTGCCGGTGAAATTACAGGCACATGAGACTTTTCATCTTTATGTCTCAGGGTGGCGGGCGCAGTGCAATGCCACATAGGTTGTGTCCTAGGTGGACGTGATCTATGAGGTAATGCACTGTTCATAGGCAGAGGTTACCGCTTAACATCAGGTGGGCCTCTTGCTTGATCCGTCATCCAAGTAGTAAAAAAAAAAAAAAAAACAAAAAAAAAGACATGAACGCTATAAAATTTATGTAAGTTTGATTTTAAATTACCGTGGCTTAGTATCATTTTAGAAAATATTACAACTATACTCCATTTATGTATGTAGCTTATATATTAGTAAATTCAAATTCTGACACCAATCAAGTTATATTAGTCAACTATTTACATAATATAACATCCAAGTTTCAAGTCAACAGCCATCACTACGCAGTCTACGCAATAGGTGCCTTCTAGACCTTTGTGCTCCATCTTCGGCCGCATCGTCACTTACCAACAGGTGAGATCGTGGTCAAACATAGGTCTATCATTGTTAAAAAAAAAAAAAAATTGAGCATACTAACTAATCTAACTTCTACGCAACCATTTAACTTTTATGAGATCATTCTTTATTAAATGTAGAATAGCAAGATTGGACTGAAAAAGTTTCAGAGGCTGTAGAGCGTAAGAGCGTAAAGGCAAGTAGGTAATTATGATCACAAACGACAAAAGTTTTAAATAATAGACCCCGCATCATAAAGCGTGCCGTTGCGACAGTTCCACAGACCATTGCCTGCTGTTCACGCCTTAAGAGAAAACACCAACGGCTAGAGAATTAAAAAAATTGTATTTGTATAATCTATAGCTGTCGCGCAGACCTCAAACCTCCCCCCGCAGAGCGTGATAGAGACAACTGCAGCTTGGATCGACAATACCGAAGTATTGTATAAAAAGTACATAAAATCAACGATTCGTAGTCCCCTGATTCCTTCTCCAAAACTTAACCAATTTAACTATTTTTTTTTATTAAAAATAAAATAAAGTTTTAGCCGTATTCCTATGATTTCGTTTTTTTATATATTCTAGTCAAATTTGTTTTCAGGATGTTTGAACACAGCTGAAAATCTGACCATTTTTTTAGGTTTTTGAATGTTCATATCTCATATACATATAGTAGTAGTAGAGCTTTTTTGTGAAAGAGTTCGTCCGGGGAAGTACTACCACCATGCCTATTTCTGCCGCAAAGCAGTAGTGTAGTGCTTGCATTGCTGTGTTCCGGTTTGAAGGGTATGGGTGCCGGTGAAATTACAGGCACATGAGACTTTTCATCTTTATGTCTCAGGGTGGCGGGCGCAGTGCAATGCCACATAGGGCGCGTCTTAGGTGGACGTGACCTAATGTGAGAATGCACTTTTCATAGGCAGAGGTTACCGCTTAACATCAGGTGGGCCATCTGAATGTTCCGTCATCCAAGTAGTATTAAAAAAAAAATAAAAAAAAATATGAATAATTGATTTACAAAAAAAAGGAAAACATAGGGACATGCAAATGTACCCATAGATTTTTTGGTAAAAAAAATATTGCTCTACTGGCATTATCCAGGGAGAAAACAGGGGACTACGTTTGTATGGGAAAACGGCCCTTGTGTTTCCTCTTAAGGTGGTTGATTTCGCTAGTAGGCGCGAAATTCAAAAAAGTCCATGTTTTTTGCTCACCACAGATCATCAACAATTCTTCAGATAGCGAAAGCTATGCTTCCGGTAATTATATGGCCTAACACACAATTTTTAATTTATAGTATCACATAAATATCATTAGTTTGACTATGAATGTGCATGTCACAAAAAAACACAGTAAATAAATACCATTGAAGCACAATCGTAGCTAAACTAATGGTATTTATGTGATACTATAAATAAAAACTTGTGTGTAATATCATATAATTACCGGCAACATAGTTTTTGCTATCTGAAAAAGTGTTGATGAGCTGATGAACAAAAAAACCGGAAAAATTTGAATTTCGCGCCACAAGCAAAATCAACCTCCTTAATTTACACGCACACGTGGGGGATAGCTTTGATGAGTGCAGACAGTTGAAAATAGAGTAGCTAAGTAACGCAAGTAGCTAATTCTGATAGGTCTTTTTATACAACTTAATTTGACAGATCAAACAGATGGCCCACCTGATGCCTATGAACAGTAAATTACCAGTCACGTCCACCTAGGACGCGCCCCATGTAGCACCGCACTGCGCCCGCCACCCTGAGACATAAAGATGAAAAGTCTCATTCACCGGCACCCTTAACCTTCAAACCGAAACACAGCAATGCGAGCACTACTGCTTTGCGGCAGAAATAGGTATGGTGGTATTACTTCCCCGGACGAACTCTTTCACAAAAAAGCTCTACTACTAACACAAAAACGAATACGAAAAATCTAAAACTACAAAGTCGAATACTAAACTGGTTAGAGCCCGCATCATGAAGCTTGTTCTGCTGGATGTAGCCGATGTAGGTGACAGTAAACAGACCGTGATCTGTTCGCGGCTGTTCACGGCTTTAAATGCATGTCGAGCTTAGCGTTGATACGTGTCGAGCGAGCGACAGTTAGATATTGGCATATACGTAAGTAACTGATCACAAACTGAAAGTTATAGAGCCTCCGTCATACGATGAGACGCCGGTTTATTTCGCCGCTGGATGTGGAGACAGTTTCACATACCATGTTGACTGGCTTAGCTATGCTATGCTTTGCACGCTTGCCTGGCTTAGCTTTGAAAAATGTACCCAGTGTATATTTAAAAGACTTTCAAAAGTTTTTTTTTTAAATGTTTGCTTTCGCATAACTCCGTCATTTATAAACCGATTGGTCATTTTTTATTTGAAAGGATATTTTTCCAGATTGTTCCCATTTTTTAAAATCTAGCTCTGATAATGGAATCCACGAGGAATTGAGGAAACTCCTCAAATATTATAGGCATACATCTAGCGATTTTGATATTTTCATAGCAATTGCATTTAGAAAGTAAAATTTACTGAAGTGGAACTATGATGAAGAAGACCACAGATGGCCACCGGAACTCCTCAATGCTAACTATTTCACAGGTGACGTTAAGATATCTCCAATAAGATAGAGCAGATTTTATAAATGGTTCTGATGAAAATGGTACCATTGATCTGATCTGATGATGAAACTGGTAGGAACCGGAACTCCGCCAAAAAACAATGTTTCCTGCCGTGTTTGGGTACTAGTACTATTATTTATTCTGTGGTTTGGGCATATTGGAATTGTCATAAGATGCACATGCTGTGCATTCACATTCGCATTGCTGTGTTCCGGTTTGAAGGGTATGGGTGCCGGTGAAATTACTGGCACATTAGACTTTTCATCTTTATGTGTCAGGGTTGGCGGGCGCAGTGCAATGCCACATAGGGTGCGTCCTAGGTGGACGTGGCCTATGAGGTAATGCACTGTTCATAGTAGAGGTTACCGCTTAACATCAGGTGGGCCATCTGCTTGTTCCGTCATTCAAGTAGAATAAAAAAAAAAAACTCTGGCTATAAGTGATTTTAATGGTAATATCCCGCGTTAAAACTACACTACTTGGGTCATATACTTCGACCAAAGTAATTTGGTCGAATTCTTGTTATTGTGTGTGTGTGTTACGCGATCTTCGCTGATTGTGAACCGATTTTAACAATTATTTTTATACTTAATAGGTTAATTACTTAATTAATACTGTTTATACTGTTTATGCAGAAAATATTCCTAAAAACTAGGAAAATTAAGGATGAATCCCGTTTATTGAAAGATTTTAAGTAGTTTTTGTTTTGTTAAAATTAATTGTCAGTAATATTAGGTCAAACTTCTCCGACACGACCTGCTACATAAATGAGGTCATGTTTATTCTCTGCGAGGGAATAAAGGTAACGGATACACAATGTAAATTACAGGCTACTACTACTCGCCTCGTTCCCATTGTGCAACAAGCATATTCACAAACGAGGAAGGATTAATCCAGGTACTGGCGCTTTTGTTATATATCATTAGCCCCAGAAACTGGGAACAATGGAGCAGGTACTCGAATGAAAACCGTGTAATGGAGGCATCGTGCATCGTGCATATTCGCGTGGCATGTGGCAGAGCGAAGCATTTAGTGCCCGATAATTGATCTAGTCCAGATAAAGCGAGATAAGTAGTTGAAATAGGCAGAGCCATCTCATTTAATCAAATAATAATTAATTTTGTAAAAAAAAAAACCTCTACGCAACGAAACGGCTGAACCGATTTTGATCAAACATAGCTAAGAAAACTCCCGACAAATTCACCTTTCAAACAAAAAAAATAAAACGAAATCGGTTAATCCGTTCTGGAGCTATGGGACACACAGACACATACACAGACAGACACACACACACACTCACACACAGACACGTCAAACTTATAACACCCCGTCGTTTTTGCTTCGGGGGTTAAAAACCATATTGACCGACGGCATCTGCATCAGTCTGCATCTCGTGTTGCCTCGAGCGAACTGCAGCGTAGGCAGCAAAACCACCCCATTATAAATACAGAATGAGACTGAGATCAACCCTCTTCATTGCAGTGTTACACGAATAATAATAATAGACAAAATATAGGTGCTTACGATACAAAGTTTGCTAATCTAGTTATACAAACTACACATTTTCTTGTTTATTTTTTCAAATATTACTTGTTATGTATGCCAGACAGAGGCCTCCGGCTTCCCGACCCATTTGCGTTTTACCATATAATAATTAGTAGTACAGTTTTATTAAGAGTAAACACAACAACACGCACAATACCTCTAAGGTGGTATGGTGCGTGTTGTTGTGTGGGGGGGTGTCGGTCTAAGATCCCCACGGTGACGGGGCTTGGGATCTTTTTGATAAATGAACATTAAATCACCTGGGCAATCTGATTGGCCGGCATCTCGTCCTGGTCCGTGGCAAACTGCGGCGGCGGCGGCAGCACGGGCGGCGGGAGGGCGCGCGGGTTGGAGCGGAGCCCGCCCGGGCCTGCGCCCGCGCGCCCCTGCATGCGATCGCTACCTGACCACCGCCACCACGCGACTGCGGGGCCAGCTCACAGCCACATACCACCAGCACACATGGGAATACTTGCTTTACCGATTCACAGCACCATCAGTCTTTTTGAACACTTGTAAGGGGATAGCTCAATTCAGGGAACGTCAAAAAGTGACTGGACTGGGTTTATGTGGTTTTTTACGCCTTACTGTATAATAATTACTCTGCAACGAGCGTCATAGGTACAACTCTTTTCAACCAAACAAGGACATGATAAAAAGCGTTTTTCCACCTTTATTCTGGGGAAGATTTTCAGTAGACCTAACCCTTAGGTAGGCCTTAGCCTTACCTATGTTTATTGTTTCCTTGCTTTGAACAATAAGTACGTATTATACGGAGTACTATTCATGTTATGTGCCACTTGTGTAGCACATTATCTTTCGTGTCCTACCTACCTACCTTGTCACTGTAGAGTTACAATGATTAGATCAGTCTGAGATCATTAGTGTGCCATCTGCAAAAGATAACCGCAAGGTCAACGACCCCACGATCGAGGACTAATTCATCAACGTCGATTTAGTCGACACAATACAGAAAATATTGCCTTCCACAGTGGGGTGTTAACTTATGATTGAGAGGTAATCGATTATGTCCGGGAAAAGAGAATGAAAGGGATCCCAGTGCGAGTCCGTCGGGGTCTAACAGACTTGACCCTACCGTTTGGTAAATGAGTTCGCCTGCATGTTATTTAGTTAGCGAGTACCTACAAGAAATGGGTGACAGTAGTATGGATAATTGGAGACAAGCACGTCATAAATATGCGGAGATACGCATAACTGGATTCTAGATTGTTCCCATTCCGTAAAACCTATGGTACCTATTGCTGGCCGGCTATTGATAATTTTGAGTAAACTTAATAATATCAGAATCTCTTGTCTCAAAATCCATAGTGATCTCTTAGAATACAAATATGATCCTATGTCGTAAGATATCATCCTTTAGTTATGATAACCAAATCCTAGGTGTTCATATCCTCAGCCACAGAGTATTCTACGAACAGAAATCAATTACCTGTTAAAATAGAGATAGAGGCTGAAACGAGTGAGGTTTTTGATGCTACAAGCGCATAAACCCTTCGATATTACTTTTTTTACTTCTAGTGTGAAGAATAAAAGGAATCGAAAAAAGAAATAACAGAAGAAGTTGGGTCCGTTCGCGGATCGCACGACACCTAAAACAAGGAGTCCATTCAACCTGCTTATGCTTGCTCTGCATATATCTATATGATAATACAAGATATTAGTCCTGTGTTGTTATTTCTAACATTATAATATCTGAAGAGTCAAACCTACTTATATAGGATGCTATTATGTTATACTTATACTAGCGGCGCCCCGTGTTTTCACCCACATAAGTCTCGATCCCGTGGGAAAATCGGGGTAAAAATTAGCCTGTGTTATACCAGAGGTCCAGCTATGTCTATTCCAAATTTCATCCAAATCCAGAGTAACAAGCAAATTAACTATAGCCTATATAGCTCAATCAAGAATCCAGATCATAATCTATCTGTGTAACTAATTTCAACTAAATCGGTTCAGCCGTTTCGGCGCGATTGAGTGCCAAACATCCAAACATCGTAAATTGGTAACTGTGACATTTATGATATTAGTGGAACGTATATTCATGTGATAGTATCTAGGGAGATTGTACTACTTCATTCATGGATAGTATAGGTGTACCCGTACCGTACCTTAAATTATTCCATTTCATTTTAATTTAATTTAATTATAATGAAATTAAATTAAAATGAAATGGAATAATTTATTTGACATAACACATACACAGAACAGAAACAGACAGAATAAAAATGAAAGAGTAAATAAAGAAACAAACAAAAAAACATGAAATACCTACGGACTTATCTAAACTAATACTCTCACTCTGGGCCTCAACGGAAGATCAGCGCTGGGTTGCCAACGCGGCCTAGCAAACGCTGAGTTGGGGACCCTTTTAGTTTTTATTTAGTTCCTATCTTGTTTGCTTTTTTGTTGGTGTGTGTCTTTTTTGTATAGTCATGAATAAACGTTTCTTTCTTTCTAATAAAGTCTTATATAAAATATTATTTATTAAATTTACATAATTAATAGTCCGCTCTGTGCGATGAAGTGTGGAGCCAAACAGGCCCGGTCTCAGCGTAATGCTGTTCCACATGCATAACCATATGGAGCAGCGCTGGTTAATAGGGCCCTTACATTGGATCTCGTAACTTAACCCACACAGAACATAACCCAGTAGGCTATACGCTATACGACTCCGACTTTTGTGTCGTGTGTTCATTGTGCTGAGGAGTTTCTGGATTCCTATCCGCAGATGTAGGTCAGAGCAGCGGCTTGCCTTCGCGCCCTAAAACGCAGGTAACGTGTGGCTGGAATTTGGGTCGCACCGCACGTCGCCGTTAGACTCACCGGACAAAAACGCTTTTACGAATAGGTGCGTGTATGTGAAACACGCACGGTAAATCAGGTCAACCATTTAATTCAAATGCGGAGTAAAACATGTGCTTATGTTGTATGTACAATGAACACAGCGGTAGTTAGGTATTTATGAGTTTCCAAAGGCTACGGGTGTACGGACACTGGACAGGTGGTCTTGTTCGGTTGATTGAAGTCTTTCTTCAATAGACCAACGGTGAAACTATAGGCACATATGACTTTTTAACAGACTTCAAATACAAGGAGGAGGTTTTTAATTAGTGTGTACTTTTTTTAATTTTGTATGTATGTTACTTCATGTCTCCGTCATTTATGAAACGTTTTTTTTTTATTTGACACGATACACTTCCAGTTTGTTCCCATTTTCATCAAAATCTGGTTCTGATGATGGTATCCATGAGGAATTGAGGCAACTCCTCAAATATTATGGGCACACATATAGCGATTTCGGTATTTTCAGCAACAAGTCAAGCATGTGCATTCAGAAAGTGGCATTTGGTGAGGTTGAACTGATGAAGAAGACCAGAGAGGGCCATTGGAACTACTCAATGATAAGTATTTCACGGGTGGCGGTAAGGGTGACTTTCCGATATCTGATTAAGCTGAAATTTGGCATACCTGTCTAGTTCCGATGACAATACAATATGATGGTGACAGCGAGCAGATCTGATGATGAAGACGGAAGGTGGATAACGGAACTCCTCGATGGATAACAGTAGACTGGCCGTGTTTAGGCTCATTGTGATCAGCTCACGGTTCCGATCACTAATTACAGAAAAGTTTGTTTTGAAAACTATATTTTTAAGAACAAATCAATTGCTGTAAAATCGCTCACTAAATAGCTCTAGAATCCAGCGATTTCTTCTAGGGTCTAGAAGATAGATAGAAATAGGTAACTATATTCATTACGAGTTACCGATTTATTAGTTGCCTTGATAATTAACTTGTATTGTATGTCTCTGATCACGACACAAAACAGTACAAAAATAGTTTTTCCGTAAAAAGGCAATACTATGAGCGGCCTAGTCGCTAAGAGCAATCTCTTCTATGCAACCTTTTTTCTAGAGCCAGTCTTTAATTGTCTGAGATCGAAAAGTAAAATCGTTTATACCACAGCAATCAAAATAAATAATGTATGATTTATCTCTATGCCTGTCAGATGTGTTTACATTGATGAAGAAGCAAAAATAATAGCCATGTTTGTAGATTTAGGGCACGGATGTGGATATAGCACGTCATTGTGAGAATGATGATGGCTCGCAAGCGTATTGTGTCTATAAATACGTACAAAGGGAGCAACATGACCCTTCTCCGTTTAGGAGCGATAACGAGGGGATTAGTCCGTACCTACTAGGTGCTAGTCTTATTTATCTAGAAACTAAGTACTTATTAGGTGAAATAATGCGCATGAATTGAATCCCTTAATTTTGTAGCAGATACTCCAATTGAAAGATGAATAAAATTATTTTCAACACACTTCTAATTACACCGCAATTAGGCAAATAATCAAAGGCACCTGTAATCAAACTATGACTTTTTCATTGCTCTATAATTCACTAGTGAGTTATTATTTTCTTCACCAGTGTGTTGAAAAAACGTCGTATGATACACGTGTGTATTGATGATTACCGTCCTCGGCTCTCTAAGGACCCTCGCCTGGCGCCTCAGCGTAAATAACCAACATTACACATTACAACATAAATGTACTATTATTACTAGCTGTGGCCACTTCGTTCGACCCTGCAAGATATCTAAATGGAACATACACGAACATTTCAGCTAAAATATTGAAATCCGTTGAGCCGTTTCGGAGCCTTTTAAGATAAACTTTATAGAGAGACAAGCAGACAAAAAAAAACAAAACGGTCATTTATAATTATTCAGATGTGAACAGTAAAAAAAGGTGTGAAAAGTAGAGTGCTCCTCTGGGATAAAGCCTGTCTTCGTCTTGGGCAGCTCGAACCCCTCGCTTCACTTGCAATAAATTATTATTTCACTTCATTTCATTATTTCATTTCACTTAGGACTCCACATTACTCTAAAACCCCTTGTTACGCTCAAAGCCAAAGTCAAAAAGTATTTTATTCATTGAAATCAAAAGGATCATTTTGAATCATCTTAAAAAATAAATTTACATTTACTCCTGTTCCAACGCAACCAGACCTAGAAGAATCAGGCAACAAACACGGTCTGTTTTTCTTTTGATGATCCTTCTTACTACTATGTGGGGAGCGCCTGTGTGGTGCTTCGAGAACAAGTGGAAGCTGATTCAAAGAAAAAAGGAAAACCAACTTAAAAGCCTTACTTAGGTAGGCAGTCAAAAGTAAGATGATAGAGAGAATCAAAAAATACGGAACCCTTATGGATTCGTCATGTCTGTCTGTCTGTCCGAGTATGTCACAGCCACTTTTTTCCGAAACTATAAGAGCTATGCTGTTGAAACTTGGTAAGTAGATGTACTATGTGAACCGCAAAAAGATTTTCAAACAAAAATAGAAAAAAAACAATAAATTGTTGGGGTTCCCCATACTTAGAACTGAAACTCAAAAAACTTTTTTCATCATACCCATACGTGTGGGGTGTCTATGGATAGTTTTTATTTAATACGTCATAAATCGTAATCCATCCAAGAACTTTTATATTATGTTACTTGCTGCTACGGAACCCTTCATGGGCGAGTCCTGCTCGCACTTGGCCGCTTTTATTTTAATCTAAATTTGGGAATATTTAGTTTATTTTTATTTCTCGTGTTAAAACAATGCACGTCCCTTTTTTTCATAAACCTATCTAAGTGTTATGTGTACCTATATGTACATATAATAACGTTTCGTAGATGTATTGCGATATTACCGTAAGAATGTTAATTTCCTTAAAACGCTCCCTCAAGGAGTCACGTGGCTTCATTTTATAAATGGCACGTATTGCCCGTTTTTGTAAATCAAATATTGCTTGGATGTCTGCTGCTTTCCTCCACAGTATGATGCCATATGACATAACACTATGGAAGTAGCCAACTAGTCTAGCTGTAGCTTCATCAGTAAGCTGCCTTATCGTCTACCCGCAAGTGTCTCAATTTGTGGTCCCCACTGCAAACTTGCATCAATATTAAGTCCTAAGAAAACAGTAGAGTTTACAAGATTGAGTGTCTCACCATTTACTTTAATATTCGTTGGGTAATGTTTTACATTTGGCAAAGTGAATTGAGGGCTCAGTGTTCAATATGTCGCTCGCGACGTAAGACACTGCTTTATCCCCTCAGTGCATAATCTACTATTACTCTAGAACAGTTTTATAAATATAATAATTGACCTACGTGGCGCGGAGGCGGCGGGGAGTAGCCGGCTGAGATGCGAGAGGTGTGGTGGGTTCAATTCCCTCACCGGGAAAAAAGTTTGCATGATCTGATCTGCAGATATTGTTTCCAGGGCTAGGTCATGGGGCTCTTAGTTTCTGATATCCATGATACAGTAAGTCCTAGTGTGAGATCATCACCATCATCAACCTACTGCAGTCCACTGCTGGACATAGGTCTCTCCCATGGCATGCCACTGAGCCCGGATTTCGGCTCTCCTCGTCCAGTATCTGCCAGCCACCCCGCGCAAGTCGTCGCTCCACCTAGCCAGAGGGTGTCCTACACTACGTTTGCCCAGACGCGGTCTCCACTCAAGAACTCGTTTACTCCACCGATTATCGGTTCTTCTGCAGACATGACCGGCCCACTGCCACTTCAGCTTGCTAATCCTCTGTGCTATGTCCAGAACTTTGGTTCTCTGTCGGATAACCTCGTTTCGGATCTTATCCCTCAGGGAGACTCCAAGCATAGCCCTCTCCATAGCTCGCTGAGCGATTTTAAGTTTATGGACCCGTCCTACAGTGAGTGTCCACGTTTCAGCTCCGTAAGTCATAACTGGTAGGACGCACTGGTTAAAGACTTTTGTCTTTAGGCATTGTGGGATGGGCGACGAGAAAACTTGACGAAGTTTTCCAAATGCTGCCCAGCCAAGCTGAATTCTCCTACTTAATTCTTTCTCGAAGTTATGTTTACCTAGCTGTATGATCTGCCCGAGGTAAACATACTCCTGCACAGCTTCGAGAGGTGTACCAGCGACCGTGATCGGAACCGGGGTTACATGCTCATTGACCATGATTTTGGTCTTGTCCAAGTTCATTCCCAGTCCGACCCGTCGAGAAGCATCAGCTAGGCTGTTCAGCATTTGTTGCAGTTCCTGCGGCGATTCAGCCATAATAACGATGTCATCTGCGAATCGAAGATGTGAAATGCGCTCACCATTAATGTTAATGCCTCGTCCGTTCCAACTCAGCGGCTTAAACAGATCTTCCAATGCGTTTGTGAACAATTTAGGCGATATCACATCCCCTTGTCTCACTCCGCGACGCAATTGAATAGGTTTAGACTGCTGGTTCTGTACTTGGACGGTCATTGTGGCGGAGTCATAGAGGCATCTCAGCACCTCGATATATCGCCAGTCAACTTGACATCGCTGCAGGGACTCCAGAACAGCCCAGGTTTCTATAGAGTCAAAGGCCTTCTCATAGTCCACAAACGCTAAGCACAGAGGCTGAGTGTGAGATCAGGACAATGTATTTATGTACTTATGCGAGTCTGCGCCTGCTGGATGCCTATTTTATAAAAAAAACATATTTTTATATTTTCGGAGTATTGCTTCTACACATTTGTTTAACGGAATTATTGTATATCATTTCGTACTAAGCCGGGGCGGATCGTTAGTAAGTATATTTTAGTATATTTTTGGGATATTATAACATCTCAGGGTCATTTATTTTGGCCTTTTTAATCATTTGTCAATGAAGCAGCACACAGCATTCACAGCAACAAACCAATTTGTTTCTAACTAGCTGTAGCCCCCGACTTCGTTGAACATACACGAAAATATAAGTTAAATGCTGTTCGAATACCTAAAATGTTAATTTAAATTCGTTAAGTCTATTCGAGACAAACTTTGAGACGGACACAAAAATGTTAAACGGTCATTATGATAAGGCATCGTATCATAAGCACAAAATGGGATAAAGTAACAGTGTTCATTCAAATTTTGCCATTTATTTTGAAATCACAGACAGCCACTTCAATTTTATTATTATCATGCAGACATCATCATTATCATCATAAGAAGCCTGTAGACGTCCACCGCTGGACGATGCTTACCCCATAAAATGCATGCCCATTCGCCCTAATCACCACGCTTGGCAGGTGGATTGTTTATCGCAGTATCGGTGTTGAATACTCAGTTGGATTCTGCTGCCCATCCCCTGGTGTAATCCCTTAGTCGGCTTTACCACATCCACGGGAGGAGACGGAGGGGTATATTTTTAAGCAGGATACACCACAGCACAATATTATATTATTATATTGATATAGATAGATTTAATGCTCTTGCTTCTTTCTATCAAATTATTATCTTCCCCGGAAAATCGTCTTAGGAAATTTATGCAAATAACTCTATAGGTATTCGTTTGGAAGTAAAATGTTTTACGTTATAAGGTAAAAGTATTTGCTGTTCTAGTTTTCAGCAGCGGTTTGCGAGATTTGCGCATTGGGTTGCGCCGGCTATATTCTACTCCGTACAATTAACCTCGGCGCATTTATCACTTCCACGAATGACTGAGTTTATGAAATGCGGTGCAATCTTGAAGAAAAAGACGCCTTCAGTATGCAGACAACAAAGTACGCTCTTGGGGCGTTGAGTGCACTAGGGCGGCCGGACCGGGCGTCGCGGTGCCTGACGCGGGACTGCCGCCCGCCCTACGCGCCTCCCGCGCCCCAGCCCGCCCTCGACGTGCGCCAACAAAACACAGATTATGGATACACATTTATTAGCCAAAAACGCTACTTAAACTTCGATCGTTCTACAAGACAAATACATTATAGCGTTCTATTAGTACCTACAAATTAAGTATACACATGTATTTACAACACAAATCACTCTATAGTTCAATGAAATCAACACGGACAAATTTAGCGTGTTCAATGTAAACTCCTGCAAGCGGGGATCACACCTGGGTGATTTGCAGCCGAGGTGGAGGATGCGGCTGTCGCCTGGTGGGGTGTCGTTGCCGCGCACGGCACCATCCACCGAGTGCCCGCAGCTTCTTCGTACAGGAAGCGCGCGAAGGCTTCTTGCACCACCAGCGACGCTCTCCGGCTCCAAACGTCGTCGTCATTCTATCACCTGGCTTAGGCACATTATATACTATTTTTGGACTCTCTATCACCTCTGTTGTCGGCGCGATCCTATACTTCGCCCCAGACATTGCTTTCTTTAAACCACACAGCGCTCTTCTCGCTGGATTATCTTCTTCCTTGACTCCGAAGGTGGTTTCCTTCAATGGGACTGCAGTGAGACGACCAGTCGGCGGTAAGTATGTCACATTAGCGTCTTCTTCTTGGCGTGTGAGTAAGCGTCGCAGCCGATGGAGTATGGTAGGAGGGGGGTCAGTGTTGGTGCCAATGGTGCACACTCGGGGTCTCGTTGCGAATTCGTGTTCTGGTATCGTTGTAGAGACGTATGGCTGAGGCGGAAGGGTGGCTGATCTCCTCGGGAGAGGCTCATCCTGTAGGTAAGTGACGTGTAAAGTGCTGATGCTGAGAGGTTGTTTGGGTAACGGCCATATTTCTCTGGTCGGCGGGACAGGCGAGGGTCGCTCGCCGAGCATGCGACGCGCGAACTCTCCCGGCTGCCACAGGTAGCTGGCTGTCAAATTCCCGTGACTGTGCATTTTATCTGCACACCTGTCTTCGCCGCAGCACGCAACCGACTGGCTAATCCAATACGAGGCCTGGCGACGCACTTGACGGTATTCGCGAAGAAATGTCGAGTAAAGGATTTTTAAATTAGATTATTGGCGAATTTATTAAGTTACGGCGGCGGGTAATCCGTTTTGTAAGAAGAAATGTGCAATGTTTGTTGTGCTCTATTCAATGCAAGTAGATGCATTGGGGTTACGTGCGCCTATTACGCATTACTGTTGGTGTAGGTCGGTATCTACCTATACTTATTACAGTTAGTAGGGCAAGGTAGCATTTATGAAGTGCACTCACGTTTTTGAATTACTTACAAGGAAAAAACATACCTACCTACTTGGAACTTTTGTTGCTGCCCGGATAGGGAAAATAAGCAAGCAATGACTCGAAGGAGAGCCAAATTAAGAATTTTGGACGTGGCCTTGTGATATAAAAAGCGTATCTATTGGTATTTCTTTCATTCATAGTGATGTATCACCTATTTATATAGTAGCACCTATATTCTTAGTCGTTTCCTCGAACCTTTCTCCACTTAAAGTCAACCTCACTCGCATTCCATTTTCGATTATTTTCAAGCAAATAGAATCTAGCTAGAGTGTGAGTCGAGTCGAGGAAGGTTGGAGGAATTACTAAAAATACCGGATGATAATGATATGTCTAAAAAAAAACGTAAGCACGAACGAAACGATTGCAGTTCGATTGGGGTCTTACCTTTAGAGGTCTTATTATGGTGACAGTCTCGATCATTGTGGTTGATGCCATCTTGTATAATTTTGCCATTCCTGAAACAATAAACCAAATGTAACCCAATTTTTTTATCTGTGACCTCCTCCAACGGGACTCGAACCCGTCTTCTCCTCTAATCGGCAATGTCTTGACCGACTCGGCCATGGATCGAACGAGAATCATTTGGAATTGTGTTATAAGCTATACATTTAGTACTGTTCCGCGCAAAAAATAAAAAAGCGGCCAAGTGCGAGTCGGACTCGCCCATGAAGGGTTCCGTAGCAGCAAGTAACATAATATAAAAGTTCTTGGATGGATTACGATTTATGACGTATTAAAAAAAACTACTTACTAGATCTCGTTCAAACAAATTTTCGTTGGAATTTTACATGGTAATGAACATCATATTTTTTTTTATTTTTATCAATCTCTTATTTTAGAAGTTATGGGGGGACACACACTTTTTACCAGTTTGGAAGTGTCTCTCGCGCAAACTATTCAGTTTAGAAAAAAATGATATTAGAAACCTCAATATCATTTTTGAAGACCTATCCATAGATACCCCACACGTATTGGTTTGATGTTTTTTTTTTAGATTCAGTTCTAAGTATGGGGAACCCCAAAAATTTACTGTTTTTTTTCTATTTTTTGTGAAATTCTTAATGCGGTTCACAGAATACATCTACTTACCAAGTTTCAACACCCTAGCTCTTATAGTTTCAGAAAAAAGTGGCTGTGACATACACGGACAGACAGACAGACAGACAGACAGACATGACGAATCCATAAGGGTTCCTTGTCTTTGACTACGGAACCCTAAAAACGGCATGGCTCTTTACAAACTTTTATTTACTTTCCCGGTGTCTCAATAATTAAATGTTACATTTGACTAACTTCCCGGTGTTCGATTGAGCTGAAATTAGGCATACCTGTCAAGTTCCGATGACAATACGATATTATGGTGACAGCGAGCTGATCTAATGATGGAGACGGAAGGTGGACAACGGCAGTCCTCGATGGATAATAGAAGACTGGCAGATTGAGCTCATTATGATCAGCACACCGTTCCAATCACTAATGACAAAGAAAAAGAATGTTTTCAATAGCAACTCCGGCAAAGGTAGGTTTATAGTGTCATGGCAGCCTGCATTTTTTTTTTTTTTTCTTGTTTATTTAATTTTTTGTTTATACCAGCTTTGTTTAATCTTATCATTGTAATTTTATAGTTAGTTAGTTGTATAAGTATGCTGAAAATGTATTTTATTTTTAAATTGCCTGTATCTGCATGCACGGCACTCAATAGGAACCGAAGCGGATATCCGATGTTCACTCTGGGCCTCAACGGAAGATCAGCGCTGGGTTGCCTACGCGGCCTAGCAAACGCTGAGTTGTGGACCCTTTTGTGGCTTACGTCAGGCACACACACAAATTGCCTTATTTTTTATATCTGTGTAATTTGTTTTTGTTTTAGTTTTTTATTTTATGATGTTTGTTTTTGCGTGTTGCATGTGTGTGAGTGTCTTTGATTGTTTAGTCATAAATAAACGTTTCTTTCTTTCTTTCTTCTTTCTTTCGAATGGGCAGCCACAGGCAAAACTAATCTCAGATGGCGCCACCATCGCTGGTGATTTTACACATGCTAAAATTATCCATAGTTCATATATTTATTTATACCATAAGATCACAGGGAACACTTAGTCACGTCAATTTACAAGCATTCAATTAAAAAATAAACAGTTTGGTACACTAGAAAGATGCAGCTGTATAGAGGCTTTGTCAAATTATAAGTTAAGTCATCCATTTTTGACATAACTAAAACTGTCCACTTTTGACAGTTTTTTTTTAACATTGATAGACCTTTGTTTGGCTACGAAACAACACCAGCGATTATGCGCCACCTAGCGTGATAAATAAGCAGTGTGTTTCCCCATTGAGCCGAAACACGACCAGTCTATTATTATCCATCGAGGAGTTCCGTTGTCCACCTTCTGTCTCCACCATCAGATCAGCTCGCTGTAAAATTAGTCGGTTAATAAAGGACTTGCCTCTCTGCCTACGGGGGTAGGCAGAGATTTGGATTTCCTCACTGATCTGAAGATCTAAGGATATCCTCGATCAGGATTAAAGTCGTGAGCCTATCTCATCATTGGTATTGAGTACTCAGATGGACACTGTTGGCCTCGGTATAATAATATACTTCGCCAGGTATGCTACTCCGAGATCCGATGGTCACGTGGTTAAACAAGAGACGACGTCGTTACCAATGAGAATTGAGACTGTCTGTCTCTCTGCTACCAGTAGAGTGTAATTTAAAACCCCGACCCCCGATTTTTACAATAAATATTCGTTAAATAACTAAATTGAATGTTTTGTTTGATTAGTTTTTTTTTAATTTTTTTTTACTGAATGAAGGCTTTTCAAATTGCTTCTGTGCATTATTTGCAACAATTTAGCCAATGTCAAGTGATTTAATTTTTGTTGTTTGTCTTGACAAATTCAAACCTTCCGACAGTTTATCCCATGGACTTACTACCCGTTTATCCACAGTGCAGCGCCATCTATTTTCAACGCTGAAAGCGTGTTTCGAGACGACTGTGAAAAGCCCTGATTATCACAGTTTTTTTTCCCGTAGTTATTGTTGCAATAAAGTGGCAACTGGATAGTGACGTCATCTGGTGTTGGTCACGTGGTACGGTGGTAGTCTCGGAGTAGCAGAGCTTGTTATATTGGATCATGCTGCTGCCCATCCCCTGGCGTACCCGCCAATCTCTGAGTAGCCTATAAGACATCCACGGGAGAAGTTGGAGGAGTCCTACTCTTAGGCCGAGACCACCGGCCCTATCTATGCGTGTTAATAAAGGGCCCAAGTGTGGTTTCAAGTATGTGTGGCACTGAGGACCTATGACAACACAATAGTACTTAGACATACAGAGGTACTGACATGACAAATAAACCTGTTGCAATACAAATACCAATGTAGCTGATTCACATTGTGTCACCATTGACCTTCAGAGTATTACGAGTTACATACGTACTAGCAGTGGGCGACCGCTCGGCGGCGTTCTTTTTTGTGCTTATACTTAATCGTGTAAGGTTGCACTAAGTGTATCGGTACCCTTATTCGTGCGTCAACCGAGGTCCGTGCTGAAAATCAGCGTTGCAGTTCACTGCAGCATTATGCTGAGCACGGACCTTTTTTGACAGCCCAACACACAGCATCAAAGATTTTTTGACAATGTAACTATTGTATTGTGTTCTCAAGCTGTGTGTATATTTGCTATTCAACATAAATTATTTAATATTCTATTCTTCTATTCCTTACAATCTCTAATGTTCCCCTTCAGCCAGTATCGTCTATTTGAATTCAGAATAAGCCTGTTCGAAATTCAAATTTAGATGTTTGTTTATTGATTCATCAAACTAAGTATTCAATATTAGACTAGTCAAAAATTCTAAAAAACGGCTCCGTTTTCGTTTCAACCATAGATTTAGTATATGTACTAGATCTACAATCAGAGATCGAAGATGGAACCAAAAAAAATATGTGCACGTGTTGGTGAAAGTCTATGTCTGAGTTCAAAATAGTGTTGTCCTCGACCAACACTTTTACATTGTCGATAGAATTCATCATCCGTCCGTGATGTGTATGGTAGATAAATATATCTTAATGCAGATTAAGTCTTTCATGAATAACACAGTTTGGCAGATTTGACGTCATAAAGAGAATAAGGTTCTTATTCCAATTTTGAATACAGTTAATAAATAAACCTTTATTATTTATAGACCCCTAAATATTACGGTTTTATTTATAGGTGGGATCTTAGAGTTTCCCTTTTAAATTTAAACTTAAAAAGTTTGCTGCATATAGGTACCTAGTGGAGTTCTTATTTGAGTCCATCCCACTCTTCTTATAACCGATAACCATTTTTCTCGTAGCAAAGGATTACTTGGAAATCTGAAAGCACAAAAACATTTTATATCGGCCGTGCTACGCCCATATAATTTTTCACTCTGTTACTTTATCTATAGACAATTTGTTACCCCAAAGTTTATTATTTTTCAAGTGTAAACCACGCTTTATGGATAACATTAAATTTAAATGTAACCCAAAAATGCCGTTCTAGCGGGACTCGAACCCGCACCCTCGCCTGTCGTCGGCGATGCCTTAAACAATTTATCCATAGATCGAGCTATGACGCTGGAGACGAAATTTGTGGGCACTATCAACTCGGCTATAGCGCAAAGTTGATAGTGCTGTATCTACAGGTGTTTCATTGGAAACCTTCTGTTCAAAGTTCGAAAGTAAAGGCATCACGTCTTTTATTTTATTATATACTTCATTGTTATAATTTGTTCATTAATTATGTATAATTATTTATTGTGAAGCAGACATCCGTGTTTTTCACTCAGATGGTTTCAGCGGAAGATCAGCGTTGTGCTGCTACAACACAACAAATGCTGAGCTGGACGCCAATTTGTGTCAGTGATGCATGGCTGGTACTAAGAGGCACAAATTAGTTTTATTTTTCTTTGTTTCTGTGTGTGTGTGTGTGTCTTTTAGTGTGCAATATTGTTGTACTCATGTTGTTGACACAAATAAATGCTATTTCTTTCTTTCTTTCTTTTTCTTTCTTTTCATCGCTGATCACAAGCGAGGGTGCAGGTTCGAGTCCCTGGAACGGAATTTTTGGGGTATATTTAAATTTAACTTGTTACCTATTATTTTATTAAGCAGAAATAAACAATATTTATTTATAAAAAATAAAAAATAAATATATTTATTTATTATATATATTATATATATTTATTTTTTATTTTTTAATTATCAACAACGTAAATATTTACTCCAAAATAATATCTAATACACAAACTACAATAAAAACACCCGTGGTGCTTGAAAGTTACCTTTCAATAGTCAATACAAAAACACACACCTCAATGTCCACCTGGTTATTATAGATTTAAAAAAAAACGGTAAAATGTTAACAGAGCACACATATTTACTCCAGACAAAGTAAACCTCCATTCTACGATGGACAAAAATTTAATTTATAGGTAGGTATAGTGCGCGTCATGTAAAAAGAACGCTGGTGGTCAAGCTTCAACAGGCGTTCCAGCGTTCTTTTTACATGACGCGTACTATAATTGTACATTAATTGTAGTAAACTAGGTAGGCACTCATTCAATGCATAGGTATACATCTCTTAAATAAGTATAAAAGTAAGTAATCTCTTCGTTTCGTTTCGTATGAGGTAGTGCTGGCCTCTGGTGTCGGAGTTTGTCAAGCCGCCCGAGGGCCTCTGACATGGCTTATCGACTGCTATTAATCAATAACAGCCGGGACCGACAGCTTAACGTGCCCTCCGAAGCACAGAGCGATGGAAATCCGCACATAACTTAGAAAAAGTCATTGGTGGCGGAGCCTAGGATCGAACCCGGTATCGTTGGATTCTGAGTTGCACTATTGAACTGTTAGGCTACCATCGCAGTAATCTCTTAAAAAGAACGCTGGAACGCCTGAAGAAGCTTGACCGCCAGCGTTCTTTTTACATGATGCGCATTATACAACGATATAGACTGCAACAGGACTATCGATATTTCTGACGTCATCACTTGGTCAAGCCCTATCGTAATCAAACATTTTTATATTTTACATAAAATATTGTTTATTTCTAGGTGCAGCAACGAAATATTATTAAAAAATATAAGGGAAAGTCCTAATCTACGAATGAAACTGGTTTTTAGGCCATTTACTAAAGCAGAATTGATAAAATAAGCAATGCAATCGAACTACCAATAATCTCTTATTTACCTGTGAAACGTGTATTTTTCCGGATAATTACGTCTTTTATCTTCACAGTCACAAACTGAACACGACACCATTGTCATACAAAGTAATATTTGTTATTTAATAGTAAGATTACTAAAATAATTACAAAATTAGTTAAACTGCACAAGAGACCGTCCGGTATGCGCATGTACTCAAGCAAAATATGTCACATTCAATACATTGTTGCTGTCACTTTTACTCTTGCACGGGGTACATTTAAAAATGACTTCTCTCTCCCACGCTTCGTTTGTCTATTTAGCGTAGCGAAAAAATTCTACGTCTATGGTTTCAACGGCATTTTGTGAGACACTTTGGCAACATGACTTTTCCGATGTAAAAAAGCCTGCTGAATTCGGTTCTGAATGTTGCCAAGCCGAATTTTGTCTCCCCTCCCGCCCCCTCCTTTTTTCCTAGTTCCTAAATTGCCGCCATCTTGTTTTTGTCCACTTCCGGTACCCGGACGGAGTTCCGGCTATCAAAATTGAGTTCAGCTACCCCCAAAGCCAATTCCAGGACACCTCACACGACTAGAATCGAGTTATAATATAGCTTTTAAGCAAGGGTTCCATTTTGGCCACCATCTTGAATTTTTAGCAAAGGAGCCAAAATTGGGATTGTTAACATTCAGAATCGAATTAAGCAGACTTTTTTACATCGGAAAAGTCACGTTGTAATGGCCCACTAAATGCCGATGAATTTGAAAATATTTTTGTTTATGAAAATTATAAAAAAAACATGAAGTTCCGGAAGATATTTCTCACAAACCATGAAACCTACCAAAAAAGTTTATGCACCATGTTATAGAAAATTTTATAGAGATTCTTTCTGTCCTTGACACTTTTTTTCTAACAACAATACTTTTTGGTTAAAATCATAAAAACCGCGGTAAGAGACATATTTCGAGGAAAAAAGGGGTATAGGGCGGAAAATTCGGCTTGGCAACATTCAGAACCGAATTCAGCAGGCTTTTATATTAGACGGCCAAGTATTGCTCAACCAAAACAATTCTCAGCTAAGAATTCCTTCGCAAACTGAGAAAATCTTTAAAAAGGCAGAATTTTTCCATAGTGGAAACAAGTTAGATTGATTTAACATCACAGACCCTCTATAATGTTGGGAGGGTGTTTATTCCCTATGGTTTTGGGGTATAATATAAATCATGGGCTTAGCTTAGGGTGGATCTGTTATTGACGACCTCTGTGGCGCGACGGGCGATGGTTCGCCTGCGACGCAGGAGGTTGCGGGTTCGATTCCCGCCTCGGAACAAATATTTGTGCGGTCTGCAGATATTTGTTTAGGGTGTTCTGGGTATTTTTCTATGCATAATAAAAAATATCTATCTATGTAATGTCTAGTATAGTATTATTTTATCTGTGGTAATGTATTGTATTAAGTATATCAGTTATCTAGTACCCATAACACAAGCTCTGCTTAGCTTGGGGCTAGATAATGTTGTGTGAACTGTCCAGCATTATTTATTTATTTATTTGTATCAGATTAAACCTTAGAGCAATTATCCTGCAGGAAATAATATTGAGACAATGTTACATCACTGAGACCCTGTATAATAGTAGTTCAGCGAACAGTAGACCTCGCGAGCACAACATCTTTTGCAACAATTGTGTTCAGTCTGTGCATCATGTATAATTCCATCTCGAGGCTGTGACTGCTTGGGGATACTGACAGTGAATGTATCAAGTTCTAAATAGTAGTAGTAGAGCTTTTTTGTGAAAGAGTTCGTCCGGGGAAGTACTACCACCATACCTATTTCTGCCGCAAAGCAGTAGTGCCCGCATTGCTGTGTTCTGGTTTGAAGGGTAAGGGTGCCGGTGAAATTACAGGCACATGAGACTTTTCATCTATGTCTCAGGGTGGCGGGCGCAGTGCAATGCCACATAGGGTGCGTCCTAGGTGGACGTGACCTATGAGGTAATGCACTGTTCATAGGCAGAGGTTACCGCTTAACATCAAGTAGGCCTCATGCTTGTACCGTCATCCAAGTAGTACAAAAAAAAAAACCTACTCTTAGATATGATTTTTAACTAACTAAATTAAGCACAATATTCAAATTAAAAACATGATTGGATACTACATTGTAATTCCGAGGGATCACTGTACCAGAAACATGATAGGACAATATTTTCTCGATAGAAAAAAAACACAAAGTTACGCCTATATTTTTGCCAAGATTCGATTGTTTTAAAATGGTGCATATTATTGGGTGAGAAATTAGGTAAACAAAATCAATACAACAAAGCCAAGGGTTTACTGTACGGTTTTTGTATAATTATTTGCTTTTTCAGTATGGATATTTTTAACCTCCGACGACGTAAAATCGAAGGGGTGTTATAAGTTTGACGTGTCTGTGAATGTGTGAGTGTGTATGTGTGTATGTGTCTGTGTGGGTATGTCTCTGTGTGGGTGTGTCTGTGTGGGTATGTGTCTGTGGGTGTGTGGGTGTCGGTCTGTGTGTGTGTGTCTGTGGGTGTGTGGGTGTCGGTCTGTGTGTGTGTGTCTGTCTGTCCATCGTAGCTCCCGAATGGATGAACCGATTTCGATTTTTGTTTTTGTTTGAACTTAAAGGAGAATTTGTCGGGAGTGTTCTTAGCTATATTTGATCAAAATCGGATCAAAATTAATTACTTGTTGTATGAAGATTTCTGCCTGGGGTTGGCGCAGTCTTAACTTGGAAGAATCAGCTGATTCTGATTCTTATGAGGTATATCGATTGGTCCAGGGGTTGTTGAGATATTAGGGTCCGAGAGAGGGTAAAAAAAAGTGAGACAGTCAGACAGTCAGATCAAATGGGGGTCAGACAGTCAGATCAAGTGGGGTGTCATATGAAAGCGCTTTGCTTGGATATTTCAAACCTATTTTTAATTATATTTTAGACTATGTTGTTTTTTTTGGCAATTGTTGCAAAGACTGCTCGCTTCGCTTGCTCGGTCAACAAAATAGGTAAATGCTTTTTAGACCTAGAGAGGGGAACAGAGCCAACTTGGGGAACATTTTTTGACTTAGTTAAGTTCCTATGTGTACCTACCATATAGTTATGCACCTACAGAATGGGCCAAAAAGTAGGAAGAAATTATCGTCGCACATAGCGATGCGCGGCGGCGAGGGTACGCAGCTCGCTTAAAAGTCGCGATGAAGTTCTTCATGGGTATACAGCGTGCGTTCTATGTTCAAACATACATACATAGACACACTTTTTCCCCAAAGGGGTAGGCAGGGCCTCAATGGACCTCTTTTCGCAGTGGGATGCACCTTCGTGGAATATAGACGTGACAAGTGGTGAGCTCATCGCCACCATTGCTTCCCATGACTGACTCGGCTAACGCTTTCTTCCAGTAATACCACATTCCATTATAAGGTACAGCCAGCACAAAGAGCCAGGACAAAACAAATCTTATCAAGAAGTCCGGGTAATCCCTTAGTCGGCATTTACGAAATCCACAGTAGGAGACCGAGGGAGGGGTCTATTCTCAGGCCAGACTTACAATTATCACAAAAACTCATCTGTTTACCATACAAACTATGAGGAACCAATGTCGGTGATAGAAGAGATATAACTTCATCACTAGTGTTAAAAACGAATTACATAAAAGCGAAATCCCATTTAAACGGTTTTGGTTGACATGTAGACATACAAAATTGCCTAACCAGAAACCCCGGTCAGAGTGTACATAAGGGGGCTCTGAGGAAAAAAGAGTATTTTTTTTGAATTTTTTATTAAGAGTTCTATTTATAATAATATAATAATAAATAGCAATAATAAAAGAAAACTGGGGAAATCTAAAATTATTATCTTCTCATAAAATTTAGGAAGCTGGGTTTGAGTTGGATGTCTAATTGATATTTTAACCACAATAATCACATATATAGGTGACCAGGTTATAGATATTGTATTTCAAAAGATCCGTGTTCAAGAAGAAATTATTTAAATTATAAAGTCTAAAACATCCATCATCACAGTAGTAAGTAGCGAAACAAGTACTATAAGACCTACAGCTATTTAAGATACTATAAGACATCGCAGATCTTACAAAATACTTGTTGTAGATAGCTAAATGCAACTTACAAGCTTTGTTTTCTTTTCTTGGAGCAAACAAAACAAAGGCACTCACTCAGTTCATAGAAATGAACACAGTGGTGAAATGTTTTTATGTCCGCACTGCTGGTACTGCACAATAAACACAACACACATATCGATGTATAGTTTTTAATTTACGCAAATAAAATAAATTTAGGAATGTTTCATTCAAAAACACGAAACCCTGAAAAACCCAACAATGCGCAACAACACAGAACAGCTCTATCCACAGAGCACAGAGCACAGACTACTAGGATGCTACGCATCACAGAGTACTCTGGTATATACTAAAATCTATATACTATAGGCCCAACAAGGCCAATACTACACTAAAAAAAAACTACGTATAAATAAATAAAACCCTCGGATTAAGAACTAAAGCATGGATGTAAGGCTAAAAACGAAACGATATCGATTATACCAGTCTCATTCTTTTATATGGATGTATTCATGTGTTGGAATGAGACAAGCATAAATCTAACTGTTTTTATTTGTGTAGCGCGTACCAGGCCAAATGTCAACCTTGGTATCATGACGTCATTGGTATCATTTTAAACAACAAAATATAGATGTCCAGCTAACTAGAATACTCTCCTTGTGATATATGTTATCTTTGTGTATTCGGGTTATGTTTACATGCGAATGACTCTTTGCTAAGAGTGAAAAAATATTAAATTTAGAAAAGATTACTGCGAGTTCTAGATCAAATTCTCTAAAAAAACAAGCTAAGTTCTACATTATGTCTTGTGCAGTGCCGGGATGTAAATCTCATTCACCTAGAAGACAAAACAATGATGTTAACATAAGTTACCATCGGTAAGTGATTTTATTCAAGTGTAGATTTAAGGGTGAGGGTAATATGTGTTAGGGGGCTTATTTTATACCAAAATACCATCACAGAATCCTGTTTTGTATGGATTTACAGACATTTTAATCCAAAAAATAATAACAGTATAGGTTATCATAGCGATGTACCAATGAGCTTGATGCGATCGACTATCGAAAGATTTTCCTTAGAATCCGCGCGGCTATCAGAATACCTGTCATGCTTTGCTTTCAAAATAATACTCTCGGCTTATCGTCTTTCTTTCTCCTGCGACCTCTGTGGCGCGGCGGGCGTAGGTTCGCCTGCGACGCAGGAGGTTGCGGGTTGGATTCCCTCCTCGGAACAAATATTTTTACGATCTGCAGATATTTGTTCAGGGTGTTCTGGGTATTTACGATGTATAATAAAAAAATCTATCTATGTAATGTATTGTATTAAGTTTATCAGTTATCTAGTACCCATAACACAAGCTCTGCTTTGCTTGGAGCTAGATAATGTTGTGTGAACTGTCCAGCATTATTTATTTATTTATTTTAATTCTTTCTTTCAGGGCTTCTGGTCGAAGCGACGCGTGACCCAAGAGCTGACTCTTATCTGGCTCAACGCATTAGTAACCCATTCAGCGTGGCAATGCAGCCAGTGCCAGCATCTTAGGGACGATTCCGTCTGGTAGTGATTTGGATCAGTTGAGCTACCTTTAGATCGTTAGCAGCGGTCTTCAGGTAGCACAACAACGTCAATTGTATTTTTTTAATTTTTTACATATGAGGAGATTTTTAATCCCTCTCGAATCACCATACATACCTACTTGTATAACTTGTATTATTATTTCTGTAAATAAATCTTTAATTACAATGGTTTTATTTGATACCTGCCTACTCTTACATGTGCAAGTATTAAAAAATGTAGCCATCTCCGTTTTCTCTAACTGTTGGAAAGCATCAACGATGAAAAACTATCAAGTTTTTTTTTTCAATAAGACTCGTGTGGCTGACCTTATACAAACGTTATAGGAATGCAACATAAATCAAGCTGTTGACTGTGCAAGGAAAATTGAGCACGTCTACTCCAGGCACAAGATTGATACAGTACGATTGATTTCACTAATCATTAAGGATTTTTCACACTAGATGCGTTCTGCGGACAGGTCTAAGCAAACGCAGCCCGCATCATGTATGAACAACATTGTCGGTCTCAATATATATTGTATAGAATGCGATCTGACCGTGCGAGCACAAGCAAAGAACGCACACCGGTTGGCTGCGGGCAGACGGGCAGCGGGTGGCTGACAACGGGTGCAGGCAGGACGGCAACGGGCGCCTTTTGCTATGCAACCATAATAACACAATATTTTCTTCTTCCTCGGTAATCATTTTCCTTGATCAAACCCAATAAAAGAACTGATCACCACTGATACACGCAGACAAATAACTGAAATAAGAAGGCCGGTTTTTAGCCTGCCCGGACCGCTGACGGGTTGCCCTGCCCGAATCGCTGACCGGCAACGTTGTTGTTCATACATGATGCGGGCTGCGTTCGCTTTGACCTGACCGCAGATGCATCTAGTGTGACAAATGCTTCATCGTCGACAATTATTTCATCGACTAAGAATATTTACGATGACGCTCTATATGTTCCCTTCACTATCAAAAACTTCAATTGTCTATGACCAATATTCAGTGGTACGGAAAGGAAAAACGACTGTCGTGTGACAATATATTTGTTTCTCTCTAACATAGGATAGCAAGCTATCTTCTAGGATAGGAGTAAAAAGGAACACTCTATGCTATTTTAGCACTCACTCCATTACTATTAGACCTCCATGATAAAACCACCAAACGCGGCCGCCGCAACCACGCCGCACGCAACCCGCCGGCAATCAGGTACCTATCTCAAGCACCAGTCTCTGACAAAACAGGTCTACAGTCTGTCTACCCTACAGTTATTATTTATTGTTTAAAAGACCTTTTTGTTGGAGGAAATAAATGTTTATTTTATTTTTTAATTATTTAATCAACTTGCAATCAACTTCTTGATCCGAGCAATCAACCAACCAAAGAATATAACACAGACAAATATTGTCTGTGACTACGATTACAGACCTAGGAAGATTCATTCATGCTATAGACCGTTCACGTTGGTACCTGCCATGGAGTATTTACAAATGCCATCTTACGGTGAACGCGCGACCGTTGAAAGTAAGTTGGCACCTGCCATGGAGTATTTACTCAATACTGTATTTACTAACTCAGTGCTTAAAAAAATCTACCAAAACTAAGAGAAAATATTTCGACAACATTTTAAATTCTAATACTGTGACGTAGACACATCAGCGAAAATTAATAATAATAATAATAATTTACAGTTGCCACCTTACCGTGAACGAGCTGTATCAATCAACCACTCACTCACTCACTACAAACAACTATTGTATTCGATTGAGGCGCGAAATTCTAAACTAAGCTTAAGGTGGTTGCTTTCAAAATGAAAAGCCCTCATTCAACATACACCACATTTCAGCTGAATTCATCTTTTTGCGCAGACGGCCAGCGGGGGGGTTTTAGTGAGACCACGATGAGCCCGTGAAAACCCTACCACACCCCAATGACAGTTTCCACACCCTCATTGTGGCAGATACAAGATACAAGATATTTATTTGCATAAATAAGTGTTACAATTTGGTCTTATAAAATAGTGAGCACTTATGACTTATTTGCCCTCTGCAGGCATCGCAAATTTTTCGAGGGCGTAAACTGCTACTTAGTTTACTAAGTATATCTAGTTTACCTTTGTTTTACCTATAGGTAAAACAACTAACTACTAAAATGTTAACTAATACAACAAATAAAACATCCAAAGTTACTAACATTACAGAGTTATTAGGTACATTCATCAATTTGGAAATTTAAGAATAGGTATAAAAGGTAATTTAGGTAGCTAAAGTTGGCAAATGGTCATTTTTATTCTATTAAATATTCGTCAACAGTATAGAAACACCTTTGAATAAGGAATGTTTTTAGCTTTCCGATAAACAACCTTATTTTAGTTTCATTTTTTATATTAATTGGTAGCTTGTTAAAAATTTTTACTGCCATATAATAAGGACTTTTGTTTAGCATACTTATTCTAGAATATGGCAGAAAAAGTCTGTCTTTGTGACGAGTGTTTCTGTTATGTGTTTCGTTTATTTTGGTGAAATGGTTATTATTTTTATAAACGAAAATGCAAATGTCCATAATGTAAATTGAATTCACAGATCAGCAGATTTCGCCATCGACATAAAAAAAAATGCCCTCTTAGTTATACTAGGAATCCAAGATTTTATCAAATTTACTTATTTATTATTGAAATAAGCACATCAATAATTTATTTCTTATCTGTATAGTTTTTGTTTTTCATCTGTGTAGTTTTCCATTGTTTTTGTCTGTGGTTGAAGCGAAAGAGACGCGCCGCCGAATCGCCGCCGTCGCCGCCGCCGCCTCGCTTTCCTTCGTTCTTCTACAGTTCTTTCTACACGAATTTAGTCCGCCTTTCCCGGTATTTTGTCGGTGTTACTGAATGCGACGTATTCTGTTAGCGCTAACGCGAAGCAAATTAATTTACTGTTTTCCATCAGCTTATCATGGCTGGTGTAAAGTCATTATCAGTTAGGGGTATACGAAGCTTCGGTCCCGAAGATAGTGATGAACAGCGCATATCGTTTGATCGGCCTCTGACTCTGATTCTTGGGCAAAATGGTTGTGGAAAAACAACAATTATTGAGTGTTTGCGGTATGCTGTTACGGGACAAATGCCACCGGGGAGCCGTAACGAATGCTTTGTCCACGACGCGAAAGTCAATAGATCCACTGAAGTCCTGGGACAAGTGAAATTGAAGGTATGTTTTCAGTATGCAGTATTCTTCTGTCCTTCTAGAAGGAAAGGAAGAAGTTATCCTGCTCCGTTGACACCATCGCTAGTGAATATAATACTGAAATAATGTTATTTTTGTCCACCTAAACAGTAAGCTGGAAGATAATCCATTGTCTTCTTTTCCGTAGATTATAAACGCTAAAGATAAACAGCTCGAAGTATCAAGATCCATGAAGGTGACGGCATTGAAAAACAAGACCAGATTTCAAACCCTGGAGTCTTTACTGTCTACCATTGATGAGAATGGAACAACTAAAGACATATCTTCAAGATGTGCAGATTTAGACCAAGTCATGTATGAAGAACTGGGTATGTTAGCTGCCTGCCTTTTTAACAATACATAGCTTTTATGAAGCAGTAATGCTCGCATTGCTGTGTTCCAGTTTGAAAGATTGAGGTCAAATGTGTTTGTGAAATTATAAGCACATGGTGATTTTACAGCTTTGTCTCAGGGGGATAGCTCCACGTAGAGTGCATCCAGGGTGGATGTAGACAAAGATGAAATACAGTGGTAATGTGTAGAGGTTACCAACTACAACATACAACAGCTGCTATTTATGTAAATAAATAAATAATGCTGGACAGTTCAATGCAGACAATATTGTCTAGCCCCAAGCTAAGCAGAGCTTGTGTTATGGGTACTAGACAACTGATATACTTAATACAATGTATTACGTAGTTAGATATTTTTTATTATATATAGAAAATACCCAGAACACCCTGAACAAATATCTGCAGATCACACTAATATTTGTTCCGAGGCGGGAATTGAACCCGCAACCTCCTGCGTCGCAGGCGAACGTTCGCCCGCCGCGCCACAGTGGTCGTCTAAAATATCTGTAATATCAAAAAGAACCAAACATCTATCATTCAATACGGTTTTATTACTTTTAAAAATATTCACCATGATGATCGATGCACTTTTGCATATTCTGAAACCAATTTTTATAATTTTTTGCACCAATCGGCATGAGCCTGTTTTTGATCAATCCTCAAGCAGAATGCGGTAAAGGTTTAGAATCGTTTGGCAGGAGGAGGAGGGGGAGATGGGGGGTGGTGGAGGGGGAGGGGTACCCCCTCACCCCTGGTACCAATCCCATAACAAGGTAACTTATAGTTTTCGAGAAAAAAAATAAAGAAAATTTTGAGGTTAAGTATGAGATTTTGGTAAAACTTTACAATCGTTTGGCAGGAGGAGGATGGGAGAGGGGGGGGGGGAGTGGGGGATTTGTACCCCCTCGCCCCTGGTACCACTCCTATGCAAAGGTAACTTACAGTTTTCGAGAAAAAAATAAAGTTTTTTTTTTTGTTAAGTATGGATATTTTAAATGTCGGACTCCGGTATGTGCTCCCGCCAGTACTCTCGCGAGGTCGCCCTTGAGTGTCGCTTCACCCACTCGACCTTTGCTACGCTACGGAGGTCACCGGCTCGCTTCGCTCGCCAGCTCCCCCCTTCACTCCGCTCGGCCTCGCGGGCTTGCTCCACTCAAGATCTCCCACGCGAGCTACTGGCTCCGCGTTTTTATATACACTCTAGGGGCGTGACGCACAGTACCACGTGGAGTCGGGGTGCTCCGTATCGGGTCTGCCACTCTTTTCGGACCTAACCAACTATTGTCAGGAAGCTCTGTGTCGAGTCACACAGTCAGTCAACAACAAAAAAACCATAATTTATAACATTCATTAATTCCTCAAAAGGATCTCTCTTATTTCTTTCAACATCCCTTCTCTACAGATAGAGGTACCTACTCATAAATTAAATCATTAATATAATTATTTTACGTTCCGATTTTGTAAAATTTTCTTTATTATTTTTCTTTAAAAGCACAAGTTTCCTGGACAAGGGGGCCGAGGCTGGAATTTCCTGCACCCTCCCTGCAAGTTGGCGATGACTCCCGTAACATCTGACACTTCCAATTCAAAAATTTCATACTTAACCTCAAAAATTTCTTTATTTTTTTTCTCGAAAACTATAAGTTACCTTGTTATGGGACTGGTACCAGGGGCAAAGGGGTACCCCTCCCCTTCCTCTCCCCCTACTCCCACCCTCCTCCTCCTGCCAAACGATTCTAAACCCAACCCCAGAATGCTGTGCGGAACTCAATGCGTTTTTTTTTCGTGTAATATCTATGCTCATCATACTTATGCCCAGGAGCGCCTCTATCTCGCGATATGTAACATGACGATCATGCATTAATATTTCCCACACAGCATCAATATTTTGTGATACAACAACCAGTATAGGACAACCTTCTTTAAATTACTTTTAATTCTATAAATCTCTGTGAGCATAGACCACCCATGATTAAACTCACTAAACCAGTGATACACACTGGTTTTCGGGTGTTTCATCCCCAGAAGTCGAAGTGAGTTGATCGATGCACTGTTTTTGAGTTGGCCCATGCCGAAATCGTAATAAATCATCGCACAATTCTCGACTTAAATCTATGGTGATAAAGACACACAATTTTCAAAATGATGCCAGTGTTAAAACAATTGACAGTTACATGAAACAAACTGTATTCTACAGCCAAGGACACCCATTTTTAAATGTTATGTGTTCAGTTCCGGATAAATATATACCAGCCCTCATACATCACAAAAAAATACCATTATTGTTATTTATTGTTTTCTAGGGTTCCATACCCAAAGGGTAAAATGGGACCCTATTACTATAACTCCGCTGTCCGTCTGTCTGTCTGTCCGTCTATCACCAGGCTGTATCTCATGAACGGTGATAGCTAGACAGTTGAAATTTTCACAGATGATGTATTTCTGTTGCCAAGAAATATTGTTGTTGTTCTATTTTGTTTGCCATAACAGCAAATACTAAAAAAACAATAAAATAATTATTTAAGGGGGCTCCTATACAACAAACGTGATTTCTTTGCCGTTTTTATAGATAATGGTACAGAACCCGTCGTGCGCGAGTCCGACTCGCACTTGGGCTCTTTTTTTTATTACTATCATATTTTGCAACACAAGGTCTAAAGTAATTTATCAAATGATTTATTCCATAGGTGTGTCAAAAGCTATTTTGAACTCTGTTATATTCTGCCACCAAGAAGACTCAAGCTGGCCACTGGACGAGGGGAAGAAGGTTAAGGAGAGGTTTGATGAAATATTTGACGCTGACAAATACAGCGATTGCTTTGACAGAATGAGGAAAATTAGGAAGGAGTATGCTAACTCATTGAATTTACTTGGTAAGTACTTGACCAATACATGATTTCATTAACCCCAAGGAACCTTACACAACAGACCAAATATAATTGTCTCATCCCATTTTATTGTTTACAAGAAAGTCGGCAATTGATTTATCTTTGAGTCAGGTTTCTTGGGTGGATGAAATTTAACCTAAGTGCCTTGAAATCATACTACTGAAGAGGACCTCATGGTGATGCACTCTTACGAGAATTAAAACAGTACTAGTTTAAATCACAATATAATTTTGGGAGCACAGTTACATTTTAGGTCATAATCATAATCATTTATTCAACATGGTACAAATAGGTCTTAAGGCCCTGATCGACGAGCGAGTAAAACTGCGGTCTTATGGCTCGTCGGTAAAGCTCGCCAGTGTATCATTGCAATACTGCGGTTTTGTGAGTTGACGAGCCTGGCTCGTGGCTCGTCATGTTTGCTTCATTTTTTACTCGGCTCGCCATGTAAAACCGCGTGTCGATCACGGCTGGCGCCGGCGAGCCGAGCCGGCAGTTTTCAGCTCCCCGAAAGGAAATTCTAGGGCGTCTACGCTAATTTTTTCTGATTTCGTTGTGTTGCGGACCAAATAAAACCGCATTACCATTCTCTCTCAAAATTTATACAAGACCAAACTCAAAAACAAAATCATTTTTCAAACATCACAAAAGAACAAATTTAAAATATATTCTACATTTGTCACCGGCCAGCCTCCCTTAAGTTTTGAAGGAGGCTGATGTGGTTGGTGCGGAAGTTTGGTCACCAACACGTTGTATGCTATAGCAAGGTAACACAAAACTTCATACTTCGAACACGACATATGGTTTTGAAATTATCAAGATAAATATGACTTTTGATAAATATCCGATAATTATCAAACAGATGTTAAGCCCAGGAATCCTTTTTAAACTGATGTTACATATCAACATTTATTTTAGAAGCAAGTAGTAAATAAATTATACACATTTTACAATCAAGGTAATTTTTTATGTTTTTTTTTGTTTATAATTGCGTGAATAAAAACTTGCAAACCAAAATACGAGAAGTTACTCAACTACATACTACTTAATTAAATTGATGAGTAGAATATCATCGTCCTCAACCTCAACTGCATTAACTGGACGGGGGTTGTCTGTATCTGAAGATCAAGAATGCCTCGATTATACTTATCTAGATAATTATCAACCTATATTTATCTTGATAATTATCAATGATAATTATCACTTCGAACTCTGCTAGTCAGAAGCTAGTCATAGACCGCTGTCACGCGACTGTTTTGCTCGCTAGTCGATCAGCACTAACGAGTCGCGAGTAAAACCGTCGCTGTATAACCGCGGTATAACGGCGCGTACGATGATCACCCGCTTAATGCCAAATGAGACTTCAATTAAACATAATCAATCAAATTTAAATGAAACCCAAAAATTCCGTTCCAGCGGGACTCGAACCCGCAACCTGTAACGCTGTAACGCCTGTACTGCAACGCCGAACTGGTAAAGGCATTGCCGATCACAGGCAAGGTTGCGGGTTCGAGTCCCGCTGGAACGGAATACTTGGGTTTCATTTAAATTTAATGTTATCCATAAAGTGTGGTTTACACTTGAAAAATAATAAACTATGATGATATAGCAGTGGTGTCATCTCTTGTCAATGTTTCGGACTAATTTCGGACTTTGAACAGAAGGTTTCTATTGAAACACCTGTAGATGGCTCCCATCGGCGCTATAGCCGAGTTGATAGTGCCCACAAATTTCGTCTTCAGCGTCATAGTGTTCTATTGCCGAACTGGTAAAGGCATTGCCGATCACAGGCAAGGTTGCGGGTTCGAGTCCCGCTGGAACGGAATTTTTGGGTTTCATTTAAATTTAATGTTATCCATAAAGTGTGGTTTACACTTGAAAAATAATAAACTATGATAATCAATCAAAGCAAACAGCAAAAAGGCCACATAGTCATAAAAGTACTAATTAAAAAAAACTGAAATAAAATTAAATTCTATAATCAAAATATTCATCAATGCTATAAAAGCATTTCTCAGCAAGCCATCGTATGAAATTGGTTAATAAAATTCCTTTAGAGTTCAAAGACATGACATTTCCTAGATTTAAATCTAAGGTCTAATAGGTCTAAGGTTTAAATCTAGGAAATGTCATGTCTTTGAACTCTAAAGGAATTTTATTAATTTAAATCTAGGTAGTTAGTGGTCTAAATAATTTATTTTTATGGCGAGGTTGTACCTACGCTATAATTGTAACTTCTGCTTGCTTTCTCAAATTGCTAGGTTGATCTCCTAGCAAGCCTCCTGTAGGACCTTTTGCGCCCTCTGGTGGCCGAGTTGATCTTATGACCATTCGGATATTACAAGGGCGTTTGGATACGCCACTCTACAAACATACTAAAAATCATACTACATTCTTGCCGAAGCTTTTGCTGATGAATTTGAAGCAAAATATTTGTGACTTTATAATTTTCTGTATATGACTTTACACCTTATTATATTACATTTCCCTCTGTGTGTATGCACCAACTGCTTGTAAATTGTAGACTTATCTGAGTGTATTTATGTATCATAAGGAATAAATAAACATTGAGTTTAGTTCAGTTTAAGAAACCATCTTGAGCATGTCTGTTTCCATGCACATGCACTTTACATGCACTAAAAAAGAATGAAGATCCCACAGCGCCTGAAGACCCGTCTCTATAATCAGTGTGTCCTGCCAACTATAACTTACGGTGCCGAGACATGGACGCTCATTAAGGAGACTGTGCACCGAGTACGTGTTGCACAACGGGCCATGGAGCGAGCTATGCTTGGCATTACACTTTTAGACCGAGTCCGCAACACTGAGATCCGTCGTCGGACGAAAGTCTATGACGTCGGAGACAGAGCTATCAACCTCAAGTGGAGCTGGGCAGGACACCTGGCCAGATGTGGTGACGGCCCGTGGAGTAAAGCCTCAACGGAGTGGTGGCCGAAGTCGGGCCGAAGAAATCCGGGTCGTCCGAAAGCGAGATGGGTCGACAACATTATATCCGTCGCGGGCAACACATGGTTGAGAGACGCACAGGACTGAGGAGGCTGGCAAAAGAAAAAGGAGGCCAGCAGTGGGTGATTCCGGGCTGATATGATTATGATGAAAAAAGAATGGGACTTGTTTATTATAGGTTTCTTGAAACTGGTTATTATGATTGGTTGGTTATGTTGAATAGTGTTTGTTTTATTTTGTAAACATTGTAAAATGGTAAATTCTTGACACAAAAACCATTTCTAGAAATGTTAGAAATTTTATGCTGAAACTACTAAACGGATTTTAACAGTTTGTCCTGGCTGCTAGCTTATAAGGAATGTGTTATTACTAGAAGAAAGTGTTAGCAGAGTCAGTCATGGGAAGCAATGGCGGCGATGAGCTCACCACTTGTCGCGTCTATTACCCCACGACGGTGCAACCCACAGGGAAAAGAGGCTCATTTGAGGCTCTTCCAACCCTTTCGGTGAAAAAGGCGTGTGTCTATGTATGTAATTTAATTGGGTATTCTTTATTTCCACTAGTTATAATTTTTTAGTAAGAAATAAGTAATCATTTATTAATTTTCAGCCCATGAAGTAAGTTTCCTGACTGAAAAGAAGCAAGATCTAGACAAGAAGAAGCTTGATGTTGTCAACACTGAGACTAGAATCTCCGAAGCTGAGCTGAAGGTGGTTGAACTGACTCAAGAACTGAAACCAGTCAGCGAAAAGCTTAGTGCCATCAAGGTGTTGGAAAATGATCTCTTGTCGTTTGAGACAAAGAGGGAGAAGATTAAAGTCAGGTAAAGTTCAATTCTATCCACAGTTTCTTACCCAGGTTTTAAATAGATTGACAGGCTTGCTCTACCTTGGAAAGCGAACACAGGTGACTATTGTTACGAGGCTACGAGGATTTGCCTTGCAGTGAATCAATCATCTTTCGCATCTGAGCCAGCTACCCGCTCGCTGGCACTGCACCGCGGGGATTGTGGTTCAGTATTTCCCAGAACTCTTGTAATGATGCAGTTTATTTGATATCATGGTTCTGGATAGGCATTCAGTTAAGTTACTATTATTTTGAATTTTGATGAATTTTATCCGGCTTTGCCAAGCAATGATATGTTACCTTATATTAAAGATTTGCAGTGTATGTATACAAGATTGGGATTGGGATGTAGTGGAGTGTTCCGGTTGTTTAACCTCCACAATCTCTGCTCTAGTGGCTCCACGAAGCTGTAGTCACAGCGGCCACATCCCGGTACACCACGTCAGTGGGCTAAACCTAGAGCAGGGGCTACATCTACGATCACCTGTAGAGTAGTTATCGGATGATCCTGTAATTAATATCAAGCCTGCGTCGGTATGGTATGTCGAAGTAGCAAGGCGACGTTGCACGCCTCAAGAGCGCTTGCCAGGATCTATTTAATGGCCTGCGGTTAGTAACTGCATCCTCGTCATCCCCGGTCGTATCGGGAAACCGGTCCAACGGACAATGGTGACATGGGACAAGAGAGTGGGCTTGCACCAGCGCAACCGTTTGCCCACTTAAAATTATTCACGCGCAGATGAACCCTGCTATAACCTGGATTCTGAGTTTATATAAAGTCCTATGGCGATGGAGAGATGGTGGTGGGAATGCGGATAACGGTGTATTCGGTTCTTAGTTGTCGATCATCACATAGGCGGTCAGACGAGAGTGGTCGCTCCTGAAGTCAATCGAGACGAGAGGACGGGTTCGGCAGCACGTCTGACGACAAAGCAGCCCTATTTAGGAACGCTCTGCTTTCCCCTGCATAGGGGAGGGGCCTAGAAAAGGTGGCCTAAACATAGTTCGTCTCACCCCAACCTGGATGGCAAACCGCGGTCATCGGGAACCGACATAATCGCGGTCAAAAGCAAAATAAGAAAAATTTTAGAGTTAATTTTAGTGTTAATAAATCTTTTAATATAGTTACTTGGAATGTGAGAACCCTACTGGACAATCCTGCCAACCAATGTCCAGAAAGAAAAACTGCACTTATTGCGCGTGAACTGCAGAAATACGATGTTGATATAGCTGCACTTAGCGAAACACACCTAAGTGACAGTGGCGAACTTTGCGAGAATCGTGGGGGCTACACTTACTACTGGATGGGTAAACCCTCAGGTAAGAGGGCAAGCAGTGGTGTTGGGTTTGCCATTAAAACCGTGATTGCAAAAACTCTCACCGAACTACCAAAAGGTGTTAATGACAGGATCATGACCCTGAGGCTTGCAACTGCTCCAAAGAAATATCTCTACCTGATAAGTGTTTACGCCCCTACTATGACCTACTCTGATGAAGATAAGTTTAAATTCTATGACGACCTACGAACTGTTTTACGAACTGTTCCAATCACTGACAAAATCGTCCTGCTTGGTGATTTTAATGCCCGTGTAGGCTCAGAATTTGATGTCTGGTGTGGTGTTCTTGGTCGTCATGGAATAGGCAAATGTAACTCTAATGGGGTTCTTCTTCTTACTCTGTGTGCAGAATTCTGTCTTAGTATCACCAACACCTTTTTCAGACTGTCAGAAAAGTTTAAAACATCATGGATGCACCCAAGATCTAAACACTGGCACCTTATAGATTATGTTATTGTGCGAAGAAATGACATTAAAGACGTCCTAATAACAAGATCCATGCGGGGTGCGCATGGCTGGACCGACCATCGAATGATAAGATCGAAACTTCGACTTCAGTATAAACCCTCGCGAAGAGCAAACCACAAAATTCCTTCCAGACTGGCTTTTCAAAAATTAATTTATAATAATAAACTACAGCGTACACTAGATGCTGAGTTTGGTTTGGAATCAGTTGACGAGACTGCAGATATTGATAACCGTTGGCAGTCTTACTCAAAATTACTTCATGAAGTTGCAGAACGAGCTATTGGGAAGCCAGAGAAGAAAAACCAAGATTGGTTTGATGACTCCGAAAGCGAGATAATGAAGCTCGTCAGTGACTGGAGGAAAGTGATGAAAGATCCTGCAGATGTTGCGCGAAAACATATTCAAATTGAACTTAAATCAAAGGTGCGTAACCTCAAAAACCAATGGTGCAAGGAAAAAGCGCTTGAACTGCAACACCTAGCAGACACCAAGCAAAGTGCAAAGTTCTTTGAGGGTCTCAAGACAGTATTTGGACCGAAATATGCGAATACCTCATCAATCCTATCTCTTGATAAAACCCATCGTCTAACTGATCGTTCTGATATACTGGCTCGTTGGGCTGGGCATTTCGATGAAGTCTTGAATCCTGGAGCGCAAAGTGCTGATCTGTCACACATCGAGGCACTTGAAACTCTACCTATTTCATTGGAGCTGGACATCCCACCATCATTTAATGAGTTTCATCAAGCGGTCAATCTGCTCAAAAATAGTAAGTCCCCTGGCGGTGATGGTCTGGCCTCTGAAATCTACAAGTACGGAGGACCCAACATTAGAGGCCGTTTGTTTGAGTTGGTTTTGAAAATCTGGGATATCAGTACAATTCCTCAAGACTGGAAAAACGCATTCATCTGCAAGTTGTACAAAGGGAAGGGTAATATGTCTGATTGCAGTCCTAGGCATTGCTCTCCTAAGCGCAGCCGGAAAAGTCTTGGCGCACATCTTGAAGCGTGGGTTGAACACTCTAGCTGAAGGTATCCTGCCTGAAACTCAATGTGGTTTTAGGCCGTGCAGGGGGACGGTCGATGCAATCTTCGCGGTAAAACAACTACAGGAAAAGAGCCTGGAACAAAAACGTCCACTCTATATGTGCTTTGTTGACCTCGAGAAGGCGTTTGATCGTGTACCGAGGGATGCACTTTGGATCGTCCTCAGGAAAGCGGGTTGTTCTGAAAAGTTTGTAAGCCTCATACGGAATTTTCACGAAGGAATGATGGCAAGGGTCCGACATGAGGACGACTTTACGAAACAATTTCCCGTTACCTGTGGTGTCAAACAGGGATGTGTGATGGCTCCTACTCTGTTCGCCATTTACTTCGCTGCTGTGATGCGAGATTCCTACAGCAGCTGTGGTGAGCAAATATCCCTTAATGTGCGAAGCGATAGAAGCGTCTTCGACATCTCGCGCTTTAAATCTAGGCGCAAGCTGCAGAAGGTCTCTGTATTAGACATTCTTTACGCTGATGATGTCTGCTTGATGGCTGATAGTATCAATAGTCTGCAGAGATATATTAACAGCCTGGATGAATCGTGCCGTAGATTTGGCCTGGTCATAAGCGTGTCCAAGACCCAAGTCCTAAAGCAACCAGCTCGGTGTGAAATCGCGGACCCTACCACGTTGACATTAAGCGGAAAACCCCTCGAAGAAGTTTCAGCCTTCCGTTACCTAGGATGTTTCGTTCGTGATGATAATCGCCTTGTCACTGAAATCTCTTCACGCATAGCGAGGGCGGCCGCAACCTTTGGAAAGTTATCGAAACGAGTTTGGGACTCACACGACTTACAGCTGCACACTAAAATCGACGTGTATAAAGCAATAATTCTTCCAATACTCCTATACGCCACTGAGACCTGGTGTCTTTATAAAGGCGATATAAAGCGGCTTGACGTCTTTCATATGAAGTGCCTCAGATCGATACTTCGTATTAAGTGGCAGGATCGTGTACCTAATACAGATATTCTTCGCCGTACCGAGCTTAGTGGAATGGAGGCTCTGCTCATGCAAGGCCAACTTAGGTGGTGTGGGCATCTTGTGCGTATGGGTGACACCAGGCTTCCGAAATCGGTCTTTTTCTCGGAGTTATCTCTGGGGAAGCATGCACCTGGTGGCCAGTTTCTGCGCTACAAGGATATCCTTAAGCGCAGCCTATCTTCATGTGATATACCGTGCGATGATTGGGAAGAGCTTGCACATCGGCGGTCTGACTGGCGCAGCACCGTTCACAAGGCTACTGTGCAATATGAAGTAACTCGTCTGGAACACCTTGATGCTAAACGCCAGCAACAGAAGATAAAACCCAAAACCATTTACATCTATACCTATAATTCTTTTGGACAGTTGTACTGTCCCACGTGTGATAGAACGTTCAAAACAAAGTTTGGTTGTGCGAGCCATATTCGCTCACATAGATAGGGTTTTTTTTTGAATTGTATAGACATCAAAATTGGGTTATCAGGGTTCGCCATCGACGGATACGTTGAGGAGGACTATATATATATACAAGATTATTACTTTGGAACGCTCTAGAGCCGGAAATAATCCGATTTTGATGATTCTTACAACAACAGATTCACCTCAATCTCACGAAGTATCACTGAACGTATGAGAATATCATCATCGTCATCAGCCTAGAGAAGACCATTGCTGGACATAGGCCTCCCACATAGAATGCCACAATTGGTCTTGACCTGCCTCCATCCACTGACTGTATAATATCTTTGGTCCATCAAAAAGGGGGGGCCTCCCGATTTTGAGGGAAGGAGAGGGGCCTACCCACCAACCTAGGACACGTTTAGTATGTGAGAAAAAATAAAGTCAATTTTGAAGTTTTGTATGAAGTTTTAAAAAGTGTTTAAAAAGCTGCTGAGCGGATCGATATCTAGCAAAGGTCGAGTGGGCTTGCTCCATTCTGGGCCTTCCACGCGAGCTAATGGCTCCGCGTTTTTATATACACTCTAGGGGCGTGACGCACAAGACCATGTAGAGTCGGGGTGCTCCGTGACGGTTCTGGCACTCATTTTAAGCCTAACTTACTCATGTCGAAGTGCCCTGCGTTGATATTGTAACCGAAATTGAACTGGGGGAAGCGACACTCATAGGCAGCCTCACGAGATTACTGGCGAGAGACCATACCGGAGTCCGAATTTCATACTTAACCTCATAAATGTCTTACCGGCTAACGGGAGGTAACCCCCTCTCCTCCCCTCCCCCTCCCTACCTCCCTCCCTCCCTGCCCCTAAAATCGGGAGGCCCCTCATTTCCACTTCTCAGACTTGCTAATTCTCAGAGCTATGTTTGGAGATTCACTATGTGTAATTCAAAATTAAAAGACCTGGTAGGAGAACCAAGACCACCGGCCTAAGAGTATACAATAAAGTAATTCTGTTACAGAATGGAGCACTGCCAAGCCCAGGAAACAGAGCTGACGAATGCCATAAAAAATCTCTTTGAGGGCACAACCGAAGAATTGCAACAAAATATAAGTAAGTTTTCTCTTAGATACTCGATAATTATTTAGAGAATCTTCTTCAAGACTAATAGAACTTCTAGTGTTGTTCCGGCAGGGGCCGGCAATGTATGAAAATCCATATTCGTCGTATTATTACGCTGTAAATTTCACTATGAAAATCCATAACTGACCTGTTATATCAATATGGAAATCAATAATTTTGTATTTGTGTTAATGGTGTGATTCCCAGAAAAAGCTCGTGCACGGATGACGTCATATCTCGCATGAAACCCATAGTTATGTATGGGTGTCATACGAATGTGACGTAAACACGTAGGCGCGTTTTTTTTATTTTTTTTATTGAATATCTCTTAAAATATTTTTAACTTTATAAAACCCCTACAGCCCATCTGCTTTGTTGTATTGATTTTATTAATTGAAATTTTACCCAATAATATGCACCATTTTAATAAACAATCGAATTTTAGTCAAAAAAAACGTAACTTTGTTTTTTTTTCTATAGAGAAAATATTGTCCTATCGTTTTTCTGGTATAGTGATCCCTCGGAATTATAATGCAGTGTCCATGCATATTTTTATTTGAATATTGTACTTGATTTACTCAGTTATAAACTCCACGATTAGGAATTTTACGGCATACGGTATGCCGCATACCCCGCCTTAATTAGGTGTTGAATCAATTTTTTGTGATGCAGGTAACTACGAAGATACACACAAGGCTAAAAAGAAGGAGCTGGATGAGAGTAACAAGAAGAATACATCTTACAACAAAGAGGATGACAAGCTTACTAGAGAGAAAAACAACAATGAAATTAAGTACAACAAGTTTGTGCTCCTTGAATCTCAGAACCAGGAGAGGATTGATAAGAAGAAGATCATGGTTGTGGAAACTGCCAAGCTGGCTGGTAAGTTATTCAAGAACATTTCAATATTTTAGTAGTAGTAGAGCTTTTTTGTGAAAGAGTCTGTCACCTCAAGTACAGATCATAAAAATTACATGCTTGTGCTGTTTCGTCAGGGAAATTTATAGCTCTAGGAATTCGCCTGTGTCCCTCTAGATTTCAAGATAATATTTTAATAGTAGGTCTTCTTCTTCTTCTTCTTTTTTTTTTTGGCGTGTTCAGCGGACCGGTAGTGGTGCCACAAGAGTTTGCCAATGACAGGTGATTAACTTGACATAAAAGTAGGTCTTCAGTACTTTGTGCAAAACATGCTTAAGCATGGTGTCTGCTACATGTCTGTGCAACAATGAAAGGCATCTTGACTGACACGACTGACAAAAAAGAGATCATATAATTAGTTCCATTATTACCTTTTTTGTTACTGAATACTACAACTATTTATTGTTTTTCAGAAATGGAAGAACTAACAGAAGTGAGCACGGATGAGGAATTCGAGAAGGTTTTTGAGGCTATCACGGCGAAGATTAACGCTTTGAAGCAGGAGCTCAGTGAGCAGAAGGCAGAGGCAGACGTTGAAGAGAAGAAGATGCAAGCATTGGTTGATGAAGGCAGAGACGCTCTTGTAAGTTCTCATCTACACTATTCCCGCGTTGACACACTGCTGGGCAAGGGCTGATTTGTTCAGTCAAATATTTAGAACATGGGGACTTTGACCAATGGAAGAATTAAAGAAAATTAACTTGTTTGAGAAAAGTACTTACAATCCATGGCGGCAATTGGGCATTTGATGGACTCATGCCGTATGAATGATGCCAATGATGTATGAATTCCTGATTTGCTGGCCGCTGCAGTGTTGGTGCTACAAATTCACAAAAACAACCTAATGCCCAGAAAGTGATGATCTAACTTCATACTGATTGGGTTCATGCTGTTTTATTTATTTATTTAATTTATTTATTTATAATACACAGGCAGCTCTCGGAGCTGATGCGTGTATATCTATCTGTGTGTATGTGTATTTGTAATCTATCTCATCCTGTTTTCTGTATTCTGACTTATTACTAGTATTTGTTTAGTTATATTTGAAAATGCTTAAATAAAGAGATAGGCTTCTGGCGTATTGTACGGCCCAAGTTCACGAATACATAACGGACGGCCATTGATCAAGTGACAGATAATATGAATTATAATGTAGCTAAACCGTTTAAACCGTGGAAAGTGCCTAGGACTAGTTTCATAAATACAAGCTGCATATTTTCTTACAGTCTCGCCACAAGCAGAAAATATCTAGTAAAGACACGGAAATACACAAGAATAAGAGGGAGTTGACGAAACTAGAGAAAGAGATTAACGCTACGAATGAATCCAGAACACGTTTAGAGGCGCTTGAGAAGAAACTGAGCGACGCAGAAACGTGAGTTAAACTTCAACTGGTACCAGCGGTCCTGAAGGTAGCCGTTTACCTGCGCTTTCAATTATATTGTGCAGCCAAATGGCTACCATCAGACCGGCCGAGTTTTATCGGCAGAACTAAACAGATAATAAATATTTGTTTTGTTATAAAATATGGTTTTCAGTTCACTCGCCCGCCCCGTTTACAAAGGGTGCTATGGAGATAACATATTATTTATACTTTTAGTGAGCATCAAACTGCCGAGAAGGAGTTGAACCCTGAAGAGTGCCAACAGGAGATCACTGATGACGAGAAGGCGATAGACCAACATGACAAAGAGTTGGATGAACTGAGTGCCAAGGTAAAATTTAATGTTTTATACGCGATACGCGGCATTGCACATAGGTTCTTCTGCTGTCTCCTGTGGAATTAACACCAGTTGCTAAATAGATTACTAGATAATGCCAAATAAATGCTACCCCACTGTACTCATGCACGTTCCACGATCTTATCAACCCTGGTTCGCTCGCAAATTCAGTCATTGAATCCTATACTATTAAACAAGCAATATTTGTTTGTAATCACGTTATCGAAAATGGCTTTAACGATTTCGATTAAATTTGGCTATATGGTAGTTTTTGGGGGCGAAAAATCTCCGGGAGAAAGTGTTTTTCCAAATTTAGGATAAGCTAGTGGATGATCTGCGAGATCAGTTTCTGGATGTTTGTCCAAATACAGCGTGTATTTTTTTTCTTCGAAAAATCGATCTTAAATGTAAATGTATGTAATATAAGGTATTTTTGATTAGTTCATAAAATCAATTGATCAACTTCTAAATCCGACTGTTTTGGATCGATCGCACCAGTTGCTTCATAATAACGGACCAACAAACAGTTAACAGTATCTCTCTACTGTTTTTTTTTTTTTTCCCAGGTCACGAAACTACAAAAGCAGCAAGCTAAAATCCAGGAGCGAGACATGGTCGAAGGTATCCTTAAACAGAAGGAGAAGGAACTTGCTGTACTCATGAACAAACATAAGGTTGCATTGACTGAGATCCTTGGAAGCGTTCCGGAGAAAGAATTCGCGCTATCCGTGAACAAGTTCGAGTGTGATATCCGCTCTAAGGTCGATACTATGAAAAAGAAACTGAAGGAGAGGCAAATTGAGGTATATACAATCTTTTGTCGATAACTTGCTTTACTTCTTTCAAAGAGACTTCTTTTTAGTGAAAATTTATCCTTTTTGTCAAAAAAAGGAGTTTACCAAACGTCCAAACCTATTTCTGCCGCAAAGCAGTTGTGCTTGCTGTGTTCCGGTTTTAAGGGTATGGGTGTCGGGGAAATTACAGGCACATGAGACTTTCATCTTTATGTCTCAGGGTGGCGGGCGCAATGCAGTGCCACATAGGGTGCGTCCTAGGTGGACGTGACCTGTGAGGTAATGCATTGTTAAAGGTATAGATTACCGGCATTTGCTTGCTCCGTCATTCACGAAGCTAAAAAAAAAACTTCCATGCAATTGTGCGAGTATATGCACGCCGTACTAGCTTTCCCATACTTACATTTTGGGTAATAAGAACTCATGCTATTTAGCCTCTAAACATAGTTTAATTTTCTTTGCAGTCAACTAAACTAGAGACTGAGCGTAAACACGTGCGCGATATGTTGAACGAGAAACGCGCTGAGCTCTCGAAAGCTGAGGACAAGATGTATAAGGCTTGCGGTACCCAGTCCTACGACAGCACCCTGGCTAAACACACAACGGCAGTAGAGAAGTTACAGGTACCTATGATTTTTAGTGAGACTACTTAGTAAACGAGAGACTTTAGTCAACAAAACGAGATACTTTAGTCAACAAATGACTAATGGGGAATGTGCCCAGGAGCTACATGATCTGATCCCACCATCTTCTTTTCATCATACGACAAGTAGGCGCACGGCTCAGTACCATCCTTACCTCATCAGTGGGTATACCCGCAATTCGCACTAAGCGTTTCGGTTCTACCTTTGTAATGCGAACAGCTAAGGAATGGAACAAGTTGCCGTCGTCTGTCTTTCCCGAAAACTATAATATGGGTATCTTTAAGGCAAGAGTGAATAGGTGCTTTCTAGACCTTCGTGCTTCAACGTCGCCCGCACCGTCACTTATCAACAGGTGAGGCCGCGGTCAATCGAGGGTCTAAAACGAGATACTTTAATCAATAAAACTAGAGACAGCGTGTTCCGCGTTCAAGAACTTTCATGTATAATGTGGCCTAGATAAATCTTACACTAGTGTTATTTCAGGATGAACAAAACATACTGCAGTCTTCCTTGTTCATCTTCGCCAAGTACAAGAGCCAACTGACTGATAACAGCTGCTGTCCGCTCTGCAGCCGCGGATTCGACAACGAGAATGAGGTAAGTTTTAGGTGGGCGAGGGACAATAATAGTAATTGCTCACGGCTTCGCTTTGATAGCCTGATATGCCATATGTCCTCTTATATTCTCCACAAATTTAATCGATTAGTTGATAGAGTAACAAACAAGCATACAGACTTTCGCATTAATAATAGTAGTATTCGCGGCTAAAAACGGGGGTAAAAAGCAGCTAACAGTAGTCGCATATGATTTGTAACATCTGACATCTCACCTCCTTGGCACTCTCATGGTTCCTTGCTCCCAGTACCAACCTCTCGGAAAACGGTGAAATGCGCGCTTCCTGTTACAAACATCCGTCCCTTTTCACAAAATCACTCCCACAGATTGCAGGACAGCGAGAGGAAAGATGTAACACATCAAAAACAAACACAAACTTTTGCATTTATAATATGAATCACTGAAAACCATGTCTTATTCCCCAGGTCACAGAACTGATATCCCAACTGACCACCCAAGTGATGAACGTTCCATCCAAACTGGAGAAGGTGTCTGAGGATCTACAAAGAAACTCTGCTAAAAAGGATGAGCTTCTCAGTATGAAGGTGCTCAATGAAAAGATCACCTCATTGAAGGGAAAAGATATCCCGACGTTGGAGAAACGACTCAATGAAACTGATACGGTAAGAAGTTCTACAATACCGAATGAGCCTGGCCTTGTAGTAGATCCTTCTGGCTCCTCCCGTGGATGTCGTTAGATGCCGACCTAATAAGGTTGTATTTATTTTGTACACTTAAATTAGAACAGCAAACAGTTACAGTTACCAATTACACTTATTAAAGAATCAAGTTTTACGCCACGTCTATTTTCTTTCCGCACAGACTTTACACCCATCTTACCTTCCTCCACTCAAGGAAATTTGGTATTCCATTGCAATGAAGATTTTGAAAATGTAATACAAAATTTCCTTGGGTGAGGATGAGTCGAGTCGAGAAAAGTTGGAGGAACGACTCAGAAAGTCTCAATTCACAACAAGATGGCAGCGGTCCACAGCGCTGCTAAAATTTATCAAGCATTTTTACCTTGATTACTGATAACCACAGTATCGGTTGTTGCGCTGAATGGTCGCAGGCGCTGCCATCTTGTGAATTGAGCCTAACTGCTTAAGAAACTTGTACAGCCAAATATTTATAAAGTAATTTTTTCATCCGCTGCTAATTCGCATTTGGTTTGCGTAAAAAGAAGGTACTATAATTTTGCAATACTGCATGTTGAAATATAGGTCTTACTGTTCTTTATTAGGATTTAATATTCCCTGAATGTTTCAGAAAATAAAAGCTTGCACTGAAGCCATAGAGGAGCTGCAAATGAGTCTCATAGAGCCAGAGCAGAAGATGCAAACGGCTAAGCAGATCCACGGTGAAATGCCACTGCTGGACCGTAACCTGGCCGATACCAAGACTATACTCAAAAACGTAAGTGGACATTCCAATATGCTATATACTGTATCCAATATACAGGCTGTTGCGCACAAGCCATTACTCCCTGAATTTACGGAGGAAAAAATGTTTACCGGGTGTTGATTCGTACTCGCGTCATATATTTACAACGAAACAAGTTATTTTATAGAAACCTAAATCCTAATAAAACAATAAATTCCAGCTTGACAATTTGAAAACGCTATGCGCGGATATCGACACGGAAATGTCGCTGGACGAGGCGACGTCCAAGCAGACGGACCTGCGCCAGAAGCTGACCACGCTGCGGAGCCGCGTCAAGATCTCGCAGAAGAAACTCAACGTGTACAACAAGAAGCTGCAGACCATGTCCGATAAGAAGAACAAGATCAAGGAGGAACTTCTGAACGTGCAGAAGAAGGTAAAGCCTAGGTTAGGTAAACCGCTCGGTGTTTTTAAGCGAACATGCGGGTAGCGTTTATTCCATACAAACTAATTCCGATGTTTCCTCCCGGATACTGCCAGGCCCCTATGTTGTATTTTTACTACACTCATCAACACGGTCTAGGGATATTTCATACTCAATTAAATAACTCGAAAAGTACTGGCCGCATTGGAATCTTTTATACACCGATTTGTTTGTAATTAGACTAATTACAAATTCAAATTTTTGAAAATTCTTTTGTTTCGGTGGCATACAAATGTTTTGATGTGTAGGAGAGGGAATTTTCATTTGTGCGAAATTTAGAAAACAATACGAATTACGTTTAGTTACAGTTTTTTTTCATTTTTAAATCACACTAATATTATAAAAGCGAAAGTTTGTGAGTGTGTGAATGTGTTAGTGTGTTTGTTACCTCTTCACGCTGAAACGGCTAAACGGATTTGGATGAAATTTGGAATGGAGGTAACTTGACTCCCGGAATAACATATAGGCACATTTTTATCCCGATATTCCCTCGGGATCGAGACTTATAAGAGACTATCAACGTACAGCCTAAACCGTAAGACCTAGAGACCTGAAATTAGGAGGCCATGTTCCTTTTATGATCTAGGGGTGCACTAAGACAGGAATTTCCGATATTAGCTCTCTAAGGGGTCCAAAATGGGCTTTTAATATACATCAAAAATGCTCTGTATTGCAGAAACCGTTGGTAGTAGAACCTTGAAAATTTTAAAGGAGATTCCTCAATTAAAATTAACAAACAAGTATTTCAGCGGTACCTGAAATTTTCCTGAAAAACGGCAAGGGAACGTTTTCTTTGTGAAAGAAGAATACTTTGGTTTTTACAACGCATCTGGTCGTAGAGACTTGAAATTTGGATAGTGTGTTTCTTTTAAGGTGTAAAGTTGTACTAAGAAATGAATTTGGAAAAAATATTCTCTTTAGGGGTAATAAAGGGCTTTTATTGTATACACTTTGCGTTTTGCAATGCACAGCTTAAACCACTGGACCTAGATACATGAAGCTTTGAGGATGTATTTCTTTTTGGGTGTAGGGTTGTACTAAGAAAGGATTCTGGAAAATTCACGCTGTTAGGGGTCCAAAACGGCTTTGAATGTAAAACTAAAACGCTTCGTGTATCGGAAACCGTTGGTAGTAGATACTTTAAAATGCACAGGTAGATTCCTTAAACAAAAGTAGCACATATATATATATCAGCAGTACCTGAAATTTTACTGAAAAAAGGTATGGGAACGTTTTCTTTGTAAATAAATATACTTTTCGTTTTAGCCAGATTTCAGCGTATTTCTACGATTTAAAAGTTAGCTCAGTTGATGTAGTAGTTGAGATCAAAATATTTCTAGGACCTTAGGGTTAAAATGGGACCCCTAAATTGAAAAAACTTGAGTATGGTGTCGTTTTAAAGGTCGTTTCACGGTGTAGTAATTGAGATCAAAATATTTTCAGGAACTCAAGGTTAAAATGTAACCCCTAAATTGAAAAACTTGAGTTAGGTAAAAAAATATGAGAGACACTCTTATGTATTACCAGTCAAGGGAAAAACCAGTTTAAAAATCCACGCACACTTAAGTCAAGCAAAAAACCAGTTAAAAAATCCACACAAGCTTAAGTCAAGCAAAAAACCAGTTAAAAAAATACACAAAAACCAGTTAAATAAATCCAAACAAAAACCAGTTAAATAATTCCGCAAAAACCAGTTTTAAAAAAACCAGCTACCGCAGCGACTGCTTTGCTAAATATTTAGGTAAATTAGAGACTTAAAAACACACACATAAGTCAAGCAAAAAACCAGTTAAAAAAATACACAAAAACCAGTTGAATAAATCCACACAAAAACCAGTTAAATAAATCAGCAAAAACCAGTTAAAAAAAACCAGCTACCGCAGCGACTGCTATGCTAAATATTTAGCTAACTTAGAGACATTTTTATGTCTCTAAGTTAACTAAATATTAGGCACACACACACACTTAAGTCAAGCAAAAAACCAGTTAAAAAAAAAGCCTGACCGACTGTCTGACTGACTGACTTTAGACTCCTAGAGACTTTAAATTTGGAGGCTATGTTCCCTTTATGGTCTAGAGGTGCACTAAGAAAGGAATTTCCAATGTTCGCTTTCTAAGGGGTCCAAAATTGGCTTTTAATATACAACAAAAAAGCTCAGTATTTTGGAACCTTGAAAATTTAAAAGGAGATTCCTTAAATAATATTCAAAATCAAGAAAATTGGCAGGGAAAGTTTTATTTGTAATAAAATAGTTTTTACAACGCATATCCTAAATCACTGGACTTGAAATTTGGAGATTGTATTTATTTTAAGGCTTAAAGATGTACTAAAAAAGAAATTTATAAAATTGTCCTCATTAGGGGTCCAAAAAAGAGCTTCTAATGTATATTCTTTGCGTTTTGCAACGCACAGCCTAAACCGCTGGACCGAGATACATGAAGTTTGGTGGATTAATTTATTTTTGGGTGTAGGGTTGTACTAAGAAAGGGTTTTTGAAAAATCAACTTGGAAGGGGTCCAAGACGGCTTTTAATGTAAAACTAAAATGTTTCGTATTTCGGAAACCGTTGGTAGAAACTTTAAAATTCACAGGTAGATTCCTGAAATAAAAAAAGCAAAGAATATGCTTCAGCACCAGCAGTATCTGAAATTTTACTGAAAAAAGGTATGGAAACGTTTTCTTTGTAAATATATACACTTTACGTTTTAGCCAGATTTCAGCGTATTTCGACAATTTAAAAATTAGTTTCTTGGTGTAGTAGTTGAGATCAAAATATTTTCAGGACCTCAAGGTTAAAATGGGACCTCTAAATTTAAAAACTTAAGTATCGTGTCGTTTCAAAGGTCGTTTCACATTGTACTCGTCGAGATCAAAATATTTTCAGGACCTCTAGGTTAAAATGGGACCCCTAAATTGAAAAAATAGAGTATGTGTCGTTTCAAAGGTCGTGTCACGGTATCGTAGTTGAGATTAAAACATTTTCATGAGGTTATAAAGTGACCCCTAAATTAAAAAACTTGAGTATGGTGTCGTTTCAAAGGTCGTTTCACGGTGTAGACGTGACGTTGTATTGACATACAAAATGTAAGAGACACACTTATATATTACCAGTCAAGCAAAAAACCAGTTAAAATAACCCAGCTACCACAGAGACTACTATGCATGCTATAAATATTAACACATAAAGTTATTTTAGGGACACGTAAAAACACACAAACTTAAGTCAAGCAAAAAACCAGTTAAAAGATCCAGCTGCCGCAGCGACTATTATGCACACTATAAATATGGACACTAAGTTAAATTAGAGACATGTTAAAACACAAACTTAAGTCAAGCAAAAAACCAGTTAAAATATCCAGCTGCCGCAGCGACTATTATGCACACTATAAATATTGACACTAAGTTAAATTAGAGACACATAAAAACACACACAATAGAAAAGCAAAAAACCAGTTAGAAAATCCAGCTACTGGAACGACTGCTATGAGTGCTATAAATATTGACACATAAAGTTAAATTAGAGACACATATAAACACACACACTTAAGTCAAGGAAAACACCAGTTGACAAATATCAAGCTACTGCAGTGACTGCTATGCACGCTATAAATATTGAGTAGAGATATACATAGAAACACACACACCCACACACACACTTAAGTTAAGCTAAAAATTTCCCCTTGAAAGTGGCCGTCTCAGTCACTATAAATAAACAAGGACAAACGTTAAAAGTGGCAGGTATTCACCTGGGCAGCCCTGATGTACTGCAGTAGATTTCTGATTCTACACCCAGGCACAATTTTGATTTTTTCCGTGCTAAGCATGTTGCAAACAGCTCATACTAATGACCTTTTCCAATAATGTTTTCCATGAAGTAGGTACCTAAACGACTGAGTTGCGAGCTTGGACTTCCATGGTTGCGAGCGACGAGTTCTGTCAGCTAGGATCCATCAGGAACTACACATTCTCATCATCTTAAAACTTGATGCGTTTTTCTTCGATGTCGAGTGGTTGTCTGGACCGCATGTGGCTGGTGCATACGCGTGGATAGTGAATTAAAGAATTGTATTTTTTCTATAAATCTGTTAAACCGCGGGGCTCAGCTAGTGAAAGATAAAGTTAAAATTGAGGTATTGTAGCCATGCAACGCCAACATTGTGTGTATCTAACCAAGCTGCTACCGTTCTCGCCGTGTGTGCCCGGGCATTGTCGTGCATGAGCAGGAAATCTTGCCCCATTTGTGTTCTGTGGGGCAAGATTACGGGCCCCAGCACCTGTTGGACGTATCGTTCTGCCGTCATATTGCCCCGCACCCAAACGAGATCCGTCCGTCCTCCAAGACGAATTCCTGCCCAAACCATAATTGTTCCTCCTTGGTATGGGTGAACTTCCTGAGGGTTCTGAAGACGGCTCCATCGTCCAGGAACTCGCCAAACACGCGTCCTTCGTGAATCTGGATGGAAGCCGAACCTGGATTCATCCGTGAACAGCACATTGGACCATTGCTCACGGCCCCAGTCCACGTGGTTCCGAACCCATTTTAATCGTCGTCCACGATTGCCTCTCCGTAAAGGTGGGACCCGGAGTGGTCTACGAGAGCGTAGATTGCTTTCATGCAGTCGCCTTCTTACAGTTTGGCCACTCACAAGCACTTTGTGTTCCACTCGCAGCCATTGTTGGACCAAATGAGTCGCCGTTGCATTTGGTTGAGTACGCGCAGTAATTTGCAAAAATCGGTCTTGTCTGGGGGTAGTGATGTGACTTGGCCCCCGGTGCCTCTCCGCTACTTCACCTGTGGCACGATAGCGTGTCCACAATCTTGAAATTACATTTTGGTGGGTCCCTATGGCCTCAGCAACATTACGCTGAACAGACCCAGCTTCCAGCATTCCCACAGCTCGTAACATCTCCGCCCTCGTCAAATGTTGGCGTTGCATGGCTACAATACCTCAATTTTAACTTTATCTTTCGTTTAAAGATGAAAAAAAAACTGTAACTAAACGTAATTCGTATTGTTTTCTAAATTTCGCACAAATGAAAATTCCCTCTCCTACACATCAAGACATTTTTATGCCACCGAAACAAAAGAATTTTCAAAAATTTGAATTTGGAATTAGTCTGAGATAAATTACAAACAAATCGGTGTATAAAAGATTCCAATGCGGCCAGTACTTTTCGAGTTATTTAATTGAGTATGAAAATTAAATATCCCTAGACCGTGTTGATGAGTGTATGTATGTTAGTTGTAAGGTATATATTACTATGGGCCTTTGTCTATGTACAATGTACAGTTTTCACTGTTGCCTGAAATAAATAAATGAATTGAATTGTAAATGAGGGAAAGGGGTCTCAAATGAAACAGGAGAAAATTCCTTAATTGAGATTTTTATTTACATATGCAAGATACACTTTCTAAGTATTGTACCTACATAACGACCTCTGTGGCGCGGCGGGTGAAGCTTGGCCGGCGACGCAGGAGGTTGCGGGTTCGATTCCCGCCTCGGAACAAATATTTGTGCGATCGCAGATATTTGTTCAGGGTGTTCTGGGTATTTTCTATGTATAATAAAAATATCTATCTATGTAATATATTGTATTAAGTATATCAGTTATCTAGTACCCATAACACAAGCTCTGCTTAGCTTGGGGCTAGATAATGTTGTGTGAACTGTCCAGGATTATTTATTTATTTATTTATTTATAAGTGACGACCTCTGTAGCGCGTCGGGCGACTAGCCGGCTGAGATGCGAAAGGTTTCGGGCTCGATTCCCGCTGCGGGACAAATGTTTATATGATCTGCAAATATTTGTTCCAGGTCTGGGTGTTATGGTACTATGGTACTCGTAGTTTCTGATACCCACGACACAGGGAATCCTAGAGTGGGATCAGGACTATGTATGTGACTTTTTTTTCATTTTGTTAATGACGTAACAAGCAGTTGGCCCAGCTGATGTTAAGCGGTACCCTTAGCCTTTAACAATGCATTGTCTCATAGGTCACGTCCACCAAGGACGCAACTTATGTGGCATTGCACTGCGCCCGCCACCCTGAGAGATAAAGATGAAAAGTCTCATGTGCCTGTAATTTCACCGGCACCCATACCCTTCAAACCGGAACACAGCAAAGCGAGCACTACGGCTTTGCGGCAGAATGGTATGGTGTATGTGGGTATGGTGGTAGTACTTCCCCGGACGAACTCTTTCACAAAAAAGCTCTACTACTAACAAAAACTGACTGTTATGTTATGTGAAGTACCTAATGTTGTTCACCGTAGTCGTGCTGTTGTTTTTATAACTTTTTGTGCTGCAGTTTTTGATGACATGCAATGTATTGAAAGGGGTTGACGATAACCTTTTGTCCAGGTGCAAGATCTGGTGAATCTTCAAGAGACGAAGAAGCAGCTGGAGAGTGATCGCGAGAAGCACATCCAGGAGCTCCAGGAGTTGCAGGATGGCCTGGCTCCGCTGCAGGAGGTGCTCAAGGGCAAGCAGGAGGCCAAGAACGAAACTGTCAAGAAATATAGGTACGCTGCTGGGCTTCTACTCACGACTAGCGAGAGTGATAGGGCCACAAGTACACTGGAGATATGGATGACGTTCTGCCAATTTTTGCAGAACTCAAATGTTCCTCTTTTCACATGTTTCACTTTATGCTGAGACATAATGAATATGCGGTGAAATTTCAGGCACATGAGACCTTCATCTTTATGTCTCAGGGTGGCGGGCGCATTGCAGTGCCACATAGGGCGCGTCCTAGGTGGACGTGACCTATGAGGTAATACATTGTTATAAGCAGAGCTTACTGCTCAACATCAGGTGGGACGTGACCTATGAGGTAATACATTGTTATAAGCAGAGCTTACTGCTCAACATCAGGTGGGCCATGGGCTTGTTCAGTCGAATCAGAAATACTATGTGTGGCCTATATAAAATCGTTGCGTGCCTGACTGAATGACTGACTATCAACGCACGCACACACTAAACCGTAAGTCCTAGAGACCTGAAATATAACGGATAAACTCATTTTTTGGTGAAGGATTGTACTAAGTAATTAATCACCCAAATTCACCCATAAGTGTTGTATGGAAAAAAAAACTACGCCGACTAACTCACGGGCTTTCCACTTATGTATTTATTCCAAAATGTTTCCAGGGGTTTGATCGAAATCAAGAACAATAGTATCACAAAAGTGGCCAGCTCATTCGACAAAGTGAAGGCTATTATGCAGGAAATAAATCAGCATAAAGACAAGAATATCCCCGGAGAAATGCAGAAACTGAAGGAAGCCAATGAGAAGGTGGCCGAGAAACAGAAGCAAATTGCAGAGGATAAGGAGGTGTTACTTAAGAAGATCGACGAGTTGAAGGATGAACTTTCCAAGCAAGAAGTAAGTAAAATGATAGATAGATAGATCTCTTTATTGTCTATTTACTCTACATAGTTATGTACTACTACTTCAGTGACATAGTACAGTTCAGTTCTTGAACAAGTGGCCTTTGCGGAGTAGACCACAATTTCGCCAATGTTACGTTTTAAAACAAGTTCAGCTTTAACATTGTCAGGCTAGGCGCACTCCGCACTTTTAGGTTAATTTAGACGGAGACTATTTTGAGACGCCTAAATTACGGCGCCAGTTTATACCGTACAGCACATCTTCAGACCGTTTAGACAATGATATTTTCAGCCGCCTAAATCTCGCCGCCAGTGACCAGCAAACCGACACTAGTGTCGTTTACACGGTGCCTGTTCAGTACCATTCATTAGCAGGGCGCTGAGCCGGCGGAAGTCGCTGGCGCCAAAAAATAGGCGCGTGTTCTACTCCGTGCCAGGACTAGCTAGCCGCGAAAAAATGGCACCGAAAGTGTTTATACGGCGCCTCTGGACTATGGATCTATTGAGATTGAACGCTTTTTTTAGGCGCCTTAATTTAGGCAGCTGAAAATAGTTTTCGTCTAAACCTACCTTTATTAGGTATGAAGCTACAAGTACGATGTTACCATGCAGATATCGAAACGAGCGTGCGTTATGTCACGTTTGGTCATAGCGAATAAGGGGGCTGGTGGGCCATGTGCTTGTTCCGTCAATCAAGCAGTTACATAAAAAAAACTTGCTTATTTATGTATTTTCCGTGTATGTTGTTGTGTACAGTTTGTATAAATGTGTTATGTATATTTGTTTTTTATTGTACATTCTCACACAGTTGTTTCTTATGTATTGTTTATTTGTTTACCTGTAGACTGTTACTCGTAACGCGACGTCACCCAGTCTAGGTTCAGGCTGAAAACCAGCGTCGATATCGTCCTCGGTCGCTATCGTCATTAAGCTGAGGCTGGACCTGTTTAGCCGCACACGTGTGGAAAGACCAATTTTACCCATTCCATTACGTAGGGTCTAGTTTTATGTTTAAGTTTAAAACCCTTTTTTTTAAGAAATATTTCTTTGTTTTTTTTGTTTACATTCTATTTTTTTTATTTGTTCTTTCTGTTAAGTGTGTGTGCTTCAAATAAATCTTTATTTTTTTTCTTATGTTCTTTACAGATTTACAAACGTGACTTGAGCGACAACCTGAAGCTGCGCAACACTAAAGTGGAGATCGAGAAGTGCGAGAAGGAGGACGTGGAGATCAACGAGAAGCTGAGCGGCATCAACCGCGAGATGCTCACGGAGAAGGAGCCGCTCATCACGCAGCACACCAAGCTGTTCCGCGAGAAGGCCAACGTTGAGGGCAGCTTGAACGAAATGAAGGTACACTAATCTTAATTTATCCACTCGGCATTTGGCACTTAAGTCTTCAACCAAAGTGGCCTGACGAAAATTCCAATTATGCAGAAATGTTGCAGACGATGGATATAGAAGAGCTGTATCTCCTCACACAAGCATATTTTTTGCTTAAAAGGAGACTCCAAACCCTGTTAAAATTGTAGACCTTAAGCTAACGAAATAAACATTTTATATTTTATATCTTTGATTTGTTTCTGTACCGCGCGCTAATTGTTCTTATCCAACTTCCCAGGTTAGTCTAAAATCAAGCAAGAAGGACTTAATGAAGGCTATGGCCAAGGACATTGAGAAGAAATACAGAGAGAAGGTTTACGAGCTACATGTCACTAAAGCTATCGATAAGGACATTAGGGACTACTCTGTGGCGTTGGAGAAATGCCTCATGGAGTTCCATAAGGAGAAGATGGAGAATATCAACCTTATTATTAGGTGTGTCTGATTTACATTAGGAGTTAAAGAATAAAATAAAGAATTGTCATCGTCATCAGCCTGTAGAAATCCACAGCTGGACATAGGCCTCCTCATATAATGCCACGACGAACCACCTCAATCCACTTCCTGCAATCTTTAAAATATTGACGGACCTCTTTTTTTTTACCTACTTGAATGAAGGAACAAGCAGATGGCCCTCCTGATGATAAGCTAGCTTGGGGCTAGATAATGTTGTGTGAACTGTCCAGCATTATTATTTATTTATTTTAAGCGATAACCTCTGCCTTTAACAATGCATTACCACATGGTCACGTCCACGTAGGACGCGCCCTGTGTGGCATTGCACTGCGCCTGCCACCTTAAGACTCAAAGATGAAAAGTCTAATGTGCCTGTAATTTCACTGGCACCCATACTCTTAAAACCGGAACACAGCAATGCAAGCATTACTGCTTTGCGGCAGAAATAGGTATGGTGGTAGTACTTCCCCGGACGAACTATTTCACAAAAAAGCTCTACTACTAAAAAACATTGTCACCACTATAGAACATTTGTTCCACAACTGTTATCGGTTCTGGGAAACATGTTATTTTCTGTGTTGTAGCTGCTGTACTGGCAGGTTATGTAGACTAATCAGCCGGCCTAGTCAAGTGGCATAGCGATTCCATTTCTACAGTCGTAATACAATACAATAGACCACGTGATATTTCGATAGATTACGTCAATCTCATACATTTTCTTTTCATTGGCTTTTCTACAAGCGATATCGCTTCTAGAATGTTACTTTGTCTACGGCCTCTGAAGTTCCTTTCATAGTTTTAAGGGGATTCTAACCAGGCCATATTTTCACTGCAATATGTGGCCGGCAACTATTGGTGTCCCTCTCCTACTCACATGTTAGAGAAAGACACCAATAGTTGTCGGCCACGTATTGCAGTAAAAATATGGCCCGTTTAGAAGCCCCTTTAAATAAAGATTTTGAATTTTAATTGTTTTGCTGAATTTTAATTTGTTTTTCTTTCAGGGAACTATGGAGGAAGATATACCGCGGCAATGATATTGATTATATCGAAATCAAGACCGAGGGTGACATTTCCGTGAACTCCGACCGTCGTAAATACGACTACAGGTAAATAGCAACAAATACAACTAATAATAAGAGAGCTCTATAAAAATCTTTCAATACTTTGCAGTCTTACTTACAGACTTAAACAAGCCTTTTTCCCCGAAAAGGTAGGCAGAGCCTCAATAGGCCTCTTTCCACTGTGTTCTTTTAGCTTGTTTAAAGATCACAAGTTTAGTGAAATTAAATGGAAGTGTATTCCGTGACTATCAAATTGGTGGAAATTGTTTAGTTTTATTAATTCTGCCACTGTTTTACTAAAACATGACTTGACTGAGACTTTGACGACTTGGAAGTAGTGTAATGGTACAAATTATACAACTAGAAAATGTAAAATTATAAAAAAAAACCTTATCAGTTTGTGATTGGGCGGCAAGCTATTCGCTGTATGTGATGGGCTAAGTAAAAAATTTAGGCAAACCCCTATCACTGCTTCTGATTAGGCTAAGTACAGGGTCTCTTATGTATTTTTGTAATGATTGTTTCCAGAGTGGTGCAATGCAAGAACGGAGTTGAAATAGATATGCGAGGCAGGTGCAGTGCCGGACAAAAGGTGTTGGCGTGTCTCATCATCAGGCTGGCTCTTGCTGAAACGTTCAGCTCAAGGTGAGAATTTAATTGCCTCGTGCCACTGTTTCAATCAGTGACCAGTCCCCCTATTCCCTATCTTGAAAGTCACTCAGTGACCAACGTTTGACAAGTAAAATTACCATCAATTGACAATTCTTAATGATATTTTTTTCTAATTTTGGTCATTCTAGTTGTCATTCGTTAGTCACCGAGTGACTTTCAGTTAGAGAATAGGGAGGCAGGTTATGGCCAATTCCCACCGCAGCATCCAATTTTGTGTGTTGCATCAGTGTTTCATACTAGCATTCCCAGAAGCGCATGGACCGCAACACAGACACCACAATGCCTCAAAACCAATGTGTTGCCAGTGAGCCAGTGATGACTTACGGCACTGAGACGACATTTTCATAGACAATCAAATCTAGCCAAAAGTTAGAGGTAACTTTGGGTTTTTTATATCAATCAAATGTTGTCCTATCGTGTTTCTGATACAGTGATCCCTCGGAATTATACTGTAGTATCCATGCGTATTTTTAAATTGAATATGGTACTTGATTTAGTCTGTTAAAAATAAAAACTACGATTAGGAATTTTGCGGCATACATACCCCACCTTAAGCACCGGTTCGGTGGCACTGAAAACGGCCTTGTGAACGTTGATGAAGGAACCAGTGTGTTGAAAAGATTAATTGCGACTCGCAGATACAGTGTGCAGATTTGTTTTCAGACTAGGCTCACTCACAATATTTTTCTTCACTGTTAGAAAGCATGCATACATTTTTTCCAGTGGAACAATCCATTGGGGCACGACTGGTATTCAAACCCAGTACTTTAGGATCTGTAGTCAGGGTCTACACCTCCAGTGCAATTTAATTGCGAATGATGTTAAAGGCCCCAGTACACAATGGGCCATGATGGGACATGCTTTCCAATGCGCCACTGTAGGCGATCATCGCGTAGATGTTCACACAATGGTGCATAGCTCATTGCTGCGTGGCGAAACATTTGTGATGGTCGTGCGCTATCCTGTCAGCGGTCGGTGACAAACTGCAATGGGCGATTGTGTGAACACCGCTGGCCACGCTACGCCACGATTCCTTTGAAGTGTGCCAAAAAACCCGATTGCGCGCCACGACGGCCAATCGTCCGCCATTGTATACCATTGCACCTAGCACACAATGCCGATGGCTTGTCGTGGCCCATCATGGGCCATTGTGTACTGGGGCCTTTATTTTTGTTGCGCAAAGTTCATAACATTGTGATTATTTTCAGATTCGGTATCCTAGCTCTGGATGAGCCAACCACCAACTTGGACGACGAAAACATCATCAGTCTGTGCACCGCGCTCGGGGAAATAGTGCAGGAGCGTATGACACAAAAGAACTTCATGTTTATCATCATCACTCACGATAAAGAGTTCATCAACTCGCTCGGTAACGTTGATAAAGTCTCCCACTACTATGAGGTATCCAGAAACGACGACGGAAAGTCTAGGATTAAGAGAATTAAGTTCACATAATTTCGATGATTTTTTTGTTTATAAGAAAGTTTTGTAAGAATAGTAAATGTAACCATTCCTGAAGAACAGATTTGATTAAATGGATAGTAAATAAGGCGGTGCCTTATACAAAAATCAATTTAATCATCATTACATCTTAGGATTTAATTAATAAAACTACTTTTATCTTATTATCTTGGTTTTATTTCAATTATTTAATATGGCTGCTCGCACCATCCCGAGATTCGATATCGCACAGCGTAAAATTATTGAAAAGTCTACAAAGGGCGATAGTAGGCATCGTGCTACGAAATTGTTACATCGCGTTATCCCAAAACATTGCAACATTGCAGATTTTGAGAAACCGACTTCAAAAAAAGGAAGAGGTTCTCAAGACGTCTGTTTATTTTTATCAGACTGCGCTAGGAGTGTTATGTTTTTCGAGTGCATGTATGTATGTATATTTCATGGGCACTCTGTAGTCGAAACAGCTTGATAAATTTTAGCTTGAGAGGTGTCGTTAGATTATTCTTAATTGTGAGAGTGACACTGGGTGTATCAAAATTGTACACGCAGTTGTTTTTTATTCAATAATTCTTGTTGTATGTATGTTTATCCGATATCAACCAATTTTGATGATTGTTGATGTATATTGTATGCATATCCGATGATCCCGAAGGGGGTCCCATTTAAATTTTGTTTCAGAGGGATCGAAGCTTTTCCCGTATAACTTAAAAACCTTGTCATCTCTTGGAATCACGACTTTCTGTAACATTTCATGGGACAGATTTTCTTCTTTTTTTTTCGATGATAGTTTTGTATGAGGCCAGTGTCACCTTGAGTGAGCAAAATGACGCGAGTTCATGAGCATCTGATGATGGAGTTCAAGATAGAAACCGGAAACTTCACATCAAAGGATAGACGATCTCGTCTTAGTTATTGGTTTAGAAATCGCATGGAAATAGCAATTTTTTTGGCGATGCGTATATTTTAATAGGGATTACACGACAGTTTTTGGTGATGCTAATATTTATGCAGGGACGATATGACAAAGCAGATTTTAACAGCCACATTTTAACAACACACACCCAACAGTCGCGTACGCAGTCATGATAAGCATCCCATACTTGGATTCTATGTGTCATGGATATCGGGAACTACGACTTCCATGGTAACATAACAGCCAGCAACATGTTTTTGTCCATAGTAGCCAGGGACAAAAAAATCCAGATCATACAAACATTTGTTCCGCAGCTGACTCGAACCTGCAACATCTCTCATCTCAGCCGGTTACTCGCCCGCCGCGCCACAGAGGTCGTCAATATTTTTGTTTTTTTGACAATGCGGTATCGCGTCTCGTTTGTGCGAGCAGCCTAACTGATAGCTGATTACTATAGGTACCCACCCACTCAGCTTATAAATAGATAGCATTTTAATATTTAATTTAATTTATACTTATTCCAGTAATACTATTGAGTGGTTCACAAATACCATTCTGATCAATACACAGTATCTTGCTTTCTTGTAGGACACTCAAAGTAACTCCTAGAAGTTCAGCTATTTGCGTAGAAGGAAAAGACAGTGATAGGCACTTCATCAAGTATGGAATTAACTCCTCGGTAAAACACACGCACAATGATACAAAGTTGTTCCTTTCTATATCTGTAAATCCTTGCTGCTCTCTGTGGTAGAAACCCACTAGAACTTGAACAGCTTTAACGAAAGACTGCCTGAAAGAATTGTACACCTCTTTGACTATATTCAACGGAGCGGTGACTCGGAACAAGTTCAAAACTGTGAGCATCCCATTGCAGTACTCCGCTGAAGGATAGTAGTCTAGTAAGTTTTCTGGTGGTCCACTAGCCACATTCTCATTGAGAGGTCTGGGCACGTTTTTGATGCTGGGTACTTTGTAGGAACGCATTTGGCTATCGAAATGACTGTCAGCTCTATCTATTCCGTTGTGGAATTGAATCAGGATGTTGTTTCGGTAGAGCGGTGTTAGTACGCATCGCATATCAGCGCCCACCCTTCCGAAGGAGAGGCCTAAGTACATGCATTGGTTTAGAAGTGATTCGAAGCTCGATTCGTCTTCCCTCATCAGGTCTTGATCCAGTATTTGCGCGAGTGCTTCCACCTGTAACAAACAGAACATTCTAGAGTAGAATATTGGCGTTTCCTGCCAGGAAGAGCCCATAGTCGGTGTCTAAGCCAGGGCTTGATTACGTTACCAAATCCCATTAAAAGTAACGTTACTTTCATACAATTACCTACATAACCGTCTTCGCGGCGCCCGAATCGGACGTCTGTGTCATGTTCGCTCCTACATTTATTTACATTTAAAAACAATAACTTATTAGTTCACAACAACAAACCCTAACCAGTAAAAATTAGTGTCTACAATTGTGTGATTGTCACAAGTACTGGCTGTCGCAGTCGATCGCGGCGTATGCCCAGCGGTGAGTGAACGAGACACCGTATCCTATATTGTTTACCTGACGAACTGCTCGCCGGCCGGCCGAGGGTCCTACCACAAAAGTATTCGTATCGCTTAAGCATCACCTACCCAGCGTCGAATATACCATCCTGTGGGTAAGTGACGATGTGGCCGAAGATGAAGCACAAAGGTCTAGAAGGCACCTATTCACTCTTGACTTGAAGATACCCAGATTATAGTTTTCAGGAAAGACAGACGACGGTAGTGTATTCCACTCCTTAGCAGTTCGCATTATAAAGGTAGAACTGAAACGTTTTGTGCGAATAGAAGGTATACCAATGAGGTAAGGATGGTACTGAGCCGTACGCCTGCTCGTCCTATGATGAAAAGGAGATGGTGGGATCAGATCGTGCAGTTCCTGGGAGCATTCACCGAAATGTAACCTATAGAAGATCGCAAGGCATGCAACCTTACGGCGGTGCTCGAGACTCTGGATCTTAGTCTCCGCCATATGTTGCTCACCTATAAGCCTAAAAGCTCTACGTTCGATCGAGTCCAAGGCAGCAAGCTGGTGTTTGGCCGAGCCATCCCAAACATGGCAGCAGTACTCCATACCAGCCCGGACTTGTGCTTTATATAAACTGAGAAGCTGTCCTGGTGTGAAGTAACGCTTTACCTTATTCAGGATGCCTAGCTTCATGGCAGCTGTTTTTGCCTTAGACTCGATGAAGGAGCCAAAGTTGAGAGTAGGCGTGAGCGAAACACCTAAGAGCTCGAGGTGATCTCCTATAGCTACAGGTACATCTCGGAATACAGGAACTTGGAGAAACGGACTTTTTTTCGCCGAGAAGAGACAAGCCTGCGTTTTAGAGGCGTTGAACTTGACTAGATTGGCATCGCCCCAGTCGGATACAGCCTTGAGAGTCAAATTCAGACGCTGCAGCATCTCATCTCTTAACTCCTGAATTTCATTCTGCCTAGCTCGCGCAGTGGAAACATATCTCTCCACAACTGTGCTGTCGTCTGCATACCCAATGATACCGGGCATTAGCAGATCATTAATGTGCAGCAGAAACAGTGTGGCAGATAGCACTGACCCCTGAGGTACCCCGGCGTTAATAGCCAATTGATCCGACGAGCAGCCGTCAATAACTACTCGAATGGATCTTTCCCTCAGAAAGTCTGCGAGCCAGGAGCAGAATTGAACTGGCAGTCCGTAGGCAGGAAGCTTGCCAATAAGGCTAGCGTGCCAAACCCTATCAAAAGCCTTCGAGACGTCTAATGAAACAGCCAGTGCTTCACCATATTTCTCGATGGCCTCGCTCCAAATGTGCGTTGCATACACAAGAAGGTCCCCAGTAGACCTGTTTTGGCGAAACCCGTATTGGCGATCACTGAGGAGGTCGTTACCTTCGAGGTATGCAAGGAGCTTCCTATTCAGTACACGCTCCATACATTTACAAAGTAGGGAGGTGACTGAAATAGGGCGATAGTTTGACGTCAAGTCAGCACACAAGTAGTTGTAGTCAGCACGACTGCCTTTCTTGGGTACAGGCTGCACGTTAGCGAGCTTCCAAGATTTAGGGACATCACCAGTTTTCAAAGAGAGGCGGAAAAGTCGCGTTAATACTGGAGACAACTCAGGGGCACAGGTTTTCAACACTATGGCCGAGATACCATCCGGACCGCTAGCTTTATTCACGTCGAGACTACGTAGCGTTCTGAGCACTTCCTTTTGCTGGATGCGAATTTCCTGCATTGAAGCTTCGCACCGAGGAAGGCTGGGTGGAGTTTCGCCAGAGGTGTCAAGACGCGAAGCCTCCGCAAATTGAGTGGCAAATAAATTTGCTTTCTCAACCGCAGCGTGAGCTAGGGACCCGTCCGGTTTCAGTAGTGGAGGGAGTGAAGGGCGGCTGAAGTTCGCTTCCACCGACTTAGCCAGAGACCAGAAAGCTTTACTTCCCGCAGGGTACGCGGCAAGTTTAGCCCCCAGACGGCCAATCCGATCGAAGCGAGCCTTCACCTTATTGCAAGACTTGGCGGCTTTGTTAAAGGCTTTCTTCTTAATCCGTGCATCCGAGGTCTTACCGTTTCTTGCTTCGACCCAGGCTAGGTAAGCCGCATGTTTAAGCGCTTCTGCGCTAGCACACGCGGGACTAAACCATGGGCGAGCATTGTCTGAAGGTGAAGCATCGGAGAATGGAATAAAATACTCCATTGCTCTTTTGATCACCTCCGAAACAGCATCAGCACAGACCGTCGGGTCACAAGAAGAAAAACAGGTTTGCCGCCAAGGATAAGAAGCGAAGAAATGTCGCATCTCATCCCAATCTGCCGACTTGTAACGCCACACTCGTCTACTACCTCTGGGCGAGGGATCGGGTGGCGAGTATGACGATACAGACCTCACCACACAGTGATCTGATGTACCCAAAGGAGGCAACACTGATACTGAGTGGTGATCCGGCCCGTTCGTCAGCAGAAGGTCCAAGCAGTTGGCTGTGTGGTCCTCAACGTCAGGAATTCTGGTTGCCTCATTGACCAGCTGAGTGAGATTTAGCGTGAGTGCAAGTTTACACGCCTCTCTCCCAGCATGGTCGGTGAACTGGTATGGGAACAGCCACTGTTGGTGGTGGGCGTTAAAGTCCCCCAGAATCACCAGTTGGGCACCAGGATAACGTTGTTGGGCCACATCCGCGGCTTCACAGATGTAGTTGAACAACCTGGTTGTCTCGGAGTCTCCAGAGTGAGACCGATATAAACCAGCATAGATAATTTTATATAAGCCGGTGTCCACCAAAGTCCATAAAACGGAAAAATCGGGTTCTTCAAGGTCACGAAGACGCAGACAGCAAATGTCCTCCCGGACAAATAGACAAATACCAGCTTTGGGTTTAAAGTTGTGCTCCAGGGCATAGCCTGGGTATGTAAGGTAAGCTGTATCGGGAGGACATTGAATCTGCGTCTCCGTGAGGAATAATAAGTGTGGCTTAGTGGTCTCTAGGTGGTGGTGGACCGGATCGAGATTGGAGTGCAGTCCTCAAATATTGGAGAAGTGCACTTGAAGCGAGAGGAAGTGCTTCCGCTGTAAAGACAACTTATTATTTCTGGACTTTTTCATATTGTTTCTTGAGTGTTAGGTTTGTGGGAAAAACGGCTGTTGAGCGAGGCACTGACCAGCGAAAACTTAGAGACTTACAGCAGGCTCTTGCGCCAGTGGGAGACTAGACTGGAGACTGCGGGGACGCCCGAACCCCCCCAGGAATGGCCATCGGGTCCTCTCATCCGGTCGCCAACCGGCACGATGGAGCATTCTGGGATTTTTCGCGAGGCGGCGGGGCAGCCTTTCATGAGTGGCTAACTCACTAGTTGGGCCCCCTACAACCTGCGGTCGGCCAGCGGAGAACCGTGCTTCGGATCCCGCTACCCTCCAAGCCTAGCCTTCCGGCACACTTGCACCACTGCGGTCTCTAAACCGCACATGCTGAATCAAGTGCACGAACTGCTCAAACCCGTCACTTCCACGATGGCTACACTGGACATCAGTCCGAAACACGACAATGTCGCTTCACGGACTGGCTTTGTCCAGTGGGTGGTGACAAGCCACGGCCGAAGCCTACCACCAGAAATGTTGTTACCCGTTTGGCACCACCCAGAGATCACGTGTAGGGACGCAAGGGTATTTTCCTATGGACGCGGGTAACTTCGATCTCCAAAAACTATTTACTAATGAATACTCTCGAACGTACTCCACCATCAAGTTATGGCTCTGATTCTGACCTGTCAAGACATAAATTTAACCTGATGAAACATCGTAAAAGGAGAGAGGAGGAGATGGATAGTTGCCATTGCGAATCGTCGATGACTAAATTTCATAATTATATAATGGAAAATATTACACGTACGATCAAGTCAACGGTCGAGAGCGTAATTACTGAAAAGATGGATAAATTTTCGACTGATCTGGACAACATCAATATAAGAAATGAAGAAAATCACCAAAGACAACGCGGCTATTACGGCTTCCGTATCTGAGATAAAAGGACGTCTGAACGAGATTGAGGCATCAACTAACTTTGTAACTAATCGTCAAGATCAATTTGATTCGCGCCTGTGCTTAACTGAGCAGCGCACTAAAAACTTCGAACAGTATGAGAGTGATATTGCTGAGTTAAGAAACAAATATACAACCGTAAGTGCGGAATTGAAAGCAAGACAGCAATGGGATAGATTACTCAATCTAGAAGTGATTGGAGTTCCTGAGACTAACAGTGAGGACCTCGTGAAAGTACTCGCCATTATAGCAAAGTTTCTCGATGTCAACTTAACAGCGACCGACATCGAGTTCGCAAACAGGATTCAACCGAAGCAGCCGAAACCAGGTGCCCCACGTACTATTATCGTGAAATTGAGAAACCGAGTGGTGAAGGACAACTTACTGGCGGGCATCCGGCGCTATGATACCCCTAAACACATTTGTACAGTGTTTTTTTTTTTGTTTAGGGGTATCGTAGCTAAACTGATGATATTTATGAGATACTGTCAATTAAAACATGTATATTAAGTCTCCTCGTCGTCGTTTCGTATGAGGTAGTGCTGGCCTCTGGTGTCAGAGTTTGTCAAGCCGCCCGAGGGCCTCTGACATGGCTTATCGACTGCTATTAATCAATAACAGCCGGGACCGACAGCTTAACGTGCCCTCCGAAGCACAGAGCGATGGAAATCCACACATTAAGTCTCATAGTTCTCGCGAACTCAACTTTCGCTATCTGAAGAAGTGTCGATGAGCTGTAATGGGCAAAAAACACTAAAAAAATTGAATCTCGCGCTGCAAGCGTGAGCATCAATTTTTTTACGCAGCGCGTTATCGTTACGCGTATTTTTTTTCGATTGCCGGTCAAAATCGAAGTTCAGTCTGTTAGACAGACTAGTCTATTTAGTTCTAGTTTAGACTTAGTTAGTATAAACAAGTAATTACTTGTTGCTAAGTAATTTCTTAATGAAGTCATTACTTGAAGCTAGAATTCTTCAGTACAAAATTTTATTCTATAGTTGAGTAATGCACGTTACTTACTAAACACTGTCAAAAAGCTCCGAACCGAGTAATAAGCGTTGCTTAAGTAACGAAAGTGGTTACTATTACTTGATTAATAATTCTAACTTTTGACAGTTCTTACTTCGACCGATTTCTTAACTATGCAATAAAAATAGTTGCTCAAGTAATTACTTTTGCTTAAGTAATTACTTTGACTTGTCTATAAATACGAGTGTAAGTTTTTTAGAACGAGTGGCTAAAATGTAATGATATAGTACCTATATTTTTGAAAGAACCAGTGTAGTTGCCTCACGATAGTGCCGCGCGTCACTGACGCCCGCGGCTCAGAAGCCTTCATTAAGATACGTAAAGGAAACTACCTTCAACTTGAGCCAGCAAGACAAAGCGCTGGTGCCGCTGAGCTCATCATCCTTCACCTTCGACTCTTGGGAGTCCGAGAGGAATATAGACTTGTGCTGAGTCAGCACATTGAACAAGTGTATCCTGTGCAGTTCCACGATCCTGCGGAGTAGTCTTTCTGATGCTGGAAACAAATAAACCAAAAGTTATATTCGTGTTATGATTACCTGATTGTAGGAAATGTTTATTTGCACTGCTAATTGACCGAGCGAGCGAAGCGTCTTTGCATCAGCTTGGGCAAAAATTATTACGTATGTCCGCAATCTTGACGAAACTTGGTAAAGGGTAGTAGACCAGTTTTTAGTAGTAGTAGAGTTTTTTTGTGAAAGTGTTCGTCCGGGGAAGTACTACCCCCATACCTATTTCTGCCGCAAAGAAGTAGTGCTCGCATTGCTGTGTTCCATTTTGTAGAGTATGGGTGCCGGTGAAATCACAGGCAAATGAGATTTTTCATCTTTACGTGTCAGGATGGCGAGTGCAGTGCCACATAGGGTGCGTCCTAGGTGGACGTGACCTATGAGGTAATGCGTTGTTAAAGGCAGAGGTTACTGCTTAACATCAGGTGGGCATTATGATTGATCAGTCATTAACGAAGTAAAAAAAAAAGTGTTCAAAAACTTCTTTTTTTTTTAAACTTACTTTCAGTATTCTTGGCATCTTCCAAAGCTTTTTCAAACCAGGCGTTTCTAGCTTTCAAGAAGTGCAAATGTAACCCATCAGATATGGTGTTGAGCTGTTTGGCGGAGTACTGCATTGTGTTCTCATCATCATCTGTGGACTTGTACACCGTGTTGGCTCGCCGAAGATAGCCCAATATCTAGGGAAAGTAAACATTACTTTATTACATTACGCTAAGTACTATTTTACCTCTAGGAACTAAAGTATTTTTTATTTTATCTTTGTCGTTATTATCAACAGCCTTCAAAATTAATGAATAATTTCTCAACTTTTCAATGTTTCATTTTGGAAATATTTTTAAGTGAATTAATATATTTACATTATTTTTAATTTTTAAATAATATTTTTTTACATTGAAAATGTTTTTGTTGGGATCTCTTTATTTCAGATATCTGTGTCATACCTGTAAGCATTGAGGCAGCGGCAAATCATATCTGAGTTGGTTGAAGAGATGGAAGAGTGTCTCAAACCATAGAGTCATTATCTCGGATGTTGTATTCTGAAATAGGCAGAATTATATTTATCTAGTGAAGTTTATTTGCTAACCCGTCTGGGTAAATATGCTAGTTTTTTTACACATTTACACACACATTACTAGGGACATGTCCCCGAAAGGGGACAGATTTGGGGACAAACAGGAACTACTCCATCTTCCAACAACATCATCATCATCATCAGCCTATATAAGACCACTGCTGGACATAGGCCTCCCGCAATGTGCGCCATTTAGACCGATTTCCAGCTCTTTCCCATCCACTTTCTACCGGCCGCCTTACGCAGATCGTTGCTTCACCTAGCCGAGGGGCGCCCCACACTACCAATATAACCAACATAATAACATAATGGGCTTCCAACATAATATGCTGGAAATAATACCAAGGTGTCTCAGAACAGGTATAAAATCCCGAAAAAGTGGATTTTACCTATAAAATAAAAAATCAAATCCTGTAAAATCAAATTTTATCCTGAATTAATTTAATTATAATAATAATACATATTTACATATTTACCACTTGTCACGTCTATATTCCACGATGGTGCAACCCACTGTGAAAAGAGGCCCATTGAGGCTCTGCCTACCCTTTCGGGGAAAAAGTTGTGTGTCTAAGTATGTATGTATGTAAGTACATAAATACTTTTTATTTTTTTAAAACAGAATATTCTGGAGCACCTCTAAACTGGACAGATAAAAAATACTACTTACATATTTTTTAATCTGAAGAGAATCAGATGATAAACAATATATTTATTACTTGAACTTAGCATTCCTTAAACGGATCCTTTACATTACTAGTGTGGGGTCAGCTGAGTGTAGAGGTATTGGTAGAGCTTGACAGCTATTGCTCAACCTTACTTCAGAGCAACTGATTAAAACTTCAATTTGCATCAGAATGATGTGATTTATTGTGCCTTGCTTTCTGCACTGCAGTTCAAGCACCGAGTGTCCCGCAGAAAACGATTTTGTTGCCATCTGCCAGCAGTACTGTTAGGCTGGTCCTAGCCAAACAAAATAATCCTACTTATATGATAGATGTGAAAGTTTGAATGTTTCTTACATAAATATGCCTTCTGAACTGTTTCTGATAGTATTCGGTACTCATACACATACACTGGCTAGTTTTTATTCCAGTACCACGCAAGCGAAGCTGCTAGTGAACACTAGTAAATCATAAAACTGGTCAATACCTGAACAAAAGGAATTTCCGAGTATCTTTTCGAAAGATTTCTAACGAAGGTGAATATATCAAGTGCACTCTCATAGTCCTCTGCATTCAAAGCCTCTCGCATCAATGCCGGCAGCTCCAGGAGTTCCAGCAGTTTGTCACTTTGGTTACGAATAGTGGAGTACCGACTGCCAACAGAAATAGGTTAACAATTTAACCACATTAGACCGACGTACACGTCTGAGAAGACGTACACGTGTAAGGTTTGTGTGCTGGGTTCACAAAATAAACTTAAAAAGAGAAGTCGATGAATACCATACTCTTAAAGATTTAGATGAACCTCGCTTTTTCATGTACTTTCGCATGCCATAGGACAATTTGAAGAAATTCATGATATAATAGAAGCGGAATGACGCGTCTCAGACGTAGGACTACACTTTGCGCACGCGTTCAGACGTCCGACGAAGATCTGTGGTCGCAGGGCCGCGGTAGAATCCAATCGGGACCCCGTGACCCTGTCAAGTGTTAGTGCATCTCTAAACCACTCGTCAGATGGTGAGTGGTTTGATGATGCTCTAGCATTAATTATGGTGAAGGAAGGAATATCGATGGATTTTTAGTCGGTATGCCTTTGGGTGCTAGCCAACAGAGAGCCCGACAGACCCCTTCAGCTCTCCCCGAGCTGATGGATATGCGTAATGCATTTTCCCATCGTAAAAAAAAGGGTCGGCGTTGCGAACGGAGCGCATTGGATCTAATGTAGCTCTACAACTAGTTTCCATATAAAACGTGAAGGGTTTGACTAGTCTAGTTCGGCGAACGTGGACAGTCCAGTGTAGTTCTTCCTCGGGTTGGTAGAGATGTTCTACGATAACAATATCTGTCCCTACACTACTATTTTTTATATAGATGATGATATAAAGTCATATGCTATATAATTGAAACAAACTGGAGTAGCAGACCAGAACAGAGGAGTGGGCTATGATGGGCCATGTTAATGAAGAATATCTTACTTGTCACTTTGAAAATAACAACGTTTCCATACTATGTCTCCTACATTCAATTCTGCATCTTTCCGGCGTAAGCTTTGAATATATGTATATCCAACCCCAGACAAAAAAAAAACTCGTAAGTTATAGCGCTGCGTATTTTTAACATGAGAATGCCAGTGTTGTTTGGATTTTACCAAAAATACCAGATAAATACAAATACAAATACAAATATATTTATTTTGCCAATGACACAAAAACTTACAACAAAAACATTATCCAATTAATTAAATTAGCAAAAATGGTCGTCACTCAGCGTATGCTGCGACAGCGCAAACGCTGTGCAGCGCTGGTTTTACGTGACGCCAGTGTAGTGACGCCAGATAAGTGACCAAGGTTTTCGGCATACGTTTCGCAATGTAAGAAGAAACTCTTTTGGGTGATCATTATCTCTAAACTATCAATCATGGTGATATTGCCGAAGGTTGTTCATTTGAATACTCAGTTCAGGGAATACTGTCATTAGGCCTCATCATCATCAGCCCGAAGAATACCCTGGACTATAGTCCTCCCCAAAGAAATGCATCGGCGAAGCCTAGAGCCAAGTATATCGACTAACCTCATGCAGCCATTAACTAATTAAAACTAGACTAATTCTATTAACAATGCCAATAGCATGAGCAGGCCATATCGCTGTTAGAACTACCAACCACTCTGGAATAAAGGTTCTCAAGTGGCAACAACCAATCTGAAGGTGCAGCATGCAACATCCCTCCACTCAATTAAACAAGAACATTGTTACGGTTGCAGGAAGTTGGTGGATGAAGGCAGCTAAAGACCTTTTGCTATGTCATTATATGGAAAAGGCCTACAACCAACTGTGGATGTCTTACGGCTAATAATTATGATGAGTGTATTATCTATGCAAAGTACCTACCTCTTTTCTTTGACAATGTTACCGGCAACTTGTGAAAACCTTTCACATTCCTGAAGGAACTCCGGTGTTGTTTTAAGGAATGTTTCCAAAGACTCCTTCGATTTATCTAAATCCTTTATAACGGTTCGAGAAATCTCTGCCGTTTCTACAAATGTTTTGTAATTTGTAAAGGCCAACTCTTGTGTCTGTTCAGTAAGCTGTTTCATCTCTTCAGACAACCTTTCTGGCTCCTTTCGAATGTGTTCCCAGTTCTGTGATCCTAGTTTCTTTATGTAGTCAGTGATTTCGCCATATTTTTCCGCATTTTCTGTAGAAGTGTGTTAAAAATATTAGAAAAATATTCTACTAGGAAGATTGTAACAATACCTATATTTAACTACAATTAATTACCAGTTGATGAGCCCGGAAATAACAGTTCGCAGAGTTCTTTTAGTTCTTGACCCATTTTTTTGGGATTTATTCTCACAAAATTGATATTTTCTGTAAATAAATTATAAACTTATTTACTTTTTTTTGGGTCCATATCCCTTACGTTGCGTTTCACGTCTTCTTCTTCTTCTTCTTTTATTTGTGGCTACTGTGGCTTTAGTTTCCACAATTTTGCCAATGTCAATGTCTACAGGATATAAAACGGTAAGACGATGGAGATCTGAGAATATGAAAGTGGTCGGTCTTTGAAAAAGGGAGACTCAACTAGAAGTTATAACGAAGATGATTTATTTATTCTGAAAACCTAGGGACAACACAATTATATTACAACACAACACAAAATATGATAAATAAATAAATATAAAATATAAACATACATGAATATTACAATTTAATTTTATTTACACTAATAAATTTACATAAAAGCGCAATGAAAGGGGAAAAAACAAGGGATAGAAGGAATTTGGAAGAGAAAGGACGAGGGATTTCAGGGGGAGTGACATCATAAAGAGATAGCCGCAGCCTGGGGCAAGAGAAAAGTTTGTGATCGACATTGCCTTCATCCAATCCACATTCACACAGTCCCTGACCCTATTTTAGCAAGGTGAACTGGCGTACAAGCGTGACCTAATCGAAGACGAGAGATAGTGGAAGTCGTCGTTTTGTCAGCTTTACGGTACTTAAAGAACCATGGTTTAGTTGGAATTTCAGGTTGAATATCGCCGAAGTGTTTGCCTTTCAAAGACCTAGAAGTAAGCCACATTCTGGACCAAGATATATCTAGATGGAAACTAGGTTGTGAACAGAGATCATGGGAATACATTTTGAGGTAATCCAAAGAACCAATCTGAGCAGCCTGTTTCGCGCAGTTGCGTTTCACATTCACTTCATTTCTTAGTTTATGGCATCTGTGGCCAGCTGTCACAATTCTGCCAGTGTCAAATAATACATTTTTCTCTATGGATACACTATTTTTTTTTAGATTTATTTCACAGTATGGAAAAAAACTCCATCTACGGGAAAAATTAAAAACTATTTTTTAGCTGGTGCTCAGTATAAATAGCACGCACTTGACTTCAGAGGGGCAACTCCACCCGATTAAAGCCTCAGACTCCACCCGATTAAAGCCTCAGTCTCCACCCGATTAAAGTCGATTATCAAGGATCTTCATCCTAGAAAAGCCCCTGGTGCCGATGGCATCAGCAATAGAGTACTCAAACAGTTCTCTATTGCACTCATATACCTCCTAGTTAGCATCTTCAATGCGGCTATGTCCACTTGCACCTTCCCTGATGCCTGGAAAGAAGCCAATGTCATTGGTATTCGTAAACCAGGCAAAGATCAGGCTCAGCCCTCCAGTTACCGCCCCATTAGTCTCCTCAGCTCCCTGGGGAAGATATATGAGCGTCTCATTCTCAACCGCCTCTGGTCTTGTGTAAATGAGCTCAAGCTCCTACCAAATGAGCAGTTTGGTTTCCGCGCCAGACACTCATGTCCCCAACAGGTGCTCCACATCACGGAGCACGTCTTGTCCAAATTCAATCATACCTGGCCTGCGGGTACGGGAGCTATCTTCCTCGATGTAGCGAAAGCCTTCGACAAAGTCTGGCACAACGGCTTGATTTACAAGCTTTCCAAATTCGGAGTGCCAGATAGACTCGTGCTCATCCTACGAGACTATCTCCAAAGTCGTAGCTTTCGCTATCGCGTGGAAGGGACGCTCTCAGACCCGCACCCCATCGGAGCCGGAGTTCCTCAGGGCTCCGTTCTCGCCCCTCTCCTATTCACGCTGTATACCAGTGATATGCCCCGCTCCCACCATCAAGTGGAAATCGCCCTTTTCGCGGATGACACAGCCCTGTACACATCTGATTGTAACCCCAATCGGGTGTGTATACGTCTGCAAACCGCTCTTACAGCACTAGGTGAATGGTTCCGCAAATGGCGTATAGAGGAACCCCAACGAAAAGTGCAGCAGTGTACTTCTTGCGGGGTCGACCTACACCCAGAACGGTCCATCTCTTTGACAAACCCATTCCCTGGGTTAAGTCAGCCCGTTACTTGGGAGTGATCCTTGATAGTCGCTTGTCCTTTCTCCCTCACATCAAGAAGGTTAGCAACCACGCTAAATTCGTTCTCAGTCGCCTCACGTCACTTGTATGCAAGAATAGCAAAATGTCCCTTAGAAATAAGGTGACACTTTACAAAACTTGCATACGTCCCGTAATGACATACGCCTCAGTGGTGTTTGCTCATTCCAAACATGTCCAAAAGTTTCAAGTTGTCCAAAACCGATTCTTGCGAAAGGCCACTGGTTCGCCTTGGTACGTACGCAACGTAGACCTCCACCGCGATCTTGATCTCGAGTCAATTGCCCTTTTCATAAAGCACGCTTCCCAGCGGCATTATGACTTGGCTGCAAACCATACGAACCCTCTGATATCCTCCATCCCCGACTACCCCACAGAGCCTCCCTCTGACCAGTCCCTCCGTAGACCAAGACACGTTCTTGGTGATCCCGATGACCCTATCACTGCCGCTAATGCGGTAGTGACGTCATCCAGTCAAGACAGAGAAAACACTACACCCTTACACCGACCTCGCCGGCGAGGTCGAAGAACCTTCTAAGTACCTTCTGTACCTTCGCCTAAACCGGTACAAGCATGTTCCGGGGCGTTCTGTTCGATCCTCCCAACCTGGCAACAGCCCAAGCCGAGGTTCGTACCTAGTGGTGCCCTTGTGCTCGTTGCCCCAACCTAACTTTACTGGTTGAGAGCCATCTGCGCTCACCAAAAGCCCGGTAAAGCAGTCATGGCCCCAGGCGGTCAACTGCATTAAATTCCATTCGAAAAAAAAAAAAAAAAAACAGTGGGGCAAGTCCGAGTTTACACACACCATCGTAACGATGATCGTAACGGCGAGTGTACGTGTATTGCGTAGTAACTAGCTATTAATCTGTGACATTTTTGGCACAGATTAATAGCTATTTATTATGTTATACACGTACGATCGTGTTACGTTCACCGTTACGATGGTGTTTGCAAAACTCAGACTCACCCTCTGGCCGTTACGCTGAAACTATTAAGTAATTTGTGGTTACGGGGCTATTTCTCCCACATATTTCTTGAGAGGGAGCGAGCCTAAAGACGTGTACGTTGGAGCGTGGAGGAATGAATAAGTTCTCTCGCTATCTAGAGAGTATTATTATTATTCTGTGAATCATCCACTCCATGATTTGAAGTTTTCGATCGTAGACAGAGTACGTTTTATATGAATTTAGTGAGTGAGTGATATTTTATCTGCGGTTTGTGTCACATCGTCACATCACGGTCACACGCGAATGAATGAAAATTGAAATGGAAGATCATTGGAGGATAGCCATTTGCTTTTTAGCCGAATTTATTGAAAAATAATCGCTTCTACGCATCAGTGTATAATTTGGAGTAAAAAGGTGTATTTTTTTTGTTTTACAGATAAATCTGGTGAGCTGTGACTTAAAATTTGTCAACAGTTTGGTTATATTTTTGTTTTCATTGGTGATAAACTATCGCTACCTCTGTTCCGTGATTGCGTCATGTAAACGTTAATATACGTAAAAGAGCCTTGATCAACGCATTGCCCGAGACGTTTTCTCTAAGAACAACAGTTTTCCAGTGTTCCTACGAGTATAAATCGACTCTTTGTTAGATTTCTATGTTATCCAAAGGATAACCTTTTCTTTTGACAGGTATAACCTATAGTATAGCGATTTTTTTCTTCCATTTCTTGACACCATTTTTGTTTCGCCTCTCCATTTTATTATTAGCTCATACTTCCTCGTTACGGAAACTTTACAAGATTTCAGTGCCCTAAACTATGAGAGTAATTTCCGTAATAGTACTTAAATAATTAAGGTTATGTTGATGTTTTGATTGAGATTATAGGGTTGTCAAAGACAGTGCACTTTTGATTGATTTGAGCAGTGTACTCTATAAGAACAAATTTTAACATTTGTACTTACTAAACAATAGCCACTGTAGAAAATTCAGCATTTAGCATGAGATGTATTAGTTTTAGTGCTTATTGTACTGAAGCAAGATCTAGTACCCCTGGAAAATACCTATCTAGTATTATAGAATTTTATAATTGAGAAAACATTTCCATATGACACAAAATGCTCTGTGTCAACCAATTCCTCTGATGTAAGTATGATGTACTTAGTGAAACAATCTTGAAAATTATTCCAGAATTCATAAATGAGGGACCCGTAGTGTCATCATGGATGGAGACAGGGAGTTCAACCTCCATTGGGGAGGTGGAGAAGTAATTGTAAAGGTAAATACTAACACTTTGTCTTAGTTATTCCCTGAAACTTCCTTCACTCCAATTTTCCTTTGGTATTCCATTTCAATGAAGATTTTGAAAATGAAATAAAAATGAAACAAAACTTTTTTAACTCAGGGAACAGTTTAAGTTTTATCAAAATCGGTTCAGTAGTTTTCAATAATATCTGGAGTGTTTAGTGTGTACCACAATCACAAGAACCAAGATAAAAGTTTGGAAAACTAAAACCAGACTACAGAAAATCTTTACTGAAAAGTATGATAATGCTTGAGACCATTTGTCAAGAAATAAAAACATTTTCATATGTAATACATATATTTAGTATGTGCTCATCAAGACCATTCTTTTGATACAAAACATGATATGATTATCGTTTTTATAGAACATACATTTTTGCGTCAAAAACCGCATTTTTTTTTACAATTTCAATATTCCCAGTGAGACTCACTATAAAGATGAATTTAACGACATGTCAATCAAAATCAGTTAAGCCCTTTAGTAGTTACCGAGGGATCATAGGGACAGACATACATACACAGGTCAAACAAATAACTCTCCTTTTTGGCTTCGCCGCAGTCGGGTAAAAAACAAGTTGTAAAACATTACTATCTAGGAACAAAGGTGTCATTTTTACGTGTACGTTTCTACCTTTTAAATTATTTTTCTTTAATTAGTATTAAAGTCTGTTAAATTTATAAAGATTACTTTTTTGTGTTATTTTTATCATTGTTTCGACTATTTTAAATTTGCAGCACGAGCCAGGCAGTATTGACAATCAAGCAATATGTAGCATTGAGAGTGTACATGGTGCATACGCGAATATGGTAAGTGCTGTGTTATCTATATATTTGGGTGAATTGTAAGCTTTAAGTTAGTTTTTGTTCCAAGTTTGTGGATCAGATCATAAGTTAACTAGGAAGAGATGCTTCTCCACACCTCAGGGTGCCAAATACTGTACCATGTGACCATCAATTCCATACAAACGAAGCAGTATGCTTGCACCGCGAGTTTTGATCGGAAAAACCCAAACCAATGTATAAAAATATAACGAATTAAATGCATAGATCAGGGAGATGAACCTGAAAATGTTTGGGGTGTCAGCATACTTCTTCATTTGTATGGAATATTAAAGGATGTTGTAAACTACATTTGTGTATATGATCTGTAAGGAAAGCCTAGAGATAATTCTAAATTATTAAGTTAATGGCATTTTTGTTATGTATGACAAGTTGTAAAGCCTACCGCTGTTACTTAACTGTTTTATTTTTAACTACTTGAATGTGTGCATTATTTGTGGCATTGTACTGCACCCGCCACCCTGAGACATTAAGATGAAAAGTCTCATGTTGCTGTAATTTCACCGGCACCCATACCCTTCAAACCAGAACACAGCAATGCAAGCACTACTGCTTTGCGGCAGAAATAGGTATGGAGGTAGAACTTGTCTGCACAAACTCTTATCACAAAAAAGCTCTACTACTTCTAAAAGTTCCTACTACTTCTAAAAGTTACTACTACTGATAGTATACTAATATATTTAAATAGATTATCACGAGTATTTATCGCGTGATAACCTTATTATTTATTTTCCCCGACGTTGAACTGTTGCAATCGTGGTCTGGGGTTTACTTGAGTACATGTTGCTACCGTCTAGATTTCGAGAAAGCTTAAAAAATACTAGTATACTAGTAGTAACACGCAGCCAGGGTTCTTGCGGATTTTGTAACTCTGTACAAAATATCTGTATATGTAAACATCCATACATACGTAGACACACACCTTTTTCCTCGAAAGGGTAGACAGAGCCTCAATGGGCCTCTTTTCACAGTGGATTGCACCATCGTGGAACAGAGACGTGACAAGTGGTGAGCTCATTGCCGCCATTGCCTCCCACAACTGACTCGGCTAACGCTTACACATTCCATAATAAGCTAGCAGCCAGGACAAATCTTATACCAATGAATCTTATCAACAAGTCCGGGTTCCTTAGATGGCTTTTACGACATCCACGGGTGGAAACGGAGAGGTCTATTCTTAGGCCGGACACACCACAGCACTATGTTTTAATGCTGTTTCTATCCGAAATAATGATTTTGCGATTACCTAATAGATAGTTAGATAACTCTTTATTACATTCACCTTAAAATAAAATGAATCAACATACTTTAGGTGTTTATTATTTTTCAAGTGTAAACCACAGTTTATGGTTCCCGCTGGAACGGAATTTTTGGGTTACATTGAAATTTAATACTTTAGGTGTGTTACAAACTAGTTCACTGTGGTACAACGGGCGGCCTTATCGCTAAGAGCGATCTCTTCCAGGCAACCTACACATTTTACGGAGTCTAGTTGCATCAAGCTTTGAAGACAAAGTGCGTAAATTGGGTAATCACAGGAACGTCATTTCAGATAGACACAGCTATGCAACTGATAGCAATAGAGTTACGTACGCTGCAAGCGGATCTCTACCTCGCTACAGGCTACAAACTGGGCCGGGTGTGTGTCATTACGAAATCCTCTATTCAAAGTTTGTTTGACATTAAATTTGTGGGCACTATCAACTCGGCTAAGCGCCGATGGATACCATCTACAGGTGTTTAGTTCGAAAACTCTCGACTTAGTACTTGTTTTTCCTTCGACTTCCTTTTTTCCTTTTACTTTCGACTTAGTCGTAGCAGGTTTGGTGCGGATAAAACTTAGTACTATTGCCAAGAAATGACTGACACCGTTGCTATTTCTCAAAGTTTGTTGATTTCAATCGTTCAAACTAAGTCTCGGACATTGAACAGGAAGGTTTCTGAATTAAACACCTGTAGATGGCATCCATCGGCGCTTAGCCGAGTTGATAGGTAGTGCCCATAAATTACGTCGCCAGCGTTAGCTCGTTCCATGGCCAAAATGGTCAAGGAATCGCCTATAGGCGAAGATGCGGGTTCGAGTCCCGCTGAAACGGAATTTTTGGGTCTAATTTAATCCTTCATTCATTTAGACACCGGAAGAAATAATGGCGAACACAGATCAAATGGCAGCTGAGAACCTGATGTTTCTGGCTCAAGATGTGTGCTACACCGAAACTGCCGAGCTGGCTGATGACCCCAGCGTTGAGTGTGTCACTGAGGAGGTCATTACTGATGACTGGGTCGGTGGTGGTGGTCAGGAGAGGTGAGACTTATTGAGGTTTTTATCAGCATAGCCGCCAAATTTACACTGCTAGATGAGGCCTCGATGATAATGGAGGATGATGATAATGGAGGATGATGATAATGGAGGTTGATGAGGAGGATGATAATGGGGGGATTTTAATGATCAGCACAGCATGCTTTGCAGGCGGATTGGTGGTTGTTGTATTGTTTTGAAGTACCCGCTCAGGTGAATGCTGTTGCCTATCCCCTGATGTAATCCCTTAAGTCGGCTTTTACGACATCCACAGGGGCAACGGTGGGAGAGGCCATAGTACTACTATAACCATACACATAGTTCCTGAAACCCGAAATCATGACTGTTTGGTGTTATGGCATATTTACTAGCAGGTGAGCCATGACTGGCTGATTACTGCCCATAACAACTATAATTAACGAACTTGGATTAACTACCCTTCAGCAACGTAGAGAGCGTGGAGATCTAATAGAGACCTACAAGCTCCAAAGCTCCACTACAGTATACCAGATTTATCACAGACACTATATACCATGAACAATAATATAGGACTCAGAGGACACTCGCTGAAGCTGCAACGCGGGCCAAGTACCAGCAATCCGAGGATGCACATATTGCCTAATCGCGTCGTGCACACTTGGAACCGGCTACCAGAATCAGTGATCAGTGCCCCCTCAGTGAATTCTTTCAAAAATAGACTTGACAAAAATTTAAAGTGCACTGATAAGGACTAAGATGTACACACATCAGCTCTGAGAGCTAACTGTGTATTATAAATAAATAAAATAAAATAAATAACTCGTAAGGCAAGTCCACCTACGACACTAGGATGTGATTTATTTGTGACATAGCGAAAGGCTTCAGTGTATAAGTTGAGGATGAAAGTTTTAATCTTTTTTCAGAGTGGAAGTGCCCATGGAACATTTGTCAAACACTGCAGATATAAATGTAAAGGAAGAAAATGATGTCGAGGTTCCGTTACCGACTGATCAAGTGAGTATATTTTTTTTGAACTAGTTAGGTGAATGGCGGAATAATCAGATGGCCCACCTGATGTTATGCGGTGACCTCTGCCTTTAAAAATGCATTACCTCATAGGTCACATCCACCTAGGATGCGCCCTATGTGGCCTTGCACTGCGCCCGCCACCCTGAGACATATAGATGAAAGTCTCATGTGCCTGTAATTTCACCGTCACCCATACCCTTCAAACCGGAACACACCAATGCGAGCACTGCTGCTTTGCCGCAAGTCGTTTACCTTGTGCGGTTATGTCCAAGCTTCCGTAACAAAAATACCAACCCCGCGCTCTTAACACCACCAGTGCACTGCCGCGACTGAAGTGAGCACGCTGCTCCGCGCACGCGCGCGCGCACCCCGGTTACATCTCCCCCCGCTCCCTTCTTACCGCGCAGGAGATCCGCGAATAAGCAGTCGGCCTATAGTTACCTCAAATTAGTTCGTTCTCGGCCGTCTTCGCGATAGCACGTCGGACGTTAACAGAAAAAATGCTTAATTGCGCCATAGTGAACTGTAAAAATTGTTCGAAACAGCTATCCGTGCGAATGCAGACATTTCGTAGCATATAGTGCAAAATAAATCGGTACGCTTAGTTTCAAACAAATGTAGAGCTCGTTCACCGTAAGATTGCACCTATAAATACTCCATGGCAGGTGCCAACTTACGGTGAACGGTCCAGCTCGTTCACGGTAAGATGGCACCTGTAAATACTCCATGGCAGGTGCAATCTAACGGTGAACGGTCTCTACGTGTTTGCGGTGTCTATCTTGAGATATGGTCTGTGGTAATCACAATAGGTGTTGTGTGTCACAAGGTGTTGACGAATCTGCTGACCATATCCTGGTTTAATCCTTTAGTCTGGATTTAAGATATCCGCGTGAGAAGTCGAAGGGCTGGACACACCAAGGCTAGCATAAGCCTCCTCCAATTTCTTCCATTTTTGTGTTTTCAATATCATTTATCCATCGTTTGTATTGTCTTGTCCCAATCCTTGAATGCCAAGCTGTAACTCAAATGCTCCACTAATCAATCCCATCTCCATTTAAGGGCCCAGAGTTCTCTCCATAACGTGTTTTCAGACCGAAAGTTTGTCTGTAGACGTCGTCTACTAGACGTGGCCTCCTCCGTTGTATGCAATGGGTGGATTTTCTATAATTACAAATACAAACACAAATACAAATGTTTTTATTCAGTAATAAAAGATAATTAATTGCACGCTAGGTAGGCGGGTTGGGTACTCAGGTGGATGCTGCTGTACATCCCCTCGTGTAATCCCTTAGTACAGCTTTTGCATGCATGGGACGGAGGAGTCTATTCTTAGACCGGATAAACAGGGACACACTGTTGTTGTATCCTCTAAGGTTAATTCAGCGGTACGCGAACCCGCATCTTCGTTTATAATCGGCGATGCCTTGACCAGTTTGGCCATGGAACGAGCTATGACGCTGGAGACGAAATTAGTGGGCACTATCAACTCGGCTAAGCGCCGATGGATACTAATTTAATGTTATCCATAAGTATAGAATCCAAGTGTTATCCACTTAAAAAAATAACAAACTGTACGAGTATTACTACGTACATAGGCACACGCCTTTTTCCCCGAAAAGGCGAGAAAGAGCCAGAGCCTCAAATGGGCCTCTTTTCACCGTGGGCTGCACCACCGTGGGATATAGACGTGACAAGTGGTGAGCTCATCGCCGCCATTGCTTCCCACGACTGACTCTGCTAACGCTTTCCTTCAGTAATAACACATTTGTATAGGCTAGCAGCCAGGACAAATATTATACCAATGAATATTAAAAACAACTTCGGGTAACTAGTATTACTATACGACCTCTGTGGCCCGGCGGGCGAAGGTTCGCCTGCGACACAGGAGGTCCCCGCCTCGTAACAAATATTTGTACGATCTGCAGATAATTGTTCAGGGTGTTCTGAGTATTTCCTATGTTTAATAAAAATATCTATCTATGTAATGTATTGTATTAAGTATATCAGTTATTTAGTACCCATAACAAAAGCTCTGCTTAGCTTGGGGCTAGATAATGTTGTGTGAACTGTCCAGCATTATTCATTTATTGATTTATTACTAATTAGTTTTATTTTGCAGGAGATCAACTTGCACCTGCAGGACGAGTACACGGCGATGCGGCCTTGGCCGTGCGACTTCTGCTCGCGGCGCTTCCGCAAGAAGGCGGCGCTCATGAACCACATGGTGGCGCACCAGAACGACCGGCCGCACGCGTGCAACCTGTGCGGCGTGCGCTACGTGCGCAAGTGCGACCTCATGAACCATCTCAAGGTGCACGCCTTCGTGCCCGACAACGCAGACTCCGTCGACTTCGGTAACCGCTTTATATAACTGAACCACATGATGGCGCACAAGAACGACCGGCCGCACGCGTGCAACCTGTGCGGCGTGCGCTACGTGCGCAAGTGCGACCTCATGAACCATCTCAAGGTGCACGCCTTCGTGCCCGACAACGCAGACTCCGTCCACTTCGGTAACCGCTTTATATAACTGCGTCAATCACGGAACAAGAATTTGATAGTACTCGAAACTACAGACCGTTCACCGTAAGTTGGCTCCCGCCATGGAGTATTTACAGGTGCCATCTTACGGTGAACGAGCTGTATATGAAGTTTTGTTTCCTTCCTTACATTTTCTTGCAGCGCCCCTAGCGAAAACGAAGAGAAAACTAAGGACGCTGTCATTAAATGTATTGAAGGAAACGAAACTTCATATACACACGCCGGCACAATTAGGGGAACAAAGACAAAATGTGAAATTTTTCAAGAATTTTGTATATTTTTGGGGTTTTTTGAATTTTATTATTAATGTTATTAATAAGAGGTTAATACAAAATAAGATTACGGTTTTGTAAACCTTAATTTCAGGTGTAAAAAACACAAAACCAATAAATGCAAATTTTGAAATAAAAATCTTACAAGTTTTATACAGGTTTTATAAAGTTTGCAGAACAACAACAACACATTAATAACACGTATTGCTGCCACGGGCTCTTATGAGAGCCTGGATGCGTTTTCCCATGCTCCCAATGATGCCATCAATCATTTCTTGGGGCAAATTCTCCCACTCTTCGACTAAGGCCAATTTTAACTCTTCAACGTTCCTGGGAGTTGGGATTTTTTGATGTACCGATGGCGATGGCGATGGCGTCCCAAACGTGTTCAATATGGTTCATGTCAGGAGAACGTGCTGGCCAATCCATTTGCGTAATGGCAACTTCATTACAGTAATCGCGCACCACGCGCGCTGTGTGGGGCCGAGCGTTATCGCGCATAAACATAGTACATACTATATGAACAACTACTATATTCATATTTTAGTTACAAATACTATCAAATTCTCGTACTAAGCCTCCAGACTCCGCATTACTACATACTACACGTCACGTCCACCTAGGACGCGCCCTCATCCACGCGTGGAACATCCGTGCGTTAACCTTGCTGTGTTCCATCAATGGCGGCTATCAAAATGTCCGCTAGGGAGCTTTTTGCTGTTTGCATACATTAATCCGTGCATTGTACAACCACATGCCTGTGTGTAGTTGCGTGTTACATTTCGGGCCGGCCGTAGATCACCTGCTCAGTTCATTTCTTGACTACGCCCTCGGAGGGCGAAGCCCTTCCTGCGGAACGGATGTAAAATAGCAAAATGTATGAACAGATATTTATTTGCGCTCCGGATCCGTGTCTTTTCTAGGGCTTTTCTCTGTGAGCGCTGAGCTCGGCCCGGCCCGACCCGGCTGTGTGTGGATAGTCCTAAAAGGAGCGGGCACGCTAGCGCCTTGCTCATTCATAATTTTGTGTATTGCATGTGCGCATCGCGCGCGATCTCTCTCTTTATGAAACCACATTCCACACAAGTCTCAAGTTAAAATTCTTTATGAATTTTCTGATGTCATTGTTTCAGAAGAACTGCTAGAAAACAACCAAATTGTCAAACCAAAGAAGAAGAGAGGAAGACGGAAAAAGATACCAGTTCCAGAGGAGGTATGGTTTTGAATAACATGATTACACATCTTTTCTTGTTTGTGTGTTTGGCTCAAATCTTGAGAGACTATTTAAACTTAGTTTTCGTTATCCGACTAAGATGAAATTATGGCTTTCCATGGGGTGGTTCTTGTAGTCAATTAAGTCAGTTTTAAAAAAAAAAAGTTGTACTCGTTAAGGTAAGTTATATATGCATATTCAATTTTTTTTTATTATTATGGTGACTAAATAAATATCTTTTTCACTCGTCTTGCTCAAACAGTCCGTCAGTGTAGATGTAGCATACCAGAGCGTGGATAAAATACAGACCGTTCACCGTGATGTCCCAGCTCTGAATGAGCTGTAGCATATTTACCTCTAGGGTTTTTTTTGTTGTTTTTAATTTTTGCTATTTATTTCAACAGCCTACAAAATTAATGAACTCGACTTTTCCATGTTCCATTTTTGAAATATATTTTAATTGAATTTGTTTTTGTATAAGGAACTAAACTAATTCATATACTCGATTCTATAGCCTCCCTCGCTCGCTATGTCTCGTATGGAATGGCTCGTTTTAGTCCTTGGATGAACAATCTACTATTTATTGTTTTCATTCAATAAAACATTGTTTGTATTAGGATGAGTGGGAGAACATGACGTCAGCGCGCACACAGCAATGGTCGCGCCGAGGCCGGTCGCCGGCCAAGCCGCCGCCGTCGCCGCCCCCGCCTATGTCACCGCCGTCGCCGTCGTCACCGCCGTCACCGTCGTCTCCGCCGTCACCGCCGTCGCCGCCGTCACCACCGCCGGTGCCGACCGATCCATCGCGTCCGTTCGTGTGTTCGACTTGTGGCATCGGGTTCGCGAGGGAGAAGGCGCTGCAGTCGCATTCAAGGGTTAGTTGTTTAGTCTTAAGGACTAAACAACGCGCAAGAACGCGAAATTCAATATTTTGTTTTTTTTTGCTCATTACAGGTCATGAACAATTCTTCAGATAGCGAGAGTTGATTTCGCGAGAACTAGGAGACTTAACACACATGTTTTAATTGATAGTACCTCATAAATATCATCAGTTAAGCTACGAACAGATAGAACAGATACAGTTAAAAAAGAAAATAACTGTAAAAATGTGTTTTGGGGTATCGTAGCTTAACTCACGATATTTGTTGGCAAAAAACACCATAAAATTGAATGTCGCGTCTCATGCGAGAACAATCCACCTTTTTTTTTTCTTTATAATTGGCGCCGCACGGCTTGTGCATTTGCCATTTTCAAGTATCTGTATTTTCACTATATTGTATTTTCAATATATTTTGCAACGTTACACTCCTTCCAAGTCGTCAAAGTCACAGTCGAGTCATGTTTTAGTAAAACGGTGGCCAATTTTACTAAAACATTGGTAGACAAATTTCCACCAATTTCAAAAGTCACGCAATTCACTTCCATTTCATTTCACTACACTTGTGTTTTTTAAACGAGCTACATTAGTTAAAATAATTTTCACTAGAAACGGGATATTTACCATGATTTTTGAGTTTTATATGTTCCCGATATTTCGGCACAGTTGCATGCGCCATGATCACGGGAGAACTGACTAAAGTCTTTGCGAGTAGATGTTATTGGCAGATATATCGATCTACCCTCTTTCTCACTCTTTTATTACGAACGATACCACTACCATCGGTTTCATTGTCACAATTCACACCAACTCGACACACAACACTAACGGTGTCCGGACGCGTAGCAGGTACCACACTTTTTTGATTCTTACACATTCTTACCACAGGCTTCCATACTCCAGATAATTGAAAACCATCTTCTCTATTGAAGTTTCTGTACTTAGTAATCTCAATTGCCTCTTGTACCATTCTCGGTATGTAATGTCGCTCTGTCGAGATTACCTGCGGACTGTGTAGCTCGATCCAATGATTTGAGCCAGATTCCAAAAGGTGTTCTGCTATGGCTGACTTATGTATGTCCCTGTTCTTGACCGCTCGTATGTGCTCCTTAACCCGACACGCTATCGTACGTTTCGTTTGGCCAATGTACGAACTCCCACAGCTACAATCAATTTTATACACTCCTGGCTTTTCAAGTGGAAAACTGTCTTTTGGTGAACGCAAGTAGTGCGATATCTTCTTTAAGGGAGTGAAGATGGTCTTTACGGAAAACTTTTGCAGGACTTTCGCAATTTTGTCCGTCACCCCCTTAACATATGGCAGAAACGCTGGCCTACGTTCTACTCTGCATCTATGGGGTCTTGGCCTAGGTCGGGATGGTAATGACCGAAGCTTATATCCATTCTTACGCAACACATGCTGGACATGAGCTAGCTCACTTTCAATGTGATTCTCATCACACAGGTCAACTGCTCGGTTGGTGAGAGATGTTACCACTGAATTGAGCTGCCGAGGGTGGTGGTGCGAATCAGCATGAAGATATCGGTCCGTGTGTGTAGGTTTTCTGTAAACAGAGTGGCCTAACCCACCATCTTCTCGGACCTGTACCAATACGTCTAGGAAAGCCAAACGTCGATCACATTCCATCTCATACGTAAACCTCATCTTCGTATGTACTCCATTAAGATGTGCCAAAAGTAGTTCTATTTCTTCATTCCTTCCTTCCAAAATACAGAAAATGTCATCAACATACCTCTTCCACAATTTAATCGGTAAGGGGGCAGTCGAGATAGCCATATTCTCGAAATACTCCATCCAAATATTTGCCACTACGGGAGCAACTGGACTTCCCATAGCTACCCCATCTATTTGGAGATAGTAATTTCCCTTGTATACAAAATAATTTGTGGAGAGTATATGATGCACAAGCTTGGCGTACTCTGCAGGGATGTCATTTTCATGTATGCTCTTCTCAATCACCTTCATACAGTCAGCTAAGGGGACGTTTGTGAAGAGGGATTCCACATCGAAACTCACCATCTTCTCGCTGTCATCCACCTTTGTCTGCTTCAGAATATCTATGAAGTGACGCGAATCCTTCACGAAAGAAGAAGTGTTTCCCACCGTTTGTTGCAGTACTCCTGCTACATGCTTAGCTAACTCATAAGTCGGTGAGTCAATTTGACTCACAATGGGTCTCACCGGAGCATGCTGCTTATGCACTTTTGGTAGACCATATAGTTTAGGTGGCTGGATGTTTCTAGGACGCAACAGGTATTTCGTTACTTCCTCTCCGATAGCATGTAGGCTCTCCTTTATAATTTTCTGGGTACTACGATGTGTTCGGGCTGTCGGGTTGTAGTTCACCGGTTTGTATATACTGCCATCTTCCAACAAACTAAGGATTTTCTCCTCGTATTGTGTGACGTCCATAACCACTGTCGCATTCCCTTTATCCGCCTTCAGGATCATCAAGTCTGTATCCTGGCGCAAATCCCTTAACGCGTCTAGTTCTTCGTCTGTGATGTTCGGTTCAGGTGGTTTAGCATGACGTAGAATGAAAGCAATGTCTTGTCTTAGACACTCCGAGTCACCTAAAGGTATCATATTATAACGAATAACTTCTTCTACGTTACCGATCACTTTTTCATACGGGATGCGTTTCGTGGTAGGGGCAAAATTCAAACCCTTTTCCAACACTTTAAGAGCAGAGTCATTCAAAACCTTCTGGGACAAGTTAATTACTGTGTATAAAACACAAAAATCATGGTAAATATCCCGTTTCTAGTGAAAATTATGCACATAACCATGATAGTTTCAAAAGTTATATCGCGAACCGGTACGGGCCGGATATCGTCATAGTGGTGAAAGAGCTAGAACGCTTGCGGAAAAAGTGTGAGTGCCTGCGTGAGTCTGTGAACTTCTTAGTGAAGTGTCGTGACGCAGACCTAATACCTCTGTGCGTGCGGATTAAATCACGCAGTGACATTCCGGGATCCGCGAGTATTCTGCGACAAGCGAGTGTTAAGTTATTACGTAAGTCAATACGGAACACTAGACATTGGTTTCATTCGTCACAAGAGGAATTGTATAGGGTACATTCTAAGTGCAGTGGGGTGTTAGTGCATACGGATTTTGATATTTGTGACCGTATTACATACTTGCAAGCCCAACGCTCTGGGGAATTGAGTGCTTTCAAACAGAATCGTAAGTTCGAATCCTTACTGAGTAAACAAAAGCGAGTTGTCCCCTACCAGGGTGATAACTCATTGATAACTCGAACAGTAATTAACTTGTCCCAGAAGGTTTTGAATGACTCTGCTCTTAAAGTGTTGGAAAAGGGTTTGAATTTTGCCCCTACCACGAAACGCATCCCGTATGAAAAAGTGATCGGTAACGTAGAAGAAGTTATTCGTTATAATATGATACCTTTAGGTGACTCGGAGTGTCTAAGACAAGACATTGCTTTCATTCTACGTCATGCTAAACCACCTGAACCGAACATCACAGACGAAGAACTAGACGCGTTAAGGGATTTGCGCCAGGATACAGACTTGATGATCCTGAAGGCGGATAAAGGGAATGCGACAGTGGTTATGGACGTCACACAATACGAGGAGAAAATCCTTAGTTTGTTGGAAGATGGCAGTATATACAAACCGGTGAACTACAACCCGACAGCCCGAACACATCGTAGTACCCAGAAAATTATAAAGGAGAGCCTACATGCTATCGGAGAGGAAGTAACGAAATACCTGTTGCGTCCTAGAAACATCCAGCCACCTAAACTATATGGTCTACCAAAAGTGCATAAGCAGCATGCTCCGGTGAGACCCATTGTGAGTCAAATTGACTCACCGACTTATGAGTTAGCTAAGCATGTAGCAGGAGTACTGCAACAAACGGTGGGAAACACTTCTTCTTTCGTGAAGGATTCGCGTCACTTCATAGATATTCTGAAGCAGACAAAGGTGGATGACAGCGAGAAGATGGTGAGTTTCGATGTGGAATCCCTCTTCACAAACGTCCCCTTAGCTGACTGTATGAAGGTGATTGAGAAGAGCATACATGAAAATGACATCCCTGCAGAGTACGCCAAGCTTGTGCATCATATACTCTCCACAAATTATTTTGTATACAAGGGAAATTACTATCTCCAAATAGATGGGGTAGCTATGGGAAGTCCAGTTGCTCCCGTAGTGGCAAATATTTGGATGGAGTATTTCGAGAATATGGCTATCTCGACTGCCCCCTTACCGATTAAATTGTGGAAGAGGTATGTTGATGACATTTTCTGTATTTTGGAAGGAAGGAATGAAGAAATAGAACTACTTTTGGCACATCTTAATGGAGTACATACGAAGATGAGGTTTACGTATGAGATGGAATGTGATCGACGTTTGGCTTTCCTAGACGTATTGGTACAGGTCCGAGAAGATGGTGGGTTAGGCCACTCTGTTTACAGAAAACCTACACACACGGACCGATATCTTCATGCTGATTCGCACCACCACCCTCGGCAGCTCAATTCAGTGGTAACATCTCTCACCAACCGAGCAGTTGACCTGTGTGATGAGAATCACATTGAAAGTGAGCTAGCTCATGTCCAGCATGTGTTGCGTAAGAATGGATATAAGCTTCGGTCATTACCATCCCGACCTAGGCCAAGACCCCATAGATGCAGAGTAGAACGTAGGCCAGCGTTTCTGCCATATGTTAAGGGGGGTGACGGACAAAATTGCGAAAGTCCTGCAAAAGTTTTCCGTAAAGACCATCTTCACTCCCTTAAAGAAGATATCGCACTACTTGCGTTCACCAAAAGACAGTTTTCCACTTGAAAAGCCAGGAGTGTATAAAATTGATTGTAGCTGTGGGAGTTCGTACATTGGCCAAACGAAACGTACGATAGCGTGTCGGGTTAAGGAGCACATACGAGCGGTCAAGAACAGGGACATACATAAGTCAGCCATAGCAGAACACCTTTTGGAATCTGGCTCAAATCATTGGATCGAGCTACACAGTCCGCAGGTAATCTCGACAGAGCGACATTACATACCGAGAATGGTACAAGAGGCAATTGAGATTACTAAGTACAGAAACTTCAATAGAGAAGATGGTTTTCAATTATCTGGAGTATGGAAGCCTGTGGTAAGAATGTGTAAGAATCAAAAAAGTGTGGTACCTGCTACGCGTCCGGACACCGTTAGTGTTGTGTGTCGAGTTGGTGTGAATTGTGACAATGAAACCGATGGTAGTGGTATCGTTCGTAATAAAAGAGTGAGAAAGAGGGTAGATCGATATATCTGCCAATAACATCTACTCGCAAAGACTTTAGTCAGTTCTCCCGTGATCATGGCGCATGCAACTGTGCCGAAATATCGGGAACATATAAAACTCAAAAATCATGGTAAATATCCCGTTTCTAGTGAAAATTATGCACATAACCATGATAGTTTCAAAAGTTATTAGTTAAAATGCCACCAAAATAACACAAAATAACTCAAGAAAACACTAGGAAAAGAAATAAAATAAAAGTAGACAACGTCTCTTTTAGAAAATGGCGGGAAGAGTCCGCAATCCACCTTAAAGAACTTAATTAAATTCGTTCATTCATTCATAGACACGCGCCTTTTTCCCCGAAAGGGTAGGCAGAGCCTCAAATGGGCCTCTTCTCACAGTGGGTTGCACCATTGTGACAAGTGGTGAACTCATCGCCGCCATTGCTTCCCACGACTGACTCTGCTAACGCTTTCTTCCAGTAATAACACATTCCTTAAATAAGCTACCAACGAATCCTACAAACAAACAAAAAAGAGAGTAGAGTTTTTAGAGTTGTTTAAAAAATTCAAATCTTTTATTGGCTGTAAGCATTATGTATTAGACTAAGCAATGAATATCTAAGAGCTGTGGATTTTGTTTAATAAATAAATAAATAAAATAAACAAGTCAGGGCAATTAAATGTTTGATAACACTCTCTTAACAAGTGTCCAATTCCAAACCAACGTTATCAATGTTCGCAACGCCATGTCTCCCCCGTCTTTGATGCCACCCCTGTCACCACCATCATTGTCACCTCCAAACCAACGTTATCAATGTTCGCAACGCCATGTCTCCCCCGTCTTTGATGCCACCCCTGTCACCACCATCATTGTCACCTCCAAACCAACGTTATCAATGTTCGCAACGCCATGTCTCCCCGTCTTTGATGCCACCCCTGTCACCACCATCATTGTCACCTCCAAACCAACGTTATCAATGTTCGCAACGCCATGTCTCCCCGTCTTTGATGCCACCCCTGTCACCACCATCATTGTCACCTCCAAACCAACGTTATCAATGTTCGCAACGCCATGTCTCCCCCGTCTTTGATGCCACCCCTGTCACCACCATCATTGTCACCTCCAAACCAACGTTATCAATGTTCGCAACGCCATGTCTCCCCGTCTTTGATGCCACCCCTGTCACCACCATCATTGTCACCTCCAAACCAACGTTATCAATGTTCGCAACGCCATGTCTCCCCCGTCTTTGATGCCACCCCTGTCACCACCATCATTGTCACCTCCAAACCAACGTTATCAATGTTCGCAACGCCATGTCTCCCCGTCTTTGATGCCACCCCTGTCACCACCATCATTGTCACCTCCAAACCAACGTTATCAATGTTCGCAACGCCATGTCTCCCCCGTCTTTGATGCCACCCCTGTCACCACCATCATTGTCACCTCCAAACCAACGTTATCAATGTTCGCAACGCCATGTCTCCCCCGTCTTTGATGCCACCCCTGTCACCACCATCATTGTCACCTCCAAACCAACGTTATCAATGTTCGCAACGCCATGTCTCCCCCGTCTTTGATGCCACCCCTGTCACCACCATCATTGTCACCTCCAAACCAACGTTATCAATGTTCGCAAAGCCATGTCTCCCCCGTCTTTGATGCCACCCCTGTCACCACCATCATTGTCACCTCCAAACCAACGTTATCAATGTTCGCAACGCCATGTCTCCCCCGTCTTTGATGCCACCCCTGTCACCACCATCATTATCACCTCCAAACCAACGTTATCAATGTTCGCAACGCCATGTCTCCCCCGTCTTTGATGCCACCCCTGTCACCACCATCATTGTCACCTCCAAACCAACGTTATCAATGTTCGCAACGCCATGTCTCCCCCGTCTTTGATGCCACCCCAGTCACCACCATCATTGTCACCTCCAAACCAACGTTATCAATGTTCGCAACGCCATGTCTCCCCCGTCTTTGATGCCACCCCTGTCACCACCATCATTGTCACCTCCAAACCAACGTTATCAATGTTCGCAACGCCATGTCTCCCCCGTCTTTGATGCCACCCCTGTCACCACCATCATTGTCACCTCCAAACCAACGTTATCAATGTTCGCAACGCCATGTCTCCCCCGTCTTTGATGCCACCCCTGTCACCACCATCATTGTCACCTCCAAACCAACGTTATCAATGTTCGCAACGCCATGTCTCCCCCGTCTTTGATGCCACCCCTGTCACCACCATCATTGTCACCTCTAAACCAACGTTATCAATGTTCGCAACGCCATGTCTCCCCCGTCTTTGATGCCACCCCTGTCACCACCATCATTGTCACCTCCAAACCAACGTTATCAATGTTCGCAACGCCATGTCTCCCCCGTCTTTGATGCCACCCCTGTCACCACCATCATTGTCACCTCCAAACCAACGTTATCAATGTTCGCAACGCCATGTCTCCCCCGTCTTTGATGCCACCCCTGTCACCACCATCATTGTCACCTCCAAACCAACGTTATCAATGTTCGCAACGCCATATCTCCCCCGTCTTTGATGCCACCCCTGTCACCACCATCATTGTCACCTCCAAACCAACGTTATCAATGTTCGCAACGCCATGTCTCCCCCGTCTTTGATGCCACCCCTGTCACCACCATCATTGTCACCTCCAAACCAACGTTATCAATGTTCGCAACGCCATGTCTCCCCCGTCTTTGATGCCACCCCTGTCACCACCATCATTGTCACCTCCAAACCAACGTTATCAATGTTCGCAACGCCATGTCTCCCCCGTCTTTGATGCCACCCCTGTCACCACCATCATTGTCACCTCCAAACCAACGTTATCAATGTTCGCAACGCCATGTCTCCCCCGTCTTTGATGCCACCCCTGTCACCACCATCATTGTCACCTCCAAACCAACGTTATCAATGTTCGCAACGCCATGTCTCCCCCGTCTTTGATGCCACCCCTGTCACCACCATCATTGTCACCTCCAAACCAACGTTATCAATGTTCGCAACGCCATGTCTCCCCCGTCTTTGATGCCACCCCTGTCACCACCATCATTGCCACCATCCCAGTCACCACCATCATTGTCACCAGTGGCGTAACTATACCATCTGGGGCCCGTGGCAAATTCGTTTTTTTTTTAAATTTAGTTGTCTCACTTTGTATTTTAAGCAGAACTTATAAAAATATACTTTTCAAATAAAACAAAATACTCAGGTACAATGTTAAAAAATGTTTTTTGAGCTCGCGGCCTCTTGGGCCGGTGCCCTCTTGGGTCGGGGGCCCGTGGCATTTTGCCAGCCCTGCCACCCTATTGTTACGCCACTGATTGTCACCATCCCTGTCACGACCATCATTGCCCTTGATTGACGTCACCCCTGCCAGCATTGGATTATTAAACCGTGATGTTGTCTTCCCAGGTGCATGGAGGAGATTCGCCGGTGGAATGCGGCGAGTGCGGCGAGCTGTGCTGGTCGCGCGACGCACTGGCCACGCATTTGCAGCAACGACACCCGCACTTACCGCCGCGCAGCACGCAGGATACTAACTACAACGAGTCCGACTCAGGTGTGCCCTTATTTACGTCACTAGATAATAGAACATTATGGTACTAGTGTGTAATGTGTAATTTTAGTAGTAGTAGAACTTTTTTGTGAAAGAGTTCGTCCGGGGAAGTACTACCACCATACCTATTTCTGCTGCAAAGCAGTAGTGCTCGCATTGCTGTGTTCCGGTTTGAAGGGTTAGGGTGCCGGTGAAATTACAGGCACATGAGACTTTACATCTATATGTCTCAGGGTGGCGGGCGCAGTGCAATGCCACATAGGGCGCGTCCTAGGTGGACGTGACCTATGAAGTAATGCACTGTTCATAGGCAGAGGTTACCGCTTAACATCACGTGGGCCATCTGCTTGTACCGTTATTCAAGTAGTATAAAAAAAAAGACTCCGGCTGTCCGTCCGTCCGTCTGTCACCAGGCATCTCATGAACCGTGACAGTTAGACAGTTAAAATTTTCACATATGATGTAATTCTGTTGCCGCTATAACAACAAATACTAAAAAAACAATCAATCATTTTGCGAAACATGGGTGCGTATTAGGAGAGGCCTATGTCCAGCAGTGGACTAGTGTGGGCTGATGATGATGATGGGTACATAAGATGATGATAATAAAGATAAAAAGGTACAGGCCATGATCAGCTTTACAGCATGCAAAGTTAAAAAATAAGTACTTTCACAACAATTGTAATGTCATAAAAATAAAAATTATATAATATACTCAAACGCTAGATCAGTTAATAAATTAATAATCAATAAAATTGAGTCTCTAGATATCATTAAGATCTCGTTTATACTATAGTAAACCTTTTTCGAAAGAAAATGTTTTAAGAAAACAGAAAAAAAAAAATATTTAAGGGGGCTCCTATAGAACAAACGTGTTTTTTTTTACGCTTTTAGATAAAGGTACTGAAAAAAAATCATGAAAAATAAGTTGTTTTTTTTTGCCGTTTTTATAGATAAAACGCTGTATCTCATGAACCGTGGTAGTTAGACAGTTGAAATTTTCACAGATAATGCTGTTATATGCAGATAACCTCCAAAATAAATATATATACTCAAATAATAATACGACGACTTCTGTGGCGCGACGGGCGAAGGTTCGCTTGCGACGCAGGAGGTTGCGGGTTCGATTCCCGCCTCGGAACAAATATTTGTGCGATCTGCAGATATTTGTTCGGGGTGTTCTGGGTATTTTCTATGTATAATAAAAAATATCTATATCTATGTAATGTATTGTATTAAGTATATCAGTTAAGTTCGGAGGGCACGTTAAGCTGTCGGTCCCGGCTGTTATTGATTAATAGCAGTCGATAAGCTATGTCAGAGGCCCTCGGGCGGCTTGACATACTCCAACACCAGAGGCCAGCACTACCTCATATGAAACGAAACGAAGTATATCAATTATCTAGTACGCATAACACAAGCTCTGCTTAGCTGGGGGCTGGATAATGTTGTGTGAACTGTCCAGCATTATTTATTATTATTTTTAATATTGTATGTACCTAGGTGACGACATGGATTACCGGCTGTCGCCCGAGTCGGCGCCGGGCGGCGGGGGCGGGGGCGGGGGCGGCGCGCTCGAGCGGCCCGTGTACGACGCGATGCGCGGCCCGGAGCTGTTCTGCCCGGACTGCGGCGTCGCCTTCCAGCGCGCAGACCTGCTGAGGCGGCACGTGGCCGCGGCCCACAGGTCACTACACTACTACTTCTTATTGTATGAGCACGGCTTGTCAACGGCGGCGCGCTCGAGCGGCCCGTGTACGACGCGATGCGCGGCCCCGAGCTGTTCTGCCCGGACTGCGGCGTCGCCTTCCAGCGCGCAGACCTGGTGAGGCGGCACGTGGCTGCGGCCCACAGGTCACTACACTACTACTTCTATGAGCATGGCTTGTTAACGCGATATCTTAATATTTTGGTTGAATGGTGGCAGTTCTTATCCATTTTTATTCCATAGAAGATTATCAACATAGTGCTCTGATGTATGATCTGTGTCTCTAGTAGCACAAGCGTGCCACAATCAAAACGTATTGAATGACTACGTAAGGCCTGTTGGACTAACCGATTCATCAGCAGCCTTTAGAAGTTCACTGCTGGATGGTTTGATGATGAGTACACAGGTGGACACTGCTACCTATCCCCTGATGATTGCACCAGGGGATGGGCATGTGAAGGGATTGTGTGTAAGGGATTGCCCTTAGTGGGCTTCATATAAACCTGAAGTAAGGAGAAGTATTAGCCAGGTGGTTTTGTACTGAAAACGATGTCACTGTTTTTTGTCCTTTAACTTTTTACACGTCAAAATTTAACACTTTATTTTTTTTACATTTGCTTGCATGCTGTTTGCAACAGTGTGTATAATTTGCTCAAACGCTGGCGACACGCGTCACGCCTCGTTACCTTGTCTCCTAACTTCCGATTTCTATGGTTGGCTTTTATGGTATCCACGGAAGTAAACGGAGGGGCCTATTCTAAAGCCGGAGACGCCACGTAAGGTGCAAGCCACATAGGATCTGGCAGGGGTATCCATTCCATTCAAAAAACACATTGGAAATAAAGTAGCAGTTTGAACACACCGTGGCTTAGGCGCCCTCTTGCTTTTCGGTGTGTTTTAAATTGCACCTTATTTCGATATGTTTTGTATAAAAATTTAATGGAACGGCAATACGACAGCGCCACGCCAGATGCCGTTTCTACGTGGCTTGCACCATAAATGCATCGTTTGTCACGTGTGTTGTGTTGTGGGTACAGCTACAAGCGACGCACGAGCGGGTCCGGCTCGTGGGCGGAGCACACGTGCGGCGCGTGCGGCGAGACGTGCAGCGACGCGCTGCAGCTGCTCGCGCACGCGGAGCTGCACCACGACCGGCCGCGCGGCGCCGCGCCCAGGTACGTGTGACGTGTGTTGTATACAGCTACAATGGATGTGGAGCAGGAATGCTAGACGATGAAGTTGATCCGACTACAGACTAGGCGCTTCTCCCAGCGTCCATCACGGCCAACAAGACACCATCTTCGTGCGAACCCAAGCCCGGGTCATCTAAGATAGAAGATCCGTTTTGCGGGAACCGCAGGGCCTACAGGTACTAGTTTGGTCTCAAATGAAAGCTAATTAAATTTACTACAACTTCGTTTTTATAATATTTGGCAAGAGATTCTTATGTTAGATGATATTTCAAAAAATAAGAGTATATTGCGAAAAAAAGCATTGGAAAAAGTTACCTATTTTTGAACTGAATCTTGTATCTTAGGAACCATTGCTGTAAAGAGCTCTCCCTAGTCTCAAATTGTAGCAAATTTAGTCGTGACTATACCGTTCAGACCCATCCTTCACTAAGCTATTGAACAAAAAATTAAAGAAAAAACAGAAAATTTCATTGTTTTTTGGACACACCGCACAGCACTTTGAAAATTGCAATTCTGGTTTTCTAATATTGGTTAAGGTCCTAACAACATATTAAACATTCAGAGTGACTGGAACTTTTGCGAGTACTTTTGGACTATCAGACTAGTGCACTAATTAGCGACCTTACCAGGTTGCTAACTGTTGGCACGCCAACCAAGGCAGGTGCCATCTTACGGTGAACGAGATGTAGTCAATGTCTAACGGGGCCTTTAGCCAGAACCAGTGTAGTCCCGACCGAACCCGGCGCGCCGTAATCATTAATGAAAGTGCTTTTGCTAAAAATAAAAATTACGATAGCATGCGCGCTAAATACTGTTCGAAAGAACATGGGCAACTCCCCATACATTGTTTGATCCAACTTTTTGGACTGACTTTTTTTACAGTTGAGATACATACATTTGGTAATTGATAATATATGTTAAGATAATGAAAAAGCGAATTTAATTTCTTGCGTAGTAGTTGTGGGAAAGTAATAAAGCTTGTTGCTTTTTTCACGCAAATGCAATGAGCTGATTTTTCTAGTTATTTAGAAATACAAATTTAGCTTCCCAACTTCTAAAAATATACAAGTTATTTAGAAAAATTGGACAAAAAACAGAAATAGAATCGTACTATTTACTTCCATGAAGGGGCCCTGGTTCATTTATTTTTGACATGGGTCCGCGGTTGCCCACCTCCTTTGCAGAGCGTCGCCGCGCGTGTCGCTCGCTCGGCTCGGCTCATCCCATGGCTTCACCACAGAGTCTACCTACAGACAAACAGTGCGTCACTTGTGTTCGCGGTCGGTCGCGCTGCCGCGTGCGTGCGTTTTGTTGTTATGTCGTCTTTCCCCGCGGACTTGTCGTACTTCCATGGATGTAGTTCGTACTTCGTAGTAAACGTAGTGATTATTTTTCATAGTGTTCGTTCGTATTGGTTCAAGTGTTCATTCATTTTCATTTCATTCCTAATTTCTCAGTTGGCATGGCAACAGCGCAAGCTAATACCATATTTAACACAGATTATTTTTTCTATGACCTTATTTATTATTTTCTATCATGGAAAAGTGTTTTATTTGTGACTTTTCTCTGTGCAAAGGAGATACAGTTATTGTTTCTAAAGGTATACCAACTCTAATACATGCAAGTAAACAAAGAAAAGATGGGAAACACACTAACCTCGAAAACATTGAATGTGCTATTAGAGTACACACAATTTGCAGAAGAGAGTACACCAGGGAGCGCACCATCCAGAAATACTTCAATAACAGTGGTTTTGAAACAAAGAATATACTACCTACTAACGTAGGTGCTGAAAATAAGACTACCTCGAAAATTATCCGACTACATAATGCAGCAGCAGCGACAAAAACTGTTACTAAAAGGTATGCTCGAGTTGAATTTGGAATCGTTTCCCAGTAGTTTGGGATCAAAAAGGGTTGAAGTTGCTACAGATTTCATCGCGACCACTCCATTACCAGTCTCATTAAAACTTGATGCACCATTTCCGAGAAAAATAATTACGATAATTTTGAGGTTAAGTATGGCTAAGGGTTGTAATTTGCATCGTGTGCCACGAACTTCGATGAAATTAGTGGAACAAGTAGCAGGGACCGCCCATTCTTCCAAACACTATACTTAATTACCCTTATTTTATTATATTTTGAGGTTATAGATAGCTTAGAGCCATTCTACACAAAACATCTTGGGATCACGAGAAAACAGCTTATTACGGGCCATAGTATAGATAGTCCCTTGGTAGGTTGGGGTTTTTTGTCATATCACAACCACAAGGGGTTTTCTACAAACTTGCAATAACCAAGTATCTAAAATAACAGGATAACCTAAAATCTAGTTTTGTCAATGCACTACAAGAACTTTTTAGTTTCATTGACTCGTCTGACGACTGCCAATTCACTTTAGTTCAGCTCATTTGCCTCCCGGACCTCCCATGAGTATGAGAACTTTGAAGATGGATAACTAGGTACCTATTTGAAAATGATGGAGCAAGTGTTGTTTTTGCCTGTTAGAACAATTTCACAGTAGGTTGGTAGTATGTCTTAGCAATCTTTCTCGCTCTAGCAAATGAGGTTTCTAAGCTACAGAAAGGGATTGTGAGTTATGGGATGTTGTTCCATGCAAACAAGTCTGATCCAATGCTAAACTTACCATATATTACCAATCTCATAACACAGTAATGATAATAGGTACTAGCCCAGTTTTTGGCACAACTTTTACTTACTTTTTTGAGTTTATTTTGGTATAACTGGCAGGTGACCCTGGGCCAGTGGCGTAACAATAGGGTGGCAGGGCTGGCAAAATGCCACGGGCCCCCGGCCCAAGAGGCCGCAAGCTCATTTTTTTTTTTACATTGTACCTGAGTATTTTATTTTATTTGAAAAGTAAATTTTTATAAGTTCTGCTTAAAAACCCAAAGTGAGACAACATTTTTTTTTTTAAATTTGCTAATTTGCCACGGGCGCCAGATGGTATAGTTACGCCACTGCCCTGGGCCCACATGCCCAGATAAATCTTGTCTACCGAGATGACATTAAATCTCGTATGACCAAAATACGAGGTGAACGTGTCCTATGAGGTAATGCACTGTTCATAGGCAGAGGTTACCGCTTATCATCAGGTGGGCTATCTGCTTGTTTCGTCATTCAGTAGTATAAAAAAAAAAATGGTTTTCTTGAGAGATGATCCAATTCAGATACCAAACAATTTATAGAAAATAGATTTATTTCTGACTGAATGATTAATTAGAGACCTGTGCAGGGACATTCCTTTGATGGACAAAGGGTGCAGTAAGAAAGGTATTTCTGAACTTCAACCCCTATGGTGTAGCAAGGGTTTGTAGTAGAGAATCCAATCCCGCACTGAAATATGAATCCCGCAGATATGCGGGACTGATGTCAACAATCCCGCAGATACGCCGGATTTGCGGGATTGCAAAATAAAAACTTTACTTCTTTTAGACTACTACAAAGTAAGACGAAATATTTGTATTTAAAATAAAACCTTAACTTTTCAAATAATATAATATTTATTAGTAGCAAAACAAGCGATTTAACATTAAAATTTCAAGTAATTTCAACACCACATAAATTATTATGAATTACCCTTTTTTTGAAAATATTTACGCAGAAAACTCAATGTATTCATAGTTTCATCATTTAAATTAGATCTTATTTTATTACACAGGTATCCTGCTGCAGAAAATGCGCGCTCTGCCTCGACACTCGTTGGTGGAATTGATTTTAAAAACTTATAAGCAGCTTCCAAATTTTTACCGCTGTTGCCACTGCATTCATAATACAGTGTCATTTCACGTTTTAATATGAGATCTAATGAATTTGATCTTAAACTCTTTGTAAACTACACTCACACTCATTTTACTGTTTTTAGGGTTCCGTAAAAAAACTACGGAACCCTTATAGATTCGTCATGTCTGTCTGTCTGTCCGTGTATGTCACAGCCTTTTTTTTCCGAAACTATAAGAGCTATACTGTTGAAACTTGGTAGGTAGATGTATTCTGTGAACCGCATTAAGATTTTTACACAAAATTTTTAAAAAAACAATTATTTTTGGGGTTCCCCATACTTAGAACTGATCCTCAAAAATTTTTTTTTCATCAAACCTATACGTGTGGGGTATCTATGGACAGGTCTTCAAAAATTGATGTTGAGGTTTCTAATATAATTTTTTTCTAAACTGATTAGTTTGCGCGAGAGACAAGTGGTAAAAAGTGTGTCCCCCCGCCGTAACTTCTAAAATAAGAGAATGATAAAACTAAAAAAATATATGATGTACATTACCATGTAAACTTTCACTCAAAATTGGTTTGAACGAGATCTAGTAAGTAGTTTTTTTTTTTTGGGGTTCCCCATACTTAGAATTGAAACTCAAAAATTTTTTTTTCATCAAACCTATACGTGTGGTGTATCTATGGATAGGTCTTCAAAAATTATATTGAGGTTTCTAATATCATTTTTTTCTAAACTGAATAGTTTGCGCGAGAGACGCTTCCAAAGTGGTAAAAAGTGTCCCCCCCCCCCACATAACTTCTCAATTAAGAGAATGATAAAACTAAAAAAAAAATATAATGTACATTACCATGTAAACTTTCACTCAAAATTGGTTTGAACGAGATCTAGTAAGTAGTTTTTTTTTTAATACGTCATTAATCGTAATCCATCCAAGAACTTTTATATTATGTTACTTGCTGCTACGGAAACCTTCATGGGCGAGTCCGACACGCACTTGGCCGCTTTTTTTTTAATAGAAATACAGGTCACTATTTAATAAACACTGCAAACAAGAAAGTTCCAATGAAATTTTGTAATATTCGTGAGTATTTATTTCTCAAACAATATTTCTTTCTTCTACTAGACTCAATGATGTTTTGATTACTAGGGAATTCCCCTGTTATGGATTGACGGTGCTCTCATTTGGATACACAGACGTAGATATTTCTAGTGTTTGGATACGAGTTCGTAAATATTTAAAAAAATCTGATATTTTTTCAGTCCCGCAAATCCCGTGGATCCCGCAAGTATAGTCCCGCATAAGCAATCCCGCAAAATACATGCGGGATCCAGCTTTTGCGGGATCCCGCGTTTGCGGGATTGGATTCCCTAGTTTGTAGCTTGTATGGTAAACTCTACATGGACAAAGTTCCACTTGTCAACCATAATTTGTCATATGAGATGCAACATTACCTATTGGACGTGATTTATCACAGAAAACATTTTCATACTAAATAGTGTCAAAATTAAATCTTGTATGAAAATATCTCATTCAACATAATGACTACATTCTGCAAAAATGGAACCCTGGTACTAAACAGTACATTACAATTTGCGATACCTTGCAGGTTTCACCATTCACTGTAGCTTGTTATACATATACAATGTATGAACTAAGATATGGCCATATAGTGTGTTTTTTGATCTCGTTACACAATTTTGAATACCTACTTTTATAGTAGCATATAAATAATTTTCCCTATTTATTTGTTACAGGTTAAAAAGATCATCGAAAGGACGTAATAACTCGACGTTATCCAGTAACTCACGGCAATTCCCTTGTAGGGAATGTGGTATGTATTGTGTTAAGCCATTAACTCACGGCAATTCCCTTGTAGGGAATGTGGTATGTATTGTGTTAAGCCATTTTTTTGGGTAATATGTTTTGAATGACTTATAAAAATCTGCAAAAGCTTAAAATAACGATTGCCAGTTTTTTACTCATATAGTCATCATCATCATCAGCAACCTTTAGACGTCTACTACTGGAGGAGGCTCCCCCATAGAATGCAATGGGGGGGGATTTGCCATAATCGCCATGCTTGGCACGGGTTGATTGGTGATTGCAGTATTGGTTTTAAGTACTACTCAGGTGAACACTACTGGCCTACTGCCCATCCCCTGATGTAATTCCTTCATCGGCTTTTTCGACATCCACGGGAGGTGATGGAAAGGTCTATTCTTAACCCAGACATGCCACTGCTATTATGTACTACATCAACAGCAGCCTACAGAAGTCCACTGCTGGTATAGGTCTCCCCCATAGAAGTCCACAATGGACGGTCTTGAGCCGCCTCCATCCTTATCCATCCATCCGAACTTTACAGTTCAATCTGAGATTTAATATATATATTAAATATATATTTATATATATTTTATATATATATTTATTTATATTTATTACAAATAAATAAATTATATTATAATATAATTTATTTATTTGTTCATTGTTGTTTTATAAAACCTCTCATGACGACCTCTGTGGTGCGTCGGGTGAAGGTTCGCCTGCGACTCAGGAGGTTGCTGGTTCGATTCCCGCCTCGGAAGAAATATTTGTGCGATCTGCAGATATTTGTTCAGGGTGTTCTGGGTATTTTCAATGTATAATAAAAAATATCTATCTATTTAATGTATTGTATTAAGTATATCAGTTATCTAGTACCCATAACACAAGCTCTGCTTAGCTTGGGGCTAGATAATGTTGTGTGGAATGTCCAGCATTATTTATTTATTTTATAAAAGTACATGTTATTATTATTCTGAAAATCTATTTATAAATACATCAGTTACTGGTGTAAGCTTAAAAACTCTCATCCAAATCCCGACCAAACAGACTTTAGCGAGACTACCTTCCTGATCAGGACTCGGATAAAAGTCTTATTAATGGGACAGGTGAGCTTTTGCCAGAAACAATTAGTGCCAACATATACTTTTTATTTTTTATATACCATCCAAATTCAAATACTGCCCAATTTTTTTTTTTATTTTTTTTTTATTTAATATTTATCTGCAATCAGTTGGTGTACTATAGGCGGATGCGTGGAGTGGTATATGGCGTTTGGGATCCAGACTCATTCGTCCTTCTTCCCTCGTTATAGCAGGTTATCCAGAACATGGGTTCTCTTCAGCCGCTTTGTGTCACATGGATTTTCAATAAGCCCAATTTGATAAGCAAAAAAGCTTTTCTGCTTATCAAAATGTTTTGAGCGATCAAAGACACAACCTTACTATGAACATTTGGAACAGTATAAGGATCGGACTAATAAATAAATAAATAATTTAATGCTGGACAGTTCACACAACCATTATCTAGCCCCAAGGTAAGCAGAGCTTGTGTTATTGGTACTAGATAACTGACATACTTAATACAATACATTACTTAAATAGATATATTTTATTATACATAGAAAATACCCAGAACACCCTGAACAAATATCTGCAGATCGTACAAATATTTAGTCTGAGGCGGGAATCTAACCAACAACCTCCTGCGTCGCAGGCGAACCTTAGCCCGCAGCGCTACAGAGGTCGACAAAGGAAAAAATAGGAACAGGACAAAAATAGGTTCGGTGTTGTGTTATGTGTTGTGTACTATTATTTATTGTGGGGTTGTGTGTGTTCCAGGCAAAGTGTTCGGGTCGCGCAGTTCTCAGCAGATCCATGTCCGCATTCACACGGGCGAGCGGCCCTACGCGTGCCGGTTCTGCTGGAAGGCCTTTGCCGACGGCGGCACTCTCAGGAAGCACGAGAGGATACACACGGGTAAACCTTTTCCTTTTTAGGTTTCCGTACCTCAGACAAATAAGGGTGGCTGGACTAGCAGCCTCCACCCATCACGCAAAAAGGGCCCATTGGTGCCCTAGTTGCGGAGAAGAGTCTGTGCTACAAGTACTACTCAGACAAATAAAGAACTTCAAGACAGAACACGGCGCATGATACAAGTGAAGCCGAAAAACCATGCTCATAACAGAGAATAGCTAATAGTACAAGTACATAAACAAACTCACACAGATCTAAACCATGCTCATCACTTGTTAGTCTGTGTTGGTGTTTGTGTGTGCACATGCATAACAAATTGTCTTCAGTTTGCTAGAGGGCAATGTCGCATCTTAACTTCTTTATTTGTCTGAGTTCCATACCCAATGGGTGCCAATGGAACCGTATTATTAAGCCTACGCCGTCCGTCTGTCTGTCCGTTCTTCTATCTTATGGTTTTTTTTTTTCATTGAAAACAAACAGCTTATTAAACTAGGAACTCTAGGAAGGATACATAATGGAAGTGTAAAACATGTATGTATTCTGAGGCCTTATTGGTTTTGATAGTTTTCGAAACTATATAGATTCCTTTCCTTCCATGCATTTACTTGCAGCGACCTTGCAAAACATCGAAGAACTCTATCTTTACTAGATTCGCTACTAGTAAATGTATGGAAGGAAACAAAACTTCACGTAGTTTGGAAAACTATAAAAACTCTTATCAAGGTCAGGCTGATAGCTCATAATTACATGCAGACATAATAAAGAAACATTAATAAATTTGAAATACACACAAATTACAACAAGGGGGCACAAAACAACACAACAAAACAAATACAACAAATAAATACATACCTACACAGACACAAGGGACCCTCAGATACCGGGGCAGTGCTCCTTAAAAAGTGTTGTATGCAGGCTTATCCAGTGCCCCATAATCGGAGTGTCCCACCTATTTGCCAAGGTGTTTAGAATGGTGTTGGGGCTGCCACGCAGGCGTTCCATGAGAGACGCACAGCGCTTTCTTATGATGGCGAGAAAGCAATCAGCGTGCGCCTCACTGAACATACCTGACGCACTGCAGAAACGTGGCAACCCCATCAGCACTCTAAACCCATTATTATACTGAACGCGCAGCACGTTGTACGCCCTCTGCGTATAGGCAACCCACAGGCTGCTGGTGTAAAGTGTTTCACAGTATGCTTTAAAAAGCTTCAGTTTCACCTCTCTAGAACTGCGAGCAAACCTGCGAGCCACCATGTTACATCGGACGGCCAACGCCCTGCGCTCTCTCTCTCTCTCTCTCTCTCTCTCTCTCTCTCTCTCTCTCTCTCTCTCTCTCTCTCTCTCTCTCTCTCTCTCTCTCTCTCTCTCTCTCTCTCTCTCTCTCTCTCTCTCTCTCTCTCTCTCTCCTCTCTCGCTTAAATTCAAAAGGAAGCATACGAAAAGATAAAAAAGAAAATGCTTATTGTGTTGTTGTGTTTTCAGGTGAAAAGCCGTACGCATGCGCGGTGTGCCCGCGCGCGTTCAACCAGCGCGTCGTGCTGCGCGAACACGTGCGCTCTCACCACTCCGCGCCGGACCGCAGGCAGCAGGCTAACGGTAACGCACCCGGAACACTATATTGTATTTATACATACATAGGGAAGCCATGTCAGAGGCCCTCGGGCGGCTTGACAAACTCCGACACCAGAGGCCAGCACTACATCATACGACACGAAACGAATACATAGGGACACACCTTCTCCCCCCATGAGATATACAATGGGCCTCTTCACCGTGGGTCGCACAGTCTCAAGAATATAGACGTGACTAGTGGTGAGCTCATCGCCGTCGTTACTTTCCTACGATAAAATGGGATATTTTTAAATGCACATTGTATAATTTTTCAGCACACCAGGTAACTCCACTAATTAACTGAATTCATACCAGAAAAATGAATGCAAAAAATAAACAAAAAAAACACACAAAACGAGATGACCTTTTTTTATCGAATTCACACCAAAAATGTGGTTTGTATATCGGATATATGATTTATAAAACAAAAATACGAATTGTTTATTAAAAAATACTAATTTGCACTCTAAATTAAAGGCGGAACAGACACGGAGCACCCCGACTCCACGTGGTCTTGTGCGTCACGTCCCCAGAATGTATATAAAAACGCGGAGCGGACGACCTCCGTAGTGAAGCGAAGGTCGAGTGGGTAAAGCGACACTCGAGGGCGACTTCGCGAGAGTACTGGCGAGAGCCCATACCGAAGTCCGACACTTCCTATTTTAAAATTTCATACTTAACCTCAAAACTTTCTAAGCTATTTTAAGTAAAACAGTTCTGCAAATACCATTAAACAGTATATTTAATTTGATTTATTTAGTGTGCATAATTTGTGTGCAAGTCAGCATTTTTGGTTTATCTTTGAAATATTTTGTTCAAAAAAAGGGAATATACAGATATCGATTTAATTACATGCCCGATAAAATTATCATAAAACCACTCATAAAAAAAAAAAAATGCTGGACACAGTTCACGCAACTAGGGAATGCAATCTTGATCCTGCAAGATCAAGATTCCACCAAGATCTTGAGTGATTTTCCAAGATTCAATCTTGAAAGCCATCAATCTTGAATTTCGAAATCCTGGTCACGATCTTGACAAATCAGTCCAAGATTGTAACAAGATTTCGAGATTTTCAGACTGAGCGCGCGTAAAGTGTCATACGTGTGAACTCGCACAGGCCTTGAAAGCATGTAATCAACTGCAACCCAAAGCGCTGATTTCTGATAAAATTGACGCAATTTTGAAAAAAGAAATGAATCTTTATGAGTACGGAGGAGAAAGAGGACAATACCTGAAATTAGCTTTTAACAGTCTTTTAACTTTCGTCCCTACTAGTGTGGAGGCAGAAAGGGCCTTTTCAGCCGCGGGCTATTTAGCCACTGATATACGGTGCCGATTAGGTGATGACACTTTAAGCGTACTGTGTTTCTTGAAAAGTCATTTTCAAAAGGATTTTCAAAAGGTTTAAACTTTTTGTTCTTCATTAAACTTAAATTATAGGCTATAATTTGTGATTGCATTATTGCATTTATTTCATTGTCACTAAAATGTTGATTGTTTCTTGTTAATTTTAAAAATAAACGTTGATTATTGTTGGTACAATGTTGTTTAATTTGAAAAATATACTAAATTATGTTACATAATATTAAAATACTGGTTAATATCAATTTGCAGTATTTGATACAAAAAACGCATTTTTTTCAATTATTCTGCTCAATCTTGAAAATCCCGAAAATCTTGATTCGCGACAAGATCTCGACCCGAATCTCGACAAGATCTCGAACTGACCAATCTTGATTCAGAAAAAAGACGCCAAGATATTGAATAGCCAATCTTGGTCCAAGATTGCATTCCCTACACGCAACATTATCTAGCCCCAAGCCTAAGCAGAGCTTGTGTTATGGGTACTAGATAACTGATATACTTAATACAATATAATATATAGATAGATATTTTTTATTATACATAGAAAATACCCAGAACACCCTGAACAAATATCTGCGATCGCACAAATATTTGTTCCGAGGCGGGAATCGAACCTGCAACCTCCTGCGTCGCAGGCCAACCTTCGCCCGCCGCACCACAGAGATCATCATAAGATTGTAAATTAATTAGATGTGAAATTTAAATAATGTTGTTGTCGTTTGTACTCGTAGGTGGCGCCGCGTATTCGTGCGTGGTTTGTTCGCGAACACTACACACGAGCGCGGAGTTGGTGCAGCATCTGATCCAGCACTGCGACGCCAACACAGCGTTGAAAAGACAACCACAGGTAAAGTGTTTTACTAGTTTTATAACCGACCGAGAGCTCGCTCTTATCTGGCTCAACGCATTAGTAGTGCCATTCAGCGTGGCAATGCAGCCAGCATCTTGGGACCCTTCCGTCTGGTAGTGATTTGGATCAGTTGAGCTAGATAGTTTAGATTGTTAGCAGCGGTCTTTAAGTAGCACAACTGCTTCATTTGTATTTTTTTTTTAAATTGTACCTGTCTACTTGTATTAGTTGTATTATTCTTTCTGTGAAAAACTAACATAACATTTTTGTATAATCCATAGAACGGGCCCCGCAAATACAAGCGGCGGCGGAAGATCAAGAACGCGGAAATGTCTCCAGATCGGCGCGAGTGGGCGACCCCCTCGCCCGTCCCGGAGTCGCGCTCCCCCTCCCCCTCGGCCGCGCCCGCGCGCCGCGTCTCCCCCTCCGCCACCCCGCCGCGCCGTCGCTCCCGCCGCGAGCCGCCCGCCCGCCCCCGCATGATACACACAGAAGAACCCAAGGCGAAGACTAAGCATGTAAAGGTATGTATAGTTTTTAATCCGACTTTGACCTCCCGCAGACTACAGACTTTACAGACTTACTATCAGCTTACTTACGGGCTCTTCATCAGTTTTTTTTTTATTCTACTTAATGACGGAACATGCAGATGGCCCACCTGAAGTTAAGCGGTAACCTCTGCCTATGAACAGTGCATTACCTCATAGGTCACGCCCACCTAGGACGCACCCTATGTGGCATTGCACTGCGCCCGCCACCCTGAGACATAAAGATGAAATGTCTCATGTGCCTGTAATTTCACCGCCACCCTTACCCTTCAAACCGGAACACAGCAATGCGAGCACTGCTGCTTTGTGGCAGAAATAGGTATGGTGTTAGAACTTCCCCGGACGAACTCTTTCACAAAAAAGCTCTACTACTACTAAAACTACTAATACTCTAGTATGGAGATTAACACGGCATTATAACGATTCCGTATACGATTCCGTATTCCGTATAATGCCTTCAAACTGATCTGTCGGCGTACTATCGGCGGATAGACAGTCTGTAGTTTGCCTTTAATCTCTCATGCCCGGAATACATGGCTCCTAAAAAAATAAGATGGAATCGACTATCCAGGTGAACGAAGCATGCTAATTCCGCAGTCCAGCCACGTTTAGTGTGCACCCTACTGGCTTGCTATGATAGCTTCATCTATTACATACATTTAACTATCCTGGCTTGGTTTACTAGCCTCGTCTATTCCGGGCACTCTGAGGGACTCCACACAAAAGCGCTGGGACGCGGTGCAGTCCCTTGTAAGATTCCGCGATTACCTAGGGACGGCATCGCCGGTTTTTGCGTTGCGACGTTGCACCGCTTTTGTGAAGGGCTTATGCGCCCTGAGAAATTAAATTGAAAAGTCTCATTTACCTATTATTTCACCAGAACCCATACACTTAAAATTAGCAATAGAATAATTACTGCTTGGTGGTAGAAATAAACCTACTCCTTGTTAATTTGACAGACCACTGTACGCCAACGCCGACCGCCGCGTCGGCCGGCTGATGACCTCCGCGCCATTGGGCCCCACCCCCCCTCACCGAAGCGGGAAACCCCCTCACCAGTACCTTCACCCCAGCCCGATGAGACTCCAGACGAAGGCGGCCCCTACAAATGTGAAATGTGCGCCGAAGTGTTCCCACGGCGAAATGCGCTGTTACTACATGTGCCTGTGCATATATGACGCACGTGAGGCGACGCCTGGTGGCGGTCGGACGCACCTCAACATCAGAAGCGACACCTGGAGGCGGATCTACGCGGTTGATCTACGCGGTTGATCTACGCCTGGAGGTGGATGTACAGTGACGGAATGAAGAGTAGTGACGTGCTATGGCCTATGAGTTCTCAACACGACACCGGAGTCCAGTGAAATGAAATCGTATCGAATACGATAATAGTGGTTGTAATCGGGCCCACATTTAAAGCCAAAGTTTTGACAAGTTCAAAATGTACCTAATTATGCTTGTTGAAGTGCTAAAACTTGTAATTATATCATTTGGTGTACGGCGTAAGAAACAGTATTTAAATTGAACCGGAACGCAAGGCGATATTTGGGTTAGGGTATTTAGAGTATTATATATTTTCTTTGGACCGCCATCTTGTGGGCCCTTCATACAATTCATTATCAATTTTAGATGAATCTCCGTAGTGAGTATGGACCTCAAATTAACAGTTCATTAAACCTTCTTTACACAAAAGGGTCACTTTCCATTTTATTACATTGTTTAAATGTATTAACTTGAAATTATTCGAGTTGAAAGAAGCAGGTCAAGTTAATCGCTAGATTTGATTGATATAAATAAATTAATAAGTTTGATTTTATCATGAACTTCGCTTAAATGTACTGTACTTATGTACTTATTCTAACTTTCTGTGGCCAAATACAGAATTTTGTTGATACATACATGATGTAAATAATATTATAACAAAACAAATTAGCTCTTTGTTATACAATCACATCCTCATAATCCCATGGGACATTTAATGGTGAGGTAAGCCAGGTTGTCACGGTATGGGTGTGCTCGGACTGAGTCTGCTCGGATGACTGCTCCGAGGCTACTCGTATTATGTAAACACGTGATCCGGGTGCATTCGGTCGCCGGCATCCGAGCAGAGTAAACTTAGCTCCTTGGATGCATCTTCAAAACATTGTGAGTGAGAGTGAAACAAAGATAAGATTGACGTAATCTCTCAGATCAACTCTGATGCAAGCACTTATACAATCAAAATCGGTCTTAGCGCACTCCTATCGTGAAAACGTGGCTTAAAATGGTATTAAATAGTGGTGGTATTTAATATTTCATTGGTATAAGTTTGTTGCCTTGAGGCACTGAGCCTTACTGTTGTAGAGATATTCTACGATAACATGTCACGTTTTCCGAGAACCACCAAATCATCGTCATCAGCCTACAGACGTCCACGGCTGGACATAGGCCTCCCCTATGGAATGCCAAGACGAACGGTCTTGAGCCGCCTCCATCCACCGCCTTCCTGCGATCTCTATAATGTATTTAGTCCATCGAAAAGGGGATCGGTTATCAGTTCTGCAAGCTAATGGCCTGCCCATTGCCACTTCAACTTGCTAATTCTGAGAAGCTGTCGGTAATCTTGGTTCTTCTACGGATTTCTCATTCCGGATTCTATCACGTAGTGAGACACCGAGCATGGCTCTCTGCATAGCCCGCTGCGCGGAGCTTTCCTATGAGGTCAATAGTTAGCGGTAATCACGTAATTCCCCAGATAAATCTCGTCTGCGAGATGACGTCACATCTCGCATAGTATCGGAGAGGCGCCACGTTATCGTAGATTGTATCTTTGTTTCTAATTGACTGATTAATCGGTTAGTTTAATGTAATGTAATGTTACTATCTGTACATATAAGTATGTATGTAATTTATGTATTTGAGACTACATTTGTTGTTTAGTACACTGTATGTTTTGGGGTTTTTGACATTTTACATTTTTAATTGTTGAGGTATAGATTTCTGTGCCATGTTATGTTGGTGAGATTTAATTATCAATAGAACCATTTTATTGAATTCCTTGGTAATAATCTATTTGTTCTGTCATCCAGAGTATTTTGTTGGTTTGTCTTTAATTAATTTTATTATCTTGCCTAAGAATAATGTCCAGTATCAATTGTTATTTAAACGTCGTGTGAATGCGTATAAAAATTTGTCAATGTGCAATACATTCCCCAAAATGCATGGTAGTAGCTTGTAAAATTTGAGGATGACGTTAGAAGCTCTAGTTCTAGTAAACATTAATGCATGTGTATATTATCAAAAATAAATGTAAAAAGGTGTTGTAAATTGAAAAGGTACTGTCAATTTTATCACTCGATAGATGTGAAATCTAAATTTAAATTTACGGACTTTATTGCGCATATTTTGTAGACTATCTGTGATCCAGGATTAGCAACCGGATCGTAGTAACCAATTACCGTATCGTAGATGCAGTGCCGTAATCCACCTGAGAATCTGTCCAGTTGAGAATCTGTCCAGTTGCGAATCTGTCCACTTGCTACGGAGGCAATGCCACCGGTGCCCAGGCACGTAATGTCTGGGGGGCGTAAGAATGGCGAGACCAGGATGGACTATTATTTTTTCAGTTTGCTCCTGATAAGTTCCTGCAAGTTTTAGGAATCTCCTAAAACTTGACGGTTACGAAGATTTCAAACAAATTAATCTCTGCCTACTAAAGTCTTAGTCTAAAATATTCAAACTAACGTTATACAAAATAGGTAATCCAACATTTTGAAAAATGCGCTGTAGGACACCGGTGCAAACTAAAATTTAAAAAGTCCGCGAAATCGGGCGGCCGCCAAATACTCCGAGCAATTTCGCCGATGTCAAGTAATATTACTATTTTTCTTTAGGAAAAAAACAGACTTCAAAGCTAGAAACTTATCCCTTATACAAGATGTTATATGTCAATTATGTTCTGATAGTGGATATTTTTATTGCTGCACTCTCCTCGAGCTAAAACAACAGAATTTTTCGCGGCCCGCTCCGCTCGCCGTTAATATTCTTATAATATTTATAGCTATCTTCATTACTGCACTCTCGAGCTAAATATACAGAATTTTTCGCGGCTCGCTCCGCTCGCCGTTATATGTTGTGACAATGGGACCTATAATATCTTTAAAAAACAAGGGCGCAATTATAGAAGCTCGCACAGGGCGCAGAAAAGACTATTTACGGCACTGCGTAGATGGATCAAACACAAAAAACCGGTAATTAATGTTATATAGCATACTTTATTTTATACATTTCTAATCATAGTTATTACATGAAAACTAAATCGCGCTCATGCTACCTACATACAACCTATGTGTTTCTATCGTGTCTAATAAAGGAATAAAAGCAGTCCAACATTTAAAACGGATTTTTATTTAGATAAGATACACAACATATAATACATAACTACAAACTTATTTATAAAATAATACTTATATCCACGAAACAATACGATCACAACAAATCAACAGGCTGACATTTTCAGTATTCGATCTACTTCGGCTAGCATTGTTGTGTCTAACAAAGGGATATCAAATATTGAAAACGGCAGTGCATTATAAAATAATAATATCACAGCTGATTTGCGTTTGGATTGCATCCAAAAAATAAGTAGACGATATTCTAATGAGAAAACGTATGTTTACATTTAATGTGACCTCATGTGGGCAACAGATAAAAGTTTGTGAAATAAAAAATAATCACATGATGAAAACATTAATGGTTAAGCTCGACATGGGCCCGTAATCACGGATAAATCTCGTCCTCGAGATGTTTCATCTCGCATGACGCCTAATTATGGTTTTCACCACGGGATTTTTCGAGATTAAGGTTGGGTCCCTATTTTCGGATAACTCTTCCACGAGATAACTTCAGATCTCGTATGATTCTCGTACAAAATTATGGTTTAACGTGCACGAGATTAACTCTAGAATACGAGAAACCTTCCCGCGTACTTTTCATACTAAGGCGTGTATTAACTGGGATAAAAACTAATAAGACTGTTTCAAATTGCAGAGATCTAGAGAAAGTTCCAATTCAAAAAATCCAATCGTAAAATGCCTTCATGCACTCAAGATTTCAGCAGTTGCGATCGATTTAGGGATCTATCAGACAGAAAGCGAGCCTTCGATCGACGTTACATAGACACTAAATTAAAATGTAACTAAAAAAAAAAAAAAAAAAAACATATTTCGTCTTCGGCGTCAGTGTTCTATGGCCGAACTGGTAAAGGCATTGCCGATCACAGGCAAGGTTGCGGGTTCGAGTCCCGCTGGAACGGAATTTTTGGGTTACATTTAAATTTAATGTTATCCATAAAGTGTGATCCATAAAGTGTGGTTTACACTTGAAAAATAATAAACTATGTTACATAGACACACCAAAAAAAGATAACGCAAAATCTTTCAAAAGTTAAAATAATTAAATTAATATTCCTTGAAATATTATATACACACAAATTATTATATTTTGTTTAAAAAAGCTTTTGTTATTTTTTATAAAAAAGCTTGTCTCAAGTTTTAACAGCGAAAATAATAATAAATTTGGATTACTTCACAAAGAAAAAAAAACCTACAAAAAAAATATTGAATTTGTCCAATACTCGTTTTCTTTTTAATCGCTATAAAGCAGCTATTAAAATGGTTTGTTTCTATTCTAAATCCTTTTTCGCCCGTGGTCCCTTCTCGTAGTCCCTGGAAGGGACCACGGACCTTTAATGATTTATTTTTAACAAGGAATCTAATATTTAAGCGTGTATAAATTATATGATATTTTCAAAGTGATTGCAAACTTTTTTGATGTGTGTACCTACCTACTCGCATCGCAACGCAGGCATCTTATCAGCATCGATTACGCGTGAGAACTGTACCCTTAGTACGAGAATTTGACAGTATTCGAAACTATATGAAGTTTCGTTTCCTTCAATACATTTTCTGACAGCATCCTTAGTTTTCTCCTCGTTTTCGCTAGGGGCGCTGCTAGTAAATGTATGGAAGGAAACGAAACTTCATATAGTTTCGAATACTGTCAAATTCTCGTACTAACCCCCCTGCACGCTCGAACGTGTAACCGCTTTCTGTCTCATAGATCCCTTATTAGAACGACTACCAAACACCGCTTTCATGGTGTTAAATCATGTGTAAAATTAATGAAGAACCACAAAATACTACATACAGAGCGGCCGCTCCGCCCCGCGCTATCCGCGTCCCGCAGTCTACCCCCGCAGATAGCGGGTCGATTCGCGGGTTCCTCATTAGGGGTATTTATTAGAGCCTAACAGCGCGGTTGTATGCAGTGTCCGGGGTGTGGTAGAACGCAAAACACGTCCACGTGACCTCGCCAATGCTTCACCTAGAAGCCGTCAGTGCTGCCGGGGCGGCGGCGGTCTGTGTGTGGCACGATGTAGCCGTCCGGATCTCTGGCGGCGGCCACTATCGCGGCGAAGCCAGCCGTCGCGCCGAGCGCCGTGGTGACGTGCCCTTTCTTCCGGAGAGACTCCATGACAGACTGTTGAAACAAGTTTTACAATGATCGGCGCGAACTGTGAGGCTCAATTCAGAATGAGGCAAACGGAGCAAACATTTACGAAGCATTTTAAACTTCATCTTCACTACCAAAACATATACTATCGCTTGGCGCCGCGTGGGGTCCCGTGTATTCTATTGCATCATCATCAGCCTACAGATGTCCATAGCTGGACATGGGCGCGTTGGGCATTTGGCCCCCCATAGAATGCCACGACGACCGGTCATGAGCATAGCACCTCCATCCATCGCCTTCTTACTACCTCTATAATGTCTTTGGTCCATCGAGAGGGCGGCCTATCTTTTCTGCATCGTCCGGTTTGCGGTTGCCACTCTAGAACCTTTAGGGCGGTTTCGCACTACGTCCGATGCGAATCCGTGAAAATACTGTCCGTCCGTCCCGGAGAAGTCGTAGAAATATTTTTATGGTAGGTACCTAGGTAGTTTATGCACTAGATATGACGGAAATCGGATCTAGTGCAATGCATAAACTACCTACCATACAAATAGTTCTACGACTACTCCGGGACGGCCGGACCGTATTTTCACGGATTCAGATCGGACGTAGTAACAGAATATCTAGACGTAGTGCGAAACCGATGGTTGTCAGTTTAGCGAGCTATACGTGTGGACAGCGTCGTTTATAGGTACTGTAGGTACCTACCTAATAAACACTACAACTTGCTAATTCTGAGGGCTATGTCGGTGTTCTTGGTTCTTCTACGGATTACCTCATTTGGGATCCTATCAAAATATTCACTACCTACACATAACATGACATAACACATAACACCCAACAGTCACATAGGTACATAGACGTGTGACATAATCAGATTTGATCTGGATTCGGCCCCTGCAGGCCTGGCGCGGTAGTGCATATAGGTAGGTACCTATCTACTTTTATTATAACTGCCTAGTAGGTATTACTTGTAGGTACTATTATTTACCTATTCTGTGGTATTAGGTACAAAGCTCTCGAAGGAGTTAGGTACTGTAAAATTATGTTGTTAATAGTTACAGATGTTGTTAAACATTATTTGCTACGGCTCTTTAGTTACGCATACAAGTGTCTGCACTTTAATTTAATCTTAGATGTGAAACAAATTATAATAAACCAATGCAAGGTTATTCAAGTGTACCCAGATAGGTACCTACCCAGTTATAATACTCGTACCTACCTAGGTACCTACTTATCAACGATGTTATTTTTTATGCCAACAACGTTGCTAATGGGTCATAGGTACCTACCTAGTTAGATCAAGATATTGAAAATACCTACACGCCATTCTGAATTAGGCACTAAAATGTCTATGTTCAGTGGACTTATATAGGCTGATGATGATAATGATGATGATATAATACGTAGATTAGATCCGTAGAAGACACATCACCGAACAAGTGGTGTTATCAAAAAGATCCCCGACATAGCATTCCGAATAAGAACAAGGGCCAATACAATAATGGGTGATAGGTAACTAAACCGTTACGTTATGCACATTTCGTTTAGCGCCTCGTTCATGTGAACGTAGGTAGGTAGGTACCTACCTAAATGTTTAGGCGTTGTTTTGGAAATTACGTTGGTGTGACGATCGAGTAAAAAGTGATCCATGGCCTCCTCACGACCCTCAGCATTGAGGAATACGACGCGAGGAAGAGGACGATCGAGTAGGTACCTACCTAGTAGTCGATCGATCGAACTTTACTTAATAGTTATGATGAGATGACACATTGGAAATTTTGGTAGGTAGCCGGGATCTAGATTTTTCTTAGCAATTACAATACTTACATTATGACAGTGATACCTATTTTTTTTTATGAAACTAATAGGCAAACTAGCTTACGGCCCACCTGATGTAAAGTGGTCACCGTCGCTTATAGACACCGCTGCCTACCCTGAAGGAATTTATGAAAATTTTCTTGAAGCGACACATGTCGTAACCAAGCGGGAAAACCTCGGATGGAAGCTCATTCCATAGTTTATAGGTATGAGGAAGAAATGATCTCAAGAAACGAGTCGTACGAGAAACCCAGGGATCTATGATGTGTGGATGAGCTTTGTCACGGTGCCGGGAAGAGCGATGGTAAAATCTCGATGCGGGGATGAGATCGAAAAGCTCGTCAGAGCATTCCCCGTTGTAGAGGCGGTAGAACACGCAAAGCGATCCAATGGCTCTGCGCTGGCTAAGCGGTTCTAGAGTATTGGAGAGCTTAGGGTCGCCGATGATTCTAATGGCTCTTCTCTGTAGGGAGTCAAAGCGAAGCTGCTGGTACTTGGGTGCCCCGTGCCATAGATGGGAACAGTATTCAACATGCGGCCTAACTTGTGCTTTGTAAAGCAACAGCCGTTGAATCGGCGTACTGCTTAGCACGGTTTAGCACTCCAAGTTTTTTAGAAGTCAGTGCAGCTTTTGCTTCGATATGACTCCCATATTGGACCTCATTAGGTTGATTTTTTCATCATTATTTGGTTGTATTTTTTCTTTTTTGTAGTTGCGTTACTGTTTAAAAAGACAAGTAGGTACTATTTTACAGGCAAACGGGACCGATTTGATAATGGTACGAATGGCATGGTTTACAGGATTTCCACCTTGATCAGGTTTTCCACCAGTTTCTTAAAACGGTTTCATCTGATTCTTCATAGGTATTATAATTGACTTATTTTGTGAAGTTGTTACTTTTGACATGCAAACGGGACCGATAATGGTACGAATGGCATGTCATCGACTTTCGTTCGAAGAATAAAGTATAGTTACCGCATCGAAGTCTTCCTCGTATTGCACCTCCATGGGCAGGAGCTGATGATGGAGGCGCGGCCGAGACATCGAGTCCGGTAAGCTCTGCCCTTCAAGGATCACGTTTCTGACAACCTGCCGAGGGAACAACTCACTCTAATTATAAATTGATCAAGCGCAAGTACTGAGCACTGCTAAGTGCTCCGTTTATCGTTTATCGTACAGAATAAATATTAGTACAAGCTTTTTTGTGCAAGAGTTCGTCCGGGGACGTATTACCACCATGCCATGCCTATTTCCGCCCCAAAGCACAGTAGTGCTCGCATTGCTGTGTTCCGGTTTGAAGGGATGAGTGCCGGTGAAATTACAGGCACATGAGACTTTTTAACTTTATGTCTCAGGGGGCGGGCGCACTGCAATGCCACATAGGGTGCGGTCAAGGTGGACGTGACCTATGTGGTAATGCATTGTTAAAGGCAGAGGTTACCTACTGCTTACCATGAGGTGGGCCATATATCTGCTTGTCCCGTCATTCACACAGTAAAAAAAACTAAACCTTGATCAGTTTCATAAATGGTTTGAAGGTTTTCCACCTTGATCAGTTTCTTAAAATGGTTTTCAAGATTTCCACCTTTACATCAGTTTCTTAAAATGGTTTTTAGGTTTTCCACATTGATCAATTTTCTTAAAATGGTTCTGAGGTTTTCCATATCACACCAACTTAAAGATTTGTATGGAAATCTTTTAACCCATGCTAGTTTTATTCTATACAATTTAGTAGGAAACTGACAACCCACAACTAGTGGAAGCTGATTCAAAGAAAAAAGGAAATCCAACTTAAAAGCCTCAGACTGCCTTAGGCAGTCAAAAGTAAGATTCTAAGAGAATCAGCAAAAGTTCATAAGACAGCACACACTACGATTGATATACTCACGACATCTATGGAAGGAGACAGAGGGGTCTATTAGACCGGACATTACCTACAGCATAAGCGTTATATAGGTTACGTTATGTCATATATTTTGTATGTGGTATATATATTTGTATTAGGTATGTGTAAGATTGTTCAAAGAGCTCACCAGCGCAACTTGCGTAGTGATCTTGGTACCGCCCGCACCACCCGCCACTAGAACAGCATCGCCGTCCCGGTTCAGGACTATGCTCGGCACCATCGAGCTGAGCGGGTTGTACCCCGGCGCCAGCATGTTGGCGGGGGACGGCGGCAGGCCGTAACTTGACGAAGTGTTTGGTATGGCGAAGTCATCCATTTCGTTGTTTAGCATTATCCCGAGGCTCTTAGATCGGCGCTGGCATCCCCAACTGTTAAATTAAGCTCACGGTAATGTAGGCAGCACACGCCAGCTCGCTAATAACTACGAAATAGAATGAACATCTCAACGTTAATTCTGCTGCAATTGTGAGCTGCGTCGCTCTATCCAGTTCATTCTATTTCGTTCTTTTGGTATTAGGTTACGCGCTTAAGTCCGCGCATAAGTTACGGGAACCGCATTTTCCCGTAGCTTATACGCGACAGAAATGGATAGAGTTACGGGCAAATGCAGTTCTGGGCTGACAATGTGGTCTAACTACTTACTGCCCAACTGGCAATAGGTATACGAGTGTATGGGACCATAACAATGGCTGCACACGTAGGGTATGTTGGTGACGTGACGGACACGACGCAAGCCAACTGTGAGGGTTAAGGGGGTATTCGCATGTAGTTGATGGTGATGTGACGGGTGCGATTCAGCTCAAAGGTGTGAGGGGGCGGGCAGAGGTGTTACTCACAATGTAGTTGATGGTGATAGCGAACTGACCCTGGTGACGTGACGGACACGATGCAAGCCAAGGGTGTGAGTTCTAAGGCGGAGATGGGGTCAGAAGTGTTACTCAATGTATATAATGGTGCTGTTGACGTACACGGTGCAAGCCAACGGTGTGAGGGGGTACTCACATGTAGTCGATGGTGCTGTTGACGTACACAATGCAAGCCAACGGTGTGAAGGGGTACTCACATGTAGTTGATGGTGCTGTTACACGATGCAAGCCAACGGTGTGAGGGGGTACTCACATGTAGTTGATGGTGTTCTTGAAGGACACGATGCAAGCCAACGGTGTCAGGGGGTACTCACATGTAAATGATGGTGCTGTTGACGGACACAATGCAAGCCAACGGTGTGAGGGGGTACTCACATGTAAATGATGGTGCTGTTGACGGACACGATGCAAACCAACGGTGTGAGGGGGTACTACCATGTAAATGGTGGTGTTATTGACGGACACGATGCAAGCCAACGGTGTGAGGGGGTACTCACATGTAGTTGATGGTATTGTTGACGGACACGATGCAAGCCAACGGTGTGAGGGGGAGGGGGGTACTCACATGTAGTTGATGGTGCTGTTGATGGACACGATGCAAGCCAACGGTGTGAGGGGGTACTCACATGTAAATGATGGTGCTGTTGACGGACACGATGCAAGCCAACGGTGTGAGGGGGTACTCACATGTAGTTGATGGTGTTGTTGACGGACACGATGCAAGCCAACGGTGTGAGGGGGAAGGGGGTACTCACATGTAGTTGATGGTGCTGGTGATGGACACGACGCTGCCGTCGGGCGCGACGACGACCGCGTGCGCCGTGCCGTGGTCGTCGGCGCCCTCGTACAGCGCACCATAGTGACGCCAGTCGTTGTAAGTGCGCGCGTCGTCCACGAGATGGCGGAACTCCTCGGCCCATGCTGGGTTGGACATGTTGCGCTCCAACTAACAACTCAACGGATTTATAACCTTGGGGCTTAATACTCTGGCGTAGCTCTCTGAGGGATAAAATCCGCAATGAAGTTATCCGACCGAGAACTAAGGTTATCGACATAGCTCAGAGAATTAGCAAGCTGAAATGGCAATGGGCTGGGCATATATGCCGACAACCGCTGGGGTAAACGTGTTCTAGAGTGGAGACCACGTCTTGGTAAACGTAGTGTGGGGCGCCCCCTGGCTAGGTGGAGCGACGATCTGCGTATGGCGGCTGGTAGAAAGTGGGGGAAGAGTTGGAAATCGGTCTAAATGGCGCACATTGTGAGAGGCTCATATCCAGCAGTGGACTGATGCAGGCTGATGATGGGCTTAGTACGAGAATTTGGTAGTATTCGAAACTATATGAAGTTTCGTTTCCTTCCATACATTTTCATTTTTTCTAAGGGTATATGGGTGAAATGCAGACACATGAGATGTATCAGGGAGGCGGGCACGTCCGAGTAGGATGTGCCCGTGTAGACGCATTGTTATAGGCAGCATCAGGTGGGTCATCTGCCTGTCCTGTCATTCATTCCAATAACAATAAAAAATCCTGTTCTATCGTAATCGATAGCGCTTTCGACTCAGTATAGCAGGAAGGAAAACAAAGATTTTGATATTGAACTGCACTTCAATATCAAAATCTTTGTTCTCCAATCACGTCATTTCTGAGTCATCTGATTGGTGGACCTGTAAAAGCCGAATCTAACCGTTGGTAGAAAGAACGTAGAGTAAAAAAATTGGTAGGGTTCAAAGGATTCAGGTGCCTTGAAGGCTTCATTTATGCATGTCACATGTCATGTTTGGTTTGTAGGACATAATGCATCATTTCTAACCGTTGTCTTTAAGTTTTCTTGGATTGCTTGAGGCCGTTGATATAAAACGTTCCGGAATAAAACTCTAAATGATGGTGCAGTAAACTGCATCAAAATTCGTTGCGTAGTTTAGAAGAACTACCTAAGCGTAGTTTAAAAGACAGACAGACGCGGGTAGCGATTTTGTTCTATACTATGTATAATTATAGCTTTTTATCGAAAACAACAAGACAAACTGTTGGCCCTTATTTAAATATCTATGGTTTTATGTAAAGTACTACAATAGACGTTGTCAATGTATTAGAAACAAAGAATTTATTTATTCTAAGATTAGAAATATGAAGGTTACCGCGTGTAGTAAGTATTTAGAATAATCGCATGTAATTTATTTATTCTAAGATTAGAAATATGAAGGTTACCGCGTGTAGTAAGTATTTAGAATAATCGCATGTAATTTATTTATTCTAAGATTAGAAATATGAAGGTTACCGCGTGTAGTAAGTATTTAGAATAATCGCATGTAATTTATTTATTCTAAGATTAGAAATATGAAGGTTACCGCGTGTAGTAAGTATTTAGAATAATCGCATGTAATTTATTTATTCTAAGATTAGAAATATGAAGGTTACCGCGTGTAGTAAGTATTTAGAATAATCGCATGTAATTTATTTATTCTAAGATTAGAAATATGAAGGTTACCGCGTGTAGTAAGTATTTAGAATAATCGCATGTAATTTATTTATTCTAAGATTAGAAATATGAAGGTTACCGCGTGTAGTAAGTATTTAGAATAATCGCATGTAATTTATTTATTCTAAGATTAGAAATATGAAGGTTACCGCGTGTAGTAAGTATTTAGAATAATCGCATGTAATTTATTTATTCTAAGATTAGAAATATGAAGGTTACCGCGTGTAGTAAGTATTTAGAATAATCGCATGTAATTTTTATCAGAAGCTAAGTATTAGGTAGGTAGGTAGTGAAATGTGTTCAGACGTGTTTTTGGATCGGGTGTTCGCTAGTATTTAGTTGGGTGTTCCTCAATTAGAAAGAAACACTGCACTGTGCGCACTCCCCCTGGACTTCCGGTGGATGTCGTAAAAAGCGACTAAGGGATTACACCACGGGATGCACAGTAACATCCGCCGGAATACTTAAAACCAATACTGCAATCACCAAAACACCTGTCGAGCGTGGACAATGTAGTAAACACGTGTGGTATAGTATTCTATGGTGGTATATCCAGTAGTGGTCATCTATAGGCTGATGATGGTGATGATGATGATGATGATGGCGACTCACCTCGAGAATGTCGTAGTTGAGGTTAGTTCGCGAGGGGTCCCCGAGGCCGGTGCGCTTTGCGTAGGCGTACTTGAAGGTTTCTACGACGCGGTGCCAGTACAGGTCGGAGCCCTGCGGCGCCTCGGGCGTGCCCACGTACCCGCGCAGCATGTTCAGCATGAAGGCCAGCACGGAGCCCGAGCCCGGCAGCGGGTTCGCGTACAGCTTGTGCTCATCGTCCAGCTGCACGCTGATCGGCTCTTGCCACTCCACCCTGGGATGACAATCAAGATATAAGAGTTCTTCCGGGGAAGTCCACCCCACATCATTACCGGAGCATATATGGTATCTTTGCCATTCGTTATCTTTCGACTACCGAATTCGTTGTCAGAGTTCATTATATATATAGTCGTATATTATTATAGCCTATTTTTAACCCCCGACGAAAAACGAAGGTGTGTTATAAGTTTGACGTGTCTGTGTGTGTGTGTGTTTGTCTGTCCCATCCTAGCTCCCGAAGGGATGAACCGATTTTGTTTGTTTTTTTGTTTGAAATGTGTATTTGTCGGGAGTGTTCTTAGCTTTGTTTGATCAAAATCGGTTCAGCCGTTCAGCGTTGGGGTTTTTTTTAATTTTTACAAAATTAAATATTTGTATCTAAAACTTTTATCTTTGTTTGATCAGTTGGATCGACATAATGCATGGTTTCGCAGAACTACTAGTATCTACCTTGCTAAGTATCACGGCAGGTATAGCAATGTCCTCATTGCACCACCGGCGGCACCCTTGTTCCGGTTTGAGTAGGGTGCCGCTGACATTACAGGCTCGGATTGTAGTTGTGGGGTACTCACTTGTAGTTCCGGAGGTCGTCTTCCGTTATGATGCCCCCGAACTCTCGGATGTCTCGCACAAGCTGCGCCGTCAGGGAGCCGTTGTGGATCGCCTCGGGGCCTTCCTCTGCGATGATGTCCAGTGTCCGCGCCAACGTTGGCTCCACTATTATATTGCCTTCGTGCCACACCTCGCCTGTCTCCTCGTTAACGTACAGCTCCCTGGAAGTTCCAACAGTAGTAAGTTGGCTTGAATGTCTTGAAAGCGCCTCGGCGATCTTCGTATTTTCGAAACAGAAACATGCAAGCGTGTGAAAAAGCAACAATCAACCTAATAACCAAGATTCTCCATGTCCTGTGGATGTCGTATAAGCTGACTAAGGGAGTGCAGCAGGGGATGGGTTAGGACATCACCTGAGTGATGAAGTCCACCACAGTCGCCAAACACAGTCGACACAGTCGCCTGATATCAGCCGAGGCCCACACTTTCATGTTCGACCATCATTGCTATCTTGTTTAGCATACCTATTCGATTGGAGATGTGAAAATGGTATGAACTTGATTATTATTAAGGAGTTTTTTTATTAGTTTGAAGAGCATACCTCATAGATGGCTCGCCCTTAATCGCATTGCTGTAGGTCCTCAGTGCACGCGCCATGTAGGAGTTGACCTGGTGTCCACTGTGGCAGAGGTCCGCAGTTGGTTTGACGAGGTCGCGCCACGGCAGGCGTCCGTACTCCCGATACAGCGCGCCATAGCCTCTCAGCTCGCCAGGCACCGCTATGGCGAGACCGCCGATTGTGGACGACGCGTTCTCGAACATGTTTTCGGTCGTGGCCGCGGGCGCGCGCTCCCTCGCGTTCAGAACCCGCACTTGGCCCGTGCTCGCGTCGTAGATCGTCGCCAGAAACCCGCCGCCCAGGCCCATGCATTGTGCACACGCGATGCCCTCACAGAAAAGAGTGGCTATCGCTGCGTCGACCGCTGAACCGTTTTTTTGGAGGATCGCTCTGTAAGACAAATTAAGTGAATAAGTGATCAGCGTGGGACTGGAACTTCACGTCCATTTTAAAACCCGGCAAGCGCTCTTGTTAGCCAACTCTGCAAACAGATTGAATAAACAGATAAGTATGTTAACAACCAACAGTTAGTATCAGCAGCTCAGGTGTACGGCTACTCGGAAATAACATGAACAGCTGAGGCCTTAGTACGAGTTTTGATAGTTTTTGGAAACTATATTAGGTATGTAGTTTCGTTTCCTTCCATACATTTGCTTGCAGCGCTCGTAGCTAAAACTTCGAAAAATGTGTGGAAGGAAACGAAACTTTATATACCTACCTAGTTTCGAAAACTATCAAAACTCGTACTCGCCTTTGGTTTGATTTGGTAACAACGTACAAAAATTAGACCTGAAGTCCAGCGAAATTTCAAAGCTTAGCTTAGCTTTTAGCATTTTGATGTGGTTAGTAACCCTTTCTACAAGTAGGTAAGTATAATGTGTAATGTGACACACACCACATAGTAGTAGAGCTTTTTTGTGAAAGAGTTCGTCCGGGGAAGTACTACCACTATACCTATTTCTGCCGCAAAGCAGTAGTGCTCGCATTGCTGTGTTCCGGTTTGAAGGGTAAGGGTGCCGGTGAAATTACAGGCACACGAGACTTTTCATCTTTTTGTCTCAGGGGGGCGGGCGCAGTGCAATGCCACATAGGTTGCGTCCTAGGTGGACGTGATCTATGAGGGTAAGGCACTGTTCATAGGCAGAGGTTACCGCTTAACATAGGTGGGCCTCTAGCTTGATCCGTCATCCAAGTAGTATAAAAAAAAAAAAAAAAAAAACACATTAGTTTTCTTTCGGTAACCCTACAAAATAGGTACCTACCTAGTGCTGATTCCTAATCCTACACAGGATTCCCTGTGTCATAGATACCTATATAAGGAACTAAGTATAGGTAGGTAACTATGTAAGATACACAACACACTACACCCAGATCCGGAACAAATATTAACAGATCATCCAAATATTTGTACCTACCGCAGAGGAAATCAAACTCGCACCTCTCGCTAGTCAGCCAGCTATTTGCCGACTCCTCAAACCCGTATCTATTAGGCGGGTTTGATGGCACCTTACATACAAACTTCTGACTTTATGGTGGATTAAGGCACATAATCAGGTAAGTTAGAAAGTGAAAGAATAGCGTTCGCGGAACGAAAAGTGAAAATTTCGAAAAACAATTATTTGGCCGGTGAAAAATCGTCGCATCACCGGTTCAACTTGAAAGTGCTTGAAGATAAAGTCTTTGCCGACATTTAGGTGAAAGAAAAAGTAAATGCAAAATTTTAAGTCGTTTAGAACTTGAATCTTTTCAGTCGTAAACGGCTGCACTTTGTTATTTTTTTTCATGTTGTTAATGACAGGTAGATTTTTTTTGTGGATACGTTCACTTTACAGATAAAAGGTCAATGAATGACATATTTTTTCTTTCAGCACATAATATTGACTCCTCTGTGAGGAGAAAGCCTCCAAATAAGACCAATGCTGTATCCCGTACATAGGTAACCTTCATTCAGGTCAGGGTGGGACGGAAGTTTAGAAACTTACGTAAATACTACTTGAGCTAACATTGTAGGTATGGTAGGGCCATATGAATAAATAACCCCAAGGACCCTACCTAAACGTGTTACGTTAACACGAGTTAGGTAAATGTTGTACCTACCTATTTATTGACGCAGGCAAGTAGGTAGTATAAAAGTAATCTACATTCTACATCATTAATATGTGGGATTAATCTTTGCAACGCTTATTGTTACTTTATCATAAAGATAAGATACATTCATAAAGAGACATAATTTCAGTAAGCACATAAATTATTAAGAATTTTAAACGTTTACCACGACTCCATAGAATATGGTATAGAAGATATTACTAAAATCACATAGACCAAAAGCACAGAATAAATAATAGTAGGTACAAGTGGTACAAATACCAATAGTCAACTTGAATTGAACTCTCGTAGGCCACAGGAAGGCAGGAAGTCGGTGGACAGAGGCGGCTCAAGACCTTTCGTCTTGGCATTTTATGGGGGAGGCCCTATGTCCAGCAGGGTACCTCTGTGGGCTGATGATGATTTAACTTTACCAACTGACTAGATTTGCATAATTATTGATAAGTACTGGCACGTGGTACGTGGCACTTAAAGCAACATATTACTGACTCTCAGTACAGCTTTATGAGGTCTCGCTCAAATGTTTCCAACCGTTTGCTATAGGTATATAGTTACCTCAGACTTGATTCGATTGAATTCGATTATCAAGGGACTTGCCCTTGATAATCGAATTCCTGTAGACTCCATATAGGTACACAGACTTCAGCAAGGCCTTTGACAAAGTAGATCACTCTCTATTATTACATAAGGTTTCCAACCTTGGTATTTCAGGCTTCTTGTTGAAATGGTTTTGATCATACTTGCATAACCGATCATCAAGAGTGGCTATTAGTGGTAATTTATCTCGCTCATTTTCAGCTACCTCAGGGGTGCCAAGAGGATAAGCGATCTTGGCAAGGTGATCTTTGTGAGTTAAATTCTGTTAAATGGTAAATAAATCGCCGTTGAATGCTTTCTATTCTTTTTGAGTAAAATTAATATTGGGGGTTCCAAACGACAGCGCAAAATTCTATTGTACGACGGACTAATGTTTCAAATAGTTTTATTCTGGTAGCAGGATGTTTGAAATATATATATCCGTTTATAGAATAACTGTTGGGTAGTTTACTGACAGGAGGTACCTACTTCGAGTGAAATGTATGTGATACCTAGATATAGTAACAGACTAAAACATTATAAGGTGACCACACTATATAACCGTAGAAAAGAGAACGATCTGGTTTTGTTACATAAAGTCTTTAATAGTAACGTAGACTGTATTGATCTAACAAATAGCGCACCATCTCGATTACCTAGAATAGACTGTATTGATCTAACAAATAGCGCACCATCTCGATTACCTAGAATAGACTGTATTGATCTAACAAATAGCGCACCATCTCGATTACCTAGAATAAGAGCATATAACTTGTTTAGCTTGCCGTACTCGGGAACGAATCTCGGTCAGCACTCCGTTATGCCAAGGCTCTGTAAGCAGTATAATACTATTTCAAAAAGAGATTTGGACATATCTGACCCATTACCTAAATTTAGGAAAGTTTAAAAGAACTCATGTCTTGAGTAATTTGTGTTTTTTTTATACTACTTGAATGACGGAACAATCTGATGGCCCACCTGATGTTAAGCGGTAACCTCTGCCTAATATGAACAGTGCATTACCTCATAGGTCACGTCCACCTAGGACGCACCCTATGTGGCATTGCACTGCGCCCGCCACCCTGAGACATAAAGATGAAAAGTCTCATGTGCCTGTAATTTCACCAGCACCCTTACCCTTCAAACCGGAACACAGCAATGCGAGCACTACTGCTTTGCGGCAGAAATAAGTATGGTGGTAGTACTTCCCCGGATGAACTCTTTCACAAAAAAGCTCTCCTACTACTAAGTATTATATAATAAGTATTTTTATATTTCTTATCCTATATTTTACTATGTTATCCTATATTAAGCTGTCAATGTTGTAGGTATTTCTTGCGCACGCTGTGATACAGCTAAGATTTAGACCTTGTTTTGTTTTGTTTTTTTAATGTGTTAGTGTAAACCTGTGTTGGGTGAACTTGGGTGTCCTATTTAAGAGGAAACACCAAGGGCTAGAGAATTAAAAAAAGTGGCCAAGTGCGAGTCGGACTCGCCCATGAAGGGTTCCGTAGCAGCAAGTAACATAATATAAAAGTTCTTGGATGGATTACGATTAATGACGTATTAAAAAAAAACTACTTACTAGATCTCGTTCAAATCAATTTTGAGTGAAAGTTTACATGGTAATGTACATCATATATTTTTTTTAGTTTTATCATTCTCTTAATTTAGAAGTTATGGGGGGGGGGACACACACTTTTTACCACATTTTAAGCGTCTCTCGCGCAAACTATTCAGTTTAGAAAAAAATGATATTAGAAACCTCAATATCATTTTTGAAGACCTATCCATAGATACCCCACACGTATAGGTTTAAAGAAAAAAAATTTTTGAGTTTCAGTTCTAAGTATGGGGAACCCCAAAAATAATTGTTTTTTTTCTATTTTTGTGTAAAAATCTTAATGCGGTTTACAGAATACATCTACCTACCAAGTTTCAACAGTATAGCTCTTATAGTTTCGGAAAAAAAAGGCTGTGACATACACGGACAGACAGACAGACAGACAGACAGACAGACAGACAGACAGACAGACAGACAGACAGACATGACGAATCTATAAGGGTTCCTTGTCTTTGACTACGGAACCCTAAAAATAGGTATTTGTAAAATCTATTTCTGTCGCGCAGATCTCAAACCTCCTCCCGCAGAGCGTGATAGAGACAACTGCAGCTTGGATCGACAATACCTATTATAAGTACATAAAATCAACGATTCGTAGTCCCCTGATTCCTTCTCCAAAACTTAACCAATTTAACTTTTTTTTTTATTAAAAATAAAAGAAAATTTCAGCCGTTTTCCTATGATTTAATTTTTTTATTTAATCTAGTCAAATTTGTTTTCAGGATGTTTGACACAGGGGAAAATCTGACCATTTTTTTAGGTTTTTGAATGCTCATATCGCTTTTAATAATTAATTTATAAAAAAAAGGAAAACAAAGGGACATACCATGGTGGCCATAGTTTTTTTGAAAAAAAAATGCTCTACTGGCATTATCCAGGGAGAAAACAGGGGACTACGTTTGTATGGGAAAACGGCCCTTGTGAGGAAATAAATAAATAAATAATATCTCGAAGGAACGGTAGTAGCCAGATACTGCCTAAGTGCCTACCCATTTTGTATAGCTCAGAGTTTTTTACTCGGAGGATATGGATTTCCTTACTAACATTGCCAGCCTAGGCTGACAAGGTCGATATACCATGAAGAAGGTTCTAGAAAAAAAATATGAAAATCCAGCCATTGAGTTATTGTAAGTAGGTACCTACAAAACAATAAATAAATAAGTAACGCTACGTTTGTGGTAGGCACCTAAATTAATGTTTGCAATCAATTATCATGGTAAGCAGTTTTGTCCTAAATGTAACAATACATATTAGGTACGTGTAATTAGCCAGAGGACATTTATTATCTTGCTTGGCCGTTTTAATTTTAGTAAACAACCATTCAGGTATTTTGGATTAAACTTCTCAGATTTGCATCATTATTAAATTATCCTTACTTAATTGCTGATGCTAAATGGCGGCAAGTTTTATTTTACAAATTTCTGGCTGAGTATATAATTTATTCAAAAAAATATTAAAATTTTGTTTTCTCAAAATTAGCCCCAAGACTCCTTTGAGCATTTTTCGTTATTTCCAATTCTTTAGGATTTGGCCATCGACTGACGCACACTTGATAAAATCACCTGCGTACTTCTAAACTCACCTGCGTAACTACTACTAATGATTAGCGTGTTCCCGATATGAATACTGAATAAATGATAAATGATATTTATTATTCGTAGAAGCTAGGTACATTGGATGTTTGGTTTAGAAAATGAGCATCTCTAGTTCGGCCCTTTAGGCATAAAAACATTACAAAAAAAAACACAGAATTAAACAATATTATAGCTCTTTAAAATAACATAAGTTAAGTTGAAAAAGCATGCATGTTTTTATTTCATTTGATGTCCAGAAATCAAACAAGCACGACGTATGTACATAACATAACGTCCAACGGAAGCGCATTCTATCCCATTGGCAGCTAGCTACTCTCGCGTGCGCGTTCGAGTTCCAACACCGGCTTCAGGATAGAAGCACTGGCTGCAAAGTAAAGCGTCACCGCCAACATAACACAACTTCATAAGTTTGCATCTTTATTAAATTATCCTTACTAAATTGCTGACGCTAAATAGCGGCAATTTTTTTTTTTCAAATTTCTGGCTGAGCAAATTGTTTAAATTCTGAAAAAATATTCAGATTTAGTTTTTATCAAAATAAGCCCCAAGACTCCTATGAGTATTTTTCGTTATTTCCCATACTTTCGGATTTGGCCAACGACCGACGCACACTTTATAAACTCACCTGCGTACTATAATCTTTACTCCTTCATTACGTAGGTACGACACACACTTTCAAATACACACCCCACACATACACACCACACACACAAACACACACACTAATACACACATACAACATACACACACACCACAGATCCATAACACACAAACACTCGGAGTACTCCTGAGATACCCAGACTCTCTAGAGACTGGCTGTATAAGGAGTACCCTTATATTACACTCACATACACACCCACTTATACTCACTAGGGTGATAGTTTTTTACATTCTCATGTTAGTTGAGTGCGGTTTTTTATTTTTATAAATATACTTAGTTTTTTTATGTTTAATTTCTAAATAAGAACATACTTTTATTTATATCTGGAACTGTCATCTCTCGAAGGAGGAGGGCGTTGGTGTCTGCGACACAGTATTTTATACTTCTGCAGGCTTCATCGTTTCCCATTGTTTTGTAAATATGTGTTTTAGTTCCAAATAAATACATTTTGTTTGTGTTTGTTTGTTTGTACTTATAAACTTTTCAAATATATTTATTGAAATATACCTACTTTAAAAATTAGCATACGTAATATAGTTTGAATTAGTGGAACTGGATAAATATGAATAAGAACTCCTACATTTTGTAAACCCTTTTTCTGAGAAATAAATCATTCATTCATTCAAACAATTAACAACCTATGGGGAGCCACAGGCAAAAATAATCTCAGATGGCGCCACCATCGCTGGTGCTTGACATTTAGTGGTCTTGTCTATTTCTCATAATAAAATTATCCATATTTGACATAACTAATACTGGCCACTTTTGACAGTTTTTTTTTTAACATTGATAGACCTTTGTTTGGCTACGAAACAACACCAGCGATTATGCGCCACCTAGCGTGATAAATAAGCATTGTGTCTCCCCATTGACACCACATACATACCGTCCAATGGAAGCGCATTCTATTCTATCTCATTGGCAGCTACTCCCGCGTGCGGGTAGCGTTCGAGTTCCAACACCGGCTTCAGGATAGAAGCACTGGTTAGTAGGTACATACCGTCCAACAGAAGCGCATTTTATCCCATTGGCAGCTACTCGCGCGTGCGGGTAGCGTTCGAGTTCCAACACCGGCTTCAGGATAGAAGCACTGGTTAGTAGGTACATACCGTCCAACAGAAGCGCATTTTATCCCATTGGCAGCTACTCGCGCGTGCGGGTAGCGTTCGAGTTCCAAGACCAGCTTCAGGATAGAAGCACTGGTTAGTAGGTACATACCGTCCAACAGAAGCGCATTTTATCCCATTGGCAGCTACTCGCGCGTGCGGGTAGCGTTCGAGTTCCAACACCGGCTTCAGGATAGAAGCACTGGTTAGTAGGTACATACCGTCCAGCAGAAGCGCATTTTATCCCATTGGCAGCTACTCGCGCGTGCGGGTAGCGTTCGAGTTCCAACACCGGCTTCAGGATAGAAGCACTGGTTAGTAGGTACATACCGTCCAACAGAAGCGCATTTTATCCCATTGGCAGCTACTCGCGCGTGCGGGTAGCGTTCGAGTTCCAACACCGGCTTCAGGATAGAAGCACTGGTTAGTAGGTACATACCGTCCAACAGAAGCGCATTTTATCCCATTGGCAGCTACTCGCGCGTGCGGGTAGCGTTCGAGTTCCAACACCGGCTTCAGGATAGAAGCACTGGTTAGTAGGTACATACCGTCCAACAGAAGCGCATTTTATCCCATTGGCAGCTACTCGCGCGTGCGGGTAGCGTTCGAGTTCCAACACCGGGTTCAGGATAGAAGCACTGGTTAGTAGGTACATACCGTCCAACAGAAGCGCATTCTATCCCATTGGCAGCTACTCCCGCGTGCGGGTAGCGTTCGAGTTCCAACACCGGCTTCAGGATAGAAGCACTGGTTGCGAAGTCAAGCGTCACCGCCAACATGACACCTACTCGCCACAGGGCACCAGCACCAATGTCGAGTTGGGACCCAGCCATACATACCGACCAAAGGGGAAGTTTACTAATACTGAAATTATGGTATTATTATAAGGTGTAAAAAAAACTATCGAAACCATAAACGGGACGACCACGATCGATTCTCGATTGATTACCAAAGAAAATCAAACCTTGCATAAATTCTGAACTTTATAATAAGTACCTATGTAATTTTTAAGTCCCAATTTCTGAATGAAAGTCATGAACTTTGAGAATTTATTTGTGGCATTGCCGAAGAACTTTGAGAAAGCGATTTTTCGCATAGCAAAACCTGTACAAAACCTTCTTGAAGCAATTGGGATAGACCTAATTTAGATTACTATTAAAGCCTTTGTAGGGAGCTGTCTTTTTTACACCATCCTACCTAGGTAGGTACCTATTTTTCATCAAAATGCAAACACAGAGTATGACAGATGCGATAACAATTAAAAAAAACCCTATCTTAGATCAGTAGAGTGAGGCCACCAGGATCCCCTAACCCGATCCCCCAGGGGATCCCAGTGAACTCATTGGTTCACCAGAATCCCCTTGAAATAAAATTAAGTTTAAAGATCACACTGTTTTAAAATAATATTTTATTTAAGAATTTCTAAGAAATGACCTACAGGTATAGTCCAGTCTTCTTATTATTCTTGGTAGCGCAATCGTCTCAGACATTGTGTGGATTTGGGCGGCGACAGCATACCTATATTATGACGTAGCCAGACTACTTTTAAACTTACCGTATTTTGCATACGGTAACCTCTCGCCACTTTCTTTCACAATCGGACACAAGGCCCTTTTCAGGGCCACAATACCTCACAGGTCCAATGACCTGTGAGGTATTGTGGCCCTGTCTTGTAGTTTCTTGGTCACCTCGCGCTAGGTCAATACCTAGCGCGAGGTGACCAAGAAAGAACCAGTGACACGACGAATCAATGAATGTGTATGCATACAAACAATTTTTTTCATGTTTTCATTCCTTTTCACTTGTTTCGCTATAGATTTGAGAAAACGAATATTGTCTAAACTATTCATAAAAATAGTAAATAATAAAGACGTAAGTAACTACATAGGTAAGTAAGTACCTACCCACATAATCATCTCATTGTTTTTACTGGCGTCGGAAGGAGTCGTACTTTATGTTAACAAACAACCTCGTAAGCCAAACGCTTAATTAGGAGATTGTAATGTGACAAACACATTTCTTATAATAAATTCAGTTTTATGCTATCGTTTGCAGATTCAGAGAAATGTACCGAATGTTTAAACGAAGTACCCTCCTTATTTGGATATTTTAATTAATACAAGTCAATTAAATTTTCTAGACACAATCTAAAGACTAATATCTAGAGACCTGGGTTTATCAGTTTAGGAGAGGAGGGAGGGGCCCCGAGACCACGAGGCGAGTTCCTAGCTACTCTATATTTGTAGAGCCCCTATAACATACCGTCCGATTACAGCACACTCGTAGGCATTGGCAGCCCTTGGGTAGCGTTGGTAGCCAGTATTTCAATACACAAACACAACTCCACGATGCAGCTATTATCGAGGGGCGTTTACGCTATGACTCTAACTGAAGTGACCCTAGAACATACCGTCCGATCGCAGCACACTCGTAGGCATTGGCAGCCCTTGGGTAGCGTTGGTAGCCGGTATTACAATGCACAAACACAACTCCACGATACAGCTATTATCGAGGGGCATTTACGCTATGACTCTAACTAAAGTGACCCTAGAACATACCGTCCGATCGCAGCACACTCGTAGGCATTGGCAGCCCTTGGGTAGCGTTGGTAGCCGGTATTACAATGCACAAACACAACTCCACGATACAGCTATTATCGAGGGGCGTTTACGCTATGACTCTATAACTGAAGTGACCCTAGAACATACCGTCCGATCGCAGCACACTCGTAGGCATTGGCAGCCCTTGGGTAGCGTTGGTAGCCGGTATTACAATGCACAAACACAACTCCACGATGCAGCTATTATCGAGGGGCGATTACGCTATGACTCTATAACTGAAGTGACCCTAGAACTTACCGTCCGATCGCAGCACACTCGTAGGCATTGGCAGCCCTTGGGTAGCGTTGGTAGCCGGTATTACAATGCACAAACACAACTCCACGATGCAGCTATTATCGAGGGGCGATTACGCTATGACTCTATAACTGAAGTGACCCTAGAACTTACCGTCCGATCGCAGCACACTCGTAGGCATTGGCAGCCCTTGGGTAGCGTTGGTGGCCGGTATTACAATGCACAAACACAACTCCACGATGCAGCTATTATCGAGGGGCGATTACGCTATGACTCTATAACTGAAGTGACCCTAGAACTTACCGTCCGATCGCAGCACACTCGTAGGCATTGGCAGCCCTTGGGTAGCGTTGGTAGCTGGTATTACAATGCACAAACACAACTCCACGATGCAGCTATTATCGAGGGGCGATTGCGCTATGACTCTATAACTGAAGTGACCCTAGAACTTACCGTCCGATCGCAGCACACTCGTAGGCATTGGCAGCCCTTGGGTAGCGTTGGTGGCCGGTATTACAATGCACAAATACAACTCCACGATGCAGCTATTATCGAGGGGCGATTACGCTATGACTCTATAACTGAAGTGACCCTAGAACTTACCGTCCGATCGCAGCACACTCGTAGGCATTGGCAGCCCTTGGGTAGCGTTGGTAGCCGGTATTACAATGCACATTCACAACTCCACGATGCAGCTATTATCGAGGGGCGATTGCGCTATGACTCTATAACTGAAGTGACCCTAGAACTTACCGTCCGATCGCAGCACACTCGTAGGCATTGGCAGCCCTTGGGTAGCGTTGGTGGCCGGTATTACAATGCACAAACACAACTCCACGATGCAGCTATTATCGAGGGGCGATTACGCTATGACTCTATAACTGAAGTGACCCTAGAACTTACCGTCCGATCGCAGCACACTCGTAGGCATTGGCAGCCCTTGGGTAGCGTTGGTAGCCGGTATTACAATGCACAAACACAACTCCACGATGCAGCTATTATCGAGGGGCGATTACGCTATGACTCTATAACTGAAGTGACCCTAGAACTTACCGTCCGATCGCAGCACACTCGTAGGCATTGGCAGCCCTTGGGTAGCGTTGGTGGCCGGTATTACAATGCACAAACACAACTCCACGATGCAGCTATTATCGAGGGGCGATTACGCTATGACTCTATAACTGAAGTGACCCTAGAACTTACCGTCCGATCGCAGCACACTCGTAGGCATTGGCAGCCCTTGGGTAGCGTTGGTAGCCGGTATTACAATGCACAAACACAACTCCACGATGCAGCTATTATCGAGGGGCGATTACGCTATGACTCTATAACTGAAGTGACCCTAGAACTTACCGTCCGATCGCAGCACACTCGTAGGCATTGGCAGCCCTTGGGTAGCGTTGGTGGCCGGTATTACAATGCACAAACACAACTCCACGATGCAGCTATTATCGAGGGGCGATTACGCTATGACTCTATAACTGAAGTGACCCTAGAACTTACCGTCCGATCGCAGCACACTCGTAGGCATTGGCAGCCCTTGGGTAGCGTTGGTAGCCGGTATTACAATGCACAAACACAACTCCACGATGCAGCTATTATCGAGGGGCGATTACGCTATGACTCTATAACTGAAGTGACCCTAGAACTTACCGTCCGATCGCAGCACACTCGTAGGCATTGGCAGCCCTTGGGTAGCGTTGGTAGCCGGTATTACAATGCACAAACACAACTCCACGATGCAACTATTATCGAGGGGCGATTACGCTATGACTCTATAACTGAAGTGACCCTAGAACTTACCGTCCGATCGCAGCACACTCGTAGGCATTGGCAGCCCTTGGGTAGCGTTGGTAGCCGGTATTACAATGCACAAACACAACTCCACGATGCAGCTATTATCGAGGGGCGATTACGCTATGACTCTATAACTGAAGTGACCCTAGAACTTACCGTCCGATCGCAGCACACTCGTAGGCATTGGCAGCCCTTGGGTAGCGTTGGTAGCCGGTATTACAATGCACAAACACAACTCCACGATGCAGCTATTATCGAGGGGCGATTACGCTATGACTCTATAACTGAAGTGACCCTAGAACTTACCGTCCGATCGCAGTACACTCGTAGGCATTGGCAGCCCTTGGGTAGCGTTGGTAGCCGGTATTACCACCAATACACTGCACAAACACAACTCCACGATGCAGCTATTAGCTAGGAGCGTTTACACTTATGACTCTATAATAGTAGAGACCCTAAAGCGGGTCGGCATTAGAATCAGGCATCCAAAATTCAGGGTTAATTTTTGTTGCATTATATTGGGGTTGGTTACCCCTTACCAGCCAACCACCTCCCCACCCGCGGAGTTTTTTTTTTGTTAGTTTTTATCTTAGGGAACGCGAATTGAATTAGTTACAGGTATAAGCCGCGCAGATAGAGAATAGATCTGAAAATGGCGTCCGCTCGCATGCGTTCTCGCTCACTCTCTATCGCTGTCTATACTCACCTCACACAGTGAAGTACCGCGTAGTGCGTACCCGCCGCCATTTTCAGATCTATTCTCTATCTGCGCGGGTTATACATAATTTTTGTAGTTGGTGATCTCGTATCTGTCAAAAAATCACCAAATATGATAAAATAAGTGACATAACCGACACGGAGCACCCTGACTCCACGTGGTCTTGTGCGTCACGCCCCTAGAGTGTATATAAAAACGCGGAGCCAGTAGCTCGCGTGGGAGGTCCTAAGTGGAGCAAGCCCGAGAGGCCGAACGGAGTGAAGGGGGAGGTGGCGAGCGAAGCGAGCCGGCTACCTCCGTAGCGTAGCGAAGGTCGAATGGGTGAAGAGACACTCAGGGGCAACCTCGCGATAGTACTGGCGAGAGCCCATACCGGAGTCGGACACCTCCAAATGTAAATATCTATATCAAATGTTCTGCAGTGTGTTTAGCGAGCAACATAACCTCAAACTTTAAGTATGAATATCTCTGGAACAATGCATCTCCGCGGGGCGGGGGTGGTACCAGGGGGTATCCCCCCTCCCCCCTAACATTTCCCCCTCCCCCACCCCTTAAATTTCCGGATGCCCGATTCTAATGCCATACCCCTAAAGCTAGAACATACCATCCGATCGCAGCACACTCGTAGTCATTGGGTAGCGTTGGTGGCCGGTATTTGGTCACACACTGCCCACCAAACACTAACAGCACAATAAAGGGGTGTTTATACTTATGACTCTATGTTTGTAGATACCCTAGACTAGAACATACCGTCCGATTGAAGCGCACTCGTAGCCATTGGCGGCGACCGCAGCCCTCGGGTAGCGTTGGTGGCCGGTGTTGGCGTCCCAAGGACGCAACACTAGCACTGCCACCAACGCCCCGCCGATTAGCGCCAATAACACGACGCCCAGTAAGCACCAGAGCCTGGACCTAAACAACACGCACAGAACACATCAACAACAATTTACGCATTTCTAAAATAATTTGTCATCGGTAATCGGTATATAGATTGTGCAAGAATTTTGGTGCATGTTATATAGAAAACATGAATGTCATCAAATTGTCATGATGACATTTGTTTATCGTTTTATGACATTGATAGTATATAAGTATGTAAATAGGTTTTATATCTACAAGTTTATACTCATTTACCATGATTATATAAGACTAGTACGTATAGTAGGTATTATTTTATCTGTGTATAAGACTAACACCCGTTTGCACTAAACATAAGAATCGCCTAAGTTCTTTCCTAACTTGTTTAGAATATGATACATTTGCTTAAACCATTCTTTAGTCCACTAAGGCTAGGCTGTTCCTAGGCTAGGTGTATCTTAACTAGGACAAGCCTAACTTATGTCTAGTGCAAAATCTGCCGTTTTTGAAAGAAACGTTGTAATTTTTTTCCAAGTTTCCAAGTGCTAGCACAGATTTTTATGAGCTCACGGTTTCGAACATTCATTTCGTAAATTAATGTGTTGAAAAAAAAAAACAACAAAAATCGTATCTTGATGCAACTTACGTTTTATCATTTGTTCTATCAATATATATAAAATCATTGCATCTGACTGACTATCAACGCACAGTCACAGCCTAAACCACAGAATAAATATTAGTACAACCTAAACTCTTAAGTCCTAGAGACAGAAATTTGGAGGGTATACCAGAGACAAATACTTATTTCTTTCGTGTTCTATGGGTAGGTTATATTGCACCGTGCTAGGGGTGAACTAAAAAATGAATTTCCAAAATTCGGGTGCGGCGGGGTGTTAAAGTTTGTATGGAAAAACTCCACGCGGAGAAAGTTGCGGGTGTTCCACTCATCATCATCACCAGGCTTTAGACATCCCCTGCTGTACGAGGCCTCCTTCATAGGATGCAACGAGGAATTTGCCGTAATCACTATTCTTGGCAAGCGGATAGGTGATCGCGTAAACACCACCAGCAGCATCCACCGGACTAATCAACACTAATGTGTTGATTAGTCCGGTGGATGCTGCTGCCCATCCTTTAGCTTTTACGACATCCATGGGAAGAGACGGAAGGGTATATTCTTAAGCCAGACACACCAAGGTTGCGCGTTCCACTAGTCTATAAAAAAATCGGCTTGGGCAATGACTTTCTATTTAGTTTGAGGTCAGTGGCTCGCCCTAAATAAATCTGCCTCTATTATAAACATGCAAATTCTCGATCTACTTTTGAGAATAATGCCGGATAGGAATTGGTTCAGTTTGCCGAGTTCCTGAAACTAGTTAAAATAAACAAAACTCTTAACATAGTATCGCGTTGATATGCTTTAGCCAAACCGAAAACAGGTAATTGGGTCAAGAGTTTTGAATTTTGGTTCAAGAATAGGTGGACAAGATCCGGCAACGTTTTAATGAGAACTAATGCTAATTTCTATGTTTGTTTGTTACTTAATCAGGAATAGGTAATACACATACATTCAAACCTGCATTTATGTTTATAGTTTTTTTTACCATCCTACAGTCACATCACTTACTAGTCCTATTCCCACGCTAGGATCCCAGGTGTCGCAGGTATCAGGAACTACGAGTACCCATGGTACCACAACACCCAGACCCGGAACAAATATTTGCAAACCATACAAACATTTGTTCCGTAGCGGAAATCGAACACTCAACCTCTCGCATCACAGCCGGCTACTCGCCCACGCGCCACAGACGTCGTCGATGCTATGTAAACGCCATAGTGGATTTGCTTAGAGTGACCGCATGCATCAACTTACTTACTATTTAAGTATTGCCTAACAACCATAAGTCATAATCTGATTTGGTTCGCTTTAATGTGTTGTACGTGGCTAAGAAATATTAGATATTAGGTAACGATTTATACATGGTAGGTTTTTTTTTTATATAGGTACTACTTGGAATGACGGGTCAAGCTTATGGCCCACCTGATGTAAGCGGTACCCTCTGCCTGTGAACAGTGCATTACCTAGCAACACAAGCACTCGCATAGGTCACATCCACCAAGGACGCGCCCTATGTGGCATTGTACTGCGCCCGCCACCCTGATACATAAAGATGAAAAGTCTCATGTGCCTGTAATTTCACCGGCAACCATACTCTTCAAACCGGAACACAGCAATGCGAGAACTACTGCTTTGCGGCAGAAATACTTAGGTATGGTGGAACCTCTCCCCGGACAAACTCTCTCACAAAAATGCTCTACTACTACAATATTTAATGCGATAAGTTAGTGACACATCAGTCGTTTAAGAACCTTAATAATCTGAGATTTTATAATACAGCACTTTTTTAGAAAGTTGTATATGTTGGCAAAGTGTCTATGTGGATGTTTTGTACATGTTCGTTTGTTTCTTTCTCAATCATCGACCATAATGACTGAACCGATTGAGATTTTACGTTTGTAGGTAGGTACACAGGTTATTATTACCGATTGAGACATAGACTACTTCTTAGGGTTCCGTACCCAAAGGGTGCCCACGGGACCCTATGACTAAACCTTACTGTCCGTCCGTCCGTCAGCGGGCTGTAATATCTCATGAACCGTAATAAGTAGACAGTTGAAATTTTCACAGAGTGATGTATTTCTATTGCCAGTAGAACAACAATTAATAATAAAAAAAAACAAGTAAGGGGAGGCGTGAGAAAAAAAACTGTAGGGTAACTGTAACTGTGGGGTAGGCCCCAGCATGTGAGGTATCACTTTTTAGAGCTCATTAAGTAGAGTAAGACTGTATTTTTTTGTTTCCATAAGTTATAGAAAACAAAGTCACGAGAGGCCGTCAAAGTTAGGTTTTTGCTCGACCTTAACAATCGCTGTGTCTCTTGAACCGTATTATAGATACTTGAAATATTCAGAGTGAGTATAAATGTATAGTATATATATAAGTATAGTAGTAGTAAGTATAGTATTTCTATAACAAAAAATAATAAAAATAAAATAAAGTTAAAAAACATAATACTTTACGAAAAAAAAAACGGCTTCAATGCTAGGAATTTATCCCCAATACAAGATTTTACAATAATTTTGTGATAGGAACCGTGTGCTAATCACAATGAGCCTAAACACGGCCAGTCTACTATTATCTATCGAGGAGTTCCCTTGTCCACCTTCTGTCTCCATCATCAGATCAGCTCACTGTCGCCATCATATCATATCATATCATATATCATCATTCATTGTCATCGGAAATTTACAGGTATGCCAAATTTCAGCTCAATCGGATATCGGAAAGTCACCCTTATGACCCGTGGAATACTCATGGATCCCATCATCAGAACCAGATTTTGATGGGGACCAATTTGGAAGTACCTACTATATCGTGTCAAATAAAAAAAATAAAAATGGTTCATAAATGACGGAGAGGTAACTAATTGAGAACCTCCTCCTTTTTCTTGAAGTCGGTTGAAAAAGGGTCCTAATAATAGCAATGTACATAGTTTATTTTTTTTAAGTGTAAACCACACTTTATGGATAACATTAAATTTAAATGTAACCTAAAAATTTCGGATTCGAGTCCCGCTGGAACGAAATAGTGTTAAATGCAGTGTTGCAAAATTGTAAAAATAAAAATCGTCAAATTTGCAAAAAATCGGGAGAAATCGGGAGATTTTTATTCGGAATAAAACAAGAGTTTTTTTATGTTAATAATACATTCATTTATATATATAAATATTGATAATAATAATAATAATATTGATTGATATATTGTACATTAATTAATGATTTTCGTCTTCATACCACCTCTTACTGACTATTTTTGTGAACATTTTCTCATCTATATTAAAATTGTAGCAACTCTTATTATTTTCTGCTATACATCTCTTAGTGTGTAGAAGACCTATCATTGACTCAGTGGAAAGTTTATTGCGTTGTTTAGTGTTCATCAAATTTATTGATGAAAATATTCTTTCTACATTTGCAGATGAGTGTGGCAAACTCAAAACTTTGAAAACAAAAGAACAAACGTTTTCAAACATGCGTGAAAACCACATTTCATGCTACTCACGCTTGTCCAAATTTCTTCTGTTTTTTCACTGAGCGACTCAATTTCTTTTGTATTACGAAGCAAACGCCATTCTGTGTCAACTTTTTGATAGTCATTAGTCTCTAACAAATTGGGGACTGTCTACAATCTACATATTGATACAATTGACGAAAATTCACTTTTTTTTTTAAATTCGGGAGATTGGACTGCTAAATCGGGATATCGGGAGACAAGGACCAAAATCAGTAGATCTCCCGATAAATCGGGAACTTTTGCAACGCTGCGTTAAATGTTGTAAGATGATACGGATCCCTTCGTGTGCGAGTTCGACTCGTGCTTGGCGAGCGAAGCGCAGGTAAATAACAATAGTAGAAATAGCAAAAAACAATCCAGTACGAACACATCGGACTAAGTTATTGTTAAAACCGGTTCATCCAAGTTTCGACTTGATATTAGAAAAAAGTAATTTGCATAGAAAAAAAATCTTACCTGGTTTTTTTCTTAATGGACTTAATGCAGCTGTCCTCAGATGGTCACTACTGCTTTTAGAGCTTTTGACGAGCGCAGATGGCGCTCAACTTTATAGGCAAGTTATATTATGAACGGCACATGAGACTTTTCGTCTTTCTTTATGTCTCAGGGTGGCGGGCACACAGTGGTAATGCATTGTTAAAGGCAGGTACTAGTATAAGTATATGTACTACTACATCCATGCTAGAATAGTATTATTTTATCTGTGTGGCAAGGCAACCTGTTCCGTCATTAACGCAGTTAAAAAAAAACTACGTAGGTACTACTAACTGCATAGACAGCTCTACGACTAACTGTGTTACTAACATGGATCTAGTAGTTCTTGTGTGGTTACTAATGAATGCGGAATATACTTGTTTTTTTTTAACTATAATAGACCTTTGTTTGACCACGATCACACCTGTTGGTAAGTGACGATGTGGCCGAAGATGAAGCACAAAAGTCTAGAAGGCACCTATTCAAAAGCCTTGAAGAGAAGATTATAGTTCTCAGGAAAGACAAACGACGGTAGTGTTATTTACTCTATTCAATTCAAAATATTTATTTAATTATACCTTATTTATACCATCTTTTGTCGATTAGACGGCTGAGTTGCAAGAAGTTGCGCGTTCGACTCCCGCTGCGGGACAAACAAATGTTTGTTACGGGTCTGTGTGGTGTGGTATCATGGTACTCGTAGTTCCTGATACTCAAGACACAGTTCCTAGTGTGGAATCAGGTCTATGTACCTATGTGACTGGTGGATTGGCTATTATGTTATGTTATTGAAACACAAAACACGGTACTATTCCGAGGGGAATTGTCTTTTGTATTGACAAGCAGAAAACTTTATAAAACTCTGATTATCCGAGTTGTATACACCACTATTCCAAATATATCATAAAATAAATAACTGGATATTAAATATTCGGTACAAATTTAATCTGCGTTATGTTTTTTTTTTTAATGGAATTAATAAAGATACTTGACAAAATCCGTATTTTATGAACATAATTTTAGTACTGGACATTTTAATAATTAGACATTTTTATCATTGGACATTATTACTTTTGAACATTGGCTTTGGACATTTTTCTTTTTTGACATTAGTCGTGCAAATCCATAATACTTGTACGTTAGTATTATTCCTTACTCTGTGATAATACTATACACTCGTGGATTGTACGGTGACGCGTGAGCAGTGAGCGTGACGCGTCGTAATAATAACTTGGTAGTAATCTATGGCGCATGCACTAATAAATAGTTTTAACCAATTGTTCCTATTTTTTATGGATATTCCTGGAAATTGTTAATTGGTAACTTTTTTTGCGTAGATTCAATCTTTATCTAATACTGATTATCCAGGTTTTTTTATGGTATATTTGTAATAGTGTATACCTAGTAACCGAATACTAAAACGGGAATTATCCTTCGAAAAGCCACACAGTGTTTTGTCTTTTGTATTGACTGGCTATTTTAAATTAGATCGAACGAGACAAAACACGGAGAAACGATTCCAAGGAGGCTGACAGGTGAGAGCAATGACCAAAGATCTGGCGGTACCTCCTCGGTCAGTAAATCCGTATTGCCATTTGCTATCCAACGAGGTAACGAGGCCAGTCGCTTGGACCCCTTGCATGAGGTCAGTGACCTGAACTGTGTTTTTATCTATAGATTCAATTTAAATATAAGTACTTATGTAGGTACCTACTTATGCAGGTTTAAACAGTTTTTTTTTCTTTATAACTGTCGTCGCACAGCTTGTGCATTTGCCATTTCCAAGTATTTTCAATATAATTTGCCTATTATCCTTCCAAATCGTCAAAGTCACAGTCAAGTCATGTTTTAGTAAAACGGTGGACGTTTTACAAAAACTTTGGTACCTACCTAGTTCCACAAATTGGAAAAGTCACGCAATACACTTCCATTTTATATAACTAAAAATAAACTTTGGTGGTTAAAATGCCACCAAAATTTCACAAAATAACTCAAAAAATCACAAGGAAAAATAAAACAAAAGTAGACGACGTCTCTTTTCGAAAATAACGGAAAAGAGTACAAGTTTCGTATAAGTTGTACGTAGTCAAAAATTATATAAATAAATGCCTCGGATAACTCGTGTTTATTAGTGGCACGGTTGCACGGAAGATACTAACAAATAAATGCCTCGGGTAACTCGTGTTTATTAGTGGCACGGTTGCACGGAAGATACTAACAAAATCCCAGTTTCAAAAGAATGGCTGTTGATTGATTGACCCATTGTTACATTACAACCCAACGCTATAAAACGTGTCAATGAAAAACCTAAACGCTAAACTTGAAACTGTGCTATTCAGAATCTAGAGTAGAACCGATTAATCCAATATTTTTGCGAGCTGTTTTACAATAATGCCATCTCTAAACTAGATTCATCCTAGATTCTGCAGTGCGTCTGGCATGTTGGCTGATGCTCATGTCAATGACTTTCACGCTGTAATGCGCAACAAGATTGCGTCGGTCAAAAGCAGAATGCTGGGTAGCCCCAACAGTATACTCGGGGCACTGGCAGGCAGGTTCGACAGTCCTCTGCAGAGGTACTGGGTGTCAGCCCTTATAAACCCCAACTCTGAACAGGTATATTGTATTAATTAGTTAATATATAAATAATTAATACAATATACTAGAATATAATATATTATACAATAATAATATTAATGATATAATGATAATAATTAATATATGTATATGGGTATTTAGTTTTAAGTATTGTTTAATAGTAATTAATTCGTATTTTAATGATAGTGTAAATTGGATCATGTTGTCTGAATAAATGAATTATAATAATAATAATAATAAACATTATTGGCGCTATGATACACACACCCAACCTATATAAGTATATAGGGCGAAAGTTCGGCTGCGACGCAGGAGGTTGCGGGTTCGATTCCCGCCTCGGAGCAAATATTTGTATGATCTGCAGATATTTGTTCAGGGTGTGCTGGGTATTTTCTATGTATAATAAAAAATATCTATCTATGTAATGTATTGTTAAAACTCTTAAACTTAATAACATGAGTTTAAAAGTTATCTAGTACCCATAACTCAAGCTCTGCTCAGCTCGGGGCTAGATAATGCTGGGTGAACTGTCCAACATTATTTATAAATAATTAAGTTGACTTATTGGAAATTTTGGTGGCAGGGATCTAGATTTTTCTCAGCAATTAGATAACATGAAAGTGATATTTGGTGACCTGATTCTTCAAACCTTTGACTTCTTTTTAGTCGATTGCTTGTCTTTTATATTATGTAGAGAAAAAATATCAAAGAAACCTCTTTTATAACAGACAATTTTCCAGACAAACGGGACCGATTAAAGGCTCTTAGTTTTATAGGTAGATTCATCCAAACATACAGTTTAATATTGAAGCAGCCTTTTTTTTAAATTAAAAATATAACATATTTAGCGTATAACGACCTTTTATACGAAATCCTATAGGAAATATTAGTTTATCAATGCCTCGCCTTAAGTGTAATTAGGTAGGCACTCTAATCTAAACGATTCAATATATATTTTTCTAATTAGATATTGGATAGTATTTAGTATTCGCAAATGAGAGGTAAAATATAATAAATGAGAGGTACCTAGGTGAACTCAATAAGTTTCTATGAAAATAGTTATGACAATAAGATTATAGATCAAGAGAATTTTTCGTCAAGACATTATGGTGATTAGTAACCCGATGTAAATCGGTAAATAGTTCATTTCAAAAAATTTCAAATTTAAGTTTTATTTCGTAAAAACACATATTTAAATTTTGCAAAAAATACATAGAAGTTCATCTAATCTTGTAGGTGCCTCAAACACGATTCGTATAATTTAGCTCGATCGAAAATAATTTTAAACTTGTATCTTAAGCTGAAAAAATCTTAAGCAATCTTATAATAATATTAAAAAAGATACCCAAAATAATGTAATTGGCACCTACTAGTGACTTAAGGTGCCAAATTTAAATTTTTGTTACTTTTTAAGCGAAATAAATATTAAAACCCAATAAAACTCAGCGCTGTGCTTTTGTCTAAAGCTCCACACTGAAGATCCAACTGAATTGTTTTTTAAATCTCAGAGTAAATCGTTGGTAAATCTAAGTCGTTAAGATCGGTGTTTCTTTCAAAACGTAATGAGTTGATGATTTTGGGATACACGCCTTTAAATCAAATTATTAAATCAAGATTATTGACGACCTCTGTGACGCGGCGGGCGAACGCTCGCCTGCGACGCAGGAGGTTGCGGGTTTGATTCCCGCCTCGGAACAAATATTTGTGCGATCTGCAGATATTTGTTCAGGGTGTTCTGGGTATTTTCTATACATAATAAAAAATATATTGTAGTTGTCTAGAACCCATAACACAGGCTCTGCTTAGCTGGGGGCTAGAAAATGTTGTGTGAACTGTCCAGCATTATTTATTATTTATTTTTTATTATTTATAAGATAATCCTTCTACTACTTTATTTTTTGATTGATTATTATTCCTATTTTAATTAATATTGAGGACCTATTTAAAGTTTTAATAACATTATTAAATATAAATTAATTATCCAACCCATTTGGACCTAACCCACAGGCTGTACATTAAATAAAAAAATCTACTCATATTTTTAACTTTTATAAATAATTTTAATTTTAGATTAACTTATTGCAATCCCTTGGTGTATGGTACAAATCCCTCTGGAGATTTTGCAAAACTTTAAATCAGCCTTGTTTTTAAATAAATGTTTACAAAAAGAAGCATTACTTCATCACATCAACGGAAACCGGTCGTCAGTCAGTCCCACACGAATTACGACATTGATAACAAAAAATATTTAAAGTACTCTTGTTTTGTAGTTTGATAAATTTTTAGTGTCACAGTTTTCATAAAATTATCGATATAAGATTATTTTTTCTCACCTTTCCATGGTGTATGTAGGTTTAATAAGTACGACAGTGCGTGTCCACAACCACAATACGACTGTAGAGCGCTCGACTCGAGGCCGGCTTACAACATTGATAGCTAAGTAGTATTATTCTGTGGCATTAGTTGATGATCTTGCCTAGATTATATATCTGATACGCGAACGATAGGCCGATTAAATTGGCGGCCCGAAGATATATTATTAACAAATGTCATGTTTTCATGAGGTAGCAAAAATAATTGCAGACAGATAGATAAATCAAGAATTTATTTTGAGTAGGTAAGTAGGTAAGTAACGGAACGGTGGCACAATTTATGTTAAGCTTTAACCTTTATTTGTTTATGTTTAACCTTTGTCCATCAACTCTACCCACTTACCTCGGTCACGTCCTCCTGACGAAACCGTTGTGGCATTGCATTTGCATTGCGCCCTACATCCAAAGATATAATACTTCGACCAAAGTAAAAAGTATGGACGGGCCTTACCCATACAAAACATCCGTGAAAAATAAGACAATTCGGGTGTGAGGTACGGTCAACAAATAAACTATCTATCTATCTATCCAGCCGGTAGCACCCACTGCTGAGTAAAGGCCTCTTCTCTATAGCGCCACTCCTGGCGGTCTTGTAAATAAACTAGGTAAATAAAAAAAAAAACTTAAAAACTGTATTTTTGTAATACTTAACCTTATTTACTTAATAAATGCTTTTTTTTTTAAAAGTGATTTCAGTATGTTTAAAGTACCTACCAAAAATCGGTGAAAAAATGCAAATATCGAATAAAACTTTTACAAAAATACACGGTTCCCGCCTGTTTTATGTCGTTACGTATCTATTTTTCAGCTCTCAAACATACACAATATAAATTCTTCGATGGGAAAGCAAGTCCGCCTAAGGTGTTCCAGCTCAATCAATTTGTGAAAATATATTTTTCATCACTCAATAAACTAAGAAAGTATCATAAAAATCGTACGTAAACATACCTACATGTATGAAAATTCCAGAATTTTAGGAACAGCAGATTTTTTTAAAATTTTGTACCAACAATTTTTTGGCGTATAAAGTTAATTGTGTAGAAAATTATCGTCGAATTAACAGAAGTCGTATTCGTCTTGCTCGTCTTATGGCTTCTATCCATTTTTGTTTATCTTCGACTCGCTACGCTCAGGGTACAGAACCCTGAACCCTGAGTGGTTCAACTACAGAAGTTGAACCACTCGCTCCTTAGAATCCTGGTTTCAATACAAGTACTGGCGCTAAAAAAATAACTTTGCATGCATCCTTGCATAACAAACTAGTGGTATGCCCGCGACTTCGTTCGCGTGTACTACTTTTCTATACAAATGCACCTCCTTAGGAGTTGAGTTTCTGGAATTCCTTTCTTAGTGCACCCCTCTAGATCACAAAAGGAATGTACCCTCCATGTTCGTCCGGGGAAGTACTACCACCATACCTATTTCTGCCGCAAAGCAGTTGTGCTCACATTGCTGTGTTCCGGTTTGAAGGGTAAGGGTGCCGGTGAAGAGCGATGGTAGCCTAACGGTTCAATAGTGCAACTCAGAATCCAACGATACCGGGTTCGATCCTAGGCTCCGCACCAATGACTTTTCTAAGTTATGTGTGGATTTCCATCGCTCTGTGCTTCGGAGGGCACGTTAAGCGGTCGGTCCCGGCTGTTATTGATTAATAGCAGTCGATAAGCCATGTCAGAGGCCCTCGGGCGGCTTGACAAACTCTGACACCAGAGGCCAGCACTACCTCATACGAAACGACGACGACGCCGGTGAAATTACAGTAACATGAGACTTTTCATCTTTATGGCTCAGGGTGGCGGGCGCAGTGCAATGCCACATAGGGCGCGTCCTAGGTGGACGTGGCCTATTAGGTAATGCACTGTTCATAGGCAGAGGTTAACGCTTCATCAGGTGGGCAATCTGCTTGTTCCGTCATTCAAGTAGTATCAAAAAAAAAAAACGGTACCCTCTGCCTATGAACAGGCATTATCACATAGGTCAAACCACCTAGGACGCGCCCTATGTGGCATTGCACTGCGCCCGCCACCCTGAGACATAAAGATGAAAATTTCATGTGCCTGTAATTTCACCGGCACCCATACCCTTCAAACCGGAACACAGTAATACGAGCACTACCTACTGCTTTGCAGCAGAAATAGGTATGGTGGTAGTACTTCCCCGGACGAACTCTTTCACATAAAAGCTCTACTACTAACAACATCATAATGTTAAGAATACTTTCACAAAGAGCTCTACCATCATCATCATCATTATACGCAGCCTTTATTCGATCACTGCAGGATGAGGCCTCCCCCATAATACATAATGCATCATTATACGCAGCCTTTATTCGATCACTGCAGGATGAGGCCTCCCCCATAATACATAATGCATCATTATACGCAGCCTTTATTCGATCACTGCAGGATGAGGCCTCCCCCATAATACATAATGCATCATTATACGCAGCCTTTAGTCGATCACTGCAGGATGAGGCCTCCCCCATAATACATAATGCATCATTATACGCAGCCTTTAGTCGATCACTGCAGGATGAGGCCTCCCCCATAATACATAATGCAATGGATGTGTCATTATCGCCACGCTCGGCAGGCGGGTTGGTGATCGCAATATTGGCGCGTTACTCAGCTGGATGCTGCTGCTCATCACCTGGTGTAATTCCTAAGTCAGTTTTTATGAGATGGAAGGGTCTATTCTTAGGCCGGCACGGCTTCCAAGCCACTGATATGCTCTACCTACCAATTAAGAAATGATGTACCTACCTATGTACGAGTATATAACGTAGCCAAATTGGTTTTACGAATAAATAGTATTTCTGTATTTCTGTATTTCCAACTGGTTGAATCAGCCGTCCGAGGGCTAGCTGTCCAATTAAACGGCTGAATTCAACCAGTTGGCAGTGACAGATACCTAGACCTTATGTAATTTCTTAAATGTTAAGTATATTTTTTAATGTTAAGTTTAAGCGCTGCACAGCGTTTGCGCTGTCGCAGCATACGCTGAGTGACGACTATTTTTGCTAATTTAATTAATTGGATAATGTTTTAGTTGTAAGTTTTTGTGTCATTGGCAAAATAAATATATTTGTATTTGTATTTGTAAATGTAACGAGTAAGTTACGAGTAGGTAACTTAAGGGAATAGTGTGGATTTCATAATGCATAATGCATTTCATAATGAATAATCACAGTGCATAATGTCATTTTGTTTTGTAAAAGTTGAAAGTATCTATACATTATTAGAAATATTTTGAAGTTGAAGAGAGTTAAGTAACTGAAGAAGAAATTAAACCTCGAAACAAATATGGTCAGATACTAATCAACTCTACTAAAAAAAATAGATGAAAAAGATATAATGTAACTAATACCGTAAAATACTGTTATCGAAATGATTATTAAGATTAAATTTATTATTTAAATGACTAAGGAATTCAAGATAACATACCACTACCTACAACAACCAGTGTAACAAAGTACAGCATACGAAGACAAATATATAAATAAAATATTAAATACTGCGAGAAACTATTAAGCTACATGAAAATAAGGAAAAAAAGACTTACGTAAGTGTGTCTATCTAAAGTGACTGACTGGCGGTGACTGCTTTACATCAGGCGGGCCGTCAGCTTGTTTGTCACCTTATAACATAAAAAAAAAAGTGCACATTTAAACAAACAAAAGCCCAAGGGTTCTTAACAGTAGGTATTCTTTGTGATTTGGATATAGAGAAAGAAGCGTTAGCTGAGTCAGTCGTGGGAAGCAATGGCGGCGATGAGTTCACCACTCATTACGTCTATATTCCACGATGGTGCAACCCACTGTGAAAAGAGGCCCATTGAGGCTCTGCCTACCCCTTCGGGGAAAAAGGCGTGTGTCTATGTATGTATGGATATATATAGAGAAGTAGCACAGAATATATAAGTAGTCGAAAATTCGAAGCCAAGATTTGATTATTACAGAGTAGACTGTTTGTTACATGTAAAGCAAATATAAGCGTGTTAACATAGTTATCATATTATTATGAGAACTTTATTGAATGGAACATTGTTTGATAAAATATGTGTGATTCGGCTAACGTTCTCCCATCTATGCCTGATTTGCCGGCCGCTGCAAATGTACTCGTACCACAGAATAAATAATAGTACAAGCGGTACCAATATACATATATAGGTTACATACATCAGGACAGATGAAAGCAAATTTTGCCATTTGTTGCAAGGATGCTTCGCTCGCTCGGTCAATAATATGATACTCACCTAACCTACCTAAGTAGGTACCTACTACTTAACGTATAATCTGATTCGTGATTCCTGAAGTGGCTATGGATATTGAATAGGAAAATCCTCTTTGGATTAGATCAAAGTAAAACAAAATAAGTAGGTGTAGGTAGCATTACGCAAGGTCATTTTATTTTAGAGGTTTTTTTTTTCTTTATAACTTTCGCCGCTCGGCTTGTGTATTTGCCATTTTCAAGTTATTTTTCATTTTCATTAGTGTATTTTCAATATAATTTGCAGCGTTACAATTCCGAGAGATCACTGTACCCGAAACACGATAGGCCAATAGGTATTTTCTCTATAGAAAAAAATCCCAAAGTTACCTCTAACTTTTGGCTAGATTTATTAAAATGGTGCATATTATTCGGTAAAAAATTAGTTAAATAAAATCACCACAACAAAGCCAATGGTTTACTGTAGTGGTTTTTTAAAATTATCTTTATTTTACGAGATCTTCAACAAAAACGGCTTTTTCGAGCGGCACGATGCGTTTTTTCTTCTTATTAAGAATCCTGCCTGGGGTTGGCGCATTACTGTCACTGGAAAAAGTAATACCTACTTATATAAGTAGTTGTCGGGTTTCATGGCCTTGCCATGCTTTCACGAGTGGAATGCTAACAAGCTACCCAAAAAGTGGATCTGTAATCCTCTATGTGGAGATTACATAATCGATGGAGCAAGAACATTTTAAGGCCGCGGCCCGGCTCACCATGGTCCGACTCGCTCGGCTCGGATTAATTAAAAAAATACCTAACGGAAAAGCCCGACTGGCCCGGCATCCTTTTCTTGGACTGTTATAGCGAAAAGTGCTCAGCTGTTTGGATTTTATTTTATAGTATTATTTAACTTTCACAATACCTGAAATCTTTAGATAATATAGATCAACAATTCCGTATCTGATAATATAGAATACCTACCTGGGAGGGAAGCGACTTCAATACCGGGGTGATACTTCGTCCTTTTCACTCACAGATTGCAAGAAAGTGTTTTATGCTTTCGTGGAGTAAACATTCTTCTATTACCAGAATGCCAGTTATCGTATAATTTTACACTGAAATGACTGTTGTTGGCTTTTATATTGGCAAATCGTATTTGGTTGAAGAAAACAGTGTACTAATAGCGAAAATAACATCGAAATTACTTGTATGGACAAAATTTTCGATGTTATTTTCGCCATTAATCCGCTGTTTTCTTCAACCAAATATGATTTGCCGCAAATAATGACCAATATAATAGCCAATAACAGTCATTTCAGTTTAAAATTATACTCTGTTTGCCCATATTGGACGACCTCTGTGGCGCGGCGGGCGAACGCTCGCCTGCGACGCAGGAGGTTGCGGGTTCGATTCCCGCCTCGGAACAAATATTTGTACGATCTGAAGATATTTGTTCAAGATGTTCCGGGTATTTTCTATGTATAATAAAAAATATTATCTATAATGTAATGTCACGATGTATTAAGTATATCAGTTGTCTAGTACCCAAAACACAAGCTCTGCTTAGCTTGGGGCTAGATAATGTTGTGTGAACTGTCCAGCATTACTTATTTATTATTTTATTTATATTTGTGCAAATAAGTTTGTATGAAAAAGCAACCACCTTAAGATGCGAATTTTCAAAATTCCTTTGTTAGTACAACCCTACGCATCGAGACAAACACTCCCTTCAAATTTCAAGTCTCTACGACCAGCGGTTTAGGCTGTGCGTTGTCACTCGGTCACTCAATCAGTTAGTCAGTCAGTCAGGACATTACTTTTTATATACCTATTGCCTTTTATATATGAGATGAGATTATTGCACATTTTTTGATATCATATACTGGACTCGTGGTCGTATAAAATATGCTAAGACTGTTTGTCCAACCAATCTGTGACTGTATAATTTGATGATTGAACAAGTAATTAATTTTGTAAAAACTAAAAAAAACCTCAACGCAATGAAACGGCTGAACCGATTTTGATCAAACATAGCTAAGAACACTCCCGACAAATTCACCTTTCAAACAAAAAAATAAAATCGAAATCAGTTCATCCGTTCGGGAGCTACGATGGGACACACAGACACATCAAACTTATAACACCCCTTCGTTTTTGCGTCGGGGGTTAAAAACAGTAATATACAGTAATATTAGTAATATACAAATATTGAAACAAGCAAAACGCTTTTCTTTCTGACATTACCATCCATTGTCTTGCGCCGCTCTCATGGACGCCGGGCCAGTCGGGCCTTTCCGTTAGGTATTTTTTTAACCGAGCGAGTCGGACCATGGTGTGCCGGGCCGCGGCCCATTTTAAGGGTCGCAGGAAGTCTGTGGAAGGAGGCAGATCAAGGCCATTCGTCATGGCATTCTATGGGACGTAGCCAGCAGTGGAGTCTTACAGGCTGATGATGATGATGATTTCATACTTCTCGATTAGGTATACCGTTCGGATATGGGCGCGACCGCTCTCTTTTTAGGGTTCCGTACCCAAAGGGTAATACGGGATCCTATTACTAAGACTCCGCTGTCCGTCCGTCTGTCTGTCTTTCCGTCTGTCACCAGGCTCTATCACATGAACCGTTATATAAATAATAATGCATTTTTTTTAAATATTGTTTGTTATAAATGGGTACTGATATAATATACCGAAGTGTATAATTTTATTTTATGTAGAATAATATTTTATAGATTTTATGAATAAAATCTTGTAAGTATCTTGTATTTTGTATCGTGATAGTTATAGACCGTTGAAATTTTCACAGATGATGTATTTCTGTTGCCGCTATATAACAACAACTACTAAAAACCAGAATAAAATAAATATGTTTTTTGGACAACAAACGTGTTTTTTATGCCGTTTTTATAGATATAATGGTACGGAACCCTTCGTGCGTGAGTCCGACTCGCACTTGGGCGTTTTTTTTAATTTAATCATTTATTTTCTCAAAAGAATTCACAAATTCACTTACAAAGAAAATCCAATTCCTTCTTCTTCGTCGTTACACTCTCGGCAGTGTGGTCGTGGTCGTCACTTCAGAGTCTGTGGCTCGATTCACAATCCTTGGCCCCTCATCTCGCACCGCAGCTTTCCTGGTGCATTCATGCAGTGGACCGTCCAAAGCTGCCTTGACTTGGTCAGTCCATCTCATGGGCGATCTGCCCCGTGCTCGTGTGCCGTCAACTCTACCCTGTACAAGGCGTTTATTGTAATAATTAAAATTAAAGTCATTTTATTAATTATTAATTGAATTGAGTACCTAATTTATTTTTGCTAGGCATGCTATTTAGCTGAGTAAATTCTTATTCAAGTAATGAAGAATACTTTAAAATGGTTTTTTTTTAATGGTTTGAATAATTTTATGTCCGCATGCAGGCGCTAGTCCAGGGGGAAGGGTGTAAGGGGCTCTTTAGATACTTTCTTAGTACTAGATTTATCTACTCTACTACCTACAGTACAATTTTCATCAATTATTCTCACATGTGCAACCTATGTGAAAAGAGGCCCATTGAGGCTCTGCCTACCCTTTCGTGTCTATGCAGTAAATGTATTTGTATTTATTTATTGCTTACATGTACTTACAATATTGTTAGTATAAGGTCTTATTTCCACTGTTAGTTATGTAGTAGGTACATGAGCCCCGTTAGGGCGCTGCAATTTTTGTGATCACGACCACATAATAATATGTCAACTAGTAGGTAAGGAAGGGGGGGGGGGGGGGGGTCCATGGGGGGGAGGGGGGGGGGGGTCCATGGGGGGGAGGGGGAGGGGGTTGTCAATTCAATTCAATTCAATAAATTAATTTCAGGCAACAGTGAAAAATGTACATTGTACCTAGACAAAGGCCCATAGTAATATATATGGTTGATTGAGTCAAATAAAGATTGAGTCAAATAAATGTCAGATTCAGATCCATTTACTGAGACTATTTGAGGTCTTTTGAACAGGTAAGATTGGAGCCACTTTAGAAGTGAGCCACTGATACCATAAGCATCTAACTTTTGCAGTAAAATAGAGTGGTCTACCTTGTCAAATGCGCTTGAAAAATCAAGGTAGATAGCATCCGTTTGAATGTTATTATCAAGATTTTGTGATAACTCAGAAACGAAAGAAAGAAGATTGGTGTGCACTGAATGACCGTTCCTAAAACCGTGTTGGACATCTGTTATGTAATTCTCGACATGCTTGGAAATGAGAGGACAAATTAGGGATTCAAACAATTTTGACAGACAGCTTAGTATGGAAATGGGACGATAATTTTTAACGTTATTTTCTTCACCTTTCTTGTATATAGGAATTATTCGTGCTTTTTTCCATTCCTCTGGAAAAGTGCCGTCTTCGAGTGAACGGTTAAATATTATAGCGAGGGGCAAGGAAATAGAGGCACCACATCGTTTCACAAAAATTGGAGGTACTTTATCTGGGCCAGCGCCTTTTTGACTATCGATCTTTTTTATTGCTTTGCGTATGTCACGTTCACTAAATTGTATCTTACCTATGAAATTCGAGGTTAAAGATACTATTGATTGATTGGAATTATTAATTTGTGACACACTAGGGTTATAAACTGATGAAAAATGTTTGGCAAATAGGTTGGATACTTCAAGATTAGATTTCGCAATTGTATCGTTTAACTCCATATTTGTTGGTATTGAAGAACGACCACCTCTTTTATCCTTAATAAAACTCCAGAAAGCTTTCGGGTTCTTGTAAATGCCTGATTCAATCGTACTTTTATAATTTCTAAAACATATATCATAAAGTTTGTGACAGCGTTTTCTTAGTAAGTCATATTCATAACCATCAAGAGGATTTTTGTATTTTCTGTACTTAGTTCGTACAGATTCTTTTTCAACTAGAAGATTAATAAGTTTATTGGTAAACCAAGATGGGTATTTAAGTTTCTTTGGGGTACGTTTTGGTACAAATTTATCTATTATTAATCCCAGGGTTTTGTAAAACTCAGTAACCATATTATCGACATTATCACAAGTATACAATTTTGCATGCCAATCAATATTATTCAATTCTGTTTGTATGCTCTCATAGTTTGCTTTGTAAAAATTATGTATTGTGCGGCCAGAATGCTCCGAGCTATTTACTGCAGTGTTAGGTAAGGATAAGTTTATTAGTAGGTTGGGATGTCTTCCCTGCACGTTGCATAAAGTATCGATAGATTTGCTAACTTTTACATTGGCTATATTAGTAATTACTAAGTCTAAGTGTACATTTTCACAATTGCTCACGCTGTTCACCTGGGATAGACTATTTGATGATATGAAATCGATCAAGGAATGACCTAACTTGCAATTATAGTTACTAGGGGCCATATGAGAACTATCTGGCCCTGTCGCACTCCATTTTATAAATCTAAGATTGAAATCACCTAAAATAATAACATCATCTGATTGATTCAAGGCAACTTCAACTGAATCCAAAAACCGTGACAGGGATTCCAATTTGACTGGTGGCGGGAGATACACAACACAAATAGCAATTCTTTTGACCATATTGTTTGCTTTAATTTGTAACATAATCCAAAGGTTTTCTTGTTCGTTTTCCCAAGTAGAAGCTCGAACAGAAGGAATATCGCGTGAGACTGCTATCATGACTCCGCCTCCGTCTAATTTGGAACAAATAGTAGTGTTACATGATCGATCTTTGCGGTACACAGTGTATCTGGAATCAATAAATTCTTTATCATTTATATTTGAGTTGAACCAAGTCTCAGTAAAAGCGATGACATTATAATTACTTTGCAATATATTATTATACAAAATATTTGTTTTGGTTCGCGAACCTCCTATGTTTTGATAATATATATCAAACATTTTTAAAATTACCACCATAAACTAGCATAAATTAAAAAACAACATTGTCTGTTTACTTAATTTGGCCGATTCCATCGGGGCTGCGCACCAACAGTGCCTGGCTATATTCGTCCTTACGCACATAGACCCGTCCGTTGCGGGTCCACACAAACTTGTACGACATGTCCTTAGCCCTTTTGCGAGCAGCAGCGTGCAGCGACTTATTTGCAGGTGTCAGGTTTTCCGACACGAAAACCGGTTTCCGAGTACCTCCAATGCCCAAATGGTGTGTGTTCAGCTTTTCTTCTTTATTTTCTTTATTATGCTTAAAGACTGCTGCCAAGACACCGTCACGCTGGAGAGGGGAGCGCAGTTTCACTATTACAGCTCTAGGTTTGTCACTGTCACGATTAAGCTTTGCAATCCTCGTCACATGCTGAATATCACCGACTTCGAGCGGGCTATCGACCGACTTCGTAAGTTTTACAACTGTGTCAATTAGGTTTTCCGAACGGTTTTCCGGAATTCCGTTAATCTCAATATTACATTCCCTCATGTGAAGCTCCACGGTGTTGAGTCTGCTTGAAAGGTCATAGACAGTACCATGCAGTTTTTCATTCTCGTTTTTCAACTGGTTGATCACAGTTGTTTTCTCAACCAGATCAGCTTTTATCTCGTCAAATTGTTTATTGAAAAAAGAGAGAGAATCGCGGAAACCACTGACCTGCTCTTGAATAATTTGCAGTTCAGCCGTTACTTGATTTTTATGGGTTTTGAGAGCAGCCGTTAACTCCTGCTTCAGGATTTCACGGAGCCTATTTTCTGTTACGTAATTGCCTGTTTCTTCTGCAGTAGCCGTAGCCGGGGAGGTCTTTGCTGGTTTAGACCTGGTGGTTATATTCACGGAGTCTGACAGTGAACTCGCGGTGCGGGTTAGGACATCCCCCAAGGGGCTGATAGGATCCAGGTACTGTGATGACGCGGAGAGCTCTGCATTAGACCTACCAGGCGTGTTGGGATTGGAAATGCTATTTTTTTCTCGAGCATAGCACGGCTTGCACTTCCAAGTAGTTTTTTTATGCGGTTCCATTATATTGAAGCGTGTATACGATACACCGGCACACTCTAAATCATACTTGAGTTTGCAATTCACGCATACCAGAAAGTCTTTCTTCGGTATGTTTTTTTTGCATCTTCCACAAGCGTTACGAGAAGACATCGTTCAAAGTAGATAGCACAGTAGAAATGAAGTTAGTAACAACAACACGCAAAATAAAACATTTTCACAACATGCAACACAAATAGTTAGTATTGGCAATAAGCGACATCTGATGACAAGTAGCTACAAGTTTTCAACACCATAAAAGTAAAGTCAATATTTTAGTAATTATTTCGCAGCAACCTTACCCTGCCAATTACTTCATACAATGCGAGAGAGGGCGTTATCAGCGAAAAATAATCCACTGTATTATCCACAATTATGTTAGTAGGTATGGAGCACGATAAGTAATAAAAAAACCATTCACCAAACACACAAAAAAAAAATAAGCATAAATTGTTAGTGTTCAGAGCAGGCGACAACAATAATCCACTTCGCAAATAAGTAGATGGCGGTGGTAGTCTTGTTTTGGGCAGCGGATTGAACAGTATCTACTACTTAGTATGATGCAATTTTGAAGGTTATAGTTTTATGGAAATTAAAAATAGATTAAAAGTTGGTTACTTGAGATTCCAGGCACAAAATAAACAAGGGTGGCACGTTATAGTCACTTTTCACTGGGTGTTAGTATTGTTACAAACTTTAGTCACACTTGCAAGCTGCACCGTTTTATTCTTCGAAAATCACGGTAAATGTCTAATAAATCACTAAGACTGTATTAGTAGGAGTTAAGGCTTCACTAAATTTACTATTAAACAAATGTCCATGCATAAATGTAGGTAACAATAATTAATTTTAAAAGAATATTTCCCTTGAGTACAACTTCACTCACAGTGTTGCCATTATATCTGGTGTTCCTCAAGGATCACACCTGGGACCTGTGCTATTTCTTATATTCATTAATGATTTACCAAAACATGTTAACTAAACTATCTTTATTTGCCGATGACGTTAAACTATATAGACAGGTTAGGAGTCCATCAGATTCAAATTTAATACAAAACGATCTCAATGCAGTAGAAAACTGGTGTGTTCTTAATCGTATGACTCTCATTGTAAAATGCTTTCACATTAAATTCACCCGGAAGAAAAAACCACTTGTGTCTTCGTTCAAACTTGGCGGCGAACTACTTAAACAGGTTGATGAAGTTCGCGATCTAGGCATTCTAATTGACAGCCAACTAACATTTGTGCCTCAAACCAATCATGTTGTGGCAAAAGCAGCCAAAATGTTAGGATTCATAAAACGCAATAGTAAAGGGTTTAAAGCACACACCAAACTATTACTATATAATGCATTAGTCCGCAGCCAATTAGATTATGCTTCCACTGTTTGGAGTCCATTTTATAGCATACAATCACAACGCATTGAGAGCATACAACGAGCTCTAACTAGACATCTTGCTTTTCTTACCCCAGGGTTTTCTCATCGTAACCTGTATGACCATCGACTAGTTAAGTTTAAAATGATCTCCCTGCGAAATTGGCGTAAATTATCAGACCTGTGCTTGTTACATAGTATTATCAATGGAAAAATACACTGCAGTGAGCTATTAGAGCGGTTCCCGCTATACGTGCCATTCAACTATCCCCGTCAACCAATACAGAATATATTTAATACGCCTCGATCAAGAACTAATATGGGCTTACAAGTACCTACCACGCGAATGTGTAACCAATACAATGATTTGAACAACAAAAACCCAGACATAGACATATTTTGCGACCCCCTACGAATCTTTAAAAATAAGATTTTGAGCCACTTAGGCTCAATCACAAGTTTTTAAAATGTAATTGTTTTTTTATGTTTTAGTAATTTTTAGCTTTAGTTTTTAGTTCCTATTTTAATTTAGTGTTTCTTACTGTTATTTTATTTTATTTTCCCTTTGTGTACAATGTTTGTGGTAAATGTTATAGAACACCATTATTGTTGTACATATCAGAACTTATTTTGTCCTTGTAATTTTTTTGAATGTGTAATATGTATGATGTGTGTGTTTTTTAAATAAATAAAGTATAAAGTATATGGTTAGTGTCCATGCTTTAATAGTTGCACTGCCTAGCTTGCATTCTTTGCTTTTCTAGTGTCTCTAGTTTAGCCGCTTGCCTAGTATAGATACAAGCCTACCTTATTTGCCTTCATATGACAAGTAAGGTGCAAATGGTCTTGGGGGAGATAGGTACAACAGTTGCCCGGACCCCCTAAGGCAAGCCTGGTGTGGAAGCCTTCACGTGGTTGCCCCCTGTTATTGGTCTAGTTCCATAGGAAATAGACGTAACTAAAACCACCAGACGAACACTGCAGGGCTGGAGGGGCTTTGCGGGTTCACCATCAATGGATAGATGTTGGATAGCTTTCCTCACTCGATCCCTCGCCTCTATAGTAGGGATTGTATGATTACAATAGCTAGTATGGAGCCGGTCTCAAGCCCGGATAAAGCAGGGAGGGCACTAGGGGAAACTCGGAGCCTGCGTGGTGGGACGTTGCGATGGTGGTGACATGGGTTGTCACTTTTCTTCCCAGCTCCCCTCCACCACGCGAAAGACGAGGAGGTGCAGTTTGGGCAACTGCATCTGCTATTATTTTTCTGTGCCCGCTAACTCATTCAGATTCTGTTATAGAAGTGTAACAAAATAAAATAAAAACAATGGAAAAGTCACAAATGGAAACAGATTTGCCATGCGATCCGGCCAGCGATCGGCGCCCTCTGGTTCCCGGGCCGGGGGGTGTGAAGTTGGCTACTGAAGGCGGCGGCGGGGTGGGACCCCAGGCCCCGTCTACTGCAGCTGTTACTGGGAAGACAACGACGCCAACAACGACCGACGTGGCTCCAAACTTCTCCTCGGCGCGAGACCTGGCAGCTGGACCAGTGCCGAGACGCCGGAAGAACTCGGCGAACAGGAGGCGGAAGGCGGCGGCTGCGAGGGCGGCACAAAACAACGACACGGCAGGGCTGGCATGTGGTGCTGTGTTGGAAGCTGGTGTAAAGCGAGCTGCCGGCGGGCCCGCGCTCTCCGGCACCTCGTCGGTAGGTAATCTTCCTACAGGCGGCCCGGGCCGTACTAAGAAATCCCGACAGGAGCGCAGGCGACGTACCGCTGAGCTTGTACACCTATACAAGCAGCGACTCCTGGACGGCGTGATTTATCCACCCGATATAGCGGCCATCGCACCGGCCACTGGTGCGGTCATGGCACGCCCTACACACTACGCGATCCCGTCCCCCACGGTCGCTAGGCCCTCGGACCCAGTTGGGGGTGCGACTCCACCCGCACAGGTGTGTCGAGAAGTACCCACGGCGGCACGCGGCCGAGACGTCCCTGGACAAGTGAGCTCTCGTCTGTCGGAGCAGTGTGAAGACGGCTGGATGACTGTGTGCAGGGGCGGGACCCATTCTAAAGCTGGCGCTAATGCGCCAGAAACCAAAATAGGCAAATCCGAAGGAGCTGCAGGAAAGGATCCTGTTTCGCCGGGGACTAAGGCCAATCCCCGTCCCAGTACCTCTAGAGGGAAGGGTATTGGGAAAGGCCGTAAAGTTGAGGAGCACGGTACCGCTCCTGCAGCCCCGAAGGTGGCCCAAGGAACGCAAGAGAATGTGGCAGGGGGTGAAAGCGCTAGAAACGCCAAGCGGCAGCGGAGCACTGATCAGGTGTCACCTTCTACTGCAGCTGCGGAGAAAAAGGTGTGCCTGGGCACTGGAACTGCGGCCACTTGCGTGGTAACGAGCGCGACTTAAACACAGCGGGCAATGGAGCGGAGGAAAGACATGCGTCGTATGCTGGAGCTGCCAAATCGCACCTAAGGGTGATCGTTTTATAGATCTGGCCCGAACATGGATGAAATCCGTGGCATTGCCCTAAGAACGGCCTTAGAGGACTGCCATTATGCGGCACTTCTTGGAGAATAAAGATGATCCTGATAGTTGTGGACCAGTATTCAGATCTATGCCTAGGGTGGATCGTGGAGGACTCAGAATGGAGCCTAGTGACGACTTCTCTCTGTCGTGGCTCACCTCGACCGTTGAGAGCCTCCCACCCCTTTGGCATGGATCTGCGGGTTACAAGGTGGTCCCTGTAATCCAGATGCCACGGTATGTGACAGGGAGGGTGTTTTCACCGGACTGGAGCGGGGATGCAAACACGCTAAGGGCCTACTTGGGACACACCAATAAACGCATCGGCATAAGTGTGGGAAATTGGCCTATTTTCGCACACGAGACGTCGCACGGCATAAAAGAGTACCAGACCGACCATTCCATTGTGTTTGGGATACCGGTGGAAGAGGTAGATCTATTGAAAAACGTGGACTGTCGCCTCGGTTACAAAACGGCGTCAGTCCACGTCGACATACGCAAGCCCAGGGCAGGAGACGTCCGGGCGGCGGCCAAAGGCCCGGAGTCCAGCGTTGTGGACGTTCCTACTCTGGGAAAAGGCGATGGTGAGTGGGAGGTGTCGCAGGACGACATAGACCGACTCCTGTACGTGGATGACGAGGGTGTTGAGATTGCTGGAGGACTTTCAGTCCTCAATCTCTCTTCGCCTGTACCGTCCATGGACGTGGAGCGCTCTGTGGCGTCACCCGGCAGCTCCCATTCACAGTCGCATTAGGACAGTCGGTAACGAATGTCCCACAAAGCCCCCCCCTTCCTTAACTTTTCATCATGATGGTCCATATGGAATCTCGGGCAAGTAAACATAATTCCAACACTCCCAAGCAGAGCGGAAATTCAACAAGGCCTTTTGCACAAACGCGTAGTAAAATTGATATCATTCAGGCCAACATCCAACACAGCATCACAGGATTTGCTGCCCTGAGAAGAGCTCTGGAAGAGCAACCGAACACTATAGCACTGGTCCAAGAGCCCTACATCGCCCGAGGAAGAGTAAGTTTTACTGCTCTCCGAGGCAATGTATTTACACCGCCGGTGCAAAACAAAACACGGTCATTGATTTATGTGCCGAATTCATTTACAGCATCACTGGTTACTCATCTATGCACAGATGACCTCACCGTGGTGAAGCTAGAAACGGGACTGGAAGGTAAGCTTAAAACCATTCTTTTAGCCTCGGCATATATGGACGGCGCAGCAGACGCACCTCCCCAAGCACTTGAGGAGCTGCTACTATACTGTGAAATGCACAAAATGGAATGTATAGTTGGCTGTGATGCCAATGCTCACAGTACTGTTTGGGGGTGTCCCGATACGAACGAAAGAGGTAAGGACCTACTAGAATTCATACTGAGACACAACCTTAACATTCTGAACAGAGGATCGGAACCCACTTTTGTAACATCTTGGGCCCAGACCATAGTAGACATCACAATAGCTACGGACACTATTGCGGAATACATAGACGACTGGCACGTCGCCTGCAATGAAGTATCCTGTGCAGACCACAGGAGGATAAGATTCGGCCTTGAGTCAGGTGAAATCAAACCGCGCACATACCGAAATCCGAAGAAAACAAACAGGGAACTGTTTGTAGAAACCCTTGACATTGAATTGAGTGGGTTTCCGGGTGTGGAATGCACAGCGGAGCTTTCGCCACCAGAAATAGAAAGGACACTCGCGTTACTGGTCAACAGTCTCAAATCCAGTTACGAAAAATCGTGTCCACTAACAAAAGAATACAATCAGATTGCACATCGCAAGGACAGATGGTGGAACAAGGAACTTGCGAAACTGAGGAAGATAACACGACATCACTTTAATAGAGCGATGAACACAAAGCGCGATGAAGACTGGATTGACTACAATGTAGCAAGACAGAACGTCAAACGTGAGATAAAGCACAGTCGCAGTAACTCTTGGAGAAAATACAGCAGCTCCATTGCATCTCAGAGCGAAACGGCGCGTCTCAACAAAATACTGTCAAAGGACAAGAAAATAAAACTAGGCTCTCTTAAGAAGCCAGATGGGACCTACACAATAACAGAGCGTGAACAATGCGAACTGCTACTAAACACGCACTTCCCGGACTGCACTCTGAGTGATCACATCAGCTGGGAAACCAATGAAGGTCACACACCTCAGAAAGCTGACTGGGAACTAGCAGACTCTATAGTCTCAGAAGAAGCATTGGTTTGGTCAGTGAGAACTTTTCAGCCATTTAAAGCGGCGGGCACTGATGGAATATTTCCTGCCCTACTACAGTGGCATCTCACGAAAATCGAGGCCATGCTAATCGCGATCTACAGGGGCTGCATTGCCTGGAAATATATACCACCTACGTGGAGAGAGGTAAAGGTAGTTTTTCTTCCTAAGCCAGGTAAGTCGGACTACACTCAACCAAAGTCATTCAGACCAATCAGTTTGAGCTCCTTTTTGCTCAAAACTCTGGAAAGACTTTGTGACAGACACATACGCAGTGGGCCACTAGTCGAAAATCCTGTGAACAAAAACCAACACGCCTATCAATCAGGAAAATCAACCGAAACAGCACTACATCAGGTGGTTCATAAGATTGAAAGTGCTTTACTGGACAAGCAGTCATGTCTAGTTACATTCATAGACATTGAAGGCGCATTTGACAAAACGACCTTTCTAAGCATTGAAAAGGGCTTAAGAAATCAAGGGGTCGATGAGAACCTAAACGAATGGATAACGAAAATGCTGGCCAACAGGGCAGCTCTCATAGATAATTCAGAGGTGACACGCTGTCTAGTTACGAAAGGCTGCCCACAGGGTGGAGTACTGTCTCCACTTCTCTGGGTACTAGTTGCTAATGAACTTCTAGAATCACTAAACAAAGATGGAATTAACACAATTGGATATGCTGATGATCTTGCAATCATGATATCGGGACTTTTTGAATCAACTCTGTGTGAGAAGATGCAAAAAGCACTCAAGGTCGTGGAAGCATGGTGCCATAGACATAGCCTGTCTGTGAATCCTAACAAAACAGAACTGGTGCTCTTCACTCGCAAGACGAAGATGCCAAAACTGGAACTCCCATGCTTATTTGGAAGGACTCTGACTCTGAGTAAAGAGGTAAAATATCTTGGAATATGGTTGGATAGCAAACTCATATGGGGCAAGCAATTAGACCATGTAACGACAAAAGCCACAAATGTGTTATGGCAGTGTACACGAGCCGTGGGTAAAGACTGCGGTCTGAAACCCAAGTTATGCCTATGGATGTATAAAGTCATGGTTCGACCTGTGCTAACTTATGGTGCCGTAGTTTGGTGGCCGAGAACAAACCTAGTGACAGCAATAAACAGGCTACAACAGGTTCAAAGACTGGCATGCTCGCTCATAAGTGGATGCACAAAATCTACACCATCAGCAGCGCTAGACATCCTATTAGGCCTGACGCCGCTCCATATACACATACAGCAGGAGGCAATGGCGGCAGCACTGAGAATAAAATCCACGGACCAGTGGAAGGGACACAACAGAATAACAAATCACTGTAAGATACTGGAAAAGGCGACCAACATAATCCCAGAAGCCTTGGAGGGTACGGATAGAATAGCCACCACATATCTTAACAACAAAGGGTACGAAGTGGCGACTGAAGACACGGAGGTGACTCTTCCTTCCGCCCCGCCCGTCTACCACATATATACAGATGGGGCCAAACAGAGTAAAAGTGCGGGCTGCGGTTTTTACTGCCCTGAAACTGGACTCTCAAGGGCACAACCTCTGAATAAATCCACCACCGCTTTTCAAGCAGAAACCCTGGGGCTTCAGCTAGCGGCAACTGATATATCATCATCAATAGTGTCCACCAGTATAGGGACCATTGATAGACAAATACAACTTATTTTCGTAACAGACAGTGCAGCACTCACAAATGCGCTGAAGAGACCGGACACCAGGTCAAAATCGGTCGCAGAGTGTCACACTGCACTTCAGAGACTGACTGAGAAGTATAATGTCACAATCAAATGGACGGAAAGCCATGGCCATTGTCTTGGAAATGACAGGGCTGACTCCCTAGCTAGGAAAGGGGCTAAACTTATCCCGACTCAAGCTGACATCAGCCTATCGAAACCACCAACAGTGGAAATCAAAAACAAGCTAAGATTGCATTCAGAAATGGATCACCAAAAGCTATGGGAACGAAGGTCGGACTGTAAGCACACAAAACATATGCTCCCAAAACCTGACAAGAAAATGACGAATACACTGCTTAAAATGAAACGCGAGGACCAGCGTATGGTGGTGGGCATCATAACAGGACACTGCGACCTCAACCATCACCTGCACAAAATTGGAGCCACTGACAGCGGGCTGTGTCGGGGCTGCTTGCAGGAAGAAGAGACGGTGGAGCACGTCATCCTAAATTGTGCGACCACAAAAGACGCCAGGGCCAAGACGGGTTTGCAGGAGCTACTTGGATCCTGCTCTCCATCATCGACGCCTTCGGACACACTTCAACAGTGTTGCCATCAACCCAAAGTCCTGCTCCGTTACTTTAAGGAGCTGGGCTGGCTGGGGTAGGGTTAGCACAGGGGGATAATGCACAATACACCCCACAGCGGGATGTCAGTGCAGGTCTTAGCACCCCCACCTAGAATTAGAATTAGATTAGTAGGTAAGTAGTATATAACACAAAGCAATTTCAAAACAATGTCCTAAATCAAATAAAATAAGAAATTTGCAGAATTAAAAAGAAATAGTAGCACTACAGATCTTTCACAAAAACAAGGCACTTTTAACTGAGTAGGTACATTTGGTTATTTATAGTTTGTCAGCAATAAATTCATCATCAGTATTCTCACATAATCCATTTTAGTTCCATTTGGTCACCCCTAGACCAACTGGGACTAAAATGGATCCATCCGTTCGCCTAGTTCCAGTTCCCTAGACAAGACCTTTGTGGCCTAAACCACAAACCAAATTTACCGTCTACTGGTGGGTGCTGAAGCCACAAGCCCCCTCCCCCCACAAATCGAAATCCTAGATACGCTACTGCCCCAGAGTAAGTATAGAAGCACCCAAAAATATCTATCTATGTAATGAATTATAGTACCCATAACCACAGATAAAATAATACTATACCCATAACACAAGCTCTGCTTAGCTTGGGGCTTAGATGTTGTGTGAACTGTCCAGCATTATTTATTTTATTCTTAAGAGTGTACCGGAAGGTGTAAACGCCAGGCTGCATAAGCCGGCGAACGAAGTTTGCTTCTATTTCGGCTATTATGTCATCAAACTCCAATTGCACACTGGTACTGATGATGTTAATAGAGCTTGTTTTAGAAAGAGTTCGTCCGGGGAGGTACTACCACCATGTCTATTTCTACCTAATTTTTATTTTTATTTAATGTAACATAGACTCATAATAATTGTATTTAATAATTGAATTTGAATGATATTATTTTAAATTAATTGGTTGTGTTTTTAAATTTTCTATGTAAAAATAAATAATTTAAACTAACTAAATTAGCATGCCATTCTCTCCATTTGCACGCCGGCAGCGGCCAAACATATTGTGTCCTATTAATATTTATACCATCAATTTGTACATATGTTTAAGCAAATAAATTATCTTTATCTTTATCTTTATCTTTATCTTTATCTTTATCTTTACCGCAAAGCAGTAGTGCTCACATTGCTGTGTTCCGGTTTGAGGCATTGGTCCCACCGCCGGCGAGTAAAAGCGATGAGCTATCGGCGATTGAAACGAACAAAGGATAATCGCTCCCGAGAGCGATTATATTTATAGTTCATCGCTCGGATCGCTCGGATCGCTCGGAAGTCGGAACGATAGCTATAAATATAATTTTTCTCTTTAATTTACACGGGAGCGATTATCTTTTGTTCGTTTCAATCGCCGATAGCTCATCGCTTACTCGCCGGCGGTGGGACCAGTTCCTTAAGGGTAGGTGCTGGTGAAATTACAGGCACATGAGACTTCATCTTTGTCTCAGGGTGGCGGGCGCAGTACAATGCCACATAGGGTGCGTCCTAGGTGGCCGTGACCTATGAGGTAATGCATTATTAGAGGCAGAGGTTACCGCTTAACATCAGGTGGGCCATCTGCTTGTTACGCAATAATGTATGTTCAACAAGACGTAATTGGTAAAGCCAAGTAATTTGTGGCGATGGAGCTTTCAACGCCACGATTTTACGCTTCGAGATCACGTTATCACACGCCCTCTGTATTTTATAATAGTACTGAGATCACAGTTCCTTTTTTTTACACTACTTTGAATGACGGATCTAGCCGAAGGCCCACCTGATGTTAAGCGGTACCCTCGCCTATGAACAGTGCATTACCTCTTAGGTCACGCCCTGAATCCGCCCTATGTGGTACTGCACTGCGCCCGCAACCCTGGGACGTAAAGATTAAAAGTCTCATGTGCCTATAATTTCACCGGCACCCATACCCTTCAAACCGTAACACAGCAATGCGAGCACTACTGCTTTGCGGCAGAAATAGTAGGTAGTACTTTCCGGACGAACTCTTTCACAAAAAAGCTCTAATACTAATCGTTCGTTCGTAGTAGTTCGTTCAGACGTCGTTGTAGACTTACAAAACAAAATAATAAGGTCTATGAAAATAATAATAAACTTATTAATAGAAATTCATTTATTTACAGAAATATTAATAATATAACTTATGCAAGAGTATGTACAAAATTTAAAAAAAATACAAATGAAACAATTGAACTTTTAATTAGTTCTTAAGTCTCTACTTAAGAATATTTTCCGTAATCCTAATGTTATTTTCGACGTAAGGCAAGTTGTTAATTCTAACTTACTTATTAAGTACTTACTTATTAGCTACTGTACACAGCTCATCTACGTACTTATATATGTGTTATTTTTTATTGATTCTGTGTGCAGTTTTGGTCAAAATAAATTGTAGAATTGAAACTATCGTGGTTGGGAATCATATTAAAAGATAAACGGCTAATTACCACTATTATTCGTCACTTTGCTGACGTTTCGAGACTGAGTTCAGAAGCCTCTTCGTCATGAGCACCGCCCGCGACCGCGTCCGACGGTGGACCAGCGAATACCATGAATACCGCGAATGTTTCACGTCAGCAAAGTGACGAATAATAGTGGTAATTAGCCGTTTATCTTTTAATAAAATAAATTGTATTTCTTTCTTTACTTAATTTTTTTTATACTACTTGAATGACGGAACAAGCTGATGGCCCACCTGATGTTAAGCGGTAACCTCTGCCTATGAACAATGCATTACCTCATAGGTCACGTCCACCTAGGACGCACCCTATGTGGCATTGCATTGCGCCCGCCACCCTGAGACATAAAGATGAAAAGTCTCATGTGCCTGTAATTTCACCGGCACCCTTACCCCCCCCCCCCCCCTTACCTTACCCTTCTGGTTAAGAAGCGCATAGAATGTTAATGTTCAGTAGAAGAAATCTATATTTCGTATAAATAAATAACTGTATTTCTTTGGTGTTCAATACGAAACGAGTGCATTATTCAATGCGGCCTTTCTCATCAAGTGTAGATAAGTGAGTGGCATAAATCAAACCATGAAACAGAAGGTAACTTTTTGTAATAAGAAAATGGGCAAAATATAGTTTGGTGGGCTAAGCACAAATAATAAAACGTTAGCGAGACGCTAGCGAGTCGATAGTCAAATATTAACCAATCAAATAATTAACATTTCCACTCACCACGATGTCATTGGCCATATATTAGGCTAGGCGTATGCTGAGAGGCAAGCGACGCAGGTCCACGCAGGGCAGAGCAGGGCAGATTTACGTACGCTGCGGTGCAGGCACATGCGACGCAGACATGTGTCTGTCCTGCTCTGCGTCTCGTTGTAATGCCGGCACAGAACTCTGCGCGACGCATGCACCTCGAGACGTGTTTATTAACAATATTTTATAATTTTGTTGCAATGACAAAACATTTAATTGAATTAGTTCGTTGTGAACCTTTTTTGTATTATACAAATCATCCAGACTATTCAAAAAAGACATTGAAAGAGTTATTATGTTATTGTACTAGCTAGGGTGCGAATGTCAGTTGCATCGCAGCATGAGGAGGGGGCACATGTCTGCCTCAACTGCCCTGCCCTGCACTGTGCTGTACTGTGCTGTGCTGCGTCGCCTGCTTCTCAGCATACGCCTAGCCTTAACATTGACTATCGACTCGCTAGCGTCTCGCTAACGTTCATTATTCGTGCTTGCCCCAAAGATCACGTTTCAGTCTAGTCTTAATGTCACAAATGCTTTTCTACTCAAGTGACAAAACAACGCGGAAATGTGAATAGATCTTAATCAATATATGTAATACTAGAGTCCGCACGCGGCTTCGCTCGCGATCAACCAGGATAAAAACTAGCCTATAGCTCAATGCCGTTCAATATCTAGCTGTGTATCAAAATTCATCGAAATCGGTTCAGCCGTTTCGGCTTGATTGAGTAACGAACATCCAAACATCGTAACTTTGACATTTATTATATTAGTAGGATCATTAATTAATAAATAATGCTGGACAGTTCACACAACATGATCTAGCCCCAAGCTAAGCAGAGCTTGTGTTATGGGTACTAGATAACTGATATACTTAATACAATACGTTACATAGATCGATATTTTTAATTACATAGAAAATATCCAAAACACCCTGAACAAATATCTACAGACCGTACATTTGTTCCGAGGCGGGAATCAAACCCGCAACCTCCTGCGTCGCAGGCGAACCTTGGCCCGCTGCGCCACAGAGGTCGTCCTCTGTCGTTCTCATTGCGTGACTGACTGTCTATCAAAGCACAGCAGAAGCCGTAAGTCCTAGACACCTGAGGAGGGTACATTCCTTCTGCAGTCGAGAGGTGCACTAAGGAATTTCCGAAATTCAACCCCTAAAGGGGTGCAGCAGGTGTTGAAGTTTGTATAGAAAAAACTTAACGCGGGCGAAGTCGCGGGCGTGCCACTACTATTATCTAAACTTGAACGAAGCTAAGCTGACATTTTACTAAATTTACATTTCAGGTTCGATTCGGTCAACTTTCAATGGTGGTTGTAAGACCACGAGACCACGAGAAGTTAAGTTGGTTCTCTTTTTTCTTTGAATCATCTTCTCCTTTTTCTCGAGGCACCACACAGGCGCTCTCCGCCTAGTAGTAAGAAGGATCATCAAATAAAGCTAAGCCGTGTTTGTTGCCTGATTTTTCTAGATTTGATCGCATTGGAACAGGACTAAATTTAGTTTATAAGACGATTCAAAATGATCCTTGTGATTTCAATGAATAAAATATTTTTGACTTTGACTTTGAAGTACTATAAGTAAATCTTCTGTATGAATAAAAGTATTTTCCAAAATTCTAGATTCTAAGACTTACATTGGTGCTTGCGCATTTCTTTTTCAAGTTAAATTCAAATCGTAGTTCTGTTTCACAACTTATATATAAAATTACATCACTACATAAGTAATTTTAGGCCCGCGAATTATACTCACACCCGACACCCGACCGGGTTCGTTGTTATAAGATTTACCTGGCTGCTAGCTTATTAAGGAATGTGGTATTACTGGAAGAAATGGTTAGCCGAGTCAATTGTGGGAAGCAATGGGGGCGATGAGCTCACCACTTGTGATGGTTCCCATGATGGTGCCACCCATGGAGAAGAGGCCCGTTGAGGCTCTGCCTACCCTTTCACGGAAAAAGGCGTGTGCCTATGTATGTATAATATGAAAAGCTCTCATTAAATCTCGATTCAGTTAACTTTCAATGTAATGTTAACTTTAAATTTCAACTTTTAATGTAATTGTTAAATAACTACGAGAATTAGCCTTATGTCTCTTAGTCAAGTTTGAATTCCACGATGACGAATCAGTATATCCACCACAGACCATACATCCGCAAACACGTGAATTTGTGTATGAAACCAAGCGTACCATTTTATTTTGTACCTACTATGCTATGAAATATATCCATACGCACAGCTAGCTGATTCCAAATAATTTGTGCAGCTCACTATGGCGCAATTAGGCATTTTTCTATTAGCGTCCGACGTGCTATCGCGAAGACGGCCGAGAGCGAACTGATTTGAGGTGCGCTAATAGGTGCATTGCACCTACTTCGGACAGGCAGTGACAAGCAAAGTAGGTGAACTTGCGTTATCTATAATAACTATAGGTCTGTGATATCCATGGTAACTGAGGGGCAAGTCCGAGTTTACACACACCATCGTAACGATGATCGTAACGGCGAGTGTACGTGTATTGGGTAGTAACTAGCCATTAATCTGTGACGTTTTTGGCACAGATTAATAGCTAGTTATTATGTTATACACGTACGATCGTGTTACGTTCACCGTTACGATGGTGTTTGCAAAACTCAGACTCACCCCTCAGCTCGTTCACCGTAAGATGGCACCTGTAAATACTCCATGGCAGGTGCCAACTTACGGTGAACGGTCCGGCTCGTTCACCGTAAGATGGCACCTGTAAATACTCCATGGCAAATGCTAACTTACGGTGAACGGTCCGGCTCGTTCACCGTAAGATGGCACCTGTAAATACTCCATGGCAGGTGCCAACTTACGGTGATCGGTCCGGCTCGTTCACCGTAAGATGGCACCTGTAAATACTCCATGGCAGGTGCCAACTGACGGTGATCGGTCCGGCTCGTTCACCGTAAGATGGCACTTGTAAATACTCAAGGCAGGTGCCAACTTACGGTGATCGGTCCGGCTCGTTCACCGTAAGATGGCACATGTAGATACTCCATGGCAGGTGCCAACTTACGGTGATCGGTCCGGCTCGTTCACCGTAAGATGGCACATGTAGATACTCCATGGCAGGTGCCAACTTACGGTGAGCGGTTCGGCTCGTTCACCGTAAGATGGCACATGTAAATACTCCATGGCAGGTGCCCACTTACGGTGAGCAGTCCGGCTCGTTCACCGTAAGATGGCACCTGTAAATACTCCATGGCAGGTGGCAACTTACGGTGAACGGTCTGTAGTTATAAACTGAGGCTAGTCCGCATTAGCGGCGGGGGGTTCATCGCCGAAGCAATGCTTCGCAGTGGGGTTCTTATAGGAGTTCTCGTGCAGCACGCTCTGCGAGCTGGTCCGGCACTTGGTGAGGCAGAGCTCGTAGTCGTCACCCAGCGATCTGAACAGGACCTGCTTCTCAGCCGACAGCTTCGATAGCACTTGTTGCAGTAAGCTTCTCTGGAAGTAACATACATACATAGATTAACTCTTTATTGCACTAACCTACGATCACAGATCACATAACAGATATAATAGCATACAGAAATACAACATTTACCAAAACTTTTTTTTTTTTTTTTTTTAACATTGACAGCCCTTTGTTTGACCACGATCTCACCTGTCGGCCATAAGTTTAAAATAACATAAGTGCACAATGCGAGGTCTTATCACTTATAGCGATTTCTTCCAGACAACCTTAGGATAGAGAGGACTACAAATACAAATGTTTTATTTACAAATAATAGTGGCTATTAGGACAAGCCTGTATCGCGGATACCAGACTAAGATAAACAAGAAAGTTTATTTATGCTGAAAAAACAATATGCGAGGCAAACATTGCAAAAAATTTGACTATATGGAAGAATGAGACAGTGGTGTTATGACCTTGACAAATACACATATCATTAAATATTTACAAACCTACATTATAATATATAATACATACCTACACTCTTATAGAATTCATCCTATGCCACACTAAAAACAAATAGCTACCTACTCATAAACAAAACATAACAACACATAAGAATAATAAAAACTCAAAAGGACCAAGAAGGCTGCTGGAGCTAAAACAGTTTGACACAATCTTTAAAAGAAGATACAATAGCATTTTTTAAACTTTCGCGTGCAGTATGCTTTGGCTTTATATAATTTCCCACGTTCAAATTGCGCTACTTGAGACATATGGTATGGCTTTAATTATCAGAAGAGTGATTTCGTGATTCGTTATTGTGTATGCTACGCGATATCTTCGCCAATTGTGAACCGATTTTAATAACTATTTTTGTACTGTTTATGTTATATCTCGAGGGTGTCCCATTTAAATTTAAAAAAAAAATACTATGTAAAAAAGGGAATAAATCCCTAGCCTTGAAGTCATTCATTAATTCATACCTCATCATGCATAATGGGCCATCAGTTTAGGAGGAGTAGGCTTTCTAATAAGAGGCTTTCTAAGAGGCTTTCTAAGATCCTATCTTACTAATATTATAAACGCGAAAGTTTGTAAATATGGATGGACGGGTGGATGGATGTTTGTTACTCTTTCACGTAAAAACTACTGGATGGATTTGGATAAAACTTGGAATGGAGATAACTGGACTCCCAGAATAACACATAGGCACATTTTTATCCCGATATTCCCAGGGGATCGAGACTTACGCGGGTGCAACCGCGGGGCGCTGCTTGTAGGTCTATATTGCAGGACTAATCGCCTTAAAAGAGGTTGTGCATGTAGCATAAGATTCTTAGCATAAGAATGTAACTTTATGTCATGTATCAACTGTTGGTAGATCTAAATAATTTCCTAAGCCGCCGCATAGCTTAAAGTTTCGCAGCGGGTAATGGAGAGAGCTATGCTCAGAGTTTCACCACGTGTATCCGGAATGAGGAGATCCATAGAATAACCAAGATCACCGACATAGCTCTCAGAATTTGCAAGTTGAAGTGGCAATGAGCAGGCCATACAGCTTGCAGAACTGACAACTGTTGGGGAAGATAGGTTCTCAAATGTCAACCACAAACCGGACGACGCAAAAGAAGAATGCCCCTCTTTCGATGGACCAAAAACATTATAGAGGTCGCAGGAACGCAGTGGATGCAGGCGGCTCTAAACGGTTCGTCGCGGCATTCTATGAGGAGGCCTGTGTGGACATGTTTGCTGGTGCTGATGAGACCTAAATAAAAAGGAAAAAACATCATCACCATAATCATCATCCACAGTTTGATTTCACCCACTGCTGGTACAGGCCTCCCTTAGTTTGTGGTGGATACAATCGTGGTTGATGATAGGTTGCCAGTCTGATTGCTGATCGCAGTATTGCCGTAAAGTACTAGGTCGGATACTACTGGCCATCCCTTGGACCCCTATTGAGAACAACATTTTATTCTTATTTGCCTAATTTGCATATTGCTATTGCAGGACGCTGGTCACAAATTTTAAATTCCATAGAAATTACAATTAAAACCATCTCTGATGATCTCTCTGTTCTGGTACTTGTACTGTTATTTATTCTGTGGTTCTGGTGATTAAATTATCTACACTAATATAATAAAGAGGTAAAATTTGTTTATAACAAATAAACTCAAGAACTATTTTAAAAATAATTTCACTGTTAGAAAATAAATGATCAGCGAGTAACACGGGGAGGTTGTGGGGTTGAAAAGTGGTACTAATATACAGGCTGGGGCAAATTTTTGGCCCCTTAAGGGTAGCTACCTTTTCTTTTGTAGTTAGAAGAACCTTCTGTTTTATTTAGAAGAAAAAAATATTGCCACTTTTAGATTTTTGAACAAAAAGTATGGTTACCCTAAAAATTACATTTGTCAAAAAAAACAACTTGGTCTTAATCGACTCTATTTCCAACCAGGAACACTTTTCCCAAAGTATGATACCAAATCAAATCGTAAGTTTTGGCAATAATTAAAAAGAAACATGCCCTTGAATTTAGACTTGTTTTTTTTGACAATTGTAATTTTTTGGGCGAACCATACTTTTTTACAAAAATCTAAAAATGCCAATATTTTTATCTTCAAAATATAACCCAAGGTTTTTAAGAACAAAACTTTCTAACTACAAAAGAAAAGGTAGCTACCCTTAAGGGGACAAAAATTTGTCCCACCCTGTATATAAGATCCTATAGAAGTCAGACAGACTTATTCCTTTGTGTATTTTTCAAAGTATCAGGGAAGCAGAAGTTCATAGGAGATGCATACTACAAAAAACATTATTCATCTATTTTGATGGTATTTTACCTTAGCTGGGTCTAAGCAGCACGACACACAGTACTCATAGAGGAGGCAGCAGTTATCTGAGCACGAGTCACAGCTGTACCGCTCCGTGAAATCAGCATCCGTGTCGCAGCAACCGTTCCTCTGCTTGTCCATTCTTTGACAGACATATCCTGAAATTAAGAAAAGGTTTTGTTATTACAAAACCTGCCGCCTCCAACCACCGACTTCCCGCGACCTTTACAATGTTGTTGGTCCATCAATGTAATTTATACATGCAAAGTACAATCAAAATATACCCTATACTTACATACATAAAACCTACAGTTTAAATTGTTTGAGTTTTGTTTCAGAACCCACTTTTAATACCCCCCTTTGAATGGAGCGGAACTACACTGGTAGTTTGTCTTGAAATTGGCCTTGCGTTGTATTGTTTACTGATAAAATGTGGGACTTCTAGGTCTCCCGTACGTACCTCAAAAACCTTTGTTGTATAAATGTTGATCTAACATTTCAATCCAATAATTTAATTTAAAAAATCTATTTACATAACCTACCTACCTACCAAGTATCATGAAGATTGGATTATGTTCTGCAGTTATCGTCGGACACACACATATACTTACAAACATACATACATACAAACGCCACATTCTGCAATTTCACTGAGACCTTGCTTTGTTTGGTGAATTGTGTCACCAACGTAGCCATCATGGCCACGTCAGGACACTAAGGGATAATGTAGCTTCCTGTTAATAAATAATGCTGGACAGTTCACACAACATTAGATAATGTTGAAGAATCTCGTAACATATACACAATAACGAAGCACGAAATCTGTTTTCCGACATTCTGAAAATCAACATAACATATGCAATCTGAACGCAGGAAATTATTTATAGCCAGAGTGCATCTCATGACAATTCCAATAAGTCCAAGCACGGATAGGATACCTACGTCGTTTAACGATGGAGTTCCAGTGCCTACCAGTTTCATCGTCAGATCAGTTTGATGGTACCAACTTCATCAGAAACATATTAAAATCTGCTTCAACATAAATAAATATATAATGCTGGACACAGTTCACACAACATTATCTAGCCCCAAGCTAAGCAGAGCTTGTGTTATGGGTACTAGTTAACTGATATACCTAATACAATACATTTAGTGAAAGAACTTTCGGAATCAGATCAGTAGTTCCAGATATTACCCCCAGCATACAAACAATACCTCTTCATAATTTAAGTATGGATAAAACAATAGAAACTCGCCTCTATCATCGACTAATAACAGTCTCCCTTGCACAGAGTTTCGACACCGTGCAGTATCATATGTGTCATTGTGCTCCTGCAGTGTTCTCCAGACGAATGGCTTTCTCTCAATGGATATGTCTTGATACACTGTGTGTCTATTGTGGCCCTGAAATTAACCATCAAAATGAAGTTAAGGCGACATTAAACAGTTCCTCCAAAGTAATTAATTTTCAATGAATGGCAGTGAATGATGAACAGTGAACAACTATTTGTATGTAATGTAAAATGTAAAGTGAAGTAGTGCGAGCATTTTAATCACAATGTTGCAACAACAAGTCCTGCGTGTTGGAGTTTCTTTGAATGAGTGCCGCTGTTTCACACTTCACTATCATCTATCATTCATTTCTGATGAATGATGACCGACGAAAGCGAACGAGCGGGTTCAGAGTGGTGTACATAAGGGGCGTGAGGTTTTTTTTTTTATTTAACCTATCGTGTAGCATTTTCCTTAGCCATCAATTATTAAGTTAAATGCATTTTTCCCATACAACTTACCGTTTTTGAGATATGAACTCCCTCTTTTTTTCTCAGTGCCCCTTATCTACACCCAACCGTAATTTTGTGTCAGTAATTAAATATGAAACGTCTTAGTTAGACACTTCATTTTCAATGCTTCATCAATGAAACATCGAAAATGATAGCAAAAATTTACCGTCTAATAAGCCTTTAGACTTTAGATCTTTATAAGGCATTTTTAGGTGGAATGTAGCTCATAGCCGTGTATGAATGGATTATAATTATAAACAGAAGCATCGAAGATCCTAACCAGTTTTATGTAAACAACAGTACCTACCTATAAACAAACAGGTGTTTATAAACAAAAGTGGACTAACCTCTCTCCAAAAACTGACAATGCAGTAAGTCAATGAAGATGCGAAGATTATGCCTAGAACCAGTCGTCTTCTTAGAAACCTAAATAAAGCTGCATACCACATTTTGAGCACCACAATTTGATCAGGAAAGTACGTAGTAAATTCTTTTGAACAAGAAATCGGGAACATATTTTTATATATTATTGAAACTATGTCGCCTAATTCGACTATGCCGTGACGAATTCATGACTTCCAGGCGTATTTATTTATTCCAACTTTTCCTGGTAAATGAAATGTTTGATGAAATTAAATGAAAGGTATGTAAGTTAGATAGCACAGCACAGATAGCTAAAAGTAAAAAAGAAAAATTAAGCACTACGTTTCTTTTTTCTTTCTTTGGCGTTGTTCTGCTTGTGTGTTTGCCATTTTCAAGTATAAATTGAAAAGTCACGCAATTAGTAGTAGTAGAGCTTTTTTGTGAAAGAGTTCGTCCGGGGAAGTACTACCACCATACTTATTTCTGCCGCAAAGCAGTATTGCTCGCATTGCTGTGTTCCGGTTTGAAGGGTAAGGGTGCCGGTGAAATTACAGGCACAGGAGACTTTTCATCTTTATGTCTCAGGGTGGCGGGCGCAGTGCAATGCCACATAGGGTGCGTCCTAGGTGGACGTGACCTATGAGGTAATGCACTGTTCATAGGCAGAGGTTACCGCTTAACATTGTGCTGAGTGTGGCTTTTACCAAACATTTGTCACTGGTGTATGGTGTAGTGTAACACGCATTTTTGTATGGGAATATGATAAGCGCCCCTAGCGTACACTTTGAGAACTTATATTCTGTGTGCTGAGTCTGGCTTTTACCAAACATTTGACACTGGTGTATGGTGTAGTGTAACACGCATTTTTGTATGGGAATATGATAAGCGCCCCTAGCGTACACTTTGAGAACTTATATTCTGAGTCCCAGCTGCCATGCTTACGATCATCGTCGTTACACCAAATACCGATCGTATAAGCCGAGCCACGGCCGTCGTATCGTAAACACTTACGACCGTTTTTAACGGTTTTTCATTTATTTCTGAGTCCGAGTGCCAAATTTGACAGCTTCACGCTTGGAATACGATGACACGACGGCGACGATGAGCGTTACGATCAACACTTGTGTTTTTGGCGGTGAGAGGTGAGCGCTACACGGTAGTGTTAATTTTTCTGTGTAATTGTGGACTTTTGTGGGGTTCTTTGTTATTGAGGATGTCTGCGACATATTTTCTTGCATGGATGTTGATGAAGAAGAACGGGCTCGTGAGCTACGGGAAATGCGAGACAGTCTTCGGGCATCCTTTGATCCTGTATAAGATCTCCCGGAGACCGAATTTAGGAATACCGGCTGTCGAAAGAAGCCTTCGTATTCCTATGCGAAGAGCTGCGACAGCGTACCGACCGACCGACCAAAGGCCTAAGCAGCGTGTGAGCCTTGAAGTAAAAGTGAGTACCTATATTACTTTTGTCAATAATTTACCTCGTAGACAGAGTATAGAGGTACGCTCTACGATTTACCTGCTCTAGGCCTTATTTTGCTTGTAGATTGTGGTTTCTTTCTTTACCCCTGTCTCTGGTTCGTTTCGAAGACCTAGCGTGGTGAAAGATTCTTCTTTGATGATACAAATTACCTACTTAGGTACTTAATGCTCAAAAAACTAACTATATGTGCTATACAATATATAATAGAACCCAACCTGGAAGGGATTTCAACATACGGATACATAATTATGAAAACATACATGACGACCAGTGTAACTGTCTCATAATTAACAAAGTCTCCTCAACTAAGTACTTGGGAGTTATGTTAGATCAAAAAATCAAAAATCATTCCTAGAAAATTTTACTTTAGCAATGTTTATAACTTAGGTATGTATTTCTTGTTTCAGAAAATCACGAAGGACTCCGGAGAAAAGGTGGCCGTAAGCCTCACATCAGTCATCAAACCCTACGGATACAACTAGTAGAGGATAAGATATCATACAAATTCTAAATTCTTTGCATAAAAATAAACATCTGGTTGTCCAAAAACGTGGTTTCATTGCTGATAGGTAGATACATAACTAAATCAAGAGAATATAGGACTACAATTATCTTACCCTTGGCTTGCATGTACCTGTACATAAGAGAATTGTGTATTCTTGTGAAACAACACCCAGAATACTTTATCTGATTGCTTCATAGCAATCAGATATACCTACCTAGTTGTAAAAAATGTTGAGCCTAGAAATCCATTTATACTTTATTTACCCAAACTTAAACTGCAGACTTATAAGAGAAATATATATAATAAATGTAAATGCCATACGGGTCTATAATAAAATACCAAATTCATGGATTTGCCATTAAGTATATCAGTTATCTAGTACCCATAACACAAGCTCTGCTTAGCTTGGGGCTAGATAATGTTGTGTGAACGGTCCAGCATTATTTATTTATTTATGTTCTTATGTTTAAAAGCAAGCTAGCGAAAGAGGTGTTATAATTGTATTGTAACACCTCTTAGAAATAAGTTACCTGTATTCGAGCTAGTAAAATATTTTTATTCTTAGGAACCGGATGAAAAAAGTTAATGGTCTCAGTAAGGTAAGGTCGGTAAGGTTTAAGGTATCTGCGATTATGATCATAGTGAAATAATATAGGCAACTTACCTGTCCTGTTACCCTGTGTAAATAAACAAGATCTAATTTCTTGGACTTGTCAGTTAGGTCGCTGCTACCATGACTTTACTAGATCTATATATATATATATATCTATATTTATATTTTATAGATTTATCTACTTAGATGATTTTTGGTTTCGGGCCTTATATGAATGTGTTTACCAAATATATTCTTAAAAAACAACACTTCTCCCAATGGCCTAAACTAGGGGGGAAAGTTATGCGCTCCTGCCCAATACGAAAAATTCAGTCATTGAAATTACCACCAAAGTAAGTCAAAAGTATTTTATTCATTGAAATCACAAGGTACAATCACTCCACTAGCACAGAAGTTTACTGGGGTCTTCGCAGGCTTCTCGGGTTGTTGAGGATTTGTTTACGTTGAGCTGCTATTTCCACACATTCCAGGATTAAGTGGGCAGCCGATTCTTCTTCGGTCAGACACCCTCTGCAGAATGGGCTGTATGTGGCTCCGATGTTGAAGAGGCGTTGAGACTGTGTCCTATGAGTGTCCCCACGAACCCACGATGGTGCGAAGGGTTATTCTTTGAAAGTTGAGCAGGCGACGTATCAGTTGTTGTAGGTAAGCCAAGCCAGCCGGTAGGGCAGCTCTTGACTGTATGCAGCCCGTGGTCCGTGCCCAGCGTTCATTGTGTTTATTAGTGTTGCGGAGTTGCATCCATGTTTGCACGAAGAGGTTTGTCACTTATAAATCTTTGAATACTTTCTTTGTTTGGAAATTAATGAAAATACTTGAAATACTTGAATTTGACTACTACACCTTCTTCTTCTTCTTCATAATGGTGAAAACCAACTTCAACTTCAACTTAAAAAATCAAAATACAATTTGACTTTGACATCTTTACAGTGATAACTGACACATTCAACAATCTAATTCCATAGACAAATACCTTTTTATCAGTTTTAAATTCATTTCGACAACATATCATAGCCAATTTTGGCGTCTTCCGGTGTTATACGATCGTGTCCCTACGATGGGTGGTATACGACGGTGTTGAACCACTAAGACTCACTTATGTCCCACACACACCGGTGTATGGTGTAAGCGTAGTGTAAGTACGACGGACGATTGGTGTCATCGTGTGCAAAACTGCGACTCAGCCCTCAGGTGGGCCTCTTGCTTGCTCCGTCATCCAAGTAGTATAAAAAAAAAAACACTTCCATTTCATTTCAATAGGTACACTTGTTAACATGCCACCAAAATTACACAAAATAACTCAACAAAACACTGGGATATGAAATAAAATAAAAGTAGACGACGACGACTCTTTTCGAAAATGGCGGAACCGCGGAAAGAGTCAAAATCACTACGTTACGTTACCATAGACAAACAGTGTACGACGTACTACTTGCTATACAAATTCTGGAGCAAGTCCTTATAACTCTAACTATCGATCGACCATAATCATTGTTTTGCCCTTTTCCATGAACCCTTTTCCCAATTTATTTGGGGTCAGCGCAGTACGTCTTTGTCTTCCACCCTCCCCTGTCAGCCGTCACCTCATCATTCACTCCCTTCTCATTCATATCATCTCTTACGCAATCCATCCCTCTTTTTTAGGTCTTACTCTTCCTTTCCATCCACTAACATTCATATTCATAACTTTCTTATTTACATGCGTTTCATCCCTCCTCATAACATGTCCATACCAAGCTAAACGATTTTCTTTCATCTTTTCTGTCACTGGTGCAATTTTTAAACTTCCTCTTATATACTCATTCCTTATTTTGTCCATTCTTGTTACTCCACACATCCATCTCAACATTCTCATCTCTGATGCATGCAATCTTTCATCCTACTTTTTCATGACCCAGCATTCCGATCCATACATAACGACAGGTATTATTACGGATTTGTAAATTTTACCCTTCAACTTGAGTGGCATCCGTGGGTCACATGTTTTGCTGTGACCTGTCGCCATTTCATCCACCCTGAGTTGATCCGATGTGTTACTAATCTCACTATCCTCCTGTAAGAGTGACCCTAGGTACCGAAAATCGGAGGAGACCAGTAAGGACATTTCGGCAAGTGTTAATGTCACAGGATTGGAGAGACCGCCGATATCGCAGAACATAATATACTCACTCGATTTTGGTTCTGCTGATTTTCAGGCCAACATTCTCCAGTCTTTGCCGCCATTCCTCCAGTCTGCTCTGGACCTCAGGTCCCTTTTTGGCAACCAGCACAATGTCATCGGCAAACAGCATGAACCAGGGAGCCTCTCCTTGGATGTCCGACGTAAGAGCGTCCATTACCACCAGGAAGAGTTTAGGGCTAAGAGCTGACCCTTGGTGCAAGCCTACAGCCACATTGAAGCTAGCGGTAGTGCCAACTGTGGACCGGACATGGGTACTGCATCGACTGTACCTACCTATATTGCTCGGATCAACTCCACATACTTCGGAGGTACACCTTTCTTTTTTAGGGCCCACCACAAAACCACTCGGAGTACACGGTCGTATGCCTTCTCAAGATCAATGAAGACCATGTGCAAAGAAGACCGTGCAATAGAAAAAAAATAAAAACTTGGACCGTGCGTGGTTTCAGTAGTGCAACATTTCGTGTCCATTTGTACATGAATTATCGGGCTGCGCTTTCATTGGTCGTGAATTCCCAGGCTGTGCATTATCTGGACCCTAGCGCATGTCTATTCAAATGGGTGGAATTTGTCCACCAAAATCCCGCTTTGCTAGCACACGACTTGTCTCAATCTTACTCAGCAGTAGTATAGCTTTTTTATGCGAGTTCGTCCGGGGAAGTACTACCTCCATACCTATTTCTGCCGCGAAGCAGTAGTGCTCGCATTGCTGTATTCCGGTTAGAAGGGCATGGGCGCCGGTGAAATTATCTACAGGCACTTGAGACTTTTCATATTTGTCTCAGGGTGGCGGGAGCTGTGCAATGCCACATTGGGTGCGTCCTAGGTGGACGTGTCCCTATGAGGTAAAGGCTATGCTAAGCTGATCGTTTTTTTGGCACACACCATAAACACATGCGCCGATTTATACTGCTTTTAAGTTACCTACTAGTTCTTAGGTGTTTGTTTTTCTTTTTTAATTATGTGTTACAAACTTTTGTATAATCGGCCTGTATGTTTTATTTGTGTCAAATATAAACGTTTTTCTATTGTTTTTTTTAGGTGGCCCGTTGGCCCACGCCAATGACTAAAGAAACTAGTCATTATTGGCCACGCAGCGGCGGCGGATTCGGCCGAGACCGCGCCTAGACGGGCTCACTGGGCGCCACAACGGGCATTTCTTTACACACATCAGAGTTTATTAGGTGGGCCCCGGTGGGCCATCTGAGGGGCAAGTCCGAGTTTACACACACAATCGTAACGGCGAGTGTACGTGTATTGCGTAGTAACTAGCCATTAACCTGTGACGTTTTTGGCACAGATTAATAGCTAGTTATTATGTTATACACGTACGATCGTGTTACGTTCACCGTTACGATGGTGTTTGCAAAACTCAGACTCACCCCTCTGCACGTTCCATTCCGTCATTCACGCAGATAACAAAGAGATTGCTCAGAGATTCCTCGGTCGCTATTATAAGAAAAGAAAAAACTCGCCACGCCAACCATGGAACCATCATGAAACTAGAAATTATTGTTCCGTGCTAGAAATAAAAAGTTCCATCACGCCAACCAAGGCAGGAACAGGCAGGAACGAGTAGCAGTACCTACACGATTGCTTTAGTCCTTATGTAGGTACTCTGTGTACACGATCATTATATGGATAGATCAAAGATACTAAGTAGGTACCTATTAACATAGGGGATCGATGGAAGGAGAGACCAAAGAAACACGCAAATACAATCAATAAGTTTTTATGTGTACTTTCATTGTACCTGTTTTAAGTAAGTAATCGTAAAACTAAAATAAGAACTGCTTCAAAAAAAATATGCAAGAGTTCTTCAGAGCAGACAACCCATCGGCAATGCCCTTGTGTCAATACCCACCGGGGAGAAGTACCTACCTTTATAGCCATGTTTGTCGAGCCATAAGAAGTATGTTGGTAAGGTACCTACTTATGTATGTGCCTGCCTATTTAACATAAACTTTCAATCCTTTCATACAATAGTAAGGAAAATAATAAAAAAAACAATCTAATAACTCTACGATGGACTTGGCATTCCATAGGTACACTATGAACGCCAAAATAAAATATATATACCATATGGCACCTTTGAAAATTCGAACAATGACAAATGAGTTCGATACACTGCCGGTTCCTAGTCCTTCAAATGTGTTCAATAATCAAGCAGCAATGGACGAATAAAACTTGACACAATTTTGTCTCTATGCGTTTTCTATTTTTGGTTCTGACCCGAAGTCCATTTACTTTGAGGTCTTATAACATAAAATATTTCTCTGTCTGTAATTTACATAAATATCTACTAAATAACTACTGGAACGCCCGCGACTTCGTGCACGTGGAGTTTTCCATAATAAACTTCAACACCTTGCAGCACCCCGTTAGGCCATTTGTCCACCACCGCCGTCACCGTCACGTCACGCTACTTCGGCGCCGTCATCTCGTTCTCTTGACGGAGACTTTTGACGACTTGACTATAAAAATATATTATAATATCACTTGACATTGGCTAAATTGTTGCAAATAATGCACAGAATCCATTACCTAAGATAAGAAGAAGAAGGTGACGTGACGGTGACGGCGGTGGTGGACAAACGACCTCAGGGGATAAATTACGGAAAAATCTTTTTAAACAACAAAACTCTACAAATTTCAGGTTGCTCAATATGAATAATAATTAATAAGGCAATATTTTGTCCGCCTGTCTGTCTGCAAAGACCCTTTTTCTCAGTTTACGGCTAAAGGAATCAACTTGAAGTTTAGGTAAGTACCTATACCAAATGTAAAGGTAGTGAGCAGCGCCGTATAAAATCAACAAACCGTATTTTGTATACAAAAGGCGCAAATAAAAAACCTCTTACAGTGCAAGTAACCTAACAATTCTGAAATTTAGAAAGGCTTTAATAAATATAAAGAAAAAGTCTATTTTAAACTTTTTACCCCTAGAATATAGAATGTAACTTTGTACGAATAAGATCCAGGACGGACGCCCTGAGGGCGCGAATGTCGTTCACAATTGTCCGATTATTTCATTTGCAGATGGACACGTGATTTTTCCAGTCATGACTCTGTAAAGAAAAGATTAAAATATAAGTACATCAATTGGTAGGTAGGTAGCCGTTTAGTAATTAATAACTCAAATCCTGCTTTCTCTATAGTTGATCAAGAATTAAACAAGGAACAACGTCGGCGTTTACACTTTGATTAGTGCGTATGCGAGTGTTTATACTTGATAAAATATAGATTGATCTCTGTGCCAGCTGCCAGTAAAATCACGCGTGAAGTCCTGAATTTCATAATAGTACAGACCGGTACAGACAGTACCTATCAATGTCATACTTTATGGGCATGCCGACCTAATTTTAATAGCGATGGAGTGACGGTCGGTGAATCATCGTGACCACAGACTAAAAACTATCGATATTTTACCATTCTCCTCAGTACGAAGTGCCGACGCGGACGCCTTGTATCAACGATATATTAAATTACATTAGATACGCTATTCCGCGCTCAGAGTGACGACAAAAAAGTGAGGCATTATGCCGCAAGTTCATTTAGTCGCTCGCGGACTGTGAACTACGACGCACGCCACTACTGATAGGCCAACACCAACACAATGCCATCGTGCGTCTTTCAAAAGTGCAAAAATTATACGGTGACCATAAAAGGAAAGAAAGACATTTCATTTAATTCGTAAGTATTACATAATTCTATTGAAATTTGTTTATTTAACAGTTTGTTTCATTAAAACAATTCATTTGCGGCGTTGCCGCTCTGACACCTACACGAACGTGATGCGTAATACAATTCGCCAAGGTACGACAGAGAGACACGACCGCACGCGGCCGGCCGTCATGTTAGGGTAGAATGGGGTAATTAGGACAGTCAATAATCACATCAATTTTTTTTTTACTTACACTATTCTTATTAGATATTTTAATTAATTAAATTTATTCTGTTTAATTGTATAATATGTAGGTAGCTAGTACATACTAAACTGACTCAAAATAATGTTATTAATGTATTTTTAGACTTCCTCGAGACGGGTTGATAAAAGAGAAATGGATTAAAGTCATCAGAAAACAAAGACATGAAGATGATTGGATGCCAACGTCCTACTCTAGGGTTTGTTCCCAAATTTTTTTGGCTCAAGATGTTTATGTGACGAAAAAAAATGTTCATAGACTAAATAAGACTGAAGACTAAATCCAGAACTCTTCAAATCCTGATTAGTCTTATCCGACCAAATATACGAAATTCCTGGAAGACCTGACCTGTGCTTTTAAATAGAAGCGAAATTAGAGCCAGGTGGAACGAAAAAAGTAATATAAAAACAAAAAAACAATTTTTTTTTGCAGATATTTTATCTGATAAGACTAATCAAAGTTCGTCGCGTCGGCACACATATTTCTTAAGACGAAATCCATAGGTGCAGATGGTCCAATGATAGGTATGGAGGAAGGAATGGTCCAATGATGATGATGATAGGTGCATCATCTATTCCTACCTCAGACCCACCAAAGAAACAGCACAAATATTTCATAGGACGAAATTCATGCGTTCCAACAAATCCGATCCCGCGGGACTTGAACCCGCTTTTTAATGTTAGTTATCCATAAGTGTGGTTTTTATTTAAAAAAAAATTAAGTTATAGTAATAATCTATGTTTAAAAACAGGTGTCTGGCATTCGAGCTAAAATTAATCGACCCGACCCTCCATGGCCCCAACTTACCCTAGCTTGGCGATTGGCTAAACCTTGCTTGACACAACTTAGAACATATGTTTATCTCGTTCTCACAACAGGGTTTCCGTATAGCGCTGTGATTTTACGTCTTTTTCGTCAATATAAAAACACAAAGTAAGTAGCTATAGTACATAAAACGCCATTTTCTCAGTGGAGTGGGAATGAGTAAAACATGTCTATTGATAACATGTCTCTGCCTTGTATACGCTACGTGTTTTCCGTTCTCATTACTTTGTTTTTGTTACTATTGCTGTTAATTTGTTGAGTTTTGTTATTATTGTTAGTTTCTTGTTTGCGTAATGGCAAAGAGAACGACGAAAACTGTTTTGAATATAGTCAAAGTCGTGAGTTTGTGATTCGCTTACGTGAATATTTTGAGCCAATTATAACCACCAACCAATTATGTTACATTAGCATCGATAATTATAGTAAGAAACGTCGATAATTTCTATCGTCAATTTTTGATATCCTGACAACCCTAGGAATGTGAGTTTGACAGCTGTCGCAGAGATCAAGATATCTTATAGGAAGTATAGTCAGAGTTTTTTTTTTGAAGTATAGTGCTAAGCCAACGCTAGCTTAGCTGGATTATGGGGTTTTCGTCATCTGAACCAAGTAGGGCAATTTCGTCATAAGCCAAAAAAAACTAGCTTAGAATCGCAGTCCCTAGGGGCTGCACAAAGTTAACATTCCAAGTATAGAATTGGGATATTGACGTTGTGCCCTCCACATCTGAGCCCCAAATTCTTGACGCAACACTGCGACCCACATTTCAAATTTACTGATTATTTTCCCACATTGTAGTAGGTACCTACTTCCAAAACTGAAATAGAGGTAAGTACCCTGTTGCGTCAAAATTGAACTTGATTATATTTTACCTAGGTACCTATTAACTTTTAGTTTTTTTTCTACTTCGTATTGTGTTTTATTGCATTTACTGAGCAGGTCCCTGATGAAGAAGAAAAAAATTCTGAAGGAGATGCTGGCCCCAGAACAATCTTCATCATCAGCAACACAAATTATCAAATTATTAAAAAGGAGACAAATAGATGGCCCATGGCTATGTTCTATGCAGTGTATAATATTGTTGCAGTTAATTCGTATACCTACATAATTATGTGTTGTCACAATGTCACACAGGAGAAAAGTCTCTAAACCTAGCAAATTTTATGAAAAAGCTAAGCGGAGTCTTGACTTTGCCATTTATCAAGAAACGAGTAGTAGCACCAAATTTGAAGGTATATTTACTAGAAAATATAACATCTATGGTACCAGAATATTGTCCAAGTGAACCAAGCGAGACTAGTAATGAGGGTGAGTACAAAAAACAGATATATTGGGCAAGTGCGTCGTGCCATATGTGCAAGAAAATGATGCCGCGAGCACAATATTCACGCAATTAAATTAGGTACCAAAACAGATGACGATGACTCAAATATTGTAATCTAACAGTAGCACAACAGTAGTGACAATTCTAGTTTCCTTCTAAGTATGAAACGCCAGTATAAAGATAACTAAAATTGAAAACAAGAGGGAAAGAACTAAGGGCCTTACTGTGTCCTAGATTAAATGTTCCAATGCATGGGTATCGGTATCAGGCAGTTAAATTATATAACTCTCTACCTGTTGACATGAAAACAATTGATAGTCCAAGTATATTCAAAAGTAGACCAAAAGCTTTTGCTGAAAGCTCGGCCCACCTGTGAAAACTACATGAAAATCCGTTCATTAGTTTTAGAGATGTGCGCGAACAAACAGACAGACAGAAAATAAATCTAAAAATCACTGATCTGTGTTCTATTACTCTTCTTTAGTCACCCCCTTTCTATTTTTACTACTTTTCTTCAATGTAAAGGAACACTCTACTGTTTTATTATAGGTAGGTATAGAAGATAATAAATACGATTTAAAATTTAATATTGTGTTTGATTTACATAAATAGCTATATAACAAACAATAAATACTAATACAAAATAATTGCACCGAATATATTACTTTCAAATAGGTAAAGATTAGGAGTAAATTTTTACGTATGATTAGGTACCTTTAATGTTCATCAAAATAAGATTATCTTTCTACGGTTAAGTTGGTTAAGACTTAAGACCGAACTAATGAATTAACTGATTTAGAAGGGTTACATCAAAAGGCGTATTTCTTTTACTGACTTACCTACTTGCTTGCACATAGGTAAGCCCTATTATTGCCCATCGCCCTTTTTTAAACGACTTCAAAAAAAACGAGGTGGTTCTCAATTCGTGTATTTTTTCAATAATCAAAATGGCGAACCTTTGTTACCAATAAAACAATAGAAGAAAATATTTACCTGGCATTGATAACTGCAGTAGTAGTACTTATAGCACCCAAAACACATTTGTTTGGTAAGTTTGCCACACACGTGGCACATTCCATCCTTGATGAACGCTACGCTGGGGTTCAGTGATGTGACATGGGTGATTAATGGTGTGACCAATGAGCTGGATGAGTCTATTTGCTCGTTTCTGGGTGATGTACACTGCAATCGAATCGAAGTATTATTATCTCCTCATAGTTTTGAGATTTGGCCGTTTTTAACACACGTTCTTCTCTTTACCTACATAACACTGTCCCAAACCCTGATGACAATGAGAATAATAGCTTCTCTATTTATACACGTACGTTTCTTTGTGGCATGGCGTGTGGGACTAATATGGGATAATAATGGGCATTTATTCGAGCATACCTTGTCATGAAATCATAATGTTATCCAGTGGAAAAACGGCCAAATTATAATTTCCAAACGTATCATTGTTGTAACGTATAGTTCAATGTTTTTACCATCGGATCAGAGGATGCCGAGCTCATCGGGCTCATAAAACCACTGTCTCTGGACAATGATCTGTTCACTTCTAATTGTCCCTGATCTGTTACGAAACTATCATAATTTGCTGAATTTATAAACTGCTTCTCAGAATAGCTCTGTTGGTTCTTCCAGGTTTGTGTTTGCTGGTAAGAAGGTGGCAGTCGTGACGACATCTCCTGTAGTGCTGTTAGATTATGCTGTATTTGTACGTTGTTGGTTTGACGTTTATTTGATATGGGTTGGTCGAATGGGTGTTGATTATTGTAATCATTTCTCGCATTGAACGCTTCAAATTCATGCATATACCTAGTTGAAATTGAATAACTTCTAAATTCATCTCTTGGCGCCTGCTCACTCTGTCTAGGAATCGGCATGTTCTGTACAGGAATGCCAGGATTTGCGTTATGAAACTGTTGAATGGTGTTCTGGCTGTTCTGATTAACATTTGAGACCCGATTTATGGTCAATTCTCTGCCGGGAGGTCCCTCTCTAAAGATGCATGTTTGGTGTAATGCATCATTTGATTTGTCGCAGTCTTGTTGTCGTCGACAACTATTTAAACTGGTGGGAAATGTAGAGGGCGAAGACGGTTTATTTAATTCTTGCATATGAGACTTTACCCAAACCAACATGTCACCACATAACGACTTCACATCACAATGTTTAAGATAAAAATGTCTAGCGTTGGCAAGTTTAACCGTTTTGTCGATGAAATTATCCATAAAAAATGGATCATTTTCTTTTGGCAGCATAATATTACAAGCCGCACTGAATGAAAGATAAAAGAAATGAGATTTCGTATCCATAAAACACTTCCTTGCTTTTTCCAAAGTAGCTCTGTCAGATGTTCTTCTAGTGAGTAATATGTAATCTGCGTATGCCTTCATTATAAAAATCATATGAGTAGATACAGTATCAAGAAGCGTCCGTATACATTCATTTGCTTTCATGTTTATATCAGCTTCACTTTGAGGGAACGCTATTGGCCGTGTGCATACAAGCGGATGATTTTCAAGGCTTCCTTTCAAAGTATTTATTAGGACTTGGTGGTTATTATAAAGTGTACATTGGTCTTCTCTGAAAACGGTTTCGTCATTACTTGCTGCAATGCTCCTGTTCAAAATGTTTGTTTGGTTTTGATACACATATTCGGTGTTTCTACATCTGGTAACATTTCCTGCTCCTTTAATTTTTTTATTTGCCTTCGTTTCTTTTGATGACCTTCTTTTTCTACTTGTAACTTTATTTTCGTGATTAGTTTCATTTGCTTCTTTACATATATCTTCTCTCTCAATAGCATCTCCATTTTTAGTGATAACATTACTATTTTGGCCGTTTTCAATGGAAGGATTAGCGTCTTCATCACTATCATATAAGATAACTGAAGCATTAATAGGTGCTTTGCAGTCAAACTCATCCATTAGTTGAAGGTCACCTGGGAACGAAATAAACTGTTATTAGTTAAGTATACAATATGTAATTAGCAATGCAATAAAGTTATTTTCAGGGTTCCGGACCGTCAACTGGAAAAATGGGATCCTTATACATCTAGGGGCTATGTCGTTTATCTTGGCGCTTCTACGGATTTCCTCGTTTCGTATTCTATTACGAAGTGAAACTCCGAGGATAGCTCTCTCCTTAGCTCGCAGCACGAGGTTGACCTTGTGTATAAGGCCAGTCGTTAGCGGACCACCAAGTCTGCTAATATACCAAGTACATACTACTACATAATAGGTACCTACCTACTACCATGTGTCTAAAAATGCTACAACCAAGGAAACTACAATTAAATAAAAAGAAGTAGACACAGCCGGTACCTACTACTAGGAAAATAATGTGCCTCGGCAATCGTCGTTGGTGTCGTAGGTATCGTATTCGTAACTGTCGCTTTATCAATCATATTTGTGTTTCCAAAAGCCGATGATTGCCGAGGCCCATTACTTGCGTAGTAGTCGTAGGTATTGTATTCGTAACTGTCGCTTTATCAATCATATTTGTGTTTCCAAAAGCCGATGATTGCCGAGGCCCATTACTTGAGTAGTAGTAGTGTACAAGTTTTAGGTCTATATGCTTTGATTATTACCGTAGGTAGGTAGGGCGTTACTCACTTTTACCAACAGATGCCGACATTTTTTTAGTAGACTGCGTAGGTTTTGTTTCTGAAACAATGATTTAGAATTAGTTATCAATTAAAGAGTAACTACATTGTATATAAAAATATACCACAACGAAAGTTCTAGTTATCCAGCTTAAAAGTAAACACATGTATGAGAGACAGCAAGGAACAAAGTCACTCACTGTACCTACTTCACAAACAAAATCATCAAGGGATCAATTACCTACCTAGTAACTAAGAAAGCGGCCTAAAAATTCAATTGCTCTATTGGTATGATCAAAGTCCACAGGATCATAATAGCCAAGGTATCTATTAGTAACTACTCAATATTTTGCAATGACTGGTTTTGACTATGGCCAGACCTACAAAGTAGGTAGGTATAAGCACTTTTGCGAGGAACACCTAGTAAAGTTTTTGTAGTTTAGTATACCTACCGCATACATAAATGTTCAGTACTTAACACCTTACAAATTATTATAGTTAAAAGTTATATCGAGTTTAAGTAGCGTACACAGAGGTGCATCACTTATTCGGCACTGAGAACTTCGCCAGATCCTTCTCAGAGCGTACTGAGAACACGGCTGACTTCTCATGTCTAGCGTCAGTCGGCGAGTATGGAAGACGAACCGAAAGCCACGTTGCTTCGTCCCCCGGGCCTGCCTGAAGAGGCCCTTGTTCTTCAGAGTAAGGTGCACGTTGATGTAGATTTTATGTGTGGGATCAGAGACACCAAGCTGTTCTGTGGCGATTCCTTTGTAGCGACGAACTGCAGCAAGAAAGCTGTCTCGAAGCACACATTTCACGACAGTGTTTTTAGGGCGTGGACTGCCTGATTTGGCTTGTAGGATACGGTGACTCGCAACGATGTCTTGTTGGATAATGGAGGTCTTGACCAGATCCGCGATATTCTCCAGTAAGGCAACGAGATTTTCTCTCCGTTTCTCTGGTAAATTGCCAACTTCAGCATTGCACTGATGTGCCTGCTGCTCCAGTGGATCAAGCTTCGCCTCTAGTTCATTTATTCTTGATTCTTGTCATCTTGGATCGCAGTTTGGAGTTCAAGCTTAGTTATATTTGCTGACAAATTTGATGCATGCCTTCATATCGTTAAGTCATCAATAATTTTTGTGATTTTTTCATCTTGCCTGGTGAACCATTTCTCTATCGAGCAGAATTCAGCTTGAAATTCCTGCATTTCATAAGAGAAAATTGCTTTTAGCTGTGTGACGAATTGTAGCAGTGACTGCTCATCTATAAGGGGTCCGTCGATGCTCATTTCACCGGATCTATACTCCTGCTCGTTGCGATCACTCTGGTCATGCTTAAAGGTGGAGTAAACTGTCCTCATGTCGGAGAAAGTTAAGTAGGTAAATACAAAGCAACACTAGTCTCAGTTTGCACCTTCGACCAAATTACTTTGGTCGAAGGTTCGCAGGCTGATATTGAAAGGTTCGCCTCCACAAAGGAATCACCACAGAACAGCTTGGTATCTCTGGTCCCACACATAAAATCTACATCAACGAGCACCTTACCTTCAAGAACAAGGATCTCTTAAGTCAGGTCAGCGGCGTTCTCCGTGCGCACAAGGATCTGGCGAAGTTGTTGGTGCCGAATAAGTGATGCACCTCTGTGTATGATATTGCACACTAATGCGAATGTGTTGAAGCGTACAAAGGGCACGAACACAGCGACAGCGAGTAGATGTCACACGGCGCAACTATGGTAGCACAAAATAGGTATTATAATAGGTATTTTGTGGTGATAGAAACGTGACCGATCTGCCCTGGCCTGGTGCACGCGACGGAATAACTATTTGAGGTAGGTACAGTACAGACTAACAAATCCTTGTGTACCATGATCACTATCTTAATTGAAGTTAATTAATAAGTAAACAGAATTTTCATAAGTACTAAAATTAATACTCCTATAGAATATAAATTTACGAGTACTAATATCTGATAGTGTGATTGAGAGCGGATGCACATTGTATGAGCATTGCTAGTTATGTAGGTAGGTAGGTACCATAGACTTATTTGTTTGACATGCATGAGTATAGTAGGGATTGCACGATACGTTAGCCAGCAGAACGTATTAGACCGAAAATGCCCTAATTTGTCTCTCAGTGTTTCGCTGGCTTATTATATATAGGCTTTTATTATATTATATTATATTTATTTGAAGGAAAACCAAATGCTTAAAATTAACAGACTTACAAATTAATAAATATCAGAAAGCTTATTGAAGGTTTTCACGGATAGGTAGCGGAATAGTACAACTAAAAAGACACATAATGTGACTAATCAACATGCATCACCTATACAATATAGTTATTTAAATATTTAAAGTTACAATATTTTAAACTAAACATTACCACCATTAAAAATTAACAAAAAAAAACTCTCAATAAACTCGCCAAAAAACTCTCCGCTGAGCAGCCGCCTAGCTGAGCCAACACTCGTGCAGAATAAATCAAGGTCAAAATTATAATTTGTTAAAATTGTTACTCGCTCGCCACAAGAAGGAATTTTGTCTGTAGTTAGTGCCAACAAGAGGAACATAAATAGGGGGGTTAAATCTGATAGGTTTGTACTTTCGTAGGGAATGTTAAGCTGAATTTTTTGAAGATCATACGTAGAACACTTGGATACTGATACAACACGTAAACAATATTTGAAGTTGACCGCACGTGTATTATACGAAACTGTGGTAAGGAACGGTTAGTTTTATAATAAGTGTTATCGTGTTCACTAATTGCTTTTGTGATAGTGGAGACAGAAACTCAGGCTCGTTAATTGCATTACTGAGATCACAATACCGAAACGTGCGTAATGCTGCGTTCCTGCATTCTAACTTTAGAATTTATTGCAGTCATAATCATGCTCACTAATTGTTATCGTGTTCGTTCACTAACTGCTTTTGTGATAGTGGAGACAGAAGCTCAGGCTCGTTGATTACATTACTGAGATCACAATACCAAAACGTGCATAATGCTGCATTCTACTTTTAGAATTTATTGCAGTCGTAATCGTTTTCACTAAATGCTTTTGTGATAGTGGAGACAGAAGCTCAGGCTCGTTGATTACATTACTGAGATCACAAATCACAATACCGAAACGTGCATAATGCTGCATTCCTGCATTCTACTTTTAGAATTTATTGCAGTCATAATCATGCTCACTAATTGTTATCGGGTTCACTAATTGCTTTTGTGATAGGGAGATAAACGCTCAGGATCGTTGATTACATTACTGAGATCACAAATCACAATACCGAAACGTGCATAATGCTGCATTCCTGCATTCTACTTTTAGAATTTATTGCAGTCGTAATCGTTTTCACTAAATGCTTTTGTGATAGTGGAGACAGAAACTCAGGCTCGTTAATTGCATTACTGAGATCACAATACCGAAACGTGCGTAATGTTGCGTTCCTGCATTCTACCTTTAGTTTTTTTTTTTTACTTATATAGACCTTTGTTTGACCACGATCTCACCTGTTGGAAACTGACGATGTGGTTGAAGATGGAGCACAAAGGTCTAGAAGGCACCTATTCACTCTAGCCTTGAAGAGACCCAAATTATAGTTTTCAGGAAAGACAGACGACGGTAGTGTATTCCACTCCTTAGCAGTTTTTCGCATTATAAAGGTGGAACTGAAACGTTTAGTACGAATAGAGGGTATACTAATGAGGTAAGCGTGGTACCGAGCCGTGCGCCTGCTCGTCCTATGATGAAAAGGAGATGGTGGGATCAGATCATGAAGTTCCTGGGAGCATTCCCCGAAATGTAACCTATAGAAGATCGAAAGGTACGCGACCTTACGGCGGTGCTCGAGACTCTGGATCTTAGTTTCCGCCATATGTTGCTCACCTATAAGCCTAAAAGCTCTGCGTTCGATCGAGTCCAAGGCAGCAAGCTGGTGTTTGGCCGAGCCATCCCAAACGTGGCAGTAATACTCCATACCAGCCCGGACTTGTGCTTTGTACAGACTTAGAAGCTGTCCTGGTGTGAAGTAACGCTTTACCTTATTCAGGATACCGAACTTAATGGAAGCAGTTTTTGCCTTAGACTCTATGTAGGAGCCAAAGTTGAGAGTAGGCGTGAGTGAAACGCCTAAGAGCTCGAGGTGATCTCCTATAGCTACAGTACATCTCGGAAGACAAGATCTTGGAGAAACTGACTTTTTTTCGCCAAAAAGAGACAAACCTACGTTTTAGAGGCGTTGAACTTGACTAGATTGGCATCCCCCAATCGGATACAGCCTTGAGAGTCAAATTCAGACGCTGCAGCATCTCATCTCTTAACTCCAGAATTTAATTCTGCCTAGCACGCGCAGTGGAAACGTATCTCTCCACATCTGTGCTGTCGTCTGCATACCCAATGATACTGGGCATTAGCAGATCATTAATATGTAGCAGAAACAGTGTGGCAGATAGCACTGACCCCTGAGGTACCCTGGCATTTATAGCCATTTGATCCGACGAGCTGCCGTCAACAACTACTCGAATGGATCTTTCCCTCAGAAAGTCTGCGAGCCAGGAGCAGAATTGAACTGGCAGTCCGTAAGCAGGAAGCTTGCCAATAAGGCTAGCGTGCCAAACAATAGGGTAAAAAGGCCTTAGAGACTTCGCGTGAAACAGCCAGTGTTTCACCATGCTTGTCGATGGCCTCACTCCGAATGTGCAATTTGAAGTCATAATCGTGATCACTAATTGTTATCGTGTTCACTAATTGCTTTTGTGATAGGGAGACAGAAGCTCAGGCTCGTTGATTACATTACTGAGACCACAATACCGAAACGTGCATAATGCTGCATTCCTGCATTCTACTTTTAGAATTTATTGCAGTCGTAATCGTTTTCACTAAATGCTTTTGTGATAGTGGAGACAGAAACTCAGGCTCGTTAATGACATTACTGAGATCACAATACCAAAACGTGCATAATGCTGCATTCCTGCATTCTAATTTTTTAATTTATTGCAGTCGTAATCGTTTTCACTAAATGATTTTGTGATAGTGGAGACAGAAACTCAGGCTCGTTAATTGCATTACTGGGATCACAATACCGAAACGTGCGTAATGCTGCGTTCCTGAATTCTAACTTTAGAATTTATTGCTGTCATAATCATGCTCACTAATTGTTATCGTGTTCACTAATTGCTTTTGTGATAGTGGAGACAGAAGCTCAGGCTCGTTAATGACATTACTGAGATCACAATACCAAGACGTGCATAATGCTGCATTCCTGCATTCTAATTTTATAATTTATTGCAGTCGTAATCGTTTTCACTAAATGATTTTGTGATAGTGGAGACAGAAACTCAGGCTCGTTAATTGTATTACTGGGATCGCAATACCGAAACGTGCGTAATGCTGCGTTCCTGCATTCTAACTTTAGAATTTATTGCAGTCATAATCATGCTCACTAATTGTTATCGTGTTCACTAATTGCTTTTGTGATAGTGGAGACAGAAACTCAGGCTCGTTAATTGCATTACTGAGATCACAATACCGAAACGTGCGTAATGCTGCGTTCCTGCATTCTAACTTTAGAATTTATTGCAGTCATAATCATGCTCACTAATTGTTATCGTGTTCGTTCACTAATTGCTTTTGTGATAGTGGAGACAGAAGCTCAGGCTCGTTGATTACATTACTGAGATCACAATACCAAAACTTGCATAATGCTGCATTCTACTTTTAGAATTTATTGCAGTCGTAATCGTTTTCACTAAATGCTTTTGTGATAGTGGAGACAGAAGCTCAGGCTCGTTGATTACATTACTAAGATCACAAATCACAATACCGAAACGTGCATAATGATGCATTCCTACTTTCTAGTTTTAGAATGTATTGCAGTCGTAATCGTTTTCACTAAATGCTTTTGCGATAGGGAGACAGAAGCTCAGGCTCGTTGATTACATTACTGAGATCACAATACCGAAACGTGCATAATGCTGCATTCCTGCATTCTACTTTTAGAATTTATTGCAGTCGTAATTTCTTAGTTTAAATGATAGACAGACGATAGCTCTATGGATCTCCGGAAGGGCTATACCTGCAAGTGGGTATACCTAGTGCAGCAAGTGGAGTGGGACATACCGAAAGTAGGTACTTTTACTATTATATATTTTGTGTTTTCCGTTTAGTTTTTCTTAATGACGACGAAAAGCAAATATGCGCATTGTATAGAGTTGAGTTTTTATATAAAAACGTTACAGTTTTGCGGTCTGACTCATAAAAACTTATAATAGACTTTCGGTAAGTTTCTATAAAAATTTAAAATAGGTAGACTCTTTCGCAAGAAAAGCAACTCGATAGGTAGGACAGGGTAGGTACAAGGTACCTACGATGCGCATACCTATATTACATCGTATCGAGTTGCTTTTCGTCGTATGTCGTGTCATATGACTTCTTACCGCATGCCTTTTTTTAATGTTATTATTTCTTACACAAAATATCTTACAAAGTTCGGCCATGTGATAGAGCAATCAAGTTATGAAGGTAAAACCGGCGTGGCGCACTCCGCGCTTTAGGTATGAAGCAACAAGTATCCGAGCCGCCCCGTTCACGGGGTCTATACATTAAAGTGTTTCGCGCGCGCTCGACCTGACGCGCGCCCTCGCGCCTTACCACAGATTACTTAATAGTTACTTCATCCTTACGCTAACAAAAAAGTAATTTTCGAGTATGGCCAAAAAGTACTGCATAGCATATTGGTGCTTAAATTTCAACAACAATGTCGCCCTTACATTCTTCAGTCTTCCTACGGATATCGAAAGGTAAGGTAGGTACTTATTATTATTTATCCTAAACACGGGAACTTAGTTAGGAGTTACAGCTCAGCCATGTACCCGTTTATTATTGCCATAATGAGACTACAACATGTATACCTAGCTAGCTACATTAGACCTACAAATGCTTACCTCAGTCTATATCCGCCTTAAAATACAGTCTAGTAGGAAGTAGGTAGTACACTCATCGACGTAAATAAAATGAATGGACGGGCCTTAGGGAACGATAGTTTTGAAGCTTCTAAACAGACCTAGCTAGTACACTTCGCTTCAGTCAGTCTTTGTCACGGCAACGAGTGACAGCTATGCTGAAAAATACCAAAATTAGATACCTTGGTGATACAATGCCTTCCTGTGCTTTTCTGCAAGTGCAAACAACACAAGAAATACAAATAAAGCTTCAGGCATCGCATTTCATTCGTAAGTAAAGGTTTTGTAATATAATTTTCATCAATTGATAAAAAACTTATAAATCGTCGTGTAGTAGGAAAACTACATAAGTAACACATTTTGCGAAATCGACTTTATTGCATGGTTATGATGGCCCATACATGTCGATGGACACGTCTTGCTTTAGAGGACGAGCGACAAGGAGGACGCCCCAGGACATTATCTCAATGTTCCCCACTCTGAATGAAAGTAAACAGACACAAGTTTATACTCGTAGATAGTTTTGATTTTAGTCGACATACCTTTTTCTTTTTGATACTTAGAATTATTGTGTTCCACAAATTGATTTCATTTTGTTGATTTTATAAGCATTAGTCGTATGATAAGTTTGTTATGTCACTTACTTTGAATTTATAAGTCTGCTAAAATAATGTAGGTGTTTCAGTAGTTTTCTAATATTCAGTCTTGATAAAAAGAAATGATTATGAAGACGACCTCTGTGGCGCGGCGGGCGAACGTTTGCCTGCGACGCAGGAGGTTGCGGGTTCGATTCCCGCCTCGGAACAAATACTTGTGCGATCCGCAGATATTTGTTCAGGGTGTTTTGGGTATTTTCTATGTATAATAAAAAATATCTATCTATGTTAATATTGTATAAAGTGTATCAGTTGTCTAGTACCCATAACACAAGCTCTGCTTAGCTTGGGGCTAGATAATGTTGTGTCCAGAAATATTTATTTATTTATTATAGGTTGGTTTCATTTTAAAATGTATTTTAATATTATTTAAATCTATACCCATGGATAGGATTGTCATATTCAAATAAGTAAATAATAGATCATTTCATGATTTCACTATTATGGGAAAATTAAATAATGGCACTTATCATTAGCTTTTTGAACCTCAGTGGAGATCATTGAGGAAGGAAACCTAAACAATTGACATGCAAAAATAAATAATTAAATCATTATTGCATCAATTATTCAAAACTTTGGCGAGGGAAAAATACATACTTAGTCGTTTTTTTATTTTTTTCTCTTAATCAAAAGAACTAAAATGTATTATCATTAAATTCAAAAATAGATACAGTACCCATCTATAACTTATCAAAACACGGACTGCAAAATTAGTTACGATAAAAAAGTTATTGCCATTTTTGACGCAATAAAACAGTAAATCGCGTTTTTCTCGCGATTTTGGTTTTGTTGTTGTTATTAGTTGTTTAGTTTTCCAACTACAGCGACGAAATATTTGACAAGACTTCACGCATGACGGATGGTCCGGTACAGACTGCAAAAAAATCTGATGCCTAAGGGGTATCGTATTGATTTAGAATTGTAATTTGCATTATTTACGTCAAAACATTGCTAAGCACGTCGCTTTAGGTAATTGCATATAATATGTAATGGCATGTTAATTAACCTTATAGCTTTCCAAAAGAAATCTAAGGTAAACAAAAATGGATAGAAGTCATAAGACGAGCAAGAACAGACGACTTTTGGAAGTGGAATACATTTTCACGTATTTGCTCTGATAATTTTCTACACAATTAATTTTATACGCCAAAAAACGGTTAGTAGTAGTAGAGCTTTTGTGAAAGAGTTCGTCCGGGGAAGTACTACCACGATACCTGTTTCTGCCGCAAAGCAGTAGTGCTCGCATTGCTGTGTTCCGGTTTGAAGGGTAAGGGTGCCGATGAAATTACGGCCACATGGGACTTTTCATCTTTATGTTTCAGGGTGGCGAGCGCAGTGGAATGCCACATAGGGCACGTCCTAGGTGGACGTGACCTGAGGTAATGCACTGTTCATAGGCAGAGGGTACCACTTAACATCAGGTGGGCCATCTTCTTGATCTGTCATTCCAAGTAGTATAAAAAAACTCATTGTGCAAAAGTCTTAAAACTGCACTCTGCAGTTTCTTAAATACTGGAATTTTTATACATTTATGTTTCCGTACGATTTTTATGATATTTTCTTAGTTTATTGAGTGATGAAAAATATATACCTAATACCTAATTTATACCTGAAGACCTTAGGTGGACTTGCTTTTCTATTGATTTATATTGTGTATGTTTGAGAGCTGAAAAATAGATACGTAACTACATAAAACAGAAGGGAACCATGTATTTTTGTAAATGTTTCTTTCAATAATTGCATTTTTTTCGGCGATTTTTTGTACTATAAACCTACTGAAATAACTTTAGAAAACACATTGCATCTGTTAAAGTATTAAGTATTAAAAAGATACAGTTTTTAAGAAGTTCAATAATTTAATTTCACCTAGTTTATTTACAAGACCGCCAGGAGTGGCGCTATAGAGAAGAGGCCTTTACTCAGCAGTGGCTGGATAGATATATAGTTTATTTGTTGACCGTACCCTAAATCCGAATTGTCTTATTTTTCACGGACGTTTTGTATGGGTAAGGCCAGTCCATTTATTTTACTTTGGTCGAAGCCTACACTACCTACCTATTTCTGTCTGCATTAGCAAAGTCAACTTAGTAATTGTAGGTACGTAATTTCGTCAAATTTGATGAGTAACTACGTGATTAGGTAGGTACGTTTTTGAATAAATTACCTGCCTACTGAACCCTGTAAATTAAACAAGGATGGGTTGGTACCTGATCACTCAGGGAATCTAATATCTACTAAGGTATCTACCTGATCGTCGAACATAAAAGTGTCGCTAAGTTCTATCTAGTGCGTATTTTTGTGTCTGTGATTTGTACTGAGTGAGCGAGCTATCATAAAGATGTTATTTATAAAAGGGGTACCTCTACAGTAGCTCGCGGGAAAACTTACGAAATATTTCGAAATATTCGAAATATGTATGCATCCTAGGCAGTAGGCACGTAGGCACCTAGCTCAATCTAAGTAGAAGAGTTCCCTTGATTCCTATGTAGGTACCTACTTATTACCTATAGCCGTTTGCAGCAGGTAGGTAGGTAGGTAGGTACCAATCAGCGTCGATAAAATATCTTGTAATTTTAATCAGAATTACAAACAGATAGAAAGTTTCAAATCGATACGATAACTAAAAGTAGGTAAAATGATAGGTATTATATAGTGTTAGCGTCTTTACAAAACAACGTCAATGTATTGTATCGAGTCTTGTCGGTGTGCGTTGTTATGTATAGAGACTAGCGATGGGCCAACCCGTAAATTTTCCAAACCGGTTTGAACGGTTTGACTTGATACGCAAACCGGTGCGAAACCGGGCTACTCAAACCGAATTGGCTGGCAGGAGGAAGCCGTCCGACCGAGCCCGAGCGAGTGCGCGTGTGCATTTTTCGACTCGCGTTCACGGTTTAGGTCACTCGCGTCAGTCAACCCGTTGATTTACTGATTCTGGGACGCGAAGGAAACGAAGTAGGTAGGTAGTAAACGAAACATCTCTTTAGAGTTTGATTGACTTCTATAATCTATACGTCACTTCACGTTGGTTGTTTAATCCGATAAACGCATACCTACGTGTAGTATAAGGAAGTAGGTACCTAATTCAGTGAATTATAATCATTATGGTAACTACCTACCTAATACTGAGTAGGTATGTAACACTAATTGAACGAGCGTAGCGAGTTCTCTGAGTCAACTTGGAAGAATCGGCGTTTGTATGAATGTATGTATGTATGTTTGTCCGAGCATAACTTCCGAACCGTTAATCCGATCTTCATGAAATTTGATTTGGGGTTAGATAGTATTCGTACAATTTGTTGGTAAGGTTATGAGCTATATCGGTCGGGAGTCTTTGAGATATTGGGGTCCAAAAGGGGGTAAAAAAAAGGTGAGAATATCAGGTCAAATGGGGTGTCATATAAAAGACCCTCGCTTCGACATTTCAAAACAATTTTTTATAATTTTTTAACTTACTTAGGTACTACTAACAAAACTAATAAATAATGGACCTAATAATGTCTGATTTAATAAATGAATTATTATTATGTAGGTTTTGAGATATTAGGGTAAATCGAAAATGTAAAAACCAAAACCTCTAGGGTACTTCCACTAATCCTACAACGCTGAAATTTGTTATGTTTGTAGCTTTTATGACACAAATACTGGGAATAGTCTAAAATTGAAGAATTTAGAAACTTTAACTCTATAAAACAATAACCAATATTGTTGACCTCCCGTTTCTAGGAATTTGAACGTCATTGTAGGTCTAACTTTTCGGACCCCACGTTCCTATGTATATTTTTTCAAAAGAAATAAGGTAACCTACATAAATCACGTGTATTCGCGAGGTCTCAGTTCGGGGCGAACCACTAGTTACTAAGGTAAGTATCACAACCATCCTTAAATCAAAAGTATTCTTATAGGTACTTTATAAATATTACCAACTTGCTAACTGTTTGCTTAATTGTTGCTATAGTTTTTAAAATTAATACTTATTACTAAAATAGGTAGTACACATTACTTAGTGAAACAAAATAGGTACCTACGCTTCAAGTGCAGTAAGTAGGTAACAATAATGCTTTGTTTTTAAGTACCTAGGTACCTACATATTTTGAATATATAAAAAATCTACTAGAAAGGAACTACCAAAAAAATAGTTTTTTTTAAAATATATTTATTATGGAACAAGCATACCTACGTTACGTTTCGTTCGTTCCTAATGGCGGGAGACGGGCTGCGGGCTCGAGCGGCGACGCGGTAGATCGACGCGAACACAGCACACCGAGTCTGCGTGAACGATTCGGTTTGGTCAAAATGTAAGTCGACTCAAGTCGACTTAGGCTCAAACCGGGTTGAACCGATTTCGTAAACCGAATTGCCCATCGCTAATAGAGACTGTATTTCAGGCCCCCCTAAGCGGGAGGCCCAGTGTGAGCTTGAGGTTTGCCGCGCAATAACGCATTAAAGGAATTGTTTTCTAAAATTGTTGTGTAATTTAAATATAGCTATTAGTCAGAAGTGGAAAGAACTTAACGCCCCTCGTACTTGTGTCTTAATGAGTAAACTATTTGTGAATATTTTGAAATTGTGAAGTTTGTGAATAAAACAAAGTGAAAAGTTGGATTATTCGGAGACGTGGCGCGGTGCGTACGCAGTTGCCGGGGAAAGTCCCGCACGAGTACCAGGCAACTCTGCTCGGTTGCCGGCCAGTGTTTACATTAACGAACAAAGACTTGGTGAGGCCGTTTCATGTTACTCTAGATGAATTGTCCATAAAGGGGCCCTGAATTTTATTCAGTTTGGTTTTGCTACAGGAACCTACATAATAGCAGTGACTATTGAATTCATTGTTGCTGTGTAGTTTTAGACTGTGAACTCTGTGTTTATATTATTATTGTGTTAAGTATAGAACCCGTGGAGTTTGATTTAATTAAACATGGGGCGACCTAAGAAACACTCTAAGCGTGATAATTCATCATCTTCGTCTTCAGCCAGAGGTGGTGATAGCCGAAGAAGGAAGAAACAACGCACTGCTGAAGAAATTCGTCAACGGGATGAAAGAATCGAAGCGCTTGAAGATTTAGTGCGTCAAATTAGTAGAAGCGACACGGACCGAGCGAAGTCGAATTCGCTAGAAACCGGCGGCAGTAGGACTAGACTAGCACTGCCAACTAATCAGGGAATACGTTATGTGGGGCGTAATGATGCCTTACCGGAGTTTGACCCACAGACCGCCGCTATGCCTATTGATAATTGGATTCGAAACATAGAATCCATTGCAACAATGTATGGATGGGACGAAATAACTACAATTTGCAATTGCACCACGAAACTTCGTGGATACGCTAAGAATTGGTATGAGCGTTCGGACGATTATGATATATCCTGGGCCGACTGGAAGATCCGGCTAACTAAAGCATTTCCATCCACCAAAAATAAATTGACAATGATGCGTTCTTTGGTGAATGATGTGAGGAAAACGAATGAGGACCCCATAAAATGTTATTATGAAAAATTAGGACTTGGTATGTCCTGTGGCTTGCCAGATAATGTGGTTACTGAAGCGATTGTAGGTACAATCGGCGACAAAATGATAGAAGTCGGTGCTGTGTCGGCGGGCTGTCGAGATACTTCAGCACTTTTAAGCTACTTAGGGAACATCCGCCAAGATCGTGTTCAGGATGAAATAAGAGAACCAAGAGATTCCTCGAGTTTAATTGACAATGTATGTTTTATATGTGGCAAAAAGGGCCATATGGCAAGAACCTGCAGAGCTCAAGGAGCTAAACTGCATAAGATGACTACAGACGTAACTATAGAACAGAATGATGAAAGGCGCTGTCCCTTCTGTCATCAATATGGTCACATAGAGGCGAACTGCTATCGCAAACGCAACCAGAGTAAGAAATGTTCCTTTTGTGATATATCGAGCAACACTATTGATGAATGCCATAAAAAAAAAAAAACAACAGAACTAATTGAAAAGTTAAAAGCGTGCAACTATGCAATGATTAGTGGTTTCCTGCTCCGGCAGATGATTGGTGATTTCCTGCTCCGGCAGATGATAGTGGTTACCCTGCTCCGGCAGATGATTAGTGGATACCTGCTGCGGCAGATGATTAGTGGATACCTGCTGCGGCAGATGATTAGTGGTTTCCTGCTCCGGCAGATGATTGGTGAGTTCCTGCTCCGGCAGATGATTAGTGGTTTCCTGCTCCGGCAGATGATTGGTGGTTTCCTGCTCCGGCAGATGATTGGTGGTTTCCTGCTCCGGCAGATGATTAGTGGATACCTGCTGCGGCAGATGATTAGTGGTTTCCTGCTCCGGCAGATGATTAGTGGTTTCCTGCTCCGGCAGATGATTGGTGTTTTCCTGCTCCGGCAGATGATTGGTGGTTTCCTGCTCCGGCAGATGATAGTGGTTACCCTGCTCCGGCAGATATTTGGTGGTTTCCTGCTCTGGCAGATGATTGGTGGTTTCCTGCTCTGGCAGATTATAGTGGTTACCCTGCTCCGGCAGATGTTTGGTGGTTTCCTGCTCCGGCAGATGTTTGGTGGTTACCTGCTCCGGCAGATGATTCGTGATTTCCTGCTCCGGCAGATGATTGATGGTTACCTGTTCCGGCAGATGATTGATGGTTACCTGCTCCGGCAGACGATTTATGGTTACCTGCTAAGGCAGATGATTGATGGTTACCTGCTCCGGCAGATGATTGATGGTTACCTGCTCCGGCAGATGATTGGTGATTTCCTGCTCCGGCAGATGTCAGATAATACATGGATGCCTGCTCCGGCAGATGGCAACTAATAATGGATACTTGTTCTGGTAGACGATTCAAAGTTAACAGCTCATGAATGATGCTTTATGATGAAAACCTGTTCCGGCAAACGATTCAAGAGAAGATAAAGAGGAGGGGTTCAGGTAGATGCTTACACGAAATGACTGATTTCGTACATGTTTACTTATGGATTCATGCTCCGGCATATGTTCACATATGATACCAACTTTGACAAATGACCTGCTTTGGCAGATGTCAGTGATCTGACTATGTCTACGTATTTTCAATGGATCTGAGTGATTGGAATAAACTGCCGATAGCTGCGAGCTGCAACTACTACGATGAGGACATCGTTGGTGTCAGAATAGCCGAACTGTTAGCGTCTTTACAAAACAACGTCAATGTATTGTATCGAGTCTTGTCGGTGTGCGTTGTTATGTATAGAGACTGTATTTCAGGCTCCCCCCTAAGCGGGAGGCCCAGTGTGAGCTTGAGGTTTGTCGCGCAATAACGCATTAAAGGAATTGTTTTCTAAAATCGTTGTGTTATTTAAATATAGCTATTAATGCTATGTTATATAAATGCTATGCTAATATTAGCTATTAGCTTGCGCTAGTCGAGATAGGTGCCTAGTTGGGAACCAACATTATGATTTTTGGGTGTTGGGTCTTGGACTATTTTGTTAGCGTCGTATATCATTCCATATTTGATACGCATATTTGATACCTAACCTAAACACTTATAGAGATATTTAGTTTAATTGACAAGGTACAGACTAACGTAGGTACCTATGCTATTAGATAATATGATAATGAATATGAATTAGATAATTATGTTATACTAAGCGACTAATCGTCATGCCAGACAGCGACAGAGATACGCGTTAGAAGAGAGCGGGAATGTTTAGGTAGATATCGCGATAGGCATTGAGCGCTAATGCGAGCTGAATTGCACTTTGTTGCGTCCCAGCAAGAGTCGGTATTTATATAAATTTGTTCGTGAAGTGAACATTCTGTACTGTATATATTCTGTGGTAAAACAATAAACAATTACTAAGTCCATGACATAGGCAGACAGACCACAGATAAAAGTAGACGATCACATTTATTCAAAATCTTGAGTCAATGGATGATGCTCAGGGCAAAAAAAAACGGCCAAGTGCGAGTCAAACCTCGCGCATTCAGCGTTCTGTCACAGAATAAATATTAGTACAAGTTCTGTATCAAATGCAAAATCTTTGATCAAATGTAGAATATAGGTATGAGAAAGTTCAGGAAATGTTTTTCAAGTTTTCTAGAATACTTACTATTATTTGTTGGTAAAACATACATTAATAAGTAGCATATTCAAAAACTAGTGCCTAGAACAATTTAAAAAAAAACTTTGACGGTATGTCTTTGGATGTACCTATGCATGACTTTATTAATAGTTATTTATGCAACTGTTGTATAGTAAGAGATATTAAAACGAAGCAGAGTGTGATAAGTAACACAAAGCAGACTTATATTCTGTGACTTAGCTGTGTTTTTTTTTAAACTTGGATATTATATACCTACCTACCTACAAGTCCTACGACTGCTTTAAATTTTGCAACATATCCAAAAACAACAGTTTAGCTGGCACTTTAGTTGTTTTTTTAGTAGGTAGGTACCTACCTACTTAGTAGAATTTTTAGGGTTCCGTAGCCAAATGGCAACAAACGGAACCCTTATGGATTCGTCATGTCTGTCTGTCTGTCCGTCCGTATGTCACAGCCACTTTTTCCGAAACTACTCGTAGGTATAAGAACTATGCTGTTTAAACTTGGTAAGTAGATGTATTCACATCGAAACAGGTATGGTATTCACACACCTGCAATATTTTTGAACGATCAACGACACACCACATAAAGAGAAAGACGGAAAAAAAACCTCAATTTAAGAGTTTTCTAATAGATCCCTTGACTTTGATCCCTTGTTCTGATAGATCCCTTACGAGTAGAATCCATAAAAAAAGTTTTTTTCATTATGTTATTTAACTTTTTTGTCGGCGTGAATTCATGCCAAATTACAGTTTTACTAGTAGGTATCTACCAACCTACTTTGAGCTAAGTCTCGGACAGACAGACGGACGGACATGGCGAAACTACAAGGGTTCCTTGTCTTGTTGATTACGGACCCCTAAAAACTGAGTAGGCAGTTCCTGTTTGTCCCCGTTCGGGGACAGACAGGAATTGACAATTCCTATTTGTCCCCGAAGTTGCATTCGAATTTAAATTGGATTGAAGGACAAACAAGAATTTACAATTACCTACCTGTTGCCACCGAATTTAAGTAGGTAACTACGATTTCAATAGGTAAGTAGGTAGGTAGGTAACAGTTATACCTATGTTCGAAAATAAGGAAAAACGGTTGGGGTGTACCTACATAAGGGGGCACTGAGGAAAAAAGACTTAAGAATGTTAAATGCTTTTTTTCCATACGACTTACCGTTTTTGAGATATGAAGTCTGAAAAACTTTTCTGTTCTTAGTAGGTAGGTAGGTACCTACCTACCTACCTACCATGTTGACAGTCCGACATGGATTTTAAACCTGTAGAACGGTGATCACACGTGAGCTGCAAACGAGCCGAAGGCGAACGTGGTCCGGTAGGGCCCGCAGCGAACCAGAACCGACATAGGTACGCACGCCAATACCCAATAGCCTATGTAGGTAATATCATAGGACACAGACAAACGAAAAATTTTCAGAGTTCATATCTCAGAAACGGTAAGTCGTATGGAAAAAATGCATTTAACATTAATTGATGGATAAGAAAAAAGCTACACGTTACGCTAAAAAACAATAATTTTGAAAAAAAAAACCTCAGTGTATGTACACTCTGACCGGGGTTCCTTGACGTGTCGGACGCTGAACTCTAAAAACGTGCTAAAAACTGCATTACTGGTTCCACTGTTTTGCAGATACATACACCACACACCCACACACACACATACACTGTTACAACCTCTACTAGTCCACTAGTCTACGTTACCGGCTCCTTGCGAAAAAATAAATAGTAAATATAAAAACTCACTTAATTCGCAATCCAATCACTTGAATAAAAACTGTCATGAACACAGAACTCAAAATCAACCAATTTTGACATCACAATTCTTAGAAAATAATAAAACACTAGTTTTGGCTTCTTAGAAATGCAAAAATGCGTGCACGCAATCTCCTCGATGACTATGGAGCGAGTGAGACGGACGCTTGTTTTGTATCGGGCGTCGCGGCGAACGAACGAACTTAGACTGAATGATGACTGAAATATAGAGAATATGAACAAGCGCGCGGCCGCGCAGTAGACGCCAGTGTTGCATGCAGTGTCGAAAACGGGTCAGCCAGCGCAGCGGTGCCTAAGCTCAAAAATACCTAGGTAGATTTGAATAATACAGAGACATGACTGGGAAATAACACGGTGTAATTGCCGTTTCCTTTAAAAGTCATTCAAATATTAAGAAGGCACAAAATTACTTTACACTAAAATGTCAGTGTACCTACTAGTCCAGTCGGCAGGTCGCAAAAAGTGGGGTAAAGTGGAAAAAGGTCAAAAGTTAATTAAACTTTGGGATGTTGTTCAGGGATGGTTAATTAAAAAAAATTCAAGTTTTGGACCTCGAGGACACTGTGGGAAAAGAGGAGGGGGCGGGAAACTGCACCTTCCGCCGGTTTTTTCTCAATAACTTTTTCCCCTAACATCCTTTTTTTTTTCTTTTTTTTTTAACATTAATAGACTTTTGTTTGACCACGATCTCACCTGAGGGGCAAGTCCGAGTTTACACACACCATCGTAACGATGATCGTAACGGCGAGTGTACGTGTATTGCGTAGTAACTAGCCATTAATCTGTGACTTTTTGGCACAGATTAATAGCTAGTTATTATGTTATACACGTACGATCGTGTTACGTTCACCGTTACGATGGTGTTTGCAAAACTCAGACTCACCCCTCTGTTGGTAAGTGACGATGTGGCCGAAGATGGAGCACAAAGGTCTAGAAGGCACCTATTCACTCTAGACTTGAAGAGACCCAGATTATAGTTTTCAGGAAAGACAGACGACGGCAGTGTATTCCACTCCTTAGCAGTTCGCATTATCAAGGTAGAACCGAAACGTTTTGTGCGAATAGAAGGTATACCAATGAGGTAAGGATGGTACTGAGCCGTACGCCTGCTCGTCCTGTGATGAAAAGGAGATGGTGGGATCAGATCGTGCAGTTCCTGGGAACATTCCCCGAAATGTAACTTATAGAAGATTGAAAGGCATGCAACATTACGGCGGTGCTCGAGACTCTGGATCTTAGTCTCCGCCATATGTTGCTCACCTATAAGCCTGAAAGCTCTACGTTCGATCGAGTCCAAGGCAGCAAGCTGGTATTTGGCCGAACCATCCCAAACATGGCAGCAGTACTCCATACCAGCCCGGACTTGTGCTTTATATAAACTGAGAAGCTGTCCTGGTGTGAAGTAACGCTTTCCCTTATTCAGGATGCCTAGCTTCATGGCAGCTGTTTTTGCCTTAGACTCGATGTAAGAGCCAAAGTTGAGGGTAGGCGTGAGCGAAACACCTAAGAGCTCGAGGTGATCTCCTATAGCTACAGGTACATCACGGAATACAGGAACTTGGAGAAACGGACTTTTTTTCGCCGAGAAGAGACAAGCCTGCGTTTTAGAGGCATTGAACTTGACTAGATTGGCATCACCCCAGTCGGATACAGCCTTGAGAGTCAAATTCAGACGCTGCAGCATCTCATCTCTTAACTCCTGAATTTCATTCTGCCTTGCTCGCGCAGTAGAAACATATCTCTCCACAACTGTGCTGTCGTCTGCATACCCAATGATACCGGGCATTAGCAGATCATTAATGTGCAACATAAACAGTGAGGCAGATAGCACTGACCCCTGAGGTACCCCGGCGTTAATAGCCAATTGATCCGACGAGCAGCCGTCAATAACTACTCGAATGGATCTTTCCCTCAGAAAGTCTGCGAGCCAGGAGCAGAGTTGAACTGGCAGTCCGTATAGGCAGGAAGCTTGCCAATAAGGCTAGCGTGCCAAACCCTATCAAAGGCCTTCGAGATGTCTAATGAAACAGCTAGTGCTTCACCGTATTACTTGATGGCCTCGCTCCAAATGTGCGTGGCATACACAAGAAGGTCCCCAGTAGACCGGTTTCGGCAAGATCCGTATTGGCGATCACTGAGGAGGTCGTTACCTTCGAGGTATGCAAGGAGCTTCCTATTCAGTACACGCTCCATAAATTTACAAAGTAGGGAGGTGACCGAAATAGGGCGGTAGTTTGAAGGGTCAGCACGACTGCCTTTCTTGGGTACAGGCTGCACGTTTGCGAGCTTCCAAGATTTAGGGACTTCATCGGAAAAGTCGCGTTAATACTGGAGACAACTCAGGGGCACAGGTTTTCAACACTATAGCCGAGATACCATCCGGACCGCTAGCTTTATTCACGTCGAGACTACGTAGCGTTCTGAGCACTTCCTTTTGCTGGATGCGAATTTCCTGCATTGAAGCTTTGCACCGAGGAAGGCTGGGTGGAGTTTCGCCAGAAGTGTCAAGACGCCTCCGCAAATTGAGTAGCAAATAAATTTGCTTTCTCAACCGCAGCGTGAGCTAGGGACCCGTCCGGTTTCAGTAGTGGAGAGAGTGAAGGGCGGCTGAAGTTCGCTTCCACGGACTTAGCCAGAGACCAGAAAGCTTTACTTCCCGCAGGGTATGCGGCAAGCTTAGCCCCCAGACGGCCAATCCGATCGAAGCGAGCCTTCCGTATCACCTTCTTGCAAGACTTGGCGGCTTTGTTAAAGGCTTTCTTCTTAATCCGTGCATCCGAGGTTTTACCGTTTCTTGCGTCAACCCAGGCTAGGTAAGCCACATGTTTTAGCGCTTCTGCACTAGCACACGCGGGACTGAACCATGGGCGAGCATTGCCTGAAGGTGAAGCATCGGAGAATGGAATAAAATACTCCATTGCTCTTTTAATCACCTCCGAAACGGCATCAGCACAGACCGTCGAACCTATGAACAGTGAATTACCTTATAGGTCACGTCCACCTAGGACGCGCCCTATGTGGCATTGCAATGCGCCCGCCACCCTGAGATATAAAGATAAAAAGTCTCATGTAACTGTAATTTCACCGGCACCCTTCAAACCGGAACACAGCAATGCGAGCATTACTGCTATGCGGCAGAAATAGGTATGGTGGTAGTACTTCCCCGGACGAACTCTCTCACAAAAAAGCTCTACTACAACAAAAACATCCTACAGCAAAAGTACCAACTATTGTTTTGTAGAACGTTAAATTTACTATAACTTTGATTATTCAAACTTGATTGTATGTTGATAAGTTACCGAGATTTTAGTAGTAGTAGAGCTTTTTTGTGAAGGAGTTCGTCCGGGGAAGTACTACCACCATACCTATTTCTGCCGCAAAGCAGTAGTGCTCGCATTGCTGTGTTCCGGTTTGAAGGGTAAGGGTGCCGGTGAAATTACAGGCACATGAGACTTTTCATCTTTATGTCTCAGGGTGGCGGGCGCAGTGCAATGCCACATAGGGTGCGTCCTAGGTAGACGTGACCTATGAGGTAATGCACTGTTCATAGGCAGAGGTTACCGCTTAACATAAGGTGGGCCTCTTGCTTGTTCCGTCATCCAAGTAGTATAAAAAAAAAAAAAAGATATGGCGCTCCGAAAAAATACTTTTTTAAAATTTGCTAAAATTTGCCTAAAAATGCTAAATAAATTTCTTCTGTTATACCCGAATAATGATGGAATGTTGTTATAATTACGGTTCCAGGTTACAATCACCTACTTTGGAAACCTCCACTCCCCTCCACCCAAACCAGATCTCAAAAGCTGATTTTCTTCTCTGATGAAAACCAACCATATTCACATCATCATTTTGGTATTCATATTATAGTCCAGTCAAGTTAAACATTAAAAAAAGCGGCCAAGTGCGTGTCGGACTCGCCCATGAAGGGTTCCGTAGCAGCAAGTAACATAATATAAAAGTTCTTGGATGGATTACGATTAATGACGTATTAAAAAAAAAACTACTTACTAGATCTCGTTCAAACCAATTTTGGGTGAAAGTTTACATCGTAATGTACATTTTTTTTTTTTTTAGTTTTATCATTCTCTTATTTTAGAAGTTATGGGGGGGGGGGGGGGACACTTTTTACCACTTTGGAAGCGTCTCTCGCGCAAAATATTCAGTTTAGAAAAAAAATATATTAGAAACCTCAATATAATTTTTGAAGACCTATCCACACGTATAGGTTTGACGAAAAAAAAATTTTTGAGTTTCAGTTCTAAGTATGGGGAACCCCAAAAATAAAAAACTACTTACTAGATCTCGTTCAAACCAATTTTGAGTGAAAGTTTACATGGTAATGTACATTATATATATTTTTTAGTTTTATCATTCTTTTAATTTAGAAGTTAAAGGGGGCGGGGGGGGACACACTTTTTACCACTTTGGAAGTGTCTCTCGCGCAAACTATTCAGTTTAGAAAAAAATTATATTCTTATATAATTAGAAACCTCAATATCATTTTTGAAGACCTATCCATAGATACCCCACACGCATAGGTTTGAAGAAAAAAAATTTTTTGAGTTTCAGTTCTAAGTATGGGGAACCCCAAAAATAAAAAACTACTTACTAGATCTCGTTCAAACCAATTTTGAGTGAAAGTTTACATGGTAATGTACATCATATATTTTGTTTAGTTTTATCATTCTCTTATTTTAGAAGTTACGGGGGGGGGGGGGGGGACACTTTTTACCACTTTGGAAGTGACTCTCGCGCAAACTATTCAGTTTAGAAAAAAATTATATTAGAAACCTCAACATCATTTTTGAAGACCTATCCATAGATACACCACAAGTATAGGTTTGATGAAAAAAAAATTTTGAGGATCAGTTCTAAGTATGGGGAACCCCAAAAATAATTGTTTTTTTTAAATTTTTGTGTAAAAATCTTAATGCGGTTCACAGAATACATCTACCTACCAAGTTTCAACAGTATAGCTCTTATAGTTTCAGAAAAAAAAGGCAGTGACATACACGGACAGACAGACAGACATGACGAATCTATAAGGGTTCCATAGTTTTTTTACGGAACCCTAAAAAGGGGTCGTTCTTACAAAAGTTCCGGTCACGCTGATTTTTAGGGTTCCGTAGTCAAAGACAAGGAACCCTTATGGATTCGTCATGTCAGTCTGTCTGTCTGTCACAGCCTTTTTTTTCCTTTTTAAAAAAAAATATAATGTACATTACCATGTAAACTTTCACTCAAAATTGGTTTGAACGAGATCTAGTAAGTAGTTTTTTTTAATACGTCATTAATCGTAATCCATCCAAGAACTTTTATATTATGTTACTTGCTGCTACGGAACCCTTCATGGGCGAGTCCGACACGCACTTGGCCGCTTTTTTATATGTTGTTAAGACCTTAACCGCTATTAAAAAATCAGATTTTCCAAGTGCTGTGCGAGGGGCTCAAAAAAACATGAAGTTTTTGTATTTTTTTCAGTTTTTGCTCAATATCTCGTTAATTGAGCAAAACTAAAACTAAATCTAAAACAAGAACGACCTACATTTAGATTATTATAAGTTTATATTGTTCTCATATAAGTGACATTTGTCTTCTTGAGAATAAATTATTTAAACCTAACCTATCTTAGTGAAGGAAGGGTCTGACCGGTGTAGTCACCATGCATACTCTTAAAGTAGACTAAATTTCCTACAATTTGACACCAGGGCGAGCTCTATAGAGCCATTGGTTCCCAAGATAAAGTTCTTCGAAAATAGGCAATTTGTGTTTTTTTTTAGTTAGTGTTTTTTTTAGAAATTTTTACTTATTTTGTGAATTATCTCCCACATCAAATATTATTTTAAATGAAGTTGTAGTAAATTCAATAAGCTTTCATTTCAAATTAAACTGGTACCTATAGGCCCAGCGGTTCTCTCAAAAACGACAAATAATCAAAACCAGTCATAAGTGGATTTTACCGCGTGACTGGGTGCGGATTTTCTCAAGTGTAAGTCGTTTGTCACTTCAACAAACCTCGCCCTTTTGCCACCGAAGGAAGATGCCACAGGCCACCATGCAGCAAGATGCTACCTCCAAGCAATTGCAGAACTGGCTGGAAGTCAACTTGTATCCCACTAATTGGGGGTAGAAGCAGTCTTCTCAGGGACGCAGTCTTCTCTTCTCAACCCCATCCCCACCACCATGGATCCACCATGATCACGGCGTCCTCATATGCCTGCTTCACTTCGATGCTAGCATCCACCATTTGTGTCATCAACATCGAAATGAATGCTCTCATATTGTGATCTTTTGCCAAGAACTTTTCTTGTGTTATTGTCATCATAGTAGATGAGGAGAACACGACTTTGGTTGGTGCTTGTAATGCAGACCGGCGAGCTCGTTCTGCTGCTTTGGTGCTTTGATAGCCGGCGTTAGTGGGGTATCCGTCAAAGACAACAATCACATTGCTACCAAAGTGTCTCTGCACGTAGTTGATGTACTTAGAAAAAAACACAAATCGCCATATCTCGATAACCCCCTCCCCCCCCCCCTCCCCCTCCACTTTTCGCACAGGGTCCTCCAGGTCCAAAACTTGGGAAAATGTTAATTAACTATCCCTGAACAACTTCCCAAAGTTTCATTAACTTTTGACCTTTTTCCATCTGAAACCACCTCCCGACTGGACTATATTTATAGGTTTGGTTGTATTATGTTTGTAGTTAGTAGGTACTCCCGTACAGGTCGTATTTTTCAACTAATCTTGACAAAACTTGATACACAGGTTCTAAAATTTCATAGTTTTTCTTTTGCAGCCGGTGATTTTTGATTGGAAGGGTATTTCCTCCAAAAAGGGTGGAAGTCAAAGTCAAAGTCAAAAGTATTTTATTCATTGAAATCACAAGGATCATTTTGAATCGTCTTAAAAAATAAATTTACAGTTACCTACTCCTGTTCCAACGCAATCAGACCTAGAAGAATCAGGCAACAAACACGGTCTGTTTTTCTTTTGATGATCCTGAAGTAAAGTCATGAAGTTTGTTGGACGTGGCGCCGCGCCGTGCTGGCGCCATTTACCGGCCGATTTTGTGTATTTGGCAGAAGCGTTCGGTAGGTAGGTACTCAATTCCTAAGGCTCGTAATAAAACCTCGTATTATGTATGATTTCGCTAACTCAGTTTAGTTTTCGGAAAGTAAGTATTTCTTTCGGAAGTTCAGTAATTTATTCGGAGGTTCATTATTTAAACCAGGTGGTCGTTTTAAATTTTAGTACCATGCTATTTTAGATTTATTTTGTCGGTAAATATTACACAGTTAAATAAGTATTTTTTTCGGTACTTACCTAACTAATTTTCCCGCAGCTTAGATATTATTACAGTGTGCAAGCAGTTTGCTGGGATTTAATTTGTTATTCATAGGCTTTTTTTTTTTTTGTTGCGTCGCACGTCTTGTGCATTTGCCATTTTTATTATTATTATCCAATTCCTAATAGGAATTTAGACTATGACCAAAATCGGTCTACCTACACAGAGTTAGTTTTTTTCAGGGTCACATAGGCTAAATCTGAAAAGTGATGTAAGGAGCTCTGAGCTCGATTTTGAAATTAAAAAGAACTGCATTGAAAAAAGTTTAATTTTCATAAAATAATTTACCTTTTTGTGTTCTTTGACCATTATTGGCAAATCAGTGGTGATTTTGACATTCATGTGATTTTGTCAGCGTGGTCACCATAATTAGGCATAGATGAAACTACAAGCTCGTTCACCGTAAGATGAGAAGATAAGATAATACAAATTTTAAAATAAAATAAAAAACACAACAATTAATTTTAACATAGTGAATAGTAGTAGTAACATAGTAATTAATTAAATGCATGCAATATCATTTTAGAATTGTAAATGTTGTAAAAGTCAAACAATTATTAAAATACCGTAGAGCGAGAAATACTATACCTACCTACTCTGTCTTAAATACAGTCGTTTAGAAATTCGTCCACAGAGTAGTAAGCCTTTTCCACCAGTAGTTTCGTCAGGGAGTTTTTAAATATATTTAAATTATTAATGGTTCGTATAGACGATGGAATTTTACTATAGATAATCGGCGCCATACAGAACACACTTACACGCAACAGCTTCGTCTTACATGGCAGATGGCGTAGGTACCAGCTCGTCGATTCCCGATAGGATAGGGTACGAATAGATGCATGTTATTTCTTACAAATACTGCAACTTCATGTATGTATAATGACGGCAAAGTAAGAATTTTACACTCTCTAAAAATGTCCCTGCAGGTGTCCGTCTGTTTTAAACCAAACATCGATCGTATACAACGTTTTTGAGCTTTAAACACCCGTATCTTGTCTGTTGAGTTCCCCCAGAAAATAAGACCGTACCTTAAGATTGATGCAACATGACCATGGTATGATATAAGTAGAGCCTGTGTGTTAACTATTTTACATAACTTATAGAGAGCATAAGAGAACTGGTGAAGTCTTTTGCAAATATTGACAATTTGCATTTTCCAGTTTAATTGACTGTCAACTTGTAATCCTAGGAATCGTGTTGAAATAATATCATTAATTTTTGTGTTCAAATAGTTTATGTTCAGATTAGTTTGCATTTTAGGTCGTTGTTTAAAATCCATTAGAAACGTTTTTTGTTAAGTTGATATTCAAATTGTTATATGTCAGCCAATTAATAAAAAAAATAAAAAATATCTATCTATTTAATGTATTGTATTAAGTATATCAGTTATCTAGTACCCATAACACAAGCTCTGCTTAGCTTGGGGCTAGATAATGTTGTGTGAACTGTGTCCAGCATAATTTTTTTTTTTTTTTTTTTTTTTAATGTCAAAGTGTGATTAATGTCAAATTCTAAGTCAGTAAGTGAGTCATTTGTAAATAATATTGTGTTGTCATCAGCAAATAATGTCATAGAGTTATCGGTAACATTTGGTAGGTCATTAATATATATAAGGAATAGTAATGGCCCCAACACACTACCTTGGGATACACCGTAACTCATTGTTCTCGTGTCTGATGTGTATGTTGTGTCAGTGTGCGTAATAGGACACAATTTGTTAATTTGAGTAATTTGTGTTCTATTAGATAGATAAGATTGTATAAAACTGTGTGCATTCCCTCCTACGCCATACCTGTGTAGTTTATATAATAGAAGACCGTGATTGACATGATCAAAAGCTTTTGTCATGTCCATGTACATGGCTATCGTATTTTTCCTTCTATCTACATTTGTGGTCACCTTATAAAGAAAATAATTAATTGCCATATTAATTGTTTTACTCTTTCTAAAGCCATACTGATGATTTGAAAATACATTATTAGATTCCAAAAAACTATTGAGCTTATTGTAGAATATTTTCTCAAACACCTTTGAAAGCACTGGAATTAGTGCCACAGGTCGATAATTATTGATGTCTTCCTTATTTCCTTTTTTAAATAAGGGTTTTACAATCGTCAACTTCAGCTTATCTGGAAAAACTCCTTGTTCCAGGCACAAATTTACAATGTGACTAATGATTGGTGCAATCATCATTGCAACTTCAATGTCACCTGCTTTGTATGGTGTGCCAACCAAGGCAAGTGCCATCTTACGGTGAACGGTCTGTACGTAGTTAAGTCCGCGCCACAGCTGAAGTCTGGTGACTGCGGCGCTAGTTTCTATGCATAAAAGTGCAAAAGGTAAAATCTACCTCACTTCAGTCGTGGCGTTGACTAGTCATAGTTACTACGTAGCACACAGATTACGCAGTAACATTAATTGGTTTGGTAGGTATAATACATACTGTTACTATAAGGTAGGGTTCGAACACGAATTTAAATCAATAAATATAGCTAAGGCTTGTAAAATTATTTTTATCACAAACGTTATTTTGTAACTAATTTTTTATCGGTGGGAACTAACCATTTTGGTTTTGTTACCGATAACTGGGTTATTTAGAATTAGCTTCCGCCCACAGCTCCGTTGGCGTAGATATTGCGATTGGTTCGCATGGACTTACCGGGATAAAAAACTATCATCATCATCATCATCAAGAGCATTAAGATGTCCACCTGTTGGGCGGTGCCTCCACAATAATATACAATGGAGGATTTGCAATGATCACCAGGCTTTGCAGGCGGAATGGTGATTAGGTACATCCCCAGGTGTAATCACTTAATCGGCTTTTACGACATACGACATCTTATTTTTTAGTTTTGTAATTCTTATACCCTATCTTTTGTAATGTAGTTTATTTTTACCATAGAAAACGGGATGGAACTGACTCCTGACACACAGCTAACGCTAGTTCAGGAGCCAGGGCTTCAACCTGAACTGGTATTATATGAATAATAAGAAGCGCCCCGCGGTTTTACCCGCGTAAATCTCGATCCCGTGGGAATATCGGGATAAAAATGTGCCTATGTGTTATTCCGGGAATCCAGTTATCTCCATTCCAAATGTCATCCAAATCCATCTAGTAGTTTTTACGTGAAAGAGAAACAAACATAATCCATTCATCCTTAATTACAAACTTTCGCGTTTATAATATTAGTAGGAATAGGATAGTAGGATTGCAAATAAACATTATGATTTATGATTTATCCACGTGTGGAGATGGAGGGGTCTATTCTCAGGCCCTGGACAGGCCGGACACACGGCAAGATTAAAGTTCTTTTCAAAATAATTCATTTTTATGCTTCACAAAAATTTGCAAGGTCACTTCACTTGATTAAATAGGCACAGAAGATAATGATAGAACGTTGCTTACACTTGGGGTGCGAAATTAATTTTTTTTCGTGATTTTTGCTCATTACAACTCGTCAACACTTCTTCAGATAGCGATAACTATGTTGAGGGTAATTATATGACCTAACACACAAGTTTTAATATATAGTATCACATAAATATCATCAGTTTGGCTATGAATGTGCTTGAAACAAAAAAAACACTGTAAATACCATTGAAGCACAATCGTAGCTAAACTAATGATATTCATGTGATTCTATAAATTAAAACTTGTGTGTTAGGTTATATAATTACCGACAACATAGTTTTCGCTAAGTATCTGAAGAAGTGATGACGAGCTGTGAGCGACGTGCAAAAAAAAAAAAAAAAAAAACGCGCCACAAGCGAAAGCAACCACCTTAAGGCGTACCTATACAGCAGCTGATTGGTCATATTTGGAGGCTTTCTCCTCATAGAGGACTCAATGTTATGTGCTGAAAAAAAAACAGTAATTGACCTTTTATCTGTCAAGTGAACTACGCACAATAATGTTCTTGTACCTGTTCAATAACCATGTGAATAAAAATAGCTAACAAAGTTCAGCTGTTTTCAACTAAGATTCAACTTAAACTTTTTCTTTCACCTAAATGTCGGCAAAGAAGACCCTTCAAACTACAGACCAGTATCGATTCTTCCATCTCTCAGAAAGGTGTTTGAGAAGATTATCCTGAAACAAATTCTTTCTTACTTTAATTTGAATCGACTGCTACATAACCGGCAATTCGGTTTTAGTAAAGGGAGATCCACTTTGGATGCTGGGTTGGAACTGACGTCTTACATACTGAATACTTGGGAGGATTCACAGGACGCATTAGGAGTCTTTTGTGACCTTTCAAAAGCGTTCGATTGCGTTGACCACGAAACTCTTATCATGAAATTAAAATACTATGGTGTAACGGATAATGCTGTGTCATATTTGAACGATAGAGAACAGCGAGTAGCAATATGACGTAATGTGATGTCTTCTGGATCAGCTATTAAATTGGGGGTTCCTCAGGGCTCAATATTGGGCCCATTCCTTTTTCTTGTGTATGTCAATGACCTGCCATTTATGGTACATAAACAAACAAATAATGAAATCGTACTTTTTGCAGACGACACGTCTCTTCTATTTAAGGCTAAGAGGAGAGCTACTGACGGAAATATAATTAATGACGCTTTAAAAGTAGTTAGCAAATGGTTTTCATCAAATAATTTAGTATTAAATCCTTCTTAAACAAATTGTGTCAAGTTCTCATTGATAAATAAGAAACAAACAAGTCCTAATATTATATTAACGAACAATAATAAAGATTTAGTGGAGTCTACAAAAATTTTAGGAATAATACTGGATAGTAAGTTGCAATGGGGACTTCATATTGCAAAACTAGGGGATAGGCTAAGAGAGGTGCGAAAGCTGACAGACGTATCAACTGGTAGGCTTGTTTATTTCGCCTATTTCCATAGTGAGTTATGGAATACTTCTATGGGGGTCAGCAGTAGGTAGAAATGTAGTTTGTGTCCTTCAAAAAAGAGCTATACGAGCAATTTATAATCATAGCTCACGATCATCGCTAAGAGACGTGTTTAACAACATAAATATAATAACAGTTCCTTCTCTTTACATATGAAAATATTATGTATTTACGTAAAAACATAGGTAGCTTTAGAAAGCGTTGTGAATTCCATAATATTAATACGTGAAACAAAAACAAATTAGTTAATTCAGCAGGTATTTAGATTGCAAAAAATAAACAAAAGCTTTATTGGCAATTCAGTGCGTTTTTATAATAGTATACCCAATGACATTTTAGATCTCAATGAAACCAAATTTAAGAAATGTATTAAAGATAACTTAATCCACAATGCATATTATTCTATTAATGATTACTTGGACGATAAAAACGCATGGTGTTTGCCAATCCATAGAGATTGGCAGACAGACACCATAATGTGCTGACATTTCCAATTTTGATATAGCTCAGTGAAGCTGCAACTAAATTAGAGATCCACCAACTTATCTGTAGAATTAAATGTATGTAGACGATCGAAAAATTTAGGTAAATGGTTCTACGGATAAGTTAGTGGTACTCTACATGTTAGTTTAAGTATATTTTCTTGACAAGGCTTATTTACGGCCGCTTTATTATTATGACTGTACAAAAGGTTTTTTTTGTTTTGGCTCATACTATAATTTTAATTTTAGATTAGTACCTATCTGACAAAGCCCCTATACAGCTGCAACTAAAGATGTACTAGCTACCTACTAATTATATTTTGAACTATAATTTTAATTTTAGATTAGTACCTATCTGACAAAGCCCCTATACAGCTGCAACTAAAGATGTACTAGCTACCTACTAATTATATTTTGAACTATAATTTTAATTTTAGATTAGTACCTATCTGACAAAGCCCCTATACAGCTGCAACTAAAGATGTACTAGCTACCTACTAATTATATTTGTCTAGTATTAGCAAATTGACGAAACTAAGTGTTCTCAAGGTCCCTATGGTTTAAAATAAATAAATATGAAATATGAAAGACATTATCTTCAAGTTGAACGTAAGATTCTGTAATGCGACGGTTTTTCACGTGACAAATACCTAATTTTTTTTCGTAACTTTCACTTACTCTTCGATCCACGAGCGCTATTCTGACAATTTCTAACTAACCTGAATTATAATGAGTTAGAAAGTGACGGAATTTGGCTGTTGTATGCGCCTTACCCAGGTGTGGTATTTGAGCTCTTTTGATCATTCGCCGATACCTTTCCCCGAGGTATTAAGTACCTACCTTCTTATTTTACGACTGGTTCACACACGGATACAAGGAAACTAGATTTGTAAACGAGACCCCATTTAGGTAGGTACGTACCTTATTCAAATTCAGGAAAACATCTGTGTACCGACGACTGACGGCACAAAGGATCCTTTTGTATCCCATTATTTGAACTAACTGCGAACCCCATTTTTTATTTTTCTGGTTTGAACTTTATTGCCACTGGTTTATGGCTTTTAAAACAAAGACCGAATTCCAAGCTCATTTGAATGGACGTAATTTCGTTTGTTGCCCGTGGTACTACCAGTATTACGACCAGTAGTACCACGGGGATAAAAAAACTCCCGTAGAACTACCAAGCGATCCAGTAGTACAACGGGAAGTTTTTTGTTACACTCCTAGTTGACATTTCCTAGTTTGACACCTGTCACTTTGACATCTGTCCCTTTGACATTTATCACTTTTATTTTCACTATTGGTAGGGAAATTTCTTGAAAGTGGATGGGAAGAGCTGGGAGTCGGTCTAATTGGCGAGCATTGGGAGAGGCCTATGTCCAGCAGTGGACTGATACAGGCTGATGATGATGATGATGAACCATAGACAGAATTTTCGCTACGCTGAATAGATCTATGACCTCAACACTGTTGTGAAGGCTCAGTGTGAGTGAACCGTAGGTCAATAGGTCTTTTGCGTTTCTACATAGTTATTTATGTTATTATAGATAAAAGGAAATAAATAATATATGTTTTTTTTAATACTACTTGGAATGACGGATCAAGCAGATGGCCCACCTGATGTTGAGCGGTACCCCCTGCCTATGAACAGTGCATTATCACATAAATAATGTCCACCTAGGATGCACCCTATGTGGTATTGCACGGCGCCCGCCCCCCTGAGTCATAAAGATGAAAAGTCTCATGTGCCTGTAATTTTCCCGGCAACCATACCCTTCAAACCGGAACACGGCAATGCGATCACTACTACTTTGCGGCACAAATAGGTATGGTGGTAGTACTTCCCCGGACGAACTCTTTCCCAATAAAGCTCTACTACTACTATTAGCAGCATTAGTTTGGCCAAAAAAAAAATGACAAAAAAAGGCCAGGAATTATTTCTTTAGGTTGGAATTTGGAAATATTTCAAGACTTATTCGACTAATTGAATTAACTTAATTATTTTACTTTGACTTCTATGATATTGTTATAGGTAAATAAAACATATGTGTAGGTCATGGACTTGGTATACAAAACGGCCATCCATGGTGTAGGTACATGAATGTAGTTAGGTACGTAGTAAAAGACCTAAAATTATTTAAAAAAATTGTTCACCATCATATTGAGCAGTCATGGCATTCACTCACGCGAAAATTCTACGTCTATACTCACACCAGAGGGCTGAGTCGCAGTTTTGCAACGAAAGTCCACACGATGACACCAATCGTCCGTCGTACTTACACTACGCTTACACCATACACCGGTGTGAGACATCCTGTGTGGGACATAAGTGAGTCTAAGTGGTTCAACACCGTCGTATACCACCCATCGTAGGGACACGATCGTATAACACCGGAAGACGCCAAAATTGGCTATGATATGTTGTCGAAATGAATTTAAAACTGATAAAAGGGTATTTGTCTATGGAATTTGATTGTTGAATGTGTCAGTTGTCACTATAAAGATGTCAAAGTCAAATTGTATTTTGATTTTTGAAGTTGAAGTTGAAGTTGGTTTTCGCCATTATGAAGAAGAAGAAGGAGTAGTAGTCAAATTCAAGTATTTTCATAAATTTCCAAACAAAGAAAGTCTTCAAAGATTTATAAGTAACAAACCCCTTCGTGCAAACATGGATGCAGCTCCGCAACACTAATAAACACAATGAACGCTGGGCACGGACCACGGGCTGCATACAGTCAAGAGCTGCCCTACCGGCTGGCTTGTCTTACCTACAACAACTGATACCTACTCAACTTTCAAAGAATAAACCTTCGCACCATCGTGGGGACACTCATAGGACACAGTCTCAACGCCTCTTCAACATCGGAGCCACATACAGCCCACTCTGCAGAGGGTGTCTGACCGAAGAAGAATCGGCTGCCCACTTAATCCTGGAATGTGTGGAAATAGCAGCTCAACGTAAACAAATCCTCAACAACCCGAGAAGCCTGCGAAGACCCCAGTAAACTTCTGTGCTTGTGGAGTGATTGATGATCCTTGTGATTTCAATGAATAAAATACTTTTGACTTACTTTGGTGGTAATTTCAATGACTGAATTTTTCGTATTGGGCAGGAGTGCATAACTTTATATCACTTATGATTTCCCCCCTAGTTTAGGCCATTGGGAGAAGTGTTGTTTTTTAAGAATATTTTTGGTAAACACATTCATATAAGGCCCGAAACCAAAAATCATCCAATCTAACATAAAATAAAGAGCAAGCAAGCACGTTCTGATCCCTTATAGAACCGAACCACCCAGTGTCATCACGCGGGCTTGTTACGATATATGCGTGGAATCATTGTTTAACAATACCTACATTGTTGGCAAGAAATCTCCCATGTCATAGTGAATAAAGGCACTTTTCTGTTGAATTTGTTTTGTTAAGTAGGAAAGTCATGGTAGCAGCGACCTAACTGACAAGTCCAAGAAATTAGATCTTGTTTATTTACACAGGGTAACAGGACAGGTAAGTTGCCTATATTATTTCACTATGATCATCATCACAGATACCTTAAACCTTACATTAACCTTACTGAGACCATTAACTTTTCTCATCCGGTTCCTAAGAATAAAAATATTTTATTAGCTCGAATACAGGTAACTTATTTGTAAGAGGTGTTACAATACAATTATAACACCTCTTTCGCTAGCTTGCTTTTAAACATAAGAACATAAATAAATAAATAATGCTGGACAGTTCACACAACATTATCTAGCCCCAAGCTAAGCAGAGCTTGTGTTATGGGTACTAGATAACTGATATACTTAATGGCAAATCCATGAATTTGGTATTTTATTATAGGCCGTATGGCATTTACATTTATTATATATATTTATCTTATAAGTCTGCAGTTTAAGTTTGGGTAAATAAAGTATAAATGGATTTCTAGGCTCAACATTTTTTACAACTATGTAGGTATATCTGATTGCTATGAAGCAATCAGATAAAGTATTCTGGGTGTTGTTTCACAAGAATACACAATTCTCTTATGTACAGGTACATGCAAGCCAAGGGTAAGATAATTTTAGTCCTATATTCTCTTGATTTAGTTATGTATCTACCTATCAGCAATGAAACCACGTTTTGGACAACCAGAGGTTTATTTTTATGCAAATAATTTAGAATTTTTATGACATCTTATCCTCTACTAGTTGTATCGGTAGGGTTTGATGACTGATGTGAGGCTTACGCCCACCTTTTCTCCGGAGTCCTTCGTGATTTTCTGAAACAAGAAATACATACCTAAGTTATAAACATTGCCAAAGCAAAATTTTCTGGGAATGATTTTTGATTTTTTGATCTAACATGACTCCCAAGTACTTAGTTAATTAAGAGACAGTTACACTGGTCGTCATGTGTGTTTTCATAATTATGTAACCGTATGTTGAAATCCCTTCCAGGTTGGGTTCTATTATATATTGTATAGCATATATAGTTCGTTTTTGGAGCATTAAGTACCTAAGTAGGTAATATGTATCATCAAAGAAGAATCTTTCACCACGCTAGGTCTTTGAAACGAACCAGAGATAGGGGTAAAGAAAGAAACCACAATCTACAAGCAAAATAAGGCCTAGAGCAGGTAAATCGTAGAGCGTACCTCTATACTCTACGTATATATGTCTACGAGGTAAATTATTGTCAAAAGTAATATAGGTAGGTACTCACTTTTACTTCAAGGCTCACACGCTGCGAAGGCCTTTGGTCGGTCGGTCGGTACGCTGTCGCAGCTCTTCACATAAGAATACGAAGGCTTATTTCGACAGCCGGTATTCCTAAATTCGGTCTCCGGGAGATCTTCGACAGGATCAAAGGATGCCCGAAGACTGTCTCGCATTTCCCGTAGCTCACGAGCCCGTTCTTCTTCATCAACATCTATGCAAGGAAATATCTCGCAGACATCCTCAATAACAAAGAACCCCACAAAAGTCCACAATTACACAGAAAAATAAACACTACCGTGTAGCGCTCACCTCTCACCGCCAAAAACACAAGTGTTGAGCGTAACGCTTATCGTCGCCGTCGTGTCATCGTATTCCAAGCGTGAAGCTGTCAAATTTGGCACTCGGACTCAGAAATAAATGAAAAACCGTTAAAAACGGTACGTAAGTGCTTGCGATACGACGGCCGTGGCTCGGCTTATACGATCGGTGTATAGTGTAACGACGATGATCGTAAGCATAGCAGCGGGACTGAGTCGCAGTTTTGCAACGAAAGTCCATACGATGACACCAATCGTCCGTCGTACTTACACTACGCTTACACCATACACCGGTGTGAGACACCCTGTGTGGGACATAAGTGAGTCTTAGTGGTTCAACACCGTCGTATACCACCCATCGTAGGGACACGATCGTATAACACCGGAAGACGCCAAAATTGGCTATGATATGTTGTCGAAATGAATTTAAAACTGATAAAAAGTTATTTGTCTATGGAATTTGATTGTTGAATGTGTCAGTTGTCACTATAAAGATGTCAAAGTCAAATTGTATTTTGATTTTTGAAGTTGAAGTTGAAGTTGATTTTCGCCATTATGAAGAAGAAGAAGGAGTAGTAGTCAAATTCAAGTATTTTCAAAAATTTCCAAACCAAGAAAGTCTTGAAAGATTTATAAGTAACAAACCCCTTCGTGAAAACATGGATGCAGCTCCGCAACACTAATAAACACAATGAACGCTGGGCACGGACCACGGGCTGCATACAGTCAAGAGCTGCCCTACCGGCTGGCTTGGCTTACCTACAACAACTGATACGTCGCCTGCTCAACTTTCAAAGAATAACCCTTCGCACCATCGTGGGGACACTCATAGGACACAGTCTCAACGCCTCTTCAACATCAGAGCCACATACAGCCCACTCTGCAGAGGGTGTCTGACCGAAGAAGAATCGGCTGCCCACTTAATCCTGGAATGTGTGGAAATAGCAGCTCAACGTAAACAAATCCTCAACACCCCGAGAAGCCTGCGAAGACCCCAGTAAACTTCTGTGCTTGTGGAGTGATTGTACCTTGTGATTTCAATGAATAAAATACTTTTGACTTACTTTGGTGGTAATTTCAATGACTGAATTTTTCGTATTGGGCAGGAGCGCATAACTTTATAGTATCACTTATGATTTCCCCTCTAGTTTAGGCCATTGGGAGAAGTGTTGTTTTTTAAGAATATTTTTGGTAAACACATTCATAAAATCGTCTAGATAAATCTATAAAATAAAAATATAGATATATATATATAGATCTAGTAAAGTCATGGTAGCAGCGACCTAACTGACAAGTCCAAGAAATTAGATCTTGTTTATTTACACAGGGTAACAGGACAGGTAAGTTGCCTATATTATTTCACTGTGATCATAATCGCAGATACCTTAAACCTTAAATTAACCTTACTGAGATCATTAACTTTTTTCATCCGGTTCCTAAGAATAAAAATATTTTCTTAGCTTGAATACAGGTAACTTATTTCTAAGAGGTGTTACAATACAATTATAACACCTCTTTCGCTAGCTTGCTTTTAAACATAAGAACATAAATAAATAAATAATGCTGGACAGTTCACTGATATACTTAATGGCAAATCCATGAATTTGGTATTTTATTTTAGACCCGTATGGCATTTACATTTATTATATATATTTCTCTTATAAGACACACAGACAGTGCGATGCGCGCTTGGAAACGGACGTGTCTCGCTCTTGCACAGTTACGAATTTAATTCGCGAACGCGCGGCTCAAGCCGCAGCCCGATAGTTTCCGCGATGGCTGACTAGGCGATCGTCGTGAACGAGTTGTTGGCGTTCATTCAGAATGCCATCGACATCATGGACGAGATCAGCATCTTGCAGATCTGCAAGTCAAACTTTAAGGAGGATGACATCTGCAGTGGCAAGCTGCTACTCTTCAGCACGCTAGGCAAGGAAGCCAGTATGCCGTCCCGCCGGAGGGATGGAGGTGAAAGGAGTCTTCAGGACATTGTGACTCTGTTCAAGGAGACTGATCCTGATGATGTGCCCGATTTCGTCGCTAAGGAGCTGCATAAGCTCCCACCAGTGGGATTCGACCACGTCGACGTCACCAGGCTGCTGCGGAACATCGTGTTCCTGAAGACAAGCCTGGCTGTAGTACAGGATAAGTTGGAGGCGTCCGAAGATGCTATCTCCGGTCTGCGTGCTGAGTTGGTGTCATTACGTGACACTAATTTAGTAAGTAGGTCGTCCGCCTCTAACGAGGTCAACGTCCTGCAAGGTGCAAAGTGCACTGTGTCGTTGTTGAGTGACGAGATGGAATGTGTCGGCTCAGCGAATTTGTCGCTCGCCGCCGCAATTACACCGAACTCGTGCCCTCGGCCCGCCGCCAGCATGTCTCGCACCGCAGAAAAGCCGACACCGGTCACGCTGGTTCCTCCCCAACGGCATGATTACGCTTCCGCAGCGGCTAGCAACTTGGCTGTCTCTCAGAAAAAGGGGAAGAAGCGGAGCTGTGAACCAGTTCGCAGCGCTGCAACCGCTAGGGCTCCAAGGAAGGAGCCCTGTGATGCAGAGGGCTTTATCGAGGTGATGAAGAAACGAAAGCCTTCTAGCCGGAACCAGTGTGGTACTCATGTATCCAGTGAGCAGCACTTCCGAGCGGAGGTACCCACCACGCAGATCTACGTGTCCCGCGTCTACTTCGATGTGAAGGCCGCAGAGGTGGTGGAGTATATCAGGAAGAAAGCCGGAGTGGGTTTGAGGGTCATGAAGTTGGACTCTCGTCATAATGTGAGCTTTAGCTCATTTATGGTGAGGGTCCCTACGGAAAATGTGAAGACTTACTTGAGCCCTGACTTCTGGCCGAAAGGGGTGAAGTTCCGGCGGTTCAAGGGTCGCCTGTCACGTGATCCCCCGGGCCGCGACGCGTCGGCGATCACACGTGTGTTAGATTAAGTAATAAAGTGTTTTTATGTGTATGTTAGTTTCTAAGGTATTTATGTAGATATGGGCTTACTGTTTAGGTTTAGTGCATTTCTCAGTAAGCCTGAAATAAATGATTTTGTTTTTTTTTTATTTTGATAAGTCTGCAGTTTAAGTTTGGGTAAATAAAGTATAAATGGATTTCTAGGCTCAACATTTTTTACAACTAGGTAGGTATATCTGATTGCTATGAAGCAATCAGATAAAGTATTCTGGGTGTTGTTTCACAAGAATACACAATTCTCTTATGTACAGGTACATGCAAGCCAAGGGTAAGATAATTGTAGTCCTATATTCTCTTGATTTAGTTATGTATCTACCTATCCGCAATGAAACCACGTTTTGGACAACCAGATGTTTATTTTTATTCAAAGAATATAGAATTTTTATGATATCTTATCCTCTACTAGTTGTATCCGTAGGGTTTGATGACTGATGTGAGGCTTACGGCCACCTTTTCTCCGGAGTCCTTCGTGATTTTCTGAAACAAGAAATACATACCTAAGTTATAAACATTGGCGAAGTAAAATTTTCTAGGAATGATTTTTGATTTTTTGATCTAACATGACTCCCAAGTACTTAGTTGAGGAGACTTTGTTAATTATGAGACAGTAACACTGGTCGTCATGTATGTTTTCATAATTATGTATCCGTATGTTGAAATCCCTTCCAGGTTGGGTTCTATTATATATTGTATAGCACATATAGTTAGTTTTTTGAGCATTAAGTATTTAATTAGGTAATTTTTATGATCAAAGGAGAATCTTTCACCACGCTAGGTCTTTGAAACGAACCAGAGACAGGAGTCAAGAAAGAAACCACAATCTACAAGCAAAATAAGGCCTAGAGCAGGTAAATCGTTGAGCGTACCTCTATACTCTGTCTATGAGGTAAATTATTGGCAAAAGTAATATAGGTACTCACTTTGACTTCAAGGCTCACACGCTGCTTAGGCCTTTGGTCGGTCGGTCGGTACGCTGTTTGGGCAGCTCTTCGCATAGGAATACGAAGGCTTCTTTCGACAGCCAGTATTCCTAAATTCGGTCTCCGGGAGATCTTCGACATGATCAAAGGATACCCGAAGACTGTCTCGCATTTCCCGTAGCTCACGAGCCCGTTCTTCTTCATCAACATCTATGCAAGAAAATATCTCGCAGACATCCTCAATAACAAAGAACCCCACAAAAGTCCACAATTACACAGAAAAATAAACACTACCGTGTAGCGCTCACCTCTCACCGCCAAAAACACAAGTGTTGAGCGTAACGCTCATCGTCGCCGTCGTGTCATCGTATTCCAACCGTGAAGCTGTCAAATTTGGCACTCGGACTCAGAAATAAATGAAAAACCGATGAAAACGGTACGTAAGTGTTTACGATACGACGGCCATGGCTCGGCTTATACGATCGGTATTTGGTGTAACGACGATGATCGTAAGCATGGCAGCTGGGACTCAGAATATAAGTTCTCAAAGTGTACGCTAGGGGCGCTTATCATATTCCCATACAAAAATGCGTGTTACACCACACCATACACCCGTGCCAAATGGTTGGTAAAAAGCCAGACTCAGCCCTTGCTAGGGTATAAATAAATTCTAAGCGTAGACAGAGTATTCTAAGGAAATTTCTTCTTCTTCTTCTTCTTATTTTGGTGTGTAAGGAAATTTCTAAATAGCAAAGTGTGACAAATGTCAAATAGACAGATGTCAAAGCGACAGGTGTCAAATTAGGAAATAGCACTGGTTCAATCTGCCATTCTTAAAACAAAAGTCGTTGAGGGTTTTACATTTTCTAATAAAAAAAGAAAGTAGTTCGATTTAGCTCTATAGATGGCACTGAACTCAAATGTAGTTGCCAAAATTAACAAATGCATTGTCTGTGTTTTTGTGTGATAGTTACAAAATATCACGAAAATATATCACTACGTTGTTGACTTTGACATCTCACTTTATTTTGAAAGTAAAGTACAGAGCTGGCGCCATCTATTTTCAAGGGTTTAATGTGTTTTTTCGAGTAATTTCGTGTAACTTTAGTGGCATTTTAACCGGTGTAACTTGGATAAATGGCACATGTGTGATGTAGTGAAATTTAAATGTATAGGTAGCGTGTCTTTTCTAAATGGTGGATTTTTCCCTATAAAAACTCAGTTTTTCTGCCACTATTTTAAACTGGGTTATGACTTGACGGAGACTCTTGACGATTTTACTATGAAAATATAATTAAATAAATCACTTGACATTGGCTAAATTGTTCCAAATAATGCAACTAACCATTACCTAAGATAAGAAGAAGGAAATACCACTCGCGCCGCGCGCTATCCGATCATAGGGGTGCACGGCTCAAAAATGTAGATAGATTCTAGATGAATTCTTCCAACGCCTATTGGCTGTGTACATTATGACGTTGGTTCAGTGCAAGTCTAATCCTGACTTCTGATTGGTAGCAAACCGAAGCTAAGCTATTGAAAATAATTTTTGAAATTGTCGGTTGGTTACGTTGGTTAGCACGCCATTTCCACAGACATCAGTCAAACAGTGTATTGCTTCAATTTGCTTTGTCGACCATTTCGTCCAACCAAACCCGTCACCGTCAGTCAGATACGTTTGTCTTTGTGTGCGCGACGCGCGTAATAAAAACAAGATAAAAACAAAAACAAGATAAAAACAATATGGAATCAAATTGTATTACATAACAATTCTCGTCGAATACGATTCTCCCTTTTAACCGTTCCTTTATCTTTCCTCAAACTCCCAGCACTTTTTTGGTTTTATGTCAAGTTAATCACCTGTTATTGGCAAACTCTTGTGGCACCACTACCGGTCCGCTGAACACGCCAAAAAGAAGAAGAAGAAGAAGAAGAAAAACAATATGGCTTTTAGAAGGAAGCGGTGAGTGTTTTGATAATATATTTACTAGATTTAGGAGAAAAACATTGTAGATTATGTGTAAACCGCTGTTAGTTCAAAAAGTGGTATAATTCAACGCGATAAATGTGTCTAACTTTTGACGACAGAATTTCATTCATTCTCATTGTGTCGCCAATTCGCCATCGCCGTATTGATCTTGAGTTAGGCGCAAATATGATGTTATTTCGTTGACTGTTACTAAAGTTGTAGATTATTTAAGTACCTATTTATGTAGGGATACATAGGTCAATATATATACAACAAGTGTGAGCATAATAGTGTAACCGTTGTACTATGTATGATTTGTCCGTTTCGAACTCGAAGGTTCAACCCTTATAATATAGAATTCTGAGGCAAGGAGGCTCGACTATTGAGCTGTTTTCGGCATCGCGTCGGGGCGTCATGGGTGACCCCTCACCCCACGCTACTCGCTAGTGTTGTGACCGCTCGAGGGAAACGATCGCATCACAGTCTGATGCGATCATGTAATTTTGTTTTGTTTTTAGTTCTGATAACTGATAACATGATGATTGGTGATCGCAGTATTGGTGTTGTGTAGGTACCTACTCACGTGACATCCCCTGGTGTAATTCCTTAGTCGGCTTTTACAACATCCACGGGACGAGACGGATGTTTTGTTTTCTGTTTGGCGCCAAATATATATGTGTGATGGTTTGGCAAAAATGTATTTTTTTTATGTTTATGTTTGGTGCTGAACTGCTGATATCATTATGGGGAATTTGCCATAATGACCACGCTTGGCAGGCGGATTAGTGATCGCAGTATTGGTGGTGTGTATCTACTCACGTGGATGCTGTTGCCCATCCCCTGGTGTAATTACCTACTTAGTCGGCTTTTACAACATCCACAGAATGAGATGGATGTTTTGTTTTCTGTTTGGCACTGATAATTGATATATAATCATCATTATCATCAACAAATATACACCACAGTGTGATGGTGTGGCTAATTTTAGTATGTAGGTAATATTTTTGTATAGAATTGAAACTATCGTGGTTGGGAATCATATTAAAAGATAAACGGCTAATTACCACTATTATTCGTCACTTTGCTGACGTTTCGAGACTGAGTTCAGAAGCCTCTTCATCATGAGCACCGCCCGCGACCGCGTTCGACGGTGGACCAGCGAATACTGCGTGCGTCTTTTAATATAATATTTTTGTATGTTTTGTTTTGTTTTTGTATTTGGTGGTATGATATCATAAACATTATCTACCTAATAGGTGTTTTTGTGAAAAATATATTTTAAATACAAGCTTTTATAAAATTAGTGATTGTAACCGTGTGCTGATCAAAATGAGCCTAAACACGGCCAGTCTACTATTATCCATTGAGGAGTTCCGTTGTCCACCTTCAGTCTCCATCATCAGATCAGCTCGCTGTCACCATCATATTGTATTGTCATCGGAACTTGACAGGTATGCCAAATTTCAGCTGAATCAGTTGAGGATAACTGATTTAAAATTCAGTTGCAAGATTCCACCCGGACAAAACATACATAGGTATTATATACATTGCAATTTTATATAAAGTTTGTCTATACTAATATTATAAAGAGGAAAGATTTGATTGCTTGTTTGTTTGTTTGTTTGCATTGAATAGGCTCCGAAACTACTGAACCGATTTGAAAATTTTCTTTCACTGTTGGGAAGCTACACTATCCCCGTGTAACATAGGTTATATTATAATTTCAAAAAACTATGATGACAGAATAAAATAATAATGGATAAACAAAAATTCACTACATTATCGCAGAGTGCTATAGGGTATGGTTTATTAGCTAACGCCTGCGGCTACGCTCGTTCGTTATTTGTGGTTCCACTCCGTAACGGTTATGTGGATTTTTATGGCATTTGGTATGTGAGCTCATCGCCGCCATTGCTTCCCACGACTGACTGCTAACGCTTTCTTCCAGAAATAATACATTCCTTAAATAAGTTAGCAGCCAGGACAAAACTTAAAAAAACAAATCTTACAAACAAGTCCACTTGTCACGTCTATCTCCCACGATGTTGCAACCCATGGTGAAAAGAGGCCCATGTGAAGCTCTGCCTACCCTTTCGGGGAAAAAGGTGTGTGTTTATGTATGTTGGTATGTGGATCGATGTGGGAGGGCTGTTTTTAATCTAGAAACTACCCGTGCGAAGCCGGGGCGAGTCGCTAGTAATAAATATAGGTAAAAAAAAAATGACTTGCAGAGCTTGTGCCTATTAGCCTGAAGGCAATTTTAATTGTTTATTTTTTTCAGATTGAGTACCCGTTCCTTGTTGGCCGAGGTTGGCGGTCAGCGGTCGACGACACCGTCGCCTGAACATCAGACTTGCAACCCAGAGGCGCCGGCTCGGCAGGCAAAATTGCTGCGTCTTGTTGACAGCACCGCAGATCGGGACATGGCGGCGGAGACCCCGCCCTCCTCTGCACAGTAAGTACCTATTATTCGTCGTCTTCATCATCATCACCAGTCTTTATTTGTCCACCGTAGGATGAGCCCTCCCATCAAAAGCAAAAAAGGTACAATTTATGGTAAATAAATCGTGGGTTGGGTTTAGAATTTTAAAGCAGTTTTCCTCAACCGATTGAGATGATATTTTGCATACCTTACCTGTCAAGTTCCGATGACAATGCATTATTATGGTGATAGCGAGCTGATCTAATGATGGAGACGGAAGGTGGAAAACTGAAGTCCTCGAGGAATAATAGGGGCCGTGTTTAGGATAATTTTGATCAGCACATGGTTACGATCACTAATTTTATAAAAGCTTGTATCGAAAAATATACTTTTCACAAAAACTTTTTGGTTAAATATTTTTATATGATCAATAAAATAAAATAAAATTACAGTTCTGAAACTCTCCTGTTGCCCACGAAGCGGGAAAGAGGCGAGGAGGAGGTGGACGTCAAGCTCAGCCCGGGGGGACACTTCAGACCCATTGTATTAAACACAATATGGTAAGTTTATACCTTGGTTCATCGTCATCATAATCCTGTAGAAGTTGTGCCTGTTTATTATATTATAATTTTATTTTGCAATACCTATGTATGCCATGTAATTGTAAATTATATATAAGACCTGGGTGGTTATTCGCTATTATAACCTAAGAGATTCCTTGACAATATGTGAAACAAATGCCAACGTGTGACGTCATAACATGTTCTAAACACGACACGTTAAGAAATTTTAAAATTGTATTCCGTATGACAAGGTTGGTGGTCTATGCCCCATGTTTTGTTTTCTTGATGTCACGTGATTCAATAAAAATCATACATCCGTTCCTTTCGGAAAATTATTGATTTTTAGTCGATTTTAAATCAATAATTGCGGTAAAATTGCTTTTTTGGTATGTTGTTTTGGTCCACCTAGATAGTATTTATACAGATTTGCAGCATTCTAAAATGTAAGCGCGCTGAGTTATTGCTGAAAAACCGGTTTTGTGCAACAAAAAAAAACGACAGGAAGGCTCTGACCAGAAAGGTCACTGTTACTTTTTTAAAGTAATAAAAATTCCTGACAGTTTGAGTCCTCCAATCTTCTAGCTAGTACGTACTAATATTTATTCTGTGGTAGTACGACGACGTAGGTAGGTAGGTAGACGAAGCATTTTTAATTGCTCTGTATGGCGGAGATGGCCAAGAAGGTCTCAACACTCTGCGCTATACCCTTTTTTGTGAGGGCTCTCACAAAAAGGCACCTGCACCTCGATCTCTTCTGGAAGGGAATCTGGCTGCAAGAACACTTCCAGCTGGTGAACGAGTTTGGTGTCTAAAAATAGAGAACATTGGGAACCCTGTATCTTGGGAGCTATTAGACCTTGATCTAGAAGATTGGATCAGGGCTCAAACTGTCACGAATTTTGATTACTTTAAAAAAGTAATGGCCTTTCTTGTTAGAGCCTTCCTATGTCGTTTTTTTATGCAGAAAACTAAAAGTAAAAAAAAAACAGTTTTTCAGCAATAACCCAGCGCGCTTTAATTTTAGAATGCTGCAAATCTGGATAAATACTATCTAGGTGGACCCAAACAACATACCAAAAAAGCAAGTTTACCGCAATTATTGCAATTTCAGCCTTTTTTTTTGTACGATATGACTAGCCTATATTGTCATTATAAGCAATAACAGCAAATTAACCCCAACCCAAGCTAATAGTCATAGTCATATTTATTGTAGAGATACCGTATTAAATAAAGATAAATAGACAAAGATAAGTTTATTTCACTTAGAATAGGTACAACAAAACATAATTAACATTAGCATTGATTTCAGAGATGTTCGTAAGTATATGAAAATAAGAGAACTTTGCCTTCCGAGCTAGTTAAAAAACTGTGTTACTGCAAGGTAACGCTTCTCACCCCATATATGTACCTATACCTACCTACCTATAAATTACAGCCATATAAATATATACTTTATACGCTAGCATACATATTTTATACTTAAAACTATCACTGGTGGCTGGTGGTGGTCAATAGAGGGATTTGGTTTCGATAACGCTTCCCTATAGCGTCGGTAAACAATGCCAGCTGGCCAGAAATCCGGATCAAGGAGCACATCCTTATACTTCGCCTGGACCTGGAGAGCATATGACTTGAAGTCAGTGAATTATGATATAACAACACATATTTGGTGCTTATTGTTATTTGTTTTGATGACGGCACGGCGGGCGACGCACAGTGGGCCGATTCTGAAAAAAGGTGGACATAGGAACAAATTTCGTAATACCGGCCTGAAAAAAATTGCAACCGATAGGAAATTGTGTGGTGACTAAATACAAATACAAATACAAATGTTTTATTTACAAATAATAGTGGCTATTGATAATTAACAATGGGTACCGCACTAGGACAAGCCTGTATCGCGGATACCCGGACTAATATTAACAAGAAAGTTTATTTATGCAGAAAAAACAATATGCGAGGCAAAAATTGCAAAAACTAAATTTAAACAGTACAATAACAAAAATGGGCGTGTCTAAAAGATTAATTGCGTGTAAGGGTGAGTGTGAGAAGGTGTATAGGTGGGTGTGGGCGGGTGAGCGCGTGTGTGAGGCACTCCTGCTACCACCAGTCTCATAAGAGTCTGGGTATCACAGGAGTAGCCACCGAGTGTATGTATTTGGGTGTGTATGTTGAGTGTGTTGGAGTTTGTGAAAGTGTGGGTGTGTGGATGAGTGGATAAAACATGGTATAAATTATGTGATGGCAACCAATAATGACTCTGTGTCGTCATAGTCAAGTGCGATCAGCCATTTCCAGATCCTTACTCTGGCACTGTATAACGAGCACGATTTAAGATCACACATAATGAGCGCAAGCCTATAAATGAAAGGGGCGGCAAATAATCTAAAGCGTGTTGCAAATGCAGTTCTTACTTTAGGAACTCTGATTCTTTGCCGATGAGCATTTGGACATCTGGTCGTCGTTGCACATGCCCTATGATACCATAGTGCTGCTTTCTGAATATAAAGTTGACGAACTGTAAGTGTTTCGGATTCTTGGTGGAGAAATATAGTCGAGTACCTGAAAGGTTTCCGAAACATCACCTTCAGGACGGACCTTTGTGCTTTGAACAAAAAACAGATTGGCAAAGAGACGTATAGACCATCTTAAGAACATCCCTGTCAGCTCCGTCGCGAAGTAATTTCATGATATGAATAAGCTTGCGGACCCGACCCGAAAGTGTTTTAATGTGTTGTCCAAAAGTCAGATTTTGGTCTAGTACAACTACTAGATACTTGATATAATCTGCACGATCAATCATATTGCAGGAGCAGTTTGGTTTCTGTGATGTTCTTGAGTTACCGCACTTGTGTATTTTGATATTTAAAGAAACTGGCGGAGAAGAGACTTTAGTAATGTGAAAGCAGAGGTATTTGGTTTTGTCTGCATTGAGTGTACGAGTAAATTAGAATTCAACCATGTCGCAACCAATGACAGTCCCTTCTCTGCCTTGTTAAAGACTTCCTTCCAGGTTTCACCTTGAAAAGAATGGCCGTGTCGTCAGCGTAACATACGATTTGAGGGTCCCTGTCTGAGATAAACAGATTAGCAATATCATTGATATAAACGGTGAAAAGCCTGGGCCCGAGAATTTTGGACACCACTAGCACTAAAAGATATTCTATTCAATTTAAAAAAAATGACAGTCGTAAAAAAATGTATGTAAAGATTTATATTATAATGCTTTCTCAGAAATAAGAATTTTGTTCAAGAAAAAACCTATAATAGCTTAAAGTATTCTACAAATGGGCATATAGGGTTCTGGTTTAACACTGCAGCATCGGCAGTTGAGGGGGTTAAAAAAACTGTTTATTTTGATACGAGCATCTGATAGGAAATTTAGTGCTTGTTAAAAGTTATTCTATACAATGTTCCATTAAAATGAGTGATATTATAAAAATATATTTCTGAAAAAATGCGATGAAATATAAATCAACATATTTTTTCTCGGAATTTTATAAGGTTTTCATAAGAAACTTACACTACTTAAGTTTTTTACAAAAAATAAATATTCGTTTTTGGCTTAACCCTGTTGCAGCGGTATTTAAATGGGATCAAACTTTAAAAATATGATTTAATGTTAAATGTTAATAGAAAATGGTTCAATTTCCGTCATTCGCTCAGTATTATGTAAGTAAAATTAATAAATCGTAATAAAATCTAGTGTAAAAAACAACTATTATCTTAGTAATTATCTCCAAATAACTTTCCAATTTTTCCGATAGGTACTCGATGTGACTGACTTTGTAGGTAGGTGCCAGATACTTTCAATTGTTACAGTACTTCCACTGAGTATTACCTTCATAAAAGTAATAAATCAAAATAAAATCTAGTGTCAAAACCTACAAAGATCGCTATTGTCTTAATAATTATTTTATGGAAAATTGTATAGAATAACTTCTATCAAGTACTACATTTCCTATCAGATGCTCGTACCAAAAAATCATACCCCCCTTAACTGCCAATGCTGCAGGGTTAAACCAGACCCATGCAGGGTTGCCCATTTGTAGAAGACGGTAGGTACTTAAGTTATTATAGGTTTTTTTCTTGAACTAACTTCTTATTTCTGAGAAAAACAATATAATATAAATATTTCCATTCATTTTTTCTGAAGTATTTTTTTAACGTCTTGGTTTTTGGACTGTCTTTTTTTGAAATTGAATAAAATATCTTTTAATCACCATACAATTTCCAATCGGTTGCAATTTTTTTCAGACCCGTCGTCGTCGTTTCTTATGAGGTAGTGCTGGCCTCTGGTGTCAGAGTTTGTCAAGCCGCCCGAGGGCCTCTCACATGGCTTATCGACTGCTATTAATCAATAACAGCCGGAACCGACAGCTAACGGCTATTTCAGACTGGAATTATGAAACTTGTTCCTATGTCCACCTTTTTTAAAAATCACTGTGCGACGGTTCGCCTGCGACGCAGGAGGTTGCGGGTTCGATTTCCGCCCTGGAACAAATATTTGTTCAGGGTGTTCTGAGTATTTTCTAAGCATAATAAAAAATATCTATCTATGTAATGTATTGTATTAAGTATGTCTGTTATCTAGTACCCATAACACAAGCTCTGCTTAGCTTGGGGCTAGATAATGTTGTGTCAACTGTCCAGCATTATATATTTTATTTATTTACCTTTATTTTATGAAAAATCTAAACCGCGTTTCGTCCATTTTTCATGAAACGCGGAAGATTGAAGCTTGTTATTTTGGCAGTTCGTAATAAGCTTGTAACGCGCCTCGTCGTGTTTATGAAATCTGACATTGGCATACAGAATACGATTACAACGATAATTTCACGCCGATATCGTTACGAGCCTGCGTTATGTTACGTTTGTTCATAGCGAATAAGCGCGCCCTAACGTGTAACCCAAAACGTTATGAATAAATTAATTAACTGAACTGAAGTCCACTGCTGGGCATAGGCCTCCCCCATAGAATGCCACGACGGTCTTGAGCCACCCCCATCAACCGTCTTACTGATTTATCTGTTATCTTGGTTTTTCTACTGCTTTCCTAATTTCAGGTATCTTTACAAAAAAAAATGTACTGTACTTACCCAAACAGTTTTTTTACAATATTACGTTTGCTTGCAGGCACAGACTAGAACTTGCGGCCAGCATTGAGATGTCCGACGAAGACCCGGACGACCACGTCGCCTGCACCCCGGCGCAGTTAGACACCTGGGTGAGGGGGGGTGAAGACAACGTGGTGGCTCAGGCAAGTTCTGCTCTTTTACCACCCAGTTCTAGCACTGATTCTGATGTTAAGCCGTCCACATGGGGAGTGGCGACAACTTTTGTCTCAGTGCCTAGTGGTGGGGTTAACGATGGCAGTGATTTGGACAGTGACTTTGATGACGAGTTTGGCGTCGATCCTCTTGAAACCACTGCCATGGTAACAGGTAGATGCCGGGACATACCTGAAGACGAGGAGCTAGAGGAACCCGTTCGGGAAGCAATAGCCATTGTTGAGAGGGCTATGGATGATGAAGCCGATCGTATGCTTGGCACATCGAATAGTTTCACGTGGCAAAAAGACTTTGAGTCGTTCACGGGTAGGCCTGAAACTTTTTCGGGTCCTACTCCAGGATCAGTCAAAGACTTTGATACGGCCTATGATAGCTTCACAGAAATCTGGGATGAATCTATCATAGAGCATATCGCCCGTGAAACTAATCGGTATGCTCAACAAACAATCGACTTGTTGAAAGCCAAAGGAACGTTGAAGCCATCATCTCGTCTTCGTCAGTGGGTACCTACTGACGCAGATGAGATAATGGTGCTGTTCGCAGTGTACATGTACATGGCGATTGACCCCCGGACATCGCAGAATGAGTATTGGCAATCGAACGATTACCTTGAATTGTCCAAGTTCAAGTTACTCATGACGTTCAAGCGTTACATTTTGCTGAATAAGTTTCTTCATTTTGTAGATAATTCAGGTGAGACAGTGGTGGATGAATGTCTACAAAGTAAAGAACTTTCACCAAAATTAGCGAAAGTTGGGCCTCTTCTTGTTCATTTGAGCAGTAAATTCACGCGGTCTTATAACTTAGCTCGCGATATCGCCATCGACGAGTCTTTGACCTTGTTCAAGGGTCGGTTGTCCTGGATCCAGGCTAGTAGGACAAAGGCTGCGGGGATTGGCATGAAATCGTATGAGCTTTGTGAATCCCACTCGGGATATATGTATAAATTCCGAATTTATACAGGGAAGAACTCTGCTAGCACTGCTATCGCGCCTAGTACTGATTTAAGTGGCAAGAGTACTTTGGTGGTACTCGATTTATTGGAAGGCCTTCAAAACCTGGGGCACTGCGTTACAATGGATAATTTTTACAATTCTCCATCGTTAGCACGGTATCTCAAGAGTCAAGGGTTTGATTGTTTGGGAACATTGCGTGTATGTCATAAGCACGTGCCCAATGACATCGCGAAGATATCGAATAATGTGGCAAAGGGAAGTTTGGTAGCTCGCCATTGTGGCGATGTTTCCTTGGTAGCATGGAAAGACGCCAAAGTGGTGACTATCATATCAACCTACCACAACTCCGATACCTACGTTGGAAAGAGGGCAGGTAAGCCAATGGTCAAACCAGTGGCCATAAGAGACTATAACTTTACAATGGGCGGAATTGATCTCAAAGATCAAAAACTCTCAATGTACTCGTTGGAGCGAAAGAGGGGGTCGAAATGGTATATGAAGTTGTTCAAAAGGTTGCTGAACGTAAGCATACACAACGCATTCGTCATGCTAATCAGTTCGTTGAACCGGCGTGGCAAACATGCAATGACGCATCGCCAGTTTCGGTACAGCTTGGCTAAAGCGCTGGCTGACAAGCACTCCGCTGGTCCTCCGGTCATTAGCCGTCCTGTAGTCTCGGAACTTACGAGGCTGAGAAAGGATGTGTTGCATGTTCCAAAAGTTGAAAAGAAACGAACGCGTTGTCATGTTTGCTTTCGGCGGAACATCGAGAAATTCTGCAGGACGAAATGTGTAACGTGTAACGAATACTTGTGCTTTGAGAACTGCTGGATTGAATGGCACAGTCTAGAAGATCTCAAAGGACGAGATAAATGTCGCAGACGCCGTCAGTAGAATTTGTTGATGGTGAATGATGATATATGAACAATGATTGAGTTTAGTGAATGCTGATGCATGAAAGGAGCTTACAGTGTATATGCAATGTTGACAAATAATTTATTTCCTTTTGATAAATAGGACACTTGCTGCTTCACTTGTTCGTAAATACCAGATTTTTACTTATAGGTAACCTTCAGTACTAGGGCAGAGTTCTTGGGGCTATTGGACAGGGGGGTTGGGGGGGGGGGGGGAGGGTTTTTTGGGATCCAATACTCATTTTGTATATGACCGATCAATCCATGTGCATGGTAATATTGAATCACCTTTGTTGTTTTGGTTTTCTACATTGATAGCTCTCACTGCCCCAACCAACCGTGTTTTTTGTTTCTCACGGATTTAGCTGGCTCTTCTAGTTAGTTTTACTGTACACACAGATATTATGTACAAAATATATAATTAGTGTTTTTTTACAGTCATTTTGTTTTATTAAACAGTAGAACAAAATGGCTGTACAGAAATGGCACTAATTATATATTTTGTACATAACTGTGTGTACAGTATATTTTTGAAAACATTTTGTGTATTTTTTTGTATATAATATGTTTTATTTTATTTTTTATTTATTGGTAGAGACATTACCTAAATGTAATATTAAATTAAAAATGTTAATTGTATATAATTAGCAACATTGTTGTACAGTCACTTTGTTTTAAAGTAGAACGAAAATACCACAGAAATGCCACAAATCATATATTTTATACAAATCTGTGTGTATAGCCTATTTTTGAAAACAATTCGTGTGTTTTTTTGTATTAAATACCTAGTTGTGTGTATTTTTGTTGTTTTCTTTACCTCCTATTTTCATCAAGCTCATGATGTATGATCAGTATGGCAATGGTAGTGGTAGCACAGAATAAACAATAGTACAAGGTGGTAGTAATGAAGTTGGTAAGTATCCAGGTCATTATAATTAAATAATAATAAATAATGCTGGACAGTTCACACATTATCTAGCCCCAAAAGCTAAGCAGAGCTTGTGTTATGGGTACTAGATAACTGATATACTTAATACATCGTGACATTACATAGATAATATTTTTTATTATACATAGGAAATACCCGGAACATCTTGAACAAATATCTTCAGATCGTACAAATATTTGTTCCGAGGCGGGAATCGAACCCGCAACCTCCTGCGTCGCAGGTGAATCTTCGCCCGCCGCGCCCGGCGCTAGCTCCACGGAGCTCGTCAACATCTATTATACTTATATTATGTAATTAGGTAAAAAAATATCGAAATCGATTCAGTAGTTACTTTCTGGCTGATGATGATTATGAAAAGTACCTACTATTTACTCAAAATTGAGTAGGGGAATGCAAACCCTTGGCGCGCGGGTGATGTTTGGCCGGCCCTGCACGGGAAGGGGCAAGCAAAAGGTACCAACGGAACCATAATAGGTTCACTCTCGTGTCTGTCTGTCTGTCTGTCCGTCTGTCACAGCCTATTCTTAACCCCCGACGTAAAAACGACGGGGTATTATAAGTTTGACGTGTCTGTGTGTGTGTGTGTCTGTCTGTGGCATCGTAACTCCCGAACGGATAAACCGATTTAGTTTTTTTTTCTTTGATAGGTGAATTTGTCGGTAGTGTTCTTAGCTATGTTTGATCAAAATCTGTTCAGCCGTTTCATTGAGTTGAGGGTTTTTTTAATTTTTACAAAATCAATTACTTGTTAGTTTAACGTCTTATGTTATTTTAATTGTTGGTTCGTAATAACAATCAAATCTCGTTAGCGAATTTTCCCTTTGCAGATTCTCAAAAAGACATTCGCATTAGGACAGATTCTCAAAAAGACAGATTAGGTAAAAGACAGCACATATAAGAACAATACAATTCACTCTCTTCCCGTTTGTATTGTTAAAACTATATTGCCAACCGAGTTGCCGATTGAGTTGAACAGACAATAACGATTCTAGGCGCACTGTACCGGGACTTGTTTGCAAGAGATTTATCCTGGCCGCTAGCATATTATTACTGGAAGAAAGCGTTAGCAGAAGTCAGTCGTGGGAAGCAATGGCGGCGATGAGCTCACCACTTGTCACGTCTATTTCCCACGATGGTGCAACCCACAGTGAAAAGAGGCCCATTGAGGCTCTGCCTACCCTTAAAAAGTCGGTAAAAAGGCGTGTGTCTATGTATGTATGTATTCCTATACAGCGCTGAACGGAATTATATAGGTAAGTAGGTATATACCTGTGATGTGTTCAGTAGATGGGTATTATCTATTTTAGTGTGAAAAATCCTTAGTAGACTGCTACGCAGAATATATATAATAGTACAAGACTGCTTGTAGCTTTGTGTGTGACACAACTTCAGTACAAGACTGCTTGTAGCTTAGTGTGTGACACAACTTCACGGAAATGTTTTTCAAACCATAATTGAGCAATTAGGTACAACATTTTGTAGATAGCACAGATAAAACCATACTATAAGATAGATAGAAAATTCTGCTAAATTGTGTTCTATTCTGTGTTGTCTTAAAAAGTACCTACTGTACATAGGCGACCTTAATGCTAGATAGCATTCTCTTCCAGATAACCTTTGTGTATTACGGTAAACATTTTATAGGTAGGGTAGATATGCCTAATTCCGGCCTCCCCTCTAAAGTCGGCCCCCTGTACATTTTTCCTTTGCATTCCCAAAATACTAAAGAAACTCACATTTTTGTCACATAAATCACGACCTGTGTTTATCCTTTCCTCTCGAAAACAAATGGTAACCCGTTGCGTCTTATACATTCTGTGGAGTAAGCGTCATTGCAAACGAAGTGCGAGATGGGAGCGTTTATCTCCAAAACTTAACTATTTTTACGTTCAACGCCATTTACGGGAACTGTGCTACGGAGGTAAATAATCAATAATTCTGATTTTGAAGTGTAAATAACAATTAATGAATTAATTAGTGATAAATTAAGGTTTATTTTTTATTTTTATGTTATATAGTTTAGGAGAAAATAGAGGGGCCGGTATTTGGGATTGATTTTTCTCAAAATTCCTATACTCGGCCGGAGGCCGACTTTAGGCGAATGAAGTTGTTTTTTCAATTGGAGTTTACTAGTCATAAAACGGTTAATAAAGTCGAATTTTCACTGCAAATTCTATCATTAGCTGCTTCTGAATATAAAAACCAAAAACCGGCCGGGTGTAAATACTCTAATTTCCAAGATATTTACCTTTCTGATTTGGGGCCGACTTTAGGGATAGCGAATAATCTAAAGTCGGCCGGCACAACCGGCTGGTCAGGCTAAAGACAGGGTGATACAAAAATGATGTTTAATGAATAATATAAATTTTATATTCTATGTCATATCATTTTTGTAAGACTTTCATGAAATATTATAAAAAAATATACATTGGTTTTCACTGAAATTGGAATAAGTATTCCAAATTCACTCAATAAAAAAAATAAAAGAATTTGATGTTTATATTACATCAACGCCAATTCTCTAAGATTTATCGTGTTTTTTTATTTTTAGTTTCTTTATGAATAGTTGAATATCTTAATTGTTAAAAGATTTCCATTAGTATTTTAGCTGAGACAGTTTATTTTGCTGAAAAAATAAATATCTTATAATTGGTACAATAGTTCTGGTTTACTTTTTAGAGCATACTGTACCCGGCCGACATTAAGAAAATATGCGGTCGAGGTTAGGGTGAAAACGGCCGACTTTAGGGTTTTTCACCCTTCCTGAATTTAAAGGTTTACTGTGTTGTTGAGCATACAGCTGCGTAACATTTGATGTTGTTTTTGAAAAGACGATTCAATAACCTTTCTAAAAATGTTTATGAAATAATCCATACGTCGAAATTACCAAAGTTACATAAGCTCAAAGTAAAAAAAACCTTAGGGGGGCCGACATTTAGCGTATTTACCCTACCTAGTGCACAACAATTTGATTCATGAATACATTAGGTATAGGTAGCATTAAAGACAAACTAAAATACTTAATAGGTAACATGTTATAGGTATACCTACTACAAAGTACAATAGGTACCTACAGAATTAGTAAATAAACACCTGTTCAATAGACTTCTACATATATCAATATAAAAGAAGCCTATAATTACATGGGTATATAATTATAGGTAGGTAGGTATAGGGTTGCAAATAGAAAAAAAACTAAATGTTTTTTTTCAAATTCATGAAAAAAAACATGAAAAAAAACCTGGCACCATTGTTTTTTTTCTAAATAAGGTTTTTTTTCAAACCAACAAATAATACGACAATAGCGGTTTTTCATGGTTTATTTACGTAAGTAACTTAAAACTAATCAAGATTAATTAATTAACAAACAACAATTGTTGTAACAAAATTATTCTAAAAAACTATCAGCATCACTGCTGCTAGTCCTAACACTAGTTCTATCATCGTCAGAATTTTCTGGTTCTTCGGACGATACAGAGTCTTAAGTCCATAACTGTTCGTCCTTCTGGTTCTTCTGGTATAGATTCTCTAGATCTGGTAAGATTTTCTGACTGCAGTTTTAAGTTGTGAGCTATATATACAATTTTACCAGCTCTTTCATTTGTAAGCCTATTCCTTTTTTTCGAATGCACATCGCTATAAGTACTAAATGTCCTCTCAACTGAAGCTGATGTAGTTGGCAGTGCAAGAAATCGGACTGCTACTTTTGATAAATCAGTCGACTTGCAAAGCCCTGCCCACCATGCTAAAGGAGTAAGTTTACTTACAGCAGACCATAAAAACGTTTTTGAAAAAAAGCCTTCTTTGGCTATGTAATTAGCAAGTTTCGCCAGAACTTTGTCTTCATCAATATCAGGAATTTTGACAGCAGCATTGTAAATTTTTTCTCATTTTTTTTCAAATGAGAGATTCCGTACTTATGAAAAAAAACATATTCCAGAAAAAAAACTGTTTTTTTTCACGGTTTTTTTTCAGGTTTTTTTTCAAGCCAGAAAAAAAAACCGTTTTTTTGCAACCCTAGGTAGGTACTTACTTGGACATTAGATGTCACGGATACATATTGGGAGATAAATTATCTGTAGGATTCGATCATGAGAGTGCGATAATAGTTATATGTATAGGTACTTTAGATCTGAATATCTACGAAGGATACTTTTATTTTTTGACCCGTCTTGGAACCCACCCAACATCTTAACAAAGTCCCGAACGATTTATTTCATAACGTTACCTGCATATTTAATTGGTAATATCGACGCACCTACGAAATTTCATTAAGATCGGATAAACGGTTCGGAAGTTTACCTCACACAAACATACAGACAAATACCGAACTTCGTCCAAGTTAACGTAGAGAACTCGCTTGTTCAATTAAAACCAAACGTTTTATAAAAAAGTTTATGCTTATACAAATTTTAATTAGTGCAATAATGTTACAATGATACACTAACATTTCGAAAACACAGTACCTATTTTATCCCAATTTATACAATTATTAACTTAGGTATAACTTTTGACAAAGTTTAAATGATAGAATTCAAATTACCGTGGCTTGGTATCATTTTAGAAAAATACGACTATACACCACGTACTTTACTATTCTCCTGCTGACGTTTCATTGACCATTTAGAGGTCCTTCTTCATGAGCACCGACCGTCACATGCTTCCCACTATGCCTCCTACATGCTGTTCACTAGATGTACAAAAATAAATAGGTATAAGATTTGTATTTATGTGAATAAATAAATTTGTACAGCCTTTCAATCACAATAATCTAGAACACTGCATTTGGCACCAGAATTTAATTTATGCTAGGAAAAATTTACATAATAAAAAAAAAAAGTAAAGTATTAGTAAAGGATGGACATGATTACAATACAAGACATAAAAATAACTTGGTAGTCCCAAAAACGAGGTTATCAAAAATCTCAAAAAGTTTAATTTGTAATTCAATCAAATTATATAATACTAGCTGTTACCCGCGACTTCGTACGCGTTATATTATTTTATCCATAGTAAATAATAATAACTATAACTGGTTTTTTGCTTGACTTAAGTGTGTGTGTAATCTTAGTAGAAAATACGCTGAAAATTTACTGCGCGCACCGCTAATGTAAACTCGGTAACTATTACTTAATATGTGGTATGTATGTAATTTATTCTCCCGCGCGCAGTTTTTTCTCGCAAATCTCACAATCTGTAATATTATAAAGAGGAAAGATTTGATTGTTTGTTCGCATTGAATAGGCTACGAAACTACTGAACCGATTTGAAAAAATATTTCACTGTTGGGTAGCTACCACTATCCCCGGGTACCATAGGCTATATAATATTTCCAAAAAATAAGGGATCCTTACTAAAACTCAAATAATGTAACCCAAGGTGTAAAATAATTTTGTTTGTATTGGATAAACTAAAAACCGTTTTACCCGATTTTAAAAATTCTTTCACCTGTAGAAAACAGTAACATAGGCTATGGTTTATTAACTTTTACCCGCGGCTTCACTCGCGTATTTGTATGTTTGTTTGTAATGGATAAACTCAAAAACGACTTGACCAATTTTAAAAGTTATTTAACCCATAGAAAGCTACATTATGGCTATAGGATTAAGGGGCGGGAGGGGAGGGGGGGGGGGTAGAGGAACTGTTTTAACTGTTTTTTCCTTGACTATGTCTCTTATATTTTGTAAGATACCGTCAAACTACCTTTGAAATTACACCATACTTAAGTTTTTAAATTTAGGGATCCCATTTTAACTTTGAAGGCCTGAAAATGTTTTAATCTCAACAACGACACCGTAACATGACCTATGAAACGACATCATACTCATATTTTTCAATTTAGGGGTCCCATTTTAACCATGAGGTCCTGAAAATATTTTGATCGTAATGACTTCACCGTGAAACTAGCTTTGAAATTGTCTAAATACGCTGAAATTTGGCTAAAACCTAAAGTGTATTTATTTACAAAGAAAATGTTCCCATTCCTTTTTTCAGCTAAATTTCAGGTACTGCTGAAACTTATGTTGAGCATATTTTTTTTTCAAATTAACCTGTGAATTTTAATGTTTCTACTACTAACGGTTTCCGAATTACGAATCATTTTAGTTTTTGCATTAAAAGCCATTTTGGACCCCTTCCAAAGTGATTTTTCAAAAACCCTTTCTTAGTACACCCTTACACCCAAAAAAGAATACATCCTCCAAGTTTCATGTGCCTAGGTCCAGCGGTTTATACTGTGCGTTGCAAAACGCAAAGTGTATACGTTAAAAGCCCATTTTGGACCCCTAAGACGGCGAATTTTCCAAATTCCTTTCTAAGTACACCTTTACACCCTAAAAGGAATACACTCTCCAAATTTTAAGTCTCTACGACCAGCTGTTTGTAAAAACTAAAGTTTATTTATTTTTTTACAAAAAAACGTTCCCTTTTCGTTTTTCAAGAAAAATTCAGGAATCGCTGAAACATGTGTTTATTAATTTTACTTGAGGAATCTCCATGTAAAATTTCAAGGTTCTACTACCAACGGTTTCCGAATTACGAACCATTTTAGTTTTACATTAAAAGCCATTTTGGACCCCTTCCAAGGTGATTTTTCAAAAACCCTTTCTAAGTACACCCCTACACCCAAAAAAGAATACATCCTCCAAATTTCATGTGCCTAGGTCCAGCGGTTTAGAATGTGCGTTGCAAAACGCAAAGTGTATACGTTAAAAGCCCTTTTTGAACCCCTAAGAGGGTGAATTTTCCAAATTCCTTTCTAAGTACACCTTTACTTTTACACACTTCAATAAAAACAACACAGAACGTTAAAAACAGGAATCAAAATGTTGCAAAGACAACAAATAAAAAATCAAGCAACACTTCAGTAATTACAACACAGAAAGATATCAATAAAAAGACCAATGAAAAGAGTTCTAAAATAGTTGATAACAACATAAAAATTTCAAAAACTGAAAATAGGAAAAATGTTGCAGTAAAATTGAATAAACCTGCAGCAGCTCAAGCGAAGCAAATAATTGATTTGACGATAGAAGAGGACAAAAACTACGACATGAATAAAGAGCTTATAGATCAAGAATTACCACAAACAATATACACACCAAATGAAGGAGCAACAGTCGAAAATGTTGAAGAAAGCTGTAGAACAGAACCGCGAAGAAAGCTACGGAAAATGCTTATACTATGCGACATCTATGGAAAATCAGTAGCAGAAAGTATACGAAACAATAGTATGGAGCATGAATCAGTTTTATCCATATGTAAACCACGAGCTCCTCTGAAGGAGATAGTAAAAGACATTGTAACGCTATCACATAGCTTAAATGTAGGAGATGATATTATTGTCATCGCTTCTGATGTTCATCAGTTTAAGATTGAAACTGTAAAATATATAAGGGATTTTTGTAATGCGAAAAAATTAAAATTCCAAATTACTAGTATACCATACCTAAAACCATGCAGAAAGAATATAAATATGAATGACAAAATATTTAGAATGAACATACAATTGTATAATTTGGCGAACCACTCCACAGGAATGTCAATTATTGAAATCAACGAATATAATAAAAACTATTTCAAATGTAAAAACACGATATGCCCCCATTTTGCGGAATACCTAGGTAGTAATATATTACTGAACTCAATGTACGAATATACACACTTGTATGATAACCTTATCAATTTGACGGAAAATGTTTTGAAAGATTTGAACACTATTGATGTAGTTGTGCCTCCCTACAATAATTATTTTTTAGACAAGCGCCTGTTTCAGGGATCGACGACCTAAATAAAGGTCTAAAAATAATGCATCAAAATTGTAGAAGCATAAGAAATAAAATAAGCTTAGTTCAAGGTCTTGCAGTTACCTACAAACCAGATGTTCTTATCTTTAGTGAAACCTGGCTCACTACAGAAGATGTTGATATTATAGCGATTCATGGTTATACCCATGCAAACCACGTTGTAAGGAAGAAGTGTACCCGTGGTGGAGTATCTATTTTTGTAAACTGTGACATTAAATATAAAAAATATCCTAGTATAGATGACTTATCTGTAGAATATCAATGCGAGTTGACAGCTGTAGAAATATGTAATGAGGTCTTAAATAATGTTTTAGTGATAGGTTTGTACAGAACCGGTAAAGGGAAGTTCAAAATTATGTTAGATACGTTAACAAAATTATTTAACTTACTATGCCGATTCCCTGACAAAAAAGTAGTGTTAATGGGAGATTGGAACATAAATTTTTCTGTTGACCTATCTCCCAAGAAAGCCTTAAATGATATATTGCTACCAAACGGATTCGAAAACATTGTAAATTTTTTAACTAGAGTAAATGGTAACGCAGGTTCATCAATTGACTGTGTTGTAACAAATATAAAATCTCTGGACATCAGTGTAATAGCACTGGCAACAGGAGTGTCTGACCATGATGCGCAATTAGCTCAAGTGATGCTAGAAAAAGAAAAAGTCAAATCTGAGCGAAGATATACAGAAATGCGTCCATTTAATAATGAAACAATTGAAAATTTCTGTAATGCAATGCTCGCGTACGACTGGGGTCATATTTTTGGTGAATATAATGATAATAAGTTTCGTGAATTCATGGATAAAGTTCTATGGAATATGAGTATTCATTTTCCCCTAACAAAAAAATACTGTAAAATAAAACGAAAATGTCCGTGGATTTGCGACAAGATTATAAAACTTCAACATGATATAAATGATCTACACATCATTCTTCGACAATATCCAGATGCAGCATCTGAAAGTTGTCCTATCGAGAGAAAGATTAATTATAGAAATGAACTAATTATCAAACAAAAAAAAGATTATATAGAAAACCGAATACGGATGTCAAGTAACCCTAAAAAGGAGGTATGGAGCATTATCAAAGAGGACACCAACAATAACATTAAAGAATGGAAGTGGGATTTAATTGATAATAATTCAAAGGAACGTATATCTAACGAAACGATTGCAGACCACATAAACAAATATTTCATATCAATCGGAAATGAGCTTCAAAGAACGAATTCTCCAAATCTGGATAGGGCAGTAAGTTTCGTTAGAGAATATACACCCGAACTAGCAGAACTTCAATTTCAAAGAATATCTCGGAAGCATTTGTTGAATCTGGCTAAACTTAAGATAAAGAATTCTGATACTAAAGACTTTTTCGATATCTCAGGTAAATTTCTATGGCAAATGATGTATTATCTAATTGATCACTTATGCTTTCTAATAAATAACATCTTACAAGCAAGCATCTATCCCGATATCTTGAAAAAGTCAAGACTGACTCCTTTGTATAAAAGAAAGGGAGAAACATCAGATGTCCAAAACTATAGGCCGATAACCATAGTCCCTACCATGTCCAAACTAATCGAAGCAGTGATGTCAGAGAGTATCATGAAACATATGATTAATAATAAATCATTATCGGAATGCCAGTATGCATATAGAGTTGGCAAATCAACTACTTCCGCCACCTTAAAGTGTATTGAAAATGTTATCGGCCATTTGGAAAATAAGAAGAAGGTAGCAGGCATTTTCCTCGATTTGTCTAAGGCCTTTGATTCCGTAAACCATGAGCTTCTTTTAGAGAAGCTTAAGGTTTACGGAATCAGAGGTAAGAGCTATGATCTTTTAAAATCTTTTCTTGAGGACAGAGAGCAGACCGTGGAAATTAAAATTAATGGCAAGCGTTCTAGGTCAGCCCCCCAAACTTGTAAAATAGGTGTCCCACAGGGCTCATCGTTGGGAAACACATTGTTTCTTGTTTTCCTTAATGACATAGCCAACGTTAACATCAAGGGTGAGTTAGTTCAATATGCGGATGACACGACTATTGTTGTATCAGGTGATACCTCAGAAGAACTCCTTGACCAAATTAAATCTACAATAGAGGAAATACGCAACTGGTTCCAAATGAATGGTCTGAAGCTTAATGAAGATAAAACGAACATAATGTTTTTCAATGCTGCGCCCAAAAAGCATCAGGCTATTCCAATAACTTTGCTTAGCGGGAACAACCTTAATACCGCTGGCATTGTAAAATTACTAGGTTTTGAGCTAGACCCAGCGTTAACGTGGAAGCACCACATTGACACCACGTGTAAAAAAATGTCAACTGGTATATACGCACTGAAACAACTGCGATCAATAACATCTGGAATCAACCTAAAAGAAGTCTACTACGCTTATGTTCATTCCATTATGTCATATGGCATAGCTTTATGGGGAAACTCATCCGACAATGAAAGAATCCTCAAAATGCAGAAACGCGCCATACGAGTACTAGTGAGAGCCAATTATAGGGATTCGTGTAGGGACCATTTTAGAAATTTGAAAATATTAACCTCAGTGTCTGTATATATTCTGGAAATAATTAAGTATGTAAGAGTGAATTTAAAAGAATATCGAATTAGAGGAGATAACAGTTGTAGAAGTGTTAGGAATCAAATGTGTCTGGAACCAATATATCACAGGCTAAATATGTCAAACAAATTGCCGAAGTTAATGGGACAAAAACTGTACAACAAACTTCCAGTTAGTATAAAGTCTATTAAGAGTGACGCTTCCTTCACCAATAAAGTTAAAGCCCTTCTACTCAGTAAAACATTATATACTGTCAAAGAGTTTTTAGAAAATGACTACAATAATATAGTAGAAAAATATACTGATAAATAAAAGTGATGCCTCCTAAACAGCTCACAAATATTTACTATTGACATGTATGACTATTTGACATGATTCTAACTAATTAATTGAATACCTACTGTACTTACCTGATGTTATGATTATTTTTTATGTTTAAATTTGATAACGCCTCTTTACAGCGTATCATTTTTGATATATTCTCTTATTATAATAATAAATTATATTTTTATTACATATATTAATAAAAATATATGTAATAAAAGCTTAACATTTAAATCAATTAAATTAATAAAGTAGGTACTTAAGTAGATATACCACTGTATGTAAAAATAATTGACGAGACATAGTTCGTTACGCTTAGCATAAGTATAATTATATTTATATAAGTATATTTTAAGTTAATGTGTACCATCTATGTCAATAAATGAATTCAATTCAATTCAATTTACACCCTAAAAGGAATACACTGTCCAAATTTCATGTCTCTACGATCAGCGGTTTAGGCTGTGCGTTGTAAAAACTAAAGTTTTTTTATTTTTTTACATAGAAAACGATCCCTTTCCATTTTTCAGGAAAATTTCAGGAATCGCTGAAACACGTGTTTATTTATTTTATTTGAGGAATCTCCATGTAAAATTTCAAGGTTCTACTGCTAACGGTTTCTGAAATACAGAGCTTTTTTGTTGTATTATATTAAAAGCCCATTTTGGACCCCTTAGAGCGGGAGTATCGGAAATTCCTTTCTTAGTGCACCCCTAGACCACAAAAGGAACGTACCCTCCAAATTTCAGATCTCTAGGACTTACGGTTTAGGCTGTGCGTTGATTGTCAGTCAGTCAGTGAGTCAGTCAGTCACGCAACGATTTTATATATTTTGATGTTACCTACCAATGTAAGATCTATGTCAGATCAATTTATTTTTATTTTTATAAAACGTCGATTAATCGATAAAAGCTATTATCGACTTGACGAAGCCTTTCAATTATTGTAATTTTTAGTCCAAAGAGTTCAACTACATTTTGAAGTTGAAAAAATTGGAGAAAACTCATCCAATTTGTTCAACTGGTTGAACAGATAGTTGAACATATTGGAATAGAGGGCTGACAAAGATATTTTTAAACATTGAGACATTTGATCTGACTTTGTCATTTTATGTAATAAAATATAAAAATACGATAGGTATATAATAATTTGACAATGCTATTGCAGCTACGGAGTTTGATTGTTTTATTTTGTATAATTTGAGTTTTGTGTTTTGTTTGACTTGACTAAGTGTTCCAAGTGAGCCTATAGTATGAATAAATGAATTGAATTGAATTGGTTAGTTGATGTGCTGAGTAATAGTTATGTGTTCTGTGGTGATTGGTCACGCTCACACTACACAGCAGTACGAATTTTACAAATTCTATAATATAGCATTTTGTAAATACAACTCTGCTAACGCCTCGTCCTTTTAAAATCGCTTGGGGGATCCAAATACTACTACTAGTTCTGTTCGCGAACACGAACATGTATTAAACTATGCATTATGTCAATCTATAACGATCAAACATAGAACCCAAAAAGGTATTTGTTTTATAAAATATATTTTTCAGGAAAACTAAAAAACTTTCTTCTAAGCAAATAATTTCAAAATCGAGCCCATACTCGTAAGTCGTAACATCACTTTTAAAATTTTCAGTAACTCATGGTTTCGCAACTCAGCCTGCCCATTTATTGCGTAATGACCGATTTTCTGCCAAATATTATGAAAATGCGAACTGCTAAAAAGTGGAATTTTCCTGAAATCTATAATCTGGGTCTCTTCAAGGCTAGAGTGAATAGGTGCCTTCTAGACCTTTGTGCTCCATCTTCGGCCACATCTTCACTTAGGTACCAACCGGTGAGATCGTGGACAAACAAAGGTCTATCAAAGTTAAAAAAAAAAACTCTGCAGTAAACTTAGGTATCCTTTTTGGGGGATCTATACCCCTCCAATAAAATCGCCGACGACAAGAAAAATCTATAAAACCTTTCATGGAGTTTGTTGAGAAAATATCCAACAATAATTGCAGCAAACTTAGTTTGTACTTACACAGAGGGCTCCAACACCGTACCTAGTGGTACACTCCTCTTAATGACTACTTCTGAACAAACAATTTTGCTTCAAGGACAGATAAACATTTGGCTTTTTTGCAACATTTGTAACAAATTTTTGGTTGACAACCGTGTTATGTTATTATTGAAGATCACTAACTTTTCATTCATCCTCCTATTTCTAAAACTATACTTCAAAAATAACTTGATATGAACGGTTCGAATCTCACAAAGTCCACATCTTGTACACACTCGTCCGTTTATTCTTCTGATTAGATACCTACATATATGCATGTTAAGAGGTACTCTAGGTTTTGAGATAATACTGATAACACGATTAGCATGTTGTGATCTTGCTAACCAGCTGTTTTTGGTTTTCCGTCTCCATTTTCAGGCTCTAGTTGCGAATCGGGAGTAGAGCGCGCCACACGCTTTCCAGTTTTCCGGGAAAACTCCTACTTTCCCGCGCCGTGTTTTATTTCCACCGTAAAACAACAGTTATACTTAACTATTATAAAGTTATTCTTTATTTGGTGATTGTTTTGAGGCGTTTACATTATTATAAGCTTAGGAGCTACATATTTAGAAAATATGTTTTTGTTGAAGCTTTAGATATTAGTGATCGTAACCGTGAGCTGATTAAAATTAGCCCAAAGACTGCCAGTCTACTATTATTGATCGAGGAGTTCCTGTCCATCTTGCATCTCCATCATCAGATCGTTGTCATCATAATATTATATTGTCATCGGAACTTGACAAGTATGCAAAATATCAGCAGAATCGGCTAGGTGGAACTGATTTAAAATTCAGTTGCATGACTTCTAAAAATATTAAGGAATCGAACAGGACGATCACAGTCCACAGGATCTCTTTCAAAGGATCGAACAGGAACTACTCTTAATCACATACTAACAATTGAAGATAAAAGCTTGCAAAATGTTCATGAAATATTCCACTTAGTTTTCGTCAATATTATCACCAGAATCTTGTAATTTTTTCACATTTTGAACTTGATATGGTTTCCGTATTCATAGATAATAGTTAGAACTAGATAGATAATCAATTTGTTTATCTCTCGATAAAGAAAGGCATATAATAAGAAAATCTCCGCACATGATCATCTCAGTGTTCTGTAATATAGCGTTCAATAGATTTAACTATAATAAGTAGCAGAAATTAAACCGTCATTTCATGATGTCGATTAACTAATTGAAGTGGAGGTATTCATCAAATATTGTTCATCTAGTACTTCCAGTGTTGTACAGTGCAAAGTTTCATTTTAAAGGGAGATGAAAAAAGCAAAAACAAACAAAGCCATCGAGTGTAAAAATTTGTTCTCCGAACTTATTTGAGAGTGTTTTCATTTGTGATTGAACAAGCAAAGATCGTGTATCGGAGGCTTTAATCTACCTATTTTAAAAGGAATCGGAGGCGAAGAAAATAAGATGAAAGGTAGGTACTTTTCTTTCTTAATTAAGTATATGGGCATAAATCGAACGAGCTTATCGGGAATTCCATTGAAATCGATGATAAGTTATCGGCAGGATATTCCATAGCCTAGCTATTTTGGTAGATATAATGTATGTTATTCTATATTATGTATAATTATTTAATAGCTGTCGCCCGCATTTACACCCGCGTTATTCTCCATTTAATGCGGGTTTCGATCGAATCATGGACATGTATACTTAATAACTATACAAAAAAAAACTAGGGTCCGTCATTTTTGAAGACGATATTGGTAGATGTGTTGCATAGATACAGGGCTGTGATCAGAGAATTTATCGAAGACACAGAGTGACTGCTGCATGGAGTAAATGGCGTAACAGCTATGCGATACAAAAACTAAGCCCATCAACTTGAAAGTGCTACGGCGTAGCACTAGTCTAAAATAAATGGGGGCAATGGACACACACAGGTGAAGGATTGGGGTATAAAAAATAATTATTGTAATTTGACAATACATACAACCAACATCTATAATTTGCAAGTGCTACGGCGTAGCACTCGTAGTAAGGAAATGGGACAGGCCGTGTTATGTATAGACGTTCACTAAATAAAGTACTTTGTAACGACTATTTACACGATCTTATCTATTACGTACATAGACGACCTCTGTGGCGCGGCGGGCGAAGGTTTGCCTGCGACGCAGGAGGTTGTTGGTTCGGTTCCGGAACAAATATTTGTACGATCTGCAGATCTTTGTTCAGGGTGTTCTGGGTATTTTCTATGTATAATCACAGATAAAATAATACTATACTAGTCTTTGCTTAGCTTGGGGCTAGATAATGTTATGTGAACTGTCCAGCATTATTTATTTTATGATTATTTTCTTACAGTAAAATCGTACAAAAGCTGAGTCTGTAGGTACTTAAAATATTGGAAAGTACCTAAACGTCAATGTTGCCTACGGAACACACGCTACTTTGTCTAAAACAACAGTTTTTAGATTGTCTGTTTGTTGGCACTAATCTTCAGAATGGCTGAACCAATTCGGATGCGGTTTTCAATGGTGTATTACGCTTAAATTTTAATTTAATTTTTGTTTTATATAAATCGGTTGACAAATAAAAAAGATATTTCCTATAATAAATAAATAAAATAATAAATAATGCTGGACAGTTCACACAACATTGTCTAGCCCCAAGCTAAGCAGAGCTTGTGTTATGGGTACTAGACAACTGATATACTTAATACAATATATTACATAGATAGATATTTTTTATTATATATAGGAAATACCCAGAACACCCTGAACAAATATCTGCAGATCGCACAAATATTTGTTCCGAGGCGGGAATCGAACCCGCCACGTCACAGAGGTCGTCTAAAATAATAAAACTGTTGCTGGGCCGAAAACACTTGACTGATTTGGAGTGTGGATGGGAGGTTCTGTTTCTTATCGCGACACCGCGTGCGAAGCTGCAGGCAAACACCAAGTGTTAAACAAGTATGTGCGGAACGAAAATAGATGTTTTATTTATTGAAATATGTGTTTTCCTAGAATGGCAGCTGTTCAGCTATTCAAACGGATATTGAAGAGCGTGCGAGAGACGCGATTCTTACAATCCTATTCATAACTTTGCACTGTCATTTTGATAATAGAATTTTCTTTCCCCGTGGCTTGTCTTACATTGTAGGTACTAACTAGAGATGCACCGAATAGTGGTTATTCGGTAATTAACCGAATACCGAATACTATTCGGGTTAACCTTTACCGAACCAGATATTCGGCCGAATTATTCGGTTTACCATTTCATTGTTTTGCCTCGTAAACAGGTTCTATAACATGTACGCTTCGCGTGGCTAGATGACGAGCGAGCCGTACCTCACCGCCCGCCACCCGCGCACATCGCGCTGTCTGTCACTTAGCATCAAAACATCTCACGAATACGTTACAAATTAAAACAAAGGTGCTTATTATGTTTATTTGCTTTTTTAATTGTTTTTTATGTTTTTAATTGCTTTATTTTATTAGCTTTATTCAACACATTCTTCATAGGATTTCTTTGACTTATAAATAACATAAATCTTACATGAGAAGTTTTTCCTTTAAGTTCTATACCGTGTAGTGTAGCCAAGAAAATAGAAATATATTCGGCACCAAAACCGAATAATTCGGCCGAATACAAATAGTGAAAAAGATGCCGAATACGCTGAATCCCGAATAGCAAACAAATATTCGGCGCATCTCTAGTACTAACATACATACAGGCATACATAGACACACGCCTTTTTCCCGAAGGGTTAGGCAGAGCCTAAAATGTGCCTTTTTTCACTGTGGGTTGCACCATCGTGGGAAATAGACGTGACAAGTGGTGAGCTCATCGACGCCATTGCTTCTCACGACTGACTCTGCTAACGCTTTCTTGACACATTCCTTAATAAGCTAGCAGCCAGAACAAGTCTTATACCAACTAATCTTACAAACAAGTCCGGGTAATCCGTTAGTCGGCTTTTACGACATCCACGGGAGGAGATGGAGGGGTCTATTCTTGGTCCGGACACGGAATCACACTAACTATAAGATAATAAACATCCTATTTTTTCTATTCAGATTATAAAAATGATATGGAAATCCGTTCGTTTAGGTGTGATTGAGTAACAATTTAACAAACCAACACCTAAACATACAAAACACACATACTTTCCCATTTATAATATAATCATTGTTTATTTATTTCTTCATTGCACTAAACACAAGAAATTGTACAGTCATCCAAGCGGAGATAAATATTAATTTACCGAAAATTCTTTGACTTCACCTAGACCCAACTATATAATTGTCAACGCAAAACAATGAAAATTAAATTATTGATTGAAAAATATTCATTGATTTATTATTTATACAGTGCCATTCCAGTAAATGAACACCAATTCGAAGGCGGAAGCGCCCTTTCCACGATCTCCGTACGGCCGTATTCAAATGCCAAGTCGTTCGGGTTAGGGGCTTTCATCAATATGCAATAGACCATTTATTGCAACGAATATGTTAGGTGAAGACTTACAAATAAACTAGTAGTTCTGCGAACAGTAGACCTCGCGAGCACAAACTTGTATAAAACTATGCATCATGTCAATCCATAATGATCGAAAAATAGTTGAAAAATAGGTAGGGGAACCCAGGGCAGGATGAGCCCCCAGGGCGGGACGGGAATGGGGTATGGTTGCGAGGGGGAGGGCGTGATCGACGCGCAACGCATGTCGCCACAGTCAGATGACCGCAGGTGACTAACGTATCCCGTATATTTCGTGGGTGGACACAAAATTCATAGACATTTTCAATTTTCCTTGAGATTGTATTCGAGGTAAGTGTTTTTGTTTTAGTGGTAATTCGCTGTTTCTAATACTAACCGCTACATAAAATAGTCATAATTATGTGGTAGAAGGATGTTTTCTGGTAAACTAAAAAAACAATACGTTTAAGTGAAAACTTGAGCATGGGGCAGAATGGGCGGGGTGGAATGAGCCCCTACGGGGCAGAATAGGCGGGGTGGAATGAGCCCCTACCGGATTAACCTAACGGGGCAGGACGGTTCGGGGGCCATCCTGCCACCAAAAGGCATGGGGCAGGATGGGATGCTTTAACTTTTTTTATTCTTTTCTTTTGTATTGATTTATAAATTATTTTGCATGATTGTGATACAAATATATTAAAAAAACACTAAATAATGCTATCACACGTTTATATTGGTAAAGAAATAGAAGACGAATAAATAACAGGGTTTTAAAGTAACAGCTGTTAATTGACATCTATAGAAAAGGATTTTGCTCTTGCCAAGATATTGTTGATAGAGATTAATTATTTTGTGATAGCTAAGAAAATGATGACGATGATTACAGTTCATTTCAAAGGTATATTTTGAGCAAAGCTCATTTTGAAATTATTGATTGTGATGGCCCAATCTGCGCCGCATCCCGGGGAAGGATGGGAAATTTCCATTATTTTTTAAAACTTATTTTTGACCTGATTTTAATAATGTGACATTAATGATTGTGCAATTATTATGTTTTGAAAATTCTAATTAAAAGACTGTTGTGATTTGTTTCTGTTTTTTTATCTTCAGAGAACCTGTAATCTGATGTCAAACGTTAGGTAGCTCATTCTGCCCTGGGTTCCCCTACGACCTGCATTCGACCAATTACATAAGACAAGAACATCCGGACAAAATAAAATTGGCAGTTAAGTAGTTGGAGTTTATTTTTGTCTAAGTCGATAACAATCCAGAAATCATTTACAATTCATGAATGTTGGAAATGTATGAAGCTTGCATGAGTCTCTACGGGCTGTTTGACAGTATGTGAGGTTCGAGAGGAAACAGATGCCCGGTCTTTGAGCATCGATCAGGGCAGGGTGCTTTTTTAGGAGCCCGTTTTTTTTGAATGGACTTGACTTCAGATGGTCATGAATGCTTTACCGAGCCTTTGGCGAGCGCAGACGGCGCTCAACAAAGTTAGGTTGGGGCAACGAGCGCAAGGGCACCTCTCAGATATGGACCTCGGCTTGGGCCATTGCCAGATTGGGGATCGGAGAAAAACACCCGGTGTAACATGCTTGTATCGGGTGTAGGCGTGAGGTACAGAAGGTACTAAGTTGACTCGTGTATCGGTAGTGTTGTTCTGTCTTGAATGGATGAAGTCGCCACCGCATTAGCGGCAGTTTATTTATTTGTATGGCCTTGTACAATCGCAAAGAGACTATAATTCTATTTTTAATTTCTATATCCATTGGATAGCGTCGTTTTCAAGGGCGAACAAGTCTGCTGGGCCGCCGACGTATTTGGTGAGTGGACAGTCTTTGATGATGTGCGCGACGTCCTACATGCACTGAGGCGCCACAATCGCAAGCTGGTGACTGATTAGCGATCACTGATTAGCGGCGGTGATAGCGGGATCACCAAGAACGAGTCTTAATCTATGGAGGGATCCACTAAAACAAAGGCGCCTTGGTAGATAGGAGTGTTACTTTTCGATAATTATTCCCTTTAGTGCCATGGTGTATCTAGCTCGTAGGCTAGCCACTCCGTCTCCTCCCATGGATGTCGTATCCAGACTCGTTAGAAAGATTCCGTGGTAAAGAAAATAAAACAATAGCTGCAAGACAGTGACAGCGTTATTACTCACATGAAACCGGGAAGAGATGAGGTATAGATTTCTGCCACTCGGAAGTAACTAACGTAAGCGACAAATGATAAAACTTCGTGCTGCTTCTAAAGTAGCAAATATAAAAATAAATATAAATACAAGCTTTTATTACTCTTACACTTCTAATATTTAATATCATCAATTTATTGATATATCCTAATATCTTATAAATAATTAGTTATTCCGTTTTTCGGGTATCTCAACCAGTGTAAGTACGGTAAAAGCCTCCTGCATCTGCCTCCCATCTCTCTCTATCTTTAGCTGCTCTGCCTGCGGTTTTAGCGATATCATCGCTCCAACGTTTATGCGGTCTTCCAGGCCGTCTCTTTTTGTCCATGGGTTAAATATAATAATAATAATATAATATAAGCTTTATTTTTCTTCTCACAATATCTTTAACTTAAATAACACAAATTAAATTTTATAAAACAATGTAAATAATCAAATCTTGAGTTGATTCTAGTGAAAAGTATGTACATAACCATGATAGTTTCAAAAAAAATAATTTAATCTTGGTTTGTCTCTCCAGTGAAAGGATCGCTGTTAGCGATAAAAGCTTCCTCCAGTTGCCTCCATAACTCCCTGTCTCTAGCTGCTCTACTCCAAGCTTTACCAGCTACATTGGCAATGCCGTAGCTCCATCTCCTTTGGGGTCTGCCTACTCTACGTTTTTTGTCCAGTGGGTACCAATTAAATTCCATAGTTTATATACATGATTACTTTGTTGATTATTTTATACCGACAATTTTATGAAATAAATAGATGTTCCATAATAACATATTTTTTTGCTGACGTTTACTTCCACTCGTTTTAGATGTAGGTACTTCAAGGTGGGATAAATACGGACTCTAAAAATGAAATGAATATGAATGGTATGAATCCGGAATAATTATTATTACTTTTTGCTCGTGGGATGAATTTCTGGGATCAAAACGGATGCACCCCAATTTGTCACTATTTTGGACCATCTGTCGTCTGCCATTCTTTGCACGTGTCCAGCCCATTTCCACTTCAAGTGTAAGACTCTTTTTACTGCATCTTTTGCCTTTTTCTTTTTTCTTATATAGCTATTTTTGATTTTATCTCTGAGTTTTAGGCCCATGAAGGTCCTCTCTAAACCTCGTTGGCTGGCAAACTCTTATTGCTTCAAGGGTCTTTCTAGTTAGAGCCCATGTCTAACAGGCGTATGTTAGGCATGGGAGTAAACAGATTTCCATTGCTTTTGTTTTTAATTTCGTTGTTAGCTTACTTTTGAATGTTTCTTTCATCGCCCAATATTTGTTCCATGTGTTTTTGGTTCTACGCTCGATTTCTTTTTCAGTGCAGGATTTAAATTGATCAAATGGCCCAAGTAAATATAATCCCCTGCATACTCAAGATTTGTAGAGGAGATTGTTATAGGTATCCTTAATCTGTTTGTCATTAACTTTGTCTTGTCTTGGTTAATTTCTAGTCCGACTTTTTTACTTATTTCACAGAGTGACTCTATCATCTCTTGCATCTCTTGTGGGTTTTCTGAAAGTAGAACTATATCATCCGCGAATCGTAAATGAGATAAGTGTTTCCCGTGTAGTTTCAAGCCTTTGTTTTCCCAGTCCAGCGCTCTGAATATCTACTCAAGTAATGCGATGAAAATTTTTGGAGACAATGGATCCTCCTGTTTTACTCCTCTCTCAATTTTAAAGCTTGGTCCTGGTTTCTCTAGAGTAATTCGTAATTCTGTTTTTATATATTTTACCAGATTTATATAATCTCTATGTACGCCTTGTATTGCTAGAGCTTGCCACATATAACTGTGAAATATTGAATCGAACGCTTTGCTATAGTCATTGAAGCATAGGTACAAGGGTTTATCGTATTCATTATATTTCTCAATGATCAATTTCAAAGTGTGGATGTGGTCCATAGTGGAGAAATTCTTTACAAACCTGGCTTGCTCTACTGGCTGGTTTTCATCTATAATTTTGCTCAGCCGTCGTAGTAGAGTCGTAGAGAAGACTTTATACAGGCAGGACACGGGACTGATGGGTCTGTAATTTGAGATGAGCTTAGCGTCTCCCTTTTTGTAGAGCAGTACTATGTTCGAAGTTGTCCACTGCCTAGGAAGTTTTTTCGTTGTTATTATGAGGTTAAAGAGGTCTGTAAGTGGTCTCACAAGGATATCCTTTCCGGTAATTAGCATTTCATTTGTTATTCTATCTGGCTCTGGTCTTTTTTCTGGTTTTAGTTTATTTATTGAGTGATAGATTTCGTTCTTATTGAAATAAGGTATAGGATCGTCATTCATTGGGCTTACAACTTGATGTTGTGTGGCATTGTCTGTCATTGCGTAGAGTTTTTTGTAGAAATCTGTACCTATTTTCATTAAATCTTCTCTATTTGTGACTATTGCCCCTTCTTGATTTTGTAGTTTGCTCATTAATTGCTTTGAAATATTAAGGCGTTTAAAAGCTCTTCTGATTGCTCCTGTTTTTTCTAAATATTTTTCTATTATGTTCAATCTGAATTTCTTAGTATTGGTTGTAATTTTTATACTAACTGTTTTATACAACGTGCTTAGTCGATTTTATTCATCTCTTGTCTTGTTCTGTTTGTTTTTTAGTATGGTCTTTCTTCCTTGAGTTTAATAATATCTTCTGTAATGATTTCCAGATTTTAAAGTTTTCTGTGACATTCGTGCAGAGCTTTTTAAATTGTTTGTCTCTATATTATCATAATAATCTTGTACTGGTTTTCCTTCTATATTTTCATGCTCGCGTTTGCATAATTCTTTATTGTATTTCTCAACATCAATGTGTTCTCGTGGTTTTGATGAGTAGTTAGCTCTCGTTTTATGATTACGGCTGATATTCATTGTTACTCTGAGTAGGCGGTGGTCACTTGGGTGTTTTAGGTTACTAAGAACGCTGCAGTTCTCTATGAATGTTGGGGTATTTGTTGCGATGTAATCTATTTCGTTCTTTACGTTGCTATCGGGTGACATCCACGTCCAGCGTAGCTTAGATGATTTATTAAACATTGTGTTCATTATTTTTAGATTGTTTTTGAGGCAAAATTGTATAAATTTTTCACCCCTTTTATTTCTTTTCCCGTAACGATATTTACCCATTACGCGGCTCTCTCCTACTTTTGGTTGTCCGATTTTCGCGTGTTTGTCCCCAAGAAATAATAGATTTGGCGTGCTGTTTTTTATGATTTTTGTCAGCGATTCATAGAAATCTTCAATTTCCTTTTCATCAGAGTTAGTGGTAGGGGCATATGTTTTTTTTTTAATTTATTTTATTGTACTACTGAATTTCGGAACAAGCAGAGTATATCAAGCGTTGCGTGTGCTGTCTTAAGAACTTTTGCTGATTCTCTCTAGCATTTTACTTCTGACTGCCTAACTTTTAAGTTGGTTTTCCTTTTATCTTTGAATCAGTTTCCACTTGTTCTCGAGGCATCACACAGGTGCTCCTGGGGTTAAGCGGTAATCTCTGCCTATGAACAGTGCATTACCTCATAGGTCACGTCCACCTAGGACGCACCCTATGTTGCATTGCCCTGCGCCCGCCACCCTGAGACATAAAGATGAAAAGTCTCATGTGCCTGTAATTTCACCGGCACCCTTACCCTTCAAACCGGAACACAGCAATGCGAGCAATACTGGTTTGCGGCAGAAATATGTATGGTGGTAAAACTTCCCCGGACGAACTTTTTCACAAAAAAGCTCTACTACTACTAAAAAGCTCTACTACTACTACTACTACTGTTTGAGCTATTGTGAAAGTTTTCCCCTGGATATTAACAGTCATCCAGTGCTGCTCTTTCCGTTATCCCTTTGAAGTCTTGTACTGTTATATCTCTTTGTTTGTTGACGAGAAATCCTACTCCGTTTCTTCCTTTGGTTTCCCCGTAAAGGTAAAGTCAGTAGTCATCTTTATCTTCTACTATGTATCCTTGTTTTCGAGTTTCACAGATGCCAATTATGTCCCATTTTATAGGAGATAATGCGTATTCTAGTTCTGTTATTCGTGTTTCGTTTGCTTAGGATCTGACATTAAATGTTCCTATGTATATTTTGTTGCTTTTGGTTTTTGGAGGGTTTAAGTCTACTGCCCCCGTGGTGACCAACCATTTTGGGGGTCCATGGGGTACCAGTTAGTTATTATCGCTGTACAGCGAGCGACAGACGATAGGTGGTTGAAAACAGTCCAGCCCATTTCCACTTTAGCTGAAGAAATTTTTTCACAGCGTCTTTTTCCTTTGTATTTGTTCTAATTACTGTATTTTTGATTTTGTCTTTCAGTTTATGACCTGTGTAGCTTCTCTCGAGTCCTCTTTGACATACTCTTATTTTTTCCAGTGTCTTCTTCGTAACTGACCATGTCTGACATGCATACGTGAGGCATGGCAACAAACACATTTCCATAGCCTTTGTTTTTAGTTTAACCGGAAAATTATTTTTGAAAATCTCTTTCATGCTCCAGTAGGTAGTTATTCCAAGTATTTTTAGTTCTTCGCATAAATTCTTTTTCTGTGCATGATTTAAAAGTTATCAGGTGTCCTTAATAGATGTAGGTATTCCTCTACATACTCTAGATAGCTGGATTGGAACTCCATCGGTACCATTTGTCGGTTGGTCATTATTTTGGTCTTATCTTCGTTGACTTCTAGTCCTACTTTAGTTAGTCTTGAATTTTAGTTGCACCGAGTCACTAAGTTAATTTGAGAATTTGATAATCGTAAGTTTGGCCCTCACGATACAGGCTCAGCCTAGTGTGAGGGCTGTCGATAATACTTAAATTTAGAATAAGCAGGCCGCATATGCATTGTCCGGTTCCTTTTGTAACTTTTATTGATAAATGTTTTGTTTTATATGTAATCCGACTTTGTTATGCTGTAATAAAAAAAATATTTCTTTCTTTCTTTCTTTCTTTCTTTACTTTCTTACTTTCTGCACAGAGCGATTCAAGCATACTTTGTAATTCTTGTGGATCTTCTGAAAGCAAAACAGTATCGTCTGCGAAGCGTAAATGTGTACTACGTACTTTCCGTGTATTTTTAGACCATTTCTCCCACTCTACATTCCGGAAAACTTTTTCAAGTACGGCTATGAATAGCTTCGGTGAGAGGGGTCCCCTTGTTTTGCTTCTCTTTGTATTTTGAAACTGGGTTCAGGTTTTTCTAGGGAAATTTGTGAGATGCTGTTCTTGTAAATTTATTTTACTAGGTATTGTGTACTCCTTGTATTGATAGGGCTTCCCGTATAGAGTCATGAGTTATTGAATCGAAAGCTTTTCTGTAATCAATGAATATTAGATATAAAGATTTATTAAATTCATTGTATCTTTGTATTATCATTTTCAGGGTATGAATGAATGTGATCTACAGTTGAGAAGTGTTTCACAAAACCTGCCTGCTCTATTGGCTGGTTTTCGTCTATAATTTTGGTTAATCGCCTCAGTAGTGTTGTAGAGAACACTTAATACAAGCGTGTTTTTTTAAAATCTATAATTAATCTAAGTAATGTGATTACCTACTGAATAGTATACAAATTTACGTTTAATTTTCTCTAGTCGAAGGAGGGACCTAAAACTGGTTTTAGGGAGGCCAATTTCAAAAAATAAAGCTTTCGAGAAAAGTTGCACCAATCGTGTTTCTAGTCTATGATTTATTTAGATTACAACCTTAAGTAATTACTGTATTAACATCAAGTTTTTAACCTTTACTGTTACTGAGTGAGCATGTAACGCAACGACTCCAAAATTTTAACCATGACCTCAAGGGTGACCAAGAATAAACCAGCGACATGACTAACGATTGAATTTCAGTGGTTCACTATAGGCCTAGCGTTTAACTTAGTAGCCTCCTGAGGTATGACAGCGGCACGGGACGGGTGACATGTGACGTAAAGAACTGTCGGGCTACACACGCTTAATACAAGCGTGTTTTTTTAAAATCTATAATTAATCTAAGTAATGTGATTACCTACTGAATAGTATACAAATTTACGTTTAATTTTCTCTAGTCGAAGGAGGGACCTAAAACTGGTTTTAGGGAGGCCAATTTCAAAAAATAAAGCTTTCGAGAAAAGTTGCACCAATCGTGTTTCTAGTCTATGATTTATTTAGATTACAACCTTAAGTAATTACTGTATTAACATCAAGTTTTTAACCTTTACTGTTACTGAGTGAGCATGTAACGCAACGACTCCAAAATTTTAACCATGACCTCAAGGGTGACCAAGAATAAACCAGCGACATGACTAACGATTGAATTTCAGTGGTTCACTATAGGCCTAGCGTTTAACTTAGTAGCCTCCTGAGGTATGACAGCGGCACGGGAGGGGTGACATGTGACGTAAAGAACTGTCGGGCTACACACGTGATGAAAATTAGTGAAGACGACGATACGATACGATACGATACGACAAACAAACGACACGATACGATATTACGATATTTACAAATGAGTACCTGAGTCATTGCGAAAGGGAATAAAATACTTGTTCAAATAATTATTGTATTAAATACTAATATCAATATTTTCAACTGAACTTTCAATTTATTAGCTTATGTCCATATCGCTACTCGAATCACTTTCGTTATCTGAGTCGTTTATATCGTTTTCATGCTCGGCAGAAATTGGATCAGATTTCCTAACCTTGAAAAAATTATTTACATTATAAACAACATCTTTAGTTTGAGCTCTAATCCGAGGACCCATCTTCGGTTGCTAATCTCGTGTGCGTCTTGTCTAAAGCGGCCGGTCCAAATAACACGTATTGACGGCAGCGTGATCGCCGCCCGACTGACGTCAAGTGACCATCCTCCCGTGCCGCTGCCATACCTCAGGAGGCTACTAAGTTAAACGCTATACCTATAGAACCAAATAAAGTATAGGTATGTTTATGATGTTGATTTATTGATCATGTTTTGTTTGACACTTTATGAAGGTCGTTGCAGGCACTGTATTTATAAGGCATGCAAAGAATACATTACTGTATCAACATCATGATGTAAATAACTCACTCACATTGAAGTCTCACTCAAATAAATAAACTAAAAATAAATCATACACTAAGTAGGTATGTGTCTCACATTAACACATTTTTCACAATGCGTCATTCGTAATGGTTGACCATTACGAATGATTATCATTCTTGAGAATGAAGAGCAAGTTTTAAAATGATGTTAGTTGGAATAGATTTTTACAGTATCATGATTAAACATCATTTATTTGATTGTCGCAGGTTGTTTAAATTATGCTTAGTGACAAAAAGATAGTGTTTCTTTGCAAACGCAATCAACAAGGTAGTGAATCTATTCAAGGGTTTGGAAGAGAAGTAGAAAATATAATTGTAGAGTACACGTTATTACCTCAGACAGAGAAATGTGCGATATTGAATGTATTGATAATTTGGCTATTAGAAGTTTTTCTAAAGGACTGTCTACCAGTCGTTGGAGACTTTATATGACTTGTAAGGGGAGAAACGCCTCTTAGAGAGACAATTCAAGAAGCTTTAGTTGATTATAATATTACAATTAAATGTTCAGAGTAGGTGTCTAAGATAGTTGCGCCAATATTCGTGTGAAAAAAGATCAAATACATTTTTGCAAATCGGGAAACATGTTTATAGGTAAGGTGAATTATCAGATGAAAACAAACGCAGAATTGCAACGCAAAACAATGGTTCAGACGTGCGTAGGAATGTGAAGCGGTAATACAGTGGCTAAACGAGTACCTACCTATCTAAGTAGGTTGCAAGCGCAGCAAAATGATAAGTAAAAGAAAGTCACACGACACTTCGATACCTATAAGTGTGCGACTGCAAATACTTTTAAAGGAAATAACAATAATGTAGATGTGTAAAATGAATAACCGGCTTATTACCACTGTTTTTTGTCGTTTTGCTGACGTTTTGAGACAGTTCAGAAGCCTCTTCATCATGAGCACCGCCCATGAAAAAGAGATGGAGAAGCTTCAGAAATCAGTCAGAATTTCAAAATGTCAAAAAAATATTTATTTTAATCAAAATTGGTTGAGCCATTTTGTAGGTACACCAATTTTCAGATAATTTAGTCGAGGATTACTTGTTAGACAATTTTCTTGTGATTTACCAGTTATGTGTGAATGAAATTAGTTCTATTTCTAACATTGAGTTATGATGTACTATGTACATAATAACGACAGGAGGCGACGCAGGAGGTTGTGGGTTCGATTCCCGCCTCGGAACAAATATTTGTATGATCTGAAGGTATTTGTTCAGGGTGTTCTGGGTATTTTCTATGTATAATGAAAAATATCTATCTATGTAATAAGTATGTATTAAGTACTTATATCAGTTATCTAGTATCCATAACACGAGCTCTGCTTAGCTTGGGGCTAGATAATGTTGTGTGAACTGTCCTGCGTTATTTATTTATTTATTCATGTAATTATTAATGTTAATATTATTATTTGTAATTATTAATTATGTAACGTAGTACAAAATACCTAAATTATTTCATGTTGCTTATTCCATCAACCTACGCTTACATATCTTTGTCTAGGAAAATATCTCGAGTGGAATACTGATTGGCCGATATTTTTACGCAATAATAGTTGTTTTAGTTTGTAACACAATATATTGAATGGATCTTGAACCGAATATAATAGTTCTAAATATAATTCAAGCCTACTCGTATTACGATACGAGATATCTCTTGGTATTTGTATCTGCTTACAATATATAAGAAATACTTCTATACAGGACGTATCATAAAGCTAGAAGAAATCCACTAGTTTAATACCTAATAGGCATTCCCCAACGAATGTCATGACGAACGGTCTAGAACTTCGTGCTATCTTTAAAATGTCGTTGTCCATCGAGACTTGCTAGATATAGTTCGTTTATTGCCCGTGGTACTACTTTTATTAATACCAGTAGTACCACGGGTAAAAAAAAACATAGAACTACCAACCGGTCAGTAGTTCCACGGGTTTTTTTTTATCCGTGTTACAAAAGTTAGTCGATATTTCATTTCAAAAAAATTACCAAGAATTTTTTATTAAGTTAATGTTCTTCATCGTAAAATCTAATTCCAGTCCACCCCAAGGTTGTCTGGATGAGATCGCTCATAGCGATAAAACCACCCAATACTCCAGTGACACAGAATAAATAATAGTACCCAGGAATTAGTTCGTATTAAATTTCTTAGTAGGTTATTTTACATGTTTTCTATCCTTCTATCTATCTACTTACCTGTTGCGTCGTCCGGTACGTCGTCACCACTCGAGAGCCTATAGCACAATACTAACAAAATAACACAATGACAATGATTCATTATTTATCACATTATTTTAAGAGCGCTTGTTTAGTTTTCGTTTTCTTTTTATATTTAGCTTTTAGTTAGCTTGGACATAATTCATTGTTGTATAAGATGGGAGAAGCCACTGGCTCCTAAAATACAGCTTTTATTTAGTTTGGGAGCCTATGGTTGTATATTCCCCTATATATATTCGTTGGTATAAGATTGGATATAAGGCTGCTAGCTTGATAAGGAATGTGTTATTACTGGAAGAAAGCGTTAGCAGAGTCAGTCGTGGGAAGCAATGGCGGCGATGAGATCACTACTTGTCACGTCTATATCCCACGATTGTGCAACCGGCGTTGAAAAGAGGCCCATTTGAGGCCAAAAAGGTATGTATGTATGTATCAAAGAGTTTTCCTATTTTTTTTAGTATTATTACTTATACAAGTTACAATTTAGTAAACATGTTGTACTTTCATTCTTCATCTTTAGTAATTAACCACAGTTTATGTGGTAAAGTACTAAAAATGAAGGCTTTCAGGCGCTATTTCTTTGCTGTGGTGTAAGAGATTCGTTTAGTTCCACACACCTAAATGCTTGTAGAATTTCTGTTACAAACAAGTCGTAAGCACTAGTAAATCGTTAAAGTACTGATTTACGGTCGAGTCGTGCAGAATGTTAACATTGCGAATGCAACAAATTGCTTTCACGGCAAATTTAACAGGAGCCTTTGGAGTATTTTAGAAATACATCTAAAATTTGTACAATTACTTCGTTGTAGTAGAGCTTTTTTGTGAAAGAGTTCGTCCAAACTTATACAATTACTTCGTAGTAGTAGGGCTTTTCTGTGAAAGTGTTCGTCCAAACTTGTACAATTACTTCGTAGTAGTAGAGCTTTTTTGTGAAAGAGTTCGTTCAAACTTGTACAATTACTTCGTAGTAGTAGAGCTTTTTTTTGAAATAGTTCATTCAAACTTGTACAATTACTTCCTAGTAGTAGAGCTTTCTTGTGAAAGAGTTCGTTCAAACTCGTACAATTACTTCGTAGTAGTAGAGCTTTTTTGTGAAAGAGTTCGTCCAAACTCGTACAATTACTTCGTAGTAGTAGGGCTTTTCTGTGAAAGTGTTCGTCCAAACTTGTACAATTACTTCGTAGTAGTAGAGCTTTTTTGTGAAAGAGTTCGTCCAAACTTGTAAAATTACTTCGTAGTAGTAGAGCTTTTTTGTGAAAGAGTTCGTTCAAACTTGTACAATTACTTCGTAGTAGTAGAGTTTTTTTTTGAAATAGTTCATTCAAACTTGTACAATTACTTCCTAGTAGTAGAGCTTTTTTGTGAAAGAGTTCGTCCAAACTTGTACAATTACTTCGTAGTAGTAGGGCTTTTCTGTGAAAGTGTTCGTCCAAACTTGTACAATTACTTCGTAGTAGTAGAGCTTTTTTGTGAAAGAGTTCGTCCAAACTTGTAAAATTACTTCGTAGTAGTAGAGCTTTTTTGTGAAAGAGTTCGTTCAAACTTGTACAATTACTTCCTAGTAGTAGAGCTTTTTTGTGAAAGAGTTCGTCCAAACTTGTACAATTACTTCGTAGTAGTAGGGCTTTTCTGTGAAAGTGTTCGTCCAAACTTGTACAATTACTTCGTAGTAGTAGAGCTTTTTTGTGAAAGAGTTCGTCCAAACTTGTAAAATTACTTCGTAGTAGTAGAGCTTTTTTGTGAAAGAGTTCGTTCAAACTTGTACAATTACTTCGTAGTAGTAGTAGAGCTTTTTTGTGAAAGAGTTCGTCCGGGAAAGTATCTCTATACCTATTTCTGCTGCAACGCGGTAGAGCTCGCATTGCTGTGTTCGCCAGTGAAATTACAGGGACATCTTTATATTTCAGGGTGGCGGACGCTGTGCAATGCCTCATAGGGCGCGCCCTAGGTGGACGTGACCTATGTGATAATGCACTGTTCATAGGCACGAGGGTACCGCTTATCATCAGGTGGGCCATCTGCTTGTTCCGTCATTCTAAGTAGTATAAAAATAAATTTAAAGCCAGAGGCAGGTGGGCCATAATATGCTTGATCCGCCATTCAAGTAGTTAAAAAAAAAGTCTGGAGATTAAATACTTTCAGCTAAATACTTATTATAACTAACAACTAACTATAACTTTGCATAGGTACATCTGATCGCACTGTGCCAACTTTCTCAAATCTAAGAACGATGTTTATTTTAACTAATTAATGACGAGGCACTGGTTGCGAAAAGGTTACAAAGCTAAGAGCATCGTCGAAGAGTTGCGTGTTTGTGTATTTTCTACCGCATACATTTCGGTGAGTGTGCTCAGGAGCAGCACGATTTGATCCCCTCGTCTCCATTCCGCCACCTGACGACCAGACGTGGAGAGGCGTTTCACCCTTTTGTTGTTGACATACCACCGTCGCGTACAAACCGTTTCTCAAACTCTTTCATCATGCGGACAGCAAAGGCCTGGAACTCTCTTCCAGCTTCTTTGTTCCCATTATCATACAACTTGGGCGTCTTCAAACGAAGAGTTAATAGGCATCTTCTAGGCGAGCGTGCTTAAATAGGCCTCATCGTCGGTAACCATCAGGTGAGATGTAGACAAAAGCAAGCAAATTCTAGGAAAAAAAAAAACGTTGTTCTTAGCATATTCAAGAAATCCTTTAGATGTAGGTACTTCGTCAACTACACTTGATTTGGTGAGAGATGGAGATTTCTTTATAGTTTAACATTTATGAAGAATCTTTGAACGCCTTTATCTCTCAGTTCCTCGAATGCATATCCCATCCCATCCCACTAATATCATTATCATTTTGGATGTTTAGATGTTTGTACACAATCTCGCCAAAATGGCTAAACCGATTTCGATGAACTTTGGTACACAGATATTTAATGGTCTGGATTGAGCTATAGGCTACTTTTTATCCCGGTAAAACAACAGCGAAGCCGCGAGCGGACACTAGTTGTAAATATACTCATACCAGCTCATTCAATATGGAGCATGTTCTTGATAAACTATGACTCTAATTTGGTACCGACATAATAAAACCTAAGATTCCAGTTTCCCAATAAAAATAAATAAATAAAAATAAATATTGCTGGACAGTTCACACAAAATTATCTAGCCCCAAACTAAGCAGAGCTTGTGTTATGGGTACTAGACAACTGATATACTTACCTACTTAATACAATATATTACATAGATAGATGTTTTTTATTATATATAGAAAATACCCAGAACACCCTGAACAAATATCTGCGGATCGCAAAAATATTTGTTCCGAGGCGGGAATCGAACCCACAACCTCCTGCGTCGCAGGCGAACGTTCGCCCGCCGCGCCACAGGGGTCGTCAAATAATAGATGAACATTAATAGATGCGTATAATAATGCTCAAATTAATACATACCTACCTACTAGAATGACCTACCTACTTTATATGTTAAAAATATTTTCTCATAAAAGTGACATTCTTAATAAATATCTTTTATTAAACCGAAATATGCGTGGGCGCAACTATCCCAGACACTGCGTAAGATTATTACAAATGTTATCGAGGACTTATTTATCTCTCAGAGTTCCACTAACAAGCGTAAAAGCTGATTTATACGTAATAGCTGGTTTATACGTACCCAGTACCCAGTCGCTGACGCCAGTGTCGCTGACGCCAGTGTCACTGGCGCCAGAGCTGGCAAGTGGTAGCAATATAGCGCGGGCCGCCAGCGGCTGGAACGGAATAGAGCTTCTGGCTATTTTTCAAGTCAGTTATGATTATATACTTGGCCAGGTATGCTGCTCCGAGATCCGATGGTCATGTGGTTAAACACCAGACTACGTCATCACCAATGAAAATCGAGACAGTCTCCGTGCTACCAGTAGAGTGTAATCTAACCGTGTATCTATGGCGCGGCGGGCGAAGGTTCGCTTACGTCGCAGTAGGTTGCGGGTTCGATTCCCGCCTTGGATCAAATATTTGTGCAATCTGTAGATATTTAATCAGGGACTTCTGGGTTTTTTCTATGTATAATAAATAATATCTATCTATGAATGTATCTATGTATTGTATGATGCGGATGAAACGCTTCTTCATCTGCTAGGTGAGTGTGGACCACTAATGCACAAACGCAGCATTCATCTGGGCAAACACATCCTCTGCCCGGATGAACTGAAACAAATCACCCCTAAGAAAATCCTACAGTTCCTAGCAGCTGTAGGTCTTAGCGGTGAACTATAAACGCCCTCTCCAGGGGCGGTGTGTAACAAGTGGCTATCACAATAGGCCTAACTGGTCGCAGTGACATAATAGCCACAATCAGCTAATACAAAAATAAAAAATAAAAATGTATTGTATTAAGGGGCTAGTCTGTGAAAACCCTTGAAAAGTGGTGTTTTGAAAAGCCTAGAACTTTCCAAATTTAGCTTTATTCTTAACAATATTTAGATCAGAAGAAAGAACACTTCAGGCTGAATAAAAATACGTTGGGGTTTTCTAAAGTTATTTCTAGATTTTGTGTAAATTGAAAAACTACCTACCCATTTTCACGAAATTGATCAAAATAGAGCATCTACATATGAGCCTAAATCTACGGAATTACAGCTATTTCTGAGAAATAAAACACTTTAGTATCATGTCTATACACATAGTTTTAAAAGTATGTTGGGGTTTTTAATCTTTTCATATAAAAGATGTGTAAAAACACGAAAACATTTTCAATTCGCCGTATCTACACGATTTCTACGCCATTTTCTGTCATTCCGTGGTTATCCACGGCGCTGGAAGGAAGGCCCTCGTTCACTTTTTTATTCACAGGTGAAAACGGACAACCGGTTACTTCGATATATCATTACAAAAACTTGTATTATTTTACTGAAAATTGTTGGTTTTCGTTGTTATAATTGTAATTCGGGTAATAAGAAACCAATGCAAATTCTTATTTATTTGAGGTTTGTGAAAATTTACCGGACTGACATGGTTTGACAGTTTAATCATACAGTCGTGAACACAAACCAATTCTAGAGATCCACCAACTTATCTGCAGAATGAAATGTATGTAGCTGATAGAAAAATGTAGGTAAATGGTTCTAGAGATAAGTTGGTGGATCTATACTTATAACATTGCAGGCCTCCGTAGTCGCTCGATGCAATTCTACGGTAGCATACTCACGAAGGAGTTTATATTGTGACCAAAAGAGTTTCGCTTAGCGATTTTCCTTAGAATATGCCTAGCTCTTTATACTAAGTGATTATCGTTTTTTTACAAAAATGTACTTGTTTATTTCCCGACTGAAAAACGATGTTTTTTTTTTTTTTTATTTATACTATCATTCAATTTTTATCTATGTTTGACTGTTTGTTACTAATAATAATACTGGTACTTCAAATTTTGATATCGAAACAATAAATAAATAAATAATGCTGGACAGTTCGCACAACATTATCTAGCCCCAAGCTAAGCAGAGCTTGTGTTATGGGTACTAGATAACTGATATACTAAATACAATATATTACATAGATAGATACTTTGCTGATACAATGCTGCTATTCAAAAAATCTCCATTAAAGTCCATGCTTTATTGGAGGCGGAAGATGAATAAACTGGTCAAGTGCGAGTCGGACTCGCGTGTAGAGTGCTCCGTACAAGTATGCTACCATATAAATAACTCTGTCAACATAGTAACAACTAGACCAATGGAACTTAGTATAGTCCTCGATAAGTCCTCGGTGAAACGTAGCCACACATTTTGTACATATTTTCGTTTCCCGTCGGAATTTAAAAACGTATAGCACAAAGTAATTAATTTTGTAAAAATTTAAATAACCTCCAACGTTGAACGGCTGGACTGATTTTGATCAAACAAAGCTAAAAAAACTCCCCACAAAAACAATAAAAAAAAAAAAAAACGGTTGATCCTTTCGGGAGCTACGATGGGACAGACACACAGACACGCCAAACTTATAACACCCTCTTCGTTTTTCGTCAGGGGTTAAAAATAAACGAATTCAGATTTTGGGTACCTACTAATTTTGGACGAAATTTATAATATAAAATACAAGCTAGGTATAGGTACCTACTGTCACCCGCGACTTAATTTGGACGCGTTATATTATTTGTAGTAGGTACAACTATAATAACTGGGTTATCTGTGACATACTAGTTCCTCATAGATAATCCAGTTGATCAATATTAATTTTATTGTAAGTTAGGTATGAGGTATGAGGTTGACGTGTTTGTATGAGCTTGATCATGTAACAAAAATGTATCCTAAATATAATCACCGTAACATATTATACGGTGGATATCTGAACAATTTTTTTTATTATGTGGTACTAAATACTACACATATGAATAGTAACATCATACATTACATATACGGTGCTTAAGACTAGTGTTGATATTCTTTATTGCACTTAACTACTTCTGAAAACAAAGGAATCGAATCTTATCATCGTCGCTTCTTATCGTCGTGCTTGTACTATTATTTATTCTGTGTCATCGTCTTGCTTAGTAAACGAAAACTGTACGAAAAAGTAATCCTTGACATTACAATCGCATTATATCGTAGTTTAGTAGTAGTAGAGTTTTTTTTTGTGAAAGAGTTCGTTCAGGAATTTACTACCAACCACAACTACTACCAGTAGTATTTCTGCCGCAAAGCACTAGTGCTTGTATTACTGTGTTTTAGTATGAAAGGTATAGTTGCCGGTGAATGCAGTGCAATGCCACAAGGGATGGACGTGACATATGAGGTAATGGATTATTAAAGGCAGACGTTACCGCTCATGATCAGGTGGGCCATCTGATTGTTCCACGTCATTCACGAAGATAAAAAGTGGGGGATTGGTGCCAGTCAGTCAGTGGGAGCTCAACAAACAGTGACTCACCAAAGCTGAAAAGTGGGTAGGTCGTGTGTGGCGAGTTATGCAAAGGCGATACTCGCGACGAAAAGTACGCATGTGAACGCTCTAGAAAATGCAAAATGGCTAAAACAAAGTAAATAAGTACCCAAAAGAAAAGTTTCTTCCAACTACTTAGTTATACCTAGTAATTTTGAACAAACTGAGGTGTGTATAACCTTTTTCCTTACAAATATTAGCTGTTAACCTACAAACGACACATAGGCCAGTCATCTTAAACATTCCAGGTCGTAAAAAAATTGCAAAGTTCGCACAGCTCTATCGAAGTTGCAAACTTGGTTTTACACAATTGGTATTTATCCTAACAACATCCCAAAAAAACAGAACCTTGCAACTTTTTGCGATCTTACACGATTTTTGTGTCTACGGTGACTGGCCTAACAAGACTGAAGGGGATTCTGAAAAAAAGGACTGGTTGCCTACAAGATAACAAAATCAGCAAATCAAATCTATGATTTTCAGGATTTTATAAATTGTGTCAATTCAAACAATACCTGTGTAAAGGTTCTGGAAACATGGGATTTTTATAATTATCGAGATCACGAATCACACACATGCTCCAGTTTTTTTACATCAAACGTACCTGAGAGAGATTTTGCTGTAAAAGTAGATAGGGAGGATTGAACCCCAAAATATAAACTAGTCACGGTGTTGAGTTAAAATCACAATATATTAACTAGTTTTTTTTAACACAAACATTGTTTTCTAGAAGCCGTACCAAAAGTTATGGCAAGATGTATAACTGCAGAAATAAAAGAAGAAATCATAATTAGTGCTATTTATACCAGAAAGTAGTAGTAGTAGAGCTTTTTTGTGAAAGAGTTCGTCCGGGGAAGTACTACCACCATACCTATTTCTGCCGCAAAGTAGTAGTGCTCGCATTGCTGTGTTCCGGTTTGAAGGTGCCGGTGAAATTACAGGCACATGAGACTTTTCATCTTTATGTCGCAGGGTGGCGGGCGCATTGCAATGCCACATAGGGTGCGTCCTAGGTGAACGTGTCCTATGAGGTAATGCACTGTTCATAGGCAGAGGTTACCGCTTAACATCAGGTGGGCCATCTGCTTGTTCCGTCATTCATTAGTTAAAAAAAAAAAAAAAAAAAAATAGGAGATACTTGTAGCAATATTTACCAACGTATAACTTCATCGTTAGGATGATTTAACTGACTGCTATAAAATAAGGTATACACCACTATTCCAAATACAACAAAAAAACATGGATAGTCAGTATTCTATAAAGATTGACTCTATGCAAAAAAAAGGTACAAAATAACAATTTCCAAAAATAACCATAAAAAAAGCGGCCAAGTGCGAGTCGGACTCGCCCATGAAGGGTTCCGTAGCAGCAAGTAACATAATATAAAAGTTCTTGGATGGATTACGATTAATGACGTATTCAAAAAAAACTACTTACTAGATCTCATTTAAACCAATTTTGAGTGAATGTTTACATGGTAATGTACATCATATATTTTCTTTAGTTTTATAATTCTCTTATTTTAGAAGTTATGGGGGGGGGGGGGGGCACACTTTTTACCACTTTGGAAGTGTCTCTCGCGCAAACTATTCAGTTTAGAAAAAAATTATATTAGAAACCTCAACATCATTTTTGAAGACCTATCCACAGATAACCCACATTGATGAAAAAATAAATTTGAGTTTCAGTTCTAAGTATGGGGAACCCCAAAAATAATTGTTTTTTTTTAATTTTTGTGTAAAATTCTAAATGCGGTTCACTGAATACATCTACCTACCAAGTTTCAACAGTATAACTCTTATAGTTTCGGAAAAAAAGGCTGTGACATACACGGACAGACAGACAGACAGACAGACATGACGAAAAATAAAAGATAAAGATAAAGATAATTTATTTGCTTAAACATATGTACAAATTGATGGTATAAATATTAGTAGGACACAATATGAAAATCCAAAGGGAATCCATAAGGGTTCCTTGTCTTTGAGTATGGAACCCTAAAAATGGGAACATTTGGTCAAAACAATTTAATAGTGCATGCGCCATGGAAAGCTACCAAGTTATTATTTCTACGCGTCACGTGTCATCGTACAAAGTCAAAAACAAGTATTATATCCATAAATTTATTCGGATTTTGTCAAGAAAACAAAAGTTTAAATCTTTTTAATTCCATTCGAAAAAAAAACACTACGCAGATTAAATTTGTACCGAATATACTTGGAATAGTCATTTAATTTAAATTTTATTTGTGTTTAAATTCAAAAATACAAAGAATGTTTAAAGGTATCTTACTAATATTATAAACGTGAAAGTTTGTAAGTATGGATGGATGGAAGGATGGATGGATGGATGGATGTATCTTTGTTACTCTTTCACGTAAAAATTGCTTGATGGATTTGGATGAATCTTGGAACGGAGATAACTGGACTCCCGGAATAACATATAGGCACATTTTTATCCCGATATTCCCACGGAATCGAGACCTATGCGGAAAACACCGCAGGGCGCAGCAGCAATGCGAATACTTTTCATCCAATGTTTTATTTATCTTTGTTTCTGTGTGTGTGTGTGTGTGTGTGTGTGTGTGTGTGTGTGTGTGTGTGTATTTTTGTGTGGAATATTGTTTGTTGACTGTTACTACTACATCCATGTTGGTGACACAAATAAATGTTTTTCTTTCTTTATTTCTTTCTTTTCAATGTACCAGGCGAGCAGCAGAATGCAGGAGTAATTTGGTAACCGAATATCCTATCCTAATTACTCTTTCACGTAAAAACTACGGGATGGATTTGGATGAAATTTGGAATAAAGATAACTAGACTCGCGGAATAACACAGGCACATTTTTATCCCGATATTCCCACGGGATCGAGACTTACGCGGGTGAAACTTACTTCACCAGCGTAAGTCTAATAATACTAGCTTTATAATACTCCGCTACTTAATAATCCTGCGCAGACGAAGTCGCAGGTTACAGCTAGTAAAATTATAAATTGAGTACTAAAGAAAAATATAATACACAAATAAAAAGATTCAAACATTTACAAGAGAGCGCCAATGTTTAGGTGAATAAAGGTGGTGGGTGTTTAGGGTGTTAAGGTGGTTTTGGCGCTAGGCACTAAGCACTTATGCGAACTGAAATGCACTTTGTTGCGTCCCAGCAAGGTTCGTTATTTTTTTTTCACGATGTGAGCCTTTTGTTCTTGCTATTATTTATTCTGTGGTCTTACTTACAGTTTTTTTTTCTCCCAGCTCAATAAAGTGTATAACTGAGTTAGTAGTTATGTTACCGCACATAAGATTAGTAAATCTTGAGCATATTCCGTTTGTTGAACACCATAACAAAATCCCTAGACATGCGAACAGTAACTATGTTACATACGGCGCACATGCTTAGGTAAAGCACGTTCTAAAATAATTTTACACTAAACAAGTATTATTTACTAAAAAATAAAAAAGCATTAATGTTATCACGATATAATAAACACAGTTTTAAAGGGAATGATCGTAGCGATCGTACAGATCAAAATCATAACAGATAAATATTTACAAAGACATTGATCACTAATATAAGATAAAAAACTTTAGGCGCGAATATCTCGTAACAATATTTCTTGTAGTTACGGTTGTCGCAGACTACGTATTTGTACACTGATGGTAATAGCATAGCTCTCTCCATGCATAGCCCGCTGTGATACTTTGAGCTTTTGTGTGTGTGATAGTTAGCGATCACGTCTCAGTCACGTAAGTCATCTCTGGCAACACGCACTTATTAAGATGACTGAAATAAAGTCCTCGAGTGGCGACCAACAACCGGACGTCGCAGTGTGGGAGGGGAACTTCCAATGTACCAAACTTTATAAAGGTCGCGGGAAGTCTGTGGACGGAGGCGGCTCAAGACCAGTCGTCGTGGCATTCTATGGAAATGTTATATTTCCAGCTGGGCGGATGATGATAATTAATAAAAATAAGGCAAGTAAATATAAACATGTTTGTTTTCCCCTAGGTAGGTACATACCTACTTATAACTCACTTTTTTATTTTTTGTTGTGTCTAGCTATTGCGGATCAAGAGATACAGCGTTTGTCAAAATCACTTTTTTTGTATGGGGGCCCGCTTTAATTTTTAATATTAATAGAATAACAAACAATACGTCCAAACTTTATGACCCTAATTAATAATAAATAATAATAATAATGTTGGACATTTCATTATCTAGCCCCAAGCTAAGCAGAGCTTGTGTTATGGGTACTAGATAATTGATATACTTAATACAATATAATACATAGATAGATATTTTTTTATTATACACAGAAAATACCCAGAACACCTGAACAAATATCTGCGATCGCACAAATATTTGTTCCGAGGCGGGAATCGAACCCGCAACCTCCTGCGTCGCAGGCCAACCTTCGCCCGCCGCACTACAGAGGTCTTCAACACAATTGATTTTAGGGTTTGAATTTCCTATAATCCTTTCATAAAGACGCCAAACCAATTCATGGCATGTTTCAAGAAGTAGGTACTATTATTTATTCTGTGGTTGTACATGGAAATTAGAATTTAGAAGCCGATAAATGTTTGAAAATGTCTTACTAGTCATGTCAAATGCAACGTCCTCGCCGCGCCGTTTTTTTATGCCAATTTGTGGTCAGTATGTTTCAATTACGTGAATTTCTTCCAACATAGTTTGTAGGTACCTATATGATTTATTTGTTTCTTTATCCGTCTTTCTGTACAAAATAACTCGAAAAACTGTTACTATTTTGACGAAATAGGATTAAATTAATAGTTTTAAATAATAAAATCACTGTATGAGCGTTTTTTTAAACAGCCCTACACGTGTAGGTTTTTTTTGTTTTTATTTATTTCATACACAATATATTTTACACATTTAATTAGGTATAATATTGTACCTTAAAAACCTCCTACCTAAAAGGTAGGTATATAAGTGGATGAAAGTTAATGGAAAAAAAAACATCAGCAGGAAGTTTGGCAGAATAGTGAGTTTTGAGGCGGAGAAAATGATCTAATTTGGGCCCTGCTGGGAAAAATCCTGATTCCCAAGATATTTTTCTGAGCAAGGTCCGTCGTTCAATACCGGTTTAAATTGGGTTGTATGGGTTTGTACGAGGTTTTAATTGATTCTTAAAGTTTAAGACTTGTATGAACTCTAGGGAGGTAGGGTAGGCTAAACCCTCTGTTTTTAGGAGTTGGAAGGGTTTTTTTAAAGGTTTGTAGGGCTTCTTAGGTTGTGAGAGTTTTTAGGGCGTTTTTGATTTAATTTTGTTTTTTTTGGTCCTGTATTTTTTGGTTATTTTTGTGGGTTTGTTCATTTCTTGCCCATGTTCATTTGCGATTCGGTTATGATGGTTTTTATATAGGTACTAACTTTGCACCCATATTGGTACAGTTATTGAAGTTGTTGACCACTTTGTCTATTTGGGGTAAAATAAAACGAATAAAACTGTTATAAAATATAACGAAACCTGAAGCACACAGCATAATATGTAAAACACAACATGTGCACAGAGATTTCTCAAGTATCCAGTAGTGGAACGCCTGGGACTTCGCCCGCGTGCAGTTTTTGCTATACAAACTTCAACATCCCGCTGCACCACTTTAGGGTGTGTATTTAGGAAATTCCTTTCTTAGTGCACCGCTATACCACAAAAGAAATGTACCTATGTGAATTTCAGGTCCTATGTAGGTCCTATATAGGTGGTATACATTGATTTTATTTTCACATTTATCTGATTACGTACAGAACAAAAATTCAATGAAGTAATTGACAAAACAAGTAATGTGTTTTCTACACAATTGTACGGTTGAGAGGTTTGTTTACCTAATTAGTTCCAAATCCCACCGCAAGGTGGAGGTCACAGGTAATGGAATAGTGTCAAAACTCGATGTGTCATTTTCACAGACCACTCTCTTAAGTAAGTATATCAGTTATCTAATTTTCACTAGAAACGGGATATCGGGGAAAAGTTATATCAGTTATCTAGTACTCATAACACAAGCTCTGCTTAGCTTGGGGCTAGATAATGTTGTGTGAACTGTTCAGCATTATTTATTTATTTATCTAAGTTATTACCTGTCCGATCCGATAAACCCAAAAGGTTTTTACAAACAAATTACGTTCATGTGTTTTATTTTTAACCCCCGACGCAAAAACGGCGGGGTGTTATAAGTTTGACGTGTCTGTGTGTGTGTGTGTCTGTCTGTCCGCTCGTAGTTCCCGAACGGATGAACTGATTTCGTTTTTTTTTTTGTTTTAAATGTGAATCTGTCGGGATTGTTCTTAGCTATGTTTGATCAAAATCGGTTCAGCCGTTTCATTGCGTTGAAGGTTTTTTTAATTTTTACAAAATTAATTACCGTACTTGTTTCTTTAATGCTGTTATTGTTGCAACAAAGTAGCAACTGCATTGTGACGTCATCTTGTGTAATTCACATGCTAGTATCGGAGTAGCAGACCAGCCGAGCGATTAGCTATCTCCTGTTGCTAAAATCATGCAACTCACCATGTTGCTAAAAAAGCTTGATTGCAACAAAAAGCCTTTTGACATGAAGTGTTTCTATCGATAGTAAGAAGTAACGATCATGTACCGCTGTTTCAATTAATAATGACAGCATTTGATCGCAACACAACCTATTGCAATAGAAACAAGTTTTTTCAAAGGTTAATGAAAGGTTTCAAACGATAGAAATCTAAAAGATAAGTCATAAAAGTGGATTTGTTATTGTTTGAACATGGTTTTAATTACATTCCAAATCAAATAAAAACATTCAGGAACTAGGTACCCACGTACAAAACAATTTAAATGTCTATGTTTAGTATGTATCTTTCATTTTAGGTTAGGTACCATGTCGAGAGCATATTTACTTGCATTTATGGAGGAGCAGCGTCGCCAGTGGACAATGAGGAAGCGTTTTATAATCGAAAAGGCCCTCAAAATATTAGGTGTGAGTAAGCAAACAAAAATACTATGAATTGCAATACAAAAATCTTTTATTATTCATTATTTATAATAACATTAATAAATTATATCAATCAATATTTATTAAATGTTTGTATTGTACCTAAATTGTTATTTTATTGACCCAGCGAAGCAAGGTAAGTAGGTACCTATCATGTTTGTCCGATGATAACTTCATAAAATTTGGTAAGTCGAACTGCACTCTAAATTATTTATTTGTTGGGCAGCCGATTCTTCTTCCGTCAGGCACCTACGGGCTGTCTGAGGGTCCAATGTTGCATTGTAGAGGTGTTTATTCGGGAGACAAGCCTCCGATGCGCCTCTCCTTCAACGCGTACGCCCAGGCTGGATCGGTAACATGATCTAGAAATTAAAAAGAAAATAAGCTATAAAAAGAAAATGACCAGTAACCAAAGCCCGAGTCTACGGTTTCTAAAATTATATGGTTCTTGGGAGTTTTAAATTTTGTAACTAAACTTATTGTTTTTTTAAAAGATTAAATAATGCCCACGTTATTAACCTGACGCAGCCGGTAGAGTTTTTTCCTCGTTAGTTGAATTACTCGCTGAAGAAACCCCCATCGCAATGTTTCAGCTGAACCAATTTTGATAAAACATGTTTAAGAACCATCGCTAAGAAAACCTGCTTACAAATTAAAAAAACGCCATTCAAATCGGTTCACCCGAGCTACGGTGCCACAGACAGACAGACTGACACACACACACACACACACATAGCGGTCAAACTTATAACACCCCTCTTTTTACGTTGGGCTTTAAAACACATCTGTATCATTATTACAAAAAAATCTATCCCTGGATTTCAGAAGGTACGTATAATGAAATGCGGACTTAGGGCATTGTATAGGCTAAACAGACACATGAAAATACCGTTCCATACCATAACGGGCTGTTTGGGGATAATCTTGAATCTAATTCAAAAACTCACAATCTCAACAACACAATAACGTAGAGAGAAGGGAGAGAGAGAGAGAGAGAGAGAGAGAGAGAATGATATGAATCCTTTGCGCTTTGTCTCCAGAAACACTTCAAGCACTTCTGGTCCTGAGCCTCGCCATGGTAACTCCTGGGATCCACCAGCTAAGGAACGACTCATCCAGAGCATGTTCGCTGGCTGACTTCACCTCGAAGGCTCAGTGCTCTGAGGAGACTCATCATCATCTTGTTTGCCGAGGAGGGTTCACCGAGTACTGGATAAAGGGAATAAGGTACCTTAGCCATATTTTGTATATTTCTTAATGGTTCTAACTACCATTCATATTAAACATCTCCATGACCGTGACCCGAGAGCTGGCTCTTATCTGGCTCAACGCGTTAGTATTGCCATTCAGCGTGGCAATCTCCTTGATCGAAATAGCCAGCATCTTAGGGATGCTTCCGTCTGGTAGTGATTTGTATCAGTTGAGCTACCTTTAGATCGTTTGCAGCGGTCTTCAGGTAGCACAACTGTTTCATTTGTATTTTTTTTTAAACTTTTTATAGGTAACTACTTGTATTAGTTGTATTATTATTTCTGTAAATAAATGTATATTTGTTACTTCTCTATTGATTAATTATTATACTGATTGAAATTCGTTGATTGAAAAAAACGGAATTAATTATTAATTGGAATTAATACTCGTAAGGGCGTTTTACGCGCGAGAGAAGCCGGTTGGAAAATAGTGTACTAGCTATTTGGACTATACGTTATGTAGGTACCTAGACAACGTTTTAGGTACTTCCGGACAAACCAACAAGATGCGACTACAAACATTAACTCCGGCACATGTTTGTGGTTCCCACGATCTGCTACCTAAGGGATAGTAGCAAAAAACATTGGTTTAGCATTTTAGCAATAATTAGTCGAGTTAATTTTTATCTTTCTCAGAATTTCGTGGCTGTAACGTGAGACTTTGAGTGCGTTAAATCTCGAAATGTCACACTGAAGTACAATTTATCGTATAATAAATTAATCTCAATGGTAGGTTATAAAAAACGCTACGCACATTTGTGATAATTCTGTTTTTTGCTATTTCTTAAGGTCGTTCAAACACTTCAAAAAGGGTCTCTTTATATATAATCGGTCATAAAAGAATAGTTTATTTTATGACCGAGTATATATAAAGAGACCTGAAGAATAAGGTCTGAGATATATGAAGAGAAATTCTGAGAAAGATAAAAATTAACTTGACCAAAAATTGGTAATTTGCTTCCAATATTTTTTGCTACTATTCCTAAGCAGATCGTGTGAACCACATGTGCCGGAGTTCATGTTTGGAGTCACATCCTGTTGGTCAATAAACAGCTCACGCTTGTAACATGCCTAACATGTACCTAAACTACTGACTTGAAGGAGAGTGAAATCGCAGCCTTGCATTTTCAATGCCCGGCCGATACACCACGAGTGCCCATTCAGCAGTTGCAGATTACTGGGAATATGGAAATGGAATATGGTGTCGTCATTCTATCACTGGCTAACCTACATTGACCAGTCGTATACTCTGGTAATTTTAACATTAGAATAACTTACCTTTCATACGTAACTTGTAATAAAAGAATAAAGTACTTTTAAAGTTTTTTTTTTTTTTTTTTTAAACCATTGGCTGTGGCTAACGTTATTCGCTGTTAATCGACTCGCAGTTTTAGCGGAGTCGCAGTCAGCTTAGTCGCAGTCATCTATTATTTCGCACAATTATTTCGAAATTCTCATAGCTCTTTTAGAATTTCAGCCACTTTTTCCTACAAACTTCACCACACCATTTTAGAAGAAGTCGAATTTCCTAAATAAATAAAATAAGTAATAAATATGCCGGACAGTTCACACAACATTATCTAGCCCCAATCTAAGCAGAGCTTATGTTATGTTGTGTGTTGTGAGCAGGTACTATGTAGATTTAATACATTAGGTACAAAGATAGATATTTTTTATCATACATATAAATAACCCAGAACACCCTGAACAATTATCTGCAGGTCGTATAAATATTTGTTCCGAGGCGGGAATCGAACCCGCACGTCGTGTGAAGCAATAGCTGCGATGAGTTCACCACTTGACATGTCTATATTCCACGATGGTGCAACCCACTGTGAAAAGAGGCCCATTGAGGCTCTGCCTACCCTTCGGTGAAAAAGGCGTGTGTTTATGTACGCTTGTATGTATGTATATTATTTTTATTCTGCCGCCTACCTACTTGTACCTAGTCACTGGACTCGCTACTTCAAGAACTCGGCACTCCGGCGAAGGAGTGTGGAGGAGATCGCCAAGGAGAGTGCGGTATCCCTGAGGCAGGAACAATGTGATTGAATAGCCCTAGGCTAAGACCCTCGGCCTCTTATTCATTCTGATTAAATATATTGTCAAATCTTTTAAAATAGGTAGGTACCTACTACCTATTTCATTCTCTCATCTCATAATGTGCTATTATCGCTTGTATGCTTTTCGGGTTCTCTTTGATGTTTGTTGGTTCACTTTCCTTTCATTGCCGTATCTTTCACTTCTGGTCGTATTTTTGCCTCATTTATGGCGAAATTTCTTAAATAAACGGACAAATGTGAGTAGAAACTCAAGTCCTGAGTTTTCCTTATCGTTCTTTTGCCATAACTTAATTATATTGATTTTGTAGATCATTTTCCTACAAACGTCATCATCTCATTTTAGAGGTAAACAAGTTATTAGAAATGTTGTAAAAAAAAACTCGAGTAATTTCAGTGTTTGGTTTGTAAATTGGAAATTAATCAATTCGAAAAACAGAACACCCTGCCTAGGACACATCGAATTGAGTCCTTTTTTCATCATCAACTTCCAAAGATTGCTAGGATCATTATTAGTGAAACAATACAGGGAAAAATTGAGAAATTTAAAGTTTTAATCAGGTCAATGGTTTAATGCTTTAATTGGACGCGTAACGTGACTAAAGTACGGAAATGTTTGGAAAAGTTACTACAAAATGCTACAATTCAGCATAATGTTAGGTTAAAATAACTCTACAAAAGCTTCAGGAGCGTGTCCTAAGTAAATTGTATCTGTTTATTATTATTCCACTGATGAGGTAAGCCATCTTTGTAGGGTAGGCAGGTACAACTCAGAACTTTTAGGGCTGCCAACTTTTAAAGGAACAAATACGAGTATGATGTGTTTTCGAGCGTAGAAGTTGCGTTCGACACATTCTGCCATTTTCGAAAAGACACATGCCCTCTTTTAAGGTAGGGTATAACGCAAAATTACCAATCTTAGATTTTTTAACTGACTAAATCAAGTACAATATTCAAATTAAAAATATGCGTGGATACTATATTATAATACTGAGTGATCCTCTAAACAGAAACAACACAGGACAAAATATTCTCGATAAAAAAAACACAAAGTTTCCTCTAACTTTTGGCTAGATTTGATTGTTTGTCAATATGGTAAGTACAGACTATTGTGTCAAAAATTTGATAAATAAAATCAATACAATAAAACGGAGGGTTCACCCACGGGGTTATTTAAAATTATCTATATTTCAAGAGATATTCAATAAAAACCGCTTTTTCGAGCGGCGCGTGGCTTTTTTTTTGTATGAAGATTTCTATCTGCCGCGAGCGCAGTCCTGAGGGAAGCCACTGAGAAGAAGAAGGAAGCTACATTCCGTTTTACGTCGACTTTTATTTTAAAACAACATCATGAAAATAAAGGAAATTTGCCATAATATATTTTTATTTTTTGAATATTGACCTCGTACGTAACACCCTCTCTCTGTGCATCGTTTCCTCAGGGCAGAGGGTCGCGGCCTCTTTGCATTATTTTTCTTTTCGTAACACCCTATGATACGATATTACATCGTAGGGTTGGCAACCCTAGTAGGTATTTGACGCGAAGTTATTTGCAATACTTCCCAACTCTACCACGATCTGAGACTTGTTGCTTTAAATCGTTCGTTCCATTGACCTGAATTCCTGTAAAGCGAGCAACTTATTTCCCATTTCAGAACTGCCTTTTATAAATGGCTTGTGCCGTTTTGCTTCAATTTTTTGTAATGCCATGAACACCCAAGGTGAAGTATTTGTTTCCATTTTCAAAAAGCCTTTGAGCTTGTTGCTAATGATGTCCTTCTTAATAAGGTAAGCATTTTTGGATTTACCCCTAAGCTACTGAGATTTTTTGCAGACAACCTGCGTGACAGAAAACAGTTTCAGTTAAACACAGCAATGCGAACACTACTGCTTTGCGGAAAAAAATGCCTTTTAGTAGAGCTTTTTAGTACCTAGTAGTAGTAGTAGAGCATTTTTGTCAAAGAGTTCGTCCGGGGAAGTGCTACCACCATACCTATTTCTGTCGCAAAGCAGTAGTGCTCGCATTGCTGTGTTCCGGTTTGAAGGGTAAGGGTGCCGGTGAAATTACAGGCACATGAGACTTTTCATCTTTGTGTCTCAGGGTGGCGGGCGCAGTGCAATGCCACATAGGGTGCATCCTAGGTGGACGTGACCTATGAGGTAATGCACTGTTCATAGGCAAGTAAAAAAAGGTAGGTACCTACTTCCCTGAAAGAACTCTTGCACAAAAAAGCTCTGCTACTAGCAAAAACCAACCATTACCATTTACCATTAGGTAGGTACCTACCACCATGGTTTTTACCAACCATGTTACGATTCATGGATACGTTTGCGAAATATGTTTTTTTTAAAGTCAAGTTTACCCTCTTCTGCCATGTAAACGGTTGTTTTTGGGTAGGTACCTATGTGGAAAAAAACAGGACATTAGTAGGTATATAAATATAACGAAGTTAAAAGGAAAACTATCACAGAATAATAATAATAATAGGCTTTACAAGCAAAATGTACCTACTTGGAGAAATTTCGTACAAATTCCATTGAAAATTAGTTGTGTAAAACAGGAAAGCTCGCTTCTTCCGCTTATTGTGACCCTACAATGAGCGTGGCCCGAAACGCACTTGGCCGGTTTTTAATACATATATTATATTCAGTGTTTTGTTATGTTTGAAAACAGCCTTGACTTACGTAATCGCATCACGATCAATATTAATCTTGGCATTTGTTTGGCATCTCCGATTCTTGAAGGTGCTCGTAGGTAGGTAGCGGGCTCCAAAGCCTGTGTATGAAACTATGAACCAGCACGTGTTCTGCCGCGAGTACGCAACATTTCGCTTCCCTACGGCTATGAATTTTTACATACATACATAGACCCACGCCGTTTTCCCCGAAGGGGTAGGCAGAGCCTCAATGGGCCTCTTTTCACAGTAGCTTGCACAATCGTGGAATATAGACGTGACAAGTGGTGAGCTCATCGCCGTCATTGCTTCCTACGACTGACTCGGCTAACGCTTTATTCCGGTACACATTCCATAATAAGCTAGCAGCCAGGACAACTCTTATACCAACGAATCTTATCAACAAGTCTGGGTAATCCATTAGTCGGCTTTTACGTCATCCACGGGAGGAGACGAAGGGGTCTATTCTTAGGCCGAACACACCTCAAGGGTGATGTGTCCACCCTTGCGTTTATAGGGTCAAATTCTATGTACGTCCCAGCCAGTGCTATCAGTAGGCGTTCGGCCGCAACATTACGTCTCATTAATATTTATAGGAGTAATTTTAAGAGATGAGCATATCACGGGCTATCAAAAATCAAAATCAAAAATCTTTATTTCAGGCTTACTGAGAAATGCACTAAACCTAAACAGTAAGCCCATATCAACATAAATACCTTAGAAATTAGAAACTAACATACCTACATATAATAACTCTTTATTTATAAATTAATCTAACACACGTGTGATCGCCGACGCGTCGCGATCACGTGACAGACGGCCCTTGAACCGCCGGAACTTCACCCCTTTCGGCCAGAAGTCAGAGTTCAAGTTGATATTCACATCTTCCGTAGGGACCTTCACTATATTAGAGCTAAAGCCCACATTATGACGAGAGTCCAACTTCATGACCCTCAATCTCACTCCGACTTTCTTCTTGATGTACTCCACCACCTCTGCGGTCTTCACGTCGAAGTAGACGCGGGACTAGGGCTTGCAATCTGGATATTCGGATATCCGAATTATCCGGATATCCGTCAATTTTCAAATCCAGATAAAGACGTCCGCAATATCCGGATAATTCGGATAATTCGGATAGTGAAATTCATCAAAAAATTACGATAAGAATCTAAATTTTAAATACTGATCCTTTCTTTTACATGTTTGTCACAATATACATAAAGTACCTGAGGGACCTAGCTTACCTAAGTGTTTGCAAAATGTGTGAAAACTCGGAAAACCGCGTTTCACCAGAGATGAGAGTGAGACCTAGCTAGCAAGAAATTAAATGAAAGTTTTGCTAGAAAGCAAAACTTTCGTATTGGAAATAAAGTTACAGTGTCGACAAAAACATAAAGCTGCACTGTGAATTTACTTACCTACCTCATAAACATAACGCATTTAACACTCGACTCATGATAAATCATACACGGCTTAATACAGTAAAAACGTTGAGTACCACTTTGCCGAAAATTCAGCGATATAGCCGAATATTCGGCCGAATACGAAAATTCGGTAAACCTGTCGAATATGCCGAATACCAAATATAAATGAATATTCAGCCCATCCCTAATTATTAAATAAATAAATAAATAATAAATAATGCTGAACAGTTCACACAACATTATCTAGCCCCAAGCTATTATGATAGTAGTTTTAATTTTACCATAAAGAGCTACCGAATTGGTTAAAGTGATTAATATTTTAATGGTTGGTGAATGTTGGTTTAATTTAAACATGAATAAAGCTATCTATAACCACCATTTTACTTTATTTAAAAAAAATTAAAGCTTTTCGAAATTATCCGTACTATCCGAATTATCCGGATATCCGAATACTAAAGTTCACTACTCTCCATATTATCCGGATAGTAAAAGTTTATGGATAATGTGAGCCCTACGCGGGACACGTAGATCTGCGTAGTGAATACCTCCGCTCAGAAGTGCTGCTCACTGGATAGATGAGTACTAGTATAGTATTATTTTATCTGTGGATGAGTATAGGATAGTCCCTCGGTAGTTTGTTACGTTTTTTTAAACTATTTAGCCATTCTACATAAACAATCACTAGAACAGGGGCCCATTTCTCAAAAAATAAAAGTTACAAGTTAAAGAGTGAGTATAACCATGTTTACGCGTTTTCCTTTTTACCTATAATAACAAAATAACAACGTTATAGCACAGACTAAATAATAGTAGAAGGTTATAGCAACAAACTAGTAGTTTGTTATTTTTATTAAGTTATTAAGTATTTGTATCTTGTTAGTTTGAAAAATGGTTCCCAGAACTGTGTTTTTTACCAGGGAATTTCCATCAAAGTTGCGAATATCTCAAAACTGTTTATGTATGACTGTTTAGCGAAGAGTCTGTGTACTATTCAGCACGTGCCGGTGTTGGCTTATCATAGACTTAGGATACAGGCGTCCAAGCGAGGGTAAGGCCGTGTGCACACGAGACGGTTTCTCGCCGGAGCAAAACCCGGCGTCAAACCGGGTCTACGTCCGGTCGTCAGTCTTGATTTTAGAAATAATAAATAGGTATATATAAATTAATTATATAGATAGTAAATGTTTATAAATGATTTATTTATAGTTATTATTGGTTTATTTATTTTGGTACACTATGAAGCCAATACCACGACCGACACCGGCGCTAGCGCCGACTCGCACCGCGCAACCGCGCACGGTTCTCTTTCTGTTAACATATAGGATGTACCCATTATCTTCTTTGTATTTTTTATCGTCTTTTTTGGCTTTTTATACATGTGCCACGCAATAATACATTTTCTCTTTACACTCAACATTTTGTACGTCCACAATTCACAGAATGAAAAGAGCGAAGTACAAACCTCTTGTGTGCAAGCTCGGACGGTTTCTACCCGGCGCTGGCAAAAAACCGGGCCGTGTTAAAACCGTCTCGTGGGCGTGAGCCCTTATAGGGTTGCTACGTATTCTTACGCTTATAGTTAGGAATGTTATAACCTCATTCAGTTTCTATGAGCATTGTATTGTTCCAGACGAGAAGTACTATCGCTTCAGGTCCTCGAGTGGCCGGGAGAATGCTTCAACATGGCCCACCTGCAGCAGCACTTCCCTGCTCTCCGTGTGTTGGAGCTCGTTAACTGTACGACCCTCAAAACCTTCAGGGGACGCTTCACATCGGGGAACCACATCGAGGTATCCACATGAATTTTCACTAAGCTTGTGTAAAAATTTCGACTAGGGTTCTTGTTGAGCCATAACAAATTATAACCTGACTTGATTTTAATTACCAATTAGTAATATTGGATATTTTTTAGTAGCAGTAGAGCATTTTTGTGAAAAAGTTCGTCCGGTTCGTCAGTAGTGCTCGCATTGCTGTGTTCCGGTTTGAAGGGTATGGTTGCCGGTGAAATTATAAGCACATGAGACTTTTCATCTTTATGTCTCAGGGTGGCGGGCGCAGTGCAATACCACATAGGGTGCGTCCTAGGTGGACGTGACCTATGTGGTATTGCATTGTTAAAGGCAGAGGTTACCGCTTAACATCAGGTGGGCTATCGGCTTTTTCCGTATTAACGAAGCTAAAAAAAAACTAAACATCCTAGATTTCAGAATGATCTGTGAGCTCATGGCTAGTAAGTAGGTCAGGTCAGTCAGTACGGACATAAAAAGGAAAATTTGTCTTGCAAAAGGTGATGAAGCAGGTTTTGATAAATGTTGTTGCGGTCCTAAATTAATGTAAGTTTTTGAGCTCGGGGGCCCAGACGCTGGCCGGGGCTGGTTACTCATAAAGAACCTGTTATGTTATGTTTAGTCCTATATTTAGTTTAAGTAGGTACTACACGAGTGTAATTGTTTATAATCAAATAAATAAATAAAATAATGCCACTAAAGTTGACCCTAGTACTTTATTCTGTGACCCTACTAAAATATTGTACTTGATTGTATATGCCAGGACAGGAATAAAGAACATAAAATTCCTAAAAAAAATCGGCAATATATCTCTGTGAGTATAGTGATAAAGGTGGCGGCTCGCACCTGTGCCTACCAAGGTCGCAAACTTGGATTTTTAATGAGGACTCCAACCCTAACAACATAGGTACCTATATATCAAAATAGTCGCTACACCTTTACCTTTTGTAGGCGAAAATCAACACAGACTGGACTATACAAGTATAATATATTAGCTAATATACTTGTTTTGTAAATTTGTTCTATGTCGGTCTATTATTAATAATTTGTTCACTAATGAAGCCCCGGAAAAGATTAATTCATTCGACGTATCACTGGTTCTTTCTTGGTCACCTTAGTTTGTGTTACTATTCCATTTTGATCTTCAGCCCTCAAGCAAAGTTAGCTTTCGCTCCCAAATCCATTGAGGTAATATGTACTATGTACTACATATTACCTCAATGCCCAAATCACAGATTTTTCGCTCTTATCCTATCTAATGTTACTGCTGGCCTTCTGGCCGATATTGATACGGGATTTCAAAAGACCTTTCTCTAATAGTTTACAAATTCAAACGAAGCCTCGTAAATTTGCATACTAATTCAAAGCTTTTAGTTAGACAAGTTATAATTGAGGTTTCAAATATTTTGCAAACTGGTTGGTTTTATACAAGCGGTACTATAAGTAAGTACGTACTACAAACTTTTGGGTACGAGTTAAACAGAAAACGATTTGCTTTTCGTAGAATGGCCTTACCGAGATGGTTAATTAAAAGCGTCGAAAATTCAAAATGAAACAAATCCTTTGTGAAGAGGTACTTCATCCCTTTATGAAAAACGTAGCCTCGAGGAATGTTAGGAAGCTATCATTATTAAAATTGCTATAGCTGTAGGTAAAGGTACATTTTTTGTGGAAACATAATGTTTGCAAAACAAGCTTTCATGAAATGTATTTCAATTAGACTCGAATTATTTCGATGATACATTCGATAATCAAAACTGTGATATAAGTAATCAAAATGACTCCAAACACGCCCAGTCTACTATTATCTATGGAGAAGTTCCGTTGTCCACTTCCCCCACCATCATCAAATAAGCTCGCTGTCACCATAATATTGTATTGTTATCGGAACTTGACAGGTAGGTATGAAATAATAAATAACAACTCAATCAGATAACAGCATCGAGCATACGGAGGCCTGCAATGCTCTAAGGATAACAGGCACTGAGTCTAAAGCAAGATTTCACCTAAACTAACCAAAAACCTAAACTACCAAAAGCTTAAGGACCTCTGTGGCGCGGCGGGCGACGGTTCGCCAGCGACGCAGGAGGTTGCGGGTTCGATTCCCGCCTCGGATCCAATATTTGTGCGATCTGCAGATATTTGTTCAGGGTGTTCTGGGTATTTTCTATGTATAATAAAAAATATCTATCTATATAATGTATTGTATTAAGTATATCAGTTATCTAGTACCCATAACACAAGCTTTGCTTAGCTTGGGGCTAGATAATGTTGTGTGAACAGTAAAGCAAGCATTATTTAAAAACCTACCCCTACTTAAATGTGACGGAAGATGCGTTTCGGTACTACCCGTAGATGTAAGTAAAAAAGGGGTAGTACCAAGAGAAATTTCATTTCTTGTAGCACCTACCTAGTAAGACGGTAGTACAATTCTCATCGTACTAATAAAGCAGTCGCTAGTAACACCCCTCTTAATATGAGTTAAGACGCTGTGTTAAAATTTTGGAGTCGTTGCGTTACATGATCACTCACTAACAGTAAAGGTTACAAACTTGATGTTAATACGGTAATTACTTGAGGATGTAATCTAAATAAATCATAGACTAGAAACACGATTGGTGAAACTTTTCTCTACAATACCTTTATTTTTTGAAATTGGCCCTTTAAAGCCCGTTTTAGGTCCCTTCTAGGACTAGAGAAAATATTAAGCATATTTTTTTATACTATTCACTAGGTAATCACATTACTCAGATGAATTATAGATCATTTATTTTTTATATTTGCTACTTTAGAAGCATAACGAAGTTTTATCATTTGTCGCTTACGTCAGTTACTTCCGAGCGGCAGAAATCTATAGCTCACTTTCCGCGTTCAAGTGAGCAATAGCGCTGTTACTGTGTTGCAGCTATAGTTTTCTTGCTAGACTCCGCCCATTCGGTATTTAAACATATCGCCTTAAAACTATAGCCCGACTACGGAAACCACAACTTTGGGTATGTATGTTACTATTGTACGATGTTTTTATAATAGTGTAGAGGTGCAAAGTACTTCATACAATACAATAATTTAAAAAAAACATAATTCTCTTTGAAAAAAACCGACTTCATCAGTTACACTCATAGAGGATTTTTTTTATGTTACACTTTACCAAATGACACTTTCTGAATGCACTTGCTTGACTTGTTGCTGAAAATACCAAAATCACTATATGTGTGGCTTTAATAATTATTTGAGGAGTTCCCTCAATTGTTCTGATGAATCCCATCATCAGAACAAGTTTTTTTTATAAAAAAGGGACCAATCTAGAAGCATATCGTGTCAACTAAAAAAAAACAAATCGGTTCGTAAATGACGGATATATTATGAGGAAAGAAACATAAAAAAAACACACGATTGAGAACCTACCCCCTCCTACCCCTTCCTTTTTTTTGAAGTCGGTTAAAAAAAGGAACGTATTTCTGACCACAAGGACACTCAGATATCGATTTTGTAAGCAATCGGTCCAGTCACAAATCCTATGTTTATTTTGTTCAGAAGCTCTTAATGCACGGCCTGTCGTCTCTATGGGAGGTGCCTCCAGACCTCGTCTCCGAGACGCACGAGCTGATCGAGCTGGACCTGCGCAGCAACATGCTGAGGCACATGCAGACCGCGCTGTTCACCGCTCCACGACTTGAAAGGATTTATCTGAGCGGTAAGTGGTATTTGCGGTACACCATCGTCATCAGCCTATGGACATATAGTCCATAAGGGCATATTGTACTGTGATATTTGTGGTACATCATCGTCATCAGCCTATGGACATATAGTCCATCAGGGCATATTGTACTGTGATATTTGTGGTACATCATCGTCATCAGCCTATGGACATATAGTCCATCAGGGCATATTGTACTGTGATATTTGTGGTACATCATCGTCATCAGCCTATGGACATATAGTCCATCAGGGCATATTGTACTGTGATATTTTAATTAGGATTGCAAATTTTTTGTCGAAAATGCTCTGATCGTTGCTCGACACCCCTCTTTTTGTGTGAGCTTTGGAGCTATAATTTTATAATTTTAAAACCTCTTTGACGTTCCTTATTAAATCAAATAAAATTTGCAGCGGGGTATTGAAGATTGCATGGAAAAAACTCGGATGTTCCACTAGTTATCTGTACGAGGGAACTGAATTTCTGGTTGTCTATGATCTATTTGGGTACCAAATTTCATCCATACCGGATCAGACGTTTTAGCGTAAAAACATGACAAACATACAAACGAACAGACAACATGTAATCTATATTGAATAGGATCTTCGCTGTTCAGCACCTTTATTCCCTATGACCAAACGTAGCACAACGCGGGTTAGTTACGATATCTGCATGGGATCATCGTTTAGAATACATTAATACATAACGACGTGACACGTTCTTCTTCATATAATGGCTTCTGAGGAGTGCTCCAAACAATTTTGCCAATGTCAAGTGATATTAAATAAATTGTAATAAAATTAACGATCAAGAGTCTCCGTCAAAGTCATAACTCAGTTTAAATGGTGGCAGAAAAACAAAGTATTTGCAGGAAAACTAACCATTTCGAAAAGACACGCATTACACTTTAATGTAACTACTCCAGACATGTTCTTGGTATAGATAAATAACTAAGTTAGTCTGGTTAAAATGTCACCAAAATTACACGAAATAACTGGAAAAAACACATAAAAAAAATGACGACGTTTCTTTAAAAATTGGCAGATTTAATCTGACGTGACACGTTATTGGCAAGGAATTTCCAATGGTCATAGCGAATAAAGGCCCAGGTAATTTACGTCAGAAAATGTTACGACTGAACAAATGGCCCAAAACAACCGATCGCACATTGGAACCCATTACGTGTTTTCGCTCCAAATTATTTTCGGTTCATAGCAACGACATATCCAACGTGTCAGGAGAGCGGATGGAGAAATACTCTATAAGATTTCGATAAATACTCGTAGTTCTGTGAATCTTCGATAACGTATTTCTCTCGGGAGTTTCCTTGCATAATTACCAGGGCTATGTTTATTATACCATAAGTAATTAAAACGTGTGGTTTACAAGCTTTTAGCTTTTAGCGATAAGGCCGCCCGTTGTACCGCAGTGAACTTGTTTGTAAGATGCCTATATGTTAAATAAAGAGTTATTGACCAAGGGAGCGAAGCGAACTAAGGGTCTCTGCTTCAAGTTCAATTTGCTTTCCTCTGTCTAGTTTGTTGGTACTCCTCTACAGGTCGTACTTTACAACGGATCTGAATTTGGTATACAAACTTAGTATACGAAAGTTAGTATACAATATCATATTTTCTTTTTGTCGTAATCGATTTTTATTGGAGGGTTATTGTCCCTAAAAAGTTCATTTTGATAATATTTGGCAGAAACCATTCGGTAGTCAATTCTAAACAAGAATTTCGAATATGAGCAAAATCGGTCAAAGGTGATTTACCTTTCTTGAATAAATACTTTAATTACTTTTACATTAATTGTTTTACTGGCAGAGGTCTTAATCTAAGGACGAGCAGTAGTGGACTAACTGTAATATGAAACATAAAAATTGTGATAACTATGAATACAACATGTATTTGTTCTAGCTTCCCGGTGGGGGAACAAACATCCTTTATTCCCTTAAATTAGACAGTGTGTCTTATTTTGGGAGATCATAGGTTAGCGATATCAGCATTAAGTTGTATGCAGCTTTATTTCTTAAACGGGGTAATCAAATATTTCATATGGAACGACAATGGTTGATTGTTCATTATCCGGAGCATAACATAAAATACTGCTTTTGTAGAGGAATAGTTCTCAACAACTCTGGAGTTAAGGATTGGTCCCCAACAGAGGTTGTCTAGATGTACAGGCTGAGTTTTTTTTCAGCGCCGCGTAGGCGAAGTCTGATGAGAGTTATCGAAAAGTGATGTTAGGAGTTGCAGCATAGAATAGATAATAGTACTACGTAGCAGGCTCGATTTTGAAAATAATTGGTTCTGCATTAGAAAAAGTAGAAATTTGGCAGGTAAAACAAATATTAGGAAAAAAATAACTTTTTCAAATTCAAATTCAAAATCTTTATTGCAGGCTTATTGAGAATTGCACTAAACCTAAACAATAAACCCATAGTAAGATAAATACCTGAGGTTAGTATTTATGGTATTTGTGTTTATGTTGTTGTTTTTGATATGTATGTTAGTACATACATATCAAAAAAACACTTTATTTATAACACACGTGTGATCGCCGACGCGTCGCAGCCCGGGGATCACGTGACAGGTGACCGTTGAACCGCCGGAACTTCACCCCTTTTGGCACGAAGTTTGGGTTTTAGGGTAAGAACCCTAATCTGATTGTTGATCAAACAAAGATCTTCTTTGTTTGATCATTATGGATCGACATGATGCATCATTTTATACAAATTTGTGCTCGCGAGGACTACTGTTCGCAGAACTACTAGTTCAGATAGATACTGAATTTAACTAATAAAAAAGCGGCCAAGTGCGAGTAGGACTCGCCCATGAAGGGTTCCGTAGCAGCAAGTATCATAATATAAAAGGTCTTGGATGGATTACGATTTATGACGTATTCAAAAAAAACTACTTACTAGATCTCGTTCACATGTTCTCAAGTTTACATGGTAATGTACATCATATTTTTTTTTTAGTTTTATCATTCTCTTATTTTAGAAGTTACGGGGGGGGACACACACACACTTTTTACCACTTTGGAAGTGTCCCTCGCGCAAACTATTCAGTTTTGAAAAAAAAACATTAGAAACCTCAATATCATTTTTGAAGACCTATCCATATCCTATCATACACGTATGGGTATGATGAAAAAAAGTTTTTTGAGTTTCAGTTCTAAGTATGGGGAACCCCAAAAATTTATTGTTTTTTTTCTATTTTTGTTTGAAAATCTTATTGCGGTTTACAGAGTACATCTACTTACCAAGTTTCAACAGCATAGCTCTTATAGTTTCGGTAAAAAGTGGCTGTGACATACTCGAACAGACAGACAGACATGACGAATCCATAAGGGTTCCGTATTTTTTTTACGGAACCCTAAAAACGTGTGGGCGAAGCTGGAAAGAGGTATTTTTTGCACAATTCCTTCAGCCTATTTGTTATATCAGGTTCATTCAAGCAAGAAATTATATACTGATATTATGTACACACAACATTTCAACTCACTGATCAGTTTTGGCAGATTTTGGTCAGAATATTTAAATCGTGATAAGGGTGCCGTGGTGTGTCCTGCCTAAGAATAAACTCCGTCGCCTCCTCCCGTGGATATCGTGAAATCCGACTGAGGGATTATCATCCCAGGCGATCGGCAGCAGCATCCACCCAATACTGCGATGTAGTGATTATGCCAAATCCCCCTATTGCATAATATGAGAGAGACCTCGTCTAGTGTTAGATGTCTAAAGCCAACATCACATAATGATGTAAAAAAAAACGCCCAATTGGTGTCGGACCTCGCGCATTCGAGGTTCTGTACCAAATGTAAGAGAAAATTAATTACCTACCTATATATTTTAAGTTTCCTAAAATATCATTATTTTTGGTAGCATACATTATAAGTAACATAACCACTTCCTTTAATTTCTATTTCCTTGGTAAAATGGAACTTCAAAAAACTTGCTAACAAAATTCGTCATAGTCAGCTTTCACGTCTTTGTTTTCCTTTACTTTGAAAATAAAAGATAGAGTTACTCTTCCTCAGATGCCCGAATTTTTTTTCTCACAAAAGGTGACAAAAGTTACAAAATATTTTTTGGTAATATATTTGGCTTTGGGTCAATAAGATAGTGCAAATAATGTAGCTTCAACCGTTAAGCCTCTAGACCCTTGTGACGGAGGGATGAGCGAGAGCAATAGGGCGCCATTTGGACCTTTTGGTTACAGAACTCTAAAAATTGATTTAGCAAAACCAGAAGACATTGTCAAAGAATGCAGTTCGGAATTACAAAACAAGCTGCGCAATCGACCTCGTTTGAACATAATTCATGTAAGGGGTGTTTTTTTTTACGTCTTGAATGACGGATCATGCAGATGGCCCACCTGATGTTAAGCGGTACCCTCTGCCTATGAACGGTGCATTATCACAAAGCTCACGCTCACCTAGGACGCACTCTATGTGGCATTGCACTGCGCCCGCCACCCTGAGACATAAAGATGAAAAGTCTCATGTGCCTGTTTTATCACCGGCACCGGCACCCTTCAAACCGGAAGACAGCAATGTAAGCACTACTGCTTTGCGGCAGAAATAGGTGTGGTGGTAGTACTTCCCCGGACGAACTCTTTCACAAAAAAGCTCTACTACTTCTGTCGTTCTGGCTCGCAGGTAATCACTGGGACTGCAGTGACGGTGGTCTGGACTGGCTGGCGATGGAGCATGAAAACGGGACCATAAAGCGACGGATTAAAGACTACCATGAGCTGGTCTGCCACCAAAGGCTTTATAGGGGAAAGCCGTTGCATACTGTTATGGATATTATTCGTGTGAGTTTTTTTATATTATCTTTAGTCACATACATAGTCCAGATCCCACGCTAGGATCCCCTATGTCGAGTACTATGGTAACACAACACCCAGATCCGAAACAAATATATTTGAAGATCACACATACATGCATTCAACCTCTCGCATCTCATCTTGCTACTCGTCCGCCGCGCTAAAGAGCGGGCGACACTCGAGTGAAAATAATGAACGTATAATAATATAACCACGTACCTATGCGGTATGTGGTTGCTTTCGCTTGTGGCGACAAATTCAATTTTATTCGGGTTTTTTGCTCATCACTGCTCGTCCACACTTCTTCAGAAAGCGAAAACTATGTTTACGGAAATTAAAACCCGAAAAAAAAATGGTGGCACAAGCGAAAGCAACCACCTTAACAATGCATTTCTTCATTACCTACTTGCTGATGTTTTGATGTTGAAAATAATATCCCAGCGATATCGAAGAAATAACATCACATCCCAGTCTGCAAGTTTCGGCAATCCGTCCAAATATTTACTTACCTTCTGGAAAACGGCCAGGAAAGAGTACCCTTAACTGACGAGCACGTATGAAGAATGTGATGAGAGTGAATGAAGCAAAAGAGGTATTTCAGGATCGTAGCAAGTGGAAATCCGTAGTCTTTGCCTACCCCTCCGGAAAACAGGCGTAAGTTTATGTATGTATGTATTATTTACCATCTCTGTACGTAATAGTAGGCCACCACCACCCCACCACTGGCCCATTCTTCCATATAGTCCTCTCCATTCTAAGGTTGTCTGGAAGAAATCGCCATAAGCGATAAGACCGCCCATTGTACATTTCTGTTATTTTTTTGTTATTGAGTTATGTTTTGTATTTCGGTGTGTTATTTGTGTACAATAAAGAGTTAATCTATCTATCTATCTAGTAGGTAGATTTCAGAACAGTGCGGCATTACAAACGAATCCAATAAAGAGATTAGGTACCATAGTTTGCCCACGGTTACACAATATGCCTAACCTTTGTTTTGCGCTAATCCGTACAATCTTCTGTTTATCCTTTTCGAATTATTGCGTAAATTGCTATTTTAGGCTTTAATAGTACGTACTTGTTACATGAATTACCTACGTTATCGGTGCATTCGTTTGACGCCTCAATGAATGTGGATGGCCTACTGTCATCGTTGATAAGCTTATTTTGCTAAAGTACCTACTTACCGAGACGCGAGTAGTTTCCTACTTACTAACTTAAAATATATTATAAGTATAAGTACCTAAATTGTATCGTGTTCGAAAGTCCATAAACTACGTCAGCTTTCTTGAAACTCTGGACCACACAGACTTCTTCGGTTGATTGTAAATATCGTTGTCATAATCATTCTACAAGAAGTTCACTGCTGGACATAGACCATAGACCTCCCGATAGATTGCCATGATGAACGGTTTTGAGCCGCCTTTATCCACCGACTTCCTGCGACCTCTTTAATAACCAGTAGCCAGTTAGGTATCAGGAATAGCGGAGCCGCCGGGGACTCGGGGCCATCTCTTTTGCGTTTCTTACCGTATAAAATGATGGATGCGGTTTCAGACTATTCGCCTTGGCATTGTATGGGGGACGTCTATGCCCAACAGTGGACATCTGTAGCTGATGATGATGACGACGAGGTTCTATAATTCTATACTATAGTCTAGGTACTACAATATTTTCTTCTATAGGTTGACTACCTCTGCCGGCGTGTCGGGCGAGTAGCCGGCTGAGATGCGAGATGTTCGATTCCCGCAGCGGGACAAATGTTTTGTATGATCTGCAAATATTTGTTCCAGGTCTAGGTGTTGTGGTGCCATCGTAGGTTGTGATACCCACGACACAGGGAATTCTAGTGTGGGATCAGGTGACTGTTGGATCTTATGTTATGTTTTACTGATTTATCGTATACATACAGAAAAAAAAATACGTGGGTAATTACAAAATTGATTTTTATGCACTTAAACCACTTGATATGCAGAAGAAAGAAACAGATGACGGTACCTTCGAATTACCTCATAGGTCACCTCCACCTAGAACGCGCCCTATTCGGCATTGTACTGCGCCCGCCACCTTGTGATATAAAGATGAAAAAGTATCACTTTACAAATGTAAGCTTAAATCTTGTATCCTCTATGCTTTTATGAGGTGATAAAGTTACTTAGGCACTTACGTAGGTATTGCTCCTTTACCAAATACTTTCCTCATAATATTCATCACACAACTTCAAAAATATTAATCAGTACCTATTTAATTTGAGCAGAACATGCGCGAGACCTGCCCTGAGCCCTGTACCTGCGTGATGACCCACGTGGTGTCCGACTCCAACGGAGCTGTCATTCCTCTCATCACCGTGGACTGCGCTGCGAGACACCTGGAGTCACCGCCCGATATTCTGCCACCGAGCACGACCACTCTCAGACTAGAGGGAAACAAGGTAAGCAGGGACTGAAAGCGGTTACGGCACTAGGTACAGTTTTACCCAAAATGTAAGTCCGATCGACTGTTTTCGTTTGCGCAGAAAAGCGCAGACTGATATCCGACAGTAGCCGAACGTATTGTATATATAACTTTTGAAACTATCATGGTTATGTACATAATTTTCACTAGAAACGGGATATTTACCATGATTTTTGAGTTTTATATGTTCCCGATATTTCGGCACAGTTGCATGCGCCATGATCACGGGAGAACTGACTAAAGTCTTTGCGAGTAGATGTTATTGGCAGATATATCGATCTACCCTCTTTCTCACTCTTTTATTACGAACGATACCAACACCGGACACCGTTAGTGTTGTGTGTCGAGTTGGTGTGAATTGTGACAATGAAACCGATGGTAGTGGTATCGTTCGTAATAAAAGAGTGAGAAAGAGGGTAGATCGATATATCTGCCAATAACATCTACTCGCAAAGACTTTAGTCAGTTCTCCCGTGATCATGGCGCATGCAACTGTGCCGAAATATCGGGAACATATAAAACTCAAAAATCATGGTAAATATCCCGTTTCTAGTGAAAATTATGTATTGTATATAGCTCTGACCCGCTGTATAGCTCTGTCCCGCTCACATCTAAGAGTCAGCCGGCCGCGATTTTGCCGCGAAATCGATTAACCAATAACAAAGCAAGATTTTAGCGCGCAATTGCTATTGGTAGAAAGAAGTTTCCCGCGATAAAGAAATTGGTGTACGGCGCAGGTACATCGGGGCGACTTATATTTTGGGTAAAACTGTACCTATGTACTTTTTATAATATAAGGATAATGTTTTTTCATAAAGGAGTCGGGCATACCTTCCGATTCATTAGGTAGGTACCGAAAAACGTTGCGCACCAGCCGTCGGCGTCGGCACGGCGCGGCCGCGCGGGCGCGGCGCCGGTCTGGTAGCGGGGCTGCGGGGGCCGGGCAGGTGGCGGGCGTCGTGTGACGGCGCGGTTCATCAAAAAGAAAACTTATTAGGGTTTGGGTACCTACTGGTAGTACTGGTACCAAAAAGTAATTAAGTAAAGTAACCATTTTATTATTCAACTTTTCGGCATCCCACGGTTAAGCTAGCCTAACTGCACATTTGTCTGTCGTAAAAAAAATGCTAGCTTTAACGACACCACGTATTTTTACAAGAAATGGTAAAATGCTTTATGCTTCCATTAATTACCAAAGACCAAACAAAACCGATTTGTTTAAGTTATCTTAAGGCAACAATACAACCTTTAAACATTAATAAAACGGACGGTTATTATTTCAAAGAAAGAAACAGGGAATGTTTAAAAAAAATACAAGTAGGTAGGTATCTTATTTATTTTTGTTATTTATATTATTTTTTTATTTACAATTTATCATCTGGCTGGTTTAATATCTACATCGTTGTCTTGCCCTTTTCCCAATTTAATTGGGGTCAGCGCAGTACCAACGTCTTTTTCTTCCCCTGTCAGCCGTCACCTCATCAGTCACTCCCTTCTCATTCATATCATCTCTCACGCAATCCATCCATCCTTTCTTAGGTCTTCCTGTTCCCTTCCATCTACTAACATTTATATTCTTATTCATTCATATTCTTCAGTAACTTTCTTAGTTACATGCGTTTCATCCCTCCTCATACCAAGCTAAACGATTTCCTTTCATTTTTTCTGTCACTGGTGCAATTTTCAGTCTTCCTCTTATATACTCATTCCTTATTTTATCCATTATTGTTAGTCTACACATCCATTTCAACATTTTCATTTCTGCTGCATGCAATCTTCTTTCATCCTTCTTCTTGTTCATGGCCCATCTGGTGAAACATCTACATGACATAGTTATTCGCGTTCGATCGTAACCACTGTGTTTTCACATTACCTTGAAAAGTGTTTGGCGAATTTCCTCGCACCTGACCTTTGTCAGTGATACAAGTTTGCATATGGTATCGCACCTACGCCGAATGGTCCCTGGTATATTAATGCAAACTTTTTGTTTATTTTCTGAGTTTTGTCTGACTTCGGTAATGGTCTCCTCAACTTGATCTTGTCACCGATATTGAACTTTTCAGAGTTTATGACCTTTATTACCTAGAGTTATTTCTCGTGTAGCTGCAGCCTTCACTATATTTTCTTTGCAAGCTCGCACATAAACTCTTTCGTATCATGGTTTTCCCCTACAAATCGCTCAGTTGACAACCCAATTGAATTTCCACAATTACTCTTTCTCCTGACCCAGTGCCCTTATAAAACAATATACTTGTCATCTTGAATCTCGTAAAACCGCATCTCTTTAGGATCTAAACTTTAGGTGATGACTTGCGGTCATTATTTAACTACCTCTGGTTTAAGAAATTTATTCTCACAAAGAATTTAAAATTCACTTTACATGAGAATTACTTATGTTAAATTAAATTTAATGCGCGTATACGAGCGTGCTATAGGTGCATATACCTACAAAGAAAAACATTTTAAAATTAACTTAGGTCTACATGACAAATTCAAAACAAATAACTAAAATATTCATAACTACCTTGTAGTTATTGCTTGTAATTTGGTGTCAGCTTTCTGATATTGTTGTGTGCGTCAAGCTAGCGACCCCCAAATCGAATTCAGGGTTTTCTCCCTGTCAAATAAAAAGTGCCTAAATAGTGCCAACTAGTGTCTTTAGTTAAATAATTAGTGCCTCAATACTTTAGAAGTTATAAGCTAAATAATGGGGGGTCGCTTGCTTGACGTCACGATAGCGACCCCCACCTGTAACTCAGCAACCACAGCGCCGTACGACTTAGCTTTATATCTCAAAAAATAGTGTCTAATTAGTGCCTAAGACCTGCAAAACCTCAGCTATCTCTTTTAATTGCTCCGATACCGGTTTTTTTATTTTTATTTAACATTGATAGACCTTTGTTTGACCACGATCTCACTTGTAGGTAAGTGACGATGTGGTCGAAGATGGAGAACAAAGGTCTTGAAGGCTCACTCTAGCCTTGAAGAGACCTAGATTATATTTTATAGGGTTACAAAACTTATTTTGTCTACCGCCCACTTTGAGAATAAATTATTTTTTAGCGCCCCCTTAATTATTTTATAGCGCCCCCATTTTTTCACATACTTAAAAACCACTATAACTTCAAATTAAATTAATTATTGTGAGCTATATTAGTTGTTAAAACATGATTTCCCGCGGTCTATTATCTACGAGAATGACCTATCTAGGAATACTAATAACTATTCAAAAGCGACAGTGTGTCCGATTTGACACCTGCATTTTTTTCTGGGTTCTTACCGCTCCCCTTTAGGCCTGCAGCGCCCACAAGGGGGCGTTATCGGCCACTTTGGGAACCCCTGGTTTATAGGAAAGACAGACGACGGTAGGGTATTCCACTCCTTAGCAGTTCGCATTATAAAGGTAGAACTGAAATGTTTTGTGAAAAATAGAAGGTATACTAATCAGGTAAGGATGGTACTGAGCCGTACGCCTGCTCGTCCTATGATGAAAAGGAGATGGTGGGATAAGATCGTGCAGTTCCTGGGAGCATTACCCGAAATGTAACATATAGAAGGTCAAAAGGCACGCAACCTTACGGCGGTGGTCGAGACTCTGGATCTTAGTCTCCGCCATATGTTGCTCACCTTTAAGCATGAAAGCTCTACATTCGACCTGTTTACTCCTTGGATCGATTCGCTTGTCTCGCTAGTATAACTTTTGTTGCGTTTAGAAGCACCTTCAGGCACAGTATTGGCAACGTTTCGTGCTAAAATGCTTAAATGTATAACTTTGCACTCTTGTTTCTCTTCCTACAAAATAGGTGGTGGCGCAAATTCAAACCTGGCCCAAGGCGCTCATAACCTTAGTAGCTACGACACATATAGGTACATACATATACGGCAGCCTATCCATAGGCCCTTTCTTGCTTGGTCGATCTCTGTCTTACAATGTTTTGATATTATGAGGATGTGAAGGTTAATGTACATAATATAACAGGAAACTTCCGCGAAATTAAATTGGTGTGGCTTGTTTACCCAACGGCCGCGAACTGACATCATTATGAGACTAAACGTTGTAGAACTTGTACTACCCTATTACCGACCTAGTTACGTAAGTTGATGATGATGACGAATAAAATTGATAATATCTACCATGTTAGCTATTCCTTCTGGTGGCCGAATTTTTGCTGCGTTGCAAATATGCAATGCGACTTTAGACGAGTTTGTGGCTGCGGTTGTGTTGCGAACTCGCGAGCCAGCATGCTCAACCAGGCCCCTTGGACGATAAGAGGTATTTTCGCTCAAAATTATCACCCCCTTCCGCACTGACCGGCGGCGGTTAGTTAACTTACAGCTTAGTTCAACGATGTACAAAAAAAACTCGGAATCCTAAAAAAAACTATCATAGAAAGAATATAATCGTAGAGTAGTAGTAGAGCTTTGTTGTGAAAGAGTTCGTCCGGGGAAGTACTACCACCATACCTATTTTTGCCGCAAAGCAGTAGTGCTCGCATTGTTGTGTTCCGGTTTGAAGGGTAAGGGTGCCGGTGAAATTACAGGCACATGAGACTTTTCATCTTTATGTCTCAGGGTGGCGGGCGCAGTGCAATGCCACATAGGGCGCGTCCTAGGTGGACGTGACCTATGAGGTAATGCACTGTTCTTAGGCAGAGGCTACCGCTTAACATCAGGTGGGCCATCTACTTGTTCCGACATTCAAGTACTTAGCATAAAAATAAAATAAAAAAAAACATCAAATTCTCCAAAATAACAAAAATCTATGTACCTATCCCATAGTTGTTTTTAAAAACCACGCCCTTAAGAAAAGTAAGTAGGTTGGTAGTAAAAAAGTAAGTAAGTTACTACCTACAACTTACTCTCAAATCTCTAAATATCAAATCTAAAAATTTCAAAAATTGCTAATATCTCAAAGAGCCTCAAAAGTTGAACAAATTTTAAATTCTCCAAAAATCACAAAAACACTATAACGGATAAAAGCTACAAAAACAGCATAGCGCAAAATTGTAGTCATTATGAAAAGTACCTTCTTCGGTACTTCTAGGTAGGTAGGTACGTACTTTTCATTCAGTGCTCCAATCTCAATATTCCATAAACAATGCTTACATACATCATAACGGAAGTAGGTATCGGTGTAACAATAATAAGTTCTCAACCAACACAATAACAGGATCGGATTCCGCAGCTTAGCAGAATGTAATGCCGCAGCCACTTGGTGTCGAGTCGGCGGCTTCATGACAATCTTATCAGCAAAAACTAACAATAGCTTATTTTACAGTCCCCGGAATTGATTACAGCAAAGTAAATTAAAACCGATTTGAAATGCGACTCTTGTTTATTAAGTGGACTAAGTACAAAGAAAGCTAAGCTAAATATCACATAGGTACCTACCAACATAACACACAACAAGCAAGCCATTGTTTGGTTGCTATGAATCAAGTTCTTTATGAGACGTCATATTTTTAGTTTTATTGATATTGGCCACGTGTCCAAAAGAAACGCCCTTTAATTTTATTTCGTTCTTAAACTAGGTCAGTTAGAGTTTTTAGAAAGTAGGCAAGCCAATCATTATAAATATTATGCTTCGATGGTTCCGTAGTAAAGTCACAGATGAATAGTACGAAATGTAGTGCCGTGTTGTCCGACTGTCCTAAGGCTGAGTACCTACCTATGCACCAGAGATGTGCTAAGCTGCGTTGCGTGCGAGGGATGTGTTTTTTAAGCATCAATATATAACATCCCTTCATTTACCCAGCCTCGCTCCGCGCAAATATGGATATGGGCTTAGTGGAGCGATGTTTTTCCTACTAAACAAGCGAGCGAGGGATGTAAGTGAGAATTGTGCGATAAATGTGCGTCTACCAGTCAGTCAATAGATGGTGTTTGGTTAACGTGACCATTTATTTATTTAGACATCTGAGGATATACTTAATAATATTAAAACAAATTGTTGGGTTTATCAGTATTTTATTAGTATAGAAGATAGAATAACACGGAATAATCAAAGCTCTAAACACAAAGTACTAGTTACCTAATTACGTTGGCATGACTTACTAACTAAGCCCCCAGTATTGGCGTGACTTCTAAGTCGTATTTTTGTATTTCTCGGATGAACAAAAAAAATATCGGGTCTTGTTTTTAGATACGTGTGTAACTCAGTACCTAAATGATTTATTGATATTTATTTTCTTAATCAGAATAGCTTTCAGTACCGCGACACTTAACTGTGTTTTGTCACATTTTAAACTATCGTTGGGTCTGCTTGCAAAACCGGAACTATGTTGGCTTTGCTGGGAACACCGGGACATACTGCCTGAAACCGGGACTGTCCCGCCCAACCCGGGACGTATGGTCATGTTATGTTTGGTAGATTACACATTCCTCGCACATATCTGGTGCAAAGAGTCATACTGTTTCACAGCTTCGCTACGCATCCTCGCACTGCTCCGCTACCTCGCAAATCGCTGGTGGATGCGCAGCCTCAGACTACCTACACCCCTCTATCTCCTCCCGTGGGTATCGTAAAAGCCAACTAATAGATTACAGCAGGGAATGGGCAGCAGCATCCACCTGAATACTGCGATCACCGATTCGTCTGCCAAGCGTGGTGATTAAGGAAAATCCCCCTTTGCATTTTATGGGTAGGCCTCACTCAGCAGTGGACGTCTAAGGCTAAGTTCGTACAACAAGTTCAGCCCACGTCGGCGATGGCGTGCACGGTGGCGATCAATGGTAAGACAATGGAACGCCACCGTGCACGCCACAGAGAACGCGCGCGGGCTGAACGCGTGGGTCTGACCTTAGCCTAAAGGTTTATTCTTATAAATTTTATCCATGTTCGTTGATATGTAATAGATATATTTACTTACGTTATATTATAAGTAAGCATATTGTAGAAGTTGTTAGTTTACGATTTTTTTATCGAGATACGAGTATCGAAATCGAGTTTTGGGCTCTATCATGCGATGCCCTTGCAAATATTATGAACATATATTTTTGTTGTCATAAAATGTGTAGATTTTGCTAAAAACACGTTTCAGAGAAGCCTATTTGACTCTTGACAGCCTCCTAAATGACATTCGAAGTGAGTTGAATAAATTCGAGGAAAACTCATTACACCAAAGTATTGTATGTATTATGTACCTAGCGTATCCATTGTGAGGGTCCCTTAGTAACAAGGTAACAACCCCATTCGAATCTGAATTCAACACCATTCATTGATTGAAGTGCTTTTGTGCTGATTGGAAATCGGCAGCGTCTTCAGTCCTTTTGAAACCAAAATGTTAGGTACCTAAGTAGGTACTTAATTGGAAAAGCCAAGCAAAACTAAGGCTAAGGCAAACCTGATTTGTTACTAAGATACCACATAACATACTACTCATCAAAAACAAAAATAAACATTTCTCAAGTTCATACCTTTTATGGATTTTTTGAATAAATCTTTTATACGAAAAATATGAAAATGTCCTACTTAATTATATAACAGTAGGTACCTAGTACCTAGTAAGCTTTCGAATACCCCATCCACATAAAAATAATGAATCCTCTGTTTTGGTTATTTGTCGTCAGATTGATAATCATGATATCGTTTATTTTATTTTTGATGAGAAATATACCTACATTAGAAAAACGGTGCTGCGTCCTTTGAAAAAACGATAACATACCACCCAGGGATAACGGTGGACGGCATGAAAAAAAAAACTTTGAAGTTTTCTTACCTACGACTCATAATTCCCTGCATATATATTTATCTGCTAGTGCCCAGTAACAATTCGGTACCTAATCCTTCTGGGAAGGTTATGGGGTTTAATGAACCTAACCCGTCACGACAAAGGTATTGTTATAGCGCTACCCCAACCCATCCCAGATGTGGCCTTGAAGTACGGTTATTCAAATTCTTAATATAATGTCTTTATACTAGAGTTGAAAACGGTATGCGCTTCACTGCGACCGTAGCGTTTATGACGGCCACGCAGAAAAATAGGTAGAGTTCGTAAAAAAAATGTTTGAAGTACTTACATACATACATACATACATGGACACGCCTTTTTCCCCAAAGGGGTAGGCAGAGCCTCAATAGGCCACTTTTCACAGTGGTACTTACATAATGTACAGAAACAAGTAAATTTTATTAAAAAAGCAAAACCCCGGCTATTTTCAGTGTTCTAACACTAGTTTTCATACAAATAAACCCGCATTGAAATTAGAGCACCCGTCGCACTCTAGATCCTATTCATCGTGTGCTGGCTGGTCATCATCAGACCCTGAGGAAGACACGTCATGTCATCTTAATTTGAAATTTGGGCTCAAACTTGAAGATTCAGCTTCAGTAGCAGGTAGGTACCTATCTTAGATTCGGTTCATCCACAGACCCCAAAAACAAGAATATGAACAAAAATTAAGCATGAAACAGTTCGGACACGAAGTCTCAAGTATGTACCTACCTATATTGGACCAATATCGTAAACAAGTCATCAAAAACAGAACTAGGTTCCTATCCGATTTGATGTAGGTCTGATGTTTTAGGTTAGGTACTGTATTAGTAAGTTAGTACGGCACTTTTTGACACCCCTGTCACTTGTAGGTACTACCCACTACCTACTTGTACTATTATTTATTCTGTGCCCCTGTTTCACGCGTGCGTGACTTGACTGGTCACATAGTCACTACAATACATTTTGCAGATGCCTAAAACGGTCTCTCATGATGCAACATTGTCTTTAACTAATTATTAACAGTGTAAGTAATTTATTGACCAAGAATTATTATTGGCAACGAACGAATGAACGAAATAACTGTTAAAATATTTGGTAGGTACCTAATAAATATCTAAAGTTAATTAACTCGTGCTAAATCTACGGTGCTAAATCTATACGGTGACATTTTACGACTCTTTTGTAACAAGCCCTAATCCTGGAACACAAAGGCTTTTACAAGAACTCCAGTTTGTTTCTCGCAAGCAAACAAACTGGTTTTGGCGTAAGAGCAAGCATTTTCACGCCACAACCATAGCCGATATTACAGCCTGACCCCATTTACATGCGACTTATAGCTAGGTACAATAAACTAGTAGGTCCAATTCGTCAGAGGTCAACCGACGAATTCAATTGGGCATAGGGTTATCGAAAAGCCGGTTGCAAGTGTTAAATCCTGATTTCTGTAAAAAAAAACGGTCTTAGGCCGAAAATAAAACTCAGTAGGTTATAACTAGAGATGCGCTGAATATTCGTTTACTATAAGGTATTCGGCGTATTCGGCATCTTTTTCACTATTTGTATTCGGCCGAATTATTCGGTTTTTGTGCCGAATATATTTGGTTCGAGTATTTCTATTTTCTTGGCTACACGACGTAGTATTGAAATAGGCTGATTGTCAGTTGCGATCATTTCAGCAATGGCGTTATGAATTTCCTTTGCTTGAGAATCTGTTATGTTGCAATTTGAGATAAAAGCCTCCTCTAGAGTTTGCTGTGTACCTTGTGCGTGAGACCGGTCTATATTGGATCTTGCACTCGAAGTTGTAGGTAAAGTGCCTGAGCTATGTTCAGAAGCACTTACAGAAAAAGACAACATTTTGTCATCTCCCATTTCGTCAAAAAAGTCCCAAGCACGTGATCTTTTACGCCCACTCATATTGCAAACACAATAAAGTTATTATTATCAATGTTTTTGTAATAATAAGCAACTTTGTTTTTATCATACATTTATTTAGAGAAAGAATAATACAAGGTATGTACAAAATACATATGAAACAGTTGTGCTACCTGAAGACCGCTACAAGCGATCTAAAGGTAGCTCAACTGATTCAAATCACTACCAGACGGAAGCGTCCCTAAGATGCTGGCTGCATTGCCACGCTGTTTGTTAGACGCAGGAGGATGCGGGTTCGATTCCCGCCTCGGAACAAATATTTGTGAGATCTGCAGATATTTGTTCCGGGTGTTCTGGGTATTTTCTATATATAATAAAAAATATCTATCTATGTAATTGTCCAGCATTATTTATTTATTTTATTTATTTATAACGTAATCGTGAGATGTTTTGAAGCTAAGTGACAGACAGCGCGGTGTGCGCGGGTGGCGGGCGTTGAGGTACGGCTCGCTCGTCATCTAGCCAGCAGCGACGCGTAGCGTACATGTTAGAACCTGAAGCCCAATTCTCGTAATAAAAAATAGTCAAATTAAAGTTCGGATCATGTTACGATCTAGTGTCGATATCACAAACGTCAAAAATGGTATTCTGCTCACCTGACAATACAACGCGGAATGTGATTATATCGAACTGTGACTGTAACTTGAATGTTTCAAAGTTCTGAGAATTCTCTCTTTCACTCTTTACAATTATTAGTATATTATAGCACTATCCTACTCTAATATATGGTCGTAAGAACTGAAAGTAGATTATATTGTTGTTATGAGGGAGCAGAATACCAATTTTTCAGTCAATTTACAATACAATCTCGTTTCGGTCAACTTGCAGTGTGGTTATAAAATAAATAAGAGAATTGGGCTTCTGTTTACGCGGCAAAACAATGAAATGGTAAACCGAATAATTCGGTCGAATATCCGGTACGGTAAAGGTTAAACCGAATAGTATTCGGTATTCGGTTATTTGGTGAAAACACTATTCGGCGCATCTCTAGTTATAACTATGTTTTATTATGATTTATTGTAATATTGTTTGTACAGTTAGTACCTACTTATATTTCTCTCCACTAGCAACAGCTTGCCAATAATATTTTTTTGTGGAAATTTCATTGTAAAATTCTTCACATGTGAGATGTTTGAAATTATATTGTGTGAGTTGCCTATTGCTCTTATTGAATCAACAGACAATCCGTTCCTCTCATTCGTCCACTGGGAAGTCATTAGTGAAAAAACCCCATTATTTATTGACATGACTAAAAATCCGATCTCGAATAAAATCCGGGCGGAGTCCGGGCTATACTCTTAAAATCCGGTCTAAGACAAGACGAAAGCGTCTATAATCAGTGCGTGCGTGTTGCCCGTGGTGAGTGACGGCACTGAGACATTGCCGCTAACTCTATTGGCTGCATATAAATTGTTCGAAGTTTCACTGCGTAATTATAATTCGGAATGGGGAAATCCTAAGAACTAAAATCACCGACACATCTCTCAGAATTAGCAAGTTGAAATGGCAACGAGCAGGCCATAAGCTAGCAGGACCGACAACAGTTGGGCAATAAAGCTTCTCGTGTGGCGACCATAAACCGGACGACGCAGTAGGTATAGAAAGGCGGGTGTCGATGGAACAAAGACTAAGGTCACAGGAAGTCCGGGGAAGGTGGCGGCTCAGAACCGTGTGTCAAGGCATTCTATGGGAGAGCCCTATGTCCAGCTTTTATAGGGTGAAGATAATGACACAAACTTAACTATCTGTAAGTACACAGGTAGCAAAAAACTCCTGGAGAAATAAGGAGGGTAAAACCGCGGGTGAACAATAATACAAGCTATTACTGTTATTCAATACCTACCTACAGAAGAAAATAAACCTGGCGCAGTATTGTGTTTGACAGAGTCAGCAGGATCCATCGATACGACAACGCCAGCTTTAATGACGTCACTGTCTAGGAAATTGCACGTGCAGCTTGTTACGACGCATGACGGGCGCCGCGCTTTACTAGCAATACTTTTATAGGTACCTACCTAATAATGTAGGTACCTACTTTCCAAATTGTGAAACTGACATACCTTTTACTACTAATAGAGTGATGCGCCTCGGCACTCTGCGTTCAATCTGACTGTCGCTCTCTGAATCACTTGAAATCATACCTAAACGTGTTTCAATTTTTTTTTTATATTATGCAGACAGAGATTTTAATGAAATAAAAACAATAAAATCCCCGACTGTTTTGAGTGTCCTTACTCCAGTTTTCATACAAATAAAACTGTACTTATTGAAATCTGAACACGTATTCATTCATCGTTCATCTATTCATCGTGTGCTGATCATCATCAGACCCTGGAGTCGTGAGGAAGACGGCCTATTCCCGATATCGGAGATGAGGAAGACTTTGTCATGTAATCTTAATTTGAAGTTTAAGCTCAAACATGAAGATCCAGAACTCATTGAAACTGATTCAAACTGATTTTGTCAAAATGTACATTTTTGAGTTCAAACTGAAGGTTCTGAGTAGTTCTTGTTTGTCCCCGAAGTTGCATTCGGGGATAAACAGGAATTATAAATTCCTGTCTGTCCCCGAATTTGGATTGAAGGAAAAACAACAATTAAAATTACATTTTAGACGAAAAAAAGCCAGTCAAAACAAAATTAAGAAATAGACAAGCAAACTATGCAATATTATATTATAAAGAAAATACATATTTTTATTCTTCATTATGAGCCCTTTCATGTCACACATTGCAATTGATTTTTCTTCTAGTGTGTTCGTTAAGATTGCTCCCCGAAACTTGTTCTATTATTTATTCTGTGCCCGAAATCAGAATTAATTTATATACTTAATAAAATAAACATGTCATTGTTTCTGTACAGATCAACTCAATCAGGTCAATAGTCCACAACCCGCTGTACAAGAAGCTGGCGGACCTATATCTGGACAACAACACCATATCCGCTGTGAAGGAGCTGGAAGGCACCGAGTGGTTCACCTCGTTCCGAGTGCTGAGTCTACGAGGGAACAAGCTGAAACAGGTCTGTACTGGCATGGTGCCCTAAATACTACAAAGTAAACAATATTTTTACACCACCTGCTCTACAATGTCCAATTACTTATCATGCAACTTCAACGTGAAGTAAAGCAATATAAAGTTGTATGAAACTCCCTTGGGAATAAAGTGATTTGAAGTTGGAATTGAAGTTCGTCTGGAAACTCGTGGAAAACTCTGAGTAAAAAAATGCCCATATGGCATTGTAAAGTGGTTTGTTCTAAAATCAGGCTGGCCATCATAAGCAGAACTCAAAAAAAAATGCGTTTACCATGAATGTGTAACAAAAGACGGTGTTTGGTGCTGTGATTTTCAGTGAATTTTTATTGCCTCGCAGAAGGTGTGAAAAGTAGAGTATGCTGCTCTGGAATAAAGCCTGTCTTCGTCTTGGGCAGCTTGAACCCCTCACTCAGGAGTTCAGGACTCTATATATCTCCCTCACTACTAGAGTCCCTCGTAACGCTCAGGGTTCAATATGCCGCCCGCGACGTAAGTCACTGCTTCATTCCCTTAGTTAGAGCATAATCTACTATTATTCATTGAAATCACAAGGATCATTTTGAATCGTCTTACAAACTTTTACTCCTGTTCCAATTCCAACGCGACCAAACCTAGAAGAATCATGAACCATGAAGCTACAGCTAGGCTAGTTTATCTAGTCTAGTACAGGTACTAGACTAGATAAACTAGCCTAGCTGTAGCTTCATGTAAGCTGCTTTATCGTACTAACTGCATATGCAGCGGAACTAAGTCTACTAGCAAGTGCCGTGAAGTGCCTCCATTTGCATAACTTAGTCAGAAAAGGTCAAATTAACAAAAAACACACTAAGCGCATGTCATGCTGAGCGCGTCGAGCGAGTAGCCGGCTGAGATGCGAAAGGTGGCGGGTTCGATTCCCGCTGCGGGACAAAGTTTGCATGATCTGCAAATATTTGTTCCGGGTCTGGGTGTATAGTACCATGGTACTTGTAGTTTCTGATACCCACGACACAGAGAATCCTAGTGCGGGATCAGGTGGGTGTTATGTTACTCGTATGTTGGGTGCTATGTATAGTAGGTACCTACTTTTTTTTTAAAACAATATTTTTAGATAAAATACCGGCGGGCGATTTCTCTTTCTCTGTTTATTGCCGGTGTTGAAGGCAGCCGATCTGAAGCCACACACAAGGTTTTTTGGATAAATATTTCCGAAACATATTTTTCGACTCTGGGAAATGTTTGTCTTTAATGAATGAACACATGTCCAGTGTGAACCCCTAGGCCCTACCTACCTAGCTATTCTTTACAAACAATAGCTAAAAGGTCGCCACAAATGCTGACCATCTGTGGATTTAAACAAAAGATGAGAAACTTAATGATTTTATGAATGAGTCTTTCTATCCTTGTCGGCTCGCTCGCAACCATAAAATTCTGAAGTAATAAGAATTGTAAAGGAGGTGTGGTGCGAGTGAAATAGTATGAGCTTTCTCATACTCTTTCACTCGTGGTCTACTGGGTTATTGCCAAATATCTATCTATGACGTTAAATCAATAAATTAAACACAGAATTTTATGATAATGTCAAAGATACGTGGGACTATAACAATATATTGTTAGAACACGAGCACAGTGGTTATAACAATATTTGTATTGTTATTTCAACAGATTCCAGTGTACGCGTTCGACAAAGCACTGCAAGTGAACAACAACATAATGCACGTGTTCTTGGGGCACAACCCCTGGCGCTGCGACTGCCACTTCATCCCCAGGTTCCAGGGTTTGTTGCGGAAGTACAAGCGGGTCATCAGGGATCTGCCGGACATTCGGTGCTCGCTGTCCGATGATAAGCAGACCTCGCTTATACAGGTCAGCTTTTTTGTTAGCAGTAGAGGAAAAACTGTAAAAAGAGCTAAGTATAACAAATTTGTAAAAAAACCGTGCGAGTCGAACTCGCGCACGAAGGGTTCCGTACCATTAATTACAAAAACGCTAAAAAAAAAAAAAAGTGGTCACCCATCCAAAAACTGACCCCGCAGCTATATTCTGTGCCCGCAGAGCATAGCTTAACCTACATTTGGAGAAATCACGTTTGTTGTATGAGAGCGCCCTGTAGGTAATTATTTTATTATATTTTTTAGTAGGTATATGTTGTTATAGCGGCAACAGAAATACATCATCTGTGAAAACTTCAACTGCCTAACTATCACGGTTCATGTGATGGTGCAATTACACGGCCCGTTTTCACACAGGCACAGACGCAAGGTCACAGGCAACACGCCGTGGGACCACCCCGTCGGCAGACGCCTGCCGATGTCTGGTAGTCATCGTCCAATCAGCATGAGTCCGCGCCCTCCCTCCCCGCACTCTTGTACCCGCCGGCACAGACCACGGGCCGTGGGACCACGCAAGCCTGTGCACGCCCGTGCCGGCGCGCCGAATCCATCGAGAGTCGGTAAACTTCAAAGGCGCGGACGGCGCGACGGACTCGCGCCGACGACGTGAAGTACCTATTGAGTTTACCGACAGCCAAACAACACGTGCAGTGCTGCCACCTCAACGCTTTCGGAGTTAGATCTGGCGCTTTTTTGGGACACTTAGCGCTGAAATTTTAATATTAACTTGTAGCGCATTTTTTTGGCAGACCAATCTTGGTAGTAAACATGTCGCAATCTTGGCAAAAAGTAGGAAGTAAGCAGCAACGCCGCAATTCGTTTAGCTTCCGTTCCGTTCCATATGTTTAGGGTAGGGTATTCCCCGAATAATATAAATTGTTTCTGCTCGTTGGTTTACAATGTGCCTTTTTTATGTAGGTAGTAAGATTATAGTAGAATTTAGAAGATAAATACAATTTGTATTGAAATAAATAAAAACTTCTTATTTCGTAATGCCTTTTTTTGTTCATGCAAGCTAGCGGATTCTAGCGCTATTTTTTGTTTATGCAATCTAGCGGAATCTAGCGCTATTTTCAAGCGCTTTTAGAGCCGATCGGCCTCAGAGGTGGCAGCACTGAACACGAGTTTCGAAACGCGTGGCGGCAAAACCTCAAAGGAGCTATGCACAGTTATAGTATTATTTTATCTGTGGCACGATTCTGCAAAACTGCGGACTTAAACAATTGCTACCGATATAACATTTTATGTAAAGATATGTGAAGAGCTCTTCATTCTTTATAAAACTACTTCGAAAAAAGTTAATAAATAAGTAAATATTTATAGTGGGAAATGTTTGGAACACAATTTTTTACTTCTTAACTTTGTTTGGCAGGTACGTAGTTAGGAGGTGAACATATCAAAAGTCCCTGACCGAAGCCTTTGAGCCGGGGGGAGGGGGAGGGAGGGGGGGCTCTGGGTTAATGATCACTCTATACAGAATTAAAGCTAATGTTAGCTATGAGGCTAATATATGAAACAAGTTTTACTTCGTAAATTTTTTCGATATCTTTTATAGTTTTCGTGATATCCGATCTTGAAAGTCTGCCATTTTTGGAAAAAAAAACTTTTTTGCCGTTAAATTCTTTATACTCGTAAAACGTCAAGCAACAAGGTTTCAAATACGTGCTGTTTTTGCATGCCTTTACATCAGGATGCGTGCGACACAACATCTTCAGCATTTCAAAAAAGCATGGTCGCATTTGCTAAGTGGTTTCTGAAGTCGCCAGAGGTCCAGAGAGCAGCAGCGGTCTTTTCAGACCCTTCCTCTGAGGAGGTATGGGGCTCCAGTGAAAGAGGTCTCCCTCTATGCCTCCAGGGACATAGGCCTACAAGTCATTCTTGAAATCGGTGTCCACCGTCAAGCCTGATATCTTTTGTCTTCCTCCCACCCAAGAAGCTGCTTTTTAGGGTTCCGTAGCCAAATGGCAAAAAACGGAACCCTTATGGATTCGTCATGTCTGTCTGTCTGTCTGTCCGTCCGTATGTCACAGCCACTTTTTTCCGAAACTATGGGAACTATGTTGTGGAAACTTGGTAAGTAGATGCGTATTCTCTGAACCGCATTAAGATTTTCACACAAAAATAGAAAACAAAACAATACATTTTGGGGGTTCTGAAACTCAACATTTATTTTTTCATCAAACCCATACGTGTGGGGTTTCTATGGATAGGTTTTCAAAAATGCTTGGCTAATTATATATTTTTTTTCTAAACAGAATAGTTTGCGCGAGAGACACTTCCAAAGTGATAAAATGTGCCCCCCCCCCCCCCCCCGTTACTTCTAAAATAAGAGAATGATAAAACTAAAAAAAATATATGATGTACATTTACCATGTAAACTTCCACCGAAAGTTGGTTTGAACGAGATCTAGTAAGTTTTTTTGAATACTTCATAAGTCGTAAACCGCAATTTACCTTTCATTCAAGAACGAATGAGACCCAGGCCGCGTTCAATAGAGATAAAAAAAAGCGGACAAGTGTGAGTTGGACTCGCCCATGAAGGGTTCCGTAGCAGCAAGTAACATAATATAAAAGTTCTTGTAGTTCGTTGTAACTTTGATCGATGTTTTAATAATAGTGTATCTAATAAAAACTACTTCCTAGATCTCGTTTAAACCAATTTTGGGTATAAGTTTACATGGTAATGTACATCATATATTTTTTTTAGTTTTATCATTCTCTTATTTTAGAAGTTTCACACATTTTACCACTTCGTAAGTGTACCTTGCGCAATCTATTTAGTTTAGAAAAAAAAAAAACCTCAATATCATTTTTGAAGTCCTATCCATAGACACGTATAAGTTAGATGAAAAAAAAAATAGTTGCAGTTCTAATTATGGGGTTCTAAGTACCTACCCCCAATATTTATTGTGTTTTTCTATTTTTAAGCGAAAATCTTAATGCGGTTCACAGAATACATCTACTTACCAAGTTTCAACAACATAGTTCTTATAGTTTCGGAAAAAAGTGGCTGTGACATACGGACGAACAGACAAACAGACAAACAGATAGACAGACATGATGAATCCATAAAGGTTCCGTTCTTTGCCATTTGGCTACGGAACCCTAAAAAAATACACTATTATTAAAACATCGATCAAAGTTATAACGAACTACAAGAACTTTTATATTATGTTACTTGCTGCTACCTGTACTAATATTTATTCTGTGCTGCTACGGAACCCTTCATAGGCGAGTCCGACTCGCACTTGGCCGCTTTTTTTCCATAATTACAGACTTTCAAGAGCGGATAATGCGAAAACTATTCAAGATTTCGAAAAACTTGACAAAGTAAAACGTTTAGCAAATTTAATAAGCTTTTATTTTGTATACCTAGTGGTAATTTCGCTAGGACGCATATTTTCCGAGATTTTTAAATGAAATACCTTCGTTCGTGCGTAGGTATAGGTAGGTAGGTACTTAGGTATCTAGATACAGTAGTCGCGAGAAGTAGAATTTATGTACCTACCTACAACCTACAACTCAACCTTTGATTGTCTTTCACTTTTTTATTCTGGAATATGGTGTGTAGCTGTGTCTTTTTTTTTAAAAAAATTTTATACTACTTGAATGACGGAACAAGCTGATGGCCCACCTGATGTTAAGCGGTAACCTCTGCCTATGAACAGTGCATTACCTCACTGGTCACGTCCACCTAGGACGCGCCCTATGTGGCATTGCACTGCGCCCGCCATCCTGAGACATAAAGATGAATAGTCTCATGTGCCTGTAATTTCACCGGCACCCTTACCCTTCAAACCGGAACACAGCAATGCGAGCACTACTGCTTTGCGACAGAAATAGGTATGGTGGTAGTACTTCCCCGGACGAACTCTTTCACAAAAAAGCTCTACTACTACTAAAGTGTCTGTCTGTATCCTATTTTTTTTAAACAACTTTCAGTGACATATCAAGCAGATGACCATCAGTACCCTCTGCCTATGAACAGTGCATTATCACATAGGTCACATCCACCTAGGACGCACCCTATATGGCATTGCACTGCGCCCGCCACCTTGAGACATAAAGATGAAAAGTCTCATGTGCCTGTAATGTAGATAAAAGATAAAAAGATATTTATTTTGTAACCACATTTAACAAATTCTAATTTCACCGGCAACCATACCCTTCAATCCAGAACACAGCAATGCGAGCACTACTGCTATGCGGCAGAAGTAGGTATGATGGTAGTACTTCCCCGGACGAACTATTTCACAAAAAAGATCTACTAGTTGAACTACAATATTTACCTACACTAAAAAAATGCGTCGCGAGGTGTTATGTTCCTTAGGTTGACCAGTTTGTACCAGTTATTAACCATGCATTGCACCAATGATTGACCAGGTAATAAAACTAGTGTTTTTTTGAAAAGAAGCTACTTTACGAGTAGTGTTTTTTATTATCTTATTTTATTACGTGTCATCAATGAAATATTAAATAATTATTACGAAATCAACATTTATAATTAATAACTCGGCACTTAGAAAGTTATAACTATAAGAGATTAATTTTAAATTTTAAGAGATCATACTTTCACAACAAACACTACGCTTATAAAATAACAACAGAAAACTTTTCGGAAGGTTGATGAGTTTAAAAGAAAATGTAAATAGTCAACTACTGTAACAAATTGATAGTATTGATTTTACCAGAGTTAAACCACTGGACAACTATTGGAACAATGTAAGTTTCCGAAGTGTTTCCTATAAAAAAGTAATCAATTAACTTAACCTTAAATTTGTTTAAAGTTAAATAACAATTATCTTTAAAAAAGCTCGACCACCAGTAGTTTACCAGCGAAACTATCTCTTCACAAAGATATATTTTTCAAAAATAGTATGCAATACCATTAGTAAACACATTATATTAACGAATTAAAACAATAGGAGCTCATAACAATAGATACAACCCGAGATTTAAGTAGATTAAAAAACTTACCTTCATGCGCGTGCTTATTGTAATGGCCGCCAGAACCAAATGAACATAAGGAAAAGAACCCCAGTGTCTATCTTTGTTATAAAAAATAGGCGTGAAGTCAGAAATTGTAATAATCTCTCAGATAAACACAGGACAAGTGCGTGTCGTCCCTAAGGAAAGGACCCCAGTTTTTATGTTTGTTATAAAAAAATAGAGGTGGGTTCAGAAATTTTAATAACTTCTCAGATGAACAAACAGGACAAGCGCGTGTCGCCCCCTGTATGAAGGGACCTCAGTAGTTTTTTTTAGGGTCGAAGAAATAAGATAAGAATAAAGTCAATCCTACAGAAGAAAGACTCGTTTTAATTGTTAAAGCCTAAACACCTAGTCCACGTCTCATATCCATTTAATTCACACATCCTTAAATCGCAAAATAATAAAAAAAACATTTAGTAGCGAAACCGCTGAGCTAAGGGAGCTGCATCTGCGAGGTTTGTCCTCCCACCTCCCCAATTTACCCCGTTACAATATGGCAATAATGAACGAGTGATTGTTACATAAAAATCATTATAATTTCTGCAGATGGCGTCTCATTCTGTTTTAACGACAAAAAAAAAAGGTAAAAGTAAAAAAGTAGTGGGAAATTTAAAAGAAGCTTATTATTTATGGTTGAAGTTTTAAATGGTGTACTACTAGTGCCTGGTGTGCGGCTGGTGCACCCACCCTAGTAGTTACTAGTGGTCCCTAGTTACCTAGAGTTTTTTTGTGAAAGAGTTCGTCTGGGGAAGTAGGTTCTACCTCCATACCTGTTTCTGTCACAATGCAGTAGTGCTCGCATTGCTGTGTTCCGGTTTGAAGGCTAGGTTCCGGTGAAATAGATAGATAGATAGATAGAAGAAAACTCTTTATTGTAATCACCTTAAAAAATAAAATAACAACATACTTATATTATCTTACAAACTAGTTCACGGTGATTTAATGGGCGGCCTTATCGCTAAGAGCGATCTCTTCCAGGCAACCTTTGGATGGACAGGATTGTAAAGAACGTGAGAGGAGGTGAATTTACAACAAAAAAAAAAAACAACGTGTAAATATATAAAAAACAAAATACAATATAGGTACCTAGTAGAATTACAAACACATGAGATTTTTCATCTTTATATGTCTCAGGGTGGCGGGCACAGTGCAATGCCACATAAGGCGCGTCCTAGGTGGACGCGACCTATGAGGTAGGTTACCGCTTAACATCAGGTGGGCCATCTACTTGATACGTCATTGACGTAGGTAGGTACCTAGTTAAAAAACCAAAACCAACTGGGCCACTTGCAAAAAATGTGCATATGTTAATAAATGGAAACTAAATTGAACGTAACGAACTTATGACGAACTGGAAACATAAGGACTTGCTCATAATGAGAGGATTTTTTACTTCATCATCATCAGCTGATAGATGTTAATTTATGGATAACAGGCTTCTCCATAGAATGCCACAGAAATGTTTAAACTTTTTCCGCCTCCATCCATTGATTCGATACGCAGATGTTAAATCCCACTAATATTATAAATGTGAAAGTTTGTGTGTGTGTGTGTGTAGTGCGTTTGTTACTTCTTCACGCTGAAACTGCTGGACAGATTTGAATGAAATTTGGAAGGTATATAGATAGATCAAAACCTACTCAGAAGGAGAATAACGCGGGTGAAACCGCGGGCGACAGCTAGTTTATAAATAAAATAAATAAATAAATAATGCTGGACAGTTTAAATTACACAACATTATCTAGCCCCAAAGCTATGCAGAGCTTGTGTTATGGGTAGGTACTAGATAACTGATATACTTAATACAATATATTACATAGATAGATATTTTTGAACGAGCTAAGCGAGTTCTCTGAATCAACTTGGAAAAATCGGTGTTTGTTTGTATGTATGTATGTATGTTTGTCCGAGCATAACTTCCGAACCGTTAATCCGATCTTCATGTTTGATTGGGGGGGAAGATAGTATTGGTATTTGTTGGTAAGGTTACGAGCTAGGTATATCGGTCGGGGGGTTGTTGAGACATTGGGGTCCAAGAGGGGGTAAAAAAAAAAGTGAGACTATAAGATCAAATGGGATGTCATATGAAAGTCCCTTGCTTCAACATTTCAAAACTATTTTTTATAATTTTTTAACTTATGTAGTTCGAAACTTGTAGGTACTCCATAAAAAATAACCAGTATTGCTGACCTACCGTTTCTAGGAATTTGAACGACGTTGTAGGTCTAACTCTTCAAACCGACAAGAACGTTCATTTTATGTGGATGTACTCACGTACTCTGTACGTACTAATGTACATTGACGACCTCTGTGGCGGCGGGCGAAGGTTCGCCTGCGGCGCAGGAGGTTGCGGGTTCGATTCCCGCCTCGGAACAAATATTTGTGCGATGTGCAGATATTTGTTCAGGGAGTTAGTTCTGGATATTTTCTATGAATAATAAAAAATATCTATCTATTTAATGTATTGTATTAAGTATATCAGTTATCTAGTACCCATAACACAAGCCCTGCTTAGCTTGGGGTTAGATAATGTTGTGTGAACTGTCCAGTACTATTTATTAATTATTTATTTGCATAGATATTTTATCAAAATAAATGAGGTAACCTATCTGAATCGCGTGTATTCGCGAGGTCTCAGTTCGGGGTGAACCACTAGTTTATTATATATAGAAAATACCCAGAACACCCTGAACAAATATCTGCAGATCGCGCAAATATTTGTTCCGAGGCGGGAATCGAACCAGCTACCTCCGGCGTCGCAGGCGAACGTACGCCTCGCCACATAGGTCTTCATAAAAATGAAATTAGATTGCTCAGATTATGTAAGTAGTTTCCAAAAATATTTCAGTATGAATATCCCCAGAGTATTTCTTTGTTGCAATGACCTTGATGTGACATGCACAATTTGTATGAAGAGATTTTGTGGCATATTTTTTGAAGTTATCAAAGTACTACTTAGTTCATTATTTGCTTATTGTTTACAATTAAATGGATCAAACAATGATTAAACTAAGTAAAGTTGATAGTGAAATAATGAGGTTACCTACTGATAGTTTAGATTTTAAAAAAAACCTACTTTGTGAAATGTAGGTACACTTTTTTTGCAAATGGCCCTTTTACACTTTCTTCAGTGCATCAAGTGCGGGCATTCCACACTACGTAGTACCTACCTACAACTAGCTAGGTACTTACCTCGAACTGGCTATAGGTAGGTACTTACCTACAAGCCTACAACTAGCTATAGCTAGGTAGGCATGTATGTAGTAAGCTACATACCTACATACATAATACAACTATGAGTAGAAAGGTATGTACACCGTGTACAGGTGGCCCAGAATTGGTAGGTACCCTACCTATAATATTCCAAAATGCGTGTGCTGAATGCAGGACTGCATGCAGGAGCAATATGGCAACAGAATATCTGGAATTCCGGTGAAATGGGGGCGACAGCAATCCAGTATTTTCAAGGGTATTCCAGACATTCTGCAACTAGAAGACTCCTGCAGTCTGCTGCTTGCCTGGTATATGTACATGCTGCTGCAAGAGTAGTCGGCTTGTCGGATACCTACTGGATATCCTCAATACTGGAATTTATCCAATACAACACCAGGCAAGCAGCAGGCTGCTTGCGGAGTAGTTATGTTTATTAGTCTTGGTTTTGATGAAATTTGGTAGGTATATAGATAGATCAAAACCTACTCTAAAGGAGAATAACGCAGGTGAAACGGCGGGCGACAACATTATCTAGCCCCAAGCTAAGCAGAGCTTGTGTTAATGGTACTAGATAACTGATATACTTAATACAATATATAACATAGATAGATATTTTTGAACGAGCGAAGCGAGTTCTCTGAGTCAACTTGGAAGAAGCGGCGTTTGTTTGTATGTATGTATGTTTGTCCGAGCATAACTTCCGAACCGTTAATCCGATTTTCATGTTTGATTGGGAGGTAGATAGTATTGGTACAATTTGTTGGTAAGGTTACGAGCTATATCGGTCGGGGGTTGTTGAGATATTGGAGTCCAAGAGGGGGTAAAAAAAAAGTGAGAATATCAGATCAAATGGGATGTCATATGAAAGTCCCTTACTCGACATTTCAAAACTATTTTTTTGAATTTTGTAACTTACTTATGAAGTTTTTTAGATGTTAAGGTAAATCTAAAAACGTAAAAAACCAAAACCTCTAGGGTACTTCCACTAATCCTACAACGCAGAAATTTGGTATGTTTGTAGCTTTTATGATGCGAATACTGGGAAAAGTCTAAAATTGAAGAATTTCGAAACTTGTACCTACTCCATAAAACATTAACCAGTATAGTTGACCTCCCGTTTCTAAGAATTTTAACGACGTTGTAGGTCTAACTCATCGAACCGACAAGAACATTCATTTTATGTGGATGTACTCACGTAGGGACATTGACAACCTCTGTGGCGCGGCGGGCAACGGTTTGCCTGCGACGCAGGAGTTAACGAGTTCGATTCCCGCCTCGGAACAAATATTTGTGCGATCTGCAGATATTTGTTCAGGGTGTTCTGGATATTTTCTATGTATAATAAAAAAAAAGTATCTACTTGATGTATTGTGTTAAGTATATCAGTTATTAGTACCCATAACACAAGCTCTGCTTAGCTTGGGGCTAGATAATGTTGTGTGAACTGTCCAGTATTATTTAATTATTTATTTACATAGATATTTTATCGAAAGAAATGAGGTAACCTACCTGAATCGCGTGTATTCGCGAGGTCTCAGTTCGGGGCGAACCACTAGTTTATTATGTATAGAAAATACCCAGAACAATCGAACCCAGCGGGAATCGAACCCGCAACCTCCGGCGTCGCAGGCAAACGTTCGCCCGCCCCGCCACAGAGGTCTTCATAAAAATGAAATTAGATTGCTTAGATTATGTAGTTTCCAAAAATATTTTAGCTAGAAATTTCCCCAGAGTATTTTTTTGTTGCAATGACCTTACTGTGAAATGCATAATTTGTATGGAGAGATTTTGTGGCATATTTTTTGAAGTTATCAATAGTATTATAACTTCAAAAATCGCGGCGGGCGAAGCTTGGCCTGCGACGCAGGAGGTTGCGGGTTCGATTCCCGCCTCGGAACAAATATTTGTGCGATCGCAGATATTTGTTCAGGGTGTTCTGGGTATTTTCTATGTATAATAAAAAATATCTATCTATGTAATATATTGTATAAAGTATTTCAGTTATCTAGTACCCATAACACAAGCTCTGCTTAGCTTGGGGCTAGATAATGTTGTGTGAACTGTCCAGCATTATTTATTTATTTATTTATTATTATTTATTACTTATGTTCAATATTTAGTTATTGTTTACAATTAAATGGATCAAACAATGATTAAACTAAGTAAATTTGACAGTGAAATAATGAGGTTACTGATAGTTTAGATTTAAAAAAAACCTTGTGACATGTACTTTGTGAAATGTAGGTACAATTTTTTTGCAAATGGCCCTTTTACACTCTCCTCAGTCCATCAAGTGCGGGCATTCCTCACTACGTAGTAGGTACCTACCTACAACTAGCTAGGTACTTACCACTAACTGGCTATAGGTAGGTACTTACCTACAAGCCTACAACTAGCAATAGCTAGGTAGACAATGTATGTAGTAAGCTACATACTTACATAATACAACTATGAGTAGAAAGGTAGGTACACCGTGTAGGTACTTACAGTTATCCCAGAATTGGTAGGTTACTAGGTACCTATACTATTCCGAAAGGCATATGCTGTTTCGCTTGATTTTGCTAGTTCGTTACTTTAATATTGCAAATGTTTTTTTTGGGGACAAATAAATGAATTTTGTTTCGAAGAATTTTATTTGTTTAAGAATTTTATTAGCTGAAACCAGACTTTGCCCAAGCACCAGAGAGCATCTACATATAAATAAATAAATAATAATAATGCTGGACAAGTTCACACAACATTATCTAGCCCCAAGCTAAGCAGAGCTTGTGTTATGGGTACTAGATATACAATACATTACATATCAAAAAAATCAAAATCGGTTCATCCGTTCGGGAGCTACGATGCCACAAACAGACACACACACAGACACACACACAGATACACACATACACACACACACACGCGCACACACACACACACACACACACACACACACACATATACACACACAGAACACACACAGACACGTCAAACTTATAACACCCCGTCGTTTTTGCGTCGGGGGTTAAATATACATATTTTTTATTACATTACCTATTTTTTTTTTTTTTTTTTTTTTGACGACCTCTATGGCGCGTTGGGCATGGCTTGGTCTGCGATGCAGGAGGTTGCGGGTTCGATTCCCGCCTCGGAACAAATATTTGTGCGATCGCAAATATTTGTTCAGTGTGTTCTGGGTATTTTTTATGTATAATAAAAAATATATATCTTTGTAATATATCAGTTATCTATGGCCATAACACAAGCTCTGCTTAGCTTGGGGCAAGATAATTATTTTATTTTATTATTTATTTTATTTATTTTACATAGAAACTACCCAGAACAAATACCTGCAGATCGCACAAAATATTTGTTCCGAGGCAGGATTCGAACTCGCAACCTCCGGCGTCGCAGGCGAACCTTCGCCCGCCGCGCCACAGAGGTCGTCAAATATCTAAGCAAATTTATACAATTTATAGGTTTTCATAATATTTTCAAAGTGATCGCAAACTTTTTAATGTGTACGTACACTACTTATTATAGACTATATACGAGTACCTACTTACAACACCCGCCTACATACCTAAAACTAGCTAGGTAATTACCTACATATTTCGATTTGAATACCTAATCCTATATAGTGGCGAACGATAGTGTCGTAGGCAGTAATGTATGCTCCCTGGAAATCCCGGACCCAGAGTACCGCGAAATCGTAGTATTTCGTGTCCATTAAAGAACCGGGAATTCCAAACTAAATACTGGTTCATTCGTTTCTTTTAGAATTTTATCGCATTTTGTTCTGCGTCTGAAACATAGTAGTTAACAATATATAATTATATATATATATATATATAAAATGCAGTGTCCTGACTGACTGACTGACAAGTGACAACGCACAGCCTAAACCGCTGGTCGTAGAGACTTGAAATTTAGAGGGTGTATTTGTATCAATGTGAAGGGTTGTACTAAAACAGGAATTTTGGAAATTCATATCCTAAAGGGTTCAAAATGGGGTTCTAACTTAAAATAAAAATACTCCGTATTTCGGAAACCGTTAGTAGTAGAACCTTGAAATTTTACAAGGAGATTTGTCCATTAAAATAAACAAATACATGTTTCAGCGGTATCTGAAATTTTCCTGAAAAACGGAACGGGAACGTTTTATTCGTAAAAATTAAAAAAAACTTTAGTTTTCACAACACACAGCCTAAGCCGCTGGTCGTTGAGACTTGAAATTTGGACAGTGTATTCCTTTTAGGGTGTAGAGGTGGATTAAGAATGGAATTTGGAAAATTCGCCCTCTTAGGGGTCCAAAAAGGGCTTTTAACGTATACACTTTGCGTTTTGCAACGCACAGCCTAAACCGCTGGACCTTGATACATGAAATTTAGAAGATGTATTCCTTTTTGGGTTTAAGAGTGTACTGAAAAAGGATTTTGGAAAATTCACCCTGTAGGGGGTCCAAAACGGCTTTTAATGTAAAACTAAAATGCTTCGTAGTAGAAACTTGAAAATTCACAGCTAGATTCCTTAAATAAAAATAGCAAACATATGTTTCAGCAGTACCTGAAAATTTAATAAAAAAAGCCATGGGAACGTTTTCTTTGTAAATAAATACACTTAACGTTTTAGCCAGATTTCAGCGTATTTAGATGATTTAAAAGTTAGTTTCACGGTTTAGTCATTGAGTAAAAAATATTTTCAGGATATCAAGGTTAAAATGGGACCCCTAAAAAGAAAAACTTGTGTATGTTGTCGTTTCAAAGGTCGTTTCACGGTTTCGTTGTTGAGATTAAAATATTTTCAGGAACTCAAGGTTATAATGTGACCCCTTAATTAAAAAACTTGTGTGTGGTGGCGTTTCAAAGGTCGTTTCACGGCGTGGTGTTGTTCTCTGCACACCGCGCCGAGGAAGTTTTCTGACTACAAGCGGACGAAGTCGCGAGCGGGTCATCTAGTATATAGGTATATAGAATCTTTGCATGACTGACTGACTGACTGACTGACTGACTGACTACACCTTTAACTCTAGAGAGCTGAAATTTGGAAGATACATTCCTTTTGTGGTCTAGGTGTGCACAATGAAAGGAATTTTTAAATTCATCCCCTAAGGGGGTGTAGCTAGGTGTTGAAGTGTTAAGGTGAATGCTCACGTTTGCGGCGCGAGATTCAAATTTTTTGGTGTTTTTTGCCCATTACAGGTCATCAACACTTCTTCAGATAACAAAAGTTGAGTTCGCGATAACTAGGAGACTTAACACACATGTTTTAATTGATGGTATCTAATAAATATAATCAGTTTAGCTATGATACCCCTAAACAAACAAAAACACTGGAAAAATGTGTTTAGGGGTATCATAGCTAAACTGATGATATTTATGAGATACCATCAATTAAAACATGTGTGTTAAGTCTCCTAGTTGTCGCGAACTCAACTTTCGTTATCTGAAGAAGTGTTGATGACCTGTAATGGGCAAAAAACACCAAAAAAATTTAATTTCGCGCCTCTAGCGTGCGCATCCACCTTAACACAATGTGGACGTTTTCGCTAGCGTGTTTTTCTTATAATAATAACCAAAGAACATGCCTAGTATGTCTTTATCGTGCGCCCAAGCCTAAGCACAGAGTACATTATACAGAATAAATAATAGTACAATATAGGGGTAGACCATATTCTATGAATAGGCATGATGACTGATGACTGTTTTAAAAACTATTTTATAATGTACTTATAGATCCACCAACTTATCTGTAGAACCATTTACCTACATTTTTATATCATCTACATACTTTTCATTCTGCAGATAAGTTGGTGGATCTCTACGTGTTTACTATTGCCAAAAATTCTCTTATTTCTGTATAAAACTATCATTTAGTTGCAACATTTTGCATTTTTTATACCAACTTTGAATTTTGCGTTAAAAGGCTCTCAATTATGTCATGCATAGCATGGCGTTTGCTTGTGAAGGCACAAGTTTTTCTCAGCGAGAAGCTATTAGGTAGTAACTATTTTTTAATGTGTGCCCGCATTACCAGTGCGGTACGTTTGCCTCACGTTTGTTACCACGATGACGTCATGCCTTGGACTGGGTTCTGATTACCAAAAATCATAAAAACCTCGCGAAGCAAAGGAAACGTTTTGGGATTAAATGGTTCGTTTCGTTTCGTTTCGTATGAGGTGGTGCTGGCCTCTGGTGTCAGAGTTTGTCAAGCCGCCCGAGGGATTAAATGGTAAGAATAAAAATAGGTAAGTAAATGTACTTACCTATTTTTATTTTGAAATATATAATGTCACTGGTTTTTTTGTTATTGTAATCATGCCCATTTGTTCTTTGTGTAAGTATTATTTTTTTATTATGCTTTTACGTTTGTAGACCATTCACCATGGTCTGATCAAGGAGGCATCGCCGTGCTGACTCCACTGGCCAAACAAAATTGTGTAAAACATTTTCTATTAGTTAAGTACCTAGAGTACGCACCTACATCGTTTTAGTATATTTATGATTAATTATCGTCTATCATTTTCGACTCTACTGTGTTATCAAAAACAAATCCCGGTTCCTAAGTACCGTAAATCCCGATTCTTTAGGACACCGTTGTTGCATTCCCTAGCGGGCAGACGCGCGCCGTGGGACCACAGTGGCCCGCGGCGCGTCGTCCTCATATATACTATTATTTATTCTATGCTCGGGTTTCAGACGCCTGTCTCTAGACGGGCCGTGGGAACGCGGCACAGACACACAGACAGACAGGCAGACAGACAGACGGACAGCCGAGCCTTAGTAATAGGGTAAGGGGTAAGTAAGGGTACTTTGGGTACAGAACTCGAGTGTGTAAAATTTGAATGTCACGCCACTTGCGATACGTTCCCCCTTTAATTAGAATGCGTGGTCGCGATTAACGTACCTATATGTATACATAATACTACTATACAGGTATAACATTACAATCTAGCCGCGCCCGCGAGGCAGGCTAATGAGTAAGCCCTAGAGTCCTTGTTGATCGCCATACGATTGGTGGTAGCTTTTTCATACTAACGTATTTTACCAAATATGGGCGAACAGAGTAGGTAGGTACTAATTTTACGCTGAAATTACTATTGTTGGCTTTTATATTGGTCATTATTTGCGGTAAATCATATTTGGTTGAAGAAAACGTTGGATTGATAGCGAAAATAACATCGAAATTTTAGTCCATACAAGTCATTTCCATGTTATTTTCGCTATTAATCTAGTGTTTTCTTCAACCAAGTATGATTTGCCGCAAAAAATAAAAGCCAATGTAATAGCCAACAACAGTCATTTCAGCGTAAAATTTATACTCTGTTATATTTGGTAAAAATAAAAACATAAGGTATGAAAAAGCAACCACCTTAGGAAACTCATAATTCAAGATTCAATATTCAAGATATTTAAATATGCATAAATAAGTGTAACAATTTGGTCTTATAAAATAGTGACCACTTTTGACTTATTTGCACTCTGCAAGCCTTGACTCGCAAATGTTTTTTTATTTGAACTTGTATTTTAACTGCAACTTAGTTTCTTACTTTTACCACAGATCAAATAAAACTAACTATTACATATAAAACAACTACCTAACTACTACAATTTTAACTAATACAAAGTTTGTTCATGCAAAGTTACTACATTACAAAGTTACTACATTACAAAGTTACTTGGTACCTTACCTATCAATTCAAGTTGGAAATTGAAGCATAGGTATAAAAGGCAAATTAAGTAGCCAAAGTTGGCAAATGGTTATTTTTATTCTACAAAATTTTCGTCAACAGTATACATATCAACATTTATCATAAATAATTGGAATGGTTGGATGACCGGGATGTTGGATGTTTGGATGTCTGTGTGTCTGTTTGTCTGTGGCCTCATAGATTGCTGCAGCCACTTCCATTCTAGGATCATCAGCTCGCAGACGAATGTTCTCATTTATCTCCAAAACGGTGAACTCTTCAAGGGATAATAGTAGACTGACCGTGTTTAAGGCTCGTTTTGATCAACACACGGTTACGATCACTAATTGTATTAAAGCTTGTATTGAAAAATATATTTTTCACAAAAAACTTATTTGTAAATAAAATGAACTTGTCTCAGCAACAAATCCACCTTGTTAATAAAATTCTGAAAGACAAACAGGGTATTGTATCTGCGAGATTTTTCACCCGTATCTTCCGTAGCAAAACAAGGTTGTATGCAAAACTTTACTCATTAAAACTTTATATTTCAGATAAGCACCATGCCTCTAGGCGTCGTCTGCAGCAGTGGCAAAGAGATGCCCATTAGTGTCATCAACATAGTTAATCTAGTACTTTTAGTATTGTTATTAATAGTCGTAGGGCGGTTCCTTTACGACTGGCATAGTTTTAAGACTACTGGGAAATTGCCTTGGCTGTCGTCGATACTACCGTGAAACTTTACATCTTTACTTGTAACATTTATTTACAGAAAGAATACCTAATACAGCTAATATAAGTATGTAGGTATGTATAAAATACAAACTAAACAGTTGAGCTACCTGAAGACCGTTGAAAACTATCTAAAGGTAGCTCAATCAATCCGTCACTACCAAAGCGAAGCTTACTGGATTAATGTTAACGAACATTCCCACAACCATATGTACCTATGTTTGTTTTTAAGGTATTTATGTTGCTATGGGTAGTATAGTATTATTTTATCTGTGCTATGGGCTTATTGTTTAGGTTTTTGTACATTTTCCAATAAGCCTGAAAAAAAGATATTTGATTTGATTTGATGTTGATATGAATGAGGGCTGTTTTTAGGGATTTTGTAAGCGATACTTATTTAGGGAGACTTATTTTATAAAATATTAACTGTGCCATAGATAAACTAATGTAAAATGGCGGATTGTAATTGAGTTTTAACAGAAAATAAAATTAATATATGGTTACTTAATTAATTTTTTTTATTATTAAGATAAAACAAATAATTTAACAGTTTTTTTTTAAAACTCTTGGGCCGATTTCGATTAAACTTCTAGATACCTACTTAGATACTACTAAAATCATTCTCGATACAATTGATGTGAAAATAATTAAAAAAACCGATAGCTATTGAGAAAATTGCTCACATTTATACACGATGCTTGAGACAACTGTACAAGGGAAATGGCCATCTTCCTGATTTCACTATTTTACTGCGATGTAGGCAAATCCAAGACTGTTTATTTTTTAGCCTGAAATACGCACACATTGATTTCTATATTTTTATTTATGGAGCGAGTCAGAGAACCTGATTAGCGCCGCCATTTTAGATTATTTTCTTTATTGACGTGGGTTATACGAGTATCTGTTGAGAGTGAAGCGGCACGATTATTTTAGAAGATTTTATTCTTGCTTTAGAGTTTTCTTTCGGATTTCAATTTGTTTATTAGCCGTTACGTGATTTAATTTATGAGGGTCCGAAAAAAGCCTGCAATCGTAAAGATTCATCACATTTTCTAAAAAGGTTTCTGCATCGGTTTCTTTCGCTGTAGGTAAATAAATAATTAATGAAATAAATAATGAAATACCTCTTTGAAGGCACCTCTTATTTGCAATTCTCGATAGACCAACGACAATTTAAGGGTAGCAAGAAGTCGTTGGCTGGAGGCGGCTCAAGATAGGTCGTCGTGGCATTTTACGGGGGAGGCCTATATCCGGCAGACGAGTTCTTCAAGGTGATGATGATGATATGTAGGCAAGTATTATACTGTAACCTATTGCTATTCATCAGTACCATCATATCATCACTTGACGACCTCTGTAGCGCGTCGGGCGAGTCGCCGGCTGAGATGTGAAAGGTTACGGGTTCGATTCCCGCAGCGGGATAAATGTTTGTATGATCTGCAAATATTTGTTCCGGGTCTGGGTGTTATGGTACCATGGTACTCGTTGTTTTTGGTGCCCATAGTTTCCGATACAGGGAATCCTAGTGTGGGATCAGGGACTATGTATGTGACTGTTGGGTGTTATGTTAATTATGTTATGTTGGTAACATAAATGTTTAAATTAATTTTAATTAAGACGTTATATTTAACTGTTACTGTGTTATGCTGAAGTTCTACAAAGAAGATTCCCCTAGTACTATTCAAAGAATGACATGAGCATGTAAGTACTTATATGTTTATTTGAGATTGGAGGCTAACTTTTCAATATTTGTAAAAACTTTTAATTGGCCTTAGATACCTTATTTTCTATTTCCTGTAATTTAATTCCTAATTTATAATTCCTGTTTTTTATGTAACTAGCTGCAGTTAGTTTTCCTAAGATAATAAACTCATTCTTGAAGTGTTTAACTGTTTCCTTGTCCTCCTGTGAGTTGGTAGCTCTACCTAAACCAATTTCCGATTGTCCTAGTCAGGCCCCAATCGCGCCAATTTTGAACTTTATTACCAAAATAAAATCAGAATCGTCTGGATCCAGACGCACGAAATAACGCGAACAGACTCTGGATTGACGGATCCTGTCTTGAATTGAGCTGTATTTTTTGTTAATCTGCTGAGTTTCACGTCAATTCAAGCAAGGATCCTTTAATACGTAGTAATAGAGCTTTTTTGTAGTAGAAGTAGAGCTTTTTTGTTATAGATGTCACTGAAAAAAAAGATGGGAGTATATTTTCATAGAGATAGCTGGATCAGGCTGGATATCAAAGGCCAGAAACAGAGGATTGTGGAAGGAAATGGGGGAGGCCTATACGCCAAGGAGGCGACTATTACTGAATAATGAATAAAAGGAGATTAATATAAAAGTAATATTACAGTAGTAGGAAAAAAGGTTTCTTTTTTTTTTTGAAACAGTTTTTCCGGGGATGTACTACCACCATACCTATTTCTGCCGCAAAGCAGTAGTGCTCATAATTGCTGTGTTCCGGTTTGAAGGTTATGGTTGCCGGTTAAATTATAGGCACATGAGACTTTTCATCTTCATGTCTCAGGGTGGCGGGCGCAGTGCAATGCCACATAGGGCGCGTCCTAGGTGGACGTGACCTATGTGATAATGCAGGCATAGGCAGAGGGTACCTACAGCTAATCATCAGGTGGGCAATCTGCTTGATCCGTCATTCAAAATAGTAGGTACTTACCTATATAAAAAAAACAGACGTTCGAAATACGTGAACGATTATGGTGTTGTTCGATTACGGTTACAGCAACTATTATATATTCTGTGGTTATGGTAAAACGTTCAAAACTAGCGCGGTCGGGGCCCTAGTGCCCTACTTTGTGTTAGGTACACCTATGGAGGGATTATGTGGCCGCATCATATTCATTTCAATGATTGATTGATGAATTACAGCTAAATAAAAAAATAAAACTTTTCCTTTAACTGATTAGAAAACTAATTAAGTGGTATTATTATCTATCAGCCAATGGGAAGGTTAATCATACAGATTAGGTACTAATACAACAAAAAAACATTATGTTATGACGTTATTCTTCTAGGTCTGGTTGCGTTGGAACAAGAGTAAATTAAAATTTATTTCATAAGACGATTCAAAATGATCCTTGTGATTTCAATGAATAAAATACTTTTGACTTTGACTTTGTTTTGATTTTTAAGAAAAAAATAAGTATTTTCTGCGTCTAGCTGTCACTTAATTCTCTGTGAACTTACAGCGTATTCTTCTCGTAAATTTTATTTCACGTTGATCTGTAATATAAATTGACAGTGTAGTCTTCCGTCCGCTACCTCTTTGGCATCGCGATACTTTGGAGTAAGTCGCTCAAGATCACCTACGTCGTCGTCGTGAACCTTCGGATGCACCAGGTAACATTTTTTGTACTAACATTTAGGAATTTCTCCAACATAACATACAAATCTACCGTGCCTGTACGAGATACAATTCGGCACGAAGATCAAACTTGGTACGAGATACCATAGCTTTGATTTGGTACGAGATACCCAAAAGTACGCGTACGAGATACGGTACTCTTATTTCAGCCTAAAAATCAGATCACGTGGATCAAACTTGGTACGAGACACCATAGCTTTGATTTGGTATGAGATACCCAAAAGTGCGTGTACGAGATACGGTACCTACTCTTATTTCAGCCTACAAATCAGAACACGTGGATCAAACTTGGTACGAGATACCATAGCTTTGATTTGGTACGAGATACCCAAAAGTACGCGTACGAGATACGGTACTCTTATTTTAGCCTACAAACATCGCGGAGACCTTCAATGCTCTAAGCCTAGAATACATGATGTCCTGGTAGACTAAATTCAACCTGTCATGGAATATGGTTGATGTTTACGGATTTGTATGAGGAAGACACCATAGTAGAAGCAGTTGACACAGCTGCGCTGCCGGCACTGTAGATGCCTTCCAGGACGCCATAGGCGTGGAATAATAAGTTCGAGGGACATATTCAAACGGAAATAACCAAACGTTGGAATCACATTTTGGTTAATGGTCTAACCAAAGAAGTAAAGGTTATGGTACTAAAAAAGTATAAACTACCAGAGAACTGCCAACTGCTGGAGGTATCCTTAATGAAGAAGTTAACTCTGTTATGACAGAAAACTCTAAAATTAGGGACAGATCTCTTGAAACGGCACAACACCAGCTAGGCATGGCCACAGCCGTTGTGGGTCAAGTAATAACCTGATTGAAAATAAGGGCATTGAAAAAATAAAGCTGGTAGTGAAACTAACTGATGCATCAAAACTTATCAACGACTTAAACCTTCAGAAGACAAGGACAAGAAGACTTTTAACATCACCGCATCTGGATAAAACCTTTAATAATTTAGTAGAGAAAATCAAGCGTGATGAAAACCTATACGGTATTGAACTAGGGACAAAGATAAAAACAAGCCATGAATTAAAAATATCATCAACACAAATTAGAGACTGCCAAGTCCGATACCAAACAAAACTGTTTTTAATAAATTTAAATTTAAGGAAAACTAATACGGTCCACCTCAAATATACCCTGCAAACCAGAGCGGCTGCACCTCGAGGGGGACCCAGGAACCATGTGACACAGCCACCACGTCCTCAAGCAGGCTTCAGCCGCTCGCGCCCCGAGAGGGCTGCACACCGTGGACCACACAGCAGACACTAGACAGCCAGGTACATGCAGGCAATATAACTTAGTATTTTGCCTGTTGGTAACGTATTACTACAAACCCTGTCTTTTTACAATGAGTTAAAGGATATCCATTCCTTCCACTTGAAAAACCAAATTTACGAAATATTATGTCTAAAAACAATATACCTGACACAGAACTCATTAATAGGAGCGAGGCTATTGTAAATTTGTTAGAATTTGGCGATGAAAAAACCTAACTGGAAGTTTAGATTCATCCTTAACCTAAAACCTGTTAACACAATTATAAGAGTACCTAGGGCATTTTAAGGTGGAAAACCAGCTATAAAAATTAATTAATTAAATTAAAAAGAATCTCATTTTTTTGTGGCAGTAGCCTCGAGTGTCGGATATACCTACGTTTTGAATTTTAAGGCAGTTGAATGCCCTACCATATGAGATTAGCACAGCTTTTAGTGTCTTTAGAAAATTATTGATAACCGTCGAAGGTGTCCTTCGAAAGCAGAGGCTTCTATGAACCATTTATAACTGGCGTATTGGTCATTCATATGATGAATGCACAGCCAATAGAGATGCAAATCTGTCACGCAATAAGTATCTTGAGTTATCACAAGACAAACGTGACTGTATTAAAGCCTTGGTGTTGAAATTCATAAACCTCAGATATTGCAAAATCAGAAAGTTTAAAACATTACTGGGAACTTTAATAGCAGCTAGCCCAGCCATTCTATATGGTCTTGTATATTATACTAAAATATATGAAACGGGTAAATATTTGGCCTTGATACACCATCAGGATAACTATGATGCCACAATGGAATTGATTTCTAATATTTTGCCTGTCCTGAAGTGGTGGTCCCATAATATAAACCTCCAAATAAAAACATTTCTGGTATTTCCAGGTGCTTCTTTGACTGTACGGGGACTTTACTGCAGTGATGAGAGCGTTGGAGATTTATGCTCACACTCAGGACAACAACTTTTCATTAATCAGCTAGAAAAACTATTTTAGCTGCTTCATTTGGACTAAAATGCTTTGCACAGCCATGTAGGCACTGTGAAATATTCCTTTGAACCGACAACACTACAGCCATTGCATGTATGAATAAAATGTGTATAGTGTTACTGTATATATTCTGTGATAGTGTTCAATTCCAACAACGTTCAAGCCAGTAATATTTGGGCTTAATGTAAACAACAAAATATTAACATTTATGCTTCCTGCATCAAATCAAGGTGTATGCTGATAAGGAATATTGATACTGAGGTATGATGAGGAGAATATTGGTATTGAGCAATGAAGCCTATTTTTTATAAAGGATCAGTTTGATACTCATCACATTGATTTATTTGCTTCTATTATCTATAAAAATGTGATATCTATGTTTCATAGAAGAGAGTTCCCTATGCATTTAACATAGATGCTCTAACACATAACTGGGGCAATGTTTTATTTTTTATGCCTTCCCACCATTTACCATAATGACAAAAAAAAAAAAAAACGTTTAATAAGTAGTAATAAAGCCAAAGGCTTTATGGTCTACCGGGTTTGGGAGTCACAGTCCTGCTCGCAATAAGCTTGATGAATAACTGATCCAATAAAATTTAGACCTTGTACTAACTTGTTGACATCTCCTTATAGGACAGTACACCCACTGAGCAGTCACCTTACCCTGGCAGCGAGCATCTTCTGCGGCAAGCGTTCAGATACCGAGGTTTGCCAGAAAGTTAATTAAACAACATGTTAGCATCCATCTCTGGAGGCACTATGAAACAGTACAGCATTACTTTCAAAGCTGGTGGAGGTTCTGTGACACACAACCAGGTTGGCACAGATGAAAGGATCAAGCAGTTTCTAAAAGGAGTGCTCACACTTAAACCGGCTATGCCTCGATACACATAAATTTGGAATCCAAGTATTGTATTGAACCATTTAGCCAAACTACCATAAAACTCGTTCCAGAGCCTTGAAATGCTCACAAAAAAGTTGTCCGATATATAGTTGGTCACCCTACTATCGTTGGCGACTGCTCAACACGTAGAAATCTTATCTTTAATTAAACTTGGTAACATGTCGGTATCCAATCATAACATCACTATAGCGATTAGTGACCTAATTAAAACATCCACAAGCACAAAAAACCATACAAGCTGCCATTTTATGTTAAAGAACCTTAAATATGTTCGGCCAGCTCACTTTGAGATTACATCCAGAACATCCTTTCATTGCCTTCAAAATCCTCGCCACCGTGTATCAAAACAGATCATCAGCAGGTGGATCGAATGTACTCTGGTGGAGAGTTGGATTGACACAACTAAATTCACATCACACAATACTTGCCACTCTACCACCTCAGCGGCTAATAAAGCAGGTGTGTCCGTGGATGTTATCAGGTAAACAGCTGGCTGGTCAGAAAGCTCACTGACCTTTGCAAAGTTTTATAACTTGCCTATATACCCAGGAAAACAACAATAGTAATGGTTTTGTTTAGTCTGTTTTTAACTTATGCTAGCATACCTAACTTATAACAACAATCTTAATGTTATCAATAAAAAGAAGACAAAAACCCAATCTTAATGTTAAACAGATCTCATCTGATAAAAAAAAAAAGACAAAACATTACTTAAGTAGCAGTAAAAACGCAGGGTTCGTTATAATTGTATTAAGCACAGTTATTATGATTATTTGTTGTACTTAATAGTTACCTTAAAAAATTCAAGATTACTCTGTAAGGTAGCCAGCAAGGGTGCTAAACCATTATATGCTACATTTTAATAAACAAAACAACATTAATGCTTTAATAACGCAAAGTTAACAACATTGTAAATTAACACATAACTTACACCTGGTTATGCCTAACAATACCCATTTGGCACGTAACTCTGAACAACTACACTTTCAATTTATATTTCAGATCAACGTGAAATAAAATTGATAATTGGACCAACTTACCTAAGTGAAGTCCAATTGTAATTTTGTGAACGTTGATCTGAAATATAAACACCCACCCATCCCAGTATATCAGCCAGAAGCTGATCCCAAGCCTAATGGGTAGGTAATTTACCCGGACTCAGCTCTGAATCAGTGACATTGAGAGTTGACACAATCAAAACTTATTTTTATTATTCTCTAAAAAGTATCGCGATGCCAAAGAGGTAGCGGACGGAAGACTACACTGTCAATTTATATTTCAGATCAACGTGAAATAAAATTACAATTGGACTTCACTTAGGTAAGTTGGTCCAATTATCAATTATTAAACAAAACACTTGAAACGCGTTCGATGGTGCATGGTTGATCATGGGGTTTGCTAAAGCAGGATAAAGTATACAAATTAGATATTCCGAGAACCCATTTAAGGTCATAAATCTGTCAAATGACGTCATGTGGATAAGCACAGTAAGGACTTGACGCTTTCTGGGTCTCGTTGCCGTTTTTTTGGGTCCTATGGCACAGAATATATACCTCTGGTAGGTACATACAAGTGTGCAAGCCTGGCTAGGAAATGCGGGCGGTGTATTCCATACAAACTAATTCCCCTGTTTCCTCCCTGGATAATGACACTAGAACAAATATTTGTGCGATCGCAGATATTTGTTCAGGGTGTTCTGGGTGTTTTCTATGCATATAATAAAAAATATCTATCTAAGTAGGTACCTAATGTATTATATTAAGTACCTATATCAGTTATCTAGTACCCATAACACAAGCTCTGGCTTAGCTTGGGGCTAGATAATGTTGTGTGACCTTGTCCAGCATTATTTATTTATTTATTTATTTATAATATTTATTATACTACCTATTTAACAAAGAGGATCTATAGGTATCTACTACCTACTGCCATGCTCTTATGTTTTATTTAACAAAGAGGATCTATAGGTATCTACTACCTACTGCAATGCTCTTATGTTTTATTTAACAAAGAGGATCTATAGGTATCTACTACTGCAATGCTCTTATGTTTTATTTAACAAAGAGGATCTATAGGTATCTACTACCTACTGCAATGCTTTTATGTTATATTTAACAAAGAGGATCTATAGGTATCTACTACTGCAATGCTCTTATGTTTTATTTAACAAAGAGGATCTATAGGTATCTACTACCTACTGCAATGCTCTTATGTTTTATTTAACAAAGAGGATCTATAGGTATCTACTACCTACTGCAATGCTTTTATGTTATATTTAACAAAGAGGATCTATAGGTATCTACTACTGCAATGCTCTTATGTTTTATTTAACAAAGAGGATCTATAGGTATCTACTACCTACTGCCATGCTCTTATGTTTTATTTAACAAAGAGGATCTATAGGTATCTACTACCTACTGCCATGCTCTTATGTTTTATATTTTCCATAAATAATTGAATTAAAATAAAAACACACGCGCATAGATGAGAGTCTTTCATATATAAATTCTTTAAAAAAAGTTAAAATCGGTTTTGTTTTGGACCTTTTATGTTTTCTTTTACAGTTATCCTCCCCACATAGGTACCACCTACATCACAGCTGTTTTTGCAGCGCTGGTGTCACGGTGGAATTCGTATTCGTAAATACCTAACGCATATTGTGAACAGAAGTACCATTCTTTGGAACAGAACGATGTCAAAGAAAAATAAAATAGCGCGTAAATTCGAAACACAAATATGAATAAGTAATGCCTTGAAAGTATGCATTACTCGACATAGAGTAGCTGTACATATTTGAGCTGTTTGGCGTGGAAACTCTAAGCCCTTGGGGACCAGAGGCACATTAAATTTTCAAGGAACTTGCGGAGCGTCATTTTGAGTCCACGCGTGACCGGAATGCTGACTTTTATTTTGGTTAACGAATAAGCATTGCCATTCTACGTGGCAATGCAGGCAGCATTCTGGGCACGCTGCCGTCATGTGACGGCTTGCTGATCTGATAGGTAGGTTTTTATTTTAGTTTTTGGTTTATTGTCTTAGTCGTAATATCTGTTCATTATTTTAAAAAAACGACTTGATCCCTGAAATAAAGGAGAATGCTCAAAAAAAACCCAGTTCCGGCGGAAAAGAGATGTATCTCAAATTATCAATAATAATATGTAATAAAATAATAACCGGTTAGAATCGTGATCCTTACTGGCAAACATATAAAAATTGCTAAAATTGAAATATAGGCGTCGATTTAAAAAAATAGCTTAATTAATAATTTTTCTTTACTTTATTCAAAATATGATGTCATAATTCTTGGTGCTTGACTCATTTTACATTTTTTACAATGCATTGTGACGGTAATATTGGAATCAGGTTACTAACAAAAGACGTATTAACGATTTTTAACCCTCGACGAAAAACGAAGGGGTGTTATAAGTTTGACGTGTCTGTGTGTGTGTCTGTCTGTCCCAACGTAGCTCCCGAATGGCTGAACCGATTTAGTTTTTTTTTGTTTGAAAGGTGTAGTTGTCTGGAGTGTTCTTAGTTTTGTATGATCAAAATCGGTTCAGCAATTCAGCGTTGGGGATTTTTTTAAATTTTTACAAAATTAATTACTTGTATAATAATGTGAATTTAATAATCGTTATTACTAGGAGAGGTGTGATCCAGAATTCGGAATAAGGAACGTTCTACTTCTACCACACCGCTAAGCCTTTTTAAGTAATCAATTAATATCTAACAATGAACTAGGCTTTCTTGTAAATACGTGTGAGAGAGACAGACTCCAGATGTCAGAGTAGGACAGATTAATTTGTATATTCCAACCATGGAGGTATAATAGTTCTTCTTCCGAGATTCCAACAAGTACCACCAGTCTTGAGTTTTGATAATGAAACACAGAATTAATAATTTAGTGAAGGTAAAATCAAACTAGAGTGTAGGTATTTATAACATTTTTTATTGACTATTTATGACGATCAATCAAAACGCGGTCTAAGAAGTCAGCAGGATGTCTAAATACGCCTTCGTGTCTGGCCCATACTAAGAAATATAAGATGCTGACAATATGGCTACAGCTTCCTAAAGTTCTCCGACCATGCATACATGAACAGTAATGTTCCTTAATGGCGTTCCTACCCTGCAGCGCGGTGTTGTACAACACGTACGTGTAGTATGTTGTTCTTGTGGCACCGTATTAACACGTCATTGAGATCCCCTAATATTTGTCGAGTGTCTGTAGCGTTCTATGTTGTACACGTCTGTTCCCCGTAAATGCTCGCTGCAGTACGAGCGAGCTATTTTATGATTATGATGTTTTTTTATTATTTTATCATATTATAATTTTTAACCCCCGACGCAAAAACGACGGGGTGTTATAAGTTTGACGTGTCTGTGTGTGTGTCTGTGTGTGTGTCTGTCTGTGGCATCGTAGCTCCCGATCGGATGAACCGATTTATTTATTTTGTTTGAAAGGTGAAATAGTCGGGAGTGTTCTTAGCTATGTTTGATCAAAATCGGTTCAGCCATTTCATTGCGTTCAGGGTTTTTTTTAGTTTTTACAAAACTAATTGGGTACTTGTTAAAAATGTGGTAAGTGGGCAGTGTTTTCTGGAGCTGCATATATTTTATTCGAGCATTTTAACAAATAAAAGTAATGAAAAATAATTAAATAAGTTATGTTTTAAAATCGACGCCTGAATAATAAAACTAGCAATTTTTGTATGTTTGCCAGAAAAGATCACGATAATAACCAGTTATTATTTTATTACTTATATTATTGATAATTTGAGGTACATCTATTTTCCGCCGGAACTGTTTTTTTTTCTATGAAGCCTGAGTATTCTCCTTTGTATTTGGAATTCTTAACCAAACGCCAGATACTCGTATTTGAGAATTGAGATCAAACGGCTGAGAATAAAAGGCGGTGACCACGCACCGGAAGACGAGTGCAGGTTGTGCAGCATCTCACAGGGTGCTCTATGTCCAGCAGTGGACGTCTACGGCTGATGATGGTGTCTTCACACGCACCGGAAGAAGAGTGCAGGTTGCGCAGCATCTCACAGGGTGCTCTATGTCCAGCAGTGGACGTCTACGGCTGATGATGGTGTCTTCACACGCACCAGAAGACGAGTGCAGGTTGCGCAGCATCTCACAGGGTGCTCTATGTCCAGCAGTGGACGTCTACGGCTGATGATGGTGTCTTCACACGCACCGGAAGACGAGTGCAGGTTGTGCAGCATCTCACAGGGTGCTCTATGTCCAGCAGTGGACGTCTACGGCTGATGATGGTGTCTTCACACGCACCGGAAGAAGAGTGCAGGTTGCGCAGCATCTCACAGGGTGCTCTATGTCCAGCAGTGGACGTCTACGGCTGATGATGGTGTCTTCACACGCACCGGAAGACGAGTGCAGGTTGCGCAGCATCTCACAGGGTGCTCTATGTCCAGCAGTGGACGTCTACGGCTGATGATGGTGTCTTCACACGCACCGGAAGACGAGTGCAGGTTGCGCAGCATCTCACAGGGTGCTCTATGTCCAGCAGTGGACGTCTACGGCTGATGATGGTGTCTTCACACGCACCGGAAGACGAGTGCAGGTTGCGCAGCATCTCACAGGGTGCTCTATGTCCAGCAGTGGACGTCTACGGCTGATGATGGTGTCTTCACACGCACCGGAAGACGAGTGCAGGTTGTGCAGCATCTCACAGGGTGCTCTATGTCCAGCAGTGGACGTCTACGGCTGATGATGGTGTCTTCACACGCACCGGAAGAAGAGTGCAGGTTGCGCAGCATCTCACAGGGTGCTCTATGTCCAGCAGTGGACGTCTACGGCTGATGATGGTGTCTTCACACGCACCGGAAGACGAGTGCAGGTTGCGCAGCATCTCACAGGGTGCTCTATGTCCAGCAGTGGACGTCTACGGCTGATGATGGTGTCTTCACATGCACCAGAAGACGAGTGCAGGTTGCGCAGCATCTCACAGGGTGCTCTATGTCCAGCAGTGGACGTCTACGGCTGATGATGGTGTCTTCACACGCACCGGAAGACGAGTGCAGGTTGCGCAGCATCTCACAGGGTGCTCTATGTCCAGCAGTGGACGTCTACGGCTGATGATGGTGTCTTCACACGCACCGGAAGACGAGTGCAGGTTGCGCAGCATCTCACAGGGTGCTCTATGTCCAGCAGTGGACGTCTACGGCTGATGATGGTGTCTTCACACGCACCGGAAGACAAGTGCAGGTTGCGCAGCATCTCACAGGGTGCTCTATGTCCAGCAGTGGACGTCTACGGCTGATGATGGTGTCTTCACACGCACCGGAAGACGAGTGCAGGTTGCGCAGCATCTCACAGGGTGCTCTATGTCCAGCAGTGGACGTCTACGGCTGATGATGGTGTCTTCACACGCACCGGAAGACGAGTGCAGGTTGCGCAGCATCTCACAGGGTGCTCTATGTCCAGCAGTGGACGTCTACGGCTGATGATGGTGTCTTCACACGCACCGGAAGACGAGTGCAGGTTGCGCAGCATCTCACAGGGTGCTCTATGTCCAGCAGTGGACGTCTACGGCTGATGATGGTGTCTTCACACGCACCGGAAGACGAGTGCAGGTTGCGCAGCATCTCACAGGGTGCTCTATGTCCAGCAGTGGACGTCTACGGCTGATGATGGTGTCTTCACACGCACCGGAAGACGAGTGCAGGTTGCGCAGCATCTCACAGGGTGCTCTATGTCCAGCAGTGGACATCTATGGCTGATGATGGTGTCTTCACACGCACCGGAAGACGAGTGCAGGTTGCGCAGCATCTCACAGGGTGCTCTATGTCCAGCAGTGGACGTCTACGGCTGATGATGGTGTCTTCACACGCACCGGAAGACGAGTGCAGGTTGCGCAGCATCTCACAGGGTGCTCTATGTCCAGCAGTGGACATCTATGGCTGATGATGGTGTCTTCACACGCACCGGAAGACGAGTGCAGGTTGCGCAGCATCTCACAGGGTGCTCTATGTCCAGCAGTGGACGTCTATGGCTGATGATGGTGTCTTCACGCTGCGGTTTTGTTTAGTTTTTTAAGGGTTCCGTTCCGTACCGTTCTCGTACCCTATTACTAAGAGTCCGCTGTCCGTCCGTCTGTCTGTCTCTCTGTCTGTCTGTCTGTCCGTCTGTCACCAGGCTGTAATCTCATGAACCGTGATAGTTAGACATTTGTAATTTTCACAGATGTATTTCTGTTGAAAGAAAGAAAGAAAGAAAGAAATAATTTTTTTATTACAGCATAACAAAGTCGGATTACATATAAAACAAAACATTTATCAATAAAAGTTACAAAAGGAACCGGACAATGCATATGCGGCCTGCTTATTCTAAATTTAAGTATTATCGACAGCCCTCACACTAGGCTGAGCCTGTATCGTGAGGGCCAAACTTACGATTATCAAATTCTCAAATTAACTTAGTGACTCGGTGCAACTAAAATTCAAGTAAAATGGTACGTTTTAACAAAGGCGCGACTTACTGGAAAGTCTAGATAATATTATAAACTTGTAGGTATCTAAAAAAATTAAACAGATCTAAGTAAACAAGAAAACTACTTAATTGAAATTAGAACGTCGCTATAACAACAACAACCTACAAAACAACAGAATAATGGGTCTCCCATACAAAAAACGTGATTTTTCCAAAAGTAGGTTAAGCAATGATCTGCGAGTTCAGTTTTTGGATGTGTGACCACTTTTTGCGTACCGTAGGTTTTTTTTTTTTTACAAACCTGTTTTTTTTGCCGTTTTTTTAGTTAATGGTACGGGCACAGAATAAATATTAGTAACGAAACCCTTCGAGCGCGAGTCCGACTCGCACTTGGCCGGTTTTTGTAAAATACCTGCGGATGTAGGGGATGTGTGCGCAGGTGGATGGGTGAAGGTATTAGGTGTAGGCAGATGTAGGTGGGTGTATGAAAACATAATCCTCGGTGTGCGAGTCACTGCGAGTACGACTCACACTTGGCAGAGTGATGGCAATGCAAGTTTTTTTATGTCAAATTGACGAAACTCTCAATTTTGTTTTAGTAGGTTAGGTATTGCAAGTCTGCTCAGCGTGATAATAATGTGGTTGCTGCAGTAACACGATATGTTATCACACCAATTTATAATAAACGTGTATTTCAATACCTACATAAGAAAAACCAGCCAAGTGCAAGTTGGACTCGCGCACGAAGGATCCCGTTACTAATATTTATTCTGTGCCCGTACCATTAACTAAAAAAACGGCAAAATAAACAGGTTTTAAAATATATATAAAAAAAGTGCTCTCACAAAATGGTCACCCATCCAAAAACTGACCCCGCAGAGCATCGCTTCACCTACATTTGGAAAAATCACGTTTGTAGTATGGGAGCCCCCTTAAATATTTATTTAATTCTGTTTTTTAGTACTTATTTGTTGTTATAGCGGCAACAGAAATACATCATCTGTGAAAATTTCAACTGTAACTATCACGGTTCATGAGACCTATACAGCCTGGCGACACCATTATCTATAAAAGCTGCAACAAAAAAAAACTCGTTTTTTGTACCTATTGGAGCCACCTTAAGTATTTATTTTATTCTGTTTTTTGATTTGTTGTTATAACGGCAACAGAAATACATCATCTGTGAAAATTTCAACCGTCACCTATCATGGTTCATGAGATACAGCCTGGTGACAGACGGACGAACAGACAAACAGACAGACGGACAGCCGAGCCTTAGCAATAAGGTCCCGTTTTACCCTTTGGGTTGGAACCCTAAAAAAACAGGCCAAGTGCGAGTCGGACTCGCGCACGAAGGGTTCCGCACCATTAACTACAAAAACAGTTAAGAAAACAGATTTGTAAAAAAAAAAAAAACGAACGCAAATAGTGATCACTCATCCAAAAACTGATTCCGCAGAGCATCGCTTAACCTACATTTGGAGAAATCACGTTTGTTGTATGGGAGCCCCCTTAAATATTTACCAATTAATTCTGTTTTTTTGTTTCTGGCAGACAGACAGACAGACAGGCAGACGGACAGCCGAGCCTAAGTAATAGGGTCCCGTTTTACCCCTTTGGGTACGGAACCCTAAAAACGACCTAAATCAACAAAAAATATCGAATCGAGGCCAACTGTGCATGCACAGTTTGCATAAAGGCTTGTACTATTATTTATTCTGTGATAAAGGCAAAAAGTTGTGAGTTTGCAAAATTGTACCAGAATGGTTGTGAAACCTGTGGCATGTGATCCCTCATGAACTTTGGAATTTTACCTGACACTGACTTCTAGCAGTATGTAGGTAGGTACCTACTTAGTTATTGATGTGGTAGGTAGCAGGTACCTACCTAGGTAGCAGTGGCGTAACTATACAACCTGGGGCCCGTGGCAAATTCGAAAATTTAAAAAATTTAGTTGTCTCACTTTGGATTTTATGCAGAACTTATAAAAAATACTTTTCAAATAAAATAAAATACTCAGGTATAATGTAAAAGAATATTTTAGAGCTCGCGGCCTCTTGGGCCGGGGCCCTCTTGGGTCGGGGGCCTGTGGCATTTTGCCAGCCCTGCCACCCTATTGTTACGCCACTGCTAGGTAGGTAGGTAGGTACTTGTTTGAAGTACCTATCGAGTTGCTAAGCGGTCTCTTCCCGACACGTTGCTGTTTATACTTATATTACCTTTATTTTATATTACCTATGTGAGATTATATTTTATATATCGAGATATATATTTTAGTAATGTTATGAGAACTGCTAAGGAGTGGAATACACTACCGTCGTCTGTCATTCCAGAAAACTAAAATCTGGGTCTCATCAAGGCTAGAGTGAATACCTAGGTGCCTTCTAGACCTTTGTGCTCCTTCTTCGGCCACATCATCACTTACCTACCAACAGATGAGATCGTGGTCAAACAAAGGTAGGTATATCAACGTTAAAAAAAAAACAGCAGATAGGTAGGTACCGCGCACGCAATCTCAGGAACTACGAGTACCTACCTACCTACCATGGTATATACATGTTATAAGGGTATTTTAATAAAGCGTCATCAATTTAGCTAATTACCTACCTACCTTGGGTGTCATTATAACTGGTGGGTATTATGGTGGTTCACCTAGGTACCTACCAGGTGAATTGACACCCAAAGGGAATTAGCTAAACTAACAACGAATAAAAATACCCTTATATAGGTACCTACATGAAGTTCAGTTTTAAGTTAGACTGTCTAATGCTAATGTCTATACCTACCTAGGTAGGTAGGTATACCATGTTAGTTGGTGATATGGAGCAGACACCTCTTCGTATAAAGTAGGTACCTAGGTACTATAGATAAGAATCATTACTTGTGTATAATTTAATGTACCTAGGTAGGTACCTACTTACCATAAAGCATTTCGCATCTTTTCAATTTCTACTAGACTTTGGTAGACTAGCGCCATCTCTGAGCAGTCATATAAACCATATGGTTAGCTAAGAAGCTAAGAAGCTTTGAACTTTGAGTTGGCACTTAGCTTATTTCAAAACCGATTTCAGCTTCGTTATTATGATAATTGAAGGATTCTCTTATTTCTCTTTATACAGAATGATTTTTTTAGCTGGGACAGTTATGCAGATTTAGGTACTTACCATAAAGAATTTCACATCTTTACAATTTCTACCAGACTTTGGTAGACTAGGCGCCACCTTTGAGCAGTCATATAAACCATATAGTTAGCCAAGAAGCTGAGGAGCTTTGAACTTTGAGTTGGCACTTCGCTTATTTCAAAACCGTTTTCGGCGTAGTTATTATAAAAATTGAAAGATGGCGCTATTTATCTTGATACAGAGATTTTTAGGGTTCCGTAGCCAAATGGCAAAAAACGGAACCCTTATGGATTCGTCATGTCTGTCTGTCTGTCTGTCTGACTGTCAGTCCGTCCGTATGTCATAGCTACTTTTTTCCGAAACTATAAGAGCTTATGGTGTTGAAACTTGGTAAGTAGATGTATTCTGTGAACCGCATTAAGATTTTCACAGAAAAATAGAAAAAAAACAATAAATTTTTGAATACTTAGAACTGAAAATATTTTTTCATCAAACCCATACGTGTATCTATGGATAGGTCTTCAAAAATGAGGTTTCGAGTATAATTTTTTTCTAAACTGAATAGTTTGCGCTAGAAACACTTCCAAAGTGGTAAAATGTGTCCCCCCCCCTGTAACTTCTAAAATAAGAGAATGATAAAACTAAACAAAAAATATAATTTACATTACCATGTAAACTTCCACAGAAAATTGGTTAGAACGAGATCTAGTAAGTAGTTTTTTTAAATAAGTACACTATTATTAAAACATCGATCAAAGTTACAACGAACTATGTACAAGAACTTTTATATTATGTAACTTGCTGCTACGGAACCCTTCATGGGCGAGTCTGACCCGCACTTGCCGCTTTTTATTTAATTCTTCTTCTTCTTTTATTTGTGGCTCCTGTGGCTTTAGTTTCCACAATTTTGCCAATGTCAATGTCGACAGGATAAAAATATATTACTACATTGTTGACTTTGACATTTCAGTTTATTTTGACAGTTAAGTACAGAGCTGGCGCCATCTATTTTCAAGGGTTTATGCATGATGTGAAACGGCCGAGAAAACCCCTCATTACTATCACCGCCGTCTTCCTGTCTGTCTGCCTGTATTCTGTCTGCCACATGGGTTATCTCGATAGACGTAGAAATGTGTTATTGGCGCTTATTTCGTTTTTCCTATATTTATGTCTGGTTAATTTACGAGATTTATATTTAACGGCTGAACCGATATTGATAAAACATGTCAATCCCTCGCTAGCTTGTGTTATGGGTACTAGATAACTGATATGCTTAATACAATATATAACATAGATAGATATTTTATTAAATTATTATTGTACATAATAATCTTCGATAAATTGTTCTCTGATCGCAGATAATAATATAGATCACTGACAATTTTTTTATCTATACATAAAAAAAAACAATGTTTGTACATATCGTTAACAAAATCAAGGCATTTATTTTGTGTATTGGCAGCATTGCCTACGATGCTGCCAACAATATATGTAGCATTTATGATTTAGCAATATATGATTGGTGGTCGCCGACAACATTATCTAAACTTGTATGTACAGTGGCGGAACGAAAATGTTCGACAGTTTTCAAAGAAATCCCCTTAGCTTGTCGCGAGCACATATTACCTTTGCCAACTACTACTGCGCAGACTGCTGTATGGAAAATCATAATTTAATTGTTTACTAACAAAGATCAAATTTGCAAACCTTTAATCAGTTGCTTGTTTATGTTTTGATACGAAACCTTTTTTATTGAGTTGACCAGAAGTTTTGAAATTTAATTCCACAGAGAACTTTTTTAGTATTATTCATTGACAGTGTATGTCATTTGTCTCCATTGTTATTTTCAGTAATATCAAAATATTCTAGATAATTATTCTCATTCTCTATTTGTCGTAATGCCCAGAAGTTTAACAATAAAGCAAAGGGCAGAAATTATTGCTGAACATGAATCTGGCTACAATATTAGCAACATATCGGCTCGCCTTAATATTACTAGAGACAGTGTAAGGTTCTGGATCAGGAGACATGGCGAGGAGGGGGTTTTAACAGATCATCGTCATACCAATTCTGGACGCCGCCCGCTTCTTACCGGTGCACAAAAAGATTTTATGAGACAACAATATGAAGAAAACGGTTTCATATCAACAAATAGGTTTGCTCAAATGTTTGAAGTTTGTCCCAGAGTGATCAGAATTGCGTTACACACTATGGGCCTTCATCACAGACGACACGTCCAAAAAGTTGCTCTGACGAGAGCTCATAACGAGGCACGCTTAAGATTTGCTCAAACGTATTTAAACTTCGATTGGAGTACCACTATATTTACGGATGAAAAATGCTTTAAATCTAGCCAGCATGGAAGACTTAATTTGTGGAGATATAATGGCACAAGATATACGGAAGAACATGTAGTGCCCAATTTCAATTCTGGACGGATCTCTGCCAACATGTGGGAATGGATGTCATCACATGGTGTAGGCGAGCTCGTTCTTCTTCCATCGAGGGCAAACGCTGAAAATTATCTATCGGTTCTGGAAGAAAGTATGCTACCAACTGTCCGTAACGTATTTCCAGCAAACGAATTGCCGCAGTTCAATTATATCCACGACAATTCCCGCATACACACTGCTCGTATTGTGAATGAGTGGTTCAATCGACTTCCGGAGGTTGAGGTTATTCCCTGGCCAGCAAGATCTGCAGATTTTAACCCCATAGAGAATCTATGGGGTTTAATGGTCCAGAGGTGGGTTAATAACAATGAAAGGACAAAAGAGGCCATAGAAAACCACTGCCAAACCATTTGGGAAGAGACAAGAGGAACGGACCTATGCTCTCGGCTTGTGGGTTCTATGCGGGAGCGATTGCAGAGTGTAATTAACGCTAACGGAGGTTATACCCGTTATTAAAAATATTATATACTTAGTTGTTTTTGTTATTATCTGCAGTGTAATATTATCTGTAATCTGATGAACAGACGGACAGTCAGACCGACCGACGACAGCGTAGGGTTAGCGATAGGGTCTCGTTGTTAGCACGCTTTGGGTACGGAACCCTAAAAATCATTACAGTCTATCGACAACACAGAAAAATTGTTTGTTTGGTGGATTGCTGCTTATATCCGTTGCCATGGTAACTGAAGTTTATTTTCGTAATATTGACACATTAGTAGTAGTAGAGCTTTTTTGTGAAAGAGTTCGTCCGGGGAAGTACTACCACCATACCTACTTCTGACGCAAAGCAGTAGTGCTCGCATTGCTGTGTTCCGGTTTGAAGGGTAAGGGTGCCGGTGAAATTACAGGCACATGAGACTTTTCATCTTTATGTCTCAGGGTGGCGGGCGCAGTGCAATGCCACATAGGGCGCGTCCTAGGTGGACGTGACCTATGAGGTAATGCACTGTTCATAGGCAGAGGTTACCGCTTAACATCAGGTGGGCCATCTGCTTGCTCCGCCATTCCAGTAGTATAAAAAACAAAATAAAAAATAAACATTGGCAGTTCCGATACAGTACTATGTCGGTAAAACAGTCCATATGAAATACTATGTCGGTAAAACAGTACCTATGCTTTTTGCATTGAACAATCAAAAATAGGCTCTAAGGTGACGAACATTTTCATACCACCACTGTACCTACCACCGATTAATATGTTTTACTTGCCTATTTTTAAATAATATACAGTTACAAGACTAGAAAGGTTGTAAATGATGACACTTTTTTTTTTTTTTTTCTATTTTTTTTTTTTTTTTTCTGACTTTTATTATGGCCGAAAGGAACGATTCCAGACATTTCACTGTCACTTGCATAAACGTCATAATCATCTGTCGTATCCGCTGCTGTCATTTTCTAGTTCAATTATCAGTAATATAATCCATCCAGACCAAGTTCATAAAATTTGTCTTCTAAACTTTTTACGTGTTCACTGTTTTTGCCAATCCTGAGGGGTTATAGATGAAATAGCTTCTTCAGTTAACTTCACGATATTCCCAGCTTCTTGGCCGACATTATTGCTAGCTACTCGTCTCTTTAGAAGACTCCACATATAAACTCAATTGCATTTAAGTCGCAGTGGTAGGGGGTAGAGTAGAGAGGTAAATTTGTATCATTTTATAAAATTAAATATTTATAAAAACACAAACAAGGACAATATATTCTAAAGAAATAAATTAAATTCACTGAGATTATGTACTTCTTTATTTTAATTCGTTATGTTAGTAAGTTCTAATTACCCATACTAAAGACATTGTCTCGGAAGCTGGTATCCCTATTTTACTAACCTGTCATATGATTGAGTGGAATTAACGAGGCTTTGTTTCCCTTTTCTCTCTTACAAAAGGCACGCACCTTCAACACAATCTCTCTTGCATTGCTTCCAAATGGCTTTGGCATGATTAATGCGAAAAATATTAAATATTTTCACAAAAACGACCGGAGCAGTCTATGACAATTTACCCATCTGACTATAACATATTGACAAGCTTATAGTGCCAACATCACGGCGAAAAAGTGCCTTGCTTTTGTGAACGATCTGTGTACGTAGTGTATACTAAGTACATGCTACCCCTATGCCAATAGGTTGTTAATAATCTTTGGCTCTTCTCTACCCAAGGAACATGTAAATTAAGACCCCCCTTATTACTTTCCTCTATGATTAAGACATTTTGAAAATATTTTATGAACTTCCTATAAATAATAAGTAAGAAACCAATGACCAAAATGTCCTGTAACAGTGGACCTGAAAATACATTCCACGTTGTATTCGAACGTGAAACTCCGATGAGCGATGAAGAAACCAAAGTGGAGTATCCTGTTCTAAGCGCGCGTACTAAAACTGCCATAAGGGATATAGTATCACAAGAATTGAGAAAGAAAATAGAAACACAGACTGAACGTCATGAAACTGAAGACCCTGTTACAAAATTTAGTCGCTTGTTGGACGCTGTCGGACACTCTACAGTCAATGAGGACAAAGCTACGGACAAATTTGTTGTTGAGGTCGAACGAATGATGACGTGCTTCAAGAAAGATACTTTTGAGGAATTGCAGACGACATTCAAAAATATAATGGAAAAGCTGCCGAAAGTAGAATCCACATAGGTCCCCCTAATATCCTAACTAATATTATAAATGCAAAAGTAAGTTTGTTTGATTGTTACGCTTTCACGCCTAAAATATTCAACCGATCATCAGGTAAACCCTTTAATTTCTGGGATCAATACGGATGCACCCAATTTTGTACACATATTTTTAAGAGTCATGAACAAAGGGATTTTTGAATGGAAATCTACGCGAGTGAAGCCTCGGGTGAAAGCTAGTGTTACGATGTTTGGATGTTTGTATGTTTGCTACTCAATCATGCTGAAACGACTGAACCGATTGCGATGCAATTTGGTACTCAGATAGATTTTGACTTGGGTTGAGCTGTAGGCTACTTTTTACCCTGGGAAAACTCGCGCGAATCCGCGGGTGGACACTAGTAGTGCATACATACATAAACCCACGCCTGTTTCCCAGAGGGACCAGAGACCACGGATTTCCACTTGCCAATCCTAACATACCTCATTTGCTTCATTCACTCGCGTCACATTCTTCATACAATGCTCGTTGCCTTGACCCGGTATTTCTCCAGAAAATCTCATATAAACCAATCAGAAACAGATATAGACGACCTATGTGGCGCGGCGGGCAAGTAGCCGGCTGAGATGCGAGAGGTTACGGGTTCAATTCCCGATGCGGGTTTTTAAAGGTATTTTTAAAATATTTGTTTAGGGTCTGGTTGATGTGGTACCATGGTACTTGTAATTCCTGGAATTGGTTCAGTCGTTTCGGTGTGATTGAGTAACAAACAAACATACAAACAACGTTACTTTGACGACCTCTTTGGCGCGGCGGGCGAAGCTTGGCCTGCGACGCAGGTGGTTGCGGGTTCGATTCCCGCCTCGAAACAAATATTTGTGCGATCGCAGACATTTGTTCAGGGTGTTCTGGGTATTTTCTATGTATAATAAAAATATCTATCTATGTAATATATTGTATTAAGTATATCAGTTATCTAGTACCCATAACACAAGATCTGCTTAGCTTGGGGCTAGATAATGTTGTGTGAACTGTCCAGCATTATTTATTATTTATTTATATTTATAATTGACGACCTCTGTGGCGCGGCGGGCGAAGGTTCGCCTGTGACGCAAGAGGTTGCGGGATCTATTCCCGCCGTGGAACAAATATTTGTGCAATCTGCAGATATTTGTTCAGGGTGTTCTGGGTATTTTCTATGTATAATAAAAAATATCTATCTATGTAATATATTGTATTAAGTATATCAGTTATCTAGTACCCATAACACAAGCTTTGCTTAGCTTGGGGCTAGATAATGTTGTGTGGACTGTCCAACATTGTTTATTTATTTATTTATTATTTATAATAATTGTAATAAAATCAATAAATAAATAATGCTGGACAGTCCAAACAACGTTATCTAGCCTCAAGCTAAGCAGAGCTTGTGTTATGGGTACTAGATAACTGATATTCTTTACACAATACATTACATATATGTATAGATATTTTTTATTATACACAGAAAATACCCAGAACACCCTGAACAAATATCTGCAGATCGTACAAATATTTGTTTCGACGCAGGAATCGAACCCGCAACCTCCTGCGTCGCAGGCGAACCTTCGCCCGCCGCGCCACAGAGGTCGTCTATAGTGGGATAAAACACCAATTATTTTTAGGGCTACCTTCCATTACTTTATCCAATTCATACATATCTCTCCCTTGTAGGTCTGGAGTATTGTTCGCAAATTCTTCGTAGCTCACAGCGGAAATGTCTAAGAGTAGGCATCCGGTGACGTCACAAATAGCTGAACCAGTTTCCGTCATTTGGGTCGAGTCATTTCCGGCTTCCGAGCGTCCGATCCAGAATTTATTGTAAACGCATTGCATCAAATGAAAATGTCTTTGCTCTGTAACATACATATTTTGAGTAAATTTTAGTGCAATCATTTCAGGCCATCCATTAGTTATTTTATTTTACTATAAGAAGTCTAAGGTCTATCAATAATCTTTACGGGTCGGTACTATCTCGTACTAAGCGTTTCAGTTCCACCTTCTGAATGCGAACTGCTAAGGAGTAAAACTCGTTACCGTCGTCTGTCTTTCCTGAAAACTACAATATGTGTTGAACTGAGACCTTCGTGCTCCATCGTCAGCCACATCATCACTTACCAACAGGTGAGCTCCAGTCAAACAAAGGCACTGACAAAACATATAATAAAACCGGCCAAGTGCGAGTCGGACTCGCGCACGAAGTACCATTATCTATAAAAACGGCAAAAAAAACAGGTTTGTGGTATGGTAGCCCCCTTAAATATTAATTTTATTCTGTTTTTTAGTATTTATTGTTATAGCGGCAACAGAAATACATCATCTGTGAAAATTTCAACTATCAAACGAACACGGTTCATGAGGTACAGCCTGGTGTGGTGACAGACGGACGGACAGTGAAGTCTTAGTAATAGGGTCCCGTTTTACCCTTTGGGTACGGAACCCTAAAAAAAGTAATTAATACTATTCACTATTTATTTTACGGTCTTCGTAAATAAATTAAAATATATATAAATAATAAAGCATTTATTTTCTCTCGCAAAGGTTTCTTGATACTTTTTTTTTATTTTTTTTATACTACTTCGATGACGGTACAAGCACGACGCCCACCTGATGTTAAGCGGTAACCTCTGCCTATGAACGGTGCATTACCTCATAGGTCTCGTCCGCCTAGGACGCACCCTATGTGGCATTGCACTGCGCCCGCCACCCTGAGACATAAAGATGAAAAGTCTCATGTGCCTGTAATTTCACCGGCACCCTTACAATTCAAACCGGAACACAGCAATGCGAGCACTACTGCTTTGCGGCATAAATAGGTATGGTGGTAGTACATCCCCGGACGAACTCTTTCACAAAAAAGCTCTACTACTATTAAAACTACTAAACTATTACATTTGTAGTCTTAAAATTATGTTACCTACATCAATTGATACCTACTAAACATCCTATTTTGTGAGAGACTGGTGCCTGAAGTAGGTTTGAAAAACCTGTATACAGGTCACCAGTGCTCTCGCGCCCCGGATTGAACATAACAGAGGTACAAAATAAGAGTAGGTTTTTTTTTTGTGAAAATTGTTTTCAATACAAGCTTTTATAAAATTAGGTATCGCAACAGTGTGCTGATCAAAATTAGCCTAAACACGGCCAGTCTACTATTATCCCTCGAGGAGTTCCGTTGTCCACCGTCCGTCTCCATCATCAGATCAGCTCACTGTCACCATCATATTGCGTTGTCATCGGAACTTGACAGGTATGCAAAATATCATCTCAAACGGTTGAGGATAACTGCTTTAAAATTCAGTTGCGCGATTCCACCCGGACAAACATACATACATACATTGCAAGTTAAATAAAAGCTTGTAATTTATAAAATTAGTGATCTTAACCGTGTGCTGATCAAACCCCAGCCAGTCTACTATTATCCATCGAGGAGTTCCATTGTCCACCTTCCGTCTCTACCATTAGATCAGCTCACTGTCACCATCATTGTATTGTCGTCGGAACTTTACGCCAGATATGCCAAATTTCAGCTCTTTCGGTTGAGGATATCTGCTTTAAAATTCAGTTGCAAGATTCCACCCGGACAAACATACATTGCAAGTTAAATAAAAGCTTGTAAAAAAAAAAAAATTTCGTGGGTTCTAAAAAAAACCTAAGCTAATAAAGAAACAATATAAAATAAGTCAGTATTAAAACTTATTTTACATTATTACTAAGAGTACAAAAAAAATATGAAAATACATCCTAAGTAGCTAGTTTAGTTTAAATATTCTGTACTATGATGTGACGTGTCATGATCTTTGTAGCCTAATACTCATATAATGCGCGTCATGTAAAAAGAACGCTGGCGGTCAAGCTTCTTCAGGCGTTCCAGCATTCTTTATAAGAGATTACTTACTTTTCTACTTATTTAAGAGATGTATACCTATGCATGATGCCTATGAGTGCATGCATATGAGTGCCTACCTAGTTTACTACAAATAATATACAATTATAGTACGCGTCATGTAAAAAGAACGCTGGAACGCCTGTAGAAGCTTGACCGCCAGCGTTCTTTTTACATGACGCGCACTATATCATAATATGAATGCAATCGTCTATGCATGCAATTCATTATGAATTGTGATCCTTAGTTAAGAGTTAAGAGTAAAGAGATTAAAGTGAGAGGTTCAGGATCGCCTGCAAGAAACCTCCTGACATGCCAATTCCGGAAGTTTGGTATTGATTGATTGATGTAGGTTTATTGAGGTTTAAATCCCCCTGTCTAAGCTCGGCAGCCACTTGGGATGGCTCATCTGCTGTACACCGGACGATGAAATATTTATTATTCAATTATGGGATTATGTGGGATCAAATATTCATAGAGATGTTCTATTCATAGAATATTGAATTGGTAAATTATTGTGTTTGCAATTGCAAATCCAAGGTATCTTCTAATTGAGGGGACGCATAAAGGAGGTGAGCAAACGCTGAGCCAGGTCAAAAATAAATGAACCAGGGAATTAATTAATTAGTACGGTTCTAAATATAAATAATAATATAAATAATGCTAAATGTTGGTTTTTGTCCAATTTTTATAAAAACTGTTTTTTTTATACTACTTGAATGACGGAACAAGCAGATGGCCCACCTGATGTTAAGCGGTAACCTCTGCCTATGAACAGTGCATTTTCGCGCCCTATGTGGCATTGCACTGCGCCCGCCACCCTGAGACATAAAGATGAAAAGTCTCATGTGCCTGTAATTTCACCGGCACCCATACCCTTTAAACCGGAACACAGCAATGCAAGCACTACTGCTTTGCGGCAGAAATAGGCATGGTGGTAATACTTCCCCGGACGAACTCTTTCACAAAAAAGCTCTACTACTACTAGTATTCATTCATCATCATCATCATCATCAGCAGCATTTAGACGTCCATTGAAGGAAGACACCCCATATTAGAAGGCTATGGGAGATTGCCATAATCACCACGCTTGGCACAGGTTGATTGGTGATCGGTATTGGTGTTGATTACCCCTGGTGCGCTTTAATGGCATCTATGGGAGGAGACGGAGGGGTATTTTCATTAGCCGGGCACACCACAGCATATTCATTGAATGCAGTTTATATTAAGGAAAATAAGTATTTTGTTGAACTAGGTATGTTTTGTTCAAAACAATCAATATATATAAAATCGTTGCGTGACTGACTGACTGACTGACTGACTATCAACGCACAGCCTAAACCATAAGTCCTAGAGACCTGAAATTTGGAGGGTACGTTCCTTTTGTGGTCTAGGGGTGCACTAAGAAAGGAGTTCCAGAAATTCAACCCCTAAGGGGGTGCACCGGGGTGTTTAAGTTTGTATGGAAAAGTACACGTGGACGAAGTCGCGGGCATTCCACTAGTCTTTTATGAAAATGTACTTCCGAGTACTATTATTTATTCTGTGGTTCCGTCTGGTTATGGTAATGTAATCAGTAATCAGAATGGTGAGCTGATCAAAATGCGCCTTACCATGACCAGTCTATTATCATCAAGGAGTTCTGTTGTCATCATCATCAGATCAGCTCACTTTCACCATAATCTTGCATTGCCATCGGAACTTGACAGGTATCTATGCAAAACTTCAGCTCAATCGGCTAAGTAAAACTGGTTTAAAATTCAGTTGAACCATGTATAAACATGTTAATTTCAAGATAAGCTACTAGATGCCCACGGTTGGGAAACTGTTTTATTGGGTCAAGAAGAACAAAATGTAAAAGTAGGTAACATTGGCTTCATTCAAGGTATTTTTTTATACTACTTAGAATGACGGAACAAGTATACGGCCCACCTGATGATAAGCAGTACCCTCTGCCTATGAACACTGCATTATCCCATAGGCCACGTCCACCTAGGACGCGCCCTATGTGGCATTGCACTGCACCCGCCACCCTGAGACATAAAGGTGTAAAGTCTCATGTGCTTGTAATTTCACCGGCAAGCAAACCCTTCAAACCGGAACACAGCAATGCGAGCACTACTGCTTTGCGGCAGAAATAGTACTAGTAGTAGTAGTACTTCCCCAGACGACCAACTCTTTCACAAAAAAGCTCTACTACTACTCATAAGAAAAAACATACAGAAAAGCGGTGAGATGGCAAATCTCCATAATGTGTCAGACTGTTGTCCGACTGACCAATCGAATCATAAATACGAGCACAATCGCGGACAAAACACTAATAAATCTAGTTCTGTGACAATATATCACTGTTGGCAGCAGCTGAGTCGGGAGGTTGCAGATAATGACGTCATCCGTTCGCGGCGAGTGCCATACCAGCCATCGGAACCATCGAAGACAGACATAATTCCAAATCCGCGAACCTAAACGAAACCACTACTCCGAGAAATAGAGTTGAAAATGAAATGGCAGTGTCTATATAGTGTGCCTAGCACGATCGTCAGTACAATGCCTTCATTATGCCCTAACAGCTTGCTTACCATTGTGCCGACTGTCTGTTAGCTAATGGAAATAGACCGGGCTGCTGAGAGTAGAGGACTATTTTTGTGCTTTGGTAGCCTAGCGAATTTTCAGCTCAGCTCAGACTTTGAAAGTTTATAAATGACTCATGATACCCTTTATCCGACTGCCCGGAGGGTTTTAATTTTCAGTCGTATGTATGTATGTGTGTATTCCTTTGTTCCTGTTGCCTAAAATACTTGATGGATTTTGATAAATTAGGTGTCTTCGGATACGTCTCAACTACGAGAGTGTCATAGGTTATATGAAGTGACTCTCAACACTAAAAGGAGTTGCATTAGATTAATGGAAATTGATCGTTTTTTTTGCCATGCTCACTCGTCAACACATATGTTATTATATTGACACATATTTGACGACCTCTGTAGCGCGTTGGGCATGTAGCCGACTGAGACGCGAAAGGTTGCGGGTTTGATTTCCGCTGCGGGACAAATGTTTGTATGAACTGCAAATATTTGTTCCGGGTCTGGGTGTTATGGTACTATGGTACTCGTAGTTTCAGATACCCACGACACAGGGAATACTGGTCTGGGATTAGGACTGTATGTGACTGTTGGATGATTATGTTATGTTATTATCTTATGTAGGCTAAATGGCGCTTACTTTTGGCGGTTTCTTTTAGCCCAGCATGCACGTCTAACCACTGATGATGACGAGTAGAATACTACAAGAATGTGTCCGAATCCTAGAATCTTACATACATAACACACACCTTTTCCCCCTTTCCTTTTTTCGTTAGGCAGAGCCTAACCTTCTTTTCATCGTGGGTTGCACTATCGTGTGAATATAGACGTGACAAGTGGTAAGCTCATCGCCGCCATTGCTTCCCTTGACTGACTCGGGTAACGCTTTCTTCCAGTAATAACACATAATACGTACTTTAGTAAGCTAGCAGCCAGGACAAATCTTATATCAACGAATTTTACTATCACGTCCTGGTAATCCCTAAGTCGGCTTTTACGAAATCCACGAGAGGAGACGGAGGGGTCTATTCTAAAATACTATTTTAATGAAATAAATTCGTATTAGAACAGCAGAACAGAATATGGTAAGAATGGTTAAATGCTTATGTTATAAGCGCACTAACTTTCTACCATATAAATGTATACCTACCATAGTATATGCAAATCATGAATTACCTTGAGTAATACAATTTTAATAGGTATAATAAAGTCAACAAAAGTTCAATTAATTTATTTCGATATAAAAGTCTTAATAATATTCCAGAACCTACTTACTAGATAGACATAAATATAAAGAAATAGATTATCGTATTAAATAAATTAAAGAATCCTTATTTTGTACCAACGAAAGTAATCCTCTACAGAGTAAAATCAATCTTCAATTAACCTTTTTAAGTAATGTTCCAAGATTCCACCGGACAAACATGGCAAGTAAAATAAAAGCTTGTAATATACAGTCAGTCTACTTATAGATCTCTAAAAAATAAAACTATTTACTACTTTATCAGTACTTTACTTATTAGTAAAGTACTGATAAAGTAGTATATAGTTTTATTTTTTCAGTTATTCAGCTTATTTATTAAGTTTTATTTATTCAGTTGGGAGAATATCATTGCGACGTTTATCACATCGACCCTAGATCAGAACATGATCACGGGTGTAGACCATAGGAGAAAAAATTAAACTGGGGGGTCAGTTTATTTTCTGCATAATATTAGATACTTATAGCGCAGATTTCTTCTGGTAGTTGAGCTCGGCCATTTGGATAGCTGTGGTCAATTAGAGCGGACACAACTGGCAACGTGGAACCACTCTGAAATGCAGATTAAGACATTCGTTAAGAATTTTGCTCTACTGCAGCAACAATCATGACATACAATCATACGCTCATGACCTCCCCGCATGGAGGACATTCTCAGGTCAGATTCAAGTACAAATTAGTTTAGTTTAGTCACTTTACTCTTCTTACACTTAACTTTAACAGACAGGATTTTACGAAATTTACACCTAATGAGATTTATTTTTGGTAACAGGCCGGTGAAAGGCCTTGTTAGGGAACCTTTGCCGCTATAGGATGTTCCAATAATAGTTGGCCTTTCACGGTAACTTTGAAGCACCTTGCCTCTAGGAATGACGCGATGACATCGATCATCGAAGGGGTCACTTCAGACCCACCGTACCCCTGGTTGGCATGTTTGTAGAGAATACCTGCATGCTAAACTCTGTCAAACGCCTTCGCCATGTCCAAGAAGACGGATGTCTACGTCCACTGCTTACCCCTTCGTGTTTGTCTTCACGGCCAAGTGGTGAAGCACCCTAGTCAGCTGTAAGGTTGTGCTGTTTTCTGATCTGAGCCCGTACTGCTTGGGTCGAGGGGTGATGAGAGGTACCATGTGCTGAAGTAGAAGTCTCTCAAATTGTCTAAAGATGCATGCTAGGATCTCGATCTCGGTCTATAACTTTCTGGTTTCATTGAGTTCTTTCCGGGCTTTGTGATCATAATCACGCCCCCAATTTCTATTCCTCCGGAAACAGGCTACACATTTCATCCTTTTGCCTCACAGTCTATGGCCGTGGATGGCAAAGTTATCGGTGAGGTCGAGAACACCGCCTTCCTCAGTTTCCAGATCGGCAGAGGACTGCAATGGGTGAAACATATTGATGTGCTGTGCGAAAGGTAGTGCGTGCTACGCACTAAGCCGGTTGGGACGAATAGGATCCGGGGACTAGGTCCGTGCTTGTTACTTCGCCGCAGTGCACTCGCTACTGCATTATGGCACTGAGCTGTGGTCGCGTGCGTCCCCGATGCAGAAAACATTAATATGATCATAATTCTCACCAGATCTTTCTCCCCTGTTGAAATATTTATTATGTACAAAAATGGCTGCACATATAATGACGAACAGGCCAACAACTCCTCCGACTACTGCACCAGTTGGAAAACTCCCCGATTCTGAAACAATTCAGCCGATTCAATAATGTTTTGCCTTAAATAGTTGCATACTTATATTTTAATTTCACAAACAAAGTTTTTCTCATTTTCATTTCGTAAACTAAAATTAACGCTATTTACATTTGTAAAGCACTGCATTTATGGAAAATGCAGTGCTTTACAAATGTTAATTTCTAATATAGTAATCTAGGTATTTGCAAATACCTACGAACATAATTTACTGCTACACAAAATTTCGTTTGACGTTTCTTTGATATTTCACAAAAAATAATTTCACAAATATTTTATTTCATTCCTGGTAACGTTTTTTTCAATAAAAATTCATTTCAAAAATATTTACGTCAAGTGGGTGAAAAAAAAATGGATAAAAAAGTTTATTCATAATTATTTTTCATAACTTTAAGTTCATAAATGTAAGCAAGCAAACAAACAAGTCAACAAGCAAGCACACAAACAGCTAGCAAGCAAACAAAGAAGCAAGCATGAAATGTGCAAGCAATTGGGCAAGCATGCAAGCAAGCAAGTAAACATACATGCAATTAAATTTTTGGGTTGGCATATAAATGAACGCAAATGTATGAGTCGGATCTACTCTGGAAGGAGTTTTGGACTTTTAAACAAGTAAAATTAATTTATGAAGTTGAGCTTTCTGAAATATTACTTTGTGAAAATATTAAATATTAATTGATAAAAAATGTTTAAATGTTTAATATCATTTGAGAAATTAATATTTATGGAATGTAATCATTTATGGAATAAAACATTAAGGAACTAAATATTTACTTAGAGAATTACTTTCGTGTTTTAGTAATTTGTACGATTATTGAAGAAAACATTGTTTAACCATTAAAAATACTGGACTGTGACCAAATTAATACTTTACGAAATGAACTATTTATTATAATACTACTTATAATATATGAATATTATATTATAAGTAGGTATAGCAAATTGCAGTTTTGGCAGTTTTGGCGGGTGGATCCCACAAATGTTTTATGATAGGTACAAATATTAGCGAAAATAGATTTTAAGAAATAAGAAATTGCGAATATTTTTTTGCGAAATGATTTGACACTTTCCGTTGAATTTAATTTCTGGCAAAAAAAAAACTATAAAAATATTGTACTTATTGCTTGACTTGTCTGAGTGCATGTCATGTATATATTATAATCATCATTGTATTATTGTTTTTAAGATAAATTAATTTATTTATTCGAGATAATTTGTATTAATCAGCTGGAAGACATTGACTGCTGGACGTAGGTATGCTTCGATGAACGGTTTTTGAATCACCTTCATTCATACACTGTTTTCTTGCGAATATTCACTTTGCTGTCTGTCACTCTCTAGCACCTGGGTTTTTACAGTAGTTAAACAGTGATAAAAACAACCATGACGATGTTATGTGATGTGATGACAGCTTGTCTGACACGTAATATTGATATAATTGATTTGTTGTGAAAGAGTTCGTCCGGGGAAGTACTACCAACCATATCTATTTCTGCCGCAAAGCAGTAGTGCTCGCATTGCTGTGTTCCGGTTTGAAGGTGACGGTGCAATTACAGGCACATGAGACTTTTCATCTTTAGGTATGCCTCAGGGTGGCGGGCGCAGTGAAATGCCACATAGGGTGCGTCCTAGGTGGACGTGACCTATGTGATAATGCACTGTTCATAGGCAGATTACTTAACATCAGGTGGGCCATCTGCTTGATAAGTCATACCAAGTTGTTTTTTTTCTTTTTTTTTCTTAACCTATATTGTCCCACTGCTGTGCAAAGGTCTCCCCCAAAAGTCGCCGTCCTTCAGGTATTCAGGGTGTGCTGATGTTCGCCCACCTGTTGGGAAGCATTCGACAGACGTGACCAAGTTGTATAAAAAAAAAACTTACTTGATACTTGGTACTTGGTTGCAATGGTCTTCCAGACTTGTTTTTTTATAATAGCAATTGTTGCTAATGGATCATACTCTGCAGACCAGATCGTGTACATGCTACCGTTGTCTTCTTTCGTTAATTTATCAAATATGTTATGTTTGGGCATTACTTCTTTTTTTATCTTCATATCATCTTTTTCGTACAAATATACTTTCTCTGAAAAAAAACGTATGTTTTATTTGATGCAAATAAAATACGGTCGGTCAAATATCTGGTTTATCACTGTTTTAATTTGAATTTATAAAATGACAAGTAAGAGATCCTGATGTATCAACCGACAAACCAGATTGTCGGTTAAGAATAAAATCTATCAACCGACAAACCAGATTGTCGGTTAAGCATAAAATCTATCAACCGACAAACCAGATTGTCGGTTAAGAATAGAATCTATCAACCGACAAACCAGGTTGTCCGTTAGGAATGAAATATATCAACCGACAAACCAGGTTGTCCGTTAGGAATAAAATATATCAATCGACAAACCAGGTTGTCCGTTAGGAATAAAATATATCAACCGACAAACCAGGATGTCCGTTAGGAATAAAATATATCAACCGACAAACCAGGTTGTCCGTTAGGAATAAAATATATCAACCGACAAACCAGGTTATCCGTAAGGAATAAAATATATCAACCGACAAACCAGGTTGTCCGTTAGGAATAAAATATATCAACCGACAAACCAGGTTGTCCGTTAGGAATAAAATATATCAACCGACAAACCAGGTTGTCCGATAGGAATAAAATATATCAACCGACAAACCAGGTTGTCCGTTAGGAATAAAATATATCAACCGACAAACCAGGTTGTCCGTTAAGTATAAAATATATCAACCGACAAGCCAGGTTGTCCGTTAGGAATAAAATATATCAACCGACAAACCAGGTTGTCCGTTAGGAATAAAATATATCAACCGACAAACCAGGTTGTTCGTCAGGAATAAAATATATCAACCGACAAACCAGGTTGTCCGTTAGGAAAAATATATACTAACCATCCAACTAGGTGGACAGCGCGGTTGGTCGGTTGGTTATTACCTTCTCCGTCTATTGACGGAGAGATGCACTAATCTAAGGATTTTGATGAGACATATCTTCAATGATATTTATTCTGTGAGAACTTAATGGAGTTAAGGCGTCGTTGACGCCAAATTATGTCACTTTCTAATTCATTAAAGTTCAGGTTAGTTAGAAAATGTCAGAATAGCAGTCAAGAAACGAACAGTAAGTGAAAATCACGTTTTTTATATTTAAGAGTCATTAAGAAGGTAATTTTTAGGAAAGCAATGGCAGCGATGAGCTCACCACTCGTCAAATCTAAATATTCCCACGATTGTGCAACCCACGGTGAAAAGAGGCCCTTTGAGGCTCTGCTTACCTTTTCAGGGATAAAGGTGTGTGTATGTGTGTATGTTCAAAAATGCTAGCCTTGCATATTCTAAGATGAGTAAGCTGGAACATGAAAAGATTTACTTACGTTCGAATTCGTTTCGAACTGTCTGGCCTTCAGTTTCATATCTTATTTGCATTGATTCATCTGTAAAATAAAAGTAGTAGGTGAATATGATATTTTTGAAGTATTTCTTCTCTTGTTGCGTAGTTTCCAGATCACAAGTTGGTAGCTGTACCTAACCGTGACGTCCGCGTTAGTCGGTCACGTTTGTAATAAATAGAAACATACGTTTTTTGTTGAAAAAAATATTTTTCAATGCGTTCTAGCTTTTATAAAGCTAGTAATTGGAACCGTGTCCTGATCAAAATGAGCCTAAAGACGTCCAGTCTACATCCGTACGGAACTTCATCGAGGAGTTCCGTTGCCCACCTTCTCCATTATCAGATCAGCTCGCTTCACCATAATATCGCATTGTCATCGCAATTTGATAGGTATGCAAAATTTCAGTTCCTCAAGAAGTGGTTCTAATTCAGTTTTTAGGATTTGACCTAAGCAAACAATTTATAATACAGGGGTGCGTTCAGTGGGTACACACTGAGTGTTGGTTGTCACCGGAGTGTACGGTTGTTCCGTTCACCGGCTCGGTTGGAGCGTTTGGTTAGCGTCACGTGACCCTAACCGAACAACCACCTCTGACAATTCTGACATCTGTCAAAGTCAAATCATGTGCTTGTCGCCAAAGCATACGGGTTGTTCCGTTCGGAGGCTCGGATAGAGCGTTCGGTTAGCGTCACGTGACCCTAACTGAACAACCACCGTTTTGGGTGGGTGTTCGGTTGTTACGATTTTGACGTAAGATTGCTGTCAAAGTCAAGTCAATCCAACCCTTCCCCCCCAAAATTCCTGTTCCATCCATAGGTGGAGAAATATTTTATGTAAGACTTTGTTAACCAATCATGCCGTAACAGCTGAACCGATATTGATGAAATTACATCCACAGATAATGTTCAGATGTCCAGTAACGGTTTATGTGGGATGATGATGTTGCAAAAATCGCCAATATTTTTTTCTGTGAAATATCATGGCTAGCTTTTGTCAAATTTGTCAGTAGGTAGGTACCTATCAACGCTGGAAGGATCTTTGTTGGGGGTATCTTTAGCCTGCCTAAAAGGGTAAAAAAAAACTATAACTTCACGTCGGATCACGCGCATTCAAGATTCCGTACCAAATGTACCAGAAAATTCTCGAAATGTTTCAAGTTTTTCGTATATATTGGTAAAATATAAATACACACTTAGCATAAGTGTGTATTTATAGCGATTTTTATTTCAGCGATAATGATAATGTTACTGTATTTTTTTAGTTGATCCTATTACGTTTATTTTTTGGTGTACAATAGGGTGTTAGTATCGATCTAAATACATAACAAGTAGCATATTTACAAAACAAGTTCCTAGGTCACATGGAAAATAAAAAAACTTGTTAACAAAAATTTGGAAAAAAAACTGACTTTGACGGCCTCGTGACTTTATTTTCCATTACTATTGAAAATAAAAATAAAAACAGTCTTACTCTACTTTATGAGATCAAAAAATGATAAAGCACATGAAAAAAAAATGGGAAAAAAAGAGTTAAAAATAAGACCAATTGTTTCAGTAAAAAGGAGCTAAACAAACAATGCAGGTCAACAAATTATTCTACTTCGCTACACAGCAACAATAACAATAGGTAACTTTGGTTTTGTCGTTCATTCATACATATAACTTTTGAAACTATCATGGTTATGTACATAATTTTCACTAGAAACGGGATATTTACCATGATTTTTGAATTTTATATGTTCCCGATATTTCGGCACAGTTGCATGCGCCATGATCACGGGAGAACTGACTAAAGTCTTTGCGAGTAGATGTTATTGGCAGATATATCGATCTACCCTCTTTCTCACTCTTTTATTACGAACGATACCACTACCATCGGTTTCATTGTCACAATTCACACCAACTCGACACACAACACTAACGGTCTCCGGACGCATAGCAGGTACCACACTTTTTTGATTCTTACACATTCTTAACACAGGCTTCCATACTCCAGATAAAATCATGGTAAAAACCCGTTTCTAGTGAAAATCATTCATACATACTTTATACTAACTTCTTTGGAAAAAAATTGGAGCTGATAATGTTGAAATAGAGCTGAATTTAACTCTAAAAGAGCTAAATTGGCAACATTGGGTGAAGAAAGCGTTTGTTTACATCAAAAATTTACAATGACATTGTCATTACGAGTCAATCCAAGTCGTTCAGAGCCTCAGAGCGTGGTTTTAAAAACAACTACATCCTTGGAGTGTACCCATTGAACGCACCCCAGACATTCAATTCAATTCAATTTATTTATTTCAGACATTGTCCATATTTGACATTGCAAGTTAGTTAAAAGCTTGTATTTACATACTTACAAACATACATACACACATACAAACACCACATCCTGCAATTAGACTCTGATACCTCTTTGCGCTCGGTCAATTATTCCTTGACTGGAGATTTAAACTACCTAACTTAAGATACTCCTTTGGGATTTGTTATTTTAATTTCTTATTATTTGGCCTGGTTCGTGCCGCAACACATCTGGGGAAACTTTTAAACAAGCTTCCACTTGTTTAAACTACTAAAAAACTTTAAACTTGCTTAGAACTAGTAGTAAGAAGGATCATCAAAAAAAAACAGACCGTGTTTGCGGCCTGATTCTTCTAGGTCTGGTTGCGTTGGAACAGTAAATTTATTTACCCCCCCGAGGGTTCCCGCCTTGCCGTGGCGGGGGGGCTTAGTAACCGTGGCTTGGACACCCGCGGTGAAGCTAAGAGGGACCCGAGGTGGACCGCTCCTCTGGGCTTTGCCTCCAAGCCCTGAACGGAGCGGTACTAGTAGGTTGCGGTGCTGTATGGGCAGCATCGCAACTGAGGTGGGCCGCGGTGTTGTATGGGCAGCACTGCGGCTGAGGGATGGAGGCCGCGGCGGGAGAGGAGTGCCGGTATTGCGGTGAGCCGCTCTCCCTACCTGCCGCGGCCTTGGCGGGGTCGCCACCGTTTGATGGCGGACGCGGTGGGGCCGCAGTGGAAGAGGAGTGTCGTTATTGAGGTGCGCCGCTCTCCCTATCCTCTGCGGCCGAAGTGGCAGGCGATGGGGCCCCTGACCTGACCCGTCGCATAGGGACCTCGAGCGTCGAGACACGGGGTCGTCTGGCGCTCATTGGCTTGGTCCCGTGGTGGTTGCGGCATGCCATGTGGCTTACCGTAACGGGGGGCATCCTGGTCGTGACTGTGGGTGTCATTCCCGGGATGTCCCCAGAGAGGGGTCCGGAAACGGACGGCCGCGGCGGGTTCGCGGAAGAATGCGAAAGCGTCCCCGTGTTCCCGCCACCAAGCGGCAGTGGTGGAACCCGTGGAGTTTTAGTGGGTTGGAGCCCCACATAACCTTGTTGTCTCCTCGTGGCAGCAAGGTATGCGTGCGCATTTCTTCACGTCAAAAAAAAAAAAAAAAAAGGAAATTTATTTAAATTTATGTAAATTTATTTTTTAAGACCATTCAAAATGATCCTTGTGATTTCAATGAATAAAATACTTTTTGACTTTGACTTTGACTTTGAGAGAAAGACATAGGCTTAACTTAAAGATCTTAATGAGATATAGGTAAATAGGTACTTGCCTGCATCAATCCTACTTGAGTCGTAAGTAAAGTTTAAGTGAATGGTTGTATTCCCGCATGTATTGCGTGCTTCACATGTTGCTATAACATATTGGTCATACCTAAAAAAGTAAGATAATTAGAATTTTCCTTAGAAATATATTAAATAAAATAAAGGATTGTTCAAGTCGAGGGTAGATAGTGTAACTTGATACAAATAGTACAAATAAGTACAAACAAATAATAAATAAATAAATAATGGTGGAGTATTGGTTTATTAACCAAGACTCAGTAGTCTTGGTTAATAGTCTTGGTTAATAAACCAATACTCTAATACTTATGTATCTATATGTCAGTACATAGATTTTAGAATGAGCAAGTTGATGTGGCAATGGGCAGGCCATATAGCTCGCAGAACTGATAACCGCTGGAGAAGAAAGGTTCTAGAGTAGCGACTATCAACTGGATGACGAAAAAGAGGAATGCCCCCTTTCGATGGACCAAAGACATTATGGAGGGCGCAGGAAGGCGGTGGATGGAGGCGGCTCAAGACCGTTCGTTGGGGAGTCACTAGAATTTTGACTATTTTATTTTTGTTTTGAGTTAGTAAATGTTTTTTTAATTAAAAGTTATCTCAGATACTCTGTGAGATATACTTTTCAAGTAATGGGGCGATTTTCAATAGTGTTTTTTAAACTTCTCGATCTGATCACATATTTATTGATATTATTACGCGTAATAATATTATTAAAGACTTTGACTTGACTTCAGAACCCTATACTTTGCGTAGTTTGAGAGTAGACGCATGGCCAGTTGATTAAGATTCAGAACCCTATACTTTGCGTAGTTTGAAAGTAGACGCATGGCCAGTTGATTAAGATTCAGAACCCTATACTTTGCGTAGTTTGAAAGTAGACACATGGCCAGTTGATTAAGATTCAGAACCCTATACTTTGCGTAGTTTGAAAGTAGACGCATGGCCAGTTGATTAAGATTCAGAACCCTATACTTTGCGTAGTTTGAAAGTAGACGCATGGCCAGTTGATTAAGATTCAGAACCCTATACTTTGCGTAGTTTGAAAGTAGACACATGGCCAGTTGATTAAGATTCAGAACCCTATACTTTGCGTAGTTTGAAAGTAGACGCATGGCCAGTTGATTAAGATTCAGAACCCTATACTTTGCGTAGTTTGAAAGTAGACGCATGGCCAGTTGATTAAGATTCAGAACCCTATACTTTGCGTAGTTTGAAAGTAGACGCATGGCCAGTTGATTAAGATTCAGCCAGAACAAAAATCATAAAAAAAACCTTATTTTTATACAACTCTCACAGAATTTAGTTTTTTTTTTAATGTTTTATTATTTGCTGTGCATTCCAGCCACACCACCCAATCTGGCAATTTTTTTACTGAAGATATATGATATATTATGACCCCTTTGACAGATAGCCATGCAATCTTTTTCGGAGCGAATTGAACATGGGGCGAATTGCACATGTGACGAATTGCACATGGGACGAATTGAAGCTTACCCGAACAGACAGCCGGCGCAATCTTAAAGCTCCCCGTTTGGCACTCTTGGGTACGGAACATTAAAAAACGTATTACAATCGTATAAGTTATTTCAGACATAAATCGTAAGAGACAAACATACAAACAGACAAGCTCTTATCGTACCGTAAACGCATATCGGTCTCTAGTCCGTTCCGGTCCGCGGGTAAAAAGTATGAGTAAATACACACACAGACACACACACACACACACACACCAATAACATATTGTATACATTTAACAATTTACCCATACCTGTCAAGGGTGATATGTATTTCGTATGCAGATGAATTCTGTTCCCTCGTTGCTGTTGTAACGATTTGTTCACTCATAACAGGCTGTTCAACTGAAATCATTTTTAATGTATGACATGTATGACACTAGCATCTGACCAGACTTCACTTACTTATTGAGCCTGGTCTATCCAGGGGTAGTTTTGGGTTCTGTCGATTAGGGGATTTGCTAATTTGAAATTGTGTCAAAGTACAAAATCGATTATCATCTACCTTCTTACCAAATTTCTCGGCAATTGTATGAACGGTTTGAATATTATTATCAAACATAACTCTTATCAATACGCAAGCATTCTCTCTAGTTAAAACAGAGAATTTGCTTCGCTCGTTTAATAAAAAGTAATGTTTTTTTTTTTTTTTTTTTTTTATACTACTTGAATGTCGAAACAAGCAGATGGCCCACCTGATGTTAAGCGGTAACCTCTGCCTATGAAAGTGCATTACCTCATAGGTCACGCCCACCTAGGACGCGCCCTATGTGGCATTGCACTGCGCCCCTACTTTGCCACCCTGAGACATAAAGATTAACATCAATAATAATTCCTAATATATATTAAATTCACAGAAATTACCCAAATCCAGTTTTATTATAAGTATTTATGGATATAGAGCTAAGGATTCCGATGAAACTCCAACGAGGCTTTCAGTTTATACCCGACTGATTAAAATTATCTAAAGCCACATTTTGATTAGTGCAAGTTCGAGAAATTACTGATAAATACGTATTTCAAAATATGTATAATGATATGTATATGTACTAATCACTAGTTACTAAACACTCGCACTCGCACTAATAAAAGTTTGAACGCCGATATAGTTAGGTATATAGAATAGAATATAATTTGTTGATTTGTAAAACAACACAGATTTAAACAAAATAAAACATACAAATATTGAAAATAATAGCTAGAATTGTTATTACAAAAAGGTCCCTAACTTTGTTAATCAATCACGCCGAAACGGCTTAACTGATTTAGATGAAATTTGGTACCCCTATAGATTATGAACTGAATTTAGCTATAGGCAACTTTTTACCCTGGTAAAACGCGAGGGAAGCCGTGGACGGACACTTGTTTATTATGAAATAATATGGTTTGCAAAGCACACAGACTTAAAGATTTGTATGGAAATCTTAACCCATGCTAGTTTGATTTTATACAATTTAATGGAAAACTGACAAAGCACAGGTATCCATGTTGAGTTTATTCATTCTTTGAGGTTGATTAATTCATATAAATAAGAGTATTTACGAATCTTTACGAAAAAAAGCAGACTTCGAAGCTAGCAATTTATCCCAAATACAAGATTTTATAATATTAATGATCGGAACCGTGCAAAATGAGACTGAACGCGACCCATCAATGAGTTCCGTTGTCCAGCTTCCGTCTCTATCATCAGATCAGCTCGCTATCACCTTCATATTATATTGTCATCAGAACTAGACAGGTATGCCAAATTTCAGCTCAGTCGGATATCGGAAAGTCACCCTTATCGCCACCCATGAAATACTTATCATTGAGGAGATCCAATGGCCATCTCTGGTCTTCTTCATCAGTTCCACTTCACCAAATGATACTATCTGAATGCACATGCTTGATTTGTTGCTGAAAATACCATAGTAGCTATGTGTGCCCATAATATATTTGAGGAGTTCCCTCAATTCCTTATGGATCCCATCATCAAAACCAGATTTTGATGTAAACGGGACCAATCTGGAAGTGTATCGTGTCAAATAAATATAAGTTTTTGTGAAAAATATATTAGCTTTTATAAAATTAGTAATTGTAACAGAGTGCTGATCAAAATGAGCCTAAACACGGCCAGTCTACTATTATCCGTTGTCCACATTCCGTCTCCATCATCAGATCAGCTCGCTGTCATCATCATATTGCATTGTCATCGGAATTTGACAGGTATGCCAAATTTCAGCTCAATCGGTTGAAGATAACTACTTAAAAATTCAGCAATCATGCGATTCCACCCGGACATACATTGCAAGTTAAATAAAAGCTTGTAAAACACACGAATTGAGAACCTCCTTTTTTTAAGTCGGTAAAAATAGGATTAAATTACGATTTTTAGGGGGTTTGCGGTACATATCCCTTATCTGCTGCCTTAGTTGCTGTAACACACATAAAGACACTATACCTGACTTACTTTTCCAACGGAATGCTACGAGATCGTCACTTTTTGAACCTTTTGACCCAACTTTTGAACAGGACAGTTTCATAATGTCATTCTCGTAATATGTGTAAGATTTATCAGCGTTTGGTGTTACTTTTATATTTGCTAGAATTAAATAGATAAGGTCATTAGTACCTACGCATTACTTAATTTATTTTTGACATCTATTGTCATCAGAACTAGGTCTACTTTATCTTCAGCAGCATTTAGATAGATAGATAGATTAACTCATTATTGTACATTTACGACAAAATAACACACAGAAATACAAAACATAACTAAATAACAAAAATAACAGAAATGTACAATGGGCGGTCTTATCGCTTAAAGCGATTTCTTCCAGACAACCTTAGAATGGAGAGGACTATATATGGAAGAATGGTACAGTGGTGTTATCACATAGATGTTCATTCTAGACGAGGCCTACCCCGTAGTACTCAATCTAAAATGGAGGATTTGCCATAATCACCACGCTTGGCAGGCAGATTGGTGATCGCAGTATTAGTGTTGAGTACTCAGATGAACACAAACAAGCAGACGACCCACCTGATGTTAAGCGGTAACCTCTGCCTTTAACAATGCAGTAGGACAGTTCACACAACATTATCTAGTCTCAAGCTAAGCAGAGCTTGTGTTATGGGTACTAGATAACTGATATACTTAATACAATATATTACATAGATAGATATTTATTATTATACATAGAAAATACCCAGAACACCCTGAACAAATATCTGCAGATAGCATAAATATTTGTTCCAAAGCGGGAATCGAACCCGCAACCTCCTACGTCGCAGGCCAAGCTTCGCCCGCCGCGCCACAGAGGTCGTCAGGAGATCCGTTATCCACTTTTCGTCTCCATCATTAAATCAGCTGGTTGTCGTATGATATTGTATTGTCATCGGAACTTGACAGGTTTGTATTTCAACACAGGTTGATTATACAAGAAGGGGTTTTATTGTCCACCGTCTGTCTCCATCATCAGATCAGCACGCTTATATTGCCATCAGAACTTGATAGGTAAGCAAAATGTCTGACTGAACGTGATCCCATAATCAATCGTCAAGATAAAATGTACTAAGTTATTCAGACTGACCATGATTGACCAAAATACTAGCATAGTATTATTTTATCTGTGATAGCACTTACTCTGGTTTTTATAGTCTTTCAGAACATTGACAGATATATGTGGTAGTGGACCTGAAAAAACATTACATGGATATAACATAAACTATTAAAAATTCTGCGAACAGTAGACCTCGCGAGTACAAACTTGTATAAAACTATCTCGATCCATAATGATCAAGCAAACCCATTTTTTTATGTAAGTTTTCTTTTTCAGAAAATCTACAAAATTGAAAAACAATTTTCTTAAAATTAGGAAAGTTAGGGGATAGATCCCGTTCAAAGCTTACATCTATGGTTAGAAATCGGTTTTGTGTGTAAAAAAAATGATACTTTCTGAATACAAATGGTTGACACAGAAAATACCAAAATCGCTATATGTATGCCTATAATATTTGTTGTGGTCTAAAAGCCGTTTTTCAGAATATTAAGCTTTAAAGTGCTAGTTTTTGTTAAAGACGAGTGTGTCCTGCCAGTTCAACGGCTGTTTTTGGAGATGTGAAAAATTCACGGCAGCAGTATGTCAGTTCGATTCCCAGACAAAGCAAGTATTTTTTGAATTTTTTTATATGCAGTATTAAGTTTTAAAAATAAAATAAAGTCTCCTTTCACCAAAATACTCTATCTACAATATTTAAGGTACTTTCTCTTCATGTCGCATAGTCTTGAGACGCCCTGTATTAAGAAAGTTAAAAGGAAAACTATCACAGCTAAGATAAGTTGACAAGTTACGAGTAATAGTCGAGTAATCGTTGAAGATTTTTAATCAATAAATTAAAAAAAAAAAAGGAAAAATAGATGAAAAATTCGTACAAATTCTATTTAAAATTACTTAGATAAAATATGATGAATAGGTATTAACATAATATGTATTATATTAATATGTTTTTACATAATATGTTATTATATGTTTTTATTGTGTTTACAAGTTATACTGAGTCAAGTTGGGATCTCTTCTGATAAGTTACAATAACTTGTGCAGTCCCCTCTTTTCTGTGCTCGGTAAGAAACACTTGTAACAGTATAAATAATTATGCAACTATATCAGCATGCAAGTAAAACTAACTATTAAATAAGTTCCTGCGGTTAAAAGTACGATGTACAAAATATTATACGTATTAAAAAACTCTACAGCCTACATATAACATAAAACTCTACATATAAATTACTTACATGCTTTTTGTTTACTAAATATGGTGTTAGGCAGTGTAGCAAATAATAACACCATCACAACATACATGGTTATGTAATACTCTAGCAGCTAGCGATGTGATTGAACTGAGGTTACTAGACCTTTGTAAATGGATTTATATTTATATAGGTACCAACAGTTTAATTATTTTTTCCTTATTAGGTACGTAGTCCCGCTTGTTTTCCTGTGTACCCTTGGCTGTTCCCTTGAGGGTACAGTGGCTAATAAATGTTAACCCCAGTAACCTTGGCCGTAAAATCTAACCAAATTAAACGAAAAGTAGATCTCATAAGTTGTGAAAGTAAAAATATCGCAATAGAAACCTAGCACATGTAAAGGAGATTCGAAATAATAAAAAAAAACACAAACTAGTCAGGTTTTATCAAAATACGTACGCCCTGGAACAAGTTTAATGAAATTTTCGCAAATAAGCTGAGGAATTTTCCGAATGCCAAACGGGGTTCTGGCGCTGTCCCTTATTTTTCACAAAATCTTTTTTAAAATTGTATAGGAATTGTTGGTTCAACAAGGTTTTAGCCAAATCCGGGAAGGGTCGAAAACCCAACTTCCCGTACATTTCAACAACTAAAGTCGGCGCGCCAGTTTCGGCTGCCTCACGGCAAGATGAATTTACAATTAGATACCAGAATGCAATAAACTAAATACCAGAATGCAATAAACTAAATACCAGAATGCAATAAACTAAATACCAGAATGCAATAAACACATTATTGATGAGGACCATGGCTAGAGTAATTTGTTCAAAGTATGTGCACTACTTAATGATAATGCGCCTGCGACGCAGGAAATGCGGGTTCGATTCCCGCCTCAGAACAAATAATTGAACGATATGTTCAGGGAGTTCTGGGTATTTACTATGTATAATAAAAAATATCTATAAAAGTAATGTATTGTATTAAGTACTTAGATATTGTATTGAGATATCAGTTATCTAGTACCTACAGTACCCATAACACAAGCTCTGCTTAGCTTAGGGCTAAATAATGTTGTGTGAACTGTCCATTTTTTTTTGTGTGTTGCTTTCTGCCTGGTGTTGGCCCAATCTTAAGTAGCATAGAATTATTTATTCCTCTACCTCGTAATATCTGCTAAGTCGCGAAAATATTGAAAAGCACTCGGTGGTGTCCCTTTTAAGAGGCGCGTTTAGACTTAACGTAGTACCAGGTCAGCTAGGCCAACATTTGTGGTACAACGGATGCAAGGAACTATGATTAGGCCACTCTGAGACTGTTCATTTTACTGTAGGTTATGCCAGCGATATACTTTGTCCCCAGAACAGATTTATACGTCTGAACTCATTATTTGAATTGCTAGTTTCTATGGAGGGTTCCTGGTAACAGTTCCTGGCCAAGTGGGGTTACATCGACCCTTCCCAGAGTCAGTGTATAGGTCGCGCAACGAGTTATGAGCGCTGACCTTCAATGCGCAGTAGTAATTTTTTGGGTTTGTATAGCGAATGCACGAATGTACACATGCGCAATCAACCCCTCCACTTTCGCCGAGCGCTCATAACTCATTGCGCGACCTATAACTGCGGTGCCCCTATACAAATCATGACTCACCTGCACTTTAGCTCACTCTGCCCGTCCACCTGCACACTAGAAGAACTGAAACAGGCAACGGGGAGGGGCTAAGCGATTGCTGTATTGCCTATTGGTCCAATAAAATTTAGCATTTTAGCCACTTAAACGAAAGAAGAAGAAGAAGATAGGGGTGCATACTATGCACCCTATGGTTCTGTTATGCTGAGCTGGACGCCAATTTGTGTCAGTGATGCATGGCTGGTACTAAGAGGCACAAATTAGTTTTATTTTTCTTTGTTTCTGTGTGTGTGTGTGTGTGTCTTTTAGTGTGCAATATTGTTGTACTCATGTTGTTGACACAAATAAATGCTATTTCTTTCTTTTTCTTTCTTTCACACCTCCATAGAAACTAGTAGTTGTACTTCAGAAACATGAAAACGACATGAACGTCGAGTATAGAGTAGCTTTTTAAAATTTCCAACGTGAACAAACAAATTAGAAAAAATGTTAATGTCTTAAGTTTTTGATGCAAAGGATGCAAGGAAATGAAGTAGGTAATGACGTTTTTTCTCGTTTTTTCCAAAAACTTGTTTTTTTTCACAATGAGGGGCTTTCACTGCCGTTTCACATCATGCTTATAGCCTTGAAAATAGATGGCGCCAGCTCTGTACTTAACTGTCAAAATAAAGTGAAATGTCAACGTCAATAACCTAGTGATATATTTTCGTGGTATTTTGTTACTATCACACAAAAGCACAAACAACGCATTTGTTAATTTTGACAAGCACAGTTGAGTCAGCGGCATCTATCGAGCAAAATCGAACTATTATTTTTTTTCGAAAATGAAAAGCCATCGTTATATTACTTGACATTTGCGAAATGATTTGGAGTATTCCTCAGAAGTCAGAAGCCATTAAATGAAGAGAAGAAGAAGAAGAAGAACTAAAATCTACGGCTAGGTCATACTAAGGCCATTTCGGGTTCATGCGTGAGTTCGTATTGGCTCGTAGCCTTGTCTTTTACGCAAAAAAAAATACGCTTGTAGCAAATAGAAGCCCATGTGAGGCGTTATTACAGGCACATGAGACTTGTCTCAGGGTGGCTGGCGCAAAGCAATGCCACATAGGGCGCGTCTTAGATGGACGTGACCTAATTCGACGACGAAGTACCAATACCTCCTACTACTTATTTATAGTTATTTGTTATTTTAACTTGCCTAATAATGTTGAACTAGATAAAGTACTATCACAACATAAACGCAGCATGAACACTTCACTCGCACCCACGCAAAAGTTATAATGCACTTTGTTAACTTTGAAGATATGAAGAAGTTCGTCTTTCGTTTGTTAAAACTTGTTTTATTACTCGCTTCTTTAGTGCTACGTCTAAAGACATGTTAATATGAGGGAACTTCTACTGTTATTGTTTGCAAATCTACTGGATGTGCCTCGGGCAGTTTTGACGACTATTGGATCGAGAATAACTAAATGTAGGTATCTCCCTCCAGTCAATTCTTCGTTCTGGTAGTATTGGAAGACCGAGTTAGCTCTTTAACAGTGCTTTTCTCGAGAATAGAGTGCCTAGTTTACAAGAAACTACACGGGCGTATGTACACTATACGTATTTAGGATAGAAAAATCGAAAAGCGCCCCTAGAGGACACCTTGAGTCATTTTCCATACAAAAATCCGTGTAGTTTACACCACACGCCCGTATGTTACATTTCTAGACGACAATACTTTGCGCACTGGAATATCCGCGAAATGGTCACTCATATTGGCTACTGGTTCAATCCTCGACACATAAATAAAACAATGCAAAAATAAATAAAAACAATAATGCGTTTACTGGAAGAAAGCGTTAGCAGAGTCGGTCGTGGGAAGCAATGTCAGTGACGAGCTCACCACTTGTCACGTCTATTTCCCACGATTGTGCAACCCACAGTGAAAAGAGGCACATTTGAGGCTCTGCCTACTCTTTCGGAGAAAAAGGCGTGTGGCTAAATGTATAAATGTATTTTCCGAACGCATTCATTTTACACACAGATCCTTTGGGGTTCTCACATGCTTCGCTCGTGAACTGGAACCTTCACATGCTTCGCTCAACAAAAGGGATTGTTCCCTGCAGAACATAAAAGCTAGATCTTTATCAAAAACCAAAAATCCCTTATAATGTTCTTCTAAATCAGTAAAATTATCATCATCATCATCATCAGCCCACACTAGTCACTGCTGGACATAGGCTTCTCCCAATACGCGCCACTGAGCCTGGTGTTCGGCTCTTCTCATCCACTTTCCGCCCGCCGCCTTTCGTAGGTCATCGCTCCACCTAGCCAGAGGGCGCCCCACGCTACGTTTGCCAAGACGCGGTCTCCACCTCCACTCAAGAACGCACTGATCCCAACCGTTGTCGGTTCTTCGGCATATATGACCAGCCCATTGCCACTTCAGCTTGCTAATCCCGTAAAATTATAATTTTCATCGAATAAAAGTGACGCGCTACCTGAGCACTCAAAACTAATACTGTGATCACCAATCTTCCAATACCTAAATTTAGGAAACATTTAAAAGAACTCATGTCTTGATTAATTTGTGAAATTTTTAACACATTTTTGTAACCTTCTTGTTTGACAAATAGTTCAATTTTATACCGCAACATTCGATATCTATAATTTAAGTAAAATTCTAGCCTAAACTAAGTATTATTTCTATAAATGATTATCCTTTGTCTTAGTATTATGTAATAAGTATTTTTATATTTCTTATCGTTTAATTTACTATGTATCCCTGTAATAAGCTGTTAATTGTTGTATTTCTTGCGCACGCTGTGATACCCTATAATTACGGGAACACTAAGATTAAGACCTTGTTTTGTTTTGTTTTTTGAATGTGTTAGTGTAAACCAGAGTTGGGTGTCCTATTTAATAAAAAAAAAAAAACGCCTGTGACGTCTAAAGGCTGTGTATGCACCTAATCAGGGTTTGTTATGATTAGCGCGGGCAGTAGTTGGTCTAGGGCACGTCACTGGTCCTTCACGATATTTGATTTCCCCTAAAGGATCGATAGGCCGTGCTTTCGCAGTCCCTATGCGTACTGAACATCTGGATCAAGCCAGCTTTTGGCCTTTTGCTCCACGCGTTGAAACTTGCACTTCAAGGAATGCGATACAAAATTCATCGGACCACCATAACGGATTTGAAACTAATCATATTTATATCGAATATGAGGCCTGCAATGCTCTAAGATCGAATATCGATTGAAAGGGCGGAGTCGGTTGTAAATAAAAACCTCGACAAAATAAAAACCATGGTTGGCATTCTCTACCATTGAAATGTTTGGTCAACATCATACAAAGCATTTGTAGTTGATTGATCTATGAGATATAGGTAGGGTTGTCACCCGTTCCGATATTTCAGGACTGTCACCTTGGAACGACTGTAACCGGTACGGAGGGCGTTATGCTCTAAGACTGTAACTAACCCTCAAGGGCCCCTTAACGAACCCCGACAAGGAAAGAAAATGGTCTGATTTTCCCGATTACTTTTTACTTGCGTATTTCTCGCAGATCATCTTAAAATGAATACTCGTGAGGTGACAAGCATTATACATACATACATGGTCAGATAAGTGTAGTAAGCCAGTCGCCTAACAAAAATAATCATTTAGATGTAGATCAGAAATGTCCAAAAATGTTATTCAGACGTAATTCTAATAATCTAGCGTCAGAAAAAATATAAGGTTATATTTGTATTTTTCGCGCACCTCCATGTTTATTTAGGGAGGATTTTCAACAACACCTTTATACGTTGTGTAGGGTATCCTTGAAAAGGTCTTGAGGTCCCTAAAACAGAAGTAGGTATAAAACAAAATTAATGGAAGAACCTTTGATAAAACTTTAACGAAAATTGTTTTGCCTTAATTTCAATGATAACTTGAAGATATGAGGCATGCATCTTCGGGACCCTCAAATAGCATGACTTGACGAATGAATGACGAATTCGAAAAAAAAAAAAAATATGCTTACAAAAGTAACAAACACATTATACAATTATATAACATGGGTTGGGACTTTTATTACATTACATCCTTCGGGGCAAAAGGCGTGTGTCTATGTATCTATTATGTACAGGGTTGGGATCTCTTTCTGTTAAGTTGTTATGACCTGTATTAGAGAGACTCTCTAATCTTTTGTGACTCATTAATTTTGTGTTTATTAATCGCTAACGGCAACCCTAAACACCGATGTCTATGTCCTATATGTTACATTACCTATAATGTCATGTCCCTAATCCATCAGCGTTGTCCTTGGCATTGGCAGGGCAGGCTAATGAGCCGTGCGAGTTCTATGATCAATTCACTGGCGTAGGGGACTCAAATCAAGGGTAATAAGTTATGTTGAACATAGTAGATTACTCAATCAGACAGGGACAAAATTTGGGTATTAAACTCTTATTGAAAACATAGAAATGAGCATTCAAAACTCAACTTGTTAAGAGCTAGTTCTAGCGCTTAACTGAGTCAGTCTCTGTGTGAGGTATGGGAGCAGTACGAGAGGGGTGTTTTTGTCTCTCAAATTCTTCTTCTTATAATGGCTTCTGTGCATTATTTGCAAAACTTAGCCAATGTTTTTTTTTATTTTTTATTTTTTTATTATTATGTATTCTTCTTCTTGGCAATCTGTTTTAATAACAATAACAGACAGGTCACAGGTGGACAGGTCTTTCTTCTAAGTGTGTAAGTTACATGAACAGACTTATCTTTATTGACCTTGATGCGCCATTTGGTGAACCATTCTTCAATTAAGGCCAGATGTCTTTGAAGGTTACTTGATGCAGTATCCGGGTCTTCATGGACAGAGAGCAGTGTTGTGTCGTCTGCATATGTAGCAGTAATAGTAGTAACTTCTGCTGTCGGACGGTAAATCAGCAGTAAAAATTAGGTAGAGAATCGGTCCCAGGATGCTACCTTGCGGAACTCCTGATTTAATTTCATACATTTTGGAGAGTTCAGTGTTATATTTGACTTCAAAGCATCTTTTCTCGAGATATGATTTTATGACTAGGAAGAAGGAGTGCGGTAGCATTTGTTTCAATTTGAAAAGTAGGCCATCGTGCCAAACTTTGTCAAATGCCTGGCTGATGTCTAGAAATATTGCAGAGCAGTACTGTTTGTTTTCTAGAGCTCTGTTTATGGTATCGACAAGGCGATGTATTTGTTCGATCGTCCCATGTCCTTCCCTAAAGCCGAATTGGTGGTTAGGAATGATTTCCTCTAGGTGTTCTCGTGGGATCTCTTTGTTAAGTTGTTATGACCTGTATTAGAGAGACTCTCTAATCTTTTGTGACTCATTAATTTTGTGTTTATTAATCGCTAACGGCAATCCTAAACACCGATGTCTATGTCCTATATGTTACATTACCTATAATGTCATGTCCCTAATCCATCAGCGTTGTCCTTGGCATTGGCAGGGCAGGCTAATGGGCCGTGCGAGTTCTATGATCAATTCACTGGCGTAGGGGACTCAAATCAAGGGTAATAAGTTATGTTGAACATAGTAGATACCTACTCAATCAGACAGGGACAAAAATTGGGTATTAAACTCTTATTGAAAACATAGAAATGAGCATTCAAAACTCAACTTGTTAAGAGCTAGTCCTAGCGCTTAACTGAGTCAGTCTCTATGTGAGGTATGGGAGCGGTACGAGAGGGGTGTTTTTGTCTCTCAAATTCTTCTTCTTATAATGGCTTCTGTGCATTATTTGCAAAACTTAGCCAATGATTTATTTAATTACTTTTTTATAGTCAAGTCGTCGTCTCTCAAATTTAATTATCGATGACATGAACCCACGTTTCATTTTGACGTAACCAAAACACCCTTCCCGTACCGCTCCCATACCTCAGGGACTGACTCACTAGTCCTGTAACATATTTCAGTTTCTGACCCGGACGCGCTTGTTATTGCGTTTTATTGTAATTTAGAGCAAAGGTATGTATTTTTTGTGTTTAATTAAACAAGGGGACTATCAATTATAAATCAGCATTATATTTAATAAGGAACTAACTTTATTTTGATATAATGTTTTGTTTGGAATTATGCTTTATTCATCAAAACAAATCGTGGTATCTCCGGTATATTCGTGGAATTAGGCAGAAGTTCATTTTATTTTATTTCTTCTTTATTTGTGATCAATAATCGATATTCTAGTTTATTACTCGTACGTGTCAACAAGGGTATATGCCTGATTCATAGGTTTTCTTCCAGTTTTAAAATAATAACTTTTAAAATATAAAAGCTGGAACGGGAAGTGTGAAAAACTTTAAAAAGCCTTGTTGTGCCTGTATATGCTTTGTAACTCATTGTGATAAAAATATTTCATCAAAATTAATTCCTACTTCCGAAACTGCACGCTGCTACCGCAAAATAACTCATCTAACTTAACTTAAGACTGCGAAGGCAGAAATCTTCATACAAAGAAACGCCACGTGCCGCTCGAAAAAGCGGTTTTTATTGAATATCTCGTGAAATATAGATAATTTTAAAATACCCCGTAGGTGTACCCTCTGTTTTATTGTATTGATTTTATATATCAAATTTTTGACACAATAATCTGTACCATATTAACAAAAAATCGAATCTAGTTAGAGGTAACTTTGTGTTTTTTTTTATCGAGAAAATGTTGTCCTATCGTGTTTCTATCTGGGTAATCCCTTGTTATTATAATGTAGTATCCATGCATATTTTGATTTGATTTTTAATTTGAATATTGCACTTGATTTAGTCTGAAATCTAATCTAATATTGGTAATTTTGCGTTATACCCCACCGTGATGTAATCAACCTATCTAAGTTAAGGTTTCCGTCATGCTTATAGCAAGTATTGGATACGTGTGTCTCGTGTAGTTTCGGAGACATTAATTAAAGGAGCCTGCCAAGGCAAGAAGGCGCGCAACGAGCTCAGACAAGCAGCACACATCCAAAATATCTAGACTTGAGCGACGTCTAGAAACCCTAACTTGATACGTATTTACAATAGAGACTTGTTCATAGATAGAGGTCACGTTATAATGGAATAGTTTGATACATATCGCCCAATAGATTAGTGTAATTATAACATGATCCTTGATGTCATTAGGTAGTAGCTGCAATGTAATAATTTAAATCCACTTTTTTTTTAATTTCTTGAATAGCAACAATAGCAGATGTCCCACCTGATATTAAGCGGTTAATTTCTGCATTTAACGATGCCTTACCTCATAGGTCACGTCCACCTAGGACGCACCCCATGTGGCATTGCACTGCGCCCACCACCCTGAGACATAAAGATGAAAAGTCTCATGTGCCTGTAATTTCACCGCCAACTAGTTAATGTGAACGTTTAAGTAATTTTTTGTTACATATTCAATTCAAAGTTCTTTATTGCAACACAATGTAAAAACAATCACAACATATTATGTGTCAGTCACCACTTGTCACGTCTATATTCCACGATGGGGCAACCCACTGTGAAAAGAGGGCCATTGAGGCTCTGCCTACCCCGCTTCGGGGAAAAAAGCGTGTGTCTAAGTAAGTACAATAGGCGGTCTTATCGATGAAACGATTTTTTCCAGACGACCTGACTGTGGAGTAGGTAGCTTTCCAAGACGTTTAAAATGTCTGGGTCTCTGCTATTACCTTCAGACTTTAGGTCATAATACTTATAGAACCTGAGATAAGTACTCATTTGAGCGAATCAAAATAAGAGAGTATCCCTCACGTTATATCACACGACATTAATGCCAGTCTATCCTTCAAGTCCTTTTTTCACATGCTGGGCTTTTAAGCTGGTATCAAATTGATGTGAAGACAAAATACCAAGATCAACATGCAAAAAGATACTCGTACCTACTAACTAAATGATGCGTAACATTTCACATTAATTCAAGTAAATTAAAAGATATGGATTTTTTAATTTTGTAAGACTTAATGTAAGTGGTTGAGTTTTATTGGTTATACAAAATACTGAAACTCAATATGCCTATACAAGCTAGCCTTAGAGGATACGAGCTGTCTTCCACTAGGCCTTTAAGCTTGCAATGTATGTTTGGGTGGAATCTTGCAACTGAATTTTAAACCAGTTATCCTCAACCGATTGAGTTGAAATTTAGCATACCTGTCAAGATCCGATGACAATACAATAGAATGGTGACAACGAGCTGATCTGATGATGGAGACGGATGGTGGAAAACGGAACTCCTCGATGGATAAGTAGACTGGCCGTGTTTGGGCTCATTTTGATCAGCACACGGTTACGATCAATAATTTTATAAAAGCATTGCAAAATATTTTTTTCAGAAAAAAATATTAAAGTAATGAATTAAAATAACATAGAACACAGCTTTCATACATTTCAGTATCAAATAGTTGTCCCATAAAACAGATACAGCAACTTTTCTCCGTTGCAAATGTTACAATACAACCAGTTGAAAACTTTAACGTATTTTATACGTCGTGTCGTTGACAAATATCACAGCGCGTCATCGATCACACCCACTGAACGGGAACAGATAAATTGATCGAACGTTTTTCGGAATATACGTGTTCGGTCTAAAGCTGCGTTGACCCATTCAAAACTCTAAAACTCATCAATGAGGGCTTTTAATTTTCGAATAAAATAAAAATAAAGTATATTATTTTTCAAGTGTAAACCACACTTTATGGATAAAATTAAATTTAAATGTAATCCAAAACGGAATTTTTGGGTTACATTTAAATTTAAAAAAAAAGTAGTTCAATTTGGCTCGATAGATGGCGATGACTCAAGTATGCTTGTCAAAATTAACAAATACATTGTCTGTGCTTTTGTGTGATAGTAACAAAATATCACGAAAATATATCACTACGTTGTTGACTTTGACATTTCACTTTATTTTGAAAGCTAGGTTAAAAGCAGCACCATCTATTAGCGCATGATTTGAAACGTCCGTGAAAACCCCTCATTGTTCCTTCTGTGTATATTTTTTTTTCTTTATAATTGGCGCCGCACGACTTGTGAATTTGCCATTTTCAAGTATAATTATTGTATTTTCAATATATTTTCCAACGTTACAATCCTTCCAAGTCGTCAAAGTCACAGTCAAGTCATGTTTTAGTAAAACAGTGGCCGTTTTACAAAAAACTGCGGTAGACAATTTCCACCAATTTAAAAAGTCACGCAATACACTTCCATTTCATTTCACTATAGGGACACTTGTGCTTTATAGGCAAGCTACATTGGTTAAAATGCCACCAAAATTACACAAAATAACCCAAAAAAACACTAGGAAATAAAATAAAAGTAGAATACGTCTCTTTTCGAAAATGGCGGGATGAGCTCCTTCTGTTTTAAATCTACGATTTTGTTATCGCCGTTGTATCGTAAACACGATACGATTACGAGACGACTCGTTGAAATGTTCGTGACTAATGCTTTTAATGTTCGTACTAACAGTAGACTACGTCAAACATTATTTGTTGTAAAACAAAAATAAACCACAGATAGTGATTTGTAGAAGATTTGAAACAACGGTTACAGAACACATAATGATGTGCGCGTGTTCAAGCGTACCTATGCAAATGTACCTAACATTCTACATGCCCTCAGGAAGCTTTCACATCTAAAAATAATCAAAAACAATGAAAAACAATGATATAAGACTGCTTATGCTTCACTAGGCAATAGTATATTTTGTATGGCGCCTAAGATCTACAATCACCGGCCAAAGTCTATACTTGAGAGCACCTCATATAATATCTTTAAAGCTAAAGTGAAAAGGTTGCTTCCTGAAAAAGTGTATTATAGAGTGTTGATGAATATTTAAAAGACAAGTTTTGAACACATTTTCTGATGCTTATATTTTAATTGACATATTTTTGGGACGAATGATTTATTAAAAACATTTATTTTATGACATGATTATTATTATTATTAATTCGACAACATTTAATATTGTGTCGGATTATGTTTTTGTTTTATATGATGGTAGGTATATTAAAATAAAAGCACCTACTTAAAATTTTGTTAAAGTAGGTATCTACTAGTTATATTGCATGCTGTAAAGCGGATTATGGTGGATTTTAATTTTAATTTGTCAGCTTTCCTTGTACCCATTCTCGCAATAAATAAATGAAATGAAATGAAATATAAAAGGACTCTTTCCGGCATTTTCGAAAAGAGATGTCTTATAGAATTGAAACTATCGTGGGTGGGAATCATATTAAATAAATAAATAACGTCAGCAAAGTGACGAAATACAGTGATAATAAGCCGTTATTTATTTAAGAGAAGTCTTCTTTTATTTTATTTTTCTTCCTAGTGTTACAAAAAAAACTACGATATAATACCTACGTTGCTCGAAACCATTAAACATTTTGTTTAAACTTCGTTGGTAGAATGAAAATGAAACATACTGGCCACCTAGAAATTGGCATAAAAAATCTGTCTACGACGAAAAAGTTGCATTTGACCGCATTTGACTCTTCCCGCCATTTTTGAAAAGAGACGTCGTCGTGTACTTTAATTTTTTTCATATCCTAGTTTGCTTTATTTTAGTTATTTTGTGTAATTTTGGTGGCATTTTAACCAATGTAGCTCGTGTATAGAGCGCAAGTGTAGTGGAATGAAATGGAAGTGTATTGCGTGACTTTTCAAATTGGTGGAAAATGTCTGCCAAAGTTTTAGTAAAACGGGCACCGTTTTACTAAAACATGACTTGACTGTGACTTTGACGACTTGGAAGGATTGTAACGATGCTAATTATATTGAAAATACAACAATAAAAGATACAAATAAGTTAGCTACCTCAAAAGGAACCCGCGGAACCATTGCCTATAGCAGGTGTTCCCAAACTTATTTTGTCTACTGCCCACTTTGAGAATAAATTATTTTTTAGCGCCCCCATAATTATTTTTTTGCCTCGCCAATTTTTTCACCTACTTAAAACCACTATAACTTCAAATTAAATTAACTATTGTGAGCTTTATTAGCGGAGATTAAACATGCACAAGTCGGGTTATTTAACAAAAACTTGTTGAAAAATGATTGCCCGCGGTCTATTATGTATATTTTATCTATTATAATGCACGATAATGACCTATCTAGGAATACTAATAACTATTAAAATGCGAAAGTGTGTCTGAATTGACGCCCCCATTTTTAGTCTGGGTCTCTTATCGCTCCCCTTTAGGCCTGCAGCACAAGGAGGCGTTATCGCCCACTTTGGGAACCCCTGGCCTATAGGATCAGTCTCGTGTCTGTCTGTCATGTCACGCAGCCTCATTTATCCGAAATTACAGGACAAAAATGTAGAAATTTGGTACATAAACAGAGTTTGGTGACCCAATCACGTAACGTGTAGCGTAAATAAACGAATTCGGATTTTGGGGATTAATTTCGGGCGCAAACTAGAAATTAAAAAGAAAAAACTTGCGTGTCACATATCAAATAAAAGGGCTCGATATGGGGAATATAAAAATATTCTTTGTGTAGTTTTAAAGTACTTGATTTACTTGTTTTAAAGTATTTGATTAAATAATCTTAAAAAAATGTATGAAAATTGACTTTTCTACGAACTACTGGGCCTACAATTTTGAAAAGAAAAAGAAAATATATGGCCTTACTCTTATTTTAAAGGAAAACATAAACGAAAGTCCTACGTCTTTAAATTCCCACGGGACACAGAAAATATCGAAGAAGAGAAAATGACGTACGGAACCCTAATCATGCGATGAACTTCACAATACAGCTGCCGCCGCCGTCCACTGATAACCAGCCAGTAACAACTGTTATCGTTCGATCTCCTCAGTCGCAGAACACTAACGATATTCATGTTCCTAATTCAAAAGTCTTTATTCGTAGATCATGAAAGACCTTGGAGACGTGCGACGCCAAAAAAAAGACGTTTTGCTCGTATACTTTGAACAAACCAGCATCGATTTTCAAGTAGATTAGTTATAAAACTTATTTTTTTACTCCTCTTGCTCAAAATACCGTCATTGTGGCGTACCAGAGCGAAGAAAAAATTGCATTTCTTCATCTAGGGGAAAAAGTTTTTTTTTTTTTTTTTTTCTTTATGATTGGCACCGCACGGCTTGTGCCTTTGCCATTTTCAAGTATCTGTATTTTCACTATATTGTATTTTCAATATATTTTGCAACGTTACACTCCTTCCAAGTCGTCAAAGTCACAGTCGAGTCATGTTTTAGTAAAACGGTGGCCAATTTTACTAAAACTTTGGGAGACAATTTCCACCAATTTCAAAAGTCACGCAATTCACTTCCATTTCATTTCACTACACTTGTGCTTTTTAAACGAGCTACATTAGTTAAAATGCCACCAAAATAACACAAAATAACCCAAGAATACACTAGGAAAAGATATAAAATAAAAGTAGACAACGTCTCTTTTCGAAAATGGCGGGAAGAGCCTGTTTTATTTTTGTCTGTCAAATAAATGACAATGAGCCTATAAAAACGAAAAAGTCTTTAGTCATAAGTAGAATAATCATGAATAATGACTAGACTTATAAATGTTACTTAAAAAAATAACAACATTTTATTTTTTAAAATGGAACTAATATCGACGACTCTTTGGTAAAATGCATGCAATGAGTTGGGGCTACAGAAGAAATAAAAAAAAAGATATTAGCGCGAAATATTTAGAATTTTTCTCTAACTGTAAATCTAATTGGTAGTGACCGTAATTAATTTTTCATATTATATTGAATTATTTAATTTTCACGCAATCGTAGTGAAAAGTAGAGTGTAACACACGGCGCTAAAAACCCATTAAAACTCGGTTACTATTTACTTCCTAGCTAAAGCTCGGGAGTAAGACTACCTCGTAAATATAATGGGTAATTTTAGCTCCTTGTATAACAATGTACTAGGTATGTATTGCCAGCCATGACTTTTAGGCAGTTAGAACGCGTGGGTGGGCTCTGATATTGATCATCTCACATTCAAGTCACAGTAAATATTGTTCAAGTCATGTTGAATGTAATGTCTAGCCAAAAGAGCTTATTGGAAGGTTCCATAGCGAGGTTTGGGTATATTTTTGAGAAAAATTTCGCGATTGTTCTTTTTGCGTAAAAGGTTTGATAATTTGACGTGTTAGTAATTTTGACATTATTCATTTTGCGTATGTACGTATAGGCGTCGATGCGTATAGGTAATAGTTTTGAAATGTCGAGGTAAGGGGCTTTCATATGAGACCCCATTTGAATAAATAACGGCTTATTACCACTGTATTTCGTCGCTTTGCTGACGTTTCAAGACTGAATTCAGAAGCCTCTTCATCATGAGCACCCGAATACAGTGGTAATAAGCCGTTATTTATTTAAAATGATTCTTAACCACGATAGTTTCACTTTCAATTCTACACCCCATTTGATCTGATATTCTCGCATTTTTTTACCGCCTCTTGGACCCCAATTTCTCAACAACCCCGTGACCGATATAGCTCATAACCTTACCAACAAATTGTACCAATACTATATCTACCCCCATTCAATTTTCATGAAGATCAGATTAACGGTTAGGAAGTTATGCTCGGACAAACGTACATACATACATAGATACAAACACCGATTCTTCCAAGTTGACTCAGAGAACTCGCTTCGCTCGTTCAATTACGCAACGGTTGATGATGCGGTTTTCACAATCATTTAGAAAATTTATTCAAGAAGGTAGGTATTAGTAGTTCTGCGAACAGTAGACCTCGCGAGCACAAACTTGAATAAAATGATGCATCATGTCTATCCATAATGTCAAACAAAGAAACCAAAACGGCAATTTTTATGTTTTATTTTTTTAATAACGTACAAACATACATAGGTTCAGGTCTTTTCCCCCGAAAGGGTAAGCAGAGCCCGAAATGGGACTCTTTTGTCTGTGGGGTTGTACCATCGTGGGAAATTGACGTGATAAGCGGTGAGCTCATCGCTACCATTGCTTCCCGCTACCTATAGTATTCTTATATCTGTGCCGCTACTAACTCTGCTCACGCTGCCATCCAGTAATAATACATTTCATTCATGTATGTATTTCACCAGGCCAAAGGCAGTGTGGTTATCAGCGCGTTCGACTGAACTGGCTGAATCCTTCAGATGTGCTTAGCACTAAACCACACGCCGCCCTATCAGCGGCCCACGAGCCTGCTAGCTTAGGGGTTAGTACGCGTACACACTGTGTATGTTACTAGTTCCAGTTAAGTTGTTCTTATAATTGAAATGCATGTTACATTATCGATAAAAACTAATTATTAGATATAGGTATAGAACTAAAGGGTGAGAACCCTTTATTGACGACCTCGGTGGCACGGCGGGCGAAGGTTCGACTGTGACGCAGGAGGTTGCGGGTTCGATTCCCGCCTCTGAACAAATATTTGTACGACAGCCGATCTTTGTTTAGGGTGTTCTAGGTATTTTCTATGTATAATAAAAAAAAAATATCTTTCTATGTAATGTATTGTATTACTGGTATCTATAACACAAGCTCATGCTAAGCTTAGGGCTAGATAAAGTTGTGTGAACTGTCCAGCATTATTTATTTATGTTATTGATCACTAAACGGAAATACACAAAACTAAGAAGAAAATCTTCAAAATCTTGAAAAGCTTAACACAACTTACAAGACAAGCTGTTGGTCACTGGTATTGTGGAAGGGAAGAGACCGCGGGGACGGAACCCCATGTGCTGGAGCGATCAAATTCGCTCTGGAAAAAAGCCAGTGGAGACAGATCACCATGAAGGTCCTACATAAAGGTCACGACCCTCAGCAGTGAGGTTACCGACGGAAGGAGGAAGAGGACGAAGAAAATATACGAAAATTGACCATTCCGAATATCATCAGAATAGCTACGAAAACCCTAAACCCCGAATTTTTACTGTATTTTTTTGTTCAGGGTATTCGTAGTGATATTTATGAGATAATATTAATTAAAACATGTTTGCTAAGGTTGCGCCAACGCCTGACATAAATTTTCATACAAAAAAAACACCTCGCGCCTTACGAAAAATCTCATAAAACATAGATAATTTTACAAAACCCCTACAGCCATTGGCTTTGTTGTATTGATTTTATTTATCAAATTTTGTTACCCAATAATATGCTCCAATTTAATAAACAATCGAATCTAGCTAACAGTTAGAGGACTTAGAGGTAACTTTGGGTTTTTTTTCTATCGAGAAAATATTTTCCCATCGTGTTTCTGGCACAATGATCCCTCGGAATCATAATGTATCCATGCATATTTTTTATTTGAATATTGGTCTTAATTTAGACAGTTAAAAATCAAATCTAAGATTAGTAATTTTGCGTTATACCCAAATATGTTCCCGTTTTTGACCGTAAGTCTCCTAGTTTTCGCGAAATCATCTTTCGCTATCTGAAGAAGTGTTGATGAGCAAAAAAACACCAAACAATTAGAATTTCAGGCCACAAGCCAGTCTATCCACCTTAATAGTATAGGATAGTAAATGAAGTTGTCTGTATGTTTCCGCCTTTATCGATAGTGGTATAGGTATCGAGTGCAAAGTCCCTCAAACACCCTTTGGTGAATGTCACACGGCGATAACATAAGCGTGCGTGAAATGGGTTGTGTTTAGTGAACTCTTTAAGACTTTCAGCTGTTAACTAGCTGTGCACGCGACTTCGTTCGCGCGGTATGATCACCGGTAGTAGGGCTTTTATTTCTAGTCTTGACAAAAACTCACTCCGTTCCGTCAAATATAATGACATTCCTTTGGTCTATTGCTCTGAGGTAAAAAATCTTGGTCTTATCCTTTCTGAAAACCTATCCTGGGAGCAGCATATCACTGAAGTCAGCAGGAAAATGTATGGTTCAATGCATGCTCTGAAGCGCATGCAACATTTTCTACCTTTTTCCGCTAAAGTAACTCTTGTAAACTCTATCCTACTTCCTATCCTAGATTATGCAGACGTGTGTTATCCCGACGCTACCGAAGAACAGCTTAACAAACTTGAGCGGTTGTTGAATCTCTGCATCAGGTACATTTATGGTCTACGTAAGTACGACCACATTTCACACTACCGCTCACAGTTAAAATGGCTCAAAATTCGATATCGTCGGGATACACACTTACTCTGTCTATTTTACAACATCCTCCACAATCCTCTTTTTTCAAACTATTTAAAAGAACGTTTCCCTCCCCTTTTTTCTCCTGACCATCTATCTCGATCCTCTCAACATCTTCTGCTCATGACCCCTTCCCATAGGACCTCTTTTTACTCATACTCTTTTACGGTCACTTCGATCCGCTTGTGGAACTCTCTTCCAGTAGAAGTTAGGAAAGCCGCTTCCATGGGAGTCTTCAAGTCCAAACTGTACCAATACTTTTTGTCATTGCAAAATGTCCAACAAAATTGAGCTTATGTTTTTTATTGAATTATTTATAAATATATTATATTATGTTAGGTATTTATATAGCTAGTTATTTAGAGTAGGTATTTAATTATGTGTATCATTTAATCTCAACCTATAATTATTTTTAATAGTACTACCACCCACTCTACATTACACAAAAGTTAGCTGGAAGAAAATGCTAATTAGCATTAAGTTCGCTTATGTACTGCTTTTTGTCTTGTGTAATAAAGAATTTTCTATCTATCTATACTCATATCTTTTGAACTCTGCAAGATATCTGTATGGTTTAAGTAGTATGTTACATACTGTATGTGGGTATTTAAGACTAAGTTCGGTCTAGCGAGCCATATTAGGGCTCACGCTAGGAAATAAAATAATATTTAAAAAAAAAAAAAAAAAATTGCAAGGGTCGCCGTCGTCGAAATCGATTATTGAGTTTTAATTGATCATGGCGCATGCGACTGTGCTGAAATATCGGCAACAATTAAGAAAATCAAAAATCATGGTAAATATACCGTTTCTAGTGAAAAGTATGTATACTACGTTTAGGGTTAATCTCGCCTTTGTAAATTTTTTTTACCCTTTGTAAGTTGTTTTCGTCTCCAAGTTTTTTGTGTGTGCATGGAATAAAGAAAAGTAGAGCTTCTTTAACCGACTTTAAAAAAGGAGGAGGTTCTCAATTCATCGGAAACTTTTATTTTTTATGTATGTTCTTCGATTAGACTGGGACCGATTTCAAAATCCCTTCTTTTTTGTTTGAAAGTGTATCTCAGTCCCAAGTTGCCTCAGAGGTCACGTACCCTATGTGGCATTGCACTGCGCCCGCCACCATAGACACAAGGATGAAATGTCTCATGTGCCTGTAATTTCACCGGCACCCACTCACCCTTCAACCGGAACAAAGCAATGCAAGCACTAATGCTTTGCGGCAGAAATAGGTATGGTGGTAGTACCTCTCTGGACGAACTCTCACAAAAAAGCTCTACTACTAACAAGCATTCCTTATCAACGAGCTGTTTGCTTATCTCGTCTAGTTTATAAGCCCTTCATCTTTGTTCTCGTCTGCTGAAATACCTCGATTGAATTCAATACCCTCGATACCATCGCATTGAATTTAATCAGTTAATTAACGAGAATCGAGATAAATAGGTATTTCCCAAGGATCGCTAAAAGCGAAGGTCCGTCCGGTGAACAATGGCAGTTTATTTATATTTGCACAGCTAAGTCTTTCAATGGAGAGGGAAGCTGGTACACTCAGAAGCAAGTGTAATATGTTTTGTTTGAAACTGATTGTGTATTTTTTGTCAAATTTCCGAAGCTTTGAAAAGTTGGCAATATTTAGTGATTTATTATTATTATTTTATTTTCAACATGACATAGATGTTTTTTGTAATTAAATAATGTAAGGTCTTGAGAAAAATTAAATGGAGCTGGACCGGACATATTATGAGGACAAACAGAGGAAAATGGACGAAAGACATTTTTTTTTATTAACATTTATTGACTTTTGATGGCCACGATCTCTCACCTGTTGGTAAGTGACGATGTGGCCGAAGATGGAGCACAAAGGTCTAGAAGGCACCTATTCACTCTAGCCTTGAAGAGACCCAGATTATAGTTTTCAGGAAAGACAGACGACAGTAGTGTATTCCACTCCTTAGAAGCTCGCATTATAAAGGTAGAACTGAAACGTTTTGTGCGAATAGAAGGTATACTAATGAGGTAAGGATGGTACTGAGCCGTACGCCTGCTGGTCTTATGGTGAAAAGGAGATGGTGGGATCAGATCGTGCAGTTCCTGGGAGCATTCCCCGAAATGTAACCTATAGAAGATCGCAAGGCATGCAACCTTACGGCGGTGCTCGAGACTCTGGATCTTAGTCTCCGCCATATGTTGCTCACCTATAAGCCTGAAAGCTCTACGTTCGATCGAGTCCAAGGCAGCAAGCTGGTGTTTGGCCGAGCCATCCCAAACATGGCAGCAGTACTCCATACCAGCCCGGACTTGTGCTTTATATAAACTCAGAAGCTGTCCTGGCGTGAAGTAACGCTTTACCTTACTCAGGATTTCTAGCTTCATGGCAGCTGTTTTTGCCTTAGACTCGATGTAGGAGCCAAAGTTGAGAGTAGGCGTGAGCGAAACACCTAAGAGCTCGAGGTGATCTCCTATAGCTACAGGTACATCTCGGAATACAGGAACTTGGAGAAACTGTATTTTTTTCGCCGAGAAGAGACAAGCCTGCGTTTTAGAGACGTTGAACTTGACTAGATTGGCATCGCCCGAGTCGGATACGGCCTTGAGAGTTAAATTCAGACGCTGCACAATCTCATCTCGCTCCTGAATTTAAATATGCCTAGCTCGGGCAGTGGATACATATCTCTCCACAACTGTGCTGTCGCCTGCATACCCAATGATACCGGGCAGTAGCAGATCATTAATGTGCAGCAGAAACAGTGTGACAGATAGCACAGACCTCTGAGGTACCCCGGCGTTTATAGCCAATTGATCCGACGAGCAGCCATCAATTACTACTCGAATGGATCTTTCCCTCAGAAAGTCTGCAAGCCAGGTGCAGAATTGAACTGGCAGTCAATACGGCTAGAAAGGTATTAGTAAATTTTGTGCAAAACTACAGGGAGAAGTCGAAAATTGAGGATTGTCTTTGTAATACCAATTTTTTGCGATGAAAAACGTAATCTTTGGTAGAAGTCCACAACTAGATGGCAATGCTAATTATGTCTGAAAGTTAGATCGCGCTATCGATGCGTTTTGAAGCTTGGATATGAAGTACCGTGATAACTACGTTCATTTTATGTGGATATACCTACTCACGTACATAACATAGGTATTTTTTCAAAAGAAATAAGGTAACCTGCCTAAATCGCGTGTATTCGCGAGGTCTCAGTTCGGGGCGAACCACTAGTATTAGTAGGATTACTTATGATAGGGACTGTATAGGTACATTGGTTTCATATCGTCTATTATTCGATATATCGGGACATGTTCGTCATGCTTGGTTTCTATTGAATTCTACCACAGCTACGTACGTTTACAATCAATGATAAACAGGAAAACCTATTATTAAGTGGTTTGCTATAAATTATTTTAAAAACGGTATAAACTCATTATATTGATCGGTATAGACAAATAATAGTTTTGCGACCAGTAGACCTCGCGAGCAATCACATGCATAAAACTATACATCAAAATCAAATACTACGCTTTTTATATGCATCGCCTTTTTGTTTTTTTAGCCTATCATCGAAAGGGGCCCAAGAACCTCGGTCTGCCTCACTGTTGCTATACCCTACACACAGTAGTAGTAGTAGTAGAGCTTTTTTGTGAAAGAGTTCGTCCGGGGAAGTACTATCTCCATACCCAGATTGCATAATCAATGATTGTGTAGGTACATATAACAAAAGTACTAATTAACTTAAAAAGTTAAGCATGTAAAACTAGGTCTAAGTTCACATAACCACCAAACGGGCGGACATCACGTAGATCCATAATGATCAAACAAAGTACAGGCATTTTTTTATATAAAAATTATTTTCTGAAAAACTAAAAAAAAAAACATGTTTTAATGTAGAACTAATTATTTTTGAAATCGAGCCCGTAACTCTTTACAGGCTTTTCGTTAACAGCACTATCAGGGTTTCAACATCGCCTAAGTGAAAAAAAACTCATTCTGTATATCTTGACAACCTCTTGACCAATTTTGCTCATATACGAAATTCTTGTTTATATTGCATACCGTATGTTTCTGCAAAATACTATCAAAATAGGCCGGTAAATGGCGCCGCCGCTGCAAACTTTTCGGGGAAATACCCCTCCATTCAAAAATCGCTAACAACTCTCAAGAGACGGGTTTTATGAAGGCTGATTTCAAAAATAAATCTATCAAGAAAAGTTTCACCAATAGTGTTTCTGTTTTTGATTTATTCGATCCTCAAATAATTACTGTAGTACCTTTACCGTTACCGAGTGAGCACGTAAAGCATCGACCCCAAAATTTTAAGAGTACGGTTTTCTATGTGACCATGAAAGCTTTGACCGCTAAAGAAAAACTTATTATTTTTTCACTTACTTATTAGTTCAGAATACTGAGCAGCGGTCTTACTGTCTAACATACTGAAGTTCGATTTTGATTACCAGTTTGCTGTTCATTGCTCAGCGTGTTTCCAATATTTTCGCTCTTGTAAAAAAAGCTAAAACACGCAGCGCAATGAACAGCAAACTGGTAATTGAAATCGATTAGACAATAGCCGTGCAGGTCTAGCCGTGGGCGGAGAGAGAACCAGCTGAGCTCCCTATACGCTAGTATTTCCGCGAAAGCTCGTTAGGAGGACAAAACCATTCTGTTTATTAGCTCTCACCTGGCAGTTTGTTATTATTACAAATGCCAGCAAAGATTTAAAAAGAAACGCCGTTGCTTTTTACAAGCTTTTATTAAACTATTAACTAAAAACAACAATTTAACTTTTTTTTTGTTTTTTGTTTTTATTTAACTTATGATATTTCGTTCGAGAATTTTCATTCGAGATTTATCATTCGAAATTTTGCATTCAAGATTTTTCGTTCGAGTTTTTTCGTTCGAGATTTTTCATTAAAGATTTTACTTTCGAGATTTTTCATTAAACTAAATTTATCAAAGTTTTTAATGGCAAATACATATTATAGAGATTTTTTATTTTTACGTCGACTGTACTTCACTAACAAAATCGTAACTAGATTTCCTATTAGTAATTTGAAAGTGTTAAAAATTTAATGGTTATATTACTTAGTGGATGCACCCCGAGAAGTGGGCGAACGTTGTAACTCCTTGGGTGCCTGAAGACGGAAGGCGACGACGGGGCCGGCCGAGAAGGCGTTGGCGGGATGATCTCGAGGCTTACGAGGAGTGGTGGGAAACTGCCAAAGGCCGGGACGACTGGAAAATTTTGGGGGAGACCTTTGCCCAGCTGTGGGACACAAAAGATTAACAAAAAAAAAAAAAAAATTACTTAGTAAGATCAAAGTCCACAGGATCATAGCCAAGGCATCTATTAGGTACTACTCCATAATATCATTGCCATGTCCGGGCCGAGAGAGATAAGTAACGTGAGTTTCAACCTAATTTGTATGAAAATAGAGCTATTATTCTCATTGACAAGTCAGTGTTCCGAGGCTCAGCGCCGAAACTTTTTATGAACACAACATTAGGCTCTATATTCATAAAAATTAGGTTCAAATTCACTGTGCTGACAATTCCCGACCCGGAATTACCTGCGTAATTCTGCGTGGATCGTAGAGGGAGGATTTTTTTCCGCGTGTGTAGTCTTTAACATAAAAAAACCTAAGATACGGTTGTGCCGCAAAACTCAAATTTTATTGTGTTTTTTGCTCATCACAGCTCACACATATCTTGAGAAATAGAAACCGGATTTTGCGAAAATTAGGAGAACACATGTTTTGATTGATAAATATTATTAGGTAGTTTAGCTAGGAATGTCATTAAATGATTTTTACAGTGATTTTTTTGTTCATTGACATTCGTAGACTAATGCTATTTATGAGACACTTTCAACCAAAATATGCGTGTTAGGTCTACTAATTTCCGCAAAATTAGGTTTCGCTACCTCAAAATGTGTTGATTAGCTGTGATTAGCAAAAAACTCAATAAAATTTGAATTTTGCGCCTCAAGCGAAACGTTCCACCTTAAAACGGAGACTATTTACTAAGACGGAAGCCACGAACGTTATGCTTGCTCATATATCAGCTTAAACAACCTCTATTATACTGTATAATGCGAGGTAATGTGAGGCTTGGCGATAGAAGACCCCGTGTGAACTCTGTCTAATTATATTTCTCTACCAGAAACCAGAATGTTTTACGTGCCATCGTTCGAAGTGGGGAGAGGTGTTAGGTCTATACCTAACACCTCTCCCCACTTCGATCCACTTCCCACTATATTCGGGTATGGTATGCCTATGCATACCCGAATATAGAATAGAAATATAGCATATAGACGCCCGTTATGCTATGTTTGTCATAGTGCATGCATATTGTTTACGTAAGTTCAGGAGCAATTAGTCTCGACCGTGACGCGGTCCGGGTCTTCTTCTTCTTCTTCTTTTTTTGGCGTGTTCAGCGGACCGGTACGGTCCGGGTCACTAGTGCTTATAGTGTTCACGACACATTTTGTCAGAGAGTTCTGTCAGCATGGCAACTAGAGAACAAAAAAAAAAGAGCGAGCCTTGCAGTAGTCGCATACGATGTGTTACATCTCACATCTCAACTCCTTAGTAATAGGCAACATGTTTTATTAGCCATGTGTTTAGTGTACTATCGTACCAACCTCCTGGAAAAATGCGCGCTTTCTGACATCTCACCTCCTTGGTAATATGCAACATGGCTGATAGTACCAACCTCGCGGAAAAATGCGCGCTTCCGTCCACTACTGTTCCTTTTCATGAAATCACTCCCACAGATTGCAGGACAGTGAGAGGAAAGATGTTACACATCAAAAATGCGGGCTTCGTGTTATAGAACAACCGTATCTACTTAGAATGTGTATAGACATGTAAATGTAATGATCACAAAAAAAAAATTGGAAGATATTTTGTGTGATAATTTTAGATTTTTACAACATGCACGCATTTTTTTTTTTTTCAACATTTGTTTATAGTTACCTACTGAAGATCAAATTACATGTAATGGGAATGGTTTTTAATTATTACACCCGTTTGCACAGAACATAAGAATCTTCTAAGTTCTTTCCTAAGTTGTTTAGACTACTCCTAACGATAAATTTCCATTCCTTAGTCCACCTATGCTAGGCTGTTCTTAGGCTTAGGTGTATCTTAACTAGGACAATCCTAACTTATGTTTAGTGCAAACGGGCATTACTGTATATATACTTTGTGAAAGTAAAAAAAAAAAAGTTAAAATGGATGATGTCTAACAAACGAAGCGCACCCAAGAACTAGACTAGAAGAGAAGAGTGATTTTCTTGTATTCCAAAGAATCCATAAGAATTTTGTGAGGTAAGTAATTGTACTTATGTAGGTACAAGTAGGTACGTAACATCAAAAAGGATTCGCATCCACAATTTGACTTGTAAAATGGAATGTCCAAGAAATCACGGAAAGTTCCATAATAAATTGTCGGCTCGGAAATAAGCAGAAAATGAGATGGTAATCGTAAGGTCTTGTTTACATATTGCAATTCTCGTGGGTTTTGAGTAAGCAGCCATTGTTATGTTTCTTTAAAATATAGATTGGTCCTCGAAATATTTACGAAATTACAAGCAAATGTATGAAAATTATTTTTACACCACCTGCTCGACAATGTCCAATGACATATCATGCAACCTCAACGTAAAGCATTATCTCTTTTAGGGATATAAAGTTGTATGAAACTCTCTAGGGAATAAAGTGATTTGAATTTGGAACGACATATTCGAGTGGAAACTCCTGGACAACTCTGAGTAAAAAAATGCCCATATGGCATCGTAAAGAGGTTTCTTCGAAAATAGAACTGGCCACCATAAGCAGAACTCAAAAAGAAAAAGGTGCGTTTATAAAGAATGTGAAACAAAAGATGGTGTTTGGTGCTGTGGTTTTCAGTGAATAACGTGTAATTCTGTGACGTAAGATACTACTTTATTCCCATAGTGCATAATCTACTATTATTTTGGTTAAAATTCCGAAGTTAAGTATCCATAAATTTGCGTAAAACTTTTGATATTATGGAGTTAAGAAATTAAAAAGTTCTCTTACTTAAGCATTACTTAGTTTCCACGGGTTAGGTTAGGGTTCTAGCTGTGATTTTTTGTGAACCTCCTATGGAAAAAATACTCCCTCTATATACCCACACCCTAGCATTGCTTATTAATTTTTGCAACCATCTCTCGTCAAAGAATTCGGATATCAAAGGCGATTGTTGGCTTTGATCCCTGCATTTGACGTCGTCGCTGACGATTCCTCGACAATTGAGCTATACATACCTACCTACCTATGTCTGTATATCTTCTGGTTTCGTTGGCTTTTATCTGCAGGAATTGTATCTCAATGATCAGAGGTAAATATATGTAGATTACGAAACAGTATTGATTGGCATCTTGTGATGCGTCAGGGTATCATTATGTAACCCAAATGTATTATTATGTTTCTTTGATGTAGGTAGCCTAAGTACTTTTCAGCTTCTTACTCTCAATAGTTAGTTGATTTTATAGAAAGGAGAAGTCCCATTTTCCATAGGTACATGCGATCACCTGTCAAACTTCTTCAAATTCAAACTCTTTATATCATGCTTATTGAGATATACACAGTTCGTTTCTAAACCTAAACAATAAGCTCAAAGCAACATAAACACCTTAGAAACCAACATACATATAAAACACTTTATTTATAAAATCTAACACACGTCTGATCGCCGACGCGTCGCGGCCCGGGGGATCACGAGACGGGCGGCCCTTGAACCGCCGGAACTTCACCCCTTTCGGCCAGAAGTCAGGGCTTCAAGTAGCTCTTCATACTTTCCTCACACTAGCGACCCTCACCATAAATGAGCTAAAGCTCACATTATGACGAGAGTCCAACTTCATGACCCTCAAACCCACTCCGGCTTTCTTCCTGATGTACTCTACCACCTCTGTGGCCTTCACGTCGAGTAGACGCGGGACACGTAGATCTGCGTAGTGGGTGCCTCACTGGTTCCGGCTAGAGGGCTTCCGTTTCTTCCTTATCAACTTCTTTTTATTCAGATAATGTATACTTACGTTTATAGTGTTTCTAAAAACAAATAAGTATATACCTATGTTTCGAATTGATAATCAGAAAAAAAATACAATGTAAACAATATTTGGGTTTATAAATTATATAATACTAGCAGTCTCGATCCCGAGGGAATATCGGGATAAAAATGCCTATGTGTTATTCCGGGAGTCCAGCTATCTCCATTCCAAATTTTATGCAAATCCGACCAGCCGTTTTAGCGTGAAGAAGTAACAAACACACTCACACACACACAAACTTTCGCATTTATAATAGTAGTAGGATAGGATAGGATAGTAATAATATAACTAATATTTCAAACGGCGGGGACTACATCCCAATACGCCTTACCCTTAAGAGAATTTAAAAAAAAAATTGGATATAATAATCAAAGTTTACCTTGATAAAAAAGTAAAGTGTATATGTTTTAGCGCCAGTCATAAATATGTAATGGTAAATACCTACTATTTGAACTATCCCCTAGTAGTATATCCTCACATGGAGATCCGAGTGTATCAATGGATCATCCTCCATGGGATCAAAGTCGTGAGTCCATTTTTTTTTTTTTTTTTTTTTTTTTTTTTTTTTTTTATACTACTTGAATGTTGGAACAAGCAGATGGCCCACCTGATGTTTGAAGCTGCGGAACCTTAAAGCGGTAACTTCTGCCTATGAACAGTGCATTACCACATAGGTCACGTCCACCTAGGACGTGCCCTATGTGGCATTGCACTGCGCCAGCCACCCTGAGACATAAAGATGAAAAAGTCTGATGTGCCTGTAATTTCACCGGCACCCTTACCCTTCAAACCGGAACACAGCAATGCAAGCACTACTGCTTTGCGGCAGAAATAGGTATAGTGGTAGTACTTCCCCGGATGAACTCGTTCACAAAAAAGATGTATGTATTCCTTTAGCAAATGGAACAGGATTTGGGTAGTAGGTAGGTATAAGCATTGCACACTGTACCTACCTGTTAAAACCAGTTAGAAATGGAGCGAAAATAAAACTGCACATTATTGCATTAGGTTAATGTTTTAGTAAAACTGCCACCGCTTTACTAAATCATGACTTGACTGAGGCTTTGACGACTTAGAACGAGTGACTTTGCAAATCTTTGATCATATTTGGCGCCAGACAATTTTTTTTAATTCTCTAAGTTGCAAATGCATAAGCGGCGCAAAGTCGATATAAAAAACCCAAAAAAACTTGTGCTGTCAATAAAATGTCAGAAAGAGAAGAAAACATCCTTGCTCTATAATAGATAGGTAGTTGTACCTATTCTTTGTAAGAGAAACACCAAATTTAAATCCTCTTTGCACCAAATTCTCTGTGGGAAACAAGGAGCTTTTAGTTAAAAAAAACAATTATTTGTAAGCTCCCTACACAAAGTACCTTTGCTCCCTAATATAATTGTAGTTTTTGCTGCCTATATACGGGAGTATCCAAAAACGTAGTGATTACATGCTCAGTGGGAGTATCTATACGTCTAGTGTAAAGTATGGAAATAGGCAGTATTTTCAGTGCGGTGGCCATGCATGAAAATGATTTTTTACTTATAAAATGCTTTTCTCTTGATTGGTAAGATAACAGTAGAACATACCTACAAGCAAATTACTTGGAGATAACCTATATTTGTGATTTTTTGTCAGTGCTCTCTGAATAAATAATGAATATATGTCCACGTTGCTGTGGTGTGACTCGCCTGAAAATAGACCCCTCCGTTTCCTCCCGTGGATTTCCTAAGGGACTACACAGACACATGTCTTATCTATGGACTACACTAGAGGATGGTCTGTAGCATCAACCTGAATACTCCACGCCAATACTGCGATCACCAATCCGACTGCCAAGCGTAGTGATTATGGCAAATCCTCTCATTGCATTCTATGAAGGCCTTGTTCAACAGTGGACTGATGATGATGGTGATGATGATGACGCGTTTGGGGCGAACTACTAATATAATAGTTTTATATCGTGATGTGTTTAGTAACATAACATACATGACCTAACACCCAACAGTTGGCACATACTTGGTCCTGACTCCACACTAGGATTTTCTGTGTCGTAGGTATAAGGAACTAAGTACCATTGTATTATAACAACTATTTGCAGATCATAAAAACATTTGTGTTGCAGTGGGAATCGAACCCGAAACATCTCGCATCGTAGCCGGCTACTCGCTCGGCGCGTTACAGAGCTCGACATACACGTCTGAGGTACAGAGAATTAGTAGTGAGGTTCATCATGTTTTATTTATTTATTTTATTTACAGCCTATATTGTCCCACTGCATGCCAAAGGCCTCCGTCCCTTTTTTCCAGTTCTCTCTGTCCCTTGCTGCAGTGGGCCAGTCTGGTAGGTGCACATCCAACTCTGCCGCGGGTCGTCTTGCGTTAGGAATCCAATCAATAGTGGATTTTGCCCCTAGATCTTCCGACATGCGGCAGACGTGGCCGGCCCATTCCCTTTTGAGCTGGGCTGATTTTTTGCAGTCGGACACCTAAAATACTGTGCTTTATAGCCCCTACATAATAAAAACTCATTATTAATTGTTGCACCGATTGATTCTGATGGCGACTCTCGAGACGGTCCGGATCCGGCGCGCCCAGACCCAGCGGTGCAACGATGGCGGTCAGTAAGACCAGCATTTTATAACTAATAATCATAATCACAAGCCTATACAGAAGTCCATTACCGGAGAAAGGCCTCCCCCATGGAATGCCAAGACAAACAGTCTTGAGCCGCCTCCATCTACCAGCTTCCTGCTATTTTTATAATGTTTTTGGTCCATCGAGGGGCCTTTCTCCATTGCGTCGTCGTTTGTGGTCGCCACTCGAAAAAATTTATTAGGAACTCAACGGTTATCAGTTCTGTGAGCTATATGGCCTGCCCATTGCCATTTCAACTTGTTGGTGATGTGGTCCTTCTACGGTTCTTCCTTATTTTGGTTCTATCACAAAGTGAAGGCTCATTACTTATACTGAACAGCATTTTAGAGAAAGGCTTGTCCTCCACCAGGGCTCCATACTCGCGAAATAGAGTGAACTTACCCAACCAACGGGCGCTTTCACATTGGACGATATCGTTAACGACACGATACCATATCGTTGATGATATCGTTGGATATGTAATCACATAAATTTACTATAATGCGCGTCATGTAAAAAGAACACTGGCGTTCCACCTTCTTCAGGCGTTCCAGCGTTCTTTTTACGTCTCGCATACTATACCAAACGTTTACAAACTGTTAACGATATCGTCGACTACAGCGAACGATAATAGATATCATACATTTTATAAAATCTTCTTTTTAGATTCGTCATGTCTGTCTGTCTGTCTGTCTGTCTGTCTGTCTGTCTGTCTGTCCGTGTATGTCACAGCCACTTTTTTCCGAAACTATAAGAGCTAGGCTGTTGAAACTTGGTAAGTAGATGTATTCTGTGAACAGCATTAGGAATTTCACACAAAAATTAGAAAAAAAAAACCAGTAAATTTTTGGGGTTCCCCATACATAGAACTGTAACTCAAAAAAAAAAAAAAACGTTAAACCCATACGTGTGGGCTATCTATGGATAGGTCTTCAAAAATGATATTGAGGTTTCCAATAATATATTTTTTCTAAACAGAATAGTTTGCGCGAGAGACACTTCCTAAGTGGTAAAATGAGTGTCCTCCCCTCCCCCCGTAACTTCTAAAATAAGAGAATGAAAAATATATGACGTACATTACCATGTAAACTTCCAACGAAAATTGGTTTGAACGAGATCTAGTAAGTAGTTTATTTTTAATACGTCAAATCGTAATCCATCCAAGAACTTTTATATTATGTTACTTGCTGCTACGGAACCCTTCATGGGCGAGTCCGACTCGCACTTGGCCGCTTTTTTATTTTCACGTACCTTTATATCGACACAGTAAAAATAATAGTACAAGTATTATCGGTGTAGGCACCGACAGTTTCGACTCTATTTCGAGTGCTGCGGTGTGTCCGACCTAAGAATAGACCCCTCCGTCTCCTCCCGTGGATGTCGTAAAAGCCAACTAAGGGATTACCCGGACTTGTTGATAAGATTCGTTGGTATAAGATTTGTCCTGGCTGCTAGATTATTATGGAATGTGTTATTACTGGAAGAAAGCGTTAGCCGAGTCAGTCGTGGGAAGCACCCCTTGTCACGTTTTTATTCCACAATGGTGCAACCCGCTGTGAAAAGAGGCCCATTGATGCTCTGCCTACCTCTTCGGGAAAAAAGGCGTGTGTCTATGTATGTATGTATGTATGTATGTTCAAGTCTTTCTCAAGGTTAGTGAACGCGACATACTCCCTATGACGAAACTGATATCTTAGACGTCACAGTTCGGGGTGAAGGAGGGTAGCGGGCGGTGTGGCGCACCGCAATTTGTTCGCTGTTATCACCCGAAGTGCTGCGGGCTGCGGTCAGTCCAGTCGCCAGCGGCATCGTGGACTTTTTTTTTAAATTTTATTACTGGATGACGGAACAACCAGGTGGCCCACCTGATGTTAAGCGGTAACCTCAGCCTATGAACAGTGCATTAACTCATAGGTCACGTCCACCTAGGACGCACCCTATGTGGCATTGCACTGCGCCCGCCACCCTGAGACATAAAGATGAAAAGTCTCATGTGCCTGTAATTTCACCGGCGCCCTTACCCTTCAAACCGGAACACAGCAATGCGAGCAGTACTGCTTTGCGGCAGAAATAGGTATGGTGGTAGTACTTCCCCGGACGAACTCTTTCACAAAAAAGCTCTACTACTACTAAAATTCTATATGCTGTCGGTATCGTGTTGTATCGTTATCGTCCAATGTGAGACCGCCATATTTCCTTGAACTAAAGTACCTTTATAGTTTTCTTTACTTTGTTAGTCTTAAGGTGAATGTTCAAGTTTCCTTGCCCATACAAAATACTTTAGGCCGTTACTCCAACCACAGATTGACATTTTATAAATTGACTTATTTTGTAGACTTCCTAATGATAATCGTTCTCGCGAATGGTCTTTCCAAATAAAAATATACAATAAGGAATTTTTAAAACGAGTTTAAAATACGACCAATTTTACTGATGTGTGAGTGCATTTTACAATGCCATCTACCATCGGAGCGTGATATTTTTACGCAGCAGAGCACCCAGTTTAATTATAGATGACAGAGATGGCGCTAAATTGACCTTCAAACACAGAGTTTTGTGTAAGATAGTAAGTAAACATGATAGAGATGGCGCTAAATAATAAAAGTGAGGTATATGTCACCGCTCTGTCAGCAAAAGTTCAAAAGCGACGTTGCCAAACCGTTACTAGTGTCAACACAATACTTTGCTATACCCTGGTTCAGAATTCGAGATATTTTTTGTAAACAACCAAATGTCACCGACAAAGGTACAGCCAGTGGTAAAATCATTTTTTTGCGTGGATCATATTTTACTAGTACTGACCCGCGGCTTTTCCTACGGTATTAAATTTTTGTAATATCCGCCAGCGGGTTCGCTCGCGCGGTATGTACCTTCAATTTGCGGCAAATAAACATAAACCCCTACCTAAGTTTATCTGACGAGTCAATGTGTAAACGGCAAAATGTTATATATAACTCTTACTCTGGGTTCTGGGTGTTTTCTATGTATAATAAAAAATATCTATCTATGTAATTTATTGTATTATGTATATCAGTTACCTAGTACCCATAACACAAGCTCTGGCTTAGCTTGGGGCTAGATAATGTTGTGTGAACTTGTCCATTATTTATTTATTTATTTATTTATAACACACGTGTGGTTGAGGCATGTTTGTTTCATTATTTTTTCCCTTCTAGAATTTTTTTATTATTTTCTCGGAAACGGAGGTTTTATAAAATATAAAATTTATATAATCGAGTAGCCCAATAAATAAGTTTTTTTTAGATATATTTAATAACTCCTGGAATTTTCTCGGAATATTATACCACTTCTGGACATCTCCTTTCTACTATAGCGAGCTAGCTCTGATAGGGTTGCCAACTGTACTTTATAATAATGTATCCTAATTTACTTTACAACAACGTTCTTTAAACTTTGCATTAGCATTATAGTGCGAGAAAATATTTTATTTCAATGTAGGTAGCCTACCCAAGTTTTAAGTTACAGTATAAGGTGTTAAAAATAAAACAACAAAAGAATACGTGAAAACTTGGTCAAAATCAATGATAGTGTGATGCTCTAAAGCACTGCGAAATTGAAGTACGCTCGGAAATTTGGAGATTGGAGTTGCTCGCCTCCTTAGGAAAATACCCTTACGACCCTACACGTGATCTCTGGGTAGTGCCAAACATTTATGGTGGTAGGCTTTGTACGTGGCTTGTCACCGAACACTGGACAACGCCAGCGCCAGTCCGTGAAGCGACAATGTCGTGTTTCGTACAGATTTCCTGTGCAGCCATCGTGGAAGTGACGCTTTTAGGCAGTTCTTAGAATGGATCCAGTGTACTGAAAGATACTGTAGAGATACATCACACAGCAGAAAGAGGAATTTCTACTCGCCATGACCCGTCGTTCCGTAGAATATGAGGGCCACATCTAGTAATTTTGTACACGCTGATTTATTTCTAGCACCTCGCTATAAGCGATAAGACCGCCCATTGTACATTTCTGTTATTTTTTTGTTATTGAGTTATGTTTTGTGTTTCTGTGTGTTATTTGTGTACAATAAAGAGTTAATCTATCTATCTATCTATCTCATGATGGCAAAATTTGTACATTGTAGCTTGGCCAACCAACTGTCCATTTTCGAGAACTAAGGTGGCAACACCGTGTGTAGAACGTTTAGTCGTCGTAGCTTAGTGGAGTTGCCGTGTGCTGTGATTCCATACCATGTAGAAACGGTGATGTGAGTAATTAGATTGGAATATAAACCAAATATCTCTAAATATACCTAATTAGATTGGAAGAAAACATGTCTGTACCGCTGACAGATCGGGCGGCGTATAAACGCCACGAATATTCAGGCCCACGGAAGTCTTTGAAACGAGTGCAAGCCGGTTTGAAACAGTTTCACGGGGAAATTTCGTAAGTAAACAGATATTTACATCGAAAGAACCCTAACCCCCTTTCTTCCCTTTGGTTGAGGCTTTCGTTTGTTTCATTGTTATTTATTTTCATCAATTTTATTGCAGCCGCTCAGTTTTATGGCGGAAAGAAGAAACGAAGAATAGCCCGCTAAATATAAACGTTGGCCATGGCCATGATGGATCAAAGTAGGTTATAAATGTACACCTATTATAAATATTATCGTGGTTGTAGCTTTGGAAGAAAAATTATTCGTGATAACACAATGTATTGTGTTTCGTAATTAGAATTTTTTTCTTTTAGGTCTAAGGATACGCCAAAAATTAAAACTTATGAGCGAAAAAGACCTATAATTAGACTGGAAGCTGAATTCTCAGCACCTAGTACCAGCACAACTGAAACTGTAATGGAGCCTCTGCCTATTGACATCAATTGGCCTCAACCTGATCCAAAAAGACCTAGAATTAGACTGGAATCTGAATTCTCTGCACCTAGTACCAGCACAACTGAAACTGTAATGGAGCCTCTGCCTATTGAGATCAATTGGCCTCAACCTGATCCAGAAACGGAAAACTTTCAAATGACTGTAGAAGTAGATTCAAATGACAGTTTATCTGGGATATCTGGGTACCGCATTGTAGACCTGAAGAAGGTCATTCAATGGGCTTTTCTATTGGAAAGGCACAGAAGTGTATGTGAGTCATCACAAATTGAATTCGTGAGTGAAAATCGAAATGGATTTCGTAGTGCTATAACATTCAAATGCAGCATGTGTGACAAGACATGGAAACATTGTACTGCAGAAAATGATAAAATAAATACGGCATTTGTGTGGGCTAGTGTGACTGCTGGCAGTTACTATGCTCAAGCAGGTCATATTACTAGTCTTATGGACATACCAACAATGGCATCTAACAAATTTCGTACAATTGAAAAGAAGTTGGGCAATGTGTGGCACAGTCATTTGACAGAAGTAATAAAGGATGCGTGTGAAAAAGAAAAATCTATTGCCATTCAAAAAGGACATGTTACCCCAGATGGTGTTCCGTATATTACAGTATATGTCGATGGTGGATGGCTAAAACGTTCATATGGTCACAACTTTGATTCATCATCGGGAATGGTGAGTTCTACTTGAATTATAATATAAATCAGGCTGCAATCATCAGCTTTTGAACATAATATAACACCCAACAGCCACATAACACTAAGATTCCCTGGTCACGCCACGGAGGTTGTTAACACATAGGTTCATTATCCTATATTATTTTATCATGATATCTAACCGTAACTGTCCACTGCTGAACATGCTGCTACTGCGCCTTTTGTGATGTCAATTTTTATTTTCAGGCCTGCATTATTGGAAAAGAAACTAAGAAATGTTTATTTCTTGGTGTCCGGAACAAATACTGTTACACATGTCAATATTATGAGAAAAGAAATAAAGACGTAAAAGCACATCAATGCTGTAAAAATTTTAGTGGATCATCTACAGCGATGGAATCTGAAATTATTGTCGAAGGCTTTCAGAGGAGCGAACAACTACATGGACTCCGCTATTTGAATTTCATTGGAGATTGAGATTCTTCAGTTTTTGCAAAATTAAAAGAGAAAGTATCCTATGGGCAACAAATAAAAAAAAATTAATGCAAAAATCATGTTGTAAAAAACTATACTGGTGCACTTTACAAGGTCTTTATGAACAACAGCCAAATGAGGTCAAGGGGTGGCGAGTAATAAAACGCTCTTTGTATAATAAAAAAGGTTTATATTACTGAAAATGTGTTACCTACCGTGATACATTAGACTTGTGTAGTAGATCGGCCAAAACGCATCTATAGCGCGTTCTAATTTTGCCTGTGCTGCCATCTAGTTATGTAATGCTTAATCACTTTCCGCATAGAGAATCATACACAATTGAATGAAGGCCTTTAACATACTGCCCACCAAGGACAATTATGACAAATATTCTTCTTAACTAAGTAACCTAATACATTTCTAATACAAATACGATAAAAGCTGTCCCACCTAGTGTACTAGTGTACTATAACAAACTTAAACTATAAAATAAAATTTACAAAATGTTGTTCCTCAGACAATTTTAAAACAACAACCCAGTCATAAACCGGTTATAACTAAACATTTTCTTTGATAGCCTCATATTTACTCACAGACTGGAAGCACAACAAGCTTTGAAGTTGGTCGTTTAATCAAGGAGTTCTTAGTACGCAGGGTGACTACTCTAGTGACGTTATGAGCATCCGGATGTTTGGTCACAATTTTCCCTAACAACCATCTACTTGGGGGTAAATCGTCCTCCTTAATTAAAACCACATCACCCTCTTTGGGTTCCGGGTTCTGATCTTGCCATTTGTACCTTTGCTGCAAGTTGTGTACATAATCACGCGACCAACAACGCCAAAATTCTTGTAGCATACGTTGTGTGAGCTGCCAGCGTCTCAAAGTTGACAAGGTTGCTGATTCAAAATTACGATCAGGTGCAGTGACGAGTGGTTCTCCTACAAGAAAGTGACCTGGAGTCAGAATTGAGTCCACGTCAGCTCCACCTTCAATTCTCGATATGGGTCTTGAGTTAAGGCACGACTCCACCTGTGCCAGCACTGTGGACATTTCCTCATAAGTGAGCGTAGCACTTCCAATCACCCTTTTTAAATGGTACTTTGTGGATTTTATAGCTGCCTCCCATAAACCGCCGAAATTCGGAGCACGGGGCGGTATAAAATGCCATGCGGTGCCATTCGTGGCCAGGTTCTCCGCTATCTCTCTGCCCACCGTGGACTGTTCCGCGTCAAATAAGATTCTCAGCTCCCGTGCAGCACCAACGAAGTTTGTTCCATTGTCACTGTACATATCTGTGCAATGGCCTCGCCTAGCGACAAATCTTTTAAAAGCTGCTAAGAAGCCTTGCGTAGTGAGATCACTTACTGCTTCTATATGCACAGCACGGGTTACCATACATATAAACAAACATATGTAGCCTTTATATGAATGATGCCCTCTTCCTTTAGTGGTCCTGATATCAATTGGACCTGCGAAGTCTACGCCACTCTTCTTAAATGGGCGACCAGGCGTTACCCGAACTGCAGGTAACTGGCCCATAAGTTGGTTCTTGCACAATGCAGCGTTTTTAACACAGATAGTGCATTGGCGAACGTAGCATTTCACTAACTGTTTGGCTCCCAAAATCCAGTATTTTGCATACAAGAATCCGAGTATCAATTGAGGACCTCCATGCAAGGTACTTTTATGAGCATTATCAATGAGTAATCTGGTGAATTGTCCTTCTTTTGGTATTATTATTTGATGTTTTTTATTTTCAGAACCTTCGAAGTTTTCCAGTCTTCCTCCTACTCTTAAAACTTGCCGATCGTCCAAGAATGGGTTCAATGACAGCAACTTACTGGTCCTCTTTAAACCTTTTCGACCAGTAACCGCTTTAATTTCTTCGGGAAAATACTCCCATTGACACCGCCTTATGCAAGCTTCTAGAGCTTCTTCCATCTCATCTCGACGCAATACAGCGCTTTTATGTCGCTCGATTTTAGGTTTCTTCATATTGAGGAACCGTCTGCAGTATGCTACTACTCTAATTAATTTGGTAAGAGATGAATATTTTTCAAATATTTGGGGTTCATTTTCTGAAACCAGCATGCAGACATTCTTGGTTGCTTCTTCTAAATTTGTCTGTAAAAGTTTAGACTTTTCCTTTTTAATTAGCTTATTTCTTAGCATTTCAGGTCCGTTCAACCATAACGAAGACTTCAACAACTCCGATGGACTAAGTCCTCTTGATCCCACATCTGCTGGGTTCAACTTAGAAGCTACGTGATTCCACTGATGTGGTTCTAAAATTTCCATTATAATGGTGATCCTGTTTGCAATAAAAGTTTTCCATCTGCTCGGATGACTATTCAACCAAGCGAGAACTACAGTGGAATCTGTCCACGCAACCCAGTTATTCTTTGGAACTTCCATTACCGTGCCAACTTCTGCTAGCAGTTTAGCCAAGAGAACCGCACCGCATAGCTCGAGTCGTGGTATAGATACCTGCTTAATAGGCGCTACTTTGGTCTTCGCTGCGACTAAATTGACATGGACTACCCCATCAGCACCTATGGTACGAACATAAACCACTGCAGCGTACGCAACTTGAGAAGCGTCGCTAAATCCGTGCAACTCGGTCTGCGTATCATTGACTGTGCATCCCAAGTAACGAGGTATCTTCACCTGTTCAAGAACATTCAAGCCCGCTCGGTAAGTCATCCATTCTTTTAGTATATTTTCTGGTACTTCCTCATCCCACGTTATTCCTGTTAACCAAAGCTTTTGTATGATTATTTTGGCTACAATAATTACATGTGCGACCCAACCTAACGGGTCGAATAATCGTGCAATATCCGCTATAATGTTTCTTTTTGTTACAGGTGTCTGCAGCGTGGGAAGAGACACCACGTAGTGGTAAGAGTCATCACGTCGGTCCCAGGTCAGTCCTAAAATTTTCATTACCGAGTCCATTTTAATTTCGAGGTTTCTATTCATATCCTCCTCTTCATTTCCTTCCTTTATTCTTTTTAACAACTCTTCCCTGTTACTCGACCACTTTTTCAGATGAAAGCCTGCTGTTTTCAAAAGGGCCTTCATTTGCTTGTAAACTTCAACACCTTCATCTACTGTCTGGACACCGGTAAGTAGGTCATCCATGTAAAAATCTACCACAACACGCTCAGCGGCCTCTGGATATAGATGGCCTTCATCAGCCACTAACTGCATGAGACTCCGGACAGCCAGATGAGGTGCACACGCCGTTCCAAATAAAACTCGTACCACCTTATAATCTGTTATTTCTTGTTCAGGACTGCTTCGCCAGAGAATACGTTGGAAGTTTGCATCATTTTGGTCTAGCTTAATTTGGTGGTACATTTTCTCAATATCTGCAACTAGTACCACAGGGTGTTTACGCCAACGCATAATAATGTGTCTAAGATCCATCTGCAGCGTTGGTCCAACCATTAGATCGTCGTTTAATGATACCCCGTTTGTCCCCTTAGAAGAAGCGTTCATCACAATCCTGACTTTGGTTGTATCCTTATCTTCTCTGATGACTTCGTGGTATGGCAGGTAAACGGAATCCTTATCTTTTTCATTTTCCTCTACTGGCACCATGTATTTCATTCGCACATATTCGTCAAATGTTTTCTGATATTCTTGTTTTAACACTTTATTCTTGGCCAACCTTTTCTCTAGATATTGCAATCTTTTCACTGCTATATGCTTAGTACTTCCCTCTTTGCATGCTGGATTATCGTTCTTAAAGGGAAGCTTCACAATGTATCGCCCTTCCGAATCTCTTGTGGTAGTTTTTGCAAAAAATAGTTCACACTGCTTTTCCTCTTCTGTGAGTATTTTCTTTTCCTCGTAAACTGATTCGGATTCCAATTCCCAAAACTTTTTCAGGATGTCGTTTTCTGCAGTCACCGCACCGTGCAATACTACAATTTTTTCCTGGTTGGCTGAAGTCACTGATCCTGAGATAATCCATCCAAAAGTAGTTGCTTGAGCTACCATTAAACCATTTGGATCCTTTAGTACCCCTTCCTTCAAGATCTGACTGTAAATTTCCGCTCCTAACAAAAGGTCAATTCTGTTAGGAGTTTGATACTGGGGATCAGCTAAACTTATTTCGGTTGATTTAATCCATTCCGATTCCTCCACTTCCTTGCCTGGAAGATATGAAGTGATTGACTTTAATACATGAGCCTTTACCTGGACGCATACACTGGGCTCCACCCTAGATGTCAACTTTAGGTGAACTACCGCAGTGGAGTTAACCGTCTTCGCTCCACCTACTCCTGAGATTATTCCTCTAGTCGGTATCTTTTTTAGTCTCAACAGCTGTACTGTCGCTTCGGAGACAAAGGATGCCTGCGACCCTTGGTCAAGCAAAGCCCTTACTGTAATGTAACTTCCATTTCTGGTTTCAGCATGTACAGCATGTAAATTATCGGCCGCAATGCTACTGGTTACATATAACTCCCACTGCTTCCTCGATTCGCCGTCCAACTTCAAAGTGAGTATATGTATTACAATAATATCCCAGTTAGACACATCAATACCTATGTTACTTAATGCATTTAAACAATCTGTAGATGTATCTACTAAATCCTTCAACCCTTGTGCTGATTCTATTGCCTGACTTTTTTGACTTAAAAGTCTTTTCAATATACAATTTGACAAATATTGTTTATTGTTATATCTGTCCTCTACTTCCAACATTTACTGTAGTTGTCCGCTGTTACAGGAATTTGTCTCAGCAATTGCTCTGCCTCGCCCAACATGTACCCTTTTAAGTAGTGCATTTTCTGCACCATATCTAAACTAGCGTTGCTATGAATAAGGGATATGAACAAGTCTCTAAAAGAAACCCACTCCGTATATTTCCCCGAAAATTTTGGAATTATAATTTTTGCCAGAGAATTGTGTGACATCCCTACATATCCTGCCTGTTTGGCGGCAACTAGCGTTTCAGTTTCGGTCACATAACTATTTAAAATAGTTTTAAGTTCAGTTTTATAATCTATGTAAAGCTCTTCAGCTTGCTCATAAATGTCTTTCTCGATATACTCATGCTCGTTTAGGTTCCCCCCATATTTTCCTAATAATTCCCTGTGGTTTCCAACAAATGAAGCCCACAACTGCTCCATACTTTCCAACCGTACCTGAACATAAGTTTCGGTTATTCGTTCCTTTGGAGACTTTTTAAAGTTTCTCCACGCCTTTGTCAAATTTTGGTAGGTGTCCATTTGTAATATTATTTTTTGTTCCATTTTTTCGAAGTTTTTTTTTTTTTTTTTTTTTTTTTCAATAATATTTACCCGATAATTTATTCAAAGTTTACTCAAGACAACACTACCTCAATTGTACAAGACTCCGAATTATACAGCTTCAAAAATAATTACAAGTTTTTAAATTTAACAAAAAATATTCTAAGTGTTTCAGATTATTAATTAAAAATATCAAAATTTGGGCATGGATTCCCCGTCCTAACCAAATTAGCAAAACTATTCTAAGTCCTAACTAACTAGAGTCCAATTTTCTTCAAGTCTTCTATCTTTAACTTATGATTTATAAAGTACTCACGGTTTGTCCATGCACAACACAACACTCAACGCCTCCTTTGTAAGGCTCAAACTTGCCTCCTCGCCAACTAGGCGGGTTCCTCTTCTATCGCACCCACTCATGCGATTGCCTGCGCAGTGTGCGCTCCTCCTCCGCACCTCGTCACCGGCTCCGTCTGCCAGGCCTCCGGCGCACGTTACCGGTAGGCCACGCTTCTGACGTCACTAGCAACCACGCTCCGACTATCGGTTGACTTCCGGCGCACGTTACCGGTAAGTCAGACCGATTGCTTCCGTACCCGAGTAGCGATCCACTACTCCTTTGGGGCGCGGGGATTAGTGGTTCCAATTTCCAAGTTTGGAACCACTCAAAAATATCATGCCACCCTCGTACCCGGCTCGACAGGACCATGAACAACAGCCAAATGAGGTCAAGGGGTGGCGAGTAATAAAACGCTCTTTGTATAATAAAAAAGGTTTATATTACTGAAAATGTGTACCTACCGTGATACATTAGACTTGTGTAGTAGATCGGCCAAAACGCATCTATAGCGCGTTCTAATTTTGCCTGTGCTGCCATCTAGTTATGTAATGCTTAATCACTTTCCGCATAGAGAATCATACACAATTGAATGAAGGCCTTTAACACTTTATATTTGTATTTTTTAAACTTTCGCGATCAGAAGTCAAGATCAGAAGAGATCAGTCTTTATATTTCTATTATATTTATATCTTCCTAAACGGTTGGTCCGATTTTAATGTTTTTTTGTGTGTGTGGTCCTTTGAATATTTTACCTCAGTAAATGTTTTTAGAAGCTAGTTAGATAGTTGTTAGGTTAACTCCCTACATCGCGTGTATGCAGATCATAACATATGTTTCAGATCTTAGCTAACACCAAGCTCCCACTTTATGGACGAAACATTTTGAAGCCGAAATTGTCGAAGCTGACTCTGGTTGCACGAAAAATAATAATGTACAACAGCGGTCAGCCTAGTTCGATGGCAGAAGACTTGAGAAATGGTCCACAACATGTATTTGGAAACCATGACAAATGCAAGCAATATTATTGCAAATTCAAAAATAATTCAATCGATGAAGACAAATCTGAAAATTTGGTTGACAATCTGAAGAAAAGTGCGCCAGAGGTTTGGGCTCTGATTTATGCAGCCAATGAGAGGATTGTTCTGAAAGCTGGACGATTGACTAACGAAACAACAAATGTTGCTGAAAATTTTATGAGTGTAATCAACAAATTCAACTGTGGCAAGCGTCTAAGTCTTGGAAAAGGTGGCTCTTATCAACGACGAGTGCATGTGGCTGGTAAAAACAAGTAGTATTGGTATTAAGTACTCAGGTGGATGCTACTGCCCATACCTTTGTTACACTTAGTTGGCTTTAACGAATGGGTGGAGACACCGCAGCACACTTACTTATTTACTTTATTTATTGACCGAGCGAGCGAAGTCTCTGCAACAAGTGGCAAAATTGTCTTTCATCTGTCTGGATGTATGTATGTATGTATGGATGTATGTGTGTATGTATAAGATATTTTTATTATTTTTAAATGTGAGATTTCCCCCTAATTTCCCGAAATTTGCCGAGGCGCCATTTACCAGCTGATTTTGATTTTGAGGTCTTCTGTTCGCAGAACAACTAGCCTATTTAGATGAAAATGCAAATACATGTTACAAGTCTGGACAACATCGGACATATAAAAAAAAACCATTGTTTGGCACAATATTTATTACTATATTATATATATTATATTGTATATTTATTGACCAATATTTTCAGGATTATCCCATACAGCTGGATATCAATGGCATGCTCCTGCATGGAAGAAACAGAACAGACAAAGCCCAGGCCTGCATTTCAAAAAGTATCTAGAGCGTAAGGAGAAGAGCAGATTACGACAGCAATTAGTGATAAGGAAACGAACTTTTACTGCAAAAAAGAAAAAAAACGAAAAATCCGACAAGGACTATGGCCCTGAAGCTTGTGACCCGGTTGACATTGATGTGTTGGAGCTAAAAAACCTTTGCAAAGATAGATTATTGGAATACCAAAAATCACCAGAGGATATAGCTTCCATTGAAGTGGCTACTGTGGGACAGCACGAAAATGATTTGTATGTTACTCACAGATCGGATCGTCTGACTGCGAGTCAATTTGGAATGGTGAGAGAGACAGTACTTGATTGTTTCTTTCCAATATAACATAACTTACCACCCAACAGTCACATATATAGTCCTGACCCCACACTAGGATTCCCTGTGTCCTGGGTATCAGAAACTACAAGTACCATGGTACCAACACCCAGACCCGGCACAAATATTTGCAGATCATACAAAAATGTGTTCCGCAGCGGAAATCGAATCCGCAACCTCTCGCATCTTAGGCGGCTATTCGCCCGCCGCGCCACAGAGGTCGTTGCAATTCTGATATTGTAATATTTGTATGCATTTACACTTTTAGATTTGCAAACGCCGTAATACCACACCATGTCACAACCATGTGAAGGCTGTGCTTTATAAAAAGAACGTCACTACCAAAGACATGGTATATGGACAGCAAAATGAGACTGTGGCAAGGAGTATTTTTATGCAACAATGCAATAAAACTGTCAGGCCTTCCGGTCTTTATATTGATGAAGAATTCGGATTCTTGGCTGCCAGCCCTGACGGAAAGTATTTATTTATTATTAGCGACTCGTCCCGGCTTCGCACGGGTAGTTTCAGGATGAAAAACAGCCCCACCCCTCCTACCCCCGCCCCCCTGGTAGCCTATGTCACTCAGGGTGAATGTAGCTTTCAAATGGTGGAAGAATTTTTGAAAGCGGCACTGTAATCTTTTTGAGTTTATTCATTACTAACATACAAAAATACAAATCTTTCCTCTTTATAATATTAGTGTAGAAGTGTAGATGTTGATTAGTGTAGATTTTAGCAACATTATGCAATACATTATACATGTCGCAGGAAGGTGGTGGATGGAGGCTGCTCAAAACCGTTTGTCATTGCATTCTAGGGAGGAGGCCTATGTCCAGCAGTGGACTTCTGTGGGCAGATGATGATGATACAATACATTATGTACATTTACAGGTATTATAGAAGAAGAAAACGCTGTTGTGGAGATCAAGTGCTTCCCTTCATTGGTGAGAAAATCACAAAGCCTCGATACTGCAGCAAAAGAAAACAGATCTTTTGCTCTACAAATGCAGAATGACGTTTTGGTTATGAATAAGAAACATGAATATTATTATCAAGTCAGTAAAGTATAATCAATTATGTGGCTGCCATAGATATAAAAATCAAGATGCGGTCGATCTACAAAATTTGCATTTTGTCATAGCACCAAACACAACCGCTCGCGGGCGAATCAAGTCACAGACAGGCTGTCGTTCGGAGCGAAAACCCGATTTTAGCTCCGAAACTGACTGATATATACTCGTATCACGTCACGTTTTCCGCCCTGTCCTTACGCTAGTATTAGATATGTCTATGGTTGCTGCAGTTATTTTATTTTACTAACTGATCTATTCATTTCTAATCAATCACTTTTTATTTCAGGTCCAGGGTCAACTACGCATTACCAAAATGCACAAATGTTATTTTGTTTGCTTCACATCAGTTTCGACACCAGTGACTGTCATAGAAGTTTCCCGTGATGATGAATTCATCAACAGCATGGTGACAAAGTTGGTAGCATTTTTTAAAAATGCGGTTTTACCGGAAATTATATTGAGACGTTTTCGAAAAAATGCAAAGTGCGTGGACCTGAATGAAATAATATGTAGGTTATTTTTCCCATAAAATCCCTTTTTACAATATTGTCTCAAACAAAACTATATCAAGTTTTTTTTTCTAGCCAATGAAGATCAACCGGAATCAGCAAGTTGAAGTTGCAATAGATGATACTTAGATAAATAGTTTTTTATGCTAAAAAGCATTCTCTTCCAGATAACCTGCAATAGATGATAGATAAATAGTTTTTTATGCTAAAAAGCATTCTCTTCCAGATAACCTGCAATAGATGATAGATAAATAGTTTTTTATGCTAAAAAGCATTCTCTTCCAGATAACCTTGGTGTACTGTTTAAAAAAGATGAATGGCTTTATAGTTCGCAGAACTGACAACCATTTGCGAATAAAGGGTCTCGAGTGGTACCTACAAACCTGATGAAGATAAAGGAGACCCCTCTTTCGATGCACCAAATATATTATAATCAGCAGGAAGTTGGTGGATGCAGGCTCAAGAGAGTTCGTCTTGGCATTCTAGAGTGGAAACTGTTGTCCAGCAGTGGACTTCTGTAGACTGATGATGATGATGATCAACCGTCTACATTGGCTCGAAGTCAGTAAAGTGGTTTTATATTAGACTAGCTGAACTTTGTACGCGCGTAGAATAGGTAGTAGGTACCTATCTAGAGTACCTATCTATTCGTACTACGCATTGTAAATGGATGGTGGTACAAACATCAGCCTGTAGATCCAAGTCCACCGAATCACTGAGATAGGTCTCTAAATTAGCAAGTTGAAGTGGCAATGGGCTAGGCATAAAGCTATATGATCACGGTTCTCCTACGGATCTCTTTGTTTCGGATTTAGGCACGGGTACAGAATCTTCGAGCAATGGTAATAATGAATACAAAATACGAAGGCAAAATGTATATAGTTATTGAGTATGTTTTTTTACTGTATAATATTTCTAGTGTAAGCAGAAGTTGTAATATAAAACAATTTATAATATTTGTTTGTGTTTTTTTTGTTAATTTATGTAAAACGAAACATCCTTATGCAACATCCTATCTTGCCGGACATGCCACGGAAGGGGTTGCGGGAAGGCGGTAGATGGAGGCTGCTCAAGACCGTTTGTCCTGACATTCTATGGGGAGGTCCATGTCCAGCAGTGGACTTCTGTAGGCTGATGATAATGACAAAACATCATGGGTTCACGGGGCAAACTATGATAATTATGGGTACCTACCTACTGTAATGATGAGGATCAGATACTTACATTCATGTACATTTTGGACATTAGAAAAATAAGTTTTATCCTTGTAAACAATAACTTTTAGAGTTTCTAACAATTTTATTCAACGCGATCTATAAACAGATACCAAGCTATTTATTTAACGCCATCTATCTAACGTCCATGCCAATGCTCTTGGACAATAACAACGCCATCTAGTGAAAACCAAAACAGTGAATATGTATGTGTGCGTGCGTGTAATTAAATCAGAAAAGTGAACGATCTTATTTCTAGGTAATTTGAACTTTCAAATGACTGTTTAAAGGAAATTCATACTGAATTAAATTCTTACAACTACAACTTAGCCGCGAACGATAAAATAAAACACGAAAGACGCCCGAATTTAGCACAAAAAATAAAAAAGTAATACAATAAGTTTCCACGCCATCTACCGTGAACCGAGCTTTTAGTAATCAAGACGATTATCCTTAAGTATATCGAAGTGGGATTTCAAATGAATGAGGAGAAAATTCTGAGTTCATTGGGATATAATTACAGTTTATATACTTTGTGTGTCTGGTCTAAGAATAGACTCCTCCGTCTACTCCCGTGGATGTCGTAAAAGCCGTCTAAGGGATTACCCGGACTTGTTCATAAGGTTCGTTGGTATAAGATTTGTCCTGGCTGCTATCTTATTAAGGAATGTGTTATTACTGGAAGAAAGAGCTACCCGAGTCAGTCCTGGGAAGCAATAGTGGCGAGGAGCTCACCACTTGTCACGTATATTCCACGATAAAAGAGGTCCATTGAGGCTCTGCCTACCCTTTCGGGGAAAAAGGCATATGTATCTATGTATGTATGTATAAAAATATTGCAGGTAAGTACTTGTATATACCTAAGTACCTACCTAATGTGGTTCACTGTCTTCGGGCTATAGTTTTACTTGTTACTTTCACATTATATAATATTACATATTAACGAGTTTTAAAACTTCTTAATACGTCCCATAAATATTTACAATCTTTCACATTTTTGAATACGCAGTAAATACATGAAGGTATATAAAAAAAAAAAGTAAGTATACCAAAAATACGCGTTCAATATATTTAAAGATCTCTCATTTGATCCCAACATTATATAAAATTAATAACTTTGAAGACCCTCAAATAGATGTATTCAAATAAAAATTAGTTAAGCCCAGCAATTAATTAGAGGTTAATCTTGCATAACTTCACGGCAAGTTAGCAATCGACTTACTTCAGTGTGATACCAGCTGAAAATGCAGCTCGCTTACTTCTGCATGATAATCCACTATAATAGTGATTATTTCTGCCGTAAAGCAGTAGTGCTCGCATTGCTGTGTTCCGGTTTGAAGGGTAAGGGTGCCGGTGCACATGAGACTTTTCATCTTTATGTCTCAGGGTGGCGGGCGAAGTGCGATGCCACATAGGGCGCGTCCTAGGTGGACGTGACCTATGAGGCAATGCACTGTTCATAGGCAGAGGTTAATGCTTAACATCAGGTGGGCCACCTGCTTGTTCCGTCATTCAAGTAGTATAAAAAAAAAAAAAACTTGTGCAGTATTTTAACAGGCTGGCATGAGTCTAATAGGCTACGCATCTTTAGCATAATCTACACAGGTTATGACCAAAAAAAGTTTGTTGCTATTCGAACTGTTTCTATTTGAACTAGTGGTTCGCCCCGAACTGAGACCTCGCGAATACACGCGATTTAGGTAGGTTACCTTATTTCTTTCGATAACATATCTATAAACGTGAGTACATCCACATAAAATGAACGTCAGTTCATGTCAGTTCAAAAAGTTAGACCTACAACGTCGTTCAAATTCCTAGAAACGAGAGGTCAACAATGGATGTTATACTGGTTAAAGTTTTATAGAGTACAAGATTCGAAATTCTTCAATTTTAGACTTCCCAGTATTTGTGTCATACAAGCTATAAACAAACCAAATTTCAGCGTTGTAGGATTAGTGGAAGTACCCTAGAGGTTTTAGTTTTTTACATTTTCGATTTGCCCTAATATCTAAAAAAAAACATAAGATAAAAAATTCTAAAAATAGATTTGAAATGTCGAAGCAAGGGGCTTTCATATGACACCCCATTTGATCTGATATTCTCACTTTTTTTTAACCCCCTCTTGGACCCCAATATCTCAACAACCCCCCGACCGATATAGCTCATAACATTACCAACAAATTGTACTAATACTATCTACCCTACTATCTAAATACCATATAAATTTTTGGAAGATCGGAGTAACGGTTCGGAAGTTATGCTCGGACAAACATACATACATACAAACGCCGATTCTTCCAAGTTGACTCAGAGAACTCGCTTCGCTCGTTCAATTGACGTTCTTAGCGATTACCTAATTCACGCAGTCTAGTTGAAATCAAGCTTTGTAGGTAAACTGCAGCAAGAGCATCATTTCGTACAGAAACAGCATTGAAACTGGTGGAAACTGATTGCAACAGAGTAAAATAATCCGCTAGTAGGTCACAGTTACACTTTCATTTCATTTCATTTATTTAATCACAAAACATTTTTTTGTAATAATTAATAATGGAAAAAATTTTATCACACCAAGGTCCTTACTATCTACATAGATAACAATCAGGTTTCGGTTTCTACGGAACTCGTTTTAATTTTAGAATATCTTTGGCATAGGGTTCATGCCACAACAATACAATTTCAACTGGTACCCTATTACGGCTTCCGAGATATACCTCTGTGACATAATACAGACGGACGGACGGCCGGCGTAGGCAAAATACCTAATAGGGTCTCGTTTGGAAACCTTTGAGGAACATTGCATTTCCGTTAACTGGGCAGAGTATTTCTATTTCTCACTGTTCTTTCTAGATTTTCTTTCTCTTCTTTTAGTTTAGACGACCTCGGTGGCACAGCGGGCGAAGGTTCGCCTGCGACGCAGGAGGTTGCGGGTTCGATTCCCGCCTCAGAACAAATAATTGTATGCACTGCAGATATTTGTTCAGGGTCTTCAGGGTATTTTCTATGTTTAATAAAAAATATCTATATATGTACTTAATGTATTGTATTAAGTATATCAGTTATCTAGTAAGAAAAGGTTGCCTGGAATAAATCGCTTTCAGCGATAAGGCCGCCCATCGTACTGTAATTAGATTTAGTAAATCCTTTTTTTTTTGTACAATAAATTGTTAATCTATCTAATCTATCTATCTATCTAGTACCCATAACACAAGCCCTGCTTAGCTTGGGGCTAGATAATGTTGTGTAAACTATCCAGCATTATTTATTATGTTTTCCTTCTCTAAACAGCTTTTATAGCGAGTAGCTAGATAGTGAACTCGCTTTTCCCGCGTAAGCTGCACTGATCGCTGCCAGATAGGATAGTTTATAGTTTTCGCAACTCGGTTAGTAACTGTGTACGAACATTTGTTTTGCCTACAGCATGCACGCAAAACATTTAGCTTCCTACTAACGACGTTCCTGTAATCAATAGCTACCTAGAAACTCTGCGATATCTTCGTACAATCTATTGAGGGAGTTATTTACAAGCTTCTATTTAGTTTGAACAGTCCGGTACCCTTACTACAAGTTTCAGACGTTATCGAGTCGCTAGCGAGACGATAGTCAATGTCAAATATTAACCAATCAAGTTATTAAGATTTCTAGTCACCCCGATGTCATTGGTCAATATTTGACACTGACTATCGTTTCGCTAGCGATTCAATAACGTCAGAAACTTGTGGTTAGGGTACCGGTGTCACGGTGTCCCGGTTTTACTGTATGACTGATGTCACACACACTAGCATATATAGTACGCGTCATGTAAAAAGAACGCTGGAACGTATGCAGAAGTATGACCGCCAGCGTTCTTTTTACATGACGCGCATTATAATTAAGAAGGCGATAATAGGCCCCAAAGTGCATTAAATACCTACCTCTCGTTGAAAGCCATACTTCTTTGATATACTTGTAAAAAAAGAATATCCAAATACCATAAAAGAAAACAATGGACGTCTAATATAATTAAAAAAAAATGTTTTTTTGAAGTACTCGTAATTGGTACTTTTGACAGGAAAAAAATCAAAAGTATTCTACGATTTACGCAAAAAAAAAAACTCTACTGCTTCCATACACCTGAAGCTATTTAATGATTTGTTCACAATATAGGTATAGATTTACAAAAATGAATGTTTATATTTTTGTAAATAATCATTTACCTGAGACAGTTGCGGTTTTTCGTGATTCTCGATCACATTATTTCGAAAATTTGTTTCTCTCTATTCTGTCCCTTTCTTACCTACCTGAACTTTAATGAGTTCGATAGTGATATAATTTGGGGCGACCAATCACCTTAGACCTTAGATCACCTGCAAAACACAAAATAAGAGATGTCGTTAGTTGTTGCGGACAAACATCACCAATGATTTTTCAGTAAATTAATATAGGTATACTCGTACCAATTTATCGCAAGGTTACGTTCGGGGCGAACTACTAGTATATCAGTAGGAATACCTATAGGTACCTAGTAGGTATATTTGTACTCAGTTCTCTTATCTAGCTCTTCTACTTCAGAATGAGCGTTTCTTTTTCTTTAATATCCTTTGTAAACAGCAGTCAAGGTCTGCGTTCCCAGTGAAGCTGAGAGTAGTAAGATAATATGAAGCTAGAACGAAAGACTAGGTATTTTTTTACTGCCAAGTGTTATAGTGCTTACTCGCGAAAAATTTTGGCCTCGATCTTATCCAAGTTCATATCTGTCTGGAGAGTTGATTCCTTAGGATTCTGTACCTCAACAGGAAAAAACGGGACCCTTCTAGGATAGGGTTGCCATGTCCGGGAATACGGGCGCTCGATTATGTTTGTCGGGACATTTTATAGATTGTCGGGACGTCGGGACACCACTGTTAATAACGGTGACATGTCCCGACGTATCGGGACGAACGGCAACCCTATTATAGGATCACTCTGTTGTCCGTCTCTGTCTGCAAGACCCTTTATCTCAAAAACGGCTGAAGGAATCAACTTGAAATTTATACGAAATACAAAGGTCTATGATCTTAACCTTTAATAAAAAAGTCAAGCTTCTATTCTAACTCAATCCATTAACCTCAAAGTTCTGTAATATGGAAAGGTAGGCTTTGTGACACAATTATAGGAAAAAGTCTAATATTAAACAGTTTTTTTTTGTCCTAAATTAGGATGGTGAATATTGCAGGAAAAACTTCAAGTACGTTTTTATAGTTGATCAGTAAATAAACAAGCTTCTTACTCAATGCACTAAAGGTAATATCACTAAGTGATCAGTGACCACACAATTCTGAAAGAACATGGGCAACTCCCCATAGAATGTTTGACCCAACTTTTTTAACTATATAACGTAACGTACAGTTGAGATACTTTTGGTTATTTATAACATATGTTAAGATAATTAAAAAGCTAATTTAATTTCTTGCGTAGAAGTTGTGGGAAAGTAATGAAGCTTGTTGCGTTTTGTTTCACGCAAATGCAATGAGTTGATTCAGGTATCTAATTATTTCCCCCCCGAGGGTTCCCGCCTTGCCGTGGCGGGGGGGCTTAGTAACCGTGGCTTGGTCACCCACGGTGAAGCGAAGAGGGACCCGAGGTGGACCGCTCCTCTGGGCTTTGCCTCCAAGCCCTGAACGGAGCGGTACTAGTAGGTTGCGGTGCTGTATGGGCAGCATCGCAACTGAGGTGGGCCGCGGTGTTGTATGGGCAGCACTGCGGCTGAGGGATGGAGGCCGCGGCGGGAGAGGAGTGCCGGTATTGCGGTGAGCCGCTCTCCCTACCTGCCGCGGCCTTGGCGGGGTCGCCACCGTTTGATGGCGGACGCGGTGGGGCCGCAGTGGAAGAGGAGTGTCGGTATTGAGGTGCGCCGCTCTCCCTATCCTCTGCGGCCGAAGTGGCAGGCGATGGGGCCACTGACCTGACCCGTCGCATAGGGACCTCGAGCGTCCAGACACGGGGTCGTCTGGCGCTCATTGGCTTGGTCCCGTGGTGGTTGCGGCATGCCATGTGGCTTACCGTAACGGGGGGCATCCTGGTCGTGACTGTGGGTGTCATTCCCGGGACGTCCCCGGAGAGGGGTCCGGAAACGGACGGCCGCGGCGGGTTCGCGGAAGAATGCAAAAGCGTCCCCGTGTTCCCGCCACAAGCGGCAGTGGTGGAACCCGTGGAGTTTTAGTGGGTTGGAGTCCCACATAACCTTGCTGTCTCCCCGTGGCAGCAAGGTATGCGTGCGCATTTCTCCACGTCAAAAAAAAAAAAAAAAAAAAAAAAAAAAAAAAAGGTATCTAATTATTTAGAAATACATCTTTTTCTTCCCAACTTCTAAAAATAAACAAGTTCTTTAGAAAAATTGGACAAAAAGCAACATTCAGAACCGTACTAATTACTTCCATGAAGGGGCCCTGGTTCATTTATTTTTGACCTGGGTCAACGGTTGCCCACCTTCTTTGGAATGATGCGAGGTTTTGTGACACAATTAAAGGAAAAAGTTTAAAATTGAGGATCTTCGACTTTTTCACAACTAGAATAGCATGGTGGTTGTAGGAATAACGTCAAGCACGCTTTAACAGTACGGAACCCTCAGAATGCGAGTATTACTTGCATGTGATTGCATTACTTTTTTTGTATGTGAAACTAATGTCAGCCCGCGGCTTCGCTAGCGTTTTACCAGAGTAAAAGGTTGCATATACTTACCTCAATCCAGGTCATAATCTATGTGTCATGTGTGTGTAATGTCATCGAAATAGGTTCAGCGATTTCGTCGTGATTGAGTAACAAACATCCAAATATCGTAACTTTGACATTTATGATATTAGTAGTGTCCGCCCGTGGCTTCGCTCGCACGTTACTTGGATAAAAAGTAATCCATGTCATAATCTATCTATGTACTGAATTTCATCGAAATCGGTTCAGCGATTTCGTGGTGATTGAGTAATAAACATCCGCATATCATAACTTTGACATTAATGATATAACTAGTGTCCGCCCGTAGCTTCGCTCGCACTTTACCAGGGTAAAAAGTAGCCTACAGCTCAATTCAGGTCATAATCTATCTGTGTACCAAATATCATCAAAATCGTTTCAGTGATTTCGTCGTGATTGGAAGTGGGATAGTAGGATTACCAGTGACCGTTCACACTGTATATTCATTCACATAGACACACAATACTATAGTGCGCGTCATGTAAAAAGAACGCTGGCGGTTAAGCTTCTACAGGCGTTCCAGCGTTCTTTTTATAATTGTACATTATTTGTAGTAAACTAGGTAGGCACTCATTCAATGCATAGGTATACATCTCTTAAATAAGTAGAAAAGTAAGTAATCTCTTAAAAAGAACGCTGGAACGCCTGAAGAAGCTTGACCGCCAGCGTTCTTTTTACGTGACGCGCATTATACCTATGAGGTTATTTTTACTCCTTGCTAGACTATTTTACTTAAACTGTGCCTGAGCACACGAACTGCTGCCTCACGTTCCATTATGGAGAATAAATAAAGCGTAAAGCCCAAATTATTTCAACTCTTAAACGAAACGAAGGTAGCCGTGATTCGGCAAATTACGAGGGATGTATTTGAACAATAGTTTCAGCCCGAATTGTTTTTTCCATATCGATAAACAACAATTTTTAAATTGCTATCGACATTGTTTACCAATGTAAACAATGTCGATAGTCTTCCAATGAAGAACGTTGAACGAAATTTATTTGAAGCGGCCAAATGTTTGTTCTAAAATGGTTCAACCAATGGTTATATTTGAACGTTTGTATTTTCATCCACATATTTTGTTCGGATAAATGTTACGAAGAATTTATTTGCTCATTACGAAATGTCATTAACTTTGTTGAGCTCTAGTTTTAAAACAAAATCGCTGTACTCATCCATAACCGTCACAGATTAAACAATAAATACTGGCCAATTGCAGACCGTGTGTCGCTGAATTTTTCACCGCATACAAAAACGCGGTCGCAAAGAGTTTACAAAGCAAAAAAGCTCGACAATTTATTCGGGGGCGGGTTCGGGCATCACTAATCGACGTCATCAATCAGCTCTTCCCGGCGCGCGATCGGATCAACTGACGGACATGCCTCCCCCCCCTCGTTGCCCCTGTAAACCCCTTTCGTACAGTGGCACACTGAAGTTACTGATTAACATCTACTAGCCATGTTCTAATACCTCTCTGTCCGATAAATAGGACCAAGAGGAAAAAAGTTCACGTTGTCCGATCGAGCGGACTATGTGGTCGGGCCACGCGTTCACAGGGTTTAGTAGTAGTAGATCTTTTTTGTGAAAGAGTTCCGGGGAAGTACCTACTACCACCATACCTATTACTGCCGCAAAGCAGTAGTTCTTGCATTGTTGTGTTCCGGTTTGAAGGATATGGTTGCCGGTGAAATTACAGACCAGGGGACTTTTCATCTTTATGTCTCAAGGGTGGCGGGCGCAGTGCAATGCCACATAGGGTGCGTCCTAGGTGGTGTGACCTTATGTGATAATGCACTGTTCATAGGCAGAGGGGTGGGCCATCGGCTTGATCCGTCATTCCAAGTAGTATAAAAAAGCCAGCCAAGTGCGAGTCGGATTCGCGCACCGAGGGTATGATAAGTAAAATTTATGGTATTTTGATTGCTAAATAGAATCATCATGAGGAAGGGGGTAGTAGGTTTAAAATTATTAAAATTATTAAAATTATATGATGTAACTAAAAATTTATGCTTTTCGCAATGTTTCCTTCATCTGTGCTATAAGAAGTTGCTTCGTACCAAATTTCAAAATTCTGAGTTCTCGGGAAGTAGGTATACCCTGTAGGTTTTGATTCCTTTTGCGAGTGTCGAAAATTTGCAGCATAAACAGCTGTATTTTTTGATTGCGTTGGCTTAGAAATTTGTTTTTTTGTCAGCTCCAAGGAACAGTAGACCTGAGTATTTGGTATGAATTTCAGCTTGATACCTCCACATGTTCCTGAGAAAAAGGGTCTTGACAGACAGACGGACACCAACGTAGTCCTATAAATTGTTCCGTTTAACCTTTTGAGGTACGGAACCCTAAAAAACACATCGATCGTTTTGTGGTTGTGTTCAAGTTATCATAGACCAACTAGGTAGCAAGTTTGAAAATACCTGTAGACAGTCATCCTCATCATCAAACTCAGCCTATAAAAGTCTAATGTTAGACATTTTGTATTGTAAGAACAATATTATAAAATAATACTAAAGTAGCAAAGAATAACATCATTGTAAAGTAGTTATTATCCATGACAAACGGTCTTGAGCTACCTCCATCTACCGACTTCCTGAGACCTTTTAGATTGTCATTGGTCCAGATGTCGGCCTTCTGCGACACTGCGTCATCAGGTTCGGTTAAAGAAAGTGGCAGCACCGAAATAGGCCTGTGAACGCACATGGATGCGGCTCCGCATCAATAACCAACACAATGAACGCTGGGCACGGATTACGGACTGCAGACAGTCAAGAGCAGCCCTACCGGCTGCCTTACCACAACTGACACGTCGCCTGCTCAACCTTCAAAGAATAGATCTTCGCACCATCGTGGCGACACTCACAGGACACAGTCTCCTGAACAAACACCCCTTCAACATCGGAGCCACAGACAGACCACTCCGCAGAGGGTGTCTGACCGAAGAAGAATCGGCTGCCCACGTAGTCCTGGAATGTGTGGGAGTAGCAGCTCAACGTAAACAAATTCTCAACAACTCGAGGTCACTCCGCCAAGCCTGCCAAGACCCCAGGAAACTTCTGTGCTTCTGGACGGAGTTAGGCTGGCTAACTACCTAGGCGGACAACTCTCACGCATAATGGACCGCCCATAGAGTTTGAATGCGGAAAAGGGACTTCTTTAATATTAACATTAATATTAGGCCTGTGTTGGTTATTATAATTCAACTACAACTTAGCTACCTACAACACAAAACGGCCAGCGAAGAATATTTGGTAGGTACCTACTCAATAGGTAGGTAGGTACTGAACAACTTAATTAAGATTTTAAGTACGGTCACAGAATAAATAATAGTACAAGAAGATCTTAATATTTACAGCCGTTGTTCTCAACTTTTTCTTTATTTTTGGCGTCGCAAGGCGTGTGCTTTTGCCATTTTCAAGTACCTACCAATTATTTATTATTGTATTTTCAATATAATTTGCAACGTTACAATCCTTCCAAGTTGTCACAGTCAAGTCATGTTTTAGTAAAACGGTGGCCGTGTTACAAAAACTTTGGTAGTCAATTTCCACCAATTTGAAAAGTCACGCAACACACTTCCATTTAATTTTACTACACTTGTGCTCTATATAGACGAGCTGCATTGGTTAGAATGCCACCAAAATTACAAAAAATTACTGAAAAAAAAATAAACAAAAAAAAAGTAGACGACGCGCGACGTCTCTTTTCGAAAATGGCGGGAAGAGCGTTTTCAATATTGGTGACCCCGACGTGATTTCTTTGCGAAAGCGCCATCTCTTGCAAAAGCGCTGCGTCACTTCATTAAGCATCTGCTTGCGTTATAGGACTATGTGAGGATAGGTTGACATCTCTCTCTCTTGCCACAACGTCATGAGTTTTTCTCGCGTTTTCGTGGTGGAAGAAAAAAATTTCGATGGGATCGCGTGCTGGTCGGAGTGAGGGCTCTGGCCACCCTCCTACGAGCCCTTGGACGGTGGCAGTACAGAGTGGACCCTGTGCCGCCACATTTGGAGGGAGTGTTTGTGGTTGGCTTACCTATTGGCCAACCAACGGGATGGGCCCGTTTGGGCATCGCGCGAGATGGGCACCGCTGCGTTCCGTAGGAGATCCCGGAGCCTATCGACATGCGCAGAGGATGGCCACCGGGGTGTTTTTAGTGAGTCCACGAGTCCGTGAACCTCACATAACCGTATTGCACCCTCAATGCAATTCGCTATCTGTTTGCAGATTTTCAACTAGACAACAAAAAAAAGGTGTCACCGACACGTGCATAAAATGAAATGGAAAACTTGTGCAACCAACTGTACCAGTGTTTAATACCTCGTATAAGTGGCGTTTCTAGGGTGACATGCGTGGATAAAAATTATTATGGGATTTTATTGGGTTTGCTGGGATTTGGGCTTCTGCAGTGATTGGTGCAGCCGGGATTTTGTTTACAATGACTGTGAGTGAGACCCAACTTGTTATTTCTCTGGGTCTGTTTGTAGATTTTCCACTTCATATTGATTTTTGGGGAAATCAATTAGACCACTAGTTTGGTGACATAATTAATATAATAATGCCTTCAGGGAAAAACATGTGTCTATGTGTACCTATTATGATATAGGTAATACCTACATAAATACAATTTATTACCTATTACGCCATAAGTTTAGAACTTTTTTGTACGATGGGTAGACTGTGGTAGATAAAAAGATTTCAAAGCGTTCGCTCGAATGAATGTTGTATGTTACTAATTACCCACAGCCTTATTTATACTAATTACCTACTTATTACAATAATTATTTTACCCGCATCATCTTTAGGTGTCTAAAACACTGTATTGGTCAAATGCCGAGGTCTGCAAGTCAGGCGACGATGGTTGAGAATGAGATTGAGGGTGCCCACATAGTCAGAACATCATTACTTGGTTGCGTGCGGCCAAGATGTCTACAGATGTTTTTTCAAACATGCAATAAAGGGGAAAATCATAGGGCGCGTCCTAGGTGGACCTGACCAATGTGGGTGGGCCAAATGCAAGTTCAGTCATTCAAGCTGTTAAAATAAAACAGTTGATTTTATGTTGACACAAATTGATTTACTTACGACAGATATGGATTGACATACTACCGCTGCCGGTCTAGACCGGCAAGGCCGATTTATCTCGAAGATAGTAAAAATCCGACTGACAGAACTAAAAATTGCACTTTGTAACCGCTAATATAGATTTTTCATAATTTGTAGTACCTATAGCACTATCCGGGGTCGACGATTCTGCCGTACCAACGATAAAAAAAAAGCCAAAGTCAAAGCCTATCTGTTTTATTTACTTATTTGTGTTGTGTGTAGTTTTTTGTCAAAATAAAAGTTTTACTTACTTACTTACTTACTTACTTACTAACCACAGTAAGTCGCATTTTTGGCGATATTGAGTTACATATATATTTGGAATCTGCACAACAAGATCTAAATTTCTGTGTACTCAGACTTTTAAAATGTGCCATCAAACCCTAGTTATTAATAAGCATAATTGCAGTAAGTCGTGTTTTTTAGTTTTATTTGTAGTTTTATTTACAGTATAAGCGATAATAAACTTACTTTATAATCCAGAACAATAATTTTCAGTTGTAGTGGATAAACCCTTAAACACGCCCTAGTAATGTGAAACCAAATATTTGTTTCTTTGTACTTTTTAGATATTCTTATTTATTAATTGAATGTAGTGAACCTTAACTATTTGTTTTTATGTACTTATTAGATATTCTTATATAATAATTATAGCATAATTGCAGTAAGTCGTGTTTTTTAGTTTTATTTGTAGTTTTATTTACAGTATAAGCGATAATAAACTTACTTTATAATCCAGAACAATAATTTTCAGTTGTAGTGGATAAACCCTTAAACACGCCCTAGTAATGTGAAACCAAATATTTGTTTCTTTGTACTTTTTAGATATTCTTATTTATTAATTGAATGTAGTGAACCTCAACTATTTGTTTTTATGTACTTATTAGATATTCTTATATAATAATTTAATGTAGTGAACCTTATTTTTTTGTTTTTTTGTGTTTATCTATATATGTATTTTATTATAATTATCGTAGGAAATTATCATAGTTTTAGTTTAATATTTAGAGAGACCTATAATTGGCTGTATAACTTATATAATTAAGTGATTTTGTTTTATTATTGTAGCTGTTGGTATTTTCAATAAACAAAAATAAAATAAAATAAAATAAAGTATGTATACTTACTTTTAATTGTATTTCAGATCTTAAACAATTTCCCATGCATTGCTGCAGTATGCTATCTTGCTGTTATTATACATTAGGTGACAGGTATTTTGTTTCACTTATATTTCTTACCATATGCACAGTAAGAAACACTTACTGTACATATATTATGACTACTATAGAATAATGTGTTAGTAGCCCATAACATTGTCCCAGTAAATAATTTTACTGTATTTATGCACCTTATAAGTTTTGCATAGTTTTACTTAAAACACATACAATAATCGCCCTAGCTACTGTGGGTATGGTAAGGGGTATTGGGGCTTTTTATTAGTTTTGCGTAGTTTTACTTATAGCACATTCAACAAACGCCCTAGTTACTGTGGGCATAGTAAGGGGTATTGACTAGCTAGGCAGGCTGTCGGAGTGAAAGTAAGTTTGTTAAATGTGAGTCGCACGCTTGCACAATTAGCTATTGATTTTAACAATATATGGCATAGATACGTGAATTTTAATAATCATCGGGAAATAAATGATTTCCCTCATGAATACCTAAATTCAATTGGGTTTGTGATGTCAAAAGATATCTCAGATTTTACGAAAGTTCTGCTTTTAAAAAGGAGCCCATCGATAATGAGTACTAAAATACTACTACTGAAACCAATAACCCACAAAATACTTAATTAAATATCCATTCAAGAACAAACTTTAGCTCTGGGGAGTTATAGTAATAGTATTAGTATTTTGAATGATGGGGAACAGTAAACCCAAGTAACAGTGCCACTGAAGATGGAAAATAATTTACTAAGTCTGGTTTACCGCAGAAGAGAATAACATTTGAGCAGACACAAACAAAAATAAATAAATCTAAATTTATAAAACACATGGTTGACACAAAAACAGTCCAAAATAGAAAACAAACAGGCAAACAATCCCTTTAATTTAGGCATTTTATGCCTATTTAAGGTTTAAATCCAACATAGGTAATCTAACTAGGATAGCATATTACACTCTAGGTGACTGATATATAAATGATAAAGACGCGTGGTCTGATGTGTCTCTGCCCCTCGACAGCTAATTAAGTAGCTATATCAAGCATAGCGTGTGCTGTCTTATGAACTTTTGCTGATTCTGTTCATCTTAATTTTTTCTACCTTCTTGGTATTTAAGTTGGTTCTCTTTTTTCTTTGAATCAGCTCATCCTTGTTCTTGAGGCACCACACAGGCGCTTCCTACCTGGTACTAAGAAGGATCATCAAATAAAGCCAAGCCGTGTTTGATACCTGCTTAGTCTAGGTTTGGTCCCGTTGGAACAGAAGTATATTTAGTTTAAAAGCTGATTCAAAATTATCCTTGTGATAAAATATTTTTGACTTTGACTTTTAGTTAAATGTTACAAGCAATGATTGCAGTAAGTCACACTGCCAAATAAGCAGATTTTGCCCTGCTATTTATAAATTTCTCGAACTTCCTAATCATTGTTACAGTATGTTCTTCGGCCTAAATATACTCACAGCAAGTTACTCTCTTACTGTACCAATGCTAAGGAAAGAAACCTTTCTATATTATTTACTCCTACAGATAAACACTTTTTTAAGGTTTACATGTATAAATAGTGTATATATTTACAATAAATGATATGCAAATTGTAAAAAAAATATGATTACACATGGCAAACAAAAAACAACGCCTTAATTTCTCATAGTTTGGAAGTAATACCAAAAAGTGTTAAAAAAACTTTAACCGCCATTATCTCAAAAGTGTGTTCAGAGCACTTACTGTATTTATCACACGTGCGGCAGGATTATTCTAATGATACATAATAGGTCCATCAAAATCCATCCAGCCGTTTGGATGCAACGCGGGAATTCATAATTTTTTTGCCACAACATTATACATTTTGACGACCTCTGTAGCGCGTCGAGCGTGTAGCCGGCTGAGACGCGAAAGGTTGCCGAGTTCGATTCCCGTTGCGGGACAAATGATCTAAAAATATTTGTTCCAGGTCTGTGTGTAATGGTACCATGGTACTCGTAATTTCTGATACCCACGACGAAGGGGATCCTAGAGTGGATCAAGAACATGTTTGTGACTGTTTGGTGTTATGGGTGTTAAAGATAAGCCAACGCATACCCAGGCTGACCTGTCAGTCAGTCGGGAACAACCTCAGGCAAAAATCTCCATACAAAAAAAACGCACGAAAAAGCAGTTTTTATTGAATATCTCGTAAAATATATATAATTTTTCAAACCCCCACAGTAAACCCTCGGCATTGTTGGATTGATATATTTATCCAACTGTTATCCAATAATTATGCTCTATTCTAGGGCGCGTCCTAGGTGGACGTGACCTATGAGGTAATGCACTGTTCATAGGCAGAGGTTACCGCTTAACATCAGGTGAGCCATCAGATTGTTCCGTCACTCAAGTAGTATAAAAAAAAAAACAATTGAATCAATTTTTTTTCTATCGAGAATATATTGTCCTATCTCGGTCTTATCGTGTTTCTGGTACAGTGGTATTTTATTTATCGGAAATATAATAATTTGGAATTATAATGTTGTACCCATGCATATTTATAATTTAATAATTGTAGGTACTTGATTTAGTCAGTTAATAATCAAATCTAAGAGTACGTAGTACATTACCTCAATGATCTAAGATTGGTAATTTTGCGTTATACCTACACTACTTCGACACAGAATATATGACTTCGACCAAAATGTTATAGGTACCCTAAGATCCAAGCATGTTTGCGAAAATACAATGATAATATAAATCACAGAATATCGTTGCGTTTATTCCTGAAACAAAGAACACTTGAATTTTCATCCGCATAATATTTGACAGCGGCAATGTTTACCTGAGTCGTCGGTCGTCGGCTGTCCGTTTTGTTATCCGTGATAACAGTGCACGTTGTCGCCAAACTACGTGACTTTTATGTTCAGCGCAGTAAGGCTCAATATGACTTATGTAAGGAACAATCATACATCGAATATGGGGCCTTCGCGCCTCGCTGACATGGGTAATGTTTGAGCTCCCACTGAATTGATTTTCCCACATCCGTAAATGTCACGGTTTTTCGCTCGGGTCTAGCCTATTATTGGAATGTAGACATTCTGTACTCAGATTATTTCAATTTCTAATGTGGCTTACTGACTTTCATGCGTTTATCCTTCGCTTTATATTTCACTGCTGTCTATCATCTATCAAATTGACGGCCCGTAATATCAATATAGGTACTTACCGAAAAATTTATCTAGCTAGGTCTCATCTCTGGCATTTCAGACCCACGGTACCCCTCCTGGCCATACCCGTACCGTAGGTCTCTGGGAGAACGCAAACAGCATTTTTTTTCATTATTCCCTATTCGCTAATCTGTGTCAGTCACAGAATATTGAATAGTTTGCTATTCCTCGGTGGAGCGAACAAATTCGAATTTCAAAAATTAAAATGGCAATACTGGCTTAGGGCTGACATTAGAGATTGTAAGGCCTATTGTCCACCACCGCCGTCACCGTCCCGTCACCGAGAACGATATGACGGCGCCGAAGTAGCGATAGGTAGGTACAGTGATGGTATGAAAATGTTCGTCACCTTAGAGCCTATTTTTGATTGTTCAATGCAAAAAGCATAGGTACTGTTTTACCGACATAGTATTTCATATGAACTGTTTTACCGACATAGTACTGTATCGGAACTGCCAATGTGTCAATATTACGAAAATAACCTTCAGTTACCATGGCAATGGATATTAGCAGCAATCCACCAAACAATTTTTTTTACTGTGTTGCTGATAGACTGTAATGATTTTTAGGGTTCCGTACCCAAAGCGTGCTAATAACGGGACCCTATCGCTAACCCTACGCTGTCGTCGGTCGGTCTGACTGTCCGTCTGTTCATCAGATTACAGATACAGATAATGCACTGCAGATAATAAAAAAATCAACTAAGGGTAGATTCGACCAAACTAGTATAAGCCTTATACTAAGGGTAGATTCGACCAAACAAGTATAAGTCTTATACTAAGAGTAAAATCACTACTTACTCTAGAGCAGGGGTCACCGATTAGTTTCGCTCGGGGTCCGTTTAAAGAAATGAAATGACCATCGAGGTCCGCACAGATTTAATAGAAACATATTTATAAAAAACATGTAATTACGGCAATAAAAAGGTACTTTTTTACAAATCAATGATGAGAAAAATTACATTTCTTGTTGCGGACTATCTGTCTGAAATTTGGAGTCAAATTGGTGCAAGCTATTGACATTAAATCCTGGACTATGGCGTGATTACCCACCCCCGCCCTCTCCGCGCGCTTCACCATCGCGACAATCTACGCATTCCCAATCTGCGAACTCTCTCTCGCTTGTAAGCTCGACTCCGCCCGGTCGTTTTCGAAATGACATCAACAAAGATAAAGCGGGGTAAACATTTTTATTAAATTACGTAGTGTGTAGTGGAGTGCAGTTTCTGTTTTCTCGCGGTCCGCACGAGATGGGTCGGCGGTCCGCATGCGGACCGCGGTCCGCCATTCGGTGACCCCTGCTCTAGAGTAAGTGATGTTTGCGTTCTACCAAGTCTTATACAAAGTATAGCCAGCCTATCTGAGAGTAAATCACTATACCGCCAAAATTGACGGAGTAAACTAGTTATCGGAGAGTATTTTAATGGCGGCCGCCACATTTGCCAGCTGCTTCGCAAGTCAAGCATCCATCTGTGCATTCTAATTGCATCCAGTGCATTTTTGTGAGTTAGAAATTAATTATTTTTCAGTGTTTTTCGTTTGATTTGTAATAATAGAGCGCTTATAACTATGATAGAAGATTCCGACAGCGATGTCGAAGAATACATAGGTACCGAGGCGTTCGCGATGGATTCGGGAAAAGAATAAACACTTCGATAAAATTATAACGGCCATGACTTTGCCGTGATGTATCGATTGTCCAAAGAAGCTACTTTATGTTTGCTAGCTAAACGAGCTGCATCTTCTTTTGGAATATAGGTCATCAAACCGGTATGTACCTACCTACCCTACCCAATAGAGTTCGGGCTGTTTTAGGTAGCAGATAGCCAATTATAATGCGAAAAAATTGAGTAGCCATACATATTGGTTCATTCATTCATTCCTATACCTTTGGATAACAATACCCAGTATTGTCTACTCTTCGTTTGTGTTGGTAAAACGCTAGTAAAGTTATCGCAGAGTAAATCTAAAGAGTAAGATTATACCATGTAATAGTAATACTGGTATAAGGCGGCAATTAGTTGAATCCTCCCTAAGTATTTAATATTTTTAATAACGGGTATAACCTCCGTTAGCGTTAATTACACTCTGCAATCGCTCCCGCATAGAACTCACAAGCCGAGAGCATAGGTTCGTTCCTCTTGTCTCTTCCCAAATGGTTTGGCAGTGGTTTTCTATGGCCTCTTTTGTACTTTAATTGTTGTTAACCCACCGCTGGACCATTAAACCCCATAGATTCTCTATGGGGTTTAAATTTGCAGATCTTGCTGGCCAGGGAATAACCCCAACCTCCCGATGTCGATTGAACCACTCATTCACAATACGAGCAGTGTGTATGCGGGCATTGTTGTGGATATAATAGAACTGCGGCAATTCGTCTGCTGGAAATACGTTACCGACAGTTGGTAGCATACTTTCTTCCAGAACGTATAGATAATTTTCTGCGTTTGCCATCGATGGAAGGACAACGAGCTCGCCTACACCATGTGATGACATCCATCCCCACATGTTGGCAGAGATCCGTCCAGAATTGAAATTGGGCGCTACATGTTCTTCCGTATATCTTGTGCCATTATATCTCCACAAATTAAGTCTTCCATGTTGGCTAGATTTAAAGCATTTTTCATCCGTTAATATAGTGGTACTCCAATCGAAGTTTAAATACGTTTAAGCAAATCTTAAACGTGCCTCCTTATGAGCTCTCGTCAGAGCAACTTTTTGGACGTGTCGTCTGTGATGAAGGCTCAAAGAGTGTAACGCATTTCTGATCATTCTGGGACAAACTTCAAATATTTGAGCAAACCTATTTGTTGATATGAAAACGTTCTTCATATTGTTGTCTCATAAAATCTTTTTTGTGCACCGGTAAGAAGCGGGCGGCGTCCAGAATTGGTATGACGATGATCTGTTAAAACCCCCTCCTCGCCATGTCTCCTGATCCAGAACCTTACACTGTCTCTAGTAAGCTAGTAGGCGAGCCGATATGTTGCTAATATTGTAGCCAGATTCATGTTCAGCAATAATTTCTGCCCTTTGCTCTATTGTTAAACTACCCATTACGACAAATAGAGAATGAGAATAATTATCTAGAATATTTTGATATTATTGAAAATAACAATGGAGATAAATGACAGACACTGTCAATGAATAATACTAAAAAAAATCTCTGTGGAATTAAATTTCAAAACTTCTGGCCAACTCAATAAAAAAGGTTTCGTATCAAAACATAAACAAGCAACTGATTAAAGGTTTGCAATATTGATCTTTGCTAATAAACAATTAAATTATGATTTTCCATACAGCAGTCTGCTCAGTAGTATAGTTGGAAAAGGTAATATGCGCTCGCGACAAGCTAAGGGCATTGAAACGAAAATTTCGTTCCGCCACTGTACATACATTTACTGTAGCCGCGTGTCCACCACACGTCCCGTCCGTCACCCGAGCGGGTGCGGTGGACACGCGGCTATAGTAAATGCAAACAGTATCGCTACTTCGGCGCCGTCATCTCGTTCTAGGTGACGTGACGGTAACGGCGGCGGTGGACAAACGGCCTAAGGGTATAGACACTTAACACGCTATGGGTAGAGATTCATTTAGTAAAAACGACGTGCGATGCGAAGCTCGGTCACATCAGGTACCTACTTCTAAGTTTAAACTACTACTTTCAATGGACATAAATAGTTTTAACTTAGAATTAATTAATCTCTTGATTTGCCATTATTAAAATAAGTTTCATTTTCTTACCCAAAGGGTGCCAAACGGCCGCGTATTACCCGTATTACCTACCTAGCCTACGACGTTCGTTTTTTCGAATGTCCGTCCGCGGTTTGTCGGTCTCGATTCTGTTGTTTGGAAATGGACCCCTTGCAGACACCCCCCGTGTAATAACAGCGGTAATGCGTTCTAACTTTACCAGTCGCGACATCTATTTATTTTTAGTAAACTTCAGAACCCTACGTGCATGGTTCAAGAGGAGCTACTGATGTTTGGTTTATTTGAGGCTGCTTTTGTTCTCATAATATATTTCTACTAAACACATATTTCAATTTTATTTGTTCTATACGCATCCTTATTTCTATTTTAATATCCGTCGTATATTACGGAACAATATGCCAGTAATGTAAATAAATGTTCGCGTATTAGAAGTTATTTGACCGGATTCTCATTTTGTTACAGAGCGGGCCATATTGGAAGGATTTGTATCGCTTATACGTAAGTGCTGTGAGTATGAGTGATGCTCTGGTCTATCGGGAATGTTCTGGGTTCTTTGATTTAAACTCTGGCTCAGGCTGGTATGGACTGTATATTGGTCGGTTCACTAAGTTCTATTTACATGTTCTTAAAGGTAGGTGTTACAAAGTTAGACTGGTCGGAAACGTTACAATTTATTAAAAATGATCAAATATTTATACAAACTAGAGTCCCGCGCCTAGCTGCGGCTCGGGCAAGCACAAATTTTATAATGCGTTGCGTTTTCGCTCGGCGTTCTTATTTCCTAGTACATTAAAGTTAACTATTTTCTATGAGAGGGCTCGTCGTCCGTGACAGTCTCCCCTCGGCGCAGATCTTCGCAGCCTTCTTCATTAATCGGGAGGACGATGAGTCTTCTTGTAGGTCTCCTGAAGATTCCTCCCCTCGTACGAACTTCCGCGCTCCGCACCACGCCATCAGGTCCAGGGTATACGCGCTCGATTTGCCCCTTAGGCCATACGTTCCGCGGTAGCGATCCGTCCGCTATGATGACGATCTCGCCCGGTTTTATGTTCCTTTGTTTTCGTCTGACGTCACCGCGTGGGGCCAGTGTAGGCAAATATTCCTTGATCCAGCGTACCCAAAACGTGTTCGCCAGAGCTTGTGCGGCGCGCCAGGTTCGTTTATCGGCGACGTCGCATTCTCCTACGTATGGTACGCCGACTGCGGTGCCCAACAGAAAGTGATTCGGAGTCAACGCTTCTTGGTCGTCTGGTTCCACAGACACGTGCGTTAACGGGCGCGAATTCACTGTATGTTCAATTTCTGTCATCAACGTGGTTAAGACTTCCTCTTTCGGGGCTCGTTCTGTGAGAGTAACAGCGAGGGCGCTTTTTACTGTCTTGATCATGCGCTCCCAAGCTCCTCCTTGATTCGGAGCCCCTGGATCTATATATCTCCACTCAATCCTTTTGGTGAGTGCGTAGTTTTTTAAAGCAGGTAGCCATTCGGTATAGGCTTTGTTCAACTCCACATCTGATCCATGGAAGTTCGTTCCGTTATCCGATGCGATGTAGACTGGAGTTCCTCGGCGGGCCGCCATTCGTCTGAGGCCCATAATAGCCGAATCGGTGCTTAAGCTAGCGATTAGTTCAATGTGAATCGCTCTTATCACTAGGCATGTGAATAACATTCCCCATCGCTTTTCTCTGCGTCTTCCAATCGTCACCCACATAGGGCCGAAGCAGTCGATTCCGCAGCGTGCAAATGGTCGGGTGTAGGTACTTAGGCGAGCTTCAGGTAAGTTTCCTTTTACCGGTATCGCGGGGCTCGCCATCCTTGCTTTGCACGCTGTGCATTTGCTTATTATCGTTCGGACTGCCGGTCGTAAGCGCAGTATCCAAAATCGCTGACGAAGGTTATTCACTATTTGTTCCCGGCCGACGTGATTATTTTTTTCATGTTCCTGACGGATTAGTAGGCGTGTCATTTGGTGCGCTCCGTCTAATATAGGGGGGTCCTTAGCGTGGTCGGGTATTGTCGCGGCGTTCGTTCTGCTATTTAAACGGATTATCCCATCAGCGGCTAATTTCGGATCGAGTTTGTAGAGCCGGCTGCTGCGATCGATGTTCTTTCCGTTTTTTAAGCGTTCTAAATCGCCGGAAAAGCTCTCTTGTTGTGCGTCTCTAATGAGCAGGCGTTCCGCTTGTTTTATATGTTTTACGTTAAGCTCATTAGCGCGTCGTCGACATTTGTCTATAAACGTGAGTGCATAGGCGACCGTTCGTATCAGGCGTTCGTAAGATGAAAATCTCGATATGTCTACGAGCGGTGATTTTTCTTTCGCGTACGTCACTAACGCTTCGTCGGGTTCTTGATCTGACTCAATTTCCACGGGCCAGCGATCTTCGTTTTCGTATAGAAATGCTGGGCCGACGAACCATCGGTCGCTGCTTAGCATTTGCGTCTTTCCGGAGCGTGTCGCGTCGTCGGCTACGTTGTGTGCCGTAGGTATCCACCGCCATTGTTCGGGCCGTGTTAGTTCGGCGATCTCACTGAGCCGGTGAGCGACGTACGGAGCATATCTCGCTGAATCTTTTCTTATCCAGTGCAGCACGGTTTTCGAGTCGCTCCACAGGATCACTTCGGTGTTTTCCTGATGACTTTTGATGATTTCTGTGGCTAGTCTCGCGCCGATCAGACTGGCTTGTAGTTCCATCCGAGGTATGCTTTGCGACTTCAGTGGGGCGACTTTAGCTTTCCCTGCGACTAGCGTTACGCTCACGCCTTCGTTGCTTACGAAACGCCAGTACGCGACTGTGCTAAATGCCTGTTCACTGGCATCGCAGAAGACGTGTAGCTGTTGCTGAGTCGTATCTGATCTTGTGTTGTAGCAGCGTGGTAGTCGTAGGTCAGCTATGTATCTCAAGTCGTCTTGCCATTCACTGAAAGTCGTCGCTTCTTCTGGTGGTAGTGGTTCATCCCAGTCTACTTTCTTTTTCCACAGTTCTTGTAGCATTATTTTCGCGGTGATCGTGTACGGACTCAGCAAGCCCAATGGGTCAAATAATGACATCACTGCTCCTAGGGCTTCGCGTTTGGTCGGCGTCCGTTTCGCGTTTTTTACGTCATCAGGCACGCGCGGCATGGCGGTATTAAACGCGAGTTCGTCTGTAGTATGCATCCAGATAATTCCTAAGGTTTTTCCATACAGATCCGCATTTGCAGCCAGCTCTTTGGGTGTTTGCGCTCGGTCTTCGATAGGAATTCCTTTCAGCAGATGATCGCGATTCGAACTCCATCCTGCTAGCTCGAATCCTGCTTTTCCGTGTACTTCTCGTACTTCGGCTATTGTTCGTGCAGCTATTTCCTCGTTATCAAAACTCTCTGCCCAGTCATCCATATAATGATTTAAAGTAATAGCGTTGAATGCCAGTGGATGTGATTCCCTGTGGTCCGTTGCATTCTTATCTCTCACGCTATGTGCTAGAAACGGCGAGCTTCGAGCGCCGAAAATCATGGATGTCATCAAGTATTTCTTCGGCGGTTCTGAGCGGTTATCGCCGCGCCATAAGAAATGCTGAGCTACGCGATCCTCCGGTCTGATTTTGATTCTAAGGAACATTTCTCGAACGTCGGAAGTAACGGCGATCGGCTTTTGTCTGAATCGGAACAAGACGCCGTAGAGAGCTTGCAAGAGATCTGGCCCGTCGAGCAACGCGTCATTGAGACAAGTCCCGTTCGCGCGCGCTGCTGCATCAAAGACCATTCTGACTTTGTTGGGCTTGTTCGGATTTGTGACTGCGAAGTGTGGCAGGTACCATGTCCGTGAGTTCCAGTCGTGGTTCTGTTCACATGGTACTGCGTATCCTTTTTCTAACAACTTGGTCACTTGCCCAGTGTATGCGCTCTTGAACTCCGGTGATCTGTCCATTTTTCGTTCAATACCGCGTAGCCGGCGTAATGCCATATCGTAGCTCGGCGGTAATATTACGTCATCGGTAGCCCAAGGTAGTCCCACTTCAAAATGACCATCTGTTCGCTTGACGGTAAGATTGAATATTTCCTTGGCGCGTTCATCTTTGGCTACCGGTTTTCGTTTCATTGAAATGCCCAATGCGTCTATGTCGAAATGCGTTTTAACGAGTTCGTTCAAATCGTTATCTCGGTCGGTCGCTATTCGCTCACTTTGGGCTTCTTGCATTGTGCGCACGTGTAGAACCGTTTCTCCTTGTGATATGGTGCTTCTAGGGATCGTTCCATGTATAATCCATCCCAGCCGGGTTAGCGACGCAGCTGGTTGGTTATTTTTTCCTGTTAGCAACTTCCGTGTCACAATGAGATGCCAGTTGTCAGCTCCGATGAGAACACGCGGTTTCGCATGAGCATAGCACACGGCTTCTGGGTTGAGCTCTTTCAGATGCGCTTGCTGAAGATCGGCTCTGCGGACTGATTGACCTCCTAATGTCAGATTCTTCACCGTGCGTGCTCTGATCGGCTGATAGTTCGACTGATCCCGCCCTCGTATGCCGATGTTCACGACTCGGCTTTCGGGTTCTCTTTGGCTTGATGTGACTCCGATTATGTTCAATGCTCGTGTCGGGCCTTGCGCTCCGACCATCTCGGCGATCTCTTCATCAACCAGCGTTATTGTGGATCCTTCATCTAATAACGCGTACGTGAGAACTTCTTTCCCGTTACTGCCTTTTATCGTGATCGAGCACACCTTCAATAGGACTTGATTCGTTTCCGCGGATTCATGTGCCGATGCCGTTGTTACTGATTCCTCATCTTTGGTTAGTTCAGTGTGCCTTTCCTTGGCGTCTGGCGCGTGTAGAAGCGCGTGATGTGGATGACGGCATTCGTTCACTCCGCATCGCTTGCTCTTGCAGCCGAAACGTCTGTGTTTGCTGTTCAAGCAACGGAAACAGATGTGTGTTTCCTTGGCCCATTCCCATCTTTGGTCCACGGGCATCGCCGCGAGCTTACCACATTCAGTGGTTACGTGTTCCGCTCCGCAACAGAAACATTCGTTCTTGTTCCTAGTGGCTTCTGTTGTAGCATACACGGTTCCGCGGTTACGATCATTCACCCGGGGCTGTTGTTCTGAGGTTCGAGCGTTCGTTGCGCCTCGCGATGTCGTGGCTGCGTTCATTGCGCCTCGCGATGACGTCATTGTGTTCGGTGCGCTTCGCGCCAACGTAGCTGTGTACGTATGACGCATGGCGCGATCCGCTTCTCGCATAAGGAATCGGGACAGCGTGACTATTTCCGGTTCGCTTCGGTTCCCGTGGTCTTCCGCATAGTCACACCATTTTGATCTTAAATGCGGGCTCAGTTTTTCTGTAACTTGACGTGCCAGCATTGGATTCTGTAGGTATCCTCGTTCGTCAAGACCCCCGATTATCGTCACTATGTTCTGTAGCTTGATAGCGAATGCGTTCAGTTCGCTAGCGGATGTGCCCAATCGTGGAAGCTTCTTGATGTCTTCAAGCGCTTGGTCTATGATCATCTCTGGGCGTCCGTAACATTGTTCTAATGTTTGCATAATAGCCGACGGTTCTGTGGCTGTATACAGTAGCGCCGACACCGTTTGGCGCGCTTCACCTCGTAGGCATGATCGCAGCCTTGCGATGTTCTCGGCCGGCGAGAACTTTTGTAGATGCGTCGATTCTCGCATCGCCGCTTTGAACGGTAACCAGTCTCCCATAGCTCCACCGAAGATGGGCAGATCTGTCGTTTGCCTCGGTGGCGCCCTCTGTCGGGACATCTTTTCTAGAGCGTCGGCTAGCCGATCGATCCCTCGGTCTCGCGATCGTGCGGGCGTAGGGGATCTCGGGCGTCGCTCGTTTTCAAAGGTGACGCGGTTCGGCGTGATCAGCGGGCATCGCTCGGATGTCATATCCCTGCTCGATGAAGGATGCCTTGTATCATCTGTGTCATCCATTCGTTCGGAATCTCTAGGCTCCCCCCGTCTTTGGTTGATCTGGAGCCAGTCCGTGACTCGGCTCTCTGTTTCTATTTCTTCCGCTGCGCGTACGCTAGTTCGGTCAACTTCTTCACGTATCATAGCCACGTCAGCCGCCAGCCTTTTCTCGATCAGCTTCGTTTGAATTTGCAGCTCCTGCCTCTTGATCTCGGCAAGTTGTCGTTCTGCTTCAAATTCAGCTTGTCTGATACGTGCCGTTGCGCTAGCGGCAGAGCTCTGTGATCGGACAGAGGGTGCTCGCTCTCGACGCTGTGGTCCTGAAACCGGTGGCTCGTTGGTCGTGGTCACGGGTGGCATATCGGCTGGAAGTACGTTCGCCGACGCGGATCCTGGTTCCGTTGTTGCGGCTCCTTGCGCCGGCGCGGTATCCTCCGATGGTGAAGCGGGATAATCTTCGTATACGCGTAGTGCCTTCTTGTCCTCGGCAGCGGTTCGGCTCCTGGTGTTCGACGCCATTCTCGTACTATGACTCTCCTAACTTATTTCCCCCAAGAAACAGTGTTATTTTGTCAAAGAAACCGTAGTACAAAGAAACAACCAACCCGAAACACCAGCCTTACGGCCGACGAACAGGCCGCGGGAAACCGCGTAATACGTACGAAACACTTTTGTATCCTCCTTGTTCGGCGCTGTTCACGGCTACGCTGCACACACGTCGCACCGTTGGGTGATTTTCAAGCACCCTGTGCTCTGGCGCTGGTCTTGACAACGTAGCACGTCGCACCGTTCGGTGACCTTCAAGCACACCTGTGCTCTGATGCTGGGCTTGACAACGTCGCACGTCGCACCGTTGGGTGATCTTCAAGCACACCCGTGCTCGGATGCTGGTCTTCGGGGCACCCTGGGTATGAGTGATATCCTTCCGGCGCTGCGATGTTGCTCTGGTTCTTGGTATCCGGCTCCGATAGGACCAAACTATGAGTGATGCTCTGGTCTATCGGGAATGTTCTGGGTTCTTTGATTTAAACTCTGGCTCAGGCTGGTATGGACTGTATATTGGTCGGTTCACTAAGTTCTATTTACATGTTCTTAAAGGTAGGTGTTACAAAGTTAGACTGGTCGGAAACGTTACAATTTATTAAAAATGATCAAATATTTATACAAACTAGAGTCCCGCGCCTAGCTGCGGCTCGGGCAAGCACAAATTTTATAATGCGTTGCGTTTTCGCTCGGCGTTCTTATTTCCTAGTACATTAAAGTTAACTATTTTCTATGAGAGGGCTCGTCGTCCGTGACAGTGAGTTTGCAGAGAAAATCAGTGCAGCTAAAGCTAAGTAAGGTATAAACAACATTTTATGATATGAAAATAAAGCTATAGATACCTACCTATTCGTTGTAAAATTCTTATTTGCTGAAATGGTATCAATACAATAATTAAAGGATCACTTTGGCGTCCGGCTGTCTGTAGGACCATCAATACCCTTTTTCTCAGGAACAACCAGAGGTACCTACCGAGGTTATAATGAATACCTGCTAATAATTGTTAGCTTCCGCCCACAGCTACGCTCGCGTTAATAGGTACATAGGTAGGTAGGTATTGTTGTTCAACTCGGTATCGGTTGAGCGGATTATGATATATATTTTAGTGTGGGAATTGATGCTGGAGGGGGGAAGGGGCCAGGGGGAGGCGGTTGGACTACTTTATATCCTGTCACCACCCATGCGAAGCCGCGGGCAGAAGGTAAGTGCAAAATACACAACTTTCACATTTTTACGTTTTCATTAACAACTCATTGAATCCGGTTGACTTTTAATCTTAAAATTTGGCACGAAGGAATGTACTAGTATAGGAAGAAATCCATAAATATTTAAGAGTTATTTTACCGATTTTCTATTAAATTTACATTTAAGTACAAAAATTCACTACTAGATGTCGCTAGCCGTACGCAAGCTTGAAGGCGCGAGTCACTAGAGCTTGCAAACTTATTTCATGAACTAAATTTAATTGCGTATTTACTGTAACCCAACGGGAATCTTGAGGATTTTTAAAAGTTTATGCACCTCCTACGGCGGAGCATGTCAGCTTGAGGGCCCTCCTCCCTTACCCGCTCCGCAGCTTTCTTTCAGCGACATGACCTCCTCGCAGAAGGAGACCATAACCTCCCAGGATCTGTCACTGTAAAGCATGGATTTAACCATGCCGGAGAGCGAGAGATCCTGCCCTATCACTGCTTCCAGCAATTGCCGCTGCGACGCCCAGGCGCTGCACACTTCAAGTGTGTATTTAGCTGCTAGGACCTAGCACTAGCACCAAACACCACGGATCGCGTGCGAACTAACTCATAGATTGGTTCTTGTTGTTATCTCGTATGTAATTTTGACACCGAAAAATTGGCAGTCATTTTATCACATCATCCGCCCTGTTCTTACGCTGTATTTACGTTATGTACAGTATTTTTTTTATAGAACTTGAAATGATAGAACAAGCAGATGGCCCACCTCTCTGCCTATAAACAGTGCACTATCTCATAGGTCACATCCACCTAAGACGCGACCTATGTGGCATTGCACTGTGCCCGCCACCCTGAACCATAAAGATGAAATAATTTCATCCAATAAGATGGCTCATCTGATTTTCCTATTTATACATACGTAGACACACGACTAAAGGGTAGGTAGAGGCCCCTTCACAGTGGGTTGCACCATCGTGGAATATAGACGTGACTAGTGGTGAGCTCATCGCCGCCTATTTACTATTACCTGGTATATCGGTGGTATTTGGTGGTATCTCTTTCTGCAAGTAGTCCGTTGATATTGTAACTAGGTTTAGCTAAAAAGGTCACCTCTACATCAATGCCTCGTGAAATTCCAAATAATGCCTTCCCGCCACGCCATCAATTCATCGAACAAAGCCGTGTCATAAAACCGAAAGCACACTATACGCTCTGATTAGCCGTATTTGACGACCCTGTGCTAACCCACATATCTGACTGAGCCGTACATTGTAATTGGCTATAATATAGTCATGTACAATACTAGCGTATGATCAAGGCAGAAGACGTGTAAAATGACGGTCAGGTTTTCGGAGCCAAAATCGGATTTTAGGCACCAACGATAGCTAGTCTATGACTTGGTTTGCACGCGAGTGGTCGTGTTTGATGCTATAACTTGATGCAAATTTTGTAGATCGACCGCATCTTGATATTTAAATCTATGGGTATAACTAGATTTATTAGAAAGTTTTTGGATCTAACCAATCTTACCAATTTTAACCCCCGATGCAAAAAGAGGGGTGTTATAAGTTTGAGGCACCGTAGCTCTTAAACGGGTGGACCGATTTGAATGCTGTTTTTTAATTTGATTGCAGGTTTTCTAGCGATGGTACTTAGACATGTTCAGGTGCAGGTTTGTTTTACCTTGACAACTAGTTTGGCCATTGTTTAGTCTAGCCACTGGCACAGTAGTGGCACGTGTAAATGGTATAACCAATACTGCCCAAGTATTGTCCAATCGTTGGGCAAGTGCACGACCAGAGGTAGACCAACGCAGGTAGATAGGCACCTATGTACTAAGAGAGATCATTAGCACAAAATAGACTAACAGATAACAAAGCACTATTGTGATTTGTGTCACCAAAACATTGTTTTAGCGAGCTCTATTTCTGTTACAAAGCCTATTTACCGATACACTAACACACCGAGGCCCTGGATATACCGGCGGCGTGTTTATTTTGTAAATAAAGACCCTATACTTCGCTCAGTTGTCTTATCCTAGATACCTATAACAGTTTAGAAGTTACTTATCATAGAAATTAAAAAAAAACAGTCAAATTGAGAACTTCCTTTATTTATTAAGGTGATAAATAACCAATACGTAACCCCAGCGTTCGTTTTAAAAAAAGTTTTAACGTCAAAAAATTTATTACATTTGTGAAAAAAAAACATAGAAGTTCAGGATATTATCTAATGCTTGTAGGTGCCTACAAATATGATTCGTATTATTTCACTCGTACGAAAATATTTTTAACATGTACCCATGTTTAAAATACTTTAGTGGTTAATAGTTTAGTGGGTCAATACAGATTTATTTGAATAATACCGACTAATAAACGAACGATCTATTAACATTAAAAAACATTCAAGTGTTAAGCCGGCCATACACCTAACGATATGCTTGCGCAAGTTTAGACTTGTACAAGTATACTGTAACGTGTATGGGATGATACTAGCGCAAATTCCTGACTTGTACAAGTTTGAAAAATAGTTGCTATTTTCAATTCCAAAACTTGTGCAAATTCGTGTTGCGAGTTTACTTGAACGTGTATGGCCGCACCGCGTTCGAAGTTTCAGTAGTAGTATATTAGGCGCCTGTTTGCACGCACGTTTCTGATCAGTTTTTCGCCAAAATGACGAGTGAGAGAAACGTAGTATGCCAGTCTTTGGGTGTTAATTCCAATTCAGTTAATAAATTAATGTGCGAATATTAATGAGCGAATATTGCTCTCTTTTTCTTAACCAGTCTTTACACCATATGGTTCTGTTTCTTTTAAGTCTCTTCAGTTTTTTTGTAGCAAATATTAAGCCAACTATTGCCAAAGCGTCATCCGTCGCACAACACGCTCTCTTTTTTGAAATGGTTATTGTTCAAGCATACTTGTGCCGTCTGTGGTCATTTGGAAATTATGTTTATTTGCACAAGTCTAAGCTTGCGCAAGCATATCGTTAGGTGTATGACGGTCTTTATGTGCAGAAAGTGATACTCTACGCTCTGAAATGACGCATCAGCGAAAGCTGCTCGTCTATAAAAATAATAGTGCGATATGAAATGACACCCAAACTGATGTAATTGACACCTACTAGTGAATCAAGGTGGCATTATTGTTTTTACTTGGGAGCGAAATAAAAAAAAAACTGAAAACAGGCGCCTACTTGAATATTGAACTGAATTTATTTTTAAATCTACGATGGTTTCTATCAAAACGCATTGTTCTGCTAATTTTGGGTTACCTATCGCCTTAAATCGGTAAAAAATACCCACTATCCTAGGAATCCTCTATGCGCGAGTTATTTGAATAATTTCGAATGGGGGGATAGGTATTATGGAAAAAAGTTTACGTTATAGGTATACCTACAATATGTAGGTGTCACCGAAAATATCCAAAACAGCCTTCGAATTTCTAAAAGACGCTTCCGTAAATTCAGTCATGTCATTTCCCTTGGCGGGCATTCCCTGCGTTTGGACGACTCGCCATCAGCTGACTGGGCTTACATGCAGACTTCTTATTAGCAAAGGAGTAAATTTAATACCTACTCGTGAGTATAATAATGTATTATTAAAGTGTTACACCAGCAGTGTTGCGCAGTATTCTGGGAGTTAAATTATCTGACCGCTTTCGAAACACCAATACTCCAAAGAGAAAACCGCTAAGCTGAGGTGGCATTGAGCTGGTCACGTGTGTCTTTTGCCCTACGAGCAAAATTACCACGGTCTATGCTGTGCAATGCGGTCAACGCACTGATACTCATTACCACGGTCTATGCTGTGCAATGCGGTCAACGCACTGATACTCATTACCACGGTCTATGCTGTGCAATGCGGTCAACGCACTGATACACTGAGGCGGTGTCGTGTGACACCTGCACGCATGAATTGACGAATTACGAGTCGATATTTGTTTTCATGTATGGTTTTAAGGAGTTTCTCAACAAGTCCGCTAGGGGCGCTTATCATTTTCTGCATATAAAACGACATTACGACTCGCAATTCGGTTTTCTTTATTCTGAGTTGTAACAAATTATAAACCTGTGGTAGGCGCTCTGGACGCTTAGAGAAGGGACTGGCAAACAGATGCTCAAGACTGATTGGCGAAAATGAGAGAGATACCCAACAATGGACAGCATGGGCTTATTTGTTTAGCTACGATAGGGTCCATCAGTGATTTTCACTGTGTTTTTTGGTTTAGGAACCTTTTAAGCAAGCTAAACTAAAAATATGTATGTGATACTATCAGTTAAAGCATGTGTGTTAAGCTTAGCTTTCGCAAAATCAGTTTTCGCTACCTCGAAAGTTTTGATGAGTAAAAAACAGAAAAATTTGAATTTCGCGCCACATTCGTAACGTTCCACCGCCGGTGTGGTGTTCAATATTCCCCTCCGTCTCCTACTGAAGCCGACTAAGGAGTTACTCCAGGGGATGGGCAGCCGCATGCACCTGACACTCAACACCAATAGGTAGGTACCACGGTCACCAATCTGCCTGCCAAGTGTGGTTATTATGGAAAATCCCCCTATTGCATTATATTGGGGAGAGCATCCAACAGTGGATGTCTTTACGGCTGATGAGAATGGATCTAAATTCAGATACACTCGTTTTTAAAGCGCCATGTAAACCGTTCCGAAAGATCCCCCGGTTCGCATAAACTTCAGCCCCCGTAATATTCGACCATTTCGCCTTTCTGCCTACGGGACTAATGCCTTGCAATGACATTTTAATGAAGAATATAAACTTATGGATGCAGACAGAATGTAAATCGTAACTGTATTGAAGTATCGTTATTTCCCTGTTTTAAAGCAAGTAGGTACTTGCAGTATCTGAGTATGTATGTTTGTAAGTATATACCACCAACCGACGATAACTGCTAAACTGATGATCCAATCTTGATTAAACTTTGCAGGTAGCTATGTTAGGTAAGTGAATATAATTTTTACAAGCTTTTATTTAACTTGCGATGTACCTATGTATGTTTGTCCGGGTGGAATCTTGCAACTGAATTTTAAAGCAGTTATCCTCAACCGATTGAGCTAAAATTTGGCATACCTGTCAAGTTCCGATGACAATAAAATATTATGGTGACAGTCAGCTGATCTGATGATGGAGACGGAAGGTGGACAACGGAACTCCTCGATGTATAATTGTAGACTGTCCGTGTTTAGGCTCATTTTGATCAGCAAACGGTTTCGATCGCTAATTTTATAAAAGCTTGTATTGAAAAAATATTTTTCATAAAAAACTTATTAAATTCGAGTAAGAGCTTGATCGGTATCTAATGGGTCTACTCGAGGTCACGTTCGGGCGAACTTCTAGTCTATAAATAAATATGAAAGAATATCTAAATAATAAATAATCATTAAAAATAACGAGTGTGCGACACTGTATCACGTGGTTAGTCTGCCCTTGCTATGTCACCTTCATTATTAACTTTGCTTATTATCATTGCACAACATAAGTCCTTACTTTTATAGCACTTTAACTGGGATTATGATGTCACTTAAATCACTTTTTAAATAAGGGTCGCGATATACATAAAGTCCTAGACTTATTTAGAAAGCTCATCGTAAATCTCTGAAATTATAATAAACAGTAGCCTAAATTAGAAAAAAAAACCTTTTATATTCCACCGGCTGTCGTAGTGCCCTCTAGTGGCGATTAAAACGTTCTATAAATTAGTTTGGGCGTATTTGAATTGAATTTTTGTTTTCATTCCAACAAAATTGTTTTCATTTTTGATATTAGAGTGTTTTATAGTTTTAGTTGTTTTTAATGTTTACTTAACATTATAAATAAATAAATGATGCTGGACAAGCTCACACAACATTATCTAGCCCCAAGCTAAGCAGAGCTTGTGTTATGGGTACTAGTAACTGATATACCTACTTAATATAATTCATAACAAAGATAGATATTTTTTATTATACATAGAAAACACCCAGAAAACCCTGAAAAAATATCTGCAGATCGTACAAATATTTGTTCCGAGGCGGGAATCGAACCCGCAACCTCCTGCGCCGCAGGCGAACCATCGCCAGACAGAGGTCGTCCTATAAGGTAAGGTGAGGAGGTATAATAGATATGTTTCACAATAAATCATATTTTATTCGATTTGAAAATATTACTAAATATCCATATTTTGGCCTGAAAAGTTAAAACAACAATGCCAAAAACTATAAAAAGGCCTAAAAGTAACAACTAAGTAATTATTGAATACTTGCCGGTAATTTTCTCCAAAGAGGGCATCAATCATGAAAAGGCCTGCCCTTTCAAATGATGACCCTTGATTACCCACGGAACAAAAGCTATGGTACCTTCAATGATACCTCTATCTATTAATTTCTGCTGTTCCCACTTAAGAGGCCGTAATACGTAATTTTGCCCACAAAAATCGACCTAGAACTCAGTTCTACGGGTTCTACGAGTCAAATATTGTGGCATATGAAAATTTATATATTTAATGTTTCTATAAGAATTAAGACACGATTTAAAAAAACCCCGACAAAAAACATCCTTGATGCGAAACAAGGATGTTTTTTGTCGAGTTTTTTGAGTTCTAGGTCGATTTTTGTGGGCAAAATTACGTATTACGGCCTCTTAAGTGGGAACAGCAGAAATTAATAGATAGAGGTACCATTGAAGGTACCATAGCTTTTGTTCCGTGGGTAATCAAGGGTCATCATTTGAAAGGGCAGGCCTTTTCATGATGCCCTCTTTGGAGGAAATTACAGCCAAGTATTCAATAATTACTTAGTTGTTACTTTTAGGCCTTTTTATAGTTTTAGGCATAGTTGTTTTAATTTTTCAGCCGATTTCAGACGTTTTGAATGAGATCTCAGGAACCAATATTTTACTCCAGTTATTAAGTAGGTAATTAATAACTATTTCTTATAACTAAAAAGTCAGTTTTTTTATAAGTTAGACCGTGTCGGGTCAACTCGGGTCAGAGCCGAGTATCGGCTGTAGCACGGTCAACTAATATTACATATATTTTGTATGGACACACTCAAGCTATACCGAGTGGCAACCGAGTGACGGCCGAACAACGGACAACGCTCGGAAAGAACTCGGTCCCGCCTCGGCTCCGCCACGGCCGGCTCGTTGCATGAATAAAGTGCCGCCGAGCTGCGCCCGAGCAGTCGGTCGTGGTGACATGATTCTAGTCTAGTTACAAGTTTATAACACTATTTTGCTCGGGCGAGTATACAGCATCACGGCGCAACGGTAATTGCTCAGTCCAGGCCCGTCTTTGAAATGTAATCAGGCACTGGACCGGCTCGGTGACCGTGCTACGGCCGACACTCGGCGCGGACCTGACACGGTCTAGCATGAGTTTTTTTTTTTTTTTTTTTTTTTTTTTTAACATTGATAGACCTTTGTTTGACCACGATCTCACCTGTTGGTAAGTGACGATGTGGCCGAAGATGAAGCACAAAGGTCTAGAAGGCACCTATTCACTCTTGACTTGAAGAGACCCAGATTATAGTTTTCAGGAAAGACAGACGACGGCAGTGTATTCCACTCCTTAGCAGTTCGCATTATAAAGGTAGAACTGAAACGTTTTGTGCGAATAGAAGGTATACCAATGAGGTAAGGATGGTACTGAGCCGTACGCCTGCTCGTCCTATGATGAAAAGGAGATGGTGGGATCAGATCGTGCAGTTCCTGGGAACATTCACCGAAATGTAACCTATAGAAGATCGCAAGGCATGCAACCTTACGGCGGTGCTCGAGACTCTGGATCTTAGTCTCCGCCATATGTTGCTCACCTATAAGCCTGAAAGCTCTACGTTCAATCGAGTCCAAGGCAGCAAGCTGGTGTTTGGCCGAGCCATCCCAAACATGGCAGCAGTACTCCATACCAGCCCGGACTTGTGCTTTATATAAACTGAGAAGCTGTCCTGGTGTGAAGTAACGCTTTACCTTATTCAGGATGCCTAGCTTCATGGCAGCTGTTTTTGCCTTAGACTCGATGTAGGAGCCAAAGTTGAGAGTAGGCGTGAGCGAAACACCTAAGAGCTCGAGGTGATCTCCTATAGCTACAGGTACATCTCGGAATACAGGAACTTGGAGAAACGGACTTTTTTTCGCCGAGAAGAGACAAGCCTGCGTTTTAGAGGCGTTGAACTTGACTAGATTGGCATCGCCCCAGTCGGATACAGCCTTGAGAGTCAAATTCAGACGCTGCAGCATCTCATCTCTTAACTCCTGAATTTCATTCTGCCTAGCTCGCGCAGTGGAAACATATCTCTCCACAACTGTGCTGTCGTCTGCATACCCAATGATACCGGGCATTAGCAGATCATTAATGTGCAGCAGAAACAGTGTAGCAGATAGCACTGACCCCTGAGGTACCCCGGCATTAATAGCCAATTGATCCGACGAGCAGCCGTCAATAACTACTCGAATGGATCTTTCCCTCAGAAAGTCTGCGAGCCAGGAGCAGAATTGAACTGGCAGTCCGTAGGCAGGAAGCTTGCCAATAAGGCTAGCGTGCCAAACCCTATCAAAAGCCTTCGAGACGTCTAATGAAACAGCCAGTGCTTCACCATATTTCTCGATGGCCTCGCTCCAAATGTGCGTTGCATACACAAGAAGGTCCCCAGTAGACCGGTTTTGGCGAAACCAGTATTGGCGATCACTGAGGAGGTCGTTACCTTCGAGGTATGCAAGGAGCTTCCTATTCAGTACACGCTCCATACATTTACAAAGTAGGGAGGTGACTGAAATAGGGCGATAGTTAGAAGGGTCAGCACGACTGCCTTTCTTGGGTACAGGCTGCACGTTAGCGAGCTTCCAAGATTTAGGGACTTCACCAGTTTTCAAAGAAAGGCGGAAAAGTCGCGTTAATACTGGAGACAACTCAGGGGCACAGGTTTTCAACACTATGGCCGAGATACCATCCGGACCGCTAGCTTTATTCACGTCGAGACTACGTAGCGTTCTGAGCACTTCCTTTTGCTGGATGCGAATTTCATGCATTGAAGCTTCGCACCGAGGAAGGCTGGGTGGAGTTTCGCCAGAGGTGTCAAGACGCGAAGCCTCTGCAAATTGAGTGGCAAATAAATTTGCTTTCTCAACCGCAGCGTGAGCTAGGGACCCATCCGGTTTCAGTTGTGGAGGGAGTGAAGGGCGGCTGAAGTTCGCTTCCACCGACTTAGCCAGAGACCAGAAAGCTTTACTTCCCGCAGGGTACGCGGCAAGTTTAGCCCCCAGACGGCCAATCCGATCGAAGCGAGCCTTCCGTATCACCTTCTTGCAAGACTTGGCGGCTTCGTTAAAGGCTTTCTTCTTAATCCGTGCATCCGAGGTTTTACCGTTTCTTGCTTCGACCCAGGCTAGGTAAGCCGCATGTTTAAGCGCTTCTGCGCTAGCACACGCGGGACTAAACCATGGGCGAGCATTGCCTGAAGGTGAAGCATCGGAGAATGGAATAAAATACTCCATTGCTCTTTTGATCACCTCCGAAACAGCATCAGCACAGACCGTCGGGTCACAAGAAGAAAAACAGGTTTGCCGCCAAGGATAAGAAGCGAAGAAATGTCGCATCTCATCCCAATCTGCCGACTTGTAACGCCACACTCGCCTACTTCCTCTGGGTGAGGGATCGGGTGGCGAGTATGACGATACAGACCTCACCACACAGTGATCTGATGTACCCAAAGGAGGCAACACTGATACTGAGTGGTGATCCGGCCCGTTCGTCAGCAGAAGGTCCAAGCAGTTGGCTGTGTGGTCCTCAACGTCAGGAATTCTGGTTGCCTCATTGACCAGCTGAGTGAGATTTAACGTGAGTGCAAGTTTACACGCCTCTCTCCCAGCATGGTCGGTGAACTGGTATGGGAACAGCCACTGCTGGTGGTGGGCGTTAAAGTCCCCCAGAATCACCAGTTGGGCACCAGGATAACGTTGTTGGGCCACATCCGCCGCTTCACAGATGTAGTTGAACAACCTAGTTGTCTCGGAGTCTCCAGAGTGAGACCGATATAAACCAGCATAGATAATTTTATCTAAGCCGGTGTCCACCAAAGTCCATAAAACGGAAAAATCGGGTTCTTCAAGGTCACGAAGACGCAGACAGCAAATGTCCTCCCGGACAAATAGACAAATACCAGCTTTGGGTTTAAAGTTGTGCTCCAGGGCATAGCCTGGGTATGTAAGGTAAGCTGTATCGGGAGGACATTGAATCTGCGTCTCCGTGAGGAATAATAAGTGTGGCTTAGTGGTCTCTAGGTGGTGGTGGACCGGATCGAGATTGGAGTGCAGTCCTCGAATATTGGAGAAGTGCACTTGAAGCGAGAGGAAGTGCTTCCGCTGTAAAGACAACTTATTATTTCTGGACTTTTTCATATTGTTTTTTGAGTGTTAGGTTTGTGGGAAAAACGGCTGTTGAGCGAGGCACTGACCAGCGAAAACTTAGAGACTTACAGCAGGCTCTTGCGCCAGTGGGAGACTAGACTGGAGACTGCGGGGACGCCCGAACCCCCCCAGGAATGGCCATCGGGTCCTCTCATCCGGTCGCCAACCGGCACGATGGAGCATTCTGGGATTTTTCGCGAGGCGGCGGGGCAGCCTTTCATGAGTGGCTAACTCACTAGTTGGGCCCCCTACAACCTGCGGTCGGCCAGCGGAGAACCGTGCTTCGGATCCCGCTACCCTCCAAGCCTAGCCTTCCGGCACACTTGCACCACTGCGGTCTCTAAACCGCACATGCTGAATCAAGTGCACGAACTGCTCAAACCCGTCACTTCCACGATGGCTACACTGGACATCAGTCCGAAACACGACAATGTCGCTTCACGGACTGGCTTTGTCCAGTGGGTGGTGACAAGCCACGGCCGAAGCCTACCACCAGAAATGTTGTTACCCGTTTGGCACCACCCAGAGATCACGTGTAGGGACGCAAGGGTATTTTCCTAAGGACGCGGGTAACTTCGATCTCCAAAAATCGATCGATCGATCTTGAGTCACCCTTTATGCGTGTTTTTGGGGGCATATTTACCATGCCTGGCAGGCGGATTACTGCTCGCACTATTGCTAAAGGAGGATGCTGCTGCCCATGGGACATATTTCCTTATACGGTTTTTACGTCATCCACGGGAGGAGAAGGAGAGGTCTGTTGTAAACTGGACACACCAGTGGCGCGATTACGTAACTCTGTTCAATTGATTTCAATGCTGTTTCTATATGAAATGACGTTCTTGCGATTACCTAATTTATGCAGTCTAGTTGAAATCAAGGTTTGTAGGGAAACTGCGTAAATTTGATAATGCAAGAGCTTGCTTTCGGATAGAAAGAGCATTGAAACTGATAGCAACAGAAATACGTAATCCGCTAGCTGGGCACTGACGTTTTGTTTAGGCGTAGCCTTAAGTGAGTATACTTGTAGGTCTATTGTACACACACAAGTAGGTACAAAGGACGGCATTACAACATAATATCAAATTCCAAGAAACCGGAAAATCCATAGCTAAATTAGCGATTGTATTAAATCTATTGTTGTATTTCGGACTGTTGTATTCCACAATGATTCGGCGAGCTTTTATACAAAATGTACCTAATACGCCCCAAATTAGGATTGCTATTTATATTTGAGCAATTAAATAAACATAAATAAATAATGCTGGACATATCACACAACATTATCTAGCCCCAAGCTAAGCAGAGCTTGTGTTATGGGTACACGATAACTGATATACTTAATGCAATACATTACATAGATAGTTTTTTTTATTATACATAGAAAATACCAAGAACACCCTGAAAAAATATATGCAAATCGCACAAATATTTGTTCCGAGGCGGGAATGGAACCCGCAACATCCAGCGTGCCAGTCGACCCTTCGCCCGCCGCGCCACAGAAGATCGTCAAATTGACACATAATATTATATTACATGGTGTTTAAATCACTGTTTCTTAAAAAAAAAACATTGTGCACAAAATGGCCTAAAACCTAAAATTAAAAAGTTACCAATTATATAATTAAAATTAATAAATCACAAAAAATTTGGGGCACACTTAATTATTATGGTCTATTTTTAACTTAGAGTTTTCCACGCGTGGAAACTACACACGAATTTGACGTTCCAAATTCAAATCACTTTATTCCCTAGGGAGTTTCATACAACTTTATATCCCTTAAGAGATAATGCTTTACGATGAGGTTGCATGATAATGTAATTGGACACATTGTCGGTGGTGGCAAAATAATATTATTTTAGAGAGCATAGTCGATTTATATTTTCGATTACGTAGCGAATATTTGTTTAGATAGCTACAGTTTTTCGTTCACTTTTCGTAGCGCAAGCGCTGTTCTGTCACTTTCTAACTTACCTGAACTTTACTGAGTTATATAGGGATGGAATTTAGCTGTTGTCTGCCTCTTAAGTACGAGTACTTTACTAGTAGGTAGACACTATTATTTATTTAGCGGTTACGTGTTTATACAATTATATAACGTTATAAATATAAGAATTAAAAAAAAAAAAAAAAAAAACGGGCATATATTCTTTACACTAAACTAAAATAACATATTTAGTATTGTGTAAGAGAAAGGTCGAGGGCTCAGCCACGCTGTTTTTCAGCCTCGCCTTAGAATGCTGCTGGCGTCACAGCAGCCATGATAATCGGTAGCAAAAAAAAAAAAACGGTGATGAATTTCTTGTTTCACAGTTTGCAACTTACACTGTGAACCTATTTACTCGGCTCGAATCATATTGCTCCGTAACTCTATTACTTTCATAACAGGGTATGCCGAATAACTCAGATTTAATGCCCCAGAAGATATTATAAGCCCGAATAAGAAATGATGAATCGGCCCGAACTTTGGATTTTCCTAACTTTGAAGTATTCTGGCCGCCGAGTGCGGAAAAGCGCACTGAAGTGTTTCTTTATGATGGAACTTGTAGGAATTTATCGATTTGAGTTTAGGCTATGTAAAAACTTTGGGCTGTACAATTTATTAATGTTGAAAGTGTTTTAAATTCTCTAGCGGAGTTCGCTGCCAAAGCCGCTGCCAAATTGTGTCGTTTCGTGTTCCATGCAATATGTATGGACTATTAGTATTCATCGTTTTAATGATATGAGATTTTTGGTGATTAAATTTTAATGGCTCATGATTTTATCGTATTCCAGACCACTAATATATTATTGATATAGTCAAATCCTTGCACTGAATTTCAAAATTATAAGTACTAACAAACGGTGAGTTTACTTGGATGATCTCTTGGATATGATGATGATGTTGATGTTGTTGGAAATGCCCCGGACTAATACACTTTACAAGTACTAATTAATACTCACTATGAATGAAAGCTCTGTCTACGCCTTCGCAAAAAAGGCGCGTGTGTGTGTACCTATACATTGTATTTAAAAATATATAGCTACATAAACTACATAATATATTATAATCACTAGTTGGTACTTTAGATGTTTGAATTCAAACTTGAAGATTCGCTTCAGAAGTACCCTACACCCTATTCTTCTTATGCTGGTGTGGCAAGCTCTAAAATAATAATATCCTGGAAACGGCTGCACCAATTTCCACCAAACCATCTAAGAACCAACTCGCAAACACCTTTCATACAAACAAAAAAACGCATTGAAAGCAGAGCACCCGATTCGGAGCTAAAACCAGACACAACCAGCCATACATACATACAGACAGACAGACACACTATGCCCTCAAACTTATATGGCATTAAATCCCTCTTTTGTAAAAAATTGGATTGAGTTTCATAAAAAATCGAGGCTTCAGCAAACGATATTTTTTTAGGCTATCGCAATAAGTCTCGTAAACGCTCTTTAAGCCCAGACCATTAACTATACCTTTTGTCCAGGGAATATAGTAAAAGCTATACTTTTGTCAAGAAACTCTATGTAGGTGGTAAAACAGTGCTAGACGAGCTCTCAAAGGATTTAGTAATCATGAGCAAATGTTTGTCACTCTTTGTTTTGATGCAGTCCATTCTTGCTTCAAATATATTCTTGTGTTGTACGTTGTCTGAATATTTGCAGACTAGATGAGATTGTACGTGGCATTGTTTGTTGCAGCAGATATAATACGCGTCAATAAAGGACCTACGAGTAGGTACCTACATACGTTGACACTCTTATTGCATAGTTTCATGTAAATGCCCAGTCATTAGTAATATAAATTAGTATGGATCGACATAATGAATTTGATCACAAAAGATTTTCATTAGAGTTTAACATACTTATTTAAAAAAGTTATCTATTTCAAAAACCAACTTCAAAAATCCTTACAAGATATACCTATTATAGGTACTTGTACCTCAGACTGAACACAGTTGTTGCAAAAAAGTTTGTGATCGCGAGGTCTACTGTTCTACTAGTCTTGAGTGTGATATAAATAAAACAAGTATTTTGTTTTACTATAAAAACTTTCATGAATCATATCAATTATTTTATAAAAACGGGAAATCTTCACGTACCGTTAAATCAATGTAAGCACCGACATTGTTTCGACCCATTTCGAGAGCCTTTTTCAAGGTGAGTGAACGCGACGCACTCCACCCGCGTCTCGCTTAGCACTAATCCGCTCAGTGCTAGCTGCAGCCCGCTCGGCTCGTGTAGTGGGGCGCGCGGGTAGGAATATAGCTTGTGTTCGTTTCGTCATCGTCGTCGGCGCAGTGGATTGTGGTGTCTCATCGCTGTCACTACTACTACCATCAACACCGTATGGCATTCCAGAGAGACAGGCAACACTCACTGTGTCTCTATCAGCTTCGTCTCTCGCACTGACGTGAGCACCATGCGGACATGATTTCCAGGCAGGTGGTGGAGCCCATCCCCGGTCCCTGTTGAAATTCAGCAGACGACCAATCTCGATTGCCTCACGGATCTTGCGAGAACCGTAATACTTCTCTCTGGCCAAGACCCGGGCCTTGTCGAACCGAATGTAATGTTAAGTATTTTGTTGATAAATATATTTTTGGGAACAAGAAATTTAGTGATCTGAACGGTGTGCTAATTAAAATGAGCGCAAACACTGCCAGTCTTCTATTATCCATCGAGGTGCGCTGTTGTCCATCTTCCATCTCCATCATCAGATCAGATTGCTGTAACCATAATATTATATTGTCATCGTAACTTGACAGGTATGCCAAGTTTCAGCTCAATCGAACACCGGGAAGTGGGTCAAATTTAACTTGTAAGATTTGATTACCCACAGACACTAGGACAAGGCGAATTATATAAATGAAAGCTTGTAATACATACATACATACATAGACACACACCTTTTTCCCCGAATGGGGGTAGGCAGAGCTTCAATGGGCCTCTTTTCACAGTGGGTAGCACCATCGTGGAATATAGCCGTGACAAGAGGTGAGGTCGTCGCTGCCATTGCTTCCCACGACTGACTCGGATAACGCTTTCTTCCAGTAGTACCACATTCCATAATAAGCTAGCAGCCAGGACAAATCTTATACCAACGAATCCCACAAACAAGTCCGGGTAATACATTAGTTGGCTTTTACGACATCCACGGGAGGAGACGGAGAGTTCTATTCTTAGGCTGGACACACCACAGCATTTCACCAAGCTTGTACTAGATGCTTGTAAAAGCAGACATGCGCAGCTCCTCACGAGTCACGCATTACATAACATTTACGAAGTACTCTGTCAAAACTAGAACTGTCGCGACTACAAAAATTAGTAAAAAAGTCGTAGTAGGGCTTTTTTGTGACAGAGTTCGTCCGGGGAAGTACTACCACCATACCTATTTCTGCTGCAAAGCAGTAGTGCTCGCATTTCTGTGTTCCGGTTTGAAGCGTAAGGGTGCCGGTGAAATTACAGGAACATGAGACTTTTCATCTTTATGTCTCAGGGTGGCGGGCGCAGTGCAATGCCACATAGGGCGCGTCCTAGGTGGACGTGACCTATGAGGTAATGCACTGTTCATAGGCAAGAGGTTACCGCTTAACATCAGGTGGGCCATCTGCTTGTTCCGTCATACAAGTAGCTTAAATAAAAATAAAAAAAAATTGAACGCGCTATCGCTTTCATTCCTAGGTTGGAGAACTCTTTGTACAGGCCCCACAAATAATTGTATTATTTGCACAGGGTTCATGCACAAAATAACAATAATCTGCTAAAAATTCAACTGGCTGGTTCCATTTTGAGTACGGTACCCTAATTAAAATGTTAAAAAATTATTTAAATCAGTTAAGCACATAGTAAAATAAAACGCTATTGGTGTAGCGAATTATTTCACAAATTCTCCCAACAAAATCCGTATCTAGAGGGAATACGTTCAAAATGCTGCTATGATGCTGTTATATACTACCATTTACTTTCAATTAATCGTTGATTTTAAACTTTGATAGAGAGGGATGGTCACTGGCGTTATTCATTTATTTTCATCAAAGTTTTTCCTGTTTTTCTCGTGTTTTTGTTGACGGCGCTGATATGGAGAGCACGATTGATGTGGACCCTAACTGGCACGTTACCATGATTTATACGTTCCAAACCCTGCTAGGGTTTTTCATTCATTAGTAACAATCACTTTTTTCTCTTAAATCCAAGGAAAAATAAAAAAAACATGTACTATATTAAAGGAATATCAGAACTGGCTGGAATAGTTAATGTGAATTTTCTGTTGACTATACGTAAGTGGGAAACTTGAGCCTTGCTTAAAATCATGGCTAACTTTTAGTTTTTAAAAATCTCAAAAGATCAGAAAATCTCGTTAATTTAATTTGTATAGAGTCCAGTCGCTCCCAAATCATCAATGCGAACACTGCGCCAAGATCTTCGGTATTAGGCCGGAAACACATGATTGTGTCGTGTTGTTTCGTGACGCGTCAGAAGCGTATTGGTTTATGGCTAGAAACACATTATTACAGTGTGTTGTGTTGTGGCGGCATCTGTCGTGGTGCGGACCGCTCGACTGCGATCGCGCCAGAACGGTGGTGGGGGTTCTGACGCGTCACAACACAACACAATAGCAATAGTGTGTTTCTAGCATTGTGTTGGTATCTGCGCTGGCGGCGGACGCTCGCAGTACTTCAACAAATTTATAGGGTGAACCCATTCCTTTTTTCTTTCATATCTCTGAAGAAATATCATTATAGATAAATATTGAAGGTCCTCTTCTAAATCACTCTCAGAATCAGAAGAAAACATTATGAACTTGGAAGAGCTGCAAAGCTTCGAATGACACTGTCGAGACTCGAGAAAAAACGTCAGAACGTGCCCCGACACGACACATTGGTGGGCACACCCATCGTCACGACACAAGGTTTCACGCCACAACACGACATAATAGTGTGTTTCCGGCTTTACATCTACATAAAACAACAGCCGAAACAAAATTCGATTCGAATCCTAATAGAATTCCAATTATTCTCAATTCGAAAATACATTTATATTCATTGACATTTAGATTTTGCTCCGAGTTGATACACGGTGTTTGCGTTTTCTCATTCGCGTCAAATATTCGATAACCGCGCGGGCCACTTATTTGAGCCAAATTTTCAGTACCAACGTGCATGAAATTGGAACACAGAATTTGCCTGCCTGTTCTCGCTGAGCGGAGTATGCGGTTCATCGACCGGATTTTTACGGTATGCGTATCAATAAACTTAGAACAGAATACCTAAAGCTAAGCTGTTTTTATTTTTTAAACCCCGACGAAAAAAGAGTCCTGTTATAAGTTTATAAGGGTGTCTGTCTGTTGCACCGTATAGCTGAACTGATTTGAATGTGGTTATTTTATTTGAAAGCAGATTGTCGAGCGATGGTTCTTAGACATGTTTTGTCAAAATCGGTTCAGCCGTATCTAGGGATTGCAAATATTCGATAATTTTTGGTATTCGAGTATTCGAATATTTTTGCAGCCCTATTCGAATATTCGAATAATATTCAAATATTTCAAAAAAATAAAAAATGTACATAATTTGACACATTTTTACTGCCTTACAAACTAGTAACATATTTTGAGGCCTAAACATCCCAATCACAACCAATATTTTAACATTAAACTCTTAATCAAATAAAATTAATAGATATTCTGCGAACAGCAGACCACGTGAGGACCAACTAGTATGAAACTATGCATTATGCCAATCCATAATGATCAAACAAAAATCCCAAAAAGGTATTTTTTTTATAGAAACTTTCTTTTTCAGAAAAACTAAAAACGAATTTCTACTTTTTAGAATGCAGAACTTATTGTTTTAAAAACCTATCCTGTAACTCATAACATCACTTCTCAATAACTCTCACTGTCTTACTCACGTTTTTAGACTTTGCCTAAGTGGCTCATCCTGCATATCTAGACAACCTCTTGACCGATATTGCTCATATGCAAAGTTCTTGTTTAAAATTGACTACCGAATGTTTCAGATTCAGATTCATTTATTTATTGCGAAAATGGGTACAAGGGTGTTTAGCTGTCGAATTAAAATAAAGATCCACCATAATCCGCTTCACAACATGCAATATAACTTAGTACTAAATTAAACAAAAAAACCATTTTAAGTACCTACTTATCTCTTTAGAAAACACAACAAGCACAATTTACTGTATATACCAACGAATGAACACAAAATAAACAATATAACATGACACAAAATTAAATGTCATTGAATTAATAATATTTACTTTATCATGTCGAAAAAAAAAAATAGTAATCAATAATAAATCATTAGTTCCAACATGATGTCAATTAAAATATAGGCATCAGAAAATATGTTCAAACTTGAATAGTCATCAACACTATAGTAAAAAAAAAAAAGAAATCATTTCATTTTTTCATTCCATTTTTTCTGACAAATATTATCCAAAATCGGCCGTTAAATGGCACCGCAGAAAACGTTCCCCGTTTTAGAGGAAATACCCCTCCAATCAAAAATCCCCGTTATTAAAAAAACTATAAAAAGTTAGATCCCGTATACCAAGTTTTTTCTTGATCGTTTGTAAAATACGCCTAGAAGAGTACTAACAAACTGAAACTAACAAAGGAAAGCAAAATTGAGCTTAAAAAAGAGACGCTTCACTCGCTCCGTCACGAATTCGTAATAAATTGGAAGTAACGTGAACTTCGAAAATAACCAAAAAATCAAAATGCAAATAAACATACGTATTTTAACAAACTATCAAATTGACAACCAAATTTTAACGTTTTATGTTCGTATAATATAAACCACCAGCCCAAAATCTCTTTACAAAATAACAAAATGCAACGTTGTGTTGTAAGAAATTGGGTCTTGTGTTGTGCTTGTGAGTGAAATAAAATCAAAATGGCAAGCGCCCAGCAAGTGGCAGTCAGCAGAGGAATGTAGGCCGTTGATTGGTTTATTTAGTATTTATTAATTGTTATGGTAATATTCGAATATTTTAATATTTTAAATTTACTATTCGAATATTAATTTCAAACTGATATTCGAATAATTCGAATATTCGAATATTCGATTGCAATCCCTAGCCGTATCACAGCGTTGCGAGTTTTTAAAATTTTGGTTGATCCACATTTTTGCCTACAATTTTTTTGTGTGCAAACGGATGTTTCCACTTATTTCAAAAAACGGTTTGGCCGAATTAGAAACGGTTTTCTGGGGTTGATTCATCGACGATGGTGATAGGTGTTATAGTGTGAACTCGTTAGAGGGTGATACATTTTATATTTTTTAAATAAATTAAATTGTGTAGCCATTTAAGACTAAATGGCTATACCAAACTCAGATCAATTTAACCTCTTGTACAAGATTATCGTGATACAGGCAGAAGGTTCTCAAACGGTATCTATCCCTTAAAGATTTAAGCTGAAATAGACGCTTGAGATTAATCTACTAATGGCTCTGCTTAAAAACAGTCGGTAAATAAAAGTTTCAACATTATCAGCTCCATAATTAAGCTCTACAAAAATCGTTTAATTTATGCAGATAGATGCAGATAAACCCTCTAATCCAGAGTCCAGACAGCCAAATGGTCGCGCGTCTGTCATGCCGATCCATATACCTACGTTATACGTTCTAGCCTGTTTTATTTGGCTCTATATACTTTAATATTTAAATCAAACGGTGCCTTTTATTTATTATTCATGAAATAAACTTTAAAATGTACATCGTTGGTAAAATCCTTATAATGATTCCAAAGCAAATTTTTACTCTTCTGGAACTCAGTTTCTACTCTATACTAGTGTTTACTTGTACTATTTGGTGTGAATAATTTAAATATAGTTAGGTATAATATATATGGGTGTTTTGGTGGTATTCAGAAACAAATCTGTAAGTAAGCAAACCTGTGTAGTAGTGGTCCACCCCGAACTGAGACCTCGCAAATACACGTGATGTGACCCCTTTCTAACAGACTTCAAACTCATTTAGATAATATTTTCACGGGACCACCTCCATATGCCATATAAATGGTGGGGCGCCCTCTGGCTAGGTGGAGCGATGACCTACGCAAGGCGGCGGGCTGAAAGTGGATAAGAAGCTCGAACACCAGGCTCAGTGGCGCGTATTGGGAGAGGCATATGTCCAGCAGTGGACTAGTTTGCGCTGATGATGATGATGACCTCCATATTATTCCATATACCTACAACGACGTTAATTTTTATAAGCTTTATATTAACTTGCAATGTATGTTTGTCTTAGTGGAATCTTGCAACTGAATTTTAAAGCAGTTATCCTGAACCGATCGAGCTGAAATTTGGCATACCTGTCAAATTCCGATAACAATACTGTTGGCGACGCTCTCATACAATTTTACTCATTACACTTTTCTGTATTTAATAAGCAAAAATAAAGGATAGTTTAGTGGAATGAAGGGCTAGAAAAAATATCCATGTAAGGAGAGTGCCACGAATTTGGGACAATAAATCTTTAAAAAAGTCTACAGTGCATTTTATGTTCGACACCAGTCCACAACAGCAACAAATGGTCATTCGAGACGGATTTCATGATTCGAACACCTGCCGCCACGCGTAATATGGTGAGAACACGAAGTGTTGCGCGGCGCGAACATGCTCGCGACGCGGCGGATAACCGTGCACAAGATGGCGACTTTCCACAAGTGAATCTCCAGGACCCTATACCTTCGACATCAAATACTACCGAGGTGAAAGATAGTGAAGTGATCCAACATCCTATTTTGAGCCGAACAGCAATGCCAGCTAGCAGTATCAAGTCGGAGCAGCCGCCACCCGCGCCGCCCGCATCACACAAAGGTGAAGACTTGAAGGACAGGAGCTTGAAGTCCATAAAAGGCTCCACTCCCTCAATGCGGAAGAAAAGGCAGCAGCTTATTCTGGAGGCAGAGACTAAGAAGGCACAAGTACGCATGGAACTTATAGATAAAAAGCTAGATGCCGATCTAGCTAGCCTAGATGAAGAATACAGTTCACACGATGGAAGCGAAAGCCGTAGTCGCGTTGAAAAATGGATGGATCGCAGCTATCTGGAGCTGAACAAAGGCCTGCCTGCCCCCGAAGATGGTCATTTTACGGGTGAGCTGGACCGCCGGCGGCGTCCCTAAACCCGCCGGCACCGAGGGCGCAGGCGCCACACGTGGCACCACCCGCGCCTAACCCGGATGGCCCGCCCGCGCCTGCCCCGGCGCCGGCCGCCACCGCCAGCACAGAAGGTACAGTCCAGATGCTAGCCAGTGCGTTGCGAGACCTCGCCGCTGCTTCCGCCAGTCACGCGCCGGGCGCGCACCTACTCAGCCGCATGAGCACGCCCCGGGAGCTCCCAGAGTTCTCCGGCGACCCTATGGAATGGCTGCAGTTCAATAACGCGTTCGAAGAGTCTACGGAACTGTGTAGTTTTACACCGAAGGAAAATCTGTGGAGATTGAGAAAATGCCTACGTGGAGCTGCTAAAGAAGCCGTTTCAGCTCTGCTCGTGAGTGCGTCATCTCCTGAAATTATAATTTCAACATTGAAGTTAAGATTTGGTAATCCAGAATACATCTTATCGAAGCTGGTGTACGACATCAAAAAGTTGCCACCAATGTCTCAAGATTACCACAAAGAAATTGTGTCCTTCTCGGTCAAAATACAGAACTTCACGGGAGCTGTGCGTGCCGTCGGCCGAGAGGAATACCTACAAGGTATGAGTGTTGTGTCGGTGATATTATCGAAACTACCTACGGTTTTACTGTCCATGTGGACAGATTACAGTTTCATACCGATTACGGAAGGAAAGGAGTCTCGACTGGTCTTATTATCAGACTTCTTGAAGGAAGAAGCTGTGAAAGTTTCTACTACATCGAATACCTACTTTGTACCTACGCGCAGCGATCAACATAAACATAAAAATAGTGAGTACACACAACCTCGCTCACAAACAACATTGATGCACACAGCTAATCAAGATTCTACTAAGTGCCTATTCTGTAAAACGAGTGCACATACTAAGATAACAGCCTGCATTAAATTTAAAAAGGCTCTTCGTAAAGTTCGATGGCAATTTGTGAAACGTAGCGGCCTATGTTTTAAATGCCTACTTTCACGTCACGACCGAGATACCTGCCTAGCCCCAGTCTGCGATAAGGATGACTGCGGCCAGCCGCATCACCCACTACTCCACTACCCCGTGTCCCTCGAACAGAGCAGCGAGCCCCAGCTAGCGCCGGCGCCCGCGCCGCACGAGCGGCAGCCGGCGCCCGCGACGACGCCGGCGCCTGACATCACCGGCTCTGGGGCGGAGATCGTGTCGCATGTCAACGCGAGGGATAGTGAGTACCAAGTGCTACTTAAAGTCGTGCCTATACGTATACATAGCGCTAACGGTATTATAGACTCAAGCGCGTTACTCGACGATGGATCAACGATTACGTTGATAAGCGATGGACTAGCGCAGCGCGCGGGTTTGCGCGGCCAGCCTAAGATTATACGCGTCCGTGGTGCCTTTAGTGAAGAACTATCTTGCGAATCAATCGTCACGAAAGTGAACCTTTCAGGTATGGACAATAAGGTTTATTCTATAAGAGCTCGTACTGTAAAGAATTTAAACTTACCTGTGCATAGTATGTCTGTTGTTGATTGTGATAGGTATAAAAGTTTGTCAGACATAAAACATTTGTTATGTACTACCGATTTGAAACCGGAAATATTAATTGGACAGGATAATTTTCACCTATTAATACCTATAGAAATTAATTTAGGTAGTTCAGTTGAGCCGTTCGCCACACTTAGCCCCCTAGGTTGGTGTGTCCATGGCAAGTGGCACATGCCGCGGAGAGCTTCCAGGTGCGCCCCCGCAGCCCATGCGACGCTGCTCGTGTCGAACGCGGTGGCGCCCGCCCCCTTGCCGCTCGCCGCCCGCCAGCAGGACCAGCAGCTGCATGATCTACACGAAGAGGTAAGGCGCTCCTTCGCCTTGGACTCGATGGGTGTATGTGGTAAGCCTCGTCAAAATAAAAATGACTTACTAGCAAGCCAAGCTGGATAAGACCGCCGAACTCGTCGACGGTCGCTGGTGGGTAGGGTTGCCATGGAAGAACGAGGACTGCCGGATGCCGGATTCCTATTCGACCGCTCTAAAAAGGTTAAAAAGTATGGAAAGGAAGATGGAAAAGGATGAAGGTTTCTCTGAAAGGTACAGGGAAAGGATTACACATTTGCTAGAAAACGATTTTGCTAAAGAGCTAACAGACACTAGTTCTACTGCAAAATCGTGGTACTTGCCTCATTTTGGGATCGCCAATCCCAACAAGGAAAGGTTGCGGCTGGTATTCGACTCGGCTGCAAAGGTAAACGGTTCATGTCTCAATGACTACCTAAATACAGGTCCAGATTTGCTGTCATCACTGCTTGGTATAATGCTGCGCTTCAGGGAAAATTCAATTGCAGTAACAGGTGACATCAAATATTTGTTCATCAGGATGAAAATTCATCCGGACGACCCGCACGCCTGGAACGATTCAATACCTGTAGATAGCTACGATAAATCGTGCAAGTGGATAGACTTGCTACAGGTAGTATATCACATACGCATACCTAGGTGTTACCATACGACTACGCGCGGAAGCGAGGCTGTCGGTGAAGTAGCTGGTCCAGCGACCACACACCCCGCTCACCCGCCTTCCCCGCAGCCCGCTCCCAGCGCGTCATCAGTTGTACGTACGACAACAGCTGTCAGTTCACCTCCCGGTTATAGCTACCTACAGTTGCATGTTTATAGCGATGCCTACTCTAAAGCGATGAGCGTCGTAGCATTTTGGCGCTGCATAGATAAGAATACACGTTCATACAAAGTATTTGAGGCAAACCGGTTATGGGAAATCGATAAGTTGACGCGCATGCATGAATGGAGGTATGTACCTAATACATTAAATGTTGCGGACTTGGCCATACGAAAGGACTTTGATCATGCCGTTTTTAAAAGTGAGTGGTTTCATGGACCATCATTTTTAAACCAGGATGAGTCATCGTGGCCCGCTGATATCTGCCAATCTGAAACAAACGAGTCAAACGCTGAGAACGTTATGGCTACAAATAACTTACCTGTTACAAGTAACTTACCTGTTATAAGTAACTTACCGGTTCCGGATCCTCTCCGGTTTTGTTCGTGGCTGAGGCTGCTGCGGAGTACGGCGGTAGTTCTGACGTTCATTGACAGGTGCAACGGCCGTACCTGTGTACTGGACTGCTACACAATGGAGAGGGCGGAGCATCTTCTTCCACGTCATGCACAGGCCGAGACCTTCGCCAAGAAAATAGCTGCTGTAAAAAAAGGTAAATGTTTACAAAGGTCCAGCAAGCTACTTACCTTGTCTCCGTCCCTCGACGAGCACGGTGTACTCCGTGTAGGCAGCCACATCGACGCCGCCTCCAACGTGAGCCTGGAAGTCAAGGGACCGATGATTCTTGACGGCAGGAACCAGAATAACAGGAACATAGCTCACCTGATTGTCCGACACTACCATGTCAACGCAGCTCACGGCAATCAGGAGAATGTAGTCAGTGAGCTGGAACAAAATGATGTTTAATTAGGCTTAGGCCTACAATTAAAAGTGGTATCAATGCACGCTGGGTAAAATACGCAAAACTATACCTACTTACCTCACGAGTACGACTTACCTCAGACTCGCACGACATTAGCGCCCGTTTACCTTCTGTGCGCTGGACCTTTCTGGATCCATGGAAGCCGCAGTCAGTTGTTCGTAGCAGTGGAAAAGGTAGGTGACCTAGTGTTAGTAGTCGATCCTGACTCTCCCCGGAACATTTGGCCAAAGGGTGCCATTCAGCAGGTCTTTGAATCTAAAGACTGTTGCATCAGGACAGGTACTCGGCGGCGCTCTGCGGCACGCGTCGCTCCTATCTCGCAGAGTGATGAGTGCTGCATCAGCACTAGGGGTGGGTGTTGGCGACGCTCTCATACAATTTTACTCATTACACTTTTCTGTATTTAATAAGCAAAAATAGAGGGTAGTTTAGTGGAATGAAGGGCTAGAAAAAATATCCCTGTAAGGAGAGTGCCACGAATTTGGGACAATAAATCTTTAAAAAAGTCTACAGTGCATTTTATGTTCGACACCAGTCCACAACAGCAACAAATACAATATGATGGTGACAGCGAGCTGATCTGATGACGAAGACGGAAGGTGGACAACGGAACTCCTCGATGGATATAGTAGACTGGCCATGTTAAGACTCATTTTAATCAGCACAATATGGTTATCACTAATTTTATAAAAGCTTGTACTGAAAAATATATTTTACACAAAAAACTTATAGCTGTTGGTTTCCATTATTAATAAATGAATAAAATAACCATTTGAATCGGACTAAACCAACAGGGCGTAAACACTGGTGTCGATTCTGTGCATCATTCTCTAATTTTAAAGCGCGTTACAGTTGTCGCGCGCCCTTTTTAATAGACTGAAATAAAAGAGACCTGGATAATTTTAATGCGGTTTAAAATTAGAGAATGCTGCACAGAATCGACACCACTACATACCTACCTTATCTAACATAGCTAGCAAATGAATACACCTTTATTGAAGACAATTCATAACTAAACATAGTATAACATCGAGCAAGGCCTCATCATCATCATCCACAGCCTGAGTTCACCCACTGCTGAGTATAGGCCTCTCTTTGCCTGTGCCATTCCTTACGGTCCCATGCCAGTCTCATCCAGGTTCGGCCCGCGACACATGCGATATCGTCTGCCCATCTAGCTGCTGGACGACCAACGTTTCTGTACCCAGTTCTTGGACGCCATTCAGTTAGCGCCTTACTCCACCTATCGTCACCTCGTCTTGCCAGGTGTCCTGCCCAACTCCATTTTAGTTCCGTTATACGATTCCCAACATCTTTGAGCTTTGTTCGACTTCGTATCTCTATGTTGGGAACACGGTCTATAAGCTTGATGCCGAGCATGGCGCGTTCCATGGCTCTCTGTGCAACTCTCATCCTGTATACAGCCTCCTGCGTGAGTGTCCATGTCCGAGCAAGGCCTGCCATGCTCTAATCATGTGTATCTAGTGTAATAAGAAAAGTATAGCGTGGCGGCGTGGCGGGGGCGGAGGCGGGTGCGGGCAGGAGCGGCGGCAGCAGCGGTGGCGGTAGCGGTGTAGATTGCGGTAGCGTTGGCGGTAGTGGTAGAGTTTCCGTTGAACACCTCTATCTTCATCATCAGACCTCGGTTGTCATATATTGTCAAACGTAATAAAACTAATTCAAAAGTGACCAAAAAAAAGCAGTAGTGCTCGCATTGCTGTGTTCCGGTTTGAAGGGTACGGGTGCCGGTGAAATTACAGGCACATGAGACTTTTCATCTTTATGTCTCAGGGTGGCGGGCGCAGTGCAATGCCACATAGGGTGCGTCCTAGGTGGACGTGTCCTTTGAGGTAATGCACTGTTCATAGGCAGAGGTTACCGTTTAACATCAGGTGGGCCATCTGCTTACTCCGTCATACAGCAGTATACAAAAAAAAAGACCAAACACTACTATTCAATGGGGGCCAAACATGACTATTCTATTAAAAATCTACTTTCAGCAAACTTTGTTCTCGGGCAGTTTTAAAGCTTTTTTATATGGCATGTCCATTGCAACTCAAACTTTCTAGGTAGAAGGCTTACTTATTACGCAGGACTATTACGCAGGGTAAACAATATTTGTATATAAAATAATATCATCTCACATGAACAATAAACGAAGCCAGTTGATATTCTCATTACACTTCAGTTTTACAGCGGAGAGCTGCCGCTGACATGTTTACGGCATATTATGGAACACTGGAAAGAATTGCAGTCTTTAATCTAGCGGTTCGCCCCTCCTCGTGACGGGCGGTTCTGTGTTCACAACAAGTAACCTGGTGGAATCTTGCAACTGAATTCTAAAGCAGTTAACCTCAACCGATTGAGATGATATTTTGCATCCCTGTCAAGTTCCGATGACAATACAATATTATGGTGACAGCGAGCTGATCTGACGATGGAGATGGAAGGTGGACAACGGAACTCCTCGAGGTATAACTGTAGACTGGCCGTGCTTAGGCTCATTTTGATCAGCACACGGTTACCATCACAAATTTTATAAATTACAAGCTTTTATTTACCTTTGTATGTCCAAGTGGAATCTTGCAACTGGATTCTAAAGCAGTTATCCTCAACCGATTGAGATGATATTTTGCATCCCTGTCAAGTTCCGATGACAATACAATATTATGGTGACAGCGAGCTGATCTGATGATGGAGATGGAAGATGGACAACGGAACTCCTCGAGGTATAATTGTAGACTGGCCGTGTTTTGGCTCATTTTGATAAGCACACGGTTACGATTACTAATTTTATAAAAGCTTGTATTGAAATATTTTTTTTCACAAAAGACTTATTAATACGAGTATCTTTAAATAATGTAGTATGTATGTAGTACTATATCTTCTGTGCCCCCGATGCAAAAAAGGGGTGTTAATATGTCAGTTTAACAAAGTGGTTCAAATGCCATTTTAGCTGAACGTAAGCCCAACTACACAAAGGATACATTGTCATTCTAATGATGAAACCACATGCTGCAACCATCAGACTAAGGTAAGTAGCTACCTAATGTAATTAATTGAAAACCCTTTGTCTTTCTCTTAATATATCTGCTTAAATTAAGATTTTATTTTGGTTTTAAAAGAGAAATCTTAATTATAGTTAGACGCTGCAGTGGATGGGGTTATGTGCGTTGCAAAGTGTATTAGACAAAGTTTGGTCTTCGTTGGAGGAGGTCGATAAGGACGGGGATATAAAGCCACTAGAAAGCCAACAATGTAATTTATAGTTTTGTGAGCTGCTGCTTGCCGGATTCAATCAAATGAAAATGAAAATAAAAATATATTCATTACAAACAGTAAACAAAAAAACCGGCCAAGTGCGAGTCAGACTCGCGCACGAACGGTTCCGTACCATTATCTATAAAAACGGCAAAAAAATTACGTTCGGTGTATGGGAGCTCCTTTAAATATTTATTTTATTCAGTTTTTTAGTATTTTTTGTTATAGCGGCAACAAAAATATATCATCTCTGTGAAAATTTAAACTCTCTACCTATGACAATTCATGAGATACAGCCTGGTGACCGACGGACAGACGGACGGACAGCGGAGTCTTAGTAATAGGGTCCCGTTTTGCCCTTTGGGTACGGAAACCTAAAAAGACAACTTAAACTAAACCGTTTCGGGACTTGGCGGTACACATGTCAAAACGACCAATTGGTTTAATGGCTTGATGGTTAAAATAAACAATCGTTAAAATATACAGTTGTTCCTATGAACAATTGTCTGAACGTACTTGTGTCAGAATGTACAGTTTGTCATAAAGTAATATTGATAGAAAGAAAGAATGTCAAAATATACAGTTGGTCTAAAAGTTCTATTGATAATGCGAAAGGGTGTTAAAATGTGCCAACGGTTATAAGGTTTCATTGCTAGAATAAATGGATGTCAAAATGTACAACTGGGTCGTATGTCTTATAGCTCAATCGTCATAGATTTTTACGTCAGAAGGGGTCCTTAAAAAATATCCGAATTCAACGAAACTTTGGGATGTTATTTGTAGGTGTCCAGTAGTGATATACCTAGTTCGAACAAAAAGTACCCTGTGCTAACAGGGGGGTGTAACCAAAAACCACAAAATTTTTGCACATTTTCAGTTTTTTCGAAATATTACGAAAATGGTTGATTTTAATGGTAAACTTTAAATAGGTAATTTGTACAAGATAAAAATTCCTACAATTTTTACACATCAAAATTATTTTTTCGCTACAGAACCACCGAGATACGAGGCTTCGAAAAAGTGCAAAATTTCCTAAAATCGTAAAAAAGTAGACGAAAAGGCCTAATTTCAAACAACCACTACCTCCTCCTATTTTTTATTTCCTCATGTTTAAAGAAGAATAAAATTCCGTTAATTATAATTAAGTTAAGTTTTTATTTTTAGTTTTAAGTGACTGTTTATTTCCTATTTCTCAATTCCTCATGTTTAAAGAAGAATAAAATTCAGTTAATGAGAATTAACTTCATTTTTTTATCTTTAGTGACTAATTGTTTGTTATAAGAAGAGAATATTTAAATATATTTAGTTTTCAAATATATTTAGTAAGTATTTCGTTTTATTTTATTTACTCGTATTTTACATTTTAGCAGAACTAATTATGCTTTTTGAAAAAACTCATTGTTCTATTTCTTTCCTTTGACTGGGCTTAAGTCATATTATTAATGATGTTATTTAATAATCATGGCGAGAATATGTTTGGAAAACAGCATATCGACATGCCAGAAGCAGGGTGTATCGTCGATTAAACTCAACTGACGCGCGCATCTATGGCTTAGTATTGTTACGCACCTTCAGCCGATCTCTTTCTATTTCTTTTTTTTCGATTCCTTTCCTTTGAGACATTTTAATTGACATTGTGAAATTCAATCATTTTGTCAACGACACGATTGAAACATTAATTCTTTGTAATATTTATACAATTTGTTACTGACACGATGTGACAGTTAAACAATGTGTGAATATTTTATTTTGGCATTTACATAGTTTGACTTATATACATAATAAGGTTTTGGCATTTTGTCACTTAAACATTGATACCATTGTACATTGTACATTTTAACATTAAGGCGATTTGTCTTGTAGGACGTTTTGACATGTGTACTGCCAAGTCCCGAAACGAACTAAACAATATATTTAAGAACAAGTTAGTTTCACTGTCTGTAAATAACATAGGTTCCCAATGGCACCCACACTAGAATCAATCTATATCGTGGGCACCAATACTATCAACAAATGATTGTAAAACTCGGGTACCTACATCACTACATACATACATAGACACACGCCTTTTTACCACAAGGGGTAGGCAAAGCCTCAATGGGCCACTTTTCACATTGGATTGCACCCTTCGACCAAAGTTCATTTTATTTACGTCGATGGTTGCACCATCATGGAATATAGACGTTACAAGTGGTAAGCTCATCGCCGCCATTGCTTCCCACGACTGATTCGGCTAACGCTTTCTTCCAGTAATAACACATTCCATAATAAGCTAGCAGCCAAGACAAATCTTATACCAACGAATCTTACAAACAAGTCCAGATAATCCCTTAGTCGGCTTTTACGACTTCCACGGGAGGAGATGGGGAGTCTATTCTTGGGCCGGACATTATTTGAGTTTATTATGAAGTTATGGTAATACTAGACTATAAATCACATCAATTTTAATAAATATAGAACATTCGTTTAGTTTATTTAGAGTTATGGTGAATCGCGTAATATTAATGACATTTTTTTTATAGTTTACTTAATTAGTTACAACAATTATGCGTGATTAATGTGATAGTTTCAAATTATTTTTTGTTTACTCGAGGGTAGTACTTGGGATAGGGTATCAGAATGTAGGACCATGTTTTACCAATTTTTTTTTTTTGTTTTTTTTTTGTTTTTTTTTTTTTTGTAACAATGATGTACCTTTGTTTGACCACGATCTCACCTGTTGGTAAGTGACGATGCGGCCGAAGATGGAGCACAAAGGTCTAGAAGGCACCTATATTCTCTCTATATAGCCTTGAAGAGACCCAGATTATAGTTTTCAGGAAAGACAGACGACGGTAGTGTACCGTGTACGTGTGTGTAGTGTGTATTTGAACTATAAATACCTAATCTATCATTTCTAGTGTACAATAGTCCTTGTGGAGATAGGTGTACCTACGCTGCACGGCGATCCAAGCAAGGTTATCTAGTCACGTCCGCTACGTTTATCGCGGACACGTTCAGAGACTGTAATAAAAACTTCTCTAAAATGAAATATTTAATGCCACCCCGGTTGAGTGCTTCGCTTCAGCCGCGCCAGTGAACGCCATGTTGATTCTTAAAATAAACCGAGACTCTTCAGTGGCAGGTGCGAAGTTTGGAGACTGGTAATGGGGATAGACAGACCGTGTTTTGTAAGAGAAGAACATGTTTTCCAAAGTTATTTGTCTGGGATCTCGAAGCTTGAGAAAGAGTGGTGGGAAACTGCCAAAAACCGGGATGAGTTGAACATTTTGGGGGAGACAAAAATTTATCTGGGATTTTTATGGGATCTGTGGGACACAATAGGTTAAATAAAAAAAAACTCTGCATGAAACGTCATTTGAACCGAATAAATGGGTTCAAAATTCCAAATAAGTAATTCAGTTTAAATATTGACATTAAGGAATATAAAAAAAATCTGCGGCTTTTAGTTTAATTTAAAATTCTGCTTAGTCAGAGTTTCACAAGACTATTTGAATTTCATAAAAATCTCGACTGATTTATCTCACAAAATGAATTCAAGCATCTAAATTCCCTCGCGGTGCAAATTTAATATGCTAAAGGCGGGTCAGACTACTAATTCACTAAATTAGACTTCATAGAAAATTACCGTATGTAAAGTGACCACAGAAGCCAAATGAAGGCACAACTTGCACGACAAACACGCGCTGGTCAAATATTAATTCGGGTCACATTTGCCGTTCCGAATGTCCGTGTTTGCCGAGATACAACTTCGGACCATCGAATTTAGAATGGTTTACTTTGGGTCCCGTGTATTTGACTATTTATGTAAATTTAATCTGACTTGGTAGCGGATGGCCCGGGTGCACTAGGCATGAAAAGCCCGACTATATGCCGCTTGAGTAATGCGATATTTTACGCACGAGCGGAAATTAATTTAAACTCCAAAGGTTTTTAGTATCTACATGGCTTCAGCGGTTTAGCAGCGCCCATTGAAGGCATATTTCATGGTCGGTTGCGGCGGTAAACCCTTTTTAGATTACAAAGTCATAAATCAGGGACCATTTAAAAATATTATGTACAGAAAATAAAACATTGGCTATTTAAAATTAGCGCTATAAATAATGCTGCATTTTTTTTATAAAATTTTCATAAATTACGATCTTTTAAAAAAACACTTTGATGGGCAAAATCTAAGTATTTATTTATAAGGGAAACCAAAAAGAAGTGTTTTATCCTCATAAATCTCCAAAATGACAACGCATCACAAACAAAATTAGGCATTCTTTGGTGCTCACTAGGAATTGCTGCGCACGGGTAGTGTCGTTCCCAATTCCCAACCCCCCTATCTATCCACACACCAAATGCCAACAAAATCTGCTATAGCAGTTCCTCCCCTACAACTCTCCCCCCCCCCCCATGTTACTCGCTGATAATTTAGCTTTTTAGAGGTGAAAGAATTTTACTATAAAAACTTGCGTGAATCATAATATCATTAATTTTATAAAATCGGGAATTTTTCACATACCGTTATATCGGTGTAAGCACCGACATTATTTCGACTCATTTCGAGAGTCTTTTTCACGATAGCGATAGATATAACGGTACGTGAAAAATTCCCGTTTTTATAAAATTAGGTGAAATAATTTTTAAAATCGGGTCAGTAGTTTTTAGTTTATCCATTATTATTAGTAGTATTGGTTTCTTGTAATAAGAATTTGGATTTTACTTATTTTCATGCTCATTCCAAACCCCACATGTTATATTATTACCTACATTGTTTCTACTCTGACTGATTACCTACAGGAAACACCTTGTGTGTTAGCCATAAGTGAAATTGTTCCCTACATATGACAGGTAAGAGCTAGAGTGACAGAGGCTCATAGAGGCTGTCCATTGAGCTAAACGAGGCATTATCAAATGGCATTTAGCCTTCGATCCTCCATTTGATCGCTGTCTGTGAGGAGCTTGACAGATGATGCCGGCTTGCGCTCGTCTGCTGAGGTATTACAGGTAAATCTTACGGCTCATAGCTCAATATCGGCCTTCCCTCGAACTTACTAGGAGTATATCTATCACATACATTCATAGACACACGCCTTTTCCCCCGAAGGAGTAGGCAGGGCCTTTTTTCATCGTGGGTCGCTCAATCGCAGGAATGATAGACGTGATCAGTGATGAGTTAATTCCTGTCATTGCTGTACGATCCTTTGAGTTTAATTTTATTTATTTTCGAAAAGTAGGATTGCTGTTTTTTTACCCACGATATTATTACTTACAGTTGTTTTTTTTTCTAAAATAAATAGTTAGAATGTTCTAATATGTTGTTAAAACAACGATATGTTGAAAGTTTTTTTTTTAAATATGCCATATAGGCTCCAGTTTGAAGCAATGACGCACGCGATGAGTCCGCGTCTATAAAATGAATCTTATTCCTGTTTCTAGTGTTGTCTCCAAGTTTGGCCATTTGCCCTTTATTTTTCCAAACATGCAAATCCAGAGATTCCAAATATGTTCATATTGTTTTAATTAGTTCTTTTAGGGAAACTCGCGAGCCAAGCCTGTAAAGATAATACTGCTGCTGGCTGCTGAACTACACCCCTGTGTCAGAATACAGACAGACGGACGGACGACGTGCGGCGTAGACTTAGTAATAGGGCCCCATTTGGCACGCACCAAAAGCCCCTTACTCGTTATCGAAATATACACTTCTGGACACATCTATTGGCCCACCTTGCATTTTCAGTTTCGTTTAGTCCTAGCTAAAAATTTATATAAGGTCGAGCAAAGTTTTTATACAGTTTTGAACCAGGCACATTCATAATTTTAATCAATGGTCTTTTTTGAAATTTCGATCTCATAATTTAAAGAAACAAAAGACAATTTGGAGCCTGTTCGTTGATATCAAACAATCGAATACTAAGAAAACTTGATTTTATTGGTTTACTTGGATTTAATTCTTGAAAGTGTGATTTTTCTCTTTGATTTTGCAACAAACATTACTTATTCTTAACATTAAGGTGAGGTTCTATCAATAATCTATGGATACTTCGCCTGAAGTCGCCGCCCAAGCTGTGGCACTTATCCAGGCTGGACATAGCCAAATAAATGTGAGTGCTCAACTTAATTTAAGTCGATCTGCGGTACGAAATGTTTATCGGAGGTACCTAGAGGCTGGCGGCTTTGTTCGTCGCCAAGGAAGGCCACTATCTCGGGTCACAACTGAAAGGCAGGATCGATTCATCGTGACGACCAGCTTGAGAAATTGTCACCTTACCTCCATTGAGATACAAAACCAACTTCGCGACTTCCACGGAGTAACTGTGAGCGCTCGAACTGTTTGGAGAAGGTTAAAAGAACACGATATGGTACCACACAAGCCAGCGAATGGCCGCAAACTAACGCGAGCCCACCTAACAGAGCGTCTTCATTTCGCGCGCACTCATTTAAATTGGACTCAGCAGCATTGGAGCCGTGTACTCTTTTCTGATGAGTCTAAAATTGCGTTACATAGCAATGATGGAAGGAAGAAGGTCTACCGACGTAAGGGAGGGCGTTTTGCACAATGCTGCTTTGAAGAGAGGGTTGCTTATGGCGGTGGCTCATGGACTGTCTGGGGCGGTATATCCGCGAGCGGCAAAACTCAACTTGAGGTTATTACGGGACCACGGCTGCCAACATTAAATGCTGAAAGGTACATTCGTGAGTGATTAGAACCTCACGTGATGCCATACGTGGACCATGTGGGCCCAAATTTCCTTTTTATGCATGATAATGCAAGAGCCCATACGGCCGGCATCGTCAGGGAATATCTTCGGGATGTGAACATCACAGTTATGGACTGGCCAGCCAGAAGCCCAGACATGAACCCGATTCAGCACATGTGGGACGAGCTTAAAAGACGTGTTAGGGCTCGTCAGCCAGTTGCCCAGACGATGCAGGAGTTGAAAACTGCCATAGAAGAGGAATGGGAGATGATCCCTCAAAATTTCATAGAGCGGTTGATAAACTCTATGCCTAATCGTATGAGAGCTGTCGTAGATGCCCATCGAGGCAACACGCGTTATTAAATTAATCCTTTATTTGATAAAACATGTTTTTTAATCAAAAATCAACTGCCTTCATCAAGGCGTATACCCGACTTGTTAGGCGTAGCTCCATGTCGTGTAGTATTCTGAATTCAAAATTTAAAACAATACGATCGAAAAAGATGGTAAAATGTATCAGGTTTAAAACTGCATCAATAGTTTTTGTTCAATCTAGCAATCATATTAAAGTAGGGGCCATAGAAACCTAAACTCTAAGGTGGGCCAATAGATGTGTCCAGAAGTGTATAATATCGCTAGTAGTGTCAATAGTGTGACTAACTGACTGACTGACTGACTATCAACGCACTGCTTAAGCCGGTCCTACAGGCCTGAAATTTGGGCCCTTTCGTGGTCTACTTTTTTGATGTGCACTAAGCAAGAAATTTTGGAAATTCATTAATTTACCTTTTATTACTAAATTAATTATCTTGATTTAAAGCGCGACGATCTTAAAAGTAGACCGCTTTCAAGCATAGTATACCATTATGAAAATAATACCCTCACGTGCAACTACTGCAAACGCACGTTTACAGCCAAGATAGGGTATGTAAGTCACATAAGAGCGCACCCGCGAAGCTCTTCCATATAAAGCAGTAAACAGTCGCCGTGGCTGAAATCGGCCTGGATGACATCATCATCATAATCATTTGTAAATTCACTGTAAAAAAATGTTCTACTTAATTAACCATGTGAAAGTTATAGCAGTTTCCTACTGAAAATTTTATTCCATTTCTAAACGACTTCGAATTTTGTACTTTTTCTTTCACCTAATGGTCGGCAAAGACTCTTTAAGTTGAACATATATATAATTCTGTGATGCAACGGTTTTTCACGTGACTAATAATTGTTTTTCGTGATTTTCACTTACTTTTGGTTCCGCGAGCGCTATTATTTCAGTTTCAAACTTTGCTGAACTTTAATGAGATAGAAAGACGCCGAATTCGGCTGTTGTATGCGCCTTAATATTTATAAAAATAGCTCCGCTTCTGTATATATTAGCTTTATTATAACGGTAGAAGCATAACGCCCTTTCAAAATGTTATAGCGAGAGCACATTTGGTGCATATGCTCATAAAATTTACATGAGTGTGTTAATATGCAAAGCGTTTTCGCCACAGCAACACATTGGATATGTAACTACTGTTACCCCGTTCAATATACAACGCAACACAGAAAAGTGTAGTAATCTACACTATCTACCTCTACACGAATATAATAAAGATAATAGGAAAGATTTGTATTTTTGCATGTTTGTAATGAATAAACTTCAAAAACGACTGTTCAGATTTCAAAAATTCTTTCATCATTGGAAAGCTACATTCACCCTGAGTGACATAGCCTACCAGCGGGGGGGATAGGAGAGGGGGGGGGGGGGGTTCACCCTGAAACTACCCGTGCGAAGCCGGGATGAGTCGCTAGTTTTAGATACAAGTAATTAATTTTGTAAAAATTTAAATAACCCTCAACGCAATGAAGCAGCTGTACCGATTTTGATCAAACATACTCGTAGCTAAGAACACTCCAGATAAATTCACATTATGCGTCGGGGTTTAAAATACAAATTAAACTGTTGGGTTGTGTGAACGATCTAAAGTTACCCCAACTGACCCAAATCACTACCAGACGCAAGCGTCCCTAAGATGCTGGCTGCATTGCCACGCTGAATGGCAATACTAATGCGTTGAGTCAGATAAGAGCCAGCTCTCGGGTCACGTATCGCTTTCAACCAGAAGCCCTGAAAGAAAGAGAACCCTGAGAAGGGTGTTTTTGTTTTGTTCTAAAAACCAATTTCTTAGTCTTTAAAATTATGTTAAAATTAATAGAACCTCGTTTGTTCTGTACTACCATGTAGATATATCGCCAACACAAATTACCAAATCACGCCTAACACACGCGTGAACCAACGACCCGTACCAGATGACCGTCATTAATAATAATATTCAATGTAAAACCATATGGATTGCTTAACAAATTACTGTGGTACAGTTGTGGTACAGTGTACCACAGTCTAAAAGTAGAACGGCCAGTTTGGTAGCCATACAACCAAAACCTTAAAACAAGTCGCATTTTTCTTATATAGGTATATGATTCGATTTGAATGTAGACAATGTTACAGAAAATGTTTTAAACAAACTCCCTGAATCGACAGTATTTGATATGCAAATAAATAAATAAATAAATAATGCTGGACAAGTTCACACAACATTATCTAGCCCCAAGAAAAGCCAGAGCTTGTGTTATGGGTACTAGTTAACTGATATACTTAATACAATACATTACATAGATAGATATTTTTTTATTATACATAGAAAACACCCAGAACACCCTGAACAAATATCTGCAGATCGCACAAATATTTGTTCAAATGGTGTATAATGCAATATTTTGAAGCGGCCGTGACTTTGTCTGCGTGGAATTTTTTGAAGGGTTCTAACAAAATGTCCGACAGTCGTCAAGAGCGAGACAAGGCAACGCAGGAACATCCTGCCGCAAGTTCTGTAGAACCAATCTCGACTACCACCCTAATGAAAAACTGAAGCTGACGTTTTTAAATCTAAAATAGGCTTGCGTTTGTCTACATCTCACCTGATGGTAAGCGACGATGAGGCTTATTTAAGCACGCTCGCCTAGAATATATCTATTCACTCTTCGTTTGAAGATGCCCAAGTTGTATGACAAAGGGAATAAAGAGGCCGGAAGAGAGTTCCACGCCTTTGCTGTCCGCATGATAAAAGAGCTCGAGAAACGGTTTGTACGCGACGGTGGTAGGTATGACGACAATAAACGGGTAAAACGCTTCTCCACGTCTGTTCGTCAGGTGGCAGAATGGAGACGAGGGGATTAAATCGTGCAGCTCCTGAGCACACTCACCGAAATGTATGCGTTAGAAGATACTCAAACACGCAACATGTTTGGATGTAGGTAATTATTCAATGCACCATGTCGATCTATAATCTATATTTTGGCAACCTCTTAATCGTCGTTTCGTATGAGGTAGTGCTGGCCTCTGGTGTCAGAATTTGTCAAGCCGCTCGAGGGCCTCTGACATGGCTTATCGACTGCTATTAATCAATAACAGCCGGGACCGACAGCTTAACGTGCCCTCCGAAGCACAGAGCGATGGAAATCCACACATAACTTAGAAAAGTTATTGGTGCGGAGCCTAGGATCGAACCCGGTATCGTTGGATTCTGAGTTGCAGTATTGAACCGTTAGGCTACCATCGCTCTTAATTAGAACTTCTTGTATAAAATTGAGTACCAAATGTTTCTGCCAAGTTTTATTAAAATCGTATATGTATATCGTATATGACGTATATGGCGGCGCAGCATACTTCCCTCCTTTTGGGGGGAAAAAACCGTGTAATTAAATGGTTGAACCTGTAGGCATATCAAGTTTCGTCAAGATTAGTTGGAAAATACGACCTTTAGGTTCGCGAAAACCAACATACCTACATCCGGACAGATGAAAGATTTGTTTTGCCTGTTTTTGTGAAGACCTCGCTCGGTTAGCTCGCTCGGTCAAAGATGACTACGACCGGTACCACCGTCAAAACTACTCATTGTGTTCGGCTATTCTCTGCAGACTGTGACCTAGCGTCACGCGTGCCCTTAACCATAGCAGGGATGATTTTTCAATCCGTGCCCATTATTTGGCGATTACAAGGGTGGGTCCGGTTCCCAGACATTTTGGGGGTGTTTTTGCCAGTTTCCGCGGCCCGCTGACAGCGGGAGGGTGATAGCAATGATTTATAGGCGAATGTGTCGGTGGGGAAACGTTATTTTTTAAAAGGTTTATCTTAACCGTTTTTCGTTCGAGTTTGTTTTTAGTGATATCGTGGCGGTTGTAAGCGGAATTATAAGATAGTAGATTAATATGGCATCTTAAAATTATAATTAAACATTATAGTTTTATAAGATACGGAAGGCGTTAGAATTTTGAATTTTACTTTGTTTGTGTCATTTTAGCACCAATTTTAACATAAATCTAAGGTATACCTATTGGGTATTCATAAATATATGAGTTTCAACTCAAAACTGTGTAATTCGTTCAGTTAGCATTTTTTTGCTTATTTCAAAAGATCTCAAGACTTCAAGGGATTCTCGGCTTGGGAATTTAATTAATTAATTCAATTATTTTAGAGCTTGAGTTTAGATTTGAGTTGAGGCTTCCCACAATATACAAAACGACTTAGAGAAATACTGCTCACAGAGAGATAGATAAACACCTAATTACATACCCACATATTTTTGGCCCCACATTTCTTGTATGGTGTATATCAGACACTACTATTCTAGACCGCAGACATAAAGGTACAACATTTGTAGATTATGCAAACATTTGTCCTGCAGCGGGGTTCAAACCCTGCACCTCTCCTGTCCTATTAGTCTGTGCTCTACCTACCTACCGTCTACCTAAAATATGATCTCGTTGTTAATTTCTAAGTCAAAAGCTTCTTCTCTAATATTTAATTGATGTGGTGAGTATCTTATCACACTGAAATAATCATATATTATTATAATTGTGATTTAACTTGTTAATTTTATTGATTTACTAATTATGTTCTATCTTATTATTATTGTTTTTATTTCACCTGTAACATTATTGTTATCAATAAATGAATTATGAATTATAAAAAGTTTTCCTAAGTAACTAGGTAATATAACACATATATTATTTTGGAATCAGTGTTTGAATAGTACATCACTGGACTGCATAGCGCACACCGTTTAGTCCGAGCTAAAGCCAGAAAAGGCGTCCAATCACGGAGCTTCAGATCCTTCCTTCATTAGAGCTGCATCAAAAAGCTTATTCAGCTCAAATTAAATTGACTCAATAATCCCGGCTCAGCGATAGTTGCTTTGTCCAATGAAGCCAGTTTTCCGATGCTTCTCGCAAAAAAGAAAACACGGTGCATGCAATCAGCCGTCCCCGCCACGATTAGCTTGGGAGAGCCGATGACACGTACACCCTTCGTTATTATGCCTATGCACATTCAGTGCAGCTTGTTCTAGCTTGTTATTTTAAATTGGACGGCACACGATAATAATAGAATCATCTGTATTGATGACGTGCCGTTTGTTCCTATTGTTTAAACATTATAAACTTATTTATTTTTTATTTTACTTTACTTGGATTGACGGATCAAGCAGATCGTCCATCTGATGTTAAGCGGTATCCTCTGCTATGAACAGTGCATTAAGTATCACAAAGGTTCCTTTTTTTTTCTACTTGGAATGGCTTTTCGAGCTGATGGCCCACCTGAAGTTAAGTGGTACCCTCTGCCTATGGACGTCCACCTAGGATGCACCCTATATGGCATTGCACTGCGTCCGCCACCCTGAGACATAAAGATGAAAAGTTTCATGTGCCTGTAATTTCACCGGCACCCATACCCTTCAAACCGGAACACAGCAATACGAGCACAGCTGCAGAAATAGGTATGGTGGTAGTACTTCTCCGGAAGCACCCTTTCACAAAAAAGCTCTACTAAACATGCATAAATATAAATAAGTACAGCTCGTAGCGTGACGGCATTTCAATATCTGAACCGAATTGGACAAGTCTCCCAAATTAAGCGTAAACCACAGTTTATTAATATGGAGTTCGTTATCAGAACAGATAGGTTCGTAAAACTGTGTTCAAGAGTCAAACTCATCAATTTAAACAATCATTGTAAGAGAAAACGATGAATTTAGAGTGAAAATTAAGTGATCAGACGCAGTAGTCCTTTGGTAAAGAGAAGAAAATACTAAAACAACTTTTGAGCTTTGGCGAGTTAACGCGAGCTTCCTTGTGAAATACTATCCGTTATTTTGTGAAGTAACAGCGAGGGCCAAGTTTTCGGGAGATACGAGAAGAGTCTCGAAGTCTGAATTTCTATTGTGCCACGATAGTGAAAAATATTTTTTTGAAAATAACTAGTTGCGAAGTTTTGGGACGTCGATTTCATCAGGCTTACAGACATTATGTGGCACAAGCTGAGACACGTCCGCTTTAGATTTCGTAATACTTTAAGCAAGCTTGTGGAGCGAAGTTTGCGAGTTGTGGAACGTCGCAGGTGCTGCATCGAATACGTCTCGATATTCACGGGTCGGTCGTGCACCTACAAATAGCAGAGTTGCTTGTTAGAAGCGCATATGCATTGCGCTCAGTAAAAATACCAGTAGTACTACTCACGCGCAGTGAACGAGTTGACGTATGTAAATGGTGTCAACGAACATTTTATCTTAAATGGCACCTGAAAAAAAACGAATACTCAACAATTTGGGAAGTCAACGTCATGTAAACCAAAGGCCGTTTGTCCACCAGCCCCGTCACCGTCACGTCACCGAGAACGAGATGACGGCGCCAAAGTAGCGATACGTACATTTACTCTAGCCGCGTGTCCACCACACGTCTGTCACTGCGACGGCGGTGGTGGACAAATAAATAAATAAATAATGCTGGATGCTCATCACAAAGTATTTGACGGGTTGGAATGAAACTTGGTATATATTTATATCATGTATCCATAGATAACATCTTAAATATTTATAAATCCAAAAAACGAAAGGGTTCCTGTAGAATAGGCAGTGTTGTCTGTGGGGGAAATATTTTAAACAAACAGATCCGATTCCAAAAAAAATATTTCACTTAAAGGAAGCTACATTATCGCTGCGTTTCGTTAGCTCCTGCCTGCGGCTACGCTTGCGTTATGTGTAGGCAGTTCCATTCAACTCTTATATTTGGAGTGTGGATGGATGCTGAGGGGGAGGGAGCAGATGATCCCTCTCCTGCTCCCTCCTCTCCCGAGGGAGACTGTTTCTTATCCCGACACCACGCGTGCAAAACCGTGGAAAAAGGCTAGTTACGACATAAATTCCTGAAAGTAAAATACCTTATTTAGCAGTTAGCCACTGACAAAACATTAGGTAGGCACGAGATTTGTAATGGACGAACAGTTTTTATTGGAATTGCAATAATTGTTCCTAAAAAATTTACGATAGATATTCCCAGTCTTACTTTATTTCACTATCCACTCTCCAGTTTATGTTTCCATGTCGGAAACCCCGTGGTATGCAGCGGGGGAGCATCGGACGAGATAACGAACCCGCTACGTGCTTCTCCCGACTTTGCCTGTCAAACTTCCGATTGATTTGCCAAATAGTTTGCCCGTTTCGCCGTCTGGAAGCTTGGGAGCCACTGACTGATAATGTTTATTTTGTTTTGAGAAGTGTGTAAGGTATTTTTGGATAAACTGTATCGTCTGTTTGATTTTTTGCGATGATTGTAATTTTACATTTAAATAGCCAGAATAGTAGATAGTAACATACCACTACAAAAAATGAACAGTACAGGAAAATTATTCAGTTGATTTCTAGAACAAAAAATTGCATCGTCACTAATCACACAGGTGAAATTATAGTCCAAGAAAGTAATATCATATAAAACGGACAAGTGCGAGTGAGACTAGTGCTCTGAGGGTTCCGATCCGTAAATTATTACAAAATTATGGAGTAATTTATGGAGTAAAAAGCCAAAATTCCTATTTTTCCCTGTATTTGTGTCACAAAGTCTCCTGGCATTCCAAATTTCAGAATTGTGAGGTTACTGTAAGTTTGTACCCTAGAGGTTTTTCATTTTCGCGATTCCATTAAAAAATATACATCTATTGCCATATATTTTTAATGCAGAAGCTCGATTTTTTACAAGCTTTTAATTAACTTGCAATGTATGTCCGGATGGAATCTTCCATATTAATTTTAAAGTAGTTATCCTCAACCGATTGAGATGATATTTTGCATACCTGTCAAGTTCCCATGACAATGTAATATTATGGTGACAGCGAGCTGATCTGATGATGGAGACGGAAGGTAGACAACGGAATTCTTCGAGGGATAATAGTAGACTGGCCGTGTTTAGGCTCATTTTGATCAGCACACGGTTACGATCACTAATTTTATAACTTACAAGCTTTTATTTAACTTTGTATGTCCGGGTGGAATATTGCAGCTGAATTTTAAAGCAGTTATCCTCTACTGGTTGAAATTATATTTTGCATACCTGTCAAGTTTTGATAATAATGCAATATTATGGTGACAGCGAGCTGATTTGATGATGGAGACGGAAGGTGGACAACGGAACTCTTCGAGGGCTAATAGTAGACTGGCCGTGTTTAGGCTCATTTTGATCAGCACACGGTTACGATCACTAATTTCATAAAAGCTTGTATTGAAAAAATTTTTTTCACAAAAGACTTATTAGGACGCTAAACTCACAGACCATACTTATTTGGTGTAAATTTCAGGTCTGGACCATTCCTTGACAGACAACAAAGTGATCCTATAATGGTTCCGTTGGAACATTTTCAGTTACAGAATCCTAAAAACTACTAAACCTACAAAATATCCATCATGTCTTCGCAGAACAGTCAAAAACTCTATCTATAAAGTGTGTCATGGATCAAATAACAATCTGTTTGGTGGCCATTCATAATTTGACCTGCAAATGTAAGTACCTAGGTTCGTGTATCTGCACAGTAGTCTGAAAAGCTAGCATAATTTCTGGCGTGTCATGAGATATTGCGCAGTTTGTCTCAGTGACAGCGCAGAAAATTATAGCTTCGTTAGGTCGTTATTTATTAGATGTTATAGGTGTAGGTGGGAGACTAATTATGTGTTTAATCTGTGGGTGACGCGGTAGCGCATTTACGTGATGTTGTTTTAATTTGTTTGTAATCTACTCTATACACTACCTACCTTGTTTTATTTTTAACCCCCGACGTAAAAATGACTGGGTGTTATAAGTTTGACGTGTCTGTCTATGTATGTGTGTGTTTGTGTGTTTGTCTGTCCCATCGTAGCTCCCGAACGGATGAACCGATTTAGTTTTTTTTTTGTTTGAAATATGAATTTATCGGGAGTGTTCTTAGCTATGTTTGATCAAAATTGGTTCAGCCGTTTAATTGCGTAGAGGGTTTTTTAATTTTTATAAAAGTATATTGTTTTTGTAACCACTAACCTATATCTTGATATATGGTCTGTGTTTTAACCTAATTTTTAGGCACTTACTGGAAGAAAGCGTTAGCAGAGTCAGTCGTGGGAAGAAATGGCGGCAATGAGCTCACCACTTATCACGTCGATATCCAACGATGGTGCAACCCACGGTGAAAAGAGCCCATTGTCCTCTACCTACCCCTTCGGGGGAAAAGGTGAGTGTCTATGTATGTATGCAGGTATGTAGGTAAGTTTTACCTCATTTAATATTTGTATAGTAGAAGACTGTCGTTCCTGAAACAATAATAAACATCGACGTGGCATTTCTGGTCTGAGATACCCCTTCTTCTCCTCCCGTGGATGTTGTAATCGGCGAATATGGGATGGGCAGCAGCGCTCGCCTAAATACTCCACAGTGTGGAGTACACACCTATACTGCGATCATCAACCTGCCTTCCAAGCGTGGTGACTTGGTCAGCCCAGGGAAGCTTCGTTCACCAGGGAGCGTCTACTCCTGCTGGCGATGTTTTTTTATCTATTTTTTTTTACTGCATGAGTGTGTGACAGTACAAGCAGATGGCCCACCACATTTTAAGCGTTAACCTCTGCCTATAACAATGCATTACCACATAGGTCACGTCCACCTGGACGCGCCCTATGTGGCATTGCACTGCGCCCGCCATCCTGATACATAAAGATCATGCCTGTTTACTGGCACCGTTACCCTTCAAACCAGAATACAGCAATGCAAGCACTACTGCTTCGCTGCAGAAATAGGTATGGAGGTATAACATCCCCGGACGAACTCTTTCACAAAAAAGCTCTACTACTTCTAAAAATGATGATGATGATAATGATGATGATAAGTTTCCTCAGTGCTATAAAATATTTTAAGTAGGTTCCTACACTAAATTTTCATTTCTTTTTCACGAAATAACTAAAATAAAAATAAAACAGTCTTTTATACTAGTTTTTCATGGAATATACCGCTTTGCATTTCTTGGTGGATCTGAGTCGGCTTTTGCGCTCTGTCCGTCATAAAGGACGAGCTTCCTTGTGGATTATTATTTATGAAAATTTCATTGCATTTAACTTGAGTTTGTTCAGCAAAGATGTATGACTTTTAAGCTTCAAGCCGAACCGTTTAGTAAATTTAAATGTAGAATTTTGGTTCAGGTTGAATGAATTCGTTTTATAAAATTAAACAATACGTAGGATTTACAAAACATATGTAGGTTATATTTATTATTAGCGACTCGCCCTCGCACGGGTAGCCCCGGTGAAAAACAGCCCCCCTCCTCCCCTCCCCCCCTATGTGCTTTTCTTGGTTCTAAGCTACCTCCCCACCAATTTTCAGCCAAATCTGATCAGCCGTTCTTGAGTTATAAGTGGTGTAATCAACACGACTTTGTTTTATATATATAGATTACGTAGTAATAGTAATAGCAGCTTACTCACTGAATATCCTGAGTTACATTGTGTTCTTCGACAACTTGATGGTTTTGTACTAGCGTAGAAAGAAAATTCTAAAAAAATATCTAGGACGAAAAACTCGATGACATTCGCTACCGCATTGGGCCCTTATTCGCTATGAGATAGGAGATTCCTTGCTAATTACGTGTGACGTCATAACGTATTCTAAACGATGATTCCACGCAGATATCGTAACAAGCCCGCGTTATGTTACGTTTGGTCATAGCGAATAAGGGGGTTGGTCACAGCAGTTTACGTTGTTTGCAAAATAAGGGTGTTATGACCTCTATTATGTGTCTGTATGTCACTCTGTCTCGGTCTTAAACAGTGGAAACGATTCGAATGTGTTTTTTTAATTTTAAAGCAAGTTTTCCAGCGATGTTTCTTATCTTAGACATGTTTTATTAAAATCGGTTCAGCCGTTTCACAGCGTTGGTTTTTTTTACATTGATAGCCCTCTGTTTAACCACGATCTCACCTGTTGGTAAGAGATAATGTGGCCGAAGATGGAACTCAAAGGTCTAGAAGGCACCTATTCACTCTAGCCTTGAAGAGACCCAGATTATAGTTTTCAGGAAAGACAGACGACGGTAGTAAGTATTAAACACTCAGTTTGTATTAAACTGCTAAACGTTTAGTAAGAAGGTATACTAATGAGGTAAGGATGGTACCGAGCCGTGAGCCTGCACGTCCTATGATGAAAAGGAGATAGTGAAATCAGATCGTGAAGTTCCTGGGAGCATTCCCCGACATGAAACCTAAACTTTTACAAAATTAACTTATGACTATTTTAGTTAGGGATAGCGAAGCTATATGTCTAGCTTTAATAAGGAGGGGTAATGAGTTTTGCATTATGTGTCTTTATATGTATGGACTTGTTATTATTATTTATTCTGTGGTATGGATGAACCTTCAGAACTCTAAAACCAAAGAACCGATTTTTCAATCATACCGTCTAATTTTCCGTTCCATGTACCAATTATTCAGATATTGTGATTGCTAACAAAACCAGCGAGATAAACTGGCTGCTATTCGGCTGGCCGGGCGGAGATCACAGGATTAATGTTTGCACGGCGATTTCTAACTAACGTAGCTTGCCGTGACGGCAAATATTATGCGGACAACGGGCCCCCGAGCACTCTATGAGATAGCCGGCAACGTCCATACATTCATTCCAGCTTTATTATGAGAGCTGCACGTTATACTAGAAATGATCCGAGTTGAGAAGCGACACGTGCCACTCGTGTCTTCATATCTGATAAATGAATCACTTTCTTTGATATTGAACTCTCAACATCAGAATGCCTACAAGCAACTGCTGGACATAGGCCTCCCCCATAAAATGCTACGACGAACAAACCCTCATCTTCTATACGTGTTTAAAGCGGCTGCCCGACCAACCTTTCGGTTATACGCGGTAGCGCACTTTACCTGGCTGAGGCCAGGACCAGTTGTGGTGTGTCTTGCCGTCCAAACATAAGAGACTTACAATTTGGGTACTCATGCGAGTTGCTCGTGAACTTTGCAGAACACTACCATTTCTCCAAAATGGTATCGGAGCGGTCATTGTCACTCACCACCCGCACCCAGAAAGGGTGCTAGCTTTAACCCCAGCTAGGGATGTTAGAGCAGCTAGCTACCATTTCTCCATGAGTGGTACCGGAACTGTAAAAAAGTGCGCTCACTTCTCGGCACATGACGAACACGATTTTTTTGGTCGAACAGTTAAAAGTCGGCTCTTTCCACCGACTTCCTGCGACTTATATAATGTCTTTGAGGGGCCTTCTGTGTCGCTCGGTTTGTAGTGCCGCCGAGGTGTGTCCAGCCTAGAATATACCTCTCCCTCTCCTCCATTGGATGTCGTTAAAGCCGACTAAAGGATGGCCAGTAGCAACCTGAGTTATTAAAACTACTACTGCGATCACTAATCCACCAGCCTAGCGTGGTGATTATGGCACCCTCGCCTGCCCAAGGTAACTGTTATGGAATATAGGCTCTCGAAAAACCAGACGTCGTAGAAGGGGATTTTGAACTCTGGTCAACATTAATTCCAGCTTTATTATGAAAGCTGCTGTTGTCTCGAGTATCCAATGAGTCACTAGAAACAGACAAGTGAGCCACGTATTTACAAATCGGTTACTATTTTATGTGAGTGAATCAGCTTAATTGAGCTGGGTCGTTTCTTTTCTGAAAGTTGCCTGAAAGATGTAAATATTACCAAATAGTATGATATGGACACAGTATGGTGTCGTCGTCGTTCATGATGAATGAGATTTAATATGAGGCTGGCATTAACGAATCATGATCATAATGAAACGAGAATACTTTCATGATCATGATCACGGTTATAACAGACTCTTAAAACAATTAGGTACCAACTGTAGAGTTGAATATTACTTAGAGAAGGGTCATTGACTTTTCTCAAAGTAATATTTTAATTTACCGATGATCTCAGTTTAGAAAGTTAAGTTTATAATCTGCAGTGACACTGATCTGTCTGAGTCGCTTCTATTTCTCAGTGATTCATGCACGTCTAGTGGCCAGTCACTTTCTTGAACATGATCACTGATATGAATCACTCTCATATATATTCGATACTCTGCCTTATTGACTCTTCTGTAAAATGCATTTATTATTTAGAAACGTTTCAGTTTATAGTCTGAAGTGACACTGTCGGTTCTATATCTCAGAGATTAATTGATACATCTCTAGTGGCATTATAAGAGCCTTTGTCAGCTGTATGTATCAATGCTTTCAGCTCGTTGATTATATTGACGACACTGTGCTGGTGCAAGGTAATTGGAATGGCAAAGATAAAGTTGGACTTGATTAAATTTGGATCCGTCCGATATATAGCTGGCTAATAGATCCTGTGCACAGTTCAGTGCTGAATGAAATAAGAACATATTATTTACGTTCTCGTAGTTTTATTTTAAATTCTTATCCATATATAGGTTTAAGCATATAATTACTATTTTTATGAAGTCTTTTATATTAAAAGTCAATAAAATTAAATAGGAAAAACATAACTAATTATTATAAATCAAAAATTATTATTTTATCGGCAATTAGTTGAATAATTAGTCAAATAAAAAACAGTTTGTAGTAACTTGAACAGTCGTAAGTCAAACATAACATTGGACAGTCAGAAAAAAATACATTAAATAAAAACACATAATAATAAAAACAGTAATAGTAAAAGTAAAGGTAAGTAAAAGTAGTAATAAAAACATTGTAATCATAAATAGAATGCTCAATCAGCAACTTTCGCAGTTTGTGCGCGCCGATGGTCGTCGTCGGGAGGCGGTTGCATGTTAGGTCCCATCACGTGAAGCAACTTCGACGTTTTGTGACCCGTCGTGAATGCTCCCTCTACTGTGCCATGCCTACCTCTATGCTCTACTGTGTCATATTGAATGTATGACCGTTTCCGTAACTTGCATATTAAGGAGGACGCGCACGCTTGCGGCGCGAAATTCAAATTTTTTGGTGTTTTTTGCCCATTACAGCTCATCAACACTTCTTCACATAACGAAAGTTGAGTTCGCGACGACTAGGAGACTTAACACACATATTTTTATTGATAGTATCTCATAAATATCATCAGTTTAGCTATAATACCCCTAAACACATTTTTACAGTGTTTTTGTTTGTTTAGGGGTATCGTAGCTAAACTGATGATATTTATGAGATACAATCAATTAAAACATGTGTGTTAGGTCTCCTAGTTGTCGCGAACTCAACTTTCGTCATCTGAAGAAGTGTTGGTGACCTGTAAGGGGCAAAAAACACCAAACAATTTGAATCTCGCGCCGCAAACGTGAGCATTCACCTTAATCAAAGGACTTCTTTCGAAAAAAAAACTGCAAAAGTATCTATGAATATTTTACCATTTCACTATCACACTATAGTTCAGGGGATCGATTTTTGAGAGTCACTGAGTGACTAGAAGTCACGAATGACAAAACGACATCGATGACTTTGAAATCACTTTTTACCAAATGTCATATTTTTGAGTCATACTTTGTCTACCAACTTGCAAATATTTCACAGTCGTTGTCTTTGACATACTACGTATCTGTCCATTATTAGTTTGTCTGTTCCACTATACTAAGTCCATGGTTCCACTCACCACAGACAAAACAGTTTACTACGTTCGGACCATAGATAATAATTATGTGTGGGTGGAATAGGAAAGCCACAAGATAAAGAGTAAAATTGAGTAAATACTATTCATAAATGTCAGTGCCAAAATAGTCACGGAGTGATTTCAAATCGAGTGGGTAGAGGCACTCGTATTGATATCATATAGTATGAGAATTTTAGTCAGCGGTGATTTCCAAATAAACGATTTTTTGGAAATCGGTGACTAATAGTCATTTTGCTGACTATTATACATTCGCTGACACTCAAAAATCGATCCCCAGAACGTATTTATTCATTTTGCTTCATTTTGTCGATAGTAATCTCGCAATTATTCATTAAAATAATTTATTTACTTACATTACAGATAGGTATAAGTCGGCATAATAATGATGGCAACGCAATATTTTACAGACATCATTTCTCCCGGTAACATCACCACAGCTTCAGTTATTACAGCTGGTAACGTGACATCCCTAACAAGTGTAATTAACCTAATTCACCTTGAGCATTGAAATAGAATACTGCACAGATTTGAATGCGTTTTTTACCAACAATAAGAGATATAGTGCGAGAGAAATCACTTTTTGTGGTTCCGCCGCTCCGTCCCTGTTACCTACCTATTGGAGACAGGATCGATCAGGAACAAAATTATAGTAATAAGACGATGGATCGATCTCAATGGATCGAACAGGAACTACGCCTATTAGCTAACCTGACTACATTTCGTCCTCGGTCGTCTACGCGATAGCACGTCGGATGTTTATAGAAAAATGCTAATTGCGCCATAGTGAACTGTAAAAATTCTTCGAAATCAGCTAGCCTTGTGGATGGAGGTATTTTGTGGCAATGTAGGTACAAAATAAATCAGTACGCTTGGTTTCATACAAATTTACGAGTTAGCGGTGTCTATCTTGATATATGGTCTGTGGTATAGGTAGAGTATGGAGTGACTAAGCTGCTACCACGATTCTCTCTTCATCTACTGAAACATTGCGCTGCAATTATGGACCGTCCGTATAATTAATGGTGCAATTCGTTCGGTTTCGAAAATTATGTCGATGATTAAAATTATCCCTTTGTTGTCATAATACGATAGTTTTTTAAACAGCTTACGGGTAGAGAATCTTATAACATATAATATCCTACTTTAGACTAATATCAAAGTTACGATGTTTGGATGTTTGTTAATCAATCGCCGAAATAGCTGTACCGATTTCAATTATATAATAAATAAGGTCTTTATACTTTTATGGTACTTATTACTAAGGTATACCTACGTAATCTAGTAAGAAACAAACAAAAACCACATAAAAAAATAATGCTTGACAGTTCACACAAAATTATCTAGCCCCAAGCTAAGCAGAGCTTGTGTTATAGGTACTAAATAACTGATATATTTAATACAATACATTACATAGATAGATATTTTTTATTATATATAGAAAATACCCAGAACACCCTGAACAAATATCCGCAGATCGCACAAATATTTGTTCCGAGGAGGGAATCGAACCCGCAACCTCCTGAAAATTAAATTTTGGTACACGAAAGATTTTTTTGGTATCTGTATTGAGCTATAGGCTACATTTAATCCCGGTAAAACGCGAGCGAAGCCGCGGGCAGTCAGTAGTAATTTATAAAAATGTGTAAGTTTCATTTATTATAAAGTAAATCGGATTTTAGACACTTTCACAGCCAGTTTATGACTTTTCTAGCACGCGAGCGGTCATGTTTGGAGTTACGACAAAATTAAAATTTTATAGGTCGAACGCATCTTGATATTTAAATCTATGATAATAATACCAATATTTTTAGGCGGGGTTAAATATAAATGGGCGACAAGAATCTCTCAATATAGGTAGGTACTTATTACCTTATCACCTGTCTATTCATAATTACTCTCTAGAGAATAACGACTGAACGAAAAGTCAGTTTTACGACGCGATTTATCAGGTGAAGAAAGCTGACTGTGAAATATTGTCGTCATTAATACAATAGCTATATTGCTTCAACAAAACAAAGAGCTTTGCAGATGACAAAGTATAGGCCATCAGTTGTTTAAGGTTTAAAAGGGAATCAGGGATTTGAAGATGCATAAACATTAATTGTTCTTTGGACAGGCCAGAATGGGAAAGTATTAGTAAATTAGTAGTATTAGAGCTTTTTTGTGAAATAGTTCGTCCGGGGAAGTACTACCTCAATACCTATTTCTGCCGCAAAGCAGTAGTGCTCGCATTGCTGTGTTCCGGTTTGAAGGGTATGAGTGCCGGTGAAATTACTGGCACATGAGTTTTTCATATTTATGTCTCAGAGTAGCTGGCGTAGTGCAATGGCATGTAGGGCGCGTCCTAGTTGGGCGTGACCTATGAGGTACTGCATTGTTAAAGGCAGAGGTTATCACTTAACATCGGAGGGTCATCTGCTTGTTCCGTCAAACCAAATATTCAATTTATAATATTAATTATTTTGTGCCTAACATCGAGCAACGCAGGCCTCCGTACCGGAGGTGCCTAATAACATATTGCCGTTATTAGAGTTTTCGCCTGTGTGGCTGAAAGTTTGTCTCGATTGGGCTCAGAAACGGCTCAACGGATTTCAATTAAAATTTTAGGGAGTAAAACAACAAACTGTAATTTTTGTGTATGTTCTATTTCGTAGACTTGAAGATTAGAGAATAAAAAAAAATTGGGCTGGATTTAGGTATAATCAAAGATTCGATCAGGGTTTAGATGATTATGAATGTACAGCGCGAACGAAGTCGCGGGCACAGCTAGTCTATGTAAAGTTTATACCTAATGAGTTGAAGGCAAATAGGAGGAAAGGAAAAATAAAATTTGTCGTGCCATATAGTGGGATAAAGGCAAAGAAGTGTTGGCTATTCATCTATAGAAGTTTGGTCGAAGTATAGAAAAATAATATTTACTAGAATACAGTGCCCTACGCGCTTTCAAAATTAGTTCAGGGCGTCTTGACGATGCGACGCGTGACCCGAGATCTGGCTCATATCTGGCTCAACGCATTAGTATTGCCATTTAGCAGACATAAGCCTCCCAAAGATGCTGTCTGCATGAGTGCCATGCATCCATAAATCATTGCCAAGATTAGAGATGCCAAATTCTATTCATTCAAGTTCTTAAACATTAATGAACTAGATAGTAACATAATTTGAGGTAATTAATCACCCTAACCGATTTTAAACGAGCAATCAAAAGTTCGTTTGCTGGTTGTGACTGTCCACTTTCATAATGACCACTGATCCAACGAAGCGAGATGGCAAATGATGCGTTACGTTGAGGGTAAAGGAGAAGAAAATTGCCATAAGTTATGCAATTCTGCCACGCACCATTAGGTCGGGCTTTCCAGGCGGGAATACGGGAATTTAGTACTCGACACTTATTGCATCCACTGCAGTGGATTTAATCGGTAATGCCCTTATACTATAGGCTTTGCTGGAGTTTAGGCAGAAATTGGGTAAAGCCCAGTTATGTTGTGGCCAAGTGACTACAGTACGGGGTTCTTCAAAAGGGGTGTTTGGAAATTATTTAAGAGTCGGCAACGCGCGTTTTATGCCTCTGGTACATAGGCTAGGGTAACGGCTTATGGTGGGCCGTACGCTTGTTTGCTAACTTAGTAGTAAAAAACAAATAAAAAAATGCTAGCAAAACAAGTTAAAAACTGTAAAGGGCCCGTTGAGATAAGGCGTCTACCTACTCGTCTCTTTTACGTTATTTCCTACATTATTATTTTTTATATTAAAACATGGCATGCCACTTACATACTAAAGGTGCTTTTCCGATGGCGGCTGGAGACTGAAGACCGTAGCAGCAGACCGCAGAATAACATTAAAGAAATACTATTATTTTATTACTAATTTTTATTATAATATTGATTTAATATAACCGCAAGCAACAGTGTCGTCGCGCTCGGAAATAATTTAAAGAAATAAAGACTGCATGCCTTGTCTGCTGCACTTACAGCTGCGGTCTGCAGTCTGCAGCAACCAATGCACTAACTCCTGGAGGGCGTTTTTTTAACATTGACCTTTGACCAAGATCTCACTTGTTGGTAAGTGACGATGTGGCTGAAGATGGATCACAAAGGCCTAGAAAGGCACCTATTCACTCTAGCCTTGAAGAGACCCAGATTATAGTTTTCAGGAAAGACAGACGACCGTTGTGTATTCCACTCCTTAGCAGTTTGCATTATAAATGTAGAACTTAGTTCGAATAGAGGGTATACTAATGAGGTAAGTGTGGTACCGAGCCGTGCGCCTGCTCGTTCTATGATGAAAAGGAGATGGCGATTCTAGGATTGCAGACATTGATGTCGAATAGAGATATGTCAAAACAAGATTGCGAATGTCGAGATTTTATTCAACATTCGCCATCTTGTTTTGACATTATCATTGGTGACGTTCATTGTGGCATTCTATGGCGGAGGCCGGAGGCCTGCAGTGGACTTACAGGCTGATATTTGTACGAATAACTATTTACAGAATGCATAGTACGAGTAGGAAGGTACTACGCCTGATCTACGCGCGGACGAAGTCTCGAGCGGGTCATCTAGTAATTTTATAAAGAGGAAAGATTTGTATTTTTGTGTGTGTATATGTTTGTAATGAATAAACTCAAAAAAAAACTTTGCCGATTTCAAAAATTATTTCACCATTGGAAAGCTACATTCCCCCTGAGTGACATAAGCTACCAGGAATGGGGGGAGGGGGGAATCGAGGGGGGGCTGTTTTTCATCCTGAAACTACCCTTGGGAAGCCGGGACGAGTCGCTAGTAATTTATAAAAATAGTGATCGTAACCGTGTGCTGATCAAATTGAGCCTAAACACGGCCAGTCTACTATTATCCATTGAGGTGTTCCGTCGTCTACCTTCCGTCTCCATCATCAAATCAGCTCGCTGTCACAATCATATTGTATTGTCATCGGAACTTGATAGGTATGCAAGTAATTTCAGCTCAATCGGTGGAGGATAACTGCTTTAAAATTCAGTTGCAAGATTCCACCCGGACTTACATTGCAAGTTAATTAAAAGCTTGTAATAAAAGTATAGTTCGTTACATTAATCACCCGTCCATTGCAACTTTTGTATTAAAATATTAGAGGACCGCCGTGTCATATATTCTTCCAAAATCTCTAGCCTGTGCGCCATGGCGGTCTTATTTGTCATCATCTTCATCACACCTTCATCTTCAGGACGACCTCTGTGGCGCGCCTGGCGATGGTTCGCCTGCGACGCAGGAGGTTACGGGTTCGATTCCCGCCTCGGAACAAATATTTGTGCAATCTGCAGAAATTGGTTCAGGGTGTTCTGGGTGTTTTCTATGCATAATAAAAAATATCTATTTATGTAATGTATTGTATTAAGTATATCAGTTAACTATTACCCATAACACAAGCTCTGGCTTAGCTTGGGGCTAGATAATGTTGTGTTGAACTTGTCCAGTGCAATTTATTTATTTATTTATTTATTAGCAACCTTTATACGTCCACTGCTGGACAAGGCCTTCACATATAATGCAATGGGGGTTTTGCCATAATCACCAGTCGCAGTACAGGTTGGTTTAATGGTTTAATCTATAGTCGGCTTTTACAATATCCACGGGAGGAGACGGAGGGGTTTATTCTTATGACAGATACACCACAGCATAAACGTCAAATGATCAGCGGATCAGTGGTTAGCGGATAGGTACTAAAAGAAGTTATGTAGGAACTGATTTGTCTAAAAAAAAAAAAAAGTTATTTGTAGTAGCCCACGTATTTTAATTGGTACTCTCTAACGTAATTAATCTTTTAACTCCCTCTGATAGACACTCGACTTTAATTGGTTCCGAAATACGAGGTCGTAAACGCAAAATAAACAGTAGATTTTTTATTGGTTTGAGAGCCGTCAAGCGCTGGCTCTTTGAATAATTAACTATTATTGCAGTAGGTTTTTTTCGTGGAAATTAGCAAATCCGTTTCCTGTCTGGTAAAATGTAAACCTATTTCTGGTGAACGCGTTGCTGTAATTTAATTCCGCTCAGCCCCTACAACGTGATTTAATACTTCTATAAATACATATCTACAGACCGTTCACCGTAAGTTGGCACCTGCTATGGTGTATTTACAGGTGCCATCTTACGGTGAACGAGCCGGACCGTTCACCGTAAGTTGGCACCTGCCATGGAGTATTTACAGGTGCCATCTTACGGTAAACGAGATGTACCAAAAAAAGCGTCGTTTATGATTTGAAACAAAACTGACACTTTTCTTAAAAAAATACCCATAAAATGCACTAAAAAGGCCAATTGTGTAGTTTTAGTCTATGCAAAATTTTATAATTTTGAGTCGAAAAAAAGTTTCTCAAATAGAGCGTCTCAGATTTGAAATATATTTTAAAAACAAACTTTTAAGAAGTGTACATCAGACTGGTAATGATGATGATATTAGTAAGACAATCTGTGACTGATCAAAATTAACCCAAACACGGCCAGTTTACATCGAGGTGTTTCGTTGCCCACCATCATCTTCATGTGGTCTTCATCATCTGAAGCCCAATTCTCGTAATAAAAAATAGTCAAATTAAAGTTCGGATCATGTTACGATCTCGTGTCGATGTCACAAACGTCAAAAATGGTATTCTGCTCACCTGACAATACAACGCGTAATGTGATTATATCGAAATGTGACTGTAACTTGAATGTTTCAAAGTTCCGAGAATTCTCTCTTTCACTCTTTACAATTATTATATAGCACTATCCTACTCTAATATATGGCCGCAAGAACCGAAAGTAGATTATGTTGTTGTTATGAGGGAGTAGAATACCAATTTCTTAGTCAATTTACAATACAATCTCGTTTCGGTCAACTTGCAGTGCGGTTATAATATAAATAAGAGAATTGGGCTTCAGATAAACTCGCTGTCACCATATTATTGTATAGTCAACCAAAGACTGTGCAGTTTCAGAATTTTCTTAAAGTAAAATAAAACAAACCAGTGTCCAAGTTTCGAATGTAGTAATCCCATCCATTCCAATTAATAAATATTAAGATTAAAAATAACCAGCACTAACTTTACAATTCAAAGAAATATTGCGTTATTCTCCGGAGCGAAGTCTATTAAAACCATTTTCCAAAGTTACCCCAAAATTGTTTCCAGGTCATGACATCAACATGCCTCCTTAATTTTACTTTTTCCAAACTTACCCAATAAAGAGAGGCTCTGATTCTGTAAGATATTTCAGATTGATTGTACTAAGATTTCATTTCAAATGTGACTTTTTAGTAACAATATAATTTTTTTAATGGCTTTGGCTAATCGTCTTTTTTGCTTTGGGACTTTTTAACCCCCGACGCAAAAACGACGGAGTGTTATAAATTTGACGTGTCTATGTGTGTGTCTGTGTGTGTCTGTCTGTGGCATCGTAGCTCCCGAACGGATGAACCGATTTTGATTTTGTTTTTTTTGTTTGAAAGGTGAATTAGTCGGAAGTGTTCTTAGCTATGTTTGATCAAAATTGGTTCAGCCGTTTCATTGCGTAGAGGGTTTTTTTAATTTTTGCAAAATTATTTACTTGTTTACTTTGCGACAAAATCATTATATCCATAGATAAGTTATAAAAACATTATTCTAGTGGAGTATACCATACCGTGGATTATAATTTTTGCGAAAGCGCTAATTCGTGGAAGTGTTACCACCACTTTTTATGTATTTATTTTTATGTCGCACTTATTGCAGCTGAATTTCAATCTTAGAGCAATGCGGCCTAAATAGAGTGACATCTATGTTGCCTTTCAGAATCAGTCCGCGGCGCTCGGCTTCATATTTTCAATCTTAGAGCAATGCTGCCTAAATAGAATGACATCTATGTTGCCTTTCAGAATCAGTCCGTGGCGCTCGGCTTCATATTTTTAATCTTAGAGCAATGCTGCCTAAATAGAATGACATCTATGTTGCTTTACAGAATCAGTCCGTGACGCTCGGCTTCATATTTTCAATCTTAGAGCAATGCTGCCTAAATAGAATGACATCTATGTTGCCTTACAGAATCAGTCCGCGGCGCTCGGCTTCATATTTTCAATCTTAGAGCAATGCGGCCTAAATAGAATGACATCTATGTTGCCTTACAGAATCAGTCCGCGGCGCTCGGCTTCATATTTTCAATCTTAGAGCAATGCTGCCTAAATAGAATGACATCTATGTTGCCTTACAGAATCAGTCCGCGGCGCTCGGCTTCATATTTTCAATCTTAGAGCAATGCGGCCTAAATAGAATGACATCTATGTTGCCTTTCAGAATCAGTCCGCGGCGCTCGGCTTCATATTTTCAATCTTAGAGCAATGCTGCCTAAATAGAATGACATCTATGTTGCCTTACAGAATCAGTCCGTGACGCTCGGCTTCATATTTTCAATCTTAGAGCAATGCTGCCTAAATAGAATGACATCTATGTTGCCTTACAGAATCAGTCCGCGGCGCTCGGCTTCATATTTTCAATCTTAGAGCAATGCGGCCTAAATAGAATGACATCTATGTTGCCTTACAGAATCAGTCCGCGGCGCTCGGCTTCATATTTTCACATTTTACGTCTCTTGTTCAGAAGTTCCTTATGCCTATTCAACTTTAAGCAATTCAAGTGTTTTTATTTCGGAAGGTAATGGAATCGTTTATGAAACAAGCGCATTGGTGCCTACGTTTTAGAATAATGCCTTGTTCAAGCTCAAATTCACGCAGCGGGCTATGGCGGAAGCTTATTATTATTATGGACCTTAGGACCTTATGGCTTATGAACCTTATTATTATTTTTAATATGTATTTTGAGATGATAACTGACTTCACAAAAGGAGGTTATTAATTAATTCGTTAGCTGCTGATATTAATATGTAAGTAGTATTTACGGCCCGTTACTTAGTCCTATTCAAACGTTCTTTGGAAGACGTGTAGGAAATTACCTCGAAAAAACACGTGTTTTTTTTTGTTTGTTTTTGTAAATGTTTTTAGAAGTAACCTACCTAGATCGCGTGTGTTCGCGAGGTTTCAGTTCGGAAGAACCACTACTTATTGAAAAGAAAACAAGTTATTAATTTAAAAAAAAAAAAAAAACCCCAACGCAATGAAACAGCTGAACCGATTTTGATCAAACAAAGCTAAGAACACTCCCGACAAATACACCTTTCAAACAAAACAAAAAAAACTAAATCGGTTCATCCGTTCGGGAGCTACGATGGGACAGACACACACACACATACACACACACACACACACACACACAGACAGACACGTCAAACTTATAACACCCCTTCGTTTTTCGTCGGGGGTTAAAAAAAACAAATGAAGAAATAAATCAGTTTTGTATGGAGTGGGCTAGCGGTACTCTGCCCTTAAAGCATTTTCTCTTTTTGTTATTATTTTCTGTCTCTTAGAATACTTTGAGGTTAGTGTCTGCTAGTATAGTATTCTTTTATCTGTGGTGTCTGTCACAAATCGCTAGGTGGTGTTCCTTCGGGAACAACGTGTCCGAAATGTTCCACGAATGCTCACAGCATGCAAATCGAGCACCCGAAGGCATTTCCGAAATCACCGAGCATTTATGCAGGTGGGAGAACAGGTCCATCTCGTGTATTCAAACTCGTACTACTGGGTATTGTTTATTTTTCAAATATATTTTTTACAATAAATAATAAAATATATACAAATACATACATACACATACGCCTTTTTCCCCGAAAGGGTAAGCAGAGTCCCAAATGTGCCATATGCCAATGTTATTGCGCTCTCACAAAAATGTACCTATTTGTGAAGAAAACAAGTTCTATATCGTATCGCTATTTTAAAAAGTGCGCGCATCGTATCGCGTTGAGTCATAGGTGTGAACTGACCCTTACTGTCAGTAAGGTTAGTATCATTCAAAAAAGCATGTTAAAGCCAATCCATTTTTACCTGATAGCACTTAGCTTAGAGGAGAAATAATGTCATGTCGGGGACTGTTTTCTATAGAAACTGCCAAGAATCCCACTAATAGCATAGTCTGGACGTTTGTTACTCAATCACGCCGAAACAGCTAAACCGATTTCGGTGAAATTTGGTATTTAGATAAATTATGACCTGGATTGAGCTGTAGGCTAATTTTTATCCCTATAAACGGCGAAAGAAGCCGCGGGCGGACATTAGTATTAAAATAATCTACGTACACCTCGTCAAACTTTTCGGCTGTTTACGCTTATATTTTTTCTGGTTTATTGTTATAAAAATCTTAAATAGGTACCTCGGACCTTGGTAATTCTTATCAGATTATATCTACAAAATTTCACGAAGATCTGCAGTTGTTGTAGTTGTAGTTTTTAAAAATAATGAAAAACTATGTTTTTTTGTTTAATCTGGGTTTAGTTTCCTTTTAATTTAAAATCAACGAGCTAGTCGAGAAATAATCGGATAAGACTTATCAAGTTACGAAATGTTTTTGATTTATGAAACAATGATCAAAAAAAAAACAGAGAGTTGAAAAGTAATTCAGCAGAAAAATTCGATGAGGTGGGAACCTTATATAGATACATATTTATTAGAGGTTGAGTTCAGGCATTAGTGTCAAGCCAGTAGGTTTGGCGCTATATCTTAGGTAAATGTTTAAAGTTCCAAGACAGTATCGCAGTTAGAATTATGCATAACCAACAAACAAACGGAAGCGCCTCGCGCTTCCACGGAAAGTATCAGAAAAACAAAACTTGTAAATCGATGGCCAGATTGGCGTCGGTCCAGACCTCGCTTACCAATACAGAACATTACAAAAATCTGTTGTAGCGCTATTTGCCGGGGCGCAAGACACATACAGCAACGTAAGATGCAGTAGAATAAGTTAATAAAAAGTTTTTAAAGTGGTTCAAAACATTCCACAAACATCTTGAAATTTCTGGAATGTCTATGTCCTAATGCCTAGAAAATTCCAAAACACTAACTGGCCGTCTTTAGTGGCAAGCAGTGTTGTCACATCTACCAATTTTTTGGTAGATCTACCTATTTTACCTATAATCTACCTATCTACCACCCTCGGCCTACCTATTTTTGAAAATATTACTATTGTAAACAATTCTCCACGCGTGTAACGAAACGTTACTTACTTACTATAGAATTTAGCATGCTAGCACTTAAAATGGAACGCGTTAAGTGAAATAATTGAATGATGAGGTACAGGGGTGCGTTCAGTGGGTACACTCTGAGTGTTGGTTGTCACCAGAGCGTACGGTTGTTCCGTTCACAGGCTCGGTTAGAGCGTTCGGTTAGCGTCACGTGACCCTAACCGAACAACCACCTCTGACAATTCTGACGTCTGTCAAAGTCAAATCATGTGCTTGTTACCAAAGCGTATGGGTTGTTCCGTTCGGAGGCTCGGCTAGAGCGTTCGGTTAGCGTCACGTGACCCTAACTGAACAACCACCGTTTTGGGTGGGTGTTCGGTTGTTACGATTTTGACGTTAGATTGCTGTCAAAGTCAAGTCGATCCCACCCTTCCTCCCCAAAAATCCTGTTCCATCCATAGATGGAGAAATATTTTATGTAAGCCCAACAAGTAATATAGTAACTGCGAAAGTTCCAGATTCCACGAGAGGATTTTTTTATAAAGTGAAACAGGACTTGTTATCAGCTCCTGAATTACTTTGCTATTAAATGCTCTAAGACTTTGTTAATCAATCATGCTGTACCGATATTAATGAAATTACATCCACAGATATGTTCAGATGTCCAGTAGCGGTTTATGTTGGCTGATTGATGATGATGTTGCAAACATCGCCAATATTTTTTCTGTGAAATATCAAGGCTAGCTTTTGTCAAATTTGTCAGTACCTATCAAGGCTGGAAGGATCTTTGCTGTCAAGTGCACGTCGGATCACACGCATTCAGGGTTCCGTACCAAATGTACCAGAAAATTCTCGAAATTTTTCGAAAGTTTTTTGTATATATTGGTAAAATATAAATACACACTTAAATATGCTTTCAGCGATAATGCCGCACATTTTACTGTTTTTTTTTTGATATTACGTTTAATTCTTGGTGTAGGTAAAATAGGGTGTTAGTAGTTATATCGATCTAAATACATAACAAGTACCATATTTACAAAACATGTTCCTAGGTCAAATGCAAAATAAAAAAACTTGGTAACAAAATTTTGGAAAAAAAACTGACTTTGGCGGCTTTATTTTCTATAACTATTGAAAATAAAAATAAACTCTACTTCATGAGATCTAAAAATGATAAACCACATGAAAAAAAAAAATTAAAAGCCAATTGGAAAAAAAGAGTTCAAATAAGGCTAATTGTTTTAGTAAAGAGGAGCTAAATAAACAATGCAGGTAATAAGATTCAACAAATCATTCTAATTCACTACACAGATACAATATTAATAAGGCTTTGGTTTTGTCGTTCATTCATTCATACTATCTACTAACTTCTTTGAAAAAAAGTGGAGCTGACAATGTTGAAATAGAGCTGAATTTAGCTCTGAAAGAGCTAAATTGGCAACACCGGGTGAAAAAGCGTTTGTTTACATCAAAAATTTACAGTGGCATTGACATTCCGTGTCAATCCAAGTCGTTCAGAGCCTCAGAGCGTGGTTAAAAAAACAACTACACCCTTGGAGTGTACCCATTGAACGCATCCCAGAGTATAGAGCTACGGAGTGACAATGACATTGACATTGACATTGACATTGACAATGACATTGACATTGACATTGACAATGACATTGACATTGACATTGACAATGACATCTGTCACAACTGACTGACGCTTGCTTGACATTGTCAATTTGACACTGAACTGATGTATAAACATAGCCAATAAATAATTTTCAAAATTTATACTCATTTTTAATTATTAAAAATGTACTTAAACTTGATTGGTAGAACTACCTATTTTTCATTTCAAATTCTACCTATTTCTACCAATTTTTGCACCCTGTTCTACCATTTTGCCAAAATTGTATGTGACAACACTGGTGGCAAGTTCGAGACACGAAGACTCACGTATTGTATAAATAGATTTAGTTAGTAGTAGGCAGAGGGTACCGCTTAACATCAGGTGGGTCATTTGGTTGATCAGTCATTCAAAGTTGTTTATAAAAAAAAAACACCCAAATGCGAGTCGGACTCGCGCACGAAGGGTCCCGTACTATTATCAATAAAAACGGCAAAAAATAATGTTCTTTCTGATAACTTTATTAAAAGTGTAATTTTGGAAATCGGGTTTCAGTATAATTATTTTATCCTGAACCCTGTAACAGTATCAAACATGAAATCGCCGTTTACGTTCACAATTTATGAGATGGACGATTTCATCACGATTTTTGTTTGGGACTGCACGAATACATAGCGTATCAACAGCGACTGGCTGTTACGACTACACTGAACTAAAAAAAACAACTTACAGTTTTTACTCTAGCTATTTAATTCTGGAATATAGCAGTTATTCTACTGTATTTAGAGTGTTATTTGCTGTGCCGGTGCGGAGAGTATCACGTACTGACTTTATTTAAAAGATTTTGTATAAAACGCCCCTGGAGCGATATGGCTATTAATTTTAATTTTACGGCTAACGCTTAGCGTTCCATAGCACAGGAGAGATAGTGCTAACGCTAATTTTTGCTGCATTATTAACACCAATTTTTTCAATATGTACGCCAGCAGTTTATATTTCATTTTCCAAACTAAGAGAGATCACAGACCAGGGACCACACGACACAATCAGCTCGGTTGGCACTGCACCACAGAATAAATATTAGTAACTGCACTTACTTTCTACCAATAGAATTGCGGACTGCGGATTTTTAACCGACTTCAGAAAAATGAGGTCCTATGTTCGTCTGTATGTATTTTTTATGCGTGTTCACCGATATCTCCGTCTGTTGTGAACCAACTTGAAAAAACTTCTTTGTATGTGTATACTCATGTGGTCCCATATTCACCAAGTCATATGTTCATTCATATCATTCATTCATATTCATGACATAGTTTCATTCATTTCATTCATTTCATTCAGTTCATTCAGTTCATTCAGTTCATTCAGTTCATTCATTCATTTCGTTCATTTCGTTCATTTCGTTCATTTCATTAATTTCGTTCATTTCATTCATTTCGTTCATTTCATTCATTTCATTCATTTCATTCATTTCATTCATTTCATTCATTTCATTCATTTCATTCATTTCATTCATTTCATTCATTTCATTCATTTCATTCATTTCATTCATTTCATTCATTTCATTCATTTCATTCATTTCATTCATTTCATTCATTTCATTCATTTCATTCATTTCATTCATTTCATTCATTTCATTCATTTCATTCATTTCATTCATTTCATTCATTTCATTCATTTCATTCATTTCATTCATTTCATTCATTTCATTCATTTCATTCATTTCATTCATTTCATTCATTTCATTCATTTCATTCATTTCATTCATTTCATTCATTTCATTCATTTCATTCATTTCATTCATTTCATTCATTTCATTCATTTCATTCATTTCATTCATTTCATTCATTTCATTCATTTCATTCATTTCATTCATTTCATTCATTTCATTCATTTCATTCATTTCATTCATTTCATTCATTTCATTCATTTCATTCATTTCATTCATTTCATTCATTTCATTCATTTCATTCATTTCATTCATTTCATTCATTTCATTCATTTCATTCATTTCTACATTCATTTCTACATTCATTTCATTCATTCCATTCATTCCATTCATTCCATTCATTCCATTCATTTCATTCATTTCATTCATTTCATTCTTTCAGTTCATTCATTTCATTTATTCCTTCAGTTCATTCATTTCATTCATTTCATTCATTCATTCAGTTCATTCATTCATTTCATTCATTAATTCATTCATCATTCATTCATTAATTCATTCATTCATCATTCATTTCATTCATTTTATTCATTTCATTCATTTCGTTCATTACGTTCATTTCGTTCATTTCGTTCATTTCGTTCATTTCGTTCATTTCGTTCATTTCGTTCATTTCGTTCATTTCGTTCATTTCGTTCAATTCGTTCATTTCGTTCATTTCGTTCATTTCGTTCATTTAGTTCATTTCGTTCATTTCGTTCATTTCGTTCATTTCATTCATTTCGTTCATTCATTCATTCATTCATTTCATTCATTCATTCATTCCATTCATTTCATTCATTCATTCATTCCATTCATTTTATTCATTCATTCATTCATTCATTTCATTCATTTCATTCATTCATTCATTCATTAATTCATTCATCATTCATTCATTAATTCATTCATTCATCATTCATTTCATTCATTTCATTCATTTCATTCATTTCATTCATTTCGTTCATTACGTTCATTTCGTTCATTTCGTTCATTTCGTTCATTTCGTTCATTTCGTTCATTTCGTTCATTTCGTTCATTTCGTTCATTTCTTTCATTTCATTCATTTCATTCATTTCATTCATTTCATTCATTTCATTCATTTCATTCATTTCATTCATTTCATTCATTTCATTCATTTCATTCATTTCATTCATTTCATTCATTCCATTCATTCATTCATTCATTCATTCATTAATTCATTCATCATTCATTCATTAATTCATTCATTCATCATTCATTTCATTCATTTCATTCATTTCATTCATTTCATTCATTTCGTTCATTACGTTCATTTCGTTCATTTCGTTCATTTCGTTCATTTCGTTCATTTCGTTCATTTCGTTCATTTCATTCATTTCGTTCATTTCGTTCAATTTGTTCATTTCGTTCATTTCGTTCATTTCGTTCATTTCGTTCATTTAGTTCATTTCGTTCATTTCGTTCATTTCGTTCATTTCATTCATTTCGTTCATTCATTCATTCATTCATTTCATTCATTCATTCATTCCATTCATTTCATTCATTCATTCATTCCATTCATTTTATTCATTCATTCATTCATTCATTTCATTCATTTCATTCATTCATTCATTCATTCATTCATTCATCATTCATTCATTAATTCATTCATTCATCATTCATTTCATTCATTTCATTCATTTCATTCATTTCATTCATTTCATTCATTTCATTCATTTCGTTCATTACGTTCATTTCGTTCATTTCGTTCATTTCGTTCATTTCGTTCATTTCGTTCATTTCGTTCATTTCGTTCATTCATTCATTCATTCATTTCATTCATTCATTCTTTCCATTCATTTCATTCATTCATTCATTCCATTCATTTTATTCATTCATTCATTCATTCATTCATTCATTTCATTCATTCATTCATTCATTCATTTCATTCATTTCATTCATTTCATTCATTTCATTCATTTCATTCATTTCATTCATTTCATTCATTTCATTCATTTCATTCATTTCATTCATTTCATTCATTTCATTCATTTCGTTCATTTCGTTCATTTCGTTCATTTCGTTCATTTCATTCATTTCGTTCATTTCATTCATTTCGTTCATTTCGTTCATTTCGGTTATTTCGTTCATTTCGTTCATTTCGTTCATTTCGTTCATTTCGTTCATTTCGTTCATTTCGTTCATTTCATTCATTTCGTTCATTCATTCATTCATTCATTTCATTCATTCATTCATTCCATTCATTTCATTCATTCATTCATTACATTCATTTTATTCATTCATTCATTCATTCATTTCATTCATTCATTCATTCATTCATTTCATTCATTCATTCATCATTCATTTCATTCATTTCATTCATTTCATTCATTTCGTTCATTTCGTTCATTTCGTTCAATTCGTTCATTTCGTTCATTTCGTTCATTTCGTTCATTTCGTTCATTTCGTTCATTTCGTTCATTTCGTTCATTTCGTTCATTTCGTTCAATTCGTTCATTTCATTCATTTCATTCATTCATTCATTCCATTTATTTCATTCATTCATTCATTCCATTCATTTTATTCATTCATTCATTCATTCATTTCATTCATTCATTCATTCCATTCATTTCATTCATTCCATTCATTCCATTCATTCCATTCATTCCATTCATTCCATTCATTCCATTCATTCCATTCATTCCATTCATTCCATTCATTCCATTCATTCCATTCATTCCATTCATTCCATTCATTCCATTCATTCCATTCATTCCATTCATTTCATTCATTCAGTTCATTCATTTAATTCATTCATTCAGTTCATTCATTCATTTCATTCATTTCATTCATTTCATTCATTTCATTCATTTCATTCATTTCATTCATTTCATTCATTTCATGCATTTCATTCATTTCATTCATTTCATTCATTTCATTCATTTCATTCATTTCATTCATTTCATTCATTTCATTCATTTCATTCATTTCATTCATTTCATTCATTTCATTCATTTCATTCATTTCATTCATTTCATTCATTTCATTCATTTCATTCATTTCATTCATTTCATTCATTTCATTCATTTCATTCATTTCATTCATTTCATTCATTTCATTCATTTCATTCATTTCATTCATCATTCATTTATTCATTCATTTATTCATTCATCATTCATCATTCATTTCATTCATTTCATTCATTTCATTCATTTCATTCATTCATTCATTCATTAATTCATTCATCATTCATTCATTAATTCATTCATTCATTCATTCATCATTCATTTCATTCATTTCATTCATTTCATTCATTTCATTCATTTCATTCATTTCATTCATTTCATTCATTTCATTCATTACGTTCATTTCGTTCATTTCGTTCATTTCGTTCATTTCGTTCATTTCGTTAATTTCGTTAATTTCGTTCAATTCGTTCATTTCGTTCATTTCGTTCATTTCGTTCATTTCGTTCATTTCGTTCAATTCGTTCATTTCGTTCATTTCGTTCATTTCGTTAATTTCGTTCATTTCGTTCATTTCATTCATTTCGTTCATTCATTCATTCATTCATTTCATTCATTCATTCATTCCGTTCATTTCATTCATTCATTCATTCCATTCATATTATTCATTCATTCATTTCATTCATTCATTCATTTCGTTCATTTCGTTCATTTCGTTCAATTCGTTCATTTCGTTCATTTCGTTCATTTCGTTCATTTCGTTCATTTCGTTCATTTCGTTCATTTCGTTCATTTCGTTCATTTCGTTCAATTCGTTCATTTCATTCATTTCATTCATTCATTCATTCCATTTATTTCATTCATTCATTCATTCCATTCATTTTATTCATTCATCCATTCATTCATTTCATTCATTCATTCATTCCATTCATTTCATTCATTCCATTCATTCCATTCATTTCATTCATTCCATTCATTCCATTCATTCCATTCATTTCATTCATTCAGTTCATTCATTTAATTCATTCATTCAGTTCATTCATTCATTTCATTCATTTCATTCATTTCATTCATTTTATTCATTTCATTCATTTCATTCATTTCATTCATTTCATTCATTTCATGCATTTCATTCATTTCATTCATTTATTCATTCATCATTCATCATTCATTTCATTCATTTCATTCATTTCATTCATTTCATTCATTCATTCATTCATTAATTCATTCATCATTCATTCATTAATTCATTCATTCATTCATTCATCATTCATTTCATTCATTTCATTCATTTCATTCATTTCATTCATTTCATTCATTTCATTCATTTCATTCATTTCATTCATTTCATTCATTACGTTCATTTCGTTCATTTCGTTCATTTCGTTCATTTCGTTCATTTCGTTAATTTCGTTAATTTCGTTCAATTCGTTCATTTCGTTCATTTCGTTCATTTCGTTCATTTCGTTCAATTCGTTCATTTCGTTCATTTCGTTCATTTCGTTAATTTCGTTCATTTCGTTCATTTCATTCATTTCGTTCATTCATTCATTCATTCATTTCATTCATTCATTCATTCCGTTCATTTCATTCATTCATTCATTCCATTCATATTATTCATTCATTCATTTCATTCATTCATTCATTCCATTCATTTCATTCATTCATTCATTCCATTCATTTTGTTCATTTCGTTCATTTCGTTCATTTCGTTCATTTCGTTCATTTCGTTCATTTCATTAATTTCGTTCATTTCGTTCATTTCGTTCATTTCATTCATTTCGTTCATTCATTCATTCATTCATTTCATTCATTCATTCATTCCATTCATTTCATTCATTCATTCATTCCATTCATTTTATTCATTCATTCATTCATTCATTTCATTCATTCATTCATTCATTCATTTCATTCATTTCATTCATTTCATTCATTTCATTCATTTCATTCATTTCATTCATTTCATTCATTTCATTCATTTCATTCATTTCATTCATTTCATTCATTTCATTCATTTCATTCATTTCATTCATTCATTCATTCCATTCATTTCATTCATTCATTCATTCCATTCATTTTATTCATTCATTCATTCATTCATTTCATTCATTTCATTCATTCATTCATTCATTCATTCATTCATCATTCATTCATTAATTCATTCATTCATCATTCATTTCATTCATTTCATTCATTTCATTCATTTCATTCATTTCATTCATTTCGTTCATTACGTTCATTTCGTTCATTTCGTTCATTTCGTTAATTTCGTTAATTTCGTTCAATTCGTTCATTTCGTTCATTTCGTTCATTTCGTTCATTTCGTTCATTTCGTTCAATTCGTTCATTTCGTTCATTTCGTTCATTTCGTTAATTTCGTTCATTTCGTTCATTTCATTCATTTCGTTCATTCATTCATTCATTCATTTCATTCATTCATTCATTCCGTTCATTTCATTCATTCATTCATTCCATTCATATTATTCATTCATTCATTTCATTCATTCATTCATTCCATTCATTTCATTCATTCATTCATTTCGTTCATTTCGTTCATTTCGTTCAATTCGTTCATTTCGTTCATTTCGTTCATTTCGTTCATTTCGTTCATTTCGTTCATTTCGTTCATTTCGTTCATTTCGTTCAATTCGTTCATTTCATTCATTTCATTCATTCATTCATTCCATTTATTTCATTCATTCATTCATTCCATTCATTTTATTCATTCATCCATTCATTCATTTCATTCATTCATTCATTCCATTCATTTCATTCATTCCATTCATTCCATTCATTTCATTCATTCCATTCATTCCATTCATTCCATTCATTTCATTCATTCAGTTCATTCATTTAATTCATTCATTCAGTTCATTCATTCATTTCATTCATTTCATTCATTTCATTCATTTTATTCATTTCATTCATTTCATTCATTTCATTCATTTCATGCATTTCATTCATTTCATTCATTTATTCATTCATCATTCATCATTCATTTCATTCATTTCATTCATTTCATTCATTTCATTCATTCATTCATTCATTAATTCATTCATCATTCATTCATTAATTCATTCATTCATTCATTCATCATTCATTTCATTCATTTCATTCATTTCATTCATTTCATTCATTTCATTCATTACGTTCATTTCGTTCATTTCGTTCATTTCGTTCATTTCGTTCATTTCGTTAATTTCGTTAATTTCGTTCAATTCGTTCATTTCGTTCATTTCGTTCATTTCGTTCATTTCGTTCATTTCGTTCAATTCGTTCATTTCGTTCATTTCGTTCATTTCGTTAATTTCGTTCATTTCGTTCATTTCATTCATTTCGTTCATTCATTCATTCATTCATTTCATTCATTCATTCATTCCGTTCATTTCATTCATTCATTCATTCCATTCATATTATTCATTCATTCATTTCATTCATTCATTCATTCCATTCATTTCATTCATTCATTCATTCCATTCATTTTGTTCATTTCGTTCATTTCGTTCATTTCGTTCATTTCGTTCATTTCGTTCATTTCGTTCATTTCATTAATTTCGTTCATTTCGTTCATTTCGTTCATTTCATTCATTTCGTTCATTCATTCATTCATTCATTTCATTCATTCATTCATTCCATTCATTTCATTCATTCATTCATTCCATTCATTTTATTCATTCATTCATTCATTCATTTCATTCATTCATTCATTCATTCATTTCATTCATTTCATTCATTTCATTCATTTCATTCATTTCATTCATTTCATTCATTTCATTCATTTCATTCATTCATTCATTCCATTCATTTCATTCATTCATTCATTCCATTCATTTTATTCATTCATTCATTCATTCATTTCATTCATTTCATTCATTCATTCATTCATTCATTCATTCATCATTCATTCATTAATTCATTCATTCATCATTCATTTCATTCATTTCATTCATTTCATTCATTTCATTCATTTCATTCATTTCGTTCATTACGTTCATTTCGTTCATTTCGTTCATTTCGTTCATTTCGTTCATTTCGTTCATTTCGTTCATTTCGTTCATTTCGTTCATTTCATTCATTTCGTTCATTCATTCATTCATTCATTTCATTCATTCATTCTTTCCATTCATTTCATTCATTCATTCATTCCATTCATTTTATTCATTCATTCATTCATTCATTCATTCATTTCATTCATTCATTCATTCATTCATTTCATTCATTTCATTCATTTCATTCATTTCATTCATTTCATTCATTTCATTCATTTCATTCATTTCATTCATTTCATTCATTTCATTCATTTCATTCATTTCATTCATTTCATTCATTTCATTCATTTCATTCATTTCGTTCATTTCATTCATTTCGTTCATTTCGTTCATTTCGGTTATTTCGTTCATTTCGTTCATTTCGTTCATTTCGTTCATTTCGTTCATTTCGTTCATTTCGTTCATTTCGTTCATTTCATTCATTTCGTTCATTCATTCATTCATTCATTTCATTCATTCATTCATTCCATTCATTTCATTCATTCATTCATTACATTCATTTTATTCATTCATTCATTCATTCATTTCATTCATTCATTCATTCATTCATTTCATTCATTCATTCATCATTCATTTCATTCATTTCATTCATTTCATTCATTTCGTTCATTTCGTTCATTTCGTTCAATTCGTTCATTTCGTTCATTTCGTTCATTTCGTTCATTTCGTTCATTTCGTTCATTTCGTTCATTTCGTTCATTTCGTTCATTTCGTTCATTCATTCATTCCATTTATTTCATTCATTCATTCATTCCATTCATTTTATTCATTCATTCATTCATTCATTTCATTCATTCATTCATTCCATTCATTTCATTCATTCCATTCATTCCATTCATTCCATTCATTCCATTCATTCCATTCATTCCATTCATTCCATTCATTCCATTCATTCCATTCATTTCATTCATTCAGTTCATTCATTTAATTCATTCATTCAGTTCATTCATTCATTTCATTCATTTCATTCATTTCATTCATTTCATTCATTTCATGCATTTCATTCATTTCATTCATTTCATTCATTTCATTCATTTCATTCATTTCATTCATTTCATTCATTTCATTCATTTCGTTCATTTCATTAATTTCGTTCATTTCGTTCATTTCGTTCATTACGTTCATTTCGTTCATTTCGTTCATTTCGTTCATTTCGTTCATTTCGTTCATTTCGTTCATTTCGTTCATTTCGTTCATTTCGTTCAATTCGTTCATTTCGTTCATTTCGTTCATTTCGTTCATTTCGTTCATTTCGTTCATTTCGTTCATTTCATTCATTTCGTTCATTCATTCATTCATTCATTTCATTCATTCATTCATTCCATTCATTTCATTCATTCATTCATTCCATTCATTTTATTCATTCATTCATTCATTCATTTCATTCATTTTATTCATTCATTCATTTCATTCATTTCATTCATTTCATTCATTTCATTCATTTCATTCATTTCATTCATTTCATTCATTTCATTCATTTCATTCATTTCATTCATTTCATTCATTTCATTCATTTCATTCATTTCATTCATTTCATTCATTTCATTCATTTCATTCATTTCATTCATTTCATTCATTTCATTCATTTCATTCATTTCATTCATTTCATTCATTTCATTCATTTCATTCATTTCATTCATTTCATTCATTTCATTCATTTCTACATTCATTTCATTCATTCCATTCATTCCATTCATTCCATTCATTCCATTCATTCCATTCATTCCATTCATTACATTCATTCCATTCATTTCATTCATTTCATTCATTTCATTCTTTCAGTTCATTCATTTCATTTATTCCTTCAGTTCATTCATTTCATTCATTTCATTCATTCATTCAGTTCATTCATTCATTTCATTCATTAATTCATTCATCATTCATTCATTAATTCATTCATTCATCATTCATTTCATTCATTTCATTCATTTCATTCATTTCATTCATTTCATTCATTTCGTTCATTACGTTCATTTCGTTCATTTCGTTCATTTCGTTCATTTCGTTCATTTCGTTCATTTTGTTCATTTCGTTCATTTCGTTCATTTTGTTCAATTCGTTCATTTCGTTCATTTCGTTCATTTCGTTCATTTAGTTCATTTCGTTCATTTCGTTCATTTCGTTCATTTCATTCATTTCGTTCATTCATTCATTCATTCATTTCATTCATTCATTCATTCATTCCATTCATTTCATTCATTCATTCATTCCATTCATTTTATTCATTCATTCATTCATTCATTTCATTCATTTCATTCATTCATTCATTCATTAATTCATTCATCATTCATTCATTAATTCATTCATTCATCATTCATTTCATTCATTTCTTCATTTCATTCATTTCATTCATTTCGTTCATAACGTTCATTTCGTTCATTTCGTTCATTTCGTTCATTTCGTTCATTTCGTTCATTTCGTTCATTTCGTTCATTTCTTTCATTTCATTCATTTCATTCATTTCATTCATTTCATTCATTTCATTCATTTCATTCATTTCATTCATTTCATTCATTTCATTCATTTTATTCATTTCATTCATTTCATTCATTTCATTCATTTCATTCATTTCGTTCATTACGTTCATTTCGTTCATTTCGTTCATTTCGTTCATTTTGTTCATTTCGTTCATTTCGTTCTTTTTGTTCAATTCGTTCATTTCGTTCATTTCGTTCATTTCGTTCATTTCGTTCATTTCGTTCATTTCGTTCATTTAGTTCATTTCGTTCATTTCGTTCATTTCGTTCATTTCATTCATTTCGTTCATTAATTCATTCATTCATTTCATTCATTCATTCATTCCATTCATTTCATTCATTCATTCATTCCATTCATTTTATTCATTCATTCATTCATTTCATTCATTTCATTCATTCATTCATTCATTAATTCATTCATCATTCATTCATTAATTCATTCATTCATCATTCATTTCATTCATTTCATTCATTTCATTCATTTCATTCATTTCATTCATTTCATTCATTTCATTCATTTCATTCATTTCATTCATTTCATTCATTTCGTTCATTACGTTCATTTCGTTCATTTCGTTCATTTCCTTCATTTCGTTCATTTCGTTCATTTCGTTCATTTCGTTCATTTCGTTCATTTCATTCATTTCGTTCATTCATTCATTCATTCATTTCATTCATTCATTCTTTCCATTCATTTCATTCATTCATTCATTCCATTCATTTTATTCATTCATTCATTCATTCATTCATTCATTTCATTCATTTCATTCATTTCATTCATTTCATTCATTTCATTCATTTCATTCATTTCATTCATTTCATTCATTTCATTCATTTCATTCATTTCATTCATTTCATTCATTTCATTCATTTCATTCATTTCATTCATTTCGTTCATTTCATTCATTTCGTTCATTTCATTCATTTCGTTCATTTCATTCATTTCGTTCATTTCATTCATTTCGTTCATTTCATTCATTTCGTTCATTTCGTTCATTTCATTCATTTCGTTCATTTCATTCATTTCGTTCATTTCGTTAATTTCGTTCATTTCGTTCATTTCGTTCATTACGTTCATTTCGTTCATTTCGTTCATTTCGTTCATTTCGTTCATTTCGTTCATTTCGTTCATTTCGTTCATTTCGTTCATTTCATTCATTTCGTTCATTCATTCATTCATTCATTTCATTCATTCATTAATTCCATTAATTTCATTCATTCATTCATTCCATTCATTTTATTCATTCATTCATTCATTCATTTCATTCATTCATTCATTCATTCATTTCATTCATTCATTCATCATTCATTTCATTCATTTCATTCATTTCGTTCATTTCGTTCATTTCGTTCAATTCGTTCATTTCGTTCATTTCGTTCATTTCGTTCATTTCGTTCATTTCGTTCATTTCGTTCATTTCGTTCATTTCGTTCAATTCGTTCATTTCATTCATTTCATTCATTCATTCATTCCATTTATTTCATTCATTCATTCATTCCATTCATTTTATTCATTCATCCATTCATTCATTTCATTCATTCATTCATTCCATTCATTCCATTCATTCCATTCATTCCATTCATTCCATTCATTCCATTCATTCCATTCATTCCATTCATTTCATTCATTCAGTTCATTCATTTAATTCATTCATTCAGTTCATTCATTCATTTCATTCATTTCATTCATTTCATTCATTTCATTCATTTCATTCATTTCATTCATTTCATTCATTTCATGCATTTCATTCATTTCATTCATTTCATTCATTTCATTCATTTCATTCATTTCATTCATTTCATTCATTTCATTCATTTCATTCATTTCATTCATTTCATTCATTTCATTCATTTCATTCATTTCATTCATTTCATTCATTTCATTCATTTCATTCATTTCATTCATTTCATTCATTTCATTCATTTCATTCATTTCATTCATTTCATTCATTTCATTCATTTCATTCATTTCATTCATTTCATTCATTTCATTCATTTCATTCATTTCATTCATTTCGTTCATTTCATTCATTTCGTTCATTTCGTTCATTTCGTTCATTTCGTACATTTCGTTCATTTCATTCATTTCATTCATCATTCATTTATTCATTCATTTATTCATTCATCATTCATCATTCATTTCATTCATTTCATTCATTTCATTCATTTCATTCATTTCATTCATTTCATTCATTTCTTTCATTTCATTCATTTCATTCATTTCATTCATTTCATTCATTTCATTCAATTTCATTCACTTCATTCACTTCATTCATTTCATTCATTTCATTCATTTCATTCATTTCATTCATTTCATTCATTTCATTCATTTCATTCATTTCATTCATTTCATTCATTTCATTCATTTCATTCATTTCATTCATTTTATTCATTTCATTCATTCATTCATTCATTAATTCATTCATCATTCATTCATTAATTCATTCATCATTCATTCATTAATTCATTCATTCATCATTCATTTCATTAATTTCATTCATTTCATTCATTTCATTCATTTCATTCATTTCATTCATTACGTTCATTTCGTTCATTTCGTTCATTTCGTTCATTCATTCATTCCATTTATTTCATTCATTCATTCATTCCATTCATTTTATTCATTCATTCATTCATTCATTTCATTCATTCATTCATTCCATTCATTTCATTCATTCATTCATTCCATTCATTTCATTCATTCATTCATTCCATTCATTTTATTCATTCATTCATTCATTCATTCATCGTTTATTTCATTCATTTCATTCATTCCATTCATTTCATTCATTCCATTAATTCCATTCATTCCATTCATTCCATTCATTCCATTCATTCCATTCATTCCATTCATTCCATTCATTCCATTCATTCCATTCATTCCATTCATTCCATTCATTTCATTCATTCAGTTCATTCATTTAATTCATTCATTCAGTTCATTCATTCATTTCATTCATTTCATTCATTTCATTCATTTCATTCATTTCATTCATTTCATTCATTTTATTCATTTCATTCATTTCATTCATTTCATTCATTTCATGCATTTCATTCATTTCATTCATTTATTCATTCATCATTCATCATTCATTTCATTCATTTCATTCATTTCATTCATTTCATTCATTCATTCATTCATTAATTCATTCATCATTCATTCATTAATTCATTCATTCATTCATTCATCATTCATTTCATTCATTTCATTCATTTCATTCATTTCATTCATTACGTTCATTTCGTTCATTTCGTTCATTTCGTTCATTTCGTTCATTTCGTTAATTTCGTTAATTTCGTTCAATTCGTTCATTTCGTTCATTTCGTTCATTTCGTTCATTTCGTTCATTTCGTTCAATTCGTTCATTTCGTTCATTTCGTTCATTTCGTTAATTTCGTTCATTTCGTTCATTTCATTCATTTCGTTCATTCATTCATTCATTCATTTCATTCATTCATTCATTCCGTTCATTTCATTCATTCATTCATTCCATTCATATTATTCATTCATTCATTTCATTCATTCATTCATTCCATTCATTTCATTCATTCATTCATTCCATTCATTTTGTTCATTTCGTTCATTTCGTTCATTTCGTTCATTTCGTTCATTTCGTTCATTTCGTTCATTTCATTAATTTCGTTCATTTCGTTCATTTCGTTCATTTCATTCATTTCGTTCATTCATTCATTCATTCATTTCATTCATTCATTCATTCCATTCATTTCATTCATTCATTCATTCCATTCATTTTATTCATTCATTCATTCATTCATTTCATTCATTCATTCATTCATTCATTTCATTCATTTCATTCATTTCATTCATTTCATTCATTTCATTCATTTCATTCATTTCATTCATTTCATTCATTCATTCATTCCATTCATTTCATTCATTCATTCATTCCATTCATTTTATTCATTCATTCATTCATTCATTTCATTCATTTCATTCATTCATTCATTCATTCATTCATTCATCATTCATTCATTAATTCATTCATTCATCATTCATTTCATTCATTTCATTCATTTCATTCATTTCATTCATTTCATTCATTTCGTTCATTACGTTCATTTCGTTCATTTCGTTCATTTCGTTCATTTCGTTCATTTCGTTCATTTCGTTCATTTCGTTCATTTCGTTCATTTCATTCATTTCGTTCATTCATTCATTCATTCATTTCATTCATTCATTCTTTCCATTCATTTCATTCATTCATTCATTCCATTCATTTTATTCATTCATTCATTCATTCATTCATTCATTTCATTCATTCATTCATTCATTCATTTCATTCATTTCATTCATTTCATTCATTTCATTCATTTCATTCATTTCATTCATTTCATTCATTTCATTCATTTCATTCATTTCATTCATTTCATTCATTTCGTTCATTTCATTCATTTCGTTCATTTCGTTCATTTCGGTTATTTCGTTCATTTCGTTCATTTCGTTCATTTCGTTCATTTCGTTCATTTCGTTCATTTCGTTCATTTCGTTCATTTCATTCATTTCGTTCATTCATTCATTCATTCATTTCATTCATTCATTCATTCCATTCATTTCATTCATTCATTCATTACATTCATTTTATTCATTCATTCATTCATTCATTTCATTCATTCATTCATTCATTCATTTCATTCATTCATTCATCATTCATTTCATTCATTTCATTCATTTCATTCATTTCGTTCATTTCGTTCATTTCGTTCAATTCGTTCATTTCGTTCATTTCGTTCATTTCGTTCATTTCGTTCATTTCGTTCATTTCGTTCATTTCGTTCATTTCGTTCATTTCGTTCATTTCGTTCATTCATTCATTCCATTTATTTCATTCATTCATTCATTCCATTCATTTTATTCATTCATTCATTCATTCATTTCATTCATTCATTCATTCCATTCATTTCATTCATTCCATTCATTCCATTCATTCCATTCATTCCATTCATTCCATTCATTCCATTCATTCCATTCATTCCATTCATTCCATTCATTTCATTCATTCAGTTCATTCATTTAATTCATTCATTCAGTTCATTCATTCATTTCATTCATTTCATTCATTTCATTCATTTCATTCATTTCATGCATTTCATTCATTTCATTCATTTCATTCATTTCATTCATTTCATTCATTTCATTCATTTCATTCATTTCATTCATTTCGTTCATTTCATTAATTTCGTTCATTTCGTTCATTTCGTTCATTACGTTCATTTCGTTCATTTCGTTCATTTCGTTCATTTCGTTCATTTCGTTCATTTCGTTCATTTCGTTCATTTCGTTCATTTCGTTCAATTCGTTCATTTCGTTCATTTCGTTCATTTCGTTCATTTCGTTCATTTCGTTCATTTCGTTCATTTCATTCATTTCGTTCATTCATTCATTCATTCATTTCATTCATTCATTCATTCCATTCATTTCATTCATTCATTCATTCCATTCATTTTATTCATTCATTCATTCATTCATTTCATTCATTTTATTCATTCATTCATTTCATTCATTTCATTCATTTCATTCATTTCATTCATTTCATTCATTTCATTCATTTCATTCATTTCATTCATTTCATTCATTTCATTCATTTCATTCATTTCATTCATTTCATTCATTTCATTCATTTCATTCATTTCATTCATTTCATTCATTTCATTCATTTCATTCATTTCATTCATTTCATTCATTTCATTCATTTCATTCATTTCATTCATTTCATTCATTTCATTCATTTCTACATTCATTTCATTCATTCCATTCATTCCATTCATTCCATTCATTCCATTCATTCCATTCATTCCATTCATTACATTCATTCCATTCATTTCATTCATTTCATTCATTTCATTCTTTCAGTTCATTCATTTCATTTATTCCTTCAGTTCATTCATTTCATTCATTTCATTCATTCATTCAGTTCATTCATTCATTTCATTCATTAATTCATTCATCATTCATTCATTAATTCATTCATTCATCATTCATTTCATTCATTTCATTCATTTCATTCATTTCATTCATTTCATTCATTTCGTTCATTACGTTCATTTCGTTCATTTCGTTCATTTCGTTCATTTCGTTCATTTCGTTCATTTTGTTCATTTCGTTCATTTCGTTCATTTTGTTCAATTCGTTCATTTCGTTCATTTCGTTCATTTCGTTCATTTAGTTCATTTCGTTCATTTCGTTCATTTCGTTCATTTCATTCATTTCGTTCATTCATTCATTCATTCATTTCATTCATTCATTCATTCATTCCATTCATTTCATTCATTCATTCATTCCATTCATTTTATTCATTCATTCATTCATTCATTTCATTCATTTCATTCATTCATTCATTCATTAATTCATTCATCATTCATTCATTAATTCATTCATTCATCATTCATTTCATTCATTTCTTCATTTCATTCATTTCATTCATTTCGTTCATAACGTTCATTTCGTTCATTTCGTTCATTTCGTTCATTTCGTTCATTTCGTTCATTTCGTTCATTTCGTTCATTTCTTTCATTTCATTCATTTCATTCATTTCATTCATTTCATTCATTTCATTCATTTCATTCATTTCATTCATTTCATTCATTTCATTCATTTTATTCATTTCATTCATTTCATTCATTTCATTCATTTCATTCATTTCGTTCATTACGTTCATTTCGTTCATTTCGTTCATTTCGTTCATTTTGTTCATTTCGTTCATTTCGTTCTTTTTGTTCAATTCGTTCATTTCGTTCATTTCGTTCATTTCGTTCATTTCGTTCATTTCGTTCATTTCGTTCATTTAGTTCATTTCGTTCATTTCGTTCATTTCGTTCATTTCATTCATTTCGTTCATTAATTCATTCATTCATTTCATTCATTCATTCATTCCATTCATTTCATTCATTCATTCATTCCATTCATTTTATTCATTCATTCATTCATTTCATTCATTTCATTCATTCATTCATTCATTAATTCATTCATCATTCATTCATTAATTCATTCATTCATCATTCATTTCATTCATTTCATTCATTTCATTCATTTCATTCATTTCATTCATTTCATTCATTTCATTCATTTCATTCATTTCATTCATTTCGTTCATTACGTTCATTTCGTTCATTTCGTTCATTTCCTTCATTTCGTTCATTTCGTTCATTTCGTTCATTTCGTTCATTTCGTTCATTTCATTCATTTCGTTCATTCATTCATTCATTCATTTCATTCATTCATTCTTTCCATTCATTTCATTCATTCATTCATTCCATTCATTTTATTCATTCATTCATTCATTCATTCATTCATTTCATTCATTTCATTCATTTCATTCATTTCATTCATTTCATTCATTTCATTCATTTCATTCATTTCATTCATTTCATTCATTTCATTCATTTCATTCATTTCATTCATTTCATTCATTTCATTCATTTCATTCATTTCATTCATTTCATTCATTTCGTTCATTTCATTCATTTCGTTCATTTCATTCATTTCGTTCATTTCATTCATTTCGTTCATTTCATTCATTTCGTTCATTTCATTCATTTCGTTCATTTCGTTCATTTCATTCATTTCGTTCATTTCATTCATTTCGTTCATTTCGTTAATTTCGTTCATTTCGTTCATTTCGTTCATTACGTTCATTTCGTTCATTTCGTTCATTTCGTTCATTTCGTTCATTTCGTTCATTTCGTTCATTTCGTTCATTTCGTTCATTTCATTCATTTCGTTCATTCATTCATTCATTCATTTCATTCATTCATTAATTCCATTCATTTCATTCATTCATTCATTCCATTCATTTTATTCATTCATTCATTCATTCATTTCATTCATTCATTCATTCATTCATTTCATTCATTCATTCATCATTCATTTCATTCATTTCATTCATTTCGTTCATTTCGTTCATTTCGTTCAATTCGTTCATTTCGTTCATTTCGTTCATTTCGTTCATTTCGTTCATTTCGTTCATTTCGTTCATTTCGTTCATTTCGTTCAATTCGTTCATTTCATTCATTTCATTCATTCATTCATTCCATTTATTTCATTCATTCATTCATTCCATTCATTTTATTCATTCATCCATTCATTCATTTCATTCATTCATTCATTCCATTCATTCCATTCATTCCATTCATTCCATTCATTCCATTCATTCCATTCATTCCATTCATTCCATTCATTTCATTCATTCAGTTCATTCATTTAATTCATTCATTCAGTTCATTCATTCATTTCATTCATTTCATTCATTTCATTCATTTCATTCATTTCATTCATTTCATTCATTTCATTCATTTCATGCATTTCATTCATTTCATTCATTTCATTCATTTCATTCATTTCATTCATTTCATTCATTTCATTCATTTCATTCATTTCATTCATTTCATTCATTTCATTCATTTCATTCATTTCATTCATTTCATTCATTTCATTCATTTCATTCATTTCATTCATTTCATTCATTTCATTCATTTCATTCATTTCATTCATTTCATTCATTTCATTCATTTCATTCATTTCGTTCATTTCATTCATTTCGTTCATTTCGTTCATTTCGTTCATTTCGTACATTTCGTTCATTTCATTCATTTCATTCATCATTCATTTATTCATTCATTTATTCATTCATCATTCATCATTCATTTCATTCATTTCATTCATTTCATTCATTTCATTCATTTCATTCATTTCATTCATTTCTTTCATTTCATTCATTTCATTCATTTCATTCATTTCATTCATTTCATTCAATTTCATTCACTTCATTCACTTCATTCATTTCATTCATTTCATTCATTTCATTCATTTCATTCATTTCATTCATTTCATTCATTTCATTCATTTCATTCATTTCATTCATTTCATTCATTTCATTCATTTCATTCATTTTATTCATTTCATTCATTCATTCATTCATTAATTCATTCATCATTCATTCATTAATTCATTCATCATTCATTCATTAATTCATTCATTCATCATTCATTTCATTAATTTCATTCATTTCATTCATTTCATTCATTTCATTCATTTCATTCATTACGTTCATTTCGTTCATTTCGTTCATTTCGTTCATTCATTCATTCCATTTATTTCATTCATTCATTCATTCCATTCATTTTATTCATTCATTCATTCATTCATTTCATTCATTCATTCATTCCATTCATTTCATTCATTCATTCATTCCATTCATTTCATTCATTCATTCATTCCATTCATTTTATTCATTCATTCATTCATTCATTCATCGTTTATTTCATTCATTTCATTCATTCCATTCATTTCATTCATTCCATTAATTCCATTCATTCCATTCATTCCATTCATTCCATTCATTCCATTCATTCCATTCATTCCATTCATTCCATTCATTCCATTCATTCCATTCATTCCATTCATTTCATTCATTCAGTTCATTCATTTAATTCATTCATTCAGTTCATTCATTCATTTCATTCATTTCATTCATTTCATTCATTTCATTCATTTCATTCATTTCATTCATTTCATTCATTTCATTCATTTCATTCATTTCATTCATTTCATTCATTTCATTCATTTCATTCATTTCATTCATTTCATTCATTTGATTTATTTCATTCATTTCATTCATTTCGTTCATTTCATTCATTTCGTTCATTTCGTTCATTTCGTTCATTTCGTACATTTCGTTCATTTCATTCATTTCATTCATCATGCATTTATTCATTCATTTATTCATTCATCATTCATCATTCATTTCATTCATTTCATTCATTTCATTCATTTCATTCATTTCATTCATTTCATTCATTTCTTTCATTTCATTCATTTCATTCATTTCATTCATTTCATTCATTTCATTCATTTCATTCAATTTCATTCACTTCATTCACTTCATTCATTTCATTCATTTCATTCATTTCATTCATTTCATTCATTTCATTCATTTCATTCATTTCATTCATTTCATTCATTTCATTCATTTCATTCATTTCATTCATTTCATTCATTTCATTCATTTCATTCATTTTATTCATTTCATTCATTCATTCATTCATTAATTCATTCATCATTCATTCATTAATTCATTCATCATTCATTCATTTCATTCATTTCATTCATTTCATTAATTTCATTCATTTCATTAATTTCATTCATTTCATTCATTTCATTCATTTCATTCATTTCATTCATTTCATTCATTTCATTCATTTCATTCATTTCATTCATTTCATTCATTTCATTCATTTCATTCATTTCGTTCATTACGTTCATTTCGTTCATTTCGTTCATTTCGTTCATTTCGTTCATTTCGTTCATTTCGTTCATTTCGTTCAATTCGTTCATTTCGTTCATTTCGTTCATTTCGTTCATTTCGTTCATTTCGTTCAATTCGTTAATTTCGTTCATTTCGTTCATTTCGTTTATTTCATTCATTTCGTTCATTCATTCATTCATTCATTTCATTCATTCATTCATTCCGTTCATTTCATTCATTCATTCATTCCATTCATTTTATTCATTCATTCATTCATTCATTTCATTCATTCATTCATTCCATTCATTTCATTCATTCATTCATTCCATTCATTTTGTTCATTTCGTTCATTTCGTTCATTTCGTTCATTTCGTTCATTTTATTAATTTCGTTCATTTCGTTTATTTCGTTCATTTCATTCATTTCGTTCATTCATTCATTCATTCATTTCATTAATTCATTCATTCCATTCATTTCATTCATTCATTCATTCCATTCATTTTATTCATTCATTCATTCATTCATTTCATTCATTTCATTCATTCATTCATTCATTCATTTCATTCATTTCATTCATTTCATTCATTTCATTCATTCATTCATTAATTCACTCATCATTCATTCATTAATTCATTCATTCATCATTCATTCATCATTCATTTCATTCATTTCATTCATTTCATTCATTTCATTCATTTCATTCATTTCATTCATTTCATTCATTTCATTCATTTCATTCATTTCATTCATTTCATTCATTTCATTCATTTCATTCATTTCATTCATTTCATTCATTTCATTCATTTCATTCATTTCATTCATTTCATTCATTTCATTCATTTCATTCATTTCATTCATTTCATTCATTTCATTCATTTCGTTCATTTCATTCATTTCGTTCATTTCATTCATTTCGTTCATTTCATTCATTTCGTTCATTTCATTCATTTCGTTCATTTCATTCATTTCGTTCATTTCATTCATTTCGTACATTTCGTTCATTTCATTCATTTCATTCATCATTCATTTATTCATTCATTTATTCATTCATTTATTCATTCATCATTCATCATTCATCATTCATCATTCATTTCATTCATTTCATTCATTTCATTCATTTCATTCATTTCATTCATTTCATTCATTTCATTCATTTCTTTCATTTCATTCATTTCATTCATTTCATTCATTTCATTCATTTCATTCATTTCATTCATTTCATTCATTTCATTCATTTCATTCATTTCATTCATTTCATTCATTTCATTCATTTCATTCATTTCATTCATTTCATTCATTTCATTCATTTCATTCATTTCATTCATTTCATTCATTTCATTCATTTCATTCATTTCATTCATTTCATTCATTTCATTCATTTCATTCATTTCATTCATTTCATTCATTTCATTCATTTCATTCATTTCATTCATTTCATTCATTTCATTCATTTCATTCATTTCATTCATTTCATTCATTTCATTCATTTCATTCATTTCATTCATTTCATTCATTTCATTCATTTCATTCATTTCATTCATTTCATTCATTTCATTCATTTCATTCATTTCATTCATTTCATTCATTTCATTCATTTCATTCATTTCATTCATTTCATTCATTTCATTCATTTCATTCATTTCATTCATTTCATTCATTTCATTCATTTCATTCATTTCATTCATTTCATTCATTTCATTCATTTCATTCATTTCATTCATTTCATTCATTTCATTCATTTCATTCATTTCGTTCATTTCATTCATTTCATTCATCATTCATTTATTCATTCATTTATTCATTCATCATTCATTTCATTCATTTCATTCAATTTCATTCATTTCATTCATTTCATTCATTTCATTCATTTCATTCATTTCATTCATTTCATTCATTTCATTCATTTCATTCATTTCATTCATTTCATTCATTTCATTCATTTCATTCATTTCATTCATTTCATTCATTTCGTTCATTTCATTCATTTCGTTCATTTCATTCATTTCGTACATTTCGTTCATTTCATTCATTTCATTCATCATTCATTTATTCATTCATTTATTCATTCATCATTCATTTCATTCATTTCATTCAATTTCATTCACTTCATTCATTTCATTCATTTCATTCATTTCATTCATTTCATTCATTTCATTCATTTCATTCATTTCATTCATTTCATTCATTTCATTCATTTCATTCATTCATTAATTCATTCATCATTCATTCATTAATTCATTCATCATTCATTCATTAATTCATTCATTCATCATTCATTTCATTAATTTCATTCATTTCATTCATTTCATTCATTTCATTCATTTCATTCATTACGTTCATTTCGTTCATTTCGTTCATTTCGTTCATTCATTCATTCCATTTATTTCATTCATTCATTCATTCCATTCATTTTATTCATTCATTCATTCATTCATTTCATTCATTCATTCATTCCATTCATTTCATTCATTCATTCATTCCATTCATTTCATTCATTCATTCATTCCATTCATTTTATTCATTCATTCATTCATTCATTCATCGTTTATTTCATTCATTTCATTCATTCCATTCATTTCATTCATTCCATTAATTCCATTCATTCCATTCATTCCATTCATTCCATTCATTCCATTCATTCCATTCATTCCATTCATTCCATTCATTTCATTCATTCAGTTCATTCATTTAATTCATTCATTCAGTTCATTCATTCATTTCATTCATTTCATTCATTTCATTCATTTCATTCATTTCATTCATTTCATTCATTTCATTCATTTCATTCATTTCATTCATTTCATTCATTTCATTCATTTCATTCATTTCATTCATTTCATTCATTTCATTCATTTCATTCATTTCATTCATTTGATTTATTTCATTCATTTCATTCATTTCGTTCATTTCATTCATTTCGTTCATTTCGTTCATTTCGTTCATTTCGTACATTTCGTTCATTTCATTCATTTCATTCATCATTCATTTATTCATTCATTTATTCATTCATCATTCATCATTCATTTCATTCATTTCATTCATTTCATTCATTTCTTTCATTTCATTCATTTCATTCATTTCATTCATTTCATTCATTTCATTCAATTTCATTCACTTCATTCACTTCATTCATTTCATTCATTTCATTCATTTCATTCATTTCATTCATTTCATTCATTTCATTCATTTCATTCATTTCATTCATTTCATTCATTTCATTCATTTCATTCATTTCATTCATTTCATTCATTCATTCATTCATTAATTCATTCATCATTCATTCATTAATTCATTCATCATTCATTCATTAATTCATTCATTCATCATTCATTTCATTCATTTCATTCATTTCATTCATTTCATTCATTTCATTCATTTCATTCATTTCGTTCATTTCGTTCATTTCGTTCATTTCGTTCATTTCGTTCATTTCGTTCAATTAGTTCATTTCGTTCATTTCGTTCATTTCGTTCATTTCATTCATTTCGTTCATTCATTCATTCATTCATTTCATTCATTCATTCATTCCATTCATTTCATTCATTCATTCATTCCATTCATTTTATTCATTCATTCATTCATTCATTCATTCCATTCATTTTATTTATTCATTCATTCATTCATTCATCGTTCATTTCATTCATTTCGTTCATTTCGTTCATTTCGTTCATTTCGTTCATTACGTTCATTTCGTTCATTTCGTTCATTTCGTTCATTTCGTTCATTTCGTTCATTTCGTTAATTTCGTTAATTTCGTTCATTTCATTCATTTCGTTCATTCATTCATTCATTCATTTCATTCATTCATTCATTCCATTAATTTCATTCATTCATTCATTCCATTCATTTTATTCATTCATTCATTCATTCATTTCATTCATTCATTCATTCATTCATTTCATTCATTTCATTCATTTCATTCATTTCATTCATCATTCATTTCATTCATTTCATTCATTTCGTTCATTCATTCATTCATTCATTTCATTCATTCATTCATTCATTCCATTCATTTCATTCATTCATTCATTCCATTCATTTTATTCATTCATTCATTCATTCATTTCATTCATTCATTCATTCATTCATTTCATTCATTCATTCATCATTCATTTCATTCATTTCATTCATTTCATTCATTTCATTCATTTCATTCATTTCATTCATTTCATTCATTTCATTCATTTCATTCATTTCATTCATTTCATTCATTTCATTCATTTCATTCATTTCATTCATTCATTCATTCATTAATTCATTCATCATTCATTCATTAATTCATTCATTCATCATTCATTTCATTCATTTCATTCATTTCATTCATTTCGTTCATTTCGTTCATTTCGTTCATTTCGTTCATTTCGTTCATTTCGTTCATTTCGTTCATTTCGTTCATTTCGTTCATTTCGTTCATTTCGTTCATTTCGTTCATTTCGTTCATTTCGTTCATTTCGTTCATTTCGTTCATTTCGTTCATTTCGTTCATTTCGTTCATTTCGTTCATTTCGTTCATTTCGTTCATTTCGTTCATTTCGTTCATTTCGTTCATTTCGTTCATTTCGTTCATTTCGTTCATTTCGTTCATTTCATTCATTTCGTTCATTCATTCATTCATTCATTTCATTCATTCATTCATTCCATTCATTTCATTCATTCATTCATTCCATTCATTTTATTCATTCATTCATTCATTCATTCATTCCATTCATTTTATTCATTCATTCATTCATTCATTCATCGTTCATTTCATTCATTTCGTTCATTCATTCATTCATTCATTTCATTCATTCATTCTTTCCATTCATTTCATTCATTCATTCATTTCATTCATTTTATTCATTCATTCATTCATTCATTCATTCATTCATTTCATTCATTCATTCATTCATTCATTCATTTCATTCATTTCATTCATTTCGTTCATTTCGTTCATTTCGTTCATTTCGTTCATTTCGTTCATTTCGTTCATTTCGTTCATTTCGTTCATTTCGTTCATTTCGTTCATTTCGTTCATTTCGTTCATTTCGTTCATTTCGTTCATTTCGTTCATTTCGTTCATTTCGTTCATTTCGTTCATTTCGTTCATTTCGTTCATTTCGTTCATTTCGTTCATTTCGTTCATTTCGTTCATTTCGTTCATTTCGTTCATTTCGTTCATTTCGTTCATTACGTTCATTTCGTTCATTTCGTTCATTTCGTTCATTTCGTTCATTTCGTTCATTTCGTTCATTTCGTTCATTTCGTTCATTTCGTTCATTTCGTTCATTTCGTTCATTTCGTTCATTTCATTCATTTCGTTCATTCATTCATTCATTCATTCATTCCATTCATTCCATTCATTCATTCATTCCATTCATTTTATTCATTCATTCATTCATTCATTTCATTCATTCATTCATTCATTCATTCATCATTCATTTCATTCATTTCATTCATTTCATTCATTTCATTCATTTCATTCATTTCATTCATTCATTCATTCATTAATTCATTCATCATTCATTCATTAATTCATTCATTCATCATTCATTTCATTCATTTCATTCATTTCATTCATTTCATTCATTTCATTCATTTCATTCATTTCATTCATTTCATTCATTTCATTCATTTCATTCATTTCGTTCATTTCGTTCATTTCGTTCATTACGTTCATTTCGTTCATTTCGTTCATTTCGTTCATTTCGTTCATTTCGTTCATTTCGTTCATTTCGTTCATTTCGTTCAATTCGTTCATTTCGTTCATTTCGTTCATTTCGTTCATTTCGTTCATTTCGTTCATTTCGTTCATTTCATTCATTTCATTCATTCATTCATTCCATTTATTTCATTCATTCATTCATTCCATTCATTTTATTCATTCATTCATTCATTCATTTCATTCATTCATTCATTCCATTCATTTCATTCATTCATTCATTCCATTCATTTCATTCATTCATTCATTCCATTCATTTTATTCATTCATTCATTCATTCATTCATCGTTTATTTCATTCATTTCATTCATTCCATTCATTTCATTCATTCCATTAATTCCATTCATTCCATTCATTCCATTCATTCCATTCATTCCATTCATTCCATTCATTCCATTCATTCCATTCATTCCATTCATTCCATTCATTCCATTCATTCCATTCATTCCATTCATTCCATTCATTTCATTCATTCAGTTCATTCATTTAATTCATTCATTCAGTTCATTCATTCATTTCATTCATTTCATTCATTTCATTCATTTCATTCATTTCATTCATTTCATTCATTTCATTCATTTCATTCATTTCATTCATTTCATTCATTTCATTCATTTCATTCATTTCATTCATTTCATTCATTTCATTCATTTCATTCATTTCATTCATTTCATTCATTTCATTCATTTCATTCATTTCATTCATTTCATTCATTTCATTCATTTCATTCATTTCATTCATTTCATTCATTTCATTCATTTCATTCATTTCATTCATTTCATTCATTTCATTCATTTCATTCATTTCATTCATTTCATTCATTTCATTTATTTCATTCATTTCGTTCATTTCGTTCATTTCATTCATTTCGTTCATTTCGTTCATTTCGTTCATTTCGTACATTTCGTTCATTTCATTCATTTCATTCATCATTCATTTATTCATTCATCATTCATCATTCATTTCATTCATTTCATTCATTTCATTCATTTCATTCATTTCATTCATTTCATTCATTTCATTCATTTCTTTCATTTCATTCATTTCATTCATTTCATTCATTTCATTCATTTCATTCATTTCATTCATTTCATTCATTTCATTCAATTTCATTCACTTCATTCACTTCATTCATTTCATTCATTTCATTCATTTCATTCATTTCATTCATTTCATTCATTTCATTCATTTCATTCATTTCATTCATTTTATTCATTTCATTCATTCATTCATTCATTAATTCATTCATCATTCATTCATTAATTCATTCATCATTCATTCATTAATTCATTCATTCATCATTCATTTCATTCATTTCATTCATTTCATTCATTTCATTCATTACGTTCATTTCGTTCATTTCGTTCATTTCGTTCATTTCGTTCATTTCGTTCATTTCATTCATTTCGTTCATTCATTCATTCATTCATTTCATTCATTCATTCATTCCATTCATTTCATTCATTCATTCATTCCATTCATTTCATTCATTCATTCATTCCATTCATTTTATTCATTCATTCATTCATTCATTCATTCCATTCATTTTATTTATTCATTCATTCATTCATTCATCGTTCATTTCATTCATTTCGTTCATTTCGTTCATTTCGTTCAATTCGTTCATTACGTTCATTTCGTTCATTTCGTTCATTTCGTTCATTTCGTTCATTTCGTTCATTTCGTTAATTTCGTTAATTTCGTTCATTTCATTCATTTCGTTCATTCATTCATTCATTCATTTCATTCATTCATTCATTCCATTAATTTCATTCATTCATTCATTCCATTCATTTTATTCATTCATTCATTCATTCATTTCATTCATTCATTCATTCATTCATTTCATTCATTTCATTCATTTCATTCATTTCATTCATCATTCATTTCATTCATTTCATTCATTTCGTTCATTCATTCATTCATTCATTTCATTCATTCATTCATTCATTCCATTCATTTCATTCATTCATTCATTCCATTCATTTTATTCATTCATTCATTCATTCATTTCATTCATTCATTCATTCATTCATTTCATTCATTCATTCATCATTCATTTCATTCATTTCATTCATTTCATTCATTTCATTCATTTCATTCATTTCATTCATTTCATTCATTTCATTCATTTCATTCATTTCATTCATTTCATTCATTTCATTCATTCATTCATTCATTAATTCATTCATCATTCATTCATTAATTCATTCATTCATCATTCATTTCATTCATTTCATTCATTTCGTTCATTTCGTTCATTTCGTTCATTTCGTTCATTTCGTTCATTTCGTTCATTTCGTTCATTTCGTTCATTTCGTTCATTTCGTTCATTTCGTTCATTTCGTTCATTTCGTTCATTTCGTTCATTTCGTTCATTTCGTTCATTTCGTTCATTTCGTTCATTTCGTTCATTTCGTTCATTTCGTTCATTTCGTTCATTTCGTTCATTTCGTTCATTTCGTTCATTTCGTTCATTTCGTTCATTTCGTTCATTTCGTTCATTTAGTTCATTTCGTTCATTTCGTTCATTTCATTCATTTCGTTCATTCATTCATTCATTCATTTCATTCATTCATTCATTCCATTCATTTCATTCATTCATTCATTCCATTCATTTTATTCATTCATTCATTCATTCATTCATTCCATTCATTTTATTCATTCATTCATTCATTCATTCATCGTTCATTTCATTCATTTCGTTCATTCATTCATTCATTCATTTCATTCATTCATTCATTTCATTCATTCATTCATTTCATTCATTTTATTCATTCATTCATTCATTCATTCATTCATTCATTTCATTCATTCATTCATTCATTCATTCATTTCATTCATTTCATTCATTTCATTCATTTCGTTCATTTCGTTCATTTCGTTCATTTCGTTCTTTTCGTTCATTTCGTTCATTTCGTTCATTTCGTTCATTTCGTTCATTTCGTTCATTTCGTTCATTTCGTTCATTTCGTTCATTTCGTTCATTTCGTTCATTTCGTTCATTTCGTTCATTTCGTTCATTTCGTTCATTTCGTTCATTTCGTTCATTTCGTTCATTTCGTTCATTTCGTTCATTTCGTTCATTTCGTTCATTTCGTTCATTTCGTTCATTTCGTTCATTTCGTTCATTTCGTTCATTTCGTTCATTTCGTTCATTTCGTTCATTTCGTTCATTTCATTCATTTCGTTCATTCATTCATTCATTCATTTCATTCATTCATTCATTCCATTCATTCCATTCATTCATTCATTCCATTCATTTTATTCATTCATTCATTCATTCATTTCATTCATTCATTCATTCATTCATTCATCATTCATTTCATTCATTTCATTCATTTCATTCATTTCATTCATTTCATTCATTTCATTCATTCATTCATTCATTAATTCATTCATCATTCATTCATTAATTCATTCATTCATCATTCATTTCATTCATTTCATTCATTTCATTCATTTCATTCATTTCATTCATTTCATTCATTTCATTCATTTCATTCATTTCGTTCATTTCGTTCATTTCGTTCATTTCGTTCATTACGTTCATTTCGTTCATTTCGTTCATTTCGTTCATTTCGTTCATTTCGTTCATTTCGTTCATTTCGTTCATTTCGTTCATGTCGTTCATTTCGTTCATTTCGTTCATTTCGTTCATTTCGTTCATTTCGTTCATTTCGTTCATTTCGTTCATTTCATTCATTTCATTCATTCATTCATTTCATTTATTTCATTCATTCATTCATTCCATTCATTTTATTCATTCATTCATTCATTCATTTCATTCATTCATTCATTCCATTCATTTCATTCATTCATTCATTCCATTCATTTCATTCATTCATTCATTCCATTCATTTTATTCATTCATTCATTCATTCATTCATCGTTTATTTCATTCATTTCATTCATTCCATTCATTTCATTCATTCCATTAATTCCATTCATTCCAATCATTCCATTCATTCCATTCATTCCATTCATTCCATTCATTCCATTCATTCCATTCATTCCATTCATTCCATTCATTCCATTCATTCCATTCATTCCATTCATTTCATTCATTCAGTTCATTCATTTAATTCATTCATTCAGTTCATTCATTCATTTCATTCATTTCATTCATTTCATTCATTTCATTCATTTCATTCATTTCATTCATTTCATTCATTTCATTCATTTCATTCATTTCATTCATTTCATTCATTTCATTCATTTCATTCATTTCATTCATTTCATTCATTTCATTCATTTCATTCATTTCATTCATTTCATTCATTTCATTCATTTCATTCATTTCATTCATTTCATTCATTTCATTCATTTCATTCATTTCATTCATTTCATTCATTTCATTCATTTCATTCATTTCGTTCATTTCGTTCATTTCATTCATTTCGTTCATTTCGTTCATTTCATTCATTTCGTTCATTTCGTTCATTTCGTTCATTTCGTACATTTCGTTCATTTCATTCATTTCATTCATCATTCATTTATTCATTCATCATTCATCATTCATTTCATTCATTTCATTCATTTCATTCATTTCATTCATTTCATTCATTTCATTCATTTCATTCATTTCTTTCATTTCTTTCATTTCATTCATTTCATTCATTTCATTCATTTCATTCATTTCATTCATTTCATTCATTTCATTCATTTCATTCATTTCATTCATTTCATTCAATTTCATTCACTTCATTCACTTCATTCATTTCATTCATTTCATTCATTTCATTCATTTCATTCATTTCATTCATTTCATTCATTTCATTCATTTCATTCATTTCATTCATTTCATTCATTTCATTCATTTCATTCATTTTATTCATTTCATTCATTCATTCATTCATTAATTAATTCATCATTCATTCATTAATTCATTCATCATTCATTCATTAATTCATTCATTCATCATTCATTTCATTCATTTCATTCATTTCATTCATTTCATTCATTACGTTCATTTCGTTCATTTCGTTCATTTCGTTCATTTCGTTCATTTCATTCATTTCGTTCATTTCGTTCAATTCGTTCATTTCGTTCATTTCGTTCATTTCGTTCATTTCGTTCATTTCGTTCAATTCGTTAATTTCGTTCATTTCGTTCATTTCATTCATTTCATTCATTCATTCATTCCATTTATTTCATTCATTCATTCATTCCATTCATTTTATTCATTCATTCATTCATTCATTTCATTCATTCATTCATTCCATTCATTTCATTCATTCATTCATTCCATTCATTTCATTCATTCATTCATTCCATTCATTTTATTCATTCATTCATTCATTCATTCATCGTTTATTTCATTCATTTCATTCATTCCATTCATTTCATTCATTCCATTAATTCCATTCATTCCATTCATTCCATTCATTCCATTCATTCCATTCATTCCATTCATTCCATTCATTCCATTCATTCCATTCATTCCATTCATTCCATTCATTCCATTCATTTCATTCATTCATCATTCATTTCATTCATTTCATTCATTTCGTTCATTTCGTTCATTTCGTTCATTTCGTTCATTTCGTTCATTTCATTCATTTCGTTCATTTCGTTCATTTCGTTCATTTCGTTCATTTCGTTCATTTTGTTCATTTCGTTCATTTCGTTCATTTCGTTCATTTCGTTCATTTCGTTCATTTCGTTCATTTCGTTCATTTCGTTCATTTCGTTCATTTCGTTCATTTCGTTCATTTCGTTCATTTCGTTCATTTAGTTCATTTCGTTCATTTCGTTCATTTCGTTCATTTCATTCATTTCGTTCATTCATTCATTCATTCATTTCATTCATTCATTCATTCCATTCATTTCATTCATTCATTCATTCCATTCATTTTATTCATTCATTCATTCATTCATTCATTCCATTCATTTTATTCATTCATTCATTCATTCATTCATCGTTCATTTCATTCATTTCGTTCATTCATTCATTCATTCTTTCCATTCATTTCATTCATTCATTCATTTCATTCATTTTATTCATTCATTCATTCATTCATTCATTCATTCATTTCATTCATTCATTCATTCATTCATTCATTTCATTCATTTCATTCATTTCATTCATTTCATTCATTTCATTCATTTCATTCATTTCGTTCATTTCGTTCATTTCGTTCATTTCGTTCATTTCGTTCATTTCGTTCATTTCGTTCATTTCGTTCATTTCGCTCATTTCGTTCATTTCGTTCATTTCGTTCATTTCGTTCATTTCGTTCATTTCGTTCATTTCGTTCATTTCGTTCATTTCGTTCATTTCGTTCATTTCGTTCATTTCGTTCATTTCGTTCATTACGTTCATTTCGTTCATTTCGTTCATTTCGTTCATTTCGTTCATTTCGTTCATTTCGTTCATTTCGTTCATTTCGTTCATTTCGTTCATTTCGTTCATTTCGTTCATTTCGTTCATTTCATTCATTTCGTTCATTCATTCATTCATTCATTTCATTCATTCATTCATTCATTCATTCATCATTCATTTCATTCATTTCATTCATTTCATTCATTTCATTCATTTCATTCATTTCATTCATTTCATTCATTCATTCATTCATAAATTCATTCAGCATTCATTCATTAATTCATTCATTCATCATTCATTTCATTCATTTCATTCATTTCATTCATTTCATTCATTTCATTCATTTCATTCATTTCATTCATTTCATTCATTTCATTCATTTCATTCATTTCATTCATTTCGTTCATTTCGTTCATTTCGTTCATTTCGTTCATTACGTTCATTTCGTTCATTTCGTTCATTTCGTTCATTTCGTTCATTTCGTTCATTTCGTTCATTTCGTTCATTTCGTTCAATTCGTTCATTTCGTTCATTTCGTTCATTTCGTTCATTTCGTTCATTTCGTTCATTTCGTTCATTTCATTCATTTCATTCATTCATTCATTCCATTTATTTCATTCATTCATTCATTCCATTCATTTTATTCATTCATTCATTCATTCATTTCATTCATTCATTCATTCCATTCATTTCATTCATTCATTCATTCCATTCATTTCATTCATTCATTCATTCCATTCATTTCATTCATTCATTCATTCCATTCATTTTATTCATTCATTCATTCATTCATTCATCGTTTATTTCATTCATTTCATTCATTCCATTCATTTCATTCATTCCATTAATTCCATTCATTCCATTCATTCCATTCATTCCATTCATTCCATTCATTCCATTCATTCCATTCATTCCATTCATTCCATTCATTCCATTCATTCCATTCATTCCATTCATTCCATTCATTCCATTCATTCCATTCATTCCATTCATTCAGTTCATTCATTTAATTCATTCATTCAGTTCATTCATTCATTTCATTCATTTCATTCATTTCATTCATTTCATTCATTTCATTCATTTCATTCATTTCATTCATTTCATTCATTTCATTCATTTCATTCATTTCATTCATTTCATTCATTTCATTCATTTCATTCATTTCATTCATTTCATTCATTTCATTCATTTCATTCATTTCATTCATTTCATTCATTTCATTCATTTCATTCATTTCATTCATTTCATTCATTTCATTCATTTCATTCATTTCATTCATTTCATTCATTTCATTCATTTCATTCATTTCATTCATTTCATTCATTTCATTCATTTCATTCATTTCATTCATTTCATTTATTTCATTCATTTCGTTCATTTCGTTCATTTCATTCATTTCGTTCATTTCGTTCATTTCGTTCATTTCGTACATTTCGTTCATTTCATTCATTTCATTCATCATTCATTTATTCATTCATCATTCATCATTCATTTCATTCATTTCATTCATTTCATTCATTTCATTCATTTCTTTCATTTCATTCATTTCATTCATTTCATTCATTTCATTCATTTCATTCATTTCATTCATTTCATTCAATTTCATTCACTTCATTCACTTCATTCATTTCATTCATTTCATTCATTTCATTCATTTCATTCATTTCATTCATTTCATTCATTTCATTCATTTCATTCATTTCATTCATTTCATTCATTTCATTCATTTCATTCATTTTATTCATTTCATTCATTCATTCATTCATTAATTCATTCATCATTCATTCATTAATTCATTCATCATTCATTCATTAATTCATTCATTCATCATTCATTTCATTCATTTCATTCATTACGTTCATTTCGTTCATTTCGTTCATTTCGTTTATTTCGTTCATTTCATTCATTTCGTTCATTTCGTTCAATTCGTTCATTTCGTTCATTTCGTTCATTTCGTTCATTTCGTTCATTTCGTTCATTTCGTTCAATTCGTTAATTTCGTTCATTTCGTTCATTTCATTCATTTCATTCATTCATTCATTCCATTTATTTCATTCATTCATTCATTCCATTCATTTTATTCATTCATTCATTCATTCATTTCATTCATTCATTCATTCCATTCATTTCATTCATTCATTCATTCCATTCATTTCATTCATTCATTCATTCCATTCATTTTATTCATTCATTCATTCATTCATTCATCGTTTATTTCATTCATTTCATTCATTCCATTCATTTCATTCATTCCATTAATTCCATTCATTCCATTCATTCCATTCATTCCATTCATTCCATTCATTCCATTCATTCCATTCATTCCATTCATTCCATTCATTCCATTCATTTCAACACATCTTTCTTTAATCCGCTAGTTAGAATGTGTCGCCTATACAACGATTTGTTAATCAACAATAGCAGCTCGATTGATGTTTTAAATAATAATTTATATAAATTTAAAAAAGCTACTTTATCCGCTCTTGAAAAAGAGTGAGTTTTCTACACCTTCTGTTTTAAATGTTAATTTAGTTTTATGTAAATGTTTGTTAAATTATGATCTTCTTTACTGTTTGTTTTTATATAATCGTGAAGTGTACACATGTTTTGGAATATAACCTAGTTAAAAATTTCTGTAATGTACTTTTATAATAATTTTCGGTTGTATTCTGTTTTGTGTGCCATATGTTATAAATAAATATAAATAAATATTTCATTCATTCAGTTCATTCATTTAATTCATTCATTCAGTTCATTCATTCATTTCATTCATTTCATTCATTTCATTCATTTCATTCATTTCATTCATTTCATTCATTTCATTCATTTCATTCATTTCATTCATTTCATTCATTTCATTCATTTCATTCATTTCATTCATTTCATTCATTTCATTCATTTCATTCATTTCATTCATTTCATTCATTTCATTCATTTCATTCATTTCATTCATTTCATTCATTTCATTCATTTCATTCATTTCATTCATTTCATTCATTTCATTCATTTCATTCATTTCATTCATTTCATTCATTTCATTCATTTCATTCATTTCATTTATTTCATTCATTTCGTTCATTTCGTTCATTTCATTCATTTCGTTCATTTCGTTCATTTCGTTCATTTCGTACATTTCGTTCATTTCATTCATTTCATTCATTTCATTCATCATTCATTTATTCATTCATTTATTCATTCATCATTCATCATTCATTTCATTCATTTCATTCATTTCATTCATTTCATTCATTTCATTCATTTCTTTCATTTCATTCATTTCATTCATTTCATTCATTTCATTCATTTCATTCATTTCATTCAATTTCATTCACTTCATTCACTTCATTCATTTCATTCATTTCATTCATTTCATTCATTTCATTCATTTCATTCATTTCATTCATTTCATTCATTTCATTCATTTCATTCATTTCATTCATTTCATTCATTTCATTCATTTCATTCATTTCATTCATTTCATTCATTTCATTCATTTCATTCATTTCATTCATTTCATTCATTTCATTCATTTTATTCATTTTATTCATTTCATTCATTCATTCATTCATTAATTCATTCATCATTCATTCATTAATTCATTCATCATTCATTCATTAATTCATTCATTCATCATTCATTTCATTCATTTCATTCATTTCATTCATTTCATTCATTTCATTCATTTCATTCATTTCATTCATTTCATTCATTTCATTCATTACGTTCATTTCGTTCATTTCGTTCATTTCGTTCATTTCGTTCATTTCGTTCATTTCGTTCATTTCGTTCAATTCGTTCATTTCGTTCATTTCGTTCATTTCGTTCATTTCGTTCATTTCGTTCAATTCGTTAATTTCGTTCATTTCGTTCATTTCGTTCATTTCGTTCATTTCGTTCATTTCATTCATTTCGTTCATTCATTCATTCATTCATTTCATTCATTCATTCATTCCGTTCATTTCATTCATTCATTCATTCCATTCATTTTATTCATTCATTCATTCATTCATTTCATTCATTCATTCATTCCATTCATTTCATTCATTCATTCATTCCATTCATTTTGTTCATTTCGTTCATTTCGTTCATTTCGTTCATTTCGTTCATTTTATTAATTTCGTTCATTTCGTTTATTTCGTTCATTTCATTCATTTCGTTCATTCATTCATTCATTCATTTCATTCATTCATTCATTCCATTCATTTCATTCATTCATTCATTCCATTCATTTTATTCATTCATTCATTCATTCATTTCATTCATTTCATTCATTCATTCATTCATTCATTTCATTCATTTCATTCATTTCATTCATTTCATTCATTTCATTCATTCATTCATTAATTCACTCATCATTCATTCATTAATTCATTCATTCATCATTCATTTCATTCATTTCATTCATTTCATTCATTTCATTCATTTCATTCATTTCATTCATTTCATTCATTTCATTCATTTCGTTCATTTCGTTCATTTCGTTCATTTCGTTCATTTCGTTCATTTCGTTCATTTCGTTCATTTCGTTCATTTCGTTCATTTCGTTCATTACGTTCATTTCGTTCATTTCGTTCATTTCGTTCATTTCGTTCATTTCGTTCATTTCGTTCATTTCGTTCATTTCGTTCATTTCGTTCATTTCGTTCAATTAGTTCATTTTGTTCATTTTGTTCATTTCGTTCATTTCATTCATTTCAGTCATTCATTCATTCATTCATTTCATTCATTGATTCATTCATTCCATTCATTTCATTCATTCATTCATTCCATTCATTTTATTCATTCATTCATTCATTCATTCATTCCAGTAGTAATGTATTGGGCGTTCTGGGCCACTTCGCTATCGCTCCGTGGCCCATTTCGCCCAATACATTGTTAAAAAGTTACATTAAAAATTGTCTTTGACCGATGTATTTAAGGAAGTTATTACGTCTCTTAGAGCATTCCATCGAAAACGCTCTCACGATGAAGTTCGTAAAACAACCGCTAACGTTACAATTCGAAAACATTACCATTGACTCTGAAAAACATAATTTTCGACATGGAAACCTTTTACCAAATTCAATACGTTGCATAATATGTGGTCCATCAAATTGTGGAAAAACTAATTTAGTAATTGGTTTACTGCTACACAAAAATGGTTTGCAATTTAGAAATTTATATTTGTATTCGAAAACTCTCTATCAACCAAAGTATGTATTTTTGGAACAGATTCTACGAATGGTTCCAAGTGTATCATTTTTTAAATATCGTGAAAATGAAGAAGTTCTTACTCCAGAGGCAGCAAAATGTGATTCAATAATAATATTTGATGACGTAGCGTGTGAAAATCAAAATAATATGCGTGATTATTTTGCAATGGGTAGACATAAGCATATCGATTGTATTTATTTAAATCAGACTTACAGTAAAATACCCAAACAGTTAGTAAGAGATAATGCAAATTTAATTGTCCTTTTCAAGCAAGATGATATAAATATGAGACATATATATGATGAACACGTCAACGCGGATATGACTTGGCAAGAATTTAGAAATATGTGTTCAAACATATGGAAAGAACCATATAGTTATTTAGTGATAAATAAAGATTGTGAAAAGAATAAGGGATGTTATAGAAAAAAATTTGATACATTTGTTGTGTTTAATTAGTTGTATAAATAATTATTGCATATAATAATTTGATTCAGTAACAGTTTCACTACTCAAAGAATAAAACTTGTTCTATAGTAATCGAAAAGATATTATTATAGTTTATTAAAACATGGAAAAAAATCTAAAGAGACAAATTGTGAATGCAGCAGCTGCTGTTAGAAGAAAGGTTCGAAAGATGCGGGATATTGAAACTCAAAAAATGATGTTCTGGAAACTGTTTTTAAACCAATTACAAATTCTCTCAATCAATTAGTTGATGAAAAGAAAGATACTATTAAAGTAAAAGAAAATGAAACTAAATTAAACACATTAAGTCCATTAAACTTTGATACAACTCTTAAGAAGAGAAAGCCTAACGTTGGATTTAATGATGATAACTCTAATGATGAGTTAGATGAGAAAGATGATTGTTCAGAAAGTTCTGGATATGAATATGATGTGAATGATGAATCTTTCAAATCAGCTTTTATTTTTTATTTTTTTTATTTTGGCTACTTCCATAGTGTTATGTCATATGGCATCATTCTGTGGGGGAAAGCAGCAGACATCCAAGCAATATTTGTTTTACAAAAACGGGCAATACGTGCCATTTATAAAATGAAGCCACGTGACTCCTTGAGGGAGCGTTTTAAGGAAATTAACATTCTCACCGTAATATCGCAATACATCTACGAAACCTTATTATATACACATAAACACTTAGATAGATTTATGAAAAAAAGTGACGTGCATTGTTTTAATACGAGAAATAAAAATAAACTGAGTATTCCCAAATTTAGATTAAAAAAAGTAAGTGGGTCTTTTATGGGGAATTCTGTTCGGTTCTATAATAAACTTCCAGAAAGTGCTTCTAAACTTTCGATTCGAAGATTTAAATCTTACATAAAGAATAATTTAATTAAGAAAGCGTATTACACACTACATGACTATGTTAATGATAAAGCCGCGTGGCCTGATGTCGCTCTGCCCCTCGACACCTAATTTGTCAATTTGCAATGTCTGTACCTGCATATAATTTATTACTGATGTGTTATTTATGTGTATATCAAGCGTAGTGTGTGCTGCCTTATGAACTTTTGCTGATTCTCTCTATCATCTTACTTTTGACTGCCTACCTAAGTAAGGCTTTTAATTTGGTTTTCCTTTTTTCCTTGAATCAGCTTCAACTTGTTCTCGAGGCACCACACAGGCGCTCTCCACCTAGTAGTAAGAAGGATCATCAAAAGAAAAACAGACCGTGTTTGTTGCCTGATTCTTCTAGGTCTGGTTGCGTTGGAACAGGAGTAACTGTAAATTTATTTTTTAAGACGATTCAAAATGATCCTTGTGATTTCAATGAATAAAATACTTTTGACTTTGACTTTGACTTTGAGCTGATACAAGTGAACCTAATCAGAGCTCTAACATTTCATCGTGGTCTATTTCTTCTGAAGCTTTGGGTAATGTTCCGTTTGGTGTGAGAAATGAACGTGGTAAGCTCATGATGGGTTCAGCACGTGTGGTGGTTTCTAATGATTACATTCAAGTTGGTACAAATAAGTACAAAAAAACGTTTGGAATAAATGAGCTTTTATTCAAAAGATTGCCTGATTCAACAGCAATCACTGCAGAAGATTTGAGACATTATAAGTTAATGTTGTTAGAAACAAACGTTCATCGAAGAGACTATGATTCACGCAAACCAATTAAAAGTAGCAAAGGACGAAAGTACTTAAACATAATAAAACCACTATTCAAGCTACGTAAAGTGTCTGTAAGTACTGATGGTAGTCAGTCAAACTTATACCAAGGAGAAGGGATACCATTATTAAAGAAATGGAAAAAGAATGTTGATTACGTTTACTGGGATGATCCTAACGAATTGATCGATAGATTAAAATTATTAATTGCATCTCAGGATGCTGGTAACACTGGGTTGGATAATGAAATCATATGCATTATACAAGAATTGCGTGAGAGTGGTATTATACCATGATAAATAAGATGAAATACATCATTTTGTTTCATTTGAACTTTATCTCTGACCCCTATCAGTTCATCATAAGTAAAATGGATAAATTTGGTCATCACATTCATAAACGACTGCGATTACCAGAATTCTTCGAAATCTTTGACAAGGCATTGATGAAAACAGAAAACGAAGAATTCGATTTGTTATCAACGAGATTGACAGGTGTTACAAATCCTTTGAGACCGAACGATGCAGCTAACAAAGAATACGTAGATAAGCACTGTGAATTATTTGCAAACAAGCAAGAAGTTTATAACACTCTAAACGCTTTAAAATCGGATATTGAAAAATATATTCAGCATTTTAGAGAAGACTACTACACAAAGATTGAATTAGAGAAGTTCATTAAATCAAAAAATGAGTAAGCAACAAGTTGTTAATGAAATTCATAAAACTGCACGTAAAAACTTTATTCGACGGTTTGTGGTATTAAAGGGAATTGATGACTTATGGCAAGCTGATCTTATAGACTTTCAAAATTTAAAAAGTTATAACAAAAACTATGCTTATATATTAGTAGTATTAGATTGTTTTTCAAAGTTTTCTTGGGCTATTCCAGTCAAAACTAAGACTAAATCCGAAATAGCAAATGCATTTAATACAATTTTAGTCACCACCCATCGTCAGCCAATTAATTTACAAACAGACATGGGTACAGAATTTTATAACGATGAATTCAATAAAATAATGATGTTTCATAAAATTAACCATTATTCTACATACTCCATAAAAAAAGCCTCTATAGTTGAACGTTTAATTAGAACTTTAAAAAACAAATTATATAAATGTTTCAGTTTTAATGGTAGTTATAGGTGGGTTGGGAGGCCTTTGGAAAGTGTTATGATTACATACAATGATACAATACATCGAATTACAAAATATAAGCCGAACGAAGTTAGTCAGTCAAATCAGGATATAGTCATGAGAAACATAAAAAGTTCACAGATGATAAATATGAAATCAAAGAAAAGTAAATTTTTTATAGGAGATGTTGTACGTATAAGCAAATATAAAAGTAGCTTTCAAAAAGGTTATACACCAAACTGGACTACAGAACTATTTCGTATTAAAAAAATTAATAATTCAAAACCTTTTACTTACGTAATTCAAGATATGTATAAACAGCCGATTTTAGGAACTTTTTATGAAGAGGAACTTCAGAAAACTAGCTGTCCTAATGTTTATCTTATTGAAAGAGTTTTAAGAAAAAAAGGAAGCAAACTTTTTGTCAAATGGTTAGGTCTCCCTGATAGTGAAAGTTGTTGGATCGAAAAACGTACAATTTTATGATCGTGTAAGAAAATCTATAAAATTATATATTAGTAGTAAAAAACAGTCATTAATAACTCGGCAATGCGAGGTGGAGGACTGATTAATAGTTTAATAAATAGTTTACCCTTTGAAGTCCATTTACCTGGATATAATTATTGTGGACCCGGGACACGATTAAGAGAACGATTAATAAGAGGTGATAAAGGAGTTAATCAGTTGGATAGTGCATGTATGCAACACGACATTGCATATAATAACTCTAATAACTTAGAAGATCGACACAGAGCTGATTTGGAATTAATAAGGATGGCTAAACAGCGAATGAAATCCAAGAATGCAGGAAAAGGAGAGAAAATAGCTTCGTGGTTGGTTAACAAAGTCATGAAAACCAAAGTAAAACATGGTGCAGGAACTAAATCATTTAAATCTATTATTTCTACTATAAGTACTCGTATCAAGAAGCTAAAACCAAAAAATAATTCTAAAGCTATACAAATAGCATACTCTGCTGCAAAAAAACTCGTTAAAAGTAATAAAGGAGTTCGTTTGCCTCGCATCATACCGTTACCGAAGACGGGTGGTATTCTTCCCTTGATACCAATTTTTGCTGGATTGTCTGCATTAGGTGCATTAGCTGGAGGAGCTGCAGGTATAGCTAAAGCTGTTAATGATCACAAATCAGCTAAAAAAAACTTTGAAGAGGCGCAAAGGCACAATCAAATTATGGAATCTATTGCTATAGGGAAAGGTTTATATATGAAACCTTACAAGAAAGGCAATGGGCTTTATGTAAAAAGTTCAAAAAACTAATGAAAAGGTTACCCAATCGTGCTCTCACCAATATTGACATATTAGAATATGCTTGTGGACTCATACCCTATTTTAGAGGTGTTTATATGAGAGATGAATTACCAAAAAAACCAAAAGCCATTGAATGTGCTATCGTTAATTTAGATAGTTCAGAGAATGAAGGAACACACTGGGTAGCCTACGTAAAGTATTTTGATTATTGTGAGTATTTTGATAGCTTTGGAGATTTAAAACCTCCGTTAGAGATTGTTACATACTTAAAAACGAATATAACATACAATTATTGTAATTATAAAAAATTTGAAACGTCGAATTGTGGACATCTTTGTTTAAAGTTCCTTCAGAAATTTTGGAAAAATAAATGTAAATAGATTAGGTACCTATACGAATTAAATATGTATAAATTTAAGAACTAGTTTTATTTCATTCATTTGTATAATGTCTTTCACACTGTCTATAACCGGTAATACAACGATTTTATCATCTAACTTTTATCCTGCTTTAGAATTTGATGGAGATTATGAATGTGCTCTGCTGTATTTGTCTACATTTAATTCAATTCCTAATATTGACTCAAAAAACAATAAATTTCATTATGGTCATAATGAAATCATAGAGATACCGGAAGGTGCCTACGAACTTCAGGATATCAGTGATTATTTAAAAGCGAAAGTCAAAAATGCAACCTTTAGTTTATTTTGTAACAATAACACTTTGAAAACTTTTCTGTGTTGTGCAAAGGATATACATTTTGAAAAAGAAAATTCTCTTGGTACTTTACTAGGCTTTCATTTATTGCCAAGTTCATTATAAACATTCATTTATTCCATTCATTTTATTCATTCATTCATTCATTCATTCATCGTTTATTTCATTCATTTCATTCATTCCATTAATTCCATTCATTCCATTCATTCCATTCATTCCATTCATTCCATTCATTCCATTCATTCCATTCATTCCATTCATTCCATTCATTCCATTCATTTCATTCATTTCATTCATTTCATTCATTTCATTCATTTCATTCATTTCATTCATTTCATTCATTTCATTCATTTCATTCATTTCATTCATTTCATTCATTTCATTCATTTCATTCATTTCATTCATTTCATTCATTTCATTCATTTCATTCATTTCATTCATTTCTTTCATTTCATTCATTTCATTCATTTCATTCATTTCATTCATTTCATTCATTTCATTCATTTCATTCATTTCATTCATTTCATTCATTTCATTCATTTCATTCATTTCATTCATTTCATTCATTTCATTCATTTCATTCATTTCATTCATTTCATTCATTTCATTCATTTCATTCATTTCATTCATTTCATTCATTTCATTCATTTCATTCATTTCATTCATTTCATTCATTTCATTCATTTCATTCACTTCATTCACTTCATTCATTTCATTCATTTCATTCATTTCATTCATTTCATTCATTTCATTCATTTCATTCATTTCATTCATTTCATTCATTTCATTCATTTCATTCATTTCATTCATTTCATTCATTTCATTCATTTCATTCATTTCATTCATTTCATTCATTTCATTCATTTCATTCATTTCATTCATTTCATTCATTTCATTCATTTCATTCATTTCATTCATTTCATTCATTTCATTCATTTCATTCATTTCATTCATTTCATTCATTTCATTCATTTCATTCATTTCATTCATTTCATTCATTTCATTCATTTCATTCATTTCATTCATTTCATTCATTTCGTTCATTTCATTCATTTCGTTCATTTCATTCATTTCGTTCATTTCATTCATTTCGTACATTTCGTTCATTTCATTCATTTCATTCATCATTCATTTATTCATTCATTTATTCATTCATTTATTCATTCATCATTCATCATTCATCATTCATCATTCATTTCATTCATTTCATTCATTTCATTCATTTCATTCATTTCATTCATTTCATTCATTTCATTCATTTCATTCATTTCATTCATTTCATTCATTTCTTTCATTTCATTCATTTCATTCATTTCATTCATTTCATTCATTTCATTCATTTCATTCATTTCATTCATTTCATTCATTTCATTCATTTCATTCATTTCATTCATTTCATTCATTTCATTCATTTCATTCATTTCATTCATTTCATTCATTTCATTCATTTCATTCATTTCATTCATTTCATTCATTTCATTCATTTCATTCATTTCATTCATTTCATTCATTTCATTCATTTCATTCATTTCATTCATTTCATTCATTTCATTCATTTCATTCATTTCATTCATTTCATTCATTTCATTCATTTCATTCATTTCATTCATTTCATTCATTTCATTCATTTCATTCATTTCATTCATTTCATTCATTTCATTCATTTCATTCATTTCATTCATTTCATTCATTTCATTCATTTCATTCATTTCATTCATTTCATTCATTTCATTCATTTCATTCATTTCATTCATTTCATTCATTTCATTCATTTCATTCATTTCATTCATTTCATTCATTTCATTCATTTCATTCATTTCATTCATTTCATTCATTTCATTCATTTCATTCATTTCATTCATTTCATTCATTTCATTCATTTCATTCATTTCATTCATTTCATTCATTTCATTCATTTCATTCATTTCATTCATTTCATTCATTTCATTCATTTCATTCATTTCATTCATTTCATTCATTTCATTCATTTCATTCATTTCATTCATTTCATTCATTTCATTCATTTCATTCATTTCATTCATTTCATTCATTTCATTCATTTCATTCATTTCATTCATTTCATTCATTTCGTACATTTCGTTCATTTCATTCATTTCATTCATCATTCATTTATTCATTCATTTATTCATTCATCATTCATTTCATTCATTTCATTCAATTTCATTCATTTCATTCATTTCATTCATTTCATTCATTTCATTCATTTCATTCATTTCATTCATTTCATTCATTTCATTCATTTCGTTCATTTCATTCATTTCGTTCATTTCATTCATTTCGTACATTTCGTTCATTTCATTCATTTCATTCATCATTCATTTATTCATTCATTTATTCATTCATCATTCATTTCATTCATTTCATTCAATTTCATTCATTTCATTCATTTCATTCATTTCATTCATTTCATTCATTTCATTCATTTCATTCATTTCATTCATTTCATTCATTTCATTCATTTCATTCATTTCGTTCATTTCGTTCATTTCGTTCATTTCGTTCATTTCGTTCATTTCGTTCATTTCGTTCATTTCGTTCATTTCGTTCATTTCGTTCATTTCGTTCATTTCGTTCATTTCGTTCATTTCGTTCATTTCGTTCATTTCGTTCATTTCGTTCATTTCGTTCATTTCGTTCATTTCGTTCAATTCGTTCATTTCGTTCATTTCGTTCATTTCGTTAATTTCGTTCATTTCGTTCATTTCATTCATTTCGTTCATTCATTCATTCATTCATTTCATTCATTCATTCATTCCATTCATTTCATTCATTCATTTATTCCATTCATTTTATTCATTCATTCATTCATTCATTCATCGTTTATTTCATTCATTTCATTCATTTCATTCATTCCATTAATTCCATTCATTTCATTCATTTCATTCATTTCATTCATTTCATTCATTTCATTCATTTCATTCATTTCATTCATTTCATTCATTTCATTCATTTCATTCATTTCATTCATTTCATTCATTTCATTCATTTCATTCATTTCATTCATTTCATTCATTTCATTCATTTCATTCATTCATTCATTCCATTCATTTCATTCATTCATTCATTTCATTCATTTCATTCATTTCATTCATTTCATTCATTTCATTCATTTCATTCATTTCATTCATTTCATTCATTTCATTCATTTCGTACATTTCGTTCATTTCATTCATTTCATTCATCATTCATTTATTCATTCATTTATTCATTCATCATTCATTTCATTCATTTCATTCAATTTCATTCATTTCATTCATTTCATTCATTTCATTCATTTCATTCATTTCATTCATTTCATTCATTTCATTCATTTCATTCATTTCATTCATTTCATTCATTTCATTCATTTCATTCATTTCATTCATTTCATTCATTTCATTCATTTCATTCATTTCATTCATTTCATTCATTTCATTCATTTCATTCATTTCATTCATTTCATTCATTTCATTCATTTCATTCATTTCATTCATTTCATTCATTTCATTCATTTCATTCATTTCATTCATTTCATTCATTTCATTCATTTCATTCATTTCATTCATTTCATTCATTTCATTCATTTCATTCATTTCATTCATTTCATTCATTTCATTCATTTCATTCATTTCATTCATTTCATTCATTTCATTCATTTCATTCATTTCATTCATTTCATTCATTTCATTCATTTCATTCATTTCATTCATTTCATTCATTTCATTCATTTCATTCATTTCATTCATTTCATTCATTTCATTCATTTCATTCATTTCATTCATTTCATTCATTTCATTCATTTCATTCATTTCATTCATTTCATTCATTTCATTCATTTCATTCATTTCATTCATTTCATTCATTTCATTCATTTCATTCATTTCATTCATTTCATTCATTTCATTCATTTCATTCATTTCATTCAATTCATTCATTTCATTCATTCATTCATTTCATGTAACTTCTAAAATAAGAGAATGAAAAAACTAAAAAAAATATATGATGTACATTACCATGTAAACTTCCAACGAAAATTAGTTTGAACGAGATCTAGTTAGTAGTTTTTTTTATACGTCAAATCGTAATCCATCCAAGAACTTTGATATTATGTTACTTGCTGCTACGGAACCCTTCATGGGCGAGTCCGACTCGCACTTGGCCGCTTTTTAATTTTTAATTTGGAGAGAATTAACAGGTCTGCTCGAACACCGAACGGGCAATGACAAAAAAAGTAAAAGAAAGATTTTCATAGACCGGTTATTGAAGTTCATGAGCTTGCGATATGGAGCGAGTGCAAAGGAATTCAATTAAGTATCTTCCTTTTTAAATTAGATTTGAGCATTGCTGAAAAATCAAGTACCTACTACCTAGTGTCGTTCATAATAGTTCTTTGAATAAAAACATAAATTTGCTCGATTTCCATTCAAACTAATACATTATCTCTTCACCAAGATAATGAGAAGCTCTTCCGTCATCTAAAAGCCACAGCTAAAACAACTTTACCAAAAACAAAACGACAACTTCGTTACCTATAAATTATTCAGTATCGCATTACGAAACAGACAACATATTCCAGTTTTCAAAGATAATTTATTTACCTAGGCCCTTTGTGTGGTGACGTCACAATGCATTCCATCAAGCACAGACGAGAAGATAATAGTAGGTTGGCTCCATGAAAACCACAGAGAAAGTCAACAACTTAGGCCACTGTTCACGGAAGTTTAAACGGCTGTTTAGCTTAAGGTGGATGCTCACGCTTGTGGCGCGAAATTATTATTTTTTGGTGTGTTTTGCCCTAAACAAAAACAAAATACTGTAAAAATGTGTTTAGGGGTTATCGTAGCTAAACTGATGATACTTATGAGATACTATCAATCAAAACATGTGTGTTAAGTCTCCTAGTTCTCGCGAAATCATCTTTAGCTATCTAAAGACGTGTTGATGAGCTGTAATGAGCAAAAAACACAAAAATATTGAATTTGTCGCCAAAGTGAGTATCCACCTAAAACAACTCTTTTTGACAGATGTTTTCATACGTTATCTGTCACTTTGACGATTTAAATGTTCGTGAACTTGGACCTTAAAACCTTATCTTACACCGTAGACCCGTTGGGTGCAAGTGCAGATCATAGACCGAGCTGAAGACTTCGTTCTAAATTCAAATCCAATAGTATTTTATTCATTATCACGTCTTATAAACTCATGTTCCAACGTGATAATACTCAAGAAATCAAGGTAACAGATAAATAGAAACCGTATCGTAGACCGTACAGCAGAAGATTTTGTAGAACAGTAAGTTGATCGTAGACCCATTGGTCCGTCGATCCGTCGTAGACAACTGAATATAGTCATTGCAGAACACACGCCAGTCGCAGACGTTACACTTATTTGGTGCTCAAACGAGTACCTAATAGTCTTGTAGAAAAGTAAGTTGATCGTAGACCCATTGGTCCGTCGATCCGTCGTAGACAACTGAATATAGTCATTGCAGAACACACGCCAGTCGCAGACGTTACACTTATTTGGTGCTCAAACGTGTACCTAATAGTTTTGTAGAACAGTAAGTTGATCGTAGACCCATTGGTCCGTCGATCCGTCGTAGACAACTGAATATAGTCATTGCAGAACACACGCCAGTCGCAGACGTTACACTTATTTGGTGCTCAAACGAGTACCTAATAGTCTTGTAGAAAAGTAAGTTGATCGTAGACCCATTGGTCCGTCGATCCGTCGTAGACAACTGAATATAGTCATTGCAGAACACACGCCAGTCGCAGACGTTACACTTATTTGGTGCTCAAACGTGTACCTAATAGTTTTGTAGAACAGTAAGTTGATCGTAGACCCATTGGTCCGTCGATCCGTCGTAGACAACTGAATATAGTCAGTGCAGAACACACGCCGGTCGCAGACTTTACACTTATTTGGTGCTCAAACGAGTACCTAATAGTTTTGTAGAACAGTAAGTTGATCGTTGACCCATTGGTCCGTCGATCCGTCGTAGACAACTGAATATAGTCATTGCAGAACACACGCCGGTCGCAGACGTTACACGTATTTGGTGCTCAAACGAGTACCTAATAGTTTTGTAGAACAGTAAGTTGATCGTAGACCCATTGGTCCGTCGATCCGTCGTAGACAACTGAATATAGTCATTGCAGAACACACGCCAGTCGCAGACGTTACACTTATTTGGTGCTCAAACGAGTACCTAATAGTTTTGTAGAACAGTAAGTTGATCGTAGACCCATTGGTCCGTCGATCCGTCGTAGACAACTGAATATAGTCATTGCAGAACACACGCCGGTCGCAGACGTTACACGTATTTGGTGCTCAAACGAGTACCTAATAGTTTTTTTAGGTGTTATTTTGATAATTTTAACAGTCTTAACGCTGTCTAAAAGTTTTGAAACTAGAAAATGTGAAAGTTTTAGGTTAGGAAGTCTTCTCTTTTCAGTTTCAAAACTTTTGGACTGCGTTAAGACCGTCAAAATTATCAAAATAACACCTGTCATAGGACTCATGCCATATTTTACAAACTATACTTTTATTGACGTGTAGACGACGCGTGACTCGAGAGCTGGCTCTTATCTGGCTCAACGCATTAGTATTGCCATTCAGCGTGGCAATGCAGCCAGCATGTTAGGGACGCATCCGTCTGGTAGTGATTTGGATCAGTTGAGCTACCTTTAGACTTTTTGGTCTTCAGGTAGCACAACTTTTTCATATGCATTTTGTACATACCTTATATTAGTTGTATTATTCTTATTAATCTTATTATATTTATTAATCTTTCTATAAATAAATATTTTATTGTGGTGAAAGGAGAGTAGGAAGTAACTGCCTTTTCCATACCCAAAGGGATTACAAAGCCTACGCCATCAGTTTGTCCGTCCGTCCGTCCGTCTATCGCGCCGCCCGTCCTTCGGGAATCTATTTACCTGGGCAGCCGTAAGAGTTAGCCGGTTAAAATTTTCACGGATTTTATTTTATTGGGAATTACCCTATCTATGCAAATTTTAAAAATGCAAGAGACCAATTCCCAAAGGGGTCCCAGTACAAAGAGTTTTCTTAGTAAGAAATGATATTGATAGCACGTTTGAATTGAACTGACTATGCATGATTCGAGAGGTCTTGAAATGTTTGGTTTGTTTAAAATATTATAATTAGGTGAATTACCTAAACATATGTTTTTGATGACTGTGCTGTTACGTTCTTTAGCTGGAACTCAAGTAAGGCGAGATTCATTTGCATAAATTCCTACACTCCCGTGTCTTAGTTTCCGCTGTAATACGTCTCAGGACTTCATTCCTGCAAGGAGTGGTTCTAAGTTTACGATTTTCAGAGATGCTCCTTTATGATAAGCAGAACACCTGGATTTCAAGAAGTAAAACTAAGCGGAAAGCATTATTTAGAATTAAAAGACACAAAAAAACTTGTAATAAATCGATGTTTTGCTTTTATAATTAAATAAATAAATAATGCTGGACAGTTCACACAACATTATCTAGCCCAGTTAAGCAAGTTAGCTAAGTCAGCTAAGCTTGTGTTATGGGTAGGTAGGTACTAGATAACTGATATACTCAATACAATATATTACATAGATAGATATTTTTTTATTATATATAGAACATATCCAGAACACCTTGCACAAATATCTGCAGAACGCACAAATATTAGTTCCGAGGCGGGAATCGAACCCGCAACCTCCTGCGTCGCAGGCCAACGTTCGCCCGCCGAGCCACAGGGGTCGTCAAAACCAATCAACCAATTTAAAAGTCAAAAATAAGATAACGATTTTTTATGTATTTACTTACCTATTTATGTATTACTAGCAGCGCCCCGCGGCGTTACCCGATAGGTCTCGATCCCTTGGGAATATCGGGCTACAAATGTGCTTATGTGTTGTTCTGGAACTCAAGCTATCACCATTCCAAATATCAACCAAATTCGTCTAGCTGTTTCGGCATGAATAAGTAACAAACACGCGCACACACTCACAAACTTTCACTGATGATATTATAGAAATACTAGCGGCGCCCCGTGGTTTCACCCGCGTAAGTTTGGATCCCGTGGGAATATCGGGATAAAAATGTACCTATATGTTATTCCGGGAGTCCAGTTATCTCCATTCCAAATTACATGCAAATCCGTCCAGCCGTGTCAGCTTGAAGAAGTAACAAACACACTCACACATACACAAACTTTCGCATTCATAAAATTACTAGTAGTGCCCCGCGGTTTCACCCGCGTTAGTCTCGATCCCGTGGGAATATCGGGATAAAAATGTGCCTATGTGTTATTCCGGGAGTCCAGTTATCTCCATTCCAAATTTCATGCAAATCCATCCAGCCGTTTCAGCGTGAAGAAGTAACAAACACACTACACACACACACACAAACTTTCGCCTTTATAATATTAGTGTGATTAGTGAGATTTACGCTTACTCAGTACTTAGAATAAACGAAAACGGTAGGTAAGTGTACTAATTTAATGAGGGGCTAGCAGTAAACTGGAACACGGTATTGTAGGCATTACGACGTAATAAAATCATGTAAGTGACATCGGAGTAATATAATAGTGACTTTTAGTGGTGGTCCAGTAGTGCCCTTCTCGAGTTTAGGGTTTATTATGTCACCGTGAGTTTTCTAGCTGGACCTAATCTAATTTTATTTCTGTGGCTTAGCTTCTTTTGCAGACTAGGATTTTGATACTACCTAGGTAATTCTCCTTTTACAAGCTGTTATTTAGCTTGCTTTCGTTTCTGTGATAACTGGACTCATCTGTTTTCTTACTGGTACTGCTGTCCTCATTATAAAAATTATAGATGCGCAATAGCTATAGATATGAAAACCACGACCAACGCCTATTCCATACTACCTAAGGCATTAGTCGCGTGGTTTTCATATCTTACCTTACCCCGACCAATGACTTACTGCGTCTATGCAAACTCATGAATGAAATGATCATAATGCTTTATTAAAACCACGAGTGGTTTCAATATCTGGGACGTTTTCGAACTAATGCAAAGCGAAGTAGGTAGGTAGTTACTTATGTGCAAAACTTAGCTTATTTCAGTTTATTATGCCCTACTTGAACCAATGTGTTACATCTCGAATACTAAAGCGTAGTTATTTCATCGAAGACTAAAGCGTTAAATAGAAAATCATAGTTGAACTTCAGTAATTCTAGATTTATTTTTGGTGCAAGTGGGAATACGTCAGAATGCAGTGCACCAACGTGCAATAAATCGCTGTGTCGTAAAACGGCTATAGTGTGCAGGTGTCAAGTGTTGCATTCGCTGTGCTAAGTGCCTACTTCGAGTCCGAAGTGCCACAACACCTGATTTACAGATCAAAACTCAGAAGTGCATTATTTCATTTAGGTATTTCATGCTTCATGTATATCCGTAGTCAGTTTACATGTTATAGATAGATTCTTAGAGCATGATAGATTACATAGGTATATGTACCTATGTATAATGCGCGTCATAAAAAAAGACCGCTGGCGGTCACACTTCTTCATACGTTCCAGCGTTCTTTTTACATAACGCGTACTCTACATGGTCAGCTTAGATAGATTAATAGGTATAGCTTTATGTCAGTATATTTGTCCGGTAAGAGAGTTGAATTTTACTGTATGTAAGTTATTCATTGTTTATTAGATAGATCTGAGTGCACAGCTGTGCACTCGACAAGGCGAGCCGAACCGCCGCCGTCGCCGCGCCCACACTGCCTACTTCACGCGTCCGTATCAATCTGGCTTCAGAGGACGTTGCACACGTCCTTCTTTTCTGAATGTGTTGCGTCGCGAAGTTTCTGCACATTTTGTGTCAAAAACCAACGGGGCGCCACGTCTTTGCCTCGTCACGTTACGCCTTTTCTGTCTGACCTGGACCCTTAGAATATAGAATAAACCAGAAGGTGCGTACGATGCTAGTAGTACGAGGCGCTGTGTCGCCAAAACACAATACCTTCCCCGCACCCATCATACTTCCAACTAGTAGGGGTAATATTTTGGTGATGTTGGCAACAATGACAAAATAGACGCTTGACTTTTTTCCAAAGAATGAATGGTAAACAAAATTCATTTTTTAAACCAAAAATATATTTAAATGTATGAACTTGCGTATGAAATGTGATTATATCTGTTTTTCTTACCCCTAGAAGAATTTTTACATGTGGGAACGACACACGACGTTGTATTCACAAGAAAATCTTTCAAGTTCGACACGACTAGCCGACCACAGACATACTGGGTTAAAATATTCTCATTGAGACTAGTTTGCATGGTGACAGTTTTTACGCGTGACACGGGTTCAGGATTATTCTATATTCTAAGCGTAGGCCTTATTGTTTTTCCAGCTCTTTTCGATAGGCAGCTAATAATATTCTATGAGCAAAACGTGTACCATTCATTGTAGTACCAGCTATCTTTTTACCCCACACGAGTGGCTTCGGGTAGCATGAACCGAATTCAAAAGTAACTTAATACAGCCTAAACAAAATATGTGCAGTACAGATATAAACAAATGTTCATTTCGTACGCCGAAGGTTATTACGCCACCACTCTATATGGCTTGGGAGCTGTGGTTATTTTCTTACGTCAGCTCCGCAGCACCGTTCATGGTGGAATCAAGCAAGAAGATACACAGAATACACAATAACTAATTTGATCTCTGTGTGATTGAGTTCTAAAAAGTTTCTTACGAGTCCTGTTTTTACCAGTGTTTTACCAGTTTTTTACCCGGACTTGTTTGTAAGATTCGTTGGTATAAGATTTTTCCTGCCTGCTAGCTTATTTATGGAATGTGTTATTACTGGAAGAGAGCGTTAGCTGAGTCAGTCGTGGGAAGCAATGGCGGCGATGAGCTCACCACTCACCACGTCTATATTCCACGATGGTGCAACCCACTGTGAAAAGAGGCTAATTGAGGCTCTGCCTACCCCATCGGGGAAAAAGGCGTGTGTCTATGTATGTATGTAAGTATATTTTTTATTTTTACAACTTAACATAGATCTGCCTCCACACTAAGATTCCCTGTGACGTATGTATCAGGAACTACGAGTACCATGGTACCACAACACACTCGGTGCAAATATTTACAGACAATAAAAGCATTTATCCCGCATCAGTAATCGAACCAGCGTCTCTTGTTTTTCTCTCGTGGACACTCGCCCGCCTTGCCACGGAGGTCGTGAGGTGTGTGGTGTTCGATCCGTCATCTCAAGACATGAGTTGTTATCAATGTTGCCTTCTACCTGCTTATTTTTAATGTAATGGCTTGACAAGCAAGTTCAAGCCAGCCTGATGATAAGCGGTTACAGTCGGCTATTGACATCTTCAATACCAGGGTTATTGCCAATGCGTTTTACATTTTCTTTAAAGTTTTCCATATAGTAGTTTTGCGGAAACCTAAATGGCTTATGTAGTGTTTGTATCTACTTAGTAGATATTACATCCCTGTCTCATGTGCACAAGTGGTTAGGCAACTGCCAACGTCAGCCACCTGTCAATGTCAGTCGCAAGATGAAGCTTGGCAGACGGCAATTGAGCGGGGGATAACCTGGAAGTGGTGAGCAGACGTGTGCCGAATAATACCAGCTTGGTGTAGCAGTGAGCCAGTGTTAAGAAGGAAAGGTGGATTTTACAAGTGGCGACGAGAGTAAAGGTCAGTAAAAACTATATTTTTCAAAAGATGGAGAAGGGAAATAAATACGTAGTCCAGCTTCCCTCTAACATTGTGAACTCAATAGTTTTGACTATGGCTGGCGTGCAAGCTAGTCTCGTCTCGATACGGTGACGTGACCCTAGTAACATAACTCTGCTTTTAACCGAATTGGCTAAATTATTTCAATAATTATAGTATACATGTCGTTGAAAATATATCATATCTGTTTCTTCTTAGTGTGTTCTGTGTTTCTGTGTAGCTCTTGTATACAAATAAATATATATTCTTTCTTCTTCTTTCTTTCTTTCTAAAAAAGAAACCTACAATACAAAATCGCATGTACGACGGCCGTCCATCTTTTTTGTTTGTTACCGTAGAGTTAGTTTGTGTGCGCGCGTACCTACATGCGGTTCGGTTGGCTGTACCGTTTCCGTCTCCACCCATAGTGCATACATTTTAGTGACTATAATAGTGTTGCGATGATTTGTTGGATTGATTGATAGCGACCGACAGGGGTGAATGATAAAACTTTGCGAATGAATTGAATTGATTGGTTGCCAGTCTAAAAAAAAGTTTAATGTTTAATGGATGATGTTAAATTAGTTTGAAATAAACTAACTAGATGTCGCTAGTAAAAAGTGCATAATCCTAGATCGCGCTGGCGAAAACTCACGGTACTTTTTATTAACCTACATGATAGGTGGTATTTGTGGTAGTTTATATAATGCATTTAAGTTCTCAGTTCTACATAGTTCAACTTACTACAGTAATTGCAATATTTTTGTACGACAAGACATAAATAAGAGAGTTTGACTGTACAATCATTTTAAATAGTCCATCGTGTGTGAAATAATATCACCAAACCAAACCCGGTGGGTGTGCTGGTTATCTGGCGGATATCAAAATAACATTTTATGTATAAATTGATCATTTCTGTAATTAATCTCAAATAATTATAAAATTATTGGTCAAAGGCTTACCATTTAATTGGTTGCACATTTGTTGATAAAAGGCGTAACATTAAATTGGTTGCGTGACCGTTCGTCGAAGGCTTACCATTAAATTGGTTGCAGAATTATTTGCTAAGGCTTACCATTCAGTTGGTTGCATATTAAGAACCAAAGGCTTACCATTAAATTGGTTGCATATGATAGACCAAAGACTTACCATTAAATTGTTTGCGAGAATGTTGGTCAAGAGCTTACCATTAAATTGTTTGCAAGATTGTTGGTCAAAGGCTTACCATTAAATTGGTTGCAAGATTGTTGGTCAATGGCTTACCATTAAATTGGTTGCGAGAATGTTGGTCAAGGGCTTACCATTAAATTGGTTTGCAAGAATGTTGGTCAAAGGCTTACCATTAGATTAGTTGCAAGAATGTTGGTCAAGGGCTAACCATTAAATTGGTTGCAAGAATTTTGGTCAAAGGCTTACAATTAAATTGGTTGCAAGAATGCTGGTCAAGGGCTTACCATTAATTTTTTTTTTTTTTTTATATACTACTTGGATGACGGATCAAGCAAGAGGCCCACCTGATGTTAAGCGGTAACCTCTGCCTATGAACAGTGCATTACCTCATAGATCACGTCCACCTAGGACGCAACCTATGTGGCATTGCACTGCGACCGCCACCCTGAGACATAAAGATGAAAAGTCTCATGTGCCTGTAATTTCACCGGCACCCTTACCCTTCAAACCGGAACACAGGAATGCGAGCACTACTGCTTTGCGGCAGAAATAGGTATGGTGGTAGTACTTCCCCGGACGAACTCTTTCACAAAAAAGCTCTACTACTACTAACTAACTACTTGGTTACAAGAATGTTGGTCAAAGGCTTACCATTAAATTGGTTGCAAAGAGGTTTACCATTAAATTGGTTGTAAAAAGGCGTACCATTAAATTGGTTGCATGTGAATTGACCAAAAGCTTACCATTAAATTGGTTGCGTATTATTGACCAAAGGCTTACCATTAAATTGGTTGAATATTATTGACCAAAGGCTTACCATTAAATTGGTTGCATATTATTGACCAAAGGCTTACCATTAAATTGGTTGCATATTATTGACCAAAGGCTTACCATTAAATTGGTTGCATATTATTGACCAAAGGCTTACCATTCAATTGAATGCATGTTATTGACCAAAGGGTTACCATTAAATTGGTTGCAAGATTGTATGTTTTTTTTCAGGGTTCCCCAAACTTTCCATGATGATGAATCAATTGGTTGCATATTATTGAGCAAAGGCTTACCATTAAATTGGTTGCATATTATTGACCAAAGGCTTACCATTAAATTGGTTGCATATTATTGACCAAAGGCTTACCATTAAATTGGTTGCATATTATTGACCAAAGGCTTACCATTAAATTGGTTGCATATTATTGACCAAAGGCTTACCATTAAATTGGTTGCATATTATTGACCAAAGGCTTACCATTCAATTGAATGCATGTTATTGACCAAAGGCTTACCATTAAATTGGTTGCAAGATTGTGTGTTCTTTTCAGCGTTCCCTAAACTTCCCATGATGATGAATCAATTACCTCCACCGGATAAATTTGACTTGGATGGAGACAGCGTTTCAGTCGGGCTGAGATGGGAAAAGTGGAAAAGATCCTTAAAAATTTATTTCGAAGCATCGGACATATTATGTTCAACAAAAAAAAAGGGCGGTATTGTTAGTTTTGGGGGGAACAGGACTTCAGGAGATATTCTACAACTTACCAGGAACTAATGATGACGCAGCAGAAGGCGTCGACATTTTTGAAGAGGCAATCAAAAACCTTGATGAGCTTTTCCTTCCACAGCATAATAAAATATATGAAAGACATATTTTCCGTCTTATTAAACAAGGAGAAACTGAAAGTTTTAAAAAGTTTTTGATGAAACTTAGAGACCAAGCTGCTAAATGCATGTTCGATAAACCGGACGACCATATTATTGATCAAATAATAGAAACTTGTGCTTCGTCTGAGTTGCGAAACAAGATTTTGACCATGGGCAATGAAGCTACATTAATAAAAGTTGTGACCTTGGCTAATACCCTACAAGTTGTAAACCATCAGATGGAAAGCTATGAGAAAATTAACAAGACAAATGAAGTTAATGTAATAATCAGGAGGAATAAAAGACCCTCAAGATGGGAAACAACAGATAATGGAGCTGGAAATGAAAAATCATGTGGTAGATGTGGTAGTTTTATGCATGACGAGACAGATACAAGCTGCCCTGCAAAAGGAAAGACATGTAGAAGCTGTAGTAAATATGGTAATTTTCAGAGGCGCTGTAAAAAACCAAGGCCTCTGCTGAAACGTAAAATGGAAGAAGAGCAAGACGGAAATAAGAGCTACGAAAAAAAAAAAACGGAAGGAGTCTACAGTAAATTCACTAGAGGATGATAAAGTCCACTACGTCTTTTAATGTGACTAGTGATGCAACTATATAATGCAAAATAGGATGAGTCAAGCTGGAAATGTTGATTGATTCTGGCTGCAAATTAAATTTAATATCTGACTTTATTGGGGCCAATTCGTTTTGCCGAGAATGCAACATCACGCTCTATAATACAGTTCCATATTGATCACACAGGGCGAAGTTGAGCGCTGAAATAGAGACATCGTGAAACGGCTTAAAGCGAGACTGGCTGTAGAAACGTTTTGTCTTGTGTTTTATTAGTAAATTACAAAAGTTTAGATTTTGAGAAAATATATGTCATTTTGCACATTTTGATATAAAAAAAAGGGATTCAGTACACAATAGCTACATTTTGCTGAAAAAAAAACGCAAAGATAGGTCTAAATTGCAATTTAAGGTGTATTTTATTTGAGTTATATCACAGAATAAACAATAGTACAAGTTATATTCAGTTTTGGTTGTATATTATTATATGCAAGTTATATTCAAGTTGTATTCAACTTATACTAAAATAAATGTTGTAGAAAATAAATAAGACAAAACGACCTATAATGTGAATTTTGATAAATCCGTCCCTCTCATTCCAAATTAAGTATTTTATGCCCTACAAACGTGCTTGCCACGGATCAGTTCCGAGCACAACGGTTGGAGGTCAGACTTGTGCTAGAGCTAAAATACAAAGTTCGCAAAATACCTGGCAAAAAAGATGTAAAAGAATTCATCAATGAATACCAGATGATGTATACTTCCACCTGACATTCTGTGACAGGAAAAATGCTAGCAGAACCACAGAATAAATATTAGTACAAGCAGAAATCTACTTGAAGAGGCAGAACAGGGACAAAATATCCATGTTAAAAGACATGAATGAAAAAGGAAATGATTCTGAGTTTGAGGACCGAGATAAGTTACTCAAGGAAAAGGGGAAGGAATATGGGGTTTAGAAAAGAAGAGCAGAGGATACACAAATGATAGAAAGATAGATGTAACAAGGTTTATGTTAAAGAAATGAGATATGAGAACAATAAGTATGTTTACTCTCAATTTTAATCCTACACCACATGTAGTTGGGAAATCTGTCAGCTAAGACTTAATAGTAAGAAATGTGGAGACAGGGCAAATGATGAGGAGAAATATAATTCATTTAAAAAAGATAGTAGTCCAATAAAAGTCGGTTGCCTCCGAAGAGACAAGAGCAGACTAAAAGTTATAAGAGAACCACTCTTAATGTATCTTGTGAAAATGATTCTGGGTTAATTTAGTCTGATTTAAATTTATGGTTCACGTGTATAGTATTGAAAGCTTTAATGTTTAATTTAATAAAAACTTTGATAAGAAAGTGGTTGTAGTGTTTGTATCTACTTAGTAGATATTACATCCCTGTCTCATGTGCACAAGTGGTTAGGCAACTGCCAACGTCAGCCACCTGTCAATGTCAGTCGCAAGATGAAGCTTGGCAGACGGCAATTGAGCGGGGGATAACCTGGAAGTGGTGAGCAGACGTGTGCCGAATAATACCAGCTTGGTGTAGCAGTGAGCCAGTGTTAAGAAGGAAAGGTGGATTTTACAGCTTACCTACCCTTCAAACTGAAATAACAAAATTGCAATTACTGATTGCAATTAATACAGACAAGGAGTTAGTGTTTTACATTTTATTGCGGAAAAACTTCAATAAGAGGCTGCTGCGCTTTTGATAGTGCTTGGACAAGTATGACGTAATAAAACTATCATTGGCTACCAGACTATATGGTAACACATGTACGAGGCATAAATTTGGTCCTGCACGTTAAAATTAGAAATGTAACCGTGCCACTGTGAAATATGTGCCTTTAAAATTTATACCGCATTATATTCACTCACCCTACGCCGATTGTTTCTGTGAATATGTTTACAAATGTTCAAAAACAAATAAACTGCAGTGATTTTGCTAAATGAAAATAAACAGGGAAGCTGACCAGTGTTTGTTTGTTTTGAGTAAAAATAATGACGGGTTTTACAAACCTTTTGTGGTTGTACTTCGGCCGAAACGGTTCTCAAGCGTATGTTGGGTAAAAACAACAACAAAATTAGGCAGTTTGTTTTTTAGCGTTCCGTACATAGAAATCTGTTTCCGTTTTTGATGTGTAACATCTTACCTCTCGCTTTCCTGCAATCTGTGGGAGTTATTTCGTGAAAAGGGGCAGAAGCGTGTAACATTAAGCGCGCATTAGTTTTAGAGCACGACGGCCTCCGTACGGTAATCATATTTGGTGAAGGAAATTTCCTTGAACTTTCAAAGAATTTCAAAAATTTCCAAGGGTTTATTTGCAGAAGTTTCTTCCAAAACGGCTCCTTAAACTAGGGTCCGCACAACAATATTTCTTTGTTGGAAATAGTTTGGAGTACGTCAAAGGTAACCCACCTCAAGTACTTGCACTAACTGGATGGAACTTTGAAGAGTAGTTACGTAGACTTCATACTGGTAAAGCTTTCAAACTTTTACCTGTCATGAACTAGGACCCGCCTGTGCCTTTGCTTACGTAGTACCAGATAAAAAAAAAGGATAAAAAGTAGCCAGACTCAATCCAGGTCATCAGCTATCTATTTAGCTACCAGTAGTTGTGTGAACAATAGAACAGTAAACTTATGTAAAAACATGTCATCATGTCGATCCAACATGATCTGACATACATACATGCATAAACTCACGCCTGTTTCCCGGAGGGGTAGGCAGAGACCACGGATTTCCACTTGCTACGATCCTGACACACCTCTTTTGCGTCATTCACTCTCATCACATTCTTCTACATGCTCGTCGGTTAAGGGTAGGTACTCTTGACCTGGCCTTTTTCCAGAACGTCTCCGATCTGGTCTGAATACGTTCGCCGAGGTCTTCCCCTTCCCACTGTCCCATTCACGCTCGTCTTGTGTACCCGTTTCGTCAATCTACTATAGTCCATCCTTTCTAAATGCCCAAACCATCTAAGCATACCTTTCTCAATCCTAGTCACTACGTCTTCTTTAATTTCACAACGCTCTCTTATCAAACTTTTCCTTATTCTATCTATCAAAGTCACACCACACATACTTCTCAAAGCTCTCATCTCCACTGCATTTATTCTACTTTCATGTTTCTTCTGCCATACCCAACTTTCGCTACCATACATTAGTGTCGGTACTAACACCCCTCTATGCACGGCCAGTCGTGCCTTTATGGACACATTCCGACTGCTTATAAAGGCGTGAAGTGAATGGGGTCACTTGGTTTCCAGCATTTACTCTCCTTTCAATATCATCTTCATGTTTGCCGTCTCTTGTGAACAAAGTTCCCAAATATACAAACTTTTTTACTTGTTCCACTCTTTCTCCACCAATCAAAACATCACATTTCGTCATTAGTTCATCTCTTTCAAAAACCATTACATTCGTCTTACTTACGTTTACTTTCATTCCTTTCCTCTCAAAACATTCATGCGCAATTGTTACCATCTCTTGTAACTCATCCGCGGACGGCGCAAGTATTACTTGGTCGTCGGCGTAGAGAAGACATTTGACGAGTAACTCATTCATTCTTAACCCACATTCACTATCTTTCAAATCTCGCAAACAACTGTCCATGAATAGGTTAAACAGCCACGGTGACGCTACACATCCCTGTCTAACACCCTTTTCGATGCTAAACCAGTCAGTGTATGACCCCTGTATTCTTACGCAATGATCTGACAAAAAAGGCAAAAAGAGGTAAATTTTAACTTTTTTAACGCAGTATTTATTATTTTCAATACTTGTTACCTAGGTTCGTTCCGAACTTCACAGGTTTATAACTTTACTTCAAGAAATTATATCGGTATGCCACATATTTATTTATATTCCAGACATTAAATATGAGTGTGGCACTTGTGCATTTTAAACATATTTTTTGTCATATAAAAATATTGCGCAGGGCAATACCGACATCTACGAGCCACAACACTTGCGGTTCCCTATTATTTATAACACTGGCTAACTTCTAAAAAAGTTTCAGCTTTCAGCTAGGTACGTGGTTTTTTTTGCTGGCTCCTGGTATATTACTTGAATAATTGGTGCCCTCAGTCAGCGTCCAACATACAATGACCTAAGTAGTAAAAAATCAAACAAAACTGACAGCCAAGTATCAGATCTTACTATCTCAATATCTACAAACCAGATAGATCTATCATTGAAATAAACAAGCGGCCTCACAACTCACAGCTAAGAAAATAATCCTCTCAAATAGAGACCATTTGCCGTAACTTGCAACACAGCATTTTATATGCAGAATCTAATCTTTCCAGATAATATGGGTCTCCCCTGTCCTTTGTGCGGACCAGTAGAAGACTGCTACGTGCACTACTGGCTATTAAAAGGACACTTTACGTAAGCAATATCGCTTTTGTGATACTCTGCTATTTTATATGAGGTTTTTGCTACCGGTTTCAAAAAAATTCTGAAGACACTCTGTTTATAGAATGGTTAAATAACGCACTGACGCGAAAAACCTACTCAAAACTGACGGAACGGCAGTGCCGGTTAGTAATTAAAGTATTAAAATAACTAGCAACGCGCCCCGTCTTCGCATGAGTGTGATCGTTTCGGGATGAAAAGCAGTCAAAACCTCCACAATGGTGTGGATATATGTGATTTTTTTTTTGGGAGGGTATGCGCACATAATAATACCTCTCTAAAAGTTACTCCTATTTATATTTGTTTTTAAATAAGTTAAAGTGGACTAAACGTAACTACTTATGTATAATAATATAGTCTGAGGTACAGCACCTGCCATATTGTGTTATCTCCAACAACAGCATAAACATTCACTGGATATTTAAATAATAAAATTTGCCACTACACTACACACAACGAGTATGGAGGAAATTCGCGAAATGGAGGCTCTGTTGCAGCTCTCATTGCCACCTTCACTCAGCAGATGGCAGTCTTTGAAGGTAAGCTCCAAGTGCCGAGCGATGCTCCAGCAACGACTGCGAGTCTTGCCACAGAATTTGCATCCTTCAAGTCATTTATCATGATAGCTCTGAAAGCACTGCAGGAGCAGATACAGATGACTGCGCAAGCCGTGGACCAGTTGGAGATTAGGAATCGTCGTAAGATTCTGCTTATCCATGGTGTTGCTGAGGAGAATAAGGAGGTCACAGCCACTGCAGTTTCAAGGGTTGTTATAAGCCAGCTCAAGCATGCTGAGTTCTCCATCAAAGACATCAGCCGGTGCCACAGAATGGGCCGTTCGTCAAATGATCGGCCTCGTCCTATCTTGGTCAAACTTCGGGATGTATCGCTCCGTGATAAACTGTGGTTTTCTAAGACCAATCTTAAAGACTCCGGCATAACCATATCCGAGTTCTTGACAAAGGCGCGGCATGCAGTATTCATGCAGGCGAGGCAACGCTTCGGCGTAGCCAAATGTTGGACTCGTGAAGGCTACGTTTTCGTCGTGGGGCCAGACGACATTAGGCATCGTGTCAGCTGTCTAGCTGACCTCGACAGGATATCGGGCCAGCGGGCGACGGATCAGTCTCTTCCTACGAGTTCCAGGCGGGTACCGGCGGCGGTGGCAATATCTGAGGAACACGCAGCGCCCAAAACAAGACGTGCAAAAAAGTAGCATCCCGTAGTGATTGCACGGTTAACACTCGTTCGTTATTATCTTTTCAGTTCATTACCGCAAAATCGATTATTTCTCCTACCGTCCACTTTTTTTCCTGATAATTATTGTTTATTTATCTGAGTGAATCATAAATCGCATGCGTTCGTTCACTTTATTATTTGACATGCATTCCTTCCATCATAGAGAAAAAAATTGTATTTATAAACCTTCCATGCTTGGCTTGACATTGGCAGCGCCATTTTCGTAATGTCAAAATTGTGTTCCAACGTTAAATTTTTCGTAGTTGTAGCATAGCGGACGAGTGTTGTAAAAATAAAAACCCTTTTTGTTGTGTATAATTTCTAGTTTGTAGCCATAGATATGTTTTTTTCAATAGTTTTTTTCTGTTTGGGCATTTCTATTACCTATATTTAATTTTTATTTTTGTTTTACTTTACCCATCCATTTCGAGCTTGCTTTTCATGTTTTATTTTAATGGGGATCTCCTACAGCACGTAGCACAACTGGCAGATGGACGTTGTATTGTAACAGACTAAGTAGGTACCTATAGGTACTCGTTTAGGTACATACTATTTTTTATTTATTTTTTGTTTCTATTTATTTAAATAAGTTTTTTTTGTTTGTTTTGTAAATATTCAGTATAGATGCCTACAAGTAGCAGTGAAAGTGATAATGATAATTTTTTATCTTTTTCTGACTGTGGTACGAGCAGTGACGATAGTTTCTGTAGTATCCCCGGTCTTTCGCAATCTCTAGAGACGCATTTCTCTGATGTAACCAAACATTTTAATGTCATTCACATAAACGCGCAGAGCATACCGGCCCATTTCCCTGACATGCTGGCGTCATTTGATAATCAAAATATTCATGCTGTAGTAGTCTCCGAGTCTTGGCTAAAGCCATGTCTTCCTTCAACTTCCTACTCATTACCTGGTTTTATACTCATACGTAACGACCGCACAAATGGAGGAGGCGGAGGTGTTGCTATTTACCTACGTGCACATATTCCTTTCTCTATAGTCAACGTGTCTCCACAACCTCCTCCTTTGAGTGCGGGCGAACACCAGTTTATAGAAGTTCTCCTTTCTCATTCCAAGGTACTACTCGGAGTCTATTATATGCATTCTTCTCGCATTAACTTCTTTTCATCTTTTGAGAATCTTCTCGAAGTACTTACTCCTTCGTACAGTCACTCCATCATTCTCGGTGATTTTAACACTTGTCTCCTCAAACGTGACCATCGTTCTATAGCTTTTGAAACACTCGCGAAAGCTAGCAATTTGGCAATTCTCCCTCTAAGCGCTACTCACCTTTTTCCTAATTGTATTCCCTCTCTTATTGATTTGATACTTGTTTCATCTCTTAATAATGTTGCTAAGTATGGCCAGTGTCCTGCGCCCTTTTCCTATCACGATCTAATCTTCTTATCTTATAAAATCCGCCCACCAAAAGCCAAGCCGCAAATTATTCTGCAGCGTAACTTTGCTGGTATGGACCTGGAAGGTCTTCGTCGAGATGCTCAAGATATCGACTGGTCTGAGGTCATTGGTGCCATTTATAGTCATTTATAGTCATTTATAGTCATTTATTGATAAATTATCATTATACGTCAAAAACACAGTGTAAAACAATAAAAAGTCGATAATAACATTTATAGGTAAATAGGCACCTACATAAGTACAAACATACCTACAGCAAAAAGTAGGTAAAAATAGAAATACTATTACTACTAATCACAAATTGAAATACATTATTTTACGACTGTATGAAGTCATCATATCTGTAAAAAGTGTTGTCGATAAGCCAGCGATTTAGTCTGGTTTTGAACACGGTACAGTTTGGCGCATCTTTTATGGACTCTGGCAGCTTATTGTACACTGCTGGGCCCATAATATGAGTTAATCTCGATGACTTCACGAGAGTCCGCGGCAACGACACGAGTTTGTGCTGGTTACGTGTCTGATGAGCGAAATCCCCGTGAGTCGCGTAAGAACTTAGGTTTTTCCTCACATATAGTGCCACTTGTGAGATGGCAATACAGGGCAGCGTAAGAATACCTAATTCTTTCGTGCCCCTACTGTTGATGAGAAGGTTCAGTTTTTTAAAACCACTGTGACAAATCTTTATGATGTTCATGCTCCCTTGCGTGCAATTAAACTCAAACATCTTCCTGCTCCTTGGCTTACAGAAGAAATCAAAATACTCATGCACAAGAAAAATACAGCCAAATACAAATTTAAATGTAAACCTACAGATGAGAATAAAGAAAAGTACATCATTCGTCGTAATAACTGCAACAGGGTGTGTAGGGACGCTCAACGCCGGCATATTCATAATTCAGTACAAAATAATGATCCATCTAAAGTATGGAAATTCTTAAGGTCTTTGGGGGTTGGAAAGTCTCGTCAAGCTAGTATTCCAAATAATCTTAACATTGATTTATTAAATAAACACTTTGTTTCTTCTCCAAACCTCGTTGCTACTGATAAAGCTAATACTTTGAAACACCTTTCTTTAATTCCACCGCCTGACTTTCCTCAATTTGTTTTCTATCAATTCTCCGATTGTGATGTTAAGAAGAGCATAAAATCGATAGCTTCCAATGCAGTCGGCAACAATGGCATAAGTCAGAATATGATCATACCTATCTTCGATGAAATAAGCCCTGCCAATGTGCATCTCCTAAACTGCTCCATTTCTAGTTCAACCTTTCCCTCTTCCAGGAAAGATGCTCAAGTGACTCCTCTACCAAAGGAGACCAATCCAGCCTCCTATTCCGAGTACCGCCCAATATCAATCCTTCCCTTCCTATCTAAAGTCTTGTCCATCACCAATTGAGCATCTTTCTTAACAATAATATCCTTATGAATCCTCATCAATCTGGTTTTCGATCTGGGCATAGCACAGCTACAGCCCTAGTCAAGATTACGGATGACATCCGGCTAGGCATGGACAATGGTCAAGTGACTGTTCTGACGTTGCTAGACTTTAGCAGCGCATTTAATAATGTTGATTTCGACATTCTTCTCGGAATCCTTAGCTCTATTAACATATCTCCGACGGTAATTGATTGGTTTCACAGTTACCTGTATGGACGCCGGCAACGTGTCCATGTTGAGGACACATTTTCAACTTGGTGTAGTCTTAATGCCGGTGTACCGCAGGGCGGCGTTCTATCTCCTCTTCTTTTTGCTATATTTATTAACTCCATATCTGATAAAATATCTTCTCCCTACCACCTGTATGCTGACGACCTTCAAATCTATTCTCAAGCCCACATTGATAGCCTTAATCAAGCCATCTCTGATATAAATAATGACCTGAACGAAATATTTGAGTGGAGTAAGTCCTACGGCCTTGGGGTGAACCCAGCTAAAACCCAAGTTATGGTCATTGGAAGTTCTAGGATGCTTCCTAGGGCGAATTGGCCTTACCTCCCTCAAATTATTTTCGATGGCACAATTATTCCGTTCAGCAGCACAGTTAAGAACTTGGGTGTCATCATGGATAGTGAGCTGTCATGGGGTCCGCATCTGGCTGAGCTCAGCCGGAAAATGTTTGCGTCGTCTGCCTCCCTAAGGAGACTTCGCAACTTTCTTCCAACCGCCACAAAAGTTATGCTCGCACAATCGCTTTTACTCCCTATCTTAGACTACGCCGACGCCAGCTTCCCTGATCTTACAGAAGAGCAACTCAATAAACTTGAGCGCCTCCAAAATCTTTGCATCCGATTCGTATTTGGCTTGCGAAAGTATGATCATGTGTCAGAGTATCGCGCTAAGCTCAAGTGGTTGCCAATTCGCCGGAATGCTCATATCCTCATACTTCTATATAAAATCTTATTTGTTCCTTCCTCTCCAGCTTATCTTAAAGATTGCTTCGAATTCTTGCATCACTCCCATTCCTTCAATTTGCGCTCTTCCATTACCCTTCTGTTGAAGACTCCGGCTCATAACTCCAAATTCTTTAGCAAATCTTTTACAGTGCGCGCTGTCCATCTGTGGAATGACTTGCCTGTTCAAATCAGGCATGCCAAAACGTTACCAATTTTTAAAAATGATGTCTTTAAATTGTATCTCGCAGCATCTCTAGAGTGAATGCGTTTAGTTTTTCCTTTCAATTCTACTAGGTAACTATATTGCTTTTTGTTTTTATATATTAACACGTTTATTTTTTTTATTATTTATTATTATTTTATTGTATTTTTATTGTAACTTCACCTCCTCTCACGTTCTTTACAATCCTGTCCATCCAAAGGTTGCCTGGAAGAGATCGCTCTTAGCGATAAGGCCGCCCATTGTATCACCGTGAACTAGTTGTAAGTTAATATAAGTATGCTGTTATTTTATTTTTAAGGTGATTACAATAAAGAGTTTTCTATCTATCTATCTATCTATGGGTTGTTGGGAAGGGGAGGGCCATCTATCCAAACACCAAATACCACCAAAATCCACTCTAAACCGTTGTCTTCCACACAGAAGCTCGACGTGTGACAATCCGTGAGGCATCTATTCAGTCTAGCCTTGAAGAGACCCAGATTATAGATTTCGGGAAAGACAGATGACGGTAGTGTGTTCCACTCCTTAGCATTTCGCATTATAAAGGTAGAACCGAAACGCTTAGTACGAATAGAGGTTATTCGGATGAGGTAAGGATGATACTGAGGCTTGCGTCTGCTCGTCCTATGATGAAAAGGAAATGGTGGATGGCCAAGCCTTGTATAGATTTTTTCACAAACATGTCACACGTTGGCTTGAATATCCAACGTGTGGCATGTTACTTGGTGTTGGATTTTCGATAACACAACATGTAACCTAGGCCAGCAAGGTCGATTTATCTCGGAGAAAGGTTATCGAATATACATATATATGAAGATACACGCATGTTTCAGAAAATACTTCTTCGTATGAGGCAAGTACAAGATGTGAAGACTTGATAAGGGTCAGTTTATATAAGACTACATTTCCTTTGCTACCTTAATACTGATACCTAGTTAAATATCCAATGGTGAAGTCCAGACTTAAACCGCACGAAGCAACTTTGTGTCCGGATTCCGATCTCAAGATAGAGTTGGCTAGTTCTGTTAATCTTAGCTTCTCAAATAGCACTGACTGTTTGCTTGGCCTGGATACAGAATAAATAATAGTAAGCTGGGAATATAATTTCTCTCTAGGAAGAAACTGCCTAAAAGTTGCGTGTATTCTGTCTGTATCAGGCTATACTGCCGTCAGTCTTCGTGAATACATGCAATATTAGATTGGGATTGGGTATATGACTTCTACCAAAACATAAATTGAGCGAAGCCGCGGGCGGACACAAGTAAAAAATATACCAACATATTGGCTTAGCAGTAACTTATTGTAAACTTAAACCGCCATTATATACAAACAGCGTAATAAAAATAAATAAACCTGACACATGCGCGCAGCATAATGAAGGGTCCCAAAGTTAGTTACCTCTATTCACGACTAGATGGCGCGTCTGGAAAAGTTAGAACGCGCTATTGGCTGTCATTCGTTGTGTTTCCTCTTCTTTGTACGGGGACTCCCAGGAGTTGTTTTTGTTAGTTCTACCCCACTGTCGGTGTTGGTATTGGTCAACTGTGTATTCTGTCGATGTTGGTAGGTATTGGTCAACTGTGTATTCTGTCTTCTCAGTATAAATAATAAATAAATAAATAATGCTGGACGGTCATCATCATGGGCCTTATAACATTTACGAAAGATGATTTAAGCAACGTCAGTTAGACATTTGCGTTCGTGACTAAATAGGCCTATACGGGAGCGGCAGCCACGGCCGCACTTTTGACACATGAATGGAGTCCCTGTAGGTGATGTAGGGTTAGCGGCGCGTTCATGTCTTACCGTCCGCTTGTGAGCTAGCAGGTCAAACCAGGCCTTATCGTGGGTGATTACTCCGTCAGCTACGGTTTTTCGCCACGAGTAGCGATCTTCTGCCTGACTCTCCCAGCTAGCCTGGTCTATATTGAAAGTTTTCAAGTCGCGTTTAAGGCTGTCTTTGAACCTAAGCATTGGGCTTCCTACAGGTCTTTTGGCATCGGCGATTTCTGAAAGTAAAGTTTTTCTCGGAAAACGAGAAGGGTCCATCCGGTTCACATGCCCAAGCCATCGGAAACGCCTTTGTTTCAGCAAGGCGATGACGCTAGGCAGCTGTGCAGTTTTCAAGACCCTCTCGTTGGTAACTGGTTATGCTGGACAGTACACACAACATTATCGAGCCCCAAGCTAAACAGAGCTTGTGTTATGGGTACTAGATAACTAATATACTTAATAGAATATATTACATAGATAGTCATTTTTTATTATACATAGATTATACCCAGAACACCCTGAACAAATAATATATCTGCGATCGCACAAAGATTTGTTCCGAGGTGGGAATCGAACCCGCAACCTCCTGCGTCGCAGGCCAAGCTTCGCCCGCCGCGCCACAGAGGTCGTCAGAGTATAGTCCTCGACCATTGGGTACTACATTCGAGTCGATCGGAAAATATAATAGATACAAAATATAATGGGTACCTACGTCTACCTTGTATGGTTCTGGCGAATATTGTACGTCACACTGAATTCTTTCGTAAACGCGAGGTTTAGTGATTTTCTCCAGTAAAATGATTTAGTAACTCCCGCCCGCCCCGTCCCGCTCCATTGTTTCACCTCATCACAATTCTCAAGACGTGCCGGGCGGGGCTTGTTCCACTTGGGACCTTGGTTCTGCTTCATCTAATTATTGCTGAGATTCGATGAATCTTTGATAAAGAAATGGACAATTTAATGAATTTTTTATAGGTCTTTTTTTAAGAGCGTCTTTTTCTGTTTGTTGTTCCTGAAAACGTATTTTGAAAACTACTCATCAATTTTGGTGAAACTTAATAGATAAGAATAGACCCCTCCGTCTCCTCCCGCGGATGTCGTAAAAGGACTTGTTGATAAGATTCGTTGGTATAAGATTTGTTCTGGTTGCTAGCTTATTATAGAATGTGTTATTACTGGAAGAAAGCGCTAGCTGAGTCAGTCGTGCTCGTGGGAAGCACTGGCGGTGATGAGCTCACGTCTATATTCCACGATGGTGCAACCCACTGTGAAAAGAGGTCCATTGAGGCTCTGCATACCCCTTCGGGGAAAGAGGCGTGTGTCTATATATATGTATCTGATATCTGAAAAGAAATCAATATCATCATACTCATAGAACTCCACTGCTGGACATAGGCCTCCCCATATAATACCACGACGAAAGGTCTTGTTCCGCCTCCATCCACCGCCTTTCCTGCGACCTCTAACTATCTCTAGTCCATCGTCATAGAAAATACCTTCCTCTTTTGCGTAGTCCGGTTTGTGATCGCCACTCGAGAAATTTGAACTCAATACCTACCTTATCGCAACAGGTGAGTCTGAATATGGGTGACAACCATCACGTAACGTTGGGAACGATATCATCAAAATTTTTGACTATTATGTCTATTTGGGTCAAACGATTCGACTAGGCAGGTTCAACTTCGTCAATGAGGTCAGCCGCCGAATCAAACTTGGATGGGCAGCGTTTTGAAAAACTACGCCAGATAATGATATTACGAGAAGATATTATCTTCTCATCATAGATACCACTGGATACCACAGAGCGTCAAGACAAAAGTCAATTATCGGTGTGTGTTGCCAGCGATGCCTTACGGAAATGACACTGGGTCGCTAACCATTGGCCTTATACAAAAGCTCAAGGTTGCGCAACGGGCTATGGAGAGAGCTGAAAATAATTCAATTAAAATTAATTTTTCTATCACTAGGAAGATCCGCTGGAGTATGATCTAAACCTTTATTCTTGTAAAGTCACCTCTTTCATAATTAAATGCCACAAAAAACACCTAAGCTTAAAAAAATTATTGACTAAGATTTTGTGCAGCCACAAACTCAAAAAAACATGTAAATAAAACTAAAAAAGGCAACGGCTATAATTACCGCAAAAAAATGGGCTCAGTGTGTACGAGTCATAGATGTAATTTCGTTTGAATGTTGCGAACTGAGCGTTTGGCTAACGTGCGAAACTTGGTGCGTTGGTGCCAAACACCTCAAAGTTATTAGAATATCTTCCATTGGCCCAAAATCCTTTGATGCGTAGATAAAAATTCTAAAAAATCGTTGGCCTGGCTACCAACCCAAATTATAAGGCTGCGTTTCCATTGACGCGGAGTTGGGCGGAGCGGTGCTTAGCGGTGCATGAATTGACCAATCACTATGCTCGAAATCTCTGCTCCGCTTCAATGGAAACAGCACGAGCGGAGCGGGGCAGAGCTGAACGGATATTCATATAAAATAAGCGAGGTGATGCGAAGCGGAGGACAGCGGGGCGGTGCGTAGCGAGGTGATGCGGAGCGGAGGACAGCGGGGCGGTGCGTAGCGAGGTGATGCGGATCGGAGGACAGCGGGGCGGTGCGTTGCGGAGGGTAGCTAGGAGAGCGAAGCGGCGAGGTGCGGACCGGGGTGCGGGGGAGGGTGTGACGCCACGACTCGCGCGCAGTGGGTCGTAGTAGTCCCCTAGTCGAAAAAAACTTTTTTAAATTTAATAGTTAGTATAACCTAAATAAGTAAAATAACCGGAAATAAATGAACAAAACTCTTGGACCAATCAATATGGTCCACTGCACGGAGCACCGTATTACGGTTATTCCACAGCAGCTCATACAGAAACAGTCACTACGCAAACACATGAAAACACACAATCATCATCACTAAACATTACAGAACATCCTCCACCATCTCCTCCACCTGGAACTGATAATGATCGACCAATATAACCAATCATTGTAATTTATATGAGAAAAGTGTTACAATTTCTTTACCAGAAATAATGTTTCCTATTTTGAAAATTTTTATAACGTCGTATCGTGTCATGTGACACTGAATATTTTTTTTTAAATAAATGGATATAAGTAGAAATAGATTTGTTTACTTACTTTAGACATATTGCAAGCCTTTCTTCACTTGAAACCGATCTCCTGCAATTAGTAGCTGCCTTTCTTCTGTATATATGGTTTAAAAAGACAATGTAATTCATAGAAAAGTTTCCTTGATACCCTATATGAAGTTTCGAACATTTGATCATCACACGTTTGGAAATAAGTTGAAAATTCTCCATGCACAGAACGATATTTTATATGTTGTCGAATCCAGAATATATGTTTTCTCTTCATATCCAAAAAAGTTGCAACAGTCAATGCTACTTCATCTGATTCGTTATCTTCGTCGTCAAGTAACGAAAGATATAAAAGGATTGCTTTTTTTTTAAGCGACAACATGACATATGCTCTTTCTGAAAGATGGAGACAAACTGAGCTCAAAATTGCGCAATTCCAAAGTTAGCTCCACTCCGCTCCGCTCCTCTCCTCTCCGCTCCGCTTCGCTCCGCTCCGCTTCGCTCCGCTCCGCTCCGCTCCTCTCCTCTCTGCTTCAGTGGAAACACTTACCACTTTTCACCGCTATTCTCCGCTCATCTCCGCACAGCTCCGCGTCAATGGAAACGCAGCCTAAGACGTTTAAAACGAATTACGAATTTAGAAATACAAAGTGAGTCGTGTGTGGAGTATACCTTTTAGACAAATGGGTAGTCGCATTTTCTCAGCTATGTTCAGTACATGTGAAGCATGTTTGAAAACAATGGTCAAATATTTTTACTGGTTTTAGTTTCTGCAGCTGTCGTTATTTCATAGCTTATTTAGCTTACGTTTGTTAAAAAAGCAACATTATACAGTTGTTTCTGTCTTTTTGATCTATATAATTATTCAGTTCAGAAGGCTTAAGCTAAGGTTAAACCAACGCGTTCAGCCCGCGTCCTCAGTGGCGTGCGCGGTGGCGATCAATGAAGACAATGGATCGCCACCGTGCACGCCACCGCAGACGCGGGCTGAACGCAATGGTTTGGCCTTAGCTTTCCACGACGCGCTCTACAAAAATGCCACAGCTCGGAACACCTTCATCGGTTACAAACCCTACTAATGCCGTAGTAAAGAAGAGAAAGAAAGATGATCATTTATTCACCACAGAACAGCGACTAAAACAAAATTAAAATAAATAGTACCTAACTACAAAATAAATTTTGGAAAATAAGAAATGCATAGCATATAAAATAGGTAGGTAAGCACTTATCTGCCTGTTTAGAGAAAAGGCAACGACGCAGCTTTGCCTAGTCCGAGAACCAGACGCGGTTTTTCAGCATGTCCAGTCTAACTACAGACCCCTGCATCTCGTAGATGTCGTTAAACCTAATTAGGGAAGGCATTAGGGACTGGACCTGAGTAGGTAGGTACGTACTTAACACCAACACTTCAATCAACATCTTCCAACCAAGCGTAGTGATTATAGCAAACCCCTCATTGTATTTCTATGGGACCTCATTCAGTAGGCCTGTGATGATGTTGAGTACCTACGGGTAAATAAAAATACATCAGAATAAGATAAGCATGAACACACAAACCAAAACAAAAATCAGACATGAAGAGGCGTACCCTTGATCTTCAGAACGCTCAAAATGTAGAACAAAAGCTCTTTTCATGAGTGAAGATGTGTACTTTTTTGTTTTGTTATACGTAGGTAGGTATGTGAGGTTTGTTAAAGAACCTTATTTCGTCATACAAAGGGACCGTGCTTTGGAATAATGAGGTTCTCACGGAAGTACACTCGAGCTTCGTGCCTCCTATTTCAAACTTGACGTTAGCGCCACAATGTGTGGAGAAAAATATTGCCAGGTAATGTTGAGGTGTAGGCCTGGAGCTTGAGGCAATATTTTTGTGTCAGTTTGCTAAGCGGGGACATACCTACAATCTCCGCAAACAAATGACAATCTCATCCTTACACTAACATGTTTTAGTAAAACAATATTAAATTAAATTGTTGTTGCTATTTATATTTGCTTTTATTTGCGTAAACGCATTTAGAGCCTTGTAGCGCCATCTTGTGACGTGTGGTCTGTGGAAGCGCTAAATTAAATGTAGAATTACTAGCGCCATCTGTTGAAAAGAGACGTAGAACTGCTAAGCGCCATCTGTTGACAAGAAACTGCACTGGATAAAATTGTGTATCCTCTTTGAATAGTTCGAGGAAGATCTACTGAATGCTAGTAAGTACTAAAACGTTCTAGATTTGCATACGTCTGCATACGTCTGTAGCTTCGATCCAAGAGCAGTCTGTAGTAAACTGGCTTTCAGTGTGAATCAAGAACCAAGCCCCTGACCATTTCTGAGACGAGCTTAGCAGACATGTTAGACGCCAAAATCCATCTCCAGTCACGACTCGTGCCCTGAAAAATGCACTTATTGAGGAATTGGAGAATATTTCTCAGCATATACGATTTGGCAAGTGTAGAAATCAGAACGCGGAGACAATATGATGAATTTAATGATAATTAAATTAAGTTTCAATTTCGTAAGCCCACTTTTGAGATAATTGTTTGTGTCCAAATATTATTGTATCATGGCGCATACAACGTGCCGAAATATCGGGAACAATTTAAACTCAAAAATCATGGTAAATATCTCTTCTATTGAAAAGTATGTATATAATAGTTTCAAAAGATAAATATTATTTTATTAAATATTATTATTAGTCCGTGATAGTACTATAGGCTCGTTCCTATTGCTGCCGTAAAGCAGTAGTGCACGCATTGCTGTGTTCTGGTTTGAAATGTGAGGGTATGGGTGCCAGTGAAATGCAGCCACATGAAACTTTTCATCTTTATGTCTCAGAAATGCGAGCAAAGTGAAATGTCGCATAGGGCGCGTCCTAGATGAACGTGACCTATGGTGTAATGCATTTTTATACCATTACCCCATAGGTCAGAGATAGAGGTTAGGTATAGGTTAGGTACCACTTAACATCAGTTGAGCAATCAGCTGGTTCCATCATCCATGTAAATCAAAATGTAAATGAGACTTTCCATCTTGTTTTTTTTAGCCTTATAAAAAAAACTTTTTGTTGTTTTAGCTTTTTTAGCCCGTTGAATGTCGGAAGAAGCCGATGGCCCCACCTGACGTTAAGCGGTAATCTCTGCCTTTAACAATGCATTACCAAATAGGTCACGTCCACTTAAGACGCGTCCTATGTGGCATTGCACTGCACCCGCCACCCTGAGACATAATGATGAAAAGACTCATGTGCCTGTGATATCACCAGCACCCATCCTTCAAACCGGAACACAGCAATGCGAGCACTACCGCTTTGCGGCAGAAATAGGTATGGAGGTAGTACTTTCCCAGACGAACTCTACCACAAAAAAGCTCTACTACTACTTACTTAACTACGAGTACTACTAACTACTAGATATTTTAGTTTAATTGATTTTCAAGTAAAAACTGTTGTGGGTAGGCAAATGTAGTATCCTAAGTACCCTCGTATATTGAATAAACTAGTTGTTAACCAGACTCTGTCGTATCATTACACAACATGGTGACAGCGGTGATTTTTAATACATATTAGCGTGAAAATACAATTAAACAATTTGTTTATTGTGTAATAGTGTTCCGTAACGTGTAAGTGTTGTGTTACAATAATGGAACACGCTCGACCACCGCCAGAACTGAGTCTGGATGGCAGCCCCGTCAGCCGGGCTGACGCATGGAAGCGGTGGAAAACGCAGTTTAGTCTGTTTTTAAAAGCATCTGGGGTGCATAAAGAAGAAGGCGGCGTGCAGGCTAGTCTACTGGGCAACTTGATTGGACCCGAGGGGTTCGATGTTTACGAGAATTTTACTTTTAGCAATGACACGGAAAAAGATGACGTCACCTTGTTGTTGAAAAAGTTTGACGAATATTTTGCAGTGAAACCAAATATAACGCTATCAAGATATAACTTTTTCACTAGAAGTCAAGAAGTCGGCGAGTCGATAAATCAGTACGTCACCGCATTGAAATTGTTAAGCAGAAATTGTGAGTTCAAAATCTTAGAAGAGGAGCTTATTCGAGACCGGATTGTTTGTGGCTTGAATAATACAATTGTGCGGGATCGCTTACTGAGAACGGAAGATTTGACGTTGGATAAAGCTATCAAGATTGTTCAGGCCAACGAAATATCGTGTGATAGTAGCCGTATGTTGGAGACGCGTCACGACCAGGGGTCGGCGGCGCAGGTGGATAGTATCGGCGTGCGGGGCGGGTCCGGCGGCCGGGGGCGGGCCGTGCGCGGAGGCCGCGGAGGCCTACGCGGGCGCGGCCAGCCCTCAGCCGGGTACAGCGGCGGCGCCGGCGGGGCCGTGCGACGTGCGCAGGCTGCATCATCACCACATTGTCTCAGGTGTGGAGGAGAGTGCAGTGTACCGGCGGAGTGTCCCGCTATTTCTGTGCAGTGCTATGTGTGTCAAAATCATGGTCATTTTGCAAGAATGTGCAAGGTACACAAAAATGTGAAAAAAATGTATGACATTGGATTGTGCGAGGACAAATCGGACGAAGAAGATGACTGTGAGTCGTTTTTTATATCGATGCTATATAGTGTTTCCGGGGTAAACACTTTGTCAGAGGACTGGTTTCAAGTACTCAGTGGAGAGCGCGGTCCAGAAAAATTTAAATTAGACACCGGTGCTGATATTAATGTTTTATCGTACGCTCGTTTTATAGCTATGGGTTATAGTCCTGAAATAATGAATGCTGATTGTAATGTTAAATTACAGTCGTACAGCGGTGAATATATTCCCATAAAAGGAATTTGTAACTTAGTGTGGAGATATAAAAAAGCACCGTATAATTTAAAATTTGCAATTGCTGCAATTAACTGTCAGAGTGTGCTGGGATTACAGGCTTGTGTAACGTTGGGGTTAATTCAAAGAATCCAAAATATTAAAATAACTGAAAATGAGGATTTATTCAATGGGTTAGGCTGTTTACCTGGTGAATACCATATAGTGGTCGATAAGAGTGTGACACCGGTAGTGTGTTCCCCACGCAAGGTACCTTTAGGGCTAACCGATAAATTAAAGGAAGAATTGGATAGGATGACGCAACTAGGAGTCATTAGAAAGGTGACCCATCCCACGCCATGGGTAAATTCGTTAGTGATAGTAGCTAAAAAAAATGGACAGTTACGTGTGTGTCTGGACCCGAGGCCTCTCAATATAGCTATACAACGCGCGCATTTTCAATTACCAACAATAAATGAGCTCGCGACTAAACTTCATGGCGCTACGTATTTTTCGGTTCTAGATGCCAATTCTGGTTTCTGGGCAGTGAAACTAGACAAAGAAAGTGCAGATCTATGTACTTTTAATACGCCATTTGCTAGGTACCAGTACCTACGTTTACCGTTCGGACTAAATTGCGCGAGTGAAGTGTTTCATGCGCAGATGAAACAGCTTTTAGAAGGTTTGGAGGGAGTAGAATCATTTATTGATGATATAATTTGCTGGGGAAGAACTAGAAAGGAGCATGACATACGGCTGAATGAGTTATTTAAAAGGGCAAGAGAAATTAATTTAAAATTCAATAGAGAAAAATGTCGAATTGCATTAGAGGAAGTGAGATACTTGGGTCATGTCTTTAGCAAGGATGGAATGAAAGTAGATACGGAAAAAGTAAGAGCCGTACTAAATATGCCTGAACCAACGGATCGTAAGAGCTTGGAACGATTTTTAGGGGTAGTTAATTATCTTTCCAGATATATACCAAATTATTCGAATCATACATTTCCGTTAACGAGGTTATTAAAAAAAGATATAATGTGGAGTTGGGAACATGGGCATAAAGTGGCGTTCGAAAATTTAAAAAACCTTATTTGCAAGGCACCTGTTTTAGAATTGTATGACGTGCGGCAGCCAGTTCTGTTATCAGTAGACGCGAGCAGTATGGCGCTCGGCGCCGTGCTGATGCAGGGCGGCCGACCAGTCGAGTACGCCTCGCGTACACTCACGGACACACAGGTTAGGTACGCGCAGATCGAGAAGGAACTACTTGCGATCGTTTTTGCATGTGAAAAGTTCCATCAATATATATATGGAAAAAAACGCGTGCTCGTGGAATCGGACCACAAACCGCTCGAAAGCATTTTTAAGAAGCCTTTAGATTCGATCCCAGCACGCTTGCAGCGAATGATGTTAAAACTTCAAGGTTACGATTTAACTATTATTTATAAGCCAGGAAAGTTTATGTACATACCTGATACATTATCACGCGCGCCTCTTCCTGACTTATATGATGATAAGATAAGTAGGGCAATTCTGTATCAATTGAAGATGGTCATTGGTATCATCCCAATGTCCCAGAACAAACTTTCTCTTGTGAAACAGGAGACGGTTAAAGATGAGGTATTGAAACAGTTGCTTTGTTATATTACCCAGGGTTGGCCCAATCATAAATATAATGTTCAGAGTGACTTATGGTATTTTTGGTCTATTCGAGATGAATTGTATTGTGTTGATAGTGTTATCTTTAAAAATAAGCAGGTATTGATTCCAGATTCACTAAAAAATGAAATGTTAAAGCTGATTCATGATGGGCACATGGGAATAGATCGTTGTAAGAGACGCGCGCGTGAAGTATTGTTTTGGCCGGGAATAACAAACGATATTGAATGTTATGTAAAAAAATGTAAAGTTTGTCAGGAGAATACAAACAAACCAAGTAAAGAGCCCATGATTCCGGTTCCTATACCGAAATTGCCATGGAATAAAATTGGAACTGATTTATTTGAGTATCAAAAGAAATCATATTTAATTTTGGTGGATTATTTCTCTGGATTTGTTGAAGTAAGTCATCTAAGAGATACGTCAGCTAAGTCTGTAATTACCGTTATGAAAGAAAATTTTGCTAGGTATGGGATCCCCGAAACTGTGATTAGTGATAACGGTCCACAGTTTTCATGCCATAACTTTAAAAAATTTGCAGACGAATGGGCTTTCAGCCACATTACATCATCCCCGTATTTTGCCCAATCGAACGGAAAAAGTGAAAGGGCAGTACAAACTGTTAAAAAAATGTTAAAAAAATCCATAGATAGTAACACGGATTTTTATTTAAATTTGCTAAGCTATAGAAACACGCCGCGAGATAACTTGGATTCTCCTGCACAACTGATGATGGGCCGACGATTAAATTGTAGATTGCCTGTTCATCCAGATTTGTTAAAACAAAGTTATAATTATAACGATAAATCACAGCATAAAATGTTACTAGATAAGCAAAACAATAGTAAGATCTATTATGATCAACATTGCAAAGAGCTTCCTGAATTAAATGTTGGCGATGACGTAATCATGTTGGAAAATAATAACAAAAAAATTCGTGGTACTGTTTTGGGAAAAGCAGCCACCCCGCGTTCTTATATTGTAAAGAACAGGATCGGTATTTATCGACGCAATCGACGACATTTAATTCAAAATCTGGCGCAAAATAGTAAACAGGCAGAAAGTCAAAAACAAAGTCCTAGTTCTATTGTTACATCGGATGATACATATGAATCAGGGGAAGAAGGAGAGGAGTATGAACCGAGTAGGGAATTGGGTGAAAGCTTTGAATGTTCACCTCCATGTCTCCGACCTTCGACTAAAGTAAAAAAGTATCTCCGACCGAGAGAATAGATAAATGTCAAGCGTATCTAGTAAGTATGTACCTAGTTATAGTAAGGTATGCCTACCTAACTAGTCTTAACTTTAGTTTGAGTAGTTACGTAATTTGTTAACTTATTTATTTAGGGGAAGATGTTGTGGGTAGGCAAATGTAGTATCCTAAGTACCCTCGTATATTGAATAAACTAGTTGTTAACCAGACTCTGTCGTATCATTACACTACAAAAACAATTGTAAAAAAACCCGGCCTAGTGCGAGTCGGACTCGCGCACCCAGGGTTCCTTACAAACCTGTAGATATATAAGTAAAAGTTATAGTATTTTTATTGCTAAATTAAATCATCATGAAGAAAGGGGTAGTAAGTTTAAATATACTAAAAATATTTATATTATATGATGTAGACGTTGCTTCGTACCAAATTTTACGGGAAGTACCCTGTATGTAGGTTTTGATTACCTTACAAGTGTCAAAAATTTGCAGCATAAACGGCTGTATCTTTTGCTTAGAAGTTTAATTTTTTCACGGCTCTAAAGGACAGTAGACAAAAACTTTGATAAAAATTTGATATGAATTTCAGCTTGATACCTCCACCCGTTCCTGAAAAAAAGGGTCTTGACAGACAGACAGACGGACCACAAAGTGATCCTATAATGGTTCAGTCTTACCTTTTGAGGTACGGAACCCTAAATAGATAACTTCACACAATTCCTGCATCATCTTTCTTAGCAAAGGTCTACGCCAGGGGTTCCCAACATACATACACACGCCTTTTTCCCCGAAGGGGTAGGCATTTCATTTTCGTAGATAATAGATCGCGGGCAATCATGTTTTAACAAGTTTTTGTTAAGTAACCCGATTTGTGCATGTTTAATCTCCGCTAATATATATAATATAATAAGCCTTTATTGCTGTTTGTTTTACAGTATAACATAGGTACCTAATAATAAACATATCTAAAATAAACACTTTATAAATTATGTATCGGCAACCGGTTTTGTCGCATTTGCTTCAACAGCTTGTCCTTTGACAAAGGCCTCCTCTAAAGATTTCCACCTTGTCCTATCCTTTGCTACCCGAGTCCATTCTGGGCCCGCTACTTTCTTCATATCATCCTCCCAACGTTTAGTCTGTCTACCTTTGCTTCTTTTACTATCTCTTGGGTGCCATTCTATCATTAATTTAGTCCATTTCTCTTTATTTTCTCTTAATATATGTCCCGTCCATCGCCATTTTAGTTCTTTGTAAACTGTCTCTACATTTCTGAATTTTGTGATACATTTAATATCCTCTAACCTTACTCTGTCTCTTCTTTTAACTCCAATTACACTTCTTTCTATTCCGTTCTGGCATACTTTTATTTTATTTAACAGCTGTTCTGTTAAAGCCCATGTTTGGCAACCATATGATAAACATGGAAGAATACATGTATTGTATAATTTCCTCTTTTCTTTCATTGGCATTTCTTTGTTCTTCATGACTTCACTGAGTGACCAAAACCTTTTCCAAGTATTAGCAATCCGTCTATCTATTTCTTTTTGCATTGTATCAGCCGTAGATATAAGCTGTCCCAAGTAGATGTACTCCGTAACATACTCTATTTGTTCATGGTTTACTGTTATAGTATCTGCTTGTGAAGAATTGGTCATTATTTTAGTTTTAGTTATGTTCATTGACAGACCTGCCTTGGCACTCTCATCTGATAGTTGTTGTAGCATTTGCTGCAGACTCCTTGGGCACTCTGAAAATAGAATTAGATCGTCTGCGAATCGCAAATGGTTAAGGCTTTCACCATTTATGTTAAGTCCATTATTCGTCCAGTCTAGGTTCCTGAATATCAACTCTAAAACTGCTGAGAATAGTTTAGGTGATACAGGGTCACCCTGGCGGACACCTTTTTCGATTGGGAATTCCTCCCCTGTAGATTCAAGCCTTACTTGCGCGGTACTGTTTGAGTAAATGTTCTTCAATATTCGTATGTATTTTCCATGGACCCCTTGTCTTTTTAATGCCTCCCAAATGTACTCATGCTCCAGAGAGTCGAATGCTTTATTGAAGTCCACGAATCCTAGGTAGTAAATCTTATTATATTCTTTGTATTTTTGAAGCACTTGTCTCAAAACGTGGATGTGATCTATGGTCGAAAACTTGCTACGGAATCCGGCTTGCTCCTTGGGTTGGTTTTCGTCAAGTATTGTGACAATGCGGGATAGTAATAATAGCTAATATATAGCTCACAATAATTAATTTAATTTGAAGTTATAGTGGTTTTTAAGTAGGTGAAAAAATGGGGGCGCTAAAAATAATTATGGGGGCGCTATAAAATAATTTATTCTCTGAATGGGCAGTAGACAAAATAAGTTTGGGAACCCCTGGTCTACGCTATCAATATGGCCAGAAATGCGTATCATTGTTTATGAAAAGTCATTCAATCAGCAGTACAATGGAACATATCGTCTGCTCGGGGCTCGTTAATCTTAATCTTCCTATTGGGTCGCGGTTGAGTTCACCTTTCATAAAGGAATGGATAGATACGAAGTAACCAAGTTACTATTGGCAGATTTTCAAGATGGTTTGATAATTTATGTTATAAAGCTGTTGAAATAAGATGAGACTTAAATAAATGAATAAATAATGCTGGACAGTTCACGCAACATTACCTAGCCCCAAGCTAAGCAGAGCTTGTGTTATGGGTACTAGATTACTGATATACTTAATACAATACATTACATAGATAGATATTTTTTATTATACATAGAAAATACCCAGAACACCTTGAACAAATATCTGCATATCGCACTCATGTTTGTTCCGGGGCGGGAATCGAACCCGCAACCTCCTGCGTCGCAGGCGAACCTACGCCCGCCGCGCTACAGAGGTCGTCAAACTTGACATGGACTTCTAGCCATTTTGTAAAATGAATGCCTTTAATTTGTATTTTATTGTATTAAAAACTGGTTGTAAGGGAAAAAGTGTATGGAAAAATACCATGCGGCCACCGAAACCACCAGGACAACGCGAACGAAGTCGTAAACAGGCCAGTAGTCATGATAAATTGACTGATAGTATTACAGTGGCAGCAGATTGAACCAAAAACTGAAAATACTTAGGCTGAGATAAATAGACTTTAATTAGAACGTACTAATGCTTAGCATTGTCTCTGTTCCTCTCTAACTAGCGTGATTTGACATATGTGTGAAAGTGACAGGGATAATGCTAAGCATTAGTACGTCCTAAGTAACATCTGTTTATCTCGGCCTTATAGTTCCTGATATTAAAGCCATCAAGCCAAAATCCACAAGATTTTTTAATTTAATTCAACATTCTCTGCATATATACACCAGACTTGGCGTCTAGGATAATCTACTTCAAATTGCTGGTGTACACCCAACAACAAAAGCTAATTACAGTAATAAAACGCAAATCCTTGTTGATTCAACAGATGTTTTATCAAATCTTGGCGTTTATTTCTAGATCCACAGCAGCGTAACCTGCTAACCAATCTAAAATCTATAAAAAATCCATGTACGTAACCGTGGTATCAGAGAAAGAAGTACTTATAATTCCTCCATGGAAACTAGATCCGTGCAAGAAAATATAATTCCTTCATTGAAATCGGTTACGACGTAGGTGGCCGAAGGGGATCTAATCAAAGATATAAGAAACATAATATAAGAAACATCTAATAAGTCCATCTGTTAATCAACTTTTTTTTTTTTTTTTTTTTAACTTATATCGCTGACTGTATCAATGTTGTGCAGTTTAATTACACTTTTTTTTTTTATTATACTGAATGACGGTACAAGCTGATGGCCCACCTGATGTTAAGCGGTAACCTCTACCTATGAACAGTGCATTACCTAATAGGTCACGTTCACCTAGGACGCACTCTATGTGGCATTGCACTGCGCCCGCCACCCTGAGACATAAGGATGAAAAGTCTCATGTGCCTGTAATTTCACCGGCACCCTTACCCTTCAAACCGGAACACAGCAATGCGAGCACTACTGCTTTGCGGCAGAAATAGGTATGGTGGTAGTATTTCCCCGGACGAACTCTTTCACAAAAAAGCTCTACTACTACTAAACTGGTGCGTCCGAGCCACGCCCGGTTTTACGAAATCGTCAATAAATTAAAAAAACTAAAAAGTGGCCCAATACGATATCGCAGATTAATTACTGCTCAACCTAAACCTGGAAAAACGCCTTTTATGGGGGTTTTTGGGACCGACAAGTCGTCCTAGCTAGGTCTCATCTCTGTGACAAATCATTTTTCCGACCAATGATCTGCGAGGTCAGTTTTTGGATGGGTGACCACATTTTGGGTGTAATTTATTTTATTTTTAGAAATGAAGCTCGGTAAATGCCTATTTTCATGAATTTACCGACAGCGGAACCCTCGTAAGAGACTCTGACTCGCACTTGTCCGAACTTATTTCTGATTGCTCGTCCTAAATCAACAACAATTCTACAAGAATGTGTTCTGTTCAAACAGCTCTCAAAGAAGTTATTTGCAAAATCATTTTCAGATGTCTTACAATCGTACAAAATAAATTAACTGAGGAAGATCGGAATTTGAGATCGCTAATAGAACTCGCAGAAGCAAAAAGCGAATACCTTTCATCTCGAGATTCTCAAAATATTTCTATAAAGTACTAGCTTTCACCTGCGGATTCACTAGCGTACAGTTTGCCATTATTAAACAAAGAATCTCGTGGAAAAGAGATATTATGTTAGCTGTTATTTTCTCTGTCATTTTGTGTTCCTGTCTTAAGATTTTGGACATGCTATGCTCCAGAAACGGTGCAAACCTGGGATAAGCTCCTATTCGTGTCATCTAACGATTCCATAAGAATACACGACTACTCGGCTTAGTTCCACACTTTTTGCTAATTTGCCTGTATAATATAATAATACATATATAGGTACCTAGTATGATTGATAGCAGTCGATAAGCCATGTCAGAGGCCCTCGGGCGGCTTGACAAACTCTTGACACCAGAGGCCAGCACTATCTCATATACGAAACGAAACGAAACCTAGTATATAGTACTATTGTGCGTTTGTGATATTGAGTCGTTTTACCTACAACGGAACGGATAATAACAAGAAGAAATTTAAAAATTTAAATCCCCTAACTCTATGAAAAGGCTGAACTGATTTTGATAAAACATTTCTAAGAAACATCGCTAGAAAACCTGCTTCCAATTTAAAAAAAAAACGGTTATCTTGTTTAAGAGATACCGTGCCATAGACCGACACACAGACACGCATATAGCGGTCCAACTTATAACACCCCTCTTTTTGCATCGGGGGTTAAAAAGTAGCATGCATTTAGGGTGAGAGGTTGTGTTTGTGTGTGCAAACGAATGTGCCCATTAATATCCAAAACGGTTTAACTGATTTAGATACAGTTTCTTTACGTGGAAGATGGTTTTTATGAGATGGTTGGGGGGGTTGTTTGGTGGAAATTGGTGAAGCCATTTCCGTTCCAGGATCAACAGCTCGCAAAAAAATGCTTTTGTATGAAAATTACAAATAGCCAATTTATAAAAAAACTAGCCAGTTTTATTGGTAACAATTGTATGTTATCGTTTATAACACTAGTCGCAAGCTACGCGTAGCTGTTGTAATCTAGCAAGTTGTGCTTACTGTTCTCTGGATGAAAATGAATGATCCATCCACAAATTAAAATGATCGAGGTATGCAGAAACAAAACCTTTTAGTAGTAGTAGAGCTTTTTTGAGAGAAAGCTCGTCCAGGGAAGTACCTACTACCACCATACCTATTTCTAAAGCAGTACTGCTCGCATTGCCGTGTTCCGGTGTGATGGGTATGTGTATCAGCCTGTGAAATTACAGGTATATGAGACTTTTCATCTTCATGTTTCAGGATAGTGCATGTTCAGTGCAATGCCACATAGCGCGCGTCCTATGTGGACTTGAGGTAATGCATTGTTAATGGCAGAGATTACCGCTTAATATCGGGTGGGCCCATCTTTCTGTTCCGTAAAAAAAAAACCTGATTGACCCTACAAATTGTAACACTATCTTATATAGGTTATGCCACAGTAATAGTTTGCTCAAAACTACAATAACCTAGTCTGTCTCTGTAGAGCTGTTTGTCGTAAGCCGTTAGTCAGTTTTTGAGACTGATGGGACACAAAACCCAAACCTATCCAAGATTTGCAACAATGAGGAAAGGCGTATTCTCGACTTTGATTCAAAGACTTTATAACCACGCAATCTGATTGTCTACAAAAATCGGTAAAACATAGAAACACACTCCGCATTTATAATATTGCTACAATGTTGGTAACAATATGAGAAGGTACAACTTTGTCAGCTCGTTTGGATCTTCGCGATCTGAAGTTATCTTGGAGTGCATCGGAATTACAACGTGCTCGGCAACTTTGCGATTCGAACAGGGTTACGATTTCTTGATACATAGATGCTGGATTGGCTGTTTTGCAATAATATTCGTACGTGTTCATACAGATTTCTGTCATACATACATAGACACACGCCTCTTTCCCCGAAGCGGTAGGCAGAGCCTCAATGGGCCTCTTTTCACAGTGGGTTGCACCATGTGGAACATAGACGTGACAAGTGGTAAACTCATTGCCGCCATTGCTTCCCACGACTGACTTAGGGAACGCTTTCAGTAATAACACATTCTATAATAAGCTAGCAGCCAAGGCAAATCTTATACCAACGAATCTTATCAACAATTCCGGGTAATCCCTTAGTCGGCGTTTACGACATCCACGGGAGGAGACGAAAGGGTCTATTCTTAGGCCGGACACACCACAGCACCGTTTTATTCAAACATAATAAAAACTTCGTTTGGAAGGAAAACAACTGTAGCAACTTTGAAAACCTACATTTCCTAAAGAAAGTTAATAAAGAATCTCACCTGGACCCTTATTCGCTATGACCAAACGTGGCATAACGTGGGCTCGTTACGATATCTGCGTGGAATCATCTTTCAGAATACATTGTGACGTCTCACGTTATTGTCAAGTAATCTCCTATGGTCATAGCGAATAACAGCTCTGGTTTTCTGAGACCCGCCACCCAGACAAATGGTACTCACGATTGTTTTTCTACTTGTACAATAGACGTGGCATTATTACGTCAATCTCATATATTTTAAGCGCGGGACATTTTGCGAAAGTGATATTACCGTCCGAATCCCATTTTAGGATAGGCTACGTGACATTTTGCTTACGTCAATTTTTGGAATTTTCTACTAGCGTCATCGTTGGTAGGATGTTACTTTGAGCACGACGGTCAATGTTACCCTACAATATCAAAGGCTTTCTAATAATCCTACGATGGACTTTTAGCATGGCATACACTATGAACGCCAAGATATAGAACTTTTGAAAATTCGAGCGATGACAAATGAGTCCGATACACTGCCGGTTCACACTCTAGTCCTTCAAATGAATCCAATAATCAAGCAGCAATGAACAAACTACATTTTATCGTTATGTTATAGATTGGAAATTGGATATATACCTAATAATACTGGAATTCAGGCTTCATCTGGGACCAGTTCTAGTTATAACTTATTTCCACGTCTTCAAGGTACACATTTGTGTAAAACGCTACGTGCTAACTTTGAAGTGATACCTGCGAGTATAAGCGAACTTTCAGTGCACTTGACTGATAAGTTTTCAAAGTGGAATGGGAATGCAGCTCTAAAAGTTGATGAACTGTCGGTCGCCTCCCTCATAGATTAAAAGAGAGAAATGCTAGGCTATTTGTATGTTAATTCTGAACAAAAGATTTTTATGATTGGAGTGTTTTTCATCTGTTCGACTCAAATTCAGGCGATTCTCGGATTGTAGACATTGATATCGAATAGTTTTTGTCGATATTTAGTGTGTGTATCGTATCTGGCTATATGAGGGCTGATTTTTATTACAGCACCGTGCGTTCGAAGCCGCGTGCAAAAGTATAATCGGCAGTAAAGCACTGCCACAGATTATATAAATAATAGTTACTAAGGCCACGCTTTCATCTCCTTCCCCTGTTCTCATTTACAGACTTTTAGTAACGTCTTTATTACAAAGTTTAAAAACGGTATTAATTTATTTTAAAAACTTTTTTATAACTATATACTTAACCATTGCAATTCATAAACTATGAAGTTGAGTTAAACTATCCAGTTTCTAGTGCATTACTCGTAAATTATAAGTTTCATAGTTTCTAAAGGAATTCGTCGGGGTACAACCGCGAGCAGAATTATAAACTTTCCTTTGTTTTGTTTGTTCTTTGTTACACGCAAATACTTGAAGGTAAAGAAATGAGTTTATTTTGCTATTCAAATTACATTGTTTGGTTAGACTGCATTAATATAGCAGTAATATTGATATACCTATTGGTATTATGGCGCGCAGTTTTTTTAATACCTGTTTCAAATAAGCTTACAAAAGCGGGTAGTAGTTATATTTCAAAATATCGGTTCGTCGTTGACATTCTTTACCGTTCAATAACTTGAATTGCAGATGTCTGTAGACTCTCTGCGATATATAGTTGCCGATATTTTGTACTGAATAGTTTTTGAACCTGAATGGCTATAAGATCCCATGGTAACCCAGCTGTAGATCAAAGAACCTGATGAACTCCTGTTTCGAAGAATCGGTCATGCTCTGGATCGAGACCATTGGCTTGAACCATTCCAAAGATTTTATCAAAGCCTTCGATAAACGGAACACCAACCGCATCTTAGCGCCGAATAGCAATGCATTAAGGTCAGGGCCTTGACGAGACACTGTCGCCTTAACAAGCACATGCTCAAGTTTAGGCTATGCGAAATGCCATCCAGTAGACTCTGTGAAGATGCGGACGAAACCCCCTTCATCTGCTAGGTGAAGCACATCCTCGGCCCGGATTAACTAAAAGAAATCCTAAGAAAATCCTATAGTTGGATTTTGGCGGTGAACTGTAAACGCCCCTTTCCAGGGGCGGTATGTAACAAGTGGCAATCACAAAAGGCCTAAATTGCCACAGATGGCCACAAAAATTATTAAAAAACTCAGTAGTAGATATAGATTACATGGTAAAAAATATTTGCTCTAGTGATCCAGGGGAAAACAGGGGAATTAGTTTGTATGGAATAAACAACGCCCGCATTTCCTCATAATGAATACGCCGAATATTCTACTCCTCTCACTTGTTAAAAGACAAGGGCATTCTGAACAAAATTGACTACGCGTAGCAAATTCTAGCAACTTATGCCGTACTTTTATTCTTTCAAAATAAAAAAGCAAGTAACTTTATTAAGAAAGTTCCGCAGCTGGCTGTACTTCATTTTTCTGCGGATTTTCCACGGATAGTTGAGGTCGTAATAACTGATGAGCTACCCTCAAGTACCTACGCTGGGAGACAGCTTGAGAGATGGCACCAGATGGAATGGAAATTGCCAACGTGATTCCAAGTTATAATTTAGAGGGGATTTTGGAGTATCTAAGTTCTTATTGTAATTTGGGGACCTAATACGATTTCGTTATTGGGTACCTACGTTGAGTTCATCAACTCGTAGGTAGACTAGCATCTTCTGCATCTTCTGACCTTGATTATCATGATAAATAACTTGATAAAAATCATCCGGAAGACGCTGAAGTTCTGAAAACTTATTAATACATACCTCAAATATATGAGGTTCAGGCAGAAAACGGCGCACAATACAAGTGAAGCCGACAGACCATGTCCATAACGTGGAATAATTAGTAGTTCGAATTTTTAGGGGACCTGTTGGACCTCCTTAGCTCAAAATACCAATCAAAATCATGTTCAAACGTAAGAAATCTTTTCAAATAACCTACCTACATAATAAGTTTCATTTAAGGCCGACCACACATATCAGTGAAGTCACAGTTCCGGCACAATACCGCCACCGTGATAATTATTCTTTCATATATTCTCTATGAACCCGTCCACACCTGTTAGTGTCAGTGACGAGACAGTGCTCTCAGTGTCATTGCCGGACGCGATCATAGAGAATGTATGAAAGAATAATTATCACGGTGGCGGTACTGTGCCGGAATTGTGCCGGAACTGTGACTTCACTGATATGTGTGAATCAGCCTTAAAATTGGATCAACGGTTCTGCACTAATCGTCGGATAAACACATACTTACACAACAAACACCCCATTCTGCAATTAGATTCGCTGCAAATGGTTTCGCTTACCCAACTAATAGTTATACTAGTAAATACATGCACTCTCACACACACACACACACACACACACACACACATACACACACACACACACACAATGCATAAAAACAATGCTCATCAATAGTTAGTTTTTGTCGGTGTGTTAGTGAGGATACTTGCGTAATGTGTCATCCTGTGAGACACGCATATACGCATTAAAAAACTAGCTTTAGTTATACGACAACGTTCCGTCCTAATTTAATTACTTGTCTGAGATCAATACGACGTTTTGACCAGTAGGTACGAAAATAAAGGTAACATCGGGGTAAATGGAAAAGTTGCCTCCGGGAACGTTGGCGATACAGGAATCGAATAAATGGAAAAACTTTGTCGAACGCTAGAAACAGAAAATTAAAAGCTTTGATTTGAGATGAAGTTGTAGGTAGATAATACAGGTTGGTCCGCATACGTATACTTATTTCTGCCGCAAAGCAGTAGTGCTCGCATTGCTGTGTTCCGGTTTGAAGGGTAAGGGTGCCGGTGAAATTACAGGCACATGAGACTTTTCATCTTTATGTCTCAGGGTGGCATGCGCAGGGCAATGCAACATATGGTGCGTCCTAGGTGGACGGGAACTATGAGGTAATGCACTGTTCATAGGCAGAGGTTACCGTTTAATATCAGGAGGGCCATCTGCAGGTTCCGTAATCAAGTAGTATAACAACAAAAAAATTTTTTTAAACATGCCTCGCATGCATTTACTGGTTTGATACGATAAAAAAAAGAAGCAAATCGATGTACAGAATAGACATTTTGTACACGGGTACCTACTTTAGGTTGAAACAATTATTTTGAGCGGTAGTTCTTGAAAATATTCCCATTGGGGATGACGTTATCAATTTATTGTACGGGAATTGGTTTTTGACCAGAAGCCTGTTAAATACCTGCAGAATTTTATAAAAGCTTTTATTGAAATACTTAGTTATTTGTGCAACAAGAGACCAAGGTTGGTATTTGCTTCGAGTGTTGGTATTGAATCCAGAGTAAATGAAGGATAATATAATTATAATTAGAATCCTGAGCCCAGCAGCGAGGGATTCAAAGACACGAGAAGTAAATAACTTTGGCCTCGTGTGACACATACAACTTTTCACCTTAGCAGCGTGAAACTACGACACACTACAGATAACCATCGACACGAAAGAAAGAAAGAAAGACTTCCCCCTCCACTCCCCCTCCACCCCCCTCCACTCCCCCTCCATCCCCTCCACCCCCCTCCACACACCCTCTGCTCCTCCTCCACTCACCCTCCAATCGCGTTATCCTACAGATGAGACCTAACTAAATTTTTCACTCCCAATAACCCCCTAAAGCAACTTTCATCAAAATCGTTAGAGCCGTTTTCGAGACCGTGATTACAAATATTTATATGATATACGAATCTTTGCTCGTTGTATAGGATATTGATGTTATCTAAAAGCTTATGTTATCAATAATTGTAAAATTCTGATTCTCTGAAACGATAGGCCACACCAGTCCGTGATTTTCCGTTTTTTTAAATGTCTCTCTATTTTGTAAACATATTTTTTTTCTGTGATGACAGTGAACCTCAGATATCGATTTTTAAAGAAACCGATCCAGCAACAAAAAAAATTGCTATTATTAATAAAAAAAATGTGTTAGTTTGTTAGTTAAAAAGCGTATATAATACGAGAATAAAATAGGTCAACTAAAAGTCTGAATTAATATATCCATAGTTTATACATTTGATTACTTTTTTGATTATTTTATACCGACAATTTTGTGAAAATAAATAGCTGATCCATAATTACGTATATTTTTGCTGATGTTACTTCCACTCGTTTTAGATGTAGGTACGTATAGGTGGGATAAATACGGACTCTAAAAATGAAATAAAATGGAATGGTATGAATCCTGAATAATTGTTATTACATTTAGCTCATGGGATGAATTTCTGGGATCAACACGGATGCACCCAGTTTTCGGTGTCAAAACTGAATTTTAGCCAGTCTATGACTTGTTTCGTGGACAGCGCACGCGAGTGGTTGTGTTTGGGCTTATTCCACCTTTCCCCCCTGAAAATCCCCATTAGGGGGGAAAAGAGGAATCTAAAAAAAAAGACTAGAATTCCCCCCTGAAAATCCACAAAAGGGGGGAAATCTGGTATCTAAAAAATGTAATGTCCAGAAATCCCCATTTTTATTCATTAGTGTAAATTCCAATGGCTTATTCGTCTTTTCTCTCCTTTTGGTTCAATGACAAACGATATTTTTTTTTAGATCGACTTTTTCGGTATATTTAAATCTATGCTTGAGCTTGATTGATTAAAACGGACCTTATAAACCTAGAATATAATTTTTCATGTTTTTCAGCATTTCTATTTGCGGAATGTTTCAGTTTTCAGATTTCCTGATCTTTATAGTCTAATTTCCAAATTTATTAAAAGTCAAGGGAAGTTAATGCACAAAGAAAACTCGAAAATAAATAAATTTCAGTCTTAAAACGCTTACCCGCTTTTCTATACCTAGTTTCAGATTTCCTGATCTTTATAGTCTAATTTCGAAATTTATTTAAAGTTAAGGGAAGTTAATGCATAAAAAACTCGAAAATAAAAAAAAACACATTCTTAAATCGCTTAGCCGCTTTTCTATACCTAGTTTAATTTAAAACTGCATTCCAACTTTATGCTTTTAATCCATTCAGGGACAAACTCAAAGCTGCTTTCGGGTGGGCTTACACTGTCGCGCGCGCGGCTTTTCCCGGACAGTTGAAAGCGCCTGAGTGTGTACTGTGTACATAGACATACTAAATTGAGATGCATACCTACCAGATGATGCCAACTTCCCACTTTGCAGTTTGATTTTGTTATTGACCAAGCGAGGGAAGTCTTTGCAACAATTGGCAAAATTTGCTTTCATCTGTCCGGATATATATAGAGTCTGTTCAGAAAGAGTTCTGTCGTGGAATTCGAGGGCGCATCTGTGCTTATTTGCCTTTTTTGCTAAGCAGGCAATACAATAGCGCCTGTTCCGTATTGATCCTATTACAACTGTAACTATTTATTTTATGATATGTAGTTTATGATTCGAAATGCCGACAGTTTGAATCATAAACTGAAGAAATAGTTATTTTAAACTAAAGAAAACGTTAGTTCTCAATTTGGCCACGGCGGAACTCTTTCTGAATAGAATTTAGGTATGTTGGTACTCGTGTTCAGGTCATAATTTTCAACTTATCTTGACAATACTTGATATTCTACAATTTCATACATTTTGTCGTCGATTTTGTGAATGGCCCATCCATTCACAAAATCGACGGCCCCCAAAAAGAGGGGAAGTTTGCTGCGGCGGCGCCATTTATCAGCCAATTTTTTTCGGCGCTATAGCTTAGTTGATAGTGCCCACAAGTTTCGTCTTCAGCGTCATAGTGTTCTATGGCCGAATTGGTAAAGGCATCGCCAATTACAGGCGAGGTTGCAGGTTTGAGTCCCGCTGGAACGGAATTTTTGGGTTACATTAAAATTTTATGTTAACCATAAAGTGTGGTTTACACTTGAAAAATAATAAACTATAATTTTGATAATATTTGGCAGAAACGTTTTGTACCTACTATATTCTGAACAAGAATATTGAGTATGAATAAAATCGGTCAAGAGATAGTTAAGATGTAGATGATCACATGATGCATTGCAAGTAAAATAAAAGTTTACTATGAAGATTTTCAATAACTTTTAACATAATGAAAAACTTACATATTTTACAAACCAACTTCGACAGGAATTATGCACGATGCACAGACTGAATATATTTTGCAAAAAAGTTTGTGCTCGAGGTCTACTATTCGAAGAACTAATAGTTTACGAGGTTCGCAAGCTACTGCTTTTGTATGACTAATTGCAATCAAAAAAATATAAACATATGCAATGTTATATATACAATAATATATACAAATGCAAATCCTTATATTAAATTAATAAACATTTTGTCTCTAAAGTGTGATGGGAATGCGGTAATTATATCCGGTATAGCGAAAGTTTGTGAGTGTGTGTGTGTTTGGTACTTCTTTACGCTGAAACGGCTCAACGGATTTGAATGAAACTTGGAATGAAGGAAGATAACTGGACTCCCGGAATAACACATAGGCATATTTTTATCCCGATATTCACAAGGATCGAGACCTATGCGGGTGACACCGCGGGGCGCTGCTAGTGTACTAGTGTTGGTCGCACTGACCCATTTTACTTGTTTGGGAATTGATTATAACCTTCACATGGTAGTCTGTGGACACGGGAGATAAAAATTAAAAATGTATGACGCGTGGGTGAATGAATGATTGGATGGATAAATAGAAACTCAACGAAATTGTTGGCATTTTTATGTGTACTAGTCAGTGACGTATAGGAAATACTGGCTAAAGCATTTCCTAAGCATATGTCATATGTTAAGGCAAGTACGGCAAAAACACTACAAAATAGAATATTTTTAACTGCCACTGGGAGGCGCTACTATAGCAGGTGTTTTTTTTTAAATTATCATAATCGTAAAAATTTATTTGACCAAATAAAGTTATACAGATAAATATATCATAATTTGATATCTCAATTAATTGTTGATTATACAAGATAAAATAAAAATACTAGGTACCTACTAATGTTTATTTTTATTTAGAAACTACAACGCAAAGGAATTTTCATTCTAAAGTGTATGTTATCATTTTCCATTTAAGAAAATTGCTTTCTCAGCTTATATGAGCCATCGGGCCGACCCAGGGTTATCTCGTACCATTTCAGTAAACAATCATAGGTAGGTATGTCCATTCGAAACCTATCAGATAAAGCAGCATTATACTGTTACAATAAATGATTCAATTTCCTTTACGCAAGTACCGACCCACTTAAGTATTATGAAAGTAATACCTAGTCTGCGCCACTGCAGATCAGCTTTTGTTTTGAAAAGAACCTTGTCATGCTTGACTTTCGGTTCAATATAATAATAATATAATCTTTATTTCAAGCTTACAATGAAATTATTCTTATACTTATATATTTTATACTCAAAACTATCACTTAACGTCAATAGAGGGATTTGGTTTCGATAACGGTTCCCTATAGCGTCGTTAAACAATGTCAGTTGGCCAGAAATCGGATCAAGGAGCACATCCTTATACTTCGCCTGGACCTGGGCTGCATATTATGGCTTGAAGTCAGTGGCCCAATATGATGGTCAATATGATGGCGAAGTCCACTGCTAGACTAGGCCTGCCCCACGCCAGAGATTGCCCCGATGAAAGATCTTGAGTCACCTTCGTCCAATAAGTTTCTGCACCCTTTAAAATGTCGTCAGTCCATCAAGACCAGCCTTCGTACATAATCGAGAACAATTAGTGAGTATTCGCCGGTCCACCGTCGAACGCGGTCGCGGGCGGTGCTCATGATGAAGAGGCTTTTGAATTCAGTCTCAGTTTTGTATTTCGTCAGCAAAGCGACGAAATACAGTGGTAGTAAGCCGTTATTTATTTATTTAACAATTAGTCCCTTATGATTTCCAGTACTGCGGGCTATATGACTTGCCCATTTCCACTCCATTCTGATGGCTATGGCATTGATCTTGATCTACTATGAATTTTCTTTTAGATTATATCACGTAGTGTACGCCTTCTGCAGGATTTTTTTTCTCCGTGAATGACGGGACATGCATATGGTTCACCTGATGTTAAGCGGTAACCTGTGCCTTTAGCAATGCATTACCTCATAGGTCACTTCCAGACAAGATGACCTATAGGGTACTAATATTTATTCTGTGCTATAGGTTTGACCTAGCTTGTGTAATCGGTCGTAGATATAGGTACTATTTCTTCTTATACTGCTTTGATTGGCCTTTCAAGCCTATGGCCCACCTGATATTAAGCGGTACCCTCTGCCTATGAATAGTGCATTATCACATAGGTCACGTCTACCTAGGACGCACTCTATGTGGCGTTGCACTGCGCCCGCGCCACCCTGAGACATAAAGATGAAAGTCTCATGTGCCTGTACACACTTTGCCGGTGGAAATCAGGCAAGCATCTTCAATGCAATTCAAGCTTAAGCTCAAAAATCATTATCTGTCTGACCTGACCACTTTTTAAATTTAAGTATGTTTGTATGTTTTTTCTATTTCTTTAGTGGGCATAACATTATGTAGTATTTAACTTCATTGCTATAAGTAAGTAAGTAAGTTATATCTTTATTTCAGGCTTATTGAGAAATATACTAAACCTAACAATAAGCCCATATAGCAACATAAATACATTAAGAACTATAGGTGAACTAGGTGTTAGTATATTTTAAAAATGTGTAATTATGTATTCGAGTTATGTAAGTATTATGTATTTTATTAATCTATCATTATTATTGTTATTATTTTCACTCTGTGCACCCCCGTTCTTTCCTTCTTTTTTCATTACGGTCCATCTAAAGGTTGCCTAAAAGTAATCGCTTTCAGCGATAAGACCGGTCAGTGTACTGCAATTTTTTGAGTTAATCTTATTATGTTTTTTTGTGTTCAATAATGTCTATCTAATCTATCTAGATTGAATATATTTGTTGCACTCAAGGCCCCCTTAGTTCGATTTATTATTACGGGCCTTACTTAGGTGTCGTCATCTAAGTGAAAATACTGGACGGTAATACTATTATTTATTCTGTGGTTAAAGGGGAAGGAATAGTTTTCTTGCTGACGCTCCTTTTACGATAATGACAGAAAACGCGGTCCAATATCTATAAAATATTACAACCTAGCGTCCGAAAGCCGGACCGGACCGGACCGTACAAACACAGAAGAATTAATAATGCTTACGTTGTTATAGCAGAGTATGCCATGACAAACGGTCTTAAGCAGCCTCCATCCACTGACTTCGTGTAATCTTTAAAATTACCTCGGTTTATTGAGAAGGAACTATAATCTGGGTCTCTTCAAGGCTAGAGTGAATAGGTGCCTTCTAGACCTTTGTGCTCTAACTTCGGCCCCATCGTCACTTACCAACAGGTGAGATCGTGGTCAAACAAAGGTCTATCAAAGTAAAAAAAAGAGGTAGTACTTCCTATATACACAGCTTCGTACGGTTCATAATTGCTGCTCGAGCCTTTATTTCTGGGATGTTGATTTTGTGACCTACGCTATGTTTTGCATTATTTTTGATGAGATTTTGACCTACATACATACATAGATAGACACACGCCTTTTAGGCAGAGCCTCAAATGAACCTGTTTTCACGTGCAGTAAATAACAAATTCCTTAATAAGCTAGCAACCAGGACAAATCAAATTCCAACAAATCGTAAAAACAAGTCCGGATAATCCCTTAGTCGGCTTTTGCGACATCCTTGGGAGGAGACGAAGGGGCCAGCCAACCCTACCTTAGCTGGATAACCCCGTTTTTTTCCGAGTATAGAGTTGGCCAGACTTCGAAATACCTACCTAAACTAGTGTGGCCTATGAAAAGAACTAGATTATCCTAAAATACTTACCTAAACTAGTGTGGCCTATGAAAAGAACTAGATTATCCTAAAATACCTACCTAAACTAGTGTGGCCTATGAAAAGAACTAGATTATCCTAAAATACCTACCTAAACTAGTGTGGCCTATGAAAAGAACTAGATTATCCTAAAATACCTACCTAAACTAGTGTGGCCTATTAAAAGAACTAGATTATCCTAAAATACCTACCTAAACTAGTGTGGCCTATGAAAAGAACTAGATTATCCTAAAATACCTACCTAAACTAGTGTGGCCTATGAAAAGAACTAGATTATCCTAAAATACCTACCTAAACTAGTGTGGCCTATGAAAAGAACTAGATTATCCTAAAATACCTACCTAAACTAGTGTGGCCTATGAAAAGAACTAGATTATCCTAAAATACCTACCTAAACTAGTGTGGCCTATGAAAAGAACTAGATTATCCTAAAATACCTACCTAAACTAGTGTGGCCTATGAAAAGAACTAGATTATCCTAAAATCGGATTACCGGCGAAACAACGTAAAAGCTCTCCGATAGTGGGTATATAGGTGTTGTAGCGAAAGTAAACATTCATATTATTTAGAGACTAACCTTTTGCCTGCGGCTCGCGTTGTGACGAGATAAAAAGTAGTCCCCTTCACCCCTTCTGCCATAGAAAAAGCATTTCCAGTTTTTCCCAAACTTGCCAATTTTCCGGGTAACTTTTCCAAGTTACTTTCCCTTAAAATTTTATTCGCACTATTAAAAACGGTCAAACTGTTCTCAAGTGATGCGCGGACGAACATTATTTGATTTTTATTTATATAGATTCGTTTCCACTTGTCGTCATGTCTCGTAGACATATGGCAATCGAAACGTTATGAAAATAAAAGAGCGAATGACTTTTTATTATTATTTTACTATTATTATCGTAATAAAATGTTCTTGATGCTTGGAATAACGATTTCCACTTCTCTCAAAGGGCGATGTTATGTGAAGCCCTCCAGTTTGTTTGCGCTAAGCAGACACGGCTAATGAAGGGATTACCGAGAAAAAGTAGTCGGCCCCTCCGTAACTCCGGATTAGCGCTGAGATCCGATCATTAGTGAGCGATACACCTGATTACGGATCCGTAGACTTTGATACCAGTTGATGTATGCTTTACCTTACGTGACTAAGCGATTGGGATTACATTTACCTGAAAACTGACTAAAGGGTTAATTTGACTGAGCTTCTTTATACCAGGGGATCTATTGTCTATCAAACTGGTAATCACTTTCAATTACCTGTTTGCAGTATTGCGCTGTATGCTTGGAATATTTACATTCTTGAGAAGGTGCTAAAAAAATGCAATGCATTGCTTCCAGCGCCACTAAACCTAGAAGAATCAGACAAAAACGCGGCTTGGCTTTATTTGATGATCCTTCTTACTACTAGGTGGGAAGCGCCTGCATGGTGCCACGAGAACAAAGATTCAAAGAAGGAGGTGTTGATTCAAATAAAAAAAGAAAACCAGCTTAAAAGCCTCAGGTTAAATACCAAGTTACTCAGGGTATAGAACCCTGGGTTTCTCGTACGACTCGTTTACTCGAGATCATTTCTTCTTCATAACTACAACGGCGATGACCTCTTTACATCAGGTGGGCCGTAAGCTAGTTTGCCTATACTACTATTTATTTTGTGCTTTTCATTTCATTAAAAAAAAGCTTATGTAGGCAAAAGTAAGTTGTAGAGAGAATCATCAAAAAAGTTCATAAGACAGCATACGCTACACTTGGTATAGGTACTCCATAAATAACAAATCATTAACAAATAACTTGTAGGTACAGACATTGCAAATTAATTGTCATATTAGCTTTCGCGGTACAGAATAAATAATAGTAGTTGAGGGGCAGAACGACATCAGGCCACGCGGCTTTATCATTAACATAGTCATGTAGAGTGTAATATGCTTTCTAAATTAGATTATTCTCTATGTACGATTGAAATTTTCAAATCTTAAGTTTTGAAGCACTTTCTGGAAGTTTTTAGATACTAGCCTATGGTATGGAGACGGAAATGAGACGTTTGACAATCTAACCATGCAATTATAATATAACTATTGTTTTTTTTTTGACAATAATCTTGCAATATTGCTTTTTGCTCGAAACTAGCTAAGCTAAATACGCTTGTAGGTACATTACGTAGGTACGCTTGTTGGTACGTTTTTATCTGTTAAACTATCTAACCCATTATTGGCCAAGCTCGAAGCAAAACTTCGTGTTTGTACGGCGTCCAAACAAAACATTTGTATTCTGGTCGGTTTTAAAGTAACATGTAATCTCCATGGTCCGAGCGGTCCCGCTGTAAGTTTTAATGGATCGAAATAATGTAGATACAACGACGTGTTCAACAAAGTGAAATCGTTTGGTGATACTCAATACTAACTGCTCATTGGAGACCCTAAAGCTAAGGCCAAACCAACGCGTTCAGACCGCGTCCCCTCAGTGGTGTGTACGGTGGCGATCAATGGTAAGACAATGGATCGCCACCGTGCACGCCACCGCGGACACGGGCTGAAGGCCTTAGCTTAATACTACCCGAGTAGATTGGGATCGCAGCGGAAACCACGCGTTCTGATGTTTGGACACGGGCGTCAGGGAAGCTGCGTCTAGGTAAAACCAGTAGGTCCTGACTTGGGTTCGGTCTATGTGGTGAGTTGCAGAGGTATGGCCTGTTCGTCTGCCCGGTGCATTGATTGACTTATCATACAATCTAGAAGACCGGATTTTGTCCTTGTGACACTTATTCTCTGCTTATGAGGACGTTGATGAAATTACTAAATTGCAAGTGTCATTGTCAATTTAGTAATTTCAACGACGTAAATAATAGTAGTAGGTATTAAAACATACAAAATCCTGTAAAATATTAATATTTAATATCTTTGTGATAGTTACGTATTATGAAATATTTACTGTTACCAAAACTGTCGCCAACGCCATCTAGCGAGAGATAAATAATGCCAAAAAAAAACACTAGGACAACTCCTCACTATAAAGTCCAAAAATACACACTCGGAAGACAGTTCTGAACTGATGCCGTATATAAAGACGGTATTGATTTTCCTCTCATATTTGCTCCAAGAACTGGAACGGTATTAACCCATTTCTTGTGCCCTAAAACTAAAATTATGGCTTGCGTGGGGTGCATGTCACCCATATCGTCGTTTCGTTTCGTATGAGGTAGTGCTGGCCTCTGGTGTCAGAGTTTGTCAAGCTGCCCGAGGGCCTCTGACATGGCTTATCGACTGCTATTAATCAATAACAGCCGGGACCGACAGCTTAACGTGCCCTCCGAAGCACAGAGCGATGGAAATCCGCACATAACTTAGAAAAGTCATTGGTGCGGAGCCTAGGATCGAACACGGTATCGTTGGATTCTGAGTTGCACTATTGAACCGTTAGGCTACCATCCTATAATATAAGTGGTATATAGTAAAGGGACCCTCACTATCGAAATTTACAACATTAAGAAGAGGTTTTTTTTATTTTATTCAAAAATGGGACCCATTTCAAACTAATTAAGGTATGTTCAATAAAAACAAAAAAAAACAAAAACTGACTGTAATACTTGGTTAACGAGAGTAAGTTAATGTATTTTCCTTTGCATTAGGCATCGATATAATATACTAGATATCGATGGCATTAGGCCATAATTTTTAACAAATTATTCATTTTGATAAGTCTACGAAACCCTTGGTGTCCTTGTCCGACTCCCAAATAACCGAATTTAGTTAACACACGTTAGGATGCGTAAAACCCCACTGCAAGCGATTGAGGGTTAAGAACGAATGGATATTTTTGTCCGCTTTAATCCGTTTGCACACTTCAAAACCAACCGGGTAACATTCCGGAGCAAATCAAATAGAGAGCTGGAAATAAATAGCGTTTTCATGTTGCCTTTCAAAATAAAATCTCGTTAGACATTTTCAGCTTCATTCGTTTGCTACATTCATACATTGTGACCAAGATTACTGAAGGATCAACTACTTTTTATTAACTGCATGAATGACGGAACAGGCAGATTACCCAACTGATGTTAAGCGGTAACCTCTGCATTTAACAATGCATTACCTCATAGGTCACGTCTACCTAGGACGCGCCCTATGTGGCACTACACTGCACCCGCCACCCTGAGACATAAAGATGTAAAGTCTCGTGTGCCTGTGATTTTAACGGCACCCACCTTCAAACCGGAAAACAACAATGCGAGCACTACCATACTGATTTGCGGTAGAAATAGTACTTTCTTGAACAAACTCTCTCAAAATAGCTCTACTTATATTCTAGTATAATTAACTAGAGTTAATTTAATCAATTAATTTACTGCTGTTCTGTTGTATTAAGCGCCATTGTTGATTTTTATCATAACCTAGGATAATGCTATCTCTGGTCACCGAAGTCGGGCACGCTGGGTTTGACGTCCACCTGGGCGTGGTCTGTGCGGGTTTGATTCCCGCTGCGTGACAAATTTAAGATCTTCAGGGCTGGGTGTTGTGATACCTGGTACTCGTACTTCCTGATACCTACGACATGGATTCCTTGTGTGGGATCATGAATATTATGTGCCTGTTGAGTGTTAAGTTCTATAAAAGTTTTAGGTTTTTATGAAAACGTGCGCTCAATTACCACTGATGTTGATGATGAATTTAGTCATCAGAACTGTGATCTCCTATGGGTTGTCATGGCCGTGCTGTCCGGCCTAAGGATAGACCCTCCGTCTCCTCCCGTGGATGTCGCTAAAACCAACTAAGGGATAACAGCAGGGGATAGCAGCATCCACCTTAGTACTCCACACGAATACTGCAATTACCAATCTGCCTGCCAATAAAAATAAAATAAAATAAATAATGATGGACAGTTCACACACCATTATCTAGCCCCAAGATAAGCATAGCTTGTGTTATGGGTACTTGATAACTGATATACTTAATACAATATATTACATAGATAGATATTTTTTATTAAACATAGAAAATACCCAGAACATCCTGAACAAATATCTGCAGATCGCAGAAATATTTGCTCCGAGGGGGGAATCGAACCCGCAACCTTCTGCGTCGCAAGCGAACCTACGCCCGCCGCGCCACAGAGCTCGGTGATTGCGATTACGGCGTATCCCGCCATTATGTTCTATAGGGGAGGCCGTGTCCAGTGTCCACCAGTGGACATCAGAAGACTACTGATGATGTTGATGAATGTTAGTTGATTAAGATGAGCCCATACACATTTTTGACATCACATTGTCATTTACGCTCTGGAGGCCAATTCTCGGATTGTAGAGATTATCTCTAAATTAGAGATAATGTCGAAGCATGAATGTCTACAAATAATGTCACGAAAATGTCACAATAACCATCAAATCGTATTCGATTTGAATGATTTTGGTCAACTTATGTCTATTTCGTTTCCGTCTCTGTGCCCATTCTTATTCGTAAAATTGAAAAACTTGGTATAAGAGGCCCCTTTCTTGAACTACTTACCAGCTACTTAAAAGACCGAACTCAACGGGTTAAATTGGACAATAAAATCTTTAGCGCTGACGAAAGTACCTCTAACTACGGCGTCCCACAAGGTAGTGTCCTTGGACCGACTTTATTTTTAGCCTACATTAACGATCTCACCAATATACAACTAACGAATGGTAAAGTTATTTCATACGCCGACGATACTGCCTTACTATTTTACGGCAAATCCTGGCACCAAGTATTTCAATTAGCCGAGACAGGACTTCAGAGGGTTATCAATTGGCTAAACTTAAACTTACTTTCACTCAACACGTTAAAATCGAATTATATAGCTTTTTCAATTCTAGACTCTTCACAACCAGATCCTAACCTAAAGATAACTGCCCATTTCTGTGGAAATATAGCTCCTAATACCTGCAATTGCCTTAATTTAGAAAGAGTTAATTCTACTAAATATCTGGGGGTTATACTAGATAAAAATCTTTCCTGGCACCCTCACCTAGAATTAGTTGCAAACAGAGCAAGAAAATTAATCTGGATTTTTAAACACTTACGTAATATTGCTGATAAACAACTTATAACTTATATTTATATATCTCTGGTTCAGTCTATTCTTTTATATTGCATATCAATCTGGGGTGGGACACACAAAACTAAATTTATCAGCATTGAAAGGGCACAAAGACACATATTAAAAGTTATGTTGCGCAAAAAAAAAAGATTTAGCACTGATAAACTGTACAGTGAAGCTAATGTTTTAACTGTCAGACAGTTATATATTCTACAATGTACACTAAAAACTCATAAAAATAAAATAACTACGGTCCCAAATATATCTAACAAACGCAATCAACGTTTTATTATAACCAGTGCCATAAAAAGAACAGTATTTGCTTCAAAACAATTTAATGCCCAATCAATAAATATTTATAATAGAATTAATAGAAGTTTAAACATTTGTACTATGACTTATCCTCAATGTAAAAAAACAGTAACAAGTTGGCTTAAATCCCTGACTTACGAACAAACTGAAGATCTCTTATTATCTTTATTTGTATAACCTTACTCACTAACATTTAGATACCTAACCTTTTTTATTTTATAAATAACAACCTATATTCCTTGATGGCTTTTACTCAAACTCAACAAATTTCTCAAACTTGATTCTCCCCAGTAGATAATAAATTAATATATATCATACATATACTATGACTTTGAGTTTTGTGCAGATTTGTTTTTGTTTTCTTTTCTTTTTTCGATGTTTTTTTTTTTTTGAATATGTATAATATATTGTATATGTTGTACTTGTAGCTTCATGATCTTATTTAATAGTTAGTTTTACTTGCATGCTGCTATAATTGCATTATTATTTATAATGTTTCAAGTGTTCCTTACCGACCACAGAAAAGAGGGGACTCTTCTAACACAGGTTACTGCAACTTACCAGAAGAGATCCCAACCCGATTTACTGTATTACTTGTAAACACAATAAAAACTTTTGTATTTGTATTTGTATTTGATTTGCGACATCACGAGAATAGCAAATTGAGATTTTATTCGACATTCGCCATCTTTTTTCTGCATATGTCTAATTCGACTTAATCTCTAAAGCACGAGAATTGCCCTCCTGATCGGAACGCGGCCTTGTCATGGCCTGCCCCCTTATTCGCTATGACAAAACGTGACATAACGCGGGTCCGTTACGATAACTGCGTGGAATCATCGTTCAGAATACATTGTGACGTCACACGTTATTGTCAAATAAACTCCTATGTTCATAGTGAATAACAGCTTTGGGCATGACCGAACGTGACATAACGCGGGTTCGTATATCTGCGTGGAATCATCGTTCAGATGTGACGTCACACGTTATTGGCAAGTAATCGCCTATGGTAATTGCGAATAAGGGCTCTGTACTCTTTGCTGCAGCCCCGTTTTAGTTAGGTTTGAGTAGTATTTAAAAGCCAAATGATAGCTATTTTTACAAGCTTTTATTTAGTTCCACGACACTTTATCTTTGGGTAATCAAATTTTAAGATTTGACCCACTTCCGGGGTAATTCTTTAGCAAATCTTTTACAGTGCGCGCTGTCCATCTGTGGAATGACTTGCCTGTTCACATCAGAATTGCCAAAACGTTACCAATTTTTAAAAATGATGTCTTTAAATTGTATCTCGCAGCATCTCTAGAGTGAATGCGTTTAGTTTTTCCTTTCAATTCTACTAGGTAACTATATTGCTTTTTGTTTTTATATATTAACACGTTTATTTTTTTATTATTTATTATTATTTTATTGTATTTTTATTGTAACTTCACCTCCTCTCACGTTCTTTACAATCCTGTCCATCCAACGGTTGCCTGGAAGAGATCGCTCTTAGCGATAAGGCCGCCCATTGTATCACCGTGAACTAGTTGTAAGTTAATATAAGTATGCTGTTATTTTATTTTTAAGCTGATTACAATAAAGAGTTTTCTATCTATCTATCTATCTACGATTGAGCTGAAATTTGGCATACTGTCAAGCTCCCATGACAATACAACATTATGGTGACAGCGAGTTGATCTGATGATGGAGACGGACACTCTGGCACTCCTCGATCGATAACAGTAGACTGGCCGTGCATAGGCTCATTTTGATCGGCACACGGTTCCGATCACTTTATAAAAGCTTTACCCGGACTTGTTGATAAGATTCGTTGGTATAAGATTTGTCCTGGCTGACAGATTATTATGGAAAGCGTTATCTGAGTCAGTCGTGGGAAGCAATGGCGGCGATGAGCTCACCACTTGTCACGTCTATATTCCACGATGGTGCAACCCACTGTGAAAAGAGGCATATTGAGGCTCTGCCTACCCCTTCGGGGAAAAAGGCGTCTGTCTAAGTATGTATGTAAAAAATACTTTTCTTCAAAAACCTTCAGTTCAGTTTAGTTCTTGAACAAGTGGCCCTTGCGGAATAGACCACAATTTCACCAATGTCACGTTTTAAAACCAGTTTAGCTTTTGCACGAAGGATATCCCGGTGTATGGAGAGTGACGGAGTTCCAATAAAATAAAAAATAAGCTTGTAAATGTATAAAGTTGAACTACCAAATTCTATTTTAAAAACATACAACTAAAATATTACGGCTTGATTAAAACCAAACAATTAACTTCAAATAAATTAATGACATTAACAAATTGTGAGAAGCGCAAATAAAGTGGACCGCGTTATACTGGACTCATTATACTGGCTCATTTTACACCATATTCGTCGGCAGATAACTTTGGTCGCTGTGCAGTTAAACGGATTAAATACGGCCGCATCTGGATTGTTGGCGTAATGGACACTGCGTAGTCACTGTGTGGTATGCTGTGGTTAGCAAACTTGTTATTGCTGTGCCAATATGGCAATGTTTTTTGGTTGCTGTGAGATTGTAGCATTTTTTTCATCCATTTGGGTGATAGTGTCTTATTCCTTTCTACTCGCGTTGATACTTCTCCTCTCTATCTGTCGTTTCCTCAGTGCTTGATTCCTCCATTTTCGGTCAGTTGCCTAATGAAGAACTGCGCTGACTGGCACCATTAGATACTTAGGACTTATTTTTATACGTAGCAAGTTTCCTACACAAGATCTACGTACGTATGATTGATTTGTATCCGATCACAAACCCAAGCCGCGCGCACCCTAAATTCTGATCAAGTGATCACTATAACACTCTGGCCCTTAAAGACTACTCGACCCAAACGACTAAGCCCCAATATCTACACTAAGATCCCCTCGTAGGTATGTACTTATCATCTTAGATCACAATAATGAGATTTGAAGAAGTTTTTCTATTAACTTCATGGCATAATAGCGCAGCGTCTGGTGAGGGATTTAATATCGTCTCATTTGTCGGTGTCGCAGACAAAGTCTGAACTGCCGCCGTTTTTTATTTAACCTTAGTTTTTTATTTAACTGCCACTAAAAAAAGGCCATTTATTCTTTACACTATCATTACTTACAAAGGTTATGAGTATAGTTATAATATTTAGGCTAGTGTTAGAGAAAAGGTCGAGGGCTCAGCCACTCTGGTTAACAGCCTCGCCTTAGAATGCTGCTGTTACTAAGGATATTGTGCACCAAGTTCGAGTTGCACAAAGGGCCATGAAGCAAGCTGTGCTCAGCATTATACTTTTAGAACCACTCCGCAACACTAAGAACCGACGTCGGACGAAGGTCTATGACGTCGAGGAAAGACCGATAAACCTCAAGTGGACTTGGGCAGGACCACTGGCTGACGTGGTGACGACCGGTGGAGTAAAGGCCTAACAGAGAGGTGGCCGAAGTCGGACCGAAGAAATCCAGGTCGTCTGAAGGTGAGATGGGTCGACAACATCGCATAAGTCGTGGGTAATACTTGAATGAGAGACGTACAGGACTGAGAAGGCTGGAAGAAGAGAAAGGAGGTTAATTTATAGCATAGGGTGATTACGGGCTGACATGATGAGATTTAATTTAATGTGGGTTACACAGACGACGCTGTGTAGGACGGCCCAATCTATAGAGAGATGACATTGTAACATTGTAACGATGACATTGTAACGGTATCAGGAAGTTGGTGGATAGTGGAGGCTCAAGACCGTTTAACGTGGCATTTTATGGGACGCCTATTTCCTTTTCCACGATGGTTCAACCCACAGTGAAAAGAAACCCTCTGCCTATCCTTTCGGGGAAAAGGCGTGTGTCTGTATGTATGCATGAACTTCTAACGGCTCATTGTGATGGTGATAAGCACGAAATTAGAATACAATTTCCGTGACAAACATAATCTATAATAATTGCGAAAGTTTATTTACCTATTTGGTTGTTACTCAATCATGCCGAAACGGCTGAACTGATTTAAATGAAATTTAATAGGCTTTTTACCCTAGTAAAACGAGATCAACGCCGTGGGCGGACACTAGTCAAACAATTCGTAACTTTACTGATTTATTACTGATTTTTAGCATTACTCAAAAGTAGGTTATGAAATTAAGGAAACTGTTTCTTTAGCTCCTCAGTCCTCGGTCATCTTTGGTATAGCTGTAATTCAAACTCTGACTGTAGCATACATCTACATAAAAATCGGAGTGGGCTGTCAGCCGCGTTGTGGGATGTTGTGCGACAAAGCCTTTGACTTGCCCTTTTTGTGATGCTTTGTTATTTGAATGCTGCAAAATTTGTGCTCAAGTAGATTGAAAACTTTCTAGACGTTATTGGTAAAATATTTTCTATTCTTGAAGCGATAAGGTCTGCGTAGTAACATAGACTAAAATGTTCAAAGTAGTTGCTTATAATCCAGTTAGCTGAAGTGATAGTACTCTGGTCTATGATATGATGTTATGACCAGTCCACTACCACTTTTTTTTTTATTCTGCTTGAATGACGGATCATGCAGATGGCCAACCTGATGTTAAGCGGTAACCTCTGCCTATGAACAGTGCATTACTTCATTGGTCACGTCCACCTAGGACGCGCTCTATGTGGTATTGCACTGCGCCCGCCACCCTGAGACATAAAGATGAAAAGCCTCATGTGCCTGTAATTTCACCGGCACACTTACCCTTCAAACCGGAACACAGCAATGCGAGCACTACTGCTTTGCGGCAGAAATAGGTATGGTGGTAGTACTTCCCCGGACGAACACTTTCACAAAAAACTCTACTACTACTACACATTATTCAATAAAGGTCACTTTATAAAATAACTGCAGCAACAATATAATTATGTAGAAAGATATTGATACAAAGAATTAAACAATTAATAGAAGTAGTCAAATAGTAGAATACAAAATAAAAATAAAACAGTTTAACTACCTACAAACCGTTGCAAACAATCTAATGATAACTCAACTGATCTAAATCACTACTGGACTGAATGTAGAAATATAGTGTAGACGACAAAGTTCTAATTAATAGCTATTCTATAAAGGTTCACTCCTAACGTTCTTTGCTAAACAAAGGTTATATTTTTAATCTTTTTGAAGGAATGTATTATTCACTTTTTATGAAACATATGAAGACATTTTGGATAATGTATAAAAGTTTAAATATAGGTAATACAAAATGATGCGCAAATTTTTTAATAATATCTCGGAGGTACCTAATGGATTGCCATACAATATTACTGCACTGTTTTTATAATAGCATAAACTCAATTATAGAATTACTTGGTAGTTGGAAAAAAATGAATTCTGAAATGAATGAATGAATGAGTCTGAAGTTTGAGGAAGAAAAGGGATAAAGACAGTTAAACCAAAATAAATCTATATCACGGCTAATTTAAGCTTACAAATAACACTACTCGTATAAGTCAGCAACTAGACATTCAGTTCCAAACCTCTATGCTCCAATTGCGTAATTTTATCGAAACCACGACTCTGTTTGTATTTTTCAATGATGAAACAGTCTTAACCTAATCGCAGCTCTCATATCGATTTATAATAAAAATCGGAAAGTACTTGCCATGTTTTCGCAGTTCCTTTTCCCCGTTCAACTCGGGAATTACCCGATTAATCCCCACTGCGTAGGCCCATTTTCTTTGAGTTAAAAACTGACGCTCAGTTCACGTTGTTCAATGGTTTTCCTCCTTTCACACGTTTTGCGAACCGAGGGACATTTGGAATTTGTGTACGTCATTATCCTAAAGGCTTCTTCTTCTTTCGTATCGATGGTTCTCTGTCAAATTATTTTGGAGCAGTACTCTGCCACGCCTATGGCATTACCAGTGGCTTCGTAAAGGTATCAGTGTGCAAGTGTGAGGGCACTGCGTGCACGAAAGTAGGTGCAGCATTGTTTGTGGTGAGACTCCCCGATCGCACTTAGACTCACTTGTGTATCGCTACTATCCTAAAAGCGAATGCCTTTAAACAAACCCCTCGGTCTCCTTCCGTGGATGTAGTCAAGCCGTCTCATTGATGGGGTAATGGGCATCAGCATCCAATTGACTTCTTTGGGCTCTTAGTATCAATACTGCGATCACTTATGCGCTTACTAATTATTGGGTACTTAACCCTTCTTATAATAAATACAAATTCGTACCGATTGGTGACCGATTGGCATAAACGCATTTAGAACTTCTTAGCGCCATCTATTAACGTGTGGATGTAAAATTGCTAGCGCCATCTGTTGCCGAGCTCACGCACTGCGTGGTTAGTTCGAGAATGTTTTACAGAGTTGTAGATAGTAGTAGAACATTTTTTTTTTTATGATGCACATACTTAAGCGGAGTTCTTTTTAAGAGCGGACTTAATGCGCTCAATGGACTTAATGAAGAGGTTTTAATGCGAATTGAGTGATAATAATGTAGTGAAGTATAAGTAGTGGTATTAGTGAAGAGTGAATTACCTAGTGTTTTTGATATTAATATTATGAAAAGTGTAATTTTGATTTGACCGTAGTTCAGATATAATTTTATCCGGAACCCAAAGCGTAGAAGACGGCAACGCAGCCCGAAGAAGGTGGGTATTTTAATCATCCTTGGCAATTCCAAGGCACGAAGGTAAGTGAGGAATATCACTAAATGGCTTAAGCTGGACAGAAAATGTTTACTCAAGTTCCAACGCACGGGTTAAACCTATATTTTTCCAACTTACGGCGCGTCCCGTTCCAGTCCCTGCACTATTACAATTAATTACAGGTATTCTTGTAAAATCCTGAGAATCTTTTTCCAACATTTTTGCACTTGGTATGCAGTTATATTACGTAAGGAAATCCGTGCTGGCTCTTGTGCTATGCACATTTTTTGCCGGCGTTCTTGTGACACTTCATTTATAATTCCTCTTAATCCAACCGAGTGAGTTCTTACCGCATGAATTTGTGATGTAAAGATTAATGATACACAGCTCTTTCAGTTCTCAAACAGATATTTCTTATCGTGTATGAAAGCTCTTTTTGTTAAAATATTATCCCTGGGTGACAGTTTTCATTGAGCCTAAATTCAAGTAATGTTTTTCATGAAAATAATGTAGTCTCTACTTTCATGATAGACTCTGGTAGCGATTTGAGATTGTAATAACTAAAGTTAAAGCTAAAATTACTATACCGGTCCTTTGAATTTTATATATAAAAGAAAAGGATGGCGATACCTTTAGTTAGATTTAGCTTTAGAGAATGCAACTTCAAATAGCTACCAATATCTAGACTTTGTGTTTCATAGACACAACACTAAGTATTTAATAGTAATAATTGAACATGGTTGAAAAAATGCGTATGAACAGTGAATAAAAAAAACTATTGATTATATTGTTGTTATTATTTCTTACTAGTGTCCGCCCGCGACTTTGCTTGAGGCTTACTGGCATACAAAGTAGCCTATAGTTCAATCCAGGTCATACTCTATGTATGTACCAAACACCTAAATCGGTTCAGCCGTACTTCAATTGTTCTAATGTTAAACATTACTTCACAAATAGAACAAATGTGAAATATTTTTCCTAGATGTTCTATTGATAGAACAAATAGTAGAACAGATGGTAAGGACCCGTTTCGGCGTGAGTGTGTAACAAATATCTAAACATCCAAAAATCGTAACTTTGACATTATGATATTAGTGGGATTGAACACGAAAAATACTTCAAATAACAATCTCTTCACAAACTCGTCACGCCTACAAAAGTTGCAAAAAGGAAAATTTTATAGAAAGACAAACACGAAAATTTTAACCGATCCCATTATCCCGTTATTGAAATATTATGTTGGTTGAGACTTGGGAGTAAATTTAATTGTCGAAGTTGTGATTGAAAAAGTTACTGCGGTCGCATAATTCTACAGAACGAGCCTCAGTGCCCGGGGCATAATTATTAGATATGTTTGTTGCGTACAATTTGGTTAATGCGGTGGGTACGGAGTTTTATGACACACATTTTGAGAGCAAACTTTTAATTTACGTCCTATTAAAATATTGGGCTCTTCTGGTAACCGCACGATGCTTACGCATGAGTGATGTTTTCGATTAATTACATTTGACTTTCAGTGGCTGTTTTACTACATTTAGCACTCGACGGAAGGGAAAATGCCGCAGTCACAGTGAAATTAAATTTTAGCACGGCATTTTTTTAATTTATTTTTATTACATCGTGATTGACGGAACATGCATATGGTCCACCTGATGTTAAGCGGTAACCTCTGCCTTTAACAATGCATTACCTCATAGGTCACGTCCACCTAAAACGCACCCTATGTGGCATTACACTGCGCCCACCACCCTGGTACATAAAGATGAAAAGTCTCATGTGCCTGTAATTTCACCGGCACCGATACCCTTCAAACCGTAACACAGCAATGCGAGCACTACTGCTTTGCGGTATGATGGTAGCACTTCCCCGGACGAACTCTTTCACAAAAAAAGCATAATGTTGTGTAAACTGTCCAGCATTATTTATTATTATTTTATTGTTGTTGCGTCTGCTTGTAATGACAGCCAATAGCGCGTGTATTTTTTTCTTGAGGTTGCCATTAGTGTTTCGTTTTTCCAATTTGATTGGGACAGTGCAATTAGCTGGAAGTTTATAATTTTTTATAATGTTAACTTGTTTCTTGACGCAATTCATCAGCTGTTGAACTGTTCATGAACATAAATTGATGTGTAAATAGATAGAGATAGATAGAAAATTCTTTATTGCACATAAAACAAAGAAGTACAAAGGCGAACTTAATGCTAGAAAGCATTCTCTTCCAGATAACCTTGGTGTATTGCGGAAAAAATATGTATTGGTAAATCGTTTTCAAACAATGTGATCTTGTACTATACAAAAAGACAACGTACGATTGCGATGTACAAGTTGAATTGTTTTTGTCGAAACATTTCAAGAAAGATAATTTAGGCATAGAATTTAGCAACTGAAATTTAAGACAAGTAGACTGCAAGACAGGTAGGTACTTGGTAAAACTTATTTTATTGTTATTACATTTATTGAATCAGAGTTTATTATTTTACGGGGCAGCAAACTTTTTCAACTTTTAACAAGCATTCGGAAAATAATTGCTAAAAATTGAATTGAAAGTGTAGGCGTGTTACTATAAAACCCGGATTATCTGTGGAATAGATACACAGTGTTTTTTCTTTTGCATTGACCAGCAGTTACAAATTCAATAGAAGAGACAAAAAACGACCCTGAGGTCGCTTACCATCAGGTATCCAGGGTGTGCTGATATTCACAAATAAGGTTATACTGATGTTAATGTGGAAATAAAACCCGCCGGGTTATTGCGTAGTAAGACTGACGTTTGATTTCGATGTCCAGCTTGCTATGCATTGCGCAGCGTGTTTTAAATATTTATGTTCTTGTAAAAAAGCTAAAACACGCTGCGCAATGAACAGCAAACTGGTAATCGACATCAAACGTCAGGTTACTACGCTAGAGATAAGTAATAGATTTCTTAAACAAAGCAAGTACATACATTCACGTTTTTTTTGCTACTTGGAATGACGGGTCAAGCATATGGCCCATCTGATGTTAAGTTGTACCCTCTGCCTATGAACAGTGCATTACCTCATAGATCACGTCCACCTAAAACGCACCCTATGTGGCATTACACTGCGCCCACCACCCTGGTACATAAAGATGAAAAGTCTCATGTGCCTGTAATTTCACCGGCACCGATACCCTTCAAACCGTAACACAGCAATGCGAGCACTACTGCTTTGCGGTATGATGGTAGCACTTCCCCGGACGAACTCTTTCACAAAGAAGCTCTACTACTACTAAAAATATTCAAACTCTCACAGAGGTGATGTTTACTTTTCTTCAATAATAATGTAAAAGTTGAAACTTTTTTGATCTAAACATCAATGTTTAGATGTTCTGATGTGTTTTGTTTCTCAATGGTTACTCAATGAAGCCGATACGACGAAACTGAATTCTATGAAATTTAGTACACGGATTGACTTGGATTGATCTATAGGCTTCTTTTAGCCTGGTATAAGCCGAGCGAAGCCGTGGACAGACTCTATTTGTTCTAAAAACCAGACTAAGTGCATGAAGTATCATAAAGTTTCAGCATAGCCGCAAAATCAATAAACCGCTTGCGAATTACTCACAAAAAGAAAACTTGTCCACATCTTGAAAAGTTTTACTCAAAATATTCCATGTTTAATTTCCCTCCATGATATTATTGCGATGAATCACTGAGGTACGTATTAGGAAAATGGCCTATTATCTCTTTAGCAAATTCCAAGTGGTTTTCTTGCGAAAGCTTTATTAGTTTAGTCAATATTACATTATCATAATACCCTGCGACATTACGAGTACTCCGGGTATGACAAACTGTATTTACCCGTTCAAGCTTAATGTGTTCGTGAATATGTTTTGTTTTGTTTTGTATGAGTAAGTCACAGAACTGGTATTTTACCCCCGGTATTACTTTAGGTTACGATCACGACGTGCCTTACGTGGCATTGCAATGCGCCCGCCACCCTGACACAAGGATAAAAGTCTCATGTGCCTTCACCTTCACCGGAACAGCAATGTTAGCTTTACGTTAGGCAACAGTAATAGGTAGTGAGACTACTTTCCTAGACGCACTCTTCAGAAGGAGCTCTTATTAATAGATTATGGTATTATCAAAAATAATAACAATACCATTCAGATATAGAAGATACACAAGACTTAAATCCGCCATTTAAAAGTCCTCGGCTTTAGTCCTCAGATCTAAAAAATCATCGTCAGATTAGATCAGGTGCTTTGATCATCATCAGGAACCACATCAAATAAAATTTCATTTAGAACTTTAGAACACAAACATTACTCGAGAGAAAATCGATAAACGTTATTGACCCTTTTTTTCTACACTTAATAGAAATAGTACAATAAGGTACAAGTGTGTAATGTTGGTGATTACCGCTGAGGCGCCATTGAGACCCGAGCCGTTAGGTGAGGAGGAGGACGGTAATCATCAATACACACGTGTATCCTACGACGCTTTACCAAAAACATGTGAAAAAAAAGAAACTGAAATAGGTACACACTCTGTGTAAATGTACAACTATCTCTATAACTCACTTGTGAATAATAGCAATGAAAAAGTCATAGTTTGATTACAAGTGTAAAACAGAAATACAAACTCTGTGTAAATGTTCAACTGTCTCTATAACTCACTAGTGAATAATAGCAATGAAAAAGTCACAGTTTCATTATTGGTATCATTATGTGCCTAATTGCGGTGAAGTAAGAGCCACTTTATGAGCAAGTGTGTTGAAAAATAAAGTTAGAGTTGATAAAATTTTAACCATGAAGATTTCTTTTCTGTTTGCAATACTAGGTATTTGATTATATTAATATTGAAGGTATTTTTGCGTGTTACTGACTTAGGCGTGTTAGACTGTGCTAGGTAGTTTTAGACTAAGGCGTGTTAGACTGTGCTAGGTAGTTTTAGACTAAGGCGTGTTAGACTGTGCTTTGTAGTTTTAGTGGCATATTGGTTTATATGTAAGCACAATATTATTGGTAGTCTACAATGCTACGAACTAGGTTTTCGTAGCATTATAGAATCGTACTCGTACGTAGCATGATTCGTAGCAGAGATAGTAAATTACCACCACAAATAAATATTAGATCAAAACAAACTTCGCAATTCGTACAAATTCTTCAATGGCAACCACAAAATATTTGTCGTCTACATCACAAATAGTAAAAGGTTGTACCACACGGTTCTGTTTGAGTGAGAAATCAATTTGTTCCACCGTTTTCATTTATGCGATTCGAGCGTTTTCATTTATTCGAACACAAATTGGAAAGGGACTGAGTGAGTTGTCAGCTGCGGCTTATGCAGTCTCGACTTAGCGATTGACTCGGCGATACGAGACGAAACAGGGATCGTCTGAATGGCGGGAGCGTTGATACGTAAATTCGTTTGCGAAATGTCGGGAAAATTATGCTACTTTTGCGATTTGAGACGTTGAGTTTCCGTAGGTAGATTTACGGATGTTCAGTCTTGTCTATATACAATATATTTGTCTTTCTTTAAATGGCTAGTGATGTATTTCTAACAATTTAGCCAATATCAAGTAATAAAACTAAGTCAAGGCGTCAAGAGTCTCCGTCAAGTCACAACCCAGCTAAAATGGTGGCAGAAAACCAAGGATTTAAAGGACAAAATCTGGTATCCCGAAAAGACACATAATTCATAATTAATTTATTGTCCGTAAACCTATAAGTACATAGTGATCAGGAGTATTTATGTGTAGTTAGATCGCTAGATTTTGCCTCTCGGCGCACAAACAATATACTTCTATCTATCTTCACCACACATGTGCTCTGTAAATATATAATACCAGGGGCCCAATTCTACTAAACCAATTGTATTTAAATTGTTAATGAATTGTCTCATACCTGTCACTTATGACACTTTGGTAATATTTATTCTGTGCTTTGGTATTCTAATAATTTCAATAATTTTTCAATAATTTATGATACAATCATAAATTTTGCAGTATACCATTTTTAATGGTAATGATAATTGAATTGTAATTGCTTTTTTTTTTTTTTTTTTATACTAGTTGGATGACGGATCAATCAAGAGGCCCACCTGATGTTAAGCGGTAACCTCTGCCTATGAACAGTGCATTACCTCATAGATCACGTCCACCTACGACGCAACCTATGTGGCATTGCACTGCGCCCGCCACCCTGAGACATAAAGATGAAAAGTCTCATGTGCCTGTAATTTCACCGGCACCCTTACCCTTCAAACCGGAACACAGCAATGCGAGCACTACTGCTTTGCGGTAGTACTTCCCCGGACGAACTCTTTCACAAAAAAGCTCTACTACTACTCTACTGGATAGTATAAGAACGGTTTTTCTTTTAAATATAGTAGAATTTGGCCCCAGGTTAAAATACCACATACCTACACATACATACATACCCACATACATACCTTGGGTGTTGCCGGTGTCTATAAGCGACGGTGACCACATCACATCAGGTGGGCCGTATGCTAGTTTGCTTATTTATTTAATAAAAAAAAAAAAAAAAAACTACAGCAAAATGGACATAGATAAAAATGAAGCCGTTTTTCAAAAATGGCAGATTGAAGTCCTTTTTAGGGTTCCGCAACCAAAAATTACGGAACCCTTATAGATTCGTCATGTCTGTCTGTCTGTCTGTCTGTCTGTCTATCTGTCTGTCTGTCTGTCTGTCTGTCTGTCTGTCTGTGTATGTCACAGCCACTTTTTTCTGAAACTATAAGAGCTGGACTGTTGAAACTTGGTAAGTAGATGTATTCTGTGAACCGCATTAAGAATTTTACACAAAAATAGAAAAAAAACAGTAAATTTTTGGGGTTCCCCATACTTAGAACTGAAACTCAAAATTAATTTTTTCATCGAACCCATACGTGTGGGTCTATGGATAGGTCTTCAAAAATTATATTGAGGTTTTTTTTTTTTTTCTAAACTGAATAGTTTGCGCGAGAGGCACTTCCAAAGTGGTAAAATGAGTCCCCCACCCCGTAACTTCTAAAATAAGAGAATCATAAAACTTAAAAAAAAATATTATGATGTACATTACCATGTAAACTTCTAACGAAAATTGGTTTGAACGAGATCTAATAAGTAGTTTTTTATTTTTGGGGTTCCCCATACTTAGAACTGAAACTCAAAAATTTTTTTTTCATCAAACCTTAATCCATCCAAGAACTTTTATATTGTGTTACTTGCTGCTACGGAACCCTTCATGGGCGAGTCCGACTCGCACTTGGCCGCTTTTTTAAATATTGTAATGGAAGCGGCAACCGTCATAATGATACTCGTAGCAGTAATTAAAGCCGTCACTCACTATTGTGATTCCTGAGCTAATATCAAGAAATAATTGACTTCCACCCTTAGCATAGCTTCGGCCGTCTCTTTAGGATCTTGTCTTAAATAATTCACAAAACTCCCAATATCATTAGAACTACCTACATCGATGGACACTAAAATCTTTAAACATTTATAAAGAAACCAAGCATGTTTCCTTTTCATAAATCATCCGAGCTTAAAACTATTTACCGACACGCAAAAAGAACAAACTCTCAAAGCCAAACCAACGGGAGCTAATCTAAAACTGTAATGAATCAAAGGACTGAGACGTACAGCTAGCTATTCGTACAACTATATGTAGCTAATAATATAGTAGCTGCAGCTATAGATAAAGATAGATAGCTTTTCCAGGATCCCGTGTACCCGTACTCTTTTATTTCAGTCTGTCGTCTCGTTAGCTCGATCTGAATTGATATTATCTTGTTATTTCAATTTCGTGTCAATCTGCCTTTTTATACTTGATCTGTAGAATTAGGATATCAGTAAAAAAAAAAAAAACATCCGAAGGAAAATGGCATGGTATTAGTCCTATAGCTCGGATAATTCCACATTTCACATTATTTTTCCATTCGATTTTTGCTTGAAGATTCTGATTTTTATAAGTGTTCATTATGTTAAGTGTGTTTATGTTCATTACGTCTGATAATACCTACTTTGTGCCAATATGTAAAAATTTGATAGTAATGTAATACTATCTTGAAACAAAAAAAATAAATTTTCTAAAAATTGCCCGTAAAACCGAGCGTACATTGTAGATATCCGTATAAATCTTTCTGACGGACACACAATGGCTCAAAATTCAATTAGGCATTTGTCAACGCTTCGTTGGACATCATACCGTGCGTGTTGGCTGAGGATCACGTAGGAAAGACCCTCATTTTTACATTATGTGCTATTGGGGGAGTCGTTTCAGGCACACCGGCGGCTTGTTAAACGAGATGACTGATTTATTACACGAATTAATAGACCGTATATGACGAGGGGATTTGAGGGAAGTTTTTGAGGGGCTGGACCAAAGAATATAATACTCTTTAAAAAGAGGACTGGACTGTTTTCTAAGAGCATGATGGTCATCTTTCAGTATGGTTTCTAGGTAGTAGGCAGTAGTATTGGGCTTCTGGTTTAAAATTCAGTTTTAAGATATGTCCACATGCTGTAAGGTGAGGTTAATAAAAGCCTGTAAAACACCGTTGTCCCATGTGTAACAGAATCTTCTAAACGCAGAACAATTCAAGGCTGACCCGAATTTGTGAGCAGGAAGCCCTCTCGAAGGCTTTCTAGGGTGCTTCAGTTAATTGAAAGAGATCGTCGGTAGACTCCGTGTGCAGACGCCACTTGGGTTACCGATGTGTTTGGCTTAGACTTCAAAATTCCTTCCCCGAAACCAAGCTCGTTGACTTTTGTATTTGGAAACCTCTTCAAATATTTCTAGGGAGTTTCGATGTGAAAACTAAATACCTACTTTATATATTAAATATCAAGGAGAAGTTATTTCAAAACGTACCTACAGCTTATTTGGAAATAATTGCCTTGTTTAAGACTCGGTAATCAAAGTACCAGATGTAATCTACGCCTTTGGCGTGATTTCGTAAAGATGTCAGCAAGTGTCATAGTGTAGGAAGGGTCACCGAAAACACTAAGATACCTCTTTCTGCCGCAAAACAGTAGTGCTCGGATTGCTGTGTTCCAGTTTGAAGGGTGAGGGTGCCGGTGAAATTACAGGCACATGAGACTTTTCATCTTTGTCTCACGGTGGCGGGCGCAGTGCATTGCCACATAGGGCACGTTCTAGGTGGACGTGACCTATGTGGTAATGCACTGTTCATGGGCAGAGGTTACTGCTTAACATCAGGTGGGCCATCTGCTTGTCCCGTCATTCAAGTAATATGATAAAAATAAAAAATAAACTCCTAGGGTTTCGTTGACGCGTTAGAGCGGTTTCGCAGTGCGTCCGATCTGAATCCGATCCGAAGCCGTGGAAATACGGTACGGGGTAGTCGTAGAACTATTTGTATGGTAGTTTATTCACTAGATCCGATTTCCGTCATCCGATTTCTCTCAACATCTCTCTGGATCCGTATTTTCACAGATTCAGATCGGATTCAGATCAGACGTAGTGCGAAACCGCTCTAACAGGAAATTGAACCTCTAGTTACATGCACCTTTATATTTATGTCAAAATAGAACCAGACAGCTGAAAAATATGGTTGTTTCACACATTGATATGTTAAAGGTGGTGAGAGGTGATTTTAAGTTATACCTTACTAATATATGCTAGGCTGGCTAGGTTGTTACTAGATATTGCAAAATACTACAAAATATTCATTGAAAGCATAGGACACACGTTTAGGAGCGTCTAAACTTGTGCATTAAAGTCTAAAAGTGTTTCTTATATGTATGTTAGTTTTTTAAGGTATTTACCTTGCTATGGGCTTATTGTTTAGGTTTTTGTACAAATTTACAAAAACCTAAACAATAAACAATCAATATATATTTATTTTTATTTATATATATATAATATATTGATTGATTGATAGGTAATTTTCTGGTGTGATCGGTACAATGTCGGTTTTTTATGGTAACTTGCAGCTTCCATTCAGCATTTTTATTTGTAAAGTAATTTACTGTAAACGATACCACAAACCTTTTATGTGTGTTCCATTATCTCATCATTGCTTTATCAGTTTGGAATACCTTTGTTACGAGAATCCATTCCGTTGGATTCGTGAAATGACCCATATTCACAAATTACATCGAAACGTTCGTCACAAAAAGTTGAGTATGTCATTCGTATTTACGATTCTCAATTCGCATTACTTACACCAATATTTTTGTTCCAATATTATATTTATCTGGAGACGCTCGCTTCCGGCAATTCTTCAGCCTGTTTCCAGAGTGTAGTAAAGTTTATGAGGCGCGATGAGACGACCTATAGGTTTGACCTAGCTTGTGTAATCGGTCGTAGATATAGGCAGGTACTATTTTTTTTTATACTGCTTTGATTGACCTTTCAAGCAGATGGCCCACCTCATATTAACTGCCTATGAACAGTGCATTATCACATAGGTCACGTCCACCTAGGACGCACCCTATGTGGCATTGCACTGCGCCCGCCACCCTGTGACATAAAGATGAAAAGTCTCATGTGTGCTGTGATTTCACCGGCACCCATACCCTTCAAACCGGAACACAGCAGTGCGAGCACTGCTGCTTCTTGGCAGAAATAGGTATGGTGGTAGTACTTCGTAGTTAGTTTTAGTTTTATTATTTGTAAATTGTTTTAGATTATGGTGTGCAATAAAGTATTTTCTATCTTCTATCTATCTATCTACTTCCCCGGACGAACTCTTCCACAAAAAAGCTCTACTACTACTACTACTATTGCGGCTGGATTAGAAGCCAAGTTTCACAAACTGTTTATATGATCGTGGAATCAATTGAAGGTTTCTCCTTAAGAGTCAACTAAACACCAACTTCCATCACTATCTAACTCAGTAAAGTTCAGGTAAGTTAGAAAGTGACAAAAGAGCGCTCGCGCAACGAAGAGTGAACGAAAATCTCTACAACAAACAACAAACAATAGATGTGGTGTAAAATCAAGCGTTAACAAAAAGTGAATTCCGTTATGTTTTCGCTCTACGCAACATACTTATCTATATATATAAAACAAAGTCGTGTTAGTTACACCACTTATATCTCGAAATCGGCTGGCTGACTGTAAGTTATCTCTTTTTTGGTGGATTCTTCTCCGCTCCGAATAGCAGAATAAGTAATCAAATATCGGAGAGGGGGGGGGGGGGGGGGGGGGGGACCATTAAAGGATCACTATGTTGTCCGTCTGTCTGTCAAAACTCTTTTTGTCAAAAACGCGTGGAGGCGAAATTCTGTTTTATCAAGCTGAAATTCATATCAAACACTCAAGCGTACTTACTGTCCATGGAGCTGTGAAAAAATTAAACTTCTAAGCCAACGCAAAAGATACAGTGGTTTATGCTGCAAATTTTCGACAAAATCAAAATCATTTGTCATGGGATCAAAACCTACAGGGTACTTCCCGTAAACTCTTAATCTTGAAATTTGGTACGAAGCAACGTCTTATAGCAAAAATAAAGGAAAAATTGCGAAAAGCATACATTTTTAGTTACATCACATAATAAAAATATGTTTAATAATTTTTATAGATAATGGTACGGAACCCTTCGTGCGCGAGTCTGACTCGCACTTGATTTTTTTTAATGGCTGTAGGTTGGTAATGTTCATCAACTGAGACAGTTTGACCAAAACGAAAATGGCTCCTGATGATCAAACCAGTTTAACCACCAGGAAGCATCTATGGTTTATCAAGGTCTCACTTTTCTAAACTACCGGCCTCCTGTATATGGTGCGTAGAAACAGTAATGCGTCAAAGCCTTGAGCGTTGGAATCCTATTTGATCCCCGTCAACAAATAAATGGATATTAGGAACAAACGCTATAAGGTAGACGAAAATCTTTTGTGGTTTTGAGCAACTCGTGATCACCAGTATTTGTGAAAGCAACGTATTACAATCGCAGTGGAGGAAAGTAATCCAGTTGTTTCTCTAGAGACTGTGACTTAGGGCATGCGGTCACAGCTCACAGCTTCTGAGTGAAATAAAATTCAGTTAACAGCACAGCTGCAGTTAGTACCTATTCTTGTTTATTTTACAGGCTGATACAGTAGGGTTATTATTTAACTTTAGAAAGGATCCATACCAAGAGATGGCATTAGGGACGCACATAAATGTATTTTCCTGCGATAATAGATAGTGGTTCAGTGCGTCTACGAAGTACAAACTAAGGCATTGCACTGCGCCCGTCACCCTGAGACAAACAGATAAAAATTCAATTCAAATCAATTCAAAATTATTTCAGGCTTAGTGAGAAATGCACTAAACCTAAACAATAAGCCCATATAACTAGCCATATATGTAGCCAGTAGCCCGTAGATTTAATTTTGATTGAATTTAATAATTATAATTTTTAGTTTTAGAAATACTATGTGAAAATGTCTACTAACAACTCTTTACTAACATTATATGGTGTGAAACCGTAATAAATGATATAATAATAATAATAATATCAACATAAATATCTTAGAAACTAACATACACATAAAAACACTTTATTTATAAATTAATCTAACACAAAATAAAAAATAAAAGTCTCATGTGCTTGTATATTTTCCCTGCCCTTCAAACCAGAACACTGTAACTAATCATACGTACTGACTGATGATTCGTTTACTTCACAAACATATTTAAGGTTAAAAATGTTGCACAGTACAAGAAATCTAGCAAGTAAAACATGCTAGGAATAACAAAATAAATAAACAACATGAAATTATTCAATATATACAAATTATATACTTAATGTTACTACTAAGTATCTCTCTGTTGCTGAGGTCTACCCACATCGTTCCGCTTGGCGGAAACACATAATATTTTAATCGATTTAAAGAGCTTGAAGTTAGGAGAATTTGAAATGTCTGTAAGAGACATATAAAACAATAGAAATTGAGTGGAGTGAATGACCTTTGCTGTTGGAATCGTATAACACCGATAGTAGCACCGGTAGCGACGCCGGTAGCGACGCCGGTAGCGACGCCGGTAGCGACGCCGGTAGTGACGCCGGTAGCGACGCCGGTAGCGACGCCGGTGGTAACGCCGATAGTAACATCGATAGTAGCACCGGTAGCGACGCCGGTAGTGACGCCGGTAGCGACGCCGGTAGCGACGCCGGTAGTGACGCCGGTAGCGACGCCGGTAGCGACGCCGGTAGTAACGCCGATAGTAACATCGATAGTAGCACCGGTAGCGACGCCGGTAGTGACGCCGGTAGCGACGCCGGTAGCGACGCCGGTAGTGACGCCGGTAGCGACGCCGGTAGCGACGCCGGTAGTAACGCCGATAGTTTTTGTATAAATTGAGAACAATTAACGTGAAAAAGGCAGTTGATTTCGGGCGCGCAAAGGAAACAGTCGGGAGTTGGAAGTATTGAACGCGAGTTACCAAAGAGTACAGTAAGTTACAAAAGTGTACGTAAATTCAGTGTTGTATTTTGATTTTGTGATAAATTATGTGTAAAATTTGTAAGAAAACCAATATTGTGGTTTTATTTGGTGATAAAAGTAGAAGTAAATTCATGAATAAACTGAGTGTTCAATTTTGATTAGTGGTTAAATCAGACAGTGTTTTGCATATTTGGATTGCAGTGATTTGTGTATATTGGAAATTCATTGGTAAGTGATTTGATTATAAACCTTTTGTATTGTTGTGTCTTATTGATTAAATTGATGGCTTGTGTGTACATTACTGATAAAATAAATTAAAGTAAAGTAATTAAAGTAATTAAAATACCATGCGTTTATGTTTGCATTGACGCTTACGTTTGCGTTTACGTTACGCTGAATTGCGTTGACGTCTATGTTGCGTTTGTGTTATGTTTACATTCACGTTTGCGTTTACGTTGCGTTTATGTTGCGTTTATGTTTGCATTGACGCTTACGTTTGCGTTTACGTTACGCTTGATTGCGTTTACGTTTATGTTGCGTTTGTGTTATGTTTACATTTACGTTTGCGTTTACGTTTATTGTTTCGTCTACGTTTATGTTGCGTTTATGTTTGCATTGACGCTTACGTTTGCGTTTACGTTACGCTTGATTGCGTTGACGTCTATGTTGCGTTTGTGTTGTGCTTACATTTACGTTTGCGTTTACGTTTTCGTTTTGAATTAATAAAGAAGTCTTTCAAAGCAGTATAATTACTTTAATGATTTTACTTAATAGTTTTTTACCCTTTTCTTTGATAAACTGAATCTAGAAACTTGTTCTTAGTTTTCACGTAACCTTTAGTTAGGGTTTATATCTTGAAGAAATTCCTTTTCATATTTGCAGTCTATTGCTTAATGTGAATCTTACTTATCGATTAAATCTAAAATCCAACTTATTTTGAAATAGTGAGCTTCTGTGTTTAATTGGAGAGAAATAATTCACAAATTTTACATAGTGATATCTATTGAGATGAAAGAGAACTCAATTTTGTTATTAACGGTTATACTCCAGTCAAGCAAAGCCGTACTGAAGATGATCTCTACTAGAGAAGGGAGTGACTCTTGAGACACTGACCTGATGTAACAAACCAGGATATCTACTATCATAATTTATATTCAAAGAATAGTTTTGAATTTTGAATTGGATTCAGAAGTTCCATTTTTAAACTATCTTGTTTGAAATAATAAACTAGTAAATCTAAACTTGTTAAAAGTAAAAGTTGTGATTTTAGATTATTTTGTTGTGACAAAATTATAAAGTTGAAACAAATAGGTAACTGGGGTTTTTACCAAAAGCAATGAAGAAATCGTTTTTGATATTCATGATTATACTCAGCCTAGCAAGAGCCGTGCTAAGTGAATCCTGACTAGAATAGAAGGAGGAACTTGAAGTCCCTAATCTGCTATATCAAATATTGATAATTCTTTCCTATGCTATTTTATTATGTTCCAAGGTTTTATTTGGGGAATTCTTTAAAACAGAAATTAGTTTCTTGTAAAGGTAAAGACAGACTTTGACTGTATTTTATTTATTTAAATTATTCAGAAGAGTTTTATTATACCGAGCTTTATTTGTAGTTTAGATTATTTTCTACTAGGCTTTGTAGAATGTTAGGTTACTATTAGAACTTAGGGGCCTTTCCGTGAAGGCAAGTCCGTGTTAGAAGAGTGTTGGAAGATCGCGAGTTAACCCACCTCACTGTTAGTTCGTTTAAAAAAAAAATAAAAAAAAATATTTAACTTCAAGGTAGTTCTTGTTCTTTTTCCGTAGAATGTTAGGTTACTATTAGAACTTAGGGGCCTTTCCGTGAAGGCAAGTCCGTGTTAGAAGAGTGTTGGAAGATCGCGAGTTAACCCACCTCACTGTTAGTTCGTTTAAAAATAAAATAAAATATTTAACTTCAAGGTAGTTCTAGTTCTTATTCCGTAGAATGTTAGGTTATTATTAGAACTTAGGGGCCTTTCCGTAAAGGCAAGTCCGGGTTAGAAGAGTGTTGGATGATCGCGAGTTAACCCACCTCACTGTTAGTTCGTTTAAATATAAAATAAAATATTTAACTTCAAGGTAGTTCTAGTTCTTATTCCGTAGAATGTTAGGTTATTATTAGAACTTAGGGGCCTTTCCGTAAAGGCAAGTCCGGGGTTAGAAGAGTTGATGGAAGATCGCGAGCTACCCTCCTCACTGCTAGTTCGAATAAAAATAGATTAACAATAAAACCTTTAGGTAGTTCGAGTAAGAGAATTCGTAGTTGTTGTAGGTATTAAGGTAAGACTTTTGTTTAGGTTAATTCAAGATATTTTATGAATACCGTTATAACCGTTATTTCCATCTAATAAATAAATATTTAGGCTAAAATGCTTGATGACCAAATGAGTCTGAAGTCAAGTTTGAATCTTAGACACTTGACTAAATGGTATTTATAAATATACTTAATCTTTCATTATCTGAGGTTTTAGCCTCTAAGAATTTATAAGTTTGAGCGTGTCATGGACCATTAGAGTTTGTGAATCCTCTTTTAAAGCATAAATGAGTCTATAAAGATCAATAAAGATCTATATTTTAATATGAGTCTCAAAATTAAGACTTTTATATTAAATATAATTTTAAATCCTGAAATACATTTTTATACAAACATTCTGGAATAATAACTTTCCTGTATGAATGTTTCTTTGTCCCTTAACGTCATTATATTTTATAATATTTATGTATGGCGAGGTTCGGAAAGACAGTTGAGGGGAGGTCGGATGAACTGTCCCGCACAATTTTATTGTGCGGCCCTTAAAGTGTCCCAGTACAAGACTATACAGACTGACTAACAAACTTTAGCTAAGTCCTTTGCTTTGATCATGATAATTTATGAAGTATCATTACCTATTATTGTTATGAGGATAATACATCTCTTTTGACTCTGTGATGCGTTCATACTAATTAAATTATGTTGGAGTGAACTTTAGGATAAAGTCTTCAAATAGATTTGTTTATAGGTATTATATTAGGTAAGTTAGGAAATTTTATAAGTATAGTATAGCGAGGAAGTCTTTGAACTGTAGTTATAGATTAGAATAAAATCTAAAATTAATAACGTCGGGATAAACTAGGTTAATCAAATTATATTTTAAAATTAATCAATATAGAATTTATATTTTAGTAGTTTCTATATTATTCATTATTCATTAGATAAGGTTAGTTAGGTTTCATTAGGTATTGTTAGGTCTTGACATAAATAACTTGAAATTACCTGAATTACTACAATTACACAACGTACGGTCCTACCACTAAAAACTAGACGATCACCATGGCCAAAATAATTAAGTAATGAATCAAGCAAACCCATAACTAAGATTATGAGCATATCAAAGATACGTTCATGTAAGTAACTAAGAAAGTTGGAAAACGGGAGTTAAGTTTAAGAGCAGTTTCAGTAGTTTCTAGTGTTTGTTGGGGTTTAGGGTTGCGAGGGGTTGAGAGGTTAATAAAATTAATTAAGAAGTTAGTAAGTGGGGTAGTGTGTCTGAGAGGGGGGAAGTTACAATTTGGTGCCGTGACCAGGATAGTTTATGTCTGAATTAAGTAGTTACTCAATTTATTAGTAATATGAATTTAATTAGGTTATTTTTTTTAAGCTGTCATAAGTATAAAATAAATATATTTGGGTATATTGTTAGTTTGTGGGTTGTTGATTTAGTATTTAATTCATGTGGCGGGTTTCCCGCACAATTTGTTGCCGTAAATAAAGGAAAGTTCTGTGTCAAGTCAAACTATAATTAGGTATTTTATTTAGTAATTTTTGTAGGCATATTTTTATTTAATAGTTTTATAAATTATGTAAGTCTTCGTTGTAGGAAAATAATTTCATTACGTAGTTGGAAGGTAGGTAGTGTTTGTTAAATTTATTAAATATAAATAGATAATTGAGTCCTTGTTTAAAAGGTTATCGAACTTAAAGACTATGCGAGAAAATAGGTAGGTTAACTTATATTTCTAGGCAAAGTAACAAAGTAAATAAAGTCACTTTCAGTCTTATGTAGTTGCGATTTTAAAATTCTATAAAGGTAGATATCATTTTATTGGTAAATTTTGGAAAAATTGAAATAAAATTGATTAAGTGAGGTTCTATTGAGGTTAATTGAATATAATGAATCTAAAAACTTTAGCAGAAATAATTGTTTAAGGTATAAAAAATACCATCATAATTAGGTTCATCTACTTTTAACGCCTTTAAAAAAAAAAAATATTACTGAACTAGTCATTGAAAAAAACATAAAATAGGTTACTAGTAAAATGGGATTATGTTAATAGTAAAATTATATTTTTATGTTTCTTATTTTATTGTGAGCTACTTATCTATGATTTTTGTTGTTATAATATATTAAGTTTGTTCCAAATAAAACGGGGTTAATTCTAACTAGGTAAATTTCTCAGTTTTGCCTCAGGTATTTTTATCTAAGATAAGAAGTTAACTTAGCGTAGTTTTACCCAACATTTCTAATTAATGTAAAAGTGGGAATTAAAATTCTTTAAACGGGGGGTCGGTTAGTTAATTAATTTCAAGTAGGTAAATAGTGGGTTTGCATTGTAAAAGTGGGAATTAAAATTCTTTAAACGGGGGGTCGGTTAGTTAATTAATTTTAAGCAGGATAATATTGGGTTTGCACTGTAAAAGTGGAAATAAAAATTCTTTTAACGGGGGGTCGGTTAGTTAATTAATTTTAAGCAGGTTAATAGTGGGTTTTGCATTGTAAAAGTGGGAATTAGAATTCTTTGAACCGGGGGTCGATAAATAAATTATTTGTAATTAGACTAAAATAGGTAAATACTTTTATAAAGATAGATAGGTAGATAGATAGGAAAATAGACAGGTAGATAGTTAGATAAATTGATAGATAATATTTTTCAGATTTTAGGGGTTGATTTCTTTAAGCGGGATTATTCAAAGATATTAATTTATTAGGAAGGTATATTATTACATTAGAAATTAATGAACGTTAAACAAGTCGTTTTAAAATAGATTTTGTAAATGGTTAACTTTATCTTTTCATACAAGTAGGTATTTCATTCTTTGAATCGGGGGGTCGTAAATTTTATTATTTTGTAGTTAACTAAAGTATCGTGAAATGTTTTTTTGTTATAGAAGTAGGTATATAATTATTCAAATGGGGAAGTCGTAAAATATATTGTTTTGCTTTAGAATAAATCTTCTTTGATATTATACGTAGGTATGTAGTTATTTTAAAAGGGGGTCGAAGATTGCTTGCATTTAGGTTTTACATCTGTGGTAAACAATTACGTAAGAATGTACCTTTTTAGAGCTTTAAATTGAGATTAAAATAAATCTATTCACATCTTTATTATTAATTATTTTTACTCATAGGCCGACTTAGTAAATAAATAAAAAAAAATAAGTTGCATAGAACAAAATAATGAATTGTTGGAGCAAATGGGTTTGGTTCATTTCTGAGTATTTATTTGTTGGAATCAAATATGGTATAACATAATCTAATTAGGGTTTGAGGGAGAAAATAAAAAAAATAAGGTTTCGCTTAGGATGTTAAAAGTAATATCGGCTTCAGATTCTCTTAGGTTAGTTAGATTGTTAGGTTTCACTTAGGTTAGGTAAGAAAAAAAAACTACTCAGGTTTTACTTTTTATACTACTTGAAATTGCGGATCAAGTGGATGGCCCAACTGATGTTGAGTGGTATCCTCTGTCTATGAACGGGGCATTGCCTCATGGGTCGCGTACACCTGGGACGCGCCCTATGTGGCATTGCACTGCGGCAGCCATCCTAAGACGTAGAGATAGGGGGTCTCATGTGCCTGTAATTTCACCGACACCCTTCTTCTTTAAACCAGAACACAGCAATGCGAGCACTACTGTTTTGTGGCAGGAATAGGTATGGTGGTAGTGCTTCTCGAACGACCTCTTTCCTTTGGTTAGGTTGGGTTAAAATAAAGGGTTTAGCCAAAACAGGCGAAATATATATAAAAAAAAAATTGACTTACTTTAGAAAAAAAAGGGATTTATTTAAGATTTGTTTATTTATTTCAAAGTTTCAGACTCATAAATAAGCCTAAAGTAAATGAGGGTTCTATTGTACAAAATGCGTAATAACAAATTTTCATTCTCGTGTTATATTTATTCTTATAAAAGTTTAGTAACAACATACTAAGATGGTTCATTGCATTAGTGCCTCTAGTAAAAAAGGAGTAACTTAGGATTACAAAAAAAATAGGTATAGCAAAACTCTTCTGAACTAGAATCAAGATAGTCTAGAAACTGATTGAGTTGGGTTATTATTTCTAAACAATACCTTGTCATTGGTCAAAGTTTGATTTTATACTTTTGTCAAGTTTGGGTGAAAAAAAAAAGGGTAGGTAATGTAAAATATATATAACAAATTTAGTTTTTTTTTCTTTCTGAGTAAAGGGGTAATTTATTGGAAGGTTTGGTTTCTATATCTTCAAACTATTTGGAGATTTTTAAATGGGGTAAACTAAAAAAGGAGTAGCTTAATTTGGACAGGTGAGATTCATAGTAAGCTAATAGTTAAGAGTAGTTCATTAAAAGGTAAATTATGTATTTAAATATAAATAATGCTGTTGGAAAGCTAGGGATGAATGAATTACAATGAATAGTGTCTAAAAGGAGTCGTGTATGTTGAATGAACAGGTAATTTAAGTAGATTTTTAAAAGGTACCATAAAAAAAAATTGTTGGGGATTGAGGTTATGGAGGGCCCTAGTGTTTCAACAGTGTTTTCAATGAGTTTTTCATAATAAAAGATTTGAACAAAGGTTGCGTGAAATATAGGAACAAAATGTTTGATTTTAGAGGTTACAATTTAACGTTCTTGATAAGATTTCTGAAGTGCAATATTATTTGATTAGAAAGGAGGATATGAAATCCTGAACAGGTCTAGTCAATGTTTTTATTTTTCAGAAATTGTTGGTAGAAAAGTAGAGTTTCAAAATATAAAAAAAAAAAAGTTATAGTTGGGCCATTTTGGTGGGTGACATTTGACGCTTGTCGGTTTTATCTTCATATTGAGGTGATCTGCTTGGAAACATCGATTAGGGTGAATGAATCAATACGGACTTGGAACATATGTGAATTTGAAGGGTCATCGGGTGAATTCCTGTCCCATTATTTTCTTTCGTAAATTTAAGGAGCAAATTAAGATAGGTACATAATTTAACAAAAAAAAAACATTTATTCAGTTGAACTATCAGAACTGTTATTAGTATTGTCATCTTCATCACTGCTGTCAGCACTTAGAGATATTATTAATTCACTTCCAATAATATTGTCTATTCTAACATCTCGTTCAAAATCTTGTAAAATTATTTTCTTTGTTTTCTGTATGACTTTTCTGACTGACTTCTACACACACAATTTGTACAGAGTCATCATTTTAGCAGTACTGAAGAGTGGTTCAGTATTGTTCCACGCTGCATGACCCTTTATTTGTGCCCAAATAAGCTCGATGGCGTTATACTGGCAACGGTAGGGAGGAAATCGAATAACTTTGTGTCCATGCTCTAGGGCTAGTTCATCGATTACATAGCGGAGCTTAGACGACTTAGTTGCTTTTACCAGATTTAACAACTCAACTTTTAATAAAGTTTTCTTACCAGCCACAACACAATTTCAATATTTATGAGTTGGTGGTGTGACAACTTGTGCAGAGTGATACGATGCATTGTCCATTATATACATCCCACCTAAATTGTATTTAACATCAATGATTTTTCTATTTAGTTTTTTGTATTTTTATAGTTAGTTAAAAGAATAATAAATATCATTATGTTTTTTTTTATAATCACAACAAGGTTACTAATTTATGAAGATATTTTTTCATAAGTAATCGCTGCATTCTATTCTACTTATCGGCTTTCGATTTTTGGAGTCGCATCCCTAGTGTTTGTAAATAAAAAGGGTTAAATGACGCAACATTGTGGCGGCGTTTAGTTCTTTGGATCAGAAATTGTTTATTACATTTAGAATGGTTTATTAGTGAAAGAAAATCGTAAAATTACTCGTATCGGTCATTATTACAATAAATATGTAATCGTAATTGAAAAAAAAAAGTTAAGCATTGTGCAGTTCTTATTTTATGCCCGCCGTTACAGGGTTACGTTGTTGAATTTTGATGAATTGTCAAGTGTTGCCTATTGAAATGGCCTGACTATAGTATATTATTCTTATTATATATATATTTAAGTATGATAATTATGTTTTGAAAACAATATAATAGAATGAAATTCAAGTAACAATATTGGGAACTTAATTTAAAAAAAAATACTTCGAGGTAGTTCGTTTTCGTTTCGTAGAAAATAGGATATTTTTAGAATTAGGGGCCTTTCCGTGAAGGCAAGTCCGCGGTTAGAAGAGTGAAGGATGATCGCGAGTTAGCCCTCCTCACTGTTAGTTCTATTAAAAAAAAAAAAAAAAAAAAATATTTAACTTCAAGGTAGTTCGTTTTCGTTTCGTAGAAAATAGGATATTTTTAGAATTAGGGGCCTTTCCGTGAAGGCAAGTCCGCGGTTAGAAGAGTGAAGGATGATCGCGAGTTAGCCCTCCTCACTGTTAGTTCTATTAAAAAAAAAAAAAAAAAAAAAATATTTAACTTCAAGGTAGTTCGTTTTCGTTTCGTAGAAAATAGGATATTTTTAGAATTAGGGGCCGGCAAGTCCGGGTTAGAAGAGTGTTGGATGATCGCGAGTTAACCCACCTCACTGTTAGTTCGTTTAAATATAAAATAAAATATTTAACTTCAAGGTAGTTCTAGTTCTTATTCCGTAGAATGTTAGGTTATTATTAGAACTTAGGGGCCTTTCCGTAAAGGCAAGTCCGGGGTTAGAAGAGTTGATGGAAGATCGCGAGCTACCCTCCTCACTGCTAGTTCGAATAAAAATAGATTAACAATAAAACCTTTAGGTAGTTCGAGTAAGAGAATTCGTAGTTGTTGTAGGTATTAAGGTAAGACTTTTGTTTAGGTTAATTCAAGATATTTTATGAATACCGTTATAACCGTTATTTCCATCTAATAAATAAATATTTAGGCTAAAATGCTTGATGACCAAATGAGTCTGAAGTCAAGTTTGAATCTTAGACACTTGACTAAATGGTATTTATAAATATACTTAATCTTTCATTATCTGAGGTTTTAGCCTCTAAGAATTTATAAGTTTGAGCGTGTCATGGACCATTAGAGTTTGTGAATCCTCTTTTAAAGCATAAATGAGTCTATAAAGATCAATAAAGATCTATATTTTAATATGAGTCTCAAAATTAAGACTTTTATATTAAATATAATTTTAAATCCTGAAATACATTTTTATACAAACATTCTGGAATAATAACTTTCCTGTATGAATGTTTCTTTGTCCCTTAACGTCATTATATTTTATAATATTTATGTATGGCGAGGTTCGGAAAGACAGTTGAGGGGAGGTCGGATGAACTGTCCCGCACAATTTTATTGTGCGGCCCTTAAAGTGTCCCAGTACAAGACTATACAGACTGACTAACAAACTTTAGCTAAGTCCTTTGCTTTGATCATGATAATTTATGAAGTATCATTACCTATTATTGTTATGAGGATAATACATCTCTTTTGACTCTGTGATGCGTTCATACTAATTAAATTATGTTGGAGTGAACTTTAGGATAAAGTCTTCAAATAGATTTGTTTATAGGTATTATATTAGGTAAGTTAGGAAATTTTATAAGTATAGTATAGCGAGGAAGTCTTTGAACTGTAGTTATAGATTAGAATAAAATCTAAAATTAATAACGTCGGGATAAACTAGGTTAATCAAATTATATTTTAAAATTAATCAATATAGAATTTATATTTTAGTAGTTTCTATATTATTCATTATTCATTAGATAAGGTTAGTTAGGTTTCATTAGGTATTGTTAGGTCTTGACATAAATAACTTGAAATTACCTGAATTACTACAATTACACAACGTACGGTCCTACCACTAAAAACTAGACGATCACCATGACCAAAATAATTAAGTAATGAATCAAGCAAACCCATAACTAAGATTATGAGCATATCAAAGATACGTTCATGTAAGTAACTAAGAAAGTTGGAAAACGGGAGTTAAGTTTAAGAGCAGTTTCAGTAGTTTCTAGTGTTTGTTGGGGTTTAGGGTTGCGAGGGGTTGAGAGGTTAATAAAATTAATTAAGAAGTTAGTAAGTGGGGTAGTGTGTCTGAGAGGGGGGAAGTTACAACACAGCAATGTGAGATCTACTGCTTTGTGTGAGAAATACGTATAGTAGTAGTACTTCTCCGGAGAATTCTTTCACTAAAAGCTCTACTACTACTAAAATTGCTCCATAACTTGAATTGGACCACGCTATTTTTTCACCCCAATCGCCAAAACTTATAAAAATGTAAATAGGCCCTAAACTTGCATAGCGCTTGTTCACAAATTGTTTTTCCCAAAGGCATTAACCAAATACCCTGGTATTCAACACACGCAATCTACCCCTAATGGCGCGTCAAGATGCGACTTGGGGTCCCCCAGACGCAACACCTATAAACCACATAACAATGGACGGGTGTTACGTTTGATACTTTAGGTAAACAATATAATCTCGCACACGCATATTGTTTTTTTTTTTTTTTTTAAGTCTCCTTTGTTTCTTGTAATCTGCCTTTCCGGGCATTGAGCAAGAGTTTTGTGCTTCTTTCGTGCTTGACATGAATGGTATACGCCCAGTGGCATATCCACGACTCTAATTCAGTACATATTCTTTTAGATACTAGATGAGGTCTTGAGGGGCTTTCCTCTTTATCCTTCTGAAAGTTGTGGACTTTTTCATGAGACTGTTTGCAAGCCGGTTAGGGTCTTGCTCCATTCGTTTGGCATAGGATTTGAGCTTGTTGCAAATATCTTGTTTGACTGTTGGCATCTCCAGGTCGCGATGTGCGATGTCTTCCGTCCAAGATTTGCTAACAAGCAGACGTGTTTTGCACTTTTTGATAAAATATAAATAATCAGTTACACAATAATCACCCCTAATCCAGGGCACAAGTGGCGCAACATCCTATACAACAACTTTTTGCGACGATCGACTCGTGCGCTCGCTTGATGCCTGCGAACCCCTCCACTCGCCCGCGACGAAACGAGTAAGTGTCTTATTTTTCATCCCTGTCGGGCTGTCGGGCTCTACGAGCGAACCGAACTAAGCCGACTACTGCACAATACGTCACTTCGACCGGCACATTCGCAAACCGGTCCTGGCTACAACCGCGCAACCGGATGATCTTGGAAGTACGACTAAAACAGCTGCGACAAATTAATTCCTATACACCTTTCGGTTGGGATATCTTAATATCCACTTCCAAGATGCAACGCAGTCCAATTAAGAAGACTGAAATGACTCATTCCGCTTCAGATACGGATATACCGAATATATTTAGTAAAGAATCCGAAAAGCAGAGCAAGCGGATTTCTGCTAAACGTTTGCGAATGGCCGATGATGATGGCCTAGGCCACTGGAGTATCTTCAAAGACGAAATAAAAGAATTGATAGATGCAATGGTGGACAAACAAAACACCAGGCTCGACAAGCTGGAAAAAAATATTCTTGTAATCAAGAATCAAAATGATGCAATCACGAACTCAAATAATGATATTAAACAGTCCATGGATTACGTATCCGAACAAATTAAAGACTTACAAAATAAAATTTCAAACCTAGAAGGGGAGAAAAATACCATGACGAAACAGATGGATATGATAGACGTGAGAATAGATAATCTTGAACGCATAAATAAGAAAAGTAGCATAGAAATCAGAAATGTACCAAGAAGGCCGAAGGAAGGTAAAAAGGAACTTTTTAACATGATACAAAAGCTATACAGCGTCATAGACTCACAAGATATGACTGATGCATACCAACTACGCGATGTCTATCGGCTTCCCAGCAAACCAGACGCTACAACATCCACGATAGTAGCAGAGTTCTCGAACACCTTAGCTAAAGATAATTTCATACAAAAAGTAAAGAAATACTCAAAGAACAAGTATGAGCAACTGAACTCCAAGCATTTGGGGATCAATGATCCGAAGACTTTCATATACATATCTGAGCATCTCACCGTGAAAGCCACAAGGCTGTTCTACCTAGCCCGCGATGTGGCGAAAACACAAGGATTTGACTTTTGCTGGACCTCGAATGGAAGAGTCTTCTTACGCAAGAAAGAAAATGCTCCTCACATTCTAGTAAAGGATGAAGAAACTCTTGTCTCTATCAAGAAAAATTCAGGCCAACCTGAATGACTAAAATTTAAGAGTGGTTTATTTTTGTATGAATTTGCTTGCAGCGTACGTTTAATGTTTTCTTATTTGAGAGGATTCGACTCTCAATTTATATGTAGGTCTTGTGTTTCCTATATTAACAAATCCAGTACTGGTGACATCAATATCACTAAAAGCTCAATTGAAAAACATGAAAACTCTCTCTTTTTGATTCACTCACAACAATCATCACCTTTTTATTCACTTACACTCCTTACCAAAGCAACCCTCCATCTTACAAGATTAATCTCACCAAATGAGTCCTTATGTCACATTAAAACTAACACATGCGGTTCTTATTATTATCACAATGGATAATATTGACATATTTAATGACATAGACAAAACTGAATTGGTTCTTAATGCTGTTGTGGATCATCCAGATCAATGCGTGAATTTCCTTGAAAATGCTAACAATCAATATACCATTGTCTGCCAAAACATACGGAGTGTTCAAAAGAACATCAACAGCTTTATAGTTTTTCTATCTTCTCTTAATTTTTTACCGGATATTATTATATTTACCGAATGCAGAATTAATGAGGACTCTCCTGACTTGACCCTGCCCAACTATTCATTCTACTCATCGAAAAAATACATCAATCAAAACGATGGAATAATTGTATTTTCGAAACCAGAACTACATATCACTATAGAAGAACCCAATTTCAAAGATGCAAATTGCCTATTACTTCATATTGGCAACAAACTTAGTATTATAGCTATTTACAGAACTCCATCAATAAGAAAAATAGATCGTTTTTGCCACTCTCTTGAAACTATATTACAAACCATTAAGAGTGAATCCTGTATAATGGTAGGCGACTACAATATAGATATAAGAAACGATGAAAACGATCCTGATCCACTCGCTACAGATTACCTCGACTTAACGGGTCACTATGGCTTTATACCTGGTCATAAATTACCCACACGTGGCCTAAGGTGTCTGGATCATGTTATGATTAATTCTAAGAAATCAACTCAAATTCTGATTTATGACTCGGATATTACTGATCATCGCACCATTATCTTAGGAATAGATAGACTAGCGCACGCAACCAATATTACGAATAATAGGACATCGTCCAAAATAAATTACCAAGGAATTGTCTGTGACTTAGAAAAATTTAATCCAACTAACTTGTATGCACACACTGATATAACTATTGCAGTTCAAGACTTCACTAAGATAATTACAGAGCTTATTACGAAACATACCACAACTAAACTTATGAAAAACCGTGAAGTTCTTTTAAAGCCATGGATAACGCCGAACTTGCTAAAATGTATTCGATAAAAATCTGCTCTGCAATTGCTGATGAAGAAAAACCCCAAAGATGGAAAGATTCATGAAACATACAAAAACTATAGAAACAACTGCATAAATCTTATACACGACTTAAAAATGAAATATGAAGAAAACCTATTAAAGGCCGCACATGGCGACAGCAAACAAACTTGGAAATGCATAAAAAGTATCTGTAATCTGAACAAAAAGACTAATAAAAACAGTTTAATAAATGAGTCAGATAATGGTAGTGATGCTGTTAATAATGTAAATCGTTATTTTACGTCAGTAGGAAAAGATTTGGCTGACAATATTTTAAGCTCGCTTTCCATGACACAAAAAGAACTCGTGTCTCTTGTTAGTTCATCACTAACAAGTACCCCGGTAAATTCATTTTTTATATCACCAACTGATACTTATGAAATTACTAAAATAATTACTTCACTTAAAGCTGCATCTGCACCTGGTTGGGATAATATCAGTAACAATTTACTTAAACATTGCAAACATGTCCTATCGCCCATTATATCGTTTCTAACAAACTTGAGTATCAGCAGTGGAATTTTGCCAGACTCTCTTAAAATTGCAAACGTTACTCCATTATTTAAAGCTGGTGACCCCCAATTACCTTCTAACTATAGGCCGATATGCTTACTTACATCATTATCAAAGATAATTGAAAAAGTGGTTAACAAACGCCTTATCAGCTATCTTGAAAAACACCGTCTTTTATCGGATAACCAATATGGTTTCCGAAATAACAAGAGCACGGAAGATGCCGTTACCAACTTAACAGATTTTGTTGCAGGTAAATTAGATAGTGGGAAAAGGTGTATTGGCGTTTTTCTTGACCTAGCCAAAGCCTTTGACACCGTATCGAGGCCTATCCTGCTTCGTAAAATGGAAACCATTGGTATCCGTGGGACACCATTATCGTGGTTTAAATCTTACCTGAGTGCGCGAAAACAGAAAGTCAAGCTGAGTAATCATTGTAGTGACATTTTGGAGACAGAATTTGGAGTGCCTCAAGGAAGTGTATTAGGTCCAACACTGTTTTTGATATACATAAACAGCCTTTGCTCGTTAAACCTCCCAAAATCTAGAACCTTTGCTTTCGCAGATGACACAGCAATAGTTTTTTACGGGGATTCATGGAGCGAAGTCTCACAGTCTGCACAATCTGGCTTATCAATGATTTCTGAATGGCTACAGCATAACTTGTTAACCTTGAATACAGAAAAAACCAAATACATACCATTCAGCATCACAAAGAGTACATCACCTGAATCTTCCCTACAGATACAACTGCATAACGGTCATAGTCTATTGAATAATACAAAATGCAACTGTCCTACTTTAGACAAAGTTGACACGATCAAGTATTTAGGCGTACTTATAGACGAACACCTGTCGTGGACAAAACAAATTGCAGCTCTTCGTTCTAGACTAAGGAAGTTGCTATATATTATGAAACAGTTAAGATCCTGTGCTGATTTACTAACAGTAAAACTAGTGTATCAAGCACTATGCCAGTCTGTGTTGACGTACTGCGTGTCTTCTTGGGGCTCAGCCTGCAAAACTCACATGCTACAACTTGAACGAGCCCAGCGTGCAGTTCTAAAAGTCGCATATAAAAAACCCTACCGGTACCCCACGGAAACCTTATACAAAGACGTCAAGCATCTCACGGTTAGACAACTTTACTTAGTAAACACTACATTAAAATTTCACAAGAATGCACTAGAAGCCATAAGCAACACCTATGGCAATCGAAGGTTAGTATGGAAGACCCCCAAAATGCGAACCAGGTTCGGTCAAAGATGTTATAGTTTTTTGGGTCCTTACATTTATTCCAAAATGAACAACGTCCTAAACTTATTAAAATTTCCTAGAAACAAGTGTAGAAAGGTATTGACTGACTGGCTGATGACTCGTACTTACAGCGAAACGGAGGAACTACTATCTTTAAAAACGTAAATGACCCACGTAACCCTAAGTATTTTTTTTTTTTTGTTTTTCTAACGCTTTACCTACTCTTATTCACTTACACACATACACACACACACTCCTACACACACACACACACACACACACACACACACACACTATCGTATGACGTGATTATCACATCATAACTAATACTCAATCTCGCCGAAATACTTTATAATTTTTTTATTTTTTTATTCACCTACTGGTTATAGTTTCCTTTTATATCATATTTTTTTTTTTTAACTATATTTTCTCTAACTTTAATTATTTTATGTTTTTGATAAAATTTCAAACTCAATTTGCTTACCCAATTACTGTTTGTTAGTGTATTCACAAACTTACCATACATTTTAATTTTTATTTTGTTTCACAAATCTGGAATATGTTTTGTTATTTTTTTTTTACTTCGCAACTGTAGCAATATTATTTAGCGTACGTTCTCCTCAGTTACGAACACAATTGTCGCACTACGAAAGAGAACTAGCTACCCACAACACAGGTTTTCCTAAGGTGGGAGCTAGTGCACTTACAAATGTTTGTCAACTTACAACTTACTGTTACAGCTTATTTAGTACGTACATAGTACTTAATTAGTTTTAGACAATATTTGTAAAACACTTGTTTCATATTTTTTTGGACCAATTTAATAAACTTTACTTTACTTTAGTTGACAGTTTGTAATGTACCATGGTGCATTCATTATCATGCGTAGCATTTTAGATTGACAAAACACACGCATATAAGTGTTATTTTTATGAAAATGTTTGATTTGACTTATATAAAATATCAACCACACCTAACCATTGAAATGAAATCGCCACCAAATCACAGCCACACAAAATGTCTGCGTCTGACCTTACGCAGCTACTAAAACAGTGTTAGCCTGTTTTGTGGTAATCAAATCGCAACCAGAAGTTATTGTGGTAACCAACCACTAGACTACCACAAGCAGTCACAGCTTACTGTGGCTGGCCACAGTAGAACCAACCACTGTAGATAAACAAGGATCATTTTGAAACGTCAAGCTTGAGTCGAGTACCATGTAAAAGCGGCGGAGGGTCATCCAGTTTTAGACATGGTTTATCTCTTCCGATATTTGTGGGTTTGCTATGATCAAAAGTCGTTCGTCTGAAGAAGCCCTTATACAAATCCATGACTTGATACAATTTTCTACGACGTTGCCTTGATTTGACAAACGTGATGATACAATTTTCTTTCGGCGGATGACAGAGTTTTTATGAAATATCGATTTTAACATTAGCTGGTCCTTCCAACGATGCAGAAGTTTGATAAATTTTACTGTTTAAAAAGTGTTATTATTCGAATTAAATTATTTATCAAAATGCATTTAAATTAATGGCATTGGCATTGCCCGTTTAAAAATAATATATCAGGAGCTACTACTTCACGCACCTTACCTTTTGCCATTTTCAAAATAGTTTTCATGTTTAACCCCCGATGCAAAAACGACGGGGTGTTATAAGTTTGACGTGTCTCTGTGTAAGTGTATGTGTGTGTGTGTGTGTGTGTGCGTGTCTGTCTGTCGCCTCGTAGCTCCCGAACGGATGAACCGATTTAGTTTTTTTTGTTTGAAAGTTGTATTTGTCGGGAGTTTTCTTAGCTATGTTTAATCAAAATCGGTTCAGCCGTTTCATTGAGGGTTTTTTTTGTTTTTACATAATTAGTTACTTGTAATTAATTAGTGTATTTTCAACGCAATTTTTTTTTGCGATGTTACTTCCCTTCCAAATCGTCAAAGTCAAAGTCAAGTCATGTAAAACTGTGGCCGTTTTACTAAAACGTTGGCAGACAATTTCCACCAATTTGAAAAATCACGCAATGTACTTCCATTTTATTTCACTACACTTGTGCTCTTTAAACGAGCTACATTAGTTAAAATGCCACCGAAATACAACAAAATAACTAAAAAAAACACTAGGAAAAGAATTTAAATAAAAGTAGACGACGTTTTTTTTCGAAAATGGCGGGAAGTGACCCAAGTTATGTTTGGTTCATATTAAATATGTATCTCCTAAATAACAGGACAATTTGTCCGGTTAGTAAGGTGTTAAAAATCAGATCTTCATCATTCAGATTCAGTTCATCAAAAGTCTTTTTGATGAACTTGGAAGCGGAATAAATTAAATCACTATTTTCTTGCCTTTTATTTAGATGATCGCGTGGAGCCCAGTATGCCTCGCAAATACATATGACACAATATTGTAGGTTTATTTTTTTTGCTCGGGTCACACTATTTCTCAGAACTTTGGAAGATGCACAGCATGGTGAGGTTACAGTTAATACCTTGGTATCCATTTGTTATGACCTCACGCAACCGATCGTGTTGTAGGTACCTACTTTGGACGTCATCGATTCATAACGTTTTCAAAAGTAGCACAAACTCAGAGATTTTCGGATTTGACAAATACATTATGCAATGAAAAAAATTACATGTTCCAAACTATATAACTGGTTGTTCGCCCCGAACATGATCTCTCGATATAGCGTTTATCGATACCTTAATGTTTTAATTTACTAAAAAAACATTTGCCACATTTGCACGCAACAACTAACGACATCTCTATTATATTGTGTTTTGTAGGTACTAGTTGAATTTTCTTATTTTTAAAACTGTATAGTCTCCAACAAACTAAAGCTAAGTAATTCGTTCCGAACGTGAGACCTCGCAATGTGTCGTTCCTTTATCGATAAATTGGTATGAGTTGAGTTATGTATTTTTTGGGGGACATGGACCCCCGTTGCTCAAAAAACCCTGTACCGCACAAACTTATGATCGAATTTCAAAATAATATTCACATAACCTACCTACCTACCAAGTTTCATCAAGTTTGGATGCACGGTTCAGCAGCTATCGTCGGGCAAACACACATACAAACATACTATATACATACATACAAACACCGCATCCTGCACTAACTTTGGTCTGTCAAATATCTTTTAGGGCAGTTTTAATGGACCCTATACGCTTAGTATTTTTGCACGGCAACAAGCTTGCTTCATACTTCGATAATTGCGTGGCTACATATTCGCATCGCGTAGTTACCAAAACAGTCTGATGAGGAAAGTTTGTTCAATTATTTTCAGTAGTCAGTTACTTATATGCGAATTGGAGCACCTGGTTTTGGGTGAGCTAGCTTTCTAAGACCAAGCTTTCAAATACCATTTGAAGTGAACTATATTTTTCTGTACGCAAGCGTTCCAAAGTATCCACTGAACAAAACTTGTAAATAATCAAGCTATAATTGATTTTTAACGATGGAAACGCTTAAAAATTCAAAAGATAAAAGCCCTAGACGTCCTTGTTGACAAGCAGCTAGAACTAAACTCAAAGATACTAATTATTTTACGATAAACGTTTAGTAATGATTATTCAAGCTTTATTGTTTTTAAATGATTTTGGTATGTGTATACTATATACACAGGAATCTTCAATGTTTTTGTAATGTGCGTCACCAAATCCTATTTTTTTTGGTGTACAATAAAGTGTTAATCTATCTAATCTATATATCTATCTATCTAAGTCACCAAAAAGTTAAATTCATAACACATAGAAACTATCCTATGACGAACTGACAACCGTTGGGAAATAAAGGTTCTCGAGTGGTGACCACAAACAAGACGAAACGTAGACGAGACGAGTGTAGGAAGATGCTCTCGATGGACTGACATTATATTTTAAAGGTTGCAGAAAGTCAGTGGATGGAAGCAGTCCATTTGTCATGGCATCCTTTGGGGAGGCCTATGTCCAGCGGTGGTTCTACCTTCTACAGGCTGGTGAACCTACGAAGTCTACGGCTGCTGCTACGAAAAAACCAAGATGGTCTATGAAACAAGCCTACGGATGTGTTTCGTAGAGGTCTACGGATCTTTATTTTACCGATCTATGAACAAGATGTACTATACACAGTATACAAAAGTTACTGAACTTCCAATTCCAAACCCCTGCCACCTGTTTAGCTAAATAGCTATTTACTTGCCATCAGTTCTAACTTTTCTGAGTACCTAAGCAACAAATCGATTGGAGTAAGTTGGTTCTGTTCAAATTAATTGTGAAAGTTGCCGCTTAGTTACATGAACTAATCTGAGTCGCGGACGTGTACGTGATACGATGGTGATACGTAAAGTGTGGTACGTAAACAATATATGTTTTGGAAGTTGATTTTAATACTCTGTAATTTTTTTTAAAACGACCTCTTTGATCTTTTATGGCCATTTAAACCCTCTATTAATAAGAATTAAACCTCATATCACCATTTTCCTGTTGTTTTTGGTTTCTGATTTTTTTTGTACTTAAACGATACATCGGGGCGAACTACTAGTATATAGTAGGTGATGACAGTGTCAGTACAGTTATATTATTGTTTGTTTGTTTCGTATGAGGTAGTGCTGGCCTCTGGTGTCGGAGTTCGTCAAGCCGCCCGAGGGCCTCTGACATGGCTTATCGACTGCTATTAATCAATAACAGCCGGGACCGACAGCTTAACGTGCCCTTCGAAGCATATATTATTATTATTATTTATTTTATTTTTATTACATTATATTATTTATTCTGTGGTAGAATGTACAATTATCATCATCTCCGTACTCTTATACCACATAATGTGAGATTAGCACATGTTTTCTTCTTCCATTCCCCTCTATGAGATGGAGTAAAAAAAAATATTTGATCTATTTTAGAACTCACTCCATTCTTACTCATGTATCTTTCACTTCAATAAACATACTGTACATCTAACAAAATTAATTTTGAATCTCACAAAGAAGGCAATCATATTGTACAAAAACCTTATGAGCTCGACTACATATGACCTCAACTTCCAATTTAAACCCTGATAATAAAATCTGACCTGACCACATTCAAAGATTAAAAAGGTATGCCATTGGGCGCTTTAACATTGGACGATAACGATACGACACTATATCGCGACGATATCGTTGACTATACCAGAGGCCCTAGTCGGAGTTTTGCAAACACCATCATAACGATGAACGTAACGACGATCGTACGTGTATAACATAATAACTAGCTATTAATCTGTGCCAAAAACGTCACACATTAATGGCTAGATACTACGCAATACACGTACGCTCGTCGTTACGATGGTGTGTGTAAACTATGCACCAGACCACATACTCAACCACAGCACTTCGGGTAAATACAGCAAGAAAGTGCGGCGCACAGACATAGATGTGGTGTGTAACGGTGAGAAATGACGCGCCACGGTACACTACACACCTTCCTGTATCTGTTCCCGCACAGGCTGCTGTTTTTTGCTGTTTTAGACGAAGTGCTGTGGTCGTGTTTGTAGTGAGGTGCATCGTGTCGTGTGACGATATCGTCTTGATATAGGTGTCGCCTCGTTATCGTTCAATGTAAAAGCGTCCATTGTCCATTCGGAAATACAATTCTATGCATGTTTTGTCCAAAAACGGACAAAGATGAACCAAGAGTTGAATAAACTGCTACATCACTAGTTGTACCGTGGTGCAAGTAAAATGAAGGTACATGTTCGCTTCTATTCACTCTCTCTGTATATTCTGTACGCTGCATTGTTTTAATTTGCGTGTGCACTCACTTCGTGCCTCTGTTGTAGATTGACGTGGTTTGTTTCAACATGTGGCACATGTTTCTGTTTTACTACTGTTTCTTATTTTGTTTGCACAACTGAGTGTGTTAGTTTTATCTGTAGCGATAGATCTATTTTGATAAAAGTATTAATGTAAAGTAGTGTGCTCACTTTTGAGATTTACTATTTTGTTCTTATCTAGCTCAACGCAATGGTCAGCGTAGCAATGCAGCCAGCGTCTTGATAAAATAAGATAAGATAATATAAATATAAGATAACGATAAGATAAAATAAAAATAAAGATAAGATAAATGTTTATTATTTCAAAAAACATGCTGCCACCAATCTATTATTAGGGATTTTAATGTTAAGATTATTTGCAACAGTCCTTAATTAGCCTACTTAATTTTTACTTTTAAAACATTTTGTACATACTTGTATGTTGTATTGATTATTTATTTGATACTATCAATTACATAGTGTAAAACAAAGTCGCTATGCGCGTCTGTATGTCTGCTTAGTCCTTCAAAACTATGTTACAGATTTTGACACTGACTACACTACCATTTTTTTAACGTTGGTAGACCTTTTTTTGACCACGATCTCACCTGTTGGTAAGTGACGATATGGCCGACGATGGAGCACAAAGGCACCTATTCACTTTAGCCTTGAAAGACCCAGACAGATTATTGTTTTCAGGAAATAGATTTAGAGAACTTCTTCCTGAAGATTAATATGTAAATAGGGTGGAGATTTAGATCTAGATATATTCTCGAAGATCAGAGACCCTGGTCTCAGCTAAGATCACACTAATATTATAAAGGCGAAAGTTTGTGTGTGTGTTTGTTACTTCTTCACGCTGAAACGGCTGGACGGATTTGCATGAAATTTGGAATCGAGATAACTGGACTCCCGGAATAACACATAGGCACATCTTTATCCCGATATTCCCACGGGTGAAACCGCGGGGCGCTGCTAGTGTAGATATAATAACTTGACATGCAAATGGGCGGGTCGCGAGTAATGTATAAAATTAAGGTGGTTGGTTTTTCATACCAACGTATTTTTCCATATATGGGCGAACAGAGTATAATTTTAATAGATACTTTTAAAACATCCTCTGTGGTGCGTCGGGCAAAGGTTCGCCTGCGACGCAGGAGGTTGCGGGTTAGTTTCCCGCCTCGGAACAAATATTTGTGTGATTTGCAGATATTTGTTCAGGATGTTCTGGGTATGTTATAATAAAAAAATATTCTATCCATTTAATGTATTGTATTAACTATATCACTTATCTAGTATCCATAACACAAGCTCTGCTTAGCTTGGGGCTAGATAATGTTGTGTGAACTGTCCAGCTTTATTTATTTATTTATTATTTTATATTGAAATTACTGTTGTTGGCTTTTATATTGGTCTTTATTTGCGGCAACTCATATTTAGTTGAAGAAAACAGTGCATATAAACTTCCTTCACAGATATAACAATCGTTCTTGAGCTTTGTAGCTATCATTGGCTGGTATAAAAGGATACAAGGCTAAGGATATAAGGCTGTATACCTGTTACAAAAGGAAAATAAATCAAAACTAATACCTTCACAAATAATTTACAGTGGAACACCCCTTTAGTCAAAGGCGTCCCGAATATCTTGTTAGTCCTTTAATATATTTTAGACACTCCTATTCCCTGTATCATGAAGTGATAATGGTCCCAAGTTATGGCCCAAACCTAACCAATAAAAGACTTGACAAAGCAACATTAACATCAGCAATTCCATAAAATTAGCTTCTAATACTATCACAATAGAACAGCAGGGACAGTCGAGGCCCAGCTCCAACCGAAACGATTGGCACAGCTAAAAAGAGAATAGCTAGCTAACCACATTATCAAATGCAACACCAATTGCATTCGAGTAGCACCAATACCATTTGAGTAGTAGTAGAGCTTTTTTGTGAAAGAGTTCGTCCGGGGAAGTACTACTACCATAACTATTTCTGCCGCAAAGCAGTAGTGCTCGCATTGCTGTGTTTCGGTTTGAAGGGTAAGGGTGCCGGTGAAATTACAGGCTCATGAGACTTCTCATCTTTATGTCTCATGGTTGCGGGCGCAGTGCAATGCCACATAGGGTGTGTCCTAGGCAGACGTGACTTATGTGGTAATGCACTGTTCATAGGCAGAGGTTACCACTTAACATCAGGTGGGCCATTTGCTTGATCCATCATTCAAGTAGTATAAAAAAAACGTATACAAATAATTGTAGAATACAATGTTAGTGTGGTGTAATGATTGAGAATATACCATTACCACAGATAAAATAATACTATACTACCATTACTAAGATTGGGATAGAAATGTGTTCAAGACGAATACCATGTGATGTGTAATTTTTGGGTATGAACAGGTTTCACATTGGCCATCGAATTGCCTTGTCCTTCATCAGAAAAAGCAAAAATATTGTGTAAATAGACTTTAGCACTACAGGAATTAGATTTTGTTAGGGCCTCATTGGGATATAAACTTTATGAGGGAATTAAGATTACAGCGTGATCAGTAGCATTCATTATGAAGATTTGTTATTAGTTTAGCAGTGAATCAAAAATAATTCTTCATTATAATTGTAGAATCATAACATCTTCTCCTAGATTACCTACATGGCGAAGTGAGCGCGTAGCTGGATGAGACGCGAGTAGTGTGGGTTAGATACCAGAATAAAACAAACAGAGCTGCTTATATTTTTTTATATGAAACTACAGGTCTAGCGCTTTCTGAGTCTGTCCCTGAGGCATGGGAGCGGTACGGGAGGCGTGTTTTCGTTACATCAAAATAAAGCGTGGCTTCAGTCATCTGATAATTTGAGATGAAAACACCTCCCTTACCGCTCCCATACCTGAGGGACTGACTCAGTAAAGCGCTAGACCTGTAGCTATAATTGAGCTGTATTGATTAGTTTTACTTAGCGTTTAGGTTTTAATATAGGAAGACCCCTTCTCCATGAACTGACGACATTTTCGTCGCAGGAAGTCGGTGGTTGGAGGCAACCCCAATCATCGTGAAATTCAATGGGAATGGCCTAAACCAAACAGCTAACTCCTACAGGCTCACAGCGACATACCCAGCAGGTCAAAGTCTGACTGTGGGTGATAGTAATTGTATGACAAAAGCCACATCAGTGTTGTAAGTTCAACTGATGAGTTTTAATGAAGACTTGATATCTACAGTAATGCTTATGACACTTAACTTAGCTTAGAGCCAGGATCTTTAAGGATTGACCCAGCTATTGTCTTAGGGACTGTGTAATTGCGCAGGCGTGAGCTCCCACAGGAGTTTTTAATCCAGCCCCAACTTCCACAGTCACATTAATGAGGAAATAACACCGAAATAAAGGGCCCTATTCGTTCCAAAGTTAGATTGAATAAAAGGTTGTGTGCCTACCATTAGTGTCAAAAGTTTATGATTTAATTTTATTGTATTTACCTGGTTTTAATTATGAATTCACCGGAGTACAGCTGTTTGAAAGTTGATTTTATGTTTATACTTTGCTATGTGCTTTGTGGCAAAGTCAGCTTCGACTCATTTAGAGAACTGGTTAAATTTTTCAGATAAATAATCATTATCATCTTCAATTTAGGCAGTTGAGGTTTTACCAACAGAATACCACGACGGGCATGAGCCACTTCCATCCACCGATCCGTGACTGTTACGTTGTTGTTGGCCAATCGCACTTGATGGAAGAGTCCTATACACTGAGTCTGCCATGCCATCGTCGCTACTTGACAACCTTAATCCCCAACGGTTGTTGTGTATGCGAGTTATTTTTCTCTTCAACTTGCTTATTCTGAGAACTATGTGTCTAATGTATATGTATAAGTGTATGTCTATAACTAATATGACAAATGCAACATCCAAAAAATTGGGGTCTCTAAATTGTTTTGTTCGCTATTGTTTCTCGTGGGATTTCAAGTGCAAGAGGATACTGAGATTGTTATTAAAATTATGCAATATGCCAACTTTAAAAAAAAAAATTACTTACGTAGTACCTAATGATTCATAGAAGCCGGTATATAGTTTGTATAACTGTATGGAGATACAAATTAATAAAAAAAAAACATTGCTCAATTAAAATTACTTAGCCCGCAACATTATCAATTGAAACGTAAATCCCAGAAAGTAACTCCGTATTACAAGAGCGCTTCGAAAAAGATCAACTCTAAAATCGTCATAGATCAACACTCGTTAAGGAATACTGTGTTATAATAACCGTGAAACGTTATTGAATATTCCAGTTTTTACTCATTAAAAGCTACGTTCGCGATTACCTCTATTAATTCGAGTTTCGGGGCGAGTCCGATAAAAGCCAGCCTTAATAATATTGAGCTGAGGCTATGGTTTTGGGGTGAGGGGGTGAGGGTGGCTGTCAAATTTCATGCACTAAAGCTCCAGCAATGTTCCTCTTCCCTGGTTGCTTGGACAGGTACATTTGTGTGCACATGTAGTTTTCATAAATAATGAATCCTATACTATTACATACATACATAGGCACACGACTTTTTCCCCGAATGTGTGGGTAGGCAGAGTCTCAAATGAGCCTCTTTTAATGTGGGTTGCACCATCGTGGGAAATAGACGTGACAAGTGGTGTACTCATCGCCGCGATTGCTTCCCACGACTGACTCTGCTAACGCTTTCTTCCAGTAAAAACACATTTCTTAAATAAGCTAGCAGCCAGGACCTTGTACCAACGAATCTTTAAAACAAGTCCGGGTATACAATTAAACTAGCAATATTTGTATTTTTATATTTGTAATTACGTTCTCGAAAACGGCTCTAAAGATTTTGAGAAAATTTGCTATATGGGGGTTTTTGGGGGCGAACAATCGATCTAGCAAGGTAAAATGCGATTTTCCACGAAAAAAAATTGGATAATTTGTGTCAGAATATTGAATAGTTTACCAATAAGCGCCCGAATGCCCGAATCCGATTTTTGAATTTCTTATTCTGAATTAAAATATAAAATAATGGCTGAAGAGGAACATTAGAGATTACAAGGGTAGCGATACACTTAGTAAACACGATAAGGGTAGTGATATCAGAAGAAACGATTGTACATTTAAAAAAAACCGTGCGACTCTCGGTCACGCCATATATTATTAATTGAAATCAGCTACGTTCTCAATTACAAATATTATAATTTGTGGGATAATTAATTTCAATGTGTGTATTTTTTATTATTGAGTCACCGATAAGCAGATATTAAAAACTTTTTTAAAATTTATTTATTTTGTATAAGTAACTAGTCGTTAACGCTTTAACTTGATTTTTAGTTTTGATATAAAATATAAATAAATGTAAATAACCTTTTAATGTTACTTTTGCCTCACATAATATCAAAAGTCAAGCTTATCTTGAAGCATTAGGCAGAATATAAAATATACAATAATTAGCAATTTTAGATATGAATAGCACTCAAAAGCAATTAAAACCGCTAAAACTGGCAGTATAAACCCATTATGCCCACAAAATCTTCTGAAGTCTAAAACGACACTGATCACCATTCAAATTCATATTATCACTCTCATTTAATTAATCCTTTCACTTTTCTCGTAAAATAACTATAACATAATACCCGTAAGGTTAGAATCTAATTAAAATTCTTGCAATGTTGCAAAACTCTATAACAATGTATCATGCATGCTTATTATGCTTACAATAACCCATAAACCGAGCACCGCAATAACCTTTATTGCCCATAAAACTGAAATCGAATTTGTATTTTGTACGTGATTGTACAGAAATGCACTCTGGCCGACATCGTCCATCCATGGTCCGCTTTATCTATACCATACACTGACTGATAAGAAGCTTACGAGGCGAACTTAATAAGAGTTGACTTTACCCAGCCAGATGGAAATACACCCATTTTGCTTGTACACAAGGTTTAATTTAGATTAACGCGAGAGAACAGAGAGAGGTAAGGTTCGGTTTATGCACGAAGCACTTGTTTTTCTCTAGTTCCTAGAGTATTAACAACACTAGCAACACAGCAAGTTCCTTACAATGCTTGTGTTACTTGGTTGAATGCGCTTGTTATACTTAAGGTGGTTGCTTTCGCTAACGGCGCGAAAATCAACTTTTTTCGTGTTTTTTGCTCATCACAGCTCATCAACACTTCTTCAGATGGCGAAAACTATGTTGCTGGTAATTATATGACCTAACACATAAGTTTTAATTTTTCATACAACTTGGGCATCTTCAAACGAAGAGTTAATAGGCATCTTCTAGGCGAGCGTGCTTAAATAGGCCTCATCGTCGCTTCCCATCAGGTGAGATTTAGCAAAATACAAGCCCATTTAAGAATAATAAAAAAAAAGTATCACATGAATATCATTAGTTTGGCTATGAATATGCTTGAAAGAAAAAAACATTGTAAATACCATTGAAGCACAATCGTAGCTAATCTAATGATATTTATGTGATACTATAAATTAAAAATTGTGTGTTAGGTCATATAATTACCGGCAAAATAGTTTTCGCTATCTGAAGAAGTGTTGATGAGCTATGTGGTGAGCAAAAAACACGAAAAAAATTGAATTTCGCGCCATAAGCGAAAGCAACCACCTTAAGATGCGGTTCACATTTTCATGTGAGTAATCTAAGATTCTAAGCGCCTAATTGAACAACATAGGAAAAACTGCCCCTGCTAGATACAGGGTTCTCTATAAATGTGCAAATAAATACCTACCTATTGAATACCTATTGGGGGCTACATACAAGCAAGTGCTTTTTTAACTGAACTAAGGAAGTATTAGTGCACGATTTAAATTAAAACATATTTCAATTTTAATAGCCTTTATTTAACAACCTTATAATTAGTTTACAATATGACATCGATAAAAAAAAAACAGTTATAAATGTTTGTTTTGCTTCCCAGCATAGGCCTCCCCCAGAGTCCTCCAAAGCTCCCGATCATGAATTAAAACATATACAAATGTTTATTGCGTTTTCAAAATATAATTAATAAGGTATTTTAAAAAACCAATGATGATCTTGAATGATGCTTGCCATATGAGATTTCGCTCTAGCTTAGGTCTATTTTTATATTTGCTACTCTTACACGGTGATATAATAACAAACATTACAAAGAAAATGCAGAAGATAGTGTGAGCTTGAATTTAGTTGTAACAGAACAACTAAATTCAAGTACTACCTAGATCACTAACTCTTTTAATTACCCAAAAATACCACGCTAAAGGTAACCAATTCTTCTCCCTTAATCAAATCCCCGACTTTCGGGCCTTAGAATATTTTTAACATAATTCTATAACTTAATTATCCCGTGCCGAACTAATTCGTTTAAACTTGCAGCTTCGTAGAATGTTATCGGGACACGGCTGCGTCACTCCAAATCGGGTTTTGATGTAATATGATCTTTATAACGTAGCACTTACCGACATTCAATAAGGTTCAGATATGAGCAACTACATCGGTTGAAAAACAAGGTGCTTACTAGAGTTTTGGGAACGGATATGGACTTACATAAAATAACTAATATGTATCTAATATTAGGTGGCGACCGAGATTCGCTCGGCGTTCGTTTTTGCGCTATAGGTACTCGAGAAAACATAACCTATCTTCGCAGAGGTGCGAAGTTGGGTAAGTTATTACCACAAGCTTACCACAGACACAGATAAAATAATACTATACTAGTACCACAGATTAGCGGAATAGTTACTATCTTAGAGCATGACGTCCATGGTTACTGTGAACGAATTGAGACAGCCCTAACTATTTAACTGCATTGACTGGCACAGATTAGGAAATAGCGAATAAAAATATTTCCAAAAAAAAAGGAAAATCGCTTTTTCCTAGAGGATCACGGTAGTAAAACGGTGGCCGTTATACTAAAACTTTAGTAAACACCAATTTGAAAAGTCACGCAATTCACTTCCATTTCATTTTACTACACAAGTGCTCTTTAAACGAACTACATTGTTTAAAATGCCACCAAAATAACACAAAATAACTCTAGAAAACACTAGGAAAATAAATAAAATAAAAGCAGACGACGTCGCGTCTCTTTTCTAAAATGCCGGAAAGAGTCCGATCAAATTGGTTAATCTTTGAGTCATCATTACTTTGAACAGTAAAACTACTCGGACGTGTGTTTTTCAATCTATTCCAAACAGTTCTACTTCACCTTAAAGTATAGTAGAGGACCAACAGTATAACCTCTTCGAACAGAGGATCGTTATAGTACCTATTGCTCTCAATCATACCACAGATTCACACAATATCGGTTTTTGTTGCCAGAGTGAAACCTCTATAAGAGTATTACAGTTTCTTCTATGATCGAGGCTTATGAATATTCAGATCAGGTAATCATGGCGGGGTAAATACGATTAGTTTGTGTCAGGTTGCCGGCACCAGCCACTTGGTTTGATGAAGGCAATTTACGTTTACCCCGGCTTGAACTTGGCACTTTTAAGTTGTGAGCTTACGGTTGGTTTGTGATCTTTGGGTATAATCTGATATAGGCTACACAAGATAGGCTATAATAAGGTTGTACGAGATTGCAGTAATCTGGAGTTTAATCAGATATAACTTCACTGAAAGCTAAAATTTATAAGTATTCTCGAAACTTAAATGTACATGATATGACAATATTAGGTAAATTACAACTAGGGCATGGCGGTATTACACTTTTATGGAAAACTGGTATTGATTCGCTACTAAGATTTTAACACCGAGACCCCTGTTTTCAGTTGGTATTCGGTATTTCCCTTTAAAATAATTGCAAGAAAAATGCGGTATGTTTGTGATACATTTTATTTTTAACCATGATAAAATTCTGTACTATCAATAGAATAATATTTTTCAGCAGGTCTGGTTGGTTAGTGTATATCTACATACCTACACGCACCTACACACAATCTTTGCCATGCCAAAGTATAGCTTTTTAGTAGTCAGATTCACCAGACAAACGGAGAGACTTGGCGAAACTATAAGGATTCCTTGTTCCTACGAAAGTTCTTCTTCTTCATCATATTCTTCATTACTGAAGGTCGTGCCCGTCTTGAAAGGATTTAGTAGAGATGCTGACGAGCTTATTCCACGCTGTTCTATCCTCGGCTTGTCTCAGGGCAGCGGTGATAGGGAGGCCAGTGAGTGCCTTGACTTGATCAGACCAGCGACTAGGTGATCGGCCGCGCGGTCTTTTTCCATCCACTTTTCTCACTACAACCAGTTTTTCAAGGTTATCTGGCTGTATTCGGGCTATGTGTCTAAAATAACTGAGAACTCGCTGGTAGCACATGGTGGTGAGTCTGGTCTTGATGGCCAGCTGGTCAAGTATAGACTTGTTGGTTCCTTTTGCCGTCCACGGGATGCGCAACATTCTCCTCCAGCACCACATCTCAAAAGCGTCTATCTTTTTTCTATGCACCGCTTGGATCGTCCATGACTCGGAGCCATACAAACGGAAGTTACGGATCCCTAAAAAGAGAACAAATATTTTCCCGCGGAAAACACGTAACACCTATCTGAAGTTTCCCTACTAGTTACAGCACCTAACTAACCTAGCGATAGTTAGTAGTACCTACGACTAGCTAATTTACCCAAGTAACATTCAAATCCATTTAATCAGACTATACAAATTATCCAAACAATGATATTGTTATAACTTTTGAACCTATCATGGTTATGTACATAATTTTCACTAGAAACGGGATATTTACCATGATTTTTGAGTTTTAAATGTTCCCGATATTTCCCGATCCCGATATCGGGAACATTTAAAACTCAAAAATCATGGTAAATATCCCGTTTCTAGTGAAAAATATTGATATTGTTGCTTAACATTCTATAGTTTTGTTATGTAAAAGGGGTATTGTCATCATGTATAATTTATTTTCTACCAATACCGTAAAGCGGTGTTTTGCTGTTTCAATACCGGTCTAATTACAACATACATATACCTACGCACTATTAGAAAGCCTTTGTACCTACATGATAGATTTGCTACTGGGTCTTGGTACTTTCCAGAAGCCATGCTCGAGCTTACGGCTGCCTGACAGTAGTTACTTCCAACATCTATATTTTGAACGATAATATTTATCTAATTTTCACTAGAAACGGGATATTTACTATGATTTTTGAGTTTGCAATGTTACCAATATTTCGGCACAGTTGCATGCGCCATGATCACGGGAGAACAAACTAAAAGTCTTTGCGAGTAGATGTTATTGGCAGATATATCGATCTACCCTCTTTTTCACTCTTTTATTACGAACGGTACCACTACCATCGGTTTCATTGTCACACTTCACACCAACTCGACACACAACACTAACGTTATCCGGACGCGTAGCAGGTACCACACTTTTTTGATTCTTACACATTCTCACCACAGGCTTCAATACTCCAGATAATTGAAAACCATCTTCTCTATTGAGATTTCTGTACAACAAAACATATCGGGAACATTGCAAGCTCAAAAATCATGGTAAATATCCCGTTTCTAGTGAAAATTATGTACATAACCATGATAGTATCAAAAGTTAGTATTTTAAAAATACTAACTAAAAATTAAAAACTAGGTCGATTAAGTTTGACGACCTCTGTGGCGCGGGGGGAGTGACTGCTGAGATGCAAGAGGTATCGTTTCCCACTGTGGTACAAATAATATTCTAATAACCTGTAAATATTTTTTCCTTGGCTGGGTGTTGTGGTACCATGGTACTCGTAGTTCCTGATACCCACGATATCCTAGTTTGTATCAAGATTATGTATGTGATTGATGAGTGTATGTTAAAATGACAGTAGTCATCTCTTAGTCCAAAACTCGATTTACTATAACATCTTACAAAATAAAGTGATTCAACAGAATGTTCATACGAGTTTCTGTTATAATAATAGAGGTTAAATTGCAGTATCATCGCATCCTTCAGCACTGCGCCCATACTAAAAGCGTGTTTTGTATGGAACTTCATGGGTCATCAGCATCGCTTGTACGTTCGTGATCGTATCCTGTCGTTATTGCCTAAACGCTCTCAATCTATGGGATTATTACCTCAACCAATTAAACAACTTTTAATATGTTTATTTACCCTAGAGCCTTCCAAAACTCTGTATTTCAACGATTCCGTTTAAGTTTACAACTGACCAATTGCTGTACCTGCGTGTTCTAGAAACATAGAATAATGCGACTCTAAGTCGCAGTGTTGTTTGTTTGCGCTAGAAATGGGTATAATTATTTCGGTACCTATAATAGCTAGATGATTATTTTATTTCGGTCTATTAAATACTAAATTGCCTGTACGCTTCTAGAAAGACCTCACATAAAACGAGCTCCTGGGAATACACAGCCCATTTATTCTCGTTACCTTTCTTAATTAGTAATTTATTTGATGTCATACTATTCTATAAAGGCTTTATCAATAAGAAATAAGACAAGCAATGTAACGTAAATAAATAACTAACAGTTAGAATAATAAACGTGTACCCGTACGTACGTGTACGTCTCCTCTTTAAATGGGATTAGGTGTGATTTCGCCAAATCCCTCATTTTGAGCTCACGTAATTAATGGACGCCCAACTACTTAGTACAGTATTATTTTATCTGTGTTAGTACATACTATAAACAGCGGTAGCAAATATCCACTTTCGACATTCTTGCTCTATAACAAATCTCTCTTGTATTTTTTTCTTACACAATGTACTGGAGCAGTTCACAGTGAGCTATTTTCGAAGGAAATATTATTTTGTGTATAATGTACGTTCCAATCATCGCACAAAAAGCCAACACATTTAGGAATCCAAAAGGAAATCAACGCGGAAATGAGAATTGTCATACATTTCGTGAATTGTGTCACAAATATCATTTTACCAACTTCGGTTTCCCATTCCACCAAAATGTAGATTGTACGTTTGTACTATTATCTTAACCTGAATTTACGCTTATTTTGTTTAAGGGTATGCATTTAGAGTAGCGATACGAAAACGCATAAAAACACAAAAATAAAAGTAAGTATGTTACTATTATAACTCATTAAAAATCAGGGTTCATTATAATCAACGCCCGAAAAACCAAAACTTCATAAAATCAATGTTTAAACAAATATGTATATGCTGCGTAATCGAAAATATAAATCTACTTGGCTTTTCATAATACCTACTATAAACAAGTATTTGTAACTCTTATTAATTTTATCAACCTAGCTTTATGTTGAATCAGGATAAAGCCGCCAGATTCCACTTTAACCAGTCAGTTTTTGGTTATTTAAATTAGAAGCGCAACTTATAAGTTATGAAATGATTTTATAATTGAGAAAAAAAAACTAAATCTTATTTTGGATTCTTGTTTGCATTTGGAAATATAATGAAGATTATCATATAATATAATAATATATTATTCACTGCAATTAACTATGAAGATTTTTCAAAACACGCCTATTTTCAGCGTCATAAAACGACCCGCATCGCCACCAATAAAATATATTGCTTCACAATAATTGATGTGACCACCGTCAGTGTTTATACATAGATTACCACAAATAAGGACTTCAGTACCTAATCATTTAGTTCATGATAGCCCTCAGGTGTAAAATCCATCACTATTAAAGGCATTGACCGAATATTTATTATAATAAGAGTTGGTAGAGAGAGCGTATTCAATCTTCAAGCAGATTTATCTGGATAAAGGTATTAATCTATTCTTTAAATTGTGGGTTATCATCAATCATCATCATCAGTCGCAGAAGTCCACTGGTCGTCTCATGTAGGCTTCCCCGTATACGAGAACAAAATAAACTTATGCTACAAGTAAGCAACAATGGAATACGAAACAAAGAAAAGATACATGATCCTCAAAAAAAACTTGCATTTTTTTATCATATATATATATACCCTTAAATAAGCTATAAGTACTCAGAAGAAACACAAGAAATCAGTACAAAAGAGTGTTCATAATAACGTCTCTCCATTCTCTGTACTGTAATCATCTCCCATTCCGAATTCGTTAAACTTTTTTCATCTCTGTTCACATCTGCTCGGCTCTTTGGTTGTCGTTTTTCGATTTTCTCTCGCTTAAATTGTATGATTTTACTTTGGCGAGATTACAAACTAAACAACGACTACGTGTAATCATGGACTTAAAAATAAATTAATGTTTGAAAAAATATTGCATGCGTTTGCTGCAAGATAATATCCGTATATTCTACTATAATAGAATGTACATGATAGTTATTTTTACTAACATCTAATCAAGAGATTTGGTAGACCTTCTTTCAAAATTGGGGTTTCAAATAGAGGAAGGGTCTTCCAAGGGATTCAATATGTGTTTTAAAAAAACATAGGTAATAAAATAGTCAAAAATCATAACATCTTAATTTCAGTCTAACGCTGAACAAAAGCCAAAAGTGCTTGACAAAAGCCGCCCCTAGACCACGATGAACACATATGCGAAGACGCGGGTGAAAGAAATGCTTTTTTTTGTATGCTACTTGAATGACGGAACAAGCAGATGGCCCACCTGATGTTAAGCGGTAACCTCTGCCTATGAACAGTGCATTACTTCATAGGTCACGTCCACCTAGGACGCACCCTATGTGGTATTGCACTGCGCCCGCTACCCTGAGACATAAAGATATAAAGTCTCATGTGCCTGTAATTTCACCGGCACCTTTCCTTCAAACCGGTCACAGCAATGCGAGCACTACTGCTTTGCGGCAGAAATAGGTATGGTGGTAGTACTTCCCCGGACGAACTCTTTCACAAAAAAGTTCTACTACTACGATACTTACTTAAACTAGTCACTTTTGCGAAATATTTCTGTTGCGAAGCGGATCTTCCCTAGTATTTCGATGCTAACTGTTAAAACTTTAATACTAGTACTAGCAAGTGTGTTTCTCTAACGTATTCCCGTCTTGCTGTCGGTGATTGGTCGAACAGGGCTCCAAGTGTCTCCCTACGTGACCTGTACGCTAATGGAATCCGGTAGCGGATCCAGCCTCGGATGAAGCGACACCTAGACTCGAGTGCGCACGAAGGATGCATATTTCTGTATGTAAGCGCATGATTGTCATTTTCGATACTTTGGTCGATATTTTAAACACGCTTAATTTTTAATAAGCTTGACTTGTAATATTACTTATACAAACTAGTATCTTACAAACAATCTAATCAAATATTGAAATTGATTTTTCGACCACATCCTGGTATTCGATTGAACTGAACTTTGGCAAAGGTACCTGTCAAGTTCCGATAACAATACCTCAATGCGGCCTCCGTACCGGACAATACAATATTATGGTGCCAGCGAGCTGATCTGATGATGGAGACGGAAGGTGGACAACGGAACTCCTAGGTGATTAATAGTAGCCTGGCAGTGTTTGGAATCATTTCGATCAGCTCACGGTTCCGATTACTAATTTTAGAAAAGCGTGTATAATACTGGAAGAAAGCGTTAGCTGAGTCAGTCGTGGGAAGCAATGGCGGCGATGAGCTCACCACTCGTCACGTCTATATTCCACGATGGTGCAACCCACTGTGAAAAGAGGCCCATTGAGGCTCTGCCTACCCCTTCGGGGAAAAAGGCGTGTGTCTATGTATGTATGTAAGTGTTCTGTAAAAAAAAATTTTAATAGAAAACAATTTAGACGTCTAAAAATAAACAAGACTGATACCAATCCTATTAAATTCCAAATTCCAATGATGACCTTCTTGGCGTGGCGGGCGAATCTGGCTGAGACGAGAGAGTTCGATTCCTGTTGCGGGACAAATGTGCGCATGATATGCAAATATTTGTTCCGTCAGGGTTATTGTGTAATGGTGATCGAAGGTTCCAATATCCACGAAAAAGGGAATCCTAGGGATAAGAACTATTTATTTATTTATTACTATAACTAGGTATGTATGTGAACGGTTGGGTATAGAAATAATCAGTTTCAAATTATCTGATCACTGCGTATATCTCAGTTAAGGTTCTATCATACAATGAGAACACACAGAAATCGTATGAAGAACCAGTAAGTACAGTGTTGTAGTTTTGAAACTTGCTCGAAATAGTTGAATCCGGAGGTGATTGGTCCTTGCAACCAGGTATATCCAAGTGTAGTCAGTTTTACAATTTTATTCCCTGTTTTTAGTACTGAAACGTGATTGATAGGATTACAGGCGTGACCATGAGATGTCGACGTGTATTCAAACATTGTTCAGCGGTTGAATCTACGAGTACTTCACAAGTAATATGTCTGGCTTGTTAACTTTCATAGTTTCGTTATATTGTCAAGGTATTATTGGAACGGACTGACTGAAAAGAGACTTTTTTTTTGTTAATCGTTAAAAAACAAGTGATTGTTGCGTCGTGTCCCAACAACTCTAGGCTGAGATAAATATACGTTACTTAGCATGTACGAGTACTAATGCTTAGCAATACTCTGTCCCTCTCTAGCAGGCGTGATTTGATATGTGTGTGAAAGTTCCAGGGATAATAGATAAGCAGCATCAACAGCCTATAGAAGTTCACTGCTGGATCCTCTCCATAGATTGGTACGACGAACGCTGATTAGCCGCTTTCATCCATCGACTTCTTGCGACCTTCAATGGAGAGGGGGCCTGCATCTTACACTGCGTCGTCCGCGGTTGCCACTCGAGTATCCATCTTTCCAAACGTTTGTCAGTTCTGTAACCTATTTGGCCTGCCCATTGCCACTTCAACGTGCTAATTCTGAGCTACATCGGTGATTTTGGTTCTCCCACGGATCTCTTCATTTTATCACGTAGTACTCTAAAAATAGCTCTTTCTATAGCCCTCTACGCGACTTTCAAACGCAAAAACAATTGACTGACAACTGTATTTTACTAGATGAATTATTATTTTGAAAACGACAAAAATGACGTACAATCCAACAGGGAAGACAATTTAACCTAACAACATCTGTGAAGTGGAACTTCCTCGAGGGGTGCATTGAAAAACCCTAATTGGATAGGTGCTCAAACATCGTAGACGGGTGCGAGCGTCGATATTTTATAGCCAGAAGCGTTATCTTACGTTTTGCGAAGCTGATGTTTTAGTATAGGTACGGTCAATTTCGAAATAGTATTTACACAGGGTAAATACCTACGAACAAATTATGTGATAAGGTCCCTATTAAACTTCTTTATCCTAGAAATAGAAATGTTATAAATAATCTGCCTTATTCCAGAAAAAGACAAAATAGAACAAAATCAACTTGGTCAATGTTTGCTAAAACTGTCAAAAACAAAACTATGACATGAAATTGTCTATACCATCTCTTTTATGATTTTCAACCGAACCGAAGGTTCTCTATTCGGTTGCATTGTTTTTATGTTAGTTTTGTTATTTATGTCATAACTGCTAAACCGATTTGATTTTTTATTTTATTTTTACGGATTGGTCCCGTTTGTATCAAAATCCAGTTCTGATGATGGGATCCATGAGGAATTGAGGGAACTCCTCAAATATTATAGGCATACAAAAATATATACATTTAAGTATGTAAGTTTATGCATGTTATATTTAATAACGGCCAAGTGCGAGTCGGACTCCACAGGAAGGGTTCCGTACCATCATACAAGATTTAACACTACATGTTTTACTTGTTTTTTTATTGTTAGCACCCGAATATATGTTTTTATAACATCTATATTACTCATTTTTTTATTAATTTGATGTGTCTACTTATTATGGTTCAAGAGATAGGTAACAGCCATGATTATCGAGCAAAAAACACCAAAAAAAACTACCAAACAAGGAAACAGACGTTCAAGTGAATTACAGAAACACACGCCTTTTTCCCCAAAGGTGTAGGCAGAGCTTTAATGGGCCTCGTTTCACTGTAGGTTGCACCATTGTGGAATATAGACGTAACAAGTGGTGAATTCATCGCCACCATTGCTTCCCACGACTGACTCGGCTAACGCTTTCTTCTAGTAATAATATGCTAGCAGCCAGGACAAAACTTATACCAACGAATCTTATCAACAAGTCCGGCTAATCCCTTAGTTGGCTTTTACGACATCCACGGGAGGAGACAGAGGGGTCTTAGGCCAGACAATCGCGTTAAAAACGTGCACATTGATAAAAACACGTGTAATAAAACCAAGCCACATTTTTTTTAATGACAAAACGAATTACCTATTCAATGAAGATCAAAAAAATATTGCTCGCAACAGATCATCCACGTGGAACTTGTTCAAATAGCCACGCATAGAGTAACCCAATTAAAGCCTTTTTTTTTATTAAAAGTATTATTTCTAAATATTTACATTCAATGATCTATTCGGGACTGTAAGCTTGGAAATTACAGTTATATTCTGCAAAATTAAATACCGTTCCTAGTCTTGTACCGATTTGAAAACGGTCTGTCTCTTAGATTGATTTATCGGGGCCCAGGGGCTTTCGACGCGTTCCTCAATGTTAATGGAAATCGAAAAGGCGTGTCTTTTTCATTTTCCACCAATGGCTTCGGTTATACAATTTAGCATTCTTTCGGATAAGTTTAAAAGACAACGTTTTAGAGAAGAGACAGCGAAGTTTAAAGAAACAACATTGAACGAGTGAGCGAAGTCATTGCAACAACTGTCTGTTTGGTACTTGCGTACAGGTCGTATTTTTCAACTAAACTTGACGTAGCTTGTTATAGAGGTTCTACAATTTCATACTTTTTTTTATCTTCGGCTATTTTTGGTTGGAGTCGTATATCTCCAAAAATGGGAGAAGTTCGTTGCGGCGCCATTTACTGCCCGATTTTGGTTATACAGAAACATTCAGTACTCAATTCTAATACAGCAAGATCAGTCAAGAGGTTGTCAAGACCGCGATGCCTACACTGTTCGCAGCAGAACTACTAATGATTAGGTACTAGAACCAATCATAATTTGGTGGCCTTAAGGTAGGCTTGATCTTTTGCAGTTTACTAATTCGGGTTTAGTAAAAATTCAGGATATCAAACGCATTCTAATTTATGGTTCTAGCACCAATTCCTAACGAAGTTTTTATTCACAGTTTGAGAAAGTTGTACTAGGCTTATGTAAAGTCGGCTCAATTTAAAAACTTCATCTTCAGACTTTGTTTATTTTAGTTTTCATGTCGTATTTCATTAGGTTCATAGGTTGTACAATAGACCATCGAGGAAAATTACCCGCATTATTTGTGAAGACCGGCGATGCTCGAGTACTGAACCTCAGCACGCTACTGAAATTTACACCTGTCTGTTTTATTTTAAGAGTTTTCGGCTCTCTACAAAGACAATTAAGTAAAATGACTCTGAGATTTACAGAGATAAAGCAAATATTGTTTTCCAGAGCTACTTTAGCAGCACGTTTCGTTTTACAGTAATGCAAACAATCGTTTTGAAAAGTCAATTAACTGTCTCGGGGGCGCTGGACTTGTTTTCATTTTATATTGTTTTTTTCCAAGAAAAACGATCGTGGCTATTCTACGTTTGCAATAAAACTAAGAACAAAAGTTTAAATCTATACTTATATTTATTTCTTTGACGAACCGACCTACTGTATACTCAAAGGCCCTTCTCCCATTACGATACGCACAGGCGATTTAAGTATCCTGAAGGTATCCTGCAAGTCTCTGAGACTAGTTGCCGCCAAGTATCTCACATAAATTTCAATGCAGGCTCGCACACTAGCCTGCATTCAAATGTATGTGAAATACTTGGCGGCGACTAGTTTCCGAGACTTGCAGGATACTTGAATCGCCTGTGCGTATCGTAATGGAAGAAGGGCTTAAGGGCGTGTGTAATCGCCACAACTTTTTAACCGCGCTAGCAGACGAGCGTATTTTAACAAAAGTGAATTTTATAATAACTTTATAACTCCCGACTATTTTCAGTGATCCAACACCAGTTTTCATATAAAAATGCGCTAAAACTTATTTTAACGAGCGAAAAATGTTTATTGCAGTGCCTACACCTAATTAAGAACCATCGCTGATGAACCACAAACCCTTTTATATAAAACCACGTCTACATCGGTCTGGAGATACATGGGAACACTCGTTTGGATACACAAATAAAAAGTCGCAAGAAGTCGGTGGATGGAGGCGGCTCAATATATCATACGTCGTTTCATTGGGGGAAGCCTCTATCGAGCAGTGGACTTCCACAGGCTGATGATGATGATGATAACCAACTGATTACCTGCAGCAACTATTTTCAACTTATACTCGTATATTGCGAAGGCAATCAATGTTTGTACACGCGTATAGTGTGGTTTGAAGGCGCGAAAACTACGGTGTGGGCGTGAAAACATTTGCCAGCACAGTACCTATGTCTTTTTCTTCCACTCTCCCCTGTCAGCTATGTCACCTCATCATTCACTCCCTCTCATTCATATACTCTCTCACGCAATCCATCCATCTCTTCTTCCTTTCGATCCACTTACATTTATATTCTCATTACTCTCTTAAGCTAAGGCCAAACCTACGCGTTCAGCCCGCGTCCGCGGTTGCGTGCACGGTGGCGATCAATGGTAAGACAATGGATCGCCACCGTGCACGCCACCGCGGACACAGCCTGAATGCGTCGGTTTGGCCTTAGCTTTAGTTACATGCAATTTCATCCCTACTTATAACATGCCTATATCAAGCTAAACGATTTCCTTTCAACTTTTTTGTCAATGGGGCAATTTTCAACCTTTTGTAAATTAATTCTTCATTTTTTTCATTTTTGTCTCCCCACCATTCAACATTCTCATCTCTGCTGCGTGCAACCTTCTGTCGTCCTTCTTCTTCATGGCCCAGTATTCCGATCCTTACCTAAAGATGTATGATTTCGGATATGTAAATTTTACCCTTCAACTTGAGGCATGTTCATGTCGCATATACATATATAAAAAAAACACGTTTTACTTAAGAGGCTGTCAAGAGTCAAAAAGCCTTTTTAGGGTTCCGTAGTCAAAGACAAGGAACCCTTATAGATTCGTCATGTCTGTCTGTCTGTCTGTCTGTCTGTCTGTCTGTCCGTGTATGTCACAGCCATTTTTTTCCGAAACTATAAGAGCTATACTGTTGAAACTTGGTAGGTAGATGTATTCTGTGAACCGCATTAAGATTTTTACACAAAAATTGAAAAAAAATCAATTATTTTTGGGGTTCCCCTCACATAGAACTGAAACTCAAAAAAAAAAAATTTTCATCATACCCATACGTGTGGGGTATCTATGGATGGGTCTTCAAAAATGATTTTGAGGTTTCTAATGTAATTTTTTTCTAAACTGAATAGTTTGCGCGAGAGACACTTCCAAAGTGGTAAAAAGTGTGTCCCCCCCCCCCCCCCCCCCCCCATAACTTCTAAAATAAGAGAATGATAAAACTAAAAAAAATATATGATGTATGTGTATTAACATGTAAACTTTCACTCAAAATTGGTTTGAACGAGATCTAGTAAGTAGTTTTTTTTTAATACGTCATTAATCGTAATCCATCCAAGAACTTTTATATTATGTTACTTGCTGCTACGGAACCCTTCATGGGCGAGTCCGACTCGCACTTGGCCGCTTTTTTTATACGTATTTTTAGCAAAATCTAACACAGTTTAAGACAACTAAAAATATATTATGTTCATCTTCATATTATTTCCAAGGGCATAATCGAGCCCAAAACACGATATCGATAAATTTATCGATAAAAAAAATCGTGAACTTACATCTACAATGCTCTTTATAACGCGTAAATATCTCTATTACCTTAAGTATACATTGATAAAATTAATAAAAGTAACAAATAATATTATTTGAAAGGGCATGCTAGATTTATATTTTCGATTACGCAGCAAATATTTGTTTAAATACCGTTTTTCGTGATTTTCGTTCACTTTTCAAAGCGCGAGCGCTGTTTTGTCACTCTCTACCTTACCAGAATTTTGTTGAGTTACATAGTGACGGAATTTAGATATTGTCTGTCTCTTAAGTTCCTTAATTGTCAATTTACAGAGCAGCTCTATTTTCATCCGGTCGGTCTATTCCAGCATGTGTGCGATTTTATCTATTTTCCATGTTACATTCAGTTCGTACAGTTTTATAGTTGACAGTACGTTGAAATAAATTTGTTTAATTGGATAAAAGTTTCAATATTCATGTGTATCATTGATTATTAGTGAAAAAAAATATCTAATTCAGGAAGTGCGAGTATAGGTGAATGTAGATAAGCGTCCACAGGTTAGTATCGTACGCAACGGATAGATAAGACACCAAACAATTTTTTTTTGTATGCTTGTTCATACAAGTACCTTCCACTGATCTGCACACACACATCTGAATTCTTGTATAGTATTTTTTATGCGATCCATCCAATGCGTACGACGCAAACTATTGGAGAATCTTAAATAAAAAATGTATAGAATTAAAGTTTATTTGGCACAAACAAACATATAAAGTCACACGCCGTTTTCCACGAAGGGGTAGGCAGAGCCTCAATGGACCTTTTCATCGTGGGTTGCGCAATCATGGGAGTAAAGACTTGACAAGTTGTGAACTCATTTCCGCCATTGCTTCCCACGACTTAAACGGCTAACGCTTTCTTCCAGTAATAACAAATTCACATTAGCTAGCAGCCAGGACAAATCTTATACCAACGAATCATACTAACAAGTCCGTGTAATCCCTTAGTAGGCTTATATATATATATTTCATTTATTTAATCAATCAACAAGGATCATTGTGTTAGTAAAATACATTTGACAATCTACACTATGGTTAGTACTCGTAAGAATAATTACAATTGAATACTACAAACTAACTAACATTGATAAATATGACATCATCATCATCCGCCTGTGGAAGTCCACTGCTGGGCATATCAAATCATTTAATTATTTAAACATACAACAGGTTAAATATAATAAAAATTAAATTAAAAAAAATTAAAAATGTCAATACATGTCATGTCACAAAATTATTTAAATTATTTATAAATGTCATATTTGAAGTGATTGTCATTAGTGAGGGCATGCATCATAGTGCAGTGGTACATGTATACGCACCTATTTGCGAATATGCTCAGAATACCATTGGAGCTGGCCCGGACCCTGCGCACCAGAGATGTCCCCCGCTTGCGCATGATGACATCCACGGAGGAGATGGTTGTCTCTTCACATATAAACAAGGGAAACATTATTTGACATGTTGATTATCTGAAGAACAGCGTTTTTAGCGTCTATCATCAGTCGGGATCTAGCTGAAATTTCGCGTTACGAGGGGTTCATTGGCTAGATTTTAGAAATATTGATCAGTCTGGAAGTGCTAAATAAAACTAAAATCAGAAAGCTAGAACGTATAAGTACTTGTAGTTTTGTACTGAATCTTACAGCTAAGCAATAGCGCTTCTAGCTAAGTGTATCAACGAGTCGCTCTTGTATAGCGACCCTTTTTGACTCTAATCCCCATCGTAGTGACTTTGAATTCAATTATTTTGAAACACAAATAGGTTTCAGCAAATTAGCTTTTGCTAAATCTCAAAGAAAAAGTCTTACAAAGATTCAATTAAAAGCTATAATCCGTTCGGATCGAGAAGTAGGTTGTTTAATTAAAAGAGTAGTTGCTGATAGGGCAGATCCCTTTCAGGTGCGTAATCAAGTGCTTCAATTAATTTACTTATCAGTGTTTTGTTTCGATTATCCGATTTGACTGTGTTGTTTTAATAAGACTGCTCTCCTATTTAAGGCTGTCAGAATTCATATAAATTGATGTATTGCTAAGTAGTAAGATTAAAAATCCATGAAATAGTAAAAACTGCGTATATATAATACGTAGGATAATTTCGATTTTGTGGCTACCTCGTCAAATTAGATTATTTTATAAGATAGAGTTGGTAAAGTCCACCACCATGCCTGATATACGTGTTTTAAAAATTTATCAGAAAAAATAACGTTTTTTTTTCTTAGTCGTGCCTAACCTTTACTGATAGCTTTGATTTTTGGTAAATATTCCGTGTACAATACAAGGGGAATGCCCGCGGCTTCGTCCGCTTGAAATTTCATCACTTCCCATTCCTTAAATAAACTATAGTTTTCACTTTGCGATTACATAAGGCAAACGATTACGAGTAAAATAAACAAAAACTTTTACGAGAAAATGGTCGAAATTAAATCAGTTTATTGGATAAAGCATAGTAGGATAAATTTATGAGTTGGTTTCTTAGGGCCCTGATATATTTTAGATTTTTGAATTAAAATACTTTCTTCATTGTACATATATTTAACGCACCCGTTAGCAGTAAGTATTATCGAATTTAACTGATTATAAATAGTTAAGGAAGTATCGATATTTCCGTCGCATCTGTTATATTTCTCATCTATAAATTAGCCAAAAGCCAAACCTTACGTCGATATAACCGCAGAGCTCGCGCTTGCAAACAAAATACTTCTAAATGATTTATCGACGGCTCCCACAATTGTGGCGCGAATCTCTCGCACGAGCTAAATATCAATGACAGTAAGAAAGATTTATTATGTTTCATGAAGAGGGTAAGTTTCGCTGCAGTGGGCTAACCGATAGCTTTGAAGAATAGTTGTCTAAGTGGCTTTGATTCGAACACGTTCAGTTCTGTTTAAGTTATTTGCATATTCAGCTGTAAAAAAAATTATATTGTAAGACGTAAAACTTATAAGATCACGTACGCTACGCTACGTCGCAATGGCGCTACGATGCTACGACTTAACGTTGCGTTGACGTTACGCATCATATGTAGCTTCTGAAGAGAACGTAGTGGTGGGTTCTATCGTTTGTAAAAAGTCCGAATAGTCCGTGAAGAGGCAGGTGTCGTAATAAAAACATTGTGCATCAAAGGACTCGTCTGCTTGCACTGAATCCTTTCTACACACGGGTTCTTTTTACTACTAGCCACAATTTACTATTCAAGGCTAACCATACTCTAGACAGGGTGACGGAGAAAGACCATTTTTTATTTGTTCTATATTTATCTGCGATCACTCTACAGACTATGAGCAGATTTGGTGTGCATAGAAGGGCTTGTAAGAGAAGAGGTCCAGCGACCAATTCTCGTTTACTGTGTATCACGTTGAAAAATAATGACATGAAATATTCTTTCTCAACATATACAAAATAATAATAACATTCATCTGAAGACATCTTCGGCCTAGTTCACGTCTTTGGAATGATTGAATAAAAAAGTTTAGTCACTAACGATTTTTTACGTTTTCGTTTCCTAGATTCTTGCATTTTGACCATCAACGACGTTGTCGATAAAGTTGTAACAATGGAACTAGCTATGAAAGTAATTCCTGAAATGGTAACCTTATGAAAACTTTTGAAGTTTTTATGGATAAACTTAGACGCAGACAAAGTCACGGGGCATTGTAATTTTATTTCGAAAATTAGAATTTTCCAAGAACCAAAAAGGAAACGAGATAATGGAAAATAGATTGCAAGCGAAAAACAACAACAAAAATCAACAAAATACCTTATCCGAGCTATCAAACGATAATCGATTTTCAAAATGAAATCTTTTGAAAACCCTTACGATATAGTATAAAGCGGTCGTTTAGCAAAGAAGAAAATGCGATTAAATTAAATTTCCGTCAGAAGGAAGTCTCAAAGGCCTTCCGATATCCGCAATATCTGAGTTAGGATCGTAGATTCCTTTACTAGCTTCAGTCTTTTCGTGTTACAAATTCATGGCAATATGCATCTACAAAGTCTTTGGATTAGTTAAACGAGTAGTAATTATGAACTTATGCCTAATAAAGGATAACCCTATACATACCAGTTTTTACTCCGTTGAAATCTATATACATTTTGGCTTAGCTTGGGGCTAGATAATGTTGTGTGAACTTGTCCAGCATTATTTATTTATTTATTATTTATTTATTTTAAACTCGCCAAAAACATCATCATAATAAATCCTAAAAATATTTTCTTAAATGTAATTAAAACAGCAAACAGCTATAATTATTTCTAAAATACGAATTCTCAATCGCGTTCTACATTTAGCTGGAAAATGAGTCAGTTACAGTGCAGAGAGTAATATTGCAAGTTATCGTTCGCTTAGATTATGGCACTTGGACTTGCCGACTTCACAGTTTATTGCTACCTGATTTACGAACTGTTAGGAGAAAGTTCTATCAAAATTAAGTTATAACTATAATCTTCCTTTTAGCAAAAAGGCACTGACTCATTCTTATAAACTCGAAAATTTACAGGAAAGGATTTTTTTAAATTTAACCTTAAGTAAAGTGTTAAACTTTGTACGAAAACAGTATAATTCTGTGATATACGAGCAACATTGAATGCCTTATGACAAGGCCTACCATAAGCATTTAATAGTACATTATTGCAAAGGCCGCGAAATAGGCAATTGCAGGTCGAGTATGAGTATAAAGGCCGAGCCATAGGCCTTCACTAATACGAGACAGGCAATTGCCATTTCCGCCGAGGCATGTACAGTGCTTTTCTCAAAATAATGCAGGGAAATAAAACATAATTATAATATAGGTACATTTAATTTAATTAATACTAAAAGTTACATTTACCTTCGTTGCTAAGTATAGATCAACTAGGGCTTTTATTAAAAATTGCTTTATGTTTTTGCCAGTATTTTATTTTTATTTTAGCTTTTTAATCCTGTCGGTTGTCGTAGATTTCTATTTTTTCAAGTTAATGCCGTTTTTAACATGAACTGTACATTTCAGCATGGCATCAACTGCCCATAATGTAGATGGCTTTTTAGTTTTAGCAATCTTATTAAAATACGCCAAAAATACTGTTTGAGAGAAAATGTTCTCTTTTTTCTCGTTTTTCCAACTCATTAAATTTTCAGATAATTTCATGTAATTATTTTTCTTTTGATTTTGCTGGAAGCAGGTTCTCCATTGCCAATTTGGCTTCTGATCTGGTGGAGTACAATCAATCTCCATTTCACTCTCGGAACCGTTAAAACTCATTATAATTATTAATATATATTCATTAAGTATGTAAATAACAAATCAATACGAATTTTCAGCTTTGCTGCCAATTTTTTTATATATCACCTTTGTCGAAAGCACAGAACAGCTCTTCGAAAGGCAAACGCATTTATCTATACAGCCACGTGAACGTAATTTGTACTAAACAAAGAGGTTTGAGTACTTTGGTGTGCCAATAAAAGAGATCCAATCAAAGAGTATTTAATAACCCCAGCCCGCCGTTTCATACAACATTCCAGGAGGGCAATTCCCGGATTGTAGAGATTAAGTTCGAACATATTTCGAAAAAAGATAGCGACTGTCGAAGTAAATCTTAATTTGCTATTCTCGTTATGTCACAAATAGACATAAGTCGACCAAAATCATTCAAATCGAATACGATTTGATGGTTATTGTGATATTTTCGTGACATTTTTTGTAGACATTCAAGCTTCGACATTATCTCTAATTTAGAGATAATCACTACAATCCGAGAATTGCCGTCCTGGAGCGCTGTAATGTTCTAAATTCATAAAACGGTCCTGCAATGGATTTTATTTTCTTTGTCCGTAAATTCGATACATCGCGTGCTCTTTTTATAAAAATAATGACAATATTTCCATGCATGTTTGAGAAAATATGTTTTTAATATTTGATTGCGTGAGGGTCCAATAAGATCGGCTAAGAAAAAAGTAGAAATAGAAGTGTGAAGAGGATTTATCGTAATTTAAATATGAATATTATGGAACATCCAAAAACTAGCCGCTGACACAGATAAAATAATACTATCCGCTCACGAAGTCGTGATCGCAACAGCTAGTCACACTTGTTATAAATGCGAAAGTTTGTGTGTTTGTTACTTCTTCACGCTGAAATGGCTGGACAGATTTGGATGAAATTTGGAATGGAGATAACTGGACTCCCGGAATAACACATAACACATTTTTATCCCGATATTCCCACGTGATCGAGACTTACGCGGTTGAACCCGCGGGGCGCTGCTAGTGCTTAATAAAAGGACAAAGTTTCATTTTCATACGCAACAACTAGATTTACTGACCATGTGAACTGTTCTTCAACTTCTCGTACCAGGTAGCGGAAATCTAGTTGAAAGACTTAAATCATCCACTTAGTAAAATTAGCACATCGGGGATAGCAGAGATTCCAAGCAAGTTTCTGTCTTCTAAAATATTCAAAATTGACACCTAATTGAAATTAATTCATTTCAATAACCCAATTTCTAAGAGTAGGCCGTTACAAAAACACGGCACAATATTAATGAAAAAACTTTTGTACATTTCAATTAGGACCCTTCCGAAGACTGTAATTTTCCGACGTTAACGAGTTAAATTTTATCGAAAATTAATTGCGACATCTTCATTGAAAACTTTTCATTCAAGTTTGATACCTAAATTTTGTTCGAAACTTTGAGAATACATTGTATCCACCGTGACCCAAGGGCCTAGGTGAGCAACAGCGCGATACAAAGCTACGTGACATAGAGTAACGCACGCGTTTTAGCATCGCCTCAAATTCCGTCGCTCAATAGGACAACGGATGAAACTTGAGTAGCTGTTACAGAGTCTTAAACAAATTTTCCCTTCAATCAGCCGTGGAAACCTTGGCCGCCTAAAACATTATTAAGAAAGTTGGTATCTCGTTGTGTTACCGACTTTAATTAAGGTGAATGTATAAAGTTGAGTAAGAGTGGCGTGTCACCATTTGGGTGTTCAGGATGTATGGAATTGTTTTACACTTCTGTCTTCACACATTGTGGATGGATGTGATTAGGCAAATATTATTCATTGTGTTAGGGTAAATCATCATCATCAGCTGTAAAATGGCCAAGTTGGACGAACCTTCCCTCATAGAATGGATGGTATGAACCATAATCACCACGCTTGGCAGGCGGATTGATGATTGCAGTAATGGTGTTGATTACTCAGGTGGATGCTGCAAATATTAGCATTAAGTATTATTAACCAAAATAATAAACGTAAAGTAATATCAACATATCGCGTGTCATGTGTCTTATTAAGGCTGTGCCAATCCCAGGCAGAAATCTTTAATACAAAATATACGCCACACGAAGCTGGGAAAAAAACTTTTTTATTGAATATCTCATAAAATATAAATAATTTTACAAAACCCCTACCTACAATCAACCCTGAGCGTTGTTGTATTGATTTTATTTATCTAATTTTGAACCCATAATATGCACCATTTTAATAAACAATCGAATGTAGCTAAATGTTAGAGGGAACAATGGATTTTTTTCTATCGAGAAATAATGACCTACATTGTTTCTGGTACAGTGATCCCTCGAAATTATGATGTAGTATCCATGAAAATTTATAGTTTGACTATTGTACTTGATTTAGTCAGTTCAAAATCAAATCAACGATTAGTAATTTTGCGGCATGCCCCACCTTTACTTATTGCACAACTGTACTCCAAAATAATTTCGTTCGTATAAAAATCAAATTCCAATTAAAAGCATTTTATTCATTGAAACAAGAAGGATAGCTTTGAACCGTCTCATAAACTAAAAAACTTCCTAGTCCAGTGCGACCAAACCTAGACGAATCAGGCATCAAACACGTTTTGGCTTTATTTTTGATGATCCTTCTTACTACTAGGTGGGAAGCGCTGGTTTAGTAAGTCGAGATCAACAAGAAGACCAACTGAAATGCTTTTTTAAATAAAAAAAACAACTATTAAATTTGGAAAAAGAAACACTATGGAAGCACTTCGGTGTCTAGCAAGCATGTTGCCATGAAACTAATTACTAATCAGTCGTAAAGGTTGACTAAAGTTAGAATATTTTGAGCAAGTTCACACGTAATAGTGATGAACGCTAATAGACTGGTCAAAAATTCTAAAAATCGGCTTCGTTTTCGTTTCAACGAAATTTTGTGAGCCATTTTGGCAACATGACTTTTCCGAAGTAAAAAAGCCTGCTCAAACCAGTTCTAAATGTTGCCAAGCCGAATTTTGGCTCCCCTTCCCCCTATCCCCCTTTTTTCCTCGAAATATGTCAGTAACCACGGTTTTTAAAATTTTAACCAAAAAGTATTGCTGTTAGAAAAAAAATGTCAAGGACAGAAAGGATCTAAATAAAATTTTCTATAACATGGTGCATATTTTTTTTTGGTTGGGCTTATGGGTTGTGAGCAATATCTTCCGGAACTTCATGTTTTTTTTAATAATATTCATAAACAAAAACATTTTCAAATTCAACTGCATTTTGTGGGCCATTTTGGCAACGTGACTTTTTCGAAGTAAAATAGCAAAATAGTAAAATAGCATTGAATTCGATTCTGAATGATGACAATCCTAATTTTGGCTCCTTTCCTCTAAATTCAAGATGGCGGCCAAAATGGAACCTTAACTTAAAAGCCATATGATAACTCGATTCTAGTCGTGTGAGGTGTCCTGGCATAGGCTTTGAGGGTCGTTGAACTCAATTGCGATAACCGTAAGTCCGTCCGGGTACCGGAAGTGGAGAAAATAAAGATAGAGGCAATTTAGGAAATTTAAATAATTTTCTTTTACGACTGAATTCCATGTCGTCGTGTCAACTCCAATCGACACCGGAAGTACCTCCGGCTCGGTAGCTTCACTTACGGTTAAAGTGAAGTCTGTACGTGTATGGTTTGTGAGCAATATCTTCCCTAACTTCTTAATTTATTTTTATTTTGATTAACATAAAAAATATATAAAAAAACACGGAGGGGGCCCCTCCGTGTGTTTTTTTAAAATCTCCATTGATTTTTATCAAAATAATTAAAAAAAAACAAGTTCGGGAAGGTATTGCTCACAAATTATACGCGTTACTGACTTCACTTTAACCGTAAGTGAAGCTAGCGAGCTGGAGGTACTTCTGGTGTCGATTGGAGTTGAGACGACTCCATGGAATTCAGTCATAAAAGAAAATATTTATATTTCCTAAATTGCCGCGATATTGTTTTTGTCCACTTCCTGTTCCCGGACGGACTTCCGGTTATCAAAATTGAGTTCAACGACCCCCAAAGCCTATGCCAGGACACCTCACACGACTAGAATCGAGTTATAATATGGCTTTTAAGTTAAGGTTACATTTTGCCGCCATCTTGAATTTTGAGCAAAGGAGCCAAAATCGCGATCGTCAACTTTCAGAATCGAATTCAGCATACATTATTACTTTACTATATTTTTTCGTTGTTAAAATGGCCCACAAAATTCCGTTGAACATGAAAATGTTTATATATATGAAAATTATAAAAAAACATGAAGTTCCGGAAGATATTGCTCACAAACCATAAGCCCTACCAAAAATGTTTATGCATAATGTTATAGAAAAATTTATATAGATCGTTTTGTACTTGACACTTTTTTTCTAATAGCAATACTTTTTGGTTAAAATCGTAAAAACCACGGTTAGAGACATATTTCGAGGAAAAAAGGGCGATAGGGGGGAGGGGAGCCAAAATTCGGCTTGGCAACATTCAGAACCGAATTCAGCAGGCTTTTTTACATCGGAAAAGTCACGTTACCAAAATGGCTCACAAAATGCTGTTGAACTTGAATATTTCAATATTAGTTATCTATAATAAAAATTACTCTACTTTCGACTAGATATCGCCACAGGAAAAAATGGACCGTGCTATCAGCTTTCATTACTTGCTTGTCCTCCAAAAGCAGTTTCACGAGTTGATAATCCTTCTAAGCCCTTCTTACATTACAAATCTGAAATTAAAAATCCAAACAACTTAAGTGCAACTCTCATAAATTACCGTATTACTATGCATTATACATACTTGCCTACAAATTAATAGGCCTTGACGTTAAGCAGGTTTATTATCGACTGACCTACTTATCGATACAAAACTCCAAATTCCCAAGGAACTACAAATCCCTAGAATTGAAATCATCGTTAGGGATTACAAGTTTAAATCGCAATGTGTATTGGGCATGAGAGAAGTTGCGTCGACTCGTGTGTGCGTTAATCAACATCAGTGTGTACATCGGTTTACAAGCCCAAAAATGTTACTTTCCTGCTTCCACTCGCGAGGTCTTGTAATCTACGCGGCTGTGTGTGTGTGCCGCGAACGTGTCGGTACACGATCGCGAGCTCAATGCGCCTGTGTTGGTGATCAGTCCGGGTCGGCGCGTAACCCCCGCCAGTGGCGAGCCGGCCGTAGCGATACTACGACGCGCCTACGACGTAGCAGCGCGCTACGCTGTCCCCTTACCCACTTGGACAATAGAACCGGCGACGAATCGTGACGTTTTGTTATTTTTTGTTAGATGTGAATAAAAGCGAGTCCTAGTGACAGCCTCTCGTGAAGATAGAGTATGCTGGATAGACGCATTTGTCCTCAAAAAGCTGTCATTTAGTTAATTTGTCTGTTGATTTGGTAGAAATTACAACATATTCAGGTGGTTTAGTGTTGCGGTGGACTGATAGTATGTAAATGATCAGCAGTTGGACGTTATGTTTTATTAAATGAGATACAAACAATTAAGTTGTATTCCATGTGACGCTTGTGTTGTGAAAATTAATTAATTTGGACAATAGCAGCGAGTGTTATTATGGAATTGGTTTTGGTCCTACTCCAATCAGGATAAGGTAAATTAAATTATTTATTAATTTATTAAACATTAAAAGAAACAACAAATACATCATGTTTTTTTAAGCTTGATTTATAATTGGTACACGTATTCATAATAACCAAGATTGTTCCTGAATTATGTACGATACCTAGTTACTTTTACAATGATCTCTACCCAATAAGATAGTTGTCGATTGGTCAAATAGATGGTTATATTTAAAACTTTCTAGGTCCCGTGCCAATTATAACTGCCATAGTTTAGTGGTTGTACAGAATTTACCGCATAACATTATCACATCCAAGTTCTGTACCTAACTAAATAATATAAAATCTTACGCAATTGTAGGTTATTTAACAATTATCATCTAACTAAGAGCTTACATAGCTACGGTACAAATAAAAGTAGGGTTTGATATATCTCCAAATTAACACAGTACATCCGCGAACAAAACGTTTAATTTGTACTCTTTCTATTGAATCGGGATCTGCAAGAACCGTCGTTACACACAGAGTGCGAATAATTCCCGAAGGTTGGGTCAAACAAAAAGGTTATAGGGGTTCGTAACTACTCTTCCGTTTTCGGCTCTCGCGGCTTTTTTAATGTAGCAGCTGTTCGTTTTAGTTGCAGATTTGCCCGCAACGTTATGGGTTATATAATTTTAATGGTTAGGTTTCAACCTTTGTGTTATCATAGAATTATGTTATGGGAATCGTTAACATCGTCATCATAAGCATGTTGTAGTCCACCTCTGGACCCCATAGGCCTCCCCATGGAATGCCACAATCTTGAGCTGTCTCCATCCACCGACTTCCTGCGACCTTTAAGATATTGTCGGTTCATCGAGAGAGGGGCATTACTATACGCTGCGTCGTCCAGTTCATAGTCCATTCGAGAACCTTTATTCCCCAACGGTTTTTGCTTTTGCAAGCTATAATGGCCTGCATATTGCCACTTTAAATTGCCGCTCACACCTTTTTAATGCAGAATAATATTTAGTTTTTTTACACTAGTAAAACTACGTAAGTAAATCCCACTAATATCATAAATGACAAAGTTACGATGTATGGATGTTTGTTACTCAATCACGCCGAAACGACTGAGCCGATTTTAATTAAATTTGGTAAACAGAGTGATTATGACCTGAGTTGAGCTATAGTGTACTTTTTATCTTGGCAAAACGAGAGCGAAGCTGCGAGCGGACACTAGTAAAAAATAATTTTAATAATATCGATAATTTTAATCAAATATTGATTTCATATGAAAATTTGTAAAAATAGGGTTAGCCCGTGGCTTTGCTCGTATTTTACCAGGATAAACGTAGCCATTATTTTATCAGGGTAAAAGTAGCATATAGCACAATCCAGCTCATAATCTATCTGTGTACCAAATTTCATCGAAATTAGTTAAGCCGTTTCGGCGTGATTGAGAAACAAACATACAAAGATCCAAACATCATAACTTTGAACATGTAAAGATTATCATTAGCGACTTGTGGGTAAAGACCACCACAGATTTGATCCCACCAAGCGCAAGGCGATGACATGGAAGGCGTAGAAAGAGATAGACGCGCATCACGTCTAAGATCTTGGCCTCTGTAGAAGCGTTGAACAGCAGGGAGTGGAAAGAGGGTACTGAGGTTATTGCCTGCAGTGAGTAAACATCGCTAAAAATAATCTTACTAATATCATGTCAAAGGTATGATGTTTTGATGTTTGTTACTCAATTATGCCAAAACGGCTGAACCAATTTCGATGAAATTCTGCACGCAGGTGCATAGATTATGACCTGGATTGAGATATAATCTACTTTTTATCCTGTCAAAATGCGAGCGAAGCCACTGGTGGACACTTGCAATGTCTGTTTTGTAGTAGTAGAGCTTTTTTGTGATAAAGTTCGTCCGGGGAAATACTACTATTATACTTATTTCTGCCGCAAAGCAGTAGTGCTCGCATTCCTGTGTTCCGGTTTGAAGGGTATGGTTGCTGGTGAAATTACAACCACATGAGACTTTTCATCTTTATGTCTCAGGGTGGACGTGACCTATGTAGGTAAAGCATTGTTAAAGGCAGAGGTTACCGCTTAACGTCAGATAGGGCCATCTGCTTGATCGGTCATTCACAAAGTTAAAAAAAAAAACTATAATAAATATAATAAATAATGCTGGACAGTTCACACAACATTATCTAGCCCCAAGCTAAGCAGAGCTTGTGTTATGGGTACTAGATAACTGATATATTTAATACAATATATTACATAGAATATATTTTTTTATACATAGAAAATACCTAGAACACCCTGAACAAATATCTGCGATCGCACAAATATTTGTTCCGAGGCGGGAATCGAACCCGCAACCTCCTGCGTCACAGGCCAAGCTTCGCCCGCCGCGCCACAGAGGTCGTCGTGATGATTGCTTCCACTATAGCATAGGTCCTTTTGAACTGCAAAGTAAACCTTCTTGAATATTTTTATAAGCTCTATTATATTTTCAACTAGCAGCGCCCCGCAGTGTCACCCGCTTAAGTCTCGATCCCGTGGGAATATCGGGATAAAAATGTGCCAATGAGTTATTCGGGAGTCCAGTTATCTCCATTCCAAATTTCATCCAAATCTGTCCAGCTGTTTCATCGTGAAGAAGTAACAAACACACTATACACACACAAACTTTCTCCTTTATAATATTAGTGTGATTACCCCATATTACTGTACTGCACTATTTATTCTGTGACTACACTACTACTTAGTGCTCTGACATTTTCGTTATTTAATTAAGTATATCGACGTTTTCCCGTTATAGGAAATCTGCTTACTGTACAAGATTACATCACTAAATAGGGTGGTTTGGTGCTCTAATATGCCGTCTTGTAATGACTTACAGCCTTTGATTTCCGATAAAGATAACAAACTTCGGAGAAGGAAGTCTTCCGGGACCCCTCAGATTCAGAATTAATAAGCAAAGGGTATTCATAGAAACGATAGCGAAGTTTCCCTAATGTAAATAGTTGTAATGTTACCTGTTGAAGATAACTGAGACGACTGGCTGTTACACAGTTCTTAACATATTCCATCGTTATAGCTGATTTACATTTCTCGTATCTGTTATTTTTCGCCCAGTCTTTCTGCTGGCTTTTAGTGTACTAATACTGGAAGAGAGCGTTATTCGATTTAGTCGCGGGAAAGCAATTTCGGTGATGAATGGTAGGTACACACTTTTTCATCAGCGGTCTAGATAAACTACAGAACACATGGAATCACATACATACATACATAGACACACGCGTTTTTCCCCGAAGAGGAGTAGGCAGAGCCTCAATGGACCACTTTTCACAGTGGGTTACACCATCGTGGAATATAGACGTGACCAGTGGTGGGCTCATCTCCGCCATTGCTGACCCCAAGATTGACTCGGCTAACACTTTCTACCAGTTAATAACACATTCCTTAATAAGCTAGCTGCCAGGAAAAATCTAATAGGTACCAACAAATCTTACTAACAAGCCCGGGTAATCCCTTAGCCGGAAACGACATCCATGTGAGGAGACGGAGTGGTCTATTCTTAGGCTGGACACACCACGGTCTAGGATAACACTTCTCTTTACTTCATATTCCTATGATTCTAACTAGCTATGTTAGCATCATGTTCCAAGCAAGCTAATAATTTTTATATCGTTATTCTTTATTGTACACACAAAATACACATATACAAAAAGCAGAATGAAAAGACATGTACAAAGGCGAGCTTAACCCTAAAAAGAGTTTTGTTCCAGCAAAGCTCCGGAAGATCTCGGCTTCTTCTTTCAACAAAATCTGTAAAAAAAACTTATCCGGCAGCATAATTGAGTAACAAACATCCTAAATTTTGCATTTATAATATTAATAGGATTCAGACGCAAACTTCATAGATTTACGTAATCTTATAAATATAAAACAAAGTCGTGTTAGTTTCACCACTTATAACTCAAGATCGGCTGGACCGATGTTAGTTATCTCTTTTTTGGTGGATTCTTCTCCGCTCCGAATAGCAGAATAAGTAATAAAATATCGAGGGGGTGGGCTTGTTTGGATGTCCGGAGGGCCTGCAATGCTTTAAGGTTCTTTATGACAAAAGAGTAATCTCCCGAGCAAAATTACTTCATGGGCTGATATGGGGTCTTTTTGACATCAGCAGGACAATCTTATAGTTTCCTCTTACCTCATAAAGCTTGAAAAAGGGGTACTGTAAGGCGCTTTCCGAAATAAATCAATAATGCCGCATTTGACTAAGCTCTATAAAGGGTTTGGATTTCGAATAAAGATAAATATATGTACCAAAAGCAAATGTTTGTTCTGAGTCAAAATGTTTGTGGGTTTATAATCCTTAAAGTCCATAAATACCGGGAATTTATTGCTTGGGGTTAAAGTTACGTATGTTGTCATTACGTATTTTGATAATTAATGCAGAAAACTTTCATGTTAACTAGAAGATAATTACATGCCCAATGAACTTACTTAACCAAATGAAATTTCAGGCTCATGAATTAAACTTTGCATCTATATGTTTTGTCATTGTGATGGATGCAATGCCCCGCCCCGTAGGGCACGTTGGAACTAGATGGACATGAACTATGGGGTATAATTGTATTAGGCAGAGGTAACCGTTTAACATTAGGTGTGTCATCTGTCATTATATGTCAGAACAAAAACAAAATAAATGCATAAAAAAACAAAATTTTAACATAATATTTTTCATAAAATTGAAATTATCGTGGCTTGATACCAAGCCGAGTTAAATAAATAAAAAATTAATATGCTGGACAGTTCACACAACATTATCTAGCCCCAAGCTAAGCAGAGCTTGTGTTATGGGTACTAGATAACTGATATACTTAATACAATACATTAAATAGATAGATATTTTTTTATTTTACATAGAAAATACCCAGAACACCCTGAACAAATATCTGCGCACGCACAAATATTTGTTCCGAGGCGGGAATCGAACCCGCAACCTCCTGCGTCGCAGGCCAACCTTCGCCCGCCGCTCCACAGAGGTCGTCAAAAGGAGGAGTTTAAAATAATTACGACTTATTACCACGAACTTTGCTATTATTTTGCTGAAGTTTATTTAGAGATCCTTCTTCATGAGACCACGACCACGCTCGAAGGCCATGAGATGGGAACCTAGACGATGAGGGGATAGAGAGATAGAGATTAACACTTTATAGTACACCAAAAAAACACAATAGGATTAACTAAATCAAATTTCAGTGCAATGTGCCTTATCGATGAAAGCGATTTCTTCCAGGCAACTTTTGGGATGGGATGTGTTAGCAGGAGAATAGTAACAGTACGTGGTGTATAGTCGTAAGTTTTCAAAAATAATATTTTTTATCACCAACGAGACACTTTTACGATACGAAGATGTTTTTTTTTTGCAGAATCAATGCTCGTTTCGTTACCACAATTGTTAGTGATACATTGTTTTGTTTCTTCTTCAAAGTTTTTAACATAACTTATGAAATTGTTATCTTCAGTCGTTTTGTTATCTTCAGTCGCAATAGCCCTTAGTTTAAATAGATTGACAAAACCGATATCAAACTCCACCCTGAAAGTCCTACACTTGCAACTATTGCTGTTTGCGTCGATACGCGACTGGTTGGATCCATTGTGTCAGCGTTACCATTGTAGGGGATGTCAGCGATACGTTCGACGTGCAGACCCGTGTTACATTGTACCCACCTGATTTTACTTATGTATAGAAACGTCTGTGCTTTATTGAATAACACTTACTGTAGTTGTTCGTATAACCCTTGACTACAATCTAATTATTATTGTTACTAACGATATCAAAAAATAGTATCTCGTCACTTCTGAGACATGGTCACATTTAACGATGTCGCTAGCTTATTTAGGAGTGTGTTAGTGTGTTATTGTGTTATTACTGAAAGAAAGCGTTAGGCAAGACCAACAAATTTATTAAAAAAATCATTTTATAAATATTATTATTTTTTGTTCAGTTTGTTTAATGTTTTAAATTAACCTGTGTTTGTTTATAAATAAAAATATATCTTATCATTATCTTATTTAAACTTTCGTATATGGCTGTTGGATAGGATTATTATTCATATTTTTAAACAACATTACAATATATTTTTATAAGCATATCGTAAATATCCACAAAAGTAGACCAGTGAAACACCCGAAGTTGATATTGCAATGTAACTGCGGAAACCGGTCCAAAACTGTGGACTAAAATTTTAAGTATTTCATAACCGAACTCTGTCGGAGTTTCAGCGAATTTACTGAAACTGAAGCTGTGATGGACCCGTGTCCCAAAACATCTGTTTAATATTTTTTTTTTATATCACAGTAAGATTTCGTTTCTTACTGTCCGAAGTGAAACAAAGGGAGTTGATTGCTTCCTGTATATTCAATAGAATTTAAAGTTCCCAGGATATTAAAATTCTATGTGTCCAATATAGAAAGCTGTTATTTTAGGATTCTTGGATGAGCGACAATGGTTTTAGGATTTCTTCACAGTCACAGATGGGGCAAGCAGATGTCCTGACAATGGGTGATGGAGAAAAAAACCTTTCTTGCATAAAATGCGTGTGCTTGGGGAATTTTGGTACCTTGGTTATAACTGATCTGTAGAAATCTCGAGTAATTAGTTGAGATAAGTTATTTCGTCATGAAAGGAGACGTCTAGACATGACTAGATCACTTATCGTATAACACCTTACGAACCTAGGAAATAACTAGATTCTGCATTTCAGTTATAACTAGATATGAGTCTAATTTGTGTAGCGTTTCAACGAATGGACACTGAAATCTGCGGATACACATACACTGTACTTTGTTTTTCATGTTGGGAGACCGGGATTGAAACAATGGACTATATCTCAACCTGAAATGCGCGCGAACGCGACAGTTGGCGCCAAAAAGCGGAGCGACATCATGCGAGGCTTGCGGGCCCGCACGCTGAGTTTGAATCTGGCGCGAAAAGTTGCGTCTCTTACGCAATGGTGACGACAAGATGTACCAATCACGTGTCACCCAGAAGATGTACAATGGAACAATGGCGTAACAGCAGTGGGGCGTGTTACGCTACGAAAAGGAAATGCCGTTAGAATGAAGGATAGTGTTGCGACGGGGAGCGCATTCATTGAGTTTTGAACTGCGGAAGGAGGAAGTTTAGTTTCGCCAAGCACGGTGGAGTGTATTAGAAATCAGTGTCGTCTGACGGGGTCGTAACTAAAGAAGTGTTTAAGTCTCAGAGAAGACAGTGTTTATAATAATAGAATCAAGTGGCTAGCCTTCAAGAACATTAAAAAGCTAAGTTTTACTGTCCAAATCTGAAATCCAAATGACCTAATGACCTATTAAATCTCAGTAAATATTGGCATCATATATGTGCCTTGATTAATCTCCATATAAAAATGTGATCAGATCATTTGGATTAGTAATATATCTCAATTTGTGCGTGTATTTCAGACATATATATACCTCTATATTGCAGATTTCGTCTATAAAGACGTGTCCTTTTGTTCAGAGCCTAATTTATTAAGGGCCGTAGCAAAAATAGCTACTTAACGCTAAAGATTCTCCCACCAGTAAAATCCGGTTGGTAGTGGTAGGGTAATTAATGGCATATTGGTGTCCTTAGTTACCTGAGGCGAGTAATCTGTTTTCAGTTGAGGGAAAGCTGGATATGTTAGCTATTTCGCGTAATGCTAGGTATTATGAAAGATAACTAACATATCGCACCAGTGGTGGTATTATTAACCGCATTTTAATAATGCAATATAGAGGCTTGTCTTAGATTTAATTTCCTACAAGCCAAACCTGTATGCGGGATTGACTCGTCTTACTGTATTTCATTGATTTGTGTGTGTGTGCTTGAATGATTAAAATATTCCAATACTGAATTTAATATCACACGGTTTGATTTTGCTCAGATAAAACCCTAAATACTTAGGCAGGCTTATCAAATACATTTAGCACTGAGATAGTGCATACAACAGCTAAGAATAAGTAATTTTAGCCAGGATCCCGAGAGAGCAGATGCTGAACGTAAGTCATGATTATGCTAATTAATTAACAATATATTTAATCCTTAAATAGGCTCTGATTGTTTGCACAACGAATTCCCGCTATAAGCGAAGGTGGTTACAAGCGCTATATAAATATCTAAGCGATCTAATATCGGAGGCCTCCGTTTTACAACAACATCAAGATCAGCTACTGCAGACACGAGTTGTCTTAACCACGCATAGGACCAGGAACAAGCTTGTCCTGAAGAATCCACAGATGCTGACTTAGGACCTGGTGCCATGTCGAACCGTTCACCATAGAGGTCATCAGGCGGAGGAGTCGATCACACAGAACTGATAGCGGTCCATAGAAACCTGGCTGAGGTACAGCTCGATAATCACCAGCAAGTATCCATAAAAGTCAAGTCTAGAACCCTGGGGGCCCGATATTGATCGATCTAGCTCTCAAAGGTTCATAGACTTTCGTTAGAGTGCATATACAGCAGAAGTCCGGTTCTAATCTCTAGAAGGATGGGTTTTTTATAAAGATCAACAATTCACAAAACCAATTACGGACTCAAAAGACTCAATCCGGACAGAATTGACCCTTGTTACTAAACACATGACTAGCGGAAACACACTGCCTTAAACATATCAATTTCAAGTAATACCAGACTGGTCCAAATACAGAGAAATATATATCCGTTTCTATTCTAAGCTAAAAAGCAAGTTGTAAGTAGACCGTTCTGTTCAGGCCAATTCATGACCAGCTCTGTTCTGGTGAGCTAAGGTCAGCAGTCTACTGAGGGAGAGAGAGGGGAGGAACGTTCAATTGCTCCACTAGGGTCTAGATGGTATCTAGACCGATACTAGGTAAGGAGGGGGAAACGTCACATTTGGCGCCGAGTGACCAAGGATTTAGTGATAAGGTTATTGCATAAGGCTTTAACCACTAAAAAAATTATCTGAGTTATTTGAATTTAATTCATTTTATTAAAATACACAACGTAGGATCAATCAATTAATTATTTGCAAACATATTAAAGAAGACAGAACGTAACTTCAATTAGTTTTACAACCATAGAAACACGAATTTCAAAATTTCAGAGACCATTGCTATCTATAAATAAAACAAAAGATAAGTCATTATAACTGTGTTACACGAGTTGCTTACGTGTTAGAGGGTTTATTCTGAGTGAAATAAGTTTTAGTTATTTATAAATAACTAAGTATAAGAAATTCAGTATTTGATTATACTTGTGCATGATAATTATAACTGCTTGTTATCATGTCTGCCAACGCTCCAAGGAAAAGTAGCAGGAGAGGTACCACCAGAGACACGTCCGTAACATCAAGGGCAAAGAAGAGTCGTACTGTGGAAACCGCACAGATGAACCAAAGCGATTTAGGTTTTCAGATTTTGGGAAATAAATTGGACGCGATTTTTAAGCGTTTAGATACACTAGAACGAGAGCGCGAAAATGTAAGCATTGCAACTAGTTCCGTGGCGAGTACAGGTTCAATTCCATCGGGGATACAGGGCGATCAAATGATTATACCGCAGACAATAGAAATAGTGCAAAGTTCTGTGCCAGTGACACAGCCCATTATTTCCAGTTCGGAAAACGGAAACACTTATATAATGAGACCGGCTGTTGATAAGCCCGTCTTCAGTGGAAAAAATGACACGAATCCAATGAAATTTTTAAAAAAATTAAAACGATACATAAATTCCAGTAATGGTGTGCATCGCGCGGTAGATATTGCGACCGAGTGTTTAACGGGGTCAGCATTAAAATTATTAGAGATATATAGTGACGGATGGACATCCTTAGCTGACTTTGAAAGGGATTTTCAGAAAGTGTTTTGGGGAGAAACGCAACAAGAGAGGGCCAAATATAAGCTAGTTAATTCTACTTGGGATTCAAAGTCTCAGACGACCATGAGCGAACATTTCGCAGGGCAAATCGATACAGTGCGATTTTTAACATCACCGTTGACGGAAAGCCATATGGTCAACTCCGTGATTAAGCATTTCCCCGTAGACATACAACGGTTATGGTCAATTCAGAAGGGTAATAAGACTATTTTAGTAGCGGCAGAATTCCTTCGCGATATGGAACAAGATATAACGATTAAAACAAGCGAATCAGATAATTACTCGAATCGAGGTAATGAGCGCGTTGGAAGGGGTAATTACAGGCGCGTAAATTCTATGAACACTTCGTTGGCGTGGAGAGGTCAGAACTCAAATCGTGGACGCGGTCAACGTCGTGGTAGGAATTATTATAGAGGAAATCGAGCCACGTCTTGGCCAGCTATTAAATGGGAAAGGGCCAACAATACCGAATCGAACGGAACAATTAAACCAGTGCCTAAGCCCACGGAATCCAATACAACACAGGCGGCAACTTCAAATCAGGGAAACGCATGAGTGTCGGACACGACAGCCTCTGTGATCCGACAATGAATATAGATGCAAGAGGTTTAAATAGTACCGTTAATATGATTTTAGGACCGGAAATTAGGACGAGATCGGGCGCAAATGTTGTAGCGTATAACTGTATGATAAAGACCGGTTGGAGGCCAGGAAAGGCGTTAGGAAAAACAGAAAACGGGTGCAAAGTTCCAGTAGGTAATGCTATTTGTTCGAACAGTTACAGCATCGAAGCGAGCTTAGGGTTGTTATTAGGAAAAGATAACGACGAAATTCTTTTGTGCCAAGAGGTAGGCAGGCCGTGTAACATCTGCGATAAGCGCGAGGCAAGGTTGTATACAATTTTTAGTGATTCATCCTTTTATGACGACGAAAATACAGCTCACAGCTTATCTCGATTACCCGAAGTAACAATAAAAATAAACGGAAAAGAGATTAAAAGTTTGCTAGATACAGGAAGTCAGGTTACAGCGATTACATCGGAGCTGTATGATTCAATTAGAAGCGAAGTAGGTGTTTTACCGGAAGTTCCGACACCGTGCATGCAAATTCAAGGTGCGTTCGGGTCGAAGAGTGAAAAGGTTAATAAACTCAATGTGGTTACGATAGAGTTAGGCTCAGTTCAAATCGATACGCCGGTAGTTGTTTTAAAAAAGCTTCCGTATCCGATGATATTAGGACATGATTGGTTAGAACGTATGAGGGCGGTCATCACATGTGGTCCTGAAAAGATCTTAAGTATAGAACATCTTGGGATTAGAACTCAAGTTAGAATCGGGTCGGATCACGAATGTTTAGATTGGGAACGAAGATTAAATTGTTTAGAAAGAACAATTACTTCAAACACGACTGATAACGATAAGCGGTTATCCGTAGAACAATACGTCCAGGGGCTAGATAAATCAGTTGAACAAAAGGATTTATTGTTATCTGTTTTGCGGCAATATAAAACGGTGTTTTCACATAAGCCTGGCAGGACCAATAAATACACTCACAAGATTGAAATGACAGATCAAACACCTTTCATGAAACGATCTTATCCGATACCATTCAAACATAGAGATATCGTAGGACAAAAGATAATGGAATTAGAAGCTTTGGGTATCATAAAGCGTGAGTCAACAGCCTTTTGTAGTCCGATGACTTATGTCATAAAGAAAGATGGCAGTGTTCGATTATTGTTAGACGCACGCGAATTAAATAAACGAATGATGGGGGACGTCGAAGCGCCACCCCTCACGTCAGAGATTTTACAGTCTTTTCATAATGTCAAATTCATAAGCGTATTAGATTGCAGTGATGCCTATTTTCACATACCGTTAGATAGTGATTCAACGAAATACACAGGTTTCACGTTTATGGGAAAGTCATACACGTATAATGTATTGCCTCAGGGATTAAAAACATCAGTATCGACTTTTAGTAGAGCAATGGATATTATCTTGGGGCCTGAAGTCAGAGATTTTTGTGTGAATTATCTAGATGATTTAGTGGTATACACATCGGGGACCCTAGACATGCATTTGGAACATTTGGGACAGGTATTAGAAAGATTGCGGCAGGCCAATATGACATGTAATTTGATTAAATGTAGTTTTTTTCAAACAGAGGTTAAATTTCTCGGCCATATTGTATCGGTAAATGGAGTGAGAATGGACCCTGATAAGACAGTGGCCATAAAGCAATTCCCGGCGCCCAAAAACGTAAAACAATTAAGGGCTTTCTTGGGGCTCATAAACTATTTCCGGAGGTTTATTCACAAATACGGGGAGCAGACGAAACCGTTATGTAAGCTATTGCAAAAAAGCGAGGCTTTCATATGGACCGAACAGTTAAACGAGGTTTTTGAGCGTGTGAAAATTTTATTTTTAGATACCGTAATGCTAGTTCACCCCGATATCAATAAAACATACTATTTGCAAACGGATAGCAGTGCCGTAGGTATCGCAGGATGTGTCTATCAATTATCAGAAGAAGGTGATCGTATGATCGTAGGTTTTTGTAGTAAAGGGTTGACAGACGCCGAGATTCGTTGGACGGTATCGGAGCAGGAGTTATTTGCTATCATTTTCAGCCTGACAAAATTTGAAACCTACTTACGCGGAGCTAAAATGATCATTCGAACTGATCATAAGAGTCTAACGTTTTTACATTCGTGGAAATTACTAGGTGCACGTATGATAAGATGGGTACATTACATGGGACGTTTTGACTATCGTATCGAGTACATAAAGGGGACCGATAATTGTATAGCAGATGTTTTGTCTAGACACATACCAAACGTGGAGTTAGGTCGAGGAACTAGAATAGTCAGTCCACAACTAAACATGTTTAAAACAGCTAATTATAGACAGGTAACGGGACAATTAGAAGACATAGTACAATTGCAGAAAGCTGACCCCAAGTTACAAGCAATAATTACGAGGTTGTTGATAAATGACAGTGCGTCACCCTCTATGGAGATGAGGTTTTACGAGATGAAAGACGATATGTTGTTTTATAAGCGCACTGGGTCGGGTGAAAAGGTTATTGTCATACCGGAAGTAATGAGAGACGAATTGATAAAGAATGTTCACGAGGAAATTGGGCATTTTGGTAGGTATAAAGTACATGCTATAATGAGGAAAAGATTCTACTTTACACGTATGTCACGTGAGATTGGTAGAGTAGTGAGAGAATGTGACTTATGTCAGAAAACAAAACATGAGTTACAGGCAACGGTGGGTCCGAGTCAGCCAGTATTAGCTTTGGAAATAGGGGAAATTGTCTTTGCTGATTTGTATGGGCCATTGCCGGCAGGTCAATTCGGGATGTGTTATGTTTTTGTAATGCAGGATGCGTTTAGTAAGTTGATAAAATTGTATGCGTTGCGGAAGTCTACGGGAAAGAGTGTCGTATCATGCGTAAGGAAATTTCATTTAGAAGTAACGATAAAGCGAGTTGTAACGGATAACGGAGCACAGTTTGTGTCGCGAGCTTGGGAAAATGGACTAGCTAAAATGGGTATCGTGTTATCACACACATCAGTACGAAATCCGCGGCCCAACTCTACCGAAAGAGTGAATCGCGAGTTGGGGAGACTGTTCAGAGCCTATTGTAATAAATCACATAAGAGTTGGGTAAGTGTGTTACCAATTATCGAAGAATGCTACAACAATGTAATACACTCTAGTACAAAATATACTCCGTTAGAGCTCATTGAAGGGAATTCAATTAAATTGACAACTGACACTTATATTAAAAGATTTGATGGGGAAAGTCGCGAATCGAAAGAGTTGATGCGCGAGCGAGCGAGAGAAAATATAGTCAAGGCCGCAGCTACACGAGAGGTTACATATAATAAAGGTCATAAACTCATACAATTCAACATCGGAGATAAGGTCAAGTTGAGGACGTTACCAAAATCAGACAAAAGTCAGAAGATAACCAAAAAGTTTGCGTTGCTATACGAGGGACCATACGTCGTGGGTGCGATACCGTATGCCAACGTGTATACGTTGATTAATAATGAAAATCATATCCGAGGGAATTATAATGCTATACACTTGTCAAGGTATTATGAAAACACGAGCGTTATGAATAAATTAAAATAAATTAAAATAAATTAGAATAAATTAAAATAAATAAAAATAAATAAAAATAAATAAAAATAAATAAAAATAAATAAAAATAAATAAAAATAAATAAAAAAAATAAAAATAAATAAAAATAGATTAAAATAAATTTAAATATATTAAAAAAAAAAAAAAAAAAAAAATGGGATTATCTTAGGTTTGAGGGTGGTCAAACACCACAAACATATCTTGTAGATGGGTATCTTAAGGTTAAGCTTAGTTTGAGGGTGGCCACTTTGCGAAGGGAGATCGATAGGTCGAAGTTTTTTTTCTCACGTGTGCTCTTATGAGGAACCGTGTTCTGAGTTGGGAGATTAAGTATTGATGAAAAGTTAAGCACTAGATGTTTCTGCGTGTTCAATTTTCAGAGGGTGGAATGTGATGGACCCGTGTCCCAAAACATCTGTTTAATATTTTTTTTTTATATCACAGTAAGATTTCGTTTCTTACTGTCCGAAGTGAAACAAAGGGAGTTGATTGCTTCCTGTATATTCAATAGAATTTAAAGTTCCCAGGATATTAAAATTCTATGTGTCCAATATAGAAAGCTGTTATTTTAGGATTCTTGGATGAGCGACAATGGTTTTAGGATTTCTTCACAGTCACAGATGGGGCAAGCAGATGTCCTGACAATGGGTGATGGAGAAAAAAACCTTTCTTGCATAAAATGCGTGTGCTTGGGGAATTTTGGTACCTTGGTTATAACTGATCTGTAGAAATCTCGAGTAATTAGTTGAGATAAGTTATTTCGTCATGAAAGGAGACGTCTAGACATGACTAGATCACTTATCGTATAACACCTTACGAACCTAGGAAATAACTAGATTCTGCATTTCAGTTATAACTAGATATGAGTCTAATTTGTGTAGCGTTTCAACGAATGGACACTGAAATCTGCGGATACACATACACTGTACTTTGTTTTTCATGTTGGGAGACCGGGATTGAAACAATGGACTATATCTCAACCTGAAATGCGCGCGAACGCGACAGTTGGCGCCAAAAAGCGGAGCGACATCATGCGAGGCTTGCGGGCCCGCACGCTGAGTTTGAATCTGGCGCGAAAAGTTGCGTCTCTTACGCAATGGTGACGACAAGATGTACCAATCACGTGTCACCCAGAAGATGTACAATGGAACAATGGCGTAACAGCAGTGGGGCGTGTTACGCTACGAAAAGGAAATGCCGTTAGAATGAAGGATAGTGTTGCGACGGGGAGCGCATTCATTGAGTTTTGAACTGCGGAAGGAGGAAGTTTAGTTTCGCCAAGCACGGTGGAGTGTATTAGAAATCAGTGTCGTCTGACGGGGTCGTAACTAAAGAAGTGTTTAAGTCTCAGAGAAGACAGTGTTTATAATAATAGAATCAAGTGGCTAGCCTTCAAGAACATTAAAAAGCTAAGTTTTACTGTCCAAATCTGAAATCCAAATGACCTAATGACCTATTAAATCTCAGTAAATATTGGCATCATATATGTGCCTTGATTAATCTCCATATAAAAATGTGATCAGATCATTTGGATTAGTAATATATCTCAATTTGTGCGTGTATTTCAGACATATATATACCTCTATATTGCAGATTTCGTCTATAAAGACGTGTCCTTTTGTTCAGAGCCTAATTTATTAAGGGCCGTAGCAAAAATAGCTACTTAACGCTAAAGATTCTCCCACCAGTAAAATCCGGTTGGTAGTGGTAGGGTAATTAATGGCATATTGGTGTCCTTAGTTACCTGAGGCGAGTAATCTGTTTTCAGTTGAGGGAAAGCTGGATATGTTAGCTATTTCGCGTAATGCTAGGTATTATGAAAGATAACTAACATATCGCACCAGTGGTGGTATTATTAACCGCATTTTAATAATGCAATATAGAGGCTTGTCTTAGATTTAATTTCCTACAAGCCAAACCTGTATGCGGGATTGACTCGTCTTACTGTATTTCATTGATTTGTGTGTGTGTGCTTGAATGATTAAAATATTCCAATACTGAATTTAATATCACACGGTTTGATTTTGCTCAGATAAAACCCTAAATACTTAGGCAGGCTTATCAAATACATTTAGCACTGAGATAGTGCATACAACAGCTAAGAATAAGTAATTTTAGCCAGGATCCCGAGAGAGCAGATGCTGAACGTAAGTCATGATTATGCTAATTAATTAACAATATATTTAATCCTTAAATAGGCTCTGATTGTTTGCACAACGAATTCCCGCTATAAGCGAAGGTGGTTACAAGCGCTATATAAATATCTAAGCGATCTAATATCGGAGGCCTCCGTTTTACAACAACATCAAGATCAGCTACTGCAGACACGAGTTGTCTTAACCACGCATAGGACCAGGAACAAGCTTGTCCTGAAGAATCCACAGATGCTGACTTAGGACCTGGTGCCATGTCGAACCGTTCACCATAGAGGTCATCAGGCGGAGGAGTCGATCACACAGAACTGATAGCGGTCCATAGAAACCTGGCTGAGGTACAGCTCGATAATCACCAGCAAGTATCCATAAAAGTCAAGTCTAGAACCCTGGGGGCCCGATATTGATCGATCTAGCTCTCAAAGGTTCATAGACTTTCGTTAGAGTGCATATACAGCAGAAGTCCGGTTCTAATCTCTAGAAGGATGGGTTTTTTATAAAGATCAACAATTCACAAAACCAATTACGGACTCAAAAGACTCAATCCGGACAGAATTGACCCTTGTTACTAAACACATGACTAGCGGAAACACACTGCCTTAAACATATCAATTTCAAGTAATACCAGACTGGTCCAAATACAGAGAAATATATATCCGTTTCTATTCTAAGCTAAAAAGCAAGTTGTAAGTAGACCGTTCTGTTCAGGCCAATTCATGACCAGCTCTGTTCTGGTGAGCTAAGGTCAGCAGTCTACTGAGGGAGAGAGAGGGGAGGAACGTTCAATTGCTCCACTAGGGTCTAGATGGTATCTAGACCGATACTAGGTAAGGAGGGGGAAACGTCACAAAGCGTATTGTTTGCAAAGTGGCCTATTTGCAGCTTTGTTGCCGGAAGCCCACTGTCCTCGAATCAATAAGGGCATTTAGTGACTGGGATTCGTTGAAAAGCTTTATGTACATTTTATTCTGCTTCAACAGTTCAACAGAATTTGATATGGCTCATAAAACTCAATTAGCGTGAATCATTGTACTGTATATTGTGTCATTGGACATAAGAACACAACATAACATATCATAACACCAAACACTCACATTATATAGTTCTGATCCCACATTAGGATTCCCTGTGTCTTACAACAATTATTATAATGGGCACTTTCTATGGTTGATTAACCCAGCTTGTCTAAAATGAATTGCATACAGTTTTTTGGGATCCAGACTCTGGGTCCGTGGGGAACGGGGCCCTTCGCGATTCATTTCTGGTTGAAGCAATGCTCTAAGGGTTAAAGTGACGCGTGACCCGAGAGCTCTAACTAAACGCGTTGGTGCTGTCATTCAGTGTGGAAATGCAGCCAGTAAATCAGGGATTCTCGCATCTGCTAGTGAAGGAAAACTGTAAATTGACTTCGAAACTCTACACAGCGTGGTTCAACACGCATTTTACAGAGTTGCCGTTTACACACCAATATCATTAATGTCAAAGAAATACACACCAAAATAGTTGAACCTATTTCGATGAAACTTGGTATACAGATAGATTATGTCTTAGATTGAGATATAGGAAACTTTTTATGCTGGTAAAACGCGGGCGAAGCCACGGGCAGACACTAGTTATACATATATGTAGGCAAAATAAATAAAACCCTTTTTATAAAGTTCGTTCTACAGTGCGGTAAACTAAAATGAAAATAATTCGAAATTAACGTACAATAAACTGAAACTGTTCTCAATATCTGACCATTTTTCAATTGGCATCCCAAAGAATGGACACAAAATGGCGATGTCGCGGTCACACCTCGCTCGCGCCTCAAAGCGTGCGATTGTCGTTCGGAAACGTCGCTCGAACTCGATTCCAACGCGTGAAAACGAGGAAATTGAATTGAGTACGTAGTATTCCTTTATCGGAAATATCTGTTATGGGGTACACGATTTCTTTGTCAGGCGCCGAAAATGGAATAAAGTGACTATTCTTTTTTACTGGCAGGTAGGTACTTACATCTGTAAAGTTACTGTTAGGGGTACAAAAACACTTTGTTAACTTGCAAAGCAGAAATGAAAACAAATGTTTCAGATATGTTGACATTTTGTTCGGCATATCAAAATCAAATCAAATCAAGTAAAAATGGAACGACCGGCTGTGAGGTCAATGCACTAACATCATAATCATCATCAGCCTTGACCCACCTCCATCCACCAACTTCCTGCAACCTCTACAGTGCCCTTGGACCATCGAAAGAAGGAAACTTCAATTTCTGCGTCGTCCTGTCTAGAACCTTTATTCCCCAACAGTGCTTCAAGCTGTTATGACCTGCCAATTGCCAATTCAACTTGCTAATTCTGAGCTATGTTGACGACCTTGTTTCTTCTACGGATCTCCTCATTATGAACTTAAAATATTTAATGTATAATAAAATATTCAAATTGTGTGCAACAATCAACTTGCTTTGAGAAAGAATTCGCATTGATAACTCTCTTTCCACCGAACTAGATTTTTTTCTAAAAAACTATTATAAAACCTATTGTTGCCTCAATAAAAGCTGTACGAACACGGGCACTTGCAACTAGAGCGCTCGTAAAAACACTTTATGACAACATTTAGCGAGAATTGTTTCAAAAAATCAAAAGTAATTCCAGTTGGCAGTAAAAGCTATAACAATAATAAATAACAAACGAACGAGTGTTAATAAAATTACCGGTAGGAAAACTGGGCTTATTACACCAGTTATTAATAAAGATATAATTTCCCTCGCCTTTTATGAGTGCGAATAACCATCCGTAACGCAATTAAACCAGAATCGGCCCCATGTCCATTGAGATTTGCATACAGATATGTGATTATAGCGAGAATGGCTCTGTTGCGAACATAGCATGCTGAAAACAAGTACCAAAGATAGGACAGGTGCTTTTATGGGGCGCGACCCTTGCGACCGAGCTTTACAAATTAATACAATAAACAAGGAGTGTGTGACATTTTAATGGGACTGTTTAAAATAAAATTTCCAAATTTACGGTTTTGCAGAAAATTCAGTCTCTGTCGCTTATAATTGAGGAAATACTGAAAATATACAAATTATCATTTTCTCAAAGCTACGAAAAAGAAAAGTTATTTAGTTAATGTATTTGCACAAGATCACAATCATTGAATAATTGGCCTATTTCTTGACTAAGCTAAAATTGTAAAAGCATGGTTAAAATAAGTATGAATTCCATTAAACTTGTGTTACCTACTCATCTTATAAACTCAAAAAATATAAGTTAGGTATAACAAAATTGACAGCAATCAATTAGCTCAACTCATGTAGAATTGGGCCGGTTACGTGTGCTACATGCCTGACGATCTATGGGCAAAAACCACTACTTTTTGGACCATAACGTAAGACGCCTACGTGGCTGACCACGACGGAGATAGATTGACGAGTTGGATTTGACCAGCTATGAGGCAAAATAGTAGTAGCAGAGCTTTTTTGTGAAAGAGTTCGTCCGGGGAAGTACTACCACCATACCTATTTCTGCCGCAAAGCAGCAGTGCTCGCATTGCTGTGTTCCGGTTTGAAGGGTAAGGGTGCCGGTGAAATTACAGGCACATGAGACTTTTCATCTATGTCTCAGGGTGGCGGGCGCAGTGCAATGCCACATAGGGTGCGTCCTAGGTGGACGTGACCTATATAAGGTAATGCACTGTTCATAGGCAGAGGTTACCGCTTAACATCAGGTGGGCTACTTGTTTGTTCCGTCATCTAAGTAGTATAAAAAATAATAAAAAAAAAAAAAACAATATTATAACTCAATACGATGAACGTGTTGCCCTTACATTTAACATTACATTTACATTCGTATTTACGTTTGCATTTAAATTCTTACAGAAAACTAAATAATATGTATCTTCGAGTTGGTCACGTAGCTACACTATTACTCTACCAAATTTAAAGTTGCTAGGTTACGAAGCGCCTTAGAAATTGAATACTACGGTAAACTTAGTATATATATTTATCAGACTGACCGCCCAACCTCATCGGCAACTATACTGTACCTACTTCATTTTCTACTTGGAACTGAACTGAATAACGTAATATTATTCGTCTCGAGAAAAGAATAGTAATTCCCCCAGAAACCCTCTGGGAATGGAAATCGTTGCTTTGGATTCAACCGAGATTTCTCTTTAACATAATATTTTACATAAGAAATGGTGGATTTTGTTTACGGGCAGTCTAACAGGTTTACGACTCAAGTACTATATTTTTGTGACAAAAATGGTTACATCTATTCGTAGGTCGTACGTACAATTGTAGATATTGGTTCGTATTGGTTGATGAATGAATGTAGATTATGGCAAAGTTTCGTCATAGTACTAGTATAGTATTCTTTTATCTGTGGTCATAGTAAGGAAATCTCTGCAGGTGTAGACAAACGGTATTCGCTTCGATGCGATTCTATTTCTACAGTCGTAATACTCGTTGGCTCACAGAAGTTCCGTGAAAGATGTTCCGTAACAGAACTATTGAGACTTTTTTACTACTTATGTTCTTCATCGTCCTTTTATTAGCTTTGGTTTTATTAGTCTGTATATATTTTTGTTGTTCACCCACTTCAAAACGTTGGATTATATTAAAACTTAGCATACAAAAACTTACTCATCAAGGACCTATGACAATACAATATTATTATGAGTGGACAACGGAACTCCTCGATGGATAATAGTAGATAAGCAGATATTTTTCAATAAAAACTTATGTAAACAAACGGCCAGTCTACTATCATCCATCGAAGAGTTCCGTTGTCCATCACCTTCCGTCTCCATCATCAGATCAGATCGCTGTCACCATCATATTGTATTGTCATCGGAACTAGACAGGTACGCCAAATTTCAGCTCAATCGGATATCGGAAAGTCACCCTTATCGCCACCCGTGAAATACTTATCATTGGTCCCAATGACCATCTTTGGTCTTCTTCATCAGTTCCACCTCACCAAGTGGCACTGAATGCATATGCTTGAATTGTTGCAGAAAATAGCAAAATCGCTAAAAAAAAACACACGAATTGAAAACCAACTCTCCGTTTCTTTCGGCTGCCGAGATACACAGGATACTGTGACATAATCCAGACAGACAGACAAGCGGATGGCGTAGGCTTAATTATAGGGTCCCGTTCACACGGTTATGGGCATGGAACCACAAAAATGTACCCAAAGGAAACTGTTCCCATATTCACAGAGTATGAATGAATGAATGAATGAATAGTAGATTGTATCATAAGGGAGCAACATAATATTTTTACGGCGAGGGCGCTTTTTTGAATCCAGAGCGAAGTGAGGGATTCTAGAGTAGAATCCCGAGCGTAGCGAGGAATTCTTTAGTAGAATCCTGAACGTAGCGAGGGATTCAAAGTACGTCGCCCGAGCCAAAAATATATGTTGCGCCCGTGTGATACACTCTGCTTTTCATCACCCACTATGAGAAAATAAAAGGCGCCTCATATGTTATTGTAATAATTATTATTATTTAATAAAACAAATGGTTGTTTTTTGTGTTTTTTTTGTTGTTTTTTTTTTTTTTTTAAGTGTTTTTGTGTGTTTTGTGTTTTTTTTGTTTTGTGCTTTTTTGTTTTTTTGGGTTTTTTTTTGTTTTTTTTTGTGTTTTGTGTTTTTTGTGTTTATTGTGCTTTTTTGTGTTTTTTTTGTATTTTGTTTTTTGTGTTTTGTTTTTTGTGTTTTTTTTTATGTTTTGTGTTTTTTGTGTGTTTTGTATTTTTTGTGTTTTTTTTGTTTTTGTGTTTTTTTTTGTGTTTTGTGTTTTTTGTGTGTATTTTGTTTTTTTTTGTGTTTTTGTGTTTTGTGTTTTTTTGTGTTTTTGTGTTTTTTTTGTTTTTGTGTTTTTTTTGTGTTTTGTGTTTTTTGTGTGTATTGTGCTTTATTTGTGTTTTTTTTGTATTGTGTTTTTTGTGTTGTGTTTTTTTGTGTTTTATGTTTTTGTTTTTTTTTGTGTTTTTGTGTTTTTTTTTGTTTTGTGTTTTGTGTGTTTTTTATTTTTTGTGTTTTTTTAATGTTTTTGTGTTTTATGTTTTGTGTTTTGTTTTTTTTTGTATCGTGTTTTTTGTGCTGTTTTTTTGTGTTTTATGTTTTATTTTATTTTTTTGTGTTTTTGTGTTTTTGTGTTTTTTTGTGTTTTGTGTTTTTTGTGCGTTTTGTATTTTTTGTGTTTTTTTTATGTTTTGTGTTTTGTGTTTTTTGTGTGTATTTTGTACAATATTTGCGTTCGAATTATTTGGCGCTGGTTCCAAATTCAATAAGTGCGCCGCAATTATCTTTACCGCGCACTTTTTGAATTAGGAACTTAATAAGTGCGCCGCAAAACTCATTACTGCCCGCTAAAAGTTTCTCATAGAAAACACCACCGTTGGGTGCACTTAAAGGCAAACCCAGTCGTCCTTTTCGAATAGATGGGATGAAAAATACTTTATTGCACACCTAACAAACTAGTTAAAATCAACACATAACAACGGTAATGCAATACGGTAGTAATACGGTGTATAAAGTTGAGTAGTACCTACTTGGAGTCATTTTGAGATGAGATATAACCGCGAAGAGTTCACCGGACGTTATCATTAAGATTCAATTTATCACAATACGCACCGTGTTTTCCTTTTATGTCGTACAATTGCCCCTATTGTGTACAACACTATTATGTCCTAATAATAGGTTATTTCTAGGAACTAAAAGCGGAATTACGTTTACCAATACGCGGGGCTTGCTATGACATCGATCGCCAAGGAAATTGTGGTGTGGGAAGATACACCTGAACGTGTACAAGTAGTATACTTAGATTGAGGACATAAATGTAAGGACACTAAAGTAGAAAGATGAGAAAATTAAAGACGTTATCACATCAGCGCTTAGCCGAGTTGATAGTGCCCACAAATTTTGTCTCCAGCGTCATAGCTCGTTCCATCCATGTTCAAACTGGTCAAGGTATTGCCGATTATAGGTTAAGATGCGGGTTCAAGTTCCATTGGAACGGATTTTTTGGGTCACATTTAAATATAAAATTAAAGATGTTTAAAATAAAAAGGAAAGTGTTAAGAATTCAGGATTTTATCTCTGATTATTAGTTTACACAGGCTGAACTAAGATTCTTACAAAATAAAATAAATGCATCGGTAACCCTGTAAATTATTTGGATCAGTCGTCAGATTTTTTTAAAAAGATAACCCTCAATTTGCTTAGTAATTAAAACGGTGGGGAGGTTTTTACGGCCACGGACGGGTAGAATAGTCCGAGCGGCCTCGAGCTTTTAAAGGAAACACCATTTATTTTCAGCCTTTTATTTGCATAAATGTCCTTTATAAATTACTTTATTTTACTGCTTATTTTATGCTACAATTATATTTCATTTAATTGTAAAATTAATGGCCGCTTTTCATTTCTATAGACGCCCGGATTTTATGATGGAAAAAATTTAAATGACAAATATTGTTAAAAAAAAACTTGAAATAAAGGTCAGCATCTGTAAGTAGCCTTTGGGTATCCACAACTGAACGTGGCCTTCCCCATAGTATATAATGGTGGGATTTGCCACAATCACCACGCTTGGGAAGTGTCTTGGTGACGACAGTATCGGTGTTGAACACCCAGGTGGATGCTCCTGCGCATAGCCTGGTGTAATCGCTTAATCGACTTATACGACATCCGTGAGAGGAGACAGAGGCATCAATTCTTAGGGTTGGACAAGCTTTAGCTATAATTACAAAGATAAAATGCCGGCTGATTGACAGATCAGCCCGGGTATTTGTTTCGCCCGTATTTTAGTATGTAAAAAGTGGCAAAAAAAAACTACGTAGCACACAAACGGCTGCATTTTGATGTATTAGGTATAATTATAATCACTTTGTCAGTGCTATAGGGTACTACAATACCCAAAAATGTTAATAGTCTACTTTCATGTACATTACTGTCCAGGCCTGAAATAAAACAATTGACGGGCGAGTAAATAAACGAACGTGTTTTTAAATAAACGAGATCTTTAAATTGCTATCACGGCCAATATTTGTATAGTACTTTTCTTTAATTTGCGGGGAAAAATAAACAATAAATTCAAGAAACAGAAGTTTGAATTTATATTGCTTCTTCAGCTGTCTGATGGCGTTATATCTAATTCACCTTCCAACGAACTAGGACTCGTTGTTTATTAGACAACTTATAATTGAGATAAACTAATTAGAACATAACAATTACAACACAGGTAGGTATCTGACTTTCATTCCAGCAGACTCAATTAGGCAAGGGTCTTTGTTTTTTTTAAACATTTGAAATTTAGTTTAGACACAAAAATAATAATTAAAATTTTTAGTGTAACTAAAAATACATAATTAATGTCAGTCTGCACTAAAAATAACCACATTACTGTCCAGCAAACCCTATTATTGACGTGTTGGAAATAGCTGGCGTGCAGAAAAAAACCGATTGACGTATTCCTTTTTTTAAATAATGAAGCTATTACCGGTAAAGTAGGAGAAACATAATATTTACCCTACCAAATGCAAAAACAACTGACAAAAAAAGGTATCGATGACATCAACATGGACAGTAAAAACTAGAAATTAATATGTGTACTCAATGTCTAAAACCTATTAAAATATATTCATAACGGCATAAACGTGAAATGAATACAAATACGGTGGTAAAAATAAGGATGACCACTCAACTTCGATGTTTATCGATCAACTGACCGTAGTCCAACCACCCTCGTATGAATAGACTTCCCCTTTGTAATCAAAACAGTAATCAAAAGCAATGAAATGGGGAGGCCTCCAGTTAAAACTTTATTTGAATTTTAAATACGCCTACTGTGTGAACAGCGCTAAGACACAAAGTTTATTGATGTTTAGGGTTCAGTCTTCGACGGGTTCAAGTAGCACACGTTCTTCGCTGCAAATAAAACACTGACTAACAAACTAAACAGCAACTCTTTAGGGGAAGCCTATGTTCAGCTATGGACTTCTTGCAGACTGATGATAATGATGATGATATGTCCTGTAAGACAACAAAGATTTTCTATGAGTTACATTCCAAATGCTGTGCGGGACCCTATCACGTAAGGGTATAAATCGCTCTTGTCCCTTTTTAAATGTAAGTAGAATATAATGCACAGGGGATTACACAGCGGTGTCAGATGTTTTAAAAATGGCTTAGAAATGGGGAGATAAAAGAGCTTATTACAGCATCTGTGGAGTTTTCGAAGTTATATTATTCATTTACGGTATTAGGAGAAAAGTATGCGCGCCGATGTGGGTCCGGCCTAAGAATAGACCCCTCCGTCTCCTCCCGATGTCGTAAGAGCCCTCAAAGACTTGTTAGTAAGATTCGTTAGTATAAGATTTGTCCTGGATGCTAGCTTTTAAGGTAAATGCTCACGCTTGAGGAGGGAAAATCTTTTTTTTTTGTGTTTTTTGCTCATTACAGCTTATGAACATTTCTTCAGATAGCGAAAGTTGATTTACCGAGAACTAGGAGACTTAACACACATGTTTTAATATCATAAATATCATCTGTTTAGCTACGATCCCCCTTAACACATTTTTACATTGTTTTTGTTTTGTTTAGGGGTATGAACAATGTATAATTTTACACTAAAATGACTGTTGTTGGCTTTTATATTGGTCATTATTTACGACAAATCATATTTGGTTGAAGAAAACAGTGGATTAGTAGCGAAAATAACATCGAAATTTTAGTCCATACAAGTCATTTCGATATTATTTTCGCTATTAGTCCACTGTTTTCTTCAACCAAATATGATTTGCCGCAAATAATGACCAATATAAAAGCCAACAACAGTCATTTCAGTGTAAAATTACACTCTGTTCGCCCATATTTGTGCAAATACGTTAGTATGAAAGAGCAACCACCTTAAATAATATTTTATTACCTACTGGAAGAAAACGTTAGCCGAGTCAGTCCTGGGCAGCACTTGTCACGTCTATGTTCCCATGACGGTGCAACCCATCGTGAAAATAGGCCCATTGAGGTTCTGCCTACCCTTTCCGGGAAAAAGACGTGTGTTTAAGTATTTAGTATACCACCGAGATCTTTGTAAAATAGCTTAGTTATTTAGGTAGTCAATATTTAGTACCTTACTTTTACAAAATATCTGTAGTAATTAATATATCTAGATGCCTGGAAGAAATCGGTATAAGCGATAAGTCCTCCCATTGTGCATTTAATATTTATTGTTCGTTAGTTAGGTTTTTTTTATTTCTGTGTATTATAACGTTTTATGTAATAACAAGCTAATAGATATAAATATATATCTATTATAACTAGTATTTTATTTATAACATTGAAAACATATCATTATCCTTTTTTTTTAATTTGCTTTTCCTGAGATAACTTTTCGCACCTATATACTAACAGAACCCTTTGGTTTTGGTGTCAATAACTTACGCGAATTTTAATTTAGGATTTATGAAACAAAGTTCATAGAGAATCATAGCAATTGCATGCCCCTCCAGAAAATAGATATGATTGTATCTACTCCTGTCCTCATCATCATTTTCAGCATTTGCTATTCCTGAGAGCTAAGTCAGTGATCTACCAATAAGCAGCCTCAATTCCAAACCAGTTTCGACACCGTGGTCCTATCGAGCACCGGCACTTACATTCTAAGTAATCCGGTTAAGCCGGCACAAAGTAAGTGGTCCTAATACGGCCACTATTTCACGTAGATAATTACTTGGCTAGGAGCTTGCCAGATTAAGCCGCGACAACGCAGCGAAACCTCATTTTAATACTTGGCTGTATAAAATTATTAGAATTTGCTTTTAAGCTAAAATTTCTGGAGTAGGTAGGCCAGAATTTTCGACGTGGATCCTCTTTCTCCGTGTAGTTTGCCTATTTTGTTATAGATTTTGGGATCATACTGAATTAGCCATGGATTGTTCAGCATAAGAACCCTTCCGTCTCCTACCGTGGATTTCGTAAAAGCCGACTAAGGGATTCACCAACAAAACTGCGAGCACCAATCCGACTTCCAAGCGTATAGTGATAACGGCAAATCCCCCTGTTGCTTTCTATGGGGGAGGCCTCTTTCAGTTCCACATTTTTAATGCGAGCTGCTAAGGAGTGGAAGTCACTGCCATCGTCTTTCTTTCCTGAAAACTACAATATGGGTTTATTTATGGCAAGCGATAGGTGCCTTGTAGGCCTTCGTACTCCATTGTCGGCCGCATCGTCACTTTTCAACAGTTGAGTTCCCGGTCAAATGAAGGTCTATCATTGTTAAATAAAAGGCCTCGTTCAGCAATGGACGTCTAACGGCCGCTTTTGCTTCATAATTATAATTAGTCTCTAAACCTACATTGCACAATTGGCTGTTAATTGTTTGTTGCCTTAGAGTTTTTTTTGTCTATTTTCGAAGTTACGACCTCTGTGACGCGGCGGGCGAAGGTTGGCCTTCGACGCAGGAGGTTGCGGGTTTGATTCCCGCCTCGGAACAAATATTTGTGCGATCGCAGATATTTGTTACACGTATTTTTCTATGTATAATAAAAAATATCTATCTATGTAATATATACATTTATTTACAGAAATAATAATACAAGGTATGTACAAAATACGTATAAAACAGTTGTGCTATCTGAAGACCGCTGCAAGCGATCTAAAGGTAGCTCAACTGATCCAAATCACTACCAGACAGAAGCATCCCTAAGATGCTGGCTGCATTGCCACGCTGAATGGCAATACTAATGCGTTGTAATATATTGTGCTAAGTTTATCAGTTATCTAGTACCCATAACACAAGCTCTGCTTAGCTTGGGGCTAGATAATGTTGTGTGAACTGTCCAGCATTATTTATTTATTTATTTATTTAATTTTGTTGCATAATATTGTACTTCTCAATGAATTTACCTGACGCTTAATTACAATGAACATGTCCATTCAAGTAGTAGTTTTTCTAATGTTTTAATGTACTTTGAATGACTATGTATTCAGGAATAATATAAAGAGCTAAAACACCAAATACTTTATTCTAGTTTAAAACAATACCAAGCCACGATAACTTCAATTCTCTGTAAAAGCTTTGACCAGAATCGGTTCAAATTGTAAAATCATAAAGCACATAAAACTCACAGCAGTTTCAGTCGAGCTAATTAGGGCAAGGCAAAGCTCTTGACATTTCGCTTTAACATGCACAATCATAACTCTACCGCAGCTAAAACTGTGCTCATAACTCACACACTATCGAACACGCAACAGAGTAACCATGCTTAACGCTTGAGATCCAATAAAATATTTCCATAAACTATTCATGACTATTTCTTGCAGGGTTCTACAGGGTTCGCTTTTAACAAATCGCAACTACATAGTAAAACCGCATGGAGCTTAATAGTGGGAACAGCGAGTGTATCTTTGATCCTTGGACCTTATTATATTTTTTTTTTATTATTAGATCAGTTTAATTCAGATGATAAAAAATACATAGTTAGTATACAAATTATAAACATAAATAAAGATCATCATACAATTACAGAGAAAAAATAATTAATTTCAATAATACCTGCTAATAAAATAATGTTGAAAGTACAGATACTCTGACTGATAAAACAACTTTGAAATATGTTCAAATACTGTTTTCCCATATCACGGTATGTATGTTGGACAAAAATCTCGTGATAGCTCCCTCGCGGGCCCTCATTTTAAGGATACACGAGATAGCAAAAATGTTTTCCTAAAATGGTTCTCTATTTCGAAGTATTGACATAGATAATGTACTCTGAGAGTGGTTTCTCTTGGGTTCCCACTTTTGTCCCAGTTTTATTTTATAAATCTCCCTTGGGTGGTTTTAGATAGGAAGAGAGGATTAGAAGCGATGCCTTTCTGAACAAGGTGGTTTCAGTCGCGCGTTTTGGAGCCATGTCGCGTTGTCGAGACGAATAGGCTTGGCGAGCGCCACTGCCACGGGGAACAGGCCGATTCGAAAAATTCACTATGGAAGGAAAGTCTCAGTAGCCTTTGGAGTAATCAATTTTTTTTGATGCGTGTTGAAAAGCGTTTTCTACTATCGCATTTCAACTCGTTGAAAAACGCTTATAAGAGAAGTGTGGTGTGGATATCTCTAAACGATGTCGCCGAGAGGTCTTGAGATATCCATCTGGGTCAGATACGACGGACCAACAATTTACTGACCGCTTATAAGTATTTTCTGCTATAAAAACAAGGTTGGAAAAACTAAAAGAAATCTTTAAGTAAATAGACTAAAAATAACGTCTCAAATATGGGAAACAATCTCAAGTGTCATCTAATGTCATCTAGTAGAGCTTTTTTGTGAAAGAGTTCGTCCGGGGAAGTACTACCACCATACCTATTTCTGCCACAAAGCAGCAGTGCTCGCATTGCTATGTTCCGGTTTGAAGGGTATGGTTGCCGGTGAAATTGCAGGTGCATGAGACTTTTCATCTTTATGTCTCAGGGTGGCGGGCGCAGTGCAATGCTACATAGGGTGCATCCTAAGAGCACGTGACCTATGTGATAATGCACTAATCATAGGCAGAGGGTACCGCTTAACATCAGGTGGGCCATCTGATTGACCCGTCATTCCAAGTATTATTAAAAAAAACAGGGTCTTTAAAATTATCAATACCATAGAGGGAATAAAGCATCTCCTAATTTAATTCATATTATTTTTTATTTAAACATGAAAGTGAATCATAATTAAATTACCACAGAGAATTCAGGAGTAACCAAAATACCCAGCCAGACATGGAAAAAATGTTTGCAGATTATGCAACCATTTGTGCCGCTGCTGCGGAAATTGAACCGGCACATTTTGCGTCTTAGCCAGCTACTTGCCCGTAACACCATGCAGGTCGTCAAAGCCACTTGAGACGTGGGCGCTAAAGGGGTCCTACGAATAAAAGAGGGGGGTAAACGATAAAAAAATCCTTTACTAAAATTATTAATGAAATTTTTAGTAATGTAATTAATTTACTAATACCACAGATCAAATAATACTACTAATACCACCTGGTATATCCTGCCCAGAACAGCGTTATTCAATCACGTTGCTCGAGCAGCAACTTAACTTGCAAAATGTAGATTCCACTTTAGTTCAGACTCGTACTTATCCGTCATCCCTTTGCTTGTTTTGTTTAAAGGCTTTCTCGACACCATGTGGCGTTGTAAAAACAAGCCCAGACACCCTCGTCCTCTGTAATCCAGGACAGATACAGCGCATAGAGAAATAGCCGGTTACGTTGATTCGCGTTGGTGCTATAAAGGTGTAATATAGATTTATTATAGAACAACTCAAAGTTATATTGTGTGAAAGATACCTAATTTGAAACACTGCTCGCTGTCGAATTGTTACAAAAAAAAAACTGCTACTGCAGCAACTTTTTTGATAGACAATTTTATAAAAAATATATAGTTCAGAATTGATTTATTTATTATTACATTTATTATTTCAAGCATTTATAATACGAGCAAAGGAAATGAATTCCCTTTAATTTTGAATTTCGCCTCGTTCCGCACTGTCGGTAAAGCAGTGCTACACGAGACGGCTTGGAAGATAAAACAGAGCGAATACAAAAATGGCGCGAGCACATTACTAGCTTGTAATATAATATAGTATTATTTTATCTGTGATGAAGTGAAGATTTATTTATGAAAACAAAACTTTAAAGAGTTGTAAGAGTGGTAAGTTGTTGTAATATGTAAAACTAATATAATTTAACTTTGTTTTTGCAGAGCAACTCAAGTTTGTTTAATTTGTCAATAGAAAATATCTGAGGATAATAACCACTACGGTCTATATATATTCTGAAGATATTTTCACGCTAGACCGAGTCCGACCTGAGCCCTAGTTTACCAAACCAGATACAAAACAAGGGTAAATGCACACGTCCGATGTCGCACGGCGGCGTGAACTAGTAACATGTCTTATATGTGTTTTGCTTAGAATATAAAGTAAACATTTTGTTATCATTTCTTTCTTGTCTCGTTCACGCCTAGCTCCAACTCATAGCCCTGCTTATATTTGACTGAGCGAGCGAAGTCCTTGCTGTTACTGGCAAAATTAGCTTTCATCTGTCCGGATGTATGTATGTAAGTATACCTATGTATGTTGGTACCCGTGTACATTTCGTATTTTTAGACTAATCTTGACGAAACTTGATGTACAGGCAGGGCATCATCACTCGCTCAAGGTCGCGCGATATATACCTACAGCCCGGCCGTTCCTCAGACGTAACAAGTGACAGTCGGTTGTCGGAAGCACGCCTGAGCACTCGCGCAACACGTTTCCCGCGCAAATACGCCGACGCGTACATATTGTGCTGTATATGGATGCAATAGTCAAAAAACAAATAAAGAATTATCATTTTTTGCATTGCCGAAGGACGAAGAAATTTAAGTTATTTGATTGATGTAGGTACATTAGTTATTTTCTGTATGTAGGTACATATCGAAGTAATGCCTTTCATAGGTGTGATTTCTTGTGCATACAGAATAGATTTCAAAGATCTAGGTTGTAATATAGGTTTAAGTAATTACTTGAATTTAGGTACCTACCTACTTACCGATCTACTTACGTACTTAATTAGACTTTACTTCTGAATCGCTCTAAATTAGCAGTAGAAGAGCTTTTTTGTGAAAGAGTTCGCCCGGGGAAGTACCTACTACCAACATACCTATTTCTGCCGCAGAGCAGTAGTGCTCGCATTGCTGTGTTCCGGTTGGAAGTGGTTGCCGGTGAAATTACAGGCACATAGACTTTTCATCTTTACGTCTCAGGGTGGCGGGTGCAGTGCAATGCCACATAAGGCGCGTCCTAGGTGGACGTGACCTATGTGATAATGCACTGTTCATAGGCAGAGGTTACCGCTTATCACCAAGTGGGCTACCTGCTTGTACCGTCATTCTTAGTTCTTATTAAAATAAAAAAAACATAAATAAGTCTTTATTTCTACATAATAACAATATTGATCATAACATGTGGTACTTAGGTAATTCGTAGGTACATAATATGTACCTAATATGTACCTATTTCAAAATGAAAATAGGTACTCGTAAGGTACTTTATGTAGGTTAGGTTATTTAGAGCGAGTTCAGTTCATAATAATAATATGTTTTGGTCTTCGATGGTTTTGGTAAACCTACTGATGTTTTTAAATTAAATCGTAGCTTGTTAACTTCATAAGCAGAGAAAAACTATACTTACCTACCAACTTAATATCTCATTGTTATAATATCCATATAACTTTGTAACTATTTAATTTACCTACAAGTAATTAATTTTGTAAAAATTAATAAAAACCCTCAACGCAATGAAACTTCTGAACCGATTTAGATATCTCCCGAGAAATTCACGTTTCAAACAAAAAAAAACTAATTCGATTCATCCGTTCGGGAGCTACGATGCCACAGGCAGACACACACACAGACACATTCACACACATAACTACAAACACATAACTACACACACACACACACACACACACACACACGCGCGCGCACAGAGACACCTCAAACTTATAACACCCCGTCGTTTTTCCGTCGGGGGTTAAAAATACCTACCTGCTTTCGATCTTTTTTTTGTTATTCTACTTGAATGACGGAACAAGCCGATGGCCCACCTGATGTTAAGCGGTAACCTCTGCCTATGAACAATGCATTACCTCATAGGTCACGTCCATCTAGGACGCGTTTATGTGGCATTGCACTGCGCCCGCCACCCTGAGACATAAAGCTCCGACCCTATGTTCGGCCTCTTTTAGCTGTCTTGCGCGTTACGAAGTAACTAATACATAATCTGTGCTACAATGTTGACTACCTACCTATATAACGGAAGGTTTATTTAATTTTTTATTAGATATGTCGACAACCCTTTCGATGCGCATAACTCAGCGCCAGACAGCGACAGAGTTACGCGTCAGAAGAGAGAGCAAATGTTTAGGTGAATATCGCGATAGGCATTGAGCGCTTATGCGAGCTGAATTGCACTTTGTTGCGTCCCAGCAAGAGTCGCAATTTATATAATTTTTTTCGCTAAGTGAGTCTTCTGTACCTGTACTAATATTTATTCTGTGGTACAGGTTCTAAAATTGGAACGTTTTTTTGACCCGCGACCCGTGCACCCACTGGCTTCACCCACCGGTGGGTGTAGGGGTAATTCTTGTTTACCCGTGTACCCACTGCGATATGGTTGGAATTAATTATCGATGAAAAAAATAAAATAATAAATGAAGAGAAATGAATGAAATTGACAGAATATGACAGAGCATGACAGATAATGACGGGTAATGACAGAGAATGACAGAGCATGACAGAGCATGACAGCGAATGACAGAGCATGACAGAGCATGACAGAGAATGACAGATAATGACAGAGCATGACATCTTCGCATTAACTGCTGCGCCCGCGTTGTTTCCCGCATAGGTCTAAATCCCGTGGGAATATAATCGTTTATCAAATTACTCCTGCATTCTGCTGCTCCCCTGGTACATTCGATAAAAAATCTTTGCATTGCTGCTGCGCCTCGCGGTGTTATCCACATAAGTCTCGATTAATCCTGCATTTTTCTGCTAGCCTGGTACATTGGATAAACTGTCGCCCCCATTTCACCGGTATTCTAGATATTCAGTTACCTAATTACTCCTGCATTCTGCTGCTCGCCTGGTACATTTGATGAAAAGTCTTCGCATTGCTGCTGCGCCTTGCGGTGTTATCAAAGCGATAACACCGCGGTGTAAGTCTCGATTACTCCTGCATTTTTCTGCTAGCCTGGTACATTGGATAAATAGGTCTAATAATATAACGAGGTTTAAAACTTTTTGTATTATTTTTCTCTTTAACATCGAACTTATCGTATTATTATTTTATTTTTTTCATCGATAATTAATTCCAACCATATCGCAGTGGGTACACGGGTAAACAGGAATTACCCCTACACCCACCGGTGGGTGAAGCCAGTGGGTGCACGGGTCGCGGGTCCTTTTTGTTAATCGTTTGCTGACAATAAAAAATAAGCCCAAGTGCGAGTCCAACTCAGCACGACGGTTTCCGAACCATAAAATCTATAAAAACGGAAAAATATCACGTTTGTTGTATGGGAGCTCCCCTTAAATATTTATTCTTTTTCTGTTTTTTAGTAAGTATTTGTTGTTATAGCGGCAACAGATATACGTCATCTGTGAAAATTTACCGTGTAACTATCACGGTTCACGAGATACAGACTGGTGACTGGCGGACAGACAGACAGACAGACAGACAGACGGACAGACGAGCCTTAGTAATAGGGTCCTGTTTTACCATAAGGGTGCGGAACCCTAAAATATATAAAAAAAATAGAACCTGATATTGATTCGAGGATTATTTCCCCCAAAAGGGGGCAATTTGCGACGCCATTTACCCCGATTTTAATATTATTTGCAGAAACATTTGGTAAGTAGGTACTGATTTCTTAATAAGAATTTGAATATGAGCAAAATCCGTTTGTTTTACACTAGTTTTTACTCGCGAGGACTACTTTTCGCAGAAATACTAGTATTGTAATTGTTGTCGTTTTCCACACAAAAGAAAAAAGAGTAATCAAGCACTGTAAAGGTGATCTCTTTGTATGAAGTGAACCAGTTATCCCGATCGACTGCGCCGCAACATGGTACCCTTCACTCATTTGCATAAGTCCTGTCCGTCATAAGACGGGTCGTTAAACTTTAATAAGACTTTTTGATGGTGCTCCACCCTGATTTAATGGGTTTCTAGTAGGGTTATTCTGAATAGTTTTGAATATTCAGTTACCTAAGTATTTTGATTTCCCTACTTGGTTTGTCAACTTTCTCTAGGAAATTTCATCATCATCTTCATCATTAGCCCACATTACTCCACTGCTGGATATAGGCCTCTCCCAATACGCGCCACTGAGCCCGGTGCGAGGCTCTTCTCATACACTTTCTTCCCGCACTTTCAAAGGTCATCCACCTAGCTACACATCACCATTATGCTAGGAATTTTTTTTTTGTTCTCGGAATGAGTATTTTTGCTCTTCGATATCTGAGTGTAAAAGCCGTTTTTATCCGCTAGAGCTTAAAGTAAAATCGAATTTAGAACATTATGAGCACTAAGTTTGTGAATTCAAAACATCATTAAACCTATTTACTTCTACCTCCATGGTGCCGAATTTATCATACAACCTTTTTAATTTTTTTAAACTCAGTCTCGGAACCTTCTTGGTGTATTACTCTATTATACCTATACAAGAGATTATGATAGCATTATGATGGTATTGTCGGTAAAATAGGCTTCTAGGTTCTTCTAGTAGGCTTATTCTGAATAGTTTTCAATATTCAGTTACCTACGAATTTTGAAAGGTAATACTTGGTTCGATAAATACTCTAAGAAATTTAGTTTTTACCTATGGGTACCAATTATCATAGTATTTACGTTTTAATGGGCTTCTTTTAGGATTATTCCAAGTAGTTTTGAATATTCAGTTACCCATGTATTTAGCTTTACTTGGTTGAACAACCTTCGCTAGGAAATGTAGGACCTATACAAGAGGTTATGGTATTTGCGTATTTTATAACTTTGACTGTGACGGCGAACAGCTACTTTCCTACTGACACAGCAAGATTATATTTTTTTGTTATACATATACCTTAGAGATATCATATAAAAACCTTAATTAGGGTTATAAATTGACTAACTGTACCTATTTCTTAAAGAATATGTATATATTATATATATAAATATATATATATAAAAATTTTGCATTAGGTAATAAAAGATCTTTTTTTAAAAATTACTGATTTATTGATTATTCATATGTGTTGGGCAAATTTTGCTCGTGTGATTTGTCCTGTATGATGCCTTTTGAACCAATAGGTCCAGTTTGGTACCAAACACAAATTATTAGTTGTTCTTTCAGTAATAGGGCAAACAACGGAAGTGGACGAAGTACTAATAAAACGTAGACTCCGAAAAGGGGGCAAAAATCTGCAATTTGTATGGATTTAAGAATTTGTAGTCAAAATCAGAAAGGTGCTCCAGGTGGTGGTGCCAAAGTAGCGAACAGGCCATTGAAGCTTCGCCTTCTCGGGAAAAAGGCTTGGGTATGTATGTATGTAATTATTCTTTAAACCGCAAAAACCTCTGTTAATGGTCCAAAGTTATTGCAAACATACTTTATGTAAATATTAATTGGAGTACTTTGAAACTAGACCGACAATTCAAAACTTTTATTGCCCAATATGTCGCACAGCGATAGCGTTTCAGAAATTGTTACAATTGGCTAAAAAGCGACCGTCACGCCACAAGTTCATCCAATAAATATTCCTAACTGCTGCTCCGTAAGGAAACAAATGCTCGAAAATACAATGATGGCCTACACAAAACAACTACTGCCTTGAAAACAGCTAGCTCACTTCACAGGAGGATCGGCTCAAAAATTCAAAACTTTTGGTGTTTGGATTTGCAAACATACTCAAACCTCGACCACTGATCACTTTCACTGGTAGTCTATCTACCAAAGTTAAGTATGGACCTGCTGAATCCGCTACAATCATGTGCACAAAATGTGTTTTAGTATGGAGATAAAAAAAGTCAAAGTGAAAAGTATTTTATTAATTGAAACCATAAGGATAATTTTGAGTAAACTATAAAATCCTATAAACTAAAGTCCCTGTTCCGACGTGACCAAATTTAGAAGATCAGGCAACTAACCTAATAATAATATGAAGGAACATATATTGCGAATAGCCCAGTTAGCTGTCGAGGGGTCTTAAAAATCATACAAAAATCGAAGCCAGTTCCCAGACTAGAAGTTTGTTGCTATATGCACCACTTTTTGGTATGTAGGTAAACATTAATTTAGTGCACCTATAGCAAGAACCTGAGGTGCAATTTTATTGTGCGATGGCAGCTACAGTAAGTATGCCACTGGTGCAAATGCTGCATAAAAATTAAATCAAAAGGTCGTATGTAAGATGAAATAATAGAATCCCATGATGTGACACCATTTTGGGTTTATTTTACACATCACATTTCCGCTCATCTTTCGTAGATACATGCCGTTATTGACATGCTGACTGAGCTAGCTCATTCCTTGAAGCGTTGCGACCAGATACTGCTGGGAACAAGTGAACCGTATCCAACATATTCTGTTGTTGCGAATTGCGGTTCTTGTGTTTTTCACGATGTCTTTTAAACGCCATTTGTTCCGTAATGTTGTATGAACTTAAGGAAAACAAATTTTCTTTTAAAACTTAGTGGTTAAAATACATTCATTACATAATTCATTGGGCGTTATATAGTTTACAATGAAGTAAAACGGTGGCCGTACTAATAAAACTTTGGTAGACAATTTCCACCAATTTGAAAAGTCACTCATTTCACTTACATTTCATTTCTCTACACTTGTGCTCTACAGACGAGCTACATTCGTTAAAATTACACCAAAATTACACAAAATAAAATATAAGTAGACGATGTCTCTTTTCGAAAATGGCGAAAAGTGTCCGACGTTAGGTACTTATTATCACCGCCAGAAATGACGGTCGTCTTTTTGAATGCCGCTATCTCAGGTGCCTGGCTTTAGCTGCATCAGGCGTGGTAATATAAAGGAATAAGGAAAATGGTTGAAAATATTTTTTCCTTTAAGTGAATTATGTCAACTTTGGTCAGCAGAGGAAAAGGAAACGTTATCTTTAAAGACACCCTGGGTGTGCTCCGGGCTATTATCTCGCTATCTCACTTCCTTAATAGGTTGGTAGGTTTATGACGTATAATATACCTCCTTGCCTGTTCCTCTTTTGTCTGTCCCTAATACGAAATCCTTAATCGATTCTCTGAACATCTTCTATCGTTTTTAATTCACGAAATCGTTCGTTTTCAAATAGGTGTCTAAGTTTCTGTTCACTCATCAAATCGGTTCAGCCGTTTCATTGCGTTGGGGGTTTTAATAAATTTTACAAAATTAATTACTTGTTTAAACTAGCAGCGCCCCGCGGTTTCATCCGCATAAGTCACGTTCTCAAGGGAATATTGGGATAAAAAAGCTATGTGTTATTTCAGGGGTCCAGTTATCTCTATTCCAAATTTCATCCAAATCCGCCCAGCCGTTTCATCGTAAAAGAGTTACAAACATACTTACACTCACACAATTTGTTTATCTCATTTTTAATATTAGTATGATAGAGCAGATAAAAAAAACAACTTTGTAGATTTTCTAAGATTAAAATCAATAAAATAAACGTGTCTAATGTAACGTTTTGGACCCTGAAAGTGAATTTTCCAAATTCCTTTCTTATTACACACCCTTTCACCTTAAAATGAATATACCTTCCAAATTTCTAGTCTCTAGGGCCAGCGGTTTGGGCTGTGCCTTCTCTGTCAGTCAGACAGGACTTTGATTTTTCTATAATACTAGCGACTCGCCCCGGCTTCGCACGGGTAGCCTCCGGTGAAAAACAGCCCCCCCCCCCCCGATATTTTATTACTTATTCTGCTATTCGGAGCGGAGAAGAATCCACCAAAAAAGAGATAACTAACATCGGTCCAGCCGATCTTGAGATATAAGTGGTGTAACTAACACGAATTTCTTTTATATATATATATATATATAGATTGATATTCTAACGGGGCCCTCCACTTTTCCCTATATTTAAAGAGATCCATAGTTTTGATGAACGTAGGTACCAATTTGTTTATGGTGTTATTACTTCAGCAAGGAAGCTGTGGCTTAAGAAATACAGGAAATACCAAGGTCTGATGAAAAATGTCGGTCTATTTTTCTCCGTCGTCTGCGTAATTTGGATCACGTGGTTGGATGCGCGATTGCGCTTTGGAGGATTATAATAATGTTAGAACAGACTTGAAGGGCCATTAATTTTATACCGCCTTACGGAATTCGATGTGCAGACCCATTATTTTGCAATAGTCTTTTCAGGTTGCCGTGGTGTGTCCAGCCTAAGAAAAGACCTCTCCATCTCCTCCCATGGATGTCGTTAAAGCCAACTATGGAATTACCAGGACTTGGTAGTAAGATTTGTCCTGGCTGCTAGCTTAGTTAAGGAATGTGTTATTTGCTAGAAAAAAGTGTTAGCCGAGTCAGTCATGGGAAGTATATGGCAGTGATGGGCTCACCAGTTGTCACGTCTATATTTCCACGATGGTGCGACCCACAGCGAAAACAGGCCTTTTGAGGCTCTGCTTACCCCTTCGGGGAAATAGGCATGTATCTAAGCATGTGTGTATGTATTTTATAGATTACACAAACACAATAAATGAAAATTACATTAAACAATACAACAAAAATACATAAAATGCAAATACATAATTTAATTACATGAAAGATTTACGAAATTCCTTAAGTTTTTTATTTATTCGAGTATAAACCGTATATAAGGAGAAAATTATATTTAAAACACACAACATTATTATGTTCTGTGTAAGTGTGGCTTACACTTGCAAAAACGTCAGACTTTGAGTACAACATATATTATATAAAGTAGGTAGGTACATAATTATAGTACCTACTGCCATTGAACTATTGTTACTAGCGTAGGTACCTACTAATAGAACAGCCACCCCTGCCCCGCGCATTCCACGTCCCCGCAGCCCGCCCCGCAGATGGCGGGCTGAATTGCGGGTTCCTCATACCAGCCGAGTCGTCTTTTGTTGTTTAGGTCACGCACGCACAGCTTATGTAACAGTATGCTCTCGCGTTGTCACAGAATACATAATATTAATATCCTTGTATGCAGTTGTCCGGGTGTGCAGTAAAAGCAGTGGTGCCATCTCTTGTAAATCTTTCGAATTAAGACTCGGACATTGAGCAGGAAGGCTCCGAACGAAACACCTGTAGTTGTACTATTTATTTATCTTTTTAAATAGGTGGAAATTGAATACCAAAGTTTTAGTAGAACGGCTACCTTTTTACTAAAACATAACTCGACTTTATCTTTGATGACTTGGAAGGAGTGTTACGTTGCAAACTATATTGAAAATACACTAATGAAAATAAAAATAACTTGAAAATTGCAAAAGCCCAAGCCTGCGGCGCCAAAAAAGAAAAAAAATAAGAAAAATAACACCTGTAGATAGCATCCATTAGCGCTTAGCCGAGTTGACAGGACCAACTATTATGTATTCTGTGACAGTGCCCACAAAATATCGCCAGCGTTAGTTCGTTCCATGAACGAATTGGCTTTGCCGCGTTCAAGTGGCGCAGAAACAGAATTTTTGTGTTACAACAAAAAGAAGAAAAAAATGTTTTATTTCTATGCTTAGTTCTTCTTCTATGATAGGTACTTGCTATCAAGGCTAAAATCTATGATCTAAAAATATTAAATGGTATTATTTACAAAAAGAAACTGAAGGCATGGCTAATTTCTAAAGCATTCTATACTATGAACGAATATTTTGAAGATCGCAAATTGGTTGCTTTCAACTTAATTAATCTATAGGTTTTAGATCAAGAATTTAGGAGTTTAAGATTATAACATTAGTTATTAATAACCTATATTTAAACTTCGCACATTTATGTTGTACGCTCGAAATGGGCAGGCTGTTGAAACTATTTACTATATGAAACATCACCATGTACACAGCTGATCAATAAAGATATTCTTATTATTATTATTATTCTTATTCTTAAGGCGCCAACTTCAGGCAGAAACCTTCATACAAATAAAGGCTCGTGTTGCTCGTAGGTATACCTAAGATGTAACTATTTAAATTGAATGTCTCGTAATCTATAGATATTTTTTAATACCCTCACAGTAAGCCTTCGGGTTTATTATATTGATTTTATTTATCAAGTTTTTTACCCAATAAACTGCACCATATTGAATCTAGAAAAAGGTTACAGGTAACTTTGTGTTTTTTTTCTATTGTGAAATTACTATCCTTTTGTGTTTTGGTACAGTGATCGAAAATATAATATACTACCTACATATATATTTTTAATCTGAATATTGTACTAGATTTACTCAGTTAAAAATCAAATCTATGATTTCGAACTTTTCTCTTAATTCCATCGCTATAGGTTAAGACAACAGCTCTATCGCTTGTGACAAAAGCTAAACTTATTTGTGCTAAGATTGGCCTACACCGGGGAGTTAACCCTTCGATGCAGATGGTCTCGAGCCGACCGGCATTTCGGAATTTGCATGCCAATACTATCGGGGGCGAATATAACGAACAAACTTCGTAACCATAAACTGCTACTATGAAAACTTCTTTGATGGAATTTGGGGCGCTGGTTACGTAAATGAAAATGAAATACTAGTTCAAATCAATTATGAACGGATCGTTTAGTGAACTGAATAACTCATTTCTCATTTAGGAATCTTTTAATAAAGAAGGGCTTAGAAGGGTAAGAACTGTAATAGATGTTTCAGCTGTTAGTTTTCCTAGGAGAATAAAATAAATAAATAAACCTTGGTCGTATCAAAAGGATATTAAAATCATAAATTCTAAGGTCTCATATTAAATTCAATGGACCATTTTTTTTATACCAAATCCTTTTTTTAATTCAAATAAATTATATGCAGTTTGCCAATGACTTTGAATGACGGAACAAGCAGATGGCCCACCTGATGTTAAGTGGTAACCTCTGCTTTAACAATGCATTACCTCATAGGTCACATCCACCTAGGACGCACCCTATGTGGCATTGCACAACAAATTGCACCTTTACTGACTAGTTACTGTGAATTAAAAATCTTGATGATATAGATCCATTAGACAAGTATTTTCAAAATAATGTTCAGGTGTGTACACATAAAAAATTGACGATCTGTTAAAGGGCGTGTTCGCAAACTCATACATAATATACGAGTACATACACCGTTTTCCCCGAAATTGTAGGCAGTTCTTCAAAGGGCTTCTTTTTACCATGGGTTGTACCATCGTGGGAATACAAGCGTGACAAGTGATGAGTTCATTGCCGCCATTGCTTCCTACTACTGCTCAGCTAACGCTTTCTTACATCCCCACGAAAAATCTTATGGTAACAAATCTTACTAAAGTCCAAGTACACAAAATCTCTTAGTCGGCTTTTACGACATCCACGGGAGGAGATAGAGGGACATATTCTCAGTCTGGATACACCACTGGAAACAAACCATTAATGATGATTGAAATGTGTAATTTTCAAATTCATGGTTCAATTTGAAAGGCAACCACGTTAACTATAAGTAGGTATTCCATTTCAGTTAAATTATCTGTTACAGTAAGAGAAATCACGACACCGATTACTATTCACTCTGCCTGATTTGTTTCTAAACCCAGTTGCGCACAGTTGAATTGCAATCCACAATCTGATACTGCAATCAAGATCTGCAATTTGCAACCGATAAGTACCTACGGAATAGCCTCACCACAAAGCTAAATTGCTATGCCACTATACCTACTATGCGTGTTTGTACCTATATCTATCATAATGAATACCCAGTTGACATAAAGTGAATGAAGTATTGAACTATAATGTTACAAGAAATTAATTTTGTAAAAATTAAAAAAACCTTTATCCCAATGAAACGGCTGAACCAATTTTGGTCAAACATAACTAAGGACACTCGAGAATAATTCACCTTTCAAACAAAAAAAAAAACAAAATCGGGTCATCCGTTCGGGAGCTACGATGCCACAGACAGACACACACACAGACACACACAGGTACACACACAGACACACACATATACACAAACAGACACGTCAAACTTATAACACCCCGTCGTTTTTGCGTCGGGGTTTAAAAACAAAGAGAGGAATAAGTTTTATGTGAAAAATATATTATTCAATACAAGCTTTAGTGATCGTAACCGTGTGCTGATCAAAATGAGCCTAAACATGGCCAGTCTACTATTATCTTTCGAGGAGTTACGTTGTCTACCTTCCATCTCCATCATTAGATCAGCTCGTTGCCACCATAATATTACATTGTCATCGGAACTTGACAGGTATGCAAAATATCACCTCAATCGGTTGAGAATAACTGCTCTAAAATTCAGTTGCAAGATTTCCCCCGGATACACATTGCAAGTTAAATAAAAGCTTGTAAAATGAATCCAGTTTATGAAATTTAATACGGAAGTTACGTCATGCAGATCATTCTCCATCTTACTCGTAATGAGGACTTTCTAAACTGTTGCTCTCAATTCTCCTCGGTGTGTTGGGCAGAGGTATATTCAGGCGCGTTTCCCTAAAAAATGCTTCTGATTTTCTTTGTTGACGCAATCAGGTTTTAGCGTTTAGCTAAACAGAGCGTATCTTTTGTAAAACGTTTGATAATTATGTGTGTGTTGGATAAATTGAGTAAATGGTGACGTAAACATCAATAGACTGTTCGTTTTGTTTTTAAACTTCTTTTTTAAGAATGTAAAAAGTAAGATTTCTTTAGGTACCCAGTTTAGTGTCGCCACGGATTATCGAGTACTTGGACGCCGGTAGGATTTCCCGCGATGGTATCATTCGCCGGGCCTTTACCAGCGTCAACATTCCAGCCATTCTAAAACCGAATGGTATGCTACGTGATGATGGTAAGCGGCCTGACGGCATGACTCTTGTTCCATGGGACAAGGGTAGGACGCTACTTGCGTTGGTACCCTTACGCCATCTCATCTGCCTGCAGTTAGGGCCGGTGTGGCGGCAGATTCGGCTGTGGAACTTAGAAGGCGCAAATATGCAAGTCTTGACAGAGCTTACTCATTTCAGCCTTTCGGGGTCGAGCCTTTGGGCCTGTGGGGTGCCGGGGCCCTTTGCGTTTTCAAAATTGTTTCAGGGCTTCTGTTCAACGCGACGCATGACTAAACGCATAGCATATCTGGCTAAACGCATTAGTATTGTCATTCAGCGTGGCAATACAGCTAGCATCTTAGGGACGCTTCCATCTGGCAGTGATTTGGATCAGTTGAGTTACCTTTAAATCGTTTGAAGCGGCCTTCACATAGCTTAATTGTTAGATTTGTATTTTAAAATTTTGTACATAACTTCTTGTATTCGTTTTTTAGTATACCTATAAATACAACTTAACTGTAATAGTAACTCTTCAGGGTATGAAATTTCTACAAAACCACATCTATTTCTAAGGTCAGTTTCAACAGCTGTAAAAAGTAGTTAAAGGTATCCAAAGGTGTTTGTCTACCAAAGCAGTGACAGCAGTCACGAAATGTAGTAGGTTATAGTTTGAATTTATTGAATGTACTTTTGCCCCATCGCGCTTTGGCCTAACATCACCCTAGCTTAAAACACTAAAGTTTAATACAAAACTTAAACGGCGAATCCTATGAAAGTCAGATCTCAAGTTTCTTTAACGAGACAAGAATACTCTGGAATGTTTTATGTCCGAGTCTCATCTGCGGCTGGTGCTGAATAATGGGTCGCATTAATAAACAGGAATGGTTTGCGGCACGGCGAACTTCAAGATGGTGGAGTTTATGAACAAACAGCTGGTTTACTCTTGTTATTTATGTAATTAAAATAAAGGCTGATTTAAATTGAGTCAGTAACTGGCGTCACCCCTTGAGTCACCGTAAACTCGCCAGTAAAACTGCTATTAAGTTAAGTAAGGAGTGTACCACTGGCCCATTTGAGCCCTCTCCATACAAACGAAATTTGCTCTTATTTTGGATATTATCTAATCAAAATCCAAGCAATTTTGTAAACATGATACATCTAGTAGTTTATCTGTTCCCCAATAAATATTACTTTTTAAAATAAATCCAGCTCAAAGATTTTCAAACTGTACAATTTAATGGTAAACTGTCAATTTGCAAGCCTAGATAAAAGTATCATAATTGTATCTAAAAATAATGCGTATTAACGGGCAAGTGACACAGTCCTCTAAAGGTGACGCATTGTCTCGCCCGCTCTCTCTTGCGTTCTAATGCCAGAAAAAAGTGGGAAAGAGGTCGGATTACTATTTAACTACAAGGGATAGGGTCGGTTCTCGAGTGCGACCACGAACCTGACGAAACTGTGTGGGTAGGCCCCCTCTCAATGGACCGACGACATTTTAAATATTGCAAAGTCTGTTAGACGGAGAAGGCTCAAGACCGGTTGTCGTGGTAGTCTATGCAGCCTGTGTCTAGCAGTGGTCTTCTACAGAATGATGATAGTATCGTTTAATTGGAATTAACCAACGTTTGCCTTATGAGCTGTGAAAGAAGGGATGTAATTAATTACTGAGTCTAATAATAGTTAACGTGCCAGGGTCTTGTGAGACAGAAACTATCATTTAGGATTGAGTGGGATCCAGGAAGTAGGCCTTTGTCTAAGTGGATGCCCTATTTGTAAGCATCTTGTAAGGATAGGCACGCGTATTATTGCTGACGAGTAATTTTAAAGCGGGAATGTTCCATTAGCTATATTTACGCAGGAACTTTGTCTCTGGCAGTTTTTCTCGAGCAAGTATTGGTAACAAAAAAAACGTCCAATACTCTGTAAACTACGCAATATCTTCTCGTCACGAAAACCGCAGAGCGTCAAGACGATAGTCTATATCAGTGCGTGTTGCCAGTGATGATTAACGGCATATGGCCGCTAAAAAATACCGCATAAACAATCTCAAACTTGCACAGCAGGCTTTGGAGAGAGCTATGCTCGGAGTTCACTACGTACAGTATGCGAAATTATAGATCCGTAGAACCACGATTCCCTCTATTGTCTATATTAACGCTGCCGTTTTCATATATTTTTATGAAGATTTCAAATGTAATAATATCACCCCTAGCGATATTGCGATGCATTTATCACCTGCGACGTAAACGGGGTTAAAAGTTTTATGACATAATATATCAGTTAAGATTTTTATTTTCTTTTTGCCGTCGATGTTTGGTGTCATTTTTCGCATGAGCTGAATTTTATTTAATTGACTGTTACAATTTTGAGCCTGGCTTAAAGTTAATCTAGCTGAAAAGATGATGTACTCTGGCAATGGCAAATCATACCTACATAGTTAATTTTGATCTCTGTTATATGAGACAATGTGGCTGGCTTTTAGAAAAAAAAACGTTTTCTTCTTCTGACGCTGCGTTGACCATTTAGAGGTCCTTCCATAATGGTCAACAAAAGGTATGGTCGTAATTTTTCGAAAATGCTATCAAGTCACAATAATTTTAATTCTATGGCTAGCTTTATTTCTGAATGTCGCAAGACGGACAGACAGAGTGGCTTAATTGACCAGAAACGTTGTATGTGTAAGTGTAGATTGGTTTAGTTATTTGTTGCTGGAGATTGGCTTCAGAATACTCCAGGCGTTGTTTCATATAGAGAAGTACGTAGGTAAGCCATTTATTTCAAAAGGGTTCAAACTATTTTATAAGAAATAGAAAAAAGTTCAGATATTTTTTGTCATATGGTCCAATTTTGCTTCATGGACCGGACCAATTCAGAGGCCAAGGAAGATTGAGCCAATTCAGTGGCCTGCAATAAGGTGCGGGCTACACGTTTCATACATATGTTCCGCATACGTATCCTCGTGAAGGTCATTGTTGTAGCATTGTGTAATTACCACGTCAGTCTGACCACCGTCGTGCGAAGTTTTCCCAGCCCAACAATAAATCAATGATAAATGGCATTTAGGACATCTCTGCAGCGCCCCAGGCTTCCGTTTTCTTTGAACAAACTGCGAAAAGCAAGCAAATTTCTGAAGTATGACTTCCTTTGATATCAAACACACTAGATCAAAGTAACAAAGATGTCCAAGAATGAGCCACGGTCTCATCACACTTAGGCAGGATTGAAATTCTGGATTGAAATTGAAACAAATAAAAGATGTAACAAGTTGCTAAGAGGGTCATTTCAGCGTTTTGGCTATCACTGAAACTGAAAACTCCTATTAGCACTTCAAAATCTACTCGTACTCATTTCATTGACATATTTTTTTTATATTTCTGGTCAATTCTTTCCTCACGCTATCTAGACACAATCCGAAGTGATTTACAAAAATGCATTCAGTCGTTATAAAAACAACCTCATAACAAACTTACTAATGTAAATTAATCTAATTACAACGTAGTATAATAATAACGTAGAATAAACTACGGCAGTTCCAATTCAACTCTGAAAAATGGGAATTTCGATTTTAAAAAAAAATTAATAGCGCAAGTAGTCCTGATATTATGCTAGCACGTAATTATATTGTAATTTACTCAAGAAGCCCTCTCATTTATGACATCATCACACATGGCAAGTTTAAAAAAACAATGCATTGGTCTTTAATCTTATGCATATATTTTGAAATCCAACATTCCGGAAAAGCTTTCTTAGCAACTTGCTAGGTACATATTTTGTGTCTCACGATGAACTACTCGTATAGAACGAAATTTGAATTAGTGCACCCATAGATGTAGAGCGAAAATTCTACGTCTATGAGTGCACCCGTCTATAATTTTGGAGGTTTATTGTAACAGTTTTACAAACATGACCCGGCACAACTCAGTGCATACAACATTATAATTAACCGTTCTGCATAACACGCCACTCGACAAAACCATTATTTTCTGTGTACAAAACAACCGCATAATAGCTGAAATAAATTGCAACTACCAAGGGTTGGACCCCACTAAGCATGCATTAGATCTGTGCTTATACTTTTAGCTTGTTTTGTATGAAATGTCAACACCACAGAACCGCGCGTGCTATTGCTTTAGGGTGTTTTTCGAGACACGCTCCTACTGTATGGATAAATGATCTAAGAATGTATGGGATGACAGCTACGCTACGTTGACGGAAGATTTTCAAAGCCATCGCATTTGCATTTGTACAGCGTTAGGTAGCTTAGGGGGCCAACCATGAGCTCTTAAAGTGGATGTTCACGCTTGGGGTGGTTTTTTTTTTTTTTTTTGTTTTTGGCCCATTACAGCTCATCGACACTTCTTCAGATAGCAAAAGTTGCCATAAACATATTTTTACAGTGTTTTATTTGTTTAGTGGTATCGTAGCTAAACTGGTGATATTTATGAGATACTATCAATTCACACATGTGCGTTAAGTCTCCTAATTCTCGTGAAATCAACTTTCGCTATCTGAAGAAGTGTTGATGAGCTGTAATGGGCAAAAAACACCAAAAAATAATAAATTCGCACCACAAGCGTGAGCAGTAAAAGCAGTAAAAGTAAAAGCACCTTAAAGCAGTATTATTTTAATATTACATTGACATTTCATACCATGATGTCAATAAAGTAAGCTTTCTTTATTATTCGCTAAGACCTTTAGAAATTAGAAATTTAAATAAACTTTTGCTGATGCGAGGCATCCTTGGTTAATTCATTAAATAGGAAAAAAAAAAAAACATCTGTTATGATTCAATTCAAAGGAGCTTTCTTATAGATAACCGCGCTACATCTTTGATCATATCATCACTCTCGCATCAGGTCAAACGCTTGACAATTAAATATGTATAAAAGCTACACCGTGCTGATACGTGCTTACACAGTGGTCCAACTATTATTCGCTTCTACAATTCACGGAGAGTACGTGCAGAAATAATATGCAGTCGATGTGATATTATTTGACAGTTTGCCAAAAAGTAATATTCTATTGAACAAATTGGTGCATTGTGGAATCTAAAATCATGCATTTCAATGGGCTCCATTCTTGCGTTACGTAAGTCTCAGAACAGAATCAGAGTAGCGACTACTAACTGAAAGACTAACTGAAGGCACAGCCCCCCCCAAATGGAGCGGTGGCAGTCATGGTAGCTCGGTGGATGAAGGCGGCTCAAGGACGTTAATCGTGGCATATGTTTTTTTTATACAACTTGTGATGACAGAACAATCAGATGGCCCACCTGATGTTAAGCGGTACCCTCTGCCTACGAGCAGTGCATTATCTCATGGGTCACGTCCACCTAGGACGCGCCCTATATGGCATTGCATTGCGCCCGCCACCCTGAGACACAAAGATGGAAAGTCTCATGTGCCTGTAATATCACCGGCACCCATACCCTTCAAACCGGAACACAGCAATGCGAGCACTACTGCTTTGCGGCAGAAATAGGTATGGTGGTAGTAATTCCCCGGATGAACTCTTTCACAAAAAAGCTCTACTACTAAAAAGTATTTTTGGGATAGTTATCTCCAGCAGTGGCCTTCTCTCGCCTAATGATGATGATGACTTCAAACCAACCTATAAATTAATAAGAGCACGTCAAGGTAATTGATTGAGCTGATGTCAGATGCAGCGTGTAATGGATGCCTTAGGATCTGTGATTCGGAGAGTCCCTGTAGGTTTGTTATGTTTGAAACCACCGTAATTAACTGATGGGTTTCTAAAGGGAAAATAAACAATGTAAATTGTTGCTGCTGGAATGAAAAAAAGATGAAAATATTGATTTTACGGTGGAGCAGACTATTTAAAAATATTTTCTGCGCTCGGCGTTTTAAAACTGTGTTAAGTATATCAGTTATCTAGTACCCAAAACAAAAGCTCTGCTTAGCTTGGGGCTTGTGTGAACTGTCCAGAATTATTTATTTATTTTATTGTTATAGTTACGAAGCTTGCATTTTGTATGTTTGTTACTGAATCACGCCGAAACAGTTTAATTGATTTTCATAAAATTTGGTACACATAAAGATTATGACCAGGATGGAGCTAGAGGCTACTTTTGCCCTGGTAAAACGTAAGCGAAGATGCGGGCAATGGTTTAATATAAAACTCGCGTCACACCCACCAGTGACGGGTCAAGTGGTCTACTTGAAGCCAGACGTGACGGCCACAGAGAGTCAGGAGCCGAAACAATGGTGAATCCACTGGCAGTGACTTTGTCGTAGCATGTGGCCGTAGTTTGTCAGGCAAACGCATTCATTGTGTTCCTAACATATGTATAAAGAGTGAAGCTGGCAGCTTATTGCTCCCACTTATGGCTGACGATGGGTGGAGGGTCCCCCTTATAAGGATACCAAGAGTGAGGGCCACGAGCCGCAACGTTCTGCTAATTAGCACTGCTTTACAAGCGTCAAAAAAATGTTGTGTCCAACCTTAAGGCCACGAAACAGCGCTGCAAGTTTAACGATTTGCTTTGTTTTTGGAATTGACGTTTCAAATGTGGCGATATTTTAGTGGCCTAGTTATTTTAAAGTGAACTTATATTAAAAACTCTAAATTAATATAAGCATAAAAAACCTTTGAAACTTTTCTAAATAAAAAGCTTCCGTCGATCGTTTTTTACCAGTTCAAATAAATGGATTCAGAGCGTGATTGCACCTAATTTCGTAGCAAAATATTTTTCTGTGATAACATTGAATCACAATAATACTTCTTTAACGGCTTTTAAGCAGGAACACTACCCAATCATGTAATTTACGTAATCTGTGAATAGTTAAAAAGTAGTGACACCAAGCTATGGAACGCGTTGATCAATGTCATAACTAGTCCTGTGGTGCGATCAGCTAAATATGTTGCAAACGATTTCTATCGTCCGCTTGATGGTAACAATATAATATTTCTATCGATGTTTTCCGATCAGCTATCTTTTCTTGCTCCGATTTCTATGGACTTCTATCGATGTGTTACAATCTGAAGTTTGTACGAATTATGGATAACCCGACCACTTTACAAAGTACGATTACGCTATGAACCGTGTATCAACGTACTAACCATTTTTAATCAAACGTATAATACGACTCTTATATGCTTTGTCTATGATAGAAACATATTTTTACTCTGTGCTGTGTGACTTGTGCGATGCGTAGTATCCTATTAGTCAATCCTTGTGAGAAAAGTTTGTTTACAATATGTAAATTAAGGAAGGAAGGAAATTAAGTAACCACATTGAAGTGAAATGTACATATACCTATAGACCCAAGTTGTGTTGATTCGTTCGACTCCAATTTAATATTTTTTGACAAAATAGCGCAATACCGCTAAATAGTAGTAAAAGTGTTTTGTACGTACCTACCTACTGAATGTTTTTATTTGATTTGGAATGTAATTAAAACCATGTTCAAACAATTAAAAAATCCACTTGTATGGCTTACCTTTTAGATTTCTATGGTTTGAAACAACCATTTACTTGTTTCTATTGCAATAGGTTGTGTTGCGATCAATTGCTGTCATTATTCATTGAAACAGCGGTACATAATCGCTACTTCATACTATCGATAGAAACACTACATGTCAAAAGGCTTTTTGTTGCAATCAAGGTTTGTTAGCAACACGGTGAGTTGCATGATCGCTAAAACGTCATTTTCAATAGAAACAACATTGAAACAGCGCAATGCAGATAGAAACAGGAGATAGCTAATCGCTCGGCTGTTGTATGCTTTTTTGGAGGGTTCAGTTAGTTCACTTTGCATTCACAAAGAATGATTCGCGTAGCACTTTTCACACAGTGCTACGCATGTGCTACGAGAATGATAGAACATGGCCCTGCCCTTCCTACATCTATGTGCCGTGATTGATGTTAATTGTATGTTGACAGTTCACACCATGGACTTAGTTAAAAGGACTGAGTGCTAGCAGCTGAAAAACGAGTCAAGCAAGATATGAACTATAGAGTTAGTGTGTCTACTTCTAATACGGTGACCATAAAATAAAGTCATGTCCAGGAGACTTTTTTCATAGACACTTACGACCGTGGAGTGGAACAAACATTATTGAAATCTAATTATTTATCACAGTTATTTATGCAGCCATACTCATACTGCAGGCTTGGTAAGTGATCAGTATCACGAATCGATAACACTTTTTGTTAATTTCGTAAAATAAAATGTTGACTTCCCCTAATAGATGAGTGGGCTTGCGTTTGTAGGAAACACGTTTTTTTTTCTAATATCACAGAAAGTGTTACATGTTACTGATTACATACCGAGTGTTGAGTGTCGGCAAACGGCGTGACTCGTGACGCAGTCATGCCGTGATGTTTCTCGTCTACCGGGCGTCCCGAAACGGCGAACTTTTAGATTTTTAGTATCGATGACCTCTTAGTATTTACCTATACAATGGTCATGGTCACCCTTGCTATCATAAACTATCATTTCAAGTGTTAGAAAGGGACAAACTGACTCTATTCTACCTATCTCTCTTGGCTCGTTTTTCCTCTATCTATGACGGTGATCTAAATTGAGTCTTAACCTATTGAAATAAGGTCTTGTTTCGGTATTATAATTTTTTAGAGCGCTCAGTCCTTTTGTATACTAAGTGCATGGTTCACACATCTGCAGATGCGTCTTTCATTGCTTTATACTCTCAGGTATAAAAGTTTCAAGTAGAAACGTTTTAATAATTGTCGCATTATATTACACGAAACCACGCGATTGCAGTATGTGCCTGCACGTAATGCCTACAAGTGTGTTATTTATGTACTTTAATAAAAATATTTAATCGCTTTTAGAGCATAAAATGGACTTTGAAGGTGAGTTGGTAAGTGGTTTTCGTCGTGAGGCGAAGCCAAAGCTAAATAATGTTTTCGTACTGAAGGTATTAAGACCGCTTATTTCAAAAATTAAATAGGTAATATTGTTTGAGCTTATGTTAATAAAAATTAAACTTTTTTAATTTAAAGAACTTATCGCTACTAAATTTCTGCTGCCTTTAGTTTTTGTTAGTAGATTCATACATTAAAACAAATGTAAGTTACGACGCGTGACTGCGGAGCTTAATTCGACCGAGAATGGTTAATTTAAAAAAAAAACTACTTTATTTTTTGTTAACTCTCGTGTTTACGATTTTACTCCAAGTTTTTGCTTACCACATGCTTTATATGAAAATACCTTAGACATTTATTTATCGAAAGAATATACATTGACTTCTAAAGAGAAATATAATACAAGATTGACTTACAGATTAGGGAGGGTTGGTTAAATCGATTCTTAAATTTCCAAAAATACAGGTTTCGTAATACTTTTTATAGTCGACTGTTATTACTACATACGTAACTTTTTCTATTAAATATGTAAACCTTATATCTCTTTAGTAAATAGTTTGTCCGCAATTTTGCTCGAATTATACCGGGATAAAAAGTTACACCGTGAAACATCTTAATTAAATATCCATAGTTTCGCAAAACTTAATGTGTGAATAGTGTAAGTAATAATGGGGCAAGATTACGAGGCCTTAATTAGGAGATATGCCTTAATTAACCTATTAAATATGAAGAATAGTGCTCTAATATAACATCCGACCTATCTTACGAATATAACAAATTGATTATATAATTATTTTAGTAAAACCTGACTCCCAAAAAGAATGTACCTTCTATTTATATTTTGCGCTGGCCTAATGAATGTTAAGAAACCAATGGCATGAATGAATTGTGAAAAGACCCAGATTTCCTCCACATCTCAAGGTATTTAGAAACCTATAAAAAGAAACTAAGTATAATTAATGTTACCAAGATGGCGTCGCTCTAAATAGAAAAAGTCAATTTGTCCAGCTTTAGATGAAGCTTGAATTTAAATGGTAAATTATTTTTTCCACGACGGCTCCTACTATTTGTCACAGTATTGCGAGAAGTTTTTGCTGTTGATAATTATCTGCGCTTATTTAGTCATTAATTTATCTCTGTCCAGTGAATTATCTGGTTTAGGCCGATGGCCGAATTTGTCCCTCTTTTGGGATAACAAATTATGGCAGAATTTGTTTTGTTTAGTTTCTTGGGGTTTTTGTCTTGCTTTTGGGTTACTTTCGACAATTTGTCTTTTTAAGGAGGAGGTGTGAGAGTGATTAAATAATAGTAATATTTAATGTGAGATTTTCCTGGCATGATATAAAATGGATGGGTAGTTCCTGATGGATCCCTTGACTTTGATCCCTTATTCCTTGTTGTCCCTTGTGTATAAATCCCTTATAACTATAATTTTGTGCATAATAGATCCTGTCTCCAAGGGATCAGTTTAAATAATGAGTTGATTAGTTATTAATTACTAGTATTATTCTTATTATTTATTTATTTTTTCTAGTTGGATGTTTTGCTATATAAATAATCATGCTCGTAAAATCTCTACAACTCATCATAATTTAACACTTTGTCCAATTTGCACATAGTAATAACAAAACAGATTTAATACAAAAATTTGGAAAACAATGTAAATACATACATAGAAAGACACACGCCTCTTTACCCGAAGGGGTAGGTAGAGCCTCAATGGGCCTCTTTTCACAGTGGGTTGCACCATCGTGTAAAATAGAAGTGACAAGTGGTGAGCTCTCGGAGTCTTCCGTCTGACTCGTCTTAGAGTCATCTCATTATATAGATATTCATAATTAAGTGAAAATATGATTAAAGCTACTAAATAACCAATAGGCTCATAATGAGTCTAAGTACATAATTACATAAATAATAGGTATAAATCCTATGTGTAATCACAGATACGAATTCACATTCGAACATCAAACTATTCCATCGGTTTTACATTTGGACGTATTATCCGCATCGCTTTATAATAGAATTGCAAATTTAAACCCTTTGTAAGCGTTTCGCATTTGGAAACACAAATTCGCTTTTACGTTCATTTGCATTCTGTGTCGAAGTTGCGACGACTTCCGAAATGTTGCACGTTGCAGACGTTAAATGATATAACTGCGTCAGTCAGACATTTCCTGGTTAGTATAATAATATTATAAGTCTTAGCTTGCAAAATATATATATATAATAAATATATTCCAAATTGAATTAAGGTGGATGATCTTGCTTGAGCCGCGAAATTCAAATTGTTTGGTGTTTTTTGCCCATTACAGCTCATCAACAACTTCAGATAACTTTCGATATATCTGAAGAAGTGTTGATGAGCTGTAATGAGCAAAAACACAAAAAAAAAGAATTTTGCGCCACAAGCGAGAGCGTCCACATTAAGATTCAAAATTCGGAACCGTGTCCTCAAAAAATCCTCCAGGAGTTGCGTTGTCCACCGTTTCCATAATCAGATCAGCTATCTGTTACTATGATATTATATTGTCGTTGGAACTTGATAAATTTTAGCTCATTGGATGTCGGCAAGTGCTTTAAAAATGGATTACGCATTGTGAACAGGAAGGAAAGGCAAAGAACTAAGCCCGAATGGAATGTATATACAATATGTAATTTGGAAAATACTAAAATCCTACCATTGCTACGAACATTGGATTTCTTCAAACTTTTATTATTATTTTATCGCAGTAGCAAGATATTGAAGCCACGAGCGGAACATAATTAAATACATAAGTAAATGTTTATAAATTAACTTATTAATCTAATTATTTCCTACACACAAAACATGAGAGTCCGTTTCAGGCGTAACGTATAGTATAGAAAAACCAATCAAACTAAAAATATCGAAAAGTAAACATAAATGATTATTGCAAGATCCGGCCTAAGAAATAACTAGCATTTTAATCAGATATATATTCAATTAAAACGATCTCACCATAAGTGCACTTCCCAGCATCCTTGATCTTGAAAGGCTGAGGCAGCTAAATGACGCGGACAAGCGAATGCCATGTCTAAAAACTCAGAAATGAAAAACGCACAATGCATAGTTTGCATACAGAGAAATACGATGCGCGTGATCGCAATATAACACGTTAGGTGACACCATTTGTTATGCCTTTGACGGATCTTGTATAAGATGTAATCAAAATTCATTTTATTTACGTCGATGTCAAAATCTATATTATAAAACAAAGTCGTGTTGGTTACACCACTTAACTCAAGAACGGCTAAACCGATTTAACTGAAAATTGGTGGTGAGGTAGCTTAGAACCAGGAGAAGCACATAGGGGTAGGGGAGGGGGGTTAGGAGGGTGCTGTTTTTCACCGGAGGCTACCCGTGCGAAGCCGGGGCAAGTCGCTAGTAAGCTATAAAGAATCATAACAGATTTTTAGAAAGCAAAATCCCTTTATTCTTTGTTTTTTTATTACGGACGCTTGTGTTTGAGTGGCTATTGGGCGTAAAATATATTCATATTTCCTGAGCGCCTCAACTTTCACGACCCGAGAATTCCCACTCAAAAGTTTTCCCCCACTAATCCTCTTTCACCAATAAATCTTGCTAAGTGCAAATTCAATCGTAAATCAACTACATGCAACGAAATGTATATTAAATTTCTTTATCTAGGCGCGATCTAGCTATTTCCAGGTGCGAGGTAATTTATGACTAACACATGTGTCGGAAAGAGGGGTAAATGTATTGCCCCACTTATTGGGGTCGATCGTGCTTTCACACTTTGCCATATGCTCCGGTGAGCTCGGTATCATGTGATTTGTATTGTTTTCAACATTTACGTATTGCACACTCGGTCTAGTTTTGTTGTTTTGGAATAAAATATAACCCGTGGGTAGGGTAAAACTCTGGTTCCATAGAAACACAGGGTAGTTGTGGTACTGGAGTGGATTCAATGCGGATAGTTAAGTCAGAACAGTCACAGAACTTGAAATAAAAAAAACTTACTATAAAACGTGAAATATCAATGGAACAGTTACACAGTGTTTTGTCTTTTGCATTGCCAGGCAGGTTCAAATTCGGTAGAATGAGACAAAACAGTGTGTAGCAATTTCAAGGATAATTAATTAAGTAAATAAAATATTAATTAAACGTAATGTAGCAAATACCTACATCGTAGAGGAAGGCGTAGCACTTGCTACACCAATACTAAGAATAATGTTGTTTCTGTTTAGTAATGCAACCATTTTGAAAATTTATTTTACAGTTAATTAGTCAAATCAATTACTTATTATTTATACATACAAATAGTAAATTACCTTAAATACTTGGATAATCAGTTTTAGTCGTATTCTAGAACTAAGCTCAAACTGAATCGAGACGCAAGCAAAGAGTTTTTGAAAGATTTAAATGAAAAACTGTCACATAATCTGTGCTGAGTCTCGACTCGCACTTGAGTTCTGGAATACACCCCTTATAGTATGTTGTTTGATGTTTATTAATGACCAAATTAATGAGCTTCCTACCCTAAGCGGTGGTCACAAAATCATCTCTATTTTTCAAGACGTGCAATTTACATTATTAGTTCACGTCATGATATTTTCAACGTAATTATGACAAAAGTAATCAATACGTTTATGTCTGTGTACTAATTAAAATGTATGAATATGACTATCATCTTTATATTTTAGACAATTAAAACTAAAATCCACAAAATTTAAATTGTAAAAGAAAAATATAACAGAGGCGTTTGAAGTTCGTTGTAGTATTTTGTTATTTTACATTAGACTGATAACCTGACGGACTTAGCAATTAACAGTAGCTGTTCTAATGCCTTACTGATAACTGCCACTATTTATCTTCAACCTTTTACAAACCTGTAATTTTTTGTTGTTGTTTCAGGTACAACCTGATGTAATAAGTGGCAAAATGTTGTGACAACACCACGCGAAAGGGACCTGCGAAAATGTGTCTCAAAAACTTTCAAGATGTGACAAGTAACAGGACTTTATTGTTCATAATAGTGCTGTTGTCATTAAAACTGTGCAGCCCTCAAGATATTAACGAGGAGTTTGTGAATGAGGACAGTATAGAGACATCCGAGTTGATGGTGCCTGTGAAAGTGAAGACGCGGAGTGATGGGCCTTGTAGACTGAGTGAGATGCTGTGTGATACGGGGCAGTGTATATCGCTGGATAAGTTCTGTAACGGTGAAGATGACTGCGGGGATAAGAGTGATGAGCCGAAGTTATGTACACGTAAGTACTTACTAACTACCATGCCTACATTCTGTAGAACAACTAACCACAACGATTTTGTACGTCAGAAAATATTTCTTATAAGTAATATTTATTCCGAAAGACATAAGTAGATAAAAGTGGGACTTGACTTTGATCTGAAATGCTCCTGAAACGTAGTTCTCAAGTAAAACTTAATATTTATTTCTAGTTACGCGAATATTTTTCGTAGGATATTGATTTTCTTTCGAAGGATATTGTCGGTTCCTATTTCATAAAAGCATAATAGATTTTTTTCATTTACTTAAGTAGGATCATTGAAGTACAATCTAACTAGTTTTTACTGATATCCATAATGTAAAAATCATGAATAATATTAAATCATGAATCACAGACCTATATTACACTAGATAACGCAAGTGCACCTACATTGCGTGTCCGTTTTCCTGTTTGAGGTAAGTGCAATGCGCCAACTAGCAAACCTCAAATCAAATTGCTCTCGGCCATTTGCGCCATAGTGAACTGTAAAAATCTTCGAAAATCAGCTAGCCGTGCGAATGGAGAATTTTGTAGCATAAAAGGTATACAATTAAACGGCACGCTTGGTCTTATAAAAATGTACGTGTTTGCGGTGTCTATCTTGATATATGGTCTGTGTCACGAACCAACCCTTTATTTATTTTTTGCGTTACGCAACACATTAAATACCTATAAAAAATAAACCTGCCATGCCATTTCAAAGTAATATTACTTCATCAGAATTCTACTTGATTTATGAATACAAGTAACATACAAGCTTACTCTGCATTCTACGAGCTCTGAAAAATCTGCGTACACATAACCATTATGTGTGTAGTGACCGAGTTCAGGTCATATTGACATTAAAGAAATACCTCCATCAAAAGAAAATGAGACTGCTCATTCAGCTCCTGCGGGAAACCCGTATTAAGGTTCCATTTTTACGTCATTGAAACGCATTTTAATAAATCTCCCCTTTCTCGCTCTGCTGACATCTGTCACAAAACACATACCTACGAGAAAATGAGGCTTTCCGAGTAAGCGATATCCAGCGGCAAATAATATGCTGAATTTTGATGACGTAATTCAACCTGGCTTATTTTGTTCATTATTGTTTTTGTTGGTTTGGGTCATTGTCATGAAAGTTTAAAGAACACTTGTTGTTTTTTAAATCCATGGGAGTTAAGAGTTAGGTAGTGTTTACTAAGTAGACCTTGCTTATTTTTTTAAGCATAATTATTGATTGCTGTTCAGTGACTTCTTCTCTTCTAAGCAACAACATTTTCACACATTTTTATCTAACAGGGCTACAGATCTGAAAAGGATCACTAGATGTGTCCAAGCGTTAATTTCGAAGACGTCTAAATAATAATCTTAGTTTTCCACCAGTCTCATAGCCCCATTACGTAGCAAGGCAGTAGTGTCTGTGTCAGCGATGGACTTGGCTTCCGTTTTATGTAATATTCATCCTCTGGAGTTATGCTGAGCGTCCGCCAAAACATATTACACTTGATGTTTATGGATTTACGTAATCATCTGGAGGGGACCAATTTCTTTTGAATGTTTCAAGTTTGAGGGGAGCGCTGTCCACTTTTACTCGTAGGTAGTTTGCAGAACTACTAGTAATATTAAGAATCTTTAAGTAAGTTTTTATTTTTATACAACTTAGAATAACGGATCAAGCAGATGGCCCACCTTATGTTAAACGGTACCCTCTGCCTATGAACAGTGCATTAATCATGTAGGTCACGCCCACCTAGGACGCTATGCTACGCTATGTTAGGGCATTGTTTTGTTTATTGTTTAAACAAACGTCAGTAATAAATAATTTGTGACCTTACTTCTTCCCTATTATGGAAACTTGAACCCTTTCTCCCATCGATCACCGGGCCGTTTTGGATGCCGCCATATCACAAGCTGACCCTGCCCACAGATATCTAAAGAAAGAGATCATTTTTGAGACTAAAAAAAAAGAATGTTGGACAGTTCACACAATATTAACTAGCCCCAAGCTAAGCAGAGCTTATGTTATGAGTATATGAGTTATAGATAACTGATATACTTAATACAATACATTACATAGTTTTTTTTTATTATACATTGAAAATACCCAGTACACCCTGAACAAATATCTGCAGATCACACAAATATTTGTTCCAAGGCGGGAATCGAACCCGCAACCTCCTGCGTCGCAGGCTAACCTACGCCCGCCGTGTTACAGAGGTTGGATATAAATGGTATTGATATTGATAGTGCAATAATATCTACGTTTTGTGTTAAGAATCATTATAAACAATAGAAAAACAAATACTTTTTGCTTTCTGTTTTGTTTCATCAGTTCTTTATTATTCAAGGCATTTTATGCAGCTGTGATCTCATTCCATGCAGTACCTCTCAAACGGCTCTATTTCATTTCGCAGTAAATTACTTTTTGCAGAGCGCTGTCGCCGACGATAATTGTCTTACACAAAAGATCCTGAAAATGTACTCACAAAGGGTATTGAAAGAACTAGATTACATTCAACGGACGCTTTCAGCCTTTACCCGCCCCGGGAGATCCGGGAACTCAAAAAGAGACCGTAACGATGACGTTGTTAAGCTTAATGTTCAAAAGCAACGGATGGGTACATTTAAGTAAATAAAATATTCTTTGTAAGCTTTTTAGAATACATAAATACCGTGAGAAAAATAACCTAAAACGGGGTTTTAGTAGACCTCTGGGCCTGAACCAACATGGAGTAGTTACAAGGGGTACAAACAGAGAAGATAAATTAATTCTACGATAATAGGACATATTTGAAGGAGTAGATAGAAAACTCTTTATAGTATGAAACAGAAAATAACCAATTTAAAAAAATAAAAAAACTCATAACGGAAGTACAATTATAGGCGGCCTTATCGCTATAAACGATCTCTGCCAGACAACCTTGAGATGGACTGGAATTATTTTTGTTAATTTGTATGTAACTCCTAGCTGCACCCAGCGGTGTTACCCGCGGGAATATCGGGATGAAAAATTAATCTTTGTGTTATTCCAGGAGTCCAGCTATCTCTAGTCAAAATTTAATCCAAATCCGTCCAGCCGTTTCAGTGTGAACAAGTAACAAACACACAAACTTTCGCAATTATAAAATTTGTGGTATTACCAGTTGTCGGCGGCTTTACCAGCGGTATTATCCCGACCGATACTAGCGATATTAGTACACCGAATTTCATTTAAATTGGCCCAGCCGTTTGTGTCGTGAAAGATCGACAGATTTTAGTTTTATAAATTTGTAGTAATTACTTTATTTAGGCTACAATATCAAACAGATTTTCTAGTAAAAGTAATTCATAGTAAAATGAAGTTCATAAACATAGCAATCCACGATGAAAAGTGGCCTATTGAGGCTCTGCCTACCCTTTCAGGAAATTTTGAATGATGTTGCTTTTGACTCTATTAAATATTCTATGAAAAATACTATAATATTTAATTAACAAAGCTTGGAATTTGCTCCAAGACGGTCTAACTTAATGTTAACCTAACATTAAAATAACAAATAATATTGAGTTTCATCAAAAAAATCGTGTTAAAGAAGTTTTTAAAATCCTATTGAATAAATAATATTTGATTTTGTTTTTTAATTTTCATTTTACTGCTTCGCCTAGACTTATTTATGCCTTTATCATAAAATCCAGTCTTGAAACTTGGTATCAGAATAATAAATTTCATAACACACCGGATAACTCTAAATAGCCACTCAAAGACCAACAATAAACCTCCTGTAATTACGGCTGGACTTGCTTTTATCGTGCGCGCGTAGGTGGTCATTAAGCCGAAATATAGCCACGATTAACAAAAAAACCCACGTACCATTTAATAAGGTGTTAAGTTTACCGTGGCGGCGTTTCGCCGTAATGTACTGTCATTAGTCACGAACACTTTGTATTTTTAATTAAAATATGCGTGCAAATTATATTGTTTTGATAATTGTTCATGATTAGCTGTTTACTAGATAGTGTATGTCAAAAACGGTATAATATTTTTGGGGCCATTAATCAGCTTAACGTAATTATTACATTTATCAATGAGGCAAGAATCCGGCATACGTCGCATAGCTTAATTAGGTAGGTACTTAATTTTTAAGAAAACGGCTTATGAGAGTTTAGTTTGCAGCACCACATCATTGGATAACGTCGGCATGTACAAAGGCTAACAGCTGCTTTAGTTGATTGCTACAAACTACGGATATCTACAAAATACTTTTCTGTTTTTCCAGCTATTTTTTTCATGCTTAATTTTGTATGTATGTGGCAAACAACTATTTATAACCGCGTTGCACCCAAACGGCTGGATGGACTTTGATGAGTGAGGTGTCATTAAAATCGTCATAACCCGGACATTGTAATAGGGTACCTCACATTTTTAAAAATATGTTATAGGGGCTACAAAATCCAAAAATAACTGTGTTAAAAGGTGTCTGTGACATCAACATCATATAATTCTTCATCTGTTAAAAACATTAGCCTTCCTTTTGACTTTGTCGTACTCGGGTAATAACGTAGACATCTACAAAGTTTACAGCTGCTTTCGTATATACGAACAACGGATTACTACTAAATATTTAGTTCCTGTTTGTCCCCGAATTTTTGTGAAGATGTTGGATCAATTTAAAAGAATCTTAAATGTCACAAAAGCAATTGTCAGTCAGATGTATTCCTGATACATCGTTATCATCATCATCATCATCATCAACATCATCATCATTATCATCAGCCTTTTGATATCCACTACAGAATGAGACTTCCGCCATGGAATGCAAAAGGGGTATTTGCCTTAATCATCACGCTTGACAGATGGCTTCGTGATCGCTGTATTAGTGTTGAGTACTCAGGTGGATGCTGCTGTTCATCCCCTGGTATAATCCCCTAGTCTGCTTTTACAATATCCATGGGAGGAGACGGAGGGATCTGTTCTTAGGCGGAATTCTTAAGTCTACTCAAAATAAACACTGAATACTTACACGACATATCAACATAACATAGCACCGAACAGTCTCACATATTCATAGTCCTGATCCTGCACTAGGATCCCGTCTTTCGTGAACTTTTGTCCCGCAGCAGGAATCAAACCCGCACTTTCTTGCATCTCAGCCGGCTATTCGCCCGTCGTGCCACAGAAGTCCTCAGTATCAAACGATATACCTAGTATATTTGTTTCGTCTCACTCACATTGTAATGTAACGCCGCACTAACAAAATCTAGATGTGGCAAACAAGTTTGTTTGCATCGCTATAATGCTGGAATAACTCTAATTTCGCTAATGTGTCTACCGCCGAAACTAGACGAGTTTGCGCATAATTAGTGCACACGTGCGAGTTCTGCGAAATGCACTTGCACAATATACAAATTTGCTAGTTTTATTCGCCTGCTATTCAAATTTTAGTTTATTTTTCTTTTGGTTGCAATATCTCAAGTTGAGCAGAGGCAGTGCCTACTAGAATGGCTTTAATTGAGCTGTCAATTTGAAGTCAACTACGTGATGGAATCAAAAATGAGGAGATCCGTAGAAGAACCAATATCACCGACATAGCAAGTTTTTTTTTTAATACTACTTGAATGACGGAACAAGCAGATGGCCCACCTGATGTTAAGCGGTAACCTCTGCCTATGAACAGTGCATTACCTCATAGGTCACGTCCACCTAGGACGCACCCTATGTGGCATTGCACTGCGCCCGCCACCCTGAGACATAAAGATGAAAAGTCTCATGTGCCTGTAATTTCACCGGCACCCTTACCCTTCAAACCGGAACACAGCAATGCGAGCACTACTTCTTTGTGGCAGAAATAGAATATGGTGGTAGTACTTCCCCGGACGAACTCTTTCACAAAAATGCTCTATTACTACTATTGGCGAGTGTTTACCATGATAAGCATAATTTTGACGGTTCATGATTTTGTGGCAAAAGGTAGTCCATATTAGGTCGAAGAACTGATAACCGCTGGCTTATAAAGGTTCTCAAGTGGCAACCACGAACCGAACGACGCAGTGTAGTATATATCCTCCCCACTTTATGAGCGGACCGTAACGGTTACAAGTCGGTGGATGGAGGAGGTTATAGATTATTCACCATGGTATTATTGGTATTCTTTGGGGGAGGCATATTATAAATAAATAAATAAATAAATAATGCTGGATAGTTCACACACCATTATCCAGCCCCGAGCTAAGCTGAGCTAGTGATAATGGGTACTAGATAACTGATATACATTATACAATTCATTACATAGATAGATATTTTTTATTAAACATTGAAAATACCCAGAACACCCTGAACAAATATCTGCAGATCGTACAAATATTTATTCCGAGGCGGAAATCGAACCCGCAACCTGCTGCGTCGTAGGCGAACGTTTGCCCGCCGCGCCACAGAGCTCGTCAAATGATAGATAAGATTCATTGGTATAAGATTTGTCCTGGCTGCTAGCGTCCTTATATGGAATGTGTTATTACTGGAAGAAAGCGTTAGCCGAGTCAATCGAGGGAGGCAATGACGGCGATGAGCTCACCACTTGTCACGCCTATTTTCCACGATGGTGCAACTCACTGTGAAAAGAGGCCCATTGAGGCTCTGTCTACCCCTCTTCGGTGAAAAAGCGTTTGTCTATGTGTGTTATATCGTAACGGTTGCAAGTCGGTGGATGGAGGAGGTTAAAGATTATTCATCATGGCATTCTTTGAGGGAAGCATATACTAAATAGAAAACCCACCAGAGGATGATGATGATGATGAAGGAATATAATAATCATCGCAGTCGAAACAAAATAATATAACGTAAATTACTCCATGAATAACCGAGGTAACTAATGACTGTACGGCGTCATAAAACATAGAGACACCTAGTCCCGGCGGTAATTGGAATTGGGCCGCGGAATAATGAAATACGTAACAGAGAATATGCGTAAACTTTTGCATATATGACAATATTCAGCAACTGCAAGTACATATTAATACAGATTTAGTAGTATTAGAGCTTTTTTGTCCGGGGAAGTACTACCACCATACCTATTTCTACTGCTGTGTAACTCGGCTATAAACCGGCTCAAAAGTACATCATATTATAGTATTAGTAAATAGTATTTAGTAGTTAGTAGAGCTTTTTTGTGAGAGAGTTCGTCCGGGGAAGTACTACCACATAACTATTTCTGCCACAAAGCAGTAGAGCTCGCATTGCTGTGTTCTGGTTTGAAGGGTAAGGGTACCGGTGGAATTACAGGCACATGAGACTTTTCATCTTTATGTCTCGTGGTGGCGGGCGCAGTGCAATGCCACAAAGGAAAGAAAGAAGAAAGAAAAAGAAAGAAATAGCATTTATTTGTGTCAACAAAATGTCTAGTAATGTTTTAGTAGTAGTAGAGCTTTTTTGTGATAGAGTTCGTCCGGGGAAGTACTACCACCATACCTATTTCTGCCGCAAAGCAGTAGTGCTCGCATTGCTGTGTTCCGGTTTGAAGGGTAAGGGGGCCGGTGAAATTACAGGCACATGAGACTTTTCATCCTTATGTCTCAGGGTGGCGGGCGCAGTGCAATGCCACATAGGGCGCGTCCTAGGTGGACGTGACCTATGAGGTAATGCACTGTTCATAGGCAGAGGTTGCCGCTTAACATCAGGTGGGCCATCTGCTTACTCCGCCATTCCAGTAGTATAAAAAAAAAAAAAAAAAAAGAGTTAACAAACAATATTGCACACTAAAAGACACACACACACAGAAACAAAGAAAAATAAAACTAATTTGTGCCTCTTAGTAATAGCCATGCATCACTGACACAAATTGGCGTCCAGCTCAGCATTTGTTGTGTTGTAGCAACACAACGCTGATCTTCCGCTGAAACCCTCTGAGTGAAAAACACGGATGTCTGCTTCACAATAAATAATTATACATAATTAATGAACAAATTATAACAATGAAGTATATAATAAAATAAAAGACGTGATTATTAATATTGTACGTTAAGTTAGGATGTGGGTAGACGTTAAAATAGTATTATATCAAAAATCGGGAAAAAGAAATACTGAAAAGAAGCCAGTGCAAAAATATATACATATATTTTGCTAAAACGTGCATGAAAAACTAAAGTTTTAAAGTGATAGGGACAAATGGAAGATAAAAAATGAACAAAGGAGCATAGGGATCAAGAGAAATAGCAAAACTTTGCTGCGACTAAGGGTAGAATAGAATAGAATAGAATACTATAAGATCGAGACCTCGTTCCTCAGGTGTCCATATTGCTAAGGCATTTGCATATTCCAAAGGGTGCTTCCTAGGTGGATGTGACCTATGAGGTAATGCACTGTTCATAGGCAGAGGGTACCACTTAACATCAGATGGGCAATCTGCTTGTACGTCATTCCAAGTAAAAAAAAAACATTAATTTCAATAAAATCACACACAAATATTTGTCAAAAAAGTGACTTTCAACCAGTTACGGTGCAACGTTTCGCTTGAAGCGCAAAATTCAAATTTTTCTGTGTTTTTTGCTAATCACAGCTCATCAACACATTTTCAGATAGCGATACCTGATTTTGCGAAAACTAGGAGACCTAACACGCACATTTTGATTGTAAATGTTTCATCATTATCATTGAGCGTATCTAGGTTCATATTATTGTGTCGGGGTGTGGCGTGGCGCGCCAGAACGCAATCGGTTACGTTTATTACCTATGACTAGATTCACATTAGTAGGTTGTGTTGTGTTGTGGCGCAACAACGTAACCGATTGCGTTCTGGTGCGCCACGCCACATCCCGACACAGAAATATGAACCTAGCTTTTGCTGTCATATTCACCCACACAAAAACAATAGAACTACACTATTATTTATTCTGTCCCAACATTAAACGGACAATGATGTTCAGCGGCGAACGGAACACTTGTCTTATGCTGTACAATAAACCTTGTATAATGCGCTGTCAGGTCAGACAAAAGGCGTATATTTTTAAAAAGATGGTAAAAATATGGCCGTTCCTATTGTGTGCTTCTTTATTCAGATCTTTTTACTTCTCATTTCCCCATTTTTGTGTTGAAAGGATTAACAATAGTACAGGTACGGCGAGTGTTTATCGTGATACGCATAATTTTGACGGTTCATGATTTTGAAAAGGGGTTTTATAACATAACATAAAGCCCAACAGTTATATAGATAGTCCTGATCCCACACTAGGATCCCCTGTGTCGTGGGTATCAGGAACTACGAGCACCATGCTACCACAACACCCAGACCAGAAACAAATATTTTTAAATCATACAAACACTTGTCCCGCCGCGGGAATCGAACCCGCAACCGCTCGCATCTCAGCTGGCTACTCATCCGCCGCGCTACTTACAGAGGTCGTAACACAACAGTATGAAATCAAATCTTATAAATAAAAATACCGTGCTGTGTCCGGCCTAGGAATATACCCCTCCGTCTCCTCCCAAGGATGTCGTAAGAGCCGACTATGGGATTACCCGGACTTGTTAGTAAGATTGGTATAAGATTTGTCCTCGCTGCTAGCTTAATAAGGAATGTGGTATTTACTGGAAGAAAGTGTTGGCCGAGTCAGTCATGGGAACCAATGGCGGCGATGAGCTCACCACTTGTGACGTTTATATTCCCACGATGGTGTATAACCCACGGTGAAAAGTGGTATTTTGAGGCTCTACCTACCCCTTCGGGAGAAAAGGTGTGTGTCTATGTATGTATGTATGTATGAGTTGCTGTTAGTTAGTCTTGCTATAAAACTCAGAAACGGCTTGATCTATTTTGATAGTTTTTATGTGTGTATTTTTGTTAGCATACGTGAGTGGGCCCCTGGTACAGAATCAATAATAGTACAGTCCCTGTATGGTTTAGATTCACAATTGGACCCGGTAGGTGGCGCTGCAGAAGGGTCACCAAGACCACGCGAACGAAGTCGTGGGCGGGCTGCTAGTATATTATAAAAATCAAAGACCTAACTGACTGACTGACTAACAGACAACGCACAACCCAAACCGCTATGTTTATGAAATGGGATGTTATCAACAATGTTTTAGTAAACATTTGCTATGTTCGTTTACAAAAAAAGGCCCTTCAATCCCTGGCATATATTATTTTTGTAATCACATACAATAAATACAGCTTATATTCACATTTTGTTAAACATTTCATAATAACCGTCGAGAATTGAAGTATAATTTCGTGATTATAGTGCTCGTATGAGCAGTCTCCGAGAATTTATCGATTTCACCAAATTTCATACGCTATCCAGCGATATTGCAATCATTTATCATCCTGAGAGGTGAAATTAAAGTCTACTATGTAGTACGTCAGTGATATCTTTTGCTCATGTTGCATTATACTTTTGTAAATAACTAGTGTCCGCCCTTGGCTTCGCTCGAGTTTAACCGGGATAAAAGTAGCATATTGTTCAATACTTGTTATAATCAATCTGTGTGGCAAATTTCATCGAAGTCAGTTCTGCCGTTTCGGCGTGATTGAGTAACAAACATTCAAAGATCGTACCTTTGACATTTATGATATTAGTGGGATAGGATTTTCATCTTGTAAACCTTTGATCTGAAAGAGAACAATTTTGAACAGCATGTTTATTTTTAAATTATACTACTTGGAATGACGGATCAAGCATATGGCCCACCTGATATTAAGCGGTACCCTCTGCTTATGAACAGTGTATTATCACATAGGTCACGTCCATCTAGGACGCGCCCTATGTGGCATTGCACTGCGCCCGCCACCCTGAGACATAAAGATGAAAAGTCTCATGTGCCTGTAATTTCACCAGCAACCATACCTTTCAAACCGGAACACCGCAATGCGAGTACTCCTGCTTTGCGGCAAAAATAGGTGTGGTTATAGTACTTACCCGGACGAACTCTTTTACAAAAAAAGGTCTACTACTACTAAACACATACATAATGTGCTCAAAACTTTTGTTATACTATCTTTTATCTCTTCTTACTGGAAGAAAGCTTTAGCCGAGTTGGCCGAAGGAAAGCAATGATGCCGGTGAGCTTACCACTAGTCATGTTTATATTCCCACGATGGTGCCACCCACGGTGAAAAGAGGCCCATTGAGACTCGGTTTACCCTTTCTGGGAATAAGGCGTGTGTCTATGATGTATATGTATATGCTTATATACTTTATTTCGTCCACAGCATGCAACAGAACATACATGGGTGACGTCGGGAGGACGTACGAGCTAGAAGTGCGTCGACCGCGGGAAGACCACCTGCCTTTTATATGCCATCTCAATTTCACTGCCATTGGTGGAAATTACGGGGATATTATACAGGTAAGAAATACTTGACGGTTAGGAGGTATTCCAATAAGCGTTGATGGTTTGCGACCCACGTATGGAATGTCACAAACAAATAATTTTGAGTCGCCTCTGACTCTGTCTCTGTAAGCAATTATCATAAGATGTCTTGGAGCATTGCAGCCAACGTAATGTTAGATGCATAAGTAGATCCTTCTAGGTAGATCTGAGGATATCTTCCAGGGCAATTGAAGTCGTGAACGTCTGTATGCAAAGGTATAAGAAAAACTTTTTTAACCCAAGTAATCATGTGAAGTCACACGATTACAGTTACGATCAGCCTGCAGTGTCCCTCTGCTGGGCAAAGGCCTCCTCTTAATCTCTCCACATATCCCGGTCCTGTGTCAATTGGGCCCACGCTCTTTAAATGTGTCCATATAATCTAGCTATCTCTTTTTAGGGTTTTGTAGCCAAATGGCAAAAAACGGAACCCTTACGTCTGTCTGTCTGTCTGTCCGTCCGTCCGTATGTCACAGCCACTTTTTTCCGAAACTATGAGAGCTATGCTGTTGAAAATTGGTAACTAGATGTATTCTGTGAACCGCATTAAGATTTTCACACAAAAATAGAAAAAATAAACAAGTTTTTGTTTGGGTTCCCTATACTTAGAACTGAAACTCAATTTTTTTTTTATAGGTTGTATAGGTCTTCAAAAAAAATATTGATATTTCTAATTTATATATTTTCTAAACTGTATTATAGTTTGCGCGAGAGACACTACCAAAGTGGTAAAATGTGTGCCCACCCTCCCACCCCCAGAGAATGATAAAACTAAAAAATATATATGATGTACATTACCATGTAAACTTCCACCGAAAATTGGTTTGAACGAGATCTAGTAAAAAAATTATAATACGTCATAAATAGGGGGGGTTAAGGGGAGCAGGGTTCTGTGAGGTAAATATGTTTCGAGTTACAGCACAGAACTTTGCTGTACCAGTTCCGAGTCACACCTCCATGTGGTCCCCCCTGGTAACTGTAGTGAGAAGTGCAATATTTATATGCAAATTTTATACTTCTCACTACAGGCTAACGTGAACGGGAGAAAAACTCGCCAAGACGCACTGGCCAGCGTGGCGTTTTACGGCTAAACCCTCTTTGTATGATAAGTGCCAAAAAACCACGGCCCTCAGTCCCCAGCAGCCCCGCTATTCCTGACTCTGGCAGCGGTCATGGTTCCGGCGGGGCAGAGGGTGCTAAGAATCACTGGAAGTCGCCCAGCTGCCACAACCCAACGACCCTGACCTTGGCGTGCTACAACGCCAAGACGCTGAGAACGGACGAACGATTGTTAGAATTTCAAGTTGAACTGGAGACCATCAGATGGGATGTAATAGGGCTTTCGGAGGTTAGAAGAAAGGGTGAAGACCTGATAAAGTTCACTTCAGGTGATCTATTCTTCTACCGAGGCCACGAAGACTCCACTTATGGAAGGGTTGGATTTCTAATAGCGAAAAGTATGGCGCCGTCAGTAATTAACATCAAGAGTGTTTCCACTCGAGTCTGCTTTGTGATAATACAACTCAACCAACGATACTCGCTCAAGATAATCCAAGTATACGCTCCAACGTCAGATCACCCAGACGAAGAAGTGGAGGAACTATATGACGACATAACAAAAGCCCTAGATGACGCACCATGCCACTACAACACCATTATAGGTGACTTCAACGCCAAAATTGGTCAGCCATTGCTAAATGAAAAATACATTGGTGGATTCGGTCTGGGTGTGCGAAATAAAAGAGGACAAGCCCTCGTAAACTTTCTCGAACACAAAAAGCTTTACGCAATGAACACCTTCTTCCAGAAAAGAGCATCGAGAAAGTGGACGTGGGTTGGTCCAGGAGGAAAGATCAAAAACGAGATTGATTACGTCATAAGTTCCCATAAATACGTAGTTACTGATGTCTCGACTCTCTCGCGCTTTAAGACCGGGAGCGACCATAGAATGGTGAGAGCTACGCTAAGATTTGATTTTAAAACTGAAAGAGCAAAAATGATAACATCACAAAGAAGATATGTAAAACAAGAAATCACTTTTCTCCCAGATGCCTTTCAAGTAGATCTGAAGAACCAATTTGAAGGTCTCGAAGAGTCAAACCTAGATGTAGACCATACTCATAACCTGCTTTGTAAAGTCATAACTGAGACCACGAAAAAACATCTCAGCGGACCACGTAAGAAGACCAAAAAACTATCGCCTGGAACTTTAGATTTAATTAATGAAAGAAGAGATATGATTTGCCAAACAGTTAGGGATAAGAAAGAGATAGACAGAATTAACAAAGAAATAAATAAAGAAATAAGGAAAGATATTAGAAAATACAATACTAATACAATCATTGATACCATTAAAGCATATCGAGGTCCAAAAGTATTTAGAAGGAAGACTAGCTCAGGTTCAAAGCAGATAATTAAACTTAAAGATGATAATGGTAACATAGTGACTGATAGGAATAAGCTCTTGTCTATTGTCGAAAAGTTTTACGAAGCACTTTATGCATCCAGATCTTTAGAATCTAATTTCCCAGAAGATGACGCCCGAGCTCCACCATTGGAACACCGCAACACGGAAATTTTGCCACCAATACTACCGTGTGAAGTTTCAAAAGCTCTTTACGAAATGAAGACGGACAAATCTCCTGGTGAAGATGGAATGACGGTCGAGCTGCTTCGCGCAGGTGGTAAGCCAGTTCTCAAGGTTCTCACAAAGCTTTTTAATAAAGTCATGGATGATGTTCGAACACCGGAACAATGGAAAAACGCAATAGTCACAATTTTACATAAGAAAGGAGATGTTGCTAAGCTTAACAACTACCGACCCATTAGTTTACTGTCTCAAATTTATAAATTATTCTCAAAAATAATTACCAACCGTATTACCCGCGAGCTAGACGAGTGCCAACCCACCGAACAGGCTGGCTTCCGGAGCGGGTTTTCGACCATGGATCATATCCACACGGTGAAGCAGCTGATGGAAAAGTGTCGCGAGTACAACCGGCCTCTTTGTATGGCTTTCGTCGGTTACGAGAAGGCCTTCGACAGTGTCGAACATTGGGCCGTGTTTCACGCTCTCCATCGCTGTGGCATCGATTCACGATATGTGGATGTGCTCCGGGAGCTTTACACATCGGCAACATTACAAGTACGACTGCATAACTTGACAAACCCTGTGCCTATCAAGCGGGGGGTGCGGCAGGGAGACATCATTTCACCTAAACTTTTTACGGCTGTCCTAGAGGACATCGTAAAAACGGTCGACTGGGAAAATTGCGGGATTAACATCAATGGTGTCTACCTGTCTCACTTAAGGTTTGCAGATGACCTCGTACTTTTTGCTGAAAACTTCGAGGATCTCCAAGTCATGTTACAACACCTTTATGATGCTTCTTTTCAGGTAGGCCTTCGGATGAATATGTCCAAGACGAAGGTTATGGCAAACATCTCTAACATCACAGACCCTCAAGTAATGGTTGGCCATGAGAGATTGGAGATGGTTGACCGGTATGTTTATCTTGGACATATTCTATCCTTTGGCAAAGAACATCAAAATAAGGAGATCGCAAGAAGGATACAACTTGGATGGGCGGCGTTCAGCAAACTGGACGACATTCTTAAGTCCGCTGAAATTCCACAATGTCTGAAGACCCGACTTTATAACCAGTGTGTTCTGCCTACCATGACTTACGGTGCCGAGACATGGACACTCACGCAGGAGGCTGTGTACAGAATGAGAGTTGCACAGAGAGCCATGGAACGCGCCATGCTCGGCATCAAGCTTATAGACCGTGTTCCCAACATAGAGATACGAAGTCGAACAAAGCTCAAAGATGTTGGGAATCGTATAACGGAACTAAAATGGAGTTGGGCAGGACACCTGGCAAGACGAGGTGATGATAGGTGGAGTAAGGCGCTAACTGAATGGCGTCCAAGAACTGGGTACAGAAACGTTGGTCGTCCAGCAGCTAGATGGGCAGACGATATCGCATGCGTCGCGGGCCGAACCTGGATGAGACTGGCATGGGACCGTAAGGAATGGCACAGGCAAAGAGAGGCCTATACTCAGCAGTGGGTGAAATCAGGCTGTGGATGATGATGATGACGTCATAAATCGTAAACCATCCAAGAACTTTTATATTATGTAAGTTGCTGCTACGGAACCCTTCATGGGAGAGACCGACTCGCACTTGGCCGCTTTTTTTTTGTTCTGCCACGTCGCCATCTCTCTTTCTCAGGGCTCCACTGAGTGGCCATTTAGGCCCACAGCTTGTCCGGCATGCGACAAATATGACCAGTCCAGCTCCATAATAAATAAATAAATAAATAAATAATGCTGGACAGTTCACACAACATTGTCTAGCCCCAAGCTAAGCAGAGCTTGTGTTATGGGTACTAGACAACTGATATACTTAATACAATATATTACATACATAGATATTTTTATAGAAAATACCCAGAACACCCGGAACAAATATCTGCAGATCGCACAAATATTTGTTCCGAGGCGGGAATCGAACCTGCAACCTCCTGCGTCGCAGGCGAACGTTCGCCCGCCGCGTCACAGAGGTCGTCAAATAGCATTGCGTTTGTTTTAGCTTCGTCAGCTCTTTGGGTTTTAGTGACCAAGTCTGTTCGCTATACGTTAATATTAAACCAAACAATCAAATCAAACCAAATATGACAAGTCATGCCATACAACTTTCTGACATACGTATGTAAATCTACAGCTGGACCTTCATAGAATGCTATCAAAGACAGTCTTGTGTCGCTGCCAACCACCGATTTCCTTTCACCTTTATAATATCTTTGGGCCATCAAGAGGGGGCCTTCCGCACCACAAAAGCTGTGACAAAAGTCGCTGCCGCTATTCTGTTTGCAAACAGTACAACTTAATATAATTTTGTTTTTAAACTATCTAATGTAAAAAAGTTAATATTTCCTTCGCTGTAAGTCGTAACGCTCATTAAAAAGTAACACTACCAACTTTTTCTTATAAAAACACTGGGATCTTAGTTTTAAAATTTCTTGCGCTTCAATAGTTCTAAAGTTTAGTGATCGTTAAAAACAACTTTGTGATGTAGATTGCAGATAGGTTAAAAAAGCCATTTTCAAAATATTTTTAATAATACTTAATATAATAATTATTCAATTGGGCTTGTGAATCATAATTCCTCATAATGGCGATAGCAAACTACTCTGACCAGCTCGATGTATCAATGTCCTGAACATGTGCTGAAACAATGTAGAAAGAACCAATATGGTGACAGGATACGGCGTGCTTTGCAGAGGCTTCTTATAAGCACAATTAGTGCATGATAATGTGGTACCATGGTGCTTGGTGTAGTATTTTCTATCTTCTATCTATCTATCTATCTTGTAGTTTCTGATACTCGTGATCCAGGAGATCCTGGTATATGACTGTTGGATACTATTACAAGCTTTTATTTAAAGTGCTTTCCTGTAGGTGTGTTTAAACAAGTACCACCGAACCGATTGAGCTATAATGTAGCATAGGTAGTCATGATCCGATAACAATATAATATTATGGTGACAGCGATGGTAGGTGGAAAACGGAACTGTCTGCCCGTGGGGTACAAATCTGGCGATCGAATTCAACCACTTCCCCATATCTGATTGAGCTGAAATTTGCCACACTTGTCAAGTTCTAATGACAATACGAGTACAATATCATGGTGACAGCGGACGGATCTGATGATGGAGATAACGGAACTCTTCGATGACTAGCCTGGCAGTGTTTGAGTTAATTTTGATCAGTTCAGATTAGCTTATTTTGTAAAAAAAAAACAACCCATATCTTATTTTATGATCCAACTATAGTGTTTTGTTTCAGCTCACATTCGACACGTTCACCGTCGGAAAGTTCGTGTCATTCACGTCAGACGGCTGCCCAGACGGTCACATGACGATAGTGGAGCGCAGCCCGGCACCACCTCTAGGACAGTGGTGCGGCTCCGCCTGGGGTTATACAGTGTACTTTAGTGAATCAGACTCTATTAATATGACGCTGAGGTTGGATAGACTGAGCCAACAGGTAAGACTCTTTTTGTCCTAGATCCTATTTTATAAGACATCACGTGCCCCAGAACTGGTATAGTAGTTTCACCTTCCCCGATGACCCCGGCGCTGCTCTTTAACGGGGTGGAAGCTTTGTGGAATAGATTAGAATAAATATCATTTATTCCAGCACCATCATCATCAGCCTACATAAGTCCACTGCTAGAAATTGGCCTCCCTCATATAATTCCATGACAAATGGTGTAGAACCGCCTCTATCCACCACCTTCCTGACCTCTATAATGTCTTTGGTCCATCGAAAGCGGGGCATTCCTCTTTTGCGTCGTCCAGTTTGTTTTTGCAACTCAAGATCCTTTAAACCCCAACGTTTAACAGCTCTGCGTGTTATGGCCTGCCCATTGCCACTTCAATATGCTAATTCTGGGAGCTATGTTGGTGATCTTGGTTCTTCAATGGATGTCCTCATTCTGGATTCTATCACGTAGTGAAACTCTGAGCATAGTTCTCTCCATAGCCTGCAGCGCAAAATTAAGTTTTCCTAAGCAGCCATAAATAATCAATTTAAAAAACAACATCTTAAATACATATGTAGTAATAGTTAAACACAAAAAAAAACAATATTAAAACTATAATGATCATTAAACAGCCGTGATATACGGAGTAAAGTAAATTTGTAAGTAACTGAGATATCAGGTTTTTTTTTCGTGATTGTCTGAACATGCAGATGGCTCACCTGAAATTAGGCTGTAACCTCTGCCGTTAACAATGCATTACCTCATATGTCAAGTCCACCTAGGACGCACGCTATGTGGCTTAGCACTGCGCCCGCCACCATGAGACATAAAGATGAAAAGTATCATGTGCCTGTAATTTAAGTAGACGTAGCTGCTAAGTTTTATAAGTTAAATAGATAAGCTATTTTATTTTTTTAAACCTCACCAGTGTAAAGTTTTTAAATTAGTTTAATATGGAAGTTCAAATAAATTCTTCAAAGATTCAAAAAGCTATTAAGCAATTTTCTATTAGTCTGGAAACTTTTCAGACTACACATAGCAGAAACGTGACTTTCTGGCATTAATGTTGTGTGGTTTATTGTATTAAAAACATGTTTTGATTTCCTAAGTATATATTTATGTATGTACAGAGTAATGAACAGTAGGTTAGCTGTTCATTGCAGTCAATTTACATTTGCTAACTATACAAAAATCCTTGTTTTGTACGTGCCTTTCAAGTTTAAATGCCACTAATATGATAAATGTGAAATTTTGACTTTTTTGATGTTTGGATATTTGTTAATCATTCACGCCAAAGCTGAACCGATTTCTATTAAATTTGGTACACAGATAATGATGACCTGGTTTAAGCTATGGGCTAAACTTTATCCTGGTAAAATGTGAGCAATGCCACGGCTAGACACTAGTATTATATGAATGAGAATCCATAACAGGTGAATTTACCTGTAGGTAATTACGGCTGTGTGATCTGAATTGCACTTTATTGTGTAGGAACAAGAGTCACTATTTATTTAAATGATTTTGCGGAGTCAATCTTCCGTTCCTGTACTATTATGTGTTCTGTGACGATACTAGAACTAACTAGAGAAATACAAACCCATGTTCTTAATCCTATCATTATTAATTATCACAAGTTATTAATTTTGTAAAAACTAAAAAACCCCCAACGCAATGAAACGGTTGAACCGATTTTGATCAAACATAGCTATAGAACACTCCCGAGAAATTCAACTATCAAACAAAAAAAAACTAAATCGGTTCATCCGTTCGGGAGCTACGATGGGACAGACAGACACACACACACAGAAGACACGTCAAACAACACACCCCGTCGTTTTTGCGTCGGGGGTTAAAAATAGTTCATAAGTTGCAAAAAAGCACTTATACATACAACTAACGGGTAAGGGATTAACCGGACTTGTTAGTAAGATTCATTGGTAGGTATAAGATTTAGCTTTAGATTTAGATTTGGCTGCTAGCTTTACTATGGAATATGTTATTATTGATAGTTAGCGAGTCAAGCGTGGGAAGCAATGGCGGCGATGAGTCATTTGTCTCGTTTATGTCACCACAATGGTGTAACCCACGGTGAAAAGAGACACATTGAAACTCTGCCTAACCTTTTGGGAAAAAAAACCTTTTTCTATGTATGTATAGTATTATTAGCACAGTCAAGGTGGAACTTCACAGATATTTCGATAAAAAAGCACTTAAAGTGCTTAAATTCAATCATTCATTAAAGGAGACTCCCGAAATTCCGTTATGAAATTATGCTATTAAGGCTAATAACATCAATTATTGTAATGGAGGTAGCCTTATCCCGGGAGGTCCCAGGGGTGTCCGTAATCGTTGCTTAATTAATTGATTGAAAGTTAAACCCACGGTGCACATAATGTGGCTGCTAACACCAGATAAAGGGAAGGCAGCGAACCGTGAACCGGCAATGAAATATTAGGGCGTGTTCAGAGGTTAGTAGTTTATGAAGTGACAACTATTTTTGTCTATGATATAGTCCAGTTGCATAGACTGCGCCAACTCCAGTCAGAAATCTTCATACAAAAATAAACGCCTCACGCCGCTCGAAAAAGCAGTTTTTATTGAATATCTCGTAAAATATAGATAATTTTACAAAACCTACAGTAAACCCTCGGCTTTATTGTATTGTTTTTATTGATCTAATTTTTTTTACCCAATAATATCCACCATTTTAATAAACAATCGAATCTAGGCAAAAATAGACGTAACTTTGTTTTTTTTTGTAGCGTTAAAATATTGTCCTATGGTGTTTCTTATACAGTGATCCCTCGTAATAATAATGTCATTCATTCATGTCATCCATCCATTCGTTCAACCATGCTTATTTTGCATTCTACCTACATGGGGGTAGTACCTATAATGTACAGACAATTGTCGTTGCTTGATAAAATTAATCGAAAGTCAGACCCACGGTGCACATTAAATGGCTAAAGGGAAGGCAAGTAATCGTGAACCAGCAATTAAATAGTGTACGACGAATTTCAACAGTAGTTTAATGTCCATAAAGTTACTAACATTAGTGTACCACAGTACAAATTTCTCGCCTGATGACCGAATTACTAGCGTAGTGTAAACAAGGCTTAAAGAGGGGCAATGTGAAATATTAGGCGAGTCACAGGCGCAAACATGTAGTTAGTTACGTCACGTCAGTAAAACACAAAGGGATGCTTACGTAAGTGACTCTTAATGAAGATAAATACTGTTGTTCATTTATAAGGATTAACTTAGCGCAAAAACTCTAATTAAACACGATATAGATAGTAAACAATTTGTTGTAGCCGGATTAAGCTTAGGGAAATCGTAGTTATTAAATTCGTAGCTATTATTTCGTAACTGATTTCGTGTGAGGTCGTATAAATGTATTTTATTACATTTTAATTTAGAAGGACGATTAATTAAAAAAATACAAAATTTTGCTTGGACAAATTTACATAGAAAATATAGAGGTTTAAATCGGTCCCATTTGCCTGTAAATTGTAAATCTCTGTTTTTAAACATCCTTCTTTCAGGTTTCTTAGAGAATTTTCTCTGTAATGAAAGTTAACCAATTGTGTAATGCAACAACAAAAAATGAGTCGTTGATATGAAGAATCAAGTCACCAAATATCACTTTCATATGTTTTGTAATTGCCGAGAAAATCCCTGCGACCAAAATTTCCAATGCGTCATCTTAATGAAGGAAAAAATATTTAGAGGAAATACTTAATGTGTATATTTCCTATGTTTCCTGCATGATAACTGAATTGGCGGATTTTCGACATTGTTTGCTTGGTTCTTTTAATCATAATCTGTTGACAATACATAATATATATTCGCCCTATAAAGGTATCCCTAATATCCTATTGCCATAGCGTGTCTGGCCTAAGAATAGACCGCTCCGTCTCTTCACGTGGATATCGTTAATGCTGATTATGGGACCACCAGGGATGAGCATCAGTATCCACTTGAGTTGTCAACAACAACACTGTAATCACGTCTAAAGGATGTTAATTAAGTTTCTTAATCTTATTTCAATGACACCTCATTACAAAGTTCTTAATCCAATGTTGCTGCAGAGAAACTCTACCCATTATTAAACTCGTCCTTTGGTTTCTAGGGTGTTGGCTACAACTTCGACTTCAAGTTGGCGTACAAGTTTCTAAGGCGGAGCGAAGCGCGGTTACGGTACGGTAACGCCACTGTGGGCGCGTGGCGTGGAGAGCGTATTCCGGGGACGTATTGCGACCGCATACTAAGCGACTGTGATCTGCGAGCATGCCGCATCCAGTCGCCGAACTTTCCTGGCGTGTATCCTAGAAACGCTACTTGTACATACCGCATTGAGCATACCAAGGTGAGATATGTTTTTTAACATGTTTGTCAAACCCAAGCAAACCTTTACAAACACTTGATAGTGTGGCTAGGGTGTTTGCCTAGATTGCAGTGGTTTGTCGCCTATCCGTCAGTGTCGGTTTTTGCGAGTCTGAGAGAGTCTGTTAAGAGAGTCTGCTAAAAACGTGTACGATGCATCTTTCGTCGCTAATATTTGTCTACTTACCAGGCGTTAACGGAGGACGTGTTGGCTTCTTGGAAGGATAATGTGCTTCAGCAATCATCGTTCGCTATTACAATCACTTGCAATTATATTTCGGTTTCGCAAAGCCGATGATTGCCCATTACTTTCGTAGTATGCACTGTACGAGAAAAATTACAACTTTATAAGTTGTAATTTTTCTAAAATTATATCTCGCCATTGTAGAAAAATACATTACTTTTTTTGTCTTTTTTTTTTGTCTAATCGGTTTAAAAGTCACGGTCTCAGCTATATGTATAACGACCAAGTTGACAGACACTGGAATATTAGAAAACACCTGAAATTGCAAATATATCTAATAAGTAGGTATTAGATCAAATAGCATTCTTTTAATTTACTTGATCTCAAAAGTTAATTTAAAATGCGATCTTTAAATTACTGATCTTGTCTCGACTTTAAAATAGTCAATAGCTTTTCTTAACCATTTAAGTATTCATTGCCAACTTCCTTCCTCTTTACGATACAAGGTACGCTTTACTACCGACATAAAAACGATAAACTTTGAAGTGAGTTGAGATCGTATCGATAGAATTCTAAACGGTTTTGTATGTACTTCACGAATCTTGTAAATAGTAAAGCTTATTGGTGCCTTTAATTGAATTTAGTCGTACTTTTGGTATGCCTAATCTATCTGTTTAGCCTTTGTGTTATGTATAGAGGGCCTCTTGTCTAATACGTAAATTTCATAGCTTTCATAGCTTGCTTTCCACTTTGATTATGTAGCGATTCCACTACAGTAGGTATACTTTTGACGCATTTGAAGACAGACAAATTAGACTATGTCCAACCAATCCTATGTTTTCCTCAGCCATTGTTGTCCTACTATAGTAAAGATGTCATCCGATCATCAGGCGAGCGAACTACCTCTTGGTCGTCTTTGGAATCTCTTAGCCACGACTCCTAAGTATCCGTGGTCTATCTTTCGTCATACGTTCAAGACTTTTTTTTTTATATTTTATTGGATGTCTGAACAAGCAAGAGGCCCACCTGATGTTAAGAGGTAACCTCTGCCTATGAACAGTGCATTACCTCATAGGGCACATCCACCTAGGACGCACGCTATGTGGCATTGCACTGCGCCCGCCACCCTGAGACATAGATGAAAAGTCTCATGTGCCTGTAATTTCACCGGCACCCTTACCCTTCAAACCGGAACACAGCAATGCGAGCACTACTGCTTTGCGGCAGAAATAGGTATGGTGGTAGTACTTCCCCGGACGAACTCTTTCGCAAAAAAGCTCTACAACTACTAAAAATAAGCCTAATTACCCATATTGACGACAAAACTGAGAAACTTTAGAGAACATTATTATTTGTAATATTTTAGGTGCATTATAATATTAACAGAAGAGTACATTATTATATAAGACACTGTAACGTGAACCCTCATTATGATGATATCAAAATAAAGTCCCACACTGAATTATACCGACGGTGACTATTATAAATCATTATTAATGGAAATGGAAACAAAGAGGTGCGCTTAGCTCGGCTGGTGCGGTTGCTACAGCCGTTAGCGTTAATATTTAATGTAAAATTCGCACCAATGTACGCAACGGTTAAGTACACCAAAAATGTACATAATAAATGAACATGTTCCGCACACATCGCCTCTTTTGACAGGCGGAATTGAACCATACATTGTAGAGATAACGATCTGTTTTGAAATTCAGGCCTTTGTTTCAGATACCAGCAGATAAGCACGTTTTACTGGCGGTGAGACAGACGAACAGTCACAAGATACATATCAAAGACCAAATAGTGAAGTACGACAGAAGCCAACGTGTATTAAAGTAAGTATTTTTTTCTTTTAAGCAGGGCTTTTTGTAAAAAGAACAGCTTTATCGCCGGGGGCTGACTTAAGTTTAAACATCATTAAAAAAAGACACAAATTTTGTCGATGGAAACAAAATCAAAAAGCATGTATTATTTTTATTAAAATCTCATCGTCGCGTCGGTGTGGTGACCTACTAGGTAACTTATTTATTATTTGAATGACGGAACAAGCATATGATACTTGATGTTAAGCGGTAACCATTGCCTATAATAATGCACTATCTCATAGCTCACGTCCACCTAGGACGTGCCCTATACGCCATCGCAGTGCACCCACCACCCTGAGACATATATAGGTACCTATGGTGTATATAGGTACTATATAGGTAACTCTTTCACAAAAAAAGCTCTATTACTAACAAAATAACAATTATCGTTGATGTATAGGAAACCAGTTACGAAACCCCGGTTTCCTTGACGGCCGAAGGGATCACAGTTATGAAAAAAAGGTTAATTATTTGACTATAAGGGTATCGGTATTATTAGCAAGTCCCACTAATATTAAAGATGCGAAAATTTGTGTCCCGATATTCCCACGGGTTTGGGACTTATGCGGGTAACACCACGGGGCACAGTTAGTATGCTTTATATCCATAGCTCTGGGTGATCAGGACATAAGCATAGTACAATAATCGTTCAGTATTTATATATCAAATCAAATCATATATCTTTATTTATTAAAGTATGGTAAAGTTATGGGTAGATACCTAGTACAAAATTGAGAGTGCTCTTACTTTTGCTTAGATAATGTGAGCTAATATTCCTTTACGGTAGATTAACATTACAATTTGTATTTGTGAAATGCGAAAGAAAATTAATATTTAAATTAAGTACCGCATGTAACCAGGTTAATACCTCAAAATCTTGCACGCAGAATATTATTCATACCCCATAAAGCCCACATGACAGAAAGTTGAGACGTGTTAGTAATAATAACAATATGTTTGTCCTCTGGATGAGCTTCACGCCAGAAGCCATACTAATTTATCTGCATTGGAATATTGCACAGACATGCATATTTCATTGAAGCAAATATTTTGCAAATCAACAAAGCCAGTTGCAAAACTAATTACAAAATATAGTTTCTAAAACAAACAGGGAACTGTATTATTAAAACTTCCAAGGATGCTGCAGGAAATTTAATTACTCTCAACAAACGAATTTACCTGCAGCCAAATGGATCAGAAAAACCCGCTCATATATCACTAGAAATTTCATTTATGCTCTGCAAGTTAGAAAATTGCGTGTAATTTTGCACAAGATGCGATCTACCAACGAAATAGCGAGCCGTTCGGGTTTCTGTGGCGCAGTAAAACCCAACCACGCGGAACTGGCCTTTTACCTTCGTATATTTTCGCGGGAAAATAGAATTTAGATTTCGCCAGTATAGAGTAAAAGCCAAAAGGTAATGATGAAAGAAGATGGATAAACGGCGTAGTAGTCGGGCGTAAAGGAGATAACGGGACGGGTCTATTGTCTATAGAAAGACTGACTTGAATTTTCTGTAGTTTTATAAATCTGATAGTTACGTACAGGTCTAGCGCTTAACTGAGTCAGTCCCTCAGGTATGTGAGCGGTACAGGTGGGGTGATTTAGTTACGTCAAAATGAAGCGTGGCTTCATGTGATAATTTGAGAGACGAAAACACCCCTCCTGTACCGCTCCCATACCTCAGGGACTGACTCAGTTAACCGAACAAATATCCTGTATACCTGTAACGAATAACAAACGTTGCCTTGTACAGCAATTATTTGTACAGTTATTTCAAACATTTAATTGATCCGATCAAACGGAGGAGAGTTTCTTAGAATCCCATAAAACAGAACAGAATTCAATATTTGAAGAAACTAAGCGAAACTCAAACATTTCAAAGCCCATTTAAGGTTCAGTACCCAGCTTGCAAGAACGGAATACTTAAAGGTGATATCATCTTGTTCATCAGTCTATTCTAATTTTATACATATAACCAATTAATAGTAATAATAAAAATTAATATATAGTTTTTTGAAAAATCATTTCTAGTCTTGTTTTTTAACTCTTTTTTTAAAATAATATTTTATTTTAAAGTGATATAGTAATTAGATAACCCTTTGATCTTATTTTTAGAAATAATTTTTCATCATCATCATCATGGACATATGCCCCCATAATAAGCAAGGTCTTGAGCCGCCTTTATCCACCGACTTCCTACGACTTTGTTCTATCGAGAGCCCTCTTGTACGACGTATGGTTTGTGGTCGCCACTCGAAAACCTTTATGCCCCAACGGTAAGAATTTCTGCGAGCTATATGGCCTGCCCATTGCCACTTCAACTTGGTAATTCTGAGAGTTATACTACGGATCTCCTCATTTTGGATTCTATCACGTAGTAAAATTCCAAGCATAGCTCTCTCCTTAGCCCGCTGCGAAACTTTGAGTTTTTGTATGCGGTCAATAGTTACACGTGTGTAGATTAAGTTTTAAATAAAGTGTTTTTATATCTATGTTAGTTTCTAAGGTATTTATGTTGATATGGGCTTATTGTCTAGGATTAGTGCGTTTCTCAATAAGCCTGGAATAAAGATTTTGCATTTGAATTTGGAAAGTTAGCGGCCACGTTTCAGTGCGAGCGGGCTTCTAGTACCTATAGGTAGGTAGTAGTGCAGTTAATTTACTCAGGTAATTTGTAATTCTATTGCTCGGTGTTTCTCATCTGCGCTACATTGTCATTGTCTTGCTTATTCTTGTATATTATTGTCTAGCTAGATGCGTTCTCTCGCTCTTTACGCGCCCCGTCATGCTCGAGGTGAAAAAGAAACAATATTTGCCGCGCCGCGCTCGAGTCATTGTCGAGTTTACCGAGTAGTAATGCAACCCTTGCAACATGCAAACTTTCGTCTTCAGGCTCTGTGGTATGCATGGACTTAGTATGTGGTATGTGTGACTAAAAGATATGGCGTGGTTTTGCAAACGCTGCCCTTCTGAGTTGGATTCGTCGGCTAAGGCCCGGCGCTCACTGACGGCGCGGCGTGGCACGACATGGCATGGCATGGCAGGTAGTGCTGCGGTATCCCGCGGCGTTCCGTGACATGCCGTGGCATCCTGCTAAAAGTCCAGCCACTCTGGCATCAACCGAAATGACCGCTGCACAAGTTTCAACCTTATTTCAACTATCTTAACAATCATAATTTCTCGACATAAATTGACCCATACGTCTCGCGGGATGCAATGGCGCGCCGTGGCAAACCGTGGCATGAAACGGCATGACACGTCATGCCGCAGCATCCCGCGGTGCGTCGCGTCATTTCACGGCATCGTGGTATCGAAGTAAAGTAACATGGATTCTAAGCTCATTGAAATAAGATTCAAAATAATTTGATTAGTAATAAAATCCTTTGCCATGCCATGTCGTGCCACGCCGTCAGTGAGCGTCGGCCCTAAGCCAGTTTATACTAGTTAATCCTAGTTTGACCCAAATAGACATAGTTGACTGAAATGATTTGTACTTAATCCTAAATTCAGCTAAACTCGTACGCTTTCCTCAGGATCTGGGACCAGTGCAACGTTGTGCAAGACTACCTCACCGTGTGGGATGGAGCTGATCGAAACTCGCCCGTGCTAGTCCGATTATGCGGAGGTGATGCAGTACCAGACATCATCACTCGGGGTCCAAACATGCTCCTGGAGTTTCACACGTCGCCGTTTGACAACCCATTCCATCCTGTCCCGTTGAGCTATCTACCGGGATTCGAGCTTGAAGTTCAGGTAACTTTAAAATCTTTCAAATACTACTTCTTAGAAAAATGCGAAAGTTTGTGTTAGTGTGTTTGTTGCTTCTTCAAGCTGAAACGGCTGGACGGATTTGCATGAAATTTGGAATGGAGATAACTGGACTCCCGGAATAACACAAAGGCATATTTTTATCCTGACATTCCCACGGGATCGAGACTTACGCGGGTGAACCCGCAAGGCGCTGCTAGTTCCACTATATACCACGTACTTTACTATTCTCCTGCTGACGTTTCGGTGACCATTTAGAGGTCCTTCTACATGAGCACCAACCGCGACCACGGTCGAAGGCCGTGAGACGAGAACTAGCGGGAGGGAATTAGGTTGTACGCAGCCTTACGTCGACGATGCGAGCGACGAAGAACGGGTTACTGTGTCTCCCCCGCCGCCGCTGAACGCGTTGGTTTGGCCTTTCCTTTAAGCACCCTCCTACACTATACTCCTCATAACAAAGAAGTTGGCGTTATAGAGTTGCCAGTTATAAGATAAGAATTGTTTGATTTACAATCTGTTGTAACTTTAAAAGTTAGTTTTTGTACACCATAGCATAATAAAAATACTTTTTGAAAGAAAGAAAGAAAAACATTTATTTGTGTCAACAAACAATATTCCACACAAAAAAACACACACATACACACACAGAGAAACAAAGAAAAATAAAATTAATTTGTGCTTTTAGTACCAGCCTTGTACCAGCCACGCATTACTGACACAAATTGGCGTCCAGCTCAGCATTTGTTTGTGTTGTGTTTGTCTTTTAATAAAAAATACTTGCGACGACAACTATAACAAAAAGTAAGCCAAAAAGGAAACCACTGATGATTCCAATACCTATGTTGTGTTTGTTGTAATTAGAAAAGCAATTAAGCAACTACAAATACACATACCAATTCCTGAGATATATGAACAATCAGCAACTCCATTTTGGTTGTTCTTGTATATATTTGTCTGAATGAACATTAATCATAATTGGACTGATGTTCATTAAGAATTCAATTCTAGATTGTTACAGTTTTGTCAAACATAAACATCAAAATATAAGTACATATAAACTAGCTCAGTTCATTATGAATTTACATACATACACACAGACACGCGTGTTTCCTCGAAAGGGTAGGCAGACCCTCAATGGGTCACTTTTTGCCATGGGTAACACCATTGTGCGAATAAAGACGTGACAAGTGGTGAGCTCATCAGTGCCATTACTTCCCACGACTGACTCTGCTAACGCTTGTTTCTTTTCTATAGCAGCCAGGACAAATCTTATACCAACAAATCTCGAACAAGTCCTTGAGTCCTTTAGCGATCCTTTAATCGGATTTTATGACATCCACGGGAGGAGACGGAGTATGCTCTTAGTTTCTTGTGAAATAATTCGTCTAGGGGAATACTAACAACATAACTATTTTTTATTGATCTTTTTGTTGTATTAAATGCGATGCCGGTGATATGCGTGAGATTTTTCAAATGGTGGCCAGGAAGTTCAACTGATAAACCTCTATCCATTACAACTGCAATACCTCGTAGGTCACGTCCACTTAAGACGCGCATAACGTGGCGTTGTCTGCGCCCGTCACCCTAATATATAAAGTTTGGTGGTCTCATGTGCTTGTAATATTTCACCTGCACCCATACGAATGCAGGCAGTAGAAATAGGTATGGTGGTAGCACCTCTCCGGATAAACTTATTTAACAGGGACCACTACTATTTATAACATTATCCCACTAATATCGTAAATGCGAATGTTTGTATGTTTGTTAGTAAATCACGCCAAAACGTCTAAATAAATTTCGATGAAATTTAGTACAAATGTAGATTATGACCTGGATTGAGCTATAGTCTACTTTTAATCCTGGTAGAACGCGAGCGAAGCCGCGGGTTGACACTAGTTTAAGTATATTATGTACTCATACTACACAAGTCAATGAGAGATATATATATAATATCAGCTCCAATATTTTCCTTAACAAAAATAAGCAAAAAACTTCGATCCTTATATTGAGTTTATCCAGACCAGATATTATTCGGTAAACAAGTTATATTTTGGATCATCAATCACTCTGGGAAAATAGATAAGGATATACATTAATCTAGAGTTTCCTAGAGTCACAAAGTTCATTAGCCTCGGCCTGTCTGGTATCTAGCTAGCGACAACTACATTCTGGACAATTTATCACAAACAATATCAAAATTTACCTAATGTTTTAGGTACATCTACCACAGAATAAGTTAGTGACGATATAAATACTGGATGTACTTTGTAGAGTGTATTAGAATTAGTAACCATAAAGAGCTTTTATCATTAACCATTGACCTCAAAGTAAATGGAATTGGGACAGCCCTCAAAAAATTTTTAAACCAAAAGAGAGACAAAACGCATAAAGAGGGACAATTCTGACAAGTTTTATCTGCCCATTGATGCTTGTTTATTGAACGCATTTAAAAGGAATAGAACAGGCAGTGTATCGAACTTTGTCATCGTTAGAATTTTCGTGGGTACCATATTTTGGCGTTCATAATAAATGGAATACTAAGTCCATTGTAGAGTTACATCCTTCCAAGTCGTAGAGTTACATCCTTCCAAGTCGTAGAGTTACATCCTTCCAAGTCATGTTTTAGTAAGACGGTGGCCATGTTACTAAAACTTTGGTAGACAATTTCCACCAATTGTAAAAGTCACGCAATTCACTTCCATTTAATTCCACTACACTTGTGCTCTTTAAACGAGCTACATTGGTTTAAGTGCCACCAAAATAACACAAAATAACTCAAAAAAACACTAGGAAAAGAATTAAATAAAAGTACACGATACCTACTTAGTTAGTTTATAGTTTAGCGCGATGAACAACAGAATCGACACAACTGTCTCTTTTCAAACATGGCGGGAGGAGTCGGGATGACTTTTAATGAGGAACTTTCTAGGCTACGTTCCTTCAAAATCACATAGATGGCGCTGTGCAAAGTTGACTGTATGGTCATTAACTTTAGCCACAGATAAAATAATACTATACTACCTACCACCTACTACCTACTATATACCTTAGCCCGGAGGCCTGCAATACTCTAAGCCTTAGCCTCACCAAAGAGGACCAAAGCACAGAATAAATAATAGTACAAGACCAAAGTAATAAAAGTAAATAATATTGACATATTGTTTTCTCTAAGTTCGTATTGCGTTTCTGTTTAAGTACAACCAGTTCGCTTAGCATTAAACTTTTCCAACTCTGCTTTCAGCTGCTAGGTGTCTATCTTGATATATGGTCTGTGTGGCACACCATGGCTCTAATCGGAATACCGTGGAAATATTGTTGTAGTAGATATTCTGCACTCTTCTAGTATCTGATATTTTTAGCTGTCATTCCTAACACTATAATTTCCCCCAGGTCTTCTACGTGGACAAAGACTCACACTCGTACGTGCGATCGGATGGACGCTGTCGCTTTGTGCTCCGATCCTCGGACAAAACCAGCGGTGTGCTCCGGAACCCACGGCACTCTCTACCGCCGAATACTTCATGTGTCTACTACTTCCAGGTAATGTCTGCTCATTCGCAGTACAAATTACGAGAAGATTTTAATTGTAAATCAAAACATTTTTCACGCACAAAAAACACTATTTCTAGTTTATGGGTAACTGCTTTCATGCATATTACTTTTTTTATGCGAAAATTCTAGAATTTAAGACTTTCAAATCTTTTACTCTATAAAACGATAGCCAGTATACCATCCATTGTTGACCTCCCGTTTCTAGGAATTTGAACGACGTTGTAGGTCTAACTTTTCGAACCGATAAGAACATTCATTTTATGTGGATGTACTCACGTACATATATATATTTTATCGAAATAAATTAGATTACCTACCTAAATCGCGTGTATTCTTGAGGTCTCAGTTTGGGGCGAATCACTAATTTTATTACACAACTACACAATGCTTATCTACTTTTTAAGGGTTAGAAATGGTACCCAAAGGGTAAAAAGGGACCCTAATACTCCGCTGTCCGTCCGTCTGTCTGTCTGTCCATCTGTCAACAGGTTAAATCTCATGAACCGTGATAGTTGGACAGTTGAAATTTTTACAGATGATGTATTTATATTGCCGCTATAACAACAAATACAAAAAAAAACAGAATACAATAAATATTTGAGGGGCTCCCATACAACAAACGTCTTATTTTGCCGTTTTTATAGATAATGGTACGGAACCCTTCGTGCGCGAGTCCGAATCGCACTTGGCCGGTTTTTTTTTGAATAAATATTTTTGATGTTTTTGTAAGCGCTTGTAGGAAATATAGGGATTCTTATTTTGAAAATAGTTCTTTTATCCCGTAATGTAAACGATGAAAAATCTATGGTACTCCTATCATTTATTACGTCTCATACTTTTGGGCACCTTTTCAACTCATATAAACTACCCTTGAAGTTGGTAAACAAAACTAGAATTTCAGTGGTTTCTTTTGTGGTGTAAGGTTAGAGAATTTGTGGGCGTGAGAACTTAAGCTGTATTGAATATTTTAAATGTCGTTGGACTTACACCTTTGGAGATAAAATACCTACCGAGTTTCCAAAATATGTGCTTTCACCTATATTCAGTACAGCAGTAGGCAGCTCTTGAAAAAGTAATATATATTTTGTAAAAAAAAGCGGGCGATTGTGCGCTCTGTTGCTGCTAGCTCTTATTTTCAGCGTTATAGTTTCTGGTAGGTAGATAAAATTATTGTATTGAGAACTTTAACATAAATCGTTAACATGAATCATCAATATATATAAAATCTAAATCTTTAGGCTGGATTTAGTGCTCGTTGGATGGAGCGATTACCTTCAGCGCCGATTGTACGCGCATCGCTCGGTCAGCGTCGCACTAAATGCGGTTATATATCGCAATAGCGCGTCAGGTCAACCTACCAACTCAATGGTCTCATCAGCGCGACACGTAGCGTACGCGAAACCAAATCCCCTTGTCGTTAAGTGATACGAGTAGTTTTAAGTATATCTTTATCTTTATATGTATGATAGTTGTAAGGTATATATTACTATGGGCCTTTGTCTAGGTACAATGTACATTTTTCACTGTTGCCAGAAATAAATAAATGAATTGAATTGAATTGAATTCTTCAGCACTGTATTATTTCGTATATTTCCATGTACTTTCATTGATACTACGCTTGACCGACGGTAAGCGCTGACGTCGGTCCAGCACTAACCAGGGCTAAGAAAGGAATTTAAAGATGCACTATATTCCACGATGCTGCAACCCACTGTGGAAATAGTCCCATTGAGGTTCTGCCTACACCTTCGGGGAAAAAGGCGTGGGTCTATGCATGGATGTATGTATGTAAAAGATGCATCGGGCTGTTGAAGTTTGTATGGAAAATAAACACACTTGGACGAATTTTCTTGCTTGGGTTTTCTTCTTAGTGTAGGTAGATTATAAAATACTGAATTGAATATTTGTGATACCTACTTTGAATAATAAAAGTATCTTTATCCATTTTTGTATGATGTTTCATGAATATACTACATCAAAGTCTGCTATAATATTAACGAAGGCTTAGAAGCTAAATTATTATCAGATTTTCTTCATTATAATGTGCGTACCGTTTTTGTCTTCCTCCAAATCACTGGGCGGACGCTAATGTTTTAATAATAACGTTGTTACGTATATATTACTTAACAGAAATCCTGTTTTACTCAGAAAATATTGTTCATGTTCCACGAAAAAGGATTTCGTTTTGACTGTGTTTTTGTAAAAGCTGAAATAGTCGTTTCCAACAAAAAAACATTTGCTTTCCAGAAGAGAGTGAAAAGCCACTGTGAATGGTAAAAACCGGTTCTGCTATTATTGACGGTCCAGATTAATGATTCGTTTTGTTTTCCATTTATTTCTTTACTGATCATAGAAAATAGACTATTAAGTATTTTTTTTCTGCAATGGTGTTTAGGTAGCTCTCATGTTTCTTTAGGATTATTTTATTACCTGTTGTACACACCTAATTGTGGTAGTTGTTTCACACAACTTATTTTGCCATTTGTTTTAGGGCCGAACAAACGAAATAGTGTGGGTGTCATTCGTGAAGTACCACTCAGCGGGCACAGAACCTGCTGGCTTCGATCAACAGAAGGACTGCTCGTCACAGCTCACTATATGGGATGGCCCGGCACAAGATGCGGACCTTGATAGAAAGGTACTCGTATCACCTTTTTTTTACTACTTGGAATGACGGATCAAGCCGATGGCCCACTTGATGTTAAGCGGTGCCCTCTGCCTATGAACAGTGCATTATCACATAGTTCGTACCACTTTTCACCGGCTACCATACTGTTTTAACCGTAACCCAGCTTTGCAAGTACTATTGCTTTGCGGCAGAAATAGGTATGGTGGTAGTACTTCCCCGGACGAACTCTTTCGCAAAAAAGATCTACTACTACTAAGAACTTAAAAATGACAACTTTTTTTACGACCTCTTTGTACGGCGGATCAGTCGGCTGAGATGCAAGAGGTTGCGGGTTCAATTCCCGCTACGGAAAAAAATGTTTGTATGATCTGCACGTACTTGTTCCTAATCTGGGTGTTGTTATACCATGGTGCTTATAGTTCCTGATACCTACGACACAGGGGATCCTAGTGTGGGACTAGGACTATGTGTGTGACTGTTGGGTATTATGTAAAATTTGTGTTGCAACAGCACTTTTATAATTGAAAATAGACCAATTGAAATGAGAAAATGTTAGAAATGAGGTATCATACGTTGCGTCTTGAAGTTTCGCGCGTCATAGGCGAAAATACTTAATTAAATATGGCAAGAATTCGAATTGAGCTGTTTTACAACCTCAAAAAATACAATGAATATAAAACGAGCTTGGTGTCAAATGAAAGGGCTTGATGATAGCAAAACGCGTCACACTAATATAAACTTCAAAACAATTGTTTTTTTTATCAATTGTTTAAAAACTAAAATCTAGTACGCAAATCTGAAAACTCTCCCCAGTCAACGAAAAATGATTTTGGTGTCGTATCCCTATTTGTTTGTCAGTGATTAAGAAATAAAATATAGCATTTTAATTGAACTTCGATATTACTTGAATCAGCAACTTATAAAATATTTGCAATTCGCTGAAATCAGTTCATTGGATTGGTTATAAAGTTTGGAATAATATTTGATCGCTCCGCCGGAAGGCTTTCTGCTAATATTAATTATTCTATTACGATTGCCAATGCATTAAAGGCTATCGTAAGTTATAGTAATATACTTAATGGCATTAGAACATTATGAATAATGTTAAATATAATAGTGATTATTGTAAAATAACATGAATAGGAAATAACCAATAAGGACTTAACTCTTTTTTTTAAACTACTCAGTAATTGTTCCTTCTTTGTGTATTACCTATAAAAAGATTCGAAATTAAATATTAAGGCTTTTTTTTTTGTTATGACGGAACAAGCAGACATGATATTTAATTTCATTTATACACAAACAATTAAAATCGTGTTGGAAATTAGGAACAATTTAAAAAAAATAAAAATTACACAATATCATTAAAACACGTTTACAAAAATTCATAATGTCAGAAGAAATAAAATAATATAATAAACCCTATTTAAAATTATCACATATCTAGAATTCGTCAACTGAGTAGAAACACCCTTTCAACAGTAGCTTTGTAAGACTTACTTTAAATACGTTAACACTATCAATAACTTTCAACTCTGTAGGAAGTATGTTAAAAAGTTTTTATTAAGTGGTAACCCCTGACTTTGCCAATGCATTACCTCATAGGTCACGTCCACCTAGGTCCACGACGCACTCTATGTGGCATTTCACTGCCTCCACCACCTTGAGACATATATAATGAAAGTCTCATATGCCTGTAATTTCACCGGCACCCATACACTACAAAAAAAACTAAAACAAATAGAGAAAAGCACAGCGTAACATAGCATTGCAAGAACTACTGCTTTGCGGCAGAAATAGATATGGCGGTAGTACTTCCACGTACAACTCTATCACAAAAAAGCTCTACTTCTAATGAACTAAATATAAAGGTAATTTCAATGATTTTTTGTTGATCTGTTTGCTCAAACAATGTATTGCGTATGAGGATCATAGACATATAATTTTGGCTACGCTAGATCTATGGGCGGAACACTTGGCAAGGCCAGAGGATTACCGATAAACCAACGCAGTCATCGAATGGAGGCCGAGAGATATGCGGCAGCCTCGAGGTAGACCACCTGCCCGATGGTCAGACGACATTGTGCAGGAGAGCGGTGGATCCGGCTGGCACAAGACCGCCAGGAGTGGCATTAAAGAGATGATGCTACTCAGCAGTGGGTGTTACCGGCTGGATATATGATCAGGTTCCATAGTGTCCGTCAAAGCACGTGATTTGGGTTCGGAATGACGTGGTACTAAAATCCCTATCTTTATTTTTTTTGCAATCAGATAACACTAACATACCAAATGCGGCGCGACGCCTACGTACTTTGTGACTGACACTTGCCATTTCAGTGACAAAGAATTGTCTTGAATTGTGTTGTCTTGAATACTTTGATTATATATTGGCGCCAGACAATTTTTTTAATTCTCTAAGATAAAATACCAATAGAGATGACAAGGAGAAATTTCAAAATTTCAAAACTCTTAATGAAAGGGCTGAACCAATTTTGATAAAACATTTCAAAGAATCAACTTTTGAAACTATCATAGTTAAGAGTTTTTTTCTCTAGAAAAGTGCCGACATACCGGGGACAATCAAAAATCGTTTCTAGTGAAAAGTATATCTAAGAAATATCGCAAAAAAAACCTGTTTTAAAATTAAAAAACTGCATTCAAATCGGTTCACCCGTTTAAGACCTTCGGTGCCACGAATAGACAGACACACACACACATAGCGGTCAAACTTATAACACCCATCAGTTCGCGTCGGGGATTAAAAATAAGTAAATACTAGTTTCATGATTTCCATAAAATTAGACTTGATAAGATCTAAACAGTAGATATATAATGTAAACGCATTGTTGCAAGGTAGACATTTAGCTCTAAGTAAATGTGGAAGAGACTGGCTCCTTGCCAGTTTGCTACTTAAAACAAATAAATAACTATGATAAGTTAGCTAGGTACGCTGCTATACAATGTAAATATGCAACTATTCACACGATACAGCTGAAATAAGTTTACAATGATAACATCATATAAATGGTTGTCCCAATTTGTCAGTGGCATTTATGTCGTTTTTTGTTCCCAGAAAATTACATTCGAGCTGAACTCGAACCCACATCTTCGCGTCTTATCAGCAATGCCTTCAACAATTTGGTGAAGGACAGTCTTTACCAACCGGCCATTATAATCAACACAAGTGTGATGAAAAAATAGCAAACTTTGAGGAAACGCATTGGTGCTATTTTTGCCAATCATTCGAACTAAAGACTCGAACGATAAGCAGTTTTCGAATGAAAAATCTGTAGGTAGCATCCATCGGGACTTTGCCAAGTTGAAAGTGACCACAAACTTCATCGCCAGCATTAGCTCGTCGTTCATGTTTGAATTGTTTAAGGCCGATTAGATGGGAAAAAGCGGGTTCGAGTCCCACTAGAACGGAATTTTTGGGTGACATTTAAATTTAATGTTCACCTAAGCACATAATAAATAATAGACCCGTAATTTCTTAGACTGAAAAAAAAAATACCAAGAATATGTTTGCATATAACTTCGTATGTAGGATTGAAAGAAGTTACTTTAGAAGATTTAAATAAAAAAAAAAACAAAAAAAAAATTGTACACTCAAGAGTTACAAAATCTAAAGAGTATATAGGAAATCTTTATACCTATACATTATTATTAGCCTTTATAAACAATCTTATAAATCTACATTTCATCTTATTACTACTGGGAAAAATACAGGATTTTTTTGTTACTATTAAGTTAATGTAAATAAAAATGTTCAAATTAGATACCGGTTTCTTGATTGTCTTGCTCTCCAGCATAAGGAAGACAGTATCGAAGATGGGAGGATGATAGAACATGTTGGACGAGGGAAGCAATGGATAGATCTTTGTGGAGAACACTTGGGGAAGCCTTTGCAGGAAAGCAAGACAACCTATACATTACATAAAGTCAAAGTCAAAAGTATTTTGTTCATTGATATAGCTTGATATCACAAGGAATATTTAGAATCGTCTTATAAACTAAATTTACTCCTGTTCTAACGCGACCAGACTTAGAAGAATTAGGCAACAAATACCTACCGCTTGGCTTTATTTGATGATCCTTCTTACTTCTAGGCCGGAAGAGTATGTGCGTGTATGAGGTGCCTCGAAAACAAGAAGCTTATTCAGACAAGGAACAGGCTATAAAAATAAAATATTAAAATTGTTATCGTACACTGATTCACGATATCGATATTATTTTACACAAATCGAGAGCCTTCCGTAATGAAATGTGCATTAACTTTGCTGGAAGTTCGCAAGGACTAATGTGATGATACAAGCCCGGAGCGATATAGAATTGGGCGGCGTTCGCACCGCCTTTATTCGTGCCATTTCACTTTGCCAACTACCTTCAACCTCCCTACTTGACGTCGGCAGCCAAACATTAATTTTCTTTAATGTGTCTGAGCACTTTTCCAGAGTTCCACAGACTGCACTGCGGTGTTTCGTTTCATTCATTCGGATTTCAGTTTGCATTAACAATGGATAAGCGGTTCGGTTCGGCTTATTTTTTTGTTGGTACTTTAATCAGAAAAGTTTTTCCGTTCGCCAGTCGGATACACTTTGTAAGAGTATTTGAATGGGATGAATTATTTATTCAATACCATTAGCTCGGTTCGCTTCCGAACCGACGCTACCGAAGCGACTACGAAGCATGAGCGTCGGGTTAGAGAGCACAGTCAGACGCCAAATTCCATGAATATCTAAGGCGCTTAATATCAATAGCAGTTAGCAATGATTTTAGTTTATACTATTTCTGTCAATTAAGTAAATTAAAATTAAATCTGTAAATTAAGTAAATATTATTTAATTATTTCCCCGGAATTGGTACTTTTTTTTGTATTTTCGGCTAATTCAAACTTTTGCCCCATATTTTTCTAAACTAAGCATCACTTTTATTATCATGTGCCATGTGTATTATCGTAGTATCAAATGACGAAGTATATAATGCTGTCGCCGCTCGTACTTATAGGATCCAATAATCTCATGCATAGACGATCACACTACCTGTGTCGTGAGTATCAGTAACTACGAGTACGATGGTACCACAATACCCAGACACGGAACAAATATTTGCAGATCATACATTTATCCCGCAGCGGGAATAGAAATCACAAGCTCTTGCATCTCAGCCGGCAACTCAACCTTTATTACGCCACAGAAATCATTAAGAAATTAAAGTACATAGATATTCATAAACAAATTCTCACTCACAAAGCAATAATTTTCTGTTTTTATATTAATTTCACTGTTAAAGGAAACTGTGGTTCGGTGGTTAAATTAAAATTGGCCTTATTATTTTACATAGGTCGAAATATGATTCGTATAAAATAATTTTATGTTATTTGCAACGACTTTTGCGGTTTTTAATTGTTTTCATATTTCAGATTCAGGTTTTGTGGGCAAAATTACACAATTTTAAATAGGAATGAATATGTTTATCGCCGTAGAAATGTGGTTCGAGCCGTGGCAATACGTTAACCGCCATGGCGATGTGGTAACCGCTGTAGTAAAGTGGTAACCGCCGTGGAAATATCGTTACCGCCATGGCGGTGTGGTTACCCGCTGTAGTAAAGTGGTAACCGCCGTGGAAAAATCGTTACCGCCATGACGATGTGGTTACCGCTGTAGTAAAGTGGTAACTGCCGTGGAAATATCGTTACCGCTGTAGTAAATTAGTTACAGCCATGGCAATGTGGTTACCGCCACGGAAATGTGGTTACTGCTGTAGTTAAGTGGTTACCGCCGTGGCGATGCGGTTACCGCTGTTGTAAAGTGGTTATCGCCGTGGCAATACGATCACCACTATGGTGATGTGGTTACCGCTGTATTAAAGTCTTGGCAATACGGTTACCATGTGGTACCGTACAACATGTTTCGGCTCGAGAAAACTTTGTTACGTTAATCATACATGTGACCAAAAAAACTGATGTAAGTATTTTATTTAATACAGTTGGAGATGAAAGATAAGAAATCACTACTCGGGTCATTTTGCCGCGAAGAGTCTCCGCGGCTGTGTGACCACGCCCTACTCTCCAACGCGACGAGGGCCACTAGGCCATGCGCGCCTTCCGAGAGCTACATTACGAGTGGACCAGCACTTACTATATTGCAGGTGAGCCTAGTTTCTTACTCATTAGGTAGTTTTTACTATGCGCGGACTCATTATTTTGAATGTAAGTATTAGATGCTGGGTCTATGGCGTAGACCCTCCTTCGTAGTTGGTCTACGGCGTAGACCTAACGTAGTTTTTTGGGTCTTCGATTTTCTCTCGAAAATGGTAAGTTTTTAGATTTTATCTGTGGCTTGGTTATAAATATCTACATTATTAATTATTTTTATTTTCATGAATGGTTTGATTATATGTAGATAGAAGCCAACTTAAATAGTCATTGTCTGATGGCACAGGACCAACAGAAGTGAAATCAAATGGGCATTTGCCCAGCGGTGGGACAGGATAGGCTAAAAAACATAATTTAATATTTTTTTATTGCTCTGCCTCAATATTATCTACCTATTATCTATCTAAATAAAGTTATAGGATAACTTTATAGTTATATAATAAAAGATATATTAATAGGCAGAGGAATGCTTCCCTTTTCGGTGAACTAAAGACATTATAGAGGTCGCAGGAAGGCAGTGGATGGAGGCGGCTCAAGACTGTTCTTTGTCGCATTCTATGGGGGAGGCCTATGTCAAACAGTGGACTTTTATATGCTGATGATGTGAATGACTGGACTAACAGACCATATCAAAATACCAGGTCAAAATTCCTCTCAATCAAGCTCTCCAAAAGTTGTACTATTATTTATCCTGTGCCAAAGGTAGCAAAATGCCGTAAATAAACCACAACCTCTATCCACGTGCTAGCTTAAAACCACTTTAAAGGTTTACAAACTACTTTCAAGCTACTATCTCGCTGTCAAAGCAGAGTTAATTAAACCGACAAATATTTGTTTTCCATTTCCGTGTTGTATGTTCACGTGTGCAGAGCAATGACACGGGTGTCGTATTTTTCGTGGGGAAATAACAACACACTGAAATATAATATACGGGCGATAAAAGTTGATCAACACTTGGGATGTTTGTCGAAATCGCAAACTTGACGTATGAATAGTGTGTCAACTTTTGCTTCATGGTCACGCTATTTCTGCCGCAAAGCAGTAGTGCTCGCATTGCTGTGTTCCGGTTTGAAGGGTAACGGTGCCGGTGAAATTACAGGCACATGAGACTTTTCATCTTTTTGTCTCAGGGTGGCGGACGCAGTGCAATGCCACATTAGGGTGCGTCGTAGGTGGAAGTGACCTATGAGGTAATGCACTGTTCATAGGCAGAGGGTACCACTTAACATCAGGCGGGCCATCTGCTTGATCCGCTATTCCAAGTAGTATAAAAAAAAGAGTATCGACTTACTAGGCGTTAATTTTTACCCAACTACGGGAAGTTGCTAAAATATTTTTAGCTGTATATGTATGTTTGTATTTATGTATGTTCCAACGTAGCACCTAAACTACTCATCCGATTTTGATGAATGTCAACCGATTCGATATTATGGTCTGAGTGACATATATTTTGTACGAACAAAATCAATATGAAGGATGTTACATCAAAAAAGGGTATCTCTGATTTTTTGTTTGCTATCTTAAGAAATTCTTAGATCATTGCGATTATAATTTAAAATTTGCATTAAGAAAGCGTTAGCCGAGTCAGTCGTGGGAAGCGATGGCGGCGATGAGCTCACCACTTGTCGCGTCTATATTCCGCGATGGTGCAACCCACTGTAAATATAGGCCTATTGAGGCTTTGCCTACTCCTTCGTGGAAAAAAATTGTGTCTGAATGTAAGTTTGCAATAAGATATACATTAAGTAGCTAAGTTCACCGTAGTCGGGCTATAGTTTTTATAACTTAATACTTGTGGTATGTGTACGAACAACGCGAAAATGATTTGCTAAAACAAATCGTTGCAACTGCATTCGGTGGTAGCTGTCATGTCTCCTAAAATTGCCGGTACATGAGAATCATAAACCTGACAAGGGAAATTCATGAATATTATAGGAGACATGGTAAACGTATCACGTACGCGTACTGGGAACTAATAACTGAAACTGAGTCATCTTGGTGGGAATTTCACGGTTGTCCTCGTATGTTACCGGATGGAAATTGCAGAATTGAGTATGCAGGTTCTGAGAATTGTGCAATACATTCAGAGAGACAGATATATAGGGTATTTTGTACTGTACTGACACAAATTAAACATGACCATGATAAATAAGTTGAAAAGTTACAAACTTTATTTAAACTTCTGTATTGCTTTTGTATAAAGCGCCTATCCGTCCGCGTATATTCAACAAAGTACTGTATACATTATGTGACAAAGTGGAGATTTGCAGTAATGATAATTGCCATGCGAAAATAACTTCTTTTTTTTTTTTTATTATTATACTACTTGGATGACGGAACAAGCAAGAGGCTCTCATGATGTTAAGCGGTAACCTCTGCCTATGAACAGTGCATTACCTCATAGGTCACGTCCACCTAGGACGCACCCTATGTGGCATTGCACTGCGCCCGCCACCCTGAGACATAGATGAAAAGTCTCATGGGCCTGTAATTTCACCGGCACCCTTACCCTTCAAACCGGAACACAGCAATGCAAGCACTACTGCTTTGCGGCAGAAATAGGTATGGTGGTAGTACTTCCCCGGACGAACACTTTCACAAAAAAGCTCTATTACTACTAAATAAACTAACAGGAAATCGATATTCCCACATTCCTTTTTAGCTTTAGTTGAAAAGGTCAAACGGCGATCTCTTTTCTGCAGCTCAATCTTAGCGAAGTTGAAAGCACTGAGCGCGTAAAGAAAGGAGATAGAAGCGAATCTACGCCTTTATGAATTCCGGGCGTTAGGAGTTCGAATTAAAGAGAGGGGCAATAATATTTTGATCGAATTGTTCACATAAACTTTTTCGATTTTCTTCTAAATTTTAATAATATACACATGCAAACATAGATACACGCCTTTTTCCCCGAAAGGGTAGGCTGGCCTCAAATGGACCTCTTTTTTTTCTTTTTTATACAAATATTTGTGTGCCATCTGCAGATATTTGTTCAGGGTGTCCGGGTATTTTCTATATATAATAAAAAATATCTATTTTTGTCATACTATATTGTATTAAATATATCAGTTGTTTAGTACCCATAACACAAGCTCTGCTTAGCTTGGGGCTAGATAATGTTGTGTGAACAGTTTTTTTTGTTTTTTTTTTTTTTTTTATTTATTTTATTTATTTTTTTTTTTTTTTTTTTTTTTTTTTTTTTTTTTTTTTTTTTTTTTTTTTTTTTTTTTTTTTTTTTTTTTTTTTTATTTATTTTATTTATTTTATTTATTTTATTTTTTTTATTTATTTTATTTATTTTATTTATTTTATTTATTTTATTTATTTTATTTATTTTATTTATTTTATTTATTTTATTTATTTTATTTATTTTATTTATTTTATTTATTTTATTTATTTTATTTATTTTATTTATTTTATTTATTTTATTTATTTTATTTATTTTATTTATTTTATTTATTTTATTTATTTTATTTATTTTATTTATTTTATTTATTTTATTTATTTTATTTATTTATTTTATTTATTTTATTTATTTTATTTATTTTATTTATTTTATTTATTTTATTTATTTTATTTATTTTATTTATTTTATTTATTTTATTTATTTTATTTATTTTATTTATTTTATTTATTTTATTTATTTTATTTATTTTATTTATTTTATTTATTTTATTTATTTTATTTATTTTATTTATTTTATTTATTTTATTTATTTTATTTATTTTATTTATTTTATTTATTTTAAGTACCTATAAAATTCGTTGGTATAAGATTTGTCCTGGCTGCTAGCTTATAAAGGAATGTGTTATTACTGGTTTGTTTGTTTTATTTTTAGTTTGGCCCTTTGCTATCATTTTCTTTGATATTATTATTGTTCTATGGGAAACATAGTCACTTCCTACATAGTCCACCTAGTTGTAAGAAGGATTATCAAATCAAACTAAGGCGTGTTGTCACATAATTAATGAAGCCAAAAAAATATTTAAGTTTCTTTTACCGCTCAATCGTAGTACGGTCATCGATTCATAGACAACCAAAGCTAGCCTGAAGCATTCATCTACATTCTGAAAACATGTATCTTTCTTTCTGCTGTGTTGTAGTACTGCAACAAGAACAGTTTTATTGTGATTGCTTCTAAAATTAGCTACGTTTTTTTTACAAATGTTACGAACTTTGAGTAATGTTTTCAACTTAACGGCTACAACAGAAAGCCAATCTCGAAACAAGGTCGTAAAGCCGTGAGATCCGACATTGTCGGCACTAAAGTACATCTAGCGGATCGATCGTGGCATCCAGTGCCCATGGGACACGCTCGTGACTTTATCTTTTGTCCTTCCCGTGGCCCTTTCTTGAATATTTCTACTCTAGAACAAGAGTAACTGATAATGTTTGATACTTTTGAAATGCTATCATAAAGTAAACTTATTTTTCCATTCTTGACTATGTTAACCTAAAACATGTTTTTTTTTTTATTATTTGGGGCATCCTTTAGTAGTCTTTCTGAGAGCTTGTCCTGACGAGGCGATTTACGCGCGTTTTGACTGGCGCGATTCGAATCGCGCGATCGTGAGATACTAGAACTTCATACATTCCGTCCACACGCAGTCGCGCGTTTTTCGCTCGCGCTTAAATCGCGTGCAATACGCGAGACTTTAGACTCGCGCGTCTGAAGCGAGTTAGACGCGCGAGTCGAGATACTAGGGACCCTATTGATCCTTCCAGTACGCGCGCGATAGTTGCCGCGAGTGGACGTACGCAGAGAACCAGAATAAATAATACAGAGTGTAGAACGCTCGCGCGGAACTTGCGCCAAAAACACGTCATCTGGGCGCAACATAAATTCACACGCGCGAGTCGAATTGCGCGTAAATCGCCTCGTCTGGACAAGCTCTAAGATAGGTCTTGCAGTTTTGGGTCTAATATCGCCTGAAGTCTATTGTCTGGTGACAAATAAAGAAAGTTCATTTATGAGTTTTGCTCGAAATAAATGAATGAATGAATGATAATACTTTATTGCACACCTTACAAACTAGTTAAAATAAAAATTACACACAACAATTACACAAAAACTAAATGTACAATGGGTGGTCTTATCGCTAAGAAGCGATCTTTTCCAGACTGTCTTTGGATGGAGAGGAGCTAAACTTATATGGAAGATTGCTTGAAACAAATATATTTGATTTGATTCAATAACCATCTTGTGACAAAATAAATTAGTGGTAATTAATTATTGGAGTAGTCCCCATTGACATTTTTGAATGGGAATTGTTATGTGGCACACGAAAATAGAGTTAAACGTAAGTGAGTAGGTTTAGATCACTTAACTGAACTCTGTTGAATTGGCTCTTTGTGGTTGCGTGCCATGGTTATCGATTGAAGGTGTTCGGTTTCAGTCCTATTTAATTAACTTATAATTGTGCTCACTAGAAATTTAACTTAGTTATTAAAATCACAAGAGCTGCTCCTTAATTAAATGTTAAGTGCTAGCTCGTCTATTTTTTTTGTCGCTAATTAAGAGTCCCTTTCAGTAAAAATGGAAAATAGTCATTTTTTCTGGGCCAATTTCGTAATAGATATAAAATGCGTGGTTATGTATTATCACAGCTATGTATTATCTATTTATATAAATTAAGTCTAGCAACTTTAATTTTGATATCAACTCTATATAAATTATGAAAAATAATAATTAAACATTCGTTTTTAGATAAGCACGAAACACCAGATTTTAGAGTTGTTCGTTTATCCAACTGGTAGCTAATAAAAATCATACGATCTCGGCATATATAGTAAATTAGTAAGTTTATGATATATTATTTTAAAGTGAGTTAGTACCCAAAAAAAAAGTGGACCACTCAAAAAAAAAAATCCGCGCACGGAAGAATATAATGAAAATAACCATAAATAATTAATATTATAAAATTTACGATGTTTATACAGCGAATATAATTTTTGCATATTTGTTTTAATACACGTTTAGTTGTAATAAAATATCTAAATAAAGCCGCGTAAGCGCAAGTCGTGTTAAAATCAAAATTCTTAGACTTATTGAATGAATAGGTTGAATATAACTATGAATTGGGTAAAATACCAGATATATCACTAGTTATTGAGAAGTTTGGGCTGGGAAAAGTTCTTTCTTCTGTTTTTGGTCCTCGAAACTTGAAGAAAGTACTTTTCCCAGCACAAACTTCTGAATAACTAGTGAGATATCTGGTATTTTACCCAATTCATAGTTATATTCAACCTATTTATTCAATAAGTCTAGGCCAGGTCAAGACCCTTAACCGACGAGCATTTATGAAGAATGTGATGAGAGTGAATGAAGCAAAAGAGGTGTGTCAGGATCGTAGCAAGTGGAAATCCGTGGTCTCTGCCTACCCCTGCGGGAAACCGGCGTGAGTTTATGTATGTATGTATGTATGTTTGGTCCTCGAAACTTGAAGGGGCTCATATTTCCAGCAGAATGACGAAGGAAAGTCATCACTGGTTTCTCTAATTTGTCTTTCCTTTGGCCCTTTCTACTATAACATTAATCGCTAGCTAGACAAGTCTCGCGCGCGAGTCTTCTCAGTTGCATTTGCCTAGTGAGTAATGCAAGAAGCGCGTGTGAGTACATTTCATTACTGGAATGTTAGCAGCGCAGAGTGCGCGAAGAACACACACGTCTCACAGTTTGTATGAGTTTTATTGGAATCCCAATAAAGGACTTTTTATTGGAACGGACATTTTTGCCAGCTGATAAATGTTGGTGATTTATTAAGATCTAAAGATTACAGTTAAGACGATGATAGTATTATTTTCGTTCTGCTTTACTATATTCATTGTCACCTGTTCAGTTTATTGAAAAGTATTATTGTTCCTGGCATAATTTATCCTCATGTACTCGTATTATGATAGAAGATAGGTAATAGGTTTAATAAAAATACAGATTCATAATTAGAAAACAAAAACATTATTTTTTAATAAATATCATCACACCTCATCATCATGAGGTTATTTAGAGTGAAACCAAAAAGTGGTTACCTACTTATCCCCAGATCTCCAAAACTATAATGTCCAAAAACTATAACCGACCGTTAGGTGCTCACCTAAAAAGATAATTTTACAAAATACAACCTTATAACGAAATTTAATTAATTATTAAATATAGTACAGGACTTTCAAAAATTACTCACAGACAAAGTAGCGGGCGGACGGCTAGTAATTTCAACATCAAAATTAAATGCCTTATCACTGTGTGATCTTTCTCAGATAACTTCTGATGAACATTCATAGAGAGTTTTAATTATAATTACGCATAGCATTATTCAGTAAATAAAATCACAAGAAGACTACAAATCCATTACTGGCATTAGTATTCCTCGCAGTTGTTTTAGAAGCGAGTACGCTCAAGTTTATATGGGAAACCTGGTCTAAAACAAGTTGTTAAAGTCACTAGTTGAGAACTGCCTTATTATTCAATATTAAATTCAACGGAGGAAGAACTAAAGCAAGTTTCTAACTAAATATTTAAAGTTTTACTACAAGATGTCTTATGTAATAGCCGGACCCTCTTGTGTAAAACATAGTATTAGACCGAAGGAACGTACGTACCCTTGAGTAAACTTAATCCACTAACAAGAATAAAAACTAGCTGCTAGGAAAACTTTGATGTTTTTAAAACTTGGTGTTTTTTGTGCAGGAACTTCGACAGGGCTCAGCGCTATATCCCGTCTCTTTCCTTCTTCGGTATGAATTCGTGGATGTGAGCGAGCAAGGACAACCACTGCTCGATTCCCAATCAGTGTGTGACAGAGTTTTCAAGTCAGCGCAAACTTATTCGGGAAGGTTCCAAGCGCCTCGAGCGATTTTCTACTATGGAAGAGGCGGTGCTCAAAATATGACGTGTGTTTTAAGGTACGTAAAAGCACCTTACAAATAATATTAGAGGTTTAATGCGAAAGTTTTTATGCCAAGTACGAATCATATAATAAAGCTTTTTTCTATATAAACCCGTCAAAACATTGTTAGATTTAAAAAATAAACATTATAGGTTGTCAGTACTTGGTGGCAGATTTACATTCCCTACCACTCCGAACTAGTATTTATTTTAATCTCGGAGGGTGGGTATAAAATTTACAAAATAAATAAATCTATTGTTTATCCTAATCAGCTTTATATCGTATCTATTTCCCCTCAGGTTCGAGGCAAAACAAGGCGAAAGAGTACAACTGACCTTCACAAACACTTACTTCGGAAACAAGCATTGTAGCACACACAAAGACTCTCGGACCAGCCGGTGGAAATGCGATAGGCCTGCGAAAAGGACTATCGGCGGCGAAGGGCTAGCCCAAGTCATTATTACCGAGTATCCTTGGGACGGAGTGCCGATACAAAGGGATTGTATTTGCACCAATCGATCAGAGCCTTTGAACGTACACACACTGACGGCCCCGGTTATTGAAGTGAATTTCACCGTAACTATGATGAATATTACCGAAGATTACGACGATTTTGCTTTTGAAGGAGAGTATAAGTTTGTACCAACTGGCCCTGGAGATGAAACCGTGTGCTCAACTGGATGGGGCGAGCGACGACTCAGAGGCAGTAGTGGAGAAATAAGACTTTACGATAAGCGACAAACATCAATTGCCCCCGATATAGTTGGTGATAGAAACGTCATATCAGAGAGCGTGAGAGCGGAAGTTGCTTGTGTGCATAGACCGTGGTTGATCGAACCTGGAGGCGATGAAGTCGATCCAATCCAAGGAAGATACCTCTATGTAAAAATACCAGGCTATGAAATCACTAACTCCTCACCATTCTGCTCAACCCCCAATCGCCTGTTCATATACAAAGCCCGTGACACATCTAACCATACAGAAATATGCCCTGATGGCGCAGGTTTTATAGAACTTTACTCCCCTGGATGGAAGTCCGCCGATACCGCATTGGAAACTTCTCTGAAACCACACGCGAAAAGTTACGTTATCGACTTTCTGCAACACGAGCAAGCTGACTATTCAATAAAATGGATTGAGATTATGAAGAAACCTTCCTTCGACCACGACCCAGAAACTAATATTCTTCCTGCAGCTGTTGCGGATTGCCGGTACAGGTAAGTTTGCGCGGCGTAAAATCTCAATCTTTTGTAGCTAGAATAACAATAGTTTAAGGCTGCGCCAATCTGAGACATGAAACTTTATAAAAAAACACTTCACGTCACTCGGAAAAGCAGTTTTAATTGAATACTTCGTAAAATATAGATAATTTTAGAAAATCCCTGCTGTAAGCCCTCTGCTGTATTGTAGGTACTAATTTTGTTGAATTAATTGTTATCCCCGAAAATCTGCACCATATTTAGAAACAATTGGTTCTAGCCAAAACAAGAGGTAAAGTTGTGATTTTTATATTGAGAAAAGATTGTCTTGTCGTGTTTTTAGTACACTGATTCCTCGGAACTATAAAGTAGCATTCATGCACATATTTAAATATTTTACTTTATTTACTAGGTCAAAATCAAATCCAAGATTTGTAATTTTACGTCATGTCCCTTCTTAATGTCGTTTTTATTTCCACTAGATGTCCTGAACTGAACGCCTGCATACCTATCGCATTATGGTGCGATGGTAGCGCCCACTGCCCTTCAGGATACGATGAAGACGATTCCAACTGCTCATTTAGAATATCCCTACCGCCTCCTTACGTAGCCGCGGCCGCGGGAGTCGGTCTCCTCATTTGTGCCGTATTAGTAGCGCTATGCACATGCAAACGACGACGGAGAAAAGATAAAGAATTCAAAGCAAGGCTAGACGGCGCTTTACCAGCGGAAGAAAGGCCATTCGACAGAGCTAAAACGAACGGAGTGCCCGTTGAAACGGGTCGTCAATATGCCACCGTGCAGAAATACGCCACCATTGACAAATACAGCCTGAGTCAGAAGTATAGCGCGGGGTTAAACGATGCAAGATATTATGATGAAGTGGCACAGAGAGATAAGCTTGCAGATACAAGGTACGCGAGCCTCGGCAGGGGCGGGCGGGGCATGCGCGCTGACAACAGAAGCAGTGGCTCGAGGCGAATGCCCGATCTCGGCTATCCAGACCTAAAAGACAACTTTTGTTGACCCTTCCCGGACCTATTGGAAACGACAGTGTAAGCTCGGACGGTCTCAATCCGTAGAGTACTTTGTGTTTTCGTGTACCGTTATCAAAGACTGAATTCGGCGTAAGAGCTACTTGTTTGGTCAGTTATCAGGCGGACCTTTTCGGCTTGTCGTATCATACTTATTTAGGCGTTTGGTTTTGATAGCAAAGTCAAGTTTAATCATGTAGCTGTAAATAGTATGTTAAGAATTAGTGAAAATACAACGTTTACACCTTAACATCCAGACCTCGATTAATTATTCTCATCAATTTACATATCTAAAGTGTACATAAATAAAATGCTTGACAATACAATTATATTCATTTTCGTAATAGAAAATATGTACAGCATCATAATATTTTAGTGGGGTTAAGCTCATTGCAGACTGGCGAAAACTGCGCGCTGGACGCCATATTTAACCGCCCTATCTACTAGATAAAATTGTATGATAATGGACAGAGGTTGCGCGATCAACTCTAGCTTACAGCTCGCTGTGCACGTACCGTTGAATGGGTAATTCCAGCCGTTCGTGTTTTCTTTTACGATGTATCTACAAAATCTAATCATTGGACACAAGATGGACAGTTAATAAATGTTTTGTAAGCTTTATTTTTATTAGTTTATTTGTGTCAGTCAATACACCACGAAATGTTTTCACCAATGAAAAATATGTAGATATAAAATCAAAAATGTGATATAGGTTGTAAAAATAATAGTTAAGAGTTCTAAAAATGTACGGACTTCTAGATAAAGTTTGATTGTGTATAAATAAATTGGTCTAAGGTTGTAACTATTGTGTACCTATCACTGTACATAAATTGTAGAATAAGATTTTTAAAGTCTAATTATTTCCCGGTACAAGGAAGATTAAAGTCATTTCTAAATATATTACGCTTTTTATTGCCCGAGTCTGAAAAGAGTTAGTCGACGTGAATTTTATAGGATCAACTTTTCCCCAATTTTATTATCTAATGCATAAAATTGCCCTCAATTTTCAATTTACATAATAATAACGGTTTCTAAGTAGCTAACTGTAAGGTCAGATCAGAGCACGGGAATATTTCAAAGAATTTAAGATAAGTCTATAATGTCCTAAGTCTATTGAGAGCCACTGCTTCGTCCGGTTAGTGAAACTATATTCTCCACCGGTTTTCAGTTCTGCGAGCTATACAGGGCGTCCTAAGACTATGCGACATGAAGGGAAAGTAACTTAAATATTGTAGATAGGATATTTTGCTGAAAGGGGACTTTATTTTATTTTAATAACTAGTTAATACTGCATTCAAAGATTTTCTAGAAATTACTTGCTTCGTCTGGGAATCGAACCGACTTAAATGTGAAAAATGAACAGCCCGTAATTTTATGATGCCAATCGAAAGAATTAACAAAAAATAATAATACCTCTTGAGTAAAACGGTATCCTAAAACCAAAGTAATAGCGTAAAATTAATTATTTTAATTTAAATTTTTCATTTAATTCGGTTCGATTCCCTGACGAAGCAAACAATTTTTAGAAAGTCTTTGAATGCAGTATTACTAACTTTTAAAAATAAAATAAAGTCTCCTTTCAGCAAAATATCCTATCTACAATATTTAAGGTACTTTCCCTTGATGTCGCATGGCCTTGGGACGCCCTGTATATCACCTGCCCATTGCCACTTCAACTTGCTAAATCTGAGGGCTATGTCGGTGATCGTGGTTCTTCTAAGGATTTCCTTATTTTGGTTTCTGTCACATCGTTAAACTCTGAGCATAGCTCTCTCAATAGCCAGCTACATGACTTTGAGCTTGTGTATAAGTCCAATAGTCAGCGACCACGTCCCAGTGCCTTAAGTCATCACTGGCAAGTACAGACTATCGTCTTAAGCCTCTCAGGAGGTAGCAGGAAGTCGGTGGTTGGAGGCTGCTCGAGACCGTCATGGCATTCTATAGGGGAGGCCAATGTCCAGCAGTGGACTTATACATGCTAAGCATTGAAGATAAGTTAAAGTAATCTCAAGAGTACTCCAACCAGAGTTAGCTATGTAAAGGCACTTCTGGCTAGCTCTATATTCAATAGTAGGTATGTACTATTCATGTAAACTGTTCATGTTGATGATATCATGGAAGTAGAAATACTGTTATGTATTTATTCTTACGTAGATGATATCCATGATTGCACTTCCTATTATATAATACTAGCGGAATGCCCGCGACTTAACCTGCGTGAAGTTTTTCCATACAAACTTCAACACCCGCTGCACCCCCTTGAATTTCAGGAATTCCTTTCTTAGTTCCAGATCTCTGGGACTTACAATTTAGGCTTTGCGTTGATAGTCGTCAGTCAGTCACGCAAAGATTTAATATATCTTGATAATGTAAGCTGTAGAGCATGCTGTCTCATTATGTATGGTCACAGATAAAATAATACTATACGTACGGTTCTAGTGGTGCATTGAAATTTCAATTATATACCTATGCGTTCATCTGATAATGGATCCAGCTGATTGCTTTCATAGAAATTCCTAATCAAATGAATCTGATACAGTCCTGACAATGGTGACGAGAATACAATTATCAAATACTTTGTTACTGGTAAGTTTTTTTTTCTCGCTCGGACATTCAACCAGACGGTCTGCCTGATCCTGCCACAATAAATTAAACTCTTACAAATTATGGAAAGAAGTAATTTTTCACACCACCTGCTCGACAATGTCCAATTACATATCATGCAACCACAACGTAAAGTAAAGCATTATCTCTTAAGGGATATAATGTTGTATGAAACTCCCTAGGGAATATAGTGATTTGAATTTGGAACGTTAAATTCGTATGGAAACTCGTGGAAAACTCTTAGTAAAAAATGACCATATAGCATTGTAAAGAGGTTTCTTCGAAAATCGAACTGGCCACCATAAGCAGGACTCAAAAAGGAAAAAAGGTGCGTTTACAAAAAAATGAGAAACAAATGACGGTGTTTGGTGCTGTGATTTACAGTGAGTTTTTATTGTCTCACAGAAGGTGTGAAAAGTAGAGTATGCTCCTCTGGAATAAAGCCTGTCTTCGTCTTGGGCAGCTTGTACCCCTCGCTTCACTCAGGACGCTATATAAGTCTCTCGCTCCGCTCGGGAGTTATAACTATAGAGTTCCTCGTTACGCTCAGGGTTCAATATTCCGCCCGCGATGTAAGACACCGCTTTATTCCCTTAGAGCATAATCTACTATTTCGTACATACTAAAATACGCAGAACCGAGTAGGCTCGAATTCGCTGCTATTATCTAGAATATAGGCCATGCCCTATGTGGTATTGAATAACGTTCTGTATACCCAGAGAGTAATGTGCCTAAAATACTACCTTTCAAACCAGATTACAGCAAAGCTATTGTTTTTATTGAATACCACCTGGTACCACTGAGGTATTTGTATACCCAAGGTAAACTCACTATTGAACACCTTCAATAATTCCTAGTTCCTACGTTTATTACAAGTTACCAACGCTTGTTCCGAAGTTCCCAAACACAATTGTTTGAATTTAACTTACATTATGACGACCTCCGTGGTACGGTGGGCGAGTAGCCGGCTGAGATGCAAGAGGTTGCGGATTCGATTCCCGCTACGGAACGGATTTGTAAATATTTGTTCTGTCTGCGTGTTGTTGTACCATGGTACTCGTAGTTTCCTACAACATAGGCGATCCTGGTCTAGTATGTCAGTACTATGTATGAGACTGTTGGGTGTTATGTTATGTTTTTCAAGCAGAAGATTTATTCTTTAAGTTTATTCTTTCGTCGTCGTTTCGTATGAGGTAGTGCTGGGCCTCTGGTGTCAGAGTTTATCAAGCCGCCCGAGGGCCTCTGACATGACAGTTTATTCTTTAAGGTAAATTAAATACAAGTAATTTTATTAAAACCTTCAAATTTACGCTCAGCGTCCACCATGCGGGCTAGAACGGGGCGCATCACAACGCAAAAATCCACCTGCTACGCTACATTGCATAGAGGAGCGCCGAGACGAAATGCGACAAAAAACTGCTCGAAGAAAACTGCTCGGCACACCGTTGCGGCACAGCCAGTCGCTAATGGACTAGCCCGCTCGGGACTTCGTTCGCGTGGTCCCTGTGGTCCCGGTAGTCCAAAAACCTTCCCTAGCGGCAGTAGACGAGAATTCACCAAAATTTCTTCGCCATCGACTGGTTAGCTTAGGAATCATCATCATCATCTTTTCACAGTGGGTTGCACCATAGTGGGGAATATAGACATGACAAGTGGTGAGCTCATCGCCGCCATTGCTTCCCACGACTGACTTAGCTAACGTTTTCTTCCATTAATAACACATTCTTTAATAAGCTAGCAACCAGGACAAATCTTATACCAATTAATCTATTATGAGTCGACGGATAGTGCCGGCTAAATACCGTTTGCCGTGGCATTACTTGGGGAAGGCATATGTTTACTATGACTTCTATATAGGCTGATATTGATGATGATGTTATATCAAAATTTATATTTCTCAAACAGTAGAAATCAGTTTCTCAGTAGTAGTAGAGCTTTTTTGCGAAAGAGTTCGTCCGGGAAAGTACTACCACCATACCTATTTCTGCTGCAAAGCAGTAGTGCTCGCATTGCTGTGTTCTGGTTTGAAGGGTAAGGGTGCCGGTGAAATTACAGGCACATGAGACTTTTCATCTTTATGTCTCAGGGTGGCGGGCGCAGTGCAATGCCACATAGGGCGCGTCCTTGGTGGACGTGTGCTATGAGGTAATGTACTGTTCATAGGCAGAGGTTACCGCTTAACATCAGGTGGGCCATCAGCTTGTTCCGTAATTCAAGTAGTATAAAAAGCTCTCGCCTGTAGTAACATCGACACGACTCGCGGTATTTCACTTGTTGTTCCCAAGTCTGTTAGCAGCTTTAATTAGTTTATCAGATAATTTCGTTTGCAGCGCTTGTTACGGACTGGAGACGGCGGGCGGCCAATGCAGCTGTACAATCTAATTATCTGACGAGATAATTACTAAATATAGGTACCTACCTAATACAGGGTCAGTTGAAAAATGCGAAACCTTAAGGCTCAGGTTCGAATGGCATTATCAAAATAAATAATTTTCGTTCTACGATTTTTGAACTTATTAAATTTTTTGGATTATTTTGAGGATAATATTTTCAGCCACAATCGCGGTTGTTTTTAACTTTATTAATAAAACAAAACCAGAACCGCTTACCTTATCTCCTACGCCTAGGTTCATCCTTGCTTGAATTGCCGAAACTGATTTACGAAAAAGGATGAAAAGAAGAAAGAAGCGAAGGAAAATACAGCTCAATCACCAGGATCACTCAATCCAGATGTACGAAATAACGTGAGCGGTTCTTCTTTTTTTTTTTTTTAATGCTGGACAGTTTACACAACATTATCTAGCCCCAAGCTAAGCAGAGCTTGTGTTATGGGTACTAGATAACTGATATACTTAATACAATATATAACATAGATAGATATTTTTGATTATACATAGAAAATACCCAGAACACCCTGAACAAATATCTGCAGATCGCACAAATATTTGTTCCGAGGCGGGAATCGAACCCACAACCTCCGGCGTCGCAGGCGAACGTTCGCCCGCCCCGCCACAGAGGTCGTCACAGAGGTTCTGTTTTTTTTATGTTGATTGGGGCGATGGTCCCACACTAGGATTCCCTGTGTTATGGGTATCAGGATCTACGAGTACCATGGGACCACAACACCCAGACGTGGAACAAAAATTTGCAGATCATACAAACATCTCCCACAGCGGGAATCCTACCCGCAATCCTTTCGCATCTAAGCCAGCTACTCGCTCGCCACGCCACAGACGTCGAGTAAAAATCCCAAATTATCGTAGAACAAAAGTTGTTCATTTTAATAATACCAATTCGGGCCTAAGCCAGTAAGCGCATTTGCTAAGGTACATTCAGGTACTTTTAAGAAAATGAGAAACAGGTAAAAAAATTAAAACATTTTTGCCAAAATTAATTCGTGACAACGACTCATATTAAGTATTGGGTAATCAATTAATATTCTTCGTGATCTTTACCTAAACATTTCAACAAGCAAATTCAAAATAAAGCCTGTACTAGGTATATCTTTTGGGGCGTTCAAAGTAAACGATAAGTAAATTTTTGAAAGATAATTATGAGGGACGCTGCCTAATTAGTAATTACTTTGTGAAGAATAGTCAATTAAGACGGTAAAAGCTTCGTTAAAATGTTTAAAAATTATATATGCCCATACCATACAATTACTAGCTTATATAACTAAAGCTATTTTATTCATGAAAGGAACTTGCGTTGCGTAGGTAGGTGCTCTAATTGAAAAAAAAAATAATTTTAACCATTGAGTGACCTATCTTTGACTACGATCTCACTTGCTCGTAAGTGACGATGTGGCTGATGATCAAAGGTCTAGAAGGCACCTATTCACTCTGGCCTTGAAGATATCCAGATTATAGTTTTCAGGAAAGAGAGACAACGGAAGTGTATTCCCATTAAAAAGGTAGAACCGAAACGTTTAGTATGAATAGAGGGTACCTATACTAATAAGGTATATACCTAAGGATGGACGTAATACCAAACAAATGCTCTCTTTCATCAGGAAATGGTAATCTTAAAAGAACCAGTTTTACGAATTAGGTCTGGTCAATTCAAACTCTTAAAAGTGCCGTTAAAATGACCTTATTCAAAGTGTCTAGCGTGGAAGCCCTTTCCATAAACATAACACAATCGCTTTGAATTTTCGGACAAGATTGTTTACTTGTTTTTTGAACCAAATACTAAAAACTAGACTTGAATAATATAGACAAGTGTTAGACAGAAAATGATAAACCAGAAATGGCAAAAAACAACCATAAAAATATATTGTATAGTGTAATATAATTACAAACACACACACTCTTTCTTAGGAGTAAAGATTACATAAGGTACAACATACAAAACTTTTGTTTCACGAACATCTTTGTTCTACAACATAAGACCGTAGCTAAACGAAAATAATTGAACTAAGTTCGCCGAGCGCCCCTCGCGAACCCATTTAGCCCATCCAACTAACCGCTAATCCTAGGAATTTGATAGGAATGTTTCATCCTTGGGCAAGTTTCGTATTAGAAACCACAACATCATTTGTAGTTGGTTTGCGTCAGTTACTATACACCACCATCTACATGTTCAACCACGAATTTTGTCCTGCAATCATGACGCTTGTCCAGACGAGGCGATTTACGCGCGTTTTGACTCGCGCGATTTGAGTCGCGCGATCGTGATATACTAGAACTTCATAAATTCCGTCCACATGCTGTCGCGCGTTTTGCCGCTCGCGCGTAAATCGCGTGCAATACGCGAGACTCTCGACTCGCGCGTCTGAAGCTCTATCGTCGCGCGAGTCGAGATACTAGGGACCCTATAGATCCGTCCAGTAAGCGCGCGATAGTTTCCGCGAGTGGACGTACGCAGTGTGTAGAACGCTCGCGCGTAACACGCGCCAAAAACGCGTCACCTGGGCGCAAAATAAAATTCACACCCGAGTGCCGAATTGCACGTGTATCGCCTCGTCTGGAGTTTTCAATCATAATATATAATAGTGTCCCCCATGATTCGCTCGCATTTTATCAGAATAAAAAGCAGCTCAATGTGTACCAAATTCCATCGAACTCAGTTCAGCAGTTTCGGCGTGATTGAGTAACAAACATACCAACATCCAACATATCGTAGAAAGGGCCGTTTTGCGAAACGGTCGTTTTAAGAAAGGGCAGGTTCGAGAACGGGCCGTTTTGAGCATGCGGGACATTTTGCAAAAGGGACATTGCCGTCCAAATCCGTATTTTTGACATTTATGATATTAGTGGGATGGGATACAGCTAAAGTTTCAGCTAGTAATTTTTGTTCGTTAATTAATAAAATGTTTATTTGTTGCTTACTAGTGTCCGCTTGCGGCTTCGCTCGAGTTTTGACAGGGTTTCAGTAGGTTTTACCTTTAGCTTAATCCACGTCATAATCTATGAGGTCTATCTGTTTGATCGAAACCGGTTCAGCCGCTTCAGCGTATAACAAAGATGCAAGCATCAAAATACTGTCTTTCACAAAAAAACTCTACTACTACTAAAGTAGGTATCTAACTTATTCGATAGTAGTCACTCAATTATCTTTATTTAACTTATTCGATAGTGGACACTTCTAAAATTATTTTTATTCCAAGGCGTACCATCTTAGAACTGCATACTAATTTATGGATGTGGCATAGCTTTCAGAGCACAGGACAGGCAGTCGTAAGCCTAATGAGAAGCACTTGAGCCCGGGTTAAGTAATCAATTGATATGCTAATAATAGCCTGCATAATAAGCAATTAGAGCCTTAATATAAGCAGAGGACGTTGTATGGGTTTTATGACTGAACCAGGTGGACATATTTAACTAAGTATAATATCTAGTGTGACAGAGCTTCACTCAACTTTTTTAATGTTAAATTGTTTTTTTTTTGTTTATAATTCGCGTCGCACGGCTTGTGCGTTTGCCATTTTCAAGTATAATTATTGTATTTTCAATATAATTTGCAACGTTACAATGAAAAGTCACGCAATACACTTCCATTTCATTTCAATGCATTTTTGCTCTATATACGAGCTACATTGATTAAAATTCCAATAAAATTACTTAAAATAAGTTTTAAAAAAACAATAGGAAATAAAATAAAATAAAAGTGAACGACGTCTCCTTTCGAAAATGGCGGGAAGCATTAAAAAATCGTGGTTACTAGAATAATTGTGTCACTACCCTTACAATCTCCAATGTTCATATTCAGCCAGTACTGTCAGTTAGCCTGTTCGAAATTCGAAATTTGGGCGCTTGGGCGCGGAATAACAAACTATTCATTATTCTGTATTGACGACACAGATTAGCAATAAGCGAATTAATTAAGAAGGGCTAAATTGAATCAAAAAAATCTGCCGGCCTAGCCAGGTGGCATTCGCTTCGAAGCGATTCCATTTCTACAGTCGTAATACAATACAATAGACCACGTGATATTTCGATAGCTTACGTCAATCTCATACATTGTTAGCTTATTTACTGGCGACATTGCTATTAGAATTTTACTGTCTACGACCTCTGGTAAGTTCAGAAAACACTTAGCCAAAATATGAACCGAAAAATGTGAACTTCGAATTGCCGTGGTCAAATGTGTCAAGAAGTAATTATCTTCTTCAATCAGATTGGGCTTCTTCTTTCCACATTGTGTTTGTAGGTATATGTAGTTAGTAGGTACCTATCTAGCGAAAATTATACAGAATACAGTATTCTTTTCTTCTTTTTCTACGTTTGAGATATTCCTGCAGTTTCATTATCCAAATGTTTTTCGAAGGCGTGTATTTTTAGAAAATGGCTTAATGCTCCAAAAGGCCATATACACTTCTATATATTTCAGTAACGGCGCGTTCCGTTGTCATACACACTGAGGAAATTTCCATATCTAAATGGAAACGGCCCTACAATCAATTCTGTTCCCACATCCCATTTGAAAAGTGCACCTGTGTTGAGAATATGGATTGTATTTTTGTTTGTAGGTAATAGAAATGTGTGGCGTTCTGTAACTCTTGCATCGTGGTTATTTTTGTTTTCTGTCGATTTCACTTGCTCTATTGGGTATATTGAAGTTGTGTTTAACGTAACGAGTAGCTAGTGAAAAGTTTTTCAAAAAGTTTCAGCATATGAAATTAAATTAAATGAATAACATTTATGAAATGAAAAACATTTATTTGGCACGCAAATACAAAAAAAAACAGAACAAACACGGAATACAGTAGGACAAAAGCAGAAAAATAAATGAAAATAACAACAACATAAAAACTGATACAATAACATAATTTAGTCACTTAGGTTATAGACAAAATACATTCAAAAATTTCAAAAAAGTTTTTTTTTTTTACTAAATGAAAAAACTTCCACGCATCCATTCCGACCGAAACAAATTAACAAAGAAAAAAAAATCGCGCCAAAATGGCATACATCTCAGCATAATGCGGAGTAGGCAGATTATCCTACCTACTCAGCCACAAAATAAATAATAGTACAAATCAGCGCTGACTTTCAACTGACACCAAGCAGTGACGTCACCTACGCCAGAACCTCGCACCGCACTTGGAATATATAGTATGTCCATCATCATCAACCGCACTTACTGTGGAGTAAAGAAAGGCCTCTACGCTGTTGATATTGCTTTCAATCTTAGGCTTCTCGGATATATTACTGTTTTTTCATCATCATCAGTCGGGTGATACTTACTACTGAGTCGAAGACTATTTTCACTTCTTTTATTGCTTTCAATATTTGGCTTCTCCGATGCTTTACTGCTGTTTCATCACCATCATCAGCTCGTTGCCTGCCATTACTTCAACATCGGGCTTCTAAGATATTTTACCGTTGTTTCATCTCATCACCGGATCTCAGCTCGGGGATATATACTGCTGAGTATAAGCCACCTTGACTTCTGATATTGCTTTCGATCTTTGACTTCTGGGATCCAGTTGGTGCCCGCTACTGCTGTGATGTCCTCGATTTAATAAGCTGATGGACTAGGGTATCAATGCCCTATTCTTGGCATCCAATCCATCAAAGCTTCCACGTTCATCACCATGTATAAGGTGTTGTCCAACTCCATTTGAGTTTCGTCACTTATCTAGGATATCTAAGATATCACTTATTTATTAAACAATGGAAATTAAAATGAAATTGATGTATATTTCATGTGTCTCACCAAAGTTTAATGCTTCATAAATATTCCTTGTATGCACCAATATAAATTCTATGAATGTATATATTTCAAGTAATCCATTTTTCAATATCTATATTTTGATGAAAACCTGTTTCAAGAATTGATACCGTTGAGCAGACAAAGCAAACTTCGAGTAAAGCAAATATCAGAAACAATATACAATCATTATTTTCTATCAAACTTATATTCACGCTTTCAATAGAAAATACACCAAATACCAAAGGGATATTTTTAGTTTTATCAAATGATGGATTCATTTTGTTGGAACTATTTTTTTTTTATTTTATGTGCTGTTATTTCAACTGTTGTGACTCTGATAAAGCATTAGTTTCCCAAATAATTGCTAGCTTCTATTATATTTTATTCATTTGGTTCATCAAAACAAATCGTCTAAGTGCTTTTTGTAATTTTTTCATCCAGTTGATTGGTTGGACACTGTTCAAACAAATATAAAAGCTTACAATAATGATTTACAAAAAACTACTTCAGAGCTAGGCCTAATTTTCCTAGTATGTTGGAATCAGTTCTATTTCTGCAAATGATACCTTTTCAAAGCAATTACTTGACTTCTTGCTGAAAATATCAAAATCACTGTGCAATATTTCAAGAGTTCCCTCAATTCCGTATGGGAAAACTAAAAAAATAAAACTGGATTGAGAACCTCCTTTTTCGAAATTGGTTAAAAAACTATATAGTTGTGCACCGCTGGAGTAAGGGATCTCTTCGTATTTCCCACAACGAGGGATACCATACCCTAATGCGAATGATACCCTTGAGCGGCCCACAATTCTCAGATTCCAAGGCGACACTAGAAACAGACATATACCTGCACTACACTATGCACGAACGGGCTTATGAACGAAAGCTTAGAACAATGCAATCAATCAAACGAACCTACACAGTTATAAGGTGGTGGCACTAATTGCATAAGGACTTATCTGACATTCGATGACGACCATTAATATACAGACACATAACCTATGTTTGACTGAATCACAACGTTAGTTTAGGAACCTAGGATGTGAGACAAAGTCATCATTTTTACATAAACATTACAGGATCCTGAAGACGACATACGAGGCCCCTCCAGAGCGAATTGCAGAAACGGGGTAAGTGATTTCTGAATTACGAACAACATTTCCTTTCTGTAATTAGGTAAATAAACGCAGGCAGGATGCTTCTTTAATTCTCTACAGATTATTAAGACGATCACGGGACAGAGTCAATAAACTGTCAGGCCAAGACATTAACATCTACCGAATCATACTACTAAAAGTAACATATAATTCATCACATTTAAATATTGTAAAAGCTTTTTGCAGTCGCCTGTTGGGTGGGGGGGGGGGGGGGGGTGAACTTCACATCTGGCACCGTTAAACCAGGATTTCGTCATTAAATGTAGTAGTTTATTCATTGTTGCATTTTGACTCCAAGAAATCAAAGATTTCGTCATTAAATGCAACAGTTTATCAAATTATTGCAACGAAATAAAAGATCATGGGTTACTACTTACTACATACACAACTTAATAAAACATCATGGAAAAAAAATACACAACGTAGGAATTTATCTAAAATTAGAAACAGAATAAACTACTGTTTTACGGTTAACTTATGGGTGATGCATCCTTCTGCGTTTTATTTTTGAACAGAATCACTGTCACTGGTAAGGAAATTGTTTGAGCGTAATATGGAAATCACTTATCTGGAGTTATTAAAATGTCGAACCAATTTATAAACACCTTATGCATGTACTATGAGTGTTTGATGTGTTTTCAATCCTTAGCAGAGTCTGGGAGGAAGGGAGGAAAGTCTTATTGTAATAATTAAATGGATCGGACTAACTTACCAAGTGACGTCCGATACTCAGTTATGGCACAGATAAAATAATAATATACTAGTAGTTATGGGAAATAATCTCGTCATCATTTTGTATTATGATGAGGACGAGATTATTTCCTATAATTAAATAGATCGGACTAACTTACCAAGTGATATCGGATCCTCAATTACAGGATATAATATCGCTGTAATTTTGTACTATGATGAGAACGAGATTATTTCCTAAACCTAATTAAATAGATCGGACTAACTTACCAGGTGACGTCCAATCCTTAATTATGAGAAATAATCTCGTCCTCATCATAGAACAAAATGACGATGAGATTATTTCCTAAAATTGAAGTAATCGAGTAAAGTATTGATGAAAGTTTGCTGTGACAAAGTAAATTTTTTGATTTATTTATTTTATCTGAAACCATTGATCATAAAATTCTTAAAGCCTAGAAGCTTTTAAATGCTAATTATTTTAATAAGCTTACGTCGTCAGCCAGACTTTAATAGCCAGTCAGGGCACGTATAAAATAAAATCTTTATTAATTTTTAGTTCATTTCGGTCTATCTTCCATATTTTATTAGAAATTGTTTTCCTAATTAAAACGAAGGTAAACACTTTTTCCTCGAATCTCGTCGTCTATTCAACGATGTTATGCTTCGTTATTTTCTTTCGGCTTGTCGTTTAATAAAAAGTCTTGCCCATCTGGCTTCCACTCCCTTTCAGTGAATGTTTGGAGAATGTAAATTGGTTCTAAACTAGATTTTAATAAATGATGTTTTTAACGCAATATAAATGACGTCTAAACCGATTTTATTTAATTTTTATTTATTTTATTTATTTTAATTTAAAATATATTTTTTGATTCACCTCTATCCACCGACTTCCTGCTACCTTTAAAATGTCGCCGGGCCATAGAGAAGGGAGTCCTACCTACACTGCATCATCTAGTTTACCACTCGAGAACCTTTCTTCTTCATAATTGGCGTCGCAAGACTTGTGCATTTGCTGTTTTCAAGTATAGGTATAATATTTTCAATATAATTTGCAACGTTACACTCCTTCCAAGTCGTCAAAGTAACAGTCAAGTGATTTCTCAACGGTCATTAGTTCTGCGACTTCTAAGGCCTGTCCAATGCCACTTCAACCTGCTAATTCTGAAACTTAGGTATAGGTCGCGCAACGAGATATGAGCGCTGACCTTCAATGCGCAGTAGTAATTTTTTAGGTCTGTTTAGCGAATTCGCTAATGTATACATGCGCAATCAACCCCACCACTTTCGCCGAGCGCTCATAACTCGTTGCGCGATCTATAAACTTTATCATTTTTGGCGTAAAGTTCAAAATAATACCGTTGTTTTTTGCATCAACTGACCTCAAAGTTTTGGGAATTCTAGTCAGCGCATGTAAAGTGTCCGAACTAAAAGTGTAACAAAACGAAAACAAAAAAAAACATTTCTGTCAAGTTTTATCCATCCATTGCTGCTTGAATATTGAACACATTTGAATGACTCGAGCGTGAACCGGCATTGTATCGATATCATTTGTCATCGTTTTAGAATTTTCAATAATTTGGCGTTGATAGTGTATGGAATGCTAAGTCCAACATTGAGTAACATAGCTAATAGAAGAAGAAACATATTAGAAGAACATAGAACATAATATAGAAGATATACAGGTTGTCCCAAGACTATGCGACATGAAGGGAAAGTACCTTAAATAATGTAGATAGGATATTTTGCGAAACGGAGACTTTATTGTATTTTTTAAACTTAGTAATACTGCAATAAAAGATTTTATAAAAATTACTTGCTTCGTCTGGGAATCGAACCCACTCAAATGTGAAAAAAACACATTCCGTATTTTTATGATGCCAATCAAAAGAATGGACAAAAATTAATAATTCCTCTTAAAGATAATAGTATCTTAAAACAAAATAATACCGAAAAATTAATCATTTTAATTTTAAATCGGTTCGGTTATCAAACGAATCATGTAATTTTTTTTAAAATCTTTGATTGCAGTATTACTAAGTTTTAAAAATAAAATAAAGTCTGCTTTCAGCAAAATATCCTGTCCAAAATATTTAAGGTACTTTCCCTTCATGTCGCATAGTCTTGGGACGCCCTGTTTACATATAGAAAATATAGAACAAAATATTACAAAAAAAAAACTGTTACAAAATGATACTATATATTTGCGTTAAAAGTCAATAGAACAAAATATTACAAAAAAAAAACTGTTACAAAATGATACTATATATTTGCGTTAAAAGTCAACCTAAACTGAAAATCGGTTATTGCAATGAGGCATGTATCCGTTTCCACTGAGCTCTTTCATTTACTGATGCAGTACTTACGCTTTAATTTAAAATAAACAATTTACCAGTTATTGTCTGATTATTGTTATATGCAACAATATAAACGGAAACGAAGACCACATTGCGTTCCAAAATACGTGTAATTAACGAAATAATGCGAGCAGCATCGGTTATGCATCACAGGCTATGAAACAGCTAGATCACTAATATACTAAATATAATAATATATAATATTAATATAATATTTATATTTATATTATATATATATTTATATTATTTGTATATTAATATATAATTCTGATAGTATCACAGCACTTTTCTACTTGAACTCTACCATAAAGTGTATGTGTTATGATAGATTGATGGATTATGATATCCATTTCTTTATATTATTGGACTTATGGCTAACCTGCCCAACATAGACAGCACATAGTAAAAGTTTACTTTGTTAATGTGTATATTTCATAAAAAATTGGAGGCTTTATCACTTATTGATACGCTAGCATTGCTCATTACTGGTATAGTGATGATAATGCATGCATGCATGCTAATGAGTACTCATTAACATGTGTACATGTGATATGATTGTGTCTGTAGTGCTTTATAGACTCAATAGTGTCACCTGTGCATAGATCTGTATACTTTTTCAATGAACATAAAAATTGGAAACTATTACTTACCACTGGGTAAAATGGCTATAACATCAGACCTATAAGATAAAAGGATTTTGTGAGTATAAAAACTTGCTCAATGGACATATAAATTGGAAGTTATTACTTACCACTGGGCAAACAAGGCTTATTACAGATTCATCAGACAAATAAGATACAAGGTTATGTGAGTATAAAAACTTGCTAGTGGATATATAACTCTCAAGCTATCACTTCCCACTGAGCAAACATGGCCCATTACGTTGTTCATCAGACAACAATACAATTGTATACAAGGTTTTTCGAGTTTTTTAAGTTGCTCAATGCTCATATAAATCGGAAGTTATCACTTACCACTGCGCAAAAGTGACTCATTTCAATTTCGTCAGGCAGATAAGATACAAGGTTATGTGAGTATTGAAACTTTCTCAACGGACATATAAATCAAAAGCTTCATTGGGCTAACATGGCTCAATACGATTTTAATCAGACAGATAAGATACAAGTGAGTTTATACCATGGACTTTTGTATACTAAGTCCATGGTTATTGCGCACTGATTTATGCGCACTACGTCATTGTCACTCACTAATGTGTGACGCTGCTCTGAGCACAGCCTGTTTGCGCTGTACCAGCTGTTTGGTCAATAAACTGTGTATTCATTTAACAGGAGAGAGAAATATTGTTCATTCGATTGGATGATACGTAATCATGCCTTTTAGTAGGTACGCTTTGTAATTAAAATGTACATGACTGACTATTATTAAGGCTATGTGAGTTCACTACAGCACAAATGCAAAATTCCGTTAAGTTATTACAGAAGAGGTGCTTATGAATAATTTATAATTTAAAAAGTAGTTTCCTTCACAATGTTTTTTAAAGGTTTCTGAGGAATATTCCTATCAATATAGTCAACGTCAAGTTTTCAGACAACCCATTTTTTTTTTAAGTCCGATTTAAAATGGCGAAAGAAAATCCGAGGTTTTGGGGGACAAAATCCATCAATCCAAAAATACACGTAATACACTTGTACCTATCTACTCCACACATGTGCTCTTATAATGTTACACCGGTTAAAATGCCACCAAAAATACACCATATAGGTAACAATAAAAAACACATTAAAATGAAATAAGATAAAAATGAAGGCGTTTCTTTCGAAATTGGCGGATTGAACTCCCGCAATGTATTTCAATAAAATATGTTTTTGATACTGACTGGTATTTTTATATCCCACTAATATCATAAATGTCAAAATTAAGATGTTTGTATGTTTGCATGTTTCTATATTTGTTATTCAATCACGCTAAAATGGCTCAACCAATTTCAATTAAACTTGGTACACTGATAGCACTTTTTATCTTGATTAAACTTTCGTAGACGGACGAAACCTACAATAAAAAAAAAAAAAAATTGTAAAGAAAAAAAAACATGTATTTTTTCCAAAATAGATCTATAGTTGCTTTTATATATTAGTAATAAGCACAGATACAGCAACATACATGAGCAATTTGCTCATACTCTGGTGACACGCGCCTTACCAATTCTTCTTACTTCGTATTTCTATGGTCGAAATATTGTATTGATCGCTATACCTTCTAAGATAAATGTTAAAAAAATATACGTTTACCTAATTGAGTTCACTGTACCCGTCTTGAACCCGCAATAATCCGAAGCAATCATGACTTAATCAGGTATTCTGGAACGTTCTCAGAAATAGACAAACTAGTGTTCTCAAGAAATTCTTAATTGGAAACAGTTTGTATGTGGAACTGTATGTATTGAGGTTTTTTTTTTTTTTATGCTACTTGTATGACGGAACAAGCAAATGGCCCACCCGATGTTAAGCGGTAACCTCTTGCCTATGAACAGTGCATTACCTCATAGGTCACGTCCACCTAGGATGCGCCCTATGTGGCATTGCACTGCGCCCACCACCCTGAGACATAAAGATGAAAAGTCACATGTTCCTGTAATTTCACCGACACCCTTACTCTTCAAACCGGAACACAGCAATGCGAGCACTACTGCTTTGCGGCAGAAATAGGTATGGTGGTAGTACTTCCCCGGACGAACTCTATCACAAAAAAGCTCTACTACTACTAAAACTACTACTACTATGTCTTATTTGTTTAGTTATTATTATTGTGTATCTGTCTTTGACTCAAGAAATGTTCTTGGATAAATTACGCATAAATATCATAAACCAACTTTGCTAATGATTTGGTATACAGTGTGTTTTTTTCTTGTGAGTTCTTTTAGTTGTGAGTTCTCCATAAAACTGAATTGTTTATCACTAGATCAAAACAACTTATTTTTATGGAGAACTCATGCTTGACCAAAAAAATAACTACGCCGAAATAATTTTCATACTAAATGAGTAATTGGTTCCAATGACAGTTTTCCCGTATCTTTTAATGATTCGGATATACCCATACTGTCCAAGTTAAAAAAATCACACTACCTACGACTTACGTCCTGCAGTGCGATTTCGTGGTTGGATGATTCGTGGTAGCATTCGTTCGTGGTTCCTTTATAATGCAAGCAGCTAAGGAAAGGAACACTGCCGACGTCTGTTTTGCCTGAAAATTATACTCTTAGTCTCATTAAGGAGAAAGTGAATAGCGTACCCTCCATTCTTCAATCATAGCATTGTCACTATTACATACATTGTCGCCCTCTGTCATGAAAATAGGGAGAGCATGTTGATGTGGGCAAATCATGTAATGTGATTAGAAATCTCCGTGCCCTGATCCTCCTTTTGATTCCCGAAACTGATAAAGTGGCTCAAATGAAAATGATCAAGGGAGAGCATGTTGATGTGGGACAATTATGAAATGGGATTAGAAATCTCTGTGGCGTAATCTTCCTTTTGATTCCTGCTGAAGGATCAATTATACCCAATTCTAAAATAAAATTACTCTATACACATACACACATAAACAAGTTTTTTATAAAAAATATCTTTTTCAAAACAAGCTTTTATGAAATTAGTGATCTGAACGGTGCGCTGTTCAAAACGAGCCTAAACACTGCCAGTCTACTATTAAGTACTACTATTATATTATTATTTAAGTGACTGTTAGCTGTTATGATAACTTATTCAATCCTATTGTGGGATCAGGCCTATGTATGGTTTAATTATTATTTACAGCCGCAAATATTAGGTACATAATAGCTGTCTAGCTCTTAAACAATAAAACGTTTCTCCATAAAAGCAATAGAACGCGATCAAAAATATATTTTATAAAGCTCTACGAGTATTTTTGGCGAAGACATTAAAACTTTAAATGGCATTTGGCGAGGCGGGAAAATGGCGGGTGGATCAAGGCCGTGACAAATAGGGTGGCCAAGTGAAGTGCGACGGACTCGGGACGGATGGGGACCAAGAAAGCACTTGTAACCGTGTGAATGCCAGTCTGTAGAATAATGGCAATTTTATTTTTATTTTTACTAAAGAGCTGTGGGGCCACAGAACAGATAGCTCCTGAAGAAAAAGGTTCGCGAGTGGCGATCACACACTGACCGACGCATTGGTCAGCCCCCATTGGATGAACTGATGAATGGAAAGTCCATGGATGGAGTCTGGGTATTCTATGTCCAGTTACCCGCTGATGATGATTATGAACACATTAAGCCGTGTTTAGGTTTGTAACAGATGATTTGCCATGAAATCAGACGCCCACTCGACATAAGAGGTACACTTATGCTAGCAAATACATTAGCAAGACGAAGAATCACTCAATTCATTATATGAATGGATTTAATATTGAAATATAGAATTTTATTTATTTCTAATACAAGCAGATAGTCCACTTGATGTTAAGGTAACCTCTGCCTGTTACAACATCTTGTGATAGCAGTCATAGTCACATAATTACTCCAGATGATTAAATGAACAATATATAACTAGGGTACCATTTATTTTTACAATATTGTATACTATAATACACATTACCTATATAGTTATCACCAGACATAAAAAAAACACAACATAACGAAGCTAAATAAAATAAGGTTCCACTTATGTGCTCGGAAACTAAAACGACCATCACCACTACCAGCATAAACATTCTAAAACAAAAGGGTTCCCTTTGAAAAGGACACTACTAATAAGTATTTCTTTCATGTGGATCCAACGGGTATCTAGTTTAGTATGAAACCGAAAAAGACAAGTTGACAAGAGCTCTGCTCTGGGCGGATACGGTCTGATTACACAAAGATAGTGCGATCAGCGTTACGTAACCCATTTGGGCTTGACGCCATTTCCGAAATGTTTTTGCGTAGTACCCTTACTAAGCGAGAAGTTACTCGAGCGGAACATGAACTTTCAAGTAAATGTAGCATGTGTTTAACCGAAGCCATAATTTCAACGTAACGACCGTCTACGTGAGAGAGATAAGTCGAAGTTTTCGGCAGGGAAGGTATTCGTATTGGTTTATCGCACGCACGTTTGAAGAAATTTTAATGAATTGTTCCGTAGTTAGTGAAAGATTTATTGTTTGAACGGATCTACGTCGACTGAGTTACTGAATCCAGTGACTGGTACACGCTTATTTAATTAACAAAGGACTTGTCAAGATCAAGATATTTTTTCAGTTTTATTTTATGGAAAGTATTCCTCATAGGTAACGAGGATTCTATGAAACAATTTGCACTTTAGTTTCAATATCGGAATGTTTCTGAAAAAACGTTACATTGTAAAATAAAAAAGATCTACGCAGGTGCGGTCGCAGCTCAAGATTTTGGGGTCATCTTGGTTCTAGTACAAAAATCTAATATACCTACTTTATTCATTTAAATCACAAGGATCACTTTGAATCGTCTTATATACTCCTGCTTCAACGCGACCTTTCAATCGCGATATAAAAATTATGAGAACATATAATGGCGAGCGGGGCGAGCCGCGAAAAATTCTGTGTATTTAGCTCGAGAAGAGTGCAGTAATAAATAAATTTAATATTAGTTCTGTTTTTATAGCTCGAGGAGGGTGCAGTACCTAATAAAGATAGCTATTAATAGAACATACAGCGAGCGGAGCGAGCCGCAAAAAAAATTTTCCTTTTTGTAGCTTTTTTTTAGTTTTAAATGATTTTTCATGTTGTCGTGAATGATTTGGGGGGGAGGGGGGGGGGGGGTCATGACCCCCGTGACCCCCCCACTCGGACCGCCACTGGATCTACGTAATTTGGAAAATAATCCTTACTACTAATGTAAATGAAAAGCTGAATCATTTTGAGAGTGTGAAGTTTTGTTTATTTGTGACAAACTATTTGATGAATGTCTGTACACAACAATGTTTCTGTAGATCAAATCCAAGGCAAAATACTGAACAATTACTTTCGATCCTGAAACTCAATTCCATTGGGACAAAAATGCGGGTGAAATCGCGTGCGACCGAGCCAATAATAAAAAAATTGGTATTAGAAAAATGCGTTCGTTCGTTTACTGATCGGCCTCTGTCATCATTTTATTTGTAGATAATCTTGTACTTATTAACATTAACTAACCCTAAAAACTATGCAGTGTAAGCGAGAAAGCCTTTTACAAACATTTTCTTTATTGTACTATAAAAAAATACAATCAATCTTTGCGAGTCTCTCAATATTTAAAAATTACTTTTGCTAGACTTATATTTATATGACTTTAGTTTTTAAGACCGATTTGGTTGGGATTTGACCACCATTTGGTATTATAAATATATATAAAAACTTAACGAGACTGACTGACTGACTCACTCACTGACTGAGTATCAACGCACAGCCTAAACCATTAATTAATTAACCAAGTTCAGATACCTAAAATTTGGAGAGTATGTTCCTTTTACGGGCTAGGGGTGCACTAAGTAAGTATTACCCGATTTTTTTAGCAGCGGGATTTTTTTTTTACCTGACTTTAAATGGCAGAACAAGCAGATTGTATGAAAGTTAGCATGAAAAAATCTACGAAACAATGACATTCCACTAGTGAATCAATGTAATAAAATCTTTGCGGGACTGACTGATTGACTATCAACGCAAACTGATAGAGACCTACTATTTGGTGATTCCTTTGTGACCTAGGGTCGCTCTAGAAATGAATTTCCGAATTAATCCTCGGTGATGCAGCCGGCTGTAGAAGTTTGTATGAAATAAAAACTCCATGCGGCCGAAGTCACCCGTAAAACACGAGCCGAGCCGCGGTTAAAAGCTCGAACTAAACATAGATACAGCTTCTCTGCAAAACCTTTTTATTTTCGTTCTCTCAAATAAGTTTTAAAGCGAGGCTCGGAGGATGGTTTTAATAGCGTACTAGACTAAACGACTAGTGTGGTGTGAATCTCCCATTAGTACCAATTGCGTCGCGTGCGTCGCAGGATTAGGTCCCACTGATTTATAAATGCAAGCTAATGGTATCGTAAGGTCTTTATGGCTTAAACGAGCTACGATTATGTTATTTTCAGTGCCGGTATTGGTAGTTGGGGGACGCAAATCGTTTAGTTTTTGAAAACGAAGCCTTGTCTTACTATATTTTATTCATAATTTGATAGCATAATATTCACAATCTACAGTTGAGTTAAGAATGATACAATTTCAGCAGAAGGAACGTGATTAGGCTTAGCCAGCATCCAAAAAAGTGGATGTGTAAAATGAGTCAATTAAATTCTGACGTATTTTTTAAACGAAATGGTGTCTTTCTTTAGGTTTTTCTTTGCAAATAGTTTACAGTATGTTTTGCGTTCAAAACACAAGTATAGTTGAAAGTTCATATATTGATATCAAATTACATAATCAACAATAATAAGGTACAACATGAGTGCATTCAGGGTTGTCTCCACTAGGTACACTTTACTGATATTAAAATTAAAACACATTCAAATAGTTGCAAAGTGCGTGTCGAACCATAGGCATTGTAGTGTTCCGTAGTTGCCCGTCACAATATGCGGACTAGAAGGAGGCCTTCCTGTTTAACACAACTAACAACTCCATCCATGTAATTTTCACAGGAAATCTACGATTTTTTTCTTTTTACTTCTCCACGTCCATTTTGTTCGACTATTATTCGTTAGCTTGTAAAGCAACGATCCACCTGCTATGATAGCAACTGCTATGATGTTAGCTATGATAGTTTTCCTTTTAACTTCGTTAAATAAACTACTGCTATGTGTTTTTTCACATATCCAAAAATAACCATTTAGCTGGTAAAAACTCTAACAAAAAATAACACTTTAAAGCTTAATATTTCGCAAACGGACCTCTGAATCGTAAAATTCTTTTCACACGTCTGAAACATTTATTCGACAACATACCACACAGATACACAAATCAAACATATGGAAGGAAAGTGTAGATTTTACGACTTTGTCCACGTAGTTAATATGTAGTTATATCCATGCCAAATTACAGCTTCAACAAATTGAGCTGAGCCGCGGACAGACAGACGGATAGACAGATGGACGGACATGGCAAAACTATTGACTACGGAATTCAAAAAACAAATAATTCTATTCTATCCCATTCGGTCCAAATGCCAATTTGCAACAAAGCTGATAATAAATTTCATTTGTTTTCTTCGGTTGTGTCAAAAATCAAAAAGTATTTCTTTTGTCAGTTTCGGTCAATACTTTTCGTCAATATTTTTTCCTCCTTCGGCAGCCAGGGATCCGCTACCTATATAGGAGATGTCTTAAGTTCTGGATATCTGCCGAAACTTTTGTTACTAACTTACAATAGAGAAACGCGCTTCACTAAACGATCTAATTGGAAAGTGACCCTCAGTTTCAATGGATTACTGGTTAGAGCTGTCAAGGGGGCGATCCCTCGTACTCGTAGTAGGAGGCTTGAAACTACTATGTGACATTTCACAAGGGGAAGAGAAACAAATTTCACGATTGTGTGAACGCTGTAAGAATTTTAAATGGTTAGGGGATGGGGATGAAAGTTTAATAAAGTGTGTTTTAATGTAGTTTATAAACTGATGAGAACAGAAAGACCAAGTTGAATTTGTGTTCACCATTCCATTGTAATTTTCTACAGGCATAGAATGTATCCACTAAGATACAGTGTTGTTTTCCCAATGGTTCTAACACAAAATAATTCATAGAAAAACACAAACGATAGTCTTAACGACAAGTCATAACTATCATGTTTTGGACATTTTCAGATACACCGTGTAAACTGAGGTTTTCTTTGGTTCTCCATTTCATCATAGGACGAGCAGGCGTACGGCTCAGTACCATCCTTACCTCATTAGTATACCCTCTATTCGTAGTAAGCGTTTCGATTCCACCTTTATAATGCGAGCTGCTAAGGAGTGGAACTCGCTGCCGTCGTCTGTTTTTCCTGATATCTATAATCTGGGTACCTTTGAGGCAAGAGTGAATAGGTTCCTTCTAGAGCATCGTGCTCCATCCTCGGCCGCATCTTCACTTACCAACAGGTGAGATCGCGGTCAAATAAATGTCTATTATAGTTGAGAAAGCTATTGTAGAGGCGCTAGCTATCATTTGCGTTCACATCGACTCTGTGATATTTATCATAATATAAATAAAAAACCTGCGATATAAGTGTTCAATTGTGTTTAAAAAGGTGTATGGTGGCAAAATTAAAAGACAAAGTGTATAAGTGAGGACGGAAATTACATAACTTTGCTAAAAAGCTACAAAATAGTGCTGTCACTTCCTAGACATTTGTCATCAAAGTGCGTAACAAAGGCTGTTAAAAACAGTGATTTTATGAAAAACTTTTAAACAGACAACTTAATTACGACTGTGAAGTGTGTGTTCTGCTTTTATCATAAATTTAGATTTGGTATAACCTAAAACGCAACACAGTTACTAAAAAGAAAAACATTCTCATCTGCATTGAGTTCAGCAACATCTAGCGTGGAGTGGCGGAACAAATAAGCCAACTAGATAAATCACAACCCTGCCTCCACTAGCGCAGGTTCGGCCGCTCACTGCAGGAGGGAGTGATATTCAAATTGTTAGTTATTGAAAATAACGAGGAAAGCACAATGGAAGAACTTATAAACCTAATTAGAAATCTGCAATCAAAATTTGAAGAACAAACCAATGAAATACGCGACATGAAACAAAGCATACCGCAAACTATAAACAGCAACATTGATACAAAATTTGCAACCTTGGAACTCAAATATAACACACTCCAAAAATCCGTGGATATGCAGAGTCAGCGCATACAGCAACTAGAGCGAAAAATTAGGAAAAAGAACTTAATTTTCTTCGGGGTTGAGGAAAGCGAAAGAAACTATTTTGATTTACAACAAGGCATACTGGATATTTTAGAGCAAAAAATGGGTTTAAACTGCAATGAAACAAATATAGAGGAAGTAAGACGCTTGGGGATGAAAGACGATGGGAAAAAAAGGCCTATTGTTGTTACCCTTAATACGCTGGGTGTAAAAATTAACATACTGAAAAACAAGAAAAAACTCGACTGTACACCATATTATATTAAAGAAGATTTCCCTCCGGAAATTCTAGAAGAACGCAAGAAATTAAGCGCCCAACTGCTAGAGGAAAGGAACAACGGTCGTAAAGCTTTTTTAAAATATAATAAACTTATTATTATTCCTGAAGAACAAGAAAATCAACAACTCCAAAAAACAAAACGTAACCAAAACCCTAACAAAAGGAACCTATCCGAATCTCCAGAAAATACCAGTGGATACTCAGGAAAAAATAATACTCAGAAGAACCCTTCGAAAAAACAGAATTCAAATATCCAGCAATACATGGTAAAACAACCAGATCAGAACAAGGATTTACATTCAACCTCCCCGCATATAGACAAAACATCGACTGTACTTTCACAACCGCGCTTGAATATAAAGAATTGACATAAGGCGACCTCTCCAAACAAGCCCCCAATACGGCCGGTCACCGCGGGGACTAACGACCACAACCCTCCACTCAACCCACTTTACATATGTACATACAACGCACGATCCCTACTGTCTGACGAAAGGCTTCTAGAGTTCAAAGACGCTATCTGGAAAATACACTATGATGTTATTGGACTCGCCGAGATACGCAGAACACGCTGAGAACAACCGAAGACAAGGAAAAATGGAGGAGGCCTATACTCGTAAAGAGGTCCTTAATAATTAGAGTGAAAAAAAAACTATTAAAAAAAAATGTTAAAACAAAACTTATCTAGGTACATCAAAAAACTAATGTTAACAGAATCTAATATTAAGATGTACAATATTGTTTATTATTAAGGAAATAAATGGCTTTATTATTATTATTATTATATAGTTGAGAAAAAGGCAATTACCAAATATTAAACTGTAGTTTTGTTTATTCTTTATTGTACACAAAATACACATAAATAATTTAATATTATGTTAAATACATATCTTGTATTGTTAGACTACAAAGGTCTTTTTTTTTCTTCGCTTTATTACGTTTTTTTGTGCACTACCTACATAAATGTATCCACAATACACAAAGGTTAGCTGGTAGAGAATGCTTCTTAGCATTAAGTTCGCCTATGTACATTGTTTGTTTTGTGCAATAAAGAATATTCTATCTATCTATTCTACATATAAAAAAGGCAGAATGAAAAAATATTATGTACAAAGGTTTCGTTTCGTTTCGTATGAGGTAGTGCTGGCCTCTGCTGTCAGAGTTTTCAAGCCGCCCGAGGGCCTCTGACATGGCTTATCGACTGCTATTAACCAATAACAGCTGGGACTGACAGCTTAACGTGCCCTCCGAAGCACAGAGCGATGGAAACCCGCACATAACTTAGAAAAGTCATTGGTGCGGAGCCTAGGATCGATGTACAAAGGTGAGCTTAACCCTAATAAAAGTTTTTTTTGTACGTTATCTTCTTCATCGTCAACTGCCTTTAGACACGGCCACTGCTGGACAAAGCCTCCGCTATACGAGTATAATGCAATGGGAAGATCTACCATTATCACTCATTACTCACACTTTGCAGGTGGATTGGTGATCGCATTATTGGTGTTATGTACTCAGGTGGATGCTGCTGCCCATACACTGGTGTAATAATCCCTTAGTCAGCTTTAACGACATCCACGGGAGGAGACGCAGGGGTCTATCTTTACGCCGGACACACCACAGCATAACTATTATAATAATCACTGAAGTAATTTTATTGAAGTATCAAAAAGAAAATGGACTTTTACAAACCTAATAATTAGCACTTAAATATAAAATAGAAGATTATTTGTAACCACTAAGACTCAAACTAAGGATCTGTAATGGTAGCCGTCTGATGTTGGCGACCGCGACCAGCGACGACGACCGAAGACCACGACGTGCAAAACTCAAACGCTCGACCTTTACTGCGTCTGGATTGGCTAAGCCGCCAAAGTTGACCAATCCTAACGCAGTAAAGTTCGCACGTTTGAGCTTTGGTAAATAAGTTCAGAATTAGCGTGACTGGGGCCCAGGTCATACGACCCACTGTTTAGTATAAAGGACATTGCCAGGGTTCGGTCCAAATGCTGCCCAGAAATGAAAGTACCTGCAATGGATCCCTTGTGTTATTCTATATCATCACCACAAATATAAAAATAATCTACTTCGGGGTTTTCTAAAAAAAAACATTTTTATTTTTATAAATTATACGGATGATATTTGTAATTCTTCAGTACATTCAAACAATTACACTGAACTTTTTGACGTGCTAAAGGTTTTAAAGCATACCTTGGATTTTATATACCTATCTTGGATTCTGCTGTCATCATCAGCATCATCAGTTAGTTCGTATGAGGTAAAGGCCAACTCTGGTATCACAGTTTTAAATATGCCCTAAGGGCTCTGTGTTCCAGGATTCGGTACAACTGCTTTTTTAAGATCTATCATAAGGTTTCCTAGTTTGCGAGAGATCTGTCTATTGGGCAACAGTGAGGTGGTATCATTTCGTCAGTGCCTGAGAGTTTACGAGAGCTTGAGAAGTTATATGGTTATACATGTATAAGTTATACACCTCATCGCAAAGTCCTGCTTCTGGCACGACTAGAGATGTAAGAGCCCGTTTGATCCGCCACTATACCGAGGATATTCCGGACGTTAGCCTATACGAGATCCGAATGGTTCAAAAATAGCTTAAGAACAACAAGGCACCGTGGAGGACGGAATAACGACAGAGCTTCTGGAAGCGGTACACATCGGTACCTTTAGAAGCTATTTAATTCCATAATCCTCGAGGGTACAACGCCAGTGGCGTGTAACAGGAGCGTGATACTGTTCTTCAAGAAAACAGATAACATCCTCTGAAGAATTATAGGCCCATTTTGCTGTTGAGCTACGTCTATATAAGCTAGCTGTTTTTGAGGGTAGTTACCAATCGTCTCCCACGTGGGTGTGACGATTTCCAGCCTCCGAACAAGCCGGGTTCCAAAAAGGCTTTAATACCCTAGATAGATATATGTCTATCCGTCTTCAGGATCAGAGGACGGATCCTATCCAATTGCAAAAGGAGTTGAGACAGAGAGATGTTATTTCTTTGAAACTGTTCACCTCTTCATTGGTGGATGTTTTCAAGCTTTTGATCTGGAACGGATATGGCATCAGCATCATCAGTGAATACATCACTTAACTTCGATTTTCCGATGATATTATCATCACGGCAAAATCGCTGGAAGAACTTGCCGCAATGCTCAGGGACCTCGATACCGTTTCCCATCAGGTGGGCCTTAAAATGAACATGAGCAAGACGTACATCATGTCAAACGCCCATGTCACACCTATTCCGGTACATGTGAGAACTATATCATCGAAGTTGTTGACCACTATGTCTATTTAGGCCAAACGATTCAACTAGGCATGTCAAACTTCGTTAAAGAGGTCAGCCAAAGAACCCAACTTGGATGGCCAGCGTTCGGAAAACTGCGTTCTCATCACGGTAAGACAAAAGTCTATAATCAGTGCTCGGTCCTTGTGTGGTACTGAGACGAGGCCGCTAACTATTGACCGCATAGGAAAGCTGAAAGTTTCGCAGCGGGATATAAAGAGAGCTATGCTCAGAGTTTCACTACACGATAGAATCCGGAATGAGGAAAGCCATAGATGAATCAAGATCACTGACAAAGCCCTCGGAATTGGCAATTAACAGCAATCCAAGCGAATAACTCAAGAATGTGCACGATCTGTCGATAGCCTGTAGAAATAGTCAACGGAAGACTACAAGATACTACGACAGAAGTATTTTAATGTAGCTATGCGCCACATATTTGCTGATGTCAAAATAGCGGCAGCATTAACAAATAAGTTTCATCCTATGATTTTAAATAATTCTCATGCTGAACAGTTTATCAACATTGCAAAAGAGAGACTGAACGTGGACAATCGTTTAGCAAACTACATCAATACGGGACGGCTAAACAGGATTAGAGCTGCTTTTGAAGATATTGCGGTAGACCAAAACAATATAGAAATGTTTCCGATTTTGTCTGAAGATGCCCTAATCTTAATTGCGGTCGGTACGTACCAAATCAAACTGGCACCTAGCTATTACAGCGAACATGTGCGCAGTGGCTCATTTACAATACAAAAATATAATGGTGAGCTCAACAATCATGCATCGTATAATATGCCTTCCAACAATGTGCAGCTTTTACGAACATATATAAAAAGTAGACACACATCGACAAAAATCTACCACGTCTACATTCTAATCGATGGCAACAATGAAGGATTAAACTCCCTGAGAATCTACTGTTTTTCATGTTTGATTGGCAGGAGAACCATTGGATGTTGTGCTCATACCATGTGTCTGGAGTGTTTTCTAGGGTGGAGCAGGCACCAAAATGTCATCAGACGTCCAGCGCTCTTTCTGGATTCCATTATTATAGATGATATTTATCATCATCAATAATCACGAATGAATATTATAGTTTTACAAATAAACGACGTTAATCAGTTTTACTATTTATTATTGATACCTACCACTTGTGCACATTAGAACTGAACCCAAAACCATAGTAGGCCTTAATAGTATTTAGTACATCAGTAACATAAAGAGGGTCATTAGGACAAGCACAAGTTCTTGTTTAAACCATAAATAAACTCAAGACATCATCTATGCTTAAGGCATCATCAGCTTGTCAAAATTGATCATTGGACAAGCACAGAGCAACCAGTTTGTTATGGAGTGCCGCAGGGCAGTATTCTCGGTCCGACGCTCTTTCTAATTTATATAAATGGTCTTTGCAACATGCAACTCCAAAATGGTAAAATAATAACCTTTGCAGATGATACTGTTCTTTTGGTGGTAGCTGGGAAGACGTTTTTGACAAAGCGCAAATTGGCTTTAATAAGGTTGGCTCGTGGCTTCAGAGTAACGTTTTGACACTGAATATTTCAAAATCCAAATACTTGACTTTTGCCTTCCGTTCCAATCTCCTTCCTTCTAGTTCTATGTCCCTTACAGCTCACTCATGTAGTTCGGGAACCACCAACTGCTCCTGCCCCTCTCTTCTATAAAGTAACTCAATTAAGTATCTTGGTGTTACTATCGACCAGACACTAAGTTTCAAGCCACATATTGATGTTTTGGTCACTAGGCTGCGCAAGTTGATCTATATATTTAAGACCTTGAGGCATGTCGCGGACCGTGGGACCATCAGAATGGTTTACTTTGCCTTATGTCAGCCCATTGTTGAGTACTGCATTTCATCATGGGGAGGTGCAGCCAAAACTCACTTGATCGAGTTGGAGAGAGCACAGCGGGCTATCTTGAGGGTCAGTGCGAGTTTATCCTATCGCTTTCCGACTTCTGTCCTTTACAAAGATTGGGATGTTCTAACTGTCAGGCAAACCTTCCTGCTTCAAACTGTGCTTAAGCAACACTCGCAGTTAGATTATGTTCCGGTTTTACTAACGGATAGACGCAGAGCTGCTGTATGTCGACCTGAAGCTTTTCGTACAAGCTTTTCCAATAACTTATTTTGCTTCCTCGGCCCCTACTTGTACAATAAGTTTAACAATTGTTTACATATCTACCCGCTACATAAATCAAACTGCAAGAAAGCAGTATGTAAATGGCTTAAAACTTTAAGCTATGAAGAAACGGAAAACTTGATACGCCCTTCTAAATGACTTTTGGTTCCCTACGTTCGTTCTACTAGGTACTACCGCGTTTTCAGCCAAACCCCTAATTTGTACATACTCTCTTCAAATCATACTTACAAGCATGTTCTCTTAATGACTGACCCGTTTCTCTCACATCCTTTCACACTGCACACATCCTATTTCTAATAAACTCGCTCACAGACTCATAAACCAAACATCTTCATCATACAAATCAAATTCAACGTTTTTGTTTTGTTTTTGTTACGGAATGTACCTAATTAGTTTAAATTATGTAGTTGATTTATATTATGATTAGTTTTATTTATTTATAATTATTTAACCAATTATGTCTGCTTGTTGAAATTGTACCTAATGACGTTCCTTGTATAATCCGCGGAGTGGGGCACTGGTGACGGGGTTTTTCTAAAACCTATCTCAGGCACCAGGCTCTCGCAAAACAGGTTTTCTTGGTTCATCACGCTTACCTACAATGTAATATTATTATTATGTTAATTGATGTCAATGAAACCTTTTGTGAAGAGCTAAATAAACTTTATACTTATACTTATACTTATACTTATACTTATGATTAGTCACATTAGAGTAAATTCCGTGACCGTAGTAGGCTTAAACACCTTTAGCACGTCAAGCAGATACGTATTATTGTTCGAATGTACTGAAGAATTACAAATATCATCCATATAATTCATAAAAATAAAAACTTCTTTTTTTTTAGAAAACTCCGAAGTAGATTTTATTAATATTTGTGGTGATGATATAAAATAATAGAAGGTATCCAATGCTAGTACTTTCATTTCTGGGCAGCATTTGGACCAAATCCCATACAAAGACTGGCAAATTCCTTTAAATGAAGCGTTGACTAAACGCAAGCGAGGACCTACGTCAAGTGGCAAGTGAGAGGGCGAGCAAGCGACTGCAGTCGTGCAACGGAGGCAGTTTCGTCACGCGATCCGTTTTAAGAACTGCGAGACGAATGTCTTGGCGGTCGCGCTTAGCTTTAGGCGCGGTTTATAGAGAAGTGGCGTGTGGCGGTAGCGGATAGTCAAAGTTAAAATCATAAAAGTAACACAATATAAACCTTAATAGTACGTAGCATAGAGCCGTTTTTGTCGTAAGGAGAATAACACCCGCGCCTTCAGGCGGCATCGCGCCACTTAGGCCCGTAATATCAATAGAAGATAACCCATGATTCTAAGTTTAAACAATTTCTGTCAATGGACGAACATTATTTATTAACCATCGATATCTAGTTATATTATATCGATGTTATTAACTGACAATTACAAACTGCTAATGATATTACGGGCCTTAGTGACGCGAAGTTATTCTCCACGACAAAAACGACGCTGTGCTTCGTACTATTAAGGTTTATATTGTGTTACTTTGACTATCCGCCACTGCCACACACCATTTCTGTATAAACCGCGCCTTAGAGCGATACGTTCTCCTGTTGCTCTTCGTTCATTGCTATCGCTTGGATCGCCGGCGCCAACAAAGGTCGGCTACTAGTCGCCGGGCGACCAAGATCAGTCCTCGGTCGCCATTGCAGGTCGCCTACGTCGACAGTATCCGAATGCTACCTTAAGATGCTTTAAGAGCTGCTATATAGATGATTACAACCCTTAGGGGTATAAAGAGGGGCTAACGGTAATACGTAATTGAAATTGTGATACTGCCGGATTTGTTCTTTAATCACCCTATTATCAAGGCTTAGGGTAGATTTAAGTGTGAATTCTTGTATTTCTATTACAGGGGTGTGAATTAGTAAAATTTAGTAGCTTTGGAATTTTTGTGAGTAAGGTAAGAAAAAGCATGTGATTTGTAACTTTCACATTAAGTACTTATATTAGTCCAACATTATTTTAGATGTACTTACATATAGCTTGGGCCGTGAAATTCTCTTTGAAGATGATGGAAGAAAATATAAATAGTAATTTGAATGATAATAACATTATTAAAATACCTATATAAAATGGTTCGGTGTCTGACTGACTCACTGAGTGATTATAAACGCACAGCCTAAATAATAGGAGCGTGAGTGTAGCGGGGTGATGAAGTTTGTATGGTAAAAAATCCACGCGGATGAATTTTTAGGCGTTCCACAAGTTTACAATTGGTTTCAACATTATAGAAAAATAAAGCTGAAACGACAGATCAAAATTTGAAAACAAAAGGACTTCAATTTTTGTTAACTCTCTATTTTACGATTTTATTCCAATGAGTTATATATACTAATTAAGACTAACTCAATATTTTACTCCCTATAAATTTTATTGTCGTGGCGCGGGTCTTATATGAAATTGATTAGCTTAGAAAAGTTCTAACTCCATAAACATAAAATATATACCTATGCCTTCTTTTCAAAGTGTAGACAGATCTTTGATTAATCACATACATATTTGTCATCATTACCAAAAACACCATTACGTACCCACATAACTAAAACGGATCGGATAAGCCCCATACCCTCCGTCAATCAAGATAACCTCGTTGGTACCTAGTCCCCTTCGTCAACCGTTGAAATATCGACTCGAGCGCTCTAAAATATTGGAAGTCTTAAAAGCAAAGAATGGGTTTCCTAGATCCGCTCGAAATCGGAGCGCCACCTTGATTTATTGGCCTTGAATTTTCCGTAGCGGAGCAACTTTACTAATTAGGAGAAAGATTAATTTCCTTTTCCGTTAAACAATTTCCTTCAAGTTTAAAAGTGTATTTTGGTTATGAAAAAATATTTTCACGGTCTTTTTATTATTTCAGAAAACAAATTTTTAACCAAATCATAGATATTTTTTACTGATTTTTATTCGTGTTTTGTACCCCTTTTGATGCAATTAGACGTTACTCAATTTATTTATATTTTTATAAAACATCTATTAGTTTCAGGTTACCTTATAAATTGAACTGAATAAAAATATTTCACTAATAGCTTCAACCTTGACATAATGAGCTTTCAATGTAATGAATGGAACAAAAGCATTGTTTAAAATAACAAAAGACGACATTGGGGCGAGTTCACATCGATCGAATAAGGGTTGAAATGGAAATACATAGGTACTTTGTAAAAGAAAACTGAGGATCGTATAATACATAGTTACAAATACTGATATTCTAGATAAAAAAGTTTGGTTTGGATGTTTTGATGTTTGTTTGTTATCGACTGAACCGATTTTAGATTTTGACTTGAATTGTGATATAGGGTTCTTTAGTCATACAACGAACAGGTACCACTTTTACGTCTACGAATAACGATTGTACTTTTCGACAAATACGAACGAATATTAATACTATGCATATGTTATTCTAATAAAGCTGCATGTAATGAATAGTCAAAGGATTTAAATAAAATAATAAAAATATTGACAAGTATTTAAATTTACAAAAAAAACAGGTTGTTTGTGGCAGACTTTCTATGTTTGTATATTGCGCGCTGTTGGAAAAATCCATTATTTAGGTACCCACAGTGATACAAAGTTTACAAAGTTTTATGGATAAATATTTCTGACCCAACTTTCGACTTAGGGAACTGTCTACATGATGTACGTGCCTAGCGAACACCCGTACCTACATCGCTAGTCTCTATAAACAAAAACTATAAACTGTCTACATGATACACGTACCCAGCTACCACCCGTACAAAAAAACCCAAAAAAGGTGCCCACAATTACTGCCCATCAGTGGATGTAAACAAAAGTTATGAAATATGAATGATTATATGAATGAGTCTTTGTAATGTAGTAACTTTGGATAAAAAAACTTTATATTAGTTACAATTTTAGTAGTTAGTTGTTTTATATGTAATAAATATGTAAAAACGAAGATGCAGTTTACGGACTCAAAAAAAAAATGCGATGCCCCAGAGGGCAAATAAGTCATAAGTGCTATTTTATGAGACCAATTGGTTACACTTTTTTATTTATCAAATCTTGTGTCTTTGTCGACTCAGTGGCACCGCAATATCTGGATGGGATTACCAGTTTTTTTATTCGGTAAATACGAATATTTGGCAATTTGATGGTATTCGGCGAATACGAATATTAATATTCGTCGTATACTTTTTACCCTGGTCTATTGCGAGTGCACTCTAGTGTTTAGTAAATATAACTGAAAGCATCGCTGAAACCATGTAAGTATAAAACAAAAGTTAATGCTTACATAAATTATTAAAAAGCTTCTACCATATTATAGTGGGTATTTTTTTCGTCAGACAGCACTCTACGTTATACTACTTAGTACTCAAATTACATTATTTATAGCAACAAAAACCAGTTTTATTAATAAATTAATAGTTTTATTGAGCAAAGCGTGTTGACCGAGTTGAGTTGAGTTGAGTTGAAAAGTGAGACAATCAAAAACCCTCTAGAGCTAAGGCCAAACCAAGGCGTTCAGCCCGCGTCCGCGGTGGCGTGCACGGTGGCGTTCCATTGTCTAACCATTGATCGCCACCGTGCACGCCACTGAGGACGCGGGCTGAACGCGTTGGTCTGACCTTAGCCTTACCATTGATCGCCACCGTGCACGCCACTGAGGACGCGGGCTTAACGCGTTGGTTTGGCCTTGGATTAAGAGTTCTGCCAGTAATCCCACAATGCTGAAATTTGGCATGCTTGTAGCTTTTGTGACACTTATTACATGGAAAAGTCAAAAATTAAAGGTTTTCTAAATTTTAACCAAGTAAAAAAAATATGTTTAGCCTCGCAATGTTTTTTTGAAGTCGGTGAAGGTTAAGTAAGTATGTACGCGATAAGCGTGTATTTGCGGGGTCTTAGTTCAGGGTAAACCACTAGTTTTTAGGGTTCCGTTTTAGTAGTAGTAGAGCTTTTTTGTGAAAGAGTTCGTCCGTGGAAGTACTACCACCATACCATATGCCATATGCGTATACCACCACTATGGGGAAGAATACCAAAAACTGTTCCAGCAGGGGGCGCTGTGTGTTTGTTACCTGTCAAAATATCTTGGTAAAAAAAACCATTGCTTTTAAGATTTTCTATGCATTGGTTTGGTTTTTGGCGAGCTTTTTGGCGAGCTTTTTAATAGATTTTGTGATGTATTCTACCTGGCGTATCACCCAGTTGAAAGAGGAGTTGCAAATAAGAGGTGCATCGCTCCAAGGGAAGAAAGCCGAACTAGTCGATACGTACATTTTAATTACCATTTTACTAAGTTTAAGCTGTTTTCAGGACAACATTTTGGTTAAATTTGATTTTATTAATTCTAACTAACACTTATTGGTCAAATGTTAGTTAAATTTAGAGCTAAATTTTTTTTTTTTTATCTAAAACAATGTATAATGTTCTATAACATTGAAACTTCGCATATAATGGTTTAGCTACTTTGTAAGAGACATGTTTCACCATCTTAGAAGTGGTCTCATAGTCAGTTTCTGTAAAGTGTTTTCCACATAATCTTGATTTATAATAAAGTATTCTCAATGCTTTTTTCCACTTTCTCCTTAATGCTAAATCACTTGGGAATTTGTGTACACTTATTTCTGCACATGCAAAAGCTACACAACGACCCATATTTTTCATTGTAGATTGATAGTTCGCAGGTAACAAACATTTGGCGCCCTCTACATGGAACTAATTGACAGTGGTCTTCCCCATTTCTGCCGTAAAGCAGTAGTGCTCGCACTGATGTGTTCCGGTTTGAAGGGTATGGGTGCCGGTGAAATTACAAGCACATGAGACTTTTCATCTTTATGTCTCAGGGTGGCAGGCGCAGTGCAATAACACATAGCGCGCGTCCTAGGTGTACGTGACCTAAGTGAGAATGCATTGTTCATAGGCAGAGGTTACCGCTTAACATCAGGTGGGCTATATGCTGGTTCCATCAATCAAGTAGTATACAAAAAAAGGGTAAACGGGACTATTACTAAGACTCAGCTGTCCGTCCGTCTGTCTGTCTGTCCGTCTGTCACCAGGCTGTATCTCATGAACCGTGATAGTTGAACAGTTGAAATTTACACAGATATTTCTTTAATTTCTGTTGCCAGTATATTAAAAAAATACTAAAAAACAGAATAAAATAAACGTGTTTTTTTTGCCGTTTTTATAAATAATGGCACGGAAACCTTCGTGCGCGAGTCTGACTCGCACTTAACCGGTTTTATTAAATAAATACGATACTTTACACCACAAATATAGCAAACCACTGGAAATGTGTGCATGAAATGTATACTTGAAAATCAATCAAGCCATGTCAAATCTTTACATATATTATAAGGGCCTATAAAGCGTGAGTTTATAATCTCTAATGATATGAAGGCTCACTATCACGCCATAAACTCATTAAGCTGCCCTATTCTTGACTTGCTGTGTATTTAGTTTCACATTATCAAGAAGTAAAGTTGGCGTGTAAGCACAGAATACATACGTACAGAACGGCCACTCTCCGCTCCGCGTGATCCATGCTCCTCCCCCCCCCCCCCCCCCCCCCCCTAGTGATCCACGTCCCCCGCCCACCCCGCAGATCTGTGCCTGAACATGAGGCTCATTACCGAGTGCTTTAGTACATGTACAGTGTACACTGAGTGCAAAACTGCTGAATAGTTTTGCTATTTTTCTATCGTATTCAAGCAACAAAACTGACAGACGTGTTTACAGTTTTCCATGTGAGAAAAATAGGTAAGGATACATTTTCAATCAGATACCTACTACTCGTAACGAAAATAATGTACCACGGTTATTATAAACCTTTTTTTTTCGTGAATGGCGGCGTTACTATTATATTGCCCTCCTGATGTTAAGCAGTAACCTCTGCTATTAACAATTTATTACCACATAGGTCACGTCCATCTAGAATGCACCCTATGTGGCATTGCACTGCGCCCGCCATCTTGAGACATTAAGGTGAAAAGTCTCATGCCCCTTCAAACCGGAACACAGCAATGCGACCTCTACTGCTTTGTGATGGAAATATTTATGGTGGTAGTACTTCCTCGGACGAACTCTTTTACAACTACTTAATACTATTTAATAATAATATGTACTTTTGAGCCGGGTTACAGCCGGGTTACACACATTTGGCGCCCGGACAATCATCTTCTGATTATATTGTAGGTATCTAAATCAAAAATGTTGTATGCTGTGGCCGCAGTGTGCTTAAAGATAATTACTGTAACAGGTTCAGTGTAATGATTTGTGAAAATCAAGAAAGGCTAGGCATGCGCACAGATAAAATAATACTATGCATGCGCTTAGTTACTGGTTGTGGGTATAACATTGAATGAAAAACTGTTTGTCGGTTTTCAACTAAGTGAAGTAATGCAATGCAGCTAGCATCTTATGGAAGCTTTCGTCTGGTAGTGTTTTAGATCAACTGAGCTATATTTGGATCATCCGCTTATGACTGTCAGCTTGTCTTTAGATAGCTCAAATGTTTTATCTGTATTTTTTAAATGTTTTATATTTCTACTTGTATTATTTCTCTCTGTAAATAAAGATATATTTTATCACTAGTCGAAATCTACAGGAGGAAAATAAATTCTGCTTTTGTATGATAATATATACCTACCTGTCCGTCTTCTCCCGTGGATGTAGTAAATCTAACTAAGGGAGTATAATACGGGATGGGCAGCAGCATCCACCTGAGTACTCAACACCAATACTGCGAATATCAATCCGCCTGCCAAGCGTGGTGATTATGGCAAATCTCCTCATTGCATTCTATGGGGGAGGTCGTCTCTCCGTTCTCGTCCGGCAGTGGACGTCAAAAGGCTGCTGATGATGATGATGAAGAAGAGTTTTATACAAAAGTAATGATACGTCTTTGTAGTGATGATACGAAAATGATGTGGACAGTGAAAACAAATAAATCAGTCTTAAAGCAAGACAAGACTACTCTCAGACATTCATTTCAAACAAAATACTTATGCAAAGACATTTCGTTTGCCTTCAATATCATTTGTACAAAGTTTTTTATCCCTTTACGGGTAAAGGACCGCCCCAGTTATTGTATTTCGTTTATGTTTCTATAAGAGCCTTCAACCAACAAGTTATAGCTGAGAGCAACTTCTGAGACGAGTATTTTTATTTTCTTTTTTAGAAATTTGCGAATGTTCTGTTGTTCTCTCGGGTATTCCACGAACTTTCTTGTTTCGATGCCTTTTGCAATATATTGGAGTTGTTTTATTTACTAAAGAACCCTTTTTCGCTGGCTCTCCCTTTATTAGAGTTTTTGATATGAATTTTATGGAATGTTGTGTGACGTTTTTATTACTACATAGGCGTTTGACTCAGGTCTATGTTAGATTATTTGAAAACACCGATATTGCGAACAGTCTCCAATCTTTTTTCCTGAATCAATTTTTGTAATATTTTTTTCCTTATTACATTTGTAGGTTTCATTATTTATTTCATCATCATCATCAGAAGCAGCCGTTACACGGACGAGGCCTCCAAAATATATTGGAATGAGAGGATTTGCCATAATCATCACGCTTCGCAGGCGGATTGGTGATCGCAGTGTTGGTGTTGAATACTCAGGTGGAAGCTGCTGCCCATCCCGTGGTGTACTCCTTTAGTAAGCTTTAATGGTATCCACGGGAAGAGACGGACAGGTCTATCATCAGGCTGGACACACCAAAGCAGTATTTATTTTCTTCCTGTAGATTTCGACTAGTGATAGAAAATATCTTTATTTACAGAGCGAAATAATACAAGTAGGTAGGTATATCAAACATATAAAAAATGGAAATGAAACAGTTGAGCTATCTAAAGATAAGCTAACAATCATAAGCAGACGATCCAAAGATAGCTCAATTGATCCAAATCACTACCAGACGAAAGCGTCCATAAGATGCTGCCTGCATTGCCATGCTGAATGGCAATACTAATGCTTCGAACCAGATAAGAGCCAGCTCTCAGGTCACGCGTCGCTTCAAACAGGTTCTCTGAAAGAGCTTTTTTAACGACAATTTTTATTTTTATTTTAGTTGGTGACACTAAGCTGATCTGATGATGGAGACGAAAGGTGGACAACTGAACTTCTGGATAGATAATTAGTAGACTGGCCGTGTTTAGACTCATTGTGATCAGCACACGGTTCCGATCACTAATATTATAAAATCTTGTATTGGCGATAAATTACTAGCTTTGAGGTCGTTTTTTTTCTAAAAGAATTCTTTTTGATTTATTTATCATAATATCCAACAAATCAAGGTGCATACATGAGGAAACGTTAACTCCGCTACAAGTTGTGAGATAATGAGTGAAGTGCTCTCAGAAAGTAATAACGCTTAGAGCCAGTCTGAGTTCGACTTGTTTACAAAACAATTCAGTCGGATACTAACTAAGGAACGTTGGAACAATACTCTTTGTGTTTCCTATCAATCTTGGGACTTCAAAGCGAAAGGAAGATTGTTATCTCCGTATTGTTGTCAACAAGCAAGTATAACAAATGTTTGAATGTTCAGAGGAAGTTATCGATGTGAAGGTCGTTTGAAGAAGCTGTATTGTTCGGGGTTAAATAATCACACTTTTAATCAAAATTACACTATTCATAAATTTTTCAAAAATATCCATTTATACTACTGTACCTCACTACACTATTCACTAATTACTCGGAAATCACTCTCAAATTAATTTGCGACTGCTTGCTCTTCAAGCGAGCTTCGCTTATATACGTGAGCACTAGATATACGAAACGCTCTACCACTGTCGTGAATTCCGTTGAACTTGTTCGAGTCTAAAAGACGCTCGCGTCGCGTGCGTTCGTTCACGAATGATGTAGGTTCTCGAGAGATGTATGCATTCGTGCCACTCTAATCACGCAGTGTGACTACTCGTCTACTCGCCAATAGATGGCGCTAGCAATTTGTCTTCCCTATAGCACGTCTACGCCCTATAGCACGCCATTTTCAACAGATGGCTCTAAGAGGCTCTAAGCTTACTTACGCCAATCGGTCTATGCAACAGTATGTTTGGAGTTTTTAAGCTATGCAAATAGATACTATCAATAACTTAATCTTGATGATAAAAAATGTAAAACGGAACCATTATAAGATCACTTTGTTGTCCGTCTGTCTGTCAAGACCTTCTTAGGAACTCGTGGAGTTATCAAGCTGAAATTCATATCAAATACTCAAATATACTGTCCCTTGTAACTGTGAAAAAATCAAACTTCTAAGCCAACGAAATCAAAAAATACCGCCGTTTATGTTGCAAATTTTCGACACTCGCAAGGGAATCAAAACCTACAGGGAACTTCCCGTGAACTCAGAATCTTGAAATTTGGTACGAAGCAACTTTTTATAACACAGATAAAGGAAAAATTGCGAAAAGCATACGTTTTTAATTACATCATATAATAAAAATATTTTAATAATTTTAAACGTACTACCTCTTTCCTCATGATGATTTAATTTAGAAATAAAAATACTTACCATAACTTTTACTTATATACCTATAGGTTTGTACGGAACCCTCGGTCCGCGAGTCCAACTCACACTTGGCCCGATTTTTTAAATAACGTTTTAAACGCTTTAGTTAGGTATGTATTGTTTCAAAGGTCGCAAAGCGACATTGCACCACTTCATCTTGTCCGATTGAGCTGAAATCTTGCATATAACGATGACAGCACCATATTATGAGAGTAGCAACATATTGAATCTCGATGGAACTCTTCTTGATGGATTGGAACTTCTTGATGGATAAATCACTCTTCCAACAACACAACCCACCTTATCAAACTACTTCACACGTAGTACTTTTAGTTAAATAATGAAGTACTGTTATTATGCATTGTGTTATTTGTTTTTTTTCTGTTTGTTTATTATATTTGATGACCTCTGTAGCGCGGTGGGCGTAGGTTCGCCTGCGACGCAGGAGGTTGCGGGTTCGATTCCCGCCTCTAAACAAATATTTGTGCGATCTGCAGATATTTGTTCAGGGTGTTCTGAGTATTTTCTATGTATAATAAAAAATATCTTAATGTATTATGTATATTAGTTATCTAGTACCCATAACACAAGCTCTGCTTAGCTTGGGCACAGAATAAATATTAGTACAGGTAAAGAAGACTCACTTAGCGAAAAAAAATATATAAATAGCGACTCTTGCTGGGACGCAACAAAGTGCAATTCAGCTCGCATTAGCGCTCAATGCCTATCGCGATATTCACCTAAACATTTGCTCTCTCTTCTAACGCGTAACTCTGTCGCTGTCTGGCGCTGAGTGATGCGCATCGAAAGGGTTGTCGACATATCTAACAAAAACAAAAAAACCTTCCGTTATATAGGTAGGTATTCAACTTTGTAGCACAGATTATGTATTAGCACAGAATAAATATTAGTACAAGGCTTGGGGCTAGTTAATGTTGAGTGAACTGTCCAGCATTTTTTTTTTAATTTATTAAGTATTAATTTTGTTTTCTTACACTATTGGAACTTTGAAATTGTAAATTCGGAGAAGGGCGTTAATATTCGCGACACAGTTTTATTTAAAAAACTTCTGCGTTTATTATCGGACTCAATACACTTACCCATGTTTTTGTTCCAAATGTTGTAAGTATACTGATAAGTTTGTAAGTATTTTGTATGTAGATTGGTAAATTTTGGGCTTAGTTGATCTGCTGGAATTCATGATTCTGATGACTAATTTCATCATCATCATCATACCTAAGGCCCATCATCATCTTTGTTCAACTAAAAAATTTAGACGATGAGAACTTTGTTATGCAAACGTTTTTAAATTTTTTCAAAAGTAAACTGTATTTACATATTGTAGTATAAATTGATGTCAAAATTGGATAAAAACGTGGACCAATCGTTCATTACAGATATTCATTCAAATAGGTATTATGCACACACCACACGCACATTGAATTCGAATCAACCGGGCCCTCTCGCTTCTTGATGGAATTTTGATGTCACTCGCAACGACACCACTCAATTCCATATACATTTTTATAGCAGAACTAACCTTTTAGTTCGGGACCTCTGCGTATCGAAATACTAACCTTTGCTTTTAGAAATGCCCCAACTTACCCTTTTAAACAGCTTTTACATACCTACATTAAATAACACATCGCCGAGCGATTTTGGCTTATTTACAAACTACTACTATCTTATTTTTTTTTTTTTCAATTCTAACATTTTTTTTCTGATTATTGCTCACTTTTTGAGTGCAGGCTATTCTGTAACATTCTAACTTACCTGAACTATAATGAGTTAGATTTTGAGTGTCTGCTTCTGCAGCTGCTATACCTACTACCGATGTAACAGAATGCCTCCACTCCAGTAATGAGGGCGTTTCATCCATTAAGCTATTTAGTAATTAGGTGCGAGCGCATCGCAACGAATGGACCGCAACGGGTGGTTTTATTTACCCGAGGATTTCCAGACGCATTTTAAATGTTTATTTAATGAGGCGACCACATTTTCGCATGCTTTTTACTTTAGTTCGTTTCACAGTAGAATTTCAGCACTGCTTTTCTTGATTACGTTGGTGGTTTTGTAATTTTTATATGTTTTAAACTTGTAAGGGATATTAATATTATCTTCCTTAATTAAGTTCTTGCTTCACCGTACTTCTAATAAACCTAGATTATCAATGGAAGAGTTACATCGTGTTTTGTTTATTTCGATTCAATTTTAAAATGCCAATGCAATTAACAAAGCACTGTGTAACTATTCCAATAATAATCCGAGTTTTCTTTTATTTTATAGTTTTACCGTGAAACGACAATCATCAATTGGTTAGTTACACCGTGTTTTGTCTCTTTCAATCGAATTTGAAACTACCTGTCAATGCAAATGACAAAACACTGTAAGTATTCCAACAATTATTTGAATTGTATACTAACACGGTCAGTTTATGACTACACTGTGTCTTGGCTCTTACTTTGACAAACATTAACAACCAAATTCAATCTTAAGAAACTAAACAGTTTGTATCTATTCACAGGATATTCCACGTTTAATAATAACAAGCACGGTTTTATAGCCACTACAAGCCTAACTTGTAGGCAGTGATAGACTATAGATTTGTCAAGTCAAGTTTTTTAGGATGAAATCACGCATTTTGTGAGTTTTTTTTTTAATGTAATGGCTCGGCAAACTGGCTTACGGCTCGCCTGATGGTAAGCGGTTACCGTCACCTATTGACATCTGCAACACCAGAGGTATTGCCAATGCGTTGCCTGCCCTGAAGGACTCTTTTTACATTTTTAATCTTATGTAACAATTTATCTCGATTGATTTAAGATTTTCCGTGCTACTAATAAACATGAAATATCCATGGAATCGTTACACCATGTTTTGTCTCACTCGATCGAATTTGTAACTACCTGTCAATGCAAAAGACAACAGATTGTAACTCCACTTCCAGAGTCTCGAGCACCGCCGTAAAGTTGCATGCCTTTCGATCTTCTATAGGTTGCATTTTGGGGAATGTGCCCAGGAGCTTCATGATCTGACCCCACCAATCTCCTTTTCATCATATGACAAGCAGGCGCACGGCTTAGTACCATCCTTATCAGTATACCCGCAATTAGCACTAAGCGTTTCGGTTCCACCTTTGTAATGCGAACTGCTAAGGAATGGAACAAGTTGCCGTCGTCTGTCTTTCCGGAAAACTATAATATGGGTTTCCTTAAGGAAAGAGTGAATAGGTGCCTTCTACCTACCGTACCTTCGCCACTTATCAACAGGTGAGATCGCGATCAATCGAAGGTATATCATAGTTAAAAAAAAAACGATTCCAAGGATAATTATCGTTTTATAGTAGCACGCGGTTTGTCTAGTACCGCATTTATGACGACATGACATGAGGGACTCACTCCCAAGATAATACAACAATCCAGAGTTTCGCGCAACTCGCAAAGTTGTAAATCGGGTAATCCTTCGAGCGGCTGCGGAGTTTATATTGACTTTAAATGCATTCTTGGAGAAAATTGATAACAGAATGCTAAGTCTGTTTGAAAATGTCTCACCTTTTCCATGTTTCCTAATGGATTTATTTCGTTATATTAATTTAATGTTGGACTCAAAAAACTGCAGCTCCCGTAACGGGGTTCATGTACCCCGTATAACTAACAGTAGAAATAAAGTCTTATAGTAACAATACTGTAGGTATGTAAGTACATGTAAGCAATAAATAAACACAAATACAAATTTTGCCGCTTTTTTTAAATAAACTAAATCAATTCAATTCAATTTATTTATTTCCTTTGGAACACATAGGTACCTACACTCGGATTTTACGAATTACATATTTTTGAACGGTGGCTGTACATGGGCCTTGTCAAAGAAATGAGTGAAAATAATAATCGATCGAAATACGATTCACATCACAACACAAAACACAAGCCACAAGCAACGATACACAAAAACTGAGTATATTTTTGGGATTTATTAGCCCTCCAAATCAATGCTTTAATCAAATTCTTCGTGGTATCTCGTATCAATCAAAATTCCAGTTGAAAACGAAATCTCAGCGCTTGCGGTTTATTTCTAAAATGGGCATAGTTCAAAGGCTAGAAGTTTCCAATAAAACCACAAACATGCCTTTGCAGGGGCTGTAGTCGTAAAATTAACTAAATAGCTTTGAAAACTGATGTACGAGATTGGCATGAGTTATCATGGAAATGATCCCGTCTCCAGATTACAAAAGGTAGTTTTTTCAAGATTATGACTGGTAGCCTAATTAGTCTTGAAAAGGTAAGAAATGGTAATAAAACCGGTCAAGTGCGAGTTGGACACACGTGGAGGTAGTTCCTTACATGTAGGCTATCATCCACAAGAAGAATTGTCAATTTGGCCACATATAAAAATCAATTCTTAAGGAAAAAGTCCAAAAAAGAACACCTAGTGAATACATTGCTTTATATATTGAATAAAACCGACCAAGTGCGAGGCGGGCTTGCACACGAAGGGTTCCGTACCATTAATTGCAAAAACGGCAAAAAAAACAAGTTTGTAAAAAAAATTGACGCTCAAAGCGGTCACCTATCCAAAAACTGACCTCGCAGAGCATCGCTTAACCCACATCTGGAGAAATCACGTTTGTAGTATGGGAGCCCCCTTAAATATTTATTTTATTCTGTTTTTTAGTACCATTTGTTGTTATAGCGGCAACAGAAATACATCATCTGTGAAAATTTCAACTGTCTAACTATCACGGTTCGTGAGATACAGCCTGGTGACAGACGGACGGATGGACAGACGGACGGATGGACAGACGGACAGCCGAGCCTTAGTAATAGGGTCCCATTTTACCCTTTGGGTACGGAACCCTAAAAAGGAAATTGTCGGTGGTCATTCAAGTAATCAGAATGTTTCAGTGCTAAACGCTCGTCTCGAGATCACGTAATCTTTTCATAGCGCTGGAAAATTCAAAATATACTACCTGCAACCGTTGCATTGTTAGAAACAGAGGCGGGGTGGAGACTTCAAGACGGCTACTTACCAAATTATTCTGTGGTGCATCTTTGAAACATTCGAACTCAAATATCAAAGCACTTCTATTCTTTATTTAGATTGTATTATCTCTAACAAGCTATAGCTTATTTGCCTTTAATTTATTTACACATCATCATCATCATCATCAGCTGTTAGACGACCAGTGCTGGACGAGGCCTCCCCATATAAAGGAATTGACCATAATCACCACAATAACTTCAAAAGTGGACTGGTGATCGCAGTATTGGTATTGAGTACTGAAATGGACTGCTACCCATTCTGGTGTATTTCCCTTAAACGGGAGGAGATGGAAGGGTATATTCTTAGGCTGGGCACGCCAAGGCACTTAGTTCTTATTTTCACATAGTCAATATTTATTTAGTTTTGTTGTAAAAACGTTGTTCTGATTTTGGTGCGTCGAGATTTAAAACTTATTCAAATTCTCTTTAATATACTCTTCACACACATGCACATTTCCCTATTGTAGCTTCACCCTTGAATCCAATACTAATTATTGTCCAATGGCAATTTTAATCCAATTCTTGAAAACAGTTCTGTTCACATTGGATTTAATTTGGAATTGCGCTTGGATTGGCTAAGAATTGTGTCACTACGAAGTTAGCTAGTCTTTGGAATTAGCTATGAATTGTGTCAGTATCTACTACGGAGTTAGCTGCTCTCTGCTTTTTGTAAATTTTAATGCCAATCCCAATTAGTTCATTAAATATTGCCGGAATATTCAATTAATTTGGCTTTAGGTTGGCATTCAAGAGTATGAAATGACACTTGTCTAATACCGATCGATCGGAATTTTATTCAAGAGTAAACCTGACTTTTGTTTCCAAGCATTTTCAAAAAATATTGCTCCAAGTCGCATCTACTGGGGTGTAAGTCTTTAGCACGACGTGAGCACGGAACTCGTTGCAGTTACAGCTGATGGCGCGCGGCGCACCGGTGTTCCGGCAATTTTATATTTTGTTGCAATATTGTCCCTTCCCGCTGTGATAAACTATCTCGGGGTGACGAGAGGGTTTAGATGCACCTGAGTAATGTAATAAACGATAATTTATAACAACCGCTGATGTGAAAATGAATGTTTTACTGTCAACAGCACGATGCGGTTTCATTTCATAATGACGTCTGCATTCATTGTGCATTGTTGCGGTTCATACGCTGCATTAAATAAAAACAGATACAGCAAAATTACCAATTCAGATTGAAAACAAGTTTGTTAATAGAAGTGAATAGCCCAATGTTATTAAAATAGAAACAGCAAAAACACGTTAGTCAAATCAAGCTTTGCGTTCGCCGAAAGCCAGTCTGCGCTCCTAACTCATTCTCCCATTTCTCCCCAGGCCAGGTTTTATCGAATTTACACGTTTCAAAAATCCAATCGTGTATACTGTAGAACGAAAAATGTCACTGCAAAATAGAACTTCATAATTCAAGTGGAACGGTAGCCAGCAATATGCTGACATTGCAGCGTGCTTGAGACTCGATTTTCTGAGTGCCGGGAAATCGGTGAAATAAGTAGTCCGCTGGCAATGCGGCAGTGCGTCAGCCCCGGGCAAAAATACAATAGACAATTATTGTCATTTGTTATTTCGCCTTTTATTTAATCAGCGTCATACAATACTGAGGTATTGCAAGATTGATTATTCCGTCGTGGACACATTCCATTCACCTAAGAAGGCCTATTATTGTCCTTATCATAGCTAAGGTATGTAACAATCGAAACTGTATCGCTGTTGATCTTCTAATAAATCTTAAATACATTTATGAGAACAAAGGAATGCCTATTTGAGCTGTGAGGATAAGAAACGGGCCGACACTTGCTGAAACTATATTTTGTTCTTTGACTGTATTTTGTTTAGCACAGCACGTTTTCATAAATTCAAAAACGTCTCGGCAATGTTTTCAGTGAAGTGTATTTATTTTAGTTTCATGTACAAAATGTATTTATATGCAGTTGACCGCCTGGGCCATGACTGCTTTACCGGGCTTTTGGTGAGCGCAGACGGCGCTCAACCTGTAAAGTTAGGTTGGGGCAACGAGCACAAGGTCACCACTTAGGTACGAACCTCGGCTTGGGCTGTTGCCAGGTTCGGAGGATCGGACAGAACGCCCCGGAACATGTTTCTACTGGTTTAGGCGAAGGTACAGAAGGTACTTAGAAGGTTCTTCGACCTCGCCGGCGAGGTCGGTGCAAAGGTGGAGTGTTTTCTCTGTCTTGAGTGGATGACGTCACTACCGCATTAGCGACAGTGATAGGGTCATCGGGATCACCAAGAACGTGTCTTGGTCAACGGAGGGACTGCCGACATTCAAGCAAAACTTTTTTCTTTTATTCACTTCACTTCAACAACTTTAATAAACAAAGCAAACGCTTTTTACTACTTAACAATATTGTTCGTAACATTTTTATTCACAATTTACTACACTTTTTTCTCCTTATTTACGTAGAAATCGTTTCCGGCTGTATTTCGGCGGCCATGGCTATAAATTTCCCTCCCGGAAACATGACAAACAATTGTACCGTGGGTCGGTCGGTGCCTCGGTGGGACAAAAACACCGATCCGACAGCCACCACGCAACACCAGATATTTGCAGTTTGCATGCTCTTTTCACATGTTTGCGTTTTCCAAACTGTAAAGCACTACGCACAGTGTGCACTTTAGGACGAGTGCTGAAAATGGCCTGAATTCGTACCCATTTTGATTTAGTTGTAAATTATTAGACCAAATCAAAGAACGTGGGTTTAGTGTATTAACACATTTTGATTTTTATGAAAGATTTTCCATATATTCTTTAAAAATATGTAAAATATTCACGTGTAACTTAACTTTTTTGATCACCCATTTGAGGTGAAACTGTGTACACCTTTTTTGCCCCACTGGGACTGTTCAACCAAATAGTTGCAAAACTGCTCATAAAATAAAAATAAAAAAAATAAAAAAAAAAAAAAAAAAATGGTTGATAAAATGCGTATTTTATATTCATGAAAAAAAATAACACTCGTGATTAACACGAGTTCAAAGATAGTTTAACGGTAAAGAGATGAAATTTGGAAAATAAAATTCGTCTTACGGCATAATAATGCATAATCAAGTTTGAGATACTGTACCAAGGTTCAATGTGACTCAATACCTGTCATAAAATAAATGCAATCATCGACCGAGATCGCACGCATGGCACGTTCAGACTCGTCGTGTGTCGTGTCATGTGGCCCCATTGGTGTTAAGTGCCACAGATCATGGTCGATAAGTAGGATATATCCAACTTTGTGCCTACATACTTTTCCTAAAGTCTTTCTTTTATTGATCAATAGTGAATTCCGGATACCTACCGCAAAATTAAAGCCGGTAGCGGAATGAGAAATAAATGTGTTTAACTGTATCGCAGTGTGTATGATTCGCGAAAATTTTGTCAGGTCATTTTTGACTGAGGATGTCTGGGCTAAATTATTATCTGCACTGTAACTGGAAAAAATTGTAATAGAAATAAGTTTTGTATATTTTTGTTCACTTGGCTGTTTCACAAAATGTTGTGACCATACAAAATTATTACTAATTCGGACTAAGTAATATTTAATGACTATTTATTATTAGTTTAACGCCCATATTTACAATTATGCTTTTACAATTATAAAATTTTGCCTTTTTGTGCCAAAATTTACATATGCTTTAAGATGTTGTCAACTGTGGAAACACAGTGAGCTGGTGGAAGGCTTGGAAAACATGATAAAGAAAACGTTATCGTTGGTTTTGAATATCGATTTAGATGACAGGGCGTGGTCGCAAGCCTCCTCGCCTGTTAAATTAGGAGACTTAGGTATTCGTAAAATTTCAAGTGTAGTCCTACCAGCGTTCTTGTCTTCCGTCTATAGCACTTGTTCTTTGGTTAACAAAATTATATCTCCTTCTCTTGTGGCTCTTTCTGGCAACACTCTCAAAATTTCATACATAGACGAGGCTTGAAATGCTTGGCATAGTGCTTGCTCCAATACTACTCCCCCAAATCTCTTTCGTCTCAACGGCAATGGGAGCTGACGTGGAATTTAGATCGCTTGCAGCGGTCTTCAGGTAGCACAACTGTTTCATATGTATTTTGTACATACCTTGTATTATTCTTTCTGTAAATAAATGTATTTTGTTAAAAGCCAGTTTAAGAATGGAACAGGCCGTCTCCAAATGTTGTAAAAGCTGACTAAGGGATTACACCAAGGGATGGGCAGCAGCATCTGTCTGAGTACTAAACTCCAATAGTGCGATCACCAATCCGCCTGCCAAGCGTCGTGATTAAGGCAAATTCTTACATTAAGGGCGTCTGGTCGAAGCGATGCGTAACCCGAGAGCTGGCTCTTACCTGGCTGAACGCATTAGTATTGCCATTCAGCGTAGCAATGCAGCCAGCATCTAAGGGGCGATTCCACCTGGTAGTGATTAATGTCAGTTAATCTATCTCTAAATCATTTGCGATCTTTAGATAGCGCAGCTATTTCATTTGTATTTTTTTTATGTGTTCCTACTTTTTTTTTTTATATATTGTATTTTCTGTAAATAAAGATGTAATATAATAAATTATTGATCAATTGGACACCTTACAATTGGAATTCACTTTCTGAGATCCGTTACCCTGTGTCCGCCCGCCCCAGGTCCTCACGGGCGCACGACGCCCATTACAAGTCGTCTCGCTGAGAGGCCGTCTACGTCAATTGATTGTTCGAGGCTAATAAGTGATTCGTATGTACTGCGTGGGGCTAACTGACAGTACATGGCTGGACCCAGGCACAGAGAGCTCCCATGAGAACTTCAGCATCGACGAACAGATAGGTCGCAGTAGACAAGAAATCAATATCTGAGCCTAGACTTCTCGTGATTGTATGAATAGCTTTGCGTTCAAGCTTTTGCCTAGTTAGAAGATGCTCACATTGAAATATTGACACTTTGCGGTCACACTTTTTTTGTTTTACAGCGTGAAATGAGTAAGCAAACAATTTATTAAGAATCTTCATCATCATCAGCCGTAAAACGTCCAAAGGACGAAGTCACAGAAGTATGTAATGGGGGGATTTGCCGTAATCACCACGCTTGCCAGGCAGATTGATGATCGCAGTATTAGTGTTGGGAACTTAGCTGCCCTTTAAGACATCCACGGGAGGAGACGGAGGGTTATATTCTTAGGCCCAAAACACCACGGCATTTATTATGAATTTAATGAATTAAATAATTTTGATCGCAGTTTATCATAATTTTAACAATAACAAATTATTAATCGTAAATAACTATTACACATCTTGTTTGAAATACCACATCAACACGGTCTAGGGATATTTTTTAAAAAGCTAATTACTATCAATGTGTTAATTATTTATATGACATGTATATATTTAAAAGATACGTTATATTATTCTACCATTTTTTAATAATGGTTAAGGTACTTCGATTAAAATTTCAGGATTTTATGGAAAAAAAATGAAGCATAGACGGAAACCGTACATGAATTAACTTTTAATTTATGAGTAAAAACTGAAAAAAATAGAAAAATCATTTAATTTGTGTTTATAAACTTGAAGTTAGTAGTCTGAGAAAGCGCCCATGATGTTCATAACACATCGGCAACGATTCGGCATGCTCAGAACAAGGTTGTCAATGTCTTGCTGCGGAATATTCTCCCATGTCCTTCTGAGGTGCGCAAAAAGTTGATCTTCTGTAGCCAGATTTTCAGGAACTTCCTTCAGAGCTCTTCTTTGCAGCATATCTCACGCATGCTCAATGGGATTTAGATCTGGCGATTGAGCAGGCCAGTCTAAGGCCCTAACATTGTGTGTATGTAACCAAGCTGCTACCGTTCTCGCCGTGTGTGCCCGGGCATTGTCGTGCATGAGCAGGAAATTTGTGTTCTGTGGGGCAAGATTACGGGCCCCAGCACCTATTGGACGTATCGTTCTGCCGTCATATTGCCCCGCACCCAAACGAAATCCGTCCGTCCTCCAAGACGAATTCCTGCCCAAACCATAATTGTTCCTCCTTGGTATGGGTGAACTTCCTGAGGGTTCTGAAGACGGCTCCATCGTCCAGGAACTCGCCAAACACGCGTCCTTCGTGAATCTGGATGGAAGCCGAACCTGGATTCATCCGTGAAAAGCACATTGGACCATTGCTCACGGCCCCAGTCCACGTGGTTCCGAACCCATTCTAATCGTCGTCCACGATTGCCTCTCCGTAAAGGTGGGACCCGGAGTGGTCTACGAGAGCGTAGATTGCTTTCATGCAGTCGCTTTCTTACAGTTTGGCCACTCACAAGCACTCGCAGCCTTTGGACCAATTGAGTCGCCGTTGCATTAGGTTGTGCTCGCGCAGTAATTTGCAAAAATCGGTCTTGTCTGGGGGTAGTGATGCGACTTGGCCCCCGGTGCCTCTCCGCAACTTCACCTGTGGCACGATAGCGTGTCCACAATCTTGAAATTACATTTTGGTGGGTCCCTATGGTCTCAGCAACATTACGCTGAACAGACCCAGCTTCCAGCATTCCCACAGCTCGTAACATCTCCGCCCTCGTCAAATGGTGGCGTTGCATGGCTACAATACCTCAATTTTAACTTTATCTTTCGTTTAAAAATGAAAAAAAAAACTGTAACTAAACGTATTTCGTATTGTTTTCTAAATTTCGCACAAATGAAACTTCCCTCTCCTACACACCCAGACATTTTTATGCCGACGAAACAAAAGAATTTTCAAAAATTTGAATTTGGAATTAGTCTAAGATAAATTACAAACAAATTGGTGTATAAAAGATTCCAATGCGGCCAGTACTTTTCGAGTTATTTAATTGAGTATGAAATATCCCTAGACCGTGTTGATGAGTGTTAGAATGCTTTTAAATATTATAAGATCCAAAGTTTAATGAAAAACTAAACTCTTATGTTCTTTCTCTGAAGTAGGTATGTCTGTGCATCTCACTTCTCTCATATAGAAAAACGGTGGAGAAAGGGATAAAAAACTTAAGGAAAAAATATAGTAGCCCTCAATGAGTGAGGTATAAAGCTAGAGAAAAAAACAAATAGTTCGAATATTTGGTTACATAACTTTATTCAAAAAAATAACCGTAAATTATAGTTTTTCAGGTGGACTATTTAAATCAAATAAATTCATAAAAAAAATGTGGCTTGTATCATGTTGAAGGAAAACTATAGAGACATTCAAAATCAAACCAAATCAAATAAAACATATTTTTTACTAAATCATGGTAAGGTGTGTTCATACTTTTGCTTATTTAAAGTGTGTAAATATTCCTCTATAATACAGATTGTAAAAATGAGTTTATTTAAGAAATTAACGTCTTATAAATACTGAACTGTAACGTCATTATTTCAAGCCATTTATTTCGGGTGTTGTTGTTATGTACCATGGTACTCGTATCTCTTGACACCCATGGTAAGGGAACACCAGTGTAGGATCAAGAATATGTATATGACTGATGGGTATTATGTTTACAATAAGTTATATACAGTATTAGCCATCGATGCCTGCCACGTGTCAATAATCTCACGTATTCAAAATAGGTGAAAGTCAGGCGCTCGTTCTGCATGTTACGATTCGCACATAATCGTTATTTTTAAACAGGTATTTCTATTCTCCATTTTCTCATCCACATTAAGGCCTAAACATTCAATTCTCACAGGCAATTCTTCCCAGCCCGTCGTAAATAAGTAAATGTAACAGCACCATTACCGGGTTTTATTTTATTTACACACCTCAAGTATTCTCCAACAGGCGTATAAAGTGCGGGAATTACCACTCGGTCGCTGTGTCGTGAAGAACGACCATAAATATGGGACAACACCCGGAGACGGCTGAAAGAGCTGGATTACTTCAAACTTTGGGTCATTGCTCATCGTTGAAGTGACCACGAAAGATCAGGGAGAGCTGCACTGAAGCTCTTCAGCAAACTGGTACTATTGTCTTATCGGTATATTTTCTAGACAAACGAACACTTTTTTGAACATGTCTTACAATCGTGACATAAAATTATGTCGTACCTATGGTATTCTTGTTGGGGGAAACGCGTTGCAGCCATGCAGAATATCCACACTATTCGGAGAATATTCACAATAAAACACAGGATTCATTGCGAAAACATCATCGAAATTTTAGTCCATACAAGTCATTTCGATGTTTTTCGCTACTAATCCAGAGTTTTCATTTACCAAATAAGATTTGCCGCAAATAATAACCATTAAAAAATCCAATAATAGTAATTTCAGTGTCAAATTACACTCTGTTCGCCCATATTTGGTAAAATAAGCAACCACCTTGCTTTGGACCAAGGTTGTTTAACCCAGATGCTTACCTGTTTTAGGAACATGCAACATCCTGGTTAATATGGCTGTTACGGCTGTTCTCTCCGAGCTGTGTCTGTGAGCCTATCTGCCTCTCGCAAGCACGCGAATATATCGAATAAATTAAGAAATATGAGCTCGCTTCGCGAACAAAGTAGGCTTAAATTAATTTATATGTAGTTGAAGAGATATTTTGCTGCTTTGTAATAAACGTAAGGAATTAATGTGTCTTTGAAAGTTGAGTAGGTAAAGGTGATTAGATTAGATTTTTAACAGAATAAATCAAGTACAATGTTCAAATTAAAAATATGCATGGATACTACATTACAACTCCGAGGGATCACTGTACCAGAAACACGATAAGACAGTATTTTTTCGATAGAAAAAAAAACAAAGTTACGTTTATATTTTGCCTAGATTCGATTATTTATTAAAATGGTGCTTATTATTGGGTAAAAAATAAGATAAATAAAATCAATACACCAAAGCCGAGGGTTTACTACAGGGATTTTGTAAAATTATCTATATTTTACCTAATATTCAATAAAAACCGTTTATTCGAGCGAGCGGCGCGAGATGTTTTTTTGTATGAAGATTTCTGACTGTGGCTGGCGCAGTCATTGAGGTGAAATCTAAGGTTTTTTTTTTAATTTATTAAAGAAAATGCAATTAAAAAATAATTAAAATTGTAGTTAAGCTAATTCGATACAGGTCTAATTATGAAACTCCTGTGTGGTTTACTTCTCAAATGAAGTTCTCTAACAAAAAATTATCCATCCACTAATTATTAAACTAGCGATGTTTTAGTCTAAATGGTTTGTGATCTCGAAAACGGCGAAGCGGCTGTTTGTGATTTCGATGAAATTTGCTATGGGAGTTTTTGGGGGAGAAAAAGCTAATTGTCATCTGCGGGAAAGCACGATTTTACACAAAAAAATATTTCGCTCTTCGCTAATCTGTGTCAGTCAATACAGAATATTGAATAGTTTGTTATTCCGCATCCGCTGCTAATCTAAATTCAGATTTCGAACAGGTATGTTCTGAATTCAAATAGACAATACTGGCATTGTTAATGGCAGAGGTTACCGCTTACCATCAGGTGGGCCATCGGCTTGTTCCGTTATTCACGATTATAACAAAAAAAAACATGTCGGGATAGAGATTAAACGAACTCACCTGAGTGAGGTTCCATCGTAATTATACGAAGTGCCTCGTCCGAAGAGATCAATAACCTGAAATTAAATCATTGCAACAACGTAGTTTCACATAGATGACACCACTAGCACACTAATGTTGAGAGGGTACTCAATAAAACTTTTTACTGCTATGTTCTCCCGTCGCCGCGGTCTTACCCTCAGTTTCATTTAGTTAAGAGCTTTTAAATACAATATTTCCTAAACCCTACATTTGGGTAAGTCTGTATTACATATTGGGAGGGAGGGTGATAGTTATTGATTTGTTCGGACGAGGCACTTCGTATAATTACGATAGAACCTCACTCAGGTGAGTTCGTTTAATCTCTAATTATACTCGTGCCTCGTCCTCGAGATCAATAACCTGAAATTAAATCATTGCAACAACGTAGACTTTGAGAGTTAGTACTTGTAGGTTTGGGAAATATTAGCTATAGCATAAACTAACAAACCATGAGTTTGATTATTAATACTAAGAACAAACTTAATCATAGCTTTTGACATGTTCATTCATTACAAACAACTTGTAAAACGAACAACTGTAACTAAAATTAGGTAACAACCAAATAGTTGAAACCAACCAAATACATCAGCAAACAAACAATCAAATTACAATGACTCTTCGTAATGAGGAGTTATCCCTATTTACAACCGCCCTGTTGTATAACTTTCCGAATACATATGAGCTACAGCTCCAACTAGCTGTTTTGTTGATAATGTGTATGTTGACGCCTTGCCTGTACGCTGTGGACCAGGCGGCGTAACGCGTACTGTAAAATCCACCTTTCCTTCTTAACACTGGCTCACTGCTACACCAAGCTGGTATTATTCGGCACACGTCTGCTCACCACTTCCAGGTTATCCACCGCTCAATTGCCGTCTGCCAAGCTTCATCTTGCGACTGAAATTGACAGGTGGCTGACGTTGGCAGTTGCCTAACCACTTGTGCACATGAGACAGGGATGTAATATCTACTAAGTAGATACAAACACTACAACCCCTTTCTTATCAAAGTTTTTATTAAATTAAACATTAAAGCTTACAATACTATACACGTGAACCATAAATTTAAATCAGACTAAATTAACCCAGAATCATTTTCACAGGATACATTAAGAGTGGTTCTCTTATAACTCTGCTCTTGTCTCTTCGGAGGCAACCGACTTCCATTGGACTACTATCTTTTTTAAATGAATTATATTTCTCCTCATCATTTGCCCTGTCTCCACATTTCTTACTATTAAGTCTTAGCTGACAGATTTCCCAACTACATGTGGTGTAGGATTAAAATTGAGAGTAAACATACTTATTGTTTTTTTCCATTTCTTTAACATAAACCTTTATCTTTTAAACATCTATCTTTCTATCATTTGTGTATCCTCTGCTCTTCTTTTCTGAACCCCATATTCCTTCCCCTTTTCCTTGAGTAACTTATCTCGGTCCTCAAACTCAGAATCATTTCCTTTTTCATTCATGTCTTTTAACATGGATATTTTGTCCCTGTTCTGCCTCTTCAAGTAGATTTCTGCTTGTACTAATATTTGTTCTGTGGTTTTGCTAGCATTTTTCCTGTCACAGAATGTCAGGTGGAAGACATCATCTGGTATTCATTGATGAATTCTTTTACATCTTTTTTGCCAGGTATTTTGCGAACTTTGTATTTTAGCTCTAGCACAAGTCTGACCTCCAACCGTTGTGCTCGGAACTGATCCGTGGCATGCACGTTTGTAGGGCATAAAATACTTAATTTGGAATGAGAGGGACGGATTTATCAAAATTCACATTATAGGTCGTTTTGTCTTATTTATTTTCTGCAACATTTATTTTAGTATAAGTTGAATACAACTTGAATACAACTTGCATATAATAATATACAACCAAAACTGAATATAACTTGTACTATTATTTATTCTGTGATATAACTCAAATAAAATACACCTTAAATTGCAATTTAGACCTATCTTTGCGTTTTTTTTTCAGCAAAATGTAGCTATTGTGTACTGAATCCCTTTTTTTTATATCAAAATGTGCAAAATGACATATATTTTCTCAAAATCTAAACTTTTGTAATTTACGAATAAAACACAAGATAAAACGTTTCTACAGCCAGTCTCGCTTTAAGCCGTTTCACGATGTCTCTATTTCAGCGCTCAACTTCGCCCTGTGTGATCAATATGGCACTGTATTATAGAGCGTGATGTTGCATTCTCGGCAAAACGAATTGGCCCCAATAAGGTCAGATATTAAATTTAATTTGCAGCCAGAATCAATCAACATTCCAGCTTGACTCATCCTATTTTGCATTATATAGTTGCATCACTAGTCACATTAGAAGACGTAGTGGACTTTATCATCCTCTAGTGAATTTACTGTAGACTACTTCTAATTTTTTTTTCGTAGCTCTTATTTCCGTCTTGCTCTTCTTCCATTTTACGTTTCAGCAGAGGCCTTGGTTTTTTACAGCGCCTCTGAAAATGACCATATTTACCACAGCTTCTACATGTCTTTCCTTTTGCAGGGCAGCTTTTATCTGTCTCGTCATGCATAAAACTACCACATCTACCACATGATTTTTCATTTCCAGCTCCCTTATCTGTTGTTTCCCATCTTGAGGGTCTTTTATTCCTCCTGATTATTACATTAACTTCATTTGTCTTGTTAATTTTCTCATAGCTTTCTATCTGATGGTTTACAACTTGTAGGATATTAGCCAAGGTCACAACTTTTATTAATGTAGCTTCATTGCCCATGGTCAAAATCTTGTTTCGCAACTCAGACGAAGCACATGTTTCTATTATTTGATCAATAATATGGTCGTCCGGTTTATCGAAAATGCATTTAGCAGCTTGGTCTCTAAGTTTGATCAAAAACTTTTCAAAACTTTCAGTTTCTCCTTATTTAATAAGACGGAAAATATGTCTTTCATATATTTTATTATGCTGTGGAAGGAAATGCTCATCAAGGTTTTTGATTGCCTCTTCAAAAATGTCGACGCCTTCTGCTGCGTTCCTGGTAAGTTGTAGAATATCTCCTGAAGTCCTGTTCCCCCCAAAACTAACAATACCGCCCTTTTTTTTGTTGAACATAATATGTCCGATGCTTCGAAATAATTTTTTAAGGATTTTTTCCACTTTTCCCATCTCAGCCCGACTGAAACGCTGTCTCCATCCAAGTCAAATTTATCCGGTGGAGGTAATTGATTCATCATCATGGGAAGTTTAGGGAACGCTGAAAAGAACACACAACCTTGCAACCAATTTAATGGTAAGCCTCTAGTCAATAATATGCAACCAATTTAATGGTAAGCCTTTGGTCAATAATATGCAACCAATTGATTCATCATCATGGAAAGTTTGGGGAACACTGAAAAAAAACATACAATCTTGCAAACAATTTAATGGTAAGCCTTTGGTCAATAACATGCAACCAATTGAATGGTAAGCCTTTGGTCAATAATATGCAACCAATTTAATGGTAAGCCTTTGGTAAATAATATGCAACCAATTTAATGGTAAGCCTTTGGTCAATAATATGCAACCAATTTAATGGTAAGCCTTTGGTCAATAATATGCAACAAATTTAATGATAAGCCTTTGGTCAATAATATGCAACCAATTTAATAGTAAGCCTTTGGTCAATAATACGAAACCAATTTAATGGTAAGCCTTTGGTCAATTTACATGCAACCAATTTAATGGTACGCCTTTTTACAACAAATTTAATGGTAAACCTCTTTGCAACCAATTTAATGGTAAGCCTTTGACCAACATTCTTGTAACCAATTTAATGGTAAGCCCTTGACCAACATTCTTGCAACCAAATTAATTGTAAGCCTTTGACCAACATTCTTGCAACCAATTTAATGGTAAGCCCTTGACCAACATTCTTGCAACCAATCTAATGGTAAGCCTTTGACCAACATTCTTGCAAACCAATTTAATGGTAAGCCCTTGACCAACATTCTCGCAACCAATTTAATGGTAAGCCATTGACCAACAATCTTGCAACCAATTTAATGGTAAGCCTTTGACCAACAATCTTGCAAACAATTTAATGGTAAGCTCTTGACCAACATTCTCGCAAACAATTTAATGGTAAGTCTTTGGTCAATCATAAGCAACCAATTTAATGGTAAGCCTTTGGTTCTTAATATGCAACCAACTGAATGGTAAGCGTTAGCAAATAATTCTGCAACCAATTTAATGGTAAGCCTTCGACGAACGGTCACGCAACCAATTTAATGTTACGCCTTTTATCAACAAATGTGCAACCAATTAAATGGTAAGCCTTTGACCAATAATCTTATAATTATTTGAGATTAATTACAGAAATGATAAATTTATACATAAAATGTTATTTTGATATCCGCCAGATAACCAGCACACCCACCGGGTTTGGTTTGGTGATATTATTTCACACACGATGGACTATTTAATAGTAGATTGTATCATAAGGGAGCAACATAATATTTTTACGGCGAGGGCGCTTTTTTGAATCCAGAGCGAAGTGAGGGATTCTTTAGTAGAATCCTGAACGTAGCGAGGGATTCAAAGTACGTCGCCCGAGCCAAAAATATATGTTGCGCCCGTGTGATACACTCTGCTTTTCATCACCCACTATGAGAAAATAAAAGGCGCCTCATATGTTATTGTAATATTATTATTTAATAACACAAATGGTTGTTTTTTTGTGTTTTTTTTGTTGTGTTTGTGTTTTTGTGTTTTTTTTTGGGTGTTTTTTTGTGTTTTGTGTTTTTTTGTGTTTTTTTTTGGATGTTTTTTTGTGTTTTGTGCTTTTTTGTGTTTTTATTTGTTTTCATTGTTTTGTGTTTTTTGTGTGTATTGTACTTTTTTGTTTTTTTTGTATTGTTTTTTTTGTGTTGTGTTTTTGTGTTTTTTTGTGTTTTTTTTGTGTTTTGTGTTTTTTGTGTGTTTTTTTTTTGTGTTTTTGTTTTTTTTGTGTTTTGTGTTTTTGTGTTGTGTTTTTTTGTGTTTTTTTTGTGTTTTGTGTTTTTTGTGTGTTTTTTTTTTTGTTTTTTTTTTTTTTTTGCGTTTTGTGTTTTGTGTTTTTTGTGTGTATTGTGTTTTTTTTTGTGTTTTTGTGTTTTGTGTTTTTTTGTGTTTTTTTTTGTGTTTTGTGTTTTTTGTGTGTTTTGGGTTTTTTTGTTTTGGGTTTTGGGCCGTCGTACCAGCCAGTATTTATTCAAACAATATTTGCGTTCGAATTATTTGGCGCTGGTTCCAAATTCAATAAGTGCGTCGCAATTATCTTTGCCGCGCACTTTTTGAATTAGGAACTTAATAAGTGCGCCGCAAAACTCATTACTGCCCGCTAAAAGTTTCTCATAGAAAACACCACCGTTGGGTGCACTTAAAGGCGAACCCAGTCGTCCTTTTCGAATAGATGGGATGAAAAAGCTATTCCGGTTGCTGTAATGAGAAGAAGAGTTGATAACTAGTAAGTTCGTAAATAATGGGTACCAGGATTGGCTTGGTCAAAGTGGAACAACCACGATTCTGCTCTATTTATGATTATTTTTCTGAGAGATTTTAGTATCACAGAAAATGGAGGAAATGCATAAAAGTACAATTTCAACCAAGATAAAGTAAAAGCATTAATTGCAAAAGCATCAGGGTCTGTATGCCATGAAACATACATGGTACATTTTATATTTATGTGGCTGATGAATAAATCTATTTGAGATCGATTGAATGTTATGATAAGCAGACTCCGTTAACTCCCATGGACACTCAGTTTCTAGCCACTGACCACTGGCGGTCTCCTGGCCAGAGGCGGCCCCCCACCCCGTTGTTGAGGCGTCAGTTTATATTTTGATGGTGTAAGTATCATCTCTTATTCGATGAACAGAGTTTTCCGAGTTTTCTCCCGATTTCCAGTGGTTCTGGTGAATCGGTAAGATTCATGTAAGCCATAGTTGTCATGGTTTTGTAAGCTGAGGAATTTGCTCTGTTGAAATGGTTTGTTGTATAACCAGCCATACCTGATGGCGGCAAACGGATACCAACAAGGCTACGAGTTGTTTATGTTGTGGAAGGCTTAATTGGAATTTGTGAGAATCTAAAATGAATTCAAAAATTTAACATTTTTTTTTTTTATATATATTTATAAGGAATCCCCTTCCTATGTTTTTATTTTTTATTTAGTTATGTATATCGTCTAGGCATTGGCTTTTTGATTTTCCAATCAATAATAATATCGTCCAAATATTTGTCGACAGGTAACCAGTTCTCATTAGTATAACGATAGTTTACATAATTTTTGTAAAAATAAGGTAGGTACATACTAACCAAGTACGTGTCACCCAAATTTTAAACAATTAAACTCATAAAAACTTTCGTGAATCATATCAATTATATTATAAAAACGGTGCTTGCATCGATTTAACGGTACGTGAAAATTTCCCGTTTTTATAATATAATTAAACTCATATTACAGTTTTCCAAAATGAGTTTCTAGCTGTACGTAAGTCTTCCAGCTTGAAATGTTCGGTATCAATGAGTTTTTTAAGGCGTTAAATATGAAACGCATTTTTCCGTTCGGTTTAGGTCTGAGGAATACATTCGATACGAGTTGGTTTAGATAAGCTTGACAACTCGATATTCTCGATAGTCGCGTCGCATCTCTGGAATGTTTTTTATCAGTACCCGAGTATTAGGGAGATATATTAGATAAGTCTGAGCGACAGGACTAAAACACTCTAGGTTGTATCTATCAATCCAGGAGTATAACATTTGATCATCCGTGATCAGTGACGGTGACCATTGATCGCAAAAGTGTGTAAGTCGCCCCGTCGTACTTAGCGACGCTGCGTTTGCCTCTGCTGATACTCTGTTTGTACGAGTATAGCGCGCGATGAAGGCGCTGCAGGCTTGCAGCTCCGCTGCGATGCTGCTGCCTGCGAGCTGGGATCGGAGGCTTCGCATAAATAACCGTAATAAGCAATGCGTCGAAGCAGGCCCGTAGCCAGTTCTGGTGCATTTTTGGATGGATATTCATTATTTATTTATTTTTTCCCGAAGAAAGTCTTTGTGGAGCTGGTGCTTTCTTCTGGTTCTTATTGCTCGTATCGTTCTTGAGATCGTTGACAGATTTGGATCCTACTGCTTAAGCCGCTTTCAATGCGTCAGGCAGGTTTGCACCGAATAAATACTCGTAAATTTTACTATTTGACCAGTACTAATTCATACCCTTTTGTAGCAAGTAGGTATGTAGCGAAGTTTCACCTGGTTGTTGATTCGACTTCGGCGTGTTGAATGTCATAGATTATTCGGCCGACATCCATCAGCAAATACAAATTTGTCCGTTATTAACTTATTAGCCTTGCTACTGCATGATATAGCGACGGCTATTTGGCTTTGTCTACTCTCTTTTGCCTTGTGTCTTTTTATTACATTTTCAGGCAGGGCTGCCTTTAGTTTTAAGTTGAGAATTGGAGCTCCAATTAGTGTCATGTTTTCAGGTACCTATGAGGTGCTTGGCGTTGAGCTTGTTGCTCGTTTCTTTCATCAGTTATCGCTTTTCCATATTGAAAGGTAGATTTGGGATAATTCCTGAAATTTTAGTACGTCAGGATCCAGTACGTCCGCTTCCAATGTAGTGGAACTCTTTTGTCGCCTCTGCTATTGCAAGGTTGCTTGGAGAAGTGACAGGTATATGAGGGATATCCTTGGGCTCATTGGAGGGTCGATTCTGTCAGACGACTGTCTGAAGGATTGAACATCCCACTATACATACCGAGACCGACGCACGTTCACAAAGTGTAAGGTAGGTATTTAAAATCGGTACAAATCTCAAATTTGCCCTGAGTCGATTGAGTAAGCAATGCGTCGAAGCAGGCCCGTAACCAGTTCTGGTGCATTTTTGGATGAAAATCCATCGAGTCTGTCCCGCAGACAGCTCTGAGTTACGATAATTTCGGTAGGTGTGAATACCTTAGGGTAGGTAACCCTACTTTTACTGCTTGGTAAATCCATGTATATGTATCGAGTCTGTCCCGCAGACAGCTCTGAGTTACGATAATTTCGGTATGTGTGAATACCTTATGGTAGGTAACCCTACTTTTACTGCTTGGTAAATCCATGTATATGTATCGAGTCTGTCCCGCAGACAGCTCTGAGTTACGATAATTTCGGTAGGTGTGAATACCTTAGGGTAGGTAACCCTACTTTTACTGCTTGGTAAATCCATGTTTATGTATCGAGTCTGTCCCGCAGACAGCTCTGAGTTACGATAATTTTGGTAGGTGTGAATACCTTAGGGTAGGTAAACCCTACTTTTACAGCTAGGTAGTAACTCAATTTCCAGATGGAAGTTTAGCATAAAGTGTTTCGAGGTGGTTTTAAACCGATTTGACAACCTAATAAAAGGATAGGTAACACTACTTCTTATAGATTCATGTTATGTACCAAACTAACAAATTTTATCAAAACTTTTCCGAGTGCATGGCGGTGCAGTTCCTCAAACTGTCCTGATATGCATTCTAGTTACTTGTTAAACGCAGATATGCGTAAAACGCTTGTATGTAGACACGTATCGTAAAAACTATATATTATAGAACACTCATTTACCTTGTGGGTTTAACAGATAAAGTGAAGAATCCCGCGATGATGAAGATGATTACACTTTTCGTCGTCAATAACACTTTTTGTGCAATTTGCGTTCTATTTCTTTTAGTGTTTTGTTTATGAAGTCAAAATCACCTTCGTGTTTTATTTTCGGCATGTTTTTTGTAAAAATTAACACTTATTTCGCAAAAATTTAAAAATTTCGTGCGCTGTGGCGGAGCACTAATATGTGAATGAAACTGAGGGTAAGACCGCGGCGACGGGAGAACATAGCAGTAAAAAGTTTTATTGAGTACCCTCTCAACATTAGTGTGCTAGTGGTGTCATCTATGTGAAACTACGTTGTTGCAATGATTTAATTTCAGGTTATTGATCTCGAGGACGAGGCACGAGTATAATAATAATAATAAAAACCATTTATTTCCCTTTACAAATTTCACAAAAACATTTCACTATCTATACTACTATTATATAATATTTTTCGACGACCTCTGTGGCGCGGCGGGTGAAGATTGGCCTGTGACGCAGGAGGTTGCTGGTTCGATTCCCGCCTCGGAACAAATATTTGTGCGATCGCAGATGTTTTTTCAGGGTGTTCTGGGTATTTTCTATGTATAATAAAAAATATCTATCTATGTAATGTATATTGTATTAAGTATATCAGTTATCTAGTACCCATAACACAAGCTCTGCTTAGCTTGGGGCTAATGTTAGATAATGTAGTGTGAACTGTGTTTTTTTTAATTTATTTTTTTGTTATAAAGAGGAAAGATTTGAATGTTTGTTTGCAATGAATAGGCTCCGAAACTACTAAACCGATTTTAAAAATTATTTCAATGTTGGGAAGCTACACTATCCCCGGGTGACATAGACTATACTGTATTTTGTAAAAAAAAATGGGATTACTAAAACTCCAATAACAAATTTTTTAGCTAAATTATCAGCGAGAAACATAAATGGGGGGGTTGAGGGGGAACTGCTTTAGCATATTTTGATGGTATTTGGTGGCAAGTTGCTAGTATTAAATATAATCCAACACAGATTGTTACGTGTAATGATATCTCACATGAATGGGATCAGATGTTCCAACCTAATTAACAGTTAATTACAAAGTGCACAACTACTAGGTTCATTATCCATCTTATCGGTACAGTGCGACACAAGTGTAAGGTTTAATCAACTGATGTCAAATAACCAAAGGTAAAAATCACATAACAAATAACGCCAGCAAACGACTTTCATGAAAGATGGAATGAGCCAAATTTTTTTTTTGCCAGACTGTTCTCACTTAATTTTCTAGCGCCAAGCTAAGCATAGCTTGTGTGATGGGTACTAGATAACTGATATTACTTATATAGATATTTTTTTATTATTCATAGAAAAGACCCAGAATGTTCCGAGGCGGTAATCAAACCCGCAAACTCCTGCGTTGCAGGAGCGCATTTTCTAGCGTTTACCAGAATTTCCTCGTAGATCTTAGATTTAAGCAATCAAAGTTTAATTGAATTGGTCAGACTGTGTGCGTCTGGATATAAATAAAACTGTTCAACTAATTAGCGAAGTGGTACCTCTGAACTGTGTAGCACTGTACCGTAATCCCGGGAACTATTGGTGCGCAGACCTGTGATATTCCATATGACTGAACAATGGGATTGTGGATGACGTAATGTGATGAACAAGTGGATTTGAATTCTAATAATAGCTGGCGGTAATGTTCATTTCTGTTTTGTTCAGTGACTGATACCTTTAATCGGAGTATCGATACGGTATTCATTGCTTAGAAGCTTTAGAACTTCATAATCATCATCATCAGCCTACATAAGTCCACTGCTGGATATGACCGCCCCATAGAATGTCACGACGAACGACGCCTTGAGCGGTCTCCATCCAACGAATTCACGCGACCATTTTATTTTTAACCCCCGACGCAAAAATGGCGGGGTGTTATAAGTTTGACGTGTGTGTGTGTGTGTGTCGGTGTGTGCCTGTGTGTGTGTGCTTGTGTATGTCTCTGTGTATGTGGCTATGTGTGTGTCTGTTTGTGGCATAGTAGCTCTCGAACGGATGAACCGATTTTTTATTTTTTTTTGAAATGTGAATTAGTCGGGAGTGCTTTAAGCTATGTTTGATCAAAATTGGTTCAGCCGTTTCATTACGTTTAGGGTATTTTAAATAAAAAAAAAAAAAAAAAATTACTCCTTGATTGACGGATCAAGCAGATGATGGCTCACCTTATGTTAAGTGGAACCCTCTGCTTATGAACAGTGCACATGGGTCACGACCACCTTCCCTATGTGGCATTGCACTATGCCCGCCATCCTGAGACAAAGATGAAAGGACTCATGTGCCTGTAATTTCACCGGCAATCATATCATTCAAACAGGAACACAGCAATGGGAGCACTACTACTTTGCGGTTGAAATAGGTATCGTGGTAGTACTTCCCCGGACACTCTTTCACTAGAAGCTCTACTACTACCTATGTTTGGTATATATCTTGTTTTTTTTTTATTTTATTGGATATCTTTTGTCCTCCGGTTTGGCATCATCATCATCATCAGCCTATATCAGTCTACTGCTGGACATAGGCCTCTCCCAATACGCGCCATTTAGACCGATTTCCAGCTCTTCCCATCCACTTTCTACCAGCCGCCTTACGCAGATCGTGGCTCCACCATAACCGAGGGGCCTGTGAACCGACACTACGTTTACCAAGACGTGGTATCCACTCCAGAAAACGGTTACCCCAGTGGTTGTCGTTTCTTCAGCCTATATGCCCAGCCATTGTCAGTTTGCGGTCGCCATCCAAGAACATTCATTCTCCGGTTCTGCGAGCTGTGGCCTGTCCATTGCAACTTCAAATCGGTAATTCTGAGAGCTATTATGAGAAATGACTTAGATTGAGCTACAGGCTACTTTTTATCCTAGTAAACCACAAGCAAGCCACGGGCAAAAACGATATCCAAATAAAACCTTAGAAAAATTAATGAATGATGTACTACACAAAATAATGACTTCCAGTTTTTCAAAGTTCACAGAAGTTCAATTTAAAATCAACTGGCAACATCCCTTCAATGTAATCAAATTATTTTTGTCACCGTGAAAAATGGGGAAACATTTTTCTCCTTTTGATCTTGAGAAAACAAGTTGCTTTCGATATTTTAAGTAAACATCAATTTCGTTTAATGACCTGCTCTTTGAATAATAAATTTGGATTATCATTTTAAATTATACTGAACCTTTTGAGATATTTGCTGGATCGTATTTATGTCTCGTTAAGATGAGTTAGAATGTATACAGTTAATAATACAAACTTACGTACTAGTCTTTGAGGTTTTTCAAAGAAAAGTTTATCTTATAATATAATCTACGATATTATGCTACGTTGTCGTCGTAGCTTTGGCTACGTGCTACGTCGTAGAGCCAAATTATTTACTCACTGTTTTTCAAACACTTATTTACATAATGGCGTGGACGGTTTGACGTTGTCGGCTGGATCTGATCAAATTAATCTTCAACCTACAGACCATTTACCGTAAGATGTCCCCATCCTACGGTAAACGGTCTGTAGGTTGAAGATTCATTTGATCAGATCCAGCCAACTACGTCACACCGTATATTGTGCTATTTACGATATTATTTTACGTTGTCGTCGAAGCTTTGGCTACGTACTACGTCGTAGAGCCAAATTATCTACTCAGTGTTTTTCGAACACTTACTTCCATAATGGCGGTTTGACGTAGTTGGCTGGGTCTGATCAAATTAATCTTCAACCTACTGACCATTCACCGTAAGATGTCCCCTGCATGGCTAGCACTATTCCCAAGGCAGGGGACATCTTACGGTGAAATGGTCTGCAGTTATGCTTCCTTATGGAAGCCAATCCAGTTCCTTCTTTGTACAACATCCAATCCCAACAGATCGGTTTGTATTTCCATACTGCATTTAGAGAACGCAAAGTAGCGTGATACACCTCCAATCCAGATTGCGCCCCAGATTTTCATGAGAGTGCCTGTAGGTAGCCAATTTAATTTACCGTTGTGACCACGCGAGGTATTTGCATAAATACTTGCATAATAAATTTAAGTACTTACCTATGTGTTTAAGAGTGAGTAACGCAAAAATGTAAATATTATTGTGGTTTTACGTTAATACGTATTCAAGGGTTAATTTGAATTTAAACACTTCATCTGCATCATGGCAGACATGAAATTACATATGTGGTGTATCAAGTTTTTTTTTTATATTTAAAAGAGATAACGAACGCGGCCCGTTCATAAAAAGGAGGTGGTTCTCAATGAGGAGTTTTCCAAGTGTCATTTTAGTATTATTCATCATATTCTCGCTAGATGGCGTTGGTGACAGTTTTGGTAACAGTAAATATTTCAAAATACGTAACTATCGCAAATATATTAATTATTACTACAATTTCAACGATTTTTTATTTTTTTAAACTATTTACTTTGGCTGATTGAAGTTCTCCACTGCCATGTTAAAATGTAATAAGTAGGTAAATAGGTACCAATAGTAAGGCGAATTATATCTCTTGCCGATGAAAGGACTAAACTGAAAATTCATTCATTTATGAACCAAAATATTTTTTTATTTGAATGGATATACTTCCAGATTTGACCCATTTTCAACCCTAGCTTTGAAGTCAGGCATTGAATAGTTTTTTATATCTATTAATTTTAACTTTTTTATTTTAAGGGACGGTTAAATTAAAAATCATCATCATTTATCATTTAAATTTTAAGAAAATATTCTGAAATACTAGGAAAATTAGGGGATAAATCCCAGCGTTGAATGATTTTTTTTATAGTAAAGAATTATTTATCTGAGTATTGTACATGATTTATTCCGGTAAAAATTCTATCTATGATAGACATTTTTCTTAGGCCATCAAGGCTATGGCGTCCTCATGTTGTAGAAACAATATGGTCTTTACCCTAAACGACCAAGTTTCTATTCCTACCTGCTAGAGTCGGCATAAAACTAAAACATTTCACTCCACGCTTACTTTGTATGAGCCATTCATCATAAAGTTAATGAACAGAGGCTTACAAATCTTGCGCTATCCAAATGCTTGCGTCTGAATACGCTAGAACGATGCTGAGACAAAGAAAAGGTAAATATGAGGCGCGCTCGGCTTGAATTATGAATATCTCGGAATGTCTCTGGTTTTACGGGTACAAAGAGTGAACTTTAAGGAAAAAGGGTTTTTTACATACATACATAAACTCACGCCTGTTTCCCGGACGGGTAGGCAGAGACCACGGATTTCCACTAGCTACGATCCTGAGACACCTCTTCTGCTTCATTTTTAAAAAATGAATGTTTTTTAAAGGGTTTGTTTAACTTATAAATATGATTTCTGGGAGGGACCGTGATCCAGAATTGGATTTATTGGGTTAGTCTCTTTCATTGGCAAAAATTTAGTAGTAGTAGAGTTTTTTTTGTGAAGGAGTTCGTCCGGGGATGTACTATCCACCATACCTATTTCTGCCGCAAAGCAGTGGTACTTGCATTGATGTGTTCTGGTTTGAAGGGTATGGTTGCCGGTGAAATTACAGGCACATGGGACTTTTTATCATTATGTATCAGGGTGGGTGGCGGGTGCAGTACAAATCCACATAGGGTGCGTCCTAGGTGGATGTGTCCTATTGCACTGTTAAAAGCAGAGATTACCGCTTAACATATTATGGGTCATCTGATTGATCCGTCATTAACGAAGTTAAAAAAAAACACATTTAAAGATTTTTATTTTGAGTCTTTATTGTGTTATGACTATTAATAATTCAGTTAGCAAAAACAGTAGACCGATTTTATGTTACACAAAGTCATAAATAATATTGAAATTATTGAACATGGGCAAAACATATAAAACTAAATTATGCATTTTCTTATCAAGGGAAAGAAAAACACTGGAAAGGTTGTCTTCACTAATTTGTACCAGAAGAACAGTCACCACTTTTCTTACCTATGATAGTCCTCCGTTCGTGAGGTCTGAAGTCTCACTACTTGCTCTACGTGTAGTTATAGTGTAAACCGTAACTTTTAATCAATTTTGCCCAGCCCAACTCCTTCGTACATTGTACAGGTCGCGCAACGAGTTTTTAGCGCTGACCTTCAATGCGCAATAGTAATTTTTTGGGTCTGTTAAGTGAATGCGCAATCAATCCCACCGCTTTCGCCGAGTGCTCATAACACGTTGCGCGGCCTATAAGCGAGTATGAGTTTTATGAGGCGTGTTTCCTTCAGATTAAAATAGTCCATGCTTAATCTTAGACGACGCCTACCCTACCGTCCATCTAATTGTAGGATTGTACTGATCTGTGATATTATTCGACAGCGTTGGAGAATTAGATAGTTAGAATTAGAACCCGACTAAATTAGCAGCTGATATAAAGTCTGCAGTCTGCCGTCTTAAGGTTCTAGAGTTGCGATAACGAACTGGGTGACTTAGTGTAGGAAAGCCCCCCGTCTCGATGGACCGACGACATTTTAAAGGACGAAGGAAGTCGGTGGGTGGTGGATTAAAACTGTTGGTTGTGTTATTCTTAGGGGAGGGCCTATGTCCCGCAGTGGACTTCTATACACTGATGCTGATGATGATAATAATATTATAAGCAAAAGGATTTAAAAAAGTACCTCTCTTTTCCACGCTGCAGCTTTCAGGGTGGACATAGATTACATAGTTGCCAACCTTTGAGAAGACGGCACTTGAAGAATAAGATTGAATTTATTTGAGCCATTCTGCGACAGAACAGTTAGGTTAACTCACTCAAAATGTACCCAAGGAACAGTGCTAAGATTTGATAAATACCTAAGCTGAATCGTTCACTACAAACCCGTGCTGGTATCGACGGGGCGGGCATACGAATAACCAACCCTACGTGCCCCGTCTGAGCTCAGTGAATTTAATAAATTATTGCGGTTCAAATGTTCAGAATTTCGTGCAACTGGTATCGATTGAATTGACGTGGAACGTCTTGTTTCCACTAACGCCAAACGGCATAAAAGTTAAATTGAACATGGCAACGGCATGTTAAATTATCATAGGTAGGTATCTCAACAAAATAAACATACTCGTAATATGTCAATATCTAAAGACTTATTACAAAATGTGTTATTACTGGAAGAAAGTTGATAGAGTAGTAGTAGAGCTTTTTTGTGAAAGAGTTCGTCCGATGAAGTACTACCACCGTACCTATTTCTGCCGCAAAGCAGTAGTGCTAGCATTGCTGTGTTCCGGTTTGAATGGTAAGGGTGCCGGTGAAATTACAGGCACATGAGACTTTTCATCTTTATGTCTCAGGGTTGCGGGCGCAGTGCAATGCCACATAGGGTGCGTCCTAGGTGGACGTGACCTATGTGGTAATGCACTGTTCATAGGCAGAGGTTACCGCTTAACATCAGGTGGGCCTCTTGCTTGTTCCGTTATCCAAGTAGAATAAAAAAAAAAAAAAAAGCGTAGCTGTGTCAATCTTGGGAAGCAATGAGCTCACCACTAGTCACGTCTATTATATTCCACAATGGTGCAACTCACCGTGAAAAGAGGCCCATTGAAGCTCTGCCTACCCCTTCGGGAAAAGAGGCGTGTGTTTAAGTATGTATATAGGTATGTATGCCATCATCATTAAAACTGACCGCAATGAACAGCTCATTTTCTTGAGTTTTGTAAGTGTGATAGTGATTTTTTTCTGGTAGATTATTATTAAATATAAATATCTTCATGCATATTTATACCATACATTTTAGGAACACAACAAAGGAATACATTCATTTACAGAAACAATAATATAAGTAGGAATGTGTAAAATGAAAAAATACAAATATGTCAATTGAGCTATCTGAAGATTGTTGCAAATGATCTAAACCAAACAAATTATAATAACAAAGTAAAAAATGAATAATAACAATGATTCATAAGACTCAGTGCTCACCGAAATATTTCCAAGTACTGTGAATCTATACATGAGCAAACTATGCCATCAATTTCTAATACATTCTAATATTTAAAAAGAGTAAAATCATTGAATGATCCCTGCTGTGTCGGCCAGACCATTGCACAAGAAAAACCATCCAAGCAGCCAGCCAGTTGCCGAGCGCCTAGCCATCATACATATTATAAAAACTATCCAAGCGGCCAGCCAGTTGCGTAGCGCCTAGCCATCATACATATTATAAAAACCATCCAAGCGGCCAGCCAGTTGCCTAGCGCCTAGCCATCATACATATTATAAAAACCATCCAAGCAGCCAGCCAGTTGCCTAGCGCCTAGCCATCATACATATTATAAAAACTATCCAAGCGGCCAGCCAGTTGCGTAGTGCCTAGCCATCATACATATTATAAAAACCATCCAAGCGGCCAGCCAGTTGCCTAGCGCCTAGCCATCATACATATTATAAAAACCATCCAAGCAGCCAGCCAGTTGCCGAGCGCCTAGCCATCATACATATTATAAAAACTATCCAAGCGGCCAGCCAGTTGCCTAGCGCCTAGCCATCATACATATTATAAAAACCATCCAAGCGGCCAGCCAGTTGCCTAGCGCCTAGCCATCATACATATTATAAAAACCATCCAAGCAGCCAGCCAGTTGCCTAGCGCCTAGCCATCATACATATTATAAAAACTATCCAAGCGGCCAGCCAGTTGCCTAGCGCCTAGCCATCATACATATTATAAAAACCATCCAAGCAGCCAGCCAGTTGCCTAGCGCCTAGCCATCATACATATTATAAAAACTATCCAAGCGGCCAGCCAGTTGCCTAGCGCCTAGCCATCATACATATTATAAAAACCATCCAAGCGGCCAGCCAGTTGCCTAGCGCCTAGCCATCATACATATTATAAAAACTATCCAAGCGGGCAGCCAGTTGCCTAGCGCCTAGCCATCATACATATTATAAAAACCATCCAAGCAGCCAGCCAGTTGCCGAGCGCCTAGCCATCATACATATTATAAAAACTATCCAAGCGGCCAGCCAGTTGCCTAGCGCCTAGCCATCATACATATTATAAAAACCATCCAAGCGGCCAGCCAGTTGCCGAGCGCCTAGCCATCATACATATTATAAAAACCATCCAAGCGGCCAGCCAGTTGCCGAGCGCCTAGCCATCATACATTTTATAAAAACCATCCAAGCGGCCAGCCAGTTGCCGAGCGCCTAGCCATCATACATATTATAAAAACCATCCAAGCGGCCAGCCAGTTGCCGAGCGCCTAGCCATCATACATATTATAAAAACCATCCAAGCGGCCAGCCAGTTGCCGAGCGCCTAGCCATCATACATATTATAAAAACCATCCAAGCGGCCAGCCAGTTGCCGAGCGCCTAGCCATCATACATATTATAAAAACCATCCAAGCGGCCAGCCAGTTGCCGAGCGCCTAGCCATCATACATTTTATAAAAACCATCCAAGCGGCCAGCCAGTTGCCGAGCGCCTAGCCATCATACATATTATAAAGTCAAAAGTTGAAAATTAAAATATTTACCAAGCAATGCTTCGTGATTACTTGTCTCACGGTAAACACAGATAAATATCTGTTATAACTTATTTGATTACAGCAGACAGTAAGTTATGACGCCGTGACAGGCAGACAAATGCTGCCACGTTGCCAAACTCCAGGGAGCGAGGGTACAATCATTCCGTATTGCTTTCTTTGCGCTGATTGAGATACTTGAAATTGTACTGAGGTGCAGAAAGCCAGAAAATAACTTTAAAAAAGAAATAGGCCCAGTGTGAGTCGGACTCGCGCACGAAGGGTTCCGTACCATTATCTATAAAAACCGGCCAAGTGCGAGTCGGACTTGCGCACGAAGAGTTCCGTTCCATTATCTATAAAAACGGCAAAAAAAAACACGTTTGTTGTATGGGAGCCCCCCTTATAATTATCTGTTTTATTTTAATTTAATTATTTATTTATAAAGTGAATATATTTTATTCACTTAATATATATTCTGGTAATATTTCAAGCGTCTACCTGTAGCTGTTATCAATATCGAGGAAAAACGTGCAAAAAAATCAAGTTTGTTGTATGGGAGCCCCCTTATTTTTTTTTATTGTGACTACAGAAATACGTCATCTGTGAAAATTTCAACTGTCTAACTATCACGGTTTATGAGATACAGCCTGATGACGGAAGGACAGATAGACAGACAGACGGACAGTCAAGCCTACTAAGGGTGCCGTTTTACCCTTTGGGTAAACCCTAAAAATTTACTAAGAAAGCACGGTTAAAATGTCAATGAACTGGAGCCCAGACCGTCACAGTCGTAAAAACCGGCTACATAATAAATAAATAAATAAATATTGCTGGACAGTTCACACAACATCATCTAGCCCCAAGCTAAGCAGAGCTTGTGTTATGGGTACAAAACAACTGATATACTTAATACAATATATTACATAGATACATAGAACACCCTGAACAAATTGCGGATCGCACAAATATTTGTTCCGAGGCGAGAATCGAACCCGCAACCTCCTGCGTCCCAGGCCAACCTTCGCCCACCGCGCCACAGAGGTCGTCATAATAGGTAGGTATGTGTTCGGTGCCGATAATTTTATTACAAATTCGGCAAATTAATAATTGGATACTTACTATTCGCTTCATAGAACTTCTGAAATAGCAGAAGTTCAAGAGATATTAATTGTTTGTTATGATAAACTTGATGGGACTAAATCCAGCTCCATCCACCGCTTTCCTGCGACCTCTACAATGTATTTGGTCCATCAAAAGTGGTCCATCAATGTATTTCATCCATCCTCTTTTGCGTCATCCGGTTTGGTCGAGAAGCTTTCTTCCCCAACAGAAACCACAGACAGAAACATAAACCCACAGTTTACACAGATAGGTAACTGACTGATACATACATATACATATACATTTATACAGGTACACACATATATGTATATTTATACAGGTATAGTATACATTTTAGAAGCTTTTATTTAACTTGCAACGTAATGTTTGTCTGGGTGGAATCCGGGTGGACTCTTGCAACTGAATTTTAAAGCAGTTATCCTCAACCGGTTGAGATGAAATTTGGTATACCTGTCAAGTTCCAATGACAATAAAATTTGGTGGTGACAGCGAGCTGATCTGATGATGGAGATGGAAAGTGGACAACGGAACTCTTCGCCGTGTTAAGGCTCATTTTGAGCAGCACACGGTTACGATCACTAATTTTATAAAAGCTTATTTTGAAAAATAAATTTTCCACAAAAAAATATTTCACATACTAATAATCACACTGTATATGAACAATAGTTTATATAGGTACCAACCTATTCACATCAGACATTCCCTTTAGTTACATAAGTTAAATTAACTCTATTTGGCGCTATTTCATGTGTGCTTATGGAAGTTAAATTCATTAATCGCTCGCCGGTCGATTTTGGTGTTTATTTTAACTTACGCAAATTACAGTGATCTCTCTGCTTAAGCTTGTTTGATCAGGGTTTGACTGGTGAAGAGATATTACATTTAAGCATTTGAAAGATATTTAAGGTATAGTTCATACGAAAAGGCTTCTTTATCCTGATAACAGGTGGGCCATTTACTAGTACCGACATTCAAGTAGCTAAACAAAATTTGTACATACTCAAAAAACTAAAAAAAGTGTGAAAATATATACAAATTTGAAAATCCCTGACTTTTTTTAGTATTCCAACACCAGTTCTCATACAAATTAAACTGCATTGAAATCGGTGCACCCATTTTACCCTTGATCCTATTCATCGTATTCTGGTCATCATCAGACCTGGAGTTTGCGGGAAAATACCTCAAACATTAAGATTTAGCTTCAGCAGTACCCTAAATCCTTTTCATCCTATGCTGCTCATCATCAGACCCTGGAGGCTGATGTCGTGGAAAATGAACAATTACAGCTCACATTGAAGGTTTAATATGTATCACATATCAACTGAAAAAATCCTGAGACCCCGTGACCCCTTTCCGTGTTGCTCGATGGTTTGGGAGCTATGATGTGACAAACAGACACACAGATACACAGATATACAGAAACACACGTCAAATTTATAAGACCCTAATTCTTCATCGGGTTTAAAAATCGACATATTGGATATATGCCTCCACCATAGAATGCCATGATGAACGGTCTTGAGCCGCCTCCATCCACTGCCTTCCTTTTGGCAAAATTCAATCTCACTTAGTCATAAGGATCTTGCAAGGTACCATATCATGTGAATGCTGGCAGGCCACATATGACAAAGAACTGGCAACTTTTTTATTCAGCATCACATTATGGGCGGTTCAACAGTTAATTAGCCAAAATAATTTGCCGAATGTTTTCACACATACCTTGGAGTATTTCAATCTTTTTCACTATGTTGGCTCAGATTAGCAATTGCTTTTTTTTCATTTCTTTCACAAATCTTCTAATAAGTATGGTTGCCAAACACAACAAATGCAGAACTGAAAGGCCGCAGTCCTATATGATCTACTTATAAATTAATGTGCCACGAAATTACGTATTTACCTACTTACCTAGTCAATGGGAAAATTGGTTTCGGGATCCACTCAACTGTCCGTTCCTTGCAGCGATCGGCGTTTGACAGCCCTAGACATTCGTTCTTTCTGCCTTGAATAGAGATGGGGATTGACAATATTCTAATGTACATGTCTGTTTATAAATACAACCTAACATTATTAAGCTTTGACAAGAACATATGTGTGGTGTGTCCGGCCTAAGAATAGACCCCTCCGTCTCCTCCCGTGGATGTCGTAAAAGCCGACTAAGGGATTACCCGGACTTGCTGATAAGATTCGTTGGTATAAGATTTGTCCTGGCTGCTAGCTTATTATGGAATGTGTTATTACTGGAAGAAAGCGTTAACCGAGTCAGTCGTGGAAAGCAATGGCGGCGATGAGCTCACCACTTGTCACGTCTATATTCCACGATGGTGCAACCCACTGTGAAAAGAGGCCCATTGAGGCTCTGCCTACCCCCCTTCGGGGAAAAAGGCGTGTGTCTATGTATGTATGTAAGAACATATGGTTTTTTTTGTGAATCAATATTTTTCAATAAAAGCTATTATAAAATGTACATCTGACTGATCATGATGATGAAATTAGTTAACAGAACCGCGAGCTGATCAAAAGGAGCCCAAACACGGCTAGTTTACTATTAACCATCGAGGAGTCCACCTTCCATCTCCATCATCAGATCTGCTCGCTGTTACTATAATATTGTATTGTCATCGGAATTTGACTGATATGCAAAATTTCAGCTCAATCGAACGAGGCTAACTGGTTCAAAATTCAGTTGCAAGATTTCACGGACACACATTACAACATACAACATTGCAAGTTAAATAAAAGCTTTTAATTAAAAAAACACAACTATCTAGCCTCTAAGGTTTGCTGGAAGAAAACTCCTTAGGGTTAAGTTCGCCTTTGTGTATGTCTTTTGTAATATTTTTTTGTAAATAATGTCTGTGTACTATAAATATCCAAGATTATTTTCAGTGTTCTTTTAAAAATTATGAAACGGAACCCATAGGTATTGGAAATGAAGTATTACCACCATACCCATGTATTTCTGGCGCATTTCTGCTGCTATTTCTAAACACAGAACTCCCCTCATTTTGATTGGGGCTTAAAAATAAAACAAATAATTTTTTGATTTTAGTTTAAAACAAAAAGCTTTTTAACAAATATTTAAACTTCGGTACACGAACAAGATGACAAAAACTTCAGACTTTATCGTGGTCTTTATCCAGTGACTGACGTTTTAAAATCGACAGCTCCTGAAAAGAAAATACTCACTCACAAAAAGAATTCAAGACGGGACCTGTCAATTTTCCTTAAAAAATTAGCAGTCCCCAAAGGTTTCGAGGGGAATCATAAATTCAAGGGTGGTAGGTACTTTCGAGATTTCATTCGCATTCCCCATAAGAACACGGGCCCTACGCGATAAATTATGACCATCAATAACACGGCAACGCTGTGTCAACAAATATATACATACCTACAGATAAATATATAAATCTTTGCTTACATTTATACTTTCGAATGTTTATCCCACACCTTACATGTAATAAGAAAGGTTGTCGACAGTTTTTGCTATGCTGATAAGTAGAGCTAGTTGAAAAAAAAACTTAGGGTTTTGTGCAGAGTCTTGAGTGTTTTGAAATAAGTTTGGAACCATGCCACTAATATCATAACTGTCAAAGATATATTGTCTGGATGTTTGGATGTTTGTTCAATCACGCTGAAACAACTGATCTGATTTCGATGAAATTTGGTACACAAATAGGTTATGAGCTGGATTAAGCTAGGATTAAGCTGGGTTATCCTACTTTTTATCCCGTTAAAACAATTATTCATCACTTTACAGTCTCACGAGATTTATTATTAACTTTTGATTTTTACAATTACCTGGTGACACTTATTTACTTATAGATACATCAAATAATTAAATATTTTTTTTTATTTTTTTTATTTCAGTGTATTGTAGAACTGTCAGATGGTAAGGTGATTAGTAACACAAACGTTCATTTCTAAAACAAGTTTAATTTCGTAATTAAATAGATTTAAATTCTGAAAAAAAAACAGTATATTATCTAATGCTTTATTTCGCTCGATCGAAAAAATCTTAATTATGTCCTTTTGTGGGTCAAAATTTTATGTTTTTTTTTTAATTTGGGTTACCTACTAATGCTATATGAAAAAATATCCAAAATAATGTAATTGGTACTTACTAGTGAGTCAAGGTGATCATTTGAATTTGTGTTACTTGGAAGCAAAATAAATATTAAAAAAACTATAAAAATCTCACACAAAATGGTCTCTGTCTCAGCATGAGCCAGTTGTAAACACGTTACAACCAACGCATTGCCAGTGCAATGGATACGTCCTGTGGCAGTACACCGCGCCAATCATCCTGCGAAATGTTGTAAAGTCTCATGCCCCTATAATTTCACCGGCCCCATACCCTTCGAACCGGAACGCCGCAATCTCCGTTACTTTTAGCGGTATAAATAGGTATGGTTAATACTTCCCCAGACGTATTTTTACTGCTAACTAGCTCTGCTGCTACTAACTTCCAACGATGTGAATTTTCCTAACCAATAGACGCTTCAATAAATAAAGCCAAGGCTAACTAAAAGCTCGTACTGCGTCCGTAGTACCTACGTCCTTTTATTTCTTTCGAAAAGAAACCTTTTCCCCGCGGGAGTACCACCGTTGCGTTTAACGAGAAAACTGGTCGCGGTTAGAATTGCATGAGTTTGGTAGCCGGATACTTTGTTAATTTTACCTATACATCAAATGGCCGGATAATTAGGTTAGGTCTTAGAAATATTAAATAGTTTTATAACTAGCTGACTGATTTAATTATCAAAGGCATTTATTTAATTATTATTAGCTTTAACTGCCATAAAACCAGTAATTACTGAATAACATGACTTGTTTTTTGAACTGAAAACGCCAAGTAAACCAGATGATTAACCTTCCATAAAATCAAATAGTGCCAAACCGTAAACCTAAAATACATAATAAAAAAAACCTGACAATTTATAAGAAGCATAACCTAACTATAGGAGTGGAATAGACTACCACCTCCACTTTCTTTCCTGAAAACTATAATTTGGGTCTCTTCAAAGCTAAAGTTAATAGGTGCCTTCTAGACCTTTGTGCTTCATCACATGCTCGGCCACATCGTCACCAACCAACAAGCGAGATCGTGGTTTAAAAAAATCTAATGTTCAAAAAAGGCAGTGTAGTTAATGTCAAAATATTCACATAAAAAGCCGGATAAAGCCAAGCACTATTCGCGGATGAAATTTCAAGTGTAGGTACCTACCCTTGCAGGGTTCAATCGAAATAACCACAAACATTCGTTCTCGTTTTCGATTCCTGTCACATCCCCCCCATCACGTAAAGGTTCGGGTCTGGTAGGAGCACTTCCAATGCGTATTCGGAAAGCATTCGAGATTCTTGAACGCTGTAATCGGGGTTTCGATTAATTTTGCTGGTATTTCATAGGTTGTATTCTGTTGTAATAGATTTTGACGCTTGTTTAAATTCCATGTTCATGTCAAGATAGTGAGCTTAGGACGATAGCTAACTTTATTATTAGACTTACTTCGAAGAAATTGTTTTAAATAACTTGTGTAAACGAATTGGAGCGAATCTAATCCACCTGAATCTCAATTCAAACTACCACTAGAGTGTTTTAAGAGTTTTTATAGGAGTTTACTCCTTTGGGCTATCCAAACAGTGGATAAGGAAAAGATTGACGCATTTGAGATGTGGTGCTGGAGGAAAATGTTGCGCATCCCGTGGACTGCGAAAGGAACCAATAAGTCCATACTTGACCAACTGGCCATCAAGATCAAACTCTCCACCATCTCTTACCAGAGAGTTCTCAGTTATTTTGGACAAATAGCCTGGAGACAGCCAGTTAACCTTGTAACACTGGTTGTAATGGGAAAACTGGATAGAAAAAGACCACGCGGCCGATCACCTGGTGGCTTGTCTGATCAAGTCAAGGCAATCACTTATACTGGCCTATCACCGCTGCCCTAAGACAAGCCGAGGATAGAACAACTTGGAAGAAGCTCGTCAGAAGAATAGACTAATAGACTAATAGATTTTTATAAATGGCTCAAGGTACGCAAATAGATGGGGAGTTATTAATCGTAAAATCGAACGATGGCAAAAGGTGAAGTACGTATTGTTCTCCCTATGCGTAACATATTCGCTCATCCTTGATCAACCTGGATTGGAGTAAACTCCAGTATTGCGTCGGAGTTGACACACAATTATTTTTTACCACGATGAGCTCGATGCTCTTGTGTAGTTCTTGCAGTAGAAATAAGAGTAGCTCTAGTTCTACTCGGAAGTTAAAAGTAGCGAAGAGGCCAAGGTGGTGTAGGTGTTGGTCTAGTCTATTGATAGAGCAAATACAACTAATGTGTTCTATTTTACTAGTAAGATTGGTATCTTCCTAAGATCGCTATCTTACTGTGACATATACAACAAAGATAGGTTAATGTTACCAATATCCGGTGCAAACTAGATTCGTTTCGTTTATCGAAATTAAATTAAATTACAAGCAAAAAGTGTTTACCTCAAAAACGCTTTTTCCCAAAGATAAACTAATAGCTAGATCGATATAAATCGACTCCGAAAACCCCCATATACCAAATTTTATCAAAATCGTTTGAGCCGTTTTCGAGAACGTGATTACAAATATATATACATATATTGGTCGTTTAATAGTATAGGATTCAGAATTATAATTTTTGGACTAGGTCAGGTCAATTGAAATATGTATGTACTTTTAACAAATTCACTTTATTTATTTCCACATAATCACTTGTTACTCCGTTCAAACGTCCACAACGAATGACGCTAGCACGGAACAGCTATACTTATATACCTGCCGGTCTCATCCCCGCTTCATAATGTCGGAACATCCGACATTATGGTCCATCATCCATCATCGGATGTTACGAACACTCCCGATTGGCTTCGACGAGTCGGGTACTGACAGTCAATCAACTACAATACTATTATTAGGTGCTATTATTAGATAAAATAAGAATCAGTTATACAATAATTATAACATAGATTACAATGATGATTCAATTAAATTTGATTTAGTTAGATTAGATGTCGTTACAATTAAACCCTAACATAATGAACTAGTGGTATGCCCGCAACTTCGTCGGCGAGGAGTTTTTTCCATACAAACTTCAACACTCCGCTGCACCCCCATAAATAAATAAATAAATAAATAATTCTGGACAACTTCACACAACATTATCTAGCCCCAAGCTAAGCCAGAGCTTGTGTTATGGGTACTAGATAACTGATATACTTAATATAATACAATACATAGATAGATATTTTTTATTATACATAGAAAACACCCAGAACACCCTGAACAAATATCTGCAGAACGCACAAATATTTGTTCCGAGGCGGGAATCGAACCCGCTACCTCCTGCGTCGCAGGCAGGCAAACCATCGCCAGCCGCGCCACAGAGGTCGTCGCCATAGGGTGTTAATTTCGAATATCCCTTTCTTAGTTCAACCCTAGACCACAAAAGTCACCTAAATCCCCTCAAAACCAATATACCCTCCAAATCTCAGGTCTATGGAGTGGTTTAGGCTGTGCATAGGCTTATGTCAGACATTGAGTGAGTGAATCAGTTAGTTAGTCACGCAACGATTTATTTTATTTTTATGAAATAACTTCCCTGGTGGTCCAGGTGGTCTACTCTCTTTCAAAGACTATGAAAGTCCAGTGGGATAATAGACTAGCCCCCTTATTCATAATCAATTGTTAAACATTTGATAGGTAAATTCGTTTTACCTATGTAATTTTACATCAGAGCCACATCAGAGCGAACAAAACAAAAGCTATTTTAATAGGTTTGTAAAATGATTAGGAATAAGGGGGTATCTAACAATGAATTCTATAAAAACGTCTGACTTAATGATTAGGCGTTGAGTCTCGATAGTTTCCATTCCATTAACATTTTACAAAGCTGTTATACAAAAACTTTAGCATCCTCAGGTGAAAAACGTAATTTTATTCAAGCTGTTTCCATCCCAACATGTATTTCTCCCAAATGTATTTTGAGAACACGTTTTCCCTCTAAACTTTAGACAACGTTAGCGCAAATCGGAAACTGTATACAGAGACTGTAGCTACTTCACCCTGATTGGTACAAGAACGGGGTTTGAAAACATAAAGATAGAGCAGTGTGACTAGATTTTATGAAAACTATTTAACCAAACGAAATAAATAGGAGATTGTTATACAAGGAGCTAAAATGATCCATTATATACGAGGTAGCGAGGGAGTAAATAGAAACCGAGTTTTAATCGATTTTTAGCGTGTGTTACACTCTACTTTTCACTACGACTGCGAGAAAATAAAATAATCCAATACAATATGAAAAATTAATTACGGTCACTACCAATTCAATTTTCAATTCGAGAAAAATACTAAAAATTTCGCGCCAATGTCTTTTTTTTTAGTTCTTCTGTAGCCGCAACGCATTGCATGCATTCTACTAAAGAGATCGCCGATTCATTCGATTCCATTTTCAAAAATAAAATGTTGTTCTTTTTTTATGAAACTGTAAAAAGTCGAGTCTTTATTCATGATTATTCTACTTAAGACCTAAAGGCTTCATCGTTTTTGTAGGCTCAGTGTCAATTGACACACAAATATAAAATAACTTATTCCCCTAGATCAAGAAATGCTATTTTTTCTTCGCTCTGGTACGCCACAATGACGGTCTTTTTGAGCAAGAGAAGTGAAAAACTAGTTGTAAATGCTCTCAAAATTCACAACGAACCAAACCACTGCCCCCACTCGATAGACCGATGCCAATTTCATTGAGATGATCTTTGTCGATAAATGACGGCGGCTCCAAGACACTTATTTGTGGCATTCTATGGGGAAGGCCAGTGGTACACCTCAAACAGCTGTAATTATGATGATGATAATGATAATTACACTCAAGGGTCATTGTTTCGTTTGAACCTAGAAGAGACTTGATAATTCCACGTCACACTGGATTTCCATAGTCAGCTTGCAGAAGTCCACTACTGGGCATACGCCTCCGCATAGAATGCCACTACATCTGATCTTGAGCAGCCTCTATCTACCGACTTTCTACGAGGTTTTGAATGTAGTCGGTCCCTCGATCGGGACATTTCTATAATCTGCCTTTGAGTAGGTATGTTTTACAATGCCACTATTATCATAGATGGTAAAGTTTGGACGTAATATGTTTTTTACTCGATTACGCCGAAACATATGACTTGTATTGAGCTAAAGCCTTATTTTTAACCAACTTCAGAAAAGGAGGAGGTTCTATGTTCGTCTGTATTTTTTTTATGTATGTTCACCGATATGTCCTACAAAACAGGACCAATTAAACAAAAATGTTTGAATGAATTTACTCCCGAGGTTGTCCCATATTCACTAAGTCGTTATCTGATGATGGAATATCAGACCAAACGAGGGGAACCTTAAAAAAATAATGACAAGTTGGTACAGTATATTCCTTAATTTTGCATAAATTTTTCAGGTGTTTGCGTCTGGGAGAAAATCTTATGCTCGTGAACTGATTGGTGAAAGCCACTGCACTTCCTATCGATTAGGAGTTAAGAGATAAACCTGAATTTCATACTTAATTTAAGAGACAAACATGTGCTAAGACATTTTATTGAAAGGTTTTAAAACGGTTAAATTTTCAAAAGTTTCAAACATGGTTGTTATAGATACTCGTAACTTTCAATTCAATTACTTATGAAAATACTTCCAAATAAACAATCTTCAAGCTTTGAAATATCTTCTTATCTCCGACCAGTAAACATTTCTTGGATCTAGAAATAAAATAACTATCCAATCTACGATATTTCCCACAGATCACGTAGAATCAATTTAAAGGATCTCCAGCGGTGGGTCAAGCAGTATAAACTAGTAAGGTGACATTTAGACAAAAGCGACCGATGTACAAAATTCCGAAAAGAGACAACAAGAGACTCGATAAGTATTTAAAACATATCTGTAAACATTAAACATATACATTCATATAACTTGGCTCAACCCAGTAGTATTGTCATTCAGCGTGGCAATGCAGCCAGCATCTTAGGGACGCTCCCATCTCGTGATTTAGATCATTAGCAGCGGTCTTCAGGTAGCACAACCGCTTAATTTGTATTTTTTTAAATATTATATATACCTGCTAATACTAGTTGTATTATTATTTCTCCTTTCTTTTTTGACGACTTCTGTGGCGCGGCTGGCGATGGTTCGCCTGCGACGCAGGAGGTAGCGGGTTCGATTCCCGCCTCGGAACAAATATTTGTGCGTTCTGCAGATATTTGTTCAGGGTGTTCTGGGTGTTTTCTATGTATGATAAAAAATATCTATCTATGTATTGTATTATATTAAGTATATCAGTTATCTATTACCCATAACACAAGCTCTGGCTTAGCTTGGGGCTAGATAATGTTGTGTGAACTTGTCCAGCATTTTTTATTTTTTTATTTCTGTATATAAATGTATATAAAAGACCCCTCAGTCTAATCCCGTGAATTATTATGTTAGTAGCCTTTAGCTTTTTGTGAAAGTATTACCAGCATGCTTATTTCTGCAGCAAAGCAATGCTCATCTTTACGTCTCAGGGTGGCGGGCGCAGTGCAATGCCACGCGTCCTAGGCGGAAAGTGACCTATGAGGTACCTAATGCATTGTTATAGGCAAAAGTTACTGCTTGACATTAGGTAGGGCAAAAAACATTACCCAACACCAATACAGCAATCACCAATTCGCCTGCCAAACATGGTGAATTCTATGAGACGGGTCTCAACAGTCGACGTCTTACGGCAGATGTTAGTTATTGTAACTCCTTCGAAGCAGTGTAACTGAAATGTGTGCACATGAAGTCATTGGTTGGTCGCTAAGTGGTTGCTGTCGCGCTTCTCAGTCTCGGTTTTTAGTCGCATGCATCCGACACCCCCTGTAGAGTGTAGACCGTCGATTTATGAAGATTGTTTTACATTTCTGGCAAAGTTGCGTGTGCAGATAGTCTCATCGTAACTCATAGGAGTACTAGGCTGGCCTGCGTGACTATTCCCCGAATGTGTACTAATATTTCTTATGAAATATTTCTCCTATATCCAGACGATTTATAAAGGTACGATGTACGTAAGTGCTTGTTTTTCATGTTTATGTGCTAAAATTGGCTCTTTTATACCCACCCAGGGAAGTTACTCTGATTCATATATTTTTGCATGCAAATTTACTCTCGTGCATTCGTTTTTGTCTATGAAAAATAAACTATGAGTTCTAAGGTAGACCCTTGGCTAATCGAGGTCATGAGAAAAATATAAATTAATTACCTATGTAGTTACATAGCTTTGTTTTTATGTTACACTGATGGAACGCCCGCGACTTCGTCCGCGTGGAGATTTTTCCACAAATACTTCAATACTCCGCTGCACGAAGTTGGAAACTCCTTTTCTAATGCACCCCTACCCTTTGATTATAATAGAAAGAAAGAAAGAAAGAAAGAAGGAAATAAAAGTTTATTTATGACTATACAAACACACACCAAGAAAAAAAACAAACAAACAAGATATGAACTATATAAAAACTAAAACAAAACAAATAACACAGATATAATAAAGGCAATTTAATAGGAATATGCCCTTCAAATTTGAAACTGCTTCTCAATGCAAAACACAAAATACTGTGTAACTTTTCCAAGGATAATTCACGTTTAATAGAAGCACGCTGTCTATTAGTGACAGTATATTAAAAGTGACGGGAATTTTCCAACTTAGGTTTTGCTTTATTTTTCGTTAGAACCATCACACGGTTGAACTTTTATCCCGGGTTTGATGAATGAACAATATAGCTAGCAGTTACATCTTTTTGATTTTCGGAAGAAAAACTCATCAAAATAATGTCACATTCACGTCGCCGCATAATCAACATCGCCCCAACGCACCAGAATGAGTCTCATGTGCAAATTCAATAATGCATAAAGACCCCCCTCACATATTGCAACCCATTGTCATGTCTCACCTCCCCCAGACAAGTGCTAAGTGTATTAGTTTTGTATCGAAACATCGTATGTTATAAATGACACTTCTATTGCAGTAAGAATAAGTTATTTTGAATCTTATTGCTTGGAGTAAAGGGTGTGCAATTTCACGAAGTGGAAAGTGAATGCACAGATGTTTTAGTCAATTCAATTCAATTCAATACATTTATTTTAGGCAACAGTGAAAAATGTACATTGTACCTAGACAAAGGCCCATAGTAATATATACCTTACAACTAACATACATATAAAGATATTTATAACTTGATCTAACACACGTGTGATCGCCGACGCGTCGCGGCCCGGGGGATCACGTGACAGAAGGCCCTTAAACCGCCGGAACTTCACCCCTTTCGCCCAGAAGTCAGAGCTCAAGTAGATCTTCAGATCCTCTGTAGGGACCCTCACCATAAATGAGCTACAGCCCACATTATGACGAGAGTCCAACCTCACGACCCTCAATCCCACTCCGACTTTCCTCTTGATATACTATGTATGTACTACATAGTACATGTGTGTACGTGTGTTGTGTACTATGTTTATGTAGTGAAATTACATAAATTATATGGTATACTTGTACTTTTATTATATACCGACTATATGTAATATACATAAAAACTGTGACGTAGAATTTTATGAACAACTATTTTATGCGGAAACAGATTTTAATTTGTCTGTGAAGAGCAGTGCATGTGACTCTATGCGGACATAAAACAGCCATTTGGGCTCAGTTTTCAGTTCAATTACAGTCAAATTGTTATAAAGAATGATGGCGAACATTCGTACATTAGTATACCTATACTTATTTTACTCAAAATTCAAGTAATAAAAAACCGGACACGAATAAACACTCATCTGTATTTAGATAAGATCTAGCCATATAAATTAGAAGTAGAGAAGTGCTATCCGGGCTATTTTGCATTGAAACCGATATCACCGTTTTTGTCTCACTAATAACCGGTGTCACGGTACAAAATAGCATTAAGCCGTTACCCTAAATCTTCTACAAAAAGCAGCTGTACTTCCCAACACCCTGACGCACATACTTTTTTATACATATTTTTTTTCAACACACTTGCTCATAGAGTTGCTCTAATTTCACCGCAATTAGGCACATAATGACACCTGTAATCAAACTGTGACTTTTTCATTGCTATTATTCACAATTGAGTTATAGAGACAGTTGAACATTTACACAGAGTGTGTATTTCTGTTTTATAATTATTTTGTTCACAAGTGTGTTGAAAAACGTCGTATGATACACGTGTGAATTGATGATTACCGTCCCGGGGTCTCAATGGCGACTCAGCGGTTATCACCAACATTACACACTTGTACCATAATGTACTATTATATTCGCCATTATAAATATTCGCCATGATCCTTTCAATTGCAATGAACACTTCGTTACAGATTTACATAATTTTAATTATTCATGCCACATTCACACCGCAAAATTACAATAAATGCACCATTCCATATGAATGCCAAAAATAACAGATATTGAAATCTGTTTGCAGTTCCTGACACATGAGATGGGGCAAGGTTATCTACGCATGTATGTCCTACAACAAAAGCCTACACTTCTCCCTATCTTATTCTTCTCCTGGCTTCTATAAGAGTCATGCCCTCAGGCCACTTACTATTGTCACGTAGCCATTCGGTTCTAGAATGGCTGGAAGTTGACGCTGGTAAAGGCCCGGCGAATACTAGCTATATACCACCCTGGTGCACGATAATCCGTGGTGACAGATTATTATATTACTAGCCACTCGCCCCGACTTTGCACGGGTAGCCCCCGGTGAAAAACAGCCCCCCCTAACCCCTACACCAAATCCCCCCCCCCCTTTGTGCTTATTCTCCTGGTTCTATGCAACCTCCCCACCAATTTTCTGCTAAATCGGTTCAGCCGTTCTTGAATTATAAGTGGTGTAACCAACACGACTTTGTTTTATATATATAGATGTAGGTAGGTGCCTAAACGAAAATACCTAACCACAGTTCTGGCATACATAGTACCTAGTTACATCAGATACAACCTACTCAAAATTTCCTTTCTTCAAAATGGCACAAACGCTCTCAGCAATGTGCCGTCGTAATGTTCGTCAGCCCCTTGAATTTTTCATTCCCTTGTGGCTCGGCAACTAAGCATTACCAAAATTGCGTCATATTTCTTTTCCCAACACACACAAGGCGGGAAATAGTTGGGGAAATTACGAGGATTGCTTCCCATCGGCGATAAGTGACGGTAATTATTTTACAAATGGTGTACTTACCGTGAAATAAAATATCGTTTTAAATTAATATTAAATGGGCAGTTGGACAGTTTTGTCCGTGATATCTGTTCTGAATTAAGGTTTCTAAGAATCCATTAACTCGTATTTCATTGTGTTTTTAGGATTCCTCAGCCCAACAGGAAAAAACGGGACCCCTAGAGGATCACTTTGTTGTCCGCCTGTTTGTTTGTTTGTTTGTCTGTCAGTCAAGACCCTTTCTCTCAGAAACGGTTGAAAGTTTCAACTTGAAATTTATACAAAATATAATGTACCGTAAAAATAACAAGCTTTTAACTCAAAGCATTAAAAAATATTGTTTGAATATGCTATAAATGTGAATATCTAATTGTTGAAATAATTGTTAAATCGTGAAAACAAAATAGCCCTAAGCTATTACTGCTACTAACAAATCTGTAATTAGAGACTTGACTCTTAATATGAGACTTTGTAACACAAAATAAATAAGTCAAAAATTAAGAATTTCTACTTATTATTTTTTTATTTTTTTTATTTTATTAAATAGGACACCCAACACAGGTTTACACTAACACATTCAAAAAACAAAACAAAACAAGGTCTTAATGTTAGTGTTCCCGTAATTATAGGGTATCACAGCGTGCGCAAGAAATACAACAATTAACAGCTTATTACAGGGATACATAGTAAATTAAAGGATAAGAAATATAAAAATACTTATTATAATACTAAGAAGAACTTATTAGAATTAGAGTTTATACCCCTTAATAAAATATGCAAGTTTGATTATGGGAGGTAAGTTACAATTAGTATGCTTTTATTCCTTGGTTGATGAACATTTGTAAGGGGACCTGTGAGTTTCGTTGTTTTATATGTTTTTATTTGCTTAAAGTTCATGCTACAATAGCACAATATAATCTGTGAAAATTACAACTGCCTACCCCTTATGGCTATCGATTTACCCCTGTTACAGAACATAGACAGATTGACAGCGTATAGGCTTAGTAATAGGGCCCCATTGGTAGCCTTTGCAATCGGAAACTTATAAACGATTGATTTATGAGGTTTGTGATGCTGTAACATACTGTTTACTGTTCATTGTGTGAGGCAGGTTGCATAGCAGTGCACGTCGCAGGAATATAGCACATTTAGGGAAGATAACCATCTTTCTAGGAAGATATTGTCACGATGCCGTCATATGAATGTCGCCTTTTGTCATAAAACCATTACTTTAGTAGGAATGGAGTAGAAGTTCAGCGCTATATTACTGCCGACAATAATATAAGTAAGTTCTAGAAGACCTGATGTTATGTGGTACCCTCTGCCTATGAACAGTGCACTACCTCATAGGTCACGTCCACTTACGACGCACCCTATGTGGCATTGCTCGGCGCCCGCCACCCTGAGACATAAAGATGAAAAGTCTCATGTGCCTATAATTTCACCGGCACCCTTACCCTTCAAACCGGAACACAGCAATGCGAGCGAGTTGTGGCAGAAATAGGTATGGTGGTAGTACTTTCCCGGACGAACTCTTTCACAAAAAAGCTCTACTACTACTCCCAACTACACCAACAAACTACATCAACTTTATCCCAAATAAAATAGTGCATAACGTAGGTGAAACCACGTGCTTACAACTAGTTACTTATAAAGAAAGGGTCTCTTCCTTACCCAATAAGTAATAATAGACGCTGCAATATCGAATATCTTATATGATATTCTATATGTATGTCAATACGCTGCGGCTTACCGAACCAGCTGAAGTTTACGCGTCAGCTGAAATTAAAGAGTTACGTACTCGAGACGGGGCCTTACTAGGGGAATCGAGTGATTAGCTTTCGAGAATGAGTTAGATACTGGCCCGTAACAATGTGGCCATAGTCATATAATACACTCACAGGCACAATTAACCGCCTACCTATATTTTTCGTCACCCTGAATGCTTATGTTAACTGGGGCTTATCTAATGTTTATTTTGTTGTTAAGTGGATAATTTAGCAATAAAAAACCACTTATAACCATATTTCGAAGAATAATTTTGTGTCAACAAAGCCTTTTTGGAATTTAGTTGTTATTTGAAATTGTTGCAGTTACGTTTCCGTGTTTACATTTCTTGTTCTTTTCTGCCATCGTGTGCGAATATTTTCATTTTAAGTTAACCCGATTAAGCAGATTTGGGACAACCTAAAGAGACGTATCCGAGCAAGATTACCGGCCCCTACGACCCTAGGAGAGCTTAAGACGGCTGCGGTAGAGGAGTGGCACAATATCCCTCAGTGGGATATTCAAAACATCATGGATGGATTGTCAAACCAGCTCCAAGAAGTCATAAGGACCCGAGGTGGTAGCACCCATTATTAAAATTGTAAATTGAAAAAAAATTGCTAGTTTTTTTTTCATTGTTAGACACATTACATTTTCATGCAAATTTTTCGCGATATCTAATTTTTGCCATAATTTTTTTAATAAACGGATTTTTTCGAATCTTTTGTAATTTTATTTATTCTTAATGGTTGCTTTTAACATAACTTCCATCAAATATGGTTCTTACTTGACGATTACTGTTAGCTGAAAGAAATACAAGGTGGGCGGTTAATTGTGCCTGTGAGTGTACTAGCGTAAGGACAGAACAGACGACGTGTAAAATGAGGCCAGGGCAGATGACGTGCATGTAAACTGACTTCCAATTTTGTTGTGTAAAAATTGGATTCTAGACGCCAACGAAAACCATCCTTACCTCATCAGTTTACCCGCAATTTGCACAAAGCGTTTCGGTTCCACCTTTGTAATGCGAACAGCTAAGGAATGAAACAAGTTGCCATCGTCTGTCTTTCCTGAAAACTATAATATGGGTATCTTTAAGGCAAGAGTGAACAGGTGCCTTCTAGACTCCAACGCCAGCCGCATCGTCACATACCAACAGGTGAGATCGCGGTCAATAGAGGGTCTACCATAGTTTAAAAAAAAAAGTTTTTAGTGTTATGACATATGACAAATTGTGTAGATTGACCGCATCTTTATATTTAAATCTATTAATGCTGCCGTGAATTGTATGGCAGATGGCGTCACAGGTCACCGGCATTGCTCGTAGAGAAAGAGCGGCAAATTTAAATAAAAACATCAAAATGGCTATGAGAAAATTGGAATAACCTAATTTGATACTTGGTAATAGCAGTGCCCGCGACTATGTTCGCTTTGAGTTTTATTCGGTTTAGTGATAAACTATTTAAATATTCAAATTTTCCGCCCTTTTCCGGTGCCAACTTTCTTTAACCAAACTCTAGAATTGGCAAGCTGATGTGGCAATGGGAAGCCCAAAATGTATGACAAGGACAACCTTGTGAAGTTGTGACAACCCTTGCACATTTTCACCGTCGCGACTGTGGTGAAATAGGAGTGGTATTTTGGGCGGCTTGAAAGGAGATAACCTACTAACCTTTTTTAAATCGATCGCATTAAGTCGGTGGATTGGGGCGGCTCTATGTGGTGCCAAAATAATCTTACTTTTTACTCTGTGCTTCTATGCACATCATGTCTTGCTAACCGGGTCTGTAACAAGTAATTAATTTTGTATAAATTCAAAAAACCCTCAATGCAATGAAACGGCTGAACCGATTTTGATCAAACATAGCTAAGAACACTTCCGACTATTTCACATTTCAAACAAAAAAGTTGTTAGTAGTAGTAGAGCTTTTTTGTGACAGAGCTCGTCCGGGGAAGTACTAACACCATACCTATTTCTGCCGCAAAGCAGTAGTGCTCGCATTACTGTGTTCCGGTTTGAAGGGTAAGGGTGCCGGTGAAATGACAGGCACATGAGACTTTTCGTCTTTGTCTCAGGGTGGCGGGCGCAGGGCAATGCAACATAGGGTCCTAGGTGTACGGGACCTATGAGGTAATGCACTGTTCATAGGCAGAGGTTACCGCTTAACATCAGGTGGGCCATCTGCTAGTTTCGTCATTCAGTAGTAAAAAAAAAAAAATAGTTCGTCCGTTCGGGAGCTACGATGCCACAGACAGACACACACACACACACACAGACGCGTCAAACATATAACACCCCGTCGTTTTTGCGTTGGGGGTTTAAAAACGACTAGGTATATTACTAAACGATTTTATGGAACAAGGAAATAAGACTGAAAATTATTGGTAAACCTGGACATCCACCGTTCCTGCCCCAAACAGAAAGTCTTCCATCATAAGGCAAAATACCGCGTAATTTGCGCGTACTCAATGTCGCGTAGATCTCAAGTAGAGTTTAGCAGCATATCTGCCTAGATGTGGTTGTGGCCGATTGAGTAGAACCATGCCCTAATGGCTGCAGGAATCGAAGTCTTCAGTTATAACTTCGTAACATTCATATTTTTTTTTAACATACTCTTTTGTTTGGTAGTTACGGTAATTCATCAATCGTGGGATAAATAAAGACACACGCCTTTTTCTCCCAAGGGGTATTTTCAACGTGAGTCACACAATCGCAGTAATATAGACGTGACCAGTGGTGAGCTCATCGCTGCCATTGATTTCCCACTACGAATATGGCTAAATCTTTCTGCCAATATTACTTATGAATCATGTACCTACAAAAATTGCCAAATTAGTTCGTAGTCATTTTACCAACGACTACCTCTGCACCACGGCGGGTGAGTAGCTGGCTGAGATGCGAGAGGTTGCGGGTTCGATTCCCGCTACGGGACAAATTTTTGTTTCGGGTCTTGATGTTATGGTACTCGTAGTTCCTGATGCTCCCGACACAGGGGATCCTAGTGTGAGATTCAGACTGTTGGGTGTGTGTATATTATATGTACCTAAATTGTACGTGTACGTTATGTGCGTAATATTGAAAACATAACGAAATCCTTGTGGGGTCGGATTATGTATATTAAGTTATGAATCGTAACTGTGCTGGATGTACCTACCAACATCAAGTACGTAAGTCCGTGGACTCGTTTAATTTTATCAAGTTTTACGTGAGTTTCCGTAGTAACTTGCTCATCAGTTTTATTCACATACCCCCATTCTACTGAGAGCGCCCTACCTAATAAATAACGGGTCATCAATAAGTGAGAGACTCTCGGTTTCGAAAACAGCCTCAATTCATCAATAAGAACCGAATTTTGTTCAAATAATTCTTAGATTTATTACGCAGAAACGGCTAAATTTGTTGCCAGAAAAATATTTTTATAACTTTGTATTTCGGGCCCAGTTTATTGAAGAAGAAAAAAATAGATAGTATGATACTTACTACACTTACTACTTACTTACTTACTTACTTAATACTTGGATGTTGGTAATACTTGGATTTGACTTGGGTTTAGATTTTCGATTATTTTGTATTCGATTCAACTTTAACTATAATGTTTTAGTTGTGGATGGACTTGAAACCAGCAATGTATAAAATGCTTAAACTTATCTTGTCAATTCATTGTTTGGAATGACCTCTTAATACTCAAAAAGGACATCCTCACTCCACAAGGAAAACAGCCTTTGGTTTCTAATCTCTGAAACAAAATAAGACTTTTCAGTCTCATGTGCCTGTAATTTCACTGGCAACCACACCCTTCAAACCGGAACACAGCAATGCGAGCACTACTGCTTTGCAACAGAAATAGGTATGGTGGTAGTACTTCTCCGGACGAACTCTTTCAAAAAAAGCTCTACTACTGCTGATGTTATACCAAAGTTGTTGACTGCTATCTCTACTTTAGTCAAACGATTAAATTACAAAGTTCCAACTTCGACAAAGAGGTCAGCCAACGAATTCAACTCGCATGAGCAGCATGCGGGAAACTACGCCACATCGTCTCGTCACAGTACCGCAGAGACTCAAGACGAAAGTCTATATCAGTACGTGATGTCAGTGATGACTTACGACACTGAGACGTGGTCGCTACCTCATACACAAGCTCAAAGTCACACAGCGGGCATGGAGAGAGCTATGCTCGGAGTTTCACTACGTGATAGTTTCCAAACTAAGGAAATCTAAGGGCTAATATAATTTTATCTGTGCTAAGGGTGCTGATTCCAAATGATCCTTGTGATTTCAATGAATAAAATACTTTTTGACTTTGTCTTTGACTTTGATTCAAAGTAGTAAAAGAAAAAATTGTAGAAGAACCATAGAAAAACTAATGTCACAGACTAAGCAAAGAATGCTCTCAGAACTAGCATGTTTAAGTGGCTACGGGCGTTCACATGGTTCACATACCTACCAAAACATATACTTCTAAAGCCTAGGTATGAAAGAAGTTTGCTTGGAGGAGGTAGTTCAATCCCATCGTCATGGCATTTCTTGCCTGTAGTCAGCAGTTTTTGACTGAGGCTGATTATCATGATGAGAGGATTAGGCAAAATCTAAGTTAGGGTGCTCCTGAGTTCATTTATCGATTTCATGGTTTTCTATCATCCCAAATGTACAATATAAAATATATTTATGATACCAAATCCCTTATTATAGCAAAAATACCAATTGTATCCATGCCTTAATAAGCTTAGCTAGCAATACACACAAAGATCAGTTTTAACCCCTTCTTAACCGTGGTCCGGTTGTGTAGTCCGGCCAGCCGGACCGTGGAAAATTTATTTTTTCGATTGTCCGGTGGCGATACTGTTTGGTTGGTTGTAAATCTGTACACTGTACCTTGGTCCGGTAATATCGCCACCGAACAATCAAAAAATACAAATTTTCCATAGTCCGGCTGGCGAACAAATCCCCCGTTAAATTGTCTCGACGCCTAAACGACACAATACATATAAATATGTCTCCATCTATCTATTGATTTAAAATTAATACAACCAACGCAATGCGATTTGATAAACAGTAAAGTCAGATCACTGTCAATATTGATGTTGACGGTTGAGGTTGACATGATCTACACTGATTTTGAAAAAGCGTTTGATCGTGTTGATCACGTCATCCTGATTCGCAAGCTTAATGAACTTGGCATACAGGGTGATCTCTTACGCTGGGTCAAATCTTATATCAGCAATAGAATGCAGGCAGTTGTTATAGGTGGAGCAAGATCTGACTTCATATCTATACCTTCGGGTGTCCCACAAGGATCTTTGCTTGGACCTCTTCTTTACCTGGCTTACTTGTATGACATTGGTTCCTGCTTCAGGCATGCGAATTTTTCATTATTCGCTGACGATAAAAAAGTCTACTATAACGTTCGATCAGTTGATGATTGCATGCGACTGCAGGAGGACATCAGTTAATGAATGCATGCGACTGCAGGAGGACTTAGATAGGCTTACCGTTTATTATCTGAATAACCGAATTGGCGTTAACGTGAGTAAATGCATGCATATTTGTTTTACGCGAAGTAGCAACCCTATATATTATGATTATAAGCTTAGCAACTACTCAATTGATAAAACGCAATGCGTCTGAGACTTAGGTGTACTTCTAGATCATATTCTGATAGTAACAAAGCCTTTTACAAACATTGCTTGCTTAAAAGTACTTTATTATGCTTACATACGTAGTGTGCTGGAATACTGCAGCTCCGTCTGGAACCCACAGTATGTCACTTATGACCACGCTATAGCGTGGTCAAGAAAGCGGCTGGCGTGGCTGTAGCGTGGTGGTGTGATTCTATAGAATCGATACAAAGGAAGTTTGTAAAACACTTAAACTTCCGTAAAAATTCAATTCAGAGCAGCTGTGGTGCATCACACCGTGAGCACGAACTGATGTCACTACGTGGCAGAAGAATTATGCAGGATATGTCATTGTTGCATGATGTATGTTCTGGCATCATGGACTTTACCTATGTAACTGATATTCCTTATCCGGCTTTCCTGCCGATATTGTTTTTTGTTGACCTTGCATGCGTACCTACCTGCTTTTTAAACGAACTGTATACAAAATGTGGATTTAAATTGGTTTCAGAATAGCATATAGTGTATAGCTTATAACTAACTATAAGATAAATGTAAATCCTGGATTAATAAATTAAAAAAAATATGAATGTTTCGTGTTTTATCTTTGAATAATTATACATACTTCACTACAAGTGACAGTCGAGCAAAAAGATTACATTCTGCATTTATTACAAGTGGTTAAGATTTTCAATGGTCCGGTTGACCGGACAGCTGAAATGTTATTTCTTTCCTTGGTGCGGTTAACCGTATCACAGAAAAAATAAATTTTCCACAGTCCGGCTGGCCGGACTACACAACCGGACCACGGTTAAGAAGGGGTTTTAACGGATAAAGTCGAAATTGGCCAGTGGAAAACGAATTTAATTGCTGGCAAAATGCTGAGGTAATTTCATGGGACATTTACCTTAGTCCAAGGGTAGTGTTTGCAGAACCTCTTTGCTTTGATACACTCGGCTATGAAAGTTGGTATACGAATTGATATCAGTCGTAGAAGAATTTTAAATAAACCATCTCATTTACTAAAAAAAACAGGTTCTATTGAGATCCAAAAACTATACAGACTTAGTTCTACAAAAACTACTACGTTACTATGTACTCTATTTTAAAAGTACATTATGTACCTACTATTTAAAAAGAGAAGCGATGGAAACTAATTTTCCTGTTTATTATTTTTATAAGATAGAAAATGTACATCCGTCTCAATTTCCTGGCAAAAAAATACAATAAACAAAGAAATCCTAAACGATTCAAAGAGTTATCTATTTAATAACATCCAGTCCATCCGTAGCTTCCCTTTGTTGATGAAAGTCGACACTAAAATTAATAATCTTTCCATTATTATTCCAACCTCAAGACGTATTTATCTGAATACAAAACAACTGAGAAATATCTCTGAGACCGTCTGGTTCTGGCCGCGGAATAAATTACAAAGTCACTTAATTTTGTGTTGTTTGTAATCCCCAAAATAATTTCTTTCAAGGCCTCATTTCAATCTGGGCTCGCTCTGTATAAGGCCGCATCCATGCAGGAAGCAGATTACCGCCGGCTGTTATCCAGCACTTACCAGTACGAACCTACATATACTACTTTGAAATATTGTGCAAGATCGCATCGGTAATGTTACTTGCTATGCGTAGGATTAATATACCTGGCAAGAGTAGGTACACAAAGGCGTGGGCTACACTGAAGAAATGTATTATTATAAAACTGAGCACGCGTACATTCTTTATAACATAGTTGTTTACAGGACGCAGGTCGAGAAGATGTTTTAAAGCTGCGTATAAAGCAAAATGCCACATTTAGATATGAATATTACCTAGCTAAATCATCAATGCATATAATTTCATGGGGTAACTCTTTAATAAAATGTTTCTCTGTAAATTACTTTATCTCAAGTTTTTTTGTTTGTTTTTTAACTGTGTGAATGACCTAATAAACAGATGGCCGTCCTGATGTTAAGCGGTAACCTCTGCCTTTATTGCCTCATAGGTCACATCCAACTAGGACGCACCCTATGTAGTATTGCACTGCGCCCGCCACCCTAAGACATAAAGTGAAAAGTCTCAAGTACCTGTTATTTCGACCTCTTTGTTTTAAAACTGTTGACGACCTCTGTGGCGCGGCGGGAGAAGCTCGGCCTGCGACGCAGGAGGTTGCGGGTTCGATTCCCGCACTCGGAACAAATATTTGTGCGATCGCAGATATTTGTTCAGGGTGTTCTGGGTATTTTTTATGTATAATAATAATATCTATCTATGTAATATATTATATTAAGTATATCAGTTATCTAGTACCCATAACACAAGCTCTGCTTAGCTTGGGGCTTGATAATGTTGTGTGAGCTGTCCAGCATTATTATTATTATACCACTCATTTATTAAAAATCTCGTAAAAAAATATACTCTTCACTATAAAGGAATACTATCTACAAAAAAATAAATAGTAAAAAACATTATAGTAAAAAATATAAATCAAAACGGGGAACCACCGACCGCGGAGCGAGGCCCAAACGGTCGGGGGCTAGGACTGCAGAGAGAGGAACCTCCTGACTATACGTGCCGAGTCCAGGAGTACCGCCTTCTGAATCTGACCCTTGATCCAACTATTTAGCGAGAGCTTCTTAAGGTACTGGTCGAAGCTCTTCGCAATCAGTCCATTCACTGAAACGACTATCGGGACGATAATCGTTGAATCCACATCCCACATGGCGGTAATCTCGTGAGCCAAGTCAAGGTACTTGCTTAACTTGTCTTTCTCGGCCTTCACGAGATTAGCATCATGCGGGATAGTGACATCAACAAGTATCGCCCGGCGTTCCGACCGGTCTACCAGCACGATATCAGGCTTATTGGCAACAATAGTCCTATCCGTGATGATAGACCGGTCCCAGTAGAGCGTAGCACGGCCATTTTCAAGAACCGGCTGAGGCACGTACTTATAGTACGGCACCTCAGGTCCCACAAGGTCGTATCGGAGGGCAAGTTGCTGGTGAATGATCCTGGCTACTTGGTAGTGTCTGTGCAGATACTCAGAGTTAGCAAGATGCGAACAACCCGAAAGCACATGCCTGAGGGATTCTCCGGGACGGTGACATGCTCTACAGATATCAACCGTCCCATCCTTCATGATGTACTTTCGATAGTTGTTCGTCTTGATGACCTCATCCATAATCGCACAGACAAAACCCTCGGTTTCCCCAAAGAGGTCACCGAAACGTAACCAGTTTACTGAAGCGAGCAGATCGGGCCCTGTGAGGGCCTTGTAAAACCGCCCGTGCAGTTCCTTGCTCTCCCATACGGTCTTGCGTTCCTGAGTGCTCAGGGCTGATGGTTTACGCCAGTTCTCTTTTGCTAAGGAGAGCGGGTAAAGTTCTTATCAACTGCAACGACATCGTGATGCATCCCGTACTCGGCATGGAGGAAGTACTCCCTGAGATTGCACACCTCGCGGTTGTGGAGAGTCTTGGCATTTAAAAAGCCTCGACCTCCATCCTTCCGCGGGATGTACATTCTCATAACCGACGAACGAGGGTGTCGCATGCGATGGGTAGTTAATAGTTGACGAACTCTACAATCCAGGGCATCTAACTCTGTCTGTGTCCACGTTAATATGCCGAAGGTGTATATGAGCAGAGGCATAACCCAGCCGTTAAACGCGCGAACCTTGTTGCCACCCGACAAAAGACGGTGTCAATCGGCAAAAGAAACGCTCCTTCACCGACTGCTTCATGTCCCTATCTACCATGCCTAACGACTCCGACATACCAAGTTATTTGTAGGTTTCGACTTCGGAGAGAGATCTGAGTGACATTGTCTCAGAAAGCTGCAAGTTCGTGGAATTTACAACTTTCCCCCGCTGTACTTGCATGACCGCACACTTATCTACACCAAACTCCATACTGATAGCGTTGCTGAATACCTGTGTGATATTCAACAACGCTACCAGCTCCGGTTTTTTTGGTGCAAAAAGCTTGAGGTCATCCATGTACAGAAGGTGAGAAATGATCTCACCCTCTCTTCAAAGTCGATAGCCTAGACCTGAATCCTTCAGTAGAGTGCTGAGAGGATTCAGTGCTAGGCAAAACCACAAAGGACTCAGACTATCGCCCTGAAATATACCCCGCTCAATCCTTATTAGGTCTTGCGGAGCAGAGGGATCCAATCGGCTACCTGGATGTTGAAGGACTGTTTTCCACTGCCTCATACATGATCCTAGGAAGAATCTTAGAGTTGCATCCACTTTATACAATTCCAAGACCCTCTCCAGACATGTATGAGGCACCGAATCGTAGGCCTTCTTATAGTTAATCCAGGCAGCCGAGAGATTCCCCTTGCTCCTCCTGACCTGCTGGCTAATGGCCATGTCAATGAGGAGGAGCTCCTTAGTACCGCGGGACTCAACCCTACATCCATTCTGAGCAGGAGCCAAAATATTATTCGCAACAATATGCGAGTTAATTTTTACGGTCAGAATGGATGTAAGGAGCTTGTAGATGGTAGGCAAGCATGTGATGGGTCTATAGTTCTTAGCTTCCGCGGTACTACCGGACTTATGGAGCAGGAAGGTGACACCTGTAGTTAGGAAACTTGGAAGAGATCCCAGTTCGAGGGCTTCCTGGAATTAAATAAAATAAATAAAATAAATAATGCTGGACACAGTTCACACAACATTATCTAGCCCCAAGCTAAGCAGAGCTTGTGTTATGGGTACTAGATAACTGATATACTTAATACAATACATTAAATAGATAGATATTTTTTATTATACATAGAAAATACCCAGAACACCCTGAACAAATATCTGCGATCGCACAAATATTTGTTCCGAGGCGGGAATCGAACCCGCAACCTCCTGCGTCGCAGGCCAACCTTCGCCCGCCGAAACCACTTTAGCCAAAAGTTGTGTAATCCATCCGGCCCAGGACTTTTCCAGTTCTGAGCTGAACGGATCGCACAACTTACGTCCAAGGGGCAGATGGTAACAGCCTCCATGGTTTCAATCGGTTCACACTCGGCCCTCACCACACTCATCCAGTCACCCTCCGTGAGTTCGACGGGCGCAGACCAGATGCCTCGCCAGAAGTTATTCGTGACTTCAGCGTCCTGCATACCCCCGTTGTGCACACTTTGGTCCGGTTTCTCCCAACTTCGGTACAACTTCCTTTGGTCACTTTGGAAGTTGCGATTCTGCCAGTATATATCCACACGCTCTCTATAGCGGCGGATACGGCTTGCCCACGCAGAGACTTTCTGCTTCAGAAAGTCGATGCGCTCAGTGACACAGGCCATGTAGTTCTGGGGCCGTGTTTCAGTCCCTGCATAAGCCTGAGTCACGAAGCGCATCACTCGGGGGCGATGGTTACCCCCTTTGAAGCAAATTAGTTTTGCAATGAGGTTCCTGGACGTACTGATACGTCTCTCGATCCGTAATTGCCAGGGGGGTGTGCTAGTGGCAGGTCGCGGCACTCGGTCAGTGTCCGGGAACTTGACGCGAGCAACGCGGCACGCCGCAATGGCCCCACAGTACAGGATCGAATGGGTATCAGCTAGGTCTTTGCTAGTCAATAAATATGGGACTAGCAAAGGGTTCAGGGCCCCAATTAACACAAAATTCCGTCTATACGTGGGCCAGCGAGGTAGACGCGGCTTCTCCTCGAGAGGTGCGGACCAATACGACGAAATCGCATCCCCTAGAGCCCTCCTCAGTTGCTCATTCTCCTGGGTACTCACACTGGTAATCACACAATCGTCGTCATCAGCTACGGGGTCCGCCTGTGTAATCGCCGATGCTGACGGTGTTGCAACCAACGGCGAGACAGTCGGGCCTCGTTGCGAGTGGTCAACCACAAGAGCACTCAGCGTTTCGGAGCGTAACCGATCAAGCACAGTGTCATCCAACAGTTTCAACCGTTGGATGGGACGTACCTGATCCAACAGTCGCTGTGCAGTGACGGACACAGTTGGTTCAAGGTCCTGAAACAAAGGAAGCATCCGGACTCGATACGCGGTCAGGTAGGTTCCTGCCTGTGTAGCCCTATAAAATGCGCGCATGACGTTTTCATTGTGTTGTGTTGTCCATCTCATGCGACGCACTATGCCGTCGACTGCGGAGGCCGGGCGCGGGGCAGGCTGCCCCGCAGGCCCCAAGCGAGCCGACAGCGGTGGCCGCCCTCGTCGCGCAGGTGGTCGCGGCGGCGGAGGCGGCTGCGGCTCGCTCTCGTCGCTCGACGCGCTGGTATCCGGGGGGCTGCCGTACTCCTCATCCCCGGACGACGACGCGGAGCTCGACGAGGCGAGCGGCGGTGATGGTGGGCGTGCGCTAGTTGTTTCCGCTCTTTTAGATCTCGTTTGCATTTTATTATTCCTGTTTTTGAATTGGTGAAAATTTTCACCATTTTTTTTTTTCAATTTTTTTTTCATGATTGACAGAAAGTATATGTCATTGATTTCATCGTGAAATTCACAGAGCACTTTTAGTATGTAAATATATGCCGGAGAAAAGGTAAAAATAGGCGATTTTCGAAAAGTCGGTGCAGGTAAATTAATCTGTTGTTAATTTTCTTATATTGCACTGGGATAAATTGAATAAAATAAATAATTTTAGAAAATCTCGGATAAAATCCGTGTGACATGAGCGGTGTCAGTTTTTTTTTTTTATTATTATTATTATTATTTCACCGGCACCCATACCCTTCAAACCGGAACACAACAATGCGAGCACTACTGCTTTGCGGCAGAAATAGTACTTCCCCGGACGAACTCTTTCACTAAAAAGCCCTACTACTAACAAAACAACAGCGTGTTTAGAGGTCTGTGATTGTAGCGGCAACCTGCTTTGTGCGTGAACTCTGCCTAACATTGGGGATTAGAAGTAATTTACGGGAACGGGAAAATTATTATGAAATAATAAGTTGGAAGACGGTGCCGAATATTAACAGCTATAAATTAAATAACATTTCATTTTGTGGCAAAAATTGGTTTTGATAGGTTTCATAATACTTATAAAATTATAAATGATTCAGTTTCAAGTTGAGGATACGCGTTCAACGCGGGTGAACCGGCAGGTGACAGCTAGTATTTCTGTTATTTACTGCAAATAGCCTCATAAATTAACCAGCCGTTGTAAATTCTCCAAGCAGTACAATGAAGCCAAATTCGGCAAACGACTGTTTGACTATGGATGGCATTTCTGAGACTTCTTTAGAAACATCAGCATGATAAAACACTCCATATAAATTATTCATCAAAAAAGATTACAGTAAGTGGTAAACACAAAAAAAACAACGACAGCATCGAAGGTCTTTATGATACGTTTATGATAGGTACTTATTAGTTAGGTATACGTAATCTCTATTACCTAATCTAGGCCGAGCCTGTGCTATTATAGGTTACTAGTTCCATATGCTTGAACCTCAATCAAAACAGGTTCAGTTATTTCTGAGATTGTGTTATAATTTTTAATTTGATATTCTTACAATCAAATGCCATGTTTCTGGCTCAATTGCACCGTAATAACTGAACCGATTTAAATTTTGCTTGTTAAATATAGCCTTCAATAGTATAATATACCTTTCAATACATACATACATACATAAACTCACGCCTCTTTCCCGGAGGGGTAGGCAGAGACCACGGATTTCCACTTGCTACGATCCCGACACACCTCTTTTGCTTCATTCACTCTCATCACATTCTTCATACATGCTCATCGGTTAAGGGTACTCTTGACCTGGCCTTTTTCCAGAACGCCTCCGATCTGGTCTGAATATGTTCGCCGAGGTCTCCCCCTTCCCACTGTCCCATTCACGCTCGTGTTATGTACCCGTTTCGTCAATCTACTATCGTCCATACTTTCTAAATGCCCAAACCATCTAAGCATACCTTACTCAATCCTAGTCACTACGTCTTCTTTAATTTCACAACGCTCTCTTATCACACTATTCCTTATTCTATCTCTCAAAGTCACACCACACCTACTTCTCAAAGCTCTCATCTCCACTGCATTTATTCTACTTTCATGTTTCTTCTGCCATACCCAACTTTCGCTACCATACATTAGTGTCGGTACTAACACCCCTCTATGCACCTATACCTTTCAATATAGGATAAATAAAGGTAAATTAATTTTATACTTAAATATAAGGATATAGAATAACTTTTTATCCCAAGACTACGCTGTAAGTACCTACTCTATATCTTTGTAGGTTCGTTAACCTAGCTATTCAGAGAAGTTTTTAGGGTTCCGTACCCAAAGGGTAAAACGGGACCCTATTACTAAGGCTCAGCTGTCCGTCTGTCCATCCGTCCGTCTGTCACCAGGCTGTATCTCATGAACCGTGATAACCGTGACAGTTGAAATTTTCACAGATGATGTATTTATGTTGCCGCTATAACAAAAAATACTAAAAAACTGAATTAAATAAATATTTAAGGGTATGGGAGCCCCATACAACAAACGTGATTTCTCCAGATGTAGGTTAAGCGATGCTCTGCGAGGTGAGTTTTTGGATGGGCGACCGCATTTTGCTTTAAATTTTTTTTTTTTTTATTTTTTTTTTTGCCTTATTTTTAGTTAATGGTACGGAACCCTTCGTGCGCGAGTCCAACTCGCACTTGGCTGGTTTTTAGCGGAAACCGTTTCGGTAGGTTTAGCAAGTTGAAGTGGCAATGGGCACGCCATATACGGCACGCAGAACTAACAACCGTTAGGGAATAAAGGTTCTCGAGTGGCGACCACATCCCTGGAGACGCAGAAGAGTAAGGTCACCCACTCGATGGAACAAAAATATTATAGAGCTAGCAAGAAGTCAGTGGATGTAGGTGGCTCAAGGTGGCATCATCGTCGTGGCATTCTATGGGGGAGGCCTACGTCCAGTGGACTTCTGTAGGCTGATGATGATAAGTAGGTGTACAGTTTAATGATTTAAAATAAATTAATAAATAATGCTGGACAGTTCACACAACATTATCTAGCCCCAAGCTAAGCAGAGCTTGTGTTATGGGTACTTGATAACTGATATACTTAATACAATACATTGCATAAATAGATATTTTTTATTACACATACATAGAAAATAACCAGAACACCCTTAACAAATATTTGCAGAGTGCACAAATATTTGTTCCGAGGCGGGAATCGAACCCGCAACCTAATGCTACGCAGGCGAAGCTTCGCCCATCGCGCCACATAGGTCGTCAAAACCTCGTCAATTTGTTAAACTTTTCCTTGAGTCACGCGAATTGTGTAATTCCAAGCCATCTTTATGATTACTGTAACATACTCCCAGGAGTAACCCGAGTAACTTTAGCACTTAGCACTTCTATGCGTGCGGTGTGAGTGAGGAGTGTGTGAGGGATTAGCAGTGACATTACGTGTACATTTTAATGAGTCTTCTCATGAGAAGGTGACATAAAGGGTACACTTTGAGATACTGTTTTGAAGGTCCTTGATCACTGAGTCTTGATTGTAGGATTGAACTGATCTGTGTTGTGTAGTGGGAGGGACTTACTCCAGCTTCTGATCTTAATGCCATGGGTTCAAATCCCGGTCAGGCAATGGTATATTTTAAATATTTTGTTTATTTTTCATTAGTTCAACTTTCTTTGGTCGAATAATTCAACATTTTTTACACCTTTAAATTCGAAGACAAAAAAGAAAATAGCCCCTGTGAGGTGCATTTAATCCTTTCACCACACTGGTTCTTTTATACACTTAAGGGCCAAAGGTCAACATAACTCTGATCTAACGCAGGATGAACTAATAAAGAACTGATCACACGAAGCAGTAGTACCTAGTAGCTGAGATGATATTAAAACAAATTTACTAATGAAAAAATTGCAAAGCTACTTCATGTCACGATTCTTTCTTGGTTACAATGCGGAACGCAAAACGATCTTAAGTCGACTATGTAATAGACAAAGCCACATTAGTTTAATAAAATAATGTGTCCGGCCTAAGAATCTGCTGTGGTGTGTCCGACCTAAGAATATACCCCTTCGCCTCCTCCCGTGGATGTCGTAAAAGCCGACTAAGGGATTACCGAGACTTGTTGATAAGATTCGTTGGTATAAGATTTGTCCTGGTTGCTAGCTTATTTTAGAATGTGTTATTACTGGAAGAAAGCGTTAGCTGAGTCAGTCGTGGGAAGCAATGGCGGCGATGAGCTCACCAATCTTCACGTATATATTCCACGATGGTGCAAACCTGAAAAGAGGCTCATTGCGGCTCTGCTTACCCCTTCGGGGAAAGAGGCGTGGGCCTATGAATGTATGTATATATATATATTTAAGGTTATTATTTTTCATAAGTGAGATGGCACTTGAATATCATCAATTAAAACAATACTGGAAAGGACATCGGAAACGAGACACAAATAGACTGGGTCTAATTTCGTTTACACTATGCCCTAGGTTCTAACTGAGGGTTTTCTTGATCTTTGGACTCACGCGTTTTCCGACGATTCCTATAAAATATTGCGCTGCAAACGTGTTTGATATAAAATCTTAAAAGTGCTGTTAGTGGGTGCTTAAAAGCCAACCAATTTCAAGGTTTCCCCAACAAAGCAACAAAAACCCCACCTAGCAGGAACTGAGGAAAACTATCAACATTAGTTGTTACACTACATTCACTTTACCTCCATTTTCCGCAGTTGGTTGCTAGTTACAAAGTTATTTCGTAACTTTCCGAGCCCGACACAATGACATAAGGGGACGCTTTGAGGCTCCTCTACGCCTGTGTCAATTGAAACTGACTTTCAATGTGAAATGAGCTTTATCACACTAGCATTTGATATCATGTCGCTTGAGATGCGAACTGAACTAACGGCCGTAAAACTCGCAGGCTATTAACTCTGCAGGGCTACCAAGAGGTGAAACAAAACCCACACCGAGTAAAATTTAATTTTGATATTGATCTTGGAATCACTATGCGACCGCCCTTAGAGTAAAACCCGTCATTAAAGCCGACTAAGGGGTAAACTTAGGGATGGGCAGCAACGTCTACTCGAGTACTTTACACCAATACTGCGGTTCCTAATCCACTTACCGAGCGTGGTGATTATAGCAAATCCCCCATTGCTTATACTATGGAGGAGGCCCGTCCAGAAGTGGATGTAAGCAGCTGATGATAATAATAATGTGACAGCCACCCACCTCGTATTTGAGAACTGTCATTACCTATCAATTAAAGAAAATTCGACTAAACTTAACAAACTTTGCGATAAATGATCGCAATCTATTTAACTCGAGCCATTCAAATGTGACGGTTGGAGTTTTATTTTCTCTTGCCCGCTCCATAAAAACCGAAGTTTAATCCTCATTTGGATATTCATTTATCAGATCTATTAAATTTTGTAGATACAATCTAAAGAATCTTATAGGTCTGTGGTTTGTTAGAATTCAAATGTATAGTATCAAACTAGCATGGGTTATAAGATATTGTATGGATCATTTGTACATAAATGTTATTAACTTAGTTAGATGAGATAATGTACAAAATAGGAGAAAACTTCGTTCTCAAGCGCCATAAGCATGGCGTAACCTAATCCAAAAATATGATTTCCGGACAACAAATCCCTGACTTTTCACTAGAATACATTTTGTCTCAATATTTATAGTGAATATTGTGCAGTAAAAAATAATGTTTCTTAGTCTGATAATCTTTTATGCGTTTTCAAACCACGATATCGATAGGAAATAAGCTTTATTATTTTTCGTAACTAGAATTTGTTCATATTTATGATCTTTTTTTTTTCTAAAATTCCTGACAATTCCGATTTTTCCTGTATCCCCAGCAGTGGGCCAAAATTCCTATACCTATTTCAGGAAAATTCCTGTCGTCTGATAACCCTAACCTAGCAGGGCCCACTTCGTGCGTGCCTACTAAATCACAAGTGAATGACGTTGGAGTGTGACTTCTGTACGTTTCCTTCTGTGCCTCCTTCCGTTCTCAGCATAACTGTTATTAGCCAGACGCTTCGCTCAATTTCTGTGCCGTTTTACAGGAAAGTTGGAGTAGAAATTAATATGTATCTTCTTATGAGAAGTTCGAGACGCTGTCTGTAAGCTTAATTGGGGTGTTAAATTATGCTACTTTGGCTGCACTCTGCTGCCGTTATTAATGAACTTAGTAACCAGTATAAAATGAGACGACATTACAGCGCGTTTTTACCCCTGTCTATCATTTGAGAAAGAAAAAGTATAAAGGCAATGCTCATACAAAAGCTATTTTATACATAAAGCAAGTTGGTCGGAAGATTGTGAAGAGTCGGAACAAGAGCACAGAATATATACAGTATGACAAGAGGCAATGCTATTTCTCTAACAACCTCTTTGGCGCAGCTTGCCTGACCAAATATTTGCAGATCATACAAACATTTGTACCACAGCGGAAATCGAACCCACAAACTCTCGCATATCAGCCTACTGGTCTGCCTCGCCTAGGAGTTGTAATGTTGTCCACTAGAGTATTAGTTGGACTAAGCCATAGCGTAAGTAGTTAGGTACTTGCATAGCGAAGTGTGGTGCCTCATTGCGGTTGCGAGCGGCAGGCATGAGACAAGTAAATGCACTTGTACTAAAATAGCTCCGATATATCTGGCGAGGTGTTAGTGCAATAACGTTAACTCTAGTAAGGTCCTCGAAACTCACACGTCAGTAAATATTACTGTAATAATGTGTATATCGTTGCTTTAGGAACTCGCCAGCGTCTATCGGAGTTCAAACATGTCTAGTGGCAGGACGTGCTTAACTGAACTCTGTGTATAAATAAATAAAAATAAAATAATAATTAATGCTTCACAGTTCACACAACATTATCTATCCCCAAGCTAAGCAGAGCTTGCGCTATTATGGGTACCAGATAACTGATATACTTAATACAATCATTACATAAATATAAATTTTTGTTATACTTATAAAATACCCAGAACACCCTGAACAAATATCTTCAGATCGTAAAAATATTTTCCCCGAGGCAGGAATCGAACTCGCAACCTTCTGCGTCGCAGGTGAACCTTCACCCACCGCGCCACAGAGGTCGTCGTCAGTAAATATATGTGTAATATTCGGCAGTGTTAACTCATAGACAGTACTGGGGGGCACTGACTTCGTTAATTCGCATCTTGACGTGGAAGGGCGAGTAAAAGGCACCAGCCCAGGAGGAATCCTACCGATGCGGTGGACCGACCAGGTCTACCTCAGGCCTGGTCGGTCCACCGCATCGATCAAGCTCCGTGAATGCACCAAGGTGTCGACCAGAAGGGATGAATGGCGAACCATATCAGCCCCTAATACCTAATACTTTTTTAAACGTTGATAGTCTTTCGTTTGACTGTGAATTGCGATCTCACGTGTTGGTACGTGACGATGTGGCCGACGATGGAGCACAAAGGATATCTTGCTAGATTATATATTGATTCACGTTATATATTTAAAGACAGACAACGGCGATGGTAGTGTGTTTCACTCCTCAGTTTCGCGCCCGGACTTGTTGATAAGACACTTTGGTATAAGATTCGTCCTGGCCACTGGCTTATTATGGAATGTGTTATTACTGTAAGAAAGCGTTAGCCTAGTCAGTCGTGAAGCAATGGCGGCGATGAGATCACCACTTGTCACGTCTATATTCCAGCATGGTGCAACCCACTGTGAAAAGAGGCCCATTGAGGCTCTGCTTACCGCTTCGGGAAAACAGGAATGTGACTATGCATGTATTTTTAACGTAGCTTAAAAAGTTCCTCCTATACGATTTTTCAACTCATGTCTCATTTTTAACCCCCGGCGCAAAAACGACGGAGTGTTATAAGTTTGACGTGTATGTATGTGTGTGTGTGTGTGTCTGTCTGTCGCATCGTAGCTCCCGAACGGATGAACCATTTTTTTTTTTTGTGTGAAAGGAGAATTTTTCTGGAGTGTTCTTAGCTATGTTTGATCAAAATAGGTTCAGCCGTTTCATTGCGTAGAGGGTTTTTTAAATTTTTACAAAATTAATTACTTTTAAATTATCAACCAAATAACACACTAGAAATGAGCATAAAAGTATTTTAAAATGGAAAGTACACTAAAATAAGCAGAATTGTTTAGGTCACTTCATTTATGTTGTCCGCGATCAAAAGCTCAAGGTCCAAGTAACCGAATTCAGCTGAAGGATCGAGTACTCCAGCTCCTGACGCAGTAGTACCCAACTGATAGTGGTTTGTTTACACCTAGAGAATAAAGTTGGCAACCGTCCGGCGTCAGCGACACGACACTTGTCGCGCGACAACATACACGTCGTGGCGCTTACACTATCACTTGAAATTATTAGTGTTGGCATCTTATCGATAGAAATAGTCGATGATAATATCATGTTCTTGTGAAAAATATTGATAGTTCACTTCTGCTTGATCAAAGAAATATGTCATTTAACATTTTTTGCATCAAAAAATGACATTTAATATTTTATGTCAGGATTCGATTTTACATTGGCACTAATGGTGAGTGCTGGTACATCGGTGGGCTTTAAGTCAGTCTGCTGTCGGTTGCTAGCATTAAACAAAGTGTAAGCAACGAAAAGAGGGATGTTGACAGCCTGGCCCACGGTGCGCAGCCCGAGAGTCTGACATCCCCTCCTACTATGCCCGAGTGGCAGACAAGCTTAAGGCATTTTCCACCGTAACAAAAGGAATTTATTTTTGAGCACTAAAACATTGCAGACACAACAAAGCTACTGACCTATGCATTGTTAATTACTGATGATCAAGTAGGTAAGTATAAGAGATCTTAGCCTAAAGTTGTATAAAATCCCGTTGAGAGTATGGAAAATCCCATTGGTGTACAACCAATGGGATTTTCCATACTCTCAACGGTGAAAGAAAACATCGTAAGGAAACTGGCATTTCGTAGAACCAAAAACCTTGAAGATATAATGTCTTGTGGTGCAAAAAAGGAGCCTCTGCGACGTGATGAACGGAGGTCATTGGTCACTTGGCCCTTTCTGCGGGCCACTAAACCTCAAGTTGCTCTCTAAGTTAACGCAGGGTGAACAAGAATGAACCAGTGCCACGAAGAAGTAATATTGTTACTTCAAAATCAGATATTCTGAGCTGGTAAGTAAATATAAAGCTAGAATGCTTGCAAAATAATTCTGCTGCCGTCACAATCGATACAAGCGCTTTCTGCAAAGCTATAAATCGTGTCTATGACAATTAGTTACATCGATATCTTAATCTCTATCCCAACACTATCGCATTCTCCGTGCAGTAATGCAACTGTATCCAATTCGTTATCGGATCCGACTTGGATTTGTCGACGTCTCGCGTACTCTCGCCTCCTAGCATACAACGCTAAATGTTCAATGCAAGGAACTAGAAATTGTATTTATTGTTTGTAAAACAGAGGAGAAATAAAGACTGCAATACGAGACATGACCAAATAAAATAATCAAATTGGGTTTTAAAAAAGTATTCAGAAATTAAAACAGCAAATCAGTGTTTTATTAAAAAACTACCAAAACTACGGTTTTACCCGCGTAAGTCTGGATCCCGTGGGCATATCGGGATAAAAATGTGCCTATGTGTCATTCCGAGACTCCAGTTATCTTCATTCCAAATTTCATGCAAATACGTCTAGCCGTTTCAACGTGAAGAAGTTACAAACACACACACAAACTTTCGCTTTTATAATATTAGTGTGATGAACCATGCGCTAATCAAATTGAGCCGAAACAGTACCAGGCTAATCATCGTGGAGTTTAGTTTTCCACCTTCCGTGTCCATCATCAGATCAGCCTGCTGGCACGATTCATATTTGTATTGTCATCGGAACTTGACATACAGGCTTCGACCAACATAAAAAGTATGGACGGGCCTTAGGGAACTATAGTTTTAAAGCTAATAATGTAAGTGAGCTCACTCACCTCGCTTTAGTCGGTCTTTGTGACGGCAAAGAGTGACGTAACGTACGTGTGTTGTAATTGTGACTTATTTTGGAACTGTTGGGAACTGGACTGAACTGGTTTAAAATTCAGTTGTTTTATTTGACCTCATAGGTACTACGAATAACAGAAAAGCTACGCGTTTTTTTTTTACCATATTATAGAGCAAACATATTGAACTCAAAATCGCGACATATTTTGATGCTATATTTATGTTGGAGTTTTAAATTGTGTAATTTTCTTTAAAAAACTACATTATTGAGCCTTACATTTTGGGCAAGATCGTAGTTAGTGAAAATCCGTGACAAGTGGTGAGCTCATTGCCGCCTTTGCTTCCCACGACTGAATCGGCTAAACTTTCTTCAAGTAATAACACATTTCTTAATAAGCTAGCAGCCAGGACAACAAATCTTTCTAACAATTTCACGTAATCCTTTAGTCGGCTTTTACGACATCCACGGGAGGAGACAGAGGGATCTATTATCAGGCCGGACACACCACTTACAGAATTTTCAATTTCATACTTATATGAATTCATATAATAACGCTCCAGCAATATCACAATATTCCATGAAATCTGATCAGCGTCGGAAACGTTAAAATTTACAACGTACATAAACACGGAACATCAATTTCATTAGCAAACAGGGCATTAATCTCAGGAACGATATGTAATCACTACGTTATATTTACTCGGAAACTGTCCAGAGTAATAATAAGCAAGCTGCAGAGCGAAGCACAACCACTCGTTCTATGAAAAAAAAACTGTTTGTGAAGTATAGCCTGAAGTCCTGTGACATATTGTGTCATACTGTGAATATTTTAATAATTTTGTCAGTATTTACGAAGTCCAAAAGTGTTGAATATTGGAAAATAAATGGGAAAGTTTTAGGTTAGGAAGTTTCCTCTATCAAATTTCAAAACTTTTGGGCAGTGTTAAGACTGACAAAACTATCAAAATAACACCTGTCACAGGACTCATGCTATATTTTAAAAACTATAGTAGGTATGTGGAATAACGAATTACAAAAACAACAAACAATATGTTCTTCACTTTGCCAAAATATCCCCTTAAAGAGCGATATCTATGGCAAGCAGGGCATGAATATACTGGCGTCGACGATTCAAAATGATCCTTGTGATTTCATTGAATAAAATACTTTTTGACTTTGACTTTGACTTCTCAATCGTTCTTGGCCGGCCAGCATTGTTTTTTTCATATCGCCTTATATCGATTGAACGCGCTAATTACTATCAAAAGTTTGAAAAAAGAACGCACTTGCAAATTGTTGCGAGTAGAAAATTTGTTTCATGAAATTTTTGGATTATCATTCCCTTGCAATTTCGGGATAATAAATTTATTAGTTGGACATTTTTGGATTAAAAATAGAAATGCGCATTGATGACGGGATGATTATTTGGGTAATTTTACACACCGCCTCTCAACTCACTCCTCATTGATCGGACTCTGGGTCCGGCGCCCTTTTGTTTGTATGCTACCACCTTCGACTTGTAACAGCTTAACTACGCTATATAGAAATGAATAACAAAATATTAATTCCAATCGCCTGGGGACGTACAATGGTCAATGTTAAAAAGGCTTATAATGATGCTTACAGTTCATACGTCAGTTCGTTCTATAGCCAGATTATTTTACTCAAAGCAATTGCCTTCGGAAATGCGTTTAATTAAACAGAAGTTGTTTATATTTTGAATAATCGATATGGAAAACGAGCGCTTATTTTCATATCAATTAATAGTTGTATAATGATACCTTCAACCAATATACACAAGTTGCTATATGTCAAGTTTGTTTACGTAGGTATACAGTCAGAAGAAAACATTGTTTTGAGGATTTGCCAGATTAACTTTAGGACATTCTATCCACTATTTATACGAAATAAATAATAAGAAATAAATAAATAATGCTGGACAGTTCACACAACATTATCCATTCCCAAGCTAAGCAGAGCTTATGTTATGGGTACCAGATAACTGTAAAAAGTAAATACATTTATTTACAGAAATAATAATACAAGGTATGTACAAAATACATATGAAACAGTTGTGCTACCTGAAGACCGCTGCAAGCGATCTAAAGATAGCTCAACTGATCCAAATCACTACCAGACGGAAGCGTCCCTAAGATGCTGGCTGCATTGCCACGCTGAATGGCAATACTAATGCGTTGAGCCATATAAGAGCCAGCTGTCGGGTCACGCGTCGCTTCGACCAGATACCCTGAAAGAATTTTGAAAACGCGAAGGGCCCCGGGTCCCCACGAACACAGAGTCTCGACCCCGAAAGGCTCAAATAAGTAAGCTCTGTCGAGACTTGCATATTTGCGTCTTTTGAGGTCCTCAGCGGAATCTGCCGCCGCACCGGCCCTAACTGATGTCCCGGACAGATGAGATGGCGCAAGGGTATCAACGCATGTAGCGTCCCACACCAAAGGCCTACCCTTCTCCCACGGAACAAGAGTCATGCCGTCAGGCAGCTTACCATCGTCACGTAGCAGACCATTCGGTTTTAGAATGGCTGGAATGTTAACGCTGGTAAGGGCCCGGCGAATGATATCATTAAGGCTAGCGTGGCGGAAAATCCTACCGGCAGCCCTGGTGCAAGATAATCCGTGGTGACCAAGCTGATCAACAGCAGTACCGCACTGGCAGTGATAAATATAAATATATTACATATAGATATTTTTTATTATACATAGAAAATACCCAGAACACCCTGAACAAATATCTGCGATCGCAGGCCAACCTTCGACCGCCGCGCCAAAGAGGTCGACAAAAAAAACAATTTAAAATTAAAATGTATTTGACCGTGATAGTCTCGGTCTAATAGTAGGACTTGTCCAACTCCTCCCATGGATGTCGTAAAAGGCGACTATGGCATTACAACAACGGATGAGCAATTACTGAGTACGCAACACCAATATTGTTAAGTTCTTTGTGAGTTTAGTAAAGTTCTTTAAACCGATATAGTGATTAGCAATCCGCCAGCGTGGTGGTTATGGCAAAATATTAACAGGTGCTTATAGTGCAATAGCATTGATACTACTCAGATGCTCTTCAGAATTGTGCTCTTCAGATTCGTGCTATTCAGATAGGTATTCTCCCTGGAATGTCTTCAAATAAATAGGACGAGCAGGCGTACGGCTCAGTACCATCCTTACCTCATAAGTATACCTTCTATTCGCACAAAACGTTTCAGTTCTACCTTTATAATGCGAACTGCTAAGGAGTGGAATACACTACCGTCGTCTGTCTTTCCTGAAAACTATAATCTAGGTATATTCAAGGCTAGAGTGAATAGGTGCCTTCTAGACCTTTTGCTCCATCTTCGGCCACATCGTCACTTACCAACAGGTGAGATCATGGTCAAACAATGGTCTATCAATGTTATAAAAATAATAATAATAAAATAACATAATAAATAACTGTCGCCAGGCACGGCAAGTTGAATTGTATACCTACCTACAAAAAGAAAATAAATAAAATTCTCAAGTGTAAGAAATTAAACAATAAAACGTTCCTTATAAAGTTCTCAAAATCCAAGGTGTATATTTTACCCGAAACAAATATAGCGGTAAAACGTTTCGCAAGGATGAATTTGTGTAATTCCTCTAAAACAAAGCCCCTTATCATACAACTTAACAAAAGACCGTGAAAAGCTCTTTTGTAATGATAATGACCCAGATTTTGAAATTAATTCTTCCGTGTAACTGTAAAATGTATAATTGTTTTTACTTCTGCTTGGAGCAGCTTTTCGGGCGGGGATTTGCTTATAAATAATAATAGTTAAAGAACCAGCCTGTGCGAAGTCTGCATTCAGCTGATTTTTGAAGGGACATTGTTATAAAGGAATTGTATGCTAGTATTGTTCTCCACGATTGAATTGTGCTGCCTTCTGCATTCGTAGCCAATGAATCGTTTAAGGTGTAAATTTCAAATTGTGTTGTAATTTTTGCTCATCAACACTTCTAGAGATAGCGGTTACTGATTTTAAGTTGGCTTTAAGTTTAATTGATAGTATACCATAAATATCACTAGTATAGCAACAAAGGTCTCTAACCAAAACACACTGTATAAATGATTGAAGTAAACTACAAGAACTCCAAGTCTCCAATCAAGAAAGGTCAAACCAACGCGTTCAGCCCGGCGGCCGCGGTTGCGTGCACGGTTGCGATCCATTGTCTTAACATTCATCGCCACCGTGCACGCCACTGAGGACGCGGGCTGAACGCGTTGGTTTGGTCTTAGCTTTACTCCTATTGTCGTCAGTTCTTCGGCGTAGATGGCCAGCCTATTGCCACCTTATCTTGTTAACCCAGTGGGCCACATTTTTACAATCTTATGGCATATAGGTGGTAATAGTAGCACATAATAAGTATTAGTACAAGGTAGTAGTGTCATGTGAAATTTTAATATAGTTTAACAAATTACTGGATTGCTTAATTGAGGTAGTCAGACAAATTGCACACAATATAAAAGCCAATAAGATTGTATAAAACTTATGACTTGTAAAATACAGCATTTAAGAAGGGACAGGTACCAAAAGTTATTTCGGTTGGAATTGGTAAGAAAAAGTTCATAAAAAGACACCAGAGTCGGTAAATTTTTGATATAGGGCGGTCCGCTTAAGTATCCCGCAAAAAGTTTTGGTAAAAGACAATTTTATAGCTTTACGACTTATATGTCCAAACTCAGAGACGTCACACAAGCTTAATGGACATTACAAAGTTCCTAAATATAACATTTATGGTCACTTCAATGTCATTGTTCATCGACCAATCCAGTGGTCTTCAGTCGAGAACCTTTATTTCCCAAAATATTCATGTTTTTTCAACTGCCTAACCATGACGGTTCATGAGATACAGCCTGGCGACAGACGGACAGACGGACGGACAGTGGAGTCTTAGTAATAGGGTCCCGCTTTACCCTTTGGGTACGGAACCCTAAAAATAATGAATATTATAAACAATTTCATTAATATATCTTTTGAAACTATCATGGTTATGTACATAATTTAATTAATATGACCGACCGTGACCCGAGAGCTGGCTCTTATCTGGCTCAACGCATTAGTTTTGCCATTCAGCGTGGCAATGCAGCCAGCATCTTAGGGAAGCTTCCGTCTGGTAGTGATTTGGATCAGTTGAGCTACCTTTAGATCGCTTGCAGCGGTCTTCAGGTAGCACAACTGTTTCATATGTATTTTGTACATACCTTGTATTATTATTTCTGTAAATAAATGTATTATTAATATTATATTAACTGGTGACTCCGAGTGCGGCCGATAAGAGCAGAGGTCATTTCTAATAGTGAATAAGGAAATATCACTGTTATTAGGTTTGTACCGCCTACGGACTAAGGTTCTTACCAAATATCAATGTTATTAGGTTTGTACCGCCTACGGACTAGGGTTATTATCAAATATCAATGTTATTAGGTTTGTACCGCCTACGGACTTGGGTTCTTACCAAATATCAATGTTATTAGGTTTGTACCGCCTACGGACTAGGGTTATTATCAAATATCAATGTTATTAGGTTTGTACCGCCTACGGACTTGGGTTCTTACCAAATATCAATGTTATTAGGTTTGTACCGCCTACGGACTAGGGTTCTTACCAAATATCAATGTTATTAGGTTTGTACCGCCTACGGACTAGGGTTCTTATCAAATGTCAATGTTATTAGGTTTGTACCACCTACGGACTAGGGTTCTTACCAAATATCAATGTTATTAGGTTTGTACCGCCTACGGACTAGGGTTCTTACCAAATATCAATGTTATTAGGTTTGTACCGCCTACGGACTAGGGTTCTTACCAAATAGGTAATATAATATGAGACAGATTTGGAGGTTTTTAATGTTTACTTTATACGAGTGTATCTCTTTGGATATTAAGAGATACTGGCATTTATTGTGAAATATGGATAAGTAACGAGTGGCAACCCGCATAAAATCTTGATTTCACAAAATATTTATATTTTTAACGAATAGTCCCTAACGTAATATATAATATACTTTAACGTCTGCAGAGCAAGGCCTCCCTTCCTTCCTTCCACTATTCTGAGTGGAAGAAGACGACCAAGGACAAGACCGCGTTGAAGGTGGAAAGAGGAACTAGACTCCTGCTCGTATCTGTGGGACTGGTTAAGAAAGGAACTCAAAGAATATTCAGTTATTATTAGTTTATTCAGATAACACACTACAAGGTTTTTTTTTTTTGTTAAATTAAAGTGGTTCATCTCTATATAGGCCAGTCATTATATTACATTCAAAATTACAAGAACTGCGGTAAACTTGCATTTTTGGTATGTTGTTTGGGTCCATCTAGAAAATGCAAGTTGCTGCAAATCTGGATAAATACTATCTTATTTATCCAGATTTGCAGCATTCTAAAATGTAAGCGCGCTGAGTTGTTGCAGAAATTGCATTTTTTTCACTTCTTTTAGTTTTGTACAAAAAAAACAATATAGTAGGTAAGGTAATATTTTTTTTAATTATTATTATGAGCTTGTGGTGTCCCACTGCAGGGCAAAGGCCTCCCTTCCCTCCTTCCATTTGTCTCTATTGTTGGCTATTTGGCACCAAACCTTCAAGTAGGAGTCTAGCTCATCCCGCCATCTCCGTCTAGGCCTTCCACGTGGCCGTCGTCTGTTTGGGATCCAATCTGTCTTGCTCTTTGCCCATAGTTCTTCTGACATACGGCACACATGTCCAGCCCAGTCCCACTTAAGCTTTGCAGCTCTTTGAGCGACGTCAGCTATCTGTGTTTGGGAGCGTATTTTCGAGTTCCTTATTCGGTCCATGAGTTTCACTCCTAGGATACTACGCTCCATAGCTCGTTGGCATACCCCGAAGGTAATATATACAGCAATAAATTTACATGGTCAAGAGCTTTACTGAGTCAGTCCCTGAAGTACGGGAGGGGCGTTTTCGTCTCTCAAATTATCAGATGACATGAAGCCACGCTTCATATTGTTGTAACCAAAACACCCCTCCCATACCGCTCCCATACATCAGGGACTGACTCAGTTAAGCGCTAGACCTGTAGTTTTATATTTAAAAAAAATAAGCTACTCTGTTTGTCTTGTTCTGGGATCTAACCCACACTACTCGCGTCTCAGCCAGCTACGCGCTCCCTTCGCCATGTAGGTAATCTTGGAGAAGATTTTATGATTCTACAATAGTAATGAAGAATTATTTTTGATTCACTGCTAAACTAATAACAAATCTTAATAATAAATGCTACTGATCACGCTGTAATCTTAATTCCCTCATAACGTTTATATCCCAATGAGGCCCTAACAAAATCTAATTCCCCGCTCAATTTCAGGCGGCCACTTTAATCGGGCGGGGAATTGTTGCCCAAGAAATATATAAAATGGGTCATCTCTAGTTATGTGTTCCCTCAGGGCTATGATTATCATAGTTCTACCTGATACAATTTGCTATGTATTTAGATCGGGTTACCGAGCATGCGATTTGAAACCTATTTTGAGTGTATTTACCCGGACTTGTTGATAAGATTCGTTTGTATAATATTTGTCCTGGCTACTAGCTTATTATGGAATGTGTTATTACTGGAAGAAAGCGTTAGCCGAGTCAGTTGTGAAAAGCAATGGCGGCGGTGAGGTCACCACTTGCCACGTCTGTATTCCACGCTGGTGCAACCCACTGTGAAAAGAGGCCCATTGAGGCTCCGCCTAAAGGCGTGTGTCTATGTATTTATGTTGTACACTGTTTTACAATACACTGAAGTTGATTATTTGCAAAATATACAAACTAAACTCACTAACTTTGCATAGCGATAGAGTGTACCCAATGGATTTAACCCGTAAATCTTAACAAGTTAGATAAAAAAAATAGGGTTTTTCGTTCAATCTGGCTCTTTTTTTCCCTTCTTAGGGTTCCGTACCCAAAAGGTAAAACGGGACCCTATTACTAAGACTCCGTTTTCCGTCCGTCTTTCTGTCTGTCCGTCTGTCACCAGGCTGTATCTTATGAACCGTGTTAATTAGGAAATTTTCACAGATGATGTATTTCTGTTGCCGCTATAACAACAAATATTAAAAAACAGAATAAATTAAATATACCTATAAGGGGCTCCCATACAACAAATGTGTTTTTTTCCGTTTTTTAGCTAATGGTACGGAACCCTTCGTGCGCGTGTCTGACTCGCACTTGGCCGGTTTTTAACTACAAGTCAGACCTTCACATTATTTTTACTTATAAACGAAAAAATTAACAAAGGTACGAAAGTATGTTTTGTTTTGAAACAATGTACAGAAAAAATTGAGAGTTTAGTGTATTTCAGGCAAAAAGTTCGTCGATGAGTATAGAGGAACCTAAAAATATGATGCTGTTCATATTTTTTTGTTATGTATTCTTATACCCTGTCTTTTGTAACGTAAATTTATTTTACCATAGAAAATGGGAATGAACTGACTCCTGACACACAGCTAACGCTAGTTCAGGAGCCAGAGCTTCAACCTGCACTGTATTATGTGAATAATTACAATAAAACATTATGATTATGATTATGTTTAGCTTTTCATGCCCTTTTGAACATACAATTTCCAAAATAATATAATTTACTTAATATATTATTAAGTGCTGGTAGTCAAATAATAAAGGCGATGGGATGGCAGATAGCAGCCGAATGCCAGAAATGGAAGAAATTGGTGCCTAACGTCCATTCATTTGACGACCTCTGTGGCGCGGCAGGCGAAGGTTGGTCTGCGACGCAGGAGGTTGCGGGTTCAATTCCCGCCTCGGAACAAATATTTGTGTGTTCGCAGATATTTGTTTAGGGTGTTCTGGGTATTTTCTATGCATAATAAAAAATATCTATCTAAGTAATATCTTGTATTAAGTATATCAGTTATCTAGTATCTATAACACAAGCTCTGCTCAGCTTGGGGCTAGATAATGTTGTGTGAACTCTCCAGCATTATTTATTTATTATTTATTTATTTATTTAATTACAAATAAAGGGTCATGATCATGATTAAAAATTTGTTAAATGGCATTATGTCAAGGTTTCGGTTCATCCTAATCCCTTTAGAACTCTTATGCCCGTTTGCACTAAACATAAGGTTAGGTTTATCCTAGTTAAGATACACCTAAGCCTTAGAACAGCCTAGCCTAAGATTAAGGAATGGCTTAGGGTTAGTAGCGTTAGGAGTAGTCTAAACATGATAGGAAAGAACTTAGGCGATTCTTATGTTTAGTGCAAACGGGTGTTAAAGGCATATGCTGAGTACCTACTGGATAAATGAACCTCATACTCTAGATTTTATGCGTAGAGTTTCCTAACGTAAAAACAGGCTATCACAATTTCTTTCACGCGAAATGATATGGGAAAGGCTTATTAGACAAGTAGAATACATTATATTTCCTTTCAGAAATACGCCTTCTGTGAGTGCTACATAAAATATCAGTGAATATAATACGAATATTTATCCTCTCTTATTATAGTTAGGTGGGGGTTTACTATGCCTGTTCTTTCTTATAATATAATAAGGGTTAGAGTGGTGGTGTACTTAAACGAAACAATTTTGGTTTCTACAGGTTGTCAATGTCAATGGCGCCAAACGACGCGATGGCGCTATCGACCTACTTAGGTTGTTTGACACTTAAACGCTATTGAGGTCAGAAGCTCAATTCTCGTAGGAAATAAATAAAAATAACTTCGGATTATGTTCCGATCTATTGTCGATGTCATCAACGTAATAAATTGTATTCTACTCAACACATTACAACACGAAATATGTTTAATACATCGAGAACTTATTGAAGCTTCAAATTTTTTTACGAGAAGTTTGGCTAGAATAAAATTGCAGCTTTTTGTGATGGCAATCCAATTTGACAACCTCTGTGGCGCGGCGGGCGAAGGTTCGCCTGTGGCGCAGGAGGTTGTGGGTTCGATTCCCGCCTCGGAACAAATATTTGTGCGATCTGCAGATATTTGTTCAGGGTGTTCTGGGTATTTTATATATGTATAATAACAAAAAACTATCTATGTAATAAATTACGTATAGTATATCAGTTATCTAGTACCCATAACACAAGCTCTGCTTAGCTTGGGGCTAGATAATGTTGTTTGAACTGTCCAGCATTATTTATTTATTTAATTTTATTATATCGTGTATCGATTCAATTGGTGTGTCAATTTACAGTTTCAAAATGCCAAGCGCAGCATTTTATGGTTGGCTTTCGAACCTTTCTTTTCGTCGCTAACCACTTTGCCGTCAGCTGTGTGTCACCTGCTTGGAAAAAGTAGCTGAGATAGCTACGGCGTAGCAGTCTCGACTTAGCCATCTACGGCTTAGCCGTCTCTACGTAGCCATCTCAGACTTTTTTAATTCTATATCATAGTATACCCAATTTGTAAATCGTATTAAAAACCAAATTTTTTATCACGTTTTAACAATGTATTTTTTTAATAGATAATTTAAAATAAACTTATTATTAAGTTGTCAATATTCATTTGTTTTTATTCTTGTCCATTTTCCGATGGCTTTAAAAATAAGCACCAATAATATTAACTGCGCCGCGTAAAGTGAACACCCTTTTTATTTCCCGAACATTAGCTCCTAGTTTTCACACTTAAGGTCTCTAAAAGAAAGATTTATTACAGAGGCTAGCTACAGGTACGAAAATAAAATACACTTTAAGTGTAAGGCAAAACAGTAATAAATAACTGATGTTAAATTGACTGCGAAGAGCTTATGGCCCTGAACTGGGAACGAAACAAGGGAATTGGGTGCTTTGTTACATAGGAAACCTACTTTTAGATAATGTGAGGTAAAAAGAAGCCAGAACAAGGCTGTTTTCGACATCGCAGAACAAGATGGTATTGATAACTGTATCAGAAACCTTACAATTGATGGAATATAAATTGTAAAATAGATGGACACAATATATTTTATAAGAATATAAATAAACAAAATACCTATCATATATTTCGTTACTTCCAAGCTCCTACACACTAGTTAATTAAAGTTTATTTTAAATAATGATTGCATTATTAGGAAATTAATCCTAAAGTTTTCACCACGGAAATAGTCGATACAAATGGAGGGGTGAAGATATAAATATTTATTGTACAGGTGGTATAAACCGCTAGAGGATATTGGAGGATAAATTGATTGTTCGGGGTCGGTTTTCCATTTAGATATGGAAATTTCCCGGATTGTGTACGAAAATCTTCGATTTTACCTTTTTTCTGTAACAAATCACGCTAAGAGCTACGGCCTCTCGTTTCGATTCCTCCAAAACATTAAATGTTCGTATAATCGGCCTTTTTTCTGCAATATCAAATAAAATTGGTCAAGTGCGCGTCAGACTCGTGTAGATAGGATTCCGTACAAGTATGCTACCCTAGTATCTACTAGACCAATCGAACTTAATAGCACAGAATAAATATTAGTTAATTTCAGTGAAAATTATACGCATTTTCTCTTCATGAATATTTTCTGAAGAAGAAGAAAAGAGAATCTCGTGATAAGTATTTGCATTTGTTTAGCAGCTTAGGGTTACTATCTAATTGTTTTCTCACAAATGTATTGAAAAATGTCGTATGGTTCAGGGACGTAAATTGGGCGTAAAGATGATTTGCACGATTTATGTCAAAAAAGAAAATTATTACAAGCTCGTGACGATGGTAAACGTCGACTAGTTTGTAATAACCTATTTACAACCCTTGTATCATAATGTACAATGACCCAAATCTACGGGTTTTTTTTAATACTCTGTCTGTCAATTTTAGTATGACAGGATAAGCAGATGACCCACCTGATGTTAAGCGGTACCCTCTGCCTAATGAACAGTGCATTACCACATAGGTCACGTCCACCTAGAACGCACCTTATGTGGCATTGCACTGCACCCGCCATCCTGAGACACAAAGATGAAAAGTCTCATGTGCCTGTAATTTCACCGGCAACCATACCCTTCAAACCGGAATACAGCAATGCAAGCAATACTGCTTTACGCCAGAAATAGGTATGGTGGTAGTACTTCCCCGGAAAAACTCGTTTACAAAAAAGCTCTACTACTACTAAATCAGCCAATGTTGACATATCCAATGTGAAGTTCATAATGTTCTCTTTTTAGATTAATGCACAAGTCACAATTCCAGAATATCAAAATGGATAAATTTCTACTTCAATTCCATTTGTTCATAAATCTGTTCCTGAATCCGGATATTGTGTAGGTATAACATCACAAACACAATAAAACTGACAAAAATGTGACCCTTTCATCCATTTTCTATTAGATTCGAGATGAATGTAACGTACAAACTTCGATAAACGATTCAGTACAGACAAAGGACCCACCCATACGAAATTAATTTAATAATAAAGGTCACAATTTATCCTTTATTTTTTATAGAAAGTAGACGTTTATATTCTCACACATAGAGGAAAACAACAAATAATAAACACTTGAAGTAAATAGGCGTAGCCAGTTAAAATAGTTACCACATTACGAAGCTACGTTTTTGCTTTCATTGCTATAGTCGTTCATATATCTTCGGCTTGTTTAAGATTAAGCGTAGTACTCTCTATATCTTTCCTCTCAAATATATTTGAACAAATAAAGCCTTTATTTGTTCTGATTATGTCTACAATCTGATGGTGAACCTGAAAATGCCAAATTGGATTAGTACTTCAACATCAAAGTTTTGATTGATTTCTAGAAACAATGAGATTTTATTACGATATCTAGCTTCATAGTAGATTGTCTCTCAAAGAAAATAATAATGTTGGCCCTTGAAATTGAATTGTTTGTTGTGAAGTTGTTTATTTGTTTTGTTTGATTGTTTGTTTGTTTGTGCTTCATTGTTGCCCTAGTAAAATCCAAAAGGAAAGGTTATTTTTTTGTAGCAATCTATGTATGTACGTCTGCATTTACGTATGTTTATAGTATTTAAGTAGTAGTAGAGCTGTTTTGTGAAAGAGTTCATTCGGGGAAGAACATACCTATTTCTGGCGCAAAGCAGTAGCGCTCGCATTGCTGTGTTCCGGTTTGAAGGGTATGGTTGCCGGTGAAATTATAGGCATATGAGACTTTTCATCTTTATTTCTCAGAGTGGCGGGCGCAGTGCAATGTCGTAAAGGACGCGTCCTAGGTGGACGTGACCTATGTGATAATGCACTGTTCATAGGCAGAGGGTACCGCTTAACATCAGGTGGTCCATCTGCTTGATCTGTCATTCCAAGTTGTATAAAAAAAAACCGTAGCACCTGAACTACTCATCCGTTTTTGATGTTGACGGATGTAGTGTAGTGTAGTACGAGTATAATGTAGTCCATTATAGTCCCTGAACTTTTTGGATGTTGATTGTGTTTTTAAATGAAAGAAGAGAAAAGTCTGAGTCAATTGAGGCTTTTATTTACATTTTGCATATTATATATTACATACGCAAGATATAATTCGTAAAAATAAAAAATATTGTAGTCATAAGTACCTAATGTCGTGGTTCACTGTATTCGGGCTATAATTTTCATAACTTTTAACTTGTTCAAACAAGATTAGTAGCTTTCTTCTCTCTTCATATAAAAAAATGCTCCGACAGTGGCAGCATCCACAAAACAAGCATAGTTGAAAGTCAAAATTAAATATTTCATGTAACTAGGTACCACTAGATATACTAGGTACCTACAGCATTGAAGAAGACTAATTATCCGACCGGTATATTATTTGTATGTGTAAATAAACACAAGGGAAGTAACTATACCAGCCTAACAGCAACTTCCACAATTAACGTCAGCAATTCTTAATTAATACTGCCTCATAGATAATTATAACGTATAGAGAACATCAGATATACTCATGGAAATATCCCAAAACTAAATTGAAACAAATGGCCCAAAGTTATATCCTAATTAGACCAAACTTTACGTACGTCTCCTCAGAGTGTCGAAATTAGAGTTAAACAAAATTTGTATAACTTACCACATACTTGTAGATGTTTATATCAAACTTTGTAGATACGCCACCTTTGGGAAGGAAGTTTTCAGTGAAAGTGCTATATATAGTACCTACAAAGTTTCTTAGTTCGTTTTCATTTAGATATATTACCGTTAGCGGGGGTGTAGTTATTTGGAGGAAAGTGATTTCACTGTTCTGGCTATGTTTTTGATTTTGCGTTTTGTTTGGGTTTGTTTACTATTTGAACTTCTTTCGTTGTTACAAGTAAAACTCAATAATTAAAGAGGTTGCGTTTGAATGATCTTAAAGTAAGAAATAGAAAACCGTAGGAGATAAATTGGAACATTCGTTAAAACACACAGACACACAAATACACAACATCTTACCCTAAATGCATATACCTACAAGCTCCGGGTTTGAAATGACCACGATAAGAAGATATGTCAGATTCCACTTTTCCTCCCTAATGGGGATTTTTAGGGGGGAATAGTGGAAGAAGCCATGTCAAGAGTGTGACTGATAAGAAGATCAAACACTGCCATAGATGGAATTTTGGCAGTGTATTGATAGCAACCATGCCAGCCAAGGCCCGTCGCCTTCGTGGGTTTGCATATATAGTCACTCTTCAATATCAAACAAATGCTTACTTATCTAGTATTTGCAGTATGTATGAAAACTCATCGAGATTATATTCACAAAGACCAAAATAAAATATTGCGTATCATATCTCCAGTTCTGTGTGAAGAAATACCCAAGTTATTGAATAACTGATGGAGTTGTATTGTCTTTCTCTCGATTTCCCACAAAGTGATGGATTGGGAATGAAACTTTCCCCTCATATTTGTTTCTTTTCAATCACTTCTGAGATGAACTTCGCAAATAGCTGCTCGACTATGAAATTGGTTTACATATTTATTTTGTGAACATCGCAAGATCTGCTGCAAATATCTTAGTTTTCAGAAAAATACTACTATGATTATTGTTACTATGATATGATCTCGGAAGAAGAACTAAAGCATGGAACTAAGGCTAAAAACGAAACGGTATCGATTATACAAGTCTCATTCTTTTATACGAATGTATTCATGTGTTGGAATGAGACAAGCATATATCTATCTGTTTTTATTTGTGTAACTCGTACCAGGCCAAATGTCAAATTACTACTACATTCATGGTAACAATCTAGGAAAATGTATATGCATGGTGCCAATATTCAGGGTACGGAACGGAAAAACGACTGTCGTGTGACAATATATTTGTTTCTCTCTAACATAGGATAGCAAGCTATCTTCTAGGATAGGAGTAAGAAGGAACACTCTATGCTATTTTAGCACTCGCTCCATACTATTATACCTCCACGGATATGATTATGATACTATGATACTAGGTCATTTAGCATCGAGGAGAAAAGTATTGTTAATTTTTATGTTTTTTTCTTACTCTGTAAGCATAAAATACTACTATGATTATTACTTTTATAATGGTAATTAAGCATCTAGGAAAAATGTATTGTTAATTTTCGTTTGTTCTCAATAAGCATAAAATAAAAATAATCAGTAGACAACGTCAAATATTGAGGGAATCCAGTAAGGCAGGACCATGGACGTAGTATACAAAAGGACTGAGCGCTCGCAGCTTAAAAAACGAGCCGAGCAAGATATGTACTATAGAGACAGTGTGTCTCTTTCTAAAAAGGTGACCATAAAAAAAAACATGTACAGGAAACTTTTTCCAGAGACACTTATGTAGGTAGGTAGGTACATGGAGTGGAACAAACATTATTTATTATTATTATTTTATCACGGATCGATAACACTTTTTGGTAATTTCGTAGAACAAAATGTTGACCTCCCCTAATAGATGACTCGGGACTTGGCTTGCGTTTGTAGGAAACACGTTTTTTTTTCCAATATCACAGAAATTGTTATCGAACCTTGTTACAGATTACTTACCGAGTGTTCAGTGTCGACAAACGGCGTGACTCGTGACGCAGCCATGCCGTGATGTTTCTCGTCTGCCGGGCGTCCCGCGACGGCCAACTTTTAAATTTGTGGTATCGATGACCTCTTAGTATTTACCTATACAATGGTCATGGTCACCCTTGCTATCATAAAGCTATAATTTCAAGTGTTAGAAAGGGACAAACTGCCTCTGTTCTAACTATCTCTTTTGGCTCGTTTTTCCTCTATCTATGACGGTAATCTAAATTGAGTCTTAACCTAATGGAATAAGGTCTTGTTTCGGTATTATAATTTTTAGAGCGCTCTGGCCTTTTGTAAACTAAGTCCATGGCCAGGACATTGTAACAGTGATTTTTAAGCCGTTCTTATTGAATATATGTGACTTGATAATCGAAAAATGATTGCTTGACTTACAGCCAGTTGTTCGAATGCTAATCAAATCGCTATTCAACTAACAAAGCGAACTTGTCAAATCGAATCTAGTTTCTCAAACGCTTATTAGATAAAAAATATTATTTCATACTATTAGTATAATAATTTGTATAGATTTTGTTCCATGATTTGACAGGAGGTACTAATCTAATATCAAAATAAAAGTAGCTATTCAACGTTCGAGCAACCCAATAGGTACTTGACATGAGATTTGACCATTGGTCAGTTAATTTATTGGAAGATCTGCGTTTGAACAACTGGCTGTTAGTGGAATAATCTTATGACCTAATGTTAAGGTTAACGTTAAGTATAACGACCTAGGTTAGCTTGTATTCATTTTCCTTTTTCCCTTGGTTTTGAAATCAATTTAAATTATAATAAAAATCCGTTCAACCGGTATTTTGTAAGGTAAATCAAACCATGCAGTGATATTCTACGATCGATCACTTAATCAAAGCTTTTATCACAAAAGCAATTTATCATTTTCCTAAACAAAACCACAAAAGACACCAAGGGGTGATCAAAAGATCACCCCCACTACGAGGTGGCATGACTTGTAATAAAAAATATATAAACGATTGTCGTACTTGAGTACCTTATCTACCAATATTGAAAATTATGTTTTCATTTATATTTTTTATATTACGAATAGCATGTAAATTTTACATTTGTAGCATTTTGAATAATATAGTATGTGGTTTACTATTTAACCTACTTACTTACTATTAACTTTTGAAACTATCATGGTTATGTACATAATTTTCACTAGAAACGGGATATTTACCATGATTTTTGAGTTTTAAATGTTCCCGATATTTCGGCACAGTTGCATGCGCCATGATAATGTTCTCCCGTGATCATGGCCAATGCAACTGTGCCGAAATATCGGAAAAATTTAAAACTCAAAAATCATGATAAATATCCCGTTTCTAGTGAAAATTACTTACTATTGCATACTTGAGTTTTTTTTTACCTACGAATGTATCTAGTCTTTCGCGCGCTGCTTGCACGCGTAATGTTTTGATGAAAAGCAGTTTCCCATATGAACTCCAAATAAAACATAGCCTTTAGCACTCAGGGATAATGTTGTTTCTTGTTGGTGAAGGATTTTTTCGGAATCGGATCAATTGGTAGTTTCGGAGATATTCTCTACATATGAACTCCCAAACTAACTTACATATTTATAATTTATTAATATATAGATTAAGTATGTTATTGTTTCTTGATGATTTGAATTGCAAAAAGAATGATTATAAAAATAAATTGTATGGAATCATATACCAAGAAACATGCATATCATAAAATAAATTCTAATTATTTATTAAATTTGTAATAAGAAAGAAGATACTTTAATTAAATTAATTAAATTAAATTAAGCCAAAAACACACAATACTATTGCCTAACAAGCCCTTTAAAAATCTTGACACACATAAAAATTATAAACTACTTTTGTTATTATCGCTGTGATTACATACTGTAGGTAGAACATCAGTATTGGTATACTTAAATTAAAGTTGAATCACTTATGTCAGAAAGAAAAATAATTACTCAAGACTACCTACAATTATTTCCAAGGCTATTTAAATGCCCGAACCTTTCAACGGAAACCAATTAGTAGAAGTAGGTGCCTACAATGCGTTCATTGAGGAGAAATAGACATGAGAGCCCTAATTTTTTTATAAGCGACTGATATAGTATATCACAACGTCCCATAATCATTAACGTAACATAAACATAACACACAGCAGTCATATACATAGTCCCGATCCCACACTAGGAGCCCATTGGTCGTAGTTATCTAGAACTAAGAATACAATAAATAAAAATAAAAATAGGTTGCCTAGAAGAAATCGCTTTCAGCGATAAGGCCGCCCATTGTACTTTAGTTTGATTTTATTAATACCTTTCTTTTTGTGTTTTATTTTTTGATATATATGCCTGTAGTAATATGCCTTAACATACGAGTATGACTACAAAACCCAGATCAGAAACAAATATTTCCATATCATGCAAAGTTTTATCACACAGCAGGAATCGAACTCGCACCTGAGTCTCAGCTCACCTACCTCGCCCGCCAACGTCACGGAGGTCGTCGAATAAATTAATCTCTTTGAGAAACCTCGGCTGAGCTGTCACCAGTTCCTACTGTCCGCAATAGAAGGAACTCTTTCTAAATAAATATATTTGAGAGAGTGCCACGTAAATAATGTTTCTTAAAAAATCGCTATGGATGAGTCACTGTCAAGATTATAATGAATTGTTAAGCTAAGGCCAAACCAACGCGTTCAGCCCGCGTCCTTAGTGCCGTGCACGGTGGCGATCAATGGTAAGACAATGTAGGTGTAGGTAGGTCTAGTATTTCTATTCGAGAGACCAATAACTATCTAGAAAGATGATTTTTAGCAGGTACATCATACTAGCAAGACACCTAATGATCATTATCTTACAATAACTTCTCTCGACTTCAGTTTGGCGAGTGTAGGTAGCAATATGCAATTTTATTTATAAAACCTTTTTAACCTCCGACGCCAAAACGACGGGGTGTTATAAGTTTGACGTGTCTGTGTGTATGTGTGTGTATGTGTGTGTGTGTGTGTGTGTGTCTGTTTGTGTGTCTGCCTATGGCATCGTAGCTCCCGAACGGATAAACCGATTTTGATTATTATTTTTTGTTTGAAAGGTGAATTAGTCGGGAGTGTTCTTAGCTATGTTTGATCAAAATCGGTTCAGCCGCTTCATTGCATTGAGGGTTTTTTTATTTTTACAAAATTAATTACTTGTTTCTGATGCCTTTCTGCCTCTGTCTCCTTGTAAGCTATATTCTGTGCCCACCGTTCGTATGCAGACGCTTTCTATATTACTTTTTCTCTGAGCGCTGATCAATAAATTATTAGCTTGACTACAAAGAACACCTCGATGGTAATAAATGGAAGCGGAATGGTAAATATTAATACACTTTTTGTATTCTGGTGATAAATTATTCAGGTTCAACGTCAAATGAGTCAAATAGATAGACAATTTGAAAATCATATTAGGAAACTATAGAAAAGAATAGAATAGAATCAGTATAGTAGAATCAATCATAAGTAGTAGTAGAGCTTTTTTGTGAAAGAGTTCGTCCGGGGAAGTACTACCACCATACCTATTTCTGCCGCAAAGCAGTAGTGCTCGCATTGCTGTGTTTCGGTTTGAAGGGTAAGGGTGCCGGTGAAATTACAGGCACATGAGACTTTTCATCTTTATGTCTCAGGGTGGTGGGCGCAGTGCAGTGCCACATAGGGTGCGTCCTAGGTGGGCGTGACCTATGTGGTGATGCACTGTTCATAGGCAGAGGTTACCGCTTAACATCAGGTGGGCCATCTGCTTGTTCCGTCATTCAAGTAGTATAAAGTCGTGAGTGTCGGCTCAGCTAGGCGGCTGCTCAGCGGTGAGTTTTTTGGCGCCGATGGTGGTAATGTTGGTGACAATTGTTTAGTTTAAAACATTGTAACTTTAAATATTTAAATAACTGACGACCTCTGTGGCGCGGCTGGCGATGGTTCGCCTGCGTCGCAGGAGGTTGCGGGTTCGATTCTCGCCTCGGAACAAATAATTTGTGCGATCTGCAGATATTTGTTCCGGGTGTTCTGGGTGTTTTCTATGTATAATACAAAATATCTATCTATGTAATGTATTGTATTATGTATATCAGTTACCTAGTACCCATAACACAAGCTCTGGCTTAGCTTGGGGCTAGATAATGTTGTGTTAACTTGTCCAGCATTATTTATTTATATTTATTTATTTATAGATGATGCATGTTGATTAGTCTCATTATGTTCATAGTTTTTTTTTTGTTGTTGTACTATTCCGCTACCTATCCGTGAAAACCTTCAATAAGCTTTCTGATATTTATTAATTTGTAAGTCTGTTAATTTTAAGCCTTTGGTTTTCCTTCAAATAAATATAAATATAAATATAAATATAAATAAAAAAGTATGAATAAAATCGTAGCGTGACTGTCTGACTGACTCACTCATTGACTGACTATAATGACTGAGCAGTGGGTGTTTATAGGCTATTGATGATGATGTTTTTCTGAGGCATAAACTCATCACCAGCCGAAACAACTTCGTGTGCTTGACATAAAATGCCATGACGAGCTGTCTGGCGTCTCCTCTGTTCACGGACTTCCAGCAATCGTTACATTATCATAGGTTCGTCGAGTGGCCTTTTGCCATGCGTCTTCATGTTGGTATTCGCTTCTGGAATATCCCTAGTGGATAGCGGGTAATCAGAACAAATGTAATCAGTCTTGTCTGTTGTATATCATTATTGTTCTATGTATTAATTTAAACGTTTTATCTCCTTCAAGCACCTATTTTCATAGCACACCTTTATATTTCTTTGTTTTTTTTAAAGGCTTATTATATTATGTTTTGACTTGTGACTCCGTGACGCACCCACATGGATCCGGCGGAAGATCAGCGTTGTGTAACTAAACAGTATACGCAACATCATCCTGGGTCGGACTCCAATTTGTGACGTCGCTGCGTGGATGGCACTGACAGACACTCAATTAATTGTAGTTAAGTTAGATATAAGTACTTAGTTTTGGCCTTTTGTAGGTATTATCTATTATGTTTTATCTTTTTTATTTATTTGTCGTGTCATTTCTCCTATCCATGTATGCCGTTTCAAATAAAGAATTTTTCTTTCTTTCTTTCAGTCATTTCGATACGAGTTCAAATAAATCCCATCACTCTATCCACGAAGTATTCATTTCCCCAGAATATCCGTTCATAAAACCTCGAGAATAACCAAGTTTAAATTAAAACATGACGTTGAATTATTACAATATTCATTTTAACAATGACACTAACAAAGTTACAGCGCAGCTTTGAAGTTCGGTTGACATTTTTAGCACTGCACTTCTCGTAGTGCTAACGAGAATTCCGCGAGCACGAATGCTTTTGCTTGTTAGTGTAAATGGATGATTAACTCGGATGTTTAAGGCGGTGGTGCCCAGGACGAGCCCATTTATGCCGTTAGCCCATTGATGGTCTAGCATCAAATACTTAGTAGCTGTTTTTTTTTATATATACAACTTAGAATGACGGAACAAGCAGATGGCCCACCTGATGTCAAGCGGTATAACCTCTGCCTTTAACAATGCATTACCATGAGTTATGGTCACGTCCACTCCTCAACAACCCGAGTTCACTTCGCCAAGCCTGCGAAGACCCCAGGAAACTTCTGTGCTTCTGGACGGAGTTAGGCTGGCTAACCACCTAGTGAGACAACTCTCACGCATAATGGACCACCCGTAGAGTTCGAATGCGGAAAAGGGAGTTCTTTAACATTAACATTAGGTCACGTCCACTAAAAGCGCCCTATGTGGCATTGCACTGCACCAGCCACCCTGATACATAATGATGGAAGTCTCATGTGCCGGCAACCATACCGTTCAAACCGGAACACAGCAATGCGAGCACTACTGCTTTGCTCTACTCTCGAGTCTAGAGAAATGTCTAACTATACTAATGATGTCCGGCGTAAAAATAGACTCCTCCGTCCCCTCCCGAGGATGTCGTACAAGATCAAGTTGTCGTAAAACCCATATATGGGATTACACCAGCGGATGGGCAGCAAGATTCACCTCCGTACTTGACACCAATACTGCGATCACCAATCCGCCTACGGGTTATAGCACATCCTCCCATTGGACATCACATCATCCTCACATGTGGAAGGTTTTTTCTAGCAGTGGACATGTGTTGATTGAACCAAATCAAATAAGTAGAACTCATAAAAAGATTTGAAGATGATGACGATGATGATGATGATACAAATCTTCACTTTATCATCAAAATAAATGTAACGTAAATCTTTTTAATAAGACTAGAAAATATCATATCACACAATCAATAGGTTTTTTTTTTATCTTCGTGAATGTCAGAAGTAGTCAGAACTAGCAGATGGCCCACCTGATGTTAAGCGGTAACCTCCGCCTTTAACAATACATTTCAATAGAAAACTAGAAAAAAAAACATGTTTGAGGACCTCTGATACTGCGTCCAATTTTGCATTATTTTCATTGACGTTGTGGGCAAAAATTACAGACTTAGTGAATCAATTCTAGGCACACGTTACAAATTTATCGGAATCTTGTTTTGGACTCTTGAGTGGCCTTGGAATATTTCGCTGCCTTATACTGTGTTTTAAAAATACGTTCAGGGCCCTTACTCGTTATGGCATAGGAGATTCGTTGCCACGTTATTGTCATAATGTAATCTAAACGATGATTCCACGCAGATATCGTAACGAGCCACGTTATATGTCACGTTTGGTCATAGCGAATAAGTTTTGACAGCGTGAAATTTGATGTTAGGAATCCTACTGGGAATTACTGGGGATAAGGTACGTAAAAATCTGAGAATAAAGAAACCTTTTAGTGCGAAACACGTGTTACAGAAAGTTAGGTGGCAGTTGTGGCTGTATCTTCTAGAAGATACAATCTTTATGGCGACACGGGTGGATTGCCCCGAAACAATGGGTGACACGACTGTATTATTTAACTGATAAGGTGAAAAAATGGGAGACTCAGGTATGAATACATACATAAACACACGCCTTTTTCCCTAAAAGGGATTTCCCCGCAAAGCCACAATGGGTCAATTTTCACCTGGGTTGGACCATCGTGGGAACATAAACGTGACAAGTGGTGAGCTCATTGCCTACACTGTCAGTCTATAATTATCAATCGAGGAGTGCCGATGTCCACCTTCCGTCTCCATCATCAGATCAGCTTGCTGTCACCATAATATTGTATTATCATGGAACTTGACAGGTATGCCATATTTCAACTCAATCAAACACTGGGAAGTGGGTCCAATTTAATTTGTAAGATTTGATTACATACCCTGGGACAGGCGAAACGAAATAAAGGCTGATATAAATGTTAACTGCGCTACGTTCATCGTTACGATGGTGTTTGCAAAACTCCGACTAGGGCCTCTGCTGTGATCGGAGACCTCCAAAACTGTATCATTATATTAATGAACTAAATTTATTCAAATTAAAAGGCGCTGTATAGCTTATTTTTTTAACATACATAGGTATAATACATTTGAAATCATTAAAAATTAAAAGCTTAAGTTACCATTAAGTTCCCCTAAATTGTAACAGCAATTAATGTTTTATGCACTTAACTTCGCTATTTCAATACTTAAAAACTTGTTATGAAATTCGCATTAGTACTTAACCAAAAATAACTTGCTACTTTGTAAGCAGGGTAATTCAGTGTAGAGTGAAATTAATTTTACATTGGCGTAGCGATAGCATAGGTCAGAGGGAACAGCTACTTTACTGTTGGTAATAAGATACGAGATCTTGCCAGATATCCAAGGAATCCAAGAGTGTCCTCATCATCAGCTTGTAGAAATCCGCTGCTGGACATGACTTCCCCCTTAGAATACCACGATGAACGTTCTTCAGGGATAATATGCCTCAAGCTGGTCATGTCAAAGAAAAAGAGACAAGTGCGAGTGTCTTGAGGGTTTTGATCCGTAAAGTATTTTGAATACGCTAGAGCCCTTTTATAGTTTCAGCTACTTTTTTCTACAAATACGAGTGGCACTGAACCATATTATAGGTAAAATCTATAAATTCAGTAATTTTAAACTTTTTCCTTCAATTGTGTCATGGCTTTGCATTCAAAACTCCAGAATTTTGAGGTAACTCTTGTAGGAATTTCATTTTCGCGATTTCCACAAAAAAAAAACATTGCCTACATTTTGAAAGCATTGAGTTAGAAGCCTGTTTTTTTAGAGGATTATTAGCTCATAGACCTTTATATTTATTTTGGTATGAGTTTCCTTTATAGCCTTTCCTGAGATAAAGTGTCTTGGCAGACAGACATACGGACAATAAAGTGATCCTATGTTTCGTTGGTAACTTTTCAGGTCCGGAACACGACACGAGTACACGAGTACCTAGTGACACGAGTAAGAAGACCAGCTGCTTTATTAATTGTGTGGAGAACAACCCCGGGGATGAAGCGCGCAAGTAATTATAAGACTCATCGACTCACCTCATTCAGTATTACTGGAGGCATTGACGGCATCTTGAGGCACTTGTGATTGTGAAGCTTTGTTCTGTTTTATATATTGTGTTGTTACTTTGAAAGCGGAGAGATTTATTAGAGAAGATATTATTGTTTACGAGGTTATGGTATTTGTTTGATAGCAATATTTAAAACAGTACTCAAACATGACTAAGAGTGCCACAGAACCTATGAACTAATAACACTAGCCAGTTATTATAAACTGCCTGATTGAAGGAACACATAGCCTACACATCAATGCGAGCACTACTGCTTTGTGGCAGAAATAGGTATGGAGGTAGTACTTCCCCGGAAGAAATCTTTCACTAAAAAACTCTACTACAACTAAAAATGTATGTGTGTATATTTATGTGACTGTTGGGTGCTATTTTATGTTATGTTATTTAGTTGATTCATAAGACTGCGATCCCCCAGGCAGAAATCTTCATACAAAAAAAAACACCCCGCGCCGCTCGAAAAAGCTGTGATCTCGTGAAATATAGATAATTTTAAAAAACCGCGTGGGTGAACCCTCCATTTATTGTATTGATTTTATGTTTACAATTTTTGACACAATAATCTGTACCATATTGACAAACAATCGAATCTAGCCTAAAGTTGGAGGTAACTTTGTATTTTGTTTTTATCAAGAAAATGTTGTCCTGTCCTATTTCTATCTGAATGATCCCTCGGTATTATAATGTAATATCCGTGCATATTTTTAATTTGAATATTTTACTTGATTTAGTCGGTTAAAAATCTAATCTAAGATTGGTAATTTTGCGTTATACTACCCCACGTTAAGCTCTAGAAAACGGATCTAAGTGCCCGCTCTGTTCCCGTGATAGTGTTTTTCAAATAAATTGTCATTGTTTTTGGATGAATAAATGTTGCATAGATAAATATTGCACGTGTAATAGTTATACTCATAATATTCCTCAGTGCAGACTATTTGAAATCAGATGGTAATGTAATCTGAGCTCCCGATGCGGCGCATCTCAGAGTGCGGATTATTGAAATGCGTCGAGCCTCCGCTGGAGGGTTCAATATGATTTATGGATTCCGTGTTTTATAGAGCAAGACGTAAGGCGATACCGTCTCAGCAATGTTGTCTATCACACCGGTGCCATTGAAAGAACACCGGTTAACTGGAAGCATACTACGATAGCAGGAAAATATCAATGTAAATTCATGATGAAAGCCACCCCAGGGGTGAATTTTTTATATCGATTGTTTAAATATTGGTCAAATGACTGATTCCTGTTTTTCTGAAAGTCATTGTTGATTAAAATTATCTTAAATATGGTTTCACTATGAGTGCCTCCTCGAATTGAAATCACTTTGTGACTAGTTTTAACATAACAGAAACAAAATCACAATCACAACGTGTACGTACGTACTTACATCCAGCTTGAACACATCTACCAAGACGATGATGATGACGATAGTGAAGATGATGATGATAGTGTTTTTTTTAGGGCCCAATCGCGCTATTTTGAAACGTTCCAGACATAAGGATCACGATCAAGATCAAAAGTAACGTTTTTGGGTTAGAAATAGTTTAGTTGACGTCTAGGGCATTGATCAAACTCAAAAATAAAATAGTGGAAACATTTGCGTGATTCTCGAATTTCAGCTAGGTACTCGCTTGCCATGCCACTGAGGTGGTAAACAGTAACGCACCAATAGCTTGATTTATAAAATAAAATAAATTAAGGTATAAAATATCAAAGGTATGCTGCTGTGAGAACGACTTCAAAGATATGGTTGGGATTCATTATCTTTGAATAACATAGATTAGGTTTGTATATATCTCTGATCTAACCCTTTGCAAAATACTATTCACTCAATGATGAGTTGACAGATTAGCTGATCACAATCAATTTTACAATTCAAAAACTTACGTAACATGCCACCAGCTTTTGAACTATATAAAAACAATTTGATGTTTATCACTGGGGCTGCCTTTGAAGTTCAAAGTACAAAAGCAAGTGCCCAAATGTATTGAAAAGCAAATTCGGCTGGGCACGGAACACAATAATAAACGCATAGCCTGAATAGCTGAGAAGCAGTCGCTACCCTGCTTGAAAACAGATTAAAGTAATTCGTAGTAATAAAACGGTAAAGCGTTAGTAAAGGGAATGTATACGTAGGTACACTCGGGTGAATAGATGAATAAATTTAAACATAAATTTTCTATTCATATTTAGTTTAGAAAATTCAGAATACCATGCGTAGTCACATAATTTTATGAAATTAGTGTCTATTATAATCCCCCATGTTGACATTCCTCTTTATACTCAGGATATTTTAAGTCTTAACAAAGTTCCATGAACCCAAACATGTAGGTTTGTTGGTAAACCGCCTACTTTAAATTCGACGCCTCTGTAAAACTAAGTTCCATTAGTGATAAGTTTTTACTTCGCTAAACCCATTGCTCAACTAGCATATAGTTTAAATTAAAACTATTCTTTTGACTTCGCACGCGTGTTGTCGGGATCATTTAAACAGCAAATACCATCAAAATCACCTCAGCCGTTACGGAGTTGAGTAGAACTAATGTGAGCATAGCCGCTGCTGGAAGATATTCAAACGTAGCTTAGCACTCAATGAAAATGTAACTTCCTGAAAGATTTTTCCAAATTAGAATTAACTCTTAGTTTCTTAGATTAAGCCTGACAGACAACATCGCCTATCCCCAGGAATCTTTTCTTTTTTCAGGATTACCAATATTCTAAACGTTAATTCGTAGTATATGGTATAACTAATACCTACCAAGTTTTATTAAAGCATCAGCAGCCAGCATCTTAGGGACGCTTACGTCTGTAGTGATTTGGATCAGTTGAGCTACCTTTAGATCGCTTGCAGCGGTCTTCAGGTAGCACAACTGTTTCATATGTATTTTGTACATACCTTTTATTATTCTTTCTGTAAATAAATGTAATTAGTTTTATTAAAATCCGTACATATGGCGAGTGAACATAATATCAACATATTGTTTATGAGAAGTAGAAACCTCTTATTATCAGCTGTATGATATGATTTCTAGACACTACGACTAGTCGACTACATTGAAACCAATTGAGAATATTCTAGTATACTTAAGCCGTAAGCGCACTTTTTTGTTATATGGCTTCTGTTGATATTTCCAACAATTTAGCCAATGTCAAGTAATAATAAATTCAAGTGATGGCCCAGATTAAAATGGTGGGAGGGAATCAGTTGGAATGACGTACTTCCGTCAATCAGCACCAGCCTTGTTGCGAATAAGGCGTACACTCTCGCTAGTCAGAGGACCATCGAAATGTCGACGCAGGAAACTAAACATAAATGCCCAATTACGTGCAAATTTTCCGAAACGCTCGAACACTTTTCTTCCCGAGCGTGCAAGGTACGGCTACTTTATACGAGTTGAGAATATTCCCGCATACTGCAGTTGGAATGCACTGGGAACTGGAAACAGGCTGAAATTAGAACATACTTTGTAAATGCGTAACAAGCTTGGTGCTATGCAAATTTTAAATGAAACTAGGGATTGTTCCTGTAAGCTTATAAATTGATCACCAGTATCACCAGAAACCATAGTAACCATTATGAATGAACAAATTAAATTGCCTATAACAGTTTGTCTCCATATTTACGTACACGCATTGGCAATGCCTCTGGTATTGCAGATGTCAATAGGCGACGGTAACCGCATATCACCAGGCGGGCCGTATGCCAGATTGTCAATCAATTACATTAAAAAAAAAAAACGCATGCGGCATCAAAGTGCGGAACTGTGATGATAAGGATGCAGCTATAGAAATCGCATTAGAGTAAGAGCGAGACATGTTGGTTCACCATCCAATCAATATTTATCAATATATTTATTTCAGGCTTATTAGGAAATGTATAAAACCTAAGCAATAAACCCATAAATACTTTAAAAACTAACATACATATAAAAAACACTTTATTATACTTAGATGCACACGTGTAGACGGCGACGTATGACGCAACTGCGCGTTGTCTTGTGTCAGGTGTCCGAAGAACTTCCTAAACTAGACACCTCTCGGTCAGAACTTTCCATTCATGAAGGTCGATTAACGGTCATTTAACGTCCGCGTACGAATGCGTCGGTGTACTAAATGCTTTAGTCTACTCTAGTTTCACTGTCTTACAGAGAGTTTTCCCACTATCCAATCTGATATCGTTATCGTATCACATTTATATGCATCTGATTGATGTCCAATATTGGTAGCCGATAAAATGTATGGAAGTGATGTCCGATAACGATATTGGATCGGATAGTGTAAAAACGCTCTTACGAACAACTTTATTGAGTAGCAAACGCCACCAGCTCGCGTTTTGCCTTATACTCGTACATATAAGTTGTTCGTATGACAATTACAACAAACTCAACTAAAGGAACAGTTTAGTTCTATATATGTTACATAAAACGGTATTCTTGAGTTCTTTTTCTTCTTGTCGTGTCGATGCTTCACTTCAAATAGTTTTGCAGTAAAAGGTACCTCAATCGCAATATAAAATGTATTAGTTACTGTTGAAATAAATGAACAGACACACATAATATAAATAGTTAATTTTGCATGCTCAGCCACATATTTTATACATGGACTGGGTACCAACGACTGGTACCAACAAGTGGCATGGACTGGGTCGGATCACCGGAGTCTTATTGGGTTGAGCTCGGGTGCCTGAACTCCACATTTGCACACATTGAGTTTGCACTCTGCAGCGGCAAACCTGAGTCCGGAGTCGGATTCTTGAATTAAGATTTTTGATTGACGACCACCAACCGGGCGATAGAATCCAATCTGGATGGAAGCTCACTGTTCCTCGTGGCATTATATGGGGGAAGCCTTTGTCCAGCCTTTGGCCTTTGTTTGAGTTCTATAGGCTGATGATTATGATGATGATATCGGTATTTACTCAAGATGAATTATACGTATGGACGCTTCCAAACATAATAACCATGTTAACGCCGCGTATCTACTCCGTATCTACAACATGCTGAGAGTCTAACTTTCGTTTTTTTTGAGCAAGTAATTGCTAGTTTCCACGTAGTGTTCTCCAACACCGTTTAGAATACCTGCTTAGTAATAAAACTCATGTGCATTTTGTCCTTGATTTTAAGCCATTTTGTTCGTTTACATATAATAAGATAAGCTCGTGTCTTGATGGAAATGCAATATAGAAATCAATACCTATACCTATCCGATAATTTTCTGCTAGTGGGTATTAGATATTAAACGATAACATTACCAGCCCTTCTACCCTTCATTATCTGATGATGATGATGTATTATCCAGACCGATTTCGGCCACGGCGACTGTTTTTCTGCTTCATACGGAAGTGTTTTGCTAATGTGCTCTTATATGACTTACGTACCCTATTTTGGCTGTAAACGTGCGTTTAGTTTGCGTGCGTGTTTTTTGCGTGTAGTTGCACGTGAGTGTATTATTTTCATACTGGTACACTGTCAGAAGGCGGTCTACTTTTCAGATCGAATATCTCAATATCTTATCTGATACTGGAGCACTACATCATAGTCCAGTGACAGATATTAGCAGAATCAAAGACCTCATATTAAATAGTTAGCGTTAAAAACTACCGCGCTTTTACATAATCTTCAACTACTTCATCTTCGCGTGTCACCAGTTAGTTTTCGGTTATCTTGTGATTATGTTCAATGTTACCACCAGCAACACCTTTGAATAAACAACGAAGTGCATTGAAGGAATGTACACTCTTCGAGAGTTTATATACGAGATCGTATATAAACTAGTAGCTACTTCTCCATATTATGCAATGTTAGTAGCACTTTGATCAAATCAGTAAATGTGCAAAGCTTCAGGGAAATTACACAAAACAGGACGTATAGCTTCTCCGCTGAACGCGGTAATACGATGTCTTTGGGACTGAGGTTACGTCAGATCGGGACAAAAAATCTACCTATAATCATTTGAAACGCGTTTACCTGTGAGCTTATTTGTTGCAAGCTTGGTCTTAAAACAGCTTCCTTTGCATTTTTTTCTTAATCTCTTTTTTTATAATTTCGCTATATCTAGGTATAATACTTGTACCATCCTACCGTACCTAAGTAAGGCTTTTATTTTGGTTTTCCTTTTTTCCTTGAATCAGCTTCCACTTGTTCTCGAGGCACCACACAGGCGCTCTCCACCTAGTAGTAAGAAGGATCATCAAAAGAAAAACAGACCGTGTTTGTTGCCTGATTCTTCTAGGTCTGGTTGCGTTGGAACAGGAGTAACTGTAAATTTATTTTTTAAGACGATTCAAAATGATCCTTGTGATTTCAATGAATAAAATACTTTTGACTTTGACTTTGACTTTGACATCAGTTATTCTTTGGTATAATATTGAAAATCATAAATAAGTATCTTAATATTTATGAATACTCGTGAATTTGACAACTTGTACGACCTTAGACGAGTTCTGTGGCGCAGCGGACGAGTAGCCGGCTGAAATGTGAGAGGTTGTGGGTTCATTCCCGCTGCGGCACACAATGTGTGCCGCAAACATGTGTACAAACATGTCATGTTTGTATAATCTGCAAATATTTGTTCCGGCTCTGGGTGTTGTGGTACCACCGTACTCGTAGTTCCTGATACTTATGACATAGGGAATCCTAGTGTGGGATCAGGACTATTTATGTTACTGTTGGGTGTGTTCTGTTACGTACGTTATGTTATAAACATTACGCATGCATTATAAATGTCTTCTTTTTCTGTGTCGTAAAAAATAATGCTAAAACTCCAACCCCGAGTCCCGGCGATTATCACCAAAAACGTACTTAAATTTGTTTGTTCATTATACTAGGAAGTTTAAACGACACCCCATATTAGTATTCAGGTGTCGCAAGGAGACGCAGGCATTAACCTTTAAAAAGGGGTCAATGCGTGAAGTTTGTCCCCTAATATCTTATTCTGGTCGACGCGATTCGACTGCGGGCTATTTGGACAAATTACCTACTATGAATATTGATGGCCCACCTCATTATGAAGACAATTAAAGTGGAATGATGAGATTTCGAAAGTTCTACGAGTTCCGAAAGTCCAATTTGATTGTTAGGCCAAAATATCGATTGGCTTCTCCAGAATTAGCAAGTTCAATTCAGAATTAGCAAGTTGAAGTGGCAATGTGCCCATATAGCTCACAGAACCGACGACCGCTGGGGAATAAAAGTTCGGCAACCGAAAGACGTAGCCTGGACTGCTCCCTCTGGAACCAATGATGTTGTAACGGTTGCTAGAAGTCGGTGAACGGAAGCGGCTCAAGACTATTTATCGTGACATTATATGAGGAGGCTAGTAGAGACATTGTAGTAGTAGTAGAGCTTTTTTGTGAGAGATCGTCCGAGGAAGTACTACCTCCATGCGTAGAATACCACTGCGTCGCGAATGAAATCTATAGTTGTTATGCCGTGTTCATATTCAATACCTATTTCTGGCGCAAAGCAGTAACGCTCGCATTGCTGTGTTCCGGTTCGTAGGGTATGGGTGCCGGTGAAATTACAGGCACATGATACCTACTTTTTATCTTTATCTAATGGTGGCGGGCGCAGTGCAATGCCACATAGGGTGCGTGCGTCCTAGGTGAACGTGACCTATCAGGTAATGCATTGTTAAAGGCAGAGGTTACCGCTTAACATCAGGTGGGTCAACTTCTTGATCCGCCATACATGCAGTAAAAAAAAGCTAGTCGAAGAATATCCACTGCAATGAAGATGATGATTAGTAACTCCAACTAGTAAGATTTCATAATTAAGGTGGTTGCTTTTTCATACAAACGTATTTGCACAAATATGGGCGAACAGAGTATAATTTTACACTGAAATGACTGTTGTTGGCTTTTATATTTGTCATTATTTGCGGCTAATCATATTTGGTTGAAGAAAACAGTGGATCGAATGACATCGAAATTTTAGTCCATACAAGTCATTTCGATATTATTTTCACTGTTTTCTTCAACCAAATATGATTTGACGCGAATAATGACTGATATAAAAGCCAACGACTGTTATTTCAGTGTAAAATTATACCCTGTTTGCCCATATTTGTGTAAAATACGTTAGTATGAAAGAGCAACCACTTTAACGAAGCGTGATGTACCGTAACATCAGTGGGGTAAGCACGAACAACATTAGCGAGACGACAGTGAATGTCAAATATAGGCCAATGACATCGGGGTTACTTGATAGTAGTCCAGTAACTTTATACATCACCAGTATGCGTCAAATCCGGTATTTCTGATTTTTTGCAGAGTGGTTTATGATGTTGGTCTTATGAATAATCCAAGTTTTTGACCTCGAACGTTGAACGCAACCTTGTCAAAAATGTTTTTTTTTTTCATGTTTTCGCGATTATAACCCTAAAGGACTAGTTTTTAAGAAAACTTTCTTAGGATGGTTTTAAAGTAGACTAAATTTGCTACAATATGATACTAGAACTGTATCTGTAGACCCAATAGTTCGAAAAAAATTATAAAGTTTGAAAGGCTTAATCTCAGAAACTATTGGGTTATAATCGCCAAAACTTGAAAAAAAAACGTTTTCTCGATTTTTGACAAGGGTGCGTTCGGCGCTCGAGGTCAAAAACTTGGATTATTCATTAGGCCAACATCATAAACAAGTCTGCACAAAATCAGAACTACCGGATTGGACGCATACTACATAATTTCAGACGACAAAGTTACTGGACTATAGAAGATAGATAGAAAATACCTTATTGCACACCATAATATAAAAACAATTTACAAATATTAAAAATATAACTAACTATGTCGTACAATGGGCGGTCTTATCGCGTAGTAGCGATTTCTACCAGACAACCTTTGGATGGATAGGACTGTATAAAATAAATAAGGGTTACTACAGAAATCCTTATTTATTTTATACACCTAGGTAAGCTAGGTCCCCCAGGTACTTTATGTATATGTGACAAACATGTAAAAGAAAGGATCAGTATTTAAAATTTAGATTCTGATCTCACTAACTAACTAACTAACTAACGTAACTAGATTGTGGTCCATGAGCTATTCATATTATAAAAAGGGAAAATTTTCATATCGGTATAAGCACCGGCAGATATCGACCCTTTCAAGTAATTTTCAAGATAAGTAAAAACGACGCACTCTCTCCGTGTCTCGTTTAGCACACACCGACAATTTTCTACACTCAAAAACAATACTACATTGCCATTTAAATGGTTCAATATGCTACAATGGGCTACAATATGGGTAAATTCAAGAGAAATATGTTTGCAATAACGTGGGTGTTGCAGATGTCCATAGGCGGCGGTGACTACTTCACATCAGGCGGGCCGTCTGCTTGTTTGTCGCCTTATAATATAAACAAGTGCGAGTCGGACTCGCCAATGAAGGGTTCCGTAGCAGCAAGTAACATAATATAAAAGTTCTTGGATGGATTACGATTAATGACGTATTAAAAAAAAAACTACTTACTAGATCTCGTTCAAACTAATTTTGAGTGAAAGTTTACATGATAATGTACATCAATATTTATTGTAGTTTTATCATTCTCTTATTTTAGAAGTTATGGGGGTTTACACACTTTTTACTACTTTGGAAGTGTCTCTTGCGCAAACTATTCAGTTCAGAAAAAAATTATATTAGAAACCTCAATATTATTTTTGAAGACCTATCCATGGATACCCCACACGTATGGGTATGATGAAAAAAAGTTTTTTTAGTTTCAGTTCTAAGTATGGGAAACCCCGAAAATAAAAAACTACTTACTAGATCTCGTTCAAACCAATTTTGAGTGAAAGTGTACATGATAATGTACATCATATTTTTTTTTTAGTTTTATCATTCTCTTATTTTAGAAGTTATGGGGGGGGGAACACTTTATACCACTTTGGAAGTGTCTCTCGCGCAAACTATTCAGTTAAGAAAAAAATGATATTAGAAACCTCATTAATCTCATTATCATTTTTGAAGACCTATCCATGGAGACCCTACACGTATGGGTATGATGAAAAAAAGTTTTCTTAGTTTCAGTTCTAAGTATGGTCTCGTTCAAACCAATTTTGAGTGAAAGTTTACATGGTAATTTTTTTATTTTATTACATTAATTAATTATTAATTTATTACATTTTTTTATCATTCTCTTATTTTAGAAGTTATGGGGGGGGGGGGGGGGGGGCACACCTTTTACCACTTTGGAAGTGTCTCTCGCGCAAACTATTCAGTTTAGAAAAAAATGATATTAGAAACCTCAACATTATTTTTAAAGACCTATCCATAGATACCCCACACGTATAGGTTTGATGAAAAAACAATTTTGAGTTTCAGTTCTAAGTATGGGGAACCCCAATTTTTTTTTTTTTTTTAATTTTTTTGTAAAAATCTTAATGCGGTTCACAGAATACATCTACCTACCAAGTTTCAACAGTATAGCTCTTATAGTTTTGGAAAAAAAAGGCTGTGACATACACGGACAGACAGACAGACACACATGACGAATCCATAAGGGTTCCTTGTCTTAGACTACGGAACCCTAAAAGTAGTTTTTTTTTATGTACATGTATCATTTGAATGATACATTATATTAATTAGGGGAATCTGGGTGCGGCCGTAACTTTATTCATCTGTTTGATCTGGGTGAACGGTTATAGGGTTAAATTAATAAATAATGCAAAAGTTTCAAACTAAATAGGATTAAATCTCTCGCTGGGTCTTATTTTCGTCTGCATTAATTCGTCCTTTGCAGCTACCCCGAAGGTACGGTGATCGGGGTAATGCCCCAATGTGGATTAATGGATGTTTCATGTCTCCAAAACTTGATTTTAAATAGTTTACATATAGGTTATTTGTTGTTCTGCTTAGGATATAGTCATTACCTGGGCGTGATATGACGATACTTTGGTATATCTATATGAACTTTAAGTATTTCTAAGAAAAAATTTATTACTTGTCAAGCTCCAAACAGTTTCTTAAAGTTATTTCTAAGAAAATATAACATTCCTTGTCAGAGTACAAACAGGTTCTATTTGATTTATGTATTGGAATATGCACATTATAAACGATTCCGTATAGGACGATAATGCCTCCAAACTGATCAGTCGGCGTACTATCAGCGGATAGAAAGTCTGTAGTTTGCGGGGGGCTCTAAGTGTCTCCTAATGAATGTCTAATGTCCGTCTTCAGCCTGTAAACATTATCATTTTTGAAATTCGAATTTTTTGCTCTGCCGATTTTCGCAACCTATTCAATATTCTGTGACTGACACATATCAGCAAATAGAGAATGTTTTTTTTTGTTTTTTACAATGCTTTTTCCTAGTGATGGGACCTGCCAGTCTATTGTGTAACTCCAAACCTACTGTCAGAGTACCTGGCTCATAGTGGGATGTCAAAAATTTTGTTGTTAGGGGAGACCAGCTAAAAACGGGAACCCCGCCCAAATCGGGTAATCTCTGAATGTGTATATGGAGAAGGTGGGCCCAGGCGTGGAGCAATCACAGGCTGTCTCACTTCATCAATGGATCACGTGGTTGCAAGGTTAATTGACAACAAAGTATTTTGATGGTTTTGATAAAAACAAATGTACTTTATAATTAGTCGCTTTTGGTTCATGATATGTTCTTACTAGTTAAGTGATATTATCTTGCTATGGTTGGCCATTCTTATCGGTGGAGTGATTTGTCGCCTGTTGTGCCGGTTTCAAGTTTATGAGTGTACAAAACCTAATTATGTCTCTGGGCAAGACGGGTACGGGTAAATCGGGTACTACCCGATTTGCCCATAGCCCGTTTTTGAGCAAGTGTTTTATTAGGTATAGTATCGTTTCTTATATCGTAGATCGTCAAAAAGTACAAAAGAAAAACTGCTAACGCATCATGGGGCGACAAAACAATAAGCCTTGTAGCACTTGTAGATCGATCGTAGGAACCTATTCGCTAGTCACAGGCTCGCCAGCAAGCAGGGTGCAGGCGGACGCGTCTACTCTCGCCCGTGGCTCTCGTATGACTGGCGCGCCGCCCCACTGGCACGTGCCCGAGACTGTGTTGTATTAGTCACTTCCTAACACAAACACTACAAGCCTTGTTATGGATGAAGCTAAAATAACGCAGCTGCTAAAAAAAAGAAAAGAGAAAAAGAAGTAAGCAAACAAAAGAACACAAAGATAAATGCCGTAAAGAGAAACTTAAAAGTAGATCTTAATCCTGCAACAAGTATGAAAAGATAGAAAAGAGAGATAAAAAAGGAGATAAATGGCTAAATCCATTGTTTTTTTATTCTAGCACCGATCTTTACCGAAATCCACCAGCTGAAGGCATTTTTTACTTTGATAGACCTTTGTTTGACCACGACCTCACCTGTTGGAAAGTGACGATGTGGCCGAAGATGGAGCACAAAGGTCTAGAAGGCACCTATTCACTCTAGCCTTGAAGAGACCCAGATTATAGTTTTCAGGAAAGACAGACGACGGTAGTGTATTCCACTCCTTAGCAGTTCGCATTATAAAGGTGGAACTGAAACGTTTAGTACGAATAGCGGGTATACTAATCAGGTAAGGGTGGTACCGAGCCGTGCGCCTGCTCGTCCTGCAGGCTGGATTAAATACGACGATTGTGGGATGTGGACTCACGAAGCATGCACTTCCTCTGGTGGCAGAGGGTCATATAACTGTGGCATGTGTCAAGAACAAATGAGTGAAATTCGATTTTGTTTGATTATTAAATATAATCATTATTAATGGGCTGATTCTATGGTTGTGATAGCTACATTAAACCAAAACGTTGATTATTAATTAGATTCTAGGATCATTTTGTTGTTAAGGTGGATTAATCTCACTATTTTAATCATTACCCGCTTTACCCAAAAGCCCTACCCGCTTTAGGCACCCCCTCAGGGCAAAACGGGTTTATCGAAGGGTTTAGTTTTTTTTATATAATGAACATTTATTTTAACTTTGTGATTGGTTTATCCATGTTCGATAAGTAACGAACTAGTATAGTGATATTAATATATATATAAAATCGTTGCGTGACTGACTGACTGACTGACTGACTGACTATCAACGCACAGCCTAAACCGTAAGTCCTAGAGACCTGAAATTTGGAGGGTACGTTCATTTTGTGGTCTAGGGGTGTATTAAGAAAGGAATTTCTGATACTCGCTCTCTAAGGGGTCCAAAATGGGCTTTTAATATACAACAAAAAAGCTCTGTATTTCATCGGACCATTGGATGTTGGTTAAGAAATCATTCTTGTGACAGTTGCGGGCAATATGTAAACGTTCGGGGGAGGCGCGTTAACTTCTTACAATTAGCATCTAGATAGGTAGGATAACACAAGTGGAAAACCAAACGTTCTACTACTACAACAACTAGAACATACTATTACCTACCACAGTGTAAAAACATAACATAGTCTGTGCTAGGCACACATGGATATTATAATAAATGGGTAAAATAATATTACGCGTACAAAGTCGCGGGTTACAGCTAGTAGTTTGATAAATATCAAGAACCTGTGTTTTTTGGTTTCCAACCTTAAATTAAGTACCCGTTTTAGCCTGGTCTCACCTCACAATACGAAACTGTCAGAAAAGTGTCCAGACTTTGCTATAAATGTCAAATTTGAAGTTTTATCGATGTTCAGTGTAGTTCAATGGTTTTACGCAATTGCCCGGCTGGCTAGAGTTTTTTTTTGCCTCGAAAAACCAAATTTCATCTAAATCGTTATTGCCGTTTTTGAGAAGATGAGTACAAATATTCCATGAAACCATGAAAGCTTTCTCAATCTAGGAGCTTACCTACCCGTCCACTTTTGTATGTTCTAGTAGTTCATCGATTAGTTGCAACGAATAATTCGATATTCCACAACCAAATGCACCGAAGCCTTTTATCAAAGTAATTTATCGATTGACCGTTCCCTCTTGTAGCAATAATGCTTTAAAAGAAAATGTACTTCCCACTCGAGTACATTTACGGTGACTGGAATGGCGACTCTGTCAGGTGAATAATAAATGCGGAAGTCGTTGGCTGCTTTTATTTCTGTTCGTACCTAAACATACCTCAGGTACTATTAAATTAAAAACATCAAGAGGAAAAGCACTTCTAGCTTTTACTGAATGCAACAGAAATGAAACTAAATAAATACGAACAAGTGCGAGTAAGAATCAAGCCTTGAGGATTCCGCTCCATTTTTTTTTGGCCAGTGATGTCTAGTTCTTCCGGGAAGGGGTAGGCACAGACTTTATGAATCTATTTTCACTGTAGGTCACACAATGGCAGAAACATTGGCGTCACCAGTGGTGAGCTCATCGCCACCATTGCTTTCCTACGACTAACTCTGCTATTGCTTTCTTTCAGTAATATACTCACTTTGAATAACACACGCCTATAAGGATGCGTACACATAGAACGCCCGTTTTAACAGGATCCTTTTTAACTGATCCGTCGCTACTGGAGGTAATATTCACACAGCATTTACAGGACCGATTTTAACGGATTCGTCGCTACTGGAGGTAATATTCACACAGCATTTACAGGACCGATTTTAACTGATTCGTCGCTACTGGAGGTAATATTCACACAGCATTTACGGATCAATATTTCCGTTGTGTGTGGGATTTTTTACTGGATCCGGAATACTGTCATTTGTGTGAACTGGCTCATACAAGTACATACGCTAATAACATATACGTTTAAACGGACCTGTAAAACGGATTGCTGCTTTTTTTGTCGGATCGGTATTTTTTACTGGATCCGGGATACTGTATTCTGTGTGAACTCGCTCATACAACTACATACGCTAATAACATATACGTTTAAACGGACCTATAAAACGGACGTCCTATGTGTAAGCGCCGTAACAAGACAGCAGCCAGGAAAACTTGGTAGAATGTACGATCAATAATCAAAGTCTTTCAAAATACCTACAACTGTGTTTTTATAGCGGATGTACTCGCTTGCACAATAACAACAGCCTTTATCTTCCCATCAAGTTGCGGAATAATGCGCAATGAATTTCAAAATGGGTACCCAACAAAGAGTGTCAATCACACACAATAGGGGTGTCAGCGTAATGGCGATTCTCAAGTAACATTGTTACTCATATGAGTTTGATTTCAAAAGGCAACGCTTGCTTTACGAGTGTGTTCGATACCGTGGAACCAATAAATCAAATGGAAATGGTATGAATATAAGCTGATTTGAGAACAGATACTGAGAAATATTGAAAAAATAGTAAGTTCTGCTCTGTACCTAGTAACATAACACTTCCTTATAACAGAAAAACTTAGTGCCTTGCGTCATAGGGAGTAATTTTATAACCCTAGGATTTAATACGACCTAGGAGATTTATACACTTTGAACAATTTTGGTGTTATTTTTTATTTTACTAAAAAAACTGAATAAACGATCGCGCAGTACAAAACAACTGCGCAGTAGATTAAGCCACAGATAATTATGCTAACTCTGGTAGATCCAAGTGGCACCAAAGGTACCAAATAAAAAAAACTATATGGCTTTTCCGCCATTTATGGCCGTTTTCACCAACCCTTATTATTATCACATCTCCCAGTGTTTTTGAACAAGAAAATTTGTCACATTTGATATTCAAAACGTAACGTTAAGTGGCATATAAGTGGTTGGTGAAAGTGAATATAAGCGTCTTAACATCATCTATGACTAAATCTAGACGTTCCTAAGATAACAATAACATATCATAGCGGCCATAATATTTTGAAATTAACAATTTCTGATATTTACGGTCATCATTGACGGGAAGGTACAATGTTTTTTTTTTTTTAGTTTACTACGTGTATGACTTAGCAAGCATGTCCACCTGATGCTAAGCAGAGGTTACCCTGCCTTTAACAATGCATTACCAAATAGGTCATGTCCACCTTGGACGCACCCTATGTAGCATTGCACTTTGCCCGCCTCCCTGAGACATAAGATGAAAAGTCTCATATGCCTGTAATTTCACCGGCACCCATACCCTTTAAACCACAACACACCAATGCGAGCACTACTGCTTTGCGGCTGAAATAGGTATGGAGGTAGTAATTCCCCAGACGAACTCTTTCACAAAAAAGCTCTAATACTACTACTAGTTACGCGAAGCTACGCATATTTGTGACACACCCGCTCAAATGTCCGTCAACTCTGCATTTTCCTTTTCCCAAGATTCTAACAATACCAATTTTAGAGCCTTGTCTGGTTGCAGTAGTTACAGGCATTGTCCCAATTTTATGAGCACAGTTTGAAATGTGAGAACTTTGCAATTGTGATCACTCCATTCCTGATTCTGTTACCACCATACAAATGGTAGGTCGTGTGCCAATTTTTAAAAAGTTTTACCACAGTATAGTATTATTTTATCTGTGCCACAGCTACATAACATATATGTAAGTAGAGTTACTGACGCACTATCTTAAACAGCTCTACCAACTTCTTGAATAAAATATACCTAAAGAGGTTTTTAGAGTAGGATAAGGATAAAGAGAATATTAGCGCCAGAAATTGAAACAATTTTAGCTATTTCCTCTAGATTTATTACTAATAAAGATTGTAATATTTCCTCGGAATGAACCCGGGCAACATAATTAGAGGTTTATGCAAAAACCCGTCGTAATACTGACCGGCCAGAGGCCTAAACTCATTGGCAGAGTACTGTGTTTTTTCTGAGAAAGTTCTCCATCGATCATCTTTAGGTGACGGCAAAGGTGATTCTTCATTTGTATACGAATTTGTCGTTATTGATATTTGATCAATCATTTCATTGTTGTAGAGAGCCGCTGAATAGGGACCCCTGTTTGTACTCAAATAGGGTTCTTTTGTTGTTGTACCATTTTCAAAATTAAGATTTGTACTCACTGTGAAGTTTTGCCATCTGTTGTCGGTTATTGGAGGAAGATTGGCGTCAGAAGCTGTAGTTGTGAGTGATGTTACGTTTATGTATTCGTTGCTGTTGTTTGAGGCTGGATATAAACCTTCTGATGACGTTGTTGATTCTATTGTACCTGATGTATTGTAAAGTTGCTCTTTTTTTATGTTTTCTTCTGTGACTTGTTCAGTACTATTTACAATATCAGTTTTATTTGGCATCGCGTTTTCATTCTGTCTGGTTGTAATATTCGCTATAGAATCTTCTGTTGATTTGTTCTTCAACACCATTCCTCTATTCAATGATTGTCGAAAACTTACATCGATATCATCTTCTTCATCATCTATAATATTTGTTTGCATAAATTGTAGAGTATACTTTTTATTTTTATTCAATTTATTTGAAATTATAGTTTCATTATTTAAATTTTGAATTAGAATTGGAATAATCAGTATTGGAAGAATACGAGTGTTATTAAATCCAAATTCTACATTGGACTTGTATTCAAGTAACTCTTTATTTATTTCATGCTTCTTATTGTTTACACTGTCACCTGCAAAATAATAAAATATTTCACCAAATTTAATTGAAAAAGGAAAAACATATGCTAGGTTTCCTAAATCACTCACAAAATTCAACGAAGCATAATAAAGTAAAAAATAGGACTAAACGCCCGCTAACTAACATTTTGTATGCAAAACTGAGAGTGAAAAGCTTCAATAACGTTAGTATCGGAATCACCCGCACTGCTCATGTGAAAACCAGATAAGATTACACCAGCATAATATAAAAATATACAATGAGTCATAAAAAATGGATGTAATCATAGAAAAAAAAATAGCATAATTTTTAGTTTACGGTTGGTGATAGTTAGTGATTTTTATTAGTTTCACACGAGTGATTTAATATCTACCTAAATGCAGTTTCATACACTGCTTTTTTAAACTCATCCAAGAAAACATTTGTTTGACCAACAAAGCACATGAGAATAACCAACGTAAATGTCACAGTAAATGGCTTCAAATTAATAAGCATACAAAAAACAAACACTATTTTATTGCGCATGCCATGTAGCCAGTGACCATAATTATAGACTATATATCATCAGAACAATAATTTGAAAACGATAAAAAAATTATTATACTAGTTTTCACCTGGCTTTGCTCGCTTTCTGTAACGGCTAAAATCCAATTTTGACATTTTAATGTTCTTGTTATACATTAAAATGTCAAAATTTTATCGAGTATTTCACCATGGGAAAGTCTAGTCCTAGTATGGTAGGTACTAAACAAAAAAGTTTGAAGGTTTTTCTTTTTAATTCGATATGCCTTTGCTTGACCACGATCTGACCTGTTGGTAAATGACGATGTGGCCGATGATGGAGCACAAAATTCATTCAAGCCTTAAATAGTCCCATATTGTAGTTTTCAGGAAAGACAGACGGTGGTAGTGTATTCCAGTCCTTAGCAGTTCGCATTATAAAGGTAGAACCGAAACGTTTAGTACGAATAGAGGGTAGGTATACTCATGAGGTGAGGATAGATGTTTGTTTGATAATGAAAGGTTATAGAGGTATAGAATTATAAGCGTTTAGCACAAAAGACAGGTACTTCCTAAGAAGGTGCTACGCGGGCAAAGTCGCGGGCAGTTTCTCTTTGACTTTTACTCGAAATAAATTTTAGAAGCGAAGTTTTTACAGGGTCCCCTTTACCGAATATGTTTTTGTTTCATTTGTGTTCGCTCAAAATAATCTTATCATAATTCCCTTCGTACTAAGTGAAGTGAAAGCGAAAATAAACAAAATGCGGGTGAGGCAGACATGTTGGATGATATGACGTTGCCTGTCATTTCTTTCGCAATATTATTTTTTCTGGAATTATGTGGGTTGGAGATTGCTTTGCTTTGAAGTAGAGTTTTCCGGTAATTATATTGATTACTTATATAACCATATCATACATTATTGTACATACATCCTTATCATTATTGTGAATTGCTGTAGTATTTACTTGATTTTTTCAGGGACATTTTTCCACCTTTTTTTCGTGTTCCTATAAATTTGTCGTATTATTAGGACCACGAGTGAGACCTATTTCTGTCTGTCCTATTAAATTATATTTAGCAACAAAGGTAAATATAACTTTTAATATTAATTAAATTAAATGTATATCAAAAGTACGTTCTATTTCCCTGCATTCTTTTGAAAAAAGCCCTATATATGCCTCGGCGGAAATGGCAATTGTCTGTCTTGTTTGTTGTTGCCTGTGTTGTTGTTCTACTTCACTAATGTGAAGGCCTCGCCTACGGCTCGTCCTTCAAACTCATACTCGATCTGCATTTGCCTATTTCGCGGCCTTTGCAATAATTTACTATTCCATTTCCATTAATGTTATTATTGTAATACGATGACTTCACCATAATACGCACCATGTTGGTCTGTAATTTTCATTCTTCCACCAGGTTGTTTTAATATATTTCAGAAATTTTACTGCGGCTTTCAGTCTTAAGGTAGAGATATATATAATAACGTAGAATGGAATCACATTAACGTGCCCATTTGTACATTACTTTAAAGTTCCTAACATAACCTTATTATAGGAGGTAGATTTTTGATTCTACACATAATGCGACACAAAGAATCAGGTTTCCTTCGTTGTCCTATAATAGGACAAATTTGTAGGACGAAAATACGGTAATTTTTACTGAACATGGATAATTTTTGCTAGCCCGATCCAGGTCCAAGGCAGGTCCAAGCCATCTCACGTGCGAGGCACGGATGTGAAATGGTACGAACATCATATATGGAGTAGTTCATGCTACACCGTGCGCCTGAGCCTCGTGCATGCCACGACTCAGACCCGGCACGGTCCCAGCTCGGCCCTGGTTCGGCCTGGCCTAAATCGTTCAACTGAAGAGACAACAACGGTTATGTTTTAAATAAGTTTTTTTTTTTTCTCAATACAAGCTTTCTTAAAATTAATGATCGGAGCCAAACCACGGCCAGTCTACTATTATCCATCGAGGAGTTCAGTTGTCCACCTTCCGTCTCCATCATCAGATCAGCTCTCTGTTACCATAATAATGTTTTGACATCGGAACTTGACAGGTTTGCAAAATTTCAGCTCAACCGGATGTTAAGAAGTTGTTCTTAATTTTACTTAAACAAACAATTATAGATACAAACAATGTAAGTTAAATAAAAGCTTTTAAATTCAATTAAAATACCTAATATCACATCCCATTATTTAGTACATAGCTACTTGTATTAGTTGTATGATTCTTTCTGTAAAGAAATATATTTTTTATTTAGTTGTCACTACTTAATATTCCTATCGACGAGAATCAGAAAGAAAATTATGTATTCCTCAAATGTTTTCGAGCTTGATTGAAATATTGAAGCGAGTGAAATAAAGTGGATTCAAATATCTTAAACAGAATGTAAATAAAACAGATACCCATGACAGGTGAAAAACATCCATTATAACAATTCGAGAAGGAATAAGAAAGGGCTGTTATTTCGACGTCTTCCTTAAATATAAAATACCAGATGAAAAAATAATACCACGTCCCGTGGGAGGTAATACGAGTGACAGGTTTGGAATAAAGTATTATTTTTATAATACTTATTGTCCTCGACTTAATATTGTATTTATTTATAATGTATGTACCTACTCGGTCTATCACATGATACTTTTCAGTTGGCTGTAACCAACGGGGATGATAATGATGAAAACACTGGTTTTAGGGCCGCCGTACACGGGTAGCTTGAAGCAGTCATGACCGGCCGCTTCAAACTGCGACTGCATGGCGATCTACAACTTCTATTCATTGGAGTACATGAAACTGCTTGAGCAGTCATAACTGCTCCGGGTGGTCAGCAGCATGACGAAATTCCGTCGTACTGTCTAGCAGTTGTCAGATATACACTGACTTTTCGAGCCGTCGACTGCTTTAGGCTAAGATCAGACCAACGCGATCATCCCGCGTCCGCGGTGGCGTGCACGGTGGCGATCTCTTACCATTGGTCGCCACCGAACAAGCCACCGCGGACGCGGGCTGATTGCGTCGGTTTAGCTAAAGCCTTAGTGCAGTTATGAAATGAAGTTGACGGCAGTATGTAAATGGCTTAAAACTTTAAGCTATGAAGAAACGGAAAACTTGTTAAGCCCTTCTAAATGACAATTGGTTACCTACGTTCTACTAGGTTCCTACGTTCTACTACTTCCGCATTTTCATATCCTATAGCCTAAACCCCAATTTGTACTGCTCACTCCTACATACTCTCTTCCAATCAAGCACATTATCTTTATTGACTTACCCGTTCTTTCACACTACACACTTCCAATGTCAAATAAACTCGCTCACTCTCTCATAAACCAAACATGTCCATCATATAAGTCAAATGCAACGTTTTTGTTTTTGTCGCAGATAGTATTTTGTACATATTATGTAGTTTTATCTAAATTAAGATTAGTTTAATTTAATTTATAATTCTGTTTCCAAATATGTCTGCTTGTTAAAATTTGTAATGACGTTTCTTGTATAATCCGCGGAGTGGGGCACTGGTGACCTGTAATACAGGTTTTTTCTAAAACCTATCTCAGGCACCAGGCTCTCGCAAAACAGGTTTTCTTGGTTCATCACGCTTTCCTACAATGTAATATTATACACAAGTTATGTTACTTGGATGACAATGAAACCTTTTGTGAAGAGCTAAATAAACTTTATACTTTATACTTTATACTAGTTATCCACTCCGCCCTTCATTACCACTGACGTCATGTCTGCCACTTGTTAAGAATTGAATTGTCAATGCTCCAGCGGTTGAAAACGACTGATTGGGCAGTTGAAAGTATCTTCTCAAGCAGTTGAACAATGACTGCACGAGCGGTCTGTGTATGGCATTCCCATTCGTGAGATCAATGAACATACTAGACACCTACTCTCTAAAGTTATAGACATACCTCATAGAAGCATAACTTCAAAAGAGTTGTATGTCCTTACTGTGTAAATATTAACTAAATAGCAATATTAACAAACAAGTTTGAGTTTTCTAAACAAAGACCGAAAATAATCCAAGCTTATCAGTGTTCGTTATGCTTAAAATTTCAAACGTTAGGATTTTAAAATTTTCAAACAGAAATCTTTTACAGAAGCTTATCTCGTGTGAAATCATAAGCAGACATAGCCACGAAATCTGTACTTATACTGTGCTACTATAAAATGGGAATTATCTTTGGAACGGTCGCACACTGTTTTGTCTTTTACATTGCAAGCAGCAAACAAGCAGTTTACAATTAAATACGGTGTAACTATTTAAAGGATTATCCGCATTTATTACTAAACATTTATTAGGGTTAAAATCTGAAACTCGAACAAGCTAGGTAAGTAGGTATGGAACAAACAAAGCAAATTTTCTAAACCTTTTCATAAATACGTAGGACTAGTGAGGTCCTCGAAAAAATACATCAGCGAAAATTGTTTTTCCGCCGCGAGGTAAAATATCTTAGGAGATTACGCTTCGATCGAGCATGGCGGTGATTTTCTTAGTTTATGAGACAAACAAGAGGAAATAGGTGCGAATATCGTTGGATGTAATAGAAATTCTGATAGAAAATACTCAATACCTTCACCACAATAGTTTTGATACGTGCCTGCCTCCAAGGCATTCCACTTGCGGAAAATGAATACAAACTTTGTACGTAGGTTAACAAATTGATCAACGATTTCCTATAACATACGTGAGGAAAAACATATAAATCAGCTGCACTCTTCAAATAGTATAATTTCCAAGGTCAACAGTTTCCACCCAAAAATAGTACAGACAAAGCAACTTTTGCGGTACAGTCAGAATAAAACGCTTTCTAGATTCAAGCTTCAGTTAAGGTTCCGTTCACGTCTCATTCAAATACAAAATGGAAAACCTGAAAGGGACCCGAAGGACCAGTAGCCTCTTTATGCAAATTCAGTACAAAAGTAGAGATTGGATGCCAGCGTTTTTACGGTTTCACACTGACTGAACTATGAGTTTGATTCGATTGAGAAAAGGTGAAATTAAAGATAAACATGACGGCTTTGGCATGTTGATGTGATTTAAGGATTATCGGTATGGAGCCTGAAAAAACATACTTTCTGCCATTTTCTAATGTTTTTCACTTCCACCTTTTGAGCAAAAATTATGAGAATTTAACCTTCGCAGGTCGGCGATATTTTACGAGATTTTGATGACCTCGTTGGCGCGGCGGGCAGTTAGCCAGCTGGTGCAAAAGGTGTGGGTTAGATTGCTGGATCAATGATTGCATGACCTGCAAATTTTTGTTATGAGTCTGGGTGACGTGCCTACCATGGTGCTTGACACAGGGTATCCTAGTGTGGTATCAGGTATATGTATATATAATACCGGGTTGATGGGTGTTATGGGTGTAATTTTATTTTGTAGTTCATTTCTAGGATCAACTGTTAAAGTATTGGTAGCCTTTTTTTAATGGAATTTTACTTTTGCATGTGCACGTACATGTATTTTATGTGTACTTCAAAAAGATACTACGGTACACGCTCGCTACATACCATGTTTGTAAATTAGATGGATAATATACAGTCAAACCCACGCCCATTAAATAGAGAGACCCCACTAAATTACCTGTACGAATCCTGAGCAAAATCATATCCCACTATTTACAACTATTATATTATAGCTGCTGAACGTATCTCGTTGGGTTATTCCCCGGAGAGCGTTTTGATATCGATATATCCAGTAACAAGGTCCGTTCTATAACTCGCGGTCCCAAGCTGGCTCTCACCAGTCTATTACAATCATTTCATTTTACGGCTATTCGCTGAGGTACATATTCATTCTCAATTTTTATATCTTAGTTTAAAATTGCGACAAAGTAACTGTTTATTTGGTACTTCGTACAAGAATATTGTGCCGTAACCCAGGAGCTAGTTATAAAATTCTCGAGAACGAACCGTTTCGTCGAAGTGATAGAGCACGTAAGGGCAGTGAGCTCTTGATTGAGAGCTTTGCATAGCATAGTCAAAGGTCGTGAATTCAATCCTGGTAGTACTATTACATAAAGACACATTGTATCTCAATAGACAAAAGGCATGTCAGACAAAATTTAAAAATGCTTTGTATTTTCTTTGAAATGTATTATTTCACTATTATCATTATCATATTCGTAGTCTTCCTACCCTTATTTAAAATGTTGTGGGATTATATTATTCCATTCTCCTCTGTCAGCCGTCATCTCAGAGTTTTCTTATTCGCTATTACCAAACGTGACATGACGCGGGCTCGTTACGACAACTGCGTGGAATCATCGTTCAGTAATACATAGTGACGTCACACGTTATTGTCAAGTTATCTCCTATGGTCATAGCGAATAACAGCCCTTATCTTACACATGTCATGTTTCACTCAATCCATTTTTTTTTCTTTGGCCTACATCTGCTCCTATATCCATCTATATTCATGTTTAGCAATCTTCTTAAGGCCATTTATAATTGTTATTTTAAGCCCCAACTGTGGACGGCTATTTTTTTTAAAGGCACATTTGTTTTTTATACCTTCATTAAAAACAACCCAGGGAAAGTACTACTCGTATAACTTAATCGTAATAGACGATGTCGTGATCCCACTTCATAAATAAAGGGGATAAATTGTCACCGCGGGAGGTGGGGCCTTATTTATAGGGCACAAGCACAGGTGGTCTTAGAGCTGTTTTACGTTACCCCAGGGCATGTACAACAGTAACCAAGTGAGAGCAATAGACATTGTGAGACGCAATTATTAGAGGTACCTACTTGAGATCAGGTAGGCTCTTCAGTTTTGTAATTTGAATATTATACAAAAGTAACAAGGTGCTGTAAACTTATTACTATTTAACTAACCAAGGGCTGGTTTATCAATCGCTAGATAAACAAACAGATAGCAAGATATTGAATTTTTCAATAGCCTGATTATTTCTTATTTGACGAAAAACCCCGATATCTGAGGAATAAATTTATCTGCCGCTTCATTCGCCAGTTAACTGTACTATTCGATTGATAGTTTGACGTTGATGACGTATCACATAGTAAAAAGTGATTTAGTTTGAGGTTATTTCTTGTGTTTGACCGAAGTATTCATTATCATAAACAAATTATTATAGTCGTTTTGTTTTCAACAATTTGCTTGTACTTAGAGACTTAACTTTATAAGTTGCTGAGGTTCAGCATTAAAATATGCCAAAATCTCTCTTTTTTAAGATTCCATGATAATCAAAACACAATCCAAATCCAACCACTTCAATAACAGACAGTAGTATCGAACTAAAAAGGTAACAAAACGAACATAACCTAAAAGAATTAACGTGACACTGTTGACATAAAATGAATAGAGAAGTCTGTCTTGCTCTAATGCTTGTCTAAGCAATATATTTGTTTCACTTCACAGCCAGGTCAATGGAATAAATGACGATTGAAAATCGGCGATCAATTATTCGTCTGATAAACAGCCATATAACTTTATTCGTTAGACAGTTATTGGACCATTTATTTGAAGATTGAAAACTCAGCCCTTATAAAGACTAATATAGAAACAGAAAGACAAGAAAGCGAGGTAATCAAATCGTTGCAAAAAATGGGTTAAAAATGGTTAAGTCCTTTTGTACGTGAACGAAGTTTGATTCTATTCCTAACTTCGGTTTGCGTGCAAAAAGGCGTGAGCGCGCTACCAGTATGTATAGTTCCCTGAATCATTTCTTACGCAGGCAACTCGTATTTCCAAACAAAGAAAACACAATAGAAATTGAACAATATTAGAAGCACAACTAAACATTTCTCCTGCACTCCCATCATAATTTATTTCGTAAAATAAAAGGTACTGGCTTCTATTGTTATTTTGCTCTCTGTTTTTTGTGAACAACGTTCGGGTGTTGACTCAAAAATATTGCAGTCGGTTTTATTGTTTTTATTTTTCAGAATGAGCACCGGAAATTTAAATTCCTTTTAGCATCTGCTTTTCTGGAATGTAGGCAAGTCAGAAAAAACATAAAAAAACCTTATTTGATATGATTATTCATTCAAAAGAGAATTGACGCCAAAAAAAAAACATACAACTCTATTACATGGTTTGTAACTTTTATTCTGGTAATTATGTTTTAACATTATACATAGAAAAAATATAAAAAAAAATATAAGTACGTCACAAAAAATTCAAATAATATAGATTGCTCAACAGATCGAAATAACTGTTTTAACTATAAGGTTTAAATTCCGTTGTTTTGTCCGACGACATATTATAGGTCGCAGGAAGTCAGTGGATGGAGTCGGATCAAGAGCATTAGCCATGGCACTCTTTGGGACAGGCCTATGTCCAGCTGTGGCCTTCTATATGCTCATTTGGAATTTGATGTGTCAATGCTAACTGCAAAATGGATTAACTTATGCTATTCGCTTTTCTTCAAAAAAGGCTTTATAAGAATTATCTCTTAGGTATTTGATCGAGTGAAGGGAGTTCTCAGAGTCTAATTGCAGGATGCAGCGTTTGTATATACCGACGGTCGGCCGATGATAAGTGTAGAACCAATCTCCAATCTTTATGAAACTTGGTAGGTAGGTAGGTTATGTAAATATCATTCTTAAGATAGAACATGGACCTGATCGGTACATGGGTTTTGACCTAGGCCCATGACCCTAGCCCATGCCCATGGCCCATGATGCCTATGCATATGCCTATGACCTATGCTCATGAAGTCTCCCAAAATCATGTAATATATGACAGGAGAAATAAAAAAGGTTTCTTTTTGTCCTTCCAGTTTTCAGAAATTTTAAGTTAATTCACGAGGTCACGTTCGGGGTTAACTACTAATTATATTGTCCTTATATTAATTTGCCCTAGCTCTCTGTAGTTCGAATGAACCGGCTGTCGAATGAATCCACATCATTGATTTCCCAAGCGCATGGTAAAACCAAACGTGCCTTATTAAATGCTGCAAAAAGAATCTAGGGATAAACCTTTTTGCTGCAAATTTTTCTGTTAACTCCAGATTCAAAAAGAAATGAGTTTTTAGTTAATCAAGGCGTTAAGTTTATCAATTAAGCTCAAGTTTTTCGATGCTTTGGAAAGGACACAAAATAATCAAATAATAAATAATGCTGGTCACACAGCATTATCTAGCCCCAAGCTTAGCAGAGCTTGTGTTATGGGTACTAGATAACTGATATACTTAATACAATATATTACATAGATAGATATTTTTTATTATATATAGAAAATACCCAGAAGGCAAATATCTACAGATTGTACAAATATTTGTTCCCAGGCGGGAATCGAACCTGCAACCTCCTGCGTCGCAGGCGAACCATATCCAGCCGCGCCACAGAGGTCGTCAAAAAACACGAAACGAATCGCGCGTATAATAAATATAAGAAAAATTCATAGTTGGCGTCGTCTGGTTTGTGGTCGCCACTCGAGAACCTTTCTTCCCCAATGGTTAACATTTCTACGAGCTATATGGCCTGTCCATTGCCACTTCAACTTGCCGATCCTGAAAGCTATGTCGGTGATCATGGTTCTTCTACGGATCTCCTCATGCCGGATTCAATCACGTAGTTAAACTCTGAGCATAGCTTCTCTATAGCCCACTGCGCAACTTTGCACATTTCTGTGAAAAAAAAACCACATCTTCACACATTGTGTTTTTTTTCAGAATTATATTTCGTAGTTTCTCTTCAAAAGTAAGTACAACATCTAATACCAAATAGCAACGTCAAATAAAATTAAACTCCATCAGGGGTATATGACTTATAACTAAATTCCTACGTACCTACATGCTGAATTATTTATAAGGAGTACTGCCTATGCCATTTAATATAGGCGTACCTTCATTAATCAAGTTGTAGATTGTGGCTTGGACCTGTGTGCGATACTTAATCGAAATATCATCCTAAATAAACACGTGACCCCATGCCACCTAAATAAGAGCTATCTGTCATATTGGACGCAGACAATCTGAAATTAGGAAACTAATTTTGAACCAAAATTACTACACTAATTTACCTTTAAATTATACATTGTTTTACACGCTCTGCAAATGGATTGTTGGAATGAGGTAAATAATAATGCTCCATTTTGGTCGTGTTAGAACCAAAAATTTAACTACAAAGAGTAAAAAAAAGTGAAAACAGTTCAAGTAAATTAAATAAATAAAAAAATAATGTTGGACAGTTCACACAACATTATCTAGCCCCAAGCTAAGCAGAGCTTGTGTTATGGGTACTAGATAATTGATATACTATGCATTAAATAGATAGATATTTTTAATTATACATAGAAAATACCCAGAACACCCTGAACAAATATCTGCAGATCGCACAAATATTTGTTACGAGGCGGGAATCGACCCCGCAACCTCCTGTGTCGCAGGCGAACCTTCGCCCGCCGCACCACAGAGGTCGTCAAATACATACATAGAGACACGCCTTTTTTCCCCGAAGGGGTAGACATAGCCTCAATGGGCCTCTTTTCACAGTTGGTTACACCATCGTGGAATATAGATGTGACAAGCGGTGAGCTCATCGCCGCCATTGCTTACCACGACTGACTCAGCTAACGCTTTCTTCTTCTTTCTTAACGCACATTCCTTAATAAGCTAGCAGCCAGTACAAGTTTTATAACAACGAATCTTATCAACAAGACCGGGTAATCCCTTAGTCGGCTTTTACGACATCCTCCCGTGGATGACATGGGGTAAAAATAAAATCTTCTAATGCCCTCAAACTTCTCTATTTTATGGGCTTTACAAATTTTGATGAATATTGTGAAACTTAAAGCCACTAAAGAAGTAATACCAAATTGGTTGACCAAGATGTACCCTGCTCCAATTTATTTGAGGCACGAATTTGGCCAAAATTAATTGGATTCAATATTTGGTCATAGTTTCTTGAGTGATGAATTTGATTAGTAATTTCCTGAATTTACTTTTGGGACTGCGAGTAATTATTATATTTCGGGTTTCTTTAGGTAACTAGAAGCTAAAACAGAGACTGTGTGGAACAAATGCGTTCTCCCTTAACACCAAAGACACCATCGTACAAAACAGTTTTAAAGGGTAAATAACAGTTTAAAAAAATGCTTGCACATAACTGACAACTGCAAATGAGAACTTATTTATTTTACTAAGAGATATTTCACTGTTTTATCTTTTATTCTTTCAAACCTTTGTTTATATGGATAAAACACTCTTAAGATAAAGTTGTTGGATGTTTGCGTCTGATAAAAAGTTTTCTATCCATCTCAGTCGGAGTACTTACAGTTATTTACGTTTCTTTGGCAACTTTAATCCTTTTTTTCTTTTCAATGATAAGAAAGGCTTTGGCGTATCTTCAAGTTTTAGTAAGACAAGTATCGGCCATTTAATTTTGTACTTAGGTCTTTTAATTTATTTTATAACAACAATAATAACCTAGTTACAAGTTAAGGGGCGGTTATTCATTGATTGTTGCTGTATTTTTTATTTTCGACATTACATATAAATAAGTAATGGTGACGTACATTAAATAAATAAATAAATAATAAATAATGTTGGACAGTTCACACAACATTATCTAGCCCTAAACTAAGCTGAGCTTGTGTTATGGGTACTAGATAACTGATATACTTAATACAATATATAACATAGATAGATATTTTTTATTATGCATATGCTTATGTGATGACAACGGAAGATCGCAGCTCCAATAGCTAATTTAATTATCAGCCTTGAAATATATTTTATTACAAGCTACTAGTTAGTGTCACCTTTACCAGTGTAATCAAATCTTACACGTTACATTTGACCCCCTTCCCGAACTTGGCATACCTGTCAAGTTCCAATGACAATACAGTATTGTGGTGACAGCGAGCTGATCTGATAATGGAGATGGACTCTGGACAACGGGACTCCGCGACAGATAATTGTAGACTGGCCGTGTTTGGGCTCATTTTGATCAGCACACCGTTCCAATCACTAATTTCATAAAAGCTTGTTTTGAAAATGGTTTTTATCAACAACAATCTTGTTTCAACATAACATTTCATAAACCTGCGATTGTAATATTTTTCAAAAATTATTGATATTAATATTCCACATATTTCCTCCATACAATTACCTTATAATTACACACAAGCGATTAATTTTGCTTTTAATCAGCGCTCGCTACGTAGTCAAGGGCTTCGGATCTTTTCATACAGAATTAATCAATTAAAGCAGACTTTCCACGGAGGTAATCTCGTCATTTTCAAGGAATATGCTTGATAAAATATAGTACACAGATTCATTATGACCTGTATTGAGCTATTAGGACAGGTACTATTATGCAGAGAAACAACCCTTAACAGGGCGAAATGGGTTCACATGAAAAGCTGTATACCCATGTGTAGCATGTATAAAGCTGGATATGTTAGACTCGATTGAAAGACTCATTAGGTGTCGGACTGAAAATTCAACGAATAATTTACTTTTATGCACATTTCAATAATTAAACGCCACCAAATGAACAGCTGTCATTTTCCAAATGTATGCTCGAGGCGATAACTACAATGTAACTGTCCCAAATTCCGTCAAAATCCTAATATTTGAAATTCGAACTGCTGTTAATACACAGCGTTGATTTATCTGTAAATCAACGAATTTAATTTCATATGCATAACAATTGTTCACATATGAAAATATGAATTACTTCGTACGAGATAATACATTTCAGGTGGCTTCATAAAATGATGATTACATGAAATGTTTGTTACAATTTACTTAATAATAGTTAGTAGGCAAATATAAATTCGACTTTGATTGTAAAATTTGCTTTACATCTCTCATATTCGGTAAGTAGGTCCTTATTACCCCCAAATGGGGCTTGCAGGTGACCAATTAGCGCTCTAGGGTAATAATGTAGCTAGAAAAGCCCTAGGGCGGTAAGTAATTAAAAAACGGAATGCATGATGTCTATTGCCAGTATGATGGTTAGATGTACGCGAACTTTTTTAAAGAGTGAAGTTTTTTTTTTAATTACTTACCGCCCTAGGGCTTTTCTAGCTACATTATTACCCTAGAGCGTTAATTGGTCACCTACAAGCCCCATTTGGGGGTAATAAGGACCTACTTACCTCACAATCGAGATGTAAAGCAGAGTAGTTAGCTCGGGTGTAAGCATCACTGGCACCCTCGAACTATAGGCGCCCTCGCTGCGCTCGTGCGCCTAAATATCTCGGGCTGATGCCTTACAGCCCTTGGCTACTAGTCTACTATTATTTGGAATTAATGTAACATAAATACACATATATACCTATAATAAATATACTTTAGCCATAAAAATATAACAAGTTAATTTTATAATTGCAATGATCCATTTAGTGGATCTGTGAACCAGTTCACAGGGCTGCAACTGCTAGGGCTCCAAGGAAGGAGCCCTGTGATGCAGAAGGCTTTATCGAGGTGATAAGGAAAAAACGCCTCTAGCCAGAATCAGTGTGGTACTCATCTATCCCGTGAGCAGCACTTCCGAGTGGAGTTACCCACTACGCAGATCTACGTGTTCCACGTCTACTTCAATGTTAAGGCCGCAGAGACATCGGAAAGAAAGCCGGAGTGGGATTGAGCACATGGAAGCTCATCGGTTTCTAGGACGCATAATGTAGGGCCCCGAAGCGAATTACTCTATTCACGACTAGACGTCGCCTCAGGAAAACATAGAATAAGCTACTAGTGTTAGTCTATTCTGATCACGCGAAACAGTTCGATCTGACCGCGTCATCTAGCTGTCATTCCAAGAAAAAATGCCCGAGTTCCCTTCAAAAACATTATTATCTAGGACATTGTTGCACCAATTTCCTTCAAACATAGCTAAGAAAATTCTCGATCAAGTAACCTTTCAAACAAAAAACAGACAAACGTGTCAAAGCAGACATAATAGTAGCAGAGATTTTTTTGTGAAAGAGTTCGTTCGGGGAATTACTTAAGATACACTATACACGGGGTGCACTAAACATAAGGTTAGGCTTGTCCTAGTTAAGATACACCTCCTAAGAAGCCTAGCTTAAGTGGACTAAGGAAAGGGTTAGTGCAAGCAAATTTATCGTTAGGAGTAGTCTAAACAAGTTAGGAAAGAACTTAAGCGATTCTTATGTTTAGTGCAAACGAGTGTCAGACTTTTAATGTTTACGTCTCATGGTGACGGGCACAGTGCAGTGCCATATAGGGGCGTCCTGGGTGGACGTGAAGGTAATGAATTGTTACAGGGGCAATCCGCTTGTTCCATCATTCACAAAGTTAAAAAAAACACATACACATACACACGTCAAACTTATAACACCCCTCTTTTTGTTAAAAATACAAAATAAATGATTGTATATACCTAAACAAAGACTTCATGCAAGTTATTAAAAAGAAATTGCCCATAACTGATATAGAAACTTAAAAATTGATCTCTGTTTTCTATTATATCAAAATCCACCTCGTTTACGACATCGTAAGATCCGTATTGCTACCTTTTACTTGGAGTACTTCTAGAATCGCTTTAGGCTACTTACCTAAGGTACTCTAACTTTTGGGCTCAGAGATATCCAGCGGAGAGTTGGTAGCGCAAAATCCGCTCAAACATGACGAACTATTTAAAATCTGACATTTCATTTTTTATCTCGGACTGAATGGTAAATTGAGTGCTAGATTTTATATTGTGCATACTATAATAGAATAGAATATTTTAATTGCCATATCGTGATAAACACAACAAATATAGTAGTGACAATAATTTATACAACAATGTTCTAAAAACACACAGCCTACAAAATATATAATTACCTAACAATAAAAACTCAATTAAGAATCTTTTAAATAGCATGTGGTTACATTTTTGAAATAATTTTCTTCGCTTTTGAGGGGCGGATTGACATTTTCATAAAACCTAACTACTGAAATTATACAAAAAACAGACAAAATAAAATAAAGAATGTGGTCAAAATAGTTATAAACCAAGGTAGGCAAAGAACTAGCAACACACCTACAGGTTACGTGAAAATTGGTGGTTCTACCAGATCTACATTAAAGAGGCTGTAATCCTTTGTAAAACTTATTTGACGTTGTATAACATTTTGTCAAGATATAGTTTTTTAACTTCTTGGTAAAAAAAACGTATTTTGTTATAACTTTATGATCTCGAGTAGGTATATAAACTGATACAGATGTTAAGATTTTAAGTATCCATTCTGCAGCGTTTAAAACAGTTGTAAAACCAAAGATTTATCTTTGTGTCAAACCGTTAACCGGAGCTGACCATGTTTTTACCCCAAAATACGTTCACCAACACATTAACGGACGTTTAAACGACTGTTTAGCTTAAACAACTCTTTTTGACAGATGTTTTCATACGTTATCTGTCACTTTGAAGATTGGTTACGGTAACCACCGATTTATTTGTTCGTGAACTTAGGCCTAAGGCTTACTTTCATTAGCTGTTTATGGGTCATCGAACGCTTACAAGTTATTTAAATAATGCCAAATTTTACAGATTTCAAAGCCAACAGTAAATTTTACATATTTAAGTGTCTCGTGAAAATGGGCGTAACCTGCGGTTCGTCCGCTTGACTATTTCCAGTATTTAAGGGACATAATGCTAGCGAGGAGATTTCAGATTTCACCCGCACGCCCGGCTCCCCTGCCCATAACTTCGCGAGCTTGCTAACACTAACAATTACGAGCTCCCTCTAGGGAAAAATTATTAAACTACGTTCCAGTTCGACGCAATGAGCCGCCATCTTTGTATAATACACGGAATAGCTTCACAGATATTGTTTTTTGTGTGTGTGAGTGTGACACAGTATAATTACAACACAGTATAACACAAAATATGTTGACGCGGGTGGTTCCCATTCGTACCATAGAACATGAAGTCATCGGACAAAATGAGTCTATTTTAAATGATTTGTTCTATACTAGCATTTCTTCAGACTTCACTTTTCAGTGACGACATGGGATTAAATAAGAATCTAGTTTATCCCAAATTGATCCACGTGACAAAAACCTTGCATTTTATGAAAAATCCTCCTTCACATTTGGCATGAATAAATGTATTTTGAGTATATTACAAAATAAAAAAGTCTATTATTTTCATGTGGCCATTTTGATTACTATTAAAGACTGTGATGACATTACAAACCAGAAAGGTTTTAATGTTTATACAACAAACATTTAGTTTTTTTAAACAGTTTAGGATACAAAAGTTTCAATTGTTCTATGGAACAAATAAATAAGAAATAGACTCATTTTGTTCGATGACGTCAAGTTTGTTGGAACATATGGAAAGCACTCGTTAACTACACAATTTTTTTTAAAATTCGTTAATGTTGTATTTTTTTGCATTCAAAATCGTTAAATTATTAGGGTCTTGTATAATAAACCTGATATCAGAATTGAAAAAGTGGACACCATTTGATCTTTTTAGTAACTGGAACGGTTACTTTTTAAATCAATGATAATAAGATAATTTGGCACTAACATTAAAATAAAACAATCACAATTAGTATTTTATTCAGTTTTAGTTATTATATGCAGGTATTGAGTTTATACATATTTCCAACATATCTACATATATCTTGGGAGAACCACATGACAACTTGGATGTTTTTGTGATTTGTCTGAGACATTTGATTGTGTACATCATGAAACATTAATCAGGAAACAACATCACTATGGTATTAGGGGTGTTGATCTAGACTTCCTCGCTTCTTACCTAAATGTCAAAATACAAAGAGTTGACGTAAATGGAAAGCGTTATCAGGGGTCAGTGGTTACGATGGGTGTATCATGAGGATCTATGCTCGGCGGATGTAAACATTGCAATCTCTAAAACTGTAAAATTGAAAAATGGTTCAATGTAAATAACTTATTGCTAAACGAAAAGAAAAGAAAGCGCATTCAATTTGTTATACTAAACGTTACACACGTAAAAGTTTATGTTCAAATCAAAGAAAAAAAAGTAGATCTCGTGGACACCACTGTATTTTTAGGCTTCCTTAGATGATTGATTTTAAGCTTCGGGCCACACATAGATAATTTGTCGAAGAGACTTAGTTCAGCAGCATACGCAGTTAATAAGATCCATTTCCTTACAGACGTATCTACGTCAAGACTGATTAACTTCAGCTACTTTCACAGCATTATATGTCTTACAGCATTATTTTATATTTATAATATTTTTTCAATTTGCCTGAAGTCTGTGAAGTCTGTAATATTTGGAGACGATTCTATTTCTTCCGAACATTTCGAAATAGTTTTTGCGAGTAGACCTGCAGGCTACTACCGCTTGAAATATTTTCGAGAATCAGAAATCCTCAAAATCAATACACGTTTCTGCAGTTGGAGTATGATCACTAGCAATTCTACTATCACATAATGCAGTTTCACTAGTTCCATCCGTTTCTTTTATTTTCTTCGCGATTGATGTGGTCGCAGACGGATTTCCCTTGCGTTTTTTAGGTATAGAAGACCCTCGTAATGGTAAGTTTCTTGTGTGCCTAGGATCAATTAACTCGGGTAATATGTGCTCAAAGTAAAAAGCATTTAACTTAGGAAGCATTTTTGTTTCAAAGAATTCAGTGTCCCTCTCAATGATTTCGACTTGCAACGGCTTGTTTTCCCCGACCCATATTCCAAAGACACAATATTTCCGTCTAGTTATGTGCAGTTGTCCCTGAACTTGAAAAAACCAAACGTGGTTCTTATTTACGATTAGTTTGTCCTGACTCAATTTATAAAATGGGAGCTTTTTCATTTGTACTGCTTCCTTTACTGACTTTGAATGAAAAACTGATATAGGGCACTTGACTTCCACAACTTTATCCTCTCCAATCAAACCATCAGGTGTTGCTCCTAAATATGGGATGTTTGGATCAATAAACAAACCGCAGGATTGAATATCGACATTAAGTTGTACTGACAACTGATTCAATGCAGTATTTTCATTTTCTACTCCATGTTTGATTGAAGATACATGGGATACGTCTCTTTTGTACAGCAAGGCTTTCACTATTGACGCGTTCGTTGAATCTCTTTTCTTAATTATCTTTCCAAAATTAGACGCAGTTAATAACTGTCTACGCAATTCTAACCATTCGCTACTATCACGCTGTAGTACTGTCGCTCGTTCAATGGTTTTTTTTTCTTCTTCACTTTTTTCCAAGTTTTTCATGAATATTTCCTCGAGTTGTTTCATTTCTTCTATAGCCAAGTCTGGTTTTTGACAACTCTCACCGTAGTGCTTATCAGTTGCAGCTTTGCTAGAAAAACGAATTTTTCGCCGTGCATATTTGTTGCATAGTATATTCTTTCGAAGTCTGCGTTCTTCCAAAAGTTTTGATTTACATTTTGGACTAAATCCCAATATGTTTTTTTGTAGTGTGTACACAGGTTTTCTAGTGTTAAATGACACTACTGCCGCATTACATCTTGTCTGGTATGTTTGACGTAAGCTAAAATTTATGCGTTTTCCACCAACTAACTTGGCTATAACGCTGTTAAAGCACTCCACGCGATTGCTGTTAACGTCATACACTAAACTTCGAGAATTTGATGCAACTACACTAACAATATACCGAATTCTGGTCCACAGTGTCGATGTTTTTAGTTTTGGAACAATGTTTTCACTTTTTTTCGCGCTTTCACAATAATATGGCTTGCAATCGTCATGTTGTCCAAAAGCATGGTTGCAGGCGTTTGATATATCTACGTGAAGATCGTGAATTTTTTTAGACGGATCTCTATTCTCAGTACTGTTTTTTTTTACTGCCAAACAAATTGATTTTCTTATGGCGAGTATCCGCTGAGTGGATAACATTTTTCGTTGAGTTATTGGATAGCTCGTGTCAGTTGCTAAAGCAGAAAGCTTATTGCACATATTTCGCAACAAATGATTTTTACATTCGAGCTTCTCTACGGTAAAGTTCCTGTAGGGCCTAGCTTCAAGAATTTTGTTGTAAGTACTACAGTCACCATCCGCTGAAATAAAAAAATAAATTATCCACTTATACACAAATAGTTCTCACCGAACTGAAACCACTATCTCAACAAATCCTTTACCAAGAAAGCTCTTATGAACTTGACAATTGTTTTGGAATCCCAACCTACCTCGTGGCGATCGGGACTACGGCTCGAAAGTTATCATCGATCCCTAGGTGAACTACTGGTAAGAAAGTCATCAAACATAAATACCTACCCACTTACATTCAAAAGCCAACCCCCAATACACTGAGACCTTGCTTCCCTCGGTCAATAAGGTCAATAATACATGATTAATCGTACGTAAAGTGCGTGTATATAAGGGAATAGACTGATAATTGGGAGTAGGTATAAATAGTATTCAAGTTACGTACCTATCATTCTTCCGTATATAATTTGATACATATCCATTGAATGTTTAAAACCTTCCACTATGATGTCGGATTCCATGCCAGTGGAGGGCCCCGTATAGTTTTTATAACACGTGTGTTCTTTGGGTTGTAAACTTTTATTTTGAGCTCTAGTGCAAATTGTACAGTATTTGTTTCGTACACCGAGAAACAGCACTTCTCCGAATCTGCGACCCACTATAGCTGCTGCGCCGGATAGTGATGAATAATTTTTCTTATATGTTCTTTTTCCCCAACATCCATCGGCTATTACATCAATTACTGCTACGCCATCTTTGACGCGCCCTTCTTCAATAGCTGCTTCTCTCTCGCGTTTTGCTGCTGTTTCCATTGCAATCGTAGCACTCTTTTCCCACTCTCTTGAAACATATTCATTTGTTGAATCATAAACTTTTTGTGACATTTGTGGCAAATTCATTGCTGCTAATAGCTCTGACATTTGTGTTAGTCCTATTCCTGTGACGGTCATTCCTGTAACTGCTGCTCTGTTTAGGTCTAAAGTGTTTTTAGGCTTTGGATCACATGTATGGACAGGAAATTTGGTATTGCACATTTTACACTGAAATATGATTTTCGATGATAGACCTAGATGTTTCTCTGAATGGAACTCTATGTTTTCCGGTCCACATTGAAAGGGTGAATGTTTTGAGATTTGTGTTAATAAATTATTTGTATAGTAGTTAATATCCACGATGCGCCTTTCTTCTCCTCCGTTTTCCATTCTAGAATAATCAAAATATTATGATATCGTAGTGCATGGTCATTTTCGTTCATTATTGTTGGCCCCGTTCCGTTGTCTCTTTGGGTCACACGGAATTAATAATGATAGTGAAAAATATACTTACGAGGTTTCTCCAGAAAGTGGATTTATATTATGCTTCTTTTTTCTTTTTGTTTTTTTATTATTATTCGCATATGTACGATGATCATTCTCTCTAAAATAATTATTAAACTTTTTAGTAGATATAAAATTAGTTTTAACACATACTTTCGTGTTAAAAGTAATTTTCCATTTACACCTTATGATAATCAAACCATCACTAATCACCAACCTATTGACAGCATCACACGACCAATTGTCACAATTTTCATCTATTATCCTTGTACTTGGCACGGTATTTTCGTTGTGGTCGGATCTGAAATGTGAAACATACAACTGTTGCTGACTGTGGAAAAGGCGGCAAATTGTAATTTTAGCGCAATAATCAAATTTAAGATTTCAATTTAATAATCAATTTTGGATCCTTACATCAAAATGATTCAATATTGTCTACCTATCTACCAACACATGAAAATTAGATCGACGGTATGGACAAACATACAAACACATACGTACGCCAAATCGGCGAAAGTCTAAGTTTACTCAGGCTTATCTTTATGATTTTAGCATTATCTTAATAAAATCGAATAAAAAAACCTTTCCATATTCACTCTTAGATTCCTACTATCCACGCAATAATAATACAAACATCTAACCTTTCGAAAGTTGTAGTGTCACACGACAAAGTGTCACAGTATTCTTTGTCTATTATTGTACTTGGCATGATATTTTCAAGCAACGTTAGGGCAGATCTGAAAAAAATTCTAGTATCAGTAAAATAGAGTATAGTGATCACAGGGACACTCAAAATCAAGTCGACTAAACTTATATTCCACTGATCTAGCCTAGTGAAATTACCATCTCCATTATAGCAAAGTGTTAACCGAATCGAAAACACGATGCTCGAGACAACTGTACTAGGGAAATGGCCAAATCTATTATTTAACTATCTTACTGCGACCTAGCATACCGAGAGCAAGGACTCCAACTTCCAATCCAAGGGTCGTGTGTTCAAATCCCTGTAATGAACCAATATATTTTTCCACTTGATAATGTACTAGCGACTCGTCCCGGCTTCGCACGGGTAGTTTCAGATGTAAAACAGCCCCCCCCTCGTATCCCCCCCCTGGTAGCCTATGTCACTCAGGGTGAACGTAGCTTTCCAATGGTGAAAGAATTTTTTAAATCGGCCCAGTACTTTTTGAGCCTATTCATTACAAACATACAAAAATAGTATAGTATATAGTATAGATGAAAAGAGTTCTTTCACCACTCTGGTTCATTCACCAATGGTCAATATGCCCTTGTCAGAGGGACCAAGAATGATCTGGTGACATGACTTAGTAGTACTGCGACATATAATATACAAACCGTCAGCCAATGTAAAACATCACAAAGGTGTAATAACTTCCCTACTGTTTCAGGATTGTACACTGTGACTCAAACGATACCTAGCCTGTCTACCTACTTCATAGACAAATGCACAATATTTTATTTTCTGCGGTAAATGTTTCCTTACCTTTCGCAAGTATCAATCGAGAGTTGATTTCCATTTTCGACTTTCTTCTTACATCTACAAAAAATAAGAACATATCTAAAAAAAATGGTAGGTACCTACTAAATAAATAGTGCAATAAGTTTTTTTTTCTGGATTAATGAACATAAAAACTAATTAGCAACAAAAACAAAAGTAAATGTGACCGTAAAAATACAAAAAGACAATTATTTGCGGTGGGGATCGAACCCACTACTCAGACTAGTACGTCGACAAGAGAATCTCGTTCAACCGCTCTGCCATTTCAACTACTTGCGAGGACGTCGAAATTTGGCTAGACTATCGTTGCTCCACAATTGGATAGGAATTCATTCAAACATCAAAATTAGTAACTGCGTCAAAATGAAATTTGAAGTAGTGGCATAATATTCGGAGCAGCTAGAATAAAACTGATTCATGTAGGTAGGTACTTACCGATTTGCTGCCATTTTTCTAGCACTCTCCCTCAGGTAATTCAAGTGTTTTATTTTGGAATGCTTTTTCTTTTTGTTACCCATACTTACTAGCACACTAACTTATATTTTTTTAAATAACTTTACTATTTGATATTACTATCAAATACTAAAAACTAGGTAAGGCAGGTATCAAACACTTTGTTTACGCGCGCCGCCGCTCTCTCGCTCAACAAAGGTCCGGCTCTGACAGTGGTCACCAGGCGAATGGCGAGAAAGACCGCAATAACTTTGGTACGCAATAAGTGAGATAGCGCGTCTTATTTTAAACGACGTAAGTGCCAAATCAATATATGCTTTTTAACAAAAAACTACTAAAGGTAATTAAATTTTTCAATCGAGAGAACTTTATAAAGTACAATATGTACTTGTGTGAAAAAAATCATAGGTTAAATAGCTACCATTGCGAGATGCCGAGTGCAATAGTGAATATACAGAGCCTACTTTGGAAAATAATTCTATCGAGAAAATATTATGTAATCGTGTTTTTCAAATCATGATAATTTAGAATAAAAGCTTAAAATTACTGTACTTAAAAACGAGATCCACAGTTATTCTACGAATTGAGGTACGACGAATCAAATAACCGTATTTTTTAAAAATTCTGCGCCTTAAAAGTCACAATCAGTCCGCTAGATGTGCATAGTCACAGAGTTATAGCTGATAAGCATTTTTCTAGAGCACAAGCTTCTTTATTATTTATAAGGACGCTTATCTTCTCCTTACGTAGTATTAGATACTTGCGTTTTATTCTTGCCGTTTTATTTCAGAAGCTAGGTTCTTTCCCGGTTCTTTATACCTACTGCTATTTTATGACAGCTACTAACAGGATTCAAGAGCAATCTCGTCATATTTTCATTCGCACAAATGTTGGATTGTAGATACATAGATGTTGAAAGTCATATATTTAATTTAAGGTGGAGTTAATAATTAATTTCGCATGAGGCGCGGTATTCAAATTGTATTGTGGTTTTTGCTAATCACCATATATCAACACATTTTGAGATAGTGAAACCAGATTTTGTAAAAACTAGGAGACGCATATATTGATTGAATGTGTCTCATAAATATAATTAGTTTAGCTAAGTTTAATATTAAAATATGAAACATGATGAATGAATATATAATTTCACTGATGTTATTGTAAAAAAAGTGAGCCACTAACCACTGTATAGCTTGCGACAGCGACACAACCCTCTAAATTAAAACATAACAAAATGAAAGGTTCACACCATGACTGGAATGAAACATGTTCAGAATTTTCGCAGCTTGAAGTCAATATTTGAAAAACACCAGCTCTTAAGTTCAACGTCAGGTATTGCAGCGAACAAAGCGATAACAAACACGAGCGTTCGATATTCCACTCCGAATATATTTTTGACATGTATTGTTCGCGTTTCGGGCCCGCCTCGTCCCGTGAGGGCCTGACAGTTGAGTAATCCATTAACGCCTTAAGTCGCCTGCGGTACAATAATTTGACCGTTCGTTTGCACCTTGTAAGGTAAAAAACGAAAGAATAAACGTAACCCTTTCAGATTTTTTTTACATATCCAGAAACAACCGTTAAGCTGGCACGGCGGGGGTTCGGGGGGGGTCAGGGGGGGGAGACTTGACTTACAACAAGAGGCTCTCCTACGTTGTGAAATTGTAAGGACGGACATTCTGAAATTGTAAGGGTTCTTTGTTTTGTTGACTACGGTACCCTAAAAAAGTAAGAAAACATTTTTACACATTTTAAAATAGAATTAACCTAAACATCTACTTTTTGTAGAAAGATATAAGAAATCCGTTAAATCTGACTCAATAAACCGATGACTCGGTACATTTTTTAATAAAATGACAGTAATTCAATATAGTCTTGAAATATTTTTTGCGTTCAGACGTTCAATTTATTCAATCATTAATTTTGAGGCTTCCATTATTCATAGCCTGTATTTTCTCAATTTCTCTGATTGTAGTATATTGTTATGAAAATTATTTGTTCTTCACCATCACTTTGCATTCAATCGTATAATTCGTAATATGGTAGAAATGTATAACTTATTCACTACGAAACTTAATTTATTTTCTTACTACATTGGAGCTAACTTGTATCAAAATTTGTATCACATTTTTTAATTTTAGTTCAGAGTTACGTACCTTAAGCTGACCAAAAAAGAACCAGTGACACGACCTACGAGGAACGAAGAATACCTAAACTGAATTACTATTTAATTCATAGACGTAGAATTTTTTCGCTACGCTAAATAGACAAACGAAGCGTGGGAGAGAGAAGTCATTTTTAAATGTACCCCGTGCAAGAAGAAAAGTGACAGCAACAATGTATTGAATGTGACATGTTTTGCTTGAGTACATGCGCATACCGGACGGTCTCTTGTGCAGTTTAACTAATTTTGTTATTATTTTAGTAATCTTACTATTAAATAACAAATATTACTTTGTATGACAATGGTGTCGTGTTCAGTTTGTGACTGTGAAGATACAAGACGTAATTATCCGGGAAAATACACGTTTCACAGGTAAATAAGAGATTATTGGTAGTTCGATTGTATTGCTTATTTTATCAATTCTGCTTTAGTAAATGGCCTAAAAACCAGTTTCATTCGTAGATTAGGACTTTCCCTTATATTTTTTAATAATATTTCGTTGCTGCACCTAGAAATAAACAATATTTTATGTAAAATATAAAAATGTTTGATTACGATAGGGCTTGACCAAGTGCTGACGTCAGAAATATCGATAGTCCTGTTGCAGTCTATATCGTTGTATAATGCGCATCATGTAAAAAAAACGCTGGCGGTCAAGCTTCTTCAGGCGTTCCAGCGTTCTTTTTAAGAGATTACTTACTTTTCTACTTATTTGAAAGATGTATAACTATGCATTGAATGAGTGCCTATCTAGTTTACTACAAATAATGTACAATTATAGTACGCGTCATGTAAAAAGAACGCTGGAACGCCTGTAGAAGCTTATTTATTTATTTATTTAAAAACTTTCACACAAGACAATAGTGCAAGGAGGACTTAATGCTAACAGCATTATCTGCCAGTCATCCTGGACGTGCAGAAAGGCAGAATGGTGAGGCGTGCCTTACAAACAAGTACCACAGAAAATAATAATAACAATACAAGTTAAATTTTTGTCCATCCTAGAATGGAGGTTTACTTTGTTTGGAGTAAATTTGTGTGCTCTGTTAACATTTTACCGTTTTTTTAAAATCTATAATAACCAGGTGGACATTGAGGTGTGTGTTTTTGTATTGACTATTGAAAAGGTAACTTTAAAGCACCACGGGTGTTTTTATTGCAGTTTGTGTAGTAGATATTTTGGAGTAAATATTTATGTTGTTGATTATTACACACGCCTTTTTCCCCGAAAGGGTATATTTATTTTTTATTTTTTATAAATAAATATTGTTTATTTCTGCTTAATAAAATAATAGGTAATAAATTAAATTTAAATATACCCCAAAAATTCCGTTCCAGCGGGACTCGAACCTGCACCCTCGCCTGTGATCAGCGATGCCTTTACTTTCGAACCTTGAATAGAAGGTTTCCAATGAAACACCTGTAGATACAGCACTATCAACTTGGCGCTATAGCCGAGTTGATAGTGCCCACAAATTTCGTCTCCAGCGTCAGCTCGATCTATGGCTAAATTGTTTAAGGCATCGCCGATGACAGGCGAGGGTGCGGGTTCGAGTCCCGCTAGAACGGAATTTTTGGGTTACATTTAAATTTAATGTTATCCATAAAGCGTGGTTTACACTTGAAAAATAATAAACTTTGGGGTAACAAATTGTCTATAGATAAAGCAACAGAGTAAAAAATTATATGGGCGTAGCACGGCTGATATAAAATGTTTTTGTGCTTTCAGATTTCCAAGTAATCCTTTGCTACGAGAAAAATGGTTATCGGTTATAAGAAGAGTGGGATGGACTCAAATAAGAACTCCACTAGGTATATGCAGCAAACATTTTAAGTTTAAATTTAAAAGGGAAACTCTAAGATCCCACCTATAAATAAAACCGTAATATTTAGGGGTCAATAAATAATAAAGGTATATTTATTAACTGTATTCAAAATTGGAATAAGAACCTTATTCTCTTTATGACGTCAAACCTGCCAAACTGTGTTCTTCATGAAAGACTTAATCTGCATTAAGATGTATTTATCTACCATACACATCACGGACGGATGATGAATTCTATCGACAATGTAAAAGTTTTGGTCGAGGACAACACTATTTTTAACTCAGACATAGACTTTCACCAACACGTGCACATATTTTTTTTGGTTCCATCTTCGATCTCTGATTGTAGATCTAGTACATATACTAAATCTATGATTTAATTGCTGTTAAAAAAAAAAAACAAGACAAAAAAAAAACGTAGTACCTCTACGATAACCGTAGACGCTCTACGAGAATACAAGCAAAGTAGCCCATTTACATTCTCCCTATTCATACTTCACTTTTAATGTACAGCATGATCGAAATCACAGTCAAATAACTTTATTCCGGCATTTCGTATGTTTTTCTCATAAATAAGAGTGCAGGAGTGGAGGAGTGGTCGTGTGTCAAGATAGCTGGGACATCCACCCTGATGCTTCCGACCGTGGCGCGGGCGTGCATTACTGAAATACTTTATTTTTCATTCTTCAGTTTTCAGACGGGCGTTAAAAACGCTGAAATACTTTATAGTGAAACTGAAAACTAAAACCATTACTTCTATTTAGAAAATTATAAAGAGTCGGCAACGCGCGTGTAATGCCTCTGGTATTGCATACGTAGTATAAAAAATAACTGAAAACTATAATCTGGTTCTCTTCAAACCAAGAGAGTACAGATGCCTTCTAGACCTTTGTGCTCCATAGTCGGCCACATCATCACTTACCAACAGTTGAGACCGCGGTCAAACGAAGGTCTATCAATGTTAAAAAAGGACTCCATCTGATCACCCTAGAAACACCTTGAGTTCTGTGAATTTAACTGATATTTTATGCTGATATATCATTTGAAATTTTGATAATTTGGCAATGACAAGCTAGTATTTATTCATGACATCGTTAGCAGACTTTGGACGTCCACTGCTTGACGAGGCCTCTCTCATAAAATACAATAGTGCCGTAATCACCACGCTTAGCAGGTGGATTGGTGATCGCAGTAATTGAGTCATACTATACAAACATCCAAACTTTGACATATATGATATTAGTGGCCAAAAGTAATATTCATAACTTTGACATCACCGGCCGACCGAAAGACGGAGTTTTTGTTCCTAAAATTTGTGAATACAATTCGAGAATACAAAATTGTTGGAACAAAAAAGGCCCTGGAAATAAATCGCTCGCGACTTGCATACTATGCATCAAAATTAAAAACGCCCGTATATAAAAGTCTCCATGAATAAATCATTGTCTTCAGACAAAAAGAACATAGTGCGTGTTTCTTTGGCAAATTTATTTTCACATTTTTCAATGTTTGAATACAAAGACAACTCCTCATTAAGGTCCCGTCTTCGATCTATAGCTTTATATTTCTGCATTTTCATTCAACATAGACTGGCAATTGTCTAGTATATTGTTATCGCCTGAGAGATGTCTACGCTGGTTTTCTTTTTAGAATTGTTTTCAATTCACACAGCAACTGGGAAGATTTATTTTTGTGAAATAATTATTTGTGATATAAAACATTGACAAAACGAGTTTCGAAGAATCTTTCTTTAGCTTTTGATACTAAGACTAAATAAATGTTTTGTGAAATGTAATTTCGGCAAGCTAGTTTTTTCAGTTGAATAATTTATGAAACAACTATTTAGTTAATGAAGTATTGATCAATAAAAAATTGTTCTACAATTTAAATTAAAAAAAAACATGATTGAACGTTATTGTCTTACCCGTATCGATTGCTGGGGTTTAATATATACCTATATCATATAAACGAAACCAAAATGGGGTAACTTATCTTCAAATCTTAAATACTTAGTAAGTACCCTTGGGTAAAAGGGGCTGTTAAAATTATGTATGAAAAAGTCAAATTTCATCTTACATCTACACAATGTAGCATATTTGACATTGAAATTCGATACTATTATGAAAAGTCGGGCGCGTATCTAACTTAACCTAATCTAATTAACTAACTAAATCCTAACCCAATCTATCTAACTTAATCTAATTAGCCGCTTGTGACTATCAACAATCGGGAGTCAATCTAAAAGCGTGATTATGAAAACTTAGTTAAAACAAATTACAAGTTATAAAAACGATAAGTGGCCAACCAACATAAGCCACCAACATTAGATACTTATGTTGGTATAATATTTTGAGTATATCTTGCGTATGTAATGTCATACAAAATGAATATAAAAATCTCAACGATTAACTCAAAATGTTCTCTTATTTTAGTAGACCCACGAGAAAAGACAAAAAAAAAGAAAGGATGCGCTCGTACTTTTTTCGAAGCAACAACCATTATTATTGATTTTGTTCGTACATAATGTATTTACGCATATAATAACTAACCGATTGATACCTCATTCATTAAAATCGGATAAGTAGTTTAGGCGCTACGATACATACATAGACTGCTAAAAACATAACCAGTCCTTTTGGATTTGCCGTAGTCGCGTAATAAAGAATTTTTGACATTTTTGAATTTTTGGCGGCGATGAGCTCACCCCTATTTCTCACGATGGTGCAACCCTCAGTGAAAACAAGCTCATTGAGGCTCTGCCTACTCTTTCGGGGAAAAAGGCGTGTGTCTATGTATGCATGTATGTATACAGAAATAATAACACAACTAAAGCAAGTACATACTTAGCTTAATAAATACAAATTAAACAATACAATATGTTAAAATATTCCGAATCACTACCAGACGGAAGCGTTCTTAAGATGCTGGCTAATATTATAAGATATATTATAATATTCCTTAACATGTCTGAATAAGCTGTGCAAATCAGAATCAAACATCTTAACACGTAATTATTGAGCTTAGTCAATATTTGAATACCTTCAACGGTATTTATCTTAAAATTAATTAATTACAAACGTGTACGAATATTTATCGTTAATTGTTACCGGAATATTCACTAATATTGTGTTAATTGGTAACATAAGTTTCTGGAATTAATATGACGCGTACATCGTTTATGTTCACGTGAGCAATAATAACATACGTTTTTAATATTATGAAATCAGACAAGAGTCTTTTTCATACTGTCGCGCGTAAACATATTTTACAATCCACCTGTCCCGGTGTAATCAAATCTTACAAGTTTGATTACACCTGTTCCGGTGTAATCAAATCTTACAAGTTTGATTACACCTGTTCCGGTGTAATCAAATCTTACAAGTTTGATTACACCGGGACAGGTGTAATAAAATCTTACCAGTTTGATTACACCGGGACAGGTGTAATCAAATTTTACAAGTTTGATTACACCGAGACAGGAGAATTGTAGAATATAAAGATGAAGTGAAAGTCTGCCAACGAGTCTATCGAGTGTTGAGCAAAGCGAGCCCCATTCAACGTACAATATAAAGACACATCTAGGAGTTGTGGTGACTATTTGAAGGGGTTTGGGAGATGTGTGATGGATATGCTTGCAGCCTATGGCACACCTGTAAAGTTATTTGGTGAGTGCACTGACCTCAGAAGCCCGGTTTTTTCTTATTTTTTTAACTTTGTTATACATTTGTTTGACCACGATTTCACATGTTGGTATGCGACGATGTGGCTGAAGATGGAGCACAAAGGTCTAGAAGGAACCTATTCACTCTTGCCTGAAAGAGACTCTGATTATAATTTTCAGGAAAGACAGTGTCGCTAATATATTTTCAAAAACAGTTGTTTAGGATTCTAAAAACTAAAACTTTATGTGAGCATATCTGTGATCGCGGTAATTGTAAAAAGTCGTCTGATTGCACAAAAAGCGCCATGCGAAAAGCAAAAACGCAAACAGTGCTCCCAATTCTATTTGCACTTAATTAGTGGAAACCGTTTCAAGCGCTTTACACTGTCTGTTTCATCACTAGACACGCTGAATTGACTTGTGTGCGTTTGTATAAAATCTACTGACTTTTACGCGTGGCTCTGTTATTACCTGAAATAAATCGCTTTTAGCTATAAGGCCGCCCATTGTTTCTGGTGTAAAATAAAGTATATCTATATCTATGTGTAAGTGTATTTATTTAATATATGTATCTATCTACCTATCACCTAAAATACATTATAAAACAATGCAGTCTGCTCAAAATAATTCACATTTAGAATCAGAATAAGAATATTTATTATTAAAAATGATGAAACTAACAATATATAACTATCATACAGTCAGTTTACCAATAGGTACTAAAGTCACTCAAGTCTATCTTTAACTCGTCATTATTAGAAATATACATATCACACACAATCTTCATTTTTTTACAACTATACAAATCGACTTGTTCTTTAAGATAAATGTTAAAAAATCTGTAATGATATAAAAATCTACATTATAATATTAGTAATCGAAATTTTTATTTCACGCTGTATATGGGCGACATTGTGTGCAGGTATTTCAAACCTTAATACGCAGTTTATTGACTAAATTTAGTAATCTTCTAATATATAAAAATAAGTCGGGTTTTCCTTCCTGACGTTATAACTCCAGAACGAACGAACCGATTTCCACGGTTTTGCATTCGTTGGAAAGATCTCGGGCTCCGTGAGGTTTATACGATTTTTTTTTTTTTTTTTCAAGTCGTTTTAGTTACACCTCTTATAACTCAAGAATGGGTGAATCGATTTGGCTGAAAATTGGTAGGGAGGTAGCTTAGAACCTGGAGATAGGACATAGTGGGAGGGGTAGGACGGGGGGGGGGGGGGGGGGTTCACCGGGGGATACCTGTGCGAAGCCGGGGCGAGTCGCTAGTCAGTAATATTTTCTTGTATATCTATCAGCAGTTTAATTTTCCAGTTGTTCTAGTGTATTACTTCGAGGTTGCTATGTTTCGCATATAAAGAACGAAATACATTTGTACGTACTCATGTCGATCGATCTGTGCCACACAGTCTCACATACTCACAGTTCTTACCACAAGGAGATTAGTCCCAAGTGTAAATAACCAACCCGTATCGCCAAAGTTTGGTGTACAGTGGAGCTGACCGGCCGGCCCACATTGTGGCGCACCAGACTGACGCTCGGCAACACCACAGACTGTTAAGCTGGCAATTACTCACAGTTAGTGTACGACAACGCTTAGCTTGTAATCCTAACGCATGCGTGTGATTCTAATGATTTTGTTGGAGGTCATTTGTCGTCTTTACTAGACCGGACGATTTAAAGATAAGAATTTAAAAATATTTTTCAACTCACGTAGTTGAAAACTTCCAACGTCCAGGCTATATAAAAATGTATAGGTTGGACAGTCGACGGGCTTGGTTCTCATTAAGTGCGAGAAAATTCGATATTTTCTCCAAGACTTTCATAGAGGACTAGTGGAATGCCCGCGACTTCGTCCGCGTATACTTTTCCATGCAAACTTAAACTTAAACACCCCGCTGCACCCCCTTAGGAGTTGAATATCTGGAATTCCTTTCTTAGTTCTCCTCTAGACCACTAAAGAAAAGTACCCTCCAAATTTCAGGTCTCTAGGACTTATGGTTTAGGCAGTGCGGTTGATAATCAGTCAGTCAGTCAGTCAGTCAATCAGTCACGCAACGGTTTTGTATATTTTGATAGTAATGAGTTTTGAATTAGGAACACGAAAATTGTTCCGCGACCAAAGAGATCGAATTATAGTATTATATGAAAAAGTTATTGGCCAGAAAGCTGGACATGGAACAGGCTGTATTTAAAAAAACACAAAAGAAATACGCGCTAACTAATTCCTCTAGTCTTCTAGGATTATTCTCGGATTATTCTCGGATTATTAAGGCAAATAATTTCTAAAATTGAGTTCATCAAGTAGTGAAAGTATATAACACCTGGAAGTATTAGAACAAACGCAACAAATGTGATACAGAATCCATTACCAGCTAAATCCCGGAGAAAATATCTTATCCCAAATGAATAGTAGAGTGTATCACTCGGTCGTAAAACTATTTTATCTCGTGCGTCGTACTCACTCTTTAGGTCGCGCTACGCTCAATATTCAACTTTAATATCCTTCACTATACCCTCTGGATTCTAATTGCCACTGTGGCCTTTTATGTGTAGGGATTTAACCTAGTCTCATAGCCATAGAAGAAGATAGGTAGGTCAACTAAATTAAATACCAATATCTAATGAATACTGATCAAATGTAATGTCTTTAAAATATCATGTTTCAACACGCACACGGAAGAGTCTATTCTTAGGCTGGACACATCGCCACAAGTAACGAATCTTACAATTTATAACCACGAATATACGATACATGATGAGATATACAAAATGAGACATGGATGTCTCGCACAAGATTCATGGAGAAAAAAGAGACAATGACTTGATTTAAATGTTTTATGAAAACAAGTCTGAGTATAAAAAACATATAATTTTTACCAAGAATGACTTTTTGCCTTTATCTAAATATCGTCTGATGGAAAACGATGATGACGCCTATTTTATTACGCTCGCCCAGAAGATGCATGTTTACTTTGTTTTGAAGAGACCCACATATGTATATAAGACGTTCAGGGATTGCCAAAGAGATTTCCACCCAGAGAATCCACCCATAATATAACATAATATAACACCCAACAGTCACATACATAACTCTGATCCAACACTAGGATTCCCTGTGTCATGGGTATCAGAAACTACGAGTACCATGGTACCATAACACCCAGACACGGAACAATTATTTGTAGATCATACAAACATTTGACCCACAGCAGGAATCGAACCCGCAACCTTTCGCATCTCAGCTGGCTATTCACCCGATGCGCTACAGAGATCGTCAAAAATATAATTATTTGTTAATTGTTAACACGGGATTAGAAGGTTCCATCTCCTTCGCAAATTCAAACCTGTATTTCCACACAAAGCTATGCTTACACAAATATAGTCTCTAGTTAGAACTGTAGAACCCGAAGTGTAATTCAACCGGCCTAGCCTAGTATTGTAACAAATAGTTAATAGATTTCCAATTCCATTTCTACACAAGGCTGCTTCAACAGATCTTCTATATTATAGGTAATAGAAGTAAGAAACCAATCCCAAACCTCTAGTAAAATTCAATTTTAGAAATGGGCTAAAAAGGTTATGATTACAAAAACCCCGAGCAACTTTCCAATTTAAAAAGGGCTGTGTGCTTTTAATTTTCACAGATTGGAATTCTGGGAACGCAATCAAAAACGCTTGAGATATCACTGTGACTGAAATGAAATGTGTACAAACAAAGGGTTTTATGTTAGTGTTTTTTTATCATGAGTACACACCATTCACCGTTGGCACCTGCCATGGAGTATTTACAGGTGCCATCTTCCGGTGAACGATGGGTGAACAAGCTGTAGGCACTTTTGCTAGGACCAGTAAGGACAGAATTAAAATAGACTAGTTGACGTTTCTGACGTTTGCGTTGACAATAATATAAATAATAATAACGTGATAGAATCTGGAAAAAAAATGAAGTGAAACCAAGACCACCGACATAGCGCTCAGAATTAGAAAGTTGAAGTGGCAATAAGCAGGCCATATAGCTCGCAGAACTGATAACCGATGGGAGAAAGGTTCTCGAGTGGCGACCATAAACTGGACGACGCAGAAGAGAAAGACCATCCTCTCGATGGACCAACAACATTAAAAGTCGCAGGAAGTCGGTGGATGGAGCCGGCCCATGACTGTTCCCATGGCATTCTATGATCATGGGGTATACGTCGTGGGAGTCCTGTATACAAGGGTGTTACATAATATCCCTATAAGCCCGGGGAGTGGGTATTCTACACATCATGGCAAATAACTTTAGTTCTATTACTTTTTAAATTTCGAAGTTTTTAATTCACGAAGTTCCTCGTAAAAATCCTGAAATTACTCTAGAAATTCTTGAAATTCCTCCAAAAATGTACCTAACAGAACATAAGGCAGCCCCACGCAAGGTATCCTAGCGTACCGTAACGTCCTCATGTTGTTTTACGTACGTTTTTGGAGCAATTTCAGGATTCTTACGAGGCATTTCATGAATGAAATACTTCGAAATTTAAAAAGTCGTAGAATTAAAGTTATTCACCATGATGTGTAGAATACCCCCTCCTCGGGCTTATAGGGATATTATGTTACACCCTGTATATATATTTCATTTATTTATTCAATCAACAAGGATCATTGGGTTAGTAAAATAGATTGTCTATCTACACTATGGTTAGTAAGAATAATTACCATTGAATACTACAAAATAACTAACATTGAAAAATATGACATCATCATCATCCGCCTGTGGAAGTCCACTGCTGGTCATTTTTATGTCCAGCAGTGGACTTTTGTAGGCTGATAATGATGATTGACAAGCAGTTTTAAATGTGATCGAACGAAACAAAACATAATACACGTTATATTCTAAGAATAGTCCGCCTTTATAGTAGCACGGATAGAAATCCAACCGAAACCAAAATGAACTTTATTTATTTTTATTATTGAACCGTAATGTGTAGCTGCACAAAGGCTAGTTTGTTGTGACCACTGATTCTATCTTGCACCAAGTCTAATAACAAACACAACTGGTGTTGGTGTAGTACTAACGACACTCTTGAGCGTTGCAGTTCCCGAAAATGTTGTGTATGTTTGGAAGCTTAGAGCAATGCGGCCTCCGGATATGTTTGGAAGCCTTCGAGCAAAGCAAGACAGATTCTGAAACTATTTCGTTGAAAAAAATCCAGAATTATTAGTCATCCTTAAAACAAGTTTAGTCTCAATTTTTTGTAGAAGGTTTTGTGGTTTTCATATATATAATTGTCATAAGGGCTCAATAAACAGAACTATAATGCTTTCGTTATTCAATGTTAAATCACACCCAAGTTCTCTGTTAAATGACACCCAGGTTTTTTCTGTTTAGTCACCCCTTAATATTATCCAATCTCGGTGGTTTTTAATAAAACACAATAAGAAACTGGACCTGTGAATTTAGAAAAAGGTTTTCCTCGTATCCAAATCTGTAATAGATTCAACGTTATAAGCCTTTGCAGTAATTTAGTCTCTGTTAATGTTTTCATTTTTTTTTTTTACGTAACCCTATGCATCAGCCGCTCCCAATGTAGGAAGGATGACTAAAATTAGAATTCGGTACAACTAACTGCTCTATCTGTATTTACAAAGTGAAACGCTGTAAGAAGTGCTCACTCACATACGGATAAATGTTAAACTTAGCCCAGTTAATTCGATATTGCAAACTACCAAGATCTACTCATACTCCAATGTACTTGTGAAATACTGAAATTAGGATTAGCAAGTTTCAACATAGTTTGTTGAGTAACGATACATATTCCGTGCTGGATCGCAGTGGAGTACCTCCTGCGAGTATTTGATTTAAAGTTAGTATTGGATACATACTTACATCTCAACTCAATATGAATGCAGAATGGTTATTTTTGATTTGATTGAACTTTTTGAACTCGAGTTTTTAACGCAATGGAATAATACTGTTACTGATTTTCGTTATCGAATATAGCTCCGAAAATCCCTATGGCAATTGATGATAGTTGAGTACCTTACTATACTTCCTTCGTGCCAAAATTCAAGGTTCTAGGTCGACCTCTGTGGCGCGGCGATCGAAGGTTGGTCTGTAACGCAGGAGGTTGCGGATTCGATTCCCGCCTTGGAACATATATTTGTGCATTCGCAGATATTTGTTCAGGGTGTTCTGGGTATTTTCTATGCATAATAAAAAATATCTATATAAGTAATGTATTGTATTAAGTATATCAGTTATCTAGTACCCATAACACAAGCTCTGCTTAGATTGGGACTAGATAATGTTGTGTGAACTGTAAAAAAAAATGAAAATTCCCTACACCACAGAATAAATAATAGTACAAGTACCTACACTATAGAGCCTACAAGGTTCTAATTTATCAGTCACACAGTCAGTGAGTTGTATAACTAATTGTTGTATTGTATTAGTTTTAAAGCCATAAAAACATAGAAACCAATGAGGCTAAATAGACTTTAGTATTTAGTATTGATTTCAACTCGATACCTTAAGACATTCCTGAGAAAGTCTTGACTACAACAAAGTACCTAATAGTTCCGTTGTTACCTTGTGAGACAACTAGGAACCGCCATAATTATCGTTAAAGGCGTAATTTAAACAACACTTAACATTATTACATTATTTATTTGTGCGATATGCAGATATTTGTTCAGGGTGTTCTGGGTATTTTCTATGTATAATAAAAATATCTATCTATGTTATTATATTGTATTAAGTATATCAGTTATCTAGTACCCATAACACAAGCTCTGCTTAGCTTGGGGCTAGATAATGTTGTGTAAACTGTCCAGCATTATTTATTTATTTATTTATTTTATTTTATAATAGAAGAAATTTGATATTCTAATTTTATTGATTCAATTTTCTGCACAGTGCCCTTATTTTGAGTGTTTCCCAGTGGTCAGATTGGTGGTCGGACTGGTCTAGCCAACGGGAATAGTTTTTCCCATTTTAGTTCACGCACAGCCAATCTAAATACCAAGTACATATCCACACAATACACAAAAAAATGGCCCTAATGACACAATGGTCTTTACTGATACAATGAGGAGATTTCCTAGTGTCATTTTAGCATTATTTATCTCTCGCTAGATGGCGTTGGCGACAGTTTTGGTAACAATAAATATTTCAAAATATGATAAATGTGATAGTTATCACAAAGATATAAATTATTGCATAATTTTACAGGGTTTTGTATTTTTTTAATAATATTTACGTTGTCACAACGTCAAAAAGGAGTTTTTTCATTGTGTGACTATTTCACTCCAGTACAGGAAATAAACAAAGTTCTCCACTGCCATGACAAAATTTAAAAATTAGGTAAATACCAATAGTTACGAGAGTGCCATCTCTCGACGATGAAAGAACTAAACTGTCAATGACACTCTGAAAACTCCTCATTCACAAAAAAGTGCCCTCATTTTAGTTCACGCACATCTATATATTCGTACTTGCTATAGTTTTATTCACTTTAAACTTTTTGTATGTGTTAGTTACTTACTAGCATGTGATTTGGTTGCTTAGATGCGGGTGGGCCCGACCCATTGCTTGTTTGTACCAACTTTAATGTCACTAAGTCTGCCCAAATAGAAACTATTAGGAGGAGTCAATACTATACGTGTCTACTGTTGCTTATGCATTTATAGTGTCTACAGTTTGTGGGAACTTCGATAAAATTATTAAAAACAAGTGGTACCTACTTAAATAAAAAAGATTCAAACACAGCATTATTATAGCCATTATTTAGCCAGTATTATTTATTTAATTCTTTATTGCACAAAAAACAAGGAAATTGTACAAACGGAGGACTTAATGCTAAGCAGAATTTTCTGCCAGTCATCCATGAGTATGATACATAAAGGTGAGCGTGCTCAAAACGAATTACAAAAGAAAGATAATAACAATAATATAGCTTAGTGTTAGACTAAATTAGTGTTGATATTGCTACATTCAAAAATAATTCAAACGCGTCGTCGTCCAAGCTAGTCCATGCTTCAATCTCAGTCCAGATTATGAAATATTCATACTAGTTTGATTACCTTGCCTTCCTAATTACTGCGCACAAGGATAAAAGGCTAATTGGCGTCTCGACAGATGTCACTTAGCGCTTCCTGTCTCCAGCGGGATTGTTGCTTATTACATTTATGTTTGGACAGTGGATATCTTTTACCTTTGTGATTTTCTCTTACTTTGAGATAATTAATTTGATTTGTTCGTCTGTTGTCTTTGGTTTGATCTTCTAATTGGATTTTATTCTCAATTTGATCATTATTGAATTCCTTTACAATTCCTTAAATTTTATTTTAGAATTGTTTCCCTTTATTTATAAATTTTGACATACCCCTTGATGCTATTTTATTATCAGTTATTTTGCACGCTTTGCTCTTTAGAGACTGACAGAGTATTCTATCCCACAATAGGATCACCTGTGTCGTAGTATCAAATACATATATTTACAGACCTTACAAACATTGTTCTGCTGCGGGAATCGAACCAGCAACTAGCATCTCAGCTTTTCACTCGCCAAAAAGGTCGATAATAAATCTGAGAATGTAATAACTAACTAAGTCTACGGTTACTCCTAATTACAAATGGATCTTTTATGTGCGATTTACTAGCATATAAAATATCCACAAATACCACTTTAGGTATCAGATCAAATGCGGCATAGTTAATCCTCATAAAACTATCCGAAAAACAAAACAAAGCCATTACGTTAGGTGCCTGCCTACTCATATATCGTCGTAGAAGCAAATTGTTTATCTCAATAATCTCCAGTAAAGGAAACTATATATTAGGACACTATCAACAGATCGTAGCAACTGTAGTGAGAGTTGCTTGTCCGCCGGATGTAATAGACATGACGTTAAAATAAATAAAGCGAGGCGTGCACAGCACTCGATTTCCGACGTTCCATGGCTTCCGTTCCATTCGCCTGTTAGATATATTTTCTCGCCCTACCTTATCAATGTACACAAACAATAATCCACGTTTTCAACTGTTCGAGTTTCGCAAGATACAGGCTCTTGTAATTTGCAATCTTAGGGGTACAGTTACGTTGGGTCCCGTGAGGCCTACCTAATATCATAAAAGTTAAAGTTACGAGGTTTGGCAGTTCGTGTGTTTGTTACTCAATCACTCCGAAACGGCTAAACCGATTTCGATGAAATTTAATATACAGATAGATAATGACCTGGATACTATGTTATGGCGAAGGAATTGATCCTTATACGCTTTCTATCGGTATCATAAGAATACTGTTTTTTGTAATTAAGCGGGTTTACGTCCCAGCTTAGGCAAGTGTTTTTTTTTAATAACCTTGAATGCGACTACTGTCTTGACTTTACTTGTCTTTAAAAAATAAAGCAGAGTCTTCATTATGTACAACTTCCTAACTTGAATATTTAAAGTACTTGTTCTCCATGTACCATGGCCGTGGGTTGCGGCAAACTCTATAGAGAGTAGACAGAAAATGTCGTATTTGCGTTATTGAACCGGTTTAAACAAATATTTTCTAATAATGGTTTAAAATCATTAATAATCTTATGTGTCTTGAAAAGGATAGAATCTGTATTCTCGTCAGCATTATTGTCTGTCGCAAGTAGATGGGAACTGCCTCAGGAGACTATAAACAAAGTGCTCAGACGTATACTCAAAATCCAGAACATAAATTACGGGTTACTTACCTTAATGTAAAAATTAGATGACAAAAGATACCATTAATAATGTCTTGTAAAAAAGTTCTGTAAGATGCCATAAATTCTATTTTCTTTTCGACTTACACGAAATAAAAGGAAATTACGAAAAGACCCTAAAAGTTTTTAAAGAGTTCCCAACTTTCGCATTAGAAAAGAAATTATCGTAGCTCAGAGGTATTGTGAAATGGGCCACAAGTTCGAAAAACTAAAGTTTTCTTCATTAATAGATGAAACTAAAGTATTATGGTCCGACAACATTTATAGGTTGTAGCAAGTCAGTGGATGGCAGCAACTCAAGGCCGCTTGTCGTGGCATTCGATGGCTAAAGTGGACTTCTACAGGTTCTTATGATGATGATGAATGTATAATTTAGTAAAATGGGACAACAAACGATTACACTCATATTAATTACAATTTAGTAGTAGTAGAGCTTTTATGTGAAAGAGTTTTCCGGGGAAGCACTACCACCATATCTATTTCTGCAAAGCAGTAGTGCTCGCATTGCTGTATTCTGGTTTGAAGGGTATGGTTGCCGGTGAAATTACAGGCACATGATACTTCATCTTTATGTCTCAGTGATGGCGGGCGCGGTGCAATGCCACATAGGGCGCGTCCTCCACTGTTTATAGGCAGAGAGTAGCGCTTAACATCAGGTAGGCCATCTGATTGATCCATCATTCAAAGTTGTATAAAAAAAACATTCACATACCTATAACATTACAAATATTATCTAAGGATAGGTGTTATAGGTAAGTACGAGTATAATATAATTTGAAATTACGTATGTGGTGTAGACCATGAAATCTATGTTGCTTGCTTTTTTTACCCACAGGGAAAGCAACGTTTTCTCTTCTCTCTATTTCCCTTATAACGATTTTACAATAATAATTACATCCATAAAATGTCATAAGTTTTCTAGAGGACCTTTTCTGTGTCTGGTAATTTTTCTAGTTGGCCTTTTTAAAACTTGGATGTTTTTCCAATTGGGCGATTCCATAGTTGGGCATTTTTCTTTTTTGACATTAGTCGTGCAAATCATAAATACGAAAGTTGGACGTTTGCTTGTATGATACGCAATCACGTCGGAGTTTATAATAAATGCCAAAACTAAACCCTTATCAATATATATGATGAATTTATAGGAGCTTTTTACTCACGCTTGTTAGCTCAATATCTCTGAGCTGATTAATGCCTGCCTAGTTTAAGTGCCCTTAAGTGATTTTAGCGTAGGGATTATTATGAGATTGATTTAATTGGTTTTGCAATGATTTTTCGATTTGTCCGGCTTTACAAGTGTGTACTGGGCATTAAACTAAGCGGACAGCGGAAGCGTTTAATTCGTAATCAAATAAAGCTAATCAAACCAAACACAATCATATGCGCAAGGCAATGAAAACTAGTTCTTTCGAGGTTTTATACGTTCTTATAAGACTGCTTAAATAACTAGAACAACTAGGTTGATATAAACATCAGGTAACATCCGCTTAACATCAGGTGGGCCATCAGCTTGCTCCGCCATTCCAGTAGTATAAAAATAAAAAATAAAATAAAAAAAACAGCAGATAGATGGTTCGTACAGAATTAAAATGGAGAAGTTATAGCTTAGTCTCCGTAACTTCTTACCGACTGCCACTAAAGTTGCACTGGCATAGTCTCTCTTGCTTGCCATTCTTGACTAAGCCAATATTGTTAGGTACCTTGATCTCACAAAGATCGCCTTCAGGTTCATATTCGGTCTTCGAAAGTATAACCACGTTTCCCAGTTCCGCACTACGCTCAAGTGGCTTACTATTCGCCTTCTCCAGAATCAATACTCAATACTGCTTTCAATTTTTTTTATTTTTTTTTTTTGCTTTGTTGCTTTTTCAATACTAATATCCCTCTCCTTGCTTCTCCATAATTATATTGATCCTTCTGCTCCTCCGTATCTAAAGGAACGCTTTGAGTATCTCCATTGTTCCAATCCTCATTCTCTTCGTTCATCAGAGAATCTAGCTCTAAAGTTTTTGTCGTTCATCACAACTCTTTCTACACTGACTCTTTTACAGTGCAAGCTATGTGGGTGTGGAATTCATTGCCGTTGTATATTCGGAACAACATTATTTTAAATATCCTGTTATTTTTTTATCTTCAGCTGACTTCTTCATCCTGTTGAGTTTTTATTAACAACTTAATCGATGATATTATAAAGTATTTATTTTAAATATTATATGTAGGTTTGTGTATGTTTAATGATATTTGTCAAGATGACATTACCATTGTCCCATTCGTCCATATAGTCCTCTCCATCCTAAGGTTGTCTGAAAGCAATCGCTACAAGCAATAAGACGGCCCATTGTGTATTTCTATTATTGAGAACCTCTGTGGCGCGGCGGGCGAGGGTTCGCCTGCGACGCAGGAGTTTGCGGATTTGATTCCCGCCTCGGAACAAATATTTGTGCGATCTGCAGATACACTCATCAACACGGTCTAGGGACATTTCATACTCAATTAAATAACTAGAAAAGTACTGGCCGCATTGGAATCTTTTATTTTTATTTTTATTTGTTTGTAATTTATCTCAGACTAATTCCAAATTCAAATAAAAAAAAATCTTTTGTTTCGGTGGCATAAAAATGTATTGATGTGTAGGAGAGGGAATTTTCATTTGTGCGAAATTTAGAAAACAATACGAATTACGTTTAGTTACAGTTTTTTTTCATTTTTAAACGAAAGATAAAGTTAAAATTGAGGTATTGTAGCCATGCAACGCCAACATTTGACGAGGGCGGAGATGTTACGAGCTGTGGGAATGCTGGAAGCTGGGTCTGTTCAGCGTAATGTTGCTAAGGCCATAGGGACCCACCAAAATGTAATTTCAAGATTGTGGACACGCTATCGTGCCACAGGTGAAGTAGCGGAGAGGCACCGGGGGCCAAGTCGCATCACTACCCCCACACAAGACCGATTTTTGCAAATTACTGCGCGAGCTCAACCAAATGCAACGGCGACTCAATTGGTCCAAAGGCTGCGAGTGGAACACCACCGTGCTTGTGAGTGGCCAAACTGTAAGAAGGCGACTGCATGAAAGCAATCTACGCTCTCGTAGACCACTCCGGGTCCCACCTTTACGGAGAGGCAATCGTGGACAACGATTAGAATGGGTTCGGAACCACGTGGACTGGGGCCGTGAGCAATGGTCCAATGTGCTGTTCATGGATGAATCCAGGTTCGGCTTCCATCCAGATTCACGAAAGACGCGTGTTTGGCGAGTTCCTGGACGATGGAGCCGTCTTCAGAACCCTCAGGAAGTTCACCCATACCAAGGAGGAACAATTATGGTTTGGCCAGGAATTCGTCTTGGAGGACGGACGGATCTCGTTTGGGTGCGGGGCAATATGACGGCAGAACGATACGTCCAACAGGTGCTGGGGCCCGTAATCTTGCCCCACAGAACACAAATGGGCCAAGATTTCCTGCTCATGCACGACAATGCCCGGTCGCACACGGCGAGAACGGTAGCAGCTTGGTTACATACACACAATGTTAGGGCCTTAGACTGGCCTGCTCAATCGCCAGATCTAAATCCCATTGAGCATGCGTGGGATATGCTGCAAAGAAGAGCTCTGAAGGAACTTCTTGAAAATCTGGCTACAGAAGATCAACTTTTTGCGCACCTCAGAAGGACATGGGACAATATTCCGCAGCAAGACATTGACAACCTTGTTCTTGTAACTTCCCCCCTCTTATACCCTCTACCCCACTTACTAATTTCTTAACCTCTCAACCCTCAACCCTAAACCCCAGAAATACTATAACTACTGACTGCTCTTAAACTTAACTCCCGTTTTCCAACTTGCTTAGTTACTTACATGAACGTATCTTTGATATGCTCATCATACTAGATTCATTATTCAATTAATTTGGCCATGATGATCGTCTAGTTTTTAGTGGTAGGACCGTACGCTGTGTAATTGTAGTAATTCAGGTAATTTTAAGTTATTTATGTCAAGACCTAACAATACCTAATCGAAACCTAACTAAACTAATCTATCGAATAATGAATAATATCTAAACTACTAAAATATAAATTCTATATTGATTAGTTTTAAAATATAATTTGATTAACCTAGTTTATCCCGACGTTATTAATTTTAGATTTTATCCTAATCTATAACTACAGTTCAAGGACTTCCTCTCTATACCATACTTATAAACTTTCCTAACTTACCTAATATAATACCTATAAACAAATCTATTTAATTTATCCTAAAGTTCACTCCAATATAATTTAATTAGTATGAACGCATCACAGAGTCAAAAGAGATGTGTTATCCTCATAACAACAACATAACAACATAAATTATCATATAATTTTTGAAACTATCATGGTTATGTACATAATTTTCACTAGAAACGGGATATTTACCATGATTTTTGAGTTTTATATGTTCCCGATATTTCGGCACAGTTGCATGCGCCATGATCACGGGAGAACTGACTAAAGTCTTTGCGAGTAGATGTTATTGGCAGATATATCGATCTACCCTCTTTCTCACTCTTTTATTACGAACGATACCACTACCATCGGTTTCATTGTCACAATTCACACCAACTCGACACACAACACTAACGGTGTCCGGACGCGTAGCAGGTACCACACTTTTTTGATTCTTACACATTCTTACCACAGGCTTCCATACTCCAGATAATTGAAAACCATCTTCTCTATTGAAGTTTCTGTACTTAGTAATCTCAATTGCCTCTTGTACCATTCTCGGTATGTAATGTCGCTCTGTCGAGATTACCTGCGGACTGTGTAGCTCGATCCAATGATTTGAGCCAGATTCCAAAAGGTGTTCTGCTATGGCTGACTTATGTATGTCCCTGTTCTTGACCGCTCGTATGTGCTCCTTAACCCGACACGCTATCGTACGTTTCGTTTGGCCAATGTACGAACTCCCACAGCTACAATAAATTTTATACACCCCTGGCTTTTCAATTGGAAAACTGTCTTTTGGTGAACGCAAGTAGAGCGATATCTTCTTTAAGGGAGTGAAGATGGTCTTTACGGAAAACTTTTGCAGGACTTTCGCAATTTTGTCCGTCACCCCCTTAACATATGGCAGAAACGCTGGCCTACGTTCTACTCTGCATCTGTGGGGTCTTGGCCTAGGTCGGGATGGTAATGACCGAATAACATATAAAACTATTATTATTATTATGTATTGCATATAAAACTCAAAAATCATTGTAAATCAAAGTAAATATCCCGTTTCTAGTGAAAATTATAAATTATCATGATTAAAGTAAAGGACTTAGCTAAAGTTTGTTAGTCAGTCTGTATAGTCTTGTACTGGGACACTTTAAGGGCCGCACAATAAAATTGTGCGGGACAGTTCATCCGACCTCCCCTCAACTGTCTTTTCGAACCTCGCCATAAATCAATATTATAAAATATAATGACGTTAAGGGACAAAGAAACATTCATACAGGAAAGTTATTATTCCAGAATGTTTGTATAAAAATTTATTTCAGAATTTAAAATTATATTTAATATAAAAGTCTTAATTTTGAGACTCATATTAAAATATAGATCTTAATTTATCTTTAAAGACTCATTTATGCTTTAAAAGAGGATTCACAAACTCCAATGGTCCATGACACGTTCAAACTTATAAATTCTTAGAGGCTAAAACCTCAGATAATGAAGGATTAGGTACATTTATAAATACCACTTAGTCAAGTGTCTAAGATTCAAACTTGACTTCAGACTCTTTTGGTCATCAAGCATTTTAGCCTAAATATTTATTTATTAGATGGAAATAACGGTTATAACGGTATTCATAAAATTTCTCGAATTAATCTAAACGAAAGTCTTACCTTAATACCTACAACATCTACGAATTCTCTTACTCGAACTACCTAATGGTTTTATTGTTAATCTAATTTTATTCGAACTAGCAGTGAGGAGGGTAGCCCGCGATCTTCCATCAACTCTTCTTACCCCGGACTTGCATTTACGGAAAGGGCCCTAAGTTCTAATAATAACCTAACATTCTACGGAATAAGAACTAGAACTACCTTGAAGTTAAATATTTTATTTTATTTTAAACGAACTAACCGTGAGGTGGGTTAACTCGCGATCTTCCAACACTCTTCTAACCCGGACTTGCCTTCACGGAAAGGCCCCTAAGTTCTAATAATAACTTAACATTCTACGGAATAAGAACTAGAACTACCTTGAAGTTAAATATTTTATTTTATTTTTAAACGAACAAACAGTGAGGTGGGTTAACTCGCGATCTTCCAACACTCTTCTAACCCGGACTTGCCTTTACGGAAAGGCCCCTAAATTCTAATAATAACCTAACATTCTACAGAGCCTAGTAGAAAATAAACTAAACTTCAAATAAAGCTCGGTATAATAAAACTCTTCCGAATAATTTAAATAAATAAAATACAGTCAAAGTCTGTCTTTACCTTTACAAGAAACTAATTTCTGTTTTAAAGAATTCCCCAAATAAAACCTTGGAACATAATAAAATAGCATAGAAAAGAATTATCAATATTTGATATTACCCATTAGGGACTTCAAGTTCCTCCTTCTATTCTAGTCAGGATTCACTTAGCACGGCTCTTGCTAGGCTGAGTATAATCATGAACATCAAAACGATTTCTTCATTGCTTTTGGTAAAACCCCAATTACCTATTTGTTTCAAACTTAATAATTTTGTCACAACCAAATAATTGAAAATCACAACTTTTACTTTTAACAAGTTTAGATTTACTAGCTTATTATTTCAAACAAGATAGTTTAAAAATAGAACTTCTGAATCCAATTCAAAATTCAAAACTATTCTTTGAATATAAATTATGATAGTAGATATCCTGGTTTGTTATATCAGGTCAGTGTCTCAAGAGTAGAGTAGAGATCTAGTAGAGATCATCTTCAGTACGGCTTTGCTTGACTGGAGTATAACCGTTAATAACAAAATTGAGTTCTCTTTCATCTCAATAGATATCACTATGTAAATTTTGTGATTTATTTCTCTCCAATTAAACACAGAAGCTCACTTTCTTAAAATAAGTTGGATTTTAGATTTAATCGATAAGTAAGATTCACATTAAGTAATAGACCGCAAATATGAAAAAGAATTTCTATCTAGATATGAACCCTATCTAAAGGTTACGTGAAAACTAAGAACAAGTTTCTAGATTCAATTTATCAAAGAAAGGGTAAAAAAAACTATTAAGTAAAATCATTAAAGTAATTAAACTGCTTTGAAAGACTTCTTTATTAATCCAAACGAAAACTTAAACGCAAACGTAAATGCAAACACAACACAAACGCTACATAGACGTCAACGCAATCAAGCGTAACGTAAACGCAAACGTAAGTGTCAATGCAAACATAACGCAACATAAACATAGTCGAAACAATGAACGTAAACGCAAACGTAAACGCAAACGTAAACGCAAACGTTAATGTAAACATAACACAAACGCAACATAAACGTCAACGCAATCAAGCGTAACGTAAACGCAAACGTAAGCGTCAATGCAAACATAACACAACATAAACGTAGACGAAACAATGAACGTAAACGCAAACGTAAACGCAAACGTAAACGCAAACGTAAACGCAAACGTAAATGTAAACATAACACAAACGCAACATAAACGTCAACGCAATCAAGCGTAACATAAACGCAAACGTAAGCATAAATGTAAACACAAACGAAACATAAACGCAACGTAAACATATAGTATTTTAATTATTTTAATTACTTTAATTTAATTTATTTTATCTGTAAGGTACACACAAGCCATCAATTTATTCAATAAGACACAACATTACAAAAGTTTTAAAAACAAATGACTTACCAATGATTCTCCAAGCTCCGACTGTGTCCTCTGGCCTCTCGAAATAAACTACTATCCCACGTTAAATGTTCTCAATTTATACAAAAACTATCGGCGTCGCTATCGGCGTCGCTACCGGTGCTACTATCGGTGCTACTATCGGCGTTGCTACCGGCGTCGCTACCAGTGCACCTACTGGCGTCGCTACCGGTGCACCTACCGGCGTCGCTACCGGCGTCGCTACCAGCGTCGCTACCGGTGCTACTATAGGTGCTACTATCGGCGTTACTACCGGCGTCGCTACCGGTGCACCTACCGGCGTCGCTACCGGTGCACCTACCGGCGTCGCTACCGGCGTCACTACCGGCGTCGCTACCGGTGCTACTATCGGTGCTACTATCGGCGTTATACGATTCCAACAGCAAAGGTCATTCACTCCACTCAATTTCTATTGATTTATTTGTTTCTTACAGACATTTCAAATTCTCCTAACTTCAAGCTCTTTAAATCGATTAAAATATTATGTGTTTCCGCGAAACGGAACGATGTGGGTAGACCTCAGCAACAGAGCGATTCTTAGCAGTAACATTATGTATATAATTTTTTTAAATAACGAATAATTTCATGTTGTTTATTTATTTTGTTATTCCTAGCATGTTTTACTTGCTAGATTTCTTGAACTGTGCAACAATTTTAATCTTAAATATGTTTGTGAAGTAAACGAATCATCAGTCAGCACGTTTGATTAGTTACATTCTGAGTTACTTCTTAGTTGCCGATGTGTTATGAACATCATGGGCGCTTTCTCTGACTACTAACTTCAAGTTTATAAACACAAATTAAATGATTTTTCTATTGTTTTCAGTTGTTACTCATAAATTAAAAGTTAATTCATATACGGTTTCCGTCTATGCTTCATTTTTTTTCCATAAAATCCTGTAATTTTAATCGAAGTACCTTAACCATTATTAAAAAATGGTAGAATAATATAACGTATCTTTTAAATATATACATGTCATATAAATAATTAACACATTGATAGTAATTCGCTTTTTTTAAAATATCCCTAGACCGTGTTGATGTGTGTATTTGTTCCGGGTGTTCTGGGTATTTTCTATGTATAATAAAAAATATCTATCTATGTACTGTATTGTATTAAGTATATCAGTTATCTAGTACCCATAACACAAGCTCTGCTTAGCTTGGGGCTAGATAATGTTGTGTGAACTGTCCAGCATTATTTATTATTTATTTAGTCAAGTTTTTTATTTATGTATGTTATGTATCTTTTATGTCTATCTATCTGAGTCACTTCACCTTGGTGAAGTGGTAATGGTGTGGTGATCTAGTGGTGGCGAGGTGATCAAGTGGTGGTGATGGGTTGGGTGGACATTTTCTATTAAACCAAACATCTTTTACATGTCTAGCTTGTACCACTGTGGATGCGGTGTTGCTGAATCGAGATTATTTGGACAGTTGCCAAATTGCATGATTGAATAGTCATGGAACTGCATTGATTGTTTGTGTATCGCAAGTTATAGCTTAGTTTCGACCAGAACCAGTCAAAACCAAACGGCACCGAAAGAGACCTCGTTCACACATTATAGGCACGTGGGTATCTAGTATAGCTCACTTTTAAAGAGAGTTTCTCCCCCATATTATCTTACTAGCAGCGCCTGCGGTTTTACCCCCGTAAGTCTCGATCCCGTGGAAATATCGGGATAAAAATGTGCCTATGTGTTATTCCGGGAGTCCAGTTATAACAAGTAGAAGTAACAAAGACACTCACACATACACAAACTTTCGCATATACAATAATATTAGTAGGATTATTCCTCATATTACCTTACGTCATCATCATAATTATCAGCCTACCGAAGTCCACTGCTGTCTACTGTCTTGAGGAATGGTCTTGGGCCGCCTCCAGTCTCTGCCTTCCTGCGACCTCTACAATACAATTTTGGTCCATCTAACGGGGCATTTCTCTTTCGTCCGTCCGCCCAGTTTGTGGTCGTCACTTACCTTTCTTTCCCAACGTTTTTTAGTTCTGCGTGCTATATGGCCTTCCCATTGCCACTTATAGCTAATAATTTCTGTAAACGTACCCACCACTGTAATTAGTTCTCCCAATTAAATAAGGTTTGCTAGAAAAAAACTCTTTTAGGGTTAGCTCGCCTTTGTACATGTCCTCTATGTAAGTTGGTTTTTCGTCTCTTAAGTTTTTTGTGTGTACAATAAAGAATAAAGAAAGCCTCCAGTCTTTGACAACGTAGAAAACAGTTTTATTCCACTTTCAGATCAGCCAGAATGAACTAAGGTAGCTTGTACATATCTGAGCTGTGTCCAGGCTGAGCATAAACATTGAATACGGCTTTGTAGTTGTTTACTGCTCACCTGGGAAATTAATTACGTAAATCCGCCTTCGCACTACAATGTGTACCGAACATTCCAACTGTTTTCTGTTTCTTCTACTACGCAAATAGTCGTTTGCACTGTAGGTACAGGAGCCGTAAGTTTGTGCGATACATTTTGGAGATTTCAACCCAGTTTTTACTACGAACTAAGTCACTCAGAGTGACGAAGATACTCAAAGTGGCCACACACTTTGTGGTCTTTTATTGCATAATAAAACCTCAAATACTTTTGCTCTAAAACAAATATACTCTAGATGCTGGGGTAGGACAGATTTTTTTCACGTTCCCTATACCTAATTGTATTTGATCAATATATATAAAATCGTTGCGTGACTGACTGACTGACTGACTGACTGACTGACAATCAACGCACAGCCTAAACCGTAAGTTCTAGAGATCTGAAATTTAGAGAGTACGTTTGTTTTTGTGGTCTAGGGGTGCACTAAGAAAGGAATTTTGAAAATTCGCATGCTAAAGGGTCCAAAATGGGCTTTTAATATACAATAAAAAAAGCGGCCAAGTGCGAGTCGGACTCGCCCATGAAGGGTTCCGTAGCAGCAAGTAACATAATATAAAAGTTCTTGGATGGATTACGATTAATGGCGTATTAAAAAAAAACTAATTACTAGATCTCGTTCAAACCAATTTTGAGTGAAAGTTTACATGGTATAATGTACATCATATTTTTTTTTAGTTTTATCATTCTCTTATTTTAGAAGTTATGGGGGGGGGGGCACACTTTTTACCACTTTGGAAGTGTCTCTCGTGCAAACTATTCAGTTTAGAAAAAAATTACATTAGAATCCTCGAAATCATTTTTGAAGACCTATCCATAGATACCCCACACGTATGGGTATGATGAAAAAAAGTTTTTTGAGTTTCAGTTCTAAGTATGGGGAACCCCAAAAATAAAAAACGACTTACTAGATCTCGTTCAAACCAATTTTGAGTGAAATTTTACATGGTAATGTACATTTTATATTTTTTTAGTTTTATCATTCTCTTATTTTAGAAGTGACGGGGGGGGACACACTTTTTACCACTTTGGAAGAGTTTATCGCGCAAACTATTCAGTTTAGAAAAAAAAAAAAAAAAACTTCAACATCATTTTTGAAGTTCTATCCATAGATAAACCCACACGTATAGGTTTGATGAAAAAAAATTTTTTGAGTTTCAGTTCTAAGTATGGGGAACCCCAAAAAACATTGTTTTTTTTTAAATTTTTGTGTAAAAATCTTAATGTGGTTCACAGAATACATCTACCTACGAAGTTTCAACAGTATAGCTCTTATAGTTTCGGAAAAAAAAGGCTGTGACATACACGGACAGACAGACAGACATGACGAATCTATAAGGGTTCCGTAGTTTTTTTACGGAACCCTAAAAAGCTGTGTAATTCAGAAATCGTTAGCAGTAGAACCTTGAAATTTTACATGGAGATTCCTCAAATAAAATAAACAAACACGTGTTTCAGCGATTCCTGATTTTTACTTGAAAAATGGAAAGGGAACGTTTTCTTTGTAAAAAAATAAAAAAACTTTAGTTTTTACAACGCAAAGCCTAAACCGCTGGTCGTAGAGACTTAAAATTTGGAGAGAGTATTCCTTTTAGGGTATAAAGGTGTACTTAGAAAGGAATTTGGAAAATTCGCCCTCTTAAGGGTCCAAAAAGGGCTTTTAACGTATACACTTTGCGTTTTGCAACGCACAGCGTAAACCGTAAGTCCTAGAGACCTGAAATTTAGAAAGTACGTTCCTTTAGTGGTCTAGGGGTGCACTAAAAAAGGAATTTTGAAAATTTGCATGCTAAAGGGTCCAAAATGGGCTTTTAATATACAACAAAAAAGGTCTGTATTTCAGAAACCGTTAGCAGTATAACCTTTAAATTTTACATGGAAATTCCTCAAATAAAATTAATAAACATGTATTTCAGCGATTCCTGAATTTTTCTTGAAAAATGGAGAGGGAACGTTTTTTTGTAAAAAAAATAAAAAACTTTAGGTTATACAAACCGCTGGTCGTAGAGACTTCAAATTTGGAAAATATATTCCTTTTAGAGCGTAAAGGTGTACTTAGAAAGGAATTTGGAAAATTCGCCGTCTTAGGGGTCCAAAATGGGCTTTTAACGTATACACTTTGCGTTTTGCAACGCACAGTATAAACCGCTGGACCTAGGCACATGAAATTTGTAGGATGTATTCTTTTTTGGGTGTAGGGGTGTAGTAAGAAAGAGTTTTTGAAAAATAACCTTGGAAGGGGTCCAAAATGGCTTTTAATGTAAAACTAAAATGATTCTTAATTCGGAAACCGGTGGTAGTAGATACAAGAAAAATCACAGGTTAATTTAAAAAAAAATACCCAAAATACGTTTCAGCAGTACCTGAAATTTAGCTGAAAAAAGGAATGGGAACATTTTCTTTGTAAATTAATACACTTTAGGTTTTAGCCAGATTTCAGCGTATTTAGACAATTTCAAAGTTAGTTTCACGGTCATTAAGTCATTAAGATCAAGATATTTTCAGGACCTCATGGTTAAAATGGGACCCCTAAATTGAAAAACTTGAGTATGGTGTCGTTCCAAAGGTCGTTTGACGGTATCTTACAAAATATAAGAGACATAGTCAAGCAAAAAACAGTTCCTCTACCCTCCCACCTCCTCCCGCCCCTTAATCCTATAGCCATAATGTAGCTTTCTATGGGTTAAATAATTTTTAAAGTCGGTCAAGTCGTTTTTGAGTTTATCCATTACAAACAAACATACAAATACGCGAGTGAAGCCGCGGATGAAAGTTAATAAACCATAGCCTATGTTACTTGCTGATAATTTAGCTTTATACGGGTGAAAGAATTTTTAAAATCGGTTTGTAAAACCGATAAACTAAAAGTGTTTTAGTTTATCCATACAAACAAAATTATTTATACCTTGGGTTACATTATTGGAGTTTTAGTAAGGATCCCTTATTTTTTGGAAATATAATATAGCCTATGGTACCCGGAGATAGTGTAGCTACCCAACAGTGAAAAAAATTTTCAGATCGTTTCAGTAGTTTCGTAGCCTATTCAATGCGAACAAATAATCAAATCTTTCCTCTATATAATATTACAGATTGTGAGATTTGCGAGTAAAAACTGCGCGCGGGAGATTAAATTACATACATACCACAGATTTAGTAATAGTGACCCAACCGAGTTTACCTTAGCGTTGCGCGAAGTGCGATTTTCTACTAAGATTGCACACACACTTAAGTCAAGCAAAAAACCAGTTATAGTTATTATTATTATTTATTATTGATAAAATAATATTACGCGTACGAAGTCGCGGGTAACAGCTAGTTTTATTATATTTATATTATTCGCTGTTTTAGCGAAAATAGAAATAAATAATTTGGAAAACTTAAACTTTCTACCTATTACGATTCATGAAATATAGACCGTTGACAAACGAACAGACGGACGGACAGTGGGCTAAAAAAGTTTATAAAAAGTCAAACAAAAACGCAAAGACCACGGCAAAAAAAAAACAGGCCAAACGTTACGTGGATTTAGAGGCATTCAAGTCAATGAGAGGCGGAACCTGCACAGGGCTTCTATGAAAACTCAAACGTTATCAAACTGCGAAGAGATGCTCATAAATTTGAAGAGGCCTTTCCGCTGTAATGCCTTTCATATTTCTCCCGGCACTGCGGGTGCCGTTCAAATAAATTACGGCCATCAATAAAAATCTCAACGTAGAGATCCTACGACTTATTTAATTTATATTCCATCACAGACGTATTTATCAAACATCGACGCTTCTGAGTGTTGTTCAAATGTCGGTTCGACTTTATCGCTTTTTCGTGTTCTGCTCGCTTTATGAAATGGCTGGAGACAGATGTTTATGCAGAAATATTGGCTGTCTCTCACTCGGGATGGGATACGCTCGTTTTATAGCAATATCGGGATCATTGTTTGAAATCGTAATACCTACAAAAATTTATTCGTAATGGGAAGGATATATATATATAATACAGGGAAATCCAAAGCAAGATACGGTACATTTTATTGAAAGGGATTTTAATTATTTTTATAATACTTACTGGACATTTGAAAAACAATGTGGTGAGAAGCAAAACGCAGTAGATACCTATTTATTGGAGTATTTATGTTCTAGATTGTAGATTTCCCTAGTTAGAAACGCTTAAACGTCCCTATCCTGAGAGGTAATTCAATTTATATAATTGTATTGTTTTGTATTCATTAAATTGTTTGCTTCTTCGTTCGGTTCGTGTTGTTTAATAATTTATGTGTTCTTATTCTTAACTAGTACCTGCCTACAGGTTCGCTAGCGTTTTTCCGGAATATTACGTAGCCTATTTTTTTTTTCTACTTGAATTATGGAAGAAGCAGATAACCCACCTGATGTTAAGCAGTAATCTCTGCCTTTAACAATGCATTACCTCATAGGTCACGTCCACCCATAGGACGCACCCTATGTGGCATTGCACTGCGCCCGAACAACCTGATACATAAAGATGAAAAGTCTCATGAGCCTGTAACTTCACCGGCACCCATACCCTTCAAACCGAAACACAACAACACGAGCACTATAACTGCTTTGCGACAGAAATAGGTTTGATGGTAGTACTTATCGGACGAACCCTTTCACAAAATAGCTCTACTAGTACTAAACGATTTAGTAAATTTACGTAAATAGGTTCAGCCATTTCGGCGTGATTGGGTAACAAACATACACACATACACATCCACATTTACACACATCCACAGTTCCAAAGTTCGTAACTTTGTATATAAGGCAATTATTTGTGTATTACGAAAATTACTAACCAAATCATTAACAAATAATTGTACTAAGGGTGACTCTAGGAAGATGGACTAAAGGCATGGAACTAAGGCTAAAAACGAAACGTTAGCGATTTTACCAGTCTCATTCTTTTATATGAATGTATTCATGTGTTGGAATGAGACAAGCATAAATCTATCTGTTCTTATTTGTGTTAGTCGTAGCAGGCCAAATGTCAAATTACTAGTACATTCATGGTAACAATCTAGGGAGATGTATATGCATGATACCAAAATTCAGGGTACGGAACGGAAAGAAGACTGTCGTGTGACAATATACGAGTATTTGTTTCTCTCTAACATAGGATGATAGCAAGCTATCTTCTAGGATAGGAGTAAGAAGGAACACTCTATGCTATTTTTAGCACTCACTCCATTACTATTATACCTCCATGGGGTGACTTAAGGTTTGCTAAATTGACAGTTTTTTCATATAAACCTGTCAATTTGACATCAATAAATGGTCTATTATAGATCGAAGAAGAAGAAGATTCACCAACTTATCTGTAGAACCATTTACCAAAATTTTTCTATCATATGCATACATTTAATTCTACTGATAAGTTGGTGGATCTCTAAACGTACAGACCGTTCACCGTAAGATGTCGCCTGCGTTACACTCTTAGGCTGAGATAAATAGACGTAACTTAGCACGTCTGTCTCTCTATACTTAGCATTGTCTCTGTCCCTCTCCAGCAAGGGTGATTTGACATGTGTGTGAAAGTGACAGGGATAGTGCCAAGCATGAAGTACCTACGTGGTAGGTAAGATCTGATTATCTCGGCCTTAGTCTGTGTCCCCTGCCTTGGGAATAGTGCCAACCATAGAAAAAATAAATACTCCACTTCAGGGGACATCTTACGGTGAAGGATCTGTAAGGTTAATGAAAATGAGTTTCAGCCAATTTGTTATCCTCGAATTAAACAACGTTAAAATATTTATTGCCAGTAAAAAAATTACGGCCAATATATTATTTTTGATGTAGAACTCTTTGAAAAGAAGCCAACTTAAACCCTTTATTTGAATGGCACTCTACCGTGATCAGAAGCGTGAGATATCCTCATTTCAACCTTTGATCCATTCAACTTCTTTGTCTGAAGTCAGGCCCAGCGGCAAGGAAATTAAATTCGGAAAACAAATTCATTTCGCTGTAAAAGATGGACAAAATTGTAAAGACAATGGAAAACGTAGACCGGAACAAAGGTTGGCATTTTTAATTATTATTTGCCTTTTAAACAAAATGTTATGAATTCCATTTTACAGGTACCTAAATCTTAAGTATCGAAGTTAGAAGGCAAAAAATCGGAAAATCGGGTGTTTTTTTCTTATGAACGCTTCACTTTTGTTCATTTTTGTAAAGAAGACAATTAATTTTTCATTTTAAATGTATCCTTGTAGAACTTAATTGAACTAATAATTTAAAGCCCATTTTAATAACTAGTTATGAAACAGTGAAGGAAATTGCCTTTTTCGTAGCTTGTTATGAAAAACAGTTATAAAAATGGACCTAAGGAATAATTTTGTTAAATGAAGTAAAATCATAGCTTTTTGTTTTTTTAATATTAATAGGTATTTTTTTCGCTTTTTTATTCGTGTTAAAATAAAAATCCTTCTACTAACAAAGCCATTGGTAATTAGTCACCTCAATCAACCGAGTTCCCTGAAACCGTAAGCTCAAAACTAATCCTGAACTCGGAGCCAATTTCGATGATAGATTGTATGGACCCATTCAATCGTATTCATCTTCGCATGATGTCGCTAAGAGCAGCTTCGCTTTCCACTATTACGCCCTACGTTATTAGAGAAACACATTGTCTCTCCGGATGCATAGCAAATACTTACACAATATGTAGTTCGCCGAAAGTTGTTTGTTTAAATATATTTGCGCTAACAATAGTTCTCAATATGTTATTTCTTAATAACTCTTTTCGCAAATATCTGTTTAGCTGGCAAAAACTTACATTCCCTATTTAGGTAAGAATGCAACAACAAACAATTCCTTCACTGGTAGCAATATTTGTTTTATGTCAACGCAGAAACAGATGCTTGCTTGTATGTTTGATTGCTTGCAGGCTATCAAACTGGTAATCACTTTCGATTACTATTGGACTATTTATCTATCGATCTATTACCAATTTGGTGTACATCGCACCGCGTATATTAGCTTCTTTTCAAGAAAAAAACCATTTGTAACATACAGCTCAATGTACTGCAAACTAACCGAAAGCGATTACCAGTTTGAAAGGCAATAGAGGAGTTAGTTCTACTTGTTATGATATCATTGTAATAAAAAATGCACAAACGTCACGCCTCAGTTCGAAAGTTTAACATATCGCTTATAAATAGGTATTGATAATTGACTTGGCACCACGTAGCAGTATTCGCAGAGGTTTGAGGATGATACTATCACCAGTCTCTTTCACGTCTTGGGTCACACACGTACCTGTTAGTCTAAACACACATTACATAGCGTAGATCGGTTGGCAACAAAAATATAGCCTAGCACGCAGCTTTTTTCTCTTGAGAACGTCAATTCAGATGTTGTAATGGCGGGGCCCGAAGGTGTCTTCGGTGCGATGCGGTGGCAGTCGCCCGTCAGAGTGAGACGGCTATATGCTAGCATGCATGCGGAAAGGAGAAAGGAAGAGGATTGACCGTTGCAACTGCATTTTGGTTAAACGATTGGATGAATATCCACCAATAATTCTCCTTCACTGAACTTATCTTCGTTTCCTGAGAAAAAATAAAAAGCATGTTGGCCATTTGGGCAACAGTGTCCGAAACTTAGGTTACATTACATTGTAAGTATAATACGGTTAGAAAGAGACTTTAGTATCAGATTCAATATAAGATTCGGCAATGAGAAGAAATAAGGATCTCGTTCAAGCTCTCAATGAAAGGGAGACAGGAAGTTAAAGACAAGGCAAGTTCTTAAAAAATAGTTGAACAACACAAGATTTTCGCTGTTGCTCAATCTGACGATATTGTGTGTCTCGAAATTATAGAGAGAGGCAATTCTATCTGCTAATTGCTCAGACCACTTTTGCCTGGACCACACGCGGTTTCAATACAAAAGCCCTATTGACATGAAATGGTGGGGCAGTACTGGAAACGAGGCTTGGTTAGTCTCCAAATGATTAGATAGATATATAGATAAAATCTTTATTGCACACCAAATAGAAAAATAAAGATAAAGAAACAAAAAGAATAAAAGTAACATAACTTTTGAAACTATCATGGTTAAGTACATAATTTTCACTAGAAACGGGATATTTACCATGATTTTTGAGTTTTAATGTTCCCGATATTTCGGCACAGTTGCATGCGCTATGATCACGGGAGAACTAACTAAAGTCTTTGCGAGTAGATGTTATTGGCAGATATATCGATCTACCCTCTTTCTCACTCTTTTATTACGAACGATACCACTACCATCGGTTTCATTGTCACAATTCACACCAACTCGACAAACAATACTCAACACTTCACACATTTAAAACTCAAAAAGCGGCCAAGTGCGAGTCGGACTCTCCCATGAAGGGTTCCGTAGCAGCAAGTAACATATTTTAATAATTTTTTATATTTTTATAATTTTTTTGGATGGATTACGATTTATGACGTATTAAAAAAAAACTACTTACTAGATCTCATTCAAACCAATTTTCGTTGGAAGTTTACATGGTAATGTACGTACATCATATTTTTTTTTAGTTTTATCATTCTCTTATTTTAGAAGTTATGGGGACACACTTTTTACCACTTTGGAAGTGTCTCTCGCGCAAACTATTCAGTTAAGAAAAAAATGATATGAAAAACCTCAATATCATTTTTGAAGACCTATCCATAGATACCCCACACGTATGGGTTTTATGTTTTTTTTTTTTTGAGTTTCAGTTCTAAGTATGGGGAACCCCAAAAATTTACTGTTTATTTTTTGTTTTTTTGTAAAATTCTTAATGCGGTTCACATAATACATTTACTTACCAAGTTTCAACAGCCTAGCTCTTATAGTTTCGGAAAAAAGTGGCTGTGTCATACACGGACAGACAGACAGACAGACATGACGAATCTATAAGGGTTCCGTAAATTTTGGTTACGGAACCCTAAAAATCATGGTAAATATCCCGTTTCTAGTGAAAAAATAAATAAAAGTAACGTACAATGGGTAGTGTTATTGCATAAAGTGATCTCTTCCAGTCAACCTTTGGATGGACGGTGAAAAGTGGCCTATTTGAGGCTCTGCCTACCCTTTCGTGGAAAAAAGGCGTGTGTCTATGTATAACACATACAATAGAGTAACTACAAAAAGCGGTTCATTTACAATGGGAAATAACTCACTTAATCGAGTCGTTCCAAATACTACTGTCACTATGATGTCTAATTTCATAATGTTAGATTGCGTACCAAAATTAATCATAGATCTCGCCAAAGGACATCTTATGTATGATTCAGACATGGATACAAATCTCGTGGTTGATTCAGATGAGGTCCACAGCTCTACTCCTCTTGGTCCGTGTTCAATGAATCTACGTTTATCTATTTGCACAAAATTGTAATGTACCAGGTATTAGTTTATATACCTACCTATATCATGTGTGTTTGATGTCGGCGATCGGGTTTAAACTAACGGTCTGTTATCTGTGATAGGATTGCGATGACAAGATATTACTATTGTAAATGTAATTGAATTTCGCTAATGAGGTTTTCATAATCTGTGGGATTTGTACGCCGTCCATGATCTAGCTCAGGGGTCACCGATTAGTTTCGCTCGGGGTCCGTTTAAAGAAATGAAATGACCATCGAGGTCCGCACAGATTTAATAGAAAAATATTTATTAAAAACATGTAATTACGGCAATAAAAAGGTACTTTTTTACAAATCAATGATGAGAAAAATGACATTTCTTGTTGCGGACTATCTGTCTGAAATTTGGAGTCAAGTTGGTGCAAGCTATTGACATTAAATCCTGGAGGTGTTCATCAGTAAGTCTAGATCTAAATTTATTCTTAATGAAGTTCATCTTCGAGAATGCTGCTTCACAAACATATGTTGACCCAAACATGGTAAGGAGTTTCAGTGCTAATTTTTGTAATTCGGGGTATTTATTACCGCTTACAAATTTTATACAGAACTCTTCACTGGGAACTTCCGCATGTTTGTGTTTCAAAGCCGTGTATTCTTGAAAGTCAATCATTTCTATCTGCAGCGTAGCTTTATCACTGTCGAAAACAATTGCAGCTTCGTCGCTCCATTCTTTTTTCTGTTTTCTCGCGGTCCGCAAGAGATGGGTTGGCGGTCCGCATGCGGACCGCGGTCCGCCATTCGGTGACCCCTGATCTAGCTAGATTACACTTAAGTAATTGGTTTGTATTTTTTTTTGTAAGAGAACGGACACGAGCTATGCAAACTGTTTCTAAAATGCATTGCTCTGATTTTCCCTAATTTTATATTATACTAGTGACTCGCTCCAGCTTTGCACGGATAGTTTTGGGATGAAAAACAGTCATCCTCTTGCCTCTGCGCATCTATCTTGATTAGTCATGACCGCCATGGTCATACTGACAATCACACGACCTCGTGTGCTAATGGACGTTCATCAGCCTTTCAATACCAAAGTCAGCAAGATCACCAATGAAGTGACGATGGCGCGATCATTGCGTTTCGTTTCATATCAATCACGACAGTGTGAATATCTCGGTAAACATCATCCAGCAGACACTGTTATCCTCAGGAAAAAACTTCTAGACTTGATGCCGCTTAGAACTGCTTTCTCTCCTGTTCCTCGACATCATGGATCCAACGCGATCCTACCCAACATTAATCTGCAAACAAAACAAACAGCAAAGAACACGCTCAGCCACTCCTGACCTAACCAAGGTCACCATTAAGTAAATCATCTTAGCTTACTCGTTTCGCTTTGATAATCGAAATCAAGAGCATCAATCGGTCAAGAATTTGTACTTCTATTTGTAAAACAGGTTTCAATTACCATAAATTATACCTTTGATTCATACAAACTAGCCTTTTTGATTTACAGTCGACTTTCTGATTTAATTGCCTCGCACTAAACTGTGTGTGTGTGTGTGTCATTCTTACGAACTTCCAAAAATTGCAATAAACTCTGTCTTGTAAGTCTGTTACACACAAAGGAAGGTTAAACACCCATAAAAAGAAGTTAAAAAAAATAAAAAACAGCACACCCGGCTTCCAGACTGCTAACAACTGACTGTTCAGGCCTTCAGTTCAGTTCAGAGAAGCATTCGAGAAACTGGCCCTCCAAAAATTTACTTCAAACACTCTTATCGTATCTTTAATTTCACCTGGTCGTTGACTGATGCCGACACTGCAAGTTGCGACACCACCTTCAAAGTTTAGCTTTACAGCATAGAATTAGAGTAACTCCGTCACATAAAAAGAAAATAAAAGTGTTCAGTCGCTATTTTTAGCTTACGCATGTCCTCTCTTGTAAAAAAACATAATCTAGCATGAAAACGGATAAACCTCCGCTTGGGAACAATTCTTACGTCTGACCACGAGAAAACGGCATGTGGATGATACCACCTTATTTTCCACAATCATCCAACACTTGGAAGACCTGCCTTAAGGTGGATGCGCACGCTTGCGGCGCGAAATTCAAATTTTTTGGTGTTTTTTGCCCATTACAGCTCATCAATACTTCTTCAGATAACAAAAGTTGAGTTCGCGACAACTAGGAGACCTAACACACATGTTTTAATTGATAGTATCTCATAAATATCATGAGTTTAGCTATGATACCCCTAAACACATTTTTACAGTGTTTCTGTCTGTTTAGGGGTATCGTAGCTAAACTGATGATATTTATGAGATACAATCAATTAAAACATGTGTGTTAGGTCTCCTAAATGTCGCGAACTCAACTTTCGTCATCTGAAGAAGTGTTGATGACCTGTAAAGAGCAAAAAACACCAAAAAATTTGAATCTCGCGCCGCAAACGTGAGCATTCACCTTAAAAGATGGAAAATTCGAGTTTGGATTAAGTGATGACTGTCAAACACGTCAAGAGTAACTTCCGTCTGATTGTTCTGCCAAGGTCATCTTTATCCGATAATACGTCTAAATTATTCAGTTTTGCGACTACCAGAACGTGGTAAAAGTAGACCACAAAGAACATGGAATTACCCTCAAAAATTAAACGGTTTGTAAAGGCTACGGAAAACATGTGACACTGGTTTCATGATGAATATTGACCCGACGGTACACTATGAAAATATCACAAACTCTTGGGAACTCTCAAATATGGATCTCTCGTAGCGTTCACCGTGTTAAAACAGCATTTTTTTTTTTTTTTTTTTACCATAACTCCCAAAAGCTAATCTTTTCCAAACAGAATATCCTTTTACGCTTTACAAAAACAACACGATAAAAATGGTTGGACTCACCGGATTATTCGTTTACCACTTAAAGAACGCAAGGAACCTGATTACTTCACCACAGTGTTTTCTCATATGCACGATTTAATCCCACTTCTGATGTCGGATGATCACGATCTCTTCGAACGGCAAAAGGCAACTTAGGGGCTTTCCAGTGGCTCTCGTGCAAATGAGGAAAACACAAAAGAGGTTTCAGTAACATTTTATTACTTGACCTCAAACTAACTTTGAACTTGACTTTGTATTTTGCTAATGTAACCATTTGCACTCGGCCAACGCCTATGTAAGAAAGAATTCTGTCGCATCCGCACGCTCCTTTTATATCCGAGCGTCGATCACTTTGCGTCTTTGCGTAAACAAGTCTCGGGCGCATTCGTTTGGGTGGCGCGAAACGACAGAATACCATTGTTCGCAGCCGTACACGTGGTGTTTATAAGCCTTCAATCTCAGTAGATCTATTGTCCAGATTCATCAAATGACTTCTCTCTGACAAGTATACACTTCCTACTTTTCAACCATGATAGTTTCAAAAGTTAAGATACACTTAATTTCGATTTGATTTTTTTTCTTTATGTTCTCAAAAATACTATAAAATAAAGTCAATTTCTAGTAAAATAAACTATATTCGCGTTGACGTAAGCTTCAATTTGGCTCTAAAACTTTTTAATTCAAACTTTAAACACCAGGGTTTATCCCCTTAGGGGTTGAATTTCCTAAAATCCTTTTTAGTAAGCACCTAGAAGCCGAAAGCGAAATTCACGCCGCACGCCTGACTTTATAGTTTTGCAAATCTGAGGATTAGTCACCCCTTTTTGATTTCGCTTATATAGATTACTAGGACAGTGGTCGACAAACTATTTTGGCCGTGGGCCAACACAGATAATGTGGGGTAACACACTGGGTATCAAGTTTTATAGTAGTAGGTAGTAGCGATACCTATATATTTCATGTTGTAAATTTAAATTTCAATTGTTAGGTCGGTTGCCCCACGCATAGTGTATGAAGCTTCGACCAAAGTAAAAATTAAACGTCCTTGGTAATAAAGTCTGTCTGGGCAAGTCAAGAATTGCAGACGAGGCAGCATGGCACGTGGAAGGCCATAAAGTGGGTGATCCATTTGCGAGCCGGCTTCTGGTTCGTTGGATTGTCGACTCGCGTTGGTGATCCATTGGCGTACCTAACAGTCGACTCTCGATCATACATAGATATAATATACCGCGGTCTTAGGATTTCAAGCATGCATGAAGGGCCAACGAGCCAAATTGCGGTATGTTAAAAACTGCGGTTTGGTAGGTGCTCCAATGACGGCCTATACCTCTGGCTCGCCGGCTCGCTGGCTTACCAGCGGTTTTACTTGCCAATGGATCATCCGCTTAAAGGCAATGATAGGGGCTATCTAGTTATCGTCGGCTAGACACTACCAACAGTAGGTATTCCCAACGAGGGTTGACGTCAGGCTGGTTGTAAAACATATTAGTTAAAGATTTTTTACAACATGGATCTAAGTATAAATAGAATGAATATGCATCTAGATTGTAGATTGATAGAAGAGTAGAGTCAGGCCTACAAAGAGACGGATGGACTATGTGAAATGCGAGTACTGATATAGCGGAAGATAGGGGAGAATGGAAGAAGAGAATGGATGATATGCCAACCCCACTGAAGTGGGATACGGACAGGGAGATGATGATTATCGTGAAGAGGAAAAAACGGCAGGTTACTGGTTATTCATATCCCTGATCTTCTATCCAAATAACGAAGTAAAGACAGTATCTTGCTATCTCGCTTTCGGAGACCCCGTTAAGTTAATGGATGGTACCTAACCGACATGGTTGACTTAGATTACAAAAGGATATAAATTGAGGTGCCGTTACGACTTCATGTCGTTCATGCAGCGGTAAATCCTTGCTATTGGAATCTTTTAAAGACATTGCAAAAGTATTAGCTTTATCAAACCAAAATGTTTTTAAAAAGTTGTTCTACTTTAAAATCCGTCTATTGATTCTATATGGGAGTGACAAATCTGGGATGGTTTTGTTTGTTCTCCTCATTCTGCACAACTGCAAAACTGCACACTGTGTTTTGTTGTTTACTGTTTTGTGTTAGCTATTAATCAGTAATAAGTTTTTTTATTAATGACGTCCTTTTTCCGCTTTCTCTCCAATAGCCAAATACGAATACAGCTGGCTGGCATCTTCGACCTGGCATAATAGCGAATTGAGCTTCTTGTGTGCGACCGTAAGATGGCTCACGTTACATGCATTTGCCGAGTTCCAGCATCTTACTAAAACTACAAACTACACCTCCTAACTGCGACAAGTACTTCATTTAAACTGGCGTTGCCGTAAGGGAGCCCTAAATCCAGATTAATTAATCCGCTACTCGGAAGGTTCTGGGAAATTCATACCGATTAATCTATGCGGCTATCATACACCGTTACATATTTGGTAAGGATATTAGTAAACAAAAGTGTGAGATGACATGCCAATCTGAGTTGTATCTTCTTCTGATAAAAGTCTCTTCCAAATCAAATCAAATAATTGTAGGTATTGTTAAACATAGGTAGAATGGATTGTTATTGACCACTGTTTTTTTTGCAACATGCTGTCTTAATTTAGGCAAGGTAGGTCAGTCAGTTTATTTTGTAGTTTAAATATTCATTTATTGTATAGTACGAGTAGTTAGCTAAAAAACACATCACCTTGGTATCTTATTATAGATTCTGGGCACCATAAACACTTTTTCATAAAAGAGCAGTCGGTGCTAAGCGCGCTAATGTTATTTATATTTCTCTACTAGTTCTGCGCGCTGCTTCGCTCGCGTTTTACCAGGATAAAAAGTAGCCTGTAGCTCATTCCAAGTCTTAATCTATCTGGGTACCAAGTTTCATCGCAATCGGTTCAGCCGTTTCGGCGTAATTGAAGCAAACATCCAGAAATCTAAACTTTGATATTTATGATATTAGTGGGACGTTCTTGGAACAAGAATATTCGTTATTTTCTTTTTACAAAGATGTTTCCTTCAATTTAGCCAATGTATGTGAAATTTATTATTGGGGTAATTAGGTAAATTCGTCAGTCTCCGTCAAGTCATAACCTAGTTTAAAAGGGTGGCCGATATAACTAAGTTTTTGGAGGACAAAATAAATTTATTCGAATTACACACAATACAACATCTACGAGTATCAATACAATAGATTATTTAACTACACGGTTATGTAATCTTCAAACTAAGTTACACCGGTTAAATTTCCACAAAAATTACACGAAATAACTTTATGAACATACTAATAAAATGAAATTAAATAAAAATAACGACGTTTATTTTTAAAAACCGCCCAAGTGCGAGTCTGACTCGCGCACGAAGGGTTCCGTACCGTTATCTATAAAAACGGCAAAAAAACACGTTTTATGCATGTGAGCACCCTTCAATATTTATTTTATTCTGTTCTTTAGTATTTTTTGTTATATTAGCGGCAACAGAAATAGGTACATCATCTGTGAAAATTTAAACTGTCTTATTATCACGGTTCGTGAGATACACCGCCTGGTGACAGACAGACAGACGGACGGAGTCTTAGAAATAGGGTTTCGTTATACCCTTTGGGTACGGAACCCTAAAAACGGCAATTTGAGTCCCTGAGTTAAATTGCATTTTTGAGATAACTTTGGCTCAATTTTGTGACACTGACATCGAGCCCTAACCTAAAATAACTGTCAAATGAAGCGGAGCGACAGGTACCGATCCGACAGATCTATTATTAATATAATCCCTAAATAAATCGTAAAATTACGAGCGATTCAGCTGCGATTTCAGAGAACGGTGCCAGGTGGTGCGTTTCCAATTTAGCGCGTGACGAAGGGATGTGCCACCAATTTCATTTCCCGAACATGGCCACTCTACAAGTATTGTTCAGACTTTAGGTAATTGATTAAGGCTTAAAATTTATTGTTTTTATTTGGGTTCTCTGACAACTGTGCCGTTACAAAGCGGCCGTGACGTTTAGCTGGTGATGGATTATTATTATGTTTATAATACGAAATTCATTTAGTAACAATGTTTACGTCAGTTGACGACATTGACCCTACGGCCGTCATACTGCCAAGAAACTGCCCAAACCCTAGCTTTGTAGTAATGCCCCCTCCCGACGGACTGACGACATTTTCAACATAACATTATGGAGGCAGCTCAATACCATTCGTCGTGGCATCTATGGGAGTAGCCTATGCCCAGCATTGGAATTGTACTGGCTGATCATTTTAGTATTTTTTGATAATAATAATCAAAGAATGAACACCATAAAGTAGGAGTTTCTGGTTCATGTGCAATGTAAAATGTTACAATACGTGTTGCACAATGGAAAAGTTAATCTTTACAAAAAGATGGCGAAAAGTTGGCGTTTAGACGCAGCACAAGCCTTCATCATAGTATACCTACTGTGCAGAAGATAACCATATTACTGACGTCAGTTTCCCGTGATACTACCAGTATTACTAACAGCCTGACAACCGTTGGAGAAGAAAGGTTCTCGGTTGGCGACCACAAACCGAAAGATGCAAAAGTGGTATGCCTCCCTTAAAATGGATCTAAGACATTATAGAGGTCACAGGAAGGCAGTGGATGAAGGCGGCTCAAGACCGTTCGTCATGGCATTCTATGGCCTTATTCCAGCAATGGACTTCTGTAGTAGGCTGATGATGATGATGATGATGATTACTATGCAGAATGCAAGCAGTAGATGGCAATCAGGTGATGATGGTGGCCAAAGTAATAACGAGTCCTGTCAGTAATAATGCATTAGTGTAGTTGAATTCGCTGGCTTGTATCGTGCAGGAATTTCATGAATATAATTTAATTGCGACAGATTCAGCTTTAGTTCGCTCATAAAAATACAATGAACAGTGCTCAAAAGCAAGCAGGCTGTCAGAAATAAAAACAAAAGCAGACATTTTCCCTATTCTCGGCGTATCTATTGTTTACTTGCTATGAAGCGCCTGCAAAGGCACTTGTTTCTACCCAACTTCCTTAGGAAAAACTTTGCAGAAACCATCTCATCGCTGTGAGGAGATTGCGAAATATTTCTGTCCCGGCGGTGTCATTTGCCTAACTTTCCAGTTTGAGTAAGCTTAAAACCTCCAAGTTTTACGCTGAAAACGCTTTTAGTGATGCAACATTTTTATATTTTGAGAAATATTCCAGAACAATAAGCGCAAACAACTTTTTTCCCTGAACAGTCCATTTGATTCCCTTTGTGCCCCTTAACCGGAAAAGACGTTATCAAAGGTCCTTTATCATTTTATGCTAGGCCGTTTTGACATTTCAATATGAGTTTTAAAAATAGATATTAATAATACATGTATAACCATAAATCGACATGAGTTTTTTAGGGTTCCGTAGTCAAAGACAAGGAACCCTTATGGATTCGTCATGTCTGTCTGTCTGTCTGTCCGTGTATGTCACAGCCTTTTTTTTCCGAAACTATAAGAGCTATACTGTTGAAACTTGGTAGGTAGATGTATTCTGTAAACCACATTAAGATTTTCACACAAAAATTCAAAAAAAAACAATTATTTTTGGGGTTAGAAATGAAACTCAAAAAAATTTTTTTTCATCAAATGTGTATAGGATGTATCTATCTATGGATAGGTCTTTAAAAATGATGTCGAGGTTTTTAATATCATTTTTTTCTAAACTGAATAGTTTGCGCGAGAGACACTTCCAAAGTGGTAAAAAGTGCCCCCCCCCCCCCCCCCCCCCCCGTAACTTCTAAAATAAGAGAATGATAAAACTAAAAAAAATATATGATGTACATTACCATATAAACTTTCACTCAAAATTAGTTTGAACGAGATCTAGTAAGTAGTTTTTTATTTTTGGGGTTCCCCATACTTATAACTGAAACTCAAAAATAATTTTTTTTTTTCATCAAACCTATACTTGTGGGTTATCTTTGGATAGGTCTTTAAAAATGATATTGAGGTTTCTTATATAATTTTTTTCTAAACTGAATAGTTTGCGCGAGAGACACTTCCAAAGTGGTAAAAAGTGTCCCCCCCCCCCCCCCCATAACTTCTAAAATAAGAGAATGATAAAACTAAAAAAAAATATAATGTACATTAACATGTAAACTTTCACTCAAAATTGGTTTGAACGAGATCTAGTAAGTAGTTTTTTTTAATACGTCATTAATCGTAATCCATCCAAGAACTTTTATATGATGTTACTTGCTGCTACGGAACCCTTCATGGGCGAGTCCGACACGCATTTGGCTGCTTTTTTTTATATTCCGAATTAAAAATTGTAAGGTCCGTAGAAGAGCTTTCAGAATTAGCAAGTTGAAGTGGCAATGGGCGGGCCATATAGCTCGCTGAACTGACAATCCTTGCGGAATAAAGCTTCTCGAGTGGTGACCAGACGCTCTGTAGAAAGGCCTATGCCTGTCGATGGATTCAAAACATTATTGAGGTCATTATGGAAGTCGGTGGATGGAGGCAGCCTGAGATTTTTCATCATAGCATTCTATGGGGGAAGCCTATGCCTAGCAGTGGACTTCTTAAAACTGGATGTTGATGATGATATGAGTTTTAATAGTCATTTTGTTAGTGAAACTATTTCGAGCTGGATAATGCATGTCATCTCAATTAAACTCGAACAAATATTGAATGATTGATTAACATGCGACACAATGTGACCAATCAACGGTCCGTGTGATTATCATCCACGGAACATAATTTCGCGGTTGATATCCAACGGATCCGTGTTCCAATGCACTAATCAATAGATTACCGCTCCAAATATCATTTCATTAGAGAGGCTTGATAGAGGCTAGCTTTTCACTCCAAATCGGCCTTCAATGTAAATTAACCTCTATGTCGTTTTGTTTACGTGTGCGTTTTGTTTTTTGCGTGTGTTGACGACCTCTGTAGCGCGTCGGGTGAGTAGCTGGCTGAGATGCGATAGGTTACGGGTTCAATTCCCGCTGCGGGACAAATGTTTGGACACCTTGGACGCGGCCTACATTACATTGTACTGCGACACCATGAGACATAGAGGACAAGTTTTATATGCCTGTAATTTTACCGGCACACAGCAACTTTTTTGTTAGTAGTAGAGCTTTTTTGTGAAAGAGTTTGTCCGGGGAAGAACTACCACCATACCTATTTCTGCCGCAAAGCAGTAGTGCTCGTATTGCTGTATTCCGGTTTGAAGGGTATGGGTGCCAGTGAAATTTAAAGCACGTGAGACTTTCAATCTTTGTCTCAGGGTGGCGGGTGCAGTGTAATGCCACATAGGGCGCGTCCTAGGTGGACGTGACCAAGGAAATGCATTGATTAAGGCAGAGGTTACCGCTTAACATCAGGCTATCTAATAGCAACGTCAATCACATTAAAAAAAAATGCTTTTCGGCAGAAGTTGGTATGGTGAGTACTTCCCCGGACGAACTCTTTCACAAAAAAGCTCTTCTACTAATAGACTCATTAAAGTGTGTTATGATGGTGCTGTACCCGTCTGCCGAAGTGGAGTGAAGCATTAGAAGGTACATTATCTTCTGTGTTACGGGATCAAAGCGTGCTTACCATTTCGAGCTATGAATTTTAATGCTCTCTAATCGCTTTAGATCGCTTGTTTGACATGATTCAGGAAGATACACTAGGTTTCTGATGTCAACGAGAGCAAGTGCGAGTTGATCTATTAATTTTAGTTAACAGCGGAACTGACAAAATCTTAAATATTTATTTACAGAAAGTTTAAAACAACTAGTAAGGAGGAGGTAGTGGAGGTATGTATAAAATTTGAAAAATATAAACTATACTTTTGAGCTATGTAAAAACCGTTGCAAACGATCTAAGGATAGTTCAACTGATACAAATCACTAGAGACGGAAGTGAATAGATAGATAGATAGATTAACACTTCATTGTACACCAAAAAATAAACAAGCAGGATTAAGGAAAAAAATACAGTAAGTACAATGGGCGGCCTTATCGCTGATAGCATCCGTACATCGTAACTTTGAAATTTAAAATATTAGTTAATAAATTAGTATTGTTATTAAAAGTATACCTAGTTATATAGTTTTCTACACTCACAATGATATTTTATAAGGCAAATTGTAATAACCTTAATATAATTTCTACTTATACTCCAGAAAACATTCAAACAATAATAATAAAACTCATTTTGCCCTAATATATTCTAAGAAATGGCCCATTATGCCTTATTTATCACCATAACTCTGAACTTTTTGTACGAATCCAACTCTTTTTCACCTCTCATAATGATGCTGGACTCGTATCTAAACATGTCTACTGAATATGTAACTCCGCACAATAACCCTGAATTGTTGACTTTTTTAGGGTTCCGGAGGCAACAAGACAAGGAATCCTTATAGTTTCGCTCTTCCCGTTCGTCTGTCTGCCTGTCTGTCTGTCCGTGCCTTAGCTCAGAGACTCTTGGTACTAGAAAGGTGTAATTTTGTATGGGTATACATATTTAATCACATCGACAAAGTAGCAAAATAAATATTAGAGTACCTGAGTACATGTGAAGTAGGGATAAATTTTATTTTTCTCGTCTTTCCCATGGTGTGGGTCCTTGGATAGATCGTTCATAAATATAGTGGGTTTGTTAATGCTATTTTTCAATTCAGGGATCCGTTTGTGAAATATTAAGCTATTGAAGTGTTAAGTTTGACTATATTTTTTGTTCACTCTCCCTGCCAGCTAAGCGGTTGTAATTGGTTATGTGAAAAAAAATAAGGCAGAAGTATAATATAACGAAGTTAAAAGGAAAACTGTAACAGTTGAGTAGATTTACAAGTTAACGAGTAATAGTCAAACAACTTATAAAATGTACTTGGATAAGTAAAAAGGAAAACTTCGTACAAATTCCATTGAAAATTACTTAGATGAAGTTGGTAGTTGTGTAAAACAGAAAAACCCCCTTCTAAGTCCGCATATTGTGGGCAACTACGGAACCTTACAATGTGCGTGCCCGACATGCACTTGGGCATTTTTAGGGTTCCGTAACCAAAAATTACAGAACCCTTATAGATTCGTCATGTCTGTCTGTCTGTCCGTCTGTCTGTCTGTCCGTGTATGTCACAGCCACTTTTTTCCGAAACTATAAGAGCGAGGCTGCTGAAACTTCGTAAGTAGATGTATTCTGTGAACCGCATTAAGAATTTCACAAAATAATAGAAAAAAAACAGTAAATTTTTGGGGTTCCCCATACATAGAACTAAAACTAAAAAAAAAACATCAAACCCATACGTGTCTATGGATCTATGGATAGGTCTTCAAAAATGATATTGAGGTTTTTAATATAATTTTTTTCTAAACTGAATAGTTTGCGCGAGAGGCACTTCCAGAGTGGTAAAAAGTGTCGTCGTCCCCCCCCTACCATAACTTCTAAAATAAGAGAATGATAAAACTAAAAAAAAAAATGATGTACATTACCATGTAAACTTCCAACGAAAATTGGTTTGAACGAGATCTAGTTAGTAGTTTTTTTTAACACGTCATAAATCGTAATCCATCTAAGAACTTTTATATTATGTTACTTGCTGCTACGGAACCCTTCATGGGGGAGTCCGACTCGCACTTGGCCGCTTTTTTTCTGTTTTATATTGCTAGGCTTATCGATGTATGACTTTCAGTGCCCTTTAAGTTAGCCTTATTATCCTCAACCAATAATACATTTATTTACAGAAAGAATAATACAAGGTATGTACAAAATACATATGAAACAGTTGTGCTACCTGAAGACCGCTGCAAGCGATCTAAAGGTAGCTCAACTGATCCAAATCACTACCAGACGGAAGCGTCCCTAAGATGCTGGCTGCATTGCCACGCTGAATGGCAATACTAATGCGTTGAACCAGATAAGAGCCAGCTCTCGGGTCACGCGTCGCTTCGACCAGATGCCCTGAAAGAATTTTGAAAGAAAACCATAAAAACCTACTTACAATCCCTTTGGTAGGTACACGTTAATAACTGAACAGCGAGTTCCTTCTCAAGGGTGACTAACATTTTTCTCAGACACATTACTGCAGCAACAAACGCCAAGAAAATTCACATCAATGTCTCAAAAACATTTTCCAACATGTTATAAGTGGGTACATTTTACCGGCGTGTTCTAAGTAGGTACACTTTCCCGGCATGTTTAGTAGGTACACTGCACAATGTCTCCGAAAGCGATACGCCACGAATTCGCACCAAGCTCGACTATTCAATTAACTCAGGCACCTGTTTGGGCTTCATCTTTACGCTATGTTTATAATTGAATGGGGTATCTTGTCGTGAGACTTTATAATAAGACTGAAAATAACAACATGATGGGTAGGGGCATAGTCGGATTATGTTACCTATTTCTGCCGCAAAGCAGTACCTAGTGCTCGCATTGCTGTGTTCCGGTTTTTAGGGTATGGATGCCGGTGTAATTACAGCCACATGAGACTTTTCATCTTTATGTCTCAGGGTGGCAGGCGCAGTGCATTGTCACATAGGGTGCGTCCTAAGTGGACGTAACCTATGAGGTAATGCACTGTTTATAGGCAGAGGGTACCACTTAACATCAGGTGGGCCATCTGCTAGATGACTAGATCCGTCATACCAAGTTGAATTTAAAAAAAAACATGCTCGAACTAATAAAACAGTCATGGTTGCCAAACCAATTGGTCATGGCGGTACATCATTATTTATTGACGTGGTGTTACCGGCCTAGAATAGACCTCTCCCGCTCCTCCCGTGGATGTCATAACATCACTAGGGGATGGGCAGCAGCATGCTCACCAATACTGCGTTCACCAATCCACCTGTCAAGAGTGGTGATTAGGGCAAATCCCCCCAACTCATTTTATGGGGATGGCCTCGTCTATTAGTGGAGATCTACCTGCTGATGATGAAGAGATAGGCAGACTCGCTCAGAGTGACTTCTTCTGGAATAAAGTAGGTAGTTAGTAAGTTCTAGTTTATAGACGTTTAGTGTGTATGTGCTGCTTTTGATCCTGACACTAAGAGCAAGAGGCTAGCTTATAATAATAAAGATGAAAGGCATAAAAGTCAGGCCTTCCAAGCCAAAAAATGTATGCCTTGGCTTACAAGGCATACATTTTTTTAGTTCATGCTGTATACCGTGCTGTGTGTTTGAGACGCGGACGAACAAAGGTTTTTGGTATAGTGATCCCTCGGAATTAGAATCCATGCATATTTTTAATCTTAATATTGTTCATGATTAACTCAGTTAAAAAACAACTCTACGATTAGTAATATTTCAACATGCAAAGGCGTAATTAATTAAGGTACTATGAATAACTTTAAATAGTACGACTTTTTATCGTCAAGTGAATATACTGCGTAAAACCACATAACTTCTCATAGTCTTTGCTGCGTAGTTTCCAACATAAATACCCTTAACTTAAAGCCCCTGTCACACAAACGCAAAACTTAATTGAAAATGTTTTAACAATAGCAACTTTACACTGCAAATATTTGTACTACCTTTTGCTGACATTGTGAAACTAACAACAAGAATATTATAAGCAACGTAAAGTATCTTTACCTTCGTCGGCCACTTTACGTAGAAAGCAGATTGCCTGTGCCTGCCTACTGGTAAGTACCTTCCAGTACGAAATGGCGAACAATAATTATAGCACAGTCTATAGATCCACACTGTGGTCATAGTAAGGCTAAGCTGGTAGTATGGAATCTGTTTTCGAAGTGAATGCTCTAAAGGTGTTGCCCCCAAATTCTATTAAGGGGTCTCAACTTGTTTGTTTATGTTACATTCTTAGGTATTGTGTAACCTGCGCGCCAACTTACGATATGACAAAGTATTTGCAATTTTGTCCCGAGGCGCTCATGTTACAAGCCCAAGTTATGGGTCTCACCTGCTGCTAATATGAAGTATTCAGTTAATATCCCCGCAATTTATAAAGGTCAGCTTTTCCTTTGATTTCACTTGCTCAAGCAGTTTCCTTTTTTTCTGAATTTCGATATACTAGCTAAGCCATTCTAACTACAGTATACGAATAGGATAAAACGAGGATAAAAATTGTGTTTATACTGTTATTACATGTGTTTTGTAATACTATCAAATTAGTTTAGCTTTAGAAAATGCTCCGCAGATGATTAATATCTATGTAAAATCCTATAACTTTACTCATTTTTATGGCCATTTCTTTTGTCAGAATATTCACAAAAGAATATCTTCATATTTATATTAATATATTTGTTCATTAAAAGTTTCAAGTAGGTGTTGGTATTGAGCCTCACAATTTGTTTGTTATAAAGCTGAATGGGAAGATATTTATGACGACTCTGGGGAAAATCTTTGAATGGAGTTACTCTTTGATGAATTTTCTCTCAAAAATTCCCCAACTTTTTGAGAGTAATGAGCATTATTGGTGCTTTTGCGTCATTGTTATTTTTATAGGCATTGGATATTATTATGGCTAGTATATTTATTAAAATGTTTATTAACGGTTTTGGTTTGAAGAGTTGTGTATTAGCTGGTATTAGCATGATTTAAGTCTAAACTGCATTTCTGTTAATGCTTAGTGTATATGAAGCAGCCAATATTCTGTAGGAAGAAATTTATGTGTAGGTTTTTTTTTATGTGAATGAATGACGGAACAAGCTGATGGTCCCACCTTATGTTAAGCGGTAACCTAGCCTACAACAATGCAGTACCTCACAGGTCTGTCCTACCTCAACAGGTCTTTCTTTGTACCTAGGACGCGCCCTATGTCATACGCCCGCCAGCCATCCTGAGACATAAAGATGTAAAGTCTCATATGCCTGTAATTTGATTAATTGATAATTTGATTATGTAATTGATTTTCCATTATTGTAAATTTTTGTCAAATAAATATGTAGTTATATCTATTAATATCTTAAACCATAATCCTTACTTAAGCAAATATTTATCAACGAAAGTTATTTTAGTATTTTGATGGCAAAATATTTTGGGGGCACCGAACATTCCGCGCATATTCTCGGGAGTACGCTAATACTCCTAATCTTATTTTAATTTATATGTAAATTCGTTCTCAGCATATTATCTCTGGGTAATATTCCGGCCAAATGTTCAGAGTTCCAAAACTTTTTTGGAAATATTCTTATATTTAGCAATCTCCCTTTTATTACCTCGACTTTAATCTCTAATTCTTCAGACATGGCATAGGAACGCAATGATTACTGGGGAGAACGGTGTGGAAAGGAACAGAAAGAAAAATGTATAATGAAGTCCCGAACCCCACTCGTTGTTTTGTTGCCATTCTTTAAATCTAATCAAGGGTTACGCTGTGTTGGGATAAATGAGAAATGCACATTCCTGTATAGTATTTATGCCGTATGTTTGCAGCTATTATTTTCGTATGAAAATATTTTGCTACTTTTACGGACACTAAGCGAAATTATGAACTTTTTAAATTCTTTCATAAACGATTTTATAATTTCGTAACAAACAGTATTCAAACTTGTTTTTTTTTCTTCTTTATCAGCCGGTATACGTCCAATGCTGGACGAGGCCTCCCCATAAAATCCCCTCGGATTTGTCATAACGGTGATCGCAGTATTGGTTAACTACTCACTAAAATGGATGCTACCTGCCAATGGGGATTGGCAGTAGCACCCATCTTAGTGAGTAGTTAACCAATACTGGCGTAATCCCTTAGTCGCCTCTTATGACATCCACGGGAGGAGGTGAAGGACTCATATTCTAAGGTTGAGACCATCTTGGCCACTGAGACCAACACGGCTAGTTTTTTCTTACATAAAACTATACTCAAACTAAACAACATGCATCTAAGCCACAAACCAAAATAAACCTAAAGCTCACATGTTTTGATTTCCAAACATTACCTTTACATATCCAAAACTCCGACTCTCCACCACATTCCGACAGTTTCCTTCAGTATTCGTTCCCTCGATCGAGTACCCAATAAATTTTTGTGCACAACTTCCTAAACACATTGATACACGAGCGGGCCCGACCCACCACCTGCTTAAATTTTAATGCCAAAAGGTATCCCCGATATATACACCTATAAATAAACCTTTGGAATATATGTGCACTGGTATGAACTCGCAACTTTATGGCGGTAAACGAAACTTGGTGAGTTCAGTCCGGTTCACGGGTCAATATAACAAAGTCCGTTAGACCGGGCTAATTAAGTTTTAACAAGTTCAAATGGTTACAAACTTTCATTCGTTTCCTTTGTTGGACAGCTGGCCATTATCAGCAAGGTTGCTGGTGGTATTGTTTTTGCGAGTGTCGATATTACAAGCTTTTATTTAACTTGCAATGTATGTATGTTTGTCTGGGTGGAATCCGGATGGAATCTTGCAACTGAATTATAAAGCAACCGATTATTATCTTCAACCGATTGAGCTGAAATTTGGCATATATATCAAGTTCCTATGACAATACAATATGACGGTGACAGCGAGCTGATCTGATTATGGAGACGAAAGTGGACAACGGATCTCCTCGATGGATAACAGTAGACTGGCCATGTTTAGGCTAATTTTGACCAGCACACGGCTAACGATCACTAATTAAAAAAAGCTTGTATTGAACAATATTTTTTTCACAAAAAACTTATTTAAGATGAACTTATTCTGCCTACAGCATATTTTTCTGTAAAGATTTTTCGTTTCTTATTTCGTCTTAAGTAATCATTACTTTATTCAGAACTTTAATCAATCTAGTAAAAGAATGGCAAATTCACCAAATAAATTTTACTACTATGGATTTTGTTGTTATCTCTGCCTTTTCTCTTTTCCATAAACTAACCTAAGCCTTTTGTTATTTCAGTTTCAATATTCAGTAATATTATTCATAGGTACTTTTCATAGGTTCTCCTTTTTTCATATAAAGGAAAATGGATTTTCTGTAAGCCTATTCTAGAAAAACCACGTAGATAATCCTTTATTATATTTCGTCTATTTCAAGAAAAACAATTTATGAAATCCCAAAATACGATATCTAAATATCTGAATGCTTACTTTTAGTTTATTGGTTTTATGTTATCTACGAGTACCAAACTATTTAACTTATCTATTATATTAAGTAAATACAAAAGTCTCAACATAAAATAAAAATAAAACTGTTCTCGGAGGTTTACAGACAATCGCTCAAATTGTGAGCTAATTTTAGCTAGCTTAGCTAACTATCATTTCGTTAATTTTTTCTCGTGTCGGCCTTTTCCTACCGCAGCTTAGGAAATTTATAACATCGTTTACCACATAGATTGTTACACTATATTTTTTTAACTTTAGTTTATGTTTCCGCCATTCATGGTGATTATTGCAAATCCCCCATTTGAATATAAGGTGGAGGCATTATCCAGCAGTGGACGTCTATATATTGCTGATGATGATGATAGTATACACATATATATAAACATAGACACACGCCTTATTCTCCGAACGGGTAGGCAGAGCCTCAATGGGTCACTTTTCACAGAGGGTTGCACCATCCTGGAATATAGACGTACCAGTGGTGAACTCATCGCCGCCATTGCTTTCCACAACTGACTCGGCTAACGCTTTCTTCTAGTAATAACACATACCATAATAAGCTAGCAGCCAGAACAAATCTTATACCAACGAATCTTGTCAACAAGTCTATTTAATGTGTAGAATATATCAGCCAAAGAGAATAATCCGTACCACAGGAGGTCCATCGGTGGCCAGTGGATAGTTAATTACCATCACTTGACACCCGGCTTCGTGGCTACCTGTTAGCTAATTGACATCGGGACGGGTCGACATCCAAAGCTGGGGTTTGGATTTACTGTATTTTCGTATTTTCCCGAATGGAAGCTGAAACCAGCCGCTTTACACGTTTTAGCATGTGCCTTGAAGCTTGCTAAATTTTGTGAGTAAGCGAGTTGCGCATACACTACTGAGAAATGTTATAGGTAGTCTACTGAATGTGTTTAACTGAATCCGCGGGCTGAACGGATAGTGAGCTCAGATGATCATGTGGGCATCTCAGTAATCTCAGTAGCCGGCTGATATGCAAGAGGTTGCGGGCTCGATTCCCACTGCAAGACAAATAAGTAAATAAATATAATAAATAAATAAATAATGCTGGACAATTCACATAACATTATCTAGCCCCAAGCTAAGCAGAGCTTGTGTTATGGGTACTAGATAACTGATATACTTAATACAACACATTACATAGATAGATATTTTTTTATTATACATAGAAAATACCCAGACATGTTCAGATCCAGATATCCGGTCTAGATATGTTCCGAGGCAGAAATCGAACCCGCAACCTCCTGCGTCGCAGGCGAACTATCACCCGCCGCGCCACAGAGGTCGTCAAATATTTGTATGATCTGCAAATATTCCGGCACTGAGTGTTGTGGTACCATGGTACTCGTAGTTTCTGACACTCACGACACAGGGGATCCTAGTGCAAGATCAGGACTAACGACTGAGCACGAGACTGTTGTATTAAATAAAAAATACTTGTTTAATGACTGATTCGCTTCTTGCTTTCATATTGCTTCGAAAAGATGAACATTATGTGCATAGCTTTCATCAGGGTTGGAAAACAACAGTTTATTTTTCAAAAAGAACAAAACACTGTTATAATCTGCAAACAAATAAAACATGTTTCAAATCAATTTCTATCATTATTTTTTTGTAGTGTTTTAAACATGTTCTAAACACATTTTGCAATTTAATTTATGTTTTTTTTAACACACTTATAATAGATTGGTCTGTATGTTTGTAGGTATGTAACGGAATCTTTGATCGTGATTGTCACCGCTCTTCAAAACGGCGGAAGAACAAAAATATTTTATCGTATAAAATTTGATATGAAATAAATAGTTTTTTTAATGTTTTGAAACATGTTTTAAACAAGTATGCATTTTTCCCAATGTTTTAAACAGTGTTTAAAACATTGCCAACCCTGGCTTTTATCGTAGTACTTGTACAATACGTTGCGATTCTGTCCAATTGCGATAACAGCTGTGATATCCATTCCCAGCTGTCACCGATTTTGAGTCATTTAAGTTATTAAAATTAATATGGGATCGATCACTGTCATAGCTTTGAGCGTATCACAAATTTCTTTATTTATTCAGTTTATTTATTACTTAAGTTAGCAAAGTACTATTAAATAAAATGTGGACAATCAATTATTTTTCATTTATTTAATTAATTAAAGCTGCTGGTATACGTGCGATCGTTCAAAATTACTTTTACATTCTCATTGTTTAAATGAGAACCTTTTCGAACATCAATCCTTCTCGTGTCGATAAAGAATTGGCATGGAGCCTCATTGTTAAACGGAAAATATACAGCGCCCGTCAAGATTGAGCCGGGCTAAATTTTTCACTGGTACCTGACTGCGAATAATTTCCGCGAACACCGTAATAGATTTTGAAAAAGCGGAAGAGAAGTCAGCTATAAATCCAACACTAACGGCCTTATTAATAAGCCCCGTATAGCTGTGTTAGTGACAGACGGGCAAAAGACAGTTCTATACTAGAATGAGTCAACATAGTAGTCAATTCAGCAAACAAATTACAGTACTACTACGAAAGTAATAGGCCTCGGCAATCATTGGCTTTTCGAAACATAAATATTATTGCAGGTGATTAAAAAAGCGACAGTCAGTCACAAAAACATGATTGCCTAGGCATATTAGTTTCCTTATAGTTATACTGGGTATACGTTGTGTCGTGCTGTATGTATATATCACAGGAAAATAGCAACCTAGATAAATATTATTTAAAGACAGCATCATACAATTCTCTGAAGAGATTAGTTTCACTTTACTCTTGTTTTAAACATCTATATAGTATGTATGCGTGTGTGTATGTATGTTGCGATTTATATATAGTGTCGTGTAACGTATTAGTGCCCAATTACGGTATAACAATTTTTAAATCAAAAAATGAATAGTAGTGTGATATAACGGAAAATGGAAGAAGTGTTAGGCGATTAAGTATGAACCACCACGACCACCACCACCACCATTAGGTGAGCTCACCACTTGTCGGTCTATATTCCCACGATGGTACAACCCACACTGAAATGAGGTCTTTTGTTACTCTGCCAAACCCTTTGGGAAACAGACGTGTGTCTCTATGTATATGTATATGTATGTTGCTAAAAACCGCAAAATTACTATGACGCGTGCGGTCGTGGTCACGGCATTTAATTCCATATAAGTTTGTTAAAATACCGGAATGTATTTTAATTTTCAGGTGGATATTATTTCATTAGAATCAACCTAAATAGCTCTCAGAATTAGCAAGATTAAGTGGCAATGGGCAGGCCATATACGAGTAGCTAGCAAATAAACAACTGAAAGTGAAAAAAGCACACATAGCCCGAATGAAGCTTCGACCATTGATCTTGCTCACGATCTGTGATATAGTAGCTACCTACAGTTAAAAAGCTCAGTCCATTTCAAACTTCAGATAAAAACTAACCATTGAAACACTGACTGGAATACCCACCATTCTCGTGTTTCTATTTAATTAAACCGGGAATCCAGAGTCATGGCTAAAGCGAGACATGTACCTTCAGTTATAACTGCACTGGTAATTATAATTGTTCAGTTTAAATTTTTCAGCTTAATCGCTATTGGCTTCATTGGGTGAGGTTTTATTACGAGGTAACTGGTCAGTCGGTGAGAACATGCCCGTGGCAAGTGATGACAGTAACTTATGTAGAATATTTTTTTTTTTTTTTTTTTAACATTGATAGACCTTTGTTTGACCACGATCTCACCTGTTGGTAAGTGACGATGTGGCCGAAGATGGAGCACAAAGGTCTAGAAGGCACCTATTCACTCTAGACTTGAAGAGACCCAGATTATAGTTTTCAGGAAAGACAGACGACGGCAGTGTATTCCACTCCTTAGCAGTTCGCATTATAAAGGTAGAACCGAAACGTTTTGTGCGAATAGAAGGTATACTAATGAGGTAAGGATGGTACTGAGCCGTACGCCTGCTCATCCTATGATGAAAAGGAGATGGTGGGATCAGATCGTGCAGTTCCTGGGAGCATTCCCCGAAATGTAACCTATAGAAGATTGAAAGGCATGCAACCTTACGGCGGTGCTCGAGACTCTGGATCTTAGTCTCCGCCATATGTTGCTCACCTATAAGCCTGAAAGCTCTACGTTCGATCGAGTCCAAGGCAGCAAGCTGGTATTTGGCCGAACCATCCCAAACATGGCAGCAGTACTCCATACCAGCCCGGACTTGTGCTTTATACAAACTGAGAAGCTGTCCTGGTGTGAAGTAACGCTTTACCTTATTCAGGATGCCTAGCTTCATGGCAGCTGTTTTTGCCTTAGACTCGATGTAAGAGCCAAAGTTGAGAGTAGGCGTGAGCGAAACACCTAAGAGCTCGAGGTGATCTCCTATAGCTACAGGTACATCGCGGAATACAGGAACTTGGAGAAACGGACTTTTTTTCGCCGAGAAGAGACAAGCCTGCGTTTTAGAGGCATTGAACTTGACTAGATTGGCATCACCCCAGTCGGATACAGCCTTGAGAGTCAAATTCAGACGCTGCAGCATCTCATCTCTTAACTCCTGAATTTCATTCTTCCTAGCTCGCGCAGTAGAAACATATCTCTCCACAACTGTGCTGTCGTCTGCATACCCAATGATACCGGGCATTAGCAGATCGTTAATGTGCAACAGAAACAGTGTGGCAGATAGCACTGACCCCTGAGGTACCCCGGCGTTAATAGCCAATTGATCCGACGAGCAGCCGTCAATAACTACTCGAATGGATCTTTCCCTCAGAAAGTCTGCGAGCCAGGAGCAGAGTTGAACTGGCAGTCCGTAGGCAGGAAGCTTGCCAATAAGGCTAGCGTGCCAAACCCTATCAAAGGCCTTCGAGACGTCTAATGAAACAGCTAGTGCTTCACCGTATTTCTCGATGGCCTCGCTCCAAATGTGCGTGGCATACACAAGAAGGTCCCCAGTAGACCGGTTTCGGCGAAATCCGTATTGGCGATCACTGAGGAGGTCGTTACCTTCGAGGTATGCAAGGAGCTTCCTATTCAGTACACGCTCCATACATTTACAAAGTAGGGAGGTGACCGAAATAGGGCGGTAGTTTGAAGGGTCAGCACGACTGCCTTTCTTGGGTACAGGCTGCACGTTTGCGAGCTTCCAAGATTTAGGGACTTCACCAGTTTTAAAAGAGAGGCGGAAAAGTCGCGTTAATACTGGAGACAACTCAGGGGCACAGGTTTTCAACACTATAGCCGAGATACCATCCGGACCGCTAGCTTTATTCACGTCGAGACCACGTAGCGTTCTGAGCACTTCCTTTTGCTGGATGCGAATTTCCTGCATTGAAGCTTCGCACCGAGGAAGGCTGGGTGGAATTTCGCCAGAAGTTTCAAGACGTGAAGCCTCCGCAAATTGAGTAGCAAATAAATTTGCTTTCTCAACCGCAGCGTGAGCTAGGGACCGGTCCGGTTTCAGTAGTGGAGGGAGTGAAGGGCGGCTGAAGTTCGCTTCCACGGACTTAGCCAGAGACCAGAAAGCTTTACTTCCCGCAGGGTATGCGGCAAGCTTAGCACCCAGACGGCCAATCCGATCGAAGCGAGCCTTCCGTATCACCTTCTTGCAAGACTTGGCGGCTTTGTTAAAGGCTTTCTTCTTAAGCCGTGCATCCGAGGTTTTACCGTTTCTTGCGTCAGCCCAGGCTAGGTAAGCCACATGTTTTAGCGCTTCTGCACTAGCACACGCGGGACTGAACCATGGGCGAGCATTGCCTGAAGGTGAAGCATCGGAGAATGGAATAAAATACTCCATTGCTCTTTTGATCACCTCCGAAACGGCATCAGCACAGACCGTCGGGTCACAAGAAGAAAAGCAGGTTTGCCGCCAAGGATAAGAAGCGAAGAAATGTCGCATCTCATCCCAATCTGCTGACTTGTAACGCCACACTCGCCTACTTCCTCTGGGTGAGGGATCGGGTGGCGAGTATGACGATACAGACCTCACCACACAGTGATCTGATGTACCCAAAGGAGGCAAAACTGATACTGAGTGGTGATCCGGCTCGTTCGTCAGCAGAAGGTCCAAGCAGTTGGCTGTGTGGTCCTCAACGTCTGGAATTCTGGTTGCCTCATGGACCAGCTGAGTGAGATTTAGCGTGAGTGCAAGTTTGCACGCCTCTCTCCCAGCATGGTCGGTGAGCTGGTATGGGAACAGCCACTGTTGATGGTGGGCATTAAAGTCCCCCAGAATCACCAGTTGGGCATCAGGATAACGTTGTTGGGCCACATCCGCCGCTTCACATATGTAGTTGAACAACCTGGTTGTCTCGTAGTCTCCAGAGTGAGACCGATATAAGCCAGCATAGATAATTTTATCTAAGCCGGTGTCCACCAAAGTCCATAAAACTGAAAAATTGGGTTCTTCAAGGTCACGAAGACGCAGACAGCAAATGTCTTCCCGGACAAATAGACAGATACCAGCTTTGGGTTTAAAGTTGTGCTCCAGAGCATAGCCTGGGTATGTGAGGTATGCTGTATCGGCAGGACATAGAATCTGCGTCTCCGTGAGGAATAATAAGTGAGGCTTAGCGGTCTCTAGGTGGTGGTGGACCGGATCGAGATTGGAGTGCAGCCCTCGAATATTCGAGAGGTGCACTTGAAGCGAGAGGAAGTGCTTCCGCTGTAGAAACGACTTATTATTTTTGAACTTTTTCATGGTTGTTATGAGTGTTTAGGTTAGTGGGAAAAACGGCTGTTGAGCGAGGCACTGGTCAGCGAAAACCAAGAGACAAACAGCAGGCTCCTGCGCCAGTGGGAGACTAGACTGGAGACTGCGGGGACGCCCGAACCCCCCCAGGAATGGCCATCGGGTCCTCTCATCCGGTCGCCAACCGGCACGATGGAGCATTCTGGGATTTTTCGCGAGGCGGCGGGGCAGCCTTTCATGAGTGGCTAACTCACTAGTTGGGCCCCCTACAACCTGCGGTCGGCCAGCGGAGAACCGTGCTTCGGATCCCGCTACCCTCCAAGCCTAGCCACCCGGCACACTTGCACCGCTGCGGTCTCTAAAACGCACATGCTGAATCCAGTGCACGAACTGCTCAAACCCGTCACTTCCACGATGGCTACACTGGACATCAGTCCGAAACACGACAATGTCGCTTCACGGACTGGCTTTGTCCAGTGGGTGGTGACAAGCCACGGCCGAAGCCTACCACCAGAAATGTTGTTACCCGTTTGGCACCACCCAGAGATCACGTGTAGGGACGCAAGGGTATTTTCCTACGGACGCGGGTAACTTCGATCTCCAAATTAACTTATAATTGGATGGAGTTCAGGCGGTTATTATTATCTTATTTCTTCTAAAACCACACAGAAAGTTGGCCGAATCGAGACTAAAAATTGGTATTCATACTTTCAATTTAGTCTACTTTCGATTCATATTTTAGAGAGTAGGATAGTGCTATATATATATAACTTGAGAGAGTGAAAGAGACACCATTTATACTAGAGTGGAATAGTACTATATATAATTTGAAAGAGTGAAAGAGGAGCGTCTTTTACTCTAAAATTCTCAGAAAAACATTGAAACTTTCAAAATTCGGTTACATTTCAATATAATCACATGTCCGTGTTGTATTCTCAGTTGAGTAGAATATCATTTGTGACATATTTATGAAATTGAAACTAGATCGGATCCAAACTATGTTTTGATTCTCACATCACTGTGGAACGGTATTTCTTCACATGGCAACATTTTTTTCGGTTTCTTTTATCTTACCTACTTCAGATTGCATATGCCTAAGTACGCCTCTGCTCACGCAGTCATTTCATTGCGCAATTAATTTTGTATGCAACATTATTGACCGACCGAAATTGTACATCTGCGAATAAAATTGGCTAAATTCGGACAGTCAAATCATTCAGTTTTAACTGAAGATTTATACCCCGCTTAGAACTAACCCTGCGGGCTAAGCGCACTTGAAAAAGTTTAGCTTTGCAAATAAAGTTAATTTTTATAGCTATGTTAGTTTTCCAGCGCAGTAGTTAGATATTAGCTTAAACTGGAAAGGAAAATGCTATGGTTTGGTAATTTTTTTAGAATGCATTATGTTTTTAACCTCGTTTACTATTTTGTAAGAGTAGTAGGTTAATCAATTATATTGTACGGAACTCTTCATTCATATTACTTTGCCAGTAGCACGATATGTTACTGGCAAAGTTTATTATAATTCAGGAATATTATAGAATGCCATTCTCATCTTTTGCAATAAATTAAAATATTATGTCAGTTTGTTATTTTTGTCGGTGTTTGTCCAGCCTAAGAACAAATCCCTTCGTGTCCTCCCTTAGATGTCGTAAAAGCAGACTAAGGGATTAACACCAGGGAATGGGCTGCAGCATCCACCTGAGTACTCCACACTAATACTGCAATCGCCAATCCGCCTGCCAAGCGTGGTGATTATGGAAAATCCCCCCATCGCATTCTATGGGGGAGGCCTCGTCCAGCAGTGGACGTTTAAGGGCTGCTGATGATGATGACGATGTTGTTTGTTCTTATTAATCATTTTATCAGTCCACTGCTGGACGCAGGCCATACACAACACACGGTATTTGCCACCTCCATCCACAGGCTACCTGCTACCTCCGCTCAAACATTACCAGTAACAAAATATACAGATGCTAGTTCGTTAAAATTAGGTTATTTTTCTTTTTTCTCATAAAATATTAAAGATAACCATTGCCCGCATTTTATTCAGCTAAGAAAATAAAAATACGAAAACTAGCAGGCTACAGGGAAAAATCATGTAGAACAGAAGCCGTAAAGGACCGAGATAAAGCGCCCACGGGTACTTTGTTCGTTAATTAAATTCTGTGGCTCCTGTCCCCTTGCCACTTAGGAAATTATTAATTTCCCAGCTACCTAGATACCTTTAAATCTGAACACCGGCCGTAGAGGGTTAGATTCTTTCACACGGCGTTGTGCATCAACGTGGTATACCGCTGTGGAATGTGCAATATTGTTAGGCTTATCACATGAGATAACTTTAAGCAGCTGTGCTTATCAGTGCGGGTAGGTTTTCTACAGATCTGACAAAAAACAGATCTGGGACCTATTTCAAAAAACATGCATTTTTTTTATATACAACTTGCGATGATCTGTCAAGCAGATGGCTCTCCTGATATTAAGCGGTACCCTTTGCATATGAACAGTGCATTATCACATAGATCACGTCCACCTAGGACGCACCCTATGTGGAATTGCACTGCGCCCGCCAAAAGACATAAAGATGAAAAGTCAACCAAAAGGCAACCATACCCTTCAAACTGGAATACAGCATTGCAAGCAGAACTGCTTTGCAGCAGAAATAGGTATGGTGGTAGTACTTCCCCGGAAGAACCTTTCACAAAAATGCTCTAATACTACTAAAGCCATTCTTCCATTTTACTTTTCTTTATAAAATTACGAATGTCCTGTTATTTTTTCAAGGCAAATAACCTTACGGGTACACACTCGTTGCTTGTAACTTTTGTGTTTTGAGAAATAGGCCCCTGATCTTTTATGCTAGTGTGAACAACCTTCTCAACTTCGAACCTGCAACCGCACCCGCCGCGCCACAGAAGTTAGTTAACCGATTTAAACAGTTAGCAAAACCTGCAGCATGTAACAGTCGTGTTTAAGAGCCCATTACCTAGGAACGGCTCAAATCTGAACAAAACCGTGGAGGGTTAAGATTAACGAGCAAGGTACAATTTTATTAGCATTTTTTCCCCTTTTTCGTCGCGGAGCTCATTTCCTCTCGGTAATTTATAGCGGCGGCTGAGAATTAGCGATATCAAACAGCAGTCATAAGCTACGGGAAATTTCGTTTTATCGTGTTTAGGAATTGAGATTAAAGAGAGTGAGATCACTCATTTCCATTTAAATTATATCGCATGTTGCTATAATTTGCTGCTTAAACTTACCTTTTTAGGGTTCCGTATCCAAAGGGTTAAACGGGACTCTAAGGCTACTAAGACTCCGCTGTACGCCCGTCTGTCTATCTGTCTGTCAGTCTGTCACCAGGCTGTATCTCATGAACCGTGAAAGTTAGACAGTTTAAATTTTCACAGATGATGTATTTACGTTTCAGCTATAACAACAAACACAAAAAAAAAAAAAAATGGAGCTCCCGTACAACAAACGTTATTTTTGTGCCGTTTTTAAAGATAATGTGGTACGGAAACCTTCGTCGTGTTTTAAAACAACATTTTTGAAGTATGTGGTATGATGTTTGAATTATGACAAATTAAAGGCATTCGCTTCTTTAGAAAAATTCCAACCGTACGATGATGTGCTAAAAAAACGCTAACTAATAACACTACATAAGCGTTATTTAAAAACATAAATATAACAAAGCCTGGTTTATTATAAAATGACAGCTTATTCAGATGCTAAAACAACTTTCTCAAACACAGTCCAGTATTAATAAAAATTTAACTACGAAAACTTGACGTGGGATTTAAAAAAAAATACTATTGAATAAAATTTTTCATTATGATTTTAGACACAATGGCACAAATTAAAAAAAGCGGCCAAGTGCGTGTCGGACTCGCCCATGAAGGGTTCCGTAGCAGCAAGTAACATAATATAAAAGTTCTTGGATGGATTACGATTAATGACGTATTAACAAAAACTACTTACTAGATCTCGTTCAAACCAATTTTGAGTGAAAGTTTACATGGTAATGTACATTATATATTTTTTTAATTTTATCATTCTCTTATTTTAGAAGTTATGGGGGGGACACACACTTTTTACCACTTTGGAAGTGTCTCTCGCGCAAACTATTCAGTTTAGAAAAAAATTATATTAGAAACCTCAATATCATTTTTAAAGACCTATCCATAGATACGTAGACACGTATAGGTTTGAGGTTTTTTTTTTTTTTTATTTTCAGTTCTAAGTATGGGGAACCCCAAAAATAAAAAACTACTTACTAGATCTCGTTCAAACCAATTTTGAGTGAAAGTTTATATGGTAATGTACATCATATTTTCTTTTAGTTTTATTATTCTCTTATTTTAGAAGTTACGGGGGGGGGCACACTTTTTACCACTTTGTAAGTGTCTCTCGCGCAAACTATTCAGTTTAGAAAAAAATAATATCAGAAACCTCAACATCATTTTTGAAGACCTATCCATAGAACACACGTATAGGTTTGATGAAAAAAAAAAATTGAGTTTCAGTTCTAAGTATGGGGAACCCCAAAAATAATTGTTTTTTTTAATTTTTGTGTAAAAATCTTAATGCGGTTCACAGAATACATCTACCTACCAAGTTTCAACAGTAAAGCTTTTATAGTTTCGGAAAAAAAAAGGCTGTGGCATACACGGACAGACAGACAGACAGACAGACATGACGAATCCATAAGGGTTTCTTGTCTTTGATTACGGAACCCTAAAAATGGCTTGAAAATGGCTTCTGCTCAACGTGAACGGTTATAAAAATAATTGATATCAACTTTAGTTTTTCAGATATTACAAAACGGCCCTTTTAAAAGTTTTTTCGTAGAATATGGAAATAAGAAGTTTTTCTAAGAAAAATGTAACTGTCTCCAAAAAGTAGTAAAAACCACAAAACGAATAAACCGACAAATATGGTGACAAAAAAAATGCAGTCGATTTGAGAACCTCCTTCTTTTTTCCGGAAGTTGGTTAAAAATAACTAAAAACGAAAGGCAATAAATGACCGCATTGCAAAAACTAATAAGACCATATATATTACTTCAAATCAGCTTCATACTTCGTCTCATCCTCGGCCAACTCATGCATTACCGAAATTGCGCGGAACCAATCTACTTTATATGATACATTCGGACTGCGAGATTTATTTTGGGAGGGGTGCAATGTGCTATTATTTATGCCAGTGATTGATAACGTTAGTGTATGTTTGATGGCTGTGGTTTGTTCATGTTATATGAAACCCTCACAAAATAAGTTGAAAGAATAAAATAAATAACTCAGACAAATAACGTTAAAACGGAACCCAGCGCACGATACAAGTGAAGCCGAAAAAAAAGCTCATAATACAGAGTAACTAATAGTTCTACAATTACATACACTCACACAGACATCGCATCAAAACCATCATGCGATTGAATCGTTAGTCATTGTCGATGCGTTAGTGTCGGAGTGTGCGTGAGTGTGTTATCTTAGTGACACGCATGCATATAAAACTGGCTTCAGTTTGCTAGAGGGCAATGTTTAAAGTCAAGAGTTCGTCCGGGGAAGTACCTACTACCACCATACCTATTTCTGCCGCAAAGCAGTAGTGCTCGCATTGCTGTGTTCCGGTTTGAAGGGTAAGGGTGCCGGTGAAATTACAGGCACATGAGACTTTTCATCTTTATGTCTCAGGGTGGCGGGCACAGTGCAATGCCACATAGTGTGCGTTCTTAGGTGGACGTGACCTTTGAGGCAATGCACTGTTCATAGGCAGAGGTTACCGCTTGGGGCCATCTGCTTGTTCCGTCATACAGTAGTATAAAAAAAAACTTTATTCATTGAAAACACAAGGATCATTTTGAATTGTCTTATAAACTAAATTTACTCCTATTCCAACGCGACCAAACCTTGAAGAATGAGGCAACAAACACGGCTTGGCTTATTTGATGATCCTTCTTAACTATAGGTGGGAAGCGCCTGTGCGGTGCCTCAAGAACAAGGAGAAGCTGATTCAAAGAAAAAAATAATCAACCTTATAACCAAGAAGGTAGTCAAAAGTAAGATGTAATGAGAATCAGCAAAAGTACATAAGAACGCTACGCTTGATATACTTATAAATAACAACCTGATAAATGTTGGAACAGATATTGCAAATTGCCATGTTAGCTGTCGAGGGGCAGAGCGACATCAAGCCACGTGGCTTTATCATATTTATAGTCACATAGAGTTCTGTCTTAACTATCTTAAAGTGTCTGAGATATTAAAATTTGAGTACCTATGTACTCAAATGATGATGAGCGAAGCGAAACTAAAGTAAAATATTTCACGAAGCCAATTGGCCAATTTCGTTTAGTAGATTAATACCTGAATTAAAACATAGGATACTTTCAAGCCCTAAATTCAGTTACAATTTTTGGTAAATAATAAAATCAGCTAAACATTATGTCTGATTTCCTTCCTACGAATATAATGATCGATACGCTACTAAAAATCTTCAACTTTAGGATTTTAATAAATCAATTATCGTCCCCGCCACAACAAACTCTCAAGAGAGCAGCGCGGGACTTTTAGTAAATTTCAATAAGATAAATTAAATGATGGGTCCCTAACGGCCCGGGCAGTGCTTAATAGACACATTGATGTATGTATATCTACCCCAGCCAAGCCCCGACCTCGTACAACGAGACTGTCACAAATTGAAAGAACTTCCGGAACCTTTTCACGAATTTCTGGCGCTATCGAATCAACTACGAGTCCTTCGTAAATATCAATTATTGGTCTACTATCTATGATATAATGTTTAAGTTTCATCTATGTAAACCGAGTGTTTAAAAATTTTAGCTCGATGTTTTTAAGTAACTAGCTATTAGTTTTCCTAAGAAAATCTAAAAAAAAAATACGCGAAACACCGGCTCATGTAACCCGCGCATGTAACCCGCGCATGTGGCGAGTCTAGTTTTTTTTCAAAACTAGCTTTCAAGACTTCCGACTTGATGATGATGATGATGATGATGAAATTATTAAGCAGAACCGTGAGCTGATCAAAATGAGCCTAAACATGGCCAGTCTACTATTATCCACCGAGGAGTTTCGTTGTCCACCTCCATCATCAGATCAGCGTGGTGTCATCATAATATTATACTGTCATTGAAACTTGAGAGGTATGCAAAATTTCAGCTCAATCGGATGTGAAAAAGTTGTTATAAGTCAGCGTCCAAGATTTAAACGGTACATACATACAAACGGTACATACATACAAACATTGCTAGTTAAAATAATAGTTTGCAAAAAACTATATGCCCCCTTGCCCCACTATTTATTTAACTCAAGTATATAGAAAATTAGCTTGCCAACCCCATGGTTCGAGAATAGAGATATAATAGGTTTTGCATAAAGATCAACTTATTCAAAAAAAAAAAAACATTCAAACCCAATGCATGGACTTGAAATTTTGATAAAGTGACTGGTCAACATTTGGTACTTGCGTCGGAATCAGAATAAATTTGATAGCGGTAGAAACTCGTGGCAAGCGTACCGATTTAACCATAGAAACATGCAATAAAGAGAATAGTAGTAGGAAGCGTGGCACACTCTTTCACTCGCAGTCTAGTAGTTTTATTGCCATGTATTTACGAATTTCAATCATTAAATTAAACACGGAATTTGATGATACAAGTAATTAATATTGTAAAAATAAAAAAACCCCCAACGCTGAACGGCTGAACCGATTTTGATCAAACAAAGCTAAGAACACTCCCGACAAATACACCTTTCAAACAAAAAAAACTAAATCGGTTCATCCGTTCGGGAGCTACGATGGGACAGACATACACACACACACACACACAGACACGTCAAACTTATAACACCCCTTCGTTTTTCGTCGGGGTTTAAAAATGGCAAAGATACGTAGTGACTTTTCTGTTATGTTCCACTTCCTTTAATTATCGACGAGAAAACTACTAAATAACTGCTTGGTGCCGCAATTTCTCCGGTTAGCGGCTGAATGCCGTCTCTAGCCATGATACCTTACAAAACATGAAGTCAAAAGATTAAATATTACACTTCCAATCACATAATACACGTAAGTAAAAGTTCAAGTGTTTGTTTTTAGTACAAAACAGTGGGTCAAGAAACGGCCACATCGTTTTAATCACAAAACAGCTCGGATAACAGTTCTCATTTCTCTGGATTTAATAAAGGCAGTTTGCTTCGCGCCGGCTTAATGACTCCATATTTACGTATTACGAGGGATGGAATGTAAAAAATCCGACGTTTTACGCAGATGGTGAACTAAATTAACCGCAAACTTTGCCCATTATTAATTCTCTTTTCGTGTAGCCCACAGTTAATGTTTCAGTGGGCTTATTATTGGGAAATTTTGTAATGACTGTTCATATAAAGACACGCTACCGAGCGATCACGCGACCAAACCACGAATAAGGATAAGTTTGATTAGGTTCAATGAACCGAAATGTAAAGCGTCAGGCTCACGCTGGAAAGTCTAGGAATTCTTGCCACTGTTCTCTTAGTCCTTTCACGACTGTTTTCGGTGTTTCGGCATAAGTGTAAAGTAGGCTTTGTACTTTTATATTGTTTTTTTCTCTGAAATTCGTATTCTACTCAGAATTAATTCAAATCTGTGAGTACTTAGTCCCGGGAAATCTTATCGAGCTGTTATTAGATTTGCTCGTTTTTCTCTTGCAATTTGAATCTTTAACCATTGTTTCCTGGTACATTACTTACTACTTGATTTTGCTCCTACTATTTGCATACCGTTGGTCTTATATGAGAATTGATTCACAAGGAGTTAACTCCAAAATATGCAATTGTAAAAACAAGTAATTAATTTTGTAAAAATTTAAAAAAACCTCCAACGCAATGAAACGGCTGAACCGATTTTGATCAAACATAGCTAAGAACAATCCAGACAAATTCACCACTCAAACAAAAAAAAAACGAAATCGGTTCATCCGTTTGGGAGCTACGTTGGGACAGACACACACACACACGCACAGACACGTCAAACTTATAACTCCCCTTCGTTTTTGCGTCGGGGGTTAACAAGGCAACACCAAAGTTCCTCAATGTCAAACCAAAAGTAAGGTCCACATCAAGGAAGTGCAAAATGTAAATTTTACCACGATCGTAAATAAGCACCTTCCATTAAATCCGTTCCTGAAGGAAGTACCCTAAATAAACCGTATGTACTTATCACTCCACTCATGCAGAATACACAAAAACGGAATTCCCGACATATGATGTGGAATCTACGAACAGATAAGAGTACCTTTATCCCATTCAAGGCCCACTTTCAACCATTTTTCATGTCTTTGTTGGGCTCGAAATAGGTATTAGGGTGACGTTGATGCTCACTATCCCTCTTGTAAGGAGATTTAATATATTTTTTAAAGTGTATACACATGGAAATGGTCTGCGTAAAGCTTTGAATGGCATTTTGGTGTAAACGTGAATTTTATTACAATATAATGTAGAGATTCTCGCAGTTTGACGCTACGGAGGGTGCAGTTTTCATGAAAGTAGAATGCGCATGGCTTATTTGAAATTTAAATTCATAAAACAGATTTTAATGAACTTTTTGCGATGCTCGTGTATGTCCTTCATGAAATTACTTTTCTCAGCGTTTATCAAAACGGATATTTCCTGAAATCTAACATTGCAAGTAAACGCTGTCGAGGGGACAGCGTTTACTTGGCACGTCAAACTAATCGTTTGAAAATGGTTCTCGTGATTACGGCGAATGTGATTACGTAAAAATGAAAGTGAGAAAAAATGGGGTGCATGCAATTTTGTCTTGGAATATCTATATTGTGATTTAATCTGATCTACTTTCTAAAGGAGCTTCACAAGTGCCGATAACTATGTTGGCATATATGCCGTGTACAATAATATTAGGTATTATAATCTATCTATATAATATATAAAAATCAACCCCTATTTTTTCTGGTCACGCTAAAACTCGAGAATGGCCAGACCGATTTGGCTAATTTTGGTTTTGAAATATTTGTGAAAGTTCAGGGAAGGTTTTAAAGGTGAAAAAATATGGAAAAATTGCGAGGAAAGTACTTAAATTACAATTTAATTAATTTTATTTTATTCCATAGTTACGACATTTTGACATGCAAACAATCACATAGTTACGCCATTTTGACATACAACCATGTCAAGCGTTCAGGATTAACGTACTTCTTCTTCTCTTCTTATAATGGCTTCTAAAGAGTGCTCAAAAAAAATCGTCAATGTACCGTTCTTCTTCTTCTTCATATAATGGCTTAGTGCATTAAATGGTGGCATAAAAACCGACTTTAATCAAACACATCGAAAAGACACGCAATACTCTTCTTCTTCTTTCTCCTTTTCTTATAATGGCTTCTGAGTGTCTTAATTTTGCCATAAAAACTGTTCCATAGTTACGCTAATTTTATTGTAAACTTTTTGTTGTATTATGAGTTGACAAACAAGCAGACGGTGCGCCTGATGTAAAGCAGACACCACCGCGCGCCGATTTGGAAAAAATCCCGACTCCCAAGCAAGACTCCTGGGCAAAGTCCGTCATAATGGGATGGTATGGGTTTGTACGAGGTTTTAAGGGTTTCTAAGAGTTTAAGGCATTGTATGAAATCTAAGGAGTTAGGGTAGGGTATAAACCCTGTGTTTTTTTCTTCTTAGGTTGTGAGAGTTTTAAGGGGGAATAATTAGTTTATTTTTAAGGATCTGTATTTTTTGGCTGTTTTTGGGGGTTTGGTAGTATCTTGACAATGCTCATTTGGGATTCTGCTATGATGGTTTAGACCACTATGTCTACTTGGGTAAACGATTAAACTAAGAAGGTGTTGGACCTTCTATCATGAGGTTAGCCGACGAATCCAACTCAGATGAGCAGCTTTCAGGAAACTACGCTATATATTCACATCACAGACACTGGAGAGCCTCAAGATGAAAGTCTGTTATCGGCGCATGTTGCCAGTCATGACTTACGGGTAGTGAGATGTGATTATCAACTATAAGCATGATAAAAGCTCAAAATCGTGCAGCGGGCTATGTAGAGAGCTGTGCTCGGAGATTCCGTACGTGTACCTGAATCTGAAACGAAGAGATGCGTAGAAGAATCGGGACCACTGACACGCTCTCAAAATTAGCAAGTTGAAGTGGCAATGGGCAAATCATATAGCTCGCAGAACATTTTTTATTCTGTGGCAGAACCAACGACCGTTGAGGAATAATTGCACTCGAGTGGCAACCTTGAACCTGACGAGTAGAAAGCCTCCTCGATGGGTCGACGACATGTTAAAAGGAAGTCGTTGCATGGAGGCGGCTCAGGACGTTCATTGTGGCATTCTATAGGGATGGCCTATGGCGAGCAGTGGACTTATACGATCGATGTTTGGTTTAAAACAGACGGGCACCTGTAGGGATGGTTTTAGAGAGTGTAATTTTCTTACTTTGCCGTTATTGCACATCCATGAGGTTGCAGTATTTGTAAGAAATAACATGCATCTATTCGCACCCTATCCTATCGGGAATCGACGAGCTGGTACCCTACGCCATCTACCATGCAGGACGAAGCTGTTGCGTGTAAGTGTGTTCTGTATGGCGCCGATTATCTATAGTAAAATTCCATCGTCTATACGAACCATGAAGTTATAGGACCACCCAAATTCAAGCTTCTCGATACGAACCATTAATAATTTAAATATATTTAAAAACTCCCTGACGAAACTACTGGTGGAAAAGGATTACTACACTGTGGACGAATTTCTAGACAAATGATATTGCATGAATTTAATTAATTACTATGTTACTACGTGACCTATATTCATTATGTTACAATTAATTGTTGTTTTTAAATTATTTTTAAATTTGTATGCCTTGACATGGCGAAACATGGTGATAGGTACTTTATCTATTATGACATCTTTATGTAAGCCTATTTTTCGGACAAATAAATTATCTTATCTTATCTTATACCTTCTGGCTGATATTTGTACCAGCAACTATTTACAGAATGCATAGTACGAGTAGCTAGGTACTACCTTATCTACGCGCGGACGAAGTCGCGAGCGGGTCAGCTAGTACCTAATATTATTGTACACGGCGCTGGTTACATGAGTGGTTACATGCGCGGATTACATGTGCGGGTTACATGATCGGGTTACATGCGCGGATTACATGCGAGGGTTACATGATCGGGTTACATGCGCGGGTTACATGTGCGGGTTACATGCGCTGGTTACATGTGCGGGTTACATGTGCGGGTTACATGATCGGGTTACATGCGCGGATTACATGTGCGGGTTACATGATCGGGTTACATGCGCGGATTACATGCGAGGGTTACATGATCGGGTTACATGCGCGGGTTACATGTGCGGGTTACATGCGCTGGTTACATGCGCGGGTTACATGCGCGGGTTACATGCGCAGGAAACATGCGCAGGAAACATGCGCGGGTTACATGCGCGGGTTACATGCGCAGGTTACATGCGCAGGCTACATGCGCGGGTTAAATGCGCTGGCTACATGCGCGGGCTACATGCGCGGTTTACATGCGCGGGTTACATGCGCTGGTTACATGCGCAGGTTAAATTCATAGGTTACATGCACTGGTTACATGCGCGGGTTACAAGCGCGGATTAAATGCGCAGATTACATGCGCGGGTTACATGCGCGGGTTACATGCGCGGGTTACATGCGCGGGTTACATGCACGGGTTACATGCACGGGTGACATGAGCCGGTGCATCGCGTGTTTTTTTTAGATTTTATTAGGAAAACTAACAGCTAGTTACATTAAAACATCAAGTAATTATAGGGTATCGTAGGTTTATTTATTTTAACTTTTGTGTGATGGTTACGGGCTACACGGGTTTTATAAACTTTCACGGTACTGTGATAGTTTATAAAACCCGGCTGTGTGAGTGTTTTTGATGGTATTCATTGGTTATGATAAATCTCTCATTAAATTAGAAATTTACGCTTTGTGACTGTTAGTTTATATTATCAACTATATAGCAGCGACCCGCTGTGTTACCCGCATAGGTCTCAATCCTGTGGGAATATCAGGATAAAAATTTGCTTATGTATTATTTCAGGAGTCAAGCTATCTCCATTCCAAATTTCATCCAAATCCGTCGAGCCGTTTCAGCGTGAAGAAGTAACAAACACACGCACACACTCAAACTTTCGCATTTATAATATTAGTAGGATAGGATATGTTCAAGATCATAATATAAAAGTTATACTACGTTGTACACATGCAAGTTCAATACTCCGCAGCGCTCTATGGCACTCTGTGGTACTTTGTAGCACCCCTTTGTACATTGAATCCCCATTGTAATGGACTCCAGGTCCAGTTAGATCCTGAAGAGCTATGTCCGTGAAGTTGACAAATGTTCCGGCTTGGCCGTAGTAACTATGAACTATCTGTAGAGAGGTGTTTGCCAAGACCACTTGACACGAGTATACGGCGTGTGAAGCTATCTGATACATCCTTGTACATTACAGTACAGTAGTGTGAAATCTTACGAGTGTTTTTATTTATCTTTTGTTTTTCATATGGTATATTTTTATGGTTCCGTAGCCAAATGGCAAAAAACTGAACCCTTATGGATTCGTCACTTCTGTCTGTCTGTCTGTCTGTCCGTCCGTATTTCACACCCACTTTTTTACGAAACTGTAAGAACTATGCTGTTGAAACTTGGTAAGTAGATGTATTCAATGAACCGCATTCAGATTTTCATACAAAAATAGAAAAAAACAGTAAATTTTGGGGGTTCCCCATACTTAGAAATTAAACTCTTTTTTTTTTCTTCGAACCCATACTTGTGGGGGGTATCTATGGATAGGTCTTCAAAAATGATATTGAGGTTTCTAATATATATTTTTTCTAAACTGAATAGTTAACGCGAGAGACACTTCCAAAGTCGTAAAATGTGTCCCCCTGTGTCCCTGTAACTTCTAAAATAAGGCCGCTTTTTATTTCTGAAGAGATTTTTTGTCGTCATAGGGAATTGAAACAGGCATTTGATGGAACATGATACATTATTATTTTGGTCCACTAAGACCTTTCAAGTAACTCAGACGGCCAGGTAGTTATAAATCCTTTTGTGAGAGAGTTTCTTCATATCATACCCAACCATTTTAAAACATAGGCGACCTCTGTGGCGCGGCGGGCGATGCTTGGCCTGCGACGCAGGAGGTTGCGGGTTCGATTCCCGCCTCGGAACAAATATTTTTGCGATCGTAGATATTTGTTCAGGGTGTTCTGGGTATTTTCTATGCATAATAAAAAATATCTCTATCTATGTAATGTTTTTATGTTAGTATTAAGTATATCAGTTAGTACCCATAACACAAACTCTGCTTAGCTTGGGGCTAGATAATGTAGTGTGAACTGTCAAGCATTATTTATTTATTTATAGGAACATTTTTAGTCGATTAGTGATTTCTGGATCTTCCATCCCGTAAAAGTGGGAGTGGAAACTGAATTGAAATCGCTAGAAATTACTGTGTTTTGTCTTTGGGAGAACACACGGATGCAAACCCTTCTGGAGACCCCATACCCCATCTCAATGTCACTGTTTACTAATTGATATCGTTCATCATCATCATCAGCCTGTAGAAATTCTTCACCCATTGAATAATACGAGAAGCCTTTTCTGAGCCGTCTGCATTCGCCAACTTCCTGTAACAACATAGATGTATACATAACTATCGTATGTAAAAATTACTGTCTTTCAAGTCGCCACCCGTGCATCGTTATCTTGTATATTTTGGTGTATTTTTTTAGGAATTTTTGTATACATAAAATAATAAATAAATAAATAAATAAATAATGCTGGACAGTTCACACAACATTATCTAGCTCCAAACTAAGCAGAGCTTGTGTTATGGGTACTAGATAACTGATATACTTTGTACAATATATTACATAGATAGATATTTTTTATTATACTAAGAAAACTACCTAGAACACCTTGAACAAATATCTGCTTTCGCACAAATATTTGTTCCGAGGCGGAAATCGAACCCGCAACCTCCTGCAACGCAGGCCGACCTTCGCCCGCCGCGCCACAGGGGTCGTCAACCAATAGGCGTCGTCAATAGGTTTCAGGAGAGGGATCTGTACAGGTTATATGGCCTTTTAGATAAATTGATCAGACTTATTAGTATGATGCGTTGGTATAAGATTTGTCCTGGCCGTTAGCTTACTATGGAATGTGTTATTACTGGATGAAATAAATAAATAAATAAATAAATAATACTGGACAGTTCACACAACATTATCTAGCCCCAAGCTAAGCAGAGCTTGTGTTATGGGTACTAGATAACTGATATACTTAATACAATATATTAGATAGATAGATATTTTTTTATTATGCATAGAAAATACCCAGAACACCCTGAACAAATATCTGCGATCGCACAAATATTTGTTCCGAGGCGGGAATCGAACCCGCAACCTCCTGCGTCGCAGGCCAAGCTTCGCCCGCCGCGCCACAGAGGTCGTCCTAAAGCGTTAGCCAAATCAGTTTTAGAAAGCAATGGCAGCGATGAGCTCACCACTTGTCACGTCTATATTTCCACAATGGTTGGTTTAGTAGTAGTAGAGCTTTTTTGTGAAAGAGTTCGTCCGGGGAAGTACTACCACCATACCTATTTCTGCCGCAAAGCAGTAGTGCTCGCATTGCTGTGTGCCGGTGAAATTACAGGCACATGAGACTTTTCATCTTTATGTCTCATGGTGGCGGGCGCACTGCAATGCCACATAGGGTGCGTCCTAGGTGAACGTGTCCTATGAGGTAATGCATTGTTCATAGGCAGAGGTTACCGCTTAACATCAGGTGGGCCTTCTGCTTGTTCCGTTATTCGTCATTATAAAAAAAAAAAAAGGAAAGGCGTGTGTATGTATGTATGATAAACATGTATGTGGTACACGACTTTTTGAGTTTTTATGATCATAGGGTGCTTAAAACAATACAACAAATTCATGTGTGAGTGTAGAGAGATCCCTGAAGCATTCGTCGTGACGACTGTCAAGAGTACAAAACAAAGAGGTGTCATGTTAAAACTCAAGTGAAATGTATTATTCAAAGCCTTCTCTAGAGGAAATTCGGCTTTTGTTTGAGGCTGAATCATATTGTAGACGTCGGGACGAATATGAACGTTATTTTGTTACTTCTTTTGTTCTTTGCGAATATATTTTAAGGACTTTTTCACGTTCCTCATTGTTATGTCAGTCATTTTCTAGGATATGTAGTTTCACACTAAATTTCAATTTATGTTAGAGAACTGAGTAAAAATAAACTAACAGTAAAAAATAAATGGTCCCGCAGTAACAAATAATAAATTTTGTAAAAATTAATGAAACCCTCAACGCAATGAAACGGCTGAACCGATTTTGATCAAACATAGCTATGAACATTATCGACAAATTAACCTTTCAAACAAAAAAAAAACGAAATCGGTTCATCCGTTCGGGAGCTACGATGCCACAGACAGACACACACACACACACACACACACACACACACACTCATAATGTCAAACTTATAACACCCCGTCGTTTTTGCGTTGGGGGTTAAAAACAGCACAAGAGAAAACAAGTTTCTTGTGCAAGCTTAAAAATGGTTTGAGCACACATAATAACTAAGTAGGTAGGTAATTCTTCCCCTTAGAATAATACGAGAAGCCTTTTCTGAGCCGCCTCCATTCGCCCACTTCCTGTAACAACATAGACGTATATAATATAACTATCGTATGTAACAATTACTGTCTTTCGAATCGCCACTCGTGCACCGTTCTTGTATATTTTTTTGTAGTTTTATAGGATTTTTTGTGTAGTTACCTATTTACAATAATAGGAATCCGCAAGAGAGCCTGAAGCAAACTTTCAAACAATCAAATACCATAAGCATTAAACCGTCTTGTCCAACAAACTACACCATAAAACAATTTTCATTCAGAAAACCTAAAGAAAATGGAATGGCGAATAATGGCACTTCTTTATGTTGGTAAAAATTCCTAACAAGTCCCAACTTTGACATTAGCCGGTGAATTATCGCGGTCTCCTCGCTGTCATTTGCGAAGTTCCAGTGAACTTTGCGCTTTGGGAGGCGAACAGCGTACTCGGATTCTTTCAGAGTTCGCCGGACAAGTGTGCGAGCTGTTTTTTTTTAGTTCCTTGACTTTCGACTTTCAATTTAAACATAGTTTCATAACAAGTAGTATCATCAAAATTCAAATAACTATACTGGCTGATGACGGATGTTAGAGATTATAAGGGTAGACACTCACTAAACAACACACTCACTCTCTAATGCACTGTTCATAGGCAGAAGTTAACGCTTAACATCAGGTGGGCCATATGCTTGTTCCGTCATTCAAGTAGTACAAACAATTTAAAAAAAAAATAATAAAAAACACGATAAGGGTAGCAAAATACTAGTTCCTACCAGATATTGATCGTATAATACGAGGTAGTCCGCTAAAAAAAACACCCAATTTACATTTATGGATATAACCGTAAAATTTAAAATTGACAGACTGGTACGGACGGACGAACGGCCAGAACGATCTTGTTAGGTTTCTTATCGGACTCTTGACCCTAAAAAAGATAAACCTATATTTTTGTCCAAGAATAGGATGAGAGCTATTAGAGAGAGACTGAGAGAGATAGAGAGACCCTTCAACCATTTTCATTGTTTTGAGGTGTGATTATAGTGAGAATTCATTGTCTCAGAAATGTTAGAATATCTTCCAGCAGTTCCCCAAAGCTATCAACCCACAATGTAGTTTTGTGAATCGGAAGCTAAAAGGTTTATAGTGAAAATATTGCAGAACTTCCAGATTTCTCTTAGACGTGGCTTAGAAAATATATTTCATCTATCCAATTTAAAATTTAAGTACACATAAAATCTTGATACTAAAACAAGTTCTCTCAAGCAAATAACTTCCACAACAAAGAAGTTGTGTATAAACCCACAGTGAATCAAAGTAGCAAACAACGCTACATGTACCGTCACTACAGGGTTTTGCAAAAACTCAATTAAAAGTTAGCTAATGCTGAATAGGAACACTGATAGCGTTAGCTTAAAATAGCCTTTATAGCAACGGGTTAAGGAACACAAGGCTTTGGTTGAATACAGCTTCAATAAAGGTTACTATGTAACTGAGAAACCAGTTTTGTTCTTGGGCTATGTTTATTTATTGTAACTGTGGTAATGCTTCTTGGGATCAATTTTATTGTTTATTTAGAACAGAGTAACCAATTTACTAATCTCAAGAACCAAGGTGAGTTTATTCTTAACTTTCTATTTGTATAATTATAAACTACATCGTTTTTTTTTTAATTGGTTTTACTATTATTCTTTGTTCAGTTTGTTAATTCATTAGGTAGGTAAGGTTTGGATACTTATTCATAAAAAGTATTCGTGAATGATCAATTATAATTCAGATAATAATGTTAAACAACACATAAACGGGCTGTAGGCTGAAACCATCGGTAATAATTATTATTTATGAAATCACCTGTCAAAAAGAATTGGCTACGTAGCCTTGGGCGTAATTGCGCTAATTCTGAACGGGCTAAACTACTAACAACTGTGTTTTCAACTAGGGCTAAAACGTTTGAACGTTCGAATTTTACTGCGTCTGGATTGGTCAAGAATCAAGATTGTTGCTGCCACCAAACTTGGGTCTTGGTTGTTACTTTAGTTGGATAGTTCAGAATTATCAGGTTGCACGCTGTACAAGTACACACACTACTTCACACATGGGTGTACAGTATGCTCGGCGTAGTTTTGGCGTTGGCAAACGTTGGTGCAAGCCGTGCAGAGTCGGTTTTTTACCATACATCAGAGAATCTCAGCGCCAATGCATCAAGTAATACATGTTGACAAATCGATCATAAAAAATCGTTTTCTACAAAGAAAAAAAGTCTGCAAAAGTAACAAGCAACTTACACGGCCGTGTGGTGTACACTACATGGATTTTTGCATGGGATTTGAGGATCTCAAGGTGCCCGCTAGGGGCGCTTTTCGGTATGTCCATGCTAAAATCCGTTTAGTGTACACCACACGCCTGTGTAGTTGCTTGTCAAATTTGCAGACTTGGGCGTGAATCGACGTTAGCTAACGTTTGGCCTAGCAACTGGACCATAAGAGTTGGGGAACGTGTAAGTGGTATCATTAATTCTGGTCAAATTTTGGCCCATTCATTGGGCCTGCGTGTTCCAGCGCTGAACATGCTGCATGCGCTTAGCTGCCCAATAATGTTGGTGAGTTGCGGCTAAATTACAAGGACTAAATAAACTCTTTACTTTATAAGGTTGCAGCTCATTTAGGCATTAAGAGATGATTTAAATACCTAACTTTTGAATGCAAAGTATTTAAATTTAACTAAGAGACCTTAAGTAAAACGGAAAGAGACCAATTAAAACTATGTCTTTGCATACTAAAGAACACAGGAAGTAGAAACTCGGAACATTAAGGGCTGGATAAATTAAGGTGGAAAGGGTAAAATGAGAATTCAAATTTCCGTCTGTAAAAATATAAGTAAGTACTTTTCCAACGGAAGCCACTCTTCAGTTAATGAGAAACTCCTTCGTTAAAACTGTTTACAGATTTGCCCCAACGTAAGTACCTATTGAGTGGGCACATTTTTGAAGTGGAATTAATTTGGAGGATTTCAGGAATACGTTTCGCTCAACGGTGTATCTGTTGAATCGACCAATTCTCAGATTAAGGTGGATGCTCTCGCTTGTGGTGGGAAATTATTTTTTTTGGTGTTTTTTGCCCATTACAGCTCATGAACACTCCTTTAGATAGCGAATGTTGATTTCGCGAGAACTAGAAGTCATAACACACATGTTGTAATTGATAGTATCTCATAAATTATCATCAGTTTAAATACCCCTTAACAAAAAACAAAACAATGTAAAAATGTGTGGATGATAATTATGAGATGCTGTCAATTAAAACATGTGTGTTAAGTGTCCTAGTTCGCGCGAAATCAACTTTCGCTATCTGAAGAAGTGTTCATGAGCTGTAATGGGCAAAAAACACTAAATAAATTGAATATCGTGCTTCAAGCGAGAGCTTAACCTTACCTTAAATGAAATTATACCTAAGGGTCCGTAGCATGTGTGCCTAAAATTGAGCCACTTCGTCTCCTCCCGTAGATGTCGTAAAAACTGACTAAGAGATTAGACCAGGGGAAGGGCAGTCCACCTGAGTACTCAACACCAATACTATTGTGATCACCAATCCGCCTGCATATCGGGGTGATTATGGCAAATCCCCCCATTGTATTTTATGGCCACGTCCAGTAGTGGGCTTATAAAAGATTATGTAGATGATCATTATGACGACTAAATAACATCATTTAATTTGTAAAAACGTGATATATGGAATGTGAAGGGAGTGTGTCGCGTTCACCCTGAGGAAGACTCGATTGGTGCCTACACCGATAGACAGGCAGACGTGAAAATTCCTGTTAAATAAAATGAATGATCAACACTTGTATCCGCTTTATATATAATCTGCGTAAGTACGATCACGTCAGTCTTTTTCGTGCAAAACTTAAAAGGCTCCCTATTCGAGAGCGTAGGAATTTGAGAATCCTTTGTTTACTCTTCTCAGTTCTAAAGGATCCGCACACCCCTTGCTATCTAAAGGATCGTTTCCAATTCCTAGATGACGCTCATGACAATACTACTGATACTTAGGTCTGCTGACAATCTTCTTCTTGACATCCCGTTACATAGGACTTCTTTCCGATCAAACTCTTTTTCGGTTGTGGCTGTTCGGCTTTGGAACGATTTGCCGGTAGATATTAAAAGGGCTGACTCGAGGGAGTCGTTTAAGAGACTGGTACGTGAACTGTATAAGAAGAGGCTAAATTATTAGTTTCCAATTCAGTGTCAGTGTTTCACAATCTATGTTACTGCAGCCTGTATTAGGTATATACCTTTGTACTTTCCCTACTAAGTATGTGTTTTATTGTCACGGTAATTTATTTATGTATATTATTATTATTTTGTGAAACTGTTTTTATTTTTGTTTATGTTTTTGTTTGGGTATTTGTATTTATTAGTATATTATATTTAGGTATCGTTTTAGTTTTATATTTTAACTTGTATTGTTATTATTATTTTCTGTGGTACTTGTTTGTAAGGCACGCCTCACCATCTTTCTGCACGTCCAGGATGACTGGCAGATAATGCTGTTAGCATTAAGTCCTCCTTGCAATATTGTCTTGTGTGAAAGTTTTTAAATAAATAAATGATTTTAATATCAGCAAAATGTATAAAATATAAACTAAATAACCGTTTATGGTCAAAAACAAATTTCCCAACAAAAAAGAGTCGCAGTGGCAGATAATTTTAATAAAACTAGGACCTTAGGGGTAGGTTGTTCATTTTCTGTAGTTTATCGAATAGGAACTTACTGAACTTACTTACTTACTTAAATAAACAAATAAATGGCCAGCAGTTTAAAAATCCCACGCTGTTAGAATAACTTTCAGCAAATCGATTTAGCAAAACACGAAAAATCGTTTTTTTACGCGCTACTTGTAACATGTGTCGACTGAAATAGAGTGTAAATAAATCTCTTTTAGTGGCTGTGTGTCAGTGTTTCAGCCATAAACAGGGCAGCGGGGCAACGATTAGGTCGGGCTCTACTGGGAGATAAGAGTCGCTACTATTTTCTCTGCGCATTCGTTAACCAAAAACCTAGTTCAAACACATTTGACAACTCAATCTGTAAATATTAGAATCAACGACGGTACGGAGGCCTGCAATGCTCTAAAATTAGAATAGATGTCAACTGTCTTCCTACAAAATATTAATAAGCATGTGTTATGCTTAATTCTGCCTATGCAGTTAAACATGAGTATTGACAATTTTTTAATTTTCGCCACCAGAATACCTAGTTTAGTGCGTATCTCTCTAGCCAACGCTTATGTAGCCAGATATACTAAATAAGGTAAAGCAATACTTCACACCAGGACAGCTTCTTAGTTTATACAAAGCACAAGTCCAGACTGGTATTGAGTACTGTGCTGCCACGTTTGGAATGGCTCTGCCAAACACCAGCTCGCTGCCTCAGATTAGATTGAACGCATAGCTTTCAGGCTTATATAGGAGAGCAACATATGGCGTAGACTAAGATTCAGAGTCTCAAGCATTGCCATGAAGTTGCATGCCTTTCAATCTTTTGTAGGCTACATTTCGGGGAATGTGCCCAGGAACTATTATGATCTGATCCCACTATCTCCTTTTAACCATAGAACACAAGCAGGCGCAAGGCTCAGTACCATCCTAAACTCATTACTATACCCTCTATTCGCACTGAGCGTTTCGGGTCCACCTTTACAATGCGAACTGCCAAGGAGTGGAACTCGCTGCCGTCGACTGTCTTTCCTGAAAACTATAACCTGGTCTCTTCAAGGCTAGAGTGAATAAGGGCCTTTGTGCTCCATCATCGGCCACATCTTCATTTATCATGGTGCTTTCTAACATTCGTGCTCCATCGTCGGCCGTATCTTTACTTACCAACAAGTGATCGTGGTTAACCGAAGTTCTATCATAGTTTTAATAAAAAACATTCGTACTATGAGTTTAACAACTGTTTAATTTGTGCTACCACAAAACTATGATTAGTGCATGTCTTTCTGCAAAACATTTGGTAAACCTATAGTTCATCATAATTGAAAAACCGGTATTAACTTACGCAGATACCTACTTGTTTCGAGTAAAAATCACCCACTCGAGCTTCTGGAATTTAAACCGATAGTTCTTTTTGATTTTGGCATCCAAAAATGTTCTCTAACACAACAAAACTCTCAAAACTGTGTGACATCAGTATTTCAAGTTAATTTCTGGGTAGGTACTATACAAATAAATTCTGAGTACAATAAGACTCTACATGTACCTATGTAGTATTTATTTTTATTTTTAGATAGTTATTTTAACTGTTGACATGTTTGATTATCTTTAAAAAGTAGGACACAGTGTAGCTTGTTAATTTTTTTAAATTCGTGCATGGTCTTCATAATTATAAACTTGCCGATCTGTTTTAAAACAGATCATTTTGATCTGATTCTGTATAAATTGGCCAATCTGCCATATTTTTGTACGCTAAAAAGCAGAATCTAGCGATCTTACCTATACCTAACATCTAATGCAATTGTATTTTACCTACATTCATAAGCAATAAATCATTTACGATATGAAAAAAACTCTCACAATTTGATGTGAACAAGTTGTTACAATTTGAAAGTTAAAAAACTTGCTATTTTGGGTGTCCTATCATAAACAATGCAACATTTTTATCTCTAAACATTACTATGTTACACAAAATTCTATTACAACCTCAAACCACTCTGCCCATTGAGTTTAATCTTTGACATCGGATACTATTAAACGAGCAATATTTTAAGATCTCGAAAACGGCTCTAATGATTTCGATGAAAGCTATATGGGGTTTTCTTGGGGCGTAAAATCGATCTAGCCAGGTCTCTTCTCTGGAAAAACCCGATTCTAATACCTTTTTTGAAGAATGTCCATTCTCTGTTTGCTAATCTGTGTCAGTCAATACAGAATATTGCATAGTTTGCTATTACGCACCCACTGCTGATCTAAATTTGAAATTCGATCTAAATTAGACAATACTGGCTGAAGAGGAACATAAGAGATTGTAAGAGTAGCGAAACAATAAGTAATCACGATTTTTACAAAAAAAAACTCCGCATGTTTCGCCTACAGCTAGTGAAATATTAAGGTGATTATAGCCTCGAACGACCTTGGGCATCTGGGCGGAGCCTAGGAAATGTTGCATCTAGAGCCCGAACCACACGCCACGCATAAACATTGGCACAATATTCAGAAACAATGAAGAATCGCAGCGAGCGGCGCGCGCGGATGCGGGCGCGCCTTCCGCGGCGTGGAGCGCGGTCATGCAGACCGCGGCGCGCGGCGGGCGGCAGCCGTGGTTTGGCACGAGGTGCTAGTAATGCAGTCATATCTGTTGTCTAGTTTGTTGTGTACACGCGCACTTTTGATTTTAAGCATCGGAAATTATGCGCTATTGCTATAGTATACCTATGCCTGCCGGCATTGTTGATTTTTCTTAGCTTTGTTTGTTAGACCTGTCTACTAGACCTAGTATGGTAGATAATGAAATAGATGACACACGCCTTTTTCCCCGAAAGTGTAGGCAGGGTCAATTTTTTTTTTTTTTTTTTACTAATTTATGGACGGAACGTGCTGATGACCCACCTGATGGTAAGCGGTAACCTCTGCCTATAAACAGTGCATTACCTTATAGGTCACGTCCACCTAGGACGCGCCCTATGTGGCATTGCACTGCGCCCGCCACCCTGAGACATAAAGATGAAAAGTCTCATGTGCCTGTAATTTCACCGGCACCCTTACCCTTCAAACCGAACACAGTAATGCGAGCACTACTGCTTTGCGGCAGAAATAGGTATGGTGGTAGTACTTCCCCGGACGAACTCTTTCACAAAAAAGCTCTACTACTACTAAAGAATACAAACTACTATACAAATAATAGTACCTATTTCTTACATACCTAGTAGTTTTATTGGTTCGTAACGGTTTATTTCTAACACCCAAACCAGGAAAGTACCAATGACAAAAATCGAATGAAAAATCTCAAATGTAAAATCTCGAATGTAAAACCTCGAATGAAAAATCTTGACTGATAATCTCGAATAAAAATGTCGAATAATAAATCTCGAACGAAAAATCTCGAATAAAAATCTCGAATAAAAAACATGAATGAAAAATCTTGACTAAAAAGAGTTTAACGAAAATTCTATGCGACACAAAAAAACGGTAGTTATATGAAATCACAATTACACTTCATAAAAGGTAAATTAAGTACCTAGGTAGGTATCGAAACACAATCACCAAAGTAATTATTTCACACATACTTCGTAGTATTTTCGCCCGCAGTAACTCATTGATCTGTGGTAGCAATATCACTTTAGCCAAAACCGCTGGACTTAGAGACTTGAAACTTGCAGGGTGTATTATTTTTAGGGCAAGATTTTGCATTAGAGATTTCATCGAGGTTCTTCATTCGAGATTTTTCATTCGAGATTTTACATTCGAGATTTTTTATTTAAGATTTTTCATTCGAGGTTTCTCATTTGAGATTTTTCATTCGAGATTTCGTCGAGGTTCTTAATTCGAGATTTTTCATTCGAGATTTTACATTCGAGATTTTATATTTAAGATTTTTCATTCCAGGTTGTTCATTCGTGATTTTTCATTCGAGACTTTACATTCGAGATTTTTCATTCGAGATTTTTCAGTAGAGATTTTTCATTCGATGTTTTTCACTGTAGATTTTTCATCCAAGATTTTTCATTCGATATTTTTCATACGAGATTTTACATTAGAGATTTTTCATTGGTGATTTTTCATATACGTACTTATTCTTATAGTAGATAACATAACATAGCACCCAACAGTCACATATATAGTCCTGATCCCACACAAGGCACCCCTTTATTGTGGGTATCAGAAACTACGAGTAACAAATATCGTACGAACATTTGTCCGGCAGCGGGAATCAAACCCGCAACCTTTTGCATATAAGCCGGCTACTCGCCCGACGCGCTACATCTACAGAGGTCGTCAAAGATAAGAAACCAACAAGCGTCCTCGCGCAAACAAGATGTCTAAACGAAAACGATCAATATTTACAATGTTTTGTTCAAGGAACACAAAACACAACTAAAAAACTACGATGAGTACACTAACTGCTATCGTGTCTTATTGTGCCCGAACCAGTCGGTGGCACTCACAGGAGCGGAGCAAAAAAGTGACGCGGGTACCCCGTGCGAACGCTTGGGCCGGACTGAGGTCCGCGGCCGAACCGCCCCGTGGCAGCTCGTTTCACAGTTTTTCTTTTATTGTTTCAAAATGATAATTATTTTTGAAAATGTAAACATTACACATGTAAAGTCTGTAAATTGTCTATAATATTGTGAAAGAATCATTAAAATAGCTACAGGCGTTTGGAAGGAGTAGGAATTCTTACGTAAATTATAGGGAACAATGTTTTATTTTTTCCTGTCAAAAGCAACAACAATTTAAAAAATCTAAACATATTGTTCTATTCTTGACAATATTATACCAATTAACAGATTTTTTTTAAATTATTTGGGCCATTATTGTAGGAGGAGTAGGCTTTCGAAATAGGTCTATTTTGAGTTTCGGCAAAACTAATCGCCTTAAGCTGCGATCTTGCAGTGAGATACGACCACGTCAACCAGGTTTCCTGTTTAGGAACTATCATTTATCGTCGCAGCAAAAACCGTTGGCACAAAACAGTTGGCTTCTTTAACCAGCTGTGGGCAAAAAACGTGTTAAGCGTTAGTTGTGTTGCAGAAAAAGCTGAAATTTTAGAGAACGTTTTGTTACGTATGTACCTATTGATTTGATTTTGGTCTTCAATTATTATGTATTTTTTTTTCTTCCAAATTCCATTTTTTTATGACTGTTTTATCGGCGACTTTAGTTGCAGAATTGGTCGCCACGACTCTTTTATATCTTTGAACACAGTTGCTCGAAAAGTGTACTTACAAGGCCAGTAGACGTATATATGAAACAACTAATAAGTAACCATGTGAAAGCAATAAATATAATATTGAGTATTGAGTATTGATTTGTATCTTTTAACAGAAAAGATTCAAATACTCTGTTTGTAGAATATGTTATTAGTTTAAATTGATAAACGTTTTTTGTTAAAATCTGCTAGTAAAAAAAAAGTTGTTCATGATTATAGGAAATTGCACTAGTTTAGTAAAGTAAAGTATTTAAGTAGGTAGTAGTAAAGTAAAGTAGTTTACTAACTTTCAAGCTATCTAAACTAGTGCGATTTCTTTACAATTGTTCCTATAATCGTGTACAATTTTTTGTTTACTAGCAGTTGTTTTTTTTTTGGTTGCTCCATCACTTACTCGTATGGAACATTCCAACCATGGTCAAACATAAAAATAAGTATTACATTAAGTACCTACTTTATATACCTACTTGATGTATAAACTCAAGGTAGCACCAGCTCAAATATTTGTGGTTTTAGGTGCTATTAAATGGCAAACATTATGTGAAAAGTTTTTACATGGTAGAATAAATTAAAAAAAAATGTATATAAAAAAATTTGAAAAATTAATTTATAGATGAAACTAAGCAATGAATTTACAAAATTGATTGAGATTATTACAATCTACAGACATATGAGACTTTTCATCTTTATTTCTCAGGGCGGCGGGCGCAGTGCAATGCCACATAGGGTGCGTCCTAGGTGGACGTGACCTATGTGGTAATGCACTGTTCATAGGCAAAGAGTACCGCTTAACATTAGGTGGGCCACATGCTTGTTCCGTCATACAAGTAGTATAAAAAAAACTGTATTTATATACCGCAGAATATAGGTGTTTTTTTTTTCAAAAGCAAATACATAACATATTAGTTTTGCAATGATAATAATTCCGTGTCGTTATGTTGTAAATATTCGTAGCTCAGTGACAATCGACCCCGCCTTCAGGATCAGGGCGGGGGTTCAAATCCGGTAGACGGTAGTGGGTGGATCAGTAATGAATCTTTGTGATTTAAGAGCCGAACACCGTGCTACTTAATGCGTGCTTGAATATTGGAAGAGGCCTATACCACTGAGCCGCTATACTATAACCGCACTATACCACGAGCCACTGAGCCGGTCCAGCAGTGGGCAATGATTGATGATCATGATGTTGATGATCCATAGTCGTTGTGAGTGGTTAGCCGTATAGCGCCAACAAGTGGTTCGTCCGGAAGACTAGCGTTGGTTGCTAGCTTGCTGTCAACCAACTCATGCTGAGGCAGAGCCATTTTGTTACTTGAGTTACACCTCGTAACTTCATATCTGTTTCTTCTTAGTTTAATACGTGTTGCTGTGTAGCTCATGTATACAAATAAATATTAGGTATATTCTTTCTTTCTTTATTCCATACATACATAGACACACGCCTTTTCCCCCAAAAGAGTAGGCAGAGTCTCAATGGGCTTTGGTTTGCACCATCGTGGGAATATAGATGTGGCAAGTAGTGAGCTCATCGCCGCCATTGCTTCCCACGACTGATACTCAGCTAACGCTTTCTTACAGTAATAACACATTCCTTAAGCTAGCAGCTAGGATAAATCTTTTACTAACGAATCTTACAAACAAGTCCATGTTATCCCTTAGTTGGCTTTTACGACATCCAAGGGAGGAGACGGAAGGGTATATTCTTAGACCGGACACACCACAGCAATGATCCACACTTCTGCGTTGCTCCACGTGTAAGATAGATTGATAAAATTGTATGTGAGGAAATGTGAAGTGTGAAGGACGACTATACCGTGGCGCGGCGGGCGAGTAGTCGGCTGAGATCCAAGAGGTGTGAGTTCGATTCCCGCTGCGGGATAAATGTTTGCTGATCTGCTTATATTGTTCCGGGTCTGGGTGTTGTAGTAGGTACCATAGCACAGAATAAATATTAGTACAACTAACCATAGTGCTTGTATATAGTTTCTGATACCCACGTCACAGGGTATCCTAGTGTGGGATCAGGAATAGACCTATGTGACTGTTGGGTGTTATATAAAAGTCTACTGAGCCATCATCATTATCAGACGGTTAACGTCCACTGCTGGACTAGGACATCATCATCATCATCATCATCATCATCATATTTCTACTTTGATTTATTTGTTTAGAATTTATGATAATAGTATTATATATATATATATATATATTGATATGTATTCGTTTTATAATTAAATTTATATTATAAGGTGTAATGTAATCGGATTAACATAATTGCTTCATTTAATTTATTATTTCTTAAAAACTCTGTGCAGTGCCTTCTGTTTCTGCTTAGCTAATTTCTGTCCATCCAAAGGTTGCCTGGGAGAAATCGCTCTCAGCGTATAGGCCGCCCATTGTACTGTTATAATTACTTATGTTTATTTTTCATATTTTCGTTGTGTACAATAATAGTGTAGCGGTGTGATCACGAATGAAATACTTGTTTAGGATCACTGAATTTTCTTTATTTTCTAAGCTAAATGTAAGTATAGTATTATTTTATCTGTGGCCATATACATGTTTTTTGAGGTAATAATGGTTGACGGCTGACAATTCCCGTAATGTAACCATATATATAAAAAAAAATGCCAAGCTGGCAATAATAATCTATTTTTTTATATAAAAAATATATAATGTCTACCAATACTAAGCTTATTATATTTTATGACCGTAACATGTAGTGTTCAACTATCTATATATCTATAATCGGTCTGAAGCAAGGACAGATTCATTGTTTAAGAGACAAATAGATTATAAATTCATAAAACAGACAAAGGGGGACTATGTTACGGCTTGATGTTATTATAAGTACCTGCGCAACGATGTAAGAAATAACAATAATACATTTTTACTCAGGCCTTTGGGTATACGATGAATAAATCCAATAATCTAAGAGCGGCTTTGATGTTGGTTTAATATTGTCTTTGGAATTCGTTTAGTATTATAAAAATATAAACCATAGAGCAATATTTGGTTCTATTACAGAGAAATATAATCGCCTTTCATGAAATTGAAAAAGATTACAGAATGTATTTCAAGTGTAACTCTTCAGCTATGAAGATCAGTGTGAGCTATAGAATGCTTAGAATTTAAAAAACCTACCTATAGCAAAAGTTAATATATATCAAATTGAATATTGACCCAACAAAATCCTTCCTTTTCATGTAAGAAGTCGTACGGCCATTTGAGGAACATAACGTTTAGCTGATAGAAAATGTTCACTTTGAGCATATAAACACCTCCATCTCCTCCCGTGGACGTCGTAAAAGCCAACTAAGGAATTAACCGTACTTGTTAGTATGATTCAAATAAGTCGCAAAAGCTAATTTTATAGCTTTTGCGACTTATTTGAAGTCTATTCGATTACCTCATGCAGAGGACATTTTCTTAGTTTTTCTGATACACATTATTGCATAAACTAATTTTTACAAAGGACAGTCCATATTAATGGCCAACCGGAGACGGCCATTAAGATTTTAACTTTTTGAGGTGAATCCTTTACCTCAAAAAGGTTCAAGTTCCATTTTTATTCACATTTATTGGAATATAAAAATAATATATCTTCCGAATTTAGCGGACATGAAAAAGACATTAGAATAGCTGTCAGGCCTTTCCATCTTCACAACGGTTTGGGTTTTTAGGGTACAACTTTACCTTTTCTCTTCCCAATGATATTCTTATTAAGAGGGCGTATGCAGCAAAATTCTAAATTGTAGATTTGGTTTGAACAAATCGAACACAATATTCTGATAAAAATATGCATGGATACTACAGTATAATTACGAGGGATCACTGTACCAAAATACGATAGGACAATATATTCTCGATAGAATAAAACATACAATTGTTTCTAACTTTTGTCTATGTAGATTCGATTGTTTCTCAAATGTTGCACTAATTGGGTCAAAAATTCAATAAATCAAATGAATCCAATAAATCCCAAGACTTTTTTTAACATTTTACTGTCATATATATCTTACATAACCAATTAAAATGGCTTTTTCGAGTAATGCTAGGCTTTTTTTAATGAAGAGTCGGGGTTGTCACAGCGTTAAGCTTCGAGCCCTTTTGGAACAAATTAGATTATTTGCCGAGTTCTGATACAATGGGCATCTACACTAAATATTATCCATAGTATAAAACAAAGTCACTATCCACGTCTGTCTGCTCCTTTTAACTAAGCAATGGCTTTTGATGCGGTTTTCTGTATCATTATGAGATTTTTTTCCTATGTAGAATTACTTTTCGAGAGAAGACGGGGCGGATCACTGGTGTAAAATAAAAATCCTAATCACGTACCTTTACATTTTTAAAACATCCCTTAATCAATGACTTTCCTGTTACACTAAATCACTGTAGCAACGTGACCGTTAACTAAATTCATAACGCCCAAGCCCAAGTACTCGATAAAATCCAACGTGAAACTCCGAGAAAGAAGTGGGGATAATTGAAAACCCTGATCTCTCATTAAAATCTCTCGCCTTCGTCCGTTTCAGAATTAAACACGGCCATATCGCAGTCACGTCGGTGCCCACTTTTTATAACTTTTCCAGGATCATAGGAATACTAACGTATACCTAGATACGAAACTTGCATATAGTTTAATCCAAAATATAAGTCGCCCCGATTTACCTGCGCCGTAAACCAATTCCTATAGCGCGGGGACCTTATTTCTTCCAATAGCAATCACGCGCTAAAACCTTGCGCTGTTATTGATTAATCGATTTCGCGGCAAAATTGCGGCCGGCCGACTTTTAGATGTGAGCGGGACAGAGCTATACAGCGGATCAGAGTTATATTTTGGGTAAAACAGTACGACACTAACTACGCGATACCAGTTTTTCGTTGAAAGGCTTGACACGAAGATTTGCAATCATTTGTTGGTCTTATAGATAACTTTTACTAGCATTATTACATACAGTATAGAATAATTTACTGTAATATGTAAAATAAACACTAGCTGTGCCCGCGACTTCGTTCACGCGGTAGATTAATGTTTTCTTTACCATGGAACATACACAAATATTGAAGTTAAAAAAACCGGCCAAGTGCGAGTCGGACTCGCGCACGAAGGGTTCCGTACCATTAACTACAAAAACGACAAAAGAAAAAGCTTTGTACAAAAAAAAATGCTCGGAAAAAGTGGTCACCCATCCAAAAACTGACCCCGCAGAGCATCGCTTAACCTACGTTTGGAGAAATCACGTTTGTATCCCATAGGGGAGCTCCCTTAAATATTTATTTAATTCTGTTTTTTAGTATATTTTGTTATAGCGACAAAAGAAAAACAACAGATACAGCCTGGTGACAGACGGATAGACAGACAGACGGACAGCCGAGCCTTAGTAATAGGGTCCCGTTGTACCCTTTGGGTACGGAACCCTAAAAACTATTTTAGACCATTAAACTTTCATTGAAATCCGTAACCCGAAATCAGCCTTTTCGGAGCCTATTCGAGTTAAACTTTCAAATAGACAGACAACAATTCTAAAAACAGTTATATATAATTAGGCACTGTATAAATAGAAGTTTTTACTCAAATGGCATTACTTTTAAATCACAGACAGGCACTTAAATTTTATTATATATTGTTATTATTATTATTATGAGCCTGTGGTGTCCCACTGCAGGGCAAAGGTCTCCCTTCCCTCCTTCCATTTGTCTCTATTGTTGGCTATTTGGCACCAATCTGAAATATATTGGTTTCAAATAATACTTTCCTTGTAAAGTTTCTACTAAATAATTGTGTAATTAACGTCATGCTAAGTATAGCTGCATAGTTCTGTTCTTGCCAGGAATTGATGTAACAGAAGCAGAGGGCGCTATTCTCACGTCGCGTCGGTAACAAATAGTTGTAACGAGTTTCGCACCTATGCGTCAGTTTTTAGTTTATCTTTTAAGTAGATACGAGGTCTCCTTTGCACAGACTTTTGTGGGTGCTTAGGTACCTTGAAATAACCCTTCTGTTATGTTTAACCCGAGTTTTCGCGTAATGGTGAGATTAATTTGGACTTTGCGTTTGTACTTTGAATATGCTTTTGGGGACTGTTTAGATTATTCCAGTCTACTGATTTCAGTTAAAATTGCACACCATCTTTAATTAAAACTTGTACCTGCGTGGTTCTGAACGAATATTTGAAATGTATAGTAGATATAACATAGCGTAACACCCAACAATCACATATATTATCGTTATTTTATAAAAACGGGAAATTTTCACAATCAATGTTAGCACCGACATTGTTTCGACCCGTTTCGAGAGCCGATTATCGTTGATTTCACACTAGGATTAATTAAATCACGAGTTCGTTAGAAAGTTATGAATTCGAGTGAAATTATGAAGTCGTGTAATTATTATAAAAATCTAACATTCGAATTAATTGTTTTATTTTTGGCGTCTATTAATTTCGAATAATTTAAATCTTTGACATAAATCAATCAAATAAAATAAAATGTGTACCTTTGTCCATTGCTATGACGTGACGTAGACAATATCCTTGGGGATTTCATGATGAAAAGTTTTAAAATTCACATTGATGGGAAAAATATCGCAAATAATCACAAAAAACATGTAACGTAAGTGCAGCGTATCGTTGTTTTCTTAGAGATATCGTAATCAGGTTTAATACTAGGTAGATTTATCGTAGCACTAATAATATACGTAGAGTTATAGCTCTGCTTAGAGTTGTCGTAGCCCTGCGTAGAGCTGTCGTAGCACTAATACGTAGAGTTACAGCTCTGCGTAGAGTTGTCGTAGCCCTGCGTTGAGTATAATCAGTACTAACACAATATAGAAAATACACACATGCACGAAATCCGTGATACAAATATTGACACATGAAATAAGCGCGTGAAAGTTCAATTCGATTTAAAAAACATAGATTCGCGTAAAGTTATTGCGCTCTGAGTATAACCCTCAGTACATTACCATCAAAGAATTTCAAAAAGCTCACATCCATCTCCAATAGTCAGCTCATATATTTCAAGATGTCTTGAAATTAAACTTCATGTAACGACGGTTGTTTCAAGTCCAACATCATTTTGTTAAAACACTTCGATTACTTCATTTTATCATCTAATTATCCACTTTTTAACCAAAAAGGTGTACAATTAATCATATAACTAATACTAACATGACATGAGACTTTAAGAAAAAGAACAATTGGTTAACACGCGACCCGATACACGCTAGAATTCGTAAATACACCACAAAACAGGGTACAACGGAGTAGCTTGATATCCTCTATACTAGAAACGCCAATGTTAGTCTGTTACTCAATCACGCCGTATTGGTTGAACAAATTTTAATGAAATTTAGTACGCAGATAGATTATAACTGGAAGTGAGGCATAGGTTACTTTAGTTTAAACGTCTGTTATTTTGGATTGGTAGCCAGGCCAATATTTTTGATGCATCGGATGTAAGGAAATGACCTAGGTAAAGACGAATCAAATGAAAAATCTACGGTTACGACACACGGAGTCTATTACTTTTATGCCGGTGTGTCGTGAGTAATCCCGTGGCAAATACTCGTTATAAATAATAACAAAAGCCAGATTTTTGTTAACAAAATGCAGTATTTCATTAAAAACCGTATTTACAGATATATTCAAGACATAAACTGGATTCCATAACTTCCTGTAATATTCAAATATGAATAAATCCTAGGCTCGTAAATCGTAATGCACTGTGAATGTGACTTTTGTCGCTATCATTCCTACATATCTACGTAGATTTTTCACGAATATAATACGTATAAAACCGGACATTCGGCCAGAGTCTGGTAACCCTACAAAACTTTAATGTTACCTTAGCGTGTTAATAAAGAAAAACTTTAAAAGATCTGGTAAACTGATAAATAAGTTTGAGGTATGATTTGTGCAACTACTGGTGTGTAGGCATGCTAGAAGCTAGTTAGGTTTACTTTATATCATTATTTGTTGCTGCCAAGTTTTATATTCAGCCACACGAATAATAGGTTATACAATTCCAAGAGTTAAGAGTCGAGAGTTTATTGCGAACATTTTGTTTTACAAGGTCTAATAGTTTAGGTATGGCTGCAACATGAACCCTACTAGGGAACAGCAATTTTGTATGTAATCGCCAGCTGGCGAATATTATATCCTAAAGGTATAATATCATGAGATGCATAATGAACACACCACAGTTCATGATTATACTTATTCCACGTAAGGCCTTCGGCTCATGGCTTCTTCGATACATATTTTTTTTATAATTTGCGTCGCATGGTTTGTGCATTTGCCATTTTCAAATATAATTTAATGTATTTTCAATATAACTTGCAACGTTACAATCCTTCCAAGTCGTCAAAGTCACGTCAAGTCATGTTTTCCACCAAATTTTAAAAGTCACGCAATACACTTAAATTACATTTCACTACACTCGTGCTCTATTCGTTGCTCTATAGACGAGCTAAATTGGTTAAAATGCCACCAAATTTACCCGAAAATACCTTAGGAAATGAAATAAAATAACAGTAGATGAAAAATGGATTTATGAAAATGGCGTTTTTTTTAAATTACAAAACTATGTACAATTGCGTTTGACGGACGGTACATACGCATAGATATAATCAACGACGTTCGGCTGATAAATAGCTGGCATTTATGGTGCTTGTACACAGTCCGGGTAACATGCGCATGTCGAGGTGCTTGCACTGGTTACATGCATCGTGTAAACAACCGTAATTAAGTCATTAAAGATTGAGGCATTTGAGGCGAGTCCCTAATAGAAACGAAAGTTGAACGGAGTCAAGGTGAGGGCGACTAAAAGGCGCGCTTTTTTAAATCCCGTAGTTTCAGGTGTACCTCGCCTTGACTTAGCTCTTAACGACATCCCAAATGGTTTTCTCAAGTTCACCTAAAGCAAGTGCATTAAGTAAGACTGAATACAGCCAGGTGAAATAAGTCCAATAAACCAATGTGTTTATGTTTATGGAAAACTGTAAATAAGTTATTTTGTTAATATAAATAAGTAAATAAACACAAACCTCAGATGACTAAAGTGTACACTAAAGTTAATTGATTAAATTTATACTGAACAGAAAAAGCTAGCATCACTAAATCAATCAACAAGTTTAAAACAAACTTAAACACAAATCTTCTATCCTCAATAATATCCGCATAAATGTCCCGGGCGAACGCTCGACATGCCAAAAGGATTTTAGTGATATTTTTCGCTGGAACCTTAAAAATTTGTTATGCAAATGGAAAACCTTATTACACTTCCTTAATTATTTCACAGGCTTACGCTACGAACAAAGTCCCCGTAATATTTTATGACGTAATTTTACAGACTGTCTTCGAAGGCGGGAGTTTTAAGATGTCCTTAGACCCGTGAAAACATAATTTGTGTCCATTGTTTTATGCCTCGTCGAAATCATGAGCACAAAATATGAAAAAAGTGAAATAAATTTTTATTTACTTTAGCTTGGTCGAACCCACAGATTTAGCTTCTTGATAAATTACTCGAGTTTACTGCATCCAAAAGCTCGAACACTTTCTTTATCGCGGCAAAGACAAATCACGCGGAATTTTAGGATTACACGCGTAGGTACGAAACATTTTATCGGATGGAGTCGGAAAGTTTTTTCAGCGATATCTAAAGCCTCAATCTTGGTAAAAATCTTCAAACTTTCCTTCCTGGAGCTTTAATAATAGCTTTTTCATGTATCTTGCAACGATCTACGATCTTTTATTGTCTTAGCCCTTCCTTGTTTTTCTTCAACATCTTTGGAATACCATTTTTTACGAATTTAGTATTCGAATAACGTTTATTTTTTAAACCTGAATCGATCTGCATGTACACACCTCTACTCTGTTTCGAATATTCACATAAGTTAGGCGTAGCATCGAATACATTCGACTGACTGACTGGTTGTAGCCAGTCACTCAGGAATGCCGAGTCAGTAGGGAGGTAAAGGTTGGATATTTTTTGTGGCGTTGTGCAAACATCAATCCTTTACGCATTGGTATGCAGGCTGCGTGGGTTCAAATGCAAAACACTTACCCTCGCTAGGGTTCACAGCGTAAAGTTTTTCTGTCCCAGACATTATTCCAGTCTCGTAGTTTGCAGCTTTGCGTGTTTGAGGTTTGGTTTATTTTTCGGTGGAGACCCTGGTTTCATTAAAAAGTTCGACAAACTAATATTAGGAATGATTGAGTAACTTTCAATTGCGGTGGCAGAATTTTGAAGACAAAGCCTTCTTACGTACTTATAAGATGGGATATTGTCTTTTAATTGCTTATGAACCTATTCATGTTTTTTTTACAAAATAATAATTAACATTATTGAGATACATACAGCTGGATCAAAAATAGTTTATAAACTATCATACATACATACATACATAGACACACGCCACTTTCCCCGAAGGGGTAGGCAGAGCCTCAATGGGCCTCTTCTCACAGTGGATTGCACCATCGTGGAATATAGACGTGGCAAGTGATGAGTTCATCGCCGCCATTGCTTCCCACGACTGACTCAGCTAACGCTTTCTTCGAGTAATAACACAATAATAAGCTAGCGACCAGTACAAATCTTATACCAACGAATCTTTTCAACTAGTCCGGGTAATCCCTTCGGCTTTTAGGACATCCACAGGAGGAGACAGAGGGGTCTATTCTTAGGCTGGACACACCACACCGTGGCACCAATTATCAATATTTAGGAAACTTATTTACGGGGTTGTAGAAGACAATGGGATCTAGTTTTTTGTATGTTTTATTACATACATTCATAGACATACTTGCTCGAAAGGGTAAGCAGAACCTCAATGGGCCTCTTTTCACCGCGGGATGCACCATCATGGAACGCTATGGCGGTAATGAGCTCACCACTTGTCATGTCTATGTTTTATTATTTGCTAAAATTAATGCCAAAACAACATATTATTGTGAAATTGGCCTCTTCCAGATGACCGAGCTATACTTTGACCAAAATTTTGCCCCCGGGGCAGAGATCTATAGAGCTAGTTGTACTCCGTAGACAGTTATAGGGTTCCGTGAGCACGATTTGGGTACAGCATCTTAAAAAAAACAGTAAATTGAATAACCACCTTAATTTTTACAACCTTCAAGTTCTGATGACTATACAATGTTATGGAGTCAGCTATCTGATCTGATGATGGAGACGGAAGGTAGACAACGGCACTCCGCGATGGATAATAGTAGACTTGCAGTGTTCAGGCTCATTTTAGTCAGCACACCGTTCCAATTATTAATTTCAAAAAAAGCTTGTTTTAAAAATATTTTTTTAACAAAAAACTTGAACAAACAACAATTAAAACTAATAACATATTCTACAAACAGAGTATTTGAATCTTTTCTGTTAAAAGATACAAATCAATACTCAATACTCAATATTATATTTATTGCTTTCACATGGTTACTTATTAGTTGTTACATATATCTACTTAGTTACTTAGTTACTTGTTACTTGACTTAGGGAGCTTGCACATGAACCCTGTGTTTAGGGCATAGCAATGGAGAGGTAGACCGAGGTTCTCGGGCCCCTTTCGTAGGCAAGTATTATTATTTTTATCAAGTAGTTCATTAGTGTTATTGATGTCAGCTGATTATTTATTTATTCTATAAGTTTTAGTGTCAGTTGGATTATATTTATTTACATATATACGTGCCTAATTCTGCCCACATGATTCAATTCATGATCGCTATCATAACACCACGATAAAAATCAACGCTAAGAAGAGAACCTGCAAATTAACTTAGTTTGCTGAGAAGTTAATTCAGTTTGGTGACACCAATTAAAATCGTCCTCTTCGGCTGTTTTCAGAAACGACTTTCAAAGACAATTAGCTGAATCGATAATTACCTTTTACCTTTTGAGGACCTCGGGGGTACATAAAGATAAACAGTTTTTGAAAGTGCTCCTCTTAAAACTGTATAATATAATAAGATAAGTCAATACAAGCTTTTATAAAATTAGTGATCGTAACCGTGTGCTGATCAAAATGAGTCTAAACACGGCGAGTCTTAGACTACATCGAGTCTAAGACCCATCGAGGAGTTCCACTGTCCACCTTCCGTCTCCATCATCAGATCAGCTCGCTTTTACTATCATATTGTATTGTCATAGGAACTTGACATGTGCTTGACTTGTATGCCAAATTTTACTTCAATCGAAAGAGGATAACTGCTTCAAATTCAGTTGCAAGATTCCACCCAGACAAACATACTTGACTTTGGTAGAAGCAAACATACATACATTGCAAGTTAAATAAAAGCATGTAAAAAGAAAAGCTAACTACTGTTTTCGAAGATCAGTATTGTCTAGTAAAAAAAAAACATTCGATTGAAATATTCGAATGGAAGTTAGCATGTTCAAAGAACGAAGCAGTCTTTCAAAATCAATGGCTTCCGCCACGGTAAAGTACCGTGGCCTTAAAAGAAAAAGGGAGAGATTTATGGTAGTTTTTACAATTTTACGGTCAGCGAGTTCGGTTAGAACGCCGAGGGACACATTACAGGAGATATCTGAGATTTACTCCAAACTTGATGTCTTCTCTGGAGGGAAATCACGGAATGGTATCATTGTGGGATGAGCCATACGACAGCCGCGTTTAAGAGAAATTGTGCTGGAATTTTGTTGGCAAGCCTCTCAGTTTCATCAAAAGTGTACCGTTGATTTATTTCTTCGCTGGTTTTTTGAATGTTCTAAATGTACAAACCGTTGAGAGCTACCACTAGACATGCTTTGCTGTTTTTGGAGCTACCACTAGACATGCTTTGCTGTTTTTGGAGCTACCACTAGACATGCTTTGCTGTTTTTGGAGCTACCACTAGACATGCTTTGCTGATTTCAAAAGTATTGATGCATTTTATAAAAAGTCATATTAACTTTTAGTTTTTTTGTAATCTTGGACCTTAGAGCAATACGGCTTACGTACTGAAGTCTTGGATAGTATATACTCCAGACAAAGACTTTCTACTAACTCTACGTTGGACTTAGCATTCCATGTATCTCGGATCAACGCCAAAACATGGCACCTTTAAAAATTCGAACGATGATAAATGAGTACGATACACTGCCGGTCCTAACTCCATCCTTCAAATGTGTTCAATAATCAATCCGCGGTGGACGGATAAAACTTGCCAGTATTGTTTATTTTTATGAGTTTTGTTTCTCCTTTGGTTCGTACACGAACGCTGACCGGAAGTCCATTTTTTTGAGATCAGTGACCCCAGAGTTAATCGCGTGTCATTTTTGTCAAGACGAACTGAACATCGTTATCAAAATAATACTCAAAGGAGTTATCTGAAGGTCTGGTATAATCGATATCGCTACATTTTTACGCCCCTTAAAGTACAAACACACTCAAGTATCTATGTATACTTTGTTCCTATCCCTTCTATCTTAACTATTCCCTCGGTCGGACACAAACTGATATAGATTATCAACCCTCGGCCCTTCCAACAAAGGCTTTATCGAGGCTCAGTACTTCAAAACAAAAGGACGGATAAGAAGATTAGAGAAACACACTTGGTTGAAAAATGAAATAGAAAATATAGTCATTTGTGTTTAATTTTCATCTGCTCTTAAAACGCCGAGTGATTGGAATAGTTAAAATGCGTGAATAAACTTGATTGTTAACCAATTCATATCAGTTGGGATACTTAGTAGACGTTTTGCAGTCGTCGACGATTTTAAAATAACGTTTGAGTCGAAAATAATTTTATTTTTGCATGAGGGGACTTGAATGTAGGGAGGGTGCCTACTCGTTATTCTGTCTACGCAACGTTTGAAGCTAAATATGCTCTAAATTGCCATTTTCCTTCGATTTATTTTGGTACATATTTTTTTCTCAGAAAAGTAAGTAAATTACTTCAACATAAAAAGCGAGAATGTGACTTGTTTGCGAAGCCCAATTTAATGTAAATTCAATTTTGGTGTACTTGTTCTTTCAAATAATGGTCTAACTAGTCTAACAATGTTGCTAAGTTCGTTTTAACTTTCTTTCTTCTTAAAACCTTTTTTATATTACATTACCTCCTAATTAGTTAATAATTGCTTTTACTAACAGAAATAAAAATACAAAATATTAAAAAATTCAAATAATAGAGTTGATTTATCTGAAGACCGTGGTAAACGATCTAAAGGTAGCTCAACTGATCCAAATCACTACCAGACGGAAACGTCCCTAATATGCTAGCTGCATTGCCACGCTTAATGGCAATACTACTAAGCGTGGCCAAATAAGAGCAAAATCTCGGGTCACGCGCCGCTTTAACCAAACGCCCTGAAATATTTTTTCTAACGCGAAGGGCTCTGGTACCCCATGTACCCAGAGTCTCGACCCCGAAAGGCTAAAATAAGTATGCTCTATCGAAGCCTCCATATTTGCGCCTTTTAAGGTCCGCAGCTGAATCTGCCGCCGCACTGGCCCGAACTTTTATCCCGGACAGATGAGGAGGCGCAAGGGTATCAACGCATTTAGCTTCCCACACCAAAAGCCTACCCTTCTCCAACGGAACAAGAGTCATGCCGCTTACCATCGTCACGTAGCAGACCATTCGGTTCTAGAATGGCTGGAATGTTGACGCTGGTAAAGGCCCGGCGAATGATATAATTAAGGCTAGCGTGGCGGGAAATCCTACCGGCAGCCCTAGTGAACGATAATCCGTGGTGAACAAGATGATCAACCGCTGTACCATACTGGCAGTGATGAGAGGCACATCACCTTGCACCCATCCGTAAAGAAGTTGCAAAACGGAAAGAAACTGGATCCATTAAAGTACCAGTATTGTGTGGCAACATAAATAAGTGCTGGCAACATAAATCCTGACTCCCATTTGGAAACGACCAGGAGACGAGCATAATCTGTGGAGCTTGAGCACGTTAGTAACAGGCAATCAGCGTCAGCTCGCACAGAGGCCCATCCCATTGCCGTAAGAATAAGAATAAGAATATTTTATTTGCTCGAATACAGGTAACTATACTTGGTACTTTAATATATATATATAGGACAAAGTCGTGTTAGTTACACCACTTATAACCTAAGATCGGCTGGACCGATGTTAGTTATCTCTTTTTTGGTGGATTCTTCTCCGCTCCGAATAGCAGAATACGTAGTAAAACATCGGGGGGGGGGAGGGGGGCTGTTTTTCACCGGGGGCTACCTGTGCGAAGTCGGGGCGATTCGCTAGTATATTATAATTACTATTTTTTTGTTATATAAGCTTGCCACAATAGGCCCAAAAAAGGTTTAACCGTAGGGTAGCCCCAACCCTCCCATCCATCAAGAGGGTTCGGGTTTTGGGCTGCGCGGTTAAGGTTTAGAGAAAAACGGCTTAGAAGGTTTGGGCATAGTAACTATTATCTAATCTGTGGTTTGGGTTTTGGGCTGCGCGGTTAAGGTTTAGAGAAAAACGGTTTTGAATGAGGTCAACTTGACCTGAAACTCAACCAAAACTTCTAGAAGGTTCGAGGAAGTTCGAAAACTTCGGGGAGGTTCTGGAAAGTTCAAGGCAATTCTAGAAGGTTCGAGAATCTCCATAAAGGTTAGAAAAAGTTCGAGAACTTTCGAGAAATTTACAAAAGTTCTAGAACCTTCTGGAAATTTCTGAAAGTTCAAAAACCTCTAGAAAAGTTTGAAAAAGTTCAAGAAATTTCCAAAAGTTCTAGAATTACGAGAAATTAAAAAAAAAACTAGAAACTTCGAGAAAGTTCCAAAATTTCAAAACCTCTAGAAAAGATTGAAAAAGATTGAGAACTTTCAAAAAATTCCAGAATGTTATAGAACTTTCGAGAAATTTCTGAAAGTTCTAGAACCTTCGGGAATTTTTTCGAAAATAAACTAACTCAGCCTGAAAGTTTTACGTTACGGTAGCCCCAACCTCACCCTCTTATTCATGAAGAAGAATTCGATAATGTTCGAAAAAGATCCAAAAAATCCAGAAAGGTTCAATTATTTAAAATTTTCTAAATGTTTGAATACCGTTGATATTTAAACACACAGACACACTAATATTATAAAAGCGAAAGTTTGTGTGTGTGTTAGTGTATGAGTGTATTTGTTACCTCTTCACGCTGAAACGGCTGGACGGATTTGGATGAAAATTAGTGGGAAAATTAGCTTAGAACCAGAAGATTTACATAGGGGGGAAAGGTAGGAGGGGAGGGGTTCAACGGGGCTACCCGTGCGAAGTCGGGGCGAGTCGCTAGTATCTTAATAAACCTACGAAAGTAGGTTCAAGGTCTATCTAGTTACTGGCTCTAAATTTGGATCATCACAATTCGAGTACATTAGATTACACAAGTATCTCAACAAGGCACGCTCGTCTAATAAATTCAGCCAAGTACAAATCGAACTTGCGCACAAGTTGCCGTGCCTTAGAAAAGTTCGTTGGTAAAATACTAAATTATTGGTGTGACTAACTCATGAGTTGTAAAAAAACATTTATATATTCGTCCTGTCGTATATCTCTCACGTATATGCGCGTATATGTAGGCCACCAATTGTACTGTGTTTTTTTTTATAAATCCCGCCCACAATATAATTTTAATCTACCTATCCACGATGATATATAGCATATTTTGTGAAATCAAAATATTCAAAAAAATTCAAAAATTTTTTTCGATTCTTAATTCCGCATGATGGTTCTACTGAGCCTTGATAATCCGAATGAAAAAAAACCCAAGTGTGTGGCATCTGTACGGAATCCCGCGAAGGAATTTCGAAAAGGAATTCCGTTACGGTATTCCGGGTGTACGTGGAGGGCCTAAGTGTAGTGCCTTTCAGATAACATGTGTATGTTCTCCTTGCGGCTGAAGCTTCCGCTACGGACTCGCTTTGCTCGCGAAGGTGTGGCGCGAAGCTTTAATTTTGCTTAATCTATTGTGTTTTTGTAAGATTTGTTGGTATAAAATTTGGCCTGGCTGCTAGCTTACTATGGAATGTGTTATTACTGGAAGAAAGTGTTAGTTGAGTCAGTCGTGGGAAGCAATGGCGGCGATGAGCTCACCACTTGTCACGTCTATATTCCACGATGTTGCAACCCACTGTCAAAAGCGGCCCATTGAGGCTCTGCCTACCACTTCGGGGAAAAAGGCGTGTGTCTATGTATGTATTGTGTTTTTATATCAAAAAATATAATTTATAGAAAACCCTTACTCTAAGGCAATAAAAAGTGATAACAAACAGAAGTATGTAAGGACAGGCATCTGAGCTAGAGCCAAGTTGCCCTCTTGAGGCACGGAACCTTAAAAAACGGGTAAACCTCCTCAGAAAACACAATAAATCTCCCGCTCACATAACTGAGCTAATAAAGCGGGTGCACGGCATCCTAGCCCTTTCATCTCGGCACAGCAGTAAATCTAACGGCTCTTACATACCACTACCGCGTGCTGATTTAATGAAGAACTTAAGGCGTTATAGGTTCACGTAACTAATGGCTGCAAATGATGATGATGATATAATTTAACTCTTGCAGGGTCTAATGGCTGCTAATGATGATGATATAATTAAACTCTATTGAGGTATAATGGCTGATGATGATTATGATATAATTAAACTATTTTAGGGTCTAATGGCTGCTAATTACGATGATATAATTAAACTATTTGAGGGTCTAATGGCTGCTAATTATGATTATATAATTAAACTATATTGAAGCCTAATGATGATGATGATGGTTGATGATGATTATGATATAAATAAACTATTTTAGGGTCTAATGGCTGCAAATGATGATGATGATATAATTAAACTCTTTTAAGGTCTAATGGCTGCTAATGATGATGATATAATTAAACTCTTCTAAGGTCTAATGACGGCTAATGATGATGATATAATTAAACTCTTTTAAGGTCTAATGGCTGCTAATGATGATGATATAATTAAACTCTTCTAAGGTCTAATGACGGCTAATGATGATGATATAATTAAACTCTTTTAAGGTCTAATGGCTGCTAATGATGATGATATAATTAAACTCTTCTAAGGTCTAATGACGGCTAATGATGATGATATAATTAAACTCTTTTAGGGTCTAATGACGGCTAATGATGATGATATAATTAAACTCTTTTAGGGTCTAATGGCTGCTAATTATGATGATATAATTAAACTCTTTTAAGGTCTACTGACTGCTAATGATGATGACATAATTAAACTCTTTTAGGGTCTAATGGCTGCTAATGATGTTGATATAATTAAACTCTTTTAAGGTCTAATGGCTGCTAATGATGATGATATAAATAAACTCTTTTAAGGTCTAATGACTGCTAATGATGATGACATAATTAAACTCTTTTAGGGTCTAATGGCTGCTAATGATGATGATGATATCATAAAAGGTCTAATGGCTGCTAATCATGATAATATAATTAAACTCTTTCAGGGTCTAATGGCTGCTAATGATGATGATATAATTAAACTCTATTGAGGTCTAATGGCTGATGATGATTATGATATAATTAAACTATTTAAGGGTGTAATGGCTGCTAATGATGATGATATAAAAACTCTATTGAAGCCTAATGGCTGATGATGATTATGATATAAATAAACTATTTTAGGGTCTAATGGCTGCGAATGATGATGATGATATAATTAAACTCTTTTAATGTCTAATGGCTGCTAATGATGATGATATAATTAAACCCTTTTAAGGTCTAATGACGGCTAATGATGATGACATAATTAAACTCTTTTAGGGTCTAATGGCTGCTAATTATGATGATATAATTAAACTCTTTTAAGGTCTAATGACTGCTAATGATGATGACATAATTAAACTCTTTTAGGGTCTAATGGCTGCTAATGATGTTGATATAATTAAACTCTTTTAAGGTCTAATGACTGCTAATGATGATGACATAATTAAACTCTTTTAGGGTCTAATGGCTGCTAATGATGTTGATATAATTAAACTCTTTTAGGGTCTAATGGCTGCTAATGATGATGATGATATCATTAACATCTTTTAAGGTCTAATGACTGCGAATGATGATGACATAATTAAACTCTTTTAGGGTCTAAAAGCTGCTAATGATGTTGATATAATTAAACTCATTTAGGGTCTAATGGCTGCTTATGATGATGATGATATCATTAACCTCTTTTAAGGTCTAATGGCTGCTAATGATGATGTAATAACTAAACTATTTAAGGGTCTAATGGCTGCTAATGATGTTGATATAATTAAACTCTTTTAGGGTCTAATGGCTGCTAATGATGTTGATGATATCATTAACCTCTTTTAAGGTCTAATGGGTGCTAATGATGATGATATAATTAAACTATTTAAGGGTCTAATGGCTGCTAATGATGATGATATAGTTTAACTCTTTTAAGGTTTAAGTAATGTCTCTGTTAAGCTGTAGAATTTTTATGTTTTTTATGAGTTCTCATAGTTTGCAAGATGATATATGAATATATATGGTATTCCTAAACTTTTTGTGCAGTGAAATCATAAATTCAATACAATATTTGAATTACTTCACTAGAAAAATAAACATCTAATTGTTCTAGGGCCATGCGGTGACGTAGATTCGAAGCATTCGGTGGCACGTCGCCTCTCGACGTAGTGTGAAAGCTCCAAGAAGGTGCCGCGTCGTGATGTATCCTCGGCATTAATGGAATGACGCGGCCCACGATACACAGCACTTGTAACGAGGATCACAATTTGTATCTAGTTTCGGGGCTCATCTTCTAGGAAGCTTGTGAGAGATTTCAAATACGTTCATGTTGTGGCCAAGTTTTTCTTAGAAATCTACGTTGCATAGAGTTCTTGGATGATTATAAGTTGGATCACTATCTGATCTGATCATGCTGCTCATGACGTCAAGCGGTCAAGTGCGAGTCGGACTCGCCCATGAAGGGTTCCGTAGCAGCAAGTAACATAATATAAAAGTTCTTGGATGGATTACGATTTATGACGTATTAAAAAAAAACTACTTACTAGTCTCGTATTCTGTTTGTTCTGTTTGTTTTTTGTTTGTGCCAAATAAATGTTTTTCATTTCATTTCTCGTTCAAACTAATTTTGGTTACATCATATTTTTTTTTTAGTTTTATAATTCTCTTATTTTAGAAGTAATGGGTGGGGACACACTTTTTACCACTTTGGAAGTGTCACTCGCGCAAACTATTCAGTTTAGAAAAAAAAAAAAAAAAAAAAAAACTCAACATTATTTTTGAAGACCTATCCATAGACGACCTCTGTGGCGCGGCGGGAGAACGTTCGCCTGCGACGCAGGAGGTTGCGGGTTCGATTCCCGCCTCGGAACAAATATTTGTGCGATCCGCAGATATTTGTTCAGGGTGTTCTGGGTATTTTCTATATATAATAAAAATATCTATCTATGTAATATATTGTATTAAGTATATCAGTTATCTAGTAACCATATCACAAGCTCTGCTTAGCTTGGGGCTAGATAATGTTGTGTGAACTGTCCAGCAATATTTATATTTTTTATTTTATTTATAGATATCCCACACGCATAGGTTTGATGAAAAAAAAAATTGTGTTTCAGTTCTAAGTATGGGGAACCCCAAAAATAATTGTTTTTTTCAATTTTTGTGTAAAAATCTTAATGCGGTTCACAGAATACATCTAACTACCAAGTTTCAACAGTATAGCTCTTATAGTTTCGGAAAAAAAAAGGCTGTGACATAGACGGACAGACAGACAGACAGACAGACAGACAGACAGACATGACGAATCCATAAGGGTTCCTTGTCGTTGACTACGGAACCCTAAAAAAACAAGTAAGCACATATCACCCCCTTGGTAATAAGCAACATGGCTGATAGTACCAACCTCTCGGAAAAATGTACGCGTTCTGACATGTCACTTCCTTGATAATAAGCAACATGGCTGATAGTACCAACCTCTCGGAAAAATGTGCGCGTTCTGACATGTCACCTCCTTGATAATAAGCAACATGGCTGATAGTACCAACCTCTCAAAAAAATGTGCGCGTTCTGACATGTCACCTCCTTGATAATAAGCAACATGGCTGATAGTACCAACCTCTCGGAAAAATGCGCGCTTCCTGTTACACACTCCCGTCCCTTTTCACGAAATCACTCCCACAGATTGCAGGAAAGCGAGAGGAAAGATTATACACATAAAAAAAATACATAGGACACCATAACGGTTGTCAAATGCTTCTTTTTTTTTGCTATTGTTAAACGCTGAGTTGGTGAACCCTTTTGTGGCTTACGTCGGGCAAACACACAAATTGTCATACTTTTGTATAATTTTTTTTTAAATATAGTACTTCTTATCTTCTTTGCTGATTTGTTGATGTGTGTCTTTTTGTTTTGTATAATCACAAACAAACGTTTCCGTTCTTTCTTTATTTCATTCTTTTTATTCAACGGCATAGGTTTAAGGTTTAAGGTTTTTAAGGTATCCCATCACATTACGAGTGGATTCATTCAGGTGTGGGCTCACGGTAATACCTGCTACATTTCAGTAAATCCTCAAAGTCGGATTCATCCCCTGTACACAACGATACCCCTTTGAGCGCAGCATACGAATAAAAACACACTATTTCGTGCAGCAGGATATAAAACCAAAAAACATCGTTAATGAACTGCGAACGTCGCAATATTTTATATGTAAGCGAATATTATTCCACGTGTCTCCATAATTAAAATATGACCACAGTAAAAAATATTCCCCAACGTTATATTGTACAAAATTTACATTTTGTTCGCTGTGTGACACATTTTATTCAACTTGCACTCCGTAGGTAAATACTTAAGAGAATATGAAATTTTTAATATCCTCAAGACAAGCGTTGCTCACGCTCTCAGAGGGTTGCTTCAATATTTTATGAATACTTAAAACTGAATTAGATTTTTATCTACGGTTTGAAAATTTTCAATTTGAAGCACCATTTAAAATTAAGAAACTTTGGTGGACTGTTTGTGAGTTAATAATTAAAAGGTAAATTTAGTAACGAAACTTACAAGTTTTAATTAGTTTAAACTCTTCTGAACACTTTATAATTTGACATAAATGGGTTTGAAACTTTTATCTCGAGATTAAAATACAAAGGAGTAATATTCGTATTATGTCGAGAATCACAAAACGCGCATTTAAATTCAAGTTTCGACAGAGTTTTGTGTATTTGATAATATTAGGAACAAGTTTAGTTTTTCAAAAAGAAATTGTGGCGTCTGACTGAAGCGTTGCTTCTCATGAAAGCTGGCTCTTATCTGGCTACGCATTGGCATTGCAATTCAGCGTGGCAATGTAGCAAGCGTCAGGAATACATCTTTGGTTGGCCTTAATCGATCATTTGTAAAAAAACATGTTATGAACTTACTTGTGATATTCTATTAGTGTTACTGTAAATAAGTACCTAAGTGTAATTCGTTGTTCATTGAATTCTTAGAATTAAAAAATAAGATAATTAACAATGATAAATTTATTTATTCACAAATAGAGTTATTAATTGAAGGTCGTTTATTGTTATTTTTTATATGACTAGTGACTGCCCGTGTCTTCACTCGCGTTTTACCAGGTGAAAAAGTAACATTTAGCACAGAATAAATAATAAGTTGCCTGTTGCTCATTCCAGGTTAATCTATCTGGTTACCATATTTCATAGAAATCAGTTCAGCCGTTTCGGCATTATTGAGGACAAACATCCAGATATTATAACTTTGTAATTTATAATATTTGGATTGCAAGGTTCTCGATACCTAATTGCTAATGTATGTTTTGTAGGTTGGTTAGAATGATGATGATGCTAAAATGCACAGCGCTAAAAATATATATCAATCGATAGGTATGTAAAGCCACGTAAGGTGAAGGGGTTGGTCTTAACTCAATACCTAAATTCTAAACTACTCAAATCAGTATTAACGTTTGACCGAACTCTCTAATGCGTGGGACATTAGCGGATGCAATGCAAATGGAATATCCATGTTCAATAGACGTGACCCGGACCGGATCTTGTAACCCGGATAAACCGACTTTGCTTCAGTGGATAGAATGCTTGATTTATGTCAATTTAGATTTAGAGAATACCTACTTACCATTACTAAGACTCATTTAAAATGCTGTTTACAAACCAAACCCAGTTGGGTCCTTGTTCGTCCCCATGCGCAGATCTTAGGTTTAGTAGTAGTAGAGCTTTTCTGTGAAAGAGTTCGTCCGGGGAAGTTCTACCTATTTCTGCCGCAACGCAGTAGTGCTTGCATTGCTGTGTTCCGGTTCGAAGGGTTCCACTCACCTGATGTTACGCGGTACGCTTAATATGAGGTGAGCCATATACTTTTTCCGTCATTCAAAGTTGTAAAAAAAAAAATTTTTTGTGAAATACTTTTTTTTCAATGCAAGCTTTTTTTAAATTAGTGATCGTAACCGTGTGCTGATCAAAATGAGCCTAAACACGGCCAGTCTACTATTATCCCTCGAGGAGTTCCGTTGTCCACCTTCCGTGTCCATGATCAAATAAGCTCGCTGTCACCATCATATTGTATTATCATCGGAACTTGACAGGTATGCCAAATTTCAGCTCAATCGGTTGAGGATAACTGCTTTAAAATTCAGTTGCAACCCGGACATACATTGCAAGATATAAAGCTTGTAAAAACAGTGAGGGATGAAAGTCCTTAAATGTATGTTTTGACCGATGATGAAAGAACTAGTATGGTGAAAGGGAGGGAGTTTCCCTTTCATGAACATGTAACATAATTGGTATATAGGATATTTTATGCCAGTTTTCTCAAAAAAATCTTTGCTGTTTGATAGCACGTATAATATCTTTGCAGAAAAAAATATTTTTCGAAACAATTTTTTTAAGAAGTGTTGATGGTTATGCTGGGGAAATTATTAAGCAGAAACATGTGTTGATCAAAATGAGCCTTAACACGGTCAAATCTTCATATTAATATCGTTTTTATTCGTGTTAATATCAAGTTTGTAACCTTTACCGTTATTGGGTGAGCGTGTAACGCAACGACTCCAAAGTTTTAACATAGCGCCTATATTTTGCCATAAAGATTACGCTAGTAGTAATAGTTCAATGATCGATGCAGTACCTCATAGGTCATGCCCACCTAGGACGCACCCTATGTGGCATTGCACTGCGCCCGCCAATGGTTGTAAACCCACTTGTAATTTTTAGAACACGCTGCTATAATCGGAATATCAACTTTGATATCACAAACTATACAGCTGAATGGGTTGCTATGTTAGTACGTGCAAATTCTGGGTAACATAAACACACTGATGTTAAACAGAACTCCCATGTGACACTATACCTCTCTAAGGGATCAGGTGATAGTAATTCCGAGGCATCTTTGTATGCATGACCGATATCAAATACCAAAAGGCCGGACGCATTTCAAAGATAGGTAGTACGTACGTGGAATGTAAAGGACAGACGGATAAACGAAAGCTAATATTTAGATACGGTCTCCATTCGCAACCGCCACATGACCAACCAAGATAAGAGCTGTAAAACGTACGTGTGTACGCTTTGTTTCTGCCGCAACATTCAAATGGGATATTTTTAGGGTTCTGTTCCTCGAAATGTACCTACGGAACCATTATAAGATCACTCATGTGTCTGGGTATCTGTCTGTCACATCTTATTTTATCTCTGTACCAAAAACCAACTAAGAAATTTGGGATTTATAAATAGTTAGGTAAACAAATCCTGTACTGCCTATAGCGTAAAAAAAGGAATTCTGAACTTGTGGCGCATTTTTTTTTTAAACTTCTGTGATCATTTGACGTAACAAATGAAAGGGCTCGTTATGAGGAATACAAAAACTTTTTTTATAATCTTTTGTTAAAGTTTATATGAAAAAAACTTCACGTGGACGAAGTCACGTGCATTCTACTAGTAAAATAAATAAATAAATACATAAAAGCTTTATTCAGACCTTGCACAACAGAAATTAACTTAAATGGTACAAATTTTTAAAACTTCAATATTTGGTTTGTTTGTTAGTAGTTTTAGGTAGAGTTTCTTAAAAAAAAACAGATAGTATTTTTTTTAATATTTAATTACTTAATTTATATTTATTTTTCTGATGCCTTGATGATTATAATTATGTAAGCAAGTTGTGTTGTATTGTCTGCCATCATTGGCCTTATTATGTCGTCTTTGTTTTAACTACCTTATGTTTATGCAAAATGTTTAGTGCACGATGTGTTCATCTGTAATTGGAATTGCATGTTAATTAGATCTTAAGCTAGCAATAGTAAGCACCCAACCATGTAAATTCTGTTGATGTTCCATAATAAAAATTAAAAAATTAAAAAATTAAATTAAGTGTTATTTTTATTTTGTTAGTATTATTTCATATTATTTGTGTTCTGTGCATGAAACGCTTTTAGCGGTAAAAGCCTCCTCCAGCTCTTTTCACCTCTCTCTTTCTCTAGCGGCTCTACTCCATTCATTGCCTGCTACTTCTACTATGTCGTCACTCCATCTCTTGTAAGGCCTACCTGGCTTACGTTTCTTGTGGATTGGGTACCAGTTTCTTACGGTTTTGGACCATCTTTCATCTTTAACTCGCTGGACGTGTCCAGCCCATTTCCACTTCAATTGCAAAACTCTTTTCACTGCGTCTTTAGCCTTGGTCTTCTTCCTTATTAAACTGTTCTTAACCCTATCTTTCAATTTGAGGCCTAGGTAGCTCCTTTCCATACCTCTCTGGCATACTTTGATCCTTTCCAGATTATGCACAGTTAGAGGCCATGTTTGACAGGCGTATGTGAGACACGGAAGCAGACAGGTTTCCATGGCTTTAGTTTTAAGTTTTGTAGGCAGGTTGCTTTTGAAAATCTCTTTCATTGCCCTGTACTTGTTCCAGGTGTTTTTCGTTCTTCGTTATATCTCTTGTTCCGTACAGGCTTTGAAAGAGATCAGTTGTCCTAAATATATATAGCCTTCCACGTATTCAAGACCTGCAGATAGTAGAGTCATAGGTACCATTTGTCTATTTGTCATTATCTTCGTCTTGTCTTTGTTAACTTCCAGACCAACCTTTCTACTTTCTTTGCACAATGATTCTATCATTGATTGCATTTCGTATGGGTCTTCCGAAAGCAACACAATATCATCAGCAAATCTCAGATGTGATAAGTATCTGCCGTGTATTTTCAGGCCTTTGTTTACCCAGTTTAGTACACAGAAAATTTGTTCAAGCACGGCAATAAAAATCTTTGGTGAGAGGGGATCTCCTTGCTTTACTCCTTTTTCGATTCTGAAACTCGCTCCTGGATGTTCTAGAGCGATTTTTGAAGTACTGTATTTGTATATTTGTTTTATGAGGTCAATATACTGTTTGTTTATGCCTTGTAAAGATAGAGCTTGCCATATAGAACTGTGGGATATTGAATCAAAGGCTTTGCTGTAATCTATGAAGCATAGGTACAAAGGCTCATCGTATTCTCTATATTTTTCTAGTATGGTTTTAAGAGTGTGAATGTGGTCCACGGTAGAAAAACTATGCACAAACCCTGCCTGCTCTACTTGTTGACTTTCGTCAATAACTCTGGTAAGATGTCGTAGTAGAGTCGTAGCGAATACTTTATACAGACAGGACATAAGACTGATAGGTCTATAGTTGGATATGAGCTTAGGGTTTCCATTTTTGAAGAACAGTACTATATCAGTGCATGTCCACTGTTTAGGTAATTCTTTCTTTGCAAGTATCAGATTAAATAGGTTTACAAATGGTGTCACTAGAGCATTCTACTAGTACAACATATCAATTATAAACTTGAGTGTCATATTATAAAGTGCGGGGATTTCCCTGTTTCCATGTACGAAACAGGAGGCTGCATAAATGCATTCATTGATGCACGCTTTTATCTCTATACCGTTTACATTTGTTACGTACATGGAAACAGGGAAATCCCCGTATTCCAGAGCAGTCTGCGTTTCCACCAAAGATGTGCGAGGTAGAAGAGCGGTGCAAGGATGCGTAGCGAGGCTGTGGAACGATGTGAGTGTTTCCACTAGAGATATGTGCTAGGCAGCTGAGCGGTGCGAAGATGCGTATTAGCGATGCTGTGAAACGGTGCGCAGATGAGCGGTGCGAGGACGTGTAGCGGGCTCTTTTCAGATGCGAGCGAAAACTCCTAACGTGAAAGCTCGCACCCATCCCTCGCACACATCCCCCGCACACATCCCTCGCTTGTTTTGTACGTATAAAAACCTCGCTCTGAGAAGCCGTTTCCACCAGAGCTGCGCTGAGCGAGGCTAGGTAAATGAAGTGATTCTATTGGTTCTTAACAAACACATCCCTCGCTACGCATCGTCGCTCATCTCTTGTGCGAACGTAGCCTTAACAATCTAGCCGTGCTATATAGTCTAGTAACTTTATACATCACTAGTATGCGTCAAATCCGGTAATTCAGATTTTTTGCAGACTTGTTTATGATGTTGGCCTTATGAATAATCCAAGTATTTGACATCAAGCGCCGGACGCATCCTTGTAAAAAATCGAAAAAAACTTCTTTTTTTCAGTTTTAGCGATTATAACCCTAAAGGACTAGTTTTTGAGAAAACTTTCTTAGGACGTTTTTAAAGTAGGCTAAATTTTCTACAATATGATACTATAACTGTATCTGTAGACCCAATAGTTTCTGAGATTAAGCCTTTCAAAATTTATCATTGTTTTCGAACTTCGCAATTTTTTGCAATTCAGATGGCATATCTCCATAAGGGGATGGTGGTGAATCGTCGGAGTCTTTTGCCCACAAGTCATCCTCCATTTCGACATCGGACAGATCGTCGCCTTCTGGGATATCTACTACTGCAACAACACGTATATTATCACAAGAGGCCCCGCTGCAGTTCCTGCAGACTGATGAGCATTTTAATCCTGCCTTCCTGCAGCTGCACGCGTTCCCACAACCCTTCGTGCACCCGCAAGAAATCATCCGCAAGAGGTGTTGTGGGGCTGCATCTCTGGTCATCATTTTGGAGTTCACTTCATCACGCTAGAGTTATTCGAGTAACGTCTAAAATAATGCAAAAAATAGCGAAGTTCGAAAAAAAATATAAAATTTGAAAGGCTTAATCTCAGAAACTATTGGGTCTACAGATACAGTTTTAGTATCATATTGTAGCAAATTTAGTCTAATTTAAAAACATCCTTCGAAAGTTTACTCAAAAACTAGTCATTTAGGGTTATAATCGCCAAAACTTGGAAAAAAAAAAACGATTTTTGACAAGGTTGCGTTCGGCGCTCGAGGTCAAAAACTTGGATTATTCATTAGGTCAACATCATAAACAAGTCTGCAAAAAATCAGAACTACCGGATTTGATGCATACTACCCCATACTTTCAGACGACAAAGTTACTGGACTAATAATTATTACATTACCTTGGAATCGTTGGGTAATCGTGTTTTGTTTTTCGTCATTCGGTCGAATTTGAATCTGCCTGTCAATAAAAAAGACAAAACACTGTGTGACTGTTCCAAGGATATTTCGCGTTTTATAGTAGCACTGTAGACGTTTTAAATTGTCAGAACTATTTGCCATTATTATTACCTAGTAGTCACTCGAAATGTATCTGCTATTTTTTTTCCCGTCGGAACGGAGCGGGTATAATGCGTTTAGGGTGAGAGGTTAGTGTTTGTATGCGCAAACAAATGTTCCCACTTATCTCCAAAACGCTTTGACCGATTTAGATACGGTTTTCTTTATATGAACGATGATGTTTGCGAGATGGTTCTTAGCTATGTTTAATGCCACCAAAATAACTGTTCAGGTAGTAAAAATTGGAAAAAAAAGTAAAAAAGGAACACATGAATTATGGAACAACAATTTATATTATGAACGTGGAATATTCTTGTAATAGATATACCGTCTCTTCCTATTGAATTTCACAAAATGGCTCCACTAGCAACGCTGTCATTTGAACAGATAAGTTGGTGGAACTATGTGGGGCATAAAGCGGCGACATCGTTTTCAATACAAAACAGCCCGGATAGCACTTCTCTTTACTTTAGATTTCTATAACCTTATTCGTCAATTATCCATATAACACTTTTGTGGAAACGGTCTCGTTGTATTTCAAGCCCGGCAGGCAGGAACAGCTTGTTATACAACTGAAATGTTCGTTGCAAGCACGTAACGTTTTCATGGCGTGCAACGCGAACTACGAATTGCGTTTGCATTGCATAGTTTGAGCACGGAATAAAAATATTCGCAGTTAGTTTTAAGCATCTGATTTTAAGTTTTTACGGTAGTTATTGTCGTGCTAGATAAGTTTTTATTGAACATGTACAGTCATAAAGAACATAGTTTCTTGTTTAGTTTACGTCTGTAATCGATGTTCGAGGACAATAATAAGTTAAAACCCGACCAAGAAAAACTGAAAAAAATCGAATCAAAATTTCGGGGAAGGCCAAATAGACGATTCCGCAGTAAAGGTCTTCAATTTAATTAATAGTCTTTTGTATAAGTTTTTCTAAACAAAAATCGTTGATTGAAATGTTAAAGTGGATTGCCTTTGCTACTTAATCGGATGTTTTTTTTTTCAAAACACATGTTTTGCTTCTATAACCACAGTTGAATATTTAAAATATTTCGGACTGTTTCAAATTCATTCTAAACTTTGAAATATTTTGGAATGTTTTACAGACATTCTAATATATTGGACTATTTGTTCACATTGGTTGAATCCACTGTTTATAAACAAACCACGGCCGAATAACGAGTAAACACCTCCACAAGGAATTTGATTTATTGTCCATAGCAAAGCAGCTCGTTAAAACTCCTCAAAACAAAGATGCCAATACCACAATGATTGAATGAAACTCGCAGAACGTTGTAATAGTTGCCAGAGGCAGACGAGCTTTGAACTCCCCGTCCTAACTCCTGACGCTTAATGAAAAGCCAGTTCGAAAACAGACGTTGGACCTTTTGTTTAGAGAAAATTGTCAAGTCCCCCAACTCCAGGAAAAATTCGCACAAATTGGGAACGCGACGCGTATTATTAGTACTGTTGGGACGTGAATTTGTATGATGAGTTTTTAATGCAATTGTGAGATACAATTCACAGCCTACGTCCTCACAGATCCGTGTAACATTACTTCCTACAATGTCTTTTTTGAAGACATTTTATCTGTTGTAAGAAGGTGTGAAGTCATATTCCAGTTAAACATAAGCCAATGTGTCATGCCAATTTAAATAAACTAATAAATAATGCTGGACAGTTCACACAACATTACCCAGCCCCAAGCTAAGCAGAGCTTGTGTTATGGCACAGAATATATAATAGTACAAGTTATGGCTACTAGATAACTGATATACTTAATACAAAACATTACGTAGATAGATATTTTTATTATACATAGAAAATACCCGGAACACCCTGAATAAATATCTGCAGATAGTAAAAATATTTGTTCCGAGGCGGGAATCGAACCCGCAACCTCCTGCGTCGCAGGCGAACCTTCGCCCGCGCGTCACAGAGGTTGACTTTAAGGTGCATTCTAGTCTTCACCAGGACGAACAGCCCCTTATCGAAAGCATCTGACCACTTTGACCACGCTCTATGACGTATCTCTATATATTCTAATCATACATTGACAATCTATGTTACATACGTGACGTAAGTACTCTTCGCAGCTTTCCACCGCTGGCCTCAACTTAATCAGACACAGCACAAATTGAACAGCAAGCGAGCAATTATTCGTACCCTTTTTGTCAGACCTCTCGACTCTTTCATGCTCTCTGAGAAGACATAGTTTTAATTGCAGTCGTTTTAAAGCACGCAAAGAGACTTGTAATTAAAATTTAACTCTTGGTGTTTTAAGAGTTGATGGTTACAGGTAGCCGTATCTGCCACCGGCTTATTTTCCTTTATGGTTTCTTAAGTAGGAAAAAATGTAAGGACTATTTTGGTTAGACGCCATATAATTTGGTTTGCTTTTCATATTTTACTCTTATTACTATCAGATATTTTAACTTGGCTTTGAAATTTCCATGTTATTAAGAAATAATGGCTTTATTTTCAAAGTATTTACTAAACCTCTGGAATATTTACACACCAAGCAATAAGTGAAGTGAAACAAACTTTAAGATAACTGTGACGTGGAAACCACCCGAGTAAATACTCAGATAGTTTTACAACAATAATAAATCAAGGAGTTTGAGAGTTGCTCGGATTTTGCTACACTTAATGCCTTTGCATTTGGAAGTTGAAAGATGGAAGTAAGAAGCATGCTGTCTGATAAACATTAGTGTGGTGGGTTATTTGTTTTTAAAGTGATAGCCCACTCTTAAGGGAGAATTCTTAGATATTTTGTAATGTCCCAAAAATTACTAACCATTCTCCTTGGTACGGAGATTATTTGGTGAGAGTGGTTGGTTAGTGGATAAATGGGGGTTGGTAAGGGGGGAGGGGGACGTGGGGGTTGACTGCTTTTCATTCTGTATGAAGCCGGGGCGAGATGCTAGAGATATATATGAATGACTCCCTTATTTAATTAACTAGCACGAGCCCTAAGCTTCATGTAGTTGAAAACTCTTCTCCTTTGAACTGGTGAAATGATGCTCATGAATTACCTTTTTCAAGCAAATGTAAATGTTTTCGAAGTCACCAGTGGCAGGTATAATTTAATTTTCTCTGAGGGGAGCCGAGTTGATTATAAATTTAATTTTATGTAGGGATTGACGTACGGACCACTTGTTATTCTGCCGGCACGGTTTATCGGGCCTGATGAGCTGCTTGACATGATATAAGTGATTCGTATATTTTGGATACGCTGATTTTGAGCATCAAAAAGTGGAGATGAAATTTTGATGGCATTAATTCGCGTCTCGTTCTGCCCCTCGACGTGTCTTGCATTTACCAATATCTGTGCTCATTTTGATCAAATTTATATATTTTATTCAAATTTTCCACAATCTAGCCAAACCTTCCAAATGACTGTAATGGTTAGGTCTTAGAATTGTCTTGAATAGTTGATCTCACTGATCCGATTCCAAAAAGTCTTTCACTATTAGGAAACTACACTATCCCTGAGTGCTGTAAGCTATGTTTCCGCACGCGGCTATGCTCACATTGTGTTGTTAGTTCCACTCAAATCTGTAACGGTTGAGCAGATTTCGATGATATTTGTTATTTGGATGAATGATGTTGGGGGTAGGAGAGGGGTACAGGAGACTGCTTTTTATTTCACCTCGCGTGCAAAGCCATAGGAAAAATGCTAGTATTAATCATATAAAAGCATCGTCACCGTCTGGATCCCATCAACATGTTCCAAATATCACTGAACCTTCTAAATTGTTAATCATATTCAGTCGTTTGTAGGTATATATTACAAATTACATTTGTGGGGATTTAATGTAGGGTCTGAATACAAGTTATAATATTTTAATTATGAGAGCTTAACAGATTTCAAAAGGATTTGTTCTCTTTGTTATTATTTCACATTTCCGATATAATTTAAGACGAGAATTTAGTTAACTGTAGGTACAGTTATATTATCTGTCACCCCTAGAGATATGTAGGGAGATATGTATCTTAGTACGAATCTAATTTCGGTATAAATTATGACGAGATTTTAGTGATGAAATATGCATGGTGTAATAATATGGTGGTAATATCCCTAAAAATGAACTAATGAGACTAAAAAGTATCAGTAGTTCAATCAATTTAACTGATAGTTGATCTACTGAGAATAGACCAAAATATCCACTTGTAGGTATGAGACCTGTATACGAGTGAACACGAAAATTTACTTTTTAAATGAAAATGCTAGAAATATAAACCTAAGCACTTGTCAAAGGTGACCTCTTTACTCAACTTGACTTTAATCACGATATTGCTCCCATGTCGATACATTCGCTGACTATTTTATTGAGAATATTCAAGGTATCAATAATCTAGGTACAACATTTATTTTTTAGCTCTTGCGGAGTTTGTTGTTGTCTTATGTTTTTGTTTTATTTTTAATTAAACAAAATTAAATTTTAAGAGGTCACCATCGCCTATACACATAGAGAACATGGCAACATTTTCGTTGCGTCGCCTACCATGTAAGAAACTTTACACGTTTTTTTTACACACTTTTCTCATTTTTTTTTGAGGTGGCCCTTGTCGTAAGCGGGAATATCTCAGATGATAACCTCGGTGGCACGGTTTTTGTTTGCTGCTTGATATACCTAACTCAAGTGTTTTTAGAGCTTAGTTAGCTATATAAGGTAAATCCATATAGTGAGAGCTGTCTGCCCGTCCGTTTGTTCACAGTATGTTGCTATCAACTTGATATATGGCACAGCTGTTTATTCTTTTGGCAAAATGTATTATACAGGTACTTAAAACAATTTGGAAAATATTTTGACTATACTAAAACAAGTAAAGAAAAACTTTTTACAAGGTTTTTTTTTGATGAAAATTTGCATTTTGTCTTTTATATCGGTCCACAAGCTCGAATCACGCATTCAAATAGTTTTGCAATGACTTGTACCTACCTGCTACATCCTGTTTGTGGAACAGGAAACGAAAGATATATCTAGGCACCCATATATTCCTAATCAAATAGTTTTGCAATGACTTGTACCTACCTGCTACATCCTATTTGTGGAACAGGAAAAGAAAGAGATATCTAGGCACCCATATATTCCTAATCAAATAGTTTTGCAATGACTTGTACCTACCTGCTACATCCTGTTTTTGGAACAGGAAAAGAAAGAGTTATCTAGGCACCCATATATTCCTAATCAAATAGTTTTGCAATGACTTGTACCTACCTGCTACACCCTGTTTTTGGAACAGGAAAAGAAAGAGATATCTAGGCACCCATATATTCCTAATTAAGTCATTATTATTTAAGTTTATTTATACATTTTATGCTATAATGAGGTCGGCATTAAATTTCTTGTACCTCCATTATTCCCCCGTAATAAGTAAGATAGTCATCTCCAAATGGCGTTCATTTACCTACGAGAACAAAGGGACAACTCAAAATAAAGGGCTGTTCTTGAGTTCTTTTAACTTGAAATCTCTAAGAACTTCGCAATTATATAATCGTGCCGAGAATTATTCAAATTGGTTCACTTGGAAAGTACTAAAATTAATTTCACATTAATTACGACCCAATTTAAAGATTCTCGTAAGTTGGTCCTGACGGGGGATTGGCAGGCAGACGTGGCTTGTCTCAGCTTGGTATCAACGGCTTAAACTAACGATTCTCTAAATAGAATTTCAGTTAAATTAATTTAATGCACTGTTTTTTTTAAGAAATACAAATAAGATACTTATCTTGTCTTGCAAGGGAACATGATGGAATGCACTGTATTTGCCTAGGATCTTACATGCGTTACCTAACATAGGTTTTAAGATACTACTAACCAAAATATATTTAGATCAGTTTGTATGATAAATAAATAAATAAATAAATAAATAAATAAATAATAACGAATATAAAACTCTTCATAATCATCATCAGCCTGTTGAAGGCCACTGCTGGACATAGACCTCCCCCATAGAAAACCATGATGAACGGTCCTGAGCTGCCTCCATCCACTAAATTCCTACTACCCGTATAATGTCTTTCATCCATCGTGACTTCTTTTTTTCTTTTTTTTTTGTATACTTCTTGAATGACGGGACAAACAGATTTTCTTCTATTGCATCGTCTAGTGTGTGGTCGTCACTTGAGAACCTCCAACGGTTGCCAGTTCTGCGAGCTATATGGCCCGCCCATTGCCATTTGAACGTGGTAATTCTGGTAGCTATGTCTGTGATCTTGGTTCTTCTACCGATTTCCTCATCTCAGATTCTATATCGTAGTATAACTCCGAGTACAGCTCTCCCTTAGCCCGATCCTTAACTTTAAGACACACGTGTTTTTTTGTATCCGAGCTCAAAAGGCCTCTTTTCACCATGGGTGTACCACCGTGAGAATATAGATGTGAGCAGTGGTGAGCCATTGCTTCCCATGACTGACTCGGCTAACACTTTCTTCCAGTAAATAACACATTCCATAATAAGTTAGCAGCCAGGACAAATCTTATACCAACGCATCCGACTTTAAAATAAATTCTATATAAATCGAATATAGAACTAAATCATTTTAATAAGTGATGAGACAACACAGATAATGCCAACCCTTTACTGCCGAAAATCCCACTAAACTCAGTGTGGCCGATCTACTGAGTGCCTCGAGCTTACCATAAATAACGTTTAGTGCCTCGGCAGAGAGGTGTTCAAATTGCTTCCACGTGATATATCCCACAGTCCAAGTACGTTTAGCCATATTGAATTTTTAAGCAAAGATGCCCCAGTTACACTCGGCAGTCCCAGTTTTTGTGCGGTCGTAAAGCAAGCTTTTCAAATTGAGATAGGTTGGGGTCCGCGCAGGTGTTTTATGAAAATTTCACGTCCATAACTGATGCTCGCGGGACGGAATGTTGTTTGTGCGAAATGCAAAAGGCCAGCTTTTAAAATGTCCATAAAATGTCCACGTTAGGGTGGCATATCACACGGACGCAATATACCACAACGTATGGCGGTAACTGGGCTTCGCTCGAAAATAATTTGGTGAGCCCGTGACGTGGTCAACAATTTGGAGTGCATTCCTTGTTTTGAATGCATTATTTATTTGATTTACTACTACTAGTATTATTTTATCTGTGATAGGTACTACTTATACGTACAGTATCTGAGAAAATAAAATAGATTTAAGGCATATCCACATAATTACAGAACTGATCAACATTGATAGGTTTGATTGGTAGGTATTTTTTTTGTTTACACCTTGGTTGTTTCTCCTTCTCTTAACAGCTTCTGGGGAAAGTGTCCTTCAATTTCACCAATGTCACTAATGGACGAAAATTGGCAAATCTAAGTACTACCTATAGTGACTTTGAGTGCGGATAGAAGGTGCCTACACTTTATATATGAGGTATACAACTTTAGATGAGATATAACAATGTCTTAAAATAGGTTCAAAGAAATTTGCTGGAAAATATCAGAACATTTCACGTTCATTAGCTCTTAAAATCTACACAACCAAAGACAAAAGAATCGGCTCTTCGCATTGGTAACCTTTTTTGAAGCTGAATAGCCCAATGAATAACGTAAAGAGGGCCACGGACGGGTCACAGAAGGGGGTTGTAACAAGCATGTTCTACAGTTCTTGAGACAAAAGAAATTCTCCGACTAACGATGCGCCTCGTTCGCACTTGACACGGCCTTGCTGCCATTTTAGGATTAAATTTTAAGCAACAATTTGTTTTGGTGTCACTCCCGCGTGGGGTGAGCTTGTCGGGTTTAACTAACCTTCTGAAATATGGAGGCTTTGTACAGTCAGCCCCAAAAAGACTGAAGTACTCGAAATAGCCACAGAACGGAACCTACGTTTTTGTTCAAAACCTCCCGCTATCAAATACTTTGAAGCAACTTCAATAGGAATAAGAATGATCAGTGTTGAAAAAACTAGAGAGGGGTCAACTAGGGGTAGATACATTGTGAAACTTATTTAGGGAATAATTTAATATCCGGTAAGGCCGGACGTTGTCTAATAAAAGAGCATTCAGCAAAAAAATATTTTTATGCAAACTAGGTCGCCGTCTTGCACAATGTAATGAATTCCGGCGCAAATAGCATAAAACTCAACTCGACCCAAAATAAATTCTGGAACGTTGGCTACTGAAAAATTTTCTGCTTATCCTTCTAGGATAGAATTATCTAGACATTTTTGCGGAAGTAAAGCAGAATGCGCACTTAAACCAATTCTATTAAACCAATTGTATTTAAATTGTTAATGAATTGTCTCATACTTGTCACTTTTGACACTTTTGGTATTCTACTAACTTCCATGGTTTTTCAATTGCATTATTGTGATCATTTAGAAACAATCGTAAAATGTAACTACCATTTTTATTGTCAATTGTAATTGAATTGTAAATGCATAGTATAAGAATGGGTTTTCTTTGAAAATTTGTTGAATTGGGCCCCACGTGCATTGTAGGTGAATGTATCCGTTAGAGATAATGTCTTTTTTTTTTCTTTTTTTTTTTAACAATGATAGACCTTTGTTTTACCACGATCTCACCTGTTGGTAAGTGACGATGCGGCCGAAGATGGAGCACAAAGGTCTAGAAGGCACTCTAACCTTGAAGAGACCCAGATTATAGTTTTCAGGAAAGACAGACGACGGTAGTGTATTCCACTCCTTAGCAGCTCTCATTCTAAAGGTAGAACTGAAACGTTTAGTACGAATAGAGGGTATACTAATGAGGTAAGGGGTAATATATAAGTTTGTCTAGTTTCAAAGTGTGTATAAGCGATGTTTTTTTCCCAGCGATTAGCACAACTAGGTATGTTAAGGAGTCGCTATAGCGAGATTTGACAGTGTGGCATCAAAGCTATCTATTTTTAACCCCCGACGCAAAAGGAAGGGTGTTATAAGTTTCAGTAGTTCTCGTCTGTCCCCGAATCTGTCCCCATTCGGGGACAAACGGGAATTGACGATTCCCGTTTGTCCCTGAATTATATGTGTGTGAGTATGTCTGTCCGTCTTTGTGTCTGTCTGTGGCACCGTAGCTTTTAAACAGGTTAACCAAATTTGGAAGGCCGTTTTCTATATTTAAAAGCAGGTTTTCTAGCGAAGATTCTTAGATATGTTTTATCTAAATTGGTTCAGCCGTTTCATTGAGTCGGGGGTATTTTTAATATAAAAATTTCTAGCGTGTTGCTAGTGAGACGATCGCATTAGTCAAATATTTTACAATGACATTGGTGTGGCTTCAAATATATCTATTTTATATTTATATTTATAATTGAAATTTGCGTTGGGTTTTGGTCCCGACAGCCATTGTATATACCTATACTGCTAGCGAATCTTGTAGGTAATTTAGGCGAATTTTTGGTTAGTCACGCTTGCAATTCGCTACTAACTAGTAACTAACAGTCTGTAAAACTTTTGAACTAATGCTTCTCTAGACTCCAGAGGATCTGCATTACCTAGCCCAAACTTTTTGCTGGAAGTAATACTTACACCACAAAAGCAGAAAAAGTTTGTTCGTGTAAACATTGCATTGGAGAGCCGCCAGGACACGACACAGCTGTCCGGTCGGTCCGATGAGTTCTCCATTATGTCGATGACAAAGAGCTGCCCTGTTAACATATTTTTAATTCAATATGTTGATTATAATCAGTAATCATTTTTTAGTTTTAAATATATGTTTTTGAATTAAAGCTTTTATGATTTTAGTGATCGAAACTGATTCAAATGAGCCTAAACACTATCAGGCTACTTTTAATCATCGAGGAGTCCACTGTCCTAATCATTTTTATTATTAGGTTGATCTGACTAATATTTAATTATTAGTGTGACACATATTTATAACGCTCTTGTGGAAAAACTGTTATGTTATAATTATAAAATAAATATATTTGAATTTGAATCTGTCCACCCTCCATCTAATGGTGAAATTACAGACACATAAATGACTGAACAAGCAGTTGGACCACCTGATGTTAAGCGATAACCTCTACCTTTAACAATGCTTTACCTCATAGGTCACGTCCACCTATAACCCTATGTGGCATTTCACTGCGCCCACCACCCTGAGACATAAAGATGAATAGTCTCATGTGCCTGTAACTTCACCGGCACCCTTACCCTTCAAACCAGAACACAGCAATGCGAGCACTACTGCTTTGCGGCAGAAATAGCTATGGTGGTAGTAACAAACAAACATAAAGATGAAAAGTCTCATGTAGGTAATTCATATATTTAGATTGTAATTTCACATATTTGTTGTTTAATAACCATTAATCAGGCAGGTGATGTTATCCAACTTCATCAAAGCCACAATAAAAATAAAACAACACCAGAAAACAATAAAACAAGAAAGCCGATTGCATCCAACGGAATGGTCTCACGTAAAGAATTACTACAGTGCTAGAAATACTACATTGCTACACAGAGAATTGTATCACGTGTGGAACCGAGCAGAATGAACAATAAGCTTGTTCTACAAAAACCTACAACATTAACAACTCAGCGTGAGTCGACCGCAGAGGTGTACTGTGCCCTCCTTGCAAGCGTTCGCGTACGAGTATACACCTATGCCACAATAAAGTAACGAACAGTACTAGAGCTTCAAATTAAGTCTACAAGATGTATAAAAATGACTGTGAGAAGTGTTTAGCCTTTTTGTGAAAAAGTTAGACCAGGAATATACTACCATCTTACTAGTTACCTACTTAGCTATTTCTGCCTCGAAGCAGTAATGCTCTCATTGTTGTGTTCCAGTTTGAAGGTTAAATTCGTAAGACCGGTCATCATCTCCACAATATATAAAAATGAAAGACTCTTTATTGGTTTGTCGTGCTTTCACGCCAAAACGGAGACACGCTGAAATAAATGTGATTAAATTTGGAACGCAGATTAAAACCTGGACCAAAAGATACTTTGAACTCTGAAATTCAGTTTCCATGGGGAAATAACGTGCGTGAAATCGCATGCGACCGCTAGTTTGTTACTGCAAGTAAAACAAATAAAAAAACTGGCCAAGTGCGAGTCGGACTCACGCACGAAGAGTTCCGTAAGGGTGTAAAAAGTGGTCACCCATCCAAAAACTGACCTAGCAGATCATTGCTGAACATTTGGAAAAATTACTTTTATTGTATGGGAGCTCCTTTAAATATTTATTTAATTCTATTTTTTAGTATTTGTTGTTATAGCGGCATCAGAAAAACATCATCTGTGAAATTTTTAACTGTCTAACTATCGCGGCTCATGAGATACAGCTGGTGACAGACGGACAGACAGACAGACAGACAGACGGACAGCCGAGCCTTAGTAATAGGGTCCCGTTTTTCCCTTTGGGTACTTGCGTAACTCTAAAAACTATATGGTGAACCACATCATTAGGTTGGTATTTATGTTAAGTACAATATTTTTATAAAGTATATTTTAATGCAAAATGTTACTGTCAATCTCTATGAACTTTATGAAAAAAAGCAGAAACCATTCCCTTTCTGGCTGTAGCATCCGTCATATTGATTATGTTCGTATAAAATGTAGGCTATGCAACCTTGAATCGATTGGGCAGCTCATTCATTCAATACGACATGAATAGTTTCGCTGGTACTTTGGTACATGTCTAAATACATACGTAAATACACACATAGACTTCTAAAACATAACCCTTCCTTCCCTTCATAACCGCTTTGCCGTAGTCAGCTTCGATAAATTATACGGGACTTTATCGAAGGTAGTCTGGTAAAAAAATATTATTAGAGAATTGCAGTCAACTATCACACTTCTATCAACAAGAGTATATTATACCATGGCTCCGGTACGAAAACCTGCAATGCTCCAAGTACCATGGTCGTGTTCAACACTTCAGAGAACACCTCTCATTACTCCACCAATTTGTCACGGGCGCACGGACTGGCGCTAACTTCACGCCGGGTCTTGCAGCGCAACCTTCATGCACCTCGTAAACTTCACCTACTGTCCGTCGGATTACACGTCTGGAGTTCGAGCAGAGTCATTCACTTTATGTGTCTATAAACTCGATCCTATGCATAGTTTTACTACCGTCATCTTCCCAATATGGCGTATCGAATTTTCTACGTTATTGATTTTATGAGTGAAATTAAATGATCTGGAATATATTGGGCTTTTACTTAGGAAATGAGCATACCTATGGAAATAAAGATAACATGGTTATGAAAAGAAAAACCACCACTCTCAAGCAGCCTCAAAGGTTTGCTGGAAGAAATCATTTTTTGGGTTCAGCTCGCCTTTGTACATGTCGTTTTATTCTGCCTTTTGTTTATGAGTGTTTAGTTTTTTTGTGTACAATAAAGAAAAAAGGAAAAGAAATATTTTTTAAAAAAAAGTTATTTTTTATTGTTACGGTGTGAATAAATAATTATCAAAGAAATAAAATAAATTAACATGATTGTTTTTTATTCACAATTAACTAAAAATATAAAAACACTGGTAATGTTGAATATTTTAGGAGGAAACTTACTAAATTTTTGGTCGTAATAATATTATCTGCCTTATAAAGGGCAAGCACTAACAATAACTCATCCCAACTGATTGAAAGAATTAAATTAATGTTGGCCCTAACGAGTACAACGAACCAGACCACAGAGTTATTCTACCTCATCATCTTCTGACTAGACAACGCCCTTCATAGCATCGCGATCTCACCGGTTGGTAGGTGAATATGCAGTCGACGATGGAGCAGGAAGGTCTAGAAGGCACCTATTCACTACCCAGATTATAGTTTTTAGGAAAGACAACGGCAGCGAGTTCCACTCCTTAGCAGTTCGCATTGTAAGGTTTTTTTTTTAACATTAATTGTCCTTTGTTTGACCACGATCTCACCTGTTGGTAAGTGACGATATGGCCAAGATGGAGCACAAAGGTCTAGAAGGCACCTATTCACTCTAGCCTTGAAGAGACCCAGATTATAGTTTTCAGGAAACACGACGACGGTAGTGTATTCCACATTATAAGGGTGGAACCGTGGAACCGAAACGCTTAGTACGAATAGAGGGTATACTAACTAGTCCTCGAACGTTAGAGAGGAAAAGCTCTGCTCTGAGCACAACTTATTATTTTTAGTTTTTTCATGTTTTTAGAGTGTGTTTAGGTTTGTGGAAAGAAGGCTGTTGAGCGAGATGTCACTTTATTCATAGCCATTACAGGCATTATCAATCTGTTCATGCAGGTACCTACCTGCTTGATTTTGTTCTAGCATGTACTTACAACCTACCTTTGAACAATAATTGATTCTATGTAGTTTGAGCGAAACCTGTGTATGTCATAAAAAAAATTGACAGACAAATATATTTTTACTTTTTACTTTACTTTTATAAGAAAAGCTTTATATATTATAGATTGGTTCCAGGATCAACGATAAACTTGGTTTTTCTCTTTATGTACATTACACTTATTTATCTCTCAAAAAATTTGTCCGAGATCACGTTAAATCGTCCCTGAAATCATAATAAAAATCTTTTAAAAGGGGTGAGCCAACAGATGTTAACTCAAAAAATATGGTAATTGTTAAAATTAAACAAGCAATCTCGCTGTGTACTAAACGGATCCCTGAATGGTTTCCGTGAAAATGGGCTATTGCCTCTAAATGTGCTCAGTTTAAACAATGATTACAATCAGGATTTAAAGTAATTTGCTTTGTTATGCGCTCAGTATCGGGAACTTAATCGCGTTATTGAAAATTTCTACCTTCTAGTATTTTGTATTCCCAGGTTGGTATAGTAATTAGCGAAATTAATTTGTAATGTAGACATCAATTTTGTAAGTATCGTAAATTTTGTAAGTTTGTAAGTATGTATCTTCGGTTTAGTAAATTTAAACATAAGTTACTAAAAAAAACTGTCAAAAATTACAGATATTGTCTTAGATATTGCCATCCCTCACTATTGCATAATGTTAAAGAGTGATAGAACCATAGGAAATGCGTTCCTAACCGTGTTACTATAAAACGTATCCTTGGAATAATTACTCAGTTCGTTTTATCTTTTTCTTTGACAACCAGTTTAAATTCGATCGAAAGAGACAAAACGTTGTGTAACTATTTTAAGGATATTCAGCGTTTATTAGCGGTGTTTAAATGTCAGAGGTCTTATTTCAAATAACAATATCATCTTTTAAAATTAGCAAACTTATTTTTTTCTAGGTTCTTTGATTGGAATGAATAAGTAAGTGTAAAATTTCTAACCATTTGAGGAATGATCAACATGTGATGCGAAAGACAACATTTCAAGCCCTCACGGAAGTTATCCTCCTAAAGACAACATTTCAAGCCCACACGGAAGTTATCCTCCTAAAGACAACATTTCAAGCCCACACGGAAGTTATCCGCCTAAAGACAACATTTCAAGCCCACACGGAAGTTATCCTCCTAAAGACAACATTTCAAGCCTACACGGAAGTTATCCTCCTAAAGACAACATTTCAAGCCCACACGGAAGTTATCCTCCTAAAGACAACATTTCAAGCCCACACGGAAGTTATCCTCCTAAAGACAACATTTCAAGCCCACACGGAAGTTATCCTCCTAAAGACAACATTTCAAGCCCACACGGAAGTTATCCTCCTAAAGACAACATTTCAAGCCCACACGGAAGTTATCCTCCTAAAGATAACATTTCAAGCCCACACGGAAGTTATCCTCCTAAAGACAACATTTCAAGCCCACACGGAAGTTATCCTCCTAAAGACAACATTTCAAGCCCACACGGAAGTTATCCTCCTAAAGACAACATTTCAAGCCCACACGGAAGTTATCCTCCTAAAGACAACATTTCAAGCCCACACGGAAGTTATCCGCCTAAAGACAACATTTCAAGCCCACACGGAAGTTATCCTCATAAAGACAACATTTCAAGCCCACACGGAAGTTATCCTCCTAAAGAACTAGGAAAAGTTAAATTCACCTCAGTTTCGAGCGACTAAATCTCAGTGACCTACGTAGCGATCTACTGAACTCAAGAATCTGGTACAAGGGTTCTTCAAAAGTGGCAGTCTCGGCTTACGTGATGTGACACACAGTAGATAAGCCAGCGCTTAGCTTGAGCCGTGTCAAGAAAGAACCTTAAATTCTGAACGCATTTTCAATTTAAAAGAAGGCAAAAATATTTTGGTATACCTAGTTTTAAATTAGACGACGACAAAATTGTATTAAAATATAAATGAACAATATAATAATTCTCCCGAAATATAAAAACTATGAAGCTCCCAGTATTTCTTTTTTTTTAGATAATCATCACGTTGTGTGTCAGGCCTAAGAATAAAATAAGCTTGAGAGTTCAATGATAGCCGCAAATTCAAAGTACTTAAACAAGCCTAACCTCAGGATACTGTCAGGAAAAAAATATAATATTTGCCATTTAAAGCACCGACGTATATTTTGAATTATTATAAATGTGTATCATTACTAATTTTAGAAGAAGATTGTGTAGGTATATTCAGTGATAACAGTGTTCTTGGATTACTCAAGTTCTACCAACAATTTTCAGATGAAACTTCAAGAACAACAACAAGATTATACAGAAAATAATGTTTGGCAACCTTTCCCACGCAAAGAGAAAACTTCCCGGTGATTAAACACTTACTTTTATAGGTCCTTAGAAACAACAAACAGGTTATTGTAGACTATGAATGGACTTTTCTATCCCACAAGCGTTGTTTTCCACGAAAGTTTTCACATTTCCGTTAGAAAAGTGGAGCAGTTCAAAACCTCAGCTAAAAATAAAATAGCTGCTTCAAAGTATAGGTTGGTTTTAGATACTAACAACTTCAGCCAGGACAAATTTATAATTTTTTATCGACAAATTGTAGAAGATTTACAGCTAAATAGTCGCTTTCACACATTTAAGTAACTAATTATCGAATCGTTAATTTATTAAACCAAGTAATAAAAATACATTTATTTACAGACAGAATAATACTACTAATACAAGGTACAACATGTACAACATTTAAAAAATATATATATGAAACAGTTCTGTTGTGATACCTGAAGACCGCTGCTAACGATCTAACAACACACACAACTGATCCAAATCAATAATAGTAAAAAAACAAAGTGTGTACTAGGTAAGTACGTTCAGTATTTATAATAATTGTGGTTTAATAAATTTACCGCTCATAAGTTAATAAATAACCTATTTATTTTTAACCCCCCACTAAAAACGAAGGGGTGTTATAAGTTTGACGTGTCTGTGTGTGTGTGTGTGTGTGTGTGTGCGCGCGTGTGTCTGTCTGTCCCATCGTAGCTCCACGTGGCGTGACTCATCACGCCAAAACTTTTTTTTTTGTTATACTACTTTGTATGACGCATCATGCAGATGGCCCACCTGATGTTAAGCGGTACATTCTGCCTATGAACAGTGTATTATCATATAGGTCACGTCCACCTAGGACGCATCCTATGTAGCTTTGCACTGCGCCCGCCAGCCTGAGACATAAAGATGAAAAGTCTCATGTGCCTGTAATTTCTCCGGCAACCATACCCTTCAGACCGGAACACAGCAATGCGAGCACTTGCTTTGCGGCAGAAATAGGTATGGTGGTAGTACTTTCCCGGACGAACTCTTTGACAAAAAAGCTCTACTACTACTAAATTCTGAACAGGCTACTGAATAGGCTGAACAGATTTTGATGAAATTTGGTACACAGATAATTTATGACCTGGATTGAGCTTTATGTTACTTTTTATACTGGTAAAACGCGAGCGAAGTCGCGGGCGGACACAATTATAAATAAAGGGTTCTAAATGTTGCCGCATAGTGGGAATCCTAAGACACCACTTTAATATTTCCCAATTTTTCTATCGCCATCATCAGTCTTCACCACATCACTCACCGTAATGAATAACACATCGTATTTCCCTGACATTTTAAAGGTCGTCATAAGTCCGTGGACGGAGGTGCCATACAACCATTCATCGTTGAATTCTATGGAGGCCTAATATTCAACAATAGACTTCAACATTGAAATGATGATCATGATGTAATCACCAAAAATTACATTAAAAAATGTAATCATCAAAAAAGGTTATGTCGTGTTTAAATGTTTTAAACTTATGTATTTGCCAAAACGCACCGTGAAGAGAAAAGTGATACAGCTTTTTTATTTTAGCTTTCGAAAAAGTTTAGTGCAATTTGCATCTCACTCCGACAGATTTGAATCACAATGAGCCACGAAAAGCAATTAATACTTCAAGTAGCCTGATTCCGGTTAAAACTAAGTGCTGCTTTGAATTTTGAGTCTAAATAGCTCCTTAGTGTGTTTTAATACGCTTTCATTGTGCTTCTCTTTTGAATATTTGTTTGTTAGGGTAAAATCATGTTTTCCTGAGCTGAAACTGTCCAGCTCCGATGAAAAAACCATAATAGGACAGTGAGATATTCTGATTATGGAGATAGATGGTGAATAACGGAACTCCTCGATGGAAAATAGAGCTGTTTGGGCTCAGTTTGATCATCCCACGGTTCTGATTCATACATATTACATAGAGGCCTTTGTCCCCGAAAGGGCCGGCAGAGCCTCAATAGGCCTCTTTTCACCATGGGTTGCAGCATCGTGGAAATATAAACGTGGCAAGGGGTGAGCTCATCGCCGCCATTACTTTCCACGACTGACTCGGCTAACGCTTTCTTCCAGTAATAACACATTCCTTAATAAGCTAGCAGCCAGGACAAATCTTATCCAACGAATCTTACTAACAAGAGTCCGGGTAATCCCTTAGTTGGCTTTTACGACATCCACGGGAGGAGACAGAGGGGTTTCAAATGTTATTCAAATCTAAAAAGGCTGCTGAATGCCACTTTGTGTAGATATATGCCTCCCTTCCCTGCCTTCTATTTCTCCTGGCCTAAGGACATCGGTGTCCAGTCCACAGGTATTCAGTCATATTCATATTGGTCTTTTTTTTTTTGTAATCTTTTTTTGGACTAGAATAAAGAGGGGGGCATAAATATTGTAAATAAGTTTTTTTGAAAAAAAATACAATAAGTACAAGCTTGTTTAAAATTAGTGATCGTAACCGTGTGCTGATCAAAATGAGCTTAAACACGGCCAGTCTACTATTATCTATCCAGGAGTTCCGTTGTCCACCTTCCGTCTCCATCATCAGTTCAGCTCGCTATCTCCATCATATTATATTGTCATCGGAACTTGACAGGTATGCCAAATTTCAGCTCGATCTGTTAAGGATCTGCTTTAATATTCAGTTGCAAGATTCCACCCAGACAACAGAACAAATAATAGTACCCCGGACATACTTTGCAAATTAATATAAATCTTGTAACAATCACCCTAATTCTGTAAAATTATTTTTTAAGCTATGTTTACTGGCCACACTACACTGTGTTACACTTTTCGAGCCACTGTATTGAAGAGGTTTATTATAAAATTATTATTTTAACAAACTAGCTTAATGTTATTTTAATTAACTAGCATATTTATCAGTGTATCTCTTTATGCAGCACACGTTCATTGGAATCAATTAGTGAAATAATGCATAGCAGCGCGTTGGTTCAGCTTGCTCATCTGCTACTAGACAGCCCCTACATAGAGGGCTATCTGTAATACCCAGAACACAGTGACCAGTGACAATCCCGACGATCCGCCGTAGCTTGTCACGTTTCTGAAAACAAGCATCAAGCATTTGTATAATTTTTCATGCATATATTTTTAGAGTAATCGTACCTTTATAATACAGTTTAGATTTTTATTTTGTTATTATTATTATTGTTCACATAATGTGTATTTAATTGCTAGGTATCGCTTTGTTAATAACGTGTGTGTTGATTAATAATCTTGGAATCAATATAGTTTGTTGATAATTGTAATGTAATGTTTTGTATGCCTGTAATTTGCATACCTAAAATGTTAAAATAGAATGGTACTGTTTGGAACTACTTTAAGAACTTTATAACCCTACTTAAAGCAAATAAATGATTTGATTTGATATGATTTATATATTCAAAAAATGTCTGGATATCTAGATAATTTAGTTTAAGCTTAAGTTATGTTATAGTTAAGTTAATTACCTTCATACTTAGCCACTAGCATATTGATTCCTTCTGTCGATTTATCAAAGTTTGAAAGGTATTCAAATGATTATGCCAGGCTCCATACGCTAATCTTACACCTTGACATTCGGCAGAGTATGGCTACCCCGCAACAAAAGATTACTATTGATTAGAGAAGCTCTATCTTGGCGTGCACCTACAAAAATACCAAAGTGGATTCGAATGCAAATTTAATTTGTAGTCAGCAGCCGCATTGTCAACACTATATCTCAATTCGCGCAGCGTGCACAGGCTGCAGGTGCGCGTGAAAGCCAGCTAATGAGAACGTAAATATTTCACACCGCACCGCAATATTTTATTGATAGCTACGCTTGTGTCATTAGGCATTACGTCCAAATCATAGTTTGGAATTGATGCTTTTATATTCAAAACTACGCGTGTTGGGATGTTGGAAATGATGAGCGATGCTTTTGACGAACATTGAGCTATCAAGAATAGGACATTGAAGTAGCCAAGTACCAATCTCTACGGGGCGCACTCTGAATTATTTCATCACACTGGTTATTTCCAGCAAGAAACACCTGTAGTTTGAGTAGATCAAGTTTAACTGAGGCATAAATTGGTTCTTAGTGACGACTGAGCAGTGGGCATCGAGCAGCACTCTCTAACCCTATTACCACTGACTCTTCTTAGTCGTTTTCTTCATTACTGAAGGTCGTGCCCGTCTTCAAATGCTCTGGTAGAGGAATTGACGAGCTGCTTCCATGCCAGCCTGTATTCGGCTTGTCTAAGGGCGGTAGTGACAGGGAGGCCTGTTAATGCCTTGACTTGGTCAGACCAGCGGCTAGGTGACCAGCCACGAGGTCTTTTCCCCTCTATCTTCCCAACCACCGCCAGTTTGTCTAGGTTGTCCAGTTGCCTCCTAGCGATGTGACCGAAATAGCTCAATACTCGCTGGTAACAAATAGTGGAGAGTCTGGTTTTGATCTGCAGTTGGTCGAGAATAGACTTGTTATTTTTGCAGTCCAAGGTATACGCAACATAACCACTAGCAATAAGGTGTATATTTGTTGTTATTTCGTGACTGAAACTGTGACAACTGCTCCCGACTTTCATCATCATCATCATCATCATCTAAAGCCTGACTTCATCCACTGCTGAGTATAGGCCTCTCTTTGCCTGTGTCATTCTTAATGATCCCGTGCCAGTCGCATCCAGGTTCGGCCCGCGACGCATGCGATATCGTCTTCCCATCTCGCTACTGGACGACCAACAATTCTGTAATGTAAAAGAAATGCGTTTACAAAGAATGTGAAACAAAAGACGGTGTTTGGTACTGTGATTTTCAGTGATTTTTTATTGTTTCACAAAAAATGTGAATAGTAGAGTATGCTCCTCTGGAATAACGCCTGTCTTCTTCTTAGGCAGCTTCAACCCCTCGCTTCACTCAGGACTCTTGTTACGCTCAGGGTTCTATATTATATGCCGCTCGCGACGTAAGACACTGTTTTATTCCCATAGTGCATAATCTACTTATTGCACCTGTGCTGGTTCAACCACGCTCTGGGCCAGATGAAGACAGCAACTGTTTTTCAAAAGTTGGTCACACTGGAGCTAAGACTATCTTCTAGCTGCTTTTTCGAGTCCAGGACTTATATGTTGGGCATCATTGATTTGGCCAATACTAAATTGAAGAGTTTATCATTGTCATACTGGTGATATTGATCTGGATTGAGTCAGGCTACTTTTTACCCGGGTAAAACGTGAACGAAGCTGCGGGCGCATACTAGTAAATAAATAAAGAAGTCATGACCACTTATGATGTGATACAAGCTCTTTACGTCTACCAAAACAGCACGAAATAACATGAAATAGAATCTTTCAAAACACAAAGTCATGCAATTTAGCTTAGTACACTCCACTCTCGTTTACGTACCTTTTATTTATTCATCCTTTTATGAAAAGTACATTTTATACCTGCATAAAGGAGTAGTTTATTGCTAGAGATGTAGCAGTATAAATGTTTATACATTTATTACAAAGATTGTGTAAGATTTTGTACCAAATGCTGGGAAAATTTTACCATACCAAATGAATCAAAAGTAACGAATGATTTATTTTAGACCATCATCAGCTCCACTCACAGACATATTTGCTAAAGGCAACGTGTTTGCAGAGGAGATTCCATACAACCATTGTCACTTTTTAGTCTTTTTCCACTGGCTAGTTGGAGCGATACCTACGAAAGGCGGCGGGCAGAAAGTGGATGAGAAGAGCCGAACACCGGGCTCAGTGGCGCGTATTGGAAGAGGCCTATGTCCAGCAGTGGACGAGTGTGGGCTGATGATGATAAGTCTTTAACTATCTTATCTTTGATGAAATCCTGTTGAGCGGTGGAGCTAGTAGCTACCCGATTGGCTAGAGAATATTGACGAGGCGTTTTGAAAATTAATTAAATATTTTAAAATTGAAATTAATATAATTAATTAAATTTTATTAACAATATAAATAATAAAAACTATTAGTAAGAAATTTACCTCTTTTTCTGTAATAAATACCTAACCTGTTTATACTTAGTTGTATCCGTTTATAAAATAAAGCTTGTTTGAAAATCGCAACTCATCTTGCTCGCCCAAGGCAATAGAAAATAAACTAGCAAATGTAGACATCCGCTACCATACGTTAAAGGAAACCTAACAATAGCAAAATCGATCAAACCGTCTCGCTCTACCCGCAAATAGAACGGTGAGATTGCATCCCTTCCTCCCTAATATTGTTAGAGATGTTGCTATACTTGGCCGAAAACAATCCGGACAATTTTATACTCAGAGACCCGGCTACTTTCGAAGAATCCAGTAATATTTTATGTAAATTAGAGGCGTGAGAACTCTTCAAAGTTTGAAAGCAGAAAATCCATCGAATCTGATCCAAACTATATTAGGTACGTCAAGGGTACGTGGAATTGCACTGCACCAGCCTTCAGAAACATATAGTTGAAGAGTCTCATGTAGACCTGTAATTTCACCAACACTCTTCAAACCAGAACATAGCAATGCGAGGGCTATTATTTGGAGGTAGGTAGGTATGGTGATAGTACCCGGCTAAACACTTTTACATGAAGATAAGATAAAAGACATGCTTAGTTAAAAGGACAAAATTAACAAAACATAATGCAAAGAAAATAAAAATAGAAAAAAAAAATAATGAAAGTTTGCAATCCATACTTTATAAAAAGCTAGTGTCCGCCCTCGACTTCGCTCGCGTTCAACCAGAATAAAAAGTAGCCTATAGTCAATCCAGGTCATAATCAAATCAAATCAAATACATTTATTTCGAGAAAAACTCATAAAGTAAGGATAAACTTACACAATAAAATAATCTATCTGTGTAGCAAATTCCATTGAAATCAGTTCAGCCGTTTCTGCGTGATTGAGTAACAAACATCCAAACATCGTAACTTTGACATTTATGATATTAGTTGGATTGTGGCATATTACTTTACATTCCGGGGTTGTAATAAACTGTGTTTTTTTTATACTACTTAGAATGACGGAACCAGCAGATGGCCCACCTGATGATAAGCGGTACCCTCTGCCTATGAACAGTGCATTATCACATAGGTCACGTCCACCTAGGACGCGCCCTATGTGTAATTGCACTGCGCCCGCCACTCTAAGACATAAAGATGAAAAGTCCATGTGCCTGTAATTTCACCGGCAACCATACGCTTCAAACCGGAACACAGCAATGCGAGCACTACTGCTTTGCGGCAGAAATAGGTATGGTGGTAGTACTTCCCCGGACGAGCTCTTTCACAAAAAAGCTGTACTACTACTTAAAACGGCAACGTGTAACGGCAAGGTAACGTTTCACGCCCTATAAATGTATCTTACCCTACCAGTAAGTAATTAGATTTACAAATAGAGTAAAAACAACTGTAAAGTCTAGACCAAATACTCTAACCCTAGCTGACACAGTATCGTCAAGAACAGCATGTTGAAGAAGAGGTACTAATACTATAGTATACAAACTCAATTAGTCTTTGTGTAATTGTGCATTTTTCCTCTAGCGATAGACACCTGTGGCTCGGTGCTCGGTCCGCGAGCGACTGAAGGGGACGCGGTCGCGCGGCGAACATATTTGGTGTCGGTTTTCGTCAGCGCGATCTGGCCGACCGAGTGGGAAAACAGGGTTCCCTGTCAAAAGCTTTACTACTAACTAAGCATTGAGTGTTAGCAGCTAATAAGATTGAAGTCGGTATTCGGCTTTCTGGCTCCTCGACACATCCCTAGTCATTAGCGATGATTCCCATGCGGTGCTTCCAAGCTGTAATATACCTTATAAACAATAACAGTGATCATCACGAACAATAAAGTGATATTTTAGTAGGTGTTCCCTGGCAAAACTGCTTTCGCGATATTGTGCTTATGTATACGCTCGCTTGATTTGACTACTGGATAAGTTTTATGGATATAAACAAAAGGGAACAGAGTGTAACAAATCCTTGAGGAGATGGAAATGATCCTTATGATTTCAATGAATAAAATACTTTTGATTTTGACTTTGAGTTTTTCCTAAAAGACCCAGTTTTTTCAAAACCCTGGCCCAGCTTCGATTGAAATTTGTCTGCTTTCGGATTAAGTAGGTAGTGTAGTTCCTAGATGAATTTCAGCTGCATAACACCAATTTCAAACGATCTATAGAGCTCAACTAGTCCAGATAGGTAGCTAAAATAACGACAGTCCAATGCAATATTATAATTCCACCAACTTATCTGTTCAGTTGACAGCGTCGCTGTATAGCCATTTTGCGAAATCAGAACAACATTCCATGTTTATCAGTATTCCAAGACCATTCGACATTTAAAATTCAATTTTTTGTTCGATAATTTTTGTGTATAAACTGGAATCGTCCTTAGTTCCAATTTTGTCCACCTGAACAGATAAGTTGGTGGCACTGTACCTGTCACGGTTTCATCGTAAAATTATCGCGATTACGGTGCGGTTTGATGCGTTATCTTCTATATTTGCTCCGTGTGATTTCGTCGCTATTCTACTGGCAGCTCCTCTATTGCGACATTATAATTAATGAAATAAAAGGACAAATCACTACCAGACGTAAGCGTTCTTACAAAGTTGTAAGTCCATTTTTTTCACAATAATATACCTCCTTTGACCGCGATATACCTGTTGCTTATAGTGACGATGCGGCCAACGATCGAAGGTCTAGAACGCACCTATTCACTCCTACCTTAAACATACCCAGTTTATAGTTTTCAGGAAAAACAGACGACGGCAGCGAGTCTGTGTTCTTTCGCCGAACAAGAATAAATATTATTGTTACCTACCAATACCTACCTAGCCGTGGTATGTCCATGAACCATGATGTGTCTAGCTTAGGAAAATACATTCGTCGATAGACCGTGGATGTTCTTAAAGCTGACTCATGGATTACACCAGGGTATGGGCAGCAGCATCCACTTGAGGAGTTAACACCAAATACTGCGATTACAAATCCATCTGCCATGTGTGGTGATTACGGCAAATCCCCACATTGTCTTTATATGGCAGAGGCTCCACCCAGCAGTGGGCGTCTAACTGATGATGACGATGAACTTACCTACCTAGCATTTATGTTACTTTACAAGTAGGTACTAATTAATATTTATTATGTTGTTTATACCTTCGTCCAAAATACACCTTTGCAACCACTCTATTTAGATTAGATTATGAAGGTACCTACATCCTAGATTTGGATAATAGAATCGCTAACACCTTAACACCTGATATTAAATCTACTAAGTAACCACTCAATTACCATTGCTATTCTCTGTATTTATCAGGTTGAGTAGAATATTTTTTATCTCGGAGAAAAAAGATAAAATAACAGCCCGGGATCTCCATTCTCTAAATAAATGTGGACATATCCTTCAGATCCCATCAAAGAAAACAATTAGTTTCGAGCTAATTGGAGTCCAAAGAAAGAGTGATCCAAGAAAACAACTAAATATGGGCTTTGAAAAGAGTAGTTCCTGTTCAATCCCTTGAAAATGATCCTGTGGACTTTGCTCGTCCTGTTCGATCCCTTAACATTTTTAGGCCTCTTTTAAATTCCTGATGGATCCCTAAAGTAGTAGGGTATTTCATTGGACATCATAATTTCATACATCATCATCATCATCAACAACAACAGTTATACATCTACTCCTGAACAAGACCTCCGCCGCAGAGTACACGGGGCAATTCTCCATAATTCATAGTGGATTGATGATCGCCGTATTGGTGATAACTTCTCAGGTGTCAGGGCGATACTGTTCATCCCCAGGTGTAATCTCTTAATCGACTTTTAAGACATCGATGGGTGGAGACGGAAGGACTATTCTCAGGCCGAAGACCCCACGGCTACGTATATATCGACAGTTCATTGGGACACATAGCTCATAATTAGTATAGTCTCCTCACTCTACCTCTCACAGGAGTAAAATCTATAAGTGTCGAGCAGACAAGTTCTCCGTCGTTCAATAAAATAACCAAATTGTTGAGAAAACCTATTATCATGTCACCTTACTAAAATACATAAGAGTATTGGAGGCGCTGTGGTATTGTCATCCATATCTAAGAATCTGGGTGAGAACATTGAGGTATTATTTACAAATTTAGTTTGTAATAATTTAGTACATAATACCTTAATGAGTCAGAAGTACTAAATACTTAGCAATTTCAAAATAAAAACCTTTCAGGACTTTTTTTGATATCGCTATTATATCGGGTTTGTTTACACTTAATATTTCTATGTAGATCACTGTCACTCTAAAAAAAACAGCGTGACCGGAACTTTTGCAAGCACGGATGTACAATTTGACTGGACTACTCACCCACCACTACTATTTCTACTTATTATTTTCAGACCAATTGGTCCAAATTGGTACTAATTAGTACCTTATGCGTGCTTATTTATAGTCACAGAATAACAGGGTGTTAAAAATTAAGACTGTTCTGTAACTTTTTGATGTTAAATTAATTAATACAAATCTGTATTGGTGATTATTTTATACTAGCGACTCACCCCAGCTTCGCACGGGTAGCCCCCGGTGACCCCCCCTCCTACCCCTTCCCCCTATGTCAATCTCCTGGTTCTAAGATACCTCCCCACCAATTTTCAGCCAAATCAGTTCACCCGTTCTTGTTGAGTTATAAGTGGTGTAACTAACACGACTTTGTTTTATATATATATAGATATTACATTAATTTATTTTGCATTTATTTTACTAGGTAGCTAAGTTATGTTAGCTACACTTACATTTATGTACAAATACGAAAACGGGACGGCTCGCTAGTTTATTTTGTTAATAGCGTTTCAGCCGGTTTTATGTTTAGCTTTGTGCTTGGTTTAAGGTTGTAGGAACAAAAGCCTTTCTTACGGTTACTGAGCTCTTAGAGGCTGCAATTACTTGTTGGAATAATGAGAAGTGATCGTGTATAAAAGGAATCTAATTAAGGTTTGTTTAATATTTTATTTTAGGTATAACTTACACTTGAATAAATTCATTTTATTTAAATATGGCCTAATGGGACCCGAACACGCATCTTGGGAAGTTTTGAGTATACATATTTTTTTAATCATAGTTGTAAAGTTATAAGTCAAATAAAAATGTCTACGTGTTAAGTAACAAAAATATAATTTGTATAATATATTTTCAAAAATAATTGAGTAGTTACATCAACAGAATAATTTCATTTTTACTTATCCATAAAAATGCAACCTGTTTACTATTTATGTAAATAATCGTTAAGTATTAAAATGCAGATATTCCTGTAATTGCTTTACCCAAAATTAAGGCATGGATATCATGAGTTCCTTCATAGGTATTTACTGCCTCTAAGTTCATCACATGCCTAATAATGTGATATTCATCCGAGACCCCGTTACCGCCAAGCATGTCTCTAGCTACTCTCGCAATCTCCAGAGCCTTTCCGCAATTATTCCTTTTAATTAGGGATATCATCTCAGGAGCAACTTTATGCTCGTCCAATAGACGGCCGACCCTCAGGCACGCCTGGTACCCGAGGCTTATCTCTGTCAACATGTCCGCAAGCTTCTTCTGTATCAGCTGATTCGAAGCGAGCGGCCTTTCAAATTGTTTCCTATCTAATGTGTACTGTCGGGCAATCCGCAAACATGTCTCGGCAGCACCGAGAGCGCCCCAAGCGATCCCGTATCGCGCGTTATTGAGACATCCGAAAGGCCCCTTCATACCCACTACGTTCGGCAATAAATTTTCCTCCGGTATGGCCACTTCGTCGAGCAATATCATGCCAGTAGCCGATGCTCTGAGAGAAAATTTTCCATTGATTTTCGGCGTATCCAAACCTTTTTTGACTTGAGACCGTTCGACGATAAATCCTCTCACTTTGTCCTCCTCGTTTTTTGCCCATATAATAAGAACGTCGGCTATCGGCGAGTTTGTTATCCAAGTTTTAGATCCGGATAGGATGTATGTCTTACTTTTAAGATCATGTTTAGCTCTTGTGACTAGTCCTCCTGCGTCACTGCCAAAGTTTGGTTCAGTTAAGCCGAAGCAACCTACTAGCTCTCCCTTGGCCATTCTTGGCAAGAACTTTTGTTTCTGTTCTTCGGTTCCGAACATGTTTATAGCTCCCATAGCTAAACTGCTCTGGACACTCATAGCTGATCTGTAAGCCGAGTCTACTCCATCGAGCTCTCTCGTCAAGAGTCCATAAGTGACATAGGATACACCGGCACATCCGTATCCCTTAATTGTGCAGCCGAGTACGCCTAGATTACCCATCTCCTTGTAGATTTCCCGATCAAAGATTTCATTCCTGTTCGCCTCTACTATCCTGGGTAGCAGTTTCTCGTTACAATAAGCTTTGAACGAGTCTCGGATCGCCTTTTCGTCTTCGTGTAATTGTCCATCTAAATTCAGTGCATCCTCCCAGTTGAATGTTACTTTCGTATTTTTCGAGCATGTGGTTGATAGCGCCCTCACATTTATATTACTTCTACACAAATTTGCGAGTACTTTCGTGGTTAGTGACACAACCATGTTGAATTATTTCACGATTGATAAAGAAGTCAACGGGAGTTGGTATCAGTTGTTTACTGTTTCTGTTCTCTAAAACTTTCCACTCCTAGCTATCCTTTCAGCCTTTGTTGAAATTTTATTACACTTTTCTCATTAAATCTCACTTTATAGTATTTAATTTACTTAGTAAACATCACTATAACTATTATATTCAACTAAAAACAGTCCAAATATGATATAACCTCGGCACTGACCTAATGAATGAATGTCAGCTGGCTAGTGATGTTAAAATAGCGCTCTGTTGCTATCTTCACGTTGCTGCCGACCTTATCATAATCACCGTAATACTTGCGTGTGTGTGAGTTTGTTTATCATGAGCTCAAGAATAATATCATTGAAACGTAGCATTTAACTCCTTACCTATAAGATACAAAACAGCATGTATATGCTTCTAGTAATATTTGCATAAAATAGTTCAAAACATTAGCTATCAGTTAACTATCAAACAAATGACAACATTATTTTAATACAAAATAAATAACATTTCAAATAGAGAGTACGTATCCAGTATCCATGTATAAATAAAAGATAATAAAAGATATGAAATTTATAATCAATAATTTTTACATTTTTATCTTGCTCTTTAAAATTATCTTGCTTATCGCCGTATCGGCTCCCCCACTAACACTCGCATTACTGTTTGTACAAATTTGAGTTTCTACATAAAAGTTATTAAAGGAAATGTTTTAAAAAATACCAAGAATGATATATAATGTCACTGCTAACTAAAAACTTACACAGCCACTTGAATAAATTACAATAAATGTCTATTCAATAGTTTCATTACCAGCAAAAACTCCTTGAATCTTTTTTAGGCTAGCGCCTGCATGGTTTTAGAAGCTTACGTACTCGGAGACACATAACAAAGTGCAGTTATATATATAGGCGCTCTAGAGTCCAAGGAGGCTAAAGAACGGTTTAATAAAGGTACTACTTATTGAACGACAGAGCCTTGGTCGGTAACTGGGCACACAAATAACTTTGCTCGGAGACTAGGATTTTTCTCAGCTATGGGACGTTTCTTGTTTCTTTAGAAACAGAAAAAAAAAGCGGCCAAGTGCGTGTCGGACTCGCCCATGAAGGGTTCCGTAGCAGCAAGTAACATAATATAAAAGTTCTTGGATGGATTACGATTAATGACGTATTCAAAAAAAACTACTTACTAGATCTCGTTCAAACCAATTTTGAGTGAAAGTTTACATGGTAATGTAATTTTTTTTTTGGCATTGAATTGTAAGTAATTTTAGTTAACTTTATTGTAAATAGTAGTAATATTCTTAAAAATATATAAATAATTTGATGGTTTCAAGAATAAGTGGTACATGATGAGAATGATACGTAGTACTTTGACTGCGCTTCTGTTGCAATAGTTTGTGCCTCCTGCCTTTGAAGCGTTAAATTGTCATTTAAAACTCCAGGGGTACTTAACTTATAACAAACTTAAGCAGGCATCCTCAGCATAAAGTCATACAGGTATACTCAGCATACAGGTATCTTCACCATACAGGTATACTCAGCATACAGGCATCTTCAGCATACAGGTATCTTCACCATACAGATACCTGAACACTCAGCATACACCACTCACAGCACTCAGCATCAGTATACACTCAGCATACAGGCATCTTCAGCATACTGGTATCTTCACCATACAGATACCTGAACACTCAGCATACACCACTCACAGCACTCAGCATCAGTATACACTCAGCATACAGGCATCTTCAGCATACTGGTATCTTCACCATACAGGTATACTCAGCATACAGGCATCTTCAGCATACTGGTATATCCAGTATAGACTTATCTTCAGCATACAGGTATTTCCAGCACAAAGTTGTCTTCTCAACAGCTGCACAATGGTGTAGAACACCGAGTAAAACGTACGTTAAAATATTAAAATATGTTACTGAATACAAAGTAGTACACGTGTTACATGTTAACTTAAAGCTACTACAAAACCTTATACAAAAAATCGGGAGAGGACGTTGAGACCGTATGCGGACATCCATTTATTTATGTCGCTGGGAAAACCACGCTTTATGAATGCGAGCAGCGTTGCTCGCAAACTAGAACGTTTTTAAGTTATGGTTTGGATGCTTGGAGAAATATTTAATTTAAATTAGCTGGTTTGCTCGCAGCGCTACAACTATTGTGTTGCTGAAACAAAAGAGTGTTGTTTTCGTGTTGGGTTAGAACCTAATTAGGTACCCCAGGTTATGTCTGTGCTAGAAGAGGCTATGTTTTAAATATAAATAATACAGTAACCTATCATCTGGCACTTGACGTAACTTGTATGATACCTACATCTAGAACTTCGAAGCGCATTACATATGAATAAACTCTGTTCTGCTCTCTACAAGCTCTGCTTAGCTTGGGGCTAGATAATGGTGTGTGGCTGTCCAGCATCATTTATTAATTATTTATTTTTTAAACATTTTACCAACAGGTCTAAAGTGACCACGGTTTGTCTGTCCCATCATCATCAGCGGTTAGACGTCCACTGCTAGACGAAGTCTCCTCCAAAGAATGAAATGGGGGGGATTTTCCATAATCTTAGTTAGTAAGTTTGGCAGGCGGATTAGTGATTGCGTTACTGGTGTTGATTACTCTGGTAGATGCTGCTGCCCTTTTTTCGACATCCACGGGAGGAGACGGAAGGGTATATTCTTAGGCCGGAGACACCGCGGCAATTGTCGGTCGCTCTTCTTGTTTTTTTACACCTTTTTATTTTATAGACAAGAAAAGAAACAGTGTCATTTGTTTAAATGACACTGTTTCTGCGTGTTTACGCAGAAGTCCTTATTCCCGTAATAAAAATAGTCAAACTAAAGTTTGGATCATGTTCTGTTATATTTTGATGTCCTCAGTATATCATAAATGTTATGTTTTCTCCCCAACTGCTACGACGGGGATATCTGAATAGCTATCGAAATATGACCAAAATATAAACAAAACTAAATCGCCAAAAATAGAAATATCAATCCATTCAATTAGCGCTAAAAACAATAGAACCTGAAAGCTAACTCTCATAATTATATTACAACCACATTTAGAGTTGACAGAATCGGTACTAATTTTGTTTACTTTTGGTCATGTTTCGATCAACTTTTAAAGCTGATCGAAAGAAGACTAAATTATTACCGATTTTTAGTAAATGTAGTCCCGATTCAGACAACTTTCAATGTAGTTGTAATATAATTACGAGAATAAACCTTTTGGTTGTATTTTTGTTTACTAAGGCTTTTAATTTAATTTTCTTACGCTCAATTCGCAGATAATGAAACCAAAATACCTGTATCCAAGGTACATTCTATCGACACATTTAATAGCCTTAAATCTTTACCCAGCACTCAGCTTTATTTACTTAGGCGAGTGATATGTCAGTGGGTACATGTCATCCGATTTACCCAACAATGTGTACCCGAGTAATTCACGGGGGACGAATCTACGATAAATTATTCACTCCCTATTTGCATGACAAACGACGGAAAGCAAGGAAGGTCTTAGACCTTTAATGGAAATCTTCTGCCCTTCCTAACTGTATATTACTGGCGTGTATATTTTTGCCACTGAGCAGTAAATTAGTTTAAATGGGTTGGACTAATCTTATGCATTAATATGCATTAATCTAAATACAAGTTCTTCTTCTTCTTCCTCATATAATGGCTTCTGAGGAGTGCTCCAAACAATTTCGCCAATGGCACGTGATATTAAATAGTAATAAAATTAGTCAAGTCGTCAAGAGTCTCCGTCAAGTCATAACCCAGTTTAAATGGTGGCAGAAAAACCGACACAGGAACAAATTTTTACTATTTTTTACAGGTAAAATCCACCGTTTTGAAAAGAGACGCAATACACTTAAATTCAACTACATCACACATGTGTTATTTATCCAAGTTACACCGGTTAAAATGCCACCAAAATTACACGAAATAACTCGAAAAAACACATTAAAATGTAATTAAATACAAATTATGACGTTTCTTTCTAAAATGACAGATTGAATCCTCTTAATACAAGTTGTTGTTTGTAATGTTTAATTGTACAAGTGACAATAATTTAGCCTTTCCACACTTTTTAACAGACTTCAAAAAAAAGGAGGAGGTTCTCAATTCGTGTGTTTTTTTTGTTTTTTTTTTGTTTTTTTTTATTTTCAAACATTAATGTTGCCTTTGTAGTCATGGGCTAAAAATTTCTTAAATTCAGCCCCTTAGGGGGTGCAGCTGAGTGTTTAAATTTGTATGGAAAAACTCCACAAAGGCGAAGTCACAGACGTTCCATCAGCCTGTCAATAAAAATTACCATTAACAGTACCACTTCATCTGAAAATGTGTGACTTACACAAGTAAATCGCTCGTTTCTAGATAGCCCTCCCCTTAACCCTTTTCTCCACTCGATCCTTTACTTTAGAGGTACTCTTTAATGGCCCAGTGATTTTTCCCAGTCACATGCAAATGTCAGATTAGCATATATTTTAGTCTGAGCTCCTGTTAGGTCCGAGGTTGTTGATGGCATTAACAAGGCAAATTTTTCTTCATGTAGGGAGTTGAAATCCTTTTGAGTGGATAATTTGTATTTTGTAAATCAACTTTGTGTACTCTTGACATAATGAAGTTCTAACAACCTCTAATATAGAATAGTTTTATATGAAACTAGTGGAATGCCCGCGACTTCGTCAGCGTGTACTTTTCCATACAAACTTAAACACCCCGCTGCACCCCCTTAGGGGTTGAATTTCTGGAATTTCTTTCTTAGTGCACGCCTAGACTACAAAAGGAACGTACCCTCCAAATTTCAGGTCTCTAGGACGTATGGTTTAGGCTGTGCGTTGATAGTCAGTCAGTCAGTGAGTCAGTCAGTCAGTCAGTCAGTCAGTCAGTCAGTCACGCAACGATTTTATATATATTGATAAAAAACGATGGTTTGCCGTGCTGCGTCTGGCCTAAGAATAAACCCCTCTGTCACCTCCTGTGGATGTCACAAAAGCAGACTAAGGGATTGCCACTTATTAGTAAGATTCGTTAGTGTAATATTTGTCATGGCTGCTAGCTTACTAAAGAATGTGTTATTACTAAAATATATTTTTAGCCGAGTCAGTCGCATGCAACGGGAAGCAACGGCGGCGATGAGTTCACCACTTTTCACGTCTATATTCCCACGATGGTGCAACCCACGGTGAAAAGAGGCCCATTGAGGATCTGCCTACCTTTCAGGGAAAAAGGCGTGTGTCTACGTAAGTGTGAATTTATGTAAGAATTCGTCGGTACCTATACGTTTTGATTTCCATATAAAAAGTTTTATGGTTTCCAACCAACAAAATTCAGTCTTCTTTTTAGTGTTCCGTAGTCAACAAGACAAGGAACCCTTATGGATTCGTCATGTCTGTCTGCCTGTCTGTCTGTCTGTCAGTCTGTCTGTCTGTCCGTGTATGTCACAGCCACTTTTTTCCGAAACTATAAGAGCTATGCTGTTGAAACTTGGTAAGTAGATGTACTCTGTGAACCGCATTAAGATTTTCACACAAAAATAGAAAAACAACAATAAATTTTAGGGGTTAGAACTGAAACTCAAAATAAAAAATTTCATCAAACCCTACGTGTGGATAGGTCTTCAAAAATGATAATATTGAGGTGTCAAATATAAAACTTCTAAAAAAAGAGAATGATAAAGCTAAAAAAAATATATGATGTACCATTACCAAAAAATATATGTTATTACCATGAGTATTTTTTTAAATACACTATTATTAAAACATCGATCAAAGTTACAACGAACTACAAGAACTTTTATATTATGTGACTTGCTGCTACGGAACCCTCCATTGGCGAGTCCGACTCGCACTTATCCGCTTTTTTAATTAAAATTTATTATCTCCATAGCACTGACTCACTTAGAAATGTATTCAGAGACAAATTTCTCACTTTAACTACTATATCGTACTGCTATACTACACATATACTACTATCGTTACATGTATGTATTATTAATATGTATGTATTTATAATACATACAATATGTAGTTCGAAGTTAAGTCTAACAGTAATTTACAACGTGATAAATATAAATATAACATTATTGACGAAAGAGAGAATGAGCTACGAGAGGTGTCCAGAGTCTAGTAGCAGAATGCGGCGTTTGTTTCTATGTATATTTGTTATGTGTAGTGTTTGTCCGACGACAATTACACAAGGTACATTCATATCTTCAGAACCTTACAAGATAACGAAATAGAACATACACGAAAATGTTTGTGAAAATATCCCATTTCAATCCTTAAACTTTTCATTGAAATCCGCTGAGCCATTTTGGAGCCTATTCAAGACAAACTTTCTGACAGACAGACAAAAATTCTCAAACTGGTCATTGAGGCATCGTATAAATTGTAAATTTTTACTTTTTGGCATGCATTTTGAAATCCAAACAGACACTTAAATATATTATCGGTATTGGCACCACCTTTATTTACACAACTTTATAATACAGAATTACTTTCATTACCTCCCGTGGATGTCGTAAAAGCCAACTAAGGGATTACCCAGACTTGTTTGTTACATTCGTTGGTATAAGATTTGTCCTGGCTGCTATCTTATTTAAGTAATGTGTTATTACTGGAAGAAAGAGTTAGCAGAGTCAATCGTGCGAAGCAATGGCGGCTATGAGCTCACCACTTGTTACGTCTATATCCCACGATGGTGCAACCCACAGTAAAAAAAGCCCATTTGAGGCTCTGCCTACCCTTTTGGAGAAAAGGCGTGTACAAGTACAAAAGATAGCATAGATTTTCATAGTATACCATTATTATTAAGTCAATGAGTAGGTCTCCTCACGTGGTGGTTTCTTAGATTATGAGTGTCATTATATCTCTCCGGTACGGAGGCCGCAATGCTCTATGTTATAACTACATAACATAATATAAAACCACACCCAACAGGCGTATACATATAGTCCTGATCTCACACTAGGATTTCCTGTGTTGTGAGTATCAGTAACTACGAGTACAATGATACCATAACACCCAGACCCGGAACAAATATTTGCAGATCATACAAAAAAAAATCCCGCAGCGGGAATCGAACCCGCATCCATTCTTATTTCGGCCGGCTACTCACCCGCCGCGCCACATAGGAATCAGTCAGTCACGCAACGATTATATACATATTGACTATGTATATCTATTCCTTCTCCACTTAAAATAGGTGAATACTGGACTTTAGTTGGTATTAGAAATGAAAATTCCCGTAATCCGACAAGCAAATGACTTACAGCCCTCTACCGATTATAGGGCGGACTACTTTGAGCCGCGCTGAGCCTATCTCATTAAGAGTTCGCAATTAAAACTTGGGATCTGGCATTCAATTCGGTATTAACGCCAATGCGAAACGGTTGGCAAATGAATATCAACCTCTTTACGAAGTCAGAGTAATTTTGCCTTGTTAGCTTAGAGACATTGTTGTTTGTTTGTAGGTACGTAAATCGTAATATATTCAGTACCATGGGTGTGTTTTTAAATACGGCACCCAAAAAGCACAGAACCATACATTCAATTTGAAGATTGTATAAGTATTTGCCAACATTTAGGTGAAAGAAAATGTACAAAATTCTAAGTCGATTAGAAGTTGAATCAAATTTTCAGTCGTAAACAGCAGCACTTTGTAATTTTTTTCAGATGTTTAATGAACATGTAGAATATGTTTAAACATTCACTTTACAGATAAAAGATCAATGAATGACATATATTTGTTTCAGCACATAACCTGACATTGACACCTCTAAGCGGAGAAAGCCTCCAAATAAGCAAATCACCTGCTTATACGCCTTAAGTGCAACTACAGTAACCTCGTAGGTCATTTCCAGGACGTACAATACATAGCAAAATGAAAACAAAAAAATATATCAAAATATATTCACAAACCCCTTTGATGGACGCAAACAAAGAATGTCATTGGGTGCAAAAGCAGCGTTGTAAAAGTTGAAAAACAGGCGTGTAAACATTTAACTACATCACGTTCGCCAATGGAGTAGTAGTTTCACAAAGCCTGTATAAAGCATTCCCCATTTAATTCCGTGCGATGCCAGACATAATACGCGTATATTATATTGTGCGGACGGACGAGAGTTTTTTGTGTGTACGATACAGTAAAACTTTGAAATATAGTAATTGACATAATGCACCGGTCTTCTTTAATAAAAAAAATAAGATTTTGTGAGAAATATATTTTTCAATACAAGCTTTTATAAAATTAGTGATCGTAACCGTTTGCTTTTTTTTTAATGTAATGGCTCGACAAACTGGCCTGATCGTAAAACTGCTGCTCAAAATGAGCCTAAACACGGCCTGTCTACTATTATCCATCGAGGAGTTCCGTTGTCCAGTTGTCCACCTTCCGTCTCCATCATCGGATCAGCTCGCTGTCACCATAATATTGCATTGTCATCGGAACTTGACATATATGCAAAATATCATCTCTCGGTTGAGGATAACTGCTTTAAAATTCAATTTCAAGATTCCACCCGGACAAACATACATACATTGCAAGTTAAATAAAAGCTTGTAATAAAATGTATTTGCACTTTATTACTTAGCTAAAAAGATCCGATATAGGATCAGGATTAAAAGGTGAAAAAAGGTCCACCACAGCTAAACTCAGAAATGTATTTTGTGCCAATATGTTTCTTATTTACATAGACATACAGTAAATAAATAAATAAATAAATAATGCTGGACAGTTCACACAACATTATCTAGCCCCAAGCTAAGCAGAGCTTGTGTTATGGGTACTAGATAACTTGATATACTTAATACAATATATAACTTTTGAAACTATCATGGTTATGTACAATATACAATATATTACATAGATAGATATTTTTTATTATACATAGTAAATACCCAGAACACCCTGAATAAATATCTGCAGACCTGCTGCAGACCACCAACTTGTCTGTTCAGGTGGACAAAATTGGAACTAAAGCCGATTACAGTTTATAAACAACATACACTATACGCTCTTCCCACCATTTTCGAAAAGAGACGTTGTCTACTTTTATTTTATTTCTTTTCCTAGTGTTTTCTTGAGTTATTTTGTGTTATTTTGGTGGCATTTTAACTAATGTAGCTCGTTTAAAAAGCACAAGTGTAGTGAAATTAAATGGAAGTGAATTGCGTGACTTTTGAAATTGGTGGAAATTGTCTACCAAAGTTTTAGTAAAATTGGCCACCGTTTTACTAAAATATGACTTGACTGTGACTTTGACGACTTGGAAAGAGTGTAAAGTTGCAAAATATATTGAAAATACAATATAGTGAAAATACAGATACTTGAAAATGGCAAATGCACAAGCCGTGCGGCGCCAATTATAAAGAAAAAAAAACATACACTACAATGACTTATACTTTTATACTTTAACCTTTTCTATAGTTCTACATAACTCTATCCTATATCTTGACTCCCTTTGTTAGGTAAATTTCTTAGACCATAGCAAAATTGGCTCCACTAGCGACGCTGTTAACTGAACAGATAAGTTGGTGTAACTATATATAATACAAGCGTAAGGACAAGGTGGTAGTAGAGCTTTTTTGTGAAAGAGTTCGTCCGGGGAAGTACTACCACCATACCTATTTCTGCCGCAAAGCAGTAGTGTTCGCATTGCTGTATTCCGGTTTGAAGGGTATGGGTGCCTGTGAAATTACAGGCACATGAGACTTTTCATGTTTATGTCTCAGGGTGGCGGGCGCAGTGCAATGCCACATAGGGTGCGTCCTAGGTGGACGTGACCTATGAGGTAATGCACTGTTCATAGGCAGAGGTTACCGCTTAACATCAGGTGAGCCATCTGCTTGCTCCGTCATCTAAAGTTGTTTAAAAAAAAAAGAAAAAAAGAAGAAGAAAAAAGTGAAACATGGCGGTCAGTTTAACGGTATAAATTGCATTTTATATACCAACGACAGTATGACTTGGTTCCCAGTTCCTACTCGAGCGTTCGTGTTTGGTGCTATGATAAAAAGCTTATTTAGTAGATCGACCGCATCTTGATATTTAAATCTATGCCCATGCCCCACTACGCTGTGGAGTTTTAGGTCATATCAGATTAGCAAAAGCATCATCATCAACCAGGACTTAGACGTCCGCTACTGGGGGGATTTCACTAACCACTAATCGCAATAATACTGAGTGCATACATACATACATAGACACACGCCTTTATCCCCGAAGGAGTAGGCAGAGCCTTAATGGGCCTCTTTTCACAGTGGCTTGTACCTTCGTGGAATATAGACGTCACGTCGTGTCATCGCCGCCATTGACTGAGCGCAGTTGTTGATTAAACAGTTCGAAGCTGCTGTGCATCCCCTGGTGTAATCCCTTATTCGGCTTTTATGACATTTCATCCCAGTTACATCATAAATGTCAAAGTTACGATGTTTGTATCACGCCGAAACAGCTAAACCGAATTCGATGAAATTTGGTACACAGATATACCTGTATTGTAAGTAGCTATAGACTACTTTTATCCTGACAAAACGCGAGCGAAGCCGAGGGAGGACACTAGTTGTTTTTTTTTTAACATATTATTTTTATGGGAGGAGACGGGGGTTATATATTATTATTCTTAGGCCGGCCACACTCCGGCAAAGTAACAAACTAGGTAAAGTAAAATCATACCTATTTGAAATGCAATCATTATTATCATCTTATAGAAGACCACTGCTGGATTAAGGCTTCCCCATATAATGCCATAACGAACGGTCTAAAGCCGCCTCCATCCACCGCCTTCCTTCAAACTTTATAATGTCTTTGGCCCATCGAGATCCTTTAGTCAAAACCGGTTCAGCCGTTCTGGCGTGATTGAATAACAAGCAAACACAAAAACTTTCGCTTCTATAATGTTAGTAGGATAGGATATTAAGCAATAGCTTTGTTTTATTTAATGAAATAATTATACAAACTAGCATATGGCCGATATGTTCTGTGATATGGCCCACCTGATGTAAAGTGGTTACCGTCGCTTATAGTCACCGGCAACACCGGGGTATTGTCGATGCGCTGCCTTACCTACAATGTTCTAAAAATATAAATGTAAGATTTGGATCCACAATGATGTTATCAACATCCACTAATTTCAGACATTGACAGCAACATGTAGGTACAATGTGCGATGTAGCAAAAAGCCTGCATTGCTGACGCGATGCGGTATGTTCCTGCAACCTAGATTTACAAGTTTTTGTAATATATTATCAGATCCTTTATAAAAAAGTATGTATTTGAATGATGCTTGCTATATTTTAATAATACCCGTCTCTTTGTTACTTTAACAAGCTTGTCATTTGCTGGGCCTCAACCACGCAAATTTTTAAACAAACTGAACTGTTCCCGTTATTTCGTTCGTCTGGATTGAATGATCCTATGTCCACTGTTGGTCATAGGTCTCTCCATAGAATGAACGACTGTACGGTCTTGAGCCGCCTCCATCCACCGACTTTTTGCGACCTCTATAATGTCTTAGGTCCATCGAGTGAGGCCTTAATTTGCTGCATCGTACGGTTCATGGTGGCCAATCGAGAAAATTTATTCCCCTAGCACACAATAAGGTTGTCAGGTCTGCGAGCTATATGGTGATCGCAGTGTTGGTGTAAGTACTCTGGATGGTGTATGCTACTGCCAATACTTTCGTGTTTAGCTGGCTCTTACTACATCCACGGAAGGAGACGAAAGCCGGACTCACCATGACACCGACACCCATGACACGGCATACCTACCTAATATTTTATTATTAATCAGGTAAACCTAGATTAAATATGATAACAAAACTACATATGTCAACTATTGCACAAGTTTAGTCTTAATGATATTACATTAATACCCAAATTACCCAATTAGTCAAAAGCCCCAACTTCTCGCATCTCAGTCGCCTACTCAGAATAGTGTCTCCCGATAGTAGTCTTCATAATAGTACCTATCTCAAATACAACTCATCTCAAATATCTCTCATCACATCTCATTTTCACCTGCAATTTCATACTAACCTGCAATCTTCAACCATTTTGGCCGAAGTCTGCAATGGTGTTCAACAAAGGCATTTCAAATGTTGTCCGCCGTTATAAACTTTCAACTTAGGAGCATTTTCCAATATTGAAATGTATAGTCACGAAGGCACAAAAATCGTAAACTGATGATTGAATAACGTTCAAACTTTGAACCAATTTAAAGCCATTTAGCTTACGAGTGGAGTGAAATTTAAACTTGAAGTTGGAGGGCGATGAAAGGCAGACGTGTGAATAACCCCTCTTAAACAAAGGTAATAAATTTCCAAATAATACCTAGCAAGAGTATGTAATTATTTCATAAGTTTGTCAAGTTTTGTAATAGCAATAATGGTAAGAGTCCGTATTATTATGAACCAAAGCTTACAAGCGTTTATATGACGAAGTTGATCAAATTATATTCTCTGAATACAAAACTTGCTAAACTTCTGAGAAGCGAACCTTTATTGTCTTTTAAGGCCCCTCGAGAGTTGAGTTCAAGCACTAGAAAGCCATTAAATATTACCTGATATTATATTCTAGGAAGCTAAGTACTTGAGACGATGTACAAGTAAAATGTTCCACTGAAACTTTCCTAAATAAATATCCTGCAAGACAACGAAAACTGCGTCAAAGATCGGGCGGACTTAAACGCAGTTTTCGCATAGGGATTTTAAATAGGGGAGATTGGCATACTCACCACGCTGGGCCAGCGGATTGGTGATCGCAGTATTGGTGTCAAGTACTGGAGTAAAGGAGGATACTGTCCATCCACTGGTGTAAATCCTTCTACGGAACGAGTTGTAAAAGTCCCATTCTCAGGCCGAGACCAGCACAGCCAGTAATATAAAAAAACATTCATAAATTACTCAAAGATATTGGTCGTGCACGGTCACCCATTAAATAGTGACCATAACTTTAGTCCCTATAACATGAATAATAATGTTTTAGCTCCCGGCGTAAATGGAACTAAAACTAGGTACATACATGGATGTTTTTATTTTTATTTTAAGTTCGTGAATGACGGAACAAGCAGATGGGCCCACCTGATGTTAAGCGGTAACCTCTGCCTTTAACAATGCATTAACTCATAGGTCACGTCCACCTAGGATGCGCCCTATGTGGCATTGCACTGCGCCCGCCACCCTGAGACACAAAGAGGAAGACTCTGCCTTTCTACACTAATCATTATGAAGGGGAAAGATTTGTATTTTTGTGTTTGTAATGAATATACTCAAAAACTACTGGCCGATTTCAAAAAATCTTTCATAATTGGAAAGCTACATTCACCCTGAATGACATGGGGTACCAGGAGGGGAGATAGGAGGGGGGGCTCTTTTTCAACCTGAAACTAACCGTGCGAAGCCGGGACGAGTCGCTAGTTATTAATATAGAGATAAAGAACATATCTGAAGCCTTCCTTCATGAAGTACCTAATAATTCCTGAAAGAATGCGAAACCTCAGAACAATAACTAAAACAAGGCGAAACATAGTGAATCTACAACATTACATGTAATCTGTATTTAATCAATACAGAGACGCAAAACAACTTTACGTAGACCATGGTATTCGCTAAAAACTCATTCACTGAAAACACTGAGAGCTTAAAAACAACACGCGTAAGCAAACGAATATGAAATCAGTCTGCGTCTGTCATAAAAGGAAGAGAAATGATGAGTCAAGCGAGGTACATTTTAAATTCATAAGTCAGTAGAGCTGAGATGCATGAGATGGTTCACTATGATGATGAAAGAGTAGAAGTGAATGGTAGCGGCATTATGGACGAGCTAGAGAGGATTTAAGAAGAATTCTCATGCAGGTGATGAAGTCACATCTCGGATAAACTAAACCGTACAAAAGCTCGTGATTTATCTGAGAATTACGAAAATGACGTCAAATAATTTTGTAAGGGCGTGAAGCGAGTTGTGCCGTCGTCCACTATCAACGCATGGCACCTTTGAAAATTCGAACCACGACAAATGAGTTCGATACACTGCCGGTTCACACTCTCTATTCTTCAAATGTATTCAATAATCAAGCAGCAATGAACGGATAAAACTTGTCATTTTTTTTTCTCTTTTGGTTCGACGCTTTTAGAACGCTGACCATTTACATTGAGTTCAGTGTATTTTCTCGATTGTTGAGGGCTTAAGTAAAGACTACTTATAAATTTTATCTTAGTGGCCTATCTGTACCTACTGCAGTGCTACAGTTTTCACTGCACCTCTCTTGATATAGTAGACAAAGCGACCGCTTGTTCAGTTCAAACAGCAATGCTTCGTTCAAATATTTGTCTTATTTATGAACATTGGCTTCCGCTCGGGTGCTGTTTTCCACTGCTTATGTTCTCAATTTAGGTTGATATTTTAATTAAATTCCTATTATAAAATATAAAAGACGACGCACAAGAGGAATGCCCTCCTATCAATGGACCAAAGACATTATAGAGGTTGCAGGAAGGCGGTGGATGGAGGCAGCTCAAGACCATTTGTCGTGGCACTCTATGGGGGAAGCCTATGCCCAGCAGTGAAATTCTGTAGGCTGATGATGATGATGATACCAATTATTATAATAAATTCGAGGTGGCAATGCAGCCAGCATCTTAGGAACGCTTCCGTCTGGTAGTGAAATGAATCAGTTGAGCTATCTTTAGATCATTTGCAACGATCTTTAGTAGATCCACACTTACAAGTAATTAATTTTGTAAAAATTAAAAAACCCTCAACGCAATGAAACGGCTGAACCGATTTTGATCAAACATTACTAAGAACAATCCCCCAAATACACATTTCAAACAAAACAAAAACGAAATCAGTTCACCCGTTCGGGAGCTACGATGCCACAGACAGACACACACACACACACACACAGACCGTCAAACTTATAACACTCCGTCGTTTTTGCGTCGGGGGTTAAAAATTACATAGGTAAACTTATATTTTTTTGCTATTGATAAAATTTGTTTACTGTGTTATTGTTGGTTTACTATTGACACAGATAAAATAATACTACTTACTATTGATAAGATCGGGTTGCGGTTTTTTTTTTATTACAACTTGAAATGACAGAACGAGCATATGGGCTCACCTCACTATTTTGTACTATACTACACACTAGATAATAGTAATTAATTAAGTGAGTTAATTCTGCTTTTTCTTATGCATTTTTGAATATCTCAAACTCAACACAGAGTAGTGTGAAAACTTGACTATTTTATACAAAACATATGCAACCAGCAAAATGCCCATTAGAATAAAGGCGTAGACATCTATCATGCTGTACGCTATCCAGCTCAGCTCCATCGCAGGACTCTTCATGTGCTTCGCACCTTTATGCCTGATCACATATTCAATCCAAAACATTGCGGAATCCAATGCGCTCATTGGCCTATCCTTGAATCGCTCCGACGCTTCAACTGCTTTCCTTTTATACGTATCATCGCGCAGAAATTCATCTAAGTGGTTTCCAAGAGATTGTTCATTAATGTCGTTGTATTGAAGGATCCTTCCGAAGCCAAGGTTCTCGACCTGAAGTAGGTTATTGTATTGATCAGCGTACACAGGCATGCCTATAATTGGCACTCCGTGAAATATTGCCTCTTGCGTTCCAATTAACCCGCCGTGGGATATGAACACTTTGATGTTTGGATGAGCTGAAATACAAATTAAATACGTTTAGGCATAATTTTAGGTCAACTTTTATTTCTCCATAGAAACTTGATTTTTAGGGTGTTTATTTTCAATGCAGTAATAATTTTATTTGCCTTGTAAAAAATATATACTTAATAATATATAGAGCTTGATAAATATGTTGATAAGGATGTATAGGTACACTGAAGTTTACTCCAGTCCAGTTCAGAAAACATAACGACTTCATGCTCGATTTTAAGATTTTACTCCCCAATCTATTTGCGTATCGTGGGAGTTATGAAAATCGATACTGAAGGAGTAAACTTCAATAATAATTTTGCTTTATAATTACATACTGAACTTACATAAAATTTCTTTCTGCGGCATCCAATTCCTTACAACCAAATTATCTGGTTTATTCGGCAAATTGTCGTCCTCCCATTTCCACAGCACTGTGTGTTTCAGCTTCCTGAACACATTCAGAAAAGCGTCTCTCTTCTCCACGGGCAGTTCTGAGCTGCGCACGTTTGAACCGAAATTCACGTAGACCACGCCGTTAGTAGCTTCATCTAGGAGCTGTTGGAGATCCTAAAAATATACAATTTGATAAAAAAAACACAAGGTTAGGCACCATTTTGATTTTTAAGTAATTTACTTTAACATTGACTACCAATTTTTATGATTGGTGACCCCACCTTCGTGCAGCTAATATCATACTTTAAGTATTTTTAAACGGTTGTTATTTATGTAGTTACATTACTTATATCGAGTAATGAACAATGAGTCAACAATATTCCAGTGTCATTACATACCTATTATCTACTATGATAATAATGAAATGTCTGTAGGTACATAAATAGAATAGGCGTGGGTGAGGAGGTTGTGGCAGTTCTCAATTGTTGATATGGAACGAGCTAACGCTTTTTTTCAAATCGGTTCATAATTGGCGGAGTAATCGCGTTGAGAACCTCCTCCTTATTTTGAAGTCGGTTAATAAAACACCAACAATCATTATTAGACGTCTTACCCTCGCTTCCGAAGACCAAATGTGCTCGAACGCTCGAGTTCCAGTGTCCATCGCTTCGACCAAAGAAATAAATTGGTCGAAGGTCCATCGATCTAAATGAGACTATCTACTATGTACTTATAATGGCGTCACCATACTTACATCAGGCAGTTTCGAATCACTTTTGCTGAGATGGACTCCTCCAATCTCCACAACGTTTGGTAGGTAAGCTACTGGCAAATCAACGCTAAAATGTCCATTCACTAAAATCAAAGAAGCATTCTTTTGCATTTCATACAAACTCGTCACAGGTTCTGGCAGATTCGGTATGTACTTCTTAACCAGGGCTTCTTGTTTTTCTAGGTACCAGTACCTCCAGTAAACATACTCATAGATGATAAAGTATAAGTTTCTCAGCCTTCCTCTAAAGCTTGTCGGTTCTTTTAAGTCCAAAAACTCTGAGATCGTCGTTGCCAATTGAAGAGGATTTCTCGTGACGATATTATGTCTCATACAGTTTCCAAATGTCGTTACTAGCACCAGTGGAGTTTTGTATTTGTGTGCTAGAATGTATAGAGACTCTTGGAAAAACTGTTCACTGATGACCAAGTCGAATGAGTTGTCTTCTGCTAGGAAACCCTTAACCTCGGTGGAATTGAGAGCCGTTTCAGTAGTTCCTAAGCCACCTCTAAAGAGGATCATATCGTGGAATTCTTCTGCTGATATTTGCACCATATCAAACACGTTTGGTCTTTCGATACCTAAAACCATAGATAAACTTTATGTTAGTTTTATGCTTAATCTATGCTAAAACATAAATAAATAAATAAAATAAATAATGGAGGATTATGAAGGATTGTGAAGCCACAGAGACCTGAAGTGACGACCACGACCACACTGCCAAGAGTGTAACGACGAAGAAGCTGCTAAAACAGTCATCAAATTACAGGCACATGAGACTTTCCATCTTTATGTCTCAGGGTGGCGGGCGCAGTGCAATGCCACATAGGATGCGTCTTAGGTGGACGTGACCTATGAGGTAATGCACCGTTCATAGGCAGAGGTTACCGCTTAACATCAGGTGGGCCTCTTGCTTGTTCCTTCATCCAAGTAGTATAAAAAAAAAAAAAAAAAAAAAAAAAAACTGGACGCGGCCTCCTCCTTTGAATGCAGTGGGGGAATTTGCCTTAAATAATCACGCTTGGTAGTTGGATTGGTGATCGCAGTCAGTAGGTATGAAGGTATTGGTGAAGTACTCAGAAATACCAAGTTTGCTCCTACTTTAGACATTATCACACCAAACGCCGTGAAATTTTTGTATATGTGATCATTACACTAATATCGGGTACATCCGTATTGATCCCAGGAATCCATCTGTACTCGGCATTTGGCAGTTTATTATAAAATTATATGGTTTTCAAATCACATCGACATTATACGGAATTATAACCAATGGGTGCTAGTTTGATTATACATATATAATTTAATGGGAAACTGACAAACCACAGTTTAGTCTCTTGATTAAATAGACTTGAATGAAATAATATCCAAAATAGGAGCAAACTTCATTTGTATGCAACATGGACTTAGTATGAATGCAAGTTTTGATTATCAATGACAAAAAAAACTCTAAGTATGCAAGTGCCCTAGCGGTACACTCCTCTTATGACATCAGTAACTATATTATTATGTAAAAATTATTTAGCAATATTTAAAAATGTGTATGTGTGTGTTTACCAATATACTATGTTTGTATTGAATGACCCGATATTGCTGAAAAAATTGGTTTATTCTAAAAATAAATAATAATGTTTCCCTTACCAAGAACATCCCAAATCAATTTATTATCTACTATCACTTGTCGGTACGTAGGTGGGGGGTTCTCCTCCTTATACGCAGTTATGACGGTAACGTTGTGGCCTCTCCGAGCCAACTCTAGGCCAATCGGCCTCAGCATTAAGTAGTGGGATTTCGACGTGAACGGAACGACGTACAAAATATTGGCTGATTCACATATTGATAATAGGCATATTATCAAAGTTAGTTTGAGCGCTTCCTATAACAAAACAAGAGATGAGAACTGGTACAACTTATTCTATTGACAGTGCGAGCAAAGCGAGCGAGTCCATGCAAAAACTCGCAAAATTTGGATACAATCTGTCCAGATGTAGAAATGTTGGTACTCGCGTACAGGTCGTATTTTTAAACGAATCTAGACGAAACTTGATATATAGCTACTGCAATTTCATAGTTTTTTTTATTGGACGAGTATTTCCCCTAAAACGGGGGGAAGTTTGGTTCGGCGCCATTTACGGGCCGCTTTGGATAATATTTGGCAGAAACATTTGGTACTCAATTATAAACAATAATTTCGAATATGAGTAAAATCGGTTAAGAGGTTGTCAAGATATAGATTATGAAAGTAGTTACCGCCCGACTTTAAAATCCTCGTAAAGGAAGTTGGTTTAATAGGTGTTTCATAATATTCTACTACAAGTAGAATAGAAATGCTGTGGTGTTTCCAGCCTAAAAATAGAACCCTCCGTCTCCTCCCGTGGATGTCGTATTTGAGGCTCTGCCTACCCCCCTTCGGGGAAAAAGGCGTGTGTATGTAGGTATGTAATAACGATTTGTAAAATTGTAAATATCTTATGAGATTTTTAAAGTGAGATTTTGAAATAGTTTTTTTTTTAAATTCTGTTAAAAGCTAATAAAAACTTATTTACGAGCAAACTGAACACAAAATTGTTGCAAAAAGTTTGTGCTCGCGAGCTCTACTGGTCGCAGAAATACTAGTATAATAACTAAACTGGTTATTGATCTGTACAGTTATCATACGTTTTTATGAATGTTACTCCACCCGAGATCCTGAACAACAATCTGTTTTGATGTGAATCAAAAAATTAACAAAAACTTCTATGAACCAAAAGTACAGAAAACTGGTGTAACTGGGTTACCTATAGGTATGATGTTATATGGAACATAGTTTTTGTTTACGTCGAGTATATATTGGTATGGAAATGATGGAAACATGTTATTTTCTCCATAATTATACCAATTGGTCAAACAATTGGTCCATGGAGTAGGTACTTCAATTTCATTGAAATAATCAAGTTGACATAAATCCGCACTTTCTTTATTCGCCGTGGATTTACATCTTGAAATTGGATTTAAATAAATACAGGTTATTGCCGAATCATTTGCTTACCTTGTACATTGCAATTACACCATAGAAATAGTTAGATCAGAATTTCGGGCAGAGTAACCTCCATAAATACCTATAGCTAGTCTAGGTACAGATCAACACCCAGGCACCACGTGACAACGTATTTATTTCCTAAGCTTATTCAATGAATCCTATACTATAATATATATTTATAATCACGTTCTTGAAAACGACACTAATTATTTTGATTAGCTATATGGTGGTTTTTGGGGGCGAAAAATCGATTTAGCTATAGCTCTTCTCTGGGAAAAGCGTTTTTTCGAGGAAACCACGTTTTTCCAAATTAAGGTTAAGCTATAAGATAAGATAATTTTAATTAGTGACCACTTTTTGCATGTAATTTTTTTTATTTCGAAAAATCAATCGAATCTTGTTGTATCAGATATTTGTACTGAACCAGTTTCCATTTTGAAAAAAGAACTGACTTAGTTTTACTTAGTAAAGCTGTAAGTGCCTAAATATAGCACATTTATAGCACGTTTAGCACTTTTAACGCACATTAAATTGCCAAAAATTATATAATAATTATTAAGTAGATAGTTATACAAATTGAATGAATGCAATTTTGATAAAAATGCTACAAACCATTTTACTGCAAGAATAATTTTAAACACACTCGCACCACAAACTTTAGAAAACTATCAAATTAAAAACTAGCGTGACGAGGTCACATCACGACGATTACTGCTGCGATAATGAAGTTTTAGATTGTCTGCTTGTTTGTCTTGAATACAAAGTCATAGACTGCTTAATAGTACCTACAAGATTAGGGTTCTCTCTATTTCAACAAACCTAAAGCTATCGCTGCGCCGGCTAAGCTTACGTAGCTCTTCACATAAAATGGAAAAGTTATTATTAGAGCCCAGAAATTTATTTCTCAAAAGAATATACGTTCACTTATAAAGAGAAATACAAGAGTGAATTCCAGATTAGTTTGTTTTATTATTAGTATACACTATCAACTTCAATGAGTTATCGTCGAACTTATCGGAAGAATAAAGTTTAATCTTTTTTTATGGTTCATAATTTTTATAAAACAAGCATTTTGTGTTGTAGGTATCACAATATTTGACCAAGGTCTTGATTATGAAACTAGAGCCAACAGAACGATTTTTTTTTGTGTCTTTTCACAAGCTTTTAATTCACTTGCAATTTTTGTTTGTATGATAGAGTTTAGGACAAATCTTGTAAGTTGAATTAGAACCACTTCTTGACATCCGATGAAGCTGAAATTTTGCATACCTGTCAAACTTCGATGACAATAAAATGTTATGGTGACAGCGAGCTGATCTGATGATCGCGACAGAAGGTCAACAATGGAACTCCTCGACGGATAATAGTAGACTGGTCTTTTTTAGGCTCATTTTGATCAAAGTCACGGTTCCGATCACTAATATTATAAAAGTTTATCTTTAAAAATATATTTATCAATAAAAAATGTCTAAAATTAAATTTCCTAATCAGTATTTAAAACGATATGAGACCTATGGCTTGTAACTTATGTTTTGAACGAATTAATCAAAAAAAAGTTATGATGGTTGTAGCGTAATTTGCCGCTGAATTTGGCGTTCATTCTGGGAGTCTCTTATTCAATACCTATCTCACATTTACATTCCGGACCCATGACACCCATGAAAGATATACACCTGGGGGTGCTACGGGAACTAAGATTTTACACATCGAGTCTACTTATTTGACAGAGTGAACGAAGCGACTCTGTTTCAAGTTAAATTTGCTTTCCGCTGTCAATTTGTTGGTACTCCTCGTCAGGTCGTATTTTACAACCGATCTGGACGATACTTGATTTCCAGGTTCTAAAATTTAATAGCTAGTTTTTTTTTGTCTACAGCTATTTATAATTGTAATGTATTTTATAATTATATTTCCCCAAAAAACGGAAAAGTTTGCTGCGACGCCATTTACCCGCCGAATTTTGATAATACTTAGCAGAAACATTTGGTAGTTAATTCTTAACAATAATTTCGAATATGGGCAAAATTCAGAGGTTCCAGAGGTTGCTTATATATAGTATTTTTTTTTTTCAGGGCCAATTCGGTGGTGTTTTAAACCGTGAGGGTTACCGAACTTTATTTTTAATTTTTCTGAAAAAGAAAGTTGTTTTTAAATAAATACAAGGGTTTTTGTTTGAGCATTAAGGATCGTTATGATGCATAGTTTATTTTCTTTTATTTCATTTTGATCTTTTTGGAAAACTTACAGCCAGATTTATAAAAGTTTGTGCTCGTGGGGTCTACTGTTCGCAGAACTACATAAAAATATATCATTATTTATACGTACATACTGAACTCAAACTCTCGACTCTGTTTCTGTTTTTAACTTAGGGTATTCTACTGTTCGCAGAACTACATAAACATATATCATTATTAATACGTACATACTGAACTCAAACTCTCGACTCTGTTTCTGTTTTTAACTTAGGGTATTCTACTGTTCGCAGAACTACATAAAAATATATCATTATTTATACGTACATACTGAACTCAAACTCTCGACTCTGTTTCTGTTTTTAACTTAGGGTATTCTACTGTTCGCAGAACTACATAAAAATATATCATTATTTATACGTACATACTGAACTCAAACTCTCGACTCTGTTTCTGTTTTTAACTTAGGGTATTCTACTGTTCGCAGAACTACATAAAAATATATCATTATTTATACGTACATACTGAACTCAAACTCTCGACTCTGTTTCTGTTTTTAACTTAGGGTATCTTATATAAAACATATAAAACTGGTAGAGAGACCTTACTGATGTATTAGTTCTTGTGATATTTTTTGCTTGGTTATCGCTCTATAGATTTAGTTGTAGATAAACCATAACTAATAACATTAGGAACATTAATTGAATATATTACAACAGAGGTCACGTCCACCTAGGACACACCCTATGTGGCATTGTATAGCGCCCGCCACCCTGAGACATAAAGATGAAAAGTCTCATATGTCTGTACTTTCATCGGCACCCATACACAACACACACACACACACACACACACACAGAACACAGCAATGCGACCACTACTGCTTTGTGGTAGAAATAGGTATCGCCACGATATCGTGTCATGTCGTTATCGTGGAATATGAAAGCCCCCAACCCTCTTTATCTGTGTTTCTTATGGTTCCCATGTAAGTAGGTACACCACGTCGAACTTTTCGGCTGAATTACGCCATAACTCTCGCTAAATAATATCTACAAAATTTATTTTTTCAAGTCATTTTTTTTGCGCCTCGTTCCACGCTGGCCCAACTCTCTGTGAAAAGAGGCCCACTGAGGCTCTGCCTACCATTTCGGGGAAAAAGGCGCGTGTCTATATAAGTCTTATCCGATTATACCTGCATAATGTTACTTGTAGTTTTAAAAGGCGCGTGTCTATATAAGTCTTATCCGATTATACCTGCATAATGTTACTTGTAGTTTTAAAAGGCGCGTGTCTATATAAGTCTTATCCGATTATACCTGCATAATGTTACTTGTAGTTTTAAAAGGCGCGTGTCTATATAAGTCTTATCCGATTATACCTGCATAATGTTACTTGTAGTTTTAAAAGGCGCGTGTCTATATAAGTCCTATCCGATTATACCTGCATAATGTTACTTGTAGTTTTAAAAGGCGCGTGTCTATATAAGTCCTATCCGATTATACCTGCATAATGTTACTTGTAGTTTTAAAAGATCCAGACGGACGCAAAAAACCTAATTTATCATTAATTCAAAACTACATGCAAGTCAGACGTGGGAAGAAATGGCGGCGATGAGCTCACCACTTGTCACGTCTATATTCCACGATGTTGCAACCCACTGTGAAAAGAGGCCCAATGAGGCTCTGCCTACCCCTTCGGGGAAAAAGGCGTGTGTTTATGTATGTATTTATGTATCTGCATACAATTTTGTAGATATAATTGAATAAGACTTATCAAGGTTCGTCGTGTAGATTTATGAAACAATTAACCATAATTTAGCAGAAAAGTTCAAGCAGGTTTTTTTTTTATGCTACTTGGATGACGGAATAAGCAAGAGGCCCACTTGATGTTAAGTGGTAACCTCTGCCTATGAACAGTGAATTACCTCATAGGTCACGTCCACCTAGGACGCACCCTATGTGGCATTGCACTGCGCCCGCCACCCTGAGACATAGATGAAAAGTCTCATGTGCCTGTAATTTCACCGGCACCCTTACCCTTCAAACCGGAACACAGAAATGCGAGCACTACTGCTTTGCGGCAGAAATAGGTATGGTGGTAGTACTTCCCCGGACGAACTCTTTCACAAAAAAGCTCTACTACTACTGTAGGTGTACATGGGAACGCCTGAGGGGTCCATGTTATCGGTGCCGAGGTCCGGCTAGCCTGCCTAGCATCATTAATCTAGTAATGTGTAACACTGCACGTACAGATAAATATGACTGCGCAGGATCTGGAAACACTGTAAAACTCTAGATTAATTTTGATCAGAATTCCTTAAACATCCGCCAGTCGCCCAGCTTGTCACTCAATAGGTATGACTTATACTTGACTTTTTGTATTCCAACTTGACTTTTTGTTGCTATTGTTCATTTATTTCAGGTTTTATAAACCCACTAGCGACTCGCCCCGGCTTCGCACGGGTAGCCCCGTTGAACCCCCCCCCCCCCTCCCCCTCCTACCTTCCCCCCCCCCCCCCCCCCCCCCATGTCAATCTCCTGGTTCTAAGCAACCTCCCCGCCAATTTTCATCCAAATCCGTCCAGCCGTTTCAGCGTGAAGAGGTAACAAACACACTCATACACTAACACACACACAAACTTTCGCTTTTATAATATTAGTGTGTGTTTAAATATAACGGTACTCGAACATTTCAGAAAAATTTAAAGAATTGAGCCTTTCCGGATATTTTGGATGTTTCTCAAACATTCTCGAATTCTTCTTCATGAATAAGAGGGTGAGATTGGGGCTACCGTACCATAAACTTTCAGGTTGAGTTAGTTTATTTTCGAAAAAAATCCCGAAAGTTCTATAACTATCTGGATTTTTTTGAAAGTTCTCGATCTTTTTCAAACTTTTCTAGAGGTTTTGAAATTTCGGAACTTTCTCGAACTTTCTTGAAAGTTTGGAAATTTCTCGAAGGCTCTAGAACATTTGGAAATTTCTCGAAGGTTCTAGAACTTTTGGAAATTTCTTGACCTTTTTCAAACTTTTCTAGAGGTTTTTGAACTTTTGGAAATTTCTTGAACTTTTTCAATCTCTTCTAGAGGTTTTTGAACTATCAGAAATTTCCGGTAGGTTCTAGAACTTTTGGAAATTTCTCGAAAGTTCTCGAACTTTTTCTAACCTTTCTGGAGATTCTCGAACCTTCTAGAATTGCCTTGAACTTTCCAGAACCTCCCCGAAGTTTTCGAACTTCCTCGAACCTTCTAGAAGTTTTGGTTGAGTTTGTTTATCTGGGTCTCTTCAAGTCAAGAGTGAATAGGTGCCTTCTAGACCTTTGTGCTTCATCTTCGGCCACATCGTCACTTACCAACAGGTGAGATCGTGGTCAAACAAAGGTCTATCAATGTTAAAAAAAAAAAAAAAAGGTCAAGTTAACCTCATTCTAAACCGTTTTTCTCTAAACCTTAACCGCGCAGCCCAAAACCCAAACCACAGATTACTTAATAGTTACTACGCCCAAACCTTCTAAACCGTTTTTCTCTAAACCTTAACCGCGCAGCCCAAAACCCGAACCGTCTTGATCGATGGGAGGGTTGGGGCTACCCTACGGTTAAACCTTTTTTGGGCTGCATTGGTTCGTTTTTGAGTTTTATCGGCCCGCACATTTTATCAACTTAGTTTTATTATATATAATGATATAACATAATACATTATTGCACATAGACTTTTAGCTACTATATACAACTTAATAAATCAGGAATACTACAAAATTAAAAAAAATTATGTCACATTTTTTTAAAAAAGAAATTTATTAATGATGATTGAATTTGAATTAATATAATGCTTAATTTAATAATTGTAACTTTGTATGCTAACTAACATTAATTATAAGATTTAATTTATTAACAAAATGGATGACATGTGAATTTTTTAATAAGTACGTGAAATCTGAAATATACAATTATCTATCTATCTTATCTATCTTAATCAAGAAATGAGGTTGAGTCCATTTTTGATTGATATTTAAGAAAAAGATAACGATATTTATTTGTCCTGGATGTGGTAAAATATATTCTGTGATAGGGTGTACATTTTATGTAGTCCTCACATTCTGCCCTATGTGAAAAATTCTCCAGTAGTTTGCGCCGATCATGACCTCGCGTGGATCCTCGTAGCTCAAAACCCCCTTTACCCATCAAGCTAATGTTCGAACATAAATATTGATATATCCTACCTAAATATCAACTTTCATCAAGATTAAAGCAACGGTTCTGCAGTTATAGTCGCCGGACAAACACACAAACATATATCAAACATATAAACGCAGCATCCTGTAATTAGACATAGATCTCGCTTCGCTCGGTCTATCAATTATGAAGAAGATGGTATCATTTACTTGAGCTCCAACGAAATATTGCGAGCTAACTTAAATGCAAGGAATGTTAGCGACTTTTGGTGTTCCGAATCTGTCCAATCCAGAATATGTCCTACACCGAAAAAAGGTTCTATATGACAAGGCGAGTAAATTGTTAAACGAGCTATGTCCATCCTAATTCCGTTTGCCACTCAGCAACTAAGTATCTCTGTGAATAAGGGTTCTCAGTCTCCATACACAGTAAACGTACGAGTCAAAGCCGACATGCACCTTGCGTTGTCAATAGGAACTCCTTGATTTAACCAGAGACAAGATTTAAGGTACTTATTGAACCAACCTTCTCACTAACTATTGTAAGTGATTGTAACACATGTTATTGTTACCCTCCAGAGTCCAATCCTGTCTAATAAATAGTAGATTGTTCCAGAAGGGACTAAAACGAGCGATTTCATACAGCTATAGAATCGAGTATTAATGGGTTCAAAAAAAAAAAAGTATTTGAACAAGTACCTAGACAGTTTGTAATAAGTAAAATTTTCTACGCCGCCATCTAACCAGTTTTAAACGAAGTTTATTCTCAAAACCATACAACCTTAAAAATTAAGCAACCATGTAAGGATTCGGATGCAAAGGTTCAGAGTAACTAAATAACACAACAAAAACTACTACCTACAGCCACTAGATGACGCTACGGAAAGAATTCTATCTAATTATAGATGGCGCTCTGCAATGTTAATCACATACCAACATCACTCACATCACATCACACTTCACACTAATATTATAAAGGCGAATGTTTGTGTGTGTGTGATGAGTGTGTTTGTTACTTCTTCACGCTGAAACGGCTGGACGGATTTGGATGAAATTTGAAATAGAGATAACTGAACTCCCGGAATAAAACATAGGTACATTTTTATCCCGATATTCCCATGGGGTCGAGACTTACACGGGTGTAACCGCGGGGCACTGCTAGTAAGAAATAAACACTACTGGTTTTTTGTTAGTTGTTATCTATTTTATAGTATATTTATTGAAAATATGGCTGTAAAACATATAACTATCTACCTATCTTAAGACTGATTAAAGTTTTTTTGAGGGAGCTGTAGACCTCTTCGTTTTTACGAATCATCTTTCAGAAGAAGTTTTACTTTATAACATGGCAAAAAAAAAACCTGTGCAACCCACCTACATAACCATTTAAGCGGGGTCTTGTTTAGTGTTTCACATAACAGCTAACATTATTGTGTACCTACCTTACAATTATAAACAAGTGATCTAGTTATTTCCTACGATTAGTTTTGGATCAATCGTGCAATCTCGTAAATAAAACAAATAATATTAGTGCGTATTAACACATTATAATTGTATTTTATTGATACATTTTACTTTGTAAACACTTATCTAATATTAATATCTTATAATATCATTGTTAACATTAAGGGCTATTCACAAATTTGACACGGATTTTTAACTAAGTACTTAACTCAAATTCATAAATTCTTTGACTAATGGACGGAATTATTCCAATATTATTCATTAAATTAGTAAAGCTTTATGACTTTTTACATGATAAACGTTGGATTTTAGATAAAATTAACGAAATATTATTAATTACATGAAGATAACTAAGTGTAGTTAGATAACTTACTACAGTGTTCCATATATTCAGTCTGAAAATGACTCTGATATAAAAAAATATGGCATTAAAATCATTATTTCAATTCTTTAATAATCTCTTACTTTTTCCATTACTTTGTAGTTACTACTTCTACGTTCAGTGTAAGTGGGTCCATTTTTAGATTCGTAAACATGTGGTCTGATACCGTTTTCAAGGTATTTAGGTGGTTCTTTGTAACCACGGCTTTTAGTCACCGAGTTTATTTCTCTTGATTCGATTATTTCTTTTGACCGTCCGTCTCTCGACGGTACTATTTTCTTACTGACGGTCTCCACTGTGTCAGTGACGCTGGGTCGCTCGGGATCTCCCGACTTTGTTGTATATCTATAAGTTTCTGAATAGTTGTCACTGCTGTTACTACCCCTTCTAAGAGGTGCCTTAACTTTGCTTTCCAATCTAGATACGAAGGGACTCGATTCTCTGTTCAATGATTCCGTTTTGTATAAAGGCACTTTCCGTTCCTCAGACACTCTTTCCTTATAATGCGGGGACGGTGTGCCATACCGAGATGATAATCTGCTGCCGTCCGACTCGTCATCGGCATGTAAAGTTTGATACAAATCGGGAGCACGCTCTCTCAAGCCTTTCATAAAGATCTTTTTCTTATCGGTGTCATCGAAAGATTTCGAGTATCCATTTATATGGCCGTTGCTCAGAGGCGTCTTTGCGTATCTAGCTCCGAATAGACCATCCTTCCTACGTTCGGTTTCACGGGAGACCGCATCCGCCAAGTCTCTTTGACTGCGGTTGATTATAGAGACAATTCCTGGGCTTTTCAACTGTTCAGGAGTTTCATCCAGTCGGCTGAGGTGGGGGTTGGACTTGTACATGGTGGAGTAGTTTCTGTTCATGGAAGGTGCGTAGCGAGGATGAGTGTCCTGTTCGGGTGCGCCCATAGCAAAACTCTTGCTTCGGTTAAGGGCTTTGTAGGTGCGCGCAGGTTTGGCCGGCCCGGGCGGGTAACCGTTTATTTTCCCGTCGGGTGAGACCGTCACGTTGTTGTTGGAGATGTTGACGGCGCTGCTGGACCTCTTATTGTTGGTCAGACGATGCCAATATTTGTTGGAGCTGGGTTTTTCTGTCTTTTCTTTCCGATCGTGCAATTTGCGAGGCAGCGTTTGTGCGCTTCTTGCGTAGTCTTCTTCGTCGACGTTCGGATTCAGTCGACTGGTCGAGTGGCTGAACCGACCCAATGTGCTCGAAAACTGGCCCCTGGAAACGAAAAGACAATCAGTTATTTTTTGCTAGTTATAATGAGTTTATTGGTGTTTGGTGATGAGCTCAACCCACGTATTTTATTGTTGTCTATTTTGCCGCTAGCAAAAAGTCAGTGCTCCGGTAATTGGATTGAATGGGGAATCTCCACCTACGCTCAAAGACCCATGCTTTGTTTACGATTATTATGCGGCTAAGCCTTTGTTACTTGATACTGTAACTGTGACAAGTGAATGAATAATTGCGTCTTTATTATGTTCTAGCCTAGCCTTGAATCGCTAGATCTATGGTAATCTGCAAAGATAATTGTATCACGCTCATTTGTGTTGGCTGGCACCTATACACCTGTTGTTTGTAAGAACATTTCCTAGCAATGAGTCACGCTTCTTTGTCAACTGATTCTTAAAAATATGTTTCACTTGATTAACGTCGCTGAGTCAGAGCTTGGATACTAAATAAGGGCTTCTTTGCGAGTATAATACTTATTTACCCTTAATAGGACAAGACCGTGGACGGCGGCGCCGTTTCAAAATGGCAAGATATGCCGGAACGCAATGTCTTTAGGTTCTGTTGCGGACTTTGATTGATGTAACAGAAACAATTATTTTATTGTGAAATATAACTACTTTCATTATTATATCGGCGTCTGTAGGTGTTCCTTTTTTGGATTCACTTTTGTTAGAGAAATCTAGAAAAACTTGCGGAATGTGAAATCGTTGCACAACTGAGATCCTTTGAGAGATTCGTTTCGGTCGAGGAGAGATTGTAAAGCAGAATAGCTTAGTGTTATTCTAATTCGGATTCATTTTAACCTTTTCCAAATTAGAAAATCATGTATTGTATGGTTTGATATTTTATTACCATTTAGATCACCTATAAATAAACAGACTTATTACTTCATCATTCATATTATCTTCGGTCATAATGCCAGTTAATGTGTGAAAATATCTGTAGAAAATGCTCAGTCATAGAGCAACAATGCTCTGAGGGCTCATTTATTAGTCTTAGCTTACCACTCGGGTGAAAAGGATTAAATCAAGAACGAATTATGTTTATATTTGTACCTATGTTGCTCCGATACGGAGGCCCGCAATGCTCTAAGGTTGCTTCCGGGCCAAATATGTACAGCAAGCAAAGGACAGCGGGAAATGTCTTTACCAAAATTGCATTTCCGGTGTTATATTAAGGTGGATGCTCAGGCTTGCGGCGTGAAATTCAAACTTTTTGGTGTTTTTTGCCATAACAGATCATAAACACATTTTTACAGTGTTTTTTTTGTTTAGGGGTTCGTAACGATGATATTTATGAGATACTATCAATTAAAACATGTGTGTTAAGTCCCTAGTTCTCGCGAACTCAACTTTCGCTATCTGGAGAAGTGTTCATGAGCAGTAATGGGCAAAAAGCACAAAAAAAAGAACGAAATTCACGCCACAAGCGTGAGTTCTCACCTTAATTAATATGTGCCAGATAGCTGATGCTTTTCATGGTTATTTTAAATTCAAAATTAAGAGTTCAAAAGATACTAATTTTATAATAACCTACCTATTAAAATTAGGCGTAGAATATATTCCATGTCACAAGTTTCAGGAGACTTTTCATTCTGGAAAATGTTCACTCGAGTTCATTTTACTTTGATTATTTTTGAATTTTTATGTTTGTATCTTAATAATTACGCTAATTTAATTAGAAGTTAACCGTCAACCCTTTATTTCATTAACATTCTAATCTGTGAATCTAACAACGTTATTGTTCTCCATTATCTGAAGCTTGTTCTTCCTACATATCTTTGCATCAACGCGAATTTTGTCTTTATTATATTAGCCCTATCAGATCGCCGTAACTCTATGATAATAAGCGAAGCATTAATTAAAATTTATGTTTGGTTCGTGTCCTCGTAGGCGGACGCATGTATCGGTTGTAGGACAACATTCTGTTTAAGGCTCATTAGGATTTTGTTTTTAAGAATTTAATTGAGCGTTTCGAAATAAATAAAGTTTAACTGTTACGGAAACCGTGGTTGTTTTATACATGGCTATCCATTAATGTTTCGCATCTTCGTTACTGAATTCGGCTCACCATGGTCTGTTGAATACAGCCATCCTTACAACCGAAAACCTAACATTTAAAAGACAAACAGCCAATGAGTTGATACAAAGATAAAGAGGATGATAAAAATATTAATAAATAGATAGTGCCTTACCGGTCTCTGTGGTCTCGGTCGCGCTGGTCCCTGTGGTCTCGGTCGCGTTGGTCCCTGGTGTCTCGGTCGCGCTGGTCCCTGTGGTCTCGGTCGCGCTGGTCCCTGGTCCCTGTGTCGCGCGCGTCGTGCGCGGTGCTCCGTCTCGCACTGCCCTCGTACTTGTGCTCGCGGCCGTAGATGCTGGGCGCGAAAGGGTCCTCGCCGAGGTAGTAGCGGTGCGGTGGCGCGCCCCCCCCGCCCGGCGGCACGATCTCTGTCCCGTACTGCTTGTACGTGCGAGACGAGTGCGAGGGGGACGGGGAACGTGAAGTCCGCCAGCGCGCGCGTCTCTCCGCTGATGCTGAACGAATCTTCCCAACCAACTTCCGAATCGAGTTCCCGATCGCGGAACCGACTGACTTCCGCGCTGGCGATTGACGCCTGCCACTGTCAGCGAATCGAGTCTTTTGGTTCTGCTTGCGCTCGTCCCGCTCTCGCCGCCGTGGTGGAGTCCGCTCTCTGTCGGAGCTTCCGCGACGGTCGCGAGGGGGCGAGTAGTCTGGAGGCGGTTCCGCGGCACCCTCCTCGCGACTGTCACGAGACCTGCCGGAATTATCGTTCCTCGAGGAGCTTCTATAGCCGCTGTCGTATCTGTGATCTTCCTGGAGGCGAGGCTTGGTGTGCCGCTTGCGCTCTGGCGCGACGGGGCGGTATTCCTCCTCTAGGGAGGGCTCGCGGAAGCTGCGCTCGGCATCGAGCGGGCGGAAGGGCGAGCCGCGCGGCGGGCTGTGCATCGTGGAGGAGGACACGTAGGCGGAGTCGTCGCGCGAGGGTGGCGGCTCGCGCTTGCCGTGCGCGTGCCGCGGCGCGTCGAGCCGGTCGGCGCTGGCGTACGGCGAGCGCGCGGCTGGCGGGGACGGCGACGCGCTGCGCGGCTCCGGCATCCTGGGCTTGCTGGCGCGTCGCTGCGACCAGTCCGCGACACCCTTGAAGTACCCTCCCGTGCGGTTCGGAGGAGCGCTCGTTCGTTCGTCTGACGGCGTCGACGATTTAGTCTTGCGGAGGACTCTGTCACCGTACACCGGTGGCGGTGGTGCCGATGATGTCTTTCCGTAGTAGCCCTCGTCTTCGACCGTCTTGGTCTTGTAGAAGGCGGGCTCGGGTCGTCGTCCTATCTCCTCGGCTATGGAGTCGTGGGAGGAGCGCGATTCGCTGCCGAAATGGTTCTCGAGCCACTTTGATGTTTCCTTCTTGCGTGTCTCTTCTTCGATGTCGAAGTCGAGGGGTCGCTTGGCGAACTCCTTTTCTTGTTCTGTAAGCAGAGAGCGGACTGAGTGCCGGACGGAGGCGGCGCGGGCGCGCTCGCGGCGGGTAGCGGCAGAGTGCCGCCTCGCCTCCGGTCGCACACATGTTATTGCGTAATCGTTCAGTCAATAAGTTTGCCAACTACCGAAGGTCAATGCGATGCAGACATCTTTACTTAACTACCACGAGACATTATTGGTGTGGTTAAGTTATTCACTAAATGATAACTAGGCCGCTATTGTCTTAGGCTTGTTTATGGCGATTAGAGTAATAAGGGTGAGTTAAGGTCATTCTTCCCAGTTTTACACAATAGGTAGGTATTTTTATATTTCTGGCTAAATAGGTACTTATTTGACGACCTCTGTGGCGCGGCGGGCGAAGGTTCGCCTGCGACGCAGTAGGTTGCGGGTTCGATTCCCACCTCAGAACAAATAATTGTACGATCTGCAGATATTTGTTCAGGGGGTTCTGGGTATTTTCTATGTATAATCAAAAATATCTATTTATGTAATGTATTGTATTAAGTATTTCAGTTATCTAGTAACCATAACACAAGCTCTGCTTAGCTTGGGGCCCAGATAATGTTGTGTGAACTGTCTAGCATTATTTATTTATTTATTTCATTAATCAAGAGTTGAAAATTAATAAAAAAAAACTTTTTTTTTTTTGGTATCATCATCGTTTCTAATTTCACTGTCGAAGTGTTATTTACTAACTTAATCAAAAACATTAACATAACACTGTTTTTCAATGCCAATTTCCAAAGTCTAAGTTATTATAAAACAGCTGCGCTATGAAAATCGTATCGTATGACAAGTATCATATGAAGTAGGTATAAATTGTATCATTGTGCCTCGTTTTGTCCCCTGGGTTACATTGTTATCTTCGTAATCAAAGAAAATAATGTTATGTTAAACTCGTCACCCTCTGAGCTAAACTGTTTGTAAGATACCATTTTTGGAATAAGGATGAATGAAGTAGGCTATGCCATACAAAGCCGGTCTCAACAGTGCACAAGCGTAGGCACCGGTTGGGTAAACTCGCTTTAACTGACATGTTCGTTTTAAATTACCCACTTATCCTTAATTCAGTACGTGTCCCAACTCCTTGTTTTAAGACAATTAGGTAGCACCACATTTGTAGGAGAAAGTTTAACTGACTCATTCAGTGGGAGAGACGATTGCATGGATTGGATATTACTGAATTAGTTATCAGTTTTATCTATAATCATAACAAGAATGGAACTTTTCAAAACAAATTTAAAGTCAGATGCGTTTCTGAGTTCAAAAGACATTTTAAAAAAACTCGACAGATCCGAGAGGATCTTTAACTTAAGCTTATTTACAAAGCTTTTCTTTGCATTATTTTCGCAATTTTTGAACAATAAAAATTAATAATTTGACCCATAATTATATTTGTTCATGACGTTATGCGACAAACATGTGAGACAACGACCAGCAAGGTATAATTATTTTTGTATATGGACAGGTAAGTACTACCCACGGCGCCAGAAAATAATCTATTCAAGTGAGCTTTTAAGGCAACTTGATGTCTTGCTAGAGGCCTGATTTAAACTAACGCTCAGATTTGCTATTTTTAAATTATGTTAGCTTCTAGTGTTAAACCCTTGTGTTTGTTTTTTTTTTAAATACATTTTTTATTTAAAAAATACTCTATCAATGGCGCGATGAAATGGACACTTGATTGGCACAATGATTGGCAAGCAATAACAAAGGATCGTTAGTGACTGAAGGAAATGGGGGGAGGCCTTTGCCCAACAATGGGATGATTCAGTCTAACATTATCAGTATCAGTATCCATTTAAAACGTGGGCAAACAGTTTTTTTTATTTGTAGACAATTCCGTGGTTATTATGTTTTATAATTTTTAAGCACTATATTTGTTCCTGGTCACATAAGTTTTGACAATTATTGTTTACCCGAATCTCCCTTGCACTGCCAACTGTATACCTACTATTTATCTTGTCTGGCTTAACGCATTCATTTTGGTATTCAGCGTGGCAATGCTTGGATTTGAATCAGTTGAGTTCTTTAGATTATATGCAACAGTCGTTACAAAGCTCAACTGAATAATTTGTATATTTTAAATTAACATAAGTTTAATGTCATGATTTTAGACTCACTAAATCGTGGGTGGAGCCTAGATATGGACAAAAAATTCGTCCAAGAACACCAGAGCAAGAGAAGTTTTTACCTTCGCAAAGTTTATGATGAACATTTTATTATTAATATTATCACTCACACTTTGATGATTATTATTATGGAATAAATATTAGTAGGTACCTACATTGATCACTGATATTCTCTGTATATTTGCATTACTTTTTTAAGCTTTAGTAACTGATAACAACCTGCTCTAAAATAGACCTAAAAACATGAAACCAATAGATAAACGTAGGTACTTAATACCTATTATTGTACGCGACACGGAACGTTTTGCGACCAAGGCAAACAACCTGACACTGGCGTGTTTCTATAAACATTCACGATCATTGTAAACTTCGTTGCAGGTTGTTTTAGAAACACCTTATTTGGTTTTTAGGGTTCCGTAGTCAAAGACAAGGAACCCTCATGGATTCGTCATGTCTGTCTGTCTGTCTGTCTGTCCGTGTATGTCACAGCCTTTTTTTCCGAAACTATAAGAGCTATTACTGTTGAAACTTGGTAAGTAGATGTATTGTGTGAACCGCATTAAGAATTTTACACAAAAATTGCAAAAAACAATTATTTTGGTGGTTATACTTAGAACTGAAACTCAAAAAAACAAAACATCAAACCTATGCGTGTTTGGGTATCTATGGATAGGTCTTCAAAAATGATGTTGAGGTTTCTAATATCATTTTTATCTAAACTGAATAGTTTGCGCGAGAGACACTTCCAAAGTGGTAAAAAGTGTCCCCCCCCCCCCCTCCCCCCCCCCCCTCCCCCTCCCGTAACTTCTAAAATAAGAGAATGATAAAACTAAAAAAAATATATGATGTACATTACCATGTAAACTTTCACTCAAAATTGGTTTGAACGATATCTAGTAAGTAGTTTTTTATTTTTGGGGTTCCCCATACTTAGAACGGAAACTCAAAAAAAAAAAACCATCATACCTATACGTGTGGGGTATCTATGGATAGGTCTTCAAAAATGATATTGAGGTTTCTAATATCATTTTTTTCTAAACTGAATAGTTTGCGCGAGAGACACTTCCAAAGTGGTAAAAAGTGTGTGTGTGTGTGTGTGTGTGTGTGTGTGTGTCCCCCCATAACTTCTAAAATAAGAGAATGATAAAACTAAAAAATATATATAATGTACATTACCATGTAAACTTTCACTCAAAATTGGTTTGAACGAGATCTAGTAAGTAGTTTTTTTTTAATACGTCATTAGTCGTATTCCATCCAAGAACTTTTATATTATGTTACTTGCTGCTACGGAACCCTTCATGGGCGAGTCCGACACGCACTTGGCCGCTTTTTGAATAATAATTTAAACATAATAATTTATCAATGATTTAATTGGTATACGTTTGCTTCCTACTTATTTTTTATGATCACGAAAATTTTACGTCGCGTGGGTAGGTAATAAAGTACTACTACTATTTGTAAACCTAATTCACAAAACGCCAACTGCCATTGAAATTTGACCATAGCAGCTAGGTACATCCTATCCTATCCTATCCTACTAATATTATAAACGCGAATGTTTGTAAGTATGGATGGATGGATGGATGGATGTTTGTTATTCTCTCACGTAAAAACTATTGGATTAAACGACTAACGATTTGGATTACATTTGGAATGGAGATAACTGGACTCCCGGAATAACACATAGGAACATTTTTATCCTGATATTCTTACGGGATCGAGATTTACGCGGGTGAAATCGCGAGGCGCTGCTTGAAGTTTTATAAATCAAAACATCATAAAACGTAATTAGGTAGCATTATTATTTTACGTGGGGCTTGTACTATTATTTGTTCTATCGTGGGGCATAAAACAAAGGTTCTCGAGATGCGACCACAAAACGACGACAAAAAAGTCCACCCTCGATGGACCGACGTCATTTCGGAGATTGCAAATCTGTGGATATAGGTAGCTCAAGACGCTTTATTATGGTATTCTAGACGTCTGACGTCTACAAGCTTATGATGATGGTGATTATTTGCAGATAGCTAAGTGCTTAGAGAATTTATAACTGGTTGGTTTAATTAAATCTGCGCTATAAAAATAGTGAAACAATATTAACATTCCCACCTACGCTTAATACGCGCCATAATTAAGTCCTAAAAAAGTTGGTAACATACATGTGATGCTAGCGCCACCTGTTGAAAAACCACGTAACCAGGTTTATAACCAAGCCTTCAAGTTTGTCTGAACACAGCGTGTAGTGCCATCTGTGAGCGAGTGGCTGAACTAAGAAGTGTTAGTTCCAAAGCTTACCGAGACGAAGCCGGCGCTGGCGTCGCATTCTCACTGATAAACTATCCCAATCGTCGTCCATGTTCGGTCGTCCTTCTCGCTCAACTGCGAAAATACAAAACAAAACTGAATTTGTATGCAGTATTCAACCAAGTAGATTGTTTAAAGTTGCTTTAGTAAATTGATGCTGAAATTAGGCTTTGCTCTGGTCATCGTTCGAGCTTTTTCGCTTTACCGAATATGACTCTCTGTAGGTAAATCACTCAGAATAATAACTACATATATCAAGCTTACATAGAATAAAATTACAAACACAATAGTGACACAGACTCAAGGATCATAAAATTACTTTTTAAGAGGAAATGCGGGCGGTGTTTTTTCCATACAAACTAATCCCCCTGTTTCCACCCTGGATAATTAAACTAGAGCAAATATTTTTTACCATACAATCTATATCTAGTACTGCCATGCTCCTATGTCTTATTTTTCCATAAATTAATTAAATTAAAATTAAAAATAATAATAAATAACATACTAAATAAAAAGAAAGCACACATACATTGATAAAGTCCTTCGTATATATAATATACATACATACATAGACACACGCCTTTTTTCCCGAAGGGGTAGGCAGACCCTCAATGGGCCTCTTTTAACAGTGGGTTTGCAACATCGTGGAATATATACGTGACAAGTGGTGAGCTCATCGCCGCCGTGCTTCCCACGACTGGCTCGGCTAACGCTTCCTTCCAGTAATAACACATTCCTTAAATAAGCTTGCAGCCAGGGCGACTCTTCTCGAATCTTAACGAAACTTATCAACAAGTCCTGGTAATCCCTTAGTTGGCAAAGACCTCCTCCCGTGAATGTCGTTTTTACGGCATCCACGGGAGGAAACGGAGGGGTATATTCTTAGGCTGGACACCACAGATCAATTCAGTCCACCAATTCAGTTACGCTAATTGCTAGTTACCTTCTTCGGTCCGTGTCCGCGAGTTAACCTGAGTGGAGACGCGCAGCCCGCCCGCCATCAGATCTGTACTTGTCTCGAGATCCACCCTCTTCCTCTTCTCCGTCCCGCCGGTCTCCTCCACAACACTCTGATCACTCCGTAATGACTTTGCCTGCGAAAATTATAATTAGGTTTTGGAATCGCCGTTAACCATATTTTGCCACAGGTGTTGCTAACACCATGATCACGATATAAATTATTGCCGACCTCTGTGGCGCGGCGGGAGAAGCTTGACCTGCGACGCAGGAGGTTGCGGGTTCGATTCCCGCCTCGAAACAAATATTTGTGCGATCGCAGCAGATATTTGTTCAGGGTGTTCTGGGTATTTTCTATTTGTAATAAAAAATATCTATCTATGTAATATATTGTATTAAGTATATCAGTTATCTAGTACCCATAACACAAGCTCTGCTTATCTTCATGGGGCTAGATAATGTTGTGTGAACTGTCCAGCATTATTTATTGATTAAACATAATTTTAACGAAAACATGTATTTTACAAGCTTTTATTTAACTAAATAAAAGCTTGTAAAATACATGTTTATGGCAATGTATGTATGTTTGTTGGGTGGAATCCAGGTGGAATCATGCAACTGAATTTTAAAGCAGTTATCCTCAACCAATTCAGCTGAAATTTGGCATACCTGTCAAGTTCCGATGACAATACAATACGATGGTGACAGCGAGCTGATCTGACGATGGAGGCAGAAGGTGGACTACGGAACTCCTCATGAATAATAGTAGACTGGCAGTGTTTAGGCTCAGTTTGATCAGCACACGGTTACGATCACAAATTTTATAAAAGCTTGTATTGAAAAATATATTTTTCACAAAAAACGTATTTACTATAACTATTTTTACTGTATAGGAAATTTTATTTGTTTTGCCATAATAAAATACTTTGGTATTTTTTTTTTAGGGAAACTTATTGAAATAGTTTTGTTGAGAAAGGGAGGTTGCGCACTGCGCTTGATCCGATTACAATCCAAATAAGAGAACATACGGTCCGGAGTGGTCGTAAAACTATTTGTATGGTTCCGTCATCAAAAATCGGATGACGGAAATCGGATCTAGTGCGTAAACTATACAAATACTTCTACGATCACTATGTTCCGTGTGTTTTGACGACCTCTGTGGAGCAGCTGGCGAAGGTTTGCCTGCAACGCAGGAGGTTGCAGGGTCGATTCCCACCTCGGAACAAATATTTGTACAATCTGCAGATATTTGTTCAGGGTGTTCTGAGTATTTCCTATGTATATTAAAAAAATATCTGTCTATCTAATCTATTGTATTAAGTATATCAGTTATCTAGTACACATAACACCAGCTCTGCTTAGCTCGGGGCTAGATAATGTTGTGTGAATTGTCCAGCATTATTTATTTATTTATTTATTCTCGGATTGTGATCGGATTCGGATGTGCAGTGCGCAAGCGCCCTTATCCTGTCTTTGGGACTGTTCAGTGGTGGCTTACCTCGTTCTTAGATAATTCTTCGTCACACAGTCGTTCTTGTTCTTTCGTGTGTCGCGTCTCGGTGACTATCGTCCCATCCGGCCGTAAGGCTCGCAGTTCTTCCTACAAAAGTAAATTCATTTAATAACTAGTTATCACTTAACGCTAGCAATCTGCAGAGATGGGTATTTGTAGAGATGGGAATCTGTAAAAATGACAACCTGTAGAAATGGGCATCTGTAGATATAGGAACAAACATTTGGATATAGATAAAGGGTTAAGATTCGGTGAATTATTTTATTATAAAGTGAGAAAAAACATAAAACACATACATAAAAATTATAGATACCAGTATTTCTCAGCATTCAGCTTATCTACGAACGATGAATGGCTTCTGCTCATAATATATCAGCAATTGGGCCTAGCGCCAAGCAGTTCATACTTATTGAAGTAGATTACACCGGTTTGAGTTCAGGAATGTCTGCCATTCACAGGCACATAACAATTTACCTTACGATTACGACTCGGGGTAACGAATCCTTAAATCGTTAGACGATAATGCTGTTGGCACAGAGTCAGCTTTTTCACATTATTTTGTTTGACTGAATCTGTACCAATATTATGCTTTTATTTCCTATTACTTTAGGAAGCTTTCATGAATTTGGTTCGATGGGCGGGTCAGGTCTATATAATTAAAATAAGATTTGTTTATAATGCTCAATACACTTGTAGAAATAACCAGAGTCATTTATTTGGTGAGACCAAGGTAAGCCAGATGACTCTACAGTATTTTTAGGTATATCAAATCGCGTTCCAAACCATCTATCATGTCGTTACGGTGTTTATTTCAAGAAAAAATATAGTTTTATTTACCGTATCATCAGTTGTAACCGTGGTGTTGTAGGCAACGGTGTCTTTGACGAGCTGCGGTCCAGGCCGCACCAGCGCTAGTTGGTTCTCGGTTTGCGTCTTGAGAGCATCTCGAATGTCCTCCTCGACGGTCCCATTAACAGCTGTGATAAGAGCCTGGAACAAAAGAAAAATATGTTGTAGTTTTAAATTGAGCGTGGAACCTAGTATCTAGAATCAGGACATAATTAAATACATTATCTCATGCAGATAATAGGATAACTAACGTGTGGCGCTCACAAGACATCAAACAACTCCTTTCATTCAAAACTCTTTACATCAATTCAAATGAGATTTCAACACCACATCGACGCACAATCACTATTGTCACTGTCACTCACGTCGTGACAAGTGAAATACTAACCTAAATTTCCATAATGGTTGATAATAAATTTTATAAAAAGGCAGCCAGTTACTGGGCTAATGTGCCGGCGACTGTGGACGGCGTGCTCGGCGGTTATGGCCACATTTCGGACATTGACATCAACGCGTCCAAAGCATTCTTAGAAAAAGTATTCGTTTTCAAAAACCCGCCTGAAGCTAAGCTGGCTATCGACTGTGGAGCGGGAATTGGAAGAATAAGTAAATACCTGCTAATACCTCAATTCGATAAGGTTGATCTAGTTGAGCAGGATGAGAAGTTCATTAGCTCGGCGAAACAATTCATCGGTGAAGACAATGACAAGTTAGGGACGCTGTACCAAATTGGTCTTCAAGACTTTGTTTTTGAGCCTCACAAAAAGTATGACGTTATTTGGTGCCAATGGGTACTCGGACATTTAAACGACTACCACCTAATTTACTTCCTAAGGAGATGTATTTCTGCACTGGCCAAAAATGGAGTTATCGTAATAAAAGAAAATGTAACAACTACAGAAGAAATGGAATATGATGAAGATGATTCTTCAGTGACTAGACCTGTGTCACGAATGAAAATGATCTTCAGTGAATCAAACCTGAAGATATTACACACGGAGATACAAAATGACTTTCCTGAAGATATCTATCCTGTACATTCATTTGCTTTGACTCCGGTTACTTAAACAAAATTATTAAATTACTGAAAACGACTGAACGACTTACTCGTCATTGAATGTTTAAACAACAACTAGGTGAAAAACTTATTCTGAATCTAGTAAAATGTCCTATAGGAGTGCCCTAGTAGTTCTTAAGCTAAATAGTAACGTTGTAGCATAGAACTAAACATTTGATTAAGTGGCGAAACGTGGGTTGAATTCGTGATTGTGTCGTTCAATAAAATGGGTCAAAATTAAAAGCTTGCCGTGGTCTGGCGCTAATGCTCGCAAGTCCATTCTCCTGGTGAATTATGCTCAACAAACTATTAGGAACATAGAAGAACTCGGACGAAGAAATTATTTTTCTTTGTTTGAGTAGGAAAGTATTTAAAATAAACATAAGGCGCTATAGGTTCTACGAAAAATTTTGTATGAGGCGAGGAAGGCGAGCGCACGCTTGATCAGAATTTTGTTGATGAATTCACTAACTCCATTATTAATACGTAACCAAATATATCAAAAAGTAAAAATGAAAAATTAAATGGTGGTATCTTTGTTTTTTTATCGAGTGTTCAAATAGAGTATTGAATTTATAATTTCACTAAATAAACAGCTTAAGAATACCATTTTTTCTCTTTCTTAGAAACTATAAGAGCTCTTATCAAAAACTTAAAAATTGTAGAGCTTATTATAGACATTTCGTAAGATGCTTTGCTGTTGTTGTATACCTGCTTAAAACTATTACCCTTTTCCAAACATACAACGTTGTCATGTCTACCTGAGTATATTATGCATGTATAGGTATAAAAGTTAGTGTGCTATTGTCCCGTCTTAGATTTCCGCATACAGCACATCTCACCGTGACCTACGCGGATGGAATTTCAATTGAAAGAGGCGAGCGGGGTAATAGCGTATCTTAAGTAATTAGCCGTTGATCGGAGATGGCGATGTTCAATCAAAGAACAGTTAGCGATGAATATCGCACGGAGCTCTATTATTAGGGCTTCGGCAATCTTGCAGCTTTGTGGTCTTGCCTTGCCCGGCAATTTCGCGTTACAGTTACATTCTAAAATCTATGCTATGTACGGTTTCTGCTCTTAACATAATTTATGGCTTTCTATTAACTCACCGACATCCATGAGATTATTTCTATGATTTATAGAAGGTACAGTATTACCCAATCTTTAGAGTTTCTTCTATTGATTTATTTGAGTAGAAAAATGTTGATAATATTTTTGGTCAACAAACTTGTTAATATCATTGCAAGTTGAACTTAGTAGTGGGTCAGTGATGTTAATAATTTCACTTCACATGACATTGTCAAGTAACGTTACTTTTGCATTTTTATCTGAACCAACGCGTAGAAGCAATGTGCTAGTCACGAATAAATGTAGACTTCCGAGTGCAGCGATAGTGGGCGTCAGTGCTGCGCGATGGTGTCTCCGCGGTATGCAGGCTCCCCTTTCCTCTACCCTTATAGTACCATAATACATATTATGTGATTGATTTAATCCCATATTTATTATATAAAAAATTATCATTTGCAATGTATCCGGATGGTAGCTGGGACGATTTTAATTATACAATGCATACTAAAAACCACAAGGGTTGGCATTTTAAGTGGTAGTAAATGGGAATCGTCAGGGCTTACCTATGGGCGACTCTATCGCGCGTGAGTTGTGTATCATGTTTTTTTTAACTCCTCCTTATTGGTGAAAAGCCTTAATAATAACAAAGCCTTTTATTCAACCTTGGAATAAAAAAATATCTTACAATGACAATGGCATTTTTTAACATAAGAGTACAATAAAACTTAATTAAAATGAATCATCATGCTTTTTAAATATAAAAGAAATATTCAAGCACATTTATTTATTTATTTTGTTTTATACAAGATTAAGAAGATTAATTCGGGCACTGTACCCCTATAACCATGAAAAGCCTTATTTAACTACTAAAAATTTAAAACACACAACTTTTAACAAAACCATCCGTTGATATAAATATATTTATAATCCTGCTATGGTAATTTGAGGCCAATGAACTCTATTTAGTGCAATTTTTTTAACCATTTCTTGTGAATTAACGAGCTATCTTTCATCCAAAATTAAACAAAAAAAAACTTTTTGTTGTTCTCGCTAAAAAGCATTGTTACCCAGACAAAGTTTGGAGATATCATAAGTTTAAGGTAAAAACGTGACTGTATTTGGAAGTAAGATCGTCATTTTGTACGTGTATCGCGAATCTCAAAGTATTCAACAAGATCCCGGTCCGTATTATTACAACTCTCGCTACTAAAGGAGGCTGTTCAAATTAACTTTTGAGTATGTCTACGATACAATAGGTTATCTGTTTTTTTTTTAGCAAAATCTCAGTTTTTTTGTAGGCTCTGCTCGAAATTAACAATATACATTACAAACATGGCTGGATAATTGAAGAAATGATTATAAATTATTTAAATATATTAAAAAGCCAATATATATATATATATCCAAAGGTTGTCTGGAAGAGATCGCTTCTTTGCGATAAGACCGCCCATTGTACATTTAGTTTTTGTTTAATTGTTGTGTTTTTATTTTAACTAGTTTGTAAGGTGTGCAATAAAGCATTTTTATTAATTCATTCATTCTCATATATCAAGCATATAATCAATATACCTAATATGTATTCAGTTTAATCAGATTAGTCCAAACTAGTACAAAGTATAAAGTTTCCTAATCAAATACGAAGTAAAAGTAACTGGAAGTGAAGTAGGTCAACACTTTTATCAACCTGAGCCGATAAGTATGCATGCAAAAAAAATTGCCAAATTGTCCACAGACCACAATACAGCGAAAGCAGGTTTGCTGATTTTTTCATGTCACAATTTTACAGATCACGAGAGAATGCGCTGTGAAAGGTAAACATAAGATAAGTTTTTTGTGAAAAATATTTTTTTACTTACAAGCTTTTATAATATTAGTGATCGTAACCGTGTGCTGATCAAAATGAGCCTAAACACGGCCAATCACGGAGTTCCGTTGTCTACCTTCCGTCTCCACCATCAGATCAGAGCTCGCTGTCACCATAATATTGCATTGTCATCGGAGCTTGACAGGTATGCAAAATATCATCTCAATCGGTTGAGGATAACTGCTTTAAAATTCAGTAGCAATAATCCACGCGTACAAAAATTTGCAAGATTCCACCCAGATAAACATACATACATTGCAAGTTAAAGAAAAGCTTGTAAAAACGTATAATTTGAACCTTGAAAGTTGATGTTTTGGTTAAAGACCAACGTTTTTAGATAATGGTTGGTTTGGATTTTATTCCAGATCTTGGAAATGAAAATACATTTAATTAGGGCCGATATGGTCGATTTTTGCGACGTAATATCCCGTTGCGGGTTAGTGCTCGTTGACTTGGCTACATAGCAAAATAAAGTATCTTCAGACCTTTCATAGAAATCTGTGGTAAGTAAGTACGCAACATTCTAGTCTAAACAGGCCGTCACTGCGGTCAAATAAGTTATCCGCTAAATTAAGCAGTTAGTTTTATACTTATTGCTTTACAAAGTAGACTGGTAGTTATACGTTAAAAGGGCTATTGGCTAATAAACCTAGAAATATTTACAGTTACATTTTACTACCTCTTTAGTCTTCTTTATTCTCTCTCTCTCCATAAAAATACAACAATTTTGTACATTTTCTAATACCTTTACTGCATTTTGTTTGTACATCAATTTATTTGCAAGAGCTGTGGGAGCTTTTCTGTCTTCCGTTTTGAGCGTGGGTCGAAGCATGAGCATCGATGAATTAAATTTATGGATACATTTAGGTGTCATTTGTCAAGCTCTTATGTAAGCTTCGATATAATATCTGCAGCCCACATAGTGTTTAAACAGCTATCAAGTAAATTGTTAAAATTGTAGTGTGTTAGTTGAAGATTCTTGAATCTAAACATATAGGTACAGGCTACTGTAAGATGTCCTCTGTCACCGTAGGCACTATTCCCAAGGCAGGGGACATCTTACGGTGAATCTTACCTGCAGAAACTAAATTATTCAATCAAAATAAACATCATGGGTATTGGGTACCAATTAACCTTAAACTTTGGGCAAGACTTTATTGTTTTGAAATCTTTATATTTATGGGTATTTAGTTATAAAAGAATTAAAGTTCGAACGCCACAAATAAAGTTCTGAGCCCAAAGCTACTTGAAACTAGCGAAAAATTACACTTTCTCAGCTAGCCTCATGTTGCATAAAAATTACAATAAGGCGTAATAACAAAGTATATTTTTTGTATCCTCGTAGCACTTGCTACGTAAACATGCTACGTAGTTTTACAGTTTAGGATCTCAAACGAAATAACATGCGTGCATTTTGTTGAGTTTTTTTTTCTAATGTCCCTCCCTTGACATCGTTCGCGCGTTGTAAAACCTATATCGCATAAACCTTTACCGGCATGCGGACAACAACTACCCAAAGTATCATCGCTATCGGTATAGTTGTTTTGGGATGCATACGGGACAAAGAAACAAAGAAATATTCAGGTCTTGCCGCAACTGTTTAGAAAGTGCTTGTGCACTATTAGTGTATCCCGTCCGTCTTCAAGTCCAAACTGTACCAATGCTTTTTTGTTTTTGTGCACCACCTACATAAATGTATCCACAATACACAAAGGTAGGCCGGTAGAGAATGCTTCTTAGCATTAATTTCGCCTATTGACATTGTTTGTTTTGTGCAATAAATAATATTATATTCTATTAATGCTTTTTGTCATTGCAAAATGTCCAACAAAATTGTGCGCTTATGTTGTTTATTGAATTATTTATATATTATATATTATGTTAGTATTTATATAGCTAGTTATTTAGAGTAGGTATTTAATTATGTTAATCATTTAATCTCGACCTATAATTATTCTCAATAGCACTACCACCCACTCTACATTACACAAAGGTTTGCTGGAAGAAAATGCTAATTAGCATTAAGTTCGCCTACGTACCTACGTGCCTGCCAACAGCTTTTTGTCATGTGCAATAAAAAAAATATTATCTATCTATCCCGTTAGTTAGTGAAATATTAATATAGTAGGTACTATTTTATTATATTTATAATTTTACTACTGATAAAAAGAGATAAGCATGCCACACGCCCGGCTAACCCCAAACTAAAAGGCTGCAACACATATGCCGGCTCTCTCCTGTCAAAGGAGACCACTCGTTACGTACAACGAATGATTTGCAATCGCATAGATATGTACCTGCAAAATTTACATACATCTAATATATCTAATCATTTCTGACACATTGAGTAATGCATAATCTATCATGTAATAATTTTTTGCATACCTTAGTATTGCAATAATGCTTCTTAGTTGATGTTTGGATGAATATTGAAAAGTAAATTTAACGTCTCATAAAAACCAGTGGAAAAACCTGAGAATGTTTCATCTATAAGTACTAATATAATATTATAAAGGGGAAAGATTTGATTATTGGTTGTTTTTTTGTTTGCAATGAATAGGCTCCGGAACAACAGAACCGTTTAAAAAAAATACTGTAGGGAAGCTACACTATACCCGGGTGACATAGGCAACATTATATTTTCAAAAAAAATAGGGATTCTTACTAAAACTCCAATAATGTAACTCAAAGTGTAAAATTTTTATAAAATAGATAAACTCAAAAACTACAAAACCGATTTTAAATGTATTTTACTTATATAAAGCTAAATTATCAGCGAGTAACATAGGGGGGGAGGGGGAGGTTGGAGAGGGAACTGCTTTAGCAGATTTTGATGGTATTTGGTGGATGGATACATATAGTACTTAAATGTTTTTAAATTTGACATAACCAAGTGATCTGTAAAGTTCCTACGGTGAATAAATGAGTATGAGTATGGTTGGGAAGAGGGGGAGGGGGGATTCCGACACTACCCGTGCGAAGCCGGGGCGAGTTGCTAGTCCAAAATAATTTTACAATATTCCGTGCCTTATCCGTTCCATGCTGCGCCACGTCTGCGCCTTACGCTTTTCTGTGTAATTCATGCTTTAGGGGTGAATTTCAGTGGTTCCTTAATGTACCCTTAGACCACAAAAGGAACGTACCCTACAAATGTCAGCCTGTCTTACAGTTTAGGATGTGCGATTTAAGAGATTTTATATCTCTTATATATATATATATATACATATATATATATTTTGACGACTAGCTGTACAATGACATACCTAGACGAAAACGTTTGTGAAAATATCCCAATTCAATCCCTAAAATTTGAATTGAAATCCGTTGAGCCGTTTTGGAGCCTATTCGAGACAAACTTCCAGATACACAGACAGGTAAAATTTCTTAAAATGGCATTTATAACTAAGCATCGTATAAATAGCAGTTTTCTCCTAAATTTTGCCATCAATGATTGAAACACAAAACAAGTCTAATATTGCAGTTTTAAATTTTTGTGAAACATAGAAGTCCTGCAAGTCATAAAATATATTCCTGATACTGACAATGCCTACTCAGGGTTAGTTTACTGGTTATTACATTAAACAATAAACAGGCTTTACACAGCTCTAACATTCCAACGTCCTGACAATTTTTAATTAAATATCAACATAAACTTATATTTCTTAGTCGCAATAATAATTTCCTCGCCATAAACACTTGCGTCCATCAATTAAATTGAAACTTTATGAAGTCGATATAAGTAAAAAACGGATACGTTACATCCGCTATAAGTGCGAACAGGTGCTATACATAGTAGGTAGCTTATTAATCAGGTAACAAGCGGATGGAAGCAATGTGTCACGCAATTTCTAGACTCGAAGAGGTGGCAGATTAAAATAAAACCTAATAAATATCTCGGCAAACGACAAAACATCGACACGCGGAGATACGTTACAAGCCTGTCTCATTAATTTTATTACTTTATAAACGTGTAGAAATAGTTGTGTTTAAAATAAATTGGCTCTTTGAAATAAAAATATAATGTAAGAAAAATTATGCTTAACATAACATAACACCCAACAGTCACATACCTAATCCTGATCCCAAACTAGGATTACCTGAGTCGTGGGTATCAGAAACTACGAGTACTATGGTATTAGATATATGGTATTGTAGATAATTGTTCAGGGTGTTCTGGGTATTTTCTATGTATAATAAAAAATATCTATCTATGTAATATATTTTATTAAGTATATCAGTTATCTAGTACCTATAACACAAGCTCTGCTTAGCTTGGGGCTAGATAATGTTGTGTGAACTGTCCAGCATTTTTTTTTGTATTTATTTATGGTACCATAACACCCAAACCCGTAACAAATATTTGCAGATCATACAAACATTTGTGAAAATGAAGTGGTACCGAGATGACAGCTGATAGACAGGAATGCAAGAAGTAAATATGTTGTGCCGACCCCAGAACAAGATAAAAAAATATATGATTTAAGACACTGAAATAAAGAAGCAGAAATTATAATCATTTAATAATTGTTATGTTTTCTTGATATCTTAGAAAGAGATTTGCATCTACATATAATATCAAGAAAGATTACAATAATAATTTGTGGCGTTGATCAAGTAGGTATCTAATAGAAAGGTTTTAACCAGAATAAGCTATGATAAATGGCATGGAATATAATGATAGGTATTAATGAGGCAGGTCAGGTTTATCTTACACCTGGTCCTGTAGAGCCTGAGCCCACGCGTTGGAGTAACATTGCTAATAATGGTACGGTACAAGGAATAAGGACTTTTAAATACCTCAAGCAGCTTGTCAACAAGTATGATCACGTGTAGATAATTAATTATTGCGTAATTCAGGTACAGAATACCTATGTCAGAAAACGCTTGTACATAATATAATGTGAAAAACATGGGGCATTTTATTTAACAAGTTCGAGTTTTCTCAACGGCTAGGAGAAACTATTTTAAACTTGTTTAGCCGGTGGTGAATAAAAAACGAAAATTTCACGGTGCAAGCCGCAGTGAAAAGAGGCCCAATGAAGCTCTGCCTACACTTTCGGGGGAGAAGGCGTGTGCCTATGTATGCATGTATGTATGCATATCTAAATAAAAAAAGGAAAATTATTTATTCATTATAATGACAAACGTAAGACACACACAACATGTTTTTTTTCTTCATAATTGGCGTCGCACGGCTTGTGCATTTGCCATTTTCAAGCATAATTATTGTATTTTCAATATTGTTTGCAACGTTACAATCCTTCCAAGTCATCAAAGTCACAATGAAAACAAAATTAAATAAAAATACATTACAATAATGTGTCTACTAGCACCATCTACGTATCATTGTCAGAACATTGGCTTCCAGTCCAGCCTTTGTTGTGTTGTTTCAACACAACGCTGATCTTCCGCTAGAACCATCTGAGGTTCATGTGTCAAAAACCAATTTAAGATGCACAGATTATAGTGACGTGCAAATGCAGAATAATATAAAAGCCTTTACTAAAAGGAAGAGCCACTTTAAAACGAGAAAAACTCGCTATCCGCTTATGGTAGAGCTCGATAGTAGAATTTCATTCATAGTTGTCCATTCCATGACAGGTCACACAAACTCATTATTATTATCTGAATTATCGAAGTGGGCAGTAAAGTCTGCATGCAATATAGAGATAGAATCTAGATAGAGATCGCATAAAATTGTATACAGGTATCGGGTACTTTAGTACTCGTACCTACTCGATACTTACCATGTAGTGTAGAAAATGGTTTAATATTGCCACTATGTTATGATAGTTGTAGATATGTAAAATCCAATACTTTAAGTATTAGAATAGTTTTGATAGAGTTGCGACTAGTTATTAATCGAATGTATAAGTATAAATTAAATACAATGGCAGTGTTTTAAAGTTCTGTAATCAATAAGATAAGGAACCCTTATAGTTTCACCATGTCCTTCCATCTGTCTGTCCTTATTCTTAGTACTAGAAAGCTTTAATTTGTCATGGGTATACATATCAATCACTCATATTATAGTACCTCCCCTTCACTTAAATTGGTAATGTTATTTTTTTCTCGTGTATCCCATCGTGCTGGGTGTCGTTGGAAAGGTCGTTAAAAAATATTGCGGATTTGTTAAAATCACTTTTTGATTCACGGATCCGTTTGCGAAATATTAAGCTATAAAGTGCTAATTTTAGTTAGCCTCCTGCCAGTAAAACGTTTTTTTGAATATGTGAAAAAAAACACGCCAATAATATATATGAAGAAGTTAAAAGAAAAACTATCACAGTTAAGAACTTTGGTTTTACAGGTTAACGAATAATATAGTCGAACAACATATAAAAGTTCTTAGAGAAGTAAAAAGGAAAATTTCCTACAAATTCCTTTGAAAATGACTTAGATGAAGTTGTGTAACACAGGAAAGCCTCCTTCTAAGCTCATATCCATCTAATTCATTGATCCAGCTAATTATAGGCCGATTTCTATATTGCCCGCGTTAAGTAAAATCTTTGAAAAACTTATTCTTACTCAATTATTGTCACACTTTAACTTCCACAGACTACTTCATAGTCATCAATTTGGATTTACCAAGGGTCGATCAACAGCTGATGCTGGTACCTTGCTTTTGGAACACATATTTCAAGCATGGGAAAACTCGCAAGACGCGATCGGAGTATTCTGCGACCTATCCAAAGCATTCGACTGCGTGAGTCATGCTACTCTAATTTTGAAGTTAAAACATTATGGCATCCAAAATCAGGCAATTAACCTTGTAAATTCTTACTTATCCAATAGAGTACAAAAAGTTGACGTTGGTGGTGAAAGGTCTTCAGGATCGTCTATTGTTATGGGAGTGCCCCAGGGTTCAATACTAGGCCCATTTCTATTTTTAGTATACATTAACGATCTCCCTTTTTATGTAAAAGACATATGTGATATAGTTTTATTTGCTGACGATACGTCTTTAATTTTCAAAGTTGATAGGTCAAAAGCTAATTACGATGATCTAAATAAATCACTATCGCGAGTTCTTGATTGGTTCACAGTAAATAATCTGTTGCTTAATGCTAAAAAAACTAAATGCATTAAATTCACTTTGCCAAATGTAAAACATTACCCAACTAATATTAAAGTAAATGGCGAGACACTCAATCTTGTAAACTCTACTGTTTTCTTAGGACTTAATATTGATGCAAGTTTGCAGTGGGGACCACAAATTGAGGCACTTGCGGGTAGACTTAGTTCCGCTGCATATGCAGTTCGTACGATAAGGCAGCTTACTGATGAAGCTACAGCTAGGCTAGTTTATTTTGGCTACTTCCATAGTGTTATGTCATATGGCATCATTCTGTGGGGGAAAGCAGCAGACATCCAAGCAATATTTGTTTTACAAAAACGGGCAATACGTGCCATTTATAAAATGAAGCCACGTGACTCCTTGAGGGAGCGTTTTAAGGAAATTAACATTCTCACCGTAATATCGCAATACATCTACGAAACCTTATTATATACACATAAACACTTAGATAGATTTATGAAAAAAAGTGACGTGCATTGTTTTAACACGAGAAATAAAAATAAACTGAGTATTCCCAAATTTAGATTAAAAAAAGTAAGTGGGTCTTTTATGGGGAATTCTGTTCGGTTCTATAATAAACTTCCAGAAAGTGCTTCTAAACTTTCGATTCGAAGATTTAAATCTTACATAAAGAATAATTTAATTAAGAAAGCGTATTACACACTACATGACTATGTTAATGATAAAGCCGCGTGGCCTGATGTCGCTCTGCCCCTCGACACCTAATTTGTCAATTTGCAATGTCTGTACCTGCATATAATTTATTACTGATGTGTTATTTATGTATATATCAAGCGTAGTGTGTGCTGCCTTATGAACTTTTGCTGATTCTCTCTATCATCTTACTTTTGACTGCCTACCTAAGTAAGGCTTTTAATTTGGTTTTCCTTTTTTCCTTGAATCAGCTTCAACTTGTTCTCGAGGCACCACACAGGCGCTCTCCACCTAGTAGTAAGAAGGATCATCAAAAGAAAAACAGACCGTGTTTGTTGCCTGATTCTTCTAGGTCTGGTTGCGTTGGAACAGGAGTAACTGTAAATTTATTTTTTAAGACGATTCAAAATGATCCTTGTGATTTCAATGAATAAAATACTTTTGACTTTTGACTTTGATATATTGTGAAGGGCAACTACGAAACCATACAATGTGCGTGGCCCAACATGCACTTGGCTGTTTTTTAATTTAAATAAAATTAGTATTTTTTTTTTCAGTTTTTGTCTCTTGTACAATTGTAGGTATATGACAATATAAAAAGTTTAAACATTTAACTAATTATTCGATAACCACACCTCGACCTTCGAACTCAACAATGTAGGTAACTCGAACTATACAGTTACATAAAATCGCTCACTTTCATACGTTCAACGTCCGACCTTCAATAGTCCACGGCTGGTTTACACTGTCATATTTGGCTAATGAATAGCTTTAACATAATCCTTAATAGTTACATTTTCTACAAGTTTATTTTCAGCAGGTATACAAGAGATGCTCGGCGACCAAGAGGCAGACCACCCGCCCGATGGTCGGATGACATCGTTAAAGTAGTTGAACGAGAATGGATGAGAACAGCACTGGACCGGAGAGACTGGCGGTTTAGAGAGGAAGCCTATACCCAGCAGTCGGTGCACACAGGCTAAATCAGGCCTCTTCTTCGACGTGAAGGCCGCAGAAGTGGTGGAGTACATCAAGAGGAAAGTCGGAGTGGGATTGAATGTCGTGAAGTTGGACTCTCGTCATAATGTAGGCTTTAGCTCATTTATGGTGAGGGTCCCTACGGAGGATCTGAAGATCTACTTGAGCCCTGACTTCTGGCCGAAAGGGGTGAAGTTCCGGCGGTTCGAGGGCCGTCTGTCACGTGATCCCCCGGGCCGCGACGCGTCGGCGATCACACATGTGTTAGATTAAGTTATAAATATATTTATATGTATGTTAGTTGTAAGGTATATATTACTATGGGCCTTTGTCTAGGTACAATGTACATTTTTCACTGTTGCCTGAAATAAATGTATTGAATTGAATTGAATTGAATTAAATAGATAGGTATACAATAACATCTACTCCACACTCTACTGGTTTTGCGTTATCCGGCAACTATTTCACTTGCATAATGATTCTTGATAAAATCAATCAGGCAATAAAACGGAACCATTAAAATTAAATTGGTACATTTTCCGGGGCCGAACAGGTGGGGTCGAGCCCGGCACGACTGCAGATATCTAACTTGTGCATCGGCCTTGAGTGCCGAGCTGAAGTGCTCGCCACGGTGCGCGGTGACCTTTCCGTTCCACTCCTCCCGACCACGTTATTTATTGCCACCGAACGCGCGATAAATCCTCGGCATCTGTGCCGTGTACATCCGCGTTGTCTCTACTCACGCGAAATAGGTAACAAATTGTCTCGCGGTAGCTTTGAAAACAATGACATCCGACAGCCAAACTGATTTAGGCCTCACAATGAATAACAGACACATCTCCCTCGAGTAATAGATGTTCCGTTACTGCGCGCTAATAACAATTTGTACAATGTTTATTAGGTCTCGTAATTGGCAGTTACAGTTAAATTTATTGACTATCAGTTTTATTGCGAGACGTGGATTGCACTTTAACAACTAAGAAACAGTATTGCCGTTTCCTGCTGGGCCACGGACTAGTCCGGGTTACTCAAGATCCTATCAATTTTCAACTTCGTACTCTTGTGGCAATGCTGTAGTTATATCAACAACGAATGGTAGAATTTGGAGACGGTTTTGTCGGACTCGTAATCTTTATCTTTATTTACGAGTTAGACTGCTACACGTTGTTAGCGATAGAACGAGTCAAATCTATCACATTTTTTAGATAGTACTATTTATCAAAAAGGGCTTTGTTTGTAGATTTATAAACTATTTTGGTGTGCTGTAACCGTAAATCTAGCATTCTAGTGGATTTTGTGCCACAACTACAGGGAAAAGTGTGATATCCAGTTGCCTACTCGTATTTTGACATTTGTATCGCCTTATAAATCATGAGCTCTCATAACTTTCGGGAGCATGTTGACGCAGTTCCATTTACCAAGTTCCGATACCAATACAATGTCATGGTAACAGTGAGATGATGATGATGATGATGACGGATACGGAAGGTGGACAACGGAACACTCCGATGGTGAATATAAAATTTGCATTATCACCCAGAACACAATTCTTTCATTACGCTCCCCTTTTGAAAAAATTGCGTGTTATTAATATTTGTTATTGTTGGACTAGGTACGAAACACTAAAAAGGGTATTGTATAGTATTGCATCACGAGTTCTCAGTTCACGGATAACACTAGTTATCGATATCGAACGATCAATGAAACACACTTTTTAAATATCTAAAGATGAACTAAAGTACACGTAGCGTTCGTGTATAACTTGAAAGTATAAAATACATTTGCTGCGTGTAAGCTCGTATTTTATGAAACTTGAAACTAACTCGACTGGTTCGGTCACACGAGTCGTTCCTTAGACATAATAAGTCAACTGCTCTCTTTCGTGCCGTGCAATTTTATCATACTTGAATATGGAGAAACCACTCATTACTGGTAGCCTACTTAAGTTGCGAAGAAAAGAAAATGCATGGGGACCTCGGCGTTCAGTAACTTGGAGGAGAAATTACCAGTCAGGGGAGACAAGGTGAGCAAGTCTCTGTTATGGGCCGTGAAAGTTATTACTTGTGCGATTGGCGGACATACAGCTCGGTTCGCTAACTTAGCTAAATGTTTATTGATCTCCGTCAATTCATTCGTGAAAGTTTATTACGGCACGCCGCCGGCGGTCAATAGTAAAGATATCAGGAGATGCTAGAGTTGGGGCTATAGTAAATATGATGGTAATGAGAATAAAAAGTAAGCAATTTCTAAAGGATTCCTTGATTAGTCTTGTGATCATCGGGCCCGTATATCTGCTTTGTGTGGAGCATTCCCACGAGCACGCAGCCTTAGAACAAAAACACTAGTGGGGTGTAATCACGGGTCCTCGACAATCAGACAGCATTGGAGATGTTAGCTACGACTTAACTTTTTTTACAACTCGATTGCCGTCTACACTTGAATGGAATTCAATTTATTTTATTTGTCCATTCATTGGACAAGCAAATAGGCTCAAGACACATGAGCTTAGTTCAGAGCTAATTTGCTATTTAAAATACTTACCTACATCTACACTAATATTATAAAGAGGAAAGATTTATATTTGTGTGTGTGTGTGTGTGTGTGTGTGTATGTTTGTAATGAATAAACTCAAAAACTACAATGCCCATTTCAAAAATTATTTCACCATTGGAAAGCTACACTCACCCTGAGTGACATAGGCTACCAGGGGGGTAGGAGGGGGGGGGGGGGGGGCTGTTTTTCATCCTGAAACTACCCCTGCGAAGCCGGGACGAGTCGCTAGTCTACAATTAAATTATAAAGAGGTAAAATGTAATTGTTTGTTTGTAATGGATAAACTGAAAAAGTACCGATTTAAAAAATAAACTCCTATAAAAAGCTACATTATCCCTGAGTGATATAGGATAATGTTTTATTAGCTTCTTCCCGCCAAGCTCGCGCTCTATTATAGTTCCACTGAATTCCGTAACGGTTGAGCGGATTGTGATGATATTTGTTGCGTGGATGGATGCTTTGGCAGGAAGGGTAAGCGTACACTCTAAGAATTCAACATTTTGCCAAACAAAAAAAATATCAACATTGTGGGAAGTTATACATTTTGGGATTTCAACATTTTGCAAAGTCAACCGAATGGTCCTAAAGGGTTTTATCGCGTGAGGCAAAGGCTAGTATGTTATATACTTAAGTACCAACACCAACTTTTTAGTTAATATTTCTCAGAGATTGTTTTTTTCTAACAACCAAAATGTCTATTAGCCTGGGTAAAATGTTGACCAATAACATTTTATAGATTGTTCAGTTATTCGACACGAAATGGGAACTTTTAAAACTTAAGAATATTTGGTATTCAACCGCAGTTGCTTGGGAGGTCAAGCACGTAGCTAGGTATACTGTTCCACGAATACCTTGCGAATGCAACTTATTTATGTGAACGATCTATGCTCATAAAACGTCATTTGTATTCAGTATCGAGTCGTATGTTTTACAATTCCAATGAAAAGTATTGAATTTTATTATTTTTAACCGACTTTAGAAAAGGAGGAGGTTTTATGTTCGTCTGCTGTTCATCGCTATCTCCGTCAATTGTGAAACAATTTGAAAAAAACTTTTTTTTTTGATGTTTCACACCCTATGTAGTCCCATATTCACCAATTCAGTATCTGATAATGGAAAACCACAAAAAATAATGGCACGTACAGTACGTTTGTTAATTTTTCGTAACTTATTCAGGTGTTTGCGTCTGGAAGTCATCACCTCATGCTTGTGCGCTAATGATGAGAGCCACAACCTCCTTATCGATTATGAATTAGGAATAATACTGAATGACAGTTTTTTGTAAAAATGCTTTATACTTTGAAACTTCGATGATCGAAGCTTTGAAATATAACAATTATGAAACCGATATATTTACTGACTGGAGCTACATTCAGATCAGAGCTGTACATGGCTCTTTGACAGTAGCATTCAGATACGAAATATTTTCATATTCAGCACAGGCTCCTTTTTTACATCGATACCATTTTCTTAGTGTTTCTGTAGAACTAACAGGTGTGATCAAGTTCAACAAATCCAGTAATTGGACAGGGTGTATTGATCTCTATGGCTTTGTATCATTAATGCTTTGCTAATTGCTGATTAATTAATAAAATCGTTCCAACTCGATGAAATGACTACATGTAAGGGTCGCAGGAAGTAAGTGGCTAGTGGCGGCTTAATACTCCATGATACTCTATGGCCCATTTCAATACAATACGACTTTCTGTGGTGCGGCTGGCGAGTAGCCAGCTGAGATGCGAGAGGTTGTGGATTAAATTCCCGCTACGAGACATATTATGTTTGTATGATCTGTAAATATTAGTATCGGGCTTCCTGCGGGTCTGAGTGTTGTGGTACCATGGTGCTCGTAGTTACTGATACCCTCGAAACAGGGGATGCTAGTGTGTGATCAGGAATATATGTGACTGTTGGGTGTTATATTAATAATATTAATTATTACAATCATTCTTAATTCTGAGTCCTCTACTATGTGAGTATTATACACATTTCATTGGTTATCTCATTAATTTTATTTGGAACTGGCCTCCGTGTAGGTTCCCACTGCTCAGCATAGTGCTGTATAATTTTCTTACGTGTATGCTATTGCGATGGAGTAAGTAGGGTGGTTCACAGAAGTAAGTATCCCATGCATAGGCAATGAATAAGTGAGAATTTGTCTTTGTCTACGTGCAGCCATTATAACATAACTGTCCCAAAGGGAGTACAATTACGCTTGCTTTCCCGTTAAGTAAGCTTTTACAATTGTAAGGACTTGGAACACCGAATACTTACTTTTATTATAAGCGTTACATATTGCTGCTTTTTTTTATTTTAACTGTTTGAATGACGGAAGGACTTGAACGACTCATAGGTCACGTCCACCTAGGACGCACCCTACGCACTGCTCCCGCCACGCTGAGGCATAAAGATGAAAAGTCTAATGTGCCTGTAATTTCACCGGCAACCATACCCTTCAAACCGGAACACAGCAATTCGAGCACTACTGCTTTGCGGCAGACATAGTTATGGTGGTAATACTTCCCTGGACGAATTCTTTCACAAAAAAGCTCTACTGCTACTAAATCTTTGTATTATCTGTGTGTGTAATCTAATAATCTGACTAGAAACCAAATTTCATCAAAATTGGTGCTGCCGTTTTGTCGTGAAAGCAACAAAAATATCCCTCATCAGATAAATCTATCATCATTCATTTCACTTTCATCTCTAGGACGACCACCGCAGGACGAGGCTTTCCCCATAGAATACAATTTATTTGTGATAATTTTAACATAATAGTTAAAATTAGACATAATAGTCTAGTTGAATTATAATATATTATAGGTATTTGCATTATTTGGCTAAAACAAAATCAACCTTAGGTAAATCACACTCATGGATTCCTTCATAACTATTTCGTTGGTGAATATTATTAGCAGACAGTATTGTAGGTATTTAATTGATTTGAATGGAAGTTTTTACTTGTTCACCTCTATCTATCCTAATGTCATGTGATCAAATTAGTATAGGTACTAGTATAGTATTCTTTTATCTGTGGTATAGGTATCTAAGATAATCTCATATATTAGATACTAGTGACCGTTCGCGGCTTCGCTCGCGTTTTATCAGGATAAAAATTAGTCCTGTCTGCCAGCTTATTAAGGAATGTGTTAATACTGGAAGAAAGCTTTAGCAGAGTAAGTCGTGGCGGCGATGAGCTCACCACTTGTCACATCTATTTTCCACAATGGTACAACCCACAGTGGAAAGAGGACCATTTGAGCCTCTGCCTACCATTTCGGGGAAAAAGGCGTGTGACTATCTATGTATGTATGAAAAAAGTAGTGTACAGTTCAATCCATCAGGTCATAATCTATCTGTGTACCAAATTTCATCAAAATCAGTTCCGCCGTTTTAGCGTGACTGAGTAACAAACATCTAACATTCAAACATCGTACCGAAACATCGATATTAGTGGGATTTTAGTGTCTAATTTTTACGAGCCTCGGGACATTTACATTTAGACAGCATTGGATTTACAGAAGCAGCTTGGATACGGTTGTTGCTATAAATTATTTCAGTCGTGTGCGCCTGCGCAGAGTTCGGACACAATATGTGATAACTTTGCAAACAGCTCGATACAATGGAGATATTGTCATATAAATGATTCTAGTATTTGCTGAATGTAGCCATTCACGCATACCTTACGACCACATGCATCCTTTTATACTTCTGTTCATTCCAAATTCGGAGTATTAGGTTAAAAATTTAACTAATCAAAATAAGGTATGTAGTAAGAATACACCTCACAGGAGTTTTGATATATCTAAAGAGATCTGCGTACTCCAAAATTGATAACAACCACTCTCAAAGAAGTTTTAAGGCAAATAACGGACGGTTTGAAAGACTAGGGCATTGTCCTCTGCGAAAAAAGGCTTACAAACCTTCGTTTCGCTAACGAGACTGTCTTGTATTTTTTTACAGTCGGAGAGATGTAGCATTTTCCTAGTGACATCAAAAACACAAGCCGACGAACGAAACTAGACATCGGGGTTGGACTCGCGATCGTCAACGACCGAACCCTTGGCTAACAGCACATACTCTCATAGAGCGTAAGGCAACCGCGTGGTCAGCCCTTGGCGGTGGCGTGACGAACTTGACCCTTTTCCCTGACCAGTAGAATCTCAAGATCATGATTATTATAAAAAGGGAAGGGTGCCCTTTGCCCTACGTCGGGATCTGCTAGGACACAGATAAAACCAAATGATCTTGGTGTAATAGAGCTACACGCGCCTGTTTTCTTAATTTACTGATAGTAAGATGGCAAACTAATTTTAATTACAACATGTATGCTACGTAATATGCATAGCAACATAGGTGCTATGTAAATCTATCTATATATATTTATAATTATTACTATCTACATACATATTTTTGCTATATGAAGAAGTGTTGATGAGTTGTGATGATCAAAAAGACAAAAACAATTGAATTTGGTGCCACAAGCGAGACCATCAATGCAGTCGCCTTTTCATGGACATTAAATACGTTTGTTTTATTAAATATGCACGGCCCATTGTCTCATAACGTGTTCAGTCACATAACAAATTGTTACTAACTGTATTTCAAAGTACGAGTATGTAAATCAATGAGTTAGGTAGATGTGAAGAGAAAATTCACAGGGAAGCGTGAGTACGTGTAAGAACTAATTTGCCTCCAATACTTCCGATTAAATCTCATCAGAAACAGGAACTTCTGTAAAACGTTACACTTTGCAACAATGTTGTCAAACATTTTAAATTAATGTTGACTGCTCGTGTTATGTTCCACGTTCTTGCAAGTCAGTAAAATGTTATGTAATTTATATATTTCAAAGCTGAAGAAAGTTATTGTAATTTGACGACAAATGCATAAAATAAAAACTTTCAAATGCATAAATTCTCATATTACGAGACTGTCATCGTTGAGTAATGTTTTTAGATTCTGAATATATTATGAGGCGAAGGAATTTACATTGCTGATTTTTAAATTATTATCTTATGAAGATAGCATAATATTTGCGTCGTTGGTCGTATTAGTAGTAATAATATACATTTATATTTAAACTGTAAAACAGACAAAAGATCTATTAGAGCGTCATGACATACGAGATCACAGTGTCTATTGACAACATAATTCGAGTACCAATAACGCGGTACTGAATGACCCTCGTGACTTTTATTCTTAGCTATTGGACACAAACTAAAATGCAAACTTGCTTACACAAACGCTTAATATAAAACTTCGAATGTTTTTTTGTTTTGTTAAAGGTCTATACGACAAACTAAAAGGTTTAAGGCAACTTTAAATTGCAAATAATCTCACTTAATCTCTCACATTTTTTTTAGTTTGTTTTCATTATCACGACACATGATTCGTGTCAGAAAAAAGTTAATGGAGCAAAAACATATATGCAGCTGCACGTCCTACTCGGGTATCAGAGCCTGTTTGTTAACTAATTACGTTGGTAAATGAAGCAGAATTTATTTTATATGCAATGTTCTCCATAGTAGTGTTAAAATAGTAAGCGCTTCGGCACATTCTCACATGTGAGCGTGACAATGAGATGTTCTTAGAGGTTGCTCACCTCCATTGTGCGCTTGCGTCTTCTAGACCACTATCTAACACTGTGACGGCGCATAATTAGATGAGAATCCGATTCCATCGATATGGCATGTCATCTCTTTGCATTCATGTTAACTATGCTACTACACAGTTTAGCGATTCCATCTGCATGTTCGAATCATGATCATCCAATCTTTAAACGTCTCTTAGAATGCAATGGGGGATTTACCATAGTCACCACGCTTGGCAAGTGGATTGGTGATTGCAGTATTGGTGTTGGCTACTCAGTTGGACGCTGCTGCCCATCCTCTAGTGTAATGCCTAGGCCCGTAATATCAATAGTTTAAACTGACCATTATAGATTAAGCCGGTACCCAAACTCTATTGATATTACGGGCCATGTCGGCTTTTAGGAAATCCAAGGAAGGAGACGGAGTGGTATATTCTTTGGCCAGACATACCACAGCACATAAGTTCAAATATGTATTTGATGATTAAATTTTGTCTCTCTAACAAAACATACGTGTCTCATCTAAGTGCGTAAACTTACTCGTTTGTGGTACTATCTTTCAATCTGTTTCTAGCCATTTTAGGCATATGATAATTTTAAATTATGAATCAGCAATTACTGTACCAATTAATTGGCTTCAAAAACTTAACAAGACACATAATAACATAAAAACGTATTTGTTTAGTTGTAGTTAGCGTAACGAAAAGCCGAAGGACCCTCTGAACGCTGATGCTCTACAACTCTGCGTTGATTGACACGGGCACGGGTGGGGGTGAGATTGTAATGACGGATTGTGCCTTCACTTTGTTTATTAATTGGTTCATTGAGTTCTTTGTACTACTTATGTTTACGTCATTGTTCATTTCTCAGATTTACAGCACAACTTTTTGTAAAAGCCTTTGATCACTTTACGAAAGGTTAATTTATGTTTTTGTGAGGACATTGCTACCAGTTTTAAATTTAGGTTCTTAAACTTTTTAAGTGGTCTCTATTCCCTAAAAACCTACATAAGTAAAGCATTTTGTTAGTAGTCGAGCTTTTTTGTGGAAGGGTTCTTCCAGTGAAGTGCTCGGATTGTGTGTTCCGGTTTGAAGGGTGTGGGTGCCGGTAAATAATAATAGCATTTCTTTATTTCATGCAAACAACCCATAAATTACAAAAAAAGATAAATAGAAATAGCAACTTACAATTCATCCAAATTAAATCGTACCTACTTAAAAATACAAATACAAATAAAAATACCTATTATTTCCGGTTTCCGCTCTGATGCACAGAGATGCAAAACCTATATATAGGGCTATATAAGCCTACAGACATTCACTGCAGAATTAGAGGAATTACAGACACGTGAGACTTTTTATCTCTTAGAGTGGCGGGCGCAGTGCAATGCTGCATAGGGCGCGCCCTAGGTGGACGTGACCTATGAGGTAATGCATTGTCATAGGCAAAGTTTACCGCTAACATTATGTGGGGCATTTACTTGTTTCGTCATTCAAGCCAAATAATAAAATAAAATGAAAAAGGCAATAAATACAATATATTAAATTAACTGCAGATCCTTGATGTATGCAAATTGTTAAATCTACGTTACTAATGTGTTCAAATGATACGTCTAATCTGTTCATCAAGTTGAACCAAGCGATGTTAGCGATTTTCCAAAGAGTGGTCACGTCATCACGTGGTTATCGGTTCCACGTGGTTTCACCATGCGTGGTCCATAGCAACGGTAAATTTATTATTATATAAACAAAAAGGAAGTTTGGTAGACTAGTTTATGTAAATACTTTAAAATTATAAGTACCGTTTGACACCCTATACTTTGTGTTAAGTTCAAGTAGCCAGCCCAAAGATTAATGTCAATAACGATTACCTATAATAGTTGAGCTTAGCCGTTATCAGTTAAGTAACGTGCCCAGAATAGTAGCTACATTATTGTAGAATTACGTCTGTCCAAGAGCAATCCTAATTTGCTACCCTGAATATGCCGTGTTTCGGTCACACATCAGCTCTCTATACCCACGCTATGATATAATAGCTATTAGCTCCAACATCATTAGCAGCCATCAGACGTTCACTGAGGCCACATAAAATGCATTTACCACAATCACCACTCTTGGCAGGGGATTGGTGATGGCAGTATTGTTGAGTACTCAGGTAGATGCTGCTGCCCATCCCCTGTTGTAATCCCTTTTACGACATCCACTGAAGTAGACGGAGGCGTCTATTCTTAGACCAACCACAATGTGGTCCTATTTACCTATAGGTATACTAGCTAGCTACCGCCTAATTTATTTTGGTCGCGCAAACAAAGGACTCCACAAATGCTTACAATTGTTTACCATAGACATATTCCGTAACGACATAATACGAGTATTCATTGCCCCGGCATTACAAATTCGGAAGCTATCTTATTGCAATATGTTGAGGTATTATGTAAATAAATCTATTGAAAGGGATAATGATGGTTAAATACGATTTGTATTGACGCAAGGCGTGCCGATCGCGCCCTATATTGGACAATGTAAAGTTGCCTTGAAAAGGTATCTCAAATATTTAGAAGGGAATGTCATATAAATAGCTTTATATTTTATAATTTATTGCAAATCGTGTGCAAAGTGTATCTAGTAAACACATAAAACGGGTCTAAAAGTTATAAGCTTATAAATTATCATACCTATAACAAGCCATTACTCGAATTATGTACTCAGGGATCAGTTGAACGCAAGATAAGGATTTGATGTCATTGAGTAATTTTGTCATCAGAACTACAAAAACCTACCTAATTAATAGGCCATTTCATATTTTTATGAATTACGGTATTAAAAAACTTAATGTGAAAATCTGTTTCAAGAAGTGTGCTGGTTCACATTAGGCTCTATAATTAGTTAAAACAATGCGTGTGGAGTTCTAAAACACGGCCGGTCGGGGATCATTGTTGTACTTCCGGATTTCTTGCCGATTCTTACATTTATTTTGCCATTCGAGGAGCTTTCCATCAAATTGTGTATTTCAGAGCAGCCAGGATTGCAGCTCATGTGATTCTATTGGCGTGTTGCTTGTTTTTGTAGGTCAGACTTGTGGTTCTGAATACGTAATGCTGCAATGTTAATCGGATTATTTTGGTTTAGGTCGTAACTACATGTACTTACATTAAATTCTGCTAATCCTATCTAATCTAATATTATAAATACCAAAGTTTATGTTTAAATAGCACTCTAGTAACGGCTGAAAGATTTTCTTTAATCGTTTTTTTTGTAGTTGAAAACCTAGATTAACAGTTAACTAATTTATATTTCAGTACCATGCGAGCAAAGCTGTGTGCGAAAGCTAGCTATATTATAAACTTCTGTTTATGCATATTTTAATTATTATTACAATATTTTAGAAAAATTACGACTATACACCACGTACTTTACTATTCTCCTGCTGACGTTTCTTTGACAATTTAAAGGTACTTCTTCATTATCACCGACTGCGACCACGCTCGAAGGTCGTAAGACGGGAACTCACTCTATGATTTTCAATTCTATGATTATTACTATAGTTCAGAAAACTGAAATATGTGAGCAAATTCATGTGCACGTACTAAGCTGTAGGTACCTGTAAACTGCAGTTACTTAGAGAAAGTATGGCTTCACATAAACGAAGAAACAGCCACAAGTTGCTGGAAAAGCTCCATTCATGCTCATAACATAAAATAAGCAAACCCACTGATTTTCTCTAAATTGAATGATCATTCAATTTAGAGATTAATTTAATTCAATCCTCCATCTCCTCCCGTGGATGTCGTAAAAGCCGACTTAGGGATTACCCGGACATGTTTGTAAGATTCGTTGGTATAAGATTTGTCCTGGCTGCTAGCTTATTTATGGAATGTGATAGATAATACTGGAAGAAAGCGTTAGCTGAGTCAGTCGTGGGAAGCAATGGCGGCGATGAGCTCACCACTCGTCACGTCTATATTCCACGATGGTGCAACCCACTGTGAAAAGAGGCCCATTGAGGCTCTGCCTACCCCTTCGGGGAAAAGGCGTGTGTCTATGTATGTATGTATGAATGCTCATCTATTTACACATTTAGTAATTTTTAGTTTTACGACTAAATTACCGCTAAGGCTGTCAAGAGTCAAATAGGCTTCTCTTAAAATAAAAGTATTTTTAGCAAAATCCACACAGTTATTACAACAAAAAATTATAGGCATGGGCATGATAGAGCCCAAAATACGATTTAGATAAACGGTAAAAAAATATCGTGAACTAACCTCTACAATGAATTTATAACGTAAATATCTATCCTATCAACGTACAATGATAACATTAATAAGAGTACCAAATAATATTATTTTAGAGGGCATAGTAGATTTATATTTTCGATTACGCAGCAAATAATACGGTTTTTCCTGATTTTTGTTGACTTTTAATTGTGCGAGTGCTATTTTGTCACTTTCTAACTGACCTGAAAGTTACTGAGTTACATAGAGACGGAATTTGACTGTCGTCTGCCTCTTAAATAATAAAACGTAGATATTAGATAGATTCACTGCTATTAACTAAGGTCATTTACCCCATTGATAAACTCTTCCACTCAGTGTTATTATGTTTATTACGACATGATGGCAAAGCTTAAGAGTTTTTTGATAGCTCATAATTACTGTTATTGTAGCATTTCCTTATGTTAGCAGAACGTCAACAAGCATGACTGGTTTTCATTCTGTTTTCCATGCAGCCACCATTGAGAAACCAGTGCATAAGTACAGTGTCACGACTGAAACAGATGGCAAATGGTTGGTATTGCCAACCACAGGCAATAATAATTTAAAGAAATGCTCAAATTACACCATAATTGCAAAAATAAATTAGCGTAATTAAAAAAAATTAAGAATATATATATATATATTTGTATACATGAGCTACACAGAAACACGTATTAAACTAAGAAGAAACAGATATGAAGGTACGAGGTGTAACTCAAGTAACAAAATGGCTCTGCCTCAGCATGAGTTGGTTGACAGCAAGCTAGCAACGCTGGTCTTCCGGCAGAACCACTTGTTGTCACCACATAATTATCATACAAAATCTAAATAAAAACATTTATTTTACAGTCAATTAATATATATTCTATTCTCAAAACTTTATTTCTACAGACGATATCCCTACTCAAATCCTAGAAAATATTTCACTAGGGGTAGACAGATGAGTTCCGTGTTCCAACTTCCGTCTCCATCATCAGATCAGCTCGCTGTCACCATAATATTGTATTGTCATCGGAACTTTACAGGTATGCCAAACTTCTGCTCAATCTAATACCGGGAAATGGGTCAAATTTAACTAACACAGTGTTTTGTCTCATTCGATTGAATTTAAAAATGCTTGTCAATAGAAAAGACAGAAGACTGTGCAACTATTCCAAGGATTTTTAGCGTTTTATAGTAGCGTAATTAGATTTGATCACACATGTGAAACTAAATAAAAGGTTGTAAAAATAAAGCATATCTTTTAAAACGATGAACATATGTATACATACTAATAATAAAGAGGTTTTTTTTTATGCTTGCAAACAAGCATACGGCCCACCTCTTGGTAAGCGGTTACCGTAGCCTATGAACGCCTGCAATACCAGAAGCATCACACGCGCGTTGGCGACCCTTTAAAAATTTCCAAACACCCATTTTAAAGAACCCTATACTGTAGTCGCTCGGGAAAACCTCAGCAGGGAGATCATTCCACAACCTGAGCGTTCGCGGGAGGAAGTTTCTCTGAAACCGCTCAGTCCGGGACCACCCTGGCTCTAAGGTGTCCGATGGCGAGCGGTGCGGTGAAAAAAGGTTGCTGTAGGCATCATGTCAAACAATTCCTCGGAACAAAACCCATTATATAAACGGTAGAACACGCAGAGAGAGGCAAAGTCTCTCCTCAGACTTAAGGGCTCAATACCGTTCGTGAGCTTGGGGTTGTCGACAATTCTCATTGCACGCCTTTGAACCGAGTCAAAAGGTCCAAGCTGGTAGCCAGGTGCTCCTGCCCAGAGGTGACATGGGGCCGGACTTGCGACTTATAGAGAAGCAGCCTTTGCCCCGCAGTGAAGTACAGCTTCGCTCTGTTAAATACACCAAGCTTTTTGGCAGCCAGCTTTACCTTATGTTCTAAGTGACTACGGTACTGGACGTCGCTAGAGATGTCGATTCCCAGAATACCAATGCTCGTAGAGATGGTTAGGGGAATGTCCTGGAATTGTGGAGCCACAGTAAATGGTTTCTTTTAGCAGTGAACGCGCAAACTTGTGTCTTTGTAGGTTTAAACTGAATCAGGTTTTGCCCTCCCCAACCGGAGACTCTGGTTAATATACCCTTAATGTCAGACACAAGTTGCCATCGGCTTTCCTCTACAATTTGACGAGGGATGTTGGCACGGCCCGTGTAAAAAGTGTCACCACTACTGTCGTCTGCATAGCAATGAACGTCGTCAATGGACAGCATATCATTGATATGCAGCAAAAACAGCGTTGGGGACAGCACAGAGCATTTGATTGTTTGTTTGCATTGAATAGGCTCCGAAAATACAGAACCGATTTGATAATTTATTTCACTGTTTGAAAGCTATACTATCCCCGGGTGACATAGGTTATAATATTTTTTAAATTTAGTGATCCTTTCTAAAACTCCAATTATGTACCTAATCCATACAAAAAATAAAAAAAAAATGGTGGTGGATAGATGGGGGGTTGGGAAGGGGGGAGGGTTAAGGGGGACGGGAGGTAGGGGGATCCCGACACTACCCGTGCGAAGCCAGGGCCAGTTATACATATAATTATGTGATATTTTTTGTTGCCAAAATTGAGAAGCTGGTAACTTACGTATGTACATTTAAAACTTGTTACATAAGCTTTAATTATCTAGGTCTACACTTATGTATGTGCGATATATAGCAATAAGCCTGACCCGATACTAAAATTCAATTATAATCCAAATCAATTTACTTACGCAAGATTTTCAAATATAAAACGTTATGTCATGTTCATAAACTTCTTGCAAGAAGTTCGAATTAGCATAAAGTGATTATCAGCGTGTTGAAAGCTTACTGACCTTCGTTACTCAGTGCTTTATTGTACCGGGAATCGGACCATTTATCATACAGTTACATTGAAGTTGCCTCGAATCATTATTTAGTAGTAGCGATTAAAGTGAATCAACGTGGGTTTGTGATTAACTGAGAGACTGGGAGAGGCGCTGTACCTGCGGGCGCGACAACTCGGCGCTTCCTCATTGCAGTGCGCCGGCTTAGAGCATTGCAGGCCTCCGAACGGTTATTGCGCCCGGCTCGAGAGCTGTCGAGTTCTTTCCTAGGGCTACCTCCAACGTTTAATTTTACAATACCAAATTACATACCCATAATGCTATTGACTTAAAACGCAATAATGGTATAAGATGATCATCTTCATCACCGGGTTGTCATTCACTGGTTAAGATTAGTTTGTCTTAAAATATGTATCGAAATAGACAAGAATACAAATAAGTCAAAGAACAATGAACACCCACTAATAAATAGCAGTTTCATATCTTCTGTTTTCAAAGGTCACACCCACAAAATCAAATATAGCCTTCCAATTAGCAATCTCAAAGCAAATAGAATGCCTGGTTCCACCTTCATAAAAGTTGAAATTGTAAGTAATTTTAGCCGTTACAATAGATCGATTTTGGACATGTTAACTGGACGCGAAGACTGTACAAATTAAATATTTGATTACAGTTACCTTTACAGCCGATTGGAGGTCAATAGCTCGCAGTAACGGTTTTTTTAAAGTTGCCATGTATGTCTTATTCTAGGACACATCAAAAAGACGAAGATATACCAAATTAAATGACTTAAAACGAAAAAAAAAAGTGCATGCAACTATCAGAAGTATTACCCATAAATATTTCGGGAGCAAAAGCATCACAATTCAGTCAAATGATCTCTTTTAATAGTCGGCATCGGACTATAATAAGAGATCATAATTTTACTGATTTGTAAGCTATTACTTACAAGGCACTTATTTTTTGCTTTACGCAGATTACTTTCAATTATTGTTCATTAAGCGGATAACCACATGCCAGGGAAATTACTATGTAATTACATCTACGGATCAATGAAATAAATGTAGTTCCTTTATAGCCTCGTCATAGATGAACACTGTGTGTGGCATTATAAACAAAATACGATGATACTAATTATTTATGAAATATAAGTTTTTATGTTTGTGTTTGTGTTTAGAAATTGAAACATTACCTACATATAAAATTCGTAGATATTGAACAGAATATATATAGTTTTAGTATTAATACTAAAACCGAAATGAATGGGGTAATAATAAATTCAAAATATTTGCATATAAATATAACATAATACATATAGTGTGCTCAATGCTCATCAAGGCCTTTCTTTTGACACCACACATGATAATATTATGTAATTTTTTCGATTTGTGTTTACCTATAAAATCCGTCATGTTGTTTTTGTTTATATATATCTTACCTATATGACACGGTGGAGTGACGGCACAAAACCAAAGACACCACATTTGTCAAAATCGGTTAAGTGGTTCAGGAGATACGAGGAAACAGAAGAACATATATATATATATATATATATATAGAGATCCCTTTACGGTAAATGTTGATCAGGCGCGACTTCACGCGAGCACTTTGTTGATCCAAAAACACAAGTTGATCCAGGAGACTTTTGTTGATCCAATATGTATCTCCATTAACTAATGTGGCTCCAACAGGATCAACATGTGCGATCATGTGGCACTGAAATCACGTAGCCACTTGTTGATCCAATATACAAATCCACCTTGCGGTGATTACGTAATATGTTGATCTGATTCAAATGGGCCAATCAGGTTGCAGCAAACTCTGTGATTGGCTAATGACGGCTGCGACGTTGCCGCTCTGAACCTTTCTAGGTGCGCTATTACAAATTAATCATTTAAATGGGTTTTAGTCCGACAAGTTGTACGTAATGTATTTTGCTCATTTTTTCAAAGAGATTGATTTCACTTTGTTTTAAAAAAAAACGTAGGGACTTACTAACTTCCCTACTTGATGAAGATCCAGAAATGATATAGCACTCAGTATTTCTAGCTTTCAATTCAAAGAATATTCCTGTTTAAAGTGAGAAGTGGTTATTTTTTTAAAAAGGAGTTGTTATTTTTTGTAATTTAAATTTCAAACCCTGGTTAAATCTAGGTTAAGGTCTAAGGTTAGATAATGTTATCTTGTTTAGGTTAAGGTTTAGGTCAATTTGAAATCTATAATAGTTACAGCCTTCTCGGGCCATTACACATGTTGCTAGGGGTAGTTGCTTTTTAAACATTGCCATGCCTCTATTTAGCATAGTGCTTATTTGTACCTACGCGCATCCTTAGCTAATTAAGGATTTATTTTAGTAACTTGCTAGCTAGGCTATATTATATTTAGTATTTGCATGTTTTTATGTTTTTGTATCTATCTACCTGGTAGACGCCCAGACGTAAACAGAAAAACACCCTGCAAAATAAAACGGCAGACCATACAAAGTTTTTAATACTTTAGGTATTTGTAATTATTGATATGTGTACCATTTCATTTATAAAATCGTGAATCATCTAGGAGCCACATTAGTTAATAGATCAACATATTGGATCAACAAAAGTCGCCTGGATAAATTTGTTTTTTTGGATCAACAAAGTGTACGCGTGAAGTCGCGCCTGATCAACAATTACCGTAATAAATAATAATAATAAATAATGCTGGACAGTTCACACAACATTATCTAGCCCCAAGTTAAGCAGAGCTTGTGTTATGGGTACTAGATAACTGATATATTTAATACAATATACTACATAGTTTTTTATTATTATAAATAGAAAAAACCCAGAACACCCTGAACAAATATCTGCGATCGCACAAATATTTGTTCCGAGGCGGGAATCGAACCCGCAACCTCCTGCGTCGCAGGCCAACCTTCGCCCGCCGCGCCACAGAGGTCGTCCTAGAACTCCTAGACCGTAAAGGGATCGATGTTATGAAACATGTTAATTTGGTTTAAATGGGCCATTTTTAAATTTACTATAAAATACAGAGACAAAAACATTTTAATTATTGCATGGCTACCGAAACTTTAAAACAAAATTACTTTCGTCAACAAACATAGCACATAAAATCAAACATAGAGGTGGGTAGCCAATGTAAACAAATTCATTTAAAAAATCGTAAATCATCTAAGATCCACATATATATTTTTTATACTACCGATTGCCGAAACAAGAGGATGTCCCACCTGATGTTAAGCAGTAACCTCTGCCTATGAACAGTGCATTACCTCATAGGTCACGTCCACCTAGGACACACCCTATGTGGTATTGCACTGCGACCGCCACCCTGAGACATAAAGATGAAAAATCTCTTGTGCCTTTAATTTCACCGGCACCCTTACCCTTCAAACCGGAACACAGCAATGCGAGCACTACTGCTTTACGGCAGAAATAGGTATGGTGCTAGTACTTCCTTGGACGAACTCTTTTACAAAAAAGCTCTACTACTACTAAAACACATACACATTACATTAGTTAATGGAGATACATATTGGATCGACAAAAGTCGCCTGGATCAACTTGTGTTTTTGGATCAACAAAGTGCTCGCGTGAAGTCGCGCCTGATCAACATTTACCGTAAAGGGATCGATGTTATGGAATATGTTAATTTGGTTTATATGGGCCATTTTTTAATTTACTATAAAATACAGTGACAAAAACCATCTTAATTATTGCATGGCTACTGAAACTTTGTAACTAAATTACTTTCGTCACTAAACATAACACATAAAATCAAACATAGAGGTAGGTAGCCAATGTAATCAATTTCATTTAAAAAATCGTGAATCATCTAGAAGCCACATTAGTTAATGGAGATACATATTGGATCAACAAAAGTCACCTGGATCAACTTGTGTTTTTGGATCAACAAAGTGCTCGCGTGAAGTCACGCCAGATCAACATTTACCGTAGAGGGATCGATGTTATGTAATATGTTAATTTGGTTTAAATGGGCCATTTTTAAATTTATTATATAATACAGAGACAAAAACCATCTTAATTATTGCATGGCTACCAAAACTTTGTAACAAAATTACTTTCGTCAACAAACATAACACATAAAGTCAAACATAGAGGTGGGTAGCCAATGTAAACAAATTCATTTAAAAAATCGTGAAACATCTAAGATCCACATTTTTTTTATACAACCGATTGCCGAAACAAGCTGATTGCCCACCAGATGTTAAGCAGTAACCTCTGCCTATGAACAGTGCATTACCTCATAGGTCACGTCCACCTAGGACGCACCCTATGTGGTATTGCACTGCGACCGCCACCCTGAGACATAAAGATGAAAAGTCTCTTGTGCCTGTAACTTCACCGACACCCTTACCTTTCAAACCGGAACACAGCAATGCGAGCACTACTGCTTTGCGGCAGAAATAGGTATGGTGGTAGTACTTCCCCGGACGAACTCTTTCACAAAAAAGCTCTACTACTACTAAAACATACACACACATTACATTAGTTAATGGAGATACATATTGGATCTACAAAAGTCGCCTGAATCAACTTGTGTTTTTGGATCAACAAAGTGCTCGCGTGAAGTCGCGCCTGATCAACATTTACCGTAAAGGGATCGATGTTATGGAATATGTTAATTTGGTTTAAATGGGCCTTTTTTAATTTACTATAAAATACAGAGACAAAAAACCATCTCAATTATTGCATGGCTACTGAAACTTTGTAACAAAATAACTTTCGTCAACAAACATAACACATAAAATCAAACAAAGAGGTGGGTAGCCAATGTAATCAATTACATTTAAAAAATCGTGTATCATCTAGAAGCCACATTAGTTAATGGAGATACATATTGGATCAACAAAAGTCACCTGGATCAACTTGTGTGTTTGGATCAACAAAGTGCTCGCGTGAAGTCACGCCAGATCAACATTTACCGTAAAGGGATCGATGTTATGGAATATGTTAATTTGGTTTAAATGGTCCATTTTTAAATTTATTTTAAAATACAGAGACAAAAACCATCTTAATTATTGCATAGCTACCGAAACTTTGTAACAAAATTACTTTCGTCAACAAACATAACACATAAAGTCAAACATAGGGGTGGGTAGCCAATGTAAACAAATTCATTTAAAAAATCGTGAAACATCTAAGATCCACATTTTTTTTATACTACCGATTGCCGAAACAAGCTGATTGCCCACCTGATGTTAATCAGTAACCTCTGCCTATGAACAGTGCATTACCTCATAGGTCACGTCCACCTAGGACACACCCTATGTGGTATTGCACTGCGACCGCCACCCTGAGACATAAAGATGAAAAATCTCTTGTGCCTTTAATTTCACCGGCACCCTTACCCTTCAAACCGGAACACAGCAATGCGAGCACTACTGCTTTACGGCAGAAATAGGTATGGTGCTAGTACTTCCTTGGACGAACTCTTTTACAAAAAAGCTCTACTACTACTAAAACACATACACATTACATTAGTTAATGGAGATACATATTGGATCGACAAAAGTCGCCTGGATCAACTTGTGTTTTTGGATCAACAAAGTGCTCGCGTGAAGTCGCGCCTGATCAACATTTACCGTAAAGGGATCGATGTTATGGAATATGTTAATTTGGTTTATATGGGCCATTTTTTAATTTACTATAAAATACAGAGACAAAAACCATCTTAATTATTGCATGGCTACTGAAACTTTGTAACTAAATTACTTTCGTCACTAAACATAACACATAAAATCAAACATAGAGGTAGGTAGCCAATGTAATCAATTTCATTTAAAAAATCGTGAATCATCTAGAAGCCACATTAGTTAATGGAGATACATATTGGATCAACAAAAGTCACCTGGATCAACTTGTGTTTTTGGATCAACAAAGTGCTCGCGTGAAGTCACGCCAGATCAACATTTACCGTAAAGGGATCGATGTTATGGAATATGTTTATTTGGTTTAAATGGGCCATTTTTAAATTTATTATAAAATACAGAGACAAAAACCATCTTAATTATTGCATGGCTACCAAAACTTTGTAACAAAATTACTTTCGTCAACAAACATAACACATAAAGTCAAACATAGGGGTGGGTAGCCAATGTAAACAAATTCATTTAAAAAATCGTAAATCATCTAAGATCCACATATATATATTTTTTATACTACCGATTGCCGAAACAAGCTGATTGCCCACCTGATGTTAAGCAGTAACCTCTGCCTATGAACAGTGCATTACCTCATAGGTCACGTCCACCTAGGACGCACCCTATGTGGTATTGCACTGCGACTGCCACCCTGATACATAAAGATGAAAAGTCTCTTGTGCCTGTAACTTCACCGGCACCCTTACCCTTCAAACCGGAACACAGCAATGCGAGCACTACTGCTTTGCGGCAGAAATAGGTATGGTGGTAGTACTTCCCCGGACGAACTCTTTCACAAAAAAGCACTACTACTACTAAAACACGCACACACATTACATTAGTTAATGGAGATACATATTGGATCGACAAAAGTCGCCTGGATCAACTTGTGTTTTTGGATCAACAAAGTGCTCGCGTGAAGTCGCGCCTGATCAACATTTACCGTAAAGGGATCGATGTTATGGAATATGTTAATTTGGTTTAAATGGGCCATTTTTTAATTTACTATAAAATACAGTGACAAAAACCATCTGAATTATTGCATGGCTACTGAAACTTTGTAACTAAATCACTTTCGTCACCAAACATAACACATAAAATCAAACATAGAGGTAGGTAGCCAATGTAATCAATTTCATTTAAAAAATCGTGAATCATATAGAAGCCACATTAGTTAATGGAGATACAAAATGGATCAACAAAAGTCACCTGGATCAACTTGTGTTTTTGGATCAACAAAGTGCTCGCGTGAAGTCACGCCTGATCAATATTTACCGTAAAGTGATCGATGTTATGGAACATGTTAATTTGGTTTAAATAAGCCATTTTTAAATAACATCACACTAATATTATAAAGGCGAAAGTTTGTGTGTGAGTGTGTTAGTGTGTTTGTTGTGACACCGATATTACATAGGTTATTGGGTATTGGCGTGCAGGTGTCGGTTCAGGTTCGCTGCGGGCCCTACCGGGCCACGCTCGCCTTCGGCTCGCTCGCAGCTCACGTGGTGATCACTGTTCTCAAGTGTTATAAATCCATGTCGGACTGTCACTCATTTTGAAGTATGAGACACCGATATTACATAGGCTTATATAGGCTTACGATGACAACAAAACCCCCCTTTCTTATCACGGCAGACAGAGGGAGTAGTGGGAAACAACGTTTGTATAGACTATTTTTGTGTCAAACAACCCCTTCCCACCACTTAATATGTTAAAGGAGTTTTATTTTTATCTTTTATAAAATTCTGGAGCGGAGTTTCACGAAAAATTTGTCTATGAAAACGTTGTTCTCCTCCACCTCTTCTGTCTAATGCCACGATAAAAAAGAGGGGTCATGTTCATATTGCATAATGAAAACATTTTCTTGTTTTTGGATCAACAAAGTGCTCGCGTGAAGTCACGCCAGATCAACATTTACCGTAAAGGTATCGATGTTATGGAATATATTAATTTGGTTCAAATGGGCCATTTTTAAATAATCTATAAAATCTATCTATCTATCTATTCAGCCGGTAACACCCACTGCTGAGTAAAGGCCTCTTCTCTAGAACGCCATTCCTGGCGATCTTGTGCCAGCCGGATCCACTGCTCTCCTACTGCCTGCAAAATATCGTCTGACCATCGGGCAGGTGGTCTGCCTCGAGGCCGCCGCATATATCTCTCTTATAGCCTTTCTTATAGATCAACATTTACCGTAAAGTGATCGATGTTATGGGACATGTTAATTTGGTTTAAATAAGCCATTTTTGAATAACATCACACTAATATTATAAAGGTGAAAGTTTGTGTGTGAGTGTGTTAGTGTGTTTGTTGTGACACCGATATTACATAGGTTATTGGGTATTGGCGTACAGGTGTCGGTTCAGGTTTGCTGCGGGCCCTACCGGGCGACTCTCGCCTTCGGCTCGCTCGCAGCTCACGTGGTGATCACTGTTCTCTAATGTTATAAATCCATGTCGGACTGTCACTCGTTCTGAAGTATGAGACACCGATATAACATAGGCTTATATAGGCTTACGATGACAACATAACCCCCCTTTCTTTTCACGGCATAACACAGAGGGAGTAGAGGGAAACAACATTTTTATAGACTATTTTTGTGTCAAACAACCCCTTCCCACCCTTTAATATGTTAAACCAATTTTAATTTTATCTTTCAAAAAATTCTGGAGCGGAGTTTCACAAAAAAGTGGTCTATGAAAACGTTGTTCTCCTCCACCTCTTCTGTCTAATGCCACGATAAAAAAGAGGTTGTCATGTTAATATCGCATAATGAAAACATATTCTTGTTTTTGGATCAACAAAGTGCTCGCGTGAAGTCACGCCAGATCAAGATTTACCGTTAAGGGATCGATGTTATGGAATATGTTAATTTGGTTTAAATGGGCCATTTTTTAATTTACTATAAAATACAGAGACAAAAACCATCTTATTTATTGCATGGCTACTGAAACTTAGTAACAAAATTACTTTCGTCAACAAACATAACACAAAACATAAAATAAAACATAGACGTGGGTAGCCAAAGTTAAATTAAAACTGGGGGGGACCAGTAGCTCAGGCTTACTAAAATGATCTGAATGAATTCCACTTTTGGGCCTAGGTTTTTTATACAAACGCAAACGCCACCGTTGTAATTTGTAGGTACTATTTGGTATGGCAACTGGCTCTGAAATAATCTGGGCGTTGAGTTTGGGTTTTATAATTGAGGACAAATTTTATTGTAGTTTTACATAAAACAAAACAAAGTGGTTTTCTTAAAAAATATCTTGAACACCTTGTGATGAATACTTTTCTGGTAACTACGGGATTGTGAATTGACTACGGAACTATTACACTGTCCTTGGTTCAAGAGGAGACACACATGACTGGTTCATTTCGCTACTTCACGCATGCGATGTAGTACCTACCTACTTTGGTTGATCCAACATGTATCTTCATTAACAAATGTAGCTCACACTGAATAGACTTAAAGATCGAGTGAAGCGAGTTCTCCGATTAAACTTGGATGAATAGTTTTTTGTGATATATCTTTCCTAGAATAACTTACGAACAGTTAATTAAATTACCATGAAATTGGGTGAGTTTTTTCAGTGCCAGCCAAGTGAACCTACACGCTTATCATGTTGGAGCCACATTAACTAATGGAGATACGAATTAGATCACCAAAAGTCCATACCATTTACCTTGCGTTTGCTACGGAACATGTGTATCCAATTCAAATGGGCCATTTTTAGGGTTCCTTACTTCAAAAAGTATCAATAGAACATAGGACATACTACAACTCAACTCAATTCTATTCTTTATTTATCCTTTGACAAGTTACATGTATTAAGGACGCTCTCACAAAATAATACAAATTCAAATTTGGAATACCTATTTCAGTCCAATAAAAACGACATGGCGTTTGACGGCAGAATGGCAGACTCGTGGAAATTTTGGAACGATAAAATGGTTTTGTAATTATCACAATATTTTTATACAAAGAGCCTGAAAACTGAATCTGCTCTTTGTTCTTTCATTTATTGACATTGATATTATTACCTCTAATAAGTAACATATATATTTATTTATTTATTCTTGCGTTGGTTAAAACATATTCATGTGAAAATTTTGTATGAAACTCCCCAGTTTTTATTCACTATCTCTAAAGATGAATGTATCATCCTTAATTTTGTACTATGACATTGTCACAATTGTGATTCCTGGTTCATTAAATGGTACATGAAAAACATTGATATTTGTGAGAGCGTTCAGCTAAAAGACGGTAAAAATATTACATGTTAATCTTTATCATATTGCCAAGGGCATTATAGCACCTAAAACACGAATCAGATAAATTTTCTCGATTACAAATCGAGAACAATACAATTACCTTTGATAGGGTTTAGCACGCTAGCCTTATTGGCAAGCTTCCTGCCTACGGACTGCCAGTTCAATTCTGCTCCTGGCTCGCAGACTTTCTGATGGAAAGATCCATTCGAGTAGTTATTGACGGCTGCTCGTCGGATCAATTGGCTATTAACGCCGGGGTACCTCAGGGGTCAGTGCTATCTGCCACACTGTTCTTGTTGCACATTAATGATCTGCTAATGCCCGGTATCATTGGGTATGCAGACGACAGCACAGTTGTGGAGAGGTATATTTCCACTGCGCGAGCTAGGCAGAATGAAATTCAGGAGTTAAGAGATGAGATGCTGAAGCGTCTGAATTTGACTCTCAAGGCTGTATCTGACTGGGGCGATGCCAATCTAGTCAAGTTCAACGCCTCTAAAACGCAGGCTTGTCTCTTCTCGGCGATAAAATATCTGTTTCTCCAAGTTCCTGTATTCCGAGATGTACCTGTAGCTATAAGAGATCACCTCGAGCTCTTAGGTGTTTCGCTCACGCCTACTCTCAACTTTGGCTCCTACATCGAGTTAAAAAAAGGCAAAAACAGCTGCTATGAGCTTAGACATCCTGTATAAAGTAAAGCGTTACTTCACACCTGGACAGCTTCTCAGTTTATATAAAGCACAATTCCGGGCTGGTAAGGAGTACTGCTGCCATGTTTGGGATGGCTCGGCCAAATACCAGCTTACTGCCTTGGACTCGATCGAACGTAGAGCTTCCAGGCTTATAGGTGAGCAACATATGGCGGAGACTAAGATCCAGAGTCTCGAGCAACGCCGTAAGGTTGCATGCCTTTTGATCTTCTATAGGTTACATTTCTGGGAATGCTCCCAGGAACTGCACGATCTGATCCCACCATCTCCTTTTCATCATAGGACGAACAGGCGTAGATAGATAGATAGAAAATTCTTTATTGCACAAGACAAAAAGCAGTACATAGGCGAACTTAATGCTAATTAGCATTTTCTTCCAGCTAACCTTTGTGTAATGTAGAGTGGGTGGTAGTGCTATTAAAATTAATTATAGGTTGAGATTAAATGATAAACATAACTAAATACCTACTCTAAATAACTAGCTACATAAATACCTAACATAATATAATATATATAAATAATTCAATAAATAACATAAGCTCAATTTTGTTGGACATTTTGCAATGACAAAAATTATTGGTACAGTTTGGACTTGAAGACTCCCATGGAAGCGGTTTATGGAGGCGTACGGCTCAGTACCATCTCTACTTCATTAGTATACCTTCTATTCGCACAAAACGTTTCAGTTCTACCTTTATAATGCAAAAAAAACTGCTAAGGAGTGGAATACACTACCGTCGTCTGTCTTTCCTGAAAACTATAATCTGGGTATCTTCAAAGCTAGAGTGAATAGGTGCCTTCTAGACCTTTGTGCTCCATCTTTGGCCACATCGTCACTTAACAACAGGTGAGATCGTGGTGAAACAAAGGACTATCAAAGATTAAAAAAATGAACAATTTCATTTAAAAAATCGTGAATCATCTAGAAGCCACATTAGTTAATGGAGATACATTTTGGATCAACAAAAGTCGCCCGGATCAACTTGTGTTTTTGGATCAACAAAGAGCTCGCGTGAAGTCGCGCCTGATCAACATTTACCGTAAAGGGATCGATGTTATGGAACATGTTAATTTAGTTTAAACGGGCCATTTTTAAATTTACTATAAAATACAGAGACAAAAACCATCTTAATTATTGCATGGCTACCGAAACTTGGAAACAAAATTACTTTCGTCAACAAACATTACCTACACATAAAATCAAACATAGAGGTGGGTAGCCAAAGTAAAATTAAAACTGGGGGACACCAGTAGCTCAGGCTAACTAAAATGATCTGATTGAAACCCACTTTTGGGCATAGGTTTTTTATGCTAACGCGAACGCCACCGTTGTAATTTGTACTAATTGGTATGGCAACTGGCTCTGAAGGAATCTGGGCGTTGAGCTTGGGTTTTATAATTGAGGATGAGGACAAATTTTATTGTAGTTTTACATAAAACAAACAAAGTGGTTTTTAAAAAAAATATCTTGAACAGCCTGTGATGAATACTTTTATGGTTACTATGGGATTGTGAATTGACTACGGAACCCTTACACTGTCCTTGGTTCAAGAGGAGACACACATGACTGGTTCATTTCGCTACTTCATGCATGCGATGTAGTACCTACCTACTTTGGTTGATCCAACATGTATCTTCATTAACAAATGTAGTTCACACTGAATAGACTTAATGATCGAGTGAAGCGAGTTCTCCGATTAAACTTGGATGAATAGTTTTTTGTGGTATGTCTTTCCTAGAATAACTTACGAACAGTTAATTAAATTACCATGAATTTGGGTGAGTTTTTTCAGTGCCAGCCAAGTGAACCTACACGCTTATCATGTTGGAGCCACATTAACTAATGGAGATACGAATTAGATCACCAAAAGTCCATACCATTTACCTTGCGTTTGCTACGGAATCTTAAAGCTAAAGAAGTTACATACGATTGAATTTCAATACCAATAAATCTAACCCTGTTCGACGGTAGGTGGTACATGCCTGAAATATATGAACCAAGCTTTTTTCATTTAGAGCTTTTAGAGAAAATAGGCTGTGAAAGATGGACAAACAGACAGCCAGACAGACATGAGAGTGATCCTATATTGGTTCCGTTGGTAACTTTTGAGGTAGGTACGGTATCCTAAAACTTACTCTTTAGAATTGGATCAACATGTTTCGTAACATTGGCAAGTTGATGACTTTTGTTGATCCAATATGTACTCGTATTTCCATTAACTAAGTTACCCCCTGTGTGAGGTAGGATTTTGTAGATATTTATCAAATAGGTACCTAACATAATAGGAATAGAAATAGCCTAATGTAATGAAACGGTATGATCTGCCGTTTTGTGTTGAAGTTTATAATAACGTAATATATTTGAACACCACATTACAAGCAACAAGACCTTTTGTTTGATTTGTCACACGATACATTTACAATTTGCACCCAAAATCAGAATTTGTTATTGACGCTATAGTAAGTGATTGGTTCATTTAGGAGCAGCCAACCCGGTCATTCTTGACCCACTGTTCATGTAACCTCTGCTTTTAACAATCCATTAAATCACAGGTTACGACTACCTAGGACTTACCTATTTGGCACCCACCTCCCTGAGACATAAAGATGAAAAGTCTCATGTACCTATAATTTCACCGGCACCTTCAACCGAAACACAGCAATGAGAGCACTAATGTTTTTTGTCAGAAATATGTATTTTGGTAGGACTAGGGTTTAATGCACCGTGTAAGTACTTCCCCAGGCAAACATTTTCATATAAAAGCTCTCTAACAATAAGAACTATAACTATTTGAAGCAAGTTGTCATTTTGCCTGAATGCGTACACTAAGCCTCAAATACCTAACTAACCCGAGCACACTGCAGTAGAAAAATACTACCATAGCGTCAGCCATCTTTATTCACAGTAGAACCCTAGCTCGACATGTACCAGAAGCGGTCAGACCCAGTTACCATACCAATAGTACAAGTTACTACACCGGGGGAGTTGGAGTTTGGAGTGCATAAGATGGAAAAGACTTATTCCCAACAGTGGCTTTCATTCATATCATCTTAGTTAGTATGATTACTTAATTCATCATCTTCATCAGCCTGCAGAAGTCCACTGCTGGACACAGGCACCCCCCATAGAATGCCACGACGAATGGTCTTGTGCTGCCTTATCCATCGATTACCTGCGAGTTTGTTAATATAATATGTGATGCCATGAGCTTCCCCTCTTTTTCGGGTTTTTGGTTGCCACTCGAGAACGTTTATTCCCCTCTGGTTGGTCTCCTCATTTCATATTATATCACGTAGATCCTTTAAACCCACCCTTCACTCACCCTTATTTCTTATAAGCGAGAGTTACGGGCAGAAGCTGATAGGAATTATTTGCTATTCTAAGAAAATAAAACACATATTTGATGAGGTGACAAGAGTATTTTAAATGGAGGTACTATATATTGGATCAATAAAAGTAAAAAACAATAAAAACCATACATTAGTAGGTAGGTAACCTTATACCTTACACAAATGTGGCTCCAACTGGATCAAGATACAATGTATTTTCGGTCTCAAATGAGCCTAGACGTTGATCAAATAAAATATTTTAAAAAAAAACATGTGACTCCAATCAACGTAACGTAATCTGGGTCTCTTCAAGGCTAGAGTGAATAGGTGCCTTCTAAACCTTTGTGCTCCATCTTCGGCCACATCGACACTTACCAACAGGTGAGATCGTGGTCAAACAAAGGTCTATCAATGTTAAAAAAATAAAAATAAAACGTGTTCTGTAACAATCGCAAAGTACATAATTTTACTAGTCCAATACCTATGTATCTCCATTAACTTACGTGGCTCCACCAGTGAAAGTCCTTGCTTTTTACCTTGCGATTGTTACGGAACATGGTGCTTTAATTCCAATTGGCCCTATTTTATTAAATATCTTTTATGAAATACTTAATTAAAAACACATCTCATTTACCTATTCCTCTCCCAGAACTAAGTTACATAATTATTTACCACAATCAACAAACATATCAAATTAAAACTAATACATATGTAGGTAGGTAAGACGCGAGAAAGGACAGCCCGCGCGCGGCTTGTTGATTGATGTCCGTCCGTCCATTATGCTATCTCTTTTTATCAAGTTTCGTACTTGTCACACAAAATGCGACGTTGCCGCTTTGCCTTTTAGCACCCACAATGCATTTGTGGCTCCAGATCAACTTTATATAGGCCAACTTCGCGTATAAATTATATATGATATGGATCTAAAAATGACGCTTCAGTATAATTTTTTTGGCCGTTAGTGGATCAACGATAGTTGGACGATTCGAAAACGAGTATCTTGAAAACCAATCAATTCAGATCCAGTGTTTCCTCGCGCACTATAACGTCAGATCAAAGTATATCGGTTAGCTCGATAGGGAGTAAAGTATACATGAGAAATATGTGGATCAACATTTGTTCAGACTTCATACTGGATCAACATTTACCGTAAAGGGTTCAATATATATATATATATATATATATATAGAACAGATATACACACATACATTTAGAGACTATCAAAACATAACCCTTCTTTTTTGTAGTTGAGTAAACATTATATTACTTGCTGCTTTCTAGTTGCTAAGTTAATTAAATAATTTTCAAAACAATTTAATTTTAATGAAATTGTACGTTCAGTCTGAATCTGAGTAAACAATAATTACAACAAACGTATCGCTTGAGTGACATATCCTCATATTATCAATGCGTATCAATGCGTCTTTTTTTTTCATCATATTATTATATAGTATTCTTAAATAAAAATTATGCAATTACTTTCACCGTTGTAGTTAGCACAGTTGTTTGTACATTACAATTAGCATCGGTTAAGTATTGTTTCTATGACGCTGCCGTGTATTCATTTCTATTTTACAGCTACGTTACATAATGTGTTACTGAAGCCAAAATTTAGGTCAATTTTAGCAAATTTCTTATTCAAACCAGTTGTTTAGTCGAACCAAACGTACTCGTAAAGTTGTATGAATGCCTTTAAAATAATGAGATATTGGTTTGTAAAGATTGTAGAACTCAAATCCGAATGCTACTGAAAAAATCGCATAAAGAATCTTAAATCATGATTTGGATCTAATTAACGTATTTTTAACAACCACGGCCCGAAAAAAGTACCTAGTTTTATTGTAGTCCAAATTGCATTTCACGAAAAAACTAGCTCTTCAAAGGCAGGCGGACTAATTCGCAAAACGATAACAAAAAATTCAGAGTGCGGAGGCTCTCTGATCATAGATTAGAACGAACCTCGCTGAATTCGTAGTCATAAGAAATATTTGATTCCAAGAAAAACCTTTGATTTAATTTATTATTGAACACATGATCCAATATTTCTTTTTACATACATACACGCCTTTTTCCCGAAGGGGTAGGCAGAGCCTCAAAAGGCCTCTTTTACCGTGGGTTTGCACCATCATGGCAATATAGACGTGACAAGTGGTGAGCTCTTCGCCGCCATTGCTTCTCATGACTGACTCGGCTAATACTTTCTTCCACTTCTTCTTCCTTTCACATTCCTTAATAAGCTAGCAGCCAGGACAAATATTATACCTTATATTCCTTTATATTATATAAACTAGAATTGACATCGATGAAATGTTCTAATAGTTTAAGTGTAACCATTGCTGTGAACAATAACGTAGTGGTACATAACTAACAATATCTGAGGTAATAAATAGTTGGGCAAGAGGAAATATCGCTTCGCAGTGCTTCGGGGGGTAATCAACCGTTGAACGCTTCATGGTGCTACCTTTTGTTTCAGATCACTGAGGTCTCCGCTTGATAACATCGCTATTTTCTATTGCAAAATCAAAAACGAAACAAAAGTTCTGCTTATTGTGTTGGCAACAAAGTAATGGTGAAAATAAATTTCTGCAAGTTATTACCTGCTTATATGTAGGTAGTCATTGTATTTTGTTAGGTAACTTTTGTTTTTATTTTCTAGAGATTTTTGATCTATTGCCTTTTCAATTCGATGTTTTTTAAATGTTTATATTTCATTTTGAATTTCAAAGCTTTTATCTAACTTCATTCATTCATATGTATGTCTTTCCTGTTTTTTAAACTCTTGCTGGCAGATGATTGAGCTTTGGCAAACTTGTCAAGTTCCTACTGATCTGCTTATGGAGATGAAAGTTAGACAACGGATCTCCGCGATGATTAATAGTAGCCTTTGTTTTGGCTCATTTTGATCACCTCAGTTCAGATCACTAATTTTACAAAAGCTTGTTTTGATAGTTTTTTTATAAAACACTTATTTTATTTCTCCTCTTATTTCTCCTTTTGTAGACTCTTCAGTGTAAAATGAATTATGTTTATTCAAATGCATCCTTTGGTCTAAGGACATACCATGCAACCGTACTTTTTTCTGACACTTATTCCAAGATGATTTACGATTTAAATACGTACGTAAGTATATAATATATATATACTAATATTATTCGATAGACTCCAAAGATGGATCCTTTAGCTTCTCTAAAAGATTATTACATAATATAACCACAAACAACAATAAATCAAAGCTAACCGCGATCACGTTATGCAAATAATATTCCTAACAAATCCAGTTGTAAATAACCTGACCTTTTCTCGACTCTCTTTGTTACATTCCATAGAAACGGCATACTTGTACTTACGGATATTTTAGTAGTAGTAGAGCTTTTTTGTGAGTTTTTTCCGGGGAAGTACTATTATATACCACCATAGTGTTTGCATTGCTGTGTTCCGGTTTAAAGGGTATGGATACCGTTGAAAATACAGGCACATCAGACTTTTCATCTTTATTTCTCAGGGTAGAAGTTACAGTGCAATTACACTAGGGCGTCCTAGGTTGACGTGACCTATGAGGTAATGCATTGTTAAGAGGCAGAGGTTACTGCTACCAACAACCAACACCTGCTGTTGACCCAACAGCCACAAACATATTTCTGATCCCACACTAGGATCCCGTGTGCCGTGGGTTTCTACCATTGCAGGCCTCCTCGATTGTCTAGTTATATTCCACACTAGATTCAAATCACTTCAACTTTTGATAACTCAAGCACCAGCTAGCTCTGGCTAACGCGTAAACCAGAGGCTAGAAGCACGTTGTCGACGCGATAAATTTTACAGAGGAGTTGCGTTACTAGTATGCTAGTATCATTACGTCTTGTCTATGCAAAATAATCTCATTAAATCAACTACGAATTAAAAACTGTTAATTAAAATAATGCGAGGAATATGTAAAATGGTCACAAATCTTTATCGATGACTCGTGACGCAACTTTATAGATGGTCGTAAAGGAACGCTTAATGAATCTATAATATACCATTCTTGAGTGGCTTTGTAACTCACTAACGAACTTTGATAACTATTTGACTAGTAATGAACATACATTAGACACATAACAACCAACAATCTTGATCCCTCAGATGACTACTCGCCCGCCGCGCCTCAGAGATCGTCAAAATGTATATAATATGTGCGTGTAGACATCGTTGGATTTTAACAAGTCTATCAATAATTTTATGTAGGTGTAGGACATTAAAATCGGTTCCTTTCTCCGTTGTGAGTAAAGGTACTGATAAAGCCATGACTGTTAGTACAGCTTAAGTAAAAAGTTTTGGATGAAAATATTGTAACAAAAATGTAACGACGTAATTACGAAATGTTACAAGTCATCAACCTGTCGTAACTCGTAAATAAGAGTCAGCACTATTAAGCTCGTTGCTTCGGTTGAATTGAAGTTCGTGACTATACACTTTTTAGAAAATTGAAATTAATTTCTTAACTATAATTTTCTAAAGGGTTATTCTATATTTGGTACTAACAGGTTGTTAAGCAAAATGCATCGCAATAGTATTCCTATTCACCAGATAATAAACTAGCTACTTCTCCGAATTGACATAAGCAAATAAAAGCAATCGAATAACTAAAAAACGTTAAAAAACAAAAAATCTGAGAACTTCAAAGTTGTTTAACGACAAGAGATAAAAATAATGATAAAAATACACATCTAGATAAAACATTTCACGCTACAATATTTTTTCGAATGGTAGTGCTTGGACCAAAAGCAACCGGGTTCTCTCTAAGCCCATAATAGATATATGGACCGTTTTCTCTCTCGTTGTCTCTAGTTTAAAAGAACATCGAGAATGAGACCTGTTCTAAAATAAACTGCCTGGATTCCTATAGCTTGTGGTCCTTAATTTCATAGAGCACTCCCTAACAAGCGACAACGTTATGAATATCGATAAAGCGCCATTCCATACATTGTTAGTGTGCAACTCGGAGGCAGGCCCATCAATAATAGTGGCCGCAGGGCGATATCTGCCGATACATCAGCTAGATACCATCGCCAACTAAATATTCTTCAAGCCTTGCGAAAACCGAGGAAAAAAAAGGTGTGTGTCAGCACCGACGCGCGACTAGAGTTCACTCCAGTCAAGTTCAGTATGCGCAGAAGGAAAACATAACGAGTTCACTTTTAGGTTCGATTTTACGATTTTACTCCTCAACTATTTGCGTACCGCGGGCCTTATTTAAAAATCGATTCTAAAGGACTAAATCCCAAAAAGATACCAAAATATTGGATAAATCTTTTAATCAATATTTTTCTTGCAATACTAATAACAAATAAGGATCCCTTTATTTAAATATTTGGATACAGTAAATACTGACAAGTCCTGACATAGTTGCGCCATAGTCTTATTTACTAGACTGTGTTTGCGGTTTTATAATGCTGCACAGAATCTTCACCAATAATTATTAGAAAGATTTGGCAATAATAAAAAAGCTTTAATCGCTTACCATTTATAACGCGACGCAAAAAGAGGGGTGTTATAAGTTTGACCGCTGTGTCTGTACATCTGTGTGTCTGTCTGTGGCACCGCAGCTCTTAAACGGGTGGACCGATTTGAATGCGTTTTTTTATTATTTGAAAGCAGGTTTTCTAGCGTTCTTAGACATGTTTTATCTAAATCCACTCAGCCGTATCATGGCATTGGGAGTTTTTTAAATTTTATTATTTCTTCTTATCATTGACTCCCGAAGCGCTGCCGACATGTTGCTCTAAAATGTTACTTGAGAGTAAAACAACAATCAGCATCTTTTCAAAACATCTAGAGCCCATTAGATGCAGAATCAGTCTGAATGTATTTCCCTCTGTTTTTTATCACGAAACAGGTCGTTTTATTAGACACGTACGAATAAAATACGCGTAGTAATAGAATTGAAACGGATAGAAGATTTTTTTACCGACGTTCTACTTAGTTTAATAGATATAAATTGCGCGGTTGTTCTTATGTTGAAGTTTTATAACTACCTTTTTGAAAAGGAAGTTCAGCTGTAGTTCAAGGGTAGCATGAAGTATTTCTCATCCCTGCAAATACATATTTAGGACTTTGCCCTTGTAGCTGGATAACCTTTATTGTAATTAAAATGTTCACGGGTTACAGAACTTGAAGGTTAACGAACGGAGAAAGGCACATGACCACTGATTATGTAAATGAGTAGGTTACTTGTGAGAAATTCGTTTGATTACATATTATGGTAACTGCGGGCAATTGGTTTATGGGCCAGCAATGCCGTGCAACTGTAAAACATTTGCACTTCTAACCTAAGATTTAGTCCTGAAATAACGCTCTTTACTTGTCATGCTGTGCGTGTTTCTAGACGATCTCTCGGTACCATATTTTGATTGTAAATATCTGCATAATTATAGAAAGTGTCTCGTTATATTTCAATGAACATGAAATGTTAGAGTTGCACATGATGTTAGAGTTGTTGTGCATGTAATATGCACAAAAACAGGTATGAATAGAAAGTGTAAAGGAGCATTGTAGGAGAGATAAATACTAGGAGATACTAAAATAGTTTGTGATGCGAACGATTTATCAGTAAAATTTATACGTCATTAATTTGAAATTCAAAAGTTAACCTTTTAAATAAGATGCCAACGTTTAATATTAAAAGTAATTTGGCCTTGCTTCGATTTTAATGGTAGCTGACTTTAGTTGCCATGTTTCATTTGCATTTCCTGTTTCTAGGTAGTACCTGTTATGACTATCAAAATATGAAATTGTTTGAGTCAAAAAACTTTTAATCTAGCATAAGTTCAGTTTAAATTCCAAGCACGCTTCTCGGTTGGTATTCGTCAAAGGATTATAATCTTGAAGGTTTTGTCATTCTTAACTCGTTACTGCCATGACTTGTGATATTTTCTGTAATTGAATTTAAATGGACAGTACAAGCATAAACACAATATAAAGCAATTTCAAAAATTCACCTATAAGGGTGTTGAAATTTGTATGGAAAACTCCACGCGGGCGAAGTCGCGGGTGTTCAATTAGTACATATAACGCGACACCAAAACAAAAATAAATGTTTATTGATATCACCCAAAAGCAATTGAGCTGTCGCTTTATTATAGAGCTTTCTATTTTATTTCTTTCACATCACTTTGTGTTGTTACAATATCAGTGCCTAACATATAAAAAGTCCGATCAATTTAAGCACGCTCAGTTTTTATTACAACGTTACGCAAACCGTCACGCCGAATCAACGGTCAATATCATCTTGGTCCAAAGTCAAATGAAATGGCTATCACCTTCTATTACGTCTATGGCTCCCAGGCATCAGCATCTCAATAAATATACACATTTATTACATAAGATATTTGAATGCAATTTCTCTAATTAATTTTAAATCGTTTGATTAAGTTTTGCGGAGGAATTCAAACTTTTTGCCTGACTGATCGAGGGCTATGTGGGATATATATTATCACACTATCACATCACACTAATATTATAAATGCGAAAGTTTGTGAGTGTGTTTGTTACTTTTTCACGCTGTAACGGCTGGACGGATTTTTAATTAAATTTGGAATAGAGATAGCTGGACCCCTGGATTAACACATGGGCTATTTTTTATCCCGATATTTCCACGGGTTCCAGACTTATGCGGGTAACATAAGTCGCAGCAGGGCGCAGCTAGTTCTCTACAATCTCGTACCACCCAAACGGCTCAATCTTGGTCTCAATGGAATTTCATGAATGAGGTGTCGTGAGACTCATAGATCCTGAAAGTGACAGTACATGAAATGTCAAATAAATACGTCAGCCGTTGTACTGGATCTGTAACTTATCTTTAGAATTAAATGCATGAAAATGATAGAAAACTACATACATTACATTCTACAGATAAGTTGGTGGATTTTAAGAAAACTTTGATGAGTATCAAAATAAATATCTCGATGAGACGATTTCGAAAAGGTTTAATTATGTATAGACAATTTATCTAATGAAACTACCGTCGGCCTTTTTAAATCGCCTGTTTGTTACTATAGCTTCATCACCATTATCATCTTCGGGCTACACAAGTCCGCTGCTAGACATAGAATGCCACGACAAACTGTCTTGGGCTACCTCCATCCACCGATTTTCTGCAACCTTTGTAATGTATTTTGTCCATCGAGAAGAGAGCATTGCTTAACTGAGTCAAAGAAGTGAGAGAAGAGAGTTTGCAGTCGCCACTCGATAACGTTTATTCCCCAACGGTTGTCAGTTTTTCCAGCTAAAGGGCCTGCTCGTTGCCATTTCAACTTGCTATTTCTGAGAGCTTTATTGGTGATCTTGGTTCCTCACCAGGATTTCCATTTTTTTAAATGAATTCAATAGACAATCTATCTTACAGCTCACCTGATGTAAAGTGGTCACCGTTGATTGTCGATGCGCTGTCTACCCTGAAGGGTTTTTTTTTAATTTTTCTTGATGCCATGTCGTAACCAAGCGGGATATCCTCAGATGGTAGCTCATTTCATAGTTTGTAGTATGCATTCCTTATTTCAGATTCTAAACTACTATAAGTACCTACTGCTACTAGTTTAAAAACGCGGAATAAATCAAACTCAATTCGAGTAAGAATTTTGAATTGTTGATAAATTCCTTACTTTTACCATATGACTAAATATTAGCTAAGCTTTAACCAAGCTTTTACTTAACTTGCCTTTGTTTATGTATGTATATGGTGTTCAAATCTTGCAAACCGATGTGTGCCAGTTCTCGTGATCTGTTTTACTTATTTGTTTTTTCATGACTATGCAAAAAAAATTGATAGCGTGCTTCATGCTGGTGGAAAGTGGACAACGGTAAGGTTTTTGGGATAATTTTGGTTAGCTCTTTGCTCATTACAAATTGACTTGTTTATTAATTATTACTAGCCTTTTGCCCTCGGCTTCGCTTGCGCAGTGTTGGAATAAAAATAAGTCCCCATCCCTCGCGGCATCTATCGACACACCAAATATCATTTAAATCCGCTCAAGTGGAACAACACCTAACGCAAGCGTAGTCGCGGGCAAATGCTAATAAAACATAGCTCATTGTACTCAGACTTAATATAGCTTTCTGTTAGTGAAATATTTTTTGGAATCGGTTCATTAGTTCTGGATATAACCCCCTAAACCCAAACTCACTAACATTATCATAATATTGTTAGTAAAGATAGTTTCACGAAATGTTTCGAGATTTGTAATCGATCAATGACCACCGTCGAACCTCTGCGCGGTCGATTTACATCCGTCGTTTTTGCTTCATTACGTAACGACACGGTGGGTAAACGGTCATTACCACAAGGCTCAAAACTACTCAGAATTTCACTAACAAGTTGCTTTCCTTCCTGCATGGAACAGTTGGTTCTGGTTATTGTTTCCCTACAAACGGAGAGCTGTTAGCACTGAGAAACGTACAACTCGAACGATAATTTCTAAACACATTTGTTCTGAAACTAGGATTTGCAAAACCTACTCGTTTCTAGTTTCTCTAATGTTTCAGGGAAATTTTAAAATACACTAACTTTACCCGGACTTTCACCCGGACTTGTTTGTAAGATTGGTTGGTATAAGATTTGTCCTGGCTGCTAGCTTATTTATGGAATATGTTATTACTGGAAGAAAGCGTTAGCCGAGTCAGTCGTGGAAAGCAATGGCGGCGATGAGCTCACCACTCGCCAAGTCTATATTCCACGATGGTGCAACCCAGTGTGAAAAGAAGCCCTGAGGCTCTGCCTATCCCTTCGGGGAAAAAGGCGTGTGTCTATGTATGTATTTATAACTTTTAGCTAACTTTGTTAAACTAAGGTGATGCTCAGAATCACATAAAATATGCTTTTTCACTTTTATACATAAAAAAACAGAAAGCGGTGAAATTACTTCAAACATTTCTATTGAGTGTCAGCGCTACTTTGTGCACACCACACACAATAAAATGATAAAGCCGATGACTCATTGTTGCATAAGGATTCGTGCACACCGAAGGCTCATTCCAAATGTCAAGTAGTTCCGACATTTTATTTGTCCTGATAGGTCGAAATATAAGTCAAAGTTCTCCAACTAAGTATATATTGTGTCATACATGAGCTGATTTCACGCACGGGACGTTATATGAACATGGTTTATTTTTAAGCGCGGGACATTTTGTGACGGTGACATTAACGTCTGAATCGGATTAAACCAATAAGTTCTGTGCTACAGTGGCACTAGTAAGCAAGTACAGACCGTTCACCATAAGATGCCTCGGGAATAGTGCCAACGGTGACAGGGGGGGATCTCTTATGGTGAACGGTCTGTAGGTACCAAAACAATCAAAAGTTATGTGTAATGAAACAATGTATCAATAGTAGATTAGTAGCCAAGGGCTGTAAGGCATCCAGCGAGGGCGCCTATAGTTCGAGGGTGCCATTGATGCTTACAACCCGAGCTAACTACTCTGCTTTACATCTCGATTGTGAGGTAACTAGAAAAAAACCGGCATTACAAGAATAAATAATCTTCATCACTTGCAGAACTCATGCTTTTTTCCTAATTAGCACGTAATTATAAAAAAATCCCAAAAGCAAACAATATTTAAAGTAAAAGTTTTCTATTCCCGCCTTTTTTCATCTTTTTTTAAATTATTTTTTTCAAAAAAGAAATTGAGCTTCGCCGTTCGATATTTAAAATTGATGACTATTATACTCATACGACTCGATGTCATACGAAGACAAGGCTGAATAGCGAAGTGACCTCTTTTGTCATTGGGCTGAATGCATGATGTCTATTGCCAGTATGATGGTTAGATGTACGCGAACTTTTTTAAAGAGTGAAGTTTTTTTTTTAATTACTTACCGCCCTAGGGCTTTTCTAGCTACATTATTACCCTAGAGCGCTAATTGGTCACCTACAAGCCCCATTTGGGGGTAATAAGGACCTACTTACCGAATATGAGAGATGTCAAATAGATTTTTATTTTTTTATTTTGTTGTGTAATGTTCCACATAATGAACGTTCTGATTAATTGTTAAAAAACTTCCAAAAAACACAAACATGGGCCCATTTTTCAAACCCGTTAAAAGGCTAATTACGAGTGTGTTAAAGTTAAAATTGTTATTTTGTTATTTTTTTAAGTGAAAACACGCGAACGATGGCGTGCCTTGCATCATTGCAATTGGATAACTCGTGACTTGCATCTTTTGAGAAAAGGGTGGTTTTGTGGTTGTAAGTACACGTTTGTATTTTACATCTTGCTCAAAAACCTAAACATTAATTGGAGTATTTTTCAGCTACACAATATATCCGAAAGACATTCTGTAAATTTCTGACAACCAACAAAAGCTACAAACATACTAACACAGAAAATGAGCACAATAATTGGATCAATGATAAAACATTCCAAAAGACACACAAGAGGCAGTTTAAAAATGTTGGAAACGCCACTCGTCCCAGCTCGTCGGACTGGCTCCGAGTGCAAGAATGCAGGGCCCGAGTCGCTTTCGAAATAGCCCGCGACTCCGACAGGATAATAATGTCGTATGTTGTGTCGTTAATTATTTGCGATTACGTGTGTAGACGGCTTAATAAGATCAATCCAAACATTGTTCTCAAATATTTCCCAAATCTTCAATAAAATAAATAAATAAACAATGAATACTGGATAGTTCACACAACATTATCTAGCCCTAAGCTAAGCAGAGCTCTTGTTATGGGTACTAGATAACTTATCTACTTAATACAATACATTTCATGGATAGATATTTTTTATTATGTATAGAAAATACCCAGAACACCCTGAACAAATATCTACAGATCGTACAAATATTTGTTCTGAGGCGGGAATTGAACCCGCAACCTCCTGCGTCGCAGGTGAACCTTCGCCCGCCGCGCCACAGAGGTCTTCTATGGTCTTAACCAAGGTAGAACTTAATTTTATTTTACCTACCATGTCACTGTTACTTTTTTGGTCCACGTGAGCTGCCTATAAGATAAAAAAAACAGCGAGGTATACCGTACTCCAATGTTTTGAAATCTTGATCTGGGTTGGTTTGTTCTTTAATCGTCAAAAACAAATTGCATGTTGATAACGATGTTGTAACCGACGAAAAAGCTCCCAGTGCAATGTTAATAAAAAAAACTTTTCCTTGATATTTCAATAATGTTTGAAAAGTATATGAAACGTGACTTCATTTACCAGTACATTCAAAAATTGCTTCCGATTTGCAATAAAAAATAATAAACGACTCACAATCAAAAAATTCGGCCCTAATAGTCGAGACTCCGTTCTAAAATGTAATTGTATGTTATAGTATCATAAATCTTGTTTTTATAATTCAAATAACCATTCCGTTTATCACCCGAACGATTTTTGTAATGGATTTCTAAATGAATGCAGATTCACACCCATATTCTTAGTCGTTCCTCGAACCTTCTTCCATTCCACTAAATCTCATTCAAGAAAAAAAAATACAATTGAAAATGGAATACAAAATTTCCTCGAGAAAGCCTGAGTCGAGTCGACAAAAGTTGGAGGAACGACTTAGAATACCGGTGTTAGTCTCATCCCTATTTTTATAAATGATACAAAAGCTCTTTGTAATATTTATGTATGTACTTAGGAATTTCTAAAAAACTGACTATTCAAGAAAGACAAGCCTCCTTTATAAAATACGTAAACTAGTAACAGGTGGATAATTTCAGCTTAGAGAACATTAAGCACTTGCCATCCGACGTTCTATGATGCACAAGTCCTACACATTATATTATTTAATACTTTCTATTGGAATTGCTTTGTCTATTGTAAATAGTAATTTAAATAATAAATGCTAGATTTTGTGAATTGCTTATGGCAAACGTTTTCCTACACTAAAGTTTATAAACTTTCAAAAGCTGCTTCTACAAGTTAACATGTATTACTTGTATCATGTTTTAGTTCAATAATTAAATTAAGTTTGGAAGCCACTATTACGTGTTAAGACATTTCCGTAAGTACATTTTAATTAGTACTTACCTTTAAAAGTTCAGAAAAGTCACCAACGACGAAAGCTCTTTTTTAAATGTCACCGAATAAAATCCAAATCAAAACACCGATCACAATCACAGTTTTGTCAAAAATCCAATCACAAAATATATGTAAAAGTTTTCTGCTGAAAAGGTTGCATGCAAGTTCGCAGTACAAAAGAGTTGAACGGGATCACGCGAGCTCTCACATCGCCGGTCCGTGGAGTACTGAACCCGCTGCGGCCGTATAGAGTATACTATCTCCTCTCATATACCCTAGGGTACCTGATAACGCATACTAAGAATCATCTTGATACTTGGATTTTTTGCCGCTAAAAATACATTTTTGTATCGCCACGTACATATTTTTTAACATGAGCGTTTTTGTATTTTGTAATTGAATGCGAGCGCGGTCGCGAGGTATGCGGTCGATTGATACAATCATGGGTGAAAAGTAAATGGTTCTTAATAAACGACGCACCGCAAGTGTTGTGCATTAACTTAACCTTTTTATCTGGGGCTTTAAGCGCGGCGGTGAGTTTAAATAAAGTACTTTCTAAATATATCCACGTATCTGGACACGCCATTGGCAGGTGCGAGCCTACGCGTCTCTTCCTTTTGCCAAGATCTCGGGACTTTTTAGCCTATTTTTTGGTGGAGACAATTTTATAATTAAAGCGAGTGTGTTTATCGCGTACGCTGAGAAACTGTGGATGACGATATCTGCATCTTATCCGGTACTACAGGGTTCTACATGGTTCTACATAATGGTAATTAATTTAACGTATTAAAAACTCTTGTGATATTGTATGAGACCAAAATGATAATTCATTTGAGGCGCCTTTAGTAACCAAGGAAAGTAAAGCAGGTTTTTCTTTACTAAACGTAGTCGTAAGAGATTTTAGTACTTTTAAATCTATGAAAAAATAAATTTTAAAAAACTTATGTAACAGCTGTGCTACCTGAAGACCGCTGCTAATGATCTAAAGGTAGCTCAACTGATCCAAATCACTACCAGACGGAAGCGTCCCTAAGATGCTGTCTGCATTGCCACCTACTTGTATTAGTTGTATTATTAATTCTGTAAATATAAAAGTACTTTACCAATTATGAGTGATAAATAACTTTTACATGTTAAAATAAAGATATCTGTTCTAGAAATAGACTCTTTATTAAAATAATAGTATTGTCCAACAAGTAATAATCAAAGAGATTTATCTAAGCATTTACTTTAAGAATAGTGTATGAAAGCACTTCATTTCTCTAATAAGTGGGTTGTGTGAGTGAAATAAATGTGAACAGTAAGTAGTGAAATAATTAAAATCGTGAATTGCTTCTGAGGTCTCACGGCAGACCGTTATCGCGAGGTAGAGAGCTAATGAAACACGGGAAAAATATTGTTATGGGGTTTATGCTATGAGACCAAAGCGATCCAAATAGTGTAATATTTAAAAATACACTATTATAATCGGTTAGGCATAATAAACCAGAATTATATAAAGAAACACCGCAGCATCCACCTGAGTACTCAACACCAAGAAAGCAATCACCAATCCGCCTGCCAAGCGTCGTGCTTATGGCAGGACAAAGGCCCCCATTTCCAATGCAATGACCCCCCCATTGCATTGGAAGTGGGGGGCTCGTCCTGCAGTGGACATCAACTCGCTGTGCTAATTCTTTTTACTAGGAATTTACACGTTAAGTGGCAAATAAAATGTTGAATGGGCAATAATAGTTAAAGGTTTTTAAGAATTGTTTTTAGTTCTGTTTGTTTTCCTACGAAGTAAAAATATTTATAACTACATAAATATAAGATTTTGGAGAAGAAATGAGAATGCTCTGCTAATATCCCAGTTATTGGGTTCCATACTGGGTTACTGGGTTACTAAAGCTCGTTTGTTGTAAAGATTTCTCTAAATTTTAAAACTTGTTCTGTAGGAGGTTTTTTTGCGTAGGTAAAAAAAAAACATGCATAAATATTTTACTATGAGATCACATTTTTTCATATATGACATCAGAGAGACCTTTATTTTGCTTCTACTGATAAAATAATAATTTCAATCGCTTTTGCTTTTCCTTTGAACCATACAGCATAACTTTTACTTACGGTCGTTTAAATTCCAACTAATCTCGACACAGAGTTTATCTAATCTGTGATGTCGGAGTGTCATCAACCTTTTTATTTGTGAGGAGTATCATCTGAGCTGTATTTTCATATATCATTTAATAAATGCAGAAAGTTAGCTATTGGGTCCTAAGCAACTTTTCCGGAAAAATTACTAAATTCTTTCGAGTTCTGTTGATCCATTAGTTTGTATTATTTTAATTATGTTATGGTTGTGGCTGTGGTGTGTCCGGCCTAAGAACAGACCCTCCGTCTCCTCCCGTGGATGTCTAAGGGATTACCCGGACTTTTTAATAAGATTCGTTGGTATAAGATTTGACCTAGCTGCTAATGGAATGTGTTATTATTGGAATAAAGGGTTAGCAGAGTCAGTCGTGGGAAGCAATGGTGGCGATGAGCTCATCACTTGTCACGTATTTATTCCACGATAGCGCAACCCACTGTGAAAAGAGCCCCATTGAAGCTCAGCCCATCCCCCTTAGGTGAAAAAGGCGTGTGTCTATGTATCTCTGTATGTATGTTAAGGTTTGTAGAAAATGACTTCGTAGAGACACGACGTTTTTTTTCTGGAAACTTAAACATAAGCAAGTTTTAGTAAGATTAATCAAGTTTTTTTTTGCATTTATCAATTTATAGGTATTTCTGTTAAATTTTCGTTGTTTTTTTTTCTTCTCAAAAACGGGTTTTGACGTTTTAATCGTCTGTTATTGCCCGTTGGGTGCCAGGTAACATTTTTGATGCAACGGATGAAAGGAAATTACGTAGGAAAAGCCGTTTAAAACGAAAAATCTACGGCATGGACACTATGAGCCCATTTTTTTCTCAGAATCTACAGTGGACACGCAAGTTAGTCCCAGATCGTCTAGTTACGAGGTTGCTTTTCTTACTATGACCACTTCACTCGTTGGATGCAACAAGAGTAACCACGTGCGCATGCGCGTGTAATTGTTCAAACATCTAACTTCTCTCAAATCGAAAGCTCACGATAAAATAATAACTTCATCAAAACAATCATATTAATAACCAACTCGCAACCATAATTTTGACAGTTCATAATGCACAATGGATGCTCAGAATTGAATACTTCCGAGTAAAAGAATGGGAAGCATTTAGCAATGTGATATCGTTGGAAAGCACCGTCACGGTTTCCACGTGACAACGGGGTCGGCAATTGTTGCTGGTTCATTGTCTTCCACATTTCTGATGATAATTGCACATTGAGCCAAACTGGCGTTAAATAAATTTGATAGTGCTGTTTCATCTTCAAGTCTTTTTTTTATTATAAACTTCGTATATCTACGCATATTTCCTTTTTTTGGTTATCTACGTTGAGACGGAACAAAGCGGTAACCTCAATAAATGTATTGCCTCTACAATACATTTACCTCATAGGGCTCGTCCACATAGGACGCATCCTATATTGCATTGCACTGCGCCCGCCACCCTGAGACATAAAGATGAAAGTCTCATATGTCTGTAATTTCACCGACACATTTTCCCTTTAAACCGGAACACAGCAATTTGAGCACTACTGCTTTGCGGCAGAAATAGGTATGGAGGCAGTACTTGCCCGGATGAACTCTTTTACAAAAAATATATTATAAAACATACGTACCTACTTAAGAACAGTAGTGTGGTTGCAAGTAGATTTATTGTTTTAATTTTAAACGTTATTACCACAATTATTACCTGCCTCGCTTTATTGTATGTCTGTTCGGTACACATTTTGCTAACCATTTTTAAACCAGTTTCACTCGACCGGTTGATCTGAAATTTTGCGTACCTGTCAAATTCTGATGACAATGCAAAATTATGGCGACCGTATAAGCTAGTCTGATGATGGGATAATGGTGGATAACAAAAATCCTTGATGGAAAATATACTGGTCGTGTTTAGGCTCATCATAAGTTCTGATAAACACAAACACAAGACTAAAAAGCAGTTTTTTTTTTCCTGGCCTATATCACAGATAAAATAATACTATGCCTATATTGTCCCACTGCTGGGCAAAGGTCTCCCCCAAATTCTTCCACATGTCCCTGTCTTTGGCAGTCTCCCACCCAGAAAATCATTATTTAAATCAAATAACTACCACGTTTTTAATGAGGACTAAAATCTATATTAATTACAATGTATTCTAGCCTCTTGTAAGATTTAAAATGAATAGCATGAGGCGCAAAGGAGAGTAGACAGTAGTCGTTGAGAAAACTCAAACTGGTTAAGAACGCCCACGTTTTTAGTTTGAAATCTTACAACGGGCTAGATTATCTAAACTATTTTATACAACTTTTGAAACTATCATGGTTATGTACATAATTTTCACTAGAAACGGGATATTTACCATGTTTTTTAGACTTTTGTCAGTTCTCCCGTGATCATGGCGCATGCAACTGTGCCGAAATATCGGGAACATATAAAACTCAAAAATCATGGTAAATATCCCGTTTCTAGTGAAAATTATTTTATACACCTTTTAAAAACATGTTATTTTTATGAATATTAAAATTGCATGTAATTTCATTCCAAAAACGATGATTTTTCACTAAATTTCTTGTTCTTAACTTGAACGGTAAACTTCTATCATTTTAATCCACTGAGATGATCGAAGATTATAAGATTTGAAAGTAATCGTTACTTGTATCACGCAGACAGATCAGCAACACGTAAGCAACAACTTATGAGGCATATTAACAGGTGTATCGATTTCTCGCATTATGCTGCTAAGCATACGCCTTTTTCCCGAAAGGGTAAGCAGAGCCTCAGTGGCCCTCTTTTTACCATAGGAATACAGACGTGACAAGTGATGAGCTCATCGCCGCCATTGCTTCCCACGACTGAACGACTATGCTGCTGAATAGATCAAAATAAAAAATAAAAAAATGTGGAATTAGGACTATGTATGTGACTGTTTGGTGTTATGTTATGTGTGACCAAGACCTAAGATGATCTATGATGTTTATTGTTAATTGTTTTGTGTTACCTCCAAGCTTATCTCTCAATTCCTCTTGTATGAAATTGGCATAATATCTGTACACGGCGAAGGTAACATGCGCGGGCTACTAACTGTCCAGCATCATTTATTTATTTGTTTGCATGCGCGGGTTACTGGCGCGGGCTATATGCGCAGGGTACTTGCTCGTTTTCTTATGATACTTGCGGCCTATGCTACTCGGCCACTTCTTTTCACGGTTGTTTACATGATGCACGTTACCTGCGCAAGTACCTCGACACGTTACCCGCGGCGTGTACGAGCACCATTATGCGCAATTTATCAAATTACAGACAAACATCAACATATCGTAAATTACTATTAGCTAATTTTTTTAAACTTGAATCACTAGCTGAGCCTCTCCAAAGAGCATTCTAACCCAACATTCACAAATTAGCATCAATAACGTTACCTGTGTTTCCGAGAACGCTCCTAATGTGGGCAAAGCACGCTATATTAGATAACAAGCGAAACAGACGGGATGCAACTTAAGACTACGCCAACACCAGGCAGAAATATCTCTACAAAAAAAACGCCTCGCGCAGCTCGAAAAGTCCAAAACCCCTACAGTAAACTCTCGGCTTTGTTTTATTGATTTTATTTATCAAATTTTTAACCTTTATTAACAATATGCACAATTTTAATATATAATCGAATCTAGCCAAAAGTTAGAGGTAACTTTGGGACTTTTTTCTATCGAGTAAATATTGTCTTATAGTGTTTCAGGTAGAGTGATCCCACGGAACTATAAACCTATCAATGCATATTTATAATTTAAATATTGTTCTTGATTTAGTTAGTTAAAAATCAAATCTAAGATTTTGAATTTTGCGGCATACTCCAGCGTTCAAATATGTTCTTGCCTTTGAAGAAACTATTTGGACCAGAACCTTTCATCATTATGAGCAACCTTTAGATGTCCACTGCTGGTCTAGGTCTCCCCCATAGAATGCAATAGGATTTACCATAATCACCACGCTTTGGCAGGTGGATTGGTAATCGCAGTATTGATGTTGAGTTTTTGCGGGAGTTTTAAGTGGAGACAGATGGGTATATACTTAAGCCAGACACTTCACGGCACAGAACCTTTAGACAAGCTGTAATCCAAGCGTTAGAGTTACATGAAACGCAAATGTATGGAGATTACAGGGGTAGCGCTTAACTGAGTCAGTTTACACGCTTCATTTTGATGTAACTAAAACACCCCTCCCGTGCCGCTCCCATACCTCAGGGACTGACTCAGATAAGCGCTAGACCTGTAGGTACATAATATGCAACTGACAAATGCCGTCGATCAACACTATTCTCGTACCCTTAGCATTTTATGTAACGCTAACGATTTGATTGTAGCTTTTCTAACGGAGCTGGGGGTTTTGTAATAATCACAAATGTTTATTGTCAGCACTGTGGCTTGAATCTCCCGCAATATCATTATGCTGGCTGTAGTATTGGCTGGCATTAGTAAAGTTTGCGCGTGACTCGTTTCCGTACCCTAAGTATGACATTACAATGTTCATGGAGAATCAAGCATAAAATATCTATAAAAAAACTTGTTCACAGTTCTTCTAGAAAGCATCTATTCTGAGTGCATATTCTTAAATTATCTTTTAGTTACCTAATCAATATAACAACAAAAAAATAAATTTAAAAATTTAAGAAACCCCCCGGCTTTGAAATGGTTGAACCAATTAAGATAACACATGGCTAAGAACCATCGCTAAAAAACCTACTTTTAAATTTAAAAAACCGCATTCTGATCGGTTTACTGGTTTAAGAGCTACGGTGCCACAGACAGACACATATAGCGGGTAAACTTATAACACCCCTCTTTTTTGCATCAGCGGCCAAAAAAGGAAATAACTCAAACAAGACTCAGGCAGCGCTGAGATTTCTTCTGAAACAAGTTTTTTTTTTTTTTTTTTGCCCACTCCTATAGCCACAAAGTATTATGTATACAGCCTACCAGTCCTGACTCATCTTGTGGCCTGTCAGAACCGCATCTATCTTAACGTACCTAGTATTAGTTTTAGTCGATCCTAGTTCCGAACCCAGGAAATTACCTTTAAGTACACACAAAGGATCTAACGTGTTGTATCCCATCAAATGTGCTGTTCGCTAGGTTGTATGACGTGTATGCCTTTACGGATATTGTAGAGCACGCTCGACGAAATGCATTTTGCTGGTTTGTGAAAAGGTGAATACAATTCATTTCTTATAGTTACTAGCATCCAACCGCGACTTCGTTTGCTGAGATAAAAAATATCGCCGGTCCACCGTCGAACGCGGTCGCGGGCGGTGCTCATGATGAAGAGGCTTCTGAACTCAGTCTCGAAATGTCAGCAAAGTGACGAAAAATAGTGGTAATTAGCCGTTTTTTATTTAAAATGATTCCCAACCACGATAGTTTCAATTCTAGAATAGAATAAATAATATTTTATTGTAACTAAGTTAATAAAATTAAAATCTAAACAAAACTTAAAATAATAATAAAAAATAGCCTAAGGATGTGTCAATCAAGATCATAATCGATGTCTCCAAATTTCATTGAACTTGGCTCATCAGTTACAGCAATAAGTTCCAAAAAATTCTCAATTTAGCATTTTTTACATAAGATAAGGATAGAATCAAAATAAAGAACAAATTGAACGACCTGTCATACTCGTATAAGTAGCTTATATAGAGCTATTTACTTTTTAGTTCCAAAGGGTCTGTATTTTAAGCTCTGTAATACAGCCACAGATAACATAATTCTATACTAGTAGGTAAAGTTCAAATATTAGAATGTAAATCGATAATAAACGTTCATATTTCACATTGAATAGCCTTCCTATCTTCACAAGCCCCCTAATAACGACCCGACAAGTGCTTGCCTTTAGAACGCCGACATTGCAACGCCAAACACAATTTAATCCGGTATGAACCTTACGACCTTGTCGACACATTCGATACCCAATCTATATGTAAAGTATCGACGGGGATCCGCTTGTGTTATTAAACAGCCGATATCTCGCAAAACTCTCAATGGTTAATAACGCAAAATAGGGATGTTACTATTTTATCAGGAGTTCGATTTTTTACAAGCTTTTATTTAACTTGCAATGTATGTATGTTTGTCTGGGTGGAATCTTGCAAAAGCAGTTATCCTCAACCGATTGAGCTGAAGTTCCGATGACAATACAGTATGATGGTGATAGCGAGCTGATCTGATGATGGAGACGGAAGGTGGACAACGAAACTCCCCTATGGATAATAGTAGACTGGCCATTTTGATCAGCACACGGTTACGATCACTAATTTTATAAAAGCTTGCATTGAAAAATATATTTTTCACAAAAAACTTATTATTTTGTCGTAGAAAGTGCAAACAGGAGTGAGCGTACTACATTATGAATGTTTTAAGTTTTAACTTAAATTAAGCATGTATGTAATTTTCTAGAAGCCGTAAGATTTAAACTGTTGGACGAGGCCTCTAATGAAGATAATGCAATCGGGGATTTTCATAATCACCACGCTTGGCAGGCAGATTGGTTATCGCAGTATTCCGTACTCAGGTGGATGCTGCTGCCCATCCCCTGATGTGTTACTTTAATTGGGTTTTACGCGTGGTCTAACACCATAGTCCCATCGATCGGACGATGTGAACTTTTTTCCACAACTCAAAACATTGTTATTGTATAAATGGAATTGATTCTCTTAGTACACTATTGAATAACAATTTTTCAAAAAATAAACGAACTTCTCTACTGAAGTCTAATCCTGATCAATCAAATAAATCTAAGAATAAAAACTACTTTCTGTTGTTCTTCCACGTAACACTGTTAACTTTATCACTATTCGTCTTTCGTGCCTCACGGCTGAAATGAGCTGAATGTGAACATCTCAGTGGAAAGAATCAGTGTAGTCACAGGAGAATACTATGAGCCAAAGCAGCATCCCTAAAACAGAATACAGCTGGCTCTTCCATTACGAATAGGAAACACTCCCGCCCTATGCGCCGGCAACAAGGAATCAAACCGTGTACTTAACTCTAATTGCTTACATGTTTTTGCAATTCTCCTGAAATCAACGTTTAATAGGCCAGTTAAGGCTTGAGGTTATGCCGCCGGTCGCCATTTGAGAACGCCGACCGATCATTGAATAAAAACCTTTTATTATTGATCCTACTTCGCATTTGTTACATGAGTAACGTTTATGTATTATGTTACGTTACGAAATTTTATGAGAGTTGATATGAGTTTTGTGATATATTCGTATTAATGAATACATTTATTTACAGAAATAATAATACAACTAATAAATAATAATAAATAATAAATAATGCTGGACAGTACATACAACATTATCTAGCCCCAAGCTAAGCAGAGCTTTTGTTATGGGTACTAGATAACTGATATACTTAATACAATACATTACATAGATAGATATTTTTTTATTATACATAGAAAATACCCAGAACACCCTGAACAAATATCTGCAGATCGCACAAATACATATTTGTTCCGAGACGGGAATCTAACCCGCAACCTCCTGCGTCTCAGGCGAACCTACGCCTGCCACGCCACAGAGGTCTCAAAACCTCTAAGGGAACGAATACATGGAATGTACAAAATACATATGAAACAGTTGTGCTACCTGAAGACCGCTGCTAAAAGGTAGCTCAACTGACCCAAATCACCACCAGACGGACGCGTCCCTAAGATGCTGGCTGCATTGCCACGCTGAATGGCAATACTAATGCGTTAGTTCGTATTAATTGAATGTGTCTCAATTAACGGATAGGTTTAGAAATATGTTTTTTTTATATTTATTGGGATTTTTTATTGGAGGTATTAAAATATCGTAAGCATAGTTCGCTTCTGAAAGTTACCTACGTCATTTAAAACTATGCATATTAACAAACTATGCCCAGTCAATAACCTAACATGAAATAACATGGTTTTTTAGAGTTCCATGGTCTGTCAGTTAATCCTGTAATCCAGTCTGACACAGCTTTTCAATTCAATTCAATTTATTTATTTCAGACTTTGCCCATATTTTGTCAGTAGCCCTTGTAATAATTTTAGCACATTTACAACCAAATAAAATCATTTTTAGCAAGCCCAACGTAGCAGGCGTAGTCGCTATAGGACAGTCCCCACCTTTCACTATGCAGCTCGGTCTTCCACGGACCCTTCTCATTGACTTTAACTGAATTTACCCCCATTGTCATGAACTAAATGCATGTTTTTTTGTTTTATATAGATCTCAATGATAAATATTATGTCTCAATTTGTAAATTAATAATTTTCTCTTTTAACGTAATCTCACCATAGAGATTAGAGAGTTTTCATGCAATATTTGTTAATAAGCCGTACAGTTTCCGATGAATAACTCTAAGTCGCTTATTTAAGTCTGTGTATTTAAACTAGAAACTAGTAACTATACTCTAGTCAAACTCGTTGACAAAATGTAAACAAACCATCATGCATTCTAAATGATTGTGACGAAACTGTTTTATTTAGTATCACCGATACTCTGAGTATGTTTTCATATAAACAAAAATTTAAACGGTGGCTTGTCGAGCAGACCTTTTATAGCTATGATGAGTTCATAGGCTATAATCATCGTAACTAAATGTATTAATTTTCTATTGTGACTTTTATAATTTTATTAATGATAATTGTCTCATTTTTATTAATATTTTTTTTATTTTTTTTTATTTATTATTTAAGAAGCTGTGAATAGCAAAATTATAATATGTTTGTAAGACATTTTAGCTTGTTATGGCAAAGCTAGCCCTTGGTACAATATCGTACCAGCCATATTGACGTACAATGAATATTGTGAATAAATGACTATTATGACTATTATTACTATTATTTTCAAAATATATCAATATCGATTTTTATTTATGAAAGTTAGTGACAAAAAAAACTAATACCTTTGTAGCTTTGTATTATTGTACCTTTTAAGTGAAGCGATTGATTTTTAGGTTTGGTTTAGGCTGTTTGTTTACATTTTGTCTACATCGAGTTTGACTAGAGTAGGTATACATACCTACCCATGTTAATTGGACGATGGTGGAAATTAAATTTCAACTTTTCAAGGAATGTAGAGAAAACCGTGACAATGGAACCCTACATAATGCGTGATCAGACAAGCATCGACCACTTTTTTGCCTAAGTCTCAACAAAGCCGTTAGCTGTTCTCACTGTATATTTTCTTTAAGTACGTACCCATACGTAATTGCGATGTCCGATACATCCATCATCAATCCATTTGAATAGCTCACAAAATTGCTTCACGCACGCGAATCTCCGATTTGTCGTTTTTTTCATTGTTTTCAATCATACAGACGCGATGAGAACTAACTTATGTGGGAGTTAATGTGTAACAAAACAGACGTAATGTAGGTGCTTAACGTAAGTGAGAACATGGCTGAAAAATTGGCGGTCGTGCCACAGCGAATAAGATCATTTATAGTCATTAAATTTCTTTGATTAATAATTCACAATTATCAAACCATTCACTGATCACGCAGAGGCTAAATTCGTTTTATACTAAACTAGTATCTCCCAGCGGTGTCACTCGCGTAGTACCAGAACAACCAGTAGATTTATTGAATATATTAAAAAACACAACTGCCATGATTTTAAGACAACTAATACTTACGAAGTTTTTTTAGAACTTCGTGCACTAGATACCTAAGTATTATGTATTTTTAGAACCTACTCCCCAAGTTCTACACATTGATTACAAGCACGATCAGCTTCAGATAATTTTTCAAAGTTTAGTCTTTCTAACTTGGACATCATGGGCACCACAGTTATTTTTAAAAAATTCACATACAGTGCGTATCTGGATAACGCGCAAATTTAATGTTACCTCATACATCTAAATCGGTTTAGGTGATAAGAAGAAGAAGAAGAAGAAATAAAGAAGAAGAAGAAATGGTGATGATGAAGAATGGTGAATGGTGATGAAGATAATGGTGGAATTAAATGGGCTTGCAAAATTATCTTCTCTTCAATAGATATTAAGTTTTATCTTAAAAATCACAGTTAAATGAAAGTTTTCACTGTCATATAACGAGCAAAATAATTACATATTTTTTACAACCTGCTATTAATTTATTGTTGGTCGTTTATGGAGACAACCGCTCACTTATAATTGTACTAATATCTGATAGTGTAGCTAACAATTAACGTTAGATATTTATCGGAAAGTTTAATTAGCAGTAAAAGTTTTGTAAAAGATATAGTATTATTTTATCTGTGTTAAAAGCATGTTAAAATCAATAAAGTTCATTTGTTTTAAGCCTCATTCAAAATAATTGGTGCACTAAATCTCGCAATCAATTTCAAATCCGCGTGCTGATTTGATTAAATTTTATTATAACAACGTGAGCTTCACGAAATAAGCCCATAAATATAAAAGGGATACCAAGGCGTGCGTTGTAATTAACTTTAACGATTCATTGTAAGTAGTATCGGTACAATTTTGATTTATCGATAAAACGCACGTAAAACGTTCCCTTTTGTTCGAAAAGTTCAAGGCCGTTGATCGGGCAGACCTCACAAATGAATACATTGAAAACAATGCGAGTACTCAACAATGATAATATCATCCAGAGGTCGTCGTAAACAAAAATAAAATTAACAATGCAGAGTTATGCATCCAGGCATGGACTGTGGAGATCTGATTACTGTTATAAATCAAAACTGCCAATTATGAGCTTTATAAGTAACGTTATTTTGCACATAATGAAGATATCATTTATCAACGCCCAATTCATCTCCAGAAATGTATTTCCATAATATGTTGTAGCAAAATCGTTTTGTGTAAACGATTCAAGTAATGACGGCTCAAGAAAACACAGCCCTATCTCAAATTAAATTGTACCACAAACGTCTAAAGCCACCTGTGCATAAAATGGCCCCCATAAATATGAATACAAATAAGACGAAGTAACAAGCACCGCGGGACGTTGGAATTCATAATCTTTGACAATGAACAGGTCCTGAAGTAGAAGATAATTTTTCGTAACATCACCCCTTGGACGCAATATCTAAGATTGAATCTAGGAGGTGATCACATGAATTCTTGGGCACACCGCGCTGCGCTTGTAGATTTTATCTAAACATCTTAAATTATTGTCTCGAATGCGGCTACCTCGACTCTCATCTAGCGCTATAAACCTGGAGGTGCTCACAAAACCGTGGAGGATGAGGCAACTGTTGCATGTCGACACGTTTGTCCAATCAGTTTGTTTAAATAAGTTATATGAGGACTCAAAACGATATTTACAATAATGGTAAGCAAATAGGGTAACTAATTTTTCTAACTCTCAATGGCTGATCATTCGTTTGTTTTGGGCCCGTAATATCAATAGCATTCTGCTTCTTCTTCTTTTCATCGTGCCGTTGGTTCCCATAGTTCATTAAATTGTTTTAGACCAAAATTTTGCCACGTTGATAGCATTTTCAGTGGCTTCGCACAGGTCATTTAAGTAATCAATAGCATTAATCTATTCTATATATTTCTGTCCATTGTTAGTTAAAATTTATAAATATAGATTAAACGCTCTTGATATTACGGGCCTAGGCAGTTTTTTTTTTAACTTGGTATGACAGATCAAGCAGATGGCCCCCGCCTGATGTTAAGCAGTACCTTCTACCTAATGAACAGTGCATTATCACATAGGTCACGTCCACCTAGGATGCACCCTATGTGGCATTGCACTGCGCCAGCCACCCTGAGACATAAAGATGAAAAGTCTCATTGTGCCTGTAATTTCACCGGCACCCATACCCTTCAAAACAGAACACAGCAATGCGAGCACTACTGCTTTGCGGCAGAAATAGGTATGGTGGTAGTACTTCCCCGGACGAACTCTTTCACAAATAAGCTCTACTACTACTAAACAACATAACAATTGAAAATAAACATAACATTTAACATTGTAATTACCATATTTTTAAGCGAATAAATGAATAACTAACTAACTAACTAACTAAATATACACACAAGTACGCATAACGCTAAGGATTATATTGGATAATAATGTTCGCAGGCTCAGAAAAACGAAAGGCCACATCCAAGACGTTTCACAGCATTTTGTAAAATGTGAAGCCCATATTTTGTGGTTTTATTGGTATCCGCGTTGAAAGCGCCCGAGCACTCCTACTAATGCCCGGCGTGAGGTCAAATTACTAGCCAACGCTGCAAGCCAAGTGCTTAGATAGACCTTTGCTCAAATTGCATTGAATAAAAAATAGGTTTGGTGGGATTGCAAGTGTTTCCAATCGACTTTTAAACCACGCACAGAACGAGAAACGAGTTGTTTCACATCTTTTTTTACTCTGAGAAACTCACTATTCGATTTGTAATTGAAAAATATCGACGCTCGCTTTCAGCGTTTGCATGTAAAATAATAAGTTTCTCTAGTAACTTGTTATATTGCGGAAAGCAATTAAAGCCGGATGGTATTAATTTAAATAACGTAGTGTATTAAACGAGTGTCGGATCAATTTCTCAGAGGTTGCGTCATTAATGATTATAGTGGTCCAAATATCGTGTTGGTGGTGACGTAACGTGGCGTTCAATTGTACACTTGATGGCAAAGTAAAACTGAAAATTAGTACCCCAACTCTGTAGCGCGGCCTGATTACTGTTTCTACACATTGCTACGTGCCGGCCGCGGCGGGTGTAGATAGCGCTACGGTCGCTTCCTTATCATGCAAACTTATGCAGGCGTGGGTTGTTTTAAAAACATTCTGTTTGGAGATGTATCTCTGTACTAGACTGGTACGTTGCTAGTCCCGGGTCATAAAACGCGAGTGTTTGTTGTGCGCCATGGGCGACAGACGGGCGTGAAACAGGCCAAGAAATGGGCGATCACTTTCATTGGCGCATCACTTTCCGTGGCGCAATTTGCCGCCTCTGGTATTTTACTAAGGGATATTGTGGTTTTATGGATGCAACAACAAATTACAAAAAAAAAAGATACCACGATATTATTTTTAATTTAGACCATTTTAGAAACAGATCAAATAAAAATAAACAATCAAAATTACAAAGGAAATACCTAATATTTTTATGAGATTTTTAATTTTTAATAAGACCTTTGTCCAGCTGTTGGAAAAGAAAATACTGATATTATATATGAGGAGGCAAATATTGCAAAGATTGGATGGATAAATAAAAATAAAAATATTTACCAGGAACTCGAAACTATACTTTACTGTACATTGTTATCTTCTTGAGGTATTGTGAGTAAATCTAGGGCAAAGTCAGTACCTATTGTGATGCAGACAGTGCATGTGATTGCACTGCAGGTTGGTTAACCTCGTAGATGGATTATTCCTAAATTGGCCTGACAGAGCGATTACCACATTGCAACAGAATGAAGCAATCCCGTTGCAAATAAAGAATAAATAAAATAATTCCACAATAGAAAAGTAAAAGGTTTTGTCAATGGTTTAGGTTCATTACTGGGTGTAAATGCATTTGGCACCCTGGGGTCTAATTTACAGTATTGCGAAGTGCATAAATCTACAATGATTTTGAGTTCTAATTGACAACTTTAGCAATTACTACAATTTAATTGACCAACGCGCTAACAAGTTTGCTAGGATTCGATTTACATAACCAGGCAAATAACTTTATCATTTCACACAAGTGAAGCGCTTGCTCAACTGCTCAACTGATTGCAAAACATTCGGGTCACGACTGGAGCGAGAAGATTAATGAAAATAGCAGCTAAAATAGACGAAAGCACTGAGGACATAGCCTAACAGCTTATTGGCTATAAAGTTGTTATCAACTCAGATGTAGCGTGTACAAAAGTTTTGGCAAAATGTCAAGGTAACAATGTAAAGAGGCAAACTGGAAGTGGCTCTCAAAAAGACCACATTAGAAGATGATGTCAACAACCGGTCACCGCAAGATGACCAAATTGCCGCGCCCTTGGATTTCTTCCTTGCAAACTGGATGGCATTAAATTGTAGTAAAAAGTTACATAGTGCCTCGATAAGGTAACCTACTGCCGAAGTTGTTTAAATATTTTATGTTTTTTGAAGAAATGCCAAATGAGGTGAGCTTTCGATGGCCTCAAATCGCAATGTTTTTATCGTAACAATCGTAAGTGTACCCCTTTTACATATTAATTTTTTTTTACAAGTCTGACACAATACTTGCATACACTAATGCATGTCGAAAATGAATAACACAACAAGCACTTTTCATACTACACAAATCCTACAAATAATGCAATTTTGATGGAGTTATTAACCCAGATTACGTATGAAAATGGCTACAAAATATCTCTAAAGTCATAAAAATATCGGCAGAGATCAAAAATAAAAGGCATACAAAGCGATGGTGCAAGTCTAGTGCACTTTGCGGCGTGGGCGCGGCGCCCGCGGCGACCTATCTACGCGAACAAATTATAATTTTAAAATCCCCATCGATTTATGTGGACGCTCATCTGAATAAAGCACTGCTCTATTTTACCCTTCGTATATTACTATTGTTTCTTTTTAGCCATATATTCTGTTCGACTTTTCTCGGAGCTTTGGCGCATTCAAGAATCTTACGATATGGATCACTAACTAAAGTGGACTAAATTCTATAGTCAAAGACAATGAGAATGCTTGAACATTTTACCAAACTTCAAGTTTTAAAGAATGCTTATTTATCGGTGTACTACATGTAATAATTATAAGCAAGTTCAAAGAGACCTAGACTAGTTGTACGAGCGATGCGTGTTCTCTGATTTAACTTGGTCGAATCGGATTTTGTTTGTATGTATGCATATTAGTCTGAGAACAACTTTCGAACAGTTCATACGATTAATGTATTGGTACAATTTGTAGGTAAGGTTATGAGCTAATTCGGTCGAGGGTTTGTTGACATATAGAGGACTAAAAAAAGTGTGAAAATCAGATCAAGTGGGGTCTCATAAGGCGCGAGCCAGATAGAAGAGACGTAAGGCGTGGACGCGTCACGGACATGTCTCTCCCGCGTCCCTTTCATACAAAATGTATAGAAGCGTCGCGACGCAAAACATACAGAATAGGCGGGGCGCGGGCGCAACTCTTTTACGTCCGCACCTTTTGTTCAAAACACACAGGAGAGACGGGGAGCAGCCGGGGCTGCGGTGAGGACGGGGCGCGGCCTGGCATGCCTGCCGGGCGGGTCTCACTCGCTCGCACAGTCAACGTGTACCGTCGCGTCTGCGCCCCGTCTCTTCTATATAATTTAAGAAGTCGCGTCCGTGTCTCGTCTCCGCCCTGTCCACGACGCGTCCTCGCCTTACGTCTCCTCTACCTGGCTCGCGCCTTAGAAAGCGGTTTGTTTGGTTTCAAAATTATTTTTATTTAACTTTGGAAATTGTAGTTTTTTATATATGAGATAAAATGTTTAAAAAAACTTCTCTACTTCCATAATGCTGTAAAACAGCCACAGGCTAGTAACTTTTGAGAGACAAATACAGTTAAAAGTTCAATATTTAATTTTGATATTTGTTCCCTATTCAAATTAATAACTATTACCAAACATTTTTTTTGGAGACATCTAGTTATTTAAATGTATTATACATGTGCATTCACGAAATCTTACTTCGGGATGAACTTACTTCGGGTTTTATAATTATTAACTACTGACTACATGATGTTAATTTATTTATAGATTTTACAATTAAGAATAAACACAATAGCTTACGTTACGTCGTTATTTGGTTTACCAAGTAATATAAGCATACAGTTTTCATTGCTAGCTGCAATAATCATTATCAAACGCTTTACTTCTGCAAGCTATAAAGTAGCTAAAATATCTGAAAAAGGTTTCTAGTGTAAAGGTCCATTAGCGTGTATCACCGCTATCAGTCGACAGACTGACTGAAACCGTGACGTTGTATCAATACGTCTCTAGAGACCCTACGTCTGCGATAGATAAATTCCGTCATAGCTTGCATGGCTTAAAAGCCTTCGTAAATATCGTCTGATCGGTAGTGGATCGAATTGCTTATTTATTGGCAGAATATTGAAGTTATAACAGAAGTTTTCTTTTTCATAAATATTATCTCATTGTTACAGCTTTTGTCTCTACTCTCAAAATAAACTCTACTTTCGTAGAATTTACGTTAAACTCCACTTCCTGGGTCAAAAAACTACATTTATTATTTTGATATTCTAGAACTGGCGACAAGTAACTTTGTAGATATGATCTTGACAATTCCTTAGCACTACACAGAACATGCTTAGAATATGACATCACTACAATGCAAGATTTATACTAAATGTTTTTGTTAAGAAGTTTCGTCTCATCCTTACTGTGACAATTTACGACCTTCCGTACTTTGTGGCTGTACTCCTGGAAGCGAATTTAGAATGATAGCGGAAAACACCGCAGAGCGTACGCGTTCTGTGGAATTCCACTGCTATCCTAAATACGGTCTCAATATATGGGACGATTGATAGCAACCAAAGTGCGGAAGCACAAAATACCTTATGAAGTTTAAGCCCCCAATGGATTTTGTTAAACACACAACCTCCCGATTCAAAACCCGTAACTATTCCATTCAAATCTGGCATCTCAAATTCAGATTGTGAATATCGGTCTGTCAGCACTTTAAGACCATCCATGGTTTTGGTCCATCCGGTCCGCTGAGGATAGAAGCCAGTGGAGACAGATCAAGGTCCAAGGTCCTACATAAAGGTCACGTCCCTCAGCAGTGAGGTTACCGACGCAAGGAGGGAGGGGGCACTTTAAGACCAGCATATTGTAAAGACTTACTTGGTGTGTCGTGTCACCGCGGTGGATGCTCTCCTCAGTCTCGTTGAGCCGCTCCGTGACGTTCCTGGTCAGCACGCGAAGGTCTCGGCTCTCCCGGACCTTCCCGCCCGGGTTGGCCACCACCGAGGAGGATAGCACCACCTTGGCTCCAGCTGGAGCCAGCTGCCCGGGACCATCCACCTCTAATGTGGAAGCTCGAAATTAATAAATGCTTTTCAATAAACCACCGTCAGCTAACATGACAGATCTGTCAAAGCTTCAGAGCTTTGACAGATCCGCTCTTTTGTTAGCTCTCCGTATCCGGGATTCGCCACTTATCTCTACATAATGATCATCATCATCAGTCCACTGCTGGACATAGCCATGACGAAAATCATGAGCCGCCTCTATCCATCGACTTCCTGCGATAATGTCTTTGGTCCATCAAGAGAACTTCCTCTTCTGCGTTGTCCGTCACTACATAATCAACCCACACGGTTAGGCTTCGCTCAGCGATAGTTTCAACGCTAGCCCAGTTATAGTTGGTGCATGGATGTCCTTTGCCTTTGATTTCTTGTTGTAAGGCATGCTGGTTTTCTTACGATTATTTAGTTCTCTGTTTTGAGCACATGATAATTCGCATGTTTCGTATCATGTCCCGTAGATTTCGTAAAAGCCAACTAGGGGATCCAGGGGATGGGAAGCAGTTTCCAACTGAGTGAGAAACACTAAAACAGCGATCAACAAACCGCCTGCCTACCTTGGTGATTTGGCAAATCCATAGCATTCTATAAGGAGGCTTCGGCCAGCAGTAGACATCTACCGGGTGATAATGATGAATTATGAAACGAAAACAATATGTTGGTACAATTACACAGTATTATCTATTCTGTGGCATTAGTAGAGCTCTCTCTCTCTCTCTCTCTCTCTCTCTCTCTCTCTCTCTCTCTCTCGCTCTCTTTCACTTACCATCAAGAGGTGCCCCGATAGCCTCATTGATTCTTCCATTGAGGGCTGGATCTTCCTTCCTATTCTTGTCATCAGGTGCGCGGTGCTGTTGAAAAAGATATATATTCTAAATAGGTAACCATTAAATAGTCAACATTTTATAATTGCCTAATTCGCTGCTCTGTTCATAGGCAGAGGTTACCGCTTAACATCAGGTGGGCCTCTTGCTTGTTCCGTCATCAAAGTAGAATTAAATAAAAAAAACTAAAAAAAAATGTTACCTATCTAAAATCATGAATCGTAAGTTGAATGTCAGCCGGGAGAGCCCTGGGCTGAAGTGTTGAACCCAGTAACGTACTCTAGTACCTACACTTATGCGTAGGTACTTATTAATTGATCAGCACCGTTATATAGACCATTCTCAGACAGAGCGTCTGAAGGAAAGACGGAAAATTGCCTTTAGCAAATTGAAGCAATCTTTTTATGCGTGTGTGCGTGTTACACAGATAAAACACACGCACACAACCACACTAAATACTACTGCACAAACTTCAAAGTGATGTTTCAGTCTTAGAATATTTATTATATATATTCTAAGATTCAAATCCACATTGTCTGTTTTGTCAAAAATCTTAGATCCGCATTTCGCAAATTATGAGCAGCACTAAATTGTAACTGTCCAAACGTGCACTTGTCGCAAGGCCCACCGAAGGCGTGCGGGTCGCTAGGCAACATGCGAAAAAAAACTCAATTCTATTTCACTTACCACTAAATCACTTAATCGTTTACTTGTCTACTTATTTACTTATTTTGACGACCTCTGTAGCGCGCCGGGCGAGTCGCCGGCTGAGATGCGAAAGTTTACGGGTTCGATTCCCGCTGCGGGACAAATGTTTGTATGATCTGCAAATATTTGTACCGGGTCTGGGTGTTGTGGTACCACCGTAGGTACTCGTAGTTTCTAATACCCACGACACGGAATCCTAAGTGTGGTATCAGGCAGGACTATGTATGTGACTGTTGCGTGTTATGTTACTTTCCTTGATTACACGCATGATTTTATTTAAAACTAGCGTCTCGCCCTGGCTTCGTGCGGGTAGTGCCGGGAGAGACGCAGTCAAACCCCTCCATTATACTTCGGGTCCAGCCGAAGACGATTACAATATTTACTAGCAGCAGTACACGTATCATGCTGCCTCGTCACACATTCAGAGTGTATCTATACTTAAAAGCAAAGATAGTGTTCTACGTCTCACTCGCACAGTCCCATCGACGGCGGCGATAGGTACCTCACGTCATTACATGTTTTTGTGTTTGCCAAGTCACACGCTCCTCGCAAATTTTCAACAAAAGTCTATTTAAATTTATTTATTTTTGCGGAAAAATGGGAAAACGTAAGCGAACAAAGGATTCGGATCACATCTTAAAGGAAATTAAAAAGAAAGCTGGAAAAGAAGCGGAGGAGAATTTCATCGTCACCGGATAGATCATCATTTCGAGTGAATGTGGAATCTGATTTTGATTTAGAAGTATCACGTATGTTCCTTTTTATTATGTTATTTTATGACCATAAATCTCGCAAATGCAACATAATTATTTTCTTGCAAAAACTACCCTCATTTTATATCGTTGTTGAACGATGTCTATCATTGCCGTCTGACTAATAGGGTTGTCTCATTATGAAGCTTAGTACCTACCAATACTAATTATGGTTATACCTACACTTTCTTATACTTCTCCTCGCGTATATCACGTCCAGGATATCTATATGCATACAAATTGGACGTGACAGTGATATGATTTGTCTATTGTTCAATGTCCACTCTTATAGTGTAGAAGAACACATCAGCATCCTATATGGATAGCTCCTTGAATCTCCACTTTGATAGTGTAGAGAACACATCAGGATCCTATATGGATAGCTCCTTGAAACTCCACTTTTATAGTGTAGAGAGAACATCAGCATCCTATATGGATAGCTCCTTGAAACTCCACTTTTATAGTGTAGAGAGAACATCAGCATCCTATATGGATAGCTCCTTGAAACTCCACTTTTATAGTGTAGAGAGAACATCAGCGTCCTATATGGATAGCTCCTTGAAACTCCACTTTTATAGTGTACAGAGTACATCAACATCCTATATGGATAGCTCCTTAAAACTCCACTTTTATAGTGTAGAGAGAACATCAGCATCCTATATGGATAGCTCCTTGAAACTCCACTTTTATAGTGTAGAGAGAACAACAGCATCCTATATGGATAGCTCCTTGAAACTCCACTTTTATAGAGTAGAGATTTTTATGCATCCTGTATGGATAGCATTTTTGCTCCTCGTATATCGAGTCGAGCGGTCTGGTGAGCTAACTACGATTTTTATAATTTTGTTTCGTTAGAATCATCACTCTTCAAATGTCACTTTTTATGGGGTTATTCTGAGCACTGAAGGTGATAACCATAACTGGCAATAGCTCAAAACTAGCTCACGCCAATAATACGATTAAGGACATCGATCCGAGTGTTTTTCAGATTATAGGGGAAGATTCGTCAACCCAAAATACGCTCGATGACAAATAAATATGTGGCTCCTAGATGGCAGCACATACTATTAAACGGCCTTACCAAAGAAGTGAAAGCTGAAATGCTGAAGCAGTATTGAATACCTGCAATTTACAGCAATATCAGAGCGCCAAAAGCGGCGTTTAGCGAAATATTTAAACTAGCAAAATCAACTTTCTTGTTGTTTTACTGCACTAGCCATGGCTCTTGGCATAGCTTTGAGCCATCACCCCAGTCAAAAACTACAATATATACTGGGGACCTCAGTCAAGATAACCACACCTCTAAGTGATGCGGGTAGATTACTATGTGAGAATCACAATCAAGACGTTACGCTATTTTGAACTCTCCGCGTCCGCCCGCGGCCGGGGCCTTCACAACGAGGTACTTTAAACTCGAGGGGAGAATCGAGGACGGCAGCCGGCGAGGTGCACCTGGCGCCTTACACATTGACTGCACGTTGGCTGGCAGTGTCAGCGCTGGTTCATCACCATCGGGATCGGGCCGCCGCAGTCGCGATTCCGCGTGTTACAAGAACTACAACCGCCATCGACCTCAGCGACGCTAGTGCCCGATGTCACCACGCAAGTAGATCATGATGTACCTTTTGCTGGTCGTTTCAGATTTTTTCATGAACAGTGGTTTAATATTACTGATGACAGCAAGCTTATGTCGCTGATGAATAAAATAAAATAAAACTCCATACAAACATCGTATCCAGACAATTCTGACAAATCAAAGTCAGATAAACAAATGATTGATAACTGTGTTTCTGATATGCTTAAAAACGGTGTTATATCACAATGCTCACCATTATTATCATCAATTTTCACTGTCCTGAAACCTAATGGATAACATAGGTTTATATTAAACTTGAAAGTTCTAAATTATTTGTTTGATGTCGAACATTTCAGGATGGAAGACTACCGTACTATCTTAAAAATATTAGATGTAAATCACTTTACGATTACATTGGACTTAAAATACGCCTATTTTCTAATTTATATTAATGAAAATGACAGCAAATTTTTAAGGTTCCAATGGAGTGAAGCGTTGTATCAATTTAATGTTCTCCATTAATTTTTACGACACCGTCTTCACAAAGTTACTAAAACCAGTCATACAAAATCTACGCTTATTGGGCATTTTATTTCTGGTGTGCTTAGATGATTTTCTTTGTTCAGGCAGATCATAGAAAAGCTGCTTGAATAATATTAAAATACTTACTAACGTATTATTTACAAAAAAGGGGTCCGTTGAGCCCGACTTACTCTAATGTTTTGACTTTAATTTAATCTCGACCAATATGACATTATGCTACCTGAAGATACAAAATCTCGTGTTAAATTTATAAGTAAAATATTAATTAAAACCCGTAAATTACCACCATCACCTCCCGACCATAAGATCCTATGCACAATATATTGGGCTACTCTCATCACCTGACGCCGTGGCTTACGGGCGGCTTTATTCCAAACTATTCGAAAGGGAAAAGTTTCTTGTGTTGATACCTTCCTATCTTCGGTCAGATTTTTAATGGTGGATAAGTCATATTGACAGCTCATTTCGTAACGATTTGTAACGATACAATTACAATTATAATTAATTATAATTACAATTTATACCTTAAATAATTTATGCTTAGATAAATTTACGGATAATTTCGCTCACGGGCTGGGGTGCGCTGTTGTGATGAACGAACCGCAAATGGTAGTTGGCAAAGACTGTGACCTTTTATTGCATATAAATGCATTAGAGCTGAAGGTGACATTTTTTGGTCTGAAAATATTTGCAAGCCTCTTAACAAATTGCAACATTCTTTTTAGAGTTGACAATACCACCGTAATATGCTAGATAAATGATAAATAAATAATAAATAATGCTGGACAGCATATATGCTACATTAACAGAATGGGTGGCATTCAGCACAACTGGCAATTGTTTAAACAATTCATCACGTACCATCTGGCAATGGTGTGAAGCAAGAAATTGATTTGTATCTGCCTCCTATATTAACATACATACATAACATACATACAATGCAATGGACGCACGCCTTTTTCCCCGAAAGGTTAAGCAAAGCCTCAAATGGGCCTCTGTTCACCATGAGTTGCACCATCGTGGGATATGAATCATCCGAAATATCAGGGCTGATCATGGATCTTTTCAAATAGACCTAGACGCTGAATAGGAACTTGCTTATTTCGCGTTAAAGATGTTTGGTACCTAAAAATTTGACCTGTTTGCGAGTGCTCAAAATTCTAAATTTAAGTGATAATCTTCGTGAATACTGGATTAACAGTCAGAATTAGAGGACGCGTTTACTTTTAGCTGCTAAAACTTATTTTTCTTTACGCGTTGGTATCATTTTGTGTGATTTCTAAAGTTTTAAGACTGATAATGCAGTTGGAATAGTCGTGATTCCTTATTGGCCCTAACAGCCTTGGTGCCCACTATGGTCAAGGCTTGTAGTATCGCAGCAATGGTTCTTTTAAGCCTAACAAAAAATTACTTCACGCATCTTTCAAGGAGAACCACCCGCTACATGCAGACCTTACTCTGGTGGCTGCGAGGCTATCCGGGCAGTCCTTGATTGATCACGGAGTCCCATTAGCTTCATTGGATATATTAATGTCTTCTTTTGCAACTAACACCCGGACCCAGTATAATTTTTATTTAAAAGCTTCGTGGTTCTTTTGCCAAAACAAAAATATTAACTGTAGTCATGATGCAACATCTGAGATCATAATTATCTTTGACGGAAAAATTTAAGAATGCCAATGGTTACAGAAGCTTAAATACGCACAGACCAGAATGGTCACTAACACAAAAAAAAAAAAAAAGAAGAATAGTAACCACTGTTAAATGCATAATTGATTTTAAAGATAGTTTACAAAATTAGATCACCAAATTAGGTCCAATACACGACTTTACATGGGACCCTAACAATGTTCGGCAAGGCCTGGAGCTTTCCAAAACTCATGAGACTGCCTTTCATTCGAAATAATTTAAAAATTTGTCCAGCGCACAAAATACAGTCATATATTAACAAAACAAAAACAATATGAGGCGCAAATTCGGATAGTCATGTTGTTATATCGGTCTTCAGACTCTCGCGCATTGGGTTAAGAAAGAACTTCATGACAGTGGCATCAACGTGGGAGCATTGAGAGCACTCAGCACTTGACATGCTTCCACGAATATTCAACATTTAATTTATGATTAATTATAATCATTATTATTCATTCACCTATCCTCTTGATTGTTGTTATTATGTTGATGCAAATGAATAGGTACGCTTGTTGAATTAACAATATATTAGCTAAGCGTAATTTAATTGATGCTAATAATTTCGATTTCTCGTTTAAATTTTTATTATTGTATGCTCTAAACATCTGCTAGTAAATATTGTAATCGTCTTCGGCTGGACCCGAAGTATAATTGAAAATTAAATGAACTCACCTGTGACGTTCAATTCCAATTATACGAGGGTCCAGCCGAAGACGATTACAAGGCCCCACCCAACCCTTGATAAAACTCCCACTATAAAAATTAAAACAAATGAAAAATTAGGCTACTCTAAAATAATGACGTGTCCAGGTACCTATCGCCGCCGTCGATGGGACTGTGCGAGTGAGACCTAGAACACTATCTTTGCTTTTAAGTATAGATACACTCTGAATGTGTGACGAGGCAGCATGATACGTGTACTGCTGCTAGTAAATATTGTAATCGTCTTCGGCTGGACCCTCGTATAATTGGAATTGAACGTCACAGGTGAGTTCATTTAATTTTCAATTATAATTGAACATCTGGGTGAGTACATGAAAGTCAGATGAAAGATTTACCTCAGTCTGCTGTAAGTTGGTGGTATGCGTGTCCTCGTTCACAGAGGTAGATATTTTAGGTCCAGAATCGCTCACAAGTCGTCCGTCTTCGAGAACCAATTCGCGCTTGACACGTGTTGCGATTTGGCGTGTTGTCGTCACTTCGCTTGTTTTTTTCGTCACCCATTCCTCTGAAAAGCAAACAAAATCAATTAAATTAACTACGGTAAATTAAACAACTTTTCTTTTGTTTGAATCACAGTTTGCATATGCATAGTAAGTATAGTATCTCTTTTTTTTAGGTATGTGGTACTTCGATCACTTGAATCACTGAGCATGTAATCACTACCTTGTACTAATATTAATTCAGTTGTTTGAATCAAAATCTTGATCAAAATTCAAATCAATGTTCTAAATTTGATTTCGAATCGCAATTATTTGTTTTTATTATTTAAACCATAGACATAGAATTTGAGCTATGACTTCAACACTTTGCACCAAAGAGGTTAATGCACATAGCGTTGAAAAAGTTTTAACGTGCTCACCTTCTTTGGTTGTAGCTATTGTATCTCCCGGTTCAGCCTGAAACAAACAAAAAAAATCAAGTTAATTAAGGAGTTACATTCTTAAGTAGAAACTAAAATAGTCTTGCTATAAACAATTAACTAGGTATTTAATAAGAATATTCTAGCATTTTTATGTATTTTCATTCAACCATGCTGGCAGGTCAGAAAAAGGCTGATAAAAAATATTCAGCATTTTATTTCTAAGATTTATGATACGAACCTTACCTCTTTTCTAGAATAGGTTAGGTATGAAGATTCGATTTGTGTTTTAAAAATCTTGAATTCGTAATCAAAATTCATAAAATTTATCAGATACCCGTTTCACTCTATTCATTGCATTTTCATGAAAGAAGTAATATTTCCGCCAATCTTTTCTGATGCAGCGCCATCTCTTACCGAGTAGCTGAACCTGTTCAAGTTGCTGACAGCGTCGGGTGACTCAGATAAGAATCTAAGTAGTACCCGTGGCCGCCGCTTGATGGCGCCATGGTTACTTAATGTAAAAACAGTCACCATGAACGCACATAAATCAAACACTTTTCATGGAAAACTTGATTTCACTGCACTTTTTCACGATAAATCTATCTCAAAATATCCATCCACATTTAAAAACTTACTCTGTTTAACAGTTACAAGCAACTATATCATAATAAAGAGTACCAACCAAGTATAATATATTTTTAGAGTTAAAAAATGTAAGTAGTCCCTTCTATGTGTTTGCCGGTAATCAAGTGAAGGAAAATCTAGGTTTAGCTTTAATTATTGAGTGAAGGATTAACATTTTCTTTTGGCGCACAATACGGTGCATTTCTCAGAGTATAAATAAGCAAGCTATAAACGATGAAATTATTAAAAACCAGCTATGTACACCCTCTAGTGGTGATCTACAAAATAAAGCTGAGAAAATAAGTAGATAAATAGAAGACCTGCCTAAAATTTAGGGGTTTGAGGAGTTTTAGTAAGAGACTTTCGCTACGCCTACGGGCTACGGCGTAGGCGCTACTAGATATTAGTGAGCAAACAATAGATAGATAGATAGATAGATAGAAAATTCTTTATTGCACAAGACAAAAAAGCAGTACATATGCGAACTTAATGCTAATTGATATCTAATGAGGTTCAATATGGGAGTCATCTCGAAGCAAAAGCTGCACTGACTTCCAAAACGCATGTGCTGCCATGCCACTCAATGCGGTGTGCCAAATAATTTTAATTTAATTTTAATTTATAATTTATTATTTTAGAAATTCTATGTACCATACCTACCAACAACTCTTTACTAACATAATATGGTGTGAAACCGAAATAAATTATATAATAATAATAATAAAAAACTTGGAGTGCTAAACCGTGCTAAGCAGTATTTTACGCCGAATCAACGGCTGTTGCTTTACAAAGCACAAGTTAGGCCGCATGTTGAATACTGTTCCCATCTATGGCATGAGGCACCTAAGTACCAGCTGCTTCGCTTTGACTCCCTACAGAGAAGAGCCATTAGAATCATCAGCGACTCTAATCTCTCCAATACTCTAGAACCGCTTAGCCAGCGCAGAGCCATTGGATCTCTTCGCGTGTTTTACCACCTCTACAACAGGGAGTGCTCTGACGAGCTTTTAGACCTCATCCCCGTTTCTCTCCCCGGCTCTCTTCCCGGCACCGTGACAAAGCTCATCCACACATCATAGATCCCCGGGTTTCTCGTACGACTCGTTTCACGAGATCATTTCTTCCCCATACCTACAAACTATGGAATGAGCTTCCATCTGAGGTTTTCCCGCTTGGTTATGACATGTGTCGCTTCAAGAAAAATATTCATAAATTCCTTCAGGGTAGGCAGCGCATCGAAAATACCTCCGGTGTTGCCGGTGTCTATTTGCGACGGTGACCACATTACATCAGGTGGGCCGTAAGCTAGTTTGCCAATAAGTTTCATACAAAACAAAAAAAAAAACTTCCAGCTAACCTTTGTGTAATGTAGAGTGGGTGGTAGTGCTATTCAAAATAATTATAGGTTGAGATTAGATGATTAACATAATGATATACCTACTCTAAATAACTAGCTATATAAATACCTATAATAATATGTATATATAATATAATGTATATAAATAATTCAATAAATAACATAAGCTCAATTTTGTTGGACAGTTTGGACTTGAAGACTCCCATGGAAGCGGATTTCCTGACTTCTACTGGAAGAGAGTTCCACAAGCGGATCGAAGTGACAATATTGAGATAGTGTGTGTTGGTACATGTTTGTGCATATTTTTTTCAAGACGCATTTTTCTTAGTTTAGAATGCACCTACGATCTTGGTTATTTATTATCACTCTGCTATCCACGTTTGTTATTCAGAATGAACACCGGCGTTTCCGCTGGGACACGAGGATTATTGAACTTTAATTAGATATCAGGTTGGTACCTATCCTGTTACGTTGTTGCGAAATGTCCTAGTGCCTTTTTCCTTGATAACGTTACATAAGTCTCAAGAGCTATGAGTGGCCGATAGGGAACATATACCTACCTCAATATGGCTCGGCCGTAAGGTTCCGATTTACGAATACCTACATACACCATACCCACTTTTCAGCTAAAACAAGGTTAATTTTATTCTATTTTTTTTTCAAAAATCTAGCGCACGGTGGTCCTTATAAGTCTTATCCGATTATATCTACAAAATGAGTTTTAGGCATGCCTCTAAATTTCTAATAAGTAGTAGATTTGATTTTTAACCGAACTAAATCAAGATCCATATTCAAATTAACAATATGCGTAGATACCACATTACAATTCCGAGGGACCAGAAACACGATAGGACAATATTTTCTCGATAGAAAAAAAAACCCAAAGTTACCTCTAACTAGGTTTTAGAAAAAGTAACCAGAAAATATTTAGCGATAGTTGAAGCGTTATTTAGCCAAAAACAGTCCCAAACTAGGATAAACCTGAATCTTGGTAACACTAGATTCTAAATGTTGTAGAGCTTAAACCTCCAATTCCTTACAGGGTTTATGATCCTACGGAGTTTTATGTTTCCATCTTGTTTTCGATAACACATTCCATAAAGAATATCTGCCATCTACACGTAATGCAATTATATTTCAAGAAGATCGAGTGTGTCGTAAAATGAAAATTATAAACGTGTTTGTAATTAATAAAAGAGATACATATACAGCCATTTCATTAACATTGACAAGATGCCGCTTTTATAGGATTTAGATTATCTTTTTATCGCTTGGTAATCTCGGCTTTTGGCAAAACATCAAAATATAAGGATTGCCAGACTGAATTCAAATGTATTAAAATAACAGGGACTAGAATAATCTAATGTAGAACTAAGATGAACAACTGCAAAATAGTTAAGTAGAAGGTTTTTTTAATGGTTCAACTGAAATTATTCCTAGGATTTTAATTTAAGACGCTTTGACCAACATAGAAAACAATTTTACATGGTCTTTTATGGACTTGAAAAGGGGGACATGCCGCAAAATTACAAATCGTAGATTTGATTATTAACTGATTAAATCATGTACAGTATTAATCGTTTCAACAAAAAAAGGCAAGCCATTGATACGCTAGAAGAGAAGTAAATACACTAAATAAACAAGTAGGTAATAAAGTATATTACAAAAATCCATGGATAATACATTATAATTCCGAGGGATCACTGTAGCAAAACCACGATAGAACAATAGGTATTTCCGCGATAGGAAAAATAATACAAAAAGTCACCGCCATGTACACTCACATGACACACATGTGACACACTGAAATGTACACGTATAGCGCTCGTCTCGACTTGTCAACTCGTGGGTACTAGCTGAAAATCAGTTTTTGCTCTTTGAGCAAGTTACTTCGCTGAGCTATGACCCATTTGTGATGCTGCAACACACACGTACTTTTAGTTATAGTTTTTATATGGTTTAAATGTTTATTTTAGTGCACTGCTTTGTTTTTGTGTATGATGGTTTTATTATCTAGTTTTTAGTGCAATGTCTTTAATTTGTTTTGAATGTACGTGTGTGATTGGAGATACAAATAAACGTTTATCTATCTATCTATCACCGCCAACTTTTATTTTGGCTTTTCCCAATATTGTGCAAATTATTGTGTCAAAAATTATTTTAATAAAATCAATACAATAAAATAGAAGGAACACTGTGAGGGTTTTTTTAAATGATCTAGGTATATTTTACGATATATTCAATTTTCGAGCGGCGCGATGAGTTTTTTTTATAAAGTATTCTTTCTTGGATTTGCGCAACGTTAACTTAATATCCTGCCTAAATTAGACAAAGTTATTTCAGTTCGTCACGCTTACGTTCGATTTCATCAATTAATCGAAGGTCGCGAAGATTCATTGTTCTTACAACGTTCCGATAATTGTTTTATAGTTCAAAGTTATTAATGTATATCGCAATTGATTGTTATTGCATCGCACGTGTTTGTTTAATTTTTAATAGGAACCTGGAAAGCTAAGCTTGATTGATTACTTACATACATACCTACCTACAACCATGTAACTTGATTTATGTAATATTTATTATCTCCGACGGAACGGTTGTATGATTATGTGCAAACGAAAGCTCACATTATCTCCAAAACGGTTTCATCGATGAGAACTCCCTTTTCCGCATTCAAACTTTATGTGTGGTCCTTTGTGCGTGCGGTTTGACCGATTTAGATACGGTTTTCTATATATGAAAGATGTGGAAGATACGTTCCACCCAGATAACAATGTAGTTATCAAGTTCGGTTGTCTGGGTGGAACAAAGGGTGTTTGCGAGATGGTTCTTAGGTATATTTGGTGGAAACTGGTGCAGCCGTTTCCATTCCAAGATAACTGGCTCACAAAAATGCTTTTAGAAGACTATTGCAAGGAATGAGAGCTGATAGCGCGTTCTATTTTTTCCTGTGGCGACATCTAGTCGTGAATAGAGTAATTAGTTCGAGGTCCTACATAATCCGTGCTAGACACCGATGTGCTTACATAAGTGTTCCTATTTCCAATTTGAATGAAACGCTGTTAGTACCTAAATTTTCGGGGATTTTATTTATTTTTAAATTTAACTTGTTTTATTATTTCGCCATTACAAAACCTAGCTCTTACTTAAATTACTGTGTATACCTATTACCTAAGTGACATGTATATAAACAATGTACAGACTCACTATAGCATCAGCATAAACCTTAGAGGTTTTAGGTGCTACTAGCAAATAGAATAAGTAACAAAAAATATGCTAGAATAAACATTTAAAAAATACTGTAAGGTGTTGCATCGCATGCATGCAGATGTTTTAATAAATTGCGCGGATACAACTTGATTTTACGTGAAGTAGCTAATAATAATTATTACATACTACTAGGTGCCAATGGGAAGGCCGCGCCCTTGCCAGTGGTCATCGCAGCGCAACGTGACACGGGACACGAGGCCACGCATTGTGATGCACCCTTTACAAAGAGTGCATCACATGTACATACATAAGTACTACCTACTACCATAGACTAACTAAACACAATAGACTGCCAATCTCATACAAGAAAACGTGACTAAAAAAATTACAAATTCCAGGCTATTTCTAGATGGCGCTGGCAAGTAGCCTGGGAATCATTCAACCAGCATTTTAAACCAATTACCTAATATCTTTTAATTCTTTAAAAATAAACATTTAAATTTATATTTAATTTTTTAGTTATGAAACTATAGTCGATATATTCGAATTTAAAGCATTACAATCGTTTATAGCAGATTCAAAACACTCGGCGACATCTAGCGTCATTGTAGGCAATCATTTATTGATGCACGTTTCTTTGACAACCTCTGTGGCGCGGCGGGCGACGGTTCGCCTGCGACGCACGAGGTTGCGGGTTCGATTCCCGCCTCGGAACAAATATTTGTTCTGCAGATCTGCAGATATTTGTTCAGGGTGTTCTGGGTATTTTCTATGTATAATAAAAAATATCTATCTATGTAATATATTGTATTAAGTATATCAATTGTCTAGTACCCATAACACAAGCTCTGCTTAGCTTGGGGCTAGATAATGTTGTGTGAACTGTCCAGCATTATTTATTTATTTATTTGTATGAGATTGGCAGTCTATTGTGTTTAGTTAGTCTATGCTACTACATACTGCAGGTACTATAATAATATTATGCATACAACTACATAATATTATAGTACCTAACCGTTAGTGCTGTGTGGATATCCGTTTATTTTTTCTTGTATAGGTTTTCCAAATCAAAGTGAAATACAATGTATATGGAGTTTTTGAGTGACTTTAGAAGGCTCACTAGGTATATCTTCATCAGCATGTAGATGCCCACTGCTGGGCATAAGCTTCCCCCATAGAATCCCACGGCGAACGGTCTTGAACCACCACCATCCACCAATTTCGACACTGCCTTTAAAAAGTATTTGGTCCATCGAAAGGGGGACTTCCTTCCTACACTGTATCGTAAGGTTCATGGTGCCACTTTTTCTTTTTTTTTTTACGTACGTGAATGGCAGATCATGCATATGGCCCACCTGATGTTAAGCGGTAACTTCTGCCTTTAACAATGTATTACCTCATAGGTCACGTCCACCGAGGACGCGCTCTATATGCGGCATTGCACTGCGCCCGCCACCCTGAGACATAAAGATGAAAAGTCTCATGTGCCTGTAATTTCATCGGCACCCATACCATTCAAACTGGAACACAGCAATGTGAGCACTACTGCTTTGCGGCAGAAATAGGTATATAAGGTAGGTAAGGACGTAGCACGATTTCCCGGACGAACTCTTTCACAAAAAAGCTCTACTACTACTAAAACCATTTGAGAACCTTTATTCCCCAATGATTGTCAGTTCAGCGAGATAAATGAACTGCCCATTGTCACTTCAACTTACTAATTATGAGGGCTATGTTTTTTTTTTATACTACCAAGGTAGCAAACAAGCTTACGGCCCACCTGTTGGTAAGCGGTTACCGTAGCCTATGAACGCCTGCAATACCAGACGCATCACACGCGCGGCGGTTATGTCGGTGTTCCTTATTCTTCTACGGATCTCGTCATTTTGTTTGGTGTGATATCCGTAGAAATACGTTTCTTATATCGTATCCATCACTATATCTAGTTTGCATATTATATTATGCAGATTATTAATGTAGGTCAAGCTTGTTTGAGGACAAAAGCAAGATTCTTGTTTTTACGCTCCGAAGAACTTCGCTAAGAATAGAACAGTTAGGTTCAGTCATTGTATTAAATGAAGAATGACCGCTGCATTATTATGTTTTAGGACTTGTTAAGCACTAACCTACAAAGTAATTAGGTTTTTGCGATTGCTATTTATCGCGTATTTTATTACCTGACTACGGCAAATCCAAAAGGAAGTGTTATATTTTTAGCAGTCTATGTTTATATTTACGTATGTTCCGTAGCGCCTAAACTTCTCATCCGATTTTGATGAATGAAGTGTCAATCGTTTCGTTATAATGGTCCGGGTGGCTACCTAAGCTACATTTTATATGAACAAAACAAATATAACGTAGTATAAAATATACATATTCCACTCTAAGGTAAGGTTATATATAGGTCAAAATCCGATCCTACGCGTACACCGAAAAGATAATACGCTTACCTTAAAATACCGAAAAGATAATTAGGGCAAGCGAAGCGAGTTCTCTACTATCCCCACATCTTTCGGATTTTGTGGTACACCTAATGAAAAAACTATCACACCTATAGATTTTTAGTTTGACATAGTAATTTAAAAAAGTACAACATGTCTAGACGTGCATAAATATAAATTTAAAAAAAACTTACGTGCCCTTACGAAGCTGTGCCTTTTGCTAGCAACTCCCATATGAATGGTATATACATTGTATACATTTGACACAAAAAGTTATATTCATATCAACGACTCAACGCTCAAGTTTAATATCATCATCCATTGAAGTATGATGTACTGTCATCATGTTAAACATTTCAATGTTCATATCAACACATCTCTATTCGGACAGGTATACAAATATCGCAACATGATAGATGAGTCCTACAAACAGTGCCATCACTACCTCTATTGATGTTTACGCTTGTCGATGAGTTAGATAATGTCGGCGGGAGACTGCTCGTAAATCACTCCTAACTATTTGTCAACAGGTAATGCGTATGCGTACCTAATGTATCCGAAAAGCGATAATGATTTTTCTAATAGAAAAATTCAGGGAGGTAGCCTTAATTCATCTGGGTTCAATTCACCTTGGTGCGTTATGCTATTCGTAAACATTAATATCTAGTCTTAGCTATTTTATGTAACAGAAAGTTCAGTTTTTTTTTTTTTTTTTAACTATATTTTTTTTTATATTAGGCTTTTTAATGAGTAATGCACATACCTTACTTAAAAATAGAATCAAGTTATTGGATGCATTCCCTGTGCTTATTCTGTAAAGGCAGCCACAGCTAACGCAGGTTTAATAAACAATAGTGTATAGTGTATTTTTTTAAAACGTATACTTGTAGTTTATTCTTGAAGAAGATTATTGGGGAGATTTAAGAACATTTTGAAATTTAAGTATCCTTTAGACGTCGTCCCCCCCCCCCCCCCCTCACCACGCTTGGCAGGCGGATTGATGATCGCAGTTTGTTGTACCTACTCATGTGAATGCTGCTACCTATCTCCTTATGTAATCCCTTAGTAAGACATTTACTACATCCACGGGACGAGACAGAGGGGTCTATTCTAATGCCGGATACATCACGGACAACTAATCTACCGCCCTAAAACTTGGAAATGTTTTAGTACTATTCTTATTAATAGTTTTCTTTAGGTAAGTGCGTTTTTTTTGTATAGTCGTTGTGAATAGTTAGCCGTAACGCCAACAACAAGTTCTGACGGAAGACTAGCGTTGGTTTGGTTGCTCGCATGCTAGTCAACCAACTCATGCTGAGGCAGAGCCATTTTGCTACTAGAGTTATCGTACCTTCAAATCTGTTTCCTCTTATATTATATAATATTATTATGAGCCTGTGGTGTCCCACTGCAGGGCAAAGGCCTCCCTTCCCTCCTTCCATTTGTCTCTATTGTTGGCTATTTGGCACCAATCCTTCAAGTAGGAGTCTAGCTCATCCCGCCATCTCCGTCTGGGCCTTCCACGTAATATATCTCTATTTGAGGTTTACGGTTGTCGATGAGTAGATTGCAGGCTCTTGCCTCGTAAATCACTCGCGTAACTATTTCTTAATAGATTTAATATGGTTTAGTTGAGCACATGACCGACCCTACTTTGGTAGATATCAAGATAAGTAAGTAAAATATGTTGTCGAAAATAATCATATTTATTTAAAAAAGCGGATAACCTACACGCATTGTAGGGTTTCGTAAGTGCCCGTCACAATAAGCGGACTTAGAAGGTGGTTTTGTCACCTAACAACTTCATCTAAGTAATTTTCAATGGAGTTTGTATCAAATTTTTATTTTTACTTCTCCAATTACATTTTATATGTTGTTTGAATGTATGTACTAATAAAACGAGATACAACTAATTTGTTACGTTGGCTAAGATTCGCCTAATCCATTTAACGATCCAAAACAGACATTAATCACGTTTAGTCAAGCTATGCGTCATAAAAAGCATAACAGAGCTCATAAAAATGACAAACAAACTGTATCATTTGAGTTGAAAAATGACCGAGCAAAAACATCCTCAACTCAACTCTTTATGAATTTAAAACAAACTCATTAGTGTGACTTTCATGACCAAAATGAAATATAGCAAAAACAAACAGGGTCAATTAACATAAGCTTTTTGTAACTTAATTAATCTCTGTTCCGGTTGAATGACTTCTGGCATTATCTACATTCAGAAAAGGTGCTTATAAATTATATAACCCCACTTTTCTACCACAATTTCGTAGCTATACTCTAGTCAAACTTGTTGTAGAACAAATGTAAACAATCCGCCCATACTCAACCTTAAAATCAATCGCTTAAAAGGTCCAAACGGTCACTAAAGGAACAAGGTTACAAAGGTACAGAGCTCAAAGTTATTGTTTTTTTTGGAACTAACTTGTACAAATAAAAAACCTAGGTATTGTAGGGTACCCCCACGCCCCACCTCCCCCTATATTACTCGCTGATAATTTAGATAGTTTGATAGTGTGGTATCAGCGAGTAACAGCTTATTTGGTTCCTGAATCCTGAAGGTTAATGCCGTCTTTGCCCTTTACAAATAATAATTATACATAAATACGCTCACGACTTTAATCCCCATAGAGGAAATCCTAAAATGATTATTATAACAGTCCAAAATATCATGCCTAATAGTAGCTCGCGGGTGTTCAGCTATCGCTCCGTCTATCAACTTCGGACACATGCCCGGGTTTGAAACAATGAAGTGTTTAGGACAGGGCTCATACAATACAATATCTTGTCTGCCGCTAATGGGGGGTATCGCCTTCTCTAGGGCTGCCAAACCCATACAAGTAACTTATACCTTCGTCGAAGATGACACACGGCAAGTTGTATGTAACTTTGTATGTAGTCAATAACCCTACAAGGCTCTACAAAGTTTTTCCAATATTTTTTCAATTTCTTAAATTTGCAAGCAATTGGACATGAAAATACAAAATCGAAATGCCAAAGTTCGTATGTTTAGATTTTTGGCTGTTTGTTTGTTACCTAATCACTCCGTAACGACTGGACCTATTTCAATGAAATTTGGAATACAGATAGATTTTGACTTGGATTGAAACAGACAAAATTCAATCACAGTATAAGGCGAGTGAAGCCGCGGGCAGACACTAATTTGGTACAGTGGCAAAATATGATCTTTTATTTGTGGCTACTGTGGCTTTAGTTTCCACAATTCTGTACCCTTAACACAAGTTTCTGACGTTATCGAATCGCTAGCGAAACTATAGTCAGTGTCAAATATTGGCCAATGACATCGGGGTGACTAGAAATCTTAGTAACTTGATTGGTTAATATTTGACATTGACTATCGTCTCGCTAGCGATTCAATAACGTCAGAAACTTGTGGTAAGGGTAAAGTTTTGTTCTGCATAATCAAATTTTCATAGTAAGAATGTCAAACACACGGCATTCTCTAACTGCATTCTCAACTGCCGCATCCTATGTGGCATTTATTAATGCCACATAGGATGCGTCCTAGGTGGACGTGACCGATGAGGTAAAGGCAGAGGTTACCGTTTAACATCAGGTGGGCCATCAGCTTGTTCCGTCAATCACGAAGTTAAAAAAAAAGATCTGCCAGTTTGGCTTAGAAAACATTAATATTACCATGTTTGAAAAAACCACACCCCTAACACCAGTATATTCGGTACACAATAGAAACTATCAGCGTACGATCTAGTTGTTCCAATGTAATGGAACGGAGGCGTATCATGGAATTGACAGGGGACGAGACAAGGTCTGTGAAGAAGTCAATCACAAAGTCAGATAACATTATGAAATTGTTTGTCACAGAGACCATTGACTTTGGGGGATTCAATCCGCCATATTTGTTTAATTAAATTTTAATGTGTTTTTCATGTTATTTCGTTTAATTTTGGTGGCATTTTAAACGGTGTAACTTGGATAAATAGACATGTGTGATATAGTGAAATTTATGTGTACTCGATGTCTTTTTGAAATGATGAATTTTTCCCTCTAAAAACTCTGTTTTCTGCCACCATTTAAACTGGGTTATGACTTGACGGAGACTCATGTCGTGACGACTTGACTATACAAAATGTAATCATTATAATCATTTGACATTGGCGAAATTGTTTGGAGCACTCCTCAGAAGCCATTATTATAAGAAGAGAAGAGAGAAGAGGACCATTGACTTATTGTTTTGATTACGTCAATTGAATAAAGTTTTTTGTTTAAAAATGTAACAAATTATATTGTTGAATGCTACACCTGTGTAAATAATAAACATTAAATGGTATCAATGTTTTATTTACTATAAAAACTTTCGTGAATCATATCAATTATTATCATATCAATGTCGGTTACATCGATATAACGGTACGTGAAAATTTCCCGTTTTAATAAAATAATTGATATCAGTGTTATTTGAAAATTCACATTAAGGAAATTTAAAAAAAATAGACAATGTAAACAAAATAACTAGGTACCACTGGGATGGGATATACGTAAGCAGACAAACTGACTCAGTTCCTGTTTTTTTTTTTTTGCCAATAATTACAGAAAAGGTATAAAATTCCATTGAATAGGGTAGTATATTTTTACTTATTTCCCGCCAAAATAGGGCCGACAGGAAGTGTCAGAATCTGTCTCCTTTGTCAGTTCAAAAGTGAATGCTACGCCGAGCCTTCATCGAGGCGGGCTCCAAAGGTCGGCCCAAATAAAGCAAGATGAATGACCAAAAGTAGACAGGCACTTGAGATCTGCCTTGACAGCAGTAAAAGTTCGACAGTGATGATCCGAGTCAAATCCTACAGAGCTTTTTTTTTACATTTGTAGGCTTTTGTTTGACCGTGATCTTTTTTTTTTGTATACTATTTGGATGACGGAACAAGCTAATGACCCATCGGATTTTAAGCGGTAACCTCTGCCTATGAACAGTGCTTTACCTCATAGGTCACGTCCACCTAGGACGCGCCCTATGTGGCATTGCACTGCTGCCACATAAAGATGAAAAGTCTCATGTGCCTGTAATTTCACCGGCACCCTTACCCTTCAAACCGGAACACAGCAATACGAGCACTACTGCTTTGCGTCAGAAATAGGTATGGTGGTAGTACTTCCCCGGACGAACTCTTTCACAAAAAAGCTCTACTACTACTTCGTTTCGTTTCGTATGAGGTAGTGCTGGCCTCTGGTGTCGGAGTTTGTCAAGCCGCCCGAGGGCCTCTGACATGGCTTATCGACTGCTATTAAACCCTACTAAACCCTGATCTCACCTGTTGGTAAGTGACGATGTGGCCTACAATGTAGCACAAAGGTCTAGAAGGCACCTATTCACTCTAGCCTTGAAGAGACCCAGATTATAGTTTTCAAGAAAGTAGTACGGCGGTAGTGTATTCCACTCCTTAGCAGTTGGCATTATAAAGGTTGAACCGAAACGTTGAATACGAATCGAGGGTATACTAATAAGGTATTTCATAGTGATAGGTAAGTATCTTTAGGTTTGTAAGATTTAAAAGCCGCGAGGCCACTCATCATTTTCCCTAGAGCACTTGTCTTCGTCGGGCTAGATTGCATAATAGCAATCAGTCAGGCAGGTAGTTACATTTGAAACCGAGAGTATTGTACTGATCTGGCCCATTGACCGACCATCTGACCCTTGCCGCAAGGCCGTTCACTTCTATTCTACTCCGTTTATGTTCAACTACCTTGTTCAACAAGAAAGTTATTATTTCAACTCTATGCAAAGGTGATACAGAGTTTTAGTAAATTTTGCTGGTTGTATTTGTGGTACCTATACGGTTGTAGTGTGACACGTAAGGAGGTTCATGTGTATTCTACTTGTAGTTTGTAACTAACATTTACAAAATTATTCAAATGATTAGCATTATTCAAAACCGTTCTAAACAGTCTTATGCTGCTGTCAGTCATAAGACTAATGTGACATAATTTTTACATTTCTATGTTTTTGAAAAATCGATGTCTCAGATTAGGTATTTATATATAATCCTGAAATGGTGTTATTCTACACATAACAGGAAACCACTTTTGGTCTAACCATGTTTGTTAGTATATAATTATTTTGGAAAAAATCTAAGCTTAAATTTTGGCTTCGAAGCTAAGCAAATCGGTTAAAAAATGACGAATGCGAGGTAACAAACATAAAAAAACAACAAAAAAAACACGAATTTTGGACCTCATCCTTTTTTTTGAAGTCGGTTAAAAACTTGTTACTAGGTTTTTTATTTTTTATTTATTTAATCCTTCAAAAATACATACTTTCGTTTTATATTGTACCCTATAAAGGTTTGTCTGGGTACTCACATTCTTAATGAGCTGTACAAAAACATAATGTAAAATATGGTAAGTAGTACTTACCATATTTTCTTTTTGTTACTTTAAGTACACAGTGTTTTGTCTTTTGTATTGACAAGCAGTTTCAAATTGGATCGAAAGAGACAAAAGACGATGTCCTTTAAGATATTCAGCGTTTTGTAATAGCAAACTAAGGCTTCGAATTAATTAAAAAAAAATTGGTTATAACATCCTTATTTTGCTAGAAACATATAGTTAGGAAATCTTGAAGTCAAACTTGTACCTTAGGAATAAAGTCTAATAAACAGCTGATTTAAGGTGGTTCCAGAAAGTTTTGACATTTAATCATATAAATAAAGTAGAAAATCCACTTTTGAATGCACAACGTTCATTTACCTTGATAGAATCACCCCTTTCGGGCGTGAGACTCCATTTGGGACACCATGCAGAAGAGCATTGCATACCCAAGTTTTTTCATGTATCTGTTATGGGCAGTAGGCGATTTTACAAAAGGTAGAGCCTAAATATGGTTTTGAGGTCTAGTACAAATTGACTCAGGTAATCGCCATGCCTACATCAACACAATGCTTGCCCAAATATGCACCACCTATATTTGAAGTACGCTCGCACTGTTAAAAGCGGCAATGTAAACTTCCCTGCGACTTGATGACAATCAATGAGTGTATGAGTGAGCTTAGTAGTGAGATGTGATCGCGTAGAAATGATTCAAATCTAGAACTAGCAGATGGCCTTCGAGTGCATTCCTACCGATGTCTTTTTATGTAGTAGTTTGTCTGCAAGCCAGCACTTAAGAGGAAACACCAAGGGCTAGAGAATAAAAAAATAGGTATTTGTAAAATCTATTGCTGTCGCGCAGACCTCAAACCTCCCCCCGCAGAGCGTGATAGAGACAACTGCAGCTTGGATCGACAATACCTATTAAAAGTACATAGAATCAACGATTCGTAGTCCTCTGATTCCTTCTCCAAAACTTAATCAATTTAACACTTTTTTTTATTAAAAATAAATGTAAGTTTTAGCCGTGTTCCTATGATTTCATTTTTTTATTTAATCTAGTCAAATTTGTTTTCAGGATGTTTGAACACAGCGGAAAATCTGACCATTTTTTTAGGTTTTTGAATGTTCATATCTCTTTTAATAATTAATTTATAAAATAAAGTAAAACATAGGGACATGCCATGGTGGCCACAGATTTTTAAGCGAAAATCTATTTAGCTGCACTTTATTTAGCCCCTAACAATAAATTACGTCACACGATTTAGGGGAGGGACAGCGTCATGCCGTTTAGATGTAAAACATCTATGTTAATCTATGTTATAAAAACGGCATCACAGCGTCATGCCGTTTGCCGTCACGGCATACGAGGATACGAGTCGGTTTTACTGCCAAGGCGCGCCCTTATATGTTTCACATTAAAAAGCTCTGCTACTAATTACTACAGTAATTATGGATGGCCCCTTAGCATGATGCTTGTTCTCAATGCAGATTTTCATGTTGCACGATCGGCAATGTGGCGCTCATTGTTCGCTCGCTGATTCAACGTATATGTATTAGATTCTTTGTTATATTTATCCTGATCGTCATAATTAATCATTGTCTGGTATTTATCTTATGCTGGAATTTATCTGATGCCCTTCAATCTACTCATAGTACGATTATACGGAGTTTACGGTATAAATAACTCTTTGCAGCCGTATAAGCAAAATTGGCACATTTTATGACTAAGCGCCTGGAATATTGATAGGCTAGTCTCTGAAACAAAGTATGAATGAAGATTTGTAGGAGAACCAAGTTCACCGATATAGCTCCCAGAATTATCAAGTTATAGTGAGGTCGCAGAACCAAAAGCCGTTGGATAATAAAGGTCAGAGCGGCGACCAAGAATCAGAAGACGGAAGACCCGTCACTCGAAGCACCCAGAACATTGAAGTCGGCAAATGGGGGCAAGTCATGGTCGTTCGTCGTGGCATTCTATGGGGAAGCCTAGACCAGGCCTGGAATCTAATACATATACGTCTAATCATGCAATAACTTACACAGACATGATAAAACACAACACTTTTTACCGCGTTCATGCATTCTGAGGTGTTTTTTATGTTATGATACGTTAAACCGGCGTACGGCCCGATGGTAATGTGGTTACCTTCCCCTTTTGATATTTGAAATACCAGGAGCATTGCCCCCCTGAAGGTTTTTTTTGGTTCTGTAGTTTTTCGGAAAAACCTCGAACTCATTCCACAACTTGCACGTATGGGGGAGAATAGCCTCGTAAAGCGATCTGTATTCAAGATACGTGTCGATGATAAGCGGATGAGCTCTTCTCAGGTGTCGAGAGGTGCGATTATAGAGGATGGATGAGATCGAGAGTTCTCATTATAGAGTCGATAGAACACACCGAGTGATCCAATGTCTCGGACCGTCAAAATGTTATTGGAATTAAAAATCCCATCCTAGTAATATCAAAAATATCAGAGTTACCATATTTGGATGTTCAGATATTTGTTACTCAATCACGCCGAAACAGCTGCACCGATTTGGATGAAATTTGGTACACGGATAAACTAAGACCTGGATTGAGCTATAGGTTACTTTTTATGCTAGGAAAATGCGAGTGAAACGGCGTGCCGCCACTAGTGCTTCAATATATTTCAAAATCAATAAGTCTGACACATGTCATACCAAGCTGTAATGTGCTCTTAAATCAATAAAAAACGGGTCCATATTTGGCAGCGCATTCACCTTGCAACAGGGATCGCCTTCCATGACTCACTGATACCCGATATCCAGTGTGCGTTACATCGAGCGCAACTCGATTGCGACTGGTTTGTTTGACCTAGAGCTGACGTTTTCTATTGTATGCATACGCTGTATACGGTTTACAGACGTAGACAAAGTTGACAACTTGAATTTTTGTACCTAATGGAGACTAAAGTCTGACTATCTCTGACTATAACTATCTCTGACTCTCTACTACCTTGACTAAAGTATCTATTTTGCTTCATTCGCTCTCTCCAGCATGGAGGCCGCAATGCTCAAGTTCGCTCTCATTATTAGCCTAGTTTTTTTATCAAAGGTTTTGTTATCTCCCAAACACTTACCATACACGTATTAACTTATCATTCATACATTCATTGATCATCGTTTAGAAGTCCACTGCAAGACATAGACCTCCCTCATTGAACGTCACGAATAACGGGTTAAGCCACCTCCATCCACTGACTTCCTGCAAATTTCATATTTTCAAACAAGTTTCATATTTTATGTAATTTTGTTTGCAGTATTGACTTCTACAGGATGATGATGTTAGGAATGAATAGTAATTAATAATTGAATATGAAAAATTTATTTTTACCAGTGTATTTCATATTATATTTAAATGCGTATTATGCATGTAAGGGGTGAGCCATATTAGTGTTTCTTCAAAACAGTCACTGAAATTGATAACATCCTTCTTTTGAAAGTCGGTAAACTCAAATCTGTGAGTGGGTCTTAATCAGTCGATCCATCAGTAATTACCTTCATTATTGGTGTGAAGAAAAATACCTACTAACTCAATGCCCTAGTTGCACGTACCACTTAAAAGCGAACAAGCCACTAATTACAGTAACACATATACATGTCATTGAGATAAGCAACAAATTGCCATTTAAGTAGCCTTTATCTACAAACAAACACGACCTCACTGTTAATTTGGCTAAGGCCCACTGTGTGCCAAAGCTTTTACACGTCCACAATATTTTATTCTTGGCCTGTTGGCTGGCCTGGCAGAACTTGGTATAATACCTAAATAATCTCAAAATATGCAACCTGTGCTATTGACAACTCGGAATATCCTTTGAATAGTTACACCGTGTTTTGTCACACTCCATCTAATTTGAAACTGCTTGTCCTTAAGGTGGTGGCAAAAAACACCAATTTCGCGCCACAAGCGAGAGCAGATAAATACTCGTACTGTGTAACTATTCCAAGGATATTTCGCATTTTATAGTAGCAAGGAAAGAGTCTACAAGAGAGTACAAAGCTACCTTTGTAGCTTTGAACCTGTTTGTTTTGTTGTTTGTACCTTTTTTTGTACCATTTTTTGTATTGGTTTTTGTCACTAACTTGTAGGTACAAATATAAATCAATATTGATATGTTTAAAAATAAAACAGTTTTGTCAATATAAATCGTATACAATACAATCGGATTTATATTTGTCAATACAAATATAAATCAATATTGATATGTTTAAAAATAAAACAGTTTTGTCACCACTGACAGTTTCAAAAGAAGCTGTCAGTGTTTTTCACAATAATTTAGAATGCATACAGTAGCCACAAATAAAAGAAGAAGAAGAATGCATGATGGTTTGTTTACTTTGAGTTTGGTTAGAGTATAGATTGAGTTTGAAGTATTTATTAAATATGATTATTAGACTATCGTATGTATAGATAGATAGATAGATAAAACGTTTATTTGCATCTCCAATCACACACGTACATTTGTACATGTATACACTTAAAACAAAAGCCTAATTGCTTGTTATGTTTAAAAATTATTGTTAATTTTTGATTTAACATATAAAATCCCACTAATTAATCAATAGTAGGTATAGGTAAAACAAAGTCGCTATTCAACTATGCAACGGATTCATTTAAATTACAGATTTTCTATCGAAATGTATAATAACTTTTTGTGCGAAGCCTGGAAGTGCCGTTAGTTTACATCTACACTATCTCCACTAATCTACATCTACACTAATATTATAAAGAGGAAAGATTTGTATTTTTGTCTGTGTGTATATTTGTGAATAAACTCAAAAACTACTGTGCCGATTTCAAAAATTATTTCACCATTGGAAAGCTACATTTGCCCTGAGTGACATAGGCTACCAGGGGAGGTAGGAGGGGGGGGGCTGTTTTTCATCCTGAAACTACCCGTGCGAAGTCGGGACGAGTCGCTAGTAAATAATAAAATAAGCGTGAAATGTCGACGCGGCTGCGGCGGTGCTTTAGTCGACTGTAGGCCTCGATTAAAATTCCCACAGCGCAGAATGCGGTAGTCGGAATAAGGTATTTACATAAAGCCGCGCTCCCACGAACTATGCAAGGTGAACGAGTTATTCTCGAATTGTCACTTCGAAGTTCCTACAAATCGGCTTTAAGCACAAGTTAATTTCATAAAAAAAATTATAATTAATGAATAATTAATTAACTCCTAACTAATCATTGTACCGTGGTGAGTCCGGCCCAAGAATAGATCCCTCCATCTCCTTCCGTAGATGTCGTAAAAGCCTACTAAGAGATTACTCGGACTTGTTAACATCCGTTGGTATAAGATTTGTCCTGGCTGCTAGCTTATTAAGAAGTGTGTTATTACTGGAAGAAAGTGTTACCCGAGTAATTCATGGTAACCAATGGCGGTGATGAGCTCACCACTTGTCACGTCTTTATTCACACGATGGTGCAACCCACGTGAAAAGAGGCCCATTGAGGCTCTGCCTACCCTTTCGGAGAAAATGGCGTGTTTCTATGTATGTATGAGTATATAATTAAATAAAAAAAATTAAAACATCCAAACTATTTTAAACACCAGGTTTCATAGAAATAACCGCATTGAAATCGGAGCACCCGCTGCACCTTAGTTCATCGTGTGCTGGTCATCATCAGACCCAGGAGTATGCGGGAGGAAGGCATCTCATCTTAATTCAGTTACAGTAGTACCTACCCTAGATCTTGTTCATCGTATGCTAGTCATCATCATACCCTAGAGCCTGATTTCGTCAAAAATGACAAACTGAAGGATCAGCAGCAAAAAATGCATGAGTTCTTGATTAAAAAAATCAGCCAAGTGCGAGTCGGACTCGCGCACGAAGGGTTCCGTACGATTATCTATAAACACGGCAAAAAAAACACGTTTGTTGTATGGGAGCCCCCCTTAAACATTTTCCTTATTTTAATTTTATTATTTATTTTAAAATTATATATATAACTAAATATTCTGTGAATATTTCGAGCGTGTACCTGTGCCGATATCAATATAGAGCAAAAACGAGCATTAAAATCTCGTTTGTTGTACGGGAGCCCCGTTAAATATTTATTTTATTCTATTTTTTAGTATGTTTTGTTATAGCTGCAATATAAATACATCATTTGAGCAAATTTCAACTGTCTAAATATCACGGTTCATGAGATACAGCCTGGTGACAGACGGACAGACAGACGGACGGACGAAAAGCGGAGTCTTATTAATAGGGTCCCGTTTTACCATTTGGATACGGAACCCTAAAAAGATGCGAGATCCTGGAACCTGCACCAATTTCCACCAAATACAGCACCATATCGCGAACACCATCTCACGTACAGAATCATGAGTTATTAGTCCTATTGTCTCGGAGAAAATAGGCTTGGACAGTCGGATACACAGACACGAGATTGATCGTATAGTGGCGCAGTTGGTAGGTACATTTTAAGGAATGAAACTCCAAAAAGATGATTTTAAAATCCAAATCACCTTTGGTACAAGTAGAGGTGAAACGCGTAAAATACAGGTAAATAATAATCCGACATTACGTTTATATTAACATTTCATACCAAGTAGATACCAAAGCATTACAACATCAAATCGTTAATTAATGGCTCGGTAGAGCTATTATATCAAAAAATACGTAAACACCAGCAAAACCGGTAGTTTTTGTTAAAATTATTATGAAACGTAATAATATACCCGTGCCGAGCTAAGGCAAAAAACTTATCTTTGGATAAGTTAGCGAAGCGAATCTGATATCCAACAATGTTATATTGGTGGAATATGAGAAGCGTGTTGAAATAGAAATAATTAAAAATATATATTAGTGAAATAGAAAAATTGTAGGTTGTGGGATAAAAAGCCGGACTGCATACGGACAAAAATACTATTTTACTTTTCGTGGGATGAATACGGCGTACACCTACGGGTAGAATCCGAATAAATATTCTTGGGATGAATACGGACGTACTCAAAAATACTACTTCGATTCACCGCTTTTTTCTTCGTCACACTGCGTCAGGTCAGATACCAGTTTGAGGTATGAGGCCTTGAAAGGGCCTAGTTCTATCACCATAGGTATGGTGGACGACACGATGACTATGGCTGACGAGACTATCACGATGGGTGGACGACATATAAGGATACGCAGGCTATCACTGGATGGCGAGGGCAACTGATCGACTCGAGTGTAAGAAATTGGGAGAGGCCTACGTCCAAAAATGGACATTTAATGGCTCGTGATGATGATGATGATGGTTAAAGAACCAGTGTGCTGAAAGTATTCAGTGCGCTTTATACAGGCTCCTTCCATGTCACCAATTTTTGGTTTCAAGACATGCCGGTTTCACAGAATATAGACAGATTGACAGACGGACGAACGGCTGAGTAATAGGGTCCGGTTTGGTTAACGGAACCCTAAAACAGAGATGCCCAGTGGGAACCGATGCTTCCTATTGATCCAGCGGTCGTGCTTTCGAATCCAAGCGGGCGTGCAACGATGAATAGGTAATTGTGATTTATGTGCTAATGCTCAAACGGTGAAGAAAAACATCGTGATGAATCTGAGGCTTATCTTCCGTGACAACCACTTAACCGCACCGAGTCTTCGTAATGGATTGTTCGCACACTACCTATAGGTACCTACTCTAAACTCTAGAGAGACAGTGGAGCAGAGGTGGCTAAGCAAGCTAAGGAGCATTCTAAATACAAGATTAGATATTTAACTTACTAAATCAAATGATTATATCCATGGATACTACATTATAATTCAGAGAGATCACTCTACCAAAAACAAGATAGGACAATATTTTCTTGATAGAAAAAAAAACTCAAAAATACCTCTAACTTTATCAAAAGACTAAACTTTAAAAGACTTTTGTGGCTTTCGATTGTTTCTCATTAGGGAGCATATTATTGGATCAAAAACTAGATAAACCGATACAATAAAGCCGAGGGCTATAGGGGTTTTGTAAAATTACCTATATTTTACGAGATATTCAATTAAATGGGTTTTTCGAACGGAGCGAGCAATTGTTTTTTGTATGAAAATTTCAGCCTGGGAGGAGTTTACTGCTGGGTGCTTCAGCTCTCTACGAATTAACGAAGTAAGTTTGCTCCTATTAAGGATGTTATTTCATGAAAATCTATGAAATTTTGAAAACATTATCATCACACTAAAATCTAGACCCGTGGTTTGACAGATACATTCACACGTCAAAGTCTTAAAGATTTTTATAGAAACCTTAAAACCGATGCTAGTTTAATTCTATACAATTTAATGGAAAACTGACAAAACACAAGCCTAGATATTAGTCTCCAGATTGTGTGTACAAAATTTCATGGACTTGAATCAATTAATATCCAAATGAGATGAAAGGCTCTATTTTTCTGAACTAGCGGTACAGTTCTAACTAGTACCTATACTATGAGTTATGTTTCACCTGTAAGTATTTTTCTAATAACAAGCTGCTAAAGGAATACATTATAGATGCTTCAGTAGGTAAATTAAGTAACCAGCAACCACATAGAACAGACCAATTACATTATAGAATCAGCTTAGATAACTAATAGTTCCTGATAGGTATGATGCGAATCTAAACAATTGGATTATCTAATTATTATGTTTTATAATCGCGTAATTTAACCGCTTCAAAATAGTTCAACTACAATGAGTGATATCACGAAAAATCTCAGCAATAAAAAGTCAGGTATTTTATGAATTGAAGAGAGTTAATTGCTACTTAAAAAATGTATAATTTCTGAATTTAACTGCCCGTGAGAAGAACTCAAAGATCGATGTTAATTATTTAATTAGATTACTCATGAGAAAACGCCAAGGTCTGATTCTCTGGACTATAGAAATTCATAAAGTAATTCAAGTAAACACGCAAACAAACAATAAATAACCATTAAATGATACTTTAAATATCGCCCGGTTGTTTAAATTCCTTGTAAAACACTCATGTAACACAATCACTATCGGTATCACTTCACTGGTCACGATTTCCACCTATTATAGTTCTACCTAGATACGTTTGTGGATTAAAACAAATTACGCGAATAATTTGAACCGGTCGTGATAACGCAGAGGAGCTCGCTCGTCGGAAGCTGAGAGCCACACTAAACTATAGGCTATTGTATGCAGGTGGATTGCTGTAGTCCGTTTGCCTTATTATGGGCATTTTCCATTCACAGTGGGGCAATCGCGGTGTTGTACTGAAGCACACTAGTAGCTACACCACCTAGACACAGAGTTTTGGCAATATGCACATCTTGTGTCAAGGTGATAAGAAATTAGCATCGCAAATCGATGTTTGCTTAGTTTTTCTACATGCAAGAAGTAGTACGTTAACGCGATTTTCATGTTTCTACATTTGTTTATTACGTTGAGGTGTAAAGTGAATATATTGATATTACAAACTGTAATTAGGTAGTCTGAGAATGTGTGAAAATGTTCTTTTAAATCAAGTATACCTATGAAAAAAGGCCACAGAATAAATATTAGTACATCTAAAGGCCAAGAACATTAAGTATAAAGTTATCATCTTCAAAAGTTAGTCAAAAGAGAACGCTATTTAGCATTAAGGTATTTTAAGTTGTGCAATAAACAATTTTCTTTATTTCTAGCTGTAGGTAAAAAAATGCATAAGAATTGAAGAGTAGTTCCTGGTAGATCCCTTGACTATGATCCTGTGGACTTTGATCGTCTTAATAGATCCGTTTAATTTTAAGGCCACTTTCAAATTCCTAGTAGATCCCTTGACGATTGGAAGCTACCTCCACGGTCCGTTGGCATTCGCGAAGTGCTTATCGAACTTGGTACGAGTAAGTACAGTAAGGACAGTGGTGAGTCGATCGGACAGTGACGAGTCAACTCGACTTGGAGGTATAGGTGTAAACATCGAGCAACGCAGGCCTCCGTACCGATGGGTGTAAACAATCAAATTATACAGTGCGACGTATTTTGCGCAAAATCTCACGCAGTTCGTACTTTTACTACTTGCCACTTCGGCAGTGGTTCAAGTAAAAAAAGGTTTTATTAATTATTAAGTAATATTCAATTTAATAAAACCTTAATTGATATCCAAAAAACTTAATTTTTTCGTCCAATTTTGGTATTTAAACGACACGTCTATTAATTTTGCTTATATATAGGCTATTTAAAATTGAATATTTAATCCAGTATAACAATAATAAGAAGAAGAGGACTTCTCCAACTCCTCCTGAGGTTGTCGTAAAAGACCACTGAGGGATTACGCCGGGGATGGGCAGCAGCAATCATCAGAGTACCTATATAGCGCCGATGCTGCGAACACCAATCCACCTGCCAAGCGTGGTGGCTAAATCCACCTATTCTATGGAGAAGGCCTCGTCCAGCTATGGACGTCTACTTACTGATGATGATGATGTAGAAGAACTATAACTATCATCTACATACATTCAAATACATTTACTTACAAAAAGAATAATACAACTAATACAAGGTATGTACTTTATATTATATATGAATATATCAATATATGAAACAGTTGTGCTAGCTGAAGACCGCTGCTAACGATCTAAAGGTAGCTCAACTGATCCAAATCACTACCAGACGGAAGCGTCCCTAAGATGCTTAGTCCCATAGTTTCATACATAGACACACATCTTTTTCCCCAATAGGGGTAGGCAGGGCCCTCAATAGCCCTCTTTTCGCCGTGGGTTGCACCATCGTGGAAATATAGATGCGATCAGTGGTGACCTCACCACCGCCATTGCTTCACATGACTGACTCACTTAACGCTTATTCTTCGAGTAATAAGCTACCTACAATTCTTATACCAACGAATCTTATTAGCAAATTCAGGTAAGTCGGCTTTTACAAAATCCACGGGAGGAGCCGGAGGGGTCTATTCTTAGTCAAGACACACCACGGTTTATTTGGTCTAAATAAATTTGTATTATTCCTCCAAATACGCAGCAGAATTAAGCACATCCATTATTTGCAAATCGAATGCATTGCAAGAGGTTGCACAATGGCTTCCGAGGCAGGCCACAATGAGCAGCGGTCGCTTCGCACCGTTAATTCTACCTGCAGAGCACCATTACCACCTGATAAACCTAACTGCGTGAAATGAGCCAGATTGGAAGATTACTTAGGATATTATTATGTAGTGCGATTGGGCCGTTCAAATTGAGATGATCGAACTATTTACACGATGGAAAACTTTCCACTGTTTTACTTCAGAGGTTTTCCCGCTTAGTTTCGAGAGCGACATGTGCTCAGTCAAATGTTTAAAAAAATATTTAGGCTAGGAAACATGTCGGCTATGCCCCCGGTGTTGCTGGTATATGTATAATCAACGGTGACCGCTTTACACAAAGGTAAGTAAGTATGTTTGTAAAACTGTTTCATATAGGCAATTTTTTTCCGAAATAAACCTACCTTAGCTAGAATTTTTTCCACAATGCAAGAGATTTTATAATATTAGTAATCGGAACCGTGTGCTGATCACAATGAGGCGAAACACGGCTAATCTACTATTATCCATCGAGGTTTTCCGTTGTCCACCTTCCGTTTCTGTCATCAGATCAGCTCGCTGTCACCATCACATTGTATTGTCATCGGAACTTGACAGGTATGCCAAATTTCAGCTCAATCTTATATCGGAAAGTCGCCCATATCGCCACTTATGAAATACTTATCATTCAGTAGTTCCAATGGCAATCTTTAGTCTACTTCATCAGTTCCAGTTCACAAAATGGCACGCTTAACTTGTTGCTGAAATACTGAAATCCTATAATTTTTGAGGAGTTCCCTCAGTTCGTCATGGATCCCATCATCAGAACCAGATTTTGATTAAAACGGAGACTGAGATCTGAGGTAACAAACATAAAAAAAAACACGTGACTTGACTACCTACCCCCTCCTTTTTTTGAAGTCGGTTAAAAATAAGATAAAAGTTTAAAACACTAAGTAAACTAAAAAAACTAAACTCATATAAATTTTAAAACTTAGGCACTGCTAATACATCATCCAGACAACTATAGACAATGAAGTAAATAATAATGATGGAAATCGATGTTTTTGTTGGAAATTATCCTCCTTAATTAGTGGACATCCTTATATTTTCATTGATTACTGCAGGAAGTTCAAATTTATGGAAATCGATATTTAATCCGTGTACCGAGAATCTAATTAAGAGTGATGTCATTTCGGGTTAGAAACGGTTTCAATGACTTGACTTCTTTGATATCCGTCCGGCTTTTTGTCTCCTCCAGTTTTTGCGTTAATCATGGGTGACTTGTATCAAGTGTCAGCACTTCTGTGTAGTACTTATCAAACAATCAAATTAGGTATATACAAATTAAATTAACATAAATAAAACCTATATCGGTATCTAGCACGCATAATTTAGGACCCCAAAGCTCCTCTAGCGTGACTCTAGTCACGACTAGATTTCGCCATAAGAAAAAAAAAGAACGCACTATCAGCTATCATTCCTTACAAATGTTTTCCAAAAGAATTTTTCCGAGCTTGTAATCCTGGACTGGCTGCACCAATTTCCAGCAAACATAGCTATGAACCATCTTTAAAACATCATCTTTTATATCAGTAAACCCGTATCTAAATCAGTCAAACAGTATTGAAGATAAATGGGAATACTCATCCCAAAAAAATATTACTTTCCGTTCTGTCGGGGATAAAACTAGCATCTTCTCGCAGCTAAGTTCACGTCAGAGGAACATTTGATACATACGGTAGCTAAAGCCTCTTCATAAGTGGTGTGGAGGGGCGGTGACGCCGGGGGTGTTTCACGCGATATCGCTGCAATGGGCATCTTGGTATTGTCACCACATCACTGGGATACTGGAAAAAAGGACAAATTATTAAATAAATATCATAGGTTTACTGACACAGCATACCTACACACAGGCTGTTCCCGATATTTCGGCACAATTGCATGCGCCATGATCACAGTGATCACATATGATCGCCGTGTTCATGACGATCATGTCCATAGTCCGTACGATCACCATGCGCATCGTGGCGCATCGTGGCGCATGCAACTGTGCTGATATATTGGGAACAATAAAAACTTAAAAATCATGGTAATTATCCCATTTCTAGTGAAAAGTAACCAAAAGTAAACATAACCATGATACCTAGTTTCAAAAATGTAATAATTCAAATATTCATCGTTTCATATTTCCATCCAATAGATAAAGGTTCTCATAGTTCTTGAACACACCATTAGTGTCACCCATAATTGGTTGAAAATAATACCTTATAAGTTTTGAGGATTATAACTTATTTATGTTGTAAATATACTTCGTTAGTCTGTTTCCATACACCGCAAAGGATAAAGCCAAGACATTGAGATCGACAGCTGTTCCAAGGAATTTGAATTGCATACTAAAACTACTAAACAATACTATCGATAGCAAATACACTGCTTCCCCAATAAGCGAATCCTTGCACGTCAAGAAGGCAACCTGACAATGTATACGGCGAATTTGGATTATCTTATTGTTGTTCAAATGGTGTGTATACAATGGGTCTTGACCTTGGCTGTTGTGGCGTCGTTGTGACGACTGTACAAATATACATTACCATACTTGAACACACCGTGACTAAGCTATGGATTATATTCTTACAAACCTTCGTATTTTCAGACGTTTTTACTATGTTAGGGTTATTGTCAAAGCTGCTTTGTTATAATTTCACAAGTGATATTATAGGTACCTAATTGCAGCTTAATATTGACAATCGCATTATTTTCGTCTCCATATCACGGGCCATATCATTAATAGTGCCTCGTTAGTAAGGTATTGTTTTTAACTATTTTAGGGACCATAATGTATACCAGTAGTTCTGCGAACAGTAGACCTCGCGAGCACAAACTTGTATAAAACTTTTTTAGGAAATTTTTAACAAATTTCTCTTTTTTTCAATTCAGAACTTATTGTTTTCAAAGCCGGGCATGTAACTCCTAACATCACTTTTCGATAACTATTACGGTTTCAGACTTCGCCTGAGTGGCCCTGAACAAAACAAAACTCATCCTAAAGGCAAGTCAAGAGTCCTTGACCTTATACGACTTTACCGATTTTGCTAATATTCGAAATTCTTGCTCAGAATTTTATTTTTCTGCCAAGATTTATCAAAATCGGCAGCTAAATGGTGTCGCAGCATACTTCCCCCCCTTTTTAAGGGAAATACGCCTCCAAAGAAATATCTCCGATGTTAACGGGATTATATTCAGTAATGACCTAGTCATAAACATAAAAAACTAATAATCTCCTAGTGATATGATAATTTAGCCTAAAACCCTGCTTAAAAACGGCTGGGGCCCACTTTCTTTATACCGTTATGTATCGCTATTTTTCATATGATTTGAAGTTGCATTTAACCTATTCTTGATTTAAATTGTTAGTACTTATAGGTAAACTTATTTAAACCGTAAACCCACAGTAATCTGACAGCATAATGTATCTGGCACCATAAATCAAGCTAGTCCAATGTGAACAATCCGTCCCCGGTCCCACCCAAGTCTGGTCCTTACGAGGATATAAACTACATACCGAACGGTAAAACTGATGGGCATCTGACCCCGCTCGAATATACGATACGTGATAAAATGTTAAATACCACAAATATAATTTATAATGACAAATTACCGTTCTGTTTATCGAGATATGGTACCATAAACTTGCTATAACATTTCTAGTTCTAATTAGATGTTCATACAGCTCTATAATGATTTATGTCTATCGTTGCGCATCAAAGAAGCGTGTCTTCGAGACATACGTTCACCTCACTGGTTACTTCAGCGTCGGTCACTGGGGCCTTTAAACCAAAACACAACAAGCTGATCAATTAAATATCTGGGGGCCTGTTTCTCAAAAGATACTCCTCTGTTTTTTTTTATTTGACGACCTCTATGGCGCTGCGGGCGACGGTTCGCCTGCGACGCAGGAGGTTGTGGGTTCGATTCCCGCCTCGGAACAAATATTTGTGCGATCTGCAGATATTTGTTCAGGGTGTTCTGGGTATTTTCTATGTATAATAAAAAATATCTATCTATGTAATAAAGTAACAAAAATAAAAATTAATAAAATTATATAAAGTATATCAGTTATCTAGTACCCATAACACAAGCTCTGCTTAGCTTGGGGCTAGATAATGTTGTGTGAACTATCCAGCATTATTTATTATTTATTTTATTATTATTTATTATATGGTAGTAGCCAAGTTACTCGTGTTTTCCCTCTCGTGTCCCTTCGTCTGTACCTCCAAAATGGCTCAACCAATTTTGATTAAGTCTTTATTGGTATTTATCTCTAAACGTGCTTTACCGATTTGGATGCTGTTTTTTGTAAACGATTAATACGACCTCAAAGTAGGTTCTTAGATAACAGTCACATATTGTGCAGGAAACTAAAACTGAGTTTTTATGTTTTTTTTTTCAAAATTTCATCTCTCTCTGATTATTTACTAATAGGTGAAATGTAACATACTCGTATTTTAATCCTCTTGATTTTTAGACCTATATTGATGTCATAGATACCATTTTAGTTAGTTATTTTTGCATTTGCCAGTATAATAGATTTTTCAACATTTGTGGTACCCTGGTACCCTAAGCACTATCCGGGTCATGAAAATTCTAATGATATGCCTCATATATCAAAATTCACACCACCGTTTAGGTGCAACGCGGTACCTATTCAATATGTTTTTGCCACAAACATAAAAGCCTACATGCAAAGATACACGCCAAACACATGAAAAGGCTGACCAGAAAGCCGAGAAAAAAAATAACAAAATTACCATTGCCACACTCGTAATTTGTAGCTTCGAGAAATAGGCCCCTAGTGACACGAACATAGTTTAGTTACCCTTTTAACATTATTCATTTTACGTGTTTTTTTTATATTGTTTTTTAATGTAATTTGGATACTTTTTAGTTGATTAGGCTGTGCGTTGGACCTCGGTCAGTCAGTCAGTCAGTCAGGACATTGCCTTTTATATATTAGATTCGTTCTTATTATTGCATTTTCATTGTTATGTTCCTGATAACTTATAATTCACAGCTCAGCCACCAACTTATATCCTGTCTGGTAGACATGGACATTCTCTGTCTTAAGCATATTAAACCATAATCGGCGTCTTTTTACCTACTCAGTAGCCAAAAGAGTTTCTAAGAAATCCTGACACCTAATTCGTGCCTGGAATTGTTTTCGAGGCACCACACAGGCGCTTCTACTAGTAGTCAAAGTCAGAAAATATAAAGTATTTTATTCATTGAGATCATTTTGAATCGTCTTATAAAATAAGTTTACTCCTGTTCCAAGTTCCAATGAAGAAGCCTGTTCCAGCTAAAAAGGATCATCAAATAAAGCCAAGCCGTGTTTGTTGCCTGATTCTATGAGGTTTGTTTGTGTTACAGGAGTCAATTTAGTTTATAAGACGATTTAAAATGATCCTTGTGATATAAATGAATAAAATACTTTTCACTTTGACTTTAGTACCTACATCTTACAAAGATAATAACATGTTCGTCAACCATGCTTCATTACGGACGTAGAATTCCGCTGTCTTCCTCATTAGTAGAGACCTCACGAGCTACTCAGTAATCACTTGGAATACGTGAATCAGTAGTATTGCCCTTTTGTGGAAATTTAATAGTCAAGCATTTCCTATAAATCGTTAATTGTAAAGCTCATAGAATTGCCCGTATGTTGATAGAAAAGACATATCGGTTTGTGATAGATTTGGTTGGTGGTAAATCAAACCGTGTTGTGGTGTATCCAGCCTAAGAATAGAACCCTCCGTCTCCTCTCGTGGAAGGCCTTAAAGGCGACTAAAGACAGACGGAAGGTAGATGGTGCAACTCCTCGATGGAATAGTAGACTGGCCGAGCTTAGACAAATTTCCATCGGCACACGGCTTTGATCAAAAATTTACGAAAAGCTTGTATAACAATATATCTATATATTTTAATAAAAATCTTATTATTTAGTGAGCCAGCACCTTTGACCAAAGTAAAAAGTACTTTGGTCGAAGGCTAGAACAGCGTTTGTAATGCTGTACAATCAGTTGTAAAAAATCGGGATTTTGTTGCCCACAAATTCCAGTCCCAAATTGATGCTATACACCGCGGCCCCGACCAGCCTTCTTTCCTTAAAAGAACTTGATACTGAGTCATCGTGGCCTTATCGAAGGATCCAGGTTGTCAGGTAAGGCAACTTGTCACATTGTCTGCTTTCTTCATGAAGAATTAATTTGGTCTTTATTGCCTTTCTTTGCTGTTTTGACGGTCGAGTTGACGAACGATTAATATTTCTTTAAGAATGTTTTGCAGGCCCGTCAATCTGCTGCTGTTAAGACATAATTTTATTTACAATGTTTATATTAATATAAAAATTGCAAAAGATCAAAGTTGCACAGCCGGCTATGGAGAGAGCTATGCTCGTAGTTTGACTACGTGGTAGAATCTGAAATGAAGAGATCTGTAGAAGTGTATTTGATTTTACATACCAACATATTTATTTAACGCTTATCCCCCCGTAGTTTATTGATGTCCGTGGCATCACCTAGGCCCTAACTGAAACACGCGCGCTGCACCGCACCTAGGTCTGGTGCAGCTAAGCTGAGACAGGGACCTATTTGAACCCACACAGCACATGTCTGCCTAAGAAACCAGATTTTAGTTTAGTTTTTATTAAAATTATTATATCTCTTATCCACTCTTTTTTTTCTTTTTCCTGTGTTATGTGTGTGTTGTGTTCTTTTATGGAAAATAAACAAATTTTCTTTCTTTCTTCCTAGTAAAACTAAGAATTAATCGGCTTATTTTTTCAGCACTTTGTTTGAGCTAAAAAACTGAGTTTTTCGCGGCGTATATTGTGGTAGAAAGTTACATTTTTGATGCATTCTCTTAATTTTTAGAAACATTGTATGTGTATTTTAAATTACAGCGCTAATATTAGCTATTATTAAACGACCCAAATAGATAAACCCTAAATATACCTACAGTATATACAAGTGTAGGCCCTCCCTTGTGTAAGGTAACGAACTCCTCAAACCTCAGAGCATTGCAGGCCTACGAACGTATCCGAACGGTACCCTCCCGTGAAACAAGCGACGTTAATTGTATGATACAACACACTAATTAACCATGAAGGCTGTGTTTTGTGCTGCCGATTTCTTAAATAGGATTGTTTGATTGTTACGACTGACGTGGGTAATGAGTAAACGAAAATCAACCAATGGACCTTAGGTCAACATTCACAAGGACTAATAGGTACACTAGCAGCTCTGATATATGGACGACCTCGCCACGGCGGAAGAGCAACCACCTGAGGCGCGGCAGGTGCTGGTTCGATTCCCACAGCGGACCAATTTACATGATCTGTAAATATTTGATCCGGTTCTGGGTGTTGTGGTACCTAAAGTAGTTCCTGATATTTACGTAACAGGGAATCCTAGTGTGGGATCAGGACTAATGTATGGACTGTCTGGTGTTATAATGCCGAACATACAGATAGAACCCAACGTAAAAATATACAGAGTTATACATAAGTATATGGACATGTTAAATTCCAGTAATTTAAATAGCGTGTAAGTTATTTGAAAACGTAAAAGAAACAAATAAATAAAGGTAAAACTTTATGCCTTCATCTCTACAACTTGAACTTTATATTTGAACTAGTAGAATGCCCGCGACTTAGTCCTGGTGGAGTTTTTTTCATACAATTTTCAAAACCCCGCTGCACCGCCTTAGGGAGTTAGTTTAGGAAATTGCTTTCTTAATTCACCTCTATACTACAAAAAAAGGAGTGCAGTTACCTTACAAATTTTAGGTCTCTAGGACTTACGGTTTAAACTGTGCATTGATAGTCAGTCAGTGGAGTCAGTCAGTCAGTCACGCAACGATTTTTTTATATATATTGATGATATTTAATTTAAAACCTGCACCTACATATTCAATTGTATGAAACGTGTGAGCCAACTTCAAATGGGATGATCACTCAATGTCCCATACAAAACCTTATCTGATGAAGCTTATGATTCTCATATGAATTCTGTCCAAACAGGTTTGAATCGATTTTCGAAATTGCCAAACATCGATACCAGATTCGGTACCGATAAATAATTCATGAGTATCGCACAATAGGTACTGCAGAACCGATATTTATAGTTTAATGGTGAAACGATCTTGAATTTTTGGTTACTGCCTACAAAAATTAGAAGCTTAAATATAGCCTATGGATTATTTAAACTCCATTTTGAGGGAACCGTTCATCTTTATGTTCGCACATTATATCTTCAGATTCAGTTCTCAGAACGCATAATTCATCTTAAGGACACTTCCGTCTGGAAGTGATTTGGATCAGTTGGGCTACCTTTAGATCGTTAGCAGCTGGTATGGCTTACATCCTTGTTGTTTGTGAATAAGAGCTTGGACTTTAAACAATTTGTATTTTCATAAGTACCTAGGTCACTATTGCACTAGAACACAAAATCTCTTGTTTGCTTGTAGACTTTTTGCGATGCATCCAAATCAGTTTTTACGCCCCCTTTGTATTGTTCACAACGAGATGACGCTATTGTATGCCAATTGAACAGCATCTACTGCGTGTGGTCTTAGCAAACAAGCCTTGCGTTTAGACGATTGCGGAGCTCAAGGTGGTTTCTGTTTTGTGCATCTATAAATGAATATAGCATACATGGATGCAAATAATTGTCAAATTGGATTACTCTTAAAATTCAAGTAGTTACTTGGTGGGGTGCTTAGTTCCCACCGCGACCTCATCTGTTGGTTAGTAACGATGTGGCCGACGATGGAGTGTAAAGGTCTAGAAGGCACCTACATATTCACTCTTGACTTGAAGAAACCCAGTTACAGTTTTCAGGAAAGATAGACGACGGTAGTGTGTTCCAGTCCTTAGCAGTTTGTATTTTAAAGATGGAATCGAAACGGTTAGTACGAATAGAGGGTCATTTCAAACATAAAAAACAAAATCAAAATTAGTTCATCCGTTTGGGAGCTACGATGCCACACATAGACACACACACACACACACACACAGACACGTCAAACTTATAACATCCCGTCGTTTTTGCGTCAGGGGTTAAATAGAGATGGTAGACTTAGAGATACGTAGACGTAGATGTTAGATCGTGAAGCTCCAGGGCAAATTCCCCGATTTTTTATCTGTAGAAGAGCAAAAGATGCCACTTTACGGCGGTGCTCGAGACTCTGGATCTTAGTCTCCGCCATATGTTGCTAGAGTTGGTGTTTGGCCAAGTCATCCCAAACGTGGCAGCAGTACTCCATAACAGAACAAAATGCCTAAAGTATCCGCTAGGGGCGCTGATCAGCAGTGTCATCCATATTACACTACAACATACGATCATTTCAATATTTTTTTGAAACTCAGACTATTAGCAGAGTAACCAAGAAAGAACCGTTAACACGAAGTAGATAGTAGTAGTTACTAACACAATTTTGATATCATATTCAGTGAAATATTTTGTATTCCATGTATGTAGGTAAATTCTAATAGTTTCTCTGAACTAGAACTTAATGGAGATAAGATCTTTGCCAATACAGGTAGATCCTGGTTCACGTTTTAACCTATTAGAATATGAATGAACATACCTCTCATACATTATGAATCGTAAAATGTTCATTCAACATGCGTACAAGTTCTTATCTCAAACGATACATGCTCTTGCGCAGCCGAGATTGAGTAAAACCGAGCACCTATACAACTCAACAAGCCTGGTTACATCACTATTACGTAAACATTTTGACATCGTGTCATCTCTATTATTACATTACTATAAGTCACCATTATAATTAGACCTATGTGTTTGAAACGAATGAATGACAACGTACTAGCAAAAAAGCTCAGGTGTAATTTGTTAAGTAGATATCCGTGGGAAAAACGCCTAGACATTGGAGTAAGTCGTTCGACACTTTGTTCTATGTAGATCAACTGATACAGGTTCGTTTTCTACACACGTTTTCTTAATAAGATTTCTTAATTGCTTTAAGCCGCACGTTTGTGTGATGCAAATGCTCTGTGTGCTATAGGAATTTCAATAAGAGAGGAGTATAATTAATAGAACAAGCACTTTAAACTAAAGCCCGACTACGGTGAACCACAACGTTAGGTACCTATGTAAGTACGATATTTTTATAATATATCCCCCCCCCCCCTTTTTATATTGATTTTGTTCTAATAAAATGTAGCGTATGTCACCCGCACCGTAATAACGAATCCATTGACACCACCTTCATCAAAATCGGATGAGTATGCTACGGTGGAATATTCGTAGATACATATACAGCTAAAAACATAACCTTCCCTTTTGGCTTTGCAGTAATCGGGAAAAAACTAAGTAATTCTCATAGAATCTCACAATCACAATGCGCGTGTATGACCAAGCACTATTACAATCACTCGAATTTTAGCCACGTAATTGAGTTAAATTATATTTAATGGCCATGGTAGTCTCGGCCTGAGAATAGGATTCCTCCAACTCCTTACTAACTAAGGGATGGCTAGGGGCTGACACGCGCGTTGCCGACCCTTTTTAAAAATTCCAAACACCCCTTTTGAAGAACTGCATACTGCAGTCACTTGGGAAAACCTCAGCGGGAGATCATTCCACAACCCGAGTTATCGCGGGAGGAAGTTCCATACAACTTGTACATAATACAAGTTGAAGAAAAAAACTGAAGAACGTCTGCTTAGAATAAAACACTATGAAGTTTTAAGTACACAAAAAAATATCTATTTTAATCAAGCGTCTACAATTAAATGACACGCCAAACAAATTCGTTTCTTGACCCGCAAAAACAAATGACATCGATTTATAAATAAAGCTATGTTCACATAGTAAATTAAGCCGCGGTCTTGATAGAACAATGTCTTACATTCGTCCTTTAATGTCACTTTTATTAATAGCGATTGCGTATGTTTTACTTATTTGCGTATAACGTGGTAATCGACCTTCGTGAATTTTGTAGTTCCTGACCGGAGAACGAAAATAAGGTAAAGTATGAATTTGCCTAAATCTAAATAGCTTGTTTCTTTTATACTCAATTTCAAACTGAAATAAATGCACATTTAGAGTTTTTCTCGTTTTAACTTCTTAATTCAAGGAGTTAAATCACGTCGAGTCTTTATTTAAAAATAAACTATGATTAAACTTGTGGGCAAATTTACATGGTATAAGATTTGTTTGCGAGATTTGAAAGATAGTGAATGTGGGTTAAGAATGAATGAGTTACTCGTCAAATGTCTTCTCTACGCCGACGACCAAGTAATACTTGCGCCGTCCGCGGATGAGTTACAAGAGATGGTAACAATTGCGCATGAATGTTTTGAGAGGAAAGGAATTAAAGTAAACGTAAGTAAGACGAAAGTAATGGTTTTTGAAAGAGATGAACTAATGACGAAATGTGATGTTTTGATTGGTGGAGAAAGAGTGGAACAAGTAAAAAAGTTTGTATATTTGGGAACTTTGTTCACAAGAGACGGCAAGCATGAAGATGATATTGAAAGGAGAGTAAATGCTGGAAACCAAGTGAATGGGGCACTTCACGCCTTTATGAGTAGTCGGAATGTGTCCAAGAAGGCACGACTGGCCGTGCATAGAGGGGTGTTAGTACCGACACTAATGTATGGTAGCGAAAGTTGGGTATGGCAGAAGAAACATGAAAGTAGAATAAATGCAGTGGAGATGAGAGCTTTGAGAAGTATGTGTGGTGTGACTTTGAGAGATAGAATAAGGAATAGTGTGATAAGAGAGCGTTGTGAAATTAAAGAAGACGTAGTGACTAGGATTGAGAAAGGTATGCTTAGATGGTTTGGGCATTTAGAAAGGATGGACGATAGTAGATTGACGAAACGGGTACACAAGACGAGCGTGAATGGGACAATGGGAAGGGGAAGACCTCGGCGAACGTATTCAGACCAGATCGGAGACGTTCTGGAAAAAGGCCAGGTCAAGAGTACCCTGAACCGACGAGCATGTATGAAGAATGTGATGAGAGTGAATGAAGCAAAAGAGGTGTGTCAGGATCGTAGCAAGTGGAAATCCGTGGTCTCTGCCTACCCCTCCGGGAAACAGGCGTGAGTTTATGTATGTATGTATGTATAAGATTTGTCCTGGCTACTTGTCTTATTTAGGAACTAGTCAAATGCCCGTGACCTTGTCCGCGTGGAGTTTTTCCAAACAAATTTCAACACCCCCTTAGAGGGGAAATTCCTTTTTAGTGCATCCGCAGCGACCACAAAAAAAGACACCTTCAAAATTGAATGTCTCTACAACCTACGGTTTAGCTGTGCGTTGATACTCAGTCACTCATAGTAAGTCACTCATAGTCAGTCACTCATAGGCAGTCACTCATGGTCACTTCTCTCACGCAACGATTGTATATACATATATTGATGAGTGCGTTAGTCGAGTTTGTCGTGGGTCAGCATCAATGGCGGCGATGAGCTCACCACTGATCACGTCGTTATTCCCACTTATATGTGACCCGAGCGATGTCGCTTGTATAAAAACCAACAATATATGAGATTGTATTACGACTGTAGAAATGGAATCGCTCGAAGCGAATGCCACTTGGCTAGGCCGGCAGTTTTATTTGTGTGTAACTAAAAAATAAAAACCAATTATTTCTCAGAATAATATTAAGTACCTAGACTTCATTCATGTGACGTGGCTTTGGTTTATTACTTGACAAATAGCCTTAAAACTTGACTCCCACTTCAGTCAACTTACTTCCTTCCATTCATGTTCGCAAAAACCTGAGTCACTTTATATTCAATGCGTCATTAGACACTGAGAGTTACGTCCTCAAACGTGGGTATCCGCGGGTCACATCATGTCACATGAGACATTGAGCTTTTCGAAGGCGAGTTTACAGGGGCACTCGTGACGTTCGTACAAAGCTGCAGAATGGAAACTAATGCCTGTCCGTTTTGATTTGTGTCATTATGGGAATAAACAATTTTAGCTTCTTAAGAGTACAAAATTGTTTAGAATATACAGCCTGCATTGTTTTTTTTATACCCCTTAGAATGACGGAACAAGCAGATATCCCACCTGATGTTAAGCGGTACCCTCTGCCTATAAGCACTGCATTATCACATAGGTCACGTCCACCTAGGACGCGCCCTATGTGGCATTGCACTGCACCCGCCACCCTGAGACATAAAGATGAAAAGTCTCATGTGCCTGTAATTTCACCGGCAACCATACCCTTCAAACCGGAACACAGCAATGCGAGCACTTCTACTTTGCGGCAGAAATAGGTATGGTGGTAGTACTTCCCCGGACGAACTCTTTCACAAAAAAGCTCTACTACTACTAAAAATGCCTAAAATGGTCCTGTTACTATTTTACACAATCCAATAGTCAATATTTTAAGAAGAGAGGGTCAGGGCGTTTGATCCTCTCACAATATAAAGACTATCAGAAAGGTTAAAAAACGCAGCTTCATAGGACGGGCGTTAAGGACCTATTAAGAAACAGTTATAAGTAAGTTAAACCGGTGTTTATTCATAAATAGTGAAAAGCCTGTGAATTCGTAAACGTGGTTTTTTTTCATACAAACTTCAACACCTTAGCGGGTGAGTTTTGTAAATTCTGGTCTTTATAGTGCACGCACGCCTAATAGCATAAAAGGAATGTACCCTCCAAACCCTCGCTGCGGTCGTGTGTATGTGTGTGGTGTGGTGCGTCGCGTTTATCGTCGACGATATCGTGTCATGTCAATTATTTATTCTGTGGTCATGTCACTATCGTCCAATAAAGCAATGTCAAAAATACAATGTTTGGATGTTTTTTACTCAATAACGCAAAACGGCTGAACAGATTTTGGTAAAAGGTATACATACCGTTCGTTCGTGTTGTATGAGGTAGTGCTGGCCTCTGGTGTCAGAGTTTGTCAAGCCGCCCGAGGGCCTCTGAGATGGCTTATCGACTGCTATTAATCAATAACAGCCGGGACCGACAGCTTAACGTGCCCCCCGAAGCACAGAGCGATGGAAATCCGCACAAAACTTAGAAAAGTCATTGGTGCGGAGCCTAGGATCGAACCCGTGGCTTGGTATCATTTTAAGCCCTTAGGTCACATCTCTATGGTTTCATCCCTCCACACCCCCAGGTGCATGGTGGGTCTGAAGTGTAGAAAAATTACGACCACAGCAGGAGAATATTAAAGTGCGTGGTGTAAAGTCGTAATTTTTCTAAACAGATAGAATATGACCTGGATTGAGCTTTAAGCTACTTTTTATCAGGGTAAAATGCAAGCGAAGCCACGGGCGGACACTAGTAGTTTGTAAAACGTTATTTTTCATCTTTAATTCCGTGAAGCGTGAAGTCCCCCCGGCTCATTCGCCAGCCGAACGTGGAGCGCGCGTGCTTCGCATAACGATGTATACGAAACACTTAGGTTCAATGTCACTTCAATCGCGATTTATGACAATAATACCAACGCCAAAATATTTCAATGAAGTACATTTACAGATAGAATAATACAACTACTTAATACAAGTAGATATGAACAAAATTGAATAAGCACAAATGAAACAGTTGAGATATCTGTAGAATGTTTGGCTAGGAAAAGCTTAGTTTATAATAATGTTCGTTATTTATGACCTTAATTCATTGACCTCAAAGTAAATAATAGTAGTAGTAGTAGAGCTTTTTTGTGAAAGAGTTCGTCCGGGGAAGTACTACCACCATACCTATTTCTGCCGCAAAGCAGTAGTGCTCGCATTGCTGTGTTCCGGTTCGAAGGGTAAGGGTGTCGGTGAAATTACAGGCACATGAGACTTTTCATCTATGTCTCAGGGTGGCGGGCGCAGTGCAATGCCACATAGGGCGCGTCCTAGGTGGACGTGACCTATGAGGTAATGCACTGTTCATAGGCAGAGGTTACCGCTTAACATCAGGTGGGCCTCTTGCTTGTACCGTCATGCAAGTAGAATTAAAAAAAAAACAAAAAAAAATGGACTTCAGACATCGGCGCTGAAAAAGCGTCCGAAATAAAAGAGAGACAAAACGTATAAAGAGGGTCTCTATTCTGACAAGTTTTATTCGTGCATTGCTGCTTGATTATTCAACAGTGTATTGAACTCATTTGTCTTGTTTTGTATACTAAGCATTCTTGCATACGGCTCACCTGTTGGAAAGTAGCTACCGTAGCCTACGGACGCCTGTACCACGTGGCCGCCCTCTGAACCCCATACTGTAGCCTCTAGAGAAAACCTCGGCAAGGAAATTATTCCACAACTTGAATGATAGCGGGAAGAAATTCCCCTGGAACGGTGCGCGACCACATTAACTCCAAAGTGTGAGAATGAACATGTTGATGGCGATATGGTTACTAAATCATGAAAAATAAAAAAATAATTTATAAGAATGTTTTTAGATCATGTATTCAAAATGTTGTGGATTAGACTTGATTGAAATGTTGCTAATAGCAACGAAAAGAAATATAAAAATTTAAAAACCCACATTGTAATGAACTGATTTTGATAAAACATGTCTGAGAACCATCGCTAGAAAAAATGCTTTCAAATTAAAAAAACGCATTAAAATCAATCCACCCGTTTAAGAGCTACATACAGACAGACAGACACACACAACGGTCAAACTTATAACATCCCTCTTTTTGCGTCGGGGGTTAAAAATAGAAGAAAACTTCGTTCGCGTGCAAAAGGGCTTAAGCGTCCTCTCATCGCACTATGGTAATATAGGAAAAGTAATAGTAACAGCCTATCTGGGGCCCAATTCTACTAAACCAATTGTATTTAAATTGTTAATGAATTGTCTCATAGCTCATTTACACTCGCGTACGAGTCGCGAGGCGAGGGACGAGGCGAGGGGCGAGGTGCGAGTGTGAACAGACGCTCGTAGCTCGCCTCGTCCCTCGCCTCGTCACTCGCGGCGCTCGCGTCCGAAGCGGTTTTTGGGGCACGAGTCAAAGGACCTCGCGTCGCACGCGAGTGGATGTTTACATTCGCCCTCCCGCTTCATTCTGGCTTCTACATCGTGCTTCGCAGGTTGTGTTTAGTTTTAACAAAAACGCAGTAATCGTATAATGGATTGGTTGCAAGACGAAACATTTAAGTTCATAGAACTATTTCAAAAAGAACGAATAATTTGGGACCCTTAACATAAATGCCACAAGAACAGCCAAAAAGTAAGCGATGCATGGGCGAGATTGTCCGAACAAATGGGAAGATCTCAAACAGAATTAAAAAATAAGAAAAATTATCTCATGGCTACATTTCGCCAGCTACTCCGGCGCAAAAAACAATCAGTAAGATCCGGCGCAGGAGAAGATGATATTTACAAGCCAGTGTGGTTGTATTACGATGCTATGGAAACATTTTTGGCATCCATTTACGAGTGTAACTTGTTGTTGCTGCTAAGACTTCGACGTCCTCCATTGTTGCTAGCTCAAAGACGACTGAACTCAGCACGCGAGTGTAAACAGGCAACTCATTTACCATCGATCAACACGAGCCTTGCACGAGGGACGAGGCGAGCCACGAGGCGAGGGACGAAGCGCGAGTGTAAAGCCCGTATCATACTTGTCACTGTTGACACTTTTGGTATTCTACTAACTTCAATGGTTTTTCAATTGCATTATAATTGTAACCATTTAGAAACAATCGTAAAATCCTTATTCGTTAAAATTTGTAAAATCATAAAAGCAGACTACCATTTTTAGTGACAATTGTAATTGAATTGTAATTGCATAGTATAAGAATGGATTTTCCTTAAAAAATAGAAGAATTAACATAACATAACATAATACCCAACAGTTACATACATAGTCCTGAACTCCTGATCCCACACTAGGATTCCCTGTGTCGCCCCTGAACAATTGGGCCCCTGGACTAGGACACAGACAAGCAGATGAACTAGGATGTCAAGCGAAGCGGTCGCGCTTCAGTAGACGCGTAGCAAAAGCAAGGCTGGCGTGTGGTCAGTTGTGCTGTGACCATCCTTTGAAGGTCTCCTGTCACGTGGTCAGCCGATGAATACAACTTAGTTGGGCTGGTTTCGGGAAACTACGCCATAATTATCTTCTCATCACGAATAGGCTGCGTCCAACCCAGGAAAATATTCATACAAAAAAAAAAATACTTCGCACCGCACGAAACAACCGTTTTTAAAATAATAGTTTAAGCTTGTAAAATATAGATAATTTTACAAAACCCCTACAGTAAATCCTCGGCTTTGTAGTATTTATTTTATTTATCTAATTTTTTACCCAGATTATAATAAACAATTGAATTTAGACAAAATTTAGAACAAACTAATTAAAACTTTTTACTTATTTTACTAATTGCAACATATAGTTTTTTTTTTATAGCGAGAAAATATTGTGCTATCTTATTTCTAGTAGAGTGATCCTTCGGAATTATATTAAGTATCAATGTATATTTTTTATTGAATATTTTGCTTGATTTAGTCAGTAAAAATCAAATCTACAATTACGAATTTTGCGGCATACCCTATTCACTCCCCATAGGGGTGTGTTGAAGTTTGTATGGAATAAACTCCACGTGGGCGAAGTCGCGGGTATTCTACTAGTAAAGTATATAATGAAGTAACGTAACGCGATCCTAATTAGCGGAAGCTGACCGTACTGAGGCGGTCGACCTCAGGTTCATCTCAACCGAGGGTGCTAATGAAGTACACGACAGGTAAGTACTCAAGGTGGACAGGAGGATTAACTCTCACTCTTGATCGTTTCTCGCTGGCGGTCGATTCATTGGAATTTTTGCTGCGTAGCATAGTTTCAAGGTATTATCAGTTAATTTTTCCTCTTTGTAAATGTACCTGCCCGGTAAATTTTCCTAAATATCAACATCATTATCTAGCAATCGCCGCCTGCATTTCTAGTATATTACTATTTTCATGATGCTGCGCATTTATAGTGCCTCAAAGAAGTTCGCCGGGACGGACGGCTTTCATGCCATTATCCGTAAAAATACCACATCTCTCATAAGCAGAGTAAGGCTGCGTTTCCATTGACGCGGAGTTGGGCGGAGCGGTGCTTAGCGGTGCATGAATTGACCAATCACTATGCTCGAAATCTCTGCTCCGCTTCAATGGAAACAGCACGAGCGGAGCGGGGCAGAGCTGAACGGATATTCATATAAAATAAGCGAGGTGATGCGGAGCGGAGGACAGCGGGGCGGTGCGTAGCGAGGTGATGCGGAGCGGAGGACAGCGGGGCGGTGCGTAGCGAGGTGATGCGGAGCGGAGGACAGCGGGGCGGTGCGTAGCGAGGTGATGCGGAGCGGAGGACAGCGGGGCGGTGCGTTGCGGAGGGTAGCTAGGAGAGCTAAAAGAAAGATATAAAAGGATTGCTTTTTTCTTTTTAAGCGACAACATGACATATGCTCTTTCTGAAAGATGGAGACAAACTGAGCTCAAAATTGCGCAATTCCAAAGTTAGCTCCACTCCGCTCCGCTCCTCTCCGCTCCGCTCCGCTCCTCTCCTCTCTGCTTCAGTGGAAACACTTACCACTTTTCACCGCTATTCTCCGCTCATCTCCGCACAGCTCCGCGTCAATGGAAACGCAGCCTTAAGGGCAGTTACAACGGATTTGGATCATTCTGTGGGTGATCAACTGATAGAATAAATATTTTATTTATTAATAGAGTTCGCCTGTGGCTTCAAACGCTTTTTACCACGGTAAAAAGTAGACATAGCTCAATCCAGGTCATAATCTGTATACCAAATTAAATCGAAATTGGTTCAGCCGTTTCGACGTGATTGAGTAGAAAACATAAAAACAACGTCATTTATGGTAATAGTGGGATTTTGGTTTCTTCCTTACAAAGTAAGCAGGTATTATATTATATAACTTTTTTTTTTTCTAGTAGATAGACAGTGTCTTTTATATTATATTTATTTAAAATTAGTCAGGTATGACTAGCAAATGGGTTTTATTGTATTCCGAAAGAAAAATATTTAGAATGAATCGATTTTAACTTACCCAAAATCATTTGTTGCGAATCCGAGATATTCCGAGCTTTGATTTTTCACATCGTTTGGTTCTATGACTTTTACAACTTGTTTCTTGTGGCTAGCTCAATTTATCAGTCAGTAAACTTAATTTCCCTGACACAAAAAGGAGCTTTTTGACAAAAATCTTCATTATTTTGAACAAATTGTAGCACAGCGTTCTTACGACATAGATAACAGCAGCGTGGATGTTGTCTATAAGTAGCAGTTTATTTCGCAACCAGCCCATAGGTAGTAAATAATCACCTACTACGACCTAGGAAGGAATGCCTGCCTCCAGCTGTACCTATACCTAATACTGGCCCTAGGTTGTTGCGAGATTACATACCGATACTTATAAATGGACAATAAATTGATGCTGATAGATAACTAGGCGATCAGAATTGACGCTTAATAATAAGTATTGAGTGAGTTGGAAAGTTGTAGCTCACATTAGGAGAGGTCTATGTTCAGCAGTGGACTAAATTTGTGCGATGACGATGATGCTGTCTAGTATCTCCTTCAAAACCAAGTCGATTAATTATCATATTTTAACCCCCGACGCAAAAACGACGGGATGTTATAAGTTTGACGTGTCTTTGTGTGTGTCTGTATGTGTTTCTGTGTGTGTGAGTGTGTGTGTGTGTGTGCGTGTGTGTGTGTGTGTGTGTGTGTCTGTGTGTGTGTCTGTCTGTGGCATCGTAGCTTCCGAACGGATGAACCAATTTGAATTTTGGTTTTTTGTTTGAAACGTGAATTAGTTGGGAATATTCTTAGGTATGTTTGATCAAAATCGGTTCAGACGTTTCATTGAGTTGGGGTTTTTTTATTTTTTACAAAATTAATTACTTGTTTATTGTACGCCTTCTTTTTAATTTGTTCAAAACTTCTAACAGATCCAGTGCATCCCAAAGTTGCCTAAAGGAGATTAAGGCCTTAAAGACAAAGCATTGTACCACCTTATATTGTATATTTTTTTTCTGTTTTTTGTATGGTTTACAATAATGATAATATTGATGCATCTATAAGAGATTCAATCAAAAACTGTTATTCATCGTGCTAACACACTTTCTAGACTAGAATATACTTCAAATAATATGTATATAGGTGAATAAGGAAATGCAAAAAAGAAAGAGCCATGAAAGTTTAATTGGTTTCATTTTCGCATTACTAAGCCTTCCTGGCGAGCATAACATTTAAAAGCTTCGAGACATGCTCGCCTAGTAAACCTCAACTAGTAGTAATAGCCCTTAGGTATTTGTGTCGCTGATTTCCCCACGGGTATATGAGTATACATTTGATAGGAGTCTTAGATTTCTTCTTAAACATTTCCGGATGTATGTTGAGACCGATTTTTATAATCTCATGGGAAGTGCGGTTGTTGTTAATATACATTTAAAAGCGCTGATTATTTTATGGGCTATTATAAATAATGACTTGGCGACTAATACGGGCTACTATAAATCATGACTTAGCGATTAATTAGGTCTCTGTAGATTGTTTTTTGACTATTTTGACTAATTTTAAGCAAATAAATCTTGGGACCACGAGCTTGGGATCAACTTATCACAGGCCTTAGTATAGATAGAAATAGTCTCTCGGTAGGTTGGGTTTCATAAGAAATTAAACTATAGATAATAGTCGTCAGTATAATAAATATGATAGAGATAAACTAATCTTAAACCGAACACGCACTATTAAATTACGCCAAAATAAAATATTTTATTCCGTAATCATATTATTTTGAATTTCAAGCTTGTGTCAATTGCCAAGTAAAAGAGGCGGAGGGGCGTTCAACTTTTAATTTCGACGACACCCAACACAGTCAGTTACGTAACTAAAACTCATTAGAATATTTGAATCAATTACCAAATTATTTAAACACATTCGTACTTCCTTGTGCTTTGTACGATTCGTCTGTTTGAGCAAGTGTCTCATCCTAACAAACAGCGATTTAAAGAACCTATGACACAGTTTCTAGGAATATGATCGCTTATCGTACGGATGTGACAGACATAAATCTGTACGAGGTTTTACGATTACTAGAAAAACCATGTGACGAATAAGAACCTACTTACTTACACGGTTTTATAACCCGTTGATTTCTAGCTTAAGATATGAACAGGAAAAACGAAATCTTCAGAATGGTACTATATAAACTGTCATGATATGGATACTGCCTCTGTAAAGATCATTGTTATTGGAAATAACGTCAGCTATTTTACAAGCTTTTCTTTTAACTTGCAATGTATGTTTGTTTGTCTGGGTGGAATCCGGGTGGAATCTTGCAACTGAATTAATCCTCGACCGATTGAGCTGAAATTTGGCATAACTGTCAAGTTCCGATGACAATACAATATGATGGTGACAGCGGGCTGATCTGATGATGGAGATGGAAGGTGGATAACAGAACTCCTCGATGGATAATAGTAGACTGGCCGTGTTTAGGCTCATTTTGATCAGCACACGGTTACGATCTCTAATTTTATAAAAGCTTGTATTGAAAAAAATATTTTTCACAAAAACTTATATATATTTGACAGAGCGAAGTAAGGCTTCAGATTCTTATTGCAGGTGGCACCGTTTGTTTGCATGTATGTATGTTTGTAAGTATGTGTGTTTGTCAGACGATAGTTGCAGAACCGTTGATCCAATCTCGATGAAACTTGGCAAGTAGGTAGGTTATGTGAGTTCGAACATGAGCTGGATCGGTAAAGTGGTTTTTGAGCTACGGGATATTCTGTGCTACGGGGGCCAAGAGGTCAGCCAAAAAATCCTTTTTTTTTTTAACGTGAGGAAATGCCTTTATTCATTTCCACCCTCTGAGTAAGCGGGCTGGGGTATGTCGGGCTCGCCTAAAGACGGCACTACCGACTAAAACCTCACGATGTCCCTCTTCCACGGCAGGAGACGGGGCCGCGGGTCCGTTTTCACACTCCACGCAGCCCCGTCCACCGACGTCCGCCCGACACAACTACCTGGGCGGACCCACCTCGGAAGGGTAGAGCCCTTCGTTCAGCTCCGGCGACGCACTGGGACATTCGGCGCGTCACCCCGCTCATTGAGGGCCTTTACTCTAGGGAGCGACTGATGTCCCTACATCAATCGCCCCAGGCCCTCCAAGTGGAGACGGAGTGCGAGCTCGACTAGCTCGCCTCCATGTCCGCGCCCTCCGGAGAGGGGGAGCGAAAGAATCTCTCTCCCTCTCCCTCTCCCTCTCTTCTGCCTCCCGCTGCAACATCACTACCTCGCAGAAGGAGACCACCGCCTCCCAGGAGCCAAAAAAAATACCTAACTCATCTCATACCAACGTACCGATAAACGATACATTGTGAGGTCACGTTCGGGGCGACAAACTATTTATTATTTAAATGGAATGCTACAGCCTAAGATTGCATTCAAAAACATCTCCTGCCTTAATTTAGATTCAAATAAAAGCAGGCAAGTATTTACTATAATTAAGTTGATTAAATTCATTGAAAAAGAACTAAGAAGATGATCCAAAAACAAGTTATGTGTCCAACAGTGATCTTGAATTCACATCTAATGTCAGAGGTTATTGATCTCATAATAATTTGTGGATGGAACAATACATTTTTAAATTAGTTCGTAGGCGCGAGCGCATCTAGTGTCAGGCGGCCATTATTCTTCAATCTAATATAATAACGCCCCCGCCGATTTATACACTTTTTGTACATTTTTTGTCAACGTATGACTAATCACTATGAGGTATTATAAAATAATAATCATCTTGTAACAATAATAATTGCTCATATTATTATTTTTGTTGATGGCCCAGTAATGGCTCGTTTATGTCTAATGTTTATGTTCGTAGACCCTAGTCATAAATTGATGGGTATCATACCAAGCCAGATTGTCATCTCATTCTTTGAGAAACGATCACTGTTAACTATCAAAAACCTCCGAACTTACCAGGCACTACCCGTCTGTAGACACCATTTTATAGAAGACCTTGCTGTTATAACCAATGATCTTATGAATTAAGCTTCTGACCTCCTCACTCCTAAAAGGGATCTTAGTAGGTAATATTCGTAAAATCCTTCGTAATATTTCATAGTTGGTGCCTTCTAGACCTTCGTTCTCCATCATCGACAACGTCGTCACATAACAGGTGGGATTGCTGTCAAACGAAGGTCTCACTCTATCAAGAGCAACACTAAAAAGGCAATGGTTGCTAATCTGTTTCCTGTAACTTGGGGCCACGGTATCCGTTGCAGTCTCGCGTTATTCAATTGTCCTATCTGTTTAGGACCGATTACTGAATGTTGATTTATTGCATAATTTAGAGATAATTGAAGATTAATATGGATACAACTAATTTGAATAATGAGATTGACGATGAGGTGTCTTTCTTCATAGAAAGGGTATACTGAGAAAATCAAGCATAGAGTAAACTTTTAAAATAACCTAATATAACTGATATATAAATCGGAAAGTAACTGTCTCATAGAGCTTACAGACAGAGTTGTTCTCGTTGCAACATTACCTTTTCACGACTAAACGAGTGAACTGCTGAACTGATCTTCATGAAACTCGTCAAAATTATAATGTGTAGGTGTCTTTCGTGTGTATCATGAAAGATATTTTTACTTGAACTTGTTTCTTTTTTCAAGAAAAATAAGATTTTTGTCATGAAATTCTGGTAATTAACCGAACTCTTTGAGCAGAGTGTGCGTTAGAATGGAATACTTAGTTATCTTTTAGGTTTTTTACCAAAGATCTGGTATTCAGCTAGTAAGGTTTTAATGTAATTTAGGACTAAATATCAGTGTAATTTTAAATATTGCACACTCGCATGCAGGCCATGTTTCATGTTTTTATTTGGTTTGCTCAAACCAGGCTAAAATAAATTTAAAAAATAGACGTTTGCTGGACAGTTTACTAGGCTAAAGTAGGTCTAGAAAGTTTTCTATACCTCCATTTTAAACATTAGGTTCTCAAAAGACCAGACGATGGGTACTTAATGGTTTTCAAGTTAAAATCTTAAAAACATATATGTTACGTATTCTATTTTGTCCACCATTCAAGAAACAGAACTTCAGAATTTACAAATAAGGTGCTAGTTGCATAGACGGTGATTTTACTTTATTCAGAACATGTTAAGAGGCTGTCAAGAGCCAAATAGGCTTCTCCTGAACGTATTTTTAGCAAAATCTACACAGTTTATGACAACAATAAAATATATGTTAATATTTATCATATTTCCAAGGGATGATAGAGCTCTAAACACGATTTCAATAAAATTTCTCGTTAATTTTTATCTTGAACTAATTTCTACAATGCGCTTTTAACGTAAATATCTCTATTACCTATCAAAACATTATTGATACACTTTTTATCCCTATAACACTCCTCTGTTTGCGTTGAAGGTTGAAAATAGCATTAATTGTGGATATGATAAACCAATATAGGAGCTCGCTGGTAGAGTACACATTACGAGAGGCTTTTTCCAGCAAGAAAATGATAGGAAAATTTGTTATGGCTTTTTTATATAATATACTATTTTGTACCTTCGACCTCTCTCGAGATCTCTCGCAGAGTCTCGTAAAGTCGCCATGACAAAAGCCTGGCTACCATTTGCGTTCTCTCGATGAGAGGCTGAGAGGTTTCTACACCTACATGCGTCAGTAGGTAACTCATATTTGCATATGCTCTACGAGTTATGTCATGGCTACCTTATCGAATTGGCATCTATGCTTACCTCTTTTATATTACACCTACATTATTTAGGCTACCCTAATATATTCCAAGGATATACCAATTTGGTAAGATTTTGATTGAAGGTTGTGTCGGCTAGTTTTATCAAATTTGATCATTGACATTGGTTTCTATTTATATGATAATTTAATGTTTTTGTTGAAAAACACCTTTTCCAAAACGAGCTTTTGTTAAATTATTGATCAGAACCTGTTGTTGTACATACAAACATACATAGACACACGCCTTTTTCCCCGAAAGGGTAGGCAGAGCCGCAAATGGATTCTTTTCACGTGGGTTGCACCATCGTGGGAAATATAGATGTGACAAGTGGTGAGCTCATCGCCGTCATTGCTTTCCATTGCCCTGTTGTTGTAATTTGATCAAATTGAGCCCAAACATGGTCAGCCTACTAATAGATAATAATCCATCGTTGTCCACCGTCCGTCTCCATCAGATCGCTGTCACCATAACATTGTATTGTGAACAAACCTAAAGGACTATGCAAAATTTCAGCAATATCAGTTGGGAGTAAATGTTTCAAAATTCAGTTGCAAGATTTGTCACAAACATACTAACAAAATAAAACCGTTTAAAAATACCCAGGGTTTATATAATTAACATTCTTCAACATTTGTTTCATCTAGTTAGAAGTGGTCCTGTGTCTACTGTTAACAGATTTTTTGTTTGAATAATTTTGATTATTTTCTCCCTGGAAATAAAACTAGTACTTTCCACAGGCTAACGATGTTCAATATAAACACTATAATACCATTTTAATGATAGTTTTCAAAATATCACCGCAGAACTAAAATCCTATGATGTCACAACGTATAATTACACCATTCTAATTTATTTCAACAGCTCTAAGCCCTTTGAACACTTAAATTTGATTTAAATTACGAAATTCTATCACATAAAACTTTATGGTCTTACGAAAATCATTCACATCGGGTGCCTAATCCATTTACATAATAATCATTTCAAAATACATGTAACTTATGTTACTAAAATAAAACAGGTTAAGTACATACCTCTAGGATAATAATACAATAGTTTCAGGCACTGAAAATTCACTTGTACACAATCACTGATAAGTACTTTAGAACACAAAATCACAATGGATTAAATACATTCTTTCACGTTAAACTACAGTGTGATCATTTTCACGATCTTTTCATTCAGAAAAGTCTGTGAAACGTGTCGATGGAAATCGATAGGTTCGATCGCGCGTGGCGAGGCACAGAGAGGCTACGGGTATACGAAGGTACTGCTACAAGGCGCAGGCGCGGAAACCTCGCCACGTGCGCACAGAATACAACACAGTAGGTGACGTAGTGGGGGCCGCTAGGACATGGAAAACTGCGTGGACGCAACCGTCAACTTTATTTATTCAAATTGCGGATATAGCATTATTGGCTTAAATTCTTGTTTCGCAGGATACGCTCAAACTGGTTGAGGCTCGCAAGTTTTATCTACATATATAAATAAAAATTAGGAACCACAACAGCTGTACCTACCGATTTGCCTACTTTTTTATAAGTTCGTAATAGTCAGAATAAGAAAAAGTTACCCGGATAATTGGAAAATTCGGAAAACCTGAAAGTGCTTTCTTCATGGGAATTTTCTATGAAATTAAGAGCATTGGACAGTACAACGTTGAGTGGACTTTGATGATATTTTTTACACACAAAATACCTATCATCAAAGAAATACATATCCTAAAAAAAACATAAAAAATATATTGTATATCCTACCCTCATCCCAGCATCCGCTGGGGGTAAAATAAGGAGGGGGCAGGAGGAGAGGATTTCTTTTATCCCGACACCACGCGTGCAAAGCCGTGAGGAAAAGGCTAGTGACTAAATTAATTTACTTCCTTGAGTTCACTGGTAACTTTAAAACATTAATTTGGCTCATGATCTCACAAATTACCTAAAATTTTGTTGGTATAAAAATAATAACCTTTTGATGACAGCCAGTATAACCTATGAATGAACCGTCTAGCTTAATATTAATTTCTTAGAATTAATTTAAATATGGACAGACCATTTGCACTCCCATTTGAAAAATAAATGATTATAATATACAATTTTAACCTCTCAACATTTTGTTTTATTTTCCTGCTAATCTTTCAATGTTTCTTAGCTATGTTTAGCAATCACTAGGTTAAATTCGCTTTCTGCAAATTTATTCGAAACGAGATACTCGAAAAGACGTTTAGAGGCAGTTCCCGGCGCACAGTGCAGTGGGAGGACCTGCTTCCTGTTTATTTATCACGACAGATCCAGATGCAAGGACGTAGCCAGAACTAATTTCCTGAGGCCGGGGGTAATTTAAAAGTGGAGAAAAAAATGGGGGCTATAGCATCGACTAAACTTAACTAGTTATGTACTAGAAGCTACAGGTACTCTAAATATGCCATAATGTAGGTTGGTTTCGTGGCTTGGTGAGCAATTTTTATGAACTATGAGTATATGTTTCAGTTTGACAATATTTTCGGGGACGTTCGTGTAGATTTAATAGTAGTCCTCTCTCTCTGTACAGAACAAATATTTAACCATATTGTAGACGATCTAAAAGTGAAACAAAATGTTCATATGCAATACTGCTACGACTTTCTTTTTTATGTATAAATGAAGAAACAAGCAGATAGCCCACCTGATATTAAGCGGACCCTCTGCCTATCAACAATGAATTAGCTCATAAATAACGTCCACCTAGGACGCGAACTATGCGGCATTGCACTACGCCCGCCATCATGGGACATAGAGATGTAAAGTCGCATGTGTGGTACTTTATTAGCTAACACATCCCTAATTAAACATTCCCAAAGAAAGAGTTAAAGTATTTAAAATATCTGAAATAACAGTGATTGAGCCTGTATTCATTTCAAGTTTCTAGCTTATTTTGAGTGACCCCCGCCCCCCATTTTCCTGCCCTGGTTACATGCCTGTCTGAATGCATGGCGATGAAGTGTGGGTGTAACTTTGCATAAACATTATGGACGATGTCATAATACTAGAGCCGTGGCATGAAATGTATTCGATAAACTATCAATGGCTTTGATTTAAATAACTGCTGAGCACACAAGTCTCTGAGCTAAGTCGCGGACAGACAGACGGACGGACATGGCGAAAGTACACGACGAAATAAAACAAACCCCAACACAATGAAACGGCTGAACCTATTTTGATAAAATATGTCTAAGAACCAACGCTAGAAAACGCTTTCAATAAAAAAACCGCATTCAAATTGGTTCATCCGTTTAAGAGCTACGGTGCCACAGACAGACACACACACACACATAGCGGTCAAACTTATAACACCACTGTTTATGAATCGGGGGTCAAAAAAAAATAACTACAAAAAGGGCCTCTCTTCACCGTGGGACGGACAATATTAGGAATATAGTCGTGAGCCGTGGTAGGCTCGTCGCCGCCATTGCTTTCAAGGTAATAATGGTTTACTTTTAATATCCTGGACAGCCCAACTATACGCACATTGTGTTATCGTCACGGACTTGTTAGGTAACTTTCGTTGGTATTGAATTTTTCTGCTGGATGATTTAGGAGTACTGGAAGAACGCGTAAGCAGAGTTGGTCGTGGGAACGCTATAGCGATGATGAGCTCACCACTGGTCACGTCTATATTACTACGATTGTGTGACCCACGGTGTAGAGAACATTTGTCGGTTCTACGATCTATATATAAATAAATAAATCAATAAATAATGCTGGACAGTTCACAAAACATTATCTAGCCCCAAGCTAAGCAGAGCTTGTGTTATGGCTACTAGATAACTGATATACTTAATACAGATAGATAGTTATTTTTTATTATACATAGAAAATACCCAGAACACCCTGAACACATATCTGCGATCGCACAAATATTTGTTCCGAGGCGGGAATCGAACCCGCAATCTCCTGCGTCGCAGGCCAACCTTCGCCAGCCGCGCCGCAGAGGTCGTCAAATACGGTACGGACTGCACATTGCCACTTCAACTTCCTAATTCTGAGAGCTATGCATGTGTAGGATCATGGCTCTTCTACGGATCTTCTCGCTTCAGAGAGTGAAACTACAAATAGTGTACCATCATTGAATGTAGAACAATTTTATCATTTAAATCTAAATCAACTTTACTTTTTTTCTTTTAATTATCTTAATCAACCCTTATAGCATAGCTACAACGACATCATCTAACTTTAAATCAAACCATTTCCATCTACTCATTGATCTTTTCTCCACAATGCTTCTTTCTAACAATATCAGTCAACGTTTGAAAAACCAATGAGGGCCAGTGATACGAACAAAAAAGTATGAAAAGAAATAGTTGTATTGTGGGTGTACGGTCAAAGGCAAATCTATGCCGCAAAAAACATTAAATTGTTCAGAAAAACATTCACACACAAACGTGAATTGTTCGCACTTCTATTATTCTTACTTTTTGTGCGTCTAATTAAAGCCCACCCACGTGCTATATTGTACTGTAATACTTAGACCGTGGCTGTTGGTTTCATCGGTCGTTCGATACAGTAACTCTAGAAGTACCCAACCCGTCTGGTCCTTGTGAGATGGCAGACCCCCTTTGGTGACAAAAAATACCATTCAAGTCATCATCATCAGCCGTAACACGCCCACTGTTAGACGAGGTTGCCCCCATAGAATGCAATGGGGGGATTTACAATAATCACCACGCTTGGCAGGCGGATTGGAGATCGCAGCATTGGTGTTGAGTACTCGAGTGGATGCTGCTGCCCATCCCCAGGTGTAATCCCTTAACTAATTGATAACTTATTGATACTCGCATTGTAGTAGTGCTCGCCTTGCTGTGTTTCGGTTTGAAGGGTATGGTTGCCGGTGAAATTACAGGCACATGAGACTTTTCATCTTTTCATCATCTCAGAGTGGCGGGCGCAGTGCAATGCCACAAATGATGCATCTTAGGTGGACGTGACCTATGTGTTAATGCACTGTTCATAAGCAGAGGGTACCGCTTAAGATCAGGTGGGCCATCTGATTGAACCGCCATGCCGTTTTTTTTTTTTTGTAAACTGTTTTGTTTTCTAGCAGTCCATGAGGTCTTTTACCAAATTGCTTGCCTTGGTCCATGATCTGTGTGAATCACTTTGTGTCTAAGTACCTATCTAATCTTTGATTTATATTCATTTTGATTTATATTTTAATATTAAAATAAATTAGGTAGTTATATGTTATTCACCAGCATAATAAAATAACAAGGACAAACTAATTAGTAGTGTTCAAATATTTTCTATCGATTAATTTTTGATATCAATCTGGCCGAAACGAATTTAACTAATTACCGGTATCATTATTATGTCTTCTGTGATTGATGACATCAACCAAAAAATCATACAAAAAATACATTAAGTAGGAGCAATATCTAGTAGATGTATTGTTTACAAGGTTGTTTGTATGGTACAAATCTTGCGAGGTGATTATGCCAAACGATACGAAAGTGGGATGACACAGACACACATACATTCATACATAGACACGCGCCTCTTTCCCCAAAGGGTAGGAAGAACCGCAAATGGGACTCTTTTCACTGTGGGATACACCATAGTGGGAAATAGACGTGACAAGTGGTGAACTCATCGCCGCCATTGTTTCCCACGACTGATTCTGCTTTCTTCCAGAATAACACATTCATTATATAAGCTAGCAGCCAGGACAAATTGTAACGAACCATCTGTACTGGATTCATTAGTATCTCACAAATACTCAAATAAAATTATTATATCTTGTTATCAAATAAATCGAGCGATACTTGAATAATGAGGTCGGAAACAATAGAGGGTTTGTTCTGTCGTTTTTTCAGAGAAATGGGCTGTGAGAATGTTTATATACAAAAAATATAAACATCCGATTTTCAGAATACTTTGAAGGAACACACCAATTCCTATTTAGGAATCGTATGAATAAGATTCAAAATTGAATGAAATGTTTTATCTTGGTTGGCGACTTTAAATAGAAATGTAACAGCTGAAGGGGGATCAGTGCTGGATAATTCTGGAAGTAGTATCACGTTTGCGTGGTAACGCTGGGTTAAAATATTAAATTGTGTTAATTAATTACGAAGTGATTTTAAAGTTCTTTTAAAAGCTAGAAATTTATACCTTGAAATATTAGGATTGATTCTATAAAGTGGAATAGTCCATAATAAGTGAAATTAAATATAATTTAGTGAAAGTTTAAATTTTGTGAAATATAAAAATAATTTGAAAGACCGCCCAAAATTAGAGAAATTAACTAGTTTCTTTTTGGTGATGTTTTTCAAGTGTTCTTAAATATTCAAAGTCAATGGGGAAGAAGTGTTTAGACTTGTGACAAAGTGAACGATTTTCGAAGGAAGATATTTGTTAGACTGTCGTAGTCTATAGAATATCTTCTATTTTAATGTTTTCAGAATTCCATTTTTTGCTGGACAGGAAACCTCTATCCGCCTGAAAAGGTTTTCTAGTGAGTCCGCTAGAAAGGCAAAATCTCATCCCTCCTTAAACCTTAATCCTAACCCCTAGGCTCCGTCTGTCGCTTTAGGTTACACAGCGATAGATATCCTATCCTTAGTAGTTCAATCTAGGTATTCTGACCTTGCACCTCGTCAGAAGACATACACATTTAACTGCACATTTAAATCAAAATGAGAACGGTTTTCTCAAAGTTTGAATTACACACACCCAATTTAGCCAGGTAATTAGGCACACTCACGTAGGCATTGTACTAGTGCGTACGTAGACCAACCTTACAAATTGGCATTTTCTAAAATTTAATCAGAGTTTTAATTTAGTTTTTTATTATTCTTTCATAAAGGACCGGGTAAAATATTATTCAAACGTTTTAAAATACTAGATAAAAAAGAGAATCTTGTAATTGAATATTATCATTCTCGGAAGGAAAATTTCATTTAAATATAGTCTAGAATTTTCACAAGCGATTATTCCTACCTGGATAATCCAACTAGGAATTCTATTTATCCTACAGAGAATATTTAGAATTATTTGTAAGTAGGGGTATGAATCAAGTAGGGATTTTCCTAGGCTTCAGGAAGCCTAGATAAATCCCAAAGTTAACCAAAGGTGAAGGTTGTATGTGGTTGATTTTGCGTTATTGATTAAATGTAAAATTCCCTGGAATGTTTGAAAATGACTAACAAACTTACTCCGACGGAAATAGGTTCGCGATCCTCTAAAATCCCTTGTATTAAAGTAAAAAGGAATTGATTTGAATTAGAATATCATTTGGATAAAATTCTCGGACAATATTAGGTAATCTACCTATGTCCAAGCGAGGGAGGATTGACCAATAGCATTGGAAGAAATCCACCGAGGGCAGCGCGGACGGGGCTGTTCTCCAAAAGTCGCTTATTTCTGGATATGAACCTTATCAAATTTGGTTCATCCTTCAAATAATTAAAGAAATAACTTAAAAATTATATCTGAGAAGCAAATAATTTATACAAGTAATTTCCTTGTCATTTCCCTAATGGATCTATTACAGATGCAATCCTGTCACGTAAAAGTATCTTGAAATAACACAATACAAACATGTCTGTATTGAAGCCCTAGAGTCAAAATCAATAAACCTCAGAAATTGTAAAATCAGAATGTTCAAAATATTACTAGGAACTTTAATTGTAGCTTATTCTTTTACAAAGGAATAACAAACTATAATGGAAATAAATCTCTGGAGTAATCTTTTAATTAATTGTTCCGATGTGTACTGAAGTAAAATAAAATTTAAGTAGGTAATTTTTCTATTAGAATTAGTAGCAACTATTACGAGGATATCGATAAAAAGGTAAAATATTTTATGTAGTTAGGATACGTTAAGACTCGACAATATTAACAAATAAAGAACTCGAGTTATTACAAGACACAACGTAGGTATATATCTAGACGATCATATGGCCAATTTATAGTGTTTAAAGAAGTAGGTAAGATTAAAGTTATCGTAACTCCACAGAGTAAAGTAGGAAGTCGGTGAGTGCGCGCGGTATAATAGGTAGTTAGATTATTAGGTACAATAAATAGAGTAGGTAGTAGGGGGGGTGTTACAATTTGGTGCCTACGCCAGGATTAATTTTGGTTATTAAGGATACTGCTAAGAAATAATTAATAATGTTACGATAACTTTCTTATTTTTAAAGCCAAGTCAAAACTTGGCAATTTGTTGTCTGTGGTATGGGATTTGTTATTGTCGGGTCTTATTCACGGTATAATTTAGTTTTTTTTGTTGGTAGTTTCTTTCTAGTAGAGTTTTTTTGATATAAACAAAATATGTGGGTTATTAGGTCATTTTTTTTAACCCACCTACTTAGGAAACAAAGGAGCTGTTGAGTTTACTCCACTCAAATCGTGAGTGATTAGTTTCACTAAACAAAGCGATGTTGTGTGATTGTTGTCGAGTGATTGTTACACTTGAGACGTGAGAGCTTTCATTTCACTAAACAGGACATTGTTGTTGATTTGCTATTGACGCGTGGGTATTTTATGTCATTAAGTGGGTAGTGTGAACTACTCACTTTTAAGTAGCAGCAATTGAGTGGATGGTTGACAGATTAGTAATATTTATAACTTGTTTATAGAAGTTCTATTGATTTGGGGGTAATATTTATCTTAGTAACTGGTGGTTCGCCCCGAGCTGGCACTTAGTAGGAACGCGTGGTTTAAGTGGATTTGGTTAATCGTTATTTAGGAGAGGTGTGAACTGAAGTACTATCGAATTCGGAACACGGAACGGTCTGCTAGCGATGCGCGACTATGAATAAAAGTATTCGACTTATTCAACTAACAAAAATATTCAACTAGTGCGACTGAAGTCGGTAAACACTGAATGAATTCATTCTTCCAATGTAGTACCACTAATTTTTTTCGTTACCTAGCCGACTCGCGGTTTTCCGTTGCGAATCGGGTGCCTCCGCCTGTTCTTCCACTATTTATTTCGGTACTTAACCGACTCGCAGTTTTCCGTCGCGAATCGGCTGCCTTCGCCGGCTCAGTGCTAGGCCCTTCATGTTGCGTGAAAGAGACGTTACCTAGATACTATCAGCTGCGCTCGTTACACATGCATAACGGTCTGTCTGGACTCTGGAGTTGTGTTTTTGATTTGAACTAGGTACCTGCATACTATACGTGACTCGTGCAGTCGACCACATGGGCAAGCCTATATTCATTGAAATGTTCCTTGTTCCGTGTACACAGAGATCATTTTGAGGCGCCGCGGTTCGTCTTCGTACTATTATTACCTACTGAATTAAAATAGTATTCGTTTATTCGACTAACTTTTTAGTAAAGCACTATTTTTTAATTCAACTTAACAATTAAATAGTGGCTAGTTGTTCGACTGTCCAATTTAGTTAAAGTCGCGCATCACTACGGTCTGCCATACCGCTGGGCCTTTTAAAGTAATCAATTATTATCTAAAAAAGAACAGGGCATTATTGTGGATGCGTGTGAGAGAGACGGACTCCACATGTTAGAGTAGTACAGATTAGTTGAGTATTCTAATCTTCAGCTCGGAACGCAATGAGCGACGCGAAGTTGTTGATTCGTGCAATACTGGCTGTTATGAGACGTTGCCACTCTGTTTTATTCGTATTGCCAAACAAGCGAGAGACAGAGACGATGTGCGTAACAGAGCGTAGTGAAAGAATGAGAGAACACAGTGACTCCGTTTTGTTCGGAAATTAATTACAAATAAGTCAAAACGTTACGATAATTACATTCTAATCTTTCCAGTAGCGACATCTAGGTGAAACTGTGCGAAGCTAGTACATATAACTATTGGATCGATTTTTCGGTCCGGGTTGTTGATTAGCTAAGGGAAGGCGATGGCGGAATTGACAGAATTTGACGCCAGAGGTCGACACCGTCTCATACGAACCTACGATTTATTCGCGATATAGAACGGTGAACATTTATCGTTGAGTAGGTGAACTAACACGGGATTTAACGATTTTATCTTAGAGTTAAAATTCGACAACACTAGGCGCGTTTATCAATGTGACTCTGGGTGTTTTGAAATAATAATTACTTTGTCATTTATAAAGTTCACAGAAATCTAGGACAAAAATTAACACTAGGACTAATATCTTTTTGAATTTTTATACAGAGTAAATCGCGATTAACAAAAGTTTTGAGTAGGTTCTGTGCTGACATCTGGTGCCCAGAGGAGGAACTCGGTTGGTTACTTGTATGAGGTTCGTTTCACGCGTTCTACACGATTGGAATTTGAAAGCATTTCTTTGCGAAGGCCGGAAGGTGTCACTAGCCGCATGGTTAGCAGTAATTAATTTAGAATGAGTACCTACCTATTATAAGTAACCCATACAGTTATCTTTGTTCTGTATATACAAGGATAATTTTTGAGACACCGCGGTTCATTTTCGTATTATGATTGTCTACTACATCAAGGTAATATTAGTTTCTCAAACCATAATTTATTTGGATCTTCTGACAATTAATATTGGAAAGCAACGATTAATATGATGTCGCAGAGCAAATCTCAACATAGACAGAGACAACACACTCGTGAACTTTCACTTTTTGAACGCCGTGGTAAAGTCAGATCAATTTGCCACAGAGTAAAAATTATTGTCATTTGGCAGATCGAATTAGGGAGGCCGGTCTAAGAAGGTACGGTTAGATTTGGCGTAATATTTGGAACGTTGGACCCATTTTTCTGGCGCAATATATCTTAAGACTGATCGAATTTGGCTAGGATAGGTAGCACGGTTTGATTACGTGGGGCTGCTTATTCAACTAATTTTTTAGTATGGAACTGTTTCCCTTAAGTCGGCTTAAAAAAATTAAAATAATGGTTTGTTGTTCGACTGTCCGATTTAATTAAAGTCACGCGTTGCTAAAAGGAGCTGTTGGCAACAATTCCATCTAAAGCTCCAACCAATTCATCCGCAGTAACTCACAGATATTAGAAGCGAATGCACGCTCGTTTGGGCTCTGACTAACTTGCGTAAAATTACGTAACATCATAAAGAAATGTATGAATTTAAACATTAGAACGTTATAGTGATATTACATATGTAAGAAAATATGTATAATTGAACAATACCAATAATAATTTGCTTAATGATTTTATCTGGGGGGGGTTCACATTATAGATTGAATTCGCAAAAGTCAGGATATTTTAATAAAAATCGTGGGTTACTTTGACAGACAGTTAGGAATATGACGGGTGGCGACTTAGGTTACACAATTGCTAAGTCTAGTCTATAAAACTTGGAAGATTAATGGTTTCTTTTATAAACACGGGAGTTTAAAAATATTACGATTGTTTGACGGAAAATGGATTTTAAAATTTATTCTTAAAATAATTAAGTTTTAACAAACTAAATAAAATAATTAAAAAAAACATTGGAGAGCGATTGCTGATTTCAAAAGTATAAAACTTGGGGGGGCGTTAATATGATATAAAAAAAAAAAACGGAAATAGTTCTTCGATGACAGTGATAATAAAAAATGAATAATAATTATGATAGATAAATAATAATAAAAAAAAAAAAAAAAAATATATAAAAATAAATTTAAAACTCTGTATTTATTTTGTAACTTTAATTTAAACTTTGAATAATTATAATTAATTTTGATCGATTTCGATTAAAAATATTATATAAAAAATAAATTTAAACCTCTGCTTTATTTTATAACTTTAATTTAAACTTTGAATAACTTTGATTAATTTTAATTCGTTTTGAATAGATTTGATTATTTTTAATTTGACTTTGAAATAATTTAATTGACTTGATTACTTTTCACTAACCTTGTTTTAAGCATAATTTACTTATTTAGTTATTTTATTTATCAAAGTTAAAACATGGTTAGAGAATAGGGAAGCTATATTATTTTAATTTCAGAAAAAAAACCAGAATTGAAAAAAAAAAAAAAAAGGTTATAATTAAATAAACTTTAGGCAAGTTTATTTATTTATAAAAAAAAAAAAAAAAAAAAGGAGTGAAGTCTGTACGAAAAACGTAAAAGCTCAGAACGCTTTAAAAACAAGAGACGGAAACAAATCGTAACCAATCAAAAAAAAAAAAAAAATGAAGCCTATACGAAAGCGTAAAAGGCCAGAGCGCCTTGGAAGTAAAGAGACGGAAACAAATCAAAATCAAGAAATTTTGGAGTCGGAAAGTTTTCAAAATTTGGAAAAGGAAGATAAATCTACATCAAAACGTAAAAAAAAATCAAATTCTACAATCAAGGAAAAACCAAAAAGTGGAAAATCCACGGGGGCCTTTTTAAGAACATTGAAACAGACCATGATGTCCTTAGCTACTAAAGTGGATGCCTTAAGCGAAGAAGTTAAAACATATAAAACTCAAGCGTCTAACGGATTAGAAGCGGAATCGGTGGCAGAAAGTGGAGAGGAACACTGTAAAATAACCAATACGGAAACAACAGAACAAAATTTAAACAAAGGAAAGGAGAATAATGAACAAATCAAAGAAAATGAAATATCCAGGGAAGGTTACAAAAAAGTGATATATAATATAAGGAATTTGAATATGGACAAACCTAAGTTTGGGGAGAAGGATCAGATTCAACCTATGACCTTCTTAGAGGATTTGGACATTTATTTAAAAAAGGCTTCAAAGGATGGCAAAGAATTAGAAGTCATTTTAGAATGTTTGGTGGGTGATGCACGTGAGTGGGCTCGGATTTATAAAAGTAGGTGGGAGACGGTTGAAGATTTCAAGGTAGATTTTCTTTCAACTTATTGGGGAGAGAAGGAACAAAGCGAGCTTAGAAGAAATATAGCACAGGGAGTTTGGGATCGGGTGAAAACACCTTCTATGCTGAACCATTTCTTACGACTAGCAGGGAAAGCTCAGATGCTAACTTTTAAAATTCCGGAGAAACAATTGATAGCAGATATCATCCGTCATTTTCCGAAGTACATTCAACAGGGGTGGTTTACATCCAAGATTGAAACCACAATAGAGACAGCAGAGTTTTTGAGAAATATGGATGATATAAACAAACAAGAGACACACGTTTCGACGGCATATGGGGCCGGGAAGGACAAGGAGAAATTTAGGGAAGTTCAACAGAAATATAGAACCTGGCAGCGCCCGTCAACAGGACAAAACAGAATGGTAAACAACAAGCCAGCTGGAGTGAATGCAGTGACAGAAGCGAACAAAACTAGTAATGTAAATTTAAACTAAAAGAAACTGAAAATGTAGTTCCCGATTCAGTTAAATTCACAGGGAACGTAGTGTTAAAAATAATGAATCTGATGGGTTGGGAACCAGGACAAACGTTAGGTAAGAAAAATAAAGGATTGATGATACCAAAGCGGGGATGGTTAGTAGACAGAGGTAGACGAGAGGGGTTAGGATTTCGGGAAGAAGTACAAAGAAATGACCAAATATTAGAACAAATAGTGGAGGTATTGAAACTAAAAATAGAACAACACTCTTTACAAGATATAAAAATAGATAAAGTTAATTCTGTATTTGAAGAAGAATCAGAAGAAAAGGAGTATAAACATTTCAAATCGGAAATAACAGCTCAAATATTTGAATATGAAGTAGTAAGTTTAATAGATACTGGTAGTGACATAACCTGCATTTCCGAGGAGTTATGGAATGTGCTTAAATCAAATCCAACAAATCAAATTCCGCTTATGCCTGTAAAATCATTTCAAATTAGAACTGCGGTAGGGCATAAAAGTGTTGAAATACGTAGTATGGTTCTTTTGCCTATAAAGTTGAACGATATCATCATAGAAACGGGATGTTTAGTAGTACCCGGTTTGGTCAATCACATAATCTTAGGGTTTGATTGGTTACAACAAAAGGAAGTTACAATTCAAATAACTCGAGAAAAAAGGGGTATAGAGTTTGAAATAAATGGAGAGAGACATTTAGTAAGTTTTTTTAAAGACCGAAGAAAATCTAGACATTAAGAGGTCACAAGAGATTAGCATAGAAGAAACAGAAAATTTAGAAAAAACGCTACAAGAAATAGTAACTGGGACAAAACTAGGGATTGATGAAAGGGAAAAATTAATGAAATTATTGAATAAATATAAAGGGTTATTTTCAGAAAAATTGGGGAGGGCTAATTGTTATCAACATAACATAGAGATGGAGTCGCATTTGACCATAGTAAAAAAAACATACCCGGTGCCTTATGCGTATAGAGAAAAGGTAGAAAAGAAACTAAAGGAGATGGAAGAACAGGGAATAATTAGTAGATCATCTACCCCTTTTTGCAGTCCATTAACATTTACTTTAAAACGAGACGGATCTATTAGAGTATTGTTAGATGCCAGAGAAATTAATAAATACATGGTGGCTGAAACAGAAAAACCTCCACTTCAGATAGATGTCATGAATTCCTTCCATGGGGCAAATTTTATTAGCGTAGTTGATTTGAATAATGCTTATTTCCAAATTCCTATTTCTGATAATAGCAAAAAATATACGGGCTTTACTTTTAATGGGAAATCATATGTATACAATGTATTACCACAAGGTCTCAAAACTTCTGTTGGAAGTTTTAGCAGGGCTATGGACAAAATTTTAGGCCACGAAGTTAGAGATTTTTGTGTTAATTACTTAGATGATTTGGCCATAATAACGACGGGAACTTACACGCAACATATTGAACATTTGGAAGTAGTATTAGGGAGATTACAAAAGGCGGGTTTAACTTGTAATTTAAAAAAATGTGAATTTATATGCAAAAGGGTTAAAATGTTAGGGTATATAATATCTACAGAGGGGTTAAGAACAGATCCAGATAAAGTAAAATCAATTCAAGAATTCCCAGTTCCGAAAAAGTTAAAACAAATAAGGGCATTTCTGGGATTGTGTAACTTTTATAGGAGGTTTATACCTGATTACAGTTCCCATTCTCAAGTTTTATGTGAATTATTAAAAAAAGGGACAATTTGGAGGTGGGGTGAAAGAGAACAACAAGCTTTTGATAAAATAAAGAGGTTATTCATAAAAACGATAGAACTTCAACATCCGGATTTGAGAAAACCATTTTATTTGCAGACTGATAGTTCGGGCATAGGAATGGCAGGGGTATTGTATCAACTAGATGATCAGGGAGAAATAAGAACAATAGGATTTCATAGTAAAGCTTTAAGAGGGGCTCAGTTGAATTGGACAGTGACAGAACAGGAATTTTATGCGGTCATAAACTGTTTAGAAAAATTCGAAACTTATTTAAGGGGAACTAAAGTCATAATTAAAACAGATCACAAAGCCTTAACTTTTGTAAAGAATTGGAAATTATATAATGCGCGAGTTACGAGATGGATAAATTATTTAGAGAATTTTAATTATGAGGTAGAGCACATTAAAGGAAAAGAAAACGTAGTGGCAGATGTTTTGTCTCGGTATCCACCGGCAAGTGATCTGCTCCAAGAAGATAAAGTTAGATTGCCAGAAATTTTATATGTAGGAAGAAGGGAGAACCAAGATCTGATTATTAAATTAAAAAAGATATCCGAATTACAAATACAAGATGAGGATATTAAATCGATATTAAAATCAAGAGAAAATAATAGTGAAAATCCTACAAAATTTAAAAGACTAAAAGAAAGGATTAAACAGGAAAAGGGAATTTTATATATTCAAGTAGGTAAGAATAAAGAATTTGTAGTTTATTTGCCAAAATGTTTAAGTGAAGATGTAATCAAACAAATACATCTGGAGATGGGTCATCAAGGGGCTTTTAAAGTAATTAAATACATAAGGGATAGATTTTATTGGAAGGGACTTACTCGTCAAGTCAAACTTATATTGAAGAAATGCCATGAATGTCAAATCAATAAACCCGCAAACAAAAACTTTGTAGGGCCATGTCAGTCTATAATTACAGAAAATATAGGGGATATAGTAATGGTGGATTTATACGGACCATTACCAACTGGAGCTTTTGGATATAATTATATTTTAATCTTTCAGGATACTTTTAGCAAATTTGTTAAATTTTATGAATTAAGACAAGCTACAGCTCGTTCAGTATTAGGGAGGGCAAAGAAGTTTTTTGAAATTATAAAACCGCAAGCAATAATGTCAGATAATGGTTCACAATTTGCAAGCAAAATTTGGAAAGAATTTATGAAACAAAAGGGGGTAAATGTGATTTACACTACAGTTAGAAACCCAAGACCCAACACCGTAGAAAGAGTAAATAGGGAATTAGGCCGATTGTTTCGTACATATTGTGGACATAAACATAATAGTTGGGTGAAAGTTTTACCTGAATTGGAGGAATTGTACAATAATACATACCATGAAAGTACAGAGTTTACTCCGTGCGAAATTATGTACGGGCAGTCAACCACACTAACAATAGATAAATATTTAGGGACCGGAGAAATAAGATTAAATTCGGTAGACCAAATTCGAGAGCTGGTTCGAAGGAATTTAAAAGAAAAAGGAAAAAAACGTAGACAAAAGTTCAACCAACGATATCGTTTAATTCAATATGAGATAGGGGATTTGGTAAAAATTAAGAAAATAAATAAATCAAAGGCAAAAGATAAAATAACAAAGAAGTTTGAGTCATTGTATGAGGGTCCGTTTGTGGTATCAAGTAATCCTTATAAAAATGTGTATATTTTAACAAATCCTGAAACTAAAGAGATAAGGGGTAAATTCAATACAATCCATTTAACGAGATATTATAAATGAACATTGCTAGTAATTAATATAGGAAGGAAGAGAACTGCATAGAATTAAGTTTTGAAATATGTAAGAATATAAAAAAAAAAAAGAGTTAGTATAAGTAAATAACTTAGTGAGTTATACAAGAAAAAAGATTTTAAATTGTTTAAAGGTAAATTTTAAGTTCTGCGTTTATAATTATAGCTTAAATACAGTTGTATTAATATGTATCATTATTATATATGTTTGATAAAATTTAAAATATTAAAATAAGAGATTTTGTTAAATTAATAAATAAAAAATAAAAATAAAAATAAAAAATTGTAACTGGAGGCTTGGGGGAAAGTTTACTTATGGATATAAAGTTCTGGTTGACCCTTGTTTTGAATTCAGAAAACAATTTAACCTGTAAAAGAAAACAGGATTAAAAATATATAAAGTAAAATTAATGTGGATCAATTGGGATTAGTATCCATAGGTAAAGGGGTGTGTCGGCGACTTTCCTCTTTTAAATCAAAATATTTTTTTATATTTTGAGATGTACAACGATTACGATCTTTAAACAGGAATTAAGAAGTCATTTTGATTTATATATAACAATAATAAAAAAAAAAAAAAATATAAAGTGAAACAAAATAATGTGTAATAAATACTATAACACAAACCACCATGAGTGGTAGAATAATAATTGTACAACAACAAACTGACAAATAATAAAATATTATTAAAAATATTTGGTTGACAGCTTTTACGGATGAAATGTTCTCTATTAAATTCATTAACATACTAGAATTTGGATTTGAAAAGGGAAGGGTATTTAATTCAGAATTATAAAAATTTCTTTTTGGAGACTTAGTTTCAATTTACAAAAGAAACCTTAGGTTCATAGAGAAGAAATGAAAGTGAGAAAGGAGAAATGAAACAGAGGGAAAATTTGAGTAATGGAGTGAATAAAAAACAAAAAAATAATTTGTATGAAAGAATATGGAATGAATTACGTACAATGAGAAGTATTATGAGTAAATGTGTGAATGTTTTAAAATCAGAATGAGGGCTCTGGGAAACTAAGGATCTGTAGAGTGAAACACTTTACTAAGGTTGTATTCAACAGACATCACATTTCACAAAGGACGGTTGACTAAAGAGGGGTTTGGTGTTAGGTTAAGGTCAATAGACTATGATTCCCTGTCACAGAGTGCTTTAGTTAGCAGTTCTATTTATACGTGCGGCAAAATCGGTTTTTTTTTGCCCGGATTAAGCACACGGACAACTCCAATGGTTAAATAAATGCATCGAATTATTGAGGTTGGTTTAGACATGTTATACGTGCTTGTCTGAGGATTGAAGACATTGGGAGGAGTAGATTGTAGTTGGCAAAGGAGCGCTCTCCAGGGAAACGTAATGTTGGTTGTTCCTAGGACTGTGCCGGCCTTAGTTCTACTAGGGATGAGATGGATCCACAACCCATTTTCCTTCATGCAGTCTTTTCCAAGCTGGGATAATGAATCAGATAAACTAGCGACAACATGTAGTTGATGTCAATATTGGTATGAAGATGTACGTTATTGATTATTGGTCTAAATTACACTAATCAGCTAGGTACTCACGCACACAGGTGAAACACACATATCGATACTGTTTGAATTTGACCTTAGTAAATTGTAAAGAATTTTATTTTGCAATGGAGAACAAGACTTCTGAGAGTTGTTGTAGCCAAGTGGCTTAAGAATAAAATAAAAATAAAAGAATATATAATAATAAATATACAAATATATATATCGTAAGAATAAAAAAAAAAAAAAAATACATTCAGAATATAAAGGAAACTGATTCCAAAATAAAAAAAAAAAAAAAAAACACTGTCGAAAAGGGGTTTTGTAAATAAAAACCAAAAGGAGAAGATAAATTGATTCTGAAATTAATATACATATTTGTGAAGAGATGAGAAAGGATTTAGAGATTCTTGCCTTTTCTTCACTCGTGGTTAGAATTAACTAGTAAGTTTAGTACATACTTTGGCCAAGCAAAGCAGTGCCTATAATTAATTCATACTGATACGGGTGAATAATTATTCTTCAAAAGTCCCTGTCTGAATTTACTCAGTTTTAAGGTATGAAGAACCATGCCTAAAATTTATCTATGCTAATACCGGTAGATAAATTTTCTTCAGAGATTCCTGAGCTATGTGATAGCAAATATTTTACAAATTTATAGTATATGGAATTGATTTCAGAATTAATCAACATAAATAAATAAAGGTTGGGGTGTAAATAATATTCTAGTTGAATTGTTGAATTAACAGAGGCAGAATGACTGAATGAAAGTGTGGAAACCAGATGATTTGAAAAAAATATTTTGGGGTTGGGAATTAAATTAATAATGAAATAAAAAGCTTATGTTGATTCAACATGGATCTAGATGAGGATTAATTTTAATAAAGAATAGGGTAATAATAAAAAAAAAAAAAAAAATATTTTGGAAGATATGGTATACAAATATCATAATTATGATTGTACTAAACAATATTTGTGAGATTAATAGGCGAGGAAAATTTTCTCCGGACACAAAGTTGAGTGTCTGCGTAAATTTTGAGGGGCGACTGTAACGAACCATCTGTACTGGATTCATTAGTATCTCACAAATACTCAAATAAAATTATTATATCTTGTTATCAAATAAATCGAGCGATACTTGAATAATGAGGTCGGAAACAATAGAGGGTTTGTTCTGTCGTTTTTTCAGAGAAATGGGCTGTGAGAATGTTTATATACAAAAAATATAAACATCCGATTTTCAGAATACTTTGAAGGAACACACCAATTCCTATTTAGGAATCGTATGAATAAGATTCAAAATTGAATGAAATGTTTTATCTTGGTTGGCGACTTTAAATAGAAATGTAACAGCTGAAGGGGGATCAGTGCTGGATAATTCTGGAAGTAGTATCACGTTTGCGTGGTAACGCTGGGTTAAAATATTAAGTTGTGTTAATTAATTACGAAGTGATTTTAAAGTTCTTTTAAAAGCTAGAAATTTATACCTTGAAATATTAGGATTGATTCTATAAAGTGGAATAGTCCATAATAAGTGAAATTAAATATAATTTAGTGAAAGTTTAAATTTTGTGAAATATAAAAATAATTTGAAAGACCGCCCAAAATTAGAGAAATTAACTAGTTTCTTTTTGGTGATGTTTTTCAAGTGTTCTTAAATATTCAAAGTCAATGGGGAAGAAGTGTTTAGACTTGTGACAAAGTGAACGATTTTCGAAGGAAGATATTTGTTAGACTGTCGTAGTCTATAGAATATCTTCTATTTTAATGTTTTCAGAATTCCATTTTTTGCTGGACAGGAAACCTCTATCCGCCTGAAAAGGTTTTCTAGTGAGTCCGCTAGAAAGGCAAAATCTCATCCCTCCTTAAACCTTAATCCTAACCCCTAGGCTCCGTCTGTCGCTTTAGGTTACACAGCGATAGATATCCTATCCTTAGTAGTTCAATCTAGGTATTCTGACCTTGCACCTCGTCAGAAGACATACACATTTAACTGCACATTTAAATCAAAATGAGAACGGTTTTCTCAAAGTTTGAATTACACACACCCAATTTAGCCAGGTAATTAGGCACACTCACGTAGGCATTGTACTAGTGCGTACGTAGACCAACCTTACAAATTGGCATTTTCTAAAATTTAATCAGAGTTTTAATTTAGTTTTTTATTATTCTTTCATAAAGGACCGGGTAAAATATTATTCAAACGTTTTAAAATACTAGATAAAAAAGAGAATCTTGTAATTGAATATTATCATTCTCGGAAGGAAAATTTCATTTAAATATAGTCTAGAATTTTCACAAGCGATTATTCCTACCTGGATAATCCAACTAGGAATTCTATTTATCCTACAGAGAATATTTAGAATTATTTGTAAGTAGGGGTATGAATCAAGTAGGGATTTTCCTAGGCTTCAGGAAGCCTAGATAAATCCCAAAGTTAACCAAAGGTGAAGGTTGTATGTGGTTGATTTTGCGTTATTGATTAAATGTAAAATTCCCTGGAATGTTTGAAAATGACTAACAAACTTACTCCGACGGAAATAGGTTCGCGATCCTCTAAAATCCCTTGTATTAAAGTAAAAAGGAATTGATTTGAATTAGAATATCATTTGGATAAAATTCTCGGACAATATTAGGTAATCTACCTATGTCCAAGCGAGGGAGGATTGACCAATAGCATTGGAAGAAATCCACCGAGGGCAGCGCGGACGGGGCTGTTCTCCAAAAGTCGCTTATTTCTGGATATGAACCTTATCAAATTTGGTTCATCCTTCAAATAATTAAAGAAATAACTTAAAAATTATATCTGAGAAGCAAATAATTTATACAAGTAATTTCCTTGTCATTTCCCTAATGGATCTATTACAGATGCAATCCTGTCACGTAAAAGTATCTTGAAATAACACAATACAAACATGTCTGTATTGAAGCCCTAGAGTCAAAATCAATAAACCTCAGAAATTGTAAAATCAGAATGTTCAAAATATTACTAGGAACTTTAATTGTAGCTTATTCTTTTACAAAGGAATAACAAACTATAATGGAAATAAATCTCTGGAGTAATCTTTTAATTAATTGTTCCGATGTGTACTGAAGTAAAATAAAATTTAAGTAGGTAATTTTTCTATTAGAATTAGTAGCAACTATTACGAGGATATCGATAAAAAGGTAAAATATTTTATGTAGTTAGGATACGTTAAGACTCGACAATATTAACAAATAAAGAACTCGAGTTATTACAAGACACAACGTAGGTATATATCTAGACGATCATATGGCCAATTTATAGTGTTTAAAGAAGTAGGTAAGATTAAAGTTATCGTAACTCCACAGAGTAAAGTAGGAAGTCGGTGAGTGCGCGCGGTATAATAGGTAGTTAGATTATTAGGTACAATAAATAGAGTAGGTAGTAGGGGGGGTGTTACAAAATCTCATACCAACGAATCTCACAAACAAGTCCAGGTAAAGCTCGAGTATTATCAAAGTATACCAATAATACAAGCCAGCAAGATCTCTCACAGTACTTTAAGGGTTTTGTTAGTAGTAGAGCTTTTTTGTGAAAAAGTTCGTCCGGGGAAGTACTACCACCTATTTCTGCCGCAAAGCAGTAGTGCTCGCATTACTGTGTTCCGGTTAGAAGGGTATGAGTGCCGGCTAAATTACAGGCACATGAGGCTTTCCATCTTTATGTCTCAGGGTGGCGGGCGCAGTGCAATGCCACATAGGGCGCGTCCTAAGTGGACGTGACCTATGAGATAATGCACTGTTCATAGGCAGACGGTACCGCTTAACATCAGGTGGGTCATCTGCTGCTCCGTCATCTAAAGTTGTATAAAAAAAAGTGCTCACAGATTAGCGGCACTTTGCCGACGACAGAGGGAACTGCAGCCGTTGCCACCAGTATACGGCTGCCATCAAGAGCGTCAGCCGTCCAAATGGCGACGCTTGAAGCTGACTACAGCCACTGGCTCATCTACGGCAGCTGCCAAGGAGAGCTGAAGGCTGCTCTGTCGTCGGCAAAGTGCCGCTCGTGGGAAATAGCACTAACCAATTCAGGAAAAAAAAAAACATTGTCCTGGCAATTTTCATTAACAATATACTATGGTGACGTCGAACTCATCTGAAGACGAATGATGTACAACGGAGCTCCTCGATGGTTAAAAGAAGGCTGACTCATTATGATCAGCTATCAATATGTATATATTCCAATCAGCACCTGAGTTTTTTTTTTAACTTCGTGGATGACAGGACAATCAGGTGGCCCACCTGATGTTAAGCGGTAACCTCTGCCTTTAACAATGCATTACCACATACGTCACGTCCACCTAAGAATCACCCTATGTGGAATTGCACTGTGCCCGCCACCCTGAGACATAAATATGAAAAGTCTAATGTGCCTGTAATTACACCGGCAACCATACCCTTCAAACCGGAACACAGCAATGCAAGCACTACTGCTTTGCGGCAGAAATCGGCATGGTGGTAGTACTTTCGTGTACTAACTTTTTCACATATAAGCTCTACTACTACTAAAACTACATCAATCATGGTTGGGACTAAGTATTCTATCAAGAGAGTCCTGCCTTTACATCCAATAGTTCCTTTTACGGTCATCCGTCTGAAGGGAAATGAAGCTGACCAGATGAAGCGATAAACAAACAATCATTGCAGTCCACATAGACGCAGGGATCCGAGTCAGTGGTCATTTGTTCAATGTGTTCCTTTTACGTGCCGCAAATGGACATCAGGCCTATCTGATGAACTGTGCCTGCGATAAGCCTGAGAACGTTCTTTAAAGGCGTGCATGTCATCTTTACGTGTGTCTTCGTTTTATGGATGCGACAGCAATTTAGCTGACATGTATCTGCGTTTACTTATACTTCATGTTAGCTTTCAAATGTGGTTTATGCCACAATCTGTTAAGATTTGTAAAAAATTAAATAATTTTAGTTAAAAACGAGCTTTCTTCTAGGGTACACTGCTGGCAGATTAATCTTGGTCGTTGTCTCAGTAGTTTTTTTTTATACACCTTGGAATGGCGGATCAAGCAGGTGGCCCACCTGATGTTAAGCGTTACCCTCTGCCCATAAACAGTGCATTATCACATAGGTCATGTCCACCTAGACGCACCCTATATTGCACCGCACCCGCCACCCTGAGGCATAAAGATGAAAAGTCTCATGTGCCTGTAATTTCACTACCCTTCAAAACGGAACACACCAATGCGAGCAATACTGCTTTGCGGCAGAAATAGGTATGGTGGTACTACTTCCCCAGACGAACTCTTTCACAAAATAGACTGTGGCGCTTTGAACAATTATTCGCGATTCATCTTGTACCATAGCCAACCTGGTGAATTCATGCTCTTTGATCAGTCCATCTCAAGGGCGATCTGCCCCATATAATGCTTGTGGCCACATACATACATACATACATACATACATAGACACACGCCTCTCCCTGAAGGGGTAGGCAGAGCCTCAATGGGCCTCTTTTCACTGTGGGATGCACCATCGTGGGATATAGACGTGACAAGTGGTGAGCTCATCGCCGCCATTGCTTCCCACGACTGACTCACCTAACACTTTCTTCCAGTAATAACACATTCTACAATTATCCAGCAACCAGGACATATCTTATACCAACGAATCTTATCAACAAATCCGGGTAATCCCTTAGTCGGCTTTTACGAGATCCACGGGAGGAGACGGAGGAGTCTATTCTTAGGCCGGACACACCACAGTCACAACTCTATTCTTTACCCATTGATCTATTAATTAACCCCCGACGCAAATACGATGGGGTGTTATAAGTTTGACGTGTCTGTGTGTCTGTCTGTGGCATCGTAGCTCCCGAACGGATGAACCGATTTAGTTTTTGTTTTTTTTGTTTTAAAGTTGAATTTGTCGGGTGTGTTCTTAGCTATGTTCGATCAAAAGGTTCAGCCGTTTCATAGCGTTTCTTTAATTTTTACAAAATTTATTATTTTTGTCCTATTTTTAGCTTAAAGCCTTTACCACAAGACGCTCATTTTACAACTTTTCACGTAGTCAGCTGAGGTACGCGTCAATATTTGCGCGTGGTTTGAGATCAGGACTACGTAGTTACGTTGCCAGCATCCACCCATCGTGCTGCCTTTAATGCAGCGTAATGCATTTTATGTTTGTTTAGTCTAGAAGCCACCCACGCACAGGTGCAGTTTGTGCGACGAATTCTAGAGAATATTATTCAGTCGATATTAAGCCATTAATAAGACATCATAATTCAATTATTTTAAGTATTTTTTTTTTTTTTACATGTTCACGGTTTCCCGATACAAGTCTACGTAGGTGTTGTGCTTCATTCATTTATAATTTATTTACTTATTTGTGACACGTGTAGATATATTAATGAGCTAGGTAGATATTTTCTTTGTTTGCACACGATAATAATGACTCATCATCGTAATAAGATAAATGCACAAACACTGTGGCTCGCTACGGAAATATTCCGTGCTCTTTCGAGACTGATTCTTTCTTGGTCACCCTGGCCGCTACATTCCCCGAAAAAGAGTCTGATTACAATCGTAGGTGAAATCCTATTATGATATTAAACGAGCAAATTTTTGGATGAATGGAAAACTTCGAAATTTTAAAAGTTGTCCAACTAAAGTTATTCGCCATGTTGTGTAGAATACCCCCTCCCCGGGATTATAGGGATATTATGTTACAACCTGTATTATCAAATATATTTTGTGATCTCAGAAACGGCTCCAAAGATTTCGGAGTAATTAATGCAATATGCAAAGAAAGAAAGAAAGAAAGAAAGAAAGAAATAAACGTTTATTTATGACTGTACAAACAAAGACACACACCAAAAAAAAATCAAACAAGATATGAACTAAATAAAAACTAAAACAAAAACAAATTACACAAATATTAAAAATAAGGCAATTTGTGTGTGCGGAGCAATATGGGAGTTTTTGAGGGCGAAAATTCCATGTAGCGGTCTCATCTCTGGGAAAACGCATTTTTTCATGATCTGTGAGGTCAGTAATTGGGATGGGTGTGTTCTTTTGCGTGTATTTTTTTCCGATTTTGAAATATCTGGCGAATCTCGGTCACACCAGATATTAAGTGTAGTGAAAGGATCAACTATCAACGCGAGCAAGATACTAAGTAATCTCTGCAAATTTTAATACCATGCTACATTCTTACAAGTTACAAGTTATATTTCCATCATAAAATCTGCTTCATAAAACAGCCATTAGCTTGATATCTGGCGTCGTAGAAGCTGTTTGTCGGTCTCATAGATTTTTTCGAGTGTTTTTTGACAGTCAGATGATTTCGTATAATAATAGTCCCTGTTTAATGGCGTCTACCGTCTAATTGGACGTGGGTTGGATTTTTTACAGCGTCTGTAGCAAGCTGGGTTCAATTATTGTTTTGATCAAGTCATAAAAATAATAAACCCGTTTCTAAGTTGTTCTTAGGCTTCTGTGTACAGAGGTCCTGTGTGTAGGTTGTAGCTACTGCCAAGAACATGCTAGATTGTTCTTAACAACATAGGTAGGTAAGTAGGTACCATAAAAGTAATGTATTAGCATGGTTTTCAAACTGGGCAGGGACTTTTGTAGCTTACGTAGATACGATAAACAGCTTTGGTAAAACTTTAAGGTTTCTGACAAGGTAAAAAAAAGGTTAAAAAAAAGCACCTGAAATATTGTAGATAGGATATTTTGCTGAAAGGAGACTTTATTTAATTTTTAAAAGTTAGTAATTTTGCATTCAAAGTTTTTCTGAAAATTACCTGCTTCGTCTGGGAATTGAAAAGGCTTTAATGAAAAATTAAAATTAAAATGATTAGTTTTACGTTATTCCTTTGTTTTAAGATACCATGTTACGCATGAAGAATTATTATTTTTGTCCATTCTTTCGATTGGCGTCATAAAAATACGGGGAGTTTTTTTTTCACATATAAATCAAGCAAAGTAGTTTAAAGAAAATCTTTGAATGCAGTACTACTAACTTTTAAAAATAAAATAAAGTATTTTTTCAGCAAAATATCCTATCTACAATATTTACGGTACTTTCCCTTCATGTCGCATAGTCTTTGGACGCCCTGTATATCCCCACAAAGGGCACTAACATTCTGATTACTGATACATTATATACATACATAAACTCACGCCTGTTTCCCGGAGGGGTACGCAGAGCCCACGGATTTCCACTTCCTACAATCCTGACATACCTCTTTTGCTTCATTCACTCTCGTCACATTCTTCATTCATGCTCTTCGGTTAAGGGTACTCTTGACCTGGCCTTTTTCCAGAACGTCTCCAATCATCTGAATATGTTCGCCGAGGTCTCCCCCTACCAATGTGCCATTCACGCTCGTCTTATAAATCCGTTTCGTCAATATACTATCGTTCATCCTTTCTAAATGCCTAAACCATCTAAGCATACCTTTCTCAATCCTTGATTACTGATGGAACATTAAAAACATATTGGTATTGTAGTACACAGACTACAATCTTACAAACATACAGTACTACAGAGTTATCAGAAATGAACATGTACCTACCAATAAGAAATCGTAGCCTCTGGGCAAGTATTTAATCTTTAGTACTCTCAGCTTCAAAATAGCTTTTATAACAATGGGTTAGGGTTCATGATGGTAAGCAATTAATTATTGATTTGTAGGTACTTGTTACAGCTTAATGGGTTAGTAGTTAGATTGCGATTATTATTGATCTTATGCGAGTGTTTGGTCAGCTGATGAAAGGTAGGAATGTGACAACACTTATTGACCCAGTGCCTAAGGTGGTTTGTATTCGTAATAGGTCGGTAATTTTACTTAACAGGTCTTTAGACAGATGAACTACTTCATTTGTTTTTTAACTTTGTTTAAACCTAATTGTATTAGTTGTGTTATTCTCTCTGTAAATAAAGATTATGTTAACAGGTTTTTAACTTTTTATTTATTTAAAAACTTTCACACAAGACAATAGTGCAAGGAGGACTTAATGCTAACAGCATTATCTGCCAGTCATCCTGGACGTGCAGAAAGATGGTGAGGCGTGCCTTACAAACAAGTACCACAGAAAATAATAATAACAATACAAGTTAAAATATAAAACTAAAAGGATACCTAAATATAATATACTAATAAATACAAATACCCAAACAAAAACATAAACAAAAATAAAAACAGTTTCACAAAATAATAATAATATACATAAATAAACTACCGTGACAATAAAACACATACTTAGTAGGGAAAGTACAAAGGTATATAGGTACCTAATACAGGCTGCAGTAACATAGATTGTGAAACACTGACACTGAATTGGAAACTAATAATTTAGCCTCTTCTTATACAGTTCACGTACCAGTCTCTTAAACGACTCCCTCGAGTCAGCCCTTTTAATATCTACCGGCAAATCGTTCCAAAGCCGAACAGCCACAACCGAAAAAGAGTTTGATCGGAAAGAAGTCCTATGTAACGGGATGTCAAGAAGAAGATTGTCAGCAGACCTAAGTACCCTGTCATGAGCGTCATCTAGGAATTGGAAACGATCCTTTAGATAGCAAGGGGTGTGCGGATCCATTAGAACTGAGAAGAGTAAACAAAGGATTCTCAAATTCCTACGCTCTCGAATAGGGAGCTATTTAAGTTTTGCACGAAAAAGACTGACGTGATCGTACTTACGCAGATTATATATAAAGCGGATACAAGTGTTGAGAAGACGATCAAGCTTACTCAGAAGTTCCTCAGTCAGATCTAAAAAGGCGACGTCAGCATAATCGATAATCGGCACAAGGAGCGAGTTGACTAGGGATATTTTTGTTGATGTTGGCAAGAAGTTCTTAAGGCGAATTATGGAGTGTAACGAGGCATAGAACCTTCTTGAAATCTCCTTAACGTGAGGTATCCAGCTTAAATGGGTGTCAAAAAAGACCCCAAGGTTCTTAACCGTAGAAGAGAAAGGGATTACTGAGCCATCATAAAAAAGAAGAGGCATACTGAGGACGTCAACTTTATAGATCTGACGAGGGCTGCCGACCATGATGGCTTGACACTTGTTTGGATTAACTTTAATGCCGAAACGATTTGACCAAGAAAGTAAGTGACACAAATCGTCGTTGAGAACACGAATGGCACTATTTAAGTCGTCCACAGAAGCAGAATAATAAAGTTGAAGGTCATCGGCGTACATATGGTATTGACTGCGAAGGTTAGGAGAAAGTAAATTAATGAATAAGGAGAAAAGAAGCGGAGATAAAATCCCTCCTTGTGGCACGCCGGCCTCAATCTCTCGCCATTCAGAAAAGACTTCGCCATCTCGTATACTCTGACAACGGCTACTCAGATAAGATGAAAACCAAGAAACAACCGGTGGTGAGAAATTAAGTCGAGGTAGTAGGGCTAATAAGAGATCATGGTCAACAGCGTCAAAGGCACTACTAAAATCTATTAGAACCAAAAAAGTCACCTGAGAATCCTCCATCTTCGCACGGATGTCCTCAGTGACATTTAGAAGCGCCGAGGTAGTACTATGCCCCTTTCTGAAGCCTGATTGGAAGGGATTCAAAAGCTGTTTGTCATAGAGAAATTCCGTTACCTGACCATGCACAACTGACTCGACTATTTTGGAGAAAAATGGGAGTATAGAAATGGGACGAAACTGATTGAGAAGAACAGGATTAGAAATTTTGGGAAGGGGAATTAGTAGTCATAGTCATAGTAATTTATTAATAACAAAAACGGTTACAAGTCAAATATACATAAATCCATAAATCGTACATAAGAACACGAAAGCACGAAAACACGTAAGCTTTCCGCCACTGAACGGGAAACTGGGAAGAGGAGAGTGAAAAATTTACGATATGAGTTATGGTGGGGAGGATTTGTTTAAGAATGAGGGAGATCATAATACGACCAATGTCATCACATCCCACTGCATAAGATTTGAACGATAGAATTATCTTCATAATCCTATCTTCGCCAACGGAAGTAAAAGTGAACAGCTCAGTATTAGTAACGGGTAGGTCAAGTATGTCCGATATAGCACTAGTTTTAGCTAAAGGGCTCAATTTACATCTAGTAGTGAAATGGGCGTTTAAGATGTTAAGATCAATATTGAGTTTAGAGTTAAGACATCTGGGCCTACCTATACCGAGGGATTTGAGGAATCTCCAAAGACCTGCAGGCGTAGCGAGTTCAATTTGCTCAACTATGTGACGCTTTTTAGCATTACGCACTGTCATATTGTAACGATTCCTCAACAGTTTGTAAGATGCCCAGTTATCGACTGACCTGTCGCGCTTGTACTTGCGAAAAGCGCGATCCCTCCTAGCCATCGCTTTACGAATAACGTCATTAAGCCAAGGCGAAGAGGTGCGCTTGATTTTAACCGAATGGATCGGTGCATGCCGGTCGAAAAGGCCAATAATGTTGGAATTAAGAAGGTCAACCTTCTCATCAACTGAAGATAGCTTTATGACTTTGAACCAATCCAATTTAGAGGCCTCATCAGTAAGCTGGGCAGTGTCAATGCGCGAAAAATTACGCTGTCTGAGGATAACTGGCTTAGGCTTAAGTGGGCGAACTTTATAAGCGAGGAAAAGAAGGTCGTGATGAGAAAAGGCAGGTGCAGCAAGTAGAACATGATTAGCTACGAGATCAACGTCAGAAACTAAGATGAGATCAATTAGGGTGTCAGAAGTAGCGGTATGATGAGTAGGCTTGGAATTAATGTTACGAGCTAGGGTTCAGGATAAAATAAACTCTTAAAACACCGGTGAACAAATTAACACTTTTTAATAAAATAATCCAAAAAGCACAAATTCACACTTCCGTTAACCGCACTATTCAAAATTATCACTCTCACCACTTTACTTGCACTATACTACGCTGTTCTAAATTATCCCTCTCAGGTTTCTTGATTACTTCACACACTTAGCTAGTAGTCAACTGATCTCCACGAATGAATTTACGACTTTATATACGAGCGTCTTAGAGTCTCGAATATTCTAACAATTACGAGCAATCTGTAGAAACGTCTACCATAGTCTAGAACTATCGGGAACTATATCTATCCTGCTCTAACAACAGGATAGCAGGCTCTCGCTACACTTCTCTGACACATCCTTACTCTATGGGTAGAGCCACAGGTTCAGCTATTCGTCAATAGATGGCGTTAAATGTGTTGCCGAATGACTTTATCTGTGGTGCCATATTCATTCTGTGTTGGCGCGTAACATTGCCCCCTCCTTAGACGTGCTCGTCCCGAGCATCGTTAGACCCATAATATCGCGCCAATCTATCTACATGTACAATCTTAGGTGTACCTCGCAGCCCCTTCTGAATTCGGTACGTGACATCGTTAATCCTGGTCACAACACGGTATGGTCCGTCCCATTTTGCTTGCAATTTGGGAGATTTTCCTTTACTGCGTACCGGATTATGCAACCACACTAGCGAGCCTTCGTCAAATCCCAGGTTGTTCAACTTACGGTCGTAACGGGTCTTCATCTTTTCCGACACTTGTTGGCTGGATTGTCTAACGTGTTCATATACGTCATTCATTTTATTACGCAGGTCTCTTGCATAATCCGTTATGGTGCTCGGAGAATCTGGTGGAGTCCCAGTTATCAGGTCTGCTGGCAACCGTAGTTCTCGACCAAAGTTTGCATAGGCAGGAGTGACAGTTGTACTCTCGTGAACTGCACTTCGGTATGACAGCAGAAATGGCTGAATGTGCTTGTCCCAATCATTTTGTTTGCTTCCCAACACTTTGGCCAAGTATCTCTCCAACGTTTGGTTGAATCTTTCCACCATTCCATCAGATTGGGGGTGATAAGCGGTAGTTCTTGTTTTATGAGCACCCATTACTCGACATGTTTCCTGGAATACCTGAGACTCAAAATTCCTGCCTTGATCGCTGTGAATTTCCAGGGGCACTCCAAATCGACAAAAGACTTCATGGACTAATTTATCTGCTACTGTCGAAGCTTCTTGATTAGGAATCGCGAAAACTTCCGGCCACTTAGTAAAGTAATCCATGACAACCATGAAGTACTTGTTCCCATTTTCACTCACTGGGAATGGTCCTGCAACGTCCAGTGCTATCCGTTCCCATGGCGCCCCGACGTTGTATAGCTTTAATGCTCCTCTGCTGCGTGTGTGAGGACCTTTCACTGCTGCACAACTAGTGCATTTCCGGCACCAATCTTCCACATCATCTCTGCAATGGATCCAATAAAATCGTTCCCGTATCTTTAACAGTGTCCTTTTTACTCCCATATGTCCTCCAGAACATCCTTCATGATAAAGTTGCAGAACGTCAGGTACCTTGATTTTAGGAACAACCATTTGCAGATGACAGTGATCTCCTCGAGCATTTTCCCATTTGCGGCACAAAACTTCATCGTGGATAATCAGACTGTCCCATTGTGCCCAATAGCTCTTTGTTGTTGTACTCATCCCAGCAACATCACTCCACTTGGGCTTTGAGGTACCAGCTATAATCCACTCAACTATTGGTTTGATATCCGTGTCATCTCGCTGAGCTTGTTTCAGGGTTTCCTTCCATTCATCACTTAGATCCGTTTTCAACATCCTGACGGGTACTGCTTCTCTGGTCTCTTGTTTGACACAATTTTTACAGTTATCCGGGCAAGGTCTTCTTGATAGCGCATCTGCGTTACCATGTGATCTTCCACTACGATGCTCAGTTTCGAAGTCAAATTCCTGTAGCTGTTCAATCCATCTTGCCACTTGCCCCTCCGGATTCTTGAATTGTAGCAGCCACTTCAATGCAGCATGGTCGGTTCGCAGATGAAATTTGCGTCCAAGCAGATATTTACTGAAATGCTGCAGGGTCTTCACTACTGCTAACAGCTCCCTTCTTGTGACACAGTAGTTTCTTTCCGGTTTGGATAAGGCTTTACTGAAGTAAGCTATCACCACCTCTTGATCACCTTTGCGTTGGGATAGTACACCGCCGATGCCAGTATTACTCGCGTCTGTGTCTATGATGAACTCGTTCTCGATGTCAGGAAAGCCAAGAATAGGCGTGTCACACAGACGCTTCTTCAATTCCCGGAAAGCAGTGTCACACTCTTTATCCCAGCAAAATTGTCGCTTCTCCTCGGTGAGCTTGTGCAAAGGTTTGGCAACATCAGCAAAGTTTTTCACGAACCGTCGGTAATACGAGCATAATCCTAAAAATGCTCTCACCTCTGTCTTGTCTTTTGGAGTCGGCCAACCTTTGACAGCGATGACTTTTTCTGGGTCAGTTTGTACACCATCCTGCGAAATAACATGTCCCAGAAAGCTCACCTGTCGTTTGAAGAATGTGCACTTTTTCGGACTTAATTTTAGATTGGCTCCGCGTATTTTGGCCAGCACGCGTTCTAGATTTTGAAGATGATCTTCAAACGTTCGCCCCACAATGATAATGTCATCCAAATAGACAAGACAGGCTTCTCCAATCAATCCGGTAAGTACTAGCTCCATCAATCTTTCAAACGTTGCAGGCGCATTGCATAATCCAAAAGGCATTACCCTGAATTGCCAGAGACCCTTGCCAGTAGAAAACGCTGTTTTTTCCTTGTCCTTTGGATCTATTTCCACTTGCCAGTAGCCACTTTTCAAGTCTAGGGTTGTAAACCACTTCATTCCCGTCAGTGTATCTAATGTGTCGTCAATCCTCGGTAGTGGGTAACTGTCCTTCTTGGTCACTGCATTTAGTCGACGATAATCCACACAAAAACGCAAGCTGCCATCCTTCTTTTTAACAAGCACTACAGGAGAACACCATGGACTTGATGAAGATTCAATCACGCTATCTTTTATCATTCCTTCAATCATGGTCTCCACTTCCTTCTCTCTTGCAACAGGTAATCTCCTTGGTCGTTGACGGATAGGTGGCTCATTACCAGTATTTATTGTGTGTTGAACTAGCCCAGTCTTTCCAATGTCAGCATCATTTGAAGAGAAAATATCAGCGTACCGAAGCAACATCTTCTTAGCTTTTGCCATTTCTTCCACAGAAAGATCCTTGTGACAATCTTCAAGAAATGATGACACGTTGTATTTACTAGTTAGTTTATTGCCACTGGACAATTCCTGGCATTTTCGCATCCAGGCTACTTCTTCGCAGGTGCCTATTAACATTCCCTTTTTGATGTGATGTTCCTTATTACTCGGGTTCAATATTCGTACTGTTGAATTATCTGTGGTCCTCACTAGAGTACGTGCCATAATCCATGGTAGGTCATTGTCCGTTCTTTCTATTAGGACACATCGATTTTGTCCAGAAGCTTGCAGCAACCTTACTGGTACAATGGTTTCTGATCTGGGAGGAAGAACCATTTTCTGAAGGCAGTAAACCTTTCCAGACACTCCACCTTCCATAAAGATTTCCTCTGTCCTGCACTTTAAAATTCCTTGGTTCACGTCTATCTCACATTGATGTTTTCGCATAAAATCCAATCCCAGGATGCAGTCATCAACTATGTCGGCAACAATGACTTTATGCTGGAAAGTTCTCTCACCCAGCTTCATCTCCACCTGCTTCTCGCCTCGGACGGCTATGTGCTGACCGGTTGCTGTCAGGAGCTGAATATGGTCATGGTTACAGAAGAAGTCCCCAGAAAAGCGATTTGCAAGTTGAGAACTGACCACTGTACGAGAAGCACCAGTATCCAAAGTTATCTTACAGGGTGTTCCATTGATTTGGCCTTCAATAATCAGGCTATTCCCGTCATGGGCCTGTGAGATTGAAATTCTTGGGGCTTTTTTAAAACCGGCCAGCACTCGCCCCGCAGTCCTGGCGTTTACTCGTTTCCCTGCTGGTTGTGGGTGGAGGCAACCATCCGGTCTTCCTGAGATCGATCTTTTGGGGCAACTGGACCTTAGATGACCCTTTTCACCACACTCATAGCATCTAGGGCTAAATTTTGGACGACTTTCACGATTAGGGGTTGCTACCATTTCCCTGATGCGGTGCGCTCGATGGTCCTGACGCACGGCCTCCACCTCCAATGCATGGGCCAAAGCATTCTTCAAAGATTCGTGGTGCCCGAGTCTCACAGCAGCCCTTACTTCAAGGTCACGTATTCCATCGACAAAGGCCTGGACTAAATTACCGTCGATGAGTGCCGGTGACGATTGATATGCCTTTCGAACCAGCTTTTCTATTTCAAGAGCCCACTGCTGTAGGCTCTCGGAATGACGCTGCGCTCTGTCCTTTAATTGAGCACGGAACACGTGCTCCAGATGTGCATCACCATAGCGGGATTCCAATGCTTCGAGCAGCTGTTCGTAGGTAACTTCCTTTCCGAGGGCCTCTAAAATGGTAAGCGCCTGGTCACGAAGGCCTAGAGTAAGGGCAGTCATGGCCTGCGCTGTGGTCCATCCGTTGGCCTTGACCACGGCCTCAAACTGGATCTTGTAGGCTGACCACGAAGAGCTTCCATCAAACGGCGGCACCTTGAAGCCTCGGACTGTAGGTGTAGCAACCACTGAAGCCACGTTCCCATCTCCAGACTTCAGCACACCCAGAGCCTTTTTAACATCGGCGATCTGGGTTTCAGCGTTGGAGATGCGACTCTCTTGGTTTTGTACCTGGTCTTTTACATCCCGGAGTTCTTTCCCCATAGTCACGTGCAGGTCCTTTATGAAACGAGTCTGTTCCTCCTTATCACGGCGCAGATGCTCCTCAAGGCGTTGAGCCTGCTCCTCCTGCCGACGAGTCTGCTCCTCTTTATCACGGCGCAGATGCTCCTCAAGGCGACGGGCCTGCTCCTGAAGCATTGCCATTAAAGCAGCAAAATCAATTGAAGCGGGAGCTTGGGCCGCTGATGGTGGTGAAACCCCGGATGATCCAGCAGCTGGCTCCACCATTGGGTCAGGAATCTGGCGACGCACTTGTGATGGTGAACCTTCAAGTCGCCTGACATCCATTTCCAACTGCCGTTGACTGCGCGTCCTGATACCTTCCGTATCGTCCTTTGGAAGTACCGGCATTATTTTATCCCGACTTCTGACACCAATTTGTTACGAGCTAGGGTTCAGGATAAAATAAACTCTTAAAACACCGGTGAACAAATTAACACTTTTTAATAAAATAATCCAAAAAGCACAAATTCACACTTCCGTTAACCGCACTATTCAAAATTATCACTCTCACCACTTTACTTGCACTATACTACGCTGTTCTAAATTATCCCTCTCAGGTTTCTTGATTACTTCACACACTTAGCTAGTAGTCAACTGATCTCCACGAATGAATTTACGACTTTATATACGAGCGTCTTAGAGTCTCGAATATTCTAACAATTACGAGCAATCTGTAGAAACGTCTACCATAGTCTAGAACTATCGGGAACTATATCTATCCTGCTCTAACAACAGGATAGCAGGCTCTCGCTACACTTCTCTGACACATCCTTACTCTATGGGTAGAGCCACAGGTTCAGCTATTCGTCAATAGATGGCGTTAAATGTGTTGCCGAATGACTTTATCTGTGGTGCCATATTCATTCTGTGTTGGCGCGTAACATTAATAACGTTTAGGTTGACAGAATCGATTATATTGGTAAGTTTCGCTGACCTCGAATTGACACCAAGAAGACAAGTATTAATGTCCCCCATTATTATGACGTGGGCATAATCAGATACTAGACTCTCCAAAACAGTTTCCAGCTTATCAAAGTAGTTGACAGTCGGAGGACAATAGACTACCCCCAGCAGTACCTTGGTACCAATATCCACTTCGATAAACAAATACTCAGCAGAGGCACTATAAAGTGAAGGAGACTGGCTTAAAATTTTGTATGGGAAACGGCTTTTAAGATAAATGGCGACTCCTCCACAGCCCATTCCTGTACGATCATTTCGGATCAGTAAATATCCCGGTACAGGAAAAAATGCTGATGGAAGAGAAGGTTTGAGAAAGCTCTCGGACACTAAAACTGCATCAACACAGCCTGAGCCGAAAGATTCCAGGAGATCAGAAAGATGCGCTGGAATACTTTGAGCATTTATGTGGCAAATATTTAGTGACTTTTGATAATGAGCAAAAGTGTTCTTTAGCGTTTCACCCAGAGATAAGACGTCGTCTCCAACACTATCAAAAGAAGCTTCAGAAGAAGACTCGGCAGATAAAAACGTATCATCATCACTGCTATCACAAGCCATAGGTATTAAAATACCTAAAAAAAAAAGTACAAATATATACCTATGTATATATGAACTTATTTATAAATAAAATACTATACAAATAATACTTAATAAGTATATACCTAAATGCTAATCTAACAAAGGAAAATTTAGAGAAAAATATTCTAAATAAATATCAATAGTATTAATTAATAAACAATAAATCCTCAAAACCTAAATATTGTAAAAAAGTTGTAGCAAGTTACTACAACCTAAACAACATATTTGTTTTTTATGAAAACATAATCACCTCCTCAAGAGGTAACAAAGAGAAGGACGTCCCCTTCACCTCTTGAGGCTTGGTCTAATACTACGTGATCCAATACCTACACATATCGTCCGCATCGAAGTTAGTCCACATTTTTCAGGAATCATTGTTTATAGTGTCTAACTTTTCCATTTGTAATGAATGATGCAAAATGCCGAAGAACCGACAACCGTTGCAAGTTCTTGAGTGGAGACCGCGTCTTGCATGTGGATCGCACCCAGCTAGTGGAGAGATGATGCATCTAAAACATTACCTATGTTTGTCTTGACTGTGTCAAATTATAAGCAAATTACCAAAACTATGTGTTCTTAAAGTCACTATGGCTTGAAATAAATAAGTTATTATACTACACTCGTTTTATTTGTTTAGGTAGATTATTATTTTTACAAGCTTTTATTTAACTTGCCATGTACTTATGTATGATTTTCCGGGTGGAATCTTGCAACTGAATTTTAAAGCAGTTACCGTCAACCTATTGAGATGATATTTGGCATACCTGTCAAGTTCCGATGACAATGCAATAGTATGGGGACAGCGAGCTGATCTGATGGTGGACAAGGACAACGGAACTCCTCGAGGGATAATAGTAGACTGGCCATGTTTAGGCTCATTTTGATCAGCACACGGTTACGATCACAAATTTTATAAAAGCTTGTATTGAAAATATATTTTTCACAAAAAACTTATTCCATTCTAATTGCTTAATTAAAAAAAAAATGTATGTAAATAAGTATAACGCTTCCGATATTTTATGTCTGTTCCTTTCGTTTCGTTTCGTATGAGGTAGTGCTGGCCTCTGGTGTCGGAGTTTGTCAAGCCGCCCGAGGGCCTCTGACATGGCTTATCGACTGCTATTAATCAATAACAGCCGGGACCGACAGCTTAACGTGCCCTCCGAAGCACAGAGCGATGGAAATCCGCACATAACTTAGAAAGGTCATTGGTGCGGAGCCTAGGATCGAACCCGGTATCGTTGGATTCTGAGTTGCACTATTGAACCGTTAGGCTACCATCGCTTTTTATGTCTGTAAAGTTATTCTTGAATAAACTGAAACTGAAAGGCGGCAGCCTGAAAGTAGATGCCAAGAGCCGAACAACGGGCACAGTGGTGCGTATTAAGAGAGGCCTCTGTCCAGCAGTGGAATTTGAGCTGATGATGATGATGGTGCGAAATAAATTAAGGAGTTTCAGCTTTTACAGTTGAAATCGGATGTTTTTCATCACAAAGAGCAAGTTAATTCATAACTCCGCTGTAGCATCCTATCTCCTAATCCAAGCTTCGTATCTCTTTCAAAAGCTTGAGTTGGCATTAGAATCGGGCCTCCCAATTTTGGGAGTGAGTGGGGGAAAGGAGAGGGGAGAGGATAGGGCTACTCTCCTCCTCGCCCCCAAAATCGGGAGGTCCGATTCTAATGCACACCCGAGATAGAAGTTATACTTACAACGGTACTCGGATCCTTGCTGGAAAATAGTATTTTCGTGCTTGGCTCATTTTGATCAACTCACAGTTCTGCTGATTACTAATTTTATCATCATCAGTCGGAAGTAGGTACCTACATTTAGTAATATCTTGTGTTTTAAAATACGTTTTTCAACAAAAAACTTATGAACTTCGTAACTTATAACTTCGTAGGTAATATATTTATTTTGGCGTAGAGCCTTAAGTTTAACTACCTGTGTCGTTTTATATGAAACCAAACCTCATTATTAGTCACTTAACACAATAGCCACAACACCATGTTGGCAGGTCGTTATCCAAACTTGGGCAAGTAGGTATGGTAACCAAACTGAGACCAGTAAATACCGATCGTCCTACTTCTGACGCCGATCCTTGTAGCCCGCCTACGGTGACCAGTTTTAAAACAATAACCATATTGATTGAAAAAATGTAGCAGCTTTCACTTTTCCTATTTTGTAAAATTTACCGAGTTATCTGGAACCGGTAGAGTTCAGTTACAATCATTTTTTAACAATTTTTTTTGTAAACCTATTGTGTCCCACTGCTGGGCAAAGATCTCCCCAAAAAAATTCCAGTCATCCCGGCCTTTGGCAGCTTCCCACCACTGTTTCTCGTAAGCCTCGAGATCGTCCCGCCAACTCCTTCTTAGCCGGCCCCGTCGTCGCCTTCCGTCTTCAAGCACCCAAAGAGTTACTACGTTTGCCCACTTAACCTAACACATTTTAACCTAACCTGGATTAAATCTTCAGTAGTAGTAGAGTTTTTTTGTGAAAGTGTTCGTCCGGGGAATTACTACCATCGTACCTATTTCTGCCGCGTAGTGCTCGCATTGCTGTGTTCCGGTTTGAAGTGTATGGGTGAAATTACAGGCGCATGAGACTTTTCTTCTTTATGTCTCAGGGTGGCGGGCGCAGTGCAATGCCACATAGGGTGCGTCCCAGGTGGACGTGATCTATGTGGTATTTATTAGTAAGGCATTAGTGCCGATTCTGAGCAGCATTCTCTAATTTTAAACCACATTAAAATTATCGCGGTCTCTTTTATTTCACTATTAGAAAGGGCGCGCGACAACTTTAACGCGGTTTAAAATTAGAGAATGCTGCACAGAATCGACAACAATGTACCACTTAACCATCTGTCATCAGGTGGGCCATCAGCCTGTAAAACACTCCAATGAGTTAAAAAAAATCTTGCAACTGAATTTTAAACCATGAAAATTGTACAAACTTAGAATTACTGACTGACGATCTACGCACGACCAAATCCTAGGTCTTAGAGGGTGAGAGACGTGCATTGAGAAAGGAATTCCCAAAATCACCCCCAACAAAGAGCAACACGGGTTAAATTTTGTAAAAAAAAACTAGCGTATAATTCTATAATAGGGGGTTCAATAGTTCATATTTCATATATTTATTTATACCATATGATCACAGGGAACACTTAGTCACGTCAATTTACAAGCATCCAATTAAAAAATAAACAGTTTGGTACACTAGAAAGATGCAGCTGTATAGAGGCTTTGTCAAATTATAAGTTAAGTCATTAATAACGCTAAATAGTTATGGATTGAAATTTTGAATTTTTACTTACTACTAAATAGGTTATTAGTAATAAACTATTTCAAGAAACTAGATATTAATAAGTTAAGTACCTCGAAATAATTTGAAACACTTTCACAAATAAAATGTAAATAGTGGGGTTTATCAACGGCTGAATTAACGCAAATTGCTGGTCCCTTTTCATCGGAATGTTTACATTCCTACATGCGATACGAGACCTGGATTCATATTAATACCCACTCACACAGCTTGTAATGAATAACTGGTTCAATTTAAGTAAGTAACTACTATACATTTTAATAGGAACAAACGGCAGGCATCTATGGGGTAATTTACTCAAATATTAATTTGAGTATTTTACTACTGTTAGCTTTATTTTGATTATTGAGTTTGTATTTAATTTCACGCAAGTTTATTTGAGTGTTGAGGTTTTCGTTCGAATGGATTATCTTGATTTGTGTGGGTAGTTACGGCGGCAAAAAGAGTCATTGGGCGTTGACGGCTGGTTGGAGGAAGGTCATACGAACGGAACCCCTGTACTCGGATGGATGACGAGACGAGAGTGAAGAAGTTTGTACAAAGGCTCTTTTGGAAAGTTAATGTATAGATTCGTGTACGTAATCGTGGATTGATTAAACCTATCGAAGATAAATTAAGGTGTTTTACTACAGATCAGAAAGTGGTAAGTACACGCCCATGCATAACATGTAGATATTTATCAAGAAGCTTGAATTTGGGTAGTCTTATAACTTTATGGTATTTATTGTTAAATGTTTTTAGACAAGGCAAATAGACCTGCGCCGTAAAATATTATTTTATCTGTTTCTGCGCGTAATATAAATGGCGAAGTTTTGCCCCGTGCTGAGCCGATTTTGATGAAATAGTTGGACCTTTGTAATCCAGCATGCGAGCAAAGCCGAAACTTATTACAAAAAAAAAAAATTGTGGTACCGCGTATGGTAGATAACGGTTATTTTCGATGTTTTTTTTAAATATTTTGTTATCGAACGCTTATTGAACCCACAATACGGCTGGTTACTCATTCTTTCACCATTACTGCGATTCGGCTATGGAATGGTATCCTGCACCGTATCCGAGATGTATCCTCCATCAGAGCTATCAGAGTGTAGATACAAGACAAACAATTTCATCTATTAAAATCAATTGACCAAGGGCTTTGACCATGCTTTGACCAATTGGTATTATAACGATCCTGTGAAAGTCCTTACAAATGTAATAAGCTTACAATAGTCAGTGATAGGGCCAATTAACCTAAATGCTGTTAAAAATTTCAAGACACTCTTGTAAAATATTTTATTTTTGAGAACTCGCAATTTATATTGATTTTATAAAATAACACTAGAAGCGTTTACAAGATTTATTAACAAGCGTAGGTACATGCTCTCAATTATCATTGCTGTTGTCTATTGCTCCTATAGGACTCACTATCTTATAATAGCCATACAACGTTTCCTTATAACCAGATAGAAGTTTATGTAAAAAGAGTAAACATTCTCAAGAGTATACAACTCTTGTAACTTGTTCTTATAGGGCAAACTTACTTATAATTGACATGTAAACTTGTCCTATTAGCGATTACAAGATTAAATCCAAGAGCAAACGTGCTTGTAGGTCAAACTCTCTTATTTCATGCTTTTATGAAGCACTAGAACAATAACAAGAGCCTTATAAGTATATTTACGTTTAGGCATAGTATGCCTACCTGCTATCATTTATTTTACTAATGTATTGTTGTAGTAGGTATTATAATATATTTATATTGTTATTTTTTGAATAGGATTGTTTAAGTAAGTATACCTATCTATCTTGTATAAGTTAAACTATACCTACATAAAGTATTAACTCTTCTCCTTATACGTATTTTGCATCACCTACATTAAGTATATCCACATTACACAAAGGTTAGTCGGTAGAGAATGCTCCCTAGCATTAAGTTCCCCTATGAAGGTACCTATACGAGTATTGTTTGTTTTTATGGAATGAAAAATTAGTACTTACTATTCTATTCAACCGATATTTTTATAAAATAATACCTAATATGCTTAATAATTGAAACAAAAATATAGTTGGCTTACTTATTATATAGGTAATTGTATGAGTACTAATGTGATTTATTGCTAACACTTGATTTTATTTGTTCGAGACAAACAAACATGCGGCGTGAAAGTAGCCATCGGCGGAAATTGATCAGCCCCGCAGTTCGCCGCATGGAAAGACCAAGTCATAGCCGTAGCCGTAGTCGCCGTAGCCACAGCCGCCACAGCATTCACTCTCGATGGTCGAGCGTGGGGCGCGTGAGGACTGCGAACGAGACTGCACCAACTACGAGAACGACTGCAAGAACTAGAAGACGCTGGTCGAGAGGAGCGTGGACATCTCGACCAGAGCTGGAGTAGGATCCAAGTGGGTCACCATCATCGCCACCGGACAACTGGGAAAAAATTCTGCTATATGAAGTTATAGCAAGGTTAGACAAAATTACGGTAATCAACCGCAACCGTTTACTTTGGGACGACAAACCAACTACTCATTTCGCTTTACAAAAACTCCAAGGATTGGCCAAGAGTTTCAACCAAATTTAAATTGAATCTCTTTGGTTTTAACTATATTTTGTACTCAATCAGAATCAGAATAGTCTTTATTGTAAACTGTTTTAACATAGTTTAACTCTTTGGCAAGAATGGCAGGAACAGCTCACCAACGATTTCCCTCATGAACGAAACTATGGCCAAACCTTGGAAGATATGTTGAAACGTAAAAGTAAGTTCAATGAACCTATAGATTAGGTGTATATTTTTCTATAACCAGGTAGGTAGATACCTAGCTGAGCAGAGATAGGTATATATAACCATTAAGAAATCGTAGCAAGTGGAAATCCGTGGTCTCTGCCTACCCCTCCAAGAAACAGGCGTGAGTTTATGTATGTAGGTATGTGTGTATGGAAGAAGTCGACACATGCGTGTAGTTGATTGCATAATTAATCGCATCACAGACAGAACCACCAGTGCCCTAGCATTGCAGTGCGCTCACCCGATTCAACCATTAAAATTCCTTATGAACAACAAAGATAGATGTCTAGGGGTTTTTCAGGGGGCTCAAACTAAAAATGATAATATATTTTGTTACAACTGTTTCTAATAACAGTCGAGTAAAAGATAACGTACCCAAAACCATATATTCCATAGATACCTATATCCGTTTGTCTGTGCCCAAAACAATGCGCATTCTTTCATCGAGCTCTAGCTCAAAATACTAAAAGAGGCAAAGGCTTTCATAGACTAGTGACACGAAGGTTATAAGGTAGTTTTTAGAATCTTGCTTACCTCCGATCTTAGATAATTATCTAAGCCTCTGATAGGTTTTTGTCAATGAACGCCCATAGGAAGTGTAGCATATCGTCGATATGGTTATAGACAATGTTCAAGCACAGGACGTTTGTATAAGTAGTCGTTGAAGAATATTTGAACTCTCTGCTTTTGATAGGGCAAATGTTAATGTTTATGTTTTGTGTTATTGTTTGTTTTTTTTTTGTTTACTCATGAGGTACCTATTATACATCACAAAGCAAAGCACATACCTATACACATCTAAGCAGTTTCAGTTCTTTAAGGTGGGGTATGCCCCAAAATTCATAATCTTCGATACCTACTATTTTTAACTAACTAAATAAAGTACAATATTTGAATTATAAATATGCATGGATACTACATTATAATACCGAGGGATCACGGTACTAGAAACACGATATGACAATATTTTCTCGATAGAAAAATAAATAAAATCAAAGTAACTTCTACTTTGCCTAGATTCGATTGTTAATTAAAATGGTGCATATTAGTGGATAAAACAAAAAAATAATTATATTAACAAACCCGAGGGTTTAATGAACGGGTTTTATAAAATTCCCTATAGGTATTTTACGAGATATTCATTAAAAACCGCTTTTTCGATCGGCACGTTGGCGTTATTTTTGTATGATATATTTCTACCAGCGGTTGGCGCTGTCTTAACGAGAAAAATTAACAAGAAAAGCTGTTTTAACAGAAAAACAATTGATAGGCCAGTGTTAGCTGTTTACAACCCATTTGCTGATTTGAAGTGCACACTGACGTGACGCTAATCGGAATTGGTGGTATTCTCTCACAAAGATTGAACTTTAAGGAAGCTGTTCATCCTGTAGCATTTTACAGCTGTCAAACCCCTTCCAAAAAAAACGTTAGGTACAACGTTAGGTTAGAAACATTAGCAGTAACGTTTAATATTATAACTGACTGTAGCGCCTTGCGATGTACGTTCACAAAAGAGACCTGGTTCCTAGAATAACTCGTTGGTGGCTTTTACTGCAGGAATTTCAGTATACCTTACAGTACAGACCTGGCGTCAAAAAGTCTATGCGTGTCTCGCAACCAAATAGATAATGTTGAAATCCATGATTAAGATCAATACTCCTCTGTGTTGCCTCTAATTAGCCATGAAGATCGGTTAGGAAACCTGAAGATAGGTGACTCTGAACTAGAAAGGGCACTGATGTAGAAAGGTCACTGAAGGTGCCACTGATGTAGATGCCAATGAACTTAAATATATATGGGATAATTACAAAAAAATAATATAAATGAATTGACGGTGACAAAAATAATCTGAAGTGGGTCATGTCAAGGTTACTAGGTGGCAACTGTGCCGCATAAATCACGAGACATTGGTCATCTTTAAAGATAAGACTATGGACAGGAACCCGTTCTAGTGAAGTTATTGAAATCAGACGTGACGTGAAGTCAACGATAGTATTGCTGATGAACAACGAAAGAAATAAAAATATTTTGAGATACATGGGCGGCCCGGCCGCATATTTGGTGATTTAATTTTAAAAAGACTTCATTCAATTATGATGGGGAAAATAATCAACTTATTCCACCATATAATAGGGTCCATACAGGGTAGTGTATTTCCTCGGAAATAATCTTTATGAGGTCGCTGTGATTCTGGGCCTAACAGTTACTAACAACAACCGTTTCTGCTAGTAGAATAATGCCATGGGTTCATGTAGCTGCACCAGAAATCAACCGGAGTGTTAGCAATGATGAGTGATTATGTCGACATCGATAATTTATATTTGTATTTATTTATTCGTCCATAGACATTGTAACATGTATCATAGAATAAATAATAGTATAAGTAGGTACATGTACTTAGATAAGCCATCAAAACAAATAATATTAATAAATAAAATAAAATAAAAAATTAGATGTAAACATTTAATTATCTATTAGTCTGACATGTTCTAAATATCTACAGTTATTTCGTTATATAACTTAAATGCTGTACAATAAAAGCTTTGTGAAACTTTTGTGAGTTGGGCTGTAGGGAGGACTAGGTGATCTTTATTCCTGGTTTTAATATTGTGAAAGTCACTCTTGAATAATGAAGATGATGTGATATGAACTTTGATGAAAATGAGAGTAAACTTTGATGATACTTAATTGTTATGCATTAGATCCTGATACTTATTATTGAACATAAATTGTAACTAACGAGTAGTAAAGTAAGTTAAGTAATGACTTGAAACCGACAATTTATTGATTCTAGATTATAAGGTCTAATATTGTATGTAATACTGACTCATTTACCTATTAATACATCACCAAAGCCGAGTCTCTTCAAGGCAAGAGTGAGCAGGTTTCCTTCTAGAACTTTGTGCTCCAACGATCGTTGGCCACATAGTCACTTACCAACAGGTGAGATCGTGGTCGAATGAAGGTAAACAAATGAATTAAATTGAAAAAAAACTAGCTAGTGAATGGGGCTGGGGTAGCATAAGACTCATAAGGAAAGTGAACGTAAGACCCAATAAAAAAAAAGGGAAGTGAAAGATGAAATTGGGCAGTAGCACAAAAAAAAAGTTGCGTTTAGAGCTGTGAGATGCTTAGGAAAACAAAAGGGAAAAAATATAGTAGATGATGGGGTTTGGGCAGCAGAAGACCCATATGGAAAGTGAACGTAAGACCCAATAAAAAAAAAAAGGAAAGTGAAAGTTGAAATTGGGCAGTAGCACTAAAAAAAAAAGTTGCGTTTAGAGCTTTGAGATGCTTAGAAAAAAAAAAGAAGAATAAAAAAAAGAAAAAAGATAAAGAAAGGAAAAAAAGAAGAAAGAAAAAAAAAGATTTCAAAAGAAAGAAGTTGATAATTTTTAATCAAACTGGAATATGATAAGTAAATGAAAAAAAAAGTAAATGAAAGATGAAAACTGAAAATTTGAATAAAAGTGGTTTAAATATTTAGTATGTGATAATCAACGATGAATTAAAGCGATTAACGAAATGATTATTGATATATCACAATGTGATGTATTGATCGATGTATGAGGGCATACATATTTTGTCAGATTTGGCCGAATGTTAGCTTTATTTTGATTATTGAGTTTGTATTTAATTTCACGCAAGTTTATTTGAGTGTTGAGGTTTTCGTTCGAATGGATTATCTTGATTTGTGTGGGTAGTTACGGCGGCAAAAAGAGTCATTGGGCGTTGACGGCTGGTTGGAGGAAGGTCATACGAACGGAACCCCTGTACTCGGATGGATGACGAGACGAGAGTGAAGAAGTTTGTACAAAGGCTCTTTTGGAAAGTTAATGTATAGATTCGTGTACGTAATCGTGGATTGATTAAACCTATCGAAGATAAATTAAGGTGTTTTACTACACTGTGTCGCACGCCGTGCCGTGTCCGTGCATCAATCGAGGTTCGCGCTGAAAATCAGCGCTGCAGGTAACTGCAGCATTATGCTGAGCGCGAACCTTTTTTGACAGTACTGTACACAGCTCTGTACTTACATTTGTTTTAGGTAGTTTTTATTGATTCTGTGTGCAGTTTCGGTCAAAATAAATTTTATTTATTTCTTTCTTTCTTTCTTTCTTACACTACAACAGTTTCGTCAAGGCTATTATATATCCATCCATCCATCCAAGGCTATTATATAAGGCCATATTATATAATCCAGCTGATATCAGAAATGCGTCCAAGTGAAGTGCATCCCAAATTGCATTGCAAGCACAAATATAATAAAAAAATAAAGTCAATATAATTATTAAATATAGAGATTTTTATTTAGATAAAATATACATAAAGTGGGATGTGAAAAATATTACATAGAAAATAAGGGTTATTTAACAAATTACTGAACCCGAAACAAGGTTTACATTTTTTCACTCGATTGATAAAAATCTTAAATGGTTATTGCGATTTTTTTTTAGAAATTTGGTTTTTGTTTGAACAACACCCCTAATTATTTTCATTTTTATTTTCATAATTATTTTATTTCTCAAAATAATCAATAATGGGACCATATTTTAATTTATGTTACTTACAAGCGGAATAAAACAAAAGTCAAAAAAAAACAGGCCCTATGCGTTTGTCACATCCGCCAAGTTCGAATGACATGTTTTTACAGAAAGAATAATACAAGCAATAATAGCAAATTGTGTTCTAAACGGGTCTAGCGATTTCCAAATCAAGCCAACCCATCAATGAAAGCTTCATGGTGTTTTAACGCGTTTCTTGGGGAACAATACGAGACATGAGACAATAACATAGTTCGTCTAATGAACTCATCCAGCTTTCATCTCGTTGGTCTGGTTCTGTGTTCATACCTCACTTAATACCCACTTATTTGCATTACTCCACTTATTCCCGTCGCCTATAAATTGGTAATTTGCAACTCAACGTATCAAGCACTTTATTAATTCTCAACTATTTGAATCCAATTACGGTAACTTGGTCCGTGGGTCGCTTTATAATAGTCGTTATCTCGCTCCATTACCTTGCAACAAATATCAAAAACTGTGAAGTAACTCACTGTTTGTAGACGAGATATTTGCGAGTTCTTGTTTTCCCCCTTTATTACCCTTTATTTATGGAAAAATAGTCTGTCCGACTCCTATAGGATCTTAATACTTGTGATCTGTAATATGGATAAAAGAACTTTTGCTCTCCTGGTACTTCGAAAGAAACACAAAGGAATGCCTTTACTTGACTTTTAGGGACAACGGGTACAAAAAACCTGTGATACCTTCTAGGGACTACGGGAGGAACCACGGGTAACAAAGGGTTTTTCCAAACTGAAGGTGACTGAATGTGGAAGATCCCACCTTGTTTTTAATTAAAAGATCCCATCTTATTTTTTATTCCACTAGTCCGTACCCTGGTGGGTAAGAGTAGTTTTTACACCACTTTTCTCCTTCGTGCGTATGTCTCTCTCCGGTTCAAAATTATGATACATTTTTAAGCACTGGCTGGCATCAGATTGAGCTGATATTCGGCATAGGTACCTGTCAAGTTTCGATGACAGTACAATATTATGGTGACAGCGAGCTGTTCTGCTGTTGGAGAACGAAATTTCTCGATGATTAGAATAGAATAAAAATATATTTGCAACAACATTTACAACAATAAAACAACATCAAGTGCAAAGAAGAAATATAAATAAAATAACAATAATAGCGGCCTGGCAGTGTTTGGGCCCATTTTGATAATCTCACGGTACTGATCACAAATCAAATTAAGTAAAATAAAAGTTAGGGAAAACAAAATGTGTATACCTACTTCACTTTTGCGAACGCTTGATAACTACTCCAATCTACTATTTTTATTATTTATTCTGTACTATTTGGTACCGTGGGCCAAAAACGGAGTGTGTCAGTTCCGACGCGCGACTGGAGTTTACTCCAGTCCGGTTCAGAAAATACAACGACTTCACTTTTTGTAGACGTCGGAAAACAAAACAACTTCACTATTTGCTAACGCTTGTTTTAGGAGTAAACTCAAATAAACTCCAAAAAAGTACAGAAAAATATGAACCATTTCGTTACTACTTCCATCTTTAAAGACACTGGTGGGTAAGCAATTAGCTTTGCCGTCTATACATACACATACCTAACTACCGATTGCTAAAAACACAAGTTGCCAAAGAGTACGTACACAGTGGCACACATTGTTTTCACAACACTGCACAAAAGCTCGCTGTTATTCAATGTAACTTCATAAAGGTCAAGATTCAAGGTCCTCCGACAACACCCACCATCATTTTAGCCAAATCGAGATTAAGGACAAGGTTTACAATGTAAAACATATGGACAAAATAAAGACGATGAACATCTGCTGGGATTCAGGTCTGCTCATAACTAGTAGGAGTGAAAGTAAACGAGTAGTAGCATCCACTCAAAACTAATAGGTACTGCAATCACTAATTTGCCTGCAAAGCGTTTTGATTACAGCTTGCATTCTATCAAGGATCCTCGTGCAGCAGTGGGCGTCTAGTGGCTGTTAATGATGAAGCTCAATATTCATAGATGGATTTGTCATGAATTTTAGTTTCAAGACATGGGGGTTTCGTCTGCATTATTTTCTCGATGGTGTTACGAGAACTGCTACTACGAACTCATGACATTTATATTAGATTGAGGGTTGGTTTCCTTCTAGCTGCCGTTGATGTATGGGTGATCGCAGTATATTGCTGTTGACTCAGATGGTTGCTGCTGCCTATCCCTTAGTAGGTACGACATCCACGGGAGGAGACAAAGGTTTTTTTTTATATTAGTTGCAATGACGGATCAAGCAGATGGGCCATTTGATGTTATGCGATAACCTCTGCCTATGAACAGTTCATTACCTAATACGTCACGTCCACCTAGGACGCGCCCTATATGGCATTGTAGTGCGCCCGCCACCCTGAGACACAAAGATGATAAGTATCATGTGCCTGTAATTTCACCGGCAACCATACCTTTCAAACCGTGACGCAGCAATGCGAGCACTACTGCTTTGCGGCAGAAATAGGTATGGTGGTACGAACTCTTTCACAAAAAATCTCTACTACTACATTCTTATGCCGGGTACAGTAAAGCAAGTTGCAGCAAGTTATGATTATCAACTAGATATCAAATACACCCTCTGCTCCAATAACTCGACGGCAATGATCTCATTTCGACCCACACGAGCATTGTTCTTTATCAGTTACACCCACAGACCATATATCAAGATAGACACCGCAAGTGCACCGCGTGTCACTTTGCCTGTCCGAGAGTGAGCACAATGTACCTACCTATTAGCAAACCTCAAATCAGTTCCACAAAGTACCTTTATATATACGGGAAATCAGTTCGCGTTCGGCTGTCCACGTGATAGCACGTCGGATGTTAATAGAAAAATGCCTAATTGCGCCATAGTGAACCGTAAAAATTCTTCGAAATCAGCTAGCCATGCGAATGGAGGTATTTTGTAGCAAAGCAGGTGCAAAATAAAACGGCACGCTTGGTTTCTATCTTGATATATGGTCTGCGTTTACACATGTTCTATTATGAAGTCATTCTGAAACACGGTTCACTTCACCCGTTCCTTTTAGGGCAGTTCGGAGGAACCTTCCAAGTGAGCAGTTTTTTTACGGCCAAGGTCGTAGCATCTGTTTAGAATTCTGCGACGCGTGCCTCCGAAAACGGCAGAGTTGATGTGGAATTGAAACGGTTGGTTGACTCGCGAAAACATGAATGGATAGGTCATACAGCAGGTACACGGCTATAAATAGCTGGAAGACAATCCTTGATATATTTACTCATAACAGTTATTATAATTATAATAAGTTTATTGTGGAAAATATACTTTTCAATACAAGCTTTTATAAAATTAGTGATCGTAACCGAGTGCTGATCAAAATGAGCCTAAACACGGCCAGTCTACTATTATCCGTCGAGGAGTTACGTTGTCCGCCTTCCGTCTCTATCACCATATCAGCTCGCTGTCACCATCATATTGTATTGTCATCGGAACTTGACAGGTATGCCAAAGTTCAGCTCAATCGGCAAAAACGCATGCATGCATGCTTTATTAAAATTCAGATGCAATATTCCACCCGGAATCTTGAAAAAAATCAAAATTTGTGTATCTTTTGTTATCAAAAGCTTGTAAAAATATATGTTAATCTTCATCATATTTCCAAGGGCATGATAGAGCCCAAAACAAGATTTCGATAAATTTTTCCGATAACAAAAAATCGTGAACTACTCTACAATGCTCTTATAACGTTAATAACTCTACCTTTGATAAAATTAATAAGAGTACCTAACTTAAGAAATAATATTATTTTAGAGGGCATAGTATATTTATATTTTTGTTTTTTTTATATTTTTGGTTTTGAAGAGTTGGGCAGGCAACGCATTGGCAATGCCCTTGGTGTTGAAGATGTCAATAGGCGACGGTAACCGCTTACCATCAGGCAGGACGTAGCCAGTATGACGAGCCATTACATAAAAAAAAAAAGTTTAAATACAATAACATTTATTTACAGAAAGAATAATACACCTAATATTTTTATTTTTATTTTGGTACCTATGTACAAAATAAAAAATAATAATATAGTGTGTAAATACCGTTTACCGTGATTTTCGTTCATTTTTCGTTGCGCGAGCGTTATTCTGTCCACTTTCTAACTTACCTGAACATTACTGAGTTAGTGACAGAATTTGGCTGCTGTCTGCCTTATAATACCTATCAAGTGCGTAATTGGTCGCGGAAAGCAGGTGGATGGAGACAAGATCAATCGTCGTGGCCGACCTACGTCCGTGGAAGCTATCGCTTGTGGCGCGAAATTCAAATATTTTGGTGTTTTTTGGTCAAGATAGTCGCGATAGGATTCATCTTTATCCTGGGTACCAAAAAGTATGACTGACTAAATAGTCACATAGTACTATGTGACTATTTATAGCCACCGTATTAAATACAGATCATGCAAAAACAAAACCCAGGGCAGTAATCGAACCCACACCTCTCGCTGTAGAATAGGCTCTTGGATGCCCTTTGTAGGTATCTGCGAATTCCCGGGTTATTTTTGTAAGCCCCGTTTCGTTTCACCGGGGCTTATGAAATGACGTCATAAATTAAATTGGACTACTCTACTGAGAAAAGACTGAGAAGTTAATCTTCATAAATCAAAGAAAAAACTGTCAATTATTTTTTAATGAGACCTTCTTCGAGGTATTTTAACCCTACCCTATAAAAAAAATCGGACAACTCTATAAAAAGATATGCGTGGTCAAAAGTCATACATAAAAAACGCGTCTATTTGAATACCTCCTTATCGTCTATTTACCCGACTACAGCAAAGTAAAAGGATGGTTATGATTTTAGCAAACTGTGAGTCAGGTTTCTTGTACGGAACCATTTATACGTTTTTTTTAAATAAAAAATATGATGAGTATTGTTGACAGCAGTCCAGTTTATATGAACGACGCATATTAAAATTAAAATATCAAAGCCGCAAAAAAAACGTAAATATTCATTTAGTTATTCATTATGGTTAGTCATTTATTGTGATAAACACTTTTGTTGAACAACTTATAGCAGTGTGTAGGTTGGTAATTATGAACACCCAAGGTCATATTGGAATACATTCGGCCAAGTGCGAGGCAGACTCACGCACCGAGGGTTTTGTTGTATACAGACTTTACGTCGATGATACAGACGATAATTCACAAATTGGCATAACTACAATTACTGGAAGAAAGTGTTAGCTGAGTCAGTCGTGGGAAGCAAAGGCGGCGATGAGCTCACCACTCTTTACGTCTATATTTCACGATGATGCAACCCTCTGTGAAAAGAGGCCCATTGAGGCTCTGCCTACCCCTTCGGGTAAAGAGGCGTGTGTCTATAATATGTATGTATGTATTAAAAAATGAATATAATAAGACATAGGTACTTATTAAAAAATAACTGGTTTAAATGATAAGCCGTTCAGATAGAACCAGTTTTTTAAAACTACATTTCTATAATTTTATTCAAAATCTACTATATTTTTAAGTCTTATAAAAAAATGAACCAAGCATCTAACACAATTGGCTGATTTTCGTAGGCTTTGTAGAGAAGAATCTGTGTAAAATCACCTTTTTTAAATGTTTCGTTTCGATATTTGTGGTTAGCCTACCTACTACAATTAATAAAACTGACCGTGACTTTGGCTTTTAGTTGTCCCATTTCGATGGTTATTTCTTCAGATATTCCTCCCCAGTCGGTGCCGTTGGCAACGGTACCCTAAAAAACAACTGCATTATGTAGAGAAATATATTTAAGCATCACAAAGGAAATATTTCAAACAAGTGTCCGCCCGCGGTTTCGCTTAGCTTATAGCTCAATCCCGGTCATAATCTAGCTGTGTACTAAATTTCATACTGTAATAAGCTATTAAGTAAAACGGTGGCCGTTTTACTAAAACTTTTGTAGACAATTTCCACCACTGTGAAAAGACACGCAATTCACTTCCTTTCATTTCACTACACTTATGCTCTTTAGACGAGCTACATTGATTAAAATGCCACCAAAATAACACGAAATAACTCATAAAAACACTGGGAAAATAAATAATATAATTGTAGACGATGTCTCTTTTCGAAAATGGCGCAAAGAATCCATTTTACTATTTGCACAGTATAGTATAGTATAGTATCATTATTGTATTATTTTAGCTAGCTTAGCTTTTCGAATAGCTAGTTAGCTATTTGAAAACTTTGACTTTCTTAAACTTTTTAAAGATTCTACTTGTCACTAGCGGGCGCTGAAGATAATGATTGAAATCAGCACCATCTACACATTAGTCTTCAAGTACTCTCAATAGATGGCAGTATCATCAACTCGCATAGTTCCGCCCCTTAACAATAGATGTCACTAGTGAAACGAAAAACCAAATAAATACATTACACTTTATTACCCAGTGAAACGAAAAACCAAATAAATACATTACACTTTATTACCCGTTTATTCCTAACTTTGCAGGTTGAGCGCCATCTACGCTCACCAAAAGCCCGGTAACGCAGTCATGACACCAGGCGGTCAACTGCATTAAAATCCATTAGAAACTCTAAAACCCGTTTATTCAGCCATCCCTTCCGTTAATAAATTGCAGGGGGCCAATATAAAAGCTTTGACCCAAATTTGTTCGTTTTTTATTATTTACTTATTTTTTAAAGCTAAAATAGTTGTTTTCTTCCAGGTGAAGTAAACTAAGAAGCCGTTGATGACGTAGGTGCTCACACAGACGATGCAGAAGTCGTGGAGAACGAAAGCCAACAGATAGGCGAGGTAGACGCAACTGGCCACTGAAGTTACAGCGCTGAAGAATTGCAGACGGGCTACCACGCTTTGTTCGAATGTGGCTGGAACAAATAAAAAGACTTGTTATTTTTGATCTAAGTAGAAATCTGTTATATGTAGATAGGTACTCGCTAGATATGTTAATTTACTTACAGAAATAATAATACAAGTTACCTACCTACATTACACACAAAATTTTAATTTCTCTGTCGAGACTTGTAGCCTTGTAGGTAGGTACGTTTGCTTAATTAATTGAACCTAGGGTTCCCTAGTTTAAAAGGTACCAAAGGAACCAATATAGGATCACTTTGTTGTCCACCTTTCTGGCTGTCTGTCTGTCTGTCAAGACCCTTTTTCTCAGGATCTACGAGCTTATAGTGCCCTAAAACACAAGCTTCTTACAATAAATGCCTGATATTTGTATGGAAATCGCGAAAATTAAAAAGCTCTAGGGTGACCAGAAGTGGCAGGTTTTCAGTAGCCCACTATTCTGAAATTTGGAATCCGAGGAGGCTTTGTGACAAAAATACAGGAAAAAGTCTAAAATTGATTAAATTCGACTTGCTTCAAAATTGAATGGCTTGGTGAAAAGAGGTTAAAACTCGAAAAGGGCTCTCGAAATAATTTACGGATCAGTTCTGTCTCCCTCGCACTTGTCCGTTTTTTTTTACAAGCTTTTATTTAAGAGAGTGGTCTGTGAAAATGACACATCGAGTTTTGACACTATTCCATTACCTGTGACCTCCACCTTGCGGTGGGATTTGGAACTAATTAGGTAAACAAACCTCTCAACCGTACAATTGTGTAGAAAACACATTACTTGTTTTGTCAATTACTTCATTGAATTTTTGTTCTGTACGTAATCAGATAAATGTGAAAATAAAATCAATGTATACCACCTATACAATCGTTGCGTGACTGACTGACTCAGTCACTGACTATCAACGCGAAGTCTAAACCCTAGGTCATAGGACCTGAAATTCACATAGGTACATTTCTTTTGTGGTATAGCGGTGCACTAAGAAAGGAATTTCCTAAATACACACCCTAAAGTGGTGCAGCGGGATGTTGAAGTTTGTATAGCAAAAACTGCACGCGGGCGAAGTCCCAGGCGTTCCACTACTGGATACTTGAGAAATCTCTGTGCACATGTTGTGTTTTACATATTATGCTGTGTGCTTCAGGTTTCGTTATATTTTATAACAGTTTTATTCGTTTTATTTTACCCCAAATAGACAAAGTGGTCAACAACTTCAATAACTGTACCAATATGGGTGCAAAGTTAGTATATAAAAACCATCATAACCGAATCGCAAATGAACATGGGCAAGAAATGAACAAACCCACAAAAATAACCAAAAAATACAGGACCAAAAAAAACAAAATTAAATCAAAAACGCCCTAAAAACTCTCACAACCTAAGAAGCCCTACAAACCTTTAAAAAAACCCTTCCAACTCCTAAAAACAGAGGGTTTAGCCTACCCTACCTCCCTAGAGTTCATACAAGTCTTAAACTTTAAGAATCAATTAAAACCTCGTACAAACCCATACAACCCAATTTAAACCGGTATTGAACGACGGACCTTGCTCAGAAAAATATCTTGGGAATCAGGATTTTTCCCAGCAGGGCCCAAATTAGATCATTTTCTCCGCCTCAAAACTCACTATTCTGCCAAACTTCCTGCTGATGTTTTTTTTTCCATTAACTTTCATCCGCTAATATACCTACCTTGTTTGTTTATATTAATTTGAATGTGTATGTGCGCCTACTTTTTGGCGATTGTACCTAGTCAACCTTTGGAGGTTTTTAAGGTACAATATTATACCTAATTAAATGTGTAAAATATATTGTGTATGAAATAAATAAAAAACAAAAAAAACCTACACGTGTAGGGCTGTTTAAAAAAACGCTCATACAGTGATTTTATTATTTAAAACTATTAATTTAATCCTATTTCGTCAAAATAGTAACAGTTTTTCGAGTTATTTTGTACAGAAAGACGGATAAAGAAACAAATAAATTATATAGGTACCTACAAACTATGTTGGAAGAAATTCACGTAATTGAAACATACTGACCACAAATTGGCATAAAAAAACGGCGCGGCGAGGACGTTGCATTTGACATGACTAGCAAGACATTTTCAAACATTTATCGGCTTCTAAATTCTAATTTCCATGTACAACCACAGAATAAATAATAGTACCTACTTCTTGAAACATGCCATGAATTGGTTTGGCGTCTTTATGAAAGGATTATAGGAAATTCAAACCCTAAAATCAATTGTGTTGAAGACCTCTGTAGCGCGGCGGGCGAAGGTTGGCCTGCGACGCAGGAGGTTGCGGGTTCGATTCCCGCCTCGGAACAAATATTTGTGCGATCGCAGATATTTGTTCAGGTGTTCTGGGTATTTTCTGTGTATAATAAAAAATATCTATCTATGTATTATATTGTATTAAGTATATCAATTATCTAGTACCCATAACACAAGCTCTGCTTAGCTTGGGGCTAGATAATGAAATGTCCAACATTATTATTATTATTTATTATTAATTAGGGTCATAAAGTTTGGAAGTATTGTTTGTTATTCTATTAATATTTTAAATTAAAGCGGGCCCCCATACAAGAAAAGTGATTTTGACAAACGCTGTATCTCTTGATCCGCAATAGCTAGACACAACAAAAAATAAAAAAAGTGAGTTATAAGTAGGTATGTACCTACCTAGGGGAAAACAAACATGTTTATATTTACTTGCCTTATTTTTATTAATTATCATCATCCGCCCAGCTGGAAATATAACATTTCCATAGAATGCCACGACGACTGGTCTTGAGCCGCCTCCGTCCACAGACTTCCCGCGACCTTTATAAAGTTTGGTACATTGGAAGTTCCCCTCCCACACTGCGTCGTCCGGTTGTTGGTCGCCACTCGAGGACTTTATTTCAGTCATCTTAATAAGTGCGTGTTGCCAGAGATGACTTACGTGACTGAGACGTGATCGCTAACTATCACACACACAAAAGCTCAAAGTATCACAGCGGGCTATGCATGGAGAGAGCTATGCTATTACCATCAGTGTACAAATACGTAGTCTGCGACAACCGTAACTACAAGAAATATTGTTACGAGATATTCGCGCCTAAAGTTTTTTATCTTATATTAGTGATCAATGTCTTTGTAAATATTTATCTGTTATGATTTTGATCTGTACGATCGCTACGATCATTCCCTTTAAAACTGTGTTTATTATATCGTGATAACATTAATGCTTTTTTATTATTTAGTAAATAGTACTTGTTTAGTGTAACATTATTTTAGAACGTGCTTTACCTAAGCATGTGCGCCGTATGTAACATAGTTACTGTTCGCATGTCTAGGGATTTTGTTATGGTGTTCAACAAACGGAATATGCTCAAGATTTACTAATCTTATGTGCGGTAACATAACTACTAACTCAGTTATACACTTTATTGAGCTGGGAGAAAAAAAAAACTGTAAGTAAGACCACAGAATAAATAATAGCAAGAAAAAAAGGCTCACATCGTGAAAAAAAAATAACGAACCTTGCTGGGACGCAACTAAGTGCATTTCAGTTCGCATAAGTGCTTAGTGCCTAGCGCCAAAACCACCTTAACACCCTAAACACCCACCACCCTTATTCACCTAAACATTGGCGCTCTCTTGTAAATGTTTGAATCAATACTCAATTTATAATTTTACTAGCTGTAACCTGCGACTTCGTCTGCGCAGGATTATTAAGTAGCGGAGTATTATAAAGCTAGTATTATTAGACTTACGCTGGTGAAGTAAGTTTCACCCGCGTAAGTCTCGATCCCGTGGGAATATCGGGATAAAAATGTGCCTGTGTTATTCCGCGAGTCTAGTTATCTTTATTCCAAATTTCATCCAAATCCATCCCGTAGTTTTTACGTGAAAGAGTAATTAGGATAGGATATTCGGTTACCAAATTACTCCTGCATTCTGCTGCTCGCCTGGTACATTGAAAAGAAAGAAAGAAAGAAAGAAAAACATTTATTTGTGTCACCAACATGGATGTAGTAGTAACAGTCAACAAACAATATTCCACACAAAAATACACACACACACACACACACACACACACACACACACACACAGAAACAAAGATAAATAAAACATTGGATGAAAAGTATTCGCATTGCTGCTGCGCCCTGCGGTGTTTTCCGCATAGGTCTCGATTCCGTGGGAATATCGGGATAAAAATGTGCCTATATGTTATTCCGGGAGTCCAGTTATCTCCGTTCCAAGATTCATCCAAATCCATCAAGCAATTTTTACGTGAAAGAGTAACAAAGATACATCCATCCATCCATCCATCCTTCCATCCATCCATACTTACAAACTTTCCCGTTTATAATATTAGTAAGATACCTTTTAACATTCTTTGTATTTTTGAATTTTAAACACAAATTAAATTTAAATTAAATGACTATTCCAAGTATATTCGGTACAAATTTAATCTGCGTAGTGTTTTTTTTTCGAATGGAATTAAAAAGATTTAAACTTTTGTTTTCTTGACAAAATCCGAATAAATTTATGGATATAATACTTGTTTTTGACTTTGTACGATGACACGTGACGCGTCGAAATAATAACTTGGTAGCTTTCCATGGCGCATGCACTATTAAATTGTTTTGACCAAATGTTCCCATTTTTAGGGTTCCATACTCAAAGACAAGGAACCCTTATGGATTCCCTTTGGATTTTCATATTGTGTCCTACTAATATTTATACCATCAATTTGTACATATGTTTAAGCAAATAAATTATCTTTATCTTTATCTTTTATCTTTCGTCACGTCTGTCTGTCTGTCCGTGTATGTCACAGCCTTTTTTTTCCGAAACTATAAGAGCTGTACTGTTGAAACTTGGTAGGTAGATGTATTCTGTGAACCGCATTTAGAATTTTACACAAAAATTTAAAAAAAACAATTATTTTTGGGGTTCCCCATACTTAGAACTGAAACTCAAATTTATTTTTTCATCAATGTGGGTTATCTGTGGATAGGTCTTCAAAAATGATGTTGAGGTTTCTAATATAATTTTTTTCTAAACTGAATAGTTTGCGCGAGAGACACATCCAAAGTGGTAAAAAGTGTGCCCCATAACTTCTAAAATAAGAGAATTATAAAACTAAAGAAAATATATGATGTACATTACCATGTAAACATTCACTCAAAATTGGTTTGAATGAGATCTAGTAAGTAGTTTTTTTTTAATACGTCATTAATCGTAATCCATCCAAGAACTTTTATATTATGTTACTTGCTGCTACGGAACCCTTCATGGGCGAGTCCGACTCGCACTTGGCCGCTTTTTTTATGGTTATTTTTGGAAATTGATATTTTGTACCTTTTTTTTGCATAGAGTCAATCTTTATAGAATACTGACTATCCATGTTTTTTTTGTTGTATTTGGAATAGTGGTGTATACCTTATTTTATACCAGTCAGTTAAATCATCCTAACGATGAAGTTATAAGTTGGTAAATATTGCTACAAGTATCTCCTATTTTTTTTTTTATTTTTTTTTTTTTATACTAATGAATGACGGATCAAGCAGATGGCCCACCTGATGTTAAGCGGTAACCTCTGCCTATGAACAGTGCATTACCTCATAGGACACGTTCACCTAGGACGCACCCTATGTGGCATTGCAATGCGCCCGCCACCCTGCGACATAAAGATGAAAAGTCTCATGTGCCTGTAATTTCACCGGCACCTTCAAACCGGAACACAGCAATGCGAGCACTACTACTTTGCGGCAGAAATAGGTATGGTGGTAGTACTTCCCCGGACGAACTCTTTCACAAATAAGCTCTACTACTACTACTTTCTGGTATAAATAGCACTAATTATGATTTCTTCTTTTATTTCTGCAGTTATACATCTTGCCTTAAGTTTTGGTACGGCTTCTAGAAAACAATGTGTTAAAAAAAACTAGTTAATATATTGTGATTTTAACTCAACACCGTGACTAGTTTATATTTTGGGGTTCAATCCTCCCTATCTACTTTTACAGCAAAATCTCTCTCAGGTACGTTTGATGTAAAAAAACTGGAGCATGTGTGTGATTCGTGATCTCGATAATTATAAAAATCCCATGTTTCCAGAACCTTTACACAGGTATTGTTTGAATTGACACAATTTATAAAATCCTGAAAATCATAGATTTGATTTGCTGATTTTGTTATCTTGTAGGCAACCAGTCCTTTTTTTCAGAATCCCCTTCAGTCTTGTTAGGCCAGTCACCGTAGACACAAAAATCGTGTAAGATCGCAAAAAGTTGCAAGGTTCTGTTTTTTTGGGATGTTGTTAGGATAAATACCAATTGTGTAAAACCAAGTTTGCAACTTCGATAGAGCTGTGCGAACTTTGCAATTTTTTTACGACCTGGAATGTTTAAGATGACTGGCCTATGTGTCGTTTGTAGGTTAACAGCTAATATTTGTAAGGAAAAAGGTTATACACACCTCAGTTTGTTCAAAATTACTAGGTATAACTAAGTAGTTGGAAGAAACTTTTCTTTTGGGTACTTATTTACTTTGTATTAGCCATTTTGCATTTTCTAGAGCGTTCACATGCGTACTTTTCGTCGCGAGTATCGCCTTTGCATAACTCGCCACACACGACCTACCCACTTTTCAGCTTTGGTGAGTCACTGTTTGTTGAGCTCCCACTGACTGACTGGCACCAATCCCCCACTTTTTATCTTCGTGAATGACGTGGAACAATCAGATGGCCCACCTGATCTTGAGCGGTAACGTCTGCCTTTAATAATCCATTACCTCATATGTCACGTCCACCCCTTGTGGCATTGCACTGCATTCACCGGCAACTATACCTTTCATACTAAAACACAGTAATACAAGCACTAGTGCTTTGCGGCAGAAATACTACTGGTAGTAGTTGTGGTTGGTAGTACATTCCCGAACGAACTCTTTCACAAAAAAAAACTCTACTACTACTAAACTACGATATAATGCGATTGTAATGTCTACGATTACTTTTTCGTACAGTTTTCGTTTACTAAGCAAGACGATGACACAGAATAAATAATAGTACAAGCACGACGATAAGAAGCGACGATGATAAGATTCGATTCCTTTGTTTTCAGAAGTAGTTAAGTGCAATAAAGAATATCAACACTAGTCTTAAGCACCGTATATGTAATGTATGATGTTACTATTCATATGTGTAGTATTTAGTACCACATAATAAAAAAAAATTGTTCAGATATCCACCGTATAATATGTTACGGTGATTATATTTAGGATACATTTTTGTTACATGATCAAGCTCATACAAACACGTCAACCTCATACCTCATACCTAACTTACAATAAAATTAATATTGATCAACTGGATTATCTATGAGGAACTAGTATGTCACAGATAACCCAGTTATTATAGTTGTACCTACTACAAATAATATAACGCGTCCAAATTAAGTCGCGGGTGACAGTAGGTACCTATACCTAGCTTGTATTTTATATTATAAATTTCGTCCAAAATTAGTAGGTACCCAAAATCTGAATTCGTTTATTTTTAACCCCTGACGAAAAACGAAGAGGGTGTTATAAGTTTGGCGTGTCTGTGTGTCTGTCCCATCGAAAGGATCAACCGTTTTTTTTTTTTTTAATTGTTTTTGTGGGGAGTTTTCTTAGCTTTGTTTGATCAAAATCAGTCCAGCCGTTCAACGTTGGAGGTTATTTAAATTTTTACAAAATTAATTACTTTGTGCTATACGTTTTAAAATTCCGACGGGAAACGAAAATATTCGTGAAGAGAAAATATGTACAAAATGTGTGGCTACGTTTCACCGAGGACTTATCGAGGACTATACTAAGTTCCATTGGTCTAGTTGTTACTATGTTGACAGAGTTATTTATATGGTAGCATACTTGTACGGAGCACTCTACACGCGAGTCCGACTCGCACTTGACCAGTTTATTCATCTTCCGCCTCCAATAAAGCATGGACTTTAATGGAGATTTTTTGAATAGCAGCATTGTATCAGCAAAGTATCTATCTATGTAATATATTGTATTTAGTATATCAGTTATCTAGTACCCATAACACAAGCTCTGCTTAGCTTGGGGCTAGATAATGTTGTGCGAACTGTCCAGCATTATTTATTTATTTATTGTTTCGATATCAAAATTTGAAGTACCAGTATTATTATTAGTAACAAACAGTCAAACATAGATAAAAATTGAATGATAGTATAAATAAAAATAAAAAAAACATACCGTTTCTCACTAGTAAGTTGGGAAATAAGCAAGTACATTTTTGTAAAAAAACTATAATCACTTAGTATAAAGAGCTAGGCATATTCTAAGGAAAATCGCTAAGAGAAACTCTTTTGGTCACAATATAAACTCCTTCGTGAGTATGCTACCGTAGAATTGCATCGAGCGACTACGGAGGCCTGCAATGTTATAAGTATAGATCCACCAACTTATCTCTAGAACCATTTACCTACATTTTTCTATCAGCTACATACATTTCATTCTGCAGATAAGTTGGTGGATCTCTAGAATTGGTTTGTGTTCACGACTGTATGATTAAACTGTCAAACCATGTCAGTCCGGTAAATTTTCACAAACCTCAAATAAATAAGAATTTGCATTGGTTTCTTATTACCCGAATTACAATTATAACAACGAAAACCAACAATTTTCAGTAAAATAATACAAGTTTTTGTAATGATATATCGAAGTAACCGGTTGTCCGTTTTCACCTGTGAATAAAAAAGTGAACGAGGGCCTTCCTTCCAGCGCCGTGGATAACCACGGAATGACAGAAAATGGCGTAGAAATCGTGTAGATACGGCGAATTGAAAAGGTTTTCGTGTTTTTACACATCTTTTATATGAAAAGATTAAAAACCCCAACATACTTTTAAAACTATGTGTATAGACATGATACTAAAGTGTTTTATTTCTCAGAAATAGCTGTAATTCCGTAGATTTAGGCTCATATGTAGATGCTCTATTTTGATCAATTTCGTGAAAATGGGTAGGTAGTTTTTCAATTTACACAAAATCTAGAAATAACTTTAGAAAACCCCAACGTATTTTTATTCAGCCTGAAGTGTTCTTTCTTCTGATCTAAATATTGTTAAGAATAAAGCTAAATTTGGAAAGTTTCGCGGGGGCTAGCCAGTTTTGGGCAAAATAATACTAAGGTCTTGCTGTTAACTTGTGAGCGTGTATTTTATCATCAACATTTACATGAAAAGCACATAGTTCTATCAGATTATATTAGATTATATCTGCGGTTATCTTACAGACTTTTTCTACCGAGCACAGAGAAAACTTAGGTCTGATCATAGAGTAAGTAACATCACAGAAGCATCAAACTATCTAGTCTTAACCATAGATGAAAACCAATAGTTTTACCAAAAGTACTAGTGCCGCCGCGCAGCGGTGGCGACTGGCCTAACTAAAACTAATTGCACAAACGCATGGGTAAGCGAGTGACCCTACGTGGTCTAGGACCAGTACACGCTATATCTCCCCCCTCGAGTTCTTGAGAGCGACCCCGCTCAAGAACTCGCTGAGTTGGCTGAGTTGGCTGAGTTGGCTGACCGTCGGAGTTGAGGAGCTCTTCCGAGCTACGAGAACGTTCGCGTTCGCGGCGACGAGGGCGACCTCTTTTACGTTTAGGATTAACAGGGTTTTGAGGAGAACCATCTCTATCATAAAAACGAGTAAGTTCCGAAACGTGGAACTTACCAAGCACGTCATCAGGATCTTGCAACTTGGAGACTAAATAAGTAGTTGGACTGACACGCTGGGCAACGACGTAAGGCCCATCCCTTTTTGGAACAAACTTACTTGAAATATTCTTAGCAGCGTTGCTTAAAACATGCGACTTTAACAACACCTGATCACCGACGGAAAACTCCTCGACTTTACGATTTTTGTCAGCACACTCCTTCCTTCTATCTTGCTCAGTCTCAACCTGGTCTCTCACCGCGACGAGATAATCTAAAAATTTCTTTAAGTAAGGTGTTATCTGCGGGACAAAATTTTCCTTGTTGAGAACAGCCCGAATATCATATTCAGCGTTTATCGGCGAACGCAGTTCCCTAGCGAAAGTAAGATACGCAGGTGAAACGCCAGTTGTTTGACACACCGCCGAATTCATAGCAAACCTAACGGAACACAAAAACTGAGGCCACGATTTATGCTGTGTGTTGACCAACTGTGCAAGTTGCACCTTAAGATCCCTATTCTTTCTCTCAGCAGGGTTAGCTTCAGGATGGTAATATGGCAACAGCTCCTGCTTAATTCCCAAGATGAACATACACTGCTGCATCACAGCCGATATGAACTGTACCCCGTTGTCGGAAACAATACGACGAGGCAGACCGTAACGCAGAAAATACTCCTCAATTAGAGTTCGAGCGCAGACCTCAGATGTAGCCTCCTGCAACGCGTACAGCTCAACCCATCGAGTAGCTGTGTCTTCTACCAACAAAACCCATTTCTCTCCATTGTCCCCAGCTGGGAGAGGACCGAACAGATCAATGGCCAGCGTTTCTCCTCTCTGACTTAACACTGGTGTCTGTAATAAACCGTGAGTTTTACTATTAGACGCCTTGTAACGCTGGCAGGTAACGCACGTTTTCACGTACTCACCAATGACACGCCGCATTCCTGGGAAAAAGAAACGATGCGCCACCCTTTGGAAAGTCCTATCGACGCCATGGTGACCAGCAATAGGAGAATCGTGGCACTCCTTCAGAATGTCGAGACGGAGGCCAGTAGGAATGACAAGCTGCGGCTCCTCGCTATCGACGTCAGGATTGTACCTATACAAAACACCTTGCTGCATAAAATAACCTCTTTCAGACCAACGTTTCGCTTCAATGGAAAAAGCGTCAGAGTCACTTTCAAGTTCAACGACAATTTTCTCTAACTCCGGGTCGTCAAGTTGAGCACGCCGCAAATCAGAGGGGCTTCTAGATGGTAGGTCAACTGTGACTGTGCAGAGACCACACTGATCTTTCTCCTCTTCATTGCAAGGCGGTCGACTGAGAGTGTCTGCAACGACGTTTGCCTTTCCAGGAGTGTATTGAAAATGTATGTTGAAAGACTGCAATTTAAGAGCCCAACGAACAAGCCTACCCGACGGAGACTTCAAGGTGAGAAGCCATTTTAACGGCTGATGATCACTGGCGACTACGACCGGTTGTCCCTCAATGTAACCCCTGAAACGCTCTACAGCCCACACAACTGCGAGAGCCTCTCGCTCCGTGGTGCTATAGTTTCGCTCTGCTGAATTAAGGAGACGACTAGCGTACTCGATCGGTCGCTCACTTTTATCTTCACCCTGCAACAAAACCGCGCCGAGAGCGTAACTACTGGCGTCCGTTCTGAGGACAAAAGGTTTGCTGAAATCAGCCTGCGTTAGAATAGGCGTTGAAGTAAGTCGCGTTTTCAACTCTTTAAACGCCTCCGCTTGCTCAGCATTCCACATCCAAGGTTGATTTTTCTTGAGTAAACGAGTTAGTGGTTCAGCGACTGAGGAAAAACCCGGAATGAACTTCCTAAACCAGGAACAAGTTTGAAGGAACGTTCTCAAGTGACGTAACGTCGTAGGCGATTTCATATCCACGACTGCTTGGACCTTGTCGGCATCAGGAGAAATTCCATCCTGGGAGATGACATGACCAAGATATTTTACCTGTTGACGAGCGAACACACACTTTTCTCGATTAGCTCGTAAGTTGAACATGCGCAACCTATCGAAGACTGCGCGAAGATCTGTGATATGACTTTCAAATGTCTCGCTTATTACGAGTAAATCATCTTGGTATGCGAGAAGGGTCACGTCCTTTAACAAAGGGCCAGAGCGTAGCCTGTCGATAAGGCGCTGGAACGTCGATGGTGAATTCTTTAGTCCAAAAGGCATGCGTCTAAAGCGATAAGCCCCGCATGGTGAAGAAAACGCAGTTTTGTCGCGATCAGACTCACGGACACCGATTTGCCAAAACCCACTTCGCATATCTAAGGTACTCATAATGCAACCTTTTTTTGTCGACTGTATCAATTCGTCAATGAGCGGCATGGGATATACATCAGATTTTGTAACCGCATTGAGCTTACGGTAGTCGACACAAAAACGTACCTTGCCATTTTTCTTAGGTACTAGAAGCGCAGGTGATGCCCACGCTGACTCACATTCTTCTATAATGTTATCAGCCAACATCTTGTCGATCTCTGCCTGCATAATCTCCTTCTTAGCTGGAGTCAAACGATAGGGAGGAACAGCGATAGCAGGGTGGTCACCGGTATCAATCCTATGTTCAGCGAACGGTGTCGGATCCCCCACTGGCTGAAAAATGTCATCGTTGTCCATAAGGAGCTGGCAAAGTTCCTCACGCTGAAGGTTTGTAACAGAGGTCGCCTCATCTGACCTCAAAATATTTGAAATTTCAGCAGAAAAAATATTTTCGCAAGGTAAAACCTTTTCATAATTCAGTTTAAACTTTTTGTTTTGATTCTCCGCAAAATTCCAGAAAGATTGTCCAAAATTAACTGATATGTTGAATTTTTGCAAAAAATCTATCCCAAGCAAAGTCTCGTTGTTATGTGAATCCGGAAAAATTAAAAACTTAACTTGTTCAGTTTTGTGTTTCAACGTGACTTTGACTTCCGCACTTAAAAGATCCATTTTCCTACTAACTCCGTCAGCCAGCCTTACAATTTGAGTACATGAGTAAATTGGGTGTCGCTTTCTCTGTAAGAGATCATACAATGTGTGCCCCGCAACACAAGCCTTAGCGGCTGAGTCAACCAAAGCGGTTCCATTTTCATTAACAATTGAAATGTTTAAGATCGGTCGTTGACTTACACTAACACTGTCAGACAGTTGGGTAAAACTTTGACAAACACTGGTTTCATTTGACATGACAAAAACTTCACTATCAGTAGTCGTTAACATTTGATCGTGACAACCCTTTGAGTTTTGAGACTGTGAATGACCAGAACCGTTTGACATTAAAGTTTGACCTCCACTGGTCTGACATAACATTTCTGTTTGTGGACTATTCACAATGTTTATTTGACCACCAGACAAATTTGCAATTTCTGAAACTTTACATTCATTGGCTCGACACAATATTTGTGTTTGAGAAACACTGGACATTTGGGGTTGACAACCACTGGATTTAACTTGTAGGTGATCCGTCTGACAAACACTTCCCTCAGCTGGAGGCAGAGGTTCAAGAATTGTGGAATCAGCTAACTGTGTCAAATGTATGTGACCGGCCTCAACTGAAAAGGGCAGAGCTTGGCTAGACCTGCTATTAACACAAATACAAGTTTGTAAACAACAAACACCACATGAAAACTTTTTAAAAATTTTTTCCTTACCAGTCTGTAGTTGTAGAGAGTAAAAAGCTTGTCCTTGATTACCTGAAGGGTTACACTTAGTACACTTAGACCTAATCACATTGGGGGTACCGCACCCATAGCACTTGATTGGATCACTTTTGCTATTATCACTGCGGGCCTTTAGCTTTTCACACTCATCGCGCACATGACCAGGACGTTTACAGTACACACAATAAGGGCGTCTACCATCACCGGATGGAGCTGGCTCGGAGGAAGCTTGAGCGTTCACAGTGACAGGAGCGGATGGCCTCGGCGGTGCGACGGTGACGGCAGCCCGAGATGGTTGGGCCCGCGGAGTCACAAGTGCACGCGATTTTGCCACACTCCCAGACTTTTCCTTAACACGCTGTGAGTCTTCAATATTTCTAGCCTTTGTGAGTAACTCATCAAAGGTCTTCACTGCGTCTCTATCTAAGCGCTTTCTGATGCGGTGGTCGAGGAGCCCAAAGACCATATCCAGTTCTACTTTTTCAGAAAGGTCACCTCTAGGAATTTTTCCAAGCAAAGCCCGAGCCTTGGAAATGAACAAATCCGTTACCTCATCTCCCTGGGATAACGCAAAGAGGTCCTGATATATTCGAAAAGGTGGACGACGTTCACCAAAAGCACTTCTTAGCTTTAATAGGGCCTCGTCCCATGTTTTGCAATTAGCTTTAATGCCTTGCCACCATACCGCAGCTGTTTCAGTGAGTAGCATGGTTAATCCTCGTAGGGCATTGTCATCAGATATGTTGAGACAGGACTTATACGCTTCAATGGCATCTATAAAGCTTTCTAATGACTCAGTAGAGCCTCCACAAAACTTTGAAGTACACCCGGAGAAATTAGCAGGTGCCGTCGTCAAAAACGAAGCGGTGGCGTTAGCCGACATGACCGGCGTTGAGGACCTCACCTCCCGCAGAACCTCTTGATAAAACTGATGTTGAGATTGTTGCAGCGTAGAAAGCAAAGTAGTCATGTCAATGTTCGACATTGTGATACTGCCAACATCTGACTGAACAGGACCGGCTTGTTGTTCGCTGTTTTCTAATTCCTCGTCGTTTGGACCAGCCACGGCCTGTGATCGGGTCTTCGTCATCTTCTAATTTGAGTACGACACGGTAGTACGAAATTAGGTACGGACGGGAAACGATGATGCCACGACGGAAAAATTCTCTATTTAGGTAGAACTTCAAGTCCAATCGAAAAATATCCGCAAGAACAAATATCTGCGGTTATCTTACAGACTTTTTCTACCGAGCACAGAGAAAACTTAGGTCTGATCATAGAGTAAGTAACATCACAGAAGCATCAAACTATCTAGTCTTAACCATAGATGAAAACCAATAGTTTTACCAAAAGTACTAGTGCCGCCGCGCAGCGGTGGCGACTGGCCTAACTAAAACTAATTGCACAAACGCATGGGTAAGCGAGTGACCCTACGTGGTCTAGGACCAGTACACGCTATAAAAGTTCTAGGCTTTTCAAAACACCACTTTTCAAGGGTTTTCACAGACTAGCCCCTTAACTTGCAATGTATGTATGTCCGGGTGGAATCTTGCAACTGAATTTTAAAGCAGTTATAATCAACCGGTTGAGCTGAAATTTTGCATACCTGTCAAGTTCCGATGACAATGCAACATTATGGTGACGGCGAGCTGATCTGATGATGGAGATTGAAGATGGACAACGGAACTACTCGAGGGATAATAGTAGACTGGCCGTGTTTAGGCTCATTTTGATCAGCACACGGTTACAATCACTAATATGATAAAACCTTGTATTGAAAGTATATTTTTCACAAAGAACTTTATATTTATTATTGTAATCTACAGTACTGCCACGAAAGAAGTGGGCCTCGGCAATCATCGGCTTTTCAAAACAGAAATATGATGATTGCAAGTGATTGAAAAGGCGACAGTAGCTAAGACACGAACCACGATTGCCGAGACACATTATTTTCCTGGTAATACTGTACGTTTTACTTCTATATTTTAAGTCTTGTACTTACTTACATAGATATAATAGGTACCTTCTTTACTAACTAATAACTTATCATATTGATATTCTAGGAAAACGTATTTCGATTCCAATAAATGATAATTGAATGAAACAATTCACGAAAACATCGAACCGAGATCAAACACGCCGTTCGGGCTTATTTCAATACAGTTTCAATAAATACTGAAATAACACAATGGCCACTACAGCCGACCCCGTTTACGAGCGTGTTTCATGGAATTAACATTTTAGCAGCGCAATAAAAGCTCACGGAACTCACTAAATATTCAAATAAAGACATATTTAATGCCATATAAAAATACCTATACTATCTGTAGGAATGCACGTCAACTATTTTAGTTTTATTTGTTCGTTGGTAGGTAGGTACACCAGTATTTACATAATGCAGAACATACATAGACACACGCCTTTTTCCCCAAATGGGTAGGTAAGCCTCAATGGGGCCTCTTTTCACCGTGGGTCGCACCATCGTGGGAATATAGACGTGACAAGTGGTGAGCTCATCGCCGCTATTTTTCCCACCAATGACTCGCCTAACGCTTTCTTCCAGTAACACATTTCATAATAAGCTAGCAGCCAGGACAAATCTTATACCTATATATACAAAGATTTGTCCTGGCTACTTTATTCAATTCAATTTATATTTTTTTAAGATGCAACGTTTCGGGTCTGGCACTAAATTCAAATTTGATTGTGTTTTTTGCTAATCACCGCATATTGAGATAGCGAAACCTGATTTTGCGGAAACACACAAGTTTTGATTGTTAGTGTCTCATAAATATCATTAGTTCAGCTGCGAATGGCATTCAAGGATTTTTAGTGTTTTTTTTGTTCATAGACATTCGTAGTTAAACGAATGTTATTTATGAGACACTTTCAATCAAAATAATATGCGTTTTAGGTCTCCTAGATTTCGCAAAATTAGGTTTCGCTATCTCAAGATGTGTTGATGAGCAAAACACAATTTGAGTTTCGCGCCACAAGCGAATCGTTCCACCTAGTGACTGTATATTGTAAGAATGGGCATGTCATGTCTTGATTATTTCTTCATTATGTTATCAGAATGTTTCAAGTGACTAATCTACGATAAGAAACCAACTAACACAATGTCAACTAATGACGATTGATAATAAATAAAATTATTATTTATTATTATTCGGTCTGTACCTGTTCTTATTTACTACCTATTTACTATTAATTTAATTTTTCTTTGAGTGGGGTTTAGTCATTTCTCTTTGGTTTAATTAAATACTGAGATTTATATAAAAATTCATCTGACAGACCCTCTAGCTGCATCTTTTTGTAATTAGCATAGGTAGGATACCACAAGTGGAAAACCAAATATTCCACTACTACAACAACTAGAACATATTATTACCACAGCGTAAAAACATAAAATAGTCTGTGCTATTACGCAGAGTTATGAATAAAATAATATTACGCGTACGAAGTCGCGGGTTACAGCTAGTCATGTATAAAACTAACGTGTGGAGAACGTTGCGGAGTACATTATTAATAAGTATTAGGTACATAATTAAATTTATGTATTAACACTGATTGTATATACTATATATAAAGTAGTTATTTGTTTTACCTTAATAAATAAAATAAAATAAAATTACGTCTTAATAAGTACAATTACTGTTGTGTCATAATTCCTACTTCATTATTACTTAACATGTCTCAATTGAGCTCATTAATACATACATACATACATACATAGACACACGCCTTTTTCCCCGAAGAGGTAGGCAGAGCCACAATAGGCCTCTTTTCACAGTGGGTTGCACCATCGTGGAATATAGACGTGACAAGTGGTGAGCTCATCGCCGCCATTGCTTCCCACGACTGACTCAGCTAACGCTTTCTTCCAGTAATAACACATTCCATAATAAGCTACCAGCCAGGACAAATCTTATACCAACGAATCTTATCAACAAGTCCGGGTAATCCCTTAGTCGACTTTTACGACATCCACGGGAGGAGACGGAGGGGTCTATTCTTAGGCCGGACACACCACAGCAGAGCTCATTAATAGGAGGAAGTAAAGCGTCGTGTTAGCAGCTGGGCTTTCTATATTTGGATTAGGCATATGTATAAATATAACTGACGACTATCTTTATTAGGTGGTGGGAGTGGCTGTAATATATTCCTCAATTACCCACCTTTTTAGGGTTCCGGACCCAAAGTGTAAAACGGGACCCTATTACTAAGTGTCCGTCCGTCTGTCTGTCTGTCCGTCTGTCACCAGGCTTTATCTCATAAACCGTGATAGTTAGACAGTTGAAATTTTCACAGATGATGTATTTCTGTTGCCACTAGAACAACAAACACTAAAAAACAGAGTAAAATAAATATTAAAGGGGGCTCCCATACAATAAACGTGTTTTTTTGCCGTTTTTATAGATAATGGATAAGCATTCATGCGCGAGTCCGACTCGCACTTGGCCGGTTTTTTTTTACAGCTGGGTTGACGGTACAAGCATATCGCCCACCCACCTGATGTTAAGCGGTAACCGCTGCCTTTAACAATACATTACCTGATAGGTTATGTCCACCTAAGACGCGCCGTAAGGAGCAGAATACCAATTTCTCAGTCAATTCCCAACACAATCTCGATTCGGTCAACTTTCAGTGTGGTTGTAAAATAATTAAGAGAATTGTGCTTCTGATCGATATTCGAAGAAACTTTATTAAGTATGTCTATTCAAAAACCAAAATTAAAAAAAAACATATGAAACAGTTGTGCTAACTGAAAACCGCTGCTAACAATCTAAAGGTATTTTTTTTAAATTAAAATTTAGTTTAGTGAGAACAATCCAGCCCCCTGATTAAGACCACAGCAGGTATGTAATTTCGCACAGTGGTTCCTCTAACTTCGTGACTAAGCCATGAGAAAAATATTGCGAAACCGACAGCTACGCCTATTTGTCGATTCACGAGTTGTGAATTGCCGTAATAGCCGGAGTAAGGTAGTGAGAAGACGTCAAGTAGCTTTCCTAGGGCGTTTGTGTCGAACAACTTTATATCCGGGACTCTTCCCGCCATTTTCGAAAAGAGACGTTGTCTACTTTTATTTTATTTCTTTTCCTAGTGTTTTCTTGAGTTATTTTGTGTTATTTTGGTGGCATTTTAACTAAGTAGCTCGTTTAAAAAGCACAAGTGTAGTGAAATTAAATGGAAGTGAATTGCGTGACTTTTGAAATTGGTGGAAATTGTCTACCAAAGTTTTAGTAAAATTGCCCACCGTTTTACTAAAACATGACTTGACTGTGACTTTGACGACTTGGAAGGAGTGTAACGTTGCAAAATATATTGAAAATACAATATAGTGAAAATACAGATACTTGAAAATGGCAAATGCACAAGCCGTGCAGCGCCAACTAAAAAGAAAAAAAAGAAAACTTTATATCCTCGAACGATTTGAGGGTATATTTTTTTGTTGATGCAAATTCTTATATTATTTACTGCATTTTGTCGAATACACTTAACATAGAAGAGTTAGATAAGTCCGAGCATGACTATTTTTAAGAATAGGTTAAAACGCTGGCTTATCGTTCAAAACTTCTATACCTATGACGAGTTCATAGCGTATAAATGTAAAAATGTAAAACAGTAGGTACCTACTTATCGTATTGTGACATTAATTTTTATTAAAATTGTAATTTTTAAGAATGTAACTATTTAAACTAGAATATAATTTTATTTTTTAATTATTTAATTGTTTTGTACTAATTGTTAATTGTGTGCTACTTTCTCGCCTTGACTTATAATAATTTAAATTATCAATAAATAACTATTATGACTATTATGGCTAAGTTAATAGATTCTGTTTTTTTATTTATTTATTTTTAGGGTTCTGAACCTCAAAAGATGTCAACCGAAGCATTATAGAAACACTTTGTTGTCCGCCTGTCTGTCTGTCTGTCTGTGAACACCCTTTTTTCAGGAACGGATAAAGGTATATCAACTTGAAATATACACCACACTAGCGACCCGCCCAGGCTTCGCACGGGTGTAATTTAGAATAAATATATGCTTCTAACTCAGTGCATTCAAAAGATATGGCAGGGAATGTCTAATTTTTATATGCAATCTAGCTGCGCCCCGATTTGTGTTACCCGCATAAATCTTCGAGATTGGGAATATCGCGATAAAGAATCCTATGTGGTATTCCAGGATTACAGCTATCTCTATTCCAATTTTCATCCAAATCAGTCCAGCCCTTTCAGCGTGAAGAAGTAACAAACTAGGGCACTAGGGAGTAATACATTGAGGGGAGGTGAAGATTTCGGAATATTCTAGGGATTGAACCCCTAGGGGTTAAAACTACACCTAGGTGTACGTTTTTTTTTCATAATTACGGGATTTGTGAAAGTCCTATTGTTGTCTATCAATACTATCTAGTAGGAAGTTTTGGATACTCACACAAAAATATCATCAGGCAGTAGAAGATTATCCCATAAATGCAATTAGGAATTTTCAGAGAGGAATCATCGGGAATGAGGCCGAATCCTTTGGAATATCTGGAACAAGCAATATGTCGTCCTATTTATACGAGGAGTAAATACATAACACATTTTAGGAAGCACTAAACAATTAAATAACCAGTAGTTCTGCGAACAGTAGACCTCGCGAGTACAAACTTGTATAAAACTATGTATCATGTCGATCCAAAATGAACAAACAAAAATCCCAAAACGAAAAAACAAATAATACTTATAGAAACTTTAATTTTCAGAAAAACCTAAAGTTTTTTTTTTTAGTAGAGATTTTTTGTGAGAGTTCGTCCAGGGAAGTACTACCTCCATACCTATTTTGTGTTCCGGTTTGAAGGGCCAGGGTGCCGGTGAAATTATAGGCACATGAGAATTTTCATCATAATGTGTCAGGGTGGCGGGCGCAGTGCAATGCCGCGTTGGGCGCGTCCTAGGTGGACGTGACCAACAATAATGCACTGATCATAGGCAGAGGGTAGGTACCTACTGCCTAAGAGGTGGGCCATCAGCTTGTCGCGTCATTTATAATATTATTATAAAATAAAAATTAAATAATTAGTTCTGTTATGCACTACGTATGTAACGTGAGGTGTAAGTAAGTAGGTAGGTAGGTACTGGCCGAGATGTAACTTATCTTAGATGTAACGTATTTCAGATACTTGTAGTATCTGAAATACAGATACAAGATACAAAATACGTATTTTAATCTTGTAACTATAATACTTTTTTAAATTCATTACGTATCTTGTATTTAAATACCATTTGTTTGGTATCTTAGGATATTGTAGATACTGTGTTTGCTAAAATACTTTTTCTCATTTGGGGCACGATCATGACTATGAGGCCTCATCGAAGAAAAATTACTGATAAACGGCTTGAAGAACTGGTTTAAGTCTCAATTAAAAACTTAAAAATATAATATTATGTTGTGTTACGTTTCCGCGATCAACCCGATTTACAAATAAAATAAATAAAAATTTTTTTTTTTTTTTTTTTATATTTAAGTATTTTATCTATAAAAAGTATTCAAAAGATACTCATTTTATACCTAGTATTTCAGATACCATTCCAGGAAGTTATTTGCATCTGGTATCTGTACTGAAATAAATAATTTTAAAGTATTTTGCATTTGGTATTCCACATACATTACTTAAGGTATCTTCTACATCACTGGGTACTGGCTATAGTTCAATAAAACATTTTCTCTCAGAAACCCGCGACCCCCTGCAGCCGGCTTTTGATCCGATTCGCTACGGAAGATCAAAAAGACAGCGTGCTGAATTGGTTATACACAACGCTGCTCAATTTATATCTGCTGAGATACTATTCAATATTTGCTGCTTTACAATGCTTTACTGAAATCATTCATATCCGAGTAGCAGGTCATGTCTCGAAGGGAGCTTCTCTGCAGTTGATGATGATGATGATGATGATGATGATTGAGATACACTAATGTAACTTTGTTAACGCATCAAGCTGGTTTCAAGATAACATTTACAATAATTAACTTTGTAAAAATTAAAAAAACCCTCAACGCAATGAAACGGCTGAACCGATTTTGATCAAACATAGCTAAGAACACTCCCGACTAATTCACCTTTCAGACAAAAAAAACAAAATCAGAATCGGTTCATCCGTTCGGGAGCTACGATGCCACAGAAAGACACACACACAGACACGTCAAACTTATAACTTATAACACCCCGTCGTTTTTGCGTCAGGGGTTAAAATTGTCCGTTAACATACTCAGAAGTGAGCACCCTGGAACAGCTGGCGTACTTCCCGATGTCACACATCGCCGTGTACCCGGGGCGCACCTCCGCCGCCATTTCCACGTGGAGGGCATACGTGGACACCAGCACGCCCAGAATGCAAGTCCATATCAGAGCTCGCTCCACGGTCTTTGTATTCATGATTATTGTCTCTGTACAAAAAAAAAAAAGTATATACATGAATGGCTGTATACAAAAGCTCAAAGTTACGCAGCAAGCTATGGAGAGAGCTATGCTTGGAGAGTCACTACGTGGAAGAGTTCGATCCGAACAGCTAAGAACACCGACATACAGACCGTTCGCACCGTAAGATGTCCCCTGCCTTGGTTGGCACTATTCCCACGGCAGGGGACATCTTACGGTGAACGGTCTGTAGTTAAATAAATAAATAATGCTGGATAGTTCACACAACATTATCTAGCCCAAGCTAAGCAGAGCTTGTGATATGGGTACTAGATAACTTATATATAGGTACTTAATATCCAAGAATTACAAAAAATTGTCTGGTGCCAAACTGAATACAATACCTTACATAAATAGATATTTTTATTATGCATAGAAAATACCCAGAACACCCTGAACAAATATCTGCAGATCGTACAAATATTTGTTCCGAGGCGGGAATCGAACCCGCAATCTCCTGCGTCACAGGCGAACCTTCGCCCGCCGCGCCACAGAGGTCGTCAGTTCTCAGTTTAAGTGGCAATGGACAGGCCATATAGCTCGCTGAACTGCTATCTGTTGGGACATAAAGGTTCTTTAGCGGCGACCACAAACCAGACGACGCAGAAGAGCGAGGCCAACGATAGGAGGTATCGATGGGCCAACGACATCATAGAGGTAGCAGGAAGTTGGTGGATGGAGGTGGCTCAAGATGTTTGTCGTGGAAGACTACGAGGGAGACCTCTATGTCCAGCAGTTGACTTCTCTAGGCTGATGATGATGATGATAATGTAGTAACGTATAAGAAAAATCCAAAGCCAAGTAGGTAGGTAAGTGGCAGATGTTATTCTTTGTAGAAACAACCCCACGTACTCAAAGTCACAGGAGCCATTAACCTAAAATCAATTCACACGCACTCAAATCAATTTAATTTTCGAGGGGAGACTGACGTACTTTCTGGGAAGGAATAAAAAAGCTCCTTTTAACTCCGACTCGGCTGGAAGCTCGGTCTTTTTGCCACCCCTCGGCTGACGCGTAATGCCGGGGCCGGCATTATAAAAATTAAAAAGAAAACAAACAATTTCGCCCGCCGGCGGTCTACGTTTTATTAGCATAAACAACTGAGACCGTAATCGTATTAGCACTCGAGCCAACATACTTTTTATAAGGCCATTAACATAACGTGGGGAAATTCGTAGTCATAGGTTTTGAGCGACCATAATTTCTACCTACCTCTAGTTCAAAATGTGGTCGCATAAAACCAAAACCTAGAGAACAAGCAATAACTAGTAGACTAAGTGATATAAGGTTAGTTTCGTCTAAATCATCATCATCATCATCATCATCATCATCAGATTCAATAAATTAAATTAATTATTAAATATTGCTGGACAGTTCACACAACATTATCTAGCCCCAAGCTAAGCAGAGCTTGTGTCATGGGTACTAGATAACTGATATACTTAATAGAATATATAACATAGATAGATATTTTTTATTATACATAGAAAATACCCAGAACACCCTGAACAAATATCTGCAGATCGCACAAATATTAGTTCCGAGGCGGGAATCGAACCCGCAACCTCCGGCGTCGCAGGCGAACGTCCGCCCGCCGCGCCACAGAGGTCGTCCACTGCTGGACGAGGCCTCCCCCATATAATGGGGGGGCGGGGGGATTTACCATAATCACCACGCTTGGCAGGTGGATTGGTGATCGCAGAATTAGTTTAGAGTACTCAGATGGATGCTGCTGTCTAAACCCTGGTGAAGTCCCTTAGTCGACATCCACGGGAGGAGACGGAGGGGTATATTCTTAGGCAGAAACGGACGAACTAGAACTTTGGACAGTGGTCATTCAAGGAAATGGATAATTTTGTACATAAGATAAACTAATCTATAACTGAACGCCCCTCCACCACTTTTACGTGGCACTTGACACAAACTTGACATTTCAAAATTATCCTTTTGTATACGGAATAAGGATTATTTTAAATCGACGTAGGTTATTAAATAGTGGCGTGTTCAGTATGTGACTGATGTACTACCTACCTATATACATGCCTTTTATTTAGGTACTAAATGTTAAACTGAAATTGCGAACTGCGAATTGCTGAGCTGCGTTGAGCACAAAAACCCTTCCCACGAAAAAAAAACTTATAATATTCGTAGCTCCATCACTCTAGTTTTTATTTTCATGGCTCTGTCGCATTCCATAGAAATCCCTTTAGATTTCTACGGTATATTCTAAAAACAACGGTATTTTTTATGTGGTTAAACTTTTCGACTAATTACTTATAATACAGCCAACCTAAACTAAGCATAGCTAAGCTAGATACCTAGGTACCTACATATATGAGTAAAATACCAATTCCTCGTTTTTTAGATAATGTTGTGTGAACTGTCCAGCATTTTTTTTTTATACTTCATTAATACTTGGCTAGATGACAATTATTACAGCTTATTGGTAAAACATAAACAACCGTTATAGGTCGGTACGAGGCCTGCAATGCTCTAAGGTAGGTACCTAACTATGCTACGAGTCGACCGTAGGTAGGTACCTATCCTACTATCTGTATGATAAACTGAATAGGTACAAGGTATGTACCTACCTAACTTGGCGTACTCTCGACGAGAGCACAGAATAAATAATAGTGGGTACAAGTAGTAAGACTTTGAGACAATATTATTTTTCTGAAAAATCTTAGCTCGATATAACGTGTGTCATACAATATGTTACGTTACGTTTGGGACGACTCGGGAACGAGAATGTCCCATCATTATGAAAAGCATCATTCAATAAAAACCAAAAAAAGAATCGAAACTCAAAAAAAGAAAGCCTCTGGCGTCTACTAGTTTCACAGTATCGCGAAGAATCAATAGGCGCCATTCTCATTACACGGTTCAGTGAGCAATTCGCCTACATAAATGTTCCATAGTTATGCGGTTGAATTGAATCACGACAGGTAGGTTTTCACGACAGTGTATTTGGGAAGTCTTACATTTTTGTTTGACGTTACGGCCTACGTACCTACAACTCGAGACCACCATTAGGTACTTTGGATTTGTGGTGCACGTCGCTGGATTTGAACCCGCACCTTGTGAGTCAACTCTATGAAGCGTGTCCACAGAGAAAAAATATAGTTAAATCACTGCTTCAACTAATGAATGAAAAAAATACAATACCTGTTTGCTAACCTTGGATGCATATAATTATAAATAAGAAATATAATTACCTACGTTACAATATAGAACGCATATAATTTCCAAATCTGTTACTCACCATGTAACTTATTCCCAAAAATAAATAAAATGGGTGTCGTATTAAGTACAGCTTCTTCCATAAAAACACAACTGATCAAACCCGCAGATTTATTGACAACAAGTACATGAAAACGAAACGGAACCGGTTTGAAACAAAACACGACATGAAAAGTTAAAGTGCTGCCAGCATTTTGAAAACTTCCATAACATTGCTTTTCTACCACCAATAGTACAAAAGTACTCACGTATCCTGACATTAGTTCAACTAATTTCCTTTTATTTTATTGCAGTTATGAAATACCGTGACATTCTGTCAAATGGTTACAAAAAATATTTAAGTATTTATCGTAATTATTTAATTCTGTTAAATTTTGCAATTTGTATATTTATATTTCATGATAAAGGGAGACAAACCTATAAGTTAGAAGAGCTAAGCTGAAGGCCACATTGCCAAATGACGCCCGATATCACAGAATGTTAGGCCGTTATGTTGGTAGAGCTGAATTAGTTCACCATCGCGACCGCAACGCAGCGTTGGCGTCGTGAAACACCTTTCATTGTATTGACTATTGATGAAAGCAGAAAATGTATAGAGTTATTTTATTGTATTATTGTTTTCATTCTTAATAAAAAATATCACAGTATGTGTTAGCATAAGTAGAATAATGTCCCCGTTTACGTGAATGTGAAATAAGACAGCCCGTGGAGTGCTACGCGGCCATTTTACTTGCAATGCGGCAGCGGTGTACGATCCGCCATTGGAAACGGCCTGTGTCTTTTTGTGTGTGCAAGTTTAGTATTCGGTTGTTTAGCTCAGTAGAATCATCAGTTTACCATGAGTGATAAATGTGTAGTGCGGACTTTAGTGTTGTGTAGCACGGTGGTCGGGTGATTTTCGAATAATGTGTGAACGATGGAGAACGAAGTAAAGCAGCGCAATCTGCAGAGAAACAGGCGAAGGGAGCGGGCACAGCGCATGCAAGCACAGCGAGAGAGCAAAGTTAAGGATGGGGACAGCGGCGAGGATGAGTCTCCGGCGAGAGAGAAGCCGCCTCGTCCTCCAGCCAGGAGGAAGAAGTCCAGAGAACCGCTCGCAGAGGAGGACATCATCGATGGTTTCGCCATAATGGCATTTCGCACCTATGAAGACCTCGAGGTAAATAACTCTATCACACTTGCTCAAATTACTACAAAAATATCAAAACAGCTGCTGTACAAGTCTACCTTTAGATAATTGCTTTTCAATAATACCTACTCAACGCTATTTACCTGCTATGTACGTGTATGTCATTCCGACGTTGTTTACATTTACATAATGACCTACAAAACCTTGCAATTATCGTTTTTACGTTTATTACTGAAATTGGTGATAATAATCTGATTGGTGCACCTTATGTCCAGTGTATAAGACTTTAATTCTGAAAAGAATAAAGAGTCTTTGTATGCAAATTGTTTCGTTACGCAAATGTAATAGGTAACTAATCGATTTTATATACCAGGATGCCCAGTCTCTTTATTTGTATTCCACTATAAAAACGGCGCTCCGTAATCACTTGGACGTCGTCTCGGAAGTGCATTGACCCAGTGGTTGAACCCTACGTGTAAAGCGCCAATGTAGTAGGTTGTAGGTCTAATAAGGTCTAATTTTCGTTAGTATGTGAATGGAAATAGGTACAATTCTGCATCAGGTGTTTGAGTGGTCACTTGCTATTATCGTATTCATTCGTTATCGCGTAATCACGTACGTAAAAAGCGTATGAGTCGAGCAGCTGACTGTTGCCGCTCTCGCGAGTTGCAACGCGCTCTCCCACAAAGTGTAAATTTGGTCTAAGTGACTTTCGCTCGTTTGTGCTCATTTATCGGCCTGCCCTCGAATGGCAATATGTTAAGCATGTTGGTATGTGCACAATAAAACTACATTCTCTGCTATCGTTTTAAATTGCGACAAGTATGCCGTTTGTGGCCCGTTGTAGCGCGCGTATATTATAGACCCTAACTGGTTATTTTGCTCTTATTCAATTCAGCACATGGTTAAAGCTTGTGCAATTATTTCTAATAATAACTTTATGCTTATACCTTCTGCTCATAAAGCATTGTTCCCAAAGCAGACATGAAGGTGTCTTGCACTGTCCTACATCAAAGATCCTACCTGGACTTATTTAGGAAGCTTCAATGCTACACTACATTCAGCATCATAACACATCTATTATTATTATATACCTGTAGTGTCCCACTGCAGGGCAAACGTCTCCCTCCGCTCTTTTCATTCATCCCTATTGTTGCCTACTGCCTATTTGGGACCATTCCTTTGAGTAGATCCTACCATCTCTGCCTGACTGTAACCATATATTAAACTGTGTCTTAAGTAAGCTCTTAGTACTTTCCTCGCTATGAACTGCAGGTTGTGCCCAAGCATCCTAAGCCTTAATCCCAACTCCTTACACTATCTTTACACATTCTGACCAACCAAGCTCAGAAACTTGATGGATGACACCTATTAAATAATTAATTTTCGAAAGTAACTCCTCTCTCTCTGTTGTCTGTTTCTCTGATTGTTACCATATCAGGACGTAAGCGCTGAACCGATCTTGATATAATTTGACAAAGTTTTAGTGCGTATTGCGTATCATGAAGGACATAGCATACCTACTTCTTTCAATAGGTACTTTTTCATTAAGTTGTGATCCTGATAATTAACTGAATGCTGTTCAGCAGTGGGCCCCGTTGAATAGAATATAGTAATAATTTGGGTTTCATCTAGTGAAGCCCGGTTATTCAGCTAGTAGTGTAATAAACACTTAACATGTGTAACGCTTCGAGTAAAACTGTTAGCCAATTAACAGTCATTTCATCCTACACTATCCAATTCACAAGTTTACAGACGACTGAGCTGTCTTTGGCTGCTGTAGATCTTTCAAAACATGATTGGTGTGATGCTTATTCTTATTACCTACTTAGTTGAAATGCCGTAATAAGTCACATCAACAACTTTGGGGTGTTAAGAGGTCATAATTTCTCACACAATCAGTAATTTGCACTTGTTTTTGTATACTCAGTGGGCTTAATTAAATACCTACATTACCAACACATCATTAACCAAAACCACAGAAAAATAATAGTACAAGTAAAAACATTCAGAGCAAAATCCAAAGGTCAATTACTAATTGCAACTTATGACAGAACAGTACAAGCCCCGGCTTCGCACACAAAGTTCTCTAAATGATAGTGAATTGTGCAACAAAATCCATTGCATAGTTAAGAAGAACTTAGCCGATAATGAGACAGATGCATATAGCAACTTTGTTTTATACTACGTATAAGGTCATATCCATTTGGCTTACTACCCAAAATTACCAACAAACAGAAAAAATAGTAAATAAATTATCTTAGTAGGTAGTAGTACTCCAAACTATTTACGGTCTCTGTGGAATAATTGCAACGTATATCCACTCATCGTTGGTGTAATCCAAATGGGTCTGAGTCTCGGAGAGAGAAAGACAGTTTATGATATTAACGGTCTGAATTATATTTAATCTTTCTTGTAGGTCTTAAGTGTGTTTGATGTAAATTAACATTCCAAGTGAAGCTATTTGTTTAAATATTACAGTAGGTAGATTCCAATGACATTGTGAAATGACTGAATCTGATATTGTAATATAAAATAATATCATTAGTAGTCTTTTACATGAGAACATCTGCGTCAATAGCTTTATGTTGACTCGAAACATTTGAACAAAGCACTTGTAACCACATATATTTTACACAAACATGACAGATATGTGCCAAGTCTTTAATTTAGCTATTGTTGACTGTTGATGATGAAACCTACCTACAGTGATGCACTTGGATGTTCATGTTTTAATTTTACAAGGTAATATGATAATTTTGGCAGGAGGAAGAGCTGCCCATGACTGAGCCTATCCCGCTTCTTACTATATCTTCTTATTATAAGTGCGAAAGTATGACTGTATATTTTACTCATTCACGCCGTACCGGCTGAACCGATTTCTATGAGATTTGGTAGAGTTTTTTTTTTTAAGTTTAATACCTACGTCATTTAGGTACATAGTTAGGTGACCCGATCACAGGTGTACGGATCGAAACTTATCTCGGATAGTAAGAAGCCTAATATTTTGAAAAAAATACAGGTTGTAGGGTTTCACCCATAGTTTAAAGGGAACAATTTGTGAAGAGGCAATGCGTATGATTATTATAAAATGTATTGAGTAATTTCACCGAGGTAATTCAATTGGTGGTTACTATGGTAGGTATGGTGGGTACTATCGTACTAGTATGAAATGTCCATTGTTTGTCATAGTAAGTTGTAGTTTTAAATTGATTTATATTATATTGGCTGGCATGTCCGGTTTAAGAATAGACTCCCTGTCTCCTCCCGTGGATGTCGTTAATCCGACTAAGGGAATCCACCAGAAGAGTATCCACCTGAGTACCTACTTAGCACCGATACTGCGATCACCAAAACGCCCGCCATGCGTGGTGATTATGCCATATCCCCCCATTGCATTATATGGGAAGGCCTCGTCCAGCAGTGGACGTCTAAAGGCTGCTATGCTACTATGCTATATTTTTTTCTACGGAACCCTCGTCCACGCGAGTCCGACTCGCCCTTAACCGGTTTTTATGCTGGTACCAGGCGAGCAAAGCCTCAGCCTGATGCTAATTAATATTATTTTCCGAATCTACTGTATTCAAAATGTTGAAATTTGATACACATACTACATAGGTGACCGAATCACAGGCATATAGCGTAAATAAATGAATTCTGATTATTCTATATTAACATATTTCATATCTAAACATCCAATCTACCAACAATAAATATCTACCCACTTTACTGTAACACCTATCAGCTTATTGAGTCAGCTATTAGTTTTATAAAAGGATTTACATTTAATTAGCGGTATTAAAATTCTAATTGATTCCTCATCAAATAATAATAAAAGAAGAAAATAAAATTTTTGAAAAACTCCCTGCTCAATGAAACTGCTGAACAGATTTTGGTAAAACATGTTTAAGAACCATAGCTATTTTCAAATAAAAAAACGCATTCAAATAGCTAAACCCGTTTAAGAGCTACGGTGCCACAGACAGACACAATGACACAACACATGGGGGTCAAACTTATAACACCCCTCTTTTTACGTTGGGGTTAAAAATACTAGCGGCCCGCTCGCGACTTCGTTCGTATGGTCCCGGTGACCCGACTGCTACGCCATCTACCGGGTCCAGTTGTGAATCTAAACCACCCAGGCCACTTTAATGCACACAAAAAAACATCAAAATCGGTCAAGCCGTTTCTGAGTTTAGAGAGACTAACTAACAGCAATTCATTTCTATATACCTATAAGAAGATTATTATGAATATATATAACAATGCACCAATTATTTATTTCTTAAAGAAAAGACAGTGCGGGTATTGAGTCAGTCATCCGTGGCCGTCATTTGACGCCTGCGTGCGGAAAGACCACTTCAATGTCAACAATGACCAACCGTGGTGCTGGGTTACTGTTTTCCCACGGTGAGATCGCTTTGATAATTAATGCGCTGTCACAATTCATAACCGAGGCTTTATTAGTTGTAATTGTTATTTTTAACCCCCGACGCAAAAAGAGGGGAGTTGTTTTTTTTGATTAGTTAATAATTTTGGCTATGATGTCACTGCGACCATTTAGGCCTGTTATGGGATCGCCACTTGTTACATACCGCCCCTGGAGAGGGCGTTTACAGTTCACTGCTAAGACCTACAGTTGTTAGAAACTGTAGGATTTTCTTAGGGTTGATTTCTTTCAGGGATGTTTGTAGGGATGTAAGGAGAGCGTGCCGGTGTGTGTGAAATGGTGTGTCCGGCGCCTCTTCTCCCGTGGATGTTGTAAAAGCCGACTACTTCAAACCAATCCGCCTGACAAGCGTGATGATTATGGCAAATCCCCCATTGCATTCTACGGGGGAGGCCTCATCCAGCAGTGCATGTTTAAGGTCTGCTGATGATGATGATGAGGGAGAGGGATGTTCATATATAAAGCAAAAACAATCTCCCTTTGCCTTCAACGAACAAAACAGCTAGGTACTGTTTATAAAAACAGAAAAAGTCAAAACTAATTTAAAAAGTTTGACAAGCCCCGTCTACCTGATAGCGGTCGAGAAAGATTGGTTATGGCACGAAGAAGTTAGCGAGCGTAAAATATTGTAGACATTCGATTTGCAGACGCCAACCGATCAGCTCGCTATACTCGTTTCTTCGAGATGTTTATCTTGAAATAACTCCAGATTTCGTTTTTACACTCATGTACACAGGTAGAGATTTTATGTTATTAAGTTGTTCAGATAAATTAAGCTATTGTTACGATTACGTATTATATACTTCTGCCTCAGTACCATCCTTACCTTATTTAGTATACCCTATATTCGTACTTAGCGTTTCGGTTCCACCTTTACAATGCGAACTGCTAAGGAGTGGAATTCGCTACCGTCGTCCGTCTTTCCTAAACACTATAATCTGGGTATCTTTAAGACAAGAGTGAAAAGGTTCTATAGACCTTCGTGCTCACAGTCGGCTGCATTGTCACTTACCTACCATTAGGTAAGATCGCGTTCAAACGAAGCTGTATCGATGTTTAAAAAAAACTACCTATAACATATCAATGAACCGGCCAAATACGTGTATGGAGGGAACGCATAGTGTAGGGTTCAGTTTTCAAGTCTCTGTTTGCACTACGTAACTCTTTATTTGCTTATAGTATTCATGCTCAAAACATGATCTATAAAAAAAAACTGGCCACCTCTTACGACTACCGAATACACCTCTGTGACGTAATACAGACGGGCGGACGGACGTTGCGTAGGCTTTGTAATAGGGTCCCGTTGACACACTTTGAGTGCGGAACCCTAAATATTATCGTCTTTCGTGAGTTTATGAAATTACGAGCATACTAAGTCGTAACTTCTATTTGACGTCGTATAGAATTATATGTTTTGATGCACTATACAAAATAACGCTGCTTTTAGTAACTATATCCAGAGACTACAGATATATTAACATAACATAACACCCAACAGTCACACACATAGTCCTGATCCCATACTAAGATTCCCTGTGTCGTGGGTATCAGAAACTACTAGTACTATGTACCATTACACCCAAAAATATTTGCAGATCATACAAACGTTTGTCCCGCAGCGGGAATCGAACCCGCAACCTTTCGCGTCTCAGCCGGCTACACGCCCGACGCGCTACAGTGGTAGTCATATAATTTAATCACATATCAAAAACTGCTCGGGACTATATAATTTAGTAGCAGACCAAGCTCACAAGACTACATAGTACCACACTAATATTGAGTCTATTGAGCTGTTTTAAAATCAATATCGCCTGTCTTACAAGCGGTAAAGGTCGGGATCGCCGTCACCCTTAGTCCATCCCCTCGTAGTACACCCCAGAGCTAAATTTTACACGTTGTGACATAAAATGACATAAATACTTACCTGGGTAAACTTAAACCGCTTCGTTTCTTCAGACAGCCAGTCACAATCACTTTAACACTTTGTCACTGTTCTTAACAACGTTATGACAAGATTATTAAATAGATTTACCTATTTTGTCTACTTATGCAACACACAATTAGCTCAATGAACCTCAAATGAGCATGTCTTAGTAGTAATTTAGATAAGATATCGGTTTGATAGCGTGGCTTCAGTTATCATTAGGTGATGGTCATGTGTTAAAGGTATAATTAAAACGTAACAGCAGCTGGTTGGTCTTATTTGGAGGCTTTCTCCCCATAGAGGTGTCACTGTTATGTGCTGATAAAAATATACCTGTACCTGTACCTGTCCTGTGACCTTTTATCTGTAAAGTGAACGTACAAAAATGTTTAACACCGGTTCATTAACCATGTGAAAAAAAAGTGCAGCTATTTTCGACTGAAAATTTGATTCAACTTCTAAACGACTCAAGAATTTTGTACTTTTCTTTCACCTAAATGTCGGCAAAGACTATCTTTAAGTTGAACGTATGATTCTGTGGTGCGATGCGACGCTTTTTCACGTGGCAAATAATTGTTTTTCGTGTTTTTCACTTACTTTTGGTTCTGCGAGCGTTATTCTCTTTCTAACTTGCCTGAACTTTAATGAGTTAGAAAGTGCTCGACTACCCACACCAAATCTGCTCATAGTCTGATGACTAATCACAAATGAAAATAGAACAAAAGGAAAAAAGATAAAAAAAAGTGACGGAATGTGGCTGTTGTACGCGCCTTAACTAGCGACATGAGTTTATCCATTTACAAGCAAACAAACAAGTTTACCTCTTAATAACATTAGTGTAGATGAGCTACGTAGGTATATTATGCTATGTTCACACGTAAAGCGTTGTATGGTAATATTTAGTAATATTTAAATTGCCGTGGTTTGTCTGGCCTAGGAATATGCCCCAACGCCTCCTCCCGTGGATGTCGTAAAAGCCGACTAAGCCGATTACACTAGAGCATGGGCAGCAGCATCCACCTGAGTACTCTACACCAATAAATACTGCGACCACCAATCCGCCTGCCAAGCGTGGTGATTATAGCAAATCCCCCCACTTCATTCTATAAGGGAGGCCTCGTCTAACAGTGGAAGTCCAACGACTGATTTTGATGGAACAGAGAAAGAAATTGCAGTTTTTGTAAAGCTGGAGTTCCGGGCATGTGAATGAAGGATAGACCAAGCAATCAACAATTCAATCCTAGATGGACTGATGGATGAGCTACATTTTGTATCAATATGCTTCAGAACTGCGTGGCTGACATTCCATACAAAACACACACACAGATTTTATTATGGGCGCGATGGCATACGATGACGACCTTATTTCCCTAAAAAAGTAATAACGTATTGCTAACCTTTTAGGATCCTAATTTCATAACAAAAACTTTGAAACATCTGTGGTTGAGGTGGTCTGCAGGTTTGATTAAGCGTGGTAAAAAACTGTGGGTTGTGTGGGCAGAAATTGCACAGATTGTTTCAGTCTGCGCGGTCACTAGACGCCGTCGCTTTGTTAGACCTTGGACGACCTGAGTTTTAATCACGAATAAATATACAAGTAACCGAAAGTTATATAGATAATCATATAGATAATGTTGTCGTGATTATCAATCCTACCACTATTTAGTTGTGTGCCAATAGTAAAGTGGCTCAACTTGATTGTCTAATATTTACTCATACAAATCTTATTTGTGTACGGCACACTATTTCAAAGATATCTCTGTTTGTTCAGATCTTATCATTTGTTTATTTTCCTAAACAAATCTTGCGTAAAGTAACCATCTACAATTTCATTCAACATCTACGCACTTCACTGTACGTTTGATCTCACATAGTTTTATATCAGCGTCGTCAATTTATTAAGTTTGCATAATTAAAATGTACGTTTAAAAGTAATTCAAATTAAATGATCAAATTAAATGATCCGACTATAATTCATGCAACACAATTCAAAGCGAATATGAATAAATACAACAGCGTGAACGGAGCGATGAGAGCAATGAAAAGGTTTAGCAAAAGATCAAAGGGAATAAAAAAACAATGGCAAATGTTACTTCGCACCCGAGAGACTCGTTATGAGATGTGCCAAGTGCCTCAAGTGGCAAGAATTGCGATCTCATCGTTGCAATGCGCCATCATCGTCAAGCAATGGAGATAAAAATGTATCATATTTATTGAAAAATTATTTGAGAATCTATCGTAAAAGTATGTTCGTCGGCTGGTTCGCGCTCGCGACGTATCTCGGCGATCTGCCCGCGATCGACCCGGGCTACTCGCCCATCATGATACAATATGCTGAAAAGACTTCACAAAATGCAGTGCTATGAACCGCTGCTCTTCAAATCTTGAAGTACCTACGCTTTATTCTTATCATGGAACTTTTACCGTGAAACGTCATTTTATCTTCCTTCATCATTCAACACTTCGAACGTAGGCACTTTTGATTTTAAATACTGTTTACGAGTATATTTTTGTACTAATATTAATATTATTATTATTAGTAAGTTGTGGGAAGCAATGGCGGTGATGAGCTCACCACTCGTCACGTCTATAGTCCACGATGTTACAACCCACTGTGAAAAGAGGTTCATTGAGGCTCTGCCTACCCCTTCGGAGAAAAGGCGTGTGTCTATGTAATGTATGTATGTATGTATTAAAGAGATAAAGTTTGTTTGTGAGTTTGTATTTGGGGTGTAATCTCCGGACCTACAGATCGATTCCGAAAATTATTTCTATGGAATGAAGCTAAATTATCCCTGAGTGCTATGTTTTATTAGCGTCCGCCCGCGGCTACGCTCGTGTTATGTTTAGTTCCATTCGACTCCGTAACGGTTGATCTAATTTTGATGATAATTGGTGTCTGGGAGGCTGCTGAGGGGAACGCGGGGGGGTCTGCTTTTTATCCCCACACCACGCGTGTTAAGCCGCAAGCAAAAAGCTAAAATGATATTCTCACAGACACCGTCTCATAGAAACCACTATAAATCAACACTTAAAAACAACTTATGTTCAAGTGTACACTATTGCAGAGGCAATCGATCTTTTAACAAATCACACTTGACTAGCTCGGAGTAAAATCTGTGAACGTTAAGAGTTTCCTCTGCGAATACCTATGATTTATTTAATTGAAAAACAGTTTCGCATAAATTCAGGAGATTGTTGCGGATTGTTATGTAGGTACCAAGCAAGCATTGTTGATTTAATTTAACAGGAAAAAGCGAGTTCTTTTTTACGTGTCACTAAATTCACCATTAAATAATTAGCCAACAAGCATAGATATAAAGATCAAGATGCGGTCGAGCTAAAACACTTTCATTTTCTCATCACCAAACAAACACCAACCGATAGCGTGCGAACTAAATTATAGACTGGTTTTCGTGTCTTGCATCTGATTTTGACACCGAAAAATCGGCAGTCATCTTAACACGTCATCCGCCCTGTCCTTACGCTAGTAATGTATCAGATCTTCTAACCAACTGGTTAATCACATACCTAATTTGGTTAAATTCAGTACTTTTATTTTATTAAAGAAACAACTGGATAAATATATTTAGGTATGTCTATGTCAACAAATATAACAATCTCGACGCCATAAACAATTTTCATCCATACCTCCCAGTTATTTTTGTGCAAAGCTTAAAAATTTTAAAACATTTTTCGTTTCAGTGTTATCGATTATCCACCGTGAACAGAGCATTAACGTTCATTGCACGGCATAACATAAACATTTGTAACATAACTCCATTATCGCTAAACACACGTCAGGCCAGAGCAAATGTTTACTGAGAAGTTAGTCGTTTGCTATGTGCTATGCGATGCGACTCGCTGCGCGAGAGTCAGTAAATTGCATGCTCTTTCCGAATTTGATTTACTCTCGTCGAGACATCGAGCGAGAGTAGACCCCAAGAACCTCATCATCATCAACCATCCTTATCTTCCACAGCTAAACAAGGCCTCCCCTATATGCAATAATCACATGCTTGGCAGGCGGATTGGTAGTCGCAGTACTGTGTTGTGTACTTAGGTGGATGCTGCTGCCCATCCCCTGGTGTAATTCCTTATTTGGCTTATACTACATCCACGGGAGGAGACGGAGGGGCCCATTCTGAAAAAAAGCGCTGTCCAGAACATTAAATCCGACCTCATTTTATGTTCGATGCAAACCAATTAGAAATAATTCCAATTGCTCAGTCACGATTTATTAATTTAATTTATATCCTTATCTCAGGTTGTTGGGTAGAATTAACAAGATAATAAATATATAGGCAGACACTTGACAAGTCTGTTGAGGCTTAAAAGCTTAAGTTACATCGTTAGTAAAATCACAGGCCTACTTCAGATTTCATTTAAGTAATGAAATTAACAATAACCTAGCATGTCTGTAGTGTACTGTTGTTAAAATAAATAATAGAAAAACCTGTAAAAAAGCAATGCTTTCACAAAACTGAAAATAAATTAAAACACATCAAGAGCGAAATAAATTTCAAATTAAATAGCGCTGCTCAGAGTTGTCAGACAAATACAAATTCACCTCTAAACTTTCACATGAAAAGTGGTCTTTATTCCCAGTGGGTGGGTGGGGGCGACACTCGCGGCAGGTAATAGCCCCGTGACACGCGACACCCGTTTACAAACATTTCGATTACATCCCTCATATTTGTTTCCACACTGATTTCCCCACTCAATTACATACACTCAACGTCCAAGAAATATTGGGCCACATTTCACAGTTAAAGATTTGTTCGCTCGTAGTCGATTTGTTTGCAATAGTTCGGTTAAGCCAATAAAGCTTTTAGATAAAGTTTGTGTTGGCAAATGTATTCATAATTGATTTGTTGATTTATGTTCATTCTAAATAGCAAATTAACTGCCTACAAGTGGTTGGTTTAACGATTTCTGTGTTATAAACTGATGCAGGAGGTTGCGGGTTCGATTCCCGCCTCGGAACAAACATTTGTATGATCGCAGATATTTGTTCAGGGTGTTCTGGGTATTTTCTATGTATAATAAAAAATATCTATCTATGTATTATATTGTATTAAGTAATATCAGTTATCTAGTACCCATAACACAAGCTCTGCTTAGCTTGGGGCTAGATAATGTTGTGTAAACTGTCCAGCATTATTTATTTATTTATTTATTTATTTTGTATTAAGTATATCAGTTATCTAGTACCCATATCACAAGCTCTGCTTAGCTTGGGGCTAGATAATGTTGTGTGAACTGTCCAGCATTATTTATTGATTTATTTTATTTTATTTGATTGAAATGGGTAATTAAAAATGCCACCTTTAAGCCTTGAAGCGATGAAACTTGCTTATAATAAGTACAATGAGAATAACGTACCCGGACTTGTTTGTAAGATTCTTTTGTTAAGATTGGCCTGGCTGCTAGCTTATTTAAGGAATCTGTTATTACTGGAAGAAATCGTTAGCAGAGTCAGTCGTGGGAAGTAATGGCGGCGATCAGCTCACCAAATGTCACGTCTATTTCCCACGATGATGCAACCCACAGTTACGAGTCCCATTTGAGGATATGCTTACCCTTTCGGGGAAAAAGGCGTGTGTCTATGTGTGTATTAACGAAGACAATTAACTTATTCGTACAAAAAAAACAGCTTTTTATCCACTCCGTCCATCCATCTAATCACCATTTAGTAAGGTACGTGTAAAAAAGGTGTTTTTATGTACATTGCGTTGGTTTCTAGCACAGCAGTTAACTATTCAATGCAAGTATTTCTTTTGTAGTATAGTTTTTGCTTAATTTTTTGCGTTGGTTACTGCCGTCAAACAAATATTTTTTGCTTGGAGATTATTATCGAGTGTTCGGCATCATTGGCAGTAATTGTTTTCACAATGTCTGCATCCGGAACGTTATGTGGTTTCTTTTGTACGCATTTGCTTATTTCCAACGACAGCAAAACAGCTGTTCTTTTAACGTAGCTTTTTGAAGTTTTTATGTTCATGATTTTTATAGGTACCTATTTTGCTGAGCCGCGTATTATATTGAGAAGCAAATCGTGGTATTAAAACGATTCAATGCCAATTTAAATTGTTTAACGTATGCGTGTAATAACCACATACCTATGAGTGTAGAATGAGTCATTTAACTACTTAATTTTATCAAACCGATATCTATTTTGCTGGCCTTACGATTTTAATGTTCTTTTATAACTTGGTACGTAGTTCAAACAAAACAAATTGTTGGTTTCAGACCACCCGGTTTGTTGCAGTAACTTTTCAACTAGTGTTTTGAGTAGAAAGTGACTCGGTTGCAATTTGTATCAAGCACCGATAGCAAATAACCTAACCTTTAAAAAACCGGTAAGTGCGAGTTTGACTCGCGGGGAGGGTTCCGTACAGGTAGGCTACTTCTTAATCCTCGGTGAAATACATTGTGTACGTATTTTCTCTGCTCGGTTCATGATGGGTAATCGATAGCACTGAAACGAAAAATGTTTTCAAATTTGTAAGCTTTGCACAAAAATAACAGGGATGTATGAGTGAAAATTGTTTATGGCGTCGAGATTGTTATATATTTGTTGACATAGACATATAGTAAACCACAAAACCAAAACAAAATAACACATTAAAACAATCAGAAAAATAAAGTATGGAAGTACAATGGGCAGTAGTATATCAGTTAACCTAAATATATTTATCCAGTTGTTCTTATACTATCTTTTCCTATGGAAGTTTAAATACTTGGGGTTTTCGCTCAGGTTAGTTGTAAACTGTGAGTGAATACTCTGTATTTTATTAAACATTTTAGGTTCCGCTGTTATGGAGATAAAGGGGAATTGACGATTTTCGTATATTTTCTTTATGAAAAATATTGTATGCCTCATAACAAGCTCTTTCAATAGATTTGTCACATGATGCGCTTGACAACCCTTTACAAAAACAGAATTCGGTTATTTAAGTTACGGGGTCACCCACAGACCATATAGGTATCAAGATATACACCTCAAACACGATTTCGAAGAATTTGTACTGTTCACTATGGCGCAATTAGACATTTTTCTATTATATCTGACATGCTATCGCGAAGACGACCGGGAGTGAACTGATTTGAGGCTTGCTAAAAGGTGCATTGCACCTACTTCGGACAGACAAAGTGACACGCAAAGAATCTTACGTTATCTAGTGTAATTATAGGTCTGTGGGGTCATGTAACCAAATGATGTGTAGCAAATTTAAATTTTGTCAGGTAGTTTCGGGGAAAATAGGCTGACACAGACAGAAAGTGTGATTCTATAATGGTTCCGGCCCTAAAAAATATTTCACTGATAAAAAGACGTTTCTGTAATGGCAGTCTCACGCATCGATCCAAGACTTGCGGTTATCTGATTACCACGAATTTATAGCACGGTATCTAACCCTCAACGAGCTAACCCGTGGCACCTGCTCCTCTGATGACTTAATTAATGAGCCGCCGTGTCGCTGTTAATTAAACAGCTCAGGCAAATTGCTGGCTGAGACTGCCGGCAGATTAAAAACAAAATACAATTTCGTGCGCACCGGCACTGTCTGACCTGGATAGTGGATCCTGACTTGATTATAAGGATCACCTCGAATAAAACGGGTATTTATACACTCGCGTGCCAATGAGAACTCGGGAATTGAACGTGCCATGAGGATCTTTACATCGCGTGCCAATGTTGTTATGGAAATTTAAAATGCCCTTTGAACATTGAACATCTCCCTTTTTAACATCTGTTTTATTATTTATGCAAATATATACATAGACACACGCCGTGTTTTCAGTTTTACTATAATACATTTATTTATATATATATTTAGTAGTAGAGTATTTTATCCGACTTAAAAAAAGGGAGGACTTTAATTGGAAAATTACAGGAATATGAAACTCTCATTTTATGTCTCAGGATGGCGGGCACAGTGCATGCCGCTTAGGACGCGCCCTAGGTGGACGTGACCTATGTGGTAATGCACTGTTCATAGGCAGAGGGTACCGCTTAACATCTGCTTGATCCGTCATTCCAAGTTACATAAAAAAAAAACTAACAAAAAAATACACAAATTCAGAACCTCCTTTTTTTTAAGTCTGCTATAACAGAATTCAGGAATTGAACGTGCCAATGTTTTTATGGATATTTCAAATGTCCTAAGAACCCTTGGTCTCCCTATTTGACGACTATTTTATGATTTTTACAAAGGTTTTACGATTTTACTATAATATTTGTTTTTATATATCAAGTAAGGGAGTAAGGGCCCTGGTCGACACTTCAACGCGGTCTTTGCGGGGTAATCGAGCATGCAATGAACTTCGCAGACTTCAAAGTTCAAGTTAATCCGAAGAGATGAATAGCCGGTTCAACAACTAAATTGTTGTGTAACTTTATCTACTGAATGAAAATTATAGGTGTCGTTTGCACGCAATTTACTTTATGTAAGTGCTGTGCAATCATGACACGGTGTTTTAAATGGTAGCGCAAAGTGGCTTTAAGCTTTATTGTCCTTCCATGGTCCCGTTGTAGATATCATCTCGTAGAAAACATGTTGGTAGCGAGCAGGGCATTTAGGCAACGAACCGGCCAAGTGCGAGGTGGACTAGCACACGGAGGGTTCCGTACCATCGACAAGATAAATCTTGTAAAACACTTTGTTAAATTACTATCTACTTTTTAAATACTTTCTTATAATAAACAAGATAAACAATGTGTAAAGATTAGTAAAGTAATTGTCTAATTCTTGTATTCGTTTAATTAATACAAGTTACCCCCTTTAGTTTTTAATTTTATTTATTGTTTGAGGAGACTCACTTTGTGAAAATTTTAAGTAAGTTTATATTACGGTTTAAAAGATAAAGCCATTGCATATAATGGAAAGCAATAAATTTATTTAAATTCATTGATTTGTAAAATTTAATTGAAGGTGGATCAAGGGGTCCTTAATTTTTAATTGTGTTTTTATTATTCGTTGTTACATCGGCAATAAATACACACACTCTGTGTATATTTCAAGTGTCTACCTATTACGGTTTATGAGATAAAGCCCGCTGACAGACAGACGGACGGACGGCTGGACAGCAGAGGCTTAGTAATAGGGTTCCGTTGGCACCCTTTGCTTTCGGAACCCTAAAAATCACACACACCAACTGTTCCGTAAATCACACACACCAACTGTTCCGTAAATCACACACACCAACTGTTCCGTAAATCACACACACCAACTGTTCCGTAAATCACACACACCAACTGTTCCGTAAATCACACACACCAACTGTTCCGTAAATCACACACCAACTGTTCCGTAAATCACACACACCAACTGTTCCGTAAATCGAATGGGAAGATGCCTTCGCATTAGCGCAAGTTGCCTTTTCCCAAAAGGGTAGGCAGGGCCTCAATTAGCCTCTTTTCCCTTTGCGTTGCTCCATCGTGACTAGTGGTGAGCTCATCGCTGCTATTGCTTCTCACGGCTGACTCGGCTAAAGCTTTCTTTCCGTTCCTAATAACAAATCCCTTAATAAGCTAGCAGCCAGGACAAATCTTATACCAACGAATCTTACCAACAAGCCCGGGAAAGTGTGTTTAAAATGAACTGAAAACTTTTTTTTTTTATACTACTTGGATGACGGAACAAGGAAGAGGCCCACCTGATGTTAAGCGGTAACCTCTGCCTATGAACAGTGCAAAACCTCATAGGTCACGTCCACCTAGGACGCACCCTATGTGGCATAGCACTGCGCCCACCACCCTGAGACATAGATGAAAAGTCTCATGTGCCTGTAATTTCACCGGCACCCTTACCCTTCAAACCGGAACACAGCAATGCGAGCACTACTGCTTTGCGGCAGAAATAGGTATGGTGGTAGTACTTCCCCGGACGAACTCTTTCACAAAAAAGCTCTACTACTACTAAAATAACTCCTTCAATCCGCCTCTCAATCTTTAACTAATTTAATTATTGGAGGTGATAATTACATAATTTCATGTTGAAGACTTCATTATAAATTCCTCTTCTAAAATTCAAATGTTAAATACGATGACATTTTAGAATTCAATAATATTAATTTAAGTTATTAAAGGCATTCATTTGCATAACGGTATCATAAACACACAGAATTATTCATATGTCAATTAATGAAATAATCATGAGTCGCATATAACAAATTGCCGCGATGCGGCAGATTATAATGTTATTTTTTCTTTAATTGCGGTATCGGTCGCTGTCACATTAGTGATTAATTCGTTGTTGGGGCAATTACAGTAAATGGCCGTTGTCGGCGAGGTGTGACCGCGCACGTAGATTGTAGGCTAGTTGGACGATTACCATGCGGCCGGCCCACTGTATTGACCGATGCTAATTATTACCCGGCCTCTTGTAAACGTTTAGTTAAGGGGCGCCAACATGCCAATTAGATATTACACGTAAAACACACCGCTGTTCAATCACTAAATTGAATCAAGTTGAACATGAATTATTCATACGAATAATTTCCAATAACATCCGATAAAATATGTTATCAAGTTGCGTAACACGATTAACTTGAAATTATGTTATGGTCGGAAGCATCTCTAGAATTAAGCTGGTTTTCCCACGGGGCGTACCGCTGCCGGCAGAAAAATAGCTTGCTCGATTTCTGTGAATTCGTGATAACTTTTTTTACGAGACTGAAATGAATTGTATAAAATCTTTTGTGGAAGTCTCGTAAAGTTCTTGCGAGAATTTTGCTTTCGTCGCAGTCCTGCGGAGATTTATACGATGTTAAATGAGCTTACTTTGCGTGATTTCTTTTTCAATTATCGTGTTATCTTGTATTATTTTCTTTCTGTTTCATTGTGATATTATCAACAATTTGTCATCAAACAAAATATTTATAAAATCTAGATAACTAAGCCTATTTCGATAGAAATAGACTAAACTTTTGTTTCGATAGGAAACCCTTACACGATTAGGCAAAGTGGATCGTTAATATTTACGAATGGTGCGAGTTATCAGCTGTGTGCGTGGAAGGCTATAATTTATTTTTTATTATTTATTTACCGACATTGGTAGCGGGCACGTCAACACGTGTCGGTTCGTGGCGCGTGCCACTTCACATAAGATGATGCCTCTAGATATGTTGTTTCGTGAGTTGTATTCAACCCCCTAGCCCTTGGTAAATACTCTCACGCCAATTAACCACAAACATGCTGTATTTAATTAGAGGGTGAAAGAGGGTCCATAAAATAACTTTTAAAATAATTGATTTTGTAATATGTTTAATGTTCTTCTCTAATAGTCTCAAAAACTTTGGGTGCCTATTCGATGAAACTAGTTTTTACAAAACTGAAGGAAACCGAAAAAAAAACAAATAAAAAAGTCAATGGTAGAGCTTCCGTTATTCTCTAGCTAGAATCAGTTTTATTACAGCGTAACATCGAGTCACACCATATTGTGAGCAAAACGGCAGTTGTCAGCGGCTGCGATCGTATAATAATGGTTATGATAATGTCCCCTCGTCTCGACCCATCCCAAGCGGATCTAGCGGATCCTCCTAAATAAGTGGTCATTGGAGAAACGAGTTGCAAACCCCATATTTTCTAAGCGATTTGTTTTTCCGATGCCTTCTTGTTTAAGGGGCCGGTCGTGAACCCCGTGTAAAGTGCGACTCACGTCACCCCCGCTGGACCTGACGAACCTTTTTTTTTCATTCATTCAAAAATGTGTCACTAGGGACCCTCGTTTGTGCTACTCTCGTGCAGATCGGCGCCACCCCTGTGAATACTAAAACCGAATCGATACTGTGCGTGTGAGCCTATTTGATTGTTTTGATGTTTGTGTTCAATTTCGATGTCAAACAATTTCAATATTAGTAGGGTGATTAATAAGATAAGTCACTGGTTTTTATGTTTAAAACGGGCATATTGCTTGACCAGTTGGCTATTTAATTTAAAATAAAATTGAATGTGTGCAGTTTGAAATTTAAAATTGTATGGGGTATTTTTAATGCGATTTGTAATTGCGAATGAGGATAAAAACTGCTTTTAAATGTCAATCGATGTAGGTTCCAACATTTTTAATGTTAAACCACGGGTTTTAATTTACACGCATCATAAAAAGTAAGTTTGCGATCAGATTGAAAACATTAAATTTGTTGTACGTTGTGAAAAATTATATAATGTTAAAAATACAACATTTAGAATAAAAACAATCCATTTCATTAACATTGTTTTGTATAAAATGAATTTAAATTAGTTCTCTATAGAAAGCGATAAAAAAGAAAATGAGGATTAAACAAATTCAATCTTTCTTTTCTTCACACATTCTAAACTAATGAATCTTCTGCAAACTGTTTTTGATGTGTTTACACTGTTTACAAAATACACTTTTTACAATTTCGTGAACTGACAGCAACTAACATGTTAAACTTAAAAGCTCAACATAACCTATTCAAAACAACAATACTTACATGACATTAAGATCTTTTAAAGATAATCCTATGATCTCTGTATTCATAATAAATTAAGCCGGTTTTTATTCTTGATTTTATTACCACAATGATGCCACAATTTTAGTTTGAGGTAAGCTAAGTTCATATTGCTGTGTCGGGGCGCGCCAGAACGCAATCGGTTACGTTTATTACCTACAAGAAACTCGCCCTGGCTTCGCACGGGTAGTGCCGGGATCCCCTCCTCCCTCCCGTCCCCCTTAACCATCCCCCCTTCCCAACCCCCCATCTATCCACACACCAGATACAAAAACCTGCTAAAGTTATTCCCCCTATGTTATTTTTTTTACACCTTTGGTTACATTATTGTAGTTTTAGTAAGGATCCCTAATTTTTTGGAAAATATAATATAGCCTATGTCGTTCGGGGATAGTGTAGCTTCCCAACACTGAAATAATTTTTCAAATCGGTTCAGTAGTTTCGGAGCCTATTCAATGCAAATAAACAAACAAACAAACAATCAAATCTTTCCTCTTTATTATTAGTATATAGATGACTAGATTCACTTTAGTAGGTTTGCAACACAACCTACTAATGTGAATCTAGTCATAGGTAATAAACGTAACCGATTACGTTCTGGCGCGCCCCGACACAGCAGTATGAACCTAGCTTTAGCTTCTCTCTCCTCAGTATAAACCTGATATTAGTCACAGGCTCTAGAACGTTTTTATTTGCTTTGTGAACCACTTCCTTTCACTTCTCGGGTGCTTTTGTCCGGTATTTATTTGATCTCGTCGCGGGTAACATCGATCTTGACAATAGGGAAGTTGATATTGTGCTCGTAGCTGTTATACCCAGGGTCCGTTTCACACCGATCGGCAATCTGGGCCTTTCGCACCAAGTTCTGGAATATGTCTGTTAAGGCTTACCAAAGCGTTTTGACGCATCGTGTTTGTTAACAAAATGATAAAGCTAATTTGGTTTCTAATGAGCCGTGGTGTGTCCGTTCTAAGAATAGACCCCTCCGCCTCCTCCCATAGATGTCGTAAAAGCCGACTAATGGGTTACCCGGACTTGTTTGTAAGATTTGTCCTGGCTGCTAGCTTATTGTTATTTACTGGAAAAGCGTTAGGCGAGTCAGTTGTGGGAACTAATGGCGGCGAAGAGCTCACCTGTCCCGTCTATATTCCCACGATGGTGCAACCCACGGTGAAAAGAAGCATTTTGAGGCTGTTGGGGTCATCCGATAAAAATACAGTGGACTGTGTATGACTGGTTTTAATTTGTTAGACAATATATGACAATATAGAACGCGCGCTTATTCGGCCCGTGCTGGCGGTGTAGTGGCGCGCTGGCCCGCTCTCAATGTAGTGGGGGGCGGCCGGCGCGCGCGGCGATCGGCGAGGCGTGGCTATATGGTGCGTATGTCCCCGACAGAGGCTCTGTCTACCCTTTCGGGGAAAAAGGCGTATATCTGTATGTATGTATGAAAAAAAGCATCAGTCGTTTAGAATAAACTAGCAACCATGTATAAAACAGCTCAACTTTGGTAAAAAAAATTGGCAGATGTTTTAGTGTTATAGAAAAAAAGGGAGTGTGCGAAGATGTGAAGAACTTTATGATATGGTATGTGGGGTGATCCGTTATGGACACGCCTTTAATATTTGACAAATCGGCCAAGACATCTTAACTGATACCCTCACCATTAGTTGAGATGTCGTGGCCAATTCGCCACTTACTGTAAGAAAGCCCTCTGACAGACCTGTTTGACTTGATCCGATTGTGATTACGACGCGTAATGCAACCTGCTGTCTTGCCAGCTTTATTTATTGTCTCTTTGCTGTCTCTTTTATTTTCATTGTGATCAATGTCTATTTACTGATGTATTGTCTTGCTGAGTGTTTCAACAACCATCTGCTGGGTTACTTATTGCGAGTGGAGTTTATTTTTCAGGGGAGCTCGGTGACAGCTCTGATCTGTCTTCTGTCTGAGTTATTTAATAGGGGCTAACTCAGACAAGATAGATAGATAATATAACAAGGCTAACTTCGCGCTAACTTTGAACGTTATTTTCAAAACCAGAACCGTTAACGTTATTTTGTACGTCTGCATTGAGAGATTCTTCTTCTTTTTTTACTACTTAAAATGTCGACGGAACATACAGATGGCCCTCCTGATGTTAAGCGGTAACCTCTGCCTTTAACAATGCATTACCTCATAGGTCACGTCCACCTAGGACGCACCGTATGTGGCATTGCACTACGCCCGCCTCCCTGAGACATAAAGATGAAAAGTCTCATGTACCTGTAATTTCATCAGCACCCATACCCTTCAAACCGGAACACAGCAATGCAAGCACTACTGCTTTGCGGCAGAAATAGGTATACTTCCCTGACCGAACTCTTTCACAAAAAAGCTCTACTTATACTAGTAAAATCCTATCCTTGCTTGAATTGGCCTGAAACTCAGCAGATTAAGAAAATAACAGCTCAATTCAAGCAAGGATCCCTCAATCCAGACGTAATGAATAACGTGAACGGCTTTTGTTTTGGTAATATCGTTCGAATGTAAAGTTTTTGGTTTTGTTTGAGATTTGGCTTAGCTGATGTAAGAAATTGTATCGCGCTATTTTTAACCCCCGACGCAAAAAGAGGGGTTACAAGTTTGACCGCTATGTGTGTCTGTCTGGTGAGCCTGTCTGTGGCACCGTAGCTCTTAAACTGGTGAACCGATTTGAATGCGGGTTTTTTTTATTTGAATTCAGATTTTCTAGTTGTTCTTAGACATGTTTTATCGAAATCGGTTCATCGTTTCACTGCGTTGGGGTTTTTTTTAAATTATTTACAGTAAATAGTTAGATTTTTGGTTTTGTTTGAGATTTGGCTTAGCTGATGTAAGAAATTGTATCGCGCTATTTTTAACCCCCGACGCAAAAAGAGGGGTTACAAGTTTGACCGCTATGTGTGTCTGTCTGGTGAGCCTGTCTGTGGCACCGTAGCTCTTAAACTGGTGAACCGATTTGAATGCGGGTTTTTTTTATTTGAATTCAGATTTTCTAGTTGTTCTTAGACATGTTTTATCGAAATCGGTTCATCGTTTCACTGCGTTGGGGTTTTTTTTAAATTATTTACAGTAAATAGTTCGATCGTTACACCAACTTTCTTCCAAAACAAAAGTCGCGAAAGTCACTCTTTATAACATATCGTAGGCATTTTCATCTGTAGTAGCAACAATTGAGATAGATTTTCTACTAAGATCGTGTAAATCGGTCCTTATATAATCCACTCCGTCTAAAATGAAGATCTAAAAGCTTAACGAGTAGTCTCACTTCACAGCGCCGAGTTTAGCTCCTTGCGAGAACGCAGGCGGAGTTAAAAGCGCTCGTCACTCGTAAATGGGAGTCTGGATTCCTAGCCACTTACTCGACACATTCTCAAGTTTGTTCAAGCATAGTCAGACAACCTGGAATTTTTGACCTGCCTCTTCCTCAGGACCAAAGTTCAACAAGTCGGAGAAATATAGCCAAAAAAAAATATCTGTTAGGTCTTAAGTATAAAATGTGATCCTGTCAAAGCAACTTTCCATAGAAAAAAAATGTTTATTATTGAAGGTTTAACCATCAAGATTACGTCACTTCGAAATGGCTTTTAGTATTTTCTTTATTTCTTACATTCTTATTCATACCAATTGAAAGTTTATTGTGAGAAATGTATTTTTCAATAAAAGCTTTTATAAAATGTACATCTAACTGATGATGATGATATTAGGAAGCAGAACCGTGAGCTGATCAAACTGAGCCCAAACACGGCTAGTCTATTATTAACTTTCGAGGACTTCCGTTGTCCACCTTCCGTCTCCATTATCAGATCAGCTCGCTGTCACCATAATATTGTTTAGTCATCGGAACTCAGCTCAATCGAACGAGGTTGAAATTCAGTTGCAAGATTTGACGGACACACATTGCAAGTTAGATAAAAGCTTTTAAAATGTTAACATCTTAACATCTTCACTTGCTCCGACAAAGGGAAAGCCAAAAATACAACTGACAATCGTAAACAAATCAACCAAATTTTAGCTAACAAATGCGAATACTCTTGGCTTTATTCTGGGCTATACATTATTAACAACGATATTTTCACTATTCATGAAAAGCGCATTGCTCCGAGCAAGTCGTTTGCGATTCGATCGAATCTCAGCCGTGAGACTGATAGCTTAATCCATTCAGTGCATCCCGCTTTCTGCACTGACGGGAAATTGCTTGCGCGTATTTGACCTCCCTTCGATTTGATTCACATTACTTAGAGATTCTACTTCCTTTGTCGTGTGACTAGTTCTTTTTAGTCTGTCACCAGATTGAGGTATGATGTACTGCACCTCGCAGCTACTCGTTTCATACATATGCTCTCTAGAAATGTGGAAAGTGCAATTTCCTATTGTATCATGTGTGTTTACGAGTACGATTGTAATTTTTTTTTTGTTTTCAGGCTGCTGTGAAATGTGCTTCATCTCCTCGCACGAACGCCCTGTCGACAAAGCCTCGTCTGCCCCTGGCGGCCTTGGCGTCAGACACGGCTCGGAATCACCCTACCAACAACGTCAACTCCCATGTTAGTAACAAAACATACTACAATCACTTATTCTGCATGCCTTTGTTACCATCCTACGATATTTACAAGACTGAAGCACTTTTTTTAAATACAAAGAAAAAAAAGATTCTGGATTATACGTAATGTGGTTTTTTGGGTTTATTCGACTGTTGTTTCAGACCTCGTAAATATCTATGTAAACTATTTTACGGTGTGTTTATTATGGCATGTCAACAAGAAACAAATACATACTTTGTGCTTTTCAACAACGTACACAAAACTAAATGCGCCGCTGATCTCACCGCTAAATGCAGCGAGTCTAAATCTGTAAGCCATCGCCGTGCCTCTTCCGGGCGGGGTCCGCTTTCTCGCCAAACGCATAAAACGTACGCAAACTGCCAATCGGCTTGTCAACGAGCCTCGTTCCTGAGACGGCTACTGAACCAACACACGTGAAATACGAACTTTGTTTACTTATCTTAAACAGTTTGCGAAACCATTACCTAACCACTGGAGAAACAAACACTGTCGCCACCCAGATAATTAAAGCTTATTAACTTTACGAGGAAAGGATAAAAGGAATAATTCTCTTATATTTGTTTCTAATTTTCTGGCAAAATCAGTAATTTATTAGGTTAGTGATCGTCATTTGCATTGGTTGGCTTGGCTCCAATAAAGTTCAGAAACTTCCCTTATCAAATCTTTTCTTAACGCTAAATGAGTTCTCATCTCCATAGCTTTCTTGTGTGAATCATCGCGGAAGTAAATCACAATGCGCTTGAATCTCGATTAAACCAAGATACGATGGAGCGTGCAGCTGACACAGTAAAATAAATACTAGAACTTTGCCGTTCACTATAAGTACTTACCTGCTAAAAATCAAATTTTGTGAGCGACCGATGAAAAAACGCTCAAGTGGACGCGTATTCTTTTTTAATGTATTACCATTTACCACGTATAACTTTTTACCGAGTAGAAAAAAGATTGATGATCCTTGTTTAGGGCTCCGTACCCAAAGGGTAAAACGGGACCTTATTACTAAGACTTCGCTGTCCGTCCGTCTGTCACCAGAGGGGCAAGCCCGAGTTTACACACACCATCGTAACGATGATCGTAACGGCGAGTGGTACGTGTATTGCGTAGTAACTAGCCATTAATCTGTGACGTTTTTGGCACAGATTAATAGCTAGTCATTATGTTATATACACGTACGATCGTGTTACGTTCACCGTTACGATGGTGTTTGCAAAACTCAGACTCACCCCTCAGGCTATATATGAACAGTGATAGTTAGACAGTTAAAATGTTCACAGATGATGTATTTCTGTTGCCACTATAACAACAAATACTAAAAAACAGAATAAAATAAATATTTAAGGGGGCTTCCATACAACAAACGTGTTTTTTTTTGCCGTTTTTAACATAATGGTACGGAACCCTTTGTGCGCGAGTCTGACTCGCGCTTGTCCGTTTTTATTTTTATTTGATAGTGTATATCTAGAAGTTGGTTTTGTATTTCTTTTATTATTTTTATTTAATCTCAACCTAAAATTTTGCACAGCTATTCGCTACCGTAGAATGTTAAGAGAGATAGGCGCTTACGCCCTTTTTCACGCGAACGAAGTTTGTTTCTATCTTAACTATTATTTCATTAAACTCCATGAGATTTTGTCCACATGATCAGTGCAGTGATATGACACGTGATGCGTCAGTTTAAATTAATTATTTTTTATTATATGGTTTGGTTATCATTTTTTTTATGGAACTTACGCACCACTGGTCTAGCTAGATCATACTACAGGGGGGTAACCATGAGCTCTTATAGCCATTCAGTTCAAAAACAATTCAGTACAAAATACAAAATATCGTTTCGTCGTTGACATTCACCATCGTTGAATAACTTTAATAGCAGACATCTTTATGGGTACTTCTCATTTTTGATTTAAAAAAATAATAAACTAGTGAAAACATCTTTTAGGTATAATTGATGATTGATTTTATTAGTTTTGGTCTTGCTCGTTATGGGAAAAATACTCGCCGAGCTTACAGCCCTTTCAGGACTGAAATATAGGGGATTTAAAAAAAATGCTCTCCATGGGAGTGACCTCAGTGCCATGGATGTGACATTCCCTACATTATCGTAATACATGGAAATTAAATATTACAAAGAAGTGAAACTTTTTCCAAACATAATAATAATATACCGTTACATTATCAAAATCTTTATTTATCTGTAACACACGCAGGTATTTTCCTAATTTTAATTAACAAATGCAGTCTTAGTCAGCCCTAAACTTTTTTTTTTATTTGTTCTAGTAGGTAGGACATCCTCATACATTTTATCTACCAAATAAACATCATTTAATTTGGATAAAATATTTTCACATTTATGTTATCTACCTTCTTTACTAAACATTTTAAAACTTATACGCTTAGAAAATATTTTTCATCTAACTTATTAATTAAATCTCTGTCATCAATTGCCTACCACCTTCAAATTACTAGTTTTTATGGCACGCATAAGGATAGGCTACTTATTGTTTTTTTTTGTATATTTTAACATCAATTTTGTTAAACATTAATCGTAGAAACAGACCAGAACCGAAAAGTGTAGGCTCAATTTAAACATCCATTACATCATCACGTGGAACAGGGAATATGTAGTCAGGGCCAATCTAAACAAAAATAATGTGATTCTTGATAGATCTTTTCTTTTTTGTGAACGTAACTTTTGGTTCTTCGCCATCAAATCCAATTATTTTACCAAGAATATGTTTTTTCATATATTTTTTAAAATAATCTTGTAATAATCCACAACCCTTCTTTTAAAACTTCAGGTGTGGTTCATTTTCATATGATTCAGTCACTGGAATACCCTTTGCATCTGCTTCTGAACTCAGAACACTGTTTTTATCTGCTATAGACCCCAGAATATCTTCTTCATTTATACCAGGCCCTGAAACATCTTTTTCATTTTTGGAACTCAAAAGCTCTGTACTATGTGTATCCAGCCTAAGAATAGACCCCTCCTTATCCTCCTTTGAATGTCGTAAAAGCTGACTAAAGGATTACATCATGGAATGGGCAGCAGCATCCATATGAGTATTTAACAGTAATACTGCGATCCACCCGTCAAGCGTAGTAATGGCAAATCCCTCCATTGTATTCAATGGGGGAGGCTTCGTCCAGCAGTAGACGTAAACAGGCTGATAAAGAAGATAAAGATAAAGCCGTGCATCCGCAAACACACAACATCAATCTACAAACCACAAAAAGCCCCATATCATATACAATAATCACGTCCATGGATCAAAAGTCACATCCATGTGTATATTTTTACCCACGGATCCATAGAAGTGACGTCCACGGAAGAGAATTTTGCTGTTATAATATTAAAAACCTAACCTCTGAATCAGGAATGAACAAGCAAATTTAGCTAAGTGTTTTTGTTGCAAAAGCGCATTAAAACCACAAAACCGAAGTGCATAATTGAAATTTACATACCTTTGACGATCACCACAGTTGTGACCACTTATGCTTGACAAGTTTTGAGAATAGAAAAACAACACGTATTATCTCGCAGGTGTTACGTCGCAGGCAGAAACTAACAACTGAGTCAAAAGATGGTGGATCTACCCTTGTCTATGCCCACTAACGTTTGGATACACGGACGATATTTTTATAATTTACGACTGGTGTGACACTCATCCATGGAAGGGACAAAAAAAATTATCACAAACTTTATGTGAACAGTTGAAGAATGTTCTAGTATCTTTAGATACATATGTTTTTATATTTACGGAGTAAATATATCCAATTTAATATTGGCATTCTTTTTTACACATTTATTCAGACAGATCAACCACAGTAATTTTTTTTCTTTATAAAAGCAGTGTGATCACACACACGGAAGGGACATTTTTGATGTTTTAAACATTAATAAATAATAAACTATGCATTAAATTTATCCATTTATATACTAAAGTTATAGTATTTTATCTATACTTTATTAACACAAAGCAAGATTACTATATTTAGTTACTAAATGTAAGAAAAATGAAAGTCACAGTGGTTTTTTTCAAAAATGAGAATTACCCTTATACCTTCTACGACTGTGCCTCTAAATATAGTTGTGGACATCACGGAACCGATATTTAGTACTGAATAGTTTTTGAACTGAAGGGCTATAAGAGCTCACGGTCATGATACATCATACCAGGCGTGTACTGATCATGTGTACATAATTTCATGGAGTTTGAAGCCAACTTCGTTCGCATGCAAAGCCACGTAAAACACTAAAAACTTAATGATGTTGAACGCTAAAATTGCGGAGATTATATCTAGGTGGGTATCGAGGGATATGGGTATCGCATTGAGTGAGACATTATTTATTTAGCCCGTGCCGTCAACCATTGCCGCCGCCTGTCCGACAGGCCAGCAGCGGCAAGTGCCACTATTTAATTGGCCGCATGAAAGCTTGCTACCTTTATTCTACCTTACCTGACATTTCGAATCCACAATGTTGCAAACCATTTTCACCATATCATATTCATATTATTTAATTATTTTCGATTTTATACACTACTAGGTACCTATTTTATTTTTATGCATCTCTTTTACAAAATAAATTGTAAGTATTATAATATTAATTATATTGATTAGTTACTTTATTAGGCATAATATAAATGCCGTGATGTGCCCGACCTAAGAATATAGCCTTCTGTCTCCTCCTGTGGATGTCGTAAAAGCTGACTAAGCGATTACCGGGATTTGTAAGATTCGTTTGTATTCACTTTGTCGTGGCTGCCAGCTTAGAAAGCGTTAGCCGAGTCAGTCGTGGGAGTTAATGGCGGCGATGAACTCACCACTTGTCACGTCTATATTCCCACGATTGTGCAACCCAAAGTGAAAAGAGGCCCATTGTGGCTCTGTCTATACCCTTTAGGGGGAAAATGCGTGTCTATGAAATAGTAAGTAATTTATTATTATTTTTTCGAATTTTCTTGTACCTTTTCACTATTCCCCTCTCTGCAGTGCATTACCGACAATCTTTTTTCCTCAATACACGGAGAGGTTCTGGAAGAGAATGTTTTTTAGCATTAAGTTCGCCTCTGTCCTACTTTTATGTGTAATAAAGATGTATCTCTCGAACTATAAAAACGTTCAAAGCATGGAAGCTTTATTATATTTCCAGACACAAACTATCATTTCCTGTTTAAGCTCTCCCGAAGTGGTTTCCGCAAAAATCATATGCTTGAGCTCTAAATAGGTTCACATTTCCGATTCACGAGGAGCACTCCAGGCAGAATGCGAGCAGTTTACCCTATGTGTTCCCTCGTGCATTTCGACAGTTCGCCGCTAGCCAAGATATGTCGCAATCCCATCCAATTTGCCTCCCGCCGCCGTCCGTGCTGTTGCTTGAATAAAACGGGAAATCTCCACAGACCCGGGAATAAATTATACCAACTCCAATATAAAACATTTGGCATAAAGATTGCTTTTGGTTCCAGCTTCACTAGATATCAGCAAACGAAATAGGTGGCCTGCATGCAATATTGAGTTTATAATATAATAATAAAATCCAATCCATGGCTAGCAATAACAAAATGATTGCATGGTTAAAGGAGCTTGACGACATAAAAGTTATACATACATAGACACACGCCTTTTTCCCCAAAGGGGTAGGCAGAGCCTCAATGGGCCTCTTTTCACAGTGGGTTGCACCATCGTGGAATATAGACGTGACGAGTGGTGAGCTCATCGCCGCCATTGCTTCCCACGACTGACTCAGCTAACGCTTTCTTCCAGTATTATCTATCACATTCCATAAATAAGCTAGCAGCCAGGACAAATCTTATACCAACGAATCTTACAAACAAGTCCGGGTAATCCCTAAGTCGGCTTTTACGACATCCACGGGAGGAGATAGAGGGGTCTATTCTTGGGCCGGAAACACCACAAACAACACCAACAACACCACAAGTTATAGGCGTCGTATATTGAATGATTAATACCTTATGAAGTACAAATCTAGGTATTTTTTTATTACATTTGAGTGACGGATTAAGCTGATGGCCCACCTGATGTTAAGCGATAACCTCTGCCTAATAAAAAATCATTACCTCATAGGTCACGTCCACCTAGGACGTGCCCTATGCGCATTGCACTGCGCCCTTCAATCTGGGACAAAGATGAAAAGCCTCTTGTGCCTGAAGTTTCACCGGTACCCTTACCCTTCAAACCGGAACACAGCACTGCGAACAATACTGCTTTGCAGCAGAAATAGATTTGGTAGTAGTACTTCTTCGGAAGAACTCTGTCACAAAAATGCTCTACTACTACTATGTAAATATATAGGTAGGAAACAGCTGTAAAAGTAAGGAAAAACAAGAAAGAAAGAAAATATAAACAAAACTTCCTCAATAAGATCAGTAAGATTCCTAAATAGAATATTATCATACATTTGCTTCGCTGTCGAGAACATTTTACGTATCATAATGCTTAAAGTAACATGTTAGACATTACAGTGAAATTATACCGCCAACATTCTCAAGCCAAAGTTGTTATCACAGCGCGCTTGAGCAATGTCGTTATAGTTTCACATACGACGTTGCTTGCAGTTTACAGACTATCACAAGGTCTAAACAATATCGTATTGAGTTGAGTAGAGAATGAGCACGATCGTTTGGCACGAGCTGGGAACGCGCTGTGGTGTCGGCTAATAGCTCTTCGCAGATTCAATTATATAGTCGAATACTATATAGCCCCGGTGCGCCGTGCGCGATCATTAAGTTACGCTCTCGTCTCCTGCGAACTCCGGCCGCGACCTAACTAAAACTCGCTTCAAACACCCACCTCGAGCTGCCAGCCAACTAGCTTCTGACGTGAATTAATTTAATTCACTTCCCAATTAGTAGTAATTAAGTTATCAAGGCTACGTTTTCAATTTAAACGTCTGTAGTTAAGCTCGAGAATATGGGTAAATTGTCGAGCTTTTCAGTCGGTGTTGTTAATGTATCAAGTACTTATTCTGTCTGGCTCTGACTCGAACACATTCATCTTGTTTAGTTCACGATAAAGTCTGCTGTAGGTTTGTTCTGGATCGTTTGTGGGGAACAAGGATTGCTTTCGATAGAGCGTCCTTATTGTGTTGTCTCTGGGAAGCTGGCGTATCGCCACGGAGCCGACACGCCGCCACTGCCAAATGTTTTTTATTCCATGGATCTGAGTTCCGGTCGATATCGCCGCGAGCGTTTGCTTGCATTGCCCTCGAGTTCACCCACTTTTTTTTGTAAACATCAAAGGAATTGCAATAGGGAACATCGAAATTATTGAAAAGAACTTGCAATCCTGAAATAAACTCTTCAATATCAATATTTATTATTGTTTTACAAAATATCTACCTTTGCGTAATCAAATCGTAACTTTCGACTAGATGCCAATCTATCTATTCAGCCGGAAATATTAATGTCCATTAACACTGTATTCATTAAACGAGCGAGTGCTCAGAGTTAGCTATAGAACGACGCTGTGTTTGTGCGACGATAACTGCAGAACCGTTGATCCAATCTTGATGAAGCTGGGACAAAGATGAAAAGCCTCTTGTGCCTGAAGTTTCACCGGTACCCTAGGTAGGTTATGTGAATATTAGTTCGGACATGAGCTTGATCGGTGCGGGGGTTTTTCAGCTACGGGACGGGGGTCCACGCGACCTCACGCTCGGGGCGAACTACAAGTTATTTAGATTCGACTTATTGTTTACGGTTTGCACAATGGCATCGCTTTTGAACTATAATATAAATACATTGGAAGCGTGTCGACACATCTATTAATACATTCACAAACAATTTGCATAATTAGTGGAAATAAATAAATATTTAATTGATTTATCGATGTATATACACGTCTTCACTGAACTTTAATTGAATTTCGACAATTGTTCGCAACTCGCCGTCGTTTCCCGCAGTCCAGTGAACCGCGTGTGCGAAATTCAATAATACCATACGAATGAAAGTCATGTCCGGCGAATATTTATCTACGTTGCTTTTATTAATTAAAATCCACCGATTAATTTTGGTTCGTGTATAAAATAAGAATTCTGTTTCTGATTTAAAATGTGAAGTAATTGCCTTCGGGCAGTGAATACGCGGAAAAGTTTCTTTGGTGTTCTTAAACTCTTAAAGAAAGGTTAACAAACAGCTTAGCCAACTATCGGTTTAACAAGTTTCATAATCTCTGTGTTTGATAAAACATCAAAAGCAGACTTGAAGTACCTAATAAAAAATACACATACCATAATTTCATTGTTATTTTAATGTTTTCATGACCAGTAAAACACGTATTGCCAACTTTTATTACTCTCAGAAACAATAAGTAAGAAATAACCAAAGACGACAATGTTGTTTTGTGTTAAAGTCGTGATTGTGACATTAATAGCTAGCAAATAACATCTATCCTTGTATTTCAACACTCGTAGAGTGTAGTAGTAAATAGAAAATGTTTATTTAATCGCAGATAATCGTGATTAAGTCGGTCTCGCTGTTTGGGTCTCTGCAAAATATCGCGATGCCAGACAATATTGCAGACTCAAGTCCTCAGTTCTCAGTCAGACTTCATAGTCATTTTGTTTCATATATCCGCAACAAACGGTTTAGGTCGTTCATCACGACAACAGCAAAGGAATGAAACACATTGCCAGCGTCTGTTTTCCCCGATAAATACAATCTAGGAGTCTTGAAGTCGAAGGCAAATAAGTATCTTCTAGACAAGCGTGCTACATGTTCTACCACGTCGTGTTTTGTGCTCTAACGATGTTTGGATTTTTGTATGTTTATTTCTCAATCACGCCGAAACGGCTGAACCGATTTCGATGTAACTTGGTTCACAGATAGATCATGATCTGGATTGAGCTATAGGCTATTTTTTATTTAAGTAAAACGCGATTGAAGCCGCGGGCGAACACTAGTTAAATATAAACTTAAAAAAATGCTTCGCTAATAAGATTTTCTTTGAGCGTTTATCACTATAGTAATTTTATAGAATAGAATACGAAAACTGATGCAATTTGATTCTGTTTTTAAAGTAGTTTGTCACAACAATCGATGAGGGAATACACCGAGCTAACGGTCGCTTTACGTCAACGTCGAATCGGATTGATCGGACGTGCTGGCAGAGGAGCTTACGATAATAAAATATATTTTTTTATTTTACGCTCAGTTGGGTGTCAATGGATCTGTTGAGGGTTAGACCACACGTAACTTCACGAAACTGCACTGCATCCGCATTAAAAACGTGCGTTTCTGGTATGCTATGATGCGTAGAATGCCTGATTATTTTAGTAGTAGTAGAGCTTTTTTGTGAAAGAGTTCGTCTAGGGAAGTATTAACACCACTACTTCTGCAAAGCACTAGTACTCGCATTACTGTGTTCTGGATTGAAGGGTATGGGTGCCGGACCGGTGATATTACAGGAGATTTATCATCTTTATGTCTCCGGGAGGCGGGCGCAACACAATGCCGCACAGAGACATATGCTTGTTCCGCCATTAAATCAAATAAAAAAGTAATGGCCTCCTTTGTGTGTCCGAGCCGTAGAAATTTCCTACGTCATTTCCTTGCATCCGTTGCATCAAAAATTATGGCCTGGCCACAAACCCGAAATTACAAATGGTTAAACGTAAAAAACACCGCGCGTGCGAACGCACACGCGTCCGGTTGTCATTACGTAAAAAAAACCGTCTGTGGCGTGTTCTGTGCTGATTTCTTTAACTATTAACAAAAACATAAAAACTAACCTCGTTACTAATAAACCAGGGATATCCTATGAACAGTTACGATGTGTTTTGTCTCATTTAATTTAATTTGAATCTGATTGTCAATGCAAAAGGCAAAACACTGTGTATGTATCTATGTATTTCAAAGATATTTCGCGTTTTGTAGTAGCACAGTACAATTACACTTTCTGAAACTAAAAAACTGGGACCGCTAATAAACACGTCTAAGTGTGGATATCATAGAAGTGGAACAAGAAGTTATAAATGCATGTTAACTTATTTAGTGGCGTTGTAACTTCGGAGCGCACTGTAATTAGAACATGACTCTGGTATCGCTAACAACTTTCAACAAGAGGAGTGACGTGCTGAGACATAAATAAATTATGCAACGCGTCACTTAGCGACACCGCACCCTCCATAGGCTGAAATAAACAACTGGCTTACCACTGCATTTTTAAATTCTTATAAGTCACTATTGTTTACGCGAACTATGGTGAGGGGCAATTATTAATTTGTAAGCAAAATCGTTTTTTTCTTTTTGAATTTTTTTACAAGCAGGTGGCCCCCCTGATGTTAAGCAGTAACCTCTGCCTTTATCAATGTATTGCCTCATAGGTCACACCCACCTAGGACGCACCCTATATGTGACATTGCACTGCGCCCGCCACCCTGTGACATAAAGATGAAAAATCTCATGTGCTTTTAATTACACCGGCATCCATACTCTTCAAACCAGAACACAGCAGTGCAGCACTACTACTGGGCGGCAGTAATAGGTTTCGTGATAGTACTATTCCCCGGATGAACTCTGTCACAAAAAAGCTCTACTACTAGACTTTGAAGGCAACCCGACATTTTTCACGCCACTATAATGGCTATATATTTACGGTAATTCCGGGGCAAATACGATCTTGTACATACTAATCACGTTAATTTCATTCGCACGCTTTACCACACTCGCAATCATAAAATTGTTACGTCAGACGAACATCGTAATTTCCTTATCGGTCCAATTCAAGGTCAACTGGACATATTTAGTTCACTCAACTCTGCCGCAACCTAGTGTGAATAATCTGAGCCCGGAACCACATTGCAAACCGCTTTCGGCTGCTGAGCTTGTCAGACTAATTCGGTTACCGCGCATGATCACACGATGTGTTGTGAACGGTGGACGAATTTGGTTAAATTTAAACCGTACATCCGTAAACTAGGACATCGTATCCGCCTTTAAAAAAAAACATTTATTCGTCAACACACATAAACACAGAACAGACAGAAGAAATGAAAGTGTAGTCTTGTATTATTTATTCGGTGGCGTAGTCAACAAAAAAAACATTACATACCTACCTACTTACTTGTTTTAAATTACCAATAGAGCTATTATTCCGCTCTGTGCGATGGTGTGTAGAGCCAAACAGCCCCAGTTTCAGCATAGTGCGAATGCACTTTCTTTGCCCCTCGCATTTTTTACTAATGGCTGTGGTGTGTCCGGCCTAAGAATAGACCCCTCCGTCTCCTCCCGTGGATTTTGTAAAAGCCGACTAAGGGATTACCCAGACTTGTTGATAAAATTCGTTGGTATAAGATTTGTTTTGGCTGCTAGCTTATTATGGAATGTGTTATTATTGGAAGAAAGTGTTAGCCGAGTCAGTCGTGGGAAACAATGGCGGCGATGAGCTCACCACTTGTATTCCACGATGGTGCAACCCACTGTGATAAGAGGCCCTTTGAGGCTCTGCCTACCCCCCTTCGGGGAAAAAAGTGTGTGTCTATTTAAGTATGTAAGGAATGGTACAAAATATAAGCATTCGCTCGCTTGTTGTTAAAATGCTCCCTGACAGAGCGTCTGAGGGTAGCTGAAATCAGAGCTCTAAAACGCGTTGCCCAGATTACGATAGGTAGGACCATGTGAGCCAGCTATTATTCCCTTTGGTCTGTGATTCTGCTCTACCTACGACACCCGCTCGCCGCCAAGTGCCGATAAATAAATAACTGTGATAAAACGTATCTTGTGAAAACTTGATTTATTATTATTGCACACTTATTTACTGCGAGACTCACGAGCCCCGGTCACAACGCAAAGTAGACAAACCAGCAAACCACTGCGCTCTAACGGCAAGTAGCCTTGTAAAGCATTATTACGTGCGAGTTATTACTGCGGGTAAGATCTCGATAGCGTATAATGTGTATACCTTTTCATGAAAAATGTAATTGAATGATTTATCTGGTCGGTCACGTTTCGCCGCCATATGGAGTCCTCATGAATAAGTAATGGTTGGCCGGTCGTTGTTTCAATTAGCGGTTGTATCGGCATGCGGCACGTCTGTCTCCGCCGCAGAATGAACTACGAAGCCACGACTGAAACAATGCAATGTAAAATATAAAAAGCTATTCAGTAATTGGGATTTGATAAATTACTCCAATTTACAGAATAAAGAAGCGCTATTGCGCGAACGTAATAGCACTGTAAAATACCAGATAATAATCATAAGCTTCTGCTTTATTCGCCATAGACTAAATTTATACTTAACATTGTGTTAATTCTGCCTTCCTTTCCTAAATAAGTTCTAAAAGCTCGGAACGCTTGAGAACAAATGCCTTGTACGTGGATATTTATTCGGGTCGTGGGATAATGAGTGAAAGTAATTATGTGGCAACATTTGCCGTTACATCCCCTTAAGCGTGACCCATCCTCGGATTACAGGGATCTCTCGCGCATACGCACTAAGGATTAAATTGATACGTGCGACTCGGCTTGACTTGTTTATATATGTAAAGGGTCGGGAAGCAATCCCTTTTATTACAATTGGGGACATAATCGTACGCGTATGTCTGTTGCCTGTTATGTTATAGGGATACAAAACGTATTCAACTTTTATTGTTTTCTCCGACTTGACAACTCAAGATGCTATTAACTTGGGGTCTTGTCATAACACTTGCGTTTATTGTTGTGATTGTATCTTTATGGTATATCAAGTGCTTAGTATAATGCTGTTTGTTTCCTTGGAAATCAGGTTCTAGTGGTTTCGTATTATTTCGCTGGGGACTGGTTGTTGGCAATTCATGGAACTGTGCGCTATTTACTTAGATCTAAAATAGGCTTGCGTAAAGGATTTTTGATTAAACATTTCTACTCTGCCACCTTAAAGTATTGAATCAACCGATTTAATTTTATTGATTAATAAAATCAAATCAAATCCATTAATTCTTAATCCACTCGTTTCCTTATATCAAAATTAAAACTTGGGTGATCTTAGGTGAAGTAAATCCCTCGTAACCTCATCCAAATAAATAAAACTCAAGGAAAATCATGTTATACCGTGAAAGTTCATTGAGGAAGGGCTAGGAAGTTATCCATTTACAGAAAGTTAGACTCGTTTTATTCTCTTTTTGTATGTCCCTAAGAGCATTCGTCGTTGAGCATCACGGCCTCTTTCCTCGCTCGGCCGCGCTCCTTTCGAACCCTACCGTAAAATAGACGCGAAATGTGATAAATGGAAAACTCTTTTTATTGTCGGGCCCCGGGCACGTTACGCTATGGGTCGGCTCTCGCGTCCCGCGCGCCCTCGCTCCCTGCCCGTCTTATCAAGTTTTCTTATATCGTAGTTACCGCTCAATTTGGTGAGCTTTATACATAAAGCTTTTCCCTCTTCGCTCCCTCTACAAACGAATTGCTTTTAAAATATCGCGCTACAGGCGCTTCCGGCACTCTATAAAAGATAGGTGTTAAGTGAAACTACTTTTATCGGATTTATGAACTGTGCCTTATATTAAAGCTGTAAACTTGTGCAGGGTATAACGCTGCTCCAAGACGCTGGCACGTCGGATGACAGCGGACGGGCATCGGAAAGGCTTACTGGTAGTTCGGTGGCGCCTCGTGATCCCGATTCTTCCCGTGACCGCCTTAGTGACGTAAGTACTCCGTTTCACCACAGCTTTGCGATCTGTTAGCTATCGAACTATCGGTTGTGCATTGTTACAAAATACAATGTGGTAATAGTCCGAGTCAGCTCTTATACTTTTTCGTCTTTTTGACAAATCCATCTCATTCGTGGCAAGTGGCTATACGGATCTCGTAGCATAGTTCATTACACTAACAAAAGATTTCGATTATCAAACTCTTCGCTCGATTTCGTTATCCTCAATTACCATCTCTCTGATCTATCGTACATCACGAATTCACGATATTGTTGTATTCATAATCATAAATACCCTTATTATTACGGTTTCTAATGTTTCTTTACTGTGGCTACTCGAGTGAAATCTTTTAATTTTCATATAAATATGGCTCATTTATTACATTTAATTGTGTCATTTCTTAAATGCATGTTAATTATTGTTATGAATGAATGTACTGTGCTCTGCTAGATGTATCACTATAAACCTGTAACTGTTTTTAATAGATCAATGTTCACCACTTGTTGTATTTCTTTGCGCCTATCCCGTCTCTCACTATGTTTGTTATTGAAACCAATAAGCGGCTCGTTATATGTATAAAATAAGCTAATAACATCAATTATATCCACTCTCACTTTACACTGAGCCGCTCTCCTTCCAGATGAACCCCTTATTTGTAAACTGACATTAATACGCAGAATTTATCGAGTCCCAATCGTATTAAATTCATTTAAAAACAATCGTTTAAATTGCGTCATTAACGTCTCGGTTCGGACGACAAGAAAATAAATATCGCTAATTCTGGGAGAGACGGGACAAACTTCACCTATCCCTGTCACTCCAGTCCACTCATATGTTCGCTTTCTCTCTCCTGCCTACAGGCCAGTAGCCGCTGTAGTTCCGGAAAAGGCTATATCGTGAGTACTCTCATTGTTGTCCTAATTTAATGTAGTTTCTCTCTGGTTCTGGTATGCGCCTCGCACGACCAATCCACTACGCTTACTGTTTGTTCCGGTTTTGATATACGTTATCAGCAATCGAATCATGCATGACTTTTACCCACTTGTGTTTCTCTTCATGTAATTTCTTCTGCTTAATTCCATCGAAATCGAGTATCAATCTAACCGAGAATCATGCTTATGTAATAAAAATGTAGTACATTAGAATTCAGCGCGAAGACAATAAATGAACAATGGAACCCATAGGCTTTACCGATGAGATATTATACTAGTACATGTAATAGCTATAATTCTCTATTACTCTGTGCAAATTTACCCAGGTCACGCAGCACACAGAGGTTGCTCGATATTCGGCGCGTATCTCAGCTAAATCACGAGATTTGTCGGGGCGGTGCCGTGCCGCTCGTACTCTCCTACTACATAACATTACCTGAGCCCGCCCTGAATACTTCATGTTCTGTATTTATTTGAAATTGTAATATCTCAGCCTGATCCCTTGTTGTTTCCCCCGGCGCGAACTTACCTCGTAAATAACGCGTAACGTATTCGTCGATTTATGTTACGATAATAGTGTCTTCTCTCACGGGGATTACTTTTCAATGTAACCTTCGAGCCTCGCCTAGTATCTACTTGACTCTGATGTAGGTAAAACAAATATTGTTTCAACAATTTGCCGAGTAATTAATATAATATTTAACATTAAAACAATGAGGTTTATTTCTCTTATCTACATTATGTTGATGTTATAACGTAGGTAATAAATTTTAACAACAAATCAAGTTTCAATATAATCGTTCTGCACTCACATTGAGCATTGAGAAATATATCAACTTTGGCTGCCATTTAATTGCATGAATCATTATTATATAATTTCCACAACTAACTCTAAATTCTCTTCTGTTACAGTGTGATAGTGAAGGCGACGACAAGGCAAGTACATTTATTATTTTACTTCTCAACTCCACAGCTGATGCTCTTGGGCGATATTTACGAATCGCGTAAATTAATTAAAGCAGTCTCCCGGCTCTTTGAGAGTTGGGAAAAGTTGAAACAGAGCGTTGGAAATAAATGTCCGTGTAATGTAAGTGGCAAAGTTGCTCGTTCCCGGTTTATTACCGGGACTGACTCGCCTGCACGGAGTGATTAATCTCTCGGGGGCGAGTTGTCCTTCGCACCTGTTAGCAAATTGTTTAGTTAGGATACTCACGTTTTAATTGGACCGCTCCAAATCGACCGCAATATATATGCTTCTGAATTAGTTGATCTAACCAAATATTATTCTAAACAATTTGGTGTAAACGTTGAACGAGTTGCGGGGGTTAATGGCAAGTTACGCTTTTGTGAGTGCGCTCTAGGGGCTTACTAACTCGTCAACAGGTTGTGAAATGCGATTCTAACGCGGGTTGAGTTGGAGCGCTCTCCGACGCGTGTCGACGCCGCAGCTTCGCCGCCGCCCGCGTCGACTAAGGACGCTGATTAGCTACTCTGACGCTCTCTTCCCAATTACCAGATTGCTGTACACCGCAGGTGCCCGTTATTAAATATGTACATTGAACAGCGCCATTGCGTTAATAAATCTACATGTAAATTATATTGTTTAGATTGTTAATTACGTCTACGTTTAGATCTGACAAAGAACTTTATGCAAACAACTTATCTTCTTATCGTTTCTCAATCTTTTTAGCTACTCTTAACGCTACTCTGGCGCTCTAGGACGCTTATAAGCCCTCTGCATACAAACGAAGTTTACTCCTATTTTGGATATTATACTCATCAAACTAGTTGAAATTTTGTATACCTACATAATCGACGCACTAATATCTCTTCCCGTTGTTTGTCATTTTCTTATATAATTAGTTTCCAAATCGCACCGACTTAAATTGAAAACTGACAAATCATCGGTCTAGATAATACTATGTAGACTGTGTCTACAGAATTTAATTGACTTGAATTAATTTATATCCAAATGTGGAGCAAACTACGTTTTGTCGTTTTGCCTTATACATTGAATTGAAAACCCCGAGCCACCAACACAGCTATTGTCTAATCGATGGCGATTACCATTTTGCTGTTCATTGCGCTGCGTGTTTTAGCTTTTTTTCAAAAGAAGAAATATTTAAAACACGCTGCGCAATGAATATCATAATGGACTTCGTAATCGAAATTCAGTCTATTACACGATGAGACTCCTGTTGTCTAAGCAGTCTAATACCTAAAGCAAACGTCTGACAAAAGGTGAGGTTGAGTAAAATCAGTGGCAGCAGTCGTGCAAATCCGAAAGCTTTAGAGTGATAGCATTGTTCATAAAAACCCGCAAGCCGCTCGGCCACGTTCCCCTTAATCTAATTATCTGGCCGCTTCGCTGCCGACTCCGTCCGAAACACCCCACCCTCAATTTCTCTCAATTTTCTCCAACGAGAAAGCTAAGCATTAAAGTATTTTATTAAACGATCCATCCCTTAGCGTTGAATAGAATCTCTGAATTTAAATGAGTTTCAGATGTCAAGCTTTTACTTAAAACTTTTTAATAAGCAATTACGTACGACTAAAAGATGCACGGATTGTAATTTGGATCTCGTTTGATTCTATTAAGGGAATCTTGACTTGTTATTAATGAAAACAAGTACATTTTTACAATAATGTTAAACCCCCTATGTGTAATTTTACACAAGATTCTGGTATTCCTGTGCTTATCATACATAATATATAACGCTCAACAATCACATACGGCATAGTCCTCACCCCACACTTGGATTCCCTGTGTCGCGGGTATCGGAAACTACGTGTGCCATGGTACACAAACACTCAGACTCTGAATTAATATTTTCAGATCTTACAAACATTTGTCCTGCAATGGAAATCGAACCCGCACCTCTCTCATCTCGGTCATCTTCTTCTCTTCTACTAAGGCCTTCTGAGGAGCCTCCTTTAATTTCGCCAATGTCAATTGTATTATTGTGGTCAAATTCAGTCAAGTCGTCAGAGACTCCTTAAGTCATAACCTTGTTTAAAACGATGGCAGAAATATGACCAGACCCTGAAGTCTAAACGTCAGTCTATCGTCGAAACAGTTCAAACTGATATGTCTTGGTAATTATAACTTTTTTGAATAGATCTGTTGCTTTTTCTTCAAAAACCGTGTTATGAGCTTTGTTATAGAAACGGCTGCGCACCAATTACAACCAAACAGCTTAGAACTAACTCGTAAATATCATACAAAAAAACTGCATTGACATCTGATCCCTTTCTAGAGCTATGAGACAGATACACGATGACTTAGCCGATTATCATAAAATCCGCCGTGTTGTTGGGGATACAAATTTTATTAGTCTTCTTCGTTTTAGTTTTATTCTAAACTTAAATAACATTTTAGCATTTGGTTGTTATCGAACAAAACATGAATTTCGCTAATCTATTTCCTGTTGCAAAAATAAATATAAAAAAATGTAGGGTTTTCCGTGAAAAAAAAAACTATTTTAATTATTCATAAAAAAACCTCATTAATTTTGTTTACGATGTCCTACTTGTATGGGCAATTAAATTAAATGGGCAGCGAAGACCTTTATGTCATGCAATGGTTTCCAGACGACGCGTCAGACAGGGCGAAGTGGAAAGAAAAGAAAGGCAGACCCCACTATCAGATGGGATTAATAAATTACAAAGAGAACGCAGGAAAGGATGAGTTTGAAAGCAGCTTTTAAGAGTTTTTTTTTATTTGAAATCTAGCTCTTTTATCATCTAGTATCTGGTCTAGTTCAGCTTATGATGATGATAAAGATGAACTAGTTTTTGGAACGCCGCGCTGATCTAAATGAGCCCACACTCTGTCAGCCATTCTCGGCAGTCTGAACCATAGGTGTTCCGTCCTCCACCATCCGTCTCTATCATCAGATCAACTCACTGTCGCCATTATATTGTATTGCCATTGGAACCTTGGCAGGCTTATCTAAAGTTTCAGCTGAATCAGATAAAGGGAAATTAAAATCGTCTCTCAAAATTAGAAACTTACAAACAAACATACCTGCACGATCGTTCTTGAGGTACCACCGTTTTCAAATGTGACTGACACGGCACACTATATAAAGAAAATAACCACCTAAACCCCTAATTGACGCTGTAATATATAATGTGTAATTGTACGGCTAAAGATAATTTAATATGAAATTGAGTGGCACAATAATGGCGGTAAATGGATATATGAACAGGAAATCAGTCTGAGCTCCAGTGTTGTACGGCAGTCTACCGTAGTCGATTAAATTAAATTATCCCGAGAGAAGTTGCTTGTGGAGCGGATCACTCGAAGCGACCGACACGACCGAGCTAGTAGTTTGCGATAGTAGCTGAGAGTTGGGTAGAATAGAGAACAGGCAGTGTTCGCTACACTCAGCCAGAGAGCGCTACTATCTCGATCCGATGCCACTTGGTCTATTTGCGCCCCGAGTTCAATTATGCCTTCACTTTGTTATGCAAATCCGGTCGCTTTTGGCTAATTACCTTGACGTTTATGTAGCATCGTTTCAAATGTCAACTTACAGTAACCTCACTCGCTAGCTTTCAGTATTTGCTTTCTGCTTCCCGCTAGATAACTTGGAATTATTGCTGTATACTGAGTAAACTGCTTGGTGCAGTTTTATGATAAAGAACGCGGGTGCCGTTTGTAGTGCACGCTTTGTTAGTTTATTCATACATACATACATACATACATAAACTCACGCCTGTTTCCCGGAGGGGTAGGCAGAGACCACGGATTTCCACTTGCTACGATCCTGACACACCTCTTTTGCTTCATTCACTCTCATCACATTTTTCATACATGCTCGTCGGTTAGTTTATTCACACTCATATTACTTACGAATTCTTATGACATAGTTCTTTCCCGTTAATGTCACGGAAGGACTTATTTTACGACAAGGTTGCATCCTCATGCATTAGTCAAATAAACGTTATGTAACATACAAATTAAATTGGCCCTCGCTTCCGTGAAGTCTGGAAGCGAGTTATGAATAAATTGAGGTTGAACTCCCCGAGGATTGCAAAGTCTGCTATTAGCTTAGCTGTAACTGAACTGTTCCTCCGTAAAACTTACTCGTTGGTCTTAGATACCTAACATAACTGTGCTCTGAGGCTAATTTAATAAACTGAGTATAATTTTCCCAACTCTTATCGTGCTACTAATAAACGCGGAATATCCATAAAATCCAAAATGATTTGTCTGCTTCGATCGAATGTGAAACTGCTTGTCAATGCAAAGGACAAAACACTGTGCAACTATTCCAAGGATAATCAAGAGGTTTATAGTAACACCGTGCAACTAATAAATGCGGAATATCATTGGATTAGTTACACCGTAATTTGTCTCTTTCGATTGAATTTGAAACTGCTTTGCAATGCAAAGGACATAACACTGCAACTACTCCAAGGATAATCAAGAGGTTTATAGTAACACCGTGCAACTAATAAATGCGGAATATCATTGGATTAGTTACACCGTAATTTGTCTCTTTCGATTGAATTTGAAACTGCTTTGCAATGCAAAGGACAAAACACTGCAACTACTCCAAGGATAATCAAGAGGTTTATAGTAACATCGTGCAACTAATAAATGCGGAATATCATTGGATTAGTTACACCGTAATTTGTCTCTTTCGATTGAATTTGAAACTGCTTTGCAATGCAAAGGACAAAACACTGCAACTACTCCAAGGATAATCAAGAGGTTTATAGTAACACCGTGCAACTAATAAATGCGGAATATCATTGGATTAGTTACACCGTAATTTGTCTCTTTCGATTGAATTTGAAACTGCTTTGCAATACAAAGGACAAAACACTGCAACTACTCCAAGGATAATCAAGAGGTTTATAGTAACACCGTGCAACTAATAAATGCGGAATATCATTGGATTAGTTACACCGTAATTTGTCTCTTTCGATTGAATTTGAAACTGCTTTGCAATGCAAAGGACAAAACACTGCAACTACTCCAAGGATAATCAAGAGGTTTATAGTAACACCGTGCAACTAATAAATGCGGAATATCATTGGATTAGTTACACCGTAATTTGTCTCTTTCGATTGAATTTGAAACTGCTTTGCAATACAAAGGACAAAACACTGCAACTACTCCAAGGATAATCCTCGTATTATAGGAACACGGCAGAGTTTATCTATTTATTCCGCTTACGTGGAGACAAGATAATAATTTAAGAAACATGCGGTAATTAAAATGTTTGTTTTGTCATGTAGCTGTTTGTCATCAGTGGACATGCCAGATTAATATTATGAACAATAATATTATTCCCATTCATGCCGCATATAACTGTGGTCATATTAAATTATCATTGCTCATTTAAATGAGAGGAATTTATGTTGCGGTCACAAATTAATACGATACGTGATCCGACTTATTAAATAGGTATCGTGCTTTTTTAACTAGTAATGTGTTTTAATATTTCTATGGGTTCATGGGCATATATCGATATTCGTCGGTAAGCATATCACTTCTAGTCGATTTGTTCGGGCCCGTCGTCAAAGGAGGGAGGTATTGTAGTGGAGGCACAATCTGTGGGCGCACAGATCCGTGAGGGGAGGCCCCGTGGCACATTAATAAGCTCATGAATACTGATCGCCCGCCACGCCACAGATTCTATCAACACCAGTCTAACTTACGTAACTTGCATACCTATCCGTTGATCAGATTTGTAGAGCAAATATCGCACTTAATTTTACCTAGCTAGAATATCAACCAGGAAATCAAATTATTTAACGGAGAGCAACGGGTTTTTCAGGCGCGCTGAAATTCTGAAGCGGCTTACATAAACGGTGGCTCATCGGTGCATACCTTTATTGATAAGAAAAACCGGACAAGTGCGCCAAAGTAGGCCTCGCGCTCTGAGGGTTTCGTACAAACTTAAACTCTTTTGATTGCGTTGACTTGACTGTTTTACATCTCTAAGGGAAAGTAGACATTAGTATTTGATATTTTTCAACTTGATACTTCTACCCGTTCCTGAGAAAACCCTTTCCTATTTATATGATCTGCAAGTATTTGTTCCTGGTCTGGGAGTTGTGGTACCATGTTACTCGTAGTTTCTGATACCCACGAGACAGGACATCCTAGTCTGAGAACTAGAATTATGACTAAAGCATTCGACCAAAGTATATTATTTACTTTGGTCAAAGACTAAAGCACTATAACTCAAGACTGTACGGCATGTGTCTATTTATGTACATACATAGCCACACGCCTTTTTCCCCGAAGGGTAGGCAGAATGGGCCTCTTTTCACAGTGGGCTGTGCTTGTGCACTATCGTGGAATATAGACGTGACAAGTGGTGAGCTCATCGCCGCTATTGCCTCCCACAACTGACTCGGCTAACGCTTTCTTCCAGTAATAACACATTCCATAATAAGCTAGCAGCCAGGAAAAATCTTATACCAACAAACTTATCAACAAGTCCGAGTAATCCCTTAGTCGGCTTTTACGACATCCACGGGAGGAGAGGGAGGGGTCTATTTTTAGGCCGGACACACCACAGCATATGTATGTGACAAATGGCTTTCAAATGATTGAGGGCTGACTTTAGGGATTTTGTAAAATTAGAGACATGTATATTGTCTGCTTGATTATTGACGGCCAATGCTTAGACCCAGGTTCGCGCCTCGGCGTTTGTAAACATACAATCATATTATGGCTTCAGAAACTGCGCATGCGACGACCTACATTCGCGACAAATTGAGTTATGCTGCAATTGGGAATTACAAAATTACCAAAACAGTTTCGCCATCTTTAGTGAAACGTGTAGTGTTCATGTGGTAGAGCTTTTAATTTGAATACGTGTAACGTGAAAGAACTGACATTTAAAAGCAAAAAAAATAATCCTACCATTTCTGATTCCTTTAAGGGTTACATTATTTTTTAATAACGTCTAGGCAACCGCAGGTTATGAAAAAGGCAATGAATAAAATATTTTCGAGTGTACATTGGAGCGCTCGCCACTTAGCAGAATTTACCTTACGCAAACTTACCTCAGTTAATTGAAAGAGCTTCTTTCGTTTGGTGTAATATTTTATGGCACGAAGTCGCCCTCGCCGCGGTAGAAACGGTCTCAGCCCGCCCCACACAAGCTCTCTTTAACTCACTCTCCCGCCGAGGGCGCTTACGACTCTCCGTAAATATTGCTTATGAAGCAACAAGAAAATAATTTAATCTACTCCACGGAATCGGAATATAAATTTGTTTTCAACATTATCTTATCGCTACTCCTATTTTATCATCTTTCATCGTTGGCTTATTTCTTAGAATTCTCTTTAGCTTTCATTTCCTTTGAATGAAAAATACCTTCGGGGAAATGTTTTATAAATCAGCAATTACTGAAGTTTCCACAGATTGCCTTTTTATTAAAATTCTTTCGTAACCTTGGGGTCGGAAGTTAAATATTTTTCGTTTTATATTGTTCGTGTGTGTTGTCGTTAAATAAATGTTGGAACATTTTGGAATAGTCGTTAAGAGGTTGTAATAATTAGCGTTAAGTTGTCGTAAGGGTCGGGTCTGTGGCGTAGTACTTATGTGTTGGTACCGCAATAAATCTGCCGCACCCACGACGTGGCGGCTTGCTGTGGCACGCGAGATAAGGCTCATCCTACCACTGTAAACCAAATAATGCTCCGGCGAAGTGCCCCTTGACACCAGGACGCCCTCTACACGGTTTATGGCAACTACATCTTACTACTGATGTCTCACCTTTATAACATCATACTGCACAACCCCATGTTTCCATAACCCCCGAATTTTATGAAAAGCCACACCATCAGTTATATGCGAAATAACTATGTGATTAACATAATGTTCTACTTTTGTCTTGTAAACGAGTATAAAGTGAAAGAACAAATTGCGAGTTTCCCCAGTATTTTCCTCGCTCGGAAAAATATATGTTTTATTAAAGCTCGGCATTTCCGAGAGCGAGGCAACCCTCGGGCTTGGGGGCTGGCTGGCGGGTGCCGGGGGGTTGCCGGGGGTGGGTTCGGCGGCGCGCCAGTGTATAACAGACAGTAGAGGATATAAAACATATTTACGCGCCTATAAAGTACTCTCGTACGCTCGCTCTCCACAATTTTCTTTTGTTCCTCGCTCGTAGCCAATGATAATGCTTTCTCCCGTTCGCTTAAACTTATTTCTTGTCGTCTTATCTAGCTTTTCTTCGGCACTTTTATTTATAACCGGAGTGCTGAAACGTGAAGTAAACGGTCTCGGTATCGGCTTGCCTTTGACATATCTTGGGTTGTATGTAATATTAGAATAACGTCGATGCTATCTTGTGAACATTGATGTACTAACATCAGAGCATAACATTAACTTTTCTTGTTAGGATCAGGATCAACATAATCTTTTATGATTATACTGAAATATTGTTTAAGGCGTATACAGCAGCTGATTGGTCTTATTTGGAGGCTTTCTCCACGTAGAGGAATGAATGTTATGTCCTGTTTATTTTGTCATTCATTGACCTTTTATCTGTATAGTGAACGTACAAAAATGTCCAACCTGTTCATTAACCATGTGAAAAAAATAACAAAGTGTAGCTGATTTCGACTGAAAATTTGATTCAACTTCTAAACAATTTAGAATTTTGTACTCTTTCTTTCTCCTAAATATCGGCAAAGACTTTATCTTCAAGTTGAACGTATGATTCTGTGATGCAACGGTTTTTCACGCGGCAAATAATTGATTGTCGTGATTTTCACATACTTTTCGTTCCGCGAGCGCTATTCTGTCACTTCCTATCTTACCTGAAATTTAATGAGTTAGAAAGTGAAGGAATTTGGCTGTTGTATGCGCCTTAATTGAACTTAAGTACGGGAATGCTTTCGTTTCGTTTCGTATCGTATGAGGTAGTGCTGGCCTCTGGTGTCGGAGTTTGTCAAGCCGCCCGAGGGCCTCTGACATGGCTTATCGACTTTTACTTATAGATTCACGAGATGTCTATAATGAGCTCTAGAATTAAGTTTTTTGTTATGTAGTTTTGTTTAGTTTTGTACTTGTAGATATGGTATTCTTAAGCTTTTTGTCTAATGATATCATAAATTCAATAGGTACATATTTGAATAAAGTCACTCGATACAAAAAAGGATACTTACCACGTTTTAATGTTTAAAAATTTGTTATTTTATTATTTATTAATTGAGTTAGTAAATTCGTCAACAAAATTTAACAAAACTTTAAAGGGCAATTTATAGAATTTTAGACTCGTACAACAATTTTCGTTGAACCTATAGTGCCTTAAAAACAAGTAAAATAATTTCCTTCCCTTCCCCGTAAAATACCTTTTTCTCCGAAGGAGTAGACGTACTAGGTAGAGCCTCAATGGGCCTCTTCACCGAGGGTCTGAGCAATATAAAACTCTTTCTAATATTAAAATACTGTAGTATTTTCTTTGTACACTGCAGGGAAAATGTATAAGCCCCGCTTAATCTTGTAAATTGGTTACCCCTGCCGCGTTTAACTAGTTATCTTCATACATTGGATTACATTCTATTAAAGTCAGCCAACAGAAGTAGAGTGCGTACTTGACGCTACTCAGAAAGAGTAGAACGGAAGGTACAGCTTTAACAGCAAAGCGAAGAGCGTCTTAATCTTGCGCGACAGTACGGCTCAGAGCAGAACCCCTTGCGTAGGTGAGAGGGTGTAATAACAAGAGTCGCCCCTCCCTCGCGTCTGAGGGGCGAAGCCTTCAGGCTTACCCGGTTGCAAACTTCTACAGAGATTCGTATTACTCTAACCGACTTGACTCGGATAAGACCTAACTGGAACGATGTAAACTCAACCTTAAATACTTCGCTTACAACTCTTACATTTCAAGCTTTTGTCAGCTAACCAGAATTGTTATTTGTATCGCTCTATAAATGTTTACTGTCTGTTATTGGCCGCGATACGAATTCTTTCAATTATTTGTGCTACTATTTTACTGCTGCGGTATTGTGAAGAAAATTATTTCGTATTTTCTTTTTGGTTTACTGAATGTGAAAAAGAAACTGCGAGTTGAAACATTTTTGCCACTTTCGGAGTATATAGGACAAAGAGGCGTCGTCAAAGGGCCGTAATTATCCGTAGGCAGGCGAGTGTTAGCACTCGACGCCGAGGTCGAGATATCTCTCGACGGATCAGCATCACTCGGGATGCACTCTGCGATTCCGTTTGTCACTGCACCCGACTGCGGTCTGGAGCTCTCGCTCTGATAAACGCATGTCAACGAGCTTTGAATACTGCGCGCGTTTAACCACTGTAGCTGTGTCTATTGCGTTGTAGTACTCTGATCTATGAATCCAGTTTGTGTCATATCCAAACGAGATCATACATACATGAAATTGCCTATGAATATTCCGGGATGCTTTGATGCTCAAGAGTTATGAATACTGCATCAGTTGTGTGGAACCGTATACTATCACAAAAAGGTTTACAAGATTTTGACTTGTTTTCTCCGCAAACGTATCTAGTTCATATAATTGTATTCATAATTCTGCACTTCTTGTACTACGAAAGGACAGCACAATTAAATATAACATTTAGGCGTGTGTCTGTCTATTATCTGTATTTGCATCTTCTTAATAAACTAATAGCCGAAACCGTTGTTATTATTGTAACTCTAAATACGCAAGTTTTTGATTACTAGTATAACGCCCACGACTTCGTACGCGTTGTTTTTTTTTTCATGCAACCTTCAACACACCACGACTCCCCCTTAGGGGGTTGTAATTGGGAAATTAATATCTAAGCGCCCCCTAGACCACAAAAAGAATGTACCCTCCAAATTTCAGCTCTCTAGGACTTACGGTTGTAAGTTGATAGTCAGTCTTGCAAAGATTTTATATAATATATTGATTTCATTGATTAAATACCGAAAAATTGAAATTCACCAATTGTAAAAGATTTAAATCATCAGAAAATGTCAGCACCGCGGCTTCCGTTCCACAGTTTCAGCGGCAATATTTCCTGCCAAGTGTGGCGGCACGACACGACACGATAGGCAGATAAGCCGGGCCGGCTATTTGCACGTCGGCGTGTGTACGACGACGGTACCGTCCGTAATGAGCCCGCCGCAAAGTTCCCCGGAATGCTACACGAACACCCGACACTACCCAACGATACACACCTGATTTATACGAGCACCTAAACACCGCTGGAACTTTGTTTTGTACCATTTGCACCGCATTTACGAAAAAGGCTTTTGTTTAATGGTTTTAGTCAAGTCCGAAAAGTTTTTATGCAAAGACAGCATAAGATATTTACGTTAATGTAATTGTTCCTTTAAATGATAAATATCGCGGAACTGTTAAAATTAAATTGGCAAATGCTATGAAGCTCGGAATGAGAAATGGGAATGTAAATTAATTTAAAGATTAAAATCGTTGAGATAATTTGGCACAGGTTAGCTAGAGCTTCAGTAGACATAAATTCACTGATACAAATCCATTGGCTACGGCGCGATCTTTAGGTAACTGTTTCTACTTCATTAAGAAGTTTAAGAAATTCTCGACGGAGCTTTGTTTCTTAGCTGAGGAAGTTAAGTGCGAAGTTATTAGCGGGCGTGCCATCCTTTACTGATGCCCCACGTCTCGCTAATGACTTTTGGTTTAGATCAATAATTCAACACACTTGAGCGATACGTTATCTGTTACTGTCAACTTTCTCCTGAGTGCTTTGTGGTTTAAAGCTTTTAAATTTTAGCAATTTGAACAATATATCAGAACATTAATTAGTAGAAGTGTCGTTTTTAGGGTTCTTTACCTCAAAAGTCCAACTGAAACTGTATAGTCCCGTATAGAAAACAAGCTTCTAACTCAATGCATTAATAAGATATGGCAATGAAAGTCTAATTCTTGTATGGAAATCGCGAAAATTAAAAACCTTTAGGGTACTTCCTGTATCCTCACATTTCTCAAATTTGGAATGCTAGGAGGCTTTGTGGCAGAAAGAAAGGAAAACATCTAAAATTAAGAAATTTCTACTTTTTTACCCCTAAAATGGCTTGATGAAGTTTTTGAAAAGGGCTCTGACGATTGCGAAATTATTTACTGATCCGGAACCCGCCGGGCGCGAGTCTCGCTCGCACTTGTCCTTTTTTTTGTCTTATCTGTGTCGTTCTGATCCTACTGCTGTGCAAATATCTCCCCCCTGTAGTTTCTATCGATGTAGGTACCGTGAAATACGAGTAACGACATAACATAAAAGTCCTAAATTGACACTCCCATCATTATGTTGATTTAAGTAGTCAAAAAGTTAGATGTAATGCGCTTACGGTGTGCTCAAAACTCATAATGTTATATCAAATGTCACGAATAGAGAGAGCATGCCGTCAAGAAAGATAAGACTTTTAACGGTTCAAGTTTCAGCGGTCGTTATTTCTGTCGTAAATTGCTGTAGATCGTTAGTGGCGCATAGCGAGGGGAGACAGGGGAAACAAACATGCGACGACAATGTTATAAAACGGTAGAATCCACCGGCGCAGTCCATCGTGACTTCACCCATTAATAATTCGCCAACTTCGCGACAACAGCCAATTTATACATTCCGTCTGGAGTGGAAATTCAGGGAATTATTATAAAGTAATCTAAGTTAGGCGACCCGTACGACGACGAGGAGCTTGACAGGTGTTTAAATATACCGCAACCGCTCCCGCTTCGCTTTAGACAATCTCCGTATTACATACAAGATGTAGTCACTCGAGCGTGCGGTTGCAAGGGCTTTCAGAGCTTACCCATTAATTGCTTGCTTGTTCCGAGAACACGTAAACTGAATACGGTCGTGCATTCACGTCATGTTTGACTTCAGGATTATGTCTCCCTGATTTTATACCTGCTCGATTCGTAAACAATGTTGTTACTAGAGCTCTATGTTCTTTATTGAATACGGTTATTGATGATCATGATCTAAGATATCGTGCAGAAGATTATAATGTGCCATTTTATCGCCAACGCGTACTAAAGCAAGCTCTTTATCAAATGTTACATCATAAATGCATTTTAATGGAACGATAATCACTGATAAATATGAGCACATAAAAGGATTATTCTAATTCAATTTAAATTCAAAACCTATAAAGAGATTAAAATGGTCTTTTAATGGATATCTGAGCGAGCGGAACCGGTCGTGACGGCGCGCGCGCTCGTGTAATATTGCCAGTGAACATTCTCGCGAGCTTATTTAAAGTTTTTGTCCTCGACGTTGTGTTTATCTCTTTACTGCGCTGCTATTGAACCGGACCACGTATCGTTTACATCGCCACCGACTGTGTCGAATTATCACAGGGCCGCTTTCTTTTACACGTTCGCAAGTAATCTTAAATAATCGGATCCGACGGCCAGATTTTATCTCGGCGCTCGCCTATTAATCTTCAGTTTTATCGCTTGATGGAATTGTAGTAGTAAACTCGGCGCAAACATTATTCAGATTGTTAAACAATTTATCTATGAATTAACATTGTATTAGTAACTCAGTTCGTGAGCCGTGCCCACGAAGTTTAGTGCTGCAAAGCTAATTGCGTAGATAAGCAACAAATGTGTTACAAAACGTGTTTCCGAAAACTGTGTAACTGTTAGCTAAACAACAAGCTGTCAGTTGTATTGAACATTTTTATTTGGTGTTAGCCCATAAATTACTTTCTTTATCGATGCCGACACACCGCTATCTTTCCCATCTCCCCGACACCCACGCCTCCGGCAACGACCACCGTTTATAGTAATTTGTCGTCAGAAAAACATTAATCTGCTACTTCATTACCGGCCCGTGATTGATATGTTTTTCTAAATAGGCAATTGGATAATAATGTATCATATTATAAACTTGTCAGTAATTATATTTTACAATGTAATAAACGTGCGCGAATAACGTGTAAGCAGACAGATCATTATTATTTATATGGACGGTAATGCTCGACGGCACTTTAGCGTTCTTTGTGTCGGATTATTTCCCTCTGATGCCGGCGAGCAATGTGTCGACCACTTTGTTGTTTTAGGTATACTTCGTCTCGAAGCGACTTTATGCCATCGCCTCATTGCTCTTCGCCGTTTCGCTTAGTTTCCCCTCTCTATTTTCAACTCACGTTACTATGTAAATTTATTTTAAAACTAGGTATCTGCCGGCGGCTTTAAACGTCGCCACTTAGCGCGCTTTTACTTTTTTCTCTGCTAAATGTTGCTCGATAAACAGGATTTTAAAGTAAAATTGTAATTTAATTCACATAAATTAGAGCTCATTGTTATTTGGCTGCCTCGTTGTAATTATTTGATGCTGAGGTCGGTGCGGAGCTATAAAGACGTAATGTCAACTATCCTAAAGAGTAATAGCCAATTGAGATTAATTTCAGATAATCCAATAATAAATCAGCTAAACTGCACAACTTGTTTGTCAATTCGCGGCAACAAGCGGCCATAACGAAAAGCGTAATAATGCTAGCCGCCCACAATTGTCGGAGCGCCGTCAACAAACGCAAAGAAACAAACTACATTTTTATACGGAGAACAAACAAAATGAGTTAGTGGTGCCGTAGCGTCGCTTTTCCCTGTACCCGGCGAGAGAGCTTTAAAATTCGCTTTAATACCTTTGTTTTACAACGCTTTGCAAGCTCTCTTGCTCTAAACGTTTTCATGTTCAAGTTTATTTTGTTAGAAAATCTACACTATCGGAAAAATTTCGTAGATTTTGTATGAATGATATTTTTGATGTTTTATTTTCCCCATGCAAAGCTTTTACGCTGGGGGATACAGAATATTATGCAAAACGATCGTAACGGTACGGTAACTCAAAAGCTTTATTTTCATTTATCCCTTCGGTCACGTTATCGAAGGCGTTTTTTAGTTTTTGTCAACTTATATTCAATTAATAAGAGGCGATCATTTTATTTTAATTGTATTCTTGTATAGTATAGTTGTTGATATTATTACAAGAAGCCACCTTTTTGTCTCAATTCGTGAACATTGAAAACATATAATGAAGTTCCCTTTTGGGTGTAGTGTTTCATTCCACTGGAATTGTAATCTGTTAAATCAGTTTGGCGAGTGTTAAAGGTATGATCACTCTTTGTGGAATAAAATAAAATAATAGAATCTCCCGTTTGAGTTTATTCATTACATTCCGCAGCGAGCGCGGGGTGGCGCCCGCCCCCACTCCCCCCACTTTATGGATATAACCTCGACAAAATACCCCTAAAATTGCACTGTTTTTATTACGTTCTCTTTATCTCTTTGGTTTGTTGCTCCTTTTTTACGGTGTTATTATTTTATTAGTGAAATAGAGCATGTAGTTGACAAAGGAACTCAACTAGCCTAATATACAATACAGTTTCTTACATTTGCATTTGTACAAAATTAAAACGCGTTCCATAAAAGCAAAGACAAAGCTCTCCTCCAAGAATATTTACTCGACACGGTTCGGTAGCACATAAAGTACGACACGAATTAATTATATTCACTTATGTCTCGGTATCAGCATTGCTGCGCCCGCGCATCAACTTATAATTAATTAAATTCTTATTGCGATGACGTTTTACTTTGTTTGGAGTGTTTTTTTTTTCTAAATATTACTGTATTTTTATATGTTATACTTGCATACATTATTTTATTTTAAATGCCTAAAATGTTATTTGTCGTAGATAATCAGCAAATGTATTAATTCCTTATCATTCGACTACAGCGCTCATAAATTGCATTAAAATGACTAAACTAACATACATATTAATATATAATTTGCACTAGAAACGGGATATTTACCATGATTTTTGAATTTTAAATGTTCCCGATGTTTCGGCACAGTTGCATGCGCCATGATCACGGGAGAACTAACTAAGTCTTTGCGAGTAGATGTTATTGGCAGATATATCGATCTACCCTCTTTCTCACTCTTTTACTCAAAAATCATGGTAAATATCCCGTTTCTAGTGAAAATTATGTACATAACCATGATAGTTTCAAAAGTCATATTAATATATTACAATTTACTCACTGTTTTGAAAATTATTAGTTATGTAGCTATAAATAAAATCGTTATACGATGTAGAATCGTGAGTCATGCATAATATATTGGAATGAATGCGGGGATTTTTTATTATTAAATGAAAAAATAGTTGAAAGATCGAACAGTAAAACAAAGCGACTGGCAAAAGACCAAGTCGCACAGATACGAGTGGATGAACGCGCGATTTACAACGCGGCCGGTTACTCGCAGCGATAGTACCGACCGACCCGCGTACACCGTGCTCGTTGCACGGATACGTTTTAAATGGAGCCACCAGATCGCAATTACACTCCCTTTGAGCTTGCAGAATGCGTTATGTACGACATTCATTTCAATTTGGCGCACAAAGGCAGTAACGTCGAAATACTCTTTCCCTTTGACCGAATCCTCTTATGCAAGAAACAGTGCTTTGTTGGCGAAATCCAAGCTGTTAACAACAGCCTTGCACGCAATATATTTCGAAACTTCATTTGATTTACAAGTTAAAATGCGACTGAAATTTTAAAAGCTCTTATTTAACTTGCTTTCCTGTCTGTGGGGAACAAATCTTGTAACTGAATTTTAAACCAGTTACACCCAACTGATTGAGCTGAAATTTTACAAACCTGTCATATTCCGGTGATAATAAAATATTATTGTGACAATGAGCTGATAGGATGGTAAAGGAAGGTGCAAAACGGAAATCCTCGATGATTAATAGTAGCCATAGTAGTAATAGATTATAGGCAGTGTTTGGACACATTTTGATCAGCTCACGGTTTCCGTTCACTAATTTCATTAAAGCTAGGCTTGAGATAGATATTCAACATAAAACTTATTTAAAAATGTATTCTAACGTGCCAGCTAAATCCCAACACAATTTATTGAATATGAATGAGTCGAAACTGTAAAATGCTTGTATAACATACTGTTTCGTAGCATTCATCGTTTGGGAACAGGACATTGACTGTTGAGGTTATATCTGTGTTTGTGTGTGACGGATTAGTCCCGGGTCAGCGAATAGTTGGGATGGCTGGCTGTCGAGTTGTTTAAAGCGTTGTTGGCAATGTGTGAGCACGCCGGAATGTCGGACGAGTCCACCTGGGCCGTGGGCGCTCACGTATCACCGCATCGTCACGCCTTTGAAGTCACAGGAGCATGCCTATGATGCCCACTGCCTAACAAGACGAGGCAGAATGCAATTAACCCAATAGTTAAACGGTGCCGCTAATTGTTTTCGTGTCTTTTAGATTTTAAACTAGTAATAAATCGACATTTAATTCGAAGCACGATTTAAAATTGATCTTGCGAGGCATTTATGAACGCCCTATTGTAGCACATAAATCAAGCTTGTCTCGTCTACGTGTTTGTTTTGTAAATTAATCGCAGTAATATTGAGATTAACTCAGGCTGAGAGCAAAATTTTATGATTAATTGAAATAGGCTGGCTCGTTTATCTGAGTTGTTGTCAATAATTTATTAACTACACATGTTGGCTTCTGTTCAGCATTAGGTTTTGCATGTCCACTTTAAATCAGTAACTTTCTTGTCATTTCACAATGAACCTTGGGCCCAATTCTACTATTTTTAAAGAGAAACCATTCTTATACTATTCAATTACAATTCCATTACAATTTTCATTAAAATGGTATTCTCCTAAATTTATGATTGTATCTCCATTGAAAACTGGTTATGACTTGAAGGAGACTCGTAACGACTTGACATTGGCGAAATTGTTTGGAGCCATTATAAGAAAAGAAGAAGAAGAGTGGTTTAGTAGAATAGGGTCCCTGAATTGATAAGTAATGCTGATTTCGAATTTTAAACCCTAACAAAACTTAAAACTATGGTTCTAACTGAAACCGTTTACTTAGTTGGCCATTGTTGTATTATATCTCGGAAAGATTGAACTGCTAAACGTTAAAATATCCCGATACTTAAATTTACGTTCGTTTTGATATCGTTTGTAAATTTTATATATGGGGTTAAGTCGTTGTTAATTAATTAAAGCCGAGCGAGGTGAGGCTCGATTAGCGGAATAAATTGGGCTTGTGGCGGGCGCAATCCCCGACGCAGTAAACAGCGCCGACAACAAAGGCAACTCGGCAGCCCCTGCGCGGGAGGCGGGCTTAATGCTTACTCATTATTTATTCACATCTATAACGAGATTGTCAGTACTCCCTGTCCCCGCCTGCTGCTCTACCTCCAGGCTGGTCGCTTTATTCCTCTGCACTTGTACAGTCGACGCCGTATTATTTACTCCGGCTCGCTCTTTTTGTTTAGATTATTTTCTTTTCCGAGTTATAAAGCTATTACTGTTTCCTGGCTTAAATTTTACCGACGAGTCCTCTGCGCTCGTTTTTCCGAAGCGAAGTAAGTCTCGTGTACCGATATGGTTTTATTGAAATACATTTTCCCGTCGAAACGTCTGTTTTATTTGCATACATACATTGATACGAGTCTTCTGAATACTCGATATGCAACCGCCCTCAAACAAAATGGATACTTTGAGATACAACATGAAATATTTGTGAAATACGCTGCGCTGGTTTGTATTTGAGTATTGGTACCGTAATTTTACAGGAACATTTCAATCGTATTCATATTGATACTATAAATTATCTTTCTATTAACTTCAAACTTTGTTCAGAACACTAAAGCATTAAAAGCATTATACGGTAAACGAAAATGTAGAGGATACCAGCTTTTAAATTACAATAACAGAAGCGTACACCAGAAAAGCCGCAAAAAGTAATATTGCATTAAAGCAATTTTATTCTAAAAATATGAAAGCTGTAGAGCACTTGCAAACGGCTAGATAATGCCGTCAGATACTCTGCGTACTCGTTGAAAATTTTATGTCGCCTCTCGCTGCATCCTCCAATGCATTTCTCCCCCGCATTTGTAATTCCACACCATGGAATACACAAAATAACTGGAAATGGCTAGTGGGCGAGACCCCCGTTCCACAATTCTACGAAGATTCACAAGTCTGATTGTAGAGCAGGGACTTCTTGTATACTTTTGTATCAATTCAATAATAATTGTAGGTAAAGTAAAGCTCTTACAATTTTTTTATTTTTTTTTATTGTATATTTACCCCCGACAAAACAGAGCGGAGGTGTATGCGTGTGTGTGCAAATGAATGCCCCTCATTTATCACTGTTTTCTTTATGGTGTTTTTTGGTGTTTGAGAGGTGGTTCTCTTAGCTATGTTTGGTGAAAATTGGTGCAGCCGTTTCCGTTCCAGGATAATCAGCTCGCAAAAATGCTTTTGGAAGACAATTTACGAATGACAGCTGATAGCGCGTTCTATTTTTTCCTGTGGCAACATCTAGTCGTGAATAGAGTAATTAATTAGCTTCGGTGCCCTACATAATGCGTGCTAGACACCGATGTGCGTCCGTAAGTGTTCCTTTTTCCAATGTTAATGGAACGCTGAAAATACTCAGGAGCTCTTTTTATAAAATAAACTTATAACTAATATACTGCTCTTCCTATTGTTTGCATCCGTGTTCCACTCCCTCTATAGCGCCGTTTCCCAATACGTATAATGCTTGTGTATGCTAACCATCCCGTGCGGAAATTAATGGAGTAGATATGAATGGCTTCTACGAATAGTTTTTCCTACTCGTTACGATCACCTTCTGTCATTTCTGTCTCGTCTAACAATTGAAAGGCCCAGATATAAAATTTTGTTGCTTGAAAAATTACTTCTTACGGAGCATTCAATATTACACAACTTTTAATATGGCTTGGTTGATAGTAAAAAAAAACATTTCAGTTCTTTTTTATTTTTTTTTATACTACTTGGATGACGGATCAAGCAAGAGGCCCACCTGATGTTTAGCGGTAACCTCTGCCTATGAACAGTGCATTACCTCATAGATCACGTCCACCTACGACGCAACCTATGTGGCATTGCACTGCGCCCGCCACCCTGAGACATAAAGATGAAAAGTCTCATGTGCCTTGAATTTCACCGGCACCCCAGCGGCCGGCAGTTGGTATTATAGTTATTTGTTTTCTGTCTAAATAAGAAAACTTTACTTATAACATTTTGCCTACGCTCTAACAACAACAGCAATTCAAATAAAAATATATCAAAACAATGCTACAAGAATATAAAAAGTGAAACTAGCACCTGCTACATCGCGCAGGGCGCCACAGAGAAGGATGTTAGGTAGTATCCATTCTAACAGTGTTGTTATTGTGGTCGGCACCACACGTCGTGTGAGATTACTCCGGCTTTAGTGGAATCCGGAGCAGCGAGCATCTCTTTGTGCCGTCGACGCTACTCCGTTTTTCCGCCTTCCCTCGTTTCTTTTTCACAAATACAGATTGTGATTGCTACGACGCGAAACGACACCGCAATTTCATACTTTCTGTTTCCATGTAAAGCTGTTATGTTTAAAACGAATTACGAACTCTACACAAAATGCTGTGAGGTTTTTATTTTTACAAGCTTTTATTTAACTTGCAATGTATGTCCGGGTGGAATCTTGTAACTGAATTTTAAAGCAGTTACCGTCAACCGATTGAGCTGAAATTTGGCATACCTGTCAAGTTCCGATGACAATACAATATGATGGTGACAGCGAGCTGATCTGATGATGGAGACAGGAGGTGGACAACGGAACTCCTCGATGAATAATAGTAGACTAGCCGTGTTTAGGTTCATTTTGATCAGCACACGGTTACGATCACTAATTTTATAAAAGCTTGTATTGAAAAATATTTTTTTTACATAAAGCTTATATAATACCGAGGTATTATTATGTATACTCTCTTGACATAAGACAGACACAGAAGTTATATTTTTAAAACCATTAAGTATTTAATTATGTAGTTCGCTTTATGTTCATTCACGTCTAAATGTCTTGCAGTTTAGTGAGACAAGTTTCGCTTATCCTCATTAGAATTCCGTCTGTGCAGTCGCTATTCATATGCAGACAGACACATTTGTATGTCTTGTGTGTTAGCCGCCGTCTCGCTTTGTTATGTGTCCTCGTCCGTTATCTGGTAACACTTTCAAATATTATACCGTAGCTTTCTCTTTTATGTCATTTAGGTATTATTGCAACACTGCATTGTCTTTATTCTGCCTAGATTTAAAAGTTACAAACACGACCTATCAACGATGAAACATAAAAATTACAAAGCAATATTTTATGAGTAAATACAATATACCAGTTTACATAAATGCTAACAGTACAAAAACGCAATCCAACAATACGTTTACCGCAAATTGAATGAGGCTCGAAATAAATCCTGCGGTCGTTGTCTGACTCCCAATATCTCCCGTTCGGAATTTTCACCCCTGTTTGCCGTTATTCGCCACCAAAAATATTTTCTCTCGTGTTATTATTATGTCCAATTCATAACTTATTTACTGACTTACTTCCCAAAAGTAACATTCATGAAATACATTTAGGAGAGCTGATTTTCTGCTCTCCATAATATTTTCTGTGCATAAGGACCGTAGTAGTTCATAACAACAGGGGGATTTGTAATTACGAATTATGGTTTCGCGCTGTGAATAAAATAATGATACTCAGAAATGTAATCACTGATCGTTATCGAGGGCCCGTTTCCCTCCCTCATTAGAGTCCGGGGATAGCCGACAAACCCGAGAGTCGAGCGTCGTAAACCAGCACTCTAGTGTATCGCAAGACAAGTGTTAATTACTTTTGTCACTCCGCAGTCGGGCGGTTAACAAAATTAAATCTCTTCGTTACATAATTCCGCCTCTGAGTACTGTAATTTACATCTACTGACGCAACATTGTTTGAATAATAAATTATTATGCCTTCGAGCGTTCTTAACGGGCGGCTAAATCGATAAGCGTCGTTTTTATTGCACCATTAACAAGCGCGTGGGGTGAGGCGATTTCAATCTGCGTAATCAACACCGTATCGCACTGAACTAAACCTAATTATTGGCAGTGCTTTGGAAACTGCGTTCGCATGCTCTGTGTTGCGAGACCGAGTTACTCTTTTCACTTCGAGATGTACCTTATTGTGCTTGTTGCGGACCAAATTAAAACTGCATATCCATTTCATTCAGAGTTTATTTTCCGACTGACAAATCAAAATCATTTATTTTTAGACATCACAGAAAAAGGAACTAAATTTAAAATATCTACTATTTTCTCACCAGCCAGCCTCCCTCAAGTTCTGAAGGAGGCTGGCGTGGTAGGTGCGGAAGGTTGGTCGCCAACATGGCCCCGAGCGGTGTGGAACACAGTTAGATGTCAAGGCGAACCAACTTCCGAACCGGCCGACGCAACACTCCCCCTTTGGTGGCTACACTAACAACACGAGTTATATTGTCCCTACCCGGAAACCTTTCTACGATTCGTCCTAACGGCCAATGGTTCCGAGGTAGATTTCCATCCGCTATTAACACCACATCTCCGATGTCTAGTGCTTGATGGGCCGGAACTGTTTGACGAGGAGTTAGGAGTGGCAAGTATTCCCTGACCCAACGTTGCCAAAAGTGGTCCGCTAGACGCTGCGCCTTCCGCCAATCCACTCGTCTCACCAGGTCTCCATCAGAGAACTCCCGTAGCTGCTGGTCATTGGTTTGTGTGCCGATGAGGAAGTTGAAGGGTGTCAGGGCTTGTTCACTATCGACATCAACTCCTACATGGGTAAGAGGTCTTGAGTTTACAATTGCTTCCACTTCTAGGAGTAAGGTATGGAGAACTTCCAACCTAGGAGTTCGATCCTTTAACGTTACTTTAAGTGCAGTCTTCACACTACGCACCAGTCTTTCCCAGCAGCCACCCATGAAAGGCGAAGAGGGTGGGATGAACTTCCAATCAATGCCTCTATTCACAGAAAAGTCTAACAGGTCGGGTAGAATGTTGGAAGCACCCACAAAAGCAGTCCCATTGTCTGAATAAATGCGTGTGGGGCAGCCACGACGGGCAATGAAACGTCGAAGTGCCATCAAGGCAGAATCCGATGACAACGATTCAACAACTTCTATATGCACAGCTCGAACGGTCAGACAGGTAAACAAGGCAATCCAATTTTTCATGGTACGGCGACCGACTGAGATGTGCAAAGGGCCGAAGTAGTCCACGCCGACGAAGGTAAATGGGCGAGTATGATGAGCCATTCTGACATCAGGTTGGTCTCCAATTGGTGGCGTGGAAGTCTTCGCTTTGGTATTTCGACAAAGTTGACACCGTTTCGAGACGCTTCTCACGGCCGGTCGTAAGCCAATGATGAAGAAACGTTGGCGCAGTTCATTCACCACGAGTTCATTGTTTCCATGGGCAAACTTGACGTGGTAAGAGTCGATCAGCAAGTGAACTATCCGATGTTTCCCATCAAGCACTATTGGCTGTGAGTCGATGTCAGTTGAAGCTCTAGTACGGCCAGATAATCGCAAAAGTCTATCGTCTCCTAAAATTAACGAAACATGTTTTAATCTACTCTCTTTACAAACGGGGCGTGTCTCGTCAATTTGCATGTATTCGCTTTTGAACGAATCAAGCTGAACTCGTAGGAAAATATGACGTTCAGCTGACAAAATAAAAGAAATGTCCAAAGATATTAAGCCACTTTGAGCTGGTGGCAATTTAGAATTTTGTGACTTGTGCTTAAAAGCCGATGCGCTTAGATGCGCGCGTGCGGTAGCACGAACAAAGCGCAACCATACACTAAAATGCAGGTGATTGGCTACTACCGGTGAAGGTAGCTCTCGCGAATCTGCTACTGTTAATCCTACCAATTCTTGATTAGCTTTACATTCGAGAATTGGTATGGCGTCAATATTTGGTTTACTGGGCCATTCTTCCGACGGTAAAAGTAAAAATGGTGGCCCAATAAACCAACGTGATGACATGGTGAGTTCATCTCGGAATCGTGTTGCGTCGTCTGCGACATTCAGAGATGAAGGCACGTATCTCCAATCAGAGACATTTGTGAGGTCACTAATTTCACAGACTCTGTGTGCAACAAATATTTTTAATAATCTCGGGTCAATGTGCAGCCATTTCAGAACGGTTTGAGAATCGGACCAAAAAAATGATTCACTTGGTTTGTGTTTATGAGCTTCGATAATATATGTAGCCCAGCGAGCTGCTAAGAGAGCTGCCTGTAACTCTAGCCGAGGAATCGTGGTAGGTTTTAGAGGGGCTACCCGGGCTTTGCTGCCGATTAAAGCTAGACTTGTTTCCATTTGGAGATGAAAAGCGCCAGTAAGCAACACAAGCATAAGCACATTCACTGGCATCTGCAAAAACGTGAAGCTGAACAGAAGCCACTTGAGGTAGGTCGACATAACAACGAGGGATCGAGCTGCCCGATATTTTGACTAAGTTTTCAAACCATTCTACCCACTCGGCAGCAAATTTAGCAGGCAATACTTCGTCCCAAGTTGTTGCCAACCTCCATGTCTTTTGAAACAACACTCGTCCCTTCATAATTATTGGAGTGAGGAAACCAAGAGGGTCATAAGCTTTCATTAAACCTGAAAGTACATTGCGCTTAGTAAGCTTCGGCGGCAAACTATCAGAAAAGTTACGCGGTAATGACAACGAATCGGCAACAACATTCCAGCTTACACCCAGGACACGCACCTGTGATAGAGAGACTGGGCCCACGTTTACCTCTGTAACCCCATGAGCAAGTAAATCAGAAGGTAACGTGGAAAGAGCTTGGGAAGAATTTGATACCCAAGATCTCATCTCGAAACCAGCTGCGTCATTAATAGTGATTATGTTGGTTGATAAACATGCAGCTTCATGCTCATTATCACAGCTTCCAAGGTAATCATCCATGTACGTATTCTGAATAATCGCCGCTGAAGCATCAGGGTACTCCTGTTGATGTTCGATGGCATTCCTATTCTTAAGATATAACCCTGTACAAGGGCTGGATACCGCACCAAAAATCATTGACGACATGCGGTATTCCAACAATGGTTGTTTGGGGTCCTCAACGTCACGCCAAAAAAACGTTGAGCATCCCTGTCCTCTGGTCTAATTTTAACCTGGGGGAACATTTCGCGAATGTCGGCTGAAAGGCCAATTCGCCCTTCCCTAAACCGCATTAGAATTGCAAGAAGAGGCTGAAGCAGATCTGGACCTGTTATGAGTAAAGAATTCAAACTTACACCTTCAAACTTTGCCGCAGCATCAAAAACCACACGCAGCTTCTTCTTCTGAGGATGAACCACCCCAAAGTGAGGGAGATACCAAGTGGTTCTAGAGGGCACTATTGGGATGTTATTACATACCTCTGCGTAACCCTTCTCCAACATCGCTTGAATATTCTGTTTATATCTGCCAGCATATTCCGAATCTTTTGACAACTTACGTTCCAGCGTTTTGAAACGTGACAGAGCGAGTTCTCGACTATCCGGGATACATCCTATGTTGTCACGCCATAACAAACCAGTTTGGAAACGACCTGAAGGCAGACGCTGAGTAGTCTCCTCCAACAACTTCAAAGCTCTTTTATCGTCAGGAGAGTGACAGTCCGTAGCTTGTATGCCAATAGAATCGTACTTGTAATACTCTTTGATGAGAGTGTCCAATGCATAATCAGCAGGTTCATGCTCCACAGTGACGTGATTAACGAAGTTTACTGGCTTGGACTTACTTGAGGAAAACCCGTACAAAACCCAACCCAAAGGGGTCAAAACGGCAGCAGGTTGAGATGGAGTGCCACATCGAATTGTCTTCGAGTATGTGAGGTGCCAATTATATATGCCAATCAAAAGCGTAGGCTTTGCGTCATCATAGCACAGAGTATCAGCTAAATCGCTCAAATATTCATAGTCTGTGATCCGCTCCGAGGATGCAGATTGACTTGTTATTGCTAGGTTTGGAATAGATCGAACAGTTAGCTTATGAATATCTGAACTATGACGACCTTTCACCATGATATTCACAAAACTTACCTCTAAATCTTTAGTGAGACCGCCAATGCAATTAACACGAATAGGTTCCTTAGGACCTATCGCGCCGATGGTGTCTGCCACAGATTGATCAATAAATGAAGCGATGGCCCCGTCATCCAAGAGAGCAAAGGTATCTATGCTACCTAGGGGACCGCTAATACTAACTGGAATTACCTTGAGTAACGGCCTCTGTTCCGTAGGATGGGAACTGTGAGATACAATCGTGACCACTGGCTCCTTTTCGGGCTGGCTGGCTGTTTGGGCAGGTTGATCTGTGAGCTCCGTAATAGTGGTGTGAAGAGTTTCCGTACTTACCGGGTGAAGTAAGGTGTTGTGCATCCGACTGTACTGACACCCGACAACTTGACAAGATTTTTCGCACCTTCTGTACTTGTGTACGCCTTTGGTTAGACAACGGAAACAAACCTTATTCTTTTTGGCCCACCGCCAGCGATCGTCTATGGATTGTGACATGAATTTTTCACAGTCTGTGACAACATGAGTCTTGTCCATGCAGTAACTACACTCTATGGTAGACTTCGAAGAAGTTGTATATACTTTGGCAGGTTGCTTAGCAACTGAAATAATTTGGTTTTTGACGTTCGCCTGACCGTCACGATTTTCACCAAAATCATTCGCATAAACTAAACCAAATTTCAACAATTTGGTTGACTCAGTGTCCAAAAAATCTGCCAAAAGCTCAAGCTTCAACTTACCAGATTCTTGTGTTGAGGCAAAACCCGCCCACCTGTACCTTAATGTTGGCGTGAGCTTACCTATGACAGTATTGGCGAGTTCCGGAGAGGCCAGGTACTCATGCTGGCGAAGCTCACGGATCACCTCCACGCAATTACGAATGCGGCAAGCGAAGACGTTCAAGTCTCGAGCAGACTCCTGGAGAGCTAACCTAGGAAGGGACCTCAAAATAGACAGCTGCTGAAGCACAATGAACTCTGGCCGACCAAAGCGAGTCTCTAGGGAACTCATCACCTGATTTGGGTCGACGGCGCTCATCAGCAACGCCGAGACAGCTTCCCTCGCGACACCCTGCAGCGCCTTGTCCAGCCTGGCTAGGTTTTCTTCTTGACTAAACCTAGCCTGCGTTCGTTCAAAGATTTTCTTGAAACGCAGCCACTCGGATGCGCGGCCGTCAAAGTTTATTAGTGAACCACCAACCTCTTGCTCGCCAGGTCGATGATTTCCGCCAGGTGTAATAAAGGATTCTGTGTACCTACATTACTAATGTTTTTATTTTTGTTATCACATATACAATTCTGTAAATTAGTGTGGTGAGTACTAAACGGTAGTGTATGAGTAGTGTTTCCTTGTACAAGAGCGCCCCCCGGGCGCGATGCCGCATCCGCATGGACGCCTTCCAAGCGCGACGTCGCGTTCGCGAGGACGGCGGCGCTGGCTGCTACTCGTACCGGAAACTCCGTCCACGTGGCGCCGTCAGGTCCCGTCTCCGGGATGAAAGCAGACGGCTGTGGTTTACAATCAGTCGGTCTGAAATTAAAGTCATCCTCTAAATTCTCACCGTTTAAAACAGCTTTATAATCGGCAGAATCCACTAACCATTTATGCGTCGAAATGCTTCGATCTGCAGCGCTTGTAGCGCTGCTCCGGATATCTGCCAACTCTGCCTTCAACTCTAGTTCTGCGGCCCGTTGTTCTATCTGAGCTAGGCGGCGAGCTGCTTGCCGGCGAGCGTCCTCCCGCTCTCGTTCTTTCTCAACTAGGGCGCGCTCAATATCTGCTTGCCTGCGAGCGTGCCTAGCCAACGCGGCAAGCCTTAAAGCTTTTTCGGACGAATCTGAAGCCCTTGAGCATCTGGCCTTGGTTCGGCAAGGAGATACACTCCTAATTACTCCACCGGTAATCGCTACAGTCGGTACTGGCTGCAGAGGGCAGGGCAGATCTATCAACGGTATCTCTGAGCCCAAAACACTTTGGGTACCGCCCGGAAGAACCGCCGCCACAGGTTCAGCCTGTGCATCAGGAGCGACGACTTCCACAGTGGGTGGTTGACCCGGGACAGAGACGGATTGATCCTGCTCTCTCAACTGCTTCTGCTTACCAGTCCTAGCCCTGGTCACAGACCTTGTGATGGGCATGGTCACTTGTCTGTACACTTTTGATCACTTTTCGGCAGTGTTCACTAGGCACGTTCACTATGTTTCACGTTTACTTCTGACACCAAATTATGTTGCGGACCAAATTAAAACTGCATATCCATTTCATTCAGAGTTTATTTTCCGACTGACAAATCAAAATCATTTATTTTTAGACATCACAGAAAAAGGAACTAAATTTAAAATATCTACTATTTTCTCACCAGCCAGCCTCCCTCAAGTTCTGAAGGAGGCTGGCGTGGTAGGTGCGGAAGGTTGGTCGCCAACAGTGCTGTCAAATACGGTTAATAGTTCCATGCTTTTCTGAGAGCATAAATTCGTGCCAACCAAAGATAAGGTTGGCTATGGTCAAGAACGTAGTTTATATGATGATATAATTATAAAATGATCCTTGAGATTTCAATGACTACAATATTATTTGAATTTGAAAATTACAGGGGTTAAGGCGCTACAAGTTCAACGTAAATTTTTGTATGAGACGAAGAAGGCGAGAGCACGCTTCATATACCGTATTTTTGTGTATGCAACAATAATATAAAAATGCCCTTTAAAGTGTTGTTAAATTTTGTTGCTGAATTCACTAACTTAATTAACAAATGTTTCAAAAATTAAAACTTTTAAGAAGTATAAAATAGGATTTCAAGTTTAAAAACCTTTGTCTTTGTTTATCGAGTGAAGTAATTCAAATAGTGTATTGAATTCATGATTTCACTAGATAATGAGCTTAAATACCATATATTTTTTCCTTCTAGGAAAGTATAAGAAACTCTTATCAAAAACTAAAAAATTCTAGAGGTCATTACAGACATTGCGTGAACCTATAGCACCTTAAAACATGTTTATGGGCACGGGAATTCAATTCAAACGATGACCATAATATACCTGCATCTTATATATGGCTTACACGCGATAGAGTCAGCTGCCCGCGTGCTCGAGTAATATAATTGTAAACCGACGATATTACTCCACGCCTTAAACCGGTTAAAAGTATAAATCTGAATTGTTTTTATTGCTGCCGAAAGTGGGAAAACGAGGGTAAAAAATAAACAGCACGTTGCTGTCGCGAGCGAGCGAATTTCCGGCTCACTGCCATTCGGGACGTTTCAATTTTACAAAAATATATAAACTTGTGCCTTCTGCGTCTGGCTCGCAACAATCGCTCGATTTATGAAGTTTGTAATCGCTCAGCGATGAAATCGGTTTGCGCAAAATATTTACAAATATTCAGGACTTTCTGTTTTTTTGTTTATGTGTGCTGTCCTTTTGTAAATAGACTATATGATTTGGGATCTTCACTAAAAATTGTATTTGTTAGACAGATTATGAACCTATTATATGATGATACACGGACGTAAAAGTATCGCAAACTCATGACGATGGAAACCCGCGCCGTTTTGTATTACAATGTACTATTATACTCGAGTTGTTTTTTTTTACCTAATGAATATCTACACATATCTATAAAACTATTAAAATAACCTGAATAGATGGCGTCTCTATGACATGTGATCGCTTTGGATTTCTGTTATGGTGTTGTACATGTTTCTTAATAAATAAATAAATAATAAATAAATAAATAAATGTAGCCGTTCGTCTCTTTGATCCGACTTTTTGTCGCTGTTTACACAAAGAGATTCGTATCGTTTTTAATTTCCCCTCGGAATTATACCGACGCTAATATTTTACGTGAAATCACAATTCCGCACAAAAAATATTCTGTTCCTCCCGCTGGGGAAAACTCTCATAAAGTGCTCTTATATTTATAGATATTTTATAGAGACAGTTACCGAAGACAAGTCGAAATTTATCTCGCTTATCCCGACCGCTTCGCCGTCTCGCTCTGAAATGGGGAGACCTTTGTATTTTTTTATTCGCGAATAAATGGTTTCAAATTAGTGTTTTCTGTGGGGTGCTTTTATTACATTCTTTTGTGATTCTTCATTTAGCGTTCCAAGAGTAGATTTATATAAATATGCAATAAAATAGAATTAAATTGAGGTAACGGTTTATAAATACACTAATTATATTAAAATTACAATATAAATCCTCTGCTCTGATACACCTTCTGCTATCCTGGATGTTGCTACCGACGGTAAAAAGAGGCCCATTGGAGGCTCTGACTACCCTTTCGGGGAAAAAGGCATGTATGTATGTATATCTGCTAAACATTGATGCCTTCCTAATTGTTTATCATCACATTAACACGTCTTATATTTTATTGATTAATGTATAAAGAAACACGAAATTAAATAATTCATTATGTTTCTTTCTACCCGGAGAGTTGAAGTAAATAAAAATTAACATAACGAACAGAGCGTACGCTGCGCTCGTAGAAATCGCTTTCTAGAGCGAGTTGGCTCTGGCTACTCTACATCTCGGCTGCATTTATCGCAGTCGTAAAGCAATAAGTTATAAAACGAATATAAATCAATCGGTTTATGGTTGTTTTACTGCTTTTCGCGAATGTGCTATTGCTATGGACGGATGCAACGAACACGCACCTATAATATCTAAGAGAGCTAGATTAACGTCCAGTCGATAATGACGTCTGCTAAAGTTCCACCAATCAATGACATTCGAAACAAAACATAATGCAGTTGAAATACCAGTTATATAATTTTAAATTGCAAACACAATAAATACTCTGGATAAAGTACATTTATAGTGCGGTTCAATTCCATAGCTAACTTACAAACTTATTAGAGAGTCTGTAGAGCAAGCAGTAATAGAGCGCGATAAAAATGCTTATTAAAATATTTACGCTTAGATCTCTATCGGCAAACGAAGATAATAAATTATTGAGATAACTCCGTTTTGTCGTTTAAACATGTTAACAACTTTCTAACATGAAGTAATTTTCCGAATGATGTATTTTTCCGCGTGCAGCGTCAGACGGCAGCTAACATGTGTAGCATCCAAAATATACTCTGCTAGGTAGATAGTTGGGCGGGCGGGCTCCGGGCGGCGGGCGCGTGCGCGCGCGGGGCGACGGCGGCCGACGACCGCGCGCCATTCTCGCCCCAGCCGCCGGGCGACAAGGTCGTCCATCCACGCCCGACGACGATCACTTCTTTGTCTCGCGATCGCGATCTAAACATACAACTGCTGTTATTTTTGCTCTGTGACGGACCATTTACTGAAGCCGTATTGGATGCCACCCTTTGGATTTCAGTGCACACGGATTGCAGTGATTTGTCATGGATTATTTTTGATGTGTATCATTAGATTTAAAAGTTTTGAACAAAGTTCGTGTGACGCCGATTTGGTCGTATTGTAGACGGATAACTCCAGCGAACTCTTAGTTATAAGTGTCAGTGCAATAACAATATAAAACGAATGTTTCTTCTACTCATATAATTTGCTGAAGAAATATTCTAAACAAGTAATTCGATCCGGAAAGAGTTCCAAAAAGTTACCATAGTGAGGATCAAAGATACCCCCAAGAGCCATGCTGAAGGCGGTAGCAAAAAAGAGAGCAAGAGAAAAAACAACAAACAAAAGACGGAGAACAACGTAACCAGCAAGAAAGAGAAGAGCGCGCGGCAAGCTAAGGAAAACGACACTCAGAAACGGTCGTCATCAAAACATGCAGCTAAGGTAAATCGAAATGATGACAAAGAAAAAAAAGGTCACCATCGACTGTGACAGTAATAAACAGAAAACTTGCATCATAATAATAACCAAGCGACGCGGATCGTAATAATGTTATTCAATTTGAATCACAACACAATGCGAAGGCACTCACTCACTGAAAGGATTATTGTCGGTCAACATGCCGTGACTGGAATAGTTTATGCTGCATTTGTAAGATTAATCTAAACAATGAAAAATAACAGCCATTATAGAATTCCCATTTTAATTTACACTTATTTACATTGAAAAACTAATGGAATGGTTATTGCTGTCGGTCACGAAAGAGCATAAACGCGAACCTGCGTCGCTTTTACTGCTATTACGCTTATAACCCCAATAGAGCGTTTTGAGCCACAATAGCAGCGGCGTAATTACAGTAGATTACAAACAACCACTCAGCTGTTGGTTTTATTTTTTATTGCTTACTATTAGCGGCTATATCTAGGTTAATTAGCGCCTTTGACTCCGTGATACGATTTATGATATCGTTGCTAGTTTTGATTGTCTTGTCGACATTACAAAATAATGTTTCCGTTCTAAAGCGATTATGTGAATTATTTAGGTATTATTATTGACCAGCTTTATTTGTATCGCTGTCAGTAGTTGTAAGTACTAATAATGATTTGATTACCCATATAAATTAACGAGCATCGATTTTTAAACACCAGACTTACAACTTAACTTCTAGCAAAGCATAATAGACGAGCGAACTTTGCTCGGAACTGGTATTTTTTAGACCTAGATTTTTTCTTCTTCAAACCTATCATGTATATTTGATTTCGATTTGTTTTATTCAGACAGACACATACGTTGCTAATTTTGAAGGTTAAGGTTAGGTTTGTACTACTTACATGACTCATAAAAAACGCATTAGTGATTTAGTTTTTACACAGAATATTTGCAAATAACCACTAACTCTACATTTAATTTCGAATGAGCAACAAATTAAAGTTAAGAAAATAAAATAAAAATCGAACAAGTGTCGTAAACACAATTTGCTTTATAAAGTTGTCACATTCACATTCCTCCATAATAAGTTATTTTATTTATTGCAATTGCTCGCTCGGCAACTAGATTATTGATTTTTAAATTAGACCATTAAAGCAATACGAGCACAAAGTTGTTTTTCAATTAGCATGTTGCAGGAAAGTGGATTTTGTTGACATGATCGTGTGAAACCGAAGGTCGTGGAAAACATTCACTGCAAGATAATCTTAAACGTTTGATAATTTCAAAAATGAAAATATAGAACTTTAAATATTGGCGTCGACTATTTTGTTGTGTATTAGGATAAAGATTCAGGGTAACCTAAGCATGAATTTCTAGGCTATCGAAACGACTGCGAATCCATCGCAGATTGACCAACAAAAAAAACAGCCAAGTGCGTGTCGGACCACGCAGGTAAAGGGTTCTGTAGTCTGGTAAACATTCAAAGGTAATAGTAACCGAAAATATTCCATAAATCTTATTCAAAACATATTATCAATTATTATCGCTGAAAGTGTTTTTTAAAGATCTATTTCTATAATTTTTTCAGAATTTTCCACGTCAATCCACCAGGGTTAGATGGGACTAATCCATTGAATAGTTAGAGGGACACACTTTTTACGACTACAAAAATATCTCGCCTTATTTACTTGAATAAAGAAGTCATTTTGAAACTTTTATATGATTTTCGAAGACCTATCTTTCCAAAACAGTCCCAGTCGATTCTATAGCGCCGTAACTGAAGCTTGTATATAATACTTACGATTAGTTAGCGAGACTAATCGAATAAGAGAGTAGAGTAGATAAAATACCTACGATTAGATAGTGAGACTAATCGAATAAGAGAGTAGAGTAGGTAAAATACTTACGATTAGTTAGCGAGACTATAAGAGAGTAAAATAAATAAATTAAATAAAAGCTTTATTCAGACCTTGCACAACAGAAATTAACTTAAATGTTACAAATTTTTATAATTTCAATATTTGGTTTGTTTGTTAGTAGTTTTAGGTAGAGTTTCTTAAATTAAGTGTTATTTTTATTTTGTAGGATTATTTAATGTTACTAGTTTTCTGTGCACGGACCGCGTTTAGCGGTAAAAGCCTCCTCCAGCTCTTTCCACTCTCTCTGTCTCTAGCGGCTCTACTCCATTCATTGCCTGCTACTTCTACTATGTCGTCGCTCCATCTCTTGTAAGGCCTACCTGGCTTACGTTTCTTGTGGATTGGGTACCAGTTTGTTACGGTTTTGGACCATCTTTCATCTTTAACTCGCTGGACGTGTCCAGCCCATTTCCACTTCAATTGCAAAACTCTTTTCACTGCGTCTTTAGCCTTGGTCTTCTTCCTTATTAAACTGTTCTTAACCCTATCTTTCAATTTTAGGCCTAGGTAGCTCCTTTCCATACCTCTCTGGCATACTTTGATCCTTTCCAGATTATGCACAGTCAGAGGCCATGTTTGGCAGGCGTATGTGAGGAGTAGAGTAGATAAAACACTTACGATTAGTTAGCGAGACTAATCGAATAAGAGAGTAGAGTAGATAAAATACATACGATTAGATAGTGAGACTAATCGAATAAGAGAGTAGAGTAGGTAAAATACTTACGATTAGTTAGCGAGACTAATGGCATAAGAGAGTAGAGTAGATAAAATACTTACGATTAGTTAGCGAGACTAATCGAATAAGAGAGTAGAGTAGAGAAAATACTTACGATTAGTTAGCGAGACGAGACTAATCGAATAAGAGAGTAGAGTAGAGAAAATACTTACGATTAGTTAGCGAGACTAATCGCATAAGAGAGTAGAGTAGATAAAATACTTACGATTAATTAGCGAGACTAATCGAATAAGAGAGTAGAGTAGAGAAAATACTTACGATTAGTTAGCGAGACGAGACTAATCGAATAAGAGAGTAGAGTAGTGGAGATCAGTAGAGAATTATACGATAACATGACCCACCATTTCATTACTACATACCAGAGTGGAGGGACAGTAGTAGTAGAGCTTTTTCGTGAAAGACTTCGTCCGGGGACGTGCTACCACTATAACTATTTATATCGCAAAGCAGCAGTGCTCGCATTGCTGTGTTCGATTTAAAAGGACGGTGTCTGTGAAAATACAGGCACGTCATGATACTTTTCATGTTTGTCTCAGGGTGGCGGGATCAGCGCAATGCCACATAGGGTGCGTCCTAGGTGGACGTGACCTATGAGGTAATGCATTGTTAGACAGAGGTTACCGCTTAACATCTGCTTGTTCAGTAATTTATTCAAATAACAAGAAATGTAATAATATAATGTAATAGAATTACGTCCGCAATTATAGATGATAACATTTTATTCATGTGATTGGTACACACATTATAACACTCCATTCTCCACTCTTGAAAACTACTGCACCGATTTTGATAAAACTCGCACTGTTCTCTGAGTTGAAAGATACTAAATCCAATCAATAAAAGCAATTTGACTTCTAGTTTCTTAGAAGTATGTGGACAAACATACATATACACTTTGAAATTTGGCACTCCTGTTTAGAAACCAACATAGACTAAAATAGGTATCAAAATATTGTGCAATTCCAACAATACATACATACATAGACACTCGCCTTTTTCCCCGAAGGGGGGTAGGCAGAGCCTCAGTGGGCCTCTTTTCACAGTGGTTTGCACCATCGTGCAATATAGACGTGACAAGTGGTGAGTCCATCGCCGTCATTGCTTCCCACGACTGACTCTAACGCTTTCTTCCAGTAATAACACATTCCATAATAAGCTAGCAGTCAGGACAAATCTTATCAACAAGTCCGGGTAATCCCTTTGTCGGCGTTTACGACCTCTACGGGAGGAGACGGATGGGTATATTCTTAGGCCGGACACACCTCAGCCTCAATTATATACATTCCAACAATATTGTATACATACGGGCTAAAATGAACGATAACCACCTTTTTTTGGAAATAAAAAGACATTTTTACTAGTAATATATAAATGCAGGACTGTACGATAGAATATCAAACCATGCGAACTCACCACTGGTGGGGTATTAGTAATCGCCACACATCCTCAATACATGTTGCCTATCTGCTTGTCATTCATGAACTGTAACTGCGCACAAATTTAGTATGCAGCATTAAATTCAGGTCATGAACAAACAACTTTTAACTAAAAATTCACGGCAGGTCTCGTACTTTAAAAGCTAATGCTTGGTATGTACGTCTCGGTTTTAATTAACGTCTTGCATTGGTTGAATTGTGTCTAACAATTAGGTAATACAATATTTTATTTTATTTTTTATTTGAACAGATCACGAAGCCAGCCTATGTCCCACCTGATGTTAGGCAGTAACCTCTGCCTATAACAATGCATTACCTCACAGGTAGGGCTTGCATTATCCGTAAACGTTTACTATCCGGATAATATGGCTAGTAGTGAACTTTAGTATTCGGATATCCGGATTTTCCGGATAATACGGATAATTTCGGAAAAGCTTTAAAAAAAGAAAAGAAGATGGTTATATCATGGTTAGCTTTATTCATGTAAATATGAATCACTTTAACCAATTCGGTGGCTCTTATGGTAAAATTAAAACTACTATCATAGTAATAATGTGATCATAAGGTACTCTATCAAAAAAAAACATAAACAAATTAAAAAAAAAAACGTTTCTTCTATTCATGTTAACACTTATCTTCTCGAAATAACAATTTTTATTTCAATAAAGCAAAACTTGCATTTAAAATTTTGTTAGCTAGGTCTCATCTCCGGTAAAACGCGATTTCCGTGTTTTCACGCATTTTACAAACACCTAGCTAAGCTAGGTCCCTCAGGTACTTTATGTATATGTGACAAACATGTAAAAGAAGGGATCAGTATTTTAAATTTAGATTTTTATCGATTTTTTTTGATGAATTTCACTATCCGTTTTATCCGAATTATCCGGATATAGCGGATGTCATTATCCGGATTTGAAAATTGGCGGATATCCGGATATCTGGATTGCAAGCCCTACTCACAGGTTACTTCCACTTAGGACGCACCCCATGCTGCATATGAAAAGTCTCATGTTCCTGTAAATTTTAAAGAGTAAGGTGCCCCTTACCCTCCCCTTCTTACCCTCAGGATATTTTGTATTCTAGTTGTATGTCAACTTTCGAAAATGGAATACTAGTGTCTAGTCGAGGAAAGTTATGGAATTCTAAGCGACATGATCGTAATGTCTATTACGTACTATTATCTCCACAAATGCGCTTTTTTGCAATACTTTTGTAGGCCTTCAATTAATTTTTATCGCCACCAATGTTAGTAGCAATGAATACCAAATACTAAAGATTACAGGTTTTTTTATAGCCCTACTGTTTTTATTATTATTTCTATTGTCAGTTTTCGCTTCCGATTCTAGATCATCCTGTTTCTTAGACTTGTTACCTACCTCGTAAAAACTATTCTAGTCTGAAACGCAAGTAAGTAGAAGAAGTTCTACGTAAAAATTGCTGTTTTTTCTCGGACAAATAATGAATGAAATTATTTTCCAATGTGGTTGAAATAAAATTGTATAATGACCTTTGTTTGGGATTTGCATAGCCTGTAGATTTAAAATCAAACAACATAATAATTTTTGAATACCTATCATGTAATTATTGTTCATTTTTTAGGGTTCCTTACCCAAAGGGTAAAACGGGACCCTATTACTAAGACTCCGCTGTCCGTCCGTCTGTCTATTTGTCTGTCCGTCTGTCACCAGCCTGTATCTCATGAACCGTGATAGTTAGACTGTTGAAATTTTCACAGATAATGTATTTCTGTAGCCGCTATAACAACAAATACTAAAAAAACATAATAAAATATATATTTAAGGGGGCTCCCATACAACAAACGTGATTTTTTTGTTCTTTTTTTACGTAAAACTGCCTTATTTAGTCATGATCCCACGCTAGGATTCCCTGTGTCGTGGACTCGTGGGTATCAAGAACTAAGAGTACCATGACCCATCCAGATCCTGATCAGATATTTTCAAATCATGCAAACATTTGTTCCGTAGGACAAATCGAACCCGCACCTTTCGCGTCTCAGGCGGCTACTCACCCGCCTCGTAACGGAGGTAGCTTTTCTCTACCTTTACTCTACTTACCTGTTCTTTTTTATCTGAAACTACATTTTTAAATTTATACGAATCCACAGGAATGAGAAATGTGTTGAAAACAAAATATGTTTTAAATGCATACCTAATTGATAGTCATTCCGAAAGGCAGGTTGCCAAATTTACTGACCGACTCATTGCCAATTTTAAATTCTATAATAAATTACTGGTGTTTATTATAATGGCTATGAATAATTCATCAAACTTTAATCTAAAAGACGTTCGATCGTAACTTTTTATAGCAGACCCTTGCATGGAACTTGTTATACTGCATTTCGTATTATAATTATTATCCTATACATCTCTATTTGGTTTTATAGCTATAATTTTAATGACAGGTACCTACGATGTTGAAAATCTCGCATCTTATTTAAATTTAATGAATAGAATTTTGTCAAGTTCGTGATCCTTCGCGCGAACTCATCGTATAGATTACTTTCTTCTTGAATTTTAAGTTCCATCCTATTAAAAGTTTGTGAAAGTATTAGAATTTCGAATGAGGGGTGAAAAGCTATCACGGTATTTTTTTCTTGCCTCCTTCATTTTCCAGACGAGCAGAAGAAAAGCGGGGAAACTGACATTATGGAAGCGACATCAGATGTTCTTTTAAATTATGTTTTATTCATGTAGGAGAATATGTTAAATAATTTACAAGAAACAACTCTGCTAAAAAGAATATTTAAAATTTAGATCATGTAAATATTCTTAGTTTATTTTGACAACGTTGACTAATGCGGTCGTTTATTTTTATAGCTAGTTTATTATAGAGTCGCGTGTGTTGGTGCTCGGAGGTGGGCTCACGCGGCTATTATTACTGCCGACACGACATCACTCAACGCGCTAATATCTCACTGAATTATTATCTCTTTTATGTAACATACTTCTGACAGCTAGCCAACTTTCACGGACGTTGACGGACATCCCTTAAAATACGCACATAATTATTATCGACGACAAAATGCCAGGGGTCTCGTTCGCCAATCAATCGATATGCAAGACCAGTTTGAGTGTCACAATTTCCTTTCCTATTCCTAATAGTTTGTGATTGGTGTAAAGTTGTGGCATATTGGTTTTGATTGCGCCTATGAAGAATGTCGCCGCACAATCGCTATAAATTAATTCAATTTCAATTGAATCAAGCTTGAGCTTAATAAACGATAAACTTCGTGTCTTGCACCTGTGCTCCTATAATAGACTTCATTAAAATTGCGGCGTCAGTAGCTATTTTTTGTCGCGCAGCGTGCGTTCTTCGCGAGTATTGTGTCGAGAATAAAAAGGGGTGGTTTAATACACGCGGCACCTTTGAATACCCTCGGCGCAGAGACACCGGACGCGAAGCAGCCGCCAGCCGATGGACGCGGCTGGCACGCGCGGCCCATACTTGATTTATCACTCCATTGTTGCGGACCGACGACCCACCCCCCACCGGATAAGGCTAAACATTTAATTGCCGGAACGCTCCCGAAACGATTTGTTCTCCCCTTCACTCAATGCGATCGATTGACTATTTTCTTCCGGCCCACTTGGATGTTTAAGCGAGAATCTGTAAAATTTCACACCTCTTTATTGTGATTTATTTTGTGCTGAAAGTCGAAAATAGTTTTTATTCTAACACTTCCTTATACATAACAATTTACTTGTACATAGCAGTGTTGTTCTATGTAGAGAGATACGCTTATAACTCTGTTTAGAGTTTAGACCGATTCACTTTTATAAAGAACTGAAAGCTAAGAAATTTTCTATTATAATAGATACAAATCCAACTATCAAATAATTGTAAACTTATAAGCATTTATATTGTAGTTGAACTCTACCAGATACAGGAACGCGTGTTGTTTCATTTTCCTGTGAGCTATGAGCTCACGCTCAAGGGTTTTACTGCCATCCTCGTAAAATTAATGAAGATACACTCTATCATTGCATTAATTAAGCGCGCTGTAAAGTTTACGCTACAGCATAATCGTATGTAGCTATGCTTACAATAAGCACCGGTTATTATATATATATTGGCCACAGTACAGCGTCCACTAATAAAATGGGGTTTAAGAGACAATGCTACTTAAATTGCGTGGATCGTAAACGGCGCGGTTACCCAACTAGTTTTATTGAGTCGTTCTCGCGCCCGCTCGTAAATATCCCTCGGTAATTACTTTCCATTCCCTTTAAATTTCCAGCGAACGAACGCCCGTGCCGCTCATAAAATAATTGAAAATATTTTGCTCCTGCGAGATAAAACCGAGATTTTGTTTGACTTTCCTAAAAGTAAATGTTTTCTTAGCGAAAAATTTATGATGCTCTCGAGAAATTACGAATTTTGTTATTCAATTAGTAGACTGTCTAAAATTAAGCAAATAAATTGAAATATTATTCAAGTTCTCACGGTTAACAGACTCATTAATATTGAAAGCAATGTTATTTTAGTGTCGTTATTTTTTTTGGTCATATCTCCATTAACATATTTTTGTGTGTCAGCCTAGAATTGAGATTCGTCTGATGAATATAGAAATCCGTAGGCGGTTATTGTGTTAGCTCTGAACAATAGTAATACAGAGTGAGAATACTAATAGGTACATAATAGGGGACGTCTCGCTGTCGTCATCACTTAGCCTTTTCATGTCCACTTACGATCTTTCATTTCCATAAGAAGCAAAATATGATTTTGCACACATTTACCTTATTACAGTGGGAACAGAATACACAGAAGGGAAATAAACTAATGTAGCTTGTTGTCTTATAAAACTTTATTGAGTAAACTGGTGTCATTTGATGGTCTGCGAATCAGAAATTAAACTAATCTTTAAGTCGATAAGTAACCTAAAATTAGGAGGTCAATGCGTTTTGAAAGAAGCATCTATCTTAACGACATCCACGGGAGACGGAGGGGTCTATTCTTAGGCCGGAGACACCAGAACACAAGGGACCACGACTAAGGGATTACCCGGACTTGTTGCTAAGATTCGTTGGTATAAGATTTGTCCTAGCTGCTAGCTTATTATGGAATGTGTTATTACCTACTGGAAGAAAGCGTTAGCCGAGTCAGTCGTGGGAGGCAATGGCGGCGATGAGCTCACTACTTGTCACGTCTATATTCCACGATGGTGCAACCCACTGTGAAAGGAGGCCCATTGAGGCTCTGTCTACCCTTTCGGGGAAAAAGGCGTGTGTCTAGGTAGGTATATATTTTAACGACGTCTATTTAAGGCCAATTCAGTTCGAACTTCAGTGTAGCGCTTACGACAAAAGCACAGCGCCTGATTTCTATTGATTCAGGTTTTTATTGGTTTTTAATATTTATTCCACTTCAAAAGAACTAAAATTTAAATTTGGGAGGTTGATTCACTAGTAGATGCCAATTACATTATTTTGGGTATGTTTTCATATCGTATTAGTAGGTATTACACTAATATTTTTTTATAAACCTACAAAATTACCAATTTTTAAGTTTTTTTTCGATCGAGCTAAATAAATACGAATGCTTCCGGTCTGTCAGGACCTTTTTTTTATCGTTTATATCGTGTTTAAGGCACCTACAAGAATAAGATAATATCCTGAACTTCTATGTTAGCTTTTTTTTTCAGAATTGTAATCTCTTTATTTACGAAATAAAACTTGTTTTCAAAATGAACGTTTGGTTTAATACACCTTAATAGCGTTGTAATTCGGAGATTTATGAAGCAAGGTTACGAAGGTTATCCTATCTAACCGGATTTATTTCTTTGTTTCAGGCTAGTCCCGATAACAGCAGAAATGCTTCACCCAGATACCACGATGTATCCATGGAGGATGTAAGCTATTTACCTACTTTCTTAGCTTTTCGTTTTATGTAACAAAAGATGCCATACTCAGCAGTAGATGATTCCAGCCTGGTGAAAAGCATAATTTGGTTTCTACAGAACTCAACCTTACACTACAATTTTTTTGTATGCTACCTGAATGACGGTACAAGCAGATGGCCCACCTGATGTTAAGCAGTAACCTCTGCCTATGAACAGTGCATTACCTCATAGGTCACGTCCACCTAGGACGCGCCCTATGTGGCATTGCACTGCGCCCGCCACCCTGAGACATTAAGATGAAAAGTCGCATGTGCCTGTAATTTCACCGGCACCCTTACCCTTCAAACCGGAACACAGCAATGCGAGCACTACTGCTTTGCGGCAGAAATAGGTATGGTGGTAGTACTTCCCAGGACGAACTCTTTCACAAAAAAGCTCTACTTCTACTAAACACCATCTATCAGTTACTTCTGAAAGGGTGCAGCTATATTTAGGATTTGTCGTGGTCATGTTTGCAGGCATCGGAAGCTGGCTCTCTGTTCCGGGTGACGAGCGCGGCGGGCGCCGGCTGCGGCAAGAACGAACTGGTGGCGCGGGGCGGGAGCGGCGGTGCGCTGGCTCTCTCGCGGGCACCCGTCGGCGGCAGCGCTAGCCCCGCGCCAGCGCCGCTGCCGCAGCCCGCGCCCAGCCCCGCGCCCGCCGCGCTGCCGCCGCCCGCGCTGCCGCCGCCGCACTTCCGCGCCGACACGCCGCACCGCCCCAATGGCGCGCACATCCCCGCCATCGACGGACACGCCGCCGCCGCCGCCACGCAGATCCCCGCCAAGCCGGTGGGCGCCGCCTCCGGGCCCGACACGCCCGAGCGGCCCGCCACCAACACCAGCAAGCTGCAGCCGGGCGCGCGCGCTGCCGCCGACAGCCCCACGCCCGCGCCGCCCGCACCGCTGTTCCCCTCGCACGCCGCCTACCAGTCGCACGCGGCCGCCGCGCTGCCCGACTACCGGCATACGAATCATGAAACGCGAACCGAGAAGCCCCCCGAGCAGCCGCCGCTGCCGGCGCCGCTCGACCTGCACGCGCACCCCGCGCCGCGCCCCCAGCCTGCCGCCGCGCCGCCGCACCCCACTCTGCCGGCCCGCGCGCCGCTCGCGCACCCGCAGCCCAGCCCGGCCGCGGCCGACGTGGAGATGCGCAGCCCTGCGACGCCGACCACCACCCAGTCCCCTTCCGTTCCTACCTCGTTCCCGGGTCGAGCCAACGGCGTGTCTCCGGTGAGCGCGCCGCACTCGACGCCTGCCGCGGTTCCTACCTGTCTTCCGAGTCACACTCTCTCCGGGCGGCCGGTCTCTCCGGCCGCGCCGACGTCTCGCCCGTACCCCTCTCCGGCTATCGGCTCTAGTCACTCTAACTCAAGTATGAGTTCCAGTATTCACGGCCACGCAATGCCACCCTTCCAGAATCAGGCGAGTCTACAGAAACATTCCGTTCAGTCGGTGTACGCGAGCAGACCCCCGCACCTCGCGCCCTTCGGCGTGCCGCCGAGTCACCAGCCCGCCGCCACCTACACGAGCCACTCGATGAATAGTCATTCCATCGCGAGCCACGCGTCCAGCCACCTCGTCCCGCACCCGATGAGCCATCCCCACGCGATGCCGGCGCCAAACCACCTCGGGCCGCTGCCTCTACCGCCCGTGGCGAGCACCACGTCAACTACTCTGTCGAGTTACACGTCGAGTATGAAACATCCTGGGCTAGGAGTACCGCCGCACGCCGGCCCCCTCGCGCCGCCCGCCTCCATGCATCATACGACGGCTCACGTGGATCTGACTACTTCCAGCAGCACGCCCGTTGTCACATCAGCGACGAATCCTAACGTCGGGCATCCACCCCTAGCGCCTCCAGTGGTCGACTCGCGGCAACCTGCTCCAGCGGAACTGCCCGCGCGGACCGACAGCCCGGCCATAGTCAGTTCGGGTCTCGCCACCAATGGATTCCCGCCGCCTGCCGTGTACTCGGGCACTGCTTACCCGCCGTTGTACGCACCCTACGCAACCACGCTTCAACACAGTCCATATCTGCCTCCAGCTGCGGCTTCGCCTAGAAACTCTGCTGATACGGTAAGCTACGAAACTAAACCTTCCTACCTTTTTTATTATGCAGATGTTGTATCAGATCTGAAGCTCTGCCTCTTAACTTGTAAACTTCACCAGCGAACCGGAGTATAATGTCGCTTGGCGCAGAAATAGGTATACTACGGTAATACTTCTGAAAACTATTTCACTACTTCACTACTATTTTCCTTTTGTGCTGTTGGAATGCACTAAGAAAGTCATTCACGAAAATATAAAGGGGTGCAGCTGGGATTGAAGCTATTGAAACGGGCGAAGTCGCTAAACAACCTTGAACTGCTATGAGTTATGAAGCTCTATTCGTGCTTTTTCCAGAGAACAAGTCTGTCCGCATCCCCGCTGGTGGCGCCGAAGACGCCAAAAGGCGTGCGGCCGCACACTCCGGGCTCCACGGGCGCGGCGGGCTCTGCGCTCGCCCCGTACTCACCGGGGCCCAGTCCGACCAGGGAACGGGAAAGTTTCAGGTTCGTTTCACACCTTGAAAAATCATACAAGTAATACATTACAAAATAAACAGACTCAACCGATTAGGTAAGGTCAGACACTTACGTGTTTGCTCCGTAATTAGCAAGTTGAAGTGGCAATGGGCAGCCCATATAGCTTGCAGACCTGGCAACCGTTGGAGAATTAAGGTTCTCAACCACACACATAACCATACACAGCAATGCGAGCATCTGCTTTGCGGAATGCCTTGTCTGTTAATTTTTGTTGGTCTATCTAAGTGCACCACCTGGCAGAATTTGATCCTAGCCAATCAAGAGTATACCTAACAGCCTGCTGATATTTAAGATCAGCGTATTGGAAATTTTGGTGGCACGGATCTACATTTTTCTCAGCTCAGAAAATACCCAGAACACCCTGAACAAATATCTGCAGATCGTACAAATATTTGTTCCGAGGCGGGAATCGAACCCGCAACCTCCTGCGTCGCAGGCGAACCTTCGCCCGCCGCGCCACAGAGGTTGTCAAGAGGTTTATCAATGCATCGCCTTAAACTTATAAATGTTCCTCTTGTTACCAGCAACATCGGCAGCCTATCGCGCAGCACGCCTGCGTCGAGCGCGCCAGCATCGGCGGCACCACTCGCGCCGTCGCTCATCGCTCCGCTCGCCGCCCCGCTTCCCGCTCCAATCGCCGCTCCCATTCCGGTACGTTTGAATAAGAACTTGGGTTCGTCAGCTCTCAATTTTTGCGGACCTCTCGCCGGTTTGCACGACTGCCCCCAATTACATAATATTTTATACACCCAGATGGGTTTGCTTTTTGCAGTTGGTATTCCAATAAGGTGTGATGAGATAGCAACCTCCACCAAAAAGTGGGCAAAGCCTAAATGAAAAATGTGTACTTGCCTTCTGCTTAGAGGTGCTTGCGGGTCTTAAGGAGACCCGAGGAGGATAGCGTAGCCAAACTGTAAAATACGTATCGTTCGTTATTTTGCTTCCTCATACATACTTTTAATGTTAAAAAAGTATCGAAAGTACTTCTATTTCAAGCATCATGCGTGGAACGAAATGGAATGATCCTGTTAACATGATTTCCGAACGAATTATAAGTGAATGCCAAAAGAAAAAAAAGTATATATAAAAATTTCTTTATGACTTTTTTTAGAACGTTTTCCTTTTTTTGCCAGTCAGTGACAGAGTATACGTTAATTTCCTAAAAAAAGTTGCCAACCCTATCTGAGGATATCCTACATGGGGATTAAAGTCTTGCTAAGCCCATGTATTGCCCGGTTTGCTTATGTGGATTTCCTAGCCGTGTGGCGTGTGAATTGAGATGTATATCTATAAAATTATATTATTATAAAATACCGGACAATGTACAAAATATGTCAGATAACTCATTCAAATTATTTATAATAATAATAATAATATATAAAAGGACATTTAAATAATAAAAGTTATAATAAGTTGAACAAAGCTTTTGCTGATAAAACGGATAATTTAATAAATTATAATTTAATAATGTTGATAAATTTATGGAAATGAGATTATTGAAATATTTTAATGGTTAATTATAATATTAAATTATTATAATTGACGATGCTTTTGCAGATAACTTATGGCTTGTTATATAACTGAGTATTTTTAATGAGTAATTATTAGTGTTTTCTATTTATTGTGTAAAATCCTATAAAAACTGAGGCACCTACTTACCAACTTACTTTGTTAATTTCACTTGTCCATGCACATGCAATATGTCAAAGGACATGAATAACCCCGCCTACTTTCGAAAACATCTTGCCGCATACAGAGAGTCCAAAACGCTTGTGCTCGATTCTGTTTCAATGTTCCCCCACGTAGCCATATTACACCTTTCTTAAATCGGCATGATATGTTAAACATGAAGCACAGGAGGGACTTGCATCTCGCTGTATTGATGTTTGGTGTAGTAAAATGGCATAAGCCGCTTTATCTTTATTCCAAGTTAGTATGGGCTCGAGACTCAAGTATGCGGCTCTGCTGCATTTCGTGGTAGTTTTCGCTTTTGTGCCACGAAGTGCTGGAACTTCTCTTCCCCCTCCATTACATGCTCTTCAAAGTAAGCCTTTCTTTAGGATTAGCTATAAAAAATACTGAGCAGACTTGCAAAAGTCTGTTCTGTGAATTAATTATGACTTGCCTTCTTATATTGATAGCTGTTTATGGCTGCTTCACGGAATCTGACTATTTACCTATGACTATTTTACGTTTATCACATTATTTATTTATTTTATATATTTTTCTGGGGGATTTAATTTAATTTAATTTGGTCTAATTTACGTAGCACTATTTTTATTTTATTTTATTATATTTCGTTCTAGATGTGTTTGTTTCTTCTTTTGATTTTATGTTTTGTTTTGGTATTTATTATTTATTTATTTTTATTTACATACATATTGTTTTTATTAATTTGTGGGTAGGTATGTATGTACCTTGTTTAATTCAGTTTTTTCGTTCATAATGTTCGTGTGTCACCCTGAGCCTTGTGCTGAAAATCAGCGTTGTGAACTCGTTCACAGCACATGCTGAGCTCAGGGCTTTTTGTACAACTATGTACAGTGGTGGCCATATAATTAAGAACGCTGATATAAAGGGAAGATTTTTTCCAACTAAGATGCAAAACTAATTGTATGCATTTGTTTTTATTTCTCTCGGTATCGTAAAACATTTCCATATTACCACTGTATTCATTGATACACATGATTGGCTAAAAATCAATAGGCAAACTTTTTACACTACTTTTAAACAAAGTATTCCTTATTACTGGCTGGTCACGTAATTAAGAACGCTAAGTAGTTTATACCTTTATTCAAATTTAAATAGAGAACACTCAGTCGATTTGTTACTGTTTGTATAATTTTGGCGCCATTACGTGCTGTAAAAGATTAAAGGTGATTGCTTCTTTAGAAAAAACAATGGAAAAAAATAAAAGTTGTGATAAATCTACAAGGGAGTAATAATAAAACTTCGCCGGAAGAATTGGTCTTATAAAAAGATAGCCGACCATCTGCAATGTTCAAAAACGATGGTTTTCCACGCTGTAAAGCATTTTTCTACGTATCAAACTACTTCGAATGTTCCACGTGTACCTAAACAGAGAAAAACAACTCCTCGAGATGACCGAAACATCGTTCGTATGGCAAAACAAAATCCTTTTAAAGGGTCCAATGAGCTTAGAAAATAATATATTGGTGAAAACAACCCTTCAGCAATCTCAGCACGCACTATTCGAAGACGTTTGGTAGAAGAAAAATTGCACGGTAGGATAGCAAGAAAGGTACCCATGTTAAAACTTTGCCACAGGCAAGCCCGGCTTGCATTTGCGAGAAAGTATGAAAACTGGACTGTGCAACAGTGGAAAAATGAACTTTTTTCTGACGAGACGAAAATAAACAGAGTATGTTCTGATGTAAAACGATATGTACGACGTCCCCCGAATACAGCATTCGACCCAAAGTACACGAAAGTTACATTAAAGCACGGCGGTGGAAATGTGAAAATTTGGGGTTGCTTTTCTGGACATGGTGTAGGACCTGAAAAGTTGATAGAAGGTAACATGGATCAGTTCCAATACAAAAATATACTGGAAGAAACAATGTTACCATACGCTGAAGACGTTCTACCGGTCATTTGGACATTCCAGCATGACAATGATCCAAAGCACACTGCACGCACCGTAAAGGAATTTCTCACAGCGCAATTAGTGTCTGTCTTAGACTGGCCTGCTAACAGTCCAGATCTAAACCCAATAGAGAATCTGTGGTTTGAAGTAAAGAAAAAGGTTTCAAATACAAAGTTTGGAAATTTAAGAGAGCTGTATGACGTTTTTTTAGAAGAATGGAACTCTATTTCTCTTGCGAAATGTCAAAAATTAATAGAGTCAATGCCTCGCCGGTGTAAAGCTGTAATTAAAAGCCGTGGATATGCTATTAACTATTAATTTTAGTTAAATATTTATTAAATTTCTTTTTATGTTTCCTGTGCTACATAATATTGTGATTTTTTAAATCTAAGTGTCATACAAAACAATTCCCGAGCAGTTAAATAAATCGTTCTTAATTATTTGTCCAGTTTCAGTACTATTTGAATGTGTTACTTTGATAAAATCAATAAAATGTGCAAAAAATAGTTAGCGATTTCATACTTTATTCTTAAGTCAGGTTGCTCTATTAATGTGACTATTATATAACATAACTAGTTGCTTCTCAGAAGGTACACATCTCTGTGTATGATACGATTTAAATAAAAAACTTCTAGAACTTCAAATCGTTCTTAATTATATGACCACAACTGTATATGGCAGCGTTCCTCATGCGCATACGCTTGTTTTTCTTAATGTTTATTTTTGTGTATATTTTTAACTATATAGTCTGTGTTTTTATGTTGCTGTGTACAGGCTGTATGAATAAATATAATTGTTGTTGTTGTTGTTGTAAAATAAATGAAATTAAATATCGTTTGTTTTGTTGCAAATTGCAGGCTCAGCTGGCTGGTCCCCTGGCTGGTCCGCTGGCTGGTCCCCTGGCGAGCTCGCTGACGACGCCGCTGGCCGCGCCGACGCCCACGCCGGCCGCGGCGGCCTCCGCCCACCTATCCCACTCGCTGGCGCCAGTCCCCACGGTGCCCAGCATCAGCTCCAGTGCCAAACCGCCCGCCCACTGGGGGGTAACGTGAGTATACATTGGCTACCTCCTCTTATTCATACATTTTACATGATTATATTTTTATTATATTAATTACTAGCGACTCGTCTAGCTTCGCACGGGTAGTTTCAGGATGAAAAACAGCACCCCTCCTATCCCCCCCCTGGTAGCCTATGTCAGTCAGGGGGAATGAAGCTTTCCAAAGAAAAAATAATTTTTGAAATCGGCACAGTAGTTTTTGAGTTTATTCATTACAAACATACACATCTTTCCTCTTTATAATATTAGTGTAGATGTAGATAAGAATAATCCAAACTAGGCGACCAAATAAATAACGGATAAAAATAGTACAAAGATCCTTTCTTCTAACATTGTGATGTGAACAATTTTAATTTAATAAATTTGTCACAGTCGTCGACGAAATAAAACTATATTCATCGAAATACAAAGAACGTCTGAATGTACATCCGAACCACTTGGCCTCACAGCTAACTACCATCAACTACCCGAAGAGGCTTAAAAGACAACATATCATGGAACTCGGTGGAACATGACACATAAGAAAAGTAGAGGTGGTCGCTGGACCACTTCTGCTACAAGCACGATCGCAGATATTTTTTTTTTTGTTGAAAAATATATTTTTCAAGTTGCGAGTTGTTTTGAGGTGCGAGAAGTTGCGTGCTCGATTCCCGCGGCGGGGCAAATGTTTGTATGATCTGCAAATATTTGTTCGGGATCTGGATGTTGTGGTAGCATGGTACTCCAGATACCCACAGGCGATCCTAGTGTGGGATCAGGACTATGTATGTGGCTGTTGGGTGTTATGTCCTGCTCTATCGGCAGAGCTATACCTGTGAGTAATGTGTGTTGATTGTGTCGTGGTGTTGTCCCCAGCAGGCCGTCGCCGGCGGAGGGTCCTCGCGGGTTCGCTCCGGCGCCCCCCCTGTTCGGAGCGCCGCTCGCGCCCCCTCCCAACCCGAACCCTTTCTCTGCGGAGTCTCTCTTCAATACAAGTAAGTTTATTTTACCATTCCTATTGCCTACGCTCTCTGTCTCGCTGTCTCTCTTTCTCTTAGAAGAGCTTTTTTGTATAAGGGTTCGTCTGCCGCAAAGCAGTAGTGCTCGCATTGCTGTGTTCCGGTTTGAAGGGGGTGCCGGTGAAATTACAGGCACACGAGACTTTTCATCTTTGTGTCTCAGGGTGGCGGGCGCAGTGCAATGCCACATAGGGTGCGTCCTAGGTGGACGTGCCCTATGAGGTAATGCATTGTTAAAGGCAGAGGTCACCGCTTAACATCAGGTGGGCCATCTGCTTGTTCCGATGAGGGCTGATACAGATTTCCTTCTATAATATAAGCTTTATTTTTTCTTGCTTGACGATCGTTTGTTCGTCGTATCACTTGTTCTTTCTTTGTCGCCGGCTCTGCCTTAGGTCAGTGACCAGGGTGTGGTCCTGATAGTGGCATTGTAACTGATGGTGGAAAAACCAGTGTGGTATTCAGTATGCCTTGCAGCGGCTCCTCTCGTGCATTTCTTCAAATATTTGGTCCTATGACTTGCTGTTGGGACCTTGCACACATACGTGCACCTACACATGTTATATGGGCCGAAAAAGTGGTCCCTAGTGACCTAAGGCGAAAGGATGCAGTGCACCTTTTATGCTCAGTTGTTTTGTTGAGGAAATAGTTGTACATTTTATCCACAAAGATGGAGCACGCTCCTCGCTCACTATATCTCCTTAAACCGCTAGCCCACTCCATACGAAACGTCCATAAATTAAGTAGACACGATCTAGAGTCTAATATCTAGACCTTTGACTTAGACTGTCAGTTTTGCATTCAATTGAATAGATTGAAACAAGCATTGGTAAAAGATTTCCATAAGTCTGTGTGATTTAGAAAGTATATAATTTTATTAGAAACTGACAAGCCGAGGATCTAGATATTAGTGTAGTGATCATGTGTATAAAATTTAATGGAGTTTGAATTTACTGAGATAATATCCAAAATAGGAGCAAACTTGGTTTGTATGCAGAGGGCTGAAGCGCCGGGCGGTCCACTCCTCTGAATGTAGTATTGCGTAGTGTATTGGCTTGTAACACGCGACGTTGGTGTTCCAGGCCCCGGCGCGGACCTGCTCCGGCGCGAGCTGGACAACCGGTTCCTGGCGGTGGCGGGCGCGGCGGGCGCGGGCGCGGGCGGCGCGCGCACCGAGATGCACCACCACCAGCACCAGCACACGCACGTGCACCAGCACCCGCCGGCCGCGCCGCCGCCGCCGCACCACGCGCACCACGCGCACCATCCGCACCACCCGCACCACCTGCTCGTGCCGCACCCGCCTCTGGTACATACTCTACTCCTACCTACTCTGTAACGTGCCTAGAGCACCAGCACGTGCTCCGTCACTTGGCACACGAGTGCAGATTAGGACAGCTCATTCGCACTGTATTTTACGTGCTCCTTCACCCGGCATACGTCTGTAGATTCAACACCATTCCATTCATATGGATTGCAGAGCAAATGATCCTACGAGCGGAGCTCATTCGCACTGTATTTTACGTGCTCCTTCACCCGGCATACGTCGGTAGATTCAACACCATGCCATTCATATGGATTGCAGAGCAAATGATCCTACGAGCAGAGCTCATTCGCACTGTATTTTACGTGCTCCTTCACCCGGCTTACGTCGGTAGATTCTACACCATGCCATTCATATGGATTGCAGAGCAAATGATCCTACGAGCAGAGCTCATTCGCACTGTATTTTATGTGCTCCTTCACCCGGCATACGTCTGTAGATTCAACACCATGCCATTCATTCATATGGATTGCAGAGCGCATCATGCCACGGCCACCGCTCATTCGCACGGTATTTTACGTGCTCCTTCACCCATACGACTATAGATTCAGCACCATGTCATTCATTAATTCATATGGATTGCAGAGCGCATCATGCCACGAGTATAGCTCATTCGCACTATATTTTACGTGCTCCTTCACCCATACGACTATAGATTCAACACCATGTCATTCATTAATTCACATGGATTGCAGAGCGCATCATGCCACGAGTACAGCTCATTCGCACTGTATTTTACGTGCTCCTTCACCCATACGACTATAGATTGAGAGTTAAGACAGTTTACTCATCAATACCATGCCGTTCATTAATTCATATGGATTGCAGAGCACATGATCCCATGAGCTGTGATCGTTCACAACTCATTCGCACGATGCCTAACTTACTCCTTCACCCATGCGAGAAAGCACACGAGTATATATTAGGACAGAGCAATCATTAAACCATATTATTATATTGTCATAGGTATTATATATTTTTTACCATTCATTCATTCATTCATATGGACTGCAGAGCTCATGATGCCACGTACAGCTCATTCGCACAGTTTACGTGCTGCTTCACCTGTGCGAGAAGTAATGATGAATAATGATAAGCAGCTTGCTGCTGAATAACACGAGTTTTGAGAGACTAGCTTTGTTTGATTTTTACGTACTCCTTAGCAGCTTTGTTCCTCTCAAACACTGAAAATAAATGGATCCTTTGCTCCTCTTGACATGGCTTATACTAGGAAGTTCTCTTAAAAAACTGAAAATAGAAGATCGAGAAAGACTTTCCAAAGATGCAGTGAAGGATGATGGTCCAATGGTATTGTGAAGTTATCAGGGTTGGAAAAAGCTCAAGACCGTTCATCAGTGTGCTCTATCGAGGTGGTAAATGATCAGCAGTGGGCTACTATCAGCTGATGATAATGATGGTCATGATGATGATAACCACCTTCCCAATAATCTGGTCCTACCCAATTAAGAAGTTCTACACTTCCCATATTATCGTTTTGAGAGCAATCTTAGACAGATGCCATTTTCTCTTAAGAGTTGTCTGAGAATAGACCCTCAGTCTCCTCCTGTGGATGTCGTAAAAGCCGAATAATGGATTACATCAGGGGATGGGCAGCAGCATCTACCTGACTACTCAACATCAATACTGCGATCACCAATCCTTCTGCCAAGCGTGGTGATGACGGCATTGCAATTATTCTGGGAGCCCTCATCCAGCAGTGGATGTCTTACAGCTGATGATGTTGAGATCCACGTCATTAGATCATTTATGTTACCTTATAAGTTATGACAATATGTATGTGTGTTCCAGTTCAAGGATGTGAGCAAGATGCCATCGCTGTACCGGTCGAGCATGGGGCTTGGCTATCCGTACTCTTCGAGTTTGCTCCATCCGCCGTCACCCTACGTGCCGCCCACACCACTATCCTATCCACCCACTAAGGTAAACATACCATTAATATTATCATAAAATCATCTCTGTATACTATAATATTTGCATACCTGTACTCTATGGGCCACCAACTAAGCCTGTCAACATTATACCGTTCACCGTAAGTTGGCACCTGCCATGGAGTATTTACAGGTGCCATCACACGGTTAACGAGCTGTAGTGCAGAATGTAATAAATTATGTTCTTAAGAGGAAATGCGGGCGGTGTATTCCATACAAAATGATCCTTGTGATTTCAATGAATAAAATACTTTTGACTTTGACTTTGACTTTGACTTTTGACAAACTAATTACCCTGTTTCCTCCTGGATATTAGACACAATCTTTATCTACTACTGCCATGCTCCTGTTTTATTCTTTCCATAAATTAATAAAATAAAAACAAAAATAATAAATAACATAACAAATAAAAGGAAAACACACGCATAGATAAAGGCCTTCATATATAAATTCTATAAATAAGTTAAAATTATTGGAGGAGAACACAGGGGAATATGATCATGTATGGAGAATATATAAATACGTATATCAAACGCGTTTCCCCTTAAATTACATGAGATTAATGTGTTGTGTAGCATAAAGTTTACATTAATTATTAGATTTATTTCTCCTTGTTGTTTATATACCTACACTTTTAGATTACTAACTTTAGTAATTTTATTATCGAAACTTTCCTTATTAGCGACTCATTACTTATGACTAGCTTTCATAGTGCTTAGTGATGTATACCTTGTATTGCTCTGATCATTAACCTTTTCATCGCCTCATGTTAACAGCCCGTAGTGACAGCCGCAAGCGACTCCGCTCCTAATCCGCAGCCACGTCCTACGGTCTCGGTAGGTCTTCTTGCCACTTCATTACGATCATGCATGCTTCTCTTTGTACCTATTTAATTTCCTACATCATGTTTGAGTAATGAGCGGGTTACATTTTAATAAAAAATAGTTTTCTATTGAGATTGTCGGTGATTCGAGCGTGCACCACTAATTACACCTCAATCTACAGAAAACTGGCAAGTGGAACGCGATGCACGTCCGCATTGCGTGGGAGATCTACAACCACCAGCACAAGGAGAAGAACGGCGGCGCCAGCGTCGCGCCCGGCCCCGACAAGGACAAGCTGCGCGCGTTCAGCGCCGCGCCCGCGCCCCCTCCCCCGCCGCCCGCCGCGTACCGCTCGCCGTACGAGCTGCCGCCGCACTACCTGCCGCACCCGCACCTGGCGCGCTACGAGCCCGGCCCCTTCGCGCCGCACCGCGCCGGCGTGTCGCCCTTCGCGCGCTACCCGCCCGCGCCGTACCCCGCCCCGCCGCCCTCCTTCCAGCTGTCGGCGTACGGCCGCGAGCTGGCGCTCTCCTCGACGCTGCACGGCGTGCACCACGCGCCGCTGCCGCCGCTGCACGACCCGTGGCGCGCCGCGCCGCGCCCCGCCGCGCCGCCGCCCTCGCACGCCGCCGCCGACGCGGCGCGGCGCGACCACGAGGAGCGCGAACGCGCGCGCCGCGACCGCGAGGAGCGCGAACGGCGCGAGCGCGACGAGCGCGAGCGGCGCAAGGCGCGCGACCAGCGCGACCGCGACCTGGAGCGGGCGCGCGCGCGCTCGCCGCTGCGCAACGGCGTCAGCGAGCCCAAGGAGGAGCGCAAGGAGATGCCGCGCCACCCCGGGCCGCCGCCACCGCCGCTGGCCGCGTACCCGCCGCCGCCCGGCGCCCCCTGGGACCCGTACCGCGCGTTCGACCCGCTGCAGCACATGCGGTTCGCGCCGCTCGTGGAGGCTGCCATCCGCGCCGAGGAGGACCGCGCCAAGATGCTGAGCGCGTACGCGCACCACCAGCAGATGAAGGCGAGCCCGCTGATGCGTGGCGGGCCGCTGCCGCTGCCGCCGCTGGGCGCGCACGGGCTGGCGATGCCGCCGCAGCTGGCCCCGCTGGCGCCGCTCGACCTGCTCAAGAAGGAGGAGCCGCGATGATAGCGCGCGCCCGCTCCACCACCACCGTGTACATACATAGAGTAGAGCCGTACATACTGAGCGCGCCGCGCGTCTCCCGTTAGTACAGGTTAGATAATTATTTATTGTATTGCCGCTTGTGGACGGGGCGCCCCGGCGGCGGCGGCGGCGGCGCGGCGCTCGACTTGTGCAATATTGGGAGAGGATAGAACTGGCGCCGGCCGAGAGACGACACTCACTGCTTGTTTATTTACATGAGAATATCTATCAAATGTTATTGACCATTAGTTTAATTATACATTGGACAGTGATGGAAGTGATTGTGAAATATAGTAAGTATAATTATTACTAGATAAATAGTTATAAAATATTTATATATACTTATAAATAAAATGTAAATATTAGTATGTAATTTAGAGTTAAAGTATAGAATCGGTTTATTTAACGTCATACAAAGTAAAAAATCCCATAAATTATTATTGTACCGGGAGTTTATTTTACACTTCCGTAAAAAATCTCAATGGTTTTTCAATTGTACCAGTGGAGTTTAGTTTATTCCATACTCCCATGTGATCCACTGATTAGAACACATGAAAGCAGTTGATATTTCGTTGTTTTAATGCATTTAAAATATGTGATATTATCGTATTGTGAAATACATTTTGTCTGACTTTTAAAATCTTGTTTTCTGGTCTGATCTAGTACATTATAATATCTGTTATTACAGTAATTGAATGAAAGTATATCCATGTACATCGTGTTTTAACTGAATGTTTTATTGATTGACCATTAAAGTTATGTATTTATATAATATTATAATCATGTTGTTTTAACATTGAACCGTAAAGTGTTTTAAGTAGAATGTGCCATTTTATCAAATCGAAGGGCATTGAGTCAGACAAAATTGGATTTAGAATCTTTATTATTTCAAGCACATTGGATTGTTTGTGTTATTATCTCAAATCAAACTCAGAAATGTATTATAGTTGATACAAAATCATTCTGTATACTAAAAAGTAAATGAAAGCTTGGTGCGATTCAGAAAATACCATTAAAACTTTTGATTTTTATACCAATATGATTTTTTTGTAACCTTTCCTTGAATCTCCTCAATTTTATGTTGCACCCACACCTGTTAAGTTTTTTAAACCTTCAAGTCCTTCAAATAGGTACATAATGTAAGAAATAAAATTGCAGCAGCAATCATTACTTTATCATGTCTGTGGTGGTCCCGCCTGGCGCCTGGCGATGGAATAGGCACCGTAGAATATGACGATTTGCTAAATGATCTTTCTTCTGCCATACAGACCATGTGATAGTTGGACGTTTTGCGACATGGACATTTTGCTAATTAGGCTAGGCTAGCTGCTCATTAGACGTTTTGCGCTGTTGGGATTTTGCTACTTAGACCACAATAAATAATAGTACAAGTATTTAGACCATCAAAAACCTTTAATAATGGTATAGATAATCATCCATTGAACAACCACAAATTCTTCGGTTGTAGGTACCTACATACCACCCTGATCGCATAGATATTTCATGATTGTGAGTACCTTTACTTGCTATTGAGATAGTGTTTTACTAGATATTATATAGGTATTTTCATGATGATGATCACAACGAACTTGGAAGCATACATGTTACTTTCAAAAAATGTACAATCGTCAGAAAGATTTGTGACAGCGAGCGCGATGTTAGTAAAAATAGTAACAGCTTTTAGGTTATAGCTTACAGACTAGTAACAGCGGTAGCACGTAGCACGGTTATCTATTGCATATAACGGAAGAAGGTCAAGAGTAGTAGTAGAGCTTTTTTGTGAAGAAGTTCGTCTGAGGAAGTACTACCACATCTATTTTTGCCGCGAACCAGTAGTGCTCGCATTGTTGTGTTCCTGTCTGAAGAGTATGGGTGCCGGTGAAATTACAGGCACATGTGACTTTTCATCTTTGTCTCAGGGTGGCGGGCGCAGTGCAATGCCACATAAGGTGCGTCCTAGGTGGACGTTACCTATGAGGTAATGCATTATCAATTGCTTAATTTACCGCTTAACATCGGGTGGGCCATCTGCTTGTACCGTTAATTACGCAGTTAAAAACAAAAACGACCCTTTTTGTTTTTAAACCAAGGAGCACGTATGAAGAATGTGATGAGAGAATGAAGCAAGAGGTATGTCAGGATAGTAAGAAGTGGAAATACGTGGTCTCTGCCTACCCCACCGGGAAACAGGCGTGAGTTTACAAGTATGTACAGCGGAAAAAAAAACTTTTTGAATGCATGCTAAATAGCAGTGACACGATAATTTCACCAAATTATTATTTAGTAGTAGCAATAATTTCCATGCCTCTTGACTACTGCTTCCTCATTGAGATAGGCGAAGCATCCACCTGAGTACTACAACAATACTGCAATCTGCCTGCCCTGTCAGTTGTGATAATTGCAACCCTTGCTTGATTGTAATAGCGTGCCTTGTACTGCGTGAGTCGGTGTGACAACATCGTCGCGTCGCCTGGTTCTGTATAGGATTATACTACCGGATCTACTTAGGAAAGTTGAGCCAGCCTATGGTCCGAAACGGTACAGTTGAGCAAAATCACGCCTTAGCCACAACCAGGACTTATGCACTTGCGCAACTGAGTTGATAGTAGGTATGCCAACCGAAACTGATTTTTATACGTTCCCTGATATTCCCTTTGTGATAACACAACAGTTATGGAGTCTCATACTTACTATGCTATCCTAGACTGGCAAGACCTCGAAGGCCCTTGTATAATAAAACTATTATTTTCAGGCAACATTTCTTTATTCATTGATTCTGAATTTGTGATCACAAAGAACACTAGTCTATAAAATAAAAACGTATAATAATGCTTGCACTACATTGTATTTATTTCAATAGAGGGATACAACATTTACAAAATAACAACAGTTTGATCTAGCTAGGCTATTGAGAGATATTTTATTTCCTGTACCATATCTGTGTGGTCTTCATCCTCTTGACTTTCTTCTGAAGTTGGAGCACTCCGTATAGGAGAGCTTCAGCAGTCGGAGGGCATCCAGGCACGTAAATATCGACAGGAACAATACGGTCGCAACCTCTGAAAATAAACAGATTTGTTTAAAAAAATAGTAAAACATCAGCCACCAGACTGGCCACAAAAAACTGATTTCAGCCACTCCTTTTTATTGTCATTGATCTATTCAGTAGGAGGCCGTCCTACACTGCACCTTATATACGGTTTGTGGTTGCCACTCTATAAAGACAATATTAGGACGACCTCTGCGGCGTGGCGGGCGAGTAGCCGGCTGTGGTGCGAGAGGTTGAGGGTTGATTCCCGCTGCGGAACAAAAGTTTGTATGATCTGCAAATATTGAACCCAGGTTTGAGTACCATGGTACCTACTCATGATACTCACTACTACTTCAGAACTATGTATAGGACAATTGGTTGATATGTTATACAATTTCCCAGTGGCTGTTGAATAATCCTAACAGCTTAAAAATCATAGTTTACCTTACAACTGAGTAGGAGTAGTGGTAGTATCCCCCACCATTAGCACAGCTTCCCATTGAAATGACCCACCGGGGGTCTGGCATTTGATCATACACTTTCCTCAAAGCTGGTGCCATTTTGTTAGTCAATGTCCCAGCCACAATCATAACGTCGGACTGACGAGGGGAAGCACGGAAAACTACACCATATCTGAAACACAAAGACAATGCCATTGTTTTTATTAAACACTGAAAAATTCACATGTTTCAAGCAATTGACCACAATCTTACTTGGGGGCAATGCACAGCCTTTATAAAGAAGACTAGCAACTAGCCGTTAGTGCCGGGATTCCCCCCAAATGCATCACCGGTTCATTCTTGGTCAATCTGCATTATGTCAGAGACTACATTGAGGTATGGAGACCTTGAAAAGGGCTTAGTGACCAATGGTGTTTTGGAAGGAATCAGTGCACTTCGGTTCCTTTCAAATATTTATTTATTTATAATACACAGGCAGCTCTCGGAGCTGATGTGTGTATATCTTAGTTCTTATCACTGCACTTTAAATGATTGTCAAGTCTATTTTTGAAAGAATTCACTGAGGGGGCACTGATCACTGAGTCTGGTAGCCAGTTCTAAGTGCGCACGAGGCGATTAGAACATGTACTATAATGATATATTTCATGCACATGTAAAATGTTCCAAGGTTCTAGGACCTGCCGGTATCCTCTTCGTTTGAGAGCATGTAAAACTTTGCACATACATTTTTTCGAGAACAGTCGACAATAAACAAATATGTGCACAACCGGTATTCAAACCCACAATCTAAAGCAACTCACCCATGTTGGAGTAATAGAGATAGATAGCTTGGAGAATTAGTCTAATCTATACTCTCGAATTAGAATTCGAGAGTATAGATTAGACTAATTCTAACTTTCCTAGAGGTGGGGGTGTTAATAAGACCTGCACTGACATCCCGCTGTCCTGTGGGGTGTATTGTGCATCAATCAATCTACTCTCATAGACTCTCATTTCTACATATTCTAGCTCTATTACTCTACCCTGGTCTTGGCTTATGGATTTTAAGTGGCCCTATGAAATGAGAAGTAAAAATGTATTTGGAAAAAAATATTAAGATTTAATTAGGTACCTGTCCATGTCATAGCGAGGGGCAGCAATGTGCATCATCTCTACAGCGCAACAAGCTAAACCAAAAGTCATGGGCCACATTGAGTTCTTCCTTCCCCAGTTCAGTAGGTCATCGAGCCTGGCCACTGCCATCTCTGCCATGTTAGAGGCATCTTGGAAGGGAGAGTAGGGGCGCTTTTCATTCAGGGTCGGCGCAGGTAAATGTGTTTGTCGTATTTGCTCTACGGCAGGCGCGAAAGCTCCTTTCTTGACCACAGAGAGGATCGTATTTGGAGCAGAAGCTCCTATAGCTTTGATGGCCTGCATTGTCTGCGAAAAATAGTCCAAAATATTGATTAGGGGAACGACAACATTGAATATATGTTTTACTGAATAAAACCAAGAAGATATTTACAGTATTACTGCATGCACCGTTGCTATGTTTTAATAAAACTATTTCTCTTACAACTAAACTAATTAAACTGATACAAAATTTACGTAATGAAAGTGGGTTTTCCTTCTTCTTTTTATTTAGGCACAGACAGACAAGACAAATTAGACAAACAGCACGTTAAGGAATGTTCATAGAAAACTCCAGTGTACATGTACATCTCTTGGTCAGTGACAAACAGTGTATTTTATTTTTCTTCTGTCTGTGGTGCACTGTGGTGAATGCATGAATGAAGAACATTATAACCAAGGCACTTTTTCGCCGTGATGTTGGCACTATAAGCTTGTCAATCTGTTATTGTCAGATGGGCAGATTGTCATAGACTGCTCCGGTCGTTTTTGTGATAATATTTAATAATTATGTTTCGCATTAATCATGCCAAAGCCATTTGGAAGCAATGCAAGAGAGATTGTGTTGAAGGTGAGTGCCTTTTGTAAGAGAGAAAAGGGAAACAAAGCCCCGCTATTTCCACTCAATCATAAATGACAGGTTAGTTAAATAGGGATACCAGCTTCCGAGACAATGTCTTTAGTATGGGTAATTAGAACTTACTAACCTAACGAATTAAAATAAAGAAGTAGGTACATAATCTTAGTGAATTTAATTTATTTCTTTATGATATTGTCCTTGTTTGTGTTTTTATAAATATTTTATTTTATAAAATAATACAAATGTTGTGTCTATTTCAGGCATTTCGGAGAGAAGCGCGAGTAGAATATCTAAAGAAGGTAAAGTAGCTGCCTCTACCACTCTACTCTACCCCTTACCACTGCGACTTATGCAATTGAGTTATAGAATTGAAACTATCGTGGTTGGGAATCATATTAAAAGATAAAGGGCTAATTACCGCTATTATTCGTCACTGACGTTTCGAGACTCAGTTCAGAAGCCTCTTCATCATGAGCACCGCCCGCGACCGCGTTCGACGGTGGACCAGCGAATACCAATGCAATTGAGTTTATATGTGGAGTCTTCTAAAGAGACGAGTAGCTAGGAATAATGTCGGCCAAGAAGCTGGGAATATCGTGAAGTTAACTGAAGAAGCTATTTCATCTATATCCCCTCAGAATTGGCAAAAACAGTAAATACGTAAAAAAAATAGAAGACAAATTTTATGAACTTGATGTCTGGATGGATTATATTACTGCTAATTGAACTAGGAAATGACAGCAGCACAGATTCGGATACGACAGATGATGATGATGACGTTTATGCAAGTGACAGTGATATGTCTGGAATCGTTCCTTTCGACCATAATTATGCCTGTTCTCTCTTTTTATGTATGTATTATTATTTCTAAACGTGAAAATCTTTTAATAGCCTTCTGCTTTAACTTCTTTTATTTATTTTGTATGCATGTGCTGCTGGTTTTACTTATAATAAATATAATATAATATAATAATATAATTACTGACTCAAATAATAATACTCAACGCATTAGTATTGCCATTCAGCGTGGCAATGCAGCCAGCATCTTAGGGACGCTTCCGTCTGGTAGTGATTTGGATCAGTTGAGCTACCTTTAGATCGCTTGCAGCGGTCTTCAGGTGGCACAACTGTTTCATATGTATTTTGTACATACCTTGTATTATTCTTTTTATTACTGACAGAAAAAAAATTGTTTATCATTTACAACCTTACTACTCTTATAACTGTATATTATTTAAAATAGGCAAGTAAAAGATATTAATCGCATACAAGTTTAGATAATGTTGTCGGCGACCACCAATCACCAAGTGGGGTAAATGCTACATATATTGTTGGCAGTACCGTAGGCAATGCTGCCAATACACAAAATAAGTGCCTTGCTTTTGTGAACGATCTGTAGGGTGAAAGCCTCCGTTCACCGTAAGATGGCACCTACCATGGAGTACTTATTTTTCTATGGACTTAGTATACAAACAGGACTGGGCGCTCGCAATGAAAAACGAGCCGAGCAAGTTAGAACTACAGAGTTAGTGTGTCTACTTCTAATACGGTGACCATAAAATAAAGTCATGTCCAGGAGACTTTTTCCATAGACACTTATGAACGCGGAGTGGAACAAACATTATTTAAATCAAATTATTTATCACAGTTATTTATGCAGCCAGATTCATACTGGAGGCTTGGTAAGTGATCAGTATCACGAATCAATAACACTTTTTGTTTATTTCGTAAAATAAAATGTTGACCTCCCATAGTAGATGACTCGGGACTGGGCTTGCGTTTGTAAGAAACACGTTTTTTTTCTAATATCACAAAAAGTGTTATCGAACCTTGTTACTGATTACTTAACGTGTTCAGTGTCGGCAAACAGCGTGACGCAGCCATGTCTTGATGTTTTTTTTGTTTGTTTTTTTTACCCACCTCCATGGCAGTGCATGGACGTAGTATACAACAGGACTGAGCGCTCGTAGCTGAAAAACGAGCCGAGCAAGATATGCACTATAGAGACAGTGTGTCTCTTTCTAATACGGTGACGATAAAAAAAAACCATGTCCAGTAAACTTTTTCCAGAGACACTTATGTAGGTAGGTAGGTAGGTAGGTAGGTACATAAAGTGGAACAATTTTTTTTTTTTTATCTCGGATCGATAACACTTTTTGGTAATTTCGTAAAACAAAATGTTGACCTCCCAACGTCCCATAGGTAGTAGATGAGTGGGGCTGGGCTTCAGTTTGTAAGAAACACGTTAAAAATATTTGCGTATTTCATAAAAAGGGTTATCGAACCTTGTTACTGATTACTGAATAGCTTAAGTATTACCGCACCATCTCGATTACCTAGAATAAGAGCATATAACTTGTTTAGTTTGCCGTTCTCTAGAACGAATCTCGCTAAGCACTCCGTTATGCCAAGGCTCTGTAAGCAGTATAATACTATTTCAAAAACAAGTGATTTGGACATATCAGACGCATTACCTAAATTTAGGAAACATTTAAAAGGAGTCATCTCTTGATTCATTTGTGAAATTTTTAACACATTTTTGTAACCTTAGTTAACTTAGGTAACATTACGTGTAAAATAGTTCAATTTTATACCGCAACATTCGATATCTATAATTTAAGTAAAATTCTAGCCTAAACTAAGTATTATTTCTATAAATTCTTATCCTTTGTCTTAGTATTATGTAATAAGTATTTTAATATTTCTTATCCTATATTTTAATTTGTATCCCTGTTATAAGCTGTTAATTGTTGTATTTCTTGCGCACGCTGTGATGCCCTATAATTACGGGAACACTAAGATTAAGACCTTGTTTTGTTTTATTTTTTGGATGTGTTAGGTTAGCGTAAACCTGTGTTGGGTGTCCTATTTAATAATAAATTACTTAGCGAGTGTTCAGTGTCGGCAAACGGCGTGACTCGTGACGCAGCCATGCCGTAATGTTACTCGTCTGCCGGGCGACACGCGACAGCCAACTTTTAAATTTGTAGTATGGATGACCCCTTAGTATTTACCTATACAATGGTCATGGTCACCCTTGCTATCATAAAGCTATCATTTAAGGTGTTAGAAAGGGACAAACTGCCTCTATTCAGACTATCTCTCTTGGCTCTGTTTTCCTCTATCTATGACGGTAATCTAAATTGAGTCTTAACCTAATCGAATAAGGTCTTGTTTCGGTATAATAATTTTTTAGGGCGCTCAGTCCTTTTGTATACTAAGTCCATGGGTTAAAGCCCCTGCTTGTGAAAGTAATCTCTTGGTCTGTAGTGCCAGTCAAAAAAACCTCTAATATAAATTCTCGCTAGAGAGTATTAAGTGTTCTGTCTGTGCAAAAACTACAATAATATATGCGTTAGCATCCTAGTAGTCTGTGAATAATATTGGTTCTGTGAACTTCTGTGGTGCGTGCTGTTAAGATTCAAAATAAATAATTTTCGTCAATCTAGCGCGAATAAATAACATAAATATTTGCAGTAGTATCAGTGCATTTATTTATTCTTATTCTAGACATCATCATTGATCTCAAGCATACAAGAGAATTGCACTCGCATAATGTCTGCTTCGAAAAAGGTAGATAATTACTTATATTACTTAATTCATTGATTCGATCCTGTGAATCAGTGGTACAGTTTAATACTAATTTACAGACCAAGAAGTGGTTTAACCCTATGGCAGAGTTCGATGATGATGATGGACCTCCAAAGAACAAGAAGCCAAACTTGGCCAACTTCAATACTAAATCGCCTACCAAGGTAAACTTACCAGCATTTCCATAATTTGACACTTTATATTTTCAAACTAGATTATTTAAAAATATTTTTCCCAGAAACCTGTTTCATTGGCGATACATGAAATATGGTGGCGGAAATGCTCACTTTAATTCATTTTATAGGGTCAACAATCAAAGCAGAATGGTAATGTTGATGAGTTCTCAAATGTGGGATCCAGAAATTGGATGAAAAACTTTGATCCTGTGAATGTAGAAGAGTTGGCTGTACACACCAAAAAGGTTCAAGAAGTTGAAGAATGGTTGAAGGTTATTCATACTAGCAACTGCAGTGATATACTGTTGCTAACAGGACCTGTCGGTTGTGGAAAGACATCCACATTGCTGACCCTGGCATCCAAATATGGTATCAAAGTGACGGAATGGATAACACCATTAGATATTGAGATGCCTACTGAGTATGGTAAGCCTCTATCCAATCAATTTATGATAAACTAGCTTAATACCCATGCTTTGCTACAATGAAGCCCAACTACTACCCCTCTAAGGCTGATTTAAAAAAATCCTGAAATATTTTATTTATTTATGATACACAGGCAGCTCTCGGAGCTTATGCGTATATATATAAATCTTTGACGACCACTGTGGCGCGGCGGGCGAACGTTCGCCTGCGACGCAGGAGGTTGCAGGTTCGATTCCCGCCTCGGAACAAATATTTGTGCGATCCGCAGATATTTGTTCAGGGTGTTCTGGGTATTTTCTATATTTTTTTTTTTTTTTTTTTTTTGTGTTCTATTTTCATCTGCGATCAGTTCTCAGACTATGAGCAGATTTGGTGCGGGTAGTCGTGCTTGTAGCAGAAGTGGTCCAGCGACCACCTCTCCTTTTCTTATGTGTCATGTGTCAGAGTTCCATGATATGTTGTCTTTTAAGCCTCTTCGGGTAGTTGATAGTAGTTAGCTGTGAGGCCAAGTGGTTCGGATGTACATTCAGACGTTCTTTGTATTTCGATGAATATAGTTTTATTTCGTCGACGACTGTGTTGACCTTCAGTTCGCTATGCAGCTCAGTAATCATTAAGAACCACGGTGCATTGGATACATTTCTTAAGATGCCATTTTGTGCTCTTTGTATGATTGAGATATTTGATTTGCAGGCTGATCCCCACAGTTGTATGCCATACGTCCAGATAGGCTTCAGTACAACCTGGTAAATCAGGAGTTTGTTGTCAGTACTCAGGACCGAGTTTCTACCCATTAGCCAATGGAGGTTCCGGTACCGGAAGTTGTGTTCGTCTCTTTTTTTTTGTAGGTGCTTTCTCCAGGTCAGTCTACGATCCAGGTGCATCCCTAGATACTTCACTGAGTCGTTATGTGGTAATATGTTTTCTCCAAGGTGAACGGGCGGACAATCTCCCTTGCGGAGTGCGAATGTAGCATGAGTTGATTTAGAGGCACTGGCTTTGATTTTCCACTTTCTCAACCACTGCTCTATCTTATCGAGTTCAATTTGTAGGAATTGCGATGCTTCGTTTGGGTCCTTACTACTAGCAAGAATAGCAGTATCGTCTGCAAATGTGGCAGTCACTACACCTGGTGTCTCGGGTAGGTCTGATGTAAAGATGGTATATAGGATAGGTCCCAGCACCGATCCCTGAGGTACTCCTGCTTGTATGTCATGGAAACTCGACGTGTATTCGTCATCCTTTACTTGGAATATTCTTTCCGAGAGGTACGAGTTCAATATTCCAAAGAACGAGTGTGGTAATAAGTTTTTAATTTTGCAGAGGAGCCCCTTGTGCCAAACTTTATCAAAAGCCTGTTGTATATCTAGGAAGGCCGCTGAGCAGTACTCTTTAAGTTCAAGGGATCTTTTCTATATATAATAAAAAATATCTATCTATGTAATATATTGTATTAAGTATATCAGTTGTCTAGTACCCAAGACAAGCTCTACTTAGCTAGGGGCTAGATAATGTTGTGTGAACTGTTCAGCAATATTTATTTATATTATTTGTTAGTGCACTTTAAATGTTTGCCCAGTCTATTTTTGAAAGAATTCACTGAGTCTGGTAACCTGTTCCAAGTGTACATAACGCGATTGGGCAATGTGTGCATCCTCGAGTTGATGGTACTTGGCCTGCGTTGCATCCTCTGAGCCTCTATTATATGTGGTGGTTTATTCTGTATTTGTCCTAACTGTCACCCTAGGGCTACAGAACAGGGTGACTGTGAATGGGAATAATTCATTTTAAGTACCCATACCACCAAGTTTTAAGCAAAACAAACCACGCGTTAAAACATTCCAAAACAAACTTTAACACCCCACTACACCGCACCTGTTTTGGGGGTAGTTCGGGGAAAATCTATTTAATTGTTTATGATTTGTATTGAACTGCACTCTGCGGCGCTGCGGGCGAGTAGCCGGCTGTGATGCGAGAGGTTGTAGGACCGATCACCACTGCAAGGACAAATGAAGTATGATCTGCAAATATTTGTCCCGGGTCTGGGTGTTGCAGTACCATGGTACTCTTCCCTGGTACCCACGACACAGGGGATCCTTTTGTAGGATCAGGGCTATGTATGTGACTATTGGGTGTCATGCATGTTATGTTATGATACGAGAAGCATACTTAATTTCAAGTTTGTAAGTTCAATGAATACGATTTTTCATACAATGGTTCATACCCATAATGGTTCGTACTGGTAGCACAGACTCTTCTCTGCCACTAGCCACCAATGGGCCCTTTTTGCGTGGTTCATACCCTTTTAAGCTCTTATAAATAAAGTCATAGACAGGTAGAAAATTGTATGAGTACTAACACGTGCGTAATGGCTGAACTAATTTGATAGACTAATTACAACCTAGATTATATAGACTTACTAGATAAGCGTTTGTCAGGGGAAGTACTACCTTCATACCTATTTATGCCGCAAAGCAGTAGTGTTTGCATTGCTGTGTTCCGGTTTGAAGGGTGGGTGCCGGTGAAAAAATAGGCACATCAGACTTTTCATCTTTGACTCATGGTGGCGGGCGCAGTGCAATGCACATACTGCAGATCAAAAAAAGACTCCGGGTCTACCTATCATTACTTTATCCAGGTACCAGTCAAGTGAAGCCGAGGCAGTTCCAAGTTGACCATGTTTTTGTCCATCTCATAATTACAATATTCTACTTACAGGAGACTATGAATTCAAAGAAAAGCAATCTACAAAGTTTTTGGATTTCATACTGAATGCAGCCAACTTTACTTCTCTTTTGGATAACAACAGCAAGAAGTTGGTGTTGGTTGAAGATTTCCCAAACACCTTTATTAGGACTCCTTCTGAGTTCACCAATGTTCTACAGTAAGATCTATTAAATTGACTTTTTCATATTAAGATTTCATACACATGGTAATGCCAACGTTTCACCTTGACAGTATTTATTTCGCAGCCAACTGGTTGAATTCAGCTGTTTTATTGGTTCGCTCGCAATTTCATTGAACAACGCCATTCCCTACATACAACATTCTGGAGAAAATAGCTAAGTATAATATTATCATCGTGATATTGGAGTCACCAGGTAGGTTAGGTTTTTTTAACTATTTTATTAGCCTTTTCTACGCAAAAAAATCTTGGGATTGAAATGGCATCGCTTAATGAAATTTTTAGCTGTCAAATTAAACGGCTGATTCAACCAGATGGCTGCAACATTTCCATAACAAGTCTCAATGGAAACCTTTGATTGCAGGCAATATAGGAATAGAGCGAAATCACCTGTAGTTTTCATTTGTTCTGAATCTCATACCGAGAACAGAAATACTGCATCAAATCTATTCACGTCTACTTTGAAGGAACAGTTTGGGATACATCATGTTTCGTGAGTAGCTAAAGGTTGTTAGTACCTACTTTTTCACAAGATTATGTATAAACTTCGAAATTGTGACGACGGCTTATAGACCCCTCAGTCTCCTCCCATAGATGTCGCAAAAGCTGATTAAGGGCTTGCACCAGGGGATGGGCAGCAGCGCCCTGACTTGTCAACATGATGAGTACTGCGTTAACAAACCGCTTGCCAAGTGTGGTGATTATGGAAAACCCCTCCTGTATTTTATTTTATGGTTTAGGCCTGGCCCAGAATTACTCATCTAAATGCTGATGATGATCTACAAACTGGAAGATGGTGTGTAGGCAACCCCAACTCGATGGACCATCAGTGACATTGTAATCATCCATAAACATACCTATATATTACTAGCGTAACATCAATGTCATAGCAAGGATTCGGCAGATTAAGATGGCTCAAGCAAGGCCATATAATTCTCATCATTATCATCATCATAATCAGCCAACAGAAGTCCACTACTGGATATAGGCCTCCCCAACCAAACCAACCAACCATTGGGTCTCAATCGAGCCTCAAAATGAGTCTAAATACGTCCAATCGACTATTATACATCAAGGAGTTCCGTTATCCACCTTCCGTCTCCATCGTCAGATCAGCTCGCTGTCACCATCATATTGTATTGTCATCAGAACTTGACAGGTATGCCAAATTTCAGCTCAATCGGATATCTAAAAGTCCCCCTTATCGTCACCCGTGAAATTCTATTATTGAGTAGTTCCAATGGTCACCTCTGGTCTTCTTCATCAGTTCCACTTCACCAAATGGCGCTTTCTGAAGGCACATGCTTGACTTGTTGCTGAAAATACCGAAATCGCTATATTATGTGTGTGTGCCTATAATATTTGAGGTGCTCCCCCAATTCCTCATGGATCCCACCATCAGAACCTGATTTTGATGAAAATGGGAACAATCTGTAAGTATATCGTGCCAACAAAAAAAAAAAAATCGGTTCATAAATAACGGAGATATGAGTTTTTTTTTTGTTAAAATTGATAGACCTTTGTTTGACCACGATCTCACCTGTTCGTAAGTGACGATGTGGCCGAAGATGGAGCACAAAGGTCTTGAAGGCACCTATTCACACTAGACTTGAAGAGACCCAGATTATAGTTTTCAGGAAAGACAGACGACGGTAGTGCATTCCACTCCTTAGCAGTTCGCATTATAAAGGTAGAACAGAAACGTTTTGTGCGAATAGAAGGTATACTATATACTAATGAGGTAAGGATGGTACTGAGCCGTACGCCTGCTCGTCCTATTATGAAAAGGAGATGGTGGGATCCGATCGTGCAGTTCCTGGGAGCATTCCCCGAAATGTAACCTATAGAAGATCGAAAGGCATGCAACCTTACGGCGGTGTTCGAGACTCTGGTCTGGATCTTAGTCTCCGCCATATGTTGCTCACCTATAAGCCTGAAAGCTCTACGTTCGATCGAGTCCAAGGCAGGAAGCTGGTATTTGGCCGAACCATCCCAAACATGGCAGCAGTACTCCATACCAGCCCGGACTTGTGCTTTATGTAAACTGAGAAGCTGTCCTGGTGTGAAGTAACGCTTTACCTTATTCAGGATGCCTAGCTTATGCCACCATATGGCTCCGGACTTCGGGTTGATGGTGGAGATAAGGATTTGAGCAGCTCTCACTCAAGACAATTCGTTGTTGCATTCTAATGCTTTGATAGACCTTTGTTTGACCACGATCTCACCTGTTGGTAAGTGACGATTTGGCCGACGATGGAGCACAAAGATCTAGAAGGCACCTTTTCACTCTAGCCTTGAAGAGACCCAGATTATAGTTTTCAGGAAAGACAGACGACGGTAGTTTGTTCCAACTTCCACTCCACTCTTTAGCAGTTCGCATTATAAACGTTTAGTATGAATAGATGGTGGAATCAGATCGTGAAGCTCCTGGGAGCATTCTACGAAATGTAACCTGTAGAAGATCGAAATGCAAGCAACTTTACGGCGGTGCTCGAGACTGGATTGTCTCCGCCATAAAATGAATGCATTGAATGTCGTCTAGCTGTTGATTATCATTCTGAACATGTGCTGATAAAAATCCTTTCATATATTATTTTCAGATTCAATGCCGTCTCAGCTACTGGCTTGAAGTCAGCCCTCAAAAGAGTGGCAGAGATTATAAACAAGAAGCACACAGCTGTGTACAACTCTCCCACATCCGACATGATAGAATGTGTGGTGAACTCTTCCGGTGGTGATGTGAGGTCTGCTGTCTTGAACTTACATTTTGCTTGTTTGAAAGGTAATACAGAAATTACTCAAGTCATAGCTTTATGAACTACTAGTGTCCGCCCGCGGCTTCCTTTGCGTTGTTACCAGGATAGAAAGTAGGTCAATCCAGGTCATAATTTACCTGGGCACCAAATTTCATCGATATTGGTTCATCAGTTTCGGCGTGATTGAGTAACAGACATCAAAACATCGTAACTTTCACATTTATTTTATTAGTGGGATAAGGCTGCAGCCTTAAAATATCAATACGACATCTGTGGCGCGGCCGGTGCGTAGCCGGCTGATGGGAGAGGTTGCGGATTCGATTCCCGCTGCGGGACAAACGTTTTGTATGATCCTTAAATATTCTGATTCTGGGTGTGAGTACTACGGTACTCGAAGTTCCTGATACCCACAACATCAGATTGTAGTGTGGGATCAGGACTATGTTAGGTTCTGTTGGATGCAATGTCAAAAAAACTATGTATATTCATAGTATTTGAAATCTTTAGCTTTTAACATAGATTATGCAGCAAAAGTGCAAACATGTTTATTATTTTTCAGGGTCAAGTCAGAACTTAGAAACTAGCTTCATAGCAGAAAAGGAAACCAAAAGTAAAACCACAAAGAAGAAAAAGCAGACATCAAGCAAATTTATGTCCATAGGAAAAGATCAAACTGTCAGTATATTGCACGGAGTGGGAAGAGTATTGAATCCAAAAAGTAACAAGCTAAATATATATTATCTGTATCATCACCCAGTTATGTTCCACAAAATAATAGGTTGTTGTGTTCGGTGCGGTTCTGTTGGTTGATGCAGAGCCCAAGTCAACTCAATTTTCACTACATAACTCTGACACCAGAGACTACCTCATACGAAACGACGACGACTACATAACTCTATAAAAAGGCTTAATTCAAAAATATATAACTATATTGTTTGCTGTTGCGGCTTTGCTCGCATGCGCCCGTTGATTGGGAATCATTTCTAAAATCACGCCTCACTCCAAACCTACTGTAAAGATTTTCCGTAGTCGGATTTTCGTTCTTTTAACTTTTATGTTGTTCGACTATGCAGTTAATGTCTGTTCAAAAAGAGAAGCGTCGTGGTCAAATTGTAAACTAATGTTTTATTTAGTTTATTTAACTATTTCTTTAGCCTAGTATTCAAACTGTCGGTATTTTGAATTTTATACTAAATAAATAGGTACAGTTGTAAAATGATCAAAATGTAACAGACGCGCTATTGTACTGCCCGCTAAACAAGCACAGCTGCGCCCTCCAATCCCACGACGCTTCTCTTTTTGAACAGACTACACCTAAATGCGCACACCGCAGGTTAATAATGATTTGAACTTGACACTGAGCTTTATATTTTTCAGTGATAGTAAACGAAAAAGGCAAACAGAAGTTGACACATTCACCTGGTGAAATAATTGAGCAGTTCTTAAGTCAGCCCAATTCTTTCGTTAATTTCTTGGAAGAGAACTACCTGGCTCACTTCTCGTGTGCGGACCACGCCGATAGAGCAGCGTCCGCGCTCAGTGACGCCGATTTTATGCTTGCAGAATGGAGGGTAAGTAAATCTGTGCGCCAAGTTAACAGGCGTTGGAAATAAAAAAATATATATATAAAATTACAGGCACATGAGACTTTTCATCATTTGTCTCAGGGTGACGGGCGCAGTGCAATGCTACACAGGATGCACATGCACTGTTCATAGGCAGAGGGTACCGCTTAACATCACGTAGGCCATCTGGTTGATCCATCATTCCAATTAGAATAAAAAAAATATGCAGGCATTTGTTTTTAGCAACACCAGGCGCACTCTGCACTTTAGGTATTAAGCTACAAGTACCCGGCGTGTTCGACTTGTAGAGTCAATTAAATAACTAAATAATGCTGGACAGTTCACACAACATTATCTAGCCCCAAGCTAAGCAGAGCTTGTGTTATGGGTACTAGATAACTGATATACTTAATACAATACATTACATAGATAGATATTTTTTATCATAAATCGAAAATACCCAGAACACCTTCAACAAATATCTGCAGATGCACACAGTTATGCGAGCACTACTGCTTTGCGGCACAAATAGGTATGGTGGGTAGTACTGCCCGGACGAACTCTCTCACAAAAAAACTCTACTACTACTGATTAGTGAATTTAGTGTATTACAAGTAATAAGGCTTAATGCATGTGCAGAGCTCATAGTAGACGTTTTTAGTTCTAATTTCCGTTTATTTTGTGGTCTACAGGAGAAAATGTGTCAAGAATATGGGCTGTACACCTCAGTGGCTGGCCTCATGCTTGCTAACAAGGCCCCTGTCTCAGCGTGGAACCCAGTGAGGGGGCCCAAGAATATGAGAATACAATACCCGTAAGTACCTACACGAGGGTTATTTCCCCCAGAGGGTAGGCAGAGCCTCAATGGGCTTCTTTTTACTGTGGGTGGATATATAGACCACCAGATATTCATCGTGGGAATATAGACGTGACAAGAGGTGAGCTCATCGCCGCCATTGCTTCCCACGAATGACTTGGCTAACACTTTCTCCCAATAATAACACAATTCTTAATAAGCTAGCAACCAGGGCAATTTTAGCTTATAGAGCAGTTTGTGTGATGCTCTCTGGCTCCACACCACCACCCATGGTATCAAACATAGGTGAACAAAAAACGTGAATTTATTATATTACGGTATTAACAATTTCCGTACATTGCCGTAAGAATATACCCTACGTCTCCTCCCGTGGTTGTCGTAAAAGCCGACTAAGGGATTACCCAGACTTGTTAGTTAGATTCGTTGGTATAAGATTTGCCCTGGCTGCTAGCTTATTAAGGAATTTGTTATTACTGGAAGAAAGCGTTAGCTGAGTCAGTCGTGGGAAGCAATGGCGGCGATGAGCTCACCACTCGTCACGTCTATATTCCACGATGGTGCAACCCACTGTGAAAAGAGGCCCATTGAGGCTCTGCCTACCCCTTCGGGGAAAAGGCGTGTCTCATGTATGTATGTAAGATTTGTCCTTGCTGCTAGCTTATTAAGGAATGTGTGATTACTCGAAGAAAGCATTCATTAGCAGAGTCAGTCGTGGGTAATGGTAATGGCGGCGATGAGCTCGCATCACGTCTATATTCCCACGATGGTTGCAACCCACGGTGAAAAGAGGCCCATTGAGGCTCTGCCTACCCTTTTGCAGTGCCTATCACGCAGCAGTTTCAAAGTTTAGCTTTAGAGAATGCTGGATAGAAACTAAAATGTTTAATTTGTTTAAGGTCACCCTCTACAATGCCACTCTTAGAACAAAACTATTTATACAAAGGAAAAATTCTTGTGGCCGACTATCAAACCTATTGTAAAATAATTGGAAACAAGACCTAGCTTAGTTTGTGAGCGATTATAATGTTGATTTTTAAATAAAATGGTTTATTATTAAACAATGTCTTTATTTCCTCAAATATTGTATTTAGCTTAGCATAACCAGCTTAATATCTTCATCTTAGTGTAAATTACTTGGGGATGGAAATAGGGACAGGAACTTTGGATCTGAAGAAAATAAATGTAGTTAATGTCAATACAGTTTATTAGAAAGTAAGTTACATTCGATTGAAATTACACTTCACTATTTGAGTCAGTTCATATCCACTGATCACTCTTCTATTCAGTTTCCGTTTTGCAAGCTTTTACGACAAGAAACATCTTGCTTGTTAGAATGTCATTATTAAATTTTACAACTAAAAACAGCTACTTACCTGTCAGCGAACTTACTATTGATGTATTGCAAGCACAATCATGTTCATACTTACCTCAGGCGTTGCTCCGGCATATCTCGGAACTCATGCGGAGTTTTAGGGTAGGGGCTTGTATCATACCTCGGACTACAGTGAAATGGTATGGATTACCTCTACATTTTACATCACACATGCATTGATTAGAGAACTAACAAAGCTCCTAAAGTCCGATTATAAGAAACATTAAATACGTCATGTCAGTAATAAGGAAAAGCATTGCTACTACAATTAATCTTTGTACCCAAAACAGCGAATTTGAGTTCAACAAGAAAATCAAACTGCCATGATAAGAGTAATCCGCCGGGGACATTACAGGTCTAGCGTTTAACTGAGTCAGTTCCTGAGGTATGGGAGCGGTACGGGAGGGGTGTTTTCGTCTCTCAAATTATCAGATGACATGTGATATAATGACGGCGAAAACACCCCTCCCGTACCGCTCCCATACCTCAGGGACTGACTAAGTTAAGCGCTAGACCATTTGTTTGGTTAACTAGTGGCTTTATTGATCTATGGGAAATATTCAGATTTTTATAGTATGTCACCGTCGGGGAATGAAGCAACCCTCCTCTAGATAACGGGGATCTGCTAGCCAGCAGCAAGTCAGCAAGGTAACTTTGAGTTATTATAAAGTCGTTGCTATCCAACCATTTCACTATAGTCCAGTGTATGGTGTGTGGGTGTGTGCGGTGGGGTTGTGTGAGGGTGTGTGTGTTATCGGGAGGATGAGGAAGACCTGGAGCGGCGGCGGCGCGGTGCGGCCCGCGGCGAGCGGGAGCGCGAGCGGCGCCGGCGAGGGGGCGAGCGGCGCCGCGGCGGCGGGCTGCGCCGGCGGTACCTGAGCACAATACGTACATTACAACTAGCGCTTACATACTGAGCGTATTCATATCATCATGGTCATGGTATCAAAATATACCTCGACAGGTATGACGAACGAAAATTTGCGCAATATACCTATTCGCAAACTTCAAATGTTCGTTCTCGGCCGTCTTCGCACGTCGGATGTTAATAGAAAAATGCCTAATCGCAACAAAGAACTGTAAAAATTGTTCATAGTAAGCTAGCCGTGCGAATGGAGATATTCATAGTAAAATAAAACGGCACGTTTGGTTTCATCCAAATTTACGTGATTGCAATGTCTATCTTGATATATGGTCTGATGATCATTTGTAGTCAAATATTAGTCTGCAGGGATGGCAATCGGGAACGAAGTCGCGGATTCAGCTAGTAATAATATAAAACTATTTGGTAGTTAAAATAATAAAAGGTTGTACAGCTGAGAAACAGTGGCCGCAGTGGCCAGGACGAAATAACCAGTGGCACCCATGGCGCTTCCTCGAGCTATCTCCAGGAGGCGCCTCTTACCGCGGCGGCGAGTGGCGGCGCGGCCGCGACGGGATCAGCACGGGCGCCGCCGTGATCTAATATGAAGGCGCTCTTACCGCGGCGGCGAGTGGCGGCGCGGCGGCAGGTGGCGCGGCGGGGGCGGCGCGGCCGCGACGGGATCAGCACGGGCGCCGCCGTGATCTAATATGAAGGCGCTCTTACCGCGGCGGCGAGTGGCGGCGCGGCGGCAGGTGGCGCGGCGGGGGCGCGCGCGGCGAGGGGCGGCGCGGCCGCGATGGGATAAGCACGGGCGCCGCCGTGATCTAATATGAAGGCGCTCTTACCGCGGCGGCGAGTGGCGGCGCGGCGGCAGGTGGCGCGGCGGGGGCGGCGCGGCCGCGACGGGATCAGCACGGGCGCCGCCGTGATCTAATATGAAGGCGCTCTTACCGCGGCGGCGAGTGGCGGCGCGGCGGCAGGTGGCGCGGCGGGGGCGCGCGCGGCGAGGGGCGGCGCGGCCGCGACGGGATCAGCACGGGCGCCGCCGTGATCTAATATGAAGGCGCTCTTACCGCGGCGGCGAGTGGCGGCGCGGCGGCAGGTGGCGCGGCGGGGGTGCGCGCGGCGAGGGGCGGCGCGGCGGCAGGTGGCGCGGCGGGGGTGCGCGCGGCGAGTGGCGGCGCGGCGGCAGGTGGCGCGGCGGGGGCGCGCGCGGCGAGGGGCGGCGCGGCTGCGACGGGATCAGCACGGGCGCCGCCGTGATCTAATATGAAGGCGCTCTTACCGCGGCGGCGAGTGGCGGCGCGGCGGCAGGTGGCGCGGCGGGGGTGCGCGCGGCGAGGGGCGGCGCGGCCGCGACGGGATCAGCACGGGCGCCGCCGTGATCTCCTGTCCGTCGATCTGACCTGAACACACATATATTCATTGGGGCTGGCTGCAGATGCACTCTTTCCGGATTAGGAATACAGATTCGGAGACCTGAATGTTCGGCTTCCATACAAAATCTTCAACAAGATGCATGTTCTTATGCTTTCCGAACAGGAAAGAAACAGTTTTCATAAGCCTTTTGCCCACGGCTTATAATATATCAAAATCCGGCCAACCGTTACAGAGTTGAGTGATACTACAATAGACTGATAAAATTAGTAAGATCCTATACTGAATAGTTTACTATTCATCGGCGGAGCGAACGAATTAGAATTTCTAAAATTCAAATGACAATACTGGCTGAAGACGGACATTGGAGATTGTAAGGGTAGACACTACTAAACACGAGTAGAGATACATTTAGTAAACACGATAAAAAAAAAAAAAACGAGCTAAGCTCGGTCCCGCCACATATTAATTGACGAAATGACTAAGGAGTCACCTCAGATACTCTGACAAATTCAAAAGTACTCATTCCGCAAAGCGGTCTCTTTGTTTTCTGTGCAATAATAAGTAAATGCCTACCTCCATCCATGTGCTTCATAGCAGACTCCGCTTCGTCCGCATTGCTGAAGTCCACATAGGCGTATCCGCGCCCGTTGTACGGGTGCAGCCTGTCTGTGAGGTACTCCACCGTCTTCACGTTCCCGTACGTAGAGAATATCTCGAGCACGTGTTCCTTGGTCACGTTCAGAGAGAGCCGTCCGATGTGGATGCGCGTGGGGCGCGGCGGCGGGGAGCGCTCGCGCTTCTTGCGCCCCGGAGACCTGCTACCAATTACACATTGCTTTTACCAACTGACATTGGCGGATTTACCAGCAGGCTGAGTAGGCTGGAGCCTAGGGCGGCAGGTTTTAGGGGGCGGCAAATTTGAGGCAAAACAAATTTTGTTCCCCTAGTTCACTACACAGTACACAATCATACTAATAACGGGAAAAAGCTGTTATGTACTGAGGATGATAGGGCACAAATCACAAAGTAGCTATTTAATATGATTGTGAACTAGGGTATCGAATTCTGTGTATTTGAGTGGTCTGGTCAGTAGGGGCGGCAAAATTTGAATACCTAGCCTACTGACGGCAAAAGTGTAAGTCCACCACTCTGACTAAAAAGAGGAGTGTGTTTGAGGCTGTAAGTGTGTTGACGACCTCTGCGGCGCGACAGGTGAGTGAGGCTGAGATACGAGAGGTTGTGGGATCGATTCCCGGTGCGGGACAAATGTTTGAATGATCTGCAAATAATTTGTTCCAGGTCCATGCGTTGTGGTACCACAGCACTCATAGTTTTCTGATACTCATAGTTCTTGATTTTAGTAGTAGTAGAGCTTTTTTGTGAAAGAGTTCGTCCGGGGAAGTACTACCACCATACCTATTTCTGCCGCAAAGTAGTGCTCGCATTGCTGTGTTCCGGTTTGAAGGGTATGGTTGCCGGTGAAATTACAGACACACGAGACTTTTCATCTTTATGTCTCAGAGTGGCGGGCGCAGTGCAATGTCACATAGAGCGCGTCATAGGTGGACGTGACCTATGTGAGAATGCACTGTTCATAGGCAGAGGTTACAGCTTAACATCAGATGGGCCATCTGCTTGTTCAGTCATTCAAGTAGTATAAAAAAAGAAAAAAAAAGACTGTCGGTGACTATTGGGTGTTATGTTATGCATGTGGCAAAGGCTCCAGAACAGGTGCTCAGTTAGTTTTGTTAAATCTGGTATTGATTGAGAGCACACGTCGTATTTTTTAGCGTTTCAAGCGCGCTCTATTTATCACGTTTAAAATTCTTGAAATTAAAGGAAATACGTCGTGTGCATAGGCTCTTAGCTATCTATGATAGCAATTGGTGCAACCGTTTCCAGGATCATCAGATCTCAGCAGTGTTGCACCTAAAATGACTAGTTTCAATAATATCAGGAGCGCGATTACGTAACTCTGTTGCTATCGATTTCAATGCTGTTTCTATGTGATACGACGTAGCAATTACCTAATTGCAGTGTAGCTGCAATCAAGCTTTACAGGTAGACTGCGTTTATTGGGTAATCGCAAGAGCGTCCTTTCGGATAGAGACAGCATTGAAACTGATAGCAACTGAGTAATCCACTAGCAGGCTGAAGTTTAACGACTCCAGCAACTGATCATGCATGACCAGGCAAAGAGCATCCACAATGCTGATGCTCTTCATCCAGTCATGATTATGAACCAATCTTGTTATATTTTGTCTTCCCTTAGTATAGTCAGGTTGTCTGGAAGAACTTGTTTCATCGATAACACCACCTTTTGTAACATAATATATTGTAACTGTTTTTTTACACTGTGTTGCAATAAAAAACTTTGAATTGAATTGAATTGTAAAATTAGAAAGACAGCATATACTATTTTTGGTTTGGTACATTGTGGATCAAACCAAAAAGGAACTTTTTTTTTTTCTTTTTTTTTTTTTTTAATATTCGGAATACAAACTCTATATATATCTAATAAATCACAATTATAAAAACTTACATTACAGCTCATGAACACTCATTCAGAGAGCGAAAGTTGATTTTGCGAGAACTAGAGATTTAACACACATTTTAATTATTAGTATCTCATATATATCATCAGTTTAGCTACGATCCCCCCCTAAACACATTTTACAGTGTTTTTTTTTGTTTGTATTCTCCTATTTCTCGCGAAATCATCTTTCGCTATCTAAAGGAGTGTTCATGAGCTATAATGGGCAAAAAAACACCAAAAAAATTGAATTTCACTCCTCATGCGAGAGCACCTTAAAGTTGTCAACTTTTCAAAATATGTAGGTTAAAATATGAATGCTCACCTTTCATGGTTATCTTTGCTTTTAAGCTTATCACTAGTAGGTGCTGTCGACTTCTTCTTGTCATTGAGAGGGGAACGGTCTCTGCCCTTGTCTGCTTCACGCCTGTCTTTGAGTGGACTCTTGTTGCTCGGCGATATCCTGATTAAGAAAATGGTTCGAATTAATTACAAAGATCATATCAAGCAGTGTGTAGAGTGTGAAGGTGTGTGGCACGTGACAGCGCGAGTCACGCCCGTCGCCACGGACGGTCGTATAGTGCAGCGTACAGGTGTACCCTAGGAAGATGGACTAAAGGCATGGAACTAAGGCTAAAAACGAAACGGTATCGATTATACCAGTCTCATTCTTTTATATGAATGTATTCATGTGTTGGAATGAGACAAGCATATATCTATCTGTTTTTATTTGTGTATCTCGTACCAGGCCAAATGTCAAATTACTACTACATTCATGGTAACAATCTAGGAAGATCTATATGCATGGTGCCAATATTCAGGGTACGGAACGGAAAAACGACTATCGTGTGACAATATATTTGTTTCTCTCTAACATTGGATAGCAAGCTATCTTCTAGGATAGGGGTAAGAAGGAACACTCTATGCTATTTTAGCACTCACTCCATATTATCATACCTCCATGGGTGTACCCAACTGATATGGCGCGTCGTGAATCTTCGTTCGCGCAGAAAAGAAAGTATGGCTCTGAAGATTAACGAAAGAATGCTCAAAACTTACAATTAACCTTAGATCACTATTATAAGGTTAATAATACACTGCAGCTGTTAGTTCCGCCTCACTCGCAAGTCACGCCCCTCCGCATGGAGGCAGCTGCCGACCGATAGCGATAAAGGTAAATACCCGCGCTTTAAAAATTCATCTTCTGCGCAGGTACATCGGTAAGCCATATTAGTTGGGTAGTACTGTACGTTGCAAGCCAACCATTTCTCTTTTTTTCTTCTTTTTTTTTACTACATGAATGACGGAACAAGTAGATGGCCCACCTTATGTTAAGCAGTAACCTCTGCCTTTAACAACGTATTACCACACACGTCACGTCCACCTAGGATGCGCCCTATTTGGCATTGCACTGCGCCCGCCACCCTGAGACATAAAGATGAAAAGTCTCAAGTGCCTGTAATTTCACCAGCACCCATAGGTATGGAGGTAGTACCCCGGACGAACTCTTTCACAAAAAAGCTCTACTACTACTAAAAACCCTCTAAGACCCTTTTCTACCGATTGCTAATGTTTTTTTTCATAAAACAGTAATTTTTAAAAAAACTATTATTTGTAAACCTACTTCTTCTTAGGTCTGGAGCGGTCGTTGTTGCTGCTGCTGCTGCTGGACGAGCTGGATGAGGAAGACGAGCGAGACGAGCTGCCCGAGCTGCTAGATGATGATCGGGACGAGGACCGCGATGAGCTGCTGTCTGATGAACTGAAACATATCATTTCATTTACACATACTTATGTTATATCAACAATACATCAGTGAATAAATGTTGTAGTATAATCTAATTCAAAATAGATAATACACATCACTGAATACTGCATCTGCAGTGGCGTTTATTGTGCATTGTCACCCTGCTAATGCTGGGGCTGGGGAGGGGGAGGGGAGAAGGGCTAACTCCCGGTACAACTTACAGGTACTGGTTTCATCTCAAAAAAAAAACACTCCCTTTGGGGAGTGAACAAACAAAAAATAAACAAGAAACTAAACAAATCAAACTACGACGCGTTTATTTTATGAGTAAAAAAAATAAAGAAAATTTTGAAGTATAAAATTTTAAAATTGGAATTGTTGAAAACGCTGGTCAGAGAAGGGGCAGTTCAAGGGGGACCCATCCCTGTGAGCAGGGAAGCGTGGAAACTTATAGTTAAAAACAATAGAGGTTTAGTCGTGAACCTAAGTATGATTTAACTCTCTACGTCAGTAGTAGAAATTCATTATATGTTTTGTTTTTCATTATCATTTGATCCGGTGGCTCACCTCGGGTAAAGCCGTAACCACGTTTCAACTAGGTACCAATACCCCGCAAGTCATAGGTCACACCCACCTTGATGATTGGACCTATTGGACCCTGCATATCATTGCCCACCTTTATATATGGAGAACTAACAGCTAACAAAGCTCAACACAGTAAAATATCTGGGCCTACAGCTTGATAGACAACTTGGCCAACCATGTTAAGCCTCAGAGAATATAAGAGGTTTTGCTGCTAGGCTGTCAACCTCAGCTTTCTCTCAGCAATAAACTACTTGTCTACAACGCAAACATAAAGCCGATCTGGACCTACAGAATATAACTATGGGTTTCAGCTAGCAACGCCAATATCAAAATCCTACAACGATTTAAAAAAATTGCCCTTTGTGTCTCAATCAAACACTGGTTTGTGAGGAACATAGAATTATAGGAATACCTAGAAATGCAGACTGTCAAGGAGGAAGTTAGCAAGTACTGCATAAAATACAAGGACAGACTCGAAAACCAAACGAACTGGCTAAGACCCTATTCAACGCAGTTCGTCAAATTAAATGGTGTTATTCATTTGTATCACACCTAAACCACATCAACCCAGAAATCATCTGATTTTAAGCAATGAGCAGATTGCAGATTAAAGAGGAAGAAAAAAGAGATAAATATTGCTGAATATTCGGAAAATTATAGTAACTATGGAAATACAAATGTTTTACCAACAATGAATCGAGGAAGGCCAACATTGTGGATTGTTGATCAATTCTAACCTCAACACCACAAGTAGGTAGTAATTCAATGTATGTATCTCAATTATTTGGTAAATTACCTGCCACTGCTGTCGCTGCTACTTGAATCATCTCCTTTTTTCTTTTTATTCTCTTTTGGCTTTTTTTTCTCTTTTACTTTCTCAGTAGCAGCCGCCGATGGCGATTTGTTTCGCGCCCTAAAAATAAGCACAACGTTGTTATTACCAGGAAATGGCTTTGAAAAATCAATTATTTTGTAATTCAACATTACGAAGACATCATACAGACATTTTCACTGTATTTCCACACAAATATTCAATTCAAAACAATTTCACGCGTCTCCTAAAGAAATCAAGAAAACTCCACAGTCCATAGAAAAAAAAATACTATGTCCACCATCTTGCTTGAATGAATGATTGATTGAATGAATAAAATAGAATGAAATCATAGATGAAAAAAATAGCTCAGCAACCAAGGAGCTTGAATTTGGGTAGTTTATCTTCATGTCAGCAACTGAGGCTCTCATGGACTTAGTATACAAAAGGACTGAGCACTCTAAAAAATTATAATACCGAAACAAGACCTTATTCCATTAGGTTAAGACTCAATTTAGATTACCGTCATAGATAGAGGAAAAACGAGCCAAGAGAGATAGTTAGAATAGAGGCAGTTTGTCCCTTTCTAACACTTGAAATGATAGCTTTATGATAGCAAGGGTGACCATGACTATTGTATAGGTAAATACTAAGAGGTCATCGATACTACAAATTTAAAAGTTGGCCGTCGCGGGACGCCCTGCAGACGAGAAACATTACGGCATGGCCGCGTCACGAGTCACGCCGTTTGCCGACACTGAACAATCGGTAAGTAATCAGTAACAAGGTTCGATAACACTTTCTGTGATATTGGAAAAAAACGTGTTTCCTACAAACGCAAGCCCAGTCCCGAGTCATATATTAGGGGAGGTCAACATTTTATTTTACGAAATTAACAAAAAGTGTTATCGATTCGTAAACACGTTATCACATACCAAGCCTCCAGTATGAATCTGGCTGCATAAATTACTGTGATAAATAATTAGATTTAAATAATGTTTGTTCCACTCCACGTTCTTATGCGTTTCTGGAAAAAGTTTCCTGGACATGTTTTTTTTATGGTCACCGTATTAGAAATAGACACACTGTCTCTATAGTACATAATCTTGCTCGGCTCGTTTTTCAGCTGCGAGCGCTCAGTCCTTTTGTATACTACGTCCATGGAAGCTTTTTAGATAATTTACAAATGCCATTCTCGGTAACACTACTGACTTGTGAATTTTATAATGTCATGCTTATTTTCAATCATCATCATCACCAGTGGCCTTGTGGCGTCGCGTTGTCCACAGCTGGACAAGGTCTTTCATTATCCTCTGACGACATCTGTGGCGCGGCGGGCGAAGGATCGCCTACGACGCAGTAGGTTGCGGGGTCGATTCCCGCCTCGGAACAAATGTTTGTACGATCTACAGATATTTGTTTTGGGTGTTCTGGGTATTTTCTATGTATAATAAAATATATCTATCTATGTAATATATTGTATTAAGTATATCAGTTAACTAGTACCCATAACACAAGCTCTGCTTAGATTGGGCTAGATAATGTTGTGTGAACTGTCCAGCAAAAAAAAGTAATAAATAAATGAACTAAACTGAGTCCATAACTGACTGACTTCTAGAACATCCAGTGCTAGAAATCAACAACTAATGGCTAATCCTTGTTTCACTTATTTATTAATAGCACTGATTTCTTTCGAACAAACCAAAATAGAACACAATAAATATAAAAAGCAATAACTCTCAAATACAAGTGGCTGTTAAGTGACCGAAATGATTAGCCCCATGGCGTGCGACAAGGTCCGCACATTAGCGCAATGGGAAGCCCATGTTGCATTTACGAGTTTGCCACTGGCCCTTCTGCTCCACTCGTCTAATATTTGACCTCCTTAAAAAGTAGAGGATGCAATTTATATAGGTACATACCAAAATGCATAAATTAAAAATATATAGGTACGATTATTATTCATAAAAGCAAAAACATAGAGATAAAAAACTTATTGGTGAAAATAATTAAATACGTAATGATAGCGTAGAGTTTGACCCGTAGCGAGATCGTAGTGGTAGTCGGTGGTTTTTTTTGAACATTGATATTCCTTCTTTGACCGCGATCTTACCTGTTGGTAAGTGACGAGTGTCTTGGGGTCTTTGACGATGTGGCCGACGATGAAGCACAAAGGCAGTTCACTGTTGCTTTGAAGAGCGTCTGCTTGTGCTATAATTAAAAGGAGATGTGGGATCCTGAGCATTGGGATCAATAGCGACCGAGGTTGTAGAGTAGGATCTTTATTCAGGGGCATACCCATACGCAGACGTAGCCATATCGTAAAGGTCGATCCTTAGCGTTGCAATGTCCTACGATGGCATAGAGATCTGTATCCGAGGTCATAAACTTAGACCTGTCGAGGAGGTACCTACATTCGTAGCGATGAGATTTAGTATACGTATTTTCCCCAGTAATATATTGTAGTTTTTGTACGTATTCGCATAGGAATGTCACAGGGTTAGAATAACGCTGTAGACGTCGATTCGTAACGAAGAGATGTCGATAGGTATAGTGCCACCAACTTATCTGTAGAACGGCCAAAACTGAAACTATTTAAAACGTCACTTCGCTGTTAGTGTCAGTCGCTACAGATCAGTGATACCAGATTATTTTTAAATAAATTCCCGAAATCGTTGTATATTTTATATTGTATTATCATGTGTTGTGTCATTGTATTATTATCACTGTGACCTAAATCCCATAGAGATGATATGGAATTCCATGAAATGGAAAGTAGCGGACGTAAACATAGAGCACAAAAATTAAAATATGCCGCAACTAGTAACCAAAGCGTTCAGTACCTACTATTGATGCCTCTGAATGACAGAAATATTGTGCACACGTGCACAAAATTGAAGGGGAATATCGTCAAAAAGACGGATATTTAGATCAGCCTTTTATTGATAATTTAGACAGTGGCTGTGACACCGATAGTGACAGTGACCTTTGATTATAATTACTGAGTGAAAAGTTTTCAATAAACGAAAAATAATGTTACAATATAACGATAATTTTATTAATTTAGTTATTACCAAAAGGTAGGCACATTAATTATGTTTTTTTTAAAATATTTTTATTTAACTAAAAAAATGGCCCAGATAACAGATTATTGCATAATTGTTATGTTTCTAGACTGTAGTTCAAAGCATAAAAACACTTTGAACACATAATATTTGTAACCCTGAAATAATGTGATTTAAATTACATTTATATATATTTTACCAATGTATCAGATTTTCTGTTACCGAAACATTTATCTATGTATCAATGTTATAGTAATGAATAACTAAAAATAAAAAGTATTCTTACAATTTCGCCAGGTCCGTGTACAACCATGTTTATACCGATTGCAGCAAATTATTTAATAGGTTGCCACCCTTTTCGATGGTGGCGCCCTCGAATTATTCTACAGATAAGTTGGTGGCACTGTATATCCGTGCATTGTCGTAGAGGTGAATCCGTAGTGAGGTCGCTGGTCGTAGAGTTAGGCCTGTATTTTTTTTATTAGCAAATCTTGGCTATTATATCACTGCGACCAACTAGGCCTATTGTGATCGCCAAGCATTGTGTAGGCCTGTAGCTTGCTATTCCATTGTAGCCATGTTGTAGGCATATTGATGCCTAAGAGATTGATTCGTAGAGATCTCGTAGAGATACTTACATAGCGATCGATGTCGTAGGGGTCGATTCGTAGCGATGCGATGTCGTATGGGTATTTTAGTGGTGCCGTAGATGTAGATCCGTAGCAATATCGTTGAGATATATAGATATGTAGCTAGCTATACCGTTAGAATAGAATTGAATAGAAAATATTTTATTGTACACCTTATTAAATACAAAAAATAAGTTAAACTTAACTACGTAATTATAAGTACAATGGACGGTCTTATCGCTTAAAAGCGATTTCTTCTAGACAACCTTTGTATGGAGAGAAATTTATAAGTTTGGAAGAATGGTAGATTTGTAGGTAGATAGTGATGGTATAGAGGCGTAGGCAACGTAGTACACGTAGGCGATGGTGATTGATCAAGTACGACGGTTTCACGACCTCAGTGACGCGGCGGGCGAGTAGCCGGCTGAGATGCGAGAGCCTGCGGGTTCGATTCCCTATGCAGGACAAATTTTTGTATGATCTGCAAATATTTGTTCTGGGTCTGGGTGTTGTGGTACCATAGTACTTCCTGATACCCACGATACAGACGATCCCAGTCTAGGATCTGACTATGTATATCAGGGGTCGGCAACCGGCTGCCCGTGGACTATCTTGGTGCGGCCCGCAAGCCTAAGGTCCGTAAGAAAAAAATACCAATACGAAAGGCCATATAAATTCACTAGAATTTAGAAAAGGCAGCGTAATTAGTAATTAAGTAGGTCTAGTAATAATAGTATCTTGCAGTGTAACCTAGCTTGTACCTACATGTGTGTACTTGAGGTTAATACAGTTACCTAGGTACTTATCAGAATCTGCATTATCTCTGAATCGATCTTGGTTTTTTGACTGATTTGAACTGGAACTGAATCAGCTCAACAAACGCTTACAGGGAAAAAATAAATTGATTTGCTATATGTATTCAGATGTAAAGTCATTTGAGATCAAACTGAAACTGTTTATCAAACATATTGATGAAAAAAAGCTTGACCATTTTCCTAATTGGAAGAAGCTGGAGATAACTTTGAGTGGCAAAATTTTACAATGAGAAACGTGTTCACGCAACTACAAACTGAGTTTATAAATCGATTCACCGACTTTAAAAAGATCTCCCTTACCATGGAAATATTCCAAAACCCTTTTGCAATTGATATCAATGATGTACCAAGCAATTTGCAAATGAACATAGTAGCAAAGTAATAGCACACTTAAAACGGCATTTAAGGAAAGCACTGACTTGGTACAGTTCTACGGAGGTTTGAGTTCTGAAAACTTCAAAGAATTGAAAAAGGTTGCTCGGCAGATAATCACTTTGTTTGGTAGTACATATTTGTGTGAGCAGACTTTTTCCATTCTCAACTACCGGAAAAATAAGAATTGTTCGCGGTTAACGGATGAACATTTAGACGCGATACTGCGCGTATCTACGACTAAAATGAAAGCAGACGTTTAAAAACATGCAAGTCAAATGCAGCCGCAAAAATCTCACAAGTTCGTACTTTTATGTTAGTATAGTAATTCAATTTAAATAGACATGATTGTATAAATATATATGCGTTTTATTACAAATATTAAAAATACATGTCCGAACATATAAAAATAAGTGCGGCCCGCACTGATACTCTGGCAACATATGTGGCCCTGCTATAGCAAAAGGTTGCCGACCCCTGATGTATGTGACTGGTAGGTGTAAAAAATAAAGTGTTTTCTATAATCCTTCATAGAGACATAGTGTTATTTCCCACGGCTCTATCTATGACGTAGCTTGTAATAGCGGTCTTTTATAGATTTACTGCGCGGCCTCATGAAGCTCATCGAATGATGACATTCGGCTTACAGCTTCGAGTACAGGCAATAACTACCAACTTACTGTTACAGTTGGTGATGGCGCCACTTTCTGTGGAACATGGTTCATCATATGAAAGTTTCAATTGGAAAAATAGTTTCTGTATTTTTCCGTATGTGTGGGTGGTGCGTCAAATTGTTTACCGTAATCCTTAGGATTTTGATAATGGGAAATACGACCACGCTATTGTGAAATAATGAACGCTGTTTTGTCAACAAACTCCTCATTTCACAATCAAGTGGAAAAAGCTCTCTGGTCTATGAAAATGGAAAATAATAGACATATCTATACGACTACCCCACTAAATCATAAATGTAAAATTTACGATGTTTGGATGTTTGTTACTCAAACATGCCGAAACGGCAGACCCGATTTTGGTAAAATTTGGTACCTGGATTGAGCTGTGGGCTACTTTTTATCCCGGTAAAACACGAGCGAAGCCACGGGCGGACACTAGCTAAGTATAAATATAAAAGGAACTGAAACGTGGCCGTAACGTGGTAACTCACCGCAAATAAAAGCTCAAAGTTGGACAGTGGGCTATGGAGAGATCTATGCTTGGAGTTTCACTACGTGATATAATCCAAAATAAAGAGATCCGTAGAAGAACCAATATCACTGACATACCACTCAGAATAAAGCCTTAGTCACAAGTAGCGATAGCTGCTATTTTTTTCCGGGAAAAGTTAGCTTCGTGCGACGCGTTAAAAATCACAGACCGAAAATTTGATTTTAAAAAATTGTGCATGTGAAATCTTATCGCTTGCGAAAAATTATAGCCACACGATAAATAGCTATACATATGATTGGACACTTGGCTAACTGACTAAAATTAGCGCGAGTAGCCATTCCTTCAACACGTCAATGTTGCGAAGCTGTATTTCAACTCTATCCGTGCTACTGAAAGCGGACTATCCATACAATAGTTACACCGTGCTCTGTCTCCTTTGATCGAATTTCAAACTGCTTGTCAATGCAAAAGACAAAACACTGTGTAACTGTTCCAAGGATAATTTAAGTTACACGGTTAGTTGGTTTTGTGTCTTACGGCGCGACGGCGTATGTAAGATGGACAACATTTTGACTACACGGCACCAATAGAATGAGATTTTACCTGCTAAAAATAGTAATTAGTCGACAGTTTTACTACTAACAATGCCACAAGTTTTTAACTTAATTTAGTTAGTAGGGCTAGTTATTACAGTGGTGCAGGTACCTATAATATAAGCGTTTCATTTGAAATTTAATAGTAGTGTAATGGTCACACGGTTGGGGCGATTTATAGCTGCTAGTTATCTGCAGCGGAAAATAGCAGCTATAAATCGCTCCGTGTGACTGAGGCTTTCAAGTTGAAGTTGCAATGGGCAGGCCGTATAGTTTTCAGAACTAACCGTTGGGGAACAAAGCTTCTCGAGTGACCAACGACATTATAAAGGTCACAGGAAGTCGGCAGATGGAGGTGGCTCAAGACCTTTCGTCGTGGCATTATATGGGGAGGCCTATGAGCAGCAGTAGACTTCTGTAGGCTGAGATAGAAACGTGAATTCTATGTAGAGTAGATAGAGTACCCGCATCGTAGGATGACGTGCTTTTGTAAGATGAATCAAATCGAGCCCATATTTTACAAGCTTTTTGTTATGAATGGGAAATGTTCACCTACACCTTCGCATGTGAGTGATTCTTTCATTCGAGGATGATGGATAGTTTTATAATAATCGTCACCAAATATGAAAACAAATTGGAATTTATTGATGTATTTTTAACTTGAACATATTCAATGCTTTGTAAAAAAGATACCTTTATAACTATTGAGTTTTTTCTCTCTCGAGTTTTATTATGCAAGGATTAAGGTGGGGTATAACGCAAAATTACCAATCTTAGATTAGATTTTTAACTTACTAAATCAAGTACAATATTAAAATTAAAAATATGCGTGTAAACTACATTATAATACCGAGGGATCACCCAGCCAGCAACACGATGGGACAACATTTTCTCGATAAAAAAAAACACAAATTTACCTCTAACTTTTGGCTAGATTCGATTGTTTTTCAATATGTTACAGATTATTGGGTCAGAACTTAGATAAATAAGATCAATACAATAAAACGGCGGGATCATCTTAGGGGTTTTTTAAAAATTATCTATATTTCAAGAGATATTCAATAACAACAGCTTTTTTGAGCAGCGCGTGGCGTTTTTTTTTGTATGAAGATTTCTGCCTAGTTTTGGCGCAGTATTAAGGGATTATTTAAGGGATTTATTCCAAAATAATGAATGATCCAAAAACTTATCTATTGGATTTGAATGAATAAAATATTTTAGACTTTGACAACAACCTATATATACGTAGTTTTCAAAGTATATCTTTCTGTATTTAGGTACCTAAATGTCCCGCTTAAATTAAATATTTCGACGATCATATGTACATTATCAATATACGTAATTTATTTACAAATGTTACACATATATATTACTAAATGTAACAAAGGAAATATGAAATATTAGGTAGATACGGAAGGAAGTTCCTAAAAAGCATTGACGGTAGGCTCTACTTCAATACATAGTATAAAACAAAGTCGCTATCCGCGTCTGTCTGTCTTTTTATTCGCTTAGATCTTCTAAACTAGGCAACGGATATAGTTGCGGGTTTCACTCATAAGAAAATTTCTTCCGAAAGGTTTACATCCCACTAATATCATAAAAGTGACAGTTTGGATATTTGGACGTTTGTTACTTATTCAAGCCGAAACAGCTGAACTGATTTTGATGAAATTTAGTACACAGATAGACTATGACACGGATACTTTTTATTTCGGTTTAACGCGAGCTTAGCCGCGGGCGGTCACTGGTGTATGTATAATTATTTTTTGTACAAAGCCGGGGAGAGTCACAAGTACTAGATTTCGTAATACTCCGTTATCCTTTTCTTTTTGAATAACATTATAACATTAGGTATCTATTTTTATCAGCGAAATTGTGCCTAGTAAATGCCTACTTGAAAGATTAATATTTTTTTAGGGAAAATTCCCAAAAATCGGAAGTAGTAACAGGCATACATAGACACACGCCTTTTTCCCTGAAGGGGTAGGCAGAACCTCAATAGGCCTCTTTTCACAGTGGGTTGCTGCACTATCGTGGAATATAGACCTGACAAGTGGTGGGTTCAGCGCCGCCATTGCTTTCAACGACTGACTCGGCTAACACTTTCTTCCAGTAATAAATAAATAATTAAATAATGCTGGACAGTTCACACAACATTATCTAGCCACAAGCTAAGCAGAGCTTGTGTTATGGGTACTAGACAACTGATATACTTAATACAATATAATACATAGATAGTTTTTTTTTATTATACATAGAAAATACCCAGAACACCCTGAACAAATATCTGCAGATCGCACAAATATTTGTTCCGAGGCGGGAATCGAACCCGCAACCTCCTGCGTCACAGGCTAGCCTTCCCCACCGCGCCACTGAGGTCGCCTAATAACAGATTACTGGAAGAAAGTGCTAGCAGCCAGGACAAATCTTATACTAACGAATCTTATCATTATCTTATCTTATCAACAAGTCCGTACATAACTTTGTTAATCTTTGATATGGGAATTGTTACTTATTTATTATTATTCAAAGACATTCTAATAACTTTGGTGTCAATTATATTATTAACTAGCAACTCGCCCCGGTTTCGCACAGGTAGCCCCCGGTGAAAAACAGCGCCCCCCACCCCCGATATTTTATTCTGCTATTCGGAGCGGAGAAGAATCCACCAAATAAGAGATAACTAACATCGGTCCAGCCGATCTTGAGTTATAAGTGGTGTAACTAACACGACTTTGTTTTATATATATAGATTTAAATCCAATGCGGACGACTTGTAGTACAGTTGTCTACAACTTGTACTTGTAGGACTACTTTGCACCTTTTATACATTGACACAGAATACCTAGGCCTATTGGCGTAATCTGTATTCTTATTATTATTAATATTACTTACTTTCACTTACTTGTGTAACTTTTTGGTTGAAAGAGCGTATTACTCCGTAACTGAATATTTGACAGATAATTTCGTAAGTTTATTTTGACTTGTATTATCCATTTGACATATTGTTTAATAATATTTGTATACTAATTAATTTGTTAATATAATTATTGTCTTTAGATTTTAGTAATAATTCGTAAAATAACTAAATAAGTAATGTATTGGGAATTTAATAATATATTTTAAAATGTAATTTTTGCATGCCTATAGTGGTAGAAATAGTTGGTACTTTTAAAAAAAAATATAACAGCTTTGTAACACTATTTGTAGCAAATAAACAATTTGATTGATTGATGGATTGATTTTTACTTAGTCATATTTTTCCTTTTTTTTAAACTTGCATAATCATTTTTGTTTTTATTCGTTTCCTTAAATTTTGTCATATTTGTGTAACCCTTATTTGGCTTTATTGTTTTGTATTTTGTTATTTGGATTATATATATTGTAACGCTGTTGGTTTACCTAGATAAAATAATATACAATAAAATACTATCTCAACATTCTTAAAAAAACTACTCACAAATACCTACATTATCTACCTAATATCATCAAGGGTTAATTGTGTGACATGAATGACTGAGGCTCTGTCTACCCTTTCGGGGAAAAAGGCGTGTGTCTATGTATGTATGTATGTATCAATAACTTACGATGCAGCGATTGGAAGGCATTGAGCCATTAAGAACAAAATACCTTAATGTTGGAAGGATCTTTTTTCAGTGGAGGGCTCAGACTTAGCTCGTCCGGGGAAGTACTACCTCCATACCTATTTTTGCCGCAAAGCAGTAGTGCTTGCATTGCTGTGTTCCGTATTTATAACTAAGACTTGTGGACAAGACAAGGAATCATTGAATCATTCCTTGAATCAGAGATCATTGGATCGTGGAACTTACAGTTGCAATTATACTTTGAATTCTGTTTGAATTGAGTTATTTACCCTTCTCATATATAACATAACATAACATAACATAACACCCAACAGTCACACACATAGTCCTGATCCCACTCTAGGATTCCCTGTGTCGTGGGTATCAGAAACTACGAGTAACCATGGTACCATAACAGCCAGACCCGGATCAAATATTTGCAGATCATTTGTCCCGCTGCGGGAATCGAACCCGCAACCTTTCGCATCTCAGCCGGCTACTCGCCCGACGCGCTACAGAGGTCGTCCGAGGTCGTACAGAGGTTGTATATAAAAATACTAGTGTCCGCCTGCAGCTGCGTTCGCGTTTTACCAGGATAAAAAGTGCAAACTCAAAGTGATAGCTCAATCCAGGTCATAATCTATCTGGGTACCAAATTTCATCGAAATCGGTTCAGCTGTTTCGGTGTGATTGAGTAACAAACATACAAACCTTGTAAATTTGACATTTATGGTGGGATTTGTATAAACGTGTCCCACTTTGTTCACCGTGTTTATTTGTACGCGAAATAGGCGAGAATATAAAGGCTTGGCCGCCTCCTATAGTGGTATTTAATCTGGTGAGCTTACGGCAACTGCTCGCTTATTGTTGGGGTCCCACTAATAAACTAAATAAAGTTGTTCATTTAACAATAACAATTTTATGTGATAGTTTTAGTAGTAGGTTGTGTTGAAGATTGGCTTTGAACTCTTCAGAGGTACAACTGTTTTTTTATTTGTAAGTATTAAATGATCACTAAATTTCCTATGGGTAAATATTATTATTAGCTATTTAATTATTAAAAACAAAAAATAAAACACATGTGCAAAAACATTTTTATTATTTTTATTTTATACAGTAATTTCGATTACCATTTATTATTTGTTTATTTTGTTTTTAATGCATCAAAATAAATTACTTTAATGATAAAATCACCAGAAAATAAATCCCATTTTCAGAAAGTCATGTCATTCTAACTATCGACTTTTCAATAGTTCAAACTATGTGGCGTTAGTATTTTTTACAATACAAATTATCTAAAAATTTAATAGTGTAGTGAGGCATGTTTTTTCAATACCAAGTATTACCAAGTTTACAGCCCAGTATGAATGACAAATGTGCTATCTGAACTTCCCGCCGAGATGCAATTTCTAAATTTAATCATTTTATACGATACAATTCTTCATAGTGCCTGCTATTTTTTTATAAACAATCAAACAACATCTAAGATTGTTTTTATTTCAGCAAGGTGATGCATTTTTTTAACTTTTATTAAGGCGGAAGGCAACCCAAAATTAACAGGTCAATGCGGCGGTTTGAAAGAAACATAAAGAACAATTCAGTTCGAACGTGTGGTTGTTGCGACGCAGGAACAGCGCCTGATTTAAGATTTTTATTGGTTTTTAATTTTTATTTCGCTTCCAAACAACAAAAATTAAAATGTATTTTCTTGATTCACTTGTAAGTGCCAATAATAATAATTTAGGTATTTTGTTCAATCGCATTAGTGGGTATTGTTCAAATAAAATCTGCATTGACCCACAAAATTACCCATGTTTATGATTATTTTCGATCGAACGAAATAATACGAATAGTGTTTAAAGCACCACAAATAGTATGGAGGTAGTACGTCCCCGGACGAAATCTTTTCACAAAAAAGCTCCTACTACTACAAAATAGACTACTACTACTAGATAATATCCTGAACTTCAATGTTTTTTTATTCATTTAAGTTCAGGATTTTATCTATTGTACAACCATATCCTGAATATTAATGTTTTAGATTTAGAATTTAAATGAAATAAAACTTGTTTTTACAATGAAGGTGCTACCTTAAGACTGCGCTACCGCCAGGCAGAAATCTTCATACAAAAAAACGCCTCGCGCCGCTCGGTAAAGCGGTTTTTATTGAATATCTCCTGAAATATAGATAATTTTAAAAAACCCAGTGTTAACCCTCCCTTTTATTGTATTTATTTTATTTATCCAACTTTTGACCGAATAATCTGTACCATATTGACAAACAATCGAATCTAGCCAAAAGTTAGAGGCAACTTTGTGATTTTTGTTTATCGAGAACATTTTGTCCTATCGTTTTTCTGTCTGGGTGATCCCTCGGTATTATAATAGTATCCATACATATTTTTAATTTGAACATTGTACTTGATTTAGTCATTTAAAAATATATAGTAGTAAAAAAGGGGTTATAATAGTTTTTTATAATTTATCTAAGATTGGTAACTTTGCGTTATTATTATTATTTAGCCTTTATTTCCATAAATTTTCTTACATTCACTATAAAAACATTCTCTATTAAACTTTATTAAAGTCAGGCCCCATTTCGGGTACAAGCCTCCTCCAACTGCCTCCATTTTCCTCTGTCTTCTGCTTTCTCCATCCAGTATCCACCAGCTCTTTCTCGTATTTCGTCGGTCCAGCGTTCTCTGGGTCTACCTCTACCTCTTTTTCCCCCTGGACCCATCCACTATACCCCACCTTAATAATTTACGATTATCTAAAAACGCCAAGCCGTGTTTGTTGCCCTTCTGGCTTTGATTGCGTTGGAACATGAGTAATTTTTTTAGAAGTAGTAAGAGGTTTGATGTGATTAGATTTCGTCCGGGGAAGTACTACCTACCCCCAAACCTACGGCAAAATTACAGGCACATGAGATCATATTTTTGTCTCAGGGTGGCGGGTACAGTGCAATGCCATATAGGGTGCGTCCTAGGTGGGCATGACCTATGTGGTAATGCATTGTTAAAGGCAGAGGCTACCGCTTAACGTCATCAGCTTGTTCCGTCATACAAGTGTGTGTAGATGTGGAGATAATGATGACTTACCTACTTGCTTTTTGATAATCTGTGTACATATTCGTAGCAATTGCATTTATTGTCTTATGTGTATACAAACCTACTTACCTTAATTCTAAAATCTTACTCGTACCTACGTAATGTTTTAACTTAGTTAATATGCTTAATCTTTTGGAAGAGACTAGCCACCCACAACACAGGGTACCCTAGTGTGGGGGCTTGTAAACCACTTACTTATCTACTTCATTCAATTCCCTTGAATGTCTTCTTTTTGGTTATTCGCTCGATATTATCTACCTACCTACGAGTATCTATTGTTCCCTCAGAGCATTGCAGGCCTCCGTTCCGTGTTGCTCGATGATTGTCCCTATGTACCTATTGTTGTTTGTTTTTGTTTAAATAGTACATAAGTAAATTCCGTAGCATGTTTGATTCTTTGCAAATAAATGAAACGAATGAATGAAAAAAAAGCAAATAATAAAAATATAGGTATGTAGGTAATGACATTACAGGCACATGAGACTTTTCATCTTTATGTCTGAGAGTGGCGGGCGCAGAGCAATGCCATATAGGGTGCGTCCTAGGTGGACGTGACCTATGTGGTAATGCACTGTCCATAGGCAGAGGTTACCGCTTAACATCTGGTGGGCCATCTGCTTGTTCCGTCATTCAAGTAGTATAAAAAAAACAACTAGTTTATAAGACGAGTCAAAGTAATGCCTTTTAATTGATTTTTAATGTTGTAATGATCAATACTTCTCGTCTAGCATTACATTAGATTCTCATCGTCTCATAGCACTCTTGGGCACGTACCACAGGGCACGTACAAACAATGGAACGGGAATACTTGTGTGGAATATATGTTGTTTTTCAATTATTTTGCTGATATGTGTTTTGTTGCGGCTGATAGAGGGTACTTGCTGGGTGCTACTATCACCACTATAATTCCAAATATACCTACCATTCAAAAAAACCTGGATACTCAGTATTCGATAAAGATTCAATCTACGCAACAAAATAACCAAATAACAATTTCCAGGAATATCCACAAAAAAGGGAACAATTTGTTGTTGTTTTTCGTATGAGGTAGTGTTGGCCTCTGGTGTCAGAGTTTGTCAGGCCGCCCGAGGGCCTCTGACATGGCTTATCGACTGCTATTAATGCGCCATAGATTACTACCAAGTTATTATGACACCTCTCTGACACACGATTGTCAGAGCGGTGTGCTCAATTTTATTCGGATTTTGTCAAGAAATCAAATGTTAATACCATTCCATTCGATAATAAACAAAAATTACGCAGATTGAATTTGTACCGAATACTTAACATCCACTTTGTTTTATGGTATATTTAGAATAGTGCTGTATTTATGACTTTAGGTTTAATTTCTGTCACCCTTTTTTTCTTTTTCCGTTCCGTACCTCGAGAGGAAAGACGGAACCATTATAATTATAGGATCACTTTGTTGTCTTGTCCGTCTGTCTGTCAAGACCCTTTTCCTCAAGAACGCGTGGAGGTATCAAGCTGGAATTTATATAAAAACAACAAGTCAACTGTCCTTTGGAGCTGTGAAAAAATCAAACTTCTAAGTCAACGCAATCAAAAGATACTCGTACAGCCGTTTAAATGCTGCACATTTTTGACACTCACAAGGCAATCAAAACCTACAGGGTACTTTCCGTGAACTCAGAATCTTGAAATTTGGTACGTTTCAACGTCTTATATATAGCACAGATAAAGGAAAAATAACGAAAAGCATAAATTTTTAGTTACATCATATAATAAAAATATTTTAAATAATTTTAAGCTTACTACCCCTTTCCTCATAATGATTTCATTTAGCAATAAAAATGCCATAACTTTGACTTGTATACCTACAAGTTTGTACGGAATCCTCGGTGCGTGAGTCCGACTCGCACTTGGGCCGGTTTATTTTTATTTTTGGCGTCGCACTGTTTTTCCGTTTGCCATTTTCAATATAATTTTATTGTATTTTCAATATAATTTTGCACACCTTACAAGTCGTCAAAGTCACAGTCAAGTTATGTTTTTGTAGTGCCGTTTTACAAAAACTTTGGTGGACAATTTCCACCAATTTGAAAAGTCACGACACTGCCATTTCATTTCACTACACTTGTGCTCTATAGACGAGCTACATTGGTAAAATGCAACCAAAATTACCTACACAAAATAACTAAATAAAAAAACACAAGAAAATGAAATAAACTAAAAGTAGGTAGACGATTTACCTTTTTGAAAATGGCGGGAAAAGGTGACACATGGTTATCCTGGTCGTGAAATAGGACAAGCTGTTATCTCATCCATAGAACATACTCTTTTACGATAGAGAGATCAAACTGACATAGATAATACCTACTCCCACTATTTTCAATTTCACTCCGATCTGTTTTGATCTTTTGATCTTTTTAGCTGTCTTCATTTGTTTTCAATAGAGTACACATTGACAAGATAACACCCATTATCAATACAATAATGTTTTTAACACCACCCTTAAATATATTTTGGTATTTTAACATATTTATAGAGCACATGTGTGGTGTAGATAGAAGTGCATTGCGTGTCTTTTCGGAATGGTGTATTTTGTACTCCAATATCTTGGTTTTTCTGCCACAGTTTTAACCAGGGTTACGACTTGACGAAGACAGTTTTATTACTTGAACTTATGATTACTTGGCATTGGCTAAATTGATCTGAGCATGCAGAAGCTATTTAAAAAAAATCGTCACTCTGTTTACAAAGTAACGAGATAGCTTTCTTTGTAACTTTGGTCCACACTGTTAAATACATATTGTAGGTACTAGCGTACTAGGCTCAACCTTCTCAATTGATTTTAGTAATTGGTATTTTAATTTTGGTATTTAATATGCTTGAATTTGTAAATACCTGTTACGGGTACCATTTTGGTTTGGAAAACAAGACTTGACAAGCGCATATTTCATATGAACTTCGTATACGGTCAACATAAGTTTCAACCTTTGTTTCCTCTTCGCTATTTACGAATGACGATGACGGTCGCCAGCTTTATCACGGTGATCAACAACAATCCGAATCGGGTTAAAAATGCGCCAACACCAGGCAGAAATCTACATTAAAAAAAAACACCTCGTACCGCTCGAAAAAGCCGTTTCTGTTGAATATCTCGAAAAATTAAGATAATTTTACAAAACCACTGCACTAAGCCCTCAGCTTTGTTGCATTAATTTTATTGATCTAATTTCTTACCCAATAATATGCACCATTTTAATAAACAATCGAATCAAACCATTTTAATAAAAAAGTTAGAGGCAACTTTGGGATTTTTTTATAGCGAGAAAATATTGTTCTATCGTTTTTCTGGTACAGAGATCCCACGGAATTATAATGTAGTATGTATCCTTGCATACTTTTAATTTGAACATTGTACTTGTTTTAGTCAGTTAAAAAACAAATCAAAGATTAGGAATTTTGCGGCATCCCCCACCTTAAGTCGATGGATATTAACTATATAGCAACTATATTAAATTAAGGAAGAGTTACGATCTGAAAGTGATTAGCGGATGGTCACGGCCGTTCGCGCAGTGACAGGAACACATGCGCGCCAAGGTTAAGAGCCCTTAAACTTTGGTGGCAATCATTTTGATATGATTTGGTTAAAGATACTTATAGTTCGCCCTGAACGAAACCCCGCGTTGTATCGTTTAACGGTTAACTGGTATGGGTTGAGTTAGGTTTTTTCATAACCTACCTGCCTACCAAGTTTCATCAAGATAGAACCAACGGTTCTGAAGTTATCTTCTTCTTTTTTTATTCGACTTGTAATGACTGGTCAAGCAGACGGCCCACCTGATAGATAGATTTTAGATAGATAGATTTGACGACCTCTGTGACGTGGCGGGCGAACGTTCGCCTGCGACGCATGAGGTTGCGGGTTCGATTCCCGCCTCGGAACAAATATTTCTGCGATCTGCAGATATTTGTTCAGGGTGTTCTGGGTATTTTCTATATATAATAAAAAATATCTATCTATGTAATATATTGTATTAAGTATATCAGTTGTCTAGTACCCATAACACAAGCTCTGCTTAGCTTGGGGCTAGATAATGTTGTGTAAACTGTCCAGCATTATTTATTATTTATTTAGATAGATAGATAGATAGATTAACACTTTATTGTACACCAAAAAAATAATAATAAAAAACACAATAATACAAGGATTAACTAAATCAAATGATGTTAAGCGGTACCCTCTGCCTATGAACAGTGCATTACCACATAGGTCACGTCCACCTAGGACGCACCTTATGTGGCATTGTACGGCACCTGCCACCCTGAGACATAAAGATGAAAAGTCTCATGTGCCTGTTATTTCACCGGAACCCATACCCTTCAAACCGGAACACAGCAATGCGAGCTTTGCGGTAGAAATAGTACAGTAATAGCGGTGGTAGTACTTCCCCGGACGAACTCTTTTACAAAAAAGCTCTACCTACTACTACTATCGTAATCTTATCGTCGGACAAACACACATACGTACAAATATTGTACATACATACAAACGCTGCATCCTGCCTTAGACTCTGAAATTTTCACTCTCTCTGCTCTGACTCTGTCGCGTCTCTCAGTCAATTATAGAGGACTCGTAGAGTGCTGAAGGGTGCTTTTTGCATGAAATGATTTTGACTGTTGGAAAATTGTTTTCGAATCCTCAATTCAAGTTTTCTCTTCAAATATTAGTGCGCTTTCTTTCACGTCAAAAAATTGGTGTAGATATACTTATGTCCTTTTTTGTACAGGTGTCAGATGTGTAATGGTCAACCCGCGATGATGAACTCTGTGCCACTGATTGTCCTGGCTCTGACCACCGCCCTCGCCGCGCCAGCCGCCGTCTACGATGACTACATTGTAAGACATATAGCTGTAAACACAATACCTACACAGCCTGCACTTATACGAGAGTATATAACACCCAAAAGTCACACACATAGTCCTAGGATTCCCTGTGTCGTGGGTATCAGAAACGACGTTATCATGTCGACGGCTGTGTCATTATCATGGTACCATGATAACGAATATTTGCATTTCATACAAACATTGGTCCCGCAGCGGGAATCGAACCCGCAACCTTTGACATCTTAGCCGGCTACTCGCCCGCCGCGCTACAGAGGTCGTCATACATAGGAATCTAAATAAGGAAAAGTGTTATCCGTAGCGCGATTGCCTCACTCTGTTGTTATCGCTTTCAATCGATTTCAATGCTGTTTCAATTTGAAATGATGTTCTTGCGATTACCTAATTTATGCAGTCTAGGTCTAGTTGCAATCAAGCTTTGTGGGTAAACCGTGCTATGCGTAAATTGGGTAAGCGCAAGAGAGCGTCACTTCGGATAGAAACAGCATTAAAACTGATTGAAACTGATAGCAACAGAGTTACGTAATCCGCTAGCCGGTCTGTTTTGTATTGTAACCGATGTCACCCTTTTTTCCCCCCCTACTTTTTACACTTATAAACACTTGAACACCTGAATTATCTTATGTGTGTTATGTGATTCAATGTGCCCTGTATTTTATCTTTTGACTTCTATTTTTGCAAGGCCTCCATTGCAGGATGCAAGACTTGATTTAGCTGCGAGTGAAGCCTCAGGCGGACACTAGTAATCTAAACAACAAATCTAGACACTAAATAATCAAGACAAGAATAATTATTAATAACTAGCAGCGCCCCGTGGTTTCACTTGCATCAGTCTCGATCTCGTGGGAATATCGGGTTATAAATGTGCCTATGTGTTATTCCGGGAGTCCAGTTATCTCCATTCAAAATTTCATCTAAATCTGTCGAGCCGTTTCAGCGTGAAGAAGTAACAAACACACGCACACACTCACCATACTCACCAACTTTCAGAAATATGGATATAATTGTTGTTGCTGGGTTGAGTTTCCTACTGTTCATAATGTATATTCATAAAATTAGAATAACATTCTAGGCACATAAAATAATCTAACAAAATCCTTGTTCGTAGTTTTCGAAGACCTAACCTAATATTGTTCATTAGTTTGGTATCAATTTACCAACATAAGGGTTTTAAGGATTTTAAGTACAACGTGTGGGAGCCGTCCTTTGAACTGGCCAATTGAGAACGAACGAGAGGTTATTTGATCAAGAGTTTTTTAAATATACACCCGTACCTTTAGCTTATATATTTACTGTACATTTAGGCATAGTACGATACTGGAGAAACCAAAATTCCAAACAGATAAGGTTTTTACGTACCTGTACAGACTCTGCTTTACAATGTTCCATTTTTGAAATATTTTTATTTGTATTTAATTTTGAAAATGGAACTGAATGTGACCTATTCTGCCACACTAGCATTTCTATATTACGTTAGTCCATTTATCAGAAAGAATACATTTTAAAAAATCGGCCAAGTTCAAGTCGGACTCGCCCATGAAGGGTTCCATAGCTGCAAGTAACGTAATATAAAAGTTCTTGGATTTTTTACGATTTATGACGTATTCAAAAAAAACTACTTACTAGATCTCGTTCAAACCAATTTTCAGTGAAAGTTTACATGGTAAACATCATATATGTAATTTTATGTATTTTTTTAGTTTTATCATTCTCTTATTTTAGAAGTTACACACATTTTACCACTTTGGAAGTGTCTCTCGCGCAAACTATTCAGGTTAGAAAAAAATTATATTAGAAACCTCAATATCATTTTTGAAGACCTATCCATAGATACATCCCAAACGTACGGGTTTGACCAAAAAAATTTTTTTTAGTTTCATTTCTAAGTATGGGGAACCCCAACTATGTTTTTTTTTTTTTAATTTTTGTGTGAAGATCTTAATGCGGTTCACAGAATACATCTACTTACCATGTTTCAACAGCATAGCTCTAGTTTCGGAAAAAAGTGGCTGTGACATACACGGACAGACAGACAGACAGACAGACAGACATGACGAGTCTATAAGGGTTCCATATTTTGCTATTTGGCTACGGAACCCTAAAAACCCGTGAATATTTATATTGAGTGCAGGTGAACCTGTCTATTTATTTAAGGGAAAATGAAGATTGTAACTTGGATATTAGAGAACAAGGGAAATAATTCAAATGTTGCCGTAGAAATCACTTGCAATTTATTTAAAGATCTACCAAAACTATATAAACTGGAGAAGTGAAAAACGAGTGTCAGTCTCTTTGAGAATCTGTCCTTATGCGAACAAACCCTTTCGTTTATCGTTTTATTTATTATATTTTCTCGCAATTGAAGTGAAAAGTAGATTGTTTAATTCGGGACTAAAACTATTCGATTATTATTCATTATTAAATACTCGAGCCTGTATGTCACTCCGGAGGCAAAACATCTATAAAATGAAATGGCTCGTTTTAGTCCCTCGTTGAACAGTCTTCTTAATCTTATGTTTCATAGAAGGACCATTTTTATGAAGAAAGTTATAAAGGTTTTAGAAGTTTAAATTATACAGAGAGCAGCCTAATTTGTATCAAGATACATCTAATAAGTAGGCAACATAAATAATGATGTGTTTTGTCTGAATAAATTGCTTCTGATTAGAATGTATTCTTGGTGTGACCCAATTTTCTGCTTTCCCAAGGGTCGAGGCAAATTATCTGGAAGTTGCATAATAAGTCACGCTTGCCAAATTAACCCGCATTATTTACGGTGTCACTTGTGCGACATTTCAAATACTGGCAACCCAATTTCGCCCACGATTTTTGTGGATGGATACTTGTGGTGTAACGTGGTACGCTTACAGATAATTGTGCTATATTTAAATTCTGACAACCCAACTTTGCACACAACTTCTAGGGATGGATTTTGAATATTTTCTGTCATACTTGCTAATTTAAACAGCAGACTATAAATTATTTACGATGTCTATAAAATACTGTCAACCCAATTTCTCCTACAATTTTTAGGGATTGTTGCATAATGTGTCATGTTTGCTAATTTAAATAGCAGATTTTAAATTATTGACGGTGTCTCTTATGCAAAAGTCAGTATTTAATGACAACCCAATTTCTCCTGGATTACCCCTCCCCCTTGCATTGATATCCTCACTGCTAAGGGTCGTGATCTGTATGTAGGATCTTATTTTGCATAGTTTTCACTATGGGTCTACGTCAAAATCTGGAACGACAAGCTACGAATGATTCTAGCAAGAACGATTTCTAGGGATAGTAAAATAGATAGATAGGTTTTTGTAGATAAAGCGTGATTATACTAGAGACCAATCAAAGTTACATATTCAACAGAACTGTAGCTTTTTTTACGTTAATATTCTAGAGAAATAATTAAGTTAATCTTTGAAGACTGAGTTGGATATCTACGATGACTGGTCAAATAATAACTCCGACTTGACTGTTTTAAAGCCAACTGATCAAATATTATATTCCCAATTCAGTCGGCCCTAAAAGTTGGATACACGAACGGGACTTCCGCCGAGACTCTTTGGGATCTTGTTGTCTCACCCACGCGTTATAAGTGGGCCTTTTTTGCGTCTTGATAGTGTCATAAATTTAGTTGAATGTGAGGATTAAATGGCAGTAAACTGGGTCTTAAGGGAACACACATAGAACGGAGTATTAAGAATCATAAATTATCAAAATGTGCTACCGAAATGTCAGTCAAAGCTTTTATGGAAATGTACCACGACAGGTACAACCGGTTACCTCATACGTGTACCTTGATTAGAGGTACACTCATTGTACACTTTATTTGATAGAAAACCTTGCAGGTAATGACGTTTAAAACGTCTGTAATTTCAGGATAGTAGCCACTTTGATGCAACGGAAGCAAGGAAATGACGTAGGTAGGGAATTAAGTTTAAAACGAAAAATCTACGGCTCGTACGTGCTGAGCCCATGTTAGTGCTTGTTAGTTTTTGTGAAATATAGGTGAAAATGCTTTTAGTTTATTCCTATGATACTGGAAACATGCATAGCCGGTATTAACAATAAAAATAGTTCGAGAAGTCGCCTTAGTAAAGAAATGTGGTCATCATCATTTACATCAATCATCATCATCATCATCAGCCCACACTAGTCCACTGCTGGACATAGGCCACTCCCAATACGCGCTACTGAGCCCGGTGTTCGGCTCTTCTCATCCACTTTCTGCCGCCACCTCTCGTAGGTCATCGCTCCACTTAGCCAAATGGCACCCCACGCTACGTGAGCCAAGACGCGGTCTCCATTCAAGAACTCGCCAATATTATTTACACCAATAATATTTGGTTATTCATTTATACATTTTCTAGGAGACTGTACCTCAAAAGCGGGCTGCCCTCGTGCTGGACAGACTGCTGATCGCACTGCGGAAGGCGCTCCACGAAGGCGAGAAGTCCCAAGGGTACGAGCGCTCCGACAGGGACGGCCCTAGGACAGCGCCACTGCGCATCTCTGAAGAAGAGTTGAACGAGATGGTATGGAAAATCATCATCATTTTAGCCTTCAGAAGTCTAATGCCGGACATAATCCTCCACCATAGAATGATACTTCAATCGCTCTTGAGCCGCCTCCATCCAGCAAGTTCATGCGACCTCAAAAATGTCACCAGTTCATCGAGATAAATATTTCTTCACTGCGTCGTCTGGTTCGTGAATGTTTAATCCCAAAGGTTATCGGTTCAGCGAGCTATATCATTGCCAGCTATATCATACCCATTGCCACTTCAACTTGACAATTCTGACATCTATATCGATGTACTTGTTTCGTCTAAGGATATATTTATTTCTTATAAAGAGTCTCTGAGCATAAAATCAGGTATAGAAAATCTATATTATTCGAATCCCTTTGTTCACTACGTACACAAACTAATTAATTGATAATGGAACCATGACGTAAGAGAATCATCTCTGGCTCCTGGCCTATTCTATCAAGGATGTGGCTCTAAATCTAAGAATACTTTGATTCAAAATTGAATACATGTGCTTCCAATTCTGCCTTGCTCAAGATATCCCAGTTGCGATGCGTAGCATTTTCGTAGCTAGTTCGTAGCAAGCGCTACGAGTTCGAAGCGCTTGCTATGAAAGTCCTTGAACAGAAAGGTTGAATTTTCAATTTCTCTGCCTTTTCTTTCAAAAAGTTTATCTAGCACTAATTATTATAAGCAAGTAATTTTAATAAAATCTTTGAACGCAGTATTACTAAGTTTAAAAAATAAAATAAAGTCTCCTTTCAACAAAATATCCTATCTACAATATCATGTCGCATAGTCTTGGGACGCCCTGTATAAAATAATTCGTAAAAAAACGAACTCTGATTGTAGGGGCTAAGTATGGGGGGCAAAGTAAAAAAAAAACAACTGCTTCATATGACATGTGAAAGGACTCATGAGATACTCATTTATTTATGATTTTAAAATAAGTAGTTTAAAAGATAAATAAAATATAGAAAAATCGAATCCCTCCGAGACTATGAGCCTACAATTTTAAAATACTACGGATATAAGGTCTTACCATTGATCGCCACCTCGCACGCCGCGTCACCCCGGATGCGGGCTGATCGCGTCGGCCAAAGCCTTGGCTTAATAGTTTACAAAAAAACTAAATGAATATACTTTATTTAAATTTAGATTGAAAATGGGTCAATATTCGTGAAGAGAAAATGAGCATAAAATGTGTTGTTTAATTTCACCGAGGTAATAAATTTAAAAGTGCACAGGCACATGAGAATTTTCTTCTTTGTGTCTCAGGGTGGCGAGCGCAGTAAGACACATAGGGCACGTCCTAGGTGGACGTGACCTATGAGGTAATGTGTTGTTAAAGGCAGAGGTTACTGCTTAGCATCAGGAGGCTTGTTCCGTCAGTCACGTAAAAAAAGTTGTTCTATTAGTTTTTATGGTAGTCTACTTGTACGGAACCTTCTCCACGCGAGTCCGACCATTTGTTTACGTTATTATTAACCCCCAACGTGAAAACGACGGGGTATTATAAGTTTGACGTATCTGTGTGTGTGTGTCTGTCTGTGGCATCGTAGCTCCCGAACGGATGAACAGATTTATTTATTTTTTGTTTGAAAGGTGAATTTGTCGGGAGTGTTCTTAGCTATATTTGATCAAAATCGGTTCAGCCGTTTCATTGCGTTGAGGGTTTTTTATTTTTTACAATATTAATTACTTGTTTTGTTTTGCAGAGTTCACTGGAGCGTCGCGGACAAACAAACCCAGGCAGGGGACGGGTATTGCGCTGCTACTTCAATGCTGTTACATGCTTCTAAACTCTTAAAACGTAGCCATATCTAACAACTAACATTTACTTTAAGCTATGCTAAAGCATCAAAGTTTAGTATTGAATAGAATATCCTAACGAAACAACTGTAGATTGCTCCCATAGGCGCTATAGCCGAGTTGATAGTGCCCACAAATTTCGTCTCCAGCATCATAGCTCGTTGTATGGCCGAACTGGTGAAGGCATCGCCGATGACAGGCGAAGATACGGGTTCGAGTCCCGCTGGAATGGAATTTTCGGGTCACATTTAAATTTTATGCCAAAACATGTTTTAATAAAAGTATTGTTCATATCATTTTTACCCTAAGTTTTACAGACTGAAGGTTTATCCCGATATTTCGATCTCACATTTGTTATTTCTAGCTATTGAAAGTGAGATAACATCACCACAAATCCATGTAGTAATAGATTCTAAACTAATACTTATTTCTACTGCCTTTAATATATAAGCAAGTTTTTTTAAAATTAGATTATTTACGTGTTGTTCTTCATAAATGCCAAATTTAGATAGGAATATAATATTAAGCAATACAATATTGTTTGATACCTATTTATATTATTACGATGTATTTTTAACCAGAGATGAATTTAATGCTTGTTTAAATTTAAACAAAGGTTTGAGCTATGTCGTCCCTTTGTTTCATTAACCAACAGGATATATATAAGTTACTACAGTTTTATCTTCTGAAAAATATTTCATTAAGCAACTTCTTTTGTTCCTGTAAATTCTCAATATTAATTGGGCCATCATATTGTGTATTTTTTTAATGTTGGTTTAATTTAAACACGTACCTCGCATACTAAACATTACTTCACTATTTATACTTTAACATAAATGTACTTAATAATTTTATGTTAATATCAAATAAACTTTATTGCAATATATTGTTGTTTTTATGTTAAACCTCTTTTTTTACATTGATTTACCTTTGTTTGAATACGATCTCACTTGTTGGTAAGTGACGATGTGGCCGAAGATGGAGCACACGACGGTAGTGTATTCCACCTCTTAGCAGTCATCCTTAGCTTTATAACTCAAGTCATAACAGTTTACTATAAAGTTACTAAAAAGCAAACAGTAACCAATTTTGTAATTTTAATATACATGGACGAAATATTATGCATTCCGTTCGGTGGAAATGGAGCCTACCCGTTAGCTGATAACACTAATCTCAGCGCAAAAATCGGTTTGATTAGGAAAACTTTAAAATCACTCTTATTAACGTCATTTTGATACAAAGTTATATATAATTAAATCAAGTTTAGCTGTAAACAGCAGTAGTTCATCCTCATGTATAAATTAGGCACAAGATTTATAAGCGCAAGTACGTGAAAAAATAATTACAGATTAGCCGTGGTGTGTCCGGCCTAAGAATAGACCCCTCCGTCACGTCTCGTGGATGTCGTAAAAGCCGACTAAGGGATTACGCGGACTTGTTGATAAGATACGTTGGTATAGGATTTTGTCCTGGCTGCTAGCTTATTAGGAATGTGTAACTTTGTTCCAGTAGGAAGAAAGTGTTAGCCGAGTCAGTCGTGGGAAGCAATGGCGGCGATGAGCTCACCATTTGTCACGGCTATATTCCACGATGGTGCAACCCACTGTGAAAAAAGGCCCATTGAGGCTCTGCCTACCTCTTTGGGGAAAAAGACGTGTATCTATGTACTTATGTATATATATACGTGTAAAAAAACTCAAGTAAAATGATTAAAACCCAATCGTGTGGTAACTGTTCTTAGTACCTAAGTATTTACTTGTAAGTACTATTATTTATTCTGTATTATTATGTATTTTCTATCCGTATCATATCTAATTAGAACGTTAGTGTCCCATAACTAACAAGATGCTCTTTCGCAAGCTGTAATCTTACACGAAGTACCTATTGCAGCTGCGAGACAATGTTACCCACTTTGTCATGTTAAAGTACATTATTATTTCAAAATTTAATTGATAACAGATTGCACGTGTTGTGTTTGCACGCTATCTCAAACCCCGACCGATATAGTTCATAACCTTACCTACAAATTGTACCAATACTATCTCCCCCGACCAAATTTCATGAATATTGGATTAACGGTTCGGAAGATAGCCTCGGACAAACATAGGTACAAACGCCGATTCTTCCAAGTTGACTCAGACAACTCGCATCGCTCATTCAATTAGCATGGTCTTACCCTGATTCAGCATACCTATATTCTTATGAATATACGCAATAGATTAACATCAGTGAAATGATGCTCTACCCCCCGGTATATATTGTAGTTTTTGGCTCTACCTACATATTAGACGGACAAAGGAAACTATCAGAGGTAGTATATGCAGCGAAACTACAAGCTTACAAGTATTTTAACAATAAGAGGTAGTTTTTTTTTTAACTGCGTAAATGACGGAACAAGTTGATGGCCCACCTCCTTTAACTATGCATTACTTATCGATTCGGACGGTAATGTCCCTTTCGCAAAATGTTCTGCATGCTCAAAACGGCCCTTTAGGTTCCCGTTATTGAATCAACTGGTGACGACATCTATATGAACATAATTGAACTGTTGAATTGTTAAAACTCCTACTGGTTTAACGAGTTTCCAGTAATTTCCGCTTTCAGCGAACCGTTGAGCTACAGCCTTCTCTTTACGTTGAACGAGCTGACTGAATACGCGTTTTGGACTCTCAGAGAACCATGCACAGAATCATGTTTGTTTCACTAATAATCACAAGAGTGCGCTATAAGTCGCTGAACAACACCAAGTTTGAATAATGAAGATGGTAGAGCATACGTAGCACCTGTATATTAGTTTTTTTAATGACACTTGTTATTGTCCAACAGGTTATTTTTAGCCGAATAAATTTGATCTCAACATGCCTAATAACAATAAGATAAGGATTCAGAATTTGTGTCCTATTTCACTACTAAGATTTGTCCCAAATCCATTTTGTAAATCACTAAAACGGCATTCTAAGGTAGCTTGTTGGTACTTTTTATTTTGGTCGATGCTTGTTGGTCACTCGTTGGTCATCGGATCGACGCACATCGATGAACAATGACCCGTTGTAACGGCTGCTAGTCCTGACGCATCCTTAAAAACATGTTATAATTTCCTCATCATATCGGTCGATGAGAGGTGTGACCAGATTTTGTGCATACTAACATAGGACTACGTGTAATATTTAAATATTTGGTGAGTGGATGGATGCGGCAGGAAGAATACTCTGTATTCCGTCACCACGCGTGCAGGGAAGAGTAGGTAGTTATTTATTGAAATAGTTTTGAAAGAAAAATAGCATTACCGGTAACTCATAAAATCTCTGGGTAATGGAAAGATAAGGGAAAATAATTTGTTTACCATTAGATAAATCTGTCGACGGCGATTATCGATATTTTTATCTTTCTATGCTATGAGTGGAAAAAGAGGGCAATCAAACGTGATTCATTGGCAGTCTATTGGACCCATGGTACGCCCATCAACTTTACACGTGGAAATACTGTCTACTTCCACATGAGTACCCTCCGGTCCATTTCCACCAACAGAAAGATATCTACTTCGATAGGATACATCAAAAAAAGTTTCCATCACTTTGAAAAGTTGAAATATTTTTTGATTAAGTAAGTACTTGAAATATTTTTAAAACCTCTCTATGGAATAATTGACTTTATGTTTAAAAATACGTTATCAAAATATATAAAATCGTTGCGTGACTGACTGACTCACTGACTGACTGACTGACTGACAATCAACGCACAGCCTAAACCGTAAGTCCTAGAGACCTGAAATTTGGAGGGTACATTCCTTATGTGGTCTAGGGGTGCACTAAGAAAGGAATTTCTGATACTCCCGCTCTAAGGGGTCCAAAATGGGCTTTTAATATACAACAAAAAAGCTCTGTATTTCAGAAACCGTTAGCAGTAGAACCTTGAAATTTTACATGGAGATTCCTCAAATAAAATAAATAAACACGTGTTTCAGCGATTCCTGAAATTATCCTGAAAAATGGAAGGGGATCGTTTTCTATGTAAAAAAATAAAAAAACTTTAGTTTTTACAACGCACAGCCTAAACCGCTGATCGTAGAGACTTGAAATTTGGACAGTGTATTCCTTTTAGGAACTGTACTTAAAAAGGAATTTGGAAAATTCACCCTCTTAGGGGTTCAAAAAGGGCTTTTAACGTATACACTTTGCGTTTTGCAACGTACAGTCTAAACCGCTGGACCTAGACACATGAAATTTGAAGGATGTATTCCTTTTTGGGTGTAGGGGTGTACTAAGAAAGGATTTTTGAAAACTCACCCTGTAGGGGGTCCAAAATGGCTTTTAATATAAAACTAAAATGCTTCGTATTTCGGAAACCGTTGGTAGTAGAAACAAGAAAATTCACAAGGTAATTCCTTTAATAAAAATAGCCAACATAAATTTCAGCAGTACCTGAAATTTTGCTGAAAAAAAGCATGGGAACATTTTCTTTGTAAATAAATACACTTTAGGTTTTAGCGAGATTTCAGCGTATTTCGGCAATTTCAAAGTTTGTTTCACGGTGAAGTCATTAAGATCAAAATATTTTCAGGACCTAAAGGTTAAAATAGGACCCCTAAATTGAAAAATTTGAGTATGGTGTCGTTTAGAAGGTCGTTTGACGGTGTCGTTGTTGAGATTACATATTTTCAGGATCTCAAGGTTAAAATGGGACCCCTAAATTGAAAAACTTTAGTATGGTGTCGTTTCAAAGGGCGTGTCACGGTGTCGTTGTTGAGATTAAAACATTATCAGGACCTCAAGATTAAAATGGGACACCCAAATTTAAAAAACTTGACTATGGTGTCGTTTCAAAGGTCGTGTCACGTGTTGTTGTTGAGATTAAAATATTTTCAGAACCTCAACGTTATAATGTGACCCCTAAATTGAAAAACATAAGATTTCAAATGTCGTTTGACGGAGTCGTTGTTGAGATATATTTTACGGACCTCAAGGTTAAAATGGGACCCCTAAATTGAAAACCTTGAGTATGGTGTCGTTTTAAAGGTCGTGTCACGGTGTCGTTGTTGAGATTAAAATATTCCAGGACCTCAAGGTTAAAATGGGACCCCTTAATTTAATAAAATAATAATAATGTGGTATCCTACCTGTAAATCCCACTGGCGACGAGATACACCGCGAAAAAATACCACCACTTGCTTATTTATTGTGTTTTTGTGCATCGGAATAAAATGCCGATCGGTAAAACCGAACAATTCGATATTTCGAGTAAAAAGTGATATTACGATGCGTGGAACAGTTCATGGCGCTCACTACAATTAAATCAGAGTTACAAGTCACAAAGACACCTGATTTGGGGGGGTGAAGGATGGAGGGGGGGCTGGACGAGGCACAGCGCACGCGGGCCGCGTAGGGGTCGGCAGCGGCGCCAGCGCAGCGGGAGCACGCGCTCCCGCCGCGCCCGCGGGCGATGTGCAGTGCGTGGAGCAGCCTTGCTGGCGGTGCGGAAAGGGGCACCGGACCATCGGATGCTGGTTTAGAAATTATTCTTGTGACGGTTGCGGGCAATGTGCATACGTTTGGGGGAGGCGCGCTAACTTACAATTAGCATAGGTAGGATACCACAAGTGGAAAACCAAACATTCTACTACTACAACAACTAGAACATACTATTACCACAGTGTAAAACATAATTAGTCTGTGCTATTACGCAGAGTTATGGATAAAACAATATTACGCGTACGAAGTCGCGGGTTACAGCTAGTTAAGAATAAAACAAATTGTTTTGTATAAAAATGAAGTCAAGGGTTGTTTTGTGAGCAAGAATAATAAAAGATTACTTCACAACAGACTAGAAGATTTAATAATTGAGCATGTGTGGACAATAAAAATATATATTTTTAATCGCTTTCCATAGGAATTAATTTAAGCTAACACATATAAACAATGGTAATAAATTAGTTTGTTTTTATTCTATATGTTGTATTTTAAACAACAGCAAGAACTACAAATAAACAATTCGTTTTAGGAAACAATTCGTTTCTCTTTTATCTGTCTCTTTCTGTTTTCTGTGTTTTGTCTCTTTTTAATAAGAATTTATTATGATGTTTTCGGATTGATCACATACTTTTTTGATGCGTTTAGGTAAATTGAAAACCTTGATCTAATAAAGTCTTAAATTACTGTCAATAAGGAAACTTTCCCGACCTGTTTTACATGAATTATTTTGTATTGTGCTCTGAAAATTCTGCGCATAAACAAAAGATTTGGCCACCGTATCCCTGTCAGCCTGTAAATGCATGACGGGCTTCGCTTCGAACAAAAGTATACCGTGGAGTGGACGAAGGCGCCTCGGCAGCATCCGACACGCTCAAATGCACACGGCTCTCTCTAATAAGGAAATATGCTTGATAGTATTTTTAATAGTAAAAAGAGTGCAATGATTAGATCTGGGTATGATACATGTGCTGATTACCCAACATCCCCAACATAGAAAAAATCTCATATATAAAAGGCAATGTCCTGACTTGTCAGTCGACTGACTGACTGACTGACCGAGGTCCAACGCACAGCCTAAACCGCTCGTCGTAGAGACTTGAAATTTGGAGGGTGTATTTGTCTTGATGCGTAGGGTTGTACTAAGAAAGGAATTTTGAAAATTCGCATGCAAAGGGGTTCAAAATGGGGTTCTAACGTAAAAAAAAAAGCTCTTTATTTCGGAAACCGTTAGTAGTAGAACCTTGAAATTTTAAAAGGAGATTCCTCAAACAAAATTAACAAACACGTGTTTCAGAGATACCTGAAATTTTCCTGAAAAACGGAAGGGGAACGTCGGGGAGCATCGCATTTCGGCAACCCTTGGTAGTAGATACTTGAAAATTCACAGGTAGATTCCTTAAATAAAAGTAGCAAACATATGTTTCAGCAGTACCTAAAATTTTACTGAAAAAAGGCATGGGAACGTTTTGTTTGTAAATAAATACACTTTACGTTTTAGCTAGATTTGAGCGTAAGTCAACGATTTAAAAGTTGGTATCACGGTGTAGTTATTGAGATCAAAATATTTTCAGGACCTCAAAGTTAAAATGGGACCTCTGAATTGAAAAACTTGAGTATGGTGTCGTTTCAAAGGTCGTTTCACGGAGTATTTATTTAGATTTTAAAAAAACAGGACCTCAAGCTTATAACGTAATCTCTAAATAAAAAAAAACTTGAGTATGTTGTCGTTTCATAGGTCGTTTCACGGTGTCGTTGTAGAGATTACAATATTTTTAGGACCTCAAAGTTAAAATGGGACCCCTAAATTGAAAAACTTGAGTATGGTGTCTTTTCAAAGGTCATTTCACGGTGTTGTTGTTGATGTTAAAGTTGTTGTCTGAATGCCGGGGCAGTTTTCTGAGTACGCGCGGACGAAGTCGCTCGCGGGTCATCTAGTCAACTATAACTGGATAATAATTATGTAGCACCTACTTAATCCTTTTCTGGTTTCTAGATATATAAGTTCCAATAAATTCCAGTATGGTCTTGTACTATTATTTATTCTGTGGTATGGAAAACACACCAAAATTGTCATACAGCCAATTTAGTAGTAGTAGAGTTTTTTTGTGAAAGAGTTCGTCCGTGGATGTACTACCTCTATTCCTATTTCTGCCGCAAAGCAGTAGTGCTCGCACTGCTGTGTTCCTTTTTGAAGGGTATGTGTGCCGGTTAAATTACAGGCACATGTGACTTTTCATCTTTATGCCTCAGGGTGGGGGGCGCAGTGCAATGCCACACAGGACGCATCGTAGGTGAAAGTGACCTACGTGGTAATGCGTTATTAAAAGCAGAGGTTACCACTTAACATCAGATGGGCTATCTGCTTGTTCCATCATTCAAACCGTAAAAAAAAACCTTATAAACGAAAGATATGCAAAAGGTGTCCTACCTGTCACACTCCAAAATTGAATATAAATAAATAAATAAATAATAATGCTTGACAAGTTCTTAGAACATTATCTAGCCCCAAGCTAAGCCAGAGCTTGTGTTATGGGTACTAGTTAAGTGATATACTTAATACATTAAATAACATAGATAGATATTTTTTATTATACATAGAAAACACTCAGAACAGCCTGTACAAATATTTGCAGGTCACACAAATATTTGTTCCGAGGCGGGAATCGAATCCGCAACCTCCTGCGTCGCAGGCGAACTATCGCCAGCCGCGCCACAGAGGTCGTCACCAATCAGAAGCCTTTAGACTTCCACAGTTGGACGAAGCTTCACTCATATAGTGCAATTTGGGGATCACCATGTTTCGCAGGCGGATTGGTGATCGCAGTGTTGGTGTTGAATACACAGGTGGATGCTCCTGCCCATCTCCTAGTGAAATCCCTTAGTAACCTTTTACGACATCCACGGGAGGAGACGTGGGGTCTATATATTCTTGCGCCGGACACACATTTGCAACCGGACACACCACAGCATATTTTTAGGGTTCCGTAGTCAAAGACAAGGAACCCTTATGGATTCGTCATGTCTGTCTGTCTGTCCGTGTATGTCATAGCCTTTTTTTTCCGAAACTATAAGAGCTATACTGTTGAAACTTGGTAGTTAGATGTATTCTGTGAACCGCATTAAGATTTTTAAACAAAAATTGAAAAAAAAAAAAAAATTTTAGGGGTTCCCCATACTTAGAACTGAAATTAAAAAAAAAAAAAACACCAAACCTATACGTGTGGGGTATCTATGGATAGGTCTTCAAAAATGATGTTGAGGTTTCTAATATCATTTTTTTCTAAACTGAACAGTTGAACAGTTTGCGCAAGAGACACTTCCAAAGTGGTAAAAAGTGTGTCCCCCCCCCGTAACTTCTAAAATAAGAGAATGATAAAACTAAAAAAAATAGATAATGTACATTACCATGTAAACTTCCACTGAAAATTGGTTTGAATGAGATCTAGTAAGTAGTTTTTATTTTAATACGTCTTAAATCGTAATCCATCCAAGAACTTTTATATTATGTTACTTGCTTCATGGGCGAGTCCGACTCGCACTTGCCTGCTTTTTTTATAAATAAAATAGTTATCTGAATTTGTATCTCTATATTTATTATGCTTAAAAAGTAAACGTTGGGACTTATTTTTGTTAAAACAGCTTTATAACATTGAACATCGTACCAGATCGTACTTACTGGACTTTATCTTTGGACACCCACCATCGAATTATTTCGTTCCAAAATAATATTAAATACTTATGAATTGAACAGTTTACAAAGTTTTCGGAAACTAAAACCATTCTTGTTACAAATTATAACTAGATTATATTAGCAAACTCAGTATTCTCACACAATGTAGAAAAAGTTATTGATTGTTGTATCGGTATTTTTTAATAAAAATAACGGCTTAAAAGAAACTAAATAAAAACCGGCCAAGTGCGAGTCGGACTAGCGCACGAAAGGTTCCGTACCATTGTCTATAAAAACGGCAAAAAAATCACGTATGGGAGCCCCCCTTAAATATTTGTTTTATTTTAATTTAATTATTTGTTTTTTAAGTGAATATATAACTAAATATTCTGTGAATATTTCAAGCGTCTTCCTGTTGCCATTATCAATATCGAGCAAAAACGAGCAAAAATATCATGTTTGTTGTATGATAAATATTTATTTAAAATATTTAAATATTACTTAAATATTTATATGATTCTGCTTTTTAGTATTTGTTGTTATAGCGGCAACAGAAATACTTCATCTGTAAAAATTTCAACTGTCTAACTATCACGGTTCATGATATACAACCTGGTGATAGACGGACGGACGGAAATACAGACAGACAGACAGACAGACTGACAGACAGACTGACAGACAGACAGACAAACAGACAGACGGACAGCTGAGCCTTAGTAATAGGGGCGTTTTACCATTTGGGTACGGAACCCTAAAAACATGAAAATTTAATGATTTTTGCTTGTCAAGAGTGGTTGTTTTTATACCTAGGTTGAAAGGATGAAAATGTATAGGTAAGCTATATGGCTTGGACTGTGCTGGACTCAATATAGGTTATAAAGGTGCATGGCGACACTTGATCCAATCGTTGATTGAGTAGACCGATACCCACTGGCCAATGTGACGCTCGTGCAGCCTCACCAGTGTAGTTTTATATAACTACTTACTCGAATCAAAGTTGACAAGTTTGTAGGTATAGTAAAAAAGTAATTAATTTTGTAAAAATTAAAAAAACCCTCTTTGCAATGAAACGGCTGAACCGATTTTGATCAAACATAGCTAAGAAAACTCCCGACAAATTCAACTTTAAACAAAAAAAAACGAAATCGGTTCATCCGTTCGGGAGCCACGATGGGACAGACAGACACACACAGACACGTCAAACTTATAACACCCCGTCGTTTTTGCGTCGGGGGTTTAAAACTTAGGTACCGGAAATAAAACTATGAAAAACATAATTTATAAAAAAAACACTTCTGGTTTCTGTGATCAACCACCAGTTTTATTTGGTCAAAGAGTTTTCATACAAAAAATGCGCTGAAACTCATTTTAGCGAGCGATAATCGCAGCGCTTCCTTGCGATTTACCACCATCACAAAATTACCACCATCACAAAATAAATAAGTACTCGTACAACACTATAACACCTGCTAAAGCCCATTGCCGATGAATCACAAACCCTTTACAGATCTAGGTAGGTAGGAACTAATATTAAAAACATTCAAAACGTTCAAACATCATAATCATTTATATGACCAAATAAATGGAAGCATTCGTGTGCACACTATTGTGCACTGTATTTTAGTAGTAGTAGAGCTTTTTTTGTGAGTTCGTCCGGGGAAGTACTACTACCATACCTATTTCCGCCGCAAAGCATTAGTGTCCGTCATTCAGAAGAATAAAAAAAAAAAACACAAACACCCAAAAAACGTCTTAACCGCATATAACTTCTCCGTACCGTCTCCGTTGGTAAAATTAGGTCTTATTTTTTTATCTATGAGTAGAATTACTGCTTATTAGTGGTACAGATCCACCAACTTATCTGTTGAATGAAATGTATGTAGATGATAGAAAACTACATACATTTCATTCTACAGATAAGTTGGTGGATCTGTCTGTATATACTACTGAGTAATATATTTTATCTGTGGTAATATAGAGTTTTCGCTCAGTACGTATCACGTGAAAGCTACGTATTTGCCACGTCAGAGAAATTAGCGTCGTAGGCAAAAACTACAATATATATGTCGTACGTAGGTATTCGCTACACAGGCCGTAGCCAGCTATAATATCTTGGTAAGTACTCTATTCCGAGAAGATTTATTAAAGTTGTTTGTAGTCATTTCAGAGCAAAGAACAGCTACTATACTAGTCAAAACAATAGGTACTTAAATCAAGCGTTTATATTCACGAGCATAAATCTTACAATTATAGGTATATTAGGAACTCACAGTCATATGGCAGTCATGTTAACGACATAATTTCTCTGCTGCTCTGTAAAAATATATATCGTATAATGAAAATATGAAACGGTCACACGAGGAAGGAAGCCTGTTTGTAACTTACCTTACATAAGTGCCTCAAGTATGCGGAGAAAATTTATCAATGTTATTTGAAATCTTTAATAACTGATATAACTTTGAAACTATACGAGGTTAGCATCATGCAGTGACATCAACAAGTATCGCCCGGCGTTCCAACCGGTCTACCAGCACGATATCAGGCTTATTGGTAACAATAGTCCTGTCCGTAATGTCCCAGTAGAGCATGGCATTTTTATTTTTATAATAATAATTATTATTATTTATTGTATCATACACAAAGTAAAAATAGAAAAGGCTAAGACGGGTTTTCCACAAACAAGAACCATATAACACACCAATTTCATTGACACAAATGTAATTGGGTGTTAATATGTTGGTCAAATTTAAATGCCTTTGGGGTCTCAACTTAATATTGCTTGACCAATTTAAATTATATTCGTTCCAATAATTTGACCTTCCTTTCTGATTGCTATCGAATTTAATACCCATACATACACAGGGGATAACCATGTTACTACCATCTGCGCAATAGTCATCACATCACAAATCAAGTTCTTGTCTACTCAACCACGTAACACCAGAAACACATACATAGTCCTCATCGCACACTAGGATTCCTTGTAGGTATTACGAGTACACTTGGTACCGCAACACCTAGACCCGGAACAAATATTTGCAGATCATGTAAACATTTGCAAATGGCGTCGGGAAATGCGAACTGATGTGATATTTTTTTTTTTAAATTACTTTGGTATAAATTTTTGAATTAAATTAATTGAAATGATTAGTATCAGTTTAGTGAAAAATTAAAACATTAGGGTATCAATTTCGAAGAACGTGATTTAGTTACTTCGTTCGAGCTGATCTGATGATGGAGACGAAAGTTGGACAACGGAACTCCTCGATGGATAATAGTAGACTGGCCGTGTTTAGGCTCATTTTGATCAGCACACGGTTCCAATTTCTAATTTTATAAAATCTTGTATTGGGGATAAATTCCTAGCTTTGAAGTCGTTTTTATTTCCAAAGAATTATCTTCTTGTAGTTTTCCCACCCGGCGCCTTTGATGACAGCATTTGCCGGCACTTGTTCAAGGACCATCATCACGTAAGAATGGCTTTCTAGTTTTTAACAGTGAATTGTATGAAAAAAGTTTTAATTAAAAATATGGGTGGGTTGCTTTTGTATTTACTGTAGGTACCTACCATTCCAAGTTGAGCAATTAACCCTTGTGTTAGCACAAACAAAGTCTTACAAGAACATCTTTGTAGACCATTCCATGAAATGTTGTAATGAACAATTAATTATTTTGTCATAGTTTTTAACAAAACTAAAACAAAACAAAACAACACTCAAAAATATCGGCAAGAGAGATCACTATCACCTGGCAGACAGTGAGATTGGATCCACTCGAAAATCAAACCTTCGGAACCGTGTTTTCATAGAAATGAGAATAAACACGGCCAGTCTACTTTTATCTATCGAGGAGTTCCGTTGTCCTTCCATCTCCATCATCAGATCAGCTCACTTTCACCATAATATTATATTGTCATCGGAACTTGACAGGTATGCTTTCATTTCAATTGGTTGAAGATAACTGCTGGTTGCAAGATTTGACACGAACATACAACAACATACATGTCGAGCTCAATCTCGACTTATCTACATACTCGGACAAACAATAAAGCTTTACAAACTATTTTTACCTGATATAAAGAAGAATTTAATTTTATCGTCTTTAAAATTAGTAACTGAATTACTGCTACTAAAGGGTATTGCTATTTCGGTCACAGAATAAATAATAGTAGTTGGGTTAGGTTAGGGTTTTTACCAACCGGACTACTGCCACTGAAAAATTGCACTAGTTCGGTAACCGAACTAACAACGATCCACTGCCACTAAGCGCCTTTAATAAAGTTACATCCCTTCACAAAAGTTCAATGACAGACCAGTAGTAAGTAGTGTCCGCCTGCGACTTCGCTCGCGTTGTACCGAGATAAGAATTAGCCTATAGCTCAATCCAGGTCATAATCTATCTTACCCAAATCGGTTCAGCCGTTTCGGCGTGATTGAGTAACAAACATCTAAATCTTCAAACTTCCAAACATCCATACTTTGTACGTATGATATTTGTTGGATATGTCGCGGTCAAATCGTAGAATAATGGCATTTCATGAAATGCCCAACTAGTGCTAGCCATATTGTTTAATAGTCAATATCATAACATAACATAGTAGCTTTTTTAGTAGTTCTTTTTTTTAAGAGCTTGTCCGGGGAAGTGCTACCTCCATAACTATTTCTGCCGCAAAGCAGTAGTGCTCGCATTGCTGTGATCCGGTTTGAAGAGTATGGGTGCCGGTGAAATTACAGGCACTGTGACTTTTCATCTGTAGGTATGTCTCAGGGTGGCGGGCGCAGTGCAATGCCACATAGGATAGGGTGCATCCTAAGACGAGACGTGACCTATGTGGTAAGGCGTTGTTAACGGCAGAGGTTACCACTTAACATCAGATGGGTCATCTGCTAGTTCCGTCATTAAGGTAGACAAAAAAAAAATTGTCCATCCGTGTTGTACCTCGTAGGTTGTTTTTTTTAAAACAAATTTAGATCTATTATTATTCTACACAACAAATGTTGACGATTAAAAGCTATACGAGCTCACAAGTAATTAGAGATTTGGAAGGACTTGTAAATGAGGTTTAAGTAGGTAGGTACAATATATCCCGCAGAAAAGCATAACAGCCACCAGGAAATCGTTTCTACATGTCGTAAAAAATAAGTGGGATATAATGGACTCAATCACAGACGAATGTGCCACATATTGTTTTATAATAGTATAGAAATCGATGTAATGCACACTACCAACCTTTCGGAAAAATACACACTTCCGTCCCTTTTCACGAAATCACTCCCACAGATTGCAGGAAAGCGAGAGGAAAGGATGTTACACATCAAAAAGAATGATAGGAAAACTAATCGAGGAAGTCCTGATTTTGAAAAACTCCTGATGTAATTACAGATTTTGTATATCACTAATATCATTGGCGTCTTTGTACATCTGATAAGTATACATACATACAAAGACACACGCCTTTTTCCTCGAAGCGGTAGGCAGAGCCTCAATGGACCTCTTTTCACAGTGGGTTGCACCATCGTGGAATATAGAAGTGGCAAGTGGTGAGCTCATCGCCGCTATTTTTTAACATGACTGACTCGGCTAACGCTTTCTTCCAGTACGAGTAATAACACATTCCATAATAAGCTAGCAGCAAGGACAAATCTTATATCAACGAATCTTATCAACAAGTCCGGGTAATCCCTAAGTCGGCTTTTACGACATCCACGGGAGGAGACGGAGGGGTATATTCTTGGGCCAGATACACCACGGCTGTTGATAAGTATAATCTTACAAAATATATCCTACCTAATAAATACTTTTTTATGGACGTGCTACCCGTCGTTTCCCTTTTAAAGCTTTCAGGATCCATTATAAATTATGACCACGGCCGTGTTTAACTGTTAATGTTTAGTTTTATTATCACCATGAGCTTATCACTATAGCCTCTCAAGAAACATTTTAAGTATTTTAAATAGATCACATCTACTGCTGGTATGATGAAGACCATAGCTAGGTTCAACCCGAGCAAATCTTGTTGAATTTATTGCAACAACCAATCTACGCGGCAATTAATACTCGTAGCTAGTTTTATTCAAGCATTCGTTTAGGTATTTGCTGATATTCACTGGGCAGGTAGCACATTACATTTGAGTAGTAGTCGAGCTTTTTTTATGAGAGTTCGTCCGGGGAAGTACTACCTCCTATTTCTGCCGCAAAGCAGTTTGCTCGCATTGCCGTGTTCTGGTTTGAAGGGTGCTGGTGAAATTACAGGCACATGCGATTTTTCGTCTTTATGTCGCAGGGTGGTGGGCGCAGTGCAATGCCAGATAGGGCGCCTTTTAGGTGGATGTGACCTATGTGGTAATGCATTGTTAAAGGCAGAGGTTACCGCTTAACATAAGGTGGGCCATCAGATTGTTCCGTCATTCAAGAAGTTAAAAAAACACGTTTTTAAAAAAACAAAAATACTACTTGAAGGACGGAACAAGCAGATGGCCCACTTATGTTAAGCGGTAACCTCTGCCTATGAACAGTGCATTACCTCATAGGTCACGTCCACCTAGGACGCACCCTTTGTGACATTGTACTGCGCCCGCCACCCTGAGACATAAAGATGAAAAGTCTCATGTGCCTGTAATTTCACCGGCACCCTTTACCCTTCAAACAGGAACACAACAATGCGAGCACTTCTGCTTTGCGGCAGAAATAGGTATGGTGGTAGTCTTCCCCGGACGAACTCTTTCACAAAAAAGCTCTACTACTACTTTATGCATGGTACATAAACAGGGTGTTGATCTGTACAATCCCCATACTTACAGAAGCTCGAGATCACAAACAATACTATGAGCTATTCCAATGCCTACTGTCTGTCTGCCTTCTGTTTGTTTTGCTCAATAAAAACAAGGCCGCTACCTTTTTACCGGATGTTTACTTAGATATCCGAATCGTATTTCCTTTTGATCTTTTGTTGTGTTTTGTACACCTAATAGCAGATTGTTATATACAAGCTAAAATGACCCATTATATACGAGGTAGTTAGCGAGAGAGTAAATAGAAACCGAGTTTTAATGGGTTTTTAGCGCCGTGTGTTACACTCTACTTTTAGCGCCGTGTGTTACACTCTACTTTTAGCGCCGTGTGTTACACTCTACTTTTAGCGCCGTGTGTTACACTCTACTTTTAGCGCCGTGTGTTACACTCTACTTTTAGCGCCGTGTGTTACACTCTACTTTTAGCGCCGTGTGTTACACTCTACTTTTAGCGCCGTGTGTTACACTCTACTTTTAGCGCCGTGTGTTACACTCTACTTTTCACTACGATTGCGAGAAAATAAAATAATCCAACCAATACAATATGAAAAATTTATTACAATTTAATATTATTTTCCGCTCATCTCGTTATTACATATGAACAACAAAGTGTTTTCCTTTCTGCTTTTAATTATTTACTAACATTTTGCTCGCGGCGAGGTACGCAAGCAAATTCAAGAGTGGGGGGCGTAGCCCTAAGAAATCAGTGGTCTATATTCTCTTTGGATCAGAGGCCGCAATGCTCTAAGCCATGGATATTCTCATTTTGGCTGTCAAGAATCTTCGTTTTACTCATGAATGTAGGTTTTACTTCTTTATTCTAATAAATATTCCTTTGTCCTTTGTAGTCTTACATCATCTTACATCTTTGGAAACAACAACCATGGACGTTTTGTATAAAGTCCATGACAACAACCAAAAACTACAATATTATACGACCTTTCTAAATATAAAAAAAAACTCTATGATTATACCGGGGAGACAACAACAACACAACAGATAGCTATTTGTGTATTCAAGAAATGAACTGAAGAAGTGGAAAATTTATGTGCACGATATTTGCTAAGTATTTTGTTTTTAGTTTTTTCTCTATTTCTATTTGTTGTGAGGAGTATTGTGACCCGTCACCTGTGCATGGCGTCAGTGGACCAAGTGGCTGACCGTAATGTATTACAAAACAGCACTGTGTCCATCGAAAATAATCTTTTACCATGCAACAAGTGTTCTCAGATACGGTTTTTTAAAGGCATGGGGCCGGCTATTTTCAGTCTTGCTATTTATCGCATTATCAAAAGGTAGTAAAAAAAATATGTTTGGTATTTAGATGATGGCTCCCTAGGTGGCAAAGTGAGCACTGTCTTATAGGACTTGAGGCTTCTCATCGACGAATTCAAACAGCCTTGAACTAAACTTTTCAAAATGTGAACTTTTCATTCTGGACTCCATCCCATCTCATCGCGAAATTATAGAACTTTTCGAGAAAGCCGCACCATCCATAAAAGTGTTGACAAGTCTTCGCTTCGCCTCCTAGGATCTCCGATTCTACATGAGTCACTGCCAGGTTTCATTGACGATTGAAAATTTTCGTGCAATTTCAACCTCCATGTGGCTTTTGTCATATTACGTTTTTGTCTTTTCGTTCCAAAATTCATATACTTTCTCCGATGTTCCCAACTCTGGAAACATCCCAGCCTTACACAGCCGTTGGATGACATCTTGCGCGACACTCTCATTTCCATCTTTAATACACCTTTAGATGATCGTGCTTGGCGCCAGGCTTCACTTCCCATCAGGATGGGAGGTCTTGACGTCTGCAAAATTACCAGTGTATCAATTCCGGCTTTTTTGTCTTCAATTTTTTGCACTCAAGATCACATTCGTAAAATACGAAAGTACACCACATTTAGAAATTGCTGGTTTTCTACAAGCACAAGAAGCTTTATTTTAGGAAAATTTTAACAGAATTTTAGGGACTCTTTTGGACAACAATACATTTCGGGTTGCCACTTCCCTCCGTATAGGTGCTCCTTGTCAAGTGGCACATCGCTGCCAGTGTGGCGAGATGGCAGACCGTTTCGGTCATCACGCCCTTTCATGTGCCAGGAGTGCAGGGCGTGTACCCCGTCATAACTCCCTAAATGACATCATCCGTCGGGCTTTTTCCAGCACCTCAGTGACGGCTACTCTCGAACCGTGTGGCGTGACGACGGGAAAAGACCCGACAGTATGACACTGATCCCCTGGAGGATGGGACGACCGCTGGTGCGGGACGCTACCTGTGTCGATACTCTGGCGCCGTCCCATCTTCCGGATACATCAGTGCGGGCTGGCTCCGCAGCAACATCAGCGGAGTCCCTCAAACGGCGCAAGTATGCATTACTCGACAGAGGGTACATATTTGAGCCGTTTAGCGTGGAAATTCTAGGCCCGTGGGGACCAGGGGCACATACAATTTTCAAGGAACTTGCGGAGGGGCTTTTTGAGTCCACGCGTGACCGGAATGCTGGCTTTTATTTTGGTCAACGAATAAGCATTGCCATTCAGTGTGGCAATGCAGCCAGCATTCTGGGCACGCTGCCGTCGGGTGATGGCTTGCTGATCTGATAGGTAGGTTTTTAGTTTAGTTTTAGTTTTTTTCAATTAAAATAAGTTGAAAAATAAAAAATAAAAAATAACAATTTTAGTTCCATTTTCAAAAATAAAATGTTCTTTTTTTACAAAACAGTAATAAGTCGAGTCTTTATTCATGATTATTCTACTTATGACTAAAGACTTTTTCATTTTTGTAGGCTCATTGTCATTACAGACAAAAATACAAAATAAATCTTTTTCACCTAGATGAAGAAATGCTATTATTTCTTCACTCAGGTACGCAACAATGACGGTAATTTTGAGCAAGAGGAGTGAAAAAGTAGTTTTCAGAAACGTAAGTGGAATACTTATTTATTTATTTATACTTTATAGGGTAAGAACACTTACCAGTATTCCTAATCGTTCTTGCAGGTTTCCTCGACTCATTTGATATTTTATTTGAATGTAATAGAGCTAGTAATGTGTTAGTAGTAGAGCTTTTTTGTGAAAGAGTTTGTCCGGGGAAGTACTACATCCATACCTATTTCTGCCGCAAAGCAGTAGTGCTCGCATTACTGTGTTCCAGTTTGAAGGGTATGGTGCCGGTGAATTTACAGGCACATGATACTTTCCATCTTTATGTTTCAGGGTGACGGGCGCAGTGCGGTGTCACATAGGGCGCGTACTTGGTGGACGGGACCTATGAGATACCCAATGCACTGTTCATAGGCAGAGGGTACCGCTTAACATCAGGTGGGCCATCTACTTGTCCCGACATCTAAAGTTGTACAAAAAAAAATGGAATACGAGTGAGGTTGAGTCGAGTCGTGGAAAGTTGGAGAAAGGACTAAGAATACCGATGTTTGTCTCATGACATCGTTTTGGGCACTCATAGAGCGCCTTAAAACAAACAATTCTATATTTTTAAGACATCAAGGTACCCAAAGCTTGCCAACGGGACCCTTTTAAAATCCTTCAATATCCGTATGAGTCTCTGTCTGGCTGTCTGTCGCAAGCATCGAGTATCCGATACGGAGGCCTGCAATGCTCTAAGGTTGCAAGGGTAAGTAAGTATCTTAGAGCATTGCAGGCCTCCGTACCGGAGACAGGTATACAAAGATGACAAAATGAAATGGCGCCGCACTACTTGTGCATTTGCCATTTTCAAGTCTATTTATTGTAGTCTGACTGTGACTCACGTCTTAGTAAAACGGTGGCCGTTTTACAAAAACTTTGGTAGACAATTTCCACCAATTTGAAAATTCACGCAATACACTTCTATTAATTTCATTTCCCTACACTTGTGCACAATAGACGAGCTACATTGGTTTTAACTAACCAACCAATTTAAATTGGTTAAAATGCCACTAAAATTATATAAAATACCTAAAAAATTATATCTTTGTTATTATCTTTGATGTTACGTATTTTGAAATATTTACTGTTACCAAAACTGTCACCAACGCCATCTAGCGAGAGATAAATAATACTAAAATGACACTAGGAATACTCCTCATTGATGCTACTTGGCTTTATTGTGAAATATTTCTATATGTATGTTTTTTTTAAGGAATCAGTAATTGTAGCCCAGTCAATCGGCGGAGTCGTACGGAAGTCTCAGGGAGGTATGTATTCAATGAATGCTCGCTACGACACCAAATACTTATCAAGGAAGTGTAGTACATATTACGTAGTACATTTTGATTGCCAAAATTGTTATGTGTATAACGCACAAATACTTCAGGTTTCAGGCGTGATTCAGTAGAAGCCATTAGGTATTAACCCGCGACATTAATATTGAGTATTTTGTCATTTTTATCTTTGTTTGTTTTAGCATAATCGGTGCTGTTCATATACTAGATTGTTATTAAACGTGTCTTGTCGTTAGCTGCGATAATTCGGACATGATATGATGGATTGTTGGCTTTGTCATTACATATAAATGGACTATTGAATTGATTTGCTTTTATACTTTTAGTGACCATCAAATAACAGATGTTACTTTTTCTATGCATAGGCTTTCCCTTATTCAATAAAGCATCACTTGAGTGCTTCCTAATAATAAGAAGAATCATAAAATATTGCGAGACGAACCTCGTTTTTGTCGGATTCTTCTACGTTTACATACATGCCGTTTTCCCCGAAAGGGTAAAAAGCAAAGGTAGAGCCGCAAATGGGCCTCTTTTCACCGTGGGTTGCACCATAGTAGGAAATAGATGTGACAGATTGTGAGCTCATCGCCGCCATTGCTTCCCACGACTGTCTCAGCTAACGCTTTCTTCCAGTAAAAACACATTCCTTAAATAAGCTAGCTCCCAGGACAAATCTTATACCAAAGAAACTACTAAGTACATGTACCTACCATCTAAGACTAACGATGGAGAGTCCGGGGTGAGTCACAGTGACCCTGCAACACGGGATCTTTGAGACCTAGTGCAGGGAACTGCGCTCCTCGCGTACATTATATTGTTTAAGTTATTACTTGAAATGATACTAAACTGTACTATGCTTATGAAGGAACAAATAAAAATTATCTTATCTTATCTTAATCTTACCAACAAGTCCGGGTAAAGTCGCGGTGAAAAGGATTAAAATCACCAGTACTAACACCAGTTACTAAACCAGCCAAAAGTTTATGCGACCCATAGTGTGGGGTGCAGTTTTAAAGAAACCGGTTGACATCACCAGCTAGTGGAGGCCTCCCCCATAGAATAGGGGGGATTTGCCATAATTACCACGCTTGGTAGACGGATTGGTGAACGCATAGTATTGATGTTGAGTAGGTACTGTAGATGCTGTTGCCCATGGTGTAATCCCTTAGTCGGGTTTTCACGACATCCACTGCAGGAGAAGGAGGAGTTAATTTCACGAGTTCATACTACAGCTCATCATAGAATAATCGAGATAACTTTCACTGTTTGGAACGTACAGCTGGCTCCTTACTATATACACCGAACGTGACCGTGGATCTTACATTTGTCCCGCTATATTTTTTGTACTAATTCTTTATACTTTATTGAACACAAGAAAACACAAAATAAACAGTAAGAGGTAGCGAACATACTAAGTGTTTATATTGAGTAACTAGCTGCGCCTCGCGGTATTATCCACATAAGTCTCGAACCCGTGGGAATATCGGGATAAAAAATAGCAGGAGTCCAGATATCTCCAAATTTCATCCAAATCTGGCGAGCCGTTTCAGCGTGAAGAAGTAACAAACACAGGCACACACTGACACACTCACAAACTTTCTCATTTATAGTAGGAATCTCCTCTCCCTTGGCATAATGTCATATTATCAACACAACGACATCAAGAATCAAACACAAAATTCGTAGCAGCATCGTAGCTTCGTAGGCTATACCGCGTAGCTTCGTAGGCTATACCGCGTCGCTTCGTAGGCTATAATGCGTAGCTTCGTAGGCTATACCGCGTAGCTTCGTAGGCTATACCGCGTAGCTTCGTAGGCTATACCGCGTAGCTTCGTAGGCTATACCACGCAGCTTCGTAGGCTATACCGCGCAGCTTCGTAGGCTATACCGCGTAGCTTCGTAGGCTATACCGCGTAGCTTCGTAGGCTATACCGCGTAGCTTTGTAGGCTATACCGCGTAGCAGCGTTATATACGATTTTTACCTATTATATAATAATAGCAGTAAGAGAAACTTAATACCTGCAGTTAAATAATAATAAACCAGCCAAGTGCGAGTCGGAATCGCACACGAAGACTTCCATGTCATCGGACAAGATATAAGTAAAAACTTAAATTAAAGGGGGTCCTAATAATACAAATAATTATTTTATTTATTTTATTATTATTGTTTGTTGTTACAGAGAATATAGTAATACCCTGTGAACATGTCAAGTATCTACGGTTCAGATGATACAGTGATTATTAAGAGCGAGCAAAAATAAAAGTTTATTATTTGGAGACTCCCTTTATTTTTTAACTATATTTTATTTTAATTATTTGTTGTTATAGCAACTATTGTATTCCTCATTGTCGTTAAATGTCATGGTTCTACCCTGCCTATTACGGTTCAAGAGATACAGCTACTTTGACGGTCTCTCATGACTTCGTTTTCCATAACTTTTTAAAATAAAAAAACAGCCTTACTTTAATATGAGCTCTAAAAAGTTTTACAGTTTTTTCACGCCCCGTTTTCTTGTTCGGACTATTATTATTTTTTAGCTACTGGCTTGTCGGAACTAGCAGGTTGGCCACCTGATGTTAAGCGGTAACCTCTGCCTTGAACAACGCATAAAGATAAAAGTCTCATGTGCCTATAATTTCACCACCCTTACCCTTTAAACTGGAATACAGCAATGCGAGCACTACTGCTTTGCGGCAGAAATTGGTGTGGTGGTAGTAGTACCCCGGACAAATTTTTCATAAAAAGCTACTACTAAAAAAAAATGCTTTGTTGTATCAAAAAAAATGTTGTAATAGCGACAGTATAAATAAATACTGTTAACATTTCAACTGTCTATCTATCCCGCTGACAGACGGACGGACGGACGCACGGACAGCGGACACTTAGTAATAGGGTCCCGTTGGCACCCTATGGGTACGGGACCCTACAAACGAATAAATGACTATAGATATGCATAACTTCATAAGTAGTACCTACGTAGGTAGTGCGTAGCGCCTTACGCAGCGTACAGCGCTGCGTAGGGCGCAAGTCTACAGTTTTGGATGACCCGTACAATTACGAAATATATAACAAAACTGTTAAAATCTGTAAATACCCATTATATAAAAGTAATTTAAAAGTATCTTTAAAGTACCTTTATAGCGGGCTTACGGCGGCGGCGTCACATGGGGCGGTGTGGGTTCAGAAACAACCAGCCATCCGTATAAAAGCGAGCGTGCTCACCTCTCGTCGCTCATTTGCGTCCATTCCTCAGAGGTAGCACAAGAAGCAGCTAGATATCACTTTTATAAGTTCAGTTGGCGAAAGATTCGTTGTTCATAATCGTCCTGCAACTGATTCTGGTGAGTCATTAGTATTAAACTGTAAAACTACTTTATTTTTCAGTTTTTGAAATAGTCTATAAGATATTACTAGTTTTCGGGATATTGCAATTGTTTTATCAGATTATTGTCTAGTGTTCATTCTCAGCTGAATTTATTTATTTGAAACAAGCTTCTGCTCGTAGCTTCTGTCGCGTACCACCATATAATAAAAAGTACCTTATGAGTTAATCGTGGTCATAATCTATGCACCTCTCGAATTTAGTTCAGCGGTTATGACGTGATTGAGTTACAAATAAAATATTTTGTTGTTTGTACCTATAGTATTTATTATAAATAACATAGGATACATTTTTATGTCTTCTTCTATTATGTCAAAAACCAGACCATTTAGAAAGACCTCATGAAACACAAACTTTTTTCAGGGTTCTGTTTTTATCTTAGAGCATTGCAGGCCTCCGTACCGGTTTTTATTCAATATTATTTAATATCGGTTTTTATGCATTCGTATCAATTCGTAATTTTTGAAAGAAACATCTTAACTTTTGCCTGTTTTTTTTAATGAATAAAGATTTATTTGTTTTACACACGTAATAGGGAAAACAAAAACAGAATGTAAAAAATAAATATATAACACAACACAACACTTCACTTCAACATCCACATAATATAATATCGAGTGTTTATATGAACTCATCGTAAGAGATTTTTAATATCCGAAACAATAAGAAACTTTACTAATAATAACTTAAAGTGGCTCGGGTACTTTTTGAAACACGTACAGTAGTAGGTGCGAAAACCGTCGTATCGCAAATGAAGATAATAATGTCGAACTAAACTAGAATGTAGGTTACCTACAAACTATTTCTTGATGTTTAAACTAGGTTGCGAAGATACAATTGTTCAAAAGTAATGACATTTTAATTTATAAACGCGTAATTATTTCTGTTTATTTTTAGAAGTTAGGTGTAGTAATTACATAAAAACAATAATTTTGACATTTACTTAATTAATTTAATACATTATTTAAAATGCGGCCAAGTGCGTGTCGGGCCAAGTTCATTTTAGGGTTCCGTAGTTGCCCGTCACAATATGCGGACTTTCCTGTTTTACCCAACTAACAACTTCATCTAAGTAATTTTCAATGGTTTTTGTACGTTTTCCTTTTTACTTCTCAGAGTACTTTTTTTTGTCTACAGAGGATTTGTTTTATAAGTTTTTAATTTGTTCGCCTATTACTCGTTAACTAGTAAAGCCTACTTAGCTGTGATAGTTTTTCTTTTAACTTCGTTGTATATACTACTACCGTGTTTTTTTCACATGTCCAAAAACAACCGTTTAGTTGGCAACTCTAACAACAATTAGCACTTTGAAGCTTAACATTTCGCAAATAGATCCCTGAATCGAAAAAGCACACAGTCGCATTATTTGTGAACATCCTATCCAACGACACCCGTGTCTTTTAAGTGTAGGGAAGGTATCCTAATTTGTTTTTCCTCTTTAATGGGGATTAATATGTGTATGTATACCCATACCAAATTACAGCTTTCTAATACCTACTAAGAGTCTCTGAGCTAAGCCGCGGACAGACGGACGGACATGGCGAAACTTCAGGGTTCCTTGTCTTGTTGGCTAAAGAACCCCAAAAAGAGGTTTCTCAAAAAACATTCATAATACAGATTGTTTGGTTTGGGAAAAAGTTTTAATTACAAAATGGTTGTTTATTACTCAACCTGTTGATTAACACCACAAGGCCAAAGAGTAAACTTGTTTAGACGAAATATAAGAATAATAAATGATATTTGATGAAATTATATATTAATTTAAGGTGGTTGCTTTCGCTTGTGGCGTGAAATTCAATTTTTTTCGTGTTTTTTGGTCATCTCAGCTCGACAACACTTCTTCAGATAGCGAAAAATATTTATGTGATACTATAAATTAAAACTTGTGTGTTAGGTCATATGATTACTGGCAAATTAGTTTTCGCTATCTAAAGAAGTGTTGTCGCGCTATGATAAGCAAAAACCAAGAAGAAAAAAAATGCGCCACAAGCGAAAGCAACCACCTTTTTGATCTTTAAGTTTTTTAAAATTTATTTTTTATACTACTTGGAATGACGGATCAAGCAGATGGCTCACCTGATGTTAAGCGGTACCGTCTGCCTATGAAAAGTGCATTACCTCATAGGTCACGTCCACCTAGGACGCACCCTATGTGGCATAGCACTGCGCCCGCCACCCTGAGACATAGAGATGAAAAGTCTCATATGCCTGTTATTTCACCGGCAACTATACCCTTCAAACAGGAACACAGTAGCTGCTTTGCGGAAGAAATAGGTATGATGGTAGAACTTCCCCGGACGAACTCTTTCACAAAAAAGCTCTACTACTACTGAATCTATCTATCTATTTCAGTTGTCTACACCCACGGTTAGGTCTTCCTTAGCCTAGCATTCTGTTCCCAACTAAATAACACTTTTCTTACGAGATATCCTTGAATGTTGTCAACTGGCATCTTTTGACGTAAACACTGAAAAGTGGGCTACAAGGACTTGTATTACAAAACTGTGTCACAATAAACTTTTAATTAAGTCCTTGGTTTTCTAACAGAGCTAGATCTGTGCCACAGCCACAACGCACTGACCAAGTGACTTGTTAATTTCCGGTGATACCTACTTAATTAAGTAAGTCTAGATTTATTTACAGAAATGATTAACCACTTATAACACGGCTATTATTTGAAAAATCCTTAATGGAGCCATAAGAAACAAAAAACTAATTAAAATATTCATTTTAAAATGATCCATTGGAGACAGGATCGATCAGGAACAAAATTATAGGTATAATGGATCGAGCAGGACAATGGATCGATCTCAATGGATCGAACAGGAACTACTCTTTATAACGGAGGATATAATCTAGACTTAGTGAATTCAAATAGTAGATTGGTAAAGTACACAAGGAGCTAAAATTACCTATTATATATCAAACCTCAGGAGTAAATAGAAACCGAGTTTTAATGGTTTTTTAGCGCCGTGTACTCTACGATTAAGAGAAAATAAAATAATCCAATACAATATGAAAAAAATAATTACCAAGTACCAATTCAATTTGAAATTAGAGAAAAATTCTAAAGATTTCGCGCCATTTTTTTTTTTTTTATTTCTTCTGTAGCTGCAACGCATTGCATGCATTCTACCAAAGAGATCGCCGATTTTAGTTCAATTTTCAAAAATAAAATGTTATTCTTTTTTATGAAACAGTAATAAGTCGAGTCTTTATTCATGATTATTCTACTTATAGACTTTTTCATTTTTGTAGGCTCATTGTTATTTGACAGTTTTTTTATATTTTTCCCCTAGATGAAGAAATTCTATTTTTTCTTCGCTCTGGTAGCCACAATGACGGTCTTTTTGAGCAAGAGGAGTAAAAAAAGATTGTTTTTTTTTCAATCCTAGAAAAATCATTAGATATCGTTATAAAAAAAAAAGAGAAAAAAGGACAAAAACGTTGGACGTTGGTAAAGGGACAGATTCGGGGATAAACAGGAACTACTCGAAAAACATTATTATAATCAAAATTCACTCTAATCAGTGCGGTTCCGTTATACCTTTGAGGCTAGCTTCTTTACCCTTCGAAAAGTATTAAAATTATTACGTTTCTCCTATACCTCTGTTTGTGACGGTCTCTGTGGCGCGGCGGGCGAAGGTTCGCCTGCGATGCAATTTATTGGTTGCGAGGTTGAGGGTTCGGTTCCCGCCTTGGAACAAATATTTGTACGATCTGCAGATATTTGTTCAGGGTGTTCTGGGTTTTTTTACATGTGTAATACAAAATAACTATCTATGTAATGTATTGTATTAAGTATATCAGTTATCTTAGTACCCATAACACAAGGTTTACTTAGCTTGAGGCTAGATAATGTTGTGTGAACTGTATCCACCATTATTGATTGCTAAAGATGCTAACATCAACCCCAGCTAGGGGCACATAGGTTGGCGTTGGGCACGGGCATTGGCCCGTATAGGTTAAACAGTCAAAGTACCAATGAAAATATCAATACATGGTTAATTTTATGTATGTATACTTAATCGTATCCTTTAGGTTCCCCATTACACACGCAGTACTTCTGACTGATTCTTCAGTCTTTCAGTTCTTCAGGCTGATTTACGCGATTTTTTTTTCTGGTTCATTGTTTCAAAAATCTAGAACTCAGCGTACCTTGACAAGTTAAGACTTGTAATGACAGATAATCTCTATACAATTTGATGAATATAAGACTTGTAGTTGACCGAGCGAGCGAAGCTTCTCTGCTTCAAGTTCAATTTGATTTCCTCTGTCAGTTTGTTGGTACTCCTCTACAGGGTCCTTAATTACAACCGATCTGGATGAAACTTGGTATACAGGTTTTACGACTGCATAGAATGTTTACCGTCGGCAGTTTTTGATTGGGAGTGTATTGCACTCAAAAAGTTTGCTTCGGCGCCATTTAGCGACAGATTTGGATAACATTTGGCAGAAGCGTTCGGTAGTTAATTCCAAACAAGTATTTTGAATATAATAAATAAATAAATAATGCTGGACAGTTTACACAACATTATCTAGCCCCAAGCTAAGCAGAGCTTGTGTTATGGGTACTATATAACTGATATACTTAATACAATATGTAACATAGATAGATATTTTTTATTATACATAGAAAATACCAAGAACACCCTGAACAAATATCTGCATATCGCACAAATATTAGTTGCGAGGTGGGAATCGAACCCGCAATCTCCGGCGTCGCAGGCGAACGTTCGCCCGCCGCGCCACAGAGGTCGTCAATATGAGCAAAAATGGTCAAGAGATAGTCAAGATACAGAGTTTGATATTGTACATACATACATAGACACACGCCTTTTTCCCCGAAGGGGTAGGCAGAGCCTCAATGGGCCTCTTTTCAATCGTGTATATTGAGTTTTTTTTTCATGGCCACTTGGGCGATGTCTGAAACCATGAGAGTTATCTAAAACTGATGTTACAGGCTCAATTTTGAAAATAATTAGTTCTGCTTTTAAATTTAATTGAAATTTATTTTTAGTTATTATGAAAAATAAAGATTTTATTTAAAAAAAAGAAGCTTTTTGTGTTCTTTGTTTTGTCATTATGGATCAACTTGATGCATCGTTTTATACAAGTTTGTGCTCGCGGTCTACTGTTCGCAGAACTACTAGTCTATGAATGAATGAGAAACTACGTTTATTTGTCCAAAATACACATGACTTTACATGACATAACATGACATGGCTCTAGTTTCAAACTATATGAGGCATCTTCAGTACATTTTTAGATATAATTGGATTTATCAAAGTATAACCAAACGAGATTTTTTTAAAAATAATAAATGTAGCGTAATTCAGGTGAAAATCTCCACGATTTGTAAGTGGGAACGTTAAAGCAGGATTCGTATATCTTCTACTGAATTGGTACATTAAACACCTACCTGCATTAAACACAGGATTTCAAAGGGTTCATAATCATCACTTATTTGGAAAAGTAATCGCTTTGCCCTTAATGCGTTTTCAATAAAGGCAAGGGCACGTTTGCCATCAATCGACGCAGAGACCGTGTGACGCAGGTATTATGCATAAACGATGAAGGCGAACAAATAGGATGTCTGATGTGATGCTTGCAATAACCCTTTGTGCAATTTGTTATAAGATATTTTGAATGGCTTGGCTATTTTGTTGTACTTCTTTGAATAAGTTGCCTACTTGTCTTACTAACTTTACTTCTGAAAGATTAGCTCCTTTCAAATCTTTCATCATATCTCTTCGGTAATTATAATTGTAACCTAATAACAATTACCTTACTACATTTACCTCGTAGCTAATTAAAATATAATTCCAAATTTTACCAAAAATATTTTATAATGCCATAATGATGTAAAATATTAAACAAGTTTTTGCTTCATTAGGGTTAATTGAAAAGTATAGAGTTTAATTTATGTTAACATAGTTCCATCCTCCAAAAACATTCACCTCGTAGCTAATTAGAATATAATGCCAAAAATACCAAAAATATTTTATAATGCCCTTCTGAATATGCCTTTTAACTTACCTACTTATTCAACCCTGAAGTCCGCAAATGAAACAAAGTTTTAATTCGAAGAATGTCCCTCCATAAAACTGTCAAAAGAAACAAAATTACTTTAATTCTTTTGGTACTTACCTTATTTAGAATTTATCAAAGAGATAATTCAGTTTCTTTTTAACTTGTCTTCCATTGCCTATTCAAACTTTTCAACTGGTTAAAGGTCAGTGAGGTCATATTCGAAAAGAAGTTCGATATTCGAAAGTATGTTTAGTTGTAGGCATGAACAGCATAAAAAGATTAAAAAGAATGAACGCAAAATATAATATAAAACGTATTTTGTTGAAAAGGATTTATAAAAAAAAAAAAACTTCAATCATCAAACAAAATTTATCATTTATGAAATTAGCCTTCCGGCTGATTATCATTATGATGATGATGATGATGTAATTTGTAGATAAAACTACTATTATTTATACTGTGATAAAACATAAGTAATTAAAATTAGCCCAAGCACGACCAGTCTAGTAGTCTGTAGTCTGTAGTCATCGAGTAGTTCTGTTGTCCACCATCCTACTCCATCATGATCAGCTTTCTGTACATTAGATGGTATTCTCATTAGAATGTTGAATCATTTCAGTGTACTAAAACATTATAGAGGTCACAGGAAGGCGGTGGATGGAGGCGGCTCAAGACAGTTTGTCGTGGTATTCTATGAGTGGACTTCTGTGGGCTGATGATGGTTATGATAGGTTATATAACAGAGCAGCTCACTATTACCTCATGGTATGTTTTCTCTTACATTGTGAGGAGCCAGCGGAGGAATATTGATAAATAGCTTGTCGTATATCCAATAAAGTGTCAAGGCGATTTCGAATCCGTAGGGAATGTCATGCGGTTTTGTGATACGAAGACCCGAGTATCGGTAGAGCGTAGCTCCCTTGAACCCTTCACTACAATATTGACCATATTTTGACATAGTGAGTAGAAGAGATCAATTTAGATATTTCTATTATACAAAAATTTACCGATTCTTTTCTTAAATACCTGTTCAAAAAATCTGTCATTGTAGCGTACCAGAGCGTGGATAAAATAGCATATTTGCCTCTAGGGGAAAGTTTTTTTTTAAATTTCGGTCGTTATTCCAGTTATGTCCGTTCCATATAAAAAAAAACAAAACAAATATAATATATTTCTAAAATAGAACATCAAAAAGTCGAGTCTTTATTCATTAATGATGTCATTCAGCAGCATACAAAATTAATGAGTTAAGACTCGACTTTTCGATGTTCTGTTTTTGAAATATACTTATTTGACATTGTTTTTGAATATGGAATTGACATATCCGGAATAACAACAAAAATTCAAAAAAAAAACTTTCCCTATCTAGGGAAAGTTTTTTTTTTACATTCTCAAATAATTAGTAATCTTCAAATATGCTATTTTATCCACGCTACAGCGCTATATATTTTAAATTGTTTTTGAATATGGAACTGAAAGTGACCTACACTGCTGCACTCATTAGGCAGGATTTTCGCTACGCTCATTTCTTGATCGTTGGATGCTCTCGTTAGACTCTCTCTCTCACTAATACTCTATTAGTGTTCTGTTGTTGTATGTATAAGGTTTGTCAACAAGAAGGAATTTAAAAAATAGTTGGTATGGCTGCGAAATATCTGGAATTAAAATTGAGGTGAAAGTGAACGTGCCTAATTATTTGAGAATGTGATCATGTGATAATGAAGATCTTACCCAGTGAAAAACCAGTGCATTCATTTGCTGAGGGATTTTGTGCCTAGTTATATTATTTTCTCGCAATCGAAGTGACAATTAAACCCATTTATACTCGATTCTATAGCCTCCCAAGCGATAGCAAAGCATCATTCAAACCAAACTTGCTTTGCTTGTTAGTAATTCTGTTTGTTTGAAATTTGACCAAGTTTATAAACACTATAGACAAAACAACGACCTTTATCGATAAAAAATTACAAGCATCGATAGACTAAACAATCAAATATCGAATAGTTGTTTACTGACTATTCATTTAATGTATTGTTTACTGACACAAAAAATATTTCCCATTTTTTTTTAAATTGGAATACGAATAAGTATACCTATCTAATACTACCTGTTTCCTACTAACATAAAAAGCGGTCAATTGTGAATATCCCCTCTCCTCGCGAAATGTTCCGTACCATGACAGTTATAATATTATGCTATTACGCCTATAACTCAATCCTGCTTACACTATGTTATAACATGAGCTCCATTGGATTTCGAGACATTGCAGTACAATAAATTGGACATCTTGCCTAGAGGTTTCCTTCAATCAAGGCGTAAGTCTACTATCAGTGAATGTTATGGGAGTAATGCCATGCGGAACTGATACATGGTCGCTAACTACTGGCCTCAAAACAAGCTCAAAGATGCCCAGCAGGTTATATAGAGAGCTATGTTTGGAGTTTCAATACGAGATAGCATATGAAACGAGGAGATCCGTAATAGAATTAAGATCACTGACATAACTCCCTGAATTACCTACAGCTCGTTCACCGTAAGATGGCACCTGTAAATACTTAATGGCAGGTGCCAATTTACGGTGAACGATCCGGCTCGTTCACCGTAAGATGACACCTGTAAATACTCCACGGCAGGTGCCAATTTACGGTGAACGGGCTGTAGTATGTTGAAGTGATTGGGCAGGCGATAGCTCGCAGAAGCGAATACAGGTTTTCAAGTGGTGACCATACACCGGACAACGCGATGTGGTTTAGTACGGCTCCTCATTCGATAGACTGACGGAAATATACAGGTAGTAGGAAGTCGGTGGATGTAGGCGGGTCAAGATCGATGGCTGCAGCGTTCTACAGAAGGGGCCTGTATGCAGCATACCGGCATACTTTTATTTATTTAATATACATAACTAAAACCTGACATGGGGACAAACTTTATACTTTAATTTGTACCGTTTAGCTCTAGCAGGCTGTGGCACGGACTAACGGTTTTCCGTTTTAACGAAAGTACGGAACACTAAAAATAAATTATATCCAAAACCAAAGATAAAATAATACTTAGTCCAAAACTAAGGAAGTTGCATAAACTATGGAGTTGACGTACAATAATATAAGTACCTCTATCTGACACGCTGTGTAATTGACACATCGACACGTCCAAGGAAAATAAAAACGTATCAAAACAATGCAAAATGGTTCTGTCTGTCCCAGCGCCCGCGGGACAGACAGAACCATTCTGTATTGTTTTGTCACGTTTTTATTTTCCTTCGACGTGACGATGTGTGTGAAGTTATGCAAAAACACGTGGGAAGGATTATGAGCGCCATGGAAATTATTTCGATTGGCATATTTTGAATAACTACAATTTCGAGCGTGATTCGCTAAAAATTACGCAATGTGTAATGTGTAACATATTTTATTATTTTACAAACATATTTAATCAATAATATCAATAACAAACTTATTACTTAACTTAATCCACAAGTCTAAACACAAAGACAAGATAAATGTAAGTGTGAGAGACTAGTGCTTGAGTAGGTTCATAAGAATCTGTTTTATAGGTCAACAGTCTGCAATCTGCGAGTAGGTACCTACAACAAAATTACGACTACACACCACTTAATTTAGGCTGTGAATGCGTGGTCTACTATTCTCCTGCTAAATGATCAACGAAATGTCAGCAGGAGAATAGTAAAGTAAGTGGCATATACCTTTTTTTTTTTCTTTTTTTTTTTTTCTTTTTTTTTTTTTATACTACTTGATTGACTGAACAAGTAGATGGCCCACCTGAAAACCAAAATAAAAAGAAAAAAAAAAAAAAAACAACTCACCGTAATTTAAATTTAAATTTGAGGTATTGCCTTGGTTGCTATAATGGTATGAGACACTGTTGTCTGGCAATCGGGAGGAGAATAACATATTTTACACTCTAAAAATATATTATTTATTAATTCTTAAGTCATTGACATAGCCAATCGGATTAGCAAGCTAAAGTGGCAATGGGCTGGTTATATATGCCGAAGAACCGACAACAATTGGGGTAAGCGAGTTCTTGAGCGTCTTGGCAAACGTAGCGTGGGGGCCCCCTCTGGCTAGGTGGAGCGATGACCTACGAAAGGCGGCGCGCAGAAAGTGGATGAGAAGAGCCGGACACCGGGCTCAGTGGCGCGTATTGGGAGAGGCCTATGTCCAGCAGTGGACTAGTGTGGGCTGATGATGATGATTCTGCTAAGTATTATAGATATCAATGCGCCTGTTAATTTCTAAGAAGAAATCAAATTTATTTTTATTGATCAAATTCTAAGATTAAGAAAGCTGTTTCCTAACGCTCTGTATTCGAATCTCCAGTATCGTTGATTCGTAGATTTTAAAGAATTTAAAACTTTTTTCACATAAATTATAATTGTTCCAGAATAAAGGTTCTGTATAATTATATGTGAAGCCTGTACAAAACACACAGTTGTGTATGCGGTTTGTTCATTTGGGTAGTATAAATTATATCTGCTAATCATGAATTCGTTCAAGGTTCAACCCATATTTCACCAATTCTGCATCATCATTGGCTATAAAAATAACAAATGGATTGGAATTCTACTACCACGACTACTTGCCACGTAATGCCCTTTTGTTTTCAAAGCTTGAATTGGGGCATAGCTAGACTTTTTTTTTTTTTTTTTGATTTTCCTTTGGTTGAGCACGTCCTCACCTGTTGGCAGTGACCATGTGGCCAACGATGAGCACAAAGGTCTAGAAGGCACCTATTCACTCTAGCCTTAAAGATACCCAGATTATAGTTTTCAGGAAAGACAGACGATGGTAGTCTATTCCACTCTAGTAGTTCGCATTATAAAGGTAATTATAAAAATTTTGCATTTCCGTTGCCTGAAATAATTTAGAAAAGAAATCCTTTCACCACACTGGTTCTTTTGCCATTGTCATACCTCAAGCTAGTCATTAAACTAACTTAGGATGCCCAAGAAAGAACCAGTGATACGAAGAAGTAATTTAGAAACGAATACCTTTACGCTTTCTTAAAACACCTTTAGACCCATTTAAAATTATAATGGTGTATAATTCTAGTTAAAAAACTCTCTAGACATTTTCCGTGTTAGGCAAAAGAAAAGGCGTTAACAGAAAATGTTTAACTCTAACAAAAAATAAATAGCCTTCTCCCAAACATTTGTGCCCCCTGGTCCATTGTTGGGGAGTTTATGGCTAAAGTACGGACTTCGACATAACTTTATCTAAATATTGTGTTACTCAAAGTCATCAAACAAAGAGCTTGGTCGAAGTTCAAAATAATGATCCTAAGGTTCTCATGAAAATACGAGAAATACTTTGTATCAACAATCTTGATGTTGACGGACATCATTGTCCAATCCCGTGCCAGGCAGCATGTTTTGAATAAGCACATAGTCTGCCACCATACCTACATTCTTCCGTGCACCCTACTCCACAGACCAAGAGTGTAACTACGTACCCTACTCTGCAGAAGTAATAAAAAAACACGGCTTGTGCATTTACCATTTTCAAGCATACAGACCGTTCACCGCAGGTTCACCGATGTTAAGATGTCCCCTTCGTTACACTCTCTGTGTATGTGCCTTGGGAATAGTGTCAACCAAAATAAATACTCCACGGCAGGGGACATCTTACGGTGAACGGTCTGTAATTATTGTATTTTCAATATAATTTTCAGCATTACAATCCTTCGAAGTCGTCAAAGTCACAGTCAAGTCATGTTTTAGTAAAACGGTGGCCATTTTATAAAAAGTTTGGTAGACTTCTACCAATTTGAAAAGTCACGCAATACACTTCCATTTCATTTCACTACACTATTGTTCTGTATTATAGACGAGCTACACTGGTTAAAATGCCACTAAAATTACACAAAATAACAAAAAAAAACACTATAAAATGAAATAAAATAGAAGCAGGCGATGTCTCTTTTCTAAAATGACGAAAGGAGCAAGTAATCATTTGTGGAATTTGATAATCTATAGTGTGTCCCACGGCCAATGGCCGTCGGCCATGCTACATGGAGGACAAGTAGGTACTTTAAATATTGAAGTTAGGAAGTTTTACATAATGAAGACTTTGACTTGGGGTAGTAGAGCTTTTTTGTGAAAGAGTTCGTCCGGGGAAGAACTACCTCCATACCTATAACTACCACAAAGCAGTAGTGTTCGCATTGCTGTGTTCCGGCACGGATAAGATAATACTATATGTAGTTCCGGTTTGAAGGGTATGGATGCCGGTGAAATTACAGGCACATGAGACTTTTCATCTTCATGTCTCAGAATGGCGGTTGCAGTGCAAAATCACATAGCGTGAGTCCTAGATGGACTTGACCTATAAGGTAATGCATTGTTAAAGGCAGAGGTTACCGCTTATCATGGTGGGCCATCTGATTGCTATGTAATTAGAGTAAGTAGTTAAAAAAAAACTAGACACGTGCCTGAAAATAAATATTTGTATTGTTTACAAGATATAACTGTGTTGCCAGCTCCAAAACTGCCAGACTTGCCTATCATCCAGGTTTTGAAAAGTCCTCAATCGTACCTACTGAAATTCGTGTATTTATTCGCAGTCAAAAGAAGCATAATGAAGGCGAGTTCAAGCTCCGTTGCTGTAGCGATGCTGGCGTGTTCTTTCACATTGCTGTTCGTGATGGTCCACACTGCACCGATGGTAAGTTTTTTATTTCCTTGATTAATTAATAAGTATGTTTTTGGCTGAAAAGTTACCCTTTTGCAGTCGCCTGCATATTTCATCAGCCAGTGTTCTACCTATCTTCAGTCGAAGAGATAGTAATACATACATAGACACACGCCTTTTTCCCCGAAAGGGTAGGCAGAGCCTGGGTGACACATATCATCTTATTATCGGCTCTTATGCCTATTAGGGTGTCCCGGTACGGAGGCCTGCAGCGCTATAAGTTCCCAAAGGGTGCCAATGGAACCCTATTACTAAGCCTCCGCTGTCCGTCCGTCTGTCTATCAGCAGGCTGTATCTAGTAATAGGTAGACAGTTGAAATTTTCAGAGTGTGTATTTCTATTACTGCTATCGTATCATAAATAACAATAATTACCACGTACCGGACGATTCAGGACGGCCAGTACTTTGATCAGTAATATATATCATAACGGTCGATGGATAGAGGTAGCTCAAGACCATTCTTTGTGACATTTTGGGGAGGCCCATGTTCAGCTGTGGACTTCTAGCGGTTGATAATGATCATAATTAGATATTAAATAGAAATTAAAAAATTATAAAACTTCTGCTAGTAAACTTTTTATCGGGCTGGAATAAAGAAAATAAAATAAAGAACATGGGCAACTCCTCATACATTGTTTGACCAACTTTTTTGACTTACGTAACGTAGTACCTACAGTTGAGATACTTTTGATTATTGATAATATATATGTTAAGATAATGAAAAAGCTAATTTAATTTCTTGCGTAGAAGTTGTGGGAAAGTAATGAAGCTTGTTGCGTTTTGTTTCACGTAAATGCAATGAGTTGATTTATCTAATTATTTAGAAATACAACTTTAGCTTCCCCACTTCTAAAAATGTACAAGTTTTTTTAGATAAATTTGACAAAAAACAACATTTAGAACCGTACTAATTACTTCCATGGTGGTTCTTTTATTTTTGACCTGGGTCAGCGGTTGCCACGTCCTTTATCATCTGTTACTAACAATTGCATAGAAATACTCCATTAAAAAATCTTTTGTGTTATGTACCCCATACGGAGAGTTTTGTCTCGAACTTTCTCCGTTGGAGAGTCCGTTATTACTCGATATACTATTACGAAAGGTCCCACTAGCTTTTGGGTTAGAACCAATTTACTTCGAAGTAATGAAGATGTAATTTCAGCTTTATAAGTATAACTTAAAAGAATATTAAATATGAGTGCTTAAAATCGCTTAAAACTTAACGGCACATTAAAAAGGGAAGAATAATTACTTTATCGTCAAGGCGGAAGCCTAAACAAAAGATTAATCAACTCAATATTTGCCTTTTATTGGGGCATAATTTTGATATTAAGCACGCGACTTCTTCCGCACTAACAGCTGTTGTTTTTTCCTAAGAAATCGGCTTGTGGACAAATAATTGTACAAAGTTTCAACTCAATCTGATGAAGTATGCGCAAACTCATAAAAGATGAACTTTGCAAACATTAATAAATATATATAAAATCTTTGCTTGAATGACTGACTCACTGACTTACTATCATCCCACGACCTAAGCCTACAGTCCTGAAATTTGGAGGGTAGGTACTTTCCTTTTGTTGGTATTGTTTTGACGTATAATGATAATTTATGAATAAATGACTATATATGACTATAAATGTGGTCTAGGGGTGCACTGAGAAAGGAATTTCCAAAATGCACCCCTTATTGGGTGTTAAATATGGATGTTGAAATATGGTGTTTATGTTATGGGTACTAGACAACTGATATACTTAATACAATACATAACATAGATAGATATTTTTTATTATACATAGAAAATACCCAGAACACCCCGAACAAATATCTGCAGATCGCATAAATATTTGTTCTGAGGCGGGAATCGAACCTACAACCTCCTGCGTCGCAGGCGAACGTTCGCCTGCCGCGCCACAGAGGTCGTAAAATTTTAGTTTATTTAATGTTTTATGTTATGAAACTTCTTTATTTTTCTTACACCTTGTGGATAACCAAATATCTCAATTGTACAGGATCCTGAAGATGAGCAGATTGAGAACTCGCTGGTGGCCCACCCTGATGCTGAGGGAGATATGTCAGAGCAATGGGACCCTATGAACACTGCCGCCCTCCGCAAGCTGCTGCTGCAACTCGATTCTGAAGACAGGTAGACTCCTCTTTCGCTATGAACTCATATAAAGTCGAAAGAATTATCGATTGTGTGACGTTGCAGGTACGCGAAATATGACTATCAACCTTTAATAGTTGGCCCTTCGTATTTGATAATCCTTTCAGAGTCTGGTCGAAGCAAAGCGTAATCCAAGAGGTGACTCTTTCTGTCTCAACGTATTGAAAGAAAAAAAAGAAAGAAAAAACATTTATTTGTGTCAACAAACAATATTGCACACAAAATGAAACACACACACACACATACACACAGAAACAAAGAAAAATAAAACTAATGTGTGCCTCTTAGTACCAGCCACGCATCACTGACACAAATTTGCTATTGCTAGCTATTTAGCAATGCAACCAATGTAAACGGACCTAAATGGCCTAACAAGGTATTTATTCTGTTTAACAGTCTAGATTAATTGCTTTTGTGGGAAGTGACAAATTGTACTAGAACAGCAATTTCAAAGTACTAATAGACGAATTGGTAAACTCGTAAACTCACTGCACTGTGCTCGAATTACAGCTAACGACGTGCAAGCTTGCAGCTCTTAACTGTGTAAGAGGAGAGGCTAATTATCCCACCGCACTACCTACAAACTAGCTACCTAACTATTGGATACTTAAAGGCAATCCGGACGTGACTAGTGATGGGCTCAGAACTTTGGAACCCTGAGCTTTTTCATTCGTTTTTATTATCCGAAATAACATTTAAGAACCGTGTTGCAGTTTTTTCGGATACATTTTCCTTACATTATGTTTGTAAAGTAGACATGTATATGTTTTTTAAACACAGATTACGGGTTTCTATACCCGTTACTTGGTAGTATAATTATACTATATTAACTATTAAATAATCTGGTTTTTTTACCTTCGTTAATGACGTGACAAGCGATGGCCCACCTGATGTTAAGCGGTAACCTCTGCCTTTAACAATGCATTACCTCATAGGTCACGTCCACCTAGGACGCATAATATGTGGTATGGCACTGCGCCTGCCACCCTGACACATAGAGATGAAAAGTCTCGTGTGCCTGTAATTTCACCGGCAACCCTTAATTGTAATTAATTAACCTGTAATTTCACCCTTCAAACTGGAACACAGCAATGCGAGCACTACTGCTTTGCGGCAGAAATAGGTATGGTGGTAGTACTTACCCGAACAAACTCTTTCACAAAAAAGCTCTACTACTACTATATAGCTCTGTTGCTATCGGTTTCAATCGATTTCAATGTTGTTTCTATAATAAATGACGTTCGTGCGATTACCTAATTGATGCAGTCTAGTTGCATCAAGCTTTGTTGATAAACTGTGTAAATTGGGTAAGTGTAAGAGCGTCCTTTCGGATAGAAACAGCATTGAAACTGATAGCAACAGAGTTACGTAATATGCTAGCTGATGCCGAGATGATATGTGAGCGACGACCTTGATCGCTGATGTGAGTACTACCCCGGATGATTTCTTTCACAAAAAAAAGCTCTACTGCTACTAAATACAGTTATATTCACATATTTTCTGTCTGTTTTGGTTATAAACTCCTGACTGACTCCTGACATACAGCTAACGCTAGTTCAGGAGACTGGGCTTCAACCTGCACTGTATTATGTGAATAATTTCAATAAAACATTATGATTTATACACGTAATTTAACACTCAAAATGGACAAAACTTCAATTACAAAAAAAAACCAGGCACTAAATTGTACGTACCACACTTGTATACATAAATCTCTCTATTTATTTTACCTAGAGCGTACAAACATCAGCAGTTAAAAATAACAGAGCGAGTGAAGAGTTGGTTTACAAAGCAGTAAAATAACAGAACCAACTAGGCAGAGAAATAGAAAGCATCAAAGGAAGTCAAATTGCAGCGCATTACATTGCGTTTAGTTTGCCATCACCGTTTCTTAATTAGTAAGAAGAATTTATACTGGGACTTAGTGATTAACAGCTAACAAGTAGGTATATGGGCATAAGTGGGTTCAGAATTAAGAAACAAATGGAATACTTTAAATAAACGAATAGCGGTGAAAGCTAAAAATCTTTACATTTAAGAATTGACTACCTATTTGCAGTTTTAAGATTGTACTTAGTTTAGTTTATTTTGTATATGATTCAAATAGGCTTGAAAATCATCTTTCTCTACAAAACAATGCGGATTGGATCAAAATTTAAATCACTTAGTTTTTTGGGATCTTCTTCGTCGTAATCTTCATTACTGAAGGTTGTGCCCGTCCTCAAAGGATTTTGTAGATATGCTGACGAGCTTCTTTCACGCTGTTCTATCCTGGGCATGTCTTAGGGCAGCGGTGATAGTCAGGCCAGTGATCAGACCAGCGACTAGGTGATCGGCCGCGCGGTCTTTTTCCATCCTAGATAATGTTGTGTGAACTGTCCAGCATTATTTATTTATTATTTATTTATTTATCCATATTTCTCACTACAACCAGTTTTTCAAGGTTATCTGGCTGTCTTCGGGCTATGTATCTAAAATAACTGAGAACTCGCTGGTAGCAGATGGTGGAGAGTCTGGTCTTGATGGCCAGCTGGTCAAGTATGGACTTATTGGTTCTTTTCGCAGTCCACGGGATGCGCAACATTCTCCTCCAGCACCACATCTCAAAAGCGTCATCTTTTTCCTATCCACCGCTCGGATCGTCCATGATTCGGAACTAGCTGTTTTCGGGTTACCTTAAACAAAACTATATACGTTGAAATGACACAAAAATAACAATATATAGTATTTTAAAGACATTTGGAAAACTAACAACCAGCATTAAAAGATACCTAATGAAAAATACCATAAGCTTCGATTAGCAGTTTGATTCTTATGTAGAATAAATAATAAATAAATAATGCTGGACAGTTCACACAACATTATCTAGCCCCAAGCTAAGCAGAGCTTGTATTATGGGTACTAGATAACTGATATACTTAAAACAATACATTACATAGATAGATATTTTTTATTATGCATAGAAAATACCCAGAACACCCTGACTAAATATCTGCAGATCGCACAAATATTTGTTCCGAGGCGGGAATGGAACCCGCAACCTCCTGCGTCGCAGGCGAACCTTCGCCCGCCGCGCCACAGAGGCCGTCAATGCTGAGAATGCTGGTTGCTTTCTGGTGTTAGTATTGCTATAGGTGTTTGTAGAGTAGTGAACCGTGTGCCCTTGGCCCAAACGCATATAGGAGAATGATGAGGATTGAGATGTACCTATGGTTTTCGTAGAACTCACTATAAAACATGTTTCGGATACATTGTTTCTGAAAGAACACGTAATTGCGGAAACTTTGCCGCCTACATCAGTTAGTTTATACAAATATTATAATTCCATAATATCCGCTTTTTCTCAAATTTAAATTACTTACCAATCTGTAGTTAAAGGTACAAAGTAGGTACATACGGCACACTTGTAAGGTTGTAGGTGCGGTTCGAATTGCATCTCGAATTGGTTCGTCTGCAATACGCAAACCTAATTAGAAATATCGTTACCGATACCATGTCGGGTACTTTTACGTAATTTATTTTGCTATACCTTGTTTAACTCTGTTTTCCGTCTTCTAGACTAGACCTTATCGTGGCTCTAGATTATTGTATTCAATTAAACCAGACGCAAATGGACGTAAATTCAGAATAATACTAGCTGCGCCCCGAAGTTTTACCCGCGTAAGTCACGATCCCGTGAGAATATCGGGATAAAAAAGTTTCTATGTGTTATTCCGGGAGTCCATTTATCTCCATTCCAAATTTCATGCAAATCCGTCCAGCCGTTTCAGCGTGAAGAAGTAACAAACACACTCATACATACAAACTTTCGCATTTATAATATTAGTAGGATAACAAGATAAGGTTTTATTAGGTTCCTTATTTTTATTGTCTTTTAGTTCAAGAACTCTAAAATGTAAAAATATACCGTCTTTTCCAAAAGGTCAGGTTTTCAAATGGTCAGATATACCTATTTTTTAACCCCGACGCAAAAACGACGGGGTGTTATAAGTTTGACGTGTCTGTGTGTGTGTGTGTGTGTGTCTGTCTATGGCATCGTAGCTCCCGAACGGATGAACTGATTTAGTTTTTTTTTGTTCGAAAGGTGAATTTGTCGGGAGTGTTCTTAGCTATGTTTGATCAAAATCGGTTCAACCGTTTCATTGCATTGAGAGTTTTTTTTTACAAAATTAATTACTTGTTATAACTTTTAGTTAGGCAACTAAAATTGTAGAGTCATTATAATTAATCAACTAACTGAGTTTATTTGCGCTTGAATAACATTATTGTATTAGAATTTTACTTCAATTAACTTGGTATTGACCTATTTCCATTCATTTGGGCGCGGAAGGTTAATTTAGTAAGTCTATTTTCACACTTACGAGCGTAGGTAGAGTTAAGTATTATGTAAAATAAATAAAATAAATATATAATGCTGGACCGTTCACACAACATTATCTAGCCGCAAGCCAAGCAGAGCTTGTGTTATGGGTACTAGATAACTGATATAGTTATTATAATACATTACGTGGATAGATATATGCCAATTGTTGTAAGCGCTCGTTTTTTTTTAATACAACTTGCTATTACTGGTCATGCATATGGCCCACCTGATGTTAAGCGATACCCTTTGCCTATTAACAGTACATTATCACATAGGTCACGACCACCTAGGTCGTGCCCTATGTGGCATTGCACTGCGCCCGCCACCCTGACACATAAAGATGAAAAATCTCATGTGCCTGTAATTTCACCGGCAACCATACCCTTCAAACCGGAACACAGCAATGCGAGCACTACTGCTTTGCGGCAGAAATAGGTATGGTGGTAGTACTTCCCCGGACGAACTCTTTCACAAAAAAGCTCTACTACTACTATCGTTTCGCTCACACGGTCAAAAATTTTATTATTGTAGGGATTGATTACAGGAAGATTGAGAATCATTGATCCCCGAGGAGGTATATAAGGACATGCAATATATGTGATCCATCAGGAGGCCTGCGTTGCTCGATGATGTGATCCCATCAATTTGAAGTAGATATCTCGATATTGTGTAAGGTTACCCAAATCGCTAGTAAAAGCTGGTGGAATGAATTATGCAAGCACATGAATATTTTACACAAATCTTCTTGAGTAAGGTATACTGTTTCGAGCGAAATCTTAAAAGCATACGAAATACGACGAAATAATTTTTTACTTTTCTGTTTTTTTTTTAAATCTCCTACATTGAATTAAAATATTTTTTTTGAAAAAAAATTATTTTTAAAATCTAGCTTTTATTAAATTATTGTTCGGAACGGTGTGCTGATCAAAATGAGCCCAAACACTACCATTCTACTAATATCCAACGAGTGCCGTTGTCCACCTTCCGTCTCACAAATTAAACTTGTAAGATTTGATTACAAGACACTGGGGAGTGCCATTGTGCACCTTCCGTCTCCATCGTCAGATCAGCTCGCTGTTACCATAATAATATGTTATTGTCATGAATATGATAGGTAGGTATTCTAAATGACAGCTCATTCCAAAACGGGGATGTGGGTCAAAAACTTATAAGATTTTATTATAAAAATCCTGACCAAAAAACTAAGGTAAAGTAACTAAGATGAAACTAAAAAAAAGCTTATAAAAATGAATTCGGTCGGTATTGAAAAAATAACCTTCCGGCCGAGAGATTCGATCGCGTTGTTCAATTGATCAAACGACGAGGATTATAAATTCTTTATGGTTCGATCAATCGAACAGTGAGGATTCCTGATTATTCGTAGTTCAATCAATTTCAGGAAATCGAACCACAAGGAAATGTAGTAGAATGTGTATGTGTTTTAGTAGTAGTAGAGCTTTTTTGTGAAAGAGTTCGTCCGGGGATGTGCTACCACCATACCTATTTCTGCCGCAAAGCAGTAGTGCTCGCATTGCTTTGTTCCAGTTTGAAGGGTAAGGGTGCCGGTGAAATTACAGGTACATGAGACTTTCATCTTTGTCTCAGGGTGGCGGGCGCAGTGCAATGCCACATAGGGCGCGTCCTAGGTGGACGTGACCTATGAGGTAATGCACTGTTCATAGGCAGAGGTTACCACTTAAGTAGCATAAAAAAAATAAAAATTAAAATTGGCTCGATTGATCGAACTACAAGGATTTGTAATTCTTCGTAGTTCAATGAATTTGAATGAATCAAACAACAAGGAAATTTTAGTTTTTTTATGTTCATTCAATATAACTGGCTGGCTTAGATTGAAATTATAAAACTTTATATTATAATTTTATATTACATGTTGTGATATCAGGTACTTATTTATTTACAGAAAAAATAATACAACTAATAATACAAGGAATGTACATTTTTTTTAAAAAACTTATGTAACAGTTGTGCTTACTGAAGACCGCTGCTAACGATCTAAAAGTAGCTCATGTTATTACATGTTGTTGTAACGGAATATTAGGCGCTTTCTATAGATAATGTAAACAAAAAAGTCGTTTAATTTTGTAAATGTTTAAAGCTATGTTCAGGCTTTCATTACGAGCCCGAGGACCAGAGTCAACCCTTTTGAAAATTAAAGGACATTGTGTAGGGATCGCAAAAGTTATGTTTATCAAATATTCAATCGAGTCCTTTTGTATATATTGGCTAACCTTGGCAGAGGAAATCACTTTTTACATGTGAGTGATTAATAAACCGAGTATAAATAAACCGTAGCATTTTTTATTATTATTATTAATAATGTATGGTAGTAGTATGTATAACTGATTCAATATTATCCTACCATAACAACAGAATTGTTATTAACGAACCACCCCTTCTTATACAACAAATACAAATACAAATACTTTATTTCATTAAACTTAATCTAGGATACAACAACATTGGTCGGGACCCTCTTTTAAGTGAGAAAAATACCTGTGTTATTAGAGGGTCTCGCTCTTCCGTAATACAGGTTACTTTGATTAAGTAGAAAAACAGAGTTTTGATGAAAAGTAACACAGAATTTAAATTATTAAAATAAGTTTATCCGAATATACTTGCCTAAATGCCTACAACTTACCTATACCACAGATAAAAGAATACTTTACTAGTACCTATACGTAAGTTGTAGGCATTTGTTGTACCCTTTAATGTTTTTAGTTTTATATGTAATCCGACTTTGTTAATGCTGTAATAAACATTTTCTTTCCTTCTTTCTTTCTTTTTTTTCTTTTAAAAGTTAGTGGGGGCGGGGGGCGACACAAACTATGCTATGCTATGTTATGCTTATATAAATACAAAATATTATCAACGATACTTTGTTTAGCATTCGTGTCGCGGCCTATACAAACCTTTCTACGTACCTATATGTATGCTTAAACTCACGGTACGTGGTGGGTTTGAGTGGCAGCATTTTTTTGTATTTTTGGAACAGCGGATAGCTTCCGAGTATCAAAGCTGCTGTGAGCGTGGCTGAGCCCTTGACCTTTTCACGTACACTGCCTTTATCCTCAATTAATATTATACCTTTGTACCTAATTGATAATGATGTGAGTGAATAAATGGCCTTTTATATGAAATAAATTTAATTTGCTACTCGCATCTTTCTCTTTTTCCTCTTAGTTCTTCCAGGGACCTGTTTGGAGGATACATTTATTTCCAGGGGTGCGTTATGAAAGGAATTTTCGAAATTTACCCCCTAGGGGGTTCAGCGGGTGTTCAAGGTTGTATAGAAAATAGTCTTTGCAGATGAAGTCGCGAGCGTTTCACTAGTTAAATATAAATCTGTAAAAATGAGGACCAACCCAGTATCGTATTTTATAGCGTTTTCTATTCAGGAAATCTAAAGACGATATCCAATATCATTTTTCAAAATAACCAATTACCGACCCAAATTCCAGTCCACGTCTTTGATTTATGGAAAACATCTATTTTACTCCGATTCTCGTTCGCGGTACGTAAAAGGAAACGTGCCAAATAAAATGTCGTACGTGAGTTCGTACCTCAATACATTGTTATCGCTATCGTCCTTCGCAGCAATCGGATAGTACATTGGGCCAAACCAAAAAATATAAATCACAACATGGCTTTGGTTTGGTGCGCCGCGTTAGCTGCGTTTAGAACTTTGTGCCATCTCATCTGCCTGGGTCAGTTAGGGCCGGTGCAATGGACAGAGATACATAATTTTAAGTGTCTTTAGCTCGTATATAAAATTGGAATTGTTATTCGTTTTATTATTCTTTCTGTAAATTAAGATTTTATTATATTTATTTTTTATTTATGTTAAAATAAAAGACAAGGACAAGTGGTGCTTTTTTCGATTTTCTTTAGAAAAATCTGTATTAAAATTTGGATAAAACCACTGTTCAACGCTGTAAATCTTGTCAATCTTTGGAATGCAAAAAAAATGCTAGGTGTCCCCTAATATTTAGTCAACCGTACTCGGCTGATGTTAGCGGTACCTAAAAGTTTGAAACTAGTGTGTGCATCCAGTTTAAAACACTTTAGTGTGTGTTACCCCGATAGTATAAACATTTGTTTCGACTATATAAACTTGTAACTACATCTCCGGTAGACCTCTTCCTCTCTTAGCCCAAATACGTTGCATAATGATGATCCTTACTTAGTTCCGGTTGATTTCCAATAATCTTGTTTACTTGTGAGAAGGTACGTACATGTGACCCAATTTTCTGTGTAGATGTGAGATCTAAAAAAACTTTATGTTGTTACTCAATGAACCTGCAACCTTTTCACATTCACAACCTTTGGCGACTTTACATGCGTGACGACATCAGGTGCCCTTTGCACCTACGCTTTCTCTTGAAGAAAACTGCGTTGTTGAGTATTTTCAGGCCGGGTAAACACGTGGCTGAACGGATCATAATATTTACTTCATCTCATTCATAAACACGCGGTATTAGGTAAATTCTTGTTTTTTCAGGTAACCCTTTGTATTTAAAGGTACACACATAGACACACATTTTTCTCCGAAAGGGTAGAAGCAACAAAGGGCCTCTTTTCAACGTGGATTGCACGTTGGAAGTCATTAACTGATGAACTCATCCCAGCCATTGTTTTCCCACAAGCAACTCTGCCAACGTTTTCTTTCAGTAATAACCAGTAACACACTCCTAAATAAGCCAGCAGCCAGGACAAATCAATTCAATCTCAAGTTTTGATGGCATTCCTACTTGCGTTTGTTTTATTAATACATAGTTTGCTGTTAGAAAGTACATAATTATCTAAAAGATTCCTGGCGAAACGTGGTTTGGATGAGGATCACCGTTGAGTCTTGATTAAGTGTGGCCTGCTGTTCTTTCTAGTAACTATAGGTACTTAATTACTGGACCGTGAAAGCTTTGTGATTCTTTATAACGGATTCATCATACGAATATAATGTTGCCTGAATATTCAGGCGAGGGTTTTAGCATCCTCAACATTATATTAGATGAAACCGTAAAGAATCACAAAGCTTACACGGTACAGTAGTAAGTACTCGTACATCGTCTCATCCAAACCACGTTTCGACAGAAATCTTAGATAGTGATTTACATTCTAACCGCAAACTATTGCAGGATGGTCCGCCAAACTTCCTACTAGCTGGTTGCAACTGCACACAACATCTACTAGTCAACATCTACGATTTAAATTAAATGCCTCGGCAGTCGACGTTTGTATCTAACTGTCCCGTTTTCACTCACTTGCAATCATCTTTCTGTTTCGAAAAGGCGATGTTTGCCGATGCCTCTTACTTTTGTAATAATGTAAATGAGTTTGGGTTGCTCCCGCCTGAGGTGTGGAATCTCTTTACTCTTTACCGTCTGAACAGACTTTCATTTTGCCTTTCTCTTCCAGGATGGTGCGTGGCACCCGCTCATGGCCCGCGGCCGAGCCTCGCGGCTGGGGCCTCCGCAACATCGACAACCGCCTCGCCCGGCAGTGGAGAGCTGACAAGCGGCAGGTCCGCTTTCGCCAGTGCTATTTCAACCCAATCTCCTGCTTCAGGAAGTAAACGACCCAGGCTTGGTTGTACGATTATGCTTACCGAATTTAATCTGGATTTAAAACGGCTCTTTTCAATATTATGCTGTTGAAAATATGGGTTTACGAAATGTTATGTCGTTGTTGGGCCCCATATCATTTTCTTAATACTAATAATACTTAGTGTATTCTAGGCTGTTTACAGATGGGTTAGTCATCATTTGAATTAAAAAAAACTCATGTTTTGGGTGCCTAAAACTAGAAACAGCATATTTATGCTGAATGTAAATATTTAAAAATTAATCCATGAATTATTACAGCCAATTTTATAGCTAATAGTAACTAGATGTATGTAGTTTTGGTGTTTATCTTACAAATAATAAATAGCTCTCCCATTTAATACCTAATCAATGTCATATTTATCAAAAGGATGAGTTGAACTCGTCGTGAAAAAGCTGTCTCAATCACCCTTAAAGACAGCTGTCAATACATTTTGTTTTCTGTCCTCTTTCATGATGTGAATTCTGGAAGCCATTGAGTTTTTCCGAAACATGTTTGGCTTTTTAGAGGAACAAACATTTGTATAAAACGGGGTTTTCAAATTACATTAACTTATGTAGGTTATCCGATGAAACAACCTTTCAAGTTACTTACCTATAATTTTTGACATAAAAAATAAACATGTGTTTTTTTAGTATTGTCTTACCTTTTATTCCTAACTTACCTTCGCCAAATATCTAGATTCTAGATCGTGGCAAAATAAAAAATAATTTATAGAAATTGAATTAGGACAAAATGAACATCCCTAATGCTTCTTTAAAACATAGTCTTTAAAATCTATTTATAGTATAAGAATGATCTCAATTTAAAACGTATATATTGCCAGCATACATACTTTTCGTATGGTTATCTGTATTAGCTGTAGAAATGTATAATGTATTAATGTTCAATTAATTTGGTATAAATCAAAAGTTCTAGTCAATGAAATAAAATTAAATTTGTCTAATATAGTGGTTTTTAATTTACCCAGCCCTTCCTGCACTTAGACATTATTAACACACGTAGTTAACTAGAGTACATACATAGGATTTCATGCATAAATGAAGACGATAAAATATTCAAATTTAAATGGGATGAACTTGGTGGACCCTATCCAATAAAAAAAGATTCATCATTATCGGACTACCCATATACTCTGTAAAAAAATACGCGTGGTCTGGTGTTATGACAAAATGGCAAAAGCGTAACCGCGCTTACGAAACTACATAAAACGAATATCCTTGGATAGTACGAGAATAACTTAATAAATTCCCATCATTACATTTTCGATATAAATACGTAGAAAAAATTAAATCATTTTTTAATATTAAGATTGGCCCAGTAAAATTTATTGAGTTTCTTCATAAAATTATTTGATTTTTCCCGTAGTTAAGTACAAAAACTGATGATGACAAATATTAAGAAAATCTAAAAGTATCAGTGGTGCACTCCATTTCGAATTTTGGGGAAGTTCTCAGTTTCGTCATTTTATAGATAGCCCACATCTTGATATTAAATATAGGACTCCCTCCCACTTTTTTCGTTCCTTTTGCAAATTCGACAAGGCCAAGCTTTCAAATTCATGTTACATCGCTATAGGTTGTCCTTCTCACTAACTATGATTGACAGAGAAAAAACAAAACGTAATGTCGTTTACTCTCAAAAGAAGAATTTAGTCCTTCTGAGCGTTTACTTATTCCTCCAAGGGTTATTGCCAACACCGTATTATTTAAACTCTGGTGATAGTATAATGTGCAATCCTATACTATTAAACTAGAAATACTTATTTACAATAACGTTCTCGAAAACGGCTCTACGATTTCAATGAAATTTGCTATATTGGGGACTTTGGGGGCAAAACATCGATCTAGCTAGGTCTCATCTATGGGAAAACCCGTTCTTCCACAAAATATTTTTTTTTCACGATCTCTACTCGCTAATCTGTTTCAGTCACAGAATATTGAATAGTTTACTATTATTCCCTCAGAATAACAACTAAATTGTTATTCTGAGATTATTCCCATGAATGTAGTAGTACAATTATTCCTAAGCAGAGCGAACGAATTCGAATTTCGAAAATTCAAATGGCTATACTGGCTGAAGACAGACATTAGAGATTGTAAAGGTAGTCACCACGTGTAACTTACTAAACACGATATGTATTAGCGATAAATTAGTAATTAATTCGAAATTAATTAAATAAAACGCTGAGCGAAGATCGTTCTCACCAGATATTGTTACTCGCACTTGGGCCGTGCGTGTTTTTGGACTAGCTCAGCCTTCAGGTCGCGGGATTCCGCGCTGCTGTGGGTTCGGTTTTGTTTCTTGGTCCTTTTGTCACCGGAGATTACTAGTGGGGGTTAGTGTTTGCCTAATTTATGGGCGCCACCAACATCTATTGAGTGTTGGATTCTCAGTAAATGATACCAAAGGTAAAGTGGAATCAGTTATGTTTAATTTAATCTGTAAAATCCTAATTTGATTTATGTCCTTTCTATTCTTGGGATCCCTTACAATGTTCGATTATTATGGACTTCTTACAATAGATACAATAAAGCGAACCGCAGGGGGCCAGCCTGTGGTTCTTCTAGTTCTAAGCTGAAGGCTTTCTTATGCTCAAATTATTCTACTGGGAGTGTTCCAAGTTTAAGTTACACCGGGCTCGATTCCTCCATCGGGTGAAATTGTATTGGAAAGACCTTACAAGTTGTCACGGGGATCCTCTAGAATCATCACCCCTCTGGTCTCCAAAGTGGGGGAGTATGCCCCGCGTTCTTCAAAGTAAAGAGTAGATCAAAACATGGAAGCGACATCTGTAAAAACAGAAAGTCGATGTTAACTAAATTGTTCTGGGAAAATGAGAGAACTCGCTCTCTTAGGGGATTACTGAAGCTATTTACCTGTCGCATTCCATCAATGGATAAGGGTTCCTTGTCAAAGCTCTTCGCGAGACGCTAACTACGTCATACGGCGTCGAGTGAAATTTCTCATGTGCTGCGACCTTGAAACGTGAAACAAAACACAGTTCTCATCACCGGATCAATGAGCCTCGCATAATTGAGCGTCAGAAGCCAAAACAAAGTAATACTCACTGAGATGTAATTAGATAAATTCTTTCTATATTTTCAAGGTTCTTACACCGGAAACATTTTCAATGAAAAGAACTGACAGTTCGCGACCACAGATGACGTTGCAATCTTTCTTGAGTTTGACCGACAGACCTACAGTATTACACCGAATTTCTAATAAAAAAACATCAATTTGTAGGCCGACGCTGTGGTCCACTGGAATGTCGGCGAACGCAAACGTCTGAAGAGTGCGTCCTGTCAATGTCACTGTCTACGCAAAAGCGTGTCAAAATGTCATACAGAAAAACAAACAAAGATTTGCAAAAGGAATGGTTGTGATGCTAAAATGTGAAATTTACAGGGAATCCTGAAAGATAAATTACTAAACAAAGGTCGTGAAGTGTGCTCAGCAGTGTAACGTATCTTACCAAAAACTGTGACTTAATTTGGATGAGAATTAGTAGCTGCAAACTTCGCCGCCGTCGGATGATATATAAAATGTTATTCCACCAAAACACTATGTTGTAGAACTAAATAATAGGAAAACCATGTCGCGAAATAAACACGCAACATTACCCCCTAGGAAAGAGCGAAAATGGGTGAACCATTTTCTGCGAACAGAAAACAATTCAATAAGGATTCTTAGACTCTCTCGAACGATGTGAGCAGACTACATTCAATTAAACAAGACCGATTTCCACCTTCTGTAAAAACAAATAAATGTTATAAACAAACTTGTGTTTTTCTAAATTAACAGTGTGAGCAACAGTGTACCATAGACCACATTGTATAAAAATACCCCAATCTATAATATATAAAGCTTCCTATAATAAAGGTAGGTCCTATAAATTATTTAAACAGAACGCTGATGGTTCATGAATAATGCTACAATTATATTTCTGATTGTTACTCCCTAGAACTGGAATTGTAACTGCAAGTAAACATTTTTAAAGTTACTAGTGCACAAGGCACTTGAAGAAAATATGCTACTGAAAAGCATTCATAACTTTCCTAAGTATCGTAGAACTATAGGTAAACTAAACACTACCAGGTCGGCACTAATTTGCACTCCCATACCCTTTCACACACATCATTCATACACATGCATGACTCTCTATACACCTCCCATTCATGATACATAATCCAACCCCGATACACTCACAAACTACATTCACTAACCATGCATTCAACCATGCGTACACAAGCATAACTATCCCTCACAATTCATCCATACGATCCTTTCTTACCTCCTATTAATACCGCCTTTTCTTAATAATATACCTTAAGTAACCGTCGCGTCCCACCATCTACCTATCTACATCCGCCGTAGGACATCGGTCTCCCTCACAGAAATGGGGGGCTTGCCCTATAATCGCCACGCTTGGCGGGCGAACTGGCGATCGCAGTCGGTGTTGTGTACTCAGGAGGATGCTGCCTATCCCATCCCCCTGGCGTTAAGTCCCTTTAGTCGCCTCTTACGACATCCACGGGAGGAAGTGGAGGAGTCTATTCTTAGGCCGGAACCGCCACGGCGCTACGGTGACTGCCATAATCTACAATATATATAATTCTCAAAACTAAACTAAACTGAGTTATCCAAACTATTCATTATTAAAATTTCCTATTGAATAATTTACATTCTATGTATCTGGATTGATATGGATAATATCTTTGATATGAGTTAAACCTATCTTCCTTCCATTGAGTGCCCTCAACCGATAAATGAGGGGACCCAACTTCTCTTCTATGACACATTTTATATTTCTAGGAGCTAGTTTGCTGGCGAAATTATCCCCCGCTTTAGACTGTAAGAAGTCCCTTTTCCACACTATCTGGCCGACTTTTAAGTTTAATTCTCGTTTTCGTTTATCATAAACGTTCTTACCCTTTGCATAGGCACACTTAAGTTTCTCTTTAACCCTTAAGAATATATCTTTGAGTTCTTTGAGGGATTCTGTGTATTCTTTTCTCTCAGGAAAGTTAAGCTCTTCCTGATCGAACAACTGAAATTTGTAATTTTCGGTATCTAGGATCATTTCTCTACCATGCACAATGAAGAAAGGGGTGAAGCACGTCGCTTCATGCACACTATTGTTAATGGCAGATTGAATGTGAGCTAAGTACATATCCCACTCTTTGTGATCACCTTTTAAGTACGATGAGATGGTATCTCCCAGTACCCTATTTATTCTTTCCACTGGGTTCACCTGCGGGGTGTACACTGCAGTATAAAAAAGATTAGGTATCTTATAACCACCAATGAAAGATTTAAACTCATTGGAAGTAAATACACTTCCATTGTCACATATCAACGTCTTGGGCACACCGTGAACAAGAAAAACGTTTTCCTCCAATTTCTGGTTTATAACAGACGTAGTAGCTCTTCGGATAGGAAATATAAAGGTGTACTTAGAAAAGTAATCAGCGACCACTAGAATGAAGGTGTTGCCTTTCTTGGACCGTGGCAAAGGGCCATGAAGATCGATAGAAATAGTTTCGAACGGTCGATGCACTTTCTTAGGTTTGCCCATCAAACCGGGTCTCGCCTTGTTGGTGGACTTGTTCGCCAAGCATGTCTCGCACTTCCTCACGTGATTTTTGACATCAGTTAATAATTTAGGCCAATAATAATGCAATGCAATCCTTCTCAATGTCTTATTAATTCCAAAATGACCTGCCATGGGTTGGTCATGGTTCTGTATAACTATTCTTTCTCTCTCTATTTGTGGTACAACCAACTTCCATGAGGTGTCATTCTCTAATACATATTTACTCTTGATAAGTTTGTACAATTTACCCTCTATAATGTTGAATTTTGGGTAACGGGAGGGGTTTTTACCACAATTTTTAAATAATTTGTCATACCATTCATCTCCCGTTGGGTACTTTATTTCTTCTATTATGTTTACTTCCAAGCGACTAAGTGCATCAGGCACGACATGTAAATGACCTTTCCTATGCTTGACCTTGAATTGATATTGCATAAGGCGCATCGCCCATCGAGCTAACCGTCCGCTGGGGGATTTAATACTTAGTAGCCACTGTAACGAAGCGTGATCGGTGATAACAGTGAAAGGGTGTCCTTCGACATAACACCTGAACTTCTCCACACTGTACAAAGCCGCCAGACACTCCTTCTCGGTCACAGAGTAGTTCTTCTCCGCACCTGTCAAACTACGTGAAGCGTAGGCGATCACCTTTTCTTCTCCGTTTATTTCTTGCGTAAGTACGCTACCGACTCCTTTATCGCTAGCGTCGCATTGAATGGAAAACCCGTGTTTAAAGTCAGGGCAAGAAAGCACCGGCGATGTGACTAGGCTTCGTTTTAGCTTGTCAAAAGCTTGTTGAGCATCGTCGTCCCATTCAAACTTCTTTAATTTCTTGCTCGTCAAACGGTTCAAGGGAGCGGCTACGGTAGAAAAGTTTGGGATAAAACGGCGATACCAACCTACCATTCCTAGAAAGCTTTTGACTTCCTTTGAGGATTTCGGAGTAGCCAAATTTATTATCGCTTTTGTTTTCTCAGGGTTAGTTCTCAATCCATTTTTATCTACTTTATAACCTAGGTAGTCGAGTTCGTCTCTACAGAACCGTGATTTTTCTATGTTTACCGTAAGGTTGGCTGATCTCAGCTTCTCATGCACACGGTCTAGTAGGTCTAAGTGCTCTTGAAAGTCACCTCGTGTGATTATAATTATATCATCGAGGTACGTGAATACTGATAGAGTATGATCACTATTCTGAAATTCGGAGGTGTTCAACACTCTATCCATCAATCTTTGTAGAGTCTGAGCCGCTGTACTAAGGCCCATACACATTCTTCTATATTGGTAGAGCCCTCGGCCAGGTACACTAAATGCGGTCTTTTCTTTACTTTTAGGACACAATGGCACTTGCCAGTATGCAGACTTAAGGTCGATTGAGGTCATATATTTAGCACCTCGTAAACTATTTAAGATATATTCTATATTTGGTAGTGGGTAACTGTCAAATTTTGTAATCGAATTTAATTTTCTACAGTCCAAGCATACCCTAGGTTCACCATTGGCTTTCTTTACAATCACCAAAGGACTATTCCATGGTGAGTGTGACGGTTCAATCACCCCCATCGTTACCATTTTGTCAACTTCTTTATGAACTAGTTCCAGCATAGCGGGTGAAAATTGATGGCTTTTCTGACGGATAGGGAGGAGGTCCCCAGTATCGATTGTGTGTTCTACGAGTTGAGTCTGTCGTAATTCACATTCCAAAGTTAAATTATGAAACTTTCTAATACGTTCTTCAAGTTGAAACATCTGTTCTGGTGTCAAATCGTTACTAGTGTGCAATGGTCCAGATACTACAAAACAATTTTCATGAGTGAGACTACTAATTCTCATCTGCTGGAAAACGTCAGTTCCTATGTTAAACAGTTTCCAGAAATCTATGCCAAAGATAATAGGCGTATTCACTTCTTCTACTACTAGGAAGGGAACTCTGCGAAGCGTACCTTCATGTTCTACAATGAGGTAACTGATCCCCCTGGCCATGCATCCTGAACCATTAGCTGTTATTATGGGCACCCGTTGTGAAGTGTCAAGAGTAGCTCCGTGCTGCTCTAGTATACGGAATGCATGCCCATTTATGAGGCTACAGGTAGCACCAGAGTCCAATAGACCTCTACATTCTTTGCCAAAAATGAACACTTTCAAGAATGGTCTGGTTTCTTCGGGTGCCGGGTTAAAGTAGACCGCATCAATTTTATGTTTAATATTCGTTTCTTGTTTTGAGTTCTTAGTTCTTGTTGTCTTAATTTTATAGTGACTTGTGTCACTGTTATGGTGGTTGATTAGGTTTCTGGAAGAACCGAGGCTGCACTCTCGTTTAAATGCGGATTACATGTGGAGCATTTCGGCCTTGTAACATTCTCTCGGCCACATCCATAACAATGCACTCGTCCATTGAATTTACATTCGGTGTCTGTGTGTCCCAGACGATGACATTTATCACACTTCTTACCTTTTGCTGCCACTGATTCAACTTTCTTATTCTTATTGTTCCCAGAAGGGTTCTTAGGTTTGTAACACAGGTCATGGTGCAGTGAGCCAGGGTTCGCGGCATTTGGGTTGACGTGTGCTGAACATTCAAGTTTCATTTCCTCAAAGCCTTTGCACTTCGACCGTAACTCATCCACAGAATTAAATGTTTTACAGTAAACTTTAGCTTTATAGTATGGTGCCAAATTCTCTTTGATAATTTCTATCTGTTCCCTCTCCGGGAGTGGAAAATCTAGTCTCCTGAAATATGTTTTCATCGTGTAGATAAATGATAACACACTTTCTGATTGATGTTGAGTCCGGTTATACACTTCTTTCAACGTTTTTCTATTGTACGAAGCTGGTAAGAACTCATCTTTGAGAGCTTCCACAAATTTTGACCAGGAGTTAGTCTCCTTGCCAAAGAAACGATACCAGTCTAACGCTTCTCCCTCTAACAATTCTCCTATGCTTCTAAGAAGTTGACTTTCTGTTAAGTTCTTGGAAATCCTACGTTCTTCTACGTTCTCTAAGAAAGCATGTAGATTGATTTTACTACCCTTTCCTGCATATTTAATGTCCCATGTGGAAATATTTCGTGACGGGTCTATGGTAACCTGAAGCTCACCTGTTTCTATAGAAGCATCACGAGTAGCTCTGGGCATTGCCACTGGACTGCTACTTCGGAGTCCATGCTGCGTTTCCCCGGGCAATTCATCCGTGAAGCTGATGGCTGCTTCCCCTGTCACATTAACATTCAAAGTTTTCAAAAGCTCGTCACATCCTTCCAGAAGGTCGGAGATTTTCTGGGAAATATCTTCCTTATCAGACACTAAACGATCCAATCTGAGTCGGATGTGCAGAAGCCTAGAGACAATCCTTTTTCTTTGGGAGATTGTTACCTCCTCCGAGGAAACCAACTGTTCTATATCACAAAGCTTGCCAGAGCAAGTGTAATATTCTGATTCTACATCTAATGTTGAAGGTTCGATAGTGATGTCTAGTCGAGAAGCTTTAGCGAGCTTTGAAATTTTTGCCCTCATCTCAGCAACTGTCTTGAGGTCATCGCAACCTCTGATTCTGAGTTCATAGCGAAGCTCATCGCACAGAAGGTGCCTGAAATTACATAGAACTTCCGCCATTCTGACAAACACTAACCTCCAGGACAACCAGTGATACCAGCCCCGTGTTGAGGCGCCATTTTGTTACTCGCACTTGGGCCGTGCGTGTTTTTGGACTAGCTCAGCCTTCAGGTCGCGGGATTCCGCGCTGCTGTGGGTTCGGTTTTGTTTCTTGGTCCTTTTGTCACCGGAGATTACTAGTGGGGGTTAGTGTTTGCCTAATTTATGGGCGCCACCAACATCTATTGAGTGTTGGATTCTCAGTAAATGATACCAAAGGTAAAGTGGAATCAGTTATGTTTAATTTAATCTGTAAAATCCTAATTTGATTTATGTCCTTTCTATTCTTGGGATCCCTTACAATGTTCGATTATTATGGACTTCTTACAATAGATACAATAAAGCGAACCGCAGGGGGCCAGCCTGTGGTTCTTCTAGTTCTAAGCTGAAGGCTTTCTTATGCTCAAATTATTCTACTGGGAGTGTTCCAAGTTTAAGTTACACCGGGCTCGATTCCTCCATCGGGTGAAATAGTATTGGAAAGACCTTACAAGTTGTCACGGGGATCCTCTAGAATCATCACCCCTCTGGTCTCCAAAGTGGGGGAGTATGCCCCGCGTTCTTCAAAGTAAAGAGTAGATCAAAACATGGAAGCGACATCTGTAAAAACAGAAAGTCGATGTTAACTAAATTGTTCTGGGAAAATGAGAGAACTCGCTCTCTTAGGGGATTACTGAAGCTATTTACCTGTCGCATTCCATCAATGGATAAGGGTTCCTTGTCAAAGCTCTTCGCGAGACGCTAACTACGTCATACGGCGTCGAGTGAAATTTCTCATGTGCTGCGACCTTGAAACGTGAAACAAAACACAGTTCTCATCACCGGATCAATGAGCCTCGCATAATTGAGCGTCAGAAGCCAAAACAAAGTAATACTCACTGAGATGTAATTAGATAAATTCTTTCTATATTTTCAAGGTTCTTACACCGGAAACATTTTCAATGAAAAGAACTGACAGTTCGCGACCACAGATGACGTTGCAATCTTTCTTGAGTTTGACCGACAGACCTACAGTATTACACCGAATTTCTAATAAAAAAACATCAATTTGTAGGCCGACGCTGTGGTCCACTGGAATGTCGGCGAACGCAAACGTCTGAAGAGTGCGTCCTGTCAATGTCACTGTCTACGCAAAAGCGTGTCAAAATGTCATACAGAAAAACAAACAAAGATTTGCAAAAGGAATGGTTGTGATGCTAAAATGTGAAATTTACAGGGAATCCTGAAAGATAAATTACTAAACAAAGGTCGTGAAGTGTGCTCAGCAGTGTAACGTATCTTACCAAAAACTGTGACTTAATTTGGATGAGAATTAGTAGCTGCAAACTTCGCCGCCGTCGGATGATATATAAAATGTTATTCCACCAAAACACTATGTTGTAGAACTAAATAATAGGAAAACCATGTCGCGAAATAAACACGCAACAATATTTAGGTATGATATAACGGTAAAAGATTACAAGAAGACAGACGCGCTTGTCGAGGCTGGCGTAGGCGTTCGTAGCACTTCGTAGAGCTTCATATTAGCTGCATGCAAAGTCAGTTTTATAATAATGTCACATAAATTCATAAGCAAATAATAAGGTAGTGATTTTTTGCTCTTACCGTGCTATTAATAAACGCGGATCATACTTGGAATAGTTACACCAAGTTTTGTCTCTTTCGATCGAATTCGAAACTGCCTGTCAATGCAAAAGACAAAACGTTGTGTAAGTAGATACCCACTCCAAGGATAATTCAAATTATCCTTTTAATTGCACGTTTCATCGCTAAACGTCCGTATATGGCATCGTAACGTTAGCTGCCTGCAAGACATTTTGAATTCATTCAGTTAAAAAAATACATGAATAGATCAGTTAACTTCATTTATTTATTTCAGAAGTAACATAAAGTGTGAAGGATAATTATAACCTCAAAAATAGAATAGCTAAAAAAACCTTGTAAAAAATAGTAGATGATACATCACATCATCATCATCAGCAGCAGCCTTTACACCCTTTAGACGTCCACTGTTGGACGAGGCCACCCCCAAAGAATGCAATGGGGGAGATTTATGATAATCGCCAGGTGGATACTGCTGCCTTATCCCTATGCCCTGGTGTAATCCCTTAGTCGGCTTTTACGACTTCAACGGAAAGAGACCGAGGGATTTTTTATACAACTTGAAATGACGGAACAAGCAGCATATATGTCCGGTGGTACTTTCTGCCTATGAGCAATGCATTACCTCATAATTCACATCCACCTAGGACGCACCCTATGCGGCATTGCACTGCGCCCGGCACCCTGAGACATAAAGATGAAAAGGTCTCATGTGCCCTTCAAACCAGCATACATCAATGCGAGCACTACTGCTTGGCGGCAGAAATATGTAATAATTTTCACTAGAAACGGGATATTTACCATGATTTTTGAGTTTTATATGTTCCCGATATTTCAGCACAGTTGCATGCGCCATGATCACGGGAGAACTATAAATGAAATATGTAATGTTTGTAGTTATTCCAAGACGAACTATCAAAAAAGCTCTTCCTACCACAGATTAACTAATTGTAGGAACTAACAAATTTATGATTATTATATACAGGTTATTATTATTATTATTATATTCTTAGGTCGGACACACCAAGGCTCACGAATCACATACTTTAACGATTTCAATACAATTGAATTATTCTAAATACTAAGTAGTTGTAGCATACATAAATTATATCGCAGCAGTAGTATTTTATACACACGTGTTTTCTCTTTGTCATTAAATAACTATCTGAAATATGCCGGGTTATACGTATGTCGGTAAATTACATTTTCACACCACCTGGTTGACAATGTCCAATTACATATCAAGCAACCTCAACGTAAAGTAAAGCATTAATCTCAATCGTAATCTCTGAAGGGATATAAAGTTGTATGAAACACCTTAGGGTATAAAGTGATTTGAATTTGGATCGTCAAATTCGTGTGGAAACTCGTGAAAAACTCTACGTATAAAAATGTCCACATGGCATTGTAAAGAGGTTTGTTCGGAAATCGAACTGGCCACCATAAGAAGAACTAAAAAAAAAAGGTGCGTTTACTAAGAATGTGAAACAAAAGACGGTGTTTGGTGCTGTGATTTTCTAGTAAATTTTAATTGTCTCGCAGAATGTGTGAAATATAGAGTATGCTCCTCTGGAAAAAAGCCTGTCTTCGTCTTGGGCAGCTTGATCTCCTCGCTTCACTCATGACTCTATGTAACCTCGCTACGCACGGGAGTTAACTCTAGAGTCCCTCGTTACGCTCAGGGTTCAATAGGCCGCCTGCGACGTACGACACAGCTTTATTCCCTTTGAGCATAATCTACTATTATAACGGAATTTCCAAACTAAATGTTTGTACTGAAATATACGAGTAGATACGAGAACCACTAACGCAGAATAGTAGATTGTATCCATAAGGGAGCAACATAATATTTTTACGGCGAGGGCGCTTTTTTGAATCCAGAGCGAAGTGAGGGATTCTAGAGTAGAATCCCGAGCGTAGCGAGGGATTCTTTAGTAGAATCCTGAACGTAGCGAGGGATTCAAAGTATGTCGCCCGAGCCAAAAATATATGTGGCGCCCGTGTGATACACTCTGCTTTTCATCACCCACTATGAGAAAATAAAAGGCGCCTCATATGTTATTGTAATATTATTGTTTAATAAAACAAATGGTTGTTTTTTTGTGGTTTTTTTTGTGTTTTGTGATTTTTTGTGTTTTGTGTTTTGTGTTTTTGTGTTTTGTATTTTTTTGTGTTTTTTTTTGTGTTTTTGTGTTTTTTTTGTGTTTTGTGTTTTTTGTGTGTTTTGGTTTTTGTGTTTTTTTTTTTGTTTTTGTGTTTTTTTTTGTGTTTTGTATTTTTTGTGTGTATTGTGTTTTTTTGTGTTTTTTGTGTTTTGTGCTTTTTTGTGTTTTTTTTGTGTTTTTTTTTTGTTTTTTGTGTGTATTGTGCTTTTTTGTGTTTTTTTTGTATTTTTTTTTGTGTTGTGTTTTTGTGTATTTTTTGTGTTTTTTTTGTGTTTTTGTGTTTTTTTTGTGTTTTGTGTTTTTTTGTGTTTTTTGTGTTTTGTGATTTTTTGTGTTTTGTGTTTTGTGTTTTTATGTTTTGTGTTTTTTTGTGTTTTTTTTTGTGTTTTGTGTTTTTTGTGTTTTTTGTGTGTTTTGGTTTTTTTGTTTTTTTTGTGTTTTTGTGTTTTTTTTTGTGTTTTTTGTGTTTTGTGTTTTTTTGTGTTTTTTTTTGCGTTTTGTGTTTTTTGTGTGTTTTGGGTTTTTTTGTTTTGGGTTTTGGGCCGTCGTACCAGCCAGTATTTATTCAAACAATATTTGCATTCGAATTATTTGGTAAGTGCGCCGGAAAACTCATTACTGCCCGCTAAAAGTTTCTCATAGAAAACACCACCGTTGGGTGCACTTAAAGGCGAACCCAGTCGTCCTTTTCGAATAGATGGGATGAAAAAGTATTAAGGTCTTTCGAAGCTACGAGTAGGTGTATGATGGGTGGGCTGGAATTACGTATTACTGTCCATATCGTATTTGAGCATAGAGCAAAGACACCAGTAAATACAGACAACGTCATGCGCTAAGTAATTATTTGAGTGTCGCAGTTTTCACAATTCGCACTAAGCGTTTCGTTTCCACCTTTGTAATGCGAACTGCTAAGGAATGGAAAAATTTGCCGTCGTCTGTCTTTCCTGAAAACTTATAATATGGGTTTCTTTAAGGCAAGAGTGAATAGGTGCCTTCTAAAGGGGGCGGTAAGAGACCAAGAAAAAAAATGGGGGCGTCAAATCAGACACACTTTTGCATTTTAATGGTTATTAGTATACCTGGATAGGTAATTTTCGTAGATGCGTTTCATAGACCGCGGGAAATCATGTTTTAACAAGTTTTTGTTAAATAACTCGATTTGTGCATGTTTAATCTCCGATACGAGTAATATAGCTCATAATAATTAATTTAATTTGAAGTTATAGTGGTTTTTAGGTAGGTGAAAAAAAATGGGGCCGCAAAACAATAATTAATTATAAAAGTGGGCAGTAGACAAAATAAGTTTGGGAGCCCCTGTTCTAGACCTTCGTGCTCCAACGTCGGCCGCATCGTCACTTACCAACAGGTGAGATCGCGGTCAACCGAGGGTAGGTACTAGTGTAGTATTATTTTATCTGTTATCTGATACATTATAGTTGAAAAAACAACACAATGTTCAGAATAAAGGAAATAAAATAAATTATTCTGTTGTTATTTATGTTAAATGTTGTTATTTATTTATAATGGAACTAGAATGTCCCAACGGCACCATACACCGACTTCCTGCGACCTTTTTTTTATAATAATTATGTCGTCTGTCTGTCGGATCGTCGCCTGTAGGAAAGCCTGTGGGGTATCTCACATAGTGCAGCAGTATTATTTTATCTGTGGTGCAGCGTAAGAAGGCGTCTTCCTACACTGCACTATATATAAGACACCCACATTCCTGATCCTTAAAATAATTTACGTTCAGAGTTTCTTTGTACCTCTAGAGATTTGTAACGAGTCGTTCATCGCCATTAGAATTTCGAAGATTAGAGGCTCCACGCTATTTGAGTTGCTAATGTTATCTCGCGAGATCTCGACTCGTATCGCCTGATTGAAAAGACTAGGAGATTTGCATGAATTTACAAATACTTTCTATTTTTTTTTATACAACTTGGAGTGACGGATCAAGCAGATGGCGCACCTGATGTTAAGCGGTACACTCTGCCTATGAACAGTGCATTATCACAAAAGTCACATCCACCTAGGACGCACTTATGTGACATTGCACTGCGCCCGCCACCCTGAGACATAAAGATGAAAATTCTCATGTGCCTGTAATTTCACCGGCAACCATACTCTTCAAACCGAAACACAGCAATGCGAGCACTGCTGCTTTGCGGCAGAAATAGGTATGGTGGTAGTACTTCCCCGGACGAACATTTTCACAAAAAAGCTCTACTACTACTAAAATACGAGATTATCAGTTTCTCTTTGTGATTTTTATAATTTTAGTAGGTACTCTATTTCTGTGAGTACATTATTACTTAAGGCGTAGGTATACAGCAGCTGATTGGTCTTATTTGGATAGGAGGCTTTCTCCTCATAGAGAAGTCAGTGTTGGGTAATATGCTGAAAAAAATATATGTCATTAATTAAAGTTTTATGTGAATGTACAAAAATTGATAGTTCCTGTTGTGTACCTGTTTGTGCCTGTTTAATAAACATGTGAAAAAAAATAACAAAGTGCAGTTGTTTTCGACTGAAAATTTGATTCATCTTCTAAACGATTTTGTACTTTTTCTTTGACCTAAATGTCGGCAAAGACTTTATCTTCAAGTTTGTTACAAGGTTTGTTTGTAAGGTTTATCCGATACATAATTAATAATTATATTAATAATTAATTAATATTTATAATTATGAATTATCGGATAAACCTTAAATATTTATTTTATTCTGTAATATTTAGTTGAACTTATGATGCTGTGAAGCAGTAAGGCGACGGTTTTTCACGTGGCAATAAATAATTGTTTTTGTGATTTTCCGCTAACGCTATTCTGTTGCCTACTTTCTTAGTTACCTGAACTTTAATGAGTTAGAAAGTGATGGAATTTGGCAGTTGTACGCGTCTTAATACCCTCTCAAAGACTTAAGACCGTTCGCCGCGGCATTATATGGGCATAAAACTTGAGTTTTTAGCACACCTTAGTGCTAAAAACTTATGTTCTTTCAACATCTTAACACGTATACTTTTGTGAAAGAAAATATATAAAGTGTCTCCCAATGCGATACAAAAATAAGTAATTTGGCACGCGGGATAGTGTAACTATAATTTAATCTGTGATGCCGAGGTTGCTTTTATATTCTAGTGGAGTTCTTAGAAAATAGAATGTGGAGTTATAGCATAATTGAATGAAAGGAGTCTATGCAAGGCACACTTGAAACCTTCACCACTCTGGTTCTTACACCACCGGTCACTACTCGCTTTTCAGGACCAGCATACCACAAGCTAGTTTCTGAACCAACGCAGAAACCAAGAAAGAACAGGTGACACGAAGTGTAGGGGTGATATAACTTTACCGCAGGCAAAAAAATAATATACTTACCTACCTAGGTAGGTACCTAGTTCTCTGTGATTATGTGATGTTCAAAGATGATTCATCAAAAAAGTTTTGCTTCTGCTCAATAGCCAACCACGTTATTTTCGCCACAGGAGCTCTATCTAATCACATTCTTTAGAAAATTACTCTCTTTTTAGTCATCTATAGTAAACAAATTATAACTTGAATAATCTTTAATCAGGTTGGATCCTGAAAGTACTAGACCAGCTAGTTTACTTACTTAGTTACTTTGCCTTTGGTTTTTAGGTTAACCAACATAATTGTCAGACAAAACGCAAAAGTTTTGAAAGCAACTAATAAACGATTAAAAAGGAAATTATGGAAATTATTTAGCTAATCGCAAAATGATATCGTTAATGACTCGTCTGTTTTATAAGTATTTGAGCTAAAATTGTAACGGCTTTATCATTCAACGGCTTTCTTGATGGAAAATTTCTGCTTAACTTTTTCAATTATCTAGCCGGCTCAGTTTTGAAATATTTACAAACTATTTCAGGGTCCACAACTGCGCCTTCTAGACGGTGGTCGTGGGTCGAATCCGGCAACGGTAGGTAGGTACCTAAACTTTCCGTGTTCAGTCTCATTATTAGGTAGGTATACTTATCAACAACAATATAGTACCTCGTAGTCAATGTATTTAGTAGTAGTAGAGCATTTTTGTGAAAGAGCTCGTCCGGGGAAGAACTAACACTATACCTATTTCTGCCGCAAAGCAGTAGTGCACGCATTGCTGTGCTCCGGTTTGAAGGGTATGGTTGTCGGTGAAATTACAGGCACATGAGACTTTTCATCTTTATGTGGTGGGTGCAGTGCAATGCCACATAGGGTGCGTCCTAGGTGGACGTGACCTATGTGATAATGCACTGTTCATAGGCAGAGCTTACCGCTTAACATCAGGTGGGCCATCTGCTTGATCCATCATTCCAAGTTGTATTATAAAAACTCTGTGGCGCCTCGGGCGAGTAGCCGGCTGAGATGCGATAGGTTGCGGGTTCGATTCCCGCTGCAGGACAAATGTTTGTATTAATAAATAAAATAAATAAATAAATCAATTTATTTCGAGCAAAACTCATAAGGGAAGGTGCATTACAAATAAAACAATAAACAATAAAAACCTTAAAAACTAATTGGATTGCTGGGCAGGTGTCGCTCGCAGCAGCAGCGGGTATTATCTGCAAAATATTTGTTCGGGGTCTGGGTGATATGGTACCATGGCGGGATCAGGACTATGTATGTGACTGTTTGCCGGCCCTTCGATTTTTTTATATATGGACAGATTGCTTTAAAAATCGACATCTGATGACCACCGAAAATTTAGCAGAATTCAGAATTAAAAAAGTGAACGCCATTTCGAACTTTTTCAACGTAACCAACGTAACAACAAATAGCCACTTTTTTTTAATTCTTTTATTTGTATCCAAAGCACTGGAACTAAATACTTAATTTGTAAGGGTTTCCTGCACAATATTTTCATTTAAACAACATGAGTACATGGTTATACACACAGATAAAATAATACTATACTAGTAGTTATACATAAGTAAGTAGGTTATTTACTAACCACACTAGGATTCCCTGTGTTGTGGGTGGTTAGTCTGTTTCAGGAGTCTAGAATTTGAATTATATATATATAGGTACCAATACAAGTAGTCTTGATCGCACAGATTCCCTAGAACGTGGGTATCACTAAAAGTAGCATAGCATACCATAGCACCACAACACCCAGAGCTGGAACCGAATATTGCATATCATGCAAACATTTTTCCCGTAGCGAGAATCGAAGCCGCAACCTCTCACATCTCAGCTTTCCCGCCGCGCCTCGGAGTTCGTCTCCAACATAGGAAGGTTGATACTTCCCAAAAATATACAGAGTAAACCATATACTCTGTGCTAACCATTTAGAGTAACCATATATACATTCACAATCCTGACCTGTGATCCTGACATATGTACTTAGGTAGAGCTCGTTCACCGTAAGCTTGCACCTGCGTTATACTCTTAGTCTGTGTCCGTGCCTTGGGAATAGTACCAACCATAGAAAATTTAATACTCCTTGGCATGTGCAATCTTACGGTGAATGATCTCTACACCTACACCTGATAAGGTACAGACCGACCAGTATAACTTACGCGATTTGTGGCCGCCGTTGTGGCGCTGTTTTATATGGATTATGATGAAGATTACCTATAGGTTTAGTTCCTCAAAAGCGCCTTCGCCAACTTAAACTTGTACTGGTACATAAAGATAGTTAATTGATTGACTTTACCGAAATCCTAATATTGTAATATGAAAGTAATAATTTCGCCACACTCCACCGAAAACTCAGTGAGAATTCGACACGTGTTTCGCTTCTACGAAGCATCCTCGGAAACAGGAACTGTAGGTATACCAAATACCCCACAGAAAGTAGAGTACTTATACTTATAATCATCGATATCTAGCTTATAATATTCTATGTAGGTAGATACGTTCCAATAGGTATATAAGGCATAGGCTACTCACCGGACTCGTATAAAAAATATCATACCTATCTACATAGACGTCAGGATTTACTCAGGGATTAAAAACATCTATCTACTAGGTATTAAGTAACAGGGATATAACTCATAACTTTCATTCCAAAACTTTTAATGAACGAAATGTTATTGTCCTTAATTCGGACAGTCACGTGTACCTACGTATCATGTTAGCATAAAAACGTGTTACTATCTCACTTTACACGTTTTTTAAGGTTCCGTACACAAAGGGAGCCAACGGGATCCCAACTTTATCTCTCCCTCTCTCTCTCTCTCTCTCTCTCTCTCTCTTCTTTTCTTATAATGGCTTCTGAGGAGTGATCCGTGCACCTTGCACCACCGGCTGGAGACGGCCTTGTCTGACTCAAAATTTTACTTTTAGTTGTCTAGTCCTATCTATGTAGGTGGCTTGAAAAATACTTACTTACAGTTTGAACGATACATTTTCATGCAAAATGTTACGTTTTCTCCCCCCCCCAATCTCGTGTTTTTAGACTACTTGAAGAAGCCGCTGGCACTAGTGCTGCCACCTCTCTGACTTCTGAGGCCTATTAGCGCCAAAAGTGCTTGAAATTCTTGAAAATAGCGCTAGATTCCGCTAAATTGCATAAACAAAATAGCGCTAGAATCCGCTAGCTTTCATGAACAAAAAAAAAGTCATAGTAGTAAAAAGTTTTTATTTATTTCAATACTAATTGTATTTATCATCTTAAATCTAACCTAAGGAACGGAACGGAAGCTAAACGAATTTCGGTGTTGCTGCTTACTTTCTTCTTTTTACCGAGATTGCGACGTGTTTTTACTAAGTTTGGTTTGTCATAACAACGCGCTATATGTTCCGCTAGGAGAAATTTCAGCGCTAAATGTCCCAAAAAAGCGCTAGATCTAGCTCCGAAAGCGATAAGGTATACCGTGAACAAGTAATATCATACTAATAAATGATATCATCACGCACTGAGCACTGAAACACCCCCCCCGCGCGTCTTTTTTTTTCGATTGGTTATTTTAGTTCCTCCTGTCCTTGTCTGTGGTTCCTGTTATTGTTTGTTACTCTACTCTATGCTACTTTCTTTCATTCATCATTCATTCTTCTTCTTCCAACTATACCGTAGACAAAACTAAACACTGTTTGTTTGTCTGTGCAAATAAATAACTTAAAGTAGCTATGTTCAGTTTAGATTAGATTATCTTTGCCGGTAAACTAAAACTTTTCGAGATTTTGCACCAAAGAAGTGAATAACAACAAAGTTATACAAATTGTGATGAGCTTGAGATTCATATAATGGGAGACGATACTCAAAAGACACAAACACAAAATTCCCAGGTTGAGTGGAGTCAACACAACACTCCACCAACTAACATCCCAAATATATGGGGCAGGTTGTATTCCACGAAAGTGTCCATGAATGGCAGACACTGCTGGAAGAACTCTAACAATCCAGAATATATTGGTACGTTTACTATTATCTCGATCAACTCCTAATTCCTTGTTACTGACTATAAAATCTACCTTCAAACTTTTCTAATAAAGTTTTGCAAAAGCTTCATAACGCTGTAAACCAACGCAAACTAGAATGGTTTTAGTTACATGTTTTTTTTTTTTTTAAAAGTACTTTGACTGACTCAAGGATAATTGGTACCAAACTTTAAAAAGAAATGAGTTCAAGGAACATTGGAACAGCTTCAAAGCTTTCTTCTCATCATTAAATTTCTGCCTAAATACTTTCTTTGGTATCTACCTTGTGTCTAAAAATGCTATCACTCACAATTCATCCTAGTTAATTACTTTATATTTTCTCAGATCTTGTTCAACCTGAATTCAGCCTTGGAAGAGCCCTAGCCTGCACGTTTGTTATGAAAAAATATATGTTAAAAGAGAATATTATCGAAAATGTCAGCAAGAAGCATTTCACTATACAGAGGGATCTATCGTAAGTTCAAAGTCAAGAAACAATTATATTTTAGGCATCACACTACTTCTTAAATGATGGTACAAGCAGATACCCTACCCTACCTGATGTTAAGCGGTAACCTCTGCCATTAACAATGCATTTCCTCATAAATCATGTCCACCTAGGATGCACCCTATGTAGCATTGCACTGTACCCGCCACCTTGAGACATAAAGATGAAAAATCCCTGGAGTAATCCAGTCCCTACAATAACATTTTCAATGATTGTAGTTAGAAGTTTGAATACAACTGATTTCTAATTTTGTGTCATGTTTTAGGGAATCTTTGAGTCCAGCCATCCTGACAGACATGTCCTATAATGGTACATTTATAAACGGGCAGAAAATAGGCAAAGGGAACAGCAGAGTTTTGGATGACAACGATGAGATTTCAGTCACACATCCGGTTGTAAAACGTAAGACTATTTTCGTTTATTTAAGTTCATTATATCATTGTATTTGTATCATTAGCAAACTAAACATACAGCTTTTATGATTGTAAGTAGTTGTGAGGCTGATGTTTTGATAAAAACATTACTGAATGTGTCACTCCCTTATAACTGCAGAATTTGCTTTCTTCTGAAGCATTTTTTAAATTAAATTCTGGTTCTTGGTTGTTACTAACATTCACATACATAGTCCTGATCCCACACTAGGATAACCTGTGTTGTGGGTATCAGGAACTACAAGTACCATGGTACTAAAACACCCAGTTTTTAGGGTTCCGTAGTCAAAGACAAGGAACCCTTATAGATTCGTCATGTCTGTCTGTCTGTCTGTCTGTCCGTGTATGTCACAGCCTTTTTTTCCGAAACTATAAGAGCTATACTGTTGAAACTTGGTAGGTAGATGTATTCTGTGAACCGCATTAAGATTTTTACACAAAAATTGATAAAAAAACAATTATTTTTGGGGTTCCCCATACTTAGAACTGAAACTCAAAAAAAATTTTTTCTTTAAACCTATACGTGTGATGTATCTATGGATAGGTCTTCAAAAATAATGTTGAGGTTTCTAATATAATTTTTTTCTAAACTTAATAGTTTGCGCGGGAGACACTTCCAAAGTGGTAAAAAGTGTCCCCCCCCCCCGTAACTTCTAAAATAAGAGAATGATAAAACTAAAAAAAATATATGATGTACACTACCATATAAACTTTCACTCAAAATTGGTTTGAACGAGATCTAGTAAGTAGTTTTTTATTTATGGGGTTCCCCATACTTAGAACAGAAAATCAAAAAAAACTAAATTTCATCATACCCATACGTGTGGGGTATCTATGGATAGGTCTTTAAAAATAATTTTAAGGTTTCTTATGTAATATTTTTCTAAACTGAATAGTTTGCGCGAGAGACACTTCCAAAGTGGTAAAAAGTGTGTCCCCCATAACTTCTAAAATAAGAGAATGATAAAACTAAAAAAAAATATGATGTACATTACCATGTAAACTTTCACTCAAAATTGGTTTGAACGAGATCTAGTAAGTAGTTTTTTTTAATACGTCATTAATCGTAATCCATCCAAGAACTTTTATATTATGTTACTTGCTGCTACGGAACCCTTCATGGGCAAGTCCGACTCGCACTTGGCCGCTTTTTTTTTACATAAAATTTACAAAATAAATATCTGTAATCGAAAATAAAAAACGATAAATCCTTTAGTTACAATGTTTAGCAATTGTGAAAACCTAAGGCCGAGATAAGTAGATCTTACTTAGAGCAGTTTAGCACATACTCTATAAAGCTTAGCAATATCCCTATCACTTTCACACACATGTCTAATCACAGGTGCTAGAGAGGGACAGACAATGCTAAGGCAATGTCTGACATAGTGCTACATACACTACTATGTAAGTAGTGACATTAGTGCTAGTTAGAGCATGGACTATCGGAGCATTTTTCTTATACCGGTATTTTTTCGATATCAACATTTCAAATACCGGAATACCGGTTTTGCGATATTTTTTCGATATTCATACAAATATGAATTCAATAAGTTATCTTGTCTTTTTATGTGTAAAAGTTGATATGAACGCACAAACTATCATCTAAAGGAACACAAAATCTACATTTCTACCACATACATTACATTATACTACCATTACATTATAAATATCTTAGTCAACACAACATAAAATAATAAACAGACTTAGAGAATTTAAAAAAATTGTCGGCTGGATATATAATCAAAGTAAATAGATAACATTAATTGGAGTTAAAAAAATATAAGTACCTTTTTACAAAAAGCAATAGTATATAAGTATATTATGTAATTCACTTTTAAATTTAATTCACTTTTTTAAATTAAATTGTATTGTTTATAGAACAAACATTTGAATATTTCAATCAGATAGGTACTATTATATTAAAAATAAAAATTAAAAATGGTGTAAATGAAATAATATATTCAGAATAATGAAACAGCATACATGTACGTACCTACTCACTAAGCGTGATTCATTCATTCATTGTCTTGCCCTTCTCCCAATTCATTTGGGATCAGCGCAGTACATCTTTTTCTTCCACTCTCCCCTGTCAGCCTTCACCTCATTCACTCCCTTCTCATTCATATCATCTCTCGCGCAATCCATCCATCTTTTCTTAGGTCGTCCTCTTCCCTTCCAACCAATTACATTCATATTCATAACTTTCTTAGTTACATGCGTTTCATCCCTCCTCATAACATGCCCATACCAAACTAAACGATTTCCTTTCAACTTTTCCGTCACTGGTGCAATTTTCAAACTTCCTCTTTTGCCTCTTACTCATTCCTTATTTTATCCATTCTTGTCACTCCACAAAGCCATCTCAACATTCTCATCTCTGCTGCATGCAATCTTCTTTCAACCTTCTTCTTCATGGCCCAGCATTCCGATCCATACCTACATAACGACAGGTCTAATTACAGATTTGTAAATGTTACCCTTCAACTTGAGTGGCATCCGTGGGTCACATGTTGTTGCTGTTATCTGTCGCCATTTCATTCACCCTGAGTTATTCCGATGCCTTACATCCCGGTCAATCCCACTATCCCCCTGTAAGAGTGACCCTAGGCAAAGAATAAATAATAGTAGTAACAAAAATCGGAGTAGACCGGTAAGGAAATTTCAGCAAGTTTTAATGTCACAGGATTGGAGAGATCGCCGAAATCGCAGAACATGTACTCGGTTTTAGTTCTGCTGACTTTCAGGCCAACACTCTCCAATCTTTGCCGCCATTCCACTTACTAAGCGTGATTGATAGTGTTTTAAATCATGGTATCTACTAACAAAAAAAAAAATATTATTGGCGGATAACTTATGTATTTAATTTTTTTTATGTGAATGGATTTAATAATTAAAATAAATAACTGAAATCCAAACAAAATTTAAGTACACTGGGTGGTTATGTCATGGTGGCAAAGCAACGGCATGCTAAACTATAATGGCTTCGACGGTTATGACGACGGTACCTAATTGACTAGATCGAGCTTGTTGGAACAACGACCGCAAAAAGCAGAGGCCATCCCAGGGGCTATCTCATCTTATTGCATGTGTAGGCAGGAGAGGAGAAAGCCCTTTCTGATTCCACATTTGTTGGTGGTACTTACTGTCAATAAATATCTATACGCATTGTTAAGCCACGATTACCACCGTTTTAAAATAGCGCCATCTCAATCCGTATGAAATTTCATTCTCATCACCATCACTGCCACAGTCAGCCTCATATTCTCTTTCATTTATTGTACGTCTTCTCACATTCTCATTTTAAATACTTAACTAGGTAGATATTTCTTTATTTAGTTCCATTGAAAAATCAACACTTTCGCCACTAACGCTATCTGCGACCAAATTGACATAAATTGCAGCAGAGGTCCTACCGAGTTACCGAGCCAATTTCCTCTAACATTTCTTGGTTGGTTAATTTTGGGAACTCATGGGTAGCAACTTCACTCACTGATTTATGTTTCATGATAACAAAGGTTTTGTAAAATGCTTGCAATACTAAGACGTCTTTCGGGAGTTAGGTAAATTAGGAAGGTGACCTACCTAATGAAAACCTATGAATATTAAGTAATAAGTGGGCAAAAGTAATTATGACACCTTGTGATACTATATTTATGGTTCTGCAGCATAATTGAAACAAGAAATGTAAAATTAAACCGTAGCCTAGCTAGTGTTGGTCACGTAGCGCCGCTATTTGTATCTCATATTTTTCTAATTTACTATCAAAATACCGGTATTAGTCCAGCCAAATACCGGTTTTTGAATATTCGGATTATTTGTCCGATATTCCGGTATTTCGATACTATCAAAAATTCGGTATCCATGCTCTAGTGCTAGTGTATTAATGCATACATTAGTGCGTGCTAAGTAAAGTCTATTTATCTCAGCCTAAGACTATGTCAACATTTATAACATAAGTGTGAGCCACACTATGGAGAAGCTTTAGCTTATCCCAGTTGACAGCGTCTACAGATTTCGCGGCCACTACTTCGATCCATGGCTGAATTGGTCAAGGCATTACGAGCGAAGATCTGTCTGATTTCTTGTCTGTCTGAGTTCTAGTCTGATTTCTTCTGACTTGTCTTTTATAAATCTATTTTTTTTAATAAATATTGAAACCCTCTTTGCCTAAGCTGACCCATCTAGCCAAATCTAGGTGTCAGAGTTTTGATTTTAGAGTTTCGTTCAAGACAGGTTACAGCCCAATTAAAATGCCAAGATTACTCCGTTCTGTTTACTTAACTTTTTTTTTCTCTACTTATTTTGTCTTTTTATTTTATTTTTCAGTTTTTATTTTCAAAGATTTGCTCAAAAATGAACAGGATCGAGTTCCTAAAGAAATTTCACAGAAGTATTACATATCCAGGGTATTAGGACAAGGAGCCTGTGGCCTCGTCAAATTAGTGTATAATAAAGTATGACCTGCACAAAAATTATTAAAAACTTACCGAATTCTTGCATGATTTATTGGAATGTTTACAAGCTTTTATTTAACTTGCTTTCCTGTCTATGGGGGCAAATCTGGCTACTGAATTTGAATCCAGTTCCAACGGATTGAGCTGAAATTTGGCATAGTCAAGTTCCGATGACAATACAAATATGGTGACAGCGAGCCGATTCAATGATGGAGACAGAAGGTGGACAACGGAACTTCTTGATGAGTAATAGTAGCCTAGCAGTGTTTGGGCTCATTTCGATAAGCTCATGGTTCCGATCACTAATCTTAGGAAAAGTTATTTTTCAACTAATTTATTTTGTATTATATTTTTTTTTGTTAAATTATGCATTAGTTATTTATTTCAGACAAAATGCACAAAGCATGCAATGAAAATGATAAAGAAAAGCAGATTGACGAATGGGCAAACCAACCACCTGACGGACCCGGAAAAGATAGCTAACGAAATTAAAATAATGAAATCGTTGAGACATGTAAGTGACTTAAAGAAATGGAGGGGCGGTTGCTGGACCACTTCCCTTACAAGCCCGAATACCCATTAAAAACCGGGCCGCAAACTAATTCGAACGTTCCCGCGAACTGCGTCTGGATTGGTCAAGTTTGTTGCTACCGCCAAACTTGACCAATCCAGACGCAGTAAAGTTTGAACGTTTGTGGTTTAGGTGGAACGTTCGAATTAGCGCGTTTGGGCAGCTGCACATAGTCTGAAGAGTGATCGCAGGCACAGATAAAAGAATACTCGCAGGTGACCACAGATAGAAACACAAGGTCACTTAAAAGCAAAATCTAAGTCGCCCGATGTAGATACCTGCGCCATAGACAATTTCTAAAGCGCGGGAACCTTCTTTCTACCAATAGCAATCGCGCGCTATTATCTTGCGCTGTTATTGGTTAATCGATATCGCGGCCGGTCGTTTATCAGTCAACTCTTAGATGTGACAGACAGCTATACAGCGGAACAGAGCTATTCTATACGTTCGGCTAATGTCGGATATCAGTCTGCGCTTTTCTGCGCCAACGAAAACAGTCGATCGGACTTATATTTTGGGTAAAACTTTATTACCTATTTCTGTAGGTATCAGTTTTGCGCTATTGTATTTTCTATTATAAGTTGAAGCAGTAAATATTTCTAATAATCAATCAAATATTTATTTGTAGCCCTGCATAATCTCGACAGAGGAAGTGTTCGACTCTAGAGACGCGGTGTACATAATCCTGGAGCTGATGCAGGGCGGTGAGCTGTTTGATCGCATCACCAAGAACGGCCACCTCTCGGAGCCACTTACCCGGTTCATTTTCAGACAAATGGTGCTCGCTGTCAAGTACCTGCACTCTCAGGGCATAACTCACAGAGACCTGAAGGTAATATTCTTGGAATAAAGCATACTTTTATAAATGCTAACGTTTTGATGTTGGTTCTTTACTGAATCATTACTCGGTCCAGTCACGATGACTGATGGTACTACAACGTCATTTAAATTCCTATAAATGGAAGGTCATTGTTACATTGGTTTAATGGTTTATAGGGTACAAGTTTGTTAATTATTACATTTTAGATTTGTCCCTGTATTTGTATCACAAAAACTATAAGCATACCAAATTTCAGCATTATGGGATTGCTGGAAGTACTCTGGGGGTTTAGTTTTTTAACATTTTATATTTTCCCTAATATCTCAAAAACTACATAAGTAGTCCAAAAAATAATTTAAAATAGCTTTTAAATGTTTGACACCCCACTTGATCTGACTGTCTGACTTTTTTTTACCCCCTTGTGGACCCTGATATCTCAACAACCCACGACCAATATAGCTTTTAATTGTACCAATACTACCCTTCATGATGATCGGCTAACGGTTTAAAGTTTGTGATCGGAACCGTGTGTTGAGCAAAATGAGCTTAAACACGGCCATCAGATCAGACGGGATCATCGCTGTCACCATAATGTTGTATTGTCATAGGAACTTGACAGGTATGCAAAATTTCAGCTCAATCGGATGTCAAGAAGTGGTTCTTCTTCTGAGTGTTCTTATATCACTTGACATTGGCTAAATTGTTGCAAATAATGCACAGAAGCCATTACCTAAGATAAGAAGAAGAAGTGGTCCTAACTCAGCTTGAAATCTAAACAAACAATCTAACATAGATACAAACAAACATTTGTAATAAATAAGCAAAAGCACACAAAATAAAATTAATAAGCAATCATTATGTATTTTTAGCCTGAGAACGTTCTACTGGAGAGTATGGAAGAAGAGACACTTGTCAAATTGACTGACTTCGGACTGAGCAAGTTTGTAGGCGAGGACAGCTTCATGAAGACCATCTGCGGGACGCCGCTCTACCTGGCGCCCGAGGTGCTGCGCTCCAACGGCGTGCAGTGCTACGGGCCCGAGGTGGACGTGTGGAGCTTGGGGGTCATCTTCTTTGTGTGGTAAGTAACAGAGTTCATTCTGTGCGCATTCTATAATGTACCTGACGCCAGAGGTGCTGCGCTCCAACGGCGTGCAGTGCTACGAGCCCGAGGTGGACGTGTGGAGCTTGGGGGTCATCTTCTTAGTGTGGTAAGTAACAGAGTTCAATCTGTGCGCATTCTATAATGTACCTGACGCCAGAGGTGCTGCGCTCCAACGGCGTGCAGTGCTACGGGCCCGAGGTGGACGTGTGGAGCTTGGGGGTCATCTTCTTTGTGTTTTAAGTAACAGAGTTCAATCTGTGCGCATTCTATAATGTACCTGGCGTCCGAGGTGCTGCGCTCCAACGGCGTGCAGTGCTACGGGCCCGAGGTGGACGTGTGGAGCTTTGGGGTCATCTTCTTTGTGTGGTAGGTAACAGAGTTAAATCTGTGCGCATTCTATTATGTACCTGGCGTCCGAGGTGCTGCGCTCCAATGGCGTGCAGTGCTACGGGCCCGAGGTGGACGTGTGGAGCTTGGGGGTCATCTTCTTTGTGTGGTAGGTAACAGAGTTAAATCTGTGCGCATTCTATTATGTACCTGGCGTCCGAGGTGCTGCGCTCCAACGGCGTGCAGTGCTACGGGCCCGAGGTGGACGTGTGGAGCTTTGGGGTCATCTTCTTTGTGTGGTAGGTAACAGAGTTAAATCTGTGCGCATTCTATTATGTACCTGGCGTCCGAGGTGCTGCGCTCCAATGGCGTGCAGTGCTACGGGCCCGAGGTGGACGTGTGGAGCTTGGGGGTCATCTTCTTTGTGTGGTAAGTAACAGAGTTCATTCTGTGCGCATTCTATAATGTACCTGGCGTCCGAGGTGCTGCGCTCCAACGGCGTGCAGTGCTACGGGCCCGAGGTGGACGTGTGGAGCTTTGGGGTCATCTTCTTTGTGTGGTAGGTAACAGAGTTAAATCTGTGCGCATTCTATTATGTACCTGGCGTCCGAGGTGCTGCGCTCCAATGGCGTGCAGTGCTACGGGCCCGAGGTGGACGTGTGGAGCTTGGGGGTCATCTTCTTTGTGTGGTAAGTAACAGAGTTCATTCTGTGCGCATTCTATAATGCTCATTATCATCATCACCCTATGGAAGTACAACCTGGTCAATCCATGCAAAGCGTTGAAAAAGCAAGCTCGCCTGTTTAGGCGAAAAGACGACTACAGATCTAGCGCTTAACTGAGGCAGTCCCTGAGGTATGGGAGGGGTGTTTTCATCTCTCAAATGACATGGAATGTATCAGATGACATGTGACATAATGACGACGACGACGACGACGACGAAAACACCCCTCCCGTACCGCTCCCATACCTCAGGGACTGCCTCAGTTAAGCGCTAAACCTGTAGTATGAGGAATTCGCGAAATGATATGCCAATCTACAGCGGGAAGGGTGCGGGGACGCGAGTACGCGGGGTGGAAAGTGGCTTTTCTGTACGTATTACTATATATATTCTGTGACATAGGCATCCCCATAGAATGCCTCGACTAACGGTCTATAGCCTCCATCCACCAACTTCCTGCGACCTTTGGTCCTGGCCTTCCTCTACTTCATCGTCAGGTTAGTGGTCGCTACTAGAGAACCATATTTTTCAATGTTTGTCAGTTCTGCGAACTATACGGCCTGCCCATTGCCACTTCAAATTGCTAATTCTGAGAGCTATGTCGGTGATCTTGGTTATTCTATGGATTTCCTCATTTTGGCAGAGCAAGCTGAACTGGAAATGGCCATAGCTCATAGAACTGACTACCGTTGGGTAATAAAGGTTCAAGAGTGGCGACCACAAACCGGACGACGCGGTGTAGCAAACGCCAAGAAACTATCTAAGTATCCACTCATCCGCCTATAGTCCACCGATCGCGGATACATAAAAAATTCACGAAGTAAAAAAAACGGTATTAGTTTTTAAGTACTGTTAGTTTTCGTAAGAAAATAATTATAATTGTATCGTTCCAGCCTGGTGGGCTACCTGCCGTTCTCCGCCGACTACAAGGAGCAGTCGCTGACGGCACAGATCCTGAGCGGCCGTTACCGGTTCTCGAGCGCGCACTGGAACGGCGTCAGCCTGCAGGGCAAGCTGCTCATGAAGAGGATGCTCACGGTGCAGGTGGACCGCCGCATCACGCTCACGCAGATCCTCAACCATAGCTGGATGCAGGTTGGCACCACCACTATACTAGCCCGTATCACACTAATATTATAAATGTGAATGCCGTGCCGTGGATGTCGTAAAAGCCGACTAAGGGATTACCCGGATTGTTAGTAAAATTCGTTGGTACGAGTATAAGATTTGTCCTGGCTGCTAGCTTATTATGGAATGTGGTATGTGGTATTTACTGGAAGAAAGCGTTAGCCGAGTCAGTCGTGGGAAGCAATGGCGGCGATGAGCTCACCACTGTGAGGGTATATCGGATCCCTACGTAGTGTTCTAGCGATTGAAGCAGAAAATATGATGTGGATAAAATAAACACCTCCAGCCAGTTCAGTGGTTTATTGAAAAGTCAAATCCTAATAACACGGTTGCTATAGGAAACTCTCAAAGCTACTTTTGGTTCATAAATTAATTCATCAAAAAGTTCGTATTACTCACACGCCCCCTTAATTTATGCCCCAAAATATTAAATAACTATCACAACAATGTACCTACTGAATAACAGAATATATGTTACTAACTTAAAAACTGTCTAGACCTAAGCCTATCCATACACATATAATGTGCTTGTTTCGGCAACGGTTTTGTCAACACATCTGCCAACATTTTTTTCGTTGACACATATTTCAGCTCAATATTATTGTTATTCCTCAGTACACTTCTGATAAAATGATATTTAATATCTATGTGCTTACATCGGGAATGGAAAACTGGATCACCAGCCAGGGATATTGCACCTTGATTATCTGCATGTAACGAAATCTTTACATACCTATGTAACCCGATTTCAGTGAGTAAACTATGCAAATATATGGCTTCTTTCATTGCCTGTGAAAGACTCACATATTCCGCCTCACACGTTGAAGTTGCTACGCATTTTTGTTTTTGTGATTTCCATGATATGCACGCACCGCCTAGAATGAAAGCATAACCGGAAAAAGAACACCTATCAGTAGTACAGTTCCCCCAATCCGCATCACAGTAACCGATAACTGACTTACCAGTTTTCGTGAAAACAAGTCCGTACCCTTGCGTTCTTTTCAAATAACGTAATACGCGCTTAGCCGCCTTCCAGCACGTTTCATTAGGAGCATTTGAAAATTGCGCCAACTTCACCACACTATTGGAGATATCAGGTCTGGTTCCAGTGGACAAATACATCAGACTACCGATCAGCTCTCGATATGGCCTTGCTGTATTATCTTTACAATCCTCCGTTTTATTTGTGAATTTCTGTCCAACCTCCATTGGAGTTTAAACAGTTTCTTTACAATTCTCCATATCAAATTTCTTCAATAAATCATTAACAAACTTTTGTTGTGACAACTTTATTGAATTTTCACTTTTGACAATGTCAATCCCTAAAACATAACTTGCCAACCCAAAATCTTTTAATTCAAACTCCTTGGCTAATTCTGTTTTAAAATGATCTATGCAGGCTCTTTGGTTACATGCAATCAAAATATCGTCAACGTAGACCACAACAAACATTTTTGTCCCATGTTCATCAATGTCCTTGAAATAAAGACATGGTTCATTCACAGTAGGTTTCAATTTCATTTTTCTCAGCTTTTCGTCTAACAATGTGTTCCATTGCCGTCCAGCTTGCTTCAAACCATACAATGATTTTTTCAATCGACAAACATCAGCTCCTGATTCCAGATCATGTAGCATCTTTTTAGCTTTGATTCTAACACCAGGATCTTCAGACTCTGTAGATTCAAGTTTCTGCAGGCAGTGTTTCAGCAACTGTGGTATTTTCATGTAAATCTCTTCCTCTAAAATACCATTTAAATAAGCTGTATTTATATCCAGTTGATGAATTTCCATGTCCAATTCAACTGCGAGAGCACTCAGTAATCGGACAGTATCAAGTCTCGCAACTGGAGAAAAAGTTTTATGGTAGTCAATACCATATCGCTGACTAAATCCTTGAGCTACCAATCTTGCTTTCTTCTTTTCGGTTTTATCTACACACACCTTTGTCGTCAAAACGTAACGACAACCTACAACGTCACGATGCGCAGGTTTCTTTACAACTTCCCAAGTTTCATTCTTCAGTAAACTTCGAACTTCGGATAAAATGGCCTGTTCCCATCCATACCTTTCATTACCTGAGAGAACTTGTTTTAAACTTTCTTCTGCTACACCAACAAAATCTTGGCAGTCTGTAAAATCATCCAAAACTTTATCTCTACCGTACGATAAATTTTCCTTGGACGGCCAGCACCACTTCTATCGAGGCGTGGTCTACCAGGAGCTCGCTTCAATATTGGCTCGCGATTCACATCTACATGCTCTCGATCCTCAACAATGGATGGCATGTCCGAATCACCAGGAAGCTGCCCCGAAATAACTTCTATTTCCACGGCTTTCAATTCGTCGCAGATTTCAGGTTCATCTCTCTTTACTACTGACTGCATCTGATCAATTTTAAATGGATCTTTTTCAATATTTATGTCCGTCGAAGCCTTATTTTCGTGAAACTTGACATCTCGTGATACTACTATCTTTCTTTCTTGAGGAATCCAAATTCTGTAACCTTTGACATCTCTTGGATAACCAACGAAGATACCTTCAATACTTCGAGCAGCAAACTTTCCCTTACTCTTTTCTTTGTCCAGAACATGTACCTTGGTACCGAACTTCTGTAAGTAATGAAGCTTCGCTAATGTTCCAAACCACTTCTCATAAGGTATTTTTCCTCCAAGAGTACTTGATGGACAACGGTTTCTGACATGACAAGCTGTCACTACAGCATCAGCCCAAAAACCTGGTGAAAGGCCGGATGATATTAGCATGCATCTTGCCATTTCGACTAATGTCCTATTCATCCTTTCTGCCACTCCGTTTTGCTGAGGAGTTCGAGGAACAGTCAACCTTCTTTCTTCAAAAAATCGTCAAAATCACTGTTACAGTATTCACCTCCGTTATCCGTTTGTAAATATTTAATTTTCTTTCCCGTTAAATTCTCGACAAAACTTTTGTACATTTTAAAAACCGTAAAAACACTACTCTTTTTACTCAACAAGTACACTTCACACCAACGTGTACAATCGTCAATAAAAGTAACAAAATATTTTGCGCCGCCTATTGCTTCGGTTTGCATAGGACCAACAACGTCAGAATAAACGATTCTCAAAATCTCGTCACACGGCCCACTGCTTCTCGAAAATGGTAACGCACTCATTTTCGCTTTCGCACAAATGTCACAGTCGTGAAGTTCACGCATATCTACCGACTTTGTTTTGATTCCACTATGGGCTAATACTTTTGATAAATCTCGCGCATTAAGATGACCTAAACGTTCATGCCACAACCACGTGTCACTATCAGATACCACGGAGACTGATTCATTTCCCTTTTTTAAATAATATAAATCGCCTCTTCGTACCCCTGTCAACTGAACTTTACCGTTATTAGTAATTACAGCCCTATCTTTGGTAAAAGTAACCTCGCAACCTTTATCTGTAATTTTTGCCACTGAAATCAGGTTACTTCGCAAATCAGGTACAAAAAACGTGTCCGACAGTGTAACAACTACATTTGAATCATCCTTACATCCAGATAATGTAACAATACCCTTACCTTGAACATCTGTTGTAGTGTTCGAAGCTAGATTCAACAAACCTCTAGCAGGCAACATATCATCTAAGAATTTACTTGCATCATTACACAGATGTGATGTGCACCCGCTGTCTATGATCCAGTTTTCCATTTCCAAGTTCATTACAGCCCTACAATCTGAAACACAATGAAAACTTTGAAAACTATCCAAAATAGACATATCCGTATCACCATCACTTGTATTATTATGTGACACACACTTCACTGCTTCGTTTTGTTTCTTTTTCGGACATTCGGATGACTTGTGTCCAAGCTCATGACATCGAAAACATTTGAACTTAAACTCCTTCTGGAAAGATTTTCCACCTTTCTGCTTGTTTTCTGGCTTATGACGTGAAGAACTTGCCCTCATGGCTTTGTCATTAGTTTTTGCTTGAGGTCTCAAACATTCTTCCTCTAAAATTTTGATCTTTAGTGTTTCCGGATCAGGAATTTCATCACGTGATTCGATTGCACACCTAAAGTTATCAAAACCCGTCGGCAAGCTATACAAAAGCATGATCGAGAATAGATCATCGTGGATTTCTACTTCCATAGCATGCAACTTATCTTTTATATCGAAAAATTTCAAAATATGCTCTTGGATGTCTTCGTCCTCTGACATTTTTGCCATTGTCAGTTGTTTTAGAAGAGTTGCCTTCTTAGCCGGCCCTTTCGAAGCATACACCGATTTTAATTTATCCCAAATCTCTTTGGAGGTCTCGCACCCTCTTACGTGCCTCAACTCACTTGGAGAAATTGATAGAATTAAATCTGCCTTCGCCTTGGCGTCCTTTTCACTCCACTGACGAGCTAACTCTGCGCTCTCTGGTTTAGGAATACTCCCACTTGCGTATCCCCATCCCCTTTACTAGGAGAGCCTCTGCATGCATACGCCAGCTGTCGTAATTTTCTTTAGACAAAAAATTTATACGTACATTCTGAGTATTCATCGTGATATATTATTCACCTTTTACCGCTCCAGTCCTGGGCCCATAACCAATGTGAGGGTATATCGGATCCCTACGTAGTGTTCTAGCGATTGAAGCAGAAAATATGATGTGGATAAAATAAACACCTCCAGCCAGTTCAGTGGTTTATTGAAAAGTCAAATCCTAATAACACGGTTGCTATAGGAAACTCTCAAAGCTACTTTTGGTTCATAAATTAATTCATCAAAAAGTTCGTATTACTCACAACCACTCCTCACGTCTATATTCCACGATGGTGCAACCCACTGAGAAGAGAGGCCCATTGAGGCTCTGCCTACCCCCCTTCGAGGAAAAAGGCGTGTGTCAATGTATGTATGCATGTATGTATTTCATACAAGCCAATTTATGTTACATATAATTACTACTCTAATGTTAATATTTTTTGTACCCTGTAATTTATGTGCTTGAAGTTATAAACTAATAAATAATAATAATAAATAAATAATGTACGCATGTATTACAAATGCGATAGTTTGTGTGCGAGTGTGTTTGTTACTTCTTCACGCTGAAATAGAGATAACTGGACTCCCGGAATAACACATAGGCACATTTTTATCCCGATATTCCCACGGGATCGAGACGTAAGCGGGTGAAACCACGGGGCGCTGCTAATATTACATATATACATACATAGACACACACGCCTTTCTCCCCGAAAGGGTAGACAGAGCCTCTCAAATGGTCTTCTTTTCACTGTGGGTTGTGCACCATCGTGTAGGCTTGTGCTTAATAGTTCACTGAGCGGAGCGCTCCGTACTAGTACAATCAATCAAATGTACTAGTTCAGTCTTATAGTTCTATTAGTACTGTTAGTTCACTGGTAAAAGAGTGTTGGTTCGTGTTCGTTCGTTCGTTTGTACTCGGTCTTCGTCGGAGACGCATCGAGTGATCGGTCGGACGGTGTGCGTGCTCGCGCGCTCACTCTTTTGCGCAAGGAACTAATAGTACTATTGAAGGAACTAATAGTTACTAATAAGGTTGATCTCGGGGAATAGTTCGTTCTCGTTCAATAGTGGGAAATAATTCCTAATCATTCTTCGTACGTGAACTACACAAGCCTACCATCGTGGGATATAGACGTGACAAGTGGTGAGCCCATCGCCGCGATTGCTTCCCACGACTGACTCTGCTAACGCTTTCTTCTAGTAATAATACATTCCTTAAATAAGCTAGCAGCCAGGACAAATCGTATACCATCGAATCTTACAAACAGGTCCAGGTAATTTACTTGCATTGTATTTTTTTTTAGTGCTTGGTTGACTGAACTAGCATATGTCCCACCTGATGTTAAGCGGTAACCTCTGCCTTTAACAATGCATTACTACATAGGTCAGTCCATCTGTCACATAGGTCGCACCCTATGTGGCATTGCACTGCGGCCGCCACCCTGAGATAAAGATGAAAAGTCTCATGTGCCTGTCATTTCACCGGCACCCATACCCTTCAAATCGGAACACAGCAATGCTAGCACAACTGCTTTGCGGCAGAAATGCTAAGGAGTGGAATACACTACCGTCGTCTGTCTTTCCTGAAAACTATAGTCTGGGTCTCTTCAAGGCTGGAGTGAATAGGTGCCTTCTAGACATTTGTGCTCCATCTTCGGCCACATCGCCACTTACCAACAGGTGAGATCGCGGTCAAAAAAAGGTCTATCAATGTAAAAAAAATAAAGTTATGGTGGTTGTACTCCCCGGACGAACTCTTTCACAAAAAAGGTCTACTACTGCACTACTAAAACTGTTTTGGCGATTAATGGGAACATTCGTTTGGAATCTCTCACCCTAAACGCAAACTATTTATTCGTTCCGTCGTGAGTAATAAGATTTATTTCTCGTATTTTGTCTACTACGCAATGTAGATTTAACGCAACGTGTCTACATTTTTCAGGACAATGACGTCATCATACGAGTGAGTAGCCTATTGACGCACAGAATTGACATGATGGGTGAAACGGACACTCCGATCACAATTTCTTCCAAGTGTACGGAAGATGACGACAGCAGCAATTCAGAGAACCTCACCATCCTAAGGCTAGTGGCGACTGGAAAACGGGCTCTCAGTGACAGCTTCAACTCGTCTGAACCCATCCCTAAAAGGTTCAGGGTTGGAATGTCATGTGAAAACAATGATACCAACTCCCTAGGGAGTTACTCTGATGAATAAATAATGTTACTAGTAGGCGCGAGGGTAGTCACCGCCTTGAGGCAGGCGAGCGGTGACCCCTCCTCTCCCTTCCCAGCTTCAGCTCGTATGAACCCATCCCTAAAAGGTTCAGGGTTGGAATGTCATATGAAAACAATGATACCAACTCCCTAGGGAGTTACTCCGATGAATAAATAATGTTACTAGTACGCGCGAGTGTGGTCACCGCCTTGAGGCAGGTGAGCGATGACAGGGGCGGGCGGTCTCCCTTCCCAGCTTCAGCTCGTGACACGAGCCTCGTGTGAACCTATCTTTAAAAGGATTCGAAGGTTAAAATGTCAATGTAATGCGTAGAAGGTTAAATAAGGGTTAGAATGTCACGTGAAAACAATGATACCAACTCCCTAGGGAGTTACTCTGATGAATAAATAATGTTACTAGTACGCGCGAGTGTAGTCACCGCCTTGAGGCAGGTGAGCGATGACAGGGGCGGGCGGTCTCCCTTCCCAGCTTCAGCTCGTGTGAACCCATCTTTAAAAGGATTCGAAGGTTAAAATGTCAATGTAATGCGTAGAAGGTTAAATAAGGGTTAGAATGTCACGTGAAAACAATGATACCAACTCCCTAGGGAGTTACTCTGGTGAATAAATAATGTTATAGGTTCGCGCAACGAGTAATGAGCGCTGACCTTCAATGCGCAGAAGTCATTTTTTGGGTCTGTATAGGGAATGTAAACATGCGCAGTCAACCCCACCACTTTCGCCGAGCGCTCTTTACTCGTTGCGCGACCTGTACTAGTACACGCGCGATGGTAGTCAGCGCCTTGAGGTAGGCAAGCGGTGTGAGGGGGCGGTGACCGCCCTCCCTATACCCCCTCTCCACACGCCTCTCGCCGCTCGCGTGTAGGGGGTATTACACTATAATATATCCAGGATTATACCTCTTATCCTAAATATATGACCTCTAGAATCATATCTGTGTTCTTAGTTCATTATCATAATTGTTTGTATCCTATTTTTTGTCATATGAAACCAAAACAATAAACTCCCCACAGCAGTTTTTTTTAGTACAGCAATGTTGCCAACTATAATTTTAGAATTCCACTTTGCATATTGTGTAAATGTTAATCCAAAATTTCGTTGTACTTAGTATCCGTCTATAAAACCGTCACAATAATTAATTGCCTTACCATTTAGAATATGGCAGTAGCAAAACTGAAAAGGCAACATCACATAATTTTATGGACGGATTTTGTATCAGGAAATTATGAATATAAATGTGAAAATTCAGTATATATAATATTCAATGTGGCAAGACCTGTTTATATGATCCTATCTAACAACAAATGTCAAACAATCTTTGATCAAAGAAGAAATTATTCATATGTTCATATTACATTATTATATAAATAATTAATAGTGCCGCCTTACGAAGAGTAGTGGTCGCGACCAGTCTATACTTACTTACCCCCAGTCATTACTGTAGTATTATTCTAATGTTGCGAGTGTTTTATTGGATTATGTAAGTATTAGAAGTGACTGCAATGCTTTATGTAAACTAAGACAAACGGGTAATTCGTTACAAAGTCAGTAGGTCTATTTTTGTATTAGATTAGTTGTATTTGCAATTTTAATGAATGTTATTTTTAATTGTTGATGTATGTTCGGTGTTTTTGATTAGAATAAAGTGTTGCTATAAATGTTAGTATTCGGCTAATAATGCCCATGTGCCATAAGATTCACATTATTTTTGACTTGGTTGTTGTGACGTGCGGAAAAACTCAATTGAGAGTGATTTTATGGAGATCTGTGATTGATTAGTATAGTCATAGATCCTACAATCTAGGCTCCTCTAGATTGATGGAATATGTTGTTGATTTTGATTATTCCATTATTGTAATAAGTAATAAATGTTGATACATTCTATCAGCCCGGTGTTCTAATTTTAATCATTTTTATCTAAGACTAGTAGAACGCACGCTACTTCGTCGGCGTGGATCTTTTACCATACAAACTACAACACCCCACTGCACCCTTAGGGTAGATATCGGAATTTCCTTTCTTAGTGCACCCCTAGACTAAAAGGCTAAAACGTAGTGATTACCTGCTCAGTGCCCTGGGCCACAAAAGGAATATATCCTCCAAACAGTTCCCTAGCCCTTAGGCTTAGGCTGTGCATTGATAGTCAGTCATCGAACGATTTTATAAAACGTGGAGTCACAGTGGCGACATTAAAGGTAACACATGGATAGAGCTACTTTTCAGTAATAATGAAAGTCCAAATTTAAGAAATTTCAAACAAACTAAATTAAAAATAGAGAAAACAGTTTTCTATGATACTGTAAATGAGTGCTACTTACCCAGATACGTTTTTGAACGCATTCTGAACGGCACGTCATGCACTAGCAGCGCGATACTTTGAGGTGTTCGAACGGCCGACTTACAAGTGGCTCGGGTGGTAGGTAACAGATACGTGTTTGAACGCATTCTGAACGGCATGTCATGCACTAGCACGCGACAAGGAGGGCGCGATCTTTTGAGGGGTTCGGACGGACGACTTACAAGTGGCTCGGGTGGTAGGTAACAGATACGTGTTTGAACGCATTCTGAACGGCACGTCATGCACTAGCACGCGATAAGGAGGGCGCGATCTTTTGAGGGGTTCGGACGGACGACTTACAAGTGGCTCGGGTGGTAGGTAACAGATACGTGTTTGAACGCATTCTGAACGGCATGTCATGCACTAGCACGCGACAAGGAGGGCGCGATCTTTTGAGGGGTTCGGACGGACGACTTACAAGTGGCTCGGGTGGTAGGTAACAGATACGTGTTTGAACGCATTCTGAACGGCACGTCATGCACTAGCACGCGATAAGGAGGGCGCGATCTTTTGAGGGGTTCGGACGGACGACTTACAAGTGGCTCGGGTGGTAGGTAACAGATACGTGTTTGAACGCATTCTGAACGGCACGTCATGCACTAGCACGCGACAAGGAGGGCGCGATCCTTTGAGGGGTTCGGACGGACGACTTACAAGTGGCTCGGGTGGTAGGTAACAGATACGTGTTTGAACGCATCCTGAACGGCACGTCATGCACTAGCACGCGACAAGGAGGGCGCGATCCTTTGAGGGGTTCGGACTGACGACTTACAAGTGGCTCGGGTGGTAGGTAACAGATACGTGTTTGAACGCATTCTGAACGCCACGTCATGAACTAGCACGCGACAAGGAGGGCGCGATCTTTTGAGGGGTTCGGACGGACGACTTACAAGTGGCTCGGGTGGTAGGTAACACATTACAGACTTCATTATTAGATTACTATATTGACTATATTAGATTATATATTTTATGATTACTGACAAGTCTCTACCCGTGTGTTCAATGTCGCCACTATGACTACGTTTTATATCGATTTGATTGGTTCCCACCGCTTTTAAACAATACTAGATCCTAAATCTAGGGTTGTACCCTCTAGTCGAGTCTGATGGTATATCTTATTGATTTTATATTATAATATAAATAAGTACTAAATGAATGATGAAGTATCAGCCTAGTGTTCTAATTTTAACCATTTTTATCTACTTTACTCAAAACACAACATGCAGAAGCATTCATCGATTTTGATGGGATATGGCTGAAAAGCATCTAGAAGTTTTGTTAGTAGTAGGGCTTTTATGTGAGAGTTCACCATAAGTGCTAACACCATACCTATTTCTGCCATAAGGCAATAGAGCTAACATTGCTGTTCCGGTTTGAAGGGTGCCGGTGAAATTACAGGCACATGAGACTTTCATCTTTATATCTCAGGGTGGCGAGCGCAGTGCAATGCCGCATAGTGCGCGTCCTAGTTGTACCTGACCTGTGAGGTAATGCACTGTTCATAGGCAGAGGATACTGCTTAACATCAGGCATCAAACCGGCTAGTACCAGGCCTGTTTTAACATTAGTGTGACAGGGACAATCCATTGATCTCGTACTAACCGGTATATCTAATTCTTTCAATGGATGTTTTATTATTAAATAAAACTGTCTTATCAAAAATAAATTATTTTTTATTTCAATTCCATGCTGTACACGATAATATGTACAAAACAAACTTCACTATTAGAAATTAATTTCGACATACATTAAAATAATTCAGTCTTGTTGGATATTCAGTACAGTTTAACTTGTAGATGGCATCTAGATCAAATCTATAGTTAGGAACTGAATTGCCATCATGATTTCCATGTACTTAAATGCATGTACCTACCTAATTATAAGTTCAGCAAAACCTAAGATCATGAGGTAAGCTGCACATCGTATCAAACGTATCCACAATATCGTTAAACTGTATGAATATTTCATAACAGAAGATAAGCAAAGTACAATAACAAATGATCAACAAAATAATTAGCAAAAGTATCCCAAATCAGAATAAATATAGAAACAAATTGAATGTAATCAAATTGAAAATAAATGATACCGAAACTGAAAAATAAATAATCACAATGTAATCAAATCCTTAAAATGACAAAAGGCATAACTTTTTAAATACTATGATGTACTTTATCTATCTATCAGACGTATATCTACTAATCCTCGTTATAATTGAACATTGTTTAATTATTTATATAGGCACGATTTCTTAACATGAACATATGAGCCTTATAATATTTCTTACATCAATTTTTCACACAACTCTATTACATAACACACGTCAGAACTACGCCTTCGCTTCAGTCTTCTACACTTAGAGTACGAACCTATACTCCAAATAAATCACTTTAATGCTACTTATATTTAAAATGCGAAAGTTTGAATGTTTGTTACCGCAACAGCTGAACAGATTTCGATGACGTAGAGATTATAGCAGAGAGCCTAGTCTAGGTTTACCATTCATTCTCTCTACTACCGAATTAGATAAGATATTTTTTTTTGTTAGGTTTTACAGATTTTCTTAACAAGTCCGCTAAGGGCGCTCTTCATTTTCACCATACAAAAAGGGCAATTCGAGAGTCGGGATAAGGAATGCAAATCTTCGACAGGCTCTCTGGATTGATATATAGGCTACTTTTTATCCCGTACCGAGCGAGATGACGATGATGATTCAAGCTCATTCATATTAAGTATATACACCTTTTTAGAGACCTCGAATAATTCAAACACACTCCGGAGACTTCAGAAAACTTCACCTTCTAAAATTTAGAAGCTGATTTTAGTTCATACATACAAATTACAGTTATTTTAACTGATAAATAGTGTAAATCTTCTACAGATCACACAACCGAGGTAAAACCGATATTTGATATTAATTGTCGCTAATCACATCCCGCTAAGAACTCTCCTTCCGCGGAGCTGTGCAAGGGATCCGCAACTTTAGCCTCGGCTTCTGGAAAAAAAAAAAACATTTAGACCTAATAATCCTTTTGTAAAAGATTTTGATAAGCATAGAACGCGCCCGCGCCATCTTAGCCGTACAGGGTCGCAAGACGCTCCGTTTGTGTTGTGCCCCAATCACGAATATCTATCGTTATGGAGTCTCTGGCGAGATTATAGAATAATAGAAATAAATTCAATTAACAAATTTAAAAATTCAGACCAACTCGATGTCATTGGCTAATGTTTGACAATGACGATCGCCTCGCTAGCCTATCGATAAAGATATTCGTGCTCACTCAACCCACAGGAAAAACCGCGGGCCAATTATTTATAATGGCGTCTCTGTCGTATAAGGCGCATGCTATAAGATCCATGCGTTTTTCGATCGTATGATTAATCGGACCAATGGGGAGTTTCCCCCTTGTGTTATACAAAAATTGGTGCGAATAATCGGACAATCGAGAAACGCCACGCATTGTACACTTAAACATAGATACACACAAAAAATGAGCAAAATAAATAACGCTGGACAGTTCACACAACATTATCTAGCCCCAAGCTAAGCAGAGCTTGTGTTATGGGTACTAGATAACTGATATACTTAATACAATAACATTAGATAGATAGATATTTTCAATTAAACATAGAAAATACCCAGAACACCCTGAACAAATATCTGCGATTGCACAAATGTTTGTTCCGAGGCGGGAATCGAACCCGCAACCTCCTGCGTCGCAGGCCAACCTTCGCCCGCCGCGCCACAAAGGTCGTCAAAAAGAGGGCATAGTATAGGTTTGTCATTCGTTCTCTCGACTAACGAATTATATTCGATATTTGTATTGTATCATATATGGTGTTACTGAGTTTCTCAACAAGTCCGTTGAGTTTCTCATCATTTTACAAGCCTTTTATTTAACTTGCAATGTAAGTATGTACCTACTTATGTTCGGGACAAATCTTGTAAGCAGTTATCCAGTATCCTCAACCGATTAAGATGAAATTTGGCATATCAAGTTCCTATGACAATACAATATGATAGTGACAGCGAGCTGATCTGATGATGGAGACGGAAGGTGGACAACGGAACTCCTCGATAGATAAAGTAGACTGACCGTGTTTAGGCTCATTTTGATAAACACACGATTCCGATCACTAATTTTATTAAAGCTTGTATTTAAAAAAATATTTTTCAATAAAAAATCTTAATCACAATACAAAAACGTAATTTCGACTCGCAATTCGAGAGTCGGGATAACGATTTAAAACTTAGATTAGGCCCTCCGGCTATTCCATAGTTCGCCAGTGACCGTTATTAATATTTTAATTGAGTGATTTAGTTTGAAAAGCTGGAAACATTACAAAAATGACCCCCAAACTCCATGAAAATTATACAGCCAGACCCGCGCGTGCGTGAGACAAGCGGCGACTCACCGAGACACTAAACAACTTTTGTAGCAACTGAAACAAAATTTAACAATTTTGAAGAAGTCGAGCAAGAGAGCGACGTCTACCGGGTCTGTTTCTATAACCTCAAAGGGATGTTTACAAAGGAGACTAACCTAACTATACGCCACTATTCTACTAAATTTAATCTGCGTAATGTTTTTTTTTCGAATGGTATTAAAAAAGATATTAACATTTGTTTTCTTGACAAAATCCGAATACATTTATGGACATAGTACTTTAGCTTGAGTTTGTGCGATGACGCGTCGAAGTAATAACTTGGTAGTAATCTATGGCGCATGCACTATTAAATAGTTTTGACCAATTGTTCCCATTTTTTATGGATATTCCTGGAAATTGTTAGTTGGTAACTTTTTTTGCGTACATTAAATCTTTATCGAATACTGATTATCCAGGTTTTTTATGGTATATTTGTAATAGTGGTGTATACCTTAGTTTTTTATAATCCCAATAATATCATAAAATGTCAGTTACGATGTTTGGATGTTTGTTACTCAATCACGCCGAAACAGCTGAACCGATTTCGATGAAGTTTGGTACACAGATATGACCTGGATTGAGCTATAGTCTACATTTTGTCCTGGTAAAATGCGAGCCAAGCCGCAGGCGGGTACTAGTATAAAATACAATTATAATACTAACATTACATTACGTAGACACGCCTTTTTCCCCGAAAGGGTAGGCAGAGCCTCGACGGGCTTCTTTTCACCGTGGGTTGCACCATCATGGGAATATAGACGTGACAAGTGGTGAGCTCGTCGCCGCCTTTGCTTCACACGACTGACTCAGCTGACGCTTTCTTCCAGTAATAAGACATTCCATAATAAGCAAGCAACATTCAATGGTAGCTTTGTCACACAAACTAGGTATGCAAAGACAGTCTAACTTAAAACTGAACTTCATATTTATAAGGGTATTTTTATAATTAGCTTGGGCTAATATTTATTCTGTGGCTTGGGTGTCAATTCACCTGGTAGGCGATCCACCACATACTACTTATTCAATCACTTATTAATTCTAGCTGCTAGCTTATTATGGAATGTATTACGAGAGAAAGCGTTAGCAGAGTCAGTCGTGGGAAGCAATGGCGGCTTCACATGGAGCTCACCACTTGTCACGTCTATATTCCACGATGGTGCAACCCACTGTGGAAAGAGGCCCATTGAGGCTCTGCATACCCCCTTCGGGGTAAAAAGCGTGTGTCTATGTATGTATTTAGTTTGTAAGTTGTGCAAAATAAAGTATTTTCATTCATTAACCGCAGGAAGCGCAGTAGAGGCAGGCCTATAAAGCGCTGGGAAGACGATTTGCCCAAGGCATGGCGCAGAGCAAATCTAGACCGTGTGCGATGGCACAAAAATGAAGGAGGCCTATGTCAAAGTACAACCTGACTGACAAATTACCGGTGTCATAAGTTAATATTTAGAGTAACATAAGAGATAAGTGATCTGCCCCCTTATTCGCTATGACTAAACGTGACATAACGCGGGCTCGTTACGATATCTGCGTGGAATCATCGTTCAGAATACATTGTGACGTCACACTAATGTGTGACAATAATTTGTCAAGTAATCTCCAGTGGTCATAGCGAATAACAGCTCCGGTAGCCCGTTAATTGTATCAGTCAGCGAATAAAGTCTATTTTTATTTATTTATTTTATTAGTTAATTGTCTTACCGGCAATAGCCCGGTCCACTCTCAGTCTATCCCGCACGATGTAGACGGCGGTGATGAGGAAGAACACGCCGCCGACCACCTCCACGAAGCACGTCAGGAACAGGGCATACTGCAGCGCCTTGAACTGCACGAGGCCGCTCGGCTCCTCGGCCGGCGCAGACGATAGCGACCTCTTCAGTGTTTCAGATATCTGGAACGAGAATTGCTTTTTAACTCACGAAACAAAGGCGGTAGGCTACCGCTGACCCACGTCAAAAATAAATGAACCTGGGCCACTTCATGGAAGTTTTATTTTTTATACTACTTGAATGACGGAACAAGCTGATGGCCCACCTGATGTTAAGCGGTAACCAGCCGGTACCGCCGGCGGTAGCGGTGCCTATGAACAGTGCATTACCTCATAGGTCACGTCCACCTAGGACGCGCCCTATGTGGCATTGCACTTCGCTCGCCACCCAGAGACATAAAATTAATTAATTAATTTGATGGAAGTAATTAGTACGATTCTAAATGTTGTTTTTTGTCCAATTTTTCTAAAGAACTTGTATGTTTTTAGAAGTTGGGAAAGCAAAAGTTGTATTTCTAAATAATTAGATAAATCAACTCATTGCATTTGCGTGAATCCAAACGCAACAAGCTTCATTACTTTCCCACAACTTCTACGCAAGAAATTAAATTAGCTTTTTCATTATCTTAATATACGTTATCAATAACCAAAAGTATCTCAACTGTACGTTACGTTGGTCAAAAAGATGGGTCAAACAATGTATGGGGAGTTGCCCTGTGTGAATTGCGGGACAAGCATATGGCCCACCTGATGTTAAGCGGAAACCTCTGCCTTTAACAATCATCAACATCATCATGAGCCTGCATCAGTCCACTGCTGGACATAGGTCTCTCCCAATGCGCGCCATTTAGACCGATTTTCAGCTCTTCCCATCCACTGTCTACTAGCCGCCTTACGCAGATCGTCGCTCCACCTAGTCGCGCCCACACTACGTTTACCAAGATGTGGTCTCCTCTCTAGAACACGTTTATCCCATCGGTTGTCGGTTCTTCGACATATATGCCCGCCCTATTGCCATTTCAGCTTGCTGTTTCATTTAAGCTTGCCTTTAAGACGCTGTGTTAAAACTTTGTAGTCGTTGCGTTACATGCTCACTCAGTAACAGTAAAGATTACAAACTTGATGTTAATACAGTAATTACTTGAAGATGTAAGCTAAATAAATCATAGACTAGAAACACGATTGGCGAAACTTTTCTCGATAGCTTTATATTTTGCAAATTGGCCTTCTTAGAACCCGTTTTAGGTCCCTCCTTCGACAAGAATATAAAATAAATAAAAATATTATTACTAGTTTTAGAAAGGTACTTTGTTAATAAGAACCGTTTTACTTACCACTCCAACTAAATATGGGCTACCGGCATCCCCGAACATGTGCGATATTAGAATCTGGAAAGCTTCGGCAGTCGACCGCCGCGGAGGTACTACCACATACTAGAAAATAAACAAAAGTCAGTTATAACTAGAATAAAACTAGCAATTATAGGAAATAATTCAAAACTACAAAATCAGCGATACACAGCCAGGTAGGTACGCAATACACATGAAGCTCAAAATTTTACTATTACAATGTTTGAAATGATTTAATTACTATACTGATACAAATACTTGTAAATGTACTGTATAATGTACTTGATATAAATACTAATTAACATTTTGAGGCATTGTCCGAAAAATTTCCCGCAATATTTTGCAATTGCGCCATCTATGCAAAAAACCGCAAACTAAATCTCAAAACGATTAGTCAGTAGCTAGCAAACAATGTAGTTAGTACGTAAGCCAACAGATGGCGCTGATTATAAAAAAGATTGAAACCAGTCTACTCAGTCCGAAAATATAATTCCAAAATATTCCGAGACAACACAACGTTAGGGATAGAACTACGTTCACAACCAGGCAATAGTGAGCTGTATGTACGTACGATGAGTGACTGATATCAATTAGCAAGCAAACAATACAAAGCATAAAAACAAAAATTAAACATGCTGAGAACTCATGCACCGACACCACACTACTTCAAACTACAAAATAAAAAATGAAAATTCCTCGTTGGATCGCTCTCTTATGCGATTGCATAGTAAAAACATGAGGAACCCTATCATGAATTAGATTCTGATCGTAAAATAATAGAGAATCTAATCGATGGTAGGCGATCAGAGACGATCTCGGGAGCTGACGATGTCTTACCAGCGACATATCGGCCACTATTGCCCAGTTGAGATTCAAAGCTAGTTCTCCCACGAACATGAGGATGAAGGGCGCGTAGAAATAGCCTTCTGTCAGGATGATCCCTAGCGTCATGGCGGGCGCAGAGACCAACAGGCCGACGCCGCAGATGACGGGGTGCGACCTCGGGAACCTCTTGATGAGCGCCGCGCCGAGCCACGCGCCCGCCGGCACGCCCAACAGGCCGGACAGCATTGTAATCCCGCCGAAGATTAGCGAAACCCTTCGTGCAAATTATCGTATGAATACATGCAAGACGCGTTGGCATCCGATTCGGATATAGGACTTTGTTTAGGTCACACATGCTACTTTTTAGTACATTTACTAGAGGAACGCCCGGGGGGTTTTTATTACTATGATAGACCCTCGATTGACCGCTATCTCAGCGACGATGCGGCCGCGTTGGAGCACGAAGGTCTAGAAGGCACCTATTGCTTCGCGTACAGTTTCATCCATACAAATTTCCCACACCCCCTTAGGTTGTCGGATGTTAGATTAAGTTATAAATAAAGTGTTTTTATATGTATGTTAGGTTCTAAGGTATTTATGTTCCTATGGGCTTATTGTTTAGGTTTAGTGCATTTCTCAATAAGTCCGAAATAAAGATTTTGAATTGGAATTTGAATTAGGGTTTTAATTTCGGAAATTTATTTCTTTATGCACACTTAGATCACAAAAGGAATGTGCCCTTCAAAGTTCAGGTCTGGTTTTACGGTTTTGGCTATACGTTGATAGTCAGTCAGCAGTCACGCAACGATTTTATATATTTAGATAAACCCTTAGTTGAAAAAATGCAGACTATTAATAAATTAAGAATACTGAGTTCGTTCGATCCTTGTGTCATGGGTAGACATTTGTATGTTTGTTTGTAACTCAATCAAGCGGCACACCGATTTCGATAAAATTTCGCACAATATGATGCCCTGGATTAACATATAAGTACGACGCAAGCAAAGCCGCGGGGTATACTATTAGTATACTCTCAGTAAAAAGTAGCATGTGTTTTCCCGATTGCATGGAATGGAACCCTATTAAGGCGCGCCCATGCTACATTTGTAGACATAATAATTATCGCTTATCCATGCTATGCTATGGAGTTATAAAGATGGTACATTATGAGCAATGGGAACAAGCTGCAATGCCAGGATTAGCCTCGATGGTGGTTAGACACAAGGGAAATGAAGTTGTATTGTCTCTTAAATATTTTGTTTCGGAATGCGTGGACGGTTTCTGCTTTATTATAGATGAGGGGAAATAGGGGAATATCTGACACTTTCGTTATTTTATGACTACTCTGCATTTTATTACGAAAAGTGAAAGCGACGAAAGCTGTCAGGTATTCTCCTTGATCAATATGCGGTTCAGATCATAAATCAAAAAGTTGTAATTAAAATCTCTGAAGTTTACACTTTCTTTTTTAACTTTGGACCAAATTAACAGGGTGCTTATCTCACTCGCAATATTTACGGAAGTCATTCTGCTTGAAATTCTGATAATCTGTGTTTCTTCCAATGTTTTTTTTTACTTTGATAGACCTTTGACCACGATCTTACCTCTTGGTAAGTGACGATGACAATATTCGAGTTAAGGCGCTATAGGTTCAATAAATGTCTAATGAAATCTATAATGAGCTCTACAATTTGTAAGATTTTGATAAGAGTTCTTACAGTAACCAAGAAGAAAAAAAATAAGAAATTCATAAATTCAATACACTATTTGAATATCTTCAATCGATAAAAAAAAACAGACATACGACCTTTTTAAAATTCAAATTCAAATTTAGACTTACTTCTTTAATCTTTGAAACATTTGGTAACATAATCATCAAAATTACAACACTGTAATAAGTTATGCGTGTTTGTACAGATGCGTGGTCAAAGGTAAAAAAAAATACGAATCAATTTGAGAACCTCCTCCTTTTTTCGTCGTTTAAAACACGGATTACTGTTCAGGCTCACGGGCAGAGTAAATATGGCGTGTACAGATACCTGTATATTATAAAGAAGGTTTGTTGATACGAACCGCACAAGCCCAGTTATAAAGTCAGAAAACGCTCACCAGTATCATATCGGCCACGATAGACCACGTCAGGTTCAACGTGACCATTCCGAGGAAAATAAGGAGATATGAGAGTCCGACGAAGGATTCCACGGCCAGCAGTGCGAAGAACACTAGGGGGGCCGAGGCTAGGAGCGCGAAGCCGCAGATGAGCGGGTCGCAGTCCTGCACGGTGGGGCGGAGGCGCTGGGCCAGCCACGACCCGAGCGGGACGCCCAGCGCGCCCGCAGACATGCCCACTAAACCAAACTTGTACGACACACTGTCGTACCTAGCTATTAGTGACTTGCTATGACTCATTCCGCATCATTAAAACGCTGACAAGAGTCAAATAAGCTAGGTCCATATTGCTGTGTCGGGGCACGCCAGAACGCAATCAGTTACGTTTACAACAAAAAATATTTATTTATTAAAAAAAAAAAATTGTTGATAAGATTCGTTGGTACAAGATTTGTCCTGGCTGGTAGCTTATTATGGAATGTGTTATTACTGGAAGAAAGCGTTAGCTGAGTCAGTCGTGGGAAGCAATGGTGGCAATGAGCTCACCACTTGTCACGTCTATATTCCACGATGGTGCAACCCACTGTGAAAAGAGGCCCACTGAGGCTCTGCCTACCCCTTCGGGGAAAAAGGCGTGTGCCTATGTATATGCATGTAAAAAAAAATACCTACTAGCGACTCGTCCCGGCTTCGCACGGGTAGATTCAGGCCCCTGAAAAACAGCCAAATCCTATCCCCCCCCCCCCATGGTAGCCTATGTCACTCAGGGTGAATGTAGCTTTTCAATGGTGAAATATTTTTTAAATCGGCACAGTTGTTTTTGAGTTTATTCATTACAAACTTACACACACACAAAAATACAAATCTTTCCTCTTTATAATATTAGTGTAGATGACTAGATTCACATTAGTAAGTTTACACAACACAACCTAGTAATGTGAATCTAGTCATATGTAATAAACGTAACCGATTGCGTTCTGGCGCGCCCCGACACACCCCGACACAGCAATATGAACCTAGCTTTAGGCTTTTTTTAGCTTTTAGTATATTTGGGACAAATCTTGCAACTGAATTTAGATCAATTTCCTCCCAACCGATTTTGCTGCAATTTTGCATACACCTTTAGTACTGGTGACAATACAATATTATGGTGACAGCGAGCTGACCTGATGATGGAGTGTAACTGCAACACGGTTTAACTGCTGCAAGGATGATCCGGGTTCATTAGTAGCATGGTTAGATAGTGGCGAGTTCGGCTGTTCTCAGGAAGGTTCTCAGCATCTTAAGGTGAAATGGGTCCCAAATTCAATCGTCACGTCGTATTTTTAAAGACCAATTCAGTTTTAAGCTCAGTATGGCGGTTGCGACTATGGGGTTATTTCGATTCCAAGTAACATTAATCAAAATGTGACCCCAAGTTTGACTAGTAAGGTGGAAATGACTATAATTTGTCCCATAGCATGCTAAGACGACTGGTCTTGATCCGCCTGCGTACACCGACTTCCTGCAACCTTTACAATGTCGTCTGTCCATAGGCCCATCCTACAATGCGTCGTTCGTTTGTGGTCGCCACTTGAGAATCTTTATTCCCAACGGTTGTCAGTTCTGAGACCTATATGGCCTGCCCATTAGAATAAATAACAGTATCATTTCCACTTCAACTTGCTAATTCTGAGAACTATGTCAGTAATCTTGGTTCTTCTAAGGATCTCTTCGTTTCGGATTCTATCACTTGATATGATCCAAAAGGTATAAAAGGCAATTTTAATGTTTAATTCTAAAAATAACTATAATTGCGCAGTAAAACAGCTATGCGCCTAGTTCAGGGCGGCCTAGATATGTCATACGTGTATACAGTTAGTGAAATCACAAATGAGTGGGTCGCACTCGGCCGCGAGGCGTTTTTTTATTATTGACCGGAATTACACTAACAAACTTCGTCTGATGGAATGTTTTGGTGTTGAGAACTGTATTATGTTTTTGAATACATTTTGTTTGGACTAAGAACAACATACATGGCTTTTCTAATGGCCACCCAATGATACATTCATTATTACTAAGTTCTAACCTACACACGTTAGTTATTTATAAACGTGTATATTTGATATATGTTATATATCTGGCTATGAGAAATTAAAAAAAACAGTGAATATGACGTCGAGTATAAAAAAAAGAAAAAAAAATTGTTGATCATGTTTGTAATCAATTTGTAGAAAACCCCTTTCGATCGATTTACCTTAAACGCGAGATGCCAAAGAGAGCATTATACCTAAACATGAGATTTGCCTAAAAAGCTGTTTACCCTAAACGAAAGATGCCGATGAAGCAGACTTGTGGAGTAGGTTTTTAAAATATATAGCATTTCGGTATCTACTGCACTTGTTAGTTGACTTTATAATGGCAGTCGTGTTTTTTAATTGTTTTGATTTAAGTACCATTTGTTCGTCGACTCAAGATCGTTCTCAGAGTTGAGTTCGAGCATAGTTCTGAAATACGGGCCCTAGTGTCGCAACTAGTAGCACAACACTCACCTCTCAATTGTAATGTCGGCACCGGGCTGCAAGGAGATTCCCAGAAATATGAACTGCGGGCCCCACCAGGCCAGCGCGCCCGTCACAAACGCCACGCACGTGAACGCTAGCGTCGACAGCATGAACGACGGACTGCGAATAACATAACAGAACACATACATAACATAACATCTGACAACAGACCTATGCTTTTTAGAGTTCCTTATGGATTCGTCATGTCTGTCAGTCTGTCAGTTTCGGAAAAAAGTGGCTGTGACAGGTCCGTATGTCACAGCCACATTTTTCCGAAACTATAAGAGCTATGCTGTTGAAACTTGGTAAGTAGATGTATTCTGTGAACCGCATTAAGATTATCACACAAAAATAGAAAATAAAACAATAAATTTTTGGGGTTCCCCATACTTAGAACTGAAACTCAAGTTTTTTTTTCATCAAACCCATACTTGTGCGGTATCTATGGATAGGTCTTCAAAAATGATTGCACTGCGCCCACCATCCTGAGACATAAAGATGAAAAGTCTCATGTGCCTGTAATTTCACCGGCACCCTTCAAACCGGAACACAACAATGCGAGCAGTGGTCCAACTGCTGTGCGGCAGAAATAGGTATGGTGGTAGTTACTTCCCCGGACGAACTCTTTCACAAAACAGGTGTACTACCACTAATCGCACTACGTAGCGGTTCCCGCTAACGTGCCCTTTCACTATGCCCGTCAAACAATACAGAATCAAATAAGGGCTTACAAGTACCTTCCATGCGAATGTGTTACGAATACAATTATTTAAACAAAAACAAATCAGACATAGATATATAGGTATTATTTATATGTACTGTGTTAGTATATACAATACTATGTTTAAGATACACAAATATATTTAGCGCCCCCTCAAAATAAGTAAGATTTAACCAACTTTGGCTCAATCACAAGTCATTCAAAAGTTATGTTTTTTTATGTTTTTTCTTGTAATTTTAACCTTTAGTTTTTAACCTCAGTCGCAAAAAGAGGGGTGTTATAAGTTTGACTGCTATGTGTAGCCGTAGCTACTTGTACTATTATTTATACTGCCGTAGCTCTTTTTTCTTTTCTTTTTTAATTGAATCTTGAAAATTATCACAAAAATTGTTTTATACACTCAAAAAGCGGTTTCTTAAACGGGTGAACCGATTTGAATGCGTTTTTTTAAATTAGAAAGCAGGCTTTCTAGCGATGTTTCTTAGAAATGTTTTATCAAAATGTGAGACCTTGATTACAAATATAATGTACAGTGCTACTAGGAAAGTAGTGTCCCTCCGCGCTTTTTTAATCACTTGCAATCATATTTCTGTTTCGAAAAGCCGACGATTGCCGAGGCCCATTACATTACTTTCGTGGTAGTACTGTACAAATATTGCTCGTTAAATAAATAGGATAAACTCATTTAGTTACATAAGTTAGTAGGCATAACGACCCGTTTATGTACCCAGGTGTTCAATTCTTTAGGTACACAGTTAAGGTCGAATAGAAGTAGCAATATCATCATTTTAAACCAGATTGCTTACTTAACCCAAAAGGGTTTAAACGGAGCCTCGCTCATCCGTCCGTCCGTCTGTCACAAAGATCAAGCGGCTAAGCCGTTAAAACTGAAGTCTTATATAATATTTGCACTATTTATGTATCAAATCCAAAGTCATAACCAAAAATTAGTTAGAAATTTTTATAAGGATTAGTAGTGGGGCGTGAAAAAAAATCTTTCCTACCCAAGCAAGTGGGGTATAATTTTTTAGAGCTTATTAAGAAGAGTAAAGACTGTATTTTTTATTTTCAAAAGTAATGGAAAACAAAATCATTATAGGCCGCCATAGTGACTTGTTTTTCCAAAAATATACAGCAAGTTTTTTTTGAAATATGCTACTTATTATGTATATATAACCAACAAAATGAAATAATAATATTTTAAAAAACTAGAAGCATTTCGAGAATTTTCTCGTACATTTGGTACGGAACCCTGAATGCGCGAGGTGCGACCGCACTTGTCCGGTTTTTATTAATCGATGACGGGCTCAGATTGTCACATATTGATCCGACGATGGCACCAAGGCAAGCGGTCACCTGCCCCCATCGCCCCCACAAAGTAGCGGCGACCAACACAGAGCACAAGTCATCGTGAAGTAAGTAAACTCACTTTTTTATTAATGAGCGCAGATCATCCGTGTAGGAGGTCGCCTTCATCTGGCTGTCTTCTGCGCGACCCCGTTCGGGGTTCTCCATGATCCAAGCTATGAGACCCATGGCGATGGCGCCGAGGAAAGGGGTCATCTGTCCCCATCGCCCCCACAAAGTAGCGGCGACCAACACAGAGCACAAGTCATCGTGAAGTAAGTAAACTCACTTTTTTATTAATGAGCGCAGATCATCCGTGTAGGAGGTCGCCTTCATCTGGCTGTCTTCTGCGCGACCCCGTTCGGGGTCCTCCATGATCCAAGCTATGAGACCCATGGCGATGGCGCCGAGGAAAGGGGTCATCTGTCCCCATCGCCCCCACAAAGTAGCGGCGACCAACACAGAGCACAAGTCATCGTGAAGTAAGTAAACTCACTTTTTTATTAATGAGCGCAGATCATCCGTGTAGGAGGTCGCCTTCATCTGGCTGTCTTCTGCGCGACCCCGTTCGGGGTCCTCCATGATCCAAGCTATGAGACCCACGGCGATGGCGCCGAGGAAAGGGGTCACCCGCAGACCCCATCGCCAGTTATGAGCGGCCGCGCCGGCTACTGAGCCCACTATGTAGCCGAGACCACTGAAAATTTACAAAAATCAACCTTCAATATCTCCGCGTCGTAAAGAGTAGAATAAGATAAGATAAAGTTTATTTCAGTTAGAATAGGTACACCAAAACATAATTAACATTTGCATTAATTTCAAAGATTTAAGTATAAGAAATAAGAGAACTTTGCCTTCCGTGCTAGTTAAAAAACTGTGTTACGGCAAGGTAACGCTTCTCACCCCATATAGATAGTAAAATTATACCTAAACATTGATCTATTGAAGACCTTCCTTAACTACAAATTATTTTGAGTATAGTTTAGGTAGGTTTCGAAACAATTATAAATAGCCAAGCGTTTGACCATTAATTACTTCACCTGATGGAAAGTGCTGGAAGATTTATGGATGGTTTTAAATTTAGTAAGGTTTGGGTAGCAAGGAAGGTTTAGAATTGAGTAAGGTTTATGTACGTAAAAAAGTACTGATGGTAAAAAAAAAGTTTATATACGTAAAGAAGTCTTGAATCGAGTAAGGTTTGTGCACGTAAAGAAGTCTTGAATCGAGTAAGGTTTGTGTACGTAAAGAAGTCTTGAATCGAGTAAGGTTTGTGTACGTAAAGAAGTCTTGAATCGAGTAAGGTTTGTGCACGTAAAGAAGTCTTGAATCGAGAAGTTTTGTGTACGTAAAGAAGTCTTGAATCGAGTAAGGTTTGTGTACGTAAAGAAGTCTTGAATCGAGTAAGGTTTGTGCACGTAAAGAAGTCTTGAATCGAGTAAGTTTTGTGTACGTAAAGAAGTCTTGAATCGAGTAAGGTTTGTGCACGTAAAGAAGTCTTGAATAGAGTAAGGTTTGTGTACGTAAAGAAGTCTTGAATCGAGTAAGGTTTGTGCACGTAAAGAAGTCTTGAATCGAGTAAGGTTTGTGTACGTAAAGAAGTCTTGAATCGAGTAAGGTTGTACTAACGAAGGTCTTGTATCTGAAAAATAACCGTCTGTACAAACTTTATTTCTATACAAATCAAGGAAAACAGTTATAATCTTTTAGGAAAACCACACAAAAATACTAGTCATTAACTTCGTTATTAACCTTACTCGTTATTAACGGACTATGTAGTCAGATAATCAAATAACATAACATAATATAACAGTCACATTCATAGTCCTGATCCCACACTAGAATTCCCTGTCGTGAGTACGTATCAGGAACTACGAGTACCATGGTACAACAACACTCAGACCCAGAGCAAGTATTTGCAAATCATACAAACATTTGTCCCGCAATAAGCCCGGTAACCTACCTAATGAAATGACCTAGGAAAATGAACTGAAGACGGAACAAACAGATGGCCCAGTAGGTACCCTATGCCTATGAACAGTGCATTATCTCATAAGCCGCGACCACCTAGGACGCGTCCTATGCGGCATTGCACTGTGCCCGCCATCCTGAGACAAAGATTAAAAGTCTCATGTGCCTGTAATTTCACCGGCACCCACATACCCTTCAAACCCGAACACTGCAATGCGAGCAGTGATTTGCAAGCAGAAATAGTTATGGTGGTAGTACTTCCCTGGACGAACTGTTTCACTAATAAGCTCTACTACTACTGAAACTACTTTTGCTGTCTGCTCATGGATTTTGCGTCATCGTACAAGTTTAATCTCAAGTCCGTGTCTCAATCTACAGTACATTCCAAAATAACGAAGTCATTGGACTGCCACTAATACAGGCGTGAACGTGAACGATTGAATAGAAAACTTAGCATTCTATCGTGTAACCATGAAATCGTGATTCGTTTTAATTGAATCTAAATGTACGGAATGCTACATCGTAAACAAATTATTTCTTTTAAAATGCATTGCGTTTCACACATTTTCTTAACTTTTTAAATCATCGCGATATTCACACATACCTGAATCGTCAGAGCATGGAGCTATTCGTATAATGAACGTGGAAGAAACTCTTTGGCACGACTATTACGGACCGTTTTTATTTTGACGTTTTCAAGTGGACCTGTTTGCCCTTGAGGTTGTTTGCCAGCAAGGATCCCTCAATCCAGACGTACGAAATAACGTCAACGGTTCTGGTTTTGTTTTGGTAATAATAACGTTCAAAATTAGCGCGATTGGGGCTCAGTTGTCATATTGTCTGATCAATGTCGATTACCAGTTTGCTTTTCATTGAGCCGCGTGTTTTAGCTTTTTTTCAAGAGCAGATATATTTAAAACTCGCAACGCAAAGAATAGCAAACTGCACATTGAAATGGAGCTTCAGTCTATTACGCAATAAGACCCTAGGTCAAAGGTTCAGATCCGGCTCGAAGGACCATGTAAAAATCATTTCTTGCACATTTTACAGCAGTCTAGTACTGGCGACGATTTAATTAGTTACATTCAAACCCACATTCAAAATGGATGACAAAGGACGACCTATATCCATTGTAATGGCATTATGACCTAAGTTTAATAAGCTCACAATGTTTTGTCGAAGTATTCCAAACAATCCATAGAAAAGACATGGAACAACTACTTATAGTTCACTTAAACCATAACATTTTATAATGAGAACATCAGCAGCTAACCGTTTCTGATTCAGCGGGCGGTTCTCAAGAAGGATCACAGTAACTGATTCCAGTAAGTACTAATTTCCTACGATCCAAGGGACCCAAGTATGATCCCCCCCCCCCCCCCCCCCCCTCAGTAATACATTGTTACGGTCGCAGAGGCATAATACAACAATTCGTGGAATTCTCTGGTGAGGTTCATTTCCTGCAGTGGAGTTTCGTCAGAGATGATCTATCTTCCACATGTGTCTGAATTTGGCCGAGACGACCTTGAAGGTCATCCACTCGACCACTCCATTACTAAACACATTTCTAGCAACCGAGAGTTCAATACGTGATTGGATCGTTAAATATAAATCGTTAACGGCAGCGACTGAGCAGAGACTTCTTCTTATAAAATGATGTTTTTAAACGCAAAATCTTAATATCTGTGTTATTCAGTTTTTCAATAGATAGGTATAACTGTTACAGTTATTTTGTAAGCGAATTTTTGGGTAATTTTTACCAAATGAATGTTCACACCCCGTTGATTACCTACTCAAAAACTATTCGAGAGAACCTTTTATTGGCTCTCTGTTGTTAACCTATTGTATTATTAAAGTTATCTTAACGTAAGACCTTGGTTTTCCTGAAAAATTAAAAAACTCACCTGCCGACCGGAATGGCAAAGTAGAAGAAAGCCAGCATCTTGGAGCGCACATTGCCGACGAAGAGGTCGCTGATGATGGTTGGTGCTATGGTCGAGTAAGACGCCTCGCCGATGCCCACGAGGCCGCGGAAGAATGCGAAAACGTAGAAATTCTGTAATCGATTGAGATAATTTTTAAATGGATTTGTTTAGTTTAGAAGCCGTCAACTAAGCAGCGATTTGCTCGCATGCTGTCTTAGTTGAGAAGCCGTTAACTAAGCAGCGATTTGCTCGCATGCTGTCTTAGTTGAGAAGCCGTTAACTAAGCAGCGATTTGCTCGCATGCTGTCTTAGTTTAGAAGCCGTCAACTAAGCAGCGATTTGCTCGCATGCTGTCTTAGTTGAGAAGCCGTCAACTAAGCAGCGATTTGCTCGCATGCTGTCTTAGTTTAGAAGCCGTCAACTAAGCAGCGATTTGCTCGCATGCTGTCTTAGTTGAGAAGCCGTTAACTAAGCAGCGATTTGCTCGCATGCTGTCTTAGTTTAGAAGCCGTCAACTAAGTATGGAATAGGTATCAAGCAAAACATGGGCATAGACCCAAAATATTAATAGCCTCTGACTACCCCCTAATGGGTTTTCTAGCGCAGCTAGCAATAACATAAAGTATAAATCTAACAAAGTTTTTTTTTTTTTTATACTACCAAGGTATCAAACAAGCATACGGCCCACCTGTTGGTAAGCGGTTACCGTAGCCTATGAACGGCTGCAATACCAGAGGCATCACACGCGCGTTGCCGACCCTTTAAAAATTTCAAAACACCCCTTTTAAAGAACCCGATACTTTAGTCGCTCGGGAAAACCTCATCAGGGAGATCATTCCACAAATTGAGCGTTCGCGGGAGGAAGTTTCTCTGAAACCGCACAGTCCGGGACCACTCTGGCTCTAAGGTGTACGGATGAATCCCCTGCCGATGGCGAGCGGTGCGGTGAAAAAAGGTTGCTGTAGGCATCATGTCAAACAATTCCTCGGAACAAAACCCATTATATAAACGGTAGAACACGCAGAGAGAGGCAAAGTCTCTCCTCAGACTTAAGGGCTCAATACCGTACATACATGCGAAAGAGCTGTGTGACCTTGGCACCCGTTTTTTTTTTACTGCGAAAGAGTACACTGTGCTGTGGTTTATGATACAGCTGAATAATAAAATGTTTTTTAGGTCTTAAATCTCTTGGTCAGAGCCAGCAGCATAAGATTAGTTCACTGGATACCTTTAGACCTCATCACCTCACCTTATGCAGAGTGACCATGCTAGAAGCAGTGACATGAAAGAAGTTGAGGTACTTACGGTAAAAAATGATCCAAATAACGTGGTCATACTCCATAGCGCAACGCCAAATGCCAAGATGATGCGCCTGGAGTACCTGTCTCCGAGGTAGCCGAAGATAGGTGCGAACACCATGTAGGCGACCACGAACACAGTCTGCAGGAGACCCGCTTTGTCGTCGCCGATATTGAATTCATGTTTGACATCTGAGAGAACACCTGCAAAAACAAAACTAGAATTAAATCAATAGAAAAAAAACAACTTCTTAATAAAGTTTTTCATCATCATCATCGGCCTACAGAAATCCACTGTTGGACATAGGCCAACCCGAAATAATGCCACTACAAACGGTCTTGACCCGCCTCCATCCACCACCTCCATGCGACCTGAAGCCCAATTCTCGTAATAAAAAATAGTCAAAATAAAGTTCGGATCATGTTATGATCTAGTGTTGATGTCACAAACGTCAAAAATGGTATTCTGTTCACCTGACAATACAACGCGGAATGTGATTATATCGAAATGAGACTGTAACTTGAATGTTTCTGAGTTCTGAGAATTCTCTCTTTCACTCTTTACAATTATTATATAGCACTATCCTACTCTAATATATGGTAGAACCGAAAGTAGATTATATTGTTGTTATGAGGGAGCAGAACACCAATTTTTCAGTCAATTTACAATACAATCTCGTTTCGGTCAACTTGCAGTGTGGTTATAAAATAAATAAGAGAATTGGGCTTCTGTATAATGTCTTCGGTTCATCTAAGGGGGCATTCCTAGTTTAAAAACCCCTTAGCATCCCCTGCTCCGCCGTTACAGTGGCTGCTACCAGTACCAGCAATAGCGGAGCCGCAAGGGACTTGGGGCCATGTTTTTACGTGTTTACCATATTAGGAGGGGATACACATCAAACCGAGAACATGCATGGACTGCTTTTTGTCCCAACACTACGCGTGCGAAGCAAAAGGCTAGTATTTTTAACCCCCGACGCAAAAACGACGGAGTGTTATAAGTTTGACGTGTCTCTGTGTGTGTGTGCGTGTGTGTGGTGTGTGTGTGTGTCTGTCGGGGGCATCGTAGCTCCCGAACGGATGAACCAATTTCAATTTTATTTTGTTTGTTTGAAAGCTGAATTTGTCGGGAGTGTTCTTAGCTATGTTTGATCAAAATCGGTTCAGCCGTTTCATTTAGCTGAGGGTTTTTTTTATTTTTACAAAATTAATTACTTGTTATAGTCGAAATTCGTGTTACTGCCCCACAAAACCTATTGAACGTGCAAATTGCTCAGGTGATGTAATATTTAAAATGCAGTAAGGTCAGAGGTTAAGATTACTAATTTCAATACAATTTTAAATTACTCGCTTTCAAAAATAATGGTACGTAACGTAATGCAGATAATTAATTTCTCACGAATATTTCCAAATGTGGCAGGTGCAAACTAAAAGATAACTACGTGAACTGAACATACAACCATATCAATTCAGCTGTTTTGCGAATTATTTACGTGATTTCTTCAGACACTGATATATATTTACCTAGATTTTACGCATTATAAAGAAATCGTCATTACTTTATAACACAGCCTCAGATAACTTCTTGCATCATACTTTTCCGGCAAAAAAAGTCGGCAGATTTGAAGTTTTCGGCTTTGCCGTGACTTTATTTTGGCCTTGTGAAGGTGAGTGGCCTCACAGTTGCCAACGCGATGCATAGTTACCTTACCCGGAACCTCTACTACGATATTATTTGCACGATTTGAAAGTTTGTTTGACTGAAAATATGTACGTGATGGGCTCATAGAAAATACGCTTCGAGTATTCCCATGTGTACTTATTGGCGGCTCTTGTTGACATTGCGACCGGCAAAGGGTGGGGTTACCATATCACGCCACCACTTGGCAGTGCCTATCGGGCAAAGCAAACATCATCACGGTCACTACGGAACGTTGGACTATTTTCGCCTCCAATACTCTCAATTTCTCGAACACTCGTTTTCATTCGACGACTAATAAAAATAATATTTCAATTTACAAACCTTCCCTATAAAACCTCGTTGTATCATTTGAACACTGTAATAAATCATTCTATTATTACTCGTCCCTATTGTATGCGTCCGTATTTGTTGTAGCCCCTTTTATTATTTGAAAGAGCTTTTTTCTCTTGTCTTGGCTGAATGGTAATATTAAAGCAACAGATATACGGAGATATTTTATTATTTTGGTGACATTGTTGCTTCAGGATTTTGATTAGCGAATTTATCAGAACGATCAATTATATTATGATCATTAGACGTGACGCATGGAGTGTTTGCTTGTCATTCTTGGAACAAGCAGAATAATACATGCAATCCATCTATTGGCTCATAAAACATTCACAGATCCGTGGCACATTTCTTCAGGGAATGCTAGAAATTGTATAAAAATACATTTTAACATTCGTCAATTATTCAAATTGTAATTTTATAAATGAGTTAGGTAGATATTGTAGCCAGTCATGTTGAAATTATATATACCTAGTGTTCGCCCGCGGCTTCGCACGCCAGGATAAGTAGCCTGTTATAGCTCAATCCAGGTCATAATCAATCGGTGTACCAAATTTCATCGAAATCGGTTGAGCCGTTACAGCGTGATTGAGTAGGTACCTTACCTACTTAACAAACATACAAACATCTAAACAGCGTAACTTTGCCATTTATGATATTAGTGGGATTAAGTAGCAACTTCGATTTTATGAGATTGAATTGAGTTATAAATTAAGCCAGCCAGTAAGCCTGAAATAAAGATTTTGAATTTAATTGAATTGAAATTATTTGATTTTATATGCAAAATGTTCGACTTTGTCAACGAGCGAGTGGCTGCTTAAATAAGGTTCCATTGGGTTTACCTAATTTAGAATGTTGTAGAATATAAGCTACATGAATACACGCAAACAAAAACACCCACAATCTTTATCAAAACATTCAAAAAATCTAGCAAGGCAATAAATTGGTTCAAAAATAAAACTACTACCCAATGCATGATTAAAGGCGATGACGACGAACACCGGTTTAAAAATAAATATGTATAGAGAAAGAAAATTAATTTAATATTCTATAATTATTATCAGGAATAACGGAAAACACTTCTTTAATTAAGTTATTATAACTGCAAAGCATATGGGATGGCATAACATCAGCCCACATTGTGGCGTGATGTGAGATCATGACGCGAATATATTCACGGTCAGTTCACGGACGTTCGATCGATCTGATAATTTACTTCTCCGTCTAATGGCTAGATGGTGATTTTTAATTAATAGAATATAATCATTGATAAACCCCAACGAAGCAAGGCTGCAGAGCCAATTTTGTTAAAAATATATTTCCGCCTGTCTAATACATTATTCATGTAATGTTACGTCAAGTTACTCTTAACTAAAAATAGCTTAATGAAGTTAGTTTTAAAGTAATTATATATTGTGAATGAATAATGCTTCATACAGATTCAGTAAGCAAGGAGATGTTAGTCACAAGTAAAATGTTATTTAAAAAAACTATAATCCGACTACTGTGAACCTGAACCACAACATTAGGTACTAAATGTAATCACAATATCTTTATAAAGTAGAATCTCAATGAATTCAACAATTTCTCCCCTTTCATTTGTCATACCACATGTTATTAACAGCTAAAAAAACAGTGACCCCACTTTTTTGGATATTGATTTTGTTTACATCAAATGTAGCCTATATATAATATATAGGCTACATTTTATGTAACATAATATGACATAATGTGTCACTCGAACGAACCATAATAACGAATCGATAACGACCTCATTCATCAAAATCGGACGAGTGGTTTAGTTTAGGTGGAACATACGTAAATACAAACATAAATAGACTGCTAAAAACATAACATTCCTTTTAGTTTTGCCTTAGTCAACCTAAAACAAAAGTTTGCATAATTAATTATTTATTTCGCAGAAAATGGTTTAACAAAGATTCAAATAAAATGCTAGCCAGATCCACAATTCAGCCTTTAGATAGCTGATCAAAATACATTAAGTATAAGAAGTTTTACATATTTAATTTATGGTATTGATTATTTATACATTAATGGTTCACTAATGGATTGATTAAATAATGTCATAGGATTTTTTTTAAATAAAGTCTTGAATCTATTTCGTGGCACATCTGTTAGGTAAGGTTAGGTAGGTACCTACATCTGCTAGGTATAAAGTAAAATATTGCACGGATATACATTATAGCAACGAAATAAAACTCCGAGTTGACTGATCATATCTCCATCATCAAATACCATTAGCTTTTAGCGGTGAAAGTAATAATCACAAAAAGAGCATGAGGTGTACATATCTACTGCAATATTAGCCCCATTCACAGCATTTCTTTTAGGAAATTACATCTTGATAACATGGCTGATTGCCCGCTGTCTGGACTTGTCAGAGGTAGGTACTTATGGCATTTTTTGCCCTTCATTGGGCGCATTAACTTTTAAATTAATAGGTACTTCCTTCTTGCCCATTTCCGACATAATAATTAATGCAATTACGGCTCATCACTGTTAAGTTTCGTTGAGGAGCTTACAGAATAATTTGTCCATGGTCTTATTTACATTATCGCTAGGTGCGCTTTCTGGTCTCGTTTCGCAATTGCAGCTGCATTTTATGGATCAATGTCGAATGGTATTGAGTTTATTTATTTTGAAACACACGCTGACTCAATACAATACTTAAACCCATGTTTTATTTAATCAGTGCTCTTGTCTTGACTTCGTCATCAAGATTACTGCGGTGACCTTCAAAGTAAGTGGGCGTGCGTGGCGTGACAGAAAAGAACCGTAAACACGTCACCAGCCGCGGACTGCGGACTGCGGAGCCAGGTGGCACCACTGTTGCGCGGCAGAAAACTACTACGTGAACGTGACCTCCGCGCACGCGCCTCCATATCGTAACATCACGCCACGTTCGCAGACCAATCGGCGACGAGGAAACAATGCAGCGAAACCGGCGCTACTCGAAGCGCGCCGGTCGTTCGTGACGAAGCCGTCTAGCGTGATCCCAGGTGTCATTTTCTTGATCGTAAAAGTGTCATTTTCACGATCGTAAATTCGTAACACAACTCGATCAATGACGAAATTATGGGATATATTTTCTTAGCTGTAAAATTGATGCTGATCTACGTGAAACGGCCAGTGGAAACGTCAATCAGGCAGAATTCAGGACACCGCTGTGCGAGCTAACAAGATTTTCTCCCCCTAAAATAGTCGCGGTGTTGGTAGGACAGAACGCGACACTCTCATGTCCGGAACGTGTGGTGTTTTTGCGGGGCTGCAATTGAGTTTTCGCCTCCGAGGGATTATGATCGATCAACACAAACAAGGATTTAAAAAATAAGTAGGTAGGTGGTAGGTGTGGCTTTATTCTCATTTTACCAGAATAAAAAGCAGCTTGTACCTATATCTCAATCCAGGTCATAATCTGTGTACGTAGACGTACCAAATTTCATCGAAATCGGTTCAGCCGTTTGTAGCAAACATACAAATATCCAAATATCGTAACTTTGACATTAATAGTATTAGTGGGATAACTTGGAAATAAATATTACCTATTCTGAAGAGCAAATACATAAGGTAGGTATTTAAGAAAAGCAAAAATACTCTTGAAAACTGAATTATACTCGTGCCTCGTCCTCGAGATCAATAACCTGAAATTAAATCATTGCAACAACGTAGTTTCACGTAGATGACACCACTAGCACACTAATGTTGAGAGGGTACTCAATAAAACTTTTTACTGCTATGTTCTCCCGTCGCCGCGGTCTTACCCTCAGTTCCATTCACATTTTAGTGCTCCGCCACAGCGCACGAAATTTTTCAATTTTTGCGAAATAGGTGTTAATTTTTACAAAAAACATGCCGGAAATAAAACACGAAGGTGATTTTGACTTCATAAACAAAACACTAAAAGAATTAGAACGAAAATTGCACAAAAAGTGTTATTGACGACGAATAGTGTAATCATCTTCATCATCGCGGGATTCTTCACTTTATCCGTTAAACCCACAAGGTAAATGAGTGTTCTATAATATATAATTTTTACGATACGTGTCTACATACAAGCGTTTTACGCATATCTGCGTTTTATCAAGTAACTAGAATGCATATCAGGACAGTTTGAGGAACTGCACCGCCATGCACTCGGAAAAGTTTTGATAAAATTTGTTAGTTTGGTACATACATGAATCTATAAGAAGTAGCGTTACCTATCCTTTTATTAGGTTATCAAATCAGTTTAAAACCACCTCGAAACACTTTATGCTAAACTTCCATCTGGAAATTGAGTTAGTACCTAGCTTTAAAAGTAGGGTTTACCTACCCTAAGGTATTCACACCAACCGAAATTATCGTAACTCAGAGCTGTCTGCGGGACAGACTCGATACATATACATTGATTTACCTAGCAGTAAAAGTAGGGTTACCTACCCTAAGGTATTCACACCTACCGAAATTATCGTAACTCAGAGCTGTCTGCGGGACAGACTCGATACATATACATTGATTTACTTAGCAGTAAAAGTAGGGTTACCTACCCTAAGGTATTCACACCTACCGACATTATCGTAACTCAGAGCTGTTTGCGGGACAGACTCGATACATACGTCTATACATGGATTTACCAAGCAGAAAAAGTAGGGTTAGCTACCCTTAGGTATTCACACCTACCGAAATTATCGTAACTCAGAGCTGTCTGCGGGACAGACTCGATACATATACATGGATTTACCAAGCAGTAAAAGTAGGGTTACCTACCCCAAGGTATTCACACCTACCGAAATTATCGTAACTCAGAGCTGTCTGCGGGACAGACTCGATACATATACATGGATTTTCATCCAAAAATGCACCAGAACTGGCTACGGGCCTGCTTCGACGCATTGCTTACTCAATCGACTCAGGGCAAATTTGAGATTTGTACCGATTTTAAATACCTACCTTACACTTTGTGAACGTGCGTCGGTCTCGGTATGTAGTGGGATGTTCAATCCTTCAGACAGTCGTCTGAAAGAATCGACCCTCCAATGAGCCCAAGGATATCCCTCATATACCTGTCACTTCTCCAAGCAACCTTGCAATAGCAGAGGCGACAAAAGAGTTCCACTACATTGGAAGCGGACGTACTGGATCCTGACGTACTAAAATTTCAGGAATTATCCCAAATCTACCTTTCAATATGGAAAAGCGATAACTGATGAAAGAAACGAGCAACAAGCTCAACGCCAAGCACCTCATAAGTACCTGAAAACATGACACTAATTGGAGCTCCAATTCTCAACTTAAAACTAAAGGCAGCCCTGCCTGAAAATGTAATAAAAAGACACAAGGCAAAAGAGAGTAGACAAAGCCAAATAGCCGTCGCTATATCTATATCAAGGCTAATAAGTTAATAACGGACAAATTTGTACTTGCTGATGGATGTCGGCCGAATAATCTATGACATTCAACACACCGACGTCGAATCAACAACCAGGCGAAACTTCGCTACATACCTACTTGCTACAAAAGGGTATGAATTAGTACTGGTCAAATAGTAAAATTTATGAGTATTTATTCGGTGCAAACCTGCCCGACGCATTGAAAGCGGCTTAAGCAGTAGGATCCAAATCTGTCAACGATCTCAAGAACGATACGAGCAATAAGAACCAGAAGAAAGCACCAGCTACACAAAGACTTTCTTCGGGAAAAAATAAATAAATAATGGATATCCATCCAAAAATGCACCAGAACTGGCTACGGGCCTGCTTCGACGCATTGCTTATTCCGGTTATTTATGCGAAGCCTCCGACCCCAGCTCGCAGGCAGCAGCATCGCAGCGGAGCTGCAAGCCTGCAGCACCTTCATTGCGCGCTATATACTCGTACAGAGTATCAGCAGAGGCAAACGCAGCGTCGCTAAGTACGACGGGGCGACTTACACACTTTTGCGATCAATGGTCACCGTCACTGATCACGGATGATCAAATGTTATACTCCTGGATTGATAGATACAACCTAGAGTGTTTTAGTCCTGTCGCTCAGACTTATCTAATATATCTCCCTAATACTCTGGTACTGATAAAAATCATTCCAGAGATGCGACGCGACTATCGAGAATATCGAGTTGTCAAGCTTATCTAAACCAACTCGTATCGAATGTATTCCTCAGACCTAAACCGAACGGAAAAATGCGTTTCATATTTAACGCCTTAAAAAACTGTAATATGAGTTTAATTGTTTAAAATTTGGGTGACACGTACTTGGTTAGTATGTACCCACCTTATTTTTACTAAAATTATGGAAACTATCGTTATACTAATGAGAACTGGTTACCTGTCTACAAATATTTGGACGATATATTATTGATTGGAAAATCAAAAAGCAAATGCCTAGACGATATACATAAGTTAATACAAAATAGAAACATAGGAAGGGGATTCCTTATAAATATAAAAAAAAAAAAAAAAAAGTTTTTGAATTCATTTTAGATTCTCACAAATTCCAATTAAGCCTTCCACACATAAACAACTCGTAGCCTTGTTGGTATCCGTTTGCCGCCATCGAGTATGGCTGATTATACAACAAACCATTTCAACGCAGAAAATTCCTCAGCTTACAAAACCATGACAACTATGGCTTACATGAATCTTACCGATTCACCAGAACCACTGGAAATCGGGAGAAAACTCGGAAAACTCTGTTCACCGAATTAGAGATGATACTTACACCATCAAAATATAAACTGACGCCTCAACAACGGGGTGGGGGGCCGCCTCTGGCCAGGAGACCGCCAGAGGGCAGTGGTTAGAAACTGAGTGTCCATGGGAGTTAACGGAGTCTGCTTATCATAACATTCAATCGATCTCAAATAGATTTATTCATCAGCCACATAAATACAAAATGTACCATGTATGTTTCTTGGCATACAGACCCTGATGCTTTTGCAATTAATGCTTTTACTTTATCTTGGTTGAAATTGTACTTTTATGCATTTCCTCCATTTTCTGTGATACTAAAATCTCTCAGGAAAATAATCATAAATAGAGCAGAATCGTGGTTGTTCCACTTTGACCAACCCAATCCTGGTACCCATTATTTGCGAACTTACTAGTTATCAGAAACGATAACGTTCAAACCTTATGAAGGTATTATCAACTCTTCTTCTCATTACAGCAACCGGAATAGCTTTTACAGAACCTTCCCTGGTTGCCGGGCTTCTATCCGGGAGGCACTACTGCGACGAGGTATACCCTCTTGCGACATAAAACATCAATATTTAATCTTTAGCAAGTATTCCTATAAAACAATATGATGTCTGCTTTAGTTTTTCAAAAGAGCAACCTAAACACATATAACGCTTCTGTCTCAGATGTCCTTAAATATTGGATCACCCTGTTTGATGGTCCAATAAGGTTCACTAAACAGCTGCAGATCAGAAGTGTCGCTAATACTCGTATTAGGGTCAGAAGTTCCTAATGATGATAGAGTTAAAAGATTGTGTAAAGGCATACCTACTTAGGTTTCAACCTCCACTTCCTAAATAGAATACTAGGTACTTGAGATGAGACACATCCCTTGTCTTAGAATAAGTAGGTACTCAGTACCCTATAATGAAAATTCATGACCTGGAAAAATTACAAAAAAGTGTAATACACTACTTGCCTTAGTTATAGCCGACCACAGATATAGATCTATATCTGTGTAGCCGACAGAGTACAGACATTATCAAAAATAAACATTCATAATTTGGAATTTTCGTCAACCGAAATTGTTATGAAAATCCCAGATCACACTAAGGCAACATTATACTATCAGGCAGCCCTTGTATTTGTGATAAAAAACCCCAAATATGTCCAGGTCAAACACTAGTCTCCTACCTACATAAGTAAAACTTCTTCCCTCGGGCAGTCGGACTATCTTATCGTGAGCTTCAAAAAACCTTACAAGTCTGTTTCAGCGCGAACAATTAGTCGCTGGATTAAATCCAACCTCAGAGACAGCGGAATTGACACGTCAATACTTTCAGCTCATAGTACGCGTTACGCCGCCTGGTCCACAGCGTACAGGCAAGGCGTCAACATACACATTATCAACAAAACAGCGAGTTGGAGCTGTAGCTTATATGTATTCGGAAAGTTATACAACAGGGCGGTTGTAAATAGGGATGACTCCTCATTACAAGTAGTCATTGTAATTTGATTGTTTGTTTACTGATGTATTTGGTTGGTTTCAACTATTTGGTTGTTACCTAATTTTAGTTACACTTGTACGTTTTACAAGTTGTTTGTAATGAATGAACATGTCAAAAGCTATGATTAAGTTTGTTCTTAGTATTAATAATCAAACTCATGGTTTGTCAGTTTATGCTATAGCTAATATTTCCCAAACCTACAAGTACTAACTCTCAAAATCTACGTTGTTGCAATGATTTAATTTCAGGTTATTGATCTCGAGGACGAGGCACGAGTATAATTAGAGATTAAACGAACTCACCTGAGTGAGGTTCTATCGTAATTATACGAAGTGCCTCGTCCGAAGAGATCAATAACTATCACCCTCCCTCCCAATATGTAATACAGACTTACCCAAATGTAGGGTTTAGGAAATATTGTATTTAAAAGCTCTTAACTAAATGAAACTGAGGGTAAGACCGCGGCGACGGGAGAACATAGCAGTAAAAAGTTTTATTGAGTACCCTCTCAACATTAGTGTGCTAGTGGTGTCATCTACGTGAAACTACGTTGTTGCAATGATTTAATTTCAGGTTATTGATCTCTTCGGACGAGGCACTTCGTATAATTACGATAGAACCTCACTCAGGTGAGTTCGTTTAATCTCTAATTATGCTTAAAAAAATACTCTTTAAAACTGAATTAAGCATAATATATATTGCAAGAAGGCATACAATTCTTTGTAGGTATGTTCGGCACATAATTAATATGTCTAGCGAAGCTAAGAACAAGTCATCAGTGTCACTGTTTGAACGTGCTTCTATGCGGCTAATAAATAATGTCATCTACTACAAGAACCAGTCAATTATGCAAAATCGATTGGTAAAACTATGGCATAACATATTCTAAGAAAATTTTCAGTCTGGCCACCGCTACACACACACACATCATTTTTACTATAATTGGATGAACCTAGGTCCTTCGAACCTTCGAGAACGAAAAGTACCCCAAACACGGCTACAGCAAGATTGGGCACCCGCGAAATACCCCATTTCTCAAAAGTATTAATAGTATTACACTTGTTCAATAAATACATGTAATTAGTTAAAATGGCAAATTCCTGTGACCTTTCACAAAACTTGAGTAATGCGAAAAAATAAATGTCATGCCTTCCTTACTCAATCATACAGTTGAATAAAATGTGGCACCTACAAAAATGCATCTATTTATATAAGGTTATTAGAGAGGAGAGTGGCGTATTAGAGAGGAGATCGACCCCTCCGTCTCCTCACGTGGATGTTGTAAAAGCCGACTAAGGGATTACCCGGACTTGTTGATAAGATTCTTTGGTATAGATTTGTCCTGGCTGCTAGCTTATTATGGAATGTGTTATTACTGGAAGAAAGCGTTAGCAGAGTCAAGCGTGGGAACCAATGGCGGTGATGAAAAAAACCTAGCTCACCACTTGTCACTTCTATATTCCACGATGGTGCGACCCACTGTGAAAAGAGGCCACTTGAGGCTCTGCCTACCCCCCTTCGGGGAAAAAGGCGTGTGTCTATGTATGTCTATACCCAGCAGTGGGTGCACACAGGCTAAGGTTATGCCTAGAACTGAAATTCTAATCACTATGCGTGTCTGCTTTCCTTCTATTTCACGACTACGAGTTTCAGTAACATACTTGTAATTACGTAAAAGCAATTGAAAAATATGTGTCAGGCTACATTGTATCTGTTTTTATTTATAGCTCTTTGTAGTTTTCTGTACCAAGACGTCTGCCAAGCGTGTAAATAGAGTAGGCAGACGAGAATGTTACCAGGGGGCTTAGTACGAGTTTTGATAGTTTTCGAAACTTTAGGAAGCTGTCAATAAATGTACCTATTGAATTAAAATAAACTTCATACCTAATAGTTTAAAATACTATCAAAACTCGTACTAAGTCCCCAGGTAATACCAATGTCGAGAAATGACGATATTATAACGAGGGATAAAATCAAGAAAACGAAAGCAAAACAAGCACCTTCCGATTGAATTTGGGTCAAGTCTAGGAAAGATACGTATCTCTTATGATCATTGCCAAATTAATTAAGCCAATAGATACATTTATTTAATGAGAAGTAGCGTTTTAAGTATTAAGTACCTATATTAGTAGAATAGTTTTTTTTTCTTTTTGGTACGGCATATAATGTAGTATTTAACTTCATTGCTTGTGACCGCCGTTCGTTATTGCTTCGCTCATTACTTACCTACTGTCCAATTGTCCATCCAAAGGTTGGCTGAAAGAAATAGTTTTCAGCGATAAGGCCGCCCATTGCACTGTAATTTGTTTTAGTTAATCCTATTGTGTTTTTTTTTGTGTACAATAATGTGTTCATTTATCTATCTATCTATATATCTATCTAGCCTGATTTTAAGCGAACATAGAATTTGGGAGAGTTTGGGAACACAATAAAAAATAGAAAGAAGAATAAGATTTAGAAATTATATCTATTCATCACCGACATTGGGTTCCCCAAAGTTTGTATGGGAAACGGTTTTGAACCATTTAATTAAAACAACAAAATTACTTTCTTAGAAATCTTTCAAAATTGAATTTTATAATAGAAAAATTTGAGCATAGGTTAAATTTGGTTTGGAAATAGGCCTATTACTAAAAGGCCATATAACGAATACAGTATTTTATACGTTTTATTTACCTTGAGATAAGGACAGGGAAGAGTTTGAGCTATCAATGTTTTGGTGTTATCTTTTGGCGTTGACGATATCATAATCACAAACGCTGGTGTTTGAAACTAAATTAAACGTAAGTATTAGAAAATTGTGAAATGGAAATCAGGTGAAGGTGACACCGACAATAAGCCATTGTCTACCTTAAATTCTACTTACTGACGATTACAAAGAGTTCAGTAAATCCAATCACAAGAATCACAACACACAACACTTCAACTCCAGCCTACACTTTGAGAGTGCATCCGTCTTGATCCCAGAAATTCATCCCACAAACTAGATAGTTTTATGAAACAAGTAGGTATTTTTACACATTTTTTAGGGTTCCGTAGTCAAAGACAAGGAACCCTTATGGATTCGTCATGTCTGTCTGTCTGTCTGTCTGTCCGTGTATGTCACATCCTTTTTTTTTCCGAAACTATAAGAGCTATACTGTTGAAACTTGGTAGGTAGATGTATTCTGTGAACCGCATTAAGATTTTTACACAAAATTTTAAAAAAAAAACAATGATTTTTGGGGTTCCCCATACTTCTTTTATCTGTGCCCATACTTAGAACTGCAACTAAATTTTTTTTTTTCATCAAACCTATACGTGTGGGTTATCTATGGATAGGTCTTCAAAAATGATGTTGAGGTTTTTAATATAATATTTTTCTAAACTGAATAGTTTGCGCGAGAGACACTTCCCCCCCCCCCTCCCCCCCCCCCTCCCCCCCCCCCCCCCCCTCCCCATAACTTCTAAAACAAGAGAATGATAAAACTAAAAAAAAAATATGATGTTAACATGTAAACTTTCACTCAAAATTGGTTTGAACGAGATCTAGTAAGTAGTTTTTTTTAATACGTCATTAATCGTAACCCATCCAAGAACTTTTATATTATGTTACTTGCTGCTACGGAACCCTCCATGGGCGAGTCCGACTCACACTTCACCGCTTTTTATTTTAAAAAAAAAACGACTTCAAATCCTTCCATAAAAAGTCTTATGAGCATTTAGTAACTAATAGTACCTTTGTACTATTATCTATTCTGTGCCCAAAAAACAAGTTTTATTTCGTTAAGTGCCGTGGTGTGTCCGGCCTAAGAATAGACCTCTCCGTCTCTTCCCGTGGATGTCGTAAAAGCCGACTAACTGATTACCTGGACTTGTTAGTAAGATTCGTTGGTATAAGATTTGTCCTGGCTGCTAGCGTATTATGGAATGTGTTATTAGTGGCAGAAAGCGTTAGCCGAGTCAGTTGTGGGAAGCAATGGCGACGATGAGCTCACCACTTGTCACGACTATATTCCGCGATGGTGCAACCCACTTGTAAAAAGGGGCCCATTGAGGCTCTGCCTACCCTTTCGGGGAAAAGGCGTGTGTCTATGTATTTATGTAAAGATATTTAAATTCTGAAAAACATATAGACTGTGTCAAAAACATAAACCTCCTTTTTCGTAGTCGGGTAAAAATACTTTGGAATTAGAATAAAACTGTTCTGGTGAGTACGTGCACGGTTTGAATGACACTTGTATTGTGCCATACGATGCACTTCCGATACCAGGAACACTAAGGTAATCTAGCTTGACGGATCCACTTTCACGAAACCTCTATAGAACCTACCTTGGACAGATTGCTGGAAATTGGTTTATAGCTTTACAAATCACACGGACGAAGAAATACAAGAATAACACGTGCAATGGAATTTCGAGAATAGATCGTACGAGCGGTTCTTGAAAAACCATCATAAAGTTACTGTAGTCGTAGTACCGTAGCCGACGAAGCCCCGTAAGTTTTATGACAAAGAGTCATAAAACTTACGCTTTACGTAATTGCTTTACTGTTTCGGAGCCGCAATTAAGGTTAAAAGCTTTCCCGACAGCTGAGAATCTTGATCAAATAAAGGGCTACAATCAAATGATAGGGGAGAATTATTCAAACCTATTTCGTCATCATGAGCCGAGCTTACGCAATTTGCTCGACAAATAACAACATACAATAGATTTAATTTATCAATGACGAAAGAAAAAACTAGTACTTATAAATAAAGTATGCTACATTATAGGGAACATTTATAAATAAATAAATGAATAAATAATGCTGGACAGTTCACACAACATTATCTAGCCCAAAGCTAAGCAGAGCTTGTGTTATGGGTACTAGATAACAGATTACTTAATACAATATATTACATAGAGATATATTTTTTTATACATAGAAAATACCCAGAACACCCTGAACAAATATCTGCGATCGCACAAATATTTGTTCCGAGGCGGGAATCGAACCCGCAACCTCCTGCGTCGCAGGCCAAGCTTCGCCCGCCGCGGCACAGAGGTCGTCGTCATTTGGAAGTGAAATCGGAAATTAAACCTAAATAAAAGTCATTTTATTTGAACAGCAGCAAGGAAGAACGTCAAAGTATTTTTTTTATTGCCCTCTAACAAAGTGCTTCCGGAGGTTAAAATTTCAAGACAAAACGGTCTAAAAAGTTGTAAAACTTCGGATGACAATTTAAGGAGTGACATCTTGAGTCTATTTATAGAAAATCCTGTGGATTTTTGTTTAAATATACAACGTTAGAAATAAAAAGTGGTAAAAAGTGGCGTCGTCTAGACGAGCTGTTATCTGCCTTCGTTTCTTGCAAAAAATGCCCCAACGTGATCAAGGTGCGTGCTACGGAGCCCTGTTTGAAAGGGCGACCATGTCCACTAAACAATATTCCCACAGTACTTTCCTAATAACCGCTATCTGCTTTCTCCAGCACATTGTGAAGTTTTGATCGTAAGACAACTTCATATGAGCAAACAAAAACGTTCGCGCTGGTGTGCTCACGTGTGGTTGTCTACAATCACACTTCTGTTAATGAGACAAAAAAAAACGAAATGAGATTATCCGACAGAGAACTAAAGTCATTGACATAGCCCACCGGATTAGCAAGCTGAAGTGGCAATGGGCTGGTCATATATACCGAAGAACCGTCAGGGTATATAAGCGTCGGGAAAAGCGAGTTCTTGAGTGGATACCGCGTCTTGGCAAACGTAGCGTGGGGCGCCCTCTGGCTAGGTGGAGCGATGTCCTATGAAAGGCGACGGGCAGAGAGTGGATGGGAAGAGCCGAACACCGGGCTCAGTGGCGCGTATTGGGAGAGGCCTAGGCCAGCAGTGGACTAGTGTGGGCTGACGATGATGATGATGATGATGAAACATTATCATTATTATCATAACCACAGAATAAATATTAGTTGTCAGAACCCACAAGGAGAAAACAAACATACTGCTTTTCCTTAAATTTACTCAACCACACTAACTCGTTTCGTTTCGTTTCGTATGAGGTAGTGCTGGCCTCTGGTGTCGGAGTTTGTCAAGCAAGCCGCCCGAGGGCCTCTGACATGGCTTATAGACCACTCTATACAAATAATAAAGACACTTTATTCCTCAAGCTGCAAACGCTGTTGTTGGTAAAGCTACTGTCTATATTGTATAACACAAGTAACAAGATAAACTAAAGAAAGCTACTATAACGCTATAGCTAACTCAACGCTTGTTCAGCAACATGTTTGCCTGCCTCGTCCAGGAGATGCGGATCTCCAGATATTCATCACTCTTCTTGTAACATGGCTTCTTCCCTCCACATAACATGCCCATACCTACTACACTAATCTATTACTCCTCATCTTACACTACATTTCTCTTCCCTGGTATAAAAAAGTGCGTAATAGTAAATTGTGATACTAGGATCGTAAATAGGTTATTTATTACAAACGAGTTGACGAGGGTTTACCACAATCACAAGTTTAAAATTACCTTTACGTTTGTGTATCATACGACGTTTTTCAATACATTTGTGAGAAAACAGTCTTAAGCCACCGAATACCTATACATCGACTTTAATTTTTTTTCTTCGTCGACAGATCATTTTATAAAACTCTTTGCTAGTAAACTTTTTAATGTACTTGTTTAAACAAAATAATATAAAGAAATCGCACTCGATCGGTAGAATTATACAATACAAGTATTGAAAAAAATATACATTCTCAGTCCATAAATTAATCATTATTTAAATGGAGTGCATCAACCTTTCTTTTAACAAGTGCTTGTAATAGACGCGTCATCGTCGCTGGCATTTCTTTTGTACATAAATTGATATAAATGTTTAAATAGATCACCTTTACCCACTTATCAATAGTTACTCTTTTGCAACGGTAATGCATTAAACGTTATCGTGGAACTTCTTATCTGAAAAATGCACTTTGGTTCTGCTTACCACTCCAATATTGATACCCGCAACTACTTGTTACACGAACTAAGTGTAATTACTTACTGCCAAGTTAAAGACTTAATAAAGTGTGTCTCTTATTATATAATCAGCAAATGATCATGAATATGAGCATGAGAGCCATGTGCACGATGATGCATCTTGAATGATGCTTGTAATCTCATTATGATCCCATCAATTCCAATGATGATTATGTCAGTTCATAAATGCACTCCCCGCCCGGCTTAATGTCACAGAAATGTGTCACCGAGACACATAAAAAAAATAGTGTTGATTTATCTTAAAGCAACACGGCCAATGGCCGACACGGTGTATAAGATATAATAATACTACCTAGCCATTGTTTATCATCATCGTCATAGATCGATAGATAGAGGGTAGATCGATATATCTGCCAATAACATCTACTCGCAAAGACTTTAGTTAGTTCTCCCGTGATCATGGCGCATGCAACTGTGCCGAAATATCGGGAACATTTCAAACTCAAAAATCATGGTAAATATCCCGTTTCTAGTGAAAATTATGTACATAACCATGATAGTTTCAAAAGTTATATCATCATCATCATTGTTTATTATACGGTTCCTAATTCCAAATTTTATTTAATTTCACCTGTCCCAGTTTAATCAAACCTTACAAGTTAAATTTGACCCACTTTCCGGTGTTATTGAGCTGGAATTTATCATACCTGTCAAGTTCCGATGACAATACAATATTATGTTGAGCGAGCTGATTCTGATGATGGAGATGGAAGGTGGACAACGGTGGACGGCACTCGACGGATAATTAGACATTTTTTTTGTACAACTTTGAATGACGGATCAGTCAGATCAGATGGCCCACCTGATGTTAAGAGGTACCCTTTGCCGTGTGGACTGTGGTACGTGGTAGACACGCCGTGTTTGGGTTCATTTTGATCAGCACACCGTTCCGATCACAAATTTCATAAAAACTTATTTTTAAAAAGATATTTTTCAACAAAAAAACAATTTAATAAAATAACTATTTAATTTATAACTAATTTATTAATGAAATAAGATCAGAATAAGAAGAATAAGAACAACGTTAGGTAAATCCAGTTTCGTTATCTAAGATATTTAGATGTGATGTGACTAACCCAATAACTTTTCACATGTTTCACTCAATCTCTAATTACCATTATCTTTACCAGATATGCAAATAAACTTATTTATTTATTTATTTATTTAAAAACTTTCACACAAGACAATAGTGCAAGGAGGACTTAATGCTAACAGCATTATCTGCCAGTCATCCTGGACGTGCAGAAAGATGGTGAGGCGTGCCTTACAAACAAGTACCACAGAAAATAATAATAACAATACAAGTTAAAATATAAAACTAAAAGGATACCTAAATATAATATACTAATAAATACAAATACCCAAACAAAAACATAAACAAAAATAAAAACAGTTTCACAAAATAATAATAATATACATAAATAAACTACCGTGACAATAAAACACATACTTAGTAGGGAAAGTACAAAGGTATATACCTAATACAGGCTGCAGTAACATAGATTGTGAAACACTGACACTGAATTGGAAACTAATAATTTAGCCTCTTCTTATACAGTTCACGTACCAGTCTCTTAAACGACTCCCTCGAGTCAGCCCTTAATAGCCGTTGTACTCGCCATAAGCCGTGCTTGCCGGTGTGCGCGGCACTAATTGCTTCCAAGTGGAGTCTCGATCGGCAGAGGGCACTCGAGCCCAAAGATATACCGATAGCCTGCGCATCTGCAACCTATCACATCAAAGCACCACTGTGTTGAGTTATATCCTTTCTACTGTAGATTATAGGTATTTTCTTTATGCTGTGCATTCAACTTTCTTTATTTGGAAACTGGGAACTTTTTAACCAATTAGAAGGGACAACAGTTTTTCTGTAACATACGCACGGAATAGGTTTTTTTTAAAGATTTCAAGAGATTTTATTTAGTCGTTATGATATTAGAACTTTTTTGCCGTGGTATGTCCGTCCTACGAATAGATCCCGTCTCCGCCATGGATGTAGTAAACTAAACGCCGTACTAAGGGATTACACCAGCAGATGGGGAAGTGCATCCATCTGAGTACTGCGATCACCAGACCGCCTGCCGAGCGTGCTGATCATGGCCAATCCTAGCTCCTTTGATACCTATTTCAGCAGTTTTAGTAGTAGTAGAGCTTTTTTGTGAAAGAGTTCGTCCGGGGAAGTACTAGCTACCACCATACCTATTTCTGCCGCAAAGCAGTAGTGCTCGCATTGCTGTGTTCCGGTTTGAAGGGTAAGGGTGCCGGTGAAATTACAGGCACATGAGACTTTTCATCTTTGTCTCAGGGTGGCGGGCGCAGTGCAATGCCACATAGGGCGCGTCCTAGGTGGACGTGACCTATTGAGGTAATGCACTGTTCATAGACAGAGGTTACCGCTTAACATCAGGTGGGCCATCAGCTTGTTCAGTCATTCATGTAGCATAAATAAAAATAAATAAAATAACTAAAGTTTCTAACCTACTCGCTTTGCTGTATTCCCATTTGAAGGGTTTGGTGTACTTATGTGATACAAAGGGTAGCGAACGACGCACGACAGTCGCAATACATATAAGTACTTACATAATGATAATACCACATAGGAGAGATTACCACATTCCATCCATCTGACAGTACCCTCAACTCAAATTAAAAAAAAACGAGATAGTTATTCAAATAAGCTGATGAAATAACCCCTTTAAAATTCTATATCGTGGACCACCCGCATCAGAAGCGTTATTTATCTCCAAACCTACATCATTAAACTCAAGAGACAGTCTATAAACAGAGGACAGAGCCAGTCATGGTGGTTCCGATAGATAACGTAAGGTTCAAGTGCCCTGAGAAATCGATTTTGAAACGTCCTGATGTGAACGGGTTTTCGAATAATCTGGGCTTAAAACACAATTTATAAATGACCCTTTTTATATCCCGAACATATGATACGTCACACGTAATCCTTTCGATTAATGTAACAAATTGAAAAAGTGTACTAAAAGGGATCAGGGTATAAACTCTACGGGAGGGGCACATGACATAACGTGTGGGTTGAAAAAAGTATTAGGTGGGTATGTAAATTTTGATGTTGATAAATGTAATAATTTTTATACGGTCTTCAGTCCCGATGAGCAAGCGTTTATCTTTTACTTGAAACTTCATTCAATTAACGTTTATTTATTAGAATAGGGCACTAGGTTCACTTAGTTTACGATTGAAAACACTCAAGTTTTATGCCTGTGTCATTGTGAATGACTTGTCCCTCGAGAAGACGGACTTTTACGATTGTACGCAAATTTGCAATAAACGAAAACCTATTAACTGTTGCGTTTGGCAAACGAGGGCGTATTTTAACTGCTTAAAAAACTTTGTAGAGATTTGACTATGGTGTAACTCTCACTGATGGAAAGATCTTCCCTTTTAGATAATAAAAACCACTAGACAAAAAAAAAGTAAAACTCATAAAAAGAAAACCATACACTCATAGCTAAATCTTCCATAGACCGCACCCAACCGCATTTTTAACCCCTCACTGAGCTCTGCCCAAACGCCATATTTTATTTCATAAACGATGTGCCTATTATATATGACACATTTTATGGAACAAATAAGAATAATATTTATTTACCCTTCACATAAAAGTGTATCGTTTTAAATAACATGTTGTGTGAATGAATTGTTTTGGTAAACTTTAAGTAGGTATGACATGTATTTTATTGTATTTGAGGCGAGTGTTGCTAATAGGACGTTATGCTAATATGCCGTTTTGCTTTTAGGACGTTCTGCTAATAGGGCGTTCTGCTCAAATGTCCTTTCGATACGAACGAACCGATTGAATAACTCAAAAAAGTTACTGAAAACAATGAAATACTCGTATCAAGCTGAAATCTGGAGGAATAGCACGACTAGGGTTACCAGAACACTCTATGAAAGTTCCGTGTTTTTTTTTACTACGTCTGAACTATTATTTATTCTGTGGTTCGACTGCGGTCTCGTTGGCAAGTGATGATTTGGCCGGCAATGGAGCTCGAAGGGTTAGAAAGAGGCACCTATCTATTCACTCTTACCTTAAAGAGAAGGTTTTAAGAAATATAGGAGGAGTATCATGTTTTTTATGATAAAGTAGTTGGATTTTCACAAATAAACTTGCAGGATTAGTAATGTAGTCCAGTCTATGAAGTGAGGAAGAAATTGATATTAGAAGAAAATAATATTTTTCTATGATTTATTGAGGAAAATTGGCATCGGAATTTTAAGTTACTTTTGAGTACAAACGCTAACAGGTAACTAATTATAAATTGATTCAGCTACTTTCTCAATTTTACAGTTGGAATTTAGTAGGCAAGGTACAACACGCCGTTACAAAATGTTAACAGCTTTAAATATTCAGGAAGCCTCAAGATATAGGTACACCAGAATTAAAATCCAGAACAGCAATAGCAAAACAGGCATTTTTTAATAAAGAATCACACACATCTAAAATATCGAAATATATAAAAAAAAAAATATAAAAACATAATTTGGAGCCTAGCATTGTATGGGTGTGAGAGGTTGCAATGACGCAGAGAGACAAAGAAAGGTGATATTTGACATGTGGTGCTGGAAGATTAGGATTAAGATTAGGTTACAAACGAAAACGTAAAGAAAAGAGTGAACGAGAAAATAGCTTTGATAAGAACTATTCAGAGAAGAATATCCGGAAGAATGTCCGGGGACAGATGGTTGGTCATCTTATATGTCATGACAGATTTTATAAAAACTGTATTAGAAGGGAAAATACAAGGAAAGCGAGGAAGAGGACAACCGCGAATCAGTTGCATGAGCCAGTTAAAGAAAGTCGCTGTCATCTCGTATAATGAGGTAAAAGAGACGACATTCGAAAGAGATAAATGGAGAAGAGAATTGCATCGGTTGCACCGACAAGAGCCGAACGTAGACTATCATGGATAGCCTGCTAAGCATGACAAGTTCTTAAAAATAACTTGCTCGATTCATCCCATAATTTAACACGTTATAAATAGCAAAGGAAGCAGAGTCTTATACGTGTTTGTAAAACGGTGTTTTATTCCAAATGACGTGTGTATTATCTCCTCCGCAAATCTTAATCAATGACTCATACAGCATGACCTATGTCAAATAAAACGTCGTCGATGACTACAACGTAACAGATGACATAATACGCTATGTAGGTATGTAATTTTGTTATCTCTTTATTTACAGAAAGAATGCTACAACTCATATAAGTAGGTATATACAACATATAAAAAACACAAATGAAACAGTCGAGCAATCCAGTGACCGTTGCAGACGATAGGTATAAAGATAGCTGGACTGATCCAAATCACTACCAGACGGAAGCGTTCCTAGAAGCTGGCTGCATTGCTACGCTGAATAACATTAAGCCGCTGAATAATCTGAGCCACATAAGAGCCAGCTCTCGGGTCACGCATCGCTTCGACCAGACGCCATGAAAGTACTTTGAAAACGCGAATGGTACTGTCTCGACCCCGAAACGCTCAAATACGTATAAGTTCTGTCGAGACTTGTATATTTGCGCCTTTTGAGATCTTCTGCTGAATCAGCCGCTGCACCGGCCCTAACTGATGTCTTGGACAGATCAGATGGCGTAAGGGTATCAACACACAGCGCAATGTAGAGTACAGTACCACACACACCATACCCTTCTCCCACGGAACAAGAGTCATGCGGGCCGGCAGGCCGCTTACCATCGTTACGTGACTTACGTGGTTGGAACGTTGACGCTGGTAAAGGCCCGGTATTTATTTTAGTTTTACTGTACATTACAACCAGTAAAGGTAATGTGCGGTAAGGAAGAACAATAGATAAGTAAGGAATAACTTACATCTCTATGCTGAGGCAAACTTTGATACATCTCTATCGCATACTCTATCGCATTTGACAACCTCTGTGGCGCGTCGGGCGAAGGTTGGCCTGCGACGCAGGAGGTTGCGGGTTCGATTCCCGCCTCGTAACAAATATTTGTGCGATCGCAGATATTTGTTCAGGGTGTTCTGGGTATTTTCTATGTATAATAAAAAATATCTATCTATGTAATATATTGTATTAATTATATCAGTTATCTAGTACCCATAACACAAGCTCTGCTTAGCTTGGGGCTAGATAATGTTGTGTTGAACTGTCCAGCATTATTTATTTATTTTATACTACTCTTTGGTCTCACTGAATAACCTGTAAGCTGTAGGTACTAGGTAAAACTGAATTGAATGTCTTTGTTGTTCGAAGCAGTGTAGGTAGGTAATTTACTAATTATTGATCTAAGATTTATGAGAATTATTTATTTTTCTACACAAAAGTCACAAGGTCAGCTGTCTGTCATTCATAGCGGGTATAAGAACTCACGTTTTTTTTAAAGTTAATGATCTTCCAAAGACCTCTCACAAAATATTTTGTAATTTGTAGAAGCCATAAAGTTTCTGAAGGGTATCTCGCAAATTGTGTTTGTGATTGCTTTAAGATTTCAATAAAGATAACGGCAATTCGGAGGGTTTGATATTGCGGTGGCAACTTGTCGATCGGGCCCAAGGGAAATCATCCCCAACACTCATCGGTGAACGTACATACACTGGTTTGATTACTGTTTCATTCATAGAACATTGTCATTATTGTACGCACTACGAGTAAGTACATTAATATTGATATAGTAAGCATGCATTCAGGAAAACAATAGGCCCTCCCGCTCTATATCTAAACACAAGTCAGTAAAATCCGACACCCATGCTTCATTGTTGGTATCCCGAACAAAACAGGCGTCCTGTCATTACACCTCATCCATAGTAAAAGGCGACATTGTATTCATCCGAGAATGAGGATCAGCCCACGCACGTGATCTGACACTGGAGATTAGTTCTCTGATTACGTGACGAGATGACGACTTACCCTGGGCGCTGCACACCCGAACTGAATAAGTACTGACGCTAAAGACCCTTTTTATAAAAGCAATTTATTGTGCCTTTATTGATTTCGTGCGTGTCTGGTTGATAAATAAATAGTAGATGTTTCAAATGACGTCGGGAACTAATTTCGGCTACACACGCCATCACGTAATACAACAATACATAAAAGGTGGACTGTCCGTCCACACTACATTCCTTTCTCTAGCAGAGGTCCTGGGAAACTTAACTTAAAAAGTCAATGACACTGTCCGCTAACTCATAGCGTAAACATTACATAAGTCCCTAGGGAATTTCGAAACCAGCGTCCTTTTAGCGGGTTTAATTATAAACCACGGGAGATTAAAGACGATTATAATAATCTGATTTAATCCTACTAAAATAAAAAGGGGCATGACATTGTTTGTGTATTACGTTGCAACACACTTGTGACGCTCCCTACCTGATACTCGAAAATGTGTGTATAACCACTTGTTTGCGAAAAATGGTACACTAACTTGATGGTTGCGTCTAAGAGACCGGTCAGAGCCTGTGGCCTTTTAACCTAACTAGACATGCATACAGCAGGCTAGAAGGCCCCCATACATTATGGTAGACAGTAGACACCATAGCAGAGAAGAAGGGATCTAGGGAAAATCAGCAGAAAAAATAGCTGGAGAGGTTTAATTTATTTGATGGACCTTACTGGAAATGATGACAATGGGAAGTAAGATAGGCATTTTTACTCTTGAGTTTGCGAGTGTAGGCGGTCCATGCATTGCGTCAGTAAAGTCAGCATATCTGTCTGACTGAACGGATCGTTCAAAAGATAAGTATAGAACCACTCTTTTTCAAAACTTCCATAGAACAAAGCTTGATAAGATTATTATCTATTTCTGTTTAGACATTGCCTGGATGCCGATGACGTACCATTACGTCACTGTAGACTAATAAATCTCCTGCGGTTTCTAACGACACGATAACAGCGGCGTAAAAATAACTAATAACTCAGTGTGGCAGCGGTACTCGTATTACAAAAAAAACACCCTGCAAAACACCTGAAACTATTTTTTTTGCAGGATTTTTATATCGCCCCGCGCGCTCCGTGCAGCCACTATGGCATGAAATCGTACCTACTTGACATGATGACTGGTTTGCATGATATGCGATTGACCCACGAATATCTCCAAGATCAGTGGATTGGCTGTTTCATATTGAACAGGTAGGTATTCTTTGATGGTGCTAGGTTACCTATCCTACTATCTCTACACCAGTGTTTTTCAACGTTTTTCATGTTTTTTTTTTTCACCCCCGGTGGTGGTATGTAAAAATATTTCGCAACCCCCCGACCCTTCGCTTTTTTTTATCATGTATAAATAAAATTAAAATAAATAATGCTGGACAAGTTCACACAACATTATCTAGCCCCGAGCTAAGCCAGAGCTTGTGTTATGGGTACTAGTTAACTGATATACTATGCATATATATGTATGTATGTATGTGTATGTTACATTGTAACAGTTACTTTACAATTTATGTGTAGCAAATACAGATCCACGATAGGAGAAATTTCGACCACTGGCGACCCGGCTACAGAAGCTTGTTTTTCTCGACCCACAGGTTGAAAAACACTGATCTACACCAATAGGTTGTAGGTACATTCTGATTAATATATTATTTAAAGAAAAGTAGCGGTCGTTTTAGCGTTGATTTTTATACTAGTACCTATGCGGTTTTGACTTGAGTTGAGTTTGCGACTACAAGAAGTTCTTTGATTTATCAAGCTTGATACGCACCAATACGCGCGTAATATAGACTCGTTGAGTCTAAAATGGGCGGAACATTAGTCGCAAAATGATTGAACGTTATCTTTTTGAAATTACCCAATCTGCGAGTGTTTGTCAAACATAATCATTATGTTCCTATTTTTTATTAAGGATAATCGTCTTGATTACTAAAAGCTCGGTTCACGGTAGATGGCGTGGAAACTTATTGTATTACTTTTTTATTTTTTGTGCTAAATTCGGGCGTCTTTCGTGTTTTATTTTATCGTTCGCGGCTAAGTTGTAGTTGTAAGAATTTAATTCAGTATGAATTTCCTTTAAACAGTCATTTGAAAGTTCAAATTACCTAGAAATAAGATTGTTCACTTTTCTGATGTAATTACACGCACGCACACATACATATTCACTGTTTTGGTTTTCATTAGATGGCGTTGTTATTGTCCAAGAGCATTGGCATGGACGTTAGATAGATGGCGTTAAATAAATAGCTTGGTATCTGTTTATAGATCGCGTTGAATAAAATTGTTAGAATGATAAAAGGTATTTCAGGGAAAAACTCGGAAAATTATTGTTTACAAGAATAAAACTTATTTTTCTAATGTCCAAAATGTACACGAATGTAAGTAACTGACCTTCATCATTGCAGTAGGTAGGTAGGTACCCATAATTATCATAGTTTGCCCCGTGAACCCATGACGGTTTTTCATTATCATCAGCCTACAGAATTCCACTGCTGGACATGGACCTCCCCATAGAATGTCAAGACAAACGGTCTTGAGCAGCCTCCATCTACCGCCTTTCCGCAACCCCTTCTGTGGCGTGTCCGGCAAGATAGGATGTTGCATAAGAATGTTTCGTTTTACAGAAATGAACAAAAAAAAGAAAAAAAGATTATAAATTGTTTTATATTACAACTTCTGCTTACACTAGAAATATTAGGTATACAGTAAAAAACCATCATCAATAACTAAATACATTTTGCCTTCGTTTTTTGTATTCATTGCTCGAAGATTCTGTACCCGTACCTAAATCCGAAACATCCGTAAAAGAACCAGGATCATATAGCTTTATGTCTAGCCCATTGCCACTTCAACTTGCTAATTTAGAGACCTATGTCAGTGAGCCGGTGGACTTGGATCTACAGGCTGATGTTTGTACCACCATCCATTTAGAATGCGTAGTACGAATAGATATTCTACTATATTCGATTTATACCTATTCTACGCACGGACATTGTTCAGCTAGTCTAATATAAAACCATTTTACTGACTTCAAGCCAATGTAGACGGTTGATCATCATCATCATCAGTCTACAGAAGTCCACTGCTGGACAACGGTTTCCTCTCTAAAATGCCACGACGAACTCTCTTGAGCCTGCATCTACCAACTTTCTGCTGATTATAATATCTTTGGTGCATGGAAAGAGGGGTCTTCCTCTACCTTCATCAGGTTTGTAGGTACCACTCGAGAACCTTTATTCACATAATATGGTTGTTAGTTCTGCGAACTATAAAGCCATTTTTTTTATTTATTTTTTAACTTTGATAGACTTTTGTTTGACCACGATCTCACCTGTTGGTAAGTGACGATGTGGCCGAAGATGGAGCACAAAGGTCTAGAAGGAACCTATTCACTCTAGTCTTGAAGATACCCAGATTATAGTTTTCAGGAAAGACAGACGACGGTAGTGTATTCCACTCCTTAGCAGTTCGCATTATAAAGGTAGAATTGAAACGTTTAGTACGAAAAGAGGGTATACTAATGAGGTAAGGGTGGTACCAAGCCGTGCGCCTGCTCGTCCATGATGAAAAGGAGATAGTGGGATCAGATCATGAAGTTCCTGGGAGCATTCCCCAAAATGTAACCTATATATAGAAGATCGAAAGGCACGCAACCTTACGGCGGTGCTCGAGAGACTCTAGTCTCCGCCATATGTTGCCCACCTATAAGCCTGAACGCTCTGCTCTCTGAACGTTCGATCGAGTCCAAGGCAGCAAGCTGGTGTTTGGCCGAGCCAGCCATCCCAAACGTGGTAGGAGTACTTCATACCAGCCCGGACTTGTGCTTTGTACAGACTTAGAAGGCTTCATGGAGGCAGTTTTTGCCTTAGACTCGATGTAGGAGCCAAGTTGAGAGTAGGCGTGAGTGAAACGCCTAAGAGCTCGAGGTGATCTCCTATAGCTACAGGTATATCTCGGAAGACAGGAACTTGGAGAAACTTACTTTTTTCGCGGAGAAGAGACAAGCCTGCGTTTTAGAGGCGTTGAACTTGACTAGATTGGCATCACCCCAATCGGAAACAGCCTTTTGAATCAAATTCAGACGCTGCAGCATCTCATCTCTTAACTCCAGAATTTAATTCTGCCTAGCACGCGCATTGGAAACGTATCTCTCCACAACTGTGCTGTCGTCTGCATACCCAATGATACTGGGCATTAGCAGATCATTTATATGCAGCAGAAACAGTGTGGCAGGTAGCACTGACCCCTGAGGTACCCCGGCGTTTATAGCCATTTGATCCGACGAGCACCCGTCAACAACTTACTCGAATGGATCTTTCCCTCAGAAAGTCTGCGAGGCAGGCGCAGAATTGAACTGGCAGTCCGTAAGCAGGAAGCTTGTCAATAAGGCTAGCGTGCCAAACCTGTCAAAGGCCTTCGAGACGTCTAATGAAACAGCCAGTGCTTCACCATGATCTCAATGGCCTCTCTCCAAATGTGCGTGGCATACACAAGAAGGTCCCCAGTAGACCGATTTCGGCGAAATATCCTCGATCCGTCGAGGTATGCAAGGACCTTCCTATTCAGTACACGCTCCATACATTTACATAGTAGGGAGGTGACCTAGATAGGGCGGTAGTTCAAAGGGTCAGCACGACTGCCTTTCTTGGGCACAGGTTGCACGTTAGCGAGCTTCCAAGACTTGGGGACTTCACCAGTATTCGAAGAGAGGCGGAAAAGTTGCGTTAATATTGAAGACAACTCAGGTTCACAGGTTTTTAATACTACGGCCGAGATACCATCCGGACCGCTAGCTTTATTCACGTCGAGACTACGTAGCGTTTTGAGCACTTCCTTTTGCTGGATGCGAATTCTTGCATTGAAGCTTCGCACCGAGGAAGGCTGGGTGGAGTTTCGCCAGAGGCGTCAAGACGCGAAGCCTCCGCAAATTGAGTGGCAAATAAATTTGCTTTCTCAACCGCAGCGTGAGTTTGGGACCCGTCCGGTTTCAGTAGTTGGGTTTAGTGAAGGGCGGCTGAAGTTCGCTTCCACCGACTTAGCCAGAGACCAGAAAGCTTTACTTCCCGCAGGGTATGCGGCAAACTTAGCCCCCAGATAGCCAATCCGATTGAAGCGAGCCTTCTGTAACACCTTCTTGCAGGACTTGGTGGCTTTGTTATAGGCTTTCTTCATAATCCGTGCATCCGAGGTTTAACCGTTTCTTGCGTCAACGCAAGCTAGGTATGCAACACGTTTTTGCGCTTCCGCGCTAGCACACGCGGGACTAAACCATGGGCGAGCATTGCTTGCAGGTGAAGCATCGGAGAATGGAAAAAAATACTCCATTGCTCTATTTATCACCTCCGTAACGGCATCAGCACTGACCGTTGGATCACATGAAGAAAAGCAAGTTTGCCGCCAAGGATAAGAAGCGAAGAAGTGTCGCATCTCATCCCAATCTGCCGACTTGTAACACCACACTCGCCTACTACCTCTGGGCGAGGGATCGGGTGGCGAGTATGAAGATACAGACCTCACCACACAGTGATCTGATGTTCCCAAAGGAAGCATCACTGATACCGAGTGGCGATCCGGCTCGTTCGTCAGCAGAAGGTCCAGGCAGTTGGCTGTGTGGTCCTCAACGTCCAGAATTCTGGTTGCCGCATTGACGAGCTGAGTGAGATTAAAGTGAGTGCAAGTTTGCACGCCTCTCTCCCAGCATAGTCGGACAACTGGTAAGGGAACAGCCACTGTTGGTGGTGGGCGTTAAAGTCCCCCAGAATCACCAGTTGGGCATCAGGATAACGTTGCTGGGCCACATCCGCCGCTTCACTGATGTAGTTGAACAACCTGGTTGTCTCGTGGTCTTCAGAGTGACAATGATATAAACCAGCATAGATAATTTTATCTAAGCCGGTGTCCACCAAAGTACATAAAACTGAGAAATCGGGTTCATTGAATCTGCGTCTCCGTGAGGATTAAATAATAAGTGTGGCTTAGCTGTCCCTAGGTGGTGGTGGACCGGATCGAGATTGGAGTGTAACAGCATAAGCACCAGGTAAATGAACAAGAGACTCTTGGCAGGAGTATCACGGTACCGGATCCAATCAATTAATGGGTTGGTCAAATCAAATAAAAGATAAGAATTCGTTTTGGCTTTGTATTTTCCATTTTACTTACCATTGATCATATTTAAATAGAAACACTGCTTGGTTCGTATTTACTGGTCAGTATAATATACATAGGTAGGTACACACATCAAGTTATCTACATAGTTACACAAATAATATGAAATAACAACATACCAGTTTCACGTGTCTTTGTATTTTCCATTTTACTTACCATTGATCATATTTAAATAGAAACACTGCTTGGTTCGTATTTACTGGTCAATATAATATACATAGGTAGGTACACACATCAAGTTACCTACATAGTTACACAAATAATATGAAATAACAACATACCAGTTTCACGTGTTACGGCCAGCGCTGTCGATACAAGACTGCCCATTGCAACGAATAGCAGCTCTTTATAAAGCCCACAGTCGGACAAGTACGGGAATCAATGTTCCGTCTTTAATTATGTACAATTCTGGTAATCGATCGTTGGAAAACTAATTACTATAGTGATATACGTTTCAAATAATTACTATTGAATTTACGTATGATTTTAGAGATTAAGATTATTCAAGTTCAAGTTTAAACAATAATCAAATCACGTCCTCTGCTTAATTGCAATGGAAACTATACGATCTAATATTGTAGGTATAAATTATAAATTAAATCATCAATTATTATCATAATATCTAAACCGGTCTTCAATTATTTATACCTACAAGTAAACGAGCAGACGCCCGACCACGTGTTACTTGTAAACAAACTGTTTTCAATTATAAAACATGATTGAAATGTACATACAAACATGTACATTTCAGAGATGATTCTTACAACTTCAAAATACATTTATTGGTAGGTGTAATTTAATGTAAGAGTATCTTACTTGACAGACATCCAACGTGGTGGTACTTTTAAATATGACATTTCACATTTAATCATGTTGAAATGCAATCACAATCTAACACGGCCATACTGACAGGACTTCGCTCTCGAAGTACACTAATCAAAATAATCTCAAAGTGATCTTCGTATTGAATCTTTCTCATTGATCTTTTCTGACTTTCATAAAATTTAGTTTTCGTTGATAATCATCAGTACAATAATACATTTTTCTCTATACATTTCAAACACTATAATATTGATATTATATTGATTTAAATAAAACTTTATGTAAATTTAAATTTACAATTACCTGTATTTCTATTGAACAGTATAGCTTACAGCTTAAATTTACATTTTAGATAATTCGAAAACAACTAGCAAGTGTACTTTGTTGTTAACAAAATATTTTATTCTGTATATACCAATATCGAAATATAAAGATTTCTCCTAAGCCTTTTTAAAAAAAAAAATACTGTTATATTTTATTAATAAACAAGATTAATATATATTTATGTAGGTATGCTTTACTCGAGCACCGCTGTCTTTTGATTTTGTTTTATCATGACTTTCCAAAGGTTGTCTGGAAGACATCGTTTTTAGCGATAAGGCCAATGTACGTCACTGTTATTGTGTTTTGTTCTTTTATCTTTTTACTTTTCTGATTGGTGTACAATAAAGTGTTTATCTATCTATCTATTCATTATTATTATTGTTGGTATAGTTGCCTACCGATGTGTTTTATTTAAATTGTTGAATTTCGTTCTTAATTTTCATCTTCCATCATTTTGCTGGTTTTTTTTTTTTTTTTTTTTTTTTTCTTTTTCTTTCTGTTTTTGTTTAATGGAATAGAATCGTTCCGCAATGAAACCATACACATATTATATTTTCTGTTTTCTTTTCTTCATAATTATCTTTCACTTTCTGTTTTCTCTTTTTCTTTTCTTCAAAATTATATTTCACTTTCTGTTTTATCTTTTCACTTTCACGGCCAAACTGACCAGTATTTCGTTCTCGAAATACTCTCACATTTTTTTTTTTTAAATACATAGAAATAATAGTTTTTTTAAAGTTTCTCTGTCCTCTACCAATCCAACACCTATCACCTGCTACTCGTGAGTCTCAGTGAAGGATCAGGACAGGGACCGACTAGCAGATAAATACATAGACATAATAGTTTTTTAAAGTTTCTCTGTCCTCTACCAATCCAACACCTATCACCTGCTACTCGTGAGTCTCAGTGAAGGATCAGGACAGAGACCGACTAGCAGATAAATACATAGACATAATAGTTTTTTAAAGTTTCTCTGTCCTCTACCAATCCAACACCTATCACCTGCTACTCGTGAGTCTCAGTGAAGGATCAGGACAGAGACCGACTAGCAGATAAATACATAGACATAAAAGTACCTCTGTTCCTTACTAATCCAAACACCTATCACCTGCTACACGTGAGTCTCAGTGAAGGATCAGGACAGAGTAGCAGATAAATACATAGACATAATGGTTTTTTTTTTTAAAGTGAAATATTATTTCTGTTACCCGCTGCTAGTAACATTCAAACAAATATCGGATTCAGAAGCCAACTAGTGGAAATTCATATGTGTATATTTTCATACCAATTTAAAGGACTGATTTATTAATTTGTTTTTATTAAAATATCCGACTTGGGTTATTATCATAATCTGCTTCGGTCATACTGACCCAAAAGATATTGACAACGTTTAACATTGAACAATAGTAGGTATTCATTTAATTTTTGTAACGTGGTTTTTTTTATTTTTTTTATTTTATTTCTTTAAACATATTGTTATTTTTTAAAATAGTTATTTTCCTTTGAAAAATATCATTTATAGAAAGTGGATAGCTGATCCCAGGTTTTATTTATAGGTATTTGTATACTTTTGATAAAATGTCTCAATTTTTTGTAAAATGTTATGGCTTGTTCCTATCCGACCCTATCCGGCCTATCTCTAGTAAAACAACAAGCAAGAAACGTCTATGTTTTTTTTTTTTGCGTTTACCCACATTGTCGAACAAATAATCTTTTGATATAATAATTTTCAGTAAGTTGTCCTTATTACAGCACTAATTTTAGAAACAGTCTTTGCGAGTACCTTTTTGCTTTGTCACGAACTTCCTGTGTCTTGCTTATACACCAACTTCCTGTGTCTTGCTGATCCTCGACAGTTCCTGTTGTGCAGGGTGGGCTTTCATAACCTTGAGGCGCCATACGTTCCACTATTGAGCTGCGTCTGTTGAAAGCCCTGGGTTCTTCATATCCTTTTGGACATTTGTCATCCACGTTGTTTGTGGCAGTTTTCTCCCTCGTCTCTGCGTAGCCATGGGTATGCAGTTTTCTCCCTCGTCTCTGCGTAGCCATAGGAAGGTACGTTTTCACGTCATGATTGTTAGGTCTTCTCATCACATGACCTTTGTAGCTATGTTTCATAGGATCGAAGACCTTTAATGCCACGTTGTCGTCTAGAGCGGTCACAAAGACAAGACCTTAACACGGAGTTCCATAACATCAGGATCAATATGAAAACCAGAAACAAAATATGCATTAGAATATGTTTAATTGATCCATTTTACAAGGAGTAAGTAAGAATATTTACGTCAAGCTTGGTCATGATCTAAAGTATTTTATCCATGGAAGTCGCAAGAATCATTTTGGATATTCCCATAAATCAAATCTACTCCGGTTCCAACGTGACTCGCGACCAAGCCTAGAAGAATAGGTAACAAACATGGCTTACTTATTTGATGATCCCTCTTACTACCAGGTAGCAAACTATTTATAATTTATGACTATAAATTAAACTATAGTTGTACGTTACTCAAAATAAGAGAAGTGGCTTGTGACATTTGGTTGGTATATAACAGGTTATAGCCACATAGTGCTATAACTATTTATTTGTCACTAGATATATGAGATGGGCATGTAATGAGAGAAAAAAAAGGACTTCATGACCAATACTTAATTTTTGTATACACCAAATATATGTACATCCAGTAAATGCACTGAAATAAAGAAGTTTCTGACAGCGGTACATAAACAGGGCATGTGACTTAGTTTTCACATAAAACAATCAGCCGTCTTTAGCAACAACAAACGACAAACGAGGAGTGTCCGAGTCGGTCGGCTCGACGCTATTTATACAGCAGTGTCACCTGTTGTTGATCGAAAGGCGAGTCGGGTGACTCGGCGCTCATTATACTAATGATATCAGGTGTTGTTGATTCGAGGTTTGTTTATCTATTGATTACACAAAATGTGAATAAATATACTAGGTACATTGTTTCTTGAATGTACGTAAATATTTCAGAATACCTAACTGTCATAAAGAAATTAATTTTTTAAATAATTTTTCAGGATAAGTGTCAAATTTATTGAGGAATCCCCATTTAAAATGTCAAGTATCCACTACCAACGGCTTCAGACAATACTAGTACCCCATTTTGAACCAGTTTGGAAAACCACCTCATAATTGACTTCCCAGTACAACCCCTCGCATTGAGACGACAGGACCTCCAGATCCCAAGTCTCTACTCTCTCAGGTCAGTCAGGTCTCTTTATATTTAGATGTGAACTTTGTTCTTTGAGAGGACAAAACATCTTTTAAAACATATTTCATTACTCAGTAAATAAAATCAATATTACTTAACTTTGTTTTTGTTTGTGGTCACTCGTCGCTGTATTGAGGGGCATTTGTAGGTTAGATACCACGTTGTTGTTTCTACGACGGTGAACAGAGTTTTCAGTAGGGATCGCTTCGATAAGATGCTCCGTTGTAGATCGTTGACGCAGTGGCGTTGAATCGGGTCATCAGCACATTTTATTTCGATGAAACGCTCCACGTGTATCCAGATTCATCATGAAAAACAAAAATGTATTAGAACAGGTACATGAGTTGTATCCCACTTCTGATAACAGCATAAGCACCAGGTAAATGAACAAGAGACTCTTGGCAGGAGTATCACGGTACCGGATCCAATCAATTAATGGGTTGGTCAAATCAAATAAAAGATAAGAATTCGTTTTGGCTTTGTATTTTCCATTTTACTTACCATTGATCATATTTAAATAGAAACACTGCTTGGTTCGTATTTACTGGTCAGTATAATATACATAGGTAGGTACACACATCAAGTTATCTACATAGTTACACAAATAATATGAAATAACAACATACCAGTTTCACGTGTCTTTGTATTTTCCATTTTACTTACCATTGATCATATTTAAATAGAAACACTGCTTGGTTCGTATTTACTGGTCAATATAATATACATAGGTAGGTACACACATCAAGTTACCTACATAGTTACACAAATAATATGAAATAACAACATACCAGTTTCACGTGTTACGGCCAGCGCTGTCGATACAAGACTGCCCATTGCAACGAATAGCAGCTCTTTATAAAGCCCACAGTCGGACAAGTACGGGAATCAATGTTCCGTCTTTAATTATGTACAATTCTGGTAATCGATCGTTGGAAAACTAATTACTATAGTGATATACGTTTCAAATAATTACTATTGAATTTACGTATGATTTTAGAGATTAAGATTATTCAAGTTCAAGTTTAAACAATAATCAAATCACGTCCTCTGCTTAATTGCAATGGAAACTATACGATCTAATATTGTAGGTATAAATTATAAATTAAATCATCAATTATTATCATAATATCTAAACCGGTCTTCAATTATTTATACCTACAAGTAAACGAGCAGACGCCCGACCACGTGTTACTTGTAAACAAACTGTTTTCAATTATAAAACATGATTGAAATGTACATACAAACATGTACATTTCAGAGATGATTCTTACAACTTCAAAATACATTTATTGGTAGGTGTAATTTAATGTAAGAGTATCTTACTTGACAGACATCCAACGTGGTGGTACTTTTAAATATGACATTTCACATTTAATCATGTTGAAATGCAATCACAATCTAACAAGTGCAGTCCTCTAATGTTTCAGAGGTGCGCTTGAAGCGAGAGGAAAGAAAGAAAGAAAGAAAATTTATTTATTTTACCACACGCACAACACTCACATAAAACAAGAAGACAAAAACAAAAATCTACTAAGTATAGGTATAGGTACTACAAGATCTTAGTGAATTGAAAACAAAAATAAATAAAACTGTTATAACCGTTGGTAAGATTATAGGTTGTGTAGGAAGTGCTTCCGCTGTGAGCGCAACTTATTATATGTTGACTTTTTCATGGTTTGGTTTTTGGAGTGATTAGGTTTGTGGGAAAAACGGCTGTTGAGTGAGGCACTGGTCAGTGAAAGCCTAGAGACAAACAGCAGGCTCCTGCGCCAGTGGGAGACTAGACTGGTGACTGAGACCTCCCTCCAGGAATGGCCATCGGGTCCTCTAATCCGGTCGCCAACCGGCACGATGGAGCATTCTGGGATTTTTCGCAAGGCGGCGGGCTAGCTTACTAGTTGGGCCCCCTACAACCTGCAGTCAGCCAGCGGAGAACCGTGCTTCGGATCCCGCTACCTTCCAAGCCTAGCCAACCGGCACACTTGCACTGCTGCGGTCTCTAAAACGCACATGCTGAATCCAGTGCACGAACTGCCGTGGTATTCGGGGCCGCATGAAGCCTCACGTGAATATTCACGATTTGCGCAGTAAGAAATCTGCACTCTGTAAAGTTCGGCGTGTAACGCGTATCGCGCAACGCGTGAATTAGATGACACAAATAGGAAGTGAATTGGCTCAAATCACGGTACACAGTGGAACGATTTTGAAAAAAGGTGGACGTAGGAACAAGTTTCGTTATTTCTGTCTAAAAAAAATTGCAACTGATAGGAAATTGTATGGTGATTAAAAGATATTCTATTAAATTTTCAAAAAAAGACACTCCTTTATAGGTTAAAATAATAGTTCAGAAAAAATGTATGGAAAGATTTATATTATATTGTTTTTCTCAGAAATAAGAAGTTTGTTCAAGAAAAAACCTATAATAGCTTAAAGTAGCTACCGTCTTCTACAAATGGGCATATAGGGTTCTGGACGGTTTAACCCTGCAGCATTGGCAGTTAAGGGGAATTAAACTCTTAAAAAATATTGTTTATTTTGATACGAGCATCTGATAGGAAATGTAGTGCTTGTTAAAAGTTATTCTATACAATTTTCCATAAAAATGAGTCTGTGATATTATAAAAATGTATTTCTGAAAAAATGCAATGAAATATAAATCAACATATTTTTTCTCGGAATTTTAAATCATAAGAAACTTACACTACTTAAGTTCTATACAACAACGAAATATTCGTTTTTGGCTAAACGCTGTTGCAGTGGTGTTTAAATGGGATCAAACTTTACAAATATATGATTTAATGTTAAATGTTAATGGAAAATGGTTCAATTTCTGTCATTCGCTCAGTCTTATCTAAGTAAAATGAATAAATCATAATAAAATCTAGTGTAAAAAACTTCTAAGTCTAACTATTGGCTTAGTAATTATCTCCAAATAATTTGCCAATTTTTCCGATACTCGACATTTCTGACCTTATAGGTAGGTACCCGATACTTTTCATTGCTACAGTTCTTCCACTTAGCATTACATTCATAAAAGTAATAAATCAATATACAATCTAGTGTCAAAAAGTACAAAGATCTAAGAGATTAAGAGATTGTCTCATTAATTATCTCCAAATAACTTAAATAACTTGCCAATTGTGTTGTTATATCCAAAAGGACTTGTAACTTAATCTTTGCCTCCGTTATTTCAACACCTTCTGTAGGATAGTATCTTTTTTTGGCTTCTAATATCTTGTAGTAGAAGGGCAATACAGATATGCTGGAATCTGATAACATTGTCCTCAGGGATAAGTATTTTCATTTCGTTAGATTTAGCGAAGTTGAAAGAGCAAGAGCACTATCTTCATCAGAGAAATCATCGCATCCAATGAATAAAATCAGAGTATCACAACAAAACTTTACAGATCTGTTAATATGATTTACCCTCTTACCATTTTAAAATAGTCCGGAATTCCCAGCAGCCATTTTTCATAAAACATATGATAGATATTTTAGTATCGATGTAACTAAAATATTTCCCAAATAAAGTTAATAATGACAAAAATCCCCTTAAAACTAGAAGCAACCTTCGTAAAACTAGTAATCACTTATTGGAAAGATCCACCAAATTATCAGTAGAACCATTTACCTACATTTTTCTATCATCTACATACATTAAATTCTACAGATAAGTTGGTGGGTTTCTAACAATGAAAGGAATCTAGTACCTTCCTACAAGGTCAGTCATTAGGCTCAAGTATCGGGACCATTATTAATAATACGTGGCAAATTATTTCAAGATAAGTAATAGGGGGCGTTCAAGTATTATGTAAGCGCTTGAGGGGGGCGGGGGGGTCTTTGTTTTGCTTATTTTTGATGACATGGTCGATATCGTGATTACGTCAGCAGTTATTATTTACTTATTTTACACAAATGGCAACCCATTAATTGTCTATGCTTGAAAATAAAACTCACATGTCGGGGATTCCCACAAATAAAGAATACGTTATAGGTACTCGCCTAGAAGCGAGTGGGGATTACCGCGCGCACTTGTCACGTCTAAATTTCTTCCGTCAATCTATTGTTTCGTTTCGATTCGAATGACGATTTGACGTATTATGAGCAAATCAAAGCAAGTTAATGTTTGTTTTAACCGGTGATCCTTTTTCGCCCAAGCTTAACTGTTTAACATGTCGTTTCAAATAAACAAATCCAAGTAATATCAAAAATTATTCGAAAGTTTTTAAAAATCTCATACAAATACAAAAGTACAAAATGTACAGAAGTTAGTTAAGCCTATTTGCTAACTACTGCTCACGAATCAATAAAAAAACAGAATACATTAAAAGAAAAATGCATATAGGTACCAATGATTAAGTAAGCATGGGAGGGGGGAAGAGGTTTGCTTACTTTTGCTTACACAGCTTACACAGAAGGGGTGGGCATAGTGCGCGTCATGTAAAAAGAACGCTGGCGGTCAAGCTTCTACAGGCGTTCCAGCGTTCTTTTTACATGACGCGTACTATAATGGTACATTATTTGTAGTAAACTAGGCAGGCACTCATTCAATGTATAGGTATACATCTCTTAAATAAGTAGAAAAGTAAGTAATCTCTTAAAAAGAACGCTGGAACGCCTGACGAAGCTTGACCGCCAGCGTTCTTTTAACATGACGCGCATTATAAATAGTTGTAAAAAATCTGCTTACGTAATACTTGAATGGCCCCATATGACAATCGCTAACTTTGTAGTTTTTGTCTCTAGTGACTCTAGAGTCTAGATGATATGGTGATTTACTTTTATGAAAGTAATACTCAGTGGAAGTACTGTAACAATGAAAGGTATCTGGTACTTAACCTACAAGGTCAGTCATTAGGCTCAGGTATCGGAAAAATTGGCAAGTTATTTGGAGATAATTATTAAGACTATAGCGATCTTTGTACATTTTGACACTAGATTTTATTTTGATTTATTACTATTATGAACGTAATACTCAGTGAAAGTACTGTAGCAATGAAAAATATCTGGTACCTACCTACAAGGTCAGAAATGTCGAGTATCGGAAAAATTGGCAAGTTATTTGGAGATAATTACTAAGCCAGTAGTTAGACTTAGAAGTTTTTTACACTAGATTTTATTATGATTTATTAATTTTACTTAAATAAGACTGAGCGAATGACAGAAATTGAACCATTTTCCATTAACATTTAACATTAAATCATATATTTTTAAAGTTTGATCCCATTTAAATACCGCTGCAACAGCGTTAAGCCAAAAACGATTATTTATTTTTTGTAAAGAACTTAAGTAGTGTAAGTTTCTTATGAAAACCTTTTAAAATTCCGAGAAAAAATATGTTGATTTATATTTCATCGCATTTTTCAGAAATATGTTTTTATAATATCACAGACTCATTGTTATGGAAAATTGTATTGAATAACTTTTAACAAGCACTACATTTCCTATCAGATGCTCGTATCAAAATAAACATTTTTTTCAAGAGTTTAACCCCCTTAACTGCCAATGATGCAGGGTTAACAGAACCCTATATGACCCATTTGTAGAAGACGGCAGCTACTTTAAGCTATTGTTGTTTTTTTTTAACAAACTTCTTATTTTTGAGAAAAACAATATAATATAAATCTTTCCATACATTTTTTTCTAAACGATTTTTTTAACCAAATACAAATACAAATACAAATACAAATGTTTTATTTACAAATAATAGTGGCTATTGATAATTAACAATGGGTACCGCACTAGGACAAGCCTGTATCGCGGATACCCGGACTAAAATTGACAAGAAAGTTTATTTATGAAGAGAAAACAATATGCGAGGCAAACATTGCAAAAACTAAATTTAAACAGTACCATAACAAAAAATGGGCGAGTGAAAGAAGATTAATTGCGTGTAAGGGTGAGTGTGAGAAGGTGTATAGGAGGGTGTGGGCGGGTGAGCGCGTGTGTGAGGCACTCCTGCTAACACCAGTCTCATAAGAGTCTGGGTATCACAGGAGTAGCCACCGTGTGTATGTATTTGGGTGTGTATGTTGAGTGTGTTGGAGTTTGTGAAAGTGTGGGTGTGTGGATGAGTGGATAAAACATGGTATAAATTATGTGATGTGTGAACTTATGAAGAAGTGCCTTTTTTTGCAAATTGAATAGAATATATTTTAATCACCATACAATTTCCTATCAGTTGCAATTTTTTCAGACCGAAATTACGAAATTTGTTCCTACGTCCACCTTTTTTCAAAATCACCCCACTGTGCGGTACCCCGAATACCATAGCTGCTCAAACCACTAACGTGCCAACTTATAAAAAGTATTGTGTGTTCACACTAGTAACGGTTTGGCAACGTCGCTTTTAAACTTTTGCTGACGGAGCGGCAACATATCAAAGTAAAAGTCAAAAAGTATTTTATTCATTGAAATCACAAGGATCATTTTGAATCGTCTTAAAAAATAAATTTACATTTACTCCTGTTCCAACGCAACCAGACCTAGAAGAATCAGGCAACAAACACGGTCTGTTTTTCTTTTGATGATCCTGCTTACTATTAGGTGGGGAGCCTCTGTGTAGAGCCTCGAGAACAAGTGGAAGCTGATTCAAAGAAAAAAACGAAAATCAACTTAAAAGCCTTCCTTAGGTAGGCAGTCAAAAGTAAGATGATAGAGAAAATCAGCAAAAGTTCATAAGGCAGCACACTCTACGCTTGATATACTCATAAATAACACATATTACAGTCCAGTCGGCAGGTGGTTTCAGATGGAAAAAGGTCAAAAGCTAATGAAACTTTGGGAGGTTGTTCAGGGATAGTTAATTAACATTTTCCCAAGTTTTGGACCTCGAGGACCATGTGCGAAAAGTGGAGGGGGGGGGGGGGGGGGGGGGGGGGGGGGGGGGGGGGGGGAACTGCACCTTCCTCCGGTTTTTTCTCAATAACTTTTTTCTCTTACATCCCACGGCAAAAGTACCAGCTACTTTTTTGTAGAACGTTAAATTTACTATAATTTGGACTAATAAAACATGTTTCTATGTCAATAGATTATCGAGATATGGCGATGTGTGTTTTTTTCTAAGTACATCAACTACGTGCAGAGACACTTTGGTAGCAATGTGATTGTTGTCTTTGATGGATACCCCACTAAATCCGGCTATCAAAGCACCAAAGCAGCAGAACGAGCTCGCCAGTCTGCATTACAAGCACCAACCAAAGTCGTGTTCTCCTCATCTACTATGGTGACAATAGCACAAGAAAAGTTCTGGCAAAAGATCACAATATGAGAGCATTCATTTCGATGTTGATGACACAAATGGTGGATGCTAGCATCGAAGTGAAGCAGGCATTTGAGGACGCCGTGATCATGGTGGTGGGGATGGGGTTGAGAAGAGAAGACTGAGTCCCTGCAGAAGACTGCTTCCACCCCCAATTAGTGGGATACAAGTTGACTTCCCGCCAGTTCAGCAATTGCTTGGAGGTAGCATATTGACGACCTCTGTGGCGCGGCGGGCGAAGGTTGGCCTGCGACGCAGGAGGTTGCGGGTGCGATTCCCGGAACATTTGTTCATTTTGTTCATCGGAACAAATATTTGTGCGATCGCAGATATTTGTTCAGGGTGTTCTGGGTATTTTCTATGCATAATAAAAAATATCTATCTATGTAATATATTGTATTAAGTATATCAGTTATCTAGTATCCATAACACAAGCTCTGCTTAGCTTGGGGCTAGATAATGTTGTGTGAACTGTCCAGCATTATTTATTTATTTATTTATCTTGCTGCATGGTGGCCTGTGGCAACTTCTTTATGACTGGTTTTGATTATCTGTCGTTTTTGAGAGAACCGCCGGGCCTTAAGGTACCAGTTTGGTTTCAAATGAAAGCTACAATAATTTACTACAACTTCATTAAAATAATTTTTGACGTGGGATGCATATTTTAGAATATATTTCACAAAATAGGTAAAAATTTCTTAAAAAAACACTTAGGAGAAAAATTGCCTATTTTCGAAGAACTTTATCTTGGGAACCAATGGCTGTATAGATCTCGCCTTAGTGTCAAATTGTAGAAAATTTAGTCTACTTTAAAAATATGCCTGTTGACTATACCGGTCAGACCCTTCCTTGACTAAGATATTGAGCAAAAACTGAAAAAAAATATAAAATTTCATGATTTTTTGAGCCGCTCGCTCAGCACTTGGAAAATATGGTTTTTTAATAGTGGTTAAGGTATTAACAACATATAAAAAATCAGCGTGACCGGAACTTTTGTAAGCACGACCCCTTTTTCATGTTTAACTTGACTGCACTATAATATGAATACCAACATGATGATGTGAATGTTTGGTTTTCATCAGAGAAGAAAATCAGCTTTTGAGATCTGGTTTGGGTGGAGGGGTTTCCAAAGTAGGTGATTGTAACCAGGAACCATAATTATAATAACATTCCATCATTATTTGGGTATAACCATGGTATAACAGAAGAAATAAGGTGGAATTTAGCATTTTTTGGCACATTTTAGAAAATTCTAAAACAATATTTTTTCGAAGCGCCATATCTCGGTAACTTATCAACATACAATCAAGTTTGAATAATCAAAATTATAGTAAATTTAACGTTCTACAAAAAATAATTAGTACTTTTGCCGTAGGATGTAAGGAAAAAAAGTTATTGAGAAAAAACCGGCGGAAGGTGCAGTTTCCCGCCCCCTCCTCTTTTCGCACAGGGTCCTCGAGGTCCAAAACTTGTTTTTTTTATTTAACCATCCCTAAACAACATCCTGAAGTTTCATTAACTTTTGACCTTTTTCCACTACTTTACCCCACTTTTTACGACCTGCCGACTAAAACATCACTTTTATTATTTAGCGCCATCTCTATCATGTTTACTTACTATCTTAGACAAAACTCTTGTGTTTGAAGGTCAATTTAGCGCCATCACTGTCATCTTTAATTAAACTGGGTGCTCTGCTGCATAAAAGTATCTCGCTACGATAATAGATGTCCGTGCAAAATACACTCACACATTTGTAAAAAATGTCGTATTTCAAACCTGTTTTAAAAATTCCCTATTGTATATTTTTGTTTGGAACGACCATTCGCGATAACTATTATCATTAGGAAGTCTACAAAATAAGTCAATTTATAAAATGACCATCTGTGGTTTGAGTAACGGCCTAAAGTATTTTGTATGGGCAAGGAAACTTGAACATTCACCTTAAGGACAATGAAATCTTGGTAGTCAACTCAATCTAAGGACTTTCATTCAGTAATATCCAAAAGATTAGTATTTGTTTTTGACGTTACCTCCTCCACTCATTTTAGATATAGGTACTTAAGTACTTCTAGGTGGGAATAATAACGTGCTCCTAAAATGACGTGGGCAGAATCCAGAATAATTATTATTGCTTATAGCTTGCGAGATGAATTCATGGGATGAATATGGACGCACCCGTTCTACTGCTAGAAATAATCTTCCAAAATAAATCATCATCTACCTAACATATTAAGTTTTTTTCGAGGCATATTTTGATTTAATAGATCCCTGCCAAACTGAAACTGCTTTTAATTTATTACAATGGAGAAAGAAGAATACCTATCTTTCAGTCGGTTTTATTATTGTTGTTATGGTCAGCATATAAGGTACCTAGTAAACAATACATTTTGATAACATATCTGTCTGACCTTTAAGCAATATATAACAAACTATGGCAGGTTTTATTGATAGTTGATACTTGTGAACAGGTTGAATACCCTTTTTATATATGGAGCATAGCCAATAACAAGGATCAAGGTTTTAATTTTGTATGTTTTTTTTTTTTCAGTTAACATTATATTAGTCGCATGTAATGGATCAAGAGAGGAAAGTAGGTAACCACAGTTCTAAACTTGTATTTTTTCGGAACTCGTCTATTTTCGACGATGTCGTATCCATACTACTCTCTCCCAAAATACACATCAAATTGAATAAACCAGCGCATATGTGAATCAATAGAGCATGTTGGCTGGGTCTGATGTTTCCACAGCCAACAAATAGGTCCACATGCTCCGCAATTAGGACTAAGTTCTACATCCTATACTATTAAACAAGCAATATTTATATACCTACCTATTTGTAATCACGTTCTCGAAAACGGCTCTGACGATTTCGATAAAATTTGCTATATAGGGGTTTTGGGGGCGACAAATCAATAGGTCAATCATTAATCATAACCAAATAAACAAAAAAAAAAAAAAACATTTCTGGGAAAAAATAACCAGGAAAAGGCGTTTTCCAAATTTAAGTTAAGTAAATCTGCGAGTTCAGTTTTTTGGATGGGTGACCGCTTTTTTGCGTTTTTTTTAAATAATAATTCTAAAATCCGATCTGAGCTCAATACAAAGCTTTTAGAAGTAGTAGTAGAGCTTTTCAAAAGTTCATTCGGGGAAGTACTACCTCCATACCTATTTCTGCCATGCTAAAATGGCCTAGTTGCGGAGAAAAGTCTGCGTTACAAGTACAAGTACCCATTTCTGCAGCAAAGCAGTAGTGCTCGCATTGCTGTGTTCCGGTTTGAAGGGTATGGGTGCCGGTGAAATTACAGGCATATGAGACATTTCATCTTTACGTCTCAGGGTGGCAGGTGCATAGCAAAGCCACATAGCTCTAATATGCGTCCTAGTTGGACGTGACCAATGAGGTAATGCATTGCAGCATATATTGCTATGAGGCAGCAGCGGTTACCGCTTAACATCAGGTGAGCCATTTGCTTGTTCTGTCATAAAAGCAGATTTTAAAAAACCTCGTTCGCACTAGATATTGATAAAAAAGATCTAATGGGCATATGCTCGAAGAGAGCCATTTCTAGTCTGATAGAGTACAAGAATATGGTTCTTCATTGTGCACTGAGTCTTTCACAATCACCGTGCTTTAGGAATTATGACGGCCCTGAAAAAGGTCTCATGACCGTGATGAAATTACAAGCATTTGTCACAAAAGTTTTTATGTCTGGTCTGATGAAGATGATGTGGATATTGCAGGTGTGCTATGCAGCAGATACCGCTCAACATCAGATGGGACACCATCCATCATTTAATTATCATCAGCCCATAGAAGTCCATTGATGGCAGACCTCCAAAGACAGGTCACACAAACATAATAAATGTACTATACGGCCCTACCTACCTCCACACTTTCAGATTAAACAGAAATTGGCTTACAGCAGTATGAATATAATTGGATCTAGGATAGGACGTTGAAAAGCGTTACATAATAGAACATAGATTGTTAAATGTAGAATATTATTTCCCACAATTTTGAAGTTACAAATTTGAAGACTTACCCGCCAAGGTGAATCTATCCATATAATTGATGAGGTTGACAAAACACAGTATTCCCACGGTCATATATTCGACGATAGTTACATCTCTCAGGGTTTCACGTCTTCTCGACTGCTTCTCCTGAAGCAGCGCCGTGGCCGAGTCATTGTCACTGTTTATTACTAACTGCTGGTTAGAAGTGTTCGGAGTTATACCACTCTGGTCCATCGTGTCCACAAGCACTGCCGTAAAAACGGAAACGAAATGAACGAAAGTTTCACACGACCAATCACTTTCAAAACTTTGAATACCGATTTCTTTCAAATCTTAATAGGTTAGATATTTTTTAACTATCAATTTATCGTAATCTAAAACTAAAAACACTAGTTACAAAAAATAATGTCCATAAATTACGAAGATATAACCGAAAGAAACTCAAATCATATTTTAACGCTCTACGTATTTTTACGAATAAAATAAATCCGTGTCATCAACGTGAAGTCCGTGACGTGAATGTTTTTTATTTCTTCAATTCAACCGACCGACCGACCGCCAGACTGACATGACATGTCACATGACATAGTTGAAACGATGACTTAAATGAATGAAGTTGACTGAACTTGACTGACACTGACAAAGAACAGAGAACTGATTGTTTAAAACGTGACATTGGCGAAATTGTGGTCTAGAGTCCGCGCCACGACTGAAGCCCAACGGCCTTTTGAGGAACTAACGGATAACAGAGGTAGATTTTTGCTTTTGCACTTTTGCGCATATAAACTAGCGCTCCAGTCACCGGACTTCAGTCGTGGTGGCGCGGACTCTCTACTCCACAAGGGCCACTTGTTCAAGAACAACTGAACCATTGCGCATGGGGTGCGGCGGCGTTGCATTCCAGTTCCCACTGAAGACGCCTCATCTCTTGTAGCTTGCTTATCTTATTCGTCCTATTATTTATTCTGTGATAATATTACATGACATTCCTCCGAAGCCATTATATGAAGAAGAAGAAGAAGACTGCTGTGTTGGCTGCAGTTGGCTGCTGTACTTAATACGTAGTATTTGGTTTTCTCATTGTTTTTCTATGCTCATAGAAAAAAAATACGGCCAAGCGCGAGTCAGACTCGCGCATGCATGAAAGGTTCCGTACCATTATCTATAAAACGGCAAACAAAAAACTCGTTTGTTGTATGGGAGCCCCCTTAATTATTTATTTTTAAAGTGATTAGACAACTAAATATTCTATAAATATTTCAAGCGTCTACCTTTTGCCGTTATCAATATCGAGCAAAAACATCAAGTTTTTCGTATGGGAGCCCCCTTAAATATTTATTTTATTCTTTTTTTAGTATTTGTTGTTATAGCGGCAACAGAAATACATCATCTGTGAAAATTTTAACTGTTTAACTATTACGGTTCATGATATACAGCCTGGCGACAGACGGACGGACAACGGAGTCCTAGTGATAGGGTCCCGTTTTACCCTTTGGTTACGGAACCCTAAAAACTACGGGTGCCGTTCATCGTACTGTGTGTGTGTGTGTGGTGGGTGCAGTGTTGCCAACTCAGTGGAATATCCACTAGTTCTGGTGGTTTAGACTATCCTATTAGCGAGTAAATATTGGATTTAGTGGCTAGTGGATTTTTCTAGTGTCTATGATTGCTTCAGTTAGTGGTAAGGCACTACAACAACCACTAATCACGCACTAGTACAATTAACAAAAATACTCAGTTATACATGAATATTTAAGATAAATGATTGAATAAGGGTACATTTTTTTTGTTGTGTAGGCAGCACAACAGAACTAAGGAGTTGGTTTTAGGGAATTCCCTTGATTAATTAGTCAGTTTCTTAAACAATTTTGATTAGGGACTTCATTTATATGGGAACTGGGTAAACTTTGATTTGATTCAAAGGGTTACTGTATTTTTCTGGTTTGTCTATAACTTATTACCTGTGACTTATTAGGAAATAAAGGACTTCATAATGACAAAAAATAAGTATCCTATTTAATCTAAAGGTCATTATCGCATTTTAAAATATTAACTTACGCACTTTTTTTTCTTTGTCTATGGTTTTCCGCCAACGTTTAGTGGTTTTCTGGTGGTTTGATGGTTTTAGTGGTTTTATGGTGGGCCATGAGGGCACATTTGGTGGGTTCGTAAAAATAAAATTGGCAACACTGGGTGGGTGGGTGTTGTGAACTAAACTACTGTCATAAAGTAAACTACTGTGCAAAAAAGAATTCTTAAGCGATTTATTTCTTTGTTTAGTATACTTACTACCTAGTTATTTATACGTAATTGCGAACAAACTAAACGGAAATACTTAATTTAAAACATGGCAAAACTCCTTTATGCTATCGTACTTCTTTGTTGTACTATTACTATTGCGAAGAAACGTGATGGTGAAGACAAGCCGGCTTGGGCCAAAAAAGATATTCGTGACTACAGCGATGCTGACATGGAACGGTGAGTAAGAAGGAAACTAATTCGCAGCTTAAAATACCGATCAACAAATATCCCAACATCGGCTTTCCAGGGTACCTAACCACCTAATGGCAACCTGCTGCTTTTATAATTTCTTAGGACATGTTTGGAAAATTCACCCCAAATCGATACTTATAATTACCCTGTGTTTACCCTGCATAAGGTTATCGCATTACTTTATTCCCACAATAACATCAGCCACAACAGTTTTAATTGTTTGTCAAGTAGTTATTAAGTAAATAAGTTTTTGTTAAGATGGTTGCTTTCTCTTGAGGCGCGAAATTTAAAAAAAATCGTTTTTTTTGGTCATCACAGCTCATCAACACTTCTTCAGACTGAAGCACAATCATAGATAGATAGATAGAATATTCTTTATTGCACAAAACAAACAATGTACATAGGCGAACTTAATGCTAAGAAGCATAGCTAACGGAAAATTAGTTTTCGCTATCTGAAGAAGTGTTGAAGAGCTGTGACGAGCAAAAAACACGAAAAAAATTGAATTTCACTCCACAAGCGAAAGCAATCACCTTAAGTATAATTTCTTACAGGCTATTGGACCAATGGGAAGAAGATGAAGATCCTCTCCCTGAAGACGAATTACCAGAGCATCTAAGAAAGCCACCATCCATAGACATGAGTAAAATGGACATGTCTAACCCAGAAGCAGTTTTGCAGGCAACTAAAAAAGGCCAAACTCTGATGATGTTTGTTACTGTGGCCAACAAGCCAAAACGCGCAAGAGCTGAAGAGCTTACAAAAATCTGGCAGACAGGCTTATGGAGCAATCATATTCAGGCTGAAAGGTAATAAATAGTACATAATATATATGTATACAAGGGCACAACTTTTTTCCCGAAGGGCTAGGAAGAGCCACAATGGCCCCCTTTTCACTCTGTGGTTGTAGGAATAATGACACAAAACCTGATTTTCAAACTATGTAAATAACAATTGGATGGTTTCTTTAAAAATTAATACCCTTCAATGTACTTTGTCTGATTTAACACACAGGCTGATGGTTAGCCCAGCTACTGGGATGTACCTGGCCTTATTTTACGGGACTCATGTTTCATACCAAAATTTACAACCTATGCAGGACTTGGACCAGCATCCTCTAACTTAAATGCAGCTATTAGAGTTAGACCAATCTAAAACTGCACACCCGTCCAACACTTTTATTTCGCACTTGACACAAGGTTGACGTTTGAAAATAATCCTTGTGGTAACGGAATAAGAAATATTTTGATGTAATTAAATTGTGGGCTGTTCTGTCACACCCAGTGCACTCATACTACGCATTAAAATGCATAATCTAACATAAACTGCACGGCCTGAACAATAGATGACTCTGCTAGTATGAAACCCCCTATTCAGCCACAGATCTGTGGAGCGGCTTACGGGGTGTGGATTGTGTGATTGTGGATGTGGGCAGAGAGTGGCTCTGTACTATATTCTGTGATTCAGTTTTAGATTAGTTTATCTCTACCATTTACTCCATACCAGCCAGCAAACCAGTGATGTATCAGTAATTATGTAGCTCTTATCAACTCTTGAATCATTCCTTGTTCTTCAGGTTTGATAAGTAATTTTTTGACGCTTTTGTGTTTTTACAGATACCTAATTGATGATGACCGAGCTATATTCATGTTCAAAGATGGATCTCAAGCATGGGAAGCTAAGGCGTATCTTTTAGAACAAGACGAGTTGAAAGAAGTCCAGTTGGAAAGTCAAACTTACCCAGGAAAGAACCCTGATGTTAAAAATAAGGCTATTAGAGATGAATTATAAGATCTCCAACAATTACTTTGATCACAGAACTGAAAAACTCACTCACTACTGTAAATCTCTCAGGCTTTTTTCAACAAACCTAGAAAGTACGAACAGACATGCTCATTACTAGCACAAAAGCATGCTTTTATTGAGCAAGTGCTCATTAGTAGCATGTGTGTAACAACATTGCTAGTAATCAGCATGTTTATTATGTGCATGCTACCTGAGGCGTGGGTGGGAGGGGGCATGCTAAGCAGCAAACGAGCATGCTTATTGCTAGCAAATGTGAACAACTGCAGAGCTTACTCATTACTGGCATGCTTTTTAAGGAAGCTAGTAATGAGCATGTCTATCAGTACCTTTACTCATGTAGATACACCATGGCCAAAAATGGGCTACCTTGTGGTGAGTTAGGCATTGGGTTGGAAAAACATTAGACAATTAAGTACAACAAAATCTGTTACCCAGTCAAATGAGTTGCAGTCTGAATTGCCGGATAAATTCTGTTTGTTTATGAGATGGCAGGGCAGCCCCCATATCAGAGTTTCGCAGCAACCATTGTAATGAAGATCGTGGCGACGATCGTCCATGTGCCACGTAATAACTAACCATGAATCTATGCCAGAAAAGGGACAGATTAATGGCTTGTTACTATGCAGTACACGGACGAGTGGTGTCACGGTCATTGTTACGATGGTGTTAGTAAAACTCGGACTTGGCGGTACTGCAATGTGAACAGGTAGAACAAGAATCAATCTAAATGTATCATCTCCCGTGTAAATGTAATGTAATTCTATGTGAAATATGTTTAAAAGAATCTTGTTTGAAGGCTGATTAACTAATTGTTAGAGATTTATTGCAAAAAAATATGCCAACATTATTTTAAAGTAGTCAAATACACTAACTAGTAGGACTTGTCTCAAACTGCCCCCTGGTAGTAATAGGATATTATGGGTCTGAAGGATATCAGAGGGTATCCTTCAGTGGGATTATATTTGTAAGCCTACATTATGAATTTTACTTATATGTTCTTGTGAAATAAAAGTAATTTATTTTCTTTTATTTATGTTTTTATTTATAAAAGTATGCATCTCTTTTGATAACAAATTTTTGTTCCACGTACTAGCATAACTTCTTCAGAATTTAAACAAAAGTAATTTTAGAAGGCATCAGTGGCACGAAAATGTTCCTCATCGATGGTAGAATAGATGTGACCCTCACCACACATCCATTCCAGGACATTCCTGAAACAATTACAATCATAATTAGTATATTGTAGTGTTGGCATCTGGTTCCAATCTGAAAGTTATGGGTTTAAATCCTGGGCATGCACCACTTCATTTATCGACTTTATCACCTTTGATGACCAACATATTCGTTGTGAGGAAACCGGCATGCCCAAGAACCATAAACCTGTAGGCATGTAACATCCACCCTTATTATGCTAGTGGTTGATTAAAGCCCATTTACTCTCACCAAGAGTAGGCCTTGAGTTCAGCAGTTGAAATATTATGGACTGATTATATTAAAGTTATATGATTATAGTAAGTTGGGAGTGGAAATAGGCAGGCCATATTTGCAGCTCACAGGACAGACTACAACTAGGGAATAAAGTTTTTCAAGTGGAGATTAAAACTAGAAGGACCAGGATGGTTCTGCTTGATAGACAAATGAGTGAGTCTAACCAATCTGTCAATCGAGTGGTAGAATCAGTGGCAACCTTATTCTAATTCAAAGTGTAGATAAGATGTGCACTGACGTCCCATATTGGAGTGTATTGTGCATTGTCCACCTGCTCACCTGTCAGTCAGTGATGATGATGATGATGATGATGATGAAATTACAATTTCTTTAATTGTTATTGTGTGGAATATGTATAGTTTCAGTAAAAGAACCAGTGAACTACTTATGTGAATACACCAAAAATTAATTTACTTACTCAAACTCCACTTGTGACAACCGATCCTTCAATGTAGCATACATATCCTGCTTGCTGATGCCCTGTTCCAGAGTAGAAGCTCTGATCAGGTTGAAAACCAGCATCTGGCGAGGGTTTAGTCCGTTCACAGAAGCATTGTCATTCATCCCCACCATGGAGTTAGCTGGCAGTCCACTATTGAAAGTTGGGTTGGTACTGTCAGCCACTTTTTCCTGAAATTAAATCATAAAACTTCTGTTAGAGATTGTGTTGGCATTTTTTTTACAACTAAAAATGACTGAACAAGCAGATAAGATTAGCCTAGAATTTGCTGTTTTTAGGGGCTTTGGATTTTAATTGACCTCAAAAGTAAATGGACTATGGGTCACCGCTCATCAGAGTCTGAAAAAAAGAGAGACAAAATGCAGAGGGACAATTCTGACAAGTTTTATCTGTCCATTGCTGCTTGATTATTGAACACATTTGAAAGAATATAGTGTGAACCGGCAGTGTATCAAATTCATTTGTCCTCGTTTAAATTCTCAAAGGTCCCATATTTTGGAGTTCATAGTGTATGGAATACTAAGAGTCCATTGTAGAGTTAGTAGTATGTAGAATGGGTATAAATTGTATGGGTGTCTTAAGAGATTTGATGTCAACTTGTGGATTAGATTTATCTGAGAATACAGTCCCAGGTTTTATTTGAATTGGCAAATTTCATCAGTCTTTATCAGCCATACACAGGTTAGACACATACACTGCTAGATGAGGCCTCCTTCATAGAATAGGGGGTTTTGCTATAATCACCACCCTTGACAGGGGGCTTGGTTTTCAGTATTAGTGTCACATACTCAGGTAGACGTTGCTGCCCATCCCCTGGTGAATCCTGAGTACCTTTTACGACAACCACAAGAGGAGTCAGAGGAGTCCTTTCTAAGGCCGAGACAACCATGGCTTGTTGCTAGTGGTTAAAGCATAAATGAGGTAACAAATATAAATCCAAAGTTACAGCATCAAAGTTGATTGTATTACAATAACTTGCAAAAAAAAATACCTTTTTAGACTCTGCTTCCATCTTCACTTTGTTATTGATACACTGCAGGTAGTGGAATGTAATGGCATTCACATCTGTTATGGGCAATATTTTGAATGCCATCAATACTTTCTTGCCCTTATTTGTTTTCACATTCCCGTAGATTTGCACATAGTTGTTCACTTCAACTTTTGGTACAGATTTATCCTGAAACACATGGAACAGGTATCAGAAATAAACTACTCAGGTAATTATTAAAATTTGGTCTAGCTAGATTAAGAGCCACCACAAGCATGTGATGTGAACGCAACACCTAATCATACATAGGACTCCACGAAGGGAAAGGCTGGGATTAAAAAAAAAAACTTCCAGCAGATTAGCAGTCAGTAGTTTAGAGGAATCATATATAAGTAAATGATAGTTTTGAAGGGCTTACATCTTCATCCATAGATTCTTGGTCCAACCAATGAACAGCTCTCATTCTCCCTGTCATGTCTTGTATTGTGTAGGTGATTTTAGTGCTCTGCATTCGAATATTCCTTACACGTGCCACTATAGACACTATTTGAATCTCCGTTCCCCATATTATGACACCATCATCTCCACTGTGTAAGGCTTGTTTGATCACTATTGGCGCCGTACGAGAGGCACGTCTTCCCTGCACAAAGTATAAGTTGGTTAGAGATTTAGATAGTAGATAAATAGAGTCAAGGATAATACGGAATTATTTACTCTTGTTGACTTACGGTTTTTTGTGGTTGATTAGGAGTATTCGCATTTCCAAATTGGTTTCCAGAGCTGTAGAAACCACCACCAACCGCTGACTGGTCTGAAATGTTGAGATGGTTCGTAAGTTGCTGATAACTGCTACTTTTAGATATGTAGACTGTGTTTTTTAATGGATACTTACCATTCCACATCTTTCGGAATCAAATATATTTGCCGAACTACAAATAAAAACTGATAAAAAAAATCGTTTTGCAAGTCTTTTCTTGGATTTTGGACAGATTTTTGTTTGACATTTCTCGATAAAACCGATAACCGAAAATGAGCGCGTGTTTTTTTTTTAAATATCTTATTGAACAACAGAAACAAGCAATCCAGAATGACCGTTTTAAAAAAAAGTGATCTACTAAAATCATTATGTTGCCAGTACTAAATAATACCAAAGTTCAAGCTGGATTATACTAAAAATATACCAAAACTAACTTTCCCCGCTGGATCGTGAAAGAAGAACAAACAAACAAACAGATATGTTAAAATTGGATTTATTATAATCTTCTATTTATTATATTTATTAAAAAATCTTGTCCAATACTGACTATTTAGAATTTATATAATTTATATAATTGTATGTGTTATTACACATACAATTATATTTACACATATTAATTATTCTAAATAGTCAGTATTGGACAAGTTTTTTTTTAACATGTTACAGATTGCTTATAGTGCATTTTTTTTATTTTTTTTTTTCGATCGCATGTTTTTATTGTGTACAAATGTATTCCATCTATGGAAAAAAATACAGGCAGCACTTTAAATCATTCCGAACCATAAACTATTGAATACTTTTCTATATTTTGATAGAATCTGTGAACTGTGTTGGTGCATCAGTGAGTGTTTTGTTGACAAACTTTGAAACAAACAAAAAATAGTGCGGAAAATACGCTAAAACATTTTCTAAGTTAAAAATTGTACCCAAAAATACCAGATTTTGAAATTATACCAACAAAAAACTAGATCAGTTTTACGGAGCCCAAATTATACCAATTTAGTACTGAAAATACCAAAAACGGTCACACTGAAGCAATCCTTATTTCTGACAACATACGAAAACAAAGCGTGTCCCAGGCCACAGACTACTAAGAGATACTATGTCTACGGTGTCTAACCTCGGATTAAGAACTAACTTAATCCGAGGTCTACGTATTCCGTAGCCCAGACCCGACTTCACCCGACTGACTGAATGCCAAATGCCAATGGAAGCACGGTACTCCAGCAGAATTTGTTTTTCATGAATAACTCAGAAACTGCTGAAGGCTCAAATGTCGGATCTCGGAAACATTTCCAGGAGACTAAGCACTAATTATTCGTGCTATTCACATCCTCAAAGGAGACAAGATTTTGCTAGGATAACGCACGAAACAAAGCTACAGACCATTCATCCACCGTAAGTTGGCACCTGCCATGGAGTATTTACAGGTGCCATCATACGGTGAACGCAAGGTGAACGAGTAGTACCACAAGAAACTGCGGAGAATTGGAATATACATAGACGTAGAATTTTTTCGCTACGCTAAATATAGATAAATTTAAATAAATGTACATACTAGATCTATGGGAATATACACCAGCCAGAGTTTGTGAGCGCCATACAAAACCCGCAATGTATTCCAAATTCTAACAATGAATCAAACATAAACATACCACCATAGACAAGCCAACAAATATTGTAATGTCAATGTCAAACGGGTCATTGATTTGTTGTGGTTTTTGTATTTTGAAAACAAACGAATTTCACTCTAATTCAAGGTTTTTTGTTGGTTTTCTTTCATTCATTGCACTAGTGAAAAACAGTAATGTTTGTGTGCTAATTTATAAGCGAAAATGGCTTGCAAACCTATTCATAAAGGGAAATATTACGTAACTTTTAAACGTGGTTTTGAAGACAACAAGAGGGACATCACTGTTTCAGTGGAAAAAGTGTTTGAAAGTGATACCTTGGTAATTTTTTACTCCTACCTTTTTACCCGCGGTATCACCTTAGTTTGACACAAATGTTTTATACAAAAAAAGCTTCCTCGAAATCCTACTCGACATTCGTTTCGTTTCGTTTCGTATGAGGTAGTGCTGGCCTCTGGTGTCGGAGTTTGTCAAGCCGCCCGAGGGCCTCGACATTGAAAACCGCATTCAATTACCTAGGTCTTTAGCACTCGAGTTCTAGAGTTCTCGAGAGTCTATAAAACAAAGATACTCAACTTCTTAATTATAGCGAGGCAGGTTAAAGCAATGGGCCCATTACTATTAAGTTGAGACCACAAAGACCCTTGGAGATGTTTGTAATTTTACTCTTTACGAATGAATAACAATTTTTTTATTTGAGGTCTTATTTGTTTGAATGCTCCTTGTCCTGCTTATACTAGTAGTAATTAGTAGTGTACCTAGTACAGGTAGAAATCTATACTCACATTAGTTAGGGACACATTATTGGATCATTGTCAGTGGTTTTTCCATAAAACTTATAGAAATTATGATAAATACACCTTAAGGACGAGGGTAGGGGGTATTCTCCTCTATTGCATTGTAACTTAAACTTTTTTTACCAGAAAATATCCCTATCAGATGAAGACAATCCACAATTTCTGTGTGTGCTGACAATAACCCGCGTTGACTATGAAGACCTGAAGAAACAGCAAGGCTTACTGGTGGATTTTGATAACTTTCCTTCCCAAGTTGTGAGGTTGTTGCAACAATGTGCATCAAACAATATGTAAGCTACTACTTATTTTAATTATTTATTTTCTAGTAATTGTTATCATTTTAGCAACAGAAAAGCCCCATGTATACCAGCTAATCTCACTAATATCATAAATTACAAAGTTATGATGTTTGACTGTTTGTTACACAATCATGCCGAAACAGCTGGACCGATTTGTGTGAAAGTTGGTACATGGATAGATTATGACCTGGATTGAGCTATAGGCTAATTTTTATACGAAAAAACAAATATTTGTACGATCTGCAGATATTTGTTCCGGGTGTTCTGGGTATTTTCTATGTATAATAAAACATATTATCTGTCTATGTAATACAATACAAATACAAAATGCTTTATTTGGAACAAAAACATGGGTACAGTTGTATTGAGTCCGATAATAAACGCAGAAGTTTTAAATAAAACTGTGTGGTGAATATTAACGCCCTCCTCCGAATTACAATTTCAGAGTTCCAATAGTGAAGCTAAAGAAAACAAAACTAATACTAAAATAATAAACAAACAGAAATAATTAAAAATAACACAACAGATAATAACAGTAGTACTTACTTAGATATTTAACTGAAAGTACTGCGTGAAGTAGGTATGTGTGTGAAGTAGCTTGATAAGGTGGGTTGTGTTGTTGGAAGAGTGAGTAAGGGTGTGTAGGTAAGTTGGTGAGTGAGTGGGTGTGTGTGAGCGTGTAGGTGTGAGTGCGTGTGAATGGGTGTGAGTGTGGGTGTGTGTATTGTGTGTGCATGAGTTAGTGTGTAAAAAGAGTTGGATTGGCAATGAATGGTATAATAAAGTGTGGTAAAAATAACTATTCTTTAAACTTTAAAAGGGCTTCTGTATCTTCGTACGACAAAGATAAAAGCCATTGGAGGCATTTCGATTTACAGGTAAAGTAGGGTAGGGGATATATGTTAATTTCTTTGTTAATTCTGTTGTACAGCGAAGAGCTTAAGTAACAAAAATGGCGACTGGCCAATGCAGTACGCCGTTGTTCAGTTATGCAAACCTTGTCAGATCTACGTTTGGAATTTATTTTAATAGGATCATAAACAAGTTGCGACTGTTTTTTTGCGATTGTTTGCAAGATGAACAATTGGCGGACACTTAGAACCTGGCAGAACGAATAAAGTTTAGCCGTTGGAAACCATATTGGTTTATTTGTAAGGACCTTGAGGACAGCTCTCTGAGCCCGCTCAAGTCTAATCATCAGGGATTTCACACAACCACCCCAAGCTTTAAGTAATTCAAAATTTATAATAGAACGTAAGTTTTTAAAAATGAAAATTAGCTTTCTTACTCGCGTTACAGTGGATTCAATTTGTTGATTCCAAGAAAGAGTGCTGTCTATCATGACCCCGAGATACTTTAAACACGAAGTCCGTTCTATAGATAAGCAGTTGCAGGAGTCAAGGGTAGTATCTCTATGACACACATGTGCACAGATAGAAAAAGAAAGGGGAGGTTGACTGGATTGGCTGGCTGAAAAGGGAATAAACTTACTTTTTGAAACATTGAGAGTGAGGAGGTTAGAGCGTAGCCAACACATTACTAGTTTAAGAGCATTTTCAGCATAGCTATGAACTTCTTGCCATGTATGGCCATGAACAAGAAGAGCTGTGTCGTCTGCATAAGTTATAATTTTACAGTTAGGGAGATTTAAGTTACACAGCTCATTTATATATATTAGAAATAAGGTAGGTCCAAGGACGCTACCTTGAGGGACACCAAAACAGATAGATTCCTCTTTACTTCTGATACCATTTATCACGAAATACTGTGCGCGATCTGTCAAATAACTACGAAACATATCAAGAACAATGCCTCTGATGCCAATGTGTTCCAGCTTTTTCAGTAAAATGGGCACAGAGACGGTGTCAAAAGCCTTAGAAAGGTCCAAGAAAATACCTAGTGTTTTTTTTCTTTTTATCAATATTTTTAGCTACATAATCAGTCAGCTCCACTACAGCATCCTCGGTGGACCTTCACAACAGGTGAGATCGTGGTCAAACAAAGGTCTATCAATGTTAAAAAAAATAAAAAAAAAAACCTTCCGCTACGAAAACCAAATTGATTTGGTGATAAGACACCCTTATCACTCAAAAAACGAATTACCCTGGCATTAAGAATTTTTTCAAAAATCTTTGAAATAACTGACAATACTGAAATAGGCCTATAGTTAGAGACAGAGTCTCTGTCTCCATTCTTGAAAATTGGATGTACAACTGCTGTTTTGAAGGCGCGTGGGAAAATACCTGATGATATCGAAACATTGAAAATGTGATTTAATATGGGAATTAGCACATGCTTAGCTGATTTAATTACAGAGGTAGAGATACCATCCCAGCCAATTGCACACTTAAGTATTGTATTAAGTACCTATATCAGTTATCTAGTACCTACCATTATCACAAGCTCTGCTTAGCTTGGAGCTAGATAATGTTGTGTGAACTGTGTCCAGCATTATTTATTTATTTAAGTATTTTAATTATTTCGGCGCACAAAACTAATAATATGAAATACATTTTTATGGCTTGTCATCTATAGCTGCATTTATATCTGTGGTCACGCAGCATATGACTTGTCCACCTCCACCTTAGTTGGTATATTCTAGTTGATCTATTTATAGTTATAGGTTTCATCATAGCAGCCTCATCATGTAATTGTTTTTTTTTCCCATTTTCAGGTTTCTAATCATGCAACAAACAAATCCGATACAGTATTATTTTGAAGTAGTGGAGCACAATGAGTTCAAACGGCTGGTGCACTTGTCTCTCCGAACGGGGCCGGCTAATGACTCTGATATCAAACGACACATGGCTGATACTATATGCCATTTGAAAGTGAGTTTTAACTTATCTATACTAACTAATATTATAAAAAGGTAAACTGTTTTTTTTGTTGTTTGTTTTTTTGTAATGGATAAAATAATAAAAACCGGCCAAGTGCGAGTCGGACTAGCGCACGAAGTGTTCCATACCATTATCTAAAAAAACGACAAAAAAATACGTTTGTAAAAAAATAAAATAAAAATTGCACGCAAAAAGTGGTCACCCATCCAAAAACTGACCTCGCAGATCATTGCTTAACCTACATTTGGAAAAATCACGTTTTTAGTATGGGAGCCCACTTAAATATTTTTTGTTTAGTATATGTCATTATAGCGCCAACAGAAATACATCATCTGTGAAAATTTCAACTGTCTAACTATCACGGTTCCTGAGATACAGCCTGGTGACAGACGGACAGCAAGACAGACGGACAGACAGACAGACGGACAGACAGATAGGGTCCCGTTTTACCCTTTGGGTACGGAACACTAAAAACTACTAAACCAATTTCAAAAATTCTTTGGACTCTAGAAAGCCAGCAGCGAGTAACATAGAATTGACGGGGGGGGAGAGGTTGGTGGGAATCCTGACACTAACCGTGCGAAGCGGGGCGGGTTGCTAGTTTATTATAAAAAATAATGGGCTTCCCATTGCCAGTTCAACTTGCCAGTTCTGAGAACTATATCGGTGATCTGGGTTATTCTACGGATCTCCTCATTTCGGATTCTATTACGTAGTGAGGCTCTGAGCAAAGCTCTCTCCATAGCCTGGTGTTCGAATTTGAGCTCGTGTCTAGAGGGTTCCTACACTGCGTCATCTGGTTCGCAATTAATATTAAGCTCGGTAATTATTATGTTTACAGAAAACACTATCAGCATTGAAAAGCTCTTCAATGAGCAGTGAAACTCTTCTCAATGACAAGTGCATGAACATGGAGAGAAAGATACAAGATCTCTCTCACGTCATCAGCAAAATGGAAGAGGATAAGAAGAGGAGAGACACGGAGTTTCAGGAGTCATTGAAACAGGAGAGAGAAAGATTGGAAATGGTAACATTTTTACTTTTTGACGACCTCTGTAGCGCGTCGGGCGAATAACCGGCTGAGATGCGAAAGGTTGCTGGTTCGATTCCCGCTGCGGTACAAATGATTGTATGATCTTCAAATATTTGTTTCTTCTGGCTAGGTGTTATAGTACTACGGTACTCGTAGTTTTTGTTTTTTTGTTTTTTATCTTTGTGAATGATGGGACAAGCAGATGGCCCACATGATGTTGTTAAGCGGTAACCTCTGCCTTTAACAATGCATTGTCTCATATGTCACGTTCACCTAGGACGCACCCTTTGTGGCATCGCACTACGCCAGCCATCCTGAGACATAAAGATGAAAAGTCTCATGTGCGTGTAATTTCACCGGCAACCATACCTTTCAAACCGGAACACAGCAATGCGAGTACTACTGCTTAGCGGCAGAAATAATTATGGTGGTAGTACTTCCCCGGCCGAACTCTTTCACAAAAAAGTTTTTTTTTTTTTAGTAAGTCATAAGTTAGTATTTTCTTATACCCACAACACAGGGAATCCTAGTGTGGGATCAGGACCATGTATGTGACTGTTGGCTGTTATGTTATGTAATGTTTGTAATGGTTTCAGACGCTTGATTCACACATTTCAGGATAAAAGTACCTATACTATGTTCATCAAAATTGCTAGTCTCAGATAATAGAAACATACATACATATAGACACACGCCTTTTTCCCCGGATAGGAAGAGCCTCAAATGGGCCTCTTTTCACTGTGGGTTGCACCATCGTGGGACTATAGACGTGACAAGGGGTGAGCTCATCGCCGCCATTGCTTTCCACGAGTGACTCAGCTAACGCTTTCCTCCAGTAATAACTCATTCCTTTATAAGCTAGCAGCCAGGACAAATCTATACCAACGAATCTCACTAACAGTTGCACCATATCCTGGTGTAATCCCTTATTCCGCTTTTACGACATTCACGGGAGCAGACGAAGGGGTCTATTCGTAAGATTCAGCCCAGAGAAGGCCACTGCTGGATATGCCTCCCCCATAGAATGACACAACGAACTTTCTTGAGTCTTGTTCTTTCGAGGAGAGTGGGGATGAGGGGCATCCTCTTGTCGTATATTCCCCAACGAGGTTTATGACCGTAACCATTGCCAGTTCAGCTTACTGATTCTGAGAGCTTAAAAACTTACTTTTAAATATTACGCCACCATAGTTATTAATAGGAGTATTTATTTCCTTATTTTTATATTTACAGGAGAGACAACAATGGAAAAATCGTACAGATACAAACATGAAAAATCAAGTTAATGACTTTCAAGAAACAATAAATAAAAAAGATAGGCAAATTGATGAAATTAACTGTTTTAATAGACAGCTTAAAGACAATATTGGACAGTTGGAAAAACAAATAAGGTATGCTACCCAAGAAATAGAAGCCTCATTTACCGTGCTACTACTAAATGCGGAATAACCTTGGAGTAGTTACACCGTGTTTTGTCTTGATCGAAACTGCTTGTCAAAGCAAATGACGAAACACTGTGTAACTATTACAAGGATAATTTGAGTTTTAAGTGACACGGTAAATGTACAACGTAATTATATTGCGATCAAGGTCGTCGCTCACATATCATCTCGGCATCAGCTAGCATATTACATAAATCTGTTGCTGTCAGTTTCAATGCTGTTTCTATCCGAAAGGACGCTCTTACGCTTACCCAATTTACTTAGTTTACCAACATAGCTTGATTGCAACTAGACTGCATCAATTAGGTAATCGCACGAACATCATTTATTATAGAAACAGCATTGAAATAGATTGAAACCGATAGCAACAGAGCGCGGCGGGACTCACGCGGCGATAACACGCCACGAAGTGACGATGGTGTGAGCTGTTTCAATAAGGTGGTGGTTTGTCACCAAAACATTGCCTCACTCAAAAGTAAGACTAGAGATTTAGAAGTTATGTTAGAACAGGACATGAAATGCGAAGTTCTCTGTATAACTGAACACCATTTGAAAGACCATGAACTAAATACAATTGCTATAAATAACTATATTCTAAGTTCGTACTACTGTAGACAAATCTTAGTTCGTGGTGGATCCTGTATTTATATTAGAAAAGATGTAAAGTGTAAGGAGTTCGACTGCACCGGTATCTCTGTGGAGCAGGTGTGCGAGGTATCGGCAGTAGAACTTACTGATTTTAATATTGTAATTGTATGTCTTTATAGATCGAATCAAACACTCGTTTCTCTATTTTATCCAATATTGGAACGCTTGCTTGATAAGCTAGTTGACAGTGGGAAGGAGTGCGTCGTAGTAGGTGACATGAATGTTGACTGCATATGCCCGCTAAATAGTGACCAGAAAAAGCTTTATGACATCTTGAATACTCGCGGTTACTCTAATATTAGTAATTTTCCGACCAGAGTAACAGCTTCGACGAGTACTTGCTTAGATCACGCGTATGTTAGTAGCGAGCGAGTGCAGGCTGGCACGGCGCGTGCGACCGCGACGCGCATGCTGCGGAGCGACCACCACGCCGTGCGAGTCGAGCTGCTGTGCGAGTCGCGCGCCCCTCCCGCGCCTCACCTTGCCCGTTCATATACTAACGCAAATCGTTGCAATTTTGTTACATCGATAGAAAGCGTTGACTGGTTTGAGGTAAGTCAAATGCAATCGACTGCAGATGGACTAAGTAAAACTATTGTAAATATCCTGATAAATAAATTGGATGTATGTTTTCCATTAAAACGGGTGACAGTTAGGACAAAAAAGGACTCTTGGGTTACGCAAGATATTGTGAGCTTAGATTTCCTACTCAGAGAAATAAAATATATTAGGTTGAAATTTCCAACCAACGTAGGGTTGTCAAATAAACTTGATGAATTCCAAGATAAATTTAATAATATTCTTAGAACGGAGAGGAGACAATTTTATTGCAATATTATATTAAACGCGAAGAACACAACTAAGTCCATGTGGGAGGTCGTTAAGCTTGAGACCGGACGGAGCCGACGGAATCTCGATTTTGTCGAATCCATTCGGACACCAGACGGCTTCAAGTATGCGAGCAAAGCAGAGGCAGTCGGCGCGATAAACTCTTATTTTGTGAACGCCGCGGCGACCTGTGGCGCGCCAGCCGCTGACGTGAAGGCCGCAATGCGCGCGCTCGTAGGCGCGCGGGCCCCTGCCGACCGCTCGCTAAGGCTAAGACCCTTTACGCCTTTTGAGGTCTTCACGATCATATCGAAAGGAGTAGCGCATAAGCCTACCAAGGACATTTATGAGGTATCGGTGTCCCTAATGTACGCTGCCGCAGCGCCACTTGCATACATTCTTTCGATACTATTTAATTTGTGTGTTAGAGACGGACAATATCCTCAGATATTAAAAAATGTAAGAGTATCGCCACTGTACAAGGGGAAGGGGAAGAAGGAAGACATAAGTAGTTACCGGCCTGTCTCTATCATTCCCGCCATTGCGAAAATTTTTGAGTGCGGCCTCAGCACTAGGTTCACTGCATACTTAGAAGCTACTAAATCTTTGTCCGATAGACAATATGCTTATCGGACAGGACGGTCAACGACAGAAGTGGCCCGAGAGCTAGTGAGCCGTGTGCTGCAGGCTCGCGAAGACCGACAGCAAGTGGCGGTGATTCTGTGCGATCTATCAAAGGCCTTTGATGTTGCTGACCACAATGTACTTGCCACAAAGCTAAGACATTATGGTATAGATGGCCCCGCACTGGCACTCATAAGCGATTTTATGACGGACCGGTCCCAGATTGTCACGTGCGATAGTGGAAAGGTTAAGTCAACACCTCTCAAAACGTCTATAGGCGTGGCCCAAGGATCATCACTGTCCAACATCATGTTCTCTCTCCTCCTAAATGACCTGCCCGACTGCATAGACGACGCGCATACACTAATGTACGCGGACGACGTCGCTGCAGTCGTCAAAGCACCAAGTCTGGATGCTCTGGAGAGGAAATTGAACGTGGTGGCGGAAAAACTGCACGTCTGGTTCCATCAAAATGGTTTCCTGATGAACGTCACAAAAACTAACTTCGTGCACTTCAACCTTGCGGGCCGTACCTATAGACGAATGAGTGTCTCCCTCGGGGGTCAAGCTGTCACTCAGGTCAAGCATGCGCCTTTCCTAGGATTCATGGTAGATGATGGACTTACCTGGGAGTTACATATTGACAAACTATGCGGGAGGGTGGGCCGGGCCTGTTTCGCATTATGGCGTTTATCGGCAACCCTGGAGACAGGGATGACGAGAAGTTGCTACTTCGCATCTGTTCACTCGCTTCTCCAATATGGTGTAGAACTGTGGGGCAGAGCTGCCGACTGGGAGCGAGCGTTCAGAATGCAGAAGAGAGCTGTGCGAGCCATTGTGCGAGCTTCATGGGACACTTCTGCTCGTCCAATTTTCAGGGACTTAAAGATAATGACGGTACCCGCCCTTATCATCTACCACGCAGCCATCTATGTTCATAATCACCTGGGAGAGTACGCGAGACTCGGAGACGGCCACGGATATCAGACGCGAAACGCGCAAAGACTACAGGCGATTCGAAAGCGACTTACAAAATCCAAAAAGCTAATACACGTCATGGGGCCCGCGGTTTACAACCGTCTCCCAGACTACATAACTGCTGCGCCGACGACGCAGTCCTTTAAACACAAGCTGAAAAACTGGCTTATCGAGCAATCTTTTTATAAGGTTGACGATTTTTTGATAAATTGATTGTTATTATTTTAAGCTAGTTTATTATTTAGGTACTGGGTACCTACTTAGTCAACTGATATTGACAAATGGCATATTTTGTTTTAATTTTAATTTTATATTGACTAATTGATTTGAATGTGCCCAATTGAATGTAGTATTTATTAATTAGTATTTTTTATTCAAACTATTAAGTTCTATTTTTGATGACATTGTTTTAATTAAGTAAATGTTATTTTATAATTAATTATTCTTGTATTCACTTACTTACTTGTGTAAGTGGGTATTTATATTTTATATTTTAATGATAATGTCAATAGGTTGTTTAAAATCTCGTGATTACTATTATGTTCTTTTCATAGAAAAATAATTAAAGGTATTTATATAAAGTATATGACATGTAGCAATTATCTGTTATGAATAAATGAACTATGAACTATGAACTATGAACTATATAGTAGTAGTAGAGCTTTTTTGTGAAAGAGTGTCTGGGGAAGTACTACCACCATACATATTTCTGCCGCAAAGCAGTAGTGCTTGCATTGCTGTGTTCCGGTTTGAAGGGTATGGTTGTCGGTGAAATTACAGGCACATGATACTTTTCATCTTTATGTCTCGGGGTGGCGGGTGCAGTGCAATCCCCTCGGCAATTATGAACACGCACTCGGCAGTCACTCGCCCCTCGTTCGCTAGTGGCATTGTTTTGCACGTATCCGTATATGTTCCCGAATGGTGTCATTCGGGAACAAACTGGAACTACTCGTATTTAACAGTATCAAACCATTTTTTTTTCAAAATGGCATTGCCTGCTTGTATGATCTGTTTAAAAGTCCGTTTGAAAGCTTGTTTTCTGTGATCCACTCTGGTCAGTCACTGCTCAAAACAAATCTAACTCGCCACAGTTGCCATATACGCAAAATACGTATGAACACCTACTCGCTTACCGCGATCCATCCATCTCTCCCGGCCTAGTATGACCTTGCTGTCTCGCCACGCGCGGTGTCACCCAGGCCTAGCCGCGTTGTCGCCTGGTTGATGCCGAGCCGCTCCGGGGGTGACGCGGGGCGATGTGGCGAGGCGTTGCCGATCAAAACACTGCGTTGCGTTGGCCTACCACAGGTTTGTCTATCTTTTGCATTCGGTATCTCGACTATCGAATTCCGAGTCGATATTTGTTTTTATGTATGGTTTTAATGAGTTTCTCAACAAGCCCACTAGGGGCGCTTATCATTTTCTCTATACAAAAACGACATTTCAACTCGCAATTCGGTTTTTTTTATTCCGAGTTGTAACAAATTACAAACCTGTGGTAGGCCCTAGAATGCCGGGTTGATGTGTGCGACAACCTTAATATCCTTTCAGTGCTGAATTCTTTTTTATTTTACAGTGAAAAATCCAACCGTCTAAACGTGTTGGAAACAGAAGTTCAAAAGACACATATAGAAGTAGCTACATTGAAAGCCAAGAACATAACACTTGAAAGGGAAGTTGCAGACAAGGAGAGTCAGTGCAGTCAACAGAATTCTAGATGCGTTTATTTAGACAAAGTAGGTAGCTGGTCCCTTATTATAACTTATGCATGTTATCATAGACTAACTAAACACAATAGACTGCCAATCTCATACAAGAAATCGTGACTCAAAAAATGACAAATTCCAGGCTATTTCTAGACGGCGCTGGCAAGTAGCCTGGGAATCATTCAACCAGCATTTTAAACCAATTACCTAATCTCTTTTAATTCTTTAAAAATAAACATTTAAATTTATATTTTATTTTTAAATTATGAAACTATGGTCGATCTATTCGAATTTAAAGCATTACAATCGTTTATAGCAGATTCAAACACTCTGCGACATCTAGCTTCATTGTAGGCAATCATTTATCGATGCACGTTTTCTTGTATGAGATTGGCAGTCTATTGTGTTAGTTAGTTTATGATGTTATTAATAATTTATAAGAGGCTCTCGGAGTGTACTTGAAATTTCGCTGTAAATCACGGTTTAACTCATTTAATCTCCACAAAAAAATATAGTTGTGTAAAAGTTATGAAAACGACACTAGGACCACCTGAACGAAAAAAAAGAAGTTTTTTTTTTAATGTAATGTTTCGACAAACTGGCTTACGGCCCGCCTGATGGTAAGCGGTTACCGTCGCCCAGAGGTATTGCCAATGCGTTGCCTGCCCTGAAGGACTCTTTACATTTTTTATGTTTTGAAGTTACGATTGTTTTAATTTAAAAATCAGAACCTAGTCAGAACGTATACAATAAAATCTCGTACTTATCATGCTATTTCTTTCGAATAGTTTGACAATCAGTCCGGGTCTAAACTCCCAAAATGTATTATAATTTATACTTAACTTATTCAATTCACATTTTTTTTATACTACTTGGAATGACTTCTCAAGCAGATGACCCACCTGATGTTAAGTGGTATGGTACCTGCCTATGAATAGTGCATTATCACATAGGTCACGTCCAGCTAGGACGCGCCCTATGTGGCATTGCACTGCGCCCGCCACCCTGAGACATAAAGATGAATAAATAAATAATGCTGGACAGTTTACACAACATTATCTAGCCCCAAGCTAAGCAGAGCTTGTTGTTATGGGTACTTGATAACTGATATACTTAATACAATATACAGTTGTGGTCATATAATTAAGAACGATTTGAAGTTCTAGAAGTTTTTTATTTAAATCGTATCATACACAGAGATGAGAAGCAACTAGTTATGTTATATAATAGTCACATTAATAGAGCAACCTGACTTAAGAATAAAGTATGAAATCGCTAACTATTTTTTGCACATTTTATTGATTTTATCAAAGTAACACATTCAAATAGTACTGAAACTGGACAAATAATTAAGAACGATTTATTTAACTGCTCGGGAATTGTTTTGTATGATACTTAGATTTAAAAAATCACAATATTATGTAGCACAGGAAACATAAAAGAAATTTAATAAATATTTAACTAAAATTAATAGTTAATAGCATATCCACGGCTTTTAATTACAGCTTTACACCGGCGAGGCATTGACTCTATTAATTTTTGACATTTCGCAAGAGAAATAGAGTTCCATTCGTGTAAAAAAAGTCATACAGCTCTCTTAAATTTCCACACTTTGTATTTGAAACCTTTTTCTTTACTTCAAACCACAGATTCTCTATTGGGTTTAGATCTGGACTGTTAGCAGGCCAGTCTAAGACAGAAACTAATTGCGCTGTAAGAAATTCCTTTACGGTGCGTGCAGTGTGCTTTGGATCATTGTCATGCTGGAATGTCCAAATGACCGGTAGAACGTCTTCAGCGTATGGTAACATTGTTTATTCCAGTATATTTTTGTATTGGAACTGATCCATGTTACCTTCTATCAACTTTACAGGTCCTACACCATGTCCAGTAAAGCAACCCCAAATTTTCACATTTCCACCACCGTGCTTTAATGTAACTTTCGTGTACTTTGGGTCGAATGCTGTATTCGGGGGACGTCGTACATATCGTTTTCCATCAGAACATACTCTGTTTATTTTCGTCTCGTCAGAAAAAAGTACATTTTTCCACTGTTGCACAGTCCAGTTTTCATACTTTCTCGCAAATGCAAGCCGGGCTTGCCTGTGGCAAAGTTTTAACATGGGTACCTTTCTTGCTATCCTACCGTGCAATTTTTCTTCTACCAAACGTCTTCGAATAGTGCGTGCTGAGATTGCTGAAGGGTTGTTTTCACCAAAATATTATTTTCTAAGCTCATTGGACCCTTTAAAAGGATTTTGTTTTGCCATACGAACGATGTTTCGGTCATCTCGAGGAGTTGTTTTTCTCTGTTTAGGTACACGTAGAACATTCGAAGTAGTTTGATACGTAGCAAAATGCTTTACAGCGTGGAAAACCATCGTTTTTGAACATTGCAGATGGTCGGCTATCTTTTTATAAGACCAATTCTTCCGGCGAAGTTTTATTATTACTTCCCTTGTAGATTTATCACAACTTTTATTTTTTCCCATTGTTTTTTCTAAACAAGCAATCACCTTTAATCTTTTACAGCACGTAATGGCGCCAAAATTATACAAACAGTAACAAATCGACTGAGTGTTCTCTATTTAAATTTGAATAAAGGTATAAACTACTTAGCGTTCTTAATTACGTGACCAGCCAGTAATAAGGAATACTTTGTTTAAAAGTAGTGTAAAAAGTTTGCCTATTGATTTTTAGCCAATCATGTGTATCAGTGGTAATATGGAAATGTTTTACGATACCGAGAGAAATAAAAAAAAATGCATACAATTAGTTTTGCATCTTAGTTGGAAAAAATCTTCCCTTTATATCAGCGTTCTTAATTATATGGCCACCACTGTATAACAGATAGATATTTTTTATTATACATAGAAAATACCCAGAACACCCTGAACAAATATCTGCAGATCGCACAAATATTTGTTCCGAGACGCGAATCGAACCCGCAACCTCCGGCGTCGCAGAAAAAAAGTCGCAAGAAAAGTCGCATGTGCCTGTAATTTCACCGACACCCTTACCCTTCAAACCGAAACACAGCAATGCGAGCACTACTGCTTTGCGGCAGAAATAGGTATGGTGGCAGTACTTTCCCGGACGAACTCTTATCACAAAAAAGCTCTCTACTACTACTAATTTATGATTTATTTAGGATTCTGTGTGATTGCTGCATTGATTCCAGATGATAAAAGAAAATGCAGACACAATCAAGGAGTTGAACATATCATTGAAAACAATTAAAAAAGAAAAGGTAAGGTTTTTTCCTTTCCTAACTGGTGGCGCCATCTATAAGATATATATATCCAAAACAGAGATATGCTTTCTTCCCTACATCCCTATAGCTGACGGGGTCGAGTGTGCTCTTGGGCAGTACCCCAAAGCAGAGTTGGTCATTCTTGGGGACTTTAACGCTCACCACGTTGATTGGTTGGGTTCCCAACGCACTGATCATGCTGGGAGAACTGTCCAAGACCTTGCACTTACACATGGCCTCACTCAGTTGGTCTCCAGTCCAACCCGGATACCTGATGTTGCGGGTCATGAACCGTCTTTGCTGGATCTCGTTCTGACCACTCATCCGGACCAATATCAGGTAATGGTAAAGGCTCCTCTTGGTTCCTCCGATCATTGCCTAGTATCAACATCTGTGCCAATTGTTCGCCCCGGTCTAGACACTCTTCCTGGGAAGCGAAAGGTATGGCACTTCCGGTCAGCCGATTGGGACGGATTGCGTGAATTCTACGCATCCTACCAATGGGGGCAGTTATGTTTTTCAACGGACGATCCTAACACTTGTGCTGACTCCGTGGCCGACGTTATACTTCAGGGAATGGAATGTTTTATTCCTAACTCTGTGGTACGCGTTGGCGGTCCGAGTCAACCTTGGTTCAACAGGTCTTACGCCGATTCTGTTGGTAGCAAACTTGCAGCATTCAGGATCTGGACCAAGGCGCGTGAGTGCAAGGACCCAAATGCTTCCGTTTTGAAGAAAAAGTTTAATGCAGCCTCAAGACACAGCAAAAAAATTATGGCGACAGCGAAGAAGCAACACGTAAGCAGAATAGGGGACCTACTGGCGGAGTATCCTTCTGGAAGTAGGGCATTTTGGTCTCTCGCCAAAGCTGCCGAGGGTAACTTTTGCCAGTCTTCTCTGCCACCCCTGCTGCAGCCGGACGGCTCTATGGCCAATAGTGCAAAGGAGAAAGCCGACCTTCTGGGATCTCTCTTTGCCTCCAACTCGACTCTCCATGATGGGGGTGCCACACCTCCATCAATACCCCAGTGTACGAGCTCCATGCCGGAAGTACATTTTTTTCATAAAGTGGTACGGAAGGAACTCTCGTCCCTTGATGTGAGAAAGTCGAGTGGGCCAGATGGCATTCCGGCTGTAGTACTGAAAAGGTGTGCTCCTGAGCTGTGCTCCGTTCTATTGCACCTTTTTGAACTGTCTTACGCCTCTGGTATCGTGCCGACTTCGTGGAAAATGGCCCATGTTCACCCTGTCCCCAAAAAAGGCGATCGAACCAACCCGTCCAACTACAGGCCTATTGCGATAACCTCTCTACTCTGTAAGGTGATGGAGCGAGTGATAAATACTCGGCTTCTTGGATACCTGGAGGAGCACCAGCTGATCAGTGATCATCAATACGGCTTCCGTCATGGGCGATCGGCTGGTGATCTTCTGGTCTATCTCACTCACCGTTGGGCTGAAGCCGTTGAGAGTAGAGGGGAAGCCCTGGCAGTTAGCCTTGATATTGCTAAGGCTTTTGATCGGATTTGGCATGGGGCACTTCTTACAAAGTTACCATCTTATGGCCTTCCAGAGGGGCTATGCAAATGGGTTGCCAGCTTTTTATCCGGGCGGAGCATCAGGGCTGTTGTTGATGGATCATGTTCAGATCCAAAGTCTATCAATGCTGGTGTTCCGCAAGGATCAGTGCTTTCCCCCACGCTATTCATTATGCACATCAATGACATGCTGCAAATCAGCGGTCTTCATTGTTATGCAGATGATAGCACGGGTGACACCTTTTATTCTGGACGTGCTAATGCCTCTCGTTCTGAGGTTGATGAGAACAGGCGAAAACTTGTGTCCGAAGTAGAGAGCTCCTTAGAGCAAGTTTCCGATTGGGGTGACCGGAACTTAGTCACCTTTAACCCTACGAAGACTCAGGTTTGTGCGTTCTCGTCTAAGAAGGCCCCGTTCGATGTGTCGTCGCGATTCCAAGACATTCCCTTATCCATCTCGGCAAGTATTGGGATTCTTGGGGTCGAGATATCTAATGAGGTCCAATATGGGAGTCATCTTGAAGCAAAAGCTGCACTGACTTCCAAAAAGCTTGGAGTGCTAAACCGTGCTAAACAGTATTTTACGCCGAATCAACGGCTATTGCTTTACAAAGCACAAGTTAGGCCGCACGTAGAATACTGTTCCCATCTTTGGCATGGGGCACCCAAGTACCAGCTGCTTCGTTTTGATTCCCTACAGAGAAGAGCCATTAGAATCATCGGCGACCCAAAGCTCTCTGATACTCTAGAACCGCTTAGCCAACGCAGAGCCATCGGATCTCTTTGCGTGTTCTACCGCCTCTACAACGGGGAATGTTCCGACGAGCTTTTCGATCTTATCCCGGCATCGAGATTTTACCATCGCTCTTCCCGGCACCGTGACAAGGCTCATCCGCACATCATAGATCCCTGGGTTTCTCGAACGACTCGTTTCTCGAGATCATTTCTTCCCCATACCTACAAACTATGGAATGAGCTTCCATCTGAGGTTTTCCCGCTTGGTTACGACATGTGTCGCTTCAAGAAAAATGTTCATAAATTCCTTCAGGGTAGGCAGCGCATCGACAATACCCTGGGTGTTGCCGGTGTCTATAAGCGACGGTGACCACTTCACATCAGGTGGGTCGTATGCTAGTTTGCCTATTTTTTTTCATTAAAAAAAAAAAAAAAAAAAAAAAACCCCTACCTACAAAAATTGCCCTCAAGGAGAAAGAACCGCACATATCAGTTACCCTTGTGACCCGATCGCGAGCCGACAACACTAAACCTGGATTGCAGTGATATATTTGGAAAACAAGGTACCCAGTGCATTCTATCACTCCCATATCCCGCATTATCTCTGAAATATCAAACTGTTTAAGATTAACGACCCAGCATCCATTTGGAAGCCACCAGTAAAAAGAAAGACAGTCCATTTCAAATTCGCTCAGATACTAACTTTTCTCCAATATTCACTATTATTAATCGTCAGCCATTAGAGGGCCACTGTTGGACTTTTTTTTTAAATCTAAAATAGGTTTGCGTTTGGCTATATCTCACCTGATGGGAAGCCACGATGATGCCTATTTAAGCACGCTCGCCTATAAGATGCCTGTTAACTCTTCGTTTGAAGATGCCCAAGTTGTATGATAAAGGGATTCGCTTATGGTTATTGATTGATTGATTGGTTATTTATGGACTTATGGATTCGCCATAATCACCACGCTTGGCAGGCGGATTGGTGATTGCAGTGTTTTTTTTACAACTAGAAATGACGGATCAAGCAGATTGCCATCGTACCCTCTGCCTATGAACATTGCATCATAGGTAATGTTCCCCTAGGACGCTATGCGGTATTGCACTGTACCCGCCACCCTGAGATATATATATACCCTTATATATCATACCCTTCAAACCGGAACACAGCAATGCGAGGACTACTGCTTTGCAGCAGAAATAGGTATGGAAAACTTCCCCGGACGAACTCTTAAAAAAAAAGCTCTACTACTAAACTGAAAAGTGTTTTTTTTATACTACTTGGAATGATGGGTCAAGCAGGTGGCTCATTGTACCCTTTGCCTCATAAATTGCATGTTGGTAATGATATCCCCAAGCTCTGCTTAGCTTGGGGCTAGATAACGTTGTGTGAACTGTCCAGCATTATGTAATTGGTGTTGAGTAGTCAGGTGAATGCTGCTGCCTTTTCCGTGTTGTAATCCCTTAGTCGGCTTTTACGACATCCACGGGAGAAGACGGAGGGGTATATCCTTAATCCAGCTTCTTCTTCGTCGTATTCTTCATTAGGTACTGAAAGTCTTGCCCGTCTTGAAAGGATTTAGTAGAGATGCAGACGAGCTTCTTCCACGCTGTTCTATCCTCGGCTTGTCTCAGGGCAACGATGATAGGGAGGCCAGTGAGTGCCTTGACTTGATCAGACCAGCCACTAGGTGATCGGCCGCGCGGTCTTTTTCCATCCACATATCCCAGTATAACCAGTTTTTCAAGGTCATTTGTCTGTCTTCGGGCTATGTGTCTAAAATAACTGAGAACTCGCTGGTAGCTTATGGTGGAGAGTCTGGTATTGATGGCCAGTTGCTCAAGATGTTATACCGCCTCTACAACGGAGAAAGCTCCGACGAGCTTTTTGATCTCATCCCGGCATCGAGATTTTACCATCGCTCTTCCCGGCACCGTGACAAAGCTCATACGCACATCATAGAACACAGAGTTTATCGAACGGCTCGTTTTTCGAGATCATTGCTTCCCCATACCTACAAACTATGGAATGAGCTTCCATGTGAGGTTTTCCCGCTGGTTACGAAATGTGTCGCTTCAAGAAAAAAAAAACATAAATTATTTCAGGGTAGGCAGCGCATCGATAATACCCCGGGTGTTGCCGGTGTCTATAAGCGACGGTGACCACTTCACATCAGGTTCATGTATGCTAGTTTGCCTATTTATTTCATAAAAAATAAAATAAAAAGTGTATACTTATTTGTGTAGGTTTATTAATCCCAGACACGCCACGGTAATACAGTTGACTTAATATTTTCTAGGCAAGTTTAGAAGAAAGGCTGGCCCATACCGAGTTTATCAACAACAAAAACGCAGATGCAGTTCAATCCACGGCTGAACAGCTGATGAAAGCCAATCAGATTATTACAAAACAGAATACAGATTTAATTGAAATGAAAGAAAAGGTAAGAATATCAGTACTGTAAGTTTTGACGACCTCTGTGGCGCGGCGGGCGAAGGTTCGCCTGCGGCGCAGGAGGTTGTGTATTCGATTCCCTCCTCGGAACGAATTTTATTTTTTATTTTTATTTTATTTTATTTTATTAATCCAGGATTTACAGTTATCTTATAGTTACTTATAAGCTATACACTATATGCTATTCTGAAACCAATTTAAATCCACATTATGTACACAGTTCGTTTAAAAAGAAGGTAGGTACGCATGCAAGGTCAACAAAAAACAAAAATATTAATACGAATATTTGTACGATCTGCAGATAGTTCAAGGTGTTCTGGGTATTTTCTATGTATAATAAAAAATATCTATCTATGTAATGTATTGTATTAAGGTGGATGCTCTCGCTAGTGGCGCGAAATTCAAATTTTTGGATGTTTTTTGCTCATTACAGCTCATCAACATTTCTTCAGATAGCGAAAGTTGATTTCGCGAGAAGTATGAGACTTAACACACATGTTGTAATTGATAGTATCTCATAAATATCAACAGCTTAGCTACGATCCCCATAAACCAAAAAAACTCTAAAAATGTGTTTAGGGGGGGTCGTAGCTAAACTGATGAAATTTGAAATTTTCACAAGCGAGAGCATCCACCTTAATATCAATTATCTAGAACACATAACACAAGCTCTGCTTAGCTTGGGACTAGATAATGTTGTGTGGACTGTCCAGCATTATGTTTTTATTTATATAATTGTTTTTAACTAGCTTTCTACCATTTGCATAATACATGGAAGAAGTAAGGTGTATTTCTTCTACGTGAATGACTAAACAAGCAGATGACCCATCTGATGTCAAGTGGTAACCTCTGCCTTTAACAATGCATTACCACGACAGAACGGTCGGCAGAAGGCAGCAGCAGGTCACGTCCACCGAGGACGCGCCTTATGTGGCAGTGCACTGCGCCCGCCACCCTGAGACATAAAGATGAAAGTCTCATGTGTCTGTAATTTCACCGGCACCCATACCCTTCAAACCGGATCACGGCAATGCGAGCACTACGGCTTTGTGGCAGAGTATAGATGGAGGTATTACTTCCACGGACGAACTCTTTCACTAAAAAAGCTCTTCTACAACTAGAGATCACAAATTTTTTAAAAGCTTTCATTTTAATAAATATATTTAAATTGATAAAATTATGTTTTTTATAGTTGTCCTATGTATTGGATGAAATAATTATTTTACATTTTATTTTACAATTTTATACATACATACATACCTTTTCCCCGAAAGGGTAGGCAGTGCCTCAAATGGGCCTCTTTTCACGTGGGCGTGGGTTGCACCATCGTGGAACATAGACGTGACAAGTGGTGAGCTCATCGCCGCCATTGCTTCCCACGACTGACTCTGCTAACGCTTTCTGCCAGTAATAAAATATTCCTTAAAAAAGCTAGCAACCAGGTCAAATCATATACCAACTAATCTCGCAAACAAGTCTGGGTCCGGGTAATATAAAAATATTTGATCTTATCTTATTCTATTCCAGCTTCTATGCAGAACGGCAATAGCTTTAGAACAAGAAAAAGTAATTGAGAGCAATGTAAAAGAAATGGAGGAACTACGAACACGAATAAGTGCCGCCAACCGACAAACGGACAAACTGATGACTGAACTGGATTGTATAAAGGAGAAACACGAGATCAGTGAGGCTGCGCTCAAGGACCGGGACGAAACTATCAAGAATAATAACATGGGTACCTATTTTGTGGCTATTGCACGCCTTTTTTCCCGAAGGGGTAGGCAGAGCCTCAAAAGGACGTGGGTTGCACCATCGTTGGAATATTCCAACCATGGTGCAAGAGGTGTGACGTGACAAGTGGTGAGCTCATCGCCGCCATTGCTTCCCACGACTGACTCAGCTAACACTTTCTTATACTACTTGTAATGACGGATCAAGCAGATGGCCCACCTGTTGTTAAGTGGTACTCTCTGCCTATGAACAGTGCATTATCACATAGGTCACGTCCACCTAGGACGCACCCTATGTGGCCCGCCACCCTGAGACATAAAGATACATGGATACACGCCTTTTGTCCCGAAGGGGTAGGCAGAGCGTCAAAAGGCCGTGGGTTGCACCATCGTTGAAATATAGACAAGTGGTGAGCTTATCGCCGCCATTACTTTCCACGACTGACTCGGCTAACACTTTCTTCCAGTAAATTACATACTTACTACATACACATACTTAACATACTTAATGCATACTTAATAAATTACGTACTTAATAAACTAGCAGCCAGGACAATTCTTACTAACAAGTCAGGGTAATCCCTTAGTCGGCTTTTACGAAATCCCTGGGAGGAGACGGAGGGGTCTATGCTTAGGCCGACAAATGCAAATGTTTTTAATTTCTTAACAAATGGTCTCCCAAGCGTTTTCAAACTTTTATGTGATGATTTTGTGATGGAACCGACCGGAGAACACAGTGCGAGGCAGACGTGTGTCGTGTTTGCGTTTGAATATTTGAATTTAAATTTTCCTATTGGCTGTTAGTAATTTCTCGGTGGCTCTCGTTTCTTCCTACATCGTGCTTACGGCAGGCTCCACCTAGAGGGCGGACGCAAGCGAGAGGCAAAGTGTTGGACTCCACCTCCGAAAAGTTCCTGTCAGTGTTCAAGACCCGGGACGATGCGCATAATCACTGCGCCTGCGTTCCGCTCGGATCAACCAGTCGCTGTCAGTGCGTGAGTCACAATTACATAGGTACCTACCTACCGCTGCGCGTCTGAGCAAGTGACACTTTTGGCTAAATAGTGAATATCGCTCTCGCTTCTATTTAATTTTATCCACTCATTTTTGAATATTGCCTTGAGCATATCTACACAAGTATGTCCACGCAGACAATTAGCAGCTGTGCTGGATGCACGTCTGGGTTTAGCCGTAGAGATAAAATCATTGATTGCTCGCGCACTTCCTGTGGAAAGCGCTACCATAAGGATGATTGTATTGGTCCCATTCCGCTCGATGGTGAATTAAGTACCTGGATATGTCCACAATGTGTTTGCGAGAGTAGAATGGGAGGTGCTAAAAATCCGTCTACGCCAGGCAGAGGTACGTTGCGATCACCTGAATCACGTAGCGTACCACCTCAGCAAATGAAAGATTTGCCTTCATCGGACTCGCAGGCGCTTTCACCTGAACTAAAGGAAACATTGCCGCCATCGAACCTGCAGGCGCAACTGCCTCAATCAAAGATGGCCTTGCCTTCATCGGACCTTCAGGCGCTTACCGATGAAATTCGCCTTCTTCGAGCAACCGTGTTCTCTTTCAAGCAGGAAATAGAGACGATATCGTCGGCCGTCTCCAAGATAAATAAGCAGTTGGAGGAAGTGGTCGCGCATATATCTATAACAGATGTCCGAATTTCTGCTCTTGAAAAGCGATCTGAAACGGAGAGCGCCTTACTAAAACAACAAGTTTCCTCCCTACAGGAGCAATTAAACACGCAGGCGCAGGCTCACGTCCGAAACGAAATCGAAATCATCGGCTTGCCCGAGTCGTCAAATGAGAACCTGCAACATATTGCAATGGTTGCTGCCAAGAAAAAAATAAAATAAAAAAAAAAAAAAGTTCTAGGACGGATGTCGCACAATTTTGCCGACCAGTTGTTATGCGTCTAGTAAGACGTACCAAACGTGATGAGTTGTTGAAGGAAACTAAGGGCAGAAAGTCAGTCACTGCCTCGGACTTGCAGGTCGGGGATAAGCCTACTAAAGTATTCTTTAACGAGCGATTGACTCTTGAGAACAGGCTTTTATTTCGTGAGGCAAGACTACGCAGGCGGGGTATAAGTTCTGCTGGACTAGTAATGGCTTCATCAACGTTCGAAAGCAGGAAGGAAGCCCCGCAATACGCATCCGAAACTCCGTGGAACTCGCCGACATACTCGGAGGGGGCTACTCAGCCCCTCAAGGAAATTAGATGTTACATCGCGCCGTCTTGCAAAGTCTCCTCGACTGCTTCACCGTTGCTTAAGAAACGTAGTTATACTTTTTTCACCTTATTTTTGTCCATGATTACCGGTAGTTTTTTCTTATGTTATTATTTTTGTTGCTTATATTTTTCGGGCAATTTAATTCATATTCAATTTAAAACATTGTGCGTACACATTCACTCACAACACTTTCATACACGACACTTTCACACACGACACATTCATACGTCATTCACACGAAAAACATGGAAATATCATTGTTCAGTCATATCATTCACTGTTTCTCGTATCTTTGATATTGTCAGTGCGGCATATATTTTCAAAATCTTGGAGCCACTATTAATAATTGTGAAACAGTTGTTTCACAAATGGCCTCTTTAGATTTAGTAAACGAGCTTGATGAATCCTTTTCTGTTATGTGCCGCTCTCACAATTTAGTCGAAACATGCAAAGATACCTTAGGCAACCAATATGATTTTAAAATACTTACTTTTAATATAAGAAGTCTTCAAAAGAACTTTGACGAGTTTTTGATTACCTTAAAAAGACTAGATATAATGTTTGACGTAATTATACTTACTGAGTGCCACCTTGGTACCTGTCCGCTAATCAGAAGTCTTCCCAACTATCGTCACTATGGTTCGTCACAAATTAACAATCAAGCTGGGGGAGTGGTGGCTTATGTCCGAGCGGATTGGAATGCTACTGTAAGTGAACCTGCGCTCTGTAACGCGGATAGCATCCTCGTAGAATTGCCTAACTCTAAATCAATTCTTGGTATATACAGATCTCCTTCTTTTGGCAACATAAATCAATTTCTTTTGTCTCTTGACTCTATCGTGAAAGGTAAGACTCTATCTAAAACTAGCCTAATTGTAACAGGAGACCTCAACATTAATACCCTTAATAATTACTGCCAACATCCTCAAGCTGATGAATATCTTTGTCTTGTGGCTCAGTTGGGTCTGCAGAACCTCATCAATGTCCCGACCAGAGGACCTTCTTGTCTGGATCACATTTTGGCAGACTTCCAGTCGCAGGCGGTTGGACTAGTTTGCAAGGTGGGTACTACAGACCACGATCTTGTTATGGCGGGGATTTCTACTAGCTTTATAAAATCTGATCGTCGAAAATCCTTTACTAAAATTGATTTTGACGCGATCTCTTCCGATTTCGAAAATTTTCACTGGGAGGATCTTTTAGAAGGGTCAGATGTGTCTGTTGCTGCTTGTAATTTGTCCTCCAGGCTCAAGGTTTTAGTTGAAAACACTCTAAGCATAAAGATAAAGATAAAGATAAAGATAAATTTATTCGTTCCTTCAAAAATATGGTACAGTTTAGAATCATCAAGTAATGACTTAAACAATAATAATGTACGCGAGGAGCGCTGTTCCCTGCACTAGGTCTCAAAGAGCCTGTGTTGCAAGGTCACAGTGACTCACCCCGGACTCTCCATCGTTAGTCTTAGATAGTAGGTACTTGTACTTAATAAACATAAAATTAAAGTTAAAGTTATACAAATTAGTATGAGGTATAGTGAGCTAACAAATCTTAAAGCTAATAATACAGTAGTAATAATAACAAGAGAAAACAAAAAACAATTAAAAAACAAAAGTAGGTAATGATTTTTACGAATAAAGTAAATATAGTGTCCAACATTCTAACATAAATTTCCTATAACATTATTTAGGGTTTCGTGTTTGTAAGTGTTATGCAGGTGTGTGGTTGTGAGTTGTGTTTTAGTGAGTTATCTACCTACTTATATGAAAGTGAGGAGAGTGACTGAAAGTCTGATATTTTATATTTCAATTATATAGTAGTAGCATAGTTATATATTATTTATATAATAATATATTTTTATTATTTGTGTTGCGAAGATATTTTGCATTTTATCTGATGTTTGTCATGAGTTTTTCTGTTTCAGCGTATGTAAGATTGCATAGGAAGTCCATAAGTGTAATATTTACTTGTCTGTAGTTCATTTGTACAATAGCTCGATTTTGACTTACACGATTGTACAGTTTTGGACCCATAATAAGTAAGGACTTTCCCCCTAGCTTTGTTCTGCATCCAGGTACTTTAAACACTTTGTCTTTCCTACGTTTAAAGTTGGACAGTGTTATTTTGTCTGAGGTCACTAGGGAGTGTTGCTTACCTACCAACGCCTTGATATAAAGTTTCCTGATTGAAAGAACAGAACATTCTTCATATAGGGCGCTCGTGGAGTAGTATCTTGGTCTGAATAATATAACTTTAAGCAGTGCTCGCTGCGCCCTTTACAACTGAAGCAAAAACGTTTTGTCAGCAGCGCCCCATGCTCTTATGCAGTATGTGAGAATTGATTGTGATAGTGCGAAATATACTTTTATGAGAGATTGTAAGTTCATAGTATGTCGTAGTTGTTTAAAGATATAGATCATTTTACGGGTTCGTCCAGATAAGTGTTTAATATGGTCTTTCCAGGATAGATTTTTATCTATTATTACACCTAAATATTTGAAGTTATCAGTCTTCTCTAAATATGGGCAGTGACATGACTTTTGTGTTTGACAACATAAAGCTTCATGCATCTGTATATTTAGCATTTGTTTGGGAAATGTGGCATTACTTAAAGCAAAAGCAATATGTTTGGTCTTTGAAATATTGATCGTGAGGAGATTATTTCTCAGCCAATGTGACACTGTATTTAAACCATTGTTGGCAATTGACTCAACTTCCTGCCATGTTCGTCCATGGAATAATATAACAGTGTCATCCGCATACGTGATAACTCGTCCGTTGTGTAGAGTTATATCACAGAGTTCGTTGATATATATTAGGAACAACGTTGGACCTAATATACTTCCTTGCGGCACTCCAAACAGGACTTCAGCTTCATCACTTATGTACTGGCCAACCCTAGTTTTCTGTTTCCTGTGCATCAAATAGCTTTTAAACCATAGCCATGGTAAGCCTCTGACACCGAATCTTTCCAGCTTTGCCAGTAGCATTGGTATAGAGACTGTATCAAAGGCTTTGGCTAGGTCTAAGAAAACTGCCACAGGTTTCTTGCCCTCGTCAAGGGTCTTGGTGATGTGCTCCGAAACACCGAGAACTGCATCTTCTGTGCAGCGCATAGATCTAAATCCGTATTGGTTATTAGAAAGAAGTTTTTTTTTTTCTAGGTAATATTTTAACCGATTATTCATAAGTTTCTCTAAGACTTTTGATATAACAGACAGTAATGATATTGGCCTATAATTTGTTATATCATCGTCAGTACCACCTTTGTATATTGGACACACAATTGAGCTTTTGAGGACCGCCGGAAATAAGGCCGTTTCAAAACTTTTTTTACAAATTATTGTTATGGGCTCAAGTAATAATGGCAAAGCCAGTTTCAGAACCTTGGCGGTGATTTTGTCCCAACCAGGTGCAGAGTCGTTTTTTAAATTCATCACAATACTGCGGACTTCTGCAGCGTCTGGAGGTAACAAAGCAAAGGAGGTTGCGATTTTACTAACGTTATTAGATTCTCGTATCAGGTCATTTTGATTTTTGTTAAGAGACTGTAGTGTTACCTTGGCAAGATTGGATCCAACGTTTATGTAGTAATTATTTATATCATAGAGAGCTGTCGACGGTGTGTTATAATTTTTTAATACATTTTCTACTGGGTTGTTCTTAATAGGGAAGTTACATATTCTTTTGATAATTTTCCAGGTCTGTTTACAATCTTTACTGTGTTTTTCTAAGTCAAGTCTGTCATGTGTTCGTTTTAATTTCTTGAGTATTTTATTACACACATTTCTATAATCTATATAAGTTTTTAAGTGTTTCATTGTCGTGCTCTTTTTTATATTTCTGATGCAGTTTATCTCTCTTTTTCATACACTTCATAAGTCCTTTTGTTATCCATGGTTTTAAATTCATTTTTGATGTACGTTTCTTTAATTCTGTTGTGTTTTTTAGTATGATGTTTGTAAGTGTATTTAAAAATATTTCAGTTATTAATTCAAGGTCTGTTTGTTTTAGGGTTTCATGCCAATTAATTTCAGCAAGTTCAATATAAATTTCATTATAATTTATTTTTTGGATGCATTTTTTGACTGTACTGGGTTTTCTTTTTAAAATCAACTGTTGCACCACTGGGGAATGATCAGTGATTGATGCTGGTAGTACTAAGGTCGTTGCTCTATTCTTAGTTTTTAACATGCAGTGGTCGAGACAGGTTTTCATCCTTGTTTTGTATGTATGCCCAGGTAAAATACCATGGGTGGCTAATAATGTTAAGTATTCATCAGATCTGTTTTCAGTATCGCTATCACTAATATCGATATTGACATCCCCAATTATAATAATGTTTGAATATGTCTTATTTGTTTTTAGGATGTTATCTATTGTGCTGAGGAAGTTTGTATGATTATGAAATGAAGGTGATCGATAGATACCTATTATACAGACTTCCTGTCCTATGTGTACAATAAGACAATTTGTTTCACTAGCATTTGGCTCATGGACTTTTATGCCGGTTAAGTTGCTTTTAATATAGATAACGATGCCGTCATTTTGGTTTAAGTGGTTTCTTGTATAGAAGTAATTGTAGTTTATCAGGTCAGGCGGGCTACATTTTTCAGATAGCCAACATTCCGTCAGAACAATGATATCAATATTTAGATTGATACGACTTAAAAGTACCAAGAAATCGTCTAGATTTTTATTTATGCTACGGATGTTCATCGTTATAATAGTTATATTCTTGCTATGTTTTTCTACGTAGAGTCTACAGCTCTCAGGTTCTTCTAACAGGTAGGAGCTACAGACATTGACCTGGTCAATGGCTGTAGAAATATCCTGTATATCTGGCATTATTTTATAGAAAGTTGTTTAAATAGACCATTTAAGGTTTCTTTATGTAGGCCTAATGCCTTGAAAAACGAACTTTTCAATGTTATTGAACCTGAAGTTGAAAGTATATTGTGTTGTCTGATGTAACAAGTATGTTTTTTATGTACCTTGAAGTGTGGTTTTGTATTGCGTTTTTTATTTTTCTTTGTGTTTAGTTTTTTGTGTGACTTTGTGCGTGTGTATTTTTGTGAATGTTGGACCGATGAGTACTTAAATATGTAAGTTTTAAAACTATTTTTTTTCTTAGGCGTACGCGAACTTCTAGCATGTTTCCGTCAGCCGTAGAAAAACAAATCTGAAGGACTGGATAACTCCGGGGCTGATCAGGTCTATGAAACATAGAGATTTACTGCATATAGAGGCTAGAAAGAATCCTTTTAATAATGAGATACTTCAAAACTACAAGAGGTACAGAAATACGTTCTCAGCACTCTTGAAAAATCTTAGAAAGGACCACAATAAAAGAGAGCTTTTAGAAAGTAGAGACCAGCCAAGCAGAATGTGGAAAACGATAAAAGATATATGTGAACTTAATAAGAACAAAGAAGTTAATCTCGAACTTACAAAGTTTAAAACTTGTCCATCCCAGTCATTAGATATGTGTAACGACTACTTTGTTAACGTTGGTCAAAACTTAGCCAACAATATTCTGAGTACTCTTGGAAAGACCGAGGTAGATTTAGCTGCGAAGGTGACCATTAACGCAAACGCGTCAAACTCTTTGTTTATGACCCCTACTGATCCAGTTGAGATTCTGGGCATAATACAGAATTTGAGAAACAATAGCGCCCCTGGGTTAGATGGTTTAAGAAACTCACTTATAAAGAAAATGGCCCATTTGCTGGTAGAGCCACTAGCTCACATTATAAATCTGAGCTTGTCAACGGGTTCTTTTCCAGACTGCTGGAAAATAGCTTCAGTGGTTCCCATTCATAAAAGTGGTCCTAAAAGTTCCCCAGCTAACTATCGCCCTATATCGCTACTTCCGGTGTTCTCTAAAATTCTTGAAAAGGTTGTGAACAAAAGACTTGTGAAATTTTTGGAACAGGAAAATATTTTGACTCCTTTTCAATACGGTTTCAGACAGGGGAAGTCTACCGAAGATGCGGTATCTAAGTTAGTAGAACACGTTTCCTCTGCTCTTGATGATGGTCAAAAAAGCATAGGGATATTTTTGGATCTGGCCAAGGCATTCGACACCGTTTCTCCTTTAATTTTACTAAGAAAACTGGAATGTGTCGGAATTCGTGGGAGTGCCTTGGACTGGTTCAGAAGTTATCTTTCAAATAGAGGACAGTGTGTTTCGGTTGCTGACCATGCTAGTGGTGTCCAAAATATATCTTTTGGCGTACCCCAGGGTAGCATTCTCGGGCCCACGCTTTTCACCGTTTATATCAATGATATTGCTAATCTGTTTATCTCAGACAGGGACACTCAAATCGTATGTTACGCTGACGACACGGCCATTCTTTTCAAAGGTGAAACCTGGAAGGAAGTCTTTAACAAGGCAGAGGAGGGACTGTCATTGGTTGCGACATGGTTGAATTCTAATTTACTCACGCTCAATGCAGACAAAACCAAATACCTCTGCTTTCACATTACTAAAGTCTCGTCTCCGCCAGTTTCTTTAAATATCAAAATACACAGGTGCGGTAACTCAAGAACATCACAGAAACCAAACTGCTCCTGCAATATGATTGATCGTGCAGATTATATCAAGTATCTGGGAGTTGTACTAGACGAAAATCTGACTTTTGGACAACACATTAAAACACTTTCGGGTCGGGTCCGCAAGTTTATTCATATCATGAAATTACTTCGCGACGGAGCTGACAGGGATGTTCTTAAGATGGTCTATACGTCTCTTTGTCAATCTGTTATTTGTTATTGTCTGACGGTCTGGGGCGGAGCGGCTAAGACCTCTTTAATAAAACTTGAAAGAGCACAAAGGTCCGTCCTGAAGGTGATGTTTCGGAAACCTTTCAGGTACTCGACTAAATTTCTCCACCAAGAATCCGAAACACTTACAGTTCGTCAACTTTATATTCAGAAAGCAGCACTATGGTATCATAGGGCATGTGCAACGACGACCAGATGTCCAAATGCTCGTCGGCAAAGAATCAGTGTTCCTAAAGTAAGAACTGCGTTTGCAAAACGCTTTAGATTATTTGCCGCCCCTTTCATTTATAGGCTTGCGCTCATTAAGTGTGATCTTAAATCGTGCTCGTTATACAGTGCCAAAGTAAGGATCAGGAAATGGCTGATCGCACTTGACTATGACGAGACAGAGTCATTATTGGTTGCCATCACATAATTTATACCATGTTTTATCCACTCATCCACACACCCACACTTTCACAAACTCTGGTGGCTACTCCTGTGATACCCAGACTCTTATGAGACTGGTGGTAGCAGGAGTGCCTCACACACGCGCTCACCCGCCCACACCCACCTATACACCTTCTCACACTCACCCTTACACGCAATTAATCTTCTTTCACTCGCCCATTTTTTTGTTATAGTACTGTTTAAATTTAGTTTTTGCAATGTTTGCCTCGCATATTGTTTTCTCTTCATAAATAAACTTTCTTCTTAATTTTAGTCCGGGTATCCGCGTTACAGGCTTGTCCTAGTGCGGTACCCATTGTTAATTATCAATAGCCACTATTATTTGTAAATAAAACATTTGTATTTTTTTTTGTATTTTGTATTTTTCGTAGTCTGTTTTTAGGGTTCCGTACCCAGAGGGTAAAACGGGACCCTATTACTAAGGCTCCGCTGTCCGTCCGTCCGTCTGTCACCAGGCTGTATCTCATGAACCGTGATAGTTATACAGTTGAAATTTTCACAGATGATGTATTTCTGTTGCCGCTATAATAACAAATAAAAAAAAACAGAATAAAACAAATATTTAAAGGGGCTCCCATGCAACAAACATGTTTTTTTTGCCGTTTTTATAGATAAAACGCTGTATCTCATAGTTATAGTTAGACATAGTTAGACAGTTGAAATTTTCACAGATGTTGTTTCTGTTGCCGCTATAGCAAAAAATACAGAAAAACAGAATAAAATTAGATAATGATACGTAACCCTTTCGACTCCGACCCGTTTTTTTTTTACTTTTATTTTTTATTTCAGTAATCCAATGGCTTCACAAGAAACTGGAGGACAACAGCGCGCCAACCGACATATTACACAGTAAACGTAACGGTATCCCAACGGCGACTAGTTCCACCCCGTACTTCCTCTCTAAGAACAACACCACGTCGTCCCACGGCGTTTCTGACGAATCTATTGATTTTTATGGCACCTCCAAAGTGTAAGTACATAATTACGTGTAAGCCGGAGTGGGGTTGAGGGTCATGAAGTTGGACTCTCGTCATAATGTGAGCTTTAGCTCATTTATGGTGAGGAAAATAATATGATGACTTACTTGAGCCCTGACTTCTGGCCGAAAGGGGTGAAGTTCCGACGGCTCAAGGGCTTCCTGTCAAGTGATCCCCCGGGCCGCGATGCGTCGGTGATCACACTTGTGTTAGATTGAGTTATAAATAAAGTGTTTTTATGTGTATGTTAGTTTCTAAGGTATTTATGTTGATACGGGTTTAGTGCATTTCTCAGCAATTAAAAATCTTTTAGATTTTTAATTGAATTTGAATAATTATAATTAAACAATAGGTACGTTTTTGTGTTTTTTTTGTACAAGCTTTGATAGAACTAGTGTTCGTAACCGTGTGCTGATCAAAATGAGCCTAAATACGGCCAGTCTACTTTTATCCATCGAGGAGTTCCGTTGCCCATCATCAGATCAACTCGCTGTCACCATCATATTGTATTGTTATCGGAACTTGACAGGTATGCCAAATTTCAGCTCAAATCAATTAAATCAATCAATCAATTTAAGTTTTTCAAATCGGTTGAGGATAACTGCTTTAAAATGCAGTTCCAAGATTCCACCCGGAAAAAAAATCCACCCGGACATACATTGCAAGTTAATAACGTGATTCTTTGGTGCTGTTTTTTTTATTTAACTAATTGCCTCCCAATATTAACCCACTGGCTAGGTGGAGCGATGACCTACGAAAGGCGGCGGCAGAAAGTGGATGAGAAGAGCCGAACACCGGGCTCAGTGGCGCGTATTGGGAGAGGCCTATGTTCAGCTGTGGACTTGATGATGATTAACCCCCAAAATTAGAAAATTAATTTAATTACTGTATACGTTCGTACCAATGAGACTGGCATGGGACCGTAAGGAATGGCACAGGCAAAGAGAGGCCTATACTCAGCAGTGGGTGAAGTCAGGCTGTGGATGATGACAATGATACGTACGTATACATACCTAACTCTGCATATGAAGTAAAGAACATGGGCAACTCCCCATACATTGTTTGACCCAACTTTTTTGACTAACGTAACGTACAGTTGAGATACTTTTGGTTATTCATAATATAGTATCTTAAGATAATGAAAAAGCTAACTTCATTTCTTGCGTAGAAGTTGTGGGAAAGTAATGAAGCTTTTTGCGTTTTGTTTCACGCAAATGCAATGAGTTGATTTAACTAATTATTTAGAAATAAAACTTTTGCAACTTCTAAAAATATACAAGTTCTTTAGAATAATTGGACAAAAAACAACATTTAGAACCGTACTAATTACTTCCATAAAAAAATAATTAAAAATAAATTAACCATGAAATGGGCCCCCCATTTCTTTTTTAATTATAACATGCCACTTTACAAAAAAAAATAAGAGATCCTATTCAGGTGCCAAAGGTCTTAATCTAGATATAAAATATTGGATAGAGGATCACAGTCTAGAATTATTTATGAATACAACTTAATACTAACAATTTTACAAGCTTAATTACACAGAAAAGGTGAAGTTAAATAGATACAATTTGATAAGGTTTTGAAAGTGAAAATATGTAAGTTCTTAGACTAGATGATAAGGATTAAATATCTGAGGTTTCTAGTACCCCCTAGGATCAGCAATCACCTACCAGACACGTTCCTGGCTAGCTATACGGCGGTAGGCTTAGGGATGTGGGCGATCGCAAGTGAGCTTCGACTAATTTATTTGGTTACTGATTTGTATACTAACAGAGACATTAAGATTTAGAACGGTTAATGCTGGGCGCCAGGGCTGAAGATGATTATTTTTGACCTGGGTCAGCGATTGCCCACCTTCTTTCAACTTTTTCGTCCAGTAATTTTAGAATAAATATGCAGAGACGGACAGACAGACAGACAAGTAGGCGATCCTATAATGTATCCGTAGATATCTTTTGAGGTAGAAACACTAGAATAGAAAATCAAATAAATAAAGCAGTAAATTAAATAAATAAACAGTTTCTTTCACCATCGGTTTAAAGGCTTTTTCAGGGCCACCATACTTAAACTTGGTCAGTGACCTAACGTAGGGTGATCAAGAAAAAACAAGTGACACGATGAACGAAGTCTCAAATGACGCTATTTCTTCCTATTGACAGGTCCAATATAGAAGAAAGTCCTGGACCAGGTGTACAAGACAGTGCTGGCAAAGTTGGACTCGATCCAAAGTATTTGCAACCTGCGTCTAGTAACAATCAGAGTACAAACAGAAAAGGTGGGTTTTATTACTATAGTCAAATTAATAATAACACTCAATATACCTAGGTAAATTTTAGCCATATTTTACAGTTTTTGCGTTGTAGCATGGTGCGGATTATATATACCTATAAAATAAAAATAAATAAATAATACTGGACAGTTTTTGTATATGTGTATATATACGTATGTAACTGTCCTGTATTATTTATTTATTTTTATTTTATAGGTATATATAATCCGCACTATGCTACAACGCAAATATTAAATTAATTAATTTATTATGAATATTTTATTTTATTTTTGTATCTACTTGAAACTTATAAAATTTGGCGGTATTTTAGTTTATTTAGAGGATTCTTTTTATCATCTCTTAGTTTTTGCAAAAACAGCTAACAGAAGAGGTTCAAACACATAAAATAAAATTGAATTTCGCGCCACAAGCGAAACGTTCCGTTATTTCTACAAACAATAATCATAATTTTAAATCTCTAAAAATATTTTATTTACAGTTGTAAAATTGAAACCCAACGAAGACCAAGCCCAGAAAGGAAAAGAAAATATAAATTTGCCTAAAGTTGACTACAGGGAGAAGAAAACATCTCGAAGTACCACCTATAGAGCTACACCAGTCTCAGCTTATTTCCCGTGATATTATCGGCTGTATTTATTTCCGAGCGTATGTATGTATATTGTAGAGGTATACTACATACATAGGTAGGTAGTTAGTTAAAATATTTTGTTTAAACTTGTATATTGTACATTGTATATAAATAAGATTTTTGGTTGAAAAATTGTAAATATGTTTTTTCTGGTTCATACAAAACTGAATATTCTCCGTACCACTCCGAACTTTACAACTTGGTTTACTTTCCTTACCCTACGGGGAAATTACAGTACCGTTATTTAACAATTAACTTGGCAGGGATTCTTTGGATAAGTAGGTATTCGTAAAAATAATAACAAACTAGTGAAAGGTTTTCTAAACCTTATCAATAATTCAAAATCACGGGATATCTCATACCTACTACTTACTGTTAAATGTTAGGTAGGTATTTGAAAGTATAAGGCGGATGTTAAAACGTTGGGGTCGATGCGTTACGTGCTCACTCAAAAAATATCTCAAAGGATAAAGGTTACAAACTTGATGTTATTACATCAATCATATTTGAGGATGTACTAATCTAAATAAATAGTTAGGTACAGTTGAAAAAGAATCAAAACGGAACAATCGCGCTTTTGTATTGCCCGCTAAACAAAAAGGTAGGTAGTAAATAAGCACAGAGAGCTGCGCTCTCAAATCTCACGACGGGTCTCTTTCTGAACAGACTACATAGGTAGGCAAGTGGTTTATTTGTAGCTTAGCAATATAATTGATGCTACAGTAGTCTAGAGACATACCTACTAGAAATTTAAATATGATATGGGGGTCACAGAACAGCTCTACAATATACTTTAGACATGTGGTTAGTCATGAAACGATCGGTGGGGCAGGCAAATAGCTTCTTATCTTACCCAGTGGTAAGACCATAGATCTAGAATGTATAGCGAAAATTCTAAGTCTATGGGTACATCATTCAAATAGCCCGTACGCGCCACGACTGAAGTCCGGTGACTGGAGCGCTAGTTTCTATACGCAAAAGTGCAAAAGCGAAAATCTACCTCTGATATCCGTGAGTTCCTCAAAAGGCCGTCGGACTTCAGTCGTGGCGCGGACTCTACTCGAAAATCGAGCACAGGTTATATGACAAATCAACATATATACATTTATTTACAGAAAGAACTAATACTAATACAAGGTATGTACAAAATACATATGAAACAGTTGTGCTACCTGAAGACCGCTGCTAGCGATCTAAAGGTAGCTCAACTGATCCAAATCACTACTAGACGAAAGCGTCCCTAAGATGCTGGCTGCATTGCCATGCTGAATGGCAATACTAATGCGTTGAGCCAGAAAAGAGCCAGCTCTCGGGTCACCCGTCGCTTCGACCAGATACCCTGAAATAATTTTGAAAACACGAAGGGCCCCGGTACCCCACGAAGCCAGAGTCTCGACCCCGAAAGGCTCAAATAAGTAAGCTCTGTCGAGACTTGCATATTTGCGTCTTTTGAGGTCCTCGGCGGAATCTGCCGCCGCACCGGCCCTAACTGATGTCCCGGACAGATGAGATGGCGCAAGAGTATCAACGCATGGGGCGTCCCACACCAAAGGCCTACCCTTCTCCCACAGAACAAGAGTCAGGCCGTTTACCATCGTCACGTAGCAGACCATTCGGTTCTAGAATGGCTGGAATGTTAACGCTGGTAAGGGCCCGGCGAATGATATCATTAAGGCTAGCGTGGCGGGAAATCCTACCGGCAGCCCTGGTGCACGATAATCCGAGGTGACCAAGCTGATTCGTCCAAAATTCGTCCAACTGAAAGCAACAGATATAAGTATATCCGGTCTCGTAACCACTGCAATAAGGTGTGTAGGGATGCTCAACGCCGCCATATTCATACTTCTGTCGAAAGCGAAGATTCTGCCAAGGTCTGGCGTATTCTCAGGTGATTGGGAGTTGGCAGATCACGTCAGGACTCCCTGCCTAGTGATCTTGATATTAATTCTCTCAATTGCCACTTTACATCTATGTCCTGTAGTGCTGTGTCGGACAAGACCAACACTCTTAGTCTTCTTTCTACCATGTCAATTCCTGGCCTTCCTTCTCTAACTTTTTCTGAATTCACTGGGGATGACGTTAGGAAGAGTATTATATCAATCACTTCTAACGCGGTTGGTGGTGATGGTATAAGCCGGAACATGATAATTCCTATCCTTGATATGCTTCTTCCCATACTGACCCATATTCTTAATTATTCTGTCCGTAATAGTGACTTTCCTTCGTTGTGTAAGGATGCTCAAGTGATTCCACTACCTAAAGAACCTAATCCAAAATCGTTTTCAGAATACCGTCCAATTTCCATTCTTCCGTTTCTATCCAAAGTTCTTGAACGTCTCATTCACCGTCAATTAAGTTCTTTTCTTACAAAAAATTGTTCTCTTAATCCTTTTCAGTCTGGATTTCGACCTGGTCACAGCACGGTTACTACGCTGGTCAAAATTACCGATGACATCCGTCATGATATGGAGAATGGCAATGTAACTGTGTTGGCATTACTCGACTTTAGTAACGCTTTTAATACCGTTGACTTCGATATTCTTCTAGGTTTGCTACTCTCCCTTACGTTTCTCTGCCAGTGATTCGCTGGTTTCATAGCTATTCTTCGGACGTCGGCAGCGTGTGCGGCTTGATGAATCATTTTCATCTTGGAGCTGCATGACTGCTGGTGTTCCTCAAGGCGGCGTCCTATCCCCTCTTCTGTTCGCAATCTTCATTAATTCTATTTCTCATAATTTGGTCTTCTTCCTACCACCTTTATGCAGATGATTTACAGATTTATTGCAAAACCCCGCATCATAGTGTTTCTGCCGCCATAGATACTGTTAACGAGGACTTGCGTAAAATTGTGGAGTGGAGTAAGTTGTTGGGCCTTAAAGTTAATCCCAGCAAAACTCAGGCTATGGTGATAGGCAGCAGTCGCATGATGTCCAAGATAGATATGGCGTTAATTCCTTCAGTTGTTTTCAACGGAACTTTGGTAAAATTTAGTAAAAATGTGAAAAATTTAGGTGTAATATTTGATCAAAATTTGTCATGGGATCCTCAACTGCAATCGGTGAGTAATAAAATATTTGCGTCTGCGGCTTCCCTTAGAAGGCTCCGTAACTTCTTACCGACTGCCACTAAAGTTGCGCTGGCACAGTCTCTCTTGCTTCCCATTCTCGACTATGCCGATATATGTTACCTTGATCTCACAGAAGATCAATTTAACAAGCTTGAGCGCCTTCAAAATTTTGCAATAAGGTTCATATTCGGTCTTCGTAAATATGACCATGTTTCCCAGTTCCGCGCTAAGCTCAAGTGGCTTCCCATTCGCCTTCGCCGGAATACTCATATCCTCTCGCTTCTCCATAATATATTGTTTAATCCTTCTGCTCCACCGTATCTGAAAAGTCATCAAAGCGCTCCTGCTTTGAGTTTCTTCATTATTCCAACCCTCATTCTCTTCGTTCATCAGAAAATCTAGCTCTAAAGTTCCCCATTCATCACAGCTCTTTCTACACTGACTCTTTTACGGTGCAAGCTGTTCGGCTGTGGAATTCATTACCGTTGTCGATTCGGCTTGCTCCGTCGTTGCATTCTTTTAAAGATTGTGTCAAACTGTTTTATCTCCAATCGTCTTCGTCGTCCTGTTGAGTTTCATTGTTCTTGTCTGTTGTTATGTTGTGTTTATATTATTGTGTATTTATTATATGTATTATAATGTAGGTTTGTATATATTTAATGATATGTGTATTTGTCAAGGTGATAACACCACTGTCCCATTCTTCCATATAGTCCTCTCTATCCTAAGGTTGTCTGGAAGAAATCGCTATAAGCGATAAGACCGCCCATTGTACATTTATGTTATTTTTTGTTATTGAGTATGTTTTATATTTCTGTGTGTTATTTGTGTGCAATAAAGAGTTAATCTATCTATCTATCTATCTATCTGATCAACAGCAGTACCGCATTGTCAGTGATGAGGGGCACAGCACCTTGCACCCAACCGTAAAGAAGTTGCAATACAGAAAGAAACTGGATCCTTTAAAGTACCAGTATTGTGTGATGGAAGTGCTTGCAACCAAAACCCTGACTCCCATTTGGAAACAGCCAGGAGACGAGCACGATCTGTTGAGCTTGAGCACGTTTGTAACATACAATTCCGACTTCAGAGTCAGCTCGCACAGAGGTCGACGCATTGCCGTTGAGACGAAAGAGATTTGGGGGGAGTAGTATTGGGGCAAGCAATACAAAAAAATTCAAGTAATTAATTAATTAATTTTTGCATTAAAGTTAATCCAAACAAGTGTCAAGCCATCATGGTCGGCAGCCCTCGTCAGATCTGTAAAGTTGACGTCCTCAGTATGCCTCTTCTTTTTTATGATGGCTCAGTAATCCCTTTCTCTTCTACGGTTAAGAACCTTGGGGTCTTTTTTGACACCCATTTAAGCTGGATACCTCACGTTAAGGAGATTTCAAGAAGGTTCTATGCCTCGTTACACTCCATAATTCGCCTTAAGAACTTCTTGCCAACATCAACAAAAATATCCCTAGTCAACTCGCTCCTTGTGCCGATTATCGATTATGCTGACGTCGCCTTTTTAGATCTGACTGAGGAACTTCTGAGTAAGCTTGATCGTCTTCTCAACACTTGTATCCGCTTTATATATAATCTGCGTAAGTACGATCACGTCAGTCTTTTTCGTGCAAAACTTAAATGGCTCCCTATTCTAAAGGATCCGCACACCCCTTGCTATCTAAAGGATCGTTTCCAATTCCTAGATGACGCTCATGACAGGGTACTTAGGTCTGCTGACAATCTTCTTCTTGACATCCCGTTACATAGGACTTCTTTCCGATCAAACTCTTTTTCCGTTGTGGCTGTTCGGCTTTGGAACGATTTGCCGGTAGATATTAAAAGGGCTGACTCGAGGGAGTCGTTTAAGAGACTGGTACGTAAACTGTATAAGAAGAGGCTAAATTATTAGTTTCCAATTCAGTGTCAGTGTTTCACAATCTATGTTACTGCAGCCTGTATTAGGTATATACCTATGTACTTTCCCTACTAAGTATGTGTTTTATTGTCACGGTAGTTTATTTATGTATATTATTATTATTTTGTGAAACTGTTTTTATTATTGTTTATGTTTTTGTTTGGGTATTTGTATTTATTAGTATATTATATTTAGGTATCCTTTTAGTTTTATATTTTAACTTGTATTGTTATTATTATTTTCTGTGGTACTTGTTTGTAAGGCACGCCTCACCATCTTTCTGCACGTCCAGGATGACTGGCAGATAATGCTGTTAGCATTAAGTCCTCCTTGCACTATTGTCTTGTGTGAAAGTTTTTAAATAAATAAATAAATAAGCACTATGCCAAGCATTTCGAGCCTCGTCTAAGTATGAAATTTTGAGATTGTTGCCAGAAAGAGCCACAAGAGAAGGAGATCTTATTTTGTTAACCAAAGAACAAGTGCTATAGACGGAAGACAAGAACGCTGGTAGGGCTACACTTGAAATTTTACGAATACCTAAGCCTCCTAATTTAGCAGGCAAGGAGGCTTGCGATGCGCCAACGATATGTCATCTAAATCGATATTCAAATCAAAACCGACGATAAGGTGTTCTTTATTATGTTGTCCAAGCCTTCCACCAGCTCACTGTGTTTCTTGACATCATCTTAAAGCATATGTAAATTTTAGCACAAAAAGGCAAAATTTTATAATTGTAAAAGCCATAATATGCCATATACAGGGCGTCCCACGGATATGCCACATGGAGGGAAAGTACCTTGAATATTGTAGATGGAACATTTTACTGAAAGAAGACATTATTTGAAATTAAAAAACAATTTAAACTGCATTCATAGATATTTAAATAATTACATGGTTGAATCGGGAATCGAACCCGTTACACGAGAAAAATAATCACCTGTAGCTTTATCATACCGATTGAAAGGCTTCATCATAAGGATTATTTTTTGCTAAATAACATAGTGTCAGAAATAAAAGAAAGACCAAGAATTTTAACATTTGCTGTGAAATTTTGTTCAGAAAAATGAAAAGCTGACATTGCCGTAAGGACATACAACTGACATTGTCATAAGTACCTATTACTAATAAATGTACCCACTTGAGAAGTACGCATCATTTCGCTATTAATAATTTAAGTTCATGATAAAATGATAAAGAGATACGTAATTAGTAGGTAACTGGTTGTATGCAACAAATAGAGCCATATCGTGAGCCGAAAGTCGTGTAAATTATTTTGTCCATCGCAATGCGGCTGGCTGATTATAAAGAAATAATTCAAAAATGTGTTCCATTTTCAAACTTTTATTCTTTTGTATCTGTGATTTTCATTGTAGGATTTTTGCATTGTATTGTGAATTTTTTACATAACCATGGCGTATCAAAATAATTTTGATTTAATGGAAGCATACTTTTTGAACCACAAAAACATAACGTTAGCCTTCAATGGCACCGCGAAATATATCCTGATAGAGATACACCATCTCGATTTATTATGAAACGGTTGGTAGATAATCTGCAAAATTTTGGACGTTTCGATCATCGCTTACTACAACCGCGGCACCAAATGATAAAACCTGACGATGAACTCGACATTTATGAGAACCAGTATGAAAGTGTCCACGACAGAAGTTAAACGTATTATTCTAAATGTCCACCACAACAAGATCAAAAAATCGACAGGGAGCGAAATAATCAAAAGAGTGCGACTTTGTATTCAACAGGACTCATTTTGAGCATTTTGATAAATTGATTAATTTTGTATTAAAAATGTTAAATTTCATGTTCTTCCTTTTATTTCTGACACTATGTTACTTACCAAAAAATAATCCTTATGATGAAGCCTTTTGATCGGTATGATAAAGCTACAGGGTGAATATTTTTCTCGTGTAACGGGTTCGATTCCCGGTTCAACCATGTAGTTATTTAAATATCTATGAATGCAATTTAAATTGTTTTTAAAAATCAAATAATGTCTTCTTTCAGTAAAATGTTCCATCTACAATATTCAAGGTACTTTCCCTCCATGTGGCATATCCGTGGGACGCCCTGTATATATGACACAAATCAACTGTTCTCAGAGCAGAATAGGATATAATCACAGAATAGGGAAATGGTAGGTAGGTACTACGCAGTACTACGTACTCCTGCGGGGATGTGGGGTTGATCCTTGGCCACCCCATCACCGGTTACAGTTGGCAGTACGTTACGGCATGACATGAATTAATTAATGGTCCATGGTGTTCTGAGAGTTGCTGCTAATCTCAAGATTTTATAAAAGAAAACACGTAGGTACCTACCTATATCATTCAGACTTAGTACACTTGTACACTAGGGTTGGCACTATTCCCAAGGCAGGGGCATGGACGTAGTATACAAAAGGACAGCGCTCGCAGCAGAAAAACGAGCCGAGCAAGATATGTACTATAGAGACAGTGTGTCTCTTCCTAACACGGTGACCATCAAAAAAACATGTCCAGGAAACTTTTTCAAGAGACACTTATGTAGTAGGTACATGGAGTGGAACAAACATTATTTATTATTATTTTTTTATCACGGATCGATAGAACTTTTTGGATTTCGTAAAACAAAATGTTGACCTCATGAACAAAAAATCCATTGTACTTAGCACTTGTACTTATTCACAGATTTATGTTTATTCCTTTAATACATTTGATCCATAAAAGCGAAACCGGTCAGGAAGTTATCTAATAATAAATCTGTACATTTAGTAGATTTTGTGTTCATAACCTATCTAAAGGTACTTAAGTAGTGACTAATCATTGGTGCTCGCAATGAATAATATTTTGATCTATATGACACTACGCCCCGTTAAATAGCGCTTTCTCTATGGAATGGCTATTTATCGGTGCCCTTGCAACGAACTCGCAAAATGATTTTAAATTAAAGCAAAATAATAAAACAAAACAACAATCTTTTGTAACAATTTTATTATACAAAAAGTAGGTAACCATTTGAACCTATTCAAGTCCGGTGAAAATAATAAAATTAAAACACATAATGGTGCGTTGCCAGCACGGAATGGGTTTATTTGCTTTCGAAGTAGTAAATTGTAGAGAACAGAAATTACATTATTTCAGATGAACATGCAAATAATCCGAAATAAATAATCAAACATGGCTAAATAAATAGTTTTATGTATTTTCTGTCGCAAGCCAATCTTACTGCCTAAATTCCTCAACAATGGTAATGGCCACCCTTGCAATCATAAAGCTATCATTTCAAGTGTTAGAAAGGGAAAAACTGCATCTATTCTAACTATCTCTCTCGGCTCGTTTTTGGTCTACCAATGACGGTAATCTAAATTGAGTCTTAACCTAATAGAATAAGGTCTTGTTTCGGTATTACAATTTTTTAGAGCGCTCAGTCCTTTTGTATACTAAGTCCATGGGCAGGGGACACGGATTAGGAGTATAGCTGTATAACGCAGGTGCCATCTTACGGTGAACGAGCTATAGCTTCAACTAAAAAGAAACTACTTCTAGGTCTCGATGTTTCGCTATGATGCTTTCCTCTATGGTGGGTGGTCCATCTCAGTGTCCTCAGAGCATTGCAGGCCTCCGTACCGGAGGGGAGACGCCATAGAGCTGTCAACCTTAAAGCATTGCTGCTGGCCTTGTACTGCTCGATGTCAGAGGGCTGAGTCGCAGTTTTGCAACGAAAGTCCACACGATGACACCAATCGTCCGTCGTACTTACACTACGCTTACACCATACACCGGTGTGAGACATACTGTGTGGGACATAAGTGAGTCTAAGTGGTTCAACACCGTCGTATACCACCCATCGTAGGGACACGATCGTATAACACCGGAAGACGCCAAAATTGGCTATGATATGTTGTCGAAATGAATTTAAAACTGATAAAAGGGTATTTGTCTATGGAATTTGATTGTTGAATGTGTCAGTTGTCACTATAAAGATGTCAAAGTCAAATTTTATTTTGATTTTTGAAGTTGAAGTTGAAGTTGGTTTTCGCCATTATGAAGAAGAAGAAACAGTAGTAGTCAAATTCAAGTATTTTCATAAATTTCCAAACAAAGAAAGTCTTCAAAGATTTATAAGTAACAAACCTCTTCGTGCAAACATGGATGCAGCTCCGCAACACTAATAAACACAATGAACGCTGGGCACGGACCACGGGCTGCATACAGTCAAGAGCTGCCCTACCGGCTGGCTTGTCTTACCTACAACAACTGATACGTCGCCTACTCAACTTTCAAAGAATAAACCTTCGCACCATCGTGGGGATACTCATAGGACACAGTCTCAACGCCTCTTCAACATCGGAGCCACATACAGCCCACTCTGCAGCGGGTGTCTGACCGAAGAAGAATCGGCTGCCCACTTAATCCTGTGTGCTGAGTCTGGCTTTTTACCAACCATTTGGCACGGGTGTATGGTGTGGTGTAACACGCATTTTTGTATGGGAATATGATAAGCGCCCCTAGCGTACACTTTGAGAACTTATATTCTGAGTCCCAGCTGCCATGCTTACGATCATCGTCGTTACACTATACACCGATCGTATAAGCCGAGCCACGGCCGTCGTATCGCAAGCACTTACGTGCCGTTTTTAACGGTTTTTCATTTATTTCTGAGTCCGAGTGCCAAATTTGACAGCTTCACGCTTGGAATACGATGACACGACGGCGACGATGAGCGTTACGCTCAACACTTGTGTTTTTGGCGGTGAGAGGTGAGCGCTACACGGTAGTGTTTATTTTTCTGTGTAATTGTTGACTTTTGTGGGGTTCTTTGTTATTGAGAATGTCTGCGAGATATTTTCTTGCATAGATGTTGATGAAGAAGAACGGGCTCGTGAGCTACGGGAAATGCGAGACAGTCTTCGGGCATCCTTTGATCCTGTCGAAGATCTCCCGGAGACCGAATTCAGGAATACCGGCTGTCGAAAGAAGCCTTCGTATTCCTATGCGAAGAGCTGTGACAGCGTACCGACCGACCGACCAAAGGCCTAAGCAGCGTGTGAGCCTTGAAGTAAAAGTGAGTACCTATATTACTTTTGTCAATAATTTACCTCGTAGACAGAGTATAGAGGTACGCTCTACGATTTAACTGCTCTAGGCCTTATTTTGCTTGTAGATTGTGGTTTCTTTCTTTACCCCTGTCTCTGGTTCGTTTCAAAGACCTAGCGTGGTGAAAGATTCTTCTTTGATGATACAAATTACCTACTTAGGTACTTAATGCTCAAAAAACTAACTATATGTGCTATACAATATATAATAGAACCCAACCTGGAAGGGATTTCAACATACGGATACATAATTATGAAAACATACATGACGACCAGTGTAACTGTCTCATAATTAACAAAGTCTCCTCAACTAAGTACTTGGGAGTCATGTTAGATCAAAAAATCAAAAATCATTCCTAGAAAATTTTACTTTAGCAATGTTTATAACTTAGGTATGTATTTCTTGTTTCAGAAAATCACGAAGGACTCCGGAGAAAAGGTGGCCGTAAGCCTCACATCAGTCATCAAACCCTACGGATACAACTAGTAGAGGATAAGATATCATACAAATTCTAAATACTTTGCATAAAAATAAACATCTGGTTGTCCAAAACGTGGTTTCATTGCGGATAGGTAGATACATAACTAAATCAAGAGAATATAGGACTACAATTATCTTACCCTTGGCTTGCATGTACCTGTACATAAGAGAATTGTGTATTCTTGTGAAACAACACCCAGAATACTTTATCTGATTGCTTCATAGCAATCAGATATACCTACCTAGTTGTAAAAAATGTTGAGCCTAGAAATCCATTTATACTTTATTTACCCAAACTTAAACTGCAGACTTATAAGAGAAATATATATAATAAATGTAAATGCCATACGGGTCTATAATAAAATACCAAATTCATGGATTTGCCATTAAGTATATCAGTTATCTAGTACCCATAACACAAGCTCTGCTTAGCTTGGCGCTAGATAATGTTGTGTGAACTGTCCAGCATTATTTATTTATTTATGTTCTTATGTTTAAAAGCAAGCTAGGGAAAGAGGTGTTATAATTGTATTGTAACACCTCTTAGAAATAAGTTACCTGTATTCGAGCTAGTAAAATATTTTTATTCTTAGGTACCGGATGAAAAAAGTTAATGATCTCAGTAAGGTTAATGTAAGGTTTAAGGTATCTGTGATTATGATCATAGTGAAATAATATAGGCAACTTACCTGTCCTGTTACCCTGTGTAAATAAACAAGATCTAATTTCTTGGACTTGTCAGTTAGGTCGCTGCTACCATGACTTTACTAGATCTATATATATATATCTATATTTATATTTTATAGATTTATCTAGATGATTTTTGGTTTCGGGCCTTATATGAATGTGTTTACCAAAAATATTCTTAAAAAACAACACTTCTCCCAATGGCCTAAACTAGGGGGGAAATCATAAGTGATACTAGAAAGTTATGCGCTCCTGCCCAATACAAAAAATTCAGTCATTGAAATTACCACCAAAGTAAGTCAAAAGTATTTTATTCATTGAAATCACAAGGTAGGTACAATCACTCCACAAGCACAGAAGTTTACTGGGGTCTTCGCAGGCTTCTCGGGTTGTTGAGGATTTGTTTACGTTGAGCTGCTATTTCCACACATTCCAGGATTAAGTGGGCTGTATGTGGCTCCGATGTTGAAGAGGCGTTGAGACTGTGTCCTATGAGTGTCCCCACGAACCCACGATGGTGCGAAGGGTTATTCTTTGAAAGTTGAGCAGGCGACGTGTCAGTTGTTGTAGGTAAGCCAAGCCAGCCGGTAGGGCAGCTCTTGACTGTATGCAGCCCGTGGTCCGTGCCCAGCGTTCATTGTGTTTATTAGTGCTGCGGAGCTGCATCCATGTTTGCACGAAGAGGTTTGTTACTTATAAATCTTTGAATACTTTCTTTGTTTGGAAATTAATGAAAATACTTGAATTTGACTACTACACCTTCTTCTTCTTCATAATGGCGAAAACCAACTTCAACTTCAACTTCAAAAATCAAAATACAATTTGACTTTGACATCTTTACAGTGACAACTGACACATTCAACAATCAAATTCCATAGACAAATACCTTTTTATCAGTTTTAAATTCATTTCGACAACATATCATAGCCAATTTTGGCGTCTTCCGGTGTTATACGATCGTGTCCCTACGATGGGTGGTATACGACGGTGTTGAACCACTAAGACTCACTTATGTCCCACACACACCGGTGTATGGTGTAAGCGTAGTGTAAGTACGACGGACGATTGGTGTCATCGTGTGCAAAACTGCGACTCAGCACTCTGGAATGTGTGGAAATAGCAGCTCAACGTAAACAAATCCTCAACAGCCCGAGAAGCCTGCGAAGACCCCAGTAAACTTCTGTGCTTGTGGAGTGATTGATGATCCTTGTGATTTCAATGAATAAAATACTTTTGTCTTACTTTGGTGGTAATTTCAATGACTGAATTTTTCGTATTGGGCAGGAGCGCATAACTTTATATCACTTATGATTTCCCCCCTAGTTTAGGCCATTGGGAGAAGTGTTGTTTTTTAAGAATATTTTTGGTAAACACATTCATATAAGGCCCGAAACCAAAAATCATCCAATCTAACATAAAATAAAGAGCAAGCAAGCACGTTCTGATCCCTTATAGAACCGAACCACCCAGTGTCATCACGCGGGCTTGTTACGATATATGCGTGGAATCATTGTTTAACAATACCTACATTGTTGGCAAGAAATCTCCCATGTCATAGTGAATAAAGGCACTTTTCTGTTGAATTTGTTTTGTTAAGTAGGAAAGTCATGGTAGCAGCGACCTAACTGTTAGTCCAAGAAATTAGATCTTGTTTATTTACACAGGGTAACAGGACAGGTAAGTTGCCTATATTATTTCACTATGATCATAATCACAGATACCTTAAACCTCACATTAACCTTACTGAGACCATTAAATTTTCTCATCCGGTTCCTAAGAATAAGAATATTTTATTAGCTCGAATACAGGTAACTTATTTCTAAGAGGTGTTACAATACAATTATAACACCTCTTTCGCTAGCTTGCTTTTAAACATAAGAACATAAATAAATAAATAATGCTGGACAGTTCACACAACATTATCTAGCCCCAAGCTAAGCAGAGCTTGTGTTATGGGTACTAGATAACTGATATACTTAATGGCAAATCCATGAATTTGGTATTTTATTATAGACCCGTATGGCATTTAGTTTTATTATATATATTTATCTTATAAGTCTGCAGTTTAAGTTTGGGTAAATAAAGTATAAATGGATTTCTAGGCTCAACATTTTTTACAACTAGGTAGGTATATCTGATTGCTATGAAGCAATCAGATAAAGTATTCTGGGTGTTGTTTCACAAGAATACACAATTCTCTTATGTACAGGTACATGCAAGCCAAGGGTAAGATAATTTTAGTCCTATATTCTCTTGATTTAGTTATGTATCTACCTATCAGCAATGAAACCACGTTTTGGACAACCAGAGGTTTATTTTTATGCAAATAATTTTGAATTTTTATGATATCTTATCCTCTACTAGTTGTATCCGTAGGGTTTGATGACTGATGTGAGGCTTACGCCCACCTTTTCTTCGGAGTCCTTCGTGATTTTCTGAAACAAGAAATACATACCTAAGTTATAAACATTGCTAAAGCAAAATTTTCTGGGAATGATTTTTGATTTTTTGATCTAACATGACTCCCAAGTACTTAGTTAATTAAGAGACAGTTACACTGGTCGTCATGTGTGTTTTCATAATTATGTAACCGTATGTTGAAATCCCTTCCAGGTTGGGTTCTATTATATATTGTATAGCATATATAGTTCGTTTTTGGAGCATTAAGTACCTAAGTAGGTAATTTGTATCATCAAAGAAGAATCTTTCACCACGCTAGGTCTTTGAAACAAACCAGAGACAGGGGTAAAGAAAGAAACCACAATCTACAAGCAAAATAAGGCCTAGAGCAGGTAAATCGTAGAGCGTACCTCTATACTCTACGTATATATGTCTACGAGGTAAATTATTGTCAAAAGTAATATAGGTAGGTACTCACTTTTACTTCAAGGCTCACACGCTGCGAAGGCCTTTGGTCGGTCGGTCGGTACGCTGTCGCAGCTCTTCACATAGGAATATGAAGGCTTATTTCGACAGCCGGTATTCCTAAATTCGGTCTCCGGGAGATCTTCGACAGGACCAAAGGATGCCCGAAGACTGTCTCGCATTTCCCGTAGCTCACGAGCCCGTTCTTCTTCATCAACATCTATGCAAGGAAATATCTCGCAGACATCCTCAATAACAAAGAACCCCACAAAAGTCCACAATTACACAGAAAAATAAACACTACCGTGTAGCGCTCACCTCTCACCGCCAAAGACACAAGTGTTGAGCGTAACACTCATCGTCGCCGTCGTGTCATCGTATTCCAAGCGTGAAGCTGTCAAATTTGGCACTCGGACTCAGAAATAAATGAAAAACCGTTAAAAACGGTACGTAAGTGCTTGCGATACGACGGCCGTGGCTCGGCTTATACGATCGGTGTATAGTGTAACGACGATGATCGTAAGCATGGCACCTGGGACTCAGAATATAAGTTCTCAAAGTGTATGCTAGGGGCGCTTATCATATTCCCATACAAAAATGCGTGTTACACCACACCATACACCCGTGCCAAATGGTTGGTAAAAAGCCAGACTCAGCCCTCAGTATCTTTTGTTTGAAATAAACATGATTATTTTTTCTATGGTTTGAAACTCAGTTTCTTCTGGGGTTTGAAACCTTTATCCCTCAGGGCTCAGTACTAAGCCCTTTACTCTATAGATTATACACTCATGACCATTCCATTAGCCCTTTATTTCTATATGCAGATGATTTGGCTCTGTATATGCGGACTAATTCCATAGTAGACGCCAAAGATAACCTCAATACGGCTCTTACCCTCCTTGATGAATGGTTGAAAGATCATGGCTTGTCACTCTCGGCCTCTAAAAGTTCTTGAACAAGTGGCCATTGTGGTCTATTCCGCAAGGGCCACTTGTTCAAGAACTGAACTGAACTGTGTAGTTGTATAGTATTTTCCAAAAAACGAACTCCTCCCGTCATATAGGGTCAGGGGGGCATCAGTGGCTCAGTCGGATACAGTGACTCATTCATGTTTTTACCCGAAAGACGCGCGATATATTTATGTCCTTGTCACACAATACTAGCATGTGGACCCCAAACAAGCTCTAACCAGTCGGTCGGCGGGTCAAGCGTCGTACGGTGGTGTGACGGCGTGTTTTTGTTTTCGTGCTCACAAAATTACTTTTTGAGGTGAGTTTCTTTTGTTTTTCATACATTAAGCTGTGACAATTTGTATTGCCTGTTATATTTACCCATTAGTTAATACTATAGTGCTCTCATTCATGTAGTTGTTTATCGTAATTATTATTTGACTCGAATGCTGTGATCAGATTTATTCAAAATGGCGTGGTCGTGCACAGTGGCTCAAATCTAAGAAGTACACAGTGACTCTGAGTCACTGATTCTTAATTAGTATTTTTTTTTGAATAACGAAATATAGACAACACTTAAAAATTAAATAATTTGACCTTATAATTTTGTTTGTAGTATGCCGCGACCACAAACTGCGCGAAAAATTGGAAATACTCCCCACGAAAACATTAAAGAGGGCTTGAAATTAATCAGGAATGGGGAATCTATGCGAAAGGCGTCAAAGAGAGCTAATGTTCCTTTTGCTACACTCAAGAGATATTATTGGAAAACCAAAGACAGTCCTTCGCTTGAGGAGTTGTTACCCTCACAGCTGCAACCCAACTATTCAGTCAACAGAATTTTTACAGCCGAATAAGAGACTGTCCTTGAAGTTTAACATCGTTGATTAAATGTGTAGTAACTGTTGATCTCTATAAATGATAAATAGCTTTGTAAGAACCAAAAGTGAACTGATTAGAGGGTAGATATCCTAAGTTTTTGATTTTGATAAAATATATATAACTGTCTTTTGATTTTCAATATAAATATAATTTTTAAAATACTGTTGAGTCACTGTGTACTACTAGAGTCACTGTGCACTACGGGGTTGAGCCACTGTGTACACCTAGGTGTATACAGTGGCTCAATTCCCGATGTTTAGTTTTTGCACTCTCATTTTATTTTAGTAATATTTCGTGTAATTATAATAATGCAGAATTAAACTAGAATACCTAACCAACAATCAATGCATGTTTCAGATTAATCCAATAATGATATTCAACATTTTTAGCCATTTGAAAAAATCCGAGCCACTGTAGCCTCCTTGACCCTACCTATATGTTAACCAAGTGTTGATTCCTCAAGTTAATGGTACTAAATTCTTAGGTATTCATTTGAACTCGAGAATGAATGGTATCCCTCATACTAATTATAGGTATATCGCAGATTTGTGAAAAAAATGTTAATGTTCTTCGATCTCTCTCAGGTGTTTGGTGGGGATCTCATCCCTATTGCCAAAAACTGCTTTATAACGCCATTGTTCGTAGCCATTTGGATTACGGATCTTTTCTTTTAGACCCATGTACCAAGTTGGCTTTAGGAAAATTGGATAGGGTTCAGTCGAAGTGTCTCAGAATAATTATTAGTGCAATGAAGTCCTCCCCTTTAGATGCCATGCAGGTGGAGTGTGTTGATCCTCCTCTTTCTCTTAGAAGGCAGATCGTTTTTTCTTTAAACTAGTTCAAAATTCTCATCACCCTCTTCTTCAACTTTTAAATGATTTATATAGTCTATTAGAAACTCATATTAATGATCATCAGGATAAAATCCCTTGTATAATTCGTAGCTTTATGAAATATTCCCGCCTTCCACATCCAGTTGTTCAAAGTCAGATCTTATCTCTTTTTTCCACTCCCTATGAAGCCTTAATTTACCAACCTAACATTGTCCTGGATTTTGGAATTGCCAAGGGATCTCTTAATGCAAGACAAATATTTTATGAACAGTTGCATAGTAAATATCATGGATGGCTACCCATATTCACAGATGCTTCCAAATTAAGAAACACTAGTCCTGTTGGATCAGCGGTTTGGATTCCTTCTTCTAAAATAATTCTTACCTTTAAGTGTTCTTCGGCTACTTCGGTATTTACTGGAGAGTCAATTGCCCTTTTAGAGAGTATTAATTTTGTTAAATCCCATAATCTTAATACCTAATTCTATTGTTTTCACTGATTCTAAAAGCTCTCTGCAATCCATATTGTCTAATCCGTTTCGTTCCAAATCTAGATTCCCTATCACCCCTAAAATTCTTGAATCGTTATTAAAATGTCATGAACTTGGGATTAATATTGTCCTGGCATGGATCCCTGGTTATGCCGGTATCCCTGGCAATGAATCAGTGGACTGCTGCGCGAAACAGGCTGCTCAGATTGGTTCTTTGGATTACCTCAAAATGTATTCCCATGATCTCTGTTCACAACCTAGTTTCCATCTAGATATACCTAGGTATCTTGGTCCAGAATGTGGCTTACTTCTAGGTCTTTGAAAGGCAAACACTTCGGCGATATTCAACCTGAAATTCCAACTAAACCATGGTTCTTTATGTACCGTAAAGCTGACAAAACGACGACTTCCACTATCTCTCGTCTTCGATTAGGTCACGCATGTACGCCAGTTCACCTTGCTAAATTAGGGGTCATGGACCACTCTCTGTGTGAATGTGGATTGGATGAAGGCAATGTCGATCACATACTTTTCTCTTGCCCCAGGCTGCGGCTATCTCTTTATGATGTCACTCCCCCTGAAATCCCTCGACCTTTCTCTTCCAAATTCCTTCTATCCCTAGTTTTTTCCCCCTTCATTGCGCTTTTATGTAAATTTAAAGTAGTAAATAAAATTGTAATATTCATGTATGTTTATATTTATTTACTTATTTATCATATAAATTTGTGTTGTGTTGTAATATAATTGTGTTGTCCCTAGGTTTTCAGAATAAATAAATCATCTTCGTTATAACTATAGCCCCCTATTCCCTATCTTGAAAGTCACTCAGTGACCAACGTTTGACAAGTAAAATTACCATCAATTGACAATTCTTAATAGTTTTTTTTTTTAATTGATTATTATTATTTATACTTTATTGCACATAAAATAATGTAACAAAAAGGTGGGCTTAATGCTAACAGCATTTTCTAGCAGCCAAACCTGGTTTGTGACAGCTGGTGGTTGGCGTACTACTTACAAACTAACACAATAGGTTCTTAAAAACTAGCTACATTAACAATAATATACCTAAATATAATGCAATATAAATAATAATATAATATATAAACATATACATAACCATATCTACATAATAATGAATAAATAGATACATACAAAGTACAAAATATATACACACAGTAATCAAATTAACTAAATAAATAAACTAAAGATATATTTTATACATACATAAGAGTGTCATTTTTGGTAAAGGTATTCTCTAGTTAGTCGTTTGAAGCATTCCTTCGACCCAACTTTTCTTAACTCAAACGGAAGATTGTTCCAGAGCCGAACCGCTTCAACAGAAAAAGAGTTTCCACGGAACGAGGTGCTATGCGCGGGGGTATCTAATAGGAGATTGTCAGATGACCTCAGTTGTTTGTTATGTGTGTCAGAACGGAATTGAAAGCGACTCTTCAGATAACCAGGAGTGAGGGGATCTTTAAGAACGGAGAAAAGAACACAGAGAGTTCTCAGGTTTCTGCGCTCGCGAATTTGAAGCCATTTAAGTTTAGCTCTGAAAATGCTCACATGGTTGATGATGATCAATTGATGATCAATGGTCAATTGATGATCATTCTTCTTGTCAAACGTTAGTTACCGAGTGACTTTCAGTTAGGGAATAGGGGGCTGGTTGAGTCTCCCTTTTTCAAAGACCGACCACTTTCATATTCTCAGATCTCCATCGTCTTACCGTTTTATATCCTGTCGACATTGACATTGGCAAAATTGTGGAAACTAAAGCCACAGTAGCCACAAATAAAAGAAGAAGAAGAAGATACCTTTATCTTCAGAAAAGTGACAGCTGTAATGTCAAATTAAAAAAAAAACAAAAAAATTACGAGATTTGGAATTTGGATCGGGAATGGGTGGGGAAAGGTTATTCTTTTCATTTTGTTTGAGTGATTCATTACTATTTAATTCTGTTATTATTTGTACTATCAATAATAATGTTGCGACTCAACAAGTGTATTGCCATACCGACCTGTATCAATATCGGACCGAAAACAACATCGTCCTTGTGATGGAGCGTGAGTGATGTGCTTGTTTGAAAAAAATAGTGAGTAGCTCGTGTATTCAAAAAAGTGTTGAAGTCATCTATCAATATGCCATTCGACTTCTTGTGCTGTGTGAGGCCTGGGGTGGAAGATGTGGTGGAGCTGCATTACGCCCACCAGTCTCTGGTGGACGTCCCGAACGATGTGTTTGTTTACGAAAGAACGCTTGAAATGCTACATTGTCAAAGCAACCGTATTGCAGAGCTCCCGAGACAGCTATTCATGTGCCATGGGCTGAAGTACCTAGATCTGTGCGACAACGAAGTAGCGGCGATGCCGGCCGCTATCTCATCCCTCTCGAATCTCCAACATCTCAACATCGCTAGAAACTCACTGACATCAATACCAGAAACGATGAAGGCTTTGAAGTATTTAATGTTTTTAGATCTAAGTGTAAATCCACTAGAGAAATTACCCGATGCCATAACAAACCTGACAGCACTACAAGAACTGTATCTCAATGACACATACCTCGAATATTTACCTGGAAACTTTGGCCGACTGGCAAACCTACGCATACTAGAACTTCGAGACAACTATTTAATGATTTTACCTAAATCACTGTCGAGGTCGACCGATTTACTGAGATTGGATATTGGCCAAAATGACTTTCAACAGTTCCCAGAAGTTATTGGAAGATTTACAAAATTGAAGGAACTGTGGATTGACAGTAACAGCTTAACTAGCATTACCAATGTTATAAAGCCATTAGAGAGTCTGATACATCTAGAAGCAAGCAATAACATGATTGAAGATATTGCACCAGAGATTGGCTACTGTTCTAAACTAGTGGACATAAGCCTGTCTCTGAACAACCTAACTCAGCTCCCTGATACAATCGGACAGCTGAGCAACCTAACAACACTCAAATTAGATAACAATAAATTGTATTCTTTACCAGAAAGCATAGGCCAATTGGCAAACCTTGAAGAGTTCATGCTTATGAGTAACTATTTAGATCAAATCCCTTCCTCTATTGGACTCTTAAGAAAACTACAGTACCTGAATGTAGATGAAAATATGTTGAGATTCATACCACCTGAGATTGGAAGTTGTACTAAACTATCAGTGCTGTCTCTCCGATCCAACAAATTGATCAAAATACCACCAGAAATTGGTCATTTAAGCTCCCTAAAAGTATTGAATTTGGTACGAAACTCACTGAGCTGTCTGCCCCAGTCCTTGTTAAACTGTGAGAATCTTGTAGCCCTCTGGCTGTCAGAGAATCAAAGCAAACCCTTAGTGCCTATGCATTCTGAAGTAGACCCTCACACCTATGAACAAGTGCTCACTTGTTTCCTCTTCCCCCAAGTGCCTTTGAATCCTATTGAGACAAAAACTGAGAATGAGAAATCTGAAAACATGGAGACACAAACAGCTCCTCGCCATATAAGCTTTGTTGATATGAAAGCTATTCCTAAAGTACAAGAAAAATCTAGCCAGTTGAAGCGTGCCCCAACACCATATCCTAAAGAACTGAGAGCATTGGCTAAACATGCCAGGAATATTCACAAAGATGGTGCACAAGATGCTACAGCAATGCAAAATGCAGTTCTTATTAAAGCAGCAAAAATAACCCCAACGTTTCAGCAGAGATTTGCATCTGATAACAAAATAGAAATAGATCATTCTTCAAAGGAAAATGTTGATGAAACTAATCAAGATCCTATGAAAGTGTCTGTTTATGATAATCTGCCGACAGAAAACACTTATGACAAACCTTTAGATCTTACATATGAGCCAAACAAAACATACAGGAGTGTAGAGCATGGTCTTTACTCTGACACAAATGGTGGTACAGATGATTTTAAAGATGAACAAATTGATGATTTTAGCGCACCTCAGAGACAACTAAGTATGAAGCAAAATGATAAAGTGTATTCTTCTAGACAAGAGGTAGATAGAATACATACGCCAGTTCAACAAGTGCCCCAAAATGTTTACCCCACTCGATTAGAATGTCAAACATACCAGATTCCTATTGAAAACAGCTACAGAGGTAGCTTGGAAGATACTCGAAATCATTTACAAAGACTCAGTTTGAGTTCTCAAGACAGGCATATCAATAATGAGACCATACTAAACCCACATTTTAGCGAAAATTCTTACAACACAAGACCTGCAGTGGACAAAGTTCCCTCCTTTGAACCAATGTATCCCAGAAAGGATCATATCTGCCACTCAGTATCAGATAGTAGTTATCACGAGAGTGGGTATGGCAGTGAAACATATGCACGTGCAAAAGAGAAAATGTACAGTCAGAGAAATTATGATCCATATGGTTACCACACTCATGTCAGTCGAGACTTACCAAGTCCGAGAGTTCACACAGTGAGTCAAGTGGTCAGCTCTAGCACAATGCCAAATCTATGTAACTATAACAACATGTATCCTGGACGTAGTGCAGATGGTCATGACTATCAAGGACCAATTCACAAGTCTGCTTCACCAAATGCTAACATGTATGGCATAACAGCATCAAGTCCTACGTATGTGGCGGCATCACAGTCTCCGGACTTATATTCTCCGACTGGTCATACGGATTCCACAAATCCATATCGCATGACAAACACACCCCTCATTTCAGATGATGGTAGCTATGGCCACATGCATGTTCATTCCCAGACTAGTCAAAATATGTATGATTTATATGAGGCTATTCCTGCTGCATCAAACCCTCCGAGTGTGATTAGCCAGCGAACTAGCCCCAACGGTTTAGCCGAGCCAGTTTATGGGCGAGGTCAGCCCCCACCTTACCATATTGCAGCCCCTTACACAAAACATGCTCAATATTTTAATGGGACTGGTGGATAGTGTCCAATTCACGGGAGACCCCGTGGTTTTTTGCAAAAAATGCATTCATATGAACGTTTTTAAATGATATGGAAATGCTATAATGTGCATTACTGCATTAGTGTTATAATGTACAATCAGATCAGTCCAGATGTTTCTGGATGTGCAATTTAAATGTGATATGATAAATAATAATATGTTTGTAGTTGTGTCTACATGTGACGTTGGACTTAAAATTATTAAGGTGCTAATTTTAAGAGAAGGATAATATTGTTGGAACTTTTTAAAATATTTTGATGTGACTGAATGTGAAATTCCAGTGCTGAATGAGAATTTATTGGATGTGGTGTAAAATGTATTTCTTTATGAATCATGCAATTTGGCACACATTTAGAATTCAGTGTAGGTACTTATTTAGTACGAATTGTAACAACCGTGTTGTTTCAAAAATTACCTAGTATACTAACACTATTACTGTTAAGAATATAAATTAGAGGAGTATTTGATCATGTTAGAAACTTAGTTAAATATTATGTTGTCGACTGTACATAGGTACCTTCTATAGGTATTAAACCCTAGATTCTTAGAATAAAATTATTGGTAGTGCGATGTTATTGTTGAAAACTTAATAGTCTTTGAAGTTGAATATCAATCTTCCTGTAACAATTTAGGTCAGAATCTTTTGTGAATAGCTTTGTGTCTACTAATTAATTGAAATACAAATTATGTAATAGATAGGTAGTTAAGTCATACAATACATTTATTTTTCTGTTCAAATCATCTATCTGCTACAAGTAATGGGTTTATTCGCCTCATCTGAATAGATAACGCATTTAAAACAATTCAGCTCTAATCAGAAATTTTAGTGCCCACTGAATATTTTTTAAATGATATGAAACTGGCTTGCGATTTCTACTTCTCAAATTTATCTATGTGATACTAAGTACGTAATAATTGTGTGCATTATTTAAGACATATAATATTTTATATTATCATATAATTATTTAAGTCCATTGGTGGTATAGAATCTAAACAATATCAGCTATTAATATAGCAAAACTACTTAATAAGCACTTAGAACTTGGTGCATTTATTTTACATTTTATTTATTTAACAAACAAATAATAGTAAATATATTTTTCTATAATGTTATTGTAATTAATTATTTTATTATGCTTTAGTGACTTGAGTAAACTTAAAATGAATACAGGTAAAGCTAGAAATTATATCCAAGAATGGTTTTAATATTTTTAAGACACTGAAATTATAAGCATTATAGGTACGGACTTAAAATGCGTATTTATGTACTTATTAATTAGAGCAAAAAGCCGTCATAAGTGAACAACTAACATGATTGTTGGATGTTATAAAGTACCTCAACAAACTTGAACAATCTATATTTATATAAAATGACATCACAATGAGCTGTGCCATGCTTTACATATAATTTTAACTAATGTTCGCTGAATATCTAATGTTTTTGGAGCAATGCAATAATCTTTTTTGTAATAATTGTACTTTTATAAATATGTTGCAATTTATCCAATAAGCTCTCTACACCCCCGTACTACGATGGAATAACATGAATTTATGACTAGGCTAAAGTAGCATTATTTTGCATGTTGAAGGAATGACCATGTTGAGCTCAATGTTTGCATTCATTCTATCTACTACCTAAGCCTATATCTACTTCTACATATTCGTCATAGAACCGCAAAGGTTAAATAAATCTGATACAAACACTACAGATACATTCAAAACATATTCTGTGTTATGGTGTTGATGTCAATAAATTGTAATTCTATCTTTTGTACACAGGAGACTTGCTATTTTTATCAATGTCTAAATAGAACCTTTTCGAATGTTGAGCTCAACACATACTGACAAAAACGTACATAATTCGTTATAAGAGGAAATATTATGATGATATATTATATAAACATATATAGCACACATTGCACTAGGAGAAATTGGTACTTACATCATGTTAATATCACGAAAAAGCACATAATTAGTCTCAAATTTATATATATGTATAGTTTGTAATTTTATTTATAGGCAGTTGTAGACATTTGGAATGGGGTATTAACTGAGAAATTGATTTTTATTCATTAGTTTCTTCTAAATAAGTTATTTATATTTTATGACAACAATACAATTTGGCAATTATTGAACAAATGATTACGTGGTCAATGAAGTTCTTGTAAAAATAATTATTACAAAGATAATTAATTTCAATATTTTCAATAATTCATTTCAATAACAATTAATTGAATTAAAATTCTTTTTATCATTTAAAAAAGTACTTAATTTTATCCAAATGTTTTTATATAGATAGGTACACAATGAAATAATATTTTTCTTAACATTTTGACTCTAAAATGTATGCTACCTAATTAGGTAGTAGGTACTTACTGCCATAATATAATTGTTAACTAATTATGTCATTTTAAACTGCAAAAGTATTATTGACATATTAACTAAATTAACTATGATTTGTATACTTATTGAAATTACAGAGCGATCGTTGTCTTGATACTAAAACTTATACGGAAGTTTTGAAATAAAATATTTTTTTCCACAATATGGTTAACTATCTTATTTAAAAGTAAACTTACCCTACCTATCTATTTTATGTTTAATGAAAGAATAATAGATTTAGGTAGTACAAAAATATATATGTATGTACATACATTTAAAAAATAAAACAGTTTAGCTAGGTATCTAAAGTTTGCTAAAGTCAGCGCAACTGATCCAATCAGTACCAGAAAGATTGGTCCCTGAGATGAGCCAGCTCTGTGTCACGATTAGTTGTACAGGTCTGCCGATTAATCTTGGCCAAGTTGAAGTTAAATAAATAATGCTGGACAGTTTACATAACATTATCTAGCCCCAAGCTAAGCAGAGCTTGTGTTATGGGTACTAGATAACTGATATACTTAATACAATATATAACATAAATAGATATTTTTCTTATACAAAGAAAATACTCAGAACACACTGAACAAATATCGGCAGATCGCACAAATATTTGTTCCGAGGTGGGAATCGAACCCACACCTCCGGCGTCGCAGGCGAACCTTCGCCCGCCGCGCCACTGAGGTCGTCAAAGATTTAGCTGCGCAGGAACTAAGTAATTTGATCTCCTACCGTCTTATTCCTCAATGCTGAGGGTCGTGACTACTCGTGACGTGTCCACCTTCCATGGATCACTTTCCGGTCGACGTTGCGCCAGCGAGATCTGTTGCCGGCGAGCTGCAAGGCTTCGTGGAATTTGAGTTGCTAGTGATGCGGATCTGGTTTGACCAACGTAACGGGCATCGGGCTCGTGGCCTCTTTCCCTCGATTTTGACAGTGATAGTCAGCTTCTCTGAAGTTGTCTCTGCGTTATCTTGAGTTCCTTGAGTATTGACACGTTTGTCCAGGGGATTTGCAGCATCCGGCTCCAACACCACATCTCGAAAGAGTACATTCTGCGATCCTTCGTTTTGGTCTATGTCTATCAGATCGGCAAGATCCATCGCCAGAACTATACATTGTCGCGTTCGTTTTATTTGTATTATTTTATTTGAATTAACAGGAGAACATGTAGGTGCCTACCTGATGTTAAGTGGTAACTTCTGACTATAACAATGCATTATACCTCACAGGTCTCGTCTGCCTAGGATGCGCCCGCCACCCTGACACATTGTCAATGAAAAGTCTCATGTGCCTGAAATTTCATCAGCACCTACCTCAAACCAGAGCACAGCAATGCGAGCACTGTGCTTTGCGGCAGATATAATTATGTATGACTATGATGGTACCAGTACATTCCCGGACGAACACTCACAAAAACGCTCTACTTACCTACTACTTACTTAGGTACCTACAAATGCTTGAACGAATCCGTGGTAGCCGAAGGAAAACCAGCCTTTCCTTTTTTGATCTAACGGTTGTAGACGCGCCATACAAGGAACTCGACACGTTAAGCTAAACTCATTTAGACCGGTATTAGAAAACGATGGTGGGTAAATTACGTCGAGTCTTTTCGTCTCCTATACCATAATGCCTGAAGACGAAAGTCTTCAATCTGTGCGTCCTGCCCGTAATGACCTACAGTGCCGCGACGTGGACACTCACGGTGCGCCTGGTCAGTTCAAAGTCGTTCAGCGTGCTATGGAACGAGCTATGCTCGGCAGTTTCTCTGAGGAATAAAATCCGCAACGAAGTTATCCGACACTGACTGATGACTAAGGTCATCGATAGAGAATTAGCAAGCTAAAATGGCAATGGGCTGGGCATATATGTCAAAAAACCGAGAATCGCTGGGGTAAACGTGTTCTAGAGTGGAGACCACGTCTTGGTAAACGTAGTGTATGGCGTGCCCCCTGGCTAGGTGGAGCGACGATCTGCGTAAGGCGGCTGGTAGAAAGTGGATGGGAAGACTTGGAAATCGGTTTGAATGGCTCGCATTGGGAGAGGCCTAGGTCTAGCGGTGGACTGATATAGGCTGATGATGATTAAGTCTTCAATCCAGCCAGACGCATATTTTGACAAGACTCATCCTATGACCTAGCTAGCTAGACAGACAGTCCTGTCGAAATGTGTCAGAGAGGGCTCAGAGCTCAAAAGCCTGCTAGCTACGTTATAATTCTGTTTAAAAATTAAATTGAATAACGAACTGTACCTATTTTATACTCGATAAGCTTCGACCAAAGCTCGTAAGTACTATCGCTAAGTAGTCATGTTATCCAAGGCCGTGCTAGCCATTGCGGGAAAATGATTTTCTAGCTATAGGTACCTATGTAGGTACTGTAGGTTTGGTACCTATATTTTTTTTTTTTTTTTTTCCCTAACCTATATTGTCCCACTGCTGGGCAAAGGTCTCCCCCAAATTCCTCCATTTGTCCCTGTCTTTGGCAGTCTCCCACCACTCCTCAAAATTTACAAGATCGTCCCGCCAACGCTTTCTCGGCCGACCCCGAGGTCGCCGTCCTTCAGGTAACCAGGGTGTGCTGATGTTGGCCCACCTGTTGGGAAGCATTCGACTGACGTGCCCCGCCCAGTCCCATTTAAGCCTGGCTGTTTTGTCACCTACGTCGGCAATACCGGTCAGGGAACGCAGCGTGGTGTTTCTAACATGGTCGGTTCTCTTGTAACCCAAAATGCTGCGTTCCATTGCCCTCTGGCAGATCTTGAGTTTAGACTTCTGGAACTCGGAACTTGGTACCTATACCACTAAATAAACAATAGCACAAAAACCTATACCCTACCTAATGGATATGCATCTACTTCATACTTAACAAATCGTTTTGCAAAATATTTAAGAGAAATACGGCCTCTATACCGGAGTTGCTCTATGGCAGAATAGAAAATACTTGGACCTAAACCTTTTATGCTCGACGTAACGTCTCGTACAATTATTTGTTCCGAGGCGGGAATCGAATCCGCAACCTCCTGCATCGCAGGCGAACATTCGCCCGCCGCGCCACAAAATAAATATTAAAAAATAGAAGAAAGATTGAAAGAATTAAATATGTGCATTTTGTATACCCCCGGTCGCTGGCAGCCCAGACAGATCGAAAGAAATTGAGCTGTCCAGTTCTGAGCCTTGCAGAACTATCATCCTTGGCAATTATAGGCCCTCTGCATTTATTCCTGCCACTTATCGATACATTACGTATCCAGGAGCCAGTGAAGGTGTTCTCATGCTTACTGCACACCAGCATGATCATTATGCGTGCAGAGGTACCCACTACTTAACTGTACATGTCGCGGGTACACTATTTCGTGATACTCCATGATTTGTTGGATGTAACTTCCGTCATACTGATTTTGTTCATATAAACTGTAGCCTGCGAGTATATCCACCCCCCGCCACCCGCACCGTAATAACGAATCGATTGACACCTCATTCATCACAACCGGATGAGTAGTTTAAGCGCTACGGTGAAACATACGTAAATACAAACATACATAAGACTACTAATCCTTTGGTTGGTTAATGATAAACAGGAAAGGTCCTCGGCTGGAGGCAGCCCTAGACCATTGGTCATGGCATTATATGGGTTAGGCTTATGTCTAGCAGTGGACTTCTATGATGATGAACGCTGTTCAATCCACAGTATGGAACTCCTAGAACTGTCTTAGTTTAAAATGTTTTCATTCTTTACTTGCAAATTAATCCATCACTCTCTCAGAAGCTACCCTTTCCCACTAATATCATTAATGTCAAAGATACGATATTTGTATGTTTGTTACTCAATCACGCAGAAACGGCTGAACCGATTTTGATGAAATTTGGTATACAGATAGATTATGACCCGGATTGAGCTATAGGCCTACATTTTATCCAGCTAAAAAGCGACCGAAGCCAAGGGAGGAGCGCGAGCGTTCTTCTTATAAATAAAAATGCATTGCTGTTTGTTAGTCTTGCTAAAACTCAAAAACGGCTTGACCTATTTTGTTGTGTGTATTTGTGTGGGTCCCTGGATGGTTTAGATTCACCCCAGGACCCGGTAGGTGGCGCTGCAGTGGCGGCGGTGGTGATGGTGCTCGGTGGCGGTCACCGAGGCCACGCGAACGAAATCGCGAGCTATGACTATTTATGAATAAAAATAACAATATTTTCTATAAAGGCTTCCTATATTTAGCTTGTATCCAAACTCTGTACATAGTCAACATTTTACCCCTATTCACCTGCAACCTTCTATCAATCAAGTTCTGTTCTTCCGAAAACCCAGCACTTTTGAACAGCTGAGTAATTTCTTCCTGAGTAAAGAAATACACTCTGGTATTATCACCGCGTGCATAGAAGTTGTCGGATATGCACCTGCCTTTCTTGAACCGTAGTTGTGCCAGGTCATATTTACCGTAATCTCGGAACACAAGCAAGCCGCCAGGTTTAAGGTATTTGTGGATTTTGCTGATTACTCCGGGCATCCTGAAATTTATAACATTAAACAATGAGCCAAAATTTATAACATTAAACAATGAGCCAAAATTTGTGATCAGTTTAAGATTTTTCAGCCATCATCATCACAGCCCGTGGACTTCAATTGAGTGGAAGAGGCCTCCCCATGTAATGGAATGGGGGGATTTTCCATATTTCACCACCCTTGGCAGGCGGATTGGGATTGCAGTCTTGGTGTTGAGTACTCAGGGGGATGCTCCTGCATTTTCCCCTGGAAATGTTTCACATATATCATAAATGTAAAAGTTACGATGTTCGGATTTTTATTACTGAATCACGCTGAAACGGCTGCACCGATTTTGATGAAATTTAGTACCCAGATAGATTATGAGCTGGATTGAGCTATAGGCTACTTTTTATCCCGGTAAAACGCGAGCGAAGCCCCGGACACTAGTTATAAATAAATGTAAGACCAAAACTCCTAGTCTATTCTAATATTCACAAAATCCTATTTTTACAAAATAAATGACACTGCCTTCCTTTTTTTTCTAGGGTATGTTGGTTTCTTATTAATTCCCAAATATTTAGGCAACTGGTAAATATGGTACTAAGAACATGTAACACACATAGTTTATTTTAATATTCACAAGATCCTATGTTTACAAAATAAATGTCACTGCCTTCCTTTTGGTTCTAGGGTATGTTATTTCTTTTTAATTCCCAATTCATTTTGAGCAACTGGTAAATGAGTACAAAGGGCATAAAAAATTTTTGTTGCTGGCCAACTGCTGGCAGGTTCCTCTGGTTCTGGGGCGATGCAACCACACCCACGGCCAGCAAGCAAGTTAGAAAAATAATAGTTGGTACTTACTTGGCGGGGTCAATTGCAGACAGCACAAAAATCAGGACAACAATATCCAATGAATTCTCTTCAAATGGTACATCCCATTCAGCTTGAGTTGCATCAAGGACAAAAACATTACACCTCTTTGTGTCATACAGTTCACTTTGCTTCATGATCTCTATGGCTTTTGAGGAAAAGTCGCAGCCGTAGATAAAGAGGTTTGGGTCTCTACTGTATTGTAGAATGGGGAAAATTGTGTTGCCAACTCCACAGCCTATTTCGAATATGGTTCGTTTGACATCTGATGCTGGTACCAATTCATTGCTAGAGTCAGCTTCTTTCCTATTAGATGGTGATGCAGATTCTTTAGGCTCATCGTTTGATACAATGTTACTGTCACCCTTTGGGTATACCCTTTCTGGGGCTGCTGTGTAGTCTGGAGCTAATTCAGGGAACTCTGTGAACAGCCAATGCCGATCTTTGAAGAACCTGAAATTTGCAAATACTTAGTTAATACTTTTTCAAAGTATTTTTTGTCATACATGTAATCACATGGATCATTTTGAGTTGTCTTACAAAGATGAATTTATGCCTGTTCGCTACAAAACCTAGAAGCATCAAGAAATAAACACGGCTTGGTAAATTTAAATAAACGTCTGACCACCAGGAGTGTGTGTGTGTGTGTGGTGCCTGTTATGTTAGGATTATTGGTTGGATCTGGGCTGAAAATACTATAGTATATTTACATTATGTATATTACCTATTTTGGTGAATATCATAGAATGCATCCCAATGTTTATCCGCATCACTTTCTAATGATATAAGATGATCTTCAGAAAAAGTCACTAGTGAATTCAGTTCTACCTTCTCTTTAGCAACTCTTTCTTGTTCTTCGTCCCACTGGACATTATCCCTGTAATGATACACCATAACAATCCAGAGATAGCGAGTTAGAGACTAAATTTATGAGGAGAAATAGGTACCAGGCATTAAACAGAAATAACTGATTTTTATCGGTCAAGTAGCGAGAACCACCTGCAGGCTTTTTCCTGTGCCTAGTTCTTTCTAAATCTGATCTGGTTACCTCATTATAACTTCTAAAACTCTTACAATATCTACGAAAAGTTTTAAATACGATACCACGCGTTATGCTTGAAGACTTGGTCAACATTCTCCAAGAATCTGTTGCCAAACTGTGGTCGCTTTTGAGCTGAAGAATCCTCCATTAATTATGTTATGTACTTTTGCCGTAATTTTACTTAATTTGCGCAAGAGTACGATATTTTTTTGAAAAACAATTGCATTCAGCCAGCCGTTCACACTTCACACAACAATACAATAAAACAACATAACCTCAATCAAACAAAAATGGTATTGACCTTTCGATAATGACATTTATGACAGTTACGTTCCAGTAAGGTGTTAATAAAATAGTGTACCTATCTTTAGCGTACAAGCATACAACTACCAGCCAACTACGACTATCAGTTTAAAAAAAGGTTGGTTCTACAGAGGGCTTATTTTATTACAAGTTTTGAACTCAGAACTTGGCGGCAGACATTTTTTTTAAATTCTCTAAGCTTAACACTTCAGAGGGCCTACCACAGGTTTGTAATTTGTTGCAACTCGGAATAACGAAAACCGAATTGCGACTCGAAATGTGGTAATTTGTATGGAGTCACCGATGAGCTCCCCTAGCGGATAAGTTGCGGAAGTTATTTGCTAGTATGGGTTTCTTTGGTTATACCGACTACCGAAAAACGAGTCGGAAATCCACTCACTGCGATCATTTCGTGAGACCAACTCACGATTACAACGGTTTTTCTGCAAAATGCGATGCTGAGTTCCCAAATTGACAGTACTATGATCGAAATCACTCGAAATACGATAATCGTTTCGTGTTTCACTCTCACTTGTGTTTTGCACAGTGAGAAGCTTTTCGATAAGTTGAGATCAAATCTTTTGGAGTTTTTTAGAACGATTTTATCTTCTTTAGTTAATTGTTAGTAGGTACCTATGTCTACAAGATATTTTCTAGCATGGAGATGGATGGAAGAACGACGGTCTCGTCAGCTAGTACGAGAAATGCAGGCTAGACATCGGGAATCTTTCGAGCCCATCAAAGATCTCCCAGAGCCAGAATTTAGGAGGTGGTATCGGCTGTCCTATGATGCCTTCTTGTTCCTGTGTGAAGAGTTACGGCAGAAACCCGACCACAAGTCTACTCAGCGTGTGAGCCTTGAATTAAAGGTGAGTCCGAGTAGTTACTTAGAACTATTAGACAGTGGCCCCCACACACACCCATAACAATGAAAATGTAATTTCGCTTGTAAGTATTATTTTTTCTAAGAAAGAACCAGTAACTTTAAGCTCTTGGTAAATACAGAATTCAGTGGGCCTCACAGGTATATCTACTCGTTTCATGCACATGTCTTCCAGTTATTTATTAAAATCTGTCCCATAGAACTCTTTTCTAGGGATTTTGCACATTTTTTAGATAATTATCAATTGTGTTCCTTTCAGGTTCTCACTGCCCTCCTATTTTATGCCACTGGGTCTACCAGCGGCCGGTAGGTGTGGCCCAAAATGTATCCCAAGAATTGTGCAGCAGGTTTGTATCATATATTTTATGTTCATCTAGAGAAGAACACTCTTACTACACATAAGTCACTAAAAAAAGCTAACTTACCTATCATCTTTATACAGGTATCTAGAAGAGGTTACAAAGCCACTAATCCATCCGGAGATGTTGTCTAAATACATTGTATTTCCACAAACACCATACACAGGTGTTTCTAATAATTAATCTAATAATTATGATTTCAGGCGATTCCGGATACCCACAGCGCCCATGGCTAATGACACCATATTTAAATGTTGCTGCGGACTCTGTAGAAGGTAGCTACAACAAGAAGCAGATTACGACCTGTGTTACCATAGAGAACACATTTGGGAGGCTTAAAAATCGCTGGAGATGCCTGTGCAAAGACAGGGTCTTACATTATAAACCAGCAAAGTGTGCCCAAATCATCGAGGCTTGTTGTGTACTCCACAATATAGCTCTTAATTTCGGAGTTCCAGAACCTGAGGATGACTTAGGTATCAGTTTTGAACTAACTTTTGTCCCCAGACTTGGCTTGCATGTTACTCGGTAGCAAACAATGATAGTTTAATATTTTAAATAAAACCAGTACCTCACCTATGAATATGAGGATCGATAGATAAGCATATTACAATAAAATGTGTAATAAGCTGTTATGTAAAAAAAGCAAAACTTTTGAAAAAAAAAGTAAAAAATATAACTTTGCAAACAAAACTTTACCTATAATCATGGTACTTACTGAAAAGTATGATGGGTTATCATCATCAAATGGCTGGATGTGAAATATCTTATCATAAGATATTAATTATCCAGTCCTACTCGGTTCTTACTGATAGTGTAGGTTCATAGCTGTTTATCACTCTGTGTTGTTGTTTGTGTGTTGCTCTCTGTATCGTAACTCACTTACCAATTTCTATTGACATGCCTGTTTAAGGTCAGAATACTGAAGATGCAGGAGTTGAGGTGCCAGTGGATCCGAGAGCGGGAGGCACGGACCTTATTAGAGGGAGGGCGATCAGAGACCATCTAGCCAGAAGAATTTATCCAGAACAAGTGTAATTCCTAGCTAGTAAGTTTAAATGCCAGTGCTCTTGCCACCTTGCCCTATGATCCAAATTTATTGTGTACTTAGCTTCTTTCTTTTCTGTTTTATATTTAAGTATTGTTTGTGTTTTTAGTTACCGCCTAATTTAAGTGTTTTATATTCAAATTATATTAGATTAGCATATTACAATGTGTAATATGCTGTTATGTAAATACAAATTAAAAATCACTGTTTTCAAAATGTTATTTATTAAAAATCTTAAGTATAAAATGGTATTACATAAATACATATGTACTTATGTAATACCATTTTATACATTCGGTAAATACATAGGTATAGTAATAATATGGCTACTATCAATATATTTTACACTATCCCCCTTGGTTAACAGGATTTTAACTATGAATCTAAAAAATATAAAATAAATCCTATATAACTAATCAGAAGCATTCTTTCTCAGGTAACATTTTGAAACAACGTCAGCTCGCGGTGCTAGCATACTTAAATAGCTTAGTTTTGATGGACATGGACTATCACCTCCCATGTGACGGATTAAATCGTTTTTATATTAACATTAAAGGTTCTTACGGCGAAAAGCTTTAGGTAACAAGTAATTAATTTTGTAAAAATTTAAAAAAACCCCAACGCAATGAAACGGCTGTACCGATTTTGATCAAACATAGCTAAGAACACTCCCGACAAATTAACATTTCAAACAAACAAACAAAAAAACGATATCGGTTCATCCGTTCAGGAGCTACGTTGGGACAGACAGACACACACACACACAGACACGTCAAACTTATAACTCCCCTTCGTTTTTTCGTCGGGGGTTAAAAAGGCTTTTATTGAAGATTCAACCAGAAACACATCCAGTCTATCCACCCGCATTTCTATTTTAAACTTAACTCAAGGTAAAATTTAAGGAGATAAATATCTACAAAAACGAAACACAATGGTTACCAAATTCAAACTAAATATACCTATACTACAATATTTATCATAAACAGATCCGATACCTTCACAGTTTGAACCCAAATAACCGTGTCTCCGTGTTCCCTAACGGTGAAGGTAAACATCGTGAGGAAACCGCCATGTCCATGTCATACTACATACTTATCATCATAATTAAGATCACAGAATCAACTTTAGGTGGTAGGCATCTAAAACTACAAACAAATTAAATTTTTGGATTTTTACTTTAAAAAATACCGGATTGGCTTGCGGCCTGCGCCGATTGACTGACTGCCTACGATGTAAGCGGTGCATACGAGGTGAGAGGTGCCGACGACGAGCGGTTCCCCTCTGCGGAGAGACTTCCAATTGCTGGCGCGCAGAAGACCCCGGGGATATCGCTGGAGGTGAGCGGCGACGACCACGAGCGGCTCCCCTCTGTGGCGAGACTTCCAATTGCTGGCGCGCAGAAGTCCCCGGGGATATCGCTGGAGGTGAGCGGCGACGACCACGAGCGGTTCCCCTCTGTGGCGAGACTTCCAATTGCTGGCGCGCAGAAGACCCCGGGGATATCGCTGGAGGTGAGCGGCGACGACCACGAGCGGTTCCCCTCTGTGGCGAGACTTCCAATTGCTGGCCCGCAGAAGTCCCCGGAGATATCGCTGGAGGTGAGCGGTGACGACCACGAGCGGTTCCCTTCTGTGGCGAGACTTCCAATAGCTGGCGCGCAGAAGATCCTGGTGAATTAGCTGAAAAATATTGAATGACGTTTGTTTAACTTTAACTTAAAAGTCACGACGTATCTACAAAACGTTACCCCTATTTTGGTAATAATGATACATAATAGGAGCAGCATTGCGACGTTCCTCGAGTCTGCGTCACCACCAATTAAATCCATAGTCCACAGACGGCAATAAAGTAATCTATAATATCCATAGATAACTGTTTATTATGAATGCGAAAGTTTGTGAGAGTGTGTATATATGTATTTTTGTACGTTTGCAACTGATGAAATTTGGTTTGTAGATAGGTGGACCCTGGAATAACACAATGGCTACTTTTTATCCCGATATTCGATACTTATGGGGGTGAAACCACGGGGCGCTCCTAGTAAGTACATAAATATTTATTTGCATTGCTGTGTTCCGGTTTAAAGGGTGCCGGTGAAATTACAGGCAAATGAGAATTTTTACTTTTGTCTCAGGGTGGCGGGCGCAGTGCAATGCCACATAGAGCGCGTCCTAGGGGGACGTGCCTTGTGAAGTAATGCATTGTTATAGGTAGAGAGTACCGCTTAACACCAAGTGGCACATCTGATTTTCCGTAACTTACCACACCAGAATTCTCGTGGGTATCTGGATTTATGAGTACCATGGTAACACTATATCCAAACTCAGAATAAAATATATAAGCAGCTAATACAATTATTTTTCTGGTGGACATATTTTCTGATGATAAGTTCAATAGTACCTAGCAGGACAAATGTTGCTCCCTATCTTGAGGAGAATAAGCCCGTTTCGGGATAACATACATACATAACACCTAACAGCCACACATATAGTCCTGACCCCACACTAGGATCCCGTGTCGTGGGTATCAAAAACTACGAGTACCATGCTACCATAATCTAATATACCTACTCTGAAAGTTATTGTACTAGTGTACAGACTACTACTACACAGGTAGCTAGTAGCAGGTAGTATTAGGTAGCTACTAGCTACTTATTAAGGCTACTTTAGAGAAAGCAATAATGATACTTACCGGAAGCGATGGAGGTCCAAGGACGGCAGGGGTTCGACGGAGGAAGGAGTTCTCGACGGCGGCGGGGCGTTAGACACGAGGGTGACTGAGGAGTCGCACTCGTTCTCACCGTATATGCGTCATGGTCATTGATAGCTGGAAAAATAAAATCATATTTTTCGAAGGTTTTTTTTATATGAAGTACCTACTTTATTGTTTTTACTTTTTGGGCACACTTTTTTGGTTTACACTTTGGTTTATAAATGTATCCTTAAAACCTTCAAAATCTCAAATTCGATTAGGTACAAATATTTTTAAATTTTAAAATAAACAAACGAAACCCTTTTATAAAAACATAAGTTTCATATAAGTGGATTAACCTGAATGGAACACCATAGTTTGATTACCCCCTCTTGTTCTCCAATATCACAACGACAATATCAATATCTTGACGACCTCTGTTGTGGCACGGAGGAAGTTGCGGGTTCGATTCCCGCCTCGGAACAAATATTTTTACGATTTGCAAATATTTGTTCGGGGTGTTCTGGGTATTTTCTATGTATAATAAAAACAAGCCAAGTGCGAGTCGGACTCGCGCATGAGGGGTTCCGTACCATTTTCTATAAAAAAGGAAAAAAAAACACTTTTGTTGTATGGGAGCCCCCTTAAATATTTATTTTATTCTGTTTTTTTGTATTTGTTGTTCTAGCGGCAACAGAAATACATCATCTGTGAAAATTTCGACTGTCTATCTATCACACCCTGGTGACAGACCGACAGCGGAGCCTTAGTAGTAGGGTCCCGTTTTACCCTTTGGGTACGGGACCCTAACAAATATATATCTATGTATTGTATTAAGTATATCAGTAAGTAGTACCCATAACACAAGCTCTGCTTAGCTTGGGGCCAGATAATGTTGTGTGAACTGTCCAACATTATTATTATTATTATATTATTAATATCTCTACAATCACCCAAGAGATTTAGCTCGCTATATCACTTTCAAATTGTGTAAGTACTGCCTTGATTATGAATATGATAAATTAATTAGCCCTATTTGCCCAAATTTTAGAATGTACAGTGACACTCACCATTGCCACCGTCGCCTTGGGATGTGGACGCCAATGGAGGCCACTCCAGGAACCATCATCAATTACTGTAACAAATTAAATAATAAACAAATGAATAATAATGAAGTAAACTGACATTTTTACTTTTAAAACTGTCTCAAATATTAAAACATATCAATAAAACACATTTCTAAGGAGTATATATTTATTTGATGTTGGATATTTGCATTGTGCCTATATTTGAGTTTTATTTAAAATCAGATATTCTATAAAATTAGTAGATAAAATATAGGTCACTCAAGCATGTTACCCTCATAATTAAAATGAGTGGGTGGCTCCATAATACACAAACATTTGATACTCACCTACTTCCACCATTTGTGATGATACAGACAGATGGTCCAGACTAGAAAATGGAAGTTGTGGCTCAGATGCTACTACTGCTATCTACAATGAAATATATATATAATTTAAGTTGGGTTACACGAGAGATGTCCTTCCTTATTTCCTGAGGTAATCGCTTTCAACGATTTCGCGGTATTATTGGGCCGAGTGCATTCACTTCTTTTCAAGAGAAGAATGCAATGCAATGTAAGATTGTATGTAATTCAAAGTAATGACCAGTCTGTTAGGGAATAATGGGTGGGCCACATCTCTATTAATTTAAACAGGTAGTAAATTAATTTACTAGCTAAACTAATACACATCATCATCAGCTGCCAGAAGTATACTGCTGAACATAGGCCTCCGCCACTGCTGTGGCGCACACCAAACACACACATGTGACTGTAACACTGAATATAGGCCACACTGTGTGTGACTGTAACACTGCCCAGTTCTCGACTGAATCAAAGGCTTTTTCGTAGTCCACAAATGCTAGACATAGTGGCTGATTATACATCTACTGTATAACCTGCTGGAGGATGTGGATATGGTATGGTAGTTAAGTCTTTTCGGAACTTAGGGAGAATAGACATAATATGCAAGTACATTCAAAATATTCAGTTTATAATCATCATTATCACCCTGAGGAAGTTCACTGCTGGACATAGACCATAAAGACCATAAAACATCTTGAGTTACTTCCATCTATGTTCTTCTATCGATTCTACCACATGGTGAAACTGCAGTCATGGCTTTCTCCATAACATAACATGCAATCATTCAATCAAAATGTCTAAAACATGCAAGAAATACTAACCTGGGGCAAGCCAGCTTCAACTACATTGGTGATGCCAGTTGCGGCTTGTAAGCCAATTATTTGCAACACCCGTTGCTCGGTTGGAGTGAGCATTATGTTTACTGCTGGGCCACCACCAGTCCCAGTCTGGGCTTGGTTGATTTTCTCCGTTTTTTTTTACATTTCATTTATAATCACTCCATACCTAAAAAAGAGGAACATATTTTAACAACCCGTTAGCATTCATCTTACAATACATATAAATAATTTTGAGGCATATAAAAACAATGCATCACTCCTATAGTTCAAATGATCACCACAATGCTCACAGCAAGACATCAAAATGTAGAGGTACTTTGGCATTCATACACTTTTGGACCAATCTCATAGACATATTATTTAACGGTCTACCAAGAGTGGAATTTTACAATACAATTTAAGGTGTTATGAGTAAAATACATTAACTTTTCTCAAACCATAGTCCTAAAATTGGAATGTTTATACCTTCTTCCAAGATTTAATGTCTGGCCTCGGATAGCCAGTGGGGTCGGCGTTCAGCTGAATTCAGAGTTCCACCCACTGTGGCCTTTGCCTAGTTCTTCCCATTGCAGACCCCGTCGGCTTAGACAGGTCACCATTTCTAAAATACAAGTTTTATGCATTTTAGAGCGTTAACAATCTTTGACAGTTGAATCGTCTAATCCAGATAGGAAACCAAAATAACATGTGGGGTGTAGATAAGGGAAGGGGGTAATAACTTTATCGAAATCAGCAATCTTTAAATAGAATATATATTTACTCACAACTCCATAAACTCTTATCATTATTTCAAATTGCAGCGGACTCGTCCGCATCTTGTAGCTTCAAAAGAATTTCGGTACCTATTGAAATTTTAGTTTTGATTCTAAACCCCGTATATATAAAGGTACTTTGTGTTCTAAACCAATAGCCAAACAAACATTAGAGAATTGAGTTTTGAAAATAATTAAATATCACAATAAAAATCAAATGACACTACACTGCACTAGCTTCAAAAGTCAAATTCCATAGAGATTTGTTAGCATTTCACGTTTTAAATCCAATGCGCCATCTTTCTAAAACCAACAAGTTACGAGTATCTCGGAAGTTACGGGTGAGCGATTTCTTCGAATTTCTTTGCAAAACCTAGCATAAGCCCTCAGAGGGCTTATGCTAGGTTTTGCAAAGAAATTCGATCGACTTCCGACTTACGAGTAGCGAGCACTCGTTACCGAATGAAGGCATTTCAATCGATACATCTTTCACCTTACCCTGAGTGTTCGGCGTACTCGTAAATCGGTCGATCAAGTCCACCACGTTACGAGTTACTCGTAACTTGTTGGTTTTAGAAAGATGGCGCATTGGATTTAAAACGTGAAATGCTAGCAAATCTCTATGGAATTTGATTTTCGAAGCAGTCAGTGTCGCTTGAAGCATTCATTCCTCCAAGGAAAAACGTTTAAATTACCAAAAATAAAAAATAAAAGCTCTGAAATAAGTGCGATTGATTGTTTGTTTCAGAAACACAAACAAAAATCTTCTATGTAATAGAAAAGTGAAGCTACTACAAAATGTGGACAAGTCCAATGTAATTTCAGATTATGATAAAGTTTATGGAGTTGATAGTAAATATTTTATTCATATTCTATGGACATTGTTTTTTACAACTCTACCTGCGTTTGCTGTTTTCGTTATAGGTTATCTTGGATCCCTATCCAATTTAGACGATTCATAAAATTAGATAATGCTAGAAAATATCTAAAAGACATAATTGAATTAAAAAAGAAAAAAAATCGTTCCAAAATACTCCAAGATTTGGTCTCGAGATAACGAAAACAAGCTTCTCACCGTCCAAAACCCAAGTGAGAGTGAAACACGAAAAGATTATCGTATTTCGAGTGATTTCGATCATAGTACTGTCAATTTGGGAACTCAGCATCGCATTTTGCAGAAAAACCGTTGTAATCGTGAGTTGGTCTCACGAAATGATCGCAGTGAGTGGATTTCCGACTCGTTTTTCGGTAGTCGGTATAACCAAAGAAACCCATACTAGCAAATAAGTTCCGCAACTTATCCGCTAGGGGCGCTCATCGGTGACTCCATACAAATTACCACATTTCGAGTCGCAATTCGGTTTTCGTTATTCCGAGTTGCAACAAATTACAAACCTGTGGTAGGCCCTCTGAGGGCTTATGCTAAGTTTTGCAAAGAAATTGGACCGACTTCCGACTTCCGAGTAGCGAGCTCTCGTTACCGAATGGAGTCATTTCAATCGATACATCTTTCACCTTACCCTAAGTGTTCGGCGTACTCGTAAATCGGTTGATCGAGCGCTCACCCATAACTTCCGAGTTAGTCGTAACTCTTCTGTCATCAATCTGGGTCTCTACCATCATAGATCTAGTATGTAGCGAAAAAATTCTACATCTATGGTCTCTACAGCTCTTGTGTGCATGCGTAGGAGCTGAAGGTAAGGGCCTCAAGCATGTGGCCCATCACCCTAGCATCTACTCGCGAGATTTACGGTCCCGGGGTCTCTGGGCTCAGCCCTGTGGTGCCTTTCTGGCTTGCAGGTGGCTCCTCCGGGCCTGCTGTCTGCCATTGTGTGGTGTAGGCAGGGTGCATCTTGGCGTTACGTTCGTTTAAAATATACCTACCTGGTGGGTTACCATGAGCTCTTATAGCAATTCAGTTCAAAAACTATTCAGTACAAAATATTGGTTCATCGTTGACATCCTTCATTGTGTAATAACTTTAAACGCAGAAGTCTATAGACCCTCTGCGACTGTGCCTTTAAATATAGTTGCGGACATCACGGAACCAATATTTTGTACTGAATAATTTTTGAACTGAATGGCTATAAGAGCTCATGGTAACCCAGCTGATTGGTATGTTTTTTTTCTGTTCTGCCTACCTAGATCACAGAATAAATAATAATACAAGTACCTAGATACTAACTACGGCCGGAAGAGTCTATTATGGTATAAGTTGTAATAAAGCTAACTAATCTAGATTTAATTGGAGTTATCGTGGCTTGGTATAATTGACCTGACCGTATAGGGGTCCTTCCTCATGCCACGCTCGAAAGTCGAGACTAAAGAATATGTAGGTATCCTATGGTAAACTGCAAGCATAGAGAAAAAAAAATATTCGCTATTCTGCTGGTATTAGAGAATTAAAAAAATTGTCTGGCGCCATATAAATCAAAGGCTATGGTAGTTCGACCCGAACCACAGAATCCCGAACTGAGACCTCGGTCTAAATGCTAACCATGATACCTACTAGCGGCCCGGGCGGACAAGGCATCGAAAAAAACTAAAATAAAACAATGTTAATCAAATCTAATACATATATATGAAATCTATATGTTAAACAGAAATGTTATTCTGTGAAGATGTCGATTTTTATGTAGGCAGGTAGGTACCTAAATAGGGCACGGGGAACTTCCAATACTCTGTCGAATTTTACGTTATTGCGCCATAAAAGACGTTTAGATGCTGTTCTCTGATCAAAGTAAACATCATAAAAACGATTCTACGGATCATTAAAGTCTTCCCGCAAACGGAATTTCCGCACGTTGAAAATGTAGGTATCCGAAATACATCGAAGTAAATATGAACAGATTTACCGTCAACCACTTCGAGCATTGCAGCCTCCGTACCGGAGTGCTCGGTGGTCAGCCAACACCAGCCTTTAGTTGTCCAATGCTGGACGAGACCTCCCCCCCTAAAATGCAACAGGGCTATTTTACTTAACCACCACGCTTGGCAGGCGGGTTGGTGCTCGTAGTACCTATTGTAGTAGTAGTGTTGAATAAACAGGTGGGTGCTGCTGCCCATCTCGTGATGTAAATAATCTTTTAGTCGGTTTTTACTCCCTCCACGGGAGGAGAAAAGAGAAGAAAAAAGGAATTTATTCTTAGGCTGGACAAACTATGTAGATAGGGAGCTGGCGAGCATTTCGGGGTATGATTTGCACAAGTTTCACGTCGGGGTGGATTGCAGTTTAAATCATTACGAATTGATTGATCCAACAATTAAGGTCCTATGTCGCTGCGTTTTCGCGTTACAGCGGATTGAAGTTTCTTAAAAAAATCGGGGTATTAAATCATTTGCACATGTATGTCTCTGGAGTTCATGGTCACAGTCATCTTGGAAACGAATAAAATCGAAAAGGCAGACGTTCAGGGCTCTGCGTTATCACGGGACGGAGTTGTAAAAATGTAAAAAAAAACACTACAAATTCATTTGCACACGGTGCTCATTGCGCCCATTCGAATCACTATGACTCCGAGGATTCGAAAAAACATGTGGCAGACACTTTGCTCCCTGGTTTTCAACAGTACAGCTGTTTGAAATTCACGGAATCAAGGAAAATAATTCACTGAAAATATTTTTTGTTAAAAATCACGCAAATTCTTCGTCGGTATAAAATCACAGTTAATATTTTTAAGATGCTCGAAGTAAAGTTTTCATGCAAAATATAAAAATAAATTATTATTTTCATTGGGACGATGCATGAAATTTTAAGGAAAATGAAAAATAGTCCATAAGTAGTTTTATTTATCTGTGGATATATATTTTATACATGCTTGGTTTGGCGCGAGGGCCGGGTTAAAAAAAAAACAAATGGTCTGCCTTTGGAATATCAGAGGCCTGAACGTCTGCCTCATCGATTTTCTTGGTTTTCATAAGAAATTCAAACATCAGTCTAAGAGGCAGACATGTGCGCATGATATAGCACACCTTTTTTTACATTTTTGGAGTACTGTCAATAGGCAACGCAGATGCAACAGGCTGGCAGACTATTTTTCTGTGGTCCTTCTCATTGTTTTTAATCGAACAATTCAAATCTGCCAAGTGTGCACTTCATATACAGTTTTTTAAATCATAAAAATAACTAAAAAAATTGAATACTACAAAAGTCAGAGCCCTGGATGTCTGCCTCTTCGATTCTTTGTGTTTCCAGAATGACTGTGATCATTAGCCCCAGAGGCAGACGTGTGCGCATAATATAGCACACCTTTTGTTTTTCTTTTACAGTTTTGAAATGTTGTAAATTTACAACGCAGCGCTACCATGGTGGCAGACGAGGTCCTTGATGTTTCTTAGGGTATAATTATCACTATTAATAACGTTTGCCATGTGTGCTGATGATACTGAAATTTTGCTCGCCAGCTCCCTATCTAATGTAGCCGTCATAAGTTTGTAAAATTAGACACAAGTGTTAATCGAGATTCTAGTACAGACTACAAGCTAATCTTAGTGCTAAATACGCAACCCACAGAAAACGCAACCTTATGATAACGACCTCTGTGGCGCGGTTGAGAGGTTGTGGGTTGGATTCCCGCTGTTGGGGAATCAGGATTAGGTATGTGAATGTTGGGTGTTATGTTAATCTACACTAATAGGTACATAATTATAAAGAGGTAAAATTCGATTGTTTATACCAGTGTTTTTCAACCTTTTTCATGATGCGATCCGGTGGTATGAAAAAATATTTCGCGACCCCCCGACCCTTCGCTTTTTTTTCATGTAGGTATGTGCATGTTCTATGTGTATTTTATAATGTTACAAATATTCATTCCATACGACGTTACGCAATTTACGCACATAGGTATACGTACGTACGACCAAGGCCGATGCTGGCCGTCCATAAAACAGTAAATACAGATCCACGATGGGAGAAATTTGGTAATCAAAAACAACCACAACCTTCGCATTAACATGAGTATTAGGTTTAAATTTTTTGTTAATTTGTTTGTATTAACGTACAAATATTTATGAGTACATCCTTTTGTTAAAATTATCTTACCTACTTAAAAAAAAAACCTAATTAAATCAAAATCAGGCTTTTTAATCTTTATTGTTTTTTCACTAAAGTTCGCTCGACCTATGGCGACCCCCCTACAGAAGCTTCGCGAACCCCCAGGGGGTCGCGATCCACAGGTTTAAAAACACTGGTTTATACCAACACCACACATGCGGAGCTGCAGGCGAAGTCGGGTAGTGCAGGTAGTGTATGATAATAAAAGTACAGCAAAATATGCATTATTTAGTTTCTAATCTTTGAAGACAGTATGGATGGGCACAAAATATATGGGTACTATGCCGTCTGTACATAAAGTAACACACAGAACTAATGCTACTTATTAGATAATAGTTCCCAAATCGCCTGCATAACTTGTACCGTACAGTTTCCGAAGTTACGTTGTTGATATACTAGTATTACCGACATGTCTGGAGTGAGCTTCCCTGACAGTTGTACTTGGTACTTTGAACGGATGTAGCAGCCTCTGACTCCGACTTCGGTAGATTTGAACTTCCGATTAACTTGCACTTCCGGCTACGGTAATACAGTGGTGAGGTGCGGTACTGGTCTCAAAATGTCTCATTGTAATTGGATGAACTTAATTATCGAAGTTCGTAAGCACCTACCTATAAAACTAATGACTCAATTTACTTTCCATGAAAATTACCTAGTAGGTAAGTAAGTAAAAAGTTTATTTTGAAATAACTATACTTACACAGAACATTTGTCCTGGCAACTAGCTTATTAAAGAATGTGTTATAACCTATCTGGAGGAAAGCGTTAGCCCAGTCCGTCGTGGGAAGCAATGGTGGCGATGAGCTCACCACTTGTCACGTCTATATTCCCACGATGGTGCAACCCAAGGTGAAAAGAGTTCCATTAGGGCTCTGCCTAGCCTTTCGGGGAAAAAGGCGTGTGTCTCTTCAAACCGGGACACAGGAATGCCAGTATTCCTGCTTGGCGGCAGAAATAGGGATGATGGTACTTCGCCGGACGAACTCTTTCACAAAATAGCTCTCACGAGTTTACGCAATATGATGTACCGTTGGCATATCTAGCAGGAACTCTACAATTTTTCGTGCATAAGTTTTCCTAGGTCAAAACCACAAACCATATATCAAGATAGACACCGCAAACACGTAAGTTTGTATGAAACCAAGCGTGCCGTTTAGTTTTGTACCTACTATGCTATGAAATATATCCATTCGCACGGCTAGCTGATTTCGGAGAATTTTACAGTTTAATTAGGCATTTTTCTATTAACACCCGATGTGTTATCGCGAAGACGGCCGAGAGCGAACTGATTTGAGGTTTGCCTACTTCGGACAGGCAAAGTGACACGCAAAGTAGGTGCACTTGCGTTAATTATAGGACTGTGGCCAAAATATTTCCCTAGACTAAACGGTTTAATATCAAGTAAGCCTGTCCGAGCAAGTTACAGCGACGATAACAGTACACCTAGAATAGGTACACCTACGCGGACACAGATTAGAACTTAGTAAACACTCGTTAGCGAGAAAATTGGTACCGATTTTTCAAGCTTTTTTACAAGGTAACAAATTATAGAGCTTTGTACGGGATAGGTGCCTTTCTTGATGCATTTTATTTTAGCCTGACTTCTTTATTGATGATATTCAACATTTTATGTTTAGGTAGGTATATGAATAATCCATCCATCCACTGAACCCATTGATTTGTCTTTACTATTAGTAGATGGATATATAGATAACTCTTTATTGCATAGGTACACATTAAAATAAAATTACAGCATAGTATATTAGTAGGTACCTATTTAATACACCTACTCACTGCAGCTACTACCTATAGGTACCTACCACCATCTTCACCACGAGTTTTTGGATTTAAATATAAAATAATAGTAGGTAGTTACCTATACCTATAGGGTTAAAGATACCTCTAAGCCTCTACCTACCTATAAGTATAAAACATGATTTTTTACTCAACTTACGGTAACATATTATAATTTTAAGTTTTTAAACATTTCGCATTTTTAAGTTGGTACCTTTTGAGAAATATTTTATAATGGACTATACTAAAAATATAGTTATGATTCACTGTCTGTCTACTTGGGCTATCATAATATTTTAGACGTCCAATGCTGGACGTTGCCTCCCCATAGAATAAAATGGGGTAATTTGGGATAATCAGCACGCTTGGCAGGCCGATTAATGATCGCAGTATTGGCAGGATTGGTGCAGAGTACCTAATCAGGTAGGTGTATGCTACTGCCCATCCGCTTGTGTAATAGTATTTGTATACTCTCCACTTGTTTCAACAAAGTTACTGTTGGAAGCAACACCTATTTATATTCCAGTCAAGTTAAACATAAAAAGTGGGTTGTGCTTGCAAAAGTTCGGGTCACGCTGTTTTTTTTTATATGTTGTTAGGACCTTAACCAACATAAAAAAACCAGATTTGCAATTTTCCAAGTGCCGTGCGTTCGGCGGTGTGCCCAAAAATCCATGTTTTTTTTTTTTCAGTTAATGGTCAATATCTTAGTGAAGGAAGGGTCTGACCGGTACAGTTACTGTGAATACTTGTAAAGTAGAGTAAATTTGCTACAATTTCACACTAGCGCGAGCTCTATAGAGCCATTGGTTCCCAAGATACAGTTCTCCAAAAATAGGCAATTTTTACCTAAAAGTGTTTTTTTTTCCGAAATGTTCACTTATTTTGTAAAATATGTTCTAAAATACGCATCCCATGTCAAATATTATAAATATGAAGTTGTATTAAATTTAATTAGCTTTCATTTGAGACTAAATTGGTACCTGTAGGTACAGCAATTCTCTCAAAAACGGATCTTCTATCTTAGATGGCCCAGGCTTGGGCTCGCACGAAGATGGTGTCTCGAAGGCCGTGATGGACGCTGGGAGAGGCGCTCAGTCTGTAGTCGGGTCAACTTCATCGTCCGAGCATTTCAGCTCCACATTCGGGAAGTTAATTCACAATTTGCCACCGCATGACAGGCAGAGGACTGCATTTACATGATTATTTTCACAGAAGGGCAGGAGGTGCGGGATTCATGGTGGTGGGGATGGGGGTGAATCCCTGAGAAGACAGCTTCCATCCCCCAATCAGTGGGATTAAAGTTAACTCCCCGCCACTTCTGCACTTGGAAGTAGCACCTTGCTGCATGGTGGCCTGCGGCATCTTCCATCGGTGGCAAACCACATATAATAAATAATAATAAATAATGCTGGACATATAGAGCCACAAAGCACTTGATGCCTGCTTCTCTCACGACTTGTGGGGTGAAGTCTGGCTGAAGGAAGACCTCTACTTGCTCAGCAAGTGGTTCACTCTTGCTCAGGAGTGTGGTGATTTTGGTCTTTCCTTGGCCACACGGTACTGAGGTGGTTTCGCACCCGGTAAACGCGTGGGTGAATAGTACCGTCCCCGATAATCGCTGGGGGTCAAGGTGGTTGTAGAAGGTCGTAGAGTAGTAACAGCAACCAGCTTCGCCCTTCGTGCTCTTCTGAAGGTAGACGTTTGTCTCTTCAGCACCTAAACCATTGAGAAGAACGAGTAGGTCGACGTCTTCTGTGCAAAAGTGGCGGGGATTCAACTTGAATCCCACTGATTGGGGGTGGAAGCTGTCTTATCAGGGACTGACCCCAATCCCCACCACTATGGATCCCGCACCTTCCCTTCTGTGAAAAATTTCATGTAAATGCAAGAAAGGGTGCTCTGGGAGCTGCTTGTGAAGAAAGGCTGGGCTCCACTGCTCAGTCCTCTGCCAGTCATGCGGTGGCAAATTGTGTATTAACGTCCCGGATGTGGAGCTAAAATGCTCGGACGATAAAGATGACCCGACTACAGACTGGGCGCCTCTCCCAGCGTCCATCACGGCCATCGAGACACCATCTTCGTGCGAGCCCAAGCCCGGGCCATCTAAGATAAAAAGAAGACATAATTTGGCAAAGTCATGCCTTTTATGTTTTGCCTTACCTGCATGAACTATATTAGTTATCTTTTTTGAGTAATTGTAATCAGTAAATTTTAACTGTTTGATAAATAAAACCATAAAAAGACGTGAGAACAGTTTATTTGCATTACCACCCCAAAATCTACTTATGACTGTTCTTGGCTATCTGCCATTTTTAGAGAACGACTGTGCCTACAGGTACCGGTTTGATCTCAAATACAAGTTAATTATATTTACTACAACTTCATATCCTATATTTGACGTGGGGTGTGTATTTTAGAAGATATTTCAATAAAATAAGTGAACATTTAAAAAAAAAAACACTTTTAGTTAAAAATTGCCTATTTTTGGAGAACTGTATCTTGGGAACCAATGGCTCTATAGAGCTGGCGCTAGTGTGAAATTGTAGCAAATTTAGTTTACTTTAAAATATTTGCAGTAACTGTATGGGTCAGACCATTCCTTCACAAAGATATTGAGCAAAAACTGAAAAAACCCCAAAATTTCATGGTTTTTTGGGCACACTGCCGAACGCACAGCACTTAGAAAATTGCAAATCTGTTTTTTTAATGTTGGTTAAGGTCCTAACAACATATAAAAAAAACAGCGTGACCCGAACTTTTGCAAGCACGGATGTACATCTTGACTGGACTATTACTTCAGAGGCACCACATGAGGTTTAGCAAGCTGATTCAAAACTTTGGAGCAAAAGATAACCTGTGTTTTTTCACAGAATATATAATAGTACAAGGTTTTTTCACTTATCGGGCGTTTGTTCAGATTACACACTTCACATTAGTCAATTCTAAATACCCAGCATCCCCTTAAAAAAAACATCAGCCTCAGTTACCTATAATTCGACTACTTTTACATTTAAGTATTTTAATTAACTTCTAGCTATTCCAAACAAACTATAGTTACTAAGGACTTCAACAACAAAACTTGAAGCAATTTTACAGAATAATCGAACTTCCGTACTCACACGCAATACTAAAAGTTCCAGTCAAGATTACTTTGAAGATTCCCCGTCTTGAGAATTTAATTTTGTCGGAAGTCTATTTCTAAAACTAGACACCGTGCTCCATTAGAGGCGGTGGTGGTATCGGCGGGAGGGGGTGTGTGTGTGGGGGGGGGGGGGGTTCTACAAACAATTCTCTTGGATATTGAACGGGTGATGCGTTGGGATATGCAGCCGCCGACCGACTGCGTGCATGGCATCGCTTCGGAACCAAAGTGTGAAGATATGAACGATCTCGTTTTCATATCGTTTGTATTCATACAATTTTTCGAATTGAGCTCGAGATTGCGAAATCGGAATACCGAGAGTATCGGCAGGGGAATATTAATACTGAGTTGCTGGTGCCTGTTGCAGGGCGGGCGGGAGTCTAACCTACAATTGTATTACTGAATAGAGGCTTTGGTATTTCTTCTGGAATAGTTACATGTAGCGAGCTTTGGAATAAGGAGAGTTTTTTCGACATAAAACTGAATACCTTTTGCCGGCTCGGTGGCTCTATTGACGACTGACATCATCATCATCATTAGTAGCCTTCAGACGTCCACTGCTGGACGAGGCCTCCCCCATAGAATTCAATGGGGAGGATCTGCCATAATCACACGCTTGTTGGCAGATTGGTGATCGCAGTATAAGTGTTGAGTAGGTACTCAGGCGGATATTGTGCCCATCGCCTGGTGTAATCCTTTAGTCGGCTTTTATGACAACCACGGGAGGAGATAGAGACTGTACACACCATGACCATGACCATGACATATATGGGATCCCAAATGTTTCGGACATCGTTTGCTCGAAACTAACGACATGGTAACTAAAACGAGTAAAAAGTTATAAAAAAACTCGACTAGGGCTAGGACTGAACCACAATATTAAGAACCTATCGGCAATATTTATATAAAGTAGGTGTCAGTATATAAAAACCTCAATAAACTCACAATAATCTCCTCTTTCATTTGAAATCCCACACGATACGATAGCAAAAAAGAAAATTAGAGACCCTCTCTTTTTTGGCTGTAACTTCCGTCATTTTTTTCGTATGAAATGTAGCATAATATGTCACCCGAACCATAATAACGAATCGATTGACACATCATTCATCAAAGTAAGATGAGTAGTTTAGGCGGTACGGTGTAACATACCAACAATAGTAAATACATTCATACAATATACTGCCAAAAACATAACCCTTCCTTTTGGCTTTGCTGTAGTCGGGTCATGAGAATAGAATAAAATATTTATTTATTTGTAACAACATTCAAAAAAACTACAAAATCATCGGGTACAGACAGACAACATATAATGAGTTATTGAAATGTCGTTGCAAAAAGGCCCTAACTCAGCTGCAGGTTGTAAACCACCTGCGCTGGTCTTTCGTTAGCGACCACCCTTCTATTAGTTACAATATGCCTACATACTGACAGAGATGGCTCGGTATGTACACTATAGAAGGCGAGCGAGCCATCTGTTGCGGTCAAGTGTTCTCCTAGTAAAGTGGGATGAGCCACCATCCTTCATGGACCAAATAAAATGGGAGCTTTGTGTGGAAAGTAGGGTGGGCTTCTCAATATTACGACGAACAATGGGGATTGTATAGTGGAGCGATAGGCCACTATCTCTATGATTGTGCGGCTAGATACTTTTTAAAACTTGATACTTTTTTAAATGGTTTTGCCTCTGATTAGTATTTTGATTAGGTTCTCGACTACGGCAAAGCCGTGGAAGGGTTACGTTTTCAGCAGTCTATGTATGTATGATTGTTTTTACGTATGTACCACCGTAGCGCCTAAACTACTCATCCGTTTTTTTTTTTTTTTTATGCTACCTACTTGATTGACTGAACAAGCTGATGGCCCACCTGATGTTAAGCGGTAACCTCTGCCTATGAACAGTGCATTACCTCATAGGTCACGTCCACCTAGGACGCGCCCTTTATGCACTGCGCCCGCCACCCTGAGACATAAAGATGAAAAGTCTCATGTGCCTGTAATTTCAATGAATGAAATGAGATTGAATTGAATCAGGTGGTTCCTAGGTATTCGATTCCTTGAGATCGATCCGTGTCAATCGATTCGTTATTACGGTCCGGGTGACATAGGTATGCTACATTTTATATGAACAAAATCATTATGACGGATGTTACATTCAAAAAGTGGGATTTATTTTTGCAATCAAATTGAGTGTAGAAATTAAACCAAAAATCAAATAAAAAAGCCGAGACGATTTTCATTTACTTTTTTTTTATGATTCTTTGTACTTACATAAGTAGATAGGTACCTAATGTTGTGGTAGGTGCACCGTAGTCGGACTAGTCTTTACAACTTTTTGTTTGTTGTAAAACGTGTTTTAGAATGATTGCCTAAGAGTCCCGTTTTTCTGACAACTTAAGAGATATTTAACTTCACGTAGGGGAGCGTGGGGTAGTGGGAGCGATCGGGAAATGGGAGCTATGGTGATTGAACGGCATGTAGGCATTTTTTTTTAACATTGATAGACCTTTGTTTGACCACTATCTCACCTGTTGGTAAGTGACGATGTGGCCGATGATGGAGCACAAAGGTCTAGAAGGCACCTATTCACTCTAGACTTGAAGAAACCCAGATTATAGTTGTTAGGAAAGACAGACGACGGTAATGTATTCCACTCCTTAGCAGTTCGCATTATAAAGGTAGAACCGAAACGTTTTGTCCGAATAGAAGGTATACCAATGAGGTAAGGATGGTACTGAGCAGTACGCCTGCTCGTCCTATGATGAAAAGGAGATGGTGGGATCAGATCGTGCAGTTCCTGGGAGCATTCCCCGAAATGTAACCTATAGAAGATCGAAAGGCATGCAACCTTACGGCGGTGCTCGAGACTCTGGATCTTAGTCTCCGCCATATGTTGCTCACCTATAAGCCTGAAAGCTCTACGTTCGATCGAGTCCAAGGCAGCAAGCTGGTATTTGTTGATATATTTGTTGGTTAACACTCAGCTGCTTCCGCCAACCTTCGAGAAACTTCGCCTGACCGGTACGAGCCGTTAGTGCCATGCGTTCAGTCACAAGGGACGGATGTGTGTTTTTCGGTCCACGCTTATAAAAAACTGCGGATTGCCAGCGCCAAGGAAAGCATGAAGATTTATTCGTATTTTATTATGTTTATATTCATTACATCCGTAAATTATTCCGCTAACTAGTACAATCTGTTAAATTGCGATTTAAAGGAGTTATTTTTTTATATTATAATTTTTCAAAATGGTAGTAGGCGGGAAATGGGAGCCTAGGATGAATTTTCTTGATTTAATTTAAAAAAAAAAATGTGTTACCATGAATAGTTCGTAGTGACTAACTAAGATCACATTTAAACTATGTTTTGTTTAACTTTTGCGGAAGATTAAATATTATGGCTCCCATTTCCCATATGAGCATGAAATGGGCTCCCATTACCCGCATGTGTCGAGTAATGGGAGCGACTGACTTTTTTTGTAAAATCGTCATTGTACCTTAATATGTGACTGCAGTTAATTCTAACTATGATTAAAACATACCTAAATACCTACCTAAATATATATAATATATAATTCAAAATTATAAGAAGATTAATAGATGTGTTTTTTATGAAAGTTTTCCCTTAGTAGGCTCCCATAATACCGCGCTCCCCTACACAGTAGATGTTGTAGGTAGGTACCCAATTTACTTATATACCTAGAACCTAATCAATGGTGCCAATACTCCGCTAAAATAATCAACCAACATTTATTTTACCTACTTTTGTATTATCGGCCTTATAATGTGGTAATATGTGTTATTTGTATAAAATAAACGTTTTTCTATTTTATTTTAATTCTTCTAAAACATTTACGAAGCTGAAGTAGGTATCTTCGGCTCTCTCAAAAAGGGTCAACATTTATTTTACGCAAGAACATCCGCGTTGTTCGAATGGGAGGTATTTAGGACCCACATCAAAGAAATTGTAGACTTCGTAGTTGGTACAGGGTCATAAAATTTGTACCACAGTAACTTACAATATTGCCAAACTGTGGTAGGTACAAGTAGGCAATGTATTATAAATGTCTTGAAGAAAGTCGACCCTTACAAATAATGTTTGTCCTATATAATGTTTGTACGCTGAAAAGCAGAATCTAGCGATCATCCCTATACCTAACAACCTAACATCTAAAAAAAATAGGGCTTTTCATTTTAGAAAAAAAAAGTAGCTTGATTTGGCTCGATAGATGGCGCTGACTCAAATGTGGTTGCCAAAATTAACAAATGCATTGTCTGTGCTTTTGTGTGATAGTAACAAAATACCACGAAAATATATCACTACGTTGTTGACTTTGACATCTCACTTTATTTTGACAGTTAAGTACAGAGCTGGCGCCATCTATTTTCAAGGGTTTAAGCATGATGTGAAACGGCCGTGAAAACCCCTCATTGTATTTTACCTAGATTCATAAACAATAGTAAATTATTTATGATTCAAGCACCTGCTTCTATGTTTTAGACTTATACAGTTTCACATTAACTCCATCCTGTGGAATATCAAACTGTATCCAAATGTTTGACGTTGGATGTAAGCCAACACACTGTCTGCACACAGTCACATGCATGCCTACCAACTTATATGAGTACCTAATTGCCTGGGTGCAATCACCCACAAAATTGCTCCATTTAAAGCGTAATAGAGCATTAAAATTCCGAAAATATCATGATCATGCTGTTCCGATATAGTTCATTGCTTACTAATTAATCAGGTTCTGAGTAGGACTGTGCGCAGAATCGACACTCTTCTTCTTAGCTTAGGTAATGGCTTCTGTGCATTATTTGCAACAACTTAGCCAATGTCAAGTGATATAATTATTATAGTTTTATAGTCAAGTCATCAAGAGTCTCCGTCAAGTCCTAACCCAGTTTAAATAGTGGCAGAAAAACTGAGTTTTTACAGGAAAAAAACCACCATTTCGAAAAGACTCGCAATACACTTAAATTTCACTACATCACACATGTGCCATTTATCCAAGTTACACCGGTTAAAATGCCACTAAAATTACACGAAATAACTCGAAAAAACACATTAAAACGTAATAAAATAAAAATGACGACGTTTCTTTCAAAAATGTCAGATGTCAACCCCCGAATCGACACTCAAGGAATATATGTGTGCCCTTCGTCTCCTCTTCTTTTCTTTGGCTTCTGAGGAAAAGCAATTGCGCTACTGTCAAGTAATGTTACCTAGTGTATTAAAATTATAATGTGATCAAAGTCTACGTCCAAAAAAAATGTGCCATATCTCCCACTGCATTATATGAGGCAGGCCTCGTCCAGCAGTGGACGTCTAAAGGGTGCTGATGTCTCAGAATATCTATGAATTCCAAACATATTAGGGATTAACTTTAATTGAGGGGAAATAACTTTTTTTTCTTGTGTAGAAGCATAAAAATATCGGGATGAAAAAAAACAAATGATTTATTGCTGTCAGATCTATCTAGGTGGTAACATTCGTTGGTGTCAAGGTCTTAATGTGCATCTCTAGTCAAGTTAAACAACTAAAACAAACAAAACACAATCAAGTAAAAACAAAATATATTAAAAAATGTCAAACAATAATAAAATGTAAAATAACAAATAGGTAATAAAACATTGAAATAGGTAGAAATAAAAAAGATTGTCTAGCATTAAAAGTTGTCAATTAGAAATTCATTAATAGAGTAATAAAAGCTTCGTTAGTTTATAGTTTATTGTTTTAAATGCATCAAAACTGCACTAAGTAATGAAGAGGCCGCAATCAGTTTCAAACTGAAACCGTTGGTCATATTATTATTGTTGACAATAAATGAATCAGCAATAGGTACCGGCGCTTTCATTAGGTTTATTTTCATAAACGATACATATTTACTTATGAATTCTGTCTGAATTCAGCCTGAGCGCGTGCATTTTCCAGTGCTAAGGAGTAGCACGTTGGAGGCCCGCCAGATGGCTCTCGTGAGGAGCACCCTCGACTGACGCTAATTGCGACAAACTCTTCCATAATTATTACAATTATGTGAATTTATTGTCAACGATTCATTTGTACTGTTGCGAAGTTATACTAATTTAGAAATATCTATTTCAGCGAAGGCGATAACACTGCAACTTATTCCATTCAAAGGGTGGTGTGTTTTTCATGTAAAATACCCTCTGAATGTTCGTTGGACAGTTTCTGTTCAGGTAAGTTTTCTCCAAAATATATGTGCAATTTTAAATTTATTTTATTCTTGCGATGAAAATAGTTGTTCAAAAGTTCTTACTTATTAAAAAGGCTGTTCATTTTCAGTTAAAATCGTTACATTGTTGTTAAGCAGTAACATAATACCTTTAACAATGCATAACCTCATAGGTCACATCCACCTAGGACGCGCCCTATGCGGCATTGCACTACGCCCGCCACTCTGAGATATGGAGATGAAAAGTCTCATGTGCCTGTAATTTCACCGGCACCAATACCCTTAAAACTGGAACAGCAATGTGTGCACTACTGCTTTGTAGCTGAAATAGGTGGTAGTATAATTCACCGGAAGAACTCTTTCACAAACAAGCTCTACTACTACTAAAATACACAGTAGTACCTAAGTAGTAGAGCTTTTTTGTAAAAGAGTTCGTCCGGGGAAGTACTACCACCATACCTATTTCAGCCGCAAAGCAGTAGTGCTCGCATTACCGTGTTCCGATTTGAAGGGTATGGGTGCCGGTGAAATTACAGGTACATGTGACTTTTCATCTTTATGTTTCAGAGTGGCGGGTGCAGTGCAATGCCACATAGGGTGCGTCCTAGGTGGACGTGACCTATGAGATAATGCACTGTTCATAGGCAGAGGGTACCACTTCACATCAGGTGTGCCGTCTGCTTGTTCCGTCAACTGAAGTTGCATAAAAAATAAACACAAAAACAGCGTTAAGTATGTTTTATGATCACAATTTCAATTCTCCTTTGGTTACAAGTTGGTTACAACCTATGCTAATTGGATACGTAGGGTACTGTTAACTCCACATTTTACAACAGCTTCACGCCATAAAATGTGTACCTACATACTGTCGTGTCGTTACTCGAAATTACAGTTACAGTGAGTCAAATCGATACGCGACAAATACCACAGGGCTTAGCGCATTTACTTACAAAGCAGGTTGCGGCCGGTTGTTTTACAACGCTGACGGCACAAAGCCGCTTAAGGTGGGGTATAATGCAAAATTACCAATCTTAGATTAGATTTTTAACTGACTAAATCAAGTACAATATTCAAATAAGAAATATGCATGGATACCACATAATAATACCGAAGGATCACCCAGACAGAAACAGGATAGGACAAAATTTTCTCGATAAAAAAAAAAACACAAAATTGCCTCTAATCTAACTTTTGGCTAGATTCGATTGTTGGTTAATATGGTAGGTACAGATTATTGGGTCAAAAATTGGATAAATAAGATCAGCGGAGACTAACGGGTTTTTTTTTAAATTATCTATATTTCACGAGATTTTCAATAAAAACCGCTTTTTCGAGCGGCGCGTGGCTTTTTTGTTGTATGTAGATTTCTGCCTGGCGGTGGCGCAGTCTTAAGTAAGCATACAAGTTTCCAGTGGTTGCTACATAACTGCACTGCACCTTGCTTTCTTGCACGGCATTCGCCAGTTAAATACTGTAATGCAACACAGGCTACGGATCAAATCTGACTGGTCTTTTTAGGGTTCCGTACCCAAAGGGTAAAACGGGACCCTATTACTAAGACTCCGGTGTCCGTCCGTCTGTCCGCCTGTCACCAGGCTCTATCTCATGAACCGTGATAGTTAGACAATTTAAATTTTCACAGATGAAGTATATCTGTGGGCACTATAACAAAAAATACTAAAAAACAGAATAAAATAACTATTAAAGGGGGCTCCCGTGATTTTTTTCCGTTTTTATAGATAATGGCCCGGATCCCTTCGTGCGTGAGTCCAACTCGCACTTGGCCGTTTTTTTGTGATTGACGCTAGCATACGCAATACTTTTTGCAATTTGTAACAAATTACAAGCAAACGTTAGACAAGTGACGCAAAGTTTAAATTTTATTGAGCGTTTTGCACATTTGTATTTCGTGAAACTTACCTAAAGTGTTTGTCGAGCACCATCCTAATGACGACATCATCCTGAGAAAGTGTGTCATTTATTTTCTCTGTCATTGGCTAGCTCCGGTACGGAGGAGGTCTGCAATGCTCTAAGTCGGCTAGCATGGGAATAAATGCCTTTCCACCAAAATGGAAAAGCAAAAACCTAAAACTTGTATCTGCTATACATTGTAAGCAGACTGGTAAACAATGACGCTGGCATACTTGTTTCTACGTGAATGAAGCCTTTGGAAGTACGCCAGAGGCTCTCGACCTCTCGGTTGCCCATTTTACCACTACAAGAACTATAAACGAAACTCTTATAATTTTTTTCTAGACGATTTTTTTACAGAAAACAACTACCCGAACAACAACTATAAAAAAACTACTTTACCAGCCACATCATGAAATTATTCTTAGGTAGAGAAATCGCAGGAAGTCGGTGGACGAAGGTGGCTCTAGATCAGGGGTTCCCAAAGTGGGCGATAACGCCCCCTTGTGCGCGCTGCTGGCCTAAAGGGGGACGGTAAGAGACCCAGAAAAAAATGGGGGCGTCAAATCAGACACTTCGCATTGTAATAGTTATTAGTATTCCTAGCTAAGTCATTTTCGTAGATAATAGACAGCGGGCAATCATGTTTTAACAAGTTTTTGTTAAATAACCCGATTTGTGCATGTTTAATCGCCGCTAATGTAACTCACAAAAAAATGGGGGCGCTTAAAAATCACTATGGGGGCGCTAAACAATAATTTATACTCGAAGTGGGCAGGAGACAAAATAAGTTTGGGAACCCCTGCTCTTGATCGTTCGTCGTGGCATGGGGGAGGCCTTTGACCAGCAGTGGATTTAGAAGTTCCGTAATTTTTTCGTTGGTCCTAAGATATTTTACTTGAAAACATCGAACTTCTATAAATTTTTATATTGCTGTGGTGTATCCGGCCTAAAAATAGACCACTCCGTTTCCTCCCATGGATTTCGTAAAAGCCGACTAAGAGATTACCCGGACTTGTTGATATTCGTTGGTATAAGTTTTGTCCTGGCTGCTAGCACAGAATAAATAATAGTACAAGTAGGTACTGCTAGCTTAATTAGGAATGTGTCATTGCTGGAAGAAATTAAATCTGGAAGAAGTCGTGGGAAGCAATGACAGCGATGCCACTTGTCACGTCTATATTCCCACGATGGTGCAACCCACGGTGAAAAGAGGCCCATTGAGGCTTTGCCTACCCTTTCGGGGAAAAAGGGTGTATAATGGGCGTATGCATGAAAATATTTTTTAAAATTTGTAGGGAAAGTAAAAACTGAAATTGTGTAACTGTCTTCTTAGATACCCTGTATATTTTGGTACTTTATAAGAACATTATTCTAACATGCATAATGTGTTGTGTACTTACATAAGATCCCTTACAAAGGTGGTACGAGCGTGCCTACGGTTAACTTACGTTATCGATAGACTCAAGTGATTTGTGAATCCACTCATCAGCTCTGATATTACCTACGACAGAATCTAAACATTTTAAAGTTTAAATATTGGTATACAGTAGATACTTGTACTAGTACATAGGTACTAGTAATTTTTCAATAGAATACCTACCTAACAGCTGGAAAAGATTTTTAACACCCTGTATCCAAATATGTTAAGACCTGCAACTATTAATTTTATTTTCTTTAAAATTTAATGATGAATTAAAATGATTTCTGGAAAAACCCCACCGGAAGTAAACTTGTAGATTAACTTATTTCTTTACAAAGTTCTTATACTTGTGAGCGTGTATACGTCCTTATTATAAAAGTATTACCTCGATATTAATCCCGCGAGACGTCCGTCCAATTTAAACGTCGTTTCGTTTCTATAGCCTAGATAGTTGTATGTATAGCCTGTGTTATAGCGGACAGGGTAGTCTGTATGCGAGACTCTTCACCGCTGCAAACTTGAGTGTGCAACTTTGTCGGCCACGCGGCGAAACTTCGTTTTTCATTTAATTTGCCGCAAACGAGTACAGCTCACAATATTTTCAACGCTCGCAACTTTTGACTCGATCTTTCGTTATAAATTTCACAGTTACCCCGCGGCCCCGTTGTTGCCCGGTACCTTAATCATCACTTATAAACCACCCCTGACTATAATGAATTTAGTGCCTCTAATGTCAAGGAACGCGGCAACAGTTTCGAACTAAGTTTCTCGCTGTTACGCGACTCTTTCTTGTTTCAGCTTTCCAACTCTATGTAGCAGAAAACGTGTTACTATATCTTCTAGTCACTACTGCATTCATTTTATGTTCTAATAAATCTGGCGACAATCTGTAGACGCCGAGTCGAGACATAACAGTGAACGGTTTTCAATAAACAAGATTAGGGCTATGAAGCGTGAGCGCACGCTTCAATACCTACGTCTGCAAGCGGTCTGCGTGTGCAGTTGTCGTCTCGTCTGTATATGTCGAGCGGATCCTAAGCCTTTTTAGCGAAGCGGAGACTCCGGCCTTCGATAAGGAGTGATCTGCGGAAGACAGTGAGTTGCATCGTGCAGCAGACGCGATCGATATTGCAGCGGGTGGCCCCACGCCGGCCCCACGCCGGCCCCACGCCGCCCCTCGAGCCGGCGGCTGAAACTTTTGCGATAAGTACGGAACTAGCGCGTGGCGTACGCAATGCAATATTGTTAGCCGGTTACGAGTCTGAAACAGCGGATATTAAGGCTACAGAGTCTCTGCCGTACCGTTTTTACATTGTGAGTTTGAAATGAACGCGAGCTGCGGTGCATTGTATTAATTTTTATTATCTACGCGTACGGCGAATGGTTCCTATTTAACTACCTATTACTATTAGTCGAAGGAATATTAACATTGAAATGCATTATAGGAGGAGTAGGACGCCTACTGGATTTTGATGCATGGACATTGTATGTAGCTAATTCCCTATTGTTTGTTGGTTTTGGTTTATACCTTGGTATAACCTGAGTAAAAAACTTTTATGCTTTTATGTCAACGACATAAAGGTTAACAGTTTAATTATAATTTAGTTAATTTTAATACGCGTGTAAAATACAGATTATAAATTTTTAAGAGTACTTTTCTTCAAAAAGTAGAAGAACATATCAATATCGAAAAATGTGTGTTAAAATGAAAAAAGGCCACCAAATACCTACCTGTATTTCCCTATATCACTGTGCGTAAAAGCTGAATAAGCTCATAAATTACCACCAAAACCACATTTATCTTGTTTGGAAACTCTCTAGAACTTATGAAAGTCTAAATGCAACTTAGTGGCGTGGAACTTAGGAATTCTCAGCTCGATCATTCGCTTATTCACGGCGCACATTATCACCTGCCGTAAAATGGCGTAAAATAGCGCATATTACTCCAATAAAGCATTTTAATAGCAAAGAAAATTCGAGACGTTCTTGCACCTACGAGTTTTGCAAGAAAGTTGCGCGGTCGGACGATACAGCTAGTTCCGGACATACTGCACACAATCATTTGTAGGGACACCATATTATAGTGCATACATAGAGCTTTTGGCAAATCTCTAAGGGTTCAACACAAATATATTTTTGATGAAAAACGTATACGTAACGTAACTTAACGTAACGCATGAAAACTAGCTTTTATAAAATACTAGCGACTCGATATTTTATTACTTATTCTGCTATTCGGAGCGGAGAAGAATCCACCAAAAAAGAGATAACTAACATCGGTCCAGCCGATCTTGTGTTATAAGTGGGTAACTAACACGACTTTGTTTTATATATATAGATTCTTCCGACTTATTGATGATGGAAAACATTTATTATTATGACACTAGTTTATTTGAAATCTTGTAATTTTTTACTATAAAGAAATACAGATAGTATTTCTTTATAGGAAAAACAAACACAAATTGTATCAAAAAAAACATTGTAGTAAAAATTATATCAAAACGGGAAACCACTGCCCGCGGAGCAAAGCCCGGAGGCAAGGGTTGCAGAGAGAGGAACCTCCTGACGATGCGTGCCGAGTCCAGGACTACAACCTGTGCGACTGATGAATATGAGCCCAAACACAACTTGTTTATTATATGCAGCCAGCATCTGGGAGACGCTTCCGTCTGGTAGTGATTTGGATCAGTTGAGCTACCTTTAGATCGTTAGCAGCGGTCTTCAAGTAGCATAACTGCTTCATTTGTATTTTTTAAATTTTTTACTTATCTACTTGTATTAGTTGTATTATTCTTTCTGTAAATAAATGTGTTTATAAGATAGATAGATAAATAAAATTAAATTTATTTCTCTAATCACACACGTACATTAAATAACACAACTGAGTGCTAGTATAGTATTTTATATGTGAGAGTGCACTTAAGAACTAAATAGTTAAACCATCATACATACACAGAAACAATGCAGAGCTCTAAAATAACATTTAAACTATATAAAAACGAAAACTAAAAGTAGGTACTTACGTGTGTGTTGCATTATCACAAATGTGGGTCATAGCTCAGCGAATGATATTGCTCAAAGAGCAAACACTCGTTTTCAGCCCTCGAGGTGACAAGTCGAGACGAGCGGTGTTTTTTTTTTATACTACTTGAATGACGGTACAAGCAGATGGCCCACCTGATGTTAAGCGGTAACCTCTGCCTATGAACAGTGCATTACCTCATAGGTCACGTCCACCTAGGACGAACCCTATGTGGCATTGGACTGCACCCGCCACCCTGAGACAGAAAGATGAAAAGTCTCATGTGCCTGTAATTTCACCGTTACCTTTACCCTTCAAACAGGAACACAGCAAAACGAGCACTACTGCTTTGCGGCAGAAATAGGTTTGGTGGTAGCACTTCCCCAAACGAACTCTTTCACAAAAAAGCTCTACTACTATAATACATTTCAGTATTGTTCATCGAAGATTTCTATCACCAGATGAGCTTGATGTCACCATCATAATGTTTTGTTAATGAAACTTGACTATGTATGCGAAACTAATTGGATTAGCCATCGACGAGTTCCGCAGTCTATCTAGACCATCAGATCTGTACCATAATTTTGTACTGCCATCAAAAGACAAGTGTGCATTTCAATCGAGAACTGGTTCAAAATTTTCTAGCAAGATTTGATCTAAACTTACTGACACGGTGAGTTAGTGTATAACAAAAAACTTTTGATAAAATATGTACATTTTAAGAAAGATTGCAACTTTGATATGAATTGTTTGCCATTTCCTGCGATTATGCAACTCACGGCATAGAATAAATAATACTACAAGTACCTACCCTTCTGGAAAAAGGCGAGTATGAGTTTTGGTTCCATATTTTTTCCTCTAGGTACTAGTCTAGTCGCATCTTCTTGATTTAAAACTAATGAAAAAAAATCGCAGTACGTTGTTCCAAAATGGCGACCCTACTCTGTGCCTCCTACACAGATGTGACAAAGTTTATTTTAAATCTTCCCATCTCCGTTCGATATGTTTGGGCTGTTCGGTAACTGCAGGCAGTGCAGTGCCATCTCATAAATGATACTTTAAGAAAAGTACCATGCCTTCAGTCGTTATCAATTTCAGTCACTCGAATAAAGTCCATGGGCTTTTCTTACGTTCGATCGATACGTATACACCCCAACTCATGAATTACATCTTTTTTCCTGCACCAATTTCCAGCAAGTATAAGCTAAGTAAAATTTCTTAAACACAATCTTTCATGAAAAAAATACTGCATCGAAGTCAGAGCACCCGTTCGGAGCTATGTGGCAACAAATAAATATTCATACACACAAACAGACAGACAGACAGACTCACTAATGTAATGTATTGCATCTTTTTGACACATGTTTTTTTTTTGCCGACTACTCTGTTGTATTAGGTTATACCTGTAAGAATGGATGTAATGTTTTATATAAATAAATACAAATATACAAATACATAAATACTATGGCCTCAAGCTTATAGCACCCCGTATTTTTAGTCAGGCCTTAAAAATGGATAGGATGCGCCACAGCCACGGCTTGAAGATATTGTACCGGCACTTTTTAGCTGTGTAAGTAAATTGTTTTGTAACAGCAGATGGCTGCAATTGCTGGGAGTACTCGGTAATGCCGCACTTAAAAACGTTTTAGTGTGTTATTAAAATTTGTTGTAGTTTAAAACTGAATACAAAAATGCAAAATGCGGATTGCAGTTAAACGCTTTGTTACAACTTTACAGTAAGTAGTTGTATAACTAATACGACTAAAATTAAATTGTTCGTTGTGGAGTAAATGCCTTACCAGTAGCGGTAAAGATATTCACACAAAGCATGATTTACTACTTCTTTACAAAGCAGAAGTTCGGCCACACATGGAATACTGTTCTCACCTATGGCACGGAGCCCCCAAGTACCAGCTGCTTCGCTTTGACTCCCTACAGAGAAGAGCCGGTAGAATCGTCAACGAATCCACGCTCACCAGTACACTTCAGCAGCTGAGCCTGCGCCGAGACATTGGCAAGCTCTGTGTGTTCTATCGACTCTAATAGTAATCTGAGGAATTGTTTGATCTAGGTTCTATCATCGCCCTTCTGGACACCGGAGGAGAGCAAATGCACACATCATCGATACGTGGGTTTCTCGTAAAGCTCGCTTTATGAGATCTTTTTCCCCCATACGTGCAAGTTGTGGAATGGGCTCCCTCCTGAGGTGTTTCCGCTAAACTACAACATGAGCCGCTTCAAAAAATATGTAAAGAGAGTCATTCAGGGCAGGCAATGCATTGGCAATTCCCCTGGTTTTGCAGATGTCAATAGGCGACGGTAACCGCTTACCATCAGGTGGGCCGTATGCCAGTTTGTCGAACCATTACATAAAATAAAAAATAAAAAAAAGTGGTAGTCCGTGGTCTCTGCTTACTCCTCCGGGAAACAGGCATTAGTTTACGTAGGTATGCATGTATGTTAGGCTATGCATTAGTCAGTGATTCAGTCATCAAGCATTGATTTTACACATATTGATTCGACAGGTGGTGACTTCGATTCCCGAGGCCAGTGCTCCGTCTCCTAAATGCGTGCGCGGGGCGCGCTGGGCGGCAGTGGGTCCTTCAAGGCAGGCAACACCATTGGCAATGCTTCTGGTGTTGCAGATGTCAACAGGCGATGGTAACCGCTTACCATCAGGCGGGCCGTATGCCAGTTTGTAGAGCCGTAACATAAAAAAAACTATTTGTGAGCTTAATTCTAGAACACATCGACACTCGCAAGCAGTTTGCCTCCCTGTAATTAAAACTTCCTAGGAACAAACTACCAAGTCCCTTCCGGAAACTCGTTGGTACCCAAGAATTTACCGGGAAAACGTAAGGATCGTGATTTCTGGACGAGATGTTAATAAATGGGGCGCTTACAGCTCATAATTGGGAAAAAATGTCGCGTAGTCTTCTCAGTTACAGATGGGAATAAATCTTTATGTAGGCGGGATCGCCGGCATCTACGGTGGAGGCGTAGTAGACAGGGAGCAGTAACTCATCTTGGCTCTACGTTAGTGCTACGATCGGTCGTAGCGTTCGTAGCACCCGCGTAGAGGCAATGACGACCTCTGTGGCGCGGCGGGCGAAGGTTTGCAGATGAAAGATTCGAAGGTTTGTTCAGGGTGTTCTAGATATTTTATAATAAAAAATATCTATGTAATGATTGTATTCAGTATATCAGTTATCTACTACCCATAACACAAGCTCTGCTTAGCTTGGGGCTAGATAATGTTGTGTGAACTCTCCAGCATTATTTATTTATTTATTTTTAATCTTAGAACCTAAATCGTTATTCATTTGTTACCGTGTCAACCCGTGGCTTCGCTCGCGTTTTGCCAGTAAAAAGTAGCTTTTAACTCAATCCAGGTCATAATTTATCCGGTTACCAAATTTCATCGAAATGGGTTCAGCCGTTTAGGCGCGATTGACTAACAAACATGCAAACATCTAAACATACAAACATCGTAACTTTTACATTTATGATATTAGTTGGCCCTCGGGCGGCTTGACAAACTCCGACACCAGAGGCCAGCACTACCTCATACGAAACGAAACGAAACGAAGTGGGGTTCATGGTGCTTGTACACGGCGCGTCACTTGCGCGAGTTACATGAACCATATAAACAACTGTGGCAAGCACACGCGAGTAGCTTGCGCATGTAGCCTGCAACCATCATAATAAAACGAGCAAGCAACCCGCACGAGTCACCCGCACGAGCCATGTTACCATAAATCGTGTCAGTGACTTACGGAACTAAGTCGTAGTCTAACTACATACATAGCTTAAAGGTGCACAGGCTCTGGAGAGAGCTGTGCTTGGAGTTTCACTACATGAAATAATCTGAAACAAGGAGATCCCTAGAAGAGCCACAATAATTTTAAACGTTATTACCCTAAAAAACAGAACCGTTTACGTTATTTTGTACGTCTGGATTGAGGGATCCTTGCTTAATCAGCTTAGTTTCAGACTACTTCAAGCAAGAATCCCTCAATCCAGACGTACAAAATAACGTGAAAAGATCTGCCGTTGTTTTGGTAAATACGTTCAGAATTAGCGTGATTAGGGGGCCCTGCCGGCCTAGCCAAGTGGCATTCGCTTTGAAGCGATTACATTTTTAACACGCTTTTATTAGCTTGGGTTGTATCTATGTATGTATGTATGTATGTATGTATGTAACGGAATCTTTGAGCATAATTTTCACCAATTTCCACAAGTCTGATTAATTTGAAACTTTGTATACGTATCAAGGACCGATGACAATGCAATAATTTGATAACAGTTTCCCGTTATCCTTATTAGGACCGCCAGGATTAATAAATTCTTTGATAGATCCTCTGTAGTAAATGATTAGATTGCGAAATGATTTGTGAGAAATTTCAATACCACATGTCAACATATAACTAATTGATAAATCGAACTAAAAAATGAAAAATAAATAATAGTTTAAAAAAACTAAAAAAAAACACGCTTTTATAGCTAACCTAACTAAAAAATAGAAAATAATTTTCAATTTCAAAGAGTTTATATTACAGTAGTAGAAGATCGAACAATCAATCAGTTTTTTTTTAAAAGCGTTGGGTGCTTGATAAAGTAAATGTAACACTCATTCTGTTGGCAACTATCTATGAGAGGAGAGTTATGAAAAGTAGTAAAATGCAACCCACGCTTTTAATAAAAAAAAAAAACTGATTGATTGTTCGATCTTCTACTACTGTAATATAAACTCTTTGAAATTGAAAATTATTACAGTCGTAATACAATACAATATACCACGTGACATTTCGATAGCTTACGTCAATCTCATACTGTAGGCTTTTCTACAAGCGACATCGCTATTAGAATGTTACTTTGTCTAGGGCTTCTGGTCTCTTCCCCACTGCGGGTAAAGTCAAGCTGCGGATTAGAATGCAGTTGCGGTAGGCTGCGTGAAACGTTCATATAATCAACCACATTATATCAAGTCGGGCCACTGTTTTCCACTGTACCACTTACCCACAGCATCGGTTACTTATTCAGGGCACGCGCTCTGTCCCCGAATATAAGGCCCGAACCCATTTATTGCACATCGTGTCGGCCCGCCGCTAAAGATGTTCATACTACGCTAAATAATTAATGACTACGCGAATTTTAATTATGCGAGTTCCTGTGTAAATATAAATTCCGGGATGAAATGTGGATGATGCTAGGGTGTTTAGATACGAGTAGCGAGATGGTGTCACGTAGCTATTTAATCTAGGGTTGTGGTAAGAGTTCCCTCGTCCTTTCAGGGGCTCATGATATAAAATGAGCTCATTCTTGATTTTATCTTCAGCCATAAGTCTCATGCGACGGGCATAAATAAAACGTCTAAAAGCCATCATTCATACCACCACTCATGTTAGAAGAGTTTTATGAATTAGAGCACGATAGAAAACTTAAACACGGTCTACATGATACAAAAACACTTGCCTTGTACTCCGAAGGGATAGACAGACAGAGCCTCAATGGACCTCTTCATAGTGGGTCGCGTATTTAGCAAATATAGACGTTACCAGTGGTGATCCCATCGCCGCTATTGCTTACCCATGCCCACCTCGGCTAAAATGCTTTCTTCAAGTAAAACAAAGGTCTTTCAATGTAAAAAAAAAAAAACAGCAGCCAGCACAAGTCTTATAATAGCAATGAAAATTTACCAACAATTATGCCGGGTACATTATCATAATTTAAAAGAAAGACAAACATTCTTGTCAACTTTGGGCACATAATGCATTGATTGCGGTGACTGAAAACCTCAAGAAGACTGGTAAAGTAAACTAAAACTAACTTAACTTAATTTGCAACTTTTATACGGTTGGGTGCAAAGTGCTGTGCCCTTCATCACTGCCAGTGCGGTACGGCGGTTGATCAGCTTGGTCACCACGGATTATCGTGCACCAGGGCTGCTGGTAGGATTTCCTGCCATGATATCATTCGCCGGGCCTTTACCAGCGTCAATATTCCAACCATTCTAGAACCGAATGGTCTGCTACGTGACGATGGTAAGCGGCCTGACGGCATGACTCTTGTTTCGTTGGAGAAGGGTAGGCTTTTGGTGTGGGACGCTACATGCGTTGATATAATTGCGCCATCTCATCTGTCCGGGACATCAGTTAGGGCCGGTGCGGCGGCAGATTCGGCAGAGGACCTCAGAAGCCGCAAATATGCGAGTCTCGATTGAGCTCGGGAAACGCGGTTGGTTTACCGTATAAATAAAATTTATTTCCTTTAAGTACCATTCAAGTTTCAAACCACATTAAAAATACATAATTTATTACTACACAGTTAGCTACAGATGATATACTACGTGCAATTTTCACTGAAACTTCGCAAGGGTTGAACTTATGCATGAAACTTAAAGAATTAATGAGAGAACCCGATTTGCAACTAATTGGTATTCCTGTAATGCAGATAGTTTCATATTAATTTATGCTTCGTATCGGGTTTTCGCTTTGTGTTCTATTATTTCCGTTGTTTTGAAAGAGTTATCAGCGGTTTTTTTCTGTGAAGATAATGTGAAACTATAGTAAGGAAATAGGGGGTCAATTACGCTGTTTTTTGCAAGTTTTATTTAACATAATTGGTACCAATTGTACCAAGTGTGATTAGTAGTAGGTAGAGGTTTTTTGTGAAAGAGTTCGTCCAGGGAAGTACTTCCCCCATACCCATTTCTACCGCAAAGCAGTAGTGCTCGCATTGCCGTGTTCTGGTTTGAAGGGTATGGGTGCCGGTGAAATTACAGGCACATGAGACTTTCATCTTAGGGTGGCGGGCGCAGTGCAATGCCACATAGGGTGCGTCCTGGGTGGACGTAACCTATGTGATAATCCACTGTTCATAGGCAGAGGGAACCGCTTAAAATCAGGTGGGTTATCTGCTTGATCCATCATACCAAGTTGTATAAACAAAAATAAAACCTATGTAAAAAGTAGTCTTTAGCTCAATCCACGTCTCTATCAGTATTCAGTGTGATTGAGTAACAAAAATACAAACATTTTAACATCGTAACTTTGCCATTTATAATATTAGTGCGATGAAAGCATGTGAATAATACCAGTAAAGTTGTAACAAGGAGTTACAACAAACGCCTTGGCCTTCCTTAGACTTATGTCGCATAATAAATAATAATACCAGTAAAGTTGTAACAAGGAGTTACAACAAACGCCTTGGCCTTCCTTAGACTTATGTCGCATAATAAATAATAATAGCAGTAAAGTTGTAACAAGGAGTTACAACAAACGCCTTGGCCTTCCTTAGACTTATGTCGCATAATAAATAATAATACCAGTAAAGTTGTAACAAGGAGTTACAACAAACGCCTTGGCCTTCCTTAGACTTATGTCGCATAATAAATAATAATACCAGTAAAGTTGTAACAAGGAGTTACAACAAACGCCTTGGCCTTCCTTAGACTTATGTCGCATAATAATACCAGTAAAGTTGTAACAAGGAGTTACAACAAACGCCTTGGCCTTCCTTAGACTTATGTCGCATAATAAATAATAATACCAGTAAAGTTGTAACAAGGAGTTACAACAAACGCCTTGGCCTTCCTTAGACTTATGTCGCATAATAAATAATAATACCAGTAAAGTTGTAACAAGGAGTTACAACAAACGCCTTGGCCTTCCTTAGACTTATGTCGCATAATAAATAATAATACCAGTAAAGTTGTAACAAGGAGTTACAACAAACGCCTTGGCCTTCCTTAGACTTATGTCGCATAATAAATAATAATACCAGTAAAGTTGTAACAAGGAGTTACAACAAATGCCTTGGCCTTCCTTAGACTTATGTCGCATAATAAATAATAATACCAGTAAAGTTGTAACAAGGAGTTACAACAAACGCCTTGGCCTTCCTTAGACTTATGTCGCATAAAAAATAATAATACCAGTAAAGTTGTAACAAGGAGTTACAACAAACGCCTTGGCCTTCCTTAGACTTATGTCGCATAAAAAATAATAATACCAGTAAAGTTGTAACAAGGAGTTACAACAAACGCCTTGGCCTTCCTTAGACTTATGTCGCATAATAAATAATAATACCAGTAAAGTTGTAACAAGGAGTTACAACAAACGCCTTGGCCTTCCTTAGACTTATGTCGCATAATAAATAGTAGCGTTCTTATTGTTCACGTTATTGCGTCCACATATTATCAGAAGGGGACATCTCATCTTGTATTCATTCCACATACCAACACTCCGTCAAATGTGGCTGGTAGGTAAACGTTTATAGGTAGGTATAATGGGTCTGTACTCTAAAAAACAATGACTAAGTTATTAAAATTAATTAACTTTCGAAGGTATTTGTGGATTCTTTTTTTTATTTTGAGAAGATTAACCAGTACAAAAAAAACTGTACTTTAAATTTTAACCGTTCCCGACATCCAATGAGCTGAAATTTTTCATAAGTACCTGTCAAGTTCCGATGACAATAACGTGATGACAGCATGCTGATCTGATGATAAAGGTGAGAGGTGGATAACTCCTTGTTAGTTAGACTTGTTTGTGCTCATTTTGACCACTTTGCCTTCGATCATCAGCCATCAACCTTGGACGGAAAAGGTATTTCATATAAAATATGAGTCCTTGAGCTACTAAAGAGATGTGTTAATCTTGAAGAGTCAATAAAAAAACTTCAGTATATAGATAGTACGGATCTATAAATTTTATAGCCAAGATACTAAAACCGATAAACCTTTGAAAGCTTTCTATAAAAGTACACGTGGATTACCTGCGTCTATTCCAGTTTCAAGTCCACCTGTGTGTGACAAATCCTGGATTCTAAGATAAATCATGTGCCCTGAACGACCATTAGTTCTCCTGATAGCTTTATAATACTTTTATTCTTATATGTTACTAGTGTCCGCCCGCGGCTTCGCTCTTGTTTTACCAGGATAAAAATAGCATATAGCTCAATCCATCTGTATACCAAATTTCACTAAAATTGGCTCAGTCGGTTCTCCCGTAACAAAAACCAAACATCCAAAAATCTAAACACTAAACATACAAACATTCAAACTTTGAAATTTATGATATTAGTGGGATTGGCAATGAAATACTTTTGGTATATAGAAATATTTGTATGAATACGAAAATGCTTTTGCGTGCGCGCGGTGCTAGTCCAGAATAATTAGATAATAATCAGAAATAGTATGTACCAAATAATTAAACCAAATAACTAATTGGATCCGTGTATTCTACTAGCAAAACAAAAGAAATAAGAATAAACACGAAATAAAACAGATTTCTTACAAGCAAGGAAAATTGCAAAGAACACGAAAACGTTACGCAGAAAGAATCATGGACTAACTTTTATTTTTACGAAAATGTGAGTCTCTTTTTGCTGTCGCTTACTTATGCATAGTTCTAGATAAGTTTGCATGAATATGTTGTATATTCCAGCGTATTCAGTTCCATATTTATGGCACGAAAAATAAAATGTTGTTGCCTGTCGTCGATCCTGATAAAAATGCAAACCGTGGCCGCGGGCTCTTCTGACGCACTCTGAATATGGGTATCATGACTGAGACAAGATTACATTTTAAGGCTGTTTTCTTTGCGAGTCTGCAAACAATTTGCTAAACTTAGCGAGACCGAAAAGAAAATATCTTGGGACAGTAGTGTATTCAAACGTAGCACCCGTTGGAGGAGTCAGCCGGTGGGTGGCGCATCTATAGGTAGTAGATAGGGAGCGTTGGATCTCACCTGACCGACAGGCGGTCGCAGGTAAACATTGTAACGTGCGTGACCGCCACGTGTCAAACATGTGATTCAGATCTGTCGAATCGGTGATGGCCTGCACCCTCGCATTGATGCGAAGTTCCTACTCGATATAGCTTCTCGTATAGCGACAAGTAATTTTAATGATTTTTACTCAGTTTTATTTTATTGAATTTCCAACGAGGAAGCGCAGTTACGGAGTTGAGCCGGTGGGCGTGTTCCAGACAGTATTGATTTTTCTCTCTCTTTTCTTTCTCGCGGTGGTGGTGCGTTGGTGGGAGAGAGAGGGCTGTTTTGGTAGGAGGCTGATGCCTCGTGTAGAGTTTCCGCGTAAAACTGGCGGAGTGGCGAAAAGGCGTAACTACGGGATGAATGAAAGCGTGTTGCGATCCTGAAACGACGGCGGCTGTCGACGCTTCCGGTAAATCCGCTCTACAACTTCGTGTTTTAGTTTTCAATACTGTTCCAATTACTTTTCAATGTTGATAAATTATCTTTCTGGTTTCAGTTTCGATAGTTCAAAACACATCGGCTTGTTCCTATTTAAATTCGAAAAAAAAACAAAGCGTCATTCTTTTATTATTAGTGTTCCGTTCCAAGTTTGAAAAAATGGAACACCGGCCTGCTACAATGTCTGCGTTTGTAATCACTGTTTCCCAGATCTAAACGGTACAAACTAGAGCTGAAGTGAGCATGTTATAACCCAATCCCAGCAAAACTAGGTTTTGTATGTGAACAAATAATGTAGGGGCAAATATGGGGAGCCATAAAGATTATAAATAATTATTTACGAAAAAAAACCGACTTCGAAGTTAGGAATTTATCCCCAATACAAGATTTTATAATATTAATGATCGGAACCGTGTGCTGATCACAATGACCCTAAACACGGTTAGCCTACTATTATCCATCGAGGAGTTCCATTGTCCACCTTGCGCCTCTATCATCAGATCAGCTCGCTGTCACCATCGTATTGTATTGTCATCGGAACTTGACAGGTATGCCAAGTTTCAGCTCAAATAATCGGATATCAGAAAGTCAACCTTATCGCCACCCGTGAAATACTTATCTTTGAGAAGTTCCAATAGCCATCTCTGGTCTTCTTCATTAGTTCCAGTTCACCAAATGGCACTTTTCTGAATGCACGTGCTTAACTTGTTGCTGAAAATACCAAAATTGCTATATGTGTGCCTATATAATATTTGAGGAGTTACCGCAATTCATCATGGATCCCATCATCAGTACCAGATTTTTATGAAAATGGGACACATTTTATCAGATTATTTAAAATTATGCTCCATTTCACAAAATAAAGTACTGTGAGTAAGTGTATAGTTAATTTAAGGCATCGCATGGTACGGGACACTTATGTCGTGAGGTCCGATTTGCCCTTGACTGCTTCTTTATTTTAGTGGCATATACTTCAGATAGCGTACGCTACTACTAACTAACCTAAAACAATATTTTAGATAACTCATTACAAAACATTTCCAAAAATACTCAGAACCCGCTACACAAGTACCTAAGTATAGAGTAAATTGATTACAACACTTCGTAAAACAACTTCCATATTCACGACCGTGTGGTAATACGCAAAGTATTAGCAAACAGGTTCACCGCTCACCAAGTTAAATAGATTTACGAAAAAGGAATTTCCAAGAGTCTCCTTCTCCTTAAAAGTTAGGGTGGTGGAGTATTTTCACAAATATTGGTGTGAAGTGGGCGAATAGCCCCGAGACATCGAACTTCGCATCCAATACCCGGGTGTTCTCAACTCGTAAAAATATTCATTCGTGCGTTACGAGTCCCGACCTATTCGCGATATAAGATTCTCGCGATCCTCTCTGTGAATAGACATTCCAAATGAGTTCTTAAAGTTATTTTCAGTTAGCAATACAGAAACACATAGTTATGGAGCTTTTAACTCATACTACTCCTTTACTAAAAAAGCTCAAGATTTTGCTAAAGGTTGTACTATAACTCGTGCTAAGGGGTAATAAGTTGCCATAAGGTCATAATAAGTTGCCATCCCAGACCTATAATTACACTAGATAACGCAAGTGCACCTACTTTTCGTGTCACTTTGCCTGTGCGAAGTAGGTGCAATGCACCTATTAGCAAACTTCAAATCAGTTCGATCTCGGCCGTCTTCGCGATAGCACTTCGGATGTGTAAAGAAAAATGCCTGATTGCGCCATAGTGAACGGTAAAAATTCTTCGAAATCAGCTACCCGTGGAAATGGAGATATTTCGTAGCAAATAAAACGGCACGCTTGGTTTCATACTTTACGTGTTTGCGGTATCTATAGTCTGTGGTTGCCATCATGATGAGTTTGAAGTAAAGAAAGAGGTTGGACTGCGGTCAACGTAAAATGAAAAGTTTGTTCAATGGCGAGCTTTTACAAAAACTGAATAAGACATTTAAACCTGAGTAATTTAGGTACTCGAATTTTACGAATTTCGGTCATTAATTGCCTCTGAGGAGCAATTTACCGATTCATTCAACTTGAATGAACACTTTGTAAGAATGGGCACCTTACAAACGATAAGATTCTGCCTAACTAGGTACCTGAGAGGTATTCTTTGTGGAACTACCTAAGAGGTATTCTTTGTGGCTGAAAATACTCCGCTGTTAGCTCATAGATGTACCTAAATGAGAGTTTGAAATTTGTCGGGTTAAGAAAACTAATTCAGAATTGATTGAAACAATAAGTTTTACTAAGGTTTAGGAAAATACGGTACTCTTACAGGGCTTATTCTAAGAAAAACATTTAAAACAGTCTCAAATTGTTATTTTTTTTATAATTTTTTCGTAAGACATTTTGTTTCGAGTGTACGACAGAACACGTAGGCGTAGTACGATGTACTTCGCCTACGTGTACGCACGTGTACGTACAAGTACACGTGGTACGACGTAGGTGGTGTACGACAAGGAGTAAAGTTTGAAAACTTTGCATAACAATAGAGTGTAACAAATAGCACCTATAGCACGCTCGTAAACGCGCATTAAATTTAGTTAAACATAAGTAATTCTCATGTTAAGTGAATTTTAAATAATTAAACCAGAACAAACGAAGATAACCTCATGGTCTTAGCTACGACACTGATCATATTAACCCATTTAAGGAGGTTGCTTTTTCATAGATACATATGTATGGAGAGATATACATATATATATGTACTCAAGTGGAGATGGGTGGGTCACTTGGAAAGGCGAGAGGATTACCGATGGACCTAAGCAGTCACCGAATGGAGGCCGAGAGATATGCGGCGGCCTCGAGGCTGACCACCTGCCCGATGGTCAGACAATATTGTGCAGGCAGTAGGAGAGCAGTGGATCCGGCTGGCACAAGATCGCCAGGAGTGGCGTTCTAGAGAAGAGGCCTTTACTCAGCAGTGGGTGTTACCCGCTGAATAGATAGATAGATAGATATGTATGTATCTATGAAAAAGCAACCACCTTAAACCACCTTCGATGTTATTTTCGCTATTAATCCACTATTTTCTTCAACTAAATATGATTTTCCGCAAATAATGACCTATATATAAGCCTCACTCGATCCCTCGCCTCTATAGTAGGGATTGTATGATTACAATAGCTAGTATGGAGCCGGTCTCAAGCCCGGATAAAGCAGGGAGGGCACTAGGGGCTACTCGGAGCCTGCGTGGTGGGACGTTGCGATGGTGGTGACATGGGTTGTCACTTTTCTTCCCAGCTCCCCTCCACCACGCGAAAGACGAGGAGGTGCAGTTTGGGCAACTGCATCTGCTATTATTTTTCTGTGCCCGCTAACTCATTCAGGTTCTGTTATAGAAGTGTAACAAAATAAAATAAAATAAAAACAATGGAAAAGTCACAAATGGAAACAGATTTGCCATGCGATCCGGCCAGCGACCGGCGCCCTCTGGTTCCCGGGCCGGGGGGTGTGAAGTTGGCTACCGAAGGCGGCGGCGGGGTGGGACCCCAGGCCCCGTCTACTGCAGCTGTTACTGGGAAGACAACGACGCCAACAACGACCGACGTGGCTCCAAACTTCTCCTCGGCGCGAGACCTGGCAGCTGGACCAGTGCCGAGACGCCGGAAGAACTCGGCGAACAGGAGGAGGAAGGCGGCGGCTGCGAGGGCGGCACAAAACAACGACACGGCAGGGCTGGCATTTGGTGCTGTGTTGGAAGCTGGTGTAAAGCGAGCTGCCGGCGGGCCCGCGCTCTCCGGCACCTCGTCGGTAGGTAATCTTCCTACAGGCGGCCCGGGCCGTACTAAGAAATCCCGACAGGAGCGCAGGCGACGTACCGCTGAGCTTGTACACCTATACAAGCAGCGACTCCTGGACGGCGTGATTTATCCACCCGATATAGCGGCCATCGCACCGGCCACTGGTGCGGTCATGGCACGCCCTACACACTACGCGATCCCGTCCCCCACGGTCGCTAGGCCCTCGGACCCAGTTGGGGGTGCGACTCCACCCGCACAGGTGTGTCGAGAAGTTCCCACGGCGGCACGCGGCCGAGACGTCCCTGGACAAGGGAGCTCTCGTCTGTCGGAGCAGTGTGAAGACGGCTGGATGACTGTGTGCAGGGGCGGGACCCATTCTAAAGCTGGCGCTAATGCGCCAGAAACCAAAATAGGCAAATCCGAAGGAGCTGCAGGAAAGGATCCTGTTGCGCCGGGGACTAAGGCCAATCCCCGTCCCAGTACCTCTAGAGGGAAGGGTATTGGGAAAGGCCGTAAAGTTGAGGAGCACGGTACCGCTCCTGCAGCCCCGAAGGTGGCCCAAGGAACGCAAGAGAATGTGGCAGGGGGTGAAAGCGCTAGAAACGCCAAGCGGCAGCGGAGTACTGATCAGGTGTCACCTTCTACTGCAGCTGCGGAGAAAAAGGTGTGCCTGGGCACTGGAACTGCGGCCGCTTGCGTGGTAACGAGCGCGGGCCACATAAACACAGCGGGCAATGGAGCGGAGGAAAGACATGCGTCGTATGCTGGAGCTGCCAAATCGCACCTAAGGGTGATCGTTTTGGATAGGTCTGGCCCGAACATGGATGAAATCCGTGGCATTGCCCTAAGAACGGCCTTAGAGGACTGCCATATGCGGCACTTCTTGGAGAATAAAGATGATCCTGATAGTTGTGGACCAGTATTCAGATCTATGCCTAGGGTGGATCGTGGAGGACTCAGAATGGAGCCTAGTGACGACTTCTCTCTGTCGTGGCTCACCTCGACCGTTGAGAGCCTTCCACCCCTTTGGCATGTATCTGCGGGTTACAAGGTGGTCCCTGTAAGCCAGATGCCACGGTATGTGACAGGGAGGGTGTTTGCACCGGACTGGAGCGGGGATGCAAACACGCTAAAGGCCTACTTGGGACACACCAATAAACGCATCGGCATAAGTGTGGGAAATTGGCCTATTTTCGCACACGAGACGTCGCACGGCATAAAAGAGTACCAGACCGACCATTCCATTGTGTTTGGGATACCGGTGGAAGAGGTAGATCTATTGAAAAACGTGGACTGTCGCCTCGGTTACAAAACGGCGTCAGTCCACGTCGACATACGCAAGCCCAGGGCAGGAGACGTCCGGGCGGCGGCCAAAGGCCCGGAGTCCAGCGTTGTGGACGTTCCTACTCTGGGAAAAGGCGATGGTGAGTGGGAGGTGTCGCAGGACGACATAGACCGACTCCTGTACGTGGATGACGAGGGTGTTGAGATTGCTGGAGGACTTTCAGTCCTCAATCTCTCTTCGCCTGCACCGTCCATGGACGTGGAGCGCTCTGTGGCGTCACCCGGCAGCTCCCATTCACAGTCGCATTAGGACAGTCGGTAACGAATGTCCCACAAAGCCCCCCCCCCTTCCTTAACTTTTCATCATGATGGTCCATATGGAATCTCGGGCAAGTAAACATAATTCCAACACTCCCAAGCAGAGCGGAAATTCAACAAGGCCTTTTGCACAAACGCGTAGTAAAATTGATATCATTCAGGCCAACATCCAACACAGCATCACAGGATTTGCTGCCCTGAGAAGAGCTCTGGAAGAGCAACCGAACACTATAGCACTGGTCCAAGAGCCCTACATCGCCCGAGGAAGAGTAAGTTTTACTGCTCTCCGAGGCAATGTATTTACACCGCCGGTGCAAAACAAAACACGGTCATTGATTTATGTGCCGAATTCATTTACAGCATCACTGGTTACTCATCTATGCACAGATGACCTCACCGTGGTGAAGCTAGAAACGGGACTGGAAGGTAAGCTTAAAACCATTCTTTTAGCCTCGGCATATATGGACGGCGCAGCAGACGCACCTCCCCAAGCACTTGAGGAGCTGCTACTATACTGTGAAATGCACAAAATGGAATGTATAGTTGGCTGTGATGCCAATGCTCACAGTACTGTTTGGGGGTGTCCCGATACGAACGAAAGAGGTAAGGACCTACTAGAATTCATACTGAGACACAACCTTAACATTCTGAACAGAGGATCGGAACCCACTTTTGTAACATCTTGGGCCCAGACCATAGTAGACATCACAATAGCTACGGACTCTATTGCGGAATACATAGACGACTGGCACGTCGCCTGCAATGAAGTATCCTGTGCAGACCACAGGAGGATAAGATTCGGCCTTGAGTCAGGTGAAATCAAACCGCGCACATACCGAAATCCGAAGAAAACAAACAGGGAACTGTTTGTAGAAACCCTTGACATTGAATTGAGTGGGTTTCCGGGTGTGGAATGCACAGCGGAGCTTTCGCCACCAGAAATAGAAAGGACACTCGCGTTACTGGTCAACAGTCTCAAATCCAGTTACGAAAAATCGTGTCCACTAACAAAAGAATACAATCAGATTGCACATCGCAAGGACAGATGGTGGAACAAGGAACTTGCGAAACTGAGGAAGATAACACGACATCACTTTAATAGAGCGATGAACACAAAGCGCGATGAAGACTGGATTGACTACAATGTAGCAAGACAGAACTTCAAACGTGAGATAAAGCACAGTCGCAGTAACTCTTGGAGAAAATACAGCAGCTCCATTGCATCTCAGAGCGAAACGGCGCGTCTTAACAAAATACTGTCAAAGGACAAGAAAATAAAACTAGGCTCTCTTAAGAAGCCAGATGGGACCTACACAATAACAGAGCGTGAACAATGCGAACTGCTACTAAACACGCACTTCCCGGACTGCACTCTGAGTGATCACATCAGCTGGGAAACCAAAGAAGGTCACACACCTCAGAAAGCTGACTGGGAACTAGCAGACTCTATAGTCTCAGAAGAAGCATTGGTTTGGTCAGTGAGAACTTTTCAGCCATTTAAAGCGGCGGGCACTGATGGAATATTTCCTGCCCTACTACAGTGGCATCTCACGAAAATCGAGGCCATGCTAATCGCGATCTACAGGGGCTGCATTGCCTGGAAATATATACCACCTACGTGGAGAGAGGTAAAGGTAGTTTTTCTTCCTAAGCCAGGTAAGTCGGACTACACTCAACCAAAGTCATTCAGACCAATCAGTTTGAGCTCCTTTTTGCTCAAAACTCTGGAAAGACTTTGTGACAGACACATACGCAGTGGGCCACTAGTCGAAAATCCTGTGAACAAAAACCAACACGCCTATCAATCAGGAAAATCAACCGAAACAGCACTACATCAGGTGGTTCATAAGATTGAAAGTGCTTTACTGGACAAGCAGTCATGTCTAGTCACATTCATAGACATTGAAGGCGCATTTGACAAAACGACCTTTCTAAGCATTGAAAAGGGCTTAAGAAATCAAGGGGTCGACGAGAACCTAAACGAATGGATAACGAAAATGCTGGCCAACAGGGCAGCTCTCATAGATAATTCAGAGGTGACACGCTGTCTAGTTACGAAAGGCTGCCCACAGGGTGGAGTACTGTCTCCACTTCTCTGGGTACTAGTAGCTAATGAACTTCTAGAATCACTCAACAAAGATGGAATTAACACAGTTGGATATGCTGATGATCTTGCAATCATGATATCGGGACTTTTTGAATCAACTCTGTGTGAGAAGATGCAAAAAGCACTTAAGATCGTGGAAGCATGGTGCCATAGACATAGCCTGTCTGTGAATCCTAACAAAACAGAACTGGTGCTCTTCACTCGCAAGACGAAGATGCCAAAACTGGAACTCCCATGCTTATTTGGAAGGACTCTGACTCTGAGTAAAGAGGTAAAATATCTTGGAATATGGTTGGATAGCAAACTCATATGGGGCAAGCAATTGGACCATGTAACGACAAAAGCCACAAATGTGTTATGGCAGTGTACACGAGCCGTGGGTAAAGACTGGGGTCTAAAACCCAAGTTATGCCTATGGATGTATAAAGTCATGGTTCGACCTGTGCTAACTTATGGTGCCGTAGTTTGGTGGCCGAGAACAAACCTAGTGACAGCAATAAACAGGCTACAACAGGTTCAAAGACTGGCATGCTCGCTCATAAGTGGATGCACAAAATCTACACCATCAGCAGCGCTAGACATCCTATTAGGCCTGACGCCGCTCCATATACACATACAGCAGGAGGCAATGGCGGCAGCACTGAGAATAAAATCCACGGACCAGTGGAAGGGACACAGCAGAATAACAAATCACTGTAAGATACTGGAAAAGGCGACCAACATAATCCCAGAAGCCTTGGAGGGTACAGATAGAATAGCCACCACATATCTTAACAACAAAGGGTACGAAGTGGCGACTGAAGACACGGAGGTGACTCTTCCTTCCGCCCCGCCCGTCTACCACATATATACAGATGGGGCCAAACAGAGTAAAGGTGCGGGCTGCGGTTTTTACTGCCCTGAAACTGGACTCTCAAGGGCACAACCTCTGAATAAATCCACCACCGCTTTTCAAGCAGAAACCCTGGGGCTTCAGCTAGCGGCAACTGATATATCATCATCAATAGTGTCCACCAGTAAAGGGACCATTGATAGACAAATACAACTTATTTTCGTAACAGATAGTGCAGCACTCACAAATGCGCTGAAGAGACCGGACACCAGGTCAAAATCGGTCGCAGAGTGTCACACTGCACTTCAGAGACTGAGTAAGAAGTATAATGTCACAATCAAATGGACGGAAAGCCATGGCCATTTTCTTGGAAATGACAGGGCTGACTCCCTAGCTAGGGAAGGGGCTAAACTTATCCCGACTCAAGCTGACATCAGCCTATCGAAACCACCAACAGTGGAAATCAAAAACAAGCTAAGATTGCATTCAGAAATGGATCACCAAAAGCTATGGGAACGAAGGTCGGACTGTAAGCACACAAAACATATGCTCCCAAAACCTGACAAGAAAATGACGAATACACTGCTTAAAATGAAACGCGAGGACCTGCGTATGGTGGTGGGCATCATAACAGGACACTGCGACCTCAACCATCACCTGCACAAAATTGGAGCCACTGACAGCGGGCTGTGTCGGGGCTGCTTGCAGGAAGAAGAGACGGTGGAGCACGTCATCCTAAATTGTGCGGCCACAAAAGACGCCAGGGCCAAGACGGGTTTGCAGGAGCTACTTGGATCCTGCTCTCCATCATCGACGCCTTCGGACACACTTCAACAGTGTTGCCATCAACCCAAAGTCCTGCTCCGTTACTTTAAGGAGCTGGGCTGGCTGGGGTAGGGTTAGCACAGGGGGATAATGCACAATACACCCCACAGCGGGATGTCAGTGCAGGTCTTAGCACCCCCACCTAGAATTAGAATTAGAATTAGCAGTCACCGAATGGAGGCCGAGAGATATGCGGCGGCCTCGAGGCTGACCACCTGCCCGATGGTCAGACAATATTGTGCAGGCAGTAGGAGAGCAGTGGATCCGGCTGGCACAAGATCGCCAGGAGTGGCGTTCTAGAGAAGAGGCCTTTACTCAGCAGTGGGTGTTACCCGCTGAATAGATAGATAGATAGATAGATAGATATGTATGTATCTATGAAAAAGCCACCACCTTAAACCACCTTCGATGTTATTTTCGCTATTAATCCACTATTTTCTTCAACTAAATATGATTTTCCGCAAATAATGACCTATATATAAGCCAACAACAGTCTTTTCATTGTAAAATTTTACTCTTTTCGTCCATATTTGGTAAAATACATTAGTATGAAAAGCAACCACCTTAAAGTACCACAATCATAAACAATCTACACCTATGTATGTAGGTTCAATCACTGTAAAATCGTCGATAGTTTAAAACAAGCAACCCTTTACCTATCGACATGCAGCATACGAATTGCATTTAGATTATTTTGGCACGCTGTTCGCTTGTATAGTGAGGGGAGGCTGGGTTGTAGTGACCATATTTTATTTGATAGTCATATAGAAACTGGTGTAGCTTAGTTTAGATCTTTCTTGAACCCAGTAGCGAACGTACGAGGTGAACTGTATACTTATGAAGAAGTTAGTTTAGGGTCAGCGCCGTGGTGTGTGCGGCCTAGGAATAGACCGCTCCGTCTCCTCCCATGGATGTCGTAAAAGCCGATTAAGGGATTAACCAGGGATGGGCAGCAACCTCCACCTGAGTACTCAACACCAAATTTCGATCACCAATCCGCCTGATGCCAAGCGTGGTGATTATTGCATGTAACCACATTGCATTCTGTGGGGAAACTTCGTCCAGTATAAAGACTACTGATGAAGTGTTTTTTTTAGTAGCACCCACCCACGGCTTCGATCGCGTGTTTAGCCTGTGTCAATCCAGGTCATAATCTATCGTCCAAATTTCATCGAAACTGGTTCAGTCGTGGCGTGGTTGAGTAAACCCAAACTTTAAATAGTAGTTGAGCTTTTTTGTAAAAGAGTTTGTCCGGGGAAGTACTACCTCCATACCTATTTCTGGCGCAAAGCCAGTAATGCTCGCATTGCTGTGTTCTAGTTTGAAGGGTATGGGTGCCGGTGAAATTACAGGCACATGAGACTTTTCAAGTTATGTCTCAACTCTCAGGGTGGCAGGCGCAGTGCAATGTCACATAGGGTGCGTCCTAGGTGGACGTGACCTATGTGGTAATGCATTGTTAAAGGCAGAGGTTACCGCTTAACATCGTGGGCCATATGCGTGCTCCGCCATTCAAGAAGCTAAAAAAATAATAATTTCGCAACCTGCTACTCTTACTGCGTTGTATTTCATTATTTGTATATGCTTGTTAACTCTATACTGATGGACCTATACAAATGCTTTTGCACTTAAAAGTGTATATTTAGTCCGTATAATGTAGTAGATAAATAGGTACTGAGAGTATTTCTAACCACCCGTATGTCTGAGTTCCAACCGACAGTTTTGAGAAATGCAAACCGTCGTGTTACCCCAAGCATGTAACTCTGTAAACATTCGAGACGAGACGAAATATATGTATTACCTATATTTAAATACATACAAAGGTCGACGGAACATTTTGTAGCCGTACTTATAATAGCTATGTTTGCACAGATCGAGGGGATCAAGTATTCCGTCTGTATTTGGAAAAATGCTATTTGATTGCGTATTTGTTTGTGAAGAGTTGTGTGATATTTATTGCTGTCTGTCTGTGTTTTGTTTGCGCTTCCAGTTAGAAATAACTATTTGAATTTTAAATGTAGGGGTCAAGACTCCCAGTACTGTGTTTAAGAACAAGCATAGAGAATTTTTTTATATTTAAGGAACACGCTGCGAGAGTAACAAGCAGATTAGTCCGGTAATCTGATTCAGGTGTCAGATTTTTTGTCAATTTTGAACGTCAATTTAGTGAAAGAAACGACTTTATTTTGGGTTAGTATCATTTCTTCTTTATCTAATTTCAATTTGTTTTTTAAGGTATATCGTATAATTTTGGGGGCATTTTAACCGGTGTAACATATATAAATAGAACATGTGTGGTGTAGATAGATAGAAGTGTATTGCGTGTCTTTTCGGACAGGCGGATTTTGTCCCCAAAAACAGTCCAAACGAAATAAATAAATAAGTAATGCTGGACAGTTCACACAACATTATCCAGCCCCAAGCTAAGCAGAGCCTTTATGGGTACTAGATAACTGTTATAATTAAGACAATACATTACATAGATAGATATTTTTTATTATACATAAAAAATACCCAAAACACCCTGAACAAATATCTGCAGATCGCACAAATATTTGTTCCGAGGCGGGAATCGCACCCGCAACCTCCTGCGGCGCAGGCGAACCTTCCCCCGCCGCGCCACAGAGGTCGTCGGAAAGGACGCTTCCCGCCATTTTGGAAAAGAGACGTTGCGCGTTTACTCCTAATTTCATGTTATTGTGTTGTTTTTGAATTTCATATTAACCAATGTTTATTAAATCGGTGGAAATCAATTATCCACCAAAGTTTTAGTAAAACTTGCCACCTTGGAAAGAGTGAAACGTTCCAAATATAAAATACTTGAAACGGGCAAATGCGCAAAGGGTGCAAAGCCAAAAAAAAAAAAACAGAACCCTGAAAGACAAGACAGAAGATGAAAAGTTTCCCTTGGAAATGCGGACTCTACATCCTTTACTGATTAACTAGAGCAGATAACTTTATTTTTAAACCTTACGCTAATCTTAGATGATTTCTTACATTTGGATTGGCGATTGAAGTCTTAAAGTTTGGTCTATTTCAATTCTTTTAACATAAATATGTAATTAGATACTCAGTAAGCCGTTCATAAAAAGCTGATGTTTATTCAGATTTAACGAGATGAATTCAGAGATTCAATCTATGAGAGACAATACTAGGTGGCCGCAATTAGTAGAATGGCCCACGAACAAACGCGTTCTTTACAAAAGAGTAGGCCAGACAGGGACTTTCATTTCTTCCGAATGAGCAAACTACCTCCGTGGAACTGTAGGGCATAGAAGGTTAATGTAATAAACATCACTGGTAGAGTGCTTTGGGAGAGAGTAAGCCTAGAGCAAGACGACGCATATCGTCATTGTTTACCCTATAGTCTGAATACGGAAGTATACTCAATACTAAAATTATACGAAAACGTATATGTACTGACGCAAAAAACCTTTAAATAAGTTTTATAAATTCATGCATTACTGTATTAGCCCATTATGCAGAATCAAAGTTTTTTTCAAAGTCCTGTTCGGACTCATTTGAAGACAGTGTGAACAACTTTGTCTACGGTGCCCTAGCTTAGGGGCAGGACTTTCTTTTCCACTGCCCCCAAGATGACCGAAAAGGTGGAATGAACACGCTGTTTGAACATACCGCCGGTTTTGTGTACCCATGCATGTCTCAAACCTAGATAATTTCTTCAACAATTTCGGAACAAGCAGACGGCTCTCCTGATGTTAAGCGGTTGCCTTCAACAATGCATTACTACATAGAAATCGTCCATCTAGGATGCACCCTATGTGGTATTGCACTGCGCCCGCCACCCTGAGACATAAAGAGGAAAGTCTCGTGTGCCTGTATTTTCACCGGCACCCTTCAAACCGGAACACAGCAATGCGAGCACTAAAAGAAAGAAAGAAAGAAAGAAGAAAGAATATATATTTATTTGTATACAAGAGCTACACAGAAACACAGAACTTACTAAGAAGAAACAGATATGGAGGTATAAGGTGTATCTCAAGTAACAAAATGGTTCTGCCTCAGCATGAGTTGGTTGACAGCAAGCTAGCAACCAACACTGGTCTTCCGGCAGAACTACTTGTTGGCGTTACGGCTAACCACTCGCAAAGACTATACACACAACTAACAAAAAGAAAACTAATAATAAGAATAAGGTAAAGAAAAGTAAGGTATGCTCAAATTTTAAAAAACCACTGACATAATTTTAGTAAAGGTAAGAAAGTTTTTTTACATTAATCATACCAAACGGAAAAAATTAACATTCCGAAAAGGAAACTTTAACAGAGCACTTGTGTCGTGTCTTAGACTTTCCTGATCCATTTGACGGTCAAATAAAAATTTCTTTAATTTAGACTACTGCACTACTGCTTTGAGGCAGAAATAGGTATGGTGGTAGTACTTCCCTGGACGAACTCTTTCACAAAAAGCTCTACTACTACTACTACTAAACATCAGGTTTAAGATACGTTTAGGTACATGTTATTCCTGGATTTAAGCTTAGCCACTATACATCAGTTATAATAGCTATAGTTTATATGGTTTCTAGGGCTTACGGTTTTGGCAGCCGCTAGTGGGGAAGATTTGTTGTTGAACGAAGGGCCACGAGTGTGTATTGTTCTTTCTGCGGTTTGGCGAGCATTTGCTCTGCTTTAATCAAGATTACGCCTTTGTTTAGTTATCCTTATGATTTTGTACGTTGTTGAGACCATACTTAGTTTTTACTAGAGCTGAACTTCATTAAGTAGCTTACTTTAAATTTGCCTATATTATAATTTGTGTAAGTTTGAGGAAAGCCCCCTCTCGGTGGACCAAAGACATTTTAAAGGTCGCAGGAAGTTAGTGCATGGAGGCGGCTCAAGACAGTTCGTCGTGATATTCAATAAAAGCTATATCAAGTAGAGGACTTCGTACTAGTAGACTTTGTGTAAGTAGTCTTACATGTCTTGCATCTTTGTCTCAGGGTGGCGGGCGCATTTCAATGCCACATTGGGCGCGTCCTAGGCGGCCGTGACCTATGTGGTAATGCATTGTTAAAGGCAGAGGTTACCGCTTAACATTAGGTGGGATAAATGCTAGTTTAGTCATACACAGATAAAAAAAATTGGTACATAATTAAATTAGCCGGTTGTTGGTGTACTACAAGACAAAGGTAGCTCTCCACTATGCACGATTACAACAGCCGATAACTGTAGGTAGTTACTAGTTTTATACTGTACTAGCCTCTACGTACGTTGGAAAGTAAATTATTTCAAAGAAGAAGCAATTCACAAGTCTATAAATCTTTAAAGCTGTATTTGCATACAATTTAACAAGTCCGTAAAGCTACAATTTACTAAGAAGCGGTAAGCGTCATTTAGTCGACCGTAATATAAAAGAAGCGAGGCAGGCGTTTTTTTTATTTTATTTTTAATTGGCGTCTCACGTCTTGTGCATTTGCCATTTTCAAGGATAATGTTAAGTATGTAAGTTTACGTAAGTGTTATTACTTTGACGATGGTAAGATAGTTTCACTACGGTATATAATCCGAAATAACAAGATCCGTGTAGTCTTGGTTCTGCAAGCTAGTATAGTTGTTGTAGTTCTTCCACACAAAATAAAAGAAGATTTTATTTTACCACTTTGTCGGCGTGATTATTATGTAAACCCATGCCACATTACAGCTTTCTAGTACTAAGAGTCTCTGAGCTAAGCCAGCCAGACAGACAGACGGACAGACGGACGGACGGACATGGTGAAACTAGAAGGGTTCCTTGTCTTGCTGACTAAAGAACCCTGAAAATTCATTAATTCGTTGAGTAATTAAACACCATCGCTATTAAGGCTGTGTTATTGCGGCCACCGCTTGATAAAGGAAACTAAGCCTTATATAACAACACAACCATATTCCCTCCGGGCTGCCAACTGAGTAGTGACTATAAATAGTAAACTGTGAAGTATCGCTATAGCACCGTCAAATATTGCTCGAGACACCATTGAATACAAACATCGGATACCTTAAACTTAATATTCAATTTATTTTATTCTTCGAGATGTCTGTAGTTTGTCCATTTCCTTTCTTCTTCCAGTCACTGCTTATTTCTTTGTCTCTTGGTTTATGCTTTACGGCCTATGATTATATATCCAGCCAACATTTTTAATTGTCTAAGTTTACGGCCCCTCTACATGATGGCCCAGCGCTGGACCAGCGAGAGGGCCATGCGATGGTTGAAACGCAACTACACGATGGCGACATTCAGTTGAGATCTCTTCGCTTTTCGAGATGAAGCAATATATCTAATGATAATAATAATATGCAATATATATAATCTAATAATGGGCCACGTGTATATGCGTACCGCCATAGCTGGCCCACTAACTTTGATGTGCGGACGAAATACGGACACTATGGCCATCCCATTGCCACGCCGCCGCGCCGCGCCGCGCCGCTCCATTAGGCATCTGACACCACTGCGCTCTCTACATGCTGGCCCATCGTGGGCCAGTAAGATGGCTCATCATGTAGAGGACCCATTAGGTCACTGGGCAGCTTTTGGCATAAGTCCTGAAGAATCTTTTGATTGCTAAAGGGCATCAGGGTTAGAAAAAACAAACCGTAGTTCCACTGAGGTAACGAGGTTAGGAAAAAGTAACCGTGGTACTACTGGTGGTACGACTGGGGGGTACCACGGATATCAAACGGTTCTAATAACATGACGTGCTCATAACTGGAAAAAAAACTGACAAGTGCATACAAGATTGATAGATTAGATAACTTCAGCCATTCCTAATAAAAAGATAGACGGACAGACTGACGGACGGACAATAAAGGGATCCTACGTTCAGTGTTTTTCTTCTGAGTAAAAACTCATTTACTCTAGGGAACGGATTCAGTTGTAAGCACGCGTAGAAGATAAACTGAGACTGATTGAAAAAAAAAATGCTACTCGTAGCTTCGCTAAAAAGCGCGATGATGTTTCTAGAGATGAATAAATATATAGTTATGCAAGTAGGTAGCTATAGCTGGCTATAGCTACGCTGACAGCATGCAATACCTATGACAGTATTAGGCGTGCAATCCACTGAACCGGAGCTTTAAGCGTATTTCACGCTCGGTTTGGTACTGTCAGTCGCAAAGTAGTTTAAATCGCTTTAGCTGTGAATATTTAAATAAAATCTGTGAAGAGTTCTACCGTAGCTGTTGCTTATTTTGTTTTCTAGCCACTTTTAAAGTGTTGTGATAATTTCTGTACTTATTAAGAAGTTGATTTATTTTATTTTATTATTTTAAGAACGACAAACAGTAATTACTTATTATAGTAGTAAGAACGGTAGTGTATAACAACGCGTTCAGGGTTGCGTTGGGGTTGCCGAGGTACTGCAGTGCTTCAGGCATGTTTGCTGACGCTCGAACTGATGGCTTACACGCCATCCTACGCAAGAGAGCTGCCTCACTGCTGAGCCATGTCTGCGGCAGCAACAACGCCATCCTGCGCGTTGTGGCCGATAGGGTTGATTGTCCCATACTGGGCCATTTGGTTAGGCTTCATATTGTTTAATTGTGTTTTTATTTGTATTTTAATGTGTTAATTTTATGTGTGTGCGTCCTGATTGCCTGTTTTTTGTTATATGTTTTTAAATAAGTATGGACTTTGTCTGAATTAAAATAAATAAATAAATAACCCAAAGCGTCAAGCAAAGTTGGTGTTTCAATTCCTCAGTAAACCATACGTAGGTATCCATTTATTCACCGTTGGTGCACCATCATGGTGAAAAGAGGCCTATTAAGGCTCTGCCTACCCTTTCGGGGAAAAAGGCGTGTCTATGTATGTATTATATGTATGTTATTCTGTTATGAGCTGATTTTTGGAAAAAATCATAAAAAGCTCTATATATAATATTAAAATTTAAATCAAGGATGACAATACCATATGCCTCCGTAGCAAGTGGACAGATTCGCAAGTATACGGTGACAGCGAGCGGTTCTGATGACGAAGACGGAAGGTACAATAGAACTATACAGCGGAACTCCTCATACTCGTAGATAATAATAGACTGGCATTGTTTGGACTCATTTTTATCAGCTCACTGTTCTGTGATTACAAATTGTACTATTATCGTCAATAAAAAATATATGACTATTAAATTTTGCAACAATTCGCTCGAACGATGATTAAAATGGTATACTATAGCGCGTCTATTGAGATAACCTATAAGCCGATAAACCGGTATGATATTAATTTAGTGGAAACGCAGGCAGCGGTCGGTTCACCTCTCATATTGTAAACTATCGGCTCAGGGTTAGATAACACGGGATTGGATCGTGCCAGTGTAATTGTCCCAACCGCGGCACAGGTGCCGTAATACCGAATCAAACCAGAGTTTATCCAATCAAACTGACATGAATGCACCACAACATCATTAACAGACAGTAGAAGTAAACTGCTGCACATGGGCATCTCCCATAGAATGCCACGACGAATGGTCTTGAGCCGCCTCCGCCCACCGACTTCCTGTGACCTGAAAAATGTCGTTAGTCCATCGAGATGGAGCCTTCGTGGTCGCCACTCGGGAAACTATTCACAACGGTTGTCAGTTCTGCGAGCAATATATATGGCCTGCCCATTGCCACTTCAACTTGCCAATTTTGAGAGCTACTACGTAAGTGAGCTAAGAATGTATGTAGGATGCACACCGCAAAATAACGTATCGGTTATTCGATGTATTGATAGCCTGAGAGGTGGCCACGAAAAACTTAAAAGATTTAAAATCCATGTTAGTGTCAGATGTGCCTTGTGTTATTTTGATCAATATATATTAAATCGTTGCTTGACTGACTGACGAACTCACGACTGACTATCAAAGTACAGCTAAATATCATGTTTCGTCAATATTAGTTGAGAAATACGACCTGTACGCAAGTACCAACATACATACATACCCCGGACAAATGAAAGAAAATTTTAAGAAAACTGCAAGGACTTGCTCGCATCGCTCGCTCGGTCAATCAGGTTATTAACTACAGAAGAAAATACGTTTTTTTTAAAATCCTACACCAGTTTAAATATTCCTCTTTATTCAATGCAAATAATACGAGTTTTAAATATCGGTCCAAGTACCAACACTAACAGTGTGCAGTACTCAGTTACTACTTATAGTTTCCAGTCAGGCCGGCGTGGATGAAGAGTTTCCGTTTGCATACACATAGACATGGCAGAAACTATGTCGCCACACGACATGCACTGATTCGATGGGTTTGGTGTGGCTGGAATGATAGCGATTTGCAAATCAATCAATAATCCTCAAAGCTCTCAGTAGTTTTGCAGTAGTACTCACTCCACTTATCGCTTCTGCAAGTCAGACTGGTGGAGCCAGAGCTTGCAATGGCACAGACTTGGTGTAAACTATGTCGCCACACGACGTACTAATTCTATAGGTATGGTGTGGTTAGTTTGATAGCGATTTATGATCCTGCATCAACTGAAAACAAAGAGCGATGTTTTTCAACACGATAGTTTCAATTCTATAATTAATAAATAATAATAATAATAAAAAGTATTTATTTTCAATAATAAAGGTTAACAATTAACATAGTCTGGGTATAACAACGTAAGGTACTATCTAATGGATAATTTACAGCTAGTTCTATACAAAGTAGTAAGATAGAAGGTAGGTATACATTGCAACCTTTGTAGTCTACAAGTTTGACTCCTCGCTCTAACTAAGTAAACAATATACTTGTATGTAGACGCGAGGGATCTCTGGTTCGGCTGGCTACACAGTATATATAGATAAGAAATGAACTAATAATTAATAGGTTATTCTACGCGGTGCTTTTACTGTCGACATAATTGATCCATCGAGGAGTTCGGTTACCTTCCGTCTCTTTCACCAGATCAGCTTGATCTCATCATAATTATAGGCGCAAAAATAACGATTTCGGTATTTACAGCAACAAGTCAAGCATGTGCGTTCAGAAAGTGCCATTAGGTGAAGTGGAACTGATGAAGAAGACCAGAGATGGCCATTGGAACTACTCAATGAAAATTATTTCACGCGTAGCGATAAGGGTATCTTTCCGATATCCGATTGAGCTGAAATTTGGCATACCTGTCTAATTTCGATGACAATACAATATGATGGTGACAGCGAGCTGATCTAATGATGGAGTCGGAAGATAGACAACGGAACTCTTCGATGGATAATAGTATACTGGCCGTGTTTAGGCTCATTGTGATCAGCACACGGTTCCGATCACTAATATTACAAAATCTTGTATTGGGGATAAATTCATAGCTTCGAAGTCGATTTATTTTCAAAAATAATTTTGTCGTAGTACTGTTACTATTACAGAAACCTGGACTCTCAAAGCGAAGGATCGCAGACGTGTAGACGCTTTCGAGATGTGGTGTTGGAGACGGATGCTGCAAATCCCCTGGACAGCCCGTAAGACTAACGTGTCAATACTCAAGGAACTCAAGATAACTACTGGGCTTTCCTCCATTTGCCTCCAGCGAGTTCTTGAGTATTTTGGTCATATAGCACGGAAAGGCAGTGACAACTTAGAGAAGCTGATTATCACTGGCAAAATTGAGGGAAAGAGGCCACGAGGCCGTAGCCCGTTACGTTGGTCAGACCAGATCCGCACCACTCTGGATTCAAAACTCCACGAAGCCGTGCAGCTCGCTGGCAGAAAGTGATCCATTGAAGGGATCACGACCCTCAGCATTGAGGAACACGACGCGAGTAGTTTCCGCTTACATACAGACAGACCACCTACTTGCACCAGCAAAGGAACACTCGATGCTCTGATTAAATTGTTTGCCCACGCCCGACTATAACTATCGCGATCCGTTTGTTAATGCTCAGGTGGTTATAAAGCGCTCGTAATTGCGAGGATTTATTCACACTTGGCTATTTTGAGTTTGTCTGTATTTTGTACTATGTAATTTACTAGTGGTTCACCCCGAAAGACCTCGCAAATACACACGATGTAGCTCATCTTTTAACATATTTTTTTGTTAGTAGTTGAATTCTTTTTTCGAAAAGTGTTAGTCCAGTAAAATACTACCTCCACACTTATGTCTGTCGCAAAGCAGTAGTGTTCGCACTGATGTGTTCCTGTTTGAAGGGTATGGGTGCCGGTGAAATTACAGGCACATGAGACTTTTCATGTTTATGAGGGTGGCGGGCGCAGTGCAATGCCACATAGGGCGCGTCCTGGACGTGACCTATGAGGTAATGTATTGTTAAAGGTAGAGGTTATTATTGATGGTATTTGGTGTGTGGATAGATGGGGATACGGTTGGGAGGGGGGTTGGGAAGGGCGGGATCCCGACACTACCCGTGCGAAGCCAGGGCGAGTTGCTAGTAAATAATATAATTGACAAATAGACTTGGCTACCGCTGCACATGTCATAATATGACTATCTGTGATGCGTTGCCAACTTGAAATGGAAGAAGGAAGTATTTCATGCCAATGAACTACCATCTAGTTTGGCAAATACAAAGCTTCGAATCGCCTACTTTTAAAATTATATATGGCAACATTTTGCGTGGTTATGAAATAATAATTATTTTCGGCTATGGGCATGGGATACACCTTGGATACACGACAAATAGGCACTCAAAGCGAGGTCTCAGTTTCATATATTGATGTATGTATTTATATGTTTGTAAGTACGTATGTTTGTCCGTCTATACCTGAAGAACCTATAATCCAATCTTGATGAAACTTGGTACCTAGGTAGGTAGGTTAGGGCTTCGACCAAAATAAAATACTTAGCATGTGAATATAATTTTTATATAATTTTTATAAATAATTTAATTTAATTTAATTTTTAAGTTCAAGTTCAAACATGAGCTTGATCGGTACGGGGTTTTTGACATACGGGGGGGTCCAACAAGTCCCACAAAAAATTTTAGTTTTGTTCAAAAAATACGACATAGGAAGGCTCTAAAGAGAAAGGTCACTATTACTTTTTTAAAGTAATAAAAATTCCTGACAGTTTGATCCCTAATTCAATTTTCTAGGTCTAATAGCTCCCAAGATACAGGGTTCCCACCGTTCTCTATTTTTTCCCAAAAACTTGGAAAAGTTCCCTTTCTTGCACTTGCAGGGAGAGGCTTTTCAGAACTAGTTGTGGGGCTGGGGGGAGCATTGATGTCGTGGTTGGCATCAAACCCGAATCTAATTGATGCCATCCCCAATCGGTAGGGGTGTTGTGCACCCCTAACCACTCCTGAACCTGGTGGTGGGTCCTGAATGAATGAAACTTGGCTGCGTCTTAGGTAGGTGGAAGGCGAGCTAAATTTATGTTGTTGCTCGCCGAGGCCCTCACAAGGGTACAGTGTAGAGTGTTGAGAGCTTCTTGGACATCTCCGCCATACAGAGCAATTAAAAATGCCTCGCCTGCACTCTCGATCTCGATAAATAGAGAACATTGGGAACCCTGTATCTTGGGAGCTTTTAGACCTAGAAAATTGTATTGGGGCTCAAACGGTCAGAAATTTTGATTAATTTAAAAAAGTAATAGTGACCTTTCTCTTTAGAGCCTTCCTATGTCGTATTTTTTGAACAAAACTAAAAGAAGTGAAGTTTTTCAGCAATAACTCAGCGCGCTAACATTTTAGAATGCTGCAAATCTGGATAAATACTATCTAGGTGGACCTAAACAACATACCGAAAAAGGAAGTTTACCGCAATTGTTGCAATTTCAGCGTTTTTTTTGTACGATATGACTGACCTATATGTCATTACAATGGAATAAATATTATGTATACTATAGATAGACCTTCAAGAAAGGTTCATATTGTAAATAGACATCCTACGTACTGCTAAGTATCAACTATATACCGTATCATATTTGCAATAATACAAAATAGGCAGGCAATTAATTAGCAAGGTACGAGTATATATAGCGTGGTCAGAGTAGTCAAGTATCTGTGTTTTAAATTTGAAAGCAATACTTTGGTTACAAAACAGTGTACAGTTCCCGTCGACAAATGTGCTCAAACGTAAATAACGTAGTTTTTCCGGTACAGGCGCAGACAGAAATATTAAAATAAACCCGGTAATATGTCACGAAACTGTAACTTTTAACTCAATTACAAGTTTTACTATAAATCAATGGCGGTGGAAAGTAGTTACCGCTGCAACCTTACCCCTCGCTCGCGCGGGCTATTTCCGCGCAGACGAACGTGGCGCCGCGAACGGAGGAAAACCGAAACCTTTTGACAGGCGGCTATTATGGCCGCGTGAATACGCGATCTGCCACGCTGAGCCGCTAGTACGTCACACACGAACCTGTTACGCGAAGCCGGTTTACTGAGTTTTATGATAAAGTGCCTAAACGAACTCTTGAATTATCGATTCGTTGATTGCCGTGTTGTCATGGCGCTGCACCTCGAGACCGCGCTGCAGCGGAAGCTGAACTTCAAGATGACTACGGTGAGTGCATGCCGCTGATCGATCGCCGTCCCGTGGCTGAACATATGGTGACTACGAGCGTAGGCTGAGCGTAGCACCGTAACCCACGCCGCTACGATGCCCGAAACCTCTCAATGCTACGCTGATTGTATTACGTGTATTACGATACCGCTTGTATAATTCCGTTTCTAGTGGAAACGCTGACGTAAATAAACACTTGTAGACGCCGCGACGGTTTCGTAAACATTATTCGGCATATAGAGTAGGTATAGGTTGATACTTGTGTTGAAAACACGACATCAGCGTCCTCGATATATATCTAGATGTAAACAAATCGTAAAAAGTAAACATGCCTGTCGGACGGTCAACGATTGGGCCCGCCATCACGCCGGCATCAAACACGTTACTTGCGCGCCTGAAATACATGACACATATAGATCAACATATATAGATATCACATAGATCAGTGCAGCTATTACTGTATCTAAAAGATGGCACTAGCAAAATGAAACTCGAAATGAGTTCGAAAAAAAAAGTGTTAAGTTATTGTTACTAAACAATAATAAATAAAGTAAGGATTCTCTTTGAATCCAGTTTTCGATTTAAACTTTAACTTTGTATTTTTTTCGATACCATCACTGATTTAATACAAATTATTAAATAAGTTAAGGATCTCTTTGAATCCAGCTTGGAATGTGATTTGAACTTTGTTTTTTTAACAAAAACTATTTATAGGTTTGTAGATTTGTAGGTTTAACTTTTTTTGACTTGTAGGTAAAGGTATGTTTTTCGGTATATAACAGGGTGGCTATGGCTGTACCAAACGCCTACAGACTATTCAACAGCCATATGTACGAGCCTAGTAGGTACGGCAAATGCGCAGAACAGCGAATGGTTTTAGAGAGTAGAGATTAGAGAGAGATGTATAGAGTATAGATGTATAGAGATGTAGATGTAGAGAGTAGAGATGCAACAAGCAACAACAAGCAACACGCAGCCGAGTTAGTAAAGAAACATCCAGAGTTATTTAAAACAAGATTTACGAACTAAAGTTGATGTATAAATCCAACAACAAACTGCATCATTCTATAGTACTCGTAAACTGACCGGCACACAACGACAAGCTTACTACGTGACTGTCAAAATCTTTTATCTATATCTTTATATATCTTCTTCATACATATTCGTTTCGTTTCGTTTCGTATGAGGTAGTGCTGGCCTCTGGTGTCGGAGTTTGTCAAGCCGCCCGAGGGCCTCTGACATGGCTTATCGACTGCTATTAATCAATAACAGCCGGATAATAATAACATACATATTAAAACAGTAGAACCCGGTGTTTCAGTAAATTGAAGAACAGTAACAAAAATAGAAAAAAGAGACTAGACTAGAGACTAAAGAGAGACAAGAGAAGCAGAGAATACAAATCAGCGATTTTTATAATTATTATCTGTCTGTTTGTTCGCGCTCTTCTCCGAAACTACTTAAAGAATTTTCATGTACTTTTCACAAGTGCAGCTTAATTTGGAGCAGAATATATATGTTTCATTAAAATCGGATCTCGTAATAAATAATCACGTCATTTAAATATTTTTGAAATTTACTTTTCTATTGATAGAAGTTGAACAATTTTTGTAATTTAATGTTGCATAAATAAATGAATAAAATAATGAATAACAGTAGCAGGAAGTTGTTACATGGAGACGGCTCAAGACGTTCATTGTGGCTTTCTATGGGGAAGCCTGTGTACAGCGGTGGACTTACCTACAGGCTGATGTTTGTCACCACCACCATTTAGAATGCGTAGTAGGTAATACCTAATCTACGCGCGGACTAAGTCGGTAGCGGGTCAGCTAGTTTAAAATAATTTACCGGAAGGTGAAAAAAGGTCTATTTAAAGCTCTACTTAACCTTTCTTGGAAGAAGGTGTGTGTCTATGTATGTATGTATATCAAACATTTATATGGGTATTTATTTTACAATAAACTAAAAAAAGGGCTTATTTGTAAATGCTTTTTGTCTCTGAAATAATACTTGGATAACAGGAACTTTATTCATTATTTTTCTATTTGAGATAGATTCTGTATAGGACAATTTATTATTTTTAAAAGCTTTTAACATGCTTCATTCGTGTGTTTTCCCGGTTCGTTCGATGGATCAAACAGGACGATCAAGCTCCAATGGATCAATCTCAATGGATCATACAGGAACTACTCCGTTCGCACGCCTGTCTTTCCGGTTCAATATTTGTATATAATAGTTTTTTCAAGCTCTTGGTTTTGGCATACCTGTCAAGTCCATGACAATTCAATTTTATGGTGACAGCTAGCTGATCTGATGATGGAGAAGGTGGACAACGGAACTCTTCGATGATTAATAGTAGCCTGGCAGTGTTTGGGCTTCTTTTGATCAGCTCACGGTTACGATCACTAATTTCAAAAAATATTGTACTGAAAAAGATAATATTCAACTAAAAAAATATGATTTCGAAAAGTGAAGAATAGATCGGATAAAATTAGTTTTTTTTGCAGAGGGAATCTTGATTCTGTTCAAGACTATATCTTTTTATATTTCAGTACCTAACTTATTGAATTTGAAACGGATGCCTGTCTATTACAATTGCAATTATGTCATAGCTCTTGTCTACCTAGGACGCACCCTACGTGTCATTACAAAGAGCTGGCCACGCTAACATAATTAAAAACATGCTAGTAAATTCACCGACACCCATACCTTTCAACCGGAACACAGTAATTCGAGTGTTATCTACTGCTTGGCGGCAGCAATAGGTATGGTAGTAATATCACCAGACGAATTCTTTTACAATGAATTCTAATAGTACTAAAAAATAATCTCCCTTGCTCGAGAAACTCCAAACTGTCTACTTGCTCATTGAATGTAGAGTCTACTCAAAAGGCATAATAAAGCTGCAATAAACATTTCCACTTCGCAGCTGCAGAAGACGTGATAAGTCCAACAATATATAAAAACTCATTAGTTCCTCGTTCGTTTTACTTATATTCCAGACGATGACGAGGTTGTTTATTTACTGTGGACCTAAGAAATGTACCTACAGCCATTTTAAATGAAGCCACATAAACCATGGAGCCACAGTGTACAGTAACTTAACTTTATATAGGTACTCATTAATTGTTGCTCGCACAAAAGCACAAGCAATTTCAAGGAACATGTTAGCTCCTTGTAAACTTCATAGGACAAGTTTCAATACAAGGCTGTGGGAAAAGTAACACAAAATATTAATAACAAATTTTATGAAAACAATATTACTTTAATTCAGAAAAAATAATATTACTGTCACAGCCGACAAATCAGCAAATTTATTATGATGTTTTTTTTCGTTGTTTAAATTTTTCTCTATAGACCACTTTGTGTGTAGAACGAGCATTGCTGCCTCCTTACCGTGCTCGATGATGTAGAATTATCTTCTTTCGGAATAACATGCAGTTATTGTCAATTGTTATTGTGACGATAGGTGGAGTAAGGCGCTAACTGAAATGCGCCCAAGAACTGGATACAGAAACGTTGGTCGTCCAGCAGCTAGATGGGCAGACGATATCGCAAGCGTCGCGGGCCGAACCTGGATGAGACTGGCATGGGACCGTAAGGAATGGCACAAGCAAAGAGAGGCCTATACTCAGCAGTGAGTGAAGTCAGGCTGTGGATGATGATGATGATGATTGTCAAATAATATATATATAGTAGAGAGGCCACTTCTCAAATAGTCGTCAAATGGCGATTCCCGTTGTACAGACAATTGCCGCGCCGAAAACCGGTATCATTGTATTCAGCATGATCTCCTGAACAAGAATAGACCGGTTGTTGCATTCTAAAGTGGTGGAGGGGGGAAAGATGCGAAAACCGGGTATAAGGTTTGGTTAATATCTCAATAACCGCTTATCCGATTTAAACAAATAAGGTGTCATACGATAGGTAATAAAATCTTTGACATATCGAGTCTTAAAATGGTTTTTGTAAATATCATACTTTATCATATATCGAAAAAATGCAAATTTAAAAAAAAAAAGTTTAGATTTTTTGAAAATGGCAGTAAATGACACCTAACTAAAAAGTGATGTATTACGAAGAATTGAGCGATTTATTCAGCAGTATTTTGCATATTTATTTTTTTAATTTGGTTGAGAAACGACAAAACTGTGACAAACGACAAAATTTTATTATATATTAAAAAATAGGCCAATTTCAGACAAAATACGTTTTTGGTTTTGTTTATTTTAAACTTTATTTTACTTTTATTATGTTTTCTTGTAGAAACTACAGCAGTAATTATTCTGTGAAAATTTCAAGTTTCTATCTATTACGGTTCAAAAGATACAGCCGTAATCAAGATCGAGCAAAAACAAAAGTTTATTCTTATGAATTTTATTTTTATTATGTTTTCTAATAGAAACTACAGCAGTACATATTCTGTGAAAATTTCAAGTTTCTAACGGTTAAGGTTCAAAAGATACAGCCATTATCTTAATAATGGCTGTATCTTTTTTTTTTTTTTAGTGAAAACTTCAAGACATGTGAAAAAAGCGCCCAATTCTTTGTCATACATTACTTTTTAGGTAGGTGTAATTTACAATATCATTTTCAACAAAGCCAAAAGCGTCTTTTGTTTGAAATTTGCCTTTTTCTAAATATTTAATAAACTAAATAAACTATGGTATTTACAAAAACCAGTCACAATTTTGTAGTTTTTCATCGAAATAAAAAAAAACGGTAAGATATGTTAATAAAGCTCCTTATTCTTTGTGATACATTAACTTTTAGTTAGATGCCATTTACTGTTATTTTCACCAAAGCCAAAATTAATTCGCCTTTTTTCTAAATATTTAATAAACTATGACATTTACGAAAACCATTGTCAGTCATAGTATGTTTACCATTTAATTACCTATCGTATGACATCTTATTTATTAAAATCGGACAAGTGGTTATTGAGATATTAACCAAATCTGATACCTGGTTTTCGAATCTTTCCCCTGCCCTCTCTCCTCCCTCCACCACTTTAGAATGCGACAACCGGTCTATTCTTGTTCAGGATCACGCTGAATACAATGATACTGGTTGTCGGCGCGGAACTCGTATGTCCAACGGGAATTCAATTTCGGAGGACTGGCCTCCCTACTAATAGCGTGTAAGTTATTTATTTATATACTCGTAGACGTCGGAAAGATAAATCAGTTTATTACAGTAACCTTCCTTTTCTTCTTATAATGGCTTCTGAGGAGTGCTCTACAGTAACATATCTGTATACCTACTACGTGAAGTTTTATTTGCTTATTTCCTAAAAGTTACGTATTCGGACTTCAGGTTCAGAAACTACATCTTCAAATAGTAGTCACTCGTCAATTAAAAAAAAAACGAAGTTTAGAATAGTTATTTATTATACTAGGGTGAAAAGTTGATTATTACAAACGAGTAGACGAATGTAAGCGCGCGACGAAGTCGAGGGCTTACCATAGTCACGAGTTTGTAGATACCAATTTTCGCGCGTGTATCATACAACGTTTTTCAACACATTTGCGAGAAAACAGTACAATCAGTAATGATTGAGTATTTCTGCGAGTCTTCCATGATATAAAATTATTGTAAATAATTAAATATTTTGGCGGCCACATACCTTTTTCTGCAATTTGCGCCTCATTTAAGTAGATTCCATATTAATGTCGGATTCCTCGCTTGAACTCATATTATTATTTTGATTATAAATATCAGTCGGAAAGTAGCAACAATCTGTGACGTTTCTAATATGAAAATGGCGTGAATTTGCAAAAGGACCCACGTACTACATCTTTTGTCTCATTTTCTCTAGTGAGACAACCTCCTTGGCAGCGCTTTTGCTAAATCAATACGTATTGAGCAAAAGCGCTTCTAAGGAGGTTCGATTATTCAGCTTGAGAAATAATCGAACCTCGAATCGAATTGAGGAGATTGAAATTCCTTGGTGCAATTCTTACCTATACCTATATTTTTAACATATACATTTTAAAAAAACGTAATGGATACGCACGGCGCTATACAACGGAGCATGCGGTAAAATAGGTACTCTCACCTAAGTACCTATTTTACCGCACGTTCCGTTGTATGGTTCGTAATTTGTAACTTTCGAACAATGTATACATGCTTCGTAAAGGTAGTTTTTAAGCAAATGTGTTGAAAATTCTATTTTTACAACACAGTCAACCAGCATTGGACGTAGAACGATTTTTTTGGGTTTATTTATTGGTTACGATAAAAGAATTGAAGACCATGGTCTGCACCGCCTTTCGGGAAATCAGCGAGGCAAATTTCACAGTGTATGGTATCACACATCACAAAGACAATGTTGATCGTTACGCACGTCTCACATTCCTGTTCTGCGCTTATATAAAACATAAATCTTACTGTTCTAAGCTCCGTATCTACATATTACGTTTTATTACGCCTTGTCTGTTAATTTTCTGGGAAGTACCTACCTACCATTAACAATTCATGCGCCATTTTGGTTGTTTACAGTTGCATTATGTAGTCGTAGTACAAGGCTTCATACCACCTATGCTTTTAAATAAATTGACGTATATTTGCAGAAGTAACTAGATCAGTAAGTGCCGAACCAAACGGTCTCAAAATAAGGAAGTCCGCAGACGGAATTCAACCTTCATACCATTCAGTGGCGTACCTACACTACATCAAACGAAAAACCGGTCTTAGAAAATGTGTGAATGTGTGGTGAAACAGCGTGATTTTACATCGCAAATACCAAACAAAAAATGCTTATATTAAGATTCACAAGTAATATTATGGTTTTTACAAATGTACCTGCCATAGTAAAAACACAAAAAAGTGTGAATCCTGTAATATCGCGTTTAGTTTTCCCGTGTATATGGGACTTCTGACTTTTTCATTGACACTATTCACTAGTGAGTTATAGAGACAGTTGAACATTTACACAGAGTGTGTAGGTATTTCTGTTTTACACCTGTAATCAAACTGCGACTTTTTCATTGCTATTATTCACAAGTGATATACAACAGTTGAACATTTACACGGAGTGTGTATTTCTGTTTTAGTATTATTTTCTTCACTAGTTTGTTGAAAAACGTCGTATGATACACGTGTGTATTGATGATTACCGTCCTCGGCTCTCTTAAGACCCTCACCTGACGGCTCGGGTCTCAATGGCGCCTCAGCGGTAATCACCAACATTACACACTTGTACCATAATGTACCAAATTGTACCGTATTTTGTGCTATACGGATCAAAAAACCTAGTCAAAAACAAAAAAAAATTTGCATTATGACACTCGTATAGATATAGATGATGATATATATGATGATATAGATAATATAGATGTACTAGCGACGTTCGCGTGGTTCCGGTGACCTTACTGTAGCGCCACCTACCGGGTCCAGTTGTGAATCTAAACCATCCAGGCAACCACTCAAATACACATAAAAACAACATCAAAATGTGTCCAGCCGTTTAGGAGGAGTTCAGTGACATACACACGCACAAAATAATTATATATATTAAGATAACCATGTAGGTCTTACCTAAAATTTCAGACACATCATTGAAGGTCTGAAAAGTAAAATATTATCTGTTGAGCGCATTGGCACCCAAATACATCATATTGGTATACATAGAAAATCCTCCTTGGATCCGTCCATGTGAAGCCAGCCGTAAGGGTCACTTAATTCCTTTTACTGATTCCTGCTTACTGTATTAGAAATGGGTTCTGGGGATTGCGAAAACATTTGCTTACCCAAGCGAATATCATAAGTATTTTATCTTCTGATCGAGATAAGTATTTTATGGTGATAGGGCACTTCTTTAGTGTGTCGGGGCACATAACCGTGTCACCTGGTCTCTTGTCCTACTTGAGGCGGAAAGGAGGAGAAGATAAGGAAACTTGAATTTGTGATAGAAAGAACAAGTGTGGTGATGATGATTCAGGGTTCATTGGAAGCTCTTTTTAAACAAAATCTAGACTGATAAAATAACTGAAATACTACCAACTGAAACGGCGGGGATGTTGATAGAAACACACCCAATAATTATTTGCCCTTATTTAGAAAACCGGTGCAACTGGTTTAAATTGGCACGATGGTATAGCACTGTCTTTCTGACAATAAACAGGACTAAATACCGCAGCGAAACTAACTACGACGTACGTCATCTATCTTTAAAAAATATGTGATGAACGTGGTGATCTACTGTCTTTTATCTATACTATTATAATATGACGATCTCTGTGGAGCGGCTGGCGAGTAACTGGCTGAGATGCGAGAGGTTCTGGGTTCGATTCCCGCTGCGGTACAAATGTTCACATGATCTGCATATATTTGTTCCAGGTCTGGGTGTTGTGGTAACATTGTACTCTTAGTTCCTGATACACGCACCACTGTGTATTCCTAGTGTGGGATCAGGACTATGTATGTGCCTGTTGGGTGATATGAGTTAAAATGTATTTGTTTGGATGTAGGGGTAAACGTCGGAACTACAGATCCAATTCCGAAAATTCTTTAACTAACATGAAAGTATACTATTATGCAGTAATCCGAGTAGATATGCGAACTGCTAAGGAGTGGAATACACTACCGTCGTCTGTCTTTCCTGAAAACTATAATCTGGGTCTCTTCAAGGCTAGAGTGAATAGAGTGATAGATCTTTGTGCTCCATTTTCAGCCACATCGTCGTTTACAAACAGGTGAGATCATGGTCAAGCAATGGTATAACAATATTTAAAAAAAAACATTATCCCTGTGTGGTTTATTTATTACCAAATACACGTGGCTACGATCGCATAATGTGTAGTCCCACTCAACTCTGTACCACGACGCCACGCGTGCAAAGCCGCTAGCAAAAGTCTAGTTTACAAATATTCTGCTAATGTACCCTGAAATACCTTTTCAATCGCAATGCCACAACAAAAGGCTTCACATAAATCACACGTACCTTTTCCTCAGGGAACGCCGGGATGAAAAGATTTTCCTTTCATAACAGTTGTTCGGCACCCACGCAACTTTCTGAACTTTGAATACCATCGAGTGTTTTTTTGTTTTGATCCTTAATGGTGGAAGTTATTTTTAATGTTGCAAGTTGTGGTGGACTAGCCTTATTATGCGCAAGTTTTTGTTGCTCGGTCTTTTCAGCAAAGAAGTAGGTACCTACACAGCTGCCATCATTAATTATATATAGAAATACTCTACAGTCCTTAAATCTTGTAAAATTGCAAGTTACTGTTTGTTTTCCATAGAATAAGTGACAGCCATCCCCTTCGTCTAGACGTTTATTTCGCTTAGCTTTCCGAAAGTTCCCAAATGTCTGCTCTAAACAAATACCTAATGCCTTTCTAGAGTTTGAGTAAGTATTTTTAGAGTTACGTTGTCTCCAAAAATACATATAGTAGTTTGGGTACGAAACCCTAGAAAATAAACCTTTATTGTCTGGTACTTTTGGTACGGAACCGTGAATACGAGAGGTCTGACGCACACTTGGCCGGTTTTTTTATTGATGTGACAAACAATACGTTTGGGGTTTGTCTTGAAAGAACATTCTATGCTTTAAAATATAATTCAAGCCTAATAAAGGATCATGAGCTGAGGGTTGTTTGGTCGCGTTGGAACGGGAATAATTTAATTTTACCTATAAGTCGTTTTTTTTTGTGATTTCATTGGATTAAATTCTTTTGCATTTAAATAAAAACATTTAATTTAAACGAATTTATATCTTAGTGTCATCCTTAAAAAGTTTATTAAACTTTTAAGTGCAATAATAATAAAAGTTTGTTTTGGTAAATATTTTTTTCCAACAGGAAGCTTTTATGCTCGACACCCCGCGGCACTATGATGTGTATTAGGTAGTTTTTCCCTCTTTCAGGCCCAGACCTACGCGGAGTGGACATAACAAATACAATTTGTGTCATAATAAAATCACGTAATGCAACAAGTAGACAGAGCTAGTTTTAAGGTCTTTTATCACGACATCAACATGCGATTCTGTTTGAATTTATATAATTATCTCTGCTCCGCTTAGTATGTAACTTTGTGTTTTCATTTGACGGTAAGCATCGATTATCCAAAATAGGTTCTTTGCAGTAAACGCCCCGAACACGAGTAACATGCTTTGTATAAGCACCCCAGGGCTCTAGAGACTACGTCGACACTCGGTCATGTTTTTAGTCTTAATTGAGGCGAGAACAGGCCGAACTTGGCTGGCAGTGCTCATTAAGAACAACAAACAAGTAGCTAAGTACCGTTGGAGGCACAAACGAAGTAATCGGCTTCCACCCGAAAATGTTTGTAAGGCTTTCAATTGCGAGTCTCTTTTCATTTACACACATAATCACTGCAGTAGGTTTAAAGGCTGTGTTAGTGCAACAACATATTAAAAGTTTGGCTCCTCCCGAACGGAGCAGAAAGGTTCAAAAACTATATCACACTATACTATATATATCACACTATCACACTAATATTATAAATGCGAAAGTTTGTGAGAGTGTTTGTGAGAGAGTCCAGCTGAAACGGCTAGACGGATTTGGATGAAATTTGGAGTAGAGATAGCTGGACTCCTGGAAAAACATATAGGCTATTTTTATCATGAGGATGACTCAAAAAAACTCTAGAAATTTAAATTAAATGAAAGTATATCGACGATTCTTATTGAAAATGGTGGAAGAAGTATCTGCAACCGATTTATCTGTCGACCGATCAAGTCTGTCGACTAGGGAAGCTCTTTGGACTTTGGTGACACTGAGAGAAATTGAAATTAATCGCAATAGAATACAAACCGAGGAAGACGAAGACAAATTGACACTGTTCAACCATAATCGCGAATCTTAATAAATTCCATCGTGATTGTTTTCGTCAGAGCTTGACATACTGGAGTGACTTCGTAATTGCAAAGCTATAAAGCAAACATGAATTTCGTTTTCCATTTAAAGTGCAAACATACTTTACGTGTTTGCCGATGAGCGCCCTCTATTATGTACTTAAGGCTGCGCCTAAAGCAAAATGCCAATCGCACATTTTATTTTTATCTGAGTAAACTAGTAGGTTTGCGAACAGTAGCCCCCGCGTGCTTGACAAAAATGAGCGTGTTTAGAAATGAGTAGGAACCGTATGTTTTTGCCAAATATTATCAAAATTGCCAAGTAAATGGTGCCGCAGCAAACTTTCCCCCATTTTAAGAGAAATACTCCTGCAATAAAAAATGGCCGACGACAAAATATAAATTATGAGATAGTAGAACATGCATATTAAGTTTCGTCAAGATTCGTTGAAAAATACGACAAACATACATACAAAAAGCAAATTTTTCCAGTAGTTGTTTGCGGTCAATTAATTAAAATATTCTAATTAAAATATGCATGGATACTACATTATGATTCCGAGGACTAAATCAAACCAAAACAAAACGGAACAATATATTATACTCGATTGAAAAAACCGTAAAGATAACTTTGACTAGATTCGATTATATCTCAAAATGGTGTAGATTAAAAATTAGTTCAATAAAATCAATACAATAAAACTGAAGACTTTAAGGTTTTTGTAAAATGCTAGATATAGGTATATTCAATTTAAATGTTTTTCAGGCGGGGCGGGGCGTTTTTACTAGCAATGTTTGTATGTATATAGGTAAGTAATGTTTGTTCGGGTCAAATCTTGCAACTAAATTGTAAAGAAGTTATCCTCAACCGACAGAGATGAAATTTTGCATACCTGTCAAGTTCCGATGACAATAGAATATTATGGTGAAAGCGATCTGATCTGATGATGGACACGGGAGGTGTATAGCTAACTCCTCGATGGATAACAGTAGACTGGCCGTGGTCAGGCTCATTTTGACACACACAGTTCCGATCACAAATTTTATAAAAGCTAGTCTTGTTTTTTTTTTTTCAACAAATATCTTATTCGTTTTATGAAGATTTAGGTGCAGCCTTAAGCATTTTATTAGTGCACACTCTCCCTACGTTATATTTATCGATTTGGCACCATAAGGGCCATGATTCTAACGTACGTTTAAGTACACAAGTAAAATGGCGGTAGAAAGGTCCGCGACCCCGATTCATGGCTCCTTTAAGGAGTTCTCCCAGAGGTAGATGTATAAGACCAATGACCAATGGGCTGATGCTTACCTCACTCAGTATTGACATCCAATTAGGTAACGTTGCCAGTCTTTTGTCCACCCTGCCTTCGTTGGGTGACTTGAACTAAAAAATACTTATATATTTTATGCCTGAATGCTGTTACTATACAGGGTGTAACATAATATCCATATAAGCCCGGGGAGGGGGTATTCTAAAAATCATGGCGAATAACTTTTATTCCACGACTCTTTACGTAGTTTTTCATTGATGAAATGCCTCGCAAAAATCCTCATATTCCTCCAAAAGTGTACGTAGCACAATATGAGGATGTTACGAAACGTTAAAGTACCTTACATGGGGCTGCCTCATGTTGTGTTAGGTACATTTCTGGAGGAATTTCAGGAATTTCTGGAGGAATTTCAGGATTTTTACGAGACATTTCATGAATGAGAAACTTTGAAATTTAAAAAGTCGTAGAACTAAAGTTATTCGCTATGATGGGTAGAATACCACCTGCCCGGGCTTACAGGGATATTAAGTTACATCCTGTAGATTGAATTTCAATTTTATTATATTGTGGACTCAAATTGTTTTTATATACTGCCATATACTGCCTGTTTTGACGTTTTATACGCTGTACATTTCATCGAAGTTTATACGTTTGTAATTTCGGGCTCAAAATACTTTGGTCGAAGGATGCAACGGATGCAAGGCAGTTCCGTAGTAAAAAAATCTAGGACCACACACAGCCCATTTCTTTTTTAATTGAAAATTGATCAAAAAAAATCGTTCCAGAGGAAGTCGAACACGCGTCTTCGACTGGTAACACCAAAACGGCAATTTAAATTAAATTTTCTCTATAAGTGTGGCTTACACTTGAAAATTTAACAACTTTAGTTTTTGTTTATGATATAAAATAAACAAGTAAAATGGCAGAAAAATTGGGAAAGGTGTGTGAAAAATATGCAACTCATACCAATAAACATTATTGTAAAAAGGTTCAGCCATTTCACACCTCACTTCCGTGAACCTACTCATTGTTATTAATCGCGTATTATGTGCCTAAAGGGCGATGGTGCGTCTCTGGAACAATATTGAAATACGTCTGAAAGGAAGGGTTGGGGTGACTGGCACAACACACAATCTGATCTTGTCTACGGATGAAACCGAGCTGCATGAAGGTTAGGTTTCCTACATCTTATCGCTTAGCCAGTGCTACAATGCAATCACAAATTAGTTTTATAAGAGTTTCAAACTCCCTGACTCAGTGACCCAACACCAGTTTGCATACAAATAAAACCACATTGAAATCGGGGCACCCGTTGCAATCCTAATTCCTGTTCATCGTGCGCTGGGCGAAAAATAACCTTTTGATCTCATGGTGCTTCTAGATGCGGCAAGATGAAAAATAGTTCCCATGAAACAACTTGTTGCGAGCTGATTAAAAGTTTCCAACAATCACAGCTAAGAACCATGTCGTAAATACCATATTTCATTAAAAAAACGCATTTAAATTAGAGCACCCATTCTGGAGCTTCTTGGCAATAAAGAGACACGCAGACAGACAGACAGACAGACACACTATGGCCTCAAACTTATAACGTCCTGTCTTTAGTAAAACAAAAAACTACAAAATAAAACTAATTTACTTAGAAATCTGAAAATTGATTAAAACTCACAGCTCTTGTGGATCTTGCGCTGAACGTTACCATCAGAGATTATAATAAGTACAATCTTTCACCTCTTAAAAGCATGCCTTCTACTTCTCTGTTCCGTCGTAGGTAATATACTCATGAAAACGCAAACAAGGAGAGCCTTCAATTTTTTTCAGAGCAAGATACATAACGAGCTTGCTTCTGAACAGCAAATGGCTCTTGAAGAATCAATACGAGTATGTATAAAATCGTTTCGTGACTGACTTACTGACTGACTGACTGACTGACTAACAACGCACATCCTCAGTCTTAGTGACCTGAAATTTGGTTACCTGAAAATGTACCCTACATTCCTTTTGTGGTCTGGGGGTGAGCACTAAGAAGGAATTTCGGATGGGGCGTTAGGCTATTATAATATATACCTAAATATTATGATGAGGCAAAAACTACGGTACGGACACCGCATGGCTCTGAGGGGAAAACTAATTGCGCTGCTTCTCTTCGGCTTAATGGACGGCTTCGGATGAAGTTTGAAGTTTTCTTATAAATTTGAAGTTCTGTAGGTATGTAATGGCCGCTATTTTGAGGTTCGTTGTATCTTTTATGCGTCTGGACTTGTAAAGCAGTTTTTTTTCCGCAACTAAACTAACGAGTGAGTCCTTTTTGCGTGACGGGTGGAGACTGCTAGTCCAACCACTGAATGTCCACCAGGCTAGTAGCTCGCTGGTGCCTACGCAGGCCTGCCTGTGCATCCTCGGTGTCCCGAGGTAGGTTTTTCTTTGGGACGACACGCTCCTGCTCTCAAAGAGCATATGCGCTGGCGTCTCTTCTTCTTCTAGACAGCCTCTGCACAGGGAACTGTCTGTAATACCCAGTGTAAATAGATGTTTGTTTAGAGAGCAGTGACCCGCGACAGTCCCGATGATACACCGTAGCTTGTCACGTTACAGATTGAGGGGTTTACGGAGTATTTCGGATTTAAATCCGGAAAAACCTCCTTCACCTCAAGTACTAGTTGGAAAGTAGATAAAGGTCTAATCAAATTCAAGAACTTCTGTTTTTACGTACCCTATTAAATTAAAAACCAACATTAGTATGTATTTATGTCCTGCTGGTTAGTCCAACTCAAATGATTCTTTCAACGCTGTGTAAAGGATAATTGGTCCTTACTTTTCGGTAACTAATTGTTTTTTGGAGTTGGTTAAAATAAAGGTAGATAATTTTATAAAACCCCTACAGTATATACCCTCGGCTTTGTTTTATTGCTTTTATATATCAAATTTTTCACCAAATAATATGGACCATTTTAATAAACAATCGAATCTAGGCAAAAAATAGACATAAGTAACTTTGTTTTTATTTTCTATCGAGAAATTATTTTCCTGTCGTATTTCTGGTTCAGTGTTCCCTCTGAATTAGTATCCATGCATTTTTTTTTATACTACTGAATGACGGAACAAGCAGATGTGTTAAGCGGTAACCTCTGTCTATGAACAGTGCATACCTCATAGGACACGTTCACCTAGGATGCACCCTATGTGGCATTGCACTGCGCCCGCCATCCTGAGACATAAAGATGAAAAGTCTCATGTGCCTGTAATTTCACCAACACCCTTACCCTTCCAGCCAGAACACAGCAATGTAAGCACTACTGCTATGCGGCAGAAATAGGTATGGTGGTAGTACTTCCCCGGACGAACTCTTTCACAAAAAAGCTCTACTACTACTAAAATTTTCTAATTTTAATCATTGTATTTGTTGGTCTGTTAAAAATCAAATCTAAGATTAGGAATTTTGTGGCATACCCCACGTTAGGAAAGTAGGTACCTATATAGCGTTATTTCACGAAGTCTCAGTTCGGGGCGAACCACTAGCCGTAATGATTTCATACGTCCGTCTCCTTTACTGTATAAATGGAGATAGACTTGTTTGTATTCCGATTGTGATGTACGTAATGTGACTTATTTACACGGAAAATTTTGTTCGATAACTTATGAAATATTTATTTGGTATCAATTCATCGTGTTCTTCCTTTTATGTATTTATATCTGTATTGATAGAACTGAGCACCTACTTATTCGGTAGGTTGACTTCCATTGACCCTTTCTAAAAGTACCTATATGACATATATATGTCAAGATTTTTAGAAAGGTAAGTACAGCTCATTCTCCGTAAGATGGCACCTGTAAATACTCCATGGCAGGTGCCAATTTACGGTGAACGGTCCGGCTCGTTCACCGTAAGATGGCACCTGTAAAAACTCCATGGCAGGTGCCAATTTACGGTGAACGGTCCGGCTCGTTCACCGTAAGATGACACCTGTAAATACTCCATGGCAGGTGCCAACTTACGGTGAACGGTCCGGCTCGTTCATCGTAAGATGACACCTGTGAATACTCCATGGCAGGTGCCAACTTACGGTGAGCGGTCTGTATGTACTTTTATTTAATTAACTCATCATCAGCAGTTAGACGTCCACTGCTGGACGAGGCCTCCCCCATAGAATGCAATGGAGGGATTTGTCATAATCACCATGCTTGGCAGGCTATCTGGTGATCACAGTATTGGTGTGGAGTACTCAGGTGGATGCCGCTGCCTATCCTCTGCTGTAATCCCTAAGTCAACTTTTACGAATTCCACGGGAGGAGACGGAGGGGTCTATTATTAGGCTGGATACACCATAGCTAACAGATTTATGTGAGTAAGTACTTAATGCTGTTTGCAAAAGTTATTTATTTCGAAAAGTTTTACATCTTTTACGAGAAAACTTGTCAAGCAACTTCTATAACTGCCATTTCAAAAAGGAAGTTATTGACGACACGGTCTAATCCTAATTTTATCCTGGATCAAACTGAGGCAAGTATATCAACAATAAGGGTGCATCTTTATTGATCCCAAGAATTCATCTCACGAGCTAAAAACATCTGTGTCGGTAAAGTATAACGGAACGGAACCTTTAAAAAAAACTGCACCTTTCCCGTGGCACCCCCAGGGGTATCTTTCAGGGGTGTCATGGGTCCCGAATGTCGAAAAAAACTATTATCATTTTGTTTATCTCTTGAGCTTACTAGATGAGGTAGGATTACCTACTTTTTACTTTGGTCAAAGGGATTACCTATATTAGTGACCACCCGGCGAATTCTATCAATTCGGTCTAACAAACAACGCGCACGCATATAAAATTATTGAAGAGTAGGTACTCTAAGTACCTTTATATCTAAACCTTAGTAATCTAGGATTGAGATAGCTTGAAAATCTAGTAGCCTCTCCTGCAGCTTTTCCTGCGGCTTTCTTTTCTCACCAGCAACTTCTATTAAACTTTTTTACTGTGATTACTTCGCTCCTTCGCTTATACTTCGTGGCTCGCTCCGCTCGAACCCTGGTGTCGCTGGCGGCGACGAGAATAATGACCCATAAGGTATCAGGGAGACACAATATCTATTATAGTGAGAGCGATAGCCTGAACATCGGGTCGGAATCTCAATGACCTCTCCTACTCAATGACACTGCCTCCGTTCAGTGAAATGGTTTTTCAAATAGTCATATTGCCATACTCCTGCAATGAAAACAAGGCTATTATTGATTTACCCAAAAGATATGTATCCAAAAGGTCTCGCATTATTTGAGATTGAGGCTATTTTATTTGGTTTTAGGGCCGGCCTACCGATCTTCGGAAAGATAATTTTCCGTATCAAGAGCGGATGCAGTTCAGGAGCATTTATGTAAGTCAACTCTTTTTAACTGTGTTTCAGAGTTTTTCTACTCTTTCTTTACCAAGAAAGTGAAAATCGACTTTTATCAATTAATTTTTAGGGTTCCGTACTTCAACCAAAAAAGAAGAGATCACTTTGTGGTCAGTATGTCTGCCTGTCAAGGCCCTTTTCTCTAAAACGGCTAAAGATGTCAATTAGAAAATGACAAATAAGAAGAACGCTTAGGTACGACTCGTGGAGATTTCCCATACAATCTTCAATACGTCACTGCGTTAGGGGATAAATTTGCGTGTTTTTCTTTTATTCAAACTGTCTCGTCCCACTTCTGGGCAACGATCTCTCCCAAATCCTTTCATCTTATCTTGTTCACATACAGGATTTTAATAATCGAAGCTAAAATAACACATTTAGTGACATTCAAGGGTGAGAAAACAGAGGTCGAAGTTCTGCTTGAACATAATATTTATATAACAATAATATTTATCGTGATCGTTACACATTCAAGTGCAAATAACAGTTGTAAGTAGCTACGTAAATGATAACAGTCACTCATCATTTACTTAGTACCTACAACATACAAGCAAGTAATGTAACCCGTATTTATAGGTTCCTAAGTGGCCGGTTTTTCGCGGCACAAAACACAGACCTAGAACGGGTATTTCAGAAGTTTTGTCAACAAATGACACGGACTTATGGTGTATATAAGATGGTATAAAGGGGTGATTTAGTAGTAGTAGTGAAAGAGTTCGTCCGGAGAAGTACTACTACCATACCTATTTCTGCCGCAAAGCAGTAGTGCTCGCATATTACTATTACTTAGCTCGTGGGATGAATTTCTGGGATCAATACGGAGAATGTGTGATTGTTTGTGCTTGAATGTTGAAATGAATTTTTGTTTACCTATTTGACATCTGTTTTTATTTTTGAATGTGATTTAATTATTTATGAAAAAACTTGGACATACTTTTTTTTTTTTTTTTTTTTAATAGCATATTTAATATGTTTTTTTCTGTAAAAATTAAAATCCTTTTTTATATTTTGAAATTCTTATTGTTAATTTAATATGATTACCCACCTACCTATGTTATGTAAATTGATTGGCCTGTGCCGTTCTAGTTGAATAACTAAATAAATAAATAAATGCACCCACATTGCTGTGTTTCGGTTTGATGGGTTAGGGTGCCGGTGATTTACAGGCACATGAGACTTTTCATCTTTATGTCTCAGGGTGGGGCGGGCGCAGTGCAATGCCACATAGGGTGCGTCCTAGGAGGACGTGACCCATGTGATAATGCACTGTTCATAGGCAGAGGGTACCACTTAACCTCAGGTGGGCTATTTGCTTGACCCGTCATTCCAAGTAGAATAAATATAAAAAAAACACTTGCTCCTAACCCCTGTATTCCTTGTGATCCTTCCCGTAGTCCCAGGAAGGTAGGTACTACGTGTTTTTTTTTACCCTTGTTCCCTCCGAGAAATACTATGCTGCCGAATAAAAATTGTACCTAAGTTAAGTGATTAAGTTAACATTCCTTTGTGTTTCTTTCGAAGTACCAGGAGAGCAGAAATTCATAGATCACAAGTATTACGGTCCTGTAGGAGTCGGACAGACTATTTTTTCGTTGTGTATTTTTCATACATATAATATTCTTCTATTTTGATGGTATTTGGTGTGTGGGTAGATGTGGAGGGGGGGGGGGGGATGGCTGTTTCCATCCCGACACTACCCGTGCGAAGCCGGGACGAGTCGCTAGTTATGAATAATGGCTTTGACTGTATTATAACTTATACAATAATTTTGCCGATTGTAAAACGGAATGCCATTGTTTTTCTTAAAAATTTTACCTTGAACTCATTCGATTCGAGGATTCGAACCATTGATTGGGTTGGGACGAATTAGGTAGGTACTAAGGCTTTCACAAACTGATCTCGTGATTGTGCCCACAACTAACGCAAATGTCATTGTGGCAGTTCTCATGAATGTTAAAATATACCCAAGTCACAACCAGCTTTTCAACCGATACGTGCAACTGTGTATTAAATTTCTACTCATACTAGGGCATGGCAGAACTATGATACCTACAAAACGGGCTTCCTTGGGGCCCTGCTGTATTTCAGGCAGAAATTATTGGTTTCTTGATTATTTTCATTGAATAAGTAAAAAGAAAGTAAGTAAGTTGAGTAAGTAGTATTTTTTAAGAAGAATATTCATAACTTCGTAGAACGTTAATAAAGAAATAATGAGTTTTATTATAAATTTTAATATCTTGAAAGCAATCTTATTATTTATTACTAGCAACTCGCCTCGGCTTCGCACGGGTAATGTCGGGATAGTTTGAAGGTTTTCTCTTTATAATATTAGTGTAGATTTTTAACGGCTTTTTTATGGTAGGTTTTATCAAATCAAATCAAATCAAATATATTTCTTTTAGGCTTATTGGAAAATGTACAAAAACCTAAACAATAAGCCCATAGCAACATAAATACCTTAAAAACTAACATACATATAAAAACACTTTTATTCTACTTTAATGCACACGTGTAGACGGCGACGTATGACGCAACTGCGCGGTTTCTCGTGTCAAGCGTCCGAAGAACCTCCTGAACTTGACACCTCTCGGCCAGAACTCTCCATTCATGAAGGTCGATAGACGGTCAGTCGGCACCCTCACCATAAAGGAAATAAAATTGACATCATGGCGAGACTCCAACTGCTCGACCCTCATGGTTAGCCCTGTCTTCTGCTTGAGGTACTCCACCACTGCTTCGGGCTTCACGGCGTAGTGAACCCGGGACACGTACAGTGGAGTTGTGGGTACCTCCGCACGCAGCAAGCACGGCTGATTCAGATCAGCCGATACGGCAGTTCCGCACAGATTACGGGAAGTAGACTTCCTCTTAATAAGTGATAAGTTTGATTGTGAGGAGATCATTTCTTCCCCATACCTACAAACTATGGAATGAGTTTCCATCTGAGGTTTTCCCGCTTGTTTACCATATGACGACCATAACAATATAACATATGACGATATAACATATTTGACGACCTCTGTGACGCGGCGGGCGAACGTTCGTCTGCGACGCAGGAGGTTGCGGGTTCGATTCCCGTCTCGGAACAAATATTTGTGCGATCTGCAGATATTTGTTCAGGGTGTTCTGGGTATTTTCTATATATAATAAAAAATATCTATCTATGTAATATATTGTATTAAGTAAATCAGTTGTAGTACCCATAACACAAGCTCTGCTTAGCTTGGGGCTAGACAATGTTGTGTGAACTGTCCAGCATTATTTATTTATTTATTAATTTATTTATGTGTCGCTTCAAGAAAAAAAATCTTCTGATTCTTCTAGGTCTGGTTGCGTTGGAACAGGAGTAAATGTAAATTTATTTTTTAAGACGATTCAAAATCGTTTTGATTTCAATGAATAAAATATTTTATGAATTTGACTTTGTTCATAAATTCCTTCAGGGCATACGTAGACACACGCCTTTTTCCCCGAAGGGGTAGGCATACAGCGCATCGACAATACCCCTGGTGTTGCCGGTGTCTATAAGCGACGGTGACCACTTTACATCAGTATGATATATTGCCAAGTTGTTTCATTAAAAAAAAAGTCATTTTAAATATCACCACGCAGGATTGCTCATTGTTTACGTAACGACACAGTACATATTTATCGAATGTATGTTTTAGTATACGTGGGTAGGTATATATATATTTGTTTGTATCAAAGAGCAATGCACAGTGCTTCCAATGTCGTTAAACGTCAATGATTCAGAAGCCATGTGGTTTCCATTACATTGTTTTGGTGTGAAGTTACAGGCACTTCACTCGTTCTTCGTGTCAGTGGTGCGAGCAGGTTTGTATATATTTAATGATATGTGTATTTGTCAAGGTGCTAAAACCATTTTCCCATTCTTCCATATAGTACTCTCCATCCTAAAGCGATGAGACCACCCGTTGTGCATTTCTGTTTTATATATCTGTGTGTTATTACATATTACAGTACAAGATTAGGAAAAAAAAACTGACATCTATATTCTGGCATTTACATTTGGACAACCTCTGTGGCGCGGCGGGCGAAGGTTCGCCTGCGAAGCACGAGGTTGCGGGTTCGATTCCCGCCTCGAAACAAATATTTGTACGATCTACAGATATTTGTTCAGGGTGTGTTTGGGTATTTTCTATGTATAATAAAAAATATCTATCTATGTAATGTATTGTATGTATTAAGTATATCAGTTTAAGTTAAGTATATAAGTTTTTAGTAGTACCTAGTAGAGCTTTTTTGTGAAAGAGTTCGTCCTGGGAAGTACTACCACCATACCTATATTGCCGCAAAGCAGTAATGCTTGCATTGCTGTGTTCCGGATTGAAGGGTATGGTTGCCGGTGAAATTACAGGCACATGAGACTTTTCATCTTTGTCTCAGTGTGGCGGGCGCAGTGCAGTGCCACATAGGGCGCGTCCTAGGTGGACGTGACCTATGTGATAATGCACTGTTAATAGGCAGATGTTGCCGCTTAACATCAGGTGAGCCATCTGCATGAACCGTCATTCAAAGAGGTATAAAAAAATAAAAAGAATACTAGTAGGTACCCATAACACAAGCTCTATTAGTTGGGGCACAGAATAAATAATAGTACTGTTCGTGCTAGATAATGTTGTGTGACCTGACCAGCATTATTTATTATTTAATTATTACCTGTTATGTACAATAATGAGCTTACTATAGCTTTCATCGTATTATACAAGTTATCCAAACCCACCCCGTGATGTGTGGTGTGTTTGATAACAAGGTGTAAAGCTATTTAATTTCCCGCGTCATGTTTACCGGAATAATAATTGCGGTGATGGCGTCTGCGTGTGTCGGATGGCCGTGTCAGTTGCGCACACTGTGCGTTCATTAGTGTTTATGTGAATACTAGCGGTTGCCCGCGGTTTTACTAGCGATATTAAATAAATAAATAAATAATGCTGGACAAGTTCACACAACATTATCTAGCCCCAAGCTAATTCAATTCAATTCAATTCAATTCAATTTATTTATTTCAGACATTGTCCATATTTTGTTAGTCGCGCTTATGATAATGTTAGTAGAGAGACACATTTACAATTAAAAAAATTAAATAAAAACATTTTTCGCAAACCCAACATGCAGGCGCATCCAGTGGTTTGCTATAGGACAGTCCCACCTGCCCGACAACGCGTTCACGATGCTGTTCGGGCTTCCACGGACCCTTCCCCTCATTGACGCACACCTCTTGCGCATGATGCTATGGAAGCCATCAACTCTGCTTTCCGCAAACATGCCAGAGGCGCTGCAGAAACGAGGCCGCCCCACCAGCACCCTGAACGCGTTGTTGTAGCCAGAGCTTTGGGTACTAGATAACTGATATACTTAATATAATACAATACATAAATAGATATTTTTTATTATACATAGAAAACACCCAGAACACCCTGAACAAATATCTGCAGAACGCACAAATATTTGTTCCGAGGCGGGAATCGAACCCGCAACCTCCTGCGTCGCAGGCGCACCATCGCCAGCCGCGCCACAGAGGTCGTCGATATTCTCCTGAGATAATTGAATTCCGCGATTAAAGTACACATACATACATATATAGATACACGCCTTTTTCCCCGAAGGGTTAGGCAGAGCCTCAATGGGCCTCGTTTCACAATGGGTTTCACCATCGTGGAATATAGACGTGACAAGTGGTGAGCTCATCGCCGCAATTGCTTCCCACGACTGACTCGGCTAACGCTTTCTTCCAGTATTAACACATTCCATAATAAGCTAAAGTAAAGCTAAAGTACATACATACATAGACACACGGCTATGTCTGTCTATGTTAATATACACACACCGGCAAAATTAGGAGAACACGAAAGAAAAATGATTTATTTTTATTTACTTGGGTATTTCTGCAAGTGGTGTTAGTCTATGTATTGATAACCTCTTAGGAAATAACATTATGATAAATAATGGTGTTCTCTTATGTTTAAATAAAAGTTATACTCTCTTATGTGTTTGTTAACATTTTTGCGATCTTAATTGTTTTCACTAAGAGTATTGTTTAAATGGTTTTTGTGACTCCTGGATCAATCTACTGTTATTTTTTGAGGAGTTCACATTGTACTGCATACAAAATGAGTGATTTACCTGCAACTGAAGTTGCCAGAGCTGTTACAATGATTGAGGAAGGTGACACCTTACCTACCGTACAGTGAGTATTGCATTGGGAGTGTCGGTATCTGTGATCTATCGCAATGTGCAACGATACAGGCAGACGCATTCTTACGTGCGAAGACAGGGACAAGGCAGAAAGCGGGCAACAAACGCCGTAGATGACCGTTTTATTAAGGTGCAAACTCTGAGAAACCGACGCCAAACTGCTATTCAGACCCAAAAAGTCTTAGAAGAAGTGCGTAACGTGCGTGTAAGTGAACGAACAGTGAGACGACGACTAAATGAAGTCGGTCTCAAGTCATACGTGCCAGCCAAGGTACCGAAACTCGAGGTATGTCATCGAGTAGCCAGATTAGAGTTTGCTCGACAGCACCGTGATTGGACAGAAGAGTGGAGGCGAGTTTTATTCAAAGATGAAAGCCGCTTTTGCGTAAATTTCATATATGGGAGGGAGAGGATGTGGCGGTATCAAGGGGAACCAAGCGAACTTTACCGAAACAGTGGCATATGGTGGAGGCTCAGTAATGGTGTGGGGCGGCATATGTTTGGGAGCACGTACGGAGCTGGTTGTTATTGAAAATGGGTCTCTGACAGCACTCCGATACATCTCAGAGATCCTGGAGCCTCAAGTAATGCCTTTTGCCCCTTTTATAGGCGAAGATTTTGTGTTTATGCACGATAACGCTCGGCCCCACACAGCGAGCCTGGTGCGCGATTACTGTAATGAAGTTGCCATTACGCAACTGGATTGGCCAGCACGTTCTCCTGACATGAACCCTATTGAACACGTTTGGGACCCCATCGGAAGAAGGGTACCTACATCAAAAAATCCCAACTCCCAAGAACGTTGAAGAGTTAAAATTGGCCTTAGTCGAAGAGTGGGAGAATTTGCCCCAAGAATTGTATTAACTTCTTATTGATAATATTAATAATAAAATCCAAAAAACCCCAAAAATATACAAAATTCTTGAAAAATTTCACATTTTGCCTTTGTGCCCCTAATTGTGCCGGCGTGTGTAGTTAGTTATGGAAATAAACGGCTATATCAATACATAGCCTAAATCAAAGTAGCTTTACGCGTCTGTTAGTATATCCGCTAAGTCCTCCTAAACCACGCAACGGATTTTGATGCTGTTTCCAAACAAAACTAAACATTTTGCTCAACAAAATATACCAGAAGAACATAAGCCTTGGCCAATCTATACCTATATAAGAGCTGATGACTGACTGACTAACTGACTTATTGATTCATCATCACCGAGCCGAAACCGCTGGACCTAAAAAGCTGAAGTTCGAAGGGTAGGTTACTTTTATAGCAAAACCACCCACTAAGAAGGGTTTTTTGTAAATTAAATCTCTAAGGGGGTGAAAAGGGGTGCACACCAAATGAAAAGTCGTATTCCATTAACTTACAAACATTAAACTTTGAATTAGTATGCTTCTATACAAATAATAAAAGAATTAAAAAAAACGAATGACCCCAAAAGAGGGTGCGATGGGGTGTTAAAGTTTGTATGGGAACTTATTAACGCGTGGTTCGTCTTGCTTGAAACTTGGTATGGGTACCAACTTACACACAATACAGAATAGTTAAACACATACTACAAATTATTTATTCTGTGCACATACTTTCGAATTTTTTAAAATAACCTAAATGCATGAAATTACAGGCACATGAGACTTTTCATCTTTATGTCTCAGGGTGGCGGGCGCAGTGCAATGCCACATAGGATGCATCCTAGGTGGACGTGACCTTTGAGGTAATGCACTGTTCATAGGCAGAGGTTACCGCTTAACATCAGGTGGGCTTCTTGCTCGTTCCGTCATCCAAGTAGTATAAAAAAAAAAAAAAAAAATGCCTACCTACTAAATCAGACTTTTATTGACCGAGCGAGCGAAGAGAGAGATGAGATCTACCAAGCACGGAGTGATGATTATGGTTTTTTAGCATCAACGCATGCATGAAATCAAACCTGATCCATGATCCTTTTATCTTTTGAAACTCCATTGAAAAACTAAATCGTTTTCAGTAACAAACGCTGCAACGAATCGAACAATAAAATTTAATATGGCATGGCGTATATTAAAAGCCATCTCGTTAAATACCGACGTAGGCTATTCTATATACCCACCATTAGGGTTAGATAAAGGACACCCAGAAAGACGGACAGACAATTTACAAAACCAAATCTGAATACCGTTGTGCATAGCGCATCAGTTTCATATCTTTGCGTGATAGTAATATTGCAAATATTAGCGTTATTTATGTTAACAAAAACGAGTCGAACTCTCGTGAAGAGGGTTCTGCACAATTAGGCTACCATATTATCCACAAGACCAATTATACTTTATTAGTCCTCGGTGAAATTAGGCAACACATTTATACTCATTTTCTCCACGAATATTTTCCGTTTCCCGTGGGAATTTAAAGAATCAGAGTTACCTATAATTTAATGAGATTTTACTCGGTATTTAAAAACAAAATTGGGCTTAGTATTTCATAAAAAAAAGTGGGAAGGGAATTATCGATTTTGGTATATGTTATTTATTCATATTAACACGGGTATTTAAAGCGCTGACCAGTCAGCCCGCGTCCACGATTGTTTCTATTTTCTATTCTATTCTATGTATCAAATTTGATATTTTCTTCCAGTAGACTCTGAGAAAATACAGACAGACAGACACGAGAATGATCCCATAATGAATCCGTTGCTATCTGAGGTACAGAAAAAATTTAAGGTTCAACCTTAAATTTATTGGCCTTCATCTTCTAACATGGCATTGGTTCTTTTCTAGCCTTGCGCTATGTGACTCTGGATGGAGAATATGAGAGATGCGTGAAAAGCCGGACTAATCCGACTTATGCCGGCAGTGTGCCGCTCTACCCTCCACCCGTCCACCCACGCATTTGAAAGGTTATAAGGGCAAACTATTGATGCATTCTCCCTCACGCTGCATTGTGTTTGTGAATCTCACGGAGAAAAGGTTTCACTGACGTCATATGAATATGAAATACTCGTCTGAAGTTATAATCGCATTACTGTCCTTTGAGGCACGTTGGACGCCTGGGGGATTATGGTGTAATATGCATAGACCTAGCCGTGGTGTGTCCGCCCTAAGAGTAGACCCCTCCGTCTCCTCCCGTGGATGTCGGAAAAGCCGACTCAGGGATTAAACCGGGGAGTTACTCAACACTAATACTGCGATCACCAATCCGTCTGCCGAGTGTGATGGTTATGGCAAATCCCCCATTGCATTAAATGGCGGAGGCCTCGTCCAGCTGTGGACGGCTAAAGGCTGTTGGTTACGATCATAATGACGCATAGATATACACGAGCACTTTATTCGTGGGTATATTCTATAGAATATGCGACTGATTAAATAGTTTTGCTTGCTTTTAAGAAAGTAGGTAAGGTAAGTACAGTAGGTTATTTAATGTATACGATTTCAATGAAAATTTGTTACAAAATCTGTGCTTGAGTCTCGATTTAGGTACGCTTGAGCATAGTTCTTAACACGGGCCTAACAGCCCAAACCATAATTTTAATTTCCTTGATTAAAAAAACATATATAGAATGTGCTTCTAATGTAAATATATCTGTTACCTAGTACCTACCTACTCATCATCGTACGCTGATAAAATTAATGAGAGTAACAACGCTTTTTGTTCACTCTTCATTTCGCAAGCGTTATTCTGTTACTTTTTAACTTATCCGAACTTTACTGAGTTAGACGGTTAGTGACGGAATTTGGCTGTTGTCATCGTATAAAAAGATACTGAGAAAAACTAGTTACATTAGTAACGAGAATGAGTTATACCGAACTTTGTTATACCTTTATGGCAATAAATCGGACATTTATGGAAACACTTTATATTGTCAGCCGTTTTACCAAGAACCCATTTACTATTTATGGGCAAATAAATAAAATAGAATATCCTATACTATTAAACAAGCAAGGAGTTGTAGGTATATTTGTTACTCACGTTCTCGAAATTCGATAAATCTTGCTATATGGCGAAAAATTGATTTAGCTACATCTCTGGAAAAACGCGATTGTCCACAAAAAATATTTTTTGTTTATAGTCCCTATTCACTAATCTATGTAAGTCACAGAATATTGAGTAAGTCGCTGTTCATCGGCGGCGCGAACGAAATCGAATTTCAAAAATTAAAAGGACAATACTGGCTGAAGACAGACATGAAAGATTGTAAGATATATTTTAACTTAACCATGGACGTAGTATACAAACTTAACTTACTAAATACCTACGATAAGTTTCATTTGAAAACAGCTTAAACATTTTTAATGGCTCTATTTTTTTCATACATTAATATAGGTACCTTACAACCGAGACCTTTGTGCTTCCAGATGGAGCACAAAGGTCTAGAAGGCAGATAATACTCAATACCCCACTTAATAACAGGCTGCTGAGATATACCCCTGTTACAGAATACAGACAGACAGACGAAAGGTGTCGTAGGTTTTATAATACCACGGTTTATAAATCCAAAACTGTGGTAACAGAGTCCCGTTTAGAACCTTTCAGGAGGGCTTAGTACAGGTTTGTAATTTGGAACCACTCGGAATAACGAAAACCGAATTATGAGTCGAAATGTCGTTTTTGTATGTAGAAAATGCTTACCGCCCCTAGCGGACTTGTTGAGAAACTCTTTAAAACCATAAATAAAAACACTTTAAGACTAGCAGTTCGATTGTCGGTATACCGAATACAAAACTTAGACAAACCTGTACGAGACCCTCAAAACCACAAAAAAATTACCTAGGTACCTTAAAGTTTTAGGTAAATAATTTTGTGCCTGTGTATTTTTTCTATTCGACTCGTATCTATATGGTTTCAGTAATTTCCTTGAAAAATAAATATGAATTAAAAAGTTTGTGAGGCTTCATGGTCGGCCATTATTATTTGGTTTGACGTTTTTCACGATTTAACAAAAGCTCGAAACTAAATTTAATAAACAAGGATGTTGTAAAAATAATAATATAAAATGACGTCCCAATTTATAGTTCGCGGCTCGCTCCGCGTGCTGTTGTTGTCGTATCTTTTTGCAATCTATCGCTTCTAAAATCAAAAATATACTTTTTTATGGGGCGGCCCATCTCAAGCACCTGAGACGTGGAATTCAGGAAACTATAGAACACGCTACGAAAAAAACTAAATACTCGTATGAGGAATTTTGGAATCCTGACTAGAACGTATAGGAAATCGTTGCTTCCTGGCTATTGAGTTTTACATAATAACTCAATATTCCTGGCAAATACATTTTGCTCTAGTTGGTATACAATATAACCTCAGGCAGCATTTATTGTTTTTTTTAGTAATCATCCCAAGCTGGTCATTAGCATGGCGTCATGTTTGTCCTGACGTCACTAATTAATTAATTATTTTTTGATAAGCCAAACATTATTAAGCGCAGTAATGCGAAGCCTGTGGTTGACCGCAGGTTTAAATGGTATTTCGTGGTTAGAATGACTTATGTGTTTGGCATAGCACACTGCCTTAGTCGGCTTTTGCCGAACTTCTTTGTGATGTGTCGTGATGGGTCCGGCCTAAGAATAGACCCCATCCCGTGGATGGCGGACAAGATACTGAATGTACTCTTTTAAGAGCAAGACATAACTTCTCTTCTCTTCTTAAGGGGACATCTTACTCTTGCTCTTTAAAGAGTATGTTCAGTTTTTGGTAATAATTTAAATACGCCATCCACGGGATGGTGGTCTATTTTTAGGCCGGGCAAATCACGGCACAACCACACGAAGAAGTTCGGCAAAAGCCGACTAAGGGATTACTCCAGGGGATGGACAGCAGCATCCACGTGAGAACTCCTCATCAAAACTGCGATTAACAATCCGCCTGCTAAGCGCCTCCCTCATGGCATGCTATGGGGGAAGCATCGTCCAGCAGTGAACGTATAAAAGCTACCGATGATGTTGCCCTTTTCATTTTTCGTTTGCATTTTGTTTGCCACACAACATTTTCTTTATTTTGATCTATGTAGAGATGATTTCATATTGTATTATCATATCCCAAAACTTTGACAGTTATTACATAAGTGAACGGGAAATTGCCTAGCATTTCCTGAAAGTAGTTCTTAGATACTTGCGAAGAAAAATATTTTATAACCTAGGCCACAAATTCTGAACAAAGAAGTCAAGGTTTTGCTTTGATAAATGTGTTTACCGCCTCGGTTTCTGTATCTCGCCCAAGATAAAGTGATTCAGAAAATATTATTGAAAATGAGTTGATGGTGGAAATCTTTGGATTTCTGTTCTTTCTCTAAAATACCTACTTCAAACTTATCTGCCGATCTTCAATAGGCAATTTGAGGTCAAAACTGAATTGTGAATCTAGGCAGAAGCACAGAATATTAAAATAGTTTTTTTTATCTCTACGAATGACGGAACAAACAGATGGCCCACCTGATGTTAAGCGGTAACAACCACATAGGTCACATCCACCTAGGACGCGCCCTATGTAGCATTGCATTATTTAAAATTAAGAGATTCCCACTTTTTAACTAAAACTTCAAAAAAGGAGGAGGTTCTCAATTCGTGTTTTTTTATGTTTGTTACCTACCTCTTATTTTAGATGTTATTTATTTTGTTTGTAACGATATATAAAATAGTCTAGCCTGTGTCACCCGGACCAAAATATTGAATCGATTGACAAGTCATTCATCAAAATCGGATGATTAGTTTAGGGCTTAAACTAAACTTTAGGCGCTACGGTGAAACATCCATTTTAGCATAGCCGTAATCGGGTAATAAAGCAATGCCCCGGGATCATTCTTAGTGTAAAAAGAAAGCATTTGGGCCAAGATAAATTATTGATTGCCCCCTACCACAACAGGGCTGTGCCTGTGGAATAAAAAGACCCTTGGTAAAATGCCAACCATGAAAAGAATAGCCCAGCTACAGACAAAATATTATGGGTCTATGGATTGCGCACATAGCTTTTGCTTAGATAAAGCCTAGCATTAAATCATTGCAGGTTATTGTAACTCACAGGTTATCTAGGTTAATTTTTAAAGAACTGTGACATTATTTAATGACAAGAATATTATATACATATTCTTGTTTACTAGTTTCTTCTTCGTTTCTTTTTTTAATGGCTTCTAGAATACTCCAAACAATTTCGCTAATGTCAGTGAAAACATTAGTCAAGTCGTCAACAGTCTCCGTTTAGTCATAACACAGTTTAAATGGTCTACTAGTTTTGGTTTGAAAAAAAAACAGATTATTCCCTACAGCCAACTGACTGTAGGGAATAATCTGTCATTTTTGAAAGAAACGGCATTATTTTTATTTAACTACATTTTAATGTGTTTTTTCGAGTTATTATTTCGTGTAATTTTGGTGGCATTTTAAACGGTGTAACTTGGATAAATAGCACATGTGTGATGTAGCGAAATGTGTATTGCGTGTCTTTTCGAAATGGTGGATTTATCTCTGTAAAAACTCTGCTTTTCTGCCACCATTTAAACTGGGTTATGACATGATGGAGACTCGTAACCCAATGAATAATTTTATCACTTGACATTTGCGAAATTGTTTGGAGCACTCATCAGAAGCCATTCGAAGAAGAGAAGAAGAAGAAGTAGTTTTGGTTTCACAAGAGTCGTAGATTGCTCGATGGTCGTAGACAGTCTATCTATACGTAGTTACTGTTATAACTACATCCATGTTACTGTTGACGTATTTTCGTATACTTAGTAGAAATTTCTTGAAATAAAAGTTTTTTTGGAATATAAAACGATATAAACAATAAATAATGAGCATCCAGTATTTTCCAGTCTACCTATCACACCAGAGTAGGTACTATACATTATTCAATTTACAAATGATGTGCATATATTTTTCGAGTCTGAGTTTAGATTTTGAATTGGTAAATAACGATCCTCAATTATTAATTCAGCCCTTTTTACCCGACTGCGCCAGAAGGAGGTTTATGTTTTTTGAGTGTATCTATCAAAATATATAAAATCGTTGCGTGACTGACTGACTCACTGACTGACTGACTGACTGATCAACGCACAGCCTAAACCGTAAGTCCTAGAGATCTGAAATTTGGAGGGTACGTTCCTTTTGTGGTCTAGGGGTGCACTAAGAAAGGAATTTCCGATACTCCCGCTCTAAGGGGTCCAAAATGGGCTTTTAATATACAACAAAAAAGCTCTGTATTTCAGAAACCGTTAGCAGTAGAACCTTGAAATTTTACATGGAGATTCCTCAAATAAAATAAATAAACACGTGTTTCAGCGATTCCTGAAATTTTCCTGAAAAATGGAAAGGGATCGTTTTCTATGTAAAAAAAAAAAAAAAAATAGTTTTTACAACGCACAGCCTAAACCGCTGATCGTAGAGACATGAAATTTGGACAGTGTATTCCTTTTAGGGTGTAAAGGTGTACTTAGAAAGGAATTTGGAAAATTCACCCTCTTAGGGGTTCAAAAAGGGCTTTTAACGTATACACTTTGCGTTTTGCAACGCACATTCTAAACCGCTGGACCTAGGCACATGAAATTTGGAGGATGTATTCTTTTTTGGGTGTAGGGGTGTACTTAGAAAGGGTTTTTGAAAAATCACCTTGGAAGGGGTCCAAAATGGCTTTTAATGTAAAACTAAAATGGTTCGTAATTCGGAAACCGTTGGTAGTAGAACCTTGAAATTTTACATGGAGATTCCTCAAGTAAAATTAATAAACACATGTTTCAGCGATTCCTGAATTTTTCTTGAAAAACGAAAAGGGAACGTTTTTTTGTAAAAAAATAAATAAACTTTAGTTTTTACAAACAGCTGGTCGTAGAGACTTAAAATTTGGAGAGTGTATTCCTTTTAGGGTGTAAAGGTGTACTTAGAAAGGAATTTGGAAAATTCGCCGTCTTAGGGGTCCAAAATGGGCTTTTAACGTATACCCTTTGCGTTTTGCAACGCACAGTATAAACCGCTGGACCTAGGCACATGAAACTTGGAGGATGTATTCTTTTTTGGGTGTAAGGGTGTACTAAGAAAGGGTTTTTGAAAAATCACTTTGGAAGGGGTCCAAAATGGCTTTTAATGCAAAAACTAAAAAGATTCGTAATTCGGAAACCGTTAGTAGTAGAAACATTAAAATTCACAGGTTAATTTAAAAAAAAAAATATGCTCAACATAAGTTTCAGCAGTACCTGAAATTTAGCTGAAAAAAGGAATGGGAACATTTTCTTTGTAAATAAATACACTTTAGGTTTTAGCCAAATTTCAGCGTATTTAGACAATTTCAAAGTTAGTTTCACGGTGAGGTCATTACGATCAAAATATTTTCAGGACCTCATGGTTAAAATGGGACCCCTAAATTGAAAAATATGAGTATGATGTCGTTTCATAGGTCATGTTACGGTGTCGTTGTTGAGATTAAAACATTTTCAGGCCCTCAAAGTTAAAATGGGATCCCTAAATTTAAAAACTTAAGTATGGTGTAATTTCAAAGGTAGTTTGACGGTATCTTACAAAATATAAGAGACATAGTCAAGGAAAAAACAGTTAAAACAGTTCCTCTACCCCCCCCCCCCCCCTCCCCTCCCGCCCCTTAATCCTATAGCCATAATGTAGCTTTCTATGGGTTAAATAACTTTTAAAATTGGTCAAGTCGTTTTTGAGTTTATCCATTACAAAAAAAAATACAAATACGCGAGTGAAGCCGCGGGTAAAAGTTAATAAACCATAGCCTATGTTACTTGCTGATAATGTAGCTTTCTACAGGTGAAAGAATTTTTAAAATCGGTTAAAACGGTTTTTAGTTTATCCAATACAAACAAAATTATTTTACACCTTGGGTTACATTATTTGAGTTTTAGTAAGGATCCCTTATTTTTTGGAAATATTATATAGCCTATGGTACCCGGGAATAGTGGTAGCTACCCAACAGTGAAATATTTTTTCAAATCGGTTCAGTAGTTTCGTAGCCTATTCAATGCGAACAAACAATCAAATCTTTCCTCTTTATAATATTACAGATTGTGAGATTTGCGAGAAATAACTGCGCGCGGGAGAATAAATTACATACATACCACATATTAAGTAATAGTTACCGAGTTTACATTAGCGGTGCGCGCAGTAAATTTTCAGCGTATTTTCTACTAAGATTACACACACACTTAAGTCAAGCAAAAAACCAGTTATAGTTATTATTATTTACTATGGATAAAATAATATAACGCGTACGAAGTCGCGGGTAACAGCTAGTGTATGTATATTTCTATAACACGCTCTGTAGCCTAAACGGCTTGATAGATTTTATTATTGACGACCTCTGTGGCGCGGCTGGCGACGCGGACGGTTCGCCTGCGACGCAGGAGGTTGCGGGTTCGATTCCCGCCTCTGAACAAATATTTGTGCGTTCTGCAGATATTTGTTCAGGGTGTTCTGGGTGTTTTCTATGCATAACAAAAAATATCTATCTATGTAATGTATTATATTAAGGTGAATGCTCACGTTTGCGGCGCGAGATTCAAATTTTTTGGTGTTTTTTGCCCTTTACAGGTCATCAACACTTCTTCAGATGACGAAAGTTGAGTTCGCGACAACTAGCAGACCTAACACACATGTTTTAATTGATTGTATCTCATAAATATCATCAGTTTAGCTACGATACCCCTAAACAAACAAAAACACTGTAAAAATCTGTTTAGGGGTATCATAGCTAAACTGATGACATTTATGAGATACTATCAATTAAAACATGTGTGTTAAGTCTCCTAGTTGTCGCGAACTCAACTTTCGTTATCTGAAGAAGTGTTGATGAGCTGTAATGGGCAAAAAACACCAAAAAATTTGAATTTCGCGCCGCAAGCGTGCGCATCCACCTTAAGTATATCAGTTATCTATTACCCATAACACAAGCTCTGGCTTAGCTTGGGGCTAGATAATGTTGTGTGAATTTGTCCAGCCTTATTATTATTATTATTATTAGCTTGAGAGGTGTCGTTAGGTTCGTCTTAATTGTGTGAGTGACAATTTTTGTATATCAAAATTATTCAAGCGGTGAGTTTTTTAAAATTAATTTTACTTGTTACAATCACATGAGCGGGTAATTACGCTGTTAAATAAAATAGGAAATAAAAATACTTACACTATTTCACTAGTGAGAGTCACTAGAATATGTTGTGAGGAGCGTAGCGACGAGTATGGTTTGAATAGTGAGTGTAAACAAACACACGAGTCGAGCAAAGCGTGCCACGGTAGCGGTCCATGAGTTCAAGAACGTTTTTCTCTACAAAAAATTAGATTACTGCTCAATTGTTTATTCATGGTTTCTTGTCATTAGCTTATTCGTTCCTTATCGCTCAAAACTATCAAAAGTTCTCAATTTGTTTTTGAATGCTCGAAGTTGTTAAGTTTATGTGTATTGAAAATGCAACTCGGTTAAATATTAGTTCATAGGCAGAGGGTACCGCTTAATATCAGGTGGGTCATCTGCGTGATCCGTCTTTCCAAGTTGTATAAAAAGATATATGAAATATGAAACACCGGAAATGTTAAAGCACAAGTGTTAATAGTTAATGTTTGTATCCAAATTACTTGGAAAGATCAAACTAAAAAATGTTCAATTGAAAAACAAGATAGCACTCAACAGCTCCTCAGAATTTCAATCAAATTAAACCGAACCGTAACATTGTCTTGGACAAATATCAATGAAGAAGAAATTGCTTTTCGTAGCTAGTATTGTTTTATTATTGCAAATAGCAAGACATGGAATGCGTATTATTGGTTGGCGTAGACGACGAGAGTACCTAGGTACCATCAATAGGGTGTATTTGTCGCAAGAAAATTAGATGTCTGATCATGTGCGGTCCAATTATATTCCATTCTTTGGTAAAGTCAAATACAAAATTTGGTTTAACCTACTTGTTTATGTTCTTAGGCTCTTAATATCAATTAGCAGTTTAATGTACAATTGCATGTTTAAACCATTTCTGTCAATTGACAAAAGTAGTTTAAACTTTAAACTGCTACTAATTTTTATTTTTTTATTTTTTTAACACTGATGTTACGGGCCTTAGGGTTCTAAGTTCTATCCCACACCCACTAATATCATATAACAGGCCTTATGGTTCTATCCCACTCCCATTAATATCATAAATGTCAAAGTTACGATGTTTAGATGTTTGGATGTTTGTTACTCAATCACGCCGAATCCGCTGAACCGATTTTGATGAAATTTGGTTCACAGGTAGATGGTGACCTGGATTGAGCTATAGGCTACTTTTTACCCTGCTAAATTGCATGCGAAGCGTCGGGCGGTCACGTGTATGCACAAATATATATGTGTTGTCAACAATTGTTCTTTATTGATACTTAGTTTAAATGTTATCTTTGCTTCTTTTTGTTATTTACGAAAAACCAATTGTCTGAGTATAAAATTAACTCCTTCCTGGTGTAAATCATTTGTTCTCGTGAAACTCGCAACTCCATACGTAATTGTCAAGTTATAGGCATGTAAATAGGCAGTGCGTCTGATATTTATTTGTTCTGAGGGCGCCGGCCGATGTCTGCGCGTCTGTCTCAGCCAGGGTCAAGGCTCTGCCGGCTCGTGTAACTTAATATGTAAACTTGAATACAATTATAGGCGGATTGGTCGTACGTACGTAATAATAGGGTAATGTTGGTTTATTATTAAGATATTATTTACCATAAGGTACACACCATAGGAAACATTTAAATACTTTTTAAATGATTTACCTATGTACTAGGTTTGTGATGAGTTGAAGACGCGAGAGAAAGCGATTTTGAAAAACCAGCCAAGGCGAGTTGGACTCGTATATGAAGGGTTCCGTACCAATGTACAAGATAAATAACATAATTTACTTTTTAAGGTGAAGCAAAAAACGAGTTTTTATTTTAAAAATATAAGTTATTTGGCAATAGATACACAATGAAAATTTCAAATTTCAACTTTTCTATTACGGTTCATGAGACCGTATGGTTCCGCTGACAGACGGACGGACGGACAGCGGGGACGCTTAGTAATAGGGACCCGTTGGCACCCTTTGGGCACGGAACCCTAATATTGCTGGAAATTGTAACTCATTGGTAATCATCATCATCTCACTGCTTTAGACTGCTGTTTTTTTGCTTATTGCCGACTAAGGGATAGGCGGAAGCATCCACCTGAGTACTTGCCACTGCGATCACCAAGTGCGAACACCTATAATGATCATAGAATTGAAATCACCGTGGCTTGGTATCATTTTAGGAAAATTACGACTGTACACCACGTACTTTACTGTTACAATGATGACGTTTATTTGTGCGATATGAATATTTCGCTCAACCCACTCGCTCACGCATCGCGCGTGATGTATGTGCCGTTTCTATCTCACCGGGCTAATAAACTATACATCATTGCAAACTTATTCATGACTTATCGCGATTATTGGCTCACTGTACAGTGAAATATCGTTGCGATAGCGGCAATAGGTTCTATAGGTATATCACAGTGATAGGATCTAGTGTCAATACTCGTATATACCTAGAACTTTTAGCGTCGATGCGTAATTTCTTTTATGAAAAACTCTTTCCAAAATACAAACAGATCAAAACATATCCGACCTCTGTGACGCGGCGGGCGAACGTTCGCCTGCGACGCAGGTGGTTGCGGGTTTGATTCCCGCCTTGGAACAAATATTTGTGCGTTCCGCAGATATTTGTTCAGGGTGTTCTGGGTATTTTCTATATATAATAAAAAATATCTATATATGTAATATATTGTATTAAGTATATCAGTTCTCTAGTACCCATAACACAAGCTCTGCTTAGCTTGGGGCTAGATAATGTTGTGTGAACTGTCCAGAAATATTTATTTTATTTATACATTTAATAAAAGCTTGTGAAGGTAAAAGGAATTGTAACTTTGGGAAGTGGTCACTTTGGGCGGTGGTCATATTGGGAAGTGGGCATTAGGTACGGGACGAAACGATTTATTTTGAAACATCCCATCTGAAAACCGCTTACTTATTCGCAGAAATCTTTATTTGAGAACTTGAAATATACCTGCCTAATTGTATTATTACTGGATACTAAGAAACGGTTCTTGTTCGTTTTTTCCCGAATGACGGATTGGTATTTCTCGGTACGTTCACGACGTATCCTTGCCAAAATGTTCAGTGACTCTTATCTTCGAAACGAATATTATAGATCATTAATTTTATTTCCAGTCATAAAGCTAATGTTATTTAGAAAGCTCTTTAGATTTATTATAGTAGATAGGTGCATAGTTCAAGTTTAATTACCAAATCGTCTGACGCGACAGAGCTGGAAGCGTCTCAACTAATTTGTAGATAGTTGTAGCGTTTTATAGTTACAAAGTTATGTGTTAACTTTGTCTATGGATCCTATTAAATTGTGTATACCGTAGTTTACGCATTTTAATTGCGTACGGTAAGTGATGCTCAATAAGTGATTGCTTTGGTGATGCAGTACCTACTGATTTAAATAGAGCTATCATTAAGGGCTCGCACAGTTATTTTGTTTGTTTTGTTGTTTTGTTTGTTGTTTTTGTTGATTTTGTTGTTTTTGTTGTTTTGTTTTGTTGATTTGCAACTCTTGCAAATCATTATTTAGAAACTTATAAACCCTTCTTTGCCTTTCATCATCATGAACCTATTGCAGTCCACTGCTGGACATAGGTCTCTCCCACGGCGCGCCACTGAGCCCGGTCTTCGGCTCTCCTCATCCAGTTTCTGCCAGTCGTGCAAGTCGTCACTCCACCTAGCCAGAGGGCGCCCTACACTACGTTTGCCAAGACGCGGTCTCCACTCAAGAACTCGTTTATTCCAACGGTTATCGGTTCCTCTGCAGACATGACCGGCCAGCTGCCACTTCAGCTTGCTAATCTTCTGGGCTATGTCGAGAACTTTGGTTCTCTGTCGGATAACTTATCCTTCAGAGAGACTCCAAACATAGCCCTTTAGACCCGTCCCACCGTGTGTGTCCGCGTTTCAGCTCCCTAAGTCATAACTAGTAAGTCGCACAGGCATTGTAAAATGGGCGAAGAGAACACTTGATGAAGTTTTGCAAACTTTGTTAAACAGCATATAAGCTAGCGATATCTGTTCGCGTAACACTAGAAATAGTGAACGTTTGTAACCGAATTTACTGCGAGAAAGGCACTTTAAAAAAAAAAACACCCAAGTGCGAGTCGGACTCGCGCACGAAGGGTTCCGTACCATTATCTATAAAAACGGCAAAAAAAACACATTTGTTGTATGGGTGCCCCCTTAAATATTTATTTTATTCTGTTTTTTAGTATTTGTTGTTATAGCGGCAACAGAAACACATCATCTCTGAAAATTTCAACTGTCTAACTATCACGGTTCTTGAGATACAGCCTCGTGACAGACGAACAGACAGACAGACAGACGGACAGCCGAGCCTTAGTAAATGGGGTCCCGATTTACCCTTTGGATATTGAACCCTAAAAACTGCTATAATATGACTTAGAAAAATTATAATTAGCAACCTAATAATATTAATGAGCAACCTTTTAAGATCTCTAAAAGTATGCTTGATGAGTTTACATTAACATAGAAGTAGCTTACTATTTAATTATAATTAGCAACCTAATAATATTAATGAGCAACCTTTTAAGATCTCTAAAAGTATGCTTGATGAGTTTACATTAACATAGAAGTAGCTTACTATTTAATTATAATTAGCAACCTAATAATATTAATGAGCAACCTTTTAAGATCTCTAAAAGTATGCTTGATGAGTTTACATTAACATAGAAGTAGCTTACTATTTAATTATAATTAGCAACCTAATAATATTAATGAGCAACCTTTTAAGATCTCTAAAAGTATGCTTGATGAGTTTACATTAACATAGAAGTAGCTTACTATTTAATTATAATTAGCAACCTAATAATATTAATGAGCAACCTTTTAAGATCTCTAAAAGTATGCTTGATGAGTTTACATTAACATAGAAGTAGCTTACTATTTAATTATAATTAGCAACCTAATAATATTAATGAGCAACCTTTTAAGATCTCTAAAAGTATGCTTGATGAGTTTACATTAACATAGAAGTAGCTTACTATTTAATTATAATTAGCAACCTAATAATATTAATGAGCAACCTTTTAAGATCTCTAAAAGTACGCTTGATGAGTTTACATTAACATAGAAGTAGCTTACTATTTAATTATAATTAGCAACCTAATAATATTAATGAGCAACCTTTTAAGATCTCTAAAAGTATGCTTGATGAGTTTACATTAACATAGAAGTAGCTTACTATTTAATTATAATTAGCAACCTAATAATATTAATGAGCAACCTTTTAAGATCTCTAAAAGTACGCTTGATGAGTTTACATTAACATAGAAGTAGCTTACTATTTAATTATAATTAGCAACCTAATAATATTAATGAGCAACCTTTTAAGATCTCTAAAAGTACGCTTGATGAGTTTACATTAACATAGAATTAGCTTACTATTTAATTACTTCTGAATCTGTATTCTCATTATAACTAGTTTTTTTAACCACCGACGCAAAAATGACGGGGTGTTATAAGTTTGACGTGTCTGTGTGTGTGTGTGTGTGTCTCTGTGTGTGTCTGTCTGTGGTATCGTAGCTCCCGCACGGATGAACCGATTTCGTCTTTTTTTTGTTTGGAAGTTGTATTTGTCGGGAGTGTTCTTAACTATGTTTGATCAAAATCGGTTCAGCCGTTTCATTGTGTAGAGAGTTTTTTTAATTTTTACAAAATTAATTACTTGTTATTACTTTTGTTTGCTATCCTACTTTATAGCGGAATATGGATCTAATATTTTAATATAAACAAATATGTACTTATTTTAAGCAAATAAAGTAACTAAATATACTATTTAATATCAGATAGGTACATTTTAACCATACATATCGAGTAAGACAAATAAAATAAACAAAGTGAAAAACTGCAACATAGACTTCCGCTTTTATTTATTACCTACTTCTAGAATTTCATAGCCACTAACAGCAGCTAACATTATTAAGGTATCAAATAAAATATTGAAACGGCAGAGAACTACTCAATTAACCTTTAGTTTGCAATCTGCTGAGGAGCCTCCCGCCTCCGCCTCCTACGCTCATCTTCTGAGGAGCCTCCCGCCTCCGCCTCCTACGCTCATCTCTCTGAGGAGCCTCCCGCCTCCGCCTCCTACGCTCATCTCTCTGGTCCTACTAGTCTACAGAATACTCGATATAAGACTCTAATAGGCCTCCAAAGCAATCTAGAATTCCTAGTGAGTAATGAACGCTGGTATGAGTAATGAAGCAGTGATGACAGAGCTAGAGCAATGTGGGATGTATTCTTCGATCAAGAATACAACTAGATGTCAGGTCGGCGCAAAAACTACGTCTCAGTGAATAACAGCTCACTTGAAAAGCGAGCTCTTGTTTTTTATTTGTAATTGTGAGAACTTTATTTGTAGCTATTTAAGGTTGATTTCACACTAAATGTTGTTAAACCTATGTCTTTTCATTTCTAAGTGACAGGAGTACTTTATTGCTTTGCTCGTTTTTTGTGACGAATGATCGTAAGTATAAGATAATATTTTGAAGACTTGCTACTTTATTGCTAGGTATCATGGTTGTAATTAGGTTGAACTTAGAACTGTTTTAAAACTTTTGGTTCAGTTCGTTAGTAAACAAATATAGTATATAAGTATAATACCCACGCGGACGGTATTTAGCTTTGATTAAGCAGTATTTTAGTATTAGTATTTTTATATTGTATTAAGTATATCAGTTATCTAGTACCCATAACACAAGCTCTGCTTAGCTTGAGGCTAGATAATGTTGTGTAAACTGTCCAGTATTATTTATTTATTATTTATTTATTTATTTTGTACGTGACCCGAAATCTAGTTGTATTCTTGATCGAAGGATGTATTACATACTTTTGTAGACGTTCCCGTTTTGCTTTGTATATATTTGATAATATATGTGTTAGAATTAATTAAATGTTGTAGTAAGATTAATCAATCAAAGTATTTATTAGTCTAGCTCTCAAGGAACCGAGTACTTTATTTTAGGATTCCGATGCCAATTTGTGTAAACGTCTTGGTCTATTTCAGTTCTTGAAATGAGGTCATTAACCGCTCATCATCTACACCTAAACAAGCCTAAATAACATAAGATACATAACTTAACGCCCAACAGTACCATGTACATAGTCCTGATCCCATACTAGGACTCCTTGTGTCGTGGGTATCAGGAACTAAGAGTAACTTGGTACCGTAGCACCCAGACCCAACAAATATTTACAAATCATAGAAACAATTGTCCTGCACCTGGAATCGGACCCGCAACCTCTCACATCTCTGCCGGCTGCTCGCCCGACGCGCTACAAAGGTCGTAAAATGACACCTGATTCGGTCAGTCATTGGACAAAAATGATCCATAATTAATTAACTAAATTGTTACAGTTTTATTAAGAACAAAATAATATTCAGTTCATTCCATTCTTTTCGCAAATGGACTAAAGAAAAATCTTAATCGACCAGACGATTTTTCGGCCGCTAAATGATCTTCATTCCATTAACATTTTGTTCACTGGTCGTGGACTGAGAGCGCTATCAAATTACGATTTACTTTTCGCGTGGGAGGGGGTGGTAGGGGGTAAACGCGGTTATCGCTGCAATCGAGACCGCTGATGGATTCGCACTGTCACTACAGAGATACGACTATCTAATTCGAGTTTGCACACTGTTTTTGCGACCCCCCCCCCCCCTAAGAGTTTTTACCGATGCCAAGGGTTTTGTTATGTTTTAGTGACGACACTGAAAATGTTTTTGCGTTGGATCTTTTGAGCGAGATGAGATTGTTGTTTTGTTCATTACAATGTTCGTTGAGCTTCTAACTTTTATTATTGCAATTCAAAGAGTTTTTTATCTAAGGTTTCAATACAAACCGAAGTCACAAGACAGTTGGATTTTATTCATAGAAATCACAAGGAGTATTTTGAATCGTCCTATAAACTTGGTGAGTTCACGCATGTTCCGCAAGACCGAAAAAAACTACGTATGAAGTATGCAATAACTCTAAAAATATTGGTGTAAAAGATACCTAGTAGAACTATTGTGACATTTGACTATCCTGTTTCTAATTTTATATTTTTTATTTTGTGAGCTCAGCAACCGGACAACGTTGTGTAGGAAGTACTGACCAAGGACTTTATAGAGGTTGCAGGAAGTCTGTGGACGGAGACAGCTCAATACCATTAAATACTCAATACTCAGGGCATTCAATGGGGGAGGTCTTTAACCAGCAGTGGAAGTGTAGTGATGATGATGTTGAGGCTATGCATTACCGGCGTTGTGGTCTGATTCCCTTTGCGTGGCATTTTATACCATATTATACTGACCCTCATTCATTATTGTGTACCTACCTGAGGTCCCGAGGTTTTGCATGTTGTGGCATATTTTGCTTACTTCCCACATGATCTTTCAGCTTCGATGCTTACACACATAAACAATTCACTGAAAAAGTTGTATAAATAAGTATTTTACATAACGATGTAGGTAGGTGCGTTAAATAAAAAACAAAAGGGTATCCAACATAACAAGTTATGTTGTTTTCCGACTTTGTTTTCCCCTTGTCGGTCGTAAGTAATTCCCTTATCCTCCGAGGAAAGTTACAGTAGCGGATCCCTACTTTACAAGGCGTTGTAGTTTTTTCCTACGTATAATTCTCACTTTAAGAAAACCCGCTTCTCGTTTTCGGCCCTTTATTGAATTCCGCACTCGGTATCTTGAGGAAGTTCGCGGTGCCCGACTTAACAGCATTCTCTAAATTCCTCTTTTCCTAATGTGATTAGAGACACGGACTGTCCTATCCAGTTTGGGTTGCGTAGGTTTACGGACAGGCATTCTTCCACGTTAATATTCATTCGGCCATCCTCTGGTTTGTGTATATAAAGCAGCATAGCGCTCGCAATTTGACTGAAAAATATTGCGCGAAAATTGTGCTGTTTCCAACAGATCCATATTCCTTTATTATCCTTATCCTTATTCTTGATTGTATTTCCTTTTAGTCCGATGAGTTGGACTATGATAATTAGTGATTCCTTGCTGTCTGATGAATAGGACCAACAGGAACATAAGTTCACGTCGTCCGATCGAGCGGACTATGCTATCGGACTACGCGTTCACAGCCAACACGACGTGAACTTGCAACAATTCTTCAAAGAATCAAAGAAATCAAAGAAGTTTACGAAATATAAATAAAAATGCGCATATTTGGAGATATCAGAGTTTGGGGTGCATCCGTATTGATCCCAGAAATTCATCCCACGTGCTAAAAGTTTTTGGGCAGTTGGCATACTTATGACGGAATGCAAGTATAGAAATTCAATTACTATATATTCATAATACTAATCCATGAGAGTTTTTTCCGCAGAGATCATGTTAATGCACATGTCACATAACCTACAATGTTATAAATGATATGGATGTTTGTTTGTTACTCAATCGCACCTTAATGGATCAATCTCTTTAAAGTTTGGTTGAAACCTGGAGTGAAGCCGGGAATGGATGCTAGTTTTTTTTTTCTACTTCATAAATGTTCAATGAAACTTTCCAGTTTGTAAGTGACGTGTCTTTTGTGCGGTATATGCACAAAGGGTTTATTACGTAGGTATATATATATATGTGTCAAACGTAGAGGAGTCCGTCCTTGCCGTGGCATTGCAACATCATTGTTCCCCAGCGCCAGTGGCTGTGAGTGGCGTGCTCTGCGGTAAACGAGAAAAAGCCAAGAGTAGTTGAATGTAATGCTGGGTGAGGACGTTTCTTTTCACGATATTATTATGACTTTAATGACATTGAAGATACTGCTACTTGAATGCTTTTTGCAACACATTCTACTATTATCTAAAACTTGCACTGGCAACATTATCCTTGATACAATGTCGCCAGTACGAATTTTAGACAGTGGTAGAAAAACCCAACAGTCACATAATATAGTCCTGAGAGCCTATTTCAGGTGTATCCAAGTTTTGCATTCGGTATCCTGACTATCAAATTAAGAGTCGATATTTGTTTTTATGTATAGTTTTAATGAGACTCGCAATTCTGTTAACGTTATTCCGAGAAGTTCTAAATTACAAACCTTTGCTAAGTAAGCCCTCTGATTCCACAATAGGATTCCCTGTGTCATGGGTATCAGGAACTAAAGTCCCATGGTACACCCAGACCCTGAACAAAGATTTGCAGATCATACAAACATTTGTCCCGCAGCGGGAATCGAACCCGCAACCTTTCGCATCTGCGCCAGCTACTCGCCCGAGATCGTCAATGAATATGATGCAAATAACATACCTATAATCTCAGATCAAGTTAATGAGTCAGGATATTATACTACCTAAATATGAAAGCCTCATCGCTTTATAGGTCAAACGTCTATAAATCTGTTGGCATACCTTTTGAATATTTTATCCCCTATCTAAGCAGCCTATAACATATTTTTATTTTCCCAGCACTAAACCGTAGGCAATTTCCTTGACGTGTACACGAGCGGGATCTAAAAGCGATTTGTCATCGATCAAACCGAGGTGGCCCCGCCAAGTGCAGTCTCATGTCGACTGTGACTCATTAGACAATCGATCCTCGCCCTCACACAAGTGGAAAATGAAATGAAACCACTAAGAAAAGTACCTTTAAGGACCGGTAATTTACGCAGCACCAGGTTTTCTTCAATTGTTTCGAGGAGGGTATAACGTATAACGCAAAATTACCAATCTTAGATTTGGTTTTTAACTCACTAAATCAAGTACAATATTCAAATTATAAATATGCATGGATACTACATTATAATTCCGAGGGATCGCTGTACCAGAAACACGATAGGAAAATTTTTACTCCATAGAAAATAAACAAAGTTTTTTGTTTATCGTGATTTTAACTTATTTTTCGTTGCGCGAGCGCTTATTCTCTCACTTTTTGACTGTGTGATCAAACAAAATGTTTGGTTGAATCAGGTTATTTCTATTTTACAACATATCGAGCGTCAGTAATTACTATTGGTTAGAGCTCCAAGCATTCACTAACTACCCTAGAATCAACACCCAGATTCCTCTAGGTCAGATATTAGTTCGTTAGCTTGATGGTGTGGGTGGCCCTTATCTCATTTCGTAGAGTTTGTCAGTGTATTTGCGTAGATTGCCATCAGTGGCATTATGCTGTTATTTCTAAAGACCGTTCACCGTAAGATGCCCCCTGCCTGGGGAAGAATAGTGCCAACATCACGGCGCGGGCGGGACATCTTACGGTGAACGGTCTGTAACGGCCAGCATCACTAACCACTAATATGATGTAATACCTAATAAGAATGTTGTTGATTTTGATTCATAGATTTAGTTTCCATAAATTACTTTTTTAAACTTACTGGAGTTTTTTTCTAGAAATATTAAATTTCACCAGAGTGTCTCAGCCAAAGACGACGAGCTTAGCAACTCTAGTTCTTCAAATGTGTTCAATAATCAAGCAGCAATGGACGGATAAAACTTGTCAGAATTGCCCCTCTTTATGAGTTTTGTCTCTCTTTTCGTTCGGACACTTTTTGAGCGCTGACCCGAAGCCCATTTACTTTGAGGTCAATGATTTTACTACGTAAATGTGTCAAATTAATAACTGTAGAGTCTACCATTCCCACAGATTAGTTACGTGTGTCGGTAGCTCGGTAGGTACCCACGGTTTTTCCTCCCTGTTATCTTACGGTTCATTAAGTCTGTGCTTTCTTTGAATACATTAAATACATTGTTGATGCCTTTGTTTGAAAAACTACCAAGTCTACAGTCTGTATTGCCGTGGTACTTACACTTCTTAAAATGTTCTTAAAGTTTTGATACTGAATGAAACTGACATTGGTAAATTCATGGATTGTTGTATGACGAACCCGAGATGAGAGTAAAATAAACTAATGACATTTTTTTACTTAACATTTAAAAATAAAAACAATAGCCCAACTACGGTGAACCACAACATTAGGTACCTACTTATGTAAGTAAAATATTATCTTGATGCAAAATAAAAATCGCATTGAATTTTCTCATCTTTCATTAGACAACCCACTCCATACAATAGAAAAAAAAATACAGAGATCCCTCCTCTTTTTTGGATGAAACATCCGTCATATTGATTTTGTTCGTATAAAATGTCGCATAATGTCACCCGGTCCATAATAACCATGGACTTATACTACGTCCATGATAATAACACGATAATAACGAATCGATTGACACCGCATTCATCAAAATCCGTCAAAATCGGATAAGTATTTAGGCGGTATGATGTAACATAAACGAACATACATACATATCGTTTCGGGACTTGGCGGCACACACAAAACGTCCGACAGGTTTAATCGTCTGCGAGTCAAAATGTACAATATACAATGGTATCAATTTATCTTCTTCTTCTTTTTCTTTTTTTTGGCGTGTTCAGCGGACCGGTACTGGTGTAAGTGACAAAATTACAAAATCTCATGATGTGTCAATGTCAGCATTTATAACCTGCTAAAAACATAACCCACCAATGTGGCTTTGCCAAGAATCTTGAATTTTATAACTTCATGGGATTTGCCGTGCACGAGTAAAAAATAAACATTCTACATTTGAATTCAGAAAAGAAAATTCTACGCATAGAGTCACTTAGTTGTAGATAGAGCATAGAACAGCCCCCCTATTCCCTATCTTGAAAGTCACTCAGTGACTAACGTTTGACAAGTAAAATTACCATCAATTGACAATTCTTAATAGTATTTTTTTTTTATTGATAATCATTCTTCTTGTCAAACGTTAGTCACCGAGTGACTTTCAGTTAGGGAATAGGGGGGCAGCTCTACTTCGGCTATCATAGTCTTTCATAGAAAAGAACCGTGCGTTTCCGTTCTTTATATTTTATTTTGAAAAGCTGTTGTGTTTAAAATGGAATTGCTGGCGGTAATTTGACTGTAAATTGGTAAAACAGACGAACAAACCGTTTTGACCCTAAAATTGAGAGCAATGTCATTAGATGAGTCATGTCGTCAGCAGATGGGTTCATTATATCGTACGGCCAATGCCATTTACTGCCGGTTTATGATACATAGGTACCTACTTACTTCGGTACCTATCTACCAATTGAATGAGATGAATAGCCTACATAGACAATACGTTTAGTGAGCCGTGAACGGTGAAAAGGTATTGAGCTATAATTAGGTATACCTACCTAACCATTATAATCTATAGATCACAAAAATGTAGCTCCCGATTAAATCAAAATCAAAACTTGATTTGATTTGAGCTCTGGACTATGTTTTTTTGGTACTAGGTTATCGACATTATGTTCTGAGAACAATTTTAGATACCTCGATTCTTTCTGATGTAAGTTCTTTTAAAGCTTTTTTCTTAAGAAAACCTATTTCATAGGGCTTTTGAAAATGTAGATAAGGTTTAAATATAAGTACTAGGAAATATGTAGACAACAGTTTATAGGAATAAAAACGATGAACTTATGACCTTAATTCTCTTGTTGTTCTTGCTTATTGCGAGAGGCCTATGTCCAACAGTGGACTAAAACTCACTGATGATGATGATGATAGTAGTAATTTCAATTGTACCTACCTACTTACCGATATAAGAATTATTTTTTTCTCAGTCACATCTCGCGTATCCGCATCAGTACAAAACCACGGAGGTCGAACGCAGACCTCGTAGGTAGTCGATACTTCCAGCTAAGAATACTAAATATTCCAGTGAAAATTCGATTTAATTCAATAGGTCGGACAAGATGACGTATTTTAGCTAAATATGTGTTTTTAAGATTAGCTTCCACATTAGCTTTTTAACGTCAAAGCAACAGAAATTACTTTACACGCAGTTGAAACAACAATAACTTTACAAGTAGATATAACATAAATGTAGTAAGACAGTGCTTTCTGATGATATATAAATAATAAGCTGTAAATGCCATTGAACACGTATGGAACAGTCAGCACGCAGTACGGACAGTAGACTTAGCTATAGAAAGTTTTATATTGCGAACTCTCCAAGAAAATGCGGCCGGAATACTTCTATTCAAGTTGCTAAGTTCTTTGGAAGTTCTCGGTCCTCCTCGTACTGTCATGCGGCTCATTGTTCGCCGCACAATAGCCCGCGCATGTGTTGAATTGTGCGGCCAACTCATTGCATCAGGGATGTTTGCAGCTACTTGCGAACCTCCAAGGGAATTACCTACGTACTCGGTGCACGGCGCTGTTCGCATTCTTGTGTGTGCGCCTTTATTCGCATCCCGATTGTTCTTGAGGTTTCTTGCTTGATTAAACAGCCACGTTTATGAAGTAATTACTGTGGACAAGCTTTTTAGGGTTCCGTACCCAAAGGTTACAACGGGACCCTATTACTAAGGCTCTGCTCTCAGTCTGTCGTCCGCCTGTCATGCCTCATAATCCCCGTGATACCGTGATAGTTAGACAGGGGCTCCCATACAAAAAACGTATTTTTTGCCATTTTTATAGATAATGGTGTCACTAGGCTCCGTGATAGTTAGGCGGTTGAAATTTTCACAGATGATGTATTTATGTTGCCGCTATAACAACAAATACTTACTAAAAAAACAGAATAAAATAAATATTTAAGGGGGCTCCCATACAAGAAACGTGATTTTTGTACCGTTTTTATAGATTTTTTTATTTTATATTATTTAATAGTACGGAGCCCTTCGTGCGCGAGTTTGACTCGCACTTGGCCGGTTTTTTAAAGATATCATTGGTATACGACAAATCTTGCATTCTACCGGCGAAATTAAACAGTATTTTCTCATTAAATGTTCAAGAACCGGTCTTTATGCAGACTACTATAAATAGCGTTTGCGGCAACATTGTAGTCGGCAATGTTAATTTGAAAAGTGGTGGTACAAGTACCTACTGCATCATTTCTTACTCCATAATTATATACCTAGGGTTTATCGTAATATACAGACGATAAAAAAGGAGATATTGTGATGACCATAATAAATAAGTTTGTCGAATGTTTATCACTAGTAGCTGTGAACAGCAGACCTCGCGAATACAAACTTTTATACAAGTATGCACCATGTCGATCCACAATGATCAAAGAAACCAAAATAGATTTAAAAAAAAAACTTAGTTTTTCTGGAAAACTAAGAATACATTTATGCTTTTTTGAATGTAGAACTTATTATGTATAAAAAGTTGAGTCGGTAACCCCTATCATCACTTTTCGATACCTCACACGGTTTCAGACTTCGCCTAAGGGCCCTAAAAAAATAACATCCTGTAAATCTTGAAAACCTCCTGACCGATTTTGCTCATACTCCAAATTCTTGTCAAGAATTGAGTACCAAATGTCCTATTAAACTTCCCTCGTTTTTGTGCAAAATTCCCACCAAACGAAAATCGCCACCGACAAAAAGAAAAAAATTATAACCTGTACCTTCTTGTATCAAGTTTCGTCGAGATTAGTTGAAAAATAAGGACTGTACGCGAGTACCACCATACATACGTATATACAGACAGATGAAAGCAAATTTTGCCAGTTGTTGCAAGAATTTCGCAAGCTTCACTCACTCCTGAACTGAACATAACTTAATAAAATCGACGAAATAAGAACAAATCACCTTTATTTGGTCAATATTATTAATTTTTGTTTTTTATTTGTTTGAGAAACCGTAATTTGTTTGTCATCAGTAAGAATATTATGAAAAACCCTGTAACCTTCAATATTTCTTCGCGTTTTTGTTAGACCTCGATTTCACCTGTTGGTAAGTGATGACTCTGACACAACACACAACAAAGCGATGGATAACTTTGTTCCTCATTCTTCAATGTAAAAACTAATCACAGATAACATAAGCATAGGTATAGGTAAAAGTTGTATCTAACAAAGATTAGCCACAGATTGATCGTCTGAATCAGCGCCGCGATAGCGTTGAGATGCAGACAATAGCGTCGTGTGGAGGAGTCGAGGGTCTATCGAGTGTTTCCTCTTCAGACGAGCGCTCTACTCCACTCTCCTTCCTATTAACTTCTATTATTATGCATGTTATTATACCACAGAATAAATAATAGTAAAATTAGTTATAGTTAATACTTCGCCTAAAGCTATGTTTGGAGCTTTCTTCAAATAGGCTTTTTTTGAGTCCACGCGTGACCGGAATGCTGGCTTTTATTTTGGTCAACGAATAAGCATTGCCATTCAACGTGGCAATGCAGCCAGCATTCTGGGCACGCTGCCGTCGGGTGACGGCTTGCTGGTTATTATTTTGGTTTTGTTTATTGTCTTAGTTTTGAATAAATATTTTGTTTGTTTATTTTTTTGTAATAGGAATTGACTAATGTGCGTGAATATATGTGTGTGCTTTTAATATGATAAAAGTTTATTTAAATTTTATTAAAGTTTTATTTAACTTACAATATATGTATGTTCGGGTCAAATCTTGCAACTGAATTTTAAAGCTGTCATCCTCAACCGATTGAGATGAAATTTTGAATACCTGTCAAGTTCCGATGACAATACAATATTATTATTGTCATGAGATAGCGAGCTGATCTGATGATGGTGGAACACATAACTCTTCAATGGATAATAGTAGACTAGCCGTGTTTGGGCTCATTTTGATCAGCACACGGTTCCGATCACTAACTTTATAAAAGCTTGTTTTGAAAAATATTTTTGTGAACAAGAAATTTATGTTTGTTACTCAGACACGACTGAAACTGACTGACTGAAAAAATGACTGAACCGTTTTAACTGAAATTTGCATCTTAGCATAGATACCAATAGATTTTCACACGGGTTTGCTAGCGTTAAATGTATGGACTCCCATACAACATTTAACAAAATGAAAAGTTTGTAGGTACCTATAGATATATATCTGTCGTTCTGAAACTTTAATAGGATTAGGTATAAATATAGTGTCTATATGTTTATATTATAGAACATCTGCAGTTGTAAAGTTCAAGATTCCCGAAATAGCTAAAAGTCCAGCCTAGACTACCGTAATTTGCATGACGAAATAGCATTCTAAATAAGTAACCTTCGGGTCAGTCAATCAGAGTTATAGTGCGCGTCATGTAAAAAGAACGCTGGCGGTCAAGCTTCTACAGGTGTTCCAGCGTTCTTTTTACGTGACGCGTACTATAATTGTACATTATTTGTAGTAAACTAGATAGGCACTCATTCAATGCATAGGTATACATCTCTTAAATAAGTAGAAAAGAAAGTAATCTCTTAAAAAGAACGCTGGAATGCCTGAAGAAGCTTGACCGCCAGCGTTCTTTTTACATGACGCGCATTATACTTTTTGGGTTTTACGAGTTTGTACTGCTAACCCACAGCTTTTGGTCAGCCATTTAACATTTATTAATATAATAAAAGTGGCTTCTGGAATGTTGTTCCACAGATAAACGTTTTTTATAGCTCCACCGAAAATAGTATTGTCACGGAAAATATGAAACTACCGACTTCGTCCGCGTGGGCTTTTTTCCATACAAACTTCAAAACCCCGCTGTACCACAGAATAAATATTGCTGTACCCCCTTAGAGGGTGAATTTCAGAAATTCCTTTCTAAGTTCATCCCTAGACCACAAAAGGAGTGTACTCTCCACATTTTAGGACGACGGTACAACGATTTCTGATAATTTTGACAATGATGCAAAAATCAAAAATACCAAACTTAAAAAAAATATCTAATATATAAAAATATCGTGTTTGTAGTGTATGTTGGGGAGTAGAATCTAAAAATATATAACAATTAGGCATTTACTGCACATAGGTAGTTCTCAAGAAATAACTTCAAAATGATTACTCAGTCAGTCGTGTTTTTTAATATCTTTAATGAATTTGTTATTTTAGTGTTATTTAAAATACTGGTGCAAATAACAAAATATCTTTTTTGTAATTTTAGATTTTGGTTAATTTTTTTCGATTCGTGTGCCTTCCAATCTATCACTCTTCGTTTTTCACACTCTGGTCAGACTTTACCTGCACCATAATGATACCACATGTCATGCGAAAGAAAATAAATTGATATCCACTTGGGATCACTCCCAGTTGTCCCATTGAACTTTGTTCCATGCTACAAGTTCCACAGTTTTTTACCACAGAATTTCCTTTGGAAGTACACCCAAAGGATCGTTTTCGCAAATGATCTAGCAGATTTTCTAGGATCTCAGAATTTATGTATTGTTGGTTGAGTTTATCATTCGCTTTTGTCAGTGAACGGCTCGATCTCTAAGCAATCTTAACTAAGTGCTACATTTTTTTTTGAGATGGTTCGTTCTTTTATACAGCATTTTATGGAGCTTAGGGGTCTCAACTTGTTCCACTTTTACTTAGAATTTGTATTTAACTTACATACAGTAAGAAGCAATTAGGTAATAGAAAGGTAGCTGACTGTTCAAATACGAATATATTATTGTTATAATAAAATACATTTATTTACAGAAAGAATAATACAACGTATACAGTATGTACTCGTACTAGGAGTAAATTTAAAAAAAATACAAATGGAACAGTTGATCTTTCTGAATACCGTTGCAAACGATCTATAGGTAGCTCAAATGATCCAAATCTATCTATCTAACTACCAGACGGAAGCGTCTGGTAGTGATAAAGTGTCTGTCCTTTTTTATATAATAAATATATATCATCTTAAAAAATACTGAAACTAATACAAGCAGGTATAAATTAAAATAGACAAACGTAAAAGTTTTTTTTATTTATTCATAAAAAGGAACGCCAACAGCATATAATATGAACAGTTTCAAAAAACATTCGACTTAGTTTGGGGCCGATATTTTTTTTGCACAAAACTAAAAGAAGTGAAAAAAAAATGCATTTTAGAATGCTGCAAATATGGATAAATACTATCTACAACATACCAAAAAAGCAAGTTTACCGCAATTATTGCAATTTCAGCGTTTTTTTTGTACAATATGACTGGCCTAAGAGCAATATTGTAATTATTATTTCCACAATATTTAATGCAATTACTCACAATAGAATATTTCATTCATAAACTACAGTCATTTTCTCCCAGCTAGGTATAAAAGAACCATTAATATGTTAGAATTTGCCGTCGCCAATTACGTCCTAACAATGCCCTAAACTATTATGGACGGACAGGACGTGACGTCACGTCTTGGCGTAATCAATTTCTATCTATTGCATTACCCTATTATATGCACGAGACCGTTCGATTGTATTTGATTAAGCTTCCTGTTCCTTCGGCTGTATTTGTGAGGTTGGATTTAATAGCTATAGAAACATAGTGTCTACCTACAAGTTAACAAGTACTTACCTACAGGTGGGGTATGCCGCAAAGTTCCTAATCTTAGATTTAATTTGTAACTAACTAAATCAAGTACTTATAATATAATAATATTATAAGCTTTATTTTTCCTCTCACAATATCTTTAACTTAAATAACACAAATTACATTTTATAAAACAATGTAAATAATCAAATCTTGAGTTGATTCTAGTGAAAAGTATGTACCATGAAAGTTTCAAAAAAAATAATTAAATCTTGGTTTGTCTCTCCAGTGAGAGGATCGCTGTTAGCGATAAAAGCCTCCTCCAGTTGCCTCCATAACTCCTTGTCTCTAGCTGCTCTACTCCATGCTTTACCAGCTATATTGGCGATGCCGTAGCTCCATAACTCCCTGTCTCTAGCTGCTCTACTCCATGCTTTACCAGCTACATTGGCGATGCCGTAGCTCCATAACTCCCTGTTTCTAGCTGCTCTACTCCATGCTTTACCAGCTACATGGGCGATGCCGTAGCTCCATAACTCCCTGTTTCTAGCTGCTCTACTCCATGCTTTACCAGTTACATTGGCGATGCCGTAGCTCCATAACTCCCTGTTTCTAGCTGCTCTACTCCATGCTTTACCAGTTACATTGGCGATGCCGTAGCTCCATAACTCCCTGTTTCTAGCTGCTCTACTCCATGCTTTACCAGCTACATGGGCGATGCCGTAGCTCCATAACTCCCTGTTTCTAGCTGCTCTACTCCATGCTTTACCAGTTACATTGGCGATGCCGTAGCTCCATAACTCCCTGTCTCTAGCTGCTCTACTCCATGCTTTACCAGCTACATGGGCGATGCCGTAGCTCCATCTCCTTTGGGGTCTGCCTACTCTACGTTTTTTGTCCAGTGGGTACCAATTTGTCACTATTTTGGACCATCTGTCATCTGCCATTAACATACACATTACATTTACATTTACATTGCACATGTCCAGCCCATTTCCACTTCAAGTGTAAGACTCTTTTTACTGCATCTTTTGCCTTTGTCTTTTTTCTTATATAGCTATTTTTTATTTAATCTCTGAGTTTTAGGCCCATGTAGCTCCTCTCTAAACCTCTTTGGCATACTCTTATTACTTCAAAAAATCAAGTACAATATTCAAATAAAAAATATGTATGGATACTACATTATCACATGGATGCTACATTATATGGATAAAACAAGTCAGGGTAATCCCTTAGTCGGCTTTTACGACATCCACGGGAGGGGACGGAGGGGGGTCTATTCTTAGGTCGGACACACGAGCAAAACCTAAATAATATATATTTTTTAAGCAAATAAACTTTAATTATCTGATTATTTGATTATTGATTATGAATCAAAGCAAATATGGTAGATTGTTATACAGGGGAGCTAAAATGACACATTATATACGAGGAGCGAGGGAGTAAATTGAAACCGAATTTTAATGGGTTTTTAGCGCCGTGTGTTTCACTCTACTTTTCACTACGATTGGGAGAAAATAGAATAATCCAATACAATTTGAAAAATTAATTACGGTCACTACCTACCAATTCAATTTGCAATTAGAGGAAAATTCTAAAGATTTCGCGCCAATGTCTTTTTTTTATTTCTTCTGTAGCCGCAACGCATTTCATGCATTCTACCAAAGAGATCGCCGATTTTAGTTCCATTTTCAAAAATAAAATGTTGTTCTTTTTTTTGATTCAGTAGTAATAAGTCGAGTCTTTATTCATGTTTATTCTACTTATGACTAAAGACTTTTTCGTTTTTGTAGGCTGATTGTAGCGATGCGCGACTTTAAATAAATTGAACAGTCGAATAACTAGCCACTATTTAATTTTTAAGTCGACTTAAAAAATAGTGCTGTACTAAAAAAGTTAGTCGAATAAACGAATACTATTTTTAGTTATACTTGTTTTATCCGCAGCGGCAAACACCGAATGGTTTGAGAAACGAATACTATTTTGATTCAGTGGGTAATAATAGTACGAAGACGAACCGCGGCGTTTCAAAATGATCCTTGTGTATACGGATTACGGAACAAGGAATGGAGACGAATGGTTTGATTGTGTTTATATGTAGGTAAAACTAAGTATCATATCAAGGTACCCGAACTGAAAACATTTTGCATGTTTTAACACTAACAAGACACTAAATTAACTAACAGTGCGTTACCTACTAACGAACAATTGCATGTTTTTTTTTTAAATAAACGTCTTTTTTTGGTGTGTAATCGTAAAAACAACACAAGCTTGATGTTTCAAAATGATCCTTGTGTATACGGAACAAGGAATATTTTAATGATTACTGGTTTGCTTAGGTGGTCGACTGTATGAGTTACGTATAGTAGGTAGGTACTTAGTTTAAATTAAAAACACAACTCCAGAGTCCAGACTCCAGATAGATTTTTATGCATGTGTAACGAGCGCAGGTGATAGTATCTAGGTAGCGTCCCTTTCACGCAACATGAAGGACCTAGCACTGAGCCGGCGAAGGCAGCCGATTCGCGACGGAAAACTGCGAGTCGGTTAAGTACCGAAATAAATAGTGGAAGAACAGGCGGAGGCACCCGATTCGCAACGGAAAACCGCGAGTCGGTTAGTACCGAATAATGAAATAGTGGAAGAACAGGCGGACTAGGCGGAGGCACCCGATTCGCGACGGAAAACCGCGAGTCGGCTAGGTAACGAATAAAAATAGTGGTACTGCATTGGATGAATGAATTCATTCAGTGTTTACCGACTTCAGTCGCACTAGTTGAATGTTTTTGTTAGTCGAATAAGTCGAATACTTTTATTCATAGTCGCGCATCGCTAGCTGATTGTCATGTGGAACACAAAAATTTAAATAAAACTTTCTCCACTGGATCACTGATAAAATAATAATAGACTACCTAGGTGAACAAATGCTATTTTTTCTTCGCTCTGGTACGCCACAATGACGGTCTTTTTAGCAAGAGGAGTGAAAACACATTTCTACTTTTTCTTTTCATGTACAGGTACGAGTAGGGCACCTTGGCCGAATAGATATGCAGTTGTTTCCTCAAACTCTTTGTGCTGAGTGCGTCCCATTGCCCCTCACAATGTCAATACAACTTTATCTATTGTGGTTTCACACATACTATTAGACAATCTACGATGTCAGGGCCGTTTGCAAAGCCAATTAGATTCGCAGCTGTGTTTGGAAGCAGAGATTTGCAACTGTTTTTGGGCTAAGTTCCTTTTTTCTATGAAACCGTTTAAGCATAAAGCACCACGGAACGGAGGCCGCATCGCTCTAACAGTAAAAAACATATTCGACGTTTGGTTACCGCCTCTTTGTGAAGTTAGTACGAAATTCAAGCCCGGATTTGTAGCTGGGTTTGGAAACACTTACTTACTGGTTTTTTGAAAAAGATCTTCATAAAACACTAGTCTTTTGTCCGCGGTTTCACACACGTGGTGTCGTCATAAAAGCAGCATTGTATTAAGTATATCAGTTATCTAATACCCATAACACAAGCTCTGCTTAGCTTGGGCATAAATAATGGTGTGTGGACTGTCCAGCATTATTTATTTATTTGAAGTAAGTTCCAGCCAATTAGTAATCTCTCACAAATACAAAGAAAACCATGTTAGAATATCCGTAACCACAGATAAACTAACAATTAGTAAACAAACTCACCAAAGGGAATGTGAAGCGACCCTGTTTGTGGTGAAACTTTAAATTGAATTTTAAAATGTTGCTCGTTAACATTACGTACAGCCATTCAAACAACGATATTACAACCGAGCTTTCAACAACATGTTTACTGAACGTCTTGTAGAGGAATTCTGAACAGAAAACGCGATGGTTCTCTGAATTTCACAAATTCATTTCATGTTTTTTATGAAATAAATAAATAAATAATGCTGGACTGTTCACACAACATTATCTAGCCCCAAGCTAAGTAGAGCTTCTGTTATGGGTACTAGATAACTGATATACTTAAGACAATACATTAGAGTTTTTTTAAAAATTATACATAAAAAATACCCAGAACACCCTAAACAAATATCTGCAGATCGTACAAATATTTGTTCCGAGGCGGGAATCGAACCCGCAACCGCAACATCCTGCGTCGCAGGTGACCCTTCGCCTGCTGCGTCACAGAGGAGAAATGGCTCGACAAACTGGCTTACGGCCCGTAGCGTGATAGTTTTTTTTAACTGCGTGAATGACGGATCAAGATGATGTTCCACGGTTAAGCGGTAACCTCTGCCTTTAACAATACATATTTAGGTCATCATAGGTCACGTCCACCTAGGACGCACCCTATGTGGGCGCACTGCGCCCGCCGCTCTCATTAAGATGAAAGATGAAAAAAAGATGAGAAGTCTCATGTGCCTGTAATTTCATCGGCACCCTTTCGAATCGGAGCGGTATGCGGTTACCGTCGCCTATGAATATCTGCAACACTGGAGGCATTGCCAATGCGTTTTTTGCCCTGACGTACTCTTTTTACAGTTTTGTAGCTAGCGGAAAAACCTCAAGGGAGCTCTTTCCACAACTTGCACGTATGGAGGAGAAAAGATCTCGTAAAGCGAGCTGTACGAGACACCCACATGTCGATTATGTGTGGGTGAGGTGTCCGGTTTTGAGGGGTGCGATGGTACAACCTGGATGCGGGTTTGAGATCGAACAGTTCCTCAGAGCACTTCTCATTAGAGTCGATAGAACACACAGAGTGAGCCGATGTCTCGGCGCAGGCTCAGCGGCTCTAGAGCACTTAGGGTCACAAAATTAGAAAAATTAGACACAAGGGTAGAACAATTCTAGAATAGAACAACTTCGTTTGGATTGGTGAAGTTCGTAGAAAAAAAATACTGAAACTCGAAAAGGGCTCTGCCGATATCGAAATAATTTATGGATCGGAACCCTCAGGGCGCGAGCCTCTCTCGCATTTGTCCGTATTTTTTATTTAGAGTTTTTTTGCTCGCATTGCTGATAAAAACATGTCGCAGATATAATCAAGTCCATCCTGTTTTTGTTAGACAAACTACTCAATGTTTACGAGAAGAGACGAAAGCAAATCATCGGAATGCCGGTGCGCGGTGCGCCTCCTTAGCAATGCAAAAAGCGAGTTTTAACGGTATTTTAACATCGATTGGCGTCTGGTCTAGCCATTACAAGTCTAGTATTATCGTGTGTTCTAATTGCGGCATGCTTGACGTAACGGGCTGGGAAGTTGAGTGACCGCATCGTACGATACCTATGCAATCCGTACGAATTGTAAAGTTCACAACCCAGTAGCTAGAACAATATTGAACGTAATTTTAAATTTGTCTGGGTGATAGTTCCACGCGTGATTGCTTGTATTGTATTGCTTGACCGCTGCAAGAATAGAAATTAACACACTTTTGATAGCGATATGATGGCATAAGCTGCCCCGAGGACAAAATGTTCACGCGAGTGCAAATGTATTGCGCTCAGCGAAAATGCTGTGCGGGAATGGGACGCCCCGAGTGGCGTCGGCTGTGGCGTTTGTCCATACATTTAGTTAGCGCTTTCGCATTACGCTAACTTTTACAAGGACGTTTTTCTACGACGCCGACCTTGACATTGTGGAATTTGCGTTTGAATTTAGTTTGGAGCGAATGTGTTGTTGAATCCTATCAGGTATTTTTGACTGCCTCTGCGGCGTGGCGGGACAAATGTTTGTATGATCTGCAAAAATTTGTTCCGGGTCTGGGTATTTTAGTACCTGGTACTAGTAGTTCCTGGTACCCATGAAACAGGGAATCTTAGTGTGGAATCAGGACTATGTATGTGACAGTTGGGTCTGTTGCTATGACTTGTTGGAAGATTCTCCATATTTTCTTTATTTGAGGAGAGCAATTAACGCAAAATTTATCTTAGGACTTGTTGGGCCGTTTTCGATGGTAGGTATTTGTCCTGGCTGCTGGTTTATGCAGGACTGTGTATTAATAAAATGAAGCGTTATCCTAGTCGTGGGAAGCAATGGCGGTGATGAGCTCATCGGTAGTCGTGTATATTTCTACGTTGTGCGACCAAAAAGGCCCGTTGTGGCTCTGCTGGAACTGGAAGGAAGCGTTAGTCATGGGAAAGCAGTGGTGGCGATGAGCTCACCACTAGTCACGTCTATATGTCTTTATTCCTACTGTGATATGAGGCCTTTTGCGGTTCTGGTTACTTATTCGGGAAAATTGCGCGCGTCTATGTACATATCCGTTGCAGGAATTTGTTCCATAGCCTCAATAATCAGGTGTTATATTATGTCCACTACTGAACGAGGCCTCCCCTACATAGAAACTAATGGGGGATTTGCCATCAACTATTGGGCAAGAAAAGACCAAGAAAAGACCCTTTTGGGGATAGGCAGGCGGCTTCGTGGTCACCTCAGTAGTAGGTAAAGTAAACTATTTGTCCGCACTGACTATCAACGCGTACGTCTAGAGACGTGAAATTTTCCTTTTGTTGTCTAGGGGAGCACTAACTAAGAAAGGAATTTGTGAACTTCACCCGCTAAAGGGCTGCAGCGGGGTGCTGAATCTTGAACGGAAAAAACTCCATGCGGACGAAATATAGCCTAGTCAATAATGTACTCTATGGGCCTCGGCAATCATCGACTTTTCGAAACGGAAATATGATGGCAAGTGGTTGAAAAAGCGACAGTGAGACACGAAAAACGATTGCCAAAGCACCTTATTTTCCTATAAAAGTTCATACACATTATACCTATTATGCGAATGCTTTAATATTGTATTTCAAATTGTATAGAGAGTGTGATGGTATGCAGCACAGGAAGTGGCCTCGTCCTAGAATCATTTTCTCATTAACTCCCTTCCGCCGCCATGCAGCTCGCAACATACGCTAGCGTAATAAATTGTAAAGTTAATGCTTCTGACTACGTCAATAGACAGTCATTTATAACACTGAAGGTACTTTAAAGTACCTATCTCAGGTGGATGCTGCTGCACATCTGAATGCCTGTGGATGTCTGGCAGATAATGCTGTTAGCTTTAAGTCCTCCTTGCACTATTGTTTTGTGTAAAAGTTTTTAAATAAATAATAAATAAATAATCCCTTAGTAAGGCTTTTACTATACATACACGGGAGGAGACGGAGGGATTTATTATTTATTTTAGATATTTTCTTAGGCCGGACACACCACGGCCTAAGAAAATATCCTTTTACTGCTCTAGGCCTTATTAGGCCCTCTAGGCCTCTACTGCCTATGACCCGTTATTGATTAATCAGAGAACTTAAATAGTAAAACAAAATAAGATGCTTTGATTTTTAAACAAGACATTTAAACAAGGCATAAGGCTATAAGGCAGTTCCGCTTTACTAATTGTAAGTTACGTCTAAGGTCCGTAATATCATAGCAGTTCAATCTAATTGATAAATTAAACCATTTCCGTCCAATGACAGACAAGACATCAAGATTTCCTACCATAAAACACGATAAGTGGATTTAAGTAAACAGTAACTTGAAACTCACTTAAAATCAAAGATCTACTCTAATAGACTTCTTTTTCCGCTCGGAAAACATCAATAATATACATCGATTCATATATGTATGTTAGTTGTAAGGTATATATTACTATGGGCCTTTGTCTAGGTACAATGTACATTTTTCACTGTTGCCTGGAATAAATGTATTGAATTGTATTGAATTGAATTGAATATCTTGTAGTTTAATTTCTCGCGTTTTTTTCCCTGAAAATGTTCTTTTTCCTCAGAACATTGCTGAACTCTTCTGAATACAAAAGGACAGACAGCACACACGTTTGTAGTTAAATCGGCATCGAAATGCGTCCAAGATCGAGGCCATTTGAAGTTCTAAGAATCATGTACACATGCACATCATTTACTATGCTAATGTTGCGAGCTCCTGGTTCGTACGAGTAGGTACCATAGCCAACGTAGATGGGCAGAACTGCTATATCTCTTTTAATGGGCATTTAAATGTAAATCTCATGCAGGCTTGTAATAAATCCAAAGTTGGTTACATGCTTAGATAAATTATGATAAAACTTTCAGACGACGATGTTTTTTCTTTTATGTTCCCTTCGAAATATCAAAAATGTTTACGTTGTAAAACCTATATGAACTTAGTGCTAGTTTGCCCATTATTTCAGCCCATATTTCAGCTGGGACTCTACTAGAGTAGCCACGGTGTGACTGGGTGCAGGATCCGGAAATTTTAAGCATAAGCACTGCAGAGCCGAGACCGTTTCTCATTAACAGATGAATTAACCTACGAGGCCCTTTGAGTAGTACATAAATCCTTGTTGTACCATACCCGGGTAGTAGAAGTTACATTTCTAGACTAGAGGGTCAGACATTCCGACCCGTGACGTCACGTGGCCGCCTCATCTGGTTCAAATTCATGGCTCGTTCATTTGCACTTGCCTCAAGGAGAGTTCCGACTGAATAAACCTTTATTCATCATCATCATCAGCCTCTAGTCGTCCACTGCTGGACGTGGCCTTCCCTATATAAATCCCATTTTTCCAATTTGCAGGTGGATTGGAGATCACGTTTGTATATATTAGTATTGGTGTTGTGTATTCAGTTGGATGCTGCTACCCATCCCTGGTGTAGGTAATCCGGCTTTTACGGCATCCACGGGAGGAGGCGAAAGGGTCTATTCTTAGGCCAGACACACCACGACACGTCAACCCTTATTGCAAAACAGAAAATATTTCTAACTCTTCCCACGTCTCTTCAATTTCAATTTCAAAGGCACTGACCTCAAAGTAAATGAACTTCGAGTCAGCGCTCAAAAAGTGTCCGAACTAAAAGAGAATAGAAACAAAACGCATAAAAATAAACAATTTTGACAAGTCTTATCCGTTCATCGCTGCTTGATTATTGAACAAATTTGAAGGACTAGAGTGTGAACCGGCAGTGTATCAAACTCATTTTGTCATCGTTCGAATTTTCAAAGGTATCATATTTTGGCGTTGATGTATGGAATGCTAAGTCCATCGTAGAGTTGTTAGAAGGTCTTTGCCCATAGGTACTAGTATAGTATTATTTTATCTGTGCCTTAGGTATAAAGTTCAGTATCTCTAGATCTTACTTCTAGAATAATCCATTTCCATCAAACGAGGTCTCTCGTGGTTACAGAAACATTATTATTGCAGTACCTCACCATTATTGCATTAACAACTTGTCTCAATGGTTAAGCACAACCTCTATGCAATACAAGATACAATACTAAGTTACTAAGACTGAGCTTTGGATGCTTTTAATGCTATTATGCAGTACTCGTGATGTACATGTACCTACCTATCTAGACTAACTCATAACTTCGCAACTCACTTAGACTCAATAGCTTTGTTAATTTCAACTGGATTTTGTTTAAGCTAGTTAGAGATTTTGTACTTGCTCTAAAAAGATCTTAAAAGAAAGATGAACTGAAAAATGTGTATGAATACCTGTGTATGCCCAAACTACACTATTAGTCATATATATGTAATATGGTATATTAAAGTCATGAACTTTGGTATGTAGACGATTTAGCTGAGGATCTCAAATGGCGTAAATGTACAAGACTCGACATATTTGAACCTTTTGAGGCGAAAATCTGTATCTACAGGACAGCGGGGCGTTTTGTTCGAAATTGCGCGTATCGCGAGAGCTGGCTCTTATCTGGCTCAACGCATTGGCATTGCCATTCAACGTGGCAATGCAGCCAGCGTATTTAGGGACGCTTCCGTCTGATAGTGTTTTGAATCAGTAAAGCTATCTTTAGATTGTTTGCAACGGTCTTTTGATAGCTCAACTTTTTCATTTGTGTCTTAAACTATGTTCAGTACTACTGTGAAAATGTCTTGTACATGTTGTGAGCCAACTTCATTAGGTTTATCATAAACTGCAAAGTTAGACGAGACAGAAAGACCGATTCTTAATTTAAGGTGGTTGCTTTTTCATACAAACGAATTTGCACAAATATAGGCGAACAGAGTATAATTTTACACTGAAATGCCTGTTGTTGGCTTTTATAGTGGTCATTATTTGCGGCAAATCATAATTGGTTGAAGAAAACACTGGATTAATAGCGATAATAACATTGAAATTACTTGTATGGTCTAAAATGTTGATGTTATTTTTGCTATTAATCCACTGTTTTCTTCAACCAAATATGATTTGCCGCAAATAATTACCAATATAAAAGCCAACAAAAGTCATTTCAGTGTAAAATTATACTCCGTTCGCCCATATTTGTGCAAATACGTTTGTATGAAAAAGCAACCACCTTAAGATTTAATATTCGTCTGTTATATGACTACATAGGTACAGCATTGTGAGTGTCACATTAAAAAGATTTAACACGGCTCCATAAAACGCTGGTTGTTTGCGTAATCCTTTCTCGAATCCGCATTGTAATGTAACATTAAATTTGTTTGGAGCTCGACTTTCAATCCCTTGCCAGATTTATTTACTCGTGTCTTGTCGTAGCTATTGGTATCGTTACGAGGTCTGTATAACACGATTTGTGTTGCCTGAAAATACCTATAAATGTACCCTTTATTTTGTCATTCAGTACAATGTGGAATTCATTTAGGTTGCTTGTTTGATCATCTCAAGTCAGTAAGCGAGCGACTTGAAATGCCTGTTATGCCGGTCCGTTTTTTATTTTTTATTATTGACATCCCTGGGTGTACAAAATTAATTGAACGAGCGAAGTGAGTTCTCTGAGTCAATTTGGAGGAATCGGCGTTTGTATGTATGTATGTTTGTCCGAGCATAACTTCCGAACCGTTAATCCGATCTTGTTGAAATTTGATTAGGGGGTAGATAGTTTTAGTACAATATGTTGGTAAGGTAATGAGCTACATCGGTCAGGGGGTTGTTAAGATATTGGGGTCCAAGAGGGGGTAAAAAAAAAGTGAGAAAATCAGATCAAATGGGGTGTCATATGAAAGACCCTTGCTTCGACATTTCAAAACAATTTTTTTGAATTTTTTAAATTATGTAGTTTTTGAGATATTAGGGTATATCGAAAATGTAAAAAACCAAGACCTCTATAAATAGGGTAGGTACTTCCACTAATCCTACAACGCTGAAATTTGGTATGTTTGTTCCTTTTATGACACAAATACTGGGAAAAGTCTAACGTTAAAGAATTTCGAAACGTTTACTTTATGAAACAATAACCAGTTATAACATCCATTGTAGACTTCCCGTTTCTAGGGATTTGAACGACGTTGTAGGTCTAACTTTTCGAACCACAAGTATACCATATTTATACTAACAGGTAACCATATTTTTTCGAAATAAATAAGGTAACCTACCTAAATCGCGTGTATTGGCGAGGTCTCAGTTCGGGGCGAACCACTAGTTAATGACTACAATGTAACAAAAGGGGTATTTAGGTACCTACTGTGCAATTCTGCCGAAAACAGCTTGTACTGCTGAAGATGCCTTGAGACCGGAACTTCGGACGGCGCCACACTTGGCAAGCTCGGCCACCGCAAGGTTCATATTCACCGAAGACGCGTAATGTCCATTTTTACGAAATTAATAGGTACGTATTTTGCAACGTATGACATATTGACACATTTTGTAAGAACCATGGATTTAAGCCAATTTGTCAAGGGTAAGCGGTTCTTATAATGTACTATTAGTTTGAACGTAGTGTACGATAAAGTGCTAAGTATCAATCTAAGCGTAAGATAAGCCGTTTAGTATCTTACGCATATTGAAAACTAGTTTAGTACTTGTTTAGTAGTAGTAGAGTTTTTTTGTGAAAGAGTTCGTCCGGGGAAGTAGTACCACCATACCTATTTCTGCCGCAAAGCAGTAGTGCTCGCATTGCTGTGTTCCGGTTTGAAGGGTAAGGGTGCCGGTGAAATTACAGGCACATGAGACTTTTAATCTTTATGTCTCAGGGTGGCGGGCGCAGTGCAATGCCACATAGGGCGCGTCCTAGTTGGACGTGACCTATGAGGTAATGCACTTTTCATAGGCAGAGGTTACCGCTTAACATCAGGTGGGTCATCTGCTTGTTCCGTCATTCAAGTAGTATAAAAAAAATAAAAAAAACCATGGATCAAACCAAACCAAACCAATTTAAAAAGTGCCTCGTAAGTGGTTCTTTTAATGTACTATTCGTTTCAAGTTTTCAATGTGGTGTTCGATAAAGTGCTAAGTATCAATCTAAGCGTAAGATAACCCGTTTATTGAAAACTAGTTGAACGCCCGCAACTTCGTCCGCGTGGAGTTTTTTCTACAAAAACATCAACACCCCTTTAGGGGATGAATATCTGAAATTCCTTTCTTAGTGCACCTCTAGACCACTAACGGAAGATACCTTCTAAATGTCAGGTCTCTAAGATAGACACGCAACGATTTTATGTTCCTACTTATATTCATAGATCAGCATGCCTTGAATTGTATTGGGAACGTGTACCATTTATTATGCAAAAGATTAGTACCTATGAAGTTTTGTGACACAATCACATCGTACTGGTTGAACAGTTTTCGCTGAAAGGTACAGAGATAGGTCATGGTGGGTTTATTACGGTTTCATACGAGCAAAGCCACGGGCGGGTGCTTAAGAGCCATGAACGGCAAACATTAGTCAATTCGTTTAGTTAGACATCCACTAAGTCAATGAGTCTCCAAGAATTTGTGTTCGACATCCGATAAGTCGCAGGCAAGTGGCACGTTCCATTTACTTTACCGCTACAACCCGCCTGTGCAGGGTTGTCAGATCAAAAAGTAATTAATTTAGTAAAAATTAAAAAAAAAACCCAACGCTGAACGGCCGAACCGATTTTGATCAAACAAAGCTAAGAACACTCCCGACAAAAACACCATTCAAACAAAAACAAAAAAAACTAAATCGGTTCATCCGTTCGGGAGCTACGATGGGACAGACAGGCACACACACACACACACACAGACACGCCAAACTTATAAAACACCTTCGTTTTTCGTCGGGGATTAAAAATAGAAAAATCTGGAAAATGTGAAATATTCACAGAAACAATAAACATACACATTCGAGCGCAGTTGGGCTGATACTGCTCAGCTATTTTTATCGTTTGATTGTCAAGCAATTAGCAAGCCGCACAGGCTGAGTTATTGCTCCTACCGCGATGTCCTACGATCGCTATCCAGTTTCAAAACTATTCAGTACCTTCAAAAGGTGGTTCTGTATAACATGTAAGTTCTCATGTTCGTACTGTGGTTACGTGTGTATTTCACATTGCTGACTCTAAAAATAGTTGCTAATATGTTTGATGATTTTGTATGGAAAAGCTCTATGGTTCAAAGTCCAGCTAAAGAAGGCCAAAACGATCTTTCTACAAATCACAAATATAATGCTGCGATTCCGTGAATGGCGGTAATGACAAATAGACGGTCAGCGACCATTCGGTATTCCTTAGTCGAAATTATTTGACAACAAAAACTATAATATATATTTTTTGGAACAATAACATTGATCTCGGACCTACCAAACATTCGGTATTTCCTATCTATTCCTACCGATATGGGGACTGTCCCACCGAAATATCGAGCCTTATGATTTTTCCACCATATCCGAGAACACAAGGAAATTTTCACGAATATTTTTTATTTTTTGAATGTCTGATAAAAACGGTCTGCTAAATAAAATAAATCACAATAGGCTGGAACCCAGTCGTGCAGAAAAAAAAGTTTTTCTGTATGTACCACAATCTGCTCTTTCTGGACTTACAGGTACCAACTGGCTTAGAAAAAAGAAGTTTTTCTGTACAACAATCTGCCCTGTCTGGACTCTCTGACATAAAAAAAATATGATTAAATTAAAAGGTGTCTAAATAGATAAACACTAACCGCGGCATCTCTAGTCACAACATGCTGGTCTAAAAAGCCTGTAATTTATAGCTGCAGCTAGGAGGCAACCCTGCCCGCAGGAGGGATTCCGGGAGGCGATTCCAAGAAAGTACTCGTCCACTACATCGTCGTCTTCCGCTCGCCTCGCATGAGCTACTCCGCTAAATTGTGGTTATTATTGTCGATGCCTGTTATCTTAGCTATAGCAAACGAGAGCCTAGCTGCCCTAGCATATTCCAGTATGGAGCCTCGATATGCCAATACTTACCAAAATTATTTGAGAGAACGTAAGAGAGAGAGAGAGAACGAATCTAAGTAGGCATATTTACATGTTTACCCGTATTGCTTATTTTTCGGTGTCCTTTTTCAGCACTTTGAATATTGAAAACCGGCTTTAGATGTGTGGACTGCCAATTTTTAGTTCACATCTGTGCTACAGGTCTAGCGCTTAACTGAGTCAGTCCCTGAGGTATGGGAGCGGTACGGGAGGGGTGTTTTCGTCTCTCAAATTATCAGATGACATGTAACATAATGTAACGAAAACACCCCTCCCGTACCGCTCCCATACCTCAGGGACGCGCTAGACCTGTAGCTTTAGCTATTCTCTAACTCTACTTGTACATACTACTATTTTATTTGTCAATTCAAATGCTACCGAGATTCCGTAAAAAACCCTTCATAGTAGAAGAAACTCCTTAATTTTCTTCATTTTTCTATGTACTCATATTTTTTTGCCTAACTAAGCATCATCATCAGGCAGGTGAATGTTCACTGCCAGCGTACACCTCCTTCACAGAATAAATAATTGCAGATTGTTTTATTAAACCTCACTGGCAGGGAAAGTACTCAAAATATTAGAGATAGTTAGTTTTACTCAAAGGAAACATTTCTTATTTCTTTATTTATAAAATAAATAAATAAATAATGCTGGACAGTTCACACAACATTAACTAGCCCCAAGCTAAACAGAGCTTGTATTATGGGTACTAGATTACTGATATACTTAATACAATATATTACGTAGATAGATATTTTTTATTATACATAGAAAATACTCAGAACACCCTGATCTGCAAACCCCACCCATATTTGTTGCGGGAATCGAACCCACAACCTCCTGCGTCGCAGGCGAACCTACGCCCACCGCGCCACAGAGGTCGTCAATCCCTGACGATAAAGAAGCAAAACTGCATTTATTAATTTATCAAATGAAAATACACTTGCCACAATCCGACATAATAACATCCCGTACCTTTAAGGCATCAATCGATAGGGTCAATCGTAAGGATCAAATCTCTCTAACGAACATGGTATATTAAATGAGGATGTAACATGGCCGTGGGGCACACTGTATAAAAGCATGAAAAGTATTGTACACACAGCGTCGGTATGAAGTTTCAAGGTAGATATGAGGTTTAATCTCGAGTTAATCTGAAGTTGGAAACATTGAAGATCGCAAACTATTTCCTTGGGACGGAATTTTGCCACAGAGACGCTTAAATAATAGACTGGAGTAGTTCCAGAGCCTCTTAAGTTATGAAAGATAATGAATGTGATGCATTTAGGAGATTTTGAGATAGTTTTGCTTTGTGTACAACATATTGTGTCTTACTAATATTGTTACCATCAATTTGTACATATGTTTAAGCAAATAAATTATCTTTATCTTTATCTTTCGTATCAGCCTGATTATTTAGCCTGGTTATTTTTATTTTTATTTTTATGTATTTGCTCTACAAACTGGCATACGGCCTGCCGGATGGTAAGCTGTGACCGTCGCCTATTGACATCTGCAACACCAATTTGGCATTGCCAATGCGTTGCCTGCCCTGAAGGACTCTTTTTACATTTATTTATATTTTATTATTTTGGACATATTCGTCTCTGAAGAATCTCATGAAGTACACGGATCCGATGTAAATTAAAAAGCAGCTCATGGACATGTGTAGCGTCCCTACGCACAGACTTGGTTCAAGCTCAAGGTTTTCTAACGAGCATTGTTGTTAAACCAATATACCATAAATGAAACACGGGATTGCGCTCCAAAAACCCAAATTTCTGACAGCTCAAACCTTTACCAGTCAGTGGAGCCCTGAGACAGCGAGACGGCAATGTGGCAAAACAAAAAAGAGGCAAGATGCTCTGGAAACATTTGTCTGAGCGTGGGTCCGATTGGCAGAAGACTGAGATATGTGGAGATATCAAGGGGAGGCCTTTGCCCAGCAGGGAACACTGTATGCTGGTCGTAAACATTATTGTAAAAACAAAATAATTTGTACTATATTTGTAAAAACTTGTTCGTATTACCCGGACTTGTTTGTAAGATTCGTTGGTATAAGATTTGTCCTGGCTGCTAGCTTATTTAATAAATGTGTCATTACTGGAAGAAAGCGTTAGCCGAGTCAGTCATGGCAAGCAATGGCGGCGATGAGCTCACCACATGTCACGTCTATTTCCCACGATGGTGCAACCTACTGTGAATAGAGGCCCATTTGAGGCTCTGCCTACCCTTTCGGGGAAAAGGAATATATGTCTTGTATGTATGCATATTTGAAAAGTTACAACTTCAGAGATCACTCTAATGCTCTAGTCAGGTCCAGTCTGAAACGAAAGTTTGCTAGAATAGATTAACTATAGAGTTCTGATGATAGACCTTGAGGAATTTAATACACCACAACTTTGTATAACGAGTTGGCTTAGCAAATCTAGAAAATAAGAGGACCTGCCTCGTGCCTGCGATACGAGTAGGTACACTCATACCACAACGGACCAAGGCCGGCACTTGCGTTGTGGAATTATTACATAATAGTCTGTATAGAAACGTTATTTAGATAATGGATTTTGAATAAGTTTTTTGGATGAACAAAATATATATATTTCCAAACAAGGATAATAAATTGTTTTTTATGAAACAATTAGGCAAACTAGCCTGATGTGAAGTGGTCATCGTCGCTTATAGACACCGGCAACACCATCACGGGTATTATTGTCGATGCGCTGCCTATATATTGTTGTATTGCTTATTTATTTTTGTGAATAAATAAATTAAATTTAGTTTAAATAATTTTTTGTTTAATATACCCTGAAGGAATTTATGAACATTTTTCTTGAAGCGACACATGTCGTAACCAAGCGGGAAAACCTCAGATGGAAGCTCATCCAGAACTTCATCCAGAACTTCCAGCTCTACTGCTATTAAACCGTAGGACTGTATTCCCTGAGGTATGATGGGAGCGGTATACGGGAGGGATGTTTTCGTCTCTCAAATTATCAGATGATATGTGACAAAATGTAACGAAAAGACCCCTCCCGTGCCTGCATTAGCATTACAAAAGCACCAAAATGAAGCAAACAAAAAAACCCTGTACGATGGAAGAGCATTTTCAGTATTGGATTAGCCACAAAGTCATCATCCCGCTTGATAGCGCTTTGCAAGTTGCACTGGACCTGCTCTCGCCTCGTTGCTCGGTTGCCTTCGCTTGTGTAGCCACAATAATACGCTATGTTAAAATACCGAATGAGAGGAGTCTAGCAAGGAAACAATAGCTGCAAAAAAGTGACAGCGGTTCACTTGAACCCGGGAAGAGATGAGGTATTTATTTCTTTAGCTCGGAAGTAACTGAAGTAAGCGTCAAATCATAAAACTTCGTTTAGCTTCTAGAGTAGCAAATATAAAAAATAAATTCTCTACTATTAATCTAAGTAACGTAATTACCTACTGAATAGTATAAAAAATTACATTTAATATTTTCTCTAATCGAAGGAGGGGCCTAAAACGGGTTTAGGAGGGCCAATTTCAAAAATTAAGTTGTCGAGAAAATTTTTACCAATCGTGTTTCTTGTCTATGATTTATTTAGACTACATCATCAAGTAATTACTGTATTACCATCAAGTTGCAAACCTTTACTGTTTCAGGGTGAGCATGTAACGCAATGACTCCAAAATTTTAACATATCTTCCAAGTTTATTTAGGCTTGTCTGCTCCGTATCGTGCCTGTGTCTGATCAATATGAATAGAACTAAGCCTAAGTTCACGGCCGTTCAGGGACTCATCTGACTTTGCGTCATTACGTTTTCATTACGCACTTTACTTTGATTTTATTTCGGAAGTGTAACAGAACCTTCAAATGGCCTATAATAATTGCGAGAGAGAAATAAATGGGGAACGACTCTGTGGGCCATTTCGATAGTTTGATTGTATTTGGGTAAAGGTCGATAAAATACAATGGTTATATGCCCATTAAAAGAAGGTATTTTATTAGCAAGGTATTTTACGCCATAATGACCATTTTTTCTCCAAACCTAGTATTCTGATTTCACACAAAATAAGTCTTCACATAAAATATATTTTATAAACTAGGTTTTATGGAAATCGTTGTGTAACTGACTGACTCACTGACCAACTATTAAACGCACCATAAGTTCTTAGGGACCTGAAATTTAGAGAGTACGTACATTCCTCTTCGGTTAGGGCACATAATAAATAATAGTACAATATAATAGAATAGAATATTCTTTATTGCACAAAACAAACAATGTATATAGGCGAACTTAATGCTAAGACGCATTCTCTACCAGCTAACCTATGTGTATTGTAGATACATTTATGAAGGTGGTGCACAAAAAAAAACGTAATAAGGAGAAGAAAAAAGTCCTTTATGTAGGTATATCAATACAAGATAAGTAAGTAACATAATATAATATTATAAAAATAAATAAATAGTACCTACACGTATTTAGAGTTCCTTTTAGGCTAGTGTAGGTTAGGCTATAGCCTAACTATATTTATATAATTTTTAAAGTAGTATGTATGTTATATTATGTATTTGGTACCTGCACACCGCCGTCTTATGATATTGTTTTATCCTGTCCATCCAAAAATTGTCTGGAAGAGATCGCTTTGAGCGATAAGACCGCCCATTGTACGTTGTAAATTGGTTTATTGTTTGTCACTTTGTTTTGTTTTACTTTTCTAAGGTGTAGAATAATGAGTTTATCTATCTATCCTTTTGTGGTCTAGGGATGTACTATGAAAGTAATTTCGAAAATTCACTCCCTATTTTATTGTTTTATTTAGTTTTATTGTATACCTCGCTTGCTTATTATTGTTTTTATCGTAGATCTTCTTAAGATAAAATTTTATGATGTCTGGAGAAGATTGTGATGCTCTAGATCGAGGCGAAAATGATGGACAAAAGCCTGACAAAATGTTTACCCTGAAAATGAGGAATGCCGTTGCTATGTGGAGCTGTGATGTAGAATGCGACACCTGTGCTATTTGCCGCGTCCAAGTTATGGATGCATGTCTGCGATGTCACAGATAAAATAATATTATACGCGATGTCAAGGCGAAAGCAAGAAAGCCTCGTACGGCAAGCAAGACTGCGTGGTCGTTTGGGGAAAGTGCAACCATAGTTATCACTTTTGCCGCATGTCACTGTGGGTGAAGCAGAACAACCGATGTCCTCTCTGCCAGCAGGAGTGGTCCATACAGCGCATGGGGAAGTGAGGAAGAGATCTGGTGCTGTAAGCAATATATACAGTGGTGGCCATATAATTAAGAACGCTGATATAAAGGGAAGATTTTTTCCAACTAAGATGCAAAACTAATTGTATGCATTTGTTTTTATTTCTCTCGGTATCGTAAAACATTTCCATATTACCACTGTATTCATTGATACACATGATTGGCTAAAAATCAATAGGCAAACTTTTTACACTACTTTTAAACAAAGTATTCCTTATTACTGGCTGGTCACGTAATTAAGAACGCTAAGTAGTTTATACCTTTATTCAAATTTAAATAGAGAACACTCAGTCGATTTGTTACTGTTTGTATAATTTTGGCGCCATTACGTGCTGTAAAAGATTAAAGGTGATTGCTTCTTTAGAAAAAACAATGGGAAAAAATAAAAGTTGTGATAAATCTACAAGGGAAGTAATAATAAAACTTCGCCGGAAGAATTGGTCTTATAAAAAGATAGCCGACCATCTGCAATGTTCAAAAATGATGGTTTTCCACGCTGTAAAGCATTTTGCTACGTATCAAACTACTTCGAATGTCCCACGTGTACCTAAACAGAGAAAAACAACTCCTCGAGATGACCGAAACATCGTTCGTATGGCAAAACAAAATCCTTTTAAAGGGTACAATGAGCTTAGAAAAGAATATTTTGGTGAAAACAACCCTTCAGCAATCTCAGCACGCACTATTCTAAGACGTTTGGTACAAGAAAAATTGCACGGTAGGATAGCAAGAAAGGTACCCAACTGTTAAAACTTTGCCACAGGCAAGCCCGGCTTGCATTTGCGAGAAACTATGAAAACTGGACTGTGCAACAGTGGAAAAATGTACTTTTTTCTGACGAGACGAAAATAAACAGAGTATGTTCTGATGGAAAACGATATGTACGACGTCCCCCGAATACAGCATTCGACCCAAAGTACACGAAAGTTACATTAAAGCACGGTGGTGGAAATGTGAAAATTTGGGGTTGCTTTTCTGGACATGGTGTAGGATCTGCAAAGTTGATAGAAGGTAACATGGATCAGTTCCAATACAAAAATATACTGGAAGAAACAATGTTACCATACGCTGAAGACGTTCTACCGGTCATTTGGACATTCCAGCATGACAATGATCCAAAGCACACTGCACGCACCGTAAAGGAATTTCTTACAGCGCAATTAGTTTCTGTCTTAGACTGGCCTGCTAACAGTCCAGATCTAAACCCAATAGAGAATCTGTGGTTTGAAGTAAAGAAAAAGGTTTCAAATACAAAGTGTGGAAATTTAAGAGAGCTGTATGACGTTTTTTTAGAAGAATGGAACTCTATTTCTCTTGCGAAATGTCAAAAATTAATAGAGTCAATGCCTCGCCGGTGTAAAGCTGTAATTAAAAGCCGTGGATATGCTATTAACTATTAATTTTAGTAAAATATTTATTAAATTTCTCTTTATGTTTCCTGTGCTACATAATATTGTGATTTTTTAAATCTAAGTGTCATACAAAACAATTCCCGAGCAGTTAAATAAATCGTTCTTAATTATTTGTCCAGTTTCAGTACTATTTGAATGTGTTACTTTGATAAAATCAATAAAATGTGCAAAAAATAGTTAGCGATTTCATACTTTATTCTTAAGTCAGGTTGCTCTATTAATGTGACTATTATATAACATAACTAGTTGCTTCTCAGAAGGTACACATCTCTGTGTATGATACGATTTAAATAAAAAACTTCTAGAACTTCAAATCGTTCTTAATTATATGACCACAACTGTATATACCAATGAACTGTTTAAGGGGGTGCAGCGAGGTGTTGAAGTCTGTATGGAAACACAAATTGGGCGTACATCCACAGATTTATATACAAGTTAAAGATATACCTAACTAAATAGATCGCCACTCTAGGCAGGACGCATTACATAATAGGGTAAGTAATTAATGAGAACAGAAGTTACTATTGCTAAGGTTTCAATATTAGAAAGGGTAGACCAGATTAGAATCCACAAGTTATATGAAAAGATAAGTCGCAGATAGTAATATCAGACCGATATCTTTTTACTTACGGCTTGGTATCTGAAAGCCGAATATTTTAGGTAAAACCGAATATAATTAACTATATATTATTATTTAATGATACTCATATAAGGTTTCGATTTGAGAACTTTTGATGGTTTCGTATGAATTATTTGATTTGGGTTTCACCAACCTAGGTATATGTCAAAGTATTTTGAAGTTTTCGTTACCAAAAAGTCAAAGTTACGATGTTTTTATGTTTGGAATTTATTAGCTGTATACCTACTTATTAGCTTATAGTTCTAGGTCAGGGGTTCCCAAATTGGGCGATAACTCCCCCTAGTGGGCGCTGCAGGACCAAAGGGGGGTGGAAAGAGACCCAGAAAAAAATGGGGGCGTCAAATCAAATCAGACCCACTTTCGCATTCTAATAGTTATTTTTATTCCTGGGTAGGTAATTTTCGTTGATAATAGACCGCGGGCAAACATCTTTTAACAAGTTTTTGTTAAATAACCCGATTTGTGCATGTTTAATTTGAAGTTATAGTGGTTTTTAAGTAGATAAAAAAATGGGGGCGCTAAATATAATTTATTCTCACAGTGGGCAGTAGACAAAATAAGTTTGGGAACCCCTGCTCTAGGTAGATAATAAAAACTAAAATTAAACATAAAATAACTAATTACTACTTCTTTTCAGAGATTTCTATAAAATATCATAGTATCTACAATCAGAGTCATGCAAACGTAGTTCCAAGCTTATATCGAGAGTTTTGATGGAGTCTGGCTAACGAAAGTTGGCACTGAAAAAGGGCGGAAATATTCAAATAATATGTATACTTATTACCTTGAATGGAATTCCACACGCAAATAGTCGCTGGCACAGCTAATGAGCACATGATTAATTAATTACCAACTATCAAATTAGGTTATTCCAATTTTCTCATAGTTATTGATGTTTAAAAACCCCCAATTCGTCATAGCATACTTATATAGATGTAATAACACCATTATCTGTTTATAGAGTTGTTTACAGTAATCAAGATAACGCAGAATCTAAAAGTCGACGAACTTGACGTGATTGATAAATTTAAGTCATTATTTTTAATCACGCTATTATCTACCACTTCGGTAAGCAGGTGTTTTTATCTTTTCTCAACCTTTTTAACCCCCGACTAAAAATAAGGGTGTTTACAAGTTTGAGGCCATAGTGCAATGTGTTTTCTTGCTCTCTGTTGTGTGTCTGTACGTAGGTACGTATGTATGTGTCCATAAAGCTACGGAATGGGTGCTCTCAATTTACACGCTGTGTTTTTAAAATGAAATATGGTGTTTATGAGATGGTTCTCAGTTGCGTTTTTGAAAATATTATTTTTATTTTTCTTAAAAAGGTGCTGGCGGATTTGGTTTTTCATTATTACAATGTGAATTTGAACTTTGTAAGATTCGAATATCATAGAAGAAAATGTCGCACTATCATAATTATTCAGCTAATCGATGTTTGAGTATTCATTTTACTTTAGTGTGATACATGAGTAGTTCCTGATGGATCCCTTGGCTACGATTCTCATGCCATGCTCTTTGATTTCCCGTAGGTAGTACCTACATCTACATCATAGTATCTGCTTATTCTTCTCGTTGGTTCAGGAGTTCAGGACGCCTCTCGGCAGCTACCTTCAACCACAGCTCGGTTGGCATGCGAAAGACGTGACCAGCCCAATCCCACTTCAGCTTATTTATACTATTGTATTAATTATCGAAGACCTCTGTGGCGCGGCGGGTGAATAGCCAGCTGAGATACCAAATTTTGCGGGTTGGATTCCCGTTCCGGGACAAATATTTGTATGATTTGTATGACGTGGGTATCGTGGGTGTTTCTGATACCCACGACACAGAGGATCCTAGTGTGAGATCATGGCTGTTGGGTGTTATGTTATAATTTTGTACCTCCTCATGTAAAAGGGGTAAGTAGAGGTAAACCAATCTAAAGCTGAACTCCCCTCCGCCGCTTTTACTTGGCACTTGAAACAAGCTTGGCGTTTCAAAATGATCCTTTTGTGCATGGAATAAGGAATATTTTATTTTGACGTAATGAAATAGTGTCGGTTAAGATTGGATTATCTTCTACCTAGGTACCTACGTGCAAGTTTATTGTTAAAGGGCGTCTATAAATGTTCTTTATCTTTTATGAGGTAATAACCGATAAGAAAGGTCGATTTTATTGCAAACCTGTAGAAATACTAGCACTTGAGTTCATTGAATCTCATAATGTTATATATAATAAATTAAATTTTATGTTAAGTATCACTTTAGAATAAAGAATTTTTTCATTTACCTATAATTATATTTATTTTATTATTTTATTTACATATAAGCATACCTATATAAGGTTTTTCAAAATATCTTTTTAAAATCAAGACACGATGACATTAGTGATCGGAAATGTGAGCTGATCAAAATGAGCAAAAACACTGCCAGGCTCTATTAATTATCGAGGAGTTCCGCTATCCACCTTCCATCTCCATCATCAGATCAGCTCGCTGTCACCATCATATTGTATTGTCATCGGAACTTGACAAGTACCTATGCCATTAATTCAGCTCAATCCGTTTGGTGACTGGTTTAAAATTCAGTTGCAAGATTTGTCCACATACTAATAATATAAGTGAAGTTTATCAATACCTATAATAGTAGTTTATGCAACTGTCATATAAGAAGGGGTATTAAAACACTTCGCCTCATGCGATAATAGGTTGACTCGAGTGTTTTAATACCTAAGTTATATGCAGTTTCATACACTACTTTATCTTCACTCATAGGTTTTTTTTTAATTAAACAAAGAAAAACACGATCGACAAAAAAATGTATGGGAAGCGCGGGAAATTAAGTTCAAACTACGCATGCGTGCGCCATTTTTTCACAGTTCGAACTGCGCATGCGTGCGCCTTTTTTTCATATTCAGGCTATAACCATAGACTAGTTTAATGAATTAATAAAAAAAAAGGTAGCAGTACTATGATGAGTTTTATGATACAGTTGGCGGTACTATAATGAGTTTCATTCTTAATTTTATGTATATGCGTCTATAAAGTGCGTCTGTATATAACCGTCTTTGAATTCGTAATTCGAATTTTTCGATTTGAGTGTAGACAAAAGCTTTTATAAATTTAGTGATCGGATCCGTGTGTTACGGAAATGAGCCTAAACACGGCCGGTCTACTATTATCCACCGAGGAGTTCCATTATCCACCTTCCGTCTCCATCATCAGATCAGCTCACTGTCACCATATTATTGTATTGTCACCGGAACTTGGCGGTATGAAAAATTTCAGCTCAATCGGTCGAGTTTAACTGGTTCAAAATTCAGTTTCAAGATCAGTTTCCCACATCATACATACGTACTTACTAACAGGTCAAGTGAAATAAAAGTTAAAAGGACAGTCGACGAACGCGTATGTTTAGTAATTTTAGCCATAAAAAAAACAGTGATGAGTATCTAACCCTAGTGGTTCGGGCTACAAAAATTATAAAGGATTAGGCTCAATGTGAAATGAGACCTCTCATAAAACCAGCTCAGTATGGAGTCTCATTCCAATTCGCACAAATGTTCCCTTTTCCGAAGGTAAATCTTTACCCGTAGGCATAGGTAGGTAGTTTAGTTTATACCTTAAAAGGCGGCTAAGTACGTGTCGGGCCACGCGTATTGTACTCGTAGGGTTCCGTAGTTGCCCGTCACAATATGCGGACTTAGAAGTAATTTTCAATAGAATTTGTGAAAATTTTTCCTTTTTACTTCTCCAAGTAAATTTCATAAGTTGTTCGACTATTACTCGTTAACTTGTAAAGCCTACTTAGCAGTGACAGTTTTCTTTATAACTGCCGGGATTTTTTCACATATCCTAAAACAACCGTTTAGGGACACTTGACTCTAACAAAAATTAGAACTTATTTCGCAAACGGATCCCTGAATCGAAAAACTACTTTCACACACCCGCAATATTTTTGAACGACCTATCCAACGACACCCAGCTCCATCGGACAGACACAGTTAGATGAAAAAAAATAACCCTATTTACCTAAGTACAAAAAATATATTTTTTCATGGTTTTGTTTACCGCTTTGTGGACGTGATTGATATTTATACCCATGTCAAATTTCTAGTTTCAGCTTTCTAGTACTAAGAGTTTCTGAGCTAAGCCACGGACAGACAGACAGACAGACATGGCGAAACTATAAGGGTCCCTTGTCTTTTTGCTAATTTTAGCTTTGGAAAAGAATAATTCACAAATTATTTTCAGTCGAATTAAAGGCCTTGTAAAAGGGACGGACCCGGCACGAGCTACGAAATCAATCCTTGGCACAAAAATCCATCATTTTGTGCGAAGGCACAGGCAAAAGGTTGATGTCGTAAGGGACTTAAAACACACTCAAGATCGTACTCAGAGTTGAATTCAATTTATATATATTTTCTGTGGTGTGTCTGGCACAAGAAAAGACCCCTCCATCTCTTCCCGTGGATGTCGTAAAAGCCGACTAAGGGATTACCCGGACTTGTTGATAAGATTCGTTGGTATAAGATTTGTCCTGGCTGCTAGCTTATTTAAGGACTGTGTTATTACTGGAAGAAAGCGTTATCAGAGTCAGTCGTGGGAAGCAATGGTGGCGATGAGCTAATCACTTGTCACGTCCATTTCCCAAGATGGTGCAACCCACAGTGAAAAGTGGCCCATTCTCAAATGGGCCACTTTTCACTGTTTCACTGTTTTCACTGGGTCGCTTTTTAGGGTTCCGTAACCAAAAATTACGGAACCCTTATAGATTCGTCATGTCTGTCTGTCTGTCTGTCCGTGTATGTCACAGCCACTTTTTTTTATGTATAAAGTAAACTACCTACCTGCGCCTAAGGGCACAGCTACGGGTAAGATTAACCTTCGGAAAAGGGAAGATTTGTGCGAATTGGAATGAGACTCAATACTGAGCTGGTTTTATGAAAGGTCTCATTTCACATTGAGCCTGAGCCTGTATAATTGTTGTAGCCCTAACCATTATGGCAGGGTCACTGTTTTGCTTATGACTAAATTAATTACGTTTGTCGTAATTTTTCTAAAATGATACGGTAATTTCAATTCTATAGTGTTATATGGTTGTTTTTTTTTTTTTTTTTTTTTCTGCTTGTTTACTAAGATTTGTGTATTGTTTATTTGATATGTTTAAGTGTCATGAAATATTTCTACATAATATTATATTATCAATAAGTACAGGTACTCATCCACATGCCCAGACATTAAATGCAATGTAGATACTTTGATAGGTACTTAATAGGCATGCACCTGATTTTTTTAATTCCAATCTTGTTTAAATCTAATTTTATAATTTTTGCAATTGCTTAGAGTTATTTTAATTTCTGTTTTATTTGTATTATTCTTCTTTTTTTTATGAAATTACACATGAGCATGTACATAATTCCATGTAAAAAAAAGGGAAAGTACTACTAACCAAGACACAAGTTTTCTTAACTTAATTTGGTTGGTAGAGCTAGTTAACACAGTAATGTACCTATTAAGTGAAATAAAAAAAATTGAATTTTAAATTTGAATTTGAAACATACGCATTCGTCGACTGTCCTTTGACTTTAATTTAATTCAGAGCGTCAGCACTGCCTACTCTTTTAGGAAAAAGGCGTGTATCTATGTATGTATACAACATATTTTGTATAAATAAAATAAATAAATAAATATTGCTGGACAGTTCACACAACATTATCTAGCCCCAAACTAAGCAGAGCTTGTGTTATGGGTACTAGACAACTGATATACCTTATACAATATATTACATAGATAGATATTTTTTATTATATATAGGAAATACCCAGAACACCCTGAACAAATATCTGCGGATCACACAAATATTTATTCCGAGGCGGGAATCGAACCCGCAACCTCCTGCGTATAAGATATATACAGATGGTACCAAAAAAATAATGGACACAATAAATGGCGGCGTTACAGAACAGAATTACAATAACATTTGAATTGCATAATCTGCTTTGGCCCGAACAATCTGAGCTGGACAGACTGCAGTCACTACAACAGAACTCTCTTACTCTCCGTACACCGGAATATAGCTATAGCTATAGCTAAGTATAACTAATGTATTTCTAACATAGTTTTTAAGAATAATACTAACAAATAATGTACCTAATAATGTCTGATTTAATAAATGAATTATATTATATTATATCCTTCGTGCAAAAGCTGAACTTGTTTTAAAAGTGACATTGTTCTAAATCTAATCGAAATTTTGTTCTAATCCGCAAAGGCCACTTGTTCAAGAACTGAACTGAACTGAGAACTGTCTCGTGTCGTCTCCGCTCCGTGCCGAGCCCGTCCGTTGCAGCTTGGAGGGGCCCTCGTGGCGTGCCGGTCGGCGGCGACTCGTGTGCCCTGTCACTACCAGCTCAGATTATATCGTGAAATCCAATTTGGTGGGTTTGTTATCGCACTCGCAGGGAATTTACCAGATAGAAAAGTTTACTTATTCTTAATAAAATTAAACTATCACATTCAAGAAAGTTTCTTGCTACGAATGCCATTCAACGATTATTACAGTATTTTTTTTTGTTAATTAATATTCATAGCTAAAATAATGATATTTATGAGACACTAATTAAAACATGTGTGTTAGTTCTCCTAGTTTTAACAAAATTAGGTTTCGCTATCTCAAGATGTGTTGATGAGCTGTGATGAGCAAAAAAAAAAAAAAAGTTCGCGCCTCGAGCGAAACGTACGGGGTTAGACGTATACCTACATCTCATTACATGACCTATTTTTAGGGTTCTGTAGTCAAAGACAAAGAACCCTTATGGATTCGTCATGTCTGTCTGTCTGTCCGTGTATGTCACAGCCACTTTTTTTCCGAAACTATAAGAGCTATGCTGTTGAAACTTGGTAAGTAGATGTATTCTGTGAACTGTATGATGTACATTACCATGCAAACTTCCAACGAAAATTGGTTTGAACGAGATCTAGTAAGTTTTTTTTATACGTCATTTTATCGTAAACCTTTCAAGAACTTTTATATTATGTTACTTGCTGCTACGGAACCCTTCATGGGCGAGTCCGACTCGCACTTGGCCGCTTTTTTTTTGGTACCTAAATCTGTGCTGGTGCCTTACAGCCGAATGGCCACCCTCCAACCATCACCAAATTAGTCATGCAAGCTTACTCCATAAGAATAAAAAATCAAAATGTTCCCTAACTAGATTTATTATTGGATAAAGTTGTACAAAGTCGGTTATAAGATTTGAGAAATGAATGTAATGTCAACAGCGGCATGCTACCTTGGATTAACGGAAAGATAAATGAACGAATACTAAGCTATGACAAAATTTAAATTGAGTTTGTAAATTAAAATTAAGCTATTGGAACGGATGAATATGCAAAACTTTACATAAGGATCAGTAAACTAGAAATAAATAAGTTTTTTGTGAAAACATATTTTTCAATACAAGCTTTTATAAAAGTAGTAAACGTAACCGTGTGCTGATCAAAATGAGCCTAAACACGGCCAGTCTACTATTATCCATCGAGGAGTTCCGTTGTCCAGCTATCAGATCAGCTCGCTGTCACCATCATATTGTATTGTCATCGGAACTTGACAGGTATGCAAAATTTCAGCTCTATCGGTTGAGGATAACTACTTTAAAAATTCAGTTTCAAGATTCCACCCGGACAAACATTATTCCCAGAATGGCTAAACCAATTTTTATTGTGTTTTATACACTCGTTGTTTTACCGTACATTTTAACTTAACCGTTTGGGTACGAAACCCTAAAAACGCCGCAAATGCGCCGCACTAAAAAGCGGTTTTTATTTAATATCTCGTAAAATATAGATCATTTTACTAAACCCCTACAGTCCTACAGTAAACCCTTCGCTATTGATTTTATTTATAAAAAATTTAACTCAATATTTTAATAAACAATCGAATCTAGTCAAAAGTTAGAGTTAACTTTGGGTTTTCTTTTCTATCGAGAAAATATTGTCCTATAGTGTTTCTGATACAGTGATCCCTCGGAATTATAATGTAATCTATGCATATTTATAATTTTAATATTGTACTTGATTTAGTCAGTTAAAAATAAAATCTACGATTAGGAGTTTTGCTGCATACGTACTTCGCACCTAAGGGACAGTATAGATCAATCCAGGCGTTGAGAACGACAACCCCATCAGATCACATCAGATCCTCCAAGATCACAGTCGTATGACAATTTTTCCCAGTTTCCCGGGTCAATCTTAGAAGACAGCATGTCCTGTTTTGCATTATCTATAAATATTCTATAATCCCCGCCGTCTCCTCCCATGGATGCTGTAAGAGCCGACTAAGGGATTACCCGGGCTTGTTTATATGATTCGTTGGTATAAGATTTGTCCTGGCTGGTAGCTTATTTAAGGAATGTGTTTTTACTCAAAGAAAGCGTTAGTAGAGTCAGTTGTGTAAAACAATGGCGGCGATGAGGTCACCACTTGTTACGTCTATTTTCCACGAATTGTGCAACCCACGTGAAAAGAGGCCCATCTGAGGCTCTGCCTACCCTTTCAGGAAAACAGCGTGTGTTTATGTAGGTATGTATGTATTCTAGTTCTTCTAGCAGAAGATCGTTACACAGTAAGGTTTTTTTATTTTATTAATACTACTTGAATGACTGAACAAGCAGATTACCCTTACTCTTCAAACCGGAACACAGCAATGCGAGCATTACTGCTTTGCGGCTGAAATAGGTATGGTGGTAGTACTTTCCCGGACGAACTCTTTCATAAAAAAGCTCTACTACTACTAAAGTTATATGCAGTGCTGCTATGCAGTTGCTACACCACTCACAAAGGCGCGTTCACATAAAGGTATTATATAAACGGGGTGCCATGCGTTAGGCCGCGTTCATTTAGAAAACAGGTTTCAGGTGCTGGTGCATGTTGCATACACCTTTAGTTCTGGTGCAGAGAGCACAATATTATGGTTACGTTACATTACAGGGAGCTGATCTGATGATGGAGACGGAAGGTGGACAGCGGCACTCCTCAACGGATAATAGTGGACTGGCCGTGTTTGGGCTCATTTTGATCAATACACGGTTCCGATCACAAATTTCATAAAAAAACACAGAATTTCATAAGAAAAACAGTTTTTTTAAACTTATCTACACTAATCTAAATCTACATCTACACCAATCTACACTTCTACACTAATATTATAAAGATAAAAGATTTGTATTTTTGTGTGTGTGTATGTTTGTAATGAAGAAACTCAAAAACTACTGTGCCGATTTCTAAAATTCTTTCACCATTGGAAAGCTACATTCACCCTGAGTGACGTAGGCTACCAGTGGGGGGTAGGAGGGGGGGCTGTTTTTCATCCTGAAACTACCCGTGTGAAGCCGGGACGAGCCGCTAGTGTATGTATAAACCAGATGTAATATTTGAAAAAATATATGTGATTTTTACTCTTTGATCTGGATATTTCGGTCATTATTCGGACAACCTCTGAGGCGCGGCTAACGATGGTTCGACTGCGACGCAGGTGGTTGCGCTGGTTCGATTCCCGCCTCGGAACCAATATTTGTGCGATCTGCAGATTTTTGTTCAGGGTGTTCTGTGTGTTTTCTATGTATAATAAAAAATAACTATCTATGTAATGTATGAAATACATTTATTTATAGAAAGAATAATACAAGGTTTGTAAAAAATACATATGAAACAGTTGTGCTATATACCTGAAGACCGCTGCAGGCGATCTAAAGGTAGCTCAAATATCCAAATCACTACTAGACGGAAGCGTCCCTAAGATGCTGGCTGCATTGCCACGCTGAATGGCAATACTAATGCGTTGAGCCAGATAAGAACCAGCTCTCGGGTCAAGCGTCTCTTCGACCAGATGCCCTGAAAGAATTTTTAAAACGCGAAGGGCCCCGGAACCCCACGGATCTAGAGTCTCGACCCCGAAAGGCTCAAATAAGTAAGCTCTGTCGAGACTTGCATATTTGCGTCTTTTGAGGTCCTCAGCGGAATCTGCCGCCGCACCGTAATGTATTGTATTAAGTAGGTATATCAGTTAACTAGTACCGATAACACAAGCTCTGGCTTAGCTTGGGGCTAGATAATGTTGTGTGTACTTGTCCAGGAATATTTTTATTTTTATTATCAGTTGATCACTTATGGTTTGCTGCATCAAAGAAATAACTTAAATATAGGTCTAAACTGTAATCTAAATACCACATTTTATTTGTGTTGGGCAGTTGGGCAATACAAGGGTTGCCGGTGGAGTTACAGACACATGAGACTTTTCATCTTTATGTCTCAGGGTGGCGGGCGCGGTGCAATGCCACATAGGGTGCCTCCTAGGTGGACGTGACCTGTGTGATATTGCACTGTTCATAGGCAGAGGGTACCGCTTAACATCAAGTGGGCCATCTGCTTGATCCGACATAATAAGTTGCATAAAAAAACAATTTAAACAAAAAAAAAAAAAACAATGGAACACAGTCATAAACATGTGCATTTTGAAAAATCCATCCCGTAGGTATTCTTATATTATGTATTTTCACTCCCTATACGAACGCGCTGGACTTTGCTCTCACAGGTCTTGTTAGTTTCGTTTCCTTTCACTTATTTACAAGTAGCGCCTCTAGCGAAAGCGTCGAGGAAGTAAGGGGCAAGTAAATGTACCTATGGAAGGAGCTTCATATAGTTTCGAAACTATTAAAATGAAGGCTCCAGGCGTCGCCAACCTGCTTGCGGCGTGAATGTGCTCTCAGGCTCACAAAGCAAGCGCCATTCTTGTGAAGATTAAAATGAGTTACTTTGTTACTTACCCTGCTTGGAATTTCATACTATACGCGTCTTATATTTAGCACTAGGTTTTGTTCGCGGCTCCGCCCACGTTAGTATCAACTGTACTATTATTTATTCTGTGGTATCACAGTACTACACTCCCGTTACTGAATCGAAACTGAATTGTGACTTACTATTTATTTATTTCAGAAAAAAACTGAAAAATTAATAAATGAGAGACTGAAAAGTTTCAAAATAATTTTAGGAATTTATCTTCTGGATTGCTATAGGATACTTTTGAATAAGTAAAAATGCTACTTCACAAAAATAACAAGAATGTTGCCAAGAATGCAAAGAATGGGCATATAAATGAGCCACCTCTTGTCTCCAGCGGAGCACCAAAGAATTCCAACGGGACCCTAACACTAAGTCTACGCTTTCCGTTCGTCTGACTGGCACAGGGGTGTTATTACAAAAATAAGTACAAAAAAACAAATGCGATATTCTCTAAAGCGATATTTCATCGATTTTTATTCCAGCTGTATCTAAAAATGATAGACTATAAATTAAAATGAACATCAAATAAAAAAAAAATTACTTATCTTAATAAAGGACCCTAAGTGCACAAGTCAAACTCTTACTTGGCTAAATAATATAAAGGCAATAAAAAACAACAAATTAATTGTACTATTATTTATTCTGTGCTAATACCACAGAATAAATAATAGTACCTAATACTTAAAAGTTAAAGTACCTAGGTACATACGTATCACTAACTATTTATAAAACCAAAAGCTGTTTATAATAACCTACCTAGGTAAAGGTGAACCCATAAAAAGGATAATAGGTTCGGAAAATACAATCAAAATGCCGTTTTTATTTTCCTTATGTGGTAAAACAATAGCTTACCTACGGAGCGGTTCTGCCATATAAAACAATAGCTTACCTACGGAGCGGTTCTGCCATATAAAACTCGTATAAACCTCGAATAACAATGTCGCCAATCTTCCTCAACATGTTCATAACACTGAAATACATGTTATGAATGTAGCCGGCTCGTGTGCGGTTTTGTTATGACAACATTACTGACAGTGAGTCAAGGAAATGTATAAGTCAAAGTTTACATTTCAACTAATAAAGTTTCTAGAATACCTACTAACTAATGAGAAACGTCCAATGGTTAGTCATTACAATTATCAGAAGGCAAATACTTATACTTATTAATAACTAGCAGCGCCCCGCGGTTTCACCGACGTAAGTCTCGATCCCGTGGGAATATCGGGATAAAAATGTGCCTATGTGTTATTCCGGGAGACCAGTTATCTTCATTCCAAATTTCACGCAAATCCGTCCAGCCGTTTCAGCGTGAAGAAGTAACAAACACACTACACACACACACACACACAAACTTTCGCCTTTATAATATTAGTGTGAAGTGTGATGTGATGTGATGTGAATGTGAAGTGTGATGTGATAATAATTTTAAAACCACACTGAAAGTTAACCGAATCGAGACTGAATTGTGAATTGACTGGAAATAGGTTCAACATATTCTGTTTTGTTTTTGTTTTTTACTGTGTTTTGTGTGCCTGTAGCACATGAGACTTTTCATCTTTATGTCTCTGGGTGGCGGGCGCAGTGCAATGCTAGATTGCGTCCTAGGCGGACGTGACCTATGAGGCAATGCATTGTTAAAGGCAGAGGTTACCGCTTAACATCAGGTGGGCCAACTGCATGTTCCGTCATTAATACAGTTAAAAAAAAAGATACCTTCACTCCTTCGTCACGATCTCATGTTTGTAAGTGAAGATACGGCCGACGATGGAGCACGAAGGTCTAGAAGGCACCTATCACTTTGCTTTAAAGATGCCCAGATTAAGGACAGACCGACAGACGACCCGATGACCCGTTAGAGACTTCGTCCAAGCGTAGTCAGAAAACTTCCCCGGCGCGTTCAGACAACAACTTTAACATTAACTTTAACCACGCCGTTAAACAACCTTTGAAACGACACCCCACTCAAGTTTTTCAAATTAGGGTTCCTATTTTAACCTTGACGTCCTGAAAACTATACCGTGAAATTAACTTTTACAACATCGCAATACGTTGAAATCTGGCTAAAATGTAACGTGTATTTTTTACAAAGAAAACGGTTCCGTGCCCTTTTTCAGGAAAATTTCAGGCACCGCTGAACCACATGTCTGTTAATTTTATTTGAGGAATCTCCATGTAAAATTTAAAGGTTCTACTATCAACAGTTTCCGAAATACAGAGCAATTTTGTTTTACGTTAAAACCCCATTATGAACCCCTTAGGATGCAAATTTTCTAAATTCCGTTCTTAGTACAACGCTATGCATCGATACAAACATACCCTTCAAATTTAAAGGCTGTACGATCAGCGGTTTAGGCAGTGCGTTTTCACTCGGTTAGTCAGTCTGTCAGCCAGGACATTGCCTCTGAGATATGAGATTGGTCAGGTCTTAAAATTGATAAACCGGCACCCGAGACCGTTGCAAATATTCTAAACTTGAGGTATACCTATGAAACCAAGGGCTCTCAGGATATCTGTGGTCGTCAGTAATGATGTCACTTGTAGCTAACGAGTGTATTATAAGCAATGACTAGACGCTGAATAGATAAGTCCTATCGCTTCACTTAAACATTTTTGTAAACAATGTAGCATGTCCAATTTATCAATAAGTCAACGTGACAGGATAACAAGGCGTGTCATTACGATGGTTTGGTACCAGGATTTTTTGTTGGAATGTAGTTTTTATACAAACTCTTATTTAACTTGCAATGTTTGTATGCACACTGGGAAAAAAATGGTCGATTTATCGGTATGGCTGAGCCGTGTAAACCCGGTACAGCAGTTGCAAACGTGTCAACACGGCAAGAGTTGCCGTGTGTCGCTGAAACGGCTACGGTGGACACACGGCTGAAGAAGAAGGTTTTGTTTTGCACACGGCTTGTTGGGCCGTGTTTAGAACGGTTCCAATGCCAGGTTTGTTTGTCAATACGGCCAATACAGTTTAACGACGACCTCTGTGGCGCGGTGGGCGAAGTTTAGCCTGCGACGCAGGAGGTTGCGGGTTCGATTTCCGAATTTGTGCGATCGCAGATATTTGTTCAGGGTGTTCTGGGTATTTTATATGTATAATAAAAAATATATATCTATGTAATATATTGTATTAAGTATATCAGTTATCTAGTACCCATAACACAAGCTCTGCTTAGCTTGGGTCTAGATAATGTTGTGTGAACTGTCCAGCTTTATTTATTTATTTATTTGTTTATTTATAATCTTCTGTGTCAACACCGTTCCTACAACCGTGTTGTTCGTAACCGTGCATTTTTGCACGGCTAGGGTTTTGACACGGCTAGAAAAATATCCTACAAGTTTAACGTAGCCGTCTTTAACCGCGAACGCAGCTGTGTAAATGGCTAAAGTAGCCGTGCCAAATGTCTAACCGTGTACACGGCTTTACACACGGCTGCCAAACTCGGTAGGCAAAGCCGTTTACATGGCTCCGCAAATGGTAGCCATGTTCAGAAGCTGTGTTTTTTTCCCAGTGCATCTATAAGTATGTAAGTATGTTCGGGTCAAATCTAGAAACTGAATTTTGATCCAGTTAACTTCGACCGATTGAGCTGAAATTTTGCATACCGGTCCAGTTACAATGATAATACAATATGATGGTGACAGCGAGCTGATCTGATGATGGTAGACAAATAAACTCCTCGATGGATAATAGTGTTTAGGCTCATTTTGACCAGCACACGATTTCGATCCCTAAATTCATAAAAGCTTGTTCTGAAAAAGATATTTTTCAACAAAAAACTTTGAACAGATTTAAAAAGATGCTTGTTTCACTATTAACGCAACGGAGAGGCCAATATCTCAGTGTATTGCAAAAGGATAAAAACGCAAATAAAGTAACTTGTATGGCGGGTCGGTTGCAAGATGCAGAAATCTGTGCGGTGTGGGCGTAGAACCGGTCTAGACCAGATGAACTTTAAGGCTCGGACAAAAAAAACACATGCTGTAGCGCGACACCGACCCAGGACGATCCCTGAATTTAGCTGAGAGTTGATGAGGAATTTAAAACAATTCGGAACTTCTCTTTTTGGCGACATCAAAGACAAGGCGCTACGGCAGACGGTAGCGCTTGGAGTTTATCTGAAATTTCAAACTGAAAAGTTTTTTACATCCGTTTGTTGGAAAATGTTTTTGCTTGCTAAAATTACATTGAAATTAGTTTGTTTGATTTTGTAATAAACAGATAGGTGTCGGTGCTCTTTGCATATAATTCTTCATACTAATAAAACCTATATGAATTTGTAATATTAGTAGGAGAGTTGGTCGAGCAGTATTCCATTTGCCAGTATGCACTTAAATAATTAGGTAACTTATGTTATGTGTCGTTCAGCTTAGACCATTGGTGTGTTTACCATCTCTTATTACTCCAAGGCCTCCTTTAAATAACATCTAAGGGAAACTCTGATCAGATGTATACAACACGCTATTACATCTCCAACATCTGCTAACGCCGCCGCAGTTAATCAGTTGCATTATCAGGGAAAGATTGAACAAAAGCAATTTAAATGAAAAGAACAATGAACCCCGTCAGAGTTTGTTGTGAACTCCCGAGAGAAAACCTCTAATTTACCTCGAGTGGACACAATTGGAAGAAAACACAAGAGAGGGCGTCGCGCTGGATTAGATTAGCGCAGATAAGATTAGTGGCGTCGGAGCGCGGTGCAGTGCCCATCGTCTGCCATGTGAGCCCGCTAATTGAAGGCTCCACTTGCCACTGCAGCTCGGTGATACTAACGCCGCCTGCCCCGGCGACCTCGTGACGTCAGCATCGCAGCTGCAGGCGCGGATAAGCAAATCATGCCGAAGGGCATCCGACGCATTAGGTATACTACGTTTCAGAGCTCGAGGCAGTTAGCGCACTTAGCGCGGACTTTACAGAGCTTTTGCTAGCCTTTATGAATATTTATAGCGGCGATGCGCGGACCGGAGCGGAGGTTCGCGAGCCGGACTCGGGCGGGGCTGCACCCTAATGCAATGATTCATATTATTCGGTTTGCGGGCGAGTTGAACGTCTTCCATTATTGTCATTCATCGGAGGAAGTGGGCGGCGAGGGGCGGCGGGTGCCAGCGGAGCCCCCCGCGCGGCTCTCAGTCGCGAGCCGACACTCTCGCCGCCGACACGCGAGAGCCGCGATGCACGTCGCCTACGCTTGACGCATTCGTTCGTGGTCCGTGTGTGTGTGCCCTTCCCGTGCTCCATATCAGAGCTCGTTGAGCCGCGTGCAGTGCAGCTCGGAGCCCGCGGTCCAGCGCCGCCGGAACCTCGCCTCCTCGACCGCTCAGCGTGACACCGGCGTCTCGCGCTCCCCAGCTGACGGCTCAGCTGATCGCCGGCGCGACTATCGCCAGCGAACGCACGGTGAGTGCGATCGATCGCTGCATGCACGCGCTTGACTTCGGTTGACGTATCTATTTCGAGTCGCTCGCGAAATGGCTCCCGATGGATGGATATGCACGCGTAGTTGACCCGGCTGCGACACTCGCCCGTGATGGTGTTCAGTTCGTGGATTTCCGCCGATGTTTCGAGTGCGAGTGGCCGTGTTGATAAACAGTGTCAGCTTACTGCGAAGATGGGTTACGAGCGTTCGTGGAAAATATCGATGGAATGAGGAAGTTTGGTTTCGATTATGAGCGTGAACGGCCGTATAGGTACCTATTGTACAACATGTTGGGAATGCATGTGGGTGTATCAGTGGTACGAGGTTTTCGCCGGTCCCCCCGTCCAGCGCCAGCTGACTTCCCGTCGCGGCGGTCGGCACTCGGCGCTCGGCGGCGGCGGCGGCGGCGAAGGTTTGCACTGTTGCGCTGAATGCACGTCTCGCGGTTGCGCCGCCGCGTGCCTCCGCCCCGCTCTCGCCCTCCTGTCTCATCTTGTCTTGATGCCATTACTAATCTATAATTTTACAACCATTTACTGCATGTAGGTTTGCAAACCATATTATAGTAGCCTACGGTATTACGAGCCCTACAAGTATATACCTATATATAAAAAAATGGAAATACTTATAGTATGCAAATGTAATATATTTACATATTCAAACAAAAAATAAAATGTTTGAACGTTATACGGAACACCGAATTAAAAATACCTTTAAATAATAACTTTACCTACGTATTTCTGAATGACCCCATCTGTCAATTACAATTGTGAAGTAGGTAGGTAGTACCTACGTAGTCAGTTTGCTGATTACTAGACATACGAGTACCTACTTTTGTATTTTTCCTCAATCTGCTATATTATTAGGGTTACCTACTACGCTCGAAAATACTGTACCTATTTGGATCAAAAAAAGTTGGCAACATGTCACCATGTCACCATCACGACCTCTAGTGCCTTTATTTCCATCGTACCTACTCTGAAAACTTAAATCCTACTTACTACTATTACAAATAAGCAAAATTATTTAATGTTTGGATAATTTTGATATTTTTTGAACAGCCACGTCAGCCATTAATGGTAAATCTGATTTCGATAAAATTTGATAGTATACCTACAGTGAAAGCAAATTACCTATATTGACACATATTAGGTTACTTTTTATACCGGTAAGTAGGTACCTACCTTGCGAATAAAGTGGCGGGCGGACGCTAGTAAGAATGTAATACTACTAGGTACTTCGGGTTTAATCCTTCTTGATGTACCTATGGTGACCCTAAAAAGGCCTAGTGATCTAAGGAGCCAGTGTGGTGAAAAGGTTCAGTGCGGCACAGAGAGGTTCCTGTGCTGTTCTTAAAAGGATCATTGTGCATCAACGAATATAATAATGTATACCTACTTGCACTGTAGTAATATTTATATTAACAAGTAACTAACCAATGCACGCTGATAGCAAACTTGATACTGCTAACATCAATAAATTTACCTACATAGATTTTCATGCATTTTCCGATACAAAGCACTTGAAAAATTGCGAATTGTACAACTTATACTCATATATGTACCTATACAAAGTACCCAAACATGTTATCTCTTATCAATAAGCGCGTGCGAAGGTCGTGCTGATAAAATGGAATTTAGCTAGCCATTTCTTCCAACAGGTTTTTACCACAAAAAGCCTCTATTGCAGTAGGTACAGAATAATGAATTTATTAAAAAAGAATTTCATTAAAAGAAACCTACAGCATAATAAGTATGAAAAGTAAAAATTATTAAGTACATACATAGACACACGCCTTTTTCTCCGAAGGGGTGTAGGGGTTCCTCAATGGGCCTCTTTTCACAGTGGGTTGCACCATCATGGAATATAGACGTGACAAGTGGTGAGCTCATCGTTGCTATTACTTCCCACGATTGACTCTGCTGCTTTCTTCCAGTAACAACACATTCCATAATAAGCCAGGACAAATCTTATACCATCGAATCTTATCAACAAGTCCGGGTAATCCCTTAGTAAGCTCTTACGACATCCACGTGAGGAGACAGAGGGGTATATTCATAGGCCGGACACACCACAGCATATTAAAATGATTAAGTACTAAAATGTTTAAGTAACACCTATATATACTAAATGGACTGTCGTCCGTCTAACTCAATGTAAATCAGATAGAAAGTTAAAACAAGCTTGGGAATAATAATTGTGAATCAAGGTCCTGTTATAAATGAATAGAATGAACACAACTTATCCACAAATACACCATAACCTGTTCCGCAAATTGGATAACCGAGCAACTTCAGACATGCTGCATAAATTATCAATTTTACTTCAAAACTTGATGTTGGTACGACTTGTTGGGTAACTTGTAGAAATACTTATGCACAATTATTCCCTTCAACTACGGAGTCTTAATTTTTTGTGCGTAAGAAAAGCATTGTTGATATTAATTTATTCATTAGCTTATAAGCATATCCCGCAATTTTCTCTGTTATTTTAAGAAAGTAGGTACCTACATTCTAACTAGTGGTTCGCCCTGAACTGAGACCTCACGAATGCACTACAAAAACATTTAAATAATATTTTCTCGGGACCACCACATGATCGTAAGCTAAACAGCGACGAAACAACGAAACAGCCATTGAAATAGGAATAGCCAACGGATAGGCAGTAACTATTATTTAATCTGTGCCAACGGGGTTAAACGCTAAACGCTAAACTTTATACGTGCTACTAATAATCAGGAAACATTCTTTGACACCGTGTTTTGTCTCTTTCGATCGTTTTTGAAACGGTTTGTCAATGCAAAAGACAAAACACAGTGTATCTAAGGATAATCCGAGTTTTAACATCTTATACAAATAATATTAATAATAACCCTGATAGGAACTACATTTTTGATTACCTCCTTTTTAGAAGGAATTAAAATTTAAAAATAAGGTAGCGAGTGTATCATGATGGCAGTAATTATTGCAGTAAAAGTATAGGCAATGTACCAGGCTCCTTGGGTCAAGTACCAATAAAATCCAGTTTTGTATAGCCAACACGTACACACGCGCCGCCGTCTGATAGCAGAGTGTGCGGCAGCCCATGCCAAGCCGCGCGCCCGCTCCCATTCGGCCACACGCTGTGTGTGCCAGTATTTATTATACATTACATCTACCGTTTACAAAATTAAAAAACAAATAATTTTGTTTCTAACATTATTAATCATTACCTACAGCAATAATTATAACGTAACTTAAATCGAAAATAACAGTTGTAATCATCAAGCAACGCAGGCCTCCGTGATGGTTGTAATGAACCTAAACATTTACAGATACAGATACAGATATTTACCAGGCACAAATTAATAAGTATTTAGAGAACATTGCATTACTCTGAATATTTAGAGGTTCATAGCCAAAGTATGGTCTTCAACTTTATTCATACCTAATACTTGCAATTTTACACTATCCGCTTAGTACGTTCTCATCAGTAAGAAGAGGTTGCCTGGATGTAACGGAATCATCTATGTACACACGAACCATCTACTATCCTTCAACTCTTTTGAGGTGAACTATGTATCGACGCAATCGTTGACCAGTATCGTCATTTTCTATTTCCACGTCGTTTCCATTCTTAGTGACAACTGTGTGTGGTACCTCATAAAATGGAGAAGATAATTTGTTCACTTTGTCAACTTTCTTCACGTATACTTCCTCTCCGACTCCAATAATTGATTCTGCACAGCATGTCTCTTCCTATCTGCATTTTCTTTTCTTTTCTCTTTAATTTCTGTATCTCTGTCCTTAGTTTCTAAATCTACACCAGCGAATTCAACACGGACGGCTACTTATTCTTGAAATGACGCCTGTAAAAGGGTTCTGCAGGAGATTTACCTGCATGCTAGAATGAGGAGTACTATTAATCATATGAGTAAGAACATACGTTTTTAAGAATATCAATTCTTTTTTAAATTATTTATTAGGTATATTGAAAGTACATTTATTTACAGAAATAACAATGGATGGGTTAATGTGCAGTCATTTTAATATCTCACGCACGATTTAATCTCTCAACCTCGTCGTTTTGCTTAGGTCAGTAGGGGACTATTGAATAACCTAATACCAAACTGAGAAAGTAGTTTGTACAACGTAAAAGTGCATTTATTTGTACTATGAGCCATTATCAGTTGTGTTACGAAAAGGGGTGCCTAACAGAGAAAATATTTCCATAAGCAGGTTAAAAGTAAAAGTGTGAAAGGCATCTTCTTTTTTTTTTATTTATTATTGTTAGACCTTTGTTTGACCACGATCAAACAAAGATCAAATCTATCAGATCAGATCTATCGATTTTGCTATTTTAAATTCTTTAACTAAAGTAATCTGCAAGGGTTATTAGGGGGATTCGGTGCGGAAACTAAAGTTCAACCTTTATAAGCCCAAATGCAAAGTTCTGCATCTCGATCAATTCTCGGCCACCATACTTTGGAATACAGTGGAGTTTCCATAGCTACTATTCCAGGACTCGCTGCTAAGACTGTTGACCTTAAACTCGAAGAGACAACGATTTTATTCCAATGCTTGTCCATAAAACAAAGTTCGGTTTTAAATACTTTTTTATTTGACACTTTGGTCCTAGTCATTGCTAAAGACTTTAGAATTATATTTTTTTTTTTTGCACGATTGTGCTACTTTCGTTTGGTCGAAGGGTGATCCAAAAAAAATATATAAATATAAACATAAATATAGACAACATGCCTAACCAGGGAAAGTTCCTTGTCTACCTCACAGGCTTGTTCACTCGACAGGACAGGACTCCCCGATGACTTAATGCAAGTAATTTTCATCATAATAGGGCAGCGGCAACTGTGTGTTAGATCATAACCGTGATAGCGAATTGGCAATTTTTTCGTTGCCGGGACTGTACACAATTTTGAAATTATTCGCCAAGCGTAACACCTAGGTTTAGAATTTGGCCTAAATATTACCTCTAAAGGTTTATGAAATTTATTCTTACCGAATAGCTTCATGTCGAAATGCTCGACTGTCCAGAACAATGCAAGAGCCTCTTACTCGTGGTCTGAAAGACTTTTATTACCATAAGCGATCACTTGGGACCCATCTACTACAGGACTAGCATCGGCTTAAATTTGAGTTTTGTCGTGTAGATCCTATTAGGTACCCTAAGGTTTAAATTTTAGACATTGCCCTTTTCAAACTGTTTAAGCTACAGTGTGATTGTTTTTCCAAAAAAAGGGTTACATTAGCGCCTATGCCTAATTTAGCCTGAAAAGTTCACGCAATAGTTCGGTTGATGTTGCTAGGTTAGGAATCCATTTACCTACGCAATTAACAGGCCCTAAATAGCACTGAATTTCATCTACCGTAACAAGCTCTCTAAACGACTGGATAGTTTGAAAATATTTTTCAAGAGGTTTACCCCATTGCACGACAATACATATATGCACAAGAAAGTGTATTTATTTAGCCCAATAAGCTCATTTCTTCCATTAAGGAATACATTATTGTCCTTAGCATCTGTAGCACATGTTTAAGTCTCATCTCCTTTTCTATCTCTTTGGAAAGACGACTATATTACACCGTCACAGGGTAAAAGTACTTCTCTCAAAGTTTTTTTTAAAACATTCATGAGATGCCAAACATGAGGTATTTCTACGGGAATAACCCTTGGCTGCAAATGAAGGTCTTCGGATGTAAGATGTGTCTGTTATCCTTATTTAGCTCAAGTTGATGTAAATAGTTTTCCAGATCAAGTTTTGAAAATATTTTGGCATCTCTAAACTTAGGAATTACTTAGCTGTTCCATTGGGGTAACGGGTGTTTTTATTGAACTATACTCGTAGCTCGGTTTGGCCAAACTCGTATCTACACAAATGCGACCACGTTTGTTGCAACACAGTCGAAACATCGGGAAAATAAATAATAAGGTTATTTATCGAATACGCGATAAATAACATTGATAATGTATAAATAATATAATATATGTTACGAGTTTTTATTTATTTTAAATCTTTATTTTAAACATATATAGAGGGATATGGATCAACACATATGAAACTTAGGAAACATACGACCAGCATTTGATTGCCATCAATTGCATTTACTCCTAAGCCGAGTTTAATTGCGGTTTCTTTTCCGAGCAGATTCCTGGTGCTGTTTTTCACAACATAAAACGTGGCTCTGTCAATCAAAGCACCTGCACCGTTACTATTGATTATAGAAGACTCCAAAAATCCAAAATTCTGGCTTCCGTATGCAATAAATTTATTTACGGGACTTTTCCTTGATTTTCGACAAGGACGTCGCAGCTCTTGAGGTTTTCTCAAATTACGTTAATTTCAATGCTACATTTACTTCTTGACTGCGACCGGACCATGAAAACATCGTCCCCATCAATATTCTCTTCTGTATTAGATATCTTGTATCTTGTATGTAAAAGCGCTGCCCTCTTAGCCAGAGGCGTAGTAACATTTTTGTTATCAAATGGAGCCCTAGTGCCCTTTTCTATTTTTCTCAGCGTAAGCCAATTTAAACTGAGTCGCCTTCACAAAACAAGGTCTCTAATTAATAGGACTAGTTGTATGTAGGTACCGTTCCGATTTTCACCGAACTACCTTTTGTTCTTTTTTTATAGACCTTTGCACATTATGGTGATAATGAAGTATTAACTATTACCCAACCGCTTATGTAGGTACCGTTCCGATTTTCATCGAACTACCTTTTTTTTATTTTTTCAAGGAATTTTTCACATTATTGTAATTATGATAATTTTAGGCTATACCTGCCCAAACAGTTTATTTAGGTACCGTTCTGATTGTCATCGAACTACCTTTTTCCTTTTTTCAGAGACCTTTGCCCATTATGGTGATAATTATCATTTTAGGCTAAACCCGAACGGGTTATATAGGTACCGTTCCGATTTTCATCGAACTACCTCTAGATCTTTATGTTGATACCATTTGATATTTCATCAAATTATCACTAATTCTTAAAGATCATTTTAGGTACCAACCAACAAAATGGGGTCATGCAATTGTAATGCAAACAGAATCTGTAACTTTCTACTAATTTTGATTTTAAAACAAATCTTGTAACTAATTTTTGTTTACTAAAGTGATAACACCTACTATAGTACTAGTAAATAGGATAACACATTAAACAAATTTAATCAAAACCTATGGTTTTAATTAGTTCAATGCGATGTCGCTCGCTCGTATAAATATAAATAGTAGGTAGTCAAATACAACATACTACCATAATACTACTAGTATAGTATTATTTTATCTGTGCAACATACCTAAGTATCTATATGCTAGGCAAAGATAATCTTTGATGCCAGGCAGGTAATAAGTATTCGAGTGTTTAAAATGCAATAATACTTCTTATAGACACAAAAATAATAAAAGAAAGTAGGTAGGTAGTTTACAGTAATTTAAACTAATGTAGTCAAGCAAGGTTAATGCTGTTTTACGACAAAATCAGCACAAATCTAGACATGTCTGAACATGTAAGAATGCAACGGTTGTGCGCATGGTAGTACCTTGATAGGTAGATACCTACCTAAGCCAACGCATATTATGTATTGGTCACAAGAATACGTGTCAGTTAGTTTTTAACGATATAATGCTACAACCAGTGTTTGCAAAACAATTAGCCTCATTAAGTCGGTCTACCTCTTTTTATTGAAACTATTGGCACGTACCTCGATATTTTAGTCACTGGCAGGGTCGCCACTTGTACCAGGCTCCTTGGGTCAAGTACCAATAAAATCCAGTTTTGTATAGCCAACACGTACACACGCGCCGCCGTCTGATAGCAGAGTGTGCGGCAGCCCATGCCAAGCCGCGCGCCCGCTCCCATTCGGCCACACGCTGTGTGTGCCAGTATTTATTATACATTACAGGCAATATTGTAAAATTTAGTACATCAACTTCGATAAAATTCTCTGATCGCAGTATATCAAAGAAATTATTTTCCAGCCAGTTAGGCTTTATGGGTAAGAATGTCGTAATTCTCCAACTTTATAACTATTCAACTACCAAATTTCAACATTGTGGGATTAAATTCACATATAATATATATAATTAGAGATTTTTTTTCACTTTTTTGCTTATATCTCAAAGATGACATAGTCCAAAATAAAAAAAATACAAAAAATGTCCATACTAATGTCCCTTCTATATATGACACTCAACTTGACCTGATTGTTACTTACTTTTTTTCCCCCCATTTGGGTCCTAATATCTCAACAACCCTGTGACAGATTTAGCTCTACACACTGTAACAATACTATCTACCCATCTACAATATTTAATGAAGATTGGATCAACGGTTCCAAATGCGGTGCCAAATATGTATGTATGTTTGTCACAATATCTTGGGGAAAAAAAACATACGTACATAATATGTCTCGCCGATTCATCCAAGTTGACTCTGAGGACTCAAAAAATAATTAATTAATAATAAAAAATAAAAATAAAACGTTCAATAAATATTTTATGTTTTATTAATTCGGCGCTAGGATTATCTATTTCGGGCTATCGTAAAAGGAATGTTGTAGGACTTTTTGACTTTTTTGTACGTACTTTTCAACATTGGACCACCACGTAGACAGTTCTACCTATACAGCTCGTTCACCGAAAGATTGTCCCCTGCGTTAATTGGCGTGCCGTACGGTATGTACTCTGTACCTCTGCCTCGGTGTTTAGTTGACACCATACTCACGGAGTTATTGTCGAATTATATGTGAATCGAATCAGAGCATGCTCTCTATTATATATCTACTCGTAAATCCCTCATTATATCTGAAGAGATACCGCAGAGCCTCAAGACGAATCAGTGCGCGTTGCCAATAATGACATACGGCTCTGAAACGTGGCCACTAACAAGCTGCGCAGCGCTATATGGACAGAGCTGTGCTCGGAGTTTCACTACGTGATAAAATCCCGAACGAGGAGATCCGTAGATGAACTAAGATCAACGATATAGCTCTCAGGATTAGCAAGATGGCAATAGGCCGGCCATAAAGCTCACAAAACCGACAACCGTTGGGGAATAAAGGTTCTCGAGTGACGACGACAAGGAAGATGCAGTGTAGGACGGCCTTCTTTTGTGCTATTATATATTCTGTGCTTCTACTCGATGGACCGACAACATTCTAAAGGTAGAAAGTCGGTGGATGGAGATGGGTCAAGATTATTCTTCGTGGCATTCTATGGGAGATACAAAAGTTCAGCTGTGGACTGCCAGTGACTGATGACATTGATTCGTCAATGTTAGAGAGAATTAATATTAAGCTACTGAGTAATTGAGTATGACACTATGTCACGTCTACTTTAGATAATTACATTAGTAATTTGGCTAGGCATGTGTTTCGGCTTACAGACTATATTAGCAGTGAAGTTAAAAACACCAGCCGGCCTAGCCAAATGGCGTTCCCTTCTCAATTCCATTTCTACAGTCGTAACTACTAGTATAGTATTCTTTTATCTGTGGTCGTAACGCAATACAATAGACCACGTGACATTACAATACCTTAGGATACGTCAATCTCATCCTTTATAGGTTTTTCTACTAACATCATCGCCAAATGTTACTTTGTCTAATGCCTCAGGGAGCCAATCGCACAATTTTGAACGTTACAAACCTTCGAAAGTAACGATTTCATTTGATTTGGATTTAGTTTAGCTGATGTATGAAATCTTATCACGCTTTTTTACATTATAATTTTCACTAATATAACCCGCCCGCGACCTTGATCGCGATAAAATCTTGCCTCTGTGTCTGTGTCAATCCAGCATCAGACATTAGAAGTCCTCTGCTGGACATATAGCTATACAGAATAGAATACATATAGACATATAGAATGCCCCGATGAAGGACCAGGGCATGGAGCCTGCAATAAAAAAAAATTGCTTTGCTTGAATAAAAATCATACTCAATACCTATCTAACCAACATCTTATTGGGCTTTTACGACATCCACGGGAGGATACGAATAGTTCTATTCTTAGGTCGTACACACCACGGCACTGACAGCACTGATAGTACAATAATAATAGGATAATACAGCCTAATTAAATTTTTGCTTCACATGCAGATTGTCACAATATTTTCCAGTGCTAGAACTACCTACTTGAGTCTCGACGATCCTTTCTTCTGAGGAGACAGTCATTCACCTCAAGGACCTCAACTATCTAGAATTAATTTTCCAATAACAAATACTAATAAACTTGTTTTACCGTTAAACATCATCATTTTTGGCCTTACACGTGTACGAGGTATTAAATACTCATAACCAGTTTGAATAGCTTTATGGCAGAAAAATCAGCAAAACAAAAATGTTCTGATTATTGATGTAAATCCGTTTTAAATATACCTAACAGCCAGATAACGCTAACGTATGGTCGATAGATAATGTGGTACGCGGGACATTCCACGTTTTAACAAAGATAAAACTTGACCAACTAATGGTCAGCCCGTCAGCTCCGCCCGAGTTATTCAACACAGAAGAATGCGCCCGAGGCATTAAGGGCAAATAGACTCCCGTATCTTGGGTACAAAAGAGTATTGACATAAGATAAGCATATCTGTACACTAATGTACTAGGTATCTGCGGGACTGGTTTACACTCATTGTCCCGTTATCATATACCTACGGTTAGCGCATTATGTCCGATAAGCAAACAAATGCCTGCACTGATGTCGTCAGACACGTTGCTCGATTAAAGTCTACTTTTTAGGGTTCCGTAGTCAAAGACAAGGAACCATTATAGATTCGTCATGTCTGTCTGTCTGTCTGTCTGTCTGTCCGTGTATGTCACAGCCTTTTTTATCCGAAACTACAAGAGCAATACTGTTGAAACTTGGTAGGTAGATGTATTCTGTGAACCGCATTAAGATTTTTACACAAATATTGAAAAAAAAACAATTATTTTTGGGGTTCCCCATACTTAGAACTTAGAATAATTTTTTTTTCATTAAACCTATACGTGTGAGGTATCTATGGATAGGTCTTCAAAAATGATGTTGAAGTTTTTAATATCATTTTTTTCTAAAGTTAATAGTTTGCGCGAGAGACACTTCCAAAGTGGTAAAAAGTGTGTCCCCCCCCCTCCGTAACTTGTAAAATAAGAGAATGATAAAACTAAAAAAAATATATGATGTACATTACCATGTAAACTTTCACTCAAAATTGGTTTGAACGAGATCTAGTAAGTAGTTTTTTATTTTTGGGGTTCTCCATACTTAGAACTGAAACTCAATTTTTTTTTTCATCATACCCGTATGTGTGGGGTATCTATGGATAGGTCTTCAAAAATGATTTTGAGGTTTCTTATGTAATTTTTTTCTAAACTAAATAGTTTGCACGAGAGACACCTCCAAAGTGGTAAAAAGTGTGTCCCCCCCCCCCATAACTTCTAAAATAAGAGAATGATAAAACTAAAAAAAATATATGATGTACAATACCATGTAAACTTTCACTCAAAATTAGTTTGAACGAGATCTAGTAAGCAGTTTTTTTTTAATACGGAACCCTTCATGGGCGAGTCCGACTCGCACTTGGCCGCTTTTTTTTTAGAGAGCTGGAATGCTTTGTATGACGCCTTATGGCGAGAATATGGAATGCAGTGTTCTCTTTTTTCATAATTGATGAAGCTGATAGTATAGCGTATAGTATTATTTTATCTGTGGTATAGCGAAGAATTTTATGTGTGAATATTTGCTACATTGCTTTTAAATTCAATTTAGGATAGCTATTAAATTTTCAAAACATGAAAATATTCGGTAGATCGTATTTCCATTAGGTACTTGAACATCACCATAAAAGTTTGAAAGAAAAAAATGTGTCAAAAAATATCGTCAATAGTACAACGATTTCTGTAGATCTTCTATCTACGCTAGTGCTACGAAAGTTCTACGACGCGACGCCAAAATGCTGTAGCATTTCCGGGTCATAGCATAAGTGCCGAACGTGCTCAAACGAGGCATTCATTGGTTAAAATATCTTCGGCATACAATCACACCAAAGTGGGTTCGTATTTTAGCAATGATTTGCACCGTAGCGAGAGGCCACGCTGGCGCAGCGCGTTCGTTCACTTCGCACAGGCTATATTTAGTGAGAGCGGTGCGCGGGCGTGGCGCGGGCGGTGCGGGTGCGGCGACGGGGACTGCACTCGGAATGCGGTCCGGGCCTGACCTACCGCAACATTGCCGACTCGCTGTCACAGTTTCGGCGCACGCACAGCCGAGGGATGCATGCGAACGGGCCCTCACAATCCGGCACGTACCGAGTACCGCAAGTGCGGTTTCCCGGCAGTAATGTCTGAGATCCGTAAACAGAAAATTCACTTGACACCAATTACGACCGGTCTCTAGTTGGGCAATAGGATCTTGCAGCGAGCTCGGCGCATGTCTAAAACAGTTTTTTTCCCAAAAGAGCGTCTATTCATTCGCGCTGCAGCAAGCTTGATTGCAGACGGTTTCTTGCAAACTTTATGGACCCCTTGGGACGGGTATTCTATAGAGAGAATAAACTTCGATACTAACTTGAGCGTTATCATTATTTTATCGGAATACGAAAGTTCTTACCTTGCACTGAAGGTGAAAAGACATTGACGTTTGTTTTTTTTGATTTATTGTTCTTTAAATCATTTTATGAGACAACCAGATGAAAAATTTCTTAGTTTATACGGACGGTGATTCTCCCATTTTATTAAAACACAAATACGTCAGCCGACATGTACAGTCTGTCCTTTTTGTTAGCGAGATTATTACCATAATAATTTATATGTCGTGTCATGCTCATAGAATACCATATCGGATAAAGGCTGCAGGCAGGCGAAGGGAGGGAGTTGGCAAGCCGCCCTGGAACTGATGAAAATGAGGCTACATATTTAGTTCAAAATGAAAATCCACTCGGGGTTTCATGATAAATAATTTGAAATGATTACCTATAAACTTTTATTGACCAGTTTATAACTAACTACACTATCCCACTTCAAAATGATTAGAAATAGAACTCTCACTTTTTCTTATTTCAAGTGAGATCACTCCATCAATAACTATGATGATAAACAACTTTCTTTCAAACAATAAAATCTTCATCTTCTAGAAACCAGTATCAACAGCTGTAGAATGAATACGAACTATAATCGGATATTTTCAAGACATTTGTCCCGATACCATTGATTTTCACATATCACATAGATTTAGTGACTTGAAAATAATCTTATAAAGAACACCGAGACTGTTGATACTTTGCATTACAAAACTTGGCGGAACCAAATGGATGAATAAGAAAGTTATGAAAATAATATTATAAGGAGGTACTCGTAGTTTTAAGACTTTGCTCCGATACCCAGTCCGCCACTGGTTCTCATAACCGCTGACTCCTACGTAGTCAGTCTGGGGTGCGTCGCCAGAGCGGCGCCGGCTAGGTCAGACGCTATTAGATCCGCAGATTGATCGCATACTGTACGCTCTTATTTTATTCTTGGTGACGTCATTGTGACGCTTTTCATTGCTAGTAAGGCTTCGGCAGTAATTAGCTTGGTAAGCGTCTCAGACTGTCGTCTACGCCAAGTTTTATTACTACACGTGAGAATCATAGAGGTTCAGTTTTCGGGTGATTAAGTATAAGGGGGTTAAGCTGACGCAGTGTGGCGCGCCCCTTTAACTACGTGGATTGACGATCTTTTTTTTTTAACATTGATAGACCTCTGCGATCTGCGGAAGGCAGCTTGTAGAATGTGGATGGGAAGAGCTGAAGGATTGGGAACTGATGTGGGCTGAAACATCAACATACGTTATATCACCACTGAGAATGAGCGAGCCCGTTTCTGAGCTACCAGTAGCGTGTAATCTAACTCCCTCACCTCCTTATATTACCTGTCAGAATCAGATAACACCTTATACTAAAGATATAGTTAATAATTAGATAAAAGGCTTTTACAAAAACAATACGTTCAATCTCTAGTTAGCATCTTAGGGACGCTTCTGTCTGGTAGTGATTTGGATCAGTTGAGCTACCTTTAGATCGCTTGCAGCGGTCTTCAGGTAGCACAACTGTTTCATATGTATTTTGAACATACCTTGTATTATTCTTTCTGTAAATAAATGTATCTCTAGTTTGTTTCATTCGATAAATGACTCGTAATATATCTCTTTTTTACTAGCTTTTATTTAACTTGCAATGTATGTATGTGCGGGTCAAATCTTGCAACTAAATTTTAAAGCAGTTCTTCTTCTTATCTTAAATAATGGCTTCTGTGCGTTATTTGCAACAATTTAGCCAATGTCAAGTGATCATCATCATCATCCACAGCCTGATTTCACCCACTGCTGAGTATAGGCCTCTCTTTGCCTGTGCCATTCCTTACGGTCCCATGCCAGTCTCATCCAGGTTCGGCCCGCGACGCATGCGATATCGTCTGCCCATCTAGCTGCTGGACGACCAACGTTTCTGTACCCAGTTCTTGGACGCCATTCAGTTAGCGCCTTACTCCACCTATCATCACCTCGTCTTGCCAGGTGTCCTGCCCAACTCCATTTTAGTTCCGTTATACGATTCCCAACATCTTTGAGCTTTGTTCGACTTCGTATCTCTATGTTGGGAACACGGTCTATAAGCTTGATGCCGAGCATGGCGCGTTCCATGGCTCTCTGTGCAACTCTCATTCTGTACACAGCCTCCTGCGTGAGTGTCCATGTCTCGGCACCGTAAGTCATGGTAGGCAGAACACACTGGTTATAAAGTCGGGTCTTCAGACATTGTGGAATTTCAGCGGACTTAAGAATGTCGTCCAGTTTGCTGAACGCCGCCCATCCAAGTTGTATCCTTCTTGCGATCTCCTTATTTTGATGTTCTTTGCCAAAGGATAGAATATGTCCAAGATAAACATACCGGTCAACCATCTCCAATCTCTCATGGCCAACCATTACTTGAGGGTCTGTGATGTTAGAGATGTTTGCCATAACCTTCGTCTTGGACATATTCATCCGAAGGCCTACCTGAAAAGAAGCATCATAAAGGTGTTGTAACATGACTTGGAGATCCTCGAAGTTTTCAGCAAAAAGTACGAGGTCATCTGCAAACCTTAAGTGAGACAGGTAGACACCATTGATGTTAATCCCGCAATTTTCCCAGTCGACCGTTTTTACGATGTCCTCTAGGACAGCCGTAAAAAGTTTAGGTGAAATGATGTCTCCCTGCCGCACCCCCCGCTTGATAGGCACAGGGTTTGTCAAGTTATGCAGTCGTACTTGTAATGTTGCCGATGTGTAAAGCTCCCGGAGCACATCCACATATCGTGAATCGATGCCACAGCGATGGAGAGCGTGTCAAGTGATATATTCATATATTTTTATAGTCAAGTCGTCAAGAGTCTCAGACAAGTCATAACCCAGTTTAATCAGTGGCAGAAAAAACTGAGTTTTTACGGGGAAAAATCCACCATTTCCAAAAGACACGCAATACATTTAAATTTCACTACATCACACATGTGCCATTTATCCAAGTTACACCAGATAAAATGCCACTAAAATTACACGAAATAACTCGAAAAAACACATAAAAATGTAATAAAATAAAAATGACGACGTTTCTTTCAAAAATGCCAGATTAGATCTCTTTAAAGCAGTTATTCTCAACCGCTGAGATGAAATTTAGCATACCTGTCAAGTTCCGATGACAATACAATATTATGGTGACAGCAAGCTGATTTGACGATGGAGACGAAAGGTGGACAACGGAACACCTCGACGGATAATAATAGTAGACTGGCCGGGTTTAGGCTCATTTCGATCAGCACACGGTTCCGATCACTAATTTTATAAATGCTTGTATTGAAAAAAATATTTTTCACAAAAACTTATTTGTATATTCTCCATATAATAAATACAAAATGCTATTATACATATAAATATACAAATATAATTTTTATTTTTTTATTTTTTATACTACTTGAATGACGGAACAAGCAGATGATGATGAAGTTAAGCGGTAACCTCTGCCTATGAACAGTGCATTACCTCATAGGTCACGTCCACCTAGGATGCGCCCTATGTGGCATTGCACTGCGCCCGCCACCCTGAGACATAAAGATGAAAAGTCTCATGTGCCTGTAATTTCACCGGCCCCTTCAAACCGGAACACAGCAATGCGAGCACTACTGCTTTGCGGCAGAAATAGGTATGGTGGTAGTACTTCCCCGGACGAACTCTTTCACAAAAAAGCTCTACTACTACTACTTATATATATACTTCCTATATACTTATATGTGTATAGGAAATAAATAAAATACGATACATGTTTACACCTGCTTAGCTAGGTAAACTGGAGATGGTAAATTGAAAGAACAATTTCACGGTAATATAGTTTTGTAATTGAAGATAATAATGGCAACATTTTAATTTACTTAGCTACTTACTTCTTACAAGATAAGTAATCCACCATCAGCTGTTCAATCACTATAATTAACGAATGTCATTAACTTATATGATGATATTTAATTCATCTATAAACTTATTATGTTAACGAGACATTATGACGTGTCCCCATTTATTGGGTCATGCGAAATAATGTCAGTAGAATTACCTACAAAATGTTATATAGGCTACTACAAATTCATCTTTTCAGTCTTGGTCCAGGACACGGATCTATAGAAATAGTTCAGTCTAATAAGTAGGTAGGTACCGATGGCTAATTTAATTGGTTACCCCATGCGTGATGATTATGGCAAATCACTCTTTTTCTATGGTGGAGGCCTCATCCAACAGTGGATGTCTACTGTCTACTTGCTAATGAAGATAAAGAGGTATAAATACATACATATATAGACATACGCCTTTTTCCCCGATGGTGTAGGTAGAGCCTCAATGTGTCTCTTTTTCCAGTGGGTCATCGTGGAATAATAGACGTGACAAGAGGTGAGCTCAACGCCGCCATGAAAGAAAAAAAAATGGTGTGTCAGCTCCGAGTGTACTCTAGTCCAGTTCACTATACGCTGCGTGAATATTTTGCGCAGACGAAAAACATAACGGACTTAACTTTTTGTTAACGCTCGTTTTTATTCCCTATCTAATTACGTACCGTGAGCCGTATATGAAATCGATTCATAAAGAGTTAAATGTAAAAATAAAATGTCTCCTAATGCGATACAAAATTAAGTAACTTGGCACGCGGAGCGTTGTATGTAACTATCGGGGGTAACCAATTATCTTTGCCGTCTGTACATACGAGAGCGAAGTATTTGTCTTATTCATTAAGAAACCTTTTCAGCTTTCCTGTTTCCGCATGATACTCAATCCTGAAACATCCTGTAAAAATCAATAATCCAATTCCACTATCCAAATCGGCTTTACTCTATTTCCTGCGTCCTTTGGAAATATAACAATACATAAATAATATAACTGCGTAAGCATTTGTCTATATCGCATAGCTAATACTAAAACGGTATCTCCATGTTTTTGCTATCATAGAACTGCTGACGTCATACTGATGTACTTTGCCTTTTATTGGGTATGTGTTATCGTATATTGTTGCAATTCATGATTAAATAAGAGGCACTCGATGAGCCATGTTGCCAAAGATTATTACGATATGTTGCTAACCTATAATATTTATGAATACGCCCCATAATATGTACCTATTTGGTAACTTTATATACCTATTGAAGTGTAAATTTCGTTAAGTCTTGCGACTGAACGCTGCGTTTTTCCAAATTCTGGGTCTAAATATTGCATTCATACTATGTGTATTTTGAAACAAATTACAGCTTATCGCATTAAATCTTTCGTACGTCAATTTTCCAAACAGTTTTCTTATTCAATTAGTGATCGAAACCGTGAGCCAATCAAAATTAACCCAACACTGCTTGGCTACTATTCAAGTTGACAGGTAAGTAGGTACCTATGCCAAATTAGAGCTCAATCGGGTATCGGAAAGTGGTCGAAAATTTTATCCCCAGATTTGTTTCCCCACTAGCGAACAGTTCCGCTGTCCACCTTCCGTCTCCATCATCAGATCAGCTCGCTGTCAACTGTCATCTATCACCTGTTGACGACCTCTGTGGCGCGGCGGGCAAAGGTTTGGCCTCCGCCGCAGGAGGTTGCGGGTTCGATTCTCGCCTCGGAACAAATATTTGTGCGATCTGCAGATATTTGTTCAGGGTGTTCTGGTTATTTTATATGTAAATAAAAAAAAACTATCTATGTATGTATCAGTTATCTAGTATCCATAACACAAGCCCCGCTTAGCTTGGGGCTAGATAATGTTGTGTGAACTGTCCAGCATTTTTTTTTTTATTTTTTTTTTGTGTTGTCATCGGTAGGTATTCCTACTCAATCAGATGCCAGCAAGTGCTTGAAAAACTGATTATAAATTTGGATACAAACCATACAAATGAAGCAGGCTCTTGAAAAGACCATCCAACAAGATATCTTTATGCTCTGTTGTACACTTACAATACAATAAACAAGAACCCTTCTTGTTATTTGATAATAGGTTCAAATTTACGACCACTACACTCACTGTAAGTTACGTACAGAGCACACAATCCTTAGTTACTCTTGCATTAAATCCTGGGAGACTCATAGATAAACATACATATAAAGTCTATGTATAAACGATCCGGATATAGCGCACATTATTTGAAATTGTGCTATAGCACAGAAGCATCGTTAAGCGGCAGACAAGAATCTAATTTCAAGAAATAGGTTTACCATTGTTATTTCCCGATTGTAAGATGGTTAATCTTTTTTACTCTAATAAGAACAAGGTTAGTGGAAGCTGAAGTTAGATCTAATTGAATTTGCGAACATTTACGGATAAAGACGTTAAAAATTATGATTATTTAATTAACAAAAACCAAAAATCTTCTTTCTGGACAAGACCTTTCATAGGTCGGAAACAAGTTAATTATAACTATTTGAAATTAAGTATTTTCCTGCAATTTTTTTTTTCAATACAAGCTTTTACGGACTATACATCCCTTTGATGATGATGGTGATTTTTTTAAACTGAACCGTGAGCTGGTCAAAATGAGCCTAAACACGGCCAGTCTACTATTATCCATCGAGGAGTTCCGTTGTCCACCTTCCGTCACCATCATCAGATCATCCCGCTGTCTCCACAATTTTGTATTGTCAATAATTGACATCGGAACTTGACAAGTATGCAAAATTTCAGCTCAATAAGTCATCAAGAAGTAGTTCTAATTCAGCTGCAAGATTTGACCTAAACGAGCAATCTAATAAACAACAAGAAACAAACAAACATTGCAAGTTAATAAAACGATAAAACGTAGTATAATGTGTGCCATTCTTAAGTAGAATAAGGAATAACGTAGAATTTAGTAGTAGTAGAGCTTTTTTGTGAAAGAGTTCGTCCGGGAAAGTACTACCTCCATACCTATTTCTGCCGAAAAGCAGTAGTGCTCGCATTACTGTGTTCCGGTTTGAAGGTACCGGGTGCCGGTGAAATTAGAGGCACATGAGACTTTTCATCTTTATGGCGGGCGTAGTGCAATGCCACACAGGATCCGTCCTAGGTGGACGTGACCTATGTGGTAGTGCATTGTTAAAGGCAGGTGGGCCATCTGCTTGTTCCGTCATTACTTATAGTCCAGTAACTTTATCTTCTGAAAGTATGGGGGTAGTATGCGTCAAAACCGGTAGTTCTGATTTTTTGCAGACTTGTTTATGATGTTGGCATAATGAATAATCCAAGTTTTTGACCTCGAGCGCCGAACACAACCTTGTCAAAAATAGAAAAACATATTTTTTTCAAATTTTGGCGATTATAACCCTAGAGGACTAGTTTTTGAGAAAACTTTTAAAGGACGTTTTTAAAGTAGACTAAATTTGCTACACTATGATACTAGAACTGTATCTGTAGACCCAATAGTTTCTGAGATTAAGCCTTTCAAAGTTTATAATTTTTTTCGAACTTCGCATTTTTTGCAATATTTTAGAACGCGTGCAGCTGCAGAAAGGCAGGATTAAAATGCTCATCAGTCTGCAGGCACTGCAGCGGGACCTCTTGTGATAATATACCTGATGTTACAGTAGTATAGATATCCCAGAAGGCGACGATCTGTCCGATGTCGAAATGGAGGATGACTTGTGGGCAAAATACTTCGACGATTCACCACCATCCCATATGCCATCCCAATACGTCGATCTAGATACGGACGAACCGCAACCGGGACCTTCCAAGAGGGCAATTTTTTTTTTTTTTTTTTTTTTTAATGTAATGGCGCGACAAACTGGCTTACGGCCCGCCTGATGGTAAGCGGTTACCGTCGCCTATTGACATCTGCAACACCAGGGGCATTGCCAATGCGTTGCCTGCCCTGAAGGACTCTTTTTAATTTTTTTTTAAAGCGGCTCATGTTGTAGTTTAGCGGAAACACCTCAGGAGGGAGCCCATTCCACAACTTGCACGTATGAGGGAGAAAAGATCTCGTAAAGCGAGCTGTACGAGACACCCACGTGTCGATGATGTGTGGATGAGCTCCCTTGCGTTGTCGAGAAGTGCGATGGTAGAACGGCGCTCGAGGTCAAAAACTTGGATTATTCATAAGGCCAACATCATAAACAAGTCTGCAAAAAATCAGAACTACCGGATTTGACGCATACTGTGATGTATAAAGTTACTGGACTATTACGTATTTAGCTAAAAAAAAACAGAACACTTGTTGAAGCACATCGGAGGCTCGCATCCCAGGATCTGATGATGACCAGCACTAGATGAACAGGATCTAGGGTGCAACGGGTGCTCCGACCTATATTTTTCAATGCCAGTTTTAATTGTATGGAAACTAGTGTTGAAATACTAAAAATAACCGGGCGTTTTTAAATTACGATATGTCAAGAAGAAATTTAGACATTTTAAAAAACCCCAACGCAATTAAACGGCTGAACTGATTTTGATAAAACATGCCTAGGAACCATCGATTGATAACCACCCCTCTTTATGCATTCATGGTTAAAGATGAACTTGTTAATAAATGAATTATTCCATGTGACATTATTTCCATTAATATACACTCACAGGTACAATTAACCGCCCACCTATATTTTTCGTCCTAATTTGACGATTACTGTTAGCTGAAATAAATACAAGCGGTTAAATGTGCCTGTGAGTGTACTTAGTACTTCGGTCAAAGATAACATAATACTATACCTTCGGTGTATTTATATTTTTATAGTTTTGAGTTGCGAATCACAAACCACCAGCTTATCTCGCCATCCGTCAGATAACTAGAAAACACGTTTCCCTCATCACGCGGGCCACGGATGTGCGATACTGCCGACATTTGTGACAATGTGTTACCTAACTCAGCTGATAGCGTATCAGCGGTTAGATCACATCTCTTGTGTACGTCCCCTAATGTACAACTATCAGCATTCTTACAGCTGGAATATATTAAGAAGTTACATTAGGAGGATTTTCTGCCGCAAAGCAGTAGTGCTCGCATTGCTGTGTTCAAGTTTAAAGGTGCCGGTAAAATTACAGGCACGTGACGCTTTCCATCTTTATTTCTCAGGGTGGTGGGCGAAGTGCAATGCCACATAGGGTGCGTCCTATAGGTGGGCGTGACCTATGAGGTAATGCGTTGTTAAAGGCAGACGTTACCGCTTAACATCAGGTGGGTCATCTGTTTGTGTCGCCATTCAAGAGGTTAATAAATAAACAAAATAAATAAAAAAACGGATATTTTTCAAGAATTCATAGATTTGTTTTTTAACCGACATCAGAAAAGGAGAAGGTTCTATGTTCGTCTGTATGTAACGATTTTAGGGTTGCGTACCTCAATAGGTATCAAAGGAAACATTATAGCATCACTTTAAAATTAATAAATTCAAATTCAAATTTTATTTATTCAACCAACATGGGGTCATTAGAATTACAGATTACACAATTACACATTACACAGGTTACACACAATAATATGTTATATACCTAATACACATTACATTACATTTATTTTTATCCACAGTAGGTACATACAACTTCACACAAGCCTACCTAGATTTGATTGTCAATAAATGCACCATACAGCAATGATTCAGATACTGACAATCAAACCTAGCAGCAAACATGTTCAGAATGTTGTTAGAGCTGGCCCGGACCCTGCGCACCAGGGATGTGCAGCGCGCTCGCATTATTGTATAGAAACAGATGACTCGCGCATCAGCGAACAAGGATAAAGCGAGGCGATAAAGGAGAAAAAACAGTCAAAAATGCGCATAAGACGTTTTATGACTGAATAAAACAAAAGTAAAGATCAGAACTAAAAATACGCATGAGTACCTCGACCAAAATAAAGCTTCGACCAAAATACAGTACTTCATTGTAATTCCGAGAGATCACTGTACCAAAAACACGACTTTCTCTATAGTTGCACTATTCACTATAGAAGTAGTAAAAGAACGAAATGGAATGAACATAGAATGAACATGGAATGAACATGGATTGAACATGGAATGAACATGGAATGAACAATACAGACTCCAAATTGGACGATGATCATATTACGTTTTATATCTATCTTGCTCTAGTAAGTATAGTCCATTCACTTCTTAGTTTATAACACTGTGGCCAGCTGTCAAAATTCTGCCAGTGTCCAGCTGCTGTGTATGCAGCATGGAGGTATAATAGTATGGAGTGAGTGCTCAAATAGCATAGAGTGTTCCTTCTTACTCCTATCCTAGAAGATAGCTTGCTATCCTATGTTAGAAAGAAACAAATATATTGTCACACGACAGTCGTTTTTCCGTTCCGTACCCTGAATATTGGCACCATGCATATACATCTTCCTAGATTGTTACCATGAATGTAGTAGTAATTTGACATTTGGCCTGGTACGAGTTACACAAATAAAAACAGATAGATATATGCTTGTCTCATTCCAACACATGAATACATTCATAAAAAAGAATGAGACGGGTATAATCGATACCGTTTCGTTTTTAGCCTTAGTTCCATGCCTTTAGCACAGAATAAATATTAGTACAAGTACCTTTAGTCCATCTTCCTAGGTGTGCAGTGTTCTGCTGTGTCAGTGTCCGTCACAAAATGTTCATTCTATTTCGTTCTTTTACTGTCCAACTGGCGTACCTACATGTGCAAGGTACATAAGCTACCTAATATTATATCGTGGAGGCCTCTAAATAATTTGACGGCGGGCACCTGAAGCGCTGGCTAATGGCCCCAATTATCGGCTCTGAGAGACCATTACCCGGCCGCCGGCTTCCTGATGAAAAGAGTCTAAGAGCTTTTAAGCCACGGAATGCAACTAGATCATTAAAATCTAGGCCGAGAGCATCCTAGTTCCTATCTATAGTGTCATTTACCGTGCGTTTAATAGTTCACTAGCTTTTGTCCGTGGCTCTAGTTGCATCGGACTACACTATATACTACTTGGCTTAAAAACCTTCATCTACATGTTGATCGAAAATCCGCATTGAAATCCATCCGGTATTCTTTTAGATTTAATAGGACTATTCTCCTCTAAAAATCTACGTTTTCCTCTAAATTACTAAGTCAGCCACTATCAATGCGCGTCTAAAAAATACTATCTTAGCCACTAAACATAGTTATTTTTAACCCCCGACGCAAAAACGACGGTGTGTTATAAGTTTGAAGTGTCTTTATGTCTGTGTGTGTGTCTGTCTGTGGCATCGTAGCTCCCGAACGGATGAACTGTTTTTTGTTTTATTTTCGTTTTAAAGTTGAATTAGTCGGGTGTGTTCTTAGCTATGTTTGATCAAAATCGGTTCAGCCGTTTCATTGCGTTGACGGTTTTTTTAATTTTTACAAAATTAATTACTTGTTTTTCATCTACATGCATTTTTTTACATCTCCAATATTATATAGACTATATTGGGTATTGGCGTGCAGGAGCCGGTTCTGGTTCGCTGTGGGCCCTGTCGGGCCATGCTGGCCTTCGGTTTGCTCGCCGCTCACGTGGTGATCACTGTTCTCTAGTGTTTTAAATCCATGTCGGACTGTCACTCATTTTGAAGCATGAGACTCCGATATGATATAGGCTATTGGGTATTGGCGTGCAAGTGTCGGTGGCTGAATTAGTTTATTAGAAGTCTTCTCATTTTCCCGAGGCTTAGTTATAAAAACAGAGGTTGGTTTCCGTGGCCAAAAATAAAACTGTGGCTTGAAGTATAATTCCCCTTATTACAAGCTTTTATTTAACTTGCAATGTATGTTTGTCTGAGTGGAATCCGGGTGGAATCTTGCAACTCAATTTTAAAGCAGTTATCCTCAACCGATTGAAATGAAATTTGGCATAGGACCTGTCAAGTTCCGATGACAATACAATATGATGGAGACAGCGAGCTGATCTGATGATCGAGACGGAAGGTGGACAACGGAACTCCTTGATGGATAATAATAGACTGGCCGTGTTTAGGCTAATTTTGATCAGCACACGGTTACGACTTACGATCACTAATTTTATAAAAGCTTGTATTGAAAAATATAATTTTCATAAAAAACATATTTTATTTTGTTCTTTTAGGAAAACTTACAGCTAGTACAAATAACACATTGGGTTATAAGGTATCGAAGGCCAATTAAAGTTTAACTCATGTTATAAGTGAAGACGAACAAGTAACGTTTTGACAACTCTCGATCAATATGTCTGCGAGCTCGCGGACAAATCGGGAAACTTTCAAAAGAGAAGTTGTTAAACTTTTAAAATTACTTCGCTAACACCTATTGCTTTGATTTATTAGGGGCAATAAAACTGTAATGTAATTTGACGTATGTGACTTGGAATTAAGGGGCGGAGAAATAAACCTACCTAGCCGCGGAAGAAACTATAGTGAAACGCCGTAGTACTCTTTTTAATTCTAAGAGTAACTATTGGGCCAATAGCTGGCTCATAAATTGGCCACGTGGGCATGCGTGGACGTGACGGTGCAAGTGTGTTTTTACCTTGGCAAAAGGTAAAAACACACTTGCACCGTCACGTCCACGCATGCCCACGAACTGAGTGCTTGGTCAACGAGTGAACGCCTAGCCCATAGACGCCAAGATCATTTGATGTGTGGATGAAAAACCAACAAAGTATTGCTGATGCACCATCGTTGACCGCAAATTTTAGTATAACCCATCTAGATTGATAGTTGGGTACGAGGAAACGTACGCAACGTACGTAGTTGGGTACGCAATACAGTCCAAAATTGGTCGATTTCCTGTAACCCTAAACACACGAAGCTGTCGTCTATATGAAAATTGGTATATTTTTCATTGAGTTAGTACATGCGAAGGCATTTTATACACAATATTCCTCGAAAATACCATACACGATAATGAAGTTGAGAATAATAAATGTAAATACACACAAATAGACCGAAATAGATACAGGCGGACTAATGTTGCCTTTATATATATGTATAGCAAAAAGAAGAGATGAGAAGAGAAGAGATAAATTCAGTGCCAATCTCATTTTATATTTTGACCCAGCGCGCCTGTTACGTTGCTTGATAGGAATGTAAAATGTTCGGCCTTTGCAAGTTGCAGGGTTAATGACGATTGCAATCGCTTATTTGTTCCGAGAATTCCGTTTTCGCGGCAGACCTTTGAGATTTTAGTTTGATTTAAACATTGGTTTTTAGAACCCATTAATACCTTAGCGTTGTGGTTTTATTGGAAATACGTTCTACCAATCGTGACGTTACGCCTATTACAATGCTAGATGCAGCAAAGAATAGGTATTGGTTTATTATTGCTTTCCTTTCTGAGCGACTTCACTTTATCACACTGTGATTCATGTTTACACACGCTGCGCTGTCCTTTTAAGTGTTTCCATATAAGTTTTCCAACTAAATATTACTCAACTTTATCGATCTCCAGAATGTATTACATCGAGCTCTGTCTTCTAAATTTTGAATTCGTGATGCTAATTCAATCTCTTTGTATTGTTTCAGGTATGTAACACCACTGAAAAAGATCACTTGAAGATTCACATTGCAGTACCTATATCTACCTGAGTTAGTAAATTACAGTATAGTGTGCATGGGCATTATAGCGCACGCCGTATAAGTAAGGGGGCAACTATGACCTAAATGATTTACCCAATATGGTGCCACACTTTTTTAAGCTTGAACTAATATTTAATATCAGTCATACACGCACCCAATTCAAACTAACACTACATACGTGGAACGTCGTCGAGTAACAACTCCGAGCATCATGTGGATGAATGGATTTGACAGACATAATAACAAATCGTATTTGATTATTATATTTTGATTCCCACCGAGGCGAGGCGCGGACAATGGACGGATGGCCGGTATCGTCGGGGGCTGGAGGATCTTCAATTAAATCAGAGGGTTCAACCTCGCCCGCATTATCCTGACACGAGAGCTACAAGGGCCAATCACGATCAGGCTCTACCATACAACATCGAGTTTACGCATACATGATGACGTAATAGCCTCGTGGACAGGGCTGTTATTTAAGTTAGAGGTGACGCCTTATTAAAATTACCTTTAAAATTCATTATCTTTATTATAACTTTTGAAACTATCATGGTTATGTACATAATTTTCACTAGAAACGGGATATTTACCATGATTCTTGAGTTTTATATGTTCCCGATATTTCGGCACAGTTGCATGCGCCATGATCACGGGAGAACTGACTAAAGTCTTTGCGAGTAGATGTTATTGGCAGATATATCGATCTACCCTCTTTCTCACTCTTTTATTACGAACGATACCACTACCATCGGTTTCATAGTCACAATTCACACCAACTCGACACACAACACTAACGGTGTCCGGACGCGTAGCAGGTACCACACTTTTTTGATTCTTACACATTCTTACCACAGGCTTCCATACTCCAGATAATTGAAAACCATCTTCTCTATTGAAGTTTCTGTACTTAGTAATCTCAATTGCCTCTTGTACCATTCTCGGTATGTAATGTCGCTCTGTCGAGATTACCTGCGGACTGTGTAGCTCGATCCAATGATTTGAGCCAAATTCCAAAAGGTGTTAAAAAAAAAAAAAATTTGGTGTTCCAAATTATTATCTTTATTGTTATGACCTGAGGTTGACATTCCTAAATTAGTGCAGTTTTCGGTGAGTGAGTGCCTTTTGGAGGTGGGACCTGTATTTTTTGCATTCCTCCTTGCAGAATTTAGAAATTTGTTCGGAGTTCTATTTGCTAGTTCAGTCCCTTCAAAATACACTTTGAAATACAGGGAATATTTTAAAGTGTCTGCTGAAAATGAGGTTTTATAGGTATCTAAAATACTGGTTTGTAGAACCATTCTAAGTAAATGTACTAGGTGGTATTGGTTCCAAGTTGACGATCTCGATGGACCAACATTACTGGGAATCGTATTTGTTTACCGCAAGTCACAGACAACGATATCCAGCTCTACAAAACTGGCCCTTATCGCGAAGGGGTAAAGTTCACGTGTGAGGCTACTTCAGTTGATCTTATAGCATAAATATTTGTCGAGTAACCGATCGCCGACCCTGTTGACTGGCATATGATAGCCTTCGCAAAACACTGCACATAGGTATACTTTCTTATTACAAACCTACATCTGTTTTTCTTATACCGTGTATGTTCTATACGCATTGAAAAGTTCATGGACCTTGCTTCATCTAGGTTCTTCACCTGGATGGAGAGTGAGGTTCTTACAGGATTTCGTGCTCAAAAGAATTAGGTAAATAATTAAGCGCGCTTGCTGCTACGAGGGCTAGGCGTAGTCCAAAGATGGGAAGGTGTTTTTTTACTAGTATAGGGAGCAGCTTAGTTTTTACCTACTCGATTAATTAAGGTATAGTTCGGTCACGAGGACCTGTATATACCTCATGCTCTACCCAGGTGGAGTGCCTTCGTTTAATATCGCCCGTTGTTGTGTCACTATTCGAAATAAGTCCTGCTGTTCCTTGTTTTTTCAATCATTGTTACATAGTTTCTCTTTTTTGTTTGGGAACAGCGGATAGCTACCGAGTATCATGGCTGCTGTGACCACAGCAATATTCTAAGGCGAGGCTGAAAAACAGCGTGGCTGAGCCCTCGACCTTTTTTCTTACACTAGACTAAATATGTTATTTTTATACCTACATCCTTTGTTATATATTATTTTTTTGTATAGTGTAAAGAATAAATGCCCTCTTTTTTTATTTATAACGTATAATAATATATATATATATTATATAAAAATATAATATATAATTTTTAATCTAGACGTATTAATGAAAAGAAGCTCGCCAAAAACCTAAGCACACTCTGAAAATGTTTTTCCTAAAGAAGTAGAAAAAGCACTGTCTGTGCAGAACCCCCCTCCTCACCCCTCCGTCCAACCACTAATTAAAAACTTCACCTTTTGCGCATAAATTAGATTTAGTAAACAAATTCTTATTACCGCAGGAAACCGGTATCTTTTGTGGTGATAATGTAATTAAAGAATGGATTATAGAGTGGGTGGTGTCTGGTAAAACAGAGTTTAAAGAATGGATTATAGAGTGGGTGGTGTCTGGTAAAACAGAGTTTAAAGAATGGATTATAGAGTGGGTGGTGTCTGGTAAAACCATAGACGTAGAATTTTTTCGCTACGCTAAATAGACAAACGAAGCGTGGGAGAGAGAAGTCATTTTTAAATGTACCCCGTGCAAGAAGAAAAGTGACAGCAACAATGTATTGAATGTGACATGTTTTGCTTGAGTACATGCCCATACCGGACGGTCTGTTATGCAGTTTAACTAATTTCGTAATTTTTTTAGTAATCTTACTATTAAATAACACATATTACTTTGTATGACAATGGTGTCGTGTTCAGTTTGTGACTGTGAATATACAAGACGTAATTATCCGGGAAAATACACGTTTCACAGGTAAATAAGAGATTATTGGTAGTTCGATTGTATTGCTTATTTTATCAATTCTGCTTTAGTAAATGGCCTAAAAACCAGTTTCATTCGTAGATTAGGACTTTTCCTTATATTTTTTAATAATATTTCGTTGCTGCACCTAGAAATAAACAATATTTTATGTAAAATATCAAAATGTTTGATTACGATAGGGCTTGACCAAGTGATGACGTCAGAAATATCGATAGTCCTGTTGCAGTCTATATCGTAGTATAATGCGCATCATGTAAAAAGAACGCTGGCGGTCAAGCTTCTTCAGGCGTTCCAGCGTTCTTTTTAAGAGATTACTTACTTTTCTACTTATTTAAGAGATGTATACCTATGCATTCAATGAGTGCCTACCTAGTTTACTACAAATAATGTACAATTATAGTACGCGTCATGTAAAAATAACGCTGGAACGCCTGTAGAAGCTTGACCACCAGCGTTCTTTTTACATGACGCGTACTATAATATACCTACCTATAAATTAAATTTGTGTCCATCCTAGAATGGAGGTTTACTTTGTTTGGAGTAAATATGTGTGCTCTTTTAACATTTTACCGTTTTTTTCAAAATCTATAATAACCAGGTGGACATTGAGGTGTGTGTTTTTGTATTGTATATTGAAAAGGTAACTTTAAAGCACCACGGGTGTTTTTATTGCAGTTTGTGTAGTAGATATTTTGGAGTAAATATTTACGTTGTTGTACACACGCCTTTTTCCCGAAACGGTATATTTATTTTTTATTTTTTATAAATAAATATTGTTTATTTCTGCTTAATAAAATAATAGGTGACAAATTAAATTAAAATATACCCCAAAAATTCCGTTCCAGCGGGACTCGAACCTGCACCCTCGCCTGTGATCAGCGATGCCTTTACTTTCGAACTTTAAACAGAAGGTTTCCAATGAAACACCTGTAGATACAGCACTATCAACTTGGCGCTATAGCCGAGTTGATAGTGCCCACAAATTTCGTCTCCAGCGTCATAGCTCGATCTATGGCTAAATTGTTTAGGGCATCGCCGATGACAGGCGAGGGTGCGGGTTCGAGTCCCACTGGAACGGAATTTTTGAGTAACATTTAAATTTAATGTTATCTATAAAGCGTGGTTTACACTTGAAAAATAATAAACTTTGGGGTAACAAATTGTCTATAGATAAAGTAACAGAGTGAAAAATTATATGGGCGTAGCACGGCTGATATAAAATGTTTTTGTGCTTTCAGATTTCCAAGTAATCCTTTGCTACGAGAAAAATGGTTATCGGTTATAAGAAGAGTGGGATAGACTCAAATAAGAACTCCACTAGGTATATGCAGCAAACATTTTAAGTTTAAATTTAAAAGGGAAACTCTAAGATCCCACCTATAAATAAAACTGTAATATTTAGGGGTCAATAAATAATAAAGGTTTATTTATCAACTGTATTCAAAATTGGAATAAGAACCTTATTCTCTTTATGACGTCAAATATGCCAAACTGTGTTATTCATGAAAGACTTAATCTGCATTAAGATGTATTTATCTGCCATACACATCACTGACGGATGATGAATTCTATCGACAATGTAAAAGTGTTGGTCGAGGACAACACTATTTTTAACTCGGACATAGACTTTCACCAACACGTGCACATATTTTTTTTGGTTCCATCTTCGATCTCTGATTGTAGATCTAGTACATATACTAAATCTATGGGTAAAACAGAGTTTTTGCTTGCGACTATCCTTGTTAAATTTTTTATAATCCAGTGATAAAGTAGGTAATACGTACAGATTATTCATTTATTTAAAGTAGATACTCTTCCATAGGAATTGCCTGTTGCACCTGTAGGGTAACTGAGTCTATTTAGGATACGCATTCAATATATTTTTGCCATTAAGGCGATATGTAAAAATATCGAATGGGCAGAGCCTAGCAAGGAAACAATGGCTGCAAGAAAGTGACAGCTCTATTACAAACTTGAACCCGGGAAGAGATGAGGTTTAGAGATAAAACTTCTTATTGCTTCTAAAGTAGCAAATAAAAAAAACTTATATTAATCTAAGTAATGTGATTACCTACTGAATAGTATAAAAAATTACGCTTAATATTTTCTCTAATCGAAGAAGCGACCTAAAACGGGTTTTAGGAGAGCCAATTTCAAAAAATAAAGCTGCCGAGTAAAGTTTCACCTATCGTGTTTCTTGTCTATGATTTATTTAGATTACATCCTCAAGTAATTACTGTATTAACATCAAGTTTGTAACCTTTACTGTTACTGAGTGAGCATGTAACGCAATGACTCCAAAATTTTAAAATATGGTCTTAATTACTTTTTTCTTAAATTTTAAGCTCGCTATTCCCTTTTTTACTTCTGGCTTTTTCATAGCAACTGCTTCTAGACAATGCAAATTAATTTCCATTTAGACGTGATGAATACGCGATTAGTTTTGCTTATTCCGTCTATAATGAGACATTTTAATTGCCTTCTACATAAGACTACGTCACTGAGAAAGTAGGTTGCCGGTGCCTGTTCCGGGCTCTGGTTTTATCGACATCATCATCTTAAGCCCTTACTTTATTAGTAGTAGAGCTTTTTTTATGAAAGAGTTCGTCCGCGGAAGTAGTTCCACCATACCTATTTTTTCCGAAAAGTTGTAGTGCTCGCATTGCTGTGTTTTGGATTGAAGGGTATGGTTGCCGGTTAAATTACAGGCACATGACACTTTTCATCCTTATGTCTCAAGGTGGCGGGCGCAGTGCAATGCCACATAGGGTGCGTCCTAGGTGGACGTGATCAATGTGATAGTACACTGTTCATAGGCCGTGGGTACGAGGTGGGCAATCTGATTGATCCGCCATAACAAGTTGTATAAAAAAAAACCCGGATCACTTGCCTTATTTCACTTCTTGTCAGCCTCCTCGGTCTCACGCGTCGGTCTTCAAATACAAATACAAATACAAATACAAATATATTTATTTCGTCAGAATTTTAGGTAGGTACATGACAGTTCTCGGTATTCCCTGCGACCTTTGCAAAAGTATGTCTTTTTCCGGTAAACAGGCGCCGGAAACCGGCTATCTCCATGAATCTGGTAATACATCATCTCGTGTTCATGGTTGTATGAATCAGCGGGGAATGATATACGGTTCATGATCATTCCTATTGCAGTTGCTTTGCGAAAGTTGATCGCCTCACGGAATATTTCAGTTGAAACTGCTGCACAGATAAATAGACTGTTACAATTACTTATAACATTCCAGTGTTTAATAACAGTAGGTTACTGAAGTGTTAAGTGCAATTCATAGTGTGGAATTTTAACGATTTGCATTTTTTAACGCTCGGGGATTGAGATCCTATAAAATAATAAACCATATTTAACTGAACAATGTATTAACTTCTTTTTACGTAGTTTTTCCCAGAAATTACGAAATTGTCCTTATTTATCAAAAAGTATTAGCAGTCTAAACGGACATGAACCGGAAGACACACAAGGCCTCTCCTTCCACTCGATGGACCGAGACAATTTTAAAGGTCATAGTAAGTTGGTGGATGGAGGCGGCTCAAGACTATTCGTCGTGGCTTTCTATGTCCAACAGGTGTCGTCTACTGGCTGATGACTGGCCTATCACTGATGAAATAGATACGACAGTCTTTTTCCCTGACCGAGTCTAACCATGACCTATGCTCAAAATACCGAAGCTATACTGGGCAAATTAAGGCTCGAGTTTCATATTAAAATTTAAAATAACCTTGAGCATTATAACCTGAACTATTCAAAGCGGTTTAACAATGCCCATTTGTTAAAGATCACAAGCGCAATGCAGCACAGAATGCAGTTAAATTATTAGCATACTCTTTGAGAATTTATTGCGATATGGCATTTCCTATTAGGCTCCTTACCTATGCGGCCGAGGAAGGAATCTGAGGCGTTTGACGATGAATCATGCCCAGGTTTGCATATATACCTGTATCAGTATTGTAAATAGAACTTTATTTATGAGAATCTAAGGTAAAATATCGGCAATGTCATCAGCTGTGGTCTGTGGTCCTGCTCACGTGTCCGTTCCGTCATACCACATTACGTGGAGTCTATCGAATCGTAGCGGTTGTACTACTGTTTTACGTTTTATTTCTTCATGCTTCTGTATTGCATGATATGTTTTTATGATGTTATTTGTTTATATGGAATTTGTTCTAAAATTATTAACGAAGAATTTATAGTCGGGCTACAGTTTTTATGACTTTTTACTTGTTATTAATTCTTATTATTTTATATATTTTTCAGTACCTACAGGTATCTACTAAACCAAAATTTTATGAAAAGCTTCACTTATTGGTAGTTTTAAAAACGTTAAAGTTTCCAACGCGTTGATGCACAACTTGTCTGACCACATGTTATAGTTTGCAAATTACCTTCTGTTGTGGCCCAACTTTTTTCCCGAAATTGCCTTTTGCAAACAGCTGGCCAATATTTGCAGGCTAATATGAGAATAAGTATATTTAGAAAAAAACGTTGATGCTCTGTACGCTTTTGCGTAGTATTATAAGTTAAATAACCTACAAGTTAAAAAAAAAGAAAAATATAGGTATGCTAGATGAATATGAGTTATCAATTCATGGCTTTAAAAAACAATCTCTCTCTATGTCATACTAGCCTTTTGCCCGCGACTTCACACGCGGAGTGATGGTCTGGGAATTTTTTGATTCAGATATTTTAATAACCCCTTGGTTAATTTAACTGATAGGTATACTTACCTGCCAATTTCTCAATTACAACCTATTGACCTACCACATTGTATGCAGATCGGACCAACGGTTCGAAAGTCATGCTTGAATAAATATACAATTAAACTTACAAGCTTTACCTGTTTATAATATAGTGTAAATAGTTTTGTAACGTCCAAGAAAAGCGCTTTCATATGACACCCAACAAGATCTGACTGCCTCGCTTTTGCCTCCTCTTGGACCCCGATATCTCAACAAACTACTTATCGATATAGCCTAAAACATTACATTGTATATAAATTGTACCAATACTATCTACCCCCCTACCAAATTTCGGAAGCTTTCATCGGACAAACAAACATACATACAAATGCCGATTCTTCCAAGTTGACTCTGAGAACTCGCTTCGCTTTATAATATAGTGTAGATATTGGCTCATCAGTCAATCGTTTATTGTAATCGTGTAGAAGAATGTTTGGTATGCCGTTATAGAGTACGCTGGTCAATTCAAATGCTATCTATCATAGAAGGCGATAGCCGTCATGTATTATTCAAGCAATTGTCACCTTTATATCAACGTATTAGAGGTAGTGATAGTGTGATACACGGTACGCTGAGGTCGATATATGTCGGGGGCGTTTATTGGCGAGAATTGGGCGCATCCCGGTTGCTCCGCTATCCGTCCTACGCTTAGTTGTTATCTGATGGGACTCATTCGGACAACCAGACGACATTGATGCGACATTAATGTAATAATAATAGATAAAACTTCCGCCCTTCAAACTTTGGAATACCTACGGTTTCGTTTTCCGTAGAAAATGAGTTCAATTTATACATTCCAGTGTCAGTTTCACCAGGCAAATATAGCTGCACTTATCTGATTGAAGCGGTTTTTGTCTATCGAAAACTACAGACAGGCGACTATGTGAAAACGTTTTTCTTTGAGTACCTACAAATTTGGCTCAAAAATCGCGAAATCGACATAAAATCTATTTCGCCTTACTTTGCATATATTATAAGCAAATCCCACTATAGCCGTGGTGTGTCCGGCCTAAGAATAGACCCCTCCGTCTCCTTCCGTGAATGTCGTAAAAGCTGACTAAGGGATTACCCGGACTTGTTTGTAAGATTCGTTTATTTATATTTGTCCAGGCTATAGTTTAGGGAATGTGTTATTACTGGAAGAAAACTATAGCTGAGTCAGTCGTGGAAAGCAATGGCGGCGATGAGCTCACCACTTGTCACGTCTATATTACCACGATGGTGCAACGGTCACCACGGTGAAAAGAGGCTCATTGAGGCGCTTTTTACCCCTTCGTGGGAAAAGGTGAGTATGTATTTGTATGTATGTTTGAATGTAAATTCCACTATATAACTTTTGAAACTATCATTGTTATGTATACATACTTTTCACTAAAAAGTGAGAAAGAGGGTAGATCGATATATCTGCCAATAACATCTACTCGCAAACACTTTCGTTAGTTCTCCCGTGATCATAGCGCATGCAACAGTGCCGAAATATCGCGAACAAACAAAACTCATAAATAATCAGGGTAAATATCCCGTTTTTAGTAAAAAGTATGAAAATACCAAAAGAACAAATAACACCCGTTCGTTTAATGCACATGCATGCTACATGTTTAAAAATAAAACTCATTGATAGTGTGGTCATCCATCACTTTAAATTCAGTTGCCCTGTGTCAGAATGCGATGTGGTCGTTAACACTTCATTCATCGCCGGCCATCTGGCCGTACCTACGTGTGTACGCCCTCGCTCCATCCTTCCCTATGTGTACTATAAATAGGAAGGTATTGTCATAAACCTGAAATAGAGCTTTTGCCATCGACACTGGTTAATTAATGAGTGACACTGATCGAATGTGTAACTATTATATAGTACCTTTTTATCTTTTTTAGGGTTCCGTCCCAAAGGGTAAAACAGGACCCTATTACTAATGCTCGGCTGTCCGTCTGTCTGTCTGTCCGTCCGTTCATCTGTCACCAGGCTGTATCTCATGAACCGTGATTGTGAGACAGTTGAAATTTTCACAGATGATGTATTTCTGTTGCCGCTATAACAACAATGAATACTAAAAAACAGAATAAAATATATATTTAAATAAATATATAAAAAACGTGTTTTTTTGCAGTTTTTATAGATAATGGTACGGAACCCTTCGTGCACGAGTCCGACTCGCACTTGGCCGATTTTATTTTGTAGTATTTTTGACAGATGCTGTTATTGAGTTGGATTCGCTTGGGATTTACAGAATGTTCACCCTAAGTTGGCACCTGCCATGGAATATTTAAAGGTGCCATCTTACGGGGAACGATCGTAGTTTTTAGCATTTCCGGGGATAGGATAAGTTTGGTCTGGCTGTCTGTGCTGGCACCGTAGCTCTTTGAATGCGTTTATTTTATTTGAAAGCAAGTTTACTAGCGATGGTTCTTGGACATGTTTTATCAAAATCGGTTCAGCCGTTCGGTTGCATTGTGTTTTTTTTGTTTTTTTTTGTTTTTGTTTCTAATAGGGTTCATGCTCAAACAACACATTCAACATGCTACCTCTTACGGGTGCCGATGTATACCCCTGTTACAGTATACAGATAGACAGGGGGCTCAGTACGAGAATTTGATAGTATTCGAAACTTCATGAAGTTTTGTTTCCTTTCCATACATGTTCATGCAGCGCCCCTAGCGAATACGAGGAGAAAACTAAGAACTGTATTGAAGGAAACGAAACTTCATATAGTTTCGACTACTATCAAATTCTCGTAATAAGCCTCCAGTACAGTCAGACAGATGGATGAACGGTTTAGGCATAGTAATCCCGTTGGGCATACGGAATCCTAAAAAAGGGTGGTACTTATGAAGATCCACAGCTCTTCAATGTATCAAATTGAGAGACTGTTCCCGTGCCATTCAGTGACCATTTAAAGTTCAGTATGCGTAGGTATCATACAGCTGCCATACAATCCGTGAGGCCACTCATCCATCGTCTCCAACTTCCGATTGTCCGACAATTGCTCCTTTGTGCAGTATACCCTCCCCTTCCTCCTTATAAAGGGCTCAAATTGATCGATTCATACTAAATTGGATATTAATACTGTTTGTTATTCCCGCATAGTTTAAACATGATTCTAAAATTACTTTAAACATGTTTCTGAGATTGAAAACGTGCGCGCCTAATTTATAATCATTATACACAATGGAAGAGTCTATTATGTTTTAGTAATGGTCTGAATCATTAGACAAGAAAAGATGTGACTGAATGACGAAATGTTAAATAAGCAATACTTGAGACTATACTTAAGAAAACCTATACATTCTTCAAGATTGCGCGAAGACTATTATTTTTCCAGCTTTTCCCTGTATAACCCATGTCCTAGTTCCTTTCATTTGTGGGTAGATAAATATAATAACCCAATGGTCACGTCGTCAAAACCAAAATCCTACCTAATGGCATACGCTGACCCATATTTGTATATACTGTGATAATGGTCTTGAATATCTTTATCCTTTTTACAAGCTTTTCTTTAACTTGCAATGCTTGTCTGGGTGGAATCCGGATGGAATCTTGCAACTGAATTTTAAAGCAGTTATCCTCAATCGATTGAGCTGAAATTTGGCATACCTGTCAAGTTCCAATGACAATACAATATGATAGTGACAGCGGGCTGATCTGATGATGGAGACGGAAGGTGGACAATGGAACTCCTCGATGGATAATAGCAGACTGTCCGTGTTTAGGCTAATTTTGATCAGCACACCAACGCGACCAAATCTAGAAGAATCAGGATAATAACATGGCATGGCTTGCACATGCTTGTAGGTACTCATATTCAGATTCTGTTAAACGCCATTGGTTCGGATATGCCAAGTTTTACTGATAAATAAACGAGATGAGTCACGTGGTGAAGCCTATTAGTTAGGAATTTGTATGTTCATTGTTATTTTGTAGGCACTGATTTTAACGACTAACCACAGATTAGTAAACCATTCTCGGTATTTTTATTGAGTCATCACATCACTTTGGTATAACAATTGTGTAGAGTATTATGAACATAACATAAACCCTATTATTAAAGCTCGTCCTTTTTTTTTAGCTGATATTACGGCTTCGCCAAGGCCTCTCCAGATTTCTTCCACTTTTCTCGATCGAGTGAACCACTTCTTCTCATCTCCTGCCAATCGCTGTGAAAGACGTTATTGCTTTTTGGCCTTCCTCTACGTTGTCTTCCATGTACTGGAATCCAACCTGTCGCAACCTTGGCCCACCTTTCTGGATGCATTCGAGTGACATGACCCGCCCAATCCCATTTTAGCTTGGCAGCTCACGTCAGCGTTGCCAGTCTATGAGCGCAGCCAGGTGTTCCGAATTCGGTCGATTCTCTTCACGCCTAAAATGCTGCGCTCTGCCACTCTTTGGAAAACCTTGAGCTTGAACTTCGGAGTTTCAGACAGTGGCCAAGACTGGACACCGCAGCTTAGGAAAAGCTAAATATAAACAGCTAAATTTCTTAAATGCCCAAACTGTTTAAATTTTTTGTACAATTTTGAAGAGTGTACCTCTAGCACACTTCAGCTCTCTCCATACAAACGAAGTTCGCTATTTTGGATATCATCTAATCAAGCTCCATGCAATTTTGAAGACATGATCTCTAAGCGATGATACGCGTAATGCAAGAGGTCGATTCCCGCTGCGGGAAAAATGTGTGCATGATCTGCAAATATTTGTTCCTGGTCTGGGTGTTGTGGTGTCATGGTACTCCTAGTTCCTGATACCCACGACACAGGGGATCCTAGTGTGGGATCAGGACTATGTTATGTATGTGACTGTTGGGGTGTTATACCTACACTGATATCTAAGTTAGTAATTTGTCAATATATTGTTTACAAATTGTACCAGCTCAAACATTTATTTCTCACACTATTTTGAAATTGTACTATTTAATTAAAAAACTGACAAACCACAGGCTTAGTTATTAGACTGTACAAAATTTAATAAACTTTAATTTATTAATATTCAAATCAGGACCAAACCACAGAATAAATATTAGTACAAACCAAACTTTGATTTGTATGGAGCGGAATAACGATATGGCCTCTATTAAAAAAAAGCACGTCATCTGTACAAACAATACAGTCCAGCTAAAATTATACGTGTCTGAAAATCGGATCTTGGTTTTAATCTCTAAAATACACAGTCTGAAAGGATTACAGGATAATGTACCAAATGTATAAGTATATTCATCTATACACTGAATATTAAGCTGTGCAAACAGCTTGAACACACTCATGTCTAGAGGGTGCTTCCAAATCGGTCGGCACGACTCCGAAAACAGGCGTAGTCTCTTGGATTTTCACAGGGAAGTTTCAAGTTTGCCGCGAGAAAAGTGCTAAGAATTTTACGCTACAAATATTCTTAGACATCAATAAACATTGATTGAGTAAAAACAGTGCTCGAGTTAAAACAATGATTCAGAAATAAACACTTGTTATTAAAAACTCAACATGATTTACGATTTGGCGGCTTCTAAACTAACCGAGCTACGCATCTGAGATGCACTCGTTTTCATGACCGTTATATCGTGTATAATCACGTTTGGTTTTATATAAGAACACCTATAGCTGTACCAAATGTACCGATCGGTCTGTGTTGTAGGTATTAGAGTGGTGTATCGCTCACACATATTGTTGTATGTGATTAATTCAATCGGATGCGTCTGGCGAGCGGATGCGTTGCCGGCAGGCCCTTTTCGGCAACTACAGACCGGAGCTCCAACTGTCCTAGTCACCCAAATATGAACCTTAGGCTCCCACGTATACCTAGTCGAACGTTTCGGCTCAAATGGTTCTAAAATCTTGAGTACGACGAACCTCGATAAGTCTTATCCGATTATATCTACAAAATTGTATGACGTGACTTACAGTTTTTAAATTAAAGAGAAACTACGTACGTTTTTTCGTTTTGTCTTGCTCTAGTTTCCATATAATTTGAGCACTTAGATTTATGAAAAAAATAATCAGTTAAAATATTGAGAGAGTTGAAGCATAATTCTGCCGGAAATTCGACGAGGTGTACGAGGGATCTACTACTTTGAAACAAAATTCATAAACATCTGATATTTATTGAAAACTGGGTTGTTGTTCTGCACAAATGCTGTTCAATTTCTGTTCGTTGGCATGATATGCGGCTAATACCTCCATGTTAAGTACCTAATATCTTCTTAATCGAAACCCAGTCTAGTAGGAAAACTTCTAACTTAACAAAATCCATTTTTCAACCAAAAGAAATGTCAAATTACTTAAAAGCCCGAGTTCTCCGACGGAGACAAATCAGTTCTATCGTTTTAAAGTCTTTTAAAGCAGGGATATTCTTGCGAGCGTTATGATTGGGAGGGGCAATTTCCCGGAGGGGCAGAGGGACTCATTTCCTGCGACGAGACGAAGAGATGCTTGAATATTATTTTAAGCTAGCGTACTATTTGCGAACGACTTTCAAAACACTGCCTTTGTCGCGTCAGATGAGGTAGTTACAGCCCTTGAGGTATCCATCCCTAAAACACCACCAGCCAAAACCCACTAGTAGGGTTTTTGGGAAAATTCAAAAAAGATGCATCCAAAAACCCCATCACTAGTGGGATTTTACGTGTATATGCAATATATCATCTAATCTCGCATGGAATATAATATAATATACTTCAATGGTGGCATATTAAAGCAAAGATGTGTATCAACAAAGATGTTACATCGAGTCGTCTTGAAGCTTGCATGAAAAATATATTTCTCAATAGGTACTTACAAGTTTTTATGAAATTAGTGATCGGATCCGTGAGCTAATCAAAATGAGCTCAAACGCTACCAGATAAAATCGTCGAGGTATTCCGTTACCCACCTTCTGTTTCCATCATCAGATCAGAGGGCCAACCACAGATTTGTAATTTGCAACCACTCTGAATAACGAAAACCGAATTGCGAGTCGAAATGTCGCTTTTGTATGCAGAAAATGATAAGAGCCCCTAGCGGACTTGTTGAGAAACTCATTAAAACCATACATAAAAACAAATATCGACTCGCAATTCGATACACGGGATACCGAATGCAAAACTTAGACTAACTTGTGGTAGGCCCTCAGCTTGTTGTTACAAAACACAGTTGTTGACAGGTTCGCCATATTTCAGCTTAATCGTATGCCAGAAACTGCTTAAAAATGGATTACAAATTTTTGAAAGAATTAGTTACCTACCAACCCGTCAGTACGTGCAGACGGAGTTCAGACAAGTTTCTCAATAACACCCAGTTAAGTATGTAGACAACATTTATTTATAATGATTCATTTGAGCACTATTTACTCGGAACTAAGCCACATAAAAAAGAAATATAGCTACATTACTTCCGCGATGCGTGCGTCGGCTCACAGCGAGCCAAAACACGAAATTGCGATTTAGTTGCATCTTCATCCTTTGTGTCCGCTAGTTTATAACGCTAGTCACGTCGCGCATTATAATACAGGTTGATTCGCCTATGGATCAAGATAAACAGAAAGCTAGATAACTCCATGGCCTTCACGTATGTTTCCCATGTATGTTCTACGGTTTTGGATAGTTTACGAGCTCGATTCATGTACGTTATTAACCAAGTAGTAGGGTTCTCTTATATTAACATTGCAGTGAGATGATAAAGCTTGTTACTAACGACGAAAGATGCATTGTAAATGTTTGCAGCTCTTTGATTTGTGAACAAAAACTGACACGATCTGCGACAAACCACCGCAAACGTACCCAAACTTACGCAAACACACTATCCTCACGTTTGTGTTTGGTTTGCCAAACAAGTCGACCTTTAGATCCATAGTTGGTAAATCCCTACGTATACTTACCTATGCATTCTAAATATAGTCCAGACAGTAACTAAGGAAAGTATAAAAATGTTCACAATATTTTAGGTATTAGGAGAAGCTCAAAGTAGTTGTCTCTTTGTTGTAGCAACGTTAAAGGAATACCTTTGTGGAGAATGCTTCCGGGTAATATATTTATGTAGTCACCGAGAACCCCGGAAGGAGTTCAATTAAGTCTGGTATTTAAGGTTGCCAACCGGTAAGCTCTGATTGCACCTCCTGCCTCCCTGCCCGGGGGAATCCCATCTTACTTTTAATTTTAGAATACAATAAATAGCCGCGAACCGAAACATTTTTGCTATCAAACCGTAAAGTGAAATCATAAATCTGAATGCCAAGCCAGCTATAAGAGGTACACAATAATTTCAGTTCTTGAATGTTTTTCTTCTTAGGAATGTTTTTCTTTTATGCCGGTCTTTTAATGTTTACATTCTTTATAAATAGGTAGAATATAAAGTATATTTTGGGCAACATTTTATTTGCTAGAGCTTTTTCTGACGGGTCAGTCCGCCCGTCTCAGACCTCTTACTTATAAAACTTTATTTTCGATCACCAATCCGATTGAACCGTTAATTAATTGTGTTATTTTTGGTAGGACTTTGTCGATAATCTTCTGGATTCTGTAACTTTTATTTCAGTTGAACGAATTCAATGCCAGGGCATTACTTATTCTGTGGTCAGGGTTAAAATGATTAGGAATTACGTCCATTATATTCCTAAAAATCTATTCTCTTTTTTCATTTATAATTCGAGATTTACCCCTAAAGCGAGCATTATCCCTGGCGATATCCTATGCGGGAGCGATTTATCCCTAGGAGCAGCGGTGTTTTGAAGTTAACATGAAAAACTATGAATGAAAGATACAAAAAACCTGACTGTGTGAATAATTTTGATATACCCACAGTCACTCCTAACAACACCTCTCAAGCTAAAATTCATCAAATCGTTTAGGCTACAGAGCATGCTAAAGAAATATGCATACATAATTATACATACACTCTAAAACATAACCCACCTTCTGGTACAGTCGGTTAAAAAACGGCCACCCAGGCGAAGTTGCGGGCATAGTCTCGAATTCAAAAACGGTACCTAGTAAAGGTTTTTTGTTAGATAAGATGCTGCAGCTACACAGTTGCCCACGGTATATAAAGGAAAGCTTATTGGAGTGATTAGGTATCGGTACTATATTCGTATTGCCCCGATAAACGGATTGTATCAAGAATATCGTTGTTTACATTGAGACAAGTAGAATGTTACTACATTGTATGTGCGCTCAAGGTAATAAACATACATACTTACATATTATCCCACTAATATTATGTCAAAGTTACGATGTTTGGGTGTTTTTCACTCAATCACGCCGAAACTGCTTGACCGATTTGAACGAAATTTGGTACATGGATAGATCATGATCTGGATTGAGCTATATCTTACTTTTTACTCTGGGAAAATGCGAGCGAAGCCTAACTTTTCCCGAAGGGAAAACAGAGGCTCTGTTTTCAAAAGGCCTCTTTTCACCGTGGGTCAAACAATAGCAGGAATAGAGGTGACCAGTGGTGAGCTCACCGATTTGGAATGCTCCCTCTTAAAGCTCGGAAAAAGTTCAGGCAGAACGAAAATCAATAATTTGTAATGCGATCCTAATATTTTCAAGATAGTCGATTCACATGCGATACAAAACGAACCTCTCTACTCTAGGCATGCATAGATAAATCCTCTTTGAATTGCTGTTCCATTTAGTGTGAAATGCGAGCCAGTAGCCTGCGTCTCATCTCCGGTATCGTTCCACTTAGCGCTCCACACTCCAATACCCATCCGGGAATACAGGATTATTGAGCCTGGAAAGGTCAGCCCTATTTCACATTTTCTGATCATTCTGAACTTGGAACATTGGAACTTGTCTGTTTGATATGCAAACAAAAATGATCCACCGCCTAAAAAACTACACAGAATAAGATATTATAACGTCGTGATCAGCCAAAGTATTTAAACTGCAAAATTGACATGTTAGGTTGAAGTACAAAATAAATATGTATTTATGTACATTATGTTACGTATCTTTATAGTCCATTATACTTATTGTCAACATATAATTATGATATCGCAGTAGAAGTTGATTTATTTGTTTATTCTTATCAACTGTTGTCTATAACCAAAGCAACCCACCACTGATTGAACTTTGTCGGTTAAATAATTCATCATTCTTTATTTTAATTGCTTTTATATACCTACATCAGAAGCATGGATTTTAGAACTTTGCAGTGCAAAATAAAATAAAAGCTTTAAAACAAAACCCTATTAACAACCTAAAACCACCAGACCCGGAACAAATATTTACAGATCATACAAACATTTGTCCTAAAGCGGGAATCGAACACGCAACCTTTCGCATCTTCGCCGGCTACTCGCCCGACGCGCTACAGAGGTCGTCATAACATATAATTTAACATAACATCCAACAGCCACGTATACATACAATGATAGATATACACAGAATGATACAATCTTAACACTTCTTTGCCTTAGTCCGATAATAATATATTAAAGTGGTTGCTTTTTCATACTAATGTATTTTACCAAATATGGAAAAGCAACCACCATAATATGTGTAAAGTTCGAACTCGGATCAGAACTTCCACCATTTTCTATCAACTTCTAATTAAACGTGTACCCAAAAGTAGCGTGAAGGGAAGGACGCGAAAACCACCAAAGAAGACAGTCATACCGGAAGTAAACGGTAAAATTAATTAGTGGCCCTCTACTATTTATTCTGTGGACGATGTAATGTTTTAAAAGCCGATACTCGAGGGGCGAAGAGCAAACTGCAAGTCATCGGCTCACAGTGAATTTACAACGCAATAAATTTGAACTGAGAAACAGAGGAGCCTTATCTGCTAACAGCTCAAATGAACTGTCTCGCCGTAACAAATAAAGGCCGCTGGCACAGCAGCGCTAAAACAGGCTACTTACGACTGTCTGCTGGTGCTTTAGAAGAGGCGCTTAAACCCTTTTGCACGTGAACGTAGTTTGCTTCTAATTTTGCTATTATTTCGTCAAACTCCATTAAATTTCGTACACATGATCAGTACACTGACATCTAGCTAGACCCATGGTGCGTTAGTTTCTTTTAAAATGGTATAGTTACTCGTACCAAATAATGAAAATAAAATTTCAAAAAATATAACTACCGCACCACAGGTCTAGAGATATTTGTGCACAACATTTTATGGAGTTTGATTAGATAATAGCCAAAATAGAAGCAAACTAGAACTTCGTTCGCGTGCAAAAGGGCTTAATCGCTCTACCGCATACCGGTACACTCATCCATAGTACAAAGTCGCGCATTATGTCTTTGGGTGCCATTAATGGTAACCTACATGTTCCAAGCCGGTATAGTAAACGACAAATAACTTGAGCCCCGGCGCACGTACCACGTGACTACACAGCAAAGGGTTTTTTATAAAAAGTTGCTGCTACGCAAATCACGTGGAAAGATTGCCGCTTATAATACAGTGTTGATCTACCCGTTGTGCGAATCTTACACAGTAAGTACAAACGGGTACTTGCATTCATTCATACGTTGAATTTCTTACGAGAACGCAACCAAATTATATGCGGTCGCGTACCGATAAGCGCCGAAAAAACAAGCTCCGGAAACAGGCTTTCTACGTCGATCTAAGCCGGGTAAGAAATAACGCAAGCCTCTGAACGCAGTAATCAGGATTGGCGCTGGCTTTTCGCAGAGTCTGAGGATGAAGCGTTTCTTGTGTAGAAACAATGGGCACTTTGGAGATTTAGTGGCAGGGCCGACCGTTTGGCTAGTTTGGTGTTTGGTCTATTGCAAGCTTGAGTGGTTCTGGCCTTAAAAAATAAATGAAACTAGTTGAGCTGCTCTTGACTTCGTTTGCCTATTCTTTGGTAAACAACCTAAGCAACAGTGAAATCTCCATTAGAATCAATTGATTGGTTTCGGGAGAGAAGAAAGAAAAACAAATTTCATTAGTTAATTTAGTGGTAAAACTATTTTGTTCTTTATTTTCAAACCACGACATTTTTTCAAAATAATCTGAGAGCCTAATACAGGTTTATCTATGCTTTGCATCCCGACTATCGAATAGCGAGTCGATATAATTTGATGTATGGTTTTAATGATTTTCTAAACAAGTCCGCTTATCATTTTCTGCATACAAAAACGACATTTCGACTCCAATTCAGTTTTTTTATTCCAAGTGGTTCGAAATTACGGCCTGTGTTGCTCTATGTCTGTCTACGAGGGATGAGGCTAAAATATCAATGAGTCAAATTGCCACATCTAAACATTCTCCGCCAGATTACGCCAATCTGTTCACCCCGTACCGAATGACCTACAACATCGTAAATAACTCTAAATATCTCAACATAGACACGCTAAGTGTAAACATAAATTTTACTATACCTACGGCTAATGAACTTCTGTGGACCGACGTTTTTGTACCGGCCATTGTTGATCACATTAGTGATACCTATAGTAGCTATGAAAGGAGCTTTAGTGTAGTATAGGTACGAAAAGGACAGCCAGTGAACACTTACATGATGAACTTCATGATGACATTCATATTTTAGAAATAGACATTTAAAATATTTATTCGCGCCACTAAACATACACAGTGTATAGTCTACAACAAAATACTAGTGTCTGCCTGCGGCTTCCCTCGTGTTTCATTAAGGTAAAAAGTAGCCTTTATCTCAATCCAGCAGGTCATAATCTATCTTTGTAGGTACCAAATTTTATCGAAATCGGTTCAGCCGTTTCGGCGTGATATTAATATTGCCTTTGATATTGTATGATATTAGGGATTATTAAATATAAAGCACGTCACAAACGGCCACTACTTAGCATTTGCTGCAGAAGCAAGCTACTGCAGCAAGCGCTCGGCAGGCGGATTGACGATCGTAGTTTCTCAGGTGGATCCGTAACCTATCCCCTGGTGTAATCCGTTAGACGATTTTTACGACATCCACAGGAGATGGAGGGGTATATTCTTAAGCTGGACATACCACGGTCAGGACAACCAACCAGTTGTGAGAACATTTTAAATGAATATATAAATGCAGTTGCCAGTTGCAAGAGTCAAGAAAAAATCATAAACTAGCCCAAAACGAACGATCATTTTGATGAGCTGTGGTCGGTCCCCTAATTCACATACCCATGTCCCCATCCCTAAGCTTTTGTGCTGAAATCAGAGCGTCTCCGATTGCCAGTGACTTGCAGTTTGACGCTCAGAGTTAATTGTGTATATACGAGTATACTATAAATAGGAATACACAGGGATGTAATGGACTTTCAAACAAACTTCCCTAGTCACAGAGCTTTGGTCGGCTGAACACTTTTCAGCGTCCATAACGACTGATCCCGCATCAGATCACATTAGCAACTGATCACAATACATTGTACCGAAGAATACCGTGATCCGTTGCTTGCTACTAAGTAAACCTCAGGCTTCAATTTTGAATACTGTGACTTGGTATGGAAGTTTTTAGAAGATTAAAAGAAAATGATTGAGTGCCAAATCATAAAAACTCCTCATCAGCTTACAGAAATCAACTGCTGGACATAGGCCTCCCCAAGGATGCCACGACGAATGGTCTTGAGCTACCTCAATCCACCGTTTTCCTGCAACCTTCATAATATCTTTGGTCCACCTTTCTCTACTACGTCGTTTGGTTTGTGGTCGGTGGAGTCGAGACTCGAGAACCTTTATTTACAATTATGCGAGCTATATGGCCTGCCCATTGCCACTTCACCATGCCAATTTTATGAGCTATGTCTAGGTTTTTCTACTGATATCGTCATTCCGGATTATATTAGATTCTAAAACTGCAAGCATAGCTCTATCCATAGCCCGCTGCGCAACTTTGAGCTTCTGTATGAGGCCAATATTTAGCTACTACGTTTCGGCACAGTATAAGTACAAGTAGTTTCGGTGCCGTAAGTCATCATTATTCGTCTAAGTAAGTATTAAAGTTAGAAACTTTACAGTTCGGTATAAAATAGTTAGAAATGACATATTAGTTACAGTAATATTGTAAACTTAACTTTTTTTTATAAGAATTTGCAATTCTGGCCTCAAATATTATTACTCCTGTAAAACCCAAAACTAACTTCCGAATCCGACTATCACAAACTACCTAGTGTTCGCGTCAATTGCGTCCCTAGTGTAGTATGTACACTGTACATGTACATGTACAGTGTACAGTGTACAGTGTACGAAGTGTCGGTACCCGCATATTAAACCGCGTAGCGGGGGCTACGAAACTAAAATGTTCCTAAACCAACGCTAATGCACTCACTGCTACGCACGGACCGACGTATATTAATAGCTTATTTTATGACACACAACTCTACCAGTTAAGTAGGCAGCCATGTTGGACAAATAACAGCTATTTAATTAAAGAGATTTTAAGAACCGTTACGAATTGCGTGAAAGCAGTTATACGTAATACCTAGCGGAGTATAATATTATACTTCGCTAGGTAAGCTATTCCGAGAAATTATGGTCACTTGGTAAAACACCAGCCTTCGTCATCACCAATGAGAATTGAGGCAGCCCGTCGCTGTGCTACCAGTAGCGTGTAATCTAACTCCCCGACCCCCTTATATTACCTATCCATACATACATACATACATACATACATAGACACACGCCTTTTTCCCCGAAATAGGCAGAGCCTCAAATGGGCCTCTTTTCACCGTGGGTTGCATGCAACATAGTGGGAAATAGACGTGACAAGTGGTGAGCTCATCGCAGCCATTGCTTCCCACGACTGACTCTGCTAACGCTTTATTCCAGTAGGTAATAATAGCAGCCAGGACAAATCTTATAACAACGAATCTTGTAAACAAGTCCGGGTAATCTCCGGCCGATAAGTCGGCTCTTACGATATCCACGGGAGGAGATGGAGGGGGGTTTCTGGATAAGATTTGGATGTTTACAAAAAAATTACGTTCAATCATTAGTTTGATTATTTCAATAAATTATACAAAAATAATAGAATAAGTATCACAGTTTTTTCCCGTAATTCTATTATTGATGCAACTGGATAGTGACATCACCTAATGTTAGTAACGTGGGACTTTGCTTTCTTGGATCATGATTTCGACGACTCCAGAAAACATAACTGCAACTGCAGTTATACAGTCGTTAGCGATACTCGGAAAAAAAAGCAATGAAAAAGATAGAGGCTAATTCTAAGTACACACGGCGTGGTGCGGTCGCGGAATGAAGTCGACCGCCATTTTTATGCGGACGAGATTTAAATATGGAATTCCGGTGTGCGAGCGGGAGAGGCGCGTGCCATTGACCTTGCGCAGGGCCGCACGCGCCGCCCGGCCGCCGCCGCTCTACACATCATTGCACTATCTGCATTTTATTGCAATATTCAAGAATGAGTATATTGTATTGGTAATCCACCGGATTCTAACAATTCATACAAGCGAAGTATCTAGTCTTTAACTCCTTATAAAGTAAAGTAAAAGGTTTTTATTGAAATTAACAACATAATACGTTCCAGGTTGAAGCCCTGGCTCCTGCCCCCCTATTACCCAACTGAAAGTCACTCGATGACTAACGTTTGACAAGTAGAATGGTCATCAATTTAAAAAAAAACTTTAAGAATTGTCAATTGATGGTAATTTTACTTGTCAAACGTTGGTCACCGAGTGACTTTCAAGATAGGGAATAGGGGGGGCTAAACTAGCGTCAGTTGTATGTCAGGAGTTAGTGCCTTCCCAGTTTCTACGGTTAAGTAAAATTTACGTGGTATTTTTCTAAGACAGGGTAGGTATTAGCATTTAAAAAAAACTCACTTCTACTAAATGCTTTTACTTCTGTAAACTACTCTATGTTACTCTACTTATTTTTACCGAAGCATAAACTTCGGTATTAGTTTTTAATATTAATGGAACGGTTCCTTGAAGGTTTTTTTAGCAATATAAATAGAAAACTCTTTTATATAAGTAACTGTCTATGTAACTCTAGCCCACTATCAAATTTCAAACACTTATTAGAATACATTCAGAAGGTATTCTTATGAACTCATCTTGACTATCTATAAGAGGCTGTCAAGAGTCAAACAGGCTTCTCCTAAATGTAAATATAGCAAAATCCACACAGTTTATGATAACAAAAAAAATAATGTATATGTTAATCATCATCATATTTCTAAGGGCATGATAGAGCCCAAAACAAGATTTCGATAAATTTCCTGATAAAAAAAACGTGAACTAACCTACACTGCGTTTATAACCTAAATATCTCTATTACCTAATAACATACATTGATAAAATTAATAAGAGTAACAAATAATATGATTTAAAAGGGCATAGTAGATTTATATTTTAGATTACGTAGCAAATATTTGTTTATCATGTTTTCGTTCACTTTTCGTTACGCGAACGCTATTCTGTTAGTTTTTATCTTACCTGAACTTTATTGATTTATATAGTGACGGAATTTAGCTATTTCTTCCTCCTACCTGTTTGAATTAGTACATCTTAGTGGCTATACTTGAAAACGTAATCGATACTGAACTTACCTAGCATCATTTCATTTTATTGGTAGTGATTTGGATCAGTTGAGCTTCCTTTAGATCGCTAGCAGCGGTCTTCAGGTAGCTCAACTGTTTCATATGTATTTTGTACATACCTTGTATTATTCTTTCTGTAAATATTTTTTTTTATTTTATTTATTTAAAAAATCCACAGCCCTTAATATGAAACAGCAAATAAGACCTATAACGGATTTACATTTTAATAGTAGATTACGCACTATGGGAATAAAGCAGTATCTTACGTTGCGGGCGGAATATTATTGAGCGTAACGTAAAATCTAGAGTTAATCTCTCGCTACGCTCAGGAGAGTTCCAGAGGAGCATACACTACTTTCACACCTTCTGCGAGACAATAAAAATTCACTGAAAATCACAGCACCAAACACCGTCTTTTGTTTCACATTCTTTGTAAACTACCTTTTTTTTGGGGTTCTGCCTAGGAGTTCTGCTTATCGTGGCCATTTCGATTTTCGAACAAACCTCTTTACAATGCCATATAGGCATTATTTTACTCAAGAGTTTTCCACGAGTTTCCACGCGAATTTGACGTTCCAAATTCAAATCACTTTATTCCCTAGGGAGTTTCATACAACTTTATATCTCTTAAGAGATAATGCTTTACTTTACGTTGAGTTTGCATGATATGTAATTGGACATTGTCGAGCGGGTGGCGTGAAAATATTTTAAATTTTTGACAGACAAAGGTGGAGAATATAATAACAACCTGAATATTAACCATGTGAACTTCTTTCAATAAACTAATCGATAAACAACCGATGTTCTTTTAAAATCTTTATCCTGATTGGTCAATTATCGAAAACACATCATCACATCGTGCCATATTTGAGTGTTCATCTTTGGAACGCGTGGCACGTTGTGCGTCGAATCACAAACAGAGACACACTCTGGGTACTTAATTAGGGAAATTGCTCTCTGTTTGTCCACGAATGCTGAAACTTGGCTAACTCACCGGTAAATAGTGAAGCGACAAATTGACTGAGGCCGAAGCCGAATTTCGGCGTTTTAAATCATCTTTGGGCGAAGTTGAAGTGTGATTTAGAACTAATTTATGATTGAAAATGACTCATGAAGGATACACAATATACAAGAAAAAAATAGAAGTATTCACTTACTCTATTCTCATACGTAACTTTCCTTTTATGATCTTTTGTTTCCTTATTAAAGGTTTTAGTAATGACAGCAACTCGAAGCCAACAAAATGATTAAAATATATCATTATTGTTGTAGGCGTAACTTTACCCTGACTCCCTACTGTGCATGCTAAGACTTGTATCAAATATACTACTTAGGAGATACGGAAATTAACAAAAAACTAAGCCGAATTTTCGGTTTAAGCCACTAGTTAACGGAAAACACGGCCACTAGGGACAGGCGGACGTCAGTGAATTAAAATGCATGAATCACGTCCGTAGGGAATGTCACCATGGACAACCCTAGTCCCATGTTTTAGGTAAAAGTTAGCGGCGAGGTGGTACCTAGTAGGAATATTTATGATGTCCGCCCCTAGCCTTTCATGATTCCTATTTGTAATGGCACTATTTTGGTCGAGGTGTTTGCGAGGTTTCCTTTGTCCGGACATAGCAGAACTTTCATCTTTTTGTCCACGTTTATAGGCAAATAAATAAATGGTTGAAAAAAGGTAAAGTAGAGACCTATAAATTTTCTCTGAAGAAAAACACCCGATATCGACAATCCGATTTGACTAAAAAATACTACCGACTCGTTCTACGAAAATTTACAGGTCTCCTTAGGCTAATAAATTTCAAAAAATGAGGGTATTCTTCGTGTAACGTTTTTCAGGGTCTGTAAACAAATTTCACTGAAAAAAAAAACCAGTTCGAGTAACCCGAAAACCGATAAAAGTTACCGTTCTGCGAGGTTAAAATGGAGCCAACACATTAAACACGTTGGCATAACTGAAAAAAAAAAACAGTTAAAGTAAAACAGTTAATTTTACTGTCTTATTCGGACTGATGTTTAACCGTTGAAATTTAAATTACTGCCAGGATACGTTGTTATTATTGACCAAAAAGTTCCTGTAACTGTTTATACATATATATTTACTGTTTGCTTCCTAACTGTTTTTTTGCAGTTGCCCCAACGGTGTAAATTAATTAGATCTCAATGAAAAATATGTTGTAGCAACCATCGACGTAAATAAAATTTTACTTTGGTCGAAGGTAGCAACTGTGTAAATTTTAACTGTGCACTTTTTGCAAACAGTTGGATATTTTTTTTTTCAGTGTTGTTTGGGATCGAGTTTGTATATTGACTCTTAAAATAAAACACGTAGAATCAGAAAACGCTCAAAAAAACATGTTTTCTGTGATATATAAATAATACAATTTATACTCTTTCTACGAAAAGTTATATAAACCATAGGTACTTACTTACCTACAAGGAGAGCAAAGAGATAAAGTTCTGTTTTGGTAGTACAAGTATGTTACTTCGTTGCTTCATACATTATTGATTCGATTCAATACTCGTATACGATTGAATGATTCAGAAGATTCAATGAGTCTCAAGGACTGACTGGCTATTAGTTATGATCTACTTTAAAATTAGAACATCTACTACACAACACAACAGAGCTACTAGGTGACTACATATACTATGCAAAATATCACCTAGCTACTAATCGATTAGGTAATAACAACACGAATTCAATTGCTCCAATAAATTGATGATTGTAGTGTGGAGGGAATTAAATAAATCATTGGAAATGTTAGCAATTCCTTGGCCCGTCTAATGTAGTAAATAATGACAATTTACTTAGCAAATTCCTGTGAGGCAGCTCCGATAAAATCTTGACTCGGCCGCGCACAGTCAATTCTTTGAATGCCAATCTAGAATTATAGAGAAAATCTTGTTATGTTTGAAACTTTAACTTTTCTAAGATTGTATTCAATTTATCATCATCATCATCAGCTTGTAGAAGTCCACTGCTGGACGTTGGCCTCACATATAATGCCACACCGAATAGCCTAGAGCCACCTCCATCGTCCAACGTCCTTTGACGTTTAAAATGTCGTCAGTCCATCGAGTGAGGGAGTTTCGTACCTGCGTCGACCGGTTCGTGATAGAGTAAACTTTTTTTGAATAAATAACACCCATCCAACATACACCTTACCATGACTCCGTGTACCGTGAGGATTAGAACTGCCAATACTAAGATACCACAACACCCAGTGAGCCGGAATAAATATTTGCAGATCATACAAGCGCTTGTCAAGCAGAGGAATTTGAGCCTGCTCTTCTCACGTCTCAGCCGGCTTCTGCGCCTGATGCCGTCAATTGTATACTAGTTTAGCCGCATTTACGTAGAAAACAGGTTAACGCAGATTGTCTCCTGCAACTCCTCTCTACCTGATCAAATCATCAGGCTGCATTATCATGCAAACGCTTGGCTCGGCTCGCTCGGCTAATAATCCCCTTGGGCCCACGCATCGACCTATAACATTTTGCTTACGATCAATATCAAAACTGATAATAATAAAATAAACTATGTTAGGTAATTACACACCTCGCTACCCTTTCGGGCCTCAATGGGCTTCTTTTCACAATGGGTTGCACCATCGTGGGAATATAGACGTGGCAAGTGGTGAGCTCACCGCCGCCTTTGTTTCCCATGACCAACTTGCCTAACACTTTCTTCCAGTAATAACGCCAGGACAAATATTATACCTACCAACGAATCTTACTAACAAAAATCTGCAGAAATATGTTGATATTGCTAAAATTCGTTCTAGTAGTCGGACCACCATGAAGTAGTCCTATTATGGAACAGAGTTCCTTAATGGCTACTCCGAATGATATCTGAGATGGCGCCTGCGGTCAGCGTGCCTATCCGATTGCAATCCACGAGCTGTTCTATGCAAGGTTATATGTTTTTCTGAGATAAACTAGATTACGCAGGCAATTCTGGATTCTGATAAAATTATATTCTAGGCTAGGTTGCAATAAATATGCCACGGTTGATACGAAGTCTTTATTACCCCCCACCTAATGGAGAAGGGATACGCGTTTAGGATGAAAGGTTGTTTGTTTGTGTGTGCAAACGAATGTTCCCATTCACCTCCAAAACGGCTTGACCGATTAAGTTACAATTTTGTGTTTAAGAAAGTTGGTGTTTGCGAGATTGTTCTTAGCTATGTTTGTTGCAATTTGGTGTAGCCGTCATCAGGATCATTAGCTCACAAAAAATATTGGAAGACAATTGCAAGGAATGAGAGATGACAGCGCGTTCAATATTTCCTGTGGCGACACCTAGTCGTGAATATAGTAATTAGCTTTAGGCCCTACATTATGCGTGCTAGACACCGGTGTGCATCCATAAATTAGCTTTAGGCCCTACATTATGCGTGCTAGACACCGGTGTGCATCCATAAATTAGCTTTAGGCCCTACATTATGCGTGCTAGACACCGGTGTGCATCCATAAATTAGCTTTAGGCCCTACATTATGCGTGCTAGACACCGGTGTGCATCCATAAATTAGCTTTAGGCCCTACATTATGCGTGCTAGACACCGGTGTGCATCCATAAATATTCCTTTCTCCAATTTAACGGAACGCTATGTTTTTTTCTAAAATTAACTTGTAAACAAAAGGTTTGATGTTAAAAATAAATAAATTCTCATAAATCCATCGTACGTCAGTTAGGCAGTAATCAAAAAGTAATATGTACAGCGGTTGGGGAATAAAAAACTGCCTGTAGGTCATAAACAAACAATAATAATAGAATTTTATTGACCTCGTCCAAATCAAACATTTTTTGTTTTGAAAGGGAATTTACGTAGTACAAATACACGTAAAATAAAATCAATTTATGGCCCACTGGGACTAACGCTCCTCTGAATAAAATGAAAGGGAAAGAAAGTAAAATTAATGGAAGCGACTCATGGTGAGTCTGCGTTTTGAATTGAGAATAATATTTTTACTGGTAAAACAATGGATTGGATGACTCAACGCATCAGCCAGGAATTTCAATGAATTTTATCAAAAAGAAGGGGTTCAGCCATTATGTCAAATGAATTGATATTGATTTGATGCTGGGAGTTATCATAAAATCCGTGCAAAATTCTAAAAAACAATGATTTTCATATTATGTACAGCATCATCGCTTTCATGGTTACTAATAAAAGCTATCGGTGCTTCATCACTTCAGGTAGTTAAAAAATTTCATGAGGCATCTTTTGACCTTCTTCACTCTCAATACGAAATGACTGCACATATACCCAAATCTGACTTTGTTTCGTTTTTAGGGTTCCGTATCTGAAAAGGAACCAACGGAGCCATTATAGGATCACTTTGTCTGCCTGTCCAGACTCTTTTTTTAGGAACGACTAAATGTATCAACTTTAAAATTATACCAAATACAAAGGTCTGTGAGCTTATAGTGCCCTAAAAACATCAAGCTACCCCAGTCAGAAATTTTCATACAAAGAAAACGCCTCGCGCCGCTCGAAAAAGCGTTTTTTATTGAATATCTCGTAAATATAAAGAATTTTACAAAACCAACCCTCAGCTTTGTTGTATTGAATATATTTAGGAATTTCTTTACCAAATAATATGCACCATTTTAATAAACAATCGAATTTAGGCAAATGTTAGAGGTTACTTTTGTGTCATTTTTCTATCGAAAAAATATTGGCCTATCGTTTTCCTGGTACTCATACTGGTACTCGTACTGGTGGTAATCCCTCGGAATTATAATGTAGTATCCATGCATATTTTTAATTTTAATAGGTATTGTACTTGATTTAGTCAGTTAAAAATCTAATCTACGATTAGGATTATTGATGTCTATTTTTGTATGGAAATCGCGAAAATGAAAAACCTGAGCTATGATGGAGACAGAAGGTGGACAACGGTACTCCTCGATGGATAATAGTAGACTCCGTAGCGTGTTTGAGGTAAGTTTGATCAGCACACGGCCACAGAATAAATATTAGTACACACGGCTCCGATCACTAATTTCATAAAAGTTTGTTTTTAAAAAGATATTATATAAAATCATACAAAATTTTGTTCAAACAGAATTCTTACAGAAACTCGACATCAAGGCATTCATTACCTATCATTGACCTCACGCTCATTGGCGTCGGGGTCTAAGGGTCTACCCGCCATTTATGAAGGTCCTCAATAAAATGGACCTTATTCACGTAATTAAAACGACTGTTTGGGTAAATCTGCAAGTGTTTAGACCCTAATATCCTATAAGACTCCTTACACGGTCCTTACAGTCGTTGTTATTTCGAATAAGGAATTTAGTGTTTCATATATTTGAAGATGAATAAAATATAGACACAAATTGATTGATTTTTTATTTAGAATTACAATAAAACAAATTGTAAGTAGGAGGATGATCGGTCACGTAAAAATTTCTGAGAAATCAATAAATAAAATCGTTGCATGACTGACTGATCAAATCAACCAACAGCCTGAACCGAAACAACTGAAAGGAGTCACAGTCGAGTCGGGTGTTTTACTCTGAACAAGTAGGTACCTACGTGATTTATTACCAGTTTTTTCAATTACCTGAAAGGAGGTTACGTTTGTTTGTGGTTCACGAGCACTATGAAAGGAATTCCCGAAATTCGGGAGTGTAGCAGGGTGTTGAAGTTTGTAAGGAAAAAACTGCACGCGGACAAAGTCGCGAGTATTCTAGTGGTTTATACATATTTTATCCAAACAACCCTTAATATTCATTATTACCCTTTGATTAATTTTGCCTTATACAAATTATTTTGAAAAAAAAAACACATATATTTATTGAATAAAAAAAGAAAAAAGACACGGCAGACTGTCTACAGATATGTAAATGTTACATCATACAATGAACTCTTCTACTAGTAAAATATGTTAACTGCTGGGTACCCACTTCATACAAGAAACCGTTTTAATTAAAATAAATCAAGCAAATCACGGCTTATTCAACATATTATTGATTTTTCACCACTTCACACCGTAATGGCTTGGACGTAAAAAACTAACGGTCTATGCGCACGCGTTTCACAGTTATCTATCTCCACGTTAATTATTTATAAGTTTGTCCCTATCCCCTGCGCACACGCATGTGGGCCATAACAGAAACCAAAGAAGGGCCGGGCCACTGTCCGACCAGTCATACGATCCACATAATTAATAATCAACTGTCATGTAGATTGGCAACTTTGTAATTAAAATAACTCAGTAAGCTTTTATTACTTATTTTATTTATTTCTTTATTGAATCGGAATTTTAAGGCTAGTCTCAACTGCATACATACATGAACACACGCCTTTTTCCCCGAATGGGTAGGCAGAGCCTCAAATGGGCCTCTTTTCACAGTGGGTTGCACCATCGTAAAAATTCAAAATTCAAAAATTCAAACATTATTTATTCAATAGGATTTTTAAAAAAATCTCTTTGTCACGTCACTTTTTATAAAATAATTATAGTTTGCAATCTTATTACTAGATATACATTTGTTTTGGCTGAGTTGGAGCAAGTTCAGACCCAAGCTTTATTATCATCTAAATAATCTGAGATTTTATAGTACGCTTTTTTAGAAAGTTTATTTTTAATTAAGTTTTTAAATGTGTTTATCGACCACTTTAGCACGTCACTTGGGATCTTGTTATAGAAGCGTACACATTGTCCTTTAAACGATTTACTAACTTTATGAAGCCTGATAGTGGGAACAGCGAGTTTATCTTTGTTCCTAGTATTTACATTATGATTGTCCCTTTTTTTACTAAACAAGTTTGTATTTTTGCGAACATACATCAGGTTTTCATAAATATATTGACATGGAAATGTCAAGATGTTTATTTCTTTAAATTTTTCTCGAAGTAGACGTGACAAGTGGTGAGCTCATCGCCGCCATTGCTTCCCACGACTGACACTGCTAACGCTTTCTTCCAGTAATAATAACACATTCCTTAAATAAGCCAGCAGCCAGGACAAATCTTATACCAACGAATCCCACAAACAAGTCCGGGTAATCCCTTAGTCGGCTCTAACGACATCCGCGGGAAGAGACGGAGGGGTATATTCTTAGGCCGGACACACCACAGTCTCAACTTCAAATCACCAATAAAAGGCCGACAGCGTGCCGGTCTGAGGGACGCGTGCCATCGGCAAAAGCGGAAATAACAAAATAAAATCGTCGGTACGCAAGTCTAAAATGCGAGGTTTCAGTGGACAGTATTCCTTATTTGGCTAGCAGCGCGCACGCACTCGCCCGTATAGCAGGAAACCAACAATTAATAATAAAGATTGAATCATCAATCGCTTCTATTGTCAACTATTAACTTTTTATAGGTTCATCAATGAGTCCTATGAGTATTAATAAGGCCTCAATGTGCTTTGATCTATACAATAAAGATGGTAGATAAGTTTTAGATCGGGGCCGTTGATTTCTTGGATGGAACAATGGATTATGTTGTACGTGGAGTAGCGCGTTTGAAGTTTTTTCTATGAACATTAAAAATCAATGTTGGCAAATCAAAGTTTTGGCCATGATTTTTGGAACTATTGGTTTACCCCGTACTGAGACCTGTATAAACAGGTAACAAATGAAGGAGATAATGAGGTAACAAACATAAAAAAACTCGAATTGAGAACATCCTCGTATTTTTAAGTCGGTTAAAAACCATAGGCATCGTTATAAAGTTTAGCGTATCGAAGAAACTAGTGTCCAAAATACATTAAATACGTCATTCAAATTCCTAGAAATTGGAGGTTATAGATGATGGTTAACGTTTATAGGGTTCAAGTTTCGAAATTCTTAAATTTTAGACTATTCCCTATTTTTGTGTCACAAAAGCTACATAAGTATAGCAAATTGCAGCCGTAGTTCATTCAAAGAATAAACCTAAAGAATGTTTCTTTGTGTGAACCTAATCAAAGCAAATGCCGGCTCATTACCTAAGTGATGACGACCTCTGTGGCGCGGCGGGCGAAGCTTGGCCTGCGACGCAGGAGGTTGCGGGTTCGATTCCCGCCTCGAAACAAAAATTTGTGTGATCGCAGATATTTTGTTCAGGGTGTTCTGGATATTTTCTATGTATAAGAAAAAATATCTATCCATGTAATATATTGTATTAAGTATATCAGTTATCTAGTAACAATAACACAAGCTCTGCTTAGTTTGGGGCTAGATAATGTTGTGTGAACTGTCCAGCATTATTTATTTAAAGTAGTGACCTGATGGATCCCTACCTAACTCAAGATAATACACTAACTTGTACAAAAATCCGCTTGAATACGCTGTAACCACGTGGACTCTCCAACTTTCCTTGAATCAACGCAACTTGACAAGTATTCCATTTTCGAAAATTGAAATAGAATACAAAATATCTTGATCGAGTCGTGGAAAGTTAGTGGAATGACTAAGAATACGAGTGGAAGTTTCTCAGTACAAATCGAATGCTATGCGACACGTTTGAGCAACGTATCGACAGTTCCGTCATGACTCTCACCACTTAGACTGATGACCGCGGGTACCGGGCCAGCACCGCCCCTCGGCACACCATCAACGTTTATTTCGCAAACCCGTTAAACAAATGCCGGCTCATTACTCCGAGATTACTGCCTACGCTACAGTGTAAGAAATTGGGAGCAGACGGTGGCCGAATAATGGACACACAGATTAGTCACGAGTTCGGGTTCGAATTTGGAGCAGACGGTGAAACCGGTTTGGCAGACACGCACCTGTGCTGAGATAACAGCTGATTTACCACAAACGTGTGTGAAAAAGTGTCAGGAAATTAGGATATTTATCAATGTCTTGTAGAAACATTCTTTGTCTATTATAACGATGGATTTCATATTCTTTTAGAATAGGTACCTAACCAAACCATAAATACATACTCGTAGGAAGATACTTTATACAAAATCGCGTGGAGTAACATTGTTGGCGAGTACTGTAAAGAACAAATACAACAAAGAAATAAAGTAATTAATAAAGAATAATTAAGTTAAAACATTCCCCAAGAGCATACACGTAATGGCCGTAAGTCAGGACGCGATGAAGCGCAAAAACGATCAAAACGTACAATGAATCGGGTCGGAGGCTATACGGAAAAAAATTAAGTGTCGGTTCCCGACATCGACTACCTTCGAACCACCTGCGCGCCAGACGAGCAAAAAATTCGCGCAAAGCAATCGTCCGACTTGAATACAGCCGACCGCATTGTTGCGCAATTCAAAAGCAACCTTTATTTCTAAAGCTGTAAGGCTCATATGCGGTTTGTTATTCTGACTCGGTCTTTCCCAAATCGTACAGGAAAAGAATTGCATACTTTCATTCCAGTAGTAATTTGGTCTCACTGCGTCGCACGCGACTTGCCATTGTAATGTATTGTACCGTTTTGTAACGTTAATGAAAAACAGAATTGCACTTGGTACAGTTTTGTGGAAATTCATTTTTACGTTCTCCTAATTCATCTCCTTCGCTTCGCTTTTCACGAGTAAGAGTGTAATGCCTGAAGATTGGAAAGGACTTCAACTAATTGTATTACCAGTCTCTATTCATACTGTTGGAATGTTATCAATGCTCATTCTAAAATATACTGGTCTAAAAAAAGTATACTGCATCATACTGGTTTTTACTTGAAGTTTTACGATGGCTAAAAAGCTTTGTACACTCTCGTCTCTCTTTATCTCTACTAGTCTACATAAATGTTATCGCGATGCTACTCTTACTCTATATAAATGTTATCGCGATGCTACTCTTACTCTATATAAATGTTATCGCGATGCTACTCTTACTCTACATAAATGTTATCGCGATGCTACTCTTACTCTACATAAATGTTATCGCGATGCTACTCTTACTCTATATAAATGTTATCGCGATGCTACTCTTACTCTACATAAATGTTATCGCGATGCTACTCTTACTCTACATAAATGTTATCGCGATGCTACTCTTACTCTATATAAATGTTATCGCGATGCTACTCTTACTCTACATAAATGTTATCGCGATGCTACTCTTACTCTATATAAATGTTATCGCGATGCTACTCTTACTCTACATAAATGTTATCGCGATGCTACTCTTACTCTATATAAATGTTATCGCGATGCTACTCTTACTCTATATAAATGTTATATTCAACGTTGGTTTCCATTTACATATACGCATTTATTATCTGTGATGAGGTAGATGTTATTTGTGCCTAGAGGCGGATCAGAATGTAACTTAGCAGCGGGCTTCGTTTGGAAAAATATAGGTTTAACAAAAACATTTAATTCAAAAACCGCTAAAACATTCTTCCTTTGGTCCCTCTTTTATAAGACTACAGTCGTGAACTGCAATACAGAGCATTGTAATACGATTCAAAAATTACAAAAAAAAAATCAGCATACTAGGTTGAAATCCCACTTATATACTAAAATACTAATATAGGTACATTTTAAAAGTTACAATATTTGTATATCTGTATGTTTATTACCCAATAACGCCGGAACGGCTAAACCGATTCCGGTGAAATTTGGTACACAGATAGATTAAGACCTGGTTTGACTTATAGGCTACATTTAATCCAGGTTAAACGCGAGCAAAGTCGCGGGCAGACGCTTGTATACCATAAATACTTTTATAAACATTTTAACCCCCATCCGGCATCCATTCTACAAGTCTGTATTTGTTCCTTTGTCCATTGAAAATCCACAACACATGTATCGCACCTGTTCTTGAGATCCGTCTGAAAGTATACAGTTTGAGATATGTACTTACCTGCTTGAAAGGGGATCCCTAATCTCTACAACATCGCACATCGTCGTCTGCTTTAGAAATATAATCTATTTTTATGCCTTAGAATTTAGATATATCTGTAACTACTTGCCGACAACTTTTGCACTTACTAGGTTAGTACTATCCGTGGAAACCATAAAACTCAAAGATTACAGCAACCAGACTCGTCAGACGCGTGTAGGTTTTACGAGAACATTGACAATGATCATAGATTCATCATCAATCATCAATTCATCGTGCAAATCTCAATTGTGTACTGTCTAGATATATGAAGTTTATCATCAATGGACTCCGAGAACAGAACTGATTTCGAACAGACCATAATAACTATTCTGGGCACGCTGCCGTCGTCGTCGAGATCTGGTAGGCAGGTTTTTTGTTTAGTTTTGGTTTATTGTCTTATTTTAACATTAATTATTATAAAATAAACGCTATTCCAAGGATATTTCGCGTTTTATAGTAGCACGGAAACTGTAACATGTCAGACAATAAGGGGTTGACTACGGCCACAACTGCGATACTATTGTTTTGAGTTTAAGAAAATGTGACAGATGACAATCAATGGTATCAGACTGTTCTTTCAGTATCTACCTTTTCGAGACGGAGGCAATGAGCAGTTTTCCAAGTGTCATTTTAGCATTATTTATCTCTCGCTAGATGGCATTGGCAACAGTTTTGGTAACAGTAAATATTTCAAAATACTTCAATACAAAATTCTATCACAAATATATTAATTATTACGTAATTCTACAGGGTTTTGTATTTTACAAAACTATTAACGTTGGCTGAACGAAGTTCTCCACTGGCATGATAAAGTTTAAAAAGTAGGTAATTACTTACTAATAGTTATGCGAGTGCCATCTCTTGATGATGAAAGAACTAAACTGACAATGATAAACTCCTCATTGATGATAAAATTAGAATATCTAGACTGTAACGGGTGAATTGAGATTTGCACGATGATTTTACTATGGTCGTTGTCAGCGTCTGAAGAGCCTACAAATATTCTCCTGTCCCAGTGTGGGTAGATGGTTCAATTTGGAACATTTCATTCTAAATTCTGCCTGCGTGATTTTTGTCACGTAAATGACTGTTCGGACATGTTTGTATACGGAAGTTACGTTAGGTACCTCTGCACGGTTCATTGAACTTGCCATATTCGTAAGGCATAACGGATATTCAATAGACAGAGGATATTCAAATTAGGCACTTATGTAAGTGTTTGTACTTACAAGCAGTAAGGACCCGGATGTGAAAAGCTAAATATTTATAGATAGGTACCCAATTGAAAAAAGCGACCCTCGCGATTTCATACGGAATTGTAAATGTCTTTTCCATAGGTCTAGATGGTCTTTTCACTCCTCTTGCTCAAACTTGTTGAGCACGTGACGACCTTCATTGTGGCGTACCAGAGCGAAGAAAAAATAGCATTTCTTCATCTAGGTACTAGTGGTATTATTTTATCTGTGATCTTGTACTTGTATGTTTTTTTTTCGATAAATAGACGATCTCTTTGGTAGAATGCATGCAATGCGTTGCGGCTACAGAAGAAATAAAAAAAAGACATTGGAGCGAAATATTTAGAACTTTTCTCTAATTGCTAATTGAATTGGTAGTGACCGTAATTAATTTTTAATATTGTAATGGATTTTTTTATTTTCTCGCAATAGTAGTCAAAAGTAGAGTGTAAGTGTAACACATGGCGCTAAAAAGTAAAAACCCATTAAAATTCGGTTTATATTTACTCCCGATCTTTGTATATAATCGGTCAATTTAGCTCCTTGTATAAGAATCAACTATTTTATTAAATGAAGATAACTATAAACTTTGATACAACGTTTGTAGGTATAGGGTTGCTTGCTACCGTAACACATTTCAGTCATTCTTTCAACGTTCAGTGTTATCAAAACAGAATTAAATTTCCATAAACACATGCAAATTAACTTTACAAAGCGTTATTCAATTCGATATCGAGACAATGAATCGTGCAAGGAACCTTTTGATTCGGGCTGCTGAACTTTCAGTTGCGACAACTTGCGACATCACTTCATTAAATTATTATACCAGGTTTACATTGGGTTAGTAATCAACGTTAGCTTTGTAGCGAGTCGGGCGAGTAGCTGGCTGAGATGCGAAAGGTTGCGGGTTCGATCCGCTGCGGGACAAAGTATGTTTGTATGATCTGCAAATATTTGTACCGGGTCTGGGTGTTGTGGTAACATGGTACTCGCAGTTCCTGATACCCACAACATTAGGATCGGGACTATGTATGTGACTGTTGGGTGTTATGTTATTGTATATATTCTGTGGTTATGTTATGTATGTTAGTACTCGTGCTCTCTCGGTTTATAAGAGTCATGCTTCTTTTTCACGATACATCGTATAAGTATAAAACGCGAAATATTGTTGGAATAGTTAGTGTTTTGTCTTTTATATTGACAAGCAGTTTCATAACCGATCGAATGAGACATAACACGGTGTAACTTTTCAAAGGATACACCTATTCCGCGTATAATAGTAGCACGGTAACAGGCCAGTGAGAATAATTCAAACATACATACATAGACACACGCCTTTTTCCCCGAAAGGGTAGGCAAAGCCTCAAATGGGCCACTTTTCACCGTAGGTTGCACCATCGTGGGAAATAGACGTGACAAGTGGTGAGCACATGTCGCCGCCATTGCGTCCCATGACTGACTCTGCTAACGCTTACTTCCATTATTAACACATTCCGTAAATAAGCTAGCAGCCAGGACAAATCTTATACCACCGAATCTTACAAACATGGGTAATTATAGTCGGCTTTTACGACATCCACGGGAGGAGATGGAGGGGTCTATTCTTGGGCCGGACACACCACAGACCAAACCAATCAGAACATATAAAAATACGCTGACTGACTTACTGACTTCCAAAACAGAACATTAACAACCCACGGGCCACGGCGACGTCATCCCACAAGACAGCGTCCCTGATTCCTGACTTCCACAGTGCCGCTAACGTAGCTTTCGGGGGGGAGGGGGGAGGGGGGGGGGGGGAGTCAACTAACTTCAAACAGGCATTCACTCTGTTTCTGACAACTTATATGATAGCTAAAAGTGAGTCGGCGCTTACTTGCTAACAGACTGGCACTAGTGACTGACTTAATGTAAATCAGCCGACACTTGTCATCTAAATCAAACTTTATACCGTCTCGCATTCACTTTGGAAATTCGATTAATTTTGTTAAATAAATTGTGTAACTTTGTTGAATAACTGTCGTAGATGTTCGCATTTTCTGAATTTCAGCAAGCAGGCAGCGGATGGGAAATGCCCCTCATGGTGTTGCTGATGTCAAAAGGCAACGGTGACCGTTTACCATCAACAGACCGCATATTTGTAGAGCCATACCGTAAAAAAAGATATACACTTAGGTAGTAGTAGTATTTTTAAGTTATGAATCAAGGCTAGAGTGAATATGTGCCTTCTAGACCGTTGCGCTCAATAATCGGCCACATCGTCACATTCGTCACTTACCAACAAGTGAGATCGTGGTCAAACAAAAGTATATCAATGTTTAAAAAAAACACTCTACTTCAGGAGCGTTTAAGAATGCCTTCCAATTTCAAAACCCAATTGAAAAATAAGATTATTAAGTTCGGGACCGTGTACTGATCGTTTTTTTTTCACTTTTTATTTTACTTTTCGATCATGGAAGTCGTGTGTTTCAATAATTTTTATATAAGTAGGTACCTCTTGTTTAGCTTAAAACTTTCTACAAAATGCTATTAATCCTCAAAAGGGCATCACAACGTCAAATCGCGGTTAAAAACGCATCCGTGCCTCTCGAGACGGAATCCGCAGTAACTTTTCGCAGCCGGATCCGCGTAACTTTCAACTTGGAGGAATGCGGCCAGTGACCAGCTATCGCCCCTCGCACAGTACACACGGAACCAGTACCTCAGTTTCATCCGTTGATTCATGCAACTATGCATGCTGTGACATTATGCAGTGCGTTAGGTACATATACCAGTCTTGTTTTCATTGTATCTACTTGTTGATTGATCGACCCCTAGTTAAATTATGAGACAGGTGACTAATGTGGTATCTTTGGCATCAAACTGGATATTGAAATAGGTACTTACAAATAAATTGTATGTTGCAAAATATATTTTTCAAAACAAGCTTTTCTTAAATTAGTAATCGGAACCGTGAGTTGATCAAAATGAGCCCAATCTCTGCCAGGTTACTATCATCGAGGAGTTCCATTGTCCAACTTCCGTCTCCATCACCAGATCAGCTTGCTAATATCTTAATATTGTATTGTGATCGAAACTTGACAGGCCAGTATCCAAATTTGAGCTCAATCGGATATCGGGAAGTGGTCGAAAATTCTATCCCCAGATTTGTTCCCAACATGCGAACAGTTCCGCTTTCCACCACCTCCATCATCAGATCAGCTCATTGTCACCATAATATTGTATTGTAATTGTAATCGGAACTTGACTGGTAAGCTAAATGTCAGATCAATCGGTTTGGTTGGAACTGGTTTAAAATTGCAAGATTTGTCCCTCATAGGCAGACAGACAAGAAAGCTAGTTATTAAAGCTTATAAAAAGATAGGACATTGAAATCTTGCCGTCACATTAGACTTCCCAACTCTCAGCTGTGGAAACGTGATAATGCTGATTCCGAATAGGGTTGCCCTACGTATCGGTATTCCCTTTGTTCGGTGTAGGACAGATTCTGGATTGGACAGATTCGTAATTCGGCAGATTCGCTAATTCGTCCAATCCAGAATCAGTCCTACACCGAACAAGCAGTATATTCTAAGTTTCCTCATTTACTTCTGCTTAGCGGTAAAAGATGATGTACTGAGCTGGCTTGACTGTGGCGCCCTCTGCAGACGGTCCCCTACGCATATGCATAATCGATACAGTCTTGTTCTACTGTGAAGCAGAACAGTGACGTCATTCTAATTAATGAAATGCATTACATGAGAAGTGGAAAGTAAAGCAGTCCTATCTTTTATTACTATGTAATACTTTTTAAAATGTGTATTATCAAGTCTAGGTAGTATGTGTACCTAATTGTTTTATTAAACTGAGAGCATAGATTTGGAAATTCCTAAATCGACGTTGAGAGCTTTATCTTAAACTAATATTTTGCCACAGTGGCTTGGCACGTGTGGTGTCAGGATCAAAAGCAGTCCCCCCCCCCCCCCCCCCTCTCCCACATCAATCTACACACCAAATATCATCAAAATCCGCTCAACCGTTACAGAGTTGAGTGGAACTATACAAAAAGCGAGCGTAGCCGCTGGCGGAAGCTAATAAAACAAAGACTCAACAACTCAAGCTGTGAGGGATAATTTAGCCTTCTGATAGTGAAATAATTTTCTGAATCGGATCAGTACCTAGTATCGGAGATTACTTCGTACATACAAACTTTACCTCTTTATAATATTAGTGTGAGTATAATCATGACCATAAATTGTTACATGCTAAAGCGACTAACAAAATGAAATACCTAATTGAATCATTTAATAATTTAGGTAGTGATTTGGATCGGTTTAGCTATCTTTAGATCGTTAGCTGCGGTCTTCAGGTAGCACAACAGCTTCAAAAGTTTTTTTTTTAATTTTGTTGGTACTTTCTTGTATTAGTACCTAGTATTATTATTTCTGTTAATAAATGCTTAATTAAATTAATTAAATTAATTTTAATGTTATTTCATTGCAATTATTGCAATATATAAAATAAGACGGCATTGGCTAAAAGTGCGGTAAATGACAAAGTTACGATGTTTGGATGTTTGTTACTCAATCACGCCAAAACAGCGGAACCGATTTTGATGCAATTTGGTACACAGATAGATTATGACCTGGATTCAGTTATAGGCTACTTTTTACCCTGGTAAGTAGCGAGCGAAGCCGCGTGCGGGCACAATTGTGACATACATGTTGTAGAACTCAACAAAAATATAAAGAATTTCTTGTCATCTTATTATCGTTAAAAAAGTCATTTAAAATTGGAAAATAACTTGACAATCGATCAGCTCACTATCTTATTTAAATTAAAACAAACCTCACTGTGGAGACCGGACGCGATATCCTACGTGCCCATTATCTGAGCGATAAATCGTGTCATTGTTTATAGACATCTGACAGACAAGTATTTATGCCCCTTTCACATGATTGTTGTAAGTTTCTATTATCAATTGGACTGACAACACGACACGTCACACTTTACTTGACTCTAGCTCATTGATTCAGCTTGACGCCATTTCAACGGGCACCATACAGTTTAAAAGCTTGATCCTGTTACTTAGAACAATTTTGATCCAGTTAAAATGGACCGATACAGTTGAAATTTTGCATAGGTACCTGTCAAGTTCCGATGACAATACAATATAATGGAGACAGCGAGCTGATCTGATGTTGGAAGCGGAAGGTGGACAACGGAACTCCTCTATGGATAATATTAGTCTGGCTGTGTTTAGGCTAATTTTGATCAGCGTCAGCACACAGTTCCAATCACAATTTTTTTTTATTATTTTTGAACATAAGACTTATTTTTTAACCTAAATCTTATTCAATGCTGACTAAAACAACAACGTCCTTGAAAGGAATTTATCACAGTACCTAATATAATAAATTCGAAAGTCAATAAGTCTGTCCGAAAACCCGCGGGCAGATGCTAGTATTAGTATCACACAGATTGTTCAGGTGATGGTAATCACATCACACTATTAGAAAGAAAGAAATTCGGAACGAACTCTGTCTCTCTGTCTGTTTGTTACCTTTTCACGACTAAACGGCTGAACTGATCTTCATGAAATTTGCTAATATTATAGTGTGTATCATCAGGAAGAACATAGGATACTTTTTTCAGGAAAAATATGTATTTTTGTCATGAAATTTGGATCATTAACCCAACGCTGACGAGCAGAGTGCGCCACAGAATAAAGTAGTTATTTGGGTTCCACTTCACCAAAGCAAAGCACAGTAATTCATCTAGCAGTAGTATAATTCCATATGTTTTTAAGTTTATTACTAAATAATACCTTAGCAAGACTGGTAGAAAACCTGTAACTGACGTAAGAACGATTTTTAACTATACCTACTCTCATTTGTAAGAATTCCTCAGTCATTTGGCAACTAAAACAGGAAATAGGGTGAAGTGGAAACTGTTGAAAGTGAAGTGGGAAGTAGGAAATCATTAAGAGAGAGCTCAACTGAACTTGACTGAATTTGGATCACGGCGCAATGAAAAAGATTAATAATCCGTGCCGTCGGATCGTATACAGGATTTTGTAGATTCCACATCATCATTGCATTTGGTTGTACTCGTATGCTAAAACTTTCACATACCTGAATAGGTACCGATAGACAGTGTGAATCAGTGTTTATTTAAAGAGTTTACATTTCACGTCGTTGTCTGGCCTCGGGTCGCTGCAGTCGTGTCGTCACGTGATAGATTATACCAACAACTCACACCATCTATGCCAATCTCTCTATATGAGGTCGTCCTTTCGGCTTTTACGTCCATCATCACGGACAAGGACGCCACTTAGATATCTCGTCTCGCGTCCCATTATGATGCCCGCTATGCAAACATAATAAACATGAAGTGTTTTCCATGTAGGGGCTTAGGAAAAATCTACGAAGCATTTATTAGCTTCTAAGCGTAGAGGGATATTGGATACGGTGGGCTAACAGTACTTCAGCGGTAGTATGTTGGCCACACCTCGCAAGGCATAAATGTCGTCTCGCCGCAAACAACCGCAGACACCGTTTGTATTTGTGAATGTGTCTAGCACTTGTCGCAATTCGCAATGCTAATAATGAAATGGAGCAGACGCCCCGTGAGCGACCGCATACGTCCAACGCAGTGACAGCCATCAAACAGTCTGCTCTACGGAGCCTGTTCCGATACACGAGTCAATCGAAGCCGTTACTTTCAGACGGCCTTGCGAAGTGGTCACGGCAAGTTAGCTGTATTCATGCCGGCTTAAATTCTACAATCGCGTGGAGAAGAGCTTTCGTTCGTCGTAGGTATTACTTTCGACAATCATTGAATGGGGAGTTCGACGACCCGGCACCGATGTTCGAATTTGCATGTGTCAATGACTCGGTGTGCAGTGGCGGGGCTGCGGCCTATACTTTTCCTTTCAGTGTATGTCGTTCACCGTGAAATGGTTTTGGGACGACCTCGTGACACGGCGCGCGCCGCCGATGTCTGGGTGCCTACGGTTTTGCTCGCAGCATTTTCTCTAAAGAATTTATGAATTTCATTGATTATACTTCCTGAGAAACATCTGGTGTACTTTTAAATGGAGTTCTCTCACAGAGTAAACAGGAACTGGATATCATTTATGTTAAGCAAGAGTGAATTTTCTTAGAACGAATCTTCAAACGTGTATATAAAGGGAATCAAGGAAAGCTTTTATTTTATCGTCGTTACTGAAAATTATAGCAACGCTTAAAATGATTACGGGGAATGGTACTACCATACTACGAACTAAAATCAATTTGGCCAAAAAATGGATGCCTTTATACATAAACCACTTGCCATTATCTTGCATTCCGACCTCCCCTACATTGTTACGAGCAAGTAAATGGGTAGAATCGGTACCGTAAAAACCTTTTCCTTAACTGACCCACTTAGACCGCGCGAACAAATCTAAAAGATCATTTCGTTCATTCCGAAGAAGTATTAATAGGTGCCGGAGTTTTGCAAGAATCCTCCGGCCATCAAACACGTCGAGTTGGAACGTGCGAAATCCAATAAAGAACCTGGCACCTGTGCCTTATTACATTCTTTCGGTGATGCTCAACGGTCGCTTCAGAAATTCACCAACTTTCCATGTCAGGAGATTGCTTGTTGTACAACTTTTACTTTGGAAATTCCTTCCATTAGTATCAGGTGCCGAAGTTTGAGCGAGCGAGATGTTTTCATAATGAAAGTTTCCTGTCGATTCTTATAAAATTGTTGATGGAACCGATGGAGTGTCAAATGAAATAGTATTGTCGCCGCATCAATAAGTACTTGAGGATATTTCGCGTGTATGAAACAATGGCGTCCCTCTGTAGGCGTCGCAGTTATAATTGCAAATGAGGTATTAGCATATTCGCTTTGTCAGTTCTTGAATGGTGAGTCCAAGGCGGCGGCGTGCGTTATCCTTACAAGCAATATGTGGATGTCACCTACTGAATTAAACCCTGATAGAACTGCGGCAGTTTATTAGATGTGCTATGTTTAGAATTTGCACACTTTAACTAGTTTTTGTACGAAAATCTCCTATATTTGGAAACTTATCAAACGAATGGGCCAGTAAGTAAGCAAACTAGCAAAAAGTGGATGAAAGAAGCTTAAATTGGTCTCAATAATAAGCCATCAGGGATGTCCAATACTGGTGTTTTATTAAATTCTACTCGTAGCTTCGCCCACGCTCTAAGAAGTAATACCACTGCTTCGCTCGCGTGCTATCGGGTTACAAATTAGTGATGTTTTCTTCTAGGTTCTAGGTTAAGTTACACAAAATTGCATCCAATTCAGGATAGCTATGAGATCTATAGCATGAGAGTACCAAGTTTCTAAATAATCGCATTTAAAATATTGAAGTAGGATTATTTTCCTTTAAATGCTTCATCCGACAAAGACAATAGAATTTTGAATTGTTAGCATTAGCACGTCTAAACGCGTCTAAAACTAATGACTCGTATGAGCTTTTATGACCAACTCGTGACCACAATTGCCGTTTAGTTAGTACATCCTATTTTCTACTTCTGTTTTATAGTCAAAGGTTTTGATGTTTATTACTCAGTCTGCTGATACGATTAATTAAATGTGGTAGAGACCATAGACTAACGTAGAGACATAGATGTTAGTCAGGATAAACACATTTTTATTCCGGTACTGTTAAAGAAAACCCCGCGGCGGATGCTATTATGGTGTTTTCACGTAGTGTGTGATTGCTCACTTGGTCAGTTGATCTACAAAATTTGCATTTTGTCATAGCACCAAAGACTCGCGTGCGTACCAAGCCATAGACGTCGTTGGTGTCTAAAATCCGATTCTGACACCGATAAACTGACGCTATTTTACATGTCTTCCAAAGAACAGCTAGCGTAAGCTAGTATTATTATCCCAACCTACTACTGGTCTAGCTCTAAACTGAGTCAGTCCTTGAGGTATGGGAGCGGTACGGGAGGGGTGTTTTCGTCTCTAAAATTATCAGATGACATGAAGCCACCCCTCCTGTGCCGCTCCCATACCTCAGGGACTGACTCAGTTAAGCGCTAGACCTATAATATCATAGGTAAATGTCAAAGTTACGATGTTTGGATGTTTGTATGTTTGTATGTTTGTTATACAATCACGACGAACCGTTTGGACCGAATTTTTTCTAAAATCTATACTTACTCTTTTGTAAATTACAGTAAGTGGTCAACCCACCCGAGTCGGCCTTTGTAAAACAAGGCCGAGTAATTTACATCAAACACATTCTTCAATTCAAAGCCTTTATAAAAAACGTTGTTTCAACCATTTGTGCGGTATCTGCGCTCGCCGCTGCGTATTTGCTACCAATTAATAAATAGAACACACTAAACATAGTTTTCCGAATGGCAGAGCCGAGGAAATTATAATTAGTAACTGTGTACATAATTGGTTCGCACCGTTTCATAGCGTACGAATGTATGAGTGTACGTTAGTATTATAATGAGTCATTAATTGACTGAGCTTCGCTCTGAACTGTAACTTTTCGCAACTGTGGGACCTGGCTAGATCGTTTCTCGTCCCAAAAACCATATTCTGTGAATTTATTCTGTAAATTTATTATGTGAATTTATTCTGTGTATTTATTCTGTGTATTTATTCTGTGAAATTATTTTGTGAAATTATTCTGTCCGTATAATCAAAATCAAGCCGATTAACAAACAAACAGACAAACAACCGTTGCTCGTCCATAATAGTGGGATAAAACAAAACTTTACTGAGCATTAGCTGGACAGGCCTGACTAAAACTGCGATGACTGAGTTGAAGAAGGAACAGGAGCTTAGACAAGGGCTCAGGAGGGACCGAAACATCACGAAACTTACAAAGATCCACATAATTAGCACTCTGGTCGCTATTATCTTCTTGTATGATTCAGAGTCCTGGAGCATTTTGATGCAAGTGGAGCGTGTATCTCATTCTCAGTTAAAGAGTAACATTGCTCAGATACTAAGCTCGTAACCAAACCGCATCAATTTCAAGTGTTTGTGTTCGAGCTCTATCAATTGTTGGGATGTTCGGTTTGCTGATGCATTTACGATAGGACCGCAACTAACTGAGAATGAACGACCACAGTTTATATACTTAGGTACCCACTTTATGTTCTACAAGTACTTAGTACCTAGATCCTATTCGTAGGTATTTCAGCATTTATTTATGGCAGGTTAATATTGAGCCGTGACTGTGATTGACTCAATAATTCAGTACATCAGAAAATAAGCTGTTTTTCTAATACTTGACATTTTCAAACGCATTAGATGCGTTTATTTCAGGACTAGCAACCCGCCCCGGCTTCGCACGGGTAGTGTTGGGATCCTCCATATTCCTCCCCATGTATCCATACACCAAATACCATCAAAATCTGGCTTTCTAAGTTTTTTGCTCGACCTTAACAAGCGCAATATCTCTTGAACCGTAATAATGAAATTTTCAAATAGTGTAGTAGGTAATATACTATAGCTGCTAAAACAACAAATAATTAATAACAAAAAGTTAAAAATTCATGTGGGGCTCTAATAATTACAAAATGTACATAGTGTTAAATCTTGTACGATTACTCTTGGTCATATTTTTTGTAATTACATATGTATTTCTTATCAGACTTCAATTCGATTAACAGTTGCATTTCTTTTTCAGGTAAGTTGTTTCATAATTCTGGAGGCACGATGGTCGTTACGAGTATAGTCACGATCCCGCTGTGAGTATGAAGTATGGCTATAATGATATTTCTCGCTTTTTAACCGACAAAAGAAAAGGAGGAGGTTCTATGTTCGTCTGTATGTATTTTTTTATGTATGTTCACCGATGTCTCCGTCTATTGTGAACCAATTATACTCCCGAGGTAGTCCCATATTCACCACGTGAGGATCTGATGATGGAATCTCAAAGAAATCGAGGGAAATCCTCAAAATTCATGGCACGTACAGTGTGTTTGCTAGTTTTTCATAAGTTATCCAGGTGTTTGCGTCTGGGAGTCATCAACTCATGCACGTGAGCTGATGATGAAAGCCACAGCACTTCTTATCGATTAAAAGTTAGGATATAATACTGAATTTCAGACTTATTTAAAAACAAAAATGCGCATTAGACTTTATATTAAAGCTTTTAAGTTTTGTTTTAAATGTATTCATCTAACTATAATTATTTGAATTGATTTCATGATAATTACGTCAACTGATATTCGTTATCTTGTGACAGGGAAATTGTATGTACGTAATATTTAAAAGCGAAAGTATCTGAGTGTGTATGTTTGGTACTCCTTCACGCTGAAACGGCTAGACGGGTTTAGATGAAATTAGGAATGGAGATAGCTGGACCCCTGGAATAACACATAGGGGTAATTTTATTCTGATATCTCCACGGGATTGAGGCTTATGCAGGTGAAACCGCAGGGCGTTGCTAGTTGGTAATATAAACATGACGACATTACTCCAGTGTAAACTTCCCGCTAGTACCACCGGTGGTACAGTGCGGTGGCACTAGTGAGAACAAAGCTAATTTCGTAGTGTGAAATTTAACAGGCTCGCCTATTTAGTGATTGGGCTAGTAATCAAATATATACAGAATTAAATAGACACACGCCCTTTTCCTCATAGGGATAAGCAGAGCCTTAATGGGCCTCTTTTACCGTGGGTTGCCCAATCTCAGGTATATAGACGTGATGAGTAGTAGCTCACCGCCCTCATTGCTTTCCCACGTCCAACTCAGCTAAGCTAACGCATCCTTCCAGTAATAAATGAGAAAATTTACCAACAAGCCCATAACATATTGAATTCCATAAATATAAACCAAATGCTAGGTACACCTGGATACCAACCGTTTTTTTAATCATCATAAATACACACACTGCACCCGTCACCCTGAGAGACCAGTCTGTAATTTCACTGCTGCATCTATAATAAGAAGACCAAAGTAATCATAATATCTACAAGAAGAAATTTAAAAAACCCTGGGTCCGATTTTGATAAAACATGTCTAAGAACCATCGCTAGAAAACCTGCTTTCAAATAAAAAAAACGTAATTAATTCGGTTCACTTGTTCACGGTGCCACAGACAGACACACAGGCGCACATAACGGTGAACCTTATAACACTCCTCTTTTTGCGTCGGGGGTTAAAAACGTAATTAATTCGGTTCACTTGTTCACGGTGCCACAGACAGACACACATGCGCACATAACGGTGAACTTTATAACACTCCTCTTTTTGCGTCGGTGGTTAAAAACGTAATTAATTCGGTTCACTTGTTCACGGTGCCACAGACAGACACACATGCGCACATAACGGTGAACTTTATAACACTCCTCTTTTTGCGTCGGTGGTTAAAAACGTAATTAATTCGGTTCACTTGTTCACGGTGCCACAGACAGACACACAGGCGCACATAACGGTGAACCTTAAAACACTCCTCTTTTTGCGTCGGGGGTTAAAAACGTAATTAATTCGGTTCACTTGTTCACGGTGCCACAGACAGACACACAGGCGCACATAAGGGTCAAACTTATAAAACTCCTCTTTTTTCTTCGGGGGTTAAAAATATATACCTACATACATACATACAAAATGAAATATCTATAAGATATGGCCAGTATTCATAGTGCCTTTGTATCGAGGGGAAATGTTACCAACAGACAGAAAGCACTAATTGAAAAGGGTTTCAGCTAGATTAGTTGGGGAACAAAAAGAGGCATTCATGGTTTATCTCGCGGCAAATCTATTGACTTTGGCTCCGAATCAATGAGGCAAACAAAATTGCGTGATATTCTTCCTATTCATGTTATCCAAAGAGTAATAGGGATTTATAATACAATCTGAACAAGTTTTTGGTATAGTTAAACAAAAAAATGTGGTTTTGGTTTTTTCCCCTAATGGAACGGAGCGGGTTACACCTATGCGTTTAGAAAAGGAGGTTGTGGGATTTATAAGAAAGAAGTTTCGTGGAAATTTGTGTATCCGTTTCCATTCCAGGATCATCTGCGCGAAAAATGCAGCTGATAGACAGCGCGTTCTATTTTTTCCTATTTGATCTAGTCGTTACAGTAATTAACTTTGGGGTCCTACAATATGCGTGATAGAAACCGATATGTTTCCTGTGTTCCTTTTTCAAAATTTTGATGGATTATTGAAAATTGAATTTGTTGAAGATTTTTAAGTTTTTATAAAATTACCTTGTACGTTTAGTATTATTTTATCTGTACTTATACTAATTTGAAAACAAAAATAAGGTTTCGTTAAAATTTAAACTTGTTAGAAACATTTAAAAATACTGCAGTTTGCTGTACATCTCGCGATCGTACCAAAATATATAATTAGGTATAATTCAAAAACACAACGAACATGACAGAACATTGTTAAAAGCAGAGGTTACCGCTTAACATCAGGTGGGCTATATCGGCTTGTTCCGTGATACATACACAAGTAGTCAAAAAAAAGCCCCATTTTTTAGGGGCATATTTTATTAGCAAAACTACGCTATAGTATTATTTTATGTGTGACTACGCTAAGATTTTCTCTTAATCGCGTAACAAAGTGAATATTCTATCCAATCGATACACTTTGCCTTGCTTCATCATAGTTACGATACTGCAATCAAATAATTCAAAGCGTATATCGAAGGCGTAGCGGTGGTCAACAGTGCGTGTCTGTTTCTTATTTAGCAGTCTAGCTAGCTGTATACTTAGAACTGTACAACCACGCCACATTGCCTCAACACGTAATAATTTTCCTATTAACGTTATATTATGTACTCAGATAAAAAGCTTGTTTGTAATTTTATGACGGCGTTACACTGAGTGCGTAGTTCCTGAGTGAATGCGAAGCGAGATCTAGACTAGACTTTTACTGGTGAAGTGAAGAGACTCAAGTAATCGATAGCCTTGGATGATACACAAATATATTCGATACAGGCCTTAGACAAAGTAACATTCTATTAGCGATGACGCTAGTAGAAAAGCCAACAATCAATGAGATTGACATACCTACATTTGTGCGTATTTTGTGAGAGTCCGTCCGGGGAAGTACTACCACCATACCTATTTCTGACGCAAAGCAGTAGTGCTCGCATTGCTTAGTTCCGGTTTGAAGGGTATGGGTGCCGGTGAAATTACAGGCACATGAGACTTTTCATCTTTGTGTCTCAGGGTGGTGGGCGCAGTGCAATGCCACATAGTGTGCGCCCTAGGTGGACGTGACCTATGAGGCAATGTATTGTTAAAGGCAGAGGTTACCGCTTAACAGCAGGTGGGCCATCTGCTGGTTACGTCATTTAAACAGTAAAAAATATACTCTTATGCTGTAAATCATCAGACCTAGGAGTTCGCGGGCGAAAGAGATGCCATGAGATCGTCTTAATTTGAAGTTTGAAATCCAGTTGAAGATTCAGCTGCAGTAGTACCTACCCAAGATCCCATACTCATCCTATTAATCCTATGATGACATCAGGCCCGAGTCTGATGATGACCGGATCATCAGATCCTGGAGATTGATGTCGTCAAAATTGATCATTTTAGGCTCAAACTGAAGGATATCGTTTTTTTTATACTACCAAGTTAGCAAAAAAGCATACGGCCTATACCTGTTGGTAAGCGGTTCCCGTAGCTAAATGGACGCATTGCCGACCCTTTAAAAAATTCCAAACACCCCTTTTGAAGAACCCCGTACTGTAGTCACTTGGGAAAACCTCTGCAGGGACATCATTCCACAACCTGAGTGTTCGCGGGTGGAAGTTCCTCTGAAACCGCACAGTCCTGGACCACCCTGGCTCTAAAGTGTAAGAACCATCTTGCAAATACCATCTTTCATACAAAAAACATGCATAGAGACAGACAGACAGACATACTATGGCCTTATACTTATAACACCCCTCTTTTTAGTCGGGGGTTAAAAATACCTCGCATTTACGCATTATCTTCACAAACTGAGTAAATTATTGACATCCGCTTATCCTGTTCAGCGTGAGTCAGTCAATAGCGCTCATGTTTTGCCTCATTTCATCTCATATGAGTCGTGTTTCCGTTTATTATCGAAGTAGGATGATAAAATATAATTTAGTTAGTTTTTCCTAGAAGAACCAGGTACAATGAAGACCTATTGGAAAACTTTTATCTTAAACACGCAATGCCAAGCCACATCATGCAGACTTTGTAGTTAGGTTATGTTTTACGATTCACTGTCCCATTCTTTCATATAGTCATCTTATCCTACGGTTATTATGAAGAAATCTCTATAAGCGATAGTGTGTATTTCTTTTGTTATTTAGTTAGGTTTTGTATTTATGTGTGTTATGTACACTAAGCGTTAATCTATCTGTCTATCTGCAATGCAAGTTACATCCCTTTCGCATCATGTGTTCGTGAATTTTCGTGACCGACCGTCCTACACTAGGCACCTACACTCGTCCTACACTCCTACACTCCTACACTCGTGGACATTTTTCACCATCGGTGTCAATCTGAGTCGTAATATCACCCTACCTTTAATTGATAACGATTATGATGTAATTGTCTCATAACAAAAAAAACAATATCCTCTACAATAACATATTCTATTTCTTCTTCAGCAGCCTTTAGACGTCCACTGCAGGACGAGACCTCCCCATGAATGTATGAGGGGTATTACCATAATCACCACACTTGGCAGGTGGATTGGTGATAGCAGTATTGGTATTGAGTACCTACTCAGGTGGTTGCTGCTGCCCAGTCCCTGAAGTAATCCCTTACTCAGCTTTTACGACATCCACGAGAGGGGACGGAGCGGTCTATTCTCAAGCATGCCAACAATACAATATTCATTAGTTGTTTGTTACTAAACTCATCATTTGCAAGCTCTAACTATTTAATAAAACAATTAAACACATCGACGCTCTGTACCTACAGTATGTAGCTAAATTAAGAAAGTAGGTATATATGTACGGTGAACATGAAACAAGCAAGTTTACACAGTAAACATTGCAGTAAAAGATTGGTGACAAGGTTGGCAGCACCGCCCCGCATCCGAGCGGAAATTAGAATCAACAGTATTCGTATCGCGGCACTCGCCGCCCAGCCAAAGGAAAAGCAATTTCAAAAGGCCAAATACATATTTCTTTTAAATCCGAGAGAAAAACAACGGGATTTACCGGTATTGCAACATTTTACTGCGGCATTGTGAACATAAAATTTATAGGCGTTAACGTCTAGGCTCGCAAGCTCGCAAAACTCGCAAGCTTGCCATAAACAGTTAGTGCCCGCTTGCGCCACGGGACGGTTTAATATTTCCCGTGTTACCTACCTACTTGTGGTCCAGGTCCCGTAGACGCATCATTCCGCAATTAAGGGCCAGACGAGCCGACGGCTGAGCGCTTCATCAAATATTAAGCAGGTGCCCGGTACAGAACAAATCCTACGGCGCATTTAATATTTTACTCAAAACGGTCTGCGGGTTTCGTCGGCGGACTTTTCTTGTAGATTACGCGATTTAAAGTTTTGTTTAGAGGTTTACTTCCGAGCAACGCGATAGTGCGCATCAGTGACGTGCGATAGCGTCACAACAATATAGTGCAGGTTTGTTTCGACTCCCATAAGTGCTTATTCTCTGAGGCAACATCTCTTTGTAAACATGAAAAGAAATGGTATATTTTTCATTTTAAACGTCATTTTTAAGTCTTTCCTTGCATCCGTTGTATCAAAATGCTACTAACCCGAAATTAAAGATATTTAAAACGTCAAAAAACTTCATAATACGGCCCACATCTAGTAGGTTTTTGTATTTCACACTGTGTGTGAGTGTGGTTCGGGTTTATGAGAATACACGACGTATTACGTCGACGTGGAATACGACAGACATGAGTAGACAGAGTCGTGCGTCAGTGACGTTCACTATCGCGTTGCTCGGCAGTGCTTCGGTGGAGGTGAGCACCGTTGAGGCGCCTTGTGCCTTGTAAATACTTGATGCGATGCTGTTGATGTATTTACCCGTTTAATCAGCGGTTTAAATAAACGAACGAGATTAAGGTTTATCCTTTTCATTAGTTATTTATCAAATAATCCCGTTATACTGATGCTAGCTCGTTCCTCGAATAATTATGTACCGCAACAAAACAAAGTATTTACTTACCTACTTCTCTATTATATTCTGAAGCACAATTATTTGAATTATTTTATAGCTTTTAAGTAAGGCTTTTAAGTTGGTTTTCCTTTTATCCTTGAATCAGCTTCCACTTGTTCTCGAGGCACCACACAGGCGCTCCCCACCTAGTAGTAAGAAGGATCATCAAAAAAAACAGACCGTGTTTGTTGCCTGATTCTTCTAGGTCTGGTTGCGTCGGAACAGGAGTAAATGTAAATTTATTTTTTAAGACGATTCAAAATGATCCTTGTGATTTCAATGAATAAAATACTTTTGCCTTTGACTTTGCACACTGAAAGTTGACCGAATCGAAACAGTATCTCAGATTGAGTAAATTTAACTGTATTGTGAATTGACTGAAAATTAGTATATACTTGAATAAACTTTCGATTCATGGCAAACAAACATTAGAGTAGGATAGTGCTTTATATAATTGGAAAGAGTGAAAGAGAGATGCGTCTACTCAGAAATCTTAGAAACGTTTAAGTTTCCGTCTCATTTCGTTTTAGTACATTTCCATGTTGTTAGTGTCAGTTGAGTAGATTACCTACCAATTGTAACATTATGACATCGACACGAGATTATACGAACGAGAATTGGACTTCTGTTCTTCAGGCGAAGTTTTGAAATCGTACTGGATCTGAAAATGTAATCAAATTATTATTTCCCAAAAATATGCTATAAATATTATTTACAGCACACTATGAATATTAATTATTAAGGCTGCGCCAACCCCAAACAGAAATCTTCATAGAAAAAATTGGCCACGCGCCGCTCGGAAATTGAATATCTTGTTAAAAATAGATAATTTTACAAATTCTGGAATTATTTTGATTTGTCCTTCGAATGTTTTGTATTGTATTGGTTTTATTTATTTTGGTTTCGACCCAATAATCTGCACCGTATTGAGAAACAATGGGATCGAGCCAAATGTTGGAGGTAACTTTGTGTTTTTTTTTCTATCGAGAATATATTGTACTATCGTGTTTTTGATAGAATGATCCCTCGGAATTATAATGTTAGTAAAATATAAATAGGTAAACACTTAGCTTTCAGCGATAATGCCGCCCATTTTACTGTATTTTTGTAGTTAATCCTATTACATTTATTTTTTGGTGTACAATAGGGTGTTAGTATATCGATCTAAATACATAACAAGTAGCATATTTACAAAACAAGTTCCTAGATCAAATGAAAAATAAAAAAACTTGGTAATAAATTTTTGGAAAAAAAAAACTGACTTTGACGACCTCGTGACTTTATTTTCCAATCCATGCATCATTCAGAATTCATCATCATGCATTTTAATCAGAATATTGTACTTGATTTACTCAGTTAAAAATCAAATCTACGAATTTGAATTTTGTGACATGTCCCACCTTAAGAGACAGCATGCTATATAAGAGTAAGGCTCTCGAGACACAGGAATATACATAAATTGATACTGAAAGATTTATAATACGCTTGCGACTTATTTCTTGCAGCACAACTGGTTAGGCCGTCTGACCTCTGAATATTCATCAGGGCCGAGTTAATACCGCATCCGATTACGCTGGCATTCCCAGAGTCAAGTACCTACTTCGGTATTTGTTTGTCATTGTTTTTATTTAAGGAAAATTTGCAATTTTATCCTTTCCATAGATTTTGTTATGTTGCATGAGAATGAGGGTCTGTGTGTTGGAAACACTAAAATAAGAATGATGCAATTGAAATTGTCTGTATGTTGGAAACACTAAAATAAGTCCCATGAAAATCCGGTTCGAATAGTCTCAATGTGAGTTATAAACACTTCTGCTTCTGAACAGGTACTACGTACAGGCACAGAATATATACAGTACTACCATAGATAAAGTGTATATAGACAACTCTTGGAATAATTAAGAACACAGTGTTTTGTCTTTTTGTATTAGCAAGCATTTTTAAATTTGATCAAGAGACAAAACGCGGTGTAACTATTCCAGGGTTATTTGGCGTTATGGTAGTAGTAGGTAATGTCCGAGCTTTGCTCCGGAAGTTGTTTTTTTTCGAGTACTTAGTGGAAATTAGGGTCGGTCTGTAGATAACGGGACGCAAGCAAAAATAGGACTTATATTTATTTAAAAAGATTGTATTCTAGGGCCAAAAGTCCTGTGGTTTTCAATAAAAATGTTAGAGCCGTTTTCGGGATCGTCATTGCATTATAAGTGGACTTCTAAAGGCTGCTGATAATGAGATGCAAAATAAATGATTGTATGATCTGCAAATACTAGTGCGGATACTAGTGTAGGTACCCGTAGTTCCTGATACCGACTCCACTCCCACTCCTAGTGTGGGGTCAGGACTATGTATGACTGTCGTAGTTAATCAGTAGCGCAAGCTTCATAAGAAGTAGGTATAGTATAGATAGTTAGAGCCAGGTCTGTGCTTAAGATTCATAATTACAGTTGCATAAGCAATTAAGCAAACAAGGAGTTTTCATTAAAAATGAATGATTTCTACAACCCCTGCTGTGTTTACACAAAACATTCGTTCAGGTTCATAATGACCCGTTCTCAACATTGTGTGTAAGGATTATTCTCTTCAGTGAATAATGCATAGCGTAGGAAGGGATTTGGTACAGTAAAGAGAGATGTATGAAATGAGACGGATGATACAAAATCGTAACTAAGAGATTTTTTATTTTATTTTATCAAAAGAATATACAGGACTATGCGACATGAAGGAAAGTACCTCAAATATTGTAGATAGGATATTTTGCTGAAAGGAGACTTTATTTTATTTTTAAAAGTTAGTAATATTGCAATGAAAGATTTTCTAAAAATTACTTTTACTAAGCAATTTAAATGTGAAAAAAAACACGCCGTATTTTTATGATGCCAATCGAAAGAAAGGACAAAAATTAATAATTCATCTTAGCTAAAATGGTATTTTAAAACAAAGTAATAACGTAATATTAATCATTTTAATTTAAATTTCATATTTAAGTCGGTTCGATTCCCAGACGAACCATATTTTGTAATATTACTATGATTACAAAATATAATAAAGTTTTTTTTCTGCAAAATATAATATACACAATATTTAAGGTACTTTCCCTTCATGTCGCATAGTCTAGCGACGCTCTGTATATATATCACCTATCTTAACTTAATTGAGGCTTTAAAATATGTCGTCGGTACGCGTAGTACCGTAGCGCGTGTGTTCGACGTTCTTTGTAGCAAAGGCTTCATAGGAAAAAGTAACTGAAGTAACCGCCCGTTTACTTACATTTTAAGCTCTCTGAGGTGCCTTATTCATAAACCCCCATATTTAAAAACATGGCTAAGCCACGGTATACTTTAGCGAACTGTCTCGCGTGTGTTGTTTAAAAAAGAAAAGGACGAAATATAGCTTCACCAGAGTTAAACTAGCGACGCTAAGCAACGTTTATAAATAACATGGTTAGCTTTATCAGAATTTTCTTTGTCATGTCTTTTTACTTCTTTTACAGTTCTACGTGTATTTTGCATACGCGAGCTTAAATATTTTGAGGAAGTATCTCTTAGTGTTTTTGCTTGCTTTTACCTCTCAAATTGTGGTGTATTAGTTTTTTTCATATTTAGTAGTCGTGGAAAGCAATGGCGGCGATGAGCTCACCACTTGTCACGTCTACACCCACGATGGTGCAACCCACAGAGAGGCTCATTTCAAGCTTTGCCTACCCTTTTGGGGTAAAAGGCGTGTGTCTATGTATGTATGTATGTATGTATGTATGTATATGACGACCTCTGTGGCGCAGCGGGCGAAGGTTGGCCTGCGACGCAGGAGGTTGCGGGTTCGATTCCCGCCTCGGAACAAATATTCGTGCGATCGCAGATATCTGTTCAGGGTGTTCTGGGTATTTTCTATGTATAATAAAAAATATCTATCTATGTATTATGTTGTATTAAGTATATCAGTTGTCTAGTACCCATAACACAAGCTCTGCTTAGCTTGGGGCTAGATAATGTTGTGTTTTTTTTATTTTATTTATTTATTTATATATGTATTAACAGAAATAATAATACAACTAATACAAGTAGGTCGGTATGTACAACATTTAAACTATAAATGATATAGAATTGAAACTATCGTGGTTGGGAATCATTTTAAATAAATAAAGGCTTATTACCACTGTATTTCGTCGCTTTGTTGACGTTTCGAGACTGAATTTAGAATCCTGAAAAAAAATAAGAATAAATGATATAGTTGTAGGTACTACATGAAGACCGCTGTTAACGATCTAAAGGCTGCTCAACTGATCCAAATCACTACCAGGCGGAAGCTCCCTAAGATGCTGGCTGCATAGCCACGCCGAATGGCAATACTAAAAATAAAAATAATAATAAAAATAATATTTCTACGAATGAACATGAAAATGAGATAGGACTTCAATGAAAATATTTCTCGTAATTATTTGCGGCTCCGATGGTACGTTGGCTTCGCGCGGCTTGTTTTCTTATACCGCCGACTGTGTTTGGGATTCCTGCGTAAATTAAAGCGCTGAAAGTAAACAAAGCAGACAATCATTTACACGGAAACCCCGACCTAACTGTTCTCTGAAACACTCCTTGCAGTTTTACAACAGCGGTCTTATCACCCTCTTTATTTGTAGCGAGCGCTTTTTTTTTATACTACCAAGATAGCAAACAAGCATACGGCCCTCCTGTTGGTAAGCGGTTACCGTAGCCTATGGACGCCTGCAATACCAGAGGAATCACAAGAGCGTTGCCGACCCTTTAAAAATTACCATACATCCCTTTTGAAGAACTACTTTTGAACACTGTTCATCTTTATACTGTTTTTCTTGTTCAGCACATCAGATTATGTCTTTGGAGCCTACAGAAGTCCACTGCTGGACATAGGCCTCCCCGATAAAATGCCACGACGATGTCTTGAGGTACCTACACCCACAGACTTCCTGTTTTTTTTTTAATTTTTTTTATTTGGTTCACAGCACGTAATTATACACATAACAATTTTGTTTACGATATTTTGTATGACTGGCTTTCCCTGTGTAAATTCTAATATTAGTGAACACACATACAATGAGTGTACATAGCAATTCTAACTCTTAAAAGAAAAAGAAAACTAAAAACAAAAAACAGGACAGAAAAAGTTTTGAAAACATAAACTAAAATTATTAAGTAACGTTAGGTGTTTAATTAAATATTTTATAAATGCTTACTTTTGCGGAGGCCAAAGAACCAAAAAATATATCATAGGATGATCGGATTCCATTGTAATAGTCAAACATCCTGTTCAATGCAAAGACTTCTATTAAAACTGAATAGTATTTGGTTCAATATAGAATGTTGCATGACATTCGTTCGACAATGTGGTTACCTAAAAGTTTTTACATTTCCTAGCCGGCTGCCTAATGTCTTTGGTCCACCAAAAGGGGACGCCTTCCTTTGTAGAGGTATATCTAAATAAATTAGCTACCTTGATTTTTCCGCAGGAAGGATTTTAAATTAAATTGGCGCATTTAAGTTAAAAATGTCAAGACAATTACAAAGAAAATAAAACAATGGACTGCCGAAAGAAAGTGATAAGTGTTTGTTTAAAGGAGGCATTCAGTATTGTTGGATTGACAAAGGGCCGTGGAAGCGGGTATGGCGCCACTGACACGAGCAAACCCGGCTTCCAATCCGGCTTCGATTTGATCTCTATCATTCCACTGAAGACAAAAATCTTCGAATATCGCACACATTTAGTACATACGTGTATCAAAACAAATATGCAAGTCTCGACAAAGCTTACTTATTTGAGCCTTTCGGGGTCGAGACTCTGGGTCTGTAGGGAGGGTATCGGGGCCCTTCGCGTTTTCAAAACTATTTCAGGGCGTCTGGTCGAAGCGACGCGTGACCCGAGGGCTGGCTCCTATCTGGCTCAACGCACTGTTATATAGTGGAATGCCCGCGACTTCGTCGGCGTACATACGTGTATCAAAACAAAAATGTAAGTCTCGACAAAGCTTACTTATTTGAGCCTTTCGGGGTCGAGACTCTAGGTCCGTGGTGTACAGGGGCCCTTCGCGTTATCATAATTATTTCAGGGGGTCTGGTCAAAACGACTCGTGACCCGAGAACTAGCTCCTATCTGGCTCAACGCACTGTTAATAGTGGAATGCCTGCGACTTTGTCGGCGTGTTTTTTTTTTAATACAAACTTCAACACCGTACTTCCCGCCCTTAGGGGTTGAATTTCAAGAATTCCTTTCTTAGTGCACCCCTAGAAGACAAAAGGAACATAGCCTCCAAAATGTAGGTCTCTAGGACTTACTGTTTAGGCAGTGCGTTGATAGTCAGTGAGTCAGTGAGTCAGTCAGTATATATATTATTGATTGATTATGACCTGAATTGAGCTTTTAAAATTCAAATGACAATACTGGCTGAAGACAGACATTAGAGATTGTAAGACACATACATAAAAACAATAAGGGGAAACAAGAATTTTTCTTCAGAGGACAATAAAAACAAACAATTCTTCCGTCAGTTAGCAGTTAGCGGTGTGATTGAAACTGAGTAACACACGGGTCATGGGTTCCTTCAAAAAACAAAGCCCGGCTTTTTAGTCTTGTTTATATTTTCCGGCTCTGCCGATTTCTAATCTGTGTAGCGACACTTGATTGCCCAGAGATGCTTAAGTAATTTCGTGTCCGTTCCTAATTGCGGGAAATGAGTTAATTAATTGTTTTCCTGTTACTCTAGATTTGCGGTACCGTCGATTACAGCAATTGGATTGGCTTTATCGTCGTTGCGGCGTTTTTGAATGAGGTTCCTTGGTCACGATTGGACGATATACGATCGTAAAGGAAATTTAGTTGGTTAGCCCTACCAAAAGTATTTTATAACACGCGAAGGGAAAGGAATAAGCTTTTAGTGAAAAACATATTTTTAAATACAAGCATTTATAAAATTAGTGATCGGAACCGCGTGCTGATTAAAATGAGCCTAAATACGGCCAGTCTACTATTATCCATCGAGGAGTTCCATTGTCCACTTTCCGTCTCCATCATCAGACCAGCTCGCTGTCACCATAACATTCTACTGTCATCGGAACTTGACAGGTATTTGCAATGCTATAAAAATGCTTCGAAAAATGTGCCAAGCTGACAAGTTATTACGTATTCACGCCTGTTTCGCGTCGGAGTAGGCAGATACCACTGAACTTATTACGTTGCTGTCACACTTGTCTTATTTAATACTAGTGTATGCCAGCGGCTTCGCTCGCGTTTAACCACGATAAAAGTAGCTTATATAGCTCAATCCAGGTTCAATCTATCCATGTACCAAATTTAATCGAAATCAGTTCAGCCGTTTAATTGATTAACAAACATCCAAACATCATAATTTTAGCATTTATGATATTAGTGGGATTCTATGTAAGCTTTAAAATAGGAACCTAGGTACACAGTTTCTTCTAAAAATATTTTTAAGACAGGATTAAAATGCTAACATAAAAAAATTACTTCCACCTGTGGAAATATGGAAACCCACAGCGAAATTGCATTTCTCGTTTTCAGCTAAGAACACAAAAAGGGGAATATTAAATTTAAGCAGGAAAATGCGACAAAGGAAACACGCGCTTAATTTAAACACGTGTATGTACTCACCGGATACTCTACCATAAGGAGATCAGTCTAAAACAATCTGCTAAAGTTGATTAAAAATGTTATTTCACAGTGGAATAACAAGGACAAAATGAAATACAAGCATAATATGGTAACTAGTAGTTCTGCGAACAGTAGACCTTGCAGTCTTGACAACCTCTTGACCGATTTTGCTCATATTCGAAATTCATGTTTAGAATTGAGTACCGAATGTTTCTGACAAATATTACCAAAATCAGCCGATATTGCCAAATATTATCAAACATCGAATTTCAATCAAAAATCGCCGACTACATAAAACTATGAAATTGTAGAACCTGTGTATCAAGTTTCGGCAAGATTAGTTGAACCCGGACTTGTTTGTAAGATTCGTTGGTAGTTATAAGATTTGTCCTGGCTGCTAGCTTATTTAAGGAATGTGTTATTACTGGAAGAAAGTGCGTTAGAGAGTCAGTCGTGGGAAGCAATGGCGGCGATGAGCTCACCACTTGTCACGTCTATTTACCAGGATAGTGCAACCCAAAGTGAAAAGGGGCCCATTTAAGGCTTTGCCTACCCCTTCGGGGAAAAAGGCGTGTGTATATGTATGTATGTATATTTTTCGATTCAAGCTTTTACAAAATTAGTAATTGGAACCGTGAGCTGATCAAAATGAGCCCAAACACTGCCAGGCTTCTATTAATCACCGAGAAGTTCCATCGCCCACCTTCCATCTCCTTCATCAGATCAGCTCGCTGTCACCCATAATATTGAATGACATGAAAATGATATCTATGGTCATTTTGCAACTGTCTGGACAATGCACCCAGGAGATGAGTAAAATGAAATCTGCGAAAGTCGTTAAAATTAAAATTGTTTGTGTGCATCTGCTGGCAGATGTATTTATAGGGGCGTGTGTCGATCGCGGCCACCGACCGCGGCGAAAACAAGCCAAAACGCGAGCCAAGGATTTACGAGTCATGCTTTTGTTTCGATAATATCTACGCTGAAACGTATAAGTAGCTTCAGCGAGCGCTTCTAAGAGCTGCAGGCTTGAACGCGGTGGGAAGGGCGCGAATTTAAAAAACAGGTCATAGACTCAAGGGCTGGTGGGAAAATAACAAAAAAACCCAGATCTAATGATACTGAGTTCTTAGTTTAGGATAATGATGTTGTTTACGTAAAGGACATCAAAGGTTTCCTAATATAAAATTAATATTGTCACAAGCTTTACATTAACTTGCAATGTATGTCCGGGTGGGATCTTGCAACTGAATTTTAAAGCAGTTATCATCAACCGATTGAGCTGAAATTTGGCATACCTGTCAAGTTCCGATGACAATACAATATGATGGTAACAGCGAGCTGATCTGAGGATGGAGATGGTGGACAGCGGAACTCCTCGATGGATAATACTAGACTGGTTTAGGCTCATTTTGATCAGCACACGGTCATGATCACTAACTTTATAAAAGCTTGAATTGAAAAATATATTTTTCACAAAAAAGATAAAACTCTCTACCAGAGAGTATAAAACTCTCTACCAGACAGGAAAAGATTATAAACCTTCAAAGTCTTCAAACTTTTCTTCCCAAATAATAATTAAGCTTCAATTTCGCAGTAAATATTGATACAACGGTTTATCCAAAGCGGCTTGAGGTTTGCCTTTACAAGTAGGCCATCTGTGACTCCCACAAATTATAATTCTCTGATAAACAACACGAGAGGTTGCTCAAAATTTGATCTTCTAAACATAGATCTAATCCAATACAATCCAGCTAAATTAGAAATACAATATTGAGGTTTAATTGAAGCGTCAGACCCGGAGACGAACGGTTTTGCGATCTAAACATCCGTATGATTGGAACCGCTTCCCGTTGCTCCATTTGCAATTCATTTCTTCGAACTCAATGCTATGTAGTAGGTACGTCTCGCTATTATTTGAATAAAGGACTAACAAGAGATATGAGACCTCAGCATATCTCAAGGGTCGACGCAAATAAAATTCTTGTGTGGTACCTACCTACCTATTTCTTTTGTTCGGTTTGTCTCGAGAAAACGTTGCATTGAGATGAGTTCAGCTGAAGTTCCTAACATATTTATTTTCTAAGAAGATAATATATGCTAACCTACGCAGTATTATTTTATCTGTGCCTACGCTGTCTTTTTAACCGACTTTAAAAAGGAGATATTTTTTAATTCGTGGTATTTTATAAATATTTTGTAGTGTTTGTTTTTTCGTTTGTAATCTCCGTCATGAACCGATTTGGAAAATTATTAGTACCTACAATATTGAATATGAATCAAGCAAATACCTATTTTTACAATATCTTAAAAACAAGTCCGGTTAATCCCTTAGTCAGCTTTTACGACATCCACGGGAGAAGATGGAGGGTACTATTCTTGGACCGGATTCACCACGGAAAACACTAATATAACCACGAGAAGCGTAAAGAATTACAGCGCAAGTTATTCGAGACTGAGCGGGGTTACCATTGAATTCCTCGTGGTAAAACCAGTTGGTTGGACTAAATAGTTTGAGTAGGTATGAGGAAGCACCGGATACCTATTTAATTGGCTCGGTTTGGGGAACCACAAGCACAAACATTAACAAAACCGTAAACCAATTCGCGTTATCACAATTCACCCTGTCGCATGTCGGTTCGGTAAACCAACTCCAAAATTGTGAAGCAGGAGTTGATTGAATCCAGCGCCCGGGGGAATGGAGTTATTTTCCAACCTATTTGGTGCCCCGTGCCGGCGCGATCGACAAGTCGCGATGGCTGCAGTCGCGACTCATATTTGTACGTCTACCCTCTCGAGAAATTTCTTACAGTTCATTTATTTGTTTGGAGACTTGTTGTGCTCACAACACCCCTTATTTGGCGCAAACATCGTTATTTTTATGATTATAGGGAGAAATGTTGGTATGTCGGTAGATATGGCTACATTGTCGAAAGAACAGGTTCATACAAAGAAAAAACATCTTCATTCTTGAAGATTCTACGACTTACTTATGTATTTTGTTATTTTCATAACTGAATATAGGTAACCGAATCGCAGACTGAAATAAAGCAACAATTTTCGGCCAATTACCTAGTTGTTTGAAAACATCATTGCCTAGTATTAGTAGAGCTTTTTCGTGAAAGAGTTCGTCCAGGGAAGTACTACCACCATACCTATTTCTGTCGCAAACCAGTAGTGCTCGCATTGCTGTATTCCGGTTTGAAGGGTATGGTTGCCGGTGAAATTACAGACACATGAGACTTTTCATCTTTATGTCTCAGGGTGGCGGGCGCAGTGCAATGCCACATAGGGTGCATCCTGGGTGGACGTGACCTATGTGATAATGCACTATTCATAGGCCTCTACCTATGGCCCACCTGATGTTAAGCGGTACCAGAGGGTACCGCTTAACATCAGGTGGGCAATCTGCTTGATCCGTCATTCCAAGTAGTACACAAAAAAAAATATTTGTGTCGTCCAATGGCTAGGTGTGCTTACAAAGCTTCGGAGCCAATCGAAGAATCGACCCCAGTACATATTGAACAAGGAAACATACTCAATCAAATTAAAAACCTCAATCGTGGTAAAATCTACACAAAGTCTGGTCCATATTGAACAACGAAACATACTCAATCAAATTAAAAACCTCAATCGTGGTAAAATCTACACCAAGTCTGCCATATGTGGGATAATCGCCAGCAATAAAGGAGCTCATTTGTGTTCGTCTGTCCGACTATCCACCTATCCTTAGCACAAGATGCTCTCGCAATCGAATCGACTGTAATTCAGTCACTATACTGGAGACAGGTTTTAGTGATAGGTAATGAAGTTCCATAGATAAAACCATATGTACCTACCATGATACCATTGTGTGTATCCATTTGAAAATTACAGAGTCCAATACTTCATTACCACAGTGAAGTATTAAAGCATTTGATCGTTCCGAGTAGCTGTCAACATTATCAGAACTTGATAGACGTCAAAAATGAGTTTGCAAAATTTCGGTCAATTTGCAACATCTTGCTTATTTGAAAATTCAATGGGTGATAATACACTGGCTTTCAACTTGTGTTATGTGAAGCATGTGGAGATAATGGACAAGCTGACCCAACTAAATGGGGTCAGCCAGCTAGCCCAGCTTGTGCAAGGGTACTTGGCGTAGTTTTTGGCGTTGGCAGCCAACGTTGGTGCACCAGCCGTGCCTGTCGGGTTTTCATCCACATATTTAAATATCTTGGTGCAAAAGCGCTAAGTGCGTGCACACGTTGGCCAAGCGCTCAGTTCGCGGGCGCGCGTCAACGGTGCAGGTGTGTTTTTACCTGGTCCAAAGTTCTGCCAACGCTTAGCCCAGCTACTGGCCGAACATGTAAACGGTATCACCAATGTTGGACCAACTATTGGCCCAGCTATTGACCCAAAGTGTACAATGAATTTAACTCGCGATCGCATTCGATGTTGCTTCATCAGCGTCGGTAAAAGTTAATTACGTTGGTTTTATAGATCTGTCAATAAAACAAATGGGACGAAATTAAACGAAATGTGACAGGCATGTCAAAAAAGCAAACGAATCGCACTTGTGAGTGTAACTATCATTGTCTGACATTTGCGACTGACTCGATTCGATAGCATAGAATATAAACTCGTGCTAAGGGTACAATTGTTTCGATCCCCGACGCTGGGCTCAGACAATGGCTGTACCGGGAGCCCTACCGACGTCATCAATCAAAGTCGTGGCGGTTTAGCCCCCACCCTATGCAGGTAAATGAATGACTGACATGTCGGATGCACTAGCAAAAGAACTAGCCATTGATTAATGGAGGTTTAAAACACGATTTAGCATTTATGCAACAACAAGCACGATTATTGGTTACCCTTTAAAAATACTACTTTGAATATTTGTTAGCTTCTGTAAAACGTAGGTAGGCTTCTGCTCTGTCTTCTGTTCTGCCAGTGGATTTCATAGAGTACGGAGGCCGTGTTGCTTTAAGGTGGATTTGATTTTAAATTGCATAAAATAACATAACTCGTATTACAGAGTAGCTCCTGATTGATCCCTTCTCTATGATCCTGTGGACTTTGAACCGCACTATCATGGGCCTTAGGTTTTAGCTCGGTTAAAAAGTTATGTCAATTTCGTTACTAAACAGTTAAAAATTGCAGCCGAATTGGGAACCTCCTTTATTCGGAACTCGGCTAAAAAACAATGTTACATTAATATTATTCGAGGATGATCAACATCGATAACTTGCCCTATAACAAAATATGCCTTAGCATTTTGTTAGTTTATGTTCTTTCTATTGTTTTGTTAGTAGATTTCGGTCCGGCCGTTTAGGACATATAAAAGGTAGTGTTACAACACAGCACTTCCACCATAGGACTTTCAGCCATATTTTTTACCCCAATGAAAAAAGTTATAGGTACTTATAAGAGTCCCCAACATAGTGTTAAAAAGCAATGTTTTAAAATGCACTACGATCTCCTTGTGGTAGGAGCCTGAACCGAATACTGATTTTTGTCATTGTATACGACCGAAGGTCTGGTAAACAATTGCAGAGATTGCAAAATCTGATTTAAGAATAATGTTGAATATCTGCATAATTCTATTTAAAGTGGTAATAGGGGACTGTCCAGACAAGTCACGCGAGCCCTGGACGATTTTAGCCCCCTATTTTGACACCGGACTTTAATGGTAATGAACTGCATGTGTGTGCGTGAAACATTGCGACAAATCTACTTGATAATCTATGGAAATCAGGCATGCCTTGCCTTATTTCCATAGATTATCAAGTATACGTAGGTATGGTATTCCTGAGGTCTATCGGGGTAGGTTCGGGGTTTTGAAGTTAAACTCCGGTTCTTGCTTGTATAAAGTGGACTGTATATCACTTAGATCTATTTCTTTACAAGTTTATAGGTAGGTAGAATGTTACAAAATTTAAACGGGTCGAAACATTAACATTTTCCAAAAATGCCTCTTATAATATCCACACGCGTGTCCCGCGCCTAGCTGCTGCCGGACAAGCGCCTATTTTTATTGTTCATACAATTACGTTAATATTTCTAATTTCTTAAAATAAGCTATGTTCTAGGTGAGGGCTCGTCGTCCGTAACACTAGGTGTAATTATTTCAGTTAATCTAGTAACTACAAAAACTAAAGTAAATACGTACTAAAGCATATCCTTAATAGAAACACAAGTTACTGATGAATGATGTTAATGTTAAAGAACTCCCTTTTCCGCATTCGTACTCTACGGGTGGTCCATTATGAGTGAGAGTGGTCGGGCTAGGTAGTTAGCCAGCCTAACTCCGTCCAGAAGCACAGAAGTTTCCTGGGGTCTTCGCAGGCTTGGCGGAGTGACATCGGATTGTTGAGGATTTGTTTACGTTGAGCTTCTACTCCCAAACATTCCAGGACTACGTGGACAGCCGGGATTTGTGAGTGAATGGGGGTGAGGCTAGTGAGATCAGTAGTTTTTGAGTCGGATGGCAATAGCACAACAGAAGTTTTTTCTGACATGATAAAATGAATTTCGCTTTTTTTATGATAAACATTTGACAAACTTTTTTATCATGGTCATTAAAACAACACCTTTTACTATTGTCGGTACCTATATTATGAAAAACCTTATATATTCTTGCATATATTTTGAAAAGGAACGTTATGTTCATATTTTGTGCCCAGATAGGTCATACATATTTAATCGTGCTTGATGTTGTTTAAAGATGACGAAACCTCTAAAAATCGCAGGTGCATAAAAACTATTTCAAATCTTTATTGTGAAGACAATAACCGTAATGTGATGATTTACGATATACTTCCCTAAGAATATGAACAGCTAACGACTGTAGGTATTACAGTATCCTATTTACCTGCTCTATGTGTCATGGATTTACTTGCCACCTCAAAACACCTACCTATATATACCTATATACGACGTCAATGTAAGTTCAAACAAGGTTACCTAACAAGTATTTTTTGTTTCAATACTTTCGCACATACATGTGTTCGTTAGTTCTGTTGTAGGTAGGTATTTAATAAACAACTTTAGTTAAAAGAACATCATCTCTGATATTATCCTTAGATAATTGCCATTCTTGTAGGTATACGATAATTACCTATATATAGTTTTTGTAAACATTTAATAGGCATCATAATCACTAAAAACGGGATGCACCCGACATTTTGGGAGAGACAATCTAACTTAAAATTCAACTTCATGTTTAAGATAAATTTTATAATGCATTGTTATTTAAAAAAAAACGCTAAATAGCTTGGATGTCAATTCACCAGTTGGTGATTGAATAAGTGGTACCTATGTGGTGATTCACCTACCAGGTGAATTGACAACCAAGCTAAATTAACAACGCATTATAAAAATACCCTTATAAACATGAAGTTCAGTTTTAAGTTAGACTGTCTACTTATACCATGATTTTTGAGTTAGATTCCCGATACTTAGACAGTGGCATGCGCCATTATCAAGATCTACCTCTCCCGAATAAGCGAGAAATCATCAAGAGATGATGTACTCCGGTTCGTGACGGAGAGGTGCCAGGGCCGGATTCAGGGGGCGGCGATTCGCCTGTCTCTCCAGCGCCTGCAGACCAACAGGGCCACTGACTTCAAGTCATATGCTCTCCTGGTCCAGGCGAAGTATAAGGATGTGCTCCTTGATCCAGATTTCTGGCCAGCTGGCATTGTTTACCGACGCTATAGGGAAGCGTTATTGAAACCAAATCCCTCTATTGACGTTAAGTGATAGTTTTAAGTATAACAATGTATGTTAGTTTTTAAGGTATATATTTATATATATGAGCTTAACGTTTAGGTATAATTTTACTTGATAATATCCAAAGGACTATTCTATATGGGGTGAGAAGCGTTACCTTGCCGTAACACAGTTTTTTAACTAGCACGGAAGGCAAAGTTCTCTTATTTCATATACTTAAGGTGGAAGCTCACGCTTGCGGCGCGAAATTCAATTTTTTTGGTGTTTTTTGCCCATTACAGCTCATCTACACTTTTTCAGAATGCGAAAGTTGAGTTCGCGAGAACAAGGAGACTTAACACACATGTTTTAATTGATAGTATTTTCATAAATATCATCGGTTTAGCTACGATACCCATAAACACATTTTTACCGTGTTTTTTACTGTTTATGGGTATCGTAGCTAAACCGATGATATTTATGAGATACTAGCAATTGAAACATGTGTGTTAAGTCTCCTAGTTCTCGCGAACTCAACTTTCGCTATCTGAAGAAGTGTTGATGGGCTGTAATGGGCAAAAAACACCAAAAAGTTTAAATTTCGCGCCACTAGCGTGAGCATCCACCTTAAGAACATCTTTGAAATTAATGCAAATGTTAATTATGACTTATTGTACCTATTCTAAGTGAAATAAACTTATCTTATCTTATCTTATTATCACGAGAGAACCAACAAAACACAACAAGACAACAACAACAAAATCATGGTAAAAATTCTGTTTTTAGAGAAAATTATGTTCATAACCATGATAGTTTCAAAAATGGCATTTAATACTAGTAGGTACTTTCAATTTCTTTGTAGCCTTCCGAAAGCTTTCATCCAGAAGTTTCTATAGGTATTCCTTGTGGAATCGATACGATGGGTCACTAATCGACTGATGACCCTACGTAGTGCGGGTTGGGACGAAACGGGAATTTGACAAATGATTCCAACAATTATGTCCGACGAGACGATTGACGATGTTTTTTGTAGCAAGATTTAGGTCATATTTTTTCATCTTGCTCTCATCTCTATATGACTAGGTATATTTTTAGTCTGCCCGGAGGCGTATTTGGCTGTCCGTACCGTATTCAGTACGTCCCCAAGTATTCATGTACATCTCAAGAAGAGATGAGTTAGGTACGCTTTTCCTCTACCCGTGAATGACGTAAAAACTAACGGATTACACCAGGTAATGGGAGAAGCATCCACCTGAGTAATAAAAACTAACACTGCAATCACCAATCTGCCTGCCAAGCGTGGTCTTCTTCTTCTTTATCCCCGCTACTTCCCGTTATGCGGGGTCGGTTTTCTTAACTTTGAGGCGCCATACGTTCCGCTGCTGAGCATCGTCTGCTGAAAGGCCCAGACTCTTCATGTCCTTTTGGACATTTGTTATCCACGTTGTTTGTGACCGTCCTCTCCCTCTTTTCTGCGTAGTGATTATTGCAAATCCGCTACTGTATTCAATGGAGAGGCCTCGACCAGCAGTAGACATTTAAAAGTTGATGAAGATTATGAGTAAACGTTTTGATGATAATCGTTAACTGACGTTACAGTTATCTCACGACACGTTATGTACCGTCAGCGACACGAAGACCTTAATGCATAGCCACCGCCTTGCTTCCTTTTAAACAACAATAGGATTTGTCACATATATACATACATACATACATAGACACACGCCTTTTTCCCTGAAGGGGTAGGCAAAACCTCAATGGGCCTCTTTTCATAGTTGGTTGCACCATCGTGGAATATAGACGTGACAACAATGTTAGCAACTATCCAACTAAATCGAACTTGTAAAAGTTACAAAACAAAGAATATTCACAGAAAAGGGATTTTATGTTCCTCATTGGTCAAAATCAGACAAAAAAATAGGGCGGGGCTAGCTTATTTAGCCACGTGCAAGGCAAAACATGTTCAAATCGGAAAGGTCTTCGTGTCGCTGATAATAAACGGTCCAGCAACAAAGCGTGGGCGTGCGATTAAAAATCGATAACGTATGCGTCACATCACATTTCGTATCATTCGCACACTTACACATTGTTATCATATCTATTATACGCATTGTGATGGGATGGGCCCCTGCTGCCAATTATAGGGTGATCCGTTAGAACGTGCTTCTTCCTAACCAATGTCATCAGCTAATAAAACATAACATAAAAGTCATTCCTGCAAACAACATTGTTTTACTAAATATTGATAATACTAAATGGTGATAGCTGCAAAACGTTTTATAGGTAAGTGAAGCCAGGCGCTCTTCCAAAAAACTTAGACATTGTACTACCTACAGGATGTGTACTTATGCCATTTAAAAGTAGAATAATCACTTGGGCTATTGTACTCATTGTTATGGGATGGGACCCTGCTCTCAATTACAGGGTGTTCCTTTAGAACGTGCTTTTTCCTAACCGATATGATCAATATAGGTATTGGTCGCGCAACGAGTAATGAGCGCTCGGCGAAAGTGGTGGGGTTGACTGCGCATGTTTCATTAGCGCATTTCCTATACAGACCAAAAAATAACTTCTGCGCATTGAAGGTCAGCGCTCATTACTCGTTGCGCGACCTATACTAGTAGTTCGCCCCAAACATACCTCGGGTGGACTTAAAAACGAATTGGTAGCTCAAAAACGATCAAGCTTATGTTCGAACTTAAAAATTCTATTCATATAACTTACCAACCAAGTTTCATTAAAAGCTTGAATCAACTGTTCTACAATTTTCGTCCAGCATATACTTACAATCATACAGACATACAAACGCCGCATCCAGCAATTAGACTCTGAGACTTCGCTTCGGTCAAAAACCGTTGCGTGACTGACCGACTCACTGACTGACTATCAACGCAAAGGCTAAACCTAAGACCTAGAGACCTGACATTTAGAGGGTAACTACATTTATTTTGTGTTCTAGGGGTGGATGCACTAAAACAGGAATTTCGAATTTCACCCCCTAAGGGGGTGCAGCGGGGTGTCAAAGTTTCTACGGAAAAAAACTCCACGCGGACCAAGACGCGGGCATTCTACTAGTCAGCCAATAAAACATAACAAAAATAACACTGTTTTATAAAATACACATAGACATGATGAAAGCTGCAAAAATGTTTAGAAATTAAGACCTCCAATAAACGAAGACATTGTCTTCCTTAAGAAAAACACAGATGTGTGAATAATCACTTAGGCAGTTTACTGATGACAGGTTGCCTGGGCGATTTTCTTTGTACCTTATCTACTTCGTCCATTTGTTGGCCAAAGTTCTATCCAAATAATTTCACTTGTCTCGCCCTTGGCGGTCTCTACTCCTCAAAAGTATCGAGATCATCCCGCCAACGCTTTCTTGGCTGACCCCGAGGTTGTCTTGCGGCAACACAGTCGAAGACAGCAGCTTGGTGTTCCTAGTAAACAAATAATTATTAATCACAAATTCTTTCTTTTTCTTTTTGCGTCATTCAAGTGAAGCTTTTATGGCACGCATTCAGCTATTATCTGATGCCATCATGCACTAACTGCTGATACAATGTATCGGATTGAAATAAGCACGTTCTAATGGGTCACCCTTTATTCCAATTTTACTACGCCACTAATCCCAATGAGCGAGGATTTCGTTTCCTTTTTCCCTTATCTAAAAGTAGCAATAGTTTTTTTTGCTATCGCCCACACAATAGACGCATTTGATAAATAAACATCTGTTGGCGAATGATCTCTTTGTCGACTAAAATAGACGAAGATAACATTGTATCACAGGTCATAATCGATTTGTTTGTTTTTAAAACGGTAAGTTACATGAAGAGTTCGCGAGTGGCGACCACAAACCGGACGACACAGAAGAGGAAGGCCAAACACATTAGAGAGGTCACAAAGTCAGTGGATGGAGACGGTTTAAGACAGTTATTGTGACATTCTACGGTCCAGCAGTGGACTTCTGTAGCCTGATGGTAGCTCTCGTGACTCCATTTGAATTATTTCCATATTTATTTGAATTTATGGGAATTTGCCATAATCACCACGCTTGGCCGGCGGATTAGTAATCGCAGTATTGGTGTTGAGCACTCAAAGGGATGCTCCTCCCCATCCCGGGTAATACCTTCATTAGGTATACCATATTATTATTATTATTATTTTTTATACTACTGAATGATGGAACAAGCAGATGGCCCACCTGATGTTAAGCGGTAACCTCTGCCTATGAACATTGCATTACCTCATAGGTCACGTCCACCTAGGACGCGCCCTATGTGGCACTGCACTGCGCCCGCCACCCTGAGACATAAAGATGAAAAGTCTCATGTGCCTGTAATTTCACCGGCACCCTTACCCTTCAAACCGGAACACAGCACCGCTTCACCTTATTATTTTGTGTCAAAAAACGTATGCTCTAGCTAGAGACTCGATTCAGTACAACTTTTTTTTATTTATTTTTTTAACGTTGACCACCTTTGTTTGACCACGATCTCACCTGTTGGTAGGTGACGATGCGGCCGTAGATGGAGCACAAAAGGTCTAGAAGGCACCTATTCACTCTAGCCTTGAAGAGACCCAAATTATAGTTTTTAGGAAAGACTGGAAAAGTTTAGTTCTGGAAGATGGCCTTTAGTTAATAAAAGTCTCTTCTGTAATTTACAATTCAACAAATAAACATGTAAATAGCCACTTCAGTCGTAACTGCCTCCGTAATCTCAGAAGCCATAAAGTTTAAGTAAACGCTGACTGTTGTTTATAAAACCTTTCTGCTGGTCATAAAAATAGTACACAAATCTGAATAATGGGATGACTGTGACTGTGAATCATGAGAGCCACGGTAGCCATGTGGAGAGCTACGTTAGCTCGCCTTTTGATCCAACGAAAACCAGGCGACGAGTCAGTTAGTTTTTCGACGCTAGAAAGGAGTAGTTTTTTTTGAGCCCTCTTGTTTTTGATTATGTACTTACACCGTACAAATTTGTTCCTTGTAATCTCTAGATTACAGTGTTTTTATTTTAGTTATACCTCGTCTATTGGTAATATTGAGAAACGGTGGGTGGGCCAAAACTGGTACCCATACACATTTTGAGGAATCAGTAATGGTGATAGAAACCTTCCGGAGCAATATATGTTCAACAAATTAAGTAACTAAGTACTTAATTTGTTTCAAGTAAAAACTAATTACAAAATGGCAATAAAGTAGGTACCCAGTTTATTACAAAATAGTATTTTACAGGGGTTATTAAAACACGAGTGGCGAGGTTTTTAATAGTTTTACTAGAGTGTTTTGATACCTAGTTATATGCAGTTTCATACACTACTTTATCTAAACTCATTAAATAAAACTTGTTTGTTCCACAACCACATGAAAAATATTACCGTAAATGGCGTCAAATGAAAAGCGTAAAAAAGCAAACACCATCCATTCTACCGCGCATGCCATATAGCGCGCGTAGCCATAGACTAAGTCACGAAAACTAGTAAAATTTTAATAAAGCCTCCTTGGTCTGGCCGTAGTGTATTTTAATGGAAGTCAAATCATTATTTTATTAGGATTTTCTTTTTCTTATTGCAGGCGAAGGTAATCTCTACTTCTATGAGGTAATCGCACTAATACCTATCATAAATGTCAAAGTTATGATAGGTCATCATTGTCTTGCCCTTTTCCCAAATTATTTTGGGGTCAGCGCAGTACGTCTTTTTCTTCCGCTCTCCCCTGTCAGCCGTCACCTTATCATTCACTCCCTTCTCATTCATATCATCTCTCACGCAATCCATCCATCTTTTCTTAGGTCTTCCTCTTCCTTTCCATCCACTAACATTCATATTCATAACTTATGATAGGTATTCAAAGTTATGATAGGTATTCGTCCTCAATCACGCCGAAACGGCTGAACTGATTTCGATGAAATTTGGTATACAGATAGATTATGACCTAGATTGCCGCAAGGGAGCTCATCCACACATCATCGACACGTGGATATCTCGTACAGCTCGCTTTACGAGATGATTTCTCCCCCATACGTGCAAATTGTGGAATGGGCTCCCCCCTGAGGTGTTTCCGCTAAACTACAACATGAGCCGCTTCAAAAAAAAATGTAAAAAGAGTCCTTCAGGGCAGGCAACGCATTGGCAATACCTCTGGTGTTGCAGATGTCAATAGGCGACGGTAACCGCTTACCATCAGGCGGGCCGTAAGCCAGTTTGTCGAGCCATTACATAAAAAAAAAAAAAAAAAAAGATTGAGCTAAAGGCTACTTTTCCCGGTAACACGCAAGAGCAGCCGCGGGTGGACACTAGTATAAAATATTTTATAAAAACACTGTTTTCGAGTTCTTAATCAGGAGTTTACGATACCTATGGGTGTAAATAAAATAAATTTGATTTACTAATGGTATTAAAATTTATGTTTGTATGAAAAAATAAATTGTAATACTATTAGTAATCAAATTATTTTTAATACTAATAGAACACTAGTGATTAAATAATATATAGTCTATCATCGAAATTGGTTCCTCAAAGTTCGTATGGAAAACGGTTTTGGAACATAAATCTCACCTGGGACACTCACTAAACAATCGCTCATGAGGAGAACAAATCAACACGCGTCTCATACTATACGCCACAAGCATGCGGTGGGTCTATTCTACTAACAAAAAAATCTCCACTAGCATGTTTGGTACAGAGCTGATCAAAATGCCATTGAATAATAACGCGAAGAAATCGAATCATATAAGCACCTAGCGATGGGAAAATTAGGTAGGTTAGGCTCTAAGACTGGATGTTGATCATAAAAAAGTACATTACAAATCTGACTACCTATTACTTCACAGCTATGAACTGTGAATTGTGTTATATGGACCCTTCGTCACTGGTATCTATACCTATGTATAGGCTGGATGTTGATCATAAAACAGTACCTAAACAAATTTGAGTAATAGTACCTAGTAGCCAGTAAATATGAACTGTGAATCATGGGTGCATTCGTTTGCGGAACAAGACGTAGGTAAGCAGTTATATGGTTTAATACCTACGAGAACTTATCACGTCATACCTAATGTGGCTGACTAATGGATTAGGGCATCAGCTGATGCAAGTCTTGCAAGGTTTGAGGCATTGCAATATATCGTTTTGCATTTAACATACTCGTTAAGAGAGCTACTATTGTCGATGCTGTGCAGTGGGTATAATTACACTAGTTAACAAAACATACTATAAAATACCGTTTTCAAAAACTAAATAAACACCTATAGCAAACCAGACATTAAGGATTAATAAGTTTTTTGTGTAAAATATATTTTTCAATACAATACAAGCTTTTATTAAATTAGTGATCGTACCCGTGTGCTGATCAAAATGAGCCTAAACACGGCCAGTCTACTATTATCCATCGAGGAGTTCCGTTGTCGACCTTCCGTCTCCGTCATTAGATCAGCTCTCTGTCACCATTATATTGTATTGTCATCGGAACTTGACAGGTATGCCAAATTTCAGCTCAATTGGATACCGGAAAGTCACCCTTATCGCCACCCATGAAATACTTATTATCATGGAGTAGTTCCAATAGCCATCTCTGGTCTTCTTCATCAGTTCCACTTTACCAAATGGCACTTTCTGAATGCCATGTGCACTGACTTGTTGCTGAAAATTCTGAAATCGCTACCTATGTGTGCTTATAATATTTGAGGAGTTCCCTGAATTCCTCATGGATCCCATCATCAGAACCAGATTTTGATGAAAATGGGGCCAATCTGGAACAACATCGTGACAGTTAAAAAAAAACAAATTGGTTCATAAATGACGGAGATATGATGGAACAAACATAAAAAAACACGAATTGAGAACCTCCTTTTTTTGAAGTCTGATATAAATCAACTTGCAATTTGATAGTCGGGATACCGAATGCAAAACACAGACAAACCATTACTAGGCTCTCAGCTAATATTAACCTGCACTTGCTCAGCGGGTAGAGTAGCTATTGTACAATAACATGACCTCGGTACACGTTGCCAGGAAATTAAGTGGATCTTTCGTTTAGGGGTTGAATTTAATCGTGATTAGGACAGATCCGGTTCTGCGAGAGACTTCTTGATTGACGGTTGACAGTAGAATTGCAATCGTGCTAACCGCATTCAATTTATTTGCAGTCTGCTGGAGACCTAAGCGGCTCTCGTCGTCCGCTGTCCAACGCAGCCGTGCATGCCACTTTCCGCGACCTCGTCACAGCCTATTTTCAATCTTGTCACAGCTGTATGTTCGGCCTAAAAATAGACTCCTCCGTCTTCTCCCGTGTAACAGCCGACTAAGGGATAACGCCATCGGATGGGCAGCAGCCATCCACCTATTTAACACCATTACTGGGATCAGCAACCCGCCTGCCAAGTGCCAAGCGTTCCATACAATTACATGAAATCAAATCAGTTTATTTGCTAAAACAAGTTAGGATACAATGAGGTGTCAATCGATTCGATGGTCGGGTGACATAGGCTAAAAAAGTGATAACTTCCTTTTTTGGATGTAACATCCGTTATATTGATTTTTCTCGAATAAAATATTTTATACGAGCAAAATCAATATGACGGATGTTATATCCAAAAAAGCGGCCAAGTGCGAGTTGGACTCGCCCATGAAGGGTTCCGTAGCAGCAAGTAACATAATATAAAAGTTCTTGGATGGATTACGATTTAAGACGTTTTAAAAAAAAACTACTTACTAGATCTCGTTCAAACCAATTTTCGTTGGAAGTTTACATGGTAATGTACATCATATTATTTTTTAGTTTTATCATTCTCTTATTTTGAAGTTACGGGGGGGGGGGGGGGGGGGAACACTTTTTAACACTTTGGAAGTGCCTCACGCGCAAACTATTCAGTTTTGAAAAAAATTATATTAGAAACCTCAATATAATTTTTGAAGACCATAGATACCCCACCCCACACGTACGGGTATGTTTTTTTTTTTCGAGTTTCTATTTTAAGTAACCCCATTTTTTTTTAGTTTTTTTCTATTTTTGTGTGAAAATCTTAATGCGGTTCACAGAATACATCTACTTACCAAGTTTCAACAGCATAGCTCTTATAGTTTCGGAATAAAGTGGCTGTGACATAAACGAAAAGACAGACAGACAGACAGACAGACATGACGAATCTATAAGGGTTCCTTGTCTTGTTGACTACGGAACCCTAAAAAGGAGATTTATCACCTTTTTTTTTGCTTTCGTGTCAGTTACTATGTCCAATGAAATGGGGAAAATTTTGAAATTTTTGTTTAAATTTTACATTAAAATATACCTAATTACTTACTTTTATAAAAATATTGTTCTTACTTAAATACCTAATTTTGTGGTTCACCGTAGTCAGGCTTTAGTTTTTATATATTTTTAATTGTTTAAATTTTATTTCTAGGTCACATAATGTTTCCGTTTTCCATCTTGAATTTTTTGTTAATACCGCAAGATTTTTTTTACTTGATTTTTTATAGATAACACATCTAAAGATGAATTTTAATTACTATGTTAAATTACAAATCTAGAGGTGTGAAAGTTTTTTCGTAAATTGTACGACAAAATGCAAACGATATGGGATAGTAGAGGACTCGATATGCTCGCCCTAATTACATTGCACTTAACTGATACTCTACAGAAATCTTGTTATAGTCAACTTCAGTGATCCATTATGAGTATCTCCTATAAGAGCCTGAAGCTCAGGCCAAGAATTTTAATGGTCATAGAGGCGTTCATATTTGGGCGAACTTGTTCAGTCGTCAGAAAACCGCGCATTTGGGACATTACAGCATTCTGGCCACAGTATGACTATAAATCAGGCCTAAGCACTTCCATGCTTGGAGCTACCATACTATGCATACTCACTAGAATAGTAAATAGCGAAATATATCCAGATGAAGCACTGTCGGGCAGCCAGGGTTTTACAGGTTGCCGGGAAGTCCGGTAGGTTCGGTTTATAGCTTAACCAACCCAATTATATCGTGTAGGTAGACAATACTTCTAGCTTTCTTTTCAGCCATGTCTCATAAAAATCTAGACGAGTGCAGAGATCTCTTAGACCAGAGGGGTGAGTCTGAGTTTTGCAAACACCATCGTAACGGTGAACGTAACACGATCATACGTGTATAACATAATAACTAGCTATTAATCTGTGCCAAAAACGTCACAGATTAATGGCTAGTTACTACGCAATACACGTACACTCGCCGTTACGATCATCGTTACGATGGTGTGTGTAAACTCGGACTTGCCCCTCTGATCTTGTACTATATAACAAAAAGTTCGTAACATCCCCAACCCGCACTGGGCTAGCGTATACAGCGGATTTAAAGCTCATTCACTCTTGGCGAGAGTAGGCCCCGGGCCAGGCTGATTATCTTTATTTTTCCCCTTATTTGGAAATAAATTTCTTATTTGTGAATAAGAAAAAAAAAATTACTTACCTATCAAAAACCTACTGAATCACTAGACGTGACAAATCGCATCACCGATTTGAGAATTGATGAATGTCTGTGTATGACCGATAATACCAAGTCGGTGTCGATATTGAAAAGGCCTATACAGGTAATAAGAATAAGACACAAAAAATAAGACGTAAAGAAAAAACCAATGAATGCGAAATGAAGTCACTCACTACGCCGCTTACGCATTCCATGCAACACAATTGCATTCAAGAATAACATAAACACAGATCATTACTGTTATGCCTGCAAGGGTAAGGCGGACTTCATTTCCACGAACAATCGACTGACAGGTTCTGTGAAAACAAACCCCAATAAATTTATGATAATTGGAAATACATAAAATATCTGAGTGGATGCTGGGTATACGTAAGCACCGATACTGGTAGGCACGTCTGCATATGTGCAAATGAATTGGCGTGGCGTACGGCGAAGGACGTGGCCGCATTCCTCACCGTACCATCACCACTACATCCGAGATGACACACATACCCACACGTACTAGTCCCTGTGTGTGCGCAGTGCAACAACACATTAGCTTCCAAGTACGTATGGCCTTTGCACGCTGCTGTTGGGCTCTCGGTACCGCTAGTACACTGGAATTTCTTATTACGATGCAACATGTTGCATTCAGAGAATAGCTTCGCTGCAGTTAGCCGCATGCTGGCCGCAGGACCGCTATCTCGACGTTCATCGTGTAAAATAATATAGGATCGATTAACCGTTGTTACGATGGATAAAACAGAATATCTCCGAAGCGGAAACTGTGTACGTTGGCAAGCGCTAATCTCGCGAACAGCCCCCGCCAGAGCGAATCGCATACAAATGCACCGCCAGAGCAAAAACTGCTGAATAATATCACTGCACTCGTGCGAGATCGCTCCACACGTAATGATAGAGTCACGGAACGCTCTATGCATTTTACAACATCATCTTGCGCATTAATCTTCGAGAACGTTATAGCACAGTTGTATTTTAAAAGAGATCTAATGAAGAGAGATCAGATGTCGCAGGGTTTCCATGTTTGATACGGATAGCAGACCATTCCGGATCGTAAGTATTTATTGCTGATCCGAGCCAACTGCGTCACTTTACTACGACTCCGAGTGCTTTATATACGTGTCTTACTTGGACAAACTTCGTCCTCATCGTCTCCACCTATAAGCTACCAAGTACCAACCTTTCGTAGGTAGAGAAGGCTAAATGTTTTCTGTGCAGCACTTCTAAAAACGAGCAAGAAAGTCTGTATGTAGGTATTTATACTAAGCAATGCAATTTGAGACGCAGCTGATTTTGCGATGGTTTTATTGCTGAAGCGCTCGCTACACATGTCATGTGTGTTTATTTATGTATGCCTATCGTCGCATTTGGCATTTGCAAAGTGTATTATACCGTTTTCGCCGAGACGTAGACGGTAAAATTGCGTATAAAGTTACTGACCTGCCGCAAGGAAAACGCTCGTTTTAATATTGGTACCTAGGTACCTTATTTACAAAATTTCGTGGAATCGCTCGGCAATTTGCTACGAATTAGGAAGTTCGCAGACATGTTATGGACCTTTAAATTGTTAAAGTAGCATTTACGTCGTAAACTTTGGAATTGGGAAATTCAATAGCACCTGCTTTTGAAGTCGGAATACTTGCTAGACATAACTAAAGTATATTAATTGGTCTGTCACAGCTTAGAGCTACAAATTATTAACATTGCTGGGCGGGGTCGGTACTTATCCGGGATTCCGAGACGGCTGCGCTAGTCACAGAGGCTTTGTTTGCGGGCACTGCTAGCTGGTAATCAGCCCCCCAACCCCCCGTTTTGCCTGTTTGCCCCCTGATTACTACAAGTTCGACTCTGACTAGTTGAAGTGTCTGTCGGCTTCTAATTTGCGGAGACGCGGTCGATGGGAATGATTGACCTCGGAGCACTATTGCTTTCACAAGGATTTTCACTTAGTTACTTAGCTTTTATACGCCTTTTAGATGAAAGAGGTGGCGTGTTACAAGGTTTTATTGGACTGGACTCATGTTTATTCGTGTGCTTCAAATCTTGCAAACAGATTTTAACGAAGTTCTCGGTATCCGATTGAGTTGAATACAATTTCAACCTGTAAAATTCAGGTGACAATACAATATTGTGGTGGAAAATATATTTTGGTTGTCTTCTACTAAAGCCTGTTATTGATTTAGGTTCCTTTATAACTCAATAGTTATTTAAGGGTGATGTTTACAAGCTTCTATTCATAAAGGGTGATTTTGAGTAATTCCTAAAAGTGCGTGCATTGATATTAAAAGTTATAGGTACCTACTAGTATAATCTTAACATGGATTGTTTGAGGTAAATGTTAGACATTATAACTACATAGGTACCTACCAAAAACGAGCTAAAAACCTAAACCTAGTCAAAGTTTTTGCAAAAACTCTGAGCTAAGATTTTAGGTGCCATAAAGAAAGAGCTAAATGTTGGTTCACGGTAACACCGCAGGGCACTAGGATGGAAATAAAGCTAAAACGATGGAGCTAAAAGCCAAAAGCACACGAGTGTAAAATACTTACGTCGTCTTCCGCTGCTCTCAGTAAATCTCCACTTTATTTACTGGCTCTTTCTATAAGTCGAGGTTCTTGAGACCAATTTTATTGCCTCTTATTGGCTAGTCTTAGCGACTACGTTAAGGCTGGTGTATCGCCATCGCCCGTGACATAAAGTTTGAGAGTTACACAAAATTTAGCGTGCTCTCAAAATATATGTAAATAAAACTTTTAACCTTGGAGTAATTCGGATAAGATTGAAGCATAAAACAATAGCTTTCCAATAGAATATAATAGAAATTACTTATTTGAACCAACATCCATAACAACATTACAAAAGAATAAACAAACTAGATCAGAACTAAATAACATCACCTGGTAAGCAAAAATGCTTACCTATAGGTAAGCATTTTTGCTAACCAGGTGAATACGTATAGACATATCTACTTACTGGTGGACTAGTTTAGAAAATAATGTACAGCTTTGTGTGCTGGTGAAAAAATACTTTAGCTCAGCAAATAGGTACCTAGGTAATACTTGCACGTTGCTATGCAGAGCTAATGTTCTGATGACCTCACGGACATCTTGACATGAGTCAGAGTAGCACCCAGCTACGCTATGACTATGACGTAAAATAATGGATTACCCGGACTTGTTAGTAAAATTCGTTGGTATAAGATTTGTCCTGGCTAGCTTTATTACTGGAAGAAAGCGAGCAGAGTTAGTACCGGGAAGCAATGGCGGCGATGAGCTCACCACTTGTCATGTCTATATTCCAACCTTTTCGGGGAAAAAGGCGTGTGTTAATGTATCTATACTTTATGTAGGTAGGTATAATATAGATAATTACTTATTCTCATTTTTTGTTGTTATAAGTACCTACGTGTTCAAGGTAATTGGCGGCTGTACACTATACGCCTTGTACTTTTCCTTGTACCATACATGTAATAAACTGTATTATGGACAATGAACAAGTCAACCGAGTGCGATAATTCCATTAAACGACCGAGAAATCAACTCAAGACTTTTGCTTTAAATAAATAGAATCACAATAAAACAAGAAACTGAATGAGGCTACTCCGCTCCGGATCGAATTAGATTTTGATTCGTGCTCGTATCGAATTTATGTCCATCGAAGTTTGAATGGACAATAACTTTATTAGTTCGGCGTGAGTGGTCTTTGCCGAGAATTATAGCACTAACACTTCCTGGATCTGTGGCTCGTCCCAAAAGTTTCTACTTAATAAACTCCTTAATATTAAGTTTCTGCAGGAAAAGTTTGATACGTGAATCGTATTCTAGTTTACTTCATGTTTTTTTTCGATAAGTACTTAGTATGAACTTAACTTCTGACATTAGCAGATCTCTTATCATCATCATCAGCAGCCTATGGACATCCTGTGCTAGACAAGGCCTCCACCATAGAATCCCGTGGATTTGCCATAATTATCACGCTTGGATTGGTGATCGCTGTATTGATGTTGATGGTGTACTCAAGTTGATGCTGCTGCCCATCAATCTCTTAGTCTGGAGGGGTCTATTCTTAGGTCAAACACACCACAGATTCCACCAGACTTCATCTTTATCATGATCAGTTAGAAGTCCAATGCTGGATATAGGTACCAGTATTGAGCCACCTTCATCCGCCGACTTCCTATGGCCTTTAAACTATCGTTGGTCCATCAAGAGGGAGCCCTCCTACACTGGGTCGTCCGGTTCGTGGTCGCCACACGAGACCCTATATTCCCCAACAGTTGTCTGTTCTGCGAGCTATAGGTAGATTTGCATTGATAGTTCTACTTGTTAATTCTGAGAGCTATTGGTATTTCTGCGGATCTTCTCGTTTCGGATTATATCATATTGTGACTATTTGTGACTCTGAGCATAGCTCTCATAGAAAAGACTTCAGAGAAGCTTAATGTTTAAGAATATTCTCAAAAAGAAGGATGTTCTCAATTCCTTTGTGATTTTTGTAAGATAAAACCTTAATTTTTAACAAACTTCACTTAAAGGAAGAGGTTCTCAATTCGTTTGTGTGTTTTTTATCTTCGTAAACTTATTTCGTAACATTTTATTGGCTTCATAAAGGGCATTTCCTCAAAACGTCGTATATTTGTTTCTGTTTTTCTTGATCCTAACGATAAATTAATTCAGAACGGCTGAGTCTTTGGCACGGCGGCTATGCCTCTTATATGTATATGTATATGGGTTTTATCTAGGTTCAGTCTGGGCCTGTAGCCAGGATTAATTTAGGAGGGGGAATAAGTTTTTTAAATAGGTATGCTTTGGTAGTTTTGGGAGGGAATTACACTCATATTTGTATGTGGATTTAGATTTCGGGAGAGAGAGATTTCTGCTGATTCTGGTCCCCCGTTTTCCCCCTCTTGTCTGCGGCCCTGGGTTCAGTCCATAAAGCGGGTGGCGCAGGCGGTGGGAGGCAGCAACAAGCTAGGCGTCGGTCGGGGCGGAAGCGGCGCGTCCCGACGACACGACGCCAACAATCCCACTCAACATAAAACTAAATCTTCCAAGACTGAGACGAGAAAATGCGATAGTACTCAACATAAGACGTGAAGACTGTCTCGAGTATCAATTATGTGCTTTCTGACAACCCTGTTATTGACTTGAAAGTGTGGTTAGTTGTAGTGGACGCGCTGCTTTTGATACTTTATTTTATCTAATTTTTACCCCCGACGGAACGGAGGTGTTGTTTGCGTGTGCAAACGAATGTTCCCATTATCTCCAACACGGAAATTGGTGCCCGTCTCCAGGATCATCAGCTCGCAAAAATGCTTTTGGAAAATAATTGCAAAGAATGATAGCTGGTAGCGCGTTCCATTTTTTCCTGTGACATCTAGACGTGAATATAGTAATTCGCTTCTGTACATTATGCGTGCCTTGCATGCGTATATGCTACCATAAGTGTTATTTTTTGAAATGTTAAAGGAAAACTGAAAATATCAGGTAAATATTCTTATAATAAAATTATTTTTTATACAAAGAAAGAACTTATGCTCGATTTACTATACTAGGTAGAAGATACATTCCTTTTTGCTACTTGAAAACAACGTTCTGATAAATCAACGTATCACGTCACAAAGACATATAATTCAAAAGTAGCCGCAACAAAAAGCCGTTGAAATAATCATGATCAATGCTCAATACAAATTAATAAGCCCGACACTAATTCAGCCTTGGGGGCTCCTTCGCCTATACTTATTTACCCTAATTCCTCGGCCGCCAGCCCTACTCCCACGCCTCTAAGCGGATTGTCAGCTTATCGTCTTACGAGGCATACATACTCACCTATTTTTTTTACAGTGGGCAAAAAATATTTATAAGTAAGTATACCTCAAGAAAAAACGACAACAAAGCCTTGATCCATCAAGCTTTCCTAGTGGGTTTTTCGAATTCCGTGACTCAAATAATTAAGTATAAAAATAGGGGTCGCCGAGTAAAATTATACATTGTTATTGCCACTATAAATCTCATTTTCGGTGGACACACTCGCTCAGAATACCAAATACTAGGAATACTGACCGAGAACCAGTGAAACAGCGATGTTTTTATTAAAATCATAGAAAGCTTCGTCGGCAGATCGTGTGTGGTAGCATCCGGCGTTCAATTATTCATTTATTTCTCTTTTATTGCTTGTCACAGCTCTCATTGAATTCAGATTATATTACTTTATGGGCAAAGGTTCCAGTCTAGACATTATCAAAGTTGAATTATGTAGATCGTGGTTCTAAGGTTCGAAAGTAACATTTCGGAAATTCGGAACGTTTCGGTTCATGCAAGGGTTCCCAAAGTGGGCGATAACTCCCCCTTGTGGGCACTGCAGGCCCAAAGGGGGGCGGTAAGAGACTCAGAAAAAAATGGGGGCGTCAAATCAAATTAGACCCACTTTCGCATTCTAATAGTTATTGTTATTCCTAGATAGGTAATTTACTCAGATAATTAGACCGCGGGCAATTATGTTTTGACAAGTTTTTGATAAATAACCCGATTTGTGCAAGTTTAATTTGAAGTTATAGTGGTTTTTAAGTAGTTGAAAAATGGGGGCGCTGAAAAATAGTTTATTCTCACAGTGGCCAGCAGACAAAATAAGTTTGGGAACCCCTGGGTTACAGTGGTGACCGGACGCTGTCATGTTTGGCCTTTATTTTAATCACAGTTCCAAACTTTAATAAAAGTTATTGATTTGTGCACCAAAACAGTAAATATCTACAGTTCTACATCCGCCACACATAAGGTATGCCAGACACTTGCGAAAGTCAGTTCGTCACGGCTCTCCGCACTCGCTGCAGATGCCAATCTGTTATAGTCATGTGTCTATGTCAGTGATGCAATCCCTGAGGCTGCAGGAACTAGGATTTAGAATAAGCAAGGCGCACATGATGACATGAACTGAGAATACGGGGTTAAACAGTCGCTTATTGAACGCGCTATCGCGTATGGATAGAGCGACCAGCTAAATTGTTAACGCAACTACTATGTTTTTCAGCAAATGGAAAATTAATAAGGCATACATCATTCTCAATCGAAAAGGAACAACTCAACCTACTTACTAGGATATATTAATTTCAGTCAAGACTAAAGATCATCTGCTAACGATACCTACGGCTGCGCCAGCCTATGTGTCAATGTAGGTCTTAAACTCTTTTTCTAAGAAATTTCTTTCAAATCAGTTCAGCCGCTTCATTCACTTCACTGGTTAATGACTGTCCCCAATCTCGCTCTTGATAATTCACTAGACTTTACCGAAATAGGACAAACTCCAGTTTTCTACGCTAGTTTTCCTAGCACCATAATATCAAATCGATAGTTTTTACATATGCCTTCTACAAACAGAGAAACCATAAATATCCTTGATGTATTTTGCCTATTTCTGCCGCAAAGCAGTAGTGCTTGCATTGCTGTGTTCCGGTTTGAAGGGTATGGGTGCCGGTGAAATTACAGGCACATGAGGCTTTTCATCTTTATGTCTCAGGGTGGCGGGCGCAGTGCAATGCCACATAGGGCGCGTCTTAGGTGGACGTGAGCTATGTGAGATGCACTGTTCATAGGTAGAGGTTACTGCTTAACATCATAGGTGGGCCATCTGCTTGTTCCGTCATTCAAGTTGTATAAAAATAATAATGTAAAAGTAGATTCTCAGGAGACCCGAAATAGAACTACAATCTAGAGATTGCTATAGCGAAATGAAATCCTGAATCAAATAAATCGATACATTCCCAGTTAGTACCCGAGCCCATAGATATTCTAAATTCTAATTTATCAAATAAATGAGCACTTTATAGTGAAAGTGAGCACGAACGTGCTGCGATCGCGGCACGAAGCTTTAATTTGTCAAACGTCGTCGGTCGAGAGGGTCTTTCCACGTCGGTACAGGAATGCTTACCTAATAATTTTAATGATTTTCAAAATATTCCGTACAGGCCGCAACGCGGGTCGATCGGGATTTAGACTCGATCCGTAATTTTAATGTCCGCAGGGAGTTGATCGAGGTTTTTTACTGTCGGAGTTTTTAAACTTCAAGTTTAATTAAGGTTGGGATTGGGACTGAAGCGGGACAAAATTCGCTCGAAATAGAAATACTTTAATATGTTGAAGGATCCTACTCTCTACAAACATCGAGTTAGAGAGGTTTCCATAAAAAACTGGTGAAGTTTAGCATATTAAATCTGAAATAATCCGGCTCGTAGGAGCAATAAGATATAATAATTTTGCTTTTTACCTCAAAATCAAACACTTCTACAGTTTTAATAGAGAAGTCTTTGCTCAAAATTCGGTTCGAATGACTAATCGAAGTCTAAGGATCTGGTTTGGAGTGTCAACCTCACATTGTTTAGCACGATCCTCTGTTACATCAACAATAGGTATCAATGAATACATTGTAAAGTTGAGGACTAATGCTACGTATTTTGTTTAGTAAAAACAAGGTTCCATAAAAATTTCACTATAGAAAAAATACTACCAAGTTGCCTCTAAATTGTAAAATACCTAAACAGCTAACAATACCAATACCTATTATAACAAGGAATACTTTAAATAAGACCTTGAAGCCATACAAGCTTTGCTTTATTTAAATAGTCTATATTTTCGCCGTAAGAGATAAAAAAGCACATTTTTGCGCACGAGGCCTACTAGGGCAAGCGAGATGGCTATGGTTACCGCGTGCATCAAAAAGGGAGCCTAATTCATCGTCCCACCTAGCATCTATACATTTACCTATCGTCTAATCGTTACATCTATATCTGGCAAAGACTTTCTAATAACTCTACGATGAGCATTCTAGCATTGATTGTAGCATTCCATAACGCCAAAGAATGCCATCTTTGATAATTCGAACTGCAAATGACTGCTGACATACCTACACTGCTGGTTCACACTCCATATACCTATTACTTTCTTCTATGCTCTAGTCCTTCAAATGTGTTCAATAATCAAACAGCAATTGACGAATAAAACTTGACAGAATAGTTTTTTTTGATGAGTTTTGCTTCTCTTTTGGCTCGGCCACTTTTTGAGCGCTGACTCGAAGTAGGTACTTTGAGGTCAGTAGTAACTGGACTGCTCTTAAGGATTTTCAAAAGTCGATTTTGATTTGTCAACAGAACAGCGTCGGTTGTCGTTCTGCGAGCGGCGCGGGAGTGGGCGCGGTGACGGTCGCGAGCGCGAGCGCGGGCGCGGGCGCGGGCGCGTGCGCGGCGCGCATGGCCAGCGCGGGCGCGCAGTTCCGCGGCGGCGCGCAGTGGGCCGCGGCCTACGCGCCACAGCCCTGCCGCTACCCGCCGCCGCAGCAGCAGCCCTACGCAGCTGCTTCTAGCCCCTATACGCCGCACCAGGTAAACCTTTAGCTACATTATAACTAGTGGTTCGCCCCGAACTGAGACCTCGCGAATACATGCGATTTAGGTAGGTTACCGGTTACCTTATTTCTTTCGAAAAAATATCTATGTTATGTACGTGAGTATATCCACATAAAATGAACGTAGTTATCACGGTACTTCATATCCAAGCTTCAAAACACATCGATAGCGCGATCTAACTTTCAGACATAATTAGCATTGCCATCTAGTTGTGGATTTGCTACTTAACAACCAAAGATTAAGTTTTTCATCGCAAAAAATTGGTATTACAAGGACAATCCTCAATTTTCGACTTCTCCCTGTAATTCTGCATAAAATATACAAATACCTTTCTAACCGTATTGACTGCCAGTTCAATTCTGCACCTGGCTTGCAGACTTTCTGAGGGAAAGATCCATTTGAGTAGTTATTGATGGCTGCTCGTCGGATCAATGGGCTATAAACGCCGGGGTACCTCAGGGGTCTGTGCTATCTGCCACACTTTTTCTGCTGCAAATTAATGATCTGCTAATGCCTGGTATCATTGGGTATGCAGACGACAGCACAGTTGTGGAGAGATATGTTTCCACTGCCCGAGCTAGGCAGATTGAAATTCAGGAGCTAAGAGATGAGATGCTGCAGTGTCTGAATTTGACTCTCAAGGCCGTATCCGACTGGGGCGATGCCAATCTAGTCAAGTTCATTGCCTCTAAAACGCAGGCTTGTCTCTTTTCGGGGAAAAAATACAGTTTCTCCCAGTTCTTGTATTCCAAGATGTACCTGTAGTTATAGAGGATAACCTCGAGCTCTTGGGTGTTTCACTTACGCCTACCGTCAACGTTGGCTCCTACATCAAGTCTAAGGCAAAAACAGCTGCCATGAAGCTAGGTATCCTGAATAAGGTAAAGCGTTACTTCACGCCAGGACAGCTTCTGAGTCTCGTTCAATAATACCTACCTAACATACCTTGCAAGTCACATCAGACTTTCCTATAGACGCATAGATTCTTTGAAACGGGCAGCTTCAAGTCAACGACTCAGTCCGATGCCGTAACAGCAGCCTCTACGCAGCACAATATACATGTGACATGCAATTACATCAATTATTGGTACATTTTGAACTTACTTCGCACGAAAAGTTATTATATTACGTCTTTTCATTCTCAATATAAGTATATTCCAAACGTAGTCCCTTGAACCTACATGGTAGTTTGCACGATTTTTTAAAGTCAAATCGATGTTAATAATCGATTTTGAACAATTTTCCACAACCCTAACACCGCGCCGCCGCCGCGCCTTCCCTATAGCTCCTCATTCCTTTTTCGTGCATGGTAGCGCGCACACGTATTATCACAATTCACAACTTGTATAGAGAACTACCCTCTTTTTATTTTCTCAATTCAAAAAATTTACGAAATGTAGTGCTGATCGAATTAAGCATTACGAAGAAAAAATACGAAAGTTTGAAGTAAAAAAAAGTGGCTAATCGCCGGCGAATAATAATTTCATCATCGGATTCATCTGATTCCTAAGATAACAACTGTAAGTTTTTACCTTCTATTGTTTTTTGCTTATATTGTCTACATGATTATTACCGAGGCCTGGGGGTTGGTCGAGAATCAACACGATGGTTATTACGGAACATACGAATACATATACTTTTGCCAAAGCCTGGGGGTTGGTCGAGAATCAACATGATGGTTATTACGCAACATACGAATACATATACTTTTGCCAAAGCCTGGGGGTTGGTCGAGAATCAACACGATGGTTATTACGGAACATACGAATACATATACTTTTGCCAAAGCCTGGGGGGGTTGGTCGAGAATCAACATGATGGTTATTACGCAACATACGAATACATATACTTTTGCCAAAGCCTGGGGGTTGGTCGAGAATCAACACGATGGTTATTACGGAACATAAGAATACATATACTTTTGCCAAAGCCTGGGGGGGTTGGTCGAGAATCAACACGATGGTTATTACGGAACATAAGAATACATATACTTTTGCCAAAGCCTTGGGGGTTGGTCGAGAATCAACACGATGGTTATTACGGAACATATGAATACATATACTTTTGCCAAAGCCTTGGGGGTTGGTCGAGAATCAACACGATGGTTATTACGGAACATATGAATACATATACTTTTGCCAAAGCCTGGGGGGGTTGGTCGAGAATCAACACGAAGGGTTAAATTAATTACGATCGCGAATCAAAATGCCTGGGGGTTGGTCGTGAATCAACACGAAGGTAATAACGAACCTAGATTATCGAGAATTATCAAAGGTGATAATGTAATGATAATGATATTAATGATAGTCTTGCGTAATGAATCGATGAAATCTATTGGTATGGGCATTCACTATTAAGCCAAAGTCTTTATACGTTGGGAGGTTTTAGATAGTACTGGGAATACCCACTGTGACCCAGAAATATCATTGTTTTATTTCTGCTTCTTCGATGACGGACATCACGAAGTTGTCGTGGCCCAGTAATATCAGAAGAGTTAGACTCTGATATTCTGATTGCACTGGGAGCTAGCACATCCGAAGGCCCCGAATATGCAGAGAAAATTCACGCATGGCTCAGCTTTGGCTGCCTTTGCTTAAGAAACGTTTGTCTAAAGAGGACAAAGAAAAGCTTCTTAAGCACAATCTCGTGCCACAAAACTGCAATTTATTACAGGCTCCAAAATTGAACCCTGTCATTTCGGCAGCTATCACTGAGAGCGCCCGAAACCGAGACAGGAAACTTGTTGGTGCTCAGCAGCAGCTAGACGCAGGCGTCACGGTCAGAAACAGCAATAGATATGCTTCTAACCCAAGAACTCGACAAGTTAAGGGTTATCAAACACCTAAGTGACACATGTCGCATACCTACTAAGCGATCTGCACTATCGCGATAGTCAGACGAGAATAAAGTTGAAAACCCCAAGTCTTTATAAAAGTTTCCTAAACATCATACCTATAAGATACTTGTTGGGATGAGACTTAATTCGGTATAAATTTGTCCGAAAAAAGCGTCAAAAGTGATAGAGAAGCAACGTCTTCTGATCAAAAAGAGCTTTTTAAGCTCTGCATCCCCCCAGAACTCCACAGACATGGAAAAACTGGGAAGCCTCTCCTCGTTATCTGCCAAGCCGTGGCGGCCGAGGAGGATTCAGGAAGCCGGTACCAGTGAGTACGCGTAAGCCAGATCCAACTACACCTGCACAGGTGAAGTACCCAGCCAAGCTGCAGACCCGGGCTCAAGCGCAGCCGTAGAACAGTTACCACATGCTGGCAGAGGTCAACATTTCTATAGTTGCTGGCAAAATATTACTAAAAACTCATTAGTTTTGAAGTGGATCCGTGTTGGCTTTAACATTCCATCTAGTAAGCGTGTAACACAACAACCTATTCCTCATACATATTGGTCTTAAGACGAAAAGTATGAGATGTCTAGGTATAGCTATCCAAAATGTACTAATTTTAGGAGCCGTTTCTCCTTGTATGCCTTTACCAGATCAATTTATATTAAAGATTTACTTGCATCTAAATCAAATGGTAATAAAATATTTATTTTAAATCTTAAACCATTGAACAAGTTTATAACGATGGAACATTTTAAAATGGAGGATCATAGAACCGCTTCAACAATAATACCAAGAGATGGATATTTGGCCACAAGATATTTAAAAGAAGCATAACTTTTTAATACCGATCGATTGATCCAAAACATCAAAAGTATTTACAATTTAGGTTTGAAAATAAAACATATGCCTTTAAGGCATTATTGTATGGATTATCAGTAGCGCCTCGAATATTAAGTAAAATCATAAAAGATGTAACAACATATAAAAAAAAAAAAAAAAAAAACTAATTATTGCCGAATTAGTTAATCAGCTTATTTGTCTAACTCGATGTAAAATCAGAGAACTTGCTCAGTTCATTGGAGTCCTTGTTGCTGCGTGCCCAGCTGTAAAGCATGGAAGATTGTACACAAAAAAAAAAAAACCTTTTATTAAATACAACTTAAAAAACACCATGATATGAGCAAAATAAGACCAGGAAATTACTGTAAATAAAAATTTACAGACGCTTCAATAACAGGTTAGGGTGCGTTTAGTGACGGGAATCGCGTTAGTGGAAGCTGGAGTATTAGTGAGAGAAATTATCATATTAACTATCTAGAACGCCTAGTAGTATTTCTTGGACTCAACAGCTTAGTCAGATATAAAAATAATTGCGCAACTTTGTTACGCGTAGAATGACATTGCGCGACTTTGGCAGTGGGTGAGAAGCAGCAGAGCTGGCTATTTGCTTCTTATAGGTATAAACACCAAAGACAATAAGGAAGCTACCGAAGAATCTTGGAAAGTTAATCCCGATATAGAGAACTTTCGAAGTTAGCCTACCAAAACATAGTCTACACTTTTGGTCCTTCTCAGATAGATTTGTTTGCTTCACGCACTAATGCCAAATGCAAGTTGTTCGCCTCCTGGAAGCAACATCTCGACGCAATGGCCGCAGATGCGTTTAAATTAGATTGGAATAATTATTATTTTTATGTTATTCCTCCGTTCACTCTGATACTTAAATGTATAAGAAAGATCACCCACTACAAAGCAAACGGAATACTAGTGTTCTTATCTCAGCCATAGTTCCCTACGCTAAATAGTTTATTAGTTTCTAAAATCATGTTTTTGGGGCCTCGTAAAGACTTATTATTATCTCCATTCAGAGAACATTACCATCTCTACACAAACAACTTACCCTGGGCGTCGCGAAGCTCAGCTGGCGGCGTCCATCCAGCGAAGGTCTCCAGCATCAGCATTAGAGTTGATGCTTGCATCTCTTTCCGACAACACCATACAGTACAGTAAGCTCATACTGTGGTGGCAATATTGTGTCGAAAAAGACATCGAAGGTCCGAGTGAAGATGTCATGTCATTTATAGCCCAACAATTCAACAATGGAGCTAGCTACGGCATATTGGGCAGCCATCGCTTGGCTATATTACTATTAGGTACTGAATAGTAATATAGGAGATGATGATCTTATCAAACGCTTATTGAAAGGTGCTTACAGATTGAAGCCTTCAGCACCCATGTATAGTTCAACTTGGGATCCACAATTAGTTTTTGATCAAATTGCAAAATGGGTACCACATACCGTAATAACAACTTCCCAACTTACAAAAAAGTTGGTGATGTTACTAGCTCACAGAATTCAAACTTTTTTACATAGTAAAGTAGACCAAACTGATATACAGTCAAATGGTATAAAAATTATCATCACAAATTTAATACAGACGTCGGGCCCTGGTCGCAAACAACCTGTTCTTTATCTCCCTCGATTTAGAGAGAATATTAACATTTGCCCAGCCACAGCACTTGAGGACTATTTAACTAAAACTAAAGATATTAGACATGCAGACAATAACCTTTTTTTTTTATTGACCTGTAAACTCCCTTAAAAAATGCTATGGCCCAAACCATTAGCAAATAAGTAGTGTTGTCGGAGAACGGAGTGGACAGAACTCTGTTCAAGGCGCACAGCACCCGCCACGCTTCAACACCTGCGGAGAACGCAGCGGGTGTTTCCATAGATACCATACGAAAGACTGCTGGATGGTCTAGTTCACCATACACTTTTGCCAAGTTTTACAACCGGCCAATAATGGACGACAGTGAATTCGCTAGATCCGTTTCATTGCCGATGAATATTGGTTCTGTTAAAGTTATTTAAATATTTATTGATCAATAAGGGTAAAGTACTAGTATAGTATTCTTTTATCTGTGGGGTAAAGTAAAAACCAAGAATGCTTTTTGTTTAGGTATATAATACCCAAACCTGATTTATGAGTTCCCTGCGTATTTTATTCCTTTTACAAAACTTTTTGCTCTGAACATCTACGTTTGGAATATACTTATATTGAGAATGAAAAGACGTAATATAATATACCGATCAAACGAATTTCACAAGTGAAGTTCGATCGATATTATATGAGTCTTTTCATTCGAAGATATAAGAACCCACCCCCCCTAACATTCCCAGGGGAAAGTTTTGTAAAATATAATCTTTAAATAGAATGAGGAGCTATAGGGAAGGCGCGGCGGCGGCGCGGTGTTAGGGTTGTGGAAAATTGTTCAAAATCGATTATTAACATCGATTTGACTTTAAAAAATCGTGCAAACTACCATGTAGGTTCAAGGGACTACGTTTGGAATATACTTATATCTTCGAATGAAAAGACTCATATAATATCGATCAAACTTCACTTGTGAAATTCGTTTGATCGGTATATTATACATACAAACCTTCCGGAAGAAATTCTCCAAACGATAGTGATAATTGCATCAAAATCCGTTCCGTAGATTAGAAGAACTAAGCGGACAAACAGACAGACGTGGATAGCTACTTTGGTTGATACAACTTATTGATAGGACAGAATGATAAGTGATAATGAAAACATATGTATTCGAATCACGTAATAAAATGAACGTATAATAATCTGAGGCATCACTCCACATAATATAGAACGAACGACTGAATTACAGGTTTAGTAGAGCAAACTACGGATTACATTAATCTGCACTCGAGTCGATTAATCAACATCGGAACTCGTTAAAAATAACAGTCGGGCAGACAGTGAGGTCTGCAAATAAAAATCTATTTACAGTTCACAAATCTGTCTGGTTGAACTGAGTCATCACCAACTTCGCGCCTGTCCGAGAACAGGACGGAGTCTGATCCATTTTGTAAGGATAAAGCGAACGTGGCAAAATAGGCCAACACAAATGCCTTATCCAATAATCACGGGTTATTTTTCACCCTACATTACGCCTGACACCACCCTCAGTCCCTAACCCGGCCCGGAAAAATAAATGGCTAGTTCAATCCAAACAAACGTTCGAGGTTTAGATTATGTAGGCATGGAAGGATCCGTTTATTTACGCATACATAATTTCACGTCAACAATCATAATATTTGTACGTTAGTATTATTCCTTACTCTGTGATAATATGAAATTTTCTGTTTCTAAACAATGAAACAATAAATTTGTTGTCCTACAATTATGATGGGCGGGATAGTTAGTAATGTATATATTTAGATAGTTGCAAGTTTTCTGGCGTGAACACCTATTTAAAACCCTGTTTTACAGTAGATAATCACGGATAAAAGAGATGAGAAAATTTATATTCTGAAATTGTTACTATGTTCAATTTCACGCCATGTCTTCGATCACTGCTGCTCATAGAGCTTCTTATATTCGTTCACACAACGTGGTTTTTATTCACCTTACACCGCAATGACCAAGCTATTCCTTTGTGTGCTGCGTTACTTTACTGCGTAAATAAACCGAGATCTTTCACTGGCGCCATCTTCTGCATGTTCTAATGAGGTGTATTTAAGTTTACGATAGGATTTACGATCGGCTGGTCCGGCTATCTTTCGCCGTTTCTCGGGCTCCACTTTTTGATTCTGTTCAAAGTAGGATCAGTTGTTAAAAACAGGTCCTGGTTCTTTGAGCAGGGTTTTCGAAACATGGTCATCATCAATCATCATAAGGCCTCTGTTGATACAATCCGAGTTTTCAATATTTCGCGCCAGTTTTACCTAGTGGACCTTCAAGCAATACCTACTTGTTTGGGTTATAAAATACAACATGATTCACGCTATTGTTTTGATCTTCGATAGTTTAACTTTAACCCCAGGTACGCTCAGACAGTCTCATTATTTCGCCCTTGCCTTCAATGGTATTTCTCTGAAATTCAAACCGTCTGCCTTCGGAGCAGACAACAAATATTTGCTTAGAAAATGTCGAGTCAATCATTTCCGTCTCCAACATTGCCCAGAGCAGCCATGAGCTTCGTAATTAACCGCAGTCGGACCGTTGACATCTCTCCATCAATTTCTCCACCCTATTATGCATTACACAAACAATATTAAGTGATTAATGTCTTCTAGAACCACTTAAAGCGGCGCAACTCACACAATGATTTGCATAAAACTAGTTAATGTAGAAGTTATGTTACGAGAAATTTGCAAGTTAACCGGCTTAGCGGTTGCGTATGAAATACTTTCTGCGAATGAAGATGTTTTAAAGTAACTAGGTACCTAGAGTTTTTTTCTAAAACAACCTCAAACATGAAATAACTAAAGAAAGCACTGAATAGTGTTATACTTTTATACACATAGCATGTTTGTTTTATGTAAGTATGTTATTGCAATTAAAAAGACTATAAAGGTCACTAACACCCAGGCATCCTATAGATCTTATGCTATCGTTACCCAAATCATGTTACCTACGTCTAAGGACTCTTTCGACACAAACCAGATGTTGCACAAAGGCGTGTTCACGCTGCACCCGCTCGGGCAAGTCTCACAGCGACACCATCGCCTCCATCCCCACTCATCCCCCTACAAGCATCTCGTAAAAGGAATTTCTCGCGCCCTTATCGCTTTCTGAAATAAAATGTAGCGTCCCGCGTCGTACGTGTTTTATTAGAAGACTCCTTCAGGATTTATCTCATGGTCGCTGCGACGACTGAACTCGTTTTTTTATAGGATTTGAAAAAGGATTCCGGTGAGCGATTTTGCTTTGTGACTATGTATTTTCCCGTTTTATGCAGTGCTTGTTGGGTTCGGCTCATGAACTTGGGATTGCATGAGGTGTTAGTCAGAGCTAAAGATATTTATTTGATGTCTTTCTCTTCCTCGCAATTTTCTTTGTCAATGTATATCAGCAGCCGCTTACATAAAACTAACATTCTACTAACACAGATTTTGATGACTTCTTATAAAACAAATTTGACATAGAAAATATAATGCGGTAAGTGTTACGACAAAAAACATTATAAAGCTCGTATGTTATCAATCACAAATTAGTAGAAATATCGGTATATCTTCTGCCATGCAGCCTGCGGTTGCCGACTTTAACTAATAAGCAATAAAAACCAATTTTATAGTATATTTAAACTATAAAGCTCATTCAATCAAACTTGCTTTCGGTTAAATAAAATTCTGTATGACTCATAAGATAACGAATGTTAACTATAAAATTGTTCGTGTAGTTCATTCAAATCTATTAAAGATTTGCTGTTTTCCATTTTGAATAAATTGGGTTTGATTGTTATAAATTGATTGATACCAATCGACTTCTGTTTTGTTTTTAAGAGTGAATTAGTGTTGTTTATTAATTAATGAGTTTCCACAGGCAATCCTAGTAAAGTAGAAGAAACAAAAATGGCTGAAACTTCTATGAACCTCTCATTTCACTACCTCGATATAATTATTATGACGATATCATTATCGTCTTCCACGGATATAACTTCGTGATCAAAAAAGTTTTATCGACGTGTCTGCTTTGTTCTGTCGTAATTATTGGTATATGGATCGATATAACAGAACCAAATAACTTCATTGTTCTACGATTTCACTGGCTTGGTTTTGATTGGTTCACAGTGATATTCAAGAACGAACTCAGGAACATATTATATCCATGACCGTTTGATTAACGAGTGGCATATGTCAGCTGTCAGTGCTGTCACAACTTACAGCTTGTTAGATTCATCGCGGCCCTACTCGAGTGTGGCCTTAAATAAAGGATACTTTTTTGGTGAAGCACCCCAAATTTTTTATCGCGCCGCCTGACGTAAATGTCATCCTAATTTCTGCGCCTCGTGCGTTACTATTTAATCCGGAGATAGAAGCAAAGATTAAAGTAGGTACTTTACTTTAACAAAAAAGTCCCTATTCATCTACTGGTGTAAAATATACTTCGGTAGCTACCATTATACGTTTATTTTTCTTGGTCCTCAATAGCGTTATTTTGAAACGTCTCAAACGTTCCAACGTAACGTCTTTGGTTTTGGTTTAGATTTGGTTTAGGGTGTAAAAAATAGTACCGCGCTATTATCTGTACGTTTGAACCGTTGACATTAGTAAAACTCAAAAGGGAACCCAATTTTCCTGAAATTTTAAGATTCGAAAAGCTTTAAGTTTCAAAAATAGAAATGTGCATAACGTAACGGTTTGGTTGTGGTTTTGTTTTGGTATTATAAAATAAATCAATCAATAATGCTGGACAGTTCACACAAAATTATCTAGCCCCAAGCTAAGCAGAGCTTGTGTTATGGGTATTAGATAACTGATATACTTAATACAATACATTACATAGATAGATATTTTTTATTAGGTATACATAGAAATACCCAGAACACCCTGAACAAATATCTGCAATCGCACAAATATTTGACACAAATAATAACCCGCAACCTCCTGCGTCGCAGGCCAACATTCACCCGCCACGCCACAGAGGTCGTCAAAATTATCGTTCAAAATTAGCGCGATTGGGGCCCAGAATGATGCACAGTGTAGCGTTATGTTACACGCAAGTACTGATTTCTAGTTTCAAGTGTCAAAAGGACTACTAAATGGACAGTTATTCATTTCTCCCTCGCCGTTATACGTGTCTGGTCTAACCCACTCGACTCCCTAGAGGTTTCTCACGCACTCAAAGATTATGTTGATATATTAAAATGAATGCGGTTCGAGGAATTTTTTTTGCAAATGAAATTACCACATTTATTTCGCGAGGTTTCGCTTTCCCGAATAGATTTTATTTAGTACCTAGTGCCTTTTCATGTCGAGAGCTTTGAGTTATAAGCACCTGTTTTATTAAAGATAGTGGTGGTTGAGGTCGTGAGTCGTGACTCGTGATAGATAGGTATATTATTCTTGCTACCGGACTGGACTGCTTAACGTCATTGTTTGTTGATTCAGACTTGAACATGTAATAGAATGTTAGTTTCTACAATAGGTATTTTCTGAATTGCTGGCTCTCGTACCATAGTCCCAAATACAAACTGACATTGCTTATCTTTCATTCTAAAACCGGTGACCCCATATGCGTTGACACTGTAAGCATAATGGTTTATTTCGGTACAATAAGGAAGGGCCCACGTGTGCCTAAGACCCTCTAAAACTTGGGGTGAAAGTATAAATAAACAAGGCTTGCTGATATCTGTCATCCGAGGAATTAGATTTATTTCGGCTCCACCGGAAGGTGAAGGACCCTAACCGCCGTAAAAACACATCTCAAACAAGCTAGCTACATATTTTTTCACGCCATTTGTGAAGCCACTTGAGACACATTTTAAAGAGTACTTTGCCATAAGATGAATGGCAGAAAGTATTAGAGTATCAAGTAATAAATGTCTTCGGTAACTGCGGTGATTGGGTATATGTATTTTACCCATCATCATAATATCTTGTTTTTGACGAGGGTAAAGGACAATACGGTTTTAAGAGAATCTAGAACGCAAAAACAATTTCATTACCGAAACTTGTCCAATATTGTGTACACTGCTGGGTCAAGACAGGGTTCGGTAAAAAAGAAGGATTTTTCCTCAGGGGTGTTTTTTTGTTGAATTATGTTAATGTCGGAGTGACGCGGGCTAGGTCGGCTACTTCTACCGATATTTAAATTCGTCGGAAGGCTGGGTGAACGATTTTTTTCTCACTCGCGCTTGACCCGAGCTATTTATTACAAAGACGGAAAACAAGGGTGGGTAATATTTCAGCCCGCTGCTTAATTTTTCTTCGTTTAATTTCTTGAGTTAAACCAACTCTGTGACTAATGTGACTGTGAGTCATCTTGAGCCACTGTTCGTAATAAGGTAGCGTTTTTTAGTGTTCTTCTTCGTCGCTTTGTAGATTACAAGAAATATTACGGACACGCTTTCGAAAGGGGTCGTAGCAACAATTATCAATCAGAGCTCGGAGGAGGCTAAATGCAAGGTAATTGAGTTTTCCCGTTCATCAAATGAAACTCTCTTCAATTATCTAGTGTTAATTGTGTTATCTATTTCCATTTCATGCTCTAATTTGAGAGGTGCTATTTCATCTTTTCAATTAAATTTTCTTCAAGTGTCTGAAACTGGTAAAATATCACTATCCTCTTTAATGTAGGTTCTTTCCCACAATTTTTCACATTCTATGTTATACATTTTGCGGCTTGATTGTTGGCTAAAGTAACTATTTCCACTGCAAATTCCAAAAGCAGACGTATCTAACAAGTGTCCTGGCATAGTGCGGGGAATGAATTTATCGATTCCCTGATTGAATCGACGATAAAACAAATAGAGTGCTCAATTTAAATAGATTGAATGGATTTATGTTTCATTTTGTGAGCTCCGGCGTGAATCTGTTGGATTCGGGTGTTCGTTAATTTATATATTGTTTCTTCCCATTACCACAGATAAAATAATACTACACTAGTACCATTACTATACGGAATAGTCTAATGACTGATAAATACTAGGTCTATTCAAAGTGACTGTAAAGGTACATTGTACTTTGATACAGAAGGTAGCTATGTTATATTAATTGATAATAGAATAGTATTAGCCATTCAATAGCTATTTGTTCACAATATTACTTCTTCAAAAGATTAATCATTCGTTTTGGTATTAACTGTATACATTCTTACAAAATGGATCAAAACTAGAACTATTCAGAACAACGAAACGGTCGGAGCTTTAAGAGTCTACACTACCTCACATTGATTAGTATGACTCTGCAGCATATGGTAAACTTAAGGACTAATGTTAAGCATTGTTTTTAGCGAAAAACCGTTTCCATTAAACTTTCTCCATAGCAAAAAATTACGAAGTTGCCTCCAAATTGTACAATAAACCACTATTATTCAATTGATACTTTAAATAAGGTCTTGAGACTACATGATAATTGAACTAGGTATAACATACATAAATACACGCCTTTTTCCCCGAAGACGATCCCGTAGGCAGAGCCTCTTTTCACAGTGGGTTGCACCATCGTGGAATATAGACGTGACAAGTGGTGAGCTCATCGTCGCCATTGCTTCCCACAACTGACTCGGCGAACGCTTTCTTCCAGTAATAATAACACATTCCATAATAAACAAGTAGCCAGGACAAATCTTATACCAACGAATCTTATCAACAAGTCCGGGTAATCCCTTAGTCGGCTTGTACGACATCCACGGGAGGAAACGGAGGGGTCTATTCATAGGCCGGACACACCACAGGGTGTAATTCTTCTTAGTCGTTATTTTCGTCGTTAGAAGGAGCTGAATCTTAACCACTATCAAAACCAGTTTTCCATCAAAAATTCCAAATCATTTTTATAATTCCTCTAAGCAGCCTTTTCTCGCGTTACTTATAAATTGTAACTCGAGTTGCTCATTCTTATTGACGTGGAATGCAAGCATACGTTGCGTGTGTGTGACGTAGCTACTAGCTAGCACGCACGCGCGGGACCAACTGTTGAGTGATTAGGGTTGAATTTTTTTCGATGTTTTGTAGGAATACCCAAATGTCTCGTTTGCTTTTTCCGGTTTGAATGTGGAAATAAATTCTTGTGTTGAGAACGGTTTGCGGGAAACTTATCTGCAATAGAGCTACGGGTTTTCCCTATTTAATATCGTCGACTTTACTGCAATTGTTATAAATTTTCTTGGGCATGTTCTCTAGTTGTTTGGAAGAAATGGCTTCTAAGCGATAATACCGCCGGTTGTATTTTAATTATTATTTTATTATATAGTTGAAATCAGGTTATAATCTATCTGTGTACCAAATTTCATCGAAATCGGTTCTGCCGTTTCGGCCTGATTGAGTAACATTCATCCAAACATCGTAACTTAGACATTTATGATATTAGAATTAGAGGGATACACGTTTTAAGAATAAGAACCTAAACTCTGAAACCTTCGGTGTGAATGTCCTAGGTTTATCGTTTCAGATAAATATATTTGCAATACATTACTTTATTGACATCCCTATCCCGCCCCTCCATCCTACGCCTTATTTCAAGATACCCCTCCCCTCCCACGGCTGACGTCATCACAGTCACTTCCCACACGCGTGCGTGCATGTTATCATGTCATTAAATTCGACTCTGTAACAAAACTCGGAAAATTGCGAGGTATCGATTTTCAGGAACAATTTATTATAATTTTTGAATGAATGTAAATAAGATAAGATATACATTTTTGTGTGGAACTCGTTATTATGTAGAGCGAGCGTTTGCAAATCAAGCAAAACCACATTGGTTTATGACTCGTGTGTAACAAAACTCTGAAAATTGCACGGTGTCCATCCGTTATATAAAAACCAGCCAAGTGCGAGTTGGACTCGCGCACTTAGGGTTCCGTACCATTATCTCACAAAAAAGCCAACAAAAAACACTTTTGTTGTATGGAAGCCCCCTTAAACATTTATTTTATTCTGTTTTTTAGTATTTGTTGTTATTAGCTGCAACAGAAATACATCATCTGTGCAACTGTCTAACTATCACGGTTCATGAGATACAGCCTGGTGACAGATAAATACGGCAAAAAAAACACGGTTGTTGTATGGGACCCCCTTGACTATTTATTTTATTCCGTTTTTTTGTATTTGTTGTTATAGCGGCAACAGAAATACGTCATCTATGAAAATTTCAAGTGTCTAACTATCACTGTTCACGAGATACAGCCTGGTGATAGACGGACGGGAGGACAGCGGAGTCTTAGTAAGGGGGTCCCGTTTCACCCTTTAGGTACGGAACCCTAAAAATAGACCATTTCAGTTATTTACATAATTACATAGATTACGTAATTCCTCGCACAATAGCTTGTTAGAATTTAGTAAGGAGATAAAGTCCAAACAATGTGTTTGAGCTTTTTGCTTTGTAGTTAGCATTCCAGGCTTAACTGATTGCAAGTCCATCGCAACTTGCTTGGTCTAAATCAGGTCCTAGGTTGCAGATCTTATCTTCATATTTCTACACACTAAGCATTATTTTTCCTGCTGTTAAAACCATTTACTCGCGCATCGGTGATTGGTAGGTTCAAATAAATTAGGTCCAATTACAATTTGGAGAGCATTACCAATTAGAGTGAATACGTTATCATGTGGAGTTCGTGTTCTATTACTGCGACATGTTTTATCCAATAGTTCACTCCGCTTATAACCTCTGTCGCCAATTGCTGATCGTAAGTGATATATAGCTTAATCATTTCGAAACCAAAAACCATGAAATTTGGCATGAATGTTGCTTTCTGGGTGCTCATAGAGAAAATATATTACGAAACTCAACCCCTAAGGCCTTACGCTAAGAGCTCTAGAAATTTTAAAATTTTGAAAAGAGTTCTTAAGATTCCAAGAATAAATAAATAAATGGTATTCTTAAGCTTTTTAACTAGTGAAATCATAAATTCAATACACTATTTTAATTACTTCACTCGATAAAAAAAAACATAGATACCATCTTTTTAAAATGTAAATCTAATTTTGGACTTAATTTTTACACGTTTTAATTTTTGAAACTTTTGGAAAATTATTTAGCTATCTAAAGCAAAATTTAGCAAAACTACAAAGGTTATTTTAATAAAAAATAATTGTACACAAAAACTCAGTATCATAGCACCTACTTATTTATTCGCATCATATTTTTTTTTGACCTTTAGCGCCGTATGGAACATCTTCTGCGTCTGTGTTTAAAGTTTGTATGAGAAAAGTTATAAAGCCAAAAATCATTCAACAACGCATTATAGCATGTATTCATTGAAATTCATTTGCATTTATGGAAAGTAGTGTCAGTCAAACGTATATAAGTAAAGTAGTTTCTTGATAAGAAAAAAAAAACAACTCTAATCTTTCGAAAAGTACTCGCAGACGACGTCAGCAGGGCGGGACAGCTAGTCATACTGAGTTAAGTTGGTCAACTATATGAAAACATCAGAAGGTTTCGGAGAAGCTTATGAGCACTTGGTATGAAAAAGGCTCTCAGTTCGATATAATAATATTACATGAACTCGTGTTCCGTTATAAAATGTATAAAATAGTTTCCGTACTCGAACCGTGAGCAATATATTGTAGCCATAACCGGAATCAATCTCTGTCAGTCCGTATTTCTCCCATTACTCTTTCTTTACTGGTCACTTATCTTCGATTCCCGAATAATTAATCCTCTTTCCCAATCGCTGCGGTGCACACACCCTATCTATCGTATGAATAAATCTTGATAACATATTGATTTTCCAAAATAAAATATTGTTTATTTGTAGTTCAGAAAACGGTTCAACCAAAGACTGCAGAAAACACATGGTTTTTCAAAATCTACTGTGCTTTTGAACGTCGATAATATTTCTTGGTAAATTAAAAACAAAACATCGGTTTTTTTTCTATACGTAGCTAGTAGGTATGATTCTGTTTAAAACTCGGAAGTTTCAGTTTCCTATCCGAAAAGGACACGGGCTTAATTCTTTTCCAAAACTTCCCACAAGTGATCTCGATATCGAATCGCGTTTCACGATTTAACAAAAAACCCGCTTTATTCACGAAGTTGTTAAGTCGACGTCGAAGTTTGGGCGAGTTAGCCGCTGTGATTACTTCGGTGGTTGTCACCCATCCCCTAAAGGGGAGGAGAGTACTCCGCCTCTTGACGTGACACCTGTCGAAGCAAGCCAGACTGATTTTGTCACTCAAGTTTAGCATACTTCAGAGAAAATTCTACCGTTATTCTCGTGGATATCTAGCGAACGAAAGGAATGGAGCCTGTTCTATATTCGAGTACCGAAACATGATTCGTCAGCATATTTCCAATAATGATCCACTGAGGGCAACGGCAGTGAGCGGTCAAGATGGTCATGTACAGATCCATATGGTATTTATGGAGCATCGACTCTACCGCCGGCATTTTGAATCAAGATATTTTTGCAAAGGTCCGCTTAGATAATAAAACGTTTTCTTCACGAAATCCGCGTGGGTAGACTCACAATGTGGGTGTCTGCGGATGAGCTATTATTTGAACATGAAAGTTAATTACTTCGCCATACTTGCCTACGCAATAACATCTTTAAAATCATTTCGATTACAGGTTATGGGCCCAGATGATTAAAACGATATTACTTTTAAATTCACAGCACACGAGACATTTAATTTCACTGAAGCATTACGTTCATTTAGAACGGTCTCTACGGCCGCTGGAAGTGGTCCTAAATCTCTGCAAAACTCGGCCACAACATGGCAACGAAACTTGTCAAAGTCAAAGTCAAAGTCAAAGTCAAAAGTATTTTATTCATTGAAATCACAAGGATCACTTTGAATCGTCTTAAAAAATAAATTTACAGTTACTCCTGTTCCAACGCAACCAGACCTAGAAGAATCAGGCAACAAACACGGTCTGTTTTTCTTTTGATGATCCTTCTTACTACTAGGTGGAGAGCGCCTGTGTGGTGCCTCGAGAACAAGTTGAAGCTGATTCAAGGAAAAAAGGAAAACCAAATTAAAAGCCTTACTTAGGTAGGCAGTCAAAAGTAAGATGATAGAGAGAATCAGCAAAAGTTCATAAGGCAGCACACACTACGCTTGATATACACATAAATAACACATCAGTAATAAATTATATGCAGGTACAGACATTGCAAATTGACAAATTAGGTGTCGAGGGGCAGAGCGACATCAGGCCACGCGGCTTTATCATTAACATAGTCATGTAGTGTGTAATACGCTTTCTTAATTAAATTATTCTTTATGTAAGATTTAAATCTTCGAATCGAAAGTTTAGAAGCACTTTCTGGAAGTTTATTATAGAACCGAACAGAATTCCCCATAAAAGACCCACTTACTTTTTTTAATCTAAATTTGGGAATACTCAGTTTATTTTTATTTCTCGTGTTAAAACAATGCACGTCACTTTTTTTCATAAATCTATCTAAGTGTTTATGTGTATATAATAAGGTTTCGTAGATGTATTGCGATATTACGGTGAGAATGTTAATTTCCTTAAAACGCTCCCTCAAGGAGTCACGTGGCTTCATTTTATAAATGGCACGTATTGCCCGTTTTTGTAAAACAAATATTGCTTGGATGTCTGCTGCTTTCCCCCACAGAATGAGGGTAAAGACCAGATTCACGAAGAAAGCAGATTGCCTACGCTTTTCTACAGAAGCTATTGCGAAGCCGCACACAATGTCAAAGAAGTGGGGATATGCGCCGGTAAACAGTCGGCATCAACCTGTTTTATACGTGAACGTGGTCTTACCGGCTATCCCACAGGACTTCTCTGACTCACTTAATTACCCCTCCGAAATGCCAAGATAATAAAGTTAAATTGAGTAAATTGCACAGGTGGCCAGCAATATGTCAACTCGTTTACTGAAAATTTTATATAAGGTAATTGGACATTCTGGTTTGGGGCACATGCCGATAAACAGTAAATCAAATTAGATAGAAAGTAATAATGGTCAAAGTATCGCAGAGGACAGATTTCCAGAGAGTAGGGGAATGTTATGGAACGTGGAAGCAAAATATAATGTACCTAGTGTACACTTAAAAAAGGCTTTCAGAAGAGAGTACATACATAGACTCACACCTTTTTCCCCGATGGCAGAGCCTCAAATGGGCCTCTTTTCACCGTGGTTTGCACCACAGTGGGATATAGACGTGACAAGTGGTGAGCTCATTGCTGCCATTGATTCCCACGATTGACTCTGCTAACGCTTAAGTAAGTAAGTCCTTAAGTAAGCTTGCACAGCCAGGACAAATCTTATAACATCAAATCTTACAAACAAGTCCGGGTAAAAGAGAGAGAAGAGAAGAGAGTACATTGAAATGAAATGAAACCGATGCTATAGCCTCATCATTTGACTCTGATGTGTACGGGCTATGATTGATTCCCGACCCGAATGTCAATGACCTGAAAAAAATATAATTATTATTGAGACACAATGAAGAGCACCTAAAGCTACTCTGTTGATATTTATGAATATGAGACGTTCGACCGCATTGCAACGAGTTGGTTGTAAAATAAATAATAAGTATGAAGATGAAAGCTTGTACGTTTTGTAATACGAATTTTTAAGCACTCATTATTGTTTTATTTATTACCAATTGTTCTCATGGCCGACTCATTCACAATCATATAAGAAATACGTATGAGTACAAAATAAAAGGTTCATCATGTACCTCAAGACTATGAAATTAACCCATTTGCTGAATCTTTATTTACAGAAAAAATTCAGACGGTAGGTCAACACAGTACAACGCAGCACAATACGATATATTTAATGACTAGAATATACAAGCATTAAATACTCATTTTTTCAGCACTAACGCTATAAGGACTTACTATGTATTAGTTGGGGCTTATTTTCAAACCTGTTTCTCGCAAACCGAAAGCTTAAAATTATAAATTGTTGTTTTAAAATTGTTGTGTTAATGACTGACTGATAATTAACGTACAGGCCTGAAAGTCCTAGAGACATGAAATGTTTAGGGTATCTTATAATGCAGCGTAGCGAAAAGGGTACCGAAGTGGGTAACAATTTTCGAAATACATCTTTTGGGTGCTAATTAAGAGGTTGAATGTCGAAGAAGTCGATGAAGTTTTTTCTCAACGCGAACTCTGGCGTTTCACTAGTAGGTGTAAGGTGTATACTGTATACATATTTCCGTGTATCGGCATGTCGCCAAGGTGGTCGCTACGCGCCAGCAGTTAGCACAAATTGCCTCAATTACCGCCTCTGCCATGCGAGATACCAATTGGATTACAAGTTCGTTCACGTTTTTCAAGACGCTGCTGGAGGAAATAAAATTGGGAACGAGACTTTTTTGTTTTGCGTAAACCGAGCTAAGATTGTACGTACCGTTATCCTTATGTTAGATAATCTCCCATAATAATGTCATCTAGGTAGAACAGCCATGTTACGTATAATAGTGCAACATAAACCACGCTTTGATGCGATGTTGTGTCAACGACACGCTTAGCACAATAGATTAATGTGTTAACTGCAAATAGCGAGCCACATTTAAATTCAATGTGTGCGCTATGTTCAAATTCCTTTGCTGTGATCAATTTTCATTGTCATTTAGGTATTTAAAAATAAACTTAACGTAACGTTTTATAAACGAAGATTTTTATAGACTTCAACATAGTCAGGGTCAGATAAAATAGCGGTCTGTCAATATGTGCGGTTGCATCTACGCTTTGGAGTAGAGTTCTGGGTGATAATCGGAAAGAGTTGTATAAAAAGAACTCGAAACTGAATTGATAGCATATACTTATACTTATTACTAGCGTAAGGCCAGGCAGGACGGAAGACTGATAAAACTACTGGCAATTTTTTGGTGTCAAAATCAGATGCGAGGCACTAACGAGAACTAGTCTATGACTAAGTTCGTAGTTCGTAGTTCGTTCGCTTGTGTTTGGTGTTATGATAAAATGCAAAGTTTGTAGCTAGACCTCATTTTGATATTTCAATCTATGATTGATAGAATAAACTTACTGCTTCATTTGTTTGATTTTTTATTTGTATTTTATAATACTACCAATTACTCGTATAATTTTAGGCCCTTTTCAGGGTCAACATACTTTAACCTGGTTACTGACATAACGCAAAGTGACCAAGAAAGAACTTGTGATATAGCGCACTTTCACATGTTGTGAACGCTGAACAGAAAAAAAACTGGCTAAGCCTTATCACTTTCCAGATAACTTTGGTTTAATTAAACCAAATTCAAACATTTATACGACAACCAATATATCTTACAGTCATTAGATTCTCGTTAAATAGTTGTATATCGAACCAAATTGCTATTTCTAGTCGACCGCGAGCTTCTTCGTTAATTTAAACTAACTGTTCACGAATATACAATGTTTACCGATGCCTGAACACGTGCCACTGCGTGCCGATCAATATTAAAAACTACCGGAAAATAATAAAGCTCATTATTGCTTAGACTACATCGAATTTCCCGATTGTAGTACGCGTAAAGTTGTAATATGTATAGGGAGGTAGAGCGAGACGGATTACAAAAACCACGCAATAGAGCTCGTACGTGATTGTGAATATTGCTCTTTAGAGAGAAAACTCATGGCTTGATTGATTGCGATTCCCACAACCAAGGGCCCTAGACGGTCACAGAATTACCGCGCTCATATAAATACGACCATACGATACCAGTTACTTTTTCTCAACGCCTGATAACGCTGAGCGTGCCACGTTTCTAGGAATGTTCACTCAATTTTACATAAAATAAAATCAGCTATAATTAGAATACTTATGTCCTAAGTTTATGGTATTCTATTTCACGGTCAATACGGCATTACTACCGAAGTATGTGGAAAGCTTGGCAGCCGTATCAAACAGAACCGAGATGAGCTACTGCGCAAGTTTACGAAACTACTTATATACAGCACCATAAAAAACACAGTTTCAAGGTCTAAGTAGAAACAAAATAATCACGATAATCGACGTTTCGATGGCTTCTTCGACAAAGCTCCACTTATTTTACTTCACGACGCCGAAAAGTTTTATTTTATTGGAAAAAACGCCGAACGCGAATAGGAGACCAGAGTCTTACAAGTGGTGCGTGCTCCGAATCGGCATGCGTTCATTACTCCCCTCGTCATTACTCGGCTAAATAACTAATAGCTTTCTAACACCAGCACAGTTATTTTCAATGGAAGTACCTTCATAGTTACGAGCACGCTACTCCGTACGCCATTTCACGTCCAGACGAGGACTTATTAACACTTCTGGTCGTAGGGGATAAGGAATGAACCGGACCTTCGGAGAGATTTGAAGGGATGACATATTGATAACACCGACACCTATAAGGATTTCGCAAAGGTTACTCGAAAAACATATTTATATTTCGCAGGTAGAAAATAGGTACATATTGTAGTAGATAAACTATTTTCTTGAAATAAAATGAACGAAGCAGAAGCCAGATCGTAATACAAATGCCTCGTTCATTTCGCAAGTTGGGCATTTGGAACAAAATTTAGAACTTAGAAGTAACGAAAAGAGCAATCCAACGCAGAAGTTTGAAACAAAATGGAACAGCTAGAGGGAACTTCTAACCATTCCTATCGTTCCAATTAGAATTGAAATATCGCCGCTGCTCAAGATTTATTGGCGCTGTTCGGTATCAAATTCTAACTTGATTTAGTATCGCTTTTAGCAAGAACTAAGTTACGGTCCAACCTACGTATTTTTGCAATTTCACTTGAGGCTCCGAATTAAAAGCATCAAAATTTTGTCTCTTGGATACCTATGCGAATTTAATGAGGAGTAGATTAATTTTTACCAAATTTTGTTTAACTTGCTTTCCTGTCTGCCAGTGGGTGACAAATCTTGTAATAGAATTTTAAATCAGTTCCATCCAACCGATTAATCTGAAATTTTGCATACCTGTTAAGTACCGATGACAATAAAATATTATAGTCACAGCGATCTGATCTGATGATGGAGACGGAAGGTGAAAAATGGAACTGTCATCACACTTACTCAGAGACATCATCAGACACTACTATTCATCAACGGAACTCCTCGGTGATTAATAGAAGCCTGGCTGTGTTTGGGCTCATTTTAAACAGCTTTTTATTCTCCATCCAAAGTTTGTCTGGAAGGAATCGCTTCTAAGCGATAAGATGGCCCATTGTCCTTATAATTACGTAGTTAAGTTTTGTTTCTTTTTTTATTTATTAAGGTGAACAATAATGTATTTTCTATTCTACTCTATTCTATTCTCACGGTTCCTATCACTAATTCCGGAAAAGCTTGTTATGAAAAATATATCTTTTAACAAAAAAACTTATTTTCTCGTAGAAACATAGCTTTGGCTGTTGACTTGCAATTAAAAACTTTTTAATATATAACCAAACTTAAACAGTTTACTCTTTTGTTGCAGTACTCTGGTGCGACGATGGGAGGCGGTTGTGCGACGACCGGAGCGCGGGTGCCTACCGCTGCTTCTCCAGCGAACACGGCGTCTTCATCATCATCCAACACGGGCTCGGCTGGCGGCACTCGCTCCACTAGCCTGAGCACAGCCCCGCCGCCGCCGGCCTCGTCTGCTTCTACTGGGATTGGCGGTGAACAACTCAGCCGTACGAATCTGTACATCCGAGGCCTTAACCAGAACACTACCGATAAGGACCTAGTCCAAATGTGCCAGATGTATGTACTATCAAATAACTATACCTACTGATAAGCGGGTAGTGATTGATTTTTAATAATTGATTGTTTTATTTTCAGGTATGGCAACATAATTTCAACAAAAGCAATATTGGATAAAAATACAAATAAATGTAAAGGTAAAGATGATTCATAAAAGTACGTCCCCTAACACTATCATAGTACCTATTTATAACATGACATACTTCTAGTAATAAATCTGTGCATAGTTTCACGTATGTATTAAAGTTTTTTTTTCTATTAACTTTCGAATAGATTCTGCATCTATAACATTTTAACTGACTTAAAAAAATATTAATATTTTCTAGAATACCCATATACCTCCTTCATTAATAATCCATCTATGGTGAGACTTTTTTCCAATATATGCACGAACACTAGATACATTATAATTGATTCATATTTATGATATTCCGCATTCTTATGATATTTATTTTATATTTCTGATTGTTATTTATGTAAGTAGATATTATCATCTTCATTATTGCACCAAAGCACAGATGATGATAAGTTTTACATCCTCAAAGTTATGCACAGTGTACCTACCTATTTATGATGTCTGTCACAGTGTTCAATTATTTCGAAGTCACTTTCGATTCATCACGCTACTTTCGAGTAGGCAAAATTCGTGCTCATTAGCCACATGTTCAATATTTTATGGTTGTTTTTAAGAATTAGAAGTAATACAGCATGAATCACCAGAGTAACAGAAAGTTTCCTACCGACACGAAAGGCACCCGCGCACTATTTCATGAACCTTTACTTTGTTTTCGCAGGTTACGGTTTTGTAGATTTTGAAACAATCGCCTCTGCGGAAGCCGCGGTAAAGGGATTACAAGCCAAAGGTGTTCAGGCCCAGATGGCTAAAGTGGGTATCTGGTTCCTGCGTAGACTGAACCGTGTACGTTGTGCATGCAAGTAATACTATTTATGACTAACCGCCTGCTCCTAATCCGCTCTATCTCTCTCCTCTAACCTTCCATGACGTAACACACTCCCTGGATTCCATCCGACATGTAATGGATTAAATAAAACAATTTAATGAAAGGGGGAAGGCAAGTGTGAAATTAAAGCGCAAAGTTACGCAAGAATACCGCTCGAAGCGAATAAAACGGAAATACACATTATACAAGTCGCCAAGTCACAAGTCGTGTCTTATAACTGTTACGAGGTACCTGAAAGCATAACGATGCTTTAGCACCTTTTCTAATTTATTTAGATTGTCCCAACATTTGCCCTCTGCCATTAGTCCCATCCCGAGCTCCCTCTACCCTTACTTATAGCTTTAGTATACTATACCTATCTCTTGAAAAATGCTGTAAAACTTTATTGAGCATTAAAACTTGGAAGCCGTGTTCTTGTAAAAGTTGCTAGATTTGAGAGTTTAATGCATACTTGTAGCGAGTTTCCTGCCCTATTGAGGTGAATAGTCTACCAGCAAGATAATGCCTATTTTTGTTTGATTCAATAGATGTTTGAAACTGTCTAGTTGAAGTAGGTCCTGTGTAGATCATCGACTTATATGGGCGAATCATAATTTAACAATGTCACGGTGACATCTCATCGTCACCGGATTTTCCGATCACTCATTGTCAGGCCATTTGGGGAACATCGCCAGTGGTATTTTGGTGCGTGTTCGTTGGTACAAACAGACCGATCTAACACTATTGTGTTGTAAGTATTCATTCCTTCAATGGTGCCGATCCGACGCAAACCAATAACGCTTACTAATCTATACTTCAGACATTTCATCCTGTTGGTTCTATCTTGTCGTTTGCTTCAGCGTTAAAACAATGTATTCGCTACTGGGCTCGGGTATTCTATGCTTTCGATATTAAATTAGTGTGTATGCGACTTTAACTAGCTTCATAACCTCTATGCTGATGTATACTGCCCATGTCGTTGATAACACCTACATACGTAATGTTATATAGTATATTAGATCGATCTGCTGATTACGTCAGAGCTGGCTTCAGTGTCTAGATAATCTATGCGGGCTTCAGCTAATTTTAACATTCTCAGAAACACTTCGATACATTTTGATAATGACTAACGCTTGATAACAATTTTAAGGCGAAAGTTTAGTAAGTTATTCTTAATTTAGTTCAAGAGTAAGGTATATAAAATACGATTTATAATTAGTAAATTGTAAATAGAACAAAGATCTTCATTGGCTCTTGAGACATAAAGTTACTTGGCAAACTGTCTCAAGGAAAATCAAAGGTATTGTTATGTCTGAAAGAAGATTCCTTTTTCAACTTTAGCATCAATTTCAAACACAAATTTTGTGGTCCCTGTCTATTTTGATGAACTGTTTATACTTTAACTTAAAAAAAACAATAAGTATTTTTACAATATTTTAATAATAACCCCCAGTTAGTTAAACTCAAAGTATAGATAATTTGTTTGGACGACAGAACGATTGCTACACATGCTTTTAATGGCGTTTCCAGCAACAAGAACAAGATCCAACGAACTTGTACATGGCCAATCTGCCGCCGCACTTCAAGGAAAACGATGTAGACCAACTGCTGGCCAAGTTCGGCCAAGTTGTGTCGACGAGAATCCTGCGTGACACTTATGGCCAGAGCAAGGGTGTTGGATTCGCTCGGATGGAGTCTCGAGAGAAGTGCGAACAGATTATACAGGTGATAACTGCTTCCTACATGCCTCGCGACTTTGCATTGCGTTTGTATTTTATGGATTCATAAATATGCTGACACGCTTCAATATTCAATATTCATGAAATACAAAATTGAATTCAATGCAAGATAATTCAAACGAATGCAATTTGGCGAAGGAAACCAAACCGTGTAGGTTCACATCCCTTATAAAGCAAAATTTACAATCGAAGATTGGAATTTTACTTCAGTAAAACAAGTATGAAATAAATGAGAACGAAAAATAAATAATTAAAATATGTATTGATCAACATTACAATCACGAGCTATCTATCTTTCCAATAACGTTATCATGACTGACTGACTATCAACGCACAGCCTACACTAAGCCTAGAGACGTGAAATTTGGAGAGTACATTCCTTTTGTGGTCTAGGGGCGCATTAAGGAAGGAAAATCCGAAATTCACTCCCTAAGTCGGTTTGGAAGTAACTCCACGGCAGCGAAGTCGTGGGCATTCTACGCGTGGTGCACTAGTAGGGCAAATAGTTCCTTGGTGAAAAAAAACGCAAAAGTTAACTAGAATGGTAATGTTTTTTAAAATATTATGCAAATTATTACAAATGTAAAATATTCTGTCACTTTGACTTACAATTGCCTACAAAAGTTACAAATGATCGAGACCTGACTCTAAGAATTTGTTATTATTTGCTATGCCTTACGATATTTAAAGAAAATGTTATTCAGACACTTCAGATATACGTAATATATTACGGAGCTATTTCGAATTCACCTTAGCATTGTATGTATTATTTATCACACTTCTGACACCAACACAAATTACCACCGCTAATGGTTGAACCAGAGTATATCTCGAAGTAAAATGTAGTTTTTCTCCAACCAGATGTTCAACGGGAACCCCATCCCGGGAGCCAAGGAGCCGTTGCTAGTGAAGTTCGCTGATGGAGGCAACAAGAAGAAGTCGCTCTACAAGAACGATAACAATGGAGGGAGAGTATGGCGGGACAACAACGACTCGCTTTCACAAGTAAGTATTACCTATGAGTGCCCGTTTAGCTTTTGGGTTGGAATGGAATTAACTTTCACTACTAATCTCCCCATCCTAACATACGGTGCTCAGACTTGGTCACTTACCAACAGCCAGAAGTTCAGCCTCGGGGTGAGCCAGCGGGCTATGGAGCGCAGTATCTTAGGAGTCAAACTTATAAACCGCGTTAGAAATACGATACTGCATTCCCAAACACAAATAGCCGATGTAGCTCTGAAAGCTAGAAATCTAAAGTGGGACTGGGCTTGACACGTTAGCCGCATTCCCGGGGACCCCTGGGCTAAGATAACTACAGAGTGGGTTCCGAACGCGCGCGGCCTCGTGGTAGACCCAGACGACGATGGCGGGATGAGCTTGACTCCCACAACAATGACTGGCCACAAATAGCTAAGGATATAAATGTTTGGAAGGAGGGAGGCCTTTGCCCTGCTATGGGAAACCTCCGGCTTATAAAAAAAAATGAAAAAAAAAAACAATCAAACGGACAGAATAAGGGTGAACACGACAGAACCCCAATGTACATGCTATTCAAGAGCTAAAGAGGTATAGTTAGGATTTCACACTTGAGCTTGGTTAGGTAGTATAGTGCTTACAACATATATTTTTTATATTATTTTATATTTTTATATTATATTACATAAATGAGGCAAAGGTTCAAATGATCAAAACATGTTGTGTTAACTTGTGCATGTGTATTAAATACAGAGGATATTCTTTAGTGAAATTAACATTATACTTAACCGTTGGTTGATTGGTAAGGAACTATTCAGAGTAGATGAGAAAGATGGTTGGCCGTCTTATAAGACATGACAGCTTTATAAAAACCATCATAGAAGGAAAACGACGAAGAGGAAGATCGCGAATAAGTTACATTACAATGATATAGAAGGTTGCTGCCATGTCGTATAAGGAGGTATAAGAGACCGCATTGGAAAGAGATAAATGGAGGAAATTGCAGCGGTTCCATCGACAAGAGCCAAACCTCTTAAATCTTTAACGAAAGAATGACCGTCGGTTAATTTTATTAGTTGATGGAAATGTCTACTACCTACAAGATAGGTCTACAAAGTCTGGATGTCGTAGATTGACTTAACAAAGTTTTATTTTCTTTACGGAACTTGGGAATAAAGCGTCTAAATATAACGTGTCTGGCCTTTTCGCCATGTCTCCCCAGTGGGTACAGTTTCATACCCAAATTAGAAAGCACTTTAGCGTCCTTTGTACTCTGTTTTTAAATAGAATTTGTGAACTTTGGGTTTAGCACAGATAAATCCGACTCACTTTTAATGTAGAATATTGTCAATTATCATTAGTAGTAGTAGAGCTTTTTTGTGAAAGAGTTCGTCCGGGGAAGTACTACCACCATATCCATTTCTGCCGCAAAGCAGTAGTGCTCGCATTTCTGTGTTCCGGTTTGAAGGGTAAGAGTGCCGGTGAAATTACAGGCACATGAGACTTTTCATCTTTATGTCTCAGGGTGGCGGGCGCAGTTCAATGCCACATAGGGTGCGTCCTAGGTGGACTTGACCTATGAGGTAATGCACTGTTCATAGGCAGAGGTTACCGCTTAACATCAGGTGGGCCATTTGCTTGTTCCATCATTCAGTAGTATATGTATAAAAAAATTAAAAAAAAAGCATTGTGTGTGGCTCAGCCATTGATAACATATCAGAAAGGTTACTCATTAATTTAGCGTTTAAATAGGGAGTGTACTTAATGTACCGCACGATTCAATACCCATTCCATTATTTGAAGTTCTGTGCTGTTTCCCAGTATTTTGTTAAATTATTCCTGGCGTAGGTACATAATTAAAATTGTGTCTCTGCTAAAACGAAACACCAAGTATTTAAACATTCGCCATTAGGAAGACTTTTTTTAAATGAAACACTCCATGCATCTGCATTGTTGCACTATTATTTATTCTGTGGTAATGCGATAATATAATCGAGACAGTATGTTCCATATTTTGCAGTAAAATTAACATAAAATGCCTTCTGGCTGTTGTTTTAAGTACCTACTGCTGAGGATTTGTGATTTTTGCATGGGTTTTGTTTATGGTGCACTAACATTTTAAAATGCTGACAGAATGTGCTGATTAATTAATACACGAATTCCATTGTCTAGAAAGGAAAGTTTTTATTTAACCTAGCGATTATGATCAATTTCAAATCTCGTGCCACCTCAGGGGCCCAATCGCACTATTGTGAAACGTTTCAAACATTTTTGGTTTTGAATTGGTTCAGCTGATCAAAAAATTGTACCGCGCAATTTTCGGAACGTTTAAACCATTGACGTTACTAAAACTCAACCTTATTTAAATCGGACAGGCATTATCAGATTGAGGAAAAATAATTAATTGTAGTAATTTATATCATCATGAAGAAAACAAAGCTTTAAAAATATTATTATTTGAATTAAACTGTATTGTTAACGAACTTTTAATTATTTAATTCTCTGGCCAATTCAAGCAAGGGTCCCTTAATCCAAAGGAAGGTAATGTTCGATGGATCACTACACCAACGCATCTTCCAAAAAAACGTTCAATTGATTAGCGCGATACAAAATGTGCATAACGTAACGATTTTGGTTGTGATTTTGTTTTGGTATAATCATTCAAAGTTAGCGCGTTTGAGTCCCAGATCCACTCTGAAAAAAATCATTTTTAGGTCCATTCGTCTCCGCGGCTCCACTTGTTTAGTTTGCAAGTACCCTTACATAGATCGTGGCAATGCATACTCATTAAAAATCAGTCATATTCTCTGACTCTGCAGGCGATGGCTGTGAGTAGCGTATACGCCGGCGGAGTGAATGCCGGCGCCGGCGGGGACTGCGCAGGCGTGTACCGTGGAGGCGCTGGAGTCTACGGCATGGCTGCCTTCCACCACCACCACCCGCAGCTGCACCACCATCACGCAGCCCACCCGGCGGCGGCCTGGCTGGCGCCCTACGCGACTCTGATCCCGCCCGCGCACGCCACGCACCACGCGGGCCACCAGGCGCATCCTAGCCACATACCCATCGATTCTGTGCCTAGCCAATACGTGAGTACTTATAAAACCTTATTTTATTACCGATATGGTGTAAAGGCGAATATGTACGCCCACTTTGAGATTTAGGGCAAATAGAGAAAGTTAAGACGGAACATGCCATATAGCAAACTGAGTTTTCAATGCGTGTGTGCAGATAACACACCGACACAGACTATTTAAGGAGTGATGGGATAGTTTGGATGCATTGTCTGTGTGACAGTGTGTATGTACGTGTAGGAGGTACTATTAGTTATTCTGTGTTTATGAGCAAGTTTACGGCTTCACTTGTTTCGTACGCCGTGTTCTGTCAGAACTTTCTCTATTTATCTGAGTTTGGGAAGAATCTTTGTATGATCGATGATTATTATGGAGAATCTTGGTGTAAGTTACAAATAAGTATTTCCACAGCGTAAGAATGAGTTCATCATAAGTGCCTATCTATAGGGTTGATAAAGATAGATTTAAGTGGTAGAGTCATGTGCGTAGTCCCCCAAGAGCACAGATTGAAATGAGACATCAACGGAACAATAACAGGGCGAACAATAGAGCGGAGGTTAGCAAAAATATCTCAATTAAAACGGCATGAAACGCAGCGACAGAACAAAGAGCGGCCAGTCAAATAAAAAAATAAACGACTGACTGGTATTTCTCTGTTTTCCAGGTAAACTGGGACAGCTTAAGGCCGGATAGTGAGTTATACGTGAGTGCTTTAGTTCAAGCTGTGCGCTCCCTTAGGTCAATTCACGAATAAGCAGATTGCCGCTGACTTGTCGGAACGTACTCGCGCATATTGATAATGTCAGAGTGCGCGACTTCGGGCCAGAAATCGCCGCGCGCGGTCAGTCGGCGGTAACCTGCTTTTGCACGTGAATGCACCCGAATCCTATGCTTAGAAAAGAGCGCTTTTATCGCTTGTCAATCGCTGCCACCATGCCACTTTGTGTACCCCGCGTCCTCGCCTTAAATTACGTATCCAGATGCACGGAAGTGTTCCCAAGTCACCACGCTAATCTGATGTTCACCCACTGACTGTGATTGAAAGGGTCAAGGAAAATAACTGTGCTTAATGTATGTCGTGCAGTGCTGTTTTCTGCAGTCACCGCACATTGTATATCAAACTGCAAAGTACAGCTGTAACTTAGTGTGGGAAACCAAGTGACTGCAAAATTAGACTAGTAGAGGGGCCGAATCAGAGCTAGAAACTAGAATTGAACAGCTTCATCTCATTTAATTGCTTGTGATTTGAAGGACGAATGTTCCATCATACGCATTCGAGTAATGTCGTTTACACAAGTACAAACTTATAAAACCTATAGCCCGACTACAGTGAACCACATCACCAGGTACAATATTTTTATATCTTGCATATGTAGGTAATTTCATGCAAATTGTGAACGAAAATCTCAATGAACTCCTTTCTCCTTTTTCATTTGACATCCAAAAGGAAACGAAAAAAAACCTACTTTTTTGGATGTAACATTGATTTTGCTGTCCGGGTACATTTCATACGAACAAAATCAATATGGCGGATGTTACACCTAAAAAATGGGGGTCTCTGATTTTTTGTGGGTTCTCTTAATAATAACGAATCGATTGACACCTTATTCTTCAAAATCGGGTGAATAGTTCTGGCATACGGTGTAACATACTTAAATATAAATGTACATAGACTGCTAAAAACATAACATACATACATACATAGACGGCTAAAAACAATAACCCTTCCTTTTGGCTTTGCCGTAGTCTGATATAAAAACACTTGCGATGGTGTTGCATGCTGTAGTACAGTGTGCGATGACTCCTTAGTGTTGTTGCTGGGTGGTTGAATGTCGAGTTGTGTCAGAGTGCGGTTGTTATGTTGCAGTACTTCGCGTCGCACCCGTACCAGTACTTCACGGGCCCGACCGCGCCCATCATCCAGATGCCGATGGAGAGCGAGCACGCCTCCACGGCCGCCTCGCCCGACGAGGCCTACCAGCCCTACCCGCCTAAATAAACGCGACCCACTGCAACAATACGTGCTGTACACGAGCCAAAAATTCAAAGCAACTGTGACTTTTACGATGTTAATTTGTTTTAGTTTTAATTTGCGGCCGTTGTAGACTTCATCGAAAGCTCCGCCCGCGCGAGAGCTGTTCTAATTTATTGAATTCGCTCGCCTTGTTTAGATGCGCGGCTCGGTTCGATCGCCCGCGCCTCACGTCTCGCCGTGATGTTTTGATGAGGTCTGAGGCGGTACGGAGGATTTGATTGTATAGATATAGCTGCAATTTTAAAATGTGTTTTTACATTATAATTTTATTAATTGTTTTACGAAAGTAAATTTAAGATTTTTTAGGCGCAGGTTTTGAATGAAATGATTTATTTAAGATAGTTAGGTATTTATTTTAGTGTAGTTTAATTTCAGTCGAGATCGAAAATTTTATTTGCCTTGAGGCATTCTTTATATTTTTATTTCGGTGTCATATAAAATTTAAGAAATCGAATTCGCTCTCAATTTGACTGTCGTCACAAAGAAATTGAACAGAAATCGTGCAATCAAATACAGATTTTTATATGCTTAAAGATTATTTTCAAATGTATACCAATTATTTATTTTTCAAAAGTTTTATTTCTCACAACGGCATAAGTGTGTGAGCAATATCTGAAAGTTGGATAGAAGGATAAGATAAAATAGTCATATCATGTGGAATCAAGAAACAAAGTATTTACTAACGGATGAGTAGAGATGGCTTTATGTGTGTTATGGTAAGGGTGTGGAGTAATGCTCCACGTAGGTTCCAGTTAAACGTTATGCCGAAGATTGAGAATCTTCAATGGGGATTAGTATTTTAAAAATACATTTTGATAAAGTTTTGTTACGTCATTATATAACGTTTTAAAAAAATGAGGCAGCTTAGAAGCAAAATCAATGAAGTTTACAAACCATTTAACGATATCTCCGACCACAGTGAAACACGGCGGTGAGTAAACAGTGCTTAGGCGTCTTAAAATGGAGTGGTGCTTTTTAATTTCGTTTCTAAAGATCTATACTCAAACACAGTATTATAATCAATCCATATACTCCGTACTGGAGCTGTCTTCCAAGAAACGCTGTCATTTCTTCCGATCAATAAGTATTTGGCTTGGTATTTATCGTTCGTATCTCGAAACACAACCGGACTCAACGGCAACAAATATATCTCGTACGCATAATTTATAACATCACAAATAGATTTAATATTCGTTCGATACACTCTTCAACAATAAAGTCGATGCCAAACCCGAATACAGACTGAATTGTATAACTAATCTTATTTAAAAAATTCCGTTTTTATAGCTACGTAGCTCTCGGTGAGAAGGCAATACTGCGCCCGGTGGGCATGAGACTTCCAAATGTAACGTCTGCGCTTAGTAGCAACACGGCAACACGGCAATCTAGCCATAAGCGTATGATCAAATTCGTATGCAAATTCTATTTATACATTTTACATGTCTATACAATTTTTGTACGTTGAAAACTCATGTTTTGACACGTGATTAGTGAAGTGATCCTTTTTTGAGAATCGTGTACTAAATGAACAGTAGTTGTTATCTGGTAGGCGGTCGGCACATTCCACTAGTAATCTCCAAACTAAATTCCACGGTTGATTTCCACAATATAACATTGTAAGGATTCGAAATCCAAGTGTGAACGCCCGTATTGGCGCGAACAACACTGGTACCATCACGTAGGTTTTGGGTACACTTTATGACTTTATATGAAATTTGATATTTTTATATTGAATATATATAAATTATACATGGATATGTATACATGTATATACATTGTTGATGGGTACGACTATATCGCAGCTGTTTAATTCTATTTTGGCACGTCAAGAATTTCATCAGAACCAAAGTATACAAATCATTAAAGTCGAGTAAGAAGTAGGAAAATATTTATACAACCAGGGACTGAAGACTAGTTAAATGTTTGATATATTAACTGTATTTTAACGGACGATTGAGCGGTGAGCCTTTGTTCAAAACCTGTGACCCGACTTAAAGAATACAGGAACTGAAACTAGAGAACGACAGGTTTTGAATAAGTCGTAGATTATCGACTAAACGTAGATCTGTACTCGTTTTGTTTCGTTGGTTCGTTTCTCAGGAAAAGGCTGAAACTGTACTATTCCTTAAATAGGTAACTTTGGATTGTACATAAATTAGAACGTTGAATTTTCATTTGAACATGTAGATTCACAATATTGAGTACTCACTAACGAACAAGCACGTAGACCCATAGTGCGTCCCAAAAGACGAGAAATTTCTGGCACCTAATGAAATAACAGATTGCCTCTCCTTTCAAATACATTGCATATATGAGTTATATCTTGTCTCAAGAAACAATGTATAAAAACCACTGCTGACTGTCCGACTTTACCTACAACACGAACGCAAAGAAAAGCAAAATTCGCGTCAAAATGAGAAAAGTGAGATTTTAGTATAAAAATTCGACTAAAATGATCAGTAATACTCCGCAGATCAGTATTATATAACTAACTGATCAAGCCAAATTTGTTGAACTGACTCGAGAACCGCCTTTTACTTCTTGAAATACCATGAAGTGCAATGTACCTAGTACCGAGTGAGCGTGGTACTTAGTTAAGTGATCGTTTAGTGTTCCACGTACACTGTGGCTTCCTGTAAATGCAGTCTTCCGATAGGTGTTTCCGCTAAATTTGCATTTAAAATTGATGTCGAAATATATAAATGTCGTATAAGAGTGCACCGTATTTATGTTAACGGACTATACGTCCAAGTTTAGACCTTCCTAACTACCCCTTTTCATTCCACAACGTAGATCGTTGTTCCCATTAATGTTTTTTTATTCTTGTGTGGACCTAAATACCAAATCTTTGAAATACTTTGTAGTGTGGCAAGGTCCTCGTATAGAATACCCGGCAAGATCAAATATATTTTAGCACCAAATTATTTTTATAAAGCTTTATTTCCGAATAAGCAATAAAGTTAATTTGATGGTAGTGCCTTCAGCTTCCTAAAATAATGAACAAAGAAATGAATACAATATAGCATTGCATGCGCTTAAAAACAATATTTTTACAGGTAATAGAGAAATTACCGTAATTCATAAAGTAGCAGTAATATAAATCTATGTTTAAACTATTTTGTAACAACTGTAGACGATACAATGTGGCTGTCTTCGTTGCATTTCCACACATGATGTATACATTGGAATCGGAAATAGATGTTCCTAGTTGTACTGTCACCGAACATTCTTGACATGTGTGGTAGAAAGTGAGATTACGGACGGTTCGCGCTGTACACTGTGACTCACTGAGAACTCACTGAGGACTCACAGTAAAAGCACATTGGGATACCAATCAAAAACCAAAACCATGATTCAACTGTAACATGTCGATGAATAAGGTGAAGTTAAGTAAATGTTTTAGATATAAGTCGTTAATGTTAAGGGAATGTTTGACAAGTTTTTATAAGTGAAAAAGGTTAGCTTTGGGATCGAAGAATAATAAGTTGGATAGGTGTTAGTTTAGGCTTAAAGTACTAGATAGGATAGAATAGTGAAAAAAAAATGTTTCGATACTAAGATAGATAGAATAGAGCCCTAGATTAATATATTTCCAATGGTCGGCGGGCGCAAGGGCGCGCGCGGAGACTCTAGCTTAGTTTCCTTTGTTAGTTTATTAAATAATTTAATTTGAATGGACTGAAGTGCCCGCGCGGCGCTCGCCCCGCCGGCCGACATCTTAAGATAAGCGAAATTAGTGAACACATTCTTAACAAATAAGTTTCAGTTGATCAAGTTTGCTTTCACCTCTTTTGTTATGTAGTTGACTAAGTATAAAGAAAATTCAATGAAAAAAAATCTGCTGTTGGAAGTGTGGATACGATGTCTTGTCCATGTCGCGTATCGATTTAGTGTGGTGTTCTACACAGGAGACTAGTCTAGATAGTAGAATAAAGTAGTTAAAAATTTAGTTAGGTAGCCTAGAAATACGAAAATGCAAGAAATAAAACTCCATAAAATGTAAAAAAAAAGAAATGAAATTGTTGGTAAGAAAGACTATTTTTAAGGGACATGTTGCTTCGTTGTGTTACTGTCGTCGTGAAGTGAGTTTGGCATAACTATCACTATTGTTTAGCATTTCTCGCAGAGAAACACAAAGATAAAAGTTATCTATTTTGTTACGAAGTGTTTGCAAGTTTGTGTAATGTGCTATGAGCATTTTATGTGACCCGCATTATTAATAGTTATGCTAAATGGAATCTAAAATAATATATGAATAAATCGAAATGGTACTAAGAAGCATGTTTTATTGTGAAGTCATGTTCCTTTGCATTGAACATATTTTGTAAGAGCGATGATTGAAATAAAACAAGCGAAACCAAATCTAGTTCATTATTTTCTTTCTGCCCGACTTCCTCTTTCTCTTATTCCCATAGTCTTAAGAGTATAGGTAGGTGCTCCATTTACTTAAAGTTACTCAACATCATTATTAAGCTGGTTTTCGAACAAAAATCTGAGAAGCAGCTAATTTTACAAGAACATTGGTTTTGTTCATTCGCATTTTTGGAGATGTGTTTTGGCTCAGTAAGAGTAGCTGGCTCAGTAATACTGAATTCTGTTTTTGAAAAATTACAGTCAATTGGAATAAAACATAACCTCGAGACAGCTTGAGTCGAGTTGGGGAAATTTGGAGGAGCGACTAAGAATACCGGTGTAAGAATACTTAGAAGGTTATTGATGGATAATATTGAATTTATCTAGCGAGAGTAAAGCTAAGTTTTACCAATTAATCCTAGGCCCGTAATAATAAATCGAGCTGGAATTCGAAATTCCAATTGAAGATTTATTTTATTGGTCTCGAGTTCGCTTTCAGAGTACTAAATATATTACATACATACATAGGTACATATATATATACACAAACCTCTTACCCCGAAGGGGTAGGCAGAGCCTCAATGGGCCTCTTTTCACAGTGGGTTGCACCATTCTGGAATATAGACGTGACGAGTGGTGAGCTCATCGCCGCCATTGTTTTCCACGACTGACTCGGCTAATGCTTTCTTTCCAGTAAGAACACATTCCATAATAAGCTAGCAGCCAGGACAAACCTTATACCAACGAATCTTATCAAAAAGTCCGGGTAATCCCTTAGTCAGCTTTTACGACATCCACGGGAGGAGACGGAGAAGTCTATTCTCAGGCCGGACACACCACGAATATATTAATCCCAATAATATCATAAATGTCAAAGTTAGGATGTTTGTATGTTTTTACTCAATCACGCCGCAACGCCTGAACCTGGTTCGATGTTTGGTACATAGATAGATTATGACCTGGATTGACCTATGGGCTAATTTGCGAGCTTAGCCGCGGACGGACACTAGTATAGGTCGCGCAACGAGTAATGTAATTTTTTGGGTCTGTATAGGGAATACGCGAGTGTAAACATGCGTAATCAACCCCACCACTTTCGCCGAGCGCTCATTACTCGTTGCGCGACCTGTACCCTATAACATTTATATCAGGCCCTGGAGGACGAGACTCGGAAAAATCTCGTCCACAAGATGTCACCAATGCGCCCAATCAATTTTTTTTTTATACTACTTGGATGACGGAATAAGCAAGAGGCCCACTTGATGTTAAGCGGTAACTTCTGCCTATGAACAGTGCATTACCTCATAGGTCACGTCCACCTAGGACGCACCCTATGTGGCATTGCACTGCGCCCGCCACCCTGAGACATAGATGAAAAGTCTCATGTGCCTGTAATGGTATTCATGCGAGATAACGTCATCTCGTCGAGATTTCCGCACGAGATTTTTACGATAATCCGTGTGGTGTGGAGTTAGAGTTAGTACCTACTGGGTGGTATTGAGGTAAGTACTTAAGTACTTATATTTTTTACTAAAAACGGTGTAAGGAAAACGATTATGGTGTAATAATAAAAACAATTTATTGCAAAATGTTATTCTATCACTTTGATAGATATCTGTAGGTGTACTTTAGGTGGTATACAATGTTATCCGATATGTTAGGAATATATAAGTGTAACAAGTCAAAAGTTTAGCCTAATATCAGTTGATTTGAACTTTGGGCTAAGGCAATAAGGTCTAAAATGCGACGTGTACATATCTACATACTCAAAAAAATCTAGATTAAAGTATTTACACCTCATCTACAATCCTTTGCGTAGTCATTTTTTTTAAAATGGTATGAAAATATTTAGTTGGACGCATTTTCACTATGTATTTGCAGAAGAAAACAGGTTATTTGTAAAATCTATTCTGTGGTTATACATTTCTGATTGTCTAAAAGAATATTCCAAACTGGGCCCATAAACAACTCAGGTAGGTTAACAAGATTATTTCCAGCTATGGGACCTATAACCCTGGTTCAGAATTCTAGATATTTTTTGTAAACAAACAAATGTCACTGTTAAAAAGACAAGCCAGTGGTAAAATCATTTTTCTGCGTGGATCATGTTTTACTAGTAGTAACCCGTGGCTTCTCCTACGTCTTAACAATTGTATTCAATTTTTGTAATATCCGCCAGCGGGTTCGCGTGCGCGGTATGTACCTTCAATTTGCGACAAATAAACACAAACCCACTAGGACCTAAGTTTATCTGACGAGTTAATGTGTAAACGGCAAAATGTTATATATAACGCTTACCATTGATACAGTATGACCATTCCATTGTAAAACTGTGCTGAAAAGCACATTCGTATTAGGCAAATGAGGAGAAACGAATGAAATTAACAAAATGGGGACCGGCTTTAAAAAAAAAACCCATTGTTTAGAATCTCTGCAGTGTTCCAAGTAACATGAAATATTTTTACTAACAAATATATTTTTGCTTGCTAACTTTGTTAATAACCGAAATAACTCAAAAATATATACGACAAAATATTGATTACTTTATAGTTTATCAGATCTGAGTTAGAATAACATGCCTAGCCTGTTTAGTGGCCTAATTTAATAAACTACCATAGAGCACCTATTTTTTTGCTATGGTATCCCCTTTATTTACAAAAAATATCTCGAATTCTGAACCAGGGTATAGCTAAATCGTTTTGTATAAAACAAGTAAATTTAATCAAAACGATAGAGCCGTTTTCAAGTTGCTCTGGACAGACAGAGCGATAAACAGCACATATCTAATCGAAAACACATAATTATTTTATTCAATTAGATACCATTTACTACCGGCAAGAGACTAGTCTGGCCAATAATTTATGGACGACACTATTTTCCAATATTACGTCACTATATCACAACATTACGACACTGTTTTTTCAATTGCGTCACTATATTTAACAGATATTTAAAGTATTTGCGGAAATTTTATGAATTAGACAAAATTATGTCCGGGTGATATTTTGTTGGCAAAAACGGTTTTTACTGGGAAAAATAGCAAATTTTACAATGACGTATATTATGAACAGAGTATCCTAGGGACAAGTTTTTTTTACGGTTCCAATTTATCAAGAACTGTCAATCAATGAAGTTATTGTGGAAACCATAGACTTATAATTTTCGCTACGCTCGTGGAAACAGATAAATCAACCAACCGCTTAACTCCCATTTTCATTCAGAATTAAATTATTGTTTTGTTGTTAGTTATTTCCATAAAACCGGTTTTTTTGTACGAAATTATGGAAATGGCAAAGTCAAAGAGGAGATGGTAGTAATTTTGGGAAAGTTGCCATTCTGAGAAAATATTTAGTAATTTTGAGAAAGTAGTCATTCTGAGAAAATAGTAATTTTGAGCAAGTAGTCATTCTGAGAAAGTAGTAATTTTGGAAAAGTAGTCATTCTAGGAAAGTAGTCATTCTGGGAAAGTATTAATTTGGGGAAAGTGGTAAATCTGGTAAATTTGACATTCTAGGAAAGTAGTAATTCTGGGAAAATAGTAATTCTGGGAAAGTAGTAATTCTGGGAAAGTAGTAATTCTGTACCTAAACCCTACTTATTATTTATACTAAGTGTAAGTAAATGTAAACCTTCACGCGCTGCCGGCCGCGTGTTTCGCCTTGAATATCCTGAGCGTGTTGTCGCAGGCGCCGCTCACTAGCAGCGCGGGATTCGACCAATCGCAGCACAGCACCTTGTCTTCGTGGCCGCTTAGATCGTAGAGGGGTGTTCGCGGGCTGGAATGCACACATACATACACATTTTTGTTTATTTTAACACGCAACAGTAACAAAATTCCATAGAGCTACTTTAACAAGTAATTAATTTTGTAAAAATTAAAAACCCTCAACGCAATGAAACGGCTGAACCGATATTGATCAAACATAGCTAAGAACACTACCGACAAATAGACCTTTCAAACAAAAAAAAATGAATCTGTCCATCCGTTCGGGAGCTACGAGGCGACAGACAGACACATACACACACAGACACGTCAAACTTATAACACCCCGTCGTTTTTGCGTCGGGGGTTAAAAATACGTTTTTTGTGAATAATATATTTTTGAATAAAAGCTTTAATAAAATTAGTGATCTTAACCGTGTGCTGATGATCACAATGAGCCTAAACGCGGCCAGTCTACTATTATCCCTCGAGGAGTTCCGTTGCCACCTTCCGTCTCCATCATCAGATCAGCTCGCTGTCACCATAATATTGCATTGTCATCGGAACTTAACAGGTATGCCAAATTTCAGCTCAATCGGTAGAGAATAACTGCTTTAAAATTCAGTTGCAAGATTCCACCTGGACAAACATATTCCACCCGGACATACATTGTTGCAAGTCAAAAAAGCTACATTTCAATGATTGTTTACAATATTTTTCCTCCACTATTTTCGCCTGGCTTTTTCTATGCCTTCTTTTTTATGTAATGGCTCGACAAACTGGCATACGGCCCGCCTGATGGTAAGCGGTTACAGTCGCCTATTGACATCTGCAACACCAGAGGCACTGCCAATGCGTTGCCTGCCCTTTAAGACAGAAAGTGTTTGTTAGCATTAGGTCCTCCATTTGTAAATTTCCTTGTGTTTTTTGTGAATATAAGAATATAAAAAAATAAGAGGTTCTTGTTGTAATGTATAGGGTGTGGCAAGATAATGGGACTCTCAATGTTAGTACCTTTTCTGTTGAAGTTAGAGAGGTTTGTTCTCAGGACATACTTTGTAAATTTTGAAACAAATAAAACTATATTTTTGATATATTGATAAAAAAAAACTCAAAAAAACTGGGCTCAATCGGCTCTATTTCTCACCAGAAATACTTTACCTGAAGTAACCTAGCAAATCTAATCGTAAGATTAAAAAAAACATCATCATCAACCTACTGCAGTCCACTGCATGGTCTCTCCCATGGCACGCCACTGAGCCCGGTTTTCGGCTCTCCTCATCCAGTTTCTGCCAGCCACCCCGCGCAAGTCGTCGCTCCACCTATCCAGAGGGTGTCCAACTCTACGTTTGCCTAGACGCGGTCTCCACTCAAGAACTCGTTTACTCCACCGATTATCGGTTCTTCTGCAGACATGACCAGCCCACTGCCACTTCAGCTTGCTAATCCTCTGGGCTATGTCTAGAACTTTGGTTCTCTGTCGGATAACCTCGTTTCGGATCTTATCCCTCAGAGAGACTCCAAGCATAGACCTCTCCATCGCTCGCTGAGCGACTTTAAGTTTATGGACCCGTCCTACAGTGAGTGTCCACGTTTCAGCTCCGTAAGTCATAACTGGTAGGACGCACTGGTTAAAGACTTTTGTCTTCAGGCATTGTGGGATGGGCGACGAGAAAACTTGACGAAGTTTTCCAAATGCTGCCCAGCCAAGCTGAATTTTCCTACTTAATTCTTTCTCGAAGTTATGTTTACCTAGCTGTATGATCTGCCCGAGGTAAACATACTCCTGCACAGCTTCGAGAGGTGTAGCAGCGACCGTGATCGGAACCGGGGTTACATGCTCATTGACCATGATTTTGGTCTTGTCCAAGTTCATTCCCAGTTCGACCCGTCGAGAAACATCAGCTAGGCTGTTCAGCATTTGTTGCAGTTCCTGCGGCGATTCAGCCATAATAACGATGTCATCTGCCAATCGAAGATGTGAAATGCGCTCACCATTAATGTTAATGCCTTGTCCGTTCCAACTCAGCGTCTTAAACAGATCTTCCAATGCGTTTGTGAACAATTTAGGCGATATCACATCCCCTTATCTCACTCCGCGGCGCAATTGAATAGGTTTAGACTGCTGGTTCTGTACTTGGACGGTCATTGTGGCGGAGTCATAGAGGCATCTCAGCACCTCGATATATCGCCAGTCAACTTGACATCGCTGCAGGGACTACAGAATAGTCCAGGTTTCTATAGAGTCAAAGGCCTTCTCATAGTCCACGAACGCTAAGCACAGAGGCTGATTATACTCCTCCGACTTCTGTATAATCTGCCGCACTGTATGGATGTGGTCTATGGTGCCATATCCTCCTCGAAACCCAGCCTGCACCGGGGGCTGAAAGTCATCAAATCTTCGCGCAAGACGATTCGTGATAACTCTGGAGAACAGTTTGTAGATATGGCTTAAGAGTGAGATGGGTCTGTAGTTCTGCAATAAGGCCTTGTTTCCTTTTTTGAAGAACCAAACTCCCATTCCATGCCACTGGAGTTCTCCCGTTGTTTAAGACGGAGCTGAATATGCGTTGGAGCTCTTTAAGGATTGGTTTACCACCTGCCTTCAAGAGCTCTGAAGTAACTCCATCTTCCCCCGGGGCTTTTCCATTCTTCAACTGTTTCAGGCCTAACTCGATTTCGTCTAGACTGACTTCTGGCAGGTCTTCAGTGTAGTGGCGGGTTAATGTGGCTCTGACATCCTCGTTACTGGGTCCAGGACGCGATGCATGCGAAGCATACAACTGGCCGTAGAAGTTTTCCACTTCCGAAAGAATCTCAGGCTTGGGGACTACGGTTACACCGGTAGAGGTCCTCAACGCAGTCAGGTGGCTTCTCCCCAGTCGCTGGACAAATACTTTTGAGCCCCAGTTTTGCTCTATCGCTTTTTCAATGCGACAAGTATTGAAGCATCGGAGGTCACGTCGTGCCAGTTTGGTAATATTTTTATTAAGTGCCCGTTGTTCTGACTGCGTTGGTGGAGGTGTTTCTCGTCGTCTCTTCATAAGCCAGAGAGTTTCCTCCGAGACCTTCAACTTCCGAAAAAAACATACATTTTCTCTAAAGGTATATGAGGCGCTCCACGCCACTCCAAGTAATTAGCGTCGTTTTCAGTATTCCAACAAAGGGCTCAGGCGCTGTCCCTCTGGTCCTCTTTTTTTTACAGTGCCGACCATTCAAAAAGCGCATTCGACGAACCGACAAGCTTCTAGCTAGACCAAACCGAGAAGGGTCATAGAATACATATCAACTCGGAAAGTGATCGTCACCGTATCGCCTTTCGCCTCGCTTTCAACCAGGTGTCAATCTAACATAAGCACGTAACCAAAGCGGATCAGCGGCTCCGGTACGTCGACTCGGCTACGGCTAGGCGACGCCGCGCTTACGGCTCTTCGACCACGGGAGGGGTGAGGGGCAAGCGTGGACGAAGAGACGTAAGCTCGGTTACAGAGATACGTAAGCGCGGGTACGACGAGCCGTAAGCGCGGGAACTGCAAGATGACACGACACAGTCAGATTAGTGTTTTGCAGTAGCGTGTTTCATACAAAGAATACTGAACGGCTCGAGTTGATACGGTGACGATCCCTTTCCGAGTTGATGTGTGCTTTGACTTTTAGTTACCTTCTAGTCTCCCACAACTTGACTTTTCCGTCGTAGCCAGCGGAAAGGAAGAGCGTGTCACGTGTGCTCGACCAACGCACTGACTGCACCCAGCCCGTGTGAGATGTGAACGTGGTTTTCACAATGCTTTCTGCAAAATAAGGGTACTCTTTAAAACAAAACAGTCTATAATCTAAATGATGAAGATTAACAAATATTTTTTCAACACACTTGCTCATAAAGTGGCTCTTATTTCACAACAATTAGGCACATAATGACACCTGTAATCAAACTGTGCCTTTTACATTGCTATTATTCACAAGTGAGTTATAGAGACAGTTGAACATTTACACAGTGTGTATTTCTGTTTTACACCTGTATCAAACTGTGCCTTTTTCATTGCTATTATTTTCTTCACAAGTGTGTTGTAAAACGTCGTATGATACACGTGTGTATTGATGATTACTCTTAAGAGATCCGAGGACGGTAATCACCAACATTACACACTTGTACCATAATGTACTATTGTTGTCATACTCTGTATATTTTGCTAAACATACATTTCATTTCTATTTGACTCTTGACTGCCTCATAACTCGCGGTTGGTGAGGGGGCATGTGGAATTCGTTTGCTCGTCATGCTACTGCCTTTTTCTTGTTCATCCTATGTTGGGTCAGTAACGACAAACGTGGTTAGAGCATGTTGGTGACCGATGATGAAAGAACCAAGTGTGGTGAAGGAGAGGCTTTTTTCACGCACAGTTACGGGTAGTTCGTGTCTGACCCCCAATTTGTCCCCTTAAGCCGCGTACGGACTGCGCGTTCCAATGTACGCATAGTCGGTTACGCGCGTCCTGGAACGCCATGTCCATACTTGCAGCTACGCGTACGCTCTTGGGAAACGCATGCCGCGCGAGCCACCGTCAGTCGATTTTTGGTCGCGCGTCCAAGGGGACGCACACGCCCGGGTACGCTATATTTGGATGGCATAATGGATAGACACGCGTATCGGAGTCATGGCGGATGACAGGCGGGGTTCGCTTAGCGCTATGGATCGATTGACCTCGCGTAAAGGTTCGCGGTGGTCCGTACAGGAGCTGTACGCGTATCCAATGTACGCGTGGACAGCATATTCCACTACGCGTACATTTGGAACGCGCAGTCCGTACGCGGCTTTACGTACCTGTCGATCTGGGATCATACAGTCGAATGTGTCTGTCTGCTGAAGCGGTGAGGATGCTGTTGTTCAGTGGGGACCAGTTCACGTCGAAGAATGCCTTGTTTCCTGCAAAATTATAATATTACATGACATAACATAACACCCAACAGTCACATACATAGTTCAGGGCCCCAAACGTGCTAATACTGAACGTATTTACCATAGCTCAAACGTTGAACGTTCGAATTTTACTGCGTCTGGATTGGTCAAGCCGCGAAAATTTGAACTTTGGTATTACGTTCAGAATTTAGAACGTTTGAAACGTACGATAACGTTTTTGATTTTGGTAGAGATTTTGTTTAGCTGATCTAAGAAAAAAATGGTATCGCGCTTTTTAAGGTTCCGTACCCAAAGGGTAAAACGGAAACCTAATACCGACGGACAGCGGAGTCTTAGAACTCCGCTGTCCGTCCGTCTGTCTGTCTGTCTGTCCGTCTGTCACCAGGCTGTATCTCATGAACCGTGATAGTTAGACAGTTAAAATTTTCACAGATGATGTACTTCTGTTGCCGCTATAACAACAACTACTAAAAACAGAATAAAATAAATATATAAGGGGCCTCCCATACAACAAACGTGATTTTTTTATGCCATTTTTATAAATAATGGTACGGAACCCTTCGTGCGCTAGTCCACATCGCACTTGGCCGTTTTTTATCTATATAATGAAAAGTTCAAACTGAAGATTCTAGCTGGAAAAATGCCTGAGTTCAAAAAAATTGCTGATGATCCTGGAAAAGGATGCGCCAATTTTTATTTTTTATACTACTTGAATGACGGAACAAGCAGATGGCCCACCTTATGTTAAGCGGTAACCTCTGCCTATGAACAGTGCATTACCTCATAGGTCACGTCCACCTAGGACGCGCTCTATGTGGCATTGCACTGCGCCCGCCACCCTGAGACATAAAGATGAAAAGTCTCATGTGCCTGTATTTTCACCGGCACCCTTACCCTTCAAACTGGAACACAGCAATGCGAGCACTACTGCTTTGCGGCTGAAATAGGTATGGTAGTACTTCCCCAGACGAACTCTTACACAATAAAGTTCTACTACTACTAAAATTCCCACCAAACATAGCTAAGAACCATCTCGTGAAAACCATATTTCATACAAAAAACCGCATTGAAATCAGAGTGCTCGTTCTGGTGCTATGTTGCCACAGACAGATACACACCCCGCTGTTTGCGTCGGGGGTTCAAAACCTCGAGCTCTCCAGTTACACAGTTTATAATTTTTACCTGCAATTTCTTGTTTGATCGCTCCAAGATCACAGTCCCATATCTTAAGAAGGTGGTCCCATCCGCTCGAGATAACTGTGTTAAAGTCCATCCATTGGATCCCTGAGACTGCCTCTCGGTGTCCTTTCAGAGTAGACAATGGCTCCTAGAATACAAAAATATAAAAATAAACTGTCTGGGAATACTTGAGAAATGCTTGCATCCGCGCAAGTCTTGAATGCTAACGACTGTGCAACAATATATGAATTTGTCACTGACTACCCCCTAGTATCTAGCTTCCTGTATCTATCTTATCCCCGTCTCTAGCTTATCTTCCGCCCGGGTGCGAACTCAGATCCAGACCCCCTTGTACCTCCCATACCAATAGCATTTATTATAATTAAAGCAATCACTTAATAAAAATGTAAATAATAACTCAGCCAGAAGGGTGCAGCAAAAATGTTTAGATTATAGAGTCTTGAAAAAAAACGGTGTTTTTACCTCTATGAGGGTGCAGCAAAAATTTCAAACTACAAAGGGGAGGGGAGCGATTCTCGAAAAAAAACTGTGTTATTGGCTCAAGGAGAGCTACCTCGCGCCTTGCTACGCCGGCGCTGGCCATAACGAAGGCGCAGGGTCTTTGGAGGCGCCCCCTGTGACTCTGCGTCCGTGTACACCGCACACCCTGCACTATAGGTAAAGCCGCCCCTGCTAGTAGAATGTCCATGCATTTCTGAGTAAGGATTTGAGGATATCCTGCATGGGGGATAAAAGCCGTGACCCACTTATAGGAACAAGAATAAATGATTGTAAAACTGTGTAAAAAGATCGCACAGGTAATGTGGTCTCAACAGTCTGCCCATTTCAGACATACAATAGTATGTTTGGGCCTTGTAGGTGGCCCAACAGCTGGGCCAATAGATAGGCCAAGGGACAAGGGCAAGGAACCTGCAAGGGACCTTCCCTTGCAAAATCCCAGTTTTTGTTGGAACTGTTGGGAACCATGCAGCTGGGCAAAATAGGTTGAAATTAAAACTTACCCTAATATTTCCATGATCGGGCTTGCTTCTCTTCTTTGCTGGTGAACTCTCTTCATTAGAAAGACCTGAAAATAATGCAACAAATTACTGCCACTCTGTATCTTCAACAATCACATTTGACTGTAATGACCCTCGGAGTAACGTAATGACTGTTTATATCATCAGCATGTCCCAACTACTTAAACCTCGATAAGACATAGTGAATAGCCATAAACTGTACTCAGACCGAGTTAGTGCATATCATTTGCTTACTGGTAAACTACTATAAATATAGTATTTTTTTTATCTGTGAGAAAACCAAATAAATGCACGTTTTTGCCAACTAGAGATAAAAATTAGTTTATTTGTCTTTTTTACGCTTTATCTACAGGTAAAATCGAAGAAATGCAGCGACCACGTTTGTATAGTTGATCAGATTGCAAATGAGTAAATATGTACTTTCAAAAAAAAGTGTGCTACTAAAGTATCATTGGCCCGAAATTCAATTTTTTTCTGAAGAAGTGTTGATATAATCTGTAATGAGCAAAAAACACCAAAAAAACTAATATCGCGCCAGAAGAGAGAGCATCCAAAAAAAATTGCATACGCATATTTAGTTTATCCGCAGTTAACACAGTTAGTTTAAACAGTTAATATGGTTATCATGGTAAAATGATAAGATATTTTCATATGTAAACTTACTGGCACTCCAAAGGCAGATGTTATTGTCCCAGCCACCAGTCGCAAAGCGGCTGGCATCGGCGGACACAGCCAGGCATTCCACTCCCTTTTCATGGCCTCGGCAAGTCACCACGCAGTCCACTGAGTTGTTCGCGACATTCCACACCCACAGCATAGCTGACTGATCATGTGAACCACTGAAATAATTAATGAAATGGTAATTTTTCTTACTGCCATTTCAATATTTGAACCATCTTTGATCAAAGATTAGTTAAGAAATTAATGCTTTACGTGACAAACCACAGTTAATGAGAGACAGTATACTATCAGATTTTGACTTCACACATATGTAATTCCTTTGCTAGAGAGGAATAGACACATTAAATTATTCAGAACTATTTAGACCCAACAGATTTCAATTTTGTTTTCACATTTTGCTATAATTTCAGCTCTATTTTCATGACTTGCTAGGAACTATAGTAGTTACAGTAGCAGTCTCCTATCCAATTGGTGTAGATGTGCTACAATTAGGTATGGGCCGTATGGGTTTGCATTCAAGCATAACCACAGAATAATAGTACATTATGGTACAAGTGTGTAATGTTGGTGATTACCGCTGAGGCGCCATTGAGACCCTCACCTAACGGCTTGGGTCTTAAGAGAGCCGAGGACGGTAATCATCAATACACACGTTTATCATACGACGTTTTTCAACCCCCTAGTGAAGAAAATAATAATAAAACAGAACTACACACTCTGTGTAAATGTCCAACTGTCTCTATAACTCACTAGTGAATAATAAAAAAGTAAATAAGTAATAATAAATAAGTAAGCAATGATAAAGTCACAGTTTGATTACAGGTGTCATTATGTGCCTAATTGTCAGTGAAATTAGAGCCACTTTATGAGCAAGTGTGTTAAAAATAATATAACTAAGTAGGTATAACTCTCACCTTGCAAATACTGCCTGGTCACCATAGAAAGAAACCCAAGACACCGCCTTCACAGGTGATGTGTGCCCGGGGATGGCCAGTTTATGCTGACCTTTAGTGCTCCAGATGTGGATGCTATTATCATAGCTGCCTGAGAGGATCCTGAAATATGAAGATTTATGGTGTGGTGTTTATGTGTGGTTTATTTTGTGATACTTATATAATGGTATTACTTATTACTTATAGTAATGGTGTTTATTCTGATACTCCAAACAAATGTAAACTCTTGAAATATTAGCAGCTTTATCAATTGACTACAATAAAAATGAATGTAGTCTTATTTAGTTTAGTTTCAACATACATAGATATCAACCCGAATGAATACCCAACTGCAGGAGTATGAGGTGTCATTTGTGGATTCATTTTAGGCACAAACATTTTAGTTGAGCTCGGGGACTGAGGACAGTCCCATTTTAAAAACATGTTTTATTTCCAAAATAATAAGATTTAAATTCTGAAAAAATCCCATAATGTTCAGGATAATATTATCTAATAGGTACTTATAGGTGCTTTATAAAAAAACTTAAACATATAAAAAATTTGTATATTGGGGGTTTTTGAGGGTGAAAAATTTATCTAGCTAGTTCTCATATCTGGGAAAAAAACAACTAAACACAAAAAAAAACTATTTGCTGTTTTGCGTCAGTCACAGAATATTGAATAGTTTGTTATTTCAGTTTTTGCCTGATGTAAAAGATCGTAAAATCACCTTGAATCTGATCTACTCCAACATGTTCATGGTTTGTCGGAAGCTGCTGCGAGGCACACTGAACCCTACACTGCACTGGTTTTTATCATCATTCTATAATTGGTCAAAATGAGCCTTCTCATGGTTACCATACCACAGCCTGATCACAGAATTGACGCATGGTGACCAGGAAGGAACCGGTAACAAACATCAGTGATTGAACAAACAAAAGTGTACCTTGTGCCAAGTACTGTTCACTTACCAGTTTCCATGAGCCTGTACTGCAGACACCCAGTCATCATGCATCAAACAGTCCTGTGGTGTAGGTGCCGGGAATCTTTCCAAGTATTCTATTTCCAATGTCTCTTCTGAAGATACTCCCTTTTCCTGTAAGTGCTCTGAGAGCTGCGTGCACAGCAGTTCCCCACATACTAAGAAGTCAAACTCTACTGCTTTTTCAAAGGAAGGTATGGCCTCTTTCAATAGTGCATTCACCAAATTGTTCAACTCAGTAGACTGAACATTACTATGGATTGCATAAGGACTATCAGGAACAGCATATCTGGATAAAATCACAAGAAAAATTATTAGTAAATATTGAAAACTATCATAGGGAACGCTACCACGCCGCGCTGCCGCAAAAACACACTTACTGTTCTTGTTTAGTGACAAATCGCACTTGTATTTGGGCTTCTGCTGGATCGTTAGACATTTTTGGATGTTTTCCTTACCGAATTGGATAATTATTTGACTGATTTTATATAATAATTGGAAATACCGCGTTTCAAAACCATTGAATTTTAGTTAACTTCAAAACAGTTTCGAATGAAAACAGGTTAAGCAGGCCATCTGTTGTTTGTCTGTAGAAGCAGGCAGGCAACAAGGCAAGGCAAGGCAGGCAGGACCAACCAGAGAATATAACGAACGTGTATTATCTATTCCCAGTGAGTCTTCCTCTTCTTTTCTTCTTATAATGGCTTCTGAGGAATGCAAATCTGACCAAATTATCTGTAGAATTAAATGTATGTAGATGATAAAAAACTACATACATTTCATTCTACAGGTAATTTGGTGGATCTGTAATATATATTTTTTATAGTCAAGTTGTCAAGAGTCTCCGTCAAGTCAAACCCCAGTTCAAATTGTTACAGAAAACCCGAGTTTTTACAGGAAAAAATCCTCTATTTCTAAATGACAAGTTTTTACAGGAAAAAATCCTACATTTCTAAAAGACACGCAATACACTTAAAAATACAATTTAAGGTGAATGCTTACGTTTGCGGCGCGAGATTATTATTTTTTTGGTGTTTTTTGCCCTTTACATGTCATCAACACTTCTTCAGATGACGAAAGTTGAGTTCGCGACAACTAGGAGACCTAACACACATGTTTTAATTGATTGTATCTCATAAATATCATCAGTTTAGCTACGATACCCCTAAACAAACAAAAACACTGTAAAAATGTGTTTAGGGGTATCATAGCTAAAATGATGGTATTTATGAGATACTATCAATAAAAACATGTATGTTAAGTCTTCTAGTTGTCGCGAACTCAACTTTCGTTATCTGAAGAAGTGTTGATGAGCAGTAATGGGCAAAAAACACCAAAAAATTTGAATTTCGCGCCGCAAGCGTGCGCATCCACCTTAAAATCGAAATGCCAAAAGCTGTTTACCATAAACGAAAGATGCCGATGAAGTAGTAGTCCAATCCAGTCCCCGAAACGTCAAACGAACAGCAAAGAACCCACGAAATTAGAAGAGAAGAAGAAGAACCTTCAGTTCAGTTCAATCAATCAACCAAAAATTTTTGAGGTTATGTCGTATGGTGTTGATCAGTGTTGATTTGTTTTGATTGTTTTGGAAAGCTCTAAAATGTTAGTTTTGTAACAAGGGATACTTAGAATAAGATAAAATGGTTATAAACACACAGAATAATATGGACATTGACCAAATTAAGTATAGTTTTCGTAGAAAAGGTGGCAAAAGTATTATTGAACGATGTCCTGCATTTACACCTGATGGAGAGTAAGTAGATCGTAAAAATCAAAGGTTTTTATTATTATTTACTACTATTATATATCCGCACGTGTTCAAATTACTATAAACTAGATTTCATTTCCATCTAAAAGGATAATTTCTTCAATTATATTTTTACCTATGTTTTCAGGTTATTAGCCGTAATCGTTGAAAACACAGTGCGATTTTACAATAAACAAACAGGAGACTGTGTGCGGACGTTGGAAACTGAGAGCTTTTTGGGGGATCTCATTGCAATAGAGTTCCCGCAGAGTGAAAACTACAATCTGTACAGCTGCTCTATCGATGGCTGTGTCACTGTATGGACTTGGGAGAATGGAGCTGTGCTTAGAGAAGTTAAATTGGTAAGTAATTGTTTCAAATCCTATGCCAAACGAATGGAGCAACACCCTAACCAGCTTGCAAACAGTCTCATGAAAAAGTCCACAACTTTCAGAAGGATAAACAGGAGAGCCCCGCAAGACCTCATCTAGTATCTAAAAGAATATGTACAGAATTCGAGTTGTGGATATGCCACTGGGCGTATACCATTCATGTCAAGTACAAAAGAAGCACAAAACTCTTGCTCAATGCCCGGAAAGGCAGATTACAAGAAGTAAAGGAGACTTAAAAAAAAAAAAAAAATGCATGACTGACTGACTGACTGACTGACTTTTGATAAACATCCTCTACCGTAAGTCCTAGAGACCTGTAATTTGGAGGCTACATTCAATTGTGGTCCAGGGACGTACTAAAAAAATTAATTTCTGAAATTCACGCCTTAATGTGTTGAGTTTAGTATGGAAAAGACTCCATGCTGATGAAGTAGCTGGCTCCACTAGTTCTTTATAAATAAATAAAAATAAATAATGCTGGACAGTTCACACAACAACATCTAGCAACCAAGCTAAGCAGAGCTTGTGTTATGGGTACTAGATAACTTATATACTTAATACAATACATTACATAGATAGATATTTTTTGTTATACATAGAAAATACCCAGAACACACTGAAGAAATATCTGAAGATTGTACAAATATTTGTTCAGAGGCGGGAATCGAACCCGCAACCTCCTGCGTCGCAGACGAACCTTCGCCCGCCGCGCCACAGAGGTTGTTGTTATAGAAGGTATTGCATGATTGATTATTGAATGGGCTACCACTGTATCATGATTATTTTCGATTGATGCCAATATCATTGATAATAATATAAAGCCACACCATTCTATTCATGATTAGATTGATCCAGCATTTGTCATATTGGTAAACAACTTTAAGCACAATTGAAAAAACCGGTATTAACTCACATAGGTACTTGTTCCGAGTAAAATCACCCGACTCGACCCGTTTTTTCAATTATGATTATCACTTAAGGAAGTTTTAACAACTTTAACCACATTCACACTCATTGCCCATGGTCTCATATGTGGGAATATTATGCTAGGCTGATTATGCTTTGCTTATGTGCTCGTATTTTGTGCTGAGAGCATAATGAGCATAATCAGATGAAGTAATGACCTCCATACAAGTCATAACATCCATTTGTCATAATTACCTCTGTGGTGTGTTGGGCGAGTAGCCTGCTGAGATGTGAGAGGTGCGGGTTCGATTCCTGCTGCAATACAAATGTTTGTATGATCTGTAAATATTATTTATTTATACGACCTCTTTGGCGCGGCAGGCGAAGGTTCGCCTGCGACACAGGAGGTTGCGGGTTCGGTACCCGCCTCGAAACAAATATTTGTGCGATCTGCAGATATTTGTTCAGGGTGTTCTGGGTATTTTCTATGTATAATAAAAAAATATCTATATATACAGTTGTGGTCATATAATTAAGAACGATTTGAAGTTCTAGAAGTTTTTTATTTAAATCGTATCATACACAGAGATGTGTACCTTCTGAGAAGCAACTAGTTATGTTATATAATAGTCACATTAATAGAGCAACCTGACTTAAGAATAAAGTATGAAATCGCTAACTATTTTTTGTACATTTTATTGATTTTATCAAAGTAACACATTCAAATAGTACTGAAACTGGACAAATAATGATTTATTAAACTGCTCGGGAATTGTTTTGTATGACACTTAGATTTAAAAAAATCACTATATTATGTAGCACCGGAAACATAAAAAGAAATTTAATAAATATTTAACTAAAATTAATAGTTAATAAAGTTGAACTCTTAACCACCCATCTTAAACTCGTATCCACGGCTTTTAATTACAGCTTTACACCGGCGAGGCATTGACTCTATTAATTTTTGACATTTCGCAAGAGAAATAGAGTTCCATTCTTCTAAAAAAACGTCATACAGCTCTCTTAAATTTCCACACTTTGTATTTGAAACCTTTTTCTTTACTTCAAACCACAGATTCTCTATTGGGTTTAGATCTGGACTGTTAGCAGGCCAGTCTAAGACAGAAACTAATTGCGCTGTAAGAAATTCCTTTACGGTGCGTGCAGTGTGCTTTGGATCATTGTCATGCTGGAATGTCCAAATGACCGGTAGAACGTCTTCAGCGTATGGTAACATTGTTTCTTCCAGTATATTTTTGTATTGGAACTGATCCATGTTACCTTCTATCAACTTTACAGGTCCTACACCATGTCCAGAAAAGCAACCCCAAATTTTCACAATTCCACCACCGTGCTTTAATGTAACTTTCGTGTACTTTGGGTCGAATGCTGTATTCGGGGGACGTCGTACATATCGTTTTCCATCAGAACATACTCTGTTTATTTTCGTCTCGTCAGAAAAAAGTACATTTTTCCACTGTTGCACAGTCCAGTTTTCATACTTTCTCGCAAATGCAAGCCGGGCTTGCCTGTGGCAAAGTTTTAACATGGGTACCTTTCTTGCTATCCTACCGTGCAATTTTTCTTCTACCAAACGTCTTCGAATAGTGCGTGCTGAGATTGTTGAAGGGTTGTTTTCACCAAAATATTCTTTTCTAAGCTCATTGGACCCTTTAAAAGGATTTTGTTTTGCCATACGAACGATGTTTCGGTCATCTCGAGGAGTTGTTTTTCTCTGTTTAGGTAGGTACACGTGGAACATTCGAATTAGTTTGATACGTAGCAAAATGCTTTAAAGCGTGGAAAACCATCGTTTTTGAACATTGCAGATGGTCGGCTATCTTTTTATAAGACCAATTTTTCCGGCGAAGTTTTATTATTACTTCCCTTGTAGATTTAACACAACTTTTACTTTTTCCCATTGTTTTTTCTAAAGAAGCAATCACCTTTAATCTTTTACAGCACGTAATGGCGCCAAAATTATACAAACAGTAACAAATCGACTGAGTGTTCTCTATTTAAATTTGAATAAAGGTATGAACTACTTATTGTTCTTAATTACGTGACCAGCCAGTAATAAGGAATACTTTGTTTAAAAGTAGTGTAAAAAGTTTGCCTATTGATTTTTAGCCAATCATGTGTATCAATGAATACAGTGGTAATATGGAAATGTTTTAAGGCCCCAGTACACAATGGCCTGTGATGGGCCACGCTATGCAATGCACAATTGTAGGCTACGATCACTTGGTGTTCACACAATGGCGCATGGCTCATTGCTGCCTGGCAAACCACTTGCGATGGACGTCGAAGTAATTACGGCTGCGGCTATTTATTTGTATACTGTTTACAAGTATTACAGAAGTGTGTACCGTCACAAAGTTATTAAAAAGAAATGGCGAAAAAGGCGATGGTGGATGCTGACCATTCATCGAAACAGGACAAGGTACGTAGATTTTTTAATGTGGTACTTAGGTTATGATATTAATATTTAGAATGTGAACGTAACATGAGTAATATTTTTTTTACCGTTTTCAGGCAATTCATGGACAATCTGTTAAGCGACCTAGTTGCAGAACCATCAGGGGAATTCGATAACTTTGTTCGTATGTCATCTAGTGATTTCAAATATATATTACAAAAAATATCGCCAATTATTGCAAAAAAGAATACATATTGGCGAGAAGCAATACCTCCAAAAATAAGATTGGCATTGACATTGCGATTTCTTGCGACTGGAGACAGTTATAGGAGCCTGCACTACCATTTTAAAATATCAAGTACACTCATATCTAGAATTATTCCTGAAGTATGTTTGGCTCTGAACCAAGTGCTAAAGGACATGATTAAGGTGAGTTAATAAAACATTTGTATATACTTGAAATTTTTTAATCAATAATTATTGCCCCACCACATTTTTTTAATTGGTTATTTTAACAATCGTTATTCAAAGCTCTTGCATAAGCATCACCCAAAATATTTTGAGACTGACTCTGTGTCTGAGAATACATTTCGTCAGAAATTATTTGCATGGATCCCTCAGGTATATGGATCGTAGGGACAGGTGTATGGATTCTGTTGGGGGATTGATAAACTACTTCTTGTGTGTATGAGGCATTAGGGAGTTCAGTAGGTGGAAGGGGGGATGGAGTTTGCACAGGTGGAATAGGTGATGGGCTTTGCATAGGAGAAGTAATTATATAAGAATGATTTGAAGATGATGAGGGGCGATTGATCCAAGGTGACGACGGTGATGGACAAGAATAGCTGGTGGCTGAAGAAGACGGACGTTTACTTATTATGATTTGAGAAGGATGATTGATTTGAGGACTACAATTGCGACGCCGTTTTAATAGTAATCCATCAATATCGTACATTATTTCTTGTCTCTCATTATCTGAATATTTTCTGAGTTTGTTAGCAAGAAGCCTCCCATACAAGTCGCAGTCGTCCTCTATTTTATTTTGTTGGTCTTTATTGAGAATAGCCTGGTTTAACGTATTAAAAGCCTTTGATATTTCCTTATCTGCTTTTTCTAACTCAGGTGGCTTAACTGAACGTCTCCTCTGTACAGGTATCTTTATATTCATGTCCTTTGTTTCTGTGTTGCTTCTAGCATCACTTGGAGTTTCCGTATCTTCTTCTGTCTGTTCTCCAATGAGTGCCTGAAAAAAATATGTTTATTTTTTCAGATTCCCACAAGTCCTGAAGAATGGCTGACCAAAACAGAAGGATTCAGTTTTCCCCATTGCCTTGGCGCGATAGATGGGAAGCATATTACCATATTAGCACCAGCTCATACCGGATCTGAATACTTTAATTACAAAGGAAGTTTCAGCATCGTTTTATTAGCCCTAGTAGATAGTGATTACTGTTTTTTGTTTGCTGACATAGGAAGCCAAGGGAGAATTAGTGATGGAGGTGTTTTAAATCAAAGCAATTTGTGGAAAAAAATATGTGATGGGACCCTTAATTTACCACCTAGTTGCCCACTTCCTGGAAGTAATACTAATATGCCTTATGTTTTTCTGGGTGATGGCGCTTTTGCTCTTAGTGCTCATATTATGAAGCCCTTTCCTGGACATCATCTGTTAGGTACCCCAGAAAGAATGTTCAATCAACAACTATCACGTTCTCGTGCGGTCGTAGAGAATACTTTCGGGATATTATCGTCAGTTTTTAGAGTATTTAAAAGACCTATTCCATTAGATGTTGTTAAAACTTCTATTATAACCCACAGCTGTTTATTACTACACAATTTTTTAAGAAAGAGCAAATCATCTCGCAATATTTATACTCCACCAGGCAGTACTGACAGCTATGATAGGAATGGTGAATTAATCCATGTAGGTATGAGAGTAAACCATGAAGAAACTCTATTACCATTACAATCTGTACCTCGTCGGGCTCCTATTAATGCTACGCAAATAAGATCAAATTTTATGAACTACATCCATCAAAGTCGACTACGCAGTGGTAGTGCCTATGATGCATAATTTAATTCGTTTATAATTTGTGGAAATCAAAATGAGTAAATACGTACTTACTAATTAATAAAAAAATATTGGAAACTATTTAATCGTTTTACTTACCCTTTGTTCATCTGTGGATATAATACTTTTGCATGTATATTTTCCTTTCAAAAATGCCTCCATAGCATCATAAAAAACCCAAATTGGCTTATAAATTTCTTCTTCTCCCATACCAGATCGGATCGAATCTTGTTTTTTTTTAAATGCATCCGAAATGCTGACATCAATGTCTCTTTCTTTTTTTTAAGTTCCGAAACAGGAATTTGCAGGAAGTCTGCAATGCGATTCCATGCATCATTCATCTGAAAACATCGTACCCACAAATACTACATATTATTTTCAGACGAGACTCTTTTATCGCCTAATTTTATCAGGGATAATGTAGGATTCTAATGCTAAAAGAATTTTTCAAATCGGTACATTAGTTTCGGAGCCTATTCAATTCCAACAAACAATTAAAGTCCTTCCTCTTTATAATATTAGTATAGAAGTATAGATAGTAATACATAATTTCTATCAACATAAAAATAGTATAAACATATGTACCTTGTTCTTATCCTTGTGCAGTGCATTATTTGGGTCCCAAATTGCGGGCTCAGATTGATATAAATCAATAAACTTGAAAGTTTCTTCATTGCTCCACGATATTGACATTTTGGATGATCGAAAATTCTAGTTCTAGCAAGCAACACAAAAGTGCACTATCCCGGTCAGCGGCCGGTGACGAACTACACAATGGCCGATTGTGTAAACACCACAGGCCACGCTACGCCACGATTCCTTTGAAGTGTGCCCAAAAAACCGACAACTCCCCGATTGCGCGCCACGATTGACAATTGTCCGCCATCATATACCATTACCCCCTGTACACAATGGCGATGGCCTGTAGTGGGCCCGCATGGGCCATTGTGTACTGGGGCCTTTACGATACCGAGAGAAATAAAAACAAATGCATACAATTAGTTTTGCATCTTAGTTGGAAAAAATCTTCCCTTTATATCAGCGTTCTTAATTATATGGCCACCACTGTATGTAATGTATTGTATTAAGTATATTAGTTATCTAATACCCATAACACAAGCCCTGCTTAGCTTGGGGCTAGATAACGTTGTGTGAACTGTCCAGCATTATTTATTATTTTATAGACGAGCAGCTGTCTACATCAACACAGTGTAGAATGTCTAAGTTTGGGTCACTTTTTTAAGTAACCGATAGCGCGATTGCTGATCGCCTTAATTTTGAATGGACATCATGATATCTCATCTCTCTGTACCATATACTTCAATCTGCTAAGTGCTAAAGCAGGGGGACCAGTGACACAACAGATCATATCAACACTCCAATTTTTTTACCAATTGTATTGTTTTCACAGAACATAGGCAGTGAGGATGGTACAAAAGTACTTTCTTTCAATGTGCTGAACTCTGCAGAGTGCCTGTTATCAGTATGCTATCCATCGCTCCAACATGTTCGCTTGGCATCATTCTCATTGAGAACCGGAGAGGTGGTTTCGGACTTTTCGGGAACAAGACCCGAATTCTATGAAAATATGGTCAAAGTGGCTGTTGGTGCTTACAATGGACAAATGTTTGCAGCTGTCGTTAACGGGACAAAAATGCTCTTTGTGCAGGATTTGACGAAACATTACAATCATGAAAGGTAAGTACCTCCTTACTTAATGGATGATGATGATGATGATGATGTCATTACCCAGGCCGATTTCGGCCACGGCGACTGTTTACCTGCTTTATATGGAAGAGCTTCGCTGGTGTGCTCTTGTGTGACTTACATACCCTATCTTGGCTGTAAACGTGCGTTTGCATAGTGTACCTGAATACACAAGAGCTGAGGTTCAGGCGGCAAGCGAATTGGGTACACCCAGTGTGTTTATTTAAAGATCGAAATGATTGATAGTTTACTAAAATTGTTTAGATAATTGAAATGGGTACCTGCTATAAAAATAAGGACCGTATTTGGACCGTAGTAACTATTATGACCATTGTGGTGTATTGGGCGAGTAGCCGGCTGAGATGCGAGAGGTTTGTGGGTTCGCTTCCCACTGCCTGATATATGTTTGAATGATCTGCAAATATTTGTATCGGGTCTGGATGTTGTGGTACCTCGGTACGCGTAGTTCCTGATACCAACAACATGGGATTTTAGTGTGTGATCAGAACTATGTATGTGACTGTTGGGTGTTATTTTATGTTATGTATGTTATATCTCTCCCAATATGGCTGGTCCCCACGGTTTGAGTAGACCAAAACCCTCCCACTAATATATAATGTAGAATAATAAATATGAAATAAACTAAATAATTTTTATATACAATGTAGAATAATAAATATGAAATAAATTAAATAATATTTATATCAGATTTTTGGCAAATAAATAAAAATTGTCGGAGGAAGCCTCTGTCCGAAATTGGGTAACCATATAGTTTTTTGTTTATATCAATTTAAATATGTAGTATTAAGTACTTTATGTTTATAATGGGAATAAATGGCTTATATTATGTTAATATTGCTATGTTTTTAGGCACGTAAACATAAACAACTTGCGCATTATAGCAGTGACTGCTCACAACAACGGTTCAATAGCGTACACGGACGCGCTCGGACGAGTCACAGTGATGCGAGGCAATTTCTTCCACAAACAGACCAAGATTGCGAGGGAGATTCTCCATTGGCACTTTCTGCCTCCGCTGGCTATCACCTACTCTTTGGAGGGTAAGTAATGACAGCTTCAGACTCTTGTAAGGCATCACTTTCGTTTGTGGTATTAATTCCTGGTCGCCCTGGATAAGCAGTGACCTGGTTGATGTATGGAGGACCTGAGAAGGGCTTTGTGACCGATAACAGGTGCCTCATGCAGCGGCTCCTTTGGTGAGCTTGACACATGTCAATTTTGTAATTCTGGGACATGACGGTTCCTTCATTGAAAACGATAGATATTTGAATAATTTCGTTTATTCGCAATGATATTACTATTTACTATTTTCAAATTATTGATAAAAAAATTGATTGCATGCATTATTTTGCATAAATGAATGAATGATTAATTTCACAGAAAAAGGGGTTTCAACTGTAGTTCTTAGTTCCACTAATTCAACCTATAAAAGATATGCGAATTTAAGGCATGGTAATTTTTAGGTATATGCTAATGAAAGAACGTTTTTTTTAATTGTTTACTCGAAGACATAATGAATCTATAACATTATATAACATCTGTAAAATCAGTAGTAGTAGAGCTTTTTGTGAGGAGAGAGTTCGTCCAGGGAAGTACTACCACCATACCTATTTCTGCCGCAAAGCAGTAGTGCTCGCATTGCCGTGTTCCGGTTAGAAGGGTATGGGTGCAGGTGAAATTACAGGCACATGAGACTTTTCATCTTTATGTCTCAGGGTGGCGGGCGCAGTGCAATGCCACATAGGGTACATCCTAAGTGGACAGGACCTACGTGGTAATGCATTGTTAAAGGCAGAGGTTACCGCTTAAGTTAGGTTGGGCCATCAGCCTGTTCCGCCATTCACGAAGTTTAAAAATAAATAAAAAAACTACTAAAAAGTGTTTCCTGTTTGCTAGCTTACTAAGAAATGTTATTACTTGAAGAGAGCGTTAGTCGCATCAGTTGTGGGAAACAATGGTAGCTATGAGCTCACCACTTGTAACGTTTACATTCCCACGATGGTGCAACCCACGGTGAAAAGAGGCTCATTGAGGCCTTAAGTCTGCCTACCTTTTCGGGGGGGGAAAACGCGTGTGTCTATGTATGTAGTATGTATTAAACTGTACCTACATGTGTTTCAAACAAATAAATATTTGTATTTGTATCATTCATGATGTTTTCCTCCACCGTTTTGTGAACGAACGTTTTGTGAAGTTATACATATTAATTCGAAATGTGGGCATCTGTAGAAGAACCAAGATCACCGACATAACCCTCAGAATCAGCAAGTTGGTGTGGCAAGGGGCAGGTCATGTTGCTAGCAAACCTGACAATTCGAGTGGCGACCACGAATCAGACCGCCCAGTATAGGAGGACTATGTATGTGACTGTTGGGTGTTATGTTGTTAGGCTACGATATAAAATCGTTCCTCACTGTCTCACTGACTGACTATTAACGCACAGCCCAATCAGTAAGTCCTAGAGACCTGAAATTTGGAGAGCATGCTCCTTTTTTGGTGTACAGGAATTCCCAAAATTCAACCCCTAAGCGTTCAACGGGGTTTGAAGTTTGTATGGAAAAAAACACCTAGCAAACGAAGTCACGGGCATTCCACTAATCAGTTTAATAACGATAGTTTTTAACACATTTTCAGGCAACTACGTGTACAGTGGCGGTTTGGAGAAAGTATTGGTAAAATGGACGCTTGGCAATTTGGCGTACAAAGCGAATGAGAAAAGCTTCATGGCGCGCCTTCCGGGCATCGTGAGATTTATCACCGCCAACAACACGCATGTTGCAGTCACATTGAGCAATAACTGTAAGTACCTAGTTTTTTATATGAAGGTACAAACAGTTGGCCCACCTGATGTTAAGTGGTAACCTCTGCTTATAATAACAGGTCACTATGTGGTATTTCACTGCGCCCGCCAGACAAAGATGAAAGATGAAAAGTCTCATGTGCTTGTAAATTCACCGGCATCCATACCCTTCAACCGGAACACAGCAATGTGAGGACTACTGCTTAGCGGCAGAAATAGATATAAGAAATCATTCACAAACAAATACGTTTTTTTTTAAAAAAAAAAATTACTTTCTCAAAGCTTTCAATAAAAATCGCTTCAAGTGTGCCTATAACATTTGAAGAGTTCTCTCTATTTCTCCGGGATACCATCATCAGATCCTGACCTGATGACCATGGAACCACCTGGGACCTGGGTTATATACCCTTTCAAACAAAAAAAGAATTTTCCGAATCGGTCCAAGTATCTTCGAGAAATCGGGGAACATAAATAACAAAAAAAATGTCCGACGAATTGAGAATCTCCTCCTTTTTTGAAGTTGGTTAAAAATATCTTCTACTGACAAAATACTTCTAACGCATACTTGAATTGAGTCTGCAGCGCCCCACTTGTGACTTAAGTCGGTTAAGCAACTTCCACATGAGTTAAGAAGTACCTAGCATAAATCGTCGTTCTTACAGACTCTTACATAAAATTTCAGCTATTATCATAGCCGACACACAGATGTATGCAAAATGCACTATCTTGGAATGCGGCGGGCTGTCGCCCGTGATGCGTGCGCTGGGCGGGTCGCTGCTCTACTGCAACCGGCTGGGCTGCCTGGTGATGCCGGGCCGCATCGGGCATCTGCAGTTCTATTCCACGAAGACGGACAAGGTTTTATACAATGTAAGTTTTCATACTGTAAAACGGGAAATTTTACACGCACCTTTTTGTAATAGGCACCGAGGGGTTTAGACCCTAATCGAGATCCCTAATTGTACATAAAAGCTAAGTTTTTTGTGAAAATTATGTTGTTCAATACAAGTTTTTATAAAATTAGTGATCGTGACCGTGTGCTGATCAAAATGAGCCTAAACACGGCCAGTCTACTATTATCCATCGAGGAGTTCCGTTGTCCACATTCCGTCTCCATCATCAGATCAGCTCGCTGTCACTATCATATTGTATTGTCATCGGAACTTGACAGGTATGCCAAATTTCAGCTTAATCGGTTGAGGATAACTGCTTTAAAATTTAGTTGCAAGATTCCACCCGGATTCCACTTAGACAAACATACATACATTGCAAGATAAATAAAATCTTGTATAATATGAGGTTATTTGACCACCTTTAGTTACATGGTTTTAGATATTGTTCAAAAGAGGTTTTTTTGTCGTTTACCTCATAAAGTAGGACTATTATCAAAAAAATATGATGTTGTGGTATTTTTGGAGCCGGGCTATACTTTTCACTGTTTGTGATGTACTCCTTTTTTATTATACAGATGGACATAACCCATATGAACGACCTACCCTCAGAGCGATACAACCTGATCCCACTAGACACAGAGGTGACTTGCGCCGCCACCGACACTGAGAGCAAGTGGCTGGTCACATCCGAATACAGAAACGACGGTATCAACTACCCAGAGGAAAAACTCAAGTTCTGGCAAAATAGCGAAACACAACAATCACCTTTCTTGCTCAACACTTGCGTCAACCTGTCCCACGGCGGATGCAATGTGGTCTCTATATCGCTGAACGATAAGGGGAATTTCTGCGTGACGGCCGGCGCTGACCAGAAGTTCAGGATATGGAAACAGGAAGACGTATCAAGGACGACTGAAAAACGAATCGTATGGGCCTGTGTGACTGCCTGCTACTACTCGACGGGCACGGGCCTTTATCTATCCCATGATATATTAAACCGGGTTAAATCACATGATGTCAGACCGGGCAAAGTGGAAAAGTACCCGTACCTGTATAGACCTCAGGAAAACGACGTTATACAGAAATTGGCGAATATTCACAAAGAGCACGCATTGGTTGATGAGTCTATTCTGAAGTTGGGTATGAAATCCGATGAGAAGATAGAAATGGGCGGGGTCGCGATATCTATGGACGGGTCGCTGATTGCAGCGTGGTTCGGTTGCAAGCTGACTCTGTGGGATACTCATCTTTGCACGCTGCGAACGGTTCTTGCCAATCCGATATTGAGGCCGAAAGGCAATCACGTTTTGTTCGGGAACAAAGATGCTTCTCACTACGTAAGTACATATTATAAGGATGGTGCCTTGGTAAGTTCGGCCAAAAGTTTTTATATTTAATTTTTTTAACTATGATAGACCTTTGTTTGACCACGATTTATCCTGTTGGTAAGTGACGATGTGGCCGAAGATGAAGCACAAAGGTCTAGAAAGCACCTATTCACGACGACTATTTTACGACCGTATTTTTGACGACCTCTGTGGCGCGGCGGGCGAAGCTTGGCCTGGGACGCAGGAGGTTGCGGTTTGGATTCCCGCCTCGGAACAAATATTTTTGCGATCGCAGATATTTGTTCAGGGTGTTCTGGGTATTTTCTATGTATAATAAAAAATATCTATCTATGTAACATATTGTATTAAGTATATCAGTTATCTAGTACCCATAACACAAGCTCTGCTTAGCTTGGGGCTAGATAATGTTGTGTGAACTGTCCAGCATTATTTATTTATTTATTTAATCACTCTAGCCTTGAAGAGACCCAGATTATAGTTTCATGAAAGACAGACGAGGGTAGTGTATTCCACTCCTTAGCAGTTCGCATTATAATGGTGGAACTGAAACGTTTAGTACGAATAGAGAGTATATTAATGAGGAATAGAAGAAGAGGTATATAAGAATAGATCCCCTGCGTGTCCTCCCGTGGATGTTCATCAAGGGATGGGCAGCAGCGTCAGTAAGTAAAGCAAGTAAGTGAAAGCCGTAGTGCTCGCATTGCCGTGTTCCAGTTTGAAGGGTATGGGCACCGGTGAAATTACAGGCACATTAGACTTTTCATCTTTATGTCTCAGGGTGGCGGGCGCAGTGCAATGCCACATAGGGCGCGTCCTAGGTGGACTTGACCTATGAGGTAATGCACCGTTCAAGGCAGAGGTAACCGCTCAACATCTGCTTCCATCAGCTTAATCTGCCATTCACATAGTTAAAAAAACTGTTTATTTTTCCAGTTGGTCTGCACATCGGAAAACGCTTTAGTTGTATGGAGTTTGTTGTCGCTGACCATCAAATGGTACGTGAATATGCGTCCCGTGGCCTTGGCAGCTGACAAAAAGACTAACAGAATGGCGGTCGTCACTGATACCAACGACGGTAAGAACTCGGAAATATACCTTATCCCTATGAGTTCTAAGTTCAAATTTGTAGAATAGAGACTTGTTTAGCGACACCACAGTGTATACACTTGGAGACACCGAAACATTCTCACTCGTGAACGGCACTGATAGATATTAGTGTCAGACAATATGCCGTTTAACCAATGGGGAGCCACACTGCTTATTTATCACGCTAGGTGGCGCATAATCGCTGGTGTTGTTTCGTAGCCAAACAAAGCCAAAAAAACTGTCAAAAGTGGCCAGTATTAGTTATGTCAAAAATGGATAATTTTAGTATGAGAAATAGACAAGACCACTAAATGTCAAGCACCAGCGATGGTGGCGCCATCTGAGATTAGTTTTGTCTGTGGTTCCCCATTCTCGGGTTTTAGACATTATGTCGAACTCGAAATTATACTATTTTAAGATATTTTCATTTATCAAATGTTTTGATAGAAAAATGTATGAAGATATCGAGTTAGACATTATGTTCCGAATACAATATGATGGTGACAGCGAGCTGATCTGATGATGGAGACGGAAGGTGGATAACGGAACTCCTCGATGGATAATAGTAGACTGGCCGTGTTTAGGCTCATTTTGATCAGCACACGGTTACAATCACAAATTTTATAAAACTTTTATTGAAAAATATATTTTTCACAAAAAACTTATTTTATTTGAAAGGTGACTTGATGTTCTTAGCTATGTTTGGTGAAAATCGAAGCAGCCGATTCCTGGATCAACAATCAATGGAACTCAGGCTTTTGTATGGAATGAGAGCTGATAGCGCGTTCTATTTTCTACTGTGGCGACATCTAGTCGTGAATAGAGTAATTCACTTCGGAGCCCTACATTATGCGTGCTGGATACTGACGTGCCTCCTTAGGTTTTTTTTTATACTACTTGGTATGTCTGATCAAGCAGATGGCCCACCTGATGTTAAGCAGTACCTTCTGCCTATGAACAATGCATTACCTCACAGGTCACGTCCATCTAGGACACGCCCAATGTGGCATTGCACACCGCCCACCACCCTGAGACATAAAGATGAAAAGTCTCATGTGCCTGTAATTTCACCGGCACCCATAACCCTTCAAACCGGAACACAGCAATGCGAGCACTACTGCTTTGCGGCAGAAATAGGTATGGTCGTAGTACTTCCCCGGACGAACTCTTTCACAAAAAAGCTCTAATAAAACTACTACGAGTTCCGTTTTTAAAATTTTATTGAAACACTAAAAATAAACGAGGGGGTTTTTTATTTTTTATGAAATTATGTTGTTTATTACGAGCATAGGGCTTGGTTGGATGGAGTCCCTGTGTCGTGGGTAGCAGCAACTACGAGTACTATGGTACCACCCGGAATAAGTATTAGAATATCTTACAATAATTTGTCCTGCAGCGGGAATCGAACAAGCATCTCAGCCGAACACCCCCACTTAGGTCGCCAACTCAGCCTATGACTGGATTCGAGCAATTGCAGCATATATCTAAAGATGATATAATATTAACCTATTTTCTATTTCAGTTATAATCTTCACACCGCACAGCAGTAAGCCGATTCTAACTCTCAATCGCCTATTGGAGCCCGAGACTGGAGTGTTCAAGCAAATGGTGTTCAACTCGAGCGAGACGGGGGAAATGATACTGTACCTCATGAGGAACGATTCTGTAAGTTCTATTGAATCGTTATAATCTATTCATAACGTAAAACGACTAACTAGAATTTGACAGTCGTGAGCTTAAGGTCATTAGTAACACGTAATACATAATAGAATAGGTACAAAAGGTTAATATATAAAATTAAATGAATAAAAATTTATATATTTTCAATAAAGGTTAAAATTAACAGTCTGGGTATAACATAAGGTACTAACTAATGGGTAATTTACTTGTGTTTCTATTCAAAGTTGAGTGTAAGGTAGAAGGTATACTTTGCAACTATAACCTTTGTACAGTCCACAAGTTCACTCCTCGCTCTAACTAAGCAAAAAATATACTTGTATGTAGACGCGAGAGGTCTCGAGGTTGACTCCCGCAAAATATTTAAATAAATAGCGACTCTTGCCTCCACACAATAAAGTGCATTTCAGGCGCTAATTGCCTACAGCTAAGGTCACCTAGAAGTTACCTCTCTTTCTATCGCGTAACTCTTATGTTGTCTGACTCACTGAATTCAGTCGACAAGTCGAGCCCGCCGGGTACTTGTACCTTCATATCGAAAGTGCGGAGTGCGCCACGCCTGTTAGTAACGCAAACGTTAATTTTAAATAACATAAAATATAACACCCAACAGTCATACATATAGTCCTGACCACACATTAGGTTTCCCTGTGTCGTGGGTACTAGAAACTACGAGTACCATGGTACCATAACGCCCAAACCTGGAACGAATATTTGCAGATCATACAAAAATTTGACCCGCAGCGGGAATCGAACCCGCAACCTTTCGCATCTCAGCCGGGTACTCGCCCGATGCGATATAGAGGTCGTCAAATACAAGTTTTTTTTCATATTTATGAAAAAAAAAAACGAAATAATTATCTTATTTCGTTTTTTTTTTCGCAAAACATTTAAAGGAATTTAAATCTCTGTAATTACAGAGATTTTAATTCTTTAACTGAGGCGCAAGCCAGATGATAGAAGAGGCGTAAGGCGAGGACGCGTCGCGGACATTAGTCTCTTCCGCGTCCCTTTCATACAAAATGTATAGAAGCGTCGCGACGCAAAACATACAGAATAGACGGGGCGCGGGCGCGACGCTTTTACGTCAGCGCCTTTTGTTCAAAACACAGAGGAAAGACGGGGAGCAGACGCGGCGGAGGCGAGGACGGGGCGCGGAGTGGCATGCGTGCCGGGCGGGTCTCGCTCGCTCGCACAGTCAACATGTACCGTCGCGTCTGCGCCCCGTCTCTTCTATATAATTTAAAAAGTCGCGTCCGTGCCTCGTCTCCGCCCTATCCGCGACGCGTCCTCGCCTTACCTCTCTTCTATCTGGCTCGCGCCTTACGCTTGTAGGAGCCATAAACACGCTTCGTTTTATTTCGCTCGATCGAAAAAAAACTTTTAACATGGCTCATTTTCTCATTTGCGATTAGAAAAATACCCAAAATAATGTAATTGGCAGCTAAAATCAAGATCATCAATTCAATCAATGATTTAATTAAGATGCTACATTTTAATTTTCGTTCTTGGAAGCGAAATAATTATTAAAAACTAATAAAAATCTGAAATCAGGTAGGTGCCTTTGTCGGAAGCGCCACGCTGAAGTTCGAACTGAATTTGTCTTTAAATCTACGTCGTTAAGAACGATGTTTCTTTCAAAACGCATTGTCTTGCTAATTTTGGGTTACCTATCGCCTTAAGGGTCAGTTAACAACGAGGCGCGACGATGCATGAAGATGCACGAGAGCGTAAAGCGGCGCAGTGCGGTGCGTATTTTTTTAATTAGCGTTCGACTTTTCCTCTATATTTATTTTTTGACTCAAATTATTTATTTTTATTGACTTTCTCGCCGTATTTAAAAGGAAAGCAGATTGGGAACCTCATTTAAAGTGACTTCTTGTTGCATCTTGTGTTATAGCGGAGGCTCTAGAAACAGGAGAATACACTTTCCGCTCGGTGCAACAATCTACTACTAACCTCCCGTATCAAATTGGTATATTTGATTTGCGTTATTCTACTATGCTTAATCGCCAACCTAGTACGGATTAGTTGTTTTCCTCTGGGCTTATATATAACATGCGAATATTTCATTACACTATAGGAAATCTACAGCATCGAGCCTTCAGAGACTTCGAACGGGCGCCTCGAAGCGATATCGTGGCGCAACAAGCCTGGCTCCGCGTTCTCAGCCATGCTGGCAGACCAGCACCTGTCGGCAGTGAAGACAGCCGCGCCGCGCGACCCGCACGCACTCCGCGGCGAGGACGGAGTTGCTATAGCACAGGTATATCTACAGCATAGCACTCAGTACGCGACCTCTCGATATCGTGGCGCAACAAGCCTGGCTCCGCGTTCTCAGCCATGCTGGCAGACCAGCATCTGTCGGCACTGAAGACAGCCGCGCCGCGCGACCCGCACGCACTCCGTGGCGAGGACGGAGCTGCTATTGCACAGGTATATCTACAGCATAGCACTCAGTACGCGACCTCTCGATATCGTGGCGCAACAAGCCTGGCTCCGCGTTTTCAGCCATGCTGGCAGACCAGCACCTGTCGGCAGTGAAGACAGCCGCTCCGCGCGACCCGCACGCACTCCGCGGCGAGGACGGAGCTGCTATAGCACAGGTATATCTACAGCATAGCACTCAATACGCGACCTCTCGATGTAGTCTACGAGCGATATCGTGGCGAAACAAAAGGGGTATGCTACGTTATGCTCATGTTATGCTACATGAGAGCGAGGAAGGAGAAAATCAAGAAGACTGTATACACGGTCGAATTGTGTTTTCTGGTCCAAACCTGTCCGACGAAACCGGCATTAACTATGATTTTGACCTCTGCCGCATTTCTGAGTAGCCAAGGAAACGTTGCGTCGTGAAGACCGGCAGCATTTCGAGCAGGCAGCCCAATTTGATATTACGTATTGCTAGCCTTCATTCACACAATTTACTGTCCGGCAGCCAGAGTTTTACAGGCTACAAGGGAAGCGCAGCAGCTTTCAAGCTGGAAACCCTTTTTTTATTGGTGTAAAATAGGTATTATTTTATTTACATACATACATAGACACGCGCCTTTTTCCCCGAACGGGTAGGCAGAGCCTCAAATGGGCCTCTTTTCACCGTGGGTTGATTTATTTTATTTTTTTAATTTAGGATTCACAGTTATCTTAAGCTATACATTATATGCTATTCTGAAACCAATTTGAATCCACATTTTGTATTCGTCACTGTGCGACCATATCGCCCAATTGATATAAACAAATTAAATTATTATTATTATGAGCCTGTGGTGTCTCACTGCAAGGCCCTTCCTTCCATAAACAAAGCATATGGAACAACAAAAATAAATAAAACGAATCATCATCAGCATCATACGATAAAGGATTGGGCAGCATACTATTACATATCCCAACAAAAAACCAACCAACCAAAAATTTACCTACTTTTATTAGCATTCCGCCCACAATCCGTCACAATTCCGTCGTCAATCAATTGACGACCTCTGTGGCGCGTCGCGTGAAGGTTCGCCTGCGGCGCAGGAGGTTGCGGGTTCGATTCCCGCCTCGGAACAAATATTTGTGCGATCTGCAGATATTTGTTCAGGGTGTTCTGGGTGTTTTCTATGTATAATAAAAAATATCTATTTATGTAATGTATTGTATTAAGTATATCAGTTAACTAGTACCCATAACACAAGCTCTGGCTTAGCTTGGGGCTAGATAATGTTGTGTAAACTTGTCCAGCATTATTTATTTATTTATTATTATTTTTAATCAATACTACATGTTGAACATCTATAGATTCACAGACATGGAAACTCTATTTATATCGTGTAGGCATACTTGTCGCTTTTTTCAGCCAAAGCCCCTTTGTTAGGCCAGTTCTTGTAGTAATAGAAGGTGCTATCATCTACCGTCATTTCGAAGTATTTCAAATATAACAGCGCGGAATAACATATTTTTTGTTATATTGTTACAGTTAACATCGGCCGCGTCCTACATGGTTCCGCCGGTAAGTCTGCTATGCACATCGTTCTTACAACAAATCTCTGGTCAAAAACGAGTTGAAGAAACAGACGATAAACCCGAAAGCAATACAATAGAAGTGGAAGAATCCAGTGAAGACGAAGACATGCCTGTAATACACGGCCCGCGCATCTCCCCGAGGCTACACGAACTCTGGACTCCCAACTACGAAGCTGTGAAACAGAAGAAGCTAAATAAAATAAATAGGGAACCTTTTATAGATCTACAGTCTACTAGTACGTTGTTTGGTATATAGTACAGCATGTTGTTAGGTGTTATACTACAATACGTTGTTCGGTGTATAGTAGAGTACGTTGTTCGGTGTATAGTACAGCATGTTATTCGGTGTAATACTACAATACGTTGTTCGGTGTATAGTACAGTACGTTGTTCGGTGTAATACTACAATACGTTGTTCGGTGTATATTACAGCATGTTGTTAGGTGTAATACTACAATACGTTGTTCGGTGTATAGTAGAGTACGTTGTTCGGTGTATAGTACAGTACGTTGTTCGGTGTAATACTACAATACGTTGTTCGGTGTATAGTACAGTACGTTGTTCGGTGTAATACTACAATACGTTGTTCGGTGTATAGTACAGTACGTTTTTCGGTGTAATACTACAATACGTTGTTCGGTGTATAGTAGAGTACGTTGTTCGGTGTATAGTACAGTACGTTGTTCGGTGTAATACTACAATACGTTGTTCGTACAGTACGTTGTTCGGAGATGAATCGTACGTACAGTAAGTTGTTCGGTATAATACTACAATACGTTGTTCGGTGTATAGTAGAGTACGTTGTTCGGTGTATAGTACAGTATGTTGTTCGGTATAATACTACAATACGTCGTTCAGTATATAGCACAGTATGTTGTTCAGTGTAATACCTACTAGAATACGTTGGTCTGTGTATAGTACAGTATGTTGTTCAGTGCAATACTAGAATACGTTATTCGGCGTATAGTACAGTACGATGTTCGGTGTAAACTTCAACACGTTGTTCGTACAGTACGTTGTTCGGAGATGAATCGTATGTTGTTTCGTGTATAAATTAAAGTACGTGCCAAATATCATTGTGGGTATGCCATTAGCTGCAATTAAACTACGGGCACATTTTATTCACGTTGCATTTTTTTTAAACTGATTACATCCACGCTTTCAAATATAGCGTTTATTGAACAACATGGTTAAGTTCAAAATAAAATGACTTTATATTTTATATTCCGTGATTTGATTTCATTTTCCAAGGTACCTTTGAGTTGCTTCTCTGTTATCACAGAGTAAATACAATTATCATTGTGACTTTACATAACATTTACTTACGATATGTCGACTTTGCTCATATAAACACTGGTTCCATTATAATATTCCAAAATAGGGAGCAAACTACGCTATCGTACAAAAAGGCTCATACAAGTCAGTATTTAGCGACGAAGATTGCCTATCAAGTTTAAATATTAGCAAAACAAATGAAGCTGTCCTATTTCTGATATCAATTTAGATAATGTTCTATAAAATGTGCAAAGGTTGCAGGTAATCACAAGGGACAAGACATTTGACAAAATGGAGCTTGTAAATGAAGACGAAATAAAATCTGTGATAAAACATTTTGGACACACGGAACCTTCGAAATGGTACTACGAAGAGTTTCAAGAAAAATGTATTGGGTATTTAGGTGATCACCTAAAGTTAATAATTGAAGTCGTCAACTCTGGGAAGAAAGAAAAACTAAGGTTATTCGTGAAGTGTATGCCAAGAAACGATGAATGGAAGTCTGAGTATTTGAAGGAATTAAAGTTTTTCATGAAGGAATACTTTATGCTCAGTTCGCTGTTTAAACAATTCCAGGATGATGAAGGTATGTATCCTATTTCGTTTCCTGAATTAGCACTTTGATCGGTACCAGCATAACTATTTCAGAAGCAGTTAGGAAAAAAGTTACGAAATGGATAACATTTGCTTAAAAAACAGAATAGTAAATACGGACAAGTGCGAATAGAACTTGCTCCGTGAGACTTACGTAAGTAGGTAGGTACTGTTTTTTTGACATAGGTAGGTAACTTATCCCTTGCCTCCATGCCGAATAATAGTGATTTTGTATAGTTTTTTCCTTAATATATTTAGACTTTTTCTCCTTTAATAGTGACAAAGCCTCCTAGTATTCCAAATTTCATAATTGTGAAGTACCTATCCTAGAGGTTTTTCATTTGCGTGATTAGGTACCTGCCGTAAAAATATTAAACATTCACTGCCATATCTTTTTAATACATTAAGTTAGAAGCTTGTTTTTTTTTACCGTTCCTGAGAAAGAACGGTATTTAGGTACACACAGACTGACTGATGGACAACAGAGAGTTTATTGATATTATAACGGGTGTCTTTCGCGTGTTACCTTATTATTTATTTTCCCGGCGTTTCGAATGTGTTGCAACAATCGTGGTCACGGGCTGACTCACACGCGATACATACCCGGATAATATCAATAAATAAGTATTCTGATTGCGAAAGTTAAAAAAAAAACTGGCCAAGTGCGAATTGTAATCGTACACGAAGGGTTCCGTACCGTTATCTATAAAAACGGCAAAAAAACACGTTTGTTGTATGGGAATATATGTATTTTATTCTATTTTTAGGGTTCCGTACCCAAAGAATAAAACGGGACCCTATAACTAAGGCTCGGCTGTCCGTCTGTCTGTATGTCTGTCTGTCTGTCTGTCACCATGGCAGGCTGTATCTCATGAACCGTGATAGTTAGACAGTTTAAATTTTCATAGATGATGTATTTCTGTTGCCGCAATAATAAAAAATTCTAAAAAATATTGGTGTCACCAGGCTGTAGTATTTCATGAACCGTGATAGTTAGACAGTTTAAATTTTCACAGGTGATGTATTTCTGTTGTCGCTATAACAACAAATACTAAACAAGTAATTAATTTTGTAAAATTAAAAAAACCGCAACGTAATGAAACGGCTGAACCGATTTTGATCAAACATAGCTAAGAACACTCCAGACAAATTCACAATTCAAACAAAAAAAACTAAATCTGTTCATCCGTTTGGGAGCTCCGATGGGACAGACATACACACGCACACACACAGACACGTCAAACTTATAACACACCTTCGTTTTTCCGTCGGGGGTTAAAAATGGAATCAAATAAATATTTAACGGGGCTCCCATACAACAAACCTGATTTTTACAAATGATCAATGATCTGCGTGGGTGACTACTTTTAGCGTTATTTTTTTTACAAACTATTTTTTTTGCCGTTTTTATAGATAAGTAATCGTACGGAATGTGTATGCGTATGTAAAGTATGTAAAGTATGCGCGAGTCCGACTTTTTAGTGTTTGTTGTTATAGCGGCAACAGAAATACATAATTTATGAAAATTTCAACTGTTTTTCGAACTACCACGGTTCATGAGATACAGCCTGGTGACAGACGGACGGACAGCGAAGTCTTAGTAATAGGGTCCCGTTTTGCCCTTTGGGTATGTAACCCTAAAAAAGACAATAAAGTGATCCTACAAGGGTTACGTTTTAACTGATGAGGTACGGAATCCTAAAAAATATCCTTATGAAAGACATGAAAGATGAAAGGTTATGAAAGACAAGCTAAGCTACGATGGTGGGGCTTTTTCCTCATTGGACCAAAGGCGTAGATCCCATCAGACTAGTAGTAGTAGTTTTAGTAGTAGTAGAGCTTTTTTGTGAAAGAGTTCGTCCGGGGAAGTACTACCACCATACCTATTTCTGCCGCAAAGCAGTAGTGCTCGCATTGCTGTGTTCCGGTTTGAAGGGTAAGGGTGCCGGTGAAATTACAGGCACATGAGACTTTACATCTTTGTGTCTCAGGGTGGCGGGCGCAGTGCAATGCCACATAGGGCGCGTCCTAGGTGGACGTGACCTATGAGGTAATGCACTGATCATAGGCAGAGGTTACCGCTTAACATCGGGTGGGCAATCTGCTTGTTCCGACATTCAAGCAGTATTAAAAAAAAAAAAAAAAAACTTGACTCTTGTTTTTAAAGGTTTAAATTGTAACAAAGTTCATACTTCGCAGGCATTAATAAATGGCGTCCAGCATTGCTGTACATAAGAGAAGATCTATTTATCTTCGAGGACGTCGGTCATCTAGGTTATGTGATGCCGCACCATCGCGACACTATGTCCTATGATGATATCAAAGCCACAATACAAGCATTGGCGAGGCTCCATGGATCATCATACATTTTAGAGGAAAATAAGAGTAGAGAAATTGGAAGACCTTACAGAATATGGGAAGACTATAGCGAGTATCTACAAGAACCGGTCAGAGGACAAGACTGGCGTGATACTGGAAGAAACGCTATCATAGATTACTTAAAAGTATTTTCAAAGTACAAAAATGATCCGAAAATAATAACAAAGGCCGAGTCAGTGATACCGTTGCTGTTTGACCAAGCGATGGATCTAATGAAACCAAGTAAAGAATATCGTAACGTAGTAGTCCATAGAGATCTGTGGACCAACAACATTTTAATTAAAAGAAAAAGTCCGCAATCTGAACCACATGCTATAATTGTTGACTATCAAACAGTTCTGTACAGCTCTCCGATGCTAGATCTGACGTCGCTTATATATTTCAACACAACTAAGACTGACAGAGATGAATTCAGCAGTGACTTTATAAATATTTACTACAACTGTTTATCTTCTGTTCTTCAAAGTTATAACATAAACGTGGATGATATATTTTCTAAACAAATAATGATAAAATCATACAATGAAAGTATTGTATTTGGTATAACGCAAGCTGCTCTCATCGTACCTATTGTAACAATGAGTAGCGCAAAGAGAGAAGAAATATTTTGTGATCCAAAGAAATGCATAAAAGCTAACGTGGTTTCACGAAGCGAGGAGTTTATTGAAATAGCTAAAGAAGACAAAGCTTACCGCAATCGCGTCTGTGAATTGTTTGATGAAATTGTTGATAAATATTTAATACTAAAAAGATAAATATAATCATGTGGATTGTTCTGAGATGAGATAATAATTCGTAGAAACATTTTGGATCCTATAGTTATCTAAAACGTCTTCTTTGTCTATTCTTCATTATACATTATATTGTTTGTATCATAGACGTAGAATTTTTTCGCTACCTAAATCTATGGTTTGTATAGTATCTATCTATACCCTGGTTCAGAATTCGAGATATGTTTTGTAAACAAACAAATGTCACTGTTAAACAGACAAGCCAGTGGTAAAAACATTTTTTTGCGTGGATCATGTTTTACTAGTAGTGACCCGCGGCTTCTCCTACGTCATAACAATTGTATAAAAAAAATTTAATATCCGCCAAGCAGGTTCGCTCGCGCGGTATGTACCTTCAATTTGCGGCAATGTATCATCATCAACGGGAAGTGTATCGTGTCAAATAAAAAATTAATGTTCCTAATCAGAAATTAAATGACGGAGATACCAAACATTAAAAAAACACGAATTGAGCACCTCCTCCTTTTTTTTGAGGTTGTTTAACAAAAAAGTTCAAAACTCGATCGACGTTCGCGCGTTCTCACTTCATAATCATTTATTCATAGATCATGAGGAATTTAGCATTTAAAAACTGGCAATATAGACAAAAGAGCCAAGCTTGAGTTGAAAAATCGGGGCTAATAAGTTGATTGTTTTTATGAAATACTTTCGAAAATACTATGAATTCTGGATACGTACTGATGGTAGGTGACTTTACCAGTCGTTTTTAGACGTCCTTTGTAGTTTCTGCACACTTTTATGGCACAACTCGTCATTTCAGACACAAATTAGAATCAACGATGCGACCGTTCACCTTGACGAGACAATTGACACTGAGAGGCGGCGAGCGACTTACCGGCCAACAGTTGGCCGGTATATTTTTCGACGCATTTGTGACGTGAAGCACAATCAAATCTATAAACAATCAAAGATCACAACTACTCTGTCATATCTGAGCTGTTAGATTCAGTATCAGAATCAGATTCATCATTGATGTTAATAACAAATCTATCAGAAACACCATCAATTATGTTATTTAATTTAACCATTTTATCTTCTATTTTTATCGCATGACGTACACAGTCTGCCCATTTCTCCGGCGTCACCTTTCTTAAACCTTCTTCTAATAACAGCTTTACCTCATTAATTTTAAAGGTTTTGTTTTTTCTTGCGACATGCCCCTTTACTTGAGCCCACACAAGCTCAATTGGGTTGAGCTCACAATGGTAAGGGGGCAGTCGCAAGATGGTGACGCCGTTCTGGGCAGCCAACTCATCCACCACATTCTTATTAAATCGGGTCTTATTTTCTGTTACAATTTTCAATAACTCTGCTTTTATCATATTTATGTTGTAGGCAATGTTTTTTGCTTGAAGCCATTCTTGGATGGAGGCTTTTCTCCATGAGGTGTTTGGAATCCGCTCCAATTTGCGGCTGTGGTAAGGGGCATTATCCATAACCAAAATTGAATTTGGTTTTAAATCAGGCAGAATTTTTGTCAACCATTCTTCAAAGCACGCTGAATTCATCTCTTTATGGTAATCGTCTGTATTCGTTTTTGATTCAAACAACAATGAACCCCCTTCTACAAATCCTTCTTCACTCCCAATGTGGCTTATAATTAACCTCCTTCCCTTGCCCGATGGAGCTTTTAGCCCGGTGGTCAATCCGTCCGAAAATGCTTCTTTTGAAGATGTCACTTGAGTGTCCACCCATGTTTTATTTAATAATTTATTTTATTTACTTAAAACAAAGCCAATTGTTTAGAACCTCTGCAGTGTTCTAAGTGACATGAAATATTTTATACTAAAAAATATATTTTTGCTTGATAACTTTGTTAATAACCAGAATAACTCAAAAATATATACGACAAAATATTGATTACATTATAGTTTATCAGATCTGAGTTAGAATAACTCGCCAAGCCTGTTTATTGGCCTAATTTAATAAACTAACTTATTAGTACCTATTTTTTTGCTATGGTATCCCCTTTGTTTACAAAAAATATCTCGAATTCTGAACCAGGGTATACACTGACTTATAATAGACCGGGAGATAGTGACACAAAATATTGGGTCATTTGTACCAGTATGGCGGTTCTACAGGGGTCTTATTACGTAATGACAAAAATAAAAATGATGGTCAAAGCGCTGGTACTGGCGGCCCAATCGCAGTAAACGATTTGTTCCACAAAAAATCTAGTATTTTCCGATTATCCATAAAAAAGAAGTACGCGGTAGTCACTTCTCCGGTGTGACTTACAGCCAACCCAAACCGACAAGAATACGTTAATTTAAAAAAAAAACAATTCAACCATTTGTACTAGGATAATTTTTGCACAGTTAATCATCGTCGTGCAGCCATTTACGAACATCACTATGCCATACTTTTCGAACGGTTCCAAATGAACCATTCGAAACCATTTCTATACCGCCGAAAATGAGCAATTTTTTTTTTTTACCAAACGGTTTGTTCTCTCATACTTTCTGGGGGAAAGCTCCATTCGAGTAGTTATTGACGGCTGCTCTTCGGATCAATTGGCTATTAACGCCGCCGGGGTACCTCAGGGGTCAGTGCTATCTGCCACACTGTTTCTGCTACACATTAATGAACTGCTAATGCCCGGTATCATTGGGTATGCAGACGACAGCACAGTTGTGGAGAGATATGTTTCCACTGCGCGAGCTAGGCAGAATGAAATTCAGGAGTTAAGAGATGAGATGCTGCAGCGTCTGAATTTGACTCTCAAGGCTGTATCCGACTGGGGCGATGCCAATCTAGTCAAGTTGAACGCCTCTACAATGCAGGGTTGTCTCTTCCCGGCGAAAATAAGTCCGTTTCTCCATAATAATTTACCTACTTAGCTTGCGTATTTGTTAAATATTTAACGATCACTTCTGCTTAGGGCTTAATCATTACCTTGATATTAACCAGATACCCTATCTGGTATCATTTATGTAATTAGCAAAATAAATAACGACACCTACTTATGTTTTGTATTAATTTTATAACACTGAATTCTTATCTGCTTTTAACATAATAATTTACCTACAAACGAAATAGCAAATGATGTTTGCAGAGTCGTTAACTCTAACTTTTGTACACAGATACATTAGCATGTTTGAAAAACACTTTAGTAAGTACCTATATAACATAATGCAGTAAAAACGGTTTTAGTTGTTAGTTGTATCCCTTCTGTTGTTAATCTTAATATTGGACAAACTTCTATCGAAATGGAAATTACTGCAAAAGAAAACGAACTTAGGAAGTCTAAGTACTTATCATCTGAAGACGTTGAGTTTATAGTTTCCAACCACGGAGTGGCCAATAGTAATTCCGTCGAAAATTACTACATCCAAAATGCTAGCGACAAAATGTTGGGCTTCCTAGGCGATTATTGCAAACTTAAAGTGCAATTGACTCCAAACAAACGGGTGCTTTATTATTTTGTGAAATTGATATCTGTTTCAAATGACGCGAAGGCAAAAATGGTAAAGGAACTTCAATTATTTGAAAATGAGTTGTATTTTTACACTGAAATTAAAGAAAGGATACATGTGTCTGGTAAGTTAATTAACTATATACCTAGTACCTACCTATTTAGTTAGGTACTAGGTATTGAGTCTGGTGGTGGTTTCGAGTCTGCAAATTTGACAAGCAACTACACGGGCGTGTGGTGTACAACACATGGATTTTCGTATGAAATAATCGAAGAGCGCCCCTAGCGAGCTCCTTCAGAACTTCAAATACCGAAATCTATGAAGTGTACTGGTGTACACCACACGGCCGTGTAAGTTGCTTGTCAATGCAGACTCAAGCCTCAGTTTATTTAGTGTAGTTCCAGAAAAAACTAATATCCGTTCATTATTTATTTAGACTTGAAACCGTGGAGTGCTTCTTTCATCACTGGCTTAAAAAGTGCCATGGTGTTCGAAGATATGAACGCCCTCCAATACAAACTAAGAGATAAATTCAAGAGATTTGACGAAGCCCACACATTTGAAGCTCTTAAAACATTGACAAGGTTTCACGCCTCTTCAATTATTTATGAGGAAAAGAGGAGCAAGGAACTCGGAAGAAGTTACTCATTGAATGAGGATTTTGAGGAATATTTGAAAAAAGGTGGATACGAAAACAAGGATACCTGGTTTAGCCAGTGCAGGAATGGGTGCCTAAAAGCGATCAAAAATTTCTCAAATTACAGTAAAACAGAAATCAGTGTGATTGAAAGTCTATGGTTTGATGTTTGGTCCGCAGCTGTAGCTCAAACTGATCCGTCTCCAGAGTATAGGAATGTAATTTGTCATCGCGATTTATGGAACAATAACTTGATGTTTCATTATCAAGATGAAAACAAACCTGACGACTGCGTATTGGTAGATTTCCAAGCAGTTAGGTATCATCCTCCATCAGGAGATGTCATGTTCCTTCTGTACTGCAACTTAGACCCAAAGTACAGAGAAGAGAATATGAAAAAGTTCCTTAATTTCTATATCGAAGAACTTCATAGAATCTTGGTTGATAACGGAATAGACCCAAACGTTATAACCAAAGAGAAATTCTTGGAATCAGCTGAACTTCAAAGACAGTGGGGTCTTATTACATGTGCATGTTTGATACCACAGTTTTGGATAGATGACGAAGTAATTACAAACATTTTCACGGACACGGTGCAGTTCGATAACAATCTGCGTAAAGATAAAGCTTCTTTTATTACGAAAATGATGGAATCTAATCCGGACTATAAAGAAAAGGTAATGGAGATATTTGAAGAGATCGTGGACAGATATTGTTTGTAAATCAAACCATTAGCTTATCTCAAAAAATTGTAGAATGCAAATTTGTATACATATGTTGTATCATGTGAATGTTAGTATTTAGAAATTGTGTTAATTAGTTACTTATGGGTACTTAAATATGTATAGGTATATTTTTCTAAATTCAAAATGTTTGCTGCTTAAATTTAGTTTATTATTGCTTTAGTGCCACATTTATTAAATTCCTAATTTCTAGCAATTTTGAAATATCCGAGATGTCTTTCCCGAATTTTCTGTACCAAGGGTCATCGTCGCGCTTACTGTATATGTCACAGAATGGTCGTATTAGCAGAATATAGAGCATTTCTACGAAGCTTAGGATACTTGCTCGCAGGAAAAGTCCACCGGTGACACCCGTAGACAAAAAAGTAAAAAAAAAATGTTTACTCATACATTGTAAAAACTGTCGTAAATAGGTATCTAAGTAGGTACCTAACTTAGAATTAGGAATTCCGGTAAGTAAAGTAGGTAGGTACCATTAAACATTCAAATAGTATAACTATAGTTTATACAGGATGGGGCAAATTTTTGGCCCCTTAAGGGTAGCTACCTTTTCTTTTGTAGTTAGAAGGGTTTCTTCTTAGGAACCTTCTGTATTATTTTGAAGAAAAAAATATTGCCATTTTTAGATTTTTGAAAAAAAGTATGGTTCGCCCAAAAAATGACATCTTTCAAAAAAACAAGTTTCTCTTATTATTCTCTTATTTTAAAAGTTACGGGGCGGGACACTTTTTACCACTTTGGAAGTGTCTCTCGCGCAAACTATTCAGTTTAGAAAAAAATGATATTAGAAAACTTCAACATCATTTTTGACGACCTATTCATAGATACCCCACACGTATAGGTTTGATGAAAAAAAAAATGAGTTTCAGTTCTAAGTATGGGGAACCCCAAAAATAATTGTTTTTTTTTAAATTTTTGTGCATAAATCTTAATGCGGTTCACAGAATACATCTACCTACCAAGTTTCAACAGTATAGCTCTTATAGTTTCGGAAAAAAAAGGCTGTGACATACACGGACAGACAGACAGACAGACAGACAGACAGACATGACGAATCCATAAGGGTTCCTTGTCTTTGACTACGGAACCCTAAAAACCAGATTTGCAATTTTCCAAGTGCTGTGCGTTCGGCGGTGTGCCCAAAAAACCATGAAATTTTGGGGTTTTTTTTCAGTTTTTGGTCAATATCTTAGGGAAGGAAGGGTCTGACCGGTACAGTTACTGCAAATACTACTTGACTAAATTTGCTACAATTTGACACTAGCGCGAGCTCTTGAGAGCCATTGGTTCCCAAGATACAGTTCTTCAAAAATAGGCAATTTTTTACTAAAAGTGTTTTTTTTCGAAATGTTCACTTATTTTGTGAAATATCTTCTAAAATACGCATCCCACGTCAAATATTATTTACATGAAATTGTAGTAAATTTATTTAGCTTTAATTTAAGACCAAATTGGTACCTGTAGGCACAGCGGTTCTCTCAAAAATGGCAGATAACCAAGAATAGTCATAAGTGGATTTTGGTGTGGTAATGCAAATAAACTATGTTCTCACGTCTTTTTATGGTTTTATTTATCAAACAGTTCAAATTTACTGATAACAATTACTAAAAAAAGATAACTAATATAATTCATGCAGGTAAGGCAAAACATAAAAAGGCATAACATAAACAAAACAAAGCATAATTTTGCCAAATTATGTCTTTCTTTTTATCTTAGATGGCCCGGGCTTGGGCTCGCACGAAGATGGTATCTCGATGGCCGTGATGGACGCTAGGAAAGGCGCCCAGTCTGTAGTCGGGTCATCTTTATCGTCCGAGCATTTCAGCTCCACCTCCGGGACGTTAATACACAATTTGCCACCGCATGAAAGGCAGAGGACTGAGCAGTGGAGCCCAGCTTTTCTGCAGAGCTGAGCAAGTGGAGGAATTCCTTCAGCCAGACTTCACCCCATAAGTAGTGAGAGAAGCAGGCATCAAGTGCTTTATGGCTCTATATGGGGTGATGACATCGCGAGGGATGCTTTGGATTTACAAATGTAAGAGGCGTTTGTCTCTTCAACTAGCATAAACCTCGCCCGTTTGCCACCGACGGATTATGCCGCAGGCCACCATGCAGCAAGGTGCTACTTCCAAGAGCAGAAGTGGCGGGGAGTCAACTTTAATCCCACTGATTGGGGGGTGGAAGCTGTCTTCTCAGGGACTCACCCACATCCCCACCACCATGGACCCCACACCTCCTGCCCTTCTGCGAAAATAATCATGTAAATGCAGTCCTCTCCTGTCATGCGGTGGCAAATTGTGAATTAACGTCCCGGATGTGGAGCTGAAATTCTCGGACGATGAATTTGACCCAACTACAGACTGGGCGCCTCTCCCAGTGTCCATCACGGCCATCGAGACACCATCTTTTTTTTTTTTTTTTTTTTTTTATACTACTTGGATGACGGATCAAGCAAGAGGCCCACCTGATGTTAAGCGGTAACCTCTGCCTATGAACAGTGCATTACCTCATAGATCACGTCCACCTAGGACACAACCTATGTGGCATTGCACTGCGCCCGCCACCCTGAGACATAAAGATGAAAAGTCTCATGTGCCTGTAATTTCACTGGCACCCTTACCCTTCAAACCGGAACACAGACATGCGAGCACTACTGCTTTGCGGCAGAAATAGGTATGGTGGTAGTACTTCCCCGGACGAACTCTCACAAAAAAGCTCTACTACTACTATCTTCGTGCGAGCCCAAGCCCGGGCCATCTAAGATAGAAGATTCGTTGTTGAGAGAACCGCTGTACCTGATCTGACCTGTGCTGTATTTGATCCTAAATGAAAGCTAATTAAATTTACTACAACTTTATTTTTATAATATTTGACTTGGGATGCGTATTTTAGAACATATTTCACAAAATAAGTGAACATTTCGGAAAAAAACACTTTTAGGAAAAAAATGCCTATTTTTGAAGAACTGTATCTTGGAAATTAATGACTTTGAGGAGCTCGCGCAGGTGTCAATTTGTAGCAAATTTAGTCAACTTTAAAAGTATTCGCAGTAACTGTACCGGTCAGACTCTTCCTTCACTAAGATATTGAGCAAAAACTGAAAATTTCCTGGTTTTTGGGCACACCGCCGAACGCACAGCACTTGGAAAATTGCATATCTGGTTTTTTAATGTTGGTTACGGTCCTAACAACATATAAAAAAATCAGCGTGACCCGAACTTTTGCAGGCACGACCCACATTTTATGTTTAACTTGACTGGACTATATCATTTATTTTCCCCGACGTTTCGATTGTGTTGCAGCAATCGTGGTCGCGGGCTGGCATAGTGTGATTGCTGATTACGTGTCTTTTTGGCTATGGCATGATAGGTCCAGAACAGGTGATCTGATTTAAATGAAGTTTGGTATGAACGATGGAGTTTTCTTAGCTAAGTTTGGTGTAAATTGGTGCAGCAATTTCCAGGATCATCAGCTCGCAACACTTTTTTTGAAGGGAATTCGCCTATTTTAGCTTCTAGAACTGAAGGCAGTTTGAGCTCAAAATATTAATTTTGGACGACATCAGGCTACTCCAGGGTCTATTGATGACCGGCATAGGATGAAGAGGATCTAGAGTAGTAAAGAAACTGACAAAACTGATCTTCAAGTTGAAGCTTAAATATGAAGTTAAGATATATCAAATCTTTCGCGCGTTGACTCCAGAGTCTGATGATGATCAGAATAGGATAAACAGGAGCTAGGGTACTTCTGAAGCTGTCTTTTCAAGTTTAAGCACTGACTTCAAATTAAGAGTAATAAAATATTTGCTTCTGCGGATTCCCTTAGAAGGCTTCGTAACTTCTTACCGACTGCCACTAAAGTTGCGCTGGCACAGTCTCTCTTGCTTCCCATTCTCGACTATGCCGATATATGTTACCTTGATCTCACAGAAGATCAATTTAACAAGCTTGAGCGCCTTCAAAATTTTGCAATAAGGTTCATATTCGGTCTTCGTAAATATGACCATGTTTCGCAGTTCCGCGCTAAGCTCAAGTGGCTTCCCATTCGCCTTCGCCGGAATACTCATATCCTCTCGCTTCTCCACAATATATTGTTTAATCCTTCTGCTCCACCGTATCTGAAGGAGCGCTTTGAGTTTCTCCATTATTCCAACCCTCATTCTTTCGTTCATCAGAAAATCTAGCTCTAAAGTTCCCCATTCATCACAGCTCTTTCTACACTGACTCTTTTACGGTGCAAGCTGTTCGGCTGTGGAATTCATTACCGTTGTCGATTCGGCTTGCTCCGTCATTGCATTATTTTAAAGATCGTGTCAAACTGTTTTATCTCCAATCGTCTTCGTCGTCCTGTTGAGTTTCATTGTTCTTGTCTGTTTTTATGTTGTGTATAAATTTTTATGTATTTATTTTTATGTATATAATGTAGGTTTGTATATTTTTAATGATATGTGTATTTGTCAAGGTGATAACACCACTGTCCCATTCTTCCATATAGTCCTCTCCATCCTAAGGTTGTCTGGAAGAAATCGCTATAAGCGATAAGACCGCCCATTGTACATTTCTGTTATTTTTTTGTTATTGAGTTATGTTTTGTATTTCTGTGTGTTATTTGTGTACAATAAAGAGTTAATCTATCTATCTAAGATGTCTTCCTCCTGCAAACTCCATACGGTATGATGATCAATGAATAGGATCAAGGGTGCAACGGGTGCTCCGAATTCAATTCGTTTTTATTTTTATAACAACTGGTGGAACACTGAAAATAGTTAAAAAAGCCGATATAACATTTAACCTGGGTTAGTTTCAGAAAATACTTCACAGAATCGGTTCTATTGCTTCGATATTGTATACGAGCTTTCATCGTGATTTTATTTGTTAGTTTTGTACCTACTGAGAGAGCCATCCCGGATTAGAGGTGAACTGCTGGGTCAAGCGTATCGGGAGAGGTCAAAAGTAATTAAACTTTGGGAGGTAGTACAGGATTCTCAAGTTTTGGACCTCGAGGGCCCTGTACGAAAAGAGTAGAGGGTAAACTGCAAAAGTTTCGACCCTCCTCCGGTTTTTCCTCAATATCTTTTTTTCCTTACCTACATCTTACGGCAAAAGTATTTCTACTTTTTTGTAGAACGTTAAATTTCCTACAATTTTGACTATGCAAAAATGTTGGTATGTCAATTCATTACCGAGATACCGTGCTTCGAAAATATTTAAGTTTCGGGAAGAACAAAATCTATGTCGTTACAATTTAATAATGCGTAGGTGAGATAGATATAAATTCTGGTGTTGTGCCGGAACTGTTACTTGTAGGTACATGTACTGTAAAGTGTACACAGCCAATATTCGCTAAGTATACAGAGCCGGCTTTACCTATTGTGCAAGGTGTGCAGCGCACACGGGCGCAGGGTCTAATTGGGCGCCGCCGGCGCCCCCTTAGACCCTGTGCTGAATCGCGAACGGCGTTCGGCGGGGCGCGGCGCCTAGCCTGCGCACCGCAGGGCGCTTCGGCCCGATCTCTCAAAGACCCTTCACCCGTGTTATGGCCGACGCCGGCCGCGGTAGCAAAGCAAGCCGCGCCACGAGCGGCTCCTTTACTCTTCCTACACTATAACTTTTATTACAACGTGAAATCAGCCTTAAAATAGATACTTGACGTAATGTCGCATCGCTACAAAAAGCGCATGCCGGCACCTGTTTTGATTCGTTTGAAAACACACCGACAATCATTGCGAATTCGGCTGTATTAGAATAGTATAAAATTCAAATTGCGAGAGACGCAGATTTTAGGGTGCGGCATGTTTTGGGAAATTTTTTTTGTCTTGACAAAACAAAAACCTAAATATTTAACAAAGTTTACCGAATGTACAACCTTGAGCTAAAAAACAGATTTTTTCGCGGCTCGCTCCGCTCGCCTTTATATGTTCTACTGCTAGATATTTCTATTACAGCACTCACCTCGAGGTAAAAAATAGAATTTTTCGCGGCACGCTCCGCTCGCCGTTATATGTTCTACTACTAGATATTACTAATTACTAGATATCTTTATTACTGCACTCACCTCGAGCTAAAATACAGAATTTTGCGGCTCGCTCCGATCGCCGTTATATGTTTTAGTAATAGCTAATTACAGCCGTCTCCTCGAGCTAAAAAAACAAATGTGTAAATCCGGTATTCCATTTTGACCGCGCGCCTACTAGAGGGCGCCAAGGTATTGATTGCACACGGGCGCTACATGGCCTAGATCCGGCTCTGTAAGTATATAATTAAACTAGATAGTAAAATTAAATGATGTTTGCAGAGACTTTAATTTTATCTTTTGTACAGATACATTTAGCATGTTTGAAACACACAAGTAAGTAGCAAAGTAGATTTTAGTTGTTCGTTGTATCCCTACTGTTGTCAATCTTAATATTAGAGAAGTTTCTTTCGAAATGGAAATTAATGCAAAAGAAAAAGAATTTCGGAAGTCTAAGTACTTATCATCTGAAAACGTAGAGTTTATAGTTTCCAAACATGGAGTGGCCAATGGATATTCCGTCGAAGATTACTACATTCAAAATGCTAGTGACAAAATGTTGGGTTTCCTATGCGATTATTGGAAACTTAAAGTGCAATTGACTCCAAACAAACGGGTGCTTCATTATTTTCTGAAATTGGTATCTGTTTCAAATGACGCGAAGGCAAAAATGGTAGAGGAACTTAAATTATTCGAAAAGGAGTTGTATTTTTACACTGAAATTAAAGAAAGGTTACATGTGTCTGGTAAGTTAATTGACTCAATACCTGTGCTAGTACCTACCTATTTAGTATTATATTGACCAATTTATGTAGTTTTAGTTCCAGAAAAAAACTAATAATCATACGTTCATTATTTATTCAGATTTGAAACCATGGAGTGCCCCTTTCATCACTGGCCTAAAAAGTGCCATGGTGTTTGAAGATATGAACGTCCTCCAATACCAGCTAAGAGATAAATTCAAGAGATTTGACGAAGCCCACACATTTGAAGCTCTTAAAACCTTGACGAGGTTTCACGCCTCTTCGATTATTTATGAGGAAAAGAGGAGCAAGGTACTCGGAAGAAGTTATTCATTGAATGAGGATTTTGAGGAATATTTGAACAAAGGTGGATACGAAAACAAGGATACCTGGTTTAGCCAGTGCAGGAACGGGTGCCTAAAAGCGATCAAAAATTTCTCAAATTACAGTAAAACAGAAATCAGTGTGATAGAAAGTCTATGGTTTGATGTTTGGTCCGCAGCTGTAGCTCAAACTGATCCGTCTCCAGAGTATAGGAATGTAATTTGTCATCGCGATTTATGGAACAATAACTTGATGTTTCAATATCAAGACGAAAACAAACCTGACGACTGCCTATTGGTAGATTTCCAAGCAGTTAGGTATCATCCACCATCTGGAGATGTTATGTTACTTCTGTACTGCAACTTAGATCCAAAGTATAGGGAAAAGAATATGAAAAAGTTCCTTAATTTCTATATCGAAGAACTTCATAGAATCTTGGTTGAAAACGGAATAGACCCAAACGTTATAACCAAAGAGGAATTCTTCGAATCAGCTGAACTTCAAAGACAATGGGGTCTTATTACGTGTGCATGTTTGATACCACAGTTTTGGATAGATGACGAAGTAATGACAAACATTTTCACGGATACGGTGCAATTTGATAACAATCTGTGTAAAGATAAAGCTTCTTTTATTACGAACATGATGCAATCTAATCCGGACTATAAAGAAAAGGTAATGGAGATATTTGAAGAGATCGTGGACAGATATTGTTTGTAAATCGAATTATTTATTCCATAAGATATGTAGAATGCAATTTTTTAAACATATATGGTGTCATGTGAATGTTAGTATTTAGGAATTGTGTTAATTACTTAGGTAGTAGGTACTTAATAAATATGTATACCTATATATTTTTTATATTTGTTTGCTACTTAAATTTTCTTCGCAGCTTTAGTGCCATATTTATTAAATTCACAATTTCTAGCAATTTTGAAATCTCCGAGATGTCTTTCTCCGAATTTTCTGTACCAAGGGTCATCATCGTGCTTACTGTATATGTCACAGAATGGTCGTATTAGCAGAATATAGAGCAACTCTACGAAGCTAAGGATACTCGCTCCCAGGAAAAGACCACCGGTGCCTCCCGTAGATACTAAAGTAAAAAAAACATTTGGTTACTTATACATTATAGAAACTGTCGTAAGCAGGTAGGTAAGTACCTAAGAATCAGGAATTCAGGTTAGTAAAGTAGGTAGGTACCATTAAACGTTCAAATAGTATAACCGGTCTTACGAACAATGAAAGAGCTTCTAAATTTATGAAAACACTGAAGTAGATTCAGTTAAACATTTAAATACATTCTTTTACTGCTTTTAAGATACGTTGTTCTTACCGACTAAATCAAGGAACCCTCGCACGACATTTCTTCTGTATCTTTCTGTGGGCAACATAGCCAGTTCAATTTCAACAGTGGCAATGCTCTCCGATGTCACTGTTTTGAAGTCCTTCACTATAGATATTTCTGCTTCAGTGCAGGATGGTAAACAGTTGCAGTACAGGCCGTCGCGTGACGACCAAGGCGCTCTTAGAACCTACCAGAAATATAAAAAATTAGGGAAAAGGATTACTTAGATCTAATCAATATTTTGATATAAGTAAGATGATCATCTGGCTTTGGTATAGCCAGCGTGTAGCCAACAGAAACGAAAGTCGAAGCAGAGTCGAGGCAAGGGCGCCTAAACGGCACTCTTCTAAAAATCTTGTAGGTTCAAGTGTAGGTACTACCTGCGCTAACAGAACATGAGTCAAGACGCGGGTTCAGTGCGCAGGTGCGCACCCCCTCAACGACTCCACCTCGCCTTTCCGCCATTTAATGTCATATTTATCTCTCATTTTTGTATGGATGAATCCTAGATCGCTTTTTTCTATTTAAATTGAGTAGGTAGGTACTTGTACAAGCGCAAGCACTTCGACTTCCGAAGAGGACATGTTGAATGCATCTTCTAAACAAGGCATAAATAAACGTCGCCGCCTCGACCCTTAGCGCACTCTACACTCGCCCTAGCCCCGAGTCCGCCTCGACTTTCGGTTCTGTTAGCGACACGCCATAGACTTTTTAGGGTTCCATAGTCAACAAGACAAGGAACCCTTATAGATTCGTCATGTCTATCTGTCTGTCTGTCTGTCCGTGTATGTCACAGCCACTTTATTCCAAAACCATAAGAGCTATGCTGTTGAAACTTGGTAAGTAGATGTATTCTGTGAACCGCATTAAGATTTTCACACAAAAATAGAAAAAAATACTTAAAACTGAAACTCAAAAAAAAACTAACCTTACGTGTGGGATATCTATGGATAGGTCTTTAAAAATGATATTGAGGTTTCTAATATAATTTTTTTCTAAACTTAATAGTTTGCGCGAGAGACACTTCCAAAGTGTAAAAATGAGTAACTTCCCCCCGTAACTTCTAAAATAAGAGAAAGATAAAACTAAAAAAAGCGGCCAAGTGCGAGTCGGACTCGCCCATGAAGGGTTCCGTAGCAGCAAGTAACATAATATAAAAGTTCTTGGATGGATTACGATTAATGACGTATTAAAAAAAAACTTCTTACTAGATCTCGTTCAAACCAATTTTGAGTGAAAGTTTACATGGTAAACAACATGGTAACATGGTATACATCATATTTTTTTTTTAGTTTTATCATTCTTTTATTTTAGAAGTTACGGGGGGGGGGACACTTTTTACCACTTTGGAAGTGTCTCTCGCGCATACGATTCAGTTTAGAAAAAAAAAATATTAGAAACCTCAAAATCATTTTTGAAGACCTATCCACAGATAGGTTCGATGAAAAAAAAAATGTGCTTCAGTTCTAAGTATGGGGAACCCCAAAAATAATTGTTTTTTTTTCAATTTTTGTGTAAAAATCTTAATGCGGTTCGCAGAATACACCTGCCTACCAAGTTTCAACAGTATAGCTCTTATGTTTCGGAAAAAAAGGCTGTGACATACACGGACAGACAGACAGACAGACAGACAGACATGACGAATCCATAAGGGTTCCTTGTCTTTGACTACGGAACCCTAAAAAAAATGATGTACATTACCATGTAAACTTCTAACGAAAATTGGTTTGAACAAGATCTAGCTAGTAGTTTTTTTTTAAATACACTATTATTAAAACATCGATCAAAGTAACAACGAACTACAAGAACTTTTATATCATGTTACTTGCTGCTACGGAACCCTTCATGGGCGAATCTGACTCGCACTTGGCTGCTTTTTATTGTAATATTTGATAGTACTCACAGATAGAACTTTGGCGTTGTCGTTCAAACAGATAATGCCGCTGACGTTACACTTTAGATGTTCGGGAACATTCGGCATGAAGTAATTGGTGCAATTACAAAACTTAATCTGGGCGTCCTTTCTGCACTGTACAGTGCAAGCAGTGTAGGAATAATGGCGGAAAACTTGTAGGAAGTTCTCGTCTGTATAGCGACATTTGCGTTTTTCGGGTGCGATCAAACGGGCCCCCGCGTCATTGTCGATGTTCCGTATAGAGATATATCGCCTAAAATCAAATGATACTAAGTACTGGTAAAATGAATCAATGAAATAATGCAAAACCTGAAAACAGTTTGTTCAGAATCGAGAGTAGAATCGACTTTACCACTTTTTTTATGGTAATAGCAGATATTACTATCACGTGATTTTATATGTAGGTAGTTATGCCAGAAAATTTGGCGCTGACGCTATACAGGATACCACAAACCAATCTCAATAACATTTTTTACTGTTTCATCATCATGTCCCTGCCCTCAACATGTTATTTTCTTACATTCCTACTTAGATCTCCCGTCATATCAGTACTCACATCTTTCTAACCTGTCATGTGTTTCTGTGTCATGTGTGAATGTCTTTCACACATTCCATCCATCTCAAGTGTTTCAAGTGTTTAATTACCTACTTACTTTAAATATATCTCGGGTTCAACTTTCAAAACATCTGACCCAATCGTCGTAAGCGCCGGTACGTCCTCTTCGTTTAGAACATAGACGTTACCAGTGACCATTACGTTGAATTTTATGAACCCAGGGCCTGTGGTTCTGTTGCTTATCATTGGCAATATTGGGGGATACTTTTCCCTGTAAATTTAAAGTTGAATTTATAGAATAGCAGGTACATATTGCATTGTTAATAAGAGGTTTCTTCTTATTTATTATTCACCTCCCTTGAATACTGTTAATAGCATAGCATGTGCCGAGTTCCGTATCCATTGGTCTAAAGAAATCGCAACACTCGAATGGTTCCCCATTCCAGGAACAATCTTCAAGGGTCTCCGCACAATTACTTCGTACCTGCGAATGTGAAAAGAAAGAAAAATATTTTTTGACAAACATGCTCCTAATTTTTGTCGAGAACCTTCTTTAGGATGTGTGTTCCTTGATGTCTAATGCCCGGTTTCTGAAGATGTCCGATAACTGATCGACTAGCAAAGTTACTATGACAACAACAAAAAAATAGTAACATTGCCACTGTTTTTTATCTTAAACAAGCCTTTTCTGGAACTTGTCGTAGATGGCAGACATACCTATACGTATATGTGCGGCCCTCATTTGCACGTTCGTCCACCAACGCCTGATTTGCCGGCCGCGGCAGTCATTGTTCCTTTATAATATAAACAATGATGCTAATGCTCTGAAGTATTTAGGACAAAGAGCAATATGTGTGGCAGACGCAGACACACACAAAACACAGATGTATATCAGCAAATAAAACATGGGACAGCATTGCATGTGGCGATATCAAATAAAATCTGTAGGCACCTATTACTTACCATGTTGGCGTAATAAGTGAAATTGGACTTGATGCACTCGGGTAGCGGATTTTCCAAGTTGCAAAATTCAGACGTGTAGTAAGTGATGCCTTTAAAATACGCTAATTCCTTCAAAACTTCTTCCATGTTGAAATCATGTTCTTCTCCCCACAAACTGACAAACAAAACAAGTTCATAATCATCATCAGCCTACAGAAGTCCACTACTGGACATGAGCCTCCCCTATAGAATGCCACGACGGACGGTCTTGTTCCGCCCCATCTACCAACTTCCTGCGACTAACCAACAAGCTAATTTTATAAAAAAATTAAACCCTGTGTGTGTCTCTCTCTGTCTCACTGTTCCAGGGTTCACCACTATTGAAAAACATAACCCTCCTTCTGGGCAGTCGGGAAAAACAATCGATGACTAAGTATATTTTTTTTTTTCAAATTTGAAGACTCAGCTTCTTTAGTAGGTATTATGCTGAAAATGTCTTCGCCAATTTTCACCAAAGCATAGCCATAGCGTAGGTACACACGAACTTTCATACAAAAAGCAAGCACTCGTTCTTTAGCTGAGGCCACAGAGATATACGGACAAACACACTATGGCCTCAAATTTAAAACACTGCTAGTTTTAGTTGGGGAAAAAGCTGAAAAATCCTGCGACGCGGTATACTCATATTTGGAGATGCGATTTTTTTACCAAGGTTTCGTCACAGGTTTTGGTAATGCTGTTATTTCACTAAGGGAATTTTTCACAGATTAAGTTCAGACACCCTGGTATCTATCTATCTATCTAAACCTTTTTCTCACTTACCCATCCGAAATTTCTTCAATGCGATTAGTGTTATCGTTTTCGCAAACCACAACAGATGGAAACATTGTGTCCCAGTCTTTGTATGTAGTTTCAACGACGAAAGATATAGGGTTATTCTGATACGCGTCGTACTGTGCTGCTATCAGTAGAAATGATCCGTACCAGGATAGCACGACGAATATTAGCCAAAATATTCTGGAATAGGACCATAATGGTAAGTTCTGACAGCGTTTGAGGGAAATATGGGCCAAAAGAATATAAAAATAAGTTGCTTGGCAAGTATTAACGACAATCTGAAATTAATTTAACAAGATCACACTGAATACCTAAGAGATACATTTTTTATTATAAGTAAGTGGGTAGGTATATATTTTCCAAGACCCAAATTACCTATCTTATACCTACCTATCTTAGTAAAAAAACGAAGATGGTCTGGCTACTGCCCCTAGTTATTTTTCGTGAATTCGAAGATTTCCAAGGAGGTTTATCAGGGGATCTCTAATCCTCAGCTCCATCCAAAGAGATCTCCTACCCTTTTTATAAGACCTTGTTGTACAACAGTTATGCAATCAAATATTTCTGTGTCTGATTCTATAAACAACACCAGGCTCTTGTTTTGCGGTGGCTGTCATTTATTTTCTCTCGTACCTACCAGTCTAGTAGTAGTAGAGCTTTTTTGTGAAAGAGTTCGTCCGGGGAAGTACTACCACCATACCTATTTCGGCCGCAAAGCAGTAGTGCTCGCATTGCTGTGTTCCAGTTTGAAGGGTAAGGGTGCCGGTGAAATTACAGGCACATGAGACTTTTCATCTTTATGTCTCAGGCTGGCGGGCGCAGTGCAATGCCGCATAAGGCGCGTCCTAGGTGGATGTGACCTATGAGGTAATGTACTGTTCATAGGCAGAGGTTACCGCTTAACATCAGGTGGGCCATCTGCTAGTTCCGTCATTCAAGTAGAATAAAAATAAATAAAAAAAAAGTCACAAGTGAAAATTGGACCAAGATTTTAGGACATTGGTATAAATCAGGTAACCATATGCACCAAACGAAACTTTCTAAATAGATTACTGTACCTTTCTGCCCAATGCCTTTTGGAATCAGCAATGAACCTAAATCCGTGGATGGAAGTCGCCTCTGGAAGGCGTTTGATGCCATTCCACCATATCTCAAAGTATTTGCTCATAGATTCCTTTGTCTGCATTTGCACCGTCTTCTTTCAAAACTTTTTACTACTATCGATGAGAGCCCACGAGGATATGACAATGAAACAAAACATTCGGTAGGTAACAGCATTTATTCAAACAATTATTATCGTGCGTAGGTACGACCAAATTGCTACAAAATAAATACCTACATAGGTACGTAATGTACCTACAAAACTAATGTGTAGGTGGTGTAGGCCTAATTTTCAGATCCTTATCTCGTGTGAGCTTCACACGTGTCAGATTGTTAGTAATGATGGCTATAATTATCATTTCTTTTATCATATCAAGCTGTTCAAAATCCAAGCCGCCATTCGGTTACTTATCAAAATAAAATATCATGAAACAACCCTCTACCCAAATGATTATTATCTATAACGAAAAGCGATATATAAGTGCAAAACCAATGCGTGGAGGTCTCGCACAGTTCGTTTCACGCGATCGTTTCTTCCGCGCACCTGCAAGGCGTGGAATGAGCTCGCGTTGGATGTCTTCCCACGGGGCTACAATATGGGTAAATTCAAGAGAAATATCAATAGGGCTAGCTGGTAGACAGCGCGTTTGGAATACCGTGGGTGTTGCAGATGTCCATAGGCAGCGGTGACTGCTTTATATCAGGCGGGCCGTATGCTTGTTTGTCACCTCATAATATAAAAAATAAATGGCGTTGACCTTGACTTCACGCCACGGGCAGCTTAGTCGATTTCGGTGCTTAGTGTTCAGTCCAGCAAAACCACATACATAGAGAATGGGCGAAGTCTTTTCCCGATGCTCGGAAATTCCAAACTCATGATAACAAACGACCTCTGTGGCGCGGTGGGCAAGTAGCCGCCTGAAACTGTGGTGCGGGTTCGATTCCCGCTTAGGAGCAGATGTGTGCATGATCTGCAAAATGTTCCGGGTCTGTGAGTTGTGGTTGTTACTCTTAGATCCTAATACCCATAGTATGGGGTCAGTCAGGGACTAGTATTAAACTTTTAGGTGCTATTTCTGCAAATTATTCGTAATTTTTATGAAAATTAGCTAAGTGAGTAGATGGAGTCAGTTCATTCCAATAGATTGGACGATATCTCGAAACAAAGTCAAACGATACTTTAGGTCCTATAGCTTTCGTGCCGATGTTTCTATTTCTTCTGGAGCGTATTTCTCTAATTAGCTTGACGCTGAAGAAGTAGATGAACTCCAGGACGGATACGAAGCTGAATCCGGTGACGAATCCGCAAGTGGAGCCGATGTTACCTGTAATATTTATAAGTGTTAGGTACTGAATGAGGTAGATTACAGTCATTCGAGGTAGAGCGGCAACTCCGCGAGGTCGTACGTAATGAATAGAATAGAATAGAAATATTTTAATTTGTAACAACACAGATAGGCATAAATAAAATAAAACACGTTAGGCAAACCGAATTTGGACCATTTTAGCTTTTATCTTATATCGGTCGGTAGGATTATAAGTCCCTACCTACTAACGTGTAACCTAAGGTGTATTTCTTCCACTAGGGTTAGGTACCTAATAAGATCTCAACGGACCGATGACGAACATAATTTTGCAGCTAGTTCCAGTATCCACTCGATATAAGTAACACATCGTAAGGTAGGTTACATAACCGAGCGATATTCTGCTTATTAGCCGCAGGAACTATGGACTACCAGTTCACCTTCACCGTGCGTCTTACGTAAAACTCACGTGCTCGATGTGACGAAAGTAAGGTCGAGATGAGCCAAACAGTTTGATAAAATGTATCAATGAAATACTGATGAAATACCTACTAAAAAATTAATAATTAATACATACGAAGCCGTACCGGCTACTAGTTCACCCTAATTACCTACCCGTCACTGCTATTCCTACGCAGCCGACAAGTGCAGGCTGTGTACCTACTACTACAGAAGTAGTCAGAGAATTCTACCATTTTAGGTATCACCACCGCGTGTTTGCAGGATCTGCTATAAATATTAGGAGAAAAGGTGCAAAGCGGGCACTCGAAGAGAAATTCAAAACTAGGTAAGATATTAAATATTCCAACAACTGTAACTGCTATCGGATGCTAAACTCATGGTAGTTTTATATTGCATTTACATATTTCCAGTAAGTCTTTGAAATACAAACCAATGGTTTGCCCGGAACTTGGCCGGCTTGTGGGCAAAACGGGCACATTGTATTTTCCTGATTACCATGAAAACATATAGGCATAAATAATAAGGGAACAGGCACCATGGAGTGAACAAGTAAAGTTAGGAATGTAGTAACAAATGTACGTGGTCGCAGGCAGAGGTTAGAGACTGGCACAGGTTAGACGGGGGACGGGGGGGGGGGGGGGGGGGGGGGCACGTCCTCGTGGCCATACCAACTATTTAAATGACAATATAAACGAAGGTGCCCGCTTTTTTTTTTACGGTATTGCAAACGCGTTGCCTACCATTAAGAGCCCTATTGACATTTCTCTTGAATTTACCCATATTGTAGCCCTGTGGGAAAACATCCAACGGGAGCTCATTCCACGCCTTGCAGGTGCGCGGGAGAAACGATCGCGTGAAACGCACTGTGCGAGACCTCCACGCATCCAAAATGTGCGGGTGAGCTCACTCACGATAGCGGGATGTGCGGTTATAAAAGTGAGAAGCTGGGATTCGTTCAAACAGCTCCTCAGAGCATTCCCCATTAAAAATCTTATATAACACGCCAAGCGCGCCAATATCTCGGAGCACGCTCAAAGGTTCTAGATCCTTGGTAACTATGGGTGCGTCGACAATCCTAACAGCTCTGCGTTGTAGGAAGTCCAGAGGCTGCAGTTGGTACTTCGGTGCACCATTCCAAATGTGAGAGCAATACTCCAAGTGGGAACGGACGGTTTGAAGCAAAAAGAGTTACAAGGTCTGCTTTGTGTTAGGTGCCCGCTTTGTGATGGGTGCCTGCTTTGGGCTGGGTGCTGCTTTGTGCTGGGTGCCCGCTTTGGGCTGGGTGCCCGCTTTGTGATGGGTGCCCGCTTTGGGCTGGGTGCCGCTTTGGGCTGTGTACTTGCGTTGTTGGGTTGTCCCCTTATAAAGCGTTGGCTTTCTCTGTATTGCAAAATGTGAAACAACTTACTAATCAAATCAAACCACTTCATAATAACGTTTCGCCCGTAGCATTCGGCGACTTCTCTCGCATACTTCACGTGAACAATCGAAGCTCCGGTGAAGTTCGCGCCTCTCCTGCAACAAGCATTGTTTTACAGAACAAAGTTTGTATTCCAGAACAATACTCGCCCCATATAGACTAGTTACTCATTATTCGTGTAGGCGATTCTAGTAGGTATTGATTCCTCTCTTGCCTACTTTTTGTAGTTATAGGTACCTACCTACTGACCCTATCTAATAGTTAGGTACAGGAGCAGGTAGAAAGTTTTTATTTTGGATCTATTTATGAAACAGGTAGGTAGGTACCTATCATAATCATAAAGCCATTTTATTTATTTTACCAACTAAATACAAAATTATAGTTATTTAACTTTTATAAATATGTTGTTACAATAGGTAGGTACTATAATATACACATGTTACAAAATTCACATTAGTTTTCTTTCCTTTGCTTCTTCATAGTTATTATTTTTTATTTTCATTTTTGGTAAGGTACCCGAATAGGGGTTCTATTCGGGTACCTATAATGGTATATAATGTATATGTTACGACTAAAACCCGAAGTGCGGTTACACCTATAGGTTTAGCAGGCTACAACTATGTGCTTATTATTATCATTTGAGCCTTTCTACATAAAAAATCGTTTTGCGTTAGTTGTAGCCGCCTAAACCTAGGTATAACCGCACTTCGGCTATTAGCCGTATATAATTATATTACTAGCAAAAAGCACAGCTTTGTAAGGGCTCGCAAGTATTTTTTTACATCTAGATATTATTTTAAATTACTTACTATGTTAAATTACAACCCTAACAGGTGTGGTAGTTTTAAAGTGTACCACAAAATACAAAAGTTATGTGGATAGTCGCGGCCTGGCCCGCCCTAATTAAAGCCCAAAGACACCGACTAACTCAACCCTATGTTGATAGGTAGTACCTATATTTATTGAAATTTATTTAAATCAACGAACATTACAAAAATCAGCATACAAACATAAAGTTATATTAAAATTATCTTATCTTATTCATAGTTGGACACATGTTGGACAGCATTAAAAACTAAACCAAACTGGAATTAGGTACCTGTGTTATGTTATGTGTATATTCTTTGAACACAACGCAGTAGGGGCTAGAACCTGTGACTCAAAAGAGAGATACATGTTATACCTATGCCATGACTGCATCCAAACAGCTTGCGTGGTTGTCCATCTTAGAGCATTGCAGGCCTCCGTACCGACGATGTTGTCCATAGCTTTTCCCAACCTCCATAGTGCAAACATGCAACCATGGAACTGGCAGTCAACAAAACTTTTGTTTCCCCAACAACCGCAAACAAACAAATTTACGTCAACGCAACATTAAAGGACTATGTGATTTTATCTTGAAGGAATTTATATGCATTTTATATCCCAACTTTATAAATCAACCCGTTAACAAAATAAACTCTGAAATGGCCGTGAACCGAAAAGCTGGACTAAGTACAGCCGATTTTGAAGTCTACGGTAAAGTGCAAGGAGTTTACTTCAGGAAGCATACCCAGAGAAAAGCCACCGAGTTAGGCATCAAAGGATGGGTTATGAACACAGCCCAAGGTACCGTGATCGGTCAGCTACAAGGACCACTTGGCGCAATCGAAGATATGAAGATATGGCTGCAGAAAGTTGGAAGTCCAAAGTCGAAAATTGAAAAAAGTGACTTCAGAAACGAAGGTCCTATCAACCAGTGTGCATTTAGAAAATTCGAAATACGACGTTAAAATAATATAGTGCTTTGATTTGTCTGTAATAAAAATATATAAAATATCAGTTTTTTTTTTACTTTTATCTCTCTTTTGACCGTGATCTCACCCGTTACATAGTGACGATACGGCCCAATTTCCTCTATGATGCGGCCGACGTTGGATCACAAAGTTCTAGAAGACACCTATTCATAGAGACCCATAATTACAGGAAAGTCAGGCGATGGCAACGTGCTCTTTTCTAACAGCGCATTTCAAAGGTGGAACCGAACCGCTTAGTGCGAATTGGTCAGCACTTAATTTGCTTGGGCCCGCAGAAAGGACCATTTCCAGTGAATTTCCACGCAGATATCAATGGAAGTCAAAACAGAGTAGGTAGAGGTACCTATCGTCTGTGCTGTGCTGTGGTTGTTTTCAACGGAACTTTGGTAAAATTGAGTAAAAATTAGAAAAATTTAGGTGTAATATTTGATAAAAATTTGTCTTGAGGTCCTCAACTGCAATCGGTGAGTAATAAAATATTTGCGTCTGCGGCTTCCCTTAGAAGGCTCCGTAACTTCTTACCGACTGCCACTAAAGTTGCGCTAAGTTTTATCGGCACAGTCTCTCTTGCTTCCCATCGACTATGCCGATATATGTTACCTTGATCTCACAGAAGATCAATTTAACAAGCTTGAGCGCCTTCAAAATTTTGCAATAAGGTTCATATTCGGTCTTCGTAAATATGACCATGTTTCGCAGTTCCGCGCTAAGCTCAAGTGGCTTCCCATTCGCCTTCGCCGGAATACTCATATCCTCTCGCTTCTCCATAATATATTGTTTAATCCTTCTGCTCCACCGTATCTGAAGGAGCGCTTTGAGTTTCTCCATTATTCCAACCCTCATTCTCTTCGTTCATCAGAAAATCTAGCTCTAAAGTTCCCCATTCATCACAGCTTTTTCTACACTGACTCTTTTACGGTACAAGCTGTTCGGCTGTGGAATTGATTACCGTTGTCTTCTTGCTCCGTCGTTGCATTCTTTTAAAGATCGTGTGAAACTGTTTTATCTCCAATCGTCTTCTTCGTCCTGTTAAGTTTCATTGTTCTTGTCTGTTGTTATGTTGTGTTTATATTATTGTGTATTTATTATATGTATTATAATGTAGGTTTGTATATATTTAATGATATGTCATGTGTATTTGTCAAGGTGATAACACCACTGTCCCATTCTTCCATATAGCCCTCTCCATCCTAAGGTTGTCTGGAAGAAATCGCTATAAGCGATAAGATCGCCCATTGTACATTTCTGTATTTTTTTTATATTGAGTTATCTACATCTACACTAATATTATAAAGAGGAAAGATTTGTACCTATTTTTGTATGTTTGTATGTTTGTAATGAATAGGCTCAAAAAGTACTGGGCCGATTTAAAAAATTCTTTCACCATTGGAAAGCTACATTCACCCTGAGTGACATAGGCTACCAGGGGAGGGGATAGGAAAGGGGGGGGGCTGTTTTTCATCCTGAAACTACCCGTGCGACACCGGGACGAGTCGCTAGTGTTTTATATTTCTGTGTGTTATTTGTGTACAGTAAAGAGTTAATCTATGTATCTATCTATCTACCTTCATAAATCTGTAAAACCACTGCAGCCCACTGAGTAAGTATTCACTACGCTTTACTACAACCATTGAGTTATTATTATATACGGACGTTTACATAATAGAAAAAAAAACAGCCAATGCGCGCTTTCTCATTGAACGATAGGCACTGTGTTGTGTTGTGCAATGTCCAGTGTAACCACGTGTTTTCGTTAGGTATCGGCTAAATTTGGTACTTACAACCAATCCTCCCTATCCTCATCAGGCACTCCGTTCAGGTACTCCGGGTATATGTTGACGTTATTGAAGTCGTAATTGTAGGCCGTCTTGGAGCAAGTCGGGCAGCACATGGGACAGTCCACTCCACCACCCACCAGTTCCAACTCTAGCTCAGGTGGGATTGGGTTTACGTTTGGGCGCACTGCTATTGATTGAGCTGAAAATAAATAACTTATCAACTGCTTACAACGAATACAAGTATAAACAAACTTTTCGTTGACTCCTCCCTAGATGTAGTAAAAGCCGGGATGGACAGCATCATCCACCTGAGTACTCAACACCAGTAGGTACTGCGATCACCAATCTGCCTGCCAAGCATGGTTATTATGTCAAATCCTGCTATTGCATTCTATGGGGGAGGCCTCATCAAGCAGTGGACGTCTAAAGGCTGATGATGTGATATACATAATTTTAAAAATGAAACAGTTGAGCTACCTAATGACCATTGCAAACGATCTAAAGATCAACTGAACCAATCAATCTAAGATGCTAGTTGCATTCACGCTGATTGGCAATATTAAGTTTACTATGTGACAGTTTGTTTTTACTATGTTTGCCCATGATGTGAAATCACGGTGAACATCACAACCTCAATAGGCACCTCTTAGGGTACATACACACCTTCAACACACCCTACGTGGCATTGTACAGCGTCCGTCATTCCGAGAAATAAAGACGAAAGTCTCATGTGCCTCTAATTTTACCAGCAAGCAAGGCCCTTCAAATCGGAACGCAACAATGCGTAGAAATAGCTCTACCACCATCTCGTATCTCTTATACAAGGAGCCATAAGCGACCATGATGTAATAATAGCATTCGCCAGGTATGCTATTCCGATAAACCATAGCACGTGGGAAACACCAGCTTACGTCATCACCAATGATAATTGCTGCAGCCCGTCTCTGTGCTAACAGTAGCACAGAATAAATAATAGTACAACCAGTAGATAGTAATCTCAGTCAACACACTCATTGGATCACGATAAGGCATGCATAGCCATTATAATTGGACATAACCCCACCTTGGACATAAACACCATCGTGTTTATGTCCTTCGATATTCTGTGTAGGTAACTAGGTACATATCGTCACTGGAAAGGAAAAGTCGCTGAAGCGCCATTTTGGCCAAATTGAGTTATATATATATTTGAAATCAGCGTATTTTTATGCGTCGAATGATCGGGGTTTGAAAGCAATCGAAGCATTTTTTTGGTGGTTAAGCGAAACAAAAATTGGCAATATTTTAGAGTTCTTTTGACTGAACGTCGCTTAAAACCGCCTTTTTCACACCTATGCTGGTTCAGTTATTTTTCCGTCTCTTACTTGAAGCATGAAAAACACTTAAGTGATTATTCTGGTTGCTTGTATGACATCCTATAGCACTTCAGCAACTTTACCTTACTGTCAAACGTGAATCTACGGCGCTTCAGCGAAATGGCCGCTTGTGTTAGTTCAACAAAGATGTCGTTAAGTCAAAAGAACCGACTGATAAGAGCATAATAATGGATTTGAGTAATGTTAACGTTTCTTTATATTTTAGTTTAAGGTAGATTTGACATTATGAAGCAGTACATTCGACCAAAAGTGATTGTTTTGATGAACAAATTATAAATGAATATGGGCTTTTATATACTTGGGCTCCGTCATTCTATATATAAGAAAATCTCTATGGTCATACGCCTGGGCGTATGACGTTTTTTTGTTCCAGTTTTAGTTAAGGTTTTGCTACCTATACCTGGATACTGGACTAGGATACTAGGTAGCAAAACCTTAACTAAAACTGGAAAAAACAAATCCTCTTGTGATCCAGATTCAGAAAATTGATCCAGAGCACATGCTTATTGTAGGTAAATGAGTATAAAAGCGCACTGAAAACTGTTCACTCGTCACACAGCAGATCAATAGAAAAAAAACCATTGAAAAAAAAATTGGCTTATATCAAACACAAAAAGAAATAAAGAGACTAGGAAGCGAAAAAAGGTTCAAGTAGTCGAAGATAATATTTATACAAATATTTTATAAATGAAAGTGAAGGACATAGATAGTTTGTTTGAAGGTTTGCCTGAGCACTCTTTATGTGAAACTACGATACATAAACTATACCATCAGAAATGCAGGCCAGAATTGATTTCAGGCTAGAATTGGTCTTGGTAAAGGAGATCATCAAGGTCATTCTACACCAGCTAACAAAACCTCAGAAGAATTATTAACTGATGTAAGTCACCTGTTACCTTACCATTACCACCTTACCCGCTATTCCAACACATTATTGCCAGAAAAGTTCTACTAGGTGTTTTTTGCCACGAGAATTCAAGAATGTAACTAATCTTTACCAAAAAAATTAAAAGTCATTTGTGGGACAATGTTTTTTTAGAAAATAATTTAACATTGGCTTTCATACTTCTCGGAAAGCTAAATGAAAATAAAACAATCGGCGGAATATAAAAAAATAACCAATAAACAAATAATGCTGCAGTGTCTGAATTTGACTCTCAAGGCTGTATCCGACTGGGGTGATGCCAATCTAATCAAGTTCAATGCCTCTAAAACGCAAGCTTGTCTCTTCTCTGCGAAAAAAAGTCCGTTTCTCCAAGTTCCCGTATTCCGAGATGTACCTGTAGCTATGGGAGCTCTTACGTGTTTCGCTCAAGCCTACTCTCAACTTTGGCTCCTATATCGAGTCTAAGGCAAAAACAGCTGCCATGAAGCTAGGCATCCTTAATAAGGTAAAGCGTTACTCCACACCAGGACAGCTTCTCAGTTTATATAAAGCACAAATCCGGGCTGGTATGGAGTACTGCTGCCATGTTTGGGATGTTTCGGCCAAACACCAGCTTGCTGCCTTGGACTCGATCGAACGTAGAGCTTTCAGGCTTATAGGTGAGCAACATATGGCGCAGACTTAGATCCAGAGTCTCGTGCACCGCCGTAAGGTTGCATGCCTTTCGATCTTCTATAGGTTACATTTCGGGGAATGCTCCCAGGAACTGCACGATCTGATCCCACCATCTCCCTTTTATCATAGGACGAGCAGGCGTATGGCTCAGTACCATCTTTACCTCATTAGTATACCTTCTATTCGCACAAAACTTTTCAGCTCTACCTTTATAATGCGAACTGCTTAGTAGTGGAGTACACTACCGTCGTCTGTCTTTCCTGAAAATTATAATCTGGGTCTCTTCAAGGCTAGAGTGAATAGGTGCCTTCTCGAGCGTTGGGCTCCATCTTCGGCCACATCTTCACTTACCAACAGCTGAGATCGTGGTCAAACAAAGGTCTATCAATGTTCAAACAAAATAAAGATTTATACGAGTACAACACCAAAATACACATCTAACAGACAAGTCAACTTTATGCGCATCGTTTAATTTGCAAAACTTTTGAAATACATCTTGCATTTTATGCTTACTTTTCTTTTATTACAGGAAAATAATTGTATTTAGTTTAACATTTTATGAAAGCGGCAGAAGAGACGGGTTTTGTTTTACTTGGCCGAACTAAGTACTAAGGTGCCAACTAAGTATGCACCATACTACATAAATATGTGCAAATTGTGGATGGTAGAGGTTCCACAAAACAACTTCTGCCTTACAATGACTGCTGTCCAGGCCAAAATCGGAACAAAACCGTTTTAGCATGCCTTCACAAACTACTTACTACAAAGTTGTGAAAATATATTCTAAGTGATTATTAATATATAGTGATTATTATTAATATATTTAAGCCAAGAAAGTATTTAAAAGGAAATAATTTTGACAAGCCGCATTAATGAAATATTCCTTTAAAAACCTTACTTGTAAACTTGAAAGCTATTAAAAGAATCAAAAAAACTAAAAACAAAAAATATTATTTTATGCCAATCCATTCCTAAGATTTATTTTATAACTGTATTATTAGTTCAATAAAGAGACATGTCAAGATTATTTAATTTTTAGGATTGCGTACCTAAAGGGTGAAACGAGACCCTATTACTAAGACTCCGCTGTCCGTCCGTCTGTCTGTCTGTCCGTCTGCCACCAGGCTATAATCTCATGAACCGTGATAGAAGACAGTTGAAATTTTCACATATGATTTATTTCTATTGCCGCTATAGCAACAAATACTAAAAAACAGAATAAAATTAATATTTAAGGGGGCTCCCATACAAAAAACGTGTTTTTTTACATGCTTCGGAACCCATCGTGTGCGAGTCCAACTCGAACTTGGCCGGTTTTTTAAATACCTACCTACTTAGATCGACTTTTAAAATATCACTTTAAATAAAATAAATAATACAAATTTTAACCAAATTCTTTATACTTTTTACGGGATATTTACCACGCATTCGGACAAACAGGAACTAATGGATTTTTGAGTTTTGATTCTTTAGTTAGTTCTCCCGTGATCATGCAACTGTGACGAAATATTGGGAACATTAAAAACTCAAAAATCATGATAAATATCCCGTTTCTAGTAAAATTCTTAATCTTCTATTCTGGTCCACCAGCATTGTCCACAGAATCGCTTATTAGTTTCGCCTTCCAATTTTGTCTCTTCTATACCTGATTTCTCTCTGAATCAATTTCGCTTTAGCATGCGTAATCTTAAATCAAATTAGCCTTTAGTTAAAAATTTAGTTTTCTGTATGCAAACATATTGGACATTGGATAGACACCTGGCAAGAAGAGGTGATGATAGGTGGAGTAAGGCGCTAACTGAATGGCGTCCAAGAACTGGGTACAGAAACGTTGGTCGTCCAGCAGCGAGATGGGCAGACGATATCGCATGCGTCGCGGCCGGACCTAGATGAGACTGGCATGGGACCGTAAGGAATGGCACAGGCAAAGAGAGGCCTATACTCAGCAGTGGGTGAAGTCAGGCTGTGGATGATGATGATGATGTATGCAAACATTGGGTCCGTTAAGAAATCACGACAGTTTTTTAAATTGAAATGCATGTTATTTAGTACTTTATTGCTAAGAGTTTAGATATGAAAAAGTAACTTTAGTCATTTAGTTAAAATGTGCCAGGGTAGATACTTACTTTAAGCGTTTTTTACAAACTGTGTATGACGGGGTGGTGGGTACTTAAGTATAAAGTACTGAGTGATAACAGTAAATTCAGGGATGGTTAGCAAATATTACAGGTTAATAAGTACAATATCATGGTAGTTTAGCTACATGAACATTTTGTGGGCTTATGATTTTTCGGACATCAGCAATTTTTCCTTGCTCTAAATTTTTAAGGTTTGGAGTAAAAGTTGCTGAAGCGCCATTTATCTCCTCAACTAAGGAGATATCTCAATCACTCTCAACACCTAAAAATAGTAAATAAATCAAGCTTTCGATATGTCTTAGTTAAGCCAAAAACAATGAACGGAGACGGAAGTTATGAATTTTTTACAAAAAATTAAACTTTAAAAATGCTCTACTGTAAAGTTGATGATATGGAGATAAGCGATTTTGCCTTTCCAGTGACGATATAATTTCAATGATATTTGTATCATCACCACCAGAAGATGTCGACTGCTGATGACCCATAGATTGCCAAAACGAAAGACCTTTTTACCGCACCGTCTTTCTGCGTCTTGATAGTGATTGAAGAGAATAGTAAGTGTGTCCTAGTCATCACCATCATCAGCAGTCTTTATGCGTCTAACTGAATAGAACCATAGAATATTGCCAATACTGCGATCACCAATCCAACCAAGTACTGACCATAAAATATCCTTAGACAGGGCACATCCCTCATGTCACACGTCCTTATATTGTCCATCTTCAGCATATTGAATGGGGTGCAGTTACAGTTTTCTAGCAGAAAGAACATTCTGCACTTTAGAATACAATCACTGTAGGTGTAGAATGGAAGGTAGGTCGATTCGTCGTAGAATCTACATTTCCTGAGCTCCAGCGACACGTGCTGGATGTCTCGGGACGCTTCAGTAAAAGTCGCCGATACCATTACTGCCATCTACAAAAGACATGTCACCATCAGCTATCAGCGAACTCTGGCTCATGCGAACAGAGGGCTTATATCGAATAGAGAGTTTGTGTGTATGGTCTTAATGAGTATCTCAAGTCCGTTAGGGGCACTTATCATTTTTTGCATACAAACACGACAGTTCGACTATGATATAGGTTTACTCCGGCTCATGCGAACAGGAGGGCTTAATACAGGTTTGTCTAAGTTTTTCATTACTATCGAATTGAGAGTTCGTGAGTATCTCAAGTCCGTTAGGAGCACTTATCATTTTTTGCATACAAACACGACAGTTCGACTCGAAATTCGGTTTTCGTTATTCCGAGTGGTTCTAAATTATAAACCTGTAATAAACCCTCAGGCGATGAAACTCTTTTATGCTCTTATATGGAGCTTTCCATGTTTTATGTCACACGTAAGGTCAACAAAGTGTGACATCCTGTGACATGGGTCATAGGCATCGTGACGTCACATGTATCTAAAATATTCAAACTTTTGAAAATATTATAATAATAATAATAATAAGCCCCTCAAAGCCCAACCCCACGTCCGTGCTGACCATCTAAGCCACGTGAGGGGCGGACACCTGCAACGAAATAACCTAGCAGGTGACTAAACAGGGCAATGGCAACCCATCGACATGGAGAGCAGTAATAAGTATGTACGTATAGGATCGCTTCCCGGGGGCGATCGCCGGGGCGCGCCTGGAGCCGATGCTGGGCGCTCCAGCATGCAAGCCATCGGTGGCGAGGGTAATGAGCGGCCCTCAGCCGGGGAACCCGAAAAATGCGAGTTCAGCAGAAGGTATAACCTACGACCACTGACTAAAAGCCGGAGCACATCTCGAGCCGGCCCTGTCCTGCGTAGCAGAACAAATGACGATGTGGGAGTTAAGCGGCTTGCTCCTATCGAGGAAGGGAGTCATCGAAGCCGAACCGATGGGGCTGAAGAGGCTCAGGAAGCCCTATCATCTTTATCCTCACCTTTATCTCTCTTTCCATCCCTTCCTTCTTCGCCACCCTCTTACTTAATGTTTCACTCTGAAACCTCTTCCCTTTCATCTCCTTCGCCGAAATCTTCGGCCTCAACAAAAAAACCCAGAAGACTGTCAGAACAACCGATAGTCACACAAAACTTAGGAAGTAGAGCAGTCACTCCAGCTGAGGATGTTTCGCAGGAGGCTTCGGCCACTCAGCCTGTGACCACCAAAGCTGGCAAACCTAGGGTGCGCATGAAGTGGAATGACGAAATTAATACTTTCATCTTGCGCACATATTTTTACGTAACCAATTTAGAAACTGATAGGACGATGTACTGTAAGAAGCTTTTCGACCAGTTCAAGGTTAAATACCCAAGTTTTAATGTCACTTCTCAGAGGATTGCTGATCAAAGAAGAGTGATCATACGAAATAAACTATTAACAGAAGAACAAATTCAAAGAATAAAACACGAAGTATCAGAACAACTTAGATGTGAAGAGGAAAATAATACTAATTCAACCCCTATAACAACCCCTTCATTACATTTAGAAGAAAATCGCATAATTACACAAACATCACATGACGCCCAGTCTTTAGATTCGATCAGTTCAGCTCTGCCTGCGTCAACAATGCAGTTGCAAATATCGGACTCGCTCGACCAATCAATCTGTGATACCTCAATTTTGCAACCATCTATTGATACTCCTTATATAGTTCAGGTAACGAACAAATCCCTCCAAGAGTTGTTAGATCAGTTTCAAACAACTCTCGATTTGTACTCTGGAACTGACCCATCATCTAGACCACGACTACCGCGCCTAAGAGAAAATAAGAAATTGTATGAGATAGTACACGCTTTTAACCACGAGATATTAGGTAGGTTTTGTTCTACTGACTCCAATCTAACACACTTACACACACTTGTATATTGTAGTGCCTTTGTAATTTCCACACAACTAGGATACAAAATCTCCATCGACCAGAGCAGTCACCCGCGAAAACCTAAAAGTGAAAAACCTCCTTGGCAGATAAGATTGGAAACTGATATCCAAAAGCTTCGTGCTGATATCGGTAGACTTACACAATACTTAAACAACAATAGGCATGCAAATTTAGTTAAAAAAGTAAACTTAATTTTTGAAAAATACAAAGTTCACTCAATCCATGAACGGGACAATATAAGACCTGAGGAATTTCTTGATACACTGAAGCAGAAACTAACACTAAAATCTCAAAGGCTAGCACGGTATATAAAAGCATTGCAACGAAAAGTAGATAACAAACTGTTCGACACAAACGAGAAGGAATTCTACAGGACGCTTAAAAATAATCCTAATAATGTCTCTAATGAAATACCCACGGAACAAGAACTAATAAACTACTGGTCCAACGTATGGAAAAGGGAAAAAGAGCACAATGAGCAAGCGTATTGGATTAAAGTAGAAGAAGAAGATGCAGAGAAGATTGAACAGATGGAGTTTACAGAAGTGTCAAAGTTAGATATAGAATTAATCACAAAGAAGATGAAGAATTGGAAAGCTGCGGGTATAGACGGAGTACACAATTTTTGGTATAAAAAATTCACTGTGCTCCATGAATCTTTAGCAAACACGATTTCAGATATCATTAAGGGAACTCAAGAACTACCACCATTTGCAACGAAAGGAATTACCTATATGCTTCCTAAAAGTAAAAATACCGCCGAACCTTCACATTACCGCCCTATTACCTGCTTACCTACAATTTACAAATTAATTACATCTTGCATCACCCGTAAAATTAATAATCACTTAACTTGCAATAACGTACTAGCTGAAGAACAAAAGGGGTGCAGACAGAGCCACAAAGGATGCAAAGAGCAGTTAATCATTGATTCAACCATACTAAAACACGCAACCACCCACAGCCGCAATTTAAATTTAACCTATATTGACTATCAAAAAGCATTTGATAGTGTACCACACTCTTGGCTGGTTCGCGTCCTACAGATTTATAAAATAAACCCGGATATAATCACTTTCCTTGAAAATACCATGAGTACCTGGCGGACAACACTTTCTCTGAGGAATAATAACACCTATGTAACTACAGATGAAATTCCGATTGAAAATGGTATCTTCCAAGGAGATTCTCTCAGTCCTTTGTGGTTTTGTCTGGCATTAAACCCATTATCTAACTTGTTAAATAGCTCAAATTACGGGTACAAATTAACAACAAATGTCACCATCAGCCATCTAATGTATATGGATGACATAAAACTATTTGCTAAGAGTGAGAAAGAGATGAACAAGTTAATTAACATCACATCTGAATTTAGTAAAGACATTAATATGAAGTTTGGAATGGAAAAATGTAAAACACTGAATTTACGCAGAGGCAAAGTAACGGGTAGTAGTAACAGTGAAGATAATCCTTTTGAAGCTATGGAGGAAAACGAAACTTACAAATATTTAGGTCTAAATCAAGGTAGGGTAATCAATCACATTCAAATAAAAATGGATATTAGGAAAGAATATTTTCACAGATTGAACCTAATATGTAAAAGACCCCTTCATTCTAAGAACCTGTTTAAGGCTATTAACACCTACGCCATTCCGGTATTAACTTACTCTTTCGGAATTGTTAAATGGTCCTCCACTGACATCAAAAAACTTGAAGTCAAAACTAGAACTACATTAACTAAACACAACTATTTACACCCTAAATCTGCTGTAGAAAGAATGACAGTGAACAGGATTAAAGGAGGAAGGGGCCTTATAGACCTTAAAAATCTTTGGGCAGGGCAAATACAAAACCTGCGTAACTTTTTCTACGAAAAAGCTAACTCCAGTAAAATACATTTAGCAACAGTAGATTCAGACAAAAACTTTACACCAATAAACCTTAATGATAAAGAACTACAATTCGTAACACAAAACGAACATGAAAAAGAAAAAATGGATAGATGGCGCGGCAAAGAGCTTCATGGTAGACATGTTAAGGACTTAGAACAACTACACATTGACCTCCAAGCCTCGAATAAGTGGCTCAAGTTCGGCTCCCTCTTTCCTGAAACAGAGGGGTTCATGGTGGCAATTCAGGATCAGGTAATAAAAACACGAAATTACAAAAAGTTTATCTTAAAGAGCCCTAACAGTCAAAACGATAAATGCAGGAAATGCCATAGGCAGCCTGAAACCATCCAACACATCACTAGTGCCTGCTCAAGCCTCACCCAAACCGATTATACACACAGACACAATCAAGTTGCCCATATAATTCACCAAAAACTTGCAATTAAACACAAACTCATATCTGGTAAGCTAACACCCTATTACCAATACACTCCGAAACCTGTATTGGAGAGTGACAACTTCAGGATGTACTTTGACAGAGCCATACTTACAGACAAAACTGTACATAACAATAGACCGGATATAACGCTTATAGATAAAATCAACAAAACTACTTACCTAATCGATATTGCTGTGCCAAACACCCATAACCTTCAAAAAACTGTAACTGAAAAAATCAATAAATATACTGAACTGAAAGAGGAAATAATAAGAATATGGAATATGAACAAAGTTTACATTGTGCCGCTGGTGCTCTCCAGTACGGGAGTGATACCGAAAGCCCTACTTGATTATCTTAAAGTGATAGATCTACAGGAAAGCACTTACGTCACAATGCAGAAAGCTGCAATCCTAAACACTTGTAGGACTGTTCGAAAGTTCTTACAGGACGATTCAACACAAATTGCTAGTGATACTCACTTGGTCTAGGCCCGTGAGCTTCACTTATTACCGAAATTTTATATTTCGAGGATAAAAAACATGGAAAAAAATAATAATAATAATAATAATGCTGGACAGTTCACACAACATTATCTAGCCCCAAGCTAAGCCAGAGCTTGGGTAATGGGTACTAGATAACTGATATACTTAATATAATACATTACATAGATAGATATTTTTATTATGCATAGAAAACACCCAGAACACCCTGAACAAATATCTGCAGAACGCACAAATTATTTGTTCCGAGGCGGGAATCGAACCCGCAACCTCCTGCGTCGCAGGCGAACCATCGCCAGCCGCGCCACAGAGGTCGTCAAAAAGTGACTATATATTACATAAATACAATTACATAAGTGAGTATATTACATAAACTCTATCATTTACTATTTGAAATTTTTGTACGTATTAATTTTGCAAGAGATTTTTAAAATATAAAATTGCTAAATGTGTGACTTCGCTCACACCACACAAATGTGACAAGGACAGAGCCCTCTCTGGAGGTGAGAGAGGTGCTCCAAAAATCATAAAATTCGTGTAACGTAGTTTTTGCATAAAAACTACAGTAAGCAATCAGCTACAGTAGGTACCATGTTTATCTTTCATCACCTTGTATCACTTTTTTATGCAAATAAATAGTTTAAAAAATAATAAATTAATAGTCTAGTTTTAAAACCTCGTTATTCATGCAATCGGATTTAAACTATCACTTTAGCAAAAACCGTCCTAAAATATTCATGTTGAAGTTCATTAAATTATGAATGGGCCCCATTGTACTGGAAAGTCGTTTCGCGATTCGATGAGCACAATAAGGTCCTCTAAAATATGTAGGTACTCACTTCAAGGTACTTACTTGCACTCCAGGGCTTATTATCTGCATGGCAAAGCTACCGCTGGGTGCGTCGGGGAAATCGTAAGCATCTGAAAACTGCAACTGGAAATCATTTTTAATAAATATCTGTTCAAATAAAATAGTAAGTACTTACTTTAAAATCCTATGCCTATTCCATAAGCACCGAATCGCTCTACATAACAGGATAAACCATTTTAACAATAAACAACCATTTATACTTTTGTGAAATTTTCTTTTGTTTAAGTTACAGCTGATTGCCCGTGCTCCGCTAGGTGTGTAGTTATTTGCCATGCTTCTAGCTTCTAACAGTAGAAAAGTAATGGATTTTCATGAAGTTTTCACAGGTGGCAAGAGCTTAATTTGGATCAGAATATTGGCTTTATTTCAATCAAATCAGAAACCGGTTTTATTTTTTTCAGTTAGTTTTCTTAGTAATAATATCAGGAATACAGAAAAATACAAACCTGAGCTCCCTGCAAGGGAATGTTATAGAAAAAGTCATCGCTCTCATTTAACCGAAGCATTACTTTCAGTCCTTGTTCGTAGTCAAAACTGGACTTATTGCCGTAAGTGTACATGTCATTGCTACTCTGGTCCGTACTTTTCCTGAAAATTATTCTTTTTTTAATCGGTTGTCCTGTCCTGCATACTTTATATATGCCAAAGCTTGCGCTCTACCTACCTACCCTCAAGCACAGAATATATACAGTACCTCAAGCTAGAATACTTAGGCTGAGATAAATAGGTCTTACTTAGCACGTACTAATACTTCGCATTATCCCTGCCTGAATCACCTTATTTGTACCTTAGAATAAAAACTTGACTATATAATAGCGTCGCGCAACAAACAACGCACATACATCTATGTACTAGACTGGTTTATTATCTAAGACCCCTACGTTACGTAGAGGTTTCTGAACTAGTTACTTAAACTACCAGTATTTTTCTGCTTTCCTGTAGTTCACAAACTTTGAATAAATTACGTACTCTCTGAACGTCTCATCTGACAACCGCAGATAGTTGAAGGTGCAGCAGTATCCGTTCGCAGTGAGCCGAAAGTCGAATAGCTCCAGACAGTTCATTGAATCAGTGTTCCAGACACATCTTACGAGCAGATCCTCGCACGAAGGTGTTAGCTGCGGACAATTTAGTATTACGACTCTTACTTATCACCTGTTTACGACTTCGCGTTTAGACATTTTGAACTCTTACAACACTATAAATCGCAATTTCAAGCATTGATCGTTTAATCGCGATATCAAGCCACAATTCTGTAGCTTTGACCATTAGTTGCTAAAATAACCTTACCTCATAACCTTGACCTGTCCGTGAGATTGCCCAAATAAACCTAAGTAATTAGTATTATTTTATAAGCGGTACCATCATTTCTTAAAAAAAAATACTGTGATTTCCAGGGGCCTTTAAATGTCATTCCTCTCATCCATCTTTGCTTTCTACCATCACTGCTTCCTGAGATACTCTAGCTAGGTTGGTGTAAGAATAAGAATAAAAATATTTACACTCCTCAAAAGGTTATGGACACGGTAATCACCCAGAGCCTGATGAAGCTTCAGCGGTTGGACAATATTCTCTGCTTGCATTGGCTGAAGATCGTACAGCTGACCAAGGCCGAAGAGTAAAGACATCATTTCTTCTTCACTGTAATGTTTGTTGCGTTCTTCTTTTAGTCTGTGAATATCAATCAGGCTGTGAGACATCGATTATCATCCCAACTTTACCATGGACTTCTCTTTGTATTTGTTACTTTTATTTACAATCTTACCGTGCTCTAATAAATGCGGAATATCCTTTGAACACCGTGTTTTGTCTCATTCGATCTAATTTGAGACTGCTTGTCAATGCAAAAGACTGTGAGACTATTCCAAGAATGTTATATGTAATATTAAATAATGTTTTATAGTAGGGACGGCTTCGACCGACGCGACGGTGAGCGCTAACATCGGTCGAGCGTAGCTTATTGAAAACGTACGGACGACTGTCGGAGTGACGGCGCTGCACTGTAGTCGTTTATATGTTTTCCGCGAAATCCTAGTAGTCTTACCGAGTAGCCTTACCAGTTGAACTACTTGGTATTTCCTTCCCAATAGACTTACTAGTAAGACCACTGGGAACTTTTTACGTTTTCATTGATACGCTAGACCGATGTCAGCGCTCACCGTCAGTCGAGCACAAAATCCTGCCTTATTCAGCGCACTCTACAGTGTAGAACTGAAGAGTCATAGAACGAACCCGAATATTGTCTGACTGATGTAGAGCCTACATCGTCGACCCGCCTACTGCACGATTATACTTTGGACTTTTCTCTCCCCCTACCAATTGTATGCAAAAATAACCAAGAAAACACATGTTGAATGTCTATCTTGCTTTTACACTAGTAAAACACGTACACGTACTAACGTTTAACTATTCTTTGCAAAGTTTTCGACTACTTTTATCGGGAAGTTACGGTGTAACCAGTCTTGGTAGGACGTAACATAAATACACAGTATAAAACAAAGTCGCTTTCCGCGTCTGTCTGTCTGTATATCCGCTAACTCCTCCTAAACCACGCAACGGATTTTGATGTGATTTTCACCATCAGTTAGATAATTTTTCACGCAAGGTTTTTGTATCTTTTTTTTTTTTACTACTTGAATATTTTAACTAGCAGATGGCTCACCTGATGTTAAGCGGTAACCTCTGCCTATGAACAGTGCATAACTAGCGACCCGCCCGGCTTCATACGGACAGTAACTTCACATTTTTTTTTTTTATCTAAATTACTCCCGTGTGAAGCCGGGTTGTCGCTAGTCTTATAAATAATGAGAAACATTACGTCATTAGTTCATCACAAGGTAGTGAGCATGTTTCTAGGGACCTGTATGTGTGTGACTATTAATAATAACTAAAGTAAGTTGCGTAATTTTGTACTTTCGAGAACCAGCGAACCTTTTAAGGAATCCATAGACCGTATATGGTACATACTTACCTGTAGTGTACTTACCAGTATTGTGTAAAACCAGTGAAACCATCAACTTACAATCTCTTAGCCAATTCAGTGACAGCTCGCTTGCTGATCCTATTGTTGGAGCAAATGCCGACGGCTGGGAATATTATCTTGCTGACGGAAACACCTTCGGGCATCTGTGTCGTCACCAGTGGAGCTCTGTAGTACTTTAGGAACGTCATCCAGACCAGTGAAACCGAGCAGCCCAGTCCAACGATGAGAATCAACACCCATAATAACCTGTAGGTATAATTACGATAATTATTTAAGAAATCCAGGGGTAGATAGTTATAATAGTAGTAGTAAAGATTTTTTTGTGAGAGTTCATCCGGGGAAGTTCTACCTCCATACCTATTTCTGCCGCAAAGCAGTAGTGTTCGTATTGCTGTGTTACAGTTTGAAGGGTATGGGTGTGTCTCGTATTATTTTATCTGTAGTCTCGGTAAAATTACAGGCACATGAGACTTTCATCTTTATGTCTCACGGTGGCGGGCGCAGTGCAATGCGGCACAGGGTGCGTCCTTAGACGTGACCTATTATTATTTTTATAAAACCCACTTTCCTTTATCTTAAATACGAATTTTAAAAACAGCTTATCTAAAATTAGTACCTAATCGGAACCGTGAGCTGATCAAAATGAGCCCAAATACTGCCAGTCTACTTATTTTTAATCATCTAGGAGTTTCGTTGTTCACCTTCCGTCTCCATCATAACCATAATTTGTATTGTCATCGTAACTTGTGGGCGAAAATTCAACTCCAAGGTTTGATTACATTGTTAGTTAAAAGTGAAGCTAATAAAAGCATGGTAAAAGACTCGAAAGAGTTGGAACCGGTCGAGTGAGAGGTGCCTACGATATACCTAACGGTACGTGAAAAATTATCATTTTTATATGAAAGAAAATAGCTTTATTTGCCCTTGAAACATTATCTATTTGGAAATAGGATGTTTCATTCACCCGTAAAATAAACCTTTTGAATGGAACAGCTTCGGGACGAAGGTTTTTTTTAACATAGGTGTAGGACAAATGAAGGGGTATCTGTGCTAGTAAAGCGTTTAGTGTGTGTTCAGTTTTCGGGAGTTCTCTTTTGCACGTTAACAATTTATCACCAATTATCTTTCAATGAAGTTCTAAGATTCTCCATCATTAGTTGTTGTTTTCCTACAATCTCGCTGATTGTAAAACTTGCAGATGCTTTCAAATATTAATACGCTATACGCTAAGTGGCGTATGATGTAAGGCCACCAGACACTTTAGAAGTTTAGACGTTGCGACAAACGAAGGTATCAGCGAACTAAACAAGTCCAAAACATCTTGCAATACTTGGTCAATAAAGGTGTTTATGGATGGAGAATGGACTATGTTTATTGGTTTATGAGCAGGCTGGATTGCATAGCTATTATCGAAATAGCTTTGCAATTTATGCCTTGCCCCTGTTTTAAACCAATTTCAAAAAAAGGAGGTTCTCATCTCACGTCGTGTTTTTTTTATGTTTGTTACCTCTGATCTTCGTCATTTATGAACCGATTTGTTTTTTTTTTGTTGAAACGATATACTATTGGTCCCATTTTCATCAAAATCTGGTTCTGATGATGGGATCTATGAGGAATTGAGGGAACTCCTCAAATATTATAGGCACCCATATAGTGATTTCGGTATTTTCAGCAACAAGTCAAGCATGTGCATTCATAAAGTGCAATTTGGTGAAGTGGAACTGATGAAGAATACCAGAGATGGCCAGTGGAACTACTCAATTATAACTATTTCATGGGTGGCGATAAGGGTGACTTTCCGATATCCGATTGAGCTGAAATTCGGCATAATAGTATGGATATGATGGATAATAGTAGACTGGCCGTGTTTAGGCTCATTGTGATCAGCACACGGTTCCGAATACTAATATTATAAAATTTTGTATTGGGGAAAAATTCCTAGCTTCGAAGTCGGTATGTTTTATAGTGAAGTAGCTATGAGACAGTTTTACCTTTCAACCAACGTCGTATCCTTTGCAACGAGGTGTTTCAGCCCACAAATAGAAGACTCTGCACAGTACTCCTTGCTAACAACTTTGATGCTTTCTTGTATGATTCCCATTTTCGGCGGCACATGGGTCTGTCTATGCCTATAGTACGAAAATGTATCTGGAGTGTAATCTACGTCCATTTTATATGTATAACTATAACAACGCCCCGCGGTTTCACCCACGTAAGCCTCGATCCCGTGGGAATATCCTGATAAAAATGTGCCTATGTTATTCCGGGAGTCCAGTTATCTCTATTTCAAATTTCATGCAGCCGTTTCAGCGTGAAGAAGTAACAAACACACGCACACACTCACAGACTTGCGCATTTAAAATATTATGTGGTCGTAGTAGATGTAGATCTAGGTCTTGGTGTAGTTTACAGGTTTTAACAGCACAAATGCTTCGTAGAAACACTCGGTTTTTTTTATACCGTCCACCTGCAATTCAACACGTGGTTTGAATAATAAAGGGGTCTAGGTTAGTCCAGTGCAATGATTTCCACTTGACAATATCAGTCGTCTGAGTAAATACCAGTTATTAAATATTCCATTCGCCGATAAGATCGTATTGATGTGAGGTTAACTGCTACTGTGATTGATCGCCTCTTCTCGTGATATTGGTATTGGTTTGATCAAAAAGATATTTATAAAATTATAGGTTTCACATCATCAGCCATTACCATTGTTGAGCCGTTGAGAATGTAACACCATCACCTATTTCGCACAATTTTGGAAGCGTATACTAAATTTGGAGTGTCCGGCCCAAGAATAGACCCCCCATCACCGCCCGTGGATGTCGTAAAAGCTGACTAAGGGCTTAGCCAGATTTGTTTGTAAGATTAGTGTGTTTTTCTTTTTTCTTTTATACTACTGAATTACGGTACAAGCAGATGGCCCGCCTGCCACCTGTGTATAAGATGTTATTATTGGAAGAAAGCTTTAGCAGAGTCAGTCGTGGGAAGCAATGGCGGCGATGTGCTCACCACTTGTCACGTCTATTTCCCACGATAGTGCAACCCACAGTGAACAGAGGCCTATTTGTGGCTCTGCCTACCTTTTCGGGTAAAAAGGCGTGAGTCTATATATAGAAATGTAAACTATTTTTTTCACGTCTGCCTGGTTCCAAACCTTATGATCTGAAGGGGTCAGTCTTACTCTGCTACCGCAGCTACTACCAGTTTGTAGGCCGCAAATTGTTGCGCAAAATTAGTTCTAGATAGGTACTATGTAGGTACTTACTTAAGGCTGCGCCAACCTACGTTAAAAATCTTCATTAAAAAAAAACCTCAAGCCGCTTAAATGAAATATCCCGTAAACAAATGAGAAGATTGAATTGTGATTGAATATCTCATAAACTACAAATAATTTTATCTACACTCAAATCGAAAAATTCGAATTACGAATTCAAAGACGGTTCTATACAGACGCACTTTATAGACGCATATACATAAAATTAAGAATAAAACTCATTATAGTACCGCCAACTGTATCATAAAACTCATTATAGTACCGCTATCTATTTTTTTATTAATTCATTAAACTAGTCTATGGTTATAGCCTGAATATGAAAAAAAGGCGCACGCATGCGCAGTTCGAACTGTGAAAAATGGCGCACGCATGCGTAGTTTGAACTTAATTTCCCGCGCTTCCCATAATTTTTTTTGCCGATCGTGTTTTTCTTTGTTTAATTTAAATTTTTCCTATGAGTGAAGATAAAGTAGTGTATGAAACTGCATATAACTTAGGTATTAAAACACTCGAGTCAACCTATTATCGCATTCGGCTTCGCCTCATGCGATAAACAGACTCGTGTTTTAATACCCCTTCTTATATGACAGTTGCATAAACTACTATTAAAAAACCCTTACCCTTAGGTACTTAAGTTTTATTGTATATTTTTCTAATGTTTTACCCAATAATCTGCACCTCTTAACATCAGGTGGGTCATCTGCTTAATCCGTCATTCCAAGTAGTATAAAAAAAAACATATTGAGCCACAATCAATCTAGCCAAAAGTTGAGATAACTTTTTGTCCTATCGTGTTTTTGGTACAGTGATCCCTTGGAATTATAATGTAGTATCATATTGTACCTATTATACTTGATTGACTCTTTTAAAAATCCTAACGGGCGATTTGTAATATTTTGGCATGCACCACCTTAATGAATATATTTAGGCGCGGTGACCATAGCTAGGCCAAAACTGGAATTGTTTTGTCTGGCGAAAGCCTAACTCACATGATTGACCTACAAACTTACAAAACTTGTTTTCTCGAGTTATTTTCGAAGCTTTTGTTTATATAAGTAATTATGTGTCATGTATTAGCTAACGATTGATTTATAACATCTTAATAAATTAAAACTAAAGTGCTTTAATGAGACTATATTACGACAGTGTAGGTATTTATATGTATTATTATTTGCAATACAGTTGCCAGAAAAGTGTACTTACCAGGCCAGTAAACATATTTAATTTTTTTATTGGCGTCGCACTGCTTGTACATTTGCCTTTTTCAAGTATAATTATTGTATTTTCAACATAGATCAGCGTAGCGAAAATTGTAAGTCTATGATTTGCAATATAATTTGCAACGTTACAATTTGTTCCAAGTCGTCAAAGTCATAGTCAAGGTCAAGTATTTTAGTAAAACGGTGGGCGTTTTACTAAAACTTTGGTAGACAATTTCAACCATGTTCATGGGCAGAGGTTACCGCTTAACATCAGGTGGGCCTCTCGCTTGTTCCACCATCCAAGTAGTATATAAAAAAAAAAAAAAAACTATTTTAAATGTCACGCAATACACTTCCATCTTATTTCACTACACTTGTCCTCTATAGACGAGCTATATTGGTTAAAATACCTCCACATTTGGGTTAAAATGCCTCCAAAATGACACGAAATCACTCAAAAATACACTAGGAAATGAAATAAAATAAAAGTAGACGATGTCTCTTTTCCAAAATGGCGGAAAGCTAAAAGTAAATTTTACCGAACTTGTGCGATTTGTTTAAAATATTTTCTTTATTTCAGTCCAATAAAAAGTTAACTAGCAAAGAGTTTTATAAACAAATGAGAATAAAAGTAAAATTTTAAAAAAACACCCAACTTTTTGAACGCGGCTGAACCGAGTTTGATAAAACATGTCTAAGAAACGTCGCAAGAAAACCTGGCATGGCATACCAGGCATGGACATATGCACTGGTTTCTGTTTTTTACGTCTGTGGATTTCTTAAGTTCGTATAAGGCATAGTGAATCTTGGAAATCTTCATAATTCAAAGCCATAATTAATTAAATAATAGAAGAATAAAAAAAACCTCACGTAATAGACGTAGTAAATGGGAAATGGTTTGACCGAATCTAATGAATCGTTAAAGATAACTGCAGTTTCGAAAAATATCAGCTTTTTTAAAATGCTGTCTGTTATGTATTACGTACGACTAATAGTAATAGTGACTATAGTAATTGATAGGTGCAGCTCTAAGCGAATTGTGAATAAAGTGCACGGTGAATGATAGGTAAAGATTTCACAAAATCTGGTCACGCGGTCAGAACCCTTTCCACATCGTATCGAAGAGGCGCCGATCACGACATTTTGCGCAAACATAATCTGCATATAAAGACAATAAAGCTTTTATGATGAGAACACTTCTTATAGTAGTGTTTGGGTCTACGATTTATGATGAGAACACTTCTTATAGTAGTGTTTGCGTCTACGATTTATGATGAGAACACTTCTTATAGTAGTGTTTGCGTCTACGATTTATGATGAGAACACTTCTTATAGTAGTGTTTGCGTCTACGATTTATGATGAGAACACTTCTTATAGTAGTGTTTGCGTCTACGATTTCCCAACGACTGCAAAATTAATAGGTAATTTGGTAATGTTGGATAAATTTATGATGATCTTACGTGGGAGAGAAGGTAGGTTAGTGATTAATTAGGTACCTAAGTACATGTCTATGTTTTTTTTTCTTTATAATTGGCGCCGCACGGCTTCTGCATTTGCCATTTTCACTATATTGTATTTTCAATTTCTGTATTTCGTAATTCACTTCCATTTCATTTCACTACACTTGTGCTTTTTAAACGAGCTACATTAGTTAAAATGCCACCAAAATAACACAAAATAACTCAAGAAAACACTAGGAAAAGAAATTAAATAAAAGTAGACAACGTCTCTTTTCGAAAGTGGCGGGAAGAGTCATGTCTATGATTCTTCGAAAATAAATAAGCCCGATCAGGTGTTAGCAACAGCTAATCAGTATAGCCACAAAAGTCAAGATCGGTGTAATAAAGAGCGTGCTGAACGCGTAGAGCAGTGATAAGTAGTTATCTCAAATACCCTTTTTACTTTTTTTATTTTTTACGATGGGAAAATGCATTACACATGTCCTTCAGCTCGTGGAGAGCTGAGGGGGTCTGTCGGGCTCTCCGTTGGCTAGCACCCAACGGCATACCGACTAAAAATCCATCGATATTCCTTCCTTCACCTTAATTCTAGTGCATCATCAAACCACTCATCATCTGACGAGTGGTTTAGAGATGCACTAACACTTGACAGGGTCACGGGGTCCCGATTGGATTCTACCGCGGCTTGACAGGGTCACGGGGTCCCGGTTGGATGTCTCAAATACCCTGGGTTGATCGCTTTTCTCTGTAACGACCTACAAGCGAGTAGCTTAAAAGAGAGCGCTGGTGTTTAAATAACCACACCTGGGAGGAATGTACATTCACAAATTGTTCAGAGTCATGCAGAGTTGTGGCACCATGATCTTTGTCAGTAGGTACATATAGTGATGAATGTGATTATGCGCGCTATTACAGCTTTCTGTGCTGCAGTTTTGTGTTTACTATGGTGTCTGGCAAAACGTATAACATATACGTGTGTGTTTTCCAGCAGCGAACGTGGGATAGACCCCTCTGTTGTAAAACCAACTAAGGGATTACCAGAGGATGGCTCGCAGCATCCACCTGAGTATTAGCACCAATACTGCGATCACCAATCCACCTGCCAAGCGTGGTTATTATGGCAAATCCCCCCATTGCATTCTAAAGGGGAGGCCTCGTTCAGCAGCGGACGTTTAAAATCTGTTGATGATGATTATGATTGCATGTTCTCAAGCATTTAAAAGTTAATTGTTAATTGTGAGCCATTGGCCATGAATCTCTACAAATGGCTCTACCATTGGCAGAGATTATCTAAATCTATTATTTTATGAACGTATACAGAATGTATCATAATATCCCCATAAGCATGGGGAAGGGTATTCATATAAAAAACTTCGAAATTTGAAAATGTATTAGATAATATAAGTACTCTCTCCCCGGGCTTATAGGTATATGTATTATGATACACCCTGTATATATGTACCTACCTACTTGCTTAGTGTACGCACTACAGCGCCACTGAGTAAAAATAACTTAAAATGTATTTTGCTTAATTTTGTAGGTGTATTTAACTTTTAAAGAAAAATCATAGAGATAAGTCAACGGGTTTCTTTTTTTCCAGCCTGTTCTTATATTGTTTTTTTTTTTGTATAAATTTTCTTATTGGAAAGGTCTATTTACACATATTGGCAATATTAGCTGTTTTTTAATGAAAATGTAACAAAAAATAAAGCGCGAAGGTACGATTAAAAAAAAACAACAAAAAGTAATAAAACACGCGGCACGGCGCGCGTGCATCACGCGCGCGACAGACCGGGACATTGTTCGTTTTTTCTGTCGAGGATTTCCGACACATGGGAGGCTACGTATAGCCTAGCGTCCTGAATTTATGTTGCCTATCCACATTAACTAGGTACTTTCATTGCGAAGAAAATCGATTGAAAAATATACCTAATGAAGTAACACGTGAGATCCTATATGTAGGTAGGTATCTATACACACAAATCAGAGCAATCGCACCTACTAACCTTCTTATGGAAGTCTCCCGTGTCCACTGCATTGCAAGAATCAACATTTGGTAATTGCAAGTCATGCTCTTATTGAACTCTGGACCCATCAACCATGTGAAGCAAGATGGTAGATGGGTCCAGAGTTCAATAGAACACACTGCTCGGTTTGGCAAGTTAGCGAACTTTGGAAACCCAAACAATGTAAGACCATTATTGGTATATGTCCAATTGCATCTTTTAAACCAAGCCTAGTCTCGACATACGAGAGTGCACAGCAGGCTAAACCAAGTAGTGGACTTTTGTCATTCTTTGTTCTTTCTTTCTTTGTTCTTTGAACGACCTCTGTGGCGGGGCGGGAAAACGTTCGCCTGCGACGCTGGAGGTTGCGGGTTCGATTCCCGCCTCGGAACAAATATTTGTTCGATCTGCAGATATTTGTTCAGGGTGTTCTGGGTATTTTCTATGTATAATAAAAAATATGTAACTATGTAATATATTGTATTAAGTATATCAGTTATCTAGTACCCATAACACAAGCTCTGCTTAGCTTGGCGCTAGATAATGTTGTGTAAACTGTCCATCATTATTTATTTTATTTATTTATTTATTTATAGGTATGAGTTTTGTTGATACGTGTTTTTGAAATTACTTACATGAAGTTCCGTTTCCTTCTATACATTAACTTAGTTCCTCGAAGGCGCTGCAAGTAAATGGATTGAAGGAAACGAAACTACACCTTGTTTCCAAAACTCTTAAAACTCGAGGTTCTCGAGGTGAGAACCTAGGTTTTCTCATGAAGTTTTTCGCAAAAGCATGGCGGACAAAACACACCAGTCCTAGAGATTACATACTGCTCACTTCCAAACCCATTCTTCCGATCAGTAGATTCACTGGGCAGAATATGTAGCAAACTCGTGCATCCCAATAGGTAGTAAATATCAAAGTCAAAGTCAAAGTCAAAAGTATTTTATTCATTGAAATCACAAGGATCATTTTGAATCGTCTTAAAAAATAAATTTACAGTTACTCCTGTTCCAACGCAACCAGACCTAGAAGAATCAGGCAACAAACACGGTCTGTTTTTCTTTTGATGATCCTTCTTACTACTAGGTGGAGAGCGCCTGTGTGGTGCCTCGAGAACAAGTTGAAGCTGATTCAAGGAAAAAAGGAAAACCAAATTAAAAGCCTTACTTAGGTAGGCAGTCAAAAGTAAGATGATAGAGAGAATCAGCAAAAGTTCATAAGGCAGCACACACTACGCTTGATATACACATAAATAACACATCAGTAATAAATTATATGCAGGTACAGACATTGCAAATTGACAAATTAGGTGTCGAGGGGCAGAGCGACATCAGGCCACGCGGCTTTATCATTAACATAGTCATGTAGTGTGTAATACGCTTTCTTAATTAAATTATTCTTTATGTAAGATTTAAATCTTCGAATCGAAAGTTTAGAAGCACTTTCTGGAAGTTTATTATAGAACCGAACAGAATTCCCCATAAAAGACCCACTTACTTTTTTTAATCTAAATTTGGGAATACTCAGTTTATTTTTATTTCTCGTGTTAAAACAATGCACGTCACTTTTTTTCATAAATCTATCTAAGTGTTTATGTGTATATAATAAGGTTTCGTAGATGTATTGCGATATTACGGTGAGAATGTTAATTTCCTTAAAACGCTCCCTCAAGGAGTCACGTGGCTTCATTTTATAAATGGCACGTATTGCCCGTTTTTGTAAAACAAATATTGCTTGGATGTCTGCTGCTTTCCCCCACAGAATGATGCCATATGACATAACACTATGGAAGTAGCCAAAATAAACTAGCCTAGCTGTAGCTTCATCAGTAAGCTGCCTTATCGTACGAACTGCATATGCAGCGGAACTAAGTCTACCCGCAAGTGCCTCAATTTGTGGTCCCCACTGCAAACTTGCATCAATATTAAGTCCTAAGAAAACAGTAGAGTTTACAAGATTGAGTGTCTCGCCATTTACTTTAATATTAGTTGGGTAATGTTTTACATTTGGCAAAGTGAATTTAATGCATTTAGTTTTTTTAGCATTAAGCAACAGATTATTTACTGTGAACCAATCAAGAACTCGCGATAGTGATTTATTTAGATCATCGTAATTAGCTTTTGACCTATCAACTTTGAAAATTAAAGACGTATCGTCAGCAAATAAAACTATATCACATATGTCTTTTACATAAAAAGGGAGATCGTTAATGTATACTAAAAATAGAAATGGGCCTAGTATTGAACCCTGGGGCACTCCCATAACAATAGACGATCCTGAAGACCTTTCACCAAAGATGAAACAACTGAATGTATTCGAATAGGGTTTTCAGTGTTTGCTGTGTTTTTTGTGTAGCTTTGTTCTTCTGGAAGTGAAAGGTTTTTGTGTAGCTTTGTTCTTCTGGAAGTGAAAGGTTTTTGTGTAGCTTTGTTCTTCTGGAAGTGGAAGGTTTTTGTGTAGCTTTGTTCTTCTGGAAGTGAAAGGTTTTTGTGTAGCTTTGTTCTTCTGGAAGTGAAAGGTTTTTGTGTAGCTTTGTTCTTCTGGAAGTGGAAGGTTTTTGTGTAGCTTTGTTCTTCTGGAAGTGAAAGGTTTTTGTGTAGCTTTGTTCTTCTGGAAGTGGAAGGTTTTTGTGTAGCTTTGTTCTTCTGGAAGTGGAAGGTTTTTGTGTAGCTTTGTTCTTCTGGAAGTGGAAGGTTTTTGTGTAGCTTTGTTCTTCTGGAAGTGGAAGGTTTTTGTGTAGCTTTGTTCTTCTGGAAGTGGAAGGTTTTTGGCTGTCCGCTATTTCGGTAAAGAAAACCTTATCGGCTAACAGATTTCGATGTGTATTATAAAGATACAAAGTGGGTCAAATAGTCAGTACGTTTTACAGGGCCACAGTGTCGCATCAATTGAAACTTGAATTTCAAGGCCACAAAATCAACATTCCATAATTTTTCACCTGAATAAAGAATACCTATATATTTAAAATTATTGTGATTTATCTACAGTCGCGATCTTCGATGAAAGAAGGCCCCGATAATCTTCTTCTCTTAGTTAATGTATAATCATCTGGTGTAATTTTTCAAAATGTTTTCAATATGCACTCTTTGTTTATTATACCTGCGTTAGCTGTGGTTTCCATTACAGAGTACCTAAGCACAGGGAACGCATCTAATTAGTTTATTATATATTTAAGTCATGTGTATTACTCATTGGAAATCCTTATAAATAAAATAAAATACCTAATCGAAAATTAATGGTAGGTACCTACCTACCGGATGCGACAATCATGAGAGCGAAGCCACAGGCGTATACTAGTTTCCCCTATATCTAAAACACAAGGCAATAATTAGTGTTTCCTTCAACATCTTGGATTGCGAAAACTTAGTGGAGGTGGTTTTGGACGCCGCTCTCTTGAGCCTCTCATCAAACAGTGACCGACCACAGGCCCATGTACCTGCCCCTAAGGCTCAAAAGTGATCTCATAGAAACTTGACTCGACTCTGTGTTGACTGTGTCTTTGTGTGTGAGAAATCGGATACTGACCAACGCGTGTGCATCTTGTGATTACAACTTGGCTTGAACTATAGCAGGTATGGTGAGATACTACGAGTACTCGTAATTTGTTACAGTGTAAACTCGGACAGTTTTTTATTTTTTGTATTAACTTGCAATGTATCTTGCAACTGAATTTTGGACCAGTTAGCTTCGTTTGATTGAGCTGAATTTTTGAAGAACACTTTCACAAAAAAGCTCTTCTACTACTAAAACTAAGCCGTAATTGGGCTCACTTTGTCAGCTCACGGTTCTGCTTACCTACTAATTTCATCATCATCATCATCATCATCACCATGAGTCAGATATATACATTTTATATATATAAAAGCTTATATTGTTTTTTTTTTTTTTTATAAAAAACTTATTTAAAATACGGGTTTAATTTCTTATGTCAAAACAACATACGTGTGTGTGAGCCGCACTGTCCGGCACGGCACGTGTCCCTCGGGTAAAGTCGCAATGACAGAGGAAAATTTAGCTCGAAAACAACGATCAAATTAAAATAGGCACTAGCTCGAAAACCTAAAATACAGACTTCCTGTGTCTTAGCAGAGGACCTGACTATTAACAAATGTGACTGCTGTAACGATGCATGATTTTGTAGCGGCCTAGCCGAGAGCTGGCTGAGTCGCGGCTTTGATTCCCGTAGGTATGAGACATAACTGAAAATTAGAGTCTAGGTTTCGCTAATGGATTGATTGTTTTACGGGCAAAGCTATGAGGTAGGTCCAGTCCTAGCTGAGTTAGGTCGAAAAACTTTTCTTCACGATTCTATGAGTTCACTTTCAGGTATATAAACATTATATAAACATTAAATTAAGTAATTACCAAGTTAAATTAACTATAACAAAACATTTAATTAAACAATGATGATTCATAATTGCTTGAATAACAAAAATAAAAGAATAAAAAAGGCGACATTAAGGTTTCACCAAACTCATTACAGCTTCAGATACTGATAAAATTATTGCTAATTTGGGCCATAACGACCTATTACGTAGTATTTAGGCACCAGGTAAATAAGTCTCAGAAAAATCCTACCCTTTTTAGGATGATATTCGTAAGGAAATTAACTTTCTGAATTCAACTCTTTACTGACCGCTCTAACTTGCGTCCTACTTAGTTCGTATTTTTTGTAAGGAATATAGGAGTGTGAATATTGTTTGTAAGGAATAAGTCCATGCTCATTTTTGCATTTGGAACCTATTAAAACACGTTTCGCTTGAGGCGCGAAATTCAAATTTTTAGTGTGTTTTTTGCTAATCATCAACACATTTTGAGGTAGCGAACCCAAATTTTGCGGAAATAAGGACAATACAATTTTAATTTCACGCCTCAAGCGAAACTTTGCACCCACAAAAGTCAGTTGCATGCTGCGTATATATAAAGTTATGAGTCTACCTATATAAGTACAGTCATAGACCAAAGAGCTTTCATTTTCTGAAAATGGAAGTAGCAGATCCATAGAAAAAGTTGTTCTATGGCGAATCTAAACATTTGCACGACTACAGTAGGTAATAGGTAGGTACTACATAGATTGAAATCCCACTATCCCACTATCGCATGTCACTAATACGTATCATAAATGTCATAGTTTGGATGTTTGTATTTTTGTTACTCAACCACGCCGAGATAGCTGAAGCTATCTTGATGAAATTTAGTATACATTATAGATTATGGATAGAGCTATAGGACCTGGATTGAGCGATCGGAATACTTTGTATTCCGGTAAAATGCGAGTGAAGCCGCGGGCGGACACTAATAGATATCATATAAAATTGCGCTAGTAATTTATACTTTTGTGTATGAAGTCCATATTAGATCTCAAGTCTTTAATCTAGTTTCTTTGACTATGGCCAAATTGTTATGTAATTTTATTAATTTGATCCATTTGTGAACATTGCCTGGGTGCTCATAAAGTACCTATTTGTTGTGAAACGTTATTCTTCAATAAATGTTACAAGTGATTCAACGAACAAGTGAAACGTGAAAAACTTGATTTGGTACTAAATACAGGTCCTTCTTTGTCTTAACATATTTTGTTCCACTGCTGGGCAAAGATCTCCCCGAAACTCTTTCACTTTTCCCTATCGAAGTTTCACCTGCGGCGCAGGAGATTGCGGGTTCGATTCCCGCCTCAGAACAAATATTTGTGCGATCTGCAGATATTTGTTCAGGGTGTTCTGGGTATTTTCTATGTATAATAAAAAAAAAAAAACTATGTAATTGTAATATATAATATAATTATGTAATATATTGTATTAAATATATCAGTTATCTAGTACCCATAACACAAGTCCTGCTTAGCTTGGAGCTAGATAATGTTGTGTGAACTGTCCAGCATTATTTATTTATTTATTTAACTCTTTCTCGGCCGGCTCCGAGGTCGCCGTCCTTCAGGCATCCAGTGTGTGCTGATTTTCGCCCACCTCAGAGCATTCGGGTGACTTGCCCCGTCCAATACCAAGCTATCCCAAGCTACGTACTTTTACAATTATATATAAATCAAGCACTTTTCGTCTCACCTGTACCGCACATTCTAGCTAGAACATTGACCAACGGATGATACTCGTCTCGTCAGTGGATGTCGAAAGTGAATTTTGTTTACTCACGAGACGTGACCTTGCGGAGTCATTGCACGCACTATAGTCTCTGTGGAGTATGTTGCTGTACCTATAAGTAGTAGGTAGAGTTTTTTGTGGAAAAGTTAGTTCGGGGAAGTTCTACCACCATACCTATTTCTGGCGAAAACAGTAGTGCTCGCATTGTTGTATTCTGGTTTGAAGAGTATAGATTCCGGTAAAATTACAGGCCATGGAGCAAATACCTCGATGTTACAGGCACATGAAACTTTTGTCTTTATGTCTCAGTGAGGCGGGTGCAGTGCAATACCACATAGGGCGCGTCCTAGGTAGACGCGTGACCTATAAGATAATGCATTGTTATAGGCAGAGGTTACCGCTTAACATCAGGTTTAAAACACGCAGCGCAATGAGTCACAAAATGGATTTCGAAATCGAACTTCAGTCTATTAGAAAATAAAAATATTAAATAATAAATAATGCTGGACTGTTCACACAACATTATCTAGCCCCAAGCTAAGCAGAGCTTGTGTAGATAACTGATATACCTAATACAATACATTAAATAGTTTTTTTTTTTTTGATTATACATAGAAAATACCCTGAAAACCCTGAACAAATATCTGCAGACCGTACAAATATTTTTTCGAGGCGTGAATCGAACCCGCAACCTCCTGCGTCCCAGGCGAACCTTCGCCCGCCGCGCCACAGAAGTCGCCCCGTTGCGCTCATCAACTTGTATTTTTTCTACATTGCCAGCGTTTTGTCTACTTCACCATGAAGTCTTCGATGCTGCTGCTGGCCTGCGCCACACTAGCAGTGGCCATCCCTCCCCCGCACCCCGACGTGGTGCAAGTGCGACTGGAGGAAGAACGCCTGCCTCATCACCTGAGGAAGCCGGCGCTGCACAACCCTAATCTACGGGACGTATTGCCTTTGTCTAGTCTACTGCATCCCGGGGAGATGTTGGTAAGTTCCTTTTATCACTGATAACGTTGGGCAATCAATATTTTCTAGGAAGACGACTCATAAGGGGAAGTTAATGGACCAAATGCATTATAAAGGTCACAGGAAGTCGCTGGATTGAGGCGACTTAAGACCGCAGTAGACTTCTATAGGCTGATGATAATGATGATGATAAGGGACTTTATTATCAGCAGCCTTCCTTAGAATGCAATGGGAGGATTTGCCATAACCACCACGCTTGACAGGCGGATTGGTGATTGCAGTATTGGTGTTGAGTACTCAGGGGTTGCTGCTGGCTTTCCCCTGGTGTAATCCCTTAGTTAGCTTTTACGAAATCCACGTGAGGAGACGGGGGGGTATATTCTTAGACCGGACACACCACGGCATAATGTTCAATTCAAGAAAACCACTCTTGACTTGCGAGTGAGGGCCTCTAATAATTTTGTGTTTCACGTCGATTTTCGTAGTTTTACTTTGATTTGTCGGTTTCTTCTTGTTTTCCTTCGCCATTTAAATGCATATCAAAGAGCCTAAAACTCTCCGGAATTCGAACCCACGATTTTTTGAACGGGAGGGATCAGTTTTCTTTAACTCGTATTCATTCTGTGATCTCGTTGCCTTTCTTGATTATTCCTCTCTTCTATTCAAGGTGTTCAACCGCGAAGCCCACAGTGTTTCCCGAAAGGAGATCTACAACATCCTAACACATGCCGGACTGCTCTCCAGAACAGACAATCGCAGCTCGCAGCAGTTACGTCATCAGCCAGCCATCGTCAGGGGACATGACCCCGATATACTACCCTTCTTGCAATCGCAGGACTTGCTGCAGTATTTATAAGCTGGTGATAATAATAGGAATATCTGTAATTAAAATTGTAGTTTGTAAGTTAGTAAAAATTCACGCTTGGTCCTCAGAATGGGATGGCAGTCCCAGGTTGTACTGCCACCTAAAATTCAGTATGTACCTTCCTATTTCCAATAGTGGCTAGCTCAGAAGTTGATATTTAAAATGGTGGTAGAACAAGCTTATGTGGAGTCGATTCGAGCTAAAAAACAATCAGACAATGCAAAAATCCATTATGTTTCATATACTGTGATTCACTGTACTTGTAGGTAAAAGAGTATTTTTTTTGGCTTGATTTCTGTAATGTACCTACTAAACACCACAAATATGTGGCGTAAAGTAATGATACACATGTTGATTTGTTCCTTAAATTGTTAGATTACAGTGAAAATATTAGTTATACCTACCTACCTCATAATATAATGGGAATAGGTACTGAGAAATACGACATCAAAACATACATGTCTTAATAACCTAAATCTCCCCCTAAATCTACCTAAACGATAAACAAACGCTCTTAGTGAGTTCTTAAGTTTTTTGTGATATTGATGTAACCTAGAGATCATAAGAATCAAAAAATTAACATGCGTTTCATTACTATACGCCGCACCCTAAGGTGGTCATAATCTCCAAACAAAACAAAAATCTCCTTTGTTATGAGTAAACAAGCAAGTAAACAAAAGAGAACATGCATCAATTATTTTTATTATTAACATAAAAAATACAAATAGAAAAAATAAACGGACCATGAAAAAATTCAAATTTAATTTCCACCTTGAACGTATTCACTAGCCTTCTATAATCACGTCATTGCACAATTTGTGGACAATTAAATAATTATTTATTCACGACTTACACAACAATTTATTTGAACAGCATAATAAAATGAAGGTTTGCCATAAATGCATTCTTGTTTAAATAGTGTTTTAACACGATCGGTGTTCAGCTCCAAGCTCTATAAACTACAGTTCTAGCAAGCAATAGTCATGAACGGGCACACCAGTGACCACACACAAAGACCCCAATTAAAGAATCGGACCAATAAAGAGTTCTTTCGTTTATAAACAATTCCAAACAAAACTAAACTTTGGAATCATCGAACGAGGCATTTAAATTAAGTGACGTCTATGAAGTTCTAAGATACATATTGAATATTGCTGTACTCCTCGAAGACCCTGCTACGGCGGCGGTAGCGCACAAAAAAAGGAAATGGCAGTTACTGCGGAAAGTTGTAGAGCACTGATCAAAGATTATTGTGCGAACTGTACTTTTGCTGGCATACATTTCATCGCTGATGAAACCAAACATTGGCTTGAAAGGTAAACCCATAAAACACTCACTCATCCTACCGAATACTCGTCTCGCGACCTTCGAGCGTGGTTGCGGTCGGTGCTCAAGAAGGACCTCTAAATGGTCAACGAAACGTCAGCAGCTGATAATAAAGAACATGGTAATTGGTATTATCGAAATTTTTATAAAATGGTACCAAGCCCCGTAAATTTTAATTCTATATTCACATCTGTTAGAAATCAGATCTGCTCTTGGCTAGAGTCTTAGAGTGCCCGAAACTTGTATAAGTGACCAGAGGTGGTGTGACTCGGCAGCGAGTAGCCGGCTGAAATGCGAGAAGTTACGGGTTCGATTCCCACTACGGGACAAATGATTGTATGATCTGTAAATATTTGTTCCGGGTCTGGGTGCTGTGGTAACATGGTAGGTACTCGTAGTTACTGATAACCACGACACCAGGACACCTAGTGTGGGATCTGGACTATGTATGTGACTGGTGTACTATGTGACTATGTATGGTGTTATTATACTGTAAGCCACTTCTGTTGGGCCTAATGGCGATAGTTCTTGATTCTCGATACGATTAATGAAAACATCATGAAGAATGTTTTCCTTCACCGCTGAGGACAAAGTTGATGAGCACAACATCTAACTCACATGGTGCACTCACGTTGCCTGACGAACCCATGTCTTCTGTAAAAAGAGATACCAAGCACATACTTTTCCAGGCTTCTATGGTTAGTGCTAGTAATCCTTTCCTGGTACGGCTCAGCACTCCTCATCATCGCAGCATGGGACGCCTTCGTTACCAGCCCTATCAGCTTCGGAGCGGAGACTACATATCTGAATTGGGAGACGAAGATGCCAGCCGTGGCGATTTGCGAAATGTTCAACGATGCTAAGATATACAATGTTTCTGATACGTGAGTTTTAACTACTTTGCCTCTTTTCCTATGAATATGGATGATTTCATTGACTTTGTTATAAACATTTCGTTAAAAATCACTATAGATATCGGCGTTTTGATTCCGGAAGTGGCTGAATATAGTTTTTAAATTGACTTTTGACCCAGACATGGCAATATAACTATAGTGTTCGTTGCGTTTGATAAGGTCAAAATAGCGATATTGACACTTTTAACGATCAGTGGAAGACATGTTGGAAACTCGAGAAAGGCCTGTACCCAGCAGCAGGATAGTGTGGGCTAACAACAAAAATAAATACTTCTTTTTTTAGAAAAATTACGACTTTCTATTCCACATATTGTACTATTGCCGCGACCACGCTCGAAGGTAGAGAGACGGGGACCCACATGGAGTTCCCGCCCGTCTCACGAACTTCGAGCGTGGTCGTGGTCGGAGCTGATGAAGAAGGACCTCTAACACCCGTTTTCACTAAAGACGACCAAGGAGTCGCCCAACTAAGTAACGCCTAGTACAGGCAATTCCCAAACAAAAAAAATCCTTTCACCAATGGATTTTCACTATGTAGTTGAATCCTACTATAGGAGTTGCCTAAATCTTTGACAATTGTCTATGATTTTGTTTGTTTTGTTGTCAGTATTAGCGATTTAGGCGTCGCCTAGGTTTAGTGAGTGAAAACGGGTGACAATCTGTCAATTTAGGTGAGTTGCCTAACATTACGTCACGCATAATCGATGTCATAACTTTAGGCAGCGCCTAACGTCGTAGTCATCACCTAAAGGTTGTTGAAACTTTTTATTGCTCTAGGCAACTCCTTAATATTTAGGCATCCGATTTATGCGTCGCCTAGCATCCTATTTTACAACTCTATATTATAGATACGTATATATCATCTGAGTACCTATTTTTTTTAACTGCTTGAATGACGGAACATGCAGATGGCCCACCTGATGTTAAGCGGTAACCTCTGCCTATGAACAGTGCATTACCTCATAGGTCACGTCCACCTAGGACGCGCCGTATGTGGCATTGCACTGCGCCCGCCACCCTGAGACATAAAGATGAAAAGTCTCATGTGCCTGTAATTTCACCGGCACCCTTACCCTTCAAACCGGAACACAGCAATGCGAGCACTACTGCTTTGCGGCAGAAATAGGTATGGTGGTAGTACTTCCCCGGACGAACTCTTTCACAAAAAAGCTCTACTACTGCACCTTTCAAGACCCTCTACTACTGCACCTTTCAAGACCCTTCAAACCTGAACACAGTAATGCGAGCACTACTATGTGGCAGAATTAGGTATGGAGGAAGTACTTCCCCGGACGAATTCTCACAAAAAGCTCAACTACAAAAAAAAAATACTATGTATTTATTTAGAAAATAGCAAAACTTGTTTCACAGGATCTGGCCTCCAAACGGCCACCTTCTAGACCTTGAGGATGCGTTACGAGACATCGCTTACTACCGAGGAATAAGCTATACTCTCGTAGAGGTCTGCTATTTGACCAAGAAGCCCGACCCCATGTGTCCTACATCGAACTTTCGCTACTACGCCGAGCTGGTGCGAAGTGACTGTGACCAGATGGTCAAGAACTGCTCTTATAATGACAAAGAGTTCAATTGCTGTGAATATTTTCAAACTATTGACACAGATTTAGGAAAGTGCTTTATAATAAACTCTATACAAACGAAGTAAGTTTTAAGTTGAGCAAATGCTTCCGAGCTGTTTTTAACCCTTGCTTGACTAAAAGGGGGTTGTTATAAAGTTTGGGGCCATAGTGTGTCATGTTTCTTTGCTGCCAAGTACCTCCAGAAAGGTTGCTCTGATTAAAATGTTTCTTTTTTTTTTGTAGGAATGATTGTTTTTGCGAGATTGTTCTCTTCTATTATTTGGTGGAAATTGGTGCAGCCGTTTCCAAGATAATCAGCTCGCAATTTTTTTTTTTAAGAGTACATTCCTTTTTCTCAAAATGATCATTTTCGACGACATCAGGGTCTGATGATGACCAGCCAGGATGAAATAGGATCTAGGGTACAATGACGTGTTTTCTTACATACAAACATAAATAGACACACGCGCTAAGGGATAGGCAGAGCCATCAATGGGCTTCTTTTCACAGTGGGTTGCACCATCGTAGAATATAGACGTGACCAGTGGTGAGCTCATCGCCGCAATTGCTTCCCACGACTGACTCAGCTAACGCTTTCTTCCAGTAATAACACTTTCCATAATAAGCTAGCAGCCAGGACAAATCTTATTAAATGTTCAGTTTTTTTAATTTGAATGAAACAGTGGTAATAATAGCTTATTTTTGTTTTTTTATTATTAACTAGCAGCGCCCCGCGGTTTCACCCGCGTAAGTCTCGATCCCGTGGGAATATCGGGATAAAGATATGCCTATGCAATTCTGGGAGTTCTGTTATCTTCATTCCAAATTTCATCCAAATCCGTCCGATTCAGCGTGAAGAAGTAACAAACACACTGCACACACACACACAAACTTTCGCCTTTATAATATTAGTGTCTAGTCTAGTCTAGTCTAGTCACAATTTGTGTTAATATTTCAGGAATCCAAACCCATATCCAATGGTTACCAACAGAATACATAACAGAGGACTTCTGAAATTTGATTTGACGATAGCTTCTACGGTGAGTTTGTTCTGTCCAATATGCCCGTGCTGTGAACGACGACGGAATTACCACATCAATGTTTATTGTTATTTAATAACTTTGCTATTTGAATCGCTATTTACTTAACCTTCTAGATTTACACGTTGGAGGAGGATGAAGTACCAACTATTACGACACTAAAATCATCCACTTTGCGAATTCAACTTGGAAATAGCTACCGGTATGTAAACATTGCATAGTAGCAATTAGAGTCCGACGGCCATTTGAGGAACTAACGCATAACAGAGGTAGATTTTCGCTTTTGCACTTTTGCACATAGAAACTAGCGCTACAGTCACTGGACTTCAGTCGTGGCGCGGACTCTATTTAGTAATCTCTGGTTTGAATTTTCTTACCTAGACCTAAATCTTAAATGGAATCGTTTGATGTACGATACCGTTATGAAGAGGTGTTGGAAATGGCGAATAAAACGCGATTTATGAATTGGCGAAGTATGTAGGTTAAACGACGGATCTATTACCAGGATTATGCACTTTTAGTACCTACTCAATAAAGGACAATCTTAGCTAGATTGCCAGTTACATAGATTGTCCAAGTCCGGCCAATGAAAAAGAAATTACTGGCTAATAAAAACCATAATAATAATAAAATAAAATCTATAATGGTATTGGTATTTTAAAGAGACACCCAGAAGTTTTTTTTTAAATTTCTATGACACTGCTTTCACTACCTACCTACTTTTGACATAGGTAAAAGTGAACTTAACTTAAGTAAAATTTATTTTAAAAAACCTACAAACCCACGCGTTACTGTGCCTTTGCAGTGTTCCAACACCAGTTTTCATACAAAAAATGCGCTAAAACTCAGCGAAAAATATTTATTACGGTGCCCATAGTGAAACACCGAAAACCTATCTAAGAACCATCGCTGATTGATGAATCACAAACCCTTCACATAAAACCGTATCTAAATCATTCAAACCGTTTTGGAGATAAATGGGAACATTCGTATGCACACACACACAAACATCTCTCACCCTAAACGCATAACACCTTCTCCGTTCAATTTTCAGCATAACCGTTTGAACAGCATTTTAAAATTGTAATGTCATCATTGATAACCACTGCTCTAACCAATTTTCAAATTCAAAGACTAGATCAGTTTAAAGTTATTAATTACATTTAAAGCGTGATTTCAGCCGACAAATAACAATCCGAAACATAGAGAACGACCCTCTTATAGTGGAAACTAATTCCGAGCAGCGCGCTTGTCGTTTCCACTATGAAAACGAAAACGGGATTTATCCTCTTTACTCGTACAGCGCTTGTACCGTGCGGTGTCGCAAGAAGGGACAAATGGATATGTGCGGCTGCAATGACCACTTTATGCTAGGGACGAGTGAGTACATTAACCTTATTACTTTACTCGTACCGCGCTTGTACCGTGCGGTGTCGCAAGAAGGGACAGATGGATATGTGCGGCTGCAATGACCACTTTATGCTAGGGACGAGTGAGTACATTAACCTTATTACTTTACTCGTACCGCGCTTGTACCGTGCGGTGTCGCAAGAAGGGACAGATGGATATGTGCGGCTGCAATGACCACTTTATGCTAGGGACGAGTGAGTACATTAACCTTATTACTTTACTCGTACCGCGCTTGTACCGTGCGGTGTCGCAAGAAGGGACAAATGGATATGTGCGGCTGCAATGACCACTTTATGCTAGGGACGAGTGAGTACATTAACCTTATTACTTTACTCGTACCGCGCTTGTACCGTGCGGTGTCGCAAGAAGGGACAAATGGATATGTGCGGCTGCAATGACCACTTTATGCTAGGGACGAGTGAGTACAATTAACCTTATTACTTTACTCGTACAGCGCTTGTACCGTGCGGTGTCGCAAGAAGGGACAGATGGATATGTGCGGCTGCAATGACCACTTTATGCTAGGGACGAGTGAGTACATTAACCTTATTACTTTACTCGTACCGCGCTTGTACCGTGCGGTGTCGCAAGAAGGGACAAATGGATATGTGCGGCTGCAATGACCACTTTATGCTAGGGACGAGTGAGTACATTAACCTTATTACTTTACTCGTACAGCGCTTGTACCGTGCGGTGTCGCAAGAAGGGACAGATGGATATGTGCGGCTGCAATGACCACTTTATGCTAGGGACGAGTGAGTACATTAACCTTATTACTTTACTCGTACAGCGCTTGTACCGTGCGGTGTCGCAAGAAGGGACAGATGGATATGTGCGGCTGCAATGACCACTTTATGCTAGGGACGAGTGAGTACATTAACCTTATTACTTTACTCGTACAGCGCTTGTACCGTGCGGTGTCGCAAGAAGGGACAGATGGATATGTGCGGCTGCAATGACCACTTTATGCTAGGGACGAGTGAGTACATTAACCTTATTACTTTACTCGTACAGCGTTTGTACCGTGCGGTGTCGCAAGAAGGGACAAATGGATATGTGCGGCTGCAATGACCACTTTATGCTAGGGACGAGTGAGTACATTAACCTTATTACGCAAGTGATATCTTATGATTAAATAGGCTATTCCTCGCTTGGCTCTTCAACTGCTCTATATCGTTCGAAAATTATTAGATACTAAATTCAAATTCAAATTCAAAATATTTATTTCAGGCTTATTGAGAATTGCACTAAACCTAAACAATAAGCCCATAGAAACATAAATACCTTATAAACTAACATACATAATAAAAAAAACTTTATTTATAACTTAAGCTAACGCTAAACCAACGCGTTCAGTCCGCGTCCTCAGTGGCCTGCACGGTGGCGATCAATAGAAAGACAATGGATCGCCACCGTGCACGCCACCGTGCACGCCACCGCGGACGCGGGTTGATCGCGTCGGTTTGGCCTTAGCTTTAATCTAACACACGTGTGATTGCTGACGCCTCGCAGCCCAGGGTATCACGTGACAGGCGGCCCTTGAACCGCTGGAACTTCACCCCTTTCGGCCAGAAGTCAGGGCTCAAGTAGGTCTTCACACTTTCCGTAGGAACCCACACCATAAATGAGCTAAAGCTCACAAAGCTAAAACCTTACGAGTTACGAGATTAAGTATAGGTATATTTTTTAGTAGTATAAGTATACTTAGTAGAGCTTTTTTGTGAAAGAGTTCGTCCGGGGAAGTGCTACCACCATAACTATTTCTGCAGCAAAGCAGTAGTGCTCGCATTGCTGTATTCCGGTTTGAAGGGTAAGGGTGCCGGTGAAATAACAGGCACATGAGACTTTTTATCTTTATGTCTCAGGGTGGCGGGCGCAGTGCAATGCCACATAGGGTGCGTCCTAGGTGCACGTGACGTGTCGCACTGTTCATAGACAGAGGTTACCGCTTAACATCGGTGGGCCATCAGCTTGCTCCGTCAACAAAGTAGTATAAAAAAATAAAATAAAAAATATGAAGCTTTTGTACACTTTCAGATGAATCAGAACGCTGCAACATATCAGGCATCGCATGTCTGCATAAATATACGAGCTACCTGACGACTCTCCGGCCCCAATGGGCCCTTAGTCCTGGTCTGCCGTGTAATTGTCTTCCGTCGTGTGATGAGACCGAAATTACGGTTATCAAGGACGGCATCACTTCGTAAGTGCCTGATATCTTCATGTAATGAGACCCGGCCCTTTCACTAGGCTAATACTGCGTTGGGTGGGTTATGCCTAACTCACCCCGGCGCTTTTGATATTACTCAGTAGTAGTAGAGCTTTTTTGTGAAAGAGTTCGTCCGAGGAAGTACTATCACCATACCTATTACTGCCGTAAACGTAGTGCTCGCATTGCTGTGTTCCGGTTTGAAGGGTAAGGGTGCCGGTGAAATTACAGGCACATGAGACTTTTCATCATTATGTCTCATGGTGACGGGCGCAGTGCAATGCCATATAGGGTGCGTCCTAGGTGGACGTGACCTATGAGGTAATGCACTGTTCATAGGCAGAGGTTACAGCTTAACATCAGGTGGGCCATCAGCTTGTTCCGTCATTCATGTAGTATATACAAAAAAAAACACTCGCTTGCCCCGACAACTGCTTCTTGACGAGGCTAAAGCTGGATTTAGTGCTCAACCGACGGTCAGCGTCCCTCTGATCGCGCTTCAGTCGACAAACGAGCTCAACCAACGGTTTTCGTCAGCGCGACGTAGTGTTGGTAGCGTACGCGTGTAGTAATTCATCAGCGTTGCACTGGTTGTCGTTCGTACGCGCGTGGCAATTCATCAGCGTTGCACTGGTTGTCGTTCGTACGCGCGTGGAAATTCATCAGCGTTGCACTGGTTGTCATTCGTACGCGCGTATAAATTCATCAGCGTTGCACTGGTTGTCGTTCGTACGCGCGTAGAAATCCATCAGCGTTGCACTTGTTGTGGTTCGTAGCGCGTAGCATTTCATCAGCGTTGCACTGGTTGTCGTTCGTAGCGCGTAGCAATTCATCAGTGGTTACACTGGTTGTCGTTCGTACGCTCGTAGCAATTCATCAGCGTTGCACTGGTTGTCGTTCGTACGCGCGTAGCAATTCATCAGCGTTGCACTGGTTGTCGTTCGTACGCGCGTGGCAATTCATCAGCGTTGCACTGGTTGTCGTTCTTACGCGCGTGGAAATTCATCAGCGTTGCACTGGTTGTCGTTCGTACTCGCGTGGAAATTCATCAGCGTTGCACTGGTTGTCGTTCGTACGCGCGTAGAAATCCATCAGCGTTGCACTTGTTGTGGTTCGTAGCGCGTAGCATTTCATCAGCGTTGCACTGGTTGTCGTTCTGTTACATCCCTGAATTACTATAGAAATATGGCACACGTAATGCAATAACAGCACATTTTGATGTCTAGACTTTAGCAGTCAGTATAAAGAAAGCCAGTCTACGGCCGGCTTCGAACTTGACTACTTGTTCTTTCAGAATATTAAATTCTGTTTTAAATTAAGGTTTTTCTAACTAAATATAGACTTTCATCAAATTAAATATATTCCTTTTTATTAAAAAGTGATTTCGCGAGACTCTGATAACATTGGTGGCAGCTCAAGGGATTTCCAAAATCCAGGATTCGCCTCTGCCTGTTTTGTGAACTTGTGAAAATAAACTCTGTGTTAAAGTGAAAACAACCAAAATAGACTCGCCTACTACTTAGTGTTGGAAAAACCATATCCAGTCACTGTATCCATCTACCGTATCCAGACACCGTGTCCGCCGCTGTATCCTTTCGTTGTATCCATCGCCGCGTCCGTCACTGTATCCAGTCGTCGTATCCAGTCGCCGTATCCGTCGCCATATCCAGTCGCCGTATCCAGTCGCCGTATCCTAAGCCGTATCCAGTCGCCGTATCCGTCGCCATATCCAGTCGCCGTATCCAGTTGCCGTATCCAGTCGCCGTATCCAGTCGCCGTATCCAGTCGCCGTATCCAGTCGCCGTATCCAGTCGCCGTATCCAGTCGTCGTGTCCAGTCGTCGTTTCCATCGCCGTATCCTGTCGTCGAGATGGCCTATCTCGCCCCTACAGTTACAACAATCCTGTAAGTGATAAAGTTCAAAAACTCGTACAACATTCCTGTGTTATCGCATAGTGCCGTGCATCGAGCAACGCAGGCCTGTGACGTGCCTTATCTTTGTTTAGACTATTGAAGCTCGAGCTTGAACTCAATGCCTGTAGACGACTCTAAAGAAATTGCTCCTAAGAGTTTAACGAGAACAATGACGACAGAAATTGACATGAATATTTTATGCAAATTCATAAGTAAATTCGATGGAAACCGCGATAAATTAAATGCATATTTAAATAATTGCAAAAATGCTATCAATCTTGCGTCCTCGTCGCAACAGGACATACTACTAAAATACATCCTGAGCCAACTTGAAGGCCGCGCTGAGAGCGCGTGCTCGATAAAAGAATTCGAAACATGGCAACAACTAGAAGAATTCCTAAAATCACAATTTGGTGATCGCAAACATTACGCCGCTCTACTCTTGGATCTGCAAAGTTGCTGGCAATCCAACAGCGAAACGGTTAACCAGTTCGCACTCCGTATAGAGTCATGCCTGTCTAAACTACTGGCAGAAATTAATATCTCAATTCCTACTAGAAGAAAGGGCGAACTGGCTGGCCGTGTTGCAGCCATGCAGGATCTAGCGTTGCACACTTTCACAAGTGGTTTGAATATTCGACTTTCCACGGTAGTCAGATGCCGTGACCCTGAAACGCTGAATGAAGCTATCAATTTTGCTGTGTCCGAAGAAAAGATTCTTCAAACCACTTCTAGGCAATCTTCTTATAACAACGTTAATTCATTTTCTCGACATTCGCCACAACGGCCATTCCAACAAAATAAAAATGTTATGCAACATGGTGTGAATACTTCGAATAAATCCAATAACCAAGGACCAGCCGCATCTACATCCGGCCTTCCGGTGTGTCGCTACTGCAAAGCGGTAGGTCACACTCTCGATGTGTGCCGTAAGCGCGAGTATAATAACAAACGGTTTGGTAGACCCCAAAATCAACAAGGGAATCGCCAACCGACGACATCCAATCGAAACAATCAACCTATCCATGCTGTTGACCTGTCCGGAGAACAGGAAATCAACAATGATGAACATGACCATGATCATGATTTAAACGAGGAAACCTTCTCGCCTGGGATCGTGCGGGAAGAATAACTTATAAAAACGACCCCGCAACCTTCGTGAAACCACTGATGTTTCCCGTATTAAAAAAGACTATAACATCCACTAACAAACTCGGTAACCAGCCCCAAAGTCATAGTGGCCTTAATAAAATCACTGTTTCCCATACATCCACTAACAAACTCGGTAACCAGCCCCAAAGTCATAGTGGCCTTAATAAAATCACTGTTTCCCATACATCCACTAACAAACTCGGTAACCAGCCCCAAAGTCATAGTGGCCTTAATAAAATCACTGTTTCCCCTACATCCACTAACAAACTCGGTAACCAGCCCCAAAGTCATAGTGGCCTTAATAAAATCACTGTTTCCCATACATCCACTAACAAACTCGGTAACCAGCCCCAAAGTCATAGTGGCCTTAATAAAATCACTGTTTCCCCTACATCCACTAACAAACCCGGTAACCAGCCCCAAAGTCATAGTGGCCTTAATAAAATCACTGTTTCCCAAACATCCACTAACAAACTCGGTAACCAGCCCCAAAGTCATAGTGGCCTTAATAAAATCACTGTTTCCCATACATCCACTAACAAACTCGGTAACCAGCCCCAAAGTCATAGTGGCCTTAATAAAATCACTGTTTCCCAAACATCCGCTAACAAACTCGGTAACCAGCCCCAAAGTCATAGTGGCCTTAATAAAATCACTGTTTCCCAAACATCCACTAACAAACTCGGTAATCAGCCCCAAGATCATAGTGGCCTTAATAAAATCACTGTTTCCCAAACATCCACTAACAAACTCGGTAACCAGCCCCAAAGTCATAGTGGTCTTGATCAATACACAATATCCACTGTATCAACTAAACCAAAACTTACAAAATCCTATGCTTCCGCTGTATCCACTGTACCTACCAAATCGTCTGCCCCTGCTAAGCCGAATCTTAAATCACATTCCTTCAATAAAAATAATAATTTTCAAATCCAGCCCGTTGACAACACGAAATCTTGCCCACTGTGCGCAGCACCTAAAGAGGGGAATAAAATACTCAAAACATACAATATTATAACAAATCCATCAAAAAAATACTTACCTTTCGTAGAAGTTCAAACGTCTGTTTCTCCCAAACCATTGAAATTTCTCGTAGATAGCGGAGCCTCTATTAGCCTTATCAAAGCAAATGCTATAAAGAAAATGCCTGATACAATAAACCTACACATTATAAGTTTCCATGGCCTTGGAACAGCGAATGATGCAATAAAATCATTAGGACATATACCAATCGATTTCAATGTACTAAATCATCAATTCCATATCATCCCAAATCTAGAATTCCCTTATGATGGAATAATTGGTAACGATTTTCTAGCTACATCAAATTGCAAGATCGACTATACCCAAAATATTCTGATTGTCGAAAATGTGGAGCTCAAATTGAAATTCACGGAACCAATCTATACTATTCTACCTCGAACGGAAGCTGTAATCGAATGCTCTGTACTCAATCCTGAAATCAAACAAGGCCTTATCGTTGATCAACATGTAATAGAATCTCTCCTAATAGCGAATTGCATCGTCAAAGTAAAACCTAACTCTAGGATAAACATCTCTGTTGTCAATGTCTCAGAATCTCCAATATATGTAAACTCAGACCTTAAAATTAAAATCTTACCTTTAGACGTAAATAATACTCACCAAATTTTCCATACGTCTCAATTTAATGTACGAAAAAACGCTTTAAATAGAGCCAATGAAGTAATAAAACTCTTACGCGTATCTCATTTAAATTCGGAAGAAACAAATGCTTTGTTTGAGCTATGCTCAACTTTCTCTGATATATTCCACCTTCCTGATGACCATCTTACTACAACGGATGCCTTAGAGCATCAGATTACTACCTCCTCATCTATCCCAATTAATACCAAATCTTATCGATTTCCTGAAATTCACAAACAAGAAGTTCAATCTCAAATCGACAAAATGCTTAACGAAGGGATTATTAAACCCTCAACATCCCCATGGTCATCCCCGATCTGGGTAGTCCCGAAGAAAATCGACGCCTCAGGTCAACGCAAATGGCGAGTGGTGATTGACTACCGTAAGTTAAACGATATAACCATCGGAGATTCCTATCCAATTCCCAACATTTCCGAAATTTTAGATCAACTAGGAAAGTGCAAATACTTCAGTACCCTTGACCTTGCTTCTGGATTCCATCAAATCAGAATGGCATTACAAGATGCGTCTAAAACTGCCTTCTCCGTTCCTCAAGGACATTTTGAATTCACCCGGATGCCTTTTGGGCTTAAGAACGCCCCAGCAACCTTCCAGAGGCTAATGAATTCGGCTCTCTCAGGGCTCCAGGGTATTCAATGTTTTGTCTACCTTGATGATATTGTCATTTATTCCTATGACCTAGACATTCATATGAAAAATCTCTCTAACATATTCGACAGACTCCGCAGTTTCAACCTAAAACTCCAACCTGATAAATGCGAATTTCTCCGCAAGGAAGTATCCTATCTTGGTCACATTATCACAGACGAAGGAGTGAAACCAAACCCAGAGAAGATTAAAGCCGTAGCGAATTATCCTCGACCTAGATGCCCTAAAGACATCAAGTCTTTCATGGGACTAGTATCTTATTATCGCCGATTCATTCCAAATATATCTAAGATAGCTAAGCCTCTTACTAATCTTCTTAAAAAGGATACCCCCTTTAGCTGGCAAAATGAACAACAAATAGCCTTTGAAAATCTAAAAAATGCTCTGACTTCGGCCCCTTTACTAGCATACCCTGATTTTTCTAAACCTTTCGTCTTAACTTGCGATGCCTCTAACTACGCTATTTCGGCTATTCTATCCCAAGGTCAAATTGGCAGTGACCGTCCTATTGCCTATGCTTCAAGAACATTAAACAAAGCCGAATGTAACTACAGTGTGACAGAGAAAGAATGTTTAGCAATTATCTTTGGCACTAAAGCCTTTAGACCATACTTATATGGCCGCCATTTTAAAATTGTCACTGATCATCAACCTCTCAAATGGTTGTTTAACTGCAAAGACCCGGGTTCCAAACTTGTCAGATGGAGGCTTAAGCTCGAGGAATTCGATTACGAGATGCAACATAAGAAAGGTAAAATTAACAGCAATGCTGATGCCTTATCTCGTTACCCGGTCAACCCGATTGTCGAAAAGGAATCAGACCCTCAACCTTCAACATCGGGTACTTCCAACAACCCTAATTCTAATCCAAGCTCTGAAGTTCCTCAAGACGTCGTCGATGACCTAATAGAGTTGGGTGATTTAGGTCTCAGCCCATTAGATAAAAACGTCGACTTCAACCCTGAGTTCGATGATTTTGGTCTCAGCCCATTAGATAAGAATATCGATTTCAGTCCTCTGAACCCTCCTAATCCGTCAGAATCTCCTGTTGAAAATACTAGGACCACTGTAGAAAGTCCTCCTAACTCATATGATGACTATGCAGATTTCTTAAAAGCATTTTCCGATAAAAATAGAACACAATTCGACACGCAAATCAGAGAACATAATGAAAGCCTTCTTAAGAGTTCTTGCAAAACAGTTTTAATGCCGGTGTCTATCGACTTCGACGATTCTAATCCCTACCTTCAAGAAGTTCTTGCAGCATTAGACGATTCAACAAAAAGCTTTCTAGACGAAGAACGTGACCTATATTCATTCAAGAAGATCGAGTTTAAAGGGGTTACATACTATTTCTTGTTTACAAAGGTCTACTATTTTGATAGTAGCACTTACCCCGACATTTTCAAAACCCTAAAATCAGCAAGGGATGACGTTATTCTTACCGGGACGATAAATAATATTGCTATATCCGACTTCAAGAATCCATTTGAACAGAACTCCTACATCAAAATCTATGGCATGCTCATGCACCTGTTCAACAACACAAATATCACTGTTAATATACACCGGAATAGCGTTATATACCCTGTTCCCACAGAAATTTCCAAAATTTTAAAAGAAAATCATGACATTCCCATCGCTGGGCATGTCGGCTCCAATAAAATGTACGACAGAATAAAAGAACGTTACTATTGGAAAAACATGCGATCCGATATAGAAAACTATGTAAAAAATTGTAAAATGTGTCAGTCCAATAAAGCCTTACGAAAAGTAAACAAGTCTCCTATGCAAATCACAACAACTTCTTCTCGTCCCTTCGAGAGGATCAGTTTAGACCTTGTGGGTCCACTACCCGAAGCTGGTCTCTCGAAGCTTAAATTTATTCTTACCCTTCAAGATGACCTAACAAAATTCTCTATCGCCTATCCTATTGCAAATGCCACTGCTGAGGACTCATGCGAGTGTTTGGTCCATTTTATATCTCTATTCGGCATTCCCAAAACAATACTAACGGACCAGGGAACCAACTTCACGGCAGACCTATTCAAACAAACCTGCCAATTCCTTAAAATTAAACAAATTTGGTCCTCACCTTATCATCCCCAAACACAAGGGGCTCTGGAGCGAAGTCATTCGACCCTAAAAGAATATTTAAAATCATACGTTAACGAAAACCAGTCAAACTGGCACAAATTCGTGTACACCGCCATGCTAACATATAATAGCAGTGTCCACACTACTACTCAATTTACACCATATGAACTCATATTTGGTCATAAACCATATATACCTGACTCTGTCTTTGATTTACGCTCTGACGTCACTTACCCAGAATATATTAAAATGCTCCACCATCGACTCAAAATCTCACGCGAAAAAGCATTCCAAAATATACAAACCTCTAAAGAAAAATCAAAAACCTATTACGATAAACATACGCGCCCTGTACAATACAAAGTTGGGGACTATGTTTATTTAAAAAATCACGTCAGGCTTTGAAAAGCATTATCACCCCTCTGGAAGGGTCCCTACAAAATAGTAAAACTTCACGGTTACAATACCTTATCCCTTCTAATCAACCGACGTCACATCAAACATCACTTTGATGAAGTAAAACCAGCACACGATTTTGACCAATAAACTTATTTAAGAAATCATTATTTCACTTATTAATTACTTAGATTTTACTTGTATTTACTATATTATTTATTTTTGTATATATATATATTAATTTCGCACACTTAACTAACTTAGTTATTGCAAATTACTTACAGATTGGGCGCCGTTTATATCTCGGCAATCGGTGATAACCAATACATTGAATATATCACCAAGAGTCCTGGAATTCTCTTCGATCCTGTGGGCACTCTAAAAACCATAAATGACCGGTTTGATATTGTGGTCCCTATAGACGTATCTCTGTTTAAAGAACACATCGAAAATATTCACAACGTGTTTAACATAATTCGATTTCAATGTCGTGAAAATGAAGAAATGGACAGCACTACGTGTTTCAATACGCTACAACCTTTAGATTCCCTGTATAAAGACATTTTACGAGATTTTGATTCTATTTCTCATTTAGTTTCTAACCATCCATCTAAACGATCTGCATGGTTTTCGGGAGTTGGTGTAGTATTTAAACACATATTCGGTACTCTGGATGAAGATGATGCCAAAAGCTACAATAACGCTATTCAAAAGTTATCTAACACCGATACTAAATTAGTAAATTCAATAAAGAAAAGTATTGTCGTCTCACAATCTGCTATTCTGAATATAAATAATTCCATATACGAAATGAATATTAATCAGGCAAAACTGAATGATGTCGTTGATAAGGTGACTGCGTCACTGAATAACGTGTCAGGAATATTAGTAACTGATAATTTTAAAATTAGATTTAACTCTGCTCTAAATGTCTTACAGTCAAGTCTGTTAACCCTGTCGTTTAAGGTTGAAGACTTTCTGAATTCAATCTTATTTGTAAGAAGTAATACCATCCACCCATCGATTTTGACACCACACCAACTGTATAAAGACATTGTAAGTAATCTTAAAATAGTTCCTAAGTATAGGGATTTTCCAGTAAATTTAGATCTAAGCAATATTCATATTATTATGAATACCGCTGATTTGGTTTGTTATTATTTAGACGGAAAAATTGTGTTTGTAATTAAGATACCTTTAGTTGATGCTTTAGAATATAATTTGTATAAGAATATACCATTACCTACCCCACATGCTACCGGAAACCCTAACTCTTTTGCCATGATTTTGCCTTCGGAAGAGTATTTAGCACTGAGCAAAGATAAGTCGTTATTCGTGCTTCTAAATAACTTAAAATCTTGCAAAATTACCTTTGTAAGAAACTATGTTTGCGAAGTAGCTGACGTCTCTACTGTTTCAGGCAACCCATCATGTGAAATTGAAATAATAACTAAAGCAACAACATCATTGCCGGAAAATTGTCAATTCAGATTTGTTCACGGTAATATAGATATTTGGCATAAATTGAACAACGAAAAATGGATATTTGTTCAATCAAAACCCACTAAAATTTCCATAGAATGCAATAATAATATAAAGACATCAGAAATAATTATATCCGGTACTGGTATATTTAACATCCCTCTAGAATGTAGTGCTTATAATAAGAACTTTAAGTTAACGAAGAAATCTTTCCCTAGATTAGAGATACCAAGTGTATCATCAGATTTTAATATCCTTAATGATAGTTGCTGTAGTTTAAGCCGTTTTAAAACACTAAAAAATATTCCTGTTTCTAAAATAAAAAACATTAATTTAGATAAACTAAAAAATCTTAAAATTGTATCGGATCAAATATTAAGCGATTTACAAGATGTTGATACTACAAATAATTTTAATAATCATATAAGCTTCCCGATTTTAACTATTTTGTCAGTAATATTGTGGTTCAGTTTAGTTTTAGTATATTTTTGTAAGAAGAACAAGTATTCAAAGAAACTCTTCTTAAAATCAGATAAAACCGAAGAAACCAATGACTCAGATATTGAACTAAAATCAAATCAACCTCGCTTACGTATCGAATAACTTTAAAAACTTACTTTTCTTGTAAGTTTTCTCTTAACGTGAGGGTTGTTACATCCCTGAATTACTATAGAAATATGGCACACGTAATGCAATAACAGCACATTTTGATGTCTAGACTTTAGCAGTCAGTATAAAGAAAGCCAGTCTACGGCCGGCTTCGAACTTGACTACTTGTTCTTTCAGAATATTAAATTCTGTTTTAAATTAAGGTTTTTCTAACTAAATATAGACTTTCATCAAATTAAATATATTCCTTTTTTTTAAAAAGTGATTTCGCGAGACTCTGATAACAGTTCGTAGCGCGTAGCAATTCATCAGTGGTTACACTGGTTGTTGTTCGTACGCTCGTAGCAATTCATCAGCGTTGCACTGGTTGTCGTTCGTACGCGCGTAGCAATTCATCAGCGTTGCACTGGTTGTCGTTCGTACGCGCGTGGCAATTCATCAGCGTTGCACTGGTTGTCGTTCTTACGCGCGTGGAAATTCATCAGCGTTGCACTGGTTGTCGTTCGTACTCGCGTGGAAATTCATCAGCGTTGCACTGGTTGTCGTTCGTACGCGCGTAGAAATCCATCAGCGTTGCACTTGTTGTGGTTCGTAGCGCGTAGCATTTCATCAGCGTTGCACTGGTTGTCGTTCGTAGCGCGTAGCAATTCATCAGTGGTTACACTGGTTGTCGTTCGTACGCTCGTAGCAATTCATCAGCGTTGCACTGGTTGTCGTTCGTACGCGCGTAGCAATTCATCAGCGTTGCACTGGTTGTCGTTCGTACGCGCGTGGCAATTCATCAGCGTTGCACTGGTTGTCGTTCTTACGCGCGTGGAAATTCATCAGCGTTGCACTGGTTGTCGTTCGTACTCCCGTGGAAATTCATCAGCGTTGCACTGGTTGTCGTTCGTACGCGCGTAGAAATCCATCAGCGTTGCACTTGTTGTGGTTCGTAGCGCGTAGCATTTCATCAGCGTTGCACTGGTTGTCGTTCGTAGCGCGTAGCAATTCATCAGTGGTTACACTGGTTGTCGTTCGTACGCTCGTAGCAATTCATCAGCGTTGCACTGGTTGTCGTTCGTACGCGCGTAGCAATTCGTCAGCGTTGCACTGGTTGTCGTTCGTACGCGCATAGCAATTCATCAGCGTTGCACTGGTTGTCGTTCGTACGCGCGTAGCACTTCATCAACGTCGCACTGGTTACAGTTAAACAATCTATATTATTGTAAAACTATGACTGCACTACTATTTTGTCAGGCTGGCAACGTTCGAGCGTGACGTCACGTTATTAAAATGATTAAAATGTTTATCACAGATAAATTAATACTATACTATACTTCATAAAATATAGCTTGATCTCTGTGACAGCTGTACCTACTTGTTACAGCATGAAGGGCAAGGCCAATAAAAAGAGAGCGCAAATCGAAGTGGTCCTCGCATATTTAGCTTCAGAAAGATTCAAGAGGAGTGTTGTCAGAAGCCGATTGGATTTAGTGGGTATGTCATAGTAGTATTGATAACTTTATGGACCTAATGGAAAACTTCGACCTTTATTATATGTTCCATAAAAACTAAAAACTTTTGTAACCCACTTAAAAAAAGGAGGTTCTCAATTTGTTTTTTTTTACATGATTTTATATAATTTGCAATGTTTGTAAGGTAAGTATGTATGTTTGGGTCAAATCTTGCAACTGAATTTTAGAGCAGTTATCCTCAAACGATTGAAATGAAATTTTGAATTACCTGTCAAGTTCCGATGAGAATACAATATTATGGTGACAGCGAACTGATCTGTTGAGGAGACGGATGGTGGACAACGGAACTCCTTGATGAATATAATATATATTATATGAATATAATCCTCCTTGTAGACTGCTCGTGTTTAGGCTCATTTTCCTCAGCACATCGTTCCGATCATTATTATTATATTGTAAACTATATTTAAAAAAATCATAATAAGTGTGGCCTTGATTGTCAGAAGACAGATTTCGTAGCCTCGTGATTGTCTGTATGATACGCGATATCTTCGCCGATTGTGAATCGATTTTAATAATTAATTTATTGACTGAATTGGTAAATTATACACCTTCCTAGAGGATAGTCCCATTTAAATTTGTTCGGTGTTAATACTAGCCCGGCAGTGTTTGGACTCATTTTGATGAGCTCACGGTTTCGATAATTGTTTTCATAGACCCCTGAAGGCCTAGTAGGTACAGGTTTGTCTAAGTTTTGTATTCGGTATCCCGACTATCGAATTGAGATTCGATATTTGCTTATGTATGGTTTTAATAAGTTTCTCAATAAGTCCGCAAGGGGCGCTCATATTTTCAGCATACAAAATCGACATTTCGACTCGCAATTCGGTTTTCGTTATTCCGAGTGGTTCCAAATTACAAGTCTGTACTACTAACCCTTCTGAACCATTTTGGCTGATCATGGATGGAATGTGGACGAATTAAAACACATTTGACACTGAAGATGGCGTGAAAAGAACTGAGAAAAACGTATGTTTTTTTTTTCAGTGTCTGTAGGCGGAACCACGGGTCTCTTCGTTGGAGCCAGTGTGCTGAGCTTCATAGAACTAATATTCTTCTTCACTGTTCGTTTTGTAAGCAACATATTGATGGGAAATAAAAAACCAACCAATGTTGTTCGTATCAGAAAACTCGCGTCCCTGCAATAGGAATGACTAAGTTGGGAAATACTGAAGAGTCTCAATGTAAATATGAAAGAAAGTTAGACGTGGATTGTAAATATTTTTTTCACAATGTCCAGCTCAACAATGTCCAGTTACATTATATCATGCAACCTCAACGTAAAGTAAAGGATTATCTCATAAGGAATATAAAGTTGTATGAAACTCCCTAGGGAATAAAGTGATTTGAATTTGGAACGTCATATTCGTGTGAAAACTCGTCGAAAACTCTTAAGTAAAAAAATGCCCATATGGCATTGTACAGAGGTTTGTTCGAAAATGGAACTGGCCACCATAAGTAGAACTAAAAAAAAAAGGTGCGTTTACAAAGAATGTAAAACAAAAGAAGCTGTTTGGTGCTATGATTTTCAGTGATTTTTTATCATCTCGCAGATGGTGTGAAAAGTAGAGTAAGCTCCTCTGGCCTGTCTTCGTTTTGGACAGCTTGAACCCCTCGCTTCACTCAGGACTCTTATGTATAACTCCTGAACGTAGCGAGTTCACTCTAGATCCCTCGTTACGCTCAGGGTTCAATATGCCGCCCGCGACGTAAGACACTGCTTTATTCCCTCAGTGCATAATCTACTATTAAATAACTAGCAGTCTTGTTATTAGTACTATTAGTACACCCTATTAAAGCTTTTTCACGCGCGTCCTCGGCTCAGTGCCATCCTTCACTCATCATCATCATCAGCCTACAGAAGTCCACTGAAAAGAAAGAAAGAAGAAAAGAAAGAATATATATTTATTTTTATACATGAGCTACACAGAAACACGTATTAAACTAAGAAGAAAAAGATAAGAAGGTACGAGTTGTAACTCAATTAACAAAATGGCTCTGCCTCAGCACGAGTTGGTTGACAACAAGCTAGCAACCAAAGCTGGAATCAACAAACTACACCACAGCCGGAAGCTTTCCGCTATTTTCGAAAAGAGATGTCGTTTACACCGTTTACTTTTGTTTTATTTAATTTCCTAGTGTTTTTATTTACCAACAGGCGAGATCGCGGACAATAGAAGATCTATCAATGTTCATAAAACTTGCCTCCTATCTTGGTACAATAAACACAGCATTTGGTAACTCTTTCTTACATTCCCACGCCCGACGCTGTTATACCACAGTTTTTACTTTTACAAGTCCCATAGTAAATTCGATTCGATGCAATACTATGACATAATGTGCCATGAAATGACCAAATGAATCGCTACTGTATTACGAAATGGCTCAAAGCTGGATGTGGCCCAGATACAGCAACGGGAAGAGAATTATTACGGCAACTGTGTAACGAGTCTTCAAATCATTATGGGATGTTGACTTTATGGCCCACTGACACTGCGCCCACAGTGTCCCTTTGGTTTATGTGAGACCTTAAGTCCCTGTTTATTTATGCATTCACATTCGTGAAAACATTTTGAAACATGCGTAAGTTAGAACGCATAGTCCTCACCTCATAGTGACGACCTCTGTAGCGCGTTGAGCGAGTAGCCAGCTGAGATGCGAGAGGTTGCTGGTTCGATTCCCGCTGCGGAACAAATGTTTGTATGATCTGCAAATATTTGTTCCGGGTCTGGTTATTGGTACCTTGGTACTCGTAGTTTCTGAACCCACGACACCGGGAATCCTAGTGTGGGATCTAGACTATTATAAACTCAAAAAAAATGCATCATCAAACTTAAACAAACCGACAGTTGCAGACCATATTTTTGTCAATTAAATATTTTAACATTACCTTGCATATACATTTATGAGATGGCTTTATTTGTTAGAAGCAATATGTTCTTGTTTAGTAAGTTTAAAAGTAAACGTCAGGAAAATAAAATATACTGCCCACCGAGCAAGTCTGCAATGTTCAACAATAAAATATACTGCCCACCGAGCAAGTCTGCAATGTTCAACAATAGTGTTTTTTGCATGGCACCGCGTATTTTTAATAATCTGCCTACTGACATTTTAGAAATATGTACAATTAATATATTAAAATTCAAATTAAAATATTTTCTTTTGCAAAAGGTTTACTATAGTATCAATGAATATCTTAATGATTTTTAGAGACGCAATTTTAGTGATTATTAATTTATTAACTGCCTTAGCGTTTGAGTATATTATATTATTGTAATTTTTTATGACATTTGAATTATTGTGAATCTGTGATTTATCTTTTAACTTGTAACGATGTACTTATGCATGCTGTAAAGCTGATCATGGCCTCTATCTTTTTATTGTTATTATCATCGTATGTACCCATGTTTCGCAAAATAAATGATTGATTGATTGTATACGTGACTGTTGGGTGTTATGTTATGTGTTCAGCGTAGGGTTCAGTTTTCCAGTAGGTTACCACGTAACTCTAAGTTTTTTTCTCAGGATATCTTTGTTATTTAATTAGGGTTCATGCTGCAACATATAGCCTGTGAAAATATCATCTGGCTTTTCGCTACGGCTGCCGAGGTAATACCCTATAAAGGATACAGACGGGCGGTCGTGTGGGCTTAGTACCTAATAGGGCCCGTTGGCACCATTTTGGCACGGAATCCTAATAAACTCCTTGCAAAGATTGTGTGTGTAATATTAAAGTCATAAATTGCATAATATTATCTAGTCTAGACGACCTCTGTGGCGCAGCGAGTGAAGGTTCGCCTGTGACGCAGGAGGTTGCGGGTTCGATTCCCGCCTCGGAACAAATATTTATACGATCTGCAGATAATTCTTCAGGGTGTTCTGGGTATTTTCTAAGTATAATAAAAAATATCTATCTATGTAATGTATCTGTTATCCCGTTGCTTAGTACCCATAACACAAGCTCTGCTTAGCTTGGGGCTAGATAATATTGTGTGAACTGTCCAGCATTATTTATTTTAGTTATTTATTTAGTGTGCAGGGTTCTTTAAAATTAAAATGCATTTCCAATAATAGATTGCTCATTTTATTTAATCGTAACAACTTCTACAGTATAGTTTTATGCGAAGACATTCAATGTTATTCTAATAATACTGAGAACAGTATACATTTTATTACATATGTACAAGAATAAAATCTTAATTTCGATAATAAAGGTACATAAAAAAGCATAGACTAACTAAACACAATAGACTACTAATCTCATACAAGAAAACGTGCATCAATGAATGATTGCCTACAATGACGCTAGATGTCGCTGTTTTGAATCTGCTGTAAACGATTGAAATCATTTTTACATGTATTTCAAATAGATCGTTATAACATGATTTGCGACCATAGTTTCATAATTAAAAAATAAATTAGAAATTTCAATGTTTATTTTTAAAGAGATTAGGTTTAAAATTCTGATTGAATGAATTTGCCAGCGCCATCTAGAAATAGCCTGGAATTTTGCCAGTGCCATCTAGAAATACCCTGGTATTGTCCTTTTTTGAGTCACGTTTTCTTGTATGAGATTAGCAGTCTATGTGTTTAGTTAGTCTATGATAAAAGGTAGGCAGTTTTTTTTATAGGTATTGACGTTTAAATACTTTAATACATTTCCTAAGATGGTAGAAATACAAAAACCAAAACATAGGTACCTACTTGCTTAAATACCCAACAAAATAAAAAACATTATTCTTTCGTATTCCTCTAATTTTGCCGGTAAACAGTGTGTTTTTTTATAACTTCGACAGTATGGGCATATCCGAATCCGGAAAACTATCTTTGGAACCATTTACTAATTTTGTATGAAAACAATTTTGGCGTAGTTTTTTTAATGGTCAAGCGTGAGTTCTTAAAAATGAGTTATTAAGATCAAGTTTTTTTTAATGCGTATCGTATTTTTGATGTGTTCTAAAACGTGCCCGTACTTAAGAAGGAGGCATATTGAACATTTATTGCGATAATTTTATTAACGTACGTCACGTACCTACCAGATTACTTGCAAATTGTATAAGAAAATATTTTATTAAATTTGATTCACTTCTGCTGCTCCGTTTTTCTTCTTTCAATACAATGAAACAATCCTTACATGAAACTGAGTCGATACGCATTCAAAAAACACGCCACACGCACGCACTTAGAGCTTTGATCAAAGCACTTTAGAAGATTCGAATTTAACCAAAATATAAATATTTTATGTATTCTCAAAAATTTAATTCATACTTACATTCATATTCTTTCTAATAGGAGATTAGTTTAAAGATTTTTTGTCGTAAAAGAACATAACATTTTGTACTAAAATTTATATAGGTATTGTCTATAATTGCATAAGTACTTTCCTACTCGTTTACCTTTCCGTTTTTAGAGTAGTTGCATCCTAAATTAATGCCTAGTTCGGAGTTTCACTATTAATTTGAAATTAGAAGATCCATAGAACCAAGATAACTGACCGCTCAAGACCATTCGTCTATGGGGGAGGCGTGTGCCCAGCAATGGACTGATGATGATGGTTGAATGCCTTGTAGGATTTATTCAAGGGACAGGAATATATCTGAGGATATAGAGTCCATGGCCTATGTATACCTATACTACCTACTTAGTAGTAGTGGTTACAACTACTACTTACAGCTTTTCTGTGAGTTTCCGGGGAAGTACTACCACCATACCTTTTTCTGACGCAGAGCAGTAGTGCTCGAATTGCTGTGTTCCGGTTCGAAGGGTATGATTGGTGCCGGTGAAATTACAGCCACATGAGTTTTTTTTCTCTTTGTTTTCTTTTTGGGTGGCGGGCGCAGTGCTATCCCACATTGGGTGCGTCCTAGGTGGACGTGACTTATGAGATAAAGCACTTTCATATGCAGAGTGTACCACTTAAAATCAGGTACCTAGGCCATCTGCTTGTTGTGATGGCCCCAGCCATTAAACTATTCGCCTGCCTTCGCATCTTTCTACTCGCAACCCGTCCTGACATTATTATCCTAAAATTAACACGCAATAACTAAATAATCTACTAGATACCTATCCAATACCTAATTATAACTAATTTAGTCATATTCTTAATAATAAAATATCCTAACACCCTTAGTAACTAAAATTTAACCTAACTGTAACCCCTAAAAACCCCTAATATATTTTAGCCTGTGGAATGACACAAAAACACAATAAATACAATTTATATTACTGTCCGCTTTGCATCCGGTTGTAAAGATATTCGCCTCTCCCAGATTTCTAAACGCAGCATGTGGCTGTAGTTTTTTTCTCTTTCTATTTGTAAGAAACAATCCCTTTTGTTTTTATTGCCTTTTAAAATAACATGGTATTCGGAATTTATTTGGAACTTGCAATAAAAGTATTGTCGGCTTATTTGTCCGCGAACCTTACCAACAAAATATATGAACAATACAATCTTTGGACAATGGGTTTTGCCAAAAGGTTTTGCCTTTGTTACTTCTTTGGTAAACTTATTTAAATGATCGTCTAAGTTGGTTCATTTTAAATTTACATGTGTTTAAAATGATTATGAATTCTACGTTGTGTTTTGAATTTGAATGAATTAAATTTAAGTAACTCAGATAATTTTTCTAGTGGTTAAAGCCTTATGCAATAACCTATTGACTAGATCCTGGTCACGGCACCACATGTAGTGGCCCCCCTCCTGTGCTGTGCGGTGCTCTGTGCATATGGACTCCGCTCTCTGTCTCTGGCTGGACTCTATATGGGCTTATCTTGGACTAGCTCGACTAGCTAGGCCTAGGCCTACGTGGCTAGGTCTGTGTGGCGCTGACACGCTATATGGCAAGCTGTGGCAAGCTCGCTCGCTCGCGAGTCCTTCCTTCCTTGCTCTGCGTATGTGGAGTGGTGAAAGCACCCAACAATAAATGTCGAGTCTGCTCTACTTATCCAATGCAAAAATGCATGACATGTATATCTGTCTGCATTGTCCAACACCATGTATAACGTACTCAGGCCGATGAAAACCTGGAGCCTCAGGTATTCAACCTAGACTTAAGAACTGCGTATAGCAACTCTGAAGCGGCAACATGAACGCTGTATAACAGGGACCATATGTTATGGATTCGCCTTGCGTTGTCTCCCCCACTCCTCGCTTCGTCCCGCTCTTTATAGCATAGATTGATAATATTTTAATTAGATCGATTGTGCTTTATAGCCTTGTGAGGGCCGCACTAATCTCATACACTTCTATGTATGTTTAAAAGTATAGCAAGTAGTAATACATGTGCCAACCAACTGTATTGATTTAATCAGTGTGCAATAAATATTTATAGGCCAACTTGTTTCAATTCTAATCAAGAGTTAGGTATCTCAGATTATTAACTCTTCTCAACATCACTGCTGCTGACTCCATTCAAGTTTCAGGTATAGCCTGTCTTATAGGGTACAGGTATCTTATATCTTTCAGGGATCAAAGTTTTTTAGCGGAACGCCTTAGGGCCAATTCCGCAAACTTAACAAGCGAGTTAAATTCATTAACAATTAAAGGTACTTAGTCCTGGGTTAGTCTAGAAACAAGGTGTGTTCTGGCTTAAGCCTAGTTGAGATAAATCTGTATTTAATGTTGGCTGGTAAAGTATTACTGATTTACCTACCTATGAGTTAATGGGACGATGTAGGAAGGTTTCAATAAATTTCTGTTAGCGAATTCATGTGGTTTTGTATTTTTAGAACTCGCAAAAAAGTCTAACGAAACACTCGATTAATTAGATTAAGTCTTACTGATAAGCAAGATCTTAAACCCTTGATTTAGTTCCTAACCCATCCTATGAGGAGGTTAAAATGAATCAAGGACAAATAAAAAATCCCCCTCGGGTTGATTAAAGCTAGCTTAGTCTAGGTACAACTAACACCTTAATGTATTAGAAATTCCGCTTCAAACAATTGGTAAGTCCAAATCAATTGTCGTCTCACCCCTGTACCATAGCTAGTACATAATTACACGTTGTAATTATGTGCTTTTGGCTAGAACAGTATCGTTGAATTAGTCAGATGCTAATTACCCATAATGCATATTTCAGTCCTGTATATTTATATACAGAGCGTCACGTCGTCTGGTCAGCGAGCTAGATTAATCTGCGAGTTATCAAAATGCGATGCATTTAGATACCTTTATGCGGATTTTTAGGCTCCGAGTCAGGTCACCTGTAGGGTCTAGAAATCTATATCGATATCTAGGTTATAGAAGACACATTATTTAATTATAGATAAGACTTAACTTAAGTATTCCAGTATCTGCACTCGTTCAGAATTTAAAACCATACTTTTGTATGTATTAAGAACTGCTTGATTTTAGACTACTGGACGATATAGTCGTCGCATTGGAAGCTTGGATTTAAAAATAAACTCAACAATTAATTGATTAATTGTACCTAAAGAAACACTGATTGGACGATTTTAGCAAAACCGCCAATCCGTTTAAAATAAGCCTTGTGAATAAACATTATCCAAGTTCAAAGTTAATAACACAAGCAGTTCTTAATACATACAAAAGTATGGTTTTAAATTCTGAACGAGTGCAGATACTGGAATACTTAAGTTAAGTCTTATCTATAATTAAATAATGTGTCTTCTATAACCTAGATATCGATATAGATTTCTAGACCCTACAGGTGACCTGACTCGGAGCCTAAAAATCCGCATAAAGGTATCTAAATGCATCGCATTTTGATAACTCGCAGATTAATCTAGCTCGCTGACCAGACGACGTGACGCTCTGTATATAAATATACAGGACTGAAATATGCATTATGGGTAATTAGCATCTGACTAATTCAACGATACTGTTCTAGCCAAAAGCACATAATTACAACGTGTAATTATGTACTAGCTATGGTACAGGGGTGAGACGACAATTGATTTGGACTTACCAATTGTTTGAAGCGGAATTTCTAATACATTAAGGTGTTAGTTGTACCTAGACTAAGCTAGCTTTAATCAACCCGAGGGGGATTTTTTATTTGTCCTTGATTCATTTTAACCTCCTCATAGGATGGGTTAGGAACTAAATCAAGGGTTTAAGATCTTGCTTATCAGTAAGACTTAATCTAATTAATCGAGTGTTTCGTTAGACTTTTTTGCGAGTTCTAAAAATACAAAACCACATGAATTCGCTAACAGAAATTTATTGAAACCTTCCTACATCGTCCCATTAACTCATAGGTAGGTAAATCAGTAATACTTTACCAGCCAACATTAAATACAGATTTATCTCAACTAGGCTTAAGCCAGAACACACCTTGTTTCTAGACTAACCCAGGACTAAGTACCTTTAATTGTTAATGAATTTAACTCGCTTGTTAAGTTTGCGGAATTGGCCCTAAGGCGTTCCGCTAAAAAACTTTGATCCCTGAAAGATATAAGATACCTGTACCCTATAAGACAGGCTATACCTGAAACTTGAATGGAGTCAGCAGCAGTGATGTTGAGAAGAGTTAATAATCTGAGATACCTAACTCTTGATTAGAATTGAAACAAGTTGGCCTATAAATATTTATTGCACACTGATTAAATCAATACAGTTGGTTGGCACATGTATTACTACTTGCTATACTTTTAAACATACATAGAAGTGTATGAGATTAGTGCGGCCCTCACAAGGCTATAAAGCACAATCGATCTAATTAAAATATTATCAATCTATGCTATAAAGAGCGGGACGAAGCGAGGAGTGGGGGAGACAACGCAAGGCGAATCCATAACATATGGTCCCTGTTATACAGCGTTCATGTTGCCGCTTCAGAGTTGCTATACGCAGTTCTTAAGTCTAGGTTGAATACCTGAGGCTCCAGGTTTTCATCGGCCTGAGTACGTTATACATGGTGTTGGACAATGCAGACAGATATACATGTCATGCATTTTTGCATTGGATAAGTAGAGCAGACTCGACATTTATTGTTGGGTGCTTTCACCACTCCACATACGCAGAGCAAGGAAGGAAGGACTCGCGAGCGAGCGAGCTTGCCACAGCTTGCCATATAGCGTGTCAGCGCCACACAGACCTAGCCACGTAGGCCTAGGCCTAGCTAGTCGAGCTAGTCCAAGATAAGCCCATATAGAGTCCAGCCAGAGACAGAGAGCGGAGTCCATATGCACAGAGCACCGCACAGCACAGGAGGGGGGCCACTACATTGTTCCGTCATATCAAGTTTTAAAAAAAAAACCTACCTGACAACTTTGATTAAAAAACGAGCGAGCCTAACAGTTCGCGATGTGTTACATCTGACATCTCACCTCCTTGGTAATAAGCAACATGGCTGATAGTACCAACCTCTCGGAAAAAACCCGCTACCAACCACTCGGAAAAATGCGCGCTTTCGTTACACGTTGCGCGTTTTCGTTAGGGTAAGGGTGCCGGTGAAATTACAAGCACATGAGACTTTTCATCTTTATGTCTCAGGGTGGCGGGCGCAGTGCAATACCACATAGGGTGCGTCCTAGGTGGACGTGACCTAATGAGGTAATGCACTGTTCATAGGCAGAGGTTACCGCTTAACATCAGGTTGGCCATCTGCTTGTTCCGTCATTCAAGTAGTATAAAAAAAAAACACACTTCCGTCCCTTTTCACGTAATCACTCCCACAGATTGCAGGAACGCGAGAGGAAAGATGTTACACTATAATCAAAGCCTAACAATAATCTTCATGAAATATTGTATTATGATAAACCTACTTATTCTAAAGTGCATCATAACTCAGAATTAAAGGTAAGGGTGAATTTCTGTAAATTATTGACAAAGAACTACAAAAACTTTCCTCTTTGCATAGCTTATTGTTCAGTAGACTCATCTTCAATATCGAAGAGTTGGTCTCCAGGTGTATTTCCCCGTGTATCAGGTCCTCCTCATCAGCAGCCAGCGGTTGCAGTGGCCGTGGTTCTGGAGGCGACGGTACCGCATGCAGTGCCACTGTGGAATCTGCTGCATGCGACGAAGGGCCTCCAACTGGTAACAATGGAAATCAACGGATAAATAACATAACTTGAGTATGTTCACATACATAGTTCGGGCCCCAAACGCGCTAAGTTTGAACGTTAATACCATATAAAAGCACAACCCACACGCTTACGTTACATTACTGTTACGTTATGCACATTTAGTATCGCGCTAATAATTGAACGTAAACGTTTTAGCTTTGTTTTGGAAGATAGGTACCTACGTTGGTGTAGCGATCGATCTAGCATAACCTACGTTTGGATTGAGGGATCCCCTGAGAATTTAGGTACTAGGAGTACCAGGAGTAGGAGTTTTAAAATGTTAAACTGTATTTTTAACAGTTTAAAATATCGTTAAAAATAGAGTTTTTGAGATATAGCCATCTTCACTAATATTTTTAAATTCAATTTCTCCAGGTGATGAAGTAAATTATTAAGTACGCCCATTTTTATCGCTATTAAAATTTCAGGCCTCTTCAAACAAGGATCCTTTCCTTTCCTTTCCTTTTATTTCCTTTTTTCCTTTTTCTTTTAAACTTTCAGAAAATAGCAAGATATTATTTTTTATGTGTAACATCTTTCCTCTCGCTTTCGTTGTTAGCGGGCATTTTTTCGAGAGGTTGGTACTATCAGCCATGTTGCTTATTACCAAGGAGGTGAGATGTCAGATGTAACACATCGCGACTACTGTAAGGCTCGCTCGTTTTTTACAGACAAAATCTAAAAACAACAATGTCAATTTCAAACGCTTGAAACCTTTAAAAAAAACCTACTTGATCCTACACTTAGATTCACTGTGTCGTGGATATCAGGAACTACGAGTACCATGGTACCACCAACACCGAGACACAGAGGACTTATTTTCAGATCATGTAACAATTGCCCGGAGCGGGAATCGAACCCACACCTATCGCATCTCAGCTGGCTACTGGCCTGCTGCGTCACGGAGGATAAAAAATCAAATTATTCCCATTTGTCCCCCTGATCTAGCACCCTTAACGATCGAGGAACGATTTATGTCGACGGTATGACGACCTCTGTGGCGCGGCGCGGCGGGCCAAGGTTGGCCTGCGACGCAGGAGGTTGCGGGTTTGATTCCCGCCTCGGAACAAATATTTGTGCGATCGCAGATATTTGTTCAGGGTGTTCTGGGTATTTTCTATGTATAATAAAAAATATTTATCTATGTATTATATTGTATTAAGTATATCAGTTATCTAGTACCCATAACACAAGCTCTGCTTAGCTTGGGGCTAGATAATGTTGTGTAAAACGGTCCAGCATTATTTATTGTTATTATTTATTTTATGTCGAAAATTTAACCGCAACAGTATTGTCTTGGACATTAATTTTATATTTAGGTCTAATGTGGCCTTCAATTAGCTAACAGTGCTACCAATAGAAAACCCATAGACCAAATTTCCGACGATGTTATTTAGTGGAGGATCAATTGTTTAATTTTTTGATTGTAGCGATTATCTCTCTGTAGTTGATTATCTCGTATTGTTGGAAAATATATAATGATTTTTTACCTAAATCAGCTTGAAGCAAGTGACTTTTAAGGAAACATCATAATTTAAAAAAAAATGCGATGTAATTTAGGTTCGGGTTTTTTTTTGTAGGTATATAGATATACTTAACATTTTATAGTTACACTTTATAATGACACTAGCATCTGCCCGCGGCTTCGAATGCATAGTACTGGGATAAAAGTAGCCTCAAGTTAATCCAAACTATGAATCTATCGCTCTACCAAATTTCAGCGAAATCTGTACAGTTGTTCGGCGTGATTAAGTAACAAACATAATTTTTTTATATTTATAGGATACCATCATATGAGCACAAAATTTCGCTTTTAAATAAACTGTTTTAAAAATAAACTTTTAAGCTAATATTCTAATATATAGGTAAAAATTTAATACTCACATAATCGATGTTCCCACCTCGAAGCGGCTTAGCATCGCAATCGACCACCAAACACAACAAAAGTGCGAACAAAAAACACACGTGTCCAAACTTCATGTTTTAAACACTGAAAACTTTATTTAAATCCTCGTAAGAGTGAAAAACGCGTGAGTGAAAATGACGTGTAGCGAGCGCAGTGCATTCAGTAGTGTCGGGATAATGAACAGATCCAGTCGTTTATAAAGGAATATAAACGCCCGCACACTTTCTTCCCGCCGTGCAACAGGCCGCACAAAACGTACAAGCGGAGCGAGTAGCATTTTCAATGGATTATATTATATGCAGGAAAAAACGCATTTCTATCAAGCATAAATGATAAATAAGTAAATAATAATAAATATATAAATAATGCTGGACATATCACACAACATTATCTAGCCCCAAGCTAAGCAGAGCTTGTGTTATGGGTACTAGATAACTGATATACAATACAATACATTACATAGATAGTTATTTTTAAAATACCCAGAACACTCTGAACAAATATCTGCAGTTCGCACAAATATTTGTTTGGATCAAACCCGCAACCTCCTGCGTGGCAGGCGAACCTTGGCGCGCCGTGCCTCCAGAGGTCGTCAAGGAAAGCAGAAAGAAGAAGCAATAAAGGCAGATCGCCATACAATTTTGTTTGATTAAAGTACTACCTAAGTAATTTTAGTAGCAAGTATTTTTTTTATAAGTAAGTTTAGTAGTAGTAGAGCTTTTTTGTGTAAGAGTTAGTCCGGGGAACTACCTCCATAGCTATTTCTGCCGCAAAGCAGTAGTGCTCGCATTGCTGTGTTCCGGTTTGAAGGGTATGATGGGTGCTGGTGAAATTACAGACACATGAGACTTTTCATCTATATGTCTCTCTCAGGGTGGCGGGCGCAGTGCAAAGCCACATAGGGTGCGTCCTAGGTGGACATGACCTATGTGGTAATGCGTTGTTAAAGGCGGAGTTTACCGCCTAACATCAGTTGGGCCATCTGCTTGTTCCGTCATTCACGTAGTTACCACTAGGACCACTATTATTTAATCTGTGATAGTACTTAGTGCTTATAGCGATACGACCGTAAATAGTTTGTATATTAATTTTTTAATAGTTTATTTTCAGTATTGTTGAATAAAATGTTACTTCAGAAAATTAATTTCCTGTTAATAATTTAAGCTTGAGGAGGGTGCAGCAAAATTTTAAGTAAATCTATAAGTAACGAACTGTTAAATGAAGTAGGTATAGGCATTATTAGCTCAGATACTGCAGCAAAATTGGTATAGTATTTACTAAAAATTCAATGTTGACGGATCTGATCTTTTAAACCGTGAGAAATTAGCCTTTCGATTTCAAAAACGGGACAAATACGGGACGCTAAAAAAAAGCTTGACAATACGAGACAGCACAGTTGAATACGCAACCTTCGCCGTATACAGTACGTGTGGCAACCCTAGATATAAGCATTTACAATTATTTTATTTATCTGACAAATTAATGTTATCTGTTTACTAATATCATCATCATCATTATCAGTCGGATGTACACTACTTGCTTGTATGTAATAGCGTGTTTTTTAAAAATAAAATTGTCAATTGAAGTTTTTTTAATTTATGTTACAATAATTAGAAAATAAAAAACCAACATGATTAATTATCAAAATTAATTAATTAAATTAAATTAAATTAAATTAATTAATTTTATTGAATTAATTAATTAAATTAAATTTATTAAATTAATTAATTAAATTAAATTAAATTAAATTAATTAATTTTATTGAATTAATTAATTAAATTTTATTTAATTAATTAATTAAATTTAATTTAATTAATTAATTTTATTGAATTAATTAAATTAAATTTAATTAATTAATTTTATTGAATTAATTAATTGTATTGAATTAATTAATTAAATTAAATTAATTAATTAAATTAAACTAAATTAATTTATTAAATTAATATATTAAATTAATTAATAATGTTAGTTTTTTTTTTCTTTAAGAACGAGTACGCTATTCTATTTGGAACGTGCCCTATCCTATACCTATTAATAAGATAGCCTATAGCTAGATGAAGGAATAGTACTTACTAAGAAAATACAGGCTGTGGACTTCTTTTGTAGTCAACTTAACAAAGACATCATACAGAAAGCTTGACGTTTACTCGACCGGTTGGAAACTGTAGACCTATGTCATCATCATAAGAAGCAGGAGACGTCATTTAGACGTCCACTGCTGGACGAGGCCTGCCCTAATGCAATGGGGGGATTTGTCATAATCACCACGCTTAGCAGGCGGATTGACGATTGAATATTGGTGTTGGGTACTCACGGGAGGAGACGGAGGGGTCTATTAGGCCAGACACACCACACCACACAGTCACGTTTAAGTAGTAGTAAAGCTTTTTTGTAAAAGAGTTCGTCCAGGAAATTACTACCACAATAGCGTACTATTTCTGCCGCAAAGCAGTACCTATAGTGCTCGCATTGCTGTGTTCCGGTTTGAATGCTGGTGAAATTACAGGAACACGACTTAACATCATTATGTCAGGGTGGCGGGCGTAGTGCAATGCCACATAGGACGATATTATTTAAATTCGAAAATTACAGGGGGGGGGGGGGGGGGTGAAGGCGAGCGCGCGCTCGTATACCGTGGTGTATACAAAAATAATATAAAAATGCCCTTTAAAGTTTTGTTGCTGAATTCAATAAGTTAACAAATGTTTCAAAAATTAAAACGTGTAAGATGTAAGTCTAAAATTGGATTTCAATTTTAAAAACCTTTGTCTTTTTTTATCGAGTGAAGTAATTCAAATAGTATATTGAATGATCTATGATTTCGCTAGATAAAAAGCGGCCAAGTGCGAGTCGGACTAACCCATGAAGGGTTCCGTAGCAGCAAGTAACATAATATAAAAGTTCTTGGATGGTTTACGATTTATGACGTATTAAAAAAAAACTACTTTCTAGATCTCGTTCAAATCAATTTTCGGCGGAAGTTTACATGGTAATGTACATTATATATTTTTTTTAGTTTTTTCATTCTCTTATTTTAGAAGTTACAAGAGGGGGGGGGGGACACCTTTTACCACTTAGGAAGTGTCTCTCGCGCAAACTATTCAGTTTACAAAAAAATTAAATTAGAAACCTCAATATCATTTTTGAAGACCTATCCATAGACCATAAAACGTACCGTAACAACCATTATGGGTTTGATAAAAAAAAAAAAAACACTTCTATGTACGGGGAACCCCAAAAATTTATTGATTTTTTTCTATTTTCGTGTGAAAATTTTAATGCGGTTCACAGAATACATTTACTTACCAAGTTTCAAGAGCTCTTATAGTTGCGGGAAAAAGTGGAAAATACGGACGGACAGACAGACAGACAGGCAGACATGACGAATCCATAAGGGTTCCGTTTTTTGCCATTTGGCTACGGAACCCTAAAAAGTGGTGTCAGTGGGGCTGCCTCGTTTCTGAATTTATCTGGCATGCTTGCGGAAAGTAGAGTGGTTAGCGCCGCGGGACTACTTGTACCATTCATTAGGCAGTACCATTGATGGACCCTTATATAGCGTCATGCGTAAGAGGTGTGCGTCAATAAGGAGAAGGGTCCGTGGAAGCCAAAAGCTCCGCGATCGGTTGTCGGAAAAATGGGACTGTCCTATAGAATCTAAACCACTGGATGAGCCTGCAAGTTGAGTTTGCTAAAAAAAAAAAATTGTAGATTGGCTCCCTACTATATTAACAAAGATAGGGACTTAGTCTGAAATAAATAAATTGCATTGGATAAAAGTTTAAGAAATAATTATTGGTACTTACAAGATTCTCCATCGTCAAACAGTGAGCTTCACCTAAAAAAAAATTTGATAAATGTGTTATCAACTATTATTTTACTATAAAAACTTCCGTGAATCATATCAATTATTTTATAAAAACGGGAACTTTTCACGTACCGTTAAATCGATGTAATGTCAACAATGTCGGTGCTTACATCGATTTAACGGTACGTGAAAAGTTCCCGTTTTTATAAAATAACTATTATTTTATTATTATTATTTTTTATTTTATTTTAGCTTTATCATTTGTTAAAAGAGTACCTAATTATGTTCCCTGGTCATCTTGACGGAGATCCATTGATGTTCATATTACTAAAGAGCAGATAACACCTATTATTGCTTAAATCATGATCATCAATATCAGCAGTCTTTAGAATGGCAGGCGGATTGGTGATTGCAGTTTTGATGTTGAGTACTCAGGTGGATGCTCCTGCCCATTCCCTGGTATAATCCCTTAGTTTTCGACATCCACAGGAAATCTGGTGGGACGCACCACGGCATTGCAGACACGGGATTACTAAAATGCTTAGCTTCCCCTTGCCGACTACGTTATACCTGTAGAGAAGCTCCCTTCGCGACATGAACTGCCATGGTCCACCTGGAAATCTCTGAACCGACTCCGGAGTCAGGTGGGCCGCTGCAGGAGTAACTTAGTTAAATTCCGACGAGGCACAATGTGACTGTGGCAATGTTAAATGTGACGATGCCTCGCTTGCTGTCCTGTCCATTGTGCACCAACACCTGCACCCAGAATGATCTGTGCGAAGACACTGAAATTGCTTTCGACGTGGCTAAAGTTTGGTCTAAAACAATTTAATTATCTATGGGAACCAACGACACGAAGAAGAAGAAGTAGTCGTGAATGACATCTAGACTTAGGCCCTCCACATACACTCGGAATACCGTAACGGAATTCCTTTTCAAAACGGAATTCCGAATGTATGTGGCCGGCCTTATCGGAATATATTCCTCATAAAACCAGCAAAACGGATTGTCTGAAACCCAATATACTACACAATCTCCATACACGTAATTCTTCCGCGAACTGCAATGAAGAGCATTGAGTCAGATCATAATTGGTTAACTGTTTACTGCTGTAATTTCCTAAACGCGTCATCTTACCTACCAAGCTTCCTCTGACACCGTCTTCTAGAATAATCCCTTGTTTACCAGGAATATCCCGCTTCGGATCAACCTGCATCAACCTAAATTGAAAAAATAGTACCTGCCTAACTGCCGAGGCCTGAAACTAAGCAATTTACGTCCGAGTAGTATTTGAAGTTTTTTAAACGAATCCGATAATTGCTGTTTCCGCCGAGGCTTGTACAGTACTTATACTTTGCGAATCATCAATATTCATGAAATAGTTTTTCCTCTTGCGCTGTGCTTTCTTTTTCCAAGTTTTTTAAACAGGTTTTTCTCAACCAGATAAATATACTAAGATGGAAGGACAAGAATGTCTGAGAAGCCAGCAATTTATATTCTTGCCTTGCTAGCCATAAATAATGCACTACCTACAGGTATACTATTGACGACCTCTGTAGCGCGACGAGCGAGTAGTTGGCGAAAGGTTGCGGGTTCGATTCCCTCGGGACAAATGTTTGTATGATCTTCAAATGTTTGTTCCGGGTCTGGGTGTTATGGTACCATGGTTACTCGTAGTTTCTGATACCCACGACACAGGGAATCCTGTGTCGGGTCAGGACTATGTGTGTGACTGTTGGGTGTTATGGTATGTTATGTTATATAATATTTGAGTGCTAGCCAATTGGAGGACAGTTATTAGATGCGCACAAAAAAATAAACTAAAGGTGGAGAAAATAATTTTGCAAAGTTACAGAGAGTAAAGGGCTTTGCGTGATTGTCTTGTTATAAACCGAACCATCGCCTAGCCTAGCGCCCTCCCATCTCTTGACTAGATCTTTGTGGTAATTAACACCACACTGAAAAACAGACATAGATGAGTCAGAAAATAAACTCTCTATGCTAAGGATGTATTTGTGAGGGCATAATAATTACCATCAAAAATCTGCTGTTAGATAGTGGTTACCTAACGTCTATTAATTAGTCCTATTAGATTATCTAAGTGGATGAGACTCGGGAAGCGTAGAGCTGTAAAGCAAGGTGATATGAATAGAGCAAACCGTTTAGGAAGCCTTAGTAGAGACATGGCTAGTGTGACCACACTGAACCAAAAACTATTCAAGATTTCCTGAATAAACTTTACGTAAACTTTCTCTAATTTGCATATCACCATCATAATCAACAGCTGCTGGACGTCCACTGTATACGTGACAGAATACGTCCACTGTTGGACGAGGCCTCACCCATTGAATGCAATGGGGAGGATTTGCCATAATTACCACGGTTTGCAGGCGGATTTGTGATCATCTAGTCTAATTCCTTAGTCGGCTTTTCCGACACCCACGGGAGGAGCCAGAGGGGTCTATTCTTATAGCCCAAACACATTGTAGATTCTTCCAAATTGACTCAGAGTACCTCTTATGTTACGAAAATGTTCTTTGACGATCTCTGTGGCGCGGCGGGCGAAGCTTGGCCTACGAAGCAGGAGGTTGCGGGTTCGATTCCCGCCTCGGAACAAATATTTGTGCGATCGCAGATATTTGTTCAGGGTGTTTTGGGTATTTTCTACTTATGTATAATAAAAAATATCTATCTATGTAATATATTGTATTAAGTATATCAGTTATCTAGTACCCATAAAACAAGCTCTGCTTAGCTTGGGGCTAGATAATGTTGTGTGAACTGTCCAGCATTATTTATTTATTGTTTGTAATAACATAACATCACACCCAACAGTCACATACATAGTTCTGATCCCACACTAGGTTTCCCTGTGTCGTGGGTATCAGGGACTACTAGTACCATGGTACAGCAACACCCAGACTCCGAACAAATGTTTGCAGATCATACAGACATTTGTCCCGCAGCGGGAATCGAACCCACACTAAATAAAATACAAATAGATAAGTACTAAAATGAAGACTAGGAAGCTTAAAAGGCCAGGTGATATTTGTGCATAGGTGTTGTAAAAAGTGCGATGCAAATGACTGAAGGACTTTTTTATAATTTAAATCAAATTGAAGCCTTGAAATCAACTTGATACTTTTCCAATAAAACCACAGAAAATGATGAGGTAGCTTTGAGTGTTGGTTCTCGTAGTCAAGATTTAAAACTACGGCAAAAAGCTAATATCTTAAGATGTTTGTGAAATCTGTAAGATTCACAGAGAGGTATTGTAGTAGCCAAATTAATGTATAATTTACCATTTATGCACGAAATGATTTTTTTAATAAAAATATTAATGATAAAGAAACATTCCGCCCTGCGGAAGGGTCACCCCAGCACCGTTCAGTCCATTCACTATCGATCGGGAGCTGAACAAAAGAGACAGCGATACCGCCAAACCGCTCATGTTTGTCGCATAAACATGAAAACACGACCTTATTTACCACCTTCACGACCAATACGCCGATCAGTCTCAATATTTCAGTGGTTTTGGTGCAAAAACGCTTATCTGTGATGGTGTAGTGTGCTAGTGACAAAAATGTGACTCACGGAACCTTTTAAAGAGGCGTCTATTGCTGATGACAAACTAGGAGTACCTTGGTATGTTATCTAACAACTGTATGATGATTTTGCTTACATTTTCAACGAAAGTACATACCTACCTAGCATTTCTTTTACACCAATGCGTTAATCAATCAGATGGGAACTTTCTAAAATACAAGGATAGTTCAATTCACATTTGACTAGGTACGCAGTTTTATAGATCAAACAAAAAAGTGAATCACTGTAATTTTCTTTGCTTTCCCTAAGATTATAGACTATGTTTAGTTTCGTTTGAAATGGCGGTGAGCTTCAGCCTAATGGATATGATTAGTATTAGTAGAGTCGGTGAATAAAATATACCCACGACGAATGTACAGATTAGTAGGGCTTAGCGACTCTATATTACTGGTTCTTTTAAACCCCGACGCAAAAAGAGGGGTGTTCTAAGTTTGATGTGTGTATAGTATTTATGTGTATGTCTGGTCTGTGCTAAATGGATAAACAAATTCTGTTTTTTTTTTAGTTTGAAATGTGACTTGGTCGAGACTCGAGAGTATTCTTAGCTAATGTTTGGTGGAAATTGGTTGGTGTAGCCGTTTCCAGGATAATCAGCTCGCAAATTTTTTTTTGATGGGAACTCTTGCATTTTTCCAGGTCCCAGTTTAAGCTCAAATGGTTAATTTTCTACGACATCAGGCTCCAGGGCCTGATGATGACCAGCTTTAGTTAAACAAAATATAAGGTACTACTAAAGCTGAATTTTCAAGTTTGAATCAAACTTCAAATTGCATGACATTCTTTCGCTTGCTGACTCCAGGTTCTGATGATGAACAGCTCACGTTGATCAAAGGTGAATACATCTAGTTGGGTATCTACCGCGTGATCTCATCCACTCAGTTTTCCACGATGACCAGCTATTCGAGGTCTTATCACCGCGCCTCGCTATATGGCCGAAGTAGGAGAGTATAATATGGCGGTGATAAAACGTGGAAAGCCTGTCCTTCACTTTAAGTTGCGTAAGGATTGATACATCTATATATATATATATATAAAACAAAGTCGTGTTAGTTACACCACTTATAACTCAAGATCGGCTGGACCGATGTTAGTTATCTCTTTTTTGGTGGATTCTTCTCCGCTCCGAATAGCAGAATAAGTAATAAGGATGGGGGGGGGGTCACTGGGGGGTACCCGTGCGAAGCCAGGGCCAGTCGCTAGTTTAAAATAAAATAAAAGGGTATTTATTCCTTACACTATACTAACGAACACAGGATGTAAAGTTTTACTTTGGTCGAAGGATATAAGTATAAGGGTGACAAATCAACATCGAGCTATGCTGCGCTGTACTAATTACTTACTATTAAACAGAGCGTAGCCTCACACAGCGCAGCACAGCATGGTTTGTTTGTATCCTCATTAAAATATTAGACGAGCGAGTTGACCAAACATAGCACAGCGCAGCATAGCTCGATGTTGATTTGTCACCCTAAAAATAACATATTTCGTCTAGTGTAAGAGAAAAGGTCGAGGGTTCAGCCACGCTGTTTTTCAGCCTCGCCTTAGAATGCTGCTGTCGTCACAGCAGCCATGGTACTAGCTATCCGCTGTTCCCAAACAAAAGTGAAAACTATGTAACAATGATTGAAAAATCAAGGAACAGCAGGACAACCACCGAGAACTCGTTACAGATAGATACTAGGTACCCAATAGCTTAGGTACCCACACAATACGTATTTGTACGTTTCGCAGTCCAACGCAGCATTCGCTCGCCAGCAGTCTATTTCCAGCAGTGGGCTTCCAAAGGCTGATGATGATGGATGTGACCTGTTTGTTTTAGAAATAGAGGTACAATGGCAAGTGAGCGAGGCAAGATGACTACCTTGAAGTCTTTTGGTGGTGGAGAGGCATGCGGTGCAAGGTGGACGCTGGGTGCGTTACTGCTGGCGCCCCTCACTGCTGCGAACTCCAGCTACTGTGCAGTACCAGCTGTGATACTGCTGGCTCTCTTCATCACTATAGCGAGTAAGTAGACGAGGCAGTAGGCAGAAGTACCTACTTATTAATAAGTCTCACTGTTGGGGGAACTGACGCAAACAGGGATTACCTTCGCTAGTTTTTATCTCTGTATAACGCGAGCGAAGCCGCTGGGGGACGGTAGTTATCAATAAATTTAAGATAAAAAATCACTCTACCATACTCTACATTTATAGTACCTACCTATTTGTACGGTATTTCGTCATTTTTATTAATTTTCTTTTCCAGTTCAATTCATCGAACTGTAGATCTTATTTAGTTTATAGCCTTATTTTATCACTTGCAGCGTTTACCTGCAAAGACCTCAAGAAGCTCTCCGAAATACTGCCACCACCAAAAACATCCAGAGGGAGACGCGAGCGAAACATCCGCTCTTTCGCCGACTTCATGGCAATGTGGATGACATTTCTCTCCCACCTGGTGGCTGTAGCTATCTGCGCCAGGATACTGAGTGCTACTGCCGACCACGTGACCGGCGGAAAGACTAGGAGATGGCTGTTTGGGTACGAGACCCGCGCTTTGGGGGAACCCTGGCCGGATGTTCTGGGCGTAACCGTTGTGATGGTGGTCTGTGCTATGTTCATGTGCGGATTGGAGGTAAGATACAGTTGAGTTTGCCTTTACCTCTAGAAACACACACCTAAACCCTCCTGGGAAACTTGGTCCACTGGCGCATAAAGACAGACGCGTTGGGGGTAATTTGTTGTAAACTATGTAGCCATTATGATATAGCAACGGAGATCGCACTGATTAATAGTCTGAGAATGCGTCCAATTAAAATGATTAGGCATATTCAAGCCGAGACTCAATAAATCTTAACACGTAATTCACGCTTGCCTTGCGTCTCGGGTCTACTATTTGGTTAGTAGCGTCACAGATAAAATAGTAGCGTGGTGCATGCATGGCTCAAGGGCTACGGGGAGTTTGAGCCTTATGTAATTAATTCAATTCAATGCAATCTCGTACCTACACACAATCTAGAGACTAATATGTTTGCCTATGGTTTGTCAAATTCCCATTATATTGTCTAAAATCAAACTAACATGAGTTATAAGATTTCCATATAAACCTTTGAGTTAGTGTGATTTGAAACCATGGTTTTAAACGAGTTCAAAAAAAAACGGACAAGTGCGAGTCGGACTCGCGCACGAAGGGTGCCGTACCATCATTATCAATAAAAACGGCAAAAAAATCATGTCTGTTGTGTGGGAGCCCCCTTAAATATTTATTTTATTCTGTTTTTTAGTATTTGTTGTTATAGAGGCAACAGAAATAAATAATAATTATGCTGGACAGTTCACACAACATTATCTAGCTCCAAGCTAAGCAGAGCTTGTGTTATGGGTACTAGATAACTGATATACTTAATACAATATATTAAATAGATAGATATTTTTTATTATACATAGAAAATACACAGAACACCCTGAACAAATATCTGCACATCGCACAAATATTTGTTCCGAGGCGGGAATCGAACCCGCAACCTCCTGCGTCGCAGGCGAACCGTCACCCACCGCGCCACATCATCTGTGAAAATTTCAACTGCCTAACTATCACGGTTCTTGACATACTGCCTGGTGACAGACGGGCAGACAGACGGACGGACAGCGGAGTTTAGTAATAGGTTTCCGTTTTAACCTTTGAGTACGGAACCCTATAAAAGGAGGAGGTTCTCAATTCATGTGTATTTTTTATGAAACAGACAAACTACGAGTCTAGATATTAGTGCATTGATCATGTGTACAAAACTTACAAAATGAAGTACATACCTTTACTTATAACACGCCTTTTTCCCCGAGAGCCTCAATGGGCCTCTTTTCACCGTGGGTTGCATCATCGTGGGAATATAGACGTGACAAGTGGGTGGTGAGCTCATCGCCGCCATTGCTTTCATGACTGACTTGATGAAAACAAACTTTGATGAGATAATATCCGGGAAAAACTTCGTTTGTATGCAGATAGATCGGGCAAGGAATCAAGAATCCTCTTAAGATGAAAACAGAGTATATTTTCAGCTGTGGTTTTGTGTCTACCTGGGTACTAACAATTATTAACGTCATTTTAGGAAAGTATGATGTTCACGTTCATGTTGCTGGTCCTTCTGTACATATTCAGCCAATTCTTCGCTATATTTGGACTTATTAATCTGGACATCGCCAATATAAAGATGCCAATACCAATCACTATTTATGAGGTAGGTTACTATCATTTTATAAACATAATCATGTCGGTATGTTACTGGAAAATTGAAAGAACAAGGGCAACTCCCCTAGGTACATTGTTTGACCCAACTTTTTTGACTAACGTAATGTACAGTTGAGATACTTTTGGTTATTGATAATATATGTTAGGTAAGACAATGAAAAAGCTAATTTAATTTCTTGCGTAGAAGTTGTGGGAAAGTAATGAAGCTTGTTGCGTTTTGTTTCACGCAAATGCAATGAGTTGATTTACCTAATTATTTAGAAATACAACTTTTGCTTCCCATTTTCTAAATATATACAAGTTCTTTAGAAAAATTGGACAAAAAACAAGATTTAAAACCGTAATAATTACTTCCATGAAGGGGCCCTAGTCCATTTATCTTTGACCTGGGTCAGCGGTTACCCACCTCCTTTATATAGTAACTAAATATTCTTAATTTCGCAGCTTTTCGCAGCAGGCGCGCCGATTTCTTATGCGTTCAGTGTTGTTGTCCCTCCGAAGGAATGTGGATCGATGAGAAAGAACATAATGTTGATGATCGGACTGCCGACTGTGATACTCTGTGGACTGTGCTTTCTGTACACGAATATGCTGAAAGGGTGAGTTCCCTTATCTACGGTACGGTCTTTCCGGCGTTGCCAGCCACACCCATTTTGGTCGTTTACAACGCTTGTGATGTCCCCGATATTTGCCAACCACTGATCTTTAACACCGTTTTACTAGATGAGAATCCATCGAAGTTTAGAACTATGAGGTGTGGATAAATTGAGAATTTTTGCCAATTTTATGAACGTCTATCTAGTAAATCTAGAGTTTCCGATGGAACTTACTTCAGATATGTTTTATTGAATACCTTCTCACAATACATTTTATGCGTTATCAGAAACAGCATAAACGCAGCGTTACCAGTGACTACACTCCTCGAAGCGAGAGCAGCAGGTTGGATCTGCCCTCTTCTGGCTGCAGTGACAGTTGCAGGAGTCTGCCTCGCACTCACTGAACTCTGTCCTCTACTCTTCACGGTGCTGGTGGCACTAGCTTCCCCGGAGTGGAAAGTGCTCACTAGATCGATGACGTATGAGAGCACCACTACAGGAAGTCCAGTATTGGCAGTGTTCACAGCTGGTGAGTTCACAAATTAATCTTCTATTTTTGTTTTTCGATCATCGGATCGGATCGACCGGGGATTGGATACTGGACTGTTTTGTTTTTTGTTGCATAATTGAAGGCCCTGCGTACGAGGCAACTACGGTTTGTCATGCTATCTCCAGGCGCTTTGAGCCCAAGCCCGAGTGTGTAGAATGGTGGCTCGGGATCGTTTCAAGGCTCGATGGAGTTGGCCAGGGTAGCTCACCCGAGATCAGAGCGGCGGAATTGACCACGAATCAAATGGGCTCGCGAGTTTTTTGCAAACCTGCATCCACACATCATAGCGCGCTTGGCCGGCAACGGTGACGGACGTACCTATATTGTATTTTTCTGAATTACCTAACTAGCAGCGCCCCGCGGTTTAACCCGCATAAGTCTCGATCCTGTGGGAATATCGGGATACAATGCCTGTGTATGATATTCCAGGGGTCCTGCTTTCTCTATTCTAGATTTCATCCAAATCCGCCCCGCCGTTTCAGCGCGAAGAAGTAAGGTACCACTTAAAAACATACACACGCTCACACTCACCAACTTTCGCATTTATAATCTAGAAGTATGATAACGGACTGGTCAAATGGCACTTTACTACGATAGGTACTATCTTCGACCAAAGTTTACTTTGGTCAAAGGGTAGGTACTATAGCAAAAGATTGGACCAGATTTTATGGGACAATATACCTACGTCAAGTTTAAGTCACCTGTACAATTGTATGTACTTACTTAATATTTGTAGGCGCTAATCAGATATATAGCGCGGCCCTATAGAGTTGTATCTTAGAGAAAGAAAATAGTTGGTCTGTTTTAATTGGTTCGTTCAGTTGGTCCCTTTGTAATAATATTTCTCAAAATAAAATAAATGATCAACTAGTTGGTTAGAATGGAATAAAACCCCTCATCGGGTTCCATTCTGCACAACCAGTTGGTCGGTTCAGTTGGTCGGAGTGGAAGGACAGGCTTCAACGTCTGCCATGGTTACGAGGCTCGCTCTTGAACTCGCTGAATGGTAGAGATCTGGTTTGTGGTGTCTCCAGACGCTCGTCAATTTTGATGCTCGGGCACGGGCTTGGAGTTGGCACGATGACAAAGCTTCTGGAGCCACCATCAGATCATATGAACGTGTAGAGCGGCCCAAGGCCACTTTCCTACAACACTTCAAAACAGATGTTACTACTATGACTAGAAAAATGTTGTTTTTTTTTTAATTTCAGGAAGTCTAGCAGCGATATTAGCATTCGCGTGCCCTTTGTCTCACATGATTACCCTTATGAACGCAAGCCACTTGCTCGGCATCACGATACAAGCATTCCATTTCATCATCATGCGGTGTGTGCCGACGACGGAACAGATAGAGGCTGGCGGTAAGTTACCGCGGATATGCATTATTGTGAACATATTATATCGTTCACACTCGTATCTTCTGAACCCAGCAAGATATCCATACCTATTTCTGCCGCAAAGCAGTAGTGCTCGCATTGCTGTGTTCCGGTTTGAAGGGTATGGTTGCCGGTGAAATTACAGGCACATATGAGACTTTTCATCGTTATGTCTCAGGGTGGCGGGCGCAGTGCAAGGACACATAGGGTGCGTCCTAGGTAGATGTGACCTATGTAAGCATGCACTGTTCATAGGCAGAGGGTACCACTTAACATCAGGTGGGCCATCTGCTTGATCAGTAATTCCAAGTTGTATAAAAAAAAATAAAAAAAATGGAAGGGTCCTTACCATCTGTTCTATCTACTATTTTTTCTACCAATAGGACATCTAGGAAAAATATTTCACATTTGTTCTACTAATATTACAAGTAGGGCATAAAATTCCGAGTTGTTCTAACAATAGAACCGAAAAATAAAATTCCTGTTTTAACGCCATTAGTATACCGACGCATTCGCATGCGGCACTGCAGTGCGTAACTGTGATGACAAGGACGCAACCATAGATGTCGTTTTTAAATTAATTATCTGGTCACCAAATTAATTAACATCAAGGACTTTATTTTAGATGTGGAATACAAGCGGTTAGGCAAAGAGGCTACCGCACGAGCATCTAAATCGTCAAGTAGCAGAGCGAAACGAGGACTATGGTTCATACCTTCAGCTATACGCCACACTAAGACTCTGGAGAGTATCAAGTCTAAGGTCACCATAGCCAAAGGTAAGAAGCCGTTCTAAGTTAACGAATTAGATTCAACATCTTTCACTTCAGCGACTCTGCGCAGTCCGGTCTCTAGAGCTTTCAACTAGCAAGAGTTATTGCATACAGAAGTACCTAAATTGTGCATAAGTCTTAGGTAGTCAAATCATGAAGTCTTTGAATATTTGGTACTCATATACCTACTATGGTTCTTTGGATCAACTTTTTCGTCTTCCAGAAACAGAAGAGCGAGAATGCCTTCTCCTAGACGAGTATGCAGGCTGTACCACCGAGGACATAGACCCTAGTTGCAGCAGTGGACCCTTAGAAATGACCACGGCAGAGGTCGGTGAAGCGGTGTCTGATGTGGAAGCAAGCGATGGGGAGTTATCTTCTGGGGACGACTCTACTGATATCGATGCGGTTGTTAAGGAGTATAAAGACACAATACAGGTAAGAAGAATAGCAACTCTGACGAAGGCACAATGAAGACAAGTTTTTGAACTGTTTTACTGTGTTTGCAAATATTTAATTTAGTACTTATGACTAGTCTCGTTATATCCGATACCCAAGACTATAGTCTTAGACTAGTATCCAAGCGCAGTCGAGAAGTTCGCATGACTTTTGAGTTTTATTCATTACTAGTGGAATGCCCGCGACTTCGGCCACGTGTAGTTTTTTCCATACAAACATTAACACCGGTGGAAATTCCTTTCTAACCTCTAGACAACAAAGGAATGTACCCTCCAAATTTGAGGACTCTATTAGGACTTACGGTTTAGGCTGTGCGTTGATAGTCAGTCAGTCAGTCAGTCACGCAAAGATTATTTACTGATTATTTTGTATACAGATTGATTAGTGGAACGCTCGCGACTTCGCCCGCGATGAGTTTTTTTCCATACTCACACACAAGTGATAAGAGAGCGTTGTGAAATTAAAGAAGACGTAGTATTGAGAAAGGTATATGCTTAGATGGTTTGGACATTTAGAAGGATGGACGATAGTAGATTGACGAAACGGGTACCTACATAAGACGAGCGTGAATGGGACAGTGGGAAGGGGGAGACCTCGGCGAACGTAATATTCAGACGACCGGAGACGTTCTGAAAAAAGGCCAGCTCGAGAGTACTGTAATGTGGGGTCTTCTGTATGATTTGGTGGGTGCGTGAAATTATATATCTTCATGATTGTGGTGTATATTTACGTGTATATTGTTGAACGGAGTAATGAGTACTACTGCCTTAGTCAAATTCACAGTACTATATTGAAAGCTATGGCTAAAGTGCTGAGCTTTGCGCTCACACCACGGGTATGACGAATACCACTGCGGACCCACCCCCTGGAGGTATGGTGTGACGAAACCATACCACCATAGAGATGTGACCTAAGGACTTCCACGTATCTATGAAAGTATTAATGCGATGAGAGTAAATGAAGCAAGAGATATGTCAGGATCGTAGCAAGTCGACTTTATAATGGTGAGTGCTCCGAGGAGCTGTTCAATCTCATACCCTCATCCAGGTTCTACCATCGCGCTTCTCGACAACGCAAGAGAGCTCATCCACACATCATCGACATGTGGGTATCTCGTACCTACTACTCGCTTTACGAGATCTTTTCTCCCCCATACGTGCAAATTGTGGAATGGGCTCCCTCCTGAGGTGTTTCCACTAAACTACAACATAAGCCGCTTCAAAAAATATGTAAGTGCATTGGCAATTCCCCTGGTTTTGCAGATGTCAATAGGCGACGGTAACCGCTTACCATCAGGTGGGCCGTATGCCAGTTTGTCGAACCATGACAAAAAATAAAAAAATGTGGAAGTCCGTGGTCTCTGCTTACCCCTCCGGGAAACAGGCATGAGTTTACGTAGGTATGTATGTGTGTTAGGCTATGCATTAGTCAGTGAGTCAGTCAGTCAAGCATTTATTTTACATATATTGATTCAACAGGTGGTGACTTCGATTCCCGAAGCCAGTGCTCCGTCTCCTCCATGCGTGCGCGGGGCGCGCTGGGCGGCAGTGGGTGCGGTCACTCAAGTAGTGGCCGACGCGTTCGTAGCGACTGCCTTCTGCAACGAGGCCATCCGAGTCCCTATGTTCGCTTCGGGGATACCACGTACGTAGCCAATTACCAGTCCTGATGCTGTGGTCATGTTGTACCATAGAAGAAACGTTGGGGAAGAAATGTTCACGAACTGGATACGGCACTTTATGATGTAAGAAGTGTATTTCTGTCTGTCAAGCCTCTTTTTCTCAGCAATGGCTAAAGGCTAACTTTAAATTTATACCAATTATAAAAAAAACAAGCTTAAACTCTACACATCAAAAAGTTTTTTTTTTCTTTATAATAAATTGGCGCCGCGCCGCGCGGCGTCTGTATTTGCCATTTTCAAGTTATTTTTCATTTTCATTAGCGTATTTTCAATAGAATTTGCAACATTACACTCCTTCCAAGTGGTCAAAGTCAAAGTCGAGTCATGTTTCAGTAAAAAGGTGGCCGTTTTACTAAAACTTTGGTAGACAAATTCAACCAATTTAAAAAGTCCCTCAATTCACTTCCATTTCATTTCACTACACTTATGTTCTTTATACGAGCTACATTGGTTAACGTGTCACCAAAATAAAACAAACAACTAAAAAAAAAACTAGAAACAGAAATAAAATAAAATTAGACGACGTCTCTTTTCGAAACAGGCGGGAAGAGATTGCTCTTAGCTATGTTTGATCAAAATTGGTTCAGCCGTTTCATTGCGTTGTTTTTTTTTTTAATTTTTCCAATATTAATTACTTGTTTACACTTTCTCATTATATGTTTCAGTATGGCTATGCGGAGTATTCATCAGCGCGTGGCAGCCGTCACATAGTCTGGCCATGAGGAAGACGCAGGGCATTCAAGGTCCGCTGGCGATGCTGACCGCTCTGCTGTTCCTCACGCCACTGTTACTGGACTCTTGGCCTGCTATCACTCTTTTTGCTGGAGCAGGTAAACACAAACCAGGTTGTGTGTCTGTCTGTGGCATCGTAGCTCCCGAACGGATAAACTTTTTTTTTTTACTACTTGTATGATGGAACATTCAGATGGCCCACCTGATGTTAAGCGGTAACCTCTGCCTATGAACAGTGCATTACCTCATAGGTCACGTCCACCTAGGACGCGCCCTATGTGGCATTGCACTGCGCCCGCCACCCTGAGACATAAAGATGAAAAGGCTCATGTGCCTGTAATTTCACCGGCACCCTTACCCTTCAAACCGGAACACAGCAATGCGAGCACTACTGCTTTGCGGCAGAAATAGGTATGGTGGTAGTACTTCCCCGGACGAACTCTTTCACAAAAAAGCTCTACTACTACTGAAATCGACTACTGGATCAGAATTGTCTGAAGATTGTAAGAGAACAAGAAGCCGCGTGAAGGGAATTAAAGCAGTATTAAAGTGGTCATAGTCTTTCCTTGGCTATGATGAAGAACAGAATTGGCTCGGGAGGAACTTCTTTTTCAAATTTCATTTTCGAAAATTGACATTCAAATAGAATACAAAATATCCTCGAGTGAGGTTGAGTCGAGCCGAGGAAAGTGAGAGGAATGACACAATACCATTGTGTCTACAAAATTTAATTGACTTGAATGTCAATAAGTTTTTAGTGAAAAATATTTTTTACAAATGAAGCTTTTATAAAATTAGTTATCGTAACCGTGTGCTGATCAAAATGAGCCTAAGCACGGCCAGTCTGCTATTATTGACGACCTCTGTGGCGCGGCGGGCGAAGCTTGGCCTACGACGCAGGAGGTTGCGGGTTCAAATATTTGTGCGATCGCAGATATTTGTTCAGGGTGTTCTGGGTATTTTCTATGTATAATAAAAAATATCTATCTATGTAATAGGTATATTGTTTTAAGTATATCAGTTACCTAGTACCCATAACACAAGCTTTGCTTAGCTTGGGGCTAGATAATGTTATGTGAACTGTCCAGCATTATTTATTTATTTTATTATTTATCCATCGAGGAGTTCCGTTGTCCACCTTCCGTCTCCATCATCAGATCAGCTCGCTGTCACCATCATATTGTATTGTCATCGGAACTTGACAGGTATGCCAAATTTCAGCTCAAGCGGTTGAGGATAACTGCTTTAAAATTCAGTTGCAAGATTCCACCCGGACAAACATACATTGCAAGTTGTATTCTTGATCGAAGATTGCAAGTTAACTAAAAGCTTATACTGAGGGTGAAACTTCGTTTTGTGGAGGAGCTAGCCGTCCACTTAATGTTTTCAGGGGTAGTGATATACGCACGGTGCGAACGTTGGTGCGGCGATTTAGCAGTTCAGCAAGCCCGAAGCGCGTTGGAGAAACGCAAAGTGGCCGCTGCGGCCGTGCCACTGACCGGCGCGCGACTCGCTCACATAGACGCTGTTTATATCACCAGGTAACCTCATATGCCTTACGAGACGACTCTATACGACCAACTACTAATGTTGTTACTTCTAATGTTCCGTGCTCTCCGGCTCGACAGGGTTATATGTGATTTCTTTATGACCACTAAAACAAATAAATTCTCACAGTCCCAACCTCTGTGGCGCGGCGGGCGAAGGTTCGCCTGCGACGCAGGAGGTAGCGGGTCCGATGCCCGCCTTGGAACAAATATTTGTGCGACCTGCAGATATTTGTTCAGGGTGTTCTGGGTATTTTTTATGTAAAATAAAAAATATATATCTATTTAATGTATTTTATTAAGTATATCAGTTATCTAGTACACAAGATCTGCTTAGCTTGGGGCTAGATGATGTTGTGTGGACTGTCCAGCATTGTTTATTTTATTTATTTTTATATAGAAAAATAAACCGCCGTTAAACGCTTACTAGACTCTTCATCATCGTCATCATAACAAGACAACTTAACGAATCTCAAAATCAATCTCTCAGAATATCACAGAGATTTTCATAAAACCTTGTTAATGTCTATTCGGCATTCGTTATGAGTCCCGAAAAATAATTATTGGTCGGTGAAAATGAGCATGTAGTTTAACAAAGGAGTAGACAAAGAGTCGATAGAATTTTCAAATTCAACAAGAATCGTAGAAACGAATTTAAAATATTATTACCTACTAGTATATGAAATCGGTTCACCCGTTTCGGCGTTATTGAGTTAAGCTACGGACAGACATGCTCATTAGTGGCGTGCGTAGCATGTGTGTCCAGAAATTGCTAGTGATGAGCAATGCTTATTTGGAGCATACTCAAAAATCAACATTGGTTTGATTTTTGAGCATGCTACCTGATGCGCGGGTGGGAGGGAGCGTGCTAACCACGTCTGAACACGTTTGCTTCAATTCACAAAAAAAACAAAACAAATGACAAAACTTAAACAAAAAAAACACATTTACAATTATATAAATCAAATAAAAACAATACAATACAAGATGTGGAGTGATGGACATGTGTGGCTCATTATAATTACGTCAGAACATGGTGATGGTATTATTATTCAAATACATAGGCTTACTTTAGGCAATACTGCTTAGGAGCAGGAGCATGCTTATTTAGGAGTATGCCTAAAACGAGCATGCTTATTGCTAGCAAATGTGAACAACTGCAGAGCTTGCTCATTACGCATGCTAGTAATGAGCATGTCTGTCAGCACCTTCAACATACAAACATCGTATCTTTGAAATTTATGATATTAGTGGTATTAAACACCACTATTCGTACTAAACGTTTCAGTTCTACCTTTGTAATGCGAACTGCTAAGGAGTGAAATACGCTACCGTCGTCTGTCTTTCCTGAAGATTATAATCTGGGTATAGTCAAGGCTAGAGTGAATAGGTGCCTTCTAGACCTTTGTGCTCCATCTTCGGCCACATCGTCACTTGAAACAGGTGAAATCGTGGTCGAACAAAGATATATCAATGTTAAAAAAAAAACTCTTTCTCTCTCTACAGTGCTTGTCAAAAGTGTATTTGAGCGGTGTTATGGCGAGTTGCTCTAAAGTTTCAAGCTTACATTATTTTACAGATGACAAGAGGACGACTCGGACTCGAGTCTTGATAATCTACTGGATGAGGAACAGGACCCTGATGACGAATGACAGCCAGAAACCCTCGTCATCATCTCCCAAAATCATCATTTTACACCCTCAGAGTAAGAGCAAGTCGTAGGGCGCTCGTTCCATGTGACAAGCGTAAGCAGATTTGCCATTTATTTGCCAGAGCGAGACGTTTAGCGCCGAATGCTTCATTTTCTGCTGTTGTGGTTTGTCTCTGCTGACTAAGTAAATTTTATTCATAATAAAAACGCCCACAATTAGCGCATTTCTTTTTCAGACGAATACAATCAAGGGATCCAAGAACAGGGGTCCAATTCTCATGCTAATACACAAATATTGAACTCGATATTGCTTACATTAGACAAATCTGTATGAAAGTGTCGAGTTCGACATACTTGTATGTTAGCGCGAGAATCGAACCCCTGAGTAGAGATTTCCCTCGACCCGCTTGTGCTAGGGGTGAGCCCTTCCTTTTTTGATCTATGATTGAACTAAGTTCATACCATTGATACATGCGCTGTAGCAAATCGATACTCTGAGGTTTTATCAAAGACTTTTAAAAGTGAGATTAAAATGATTGGCTTTTAGAAACTTTAAACTAGAAAATAAGAGTGTGTTTAAATATTGTGTCGAAAGAAAATCAGACGGTAATTAGTGATATGGACATTATTGAGTGAAATTAGGTAGGTATGTGTTTGTTTTCGGTATTGTGAATTAGCATTTAAAATTGTATGTAATTGACTAAAAATCATACTTTTATTAAGAGGGACGAAGACAACAGATATACCTGATACACGTAGAAGTTATAGAACTTCTAATATAAAAAATAAAAAAACAATAGTAGAAATAAAAAATGGTAATAAAATAATGTTGAACCACTGTCTAAGGCTAAACTCAAAAAAGCTGCTCAAATTATCAAAACCTACGTAGATTATGTTTAAAGAATTTGAATCTGTCGTGGTTGGGAATCATTTTAAATTTAATATACAGCTAATTACCACTAATTGTATTCTCCGATATACCGTCGAACGCGGTCTCGGGCGGTGCTCATGATGAAGAGGCTTCTGAACTAGAGTCTCGAAACGTCAGCAAAATAACGAAAAACAGTTGTAATCAGCCGTATATTCATTTTAAAACGATTACATTTACATCTTACCCGTATGTAATACTCTATTTGAACTTATGCCAATTAATAAAGCTATTGAGTACTGTTTTTAAGGATAAGTAGAAACGTTTTAATATGCGCTAAGCTTATCGCTTTACCGCGGTTTGAGGACGGTTTACTTAATATTGTTGAACTGAAAGGAGAAAGAACATTTTTTTAAAGAATCGGCTTAAAAAGGATTTAAAGTTGGTACCAGATACAAACTGACGTATGGGTCGGGGCACGTTAAAAGAACTGGAGGCGATGAGTCTGCGCATGGGAACTAGTGACGAGCCAATAGCGCGACGGCACAGACATGTGACGAACCAATAGGCAAGCGGCAAGATATACCCCGTCGCGCCTCACCTCCAATTAGACCCATTAATCGTCTATTGCGCAGCGTTTACGATACGCGAGATATAGGTACTGGTTGAGTAACATTATTTTGATTATTTTTGTTAGATGACTTACTAAACTTTAGAAAAAAAACATGTAAATAAACATAGTCAAATGAAGTTAGGTGATATACAATTTTGCATCCGTCCATTTCATAGAAAGAACCACGCTTTGCCTTTACGCTAGTATTTAGCTAATAAGTGCGTAGGATAACCATTAACAGATGATGCTGCCCTACTAGCTAGCATATGGCTATGGGGATCGCTGCTTTGGAGATCACATTTGGTATGCTACATACTAACAGACATTTCTAAGAAATGGGGAAATTACTTCAGCGAAACTTTACCCAAATCAAGTTTTAAAAGATTAGGACAGCGTTAAGAATGGCAAAGCCTAAGACAGAGTCGAATGGATTTGGTTTTTATGAGGCCCATTGAGACGGCCTACCCTTTCGGGGAAAAAGGCGTGTGTCCCTCCTTGAAAAGGTGTATGTGTGTGTGTGTGTGTGTATTGTTTGTAAAGACGTGGGTTCGGTTCTTGCAAAGTAAATAAATGTACCTATCGAAGATTTGTAAAATACGTAGGTAATTAAAATTAAAATAAAACACGGGACGCCGGCTGATGTGAAACATCTATGGTAAGCTATGTTACACAAACGGCATGTCACTGGCATGCCGTTTGCCTTCACGGCATAGTCGGTTTGACTGCCATGGCGCGGCAATAGATGTTTAACATAAAAACAAGTAAGTAATTAATTTAGTAAAAACGAAAGAAACCCTTAACGCAATGAAACGGTTGAACCGATGTTGATCAAACATAGCTAAGAACACTTGAACACGATGCCAAAGACACACACACACACACACACACACACACACACACACACACACACACAGGCACGTCAAACTTATAACACCCCGTCGTTTTTGCGTCGGGGGTTCAAAAGAGCACTAATAAATAAATTATACCCAAAAATTAAATTAAAATATGCATAAATAACTTTAGGTAGGTACCTAAACTAAAACAAAAGGGTTTTTTTTAAAAAAATTACAAAATGATCTCCGTCCGTTGCGGTCCCCATAGCTCGGCAACAACTGGATTTTGAGGTTATGTCCACATAGGTGTATATTTGTAGTATGTTTATAACAATACTAGTGGAATGCCAGCGACTTCGTAAGCACCCCCTTAGGGGTTGAATTTCTGGAATTCCTTAGTGCACACCTAGACCACAAAAGGAACGCACCATCTAAATTTCAGGTCTCTAGGACTTATGGTTTAGGCTGTGCTTTGATAGTCAGTCAGTCAGTCAGTCAGTCACGCAACGATTTGATAAACTTATATTGATGTACCTATTATAAATAGCCAGTACAATTGTATGTAACAATATGGTGTTTATTCTGGTCAGCATTCTCTAAGATAAATCGCGATAATTATAGCGATCTCTTTTCTAATACACTGAAATAAAAAGGATCGCAACAGTTTTAGTGTTTTTTATTTTCAAAGAAAGCTGCACAAAATAGACACCACTCTTGACATAAATCTGTTTGTAAGTAAAATCAATTAACGTTAATATATTTTTCAATGATTTTAATTCCTAACAATGTTAATCTACCCTCTTACGCAATAACTCAAGGCCTACACAACCAAATGTTCAAAACGAATCGATATGTCGTCTGTCTTAAGGTACAGTTTGCAATAAAAATTTGCTTAATTATATAAGTAATTTAGTTTTATTAAAATAAATATCATAACATACCTTAAATCACTTTTCTAACAAATACATTTTATAGATGTTTTCAGCTTCTTTGTCGTCGAAACTCGGATTGAATTTCACTTCTATGACTTCTTTGAAACCCTCACTTGGTGTTGGTTCAACGAATTTTTTTCTGAAACAAATAAATATTTAAATTTAAAAGTGATCACACTTAAGAATAACATAAAGGAGGTGGGCAACCGCTGACACAGGCCAAAAATAAATCATTCATGGAAGTAATTAGTACGGTTCTAAATGTTGGTTTTAAACCAATTTTTCTAAAGAACTTGTATATTTTTATAAGTTGGGAAGCAAAAGTTGTATTTCTAAATAATTCGATCAATCAACTAGTTGCATTTGCGTGAAACAAAACGCAACAAGCTTAAATAATTTCCCACAACTTCTACGCAAGAAATTAAATTAGCTTTTTCATTATCTTAACATATATTATCAATAACTAAAAGTATCTCAACTATACGTTACGTTAGTCAAACAAGTTGGGTTAAACTATGTATGGGGAGTTGCCCATGTTCTTTAAATGTGACTCACAAATTTCTTTTCAGCCGGACTCGCTGGCCAGCCGACCTATGGCCGAATTGGTCAAGGCATTATGAAGATGCGGCGTGGGATCGGTTTTTTTGTGCTACATTTAAATTGGGGCCTATTTCCAGGAGTGGACTTCTATAGGCTGCTTCATCATCATCAGATGATGATGATGATGTTTTAAATTAGTAAAAAACCGTTCCAGTTCAAAAGCTTGAAAATATCCTCCAATGCAGAGGTGAACAGTTTCGGAGAAATATAAAATCTCCCTGTTTCACCCCATTCTGCAATTGGATAGGATCCGTGCTCTGGGCCTTTATCGCGCTTACGTCTTTACAAAGCTAAACAATTACCGTTGGCGTAGTAACAACTGTTTTAATCTGTGGCGATGCCGACAAAATTTAGCAATTAGACGTAGGTAAAGTTCCAACGTTTTAGCTTTCAAAATCAAGGCGATCGGGCCCCTGGTCCTGAAGACAGGTAGACACAGATGGCCTTGCTGTACAAACACGTCAGCACTCCGATATACCGGCAGTCGATCTGGCATCGCTGTAGTGACTGTCTCTTTCCGCCATATTCGAAAAGAGACGTCGTCTACTTTTATTTTATTTATTTTCCTAGTGTTTTGTTTAGTTATTTTGTGTGTATTATTTATTACGAAAATATCGTGGCATTTTAACCAATGTAGCTCGTTTAAAGAGCACATGTGTACAAATAAACTGAATTGATTGACTTTTCAAATTGGTGGAAATTGTCTACCAAAGTTTTGGTAACATGGCCACCGTCTTACTAAAACATGACTAGGCTGTAAGTTTGACGACTTGGAAGGAGTGTAGGCGTTGTAAAATATATTGAAATTAAAATAAATAAACTTGAAAATGGCAAATGCACAAACCGAGCGGCGCAAATTACAAAAAAAAAAGTGTTGCTCTGCCTAGGGCACGACTGAATCAATGGCTTTCTCGTAGTCCACAAACGCTACACATAGCGGCCAAGTGTAATATTAGGTCTTCTGCATACCGGTGTATTATTCGCAGCCACGTCCAGCAGTGGACTTCGACAGGGTGGTCATGATAAAGGCTTTAAGTACTCACTTGTATGAATGAAACACAATATCATTAACAGGAACATGGTTGATCTTCATCAGCTCTCTGTATTTGTTGTTGTGCTGAGCGTGTTCCTTAGTGGTCGCCATCTTGGCACACCGACACTCCACGCTCATTTCCTTGGCTAGGGACGTCCAACGTCCGCGAGATTCTACGTCCGGGTTTGTACTGTCCACTATCACGCTTTTACCTGCCTGCAAAAAACATTATATTATATTATAACATGACATACATACATAGACACACGCCTTTTCCCCCGAAAGGGTAGGCACAGCCTCAAATGGGCCTCTTTGCACTGTGGGCACCATCGTGGGAAATAGCCTGACAAGTGCTTCTTCTTTCTTCCTGTAATAACACATTCCTTAAATAAGCTAGCAGCCAGGACAAATCTAATACCAACAAACCTTACAAACAAGTCCAGGTAACCCCTTAGTCGGCTTTTACGACATCACGGGAGGAGATGGAGGGGTCTATTCTTGGGCCGGACACACCACATGAATTAACAGGAATTATCATCATTGTTCGCCGTTCGAGAAAAACAAACTTAAATTCGTAAGTAACTTATTCCTAGGTGGACGTGACCTATGAGGTAATGCATTGTTAAAGGCAGAGGTTACCGCTTAATTAACATCAGGTGGGTCATCTGCTTTGACCGACATACATGTAGTTAAAAAAAAACTTTTGTAAGCAACTAATTTTCAATCTGATTTTTTGCTTACATTGATCAACTTTTTCGCCTCAGCCGCGCACTTCTGCCATGAGCCCAGTACATCGCGGCACACGGCCACATATTGATGTCCAGACTTCTTTTCAATCTGCTGGGCTATGAAAGATTTACCGCTGCCGGGGAAACCTACTAACACCAGGATCTGAAACAAGTAAAGGTTTCAACAGCCCATGAGGTTTATATACTAGTTGACCGAACATGCGATTAAGGTGAAACGCTAGCCTGGGGGCTAATTGATAAACGAACAGGTAATCGCTTTAGATTACGATTTTACAAAACATTGCGCAGTATGTTTTGAATATTACTTGCTCTTGAAAAAGACTCTAAAATATGCAGCGCAATGTATTTCGAAATCGTGCTCGGAAGCGATTGTTAAGGCGTCGCCTTTATTTCACTACTAGGAATTTTGCCTAAAATTGACTGGCGAGAGTGGATGGGCTGTGGTCCAAAATGGTGTTCCTTCTCTGGGTGATTGCAGTAATGGCTTTGAATACTCAAGTGGATGCTGCTGCCCATCCCCTGGTGTAATCCCTTAGTCGACTTTTACGACATACACGCGAAGAGACGGAGGGGTCTATTCTAAGGCTGGACATGTCCATTTTCTTTTCAGCAGAAAATGCTTACCTCCTTTTCTTCGCCAATCAACTTCTTATTGAATGGCTCGGGTTGAACATCTTTTGGAATGAATCCAGGCTTATTAATCGGTACGTTAGTTATGGAATGTCCTAGGAAGAACTGCTCAGGGGTATAGAAGGTGAGGCCGAGGTTTTCAGCCATGAGCTTATCAGCCATGGAGTGGTCCTTCTTCTTGCCTGGCGCCCAGTTGGCGACGCGGCCGACTGCGTCCCCGCAGTAGAAACTTTGCTCCATATCTATTGGTATAGAATCATTTTTCTGAAACAGATAAGTTTCAGGTTAGTACACCTTAGGTTGTTACTTCAGTTAGGTAGTGTTAAAATTTTGGAGTTGTTGCGTTACATGCTCAGCCAGTAACAGTAAAGGTTACAAACTTGATGTTAATACAGTAATTACTTGAGGATGTAATCGAAATAAATCATAGCCAAGAAACATGATTGGTAAAACTTTTCTCGAAAGCTTTATTTTTTTAAATTGGCGCCCTCCTATAACCCGTTTAGGTCCCTCCTTCGATTAGAGAAATAAATAAATAATGCTGGACAGTTTACTCAATATTATCTAGCCCCAAGCTAAGCAGAGCTTGTGTTATGGGTACTAGATAACTGATATACTTAATACAATATATAACATAGATAGATATATTTTTTTATACATAGAAAATAACCAGAACACCCTGAACAAATATCTGCAGACCACACAAATATTTGTTCCGAGGCGGGAATCGAAACCGCAACCTCCGGAGTCGCAGGCGAACGTTCGCCCGCCCCGCCACAGAGGTCGTCCAGAAAATATTAAGCGTAAATTTTTATACTATTCAGTAGGTAATCACATTACTTAGATTGATAGTAGATTATTTATTTTTTATATTTGCTACTTTAGAAGCAAAACGTAGTTTTATCATTTGTCGCTTACGTCAGTTACTTCCGAGCGGCAGAAATATATACCTCATCTCTTCCCGGGTTCATGTGAGTAATAGCGCTGTCACGTTCTTGCAGCTATTGTTTTCTTGCTAGACTCCGCTCATTCGATATTTTAACATATCGTAATACTGAGACACTAAGATAAGTCAAATAGTGTAAATAGGGAGACACTACGGCAAAACAAATACGTAGTACAAATATTCAGACATGGAAAAGTCTATAGTACAAATAGTGGGCCACTTTGAAAAGTCAAATAGTACTGATAGTGGGAAAGTCCAAGGAGTGGGAATTACCTGAAAATGATTTTTATTATTTTCAATACCTTCTCTGCCAATGTTTTCCACATCCAGGTTGAAGGCTTCCTATAAAAACCTTTCCCCGTAGCTATATACACTTGTATTGGCACATCTAGTTTCTCAACAATAGCTTCTATCTTCTTTTGGAAATCCTCTATCTTGACTCGACCATTGCCAATCGGTGCTTGATTACTAATTATCACAATTTTGTATCCCTTTTCAAAATGTTCTTTTAGTTTCTTTGACACCTGTGGGAACACTATTTGCCAATCTTTAGTATCCACTGGGTAAACCTTACCAGACTTAGTTTTAATAAGAGTGCCGTCCATATCAAAAGCAGCAATCTTCTTACTAGACTTGACCCCTTTGGATGTGAATATGTATAGTTGACATGTGTCAAAATCTTCCCACATGTTTTCAACTGCTTCTGTAATAGAAATAGTGTTCTTTTGTTCTATTTCGGCTTTTAGAATCTTTTGTTGTATAGGAGACGAGTCTTCTTCTAGTTTTCTCTTGAGACTGGGCCGGGGTTGGTCATACCCATCGGGTGGAGGATCAAATTCAATAATATGAACATAATTGTTCAATAAGACCTCGATTCTTGAGCCATGCCCCACTTTATACACCTCATTTTTCTTCAAGGCAAACCCATTGAGACCAGAAGAGTTAACTCCTAACTGCTTGATTTCTACTTGACATTCCTCGCAGTCTGCTTTTAAAGTTACTGAAATTAATTAAAAAATTATGTTGTTTTTTTATATCTGCAATGCATCAGTCTAAATGTACGAGATACTGGCAACACAAAGTAAGGTGCCGATGTATCTGGGCAGAGCTAAAGTAGGTTGTATCCCCGTGCAATGTTTTTTTATGGAATTTATTTTTCTATGTGCATCAATACCTATTGTCACTTTTGCTCAGCAGAGATACTTGGGGCAGAATTGTAGCCCTGGAGAATTTTAAAACAGAATAACTGGACTTATTTTATCATTCAACTGATTAAATTTAGCTGAGGTATCCAGAATGAGACCATACTACTAATATTATAAATCTGAATGTATACTAAATTAGCATTACACTAGTACAGAACTGATGAAATTTTGTGCAGATGGATTAAGCTCTCTATTTAACTACTTAGAATGCGTGCGAAGATGGATTAAGCTCTCTATTTAACTACTTAGAATGCGTGCGAAGCCGCAAACGCACAGACTACTAGGATGCTAATGCATCGCAAACGTACCTAGTACCTAACACAAAAAAAAAAAAACTGGTAGGTACTAACTAAATATCATCGGTGCGACATGGTTGTTTCGTGGATATCCACGTTGCAAATAGGTATTTAAAACTAGAAATTATAAATAAAAAATTTGTGGCATAAGTTTGTACTCACTCTGTTGACGAGAACAAGATTGATCTTTGATTTTGGTCAGTTTACTGCGGCCTATGATGGTTTCTGCATTGTGAAGTAGTTTTAAAGGAGCATGCGTGTCGAATAAACATTTAAAAAAACACTGGCGGGACATCTTTGAGTTCAATCAAACACTAGGAACACCTAAGATTTAGCCCAGCTGCGTCTTGCACGTAGTGATTACAAATACATGCTCAGTGGCAGGCGTCTTGTGAAGCAGCCATGTAATGTAATGACTTTATACTAAACTTTGTGCCATCCAGACAACTTTCCATCGGCATTCCATCCATGTATCTAATGGATCGAAGGAAGGTAAGAACAATTATTGTAGTTTTTGGGTAAGAAACTCAAGAAGAAAACATAATTCATTAAGTTTTTGGCTAAGTACTTGCAGGTACTTGCATTCAAAATAAAATAAAATGATAGAAGGGTACCTTTGTTTTGTTTATTAATTATCCTGTACCACAGATAAAATAATACTATTCTCTAGGAAGATGGACTAAAGGCATATACTCTACCCACTATCTAGTAGTGTAAATAACCTTAATAACCTCTACTCGAAAATCAAGCAAGTGTTATTTATCAGAATAACGCTCTATTTACATATTCCTCCAAGACGTAGATACATATCGATGCGGCCTCCGTACCGATGCAACTGCAAACGTCAAACGCGGCGGCGGGGCACGTCAATGACTAAAGAAACTTAGTCTTCTTCTTCTTCTTTTTTTGGCGTGTTCAGCGGACCGGTAGCACAGAATAAATATTAGTACAAGTACAGAAGACGCACTTAGCGAAAAAATATATATAAATAGCGACTCTTGCTGGGACGCAACAAAGTGCAATTCAGCTCGCATTAGCGCTCAATGCCTATCGCGATATTCACCTAAACATTTGCTCTCTCTTCTAACTCGTAACTCTGTCGCTGTCTGGCGCGGAGTGATGCGCAACGAAAGGGTTGTCGACATATCTAATAAAAAATTATATTAATCTTCCGTTATGTAGGTAGGTAGTCAACATTGTAGCACATATTATGTATTAGTTACTTCGTAACGCGCAAGACAGCTAGAAGAGGCCGTAACATAGGGTCGGAGCTTTATGTCTCAGGGTGGCGGGCGCAGTGCAATGCCACATAGGGCGCGTCCTAGGTGGACGTGACCTGTGTGGTAATGCACTGTTCATAGGCAGAGGTTACCGCCTAACATCAGGTGGGCCATCCGCTTGTTCCGTCATTCAAGTAGTATAAAAAAAAGAAAGATCGAAAGCAGGTAGGTATTTTTAACCCCCGCCGGAAAAACGACGGGGTGTTATAAGTTTGACGTGTCTGTGCATGTGTGTGTGTGTGTGTGTGTGTGTCTGCGGCATCGTAGCTCCCGAAGGGATGAATCGAATTAGTTTTTTTTTGTTTGAAAGGTGTATTTGTCGTGAGTGTTCTTAGCTATGTTTGATCAAAATCGGGTCAGCCATTTCATTGCGTTGCGGGTTTCTTTTTTAATTTTTACAAAATTAATTACTTGTTGGTAAATGAAATAGTTACAAAGTTATGGATATTATAACGATGAGATATTAAGTTGGTAGGTAAGTATAGTTTTTCTCTGCTTATGAAGTTAACAAGCTACCATTTAATTTAAAAACATCAGTAGGTTTACCAAAACCATCGATGACCAAAACATATTATTATTATGAACTGAACTCGCTCTGAATTACCTAACCTACATAAAGTACCTCGCGAGTACCTATTTTCATTTTCAAATAGTTACATATTATGTACCTACGAATTACGTAAGTACCTAAAATATCTAATGTACATCAATCATTTAACTTAAATTTCTTCGTCCTTCGGCAATGCAAAAAATTATAATTCTTTATTTGTTTTTTGACTATTGCATCCATATACAGCACAATATGTACGCGACGGCATATTTGCGCGGGAAACGTGTTGCGCGAGCGCTCAGGCGTGCGTCCGACAACCGACTGTCACTTGTCCCGAGTGAGGGACGCCCGGGCTGTAGGTAAATATCGCGCGACCTTGAGCGAGTGGTGATGCCCTGCCGGTAGTGGAAGAAACTTGGTCATTGGAGCACGTGCGTGTCAAGTGTGAACTGTCTGCCAAGTCCATGTGTCTGCCAGCCAGAAAGAAAAAAATACTTGTCGTATTGTAGTCATTTGTAGTTTTTGATCTTGATTGACAAAAGCAACGATGATGACAACTCGTCGCTAATCATAGAGGAATTTTTTATTGTCGCTAATTTTTTGTTTTTTGGGTAAAAGTAAATAAAACCACGTATCAGAATAATAAAAATACCATATCTTGATTTATATTGATGACATAGAACGTTTTTAATACATCATTTTGAAGACACAGCAAAAATTAAGGTGTGACATGGAAAACAAAACACCTATTTACTGACGTGTATTTCGAGGATTGGGTTTTGTTAGATCTAAGGTGTTTTTATTTTATAATTACAGTCCCTACATGCAATAATTATGGCGCTTACTAAACGTAAACAGTCTGTTGAGAAGGAGGAATTAATTGAAAATGGTGATCCAATGTCTGAAGGTGGACGTAGTAACATCAAAGGAGATGAATTAAACATTGCTATTCTCTTGTTTCTGTACACGTTACAAGGAATACCTCTCGGCCTTGCTGGGGCCGTGCCTATGCTCTTGCAGAACCGGGGAATAACATACACTCAGCAGGTAAGAAATCTGAATATGTACCTGTAAAAAAGTAAGTACCAATTCAATTTTTCAAATACAAATCAACTATCATCTAACATGCTCTAAGCATACATCTATACATAAATACAAGCCTTATCACAATTTGCGTGCTAAAATTAATTTGAGAAATGACTGAACAACTTACCTATTTGATTATTTATTTCAGGCGGAGTTCAGTCTTGTAAATTGGCCGTTCAGTGTAAAGTTACTATGGGCGCCAATAGTAGATGCTCTCTTCTGGCCAAAGTTTGGACGGAGGAAGACCTGGCTAGTACCAGTGCAGTATTTAATTGGTATTGTGATGATCATAATGTCGTTCAGTGTGACAGACTGGCTCGGGTCTGATGATAAAGCACCCTCCATGATGATTCTGACAACAACCTTCTTGTTTTTAAACTTCTTGGCTGCAACACAAGATATTGCAGTTGATGGATGGGCTCTGACTATGCTCAAAAGGTAAAATTTATATTTATTTTTATTTATTTATTTTATTTTAGGAAGACTAACAGCACAAAAAACATCATAAATATATATAAATTTAGAATCATAAGGCTAATGATAAGTCTTCACTCTTAAAAAACAAAATAACAGAGCAAGTTATAAGTACAAATTAAACATAAACATAAAACTAAGTTAACAAAAAATAATGATAATGAAATATTTAGATTAATACAAACAGTACCTACACATTAAGATTAACCACAGATAAAATAATAATATATAGGTAATATGTAATTGTAATTGATATAGGTAATTATGTAATTGTAATTTTTACTCTAATTTATTAGGGTTCCATACCCAAAAGGTTCCATACCCAAAAGGTAAAACGGGACCCTCTTACTAAGATTCCACTGTCCGCCCGTCCGTCTGTCACCAGACTGCATGTTATGAACCGTGATAGTTAGACAGTTGAATTGAAATTTTCACAGATGGCGTATTTCTGTTGCTGCTAGAGCAACAAATACTAAAAAACAGATTAAAATAAACATTAACCGGTCGAGTCGCGCGATGTCGCTTGTAAACTATCCCTTGAGCCGCGAGCAGATCACTACAAAAATGGTGGATGGGCGGACTCACCACTTAAATCGTTAATTGTGGCCTAATGAATTGACGGATCATAAATCTAATACCACTACAAGAATCCTCTTGAAATTTCCTATTGGTTTATTTATAGACAACTATTTTATAAAAACTTACCGTTTTGTTGAAAAAATATTAAAATAAACATTTCCTCACTGCGGCTAAATTGTCAGCAAAAACTGACCACTAGCTTTGAGATCACATAAACATCTTCACAAAGCACTTTCTAGTAGTTTATTGGCAATAACACATGGTCTATATCCTAAAAAACACTATTTTTGCAGTCATTTAGACTCAAATAACCAGAAAACACACAATAATGTTTATTTCGTAAAAACTGTTGAGCTTCATTACACAGCAAAAACATGGCAACCTAACATTATTTATTTTCACCGAAACTCAAATCACAGGAAGTGTATTTTTGCTTTGTTTCGTTCCTATAACTATTTCTCTAAGGCATAGTGTTACAATATCTAACATCCGGTTGCTAACAATTGAATAATAGACAAAGTACTAAACCCTCTGTGGAAGGTGTCGATCGACAATGTGAGTACATGAAGGTATGAGAGAAATCGAGTGTCAATCGACATCGTCCCGGTCCGACCGGTTAAAGGGTACCCTTACAACAAACGTGATTTTTTTGCCGTTTTTATATATAATGGTATGGAAACCTTTGTGCGCGGGTCCGACTCGCACCTGGCCGGTTTTTTATTCAAATTTCTACCACGCAAAATTAGTAGTATTTAAGGGGTGGCCGGTACTAAATGGCCTAGGGCGGCCAAGTCTGCTATTAGAAACTTTTCCTAATATGTATTGTGCTGGGCCAACTCTTTAAAAACCATACCATTTCACTAATGGAAATATTGACTGTCATCATTAGTTTTCAAACTAGTTGTAAGTAGTAGGAACATTAATATTATATCTAGCTTTGTTCTGATACTCACAACAATTACATAACTGATAATAATTCTGTAATTTTATTTATTTTAAAGCAGAAGGAACTTATTTCAAACCAGAAGTACCAATTAAATTAAATTTATTTCAGGAGGCACATATTAATATTGCACTTAGAAAAGTCATTACATCAGTCTTTGGTTAAACAAAAATTAATAAAAACAGGTACATACAATAATAATCATAAAAGAACAGAAAACAAAACAAAGTAAATTTTTTTTAAATTAATTTTCCAAAAAAAAATAACTTACAAAGAAAAACGTATTACCTACTTAAATAAAAATATGTTGTATAATTAAATCGGTACCTAATAGTATTTACATGTAGGCATAGCATGCACAATAATGTAAATTTTTATAAATTAATATTTTTCCATGATTTGTGATCAGTGAGAAACTTATCTATGTCATGATATGCTTTGAATGTCAGTTGTTTTTTAATTGTATTTTTGAAATTTCTCTCATTTAAACTAGTTATATAGGGTGGTAACACATTGTAAAATCTGACACAGTTCATTAAGAAAGATTTGTTGACTTTTGATAGTCTAGTATGCGGCAACACAAGCTTATTTTTACTTCGAGTCTCATAGATGTGGTTATCACAGTTTCTAGTATAATTCTTTATATGTTTCCTAGTATGTAATATATTTAAATAAATGTACAAATATGGCATGGTCAAAATATTAATCTTGTTAAAAATTCCCCTGAGGCTATTTCCTGGTCCAAGTCTGTAAATGGCTCTGACAGCTCTCTTTTGCAAAATAAAAATGCTATTTGCGTCTGCCGCATTGCCCCATAGCAAAATTCCATAGGACATAAGAGAATGAAAGTAACTATAGTAGACCATTCTTGCTGTTTTGATGTCTGTTAATTCCCTAATGTTATGGACAGCAAATGCTGCTGAGATTAGGTTGCTGGCTAATTCATTAATATGGTTACACCATTGTAATTTATTATCTACAGTAATTCCTAAAAACTTTGTATGATGAATTAAGTTAATTACATCATTATTAATTTGAATTGGTGCTGGTAACATAGGATTATTAGTCAAAGCAAATTTTATACATTTTGTTTTGTCAGAATTGAGAATTAAATTACTTACATTAAACCAATTTTGAGTTATAGCTAGAGATTCATTAATAATTGAGATGTCCGGATTTGATCGTCTAATTTTAAATAATAGAGAAGTGTCATCAGCAAATAATATAACGTTAGAAAATTGTTGGGTTAAGCAAGGAACATCGTTAATATACACCAAAAATAGAAATGGACCAAGTATTGAGCCCTAGGGTACACCTATTGTGAAGTCCAAAGCATCAGACAATACACCATTAACATCGACAGATTGTTGTCTTTTGGTAATATAAGATTTCATAAGTTGAAGTGCTCCTCCTCTCACTACGTAGTAGTGACTGAGTTTGTTTAAAAGTATTTCGTGATTAACACAATTGACAAACGCCTTTGACAAATCACAAAATACTCCCAATATATCTGATAACTTATCAAAAGAAGTTTCACTTCACTTATTTATTTCATTATTAATTGTTTAAATCGTGTTTGAAAACAAATTTGTAATATATACACACTACACAATATTAACACATACTAATTAGAGAATTACAATAAAAAAACACAACGAAAAATGTCGAAAACAAATAAACAGCTAGGAATTAACCTACCTACCAAACTACATATCACAATAATCACATTTCATGAAATCGTCCACAGAGTAGAAACACCCTTTCAACAAAAGATTTTTTAGTTTACATTTGAATACACAAAAGCGCAAAATACACTAATTTGAGTTGTTTTACTTTTACCTCCTCTCGAAGACTTCGTAAGGCGTAACAGGCTGAACTTATTGAGTTTTCAATCCCCTCCAGTTCTTTCTTCCAGTTTAAGTATTCGTCTATATGGACACCCAGGAATTTAACGCTATTTAAAAAATCAACCTTTACATCTTTGCAAAATATATCAACTGCAGCGTCGTTGCGAGCAGTTGTTTTAAAAAGCATGGCATATGTTTTATTAATATTAAGAGTTAGTTTATTAACCTCGAACCATCTATTAAATGCTAATAGCGTAGTGTCAATTTTTATTTTAAGTTCATGAAGATTATTTGCTGGAATTACCTCATTAGTGTCATCAGCATAGACCACCACCCCAATAGTCGGAACAGTGATAGTAATGAAATTTATAAGGTCATTCAAGAACAGCACAATAAATATGGGCCCTAATATAGAGCCTTGAGGTACCCCTCGTAGAATTGCCTTAGCCTTTGATTTTTTAATAACTTCTTGTCTGTTTACAACACTTCTAATTTCTACAAATTGCTTTCTATTGCTAAGGTATGATTTCATAAGACTTAGCACATTCCCTCTTACACCGTATTGCTCCAGTTTATCAAGTAGTATTTTGTGATCAATCGTATCAAAGGCAGCAGAGAGATCCAGGAATAAGCCTGCCACCTTCATATGCTTGCTCATATTAATTAAAACATCGCTTACCAAAGTATTATCAATATCCATTCGCTTATCAATAGTGCCCACATTCATTTGATAGCCAAACTGGCGTTTATTTAGAATATTGTATGAATTTAAATGCAAAACGAATCTATCTCTAATGAGTTTTTCAAATATCTTAGAAATTATAGGCAGTAAAGAGAATCGAAGTAAGAATCGTAGATAGTTTCGACAAAGTCAACTACGGCATCAATAGTAGAGCAACCCTTAGAGAATCCACAGGTACTGTTTATTAAAAAATTGTCTATTGTTATTAAAAAAAGGCTGCCAGTTGAAAATGAATGATTTTTTCAAAAATTTTACTTAATGCTGGTAAAATAGAAATAGGTCTAAAATTACTTGGATTCTTATGGTTTCCACTTTTGAATAGCGGCATTACTACGAAACCATTATGTTTTAGGGTTCTCATCGACTTTCCCTCATTGTATTTCTTTTAAAAGGTCTTTTATGTAATTTCAGATGCAATGTTGGACACGCTTCAACATGCAACACAGTTGGTCAAACCGCTGGCTTCTTCCTCGGCTACGTACTATTCCTTGCATTAGAATCACCGTATTTCTGTAACAAATACATACGCGTCGTACCAGAGGAGACTGGTCTTGTCACCCTTGGAAGTTTCTTACTACTTTGGGGATGGGTGTTCATTGTAACAACTACTTTAATAGCTGTGTTGAAACATGAGGCCAATGATACAGTGAACTCGAAAGGAGAGAGTAATGTAAGGGGAATGACAGACATTGTAAATGCATACAAGCAGCTTTATACGATTGTGAAACTACCCTCAGTAAGGACGCTGACACTTGTGCTGTTTACAGCTAAGGTAAGCATTTCTTTTTCTTTTTTTTTGACACTCAATCAAATAATCTTGCTATAGAACATGGCCCAGTGCTTATTTGCTTTATATCACAATCAATTAGGTTTTCTGCCTAACAGTGGTTGTACTACCGTTGGCGTACCTATTTATTATTAGTCTCTCAGTTTTTTTATTTGATTGACAGAATTGGTAGGATGTTAAGCGGTAATCTGGCCATCAGAACTGCAATACCACGAAGGGCATGTCCTAACTAGATATCAGGCATACCTCGTTGGGCACGTTCTAGCTGTATATCTGCAATACCTCATAGGGCATGTCCTAGCTGGATATCAGCCATACCTCGTAGGGCACGTTCTAGCTGTATATCTGCAATACCTCATAGGGCATGTCCTAGCTGGATATCAGGCATACCTCGTAGGGCACGTTCTAGCTGGATAACTGCAATACCTCTTAAACAGACTTCTAGAATTCTAGGACTTACGAGCATCAATGGCTTGAATTTCAAAGATAGGCCTCGTAGGGCACATTCTAGCTGTATATCTGCAATACCTCATAGAGTATGTCCTAGCTGGATATCTGCATTACCTCATAGGGCACGCCCTAGCTGGATAACTGCAATACCTCTTAATGCACCTAGGACTTACGAGCATCAATGGCTTGAATTTCAAAGATACTAGACCCCTTCAGGGTCTTTCAACTCATTTTCAACTCCAAACTCATTTTTTATCTTACGTTTCCAGCTTGGTTTCTGTGCAAGTGACGCGGTATCTGGATTGAAGCTTGTAGAGGCAGGAGTTCCGCGTGAAGATTTGGCTTTACTAGCTGTTCCACTAGTACCAGTGCAAATTATAATGCCTGTGGTGAGTATTTAATCAATGAGTTCACAAATTGCCCAAACTGTAAAAATAATTTTAAAAAAACTTGTTTGAATAACTGCGCAATGTTTTAGAAAAGTACCTAATCACCTAAGTACCTTGGCTGCAATTGGCCATTGCAAATTGATTTACTCGCCCAGCCCAATAGCGGATGCTTCCATTTTGCCCCACCAAGGCGCCCTATATTGGTGGGCACAGTCCACTTTTACTCTTTTATCATCTACTTTGCTACAGTGACCGCCTCACTGTTGTGGCAAAGTAGAGATACTTACTTCCACTAGTAAAAAAAGTTCGTCGATTCAGCCCTATAAGCATTTTCATTGTAGTTTAGGTAGTCCTTAAACCCTTGATTTTATTTTTACTTAATGCTTTCAAACGCTACCCCTTAAACATGGCTTTGCAACCCCCAGGTTGAAGAACACTAGTAAATGATTGCACTTAGAGAACTTTTGTTATAATTTGGTAATAGGTATTTGACATGATTTCCTTTGACTTTGACTCAACCTTTTACAATCACCTGGAAAGGACTCTGCTATGCTTTGTTCTTTCGATAATTGCTTGACTTAGGCCTTGACAGAACCAATTTCAATTAATTGAATTCCTATGAACAATTCAATTAAATTTTTTTCTACGATAAATTTGGAAAAATAATTTGGTGCAATAAATAATGCCAAGCTTGGTGATTGCAGAAAATCCCCTTATACTATGTGGGTTTGTGGGAGGAGTCGTCCAGCTGTGGACGTCTAAAGGCTGATGTGATGTGATGAATATGAATGGGATTTATCTCTGATTTTCAGATACTAGCTAAACACACGACCGGTAAGCAGCCGCTATCGCTATGGCTCCGTGCGTTCCCATTGCGCTTGCTAGTGGGCCCGCTCGCCGCTGGACTAGTGGCTATTACTCCGAGCTTGCTCGGCGATTCCGGTCCTTCGTACTATTACTTGTTCCTACTTATGATGCTGTACGTTTTTCACCAGGTGAGTTTTTTTTTAAAGATTGATATACCTTTGTTTGACCACGATCGCACCTGTTGGCAAGTAACGATGTGGCCGAAGATAGAGCACAAAGGTCTAGAAGGCATCTATTCACTCTAGCCTAGAAGAGACCCGGATTATAGTTTTCAGGAAAGACAGGCCACGGTAGTGTATTCCACTCCTTAGCAGTTCGCATTATAAAGGTAGAACTAAAACGTTTAGAATGAATAGAAGGTATACTAATGAGGTAAGGATGGTACCGAGCCGTGCGCCTGCTCGTCCTATGATGAAAAGGAGATGGTGGGATCAGATTGTTGAAGTTGATCTTAATCCATGGAATTAAGTACCTTTTTCAACCTCACCGCTTATTGCGCCTATCTAATCAAACACAACAAGTCAAGCGACAAGCTTGACCGTTTCGTTTCGTTTCGTTTCGTATGAGGTAGTGCTGGCCTCTGATGTCGGAGTTTGTCAAGCCGCCCGAGGGCCTCTGACATGGCTTATCGACTGCTATAAACAATAACAGCCGGGACCGACAGCTGACCGTGAATGAGTCAGTCAATTGCAATCCAATGCCTCTTACTGAAAATGATTATACCTCCGTAGCAAAAAATACATAGACAATATGCAATTGCTAAACGGGAAAACACAGGTAAAATCGCTTAAAAACAATGGATCACACTTAGGGAGGTTCTACCATCATACCTATTTCTGCTGCAAAGCAGTAGTGTTTGCATTGATGTGTTCCGGTTTGAAGGTTATGGGTGCCGGCCGGTGAATTTATAGACACATGAGACTTTCATCTGTATGTCCCAGGGTGGTGGGCGCAGTGCAATGTCACGTAGGGCGCATCCTAGGTGTACGTGGGGGTCACGACCCTCAGCATTGACGAATACGACGCGAGGAGGGACTACTAAATACATGAAACTCTCAATAAACTATACTTTGTCCATTTCAGACATGCGTGTACTGTATGTTCGTAGCAGTAATGGCGTTCTTCGCCAAGGTCTCCGACCCTCTCGTCGGCGGCACTTACATGACGCTACTCAATACCGTGTCCAACCTGGGCACGAATTGGCCCAACACGTTGGCGCTGTGGGCCATCGACCATTTGACGTACAAGAGCTGTTCGCTACCAGAGTTGGGAGATAACACTTGCTCATCCACTTTAGAAGCTGAGGTAAGTGATCCGAGCTGTTGATTTACTTACATGACGCTACTCAATACCGTGTCCAACCTGGGCACGAATTGGCCCAACACGTTGGCGCTGTGGGCCATCGACCATTTGACGTAGAAGAGCTGTTCGCTACCAGAGTTGGGAGATAACACTTGCTCATCCAATTTAGAAGCTGAAGTAAGTGATCCGAGCTGTTGATTTACTTACATGACGCTACTCAATACCGTGTCCAACCTGGGCACGAATTGGCCCAACACGTTGGCGCTGTGGGCCATCGACCATTTGACGTAGAAGAGCTGTTCGCTACCAGAGTTGGGAGATAACACTTGCTCATCCACTTTAGAAGCTGAAGTAAGTGATCCGAGCTGTTGATTTACTTACATGACGCTACTCAATACCGTGTCCAACCTGGACACGAATTGGCCCAACAAATTACAGGCACTGAGACTTTTCATCTTTATGTCTCAGGGTGACGGGCTCAGTGCAATGCCACATGAGTGACCAATGAGGTAATGCATGGTTAAAGGCAGATATAAATGCACCTATACTATAAATGTATAATAGGCTTATTGAGAATTGTACTAAACCTAAAAAATAAGCCCGTAGTAACATAAATACCTTAGCAACTAACATACATATAAAAACACTTTATTTATAACTTAATCTAACACACGTGTGATCGTCGACGCGTCGCGGCCCGGGGATCACTTGACAGGCGGCCCTTGAACCGCCTAGAGGTTACCGCTTAACATCAGTTGGGCTGCTTGTTCCTCCTATCAAGAAGCTGAAAAAACTTCTTTTTTTTTTTATACCACTTTGATTTACGGGTCAAGCTGGTGGCCCACCTGATGTTAAGCGGTACCCTCTGCCTATGAACAGTGCATTATCACATAGGTCACGTCCACCTAGGACGCACCCTATGTGGCATTGCACTGCGACCGCCACCCTGACACATAAAGATGAAAAGTCTCATGTGCCTGTAATTTCACCGGCGCCCATACCCTTCAAACAGGAACACAGCAATGCGAGCACTGCTGCTTTGCGGCAGAAATAGGTATGGTGGTAGTACTTCCCCGGTCGAACTCTTTCACAAAAAACCTCTACTACTACAACTGTCTGTTTTGTTCACAGCTTTGCAAGAGTCAAGGCGGCACCTGTGTGACTCGTATGGACGGTTTCTACGTAGAGACTGCAGTGTGCATTGTGGTAGGCTTCCTGTGGCTGCAGTGGGGCCGGCCTACCATCAACCGACTGCAGCGGCTACCACCCTCGGCCTGGCAGATAGCGCGACACAACAGATAAGACTGAATCTCTACTCCATAGACAATTTATTAGTTAAATACAGTACGCGGCGGGTAATGTGGCACGTCAGCAGCAAAGAGTGGTTAGACTTTTCGATTTGCATAACGCTAAGTTTTTTGACGTTATCTAGAAATAAAACTAGTAAAATTATAGAAAAAACAAAAAAACCCGAGACTGCGTGAATAATTTTAATATACCCAGTGTCACTCTCACAATTAAGACGAATCTAATACAGTACGCGGCGGGTAGTGTGGCACGTCAGCAGCAAAGAGTGGTATTTAGACTTTTCGATTTGCATAACGCTAAGTTTTTGACAGGAAATTAAACTAGTACAATTATTTAAAAAAAACCGGATGCGTGAATAATTTTGATATACCCAGTGTCACTTTCACAATTAAGACGAATCTAATGCAGTGGCTGGTATGTGATCTCGCAAATAACCTACGTACGATCTCTTTCATTGCAAATGACGTGCCATATTAAACTTCACGTACTGTGCAGTACTCGCCACGTAACTTTGCGCGTGAGAAACGGCCGAGTCGAGCGAGACGGCGATACACATAGTCTGTGCGGAAAGAGAATAAGCGTGGCGAATAAACCTTGAAACATATTATCGGACGTGACTTGATCATTAGATGATTGTCACAGCGATCCAACCCAGGCATTTGCATTATTATATTTTCTTTAGTATCAAGATGTTTTAGTCGAGTTATAATGACGAGATCGTGTTGATAACAATACGAAATAGGTAACTGCACGAAATAATCTCCCACGCATACTCTCGGTCGCGGCTCGGTTCACCACAGTGCCGATTAGACACGCTCAGTACCTAACTGAAAAGCTCGGTTGGCCACGCATCCTTGAGAGCTGTACAAGACAATGGGCGCTTTCATATTGGACGATAATGACGTGACACGATATCGTCGACTATACCAGGGGCGAATCGAATGATGCACCATACTAATCAGAGCGTGTCCAACCGGCGCCACAGTGGTGAACCGGGCCGCGGCGCGTATTTTGAAAGTATACAAAAACAGTATGCACAGGTCGAGACTGCTCAGGACTGCTCGTGTATAGTTTAAAATTGTATTAACTATTTGTATTGTATTGTATAGATTTAGGATTTATTATTGATTTAATATTGTATTGATTTTCTACGCATATTGAATAGTCTTATACTTTAAAATGAGTGACAGTACAACATGGATTTAAAACACTAGAGAACAGTGATCACCACGTGAGCTGCGAGCGAGGCCGAGCGAGCGTGGTCTGGTAGGGCTCGCAGCGAACCAGAACCAACACCTGCACGCCAATACCCAATAGACCAATAAACCAAACAATAACAATGTGTTTCCTTATAATTAGCTTAAGATGTTATGTTGCATTTAAAACCTGATACTTTGTTTTTTTTTTTTTTTTTTTCATTTTTTTCATACTTAACTCAGTGAAACTAAAGCAGTATGTTTTTCGCACAAAAAGTTAGCACACGTTCTTGGATACCTACGCGATAAGAGCATAATAACCATGTATAGTTTCTAAAAATAGTTAAGGTTTATACAATTTGAAACTATACGCGAGCAGTCCCGATCTATGCGTAGGTACTGTTACGCGGCCGCGGCTCCATTCTCTTGCCGCGCACACTGTTAGGTTATCAAAGTTACCTTGGCGTCTTTTATTGTATCACCTCCGCTATTGCCCTAGACCATGTTATCCAAAACATACTTATTTATCTTAACTTGAAACAAAAATAACTTATGAAGTTTTAAATTATTTTATTGATATTATTTGACACCAGCGCTGATGTTGCTATGATTTTTAGACTAAATGGCAAGAGGCCTATAATTGTATAAAAATAAAAATAAATAATGCTGGACAGTTCACATAACATTATCTAGTCCCATAAGCTGAGCAGAGCTTGTGTTATGGGTACTAGATAACTGATATACTTAATACAATACATTACATAGATAGATATTTTTTATGATACTTAGAAAATACCCAGAATATCAGCTAAGTTTGATGTAATATTCATTATCTCTTTGCTATGTCAACGTTATAATAATAATTTACCTATTTACTTATATTTAGTATTTTATCACTATCATATAAAATAATAGGCTCAAAACTAAACCGAAACCAAACCATTCCATAAATGTACAGTACAGCCACCTCAACTAAATGTAATGGTCACAGCCCACGGCTGAGCGTCCCCATAGCGATCGGTCTTAAGCTCTTAAGGTGGTTGCTTTCGCTTGTGGCGCGAATTTCAAATTTGATCGTGTTTTTTGCTCATCACAGCTCATCAACATTTCTTTAGATAGCGAAAACCAATTTGCCGGTAATTATATGACCTAACACATGAGACCATTTTGTGACTCAATGCAAAAATTTTGATAGCTTTGTCTTCTATTTTATTATGTTTTTGATTGAGCTGCAAATAAAATATTTTCTTTCTTTTTCTTTTCATTCCTTCTTTTTAACACACAAGTTTTAATTTATAGTACCACATAAATATCAGTAGTTTAGCTACGATTGTGCTTCGATGGTATTTACAGTATTTTTTTTTGTTTCAAGCACATTCATAGTCAAACAAATGATATTTATGTGATACTATAAATTAAAATTTGTGTGTTAGGTTACATAATTAATTACGATCAAAAAACTTGTGTGTTAGGCTATATAATTACCGGCAAATTAGTTTTCGCTATCTGAAGAAGTATTGATGAGCTGTGATGAGCAAAAAACACGTTTTTTTTTAAAATTTCGCACCACAAGTGAAAGCAACCACCTCAAGTGGTCATAATCCACTGACTTCCTGCTACCTTTAAAATGTCGTCAGCCCGTCGTTCTGTTCGCTAAATGTATTCGCTATGTCTCTCAAATCCCCTTAGAAGCTATAGTGCTCCTTGAGAAAGAGTTTGTCCGGGGAGTACTACCACCATACCTATTTCTGCCGCAAAACAGTAGTGCTCGCATTGCTGTGTTCTGGTTTGAAGGGTGTGAGTGTCGGTTAAGTTACAGGCGCATGAGACTTTTCATCTTTGTCTCAGGACGCGTTGTAATGCCACGTAGGGCGCGTCCTAGGCGGACCGATAATGCAGTTGTTATGGAGACAGAGGTTACCATTTACCATCAAGTGGAACCCTTATTGCCTATCAAGCTGGTAATCGTTTTCGATTTCCAGTTTGCAGTACATTGAGTTGTATGTTTGGAATATATATATCATTAAAAAGAAGCTAAAAAATGCAGTGCAATGTACTCCAAACTGGTAATCATTACCAGTTTGATAGCTGTTTCGTCACATACTCTAATAAAACAACGACATCCTCAGATCCGTCATCCTACAATTCAAACGTTTCCCACGTTTTTCTTAGTAGTATTTTTTATTCTAAGTTATACCTCGAGAAAGACAAATAAAATGCATTTTCCAGCAGCTTAAATTTGACAGTGTTAATTGAGTTATGGCTGGACTGTACAGGTTAGTTTGTATGAATGTAATTATATACTTACGTTATTAATGTGTGTAGAATTAAGTGTTGTGATAGAAGTATTAAATGTGTACTATAAGTACCCTATAGCAGTGATTTTGACTATGTATGTCCTTAGATTCTTGTAAGAACTATCCATTAGTACCTAATCAAAACGAGAGATTAACTCCAGAGTGCGGATTGTCACGTTTGCATTGCGTGAAACATGTTTTCAATAACACCAACTGGGATGTCAATCTACACTACATAGCGTGATGTCCCTTGATTAAAACAACCGGCCAATTGCGAGTCGGACTCGCGCACGAAGGGTTCCGTACCATTATCTAAAATAACGGCAAAAAAACACGTTTGTTGTATGGGAGCCCCCTTAAATATTTATTTCATTCTGTTTTTTAGTATATGTTGTTAAAGCGGCAACAGAAATACATCATCTGTGAAAATTTTAACTGTCTAACTATCACGGTACACGAGATACAGCCTGGTGACAGACGGACGGACAGCTAAGTCTTGGTAATAGGGTCCCGTTTTACCCTTTGGGTACGGAACCCTAAAAAGTGACAGGTACATGACCCACTTACCGCGCGTGGTCCTACCAAAGCCAGTCCATAGACAGGACAGCGACTTCACGGATAAGCTCACACATTGGTGAGGATTTCTCAACGGAAACACATTGAAAAAAAAACCAGAGTGCATGTAACGCGGCGACCCCAAAATTTTAACATATTGCCTTAAGGTTGTTCATTCTTATACTACTCGCTACCTTGCACAGTATTCGGTTCTCTGCAAATACGATATGCTAGTATTTGAAAGTCTTAATTTAAAACCATTCTGCCGAGTCTCGCTCGAATCACTTTGCTATAAGTTTTTAAAATACTTATGTATTTATGATTTTTCTTGTAATTATACATTCAATTTAAAATACAGGGAATAAAACAAGTGTATTAAATACTCAATTCTTTATTTTATTTACACATCAAACACCCATTTTACTGATTAAATCGGTAATAATAAGTAAGATACAATAAAGTATAATTAAATTGTAACATTCTTATCAATTATAGATAAACATTGTGATATACAATACATTAACGCTGCGCATCTAATGCACAAGTAAAAAAAAATTTAGAACATTATCAGGAAATATAGCCTCAACAGCAGCAAATGGCTGGAAGAACTTCATAGGTAGACGACAACGCCTAGTAACAGTAGCCAGATAATTGGACTGATGAGACTTGACTTCGGTCTCAGTAGTCCGCGTGTTACTGATAATATGACTACTGGAGCCTTTCAGTGGAAAGTTAGACAAGTGGCGCGAAATTCATATTATTTGAATTCATTTAATTTATTGTGTTTTTTGCTCATCACAGCTCATCAACACTTCTTCAGATAGCGAAAACTGATTTGCGAAACTTAGGAGACTAACAGACATATTTTGATTGATAGTGTCTCATAAATATCATTGGTGTATAATGAACAAAATAAGATTTTGTGAAAAAAATATTTTTCAATACTAGCTTTTATAAAATTAGTGATCGTAACCGTGTGCTGATCATAATGAGCCTACGGCCAGTCTACTATTATCCATCGAGGAGTTCCATTCTCCACCTTCCATCATCAGATCAGCTCGCTGCTGCCATCATATTGTATAGTCATCGGAACTTGACAGGTATGCCAAATTTCAGCTCAATCGTTTGAGGATAACGGCTTTAAAATTCAGTTGCAAGATTCCACCCGGATTCCACCCAGACAAACATACATTGCAAGTTAAATAAAAGCTTGTAAAAACCCTGTAAATGTCATTGAAGGGCATTTGTGGATAAACTATTGATATTATTAGACGATATCAGTCAAAACACGAGGTCTCATAGTTTCCGCAAAATCAGTTTTTACTATCTCAAGAAGTGTTGATGAGATGTGTAAAAAACACAATTAAATTTTATTTCGCTACATTTTCATAAGACTACGTTTTTTTTTAACTGTTTGAATGGCGGAACAATCAGATTGTCCACCTGATGTTAAGCGGTAACTTCTGCCTTTAACAATGCATTGCCATAGGTCACGTCCACCAAGGACGCACCCTATGTGGCATTGCACTGCGCCCGCCACCCTGAGACATAAAGATGAAAAGTCTCATGTGCCTGTAATTTCACCGGCACCCTTACCCTTCAAACCGGAACACAGCAATGCGAGCACTACTGCTTTGCGGCAGAAATAGTTCCGGTGTTAGTAGCGGTGGAAGTACTTCCCCGGACGAACTCTCACAAAAAAGCTCTACTGCTAACAAAATTTGAATCCAAATTTATAGAGGGCGCCAACACTACAAGGGTCCACTGTCCCTTTTTGATTGGCCAACTTAAGCGCTATTTTTTTTGTTTTTGTTTGGGAAGTATGCTAAGAGCGCCAAAGCTCCCTCAGTATCGTACGCTATTGTTATACGTTCCTACCAAACTAAACCAATTTTATTATAATTGAAAGTTATTGGAAATCTGAAAACACTGAGCTTCAATTTGACACTAAAGCAACTATTCTTATACCTCTATTATTACTATTACTATTTCTTGAATTTGGCTTTAAATTTGAGAATACAGACAATGATCTAAACATTTTTCAAAACAACCGGATGTTTCTGGAATCAGTTTCAGTCACAACTTTGAAGTATGGATATGCAATTGATTGAAACTTATTCCTGGCACATCCTGTATGCTCTATAATACACTTAAGAACACAGAGATTTATATAATTGACCCTGTTCTGGTGGAATAACATTGATGGGCTCATGCTCATTTGTCAAGATGTGCACTAGATAATAGTTTTTTTATAACAAATTAAATTTACTTACCTTAAAGTATCTAAAATTATAAAATATACTTGTGCCATTCTGTCCTAGCATAGAACAATTAACTGACAAGAGAGTTCACTGCTAAATTTGAAAACGTAGGCTAGTATTAAACTTTATGTTGGAACGTTTGTTAATGGTACATTTGGTTTCAGATCAGAGCTATTTGTAAGTTATCAATTTGATATCATTCCCATTTAATTATTGTTAGACCTGAAACCGAAACAATATAAAAAGTCTATAAATCAACTCAGAGTATAAGAATTCACGAATCAACGAATTCTAAGTTTATAACAAGGCTGGCAAAAGCGGCAGTAAAAGCCAAAACCTAACATTCAAAAAAAATGCTAACAAAGCAAACCTTCTATTGGGTTTCTAAGGTCTCCACTGACACACACAAACAGTAATTTACAACGATGAGGCTCACATTATATTGTTTTATAAGACAACATCTTCAAAAAAAACTGTTATGACAGGCAAGGATTAGTTCTGTTCTTTTGAGCATTGTACAACGAGATCCGGCCTAAGGCATGGTTTTTATACAGATATGGCGAGTGGCAAAGACGTGACGCGGACGCATGTCTCCTTCATAGACTTCGTATGGCATAAATTCTACACGGGCGATCACGTGGCGTGTGTCACGTCCGTGCCAGACGTCACTTCTGTATAAATCGCGCCTAATAAATTACTGCATTCATCTGGGTTTTGATGAGAAATGACTGAAAATAAAGCTAAAAATGTTGTCTACATGATAGCTGCCAGTTCAAGGCTGTGACACTCCCCAGCAGCCTGGAAAACCCTGACTGCCGTGCAAGGTCTACTAATTTTGATCATATATATCATATATCTTCTGCCGTGGTGTGTCCGGTGTAAGCGACCATCTTCCGTGGATAGCGAAAAACCTGACTAAGGGTCACATCAGGGGGTGGGCAGCAGTATCCGGCTGAGTAGGTACTCAAAATTCACCAATCCGCCTGGCACGCGGGGTGATTATGACAAATCCCTCCATTACGTTTATGGGGAGGCCTCGTCGTTAGTCGACGGCTGATGATGATATCTTGAATGAAAGCTAACAGTGTTATTTGCATTATGGAATTGGATTGTCTACCCAATATTGCCAGTACCCAAGCACTTTGAAGGTGAACTTGTGTGGCAGCTTTTAATCTGGTAACATGTTATGTCCAGTTATATCGTGTAGGTAGACAATATTTTTTTATTTTAAGTCATGTCTCATTAAAATCAAAAGGAGTGCTTTTATCTCTTAGGGCGGATCTCTTACTCTTGACGGGTCGCTACGAGACTCGCGGTTGAGCAAGTTCGTTGTGGTTTATACTTGCGCGCCGCCGACGCGACGGGCGATAGCACTGGACTGTACCGCACCTCAGCCATTATAGCTGCTTCGAGCGAGCAAGCCTGTGGTATCCTCGCCTAAGAGTGAAGCCACACGATGCGTTGCCGGTGCGTTGCGACACCTGAGCGTTGACGCTGATGATGGGGGACGCTGGGGAGGGAGGATGGGCTGTGACGCCGAAGCGGCGTCGCAGAACACGTCCATGTTGCTCCGTTGTCGTTCAACTGACACGCTGAGACGCGTAAGTCGTAGTAAGCGGCACTGCGTGTGCTGTGGCACTCAGTGCGACGATAGCATAGCGTTGCGACGTCGCAAGTCGCAACGCACGTGTGACCACACTCTAACCAAGACACTTGTTAGCCCTACCATTATAGTCTAATGGTAGGCTAACAAAAGTATCTTGGTAAAAGACAATCTTAACAGGGACGCGCTAAGTCGTCGGCTCCTAAGGTCTAGCAAGATCGTCGTCGCTTATAATCGGCTTACGGTCCTCGCCCTTGCTTCCGCGCCCGAATCTGCCGACGCGACGTGCAATGGCGCTGGTCTTCTCAACCGCACCCCATCCGTAATTGCCGTTTCCGGCGAGCAAGCCTGTGGTGTCCTCCCCTAACTTGCTGTGGTGGATGCCGTATAGGAAGTAGAGGAGCAGCCCTGGTTGGAGCAGAATTGGTGAGTCAATTTACTTTTATTCAATCATGTGTAGATACTTATTACTGTTGCCTGTCTGGTCCTGATTTTATATAATAAATAGGTGTCTGAAATTACCCTAGCCACTCTGGGTGTCTGAAGTTATCAAATGCCCAAATAGTTAGGGAAACCCTCTCGGCAGTAGTATACTTTCAACTCAAACTAGATAGCTTGAAAAAGTGGCCACATTATTTCATCACCCAAGGGCGAATTTCTTGATTTTTTGAACCCTTCCCCGTCCTTGTCACAGGTGGTCACATTTGTGTGACACCAGCGTCCCAAGTGAGATTTTGGTCTAATTGGATCTTGCTCTAATTTATAAAAGGCAATGTCTTCCCGTGTCTCTGTAATAAGAGTTCTACTGGACGGATTCGAATGCAGTTTTAAATTTCCTTTAGAATATTTACTAAGGAAGTTTTGAGGATATAAAATATCTGCGTAACTACTACGTACCACGCGGGCGGAGCCTAGGGAAAATTGTAGTCATTGATAAAAAAAAATGCTAATATTATAAACTCACCGAGAGTCATCCAAATTCCAAAGCGTGCCCACGTGAGCAAGTCCAGATAGGTCATCAGAGAGAGGTTCAACCCAATACACAGGCCGGGTATGAACGGAACGTAGGGTACCTTGAACGGAAGCGGCGCGTCGTTCTTATAGAAACAATGTATTGTGAGGAGACCTGGAATAAGTAGATAAACATATTAAGCTCTTTTAACAACGAGCATTAATAATCCTAGTCTTTTTACGAAAGAACTTCAAAGTTACCACGAACTCAAAATACTACTTACTGAAGCACGAAATTGTCGTTAAGATCACGTTAGGAAACGCTAAGCGCCATTGTGGTGCTTCTCCAATATTGTAGTATTTCCCAATATATTGGCAGTCGATATTAAAGGCGGTGACTGATGCAGCGAATAAACAAACGCAAATTGTCACTCCTGTGCCGGGCGTTTTCCCTCCCAATATGGGCTCTAACACAGCAAACGTTGGTTTAAGACGACCCACAGGGGTCGGGTCGAACATCTGAAATATCAGAAACATATTTTAGAACAAGGCTAAATTAACAATCTGATTTTGTGACAATTAAGAATGAAAATTACCTCTGATGAAGGCGATCCTGCTTCAGTACCCGGTGTGCCAGTTGCAGAACTATCCTCTCGATCCCCAGGCGATTCTAACTGTGGCGTAAAACCCTTTTCTCCAACCACCGGGCCGGGCTGGTACCGCAATATAATGACGCCGGCACTCACTATAGTGTATGCCATCAATGTTCCGATAGACATAAACTCTACAAGAGTTTCAATATTAAAAATAAGAGCGATCAATGCTGCAGAAAATCCGGAAATAAAAAGATTAGCCGTTGGAATTTGTGATTTTCCGTTGCTGAGAAAACCGAACAGAAGTCCGTCCGCAGACATTGCATAAAGGCATCGCGGGAGAGAGAATAATGAACCAAGTAGAGTAGATGTCATGCCGCACACTGCTCCAATTCCTACCACATACTTCGCCCATTCTGCGCCGACACTACCTAAAGCAGAGGGCAACGCTGCTACAGGGTCGATGGAACTGTACGGCACCATCAGTGTCAGAGCCAGCGCAACGAGAATGTACAAAACCCCAACTATAGCCAGTGACATCAAAGTTGCTCTAGGAATGGAACGCGATGGATCTTTGGCTTCCTCACTTGCTGCTGAAATACTGTCAAACCCTACGAAAGCATAAAAACAAGTTGCGGCACCGGTAATGACACTATAGCTACCAAATGGCGCAAAACCACCATATTTAGCTGACCAGTTATCAAGATTAGCATGGTAGAAGCCTAGGAATATAACAAGACAAATAACCAAAATATTCAAAATGGTTAGCCCGTTATTGATATAGGCGGAAGTTTTAACTCCAACCGCTAGGATAAGAGACGCCGTGAGGCAAATGACGAAAGCAAGAAGATCGGGTGGTCCAGTTCCAACTAGGAGAGTGTCGTCGAAGTTTCCTATCAAAGAAACCGTAGCGTTGCTTATGGCTCCATCAAACATGGAATCCAAGTATCCTGACCAAGCTCTTGCAACTGATGCAGCCCCTGAAATCAATCATGAAGTTAGTGTATTTCTACTATCTTATCAAGTCCATATCTCAGACCTGACCGTAGTCAGGTAAACAAACTTTACCGATAATGTACTCCAGGACGATGTTCCAGCCGATAACGAAAGCCCAGAATTCTCCGATGCTCACATACGTGTATGCGTAAGCGCTCCCAGCTCTCGGTATTCTAGTACCGAACTCGGCATAGCACAACGCGGCCAGGAGTGAAGTTATGCCCGCAAATAGAAAGCTTAGAGATGTCGCTGGACCGGCCATGAAATGTGCCACTGTCCCGGTTATAACATAGATCCCTGCTCCCAGCATGTGGCCAACACCTGAAACAAGACATTTCTTACTGAAACAGGATCAAGATATTATCTCCCTGGTTTTTATAAATAAAACAATCCCTCGTTTAGTTTCAGTCTTCCACGAAGTTGTCATACGAAAGATGTGCTAAATCTCATTTTAAAAGCGAAAAATGTTTATTGCAGCGCCCCCTGGTGAGTTAACACCATAACACCTATATGTATAAGAACCATCGCCGATGAATCACAAACCCTTTACAGAAAACCGTATATAAATCGGTCAAATCGTACCTACTGGAAATAAACGGGAACATTCGCACAACCCCTCACCCTAAACGCATACACCTCCGTTCCGTCGTGGTTACAAAGTGCAGAATAATTTCACAAGAAACAAATAAGCAGCACCCGTGGTTAGAACCCCGACCATATATATGAACTAAGACCATACGAATAAACCTCCAAACCGTTATGACCCAAAAAGTTCGTGGCTTAAAATCCGGATAATGGACGCATGGTTTTCTTTCATTCGAGAAATGATCAAATGACCAATCTAGTGCGTACTTAGAGCATTGCATTGCATTTTACCGCATTTTATTGCATTTTTTTTTTGCTCAAGCGGCGAACGAAAATATTGTTGGCAAACCAAATTTAAGATATGTCATTTGTTCAAACGGCCACAAGATAAGGCTAAGCCGAGGACTGACACGAGAAACGAAGACAAGAAACTCACCGAGTAAAGTGATATCGAAGGTGGTGAGACATCTGTTCAGTGACGTTTCCATGTTGTCGCTATGGACTGGCCTGCAGCGGTTCATTTTGTGGCAGAAGCCAGAGAGCACATGGCCCAGGATCTTATGCCTGGCGCCCGGCATGTTGATTTCTGAAACACAAGCAAAAATATTGTTGGATGAGACTGCATCAAGCTTTATAAATTGATTGTATTTCAAAAGCTTTCAGTGAGCAATTTAAAAAGATCCATGTGTTGTGGTGTTGTTTATATTAGGAAATATCACTTCGTCGTGATTTTATTGTTCGTATCTTCCTAACCTAGTTTACATACTAACGTGTGACGTAATCCACATCCGGAACCTGACCTTTTCACAGGGTGCGCAAGGGTAAATTAAAGTATAAAGTAAATAGGTACCTACAGAAACTTTCCTACGTCAATCATGACTGTCAATAAAAAATATCGTGCCCGCTACGGCTACTTTACAAAATTTAGGTTCACCTTCTAAAATGACCCATATATTTTATTTATTTGCGGAAGGGGCTGACCTAAATCTCCAAGCACTTGAAAATTTATTTGCTTACCCTTATCGGCTATCCGTTCATAATCAAAACATCCACTAAACGCAGACAACCGTTCTCAGGATTAGTGCACAAACAATACGCGTTGCACAAATCCAAGTTTTGAATTTCAGTTTCTAATTAAGGAAAAACTCAGCTGGCGATTCCGCTAAAGTCCAGTCCCAATGTTACCTGCGTTAGCTGATAGGCTCTACGATGCGCGCGCATCCAGAACCTAATCGATTTCTAATGGGGCTATTGTTTAATCTGTGATGATAGCTTGTTACAATTATAATTAATTTCTATCATAGAATAGTGTGGGTAAGTTATGGTATGATGATCCAGATCAAGCACAAAGCCCTCAAATAATACGAAGCTAAAATAGATGATATTTTTATTAAAACACCATAAGACATTTTATTACTAAACGGTAAGTTATGAATTGCTCAAATTATGCACATTAGGATTATCAATAAATGCAATAACAATAAAAAACCTGCTGCAGTAGATATTCATTTAACTGGCTTAAATCTAAAACGCAACGGCTTCTCCAAAGCATTCGCCAGTTTAGTCACGAGTTTGACCGGTGGACCTTCCCAAGACACTTCGTACACATCCAGCAATCTCTTCATTAATATCTCTATCTCCAACTCAGCAATCCTCCTGCCAATGCAACTCCTTACGCCAAATCCAAACGGTAATGAAACCATGGGATGAGTGTTGCCATGATATAAGAGGTGGTGTTTTTCCACGAGCCATCTTTCGGGCAAGAAATCCTTGGCACGGGGGTAGTGTTTGTCAAGACTGGATAAGTATTGATTCGGTGCTATAACATCAACCTGAAAATTAATAACATTTTGTTAATCTGTCTGAAAAGTACATTCATGATTACTGTTTTTTTTTTTACTTCTTGAATGACGGAACAAGCAGATGGCCCACCTGATGTTAAGCGGTAACCTCTGCCTATGAACAGTGCATTACCTCATAGGTCACGTCCACCTAGGACGCACCCTATGTGGTATTGCACTGCGCCCGCCACCCTGAGACATAAAGATGAGAAGTCTCTTGATCCTCGGAAAATGGAACTAGATATTCGTATATTTATTTATTTTAATTTCTTTTAGTGAAATAATCCTGGGGGATTTACCTACATCGCAAGGAATCGCATGGTTTACCGCTCAATGTCCAGAATCCCATGCATGAGGGTGAATTTATTATTCTAACCGTTTGAGTGCAGGAAAGAGATAACACAGACCGTTATTATTGCGGCAGTATTTCTATTATTATTATTATTTTATTTATTCTTAAGTCTGTTGGTACCTAAGTTGGCGTATTTATGGATGACCTATTCTACTACCTACCCCTTTAGGAATCTGGTACCCTCCCACTACATGTTCCTTACTCGTCCTCCTTAGATTAGCTGGGATCACGTGCCATATCCTCAGCGATTCTTTCAAACACGCTTTTAGATACCGATTGCTTTCCTTGGATCGTATCTCTTGTCTCAATTTCTCTTGCGCTTCTGGGTTGACTGCCAAACGGTATAAAAGGCTCATAACAGCGAAAGCTACCTGCAAGTTTTCAAATATTTTTTCTTTCATATTATATTCCTTCATAATTTTAATAGATATTTTTACAGTTGGACTAAACGCTTCCCCCACATAATACAACGAATAACAAATATGGTAATGTTGGTCGGGGGTAGAGCATGGACTATCGGAACATTTTTCTAATACCGGTATTTTTTCGATATCAAATTCTGAAATACCGGAAAACCGGTATTTCGATATTTTTTCGATATTCATACAAATATGAATTCAGTAAGTTATCTTGTCTTATTATATGTAAAGGATGATATAAACGCACAAACTATCATCTAAAGGACCACAAAATCTACATTTTTACCACACACATTATGTTATAAAATAATAAATAGATAACATTAATTGGAATTAAAAAACTGTAAGTAACTTTTTATAAAAAATCAATAAATAAGTAAATAAATAAATATTGCTGGACAGTTCACACAACATTATCTAGCCCAAGCTACGCAGAGCTTGTGTTTTGGGTGCTAGACAACTGATATAGGTACTTAATACATTATATTACATAGATAGATATTTATTATGAATACATAGAAAATACCCAGAACACCCTGAACAAATATCTGCGGATTGCACAAATATTTGTTCCGAGGCGGGAATCGAACCCGCAACCTCCTTCGTCGCAGGCGAACGTTCGCCCGCCGCGCCACAGAGGTCGTCAAAAATATAAAATAATATAAAAGCATATGTAAATCAAGAATTCCCTCTTTTTTTGAACGAGCGAAGCGAGTTCTCAGAATCAAATTGGAAAAATCGGCGTTTGTATGTATGTATGTATGTATGTATGTTTGTCCGAGCATAACTTCCGAACCGTTAATCCGATCTTCAAGAAATTTGATCGGGTGGTAGATAGTGTTGGTACAATTTGTTGGTAAGGTTATGAGCTATATCGGTCTGGGGGTTGTTGAGATATTGGGGTCCAAGAGGGGGTAAACAAATTAAAAGTGAGAATATCAGATCAAATGGGATGTCATATGAAAGCCCCTCGCTTTGAAAGTTCAACAATTTTTTATAACTTTTGAACTTAATTAGTTTTTGAGATATTAGGGTAAAAACTTAAAAACCAAAACCTCTAGGGTACTTCCACTCGCTTTCTTCTAGGGTACTTACAATCCTACATCGCTGAAATTTGGTAAGTTTGTAGCTTTTATGACACAAATACTGGGAAAACTCTAAAATTGAAGAATTTCGAAACTTATACCCTGAAAAACAATAACCAATATTATTGACCTCCCGTTTTTAGGAATTTGAACGACGTTGTAGGTCTAACTTTTCAAGCCACTTAACTATTTCATCTCAGTAAATGCTTTTAGAAGGTGTTTTTTTTACTATGATAGACCTATTTTTGGCCACGATCTCACCTGTTGGTGAGTGACGATGTGGCCGAAGATGAAGCACAAAGGTCTAGAAGGCACCTATTCACTCTAGCCTTGAAGAGACCCAGATTATAGTTTTCAGGAAAGACATACGACGACGGTAGGGACGGAGTGGAATACCACTCTTTAGCAGTTCGCATTATAAAGGTAGAAATTAATAGTTTAGTACGAATAGAGGGTATACTGATGAGGTCAGGATGGTACCGAGCTGTGCGTCAGCTCTTCCAATGATAAAAAGGAGATGGTGGGATCAGATCGTGAAGTTCCTGGGAGCATTCCCCAAAATGTAACCTATAGATAGAAGATCGAAAGGCATGCGACTTTACGGCGGTGCTTGAGACTCTGGATCTTAGTCTCTGCCATATGTTGCTCACCAATAAGCCTGTAAGCTCTGCGTTCAATCGAGTCCAAGGCAGCAAGCTGGTGTTTGGCAGAGCCATCCCAAACATGGCAGCAGTACTCCATACAAGCCCAGACTTGAGCTTTATAGACTCAGAAGCTGTCCTGGCGTGAAGTAACGCTTTACCTAATTCAGGATGTGTAGCTTCATGGCAGCTGTTTTTGCCTTAGACTCGACGTAGGAGAGCTCGAGGTTATCCCCTACTATAGCTACAGGTACATCTCGGAATACAGGTACTTGGAGAAACTGACTTTTTTACGCCGAGAAGAGACAAGCCTGCGTATTAGAGGCGTTGAACTTGACTAGACTGGCATCTTCCCAGTCGGATACGGTCATGAGAGTCAAATTCAGACGCTGCAGCATCTCATCTGTTAGCTCCTGAATTTAAATCTGCCTAGCTCGGGCAGTGGAAACATATCTCTCCACAACTGTGCTGTCGTCTGTATACCCAATGCTACCGGGCAGTAGCAGATCATTAATGTGCAGCAGAAACAGTGTGGCAGATACCACTGATAGACAGATAGACTACTGAGGTACCCCGGCGTTTATAGCCAATTGATCCGACGAGCAGCCATCAATAACTACTCGTATGGATCTTTCCCTCAGAAAGTCTGCGAGCCAGGTGCAGAATTGAACTGGCAGTCAATACCGTTAGAACGGTATTTGTATATTTTGTGTAAAACTACAGGGAGAAGTCGAAAATTGAGGATTGTTTTTGCGATGTCAAACGTAATCTTTGGTGGCTAAGTAGCAAATCCACAACTAGATGGCAATGCTAATTATGTCTGAAAATTAGATCGCGCTATTGATGCGTTTTGAAGCTTGGATATGAAATACCGTGATAACTACGTTCATTTTATGTGAATGTACTTACGTATATAACATAGATATTTTTTTAAAAGAAATAAGGTAAGTAACCTTCCTAAATCGCGTGTATTCGCAAGGTCTCAGTTCGGGGCGAACCACTAGTTAATAGTAAGTAATAAGTGGGCAAAGGTAAATAAGACACCTTGTGATACTATATTTATGTTTCTGCAGCATAATTGAAACAAGAAATGTAAAATTAAACCTTAGCTTAATTAAAAATAAGCCTCAGCCTAGCTAGTGTTGGTCCCGTAGCGCCGCTATTTGTATCTCATATATTTTTAATTAAATATCGAAATTCCGGTTTTAGTCCAGGCCAATACCGGTTTTTCAATATCGGATTATTAGTCCGATATTCCGGTATTTCGATACTATCGAAAATTCGGTATCCATGCTCTAGTCGGGGGTTGCGTCTTCAGGTTCGTAGCTGCCACTCGAAAACCTTTATCCACCAAAGGTTGCCACTTCAACTTTCTACAAGTTCACTTACAGTGTCAATTCCAGCCAACAGCATCTCATTGCCCATCATAATAGCTACTTTCTCATCGATCGATAACAGTTTCTCAATAATACTCTTATCTTCGTCAGGGATATCATGTCCTCTTTCGTTAATTGTTTTCTTTGCTAAATTGATAAACATCTCGCTTATTCTAAAACAAAAATGACATGCATTACATTTACAATACTCTAATTTTGTTTGATTTTGATCTTGAATAGATTAATTTACAAACTGTATTTTGAGCACTTACTCCCACTGTGTATCGAAAACTTTTATGATCTTTTTGTAAGCAGGCGTGGAAATGTACCGCCAAGGACTTGGCATGAACTCCAGCTTAAATGCCAGGTCTAGCATATCCTTGGCACATTTCATCAACTTGCTTGCTGGGTGATCGTTCGTTAAATCTTCGCTAAGGCAACCCAATCTCGATCCTAAGCCAACGAGCGCTACAGACTCTAAAGACCATTTAGTGATCTCGTGTTCAAAATTGTTGTCCAAGAAGTCTCCTTGGTCTTTTAGCTTCGTTATCCTGAAATACACAATAATTCATTCAAGTAATGGACAGTCAATCTTAAATTTTTATGTGGAATAATTTTGGTACCTTGCAACCAGTTCATCTGCAATTTGTTCAAGTCCCGGTGCATAAAGTTTTATAATTTTAGGTTTTAGCATTGCTGGGTTCACTTTTGTGCGAAAATCACGCCATTTAGGACCTTGTCTGAAAAAAAAATTACTATAAATGACGACGACCAATCAATTTTTTTTTAAATCGTTGAATTCAGGTTTTGTATAGCTACTATTGTTCTCTAACTTCCATTTCCAATTATTTTTCATCAATGCTCCTAGATTAGTTACCATAGTTTTTTTAGAGTTACCATGCTTTCATATTATCTTAGATCATATTTGGATCAAATATTGATTATGGTAGAGTCTTACGCTGTTGTTAATCCGTAAACACCATCAAAGGTAGACTTTTTAATTTCTTCTCTGTAATACGTAAGACTTTCAAAACCAGGACGTAGCGGGCTTGATTCTTCTGCTCTATAAACCTGATAACAGAACATCAAGTTAAAATGGCAGGTACATGAATGAGCTACCTATTTTAATACTTTTATGTTCAATCTCTGGTATGCCATCTGCGTGTTCCGTAATTCAAGCAGCCCCCTTATTCGCTATTACCAAACGTGACATAACGCGGGCTCGTTATGATATCTGCGTGGAATCATCGTTCAGAATACACTGTGTCGTCACACGTTAATGTCAAGTAATCTCCTATGGTCATAGCGAATAAACCACCTGTTAAAAAAAACTTGATACAGACTGGTATAGCTTTCATTAACCACCAGGAATTGTTGGTAGAGCTCTCTCTACTGGATTCTTACAAAATACCCCACTGACCAAAACTTACCTGATCAAAATGTTCTGGTTCAAAGAGAAATACAAAATGACCTCTGGCGAATACCCCTTTCATTTGCATGATCGGTCCATATTTCGCAGATAAGTCTCCCAATTTATTAAACAGCTGTGCGTCTGGTCCGATTTCACCTAAAACAATTATGACAAATACCTACTTACCTAAGTTTTTATACTGAATACTTTCAAAGATATGTAAAGTTATCAAGAAGAAAGAATGTAACTTTGTATAGGAAAGGTTATTTATAAATTAACGGACCGATAACTGGGAGGAAGTGGTGCAAAGGTCCTATGATTGGTAAGGATGAGAGTCCTGGCATAGCACTAAATGGCTTAACTTCCTCTGAATTAGCCTGGGCTGACAACGGCCTTGTGTTAACATTTCTGAAAATAATTGCCATTTATTATACACCTACATATTTTAATTACCTAATACGCCGGTACATAAACAAAAAGCGATCATTAAAAACATTTGTAAACACAAATATTCAAAGAAAGTAAAACAAAACAACACATAAATAAAGATAACTTTGTACATACCGATAACAGTTTTGTAACTGCAGAAAAAACAATTTGTTAGAATCGTGGAAGAGTTTCGGCCTCATCTTTGCAATGTTACCTCACATACACAATGTAACTAACCTACAGACAATCACAAAATATCATAAGTGTTTGTGGTCTGGGCACTAACACTGAATTAAATTACATTTTGTTGCTGTAAACAGGTTATTAGGTAGGTAGGTACTTATTATGAAACTGATAAAATATTCATAACGTCCAAATGCGACAAGTCATCGCTATAAAGTAGTCAACGAATCAACGAATGTAGTCTAGCTGTAGATTCTTCTATAGATGCATTCGACATATCGACCAAAATAAACTAGATTATTTTGACCTTCGTAGAGCGACGTAGAGCATCGCATGCACGGAAAGTACCTGCTGAGCTCTAGCGTACCTATGTGACCCAAATATGATGTCATATTATAAGAGTTCAAAGTCGAAATTGTCTACTAGTAAGTAGGAAACAGAAAATCTACAACAGTTCTAGAGACTTCTACGATATGAACCATATTTTGACTTGGCACTCTTTTTTATGTTCTCATATTTGTCCCGTAATATTTTGTCAGTTATAAATGTTACTACAGACAAACTATTGAATTCCTCCGCTAGTTTTGCCCAGGATATTCACAAAAAGGTCATCATCGCTTTTCATTTTATTGTACGATCTAAGGATACCTAATCATGTTACAGATTCAAACAGAACCACCACCTTTTCCATAAACACAATTCTCTTGAAGTCTAGACCTACTCAGGCATCTTATTCCTCGTATTTTTAGCAGCGTATTTCATTTGGCAGGATGAAATTTAAAATCCAGCTTCTTGAAGTGATTTGAAAATTTCGACTCAAGATTGGCCGGTGGTCCTTCCCACGTTATTTTGAACGTATCCAACAACCTCTTCACAAATATATCTATTTCCAATTCCGCAATCCTCCTCCCAATGCAACTTCTTGTGCCGAATCCGAAAGGCAGTGAAACCATTGGATGCGTGTTCCCGTAGTATAGGGGGTCGTTTTTGTCCACGAGCCATCTTTCGGGCAAAAACTCCTTAGCACGGGGGTAGTATTGGTCCAGACTTGATAGATATTGGTTTGGTGCCACGATATCGACCTATAGGAACGTAAATAAATAAGAGTTAGATTTGGAGAAAAAGCTCTTTTTTTTTAACTTCGTGAATGACGGAACAAGCAGATGGCCCACCTAATATTAAGCGGTAACCTCTGTCTTTAACAATGCATTACTTCATAGGTCACATCCACCTAGGAAGCACCCTATGCGGCATTGCACTGCACCCGCCGCCCTGAGACACAAAGATGAAAAGTCTCATGAGCCTGTAATTTCACCGGCAACCACACCCTTCAAACCGGAACACAGCAATGCGAGCACTACTGCTTTTCGGCAAAAATAGGTATGATGGTAGTACTTCCCCGGACGAACTCTCTCACAAAATAGCTATGCTACTTTTTTTATTTTTTATACTACATACTTGTAATTGCGGATCAAGCAAATGGCCCACCTGATGTTAAGCGGTAACCTCTGCCTTTAACAATGCATTACCTCATAGGTCATGTCCACCTAGGACGCATCCTATATGGCATTGCATTGCGCCCACCACCCTGAGACACAAAGATGGAAAATCTCATGTGCCTGTAATTTCACTGGCAACCACACCCTTCAAACCTGCTTTGCGGCAGAAATATGTATGGTGGTAGTACTTCCCCGGACGAACTCTCACAAAATAGCTCTACTACTACTAACAACTGAACATTAAAGGCTCGATGGATTCGCTATCTTCCATGCGGACGAATGGTGGATGTCCACAATTCACTTACCCCTTTAGGGATATGATAACCTCCCACAACATGTTCTTTCGTAGTCCGCCGCATATTGATTGGAACCACGTGGTATATCCTCAGTGCCTCTTTGAGACAAGCTCGCAAATATGGACTATTTTCTTTTTCCTTTGCTCGAATCTCTTGTCTCAATATGTCTTGTGCTTTAGGATTTGTTGCCAAATGATATAAAAGGTTACAAGTGGCAAATGTGATCTAAAAAAATATTTTTATTGAAATGTTTCTACACAAGCTTTTATAATAATAGTGATCGGAACCGTGTGCTGATCAAAATGGGCCTAAACACGGGCAGTATACTCTTTTCCATCGAGGCGTTCCGTTGTCCATCTTCCGTCTCCATCATCAGATCAGCTCGCTGTCACCATAATATTGTATTATCATCACATCTTGACAGGTAGGTAGGTATGCCAAATTTTATCCCAATCGGTCAAGGTTCAAAATTCAGTTGCAAGATGTGTCCCACACAAACACGCTAACATACTAAAAAAGCAGCCATGTGCGAGTCGGACTCGCCCATGAAGGGTTCCGTTTCCGTAGCAGCAAGTAACATAAAATAAAAGTTCTTGTAGTTCGTTGTAACTTGGATCGATGTTTTAATAATAGTGTATTAAAAAAAACCACTTACTAGATCTCGTTCAAACCAATTTTCCGTGGAAGTTTACATGGTAATGTAAGTACAACACTTTTTTTTTTAGTTTTATCATTCTCTTATTTTAGAAGTTACAGGGGGGGACACATTTTACCACTTTGGAACTGTCTCTCGCGCAAACTATTTAGTTTAGAAAAAATATATATTAGAAACCTCAATATCATTTTTGAAGTCCTATCCATAGATAGGACAAGTATGGGTTTGATGAAAAAAATTATTAGAGTTTCAGTTGTAAGTATGGAGAATCCCCAAAATTTATTGTTTTTTTTTCTATTTTTGTGTGAAAATCTTAATTCAATTCAATTCAATACATTTATTTCAGGCAACAGTGAAAAATGTACTTTGTACCTAGACAAATGCCCATAGTAATATATACCTTACAACTAACATACATATAAAGATATTTATAACTTAATCTAACACACGTGTGATCGCCTACGCGTCGCGGCCCGGGGATCACGTGACAGACGGCCCTTGAACCGACGGAACTTCACCCCTTTCGGCCAGAAGTCAGGGCTCAAGTAGATCTTCAGATCCTCCGTAGGGACCCTCACCATAAATGAGCTAAAGCCTACATTATGACGAGATTCAATCCCACTCCGACTTTCCTCTTGACGTACTCCACCACTTCTGCGGCCTTCACGTCGAAGAAGACGCGGGACACGTAGATCTGAGTAGTGGGTACCTCCGCTCGGAAGTGCTGCTCACTGGATAGATGGTTAGTACCACACTGGTTCCGGCTAGAGGGCTTCCGTTTCTTCCTTATCACCTCGATAAAGCCCTCTGCATCACAAGGCTCCTTCCTTGGAGCCCTAGCGGTTGCAGCGCTGCGAACAGGTTTACAGCTCCGCTTCTTACCCTTTTTCTGAGAGGCAGCAGAGTTGCTAGCCGCTACAGAAGCGTAGTCACTTTGTCGGGGATGAAACAGTGTGATCGGTGTCGGCTTCTCTGTGGTGCGAGAGAAACAGGCTGCGGGCTGAGGGCACGCGTTTGGTGTAATTGTGGCGGCGAACTTCGCTGAGGCGACACATTCCGATTCGACACTCAACATCGACACAGTGCACTTTGACCTTGCTGCACGTTGACCTCGTTAGAGGCGGACGACCTACTTACTAAATTAATGTCACGTAATGACACCAACTCAGCACGCAAATCGGAGATAGCATCATCAGACGCCTCCAACTTATAGCTTGCACTGCAGCCAGGCTTGTCTTCAAGAACGTGATGTCCCTCAGCAGCCTGGTGACGTCGACGTGGTCGAATCCCACTGGCAGGAGCTTATGCAGCTCCATCGCAACGAAATCGTGCACGTCGTCAGGATCAGTCTCCTTGAACAGCGTCACGATGTCCTGAAGAATCCTTTCACCTCCATCCATCCATCCATTAATGCGGTTCACAGAATACATCTACTTACCAAGTTTCAACAGCATAGTTCTTATAGTTTCGGAAAAAAGTGGCTGTGACATACACGGACAGGCAGACAGACAGACAGACATGATGAATCCATAAGGATTCCATTTGTTGCCATTTGGCTACGGAACCCTAAAAAATGGTCATACGATCCGGCCGGATGCACAGGGCGATTTGTTTGGGCACAGAGTAAGGAATAATACTAACGTACAAGTTTGGGCTTATTTTCATCTAGGTATTTATCAGGGGGAGTACAAATGTAATGTAATGGCAGTCTCCAAAGTGTAAACAAATTTTCATCCCATCTATTCGAAAAGGACGACTGGGTTCGCCTTTAAGTGCACCCAACGGTGGTGTTTTCTATGAGAAACTTTTAGCGGGCAGTAATGAGTTTTCCGGCGCACTTATTAAGTTCCTAATTTTAAAAGTGCGCGGCAAAGATAATTGCGGCGCACTTATTGAATTTGGAACCAGCGCCAAATAATTCGAATGCAAATATTGTTTGAATAAATACTGGCTGGTACGACGGCCCAAAACCCAAAACAAAAAAACCCAAAACACACAAAAAACCCAAAACACAAAAAAAAACACAATAAAACACAAAAAACACAAAAAAACACAATACACACAAAAAACACAAAACACAAAACACAAAAAAAAACACAAAAACACAAAAAAAACACAAAAAAACCAAAACACACAAAAATCACAAAACACAAAAAAAACACAAAAACACAAAAAAAAACACAAAAAACACAAAACACAAAAAATCACAAAACACAAAAAAAAACACAAAACACAAAAAAAAACACAAAAACACAACACAAAAAAAAAATACAAAAAAAACAAAAAAGCACAAAACACACAAAAAACACAAAACATAAAAAAACACAAAAAAAACACAAAAAAGCACAAAACACAAAAAAACACCCAAAAAAACAAAAACACAACAAAAAAAACACAAAAAAACAACCATTTGTTTTATTAAATAATAATATTACAATAACATATGAGGCGCCTTTTATTTTCTCATAGTGGGTGATGAAAAGCAGAGTGTATCACACGGGCGCAACATATATTTTTGGCTCGGGCGACGTACTTTGAATCCCTCGCTACGTTCAGGATTCTACTAAAGAATCCCTCACTTCGCTCTGGATTCAAAAAAGCGCCCTCGCCGTAAAAATATTATGTTGCTCCCTTATGATACAATCTACTATAGAGCTAAAATATATAATTGGCTGTATAACTTCAATAATGAACTAATTTTGTTTTACTGTTGGTATTTTCAATAAACAAAAATAAATAAAAAATTAAATAAAACGGGCAAGTGCGAGCGAGACTCGCGCCCTGAGGGTTCCGATCCGTAAATTATTTCGATATCTTCAGAGCCCTTTGTTTAGTTTCAAGCACTTTTTGCTACAAACTTAACCATATAAGTAGGTAGTATTTTTTGATCTGTGACCAAGCCAAGGGATTGAAAAGTCGAGATACCTCAATTTGAGTTTTTTTCCTTTATTCGTGCCACAAAGCATTACACATTTCAGAATTGTGAGGTTACAGGAAGTACCCTAGAGGTTTTAAATTGTTGCGATTTCCATACAAATATTTAATATTTATGGCCGTATCTTTTGAATACATTGAGTTAAAAACTTGATATACACTCATCAACACGGTCTAGGGATATTTCATACTCAATTAAATAACTCGAAAAGTACTGGCCGCATTGGAATCTTTTATACACCGATTTGTTTGTAATTTATCTCAGACTAATTCCAAATTAAAATTTTTGAAAATTTTTTTGTTTCGGTGGCATAAAAATGTCTTGATGAGAGATGTCTTGTTAGGAGAGCGAATTTTCATTTGTGCGAAATTTAGAAAACAATACGAATTACGTTTAGTTACAGATTTTTTTCATTTTTAAACGAAAGATAAAGTTAATATTGAGGTATTGTAGCCATGCAACGCCAACATTTGACGAGGGCGGAGATGTTACGAGCTGTGGGAATGCTGGAAGCTGGGTCTGTTCAGCGTAATGTTGCTGAGGCCATAGGGACCCAACAAAATGTAATTTCAAGATTGTGGACACGCTATCGTGCCACAGGTGAAGTAGCGGAGAGGCACCGGGGGCCAAGTCGCATCACTACCCCCAGACAAGACCGATTTTTGCAAATTACTGCGCGAGCTCAACCAAATGCAACGGCGACTCAATTGGTCCAAAGGCTGCGAGTGGAACACCAAGTGCTTGTGATGTGAGTGACCAAACTGTAAGAAGGCGACTGCATGAAAGCAATCTACGCTCTCGTAGACCACTCCGGGTCCCACCTTTACGGAAAGGCAATCGTGGATGACGATTAGAATGGGTTCGGAACCACGTGGACTGGGTCCGTGAGCAATGGTCCAATGTGCTGTTCACGGATGAATCCAGTTTCGGCTTCCATCCAGATTCACGAAGGACGCGTGTTTGGCGAGTTCCTGGACGATGGAGCCGTCTTCAGAACCCTCAGGAAGTTCACCCATACCAAGGAGGAACAATTATGGTTTGGGCAGGAATTCGTCTTGGAGGACGGACGGATCTCGTTTGGGTGCGGGGCAATATGACGGCAGAACTATACGTCCAACAGGTGCTGGGGCCCGTAATCTTGCCCCACAGAACACAAATGGGGCAAGATTTCCTGCTCATGCACGACAATGCCCGGGCACACACGGCGAGAACGGTAGCAGCTTGGTTACATACACACAATGTTAGGGCCTTAGACTGGCCTGCTCAATCGCCAGATCTAAATCCCATTGAGCATGCGTGGGATATGCTGCAAAGAAGAGCTCTGAAGGAAGTTCCTGAAAATCTGGCTACAGAAGATCAACTTTTTGCGCACCTCAGAAGGACATGGGACAATATTCCGCAGCAAGACATTGACAACCTTGTTCTGAGCATGCCGAATCGTTGCCGATGTGTTATGAACATATTGGGGCTTTCTCAGACTACTATAACTTCAAGTTTATAAACACAAATTAAATGATTTTTCTATTTTTTTCAGTTTTTACTCATAAATTAAAAGTTAATTCATATACGGTGTCCGTCTATGCTTCATTTTTTTTCCATAAAATCCTGAAATTTTAATCGAAGTACCTTAACCATTATTAAAAAATGGTAGAATAATATAACGTATCTTTTAAATATATACATGTCATATAAATAATTAACACATTGATAGTAATTCGCTTTTTTAAAAATATCCCTAGACCGTGTTGATGTGTGTATTTATGGCACTATAAGCTCACAAGCCTTTATATTTGGTATACATTTCAAGTTGCGACCTTAAGCAGTTCCTGAGAAAAAGTAATGACAGACAGACAGACGGACAACAAAGTGATTCTATAATGGTTCCATTAGACCCTAAACTTACAGTGTCAATTCCTGCCAGTAGCATTTCTGTGGCCATCATAAAGGCCACCTTTTCATCTATAGCCAGTAACTTTTCAATGATACTTTTATCTGCTTCAGGGATATCGTGTCCTCTCTTCTTTATATTGTGTTGACTTTCTTGAAGAAACTTGTAACTTATTCTGCAACGTTAAACACTTTGATTTTACAAACCAAAACCGTTTTCCATATAAAACTTTGAGGTACAAATGTTGGTGGTAGAATAGATATAATTACAACACTAGTGTTTTATTTAAGCACAGCCAAAATAAGACAATATTTAAGAAAAAACTAATTAACCCAGTTTCATTAAACTTAAAATTTGCTAATCGTTAAACTTTGTCAGTCACAGAATATTGAATATATTCCTCGTAGGAACTAGGAAGACTTAGGGATTGCAAATATTCGATAAATTTTGGTATTCGAATATATTAGTAGCCTTATTCGAATATTTCAGAAAAATCAAGTTAGTACATAATTTAACACATTTTTACTGCCAGTAACATATTTTAATGTAAGTAGAGCATCGAGCAACACGGAATGGAGACGCCATCAAAGGCATTCCCCGCTGTAGTTCCCCTCTAAATTGAATGCCCTCGAGGGCATACAGCTTATTAAAAACTAGCTGTCGCCGATCGCTCTGTCAGACTGAATCGATTCGCATGGGAGATAAAGCTCTAAGAAAAATGCCGAATTGTTCAGTTTTATGCTGTAAAAAAATGATTGGATCATCAAATTTACAAAAAGATAGTGTTTCCTTTCACATGTACCTGAATTTCAATTAAATTATTATAACTTATTGCATAAAAATTGACCAAGTAAAATTAAGCCGTATAAAAACAAAAGTGGCCATCTCAGATTTTGTAATTTTTTAGTTCGTGTTCGGGGTAAAATAATAAAACTGAACGGTTTAACAAAACAAACCGTGAATATTTTATTCAATAACACTGGTTCACTCTTCACTGCGACTGCACTTCAGTACACTGGTCATTCATTACTCTAAAATCACTGCCAAGTTACGTGATTTATTCGCAATGAAAGCCAATTCCCTTACGACTGCCCTGCTCGCTCTTCAATCGAGCTCCACTTAATCGTGTGACACAGGGGCGACATAAAAGTGACCAAAAGCGTAGATATAAATGTGTATAATACATCAATGTGCATTTCAGGATTTATTCTGCTGACGTAAACATGTATATAACGTGTAATGTCAGTAAGCCAAGATGTGGATGATTACTTAATATCCTTGATTACTAAATACTATTCATTAAACACGTTCGACATCATGTGACATGTGGAATAACGTGTATTTGTATTTGATGGCTATGTAACCACTAACTAACCGGTAACTACTAACTACTACTACTTCGTGTCACGGGCTTTTTCTTGGTTCAGTGACCAGCTTGAGATATAGTGTCCCTGAAAGGGGCCTAGTGACCAATGGTGAAAGAACCAGTATGGTAAAAGGATTCATTGTGCCTCGCAGAGGTGTATGATGATATGTCAACGTAAATGTCATGTGCAACTATATTTAAAGAAATATAATTAAATCACACTACTATTAACAACAAGTGTAACATGAAAAAGTTTGTACATTTGGGAACTTTGATTACAAGAGATGGCAAGCATGAAGATGATATTTAAATGAGAGTAAATTCTGGAAACCAGGTGAACTTAACGCCTTATTATCAGCCGGAACGTATCCAAAAAGGCACGACTGGATGTGCATAGAGGAGTGTTAGTGCCAAAACTAATGTATGGTGGTAGCGAAAGTTGCTAAGGCAGAATAAACATGAAAGTATAATAAATGCACTGAAGATGAGAGGTTTGAGAAGTATGTATGGTGGACTTTGAGAGATAGAATAAGAAACTGTGTGTTAAGAAAGCATTGTAAAATGAAAGAGCATTTAGATGTTCCCACAGGATCAAGACTTATGCGAGTGAAACCGCGGGTTGCTTTTAGTTTATAATAAGAATAAAACTGCGTGGTTAATTTGATCAAAATCGGTTATATTGATCATACTTAAATAACTTTACTCTTTTAGAATAGAATAGAATAGAATAGAAATAGTTTATTTTGAATAGCAAATACACACACAATAATGGAATACAATACAATAATAACACAAACAGAACACGTTTTATGCTGCGTGTATACTGCCGTCAAAAAAGGCCCGTGCTCAGCATAATGCTGCAGTAAACTGCAGCGCTGATTTTCAGCACGGACCTCGGTTGACGCACGGACACGGCACACACACTGTAAAATACATCAATAGGTAATAGGTTGATATAAAAATTGAAAAATTGAAAAATTTAATTGCTTTTCAGTTAAAAGTAAATAAAGAAGCTTTAAAAAAATCGTTGATAGCCAATTGTTAGGTTACTGTACAATCTTCGCACGTTGTGTTTAACGTTAGCTGAGTCAGTCGTGGGAAGCAATGGCAGGGATGAGCTCACTACTTGTCACGTCTATCTCCCACGGTGGTGCAACCCACTGTGAAAAGAGGTCCATTAAGGCTCTGCCTACCCCTACGGGGAAAGAGGCGTGTGTCTATGTATGTATGTATGTAACAATAACAGCCTCAATGCACACTGAAATAGCTTTAAGCTCATTTAACAGTTTTTTTTATTTCTCAAAAATTCCTGAAAGTAAGTTGCCCGTGTTTTCTTATGTACTACAAAATTAGTGATGTGCCCTCAATAATAAAGTAGATTTTTTTATCGATAAAATAAATGCTCGTTTATTATGTTTTACAAACTATTGAAATTTGATTTATATTATTCGGGAGACGCCATAGCCTAACCTAACCTAACTTTCTAACCGTTAATCCAATCACCATGAAGGTATTGGTATGTAACAAGGTAGGTATCTGTTATGATTTTAATTTGAAATTATTCATTTTATGCCATAAATTGACGACCTCTGTGGTGCAGAGGACGAAGGTTCGCCTGTAACGCAGGAGGTTGCGGGTTTGATTCCCGCCTCAGAATAAATATTTGTACGATCTGCAGATATTGGTTCAGGGTGTTCTGGATATTTTCTATGTTAATACAAAATAAATATTTATGTATTGTACTGTTGTACTATGTACTATCTATTGTACTAATGTTGTTGTACTGTATTAGGGATATCAGTTATCTAGTCCATAACACAAGCTCTGCTTGGCTTGGGGCTAGATAATAATGTGTAAAATGTGACCAACATAAAAAAATAAAATAAAAAAAAATATATATTATTGAGAACTGTTGAAAACCAAGGTGAAAAGAGGCCCATTTAAGGCTCTGTCTACCCTTTCGGGGAAAAAGGCGTGTGTCTATGTATGTATGTATGTAAATATATATATATAATGAAATTCACTTAGGTACAGACCTTGATTTACAGCAGAAAATGTAACGATTCGGCATTTTAGTATTTGTAGCACTGTCACACTGTTTTACTCTATGCGTCACACGATCGATTCAGTCTGACAGAGCAATTGGCCCATCATGATACAATTTTATTACTAGCAAAAGCAAAACATGCTTGGTGAGGGCTAGCAAGCTTCTTTTCCTTGATTGTTTATATTTAAACACAGAGATGAATTTAAATTACTATGTTAAATTACAACGGATAGTTTTTAAAACAGTTAGTAAAACAGTTTTACGAACGCGTATGCCCAAATGAAATTGTGCATAGCCAGAGGGGAACGCCTTTACTTGATGTAAAGCGCCGCGACCTCCTCGTGTCTCTCTCGTGTGACCTCCAGCGGCGGCCGTGTTGCTCCAAGATATTACTAGCTAGGCTTGCAAGGGCTTCCAAGTTATTTTTACTAGTGTTTTCATGAGTGAACTTATCTAGACATGAATTTAAATTACTATGTGATATTACAAATCTAGAGGTGTGATAGTTTTTCGTAAAAAGTTGCATGCCTACCTAGGTTGTGGGATACGTGATCACGATAAATTAACAAAAGCATTTCCCAGTTTGAACTCGTTTACTCCTTTTCAAGAAAAGTCGTGTCATGAGTGTCCGTCCTGTGTCGTGGGATTTTCCTATTCAAATCCTATTTGATTGACAAAAGAATGAAAAAAATAATATAGCTAGGTATAATTTTATCAACGCGATTTTCTGTTCACTATATATAGCGCTAAGTATTACTTTACCTACCATCGTTTAGCATCAACATAACTTAACACACCCAACACATACCTATGTAACTTCCCCCCTCTCATACACACTACCCCACTTACTACACTTACTAATTTCTTAACCTCTCTACCCTCGTTCTCCAACTTTCTTACATGAACGTATCTTTGATATGCTCATCATCTTAGATATGGGTTAACTTGATTCATTATTTAATTCCTATGGCCAAGGTGATCGTCTAGTTTTTAGTGGTAGGACCGTACGTTGTGTAATTGTAGTAATTCAGGTAATTTTAAGTTATTTATGTCAAGACCTAACAATACCTAATGGAAACCTAACTAAACTTATTTATAGAATAGTGAATAATATCTAAACTACTAAAATATAAATTCTTTATTGATTAGTTTTAAAATATAATTTGATTAACCTAGTTTATCCCGACGTTATTAATTTTAGATTTTATCCTAATCTATAACTACAGTTCAAAGACTTCCTCACTATACCATACTTATAAAATTTCCTAACTTACCTAATATAATATGTATAAACAAATCTATTTAATGACTTTATCCTAAAGTTCACTCCAACATAATTTAATTAGTATGAACGCATCACAGAGTCAAAAGAGATGTGTTATCCTCATAACAACAATAAGTATTGAAACTTCATAAATTATCATGATCAAAGCAAAGGACTTAGCTAAAGTTTGTTTGTCAGTCTGTATAGTCATGTACTGGGACACTTTAAGGGCCGCACAATAAAATTGTGCGGGACAGTTCATCCGACCTCCCCTCAACTGTCTTTCCGAACCTCGCCATACATAAATATTATAAAATATAATGACGTTAAGGGACAAATAAACATTCATACAGGAAAGTTATTATTCCAGAATGTTTGTATAAAAATGTATTTCAGGATTTAAAATTATATTTAATATAAAAGTCTTAATTTTGAGACTCATATTAAAATATAGATCTTTATTGATCTTTATAGACTCATTTATGCTTTAAAAGAGGATTCACAAACTCTAATGGTCCATGACACGCTCAAACTTATAAATTCTTAGAGGCTAAAACCTCAGATAATGAAAGATTAGGTATATTTATAAATACCTCTTAGTCAAGTGTCTAAGATTCATACTTGACTTCAGACTCATTTGGTCATCAAGCATTTTAGCCTAAATATTTATTTATTAGATGGAAATAACGGTTATAACGGTATTCATAAAATTTATTGAATTAACCTAAACGATGGTCTTACCTTAATACCTACAACATCTACGAATTCTCTAACTCGAACTACCTAAAGGTTTTACTGTTAATCTATTTTTATTCGAACTAGCAGTGAGGAGGGTAGCTCGCGGTCTTCCATCAACTCTCCTAACACTGGACTTGCCTTTACGGAAAGGCCCCTAAGTTCTAATAATAACCTAACATTCTACGGAATGAGAACTAGAACTACCTTGAAGTTAAATATTTTATTTTATATTTAAACGAACTAACAGTGAGGTGGGTTAACTCGCGATCATCCAACACTCTTCTAACACGGACTTGCCTTCACGGAAAGGCCCCTAAGTTCTAATAGTAACCTAACATTCTACGGAATAAGAACAAGAACTACCTTGAAGTTAAATATTTTATTTTATTTTTAAACGAACTAACAGTGAGGTAGGTTAACTCGCGATCATCCAACACTCTTCTAACACGGACTTGCCTTCACGGAAAGGCCCCTAAGTTCTAATAGTAACCTAACATTCTACGGAATAAGAACAAGAACTACCTTGAAGTTAAATATTTTATTTTATTTTTAAACGAACTAACAGTGAGGTGGGTTAACTCGCGATCATCCAACACTCTTCTAACACGGACTTGCCTTCACGGAAAGGCCCCTAAGTTCTAATAGTAACCTAACATTCTACAAAGCCTAGTAGAAAATAAACTAAACTTCAAATAAAGCTCGGTATAATAAAACTCTTCTGAATAATTTAAATAAATAAAATACAGTCAAAGTCTGTCTTTACCTTTACTAGAAACTATTTTTTGTTCTAAAGAATTCCCCAGATAAAACCTTGGAACATAATAAAATAGCATAAGAAAGAATTATTAATATTTGATATTACAGATTAGGGACTTCAAGTTCCTCCTTCTATTCTAGTCAGGATTCACTTAGCACGGCTCTTGCTAGGCTGAGTATAATCATGAACATCAAACACGATTTATTTATATCTTTTGGTAAAACCCCAGTTACCTATTTGTTCCAAACTTTATAATTTTGTCACAACAAAATAATCTAAAATCACAACTTTTACTTTTAACAAGTTTAGATTTACTAGCTTATTATTTCAAACAAGATAGTTTAAAAAATAGAGCTTCTGAATTCAATTCAAAATTTAAAACTATTCTTTGAATATAAATTATGATAGTAGATATCCTGGTTTGTTACATCAGGTCAGTGTCTCAAGAGTCACTCCCTTCTCTAGTAGAGATCATCTTCAGTACGGCTTTGCTTGACTGGAGTATAACCGTTAATAACAAAATTGAGTTCTCTTTCATCTCAATAGATATCACTATGTAAAATTTCTGAATTATTTCTCTCCAATTAAACACAGAAGCTCACTATTTCAAAATAAGTTGAATTTTAGATTTAATCGATAAGTAAGATTCACATTAAGTAATAGACTGCAAATATGAAAAAGAATTTCTATCAAGATATAAACCCTATCTAAAGGTTACGTGAAAACTAAGAACAAGTTTTTAGATAAAATTTATCAAAGAAAAGGGTAAAAACTATTAAGTAAAATTATTAAAGTAATTAAACTGCTTTGAAAGACTTCTTTATTAATTCAACCGAAAACGTAAACGCAAACGTAAATGCAAACACAACACAGACGCAACATAGACGTCTACGCAATCAAGCGTAACGTAAACGCAAACGTAAGTGTCAATGCAAACATAACGCAACATAAACGTAGTCGAAACAATGAACGTAAACGCAAACGTAAATGTAAACATAACACAAACGCAACATAAACGTCAACGCAATCAAGCGAAACGTAAACGCAAACGTAAGCGTCAATGCAAACATAACGCAACATAAACGTAGACAAAACAATGAACGTAAACGCAAACGTAAACGCAAACGTAAATGTAAACATAATACAAACGCAACATAAACGTCAACGCAATCAAGCGTAACATAAACGCAAACGTAAGCATAAATGTAAACATAACGCAACATAAACGCAACGTAAACATACAGTATTTTAATTACTTTAATTTAATTTATTTTATCTGTAAAGTACTCACAAGCCATCAATTTAATCAATAAGACACAACATTACAAAAGTTATAAAAACATTTGACTTACCAATGATTCTCCAAGCTCCGACTGTGTCCTCTGGCTTCTCGAAATAAACTCTCCTCCCATCCGCTCGTCACCAGTTTTATACCCGCGACCCTCCTACGGGGGTCATGACCCTCATACGGTGGTCACGACGCTTCTACTGGAACTATGACCCTCGCACGGTGGTCACAATCCTTCTACGGGGGTCATGACCCTCATACGGTGGTCACGACGCTTCTACTGGAACTATGACCCTCGTACGGTGGTCACAATCCTTCTACGGGGGTCATGACCCTCATACGGTGGTCACGACGCTTCTACTGGAACTATGACCCTCGTACAGTGGTCACAATCCTTCTACGGGGGTCATGACCCTCATACGGTGGTCATTCACTCCACTCAATTTCTATTGTTTTATTTGTTTCTAACAGACATTTCAAATTCTCCTAACTTCAAGCTCGATTAAATTATTATGTGTTTCCGCGAAACGGAACGATGTGGGTAGACCTCAGCAACAGAGCGATACTTAGTAGTAACATTAAGTATATAATTTGTATATATTGAATAATTTCATGTTGTTTATTTATTTTGTTATTCCTAGCATGTTTTACTTGCTAGATTTCTTGTACTGTGCAACATTTTTAACCTTAAATATGTTTGTGAAGTAAACGAATCATCAGCCAGCACGTATGATTAGTTACACCTACATAGTTCTGATCCCACACTAGGATCCCCTGTGTCGTGGGATAATCATGCCTGAAAAAAAAAAAAAAATTTATAAATTTTAATGACTAATCTAGTTTTTTGGCACTTAGGATCATGATTTTTGGTTTTTGACAATAACAGTGAATGACAGATATATATAATACATTGTATATTTCGAGGCTAGAACCGTCATGGATTATGTAGGTTAGTAGGAAGACGGGAGCTAAGTAAAGCGTTTTTTCCTTTTCTTTCCTTTCGTCTCTTTTGACTTGCCAGCCCATAGTTTTATGAAATTATTGTAAGCTTTGAACAAAATTCTAATTCAATTTTCCCAAGAACTAATCATCTCATGAGTTGTTGTAAAGTAAGGTTGTACCTGGGGTACTCAAAATTTTCTTGATTTTTCTCTATACTCTAAGTTTCCGCGTTAACCCCCTCTCTCTCCAGCCTACTACTACCTTTTACTAATCTAAAATATCATAGTTATCCACAAAATGATCTCTATGCTATCCTCGAAAAGTGGGGCGGTTCAGCAACTCCCCCTTCACAGAGAGCGTTCAACCCCTCCCCTCATCCCTAGCCGCCCTTAAATCCTTTAAATGACCCTTGGTGGTAGGCAAAGTAAGTTCTTACCAAAAAGTTATCGATACTATTCATTTATTGACTTGAGTGCTGGAAGTCCCTAGAACGGATGTTACTGTCAATTTTGTGACATAACATGATGTTTGTACACAGAAAGCATCTATGTGTGTATAAAGATTTTTGATGTGTTGCTGTTTATAGATGTGTGCGTTTATAGTGATAGAACGACTGGTTACAAAAGTGTGCATTAAAGTGTAAGTGAGTGCGTGAAGCCCCCCCCAAATATTTCTGAATAAATATGTATCGGTTGACAGCTCTATGGCGTCTCCCCTCCGGTACGGAGGCCTGCGTTGCTCGATGAAGTAGAGGTCTAATACACTTCATTCTACATTCATGCGGAGGAGCAAACAAATTCGAATTTCGAAAATTCAATTGACAATACTGGCTGAAGACGGATGGCTACTTTTTTCTATGATTATTTTAGGGATTTGTAAGGGTAGATACGTAGCGATACAATTAGCAAACATGGTTTTAAAAAAAAGAAACGCCGAGCGAAGCTCCGTCTCACTAGGTACTAAGCCGTAAGCCGTTAGACGTCCACTGCTGGACGAGGGGTTCCCATAGAGAATAGGGCGAATTTGCCGTAATCAACAAGCTTGGCGGACTTATCATAACATCACAACACCCAACAGTCACAGACCTAGTCCTAATCCCACACTAGGATGCCCTACATCTTACAAACATTTGTCCCGATGGATTTGTAGGTACTATTATATGTTCTGTGCCCGAAGCGGGAATCAAACCCGCAACCTCTCGCATCTCAGCAGGCTCATTGCCCGCCGCGCCACAGAGGTCGTCAAACAGACTGCCAGACTGGTGATCGCGGTATTGGTATCGAGTACCTACTCAGGGGGATGCTGCTGCCCATCCCCTAGTGTAATCTCAATCCAATTCTCAGATCTATTTCTCTGGACTAGTCTAGTAAGACTGGTATAGTAGTTTAACAGTACTTAGCAGAGCTTTTTTGTGAAAGAGTTTGTCCGGGGAAGCTAACCATACCTACTCGTATTTCTGTCGCGAAGCAGTACCTACCTGGTGCTCGCATTGCATTGTTTCGGTTTGAAGGGTATGGGTCCCGGACTAATTAGTAAAATTTGTTGGCATGAGATTTGTCCAGGCTGGCTTAATAAGAAATGTATTATTACAGAAACAAAGCGTTAGCCGAGTCAGTCGTGGGAAACAATGGCGGCGATGAGCCCACCACTTGTCACGTCTATATGCCTACGATGGTGCAACCCACGGTGAAAAGAGGCCCATTGAGGCTCTGCCTACACTTTCGGGGAAAAAGGCGTGTGTCTATGTACTACGTATCTAAATATAAAAAACAATTTGCTATGAAGATACCTACTTAGGTATGTAAACATACTATTTGAAACTTACTTCCACTGTAGTTCAAAAACTTCAATAATCCTCCTGTAGTTCGGCGTGGAAATATACCGCCACGGGCTCGGCATGATCTCCAGCTGATAGGTCAACTCTATAATATCTTCGACGCACTGCATCAGCTGACTCGCAGGGTCATCTATCTTCAAATCGTCTTTCAGGCAACCAAGCCTGGTTCCGAGGCCGATCAGAGCAACCGACTCTAGAGCCCACTTTTTTATTTCGAGCTCGAACTCCCACTGGAAGTCTTTTTGGTCATTTAGATTTGCAATCCTGAAAGTAGCATGTCGTTGAACAAAAAATATAAATGACTACTACGACCCTCTTGCGATTGTGTACGCGTGGTCCCTGTAAACAAAAGATTAAAAAATCTTAAATGAAATTAAAATAATTAGATAATTAAAATCTTATCTAAAGATTTAAATCTTTGGTCCCGGTGGTAAAATACCTTCCCCGGCGTGCGGACAACAACTCGCCAACAAAAGTAGGTAGGTAGATACCTACTTATACGCGAGCGCCGTAGTACCTTACTATCAAGTAGGTACCTAATCTTGCCGGCCACGTGTTAAACCTGCGCCGTGAACATCAACTAGGTACATACAAGCCTTTCGTCCGCTGCTTCGTACGCGTTTCGGGATAAAAAGCAGTCCTCTCCCCTGGGACTGTCCTAACTATTGTACCGTGCCGTCTCTACCGGTCCTCCTAACCTCCTCCTACCCTACCTCCAGCCTTTTTTTTTTAACTTTGAGTAGGTATGACGGAAGAAGCAGATGGCCCACCCTCTGCCATACCTCATAAATCATGTCCACCTAGGACGCACCCTATGCGGCATTGCACTGCGCCTGCCACCCTGAGACATAGAGATGAAAAGTCTCATGTGCCTGTATGCCTGTAATTTCTCAGGCACCCATACCCTTCAAACAGGAACACAGCAATGCGAGCAGAAATAGGTAAAATACTCGTAGTAAGTAGGAATAGGTAGGTAGATGGTAGTACTTCCCCGGACGAACTCTCTCACAAAAAAGCTCTACCTACTACTAATAAATAATAACTTCAAGTTATCTGTTGACTGATAATACTGCCCTTCCTCCCGTCCTACCTCCTGCATGCATCCATCCGTGTTGACGTAATATCTCAGTATCTACCAACCTCGAAACACTTTCCTCTGCAATGTTATCAAGACCACGGGCATAGATTTTTATATTGTTTCGTTTTAACAACACTGGATTAACTTTTGTACGAAACTGCTTCCAATGTAATCCCTGTCTGAAAATTAATGAATAATTTGGGCGTTAATTTAGCTAACGGGTTTTCAGAATAGTTAAGAAGGTATTTTATTTTCTTACGATGCCGTCAACCCGTAGACTCCATTCAACGTGGATTTCTTCAACACTTCTCTATAGTAACGTAACACTTCGAATCCTGGTCGAATAGGATAAGTGTCTTTGGCATCTTCATCTCTAAAAACCTTCAAACAATAAGTTAATTTTATAAAAATTTAAATATAATTGTTTACAGACTCGGACCCGTTATGAGAATTATGTTCCCATTTAATTAAGAACTAAGTAGGTAGGTAATTAAGTAGCGAAACAATAAGAAACCTACGTACGAGTAGGTAATTGAATAGCTATGACGTGAGAACCTTGGGAACCCGCGTTACCTGCTCAAAATGATCCGGCTCGAACAAAAAGACGTAATTGGCTTTGGAAAACACTCCTTTCATTTTCATAATGGGGCCATGCTTCGCTCTGAAGTTTCCGATCTTCTCGAACATTTGTGCTTTTGGCCCTATTTCGCCTGAAACATATTCTTAGTGTAGGTATTTATAAGAAACTATAAGCGAAATCATAAAATTTCCACGGGAAATGGAAAAATATTTGTGAGGAGAAAATGTGTATAGGTAAAATGTTTTGCATAATTTCACCAAGGGCCACCTAGTTGTTACTATGGTAGGCTACTTGTACGGAACCCTCGCCACGTGAGCCTGACTCGCACCTGACTGGTTTTTTGTCTTACAAGTTGCAATACCAGGAAGTCCGGAGTGAAAATCTATTACCCTCCAGCAACAGGTGAGAGTTTAAAAGTACAAAAAAGAACAGTCGGTAAGTCGGTACTAAACAGGATGTATCAGGGGGAAGTAGGGAAAAGCCTACTAGGGAAGGGGGAGATGAGAAGGATAACTTGAAGTTGAGCTTCCCTCAACTTGCCTGATTAAAAACTGACCAATAATTGGAAGAAAGTGATGCAACGGGCCCACGAGTGGCAGAGATGAGAGCCCTGGCATGGCACTGAAGGGCTTTACAGTTGAACTAGCTTGAGTAGACATCGCTGCATGGGCATTGTTACTAAAAATAGAAAAAAAACATTACAAAGTACAACTAATTTTTATTTTATTTTTTTATACTACTTGAATGACGGAACAAGCAGATGGCCCGGTAACCTCTGCCTATGAACAGTGCATTAATTACCTCATAGGTCACGTCCACCTAGGACGCGCCCTATGTGGCATTGCACTGCGCCCGCCACCCTGAGATGAGACATAAAGATGAAAAGTCTCATGTGCCTGTAATTTCACCGGCACCCTTACCCTTCAAACCGGAACACAGCAATGCGAGCACTACTGCATTGCGGCAGAAATAGGTATGGTGGTAGTACTTCCCCCGCGGACGATCTCTTTCACTAAAAAGCTCTACTACTACTAAATTAATAGTAATTAATAGTAATGTAGATAAGAAGGTTCAGTAGGAGCACAGGTGGTCTAGTCATCTAGTGAGACGGGCCCCGAGTTCCGATGGAGGTCGTGGACTAATGGGTCTTTCCACTTGAAAAAGTTAAATGCTCTCAAACTTTGAAAGAAAACATCATGAGGAAACCGGCATGGCCTAGATGCAAAAAATCTAAGGCGTGTCTTGTATAAAAGGAGTCACGGCAAGGCGAACCACATCTTTCACCACACTGTTTATTTCCCACCTATAGGTAAGTCTCTTACCAAGAAAGTTAGCCACGAAATAGTAGCCTGCTAGTAAAAAAAAATGGAAAGTGGACCTATCTACTAATGTCTTAGATACCTACTCAGGTATTGTGTTCATTTTAGTTATTCAAATAAATGTGTAAACAACCTAAGTAAATAAATAGTAGGTACCTAAGTACATACCGAAAGTAGTGCCATAACTCTTGACTCAATAACTCGTCACAACTCCGTATATATTTAAGTCTCATTTTCATCAATTGGATAGCGTGCATTTGTTTTATGGATCTACTGCCTTAGAGCATTGCGGCCTCCGTATCTACATAAGCTCTTTTAAATTAAAACTATTCACACGGGCACAAGACCACACAACAATTTTATTGTGTTATCTACACAGTCACTGGGAACTAAGTGAAGTGCGGTGCGTGGCGTGTAAACTATTATATAATTAAGTAGGTACTAAACAATATCAACAAAAACCAGAATGTTAAAAATCCTTGGTACCTAGTTACATCCCATCCTAGGTTATCTGACCGTCCAACGGTTGATGGATTGGCTGCACCAAACTATGCTGCCCCCCGCGCCTTCCCTTTAGCTGTCAAGCTGGTCCGCGTAGACAGGTACTTCTGATCAAAACTAGTTTGCATCTGTACTGAAGTCTGTATGAAGAATGGTAGTTATACGAGGGTGAATCAAATGGTTCCTAAACAATATACAAAAGTATTTTATTTTTCTACGTAATAATCTCCTTGTAAGTCTATACATTTAGTGTAAGTATTCTCCAGTATCCGTATAGGTACCCTCACAAAAAAAAACATTCCCTCGAATCTCAAAAACTTCCTCTGCGGCAGCAAAGCGGCTATAATCGCGTCGTCTTTTAATTTTGTTCTAAGGAATAAGAGTAGGTAAATCACAGTCTGGGGTGATCCCGTTGTCCACGTTAACGTTAACGGAATTGTTTAAGTTATTACCTACTTGAAATTATACTAAACTTTACTATACACTTGAAGGAACGAATAAAAATTATCTTATCTAATACGGACACGGTGGGTGATCCTAAACTTCAAAGCCAGCCTTTTAGGAACGATGAGCCGGTGCGTTATTGAACGAGCGAAGCGAGTTCTCCGAGTCAACTTGGAAGAATCGGCGTTTGTATGTATGTTTTGTATGTCCCGTTTTACCCATTGGGTACGGAACCCTAAAAACAGAATAAAATAAATATTTTGGGAGCTATACAACAAACGTGTTTTTTTGCCGTTTTTATAGATAATGGTACGGAACCCTTCGTGCGCGATTCCGACTCGCACTTGGCTGGTTTTTCTATACTTAGTGGCATCACGAAGTTTAGGGCCTAAACTTGTTTATTATGCATCAGTTTTGCCATTTTGTTCGTTTACAGAGGTGGACAGTCGACCAACGAGAATCATCAGCTCGATCTGCCTCTTTTAAATTCAACTACCCACTCTCGTACCGTAGAACCTATGCGTAGGTAAGGTACCTACCCGAGGTCTTTGCCATCCTTTCCTATACCTATCTTTGGCCTTCCTTTGCTTCTGAGGGTTCCGTACCTCAAAAGGTACCAACGGAAACATTATAGGATCACTCTCGTGTGTGTAGGTACCTATGTCCTTCTGTCAAAGCCTATTTCCTGCGAAACAAATGGACGAAAAAAGTTTTGCAAGTTTGTTTGGATGTAGGAGATACCTAGGTAATCTTTAAAAGTAAGTAGGTAAAAGGTAATCTTTAAAAGTAAGTACTGTTTCGATTCGGAAAATTCTTATGCTACATTAACTGTCTCTGAGTGCTTTAAGATAGGTAAGTAACTAGGTAGCTAGGTACCTACCTACCTCGGGCTGGTGAGGTTGGCTTGGGTTCCGAAGGTGTTTTTTGGACCCACCTTAGAAGTTTATTAAATTAGTTGACTGTTTTTGACCATGAATTTATTTACCCTTTCCTTCTCTCTAAAGTACCTAACCAACTTATCTGTAGAATGAAATGTATGTGATGATAGAAAACTACATACATTTCATTCTACAGATAAGTTGGTGGATCTGTAGGAATAATGCGCGTCATAAAATAATGCTATGGTCAAGCTTCTTCAGGCGTTCCAGCGTTCTTTTTACATGACGTGTAGGTAAGGTTACCACAGAATAAATAATAGTACGTACTACCAACAAAGATTTCGGTTTTCGGTGTCTGGGCGTATCTATGATTGAAATCTTTGACTAGGTAGGTACTAGGTGTACCTAAAGAGTGCCGCCACCAAACCAAACACCTTCCCTGCCAGTTTTTATTCTAAATTCAAATCATTTCCTGCGTGCATGATGCCCAATAGCGAAGTCCACACTGTGCATTTTCATCTTCAACTTTCGTCTTCATTTTTCTATTCAACTTTCGTTTGACGCTTTCAAGAATTGAATGCGTTAATGAACGCAACACGATAGTTCAGTCGTAGTTTCTTCTTTTTGGAATCATGTGCGACGAGAATATTTTACTTGGTGGAATATGTGCAGCTTACTTGCTTATAAGAAATTCCAGAAAAAAAGAACCAAGAGAATGTTTTGGACACGAAGCCGGAAAACGTGAATCACAGCGCGCGCTTCGCTTTCAACTCTCATCGCGCATGCACTAAGGGCATGCCTCACGTGCGCTGTTGACTGAGCTATGACGCATTTAATTAACAAAAAAAGGCACAATGTGGACTGGTGTGGACTAGGGTGCGTTCAGTGGGTACACTCTGAGTGTTGGTTGTCACCAGAGTGTACGGTTGTTCCGTTCACAGCCTCGGTTAGAGCGTTCGGTTAGCGTCACGTGACCCTAACCGGACAACCACCTCTGACAATTCTGACGTCTGTCAAAGTCAAATCATGTGCTTGTCACCAAAGCGTATGGGTTGTTCCGTTCGGAGGCTCGGTTAGAGCGTTCGGTTAGCGTCACGTGACCCTAACTGAACAACCACCGTTTCGGGTGGGTGTTCGGTTGTTACGATTTTGACGTTAGATTGCTGTCAAAGTCAAGTCGATCCCACCCTTCCCCCCAAAAATCCTGTTCCATCCATAGATGGAGAAATATTTTATGTAAGCCCAACAAGTAATATAGTAACTGCGAAAGTTCCAGATACCACGAGAGGGTTTTTTTATAAAGTGAAACAGGGGACTTGTTATCTGCTCCTGGATTACTTTGCTATTAAATGCTCTAAGACTTTGTTAATCAATCACGCTGTAACAGCTGAACCAATATTGATGAAATTACATCCACAGATATGTTCAGATATCCAGTAGCGGTTTATGTTGGCTGATTGATGATGATGTTGCAAACATCGCTAATATTTTTTCTGTGAAATATCAAGGCTAGCTTTTGTCAAATTTGTCAGTACCTATCAAGGCTGGAAGGATCTTTGTTGTCAAGTGCACGTCGGATTACACGCATTCAGGGTTCCGTACCAAATGTACCAGAAAATTCTCGAAATGTTTCGAAAGATTTTTGTATATATTGGTAATATATAAATACACACTTAAATATGCTTTCAGCGATAATGCCGCCCATTTTACTGTTTTTTTAAATATTACGTTTATTTCTTGGTGCAGGTACAATAGGGTGTTAGTAGTTATATCGATCTAAATACATAACAAGTTCCATATTTACAAAACAAGTTCCTAGGTCAAATGCAAAATAAAAAAACTTGGTAACAAAATTTTGGAAAAAAAAACTTACATTGGCGGCTTTATTTTCTATTACTATTGAAAATAAAAAAAAAACTACTTCATGAGATCTAAAAATGATAAACCACATGAAAAAAAAAAAAAAAAGCCAATGGGAAAAAAAGATTAAAAAATAAGGCTAATTGTTTCAGTAAAAAGGAGCTAAATAAACAATGCAGGTTATATGATTCAACAAATCATTCTACTTCACTACACAGCTACAATAACAATAAGGCTTTGGTTCTGTCGTTCATTCATTCATACTATCTACTAACTTCTTTAAAAAAAACTGGAGCTGACAATGTTGAAATAAAGCTGAATTTAGCTCTAAAAGAGCTAAATTGGCAGCACCGGGTGAATAAAGCGTTTGTTTACATCAAAAATGTACAGTGGCATTGACATTCCGTGTCAATCCAAGTCGTTCAGAGCCTCAGAGCGTGGTTAAAAAAACAACTACACCCTTGGAGTGTACCCATTGAACGCACCCCTTTGATCTATTAGATGATGCCATCACAGACTACTAGGATGAAAGATCGGTGGGGAAAATAACCTCAAGCCATGGGGGCAAATAACTTCTATCCAGTGTTGCTAATAACCTTCATGTTCTTATTCCTCCAAACAAACAACGGAACTGAAAAATTACTGACTGTCGACTGACTTGCTTGATTTCCTCCTTCGTGTCGTCTGTCTCTGTCTGTCAGTCACTAGTCAGACCAGTCAAGTCAAGTCAAGTCAGTCAGTCAGTCCAGTCAGTAAAATTTATGTTTTGATATTGGGGATGGTTAGTCGACACGAAGTACAATTTTTAAATCATTTTGTTAGTGCAAATATGTAGCTACACAAATATGTAAAATCCGCTGCAAAGTGATAGTTTGTAGTTTATTTCCCTCGTATCCGTTTCCCCCACAGTATCTATAACCCCATGGTCCGTTTCAGGTATTTCTTTGTCATGAATAGTTTCGCATAGCTATCGATCGATTACGAAAGAGCGTTAGTTTGTTGTAAAACTGTTTCTCGATGTTATTTTTGTTGTAAGAATGGTCTCGCCGATGTAAAATTGTAGGTACTGTGCATTCAAACTGATGTAGGAGTTTCAGTTGCTAACGTGGTGATGTTATAAATGATGTGTTTACGTTAGCCTTCTGCTGTGTATGAGTTGAGTTTAAATTTGAACTGCAAACCGCAAAATATTACGAACGGATACGCAAGTTCGCCGAAAATGAGATAAGGAGCCTCGCCCTCCCCCTACTGTTCCGCACATTACGTCCATGTATTGTTGCTCGTTCCTGTAAGTATTTTGGTACCTACTACACTTATTTTTAAACTTATTAATACTGCAATAAATAGTAGAGTTTATGGCACCTAAAAGCACTACAAAGTCCACCAAATTACCTCTTGTACATACAACCGTAGGTAATGCCTATTTGTTTTGTAATATAACTTAGACCACACTTAATTTCTCCAATTAAATCATACTTTATTACCCACTCATAGCTACTCACAGTTGTGTTATATTCAGTTTCCCAGTGTAGTTCAACTGTTCAACTGCTAAAATAGACTCAAAATAATAATGCAGTCCACAGGTCAATGAACTCTGTGTTGTTTTGCTTGACCTGTTTGAGATCTTAAATCTGCATTCTTTTAATAGGTGATCATAAGATTGACATACAAGGCATTCACTAAGAGATTGGAAATATTAAGCTCAGCATTTTAGTATTGGTGGCCTTAGATATTCTACCAAATAAGTAGGTATCTATAAATCATGTTTTGAAACACACAATTACATTTATCATACAATCATGAATAAACGGAAAACGCTGTATAAGATGGCTACCCACTCGATGGACCATTACATTGTAGTGGTCGCAGAAAATTGGTGGCTGGAGGTGGTTAGAGCGAGACCAAGATCGTAAGTAAGGTCTATTTCCACATCAACCAACTGGTTATTATGATAAATTAATTATCAATAACTGTTTGTTAAAGGCACTTTATTACCATTAAAATCAAAACAATTCCCTTCCCATAAAATTAGTTAGTTACAGAACAAAACATTATGTGCCAAATTTTTGCCAGTAAAATGTATATGTTGTATCTGTGACATTCATTCAATTGGAGGCATTATCGAGACAATGGAGGTAATCGAGAGCAATCTGCAATGATTGGTTGAATCACATTTGGTTTGATAATTATCTCATTTAGCCTTGGACCAACCCAGTTACAGTAACTGAATTAGTAAATTAATCTCAGTTTAATTACGACATAATCAGGGCAGGGAAGTGTAGCTCTTTAATAAAAAGCATTATCTACATAAAAAGTTTTATGACATTTGTATTTAAATCCTACTAAACTTTGTCAGGTATGAAAGTTATTCAATCACACTGCATGCTGTAACAGCTCAACCAATTTATATGAAATTAGGCACAGAAACAATTTGGTTTGACACATACGCTACTTTTTAGGGTTCCGTACCTAAAGGGTAAAACGGGACCCTATTACTAAGACTCCGCTGTCCATCCGTCCGTCTGTCACCAGGCTGTATCTCATGAACCGTGATAGTTAGGTAGTTGAAATTTTCACAGATGATGTATTTCTGTGGCCGCTATAACAACAAATACTAGAAAACAGAATAAAATAAATATTTAAGGGGGCTCCCATAAAAAAAAGGGATTTTTTGCCTTTTTTAATAAATAATGGTACAGAACCCTTCGTGCACCAGTCCGACTCGCACTTGGCTGGTTTTTATTCTGATGCTAATGATAATAATTTCCCAGATACAAGAAGTACATACATTACAGTAAACATGTCTTCCTAATGAAAAATTGTACTGTGAAGTAATCATAGCTGGTAGTATTATATTGTCTATTCATGCATTTGATTACAAAAACCTACTGACACAACGTTTTTATTTGCTTTTTATGTGCACCTTGTACTTGATTTAACATTGCTTATTATATTTGTAATGGTTTTCCTTGTCTGAGAAGGAAAACCATTATCTAGGTATCTACCTACCATGATATCATTAAAACCATTATCTAGGTACCTACCTACCAGGATATCATTAAATTTTAAACATTATTTTATTTAAGTTGGTCCATGTTTTTACCACTTCTATGCCTTGTTATCAATTTGCTAAACGTTTGCAGTCAGAATTAAACAGCTCTTTACAGCCTCTGTGTTCAAAAAGTTGATCTCAGAAAGTTGGAAGCCTAAAAAAACAGCCAAGTGCGAGTCAGACTCGCGCACGAAGGGTTCCGTACCATTATCTATAAAAACGGCAAAAAAAACGTATGTTGTATGGAAGGCCCCTTAAATATTTATTTTATTTTGTTTTTTAGTATTTGTTGTTATAGTGGCAACAGAAATACATCATCTGTGAAAATTCAAGTGTCTAACTATCACGGATCATGAGATATGCCTGGTGACAGACGGTTAGACAGACGGACGGACAGCGGAGTCTTAGTAATAGGTAATGTTTCTGTCGCAAAGCAGTAGTGCTTGCATTGCTGTGTTCCGGTTTGAAGGGTATGGGTGCCGGTGAAATTACAGGCACATGAGACTTTTCATCTTTATGTCTCAGGGTGTCGGGCGCAGTGCAATGCCACATAGGGCGCGTCTTAGGTGGACGTGACCTATGTGAGAATGCAATGTTCATAAGCAGAGGTTACCGCTTAACATCAGGGGTGCCATCTGTTTGCGCCATCATTCAAGAAACATTAAAAAAAAAAAAAAAGTTCCCGTTGTACCCTTTGGGTACAGAACCCTAAAAAAATACGTAAATATGGTACTATGGCAAAGAAACCTAGACCATCTAATTCTAATTCAAAGTGATCTACACTGCCGTCCTGCATTGGGATGTATTAAGCACTGTCCCCATGCTAACAAGACCCCAGCTAGCCCCACTTCTTAAAATTACTGAGTAGGACTCGGGGTATGGTAGCAGCACAGTTCCGGTGTCCCTAAGGGAGCTGTACATGAAGTGAAATAGGAAACTCCTGCAGGCATTATTTCCCAGGCTTCTTAAAAGGCTGTGCAGTTTAATATCACATGCTCCACTGTCTCTTTGTCTTAAAGACAGCCGCTGTACAGTCCACTGTCCGTGGCCCCTGTCTTCAGTAGATGGTGGTTGAGATCACAGTGTCCTATGATGATGTTCACCATCATCTGTAGGTCTTCGCATTTCATCTTTAGCAATGTGTTTGTTATCTTTTTGCTTTTGGTTGGAAACAATGACTTTGTAGTGTGTTTGCTTACAGTCTAGTATGCATTCCCATATTTTCTGGTGTTCACTTTCGGAGTGCAGTTTCAGCCTGTTTTTAATTTATACCGTGGTGAATTGGATTGGCTAATATTTTTGGGAGTTGGTGTGAGATTAGTTCCTTTGACGACCTCTGTGGCGCGGCGGGCTTAGGTTGGCCTGCGACGCAGGAGGTTGCGGGTTCGATTCCCGCCTCGGAACAAATATTTGTGCGAACGCAGATATTTCTTCAGGGTGTATGTTCTATGTATAATAAAAAATATCTATCTATGTAATGTATTGTATTAAATATATCAGTTATCTAGTACCCATAACACAAGATCTGCTTAGCTTGGGGCTAGATAATGTTGTGTGAACTGTCCAGCATGTTTTTTTTTCTTCACTTTGGAAATAAGGAGAATCTTGACCATCATTTAATTGCGGTAAAGCCTCAATAATTACGTAAATTATTGTGCTACGATATTACCATTAATTTAATTTATAATCCATTACAAATTATTGTGCTACGATATTACCATTAATTTAATTTATAATCCATTACAAATTATTGTGCTACGATATTACCATTAATTTAATTTATAATCCATTACAAATTCTGAATAAGAAACCAGGAAATCAATGATTGTGTTGTTTACCTGCTATAAGCTGTTTATAGGTTTATATTATTTATTTATATAATTTGCGTCGCATGGTTTGTTCTTTGACATTTTCAAGTATTTATTGATTAATATGCAACGTTACACTCCTTCCAAGTCGTCAAAGTTAAGTCAAGTCATGTTTTAGTAAAACGGTGGCAGTTTTACTAAAACTTTGGTAGACAATTATATGTGTATATGTGTGACAATTATGACGTGCATAGCTTGTTTAAAAACAAGCTATATTGGTTAAAAAAGTCAACAAAACTACACAAAATAACAAAAAAAAAGTAAAGATAATGAAATAAAACAAAAGCAGACAACGTCTCTTTTCGAAAATGGCGAAAAGACGTAATTTAACGAAAAGATATAATTTTTGTTTCGTAAATTGTCCTGTTATCGATGCTCATTTGTTAGTTTAAAACGGCTGACTACCTAAATAAGGCCCATTTTTTTCTAGTTTACTGATTTAAAACAAAAAAAAGCAAACATACCTTGATAAACTGATATTCGATGATATTACCAAATAAGTCAGACCAAGATCTGTTTTTTTTGCTTAAATTAAAGCAAAGCTAGAGCTGCCTAAAGCGGAAACACTAAGTTTTGCTTATATTTATAAACTACTAAACAGAACTAAATCAAATTTAGTATTTAGTATTCGTATTTAAAACTTACAAATAAATTCAAAATAATAATTAACTTTTGTTTTATCAACTCTCCTTAGTAAAATTATAGAGAGTTGGATGAACCGTGATTGAAAACGGAATATCACATTACTTACGGGGACGCATTTAGTTTGAATGTCATTAATTGTGTCTCTCATATTGTGGCAGCTCGCGGCTTGGCGTCGGGATGGCGAGTATGAGCTCCACGCTCGTCGAGACCGTCTCCATAAACTACGAGGACTTTAACGAGAGTTTCCTCACCTGCGGCACCTGTTTATGTTAGTACACTGCTGGTTTAATACACTGACACAAAATGCATGTACTATACATACATACACACATGCCTTTTTCCCCGAAAGGGTAGGCAGAGCCTCAATGGGCCTCTTTTCACAATGGCTTGCACTATCGTGGAATATAAACGTGACAAGTGGTGAGCTCATCGCCGCCATTGCCTCCCACGACTGACTCGGCTAATGCTTTCTTCCAGTAATAACACATTCCATAATATAAGATAGCAGCCAGGACAAATCTTATACCAACGAATCTTATCAACAAGTCCGGGTAATCCCTTAGTCGGCTTTTACGACATCCACGGGAGGAGATGGAAGGATCACAAATGATAAATATACACAGCTCTCAGAGTTAGCAAGTTGAAGTGGCAATGGGCAGGCCATACAGCTCGCAGAACCGAATAATAACCGTTGGGGAATACACAAGTGGCCACCACGAACCGGACGACGCAGTGTAGGAAGGACCAATGGACCAACCACATTTTAAAGGTAGCGGAAGTCGGTGGCTCATTACTGGTCGTCGTGGCATTCTATGGAAGAGGCCTATTGTCCAGCAGTGGTCTTCTATAGGCTGATGATGATTATGAAACTCCACATGATGAACTTTACAAATTTGAGGTCGATTTTCTCAAAACTTAACATCTAGATCCGGGATTGGTACCGGGGCTAGTCAACTCCCGAACCGCAATTCGTCCGGTAGAACTCTAATGTAAACCCCAGTTGCCCCATGGCATTCTACAGGGTGATAATGAATCTTTGATAAGAAAAACACTGCCATATTAGCTTTTCTTCTTGCTATATACGTATTTGCTCTAATAGTGAATGAAAACATTACTAGCGAACGGTCCCTATTCTCTAGAACAAAATTTGTTCTATCTGCGGCTAACTAATCAAACACTTCGCAAAATAATAGCCGACAAATGAACTTATCTTTTAAACCTATTCGGCCAGTAAGTATTACAATTGAATAAAGGTTTTTTTATACTACTTGGAATGACGGATCAAGCAGATTGCCCACCTGATGCTAACCGATAATAGCGGATGGGTACCCTCTGCGTTTGAACAGTGCATTATCACATAGGTCACGTCCACCTAGGACGCACCCTATGTGGCATTGCACTGCGCCCGTCACCCTGAGACAAAGTTGAAAAGATTATTGAAATTATTATTGATTTCTAGGTTAATTTTAATTATTCATGTCCCTAAGTATTTATTGACGACCTCTGTAGCGCGCGGATGCGTAGCCGGTTGAGATGCGAAAGGTTGCGGGTTCGATTCCCGCTGCGGGACGAATTTTTGTATGATCTGCAAATATTTATTCCGGGTCTGGGTGTTATGGTACCACGGTACTCGTAGTTTCTGATACCCACGACAAAAGGAATCCTAGTGTGGGATCAGGACTATGTATGTGATTGTTGGGTGTTATGTTATTTCCTCTGTACCAATGAAACACAAGCCAACTGCCATAATCCAATAAATTGTCTGTAATTACTAAACTATTAATTTCTCAGGCACTTACGATGGCGGCGAGCACACGCCGAAACTGCTGCCCTGCTCACACACCGTCTGCCTACACTGCCTTACGCGTATAGCTGCCTCGCAAACCCGAAACGCTAGCAGTTTTCGCTGTCCCATCTGCCGAGAGCTAATAAACATACCCAGGGGAGGCGTAGCGGCGCTACCACCCTCATTCCTCGTCAACCAGTTATTAGATCTGATGGCTAGTCAACGCAGGGAAGTCATTCCACAGTGCAGTTCGCATCCAGGCAGAGAATTACTATTCTGTGAAACGTGTGATTGCGTATTCTGTCGACACTGCGCTGACGGACCGCATAGTGACACCCCGTGTGATCATACAGTTGTACCTTTCTCAATAGCGCTGAAGAGGATGTCAGAAATACTTCTATACAGGGCGAACGAGTGTCTCAGTAAGCTGGGTTCAGCCCGAGATGCCGTGGCCAGTGAGCTGAGGAGGCTCGAAGAAGCAACGTTGGCGGCCGATGAGGCGATTGACCTGCTTTTTGCAGAACTTAAACTAGCGATTACCAAACGACATAATGAGTTAAAATCAGCTGCAGCGGCCGCCGCGACTCATAAAAGAAAGTTGCTTGAGGAACAGCTCAAGTTGATTGACGCCGAAAAAGCTAAAGTGAGTGCTTATGATAATTTAGTTATTGTTTGTCGAGACGGACTGTTATGTTATGTAGTAACTGTTAGTTGGAACAATATCTTTCGGTTTTACGTCCGGTTTGTTGTTGCTTTATGTTTGACACCCAGATATACTTTCGTTACCCGACTATGGCAGTGACAAAGGAGGGTTATTAGAGGGTCCATAGCCATACCCTCTAATTCCACTACAAATATTGGCTATCGGACATACTGCTTGTAAGTTTAAATATTAATAGGCAGGGCATATACAAATATAATATCGTAGCCCAATATTTATTCTGAAAAAAGCGTAATCTGACCTAAGTGCACCAAATCGTAAGAAGAGGGTGGATGACCTTTTTTTAGGGTTCCGTAGTCAAAGACAAGGAACCCTTATGGATTCGTCATGTCTGTCTGTCTGTCTGTCTGTCCGTCCGTGTATGTCACAGCCTTTTTTTCCCGAATCAATAAGAGCTATACTGTTGAAACTTGGTAGGTAGATGTATTCCGTGAACAGCATTAAGATTTTTACACAAAAATTGAAAAAAAAGAATTATATTTGGGGTTCCCCATACTTAGAACTGAAACTCAATTTTTTTTTTCATCAAACCTATACGTGTGGGGTATCTATGGATAGGTCTTCAAAAATGATGTTGAGGTTTCTAATAGAATTTTTTTCTAAACTGAATAGTTTGCGCGAGAGACACTTCCAAAGTGGTAAAAAGTGTGTCCCCCCCCATAACTTCTAAAATAAGAGAATGATATAACTAAAAAAAATATATGATGTACATCATCATGTAAACTTTCACTCAAAATTGGTTTGAACGAGATCTAGTAAGTAGTTTTTTATTTTTGGGGTTCCCCATACTTAGAACTGAAACCAAAAAAACTTTTTTTCATCATACCCATACGTGTGGGGTATCCATGGATAGGTCTTCAAAAATGATATTGAGGTTTCTAATATCATTTTTTTTTCTAAACTGAATAGTTTGCGCGAGAGACACTTCCAAAGTGGTAAAAAGTGTGTCCCACCCCCGTAACTTCTAAAATAAGAGAATGATAAAACTAAAAAAAAAAATATGATGTACACTACCATATAAACTTTCACTCAAAATTGGTTTGAACGAGATCTAGTAAGTAGTTTTTTATTTTTGGGGTTCCCCATACTTAGAACTGAAACAAAAAAAAACTGTTTTTCATCATACCCATACGTGTGGGGTATCCATGGATAGGTCTTCAAAAATGCTCAAATAGGCTCGACAAACTGGCTCACGGCCCGCCTGATGGTAAGCGGTTACCGTCGCCAATTGACATCTGCAACACCCCCATACTTAGAACTGAAACAAAAAAAAACTGTTTTTCATCATACCCATACGTGTGGGGTATCCATGGATAGGTCTTCAAAAATGCTCAAATAGGCTCGACAAACTGGCTCACGGCCCGCCTGATGGTAAGCGGTTACCGTCGCCAATTGACATCTGCAACACCAGAGGTATTGCCAATGCGTTGCCTGCCCTGAAGGACTCTTTTTACATTTTTTTTGAAGCGGCTCATGTTGTAGTTTAGCGTTTTCCACCTATATAAGATTCCCTGTGCCACAGATTAAATAATGGTACAAACCTGTGCTGTGTTTTAAATACAAGAGAGGTAGGTGCAATAAATCACTCGTTTCAAAGAAATAAAAGGTGTGGTAAGACAAAGTCAATAGAAACGAATAAATAAGTAGTAGATTTTTATACAAGGAGCTATTATGACCCATTATATACGAGGTAGTTTTACTCCCGAACTTTAGGCGAGGGAGTAAGTGCGCCGTGTGTTACACTCTATTTTTCACTACGATTGCGAGAAAATAAAATAATCCAATGCAATATGAAAAATTAATTACGGTCACTACCAACTCAGAAAAATTCTAAAGATTTCGCGCCAATGTTATGGATTCGTCATGACTGTCTCTGTCTGTCCGTCCGTGTATGTCACAGCCTTTTTTTCCCGAAACTATAAGAGCTATACTGTTGAATCTTGGTAGGTAGATGTATTCTGTAAACCGCATTAAGATTTTTACACAAAAATTAAAAAAAAAAAAACAATTATTTTTGGGGTTCCCCATACTTAGAACTGAAACTAAAAATAAAAAATCATCAAACCTATACGTGTGGAGTATGTATGGATAGGTCTTCAAAAATGATGTTGAGGTTTCTAATATAATTTTTTTCTAAACTGAATAGTTTGCGCGAGAGACACTTCCAAAGTGGTAAAAAGTGTGTGTGTCCCCCCATAACTTCTAAAATAAGAGAATGATGAAACTAAAAAAAATATATGATGTACATTATCATGTAAACTTTCACTCAAAATTGGTTTGAACAAGATCTAGTAAGTACTTTTTTATTTTTGGGGTTCCCCATACTTAGAACTGAAACTAAAAAAAACTTTTTTTCATCATACCCATACCCATAGTGTGGGGTATCCATGGTGTGGGTGGTTTTTTTTTTTCTTCAAAAATGATATTGAGGTTTCTAATATTTTTTTTTTCTAAACTGAATAGTTTGCGCGAGAGACACTTCCAAAGTGGTAAAAAGTCCCTCCCCCCCCCCCCATAACTTCTAAAATAAGAGAATGATAAAACTACAATAAATATATGATGTACATTACCATGTAAACTTTCACTCAAAATTGGTTTGAACGAGATCTAGTAAGTAGTTTTTTTTTAATACGTCATTAATCGTAATCCATCCAAGAACTTTTATATTATGTTACTTGTTGCTACGGAACCCTTCATGGGCGAGTCCGACTCGCACTTGGCCGTTTTTTTATTTTTTTTTATGTAATGATTTGACAAACTGGCATACGGCCCGCCTGATGGTAAGCGGTTAACATCGCCTATTGACATCTGCAACCACAGAGGCATTGCCAATGTGTTGCCTGCCCTGAAGGACTCTTCATTGTTTAGCGGAAACACCTCGGAAGGGAGCTCATTCCACAACTTGCACGTGGTGTAAAGACGTGTTATAATGGCGACACTCATCGATCTCAAAATCGCATGCGAGACACCAAATACAACCAGCCTATGACTTAGTTCGCACGCGATCGGTTGTGTTTGGTGTTATAATGCAAATGTTGTAGATCGACTTTATCGTGATATTTAAATCTATGAGGTAGGATGTTACCTACTCGGGGCATACCATCATTATCAACAAATTCAAGTATAAAGTATCCTTCTGAATCGTATTTGAAACTAGGTGACTTTACGCTTGAATACAGTAGTGCCTGAGTTTAGTAGTAGTAGTCCTTTTTTGTGAAAGAGTTTGTCCGGGGAAGTACTACCACCATACCTATTTCTGCCGCAAAGCAGTAGTGCTCGCATTGCTGTGTTGCGGTTTGAAGGGTAAGGGTGCCGGTGAAATTACAGGCACATGAGACTTTTCATCTTTATGTCTCAGGGTGGCGGGCGCAGAACAATGCCACATAGGGCACGTCCTAGGCGTGCGTGACCTATGAGGTAATGCACTGTTCATAGGCAGAGGTTACCGCTTAACATCAGGTGGGCCATCTGCTAATTCCGTCAAAACAGCTACAGTTTACAGCTGAAAGCTGTCTACTCTGCTGACGAACGTCCATTTGTGTTGCGTAATGAACTTAAATCGAATAGTGTTGTAACTTTAATTGTCGCGTGTTCCAGGTGGAAGCAGAATGCTCCGGTTTACAACAACAAGTAGAAGTGAGAGAGGTGAGCAGTCGCGCGGCCGCTTTAGGAGCCAGGTTGGGCGACGCGGCAGCCCTAGCGGAGCCAAGAGAGAATGCGTTCTTAGCGGTGGACTTTGCTCACAACGATGCTCAACAGAGATTTGCGGAAGCCTTGGTCGAGTTGGGAAGAGTACGGACCAGCACGACCTTCCCAGGACTTTGCACTTTATCAGTAGGTTAGTAAGATTCATTTTAGTAAAAAGCCTTTAGAATATTTTTATTTACCGGGCTGCAAACATCTCATAAACTACGGCATAGATATGGTTTTCACGTTTAGTTTTTTCTACAGATTGAGATTTCCGTCAATATGCCCCACAGCTCATGAGTATAAAATATAGTATGTATGGTAGTATTACATGCACATGAGACTTTCATCTTTGTATCGGGGTAGCAGGCGCAGTGCAATGCCCCGTAGGGCGCGTCATAGGTGGACTTGACCTGTGAGGTAATGCATTGTTATAGGCAGAGGTTACTGCTTAATATCAGGGTACTTGCATGTTCCGTAATTCATTATAGAGAACAATTATATTCGCGCATTTATATTTTATACTGCTACAATTATAATAGTATCGTAGTAAATAACAGGTATTTTAATTAACTGTAGTTACTGTAATACGTTAATTGACACGAAGTTTTATTACTCATTGTTCTATCGTATTTTCACCTTATTAATCTCGACCATTACTGTTAAGTATGTTTCTGTAGTTTTATTTCATATATTTTTTTTTGTTTTTTTTTTGTTTTTAACCCCCAACGCAAAAACGACGGGGTGTTATAAGTTTGACGTGTCTGTGTGTGTGTGTGTGTGTGTGTGTGTGTGTGTGTGTGTGTGTGTGTATGTCTATGTCTGTCTGTCTGTCTGCCGCCTTGTAGCTCCCAAACGGATGAACCGATTTCGTATTTTTTTTTATTTGAAAGTTGAATTTGTCGGTAGTGTTCTTAACTATGTTTGATCAAAATCGGTTCAGCAGTTTCATTGCGTCGAGGGATTTAAACAAAAAATAACAAAAAAGTAAGCAACTAATATTAAAATAAATAATAAAATCTTATCAGTCTTATCACACAATAAAATACACTTTTTAACATTTCTTACCTATCTATTAATTTTAATAATAGCAAATATATATCAGTAATGGACATTTTGAGGTCTTTTATTAAATAAACAAATCAAAATATCTAAAATCAAATAACATTGCCTCACTCGTCACAAAAACTGTTAAAAATTACTAATTTATAACGTAAAACATACAAGGGATATCGGTATCGCTATATATAAAATAATCCCTTGTTTGAAACTATTATCGTACAAGGTATACAAATTATTTGCTCTTCACCAGTTACGAAGGATAACTGCGGTTTCGTAAGAGTACAAAAAAGTATTTAATCTCAACTAGTTTCGTACAAGTACAAAAAAGTTTCTAATCGCAACTGGTTACGAACCTTCGGTTTCGTACGCGGCCGAATGGAAAAAATAAGTGTGAAAAAATAAGACTGAAACTAACTAAGCATATTATCATATTTCAGAATCAGCTTGCGTTTGTGGTCTGGAAACGGTGGTAATGCTCCGAACAGTGGACTACCATGGTGAAGCAAGGAGCACGGGAGGGGACCCAGTCACCGCTGCGGCCACTATGGACGACGGGCCCCTGCCTTGTACTGTTACTGATTTGGACACCGGGATGTATAGGTAACACATTCTTATATCTCAGGGGCCATCTATAAACTACGTCTTCTTCTTATTTTAGGTAATGGCTTCTGTGCGTTATTTGCAACAATTTAGCCAATGTCAAGTGATATATTATTATAGTCAAGTCGTCAAGGGTCTCCGTCAAGTCATAACCCAGTTTAAATAGTAGCAGAAAAACTGAGTTTTTACGGGGAAAAATCCACCATTTCCAAAAGACACGCATTACATTTATTTTTCTCTACATCACACATGTGCCATTTATCCAAGTTACACCGGTTGAAATGCCACTAAAATTACACGAAATAACACGAAAAAACACGCAAAAATGTAATAAAATAAAAATGTCGACGTTTCTTTCAAAAATGGCGATTCAAACCCCCATAAACTACGTCACAAACAAAGCGGGACGGAGGGACATCGTGTGACAATTGACAAGTCATAAGCTTCGTGACGTCATACATATATACAGAACATATAGAAATCTAAATGATACCATTGTTGACCATAACACCGCTTCGGATACCGCCATAGGCCAAACAAACTTGACACACAATAACTTGGTAGATGAAGAATTGCTATTGATATTGTGACTTGTATTAGGATCAGCATGCGTCCCTGGGTGGCGGGGCACATCAACCTGCGCGTGCTGGTGTTCTCGCGCGCCGTGCGGGACTCCCCGCTGCGCGTGGCGGCGGCGGCGAGCGGCGCGCCGCTGTGCGTGTGGGGCGCGCGCGGCGCCGGCAAGGAACAACTCACGCAGCCGGTCGCAGTCGCCAGGTGAACAAGTGATGAAATACAAACGTATTAACGAGTCGCTAGGTTTAATGCTACGTTTACATTCAGCCGAAGTGAGCAGGGAAGTGGGCAGGACGAGTATGTAAACACGTACTTCTCATGCCACTGACATTGCCACTCGCGCTGCCCGGCGCTCCCCAAAAAGGCGGTTTTTTGTGCGGAAGTCAAAGGACAGTTACTTCCGAGCGGCAGAAATGTATACCTCATCTCTTCCCGGGTAATAGCGCTGTCACGTTCTTGCAGCTACCATTCGGTATTTTACCATATCGTCTTAAATTTATATGTTACTGCTTGTTAACTTTATTTGCGTTCCCTCGTTTTGCCAATTTGTAATGTTTTTACAATGTTTTTTAGTTTCAACTGTCCTGGTGTAATTAAATCTTACAAAACGTTATGATGATAGCGAGCTGATCCGATGATGGAGACGGAAGGTGAACAACGACACTTCTCGATGGGTAATGGCAGTGTTTGGGCTCGTTTTGATCAGCACACCGCTCCAATCACTAATTTCATAAAAGTTTGTTTTGTATAAGATGTTTTTCAGCAACAAACTTGTTTCTTTGTTCCATTCCAGATGTCCCAAACGCAGAGAGATCTACGTACTGGACGCGGGCAACTCACGAGTCAAGGTGCTGGACGACGAAACGTTTGCATTTAAAAACCATATCGTTAATGAAGGTAAGAATTACGTGCAATCTATCCACCAATGTATAAACCTCATGATCAAAATGTTGGAGCAAAATCTTGTTGAGCAAGACTTCTCATAAAACCAACATTTATACGGGGTATAACAAGAAGGGTGGATCATCGGTGGCAACTAGATAGGGGAACTCATGGCACATCCGAATAACCCCCATGTATGTTCTTCATCCATGTACGTTTTTTTTTTGAGAAAAATGGCATCGGAATAAATTGTTAATTTCAGTACAAATTTTAAAAACTTCAAAAACTTGAAATTTGTGCTGAAAACTAACAATAAATTCCGACGCCTTTTTTTTTCAAATAAATATTTATGAAATATTTTTTATTTGTAACATCTAAAACTTCCTTACTTCACGGACTACCTACTGTGCAAGTTTTGTTGCGCTAATTCTACCACTTCATCATAAAAACATGGAACCCTTTTCCATAGGAATTGGTCAAAATCTGAGCACAAATATAGTAATTACTCCTAAACTATCCAAAATCGTAGAACATACATGGAGGTGATTCAGATGTGCCATGAGGCCCCCACACCTCTGCCACCGATAATCCATCCCTCTTCTTACATCCTGTGTAGCACCATGCCAAATCAGCAGCCCCTCCCTGGATGTTGTCACTGTTAATATTAATGTACTCCTTGTTCCTTGTTCCGCATTCAAACTTTATGGGTGGTCCATTGTGCGTGAGAGTGGTCGGGCTAGCACAGAAGTTTCATGGGGTCATCGCAAGACTTCGCGGATGGACCTCGGGCTGTGGAGGATTTGTTCACGTTGAGCTGCTACTCCCACGCATTCCAGGACTACGTGGGCAGCCGATTCTTCTTCGGTCAGACACCCTCTGCGGAGGGGGCTGTCTGTAGCTCCGATGTTGTGGAGGTGTTTGTTCAGGAGACAGTGTCCTATGAGTGTCGCCACGATGGTGCGAAGATCTAGTCTTTGAAGGTTGAGCTGGCGACTTGTAAGGACTACTTACTTACTTCAGGTAAGGACCTCAGGTTGAGGTTGGCTTCGACTCTGAGGGCAAATCTTCTGAGGGAAAGATGTCTTTCTGAATTCTTGTTAATAAATGTTTCAGGTTTGGCGGGGCGGAGCTGCACGGGCATAGCGGTGACAGCAGAGGGCGTTGTACTAGTCAATTGGCGAACTCGAACTCTCACTGAAGTAAGTCAGCAAAAGCTTTTGTGTATTGCTTGTAATCATATTGTAATCACTACGCTTGTAATCATATTGTAATCACTACGCTTGGCAGGCGTATTATTGATTGTAATCATATTGTAATCACTACGCTTGGCAGGCGTATTATTGATTGTTATCGTATTGTAATCACTACGCTTGGCAGGCGTATTATTGATTGTAATCATATTGTAATCACTACGCTTGGCAGGCGTATTATTGATTGTAATCATATTGTAATCACTACGCTTGGCAGGCGTATTATTGATTGTAATCATATTGTAATCACTACGCTTGGCAGGCGTATTATTGATTGTAATCATATTGTAATCACTACGCTTGGCAGGCGTATTATTGATTGTAATCATATTGTAATCACTACGCTTGGCAGGCGTATTATAGATTGTAATCATATTGTAATCACTACGCTTGGCAGGCGTATTATTGATTGTAATCATATTGTAATCACTACGCTTGGCAGGCGTATTATTGATTGTAATCATATTGTAATCACTACGCTTGGCAGGCGTATTATTGATTGTAATCACTACGCTTGGCAGGCGTATTATTGATTGTAATCATATTGTAATCACTACGCTTGGCAGGCGTATTATTGATTGTAATCATATTGTAATCACTACGCTTGGCAGGCGTATTATTGATTGCAGTATTGGTGTTAGCTATTGCTCATACATACATACATAGACAAACGCCTTTTCCCCCGAAAGAGCAGAACCTCAATGGGCCTCTTTTCACTGTGGGTGCACCATCGTGGGAATATAGACGTGACAAGTGGTGAGCTCATCGCTGCCATTGCTTCCCACAACTGACTCTGATAACGCTTTCTGCCAGTGATAACACATTCCAGCTAGCAGCCAGGACAAATCTTTTACCAACGAATCTTATCGGGGTAATCCCTTAGACGGCTTTTACTACATCCATGGGAGTAGACGGAGGCCAGGCCCACTGGACCATACCACTACGGCTTAAGTATGTATGTAAAGTATTTTTTCTCAGTTTCATTAATTATTTTGCAGATGAACACAGATGGCGCCACGATACGCACCATCCGGTCAGAGCGGCTCGTAGAGCCGGTGTGCGTCGCGGCGGACGTGACGACGCGGCGCCTCTGCGTCGCGGACAACGGCGCGCGCACTGTGTTCGTGTTCGACCGACACGGGAACATCGAGCGAGAGGTACATGTAATAAACCAATATAAAACTGAACACGACATTATTTAGTCTCTCCGTAGACCAATACCCACCGGATCCCTCCGTAGACCAAGACCCACCGGATTAAGCAAGCTGAAGTGGCAATGGGCTGGTCATATATGCCGAAGAACCGACAATCGTTTGGGTAAGCGAGTTCTTGAGTGGATGCCGCGTCTTGGGAAACGTAGCGTGGGTCGCCCTCTGGCTAGGTGGAGCGATGACCTACGAAAGGCGGCGGCTGAAAGTGGATGAGAAGAGCCGAACACCGGGCTCGCGCGTATTGGGAGAGGCTTGTGTCCAGCTGTGGACTAGTGTGGGCTGATGATGAGTCCAAGATATGTTCTTGGTGATCCCGATGACCCTAGTATCACTGCCGCTAATGAGGTAGTGACGTCATCCAGTCAAGACAGAGAAAACACTCAACCTTTGCACCAACCTGGCAACAGCCCAAGCCGAGGTCCGTACCTAAGTGGCGCCCTTGTGCTCGTTGCCCCAACCCATAGATCTAGAGCGTAGCGAAAATTCTACGTCTATGCCCCAACCTAACTTTGCAAGTTGAGAGCTATCTGCGCTCACCAAAAGCCCAGTAAAGCAGTCATGACCCCATCAGGAGGTCAAATGCATAAATCCATTCGAAAAAAGGCATTGTTTAATTACGGCAAAATAAAATGTTCCTTATTCCGTATACACAAGGATCATTTTGAAACGACACGTTTGTGCCAATTGCCAAATAAAAGCGGCAGAGTGGCATTCAGTTTTACCACCTCCAAAGAACTAACACAACGGACATACTCTCGGAATTAGCAGTTGAAGTGGCAATAGGCAGGCCATATACCTCGCAGAATTGACAACAGCTGGGGAATGAAGCTGCTCAAGTGACGACCACGACGCAGGGTAGAAAGACCCCCTCTACAGGCTGCGGCGAATGCCTATGTCCAGCAGTAGACTTCTACAGGCAGATTGATGATGATGACCTTCAGAGATTTCCATAATCATCAGCTGGCAGACATCAGATTCCATCTTGTACATACAAATTGACTCATCAATATCTTGTGTCCGCTTACAGATCGGTACGGGCGTCCTGAATCTAGTCGGCGGCATCGCCATCTCGGAGGAACTAATCATTATCGCCGACGTTGCGGTCCATGTTTACAACACCGAGGGTCGCTTGCAGGGCACCATTGCACCGGTGCCTAAAGGTAACATGACACGTATTTTAGCGTTAACTAATTTAGAGCCTCTTAGCGTCTGTTGGGTGCGTTATAGGAAATTTGGAATAGCTCTGTTAGGAAGTAGACGCACTGTGTGATTAGACAGGGACCCGTATGAGTGCGGTAAATGCTTTTATGTAAGGAACCTTACTTTATGGATATTTCTCTTGCAATTTCAACTCTTGCTGGAGACGTAGACAGATACTAGCTTTCCACTAGGCACTGAACACCGATTTAGTGAACGTACGACCTCGAAAACTCCTTGCTTTATTCACTCTCATCACATTATATTTACGTCTCGTACGCTCGTCAGTTTACGGTACTCTTGGCTTGGTGCCCAATCGCTCCATTTTAAAACGTTTCAAACGTTGGGACGTAACGTTCTTTTGGTTTAGCTGATGTAAAAAATAGTATCGCGCTATTTTCTAAAACTCAAACGGGATCCTTGTTTGGGAACAATTCAGTCCTGAAATTTTCAGATTGAGGAAGATGAGTGTAGTTATTTATTAGGTCATCTAGAAATACATTACATTTAAAAAATTAGAAAAATAATTATTATTGCGATATATAAAAAAAGTATATTTAACGATTTCTTTAGTTCTTAGTTCTAAAGGAATCTTTTATTCCCTCCAATTTTATTCCTTTGTTGGGAATAAATCCAAGCATATTTAAATTTCGATCGATCGCTACACCAACGTATCTTCCAAAACAAAGCTAGAACGTTTACGTTCAATTGATTAGCGCGATAAGAAATGTACATAATGTAACGGGTTTAAGTGTGGTTTTGTTTTGGTATTATTGTTCGAAATTATCGCGATTGGGGGATCTGGATTTTTTCCAGAATGCCTTCGATTTAGTTAGAGTACGTTTGCCGAAGGCTTCCAACTGTCGCCGGTTCACTCACAATAATATACTTTTTCTGCAATCTTATATCATTGATTAGCAGAGTATAGTCGTGGTGAGCAATGGCGGCGATGAGCTCACCACTTGTCACTTCTTTATCCCACGATGGTGCAACCCATGGTGTAAAGAGGCCCATTTGAGGCACTGCCTACCCTTTCGGAGACAAAGGCGTGTGTCTATGTATACTATGTTATTTCGTCCATTCGTTCATTATCTATACATCTAAGCATACCTTTCTTGTCATACATTTCAGGTCGAGGCGGCTACGGCGGTATAGCTCTCGAGTACACGGACAGCGGCAACCGGATAGTGTGCGCGCGCACCGTCCGCGGCAGACCACACATCGTGGTGCTGGAGGCGGAGGGCTCGGGGAGGGTGCTGGCGTCGTGCGAGCTCGCCGATAGGAAGCCGCGGAGGGTGGCGGGGATAGCCCTGCTGCCAGACAAGAGGGTGCTACTGGCTGACCTGGCGGGAGACTGTCTGCGGTTGCACACTTATTGGTGAAATGGTAAGATTTTTAAGAGCATTGGGAACAGCAAAGCTAACATCAAAATTGACAAAGGCTTTTTTTATACTACTTGGTATGACGGATCAAGCCGATGGCCCACCTGATGTATGCCTGATGTATGATGTATGAAGGTATGCTTAGATGGTTTGGCCATTTAGGATGGACGATAGTAGATTGACGAAACAGGTACATAAGACGAGCGTGAATGGGACAGTGGGAAGGGCAAGACCTCGGCGAACGTATTCAGACCAGGTCGGATACGTTCTGGAAAAAGGCAAGGTCCTGCTGAATACCCTTAACCGACGAGCATGTATGAAAAATGTGATGAGAGTGAATGAAGCAAAAGGGGTGTGTCAGGATCGTAGCAAGTGGAAATCCATGGTTTCTGCCTACCCCTCCTAGAAACAGGCATGAGTTAATGAATGTATGTATGTATTGACAACAGCTAGTGTTATAAAAGTTGAATGATCAGGTGAATACAAGTCTCATGTAAAATTGCTGTTAAAAAACCTAGTACAGTGGCGGGGATAACCCTTCTGCCAAACAAAAGAGTGCTTTTGGCTAACTTGAACCTGCTGAACTTGTTAAGGAGTTGAGTGGAACTACGCATACATAACGCGAGCTTAGCCGCGGGCGAAAGCTCACAACAATAGCGTATAACCTCGTGGATAATGTATCTGCATTTTAATGAACTCTAAAAAAAATAGCTATATATACAGTGGTGGCCATATAATTAAGAACGCTGATATAAAGGGAAGATTTTTTCCAACTAAGATGCAAAACTAATTGTATGCATTTGTTTTTATTTCTCTCGGTATCGTAAAACATTTCCATATTACCACTGTATTCATTGATACACATGATTGGCTAAAAATCAATAGGCAAACTTTTTACACTGCTTTTAAACAAAGTATTCCTTATTACTGGCTGGTCACGTAATTAAGAACGCTAAGTAGTTTATACCTTTATTCAAATTTAAATAGAGAACACTCAGTCGATTTGTAACTGTTTGTATAATTTTGGCGCCATTACGTGCTGTAAAAGATTAAAGGTGATTGCTTCTTTAGAAAAAACAATGGGAAAAAATAAAAGTTGTGATAAATCTACAAGCGGATTAATAATAAAACTTCGCCGGAAGAATTGGTCTTATAAAAAGATAGCCGACCATCTGCAATGTTCAAAAACTATGGTTTTCCACGCTGTAAAGCATTTTGCTACGTATCAAACTACTTCGAATGTTCCACGTGTACCTAAACAGAGAAAAACAACTCCTCGAGATGACCGAAACATCGTTCGTATGGCATAACAAAATCCTTTTAAAGGGTCCAATGAGCTTAGAAAAGAATATTTTGGTGAAAACAACCCTTCAGCAATCTCAGCACGCGCTATTCGAAGACGTTTGGTAGAAGAAAAATTGCACGGTAGGATAGCAAGAAAGGTACCCATGTTAAAACTTTGCCACAGGCAAGCCCGGCTTGCATTTGCGAGAAAGTATGAAAACTGGACTGTGCAACAGTGGAAAAATGTACTTTTTTCTGATGATACGAAAATAAACAGAGTATGTTCTGATGGAATACGATATGTACGACGTCCCCCGAATACAGCATTCGACCCAAAGTACACGAAAGTTACATTAAAGCACGGTGGTGGAAATGTGAAAATTTGGGGTTGCTTTTCTGGACATGGTGTAGGACCTGTAAAGTTGATAGAAGGTAACACGGATCAGTTCCAATACAAAAATATACTGGAAGAAACAATGTTACCATACGCTGAAGACGTTCTACCGGTCATTTGGATATTCCAGCATGACAATTATCCAAAGCACACTGCACGCACCGTAAAGGAATTTCTTACAGCTCAATTAGTTTCTGTCTTAGACTGGCCTGCTAACAGTCCAGATCTAAACCCAATAGAGAATCTGTGGTTTGAAGTAAAGAAAAAGGTTTCAAATACAAAGTGTGGAAATTTAAGAGAGCTGTATGACGTTTTTTTAGAAGAATGTAACTCTATTTCTCTTTCGAAATGTCAAAAATTAATAGAGTCAATGCCTCGCCGGTGTAAAGCTGTAATTAAAAGCCGTGGATATGCTATTAACTATTAATTTTAGTTAAATATTTATTAAATGTTTCCTGTGCTACATGATATTGTGATTTTTTAAATCTAAGTGTCATACAAAACAATTCCCGAGCAGTTAAATAAATCGTTCTTAATTATTTGTCCAGTTTCAGTACTATTTGAATGTGTTACTTTGATAAAATCAATAAAATGTGCAAAAAATAGTTAGCGATTTCATACTTTATTCTTAAGTCAGGTTGCTCTATTAATGTGACTATTATATAACATAACTAGTTGCTTCTCAGAAGGTACACATCTCTGTGTATGATACGATTTAAATAAAAAACTTCTAGAACTTCAAATCGTTCTTAATTATATGACCACAACTGTATAACCATAGTTTGACTATACTGTAAAATCCAAGAACCACCCATGGCAAAGACGAAGCGATTGACAACTGAGTTGTCGAAATTAGTTCAGTGGTTATTGAATTCTGAAGGTTCATCCATACAAAACAAACATACACGCACACACATGGCTTTCACGCCATCATACGCAAAAAAACTGCGTCCCTTATGCGCAGAGTTCGGGACAGTCAAAACAGCATCCTAAGGAGTGTGGCGGAGGGTCTGACGTCTCAGTTCTGGAAGAAGTGTCTTGTGGGGAGAGTGATTAATTATTATTATTATTAATTTATTTCAGGTTATAAATACACCCATATCACACAACACAATAGACTTAAAACTACTACACACAACCCAATAAATCAGAAATACTACAAAATTCACAAAATTTACAAATTAAAATAAAATTACACAAAATGGACAACACGAAATTAAAATATGAATTAAATTGAATTGTGAATTATAATATGAATTAAATTGAATTGAATTGTGAAAAAACTGAACTGAACTAAACTGAACTGAACTGGTTAAAATTTGATCAGATGGAGCCCATCATTATTAGCATCCACCTGTTTTGGATGGGGCAGTCTGCCCGCGCTACAATCATCTTCAGGATGCCGTTGCTGCCGCCTCGCGCACGCTGGAGTAAGGAAGCGACTCTCTTGCGAATAATCGCTTGATAGCCGTCCGTGCGCGCCTCCGCGAACATCCCCGATGCGCTGCAAAAGCGAGGCAGCCGCATCAGCATCCTGAAGATATTGTTGTATTGGACTCGCAGTGAGCTGGCAGCCCGCCGGGTGTGGTTTATCCAGAGGCTGCTCGAGTAGAAGGACTGGCAGTAAGCCTTAAACAGAGTGATTTTTATTATTATTTTTTATTAATGAAGGAAACTATTTCCTTCATTAAATAGTTCTTTGCACATTTGCATAAGTCAGCATTTTCCATATATTTTTTTTATTTTTAGTGTATGCATAAGGTTTATATGGATGCCAGTTATCTGAAATAAATAATCAATATGTATGAAATCGCTGCTTGACTGACTGACTGACTGACTGACTGACTGACTATCAACGTAAATCCTAGAGACCTGAAATTTGGAGGGTACGTTCCTTTTGTAGTCTAGGGGTGCACTAAGAAAGGAACTTCAGAAATTCAACCCCTAAGGGGGTACAGGGGGGTATTGAAGTTTGTATGGAAAAGTAAACGCGGACGAAGTCGCGGGCATCACTAGTTATATATATTATGCTAGTGGCGACAAAGTTTTGCCACATATGTTTACTCTAAACAGTGTCCCAATTGTTGTGAACTAAATTTGATTAATTCTCTTTTCAGATGGTTATCGAACTGAGGAAATACAGAGGAACTACGCCGCAGCGTAAACGAATTTCATGCTAGTCCATTTTCGTAACGAATGAACGAAACGTTGGCCATATCCACGGATGGAGGAGGTATTTGCACCAAAGTCTTAGTCGGCCTCGCATCGGCCCACTAATATTAGCTATAAGAGATCGCTTAGTACTTACAGTATTTATTTCGTATTAAGTTTAAATTAGGCTTTGTTATCTTTTTTATTTTTGCGTCGATTTTTATTTCGACTCGCTGACAATCACGACTGATTTTTTCACTTTTTTATGGCAACATCTACCGGTGTTGTTATATACGATGATCTTTACTTACTTTAGTTTTCATTTTATTGATTAGTTCATCACTTATTCTGATCTGTGGTGTTCGACACTGATATTAAAAGTAGTTTTTTATTGACATTAAACTGTTTCGTGTTCGCATCTGCACGTTCGTACTAGTCTTATGACGATTGCATTTATTTACGAGTGCCCGGAATACACGATGCTAGTCAACTAGGCCAGAATAGTCAAATGTACGGAAAAGAGGAAGCTAGGATAGTAAGCACTACTTAAACATGACCTGTACGACTGACACTGTAACGGTAAAAGGCGGTCTTTGTTTTAGTGGAGAGTCCGTACTAGCTTATTTTTTACTAGCCTCGTGTATTCCGGACATAAAGGACTATCCACGCTTATTGAGTACGGGGACGGTGTGGAAATTATCTCTACTGTGAATTTTAACGTTATTTGTATTGTGATAGAGCATCATATTGGCATTCATAAAAAGTCACAGCTTAGGCTCTGACGGGACACTGACGGGTAATGCCGAATGCCAATATTCAGCTTTATCTTCATACAAATTAGGTTCAAATTCATAGTACGAATATATACTGGCTCTGTCCTGGATGTCTGTGGAACTGTCCCAGTGACGTCGTATGCAAATCGTATCGCCTAATAATTTTGAAACATAATAACTTAATAATTTACTTAATAGTTTAAAATTGTTGGCTAAATGTTAATGCAATTATTTAAGTAATTTAGTCATAAATGCCTAATCAGTTTAAAGCTACGGGCGATTTCGCAGACACTTGTCAAAAACTTGGATAGTCAAATTAGAGATTGGTAAAACCGAAAATAGTTAAATAAAATATTAGTTATATTCTTAGTATATCAAATCCGCTGTTAGTCAAGCACGCTTTGGTACAGGGGATGGAAATCATGGGCATATTTGGAACGTCTTGTACTTCGCTACACAGAGGAAAAATTGTCGTTCAGAGTATGCATCTCCTATGCACTCCTGCTGTCTTAGTACTTCGAAAGATCGAATTAAGTTTTGACGAATCGCGAAATTGACAAAATAGCTTTTGATATGAATAAATATTATATGAAGGATATGAATAAATAAAGGATTTGAATTGTCTGCGCAATCGTACGAGCATACTTAGCTTTGTTTAAAAATATGATTTTATTGAACAAAACTATTCACAATCACTCAACTTTATGATATTAATTCATGTCACTAAAAATAAAAATGTAATGGCACTAGGTCCAGTGACTAGACACGCATAAATTGCACTTAAATAAATTAATTGATTGTGTATAATATGTTGCACTAGCTTAACGCCCATGACTTTGTTGGTTTTTCCGTACAAACATCCGGCTGCACCCCCTTTAGGGGTTGAAATTCTAGAATTCTTAGTGCACCCCTAGACCACAAAAGGAACGACCCCCCAAATTTCAGGTCTCTTGTTAGTTTTTCCCGTACAAACACCCGGCTGCACCCCCTTTAGGGGTTGAAATTCTAGAATTCTTAGAACACCCCTAGACCACAAAAGGAACGACCCCCCTAATTTCAGGTCTCTTGTTCTTTTTTCCGGACAAACACCCGGCTGCACCCCCTTCAGGGGTTGAATTTTTAGAATTCTTAGTGCACCTCTAGACTACAAAAGGAACGACCCTCCAAATTTCAGGTCTCTAGGACTTTTAGGCTGTGCGTTGATAATAAGTCAGTCAGCCACGCAACGGATGTATATAATATTGATTTTCACAATAGATTTTCATATTTTACGTATAGTTTTAGCTTAAATGCCCAATATAAAATAATAACATAATAGCTTCCACTGCGCTAGAGTTAAAAACGAACGTTATTAGTGTCTTACGTTTTCATAAATTATTTTAATCCGAATTATTGTCATTCAAAAATTAAGTTCTCAATAACACAAACCGCCTTGTCTTTATTGTTAGTTTCTCATCGCAATGTCCGAATTTATTTTTAGTTGATACGAATTAATTCAAATTTAAGAAAAGTATGATGGTAGTGGAAATAACTGACACGGTCAATGGCATTTTTACTGCCAGATCAACAACGTCTTATATGAAGATGTTTTCATCGATTTCTTGTTCTAACAAACAACAAAGATAACTAATAACTAACAACATTTACTAAGGCCACATTGTTTTTGCGCGATTATGAGAACGAAGCTCTTAATTGTCATGCCAGACTCAATTTCAAGTATTTTTTTTGCACTTACTTTCTTAATATGCAATTTTTCATTTAATTTAGTGTTGTGTGTCCGTTTTCGCGTTTTAAAAGAAAGCGGTGTAATTTCGTGTCGTCTGTTAGAAGACCTTATAGCAATCTTTTCGCGATCAGGACACGTATTTTATTTTTGATTGAATCTTTGTTTATTTTGCGTTTTACCCCAGTTTTTTATGAGCATACGAACGGCGTACGCTTAAAAGTTGAATAAACGCGACAATATCGTGACAAAGGCCTCCCTTCCCACAAGGGACCACTCCACTCTTCGCGATTTAACGCATTCACAGGCCATGAGCTTAGATGTAAAGTCAAGCTCGTCCTGCCATCTCATTCTAGGCCTTCCGCGTCGACGCCTTGTAAATAAATAATATCCATCCATTTTTATGATAATATTCCTAGAATCAATAATAAACCCTATGGCCTTGATTTGTGAAATGGTTTTGGTCTGCACAATTTAATTCACCAACATTTATGAGAAGAGAGCTTAGGTCGTTGTAGTTTAAAAAGAACCGCTTGAAACTGCAAGACATGATATAAGCCCACTTAAACCTAAGTAGAAATAAGAAGTGTTAAAACAATAAAAAAATTGCTTACAAAATCTTGAAAGGCGCTATTTTGCTAAACCAGACTCCTTAATAATTTTACCTTATTAAGTACTTGGTAAGTCTATTGTTTTTGCTCACCGAACAGTCTAGATCTGATTATTATTCGCTGTCTACAAAGACTAATGCTGCTGTAAATTCTCGTAGTTATAGGCTAAGATTAAAATGTTAGATGACTGATAGAGCGTAGAGTTGAGAATGAATCGACTAGTCTGGTATAGGGATCAAAGACTTTGAAAACTGTAGAGCACACATGCCAGCTGACAAGACTCTTCCATGAACCACAAAAGGTGCATTTTGCAGTGCGTGCGAGCCAACACCGACATAATGTACTAATATCTGAACAGTAGTCTGAAAATTTTACAAGCAAATACAGGGGCGTATGGACTACACGGATTTTAGTATAGAAAAAAGCGCTCCTAGTGGACACACTGAGAACCTCAATTTCCATACAAAAAGTCTATGTAGTTTTCATACACTATATGCCCGTATAGTTGCTGACTACGCCCTCTTTACTAATTACGACGAAAGTAATGAGCCTAATAATCAAGCTGAAAGTCGCGCAGCTGGCTATGGAGAGAGCTATGCTTGGAGTTTCTTTACTTGATAGAATGTGACATAAGGAAGTCCGTAGAAGAACCAAGGTCGTGGCATTCTGGGGTAGGCCTATGTCCAGTAGTGGACTATAGGCTGATGATGATGACTGTACTACGTGGTCTTATGAGAGTATTGTGTGCTTTGCCGTCTTGTTTTGGATGAGTTGAAATATCTAGCCCTTTTGTAAAAGCTTGTGTGTACACAAAATGGCTTTAGGTGTTGTAACTAACTTGTAACCTAAGTATAAACTTGCAACAATTTTGAGCATATCAGTATGATTGCTAAACTTATCAACCCGACTGTTATATCCTCGAATGAATGATTTATAAGTATTTTTAAGTTCCTGTTATTGTAATAACATAATGTAATTCAAACTGCTACTGACATTATTGTTAAATTTGTTGATAGTTTAAGCCCACCTGTAGTAAAAAGTAACCTACGGGTACCAGATTTCCCTGATATGTTTTGGATGTTAACTGTGTCAGACACCCAAACACGAATATGTGTATCCCTATCATGAATTGGATTTATTTCTAATTTCCTATTTGTAGACGACGGGTCTGTAATGTAGAGGAATTGATGTAATGAGAAGTTTTCCATCAAATTCGATTTTTACTGGCTTTTATTTAACATGCAATTTATGTTCGGGTCAAATCTTGCAACTGAATTTTAAAGCAGTTATCCTCAACCGATTGCGATGAAATTTGGCATACCTGTCAGGTTCCGATGACAATACAATGTTATGGTGACAGCGAGCTGATCAGATGATGGAGACGGAAGGTAGACAACAGAACTCCTCAATAGATAATAGTTGACTGGCCGTGTTTAGGTTCATTTCGAAATAACAAACATAAGAAAACTATCTGAGATGACAACAATGTCAGCCCACAGACCCATCCCTCGCCTACACTATTGTTCAGGTTATAAAATAAAATTCGAAATCTGTGTACTGCAACAGCAATAAATCTAATTTGTGACTAAGAGCTTAGACTAGAAATGTAATAAGCAACTACACGGACGTGTGGTGGACACTACGCGGATTGATTGTATTTTTTTTATAATAAATAAATAATGCTGGACAGTTCACACAACATTATCTAGCCCCAAGCTAAGCAGAGCTTGTGTTATGGGTACCAGATAACTGATATACTTAATACAATATATAACATAGATAGATATTTTTTTATTATACATAGAAAATACCCAGAACACCCTGCGCAAATATCTGCGATCGCACAAATATTTGTTCCGAGACGGGAATCGAACCCGCAACCTCCTGCGTCGCAGGCCAAGCTTCGCCCGCCGCGCCACAGAGGTCGCCAATTGAAATTGAGGTTCTCAAGTTGTCACCTAGGGGCGCTTTTCAGTTTTTCCATACCAGAATCCATGTAGGTACACCACACGCCCGTGTAGTTACACCACACGCCACACGTTATCAAGTCGCTGGTAAATGTTAAATATTAACATTAACATTACAAAGAGTCAATATTTGACATTGATGATAGTCTCACTAGCGCCTCGATAACGTTAGATATTTGTGCTTACCGCAATAATGTGCGGTAGATTGGCACGCCTTGACAAACATGGTCAAGGCGAAAGAAGAATGATTTTTACCGTGCTTATAAATCGCGAATTATCCTTGGAACAGTTACACTGTATTTTGTCTTTTGCATTGACAAGCGGTTTCAAAATCGATTGACCGAGACAAATCACGGTGTAACTACTCAAAGGATGCTTCGCGATGATTGGTAGCACGGCTAGAGTTCTGTACCATTGAGTGAATATGTACTAGGTGCTGGAGACGCCGCACTTCATTACGCTGTGCCAGTCAATTGCGGCGTTTGTACCGCACTTCACTCCAATTGTTTACTCTTCTTCACCCGCGGTCATCCTTCCCGCGTGTTGGCATGACGTTTGTTGGTCGTGTCCACGGACTATAAATTTGTATGAAACCAAGCGTGCCGTTTTAATATGTACCTATTATGCTACGAAATATCTCCATTCTAGCTAGCTGATTTGGAAAAATAATACGGTTCGCTATGGTGCAACTAGTTTTTTTAGGGTTCCGCAGCCAAATGGCAAAAAACGGAACCCTTATGGATTCGTCATGTCTGTCTGTCTGTCTGTCCGTCCGTATGTCACAGCCACTTTTTTTCTATTAATATCCGGCGTGCTATCGCGAAGACGGTCGAGAGCAAACTGATTTGAGGTTTTCTACTAGTCTATTGCAACGGACAGGCAAAGTGGACACGCAAAGTAGGTGCACTTGCGTTATCTAGTGCAATATAGGTCTGTGGTCGTCTCTTCTCTAGAACCTAGTACATGTTATCTCGTTGTTCTGTACCTACTTATTTGGTTTGTGTTAAAACATGAGGTGAATGAACTTGGTTTGTCACAAAGAGTGGTCGCTGCGCCTCATGTATCTTGCATTTATAGATAAACATTTGTAAACTGAATACATATTTATACACACTTTCGAATTTATCGATTCTGTTAAAGCATTAAACCAAAAATATACGCTATGTTAATTCGGATCCATTATGCATATATACAGGGTGTATGACTGAAAGATACCTACTGAAGAACTGAATTGTAAATTAAAATGAGCATCACCGATGAGATCAGTGGAGTCACGTTTGACCTTTTATGTTATTTTAAATAACTTTCTAATATGTCACAATCGTATTAATAATGTAGTTTAATATTAAACGTCCTCTTTATTCATTACTCGCGGCTTGGCTCGCTTTTTGCCAGGATAATAAGTAGACTATAGCTCAATCCATGGCACCTGACTAATTAGGTGATGCTCACTGATTGTATGTGGTCAGCCAACGTGTGGTGATTGCTTTTTCATACAAATGTATTTGCACAAATATGGGCGAACAGAGTACAATTTTACACTGAAATGACTGTTGTTGGCTTTTATATTGGCCATTAATTGCGGCAAATCATATTTGGTTGAAGAAAACAGTGCATTAATAGCGAAAATAACATCGAAATTACTTTTATGGACTAAAATTTCGATGCTATTTTCGCTATTAATGCACTGTTTTCTTCAACCAAATATGATTTGCCGCAATTAATGGCCAATATAAAAGCCAAAAACAGTCATTTCAGTGTAAAATTGTACTCTGTTCGCCCATATTTGTGCAAATACGTTTGTATGAAAAAGCAACCACCTTAAACGAAGGATTTATTGTTGTTGCATTTCAATGATACACCCTGTAAGTATTAATGTAAAAATATATTGCATATCCAAGTATAGCCATTTACTAAATCAGTCAATTTTTTTATGGCAGTTATAGCTGGTACAAAAATATTTAAAAATAAATGTTCAAAGATTATTACAGATATTCAATTATAACTGAAGATTACATGCGCAATGATTAATTATATCAATTATTCGTTCGATAATAATATATTTTCTTGCGTCAACAGATTATTCTATTTTTTGTAGATTGTTTTAGGAACTATCTACTACATATCGTCGAAAGTCATGCTCGGGCGAGTACGTGATTAGTTTACAAATACAAATCTATTTTGGAGCGTAATTTGGACAAATGTACGGAATTGAATGAGAAATCAAGATATTGAAGCTAAAGTTTATTTATTTATCAAAAAGCTGTGAAACTGTACTTAAAATTATAATCACAGATTATCTCAACATTATTGTCGATAGTCACTTTTGTGCGAAACACAATAAAGTTAAAATATTGAAATTGTTTTTATTTATTACTATGTGCAAATGGTGTGTCCAGTTACTACTCGTGAAAGAGTATTAACATAGTAGTTAATTCCAGAGAAAGTAGATGGCACAACTGCTTTATAGTACATTGCAGTGAAGCTAGATTGCACCACTGCTTTTAAAACAGCTCCCTCGTTTTTTTATACTACTTGAATGAAGGAACAAGCATATATCCCACCTGATGTTAAGCGGTAACCTCTGCCTATGAACAGTGCATTTCCTCATAGGTCACGTCCACCTAGGACGTGACCTATGTGGCATTGCACTGCGCCCGCCACCCTGACACATAAAGATGAAAAGTCTCATGTGCCTGTAATTTCAACGGCACCCTTACCCTTCAAACCAGAACAATGCAAGCACTACTGCTTTGCTGCAGAAATAGGTATGGTTGTAGTACTTCCCCGGACGAGCTCTTTCACAAATAAGCTCTACTACTACTAAAAAGAGACATATTAGTTCATTCCAATAAAGCTAGAGGGCACCACTGCTTTTTGTGTAGCTTACCTAACCTAAGTTAGGTTAGGTTAGTGAATCTAGAGGGCACCACTGCTTTCAGGACTGCGCCATCTCTTGCAAGACGGTAAACATTTTAGTTCATTGTAGTGAAGCTAGAGGGCACCACTGCTTTTAAAACAGCTCCCTCGTGAAAGAGTATTACACAGTAGTTCATTCCAGTAAAGCTAGAGGGCACTACTGCTTTTTGTAGCTTACCTAACCTAAGTTAGGTTAGCTTAATTTTTTTTTTGAAGTGGGGAAATCCTTCATGGATACTCTACTGTCACGGGGGTGACAGTAGAGTTATGCCGGACTCCTACTTAGCTAAAACAACCACTATGTTCCTTCTTAACGCCTTTAGTGCTATGACTTACACTTGCGCATTCTTCCGAAGCAGGTTAGCTTACCTACTTAAGTTAGGTTAGGTTAGTGAAGTTAGAGGGCACCAATTCAGGGCAGCGCCATCTCTCGTTTAAGTCAACATCAACATTCAACGTTCGTCTCAAACATTTTAGTTCATTGTAGTGCCACTGATTTAAAACTCTCTCGTGAAAGAGTATTACCATAATATATTAGTTCATTCCTGTAAAGCTAGAGGGCACCACTGCTTTCAGGAGAGCGCCATCTCTCGTGAAAGAGTATAAACATATTAGATCATTCCAGTACAGCTAGCAGTGGTGCCCTCTAGCTTCAGTGGAATTAACTAAAATGTTGCTCCTCTTGCACGAGAGATGGCGCTGTCCTGAAAGCAGTGGTGTCCTCTAGCTTCAGTGGAATTAACTAAAATGTTGCTCCTCTTGCACGAGAGATGATGCTTCATTGAAAGCAGCAGTGGCCTCTAGCTTCGATTGAACTAAACTGTTACTCCTCTTGCACGAGAGATGGCGCTGTCCTGAAAGCAGTGGTGCCCTCTAGCTTTCACTACAATGAATTAAAATGTAACTCCTCTCGCACGAGAGATGGCGCTGTCCTGAAAGCAGTAGTTCCCTCTAGCTTCAGTGGTATGAACTAAGATGTTGCTCTTATCGCACGAGACATGGCGCTGTCCTGAAAGCAGTGGTGCCCTCTAGCTTCAGTGGTATGAACTAATATGATCCTCCTCTTGCACGAGAGATGGCGCTTTATTGAGAGCAGCAGTGCCCTCTAGCTTCGATTGAACTAAAATGTTACTCCTCTTGCACGAGAGATGGCGCTATCCTGAAAGCAGTGGTGCTCTCTAGCGTCTCGGGATTTAATTAAAACGTTACTCCTCTGGTACGAGAGATGGCACTGGCCTAAAAGCAGTGGTGCCCTCTAGCTTCAGTGGAATGAAGTAAAATGTTGCTCATCTTGCACGAGAGATGGCGCTGTCCTGAAAGCAGTGGTGCCCTCTAGCTTCACTGGAATGAACTAATATGTTACATAAAACAGCTTTCACTCACCTACAACCTACTAACCTACTGTTTGAGAAATCTGCAACCCAATGCTGCCGCATCAGAAGATTAATAAAACCAGATGGCTATGAATTCATTATTTATTAGAAATTCAGACAGTATAGGATAAACTCATTAGTCTTTCAGAAATACGTCATGTTTTATGAAATAAAAAACTACTAATGATGAAAGACAAAATTATATTCTACTTCTCTTTAAATGCATAATTAATAAAAACTTAGGTATACTCTAAATGCGTCATATATTGAAACGAACACGAAATGGTCAGTCCGGAAAGAGTACGCGCGGCGAAAAACGGAGCTAGTTTTACATTAAATTTCATTTTTATATGGTAAACAAACACAGATCTTTTTTATATTATGTGTGTATTTTGCTAGCAACACAAAATAGTTAATTCATCAGTGCAGCGCCTTTATCAAACGGCTATTCTCTTTCCGCACTGACTACATTTTAAAATAACTGGGTGTTAAGTCATTAAGAATAACAATATTATTTTTATAGGAACCATTGATCAGGATTATCTGTTCACAAAAAAAACCCAAAATAACTGTTTCCTTTAACAAATAAAACAAACATTGCGCCGCTTGGCTGAAATAATAACCTATTATTATAATAAATGCGAATGTTGCATGTCAATTAAAAATAATCTTTCAGTTCTTTCATATAAAAACTATTATTATCTTATTTCATATAACTTACGAAGAAATTTGGACCAAAATTTAGTTGGGGTTCGCACGCGTGGTGTCGGGATAGAAAGCAGCCCCTCCCTACCTCCTCACCCCTCCTCCCCAGCATCCATCATCACACCAAATATCATCAAAATCCGCTTAACCGTTAAGGAGTTGTCTGGCACTACACGACCGCAGCCGCGGGCGGTAGCTTGTAAAACAGTCCGGTAAATCAGGGATAATGTAGCTTCCTGTTAGTTGAAGTATTTTTGGAATCGGATCAGTAACTCCGGAGATTACTTCCTACATCCTAACTATGAAACAAACTAAAGTGAATTTTATTGACTTTAATCATACTTGAATTCATTTTCATATGAGGATCAAACTTCGTTTTGTATGGAGCAGGCGAGCGGTATACTTCCCGTGAGCGTCTTTTACGTCACATATCTTGCTCCGTAGTACTACCATGAGTCAACACATACTCGCTAGTGACTGTAGTTACAAAGAACATGGGCAACTCCCCATACATTGTTTGACCCAACTTTTTTGACTATCGTAACGTTGAGATACTTTTGGTTATCATACTAATATTATAAATGCGAAAGTTTGTGAGTGTGTTACTTCTTCACGCTGAAACGGCTGGACGGATTTGCATGAAATTTGGAAAGGAGATAAATGGACTCCCGGAATAACACATAAGCACATTTTTATCCCGATATTCCCACGGGATCGAGACTTACGCGGGTGAAACCGCGGGGCGCTGCTAGTTGATAATATATGTTAAGATAATGAAAAAGCTAATTTAATTTCTTGCATAGAAGTTGTGGGAACTTAATGAAGCTTGTTGCGTTTTGTTTCACGCAAATCCAATGAGTTGATTTATCCAATTATTAAGAACAACTTTTGATTCGCAGCTTCTAAAAATATAAAAGTTCTTTAGAATAATTGGACAAAAAAACAACATTTAGAACCGTACAGTACGGTTCTAAATGTTGTTTTATTGTCCAATTATTCTTGGACCCCCCTTCATGGAAGTAATTAGTACGGTCCGTACTAATTACTTCCATGAAGGGGTCCTGGTTCATTTATTTTTGACCTGGGTCAGTGGTTGCCCACCTTCTTTGTATCAAAACTTCTACAGCGCCTCTAGCGGATACTTGGGGTACTAAACTGCTTAGTATGAGCCGGTTACGTGTTGTAAACTACACTGCAACGACTATAGTTTGCCTTCTCATTTCCATAGAATGTGGTTCCATGAGTTACAAATTTGACAGATGTCATAGTAACGTACACTACAGTCTAGCGCTTAACTGAGTCAGTCCCTGAGGTATGGGAGCGGTACGGGAGGGGTGTTTTCGTCTCAAATTATCAGATGACATGTGACATAATGTAACGAAACCACCCCTCCCGTACGGCTCCCATAGCTCATAGGCGCTAGACCAGGAGGGCAATTATCGGATTGTAGAGATTATCTCTAAATTAGAGATAATGTCGAAGCGTGAATGTCTACGTAAAATGTCACAATAACCGTCAAATCGTATTCGATTTGAATGATTTTGGTCGAATTATGTCTATTTGGACATCACGAGAATAGCAAATTAAGATTTTATTCAAAATTCGCCATATTTTTTCGACATATGTCGAATTCGACTTAATCTCTAAAGCACGAGAATTGCCCACGGGGATTGCTTAGTACGAGAATTTGATAGTATTAAAAACTATATGCAGTTTCGTTTCCTTCAATACATTGACTGACAGCGTCCGTCCTTAGTTTTCTCCTCGTTTCCGCTAGGGGCGCTGCAAGTAAATGTATGGAAGGAAACGAAACTTTTATTTTGTCTGTAATTCGTATTCGGTTCCCACGATACAGCACGTGAGCCTAGTGTGGGGCCATAGCTATAAATCCGAAAATGCCTTAATTTGAATTGTTTAATATCTTTTTCTCGGTGTCCTATTTATTAGTTGTGTTTTAGCAAAATAAATAAAAATATAGTTTCTAAAACCTTCAAAACTCGTACTAACCCCCCTGTAGTAGAGTAAGACAATTTAACTATGACAACTCATGGTAGACCTACAAGTACGAGGCGCAAGATACGCTCTGAGTGTTTTGGCACTAAGAGGTGCAGGGGACAGTATAAGGCAGTGATCGTTCGGGAATTCATAAAGGCTTTAATTTGTGTACGTGAAATGAGTAAGATCCGGAAACTGCATACAACCGCGTTGATAAGGCTCCTAGTCCAAACTAGGATATAGAGTAAACAAAAAAAAAAAATATGGCAGCTTCCCAATGGAAACTCAACTCTATTGCGTATAAGCCATAGCCGCATTTACTTTCCGAATGTAGAGAGCGTTTCCTTGCACTCTTGAATATTTTTTTTGAGGCGTTCTGTAGTTGCCGAGGTTTGCTTCTGGCCGAGCAGTCGTTGGCAGCTGGCGATGGTGGTGTAGTATCCGCAGACATTGTGGAGGATCCTGACGACGCGGTCTCCGCACACGAACAGATACTTGCCGTTTACGTCGAACTTCATGTATGTTATGATTCCTGGAAAGAGAAAGAAAGGATTTAAATACAATAGAAAATACATTATTGTAAGCACTAAGTTAACAACAATAAAAACTAAATAAAACTTATAATAATGACGATTCGAATTATTTGTATTTATTGAATAGGGCAATTTAGAAGCGTATTTCTTCTAAATTGCGATTTTGGTTTCTCAGATTGCATCCATCTTTTATCCATTTTTGTTAGCAGTCGAGCTTTTTTGTGTAAGAGTTCGTCCGGGGAAGTACTACCACCATACATATTTCTGCCGCAGTAGTGCTCGCATTGCTGTGTTCTGGTTTGAAGGATAAGGATGCCGCTGAAACTGTAATTTCAGCGGCATCCACATGAGACTTTTTATCTTTATGTCTATTGGTGGCGGGCGCAGTGCAATGCCACATAGGGCGTGTCCTAGGTGGACGTGACCTATGAGGCAATGCATTTTTAAAGGCAGAGCTTACCGTTTAACTTGAGGTAGGCCATATGCTAGTTCCGTCATTCATACAGTTAAAAAAAACTAGTCTAAAATATCAATTTACCACAGACAGTTGTAGACAGTTGCTGTTTTTCGAGATTTTCTGTCACTTTTCGTTTCGCAAACGCTATTCTGTCAGTTTCTACTTAATTGAACTTTAATGAGTTAGATAGTGAGGTAACTAATCACCTGAAATCAGAGTTTGTGCGATACACCGGCGAGTGATGAATGAATTATAGTGCGGCCGTACAGTTAATGAGGTAATGAATAAAGAACGAAAGGGCTTTCACGTGGCATTACAGACGTGGCCGATCGATACTGAAACGCCTCGAGGCTGTTCAATAATTCAATGCGAGTTGTTGTGACCTCAGCCCACGGTATATAACATCAATGACGTGCCAAGAGCAAATAAAGAAATGTAGTTTCATAATTCTTTGTTGATTTTTGTTGCTCAAACATACCTAAAGGGAGTGGCCTGTTGTCCCTTGACCCCAATTTTTCTGTTCTGTGAAGGTTCGCCTGCGACGCAGGAGGTTGCTGGTTCGATTCCCGCCTCGGAACAAATTTTTATACGGTCTGCAGTTAATTGTTCAGGGTGTTCTGGGTATTTTCTATGCATAATAACAAATATCTATCTATGTAATGTCTTGGTTATCTAGTACCCATAACACAAGCTCTGCTTGGACTAGATAATGTTATGTGAACTGTCCAGCATTATTTATTTATTTATTAAGATATTATTATAGCAACTGTTTTTCAAAGTCTAATGCACGCACTACGCTTACAACACAGGTCTACATAATACATAACGTCTTGGGGTTGGCGCACAGTGCCGGCACGGCACGGCACGGCATGGCAGGTTGTGCTGCGGTATCTCGCTGAAAGGCCAGCACAACTTTCAACTAGTTTAGCAATCATAATTCCTCGACATAAAGTGACCCATACGTCTCGCGGTATGCAATGGCGCGCCGCGGGAACCCGTGGAATGAAACGGCATAACAGGTCATCCCGCGGCATCGTGGTATCGAAATAAAGTAACATGAATTCTAAACTCATTGAATTAAGATTCAAAATAACTTGATTAGTAATAAAATCCTTTGCCATGCCATGCCGTGCCACGCCGTCAGTGAGCGCCGGCCCTTAGAGGGAAAACTTCATGGAAAAGATCAACCATAGGTCCCGCGCCAAGGTTACACCGTCATTCTTTTGAATATCATTTGACATAGCTAAGTCGATTTGTTAGCCATTCGTCCTACATGCAGTTAGTCCAAGTCGCGGTTTGTCCAGTAAGCGTTTGGTCCAATACGCAGTTAGTCCTAAAATCTGGACGAACTGCAAATTCACTTGGTAGCAGTTGGTCCAAATCGGAGTTCGTCATATTTACAGTTTGACATACCGGTAGCCCACCGTAAGCCCAGTCCGTCTCATACGCAACTCATCTTATGTATATAAAACAAAGTCGTGTTAGTTACACCACTTATAACTCAAGATTGGTTGGACCGATGTTAGTTATCTCTTTTTTAGTGGATTCTTCTCCGCTCCGAAGAGCAGAATAAGTAATAACGGGGGGGGGGGGGGTATTCACCGGGGGCTACCCGTGCGAAGCCGGGGCGAGTCGCAAGTAAGTAATAAAGTAGAAACAAAAAATGTTCCTAAGCAACTACAAGTGACAGGATGAACACATATACAATTTTGAGTTGTGTTTAAAGTTATAAGTTTTATCAAACACTGTTAAACCACTCATTTAGAACATAAAGCTCCAAGATAAGCTGCAAATTGGACTGGACTTAGGGTGGGCTGCCAGTATGTCAAACTGCAAATATGAAGAACTCCGATTTGGACCAACTGCTACCAACTGAATTTGCAGTTCGTCCAGGTTTTAGGACTAACTGCGTATTGGACCAAACGCTTACTGGACAAACCGCGACTTGGACTAACTGCATGTAGGACGAACGGCTAACAAATCACTAAGTCTAAGTATATATCAGTCTATGGTGGCAATAAAAATTCAAGATAGCCTACTATTCGCTGACACCGTGACACCTTACACCATAACATAAACATGGAAGTAGATAGCAGGCAGAGAAAACAGGCGCCATAATTGTTGAATATTGTATTATAATAAATACATGTACGCCTAGTTGCGGCCAAGGCTTTTATAGAATTGTTCCCAACATGGAGCTCGTTTCCCACTGGTCTTCTTTATTTGATGATTTTTATAGTGAAATTAGGTGCTACTAGGTAGGTCCAACTTCGTGAAAGAGGTCAGTCGACGAATCCAACAGGGATGTGCAGCGTTCGGGAAACTACGCCATATCTACCCCCCACGGATACCGCATTGCCTAAAGAACGGACGAAAGTCTTGTTGCCAGTGATGACTTACGGCACTGAGACGTGCCCGCTAACTATTGGCCACCTAGCAACGCTCAGAGTTGCACAGCGGGCTTTGGAGAGAGCTATGCTCGAAGTTTCTCTACGTTGTAGAATCCGAAATAAGAAAATCCATAGAAGAACAAAGATCACCGACGCTCGTAGAATTAGCAAGAGTAACTAGTATCGAAAAAGAAGTTTTTTTTTCTTCTACCTCAACTGGTTATGAGCTTCCGGTTTCGTGCGCGGCCGAAGGGGATGAAGTGGCAATGGGCAGTTCTGCCAGCTATATGACCGGCCCATTGCCACTTCATCCGTTGAGGAAAAAATGTCGTCGAGTGGCGACCCAAACCGAGATGATTTATAATGGAGTTTTATAATTCGACAAAATACAAGGAAATGTTAATTTGTGAGCTCATGAAAAGTCGACTCAAGTAGGTAGGTATTGAAGTAGATCATTCATTTTGAACGAGCGCAGGTAAAGTGAACTGGGGCAGAATGATTCTCCGCATAATGAATGACTAATTTGTTGAAATCACACATCCGTCGAGTGTAGAATTACCGTACTCATAAAATTACATAATCTTCCACTGGCGATTTTTACAACTGTTTTGACACTTACTATCTGAGATATAAGGTTGAAAATGATGAAAATGTGTGAAGGCTCATTAGGTCAAGGTTCGCGAACTGAGCTCGAAATACATAGCTCGCTGTTGTCACACAGGAAAAGCTTGTAAGACAATACAATATAAGAGTTTTCAATGGCTGTGTTTTACTATAAAATCTGGTTTGTTTTAAATAGAAGCGAAACTAAACATGACTACAACGGGTACCTATCAGAAGTAGTTTTTTTGTTTTTTTGTTTTACTACTTGAATGACGGAACAAGCAGATGACCCACCTGATGTTAAGCGGTAACCTCTGCCTATGAACAGGTACCTAGTAGTAGTTTAGAACGTAAATTACATACATGGTTTTTTTTAATACCTACGAGAATAACAAACAGGGTTATCGCAGCAAAGTAGTAGTAGGTAGTAAAGTAGTAGTAGTATCAAAGTTTTAGTAGCAGTAGAGTTTTTTTGTGAAAGAGTTCGTCCGGGGAAGTACTACCACCATGCCTATTTCTGCCGCAAAGCAGTAGTGCTCGCATTGCTGTGTTCCGGTTTGAAGGGTAAGGGTGCCGGTGAAATTACAGGCACATGAGACTTTTCATCTTTATGTCTCAGGGTGGCGGGCGCAGTGCAATGCCACATAGGGCGCGCCCTAGGTGGACGTGACCTATGAGGTAATGCACTGTTCATAGGCATAGGTTACCGCTTAACATCAGGTGGGCCATCAGCTTGTTCCGTCATTCCAGTAGAATAAAAAAAAAAGGATATTTATTTTCTGTTTTTTTTAAATAGTTTTTTTCGTAAGTGTTTCCTTCTGAAGGTTTTAAATAATGCCCACATCATAGTCGAACCCAGGGCCGACAAGCTTGTTTATTCATAACAACCTGATAGGATAACAGAAGTAATCGAGTCATGGTGCTCCAGTTCAAAATCTAGATGAGGCTACCTCAAAGTTGAAATTTTGTCGACCTCTGTGGCGCAGAGGGCGAAGGTTCGCCTGCGACGCAGGAGGTTGCGGGTTCGATTTCCGCCTCGGAACAAATATTTGTACAGCATGTTCTAGGTATTTTCTATGTATAATAAAAAAAACTCTATGTATTGTAATGTATTGTATTAAGTATATCAGTTATCTAGTATCCATAACACAAGCTCTGCTTAGCTTGGGGCCAGATAATGTTGTGTGAACTGTCCAGCATTATTTATTTTATTTATTTAAAGAGTTGAGTAAACGTCAAGTTAATGATGATAAATACCTACAGCAATAAATAAAGTGTCAGCGCATTTTCTTTTTTCTCCATTACTAGTCGTCTTCCAATATTGATGACTGTCACAGACTTTCACCATTAATGCTGTGATGGGCACACTGTCGGTACTGGATAGTACCTTATCAGCTTACAGCTTAGGAAGTCTACTATTCTGTACATAAATATGAAGCATAAGTTTTACCTGTGGGGTACCACCATGAATGTAATAAGTACATGGATTGAGTGCTAAAATAGCCACTAATTTTATAAAGTGTTCCTTCTTACTCCTATCCTAGAAGATAGCTTGCTATCTTATGTTAGAGAGAAACAAATATATTGTCACACGACAGTCGTTTTTCCGTTCGTACCCTGAATATTGGTACCATGAATGTATATCTTCCTAGATTGGTACCATGAATGTAGTAGTAATTGGTACCAAGTGTGACATTTGGCCTGGTACAAGTTACACAAATAACAGATAGATATATGCTTGTCTCATTCTAACACATGAATACATTCACATAAAAGAATGAGACTAGTATAATCGAATCCGGTTTGTTTATAGCCTTATTTCCATGTAGTACATCTTCCTAGGGTACCAAATGATATGTTTGAACTTTTTTTTGTCTCCGCCATCTTTATGACGTCACAGTTTGCATCTCTGCACGCTTGTCATCTCATATATTTGTGATAAGTACCAACCGCTTACCAACAGGGCCGTATGCTTGTTTGCTACCACGGTAGAATAAAAAAAAAAAACCACCATATCCGAGATGATTTGACCGGAAAGTTCTGAAACCTCATTTTGCCGACCTAAAATAAAAATAATTGGTGAAGTTTTTGTTTTTCTGTACTAGTATTTTCCAGTTAAATTTATTTTACGTTATAGGAAGTTAACAAAGTGAAGCCTCGATAAATCGAAACTCAAGGGAAGGTTGTTCGATAGAGTCACTATTGAAGTGGGTTAATTCAATAAACTGAACTATCGGCTGATAAATTCAATTTGCTGCGCTCGCTTAAAGGATCGAATTTCCTCTAACAATGTTGGATGCAACACCGCCCACGCGCTTAGGCAATTTCCTTTACGAAAGCTTGCGCTTTGAAGGCTGTGATTTTATGCGAGGTTGTGGATGGTAAGTGCTGTCAGTGCCAACTTTTATCAATGCCTTCTTGGGAATCACTGACCGCTGAATTATCTTACCCACTTCATAGCCATATACAGTGTGTCCCACGGCCATGCTACTTGGAGGACAAGTACTTTAAATATTGAAGTAAGGAAGTTTAACATAATGGAGACTTTCCTTTATTTTTTAAAGTCAGTAATACTGCTTTCAAGGATATTAAATAAGTCACTTGCCTAAGCAGGGACTCGAACCAGCTGAATAACGGTGATGAAGTTGGAGTCATAATAATAAATAAATAAATAATGATGGACAGTTTACACAACATTGACCAGCACTGAAATAAACTTTTTATACTTTAAGGTAAGCAGAGCTTGTGTTATGGGTACTAGATAACTGATATACTTATACAATTTACATAGATAGATATTTTTTATTATACATAGAAAATACCCAGAACACCTTGAACAAATATCTGCAGATCGCACAAATATTTATTCCGAGGCGGGAATCGAACCCGCAACCTCCAGCGTCGAAGGCGAACGTTCGCCCGCCGCGCCACAGAGGTCGTCAAATGTGAGCTTTAGCTCATTGATGGTGAGGATTCCTACGGAAAGTGTGAAGACCTACTTGAGCCCTGACTTCTGGCCGAAAGGGGAGAAATTCCAGCGGTTCAAAGGCCGCCTGTCACGTGATCCCCCGGGCCGCGACGCGTCGGTGATCACACGTGGTTTAGATTAATTTATAAATAAAGTGTTTTTATATGTATATTAGTTCATAGTTCATAGTTTCTTTATTAATAACTGATTATAGTTACAGGTCAAAAATAATAATATAAAATAATGCAATAAATTGGTATGTTTCGTAATTTATTAATTAACTGAAACCATGATCAATTTAAATTAATAATAGTAAGGTACCTATCTCATAACTCCTAATACGTAAAACCTAATGAAGTAAGCTCGTTACAATCATAGAATGACTGCTCTTGAGCCTATTTATAAAAGATTGTGCCGATGGTGCATCTGTGATAGACGATTGTACACCGTCGGCCCTATCACGCGGATTAGCTTTGCCGTTTTCGTGAGCCGTCGCGGCAGCGCTCTCAACCTGTATGCGTGCCTATGCCCGTCACCGTACCTTGCATTCTCATCAAAGTTATTTCTGACATAGAGTGCTGCTTGAAACATGACAAGGTCAGGTACTATATATTATATTATATTATATATTAGGTAGTTTATATTATATTAGTTTTTATAGGTATTTATGTTGATATGGCTTATTGTTTCGGTTTAGTGTCAAGCTCAATAAGCATGAAATAAACATTTTGTATTTGAAAAAAAAAAAAAGTATTTTTATGATACCGATCGAAAGGGACAAGAGTCGATTCCTGCTCAACCTACAAATAAGGTTGACAAAGTCACATAATAGAAGAACCGTCAATAAATTACCTGAGTGGACATTTTTAGCGGTGTCATACAGCTCCCCAGTATAGGTGTCGTAAAACTCGACCGAGTTGTCGACTGACACGGCTAGCACCTCCGCGTTGGGAGACAACGCGATGTGAGGATGGTTGCCCGCCTGCGTGTACGTTCCCGTTTCTAGCACGTGCGGAGACTCGCCCTGCGTGTAGTTATTACCTGAGTGGATATTTTCAACGGTGTCATACAGCTCCCCAGTGTAGGTGTCGTAGAACTCGACCGAGTTGTCGACTGACACCGCTAGTACCTCCGCGTTGGGCGCCAGCGCGATGTGCGGATGATTGCCCCCCTGCGTGTACGTTCCCGTTTCTAGCACGTGCGGAGACTCGCCCTGCGTGTAGTTATTACCTGAGTGGACATTTTCAACGGTGTCATACAGCTCCCCAGTGTAGGTATCGTAGAACTCGACCGAGTTGTCGACCGACACGGCTAGCACCTCCGCGTTGGGCGACAGCGCGATGTGCGGATGGTTGCCAGTCTGCGTGTACGTTCCCGTTTCTAGCACGTGCGGAGACTCGCCCTGCGTGTAGTTATTACCTGAGTGGACATTTTCAACGGTGTCATACAGCTCCCCAGTGTAGGTGTCGTAGAACTCGACCGAGTTGTCGACCGACACGGCTAGCACCTCCGCGTTGGGAGACAGCGCGATGTGCGGATGGTTGGCTGTCTGCGTGTACGTTCCCGTTTCTAGCACGTGCGGAGACTCGCCCTGCGTGTAGTTAACTGGAAATTAACAAGAAAAAAGTTTTATTAAGAGGCAGACAAAATACATATAAAAAATCCGATTTGACTATTGATAGCCTCTTAAGAAGCTAGGTCCCGGAGATAAATTTATTCCCGTAGTTTATTGTACTCTAATGATGTACCTTAAAACAGTAAAGAAAGTATTACTGTTGTATATACCGTTGGAGATGAATGATAACAGACAAACAAACAACCTCTTAACCCACACGCAAGTACGGTCTGCGTGTAGCCACAGTCTGTGATGGATTCTAGCCAGCAGGTGCTAAATAGTACACACACATGGTATTGAGCTCTTCAATAAACAGTCGTACATAATCTGTTTCGAGCCAGGCCATAGAAAAAAACCTAATAACTCTACCTTGTGACTAAATATTGATGATGGTATGTTTTTAGTTTTTAATGTAACATTTTATTTGCCGGCTTAAGAATATACCCTCCGTCTCCTCCCGTGGATGTTGCAAGCCAAATAAGGGATTACATCTGGGGAATGGCATTGAGTACACAACACCAATACTGCGACCACCAATCCGCTTGCCAAGCGTGGTGATTATGGCAAATCCCCCCCATTGCATGCCATGAGGAAAGCGTCGTCCAGCAGTGGACGTCTAAAGGCTAATGATGATGATTTAATGGTTATAATAACCATGACACCGCTCTTTAAATTCGAAGGTTTCAAATATATCATCAATGTGACGGTGAAAATATGTCCTACAACAGAGCCACAACTACGTTTACTAAAGTTTACTCAAACAAAATTCCAAGCCAAGCTGGTAACAAATACGTAAAATATACATATAACATTCCGTCCGCCCCCGCGCAGTTCTACGCAAGGGCAGACGACGTGGGTAGGCAACACAATTCCCAACAGCCTCCACAATGGCTTTCCCACGCGCAGGGATAAACTACAACCACATTTCAAGCAAATTATATTTTCGACAAAACCTGCCTACGCGTAGTAAATCTTGAAACACGGTTACCCTGTCTTCTTATCGAAAGGTCGTAGGTTCGGATATGGTAAAAACGTGCAACAAAAACTAAAAACATTTCGTGTTCATATGCTCAAAATGGTAAAGATATGTGTTGAAGCCGACAAAATACTAACGTATATATGACACCCACTAATCCGCATTGGACTCGCGTGGTGGATGTGGATTACCCCATCCACTGTCAAGAGTAGGCTTGAATCAATGCAGAACGTGCCCAGGCAGGTGGCTTACCCCGTCTACTCTCAAGAGTAGGGTTGAATCCTAATGGGAATAGTAAAGGCTAATAATGCAGAACGTGCCCAGGCAGGTGGATGACCCCGTCCACTCTCAAGAGTAGGCTTGAATCCTAATGGGAATAGTAAAGGCTAATAATGCAGAACGTGTCCAGGCAGGTGGATGACCCCGTCCACTCTCAAGAGTAGGCTTGAATCCTAATGGGAATAGTAAAGGCTAATAATGCAGAACGTGCCCAGGCAGGTGGATGACCCCGTCCACTCTCAAGAGTAGGCTTGAATCCTAAAGGGAATAGTAAAGGCTAATAATGCAGAACGTGCCCAGGCAGGTGGATGACCCCGTCCACTCTCAAGAGTAGGCTTGAATCCTAATGGGAATAGTAAAGGCTAATAATGCAGAACGTGCCCAGGCAGGTGGATGACCCCGTCCACTCTCAAGAGTAGGGTTGAATCCTAATGGGAATAGTAAAGGCTAATAATACAGAACGTGCCCAGGCAGGTGGCTTACCCCGTCCACTCTCAAGAGTAGGCTTGAATCCTAATGGGAATAGTAAAGGCTAATAATGCAGAACGTGCCCAGGCAGGTGGATGACCCCGTCCACTCTCAAGAGTAGGCTTGAATCCTAATGGGAATAGTAAAGGCTAATAATGCAGAACGTGTCCAGGCAGGTGGATGACCCCGTCCACTCTCAAGAGTAGGGTTGAATCCTAATGGGAATAGTAAAGGCTAATAATACAGAACGTGCCCAGGCAGGTGGCTTACCCCGTCCACTCTCAAGAGTAGGCTTGAATCCTAATGGGAATAGTAAAGGCTAATAATACAGAACGTGCCCAGGCAGGTGGCTTACCCGGTCCACTCTCAAGAGTAGGCTTGAATCCTAATGGGAATAGTAAAGGCTAATAATACAGAACGTGACCAGGCAGGTGGCTTACCCCGTCCACTCTCAAGAGTAGGCTTGAATCCTAATGGGAAAAGTAAAGGCTAATAATGCAGAACGTGCCCAGGCAGGTGGATTATCCCGGCCACTCTCAAGAGGTTTGAATCCTAATGGGAATAGTTAAGGCTAATAATGCAGAACGTGCCCAGGAATGTGGATTACCCCGTCCACTCTCAAGAGGTTTGAATCCTAATGGGAATAGTTAAGGCTAATAATGCAGAACGTGCCCAGGAATGTGGATTACCCCGTCCACTCTCAAGAGGTTTGAATCCTAATGGGAATAGTAAAGGCTAATAATGCATAACGTGCCCAGGAATGTGGATTATCCCGTCCACCCTCAAGAGGTTTGAATCCTAATAGGAGCGGATTTTTGAAGTGAAACAATCTATTGGCGCGCCTTGGCAGAAAACCGACTCTTATGTCGTGACGGCAAACAGCATGACATACAGCATAATATACATGTTTCACATATGCCGGGCGTCCCGTGAGCAATTTTTTTATGTCAAGCATTGATAGATTTCAGTATGTCTCTAAGTAACCAAATCCATGAATTTCACGCTTGAGAATAGATTAGGGATACGCGTCTAGCCTAGACACGCGTTTAACAACAGTAAACTCGCTTTTTTGTTATCGCTCGTGCCAATTAGCCTATAATTAACATTAATACCTATTAACCTATAGTTGGCATGAAAAAAAACAAAGCAAATAAACGTATAAACTCGTGTCTATTTGTATTACAAGTGAATTCATAATCGCTTGTCATGAACCAGCCAATAAATAATAATTAATTAGGTTATGATCGAATTAGCATTACTTTGACTGCTATATTACTAGCGTACTGCATAGTGATTCGGAAATTCAATATCTACATACTTAGTTAATGTTCATTGTATGAAAATTAGCTTGAATTTAGTTTTACAACAAGGTCAAATCTGATAATGAAGTATACAAATATTTGAAGTTTGAGGTACCTAGTTCAAGGTGGAGTAGACTTATTTTACTCCAGTTGGATATCTTAGGGACGCTACCGTCTGGTAGTCATTTAGATCAGCTGAGCTATCTTAAGATAGTCTTTAGATAGCCTACAAAACATCCACTGCTGGACGAGCCTTCCCCATAGAATGCAATAGGCGGATTTGCCATAATCACCAGTGATTATGGCAAATTCTCCCATTACATTATATGGGGTAGATCTCGTCCAGCAGTGGACGCCTCACGGCTGATGATGATGATGATAATAATATAATAATAATAATAATGCTGGACAGTTAACACGGCATTATCTAGGCCCAAGCTAAGCAGAGCTTGTGTTATATGGGTACTAGATAACTGATATAATCAATAGAATATATTACATGGATAGATATTTTTTATTATGCATAGAACATACCCAGAACACCCTGAACAAATATCTGCGATCGCACAAATATTTGTTCCGAGGCAGGAATCGAACCAGCAACCTCCTGCGTCGCAGGCCAACCTTCGCCCGCCGCGCCACAGAGGTCGTCAATATGATCAATAATGATCAATAAATCAATGATGATCCTGCTGAAATAGCTGGGAGGATTTCCCATTTACGTTTTCCCCGATCTTGGGACAAGACTGTGCAACATTTGATGATGTAACTTTACATCCTAGTCACCTAGTGTGTCGGGCGGTCGGGCCAGACCCTCAGTGACGTAAAGCTTTAACGAGATTATTCATCAGTGTTTTCCAAGTATAGGTACTTTACCAGATATCCGCAGACACATATCAACGTCATAAAATGCGCGTGGATTCTCCTACTTGGAAAAAACAATAACAAAATAAAATAACAAGGCTGTGGTGTCCGTATTTCAACTACGCAAAAGTACATTTATAGGTACTATTATTTATCCTGTGGCAAAATAATGGAACCGAAACACAATCCCAAAGCGATAAGCAAGAAGGAGTTTGCACCCAATTAACGATCTACGACTTAGAAGCAAGCTTAATTACTTATTTTTAACAGACTTCAGAAACGAAAGAGTTTCTATGTTCGTCTGTATGTATTTTTGAAGTATGTTCAACAAAATATCCGCCAATTGCGAGCCAATTTAAAAAAAAACTTTTGCTTGATTGGTTATACTCCTGAGGTGGTCTCATATTCGCCAAGTCAGGATATGGTGAAATCTCAGAGAAATCCTCAAAAATTCATGACACGTACTTGTTATTTTTCATAACTTATTCAGGTGTTTGCGTCTGGACACAGCACTTTATCGATTAGGAGGATAATATTGAATTAACACACAAAAATGCGCTTAAGACTTTTTATTAGAAGCATTGAAGTCGGTTGTTTTTTTGTAAAAATATACCTATACCTGTAGATCATAAATTTATGTGGTCTCAAAAAATAAGCGTTTTACTTATATATTTAGATGTAACAACAAAAATTGAACTAATACAGTAGTCTGTGATGTAAACCTATCTTATATTGATAACAATTGGTGTCTGCGACATAGAGTAGGTACTCGATCCATGTTTTTGTTTACGTCTAACATAACACTTAAAAAAATGGTAGGTAAATAACCCAGAATCATCTAAAAATAGCGGGTTCAGTAAAACATTATCTAAAGACGTAATAGAAGCACTCAATATAATACAAACATGTTTATAATGAATGATATCATACGTCAGAACTTTGATGTCAATAATAACAATTTAGCGAATATTAGGCCAGGAGATGGCATCTACGAGTATGTATGCATCGCAATGCTTTTGTTTGATAAGTGAAGCGACACACTGGACGAAGGATACGAGGAGTATTCAAATATAGAACGACTGAGGAAACAAATCAGAAATACGCCTGGGGGCTAAGTACGAGAATTTGATAGTATTCGAATCTATATGAAGTTTCGTTTTCTTCCATACATTTACTTGCAGCGCCCCTAGCGAAAACGAGGAGAAAACTAAGGACGCTGTCAGTAAATGTATTGAAGGAAACGAAATTTCATTCAGTTTCGAATACTATCAAAACTTGTACTAAGCCCCCTGTTGAGATTACCAGACGAGACTTGTTTTGCAACGCACGATAGTTACCGCAAGTTACGAATAGTTTGTCTGATTTTCGAAATTTCGAACAACATTCTGTGATTTTAAAGTTGAATTTTGTATTTGAATGAATGGCGGAACAAGCAGATGGTCCACCTGATGTTAAGCGGTAAGCTCTGCCTATGACAATGTATTACCTCACAGTCACGTCCACCTAGGACGCACCCCATTGCACTTCGCCCGCCACCCTGAGACATAAAGATGATAGTCTCGTGTGCCTCTAATTTCACCGGCACCCATACCCTTCAAAGCGGAACAGAGCAATCCGAGCACTACTACTTTGCGGCAGAAATAGGTATGGTTGGTCGTACTTGGTACTTCCCCGGACAAACTCTTTCACAAAAATAGATCTATATATACTATTAACAAAAGTAAAGCTTTTTGTATAGAGTCAGTCAGATAAGTAGACCACCGCTGTCTAGAGAAATAAAATCGATTATGGCAATAGTATAACAGTAAAGTGTATTGTGGTGTGTCTGGCCTGAGAATATACCCGTCTGTCTCCTCCCAAGGATGTCATAAAAGCCAATAAAGGGCTACCTTATTGGCTTAAGGGAGGGATGGGCAGCAGCAACCACCTGAGTGGTCAACACCAATACTGCGATCACCAATCCACCTGCCAAGCGTGGTGAATAAGGCAAATCCTCCAACTGCATTCCATGGGGGAGGCCTGTTGATGATGATAGTGGTAAAGCCGCATGTATCATCCGTACGCTATAAGATAGACAGAACAAGTCATCATTCTTCATCCACGTAGAGATCACGTATCTAAAATGATGCGTATTTCGCCGTTGTGGCCTCGCTCTAAGATACGGGTGGTTCCCAAATGATCAGTCTTCGGCCACGTATCATTAGCATGGTGTGTCTACAACTTGTCGCGGTTCATCATGACAGTATCAACTGTGCGCAATTTATAACGTAATATGACAACTAATGAAACATCCAAGTTAATGGTAACGCTGGAAATGAGGCAGAGAAAACAATCGGTTTCAACCACGTATCAATCGCATGATCTCTCTACAAATTATAGAGGCGGGTCACGTCACATCACAATATGAACTGTGTGTGATTATATCGTAATAGACACCCAAATGGAACATCTGGCGAGGCTGTGTCCGTATGCAAAAGGAAATACGTTGTTGACCGACATAGATCTAATGTTCTGATTGAGTCACTTGCGAAAATCTGTTCCAAGTTTTTAGACCTTATTTTGGAGTTTATTGTTTCTATTTTTTTCTAGTGTATTTTCTCGGAATGATTGTTCCACTATACGTATTTTGAATCTCAATTTTTTATTATCAATGTTTATATCCCCGTTTATATATCTTTTATTATTTTGTCATAACTGTTCTTAGTAGAGTATATTCCGTGGTAAATGACATCACATTTCTACGAATTCTCTAAATCTATTGAAAAGCTAAGTTATTTAATGTAACGTTTTTCGTAGTATTATACCATAAGGCCAAGGAAATAACCATCATTTATGCCAATATTATGTCTTAATGGTAAAGGAAAACAATTAATACAATAGGTCTACATGTCCGTTTACGCACAGAAAACGATTAAAACCAATATTACGACCCCCAACGTCCAAGGATAAGGAACTGTTGAATGCATACGATAAAGGGCATGCAAATGTAAATACAATAAAATTAGCACTCACTCTTTGTGTGATATAGCTTCCACGTGCCATCCTTAGATATGGTGGCGATGTGTGACGTGTCCACGTCGAACGCAACGTCGTATATCCCTGACGAATGGCCCGTCAGCTCATAAGCCTTAGTCACTTGCTTGAAGTCTCCATTTTTCGTAAAACACACTTCCATAACCTTGATATCTGGGGAGAATCCAGAGGCGACGACAAACCTTCCGCAAGGCGATATTTTAGCTGAGTGAGTGCTCATGAGATAAGTGTCTAGTCGATCTAACTGTTGGCCCTTCAGGTCCCAAATTACCATGTCAGTCTTATTTGAACAAGACATCATATATTTTCCGTTGCTGGATATTCCGAAGCCGATAACATCATCCTCGTGAACCTGTAACAAGAGGGAAAAATAGACGATATACACACGAAGTAATCTCGTAAGAATCGAGCTTAATAAAGTCTCAAAAAAGTTTTTCCACTGCAGCGGGACCCACCTATTTCAAGTAGATACAGAGAACATTTGATATTGTTTTGTTATTTGTCCCGAAATATAAATGCATTAGGCCCTAACCGCATCTTTTGTTGTAAGTAAAAAAAAAAAAAAAAAAAAATTAAATAAAAAATAATAAATTAAATTAATTAAATTATTAATAAATATTAATTAAATTAAAAAAAAAAAAAAAAAAAATTAAAAATTAATAATTATATAATAATATAATTAATAATTATTAATTTTTAATTTTTTTTTTTTTTTTTTTTAATTTAATTAATATTTATTAATAATTTAATTAATTTAATTTATTATTTTCAAATCAGTATTAATACATAAATTTAATTAATTAAATAATAAATAATAATATTAAAAAAAAAAAAAAAAAAATAATAAAAAAATAATTAAATTAAAATAATTTAATTAATTTAATTTATTATTTTTTATTTTTTTTTATAATAAATAATTAAAAAAAAAAAAAAAAAAAATTAATTAATTAATAATAATTATTAATTAATATTATTATTTATTATTTAATTAATTAAATTTATGTATTAATACTGATTGTACCTAGATATATAATGTAGTTGTTTGTTTTTCCTTAATAAATAAAATAAAATAAAATAAGTTTGAAACCATAGTGTGCCTGTCTGGCTGTCTGTATATATGCTTGTTTCTTTGTTACCACGTAGCTCTGGAACCGCTCTGATTTCAATGCGGTGTTTTTGTAAGTTGTTTGCGAGACGGTTCTTAGCTATTTGGTGGAAATTGGTGCGTCCGTTACCATACAATTTTTTTTGAAAGGTATACCTGAATTTTTGCTTCAAGAATCTTCAGTTTGAGCTCAAAATTCTAGTTTTCGACAAAATCAGGTTCCAGTGTCTAATTAAACCAGCATAGGATGAATAGGATCTAGGGTGTACTCGTAAAGACGTGTTTCCATAAACGATCCGTTTTTTATTTTATTTTAATGGAACACTAATATTAGTCAGGATTTTTAATACATAAACTTTACTTGTCTTTAATGATAAAGCTCGTGGGATGATTTTCTAGAATCAATATGGATGCACCCGATAAGGTCTCAGAGCTGTAAAGACCATGAAAGACCTGTGCCACCTTACCACCTGATAGAATATTCGACCTTGTTTGAGTTCACACGAGCGCGAAATAATAAATAATTGAGCCCGCATTTGTTTTCAGCCACAATAAATGTAAACGATTCATTAAAGGAGGTCGCAAAACTAGGAAACTAACTAGATAAAATAAAAATAAAAACATAGGCAATGAAAATCGTCAGCAGTCAAATGACTGGAGGATGAAGGATGGCTGAAAGGATAATCGTCGTCGTTTCGTATGAGGTAGTGCTGGCCTCTGGTGTCAGAGTTTGTCAAGCCGCCCGAGGGCCTCTGACATAGCTTATCGACTGCTATTAATCGATAACAGCCGGGACCGACAGCTTAACGTGCCCTCCGAAGCACAGAGCGATGGAAATCCGCACATAACTTAGAAAAGTCATTGGTGCGGAGCCTAGGATCGAACCCGGTATCGTTGGATTCTGAGTTGCACTATTGAGCCATTAGGCTACCATCGCTCAAAGGATAATGATTAGAAGTTTTCATGAGCTTCTACTTTCTAGGATTGGTAATGAGAGATGCTCTTTCAAGGAGTTAAAGCCATGCTTTTGGTATTGAATCGCTATGAATCAGTTAATAATCTTGCAGGAAGTTTACTGAAAAACAAATTTTGAACCCACTTCAAACAAAGGTCAGAGACAACAAAGGTGTTTAACTAATAAGTACCCTCATACAATCCTAATGCGGAACAACTTATTTGTTGAATATTCAGTGTGTTCCAGACAAACAAACGCATCATGATTTATGTAGACGTACGAGTGTGCCGAGGAAAACGGCCGGCGAACCTTCCTGCGGCTAAAAATAATATTTCGAGGCTGCGCGTGCGACGAACCGTCAATATACTATTGGATGCATTCAAGTACAAAGCAGATTACCAGCTTCAAGATTATACAGCTCTCAACTAGATCTTACCAGCACAGAGCCGGGTACTTCAGCAACTATTGTTTCAATGTAATGAGGGCTTTTCATTATAGAATTTAAAAAAAGTAGTTCGATTTGGTTCGAGAGATGGCGCTGACTCAACTGTGGTTGTAAAAATTAACAAATGCATTATCAGTATATTCTTTGCTCGTAAACGTTATACGAACGGTTTTTAATTAGCGATTTGTTTGTTTTGTGTGATAGTAACAAAATACCACGAAAATATATCTCTATGTTGCTGACGTTGACATTTCACTTTATTTTGACAGTTAAGTACAGAGCAGCGTATATCTCTATGTTGCTGACGTTGACATTTCACTTTATTTTGACAGTTAAGTACAGAGCAGCGCCATCTATTTTCAAGGCTGTATGCATGTTTGAAATGGCCGTGAAAACCCCTCATTGTGGTACGCCGTACGACATGTGTTCTTTGGCATTGATGCGTATAGGTTTGTATCGAAATGCGCATTAGGCGCTTTGGAGGGCAGTCATAGGCATTTTTTTACGAGAACGTGTGTACAAACAATCGTATTGTTCAAGTAGGTACACGAGCTGACTGCGCAGTAATACCCGCAAATGATATGACATTTATGAATTATGTTTTAAATTATTGTAACATGTTTATAAACCTTTCAAATAACAGAACAAAAGACGGACGCATTCATTTACGTATAAATCTTACGTAAATGAAATAAATAAAACCGAGACATATCTACAAATACATAACTAAGGAATAAATATGATTGAATCGAGTTGAGGAGATATTTTAATGAGTTGAATTAAAACCATCAATAATTACAGGTGATTATAATATAGGTAAAGGCTTGGGTATAAGCTGCCTACAACCGGTGTATCCTTTTCAAAGTCACTGTCATTTTATTAATTAAAGAATCGTCTTTTATTCTTGGTGAATTTACACCTACCTGTTCCTTTATGTACAGTATCTACACGTGGTAGTTCTAGCAGCTTATTGCACAAAGGAGTATGTATGCTAACAAACTCTATATCCCGAAATGTAAACTTGAACTCTATAAACGTAATGTATATATAATGGCGGTTAAAGTTTACAATAAGCTACCGAAAGACCTAACGGATAAGCCATTTAATGGATTTAAAACTACTTTACATAAGTGGCTTTTGTTCCATTCTTTTTATTCCGTGAATGAGTTTTTGCAAAACTAAATTTGTCACTACTGACTTTGACATTATTACTATTAATATTAATTTGGAATGTATTTAATTATGACATAATGTTAATCAATTGATCAATGTGTGTGTACCAAACCAACTGAATAGATAATCAATAATTTTAATTTTAATATGTTAAATCTTAAAAATTCGCATACCTAATATAGGTTGAATTAGTGGAACTGGTTAAATATTAATAAGATCTAAATTTGTAAACCCTTTTTCTGCGAAATAAATCATTCATTCATTCATTCATTCATTTCACACTTTATAGAATAAGAGCCAGTCGGCTTAGCAATAGTCTCTTGCAATTAGTTTCAATCTATACCTCCTTTGTGTAATCGTTCCCTGATTTCATGGCTGCCAAACAAAGACTTTCTAATAACTCTACGATGGACTTAGCATCATTCCATACAATACAAACGCCAAAATATGGCATTTTTGAAAATTCGTACCCTGACAAATGAGTTCGATACACTGCCGGTTCACACTCTAGCCCTTCAAATGTGTTCAATAATCAAGCGGCCATGGACGGATAAAACTGGTCTGAATTGTCCCTTTTTATGAGTTTTGCCTGTCTCTGGGTTCGGACACTTTTTGAGCGCTGACCCGAACCCCATTTAGTATGAGGTCAATGCTGCCAAATAACTATTGGCGTGTGAGAATAAAGAATATGTCAGTCGTCACAGTTACAAATTACAATAGCAGTATCAATGTTGAAGGAAAGTTTGCGCGAGTTTTTTTTTAACTACGTGATTGACAGTTCAACAAGATGGCCCACCTGCCCCTTTATTGCGTAATTCCTAACCTACTGTCAGAGTACCTGGCTCATAGTGGGATGTCACAAATTTAGTTGTTAGGGGAGACCAGTCAAAACCGGGTACCCCGCCCAAATCGGGTAATCTCTTTAAATTTCGCGCCGCTGTCACTAGTCTGAATATGTAAATGGAGAAGGTGGGCCCAGGCGTGGAGCAATCACAGACTGTCTCACCGCATCAATGGATCACGTGGTTGCAAGGTTAATTGTCAAAAAATTATTTTGACGGTTTTGATAAAAAAAAGAAGTATTTTATGACTGCTGATTAGTTGATTTTGGTTCATGATATGTTCTTACTAGTTTAGTGATATTATCTTGCTATGGTTGGCCATTCTTATCGGTGGAGTGATTTGTCGCCTGTTGTGCCGGTTTCAAGTTTATGAGTGTGCAAAACCTAAGTATGTCTCTGGACAAGACGGGTAGGGATAAATCGGGTGCTACCCGATTTTCCCATAGCCCGTTTTTGAGCAAGTGTTTTATTAGGTATAGTATCGTTTCTTATATCGTAGATCGTCCAAAAATTCAAAAGAAATACTGCTAACGCATCATGGAGCGACAAAACAAAAAATCTCGTTATGGATGAAGCTAAAATAACGCAGCTGCTAAAAAATTGCAAAGAGAAAAAGAAGTAAACAAACAAAAGAACACAAAGATAAATGCAGTAAAGAGAAACTTAAGAGTAGATCTTAATCCTTCAACAAGTATGAAAAGACAGAAAAGAGAGATAAAAAATGAGATAAAAGGGCTAAATCCATTTTTTTTTAAACTAGCTTCGATGCCTTTTGTGCACTGATCTTTACCGAAATCCACCAGCTGAAGGCTGGATTAAATACGACGACTGTGGGATGTGGGCTCACGAAGCATGCACCTCCTCTGGTGGCAGAGGGTTATATTACTGTGGCATGAGTCAAGAACAAATGAGTGAAATTTGATTTTGTTTGATTATTGATTATAATAATTATTAATTCTAAGTGTGATAGCTACATTAAACCAAAACGTTGATTATTAATTAGATTCTAGGATCATTTCGTTGTTAAGATTGATTAATCTCACTATTTTAATCATTACCCGCTTTAACCAAAAGCCCTACCCGCTTTAGGCACCCACTCAGGGCAAAACGGGTTTATCGAAGGGTTTAGTTTTATTTTATTTCATAATGAACATTTTTTTAAACTTTGTGATTGGTTTATCCATGTTCGATAAGTAACGAACTAGTATAGTGATATTAATCAATATATATTGATTAATATCACGATTGATTAATGTCATTGACGACCTCTGTGGCGCGGTGGGCGAAGCTTGGCCTGCGACGCAGGAGGTTGCGGGTTCGATTCCCGCCTCGGAACAAATATTTGTGCGATCGCAGATATTTGTTCAGGATGTTCTGGGTATTTTATATGTATAATAAAAATAAAAAACTATGTAATATATTGTATAAGGTATATCAGTTATCTAGTACCCATAACACAAGCTCTGCTTAGCTTGGGGCTAGATAATGTTGTGTGAACCAACCCACCCTAATTTGTAAGTCAATCTTGTATTTCTCTTTATAAGCGAATGTATATTCTTTTGAGAAATAAATTTCTAAACACAACACAACTGTCCAGCATTATTTATTTATTTATATATAATCGTTGCGTGACTGACTGACTGACTGACTGACTGACTGACTGACTGACTGACTGTGGCTGACTGACTGACTGACTATCAACGCACAGCCTAAACCGTAAGTCCTAGAGACCTGAAATTTGGAGGGTACTTTCATTTTGTGGTCTAGGGGTGCATTCAGAAAGGAATTTCCGACACCCGCCCTCTAAGGGGTCCAAAATGGGGTTTTAATATACTAAAAAAAGCTCTGTATTTTATCGGACCATCGGATGTTGGTTAAGAAATTGTTCTTGTGACGGTTGCGGGCAATGTGCAAACGTTCGGGAGAGGCGCGTTAACTTACAATTAGCATCTAGATAGGTAGAGCTCGTTCACCGTAAGATTGCACCTGCGTTATACTCTTAGTCTGTGTCCGTGCCTTGGGAATAGTGACAACCATAGAAAATTTAATACTCCTTGGCATGTGCAATCTTATGGTGAATGGTCTCTAGGATACCACAAGTGGAAAACCAAACGTTCTACTACTACAACAACTAGAACATACTATTACCAAAGTGTAAAAACATAATATGACGGACTCTGTGGCGCGGGGGGCGAAGCTTGGTTTGCGACGCAGAAGGTTGCGGGTTCGATTCCCGCCTCGGAACAAATATTTGTGCGGTCGCAGATATTTGTTCAGGGTGTTCTGGGTATTTTCTATGGATAATAAAAATATCTATCTATGTTATATATTAAGTATATGAGTTATCTAGTACCCATAACACAAGCTCTGCTTAGCTTGGGGCTAGATAATGTTGTGTGAACTGTCCAGATTTTTTTTATTTTTTTTTATTTATAATATAGTCTGTGTTCATGGATAATATAATAAATGGATAAAATAATATTACGCGTACGAAGTCGCGGGTTACAGCTAGTAGTTCGATAAATATCAAGAACTGTTTTTTTTTGGCTTCCAACCTTAACTTACCCGTTTTAGCCTGGTCTCCTCTCACAATACGAACAGAAAAGTGTCCAGACTAGGCTATAAATGTCAAATTTGAAGTTTTACCGATGTTCAGTGTAGTTCAATGGTTTTGCGCAATTACCCCACTGATGTTAAGCGGTAACCTCTGCCTTTAACAACGCATTACCACATAGGCCGTCATCTAAAGCTGTATACAAAAAAAACATACGTCACGCGCCGTATGTGGCATTGCACTGCGCCCGCCACACTGAGACAAAGATGAAAAGTCTCATGTGCCTGTAATTTGCTAATGTCACACTCGCAACGGCTATGTAGACACTTAGACAGCATTGCTTTTAGAAACTTAATAAAAAATATAACTATAGGATCAGAGCATTCCTTTCTGCTTTGTACCGAATGACCTTTTATTGAATTCTACAGTTCCAGTAAACTTAAATAAAGTGACGCGAACTGGATGACGCAAGTCCTTCTTATATTTCAGTAATGTTTACTGGAAATATGGAATCAATAACGTTAAACCCGTTTATCGCGGTAATTAACCTGAATCAAGTTTGGTACATCTGTACCCAAACAACTTGCACAGGAAAATATAAAACGGGATAAATACTTTAAAAGATTTCACATAATACATAATGCTACATAATTGGTGAACTCTTTCGAGCACATGATGGAGACAAAGAGTACATAAACGCTCATTATCAGCTTATTATCACAGGTGGGACTCAAACTTACTTTGGTCTTGAGAGATAATTGTATACGATACGAGCCATTGCACAATTTGGAATTTACACTCAATAAGTGCGAATCATCGCTATATTTGTAGTTTTTGATTCTATAACAGGTAGGACTTAGGACATCGACGACATGACAAATTATACAAAATATTTTTGAGGGTCTGGGTATGTTTTCTATCAAACAGATGACATGTCATAATATTATTGTATTGTTGTATCATATTGTCTAATCGATGTAGATTACCAGTTTGCTGTTCATTGCGCTGCGTGTTTTAGCTTTTTTTCAAGAGGAGACTAAATATTCTGCGACACGGTTTTAAACCTTAGTGTAGGTTCTGCACATCATAAAACGTACTTTCATAGTTAACTAATTTTCAATTTCAAAATTAGACTAGATTATAAGATATATATAAATGCGGTAAACTAACGTGTTTATTCTCTTTTTGTAATTGTTATGTCTCTTTTATTTTGTCACAAATGTATGTATGTCCAATTTTTGAACATAAATATTATGATTATTAAAAAAAAAACACTCAGCGCAATGAATAGCAAACTGGACATCGAAATTAAACTTCAGTCTATTACACAATATGACCGCAGATATCGCCTTCAATTACCAGTTTGCAGTACATTGCGCTGTATGTTTAGAATATTTATAAATTTTGCAAAGATGCTAAAACACGCGGCGCAATGTATGTAGACAATAGGAGGACAGGTTCCTGCAAGCCGTTTTAACAGGAGACGCGGTTTGTTGTACATGTTTGCGGTATGTTTTTCATGATCTTATTCCCCAGTTTTCTTATTCAAAACTTGTCAGTATTTAACTTATTTTTAAGAATTTATTTAAGAAGCACATACACGAAAGTCTTACACTTAAGAAGGTAAAGACAACATCATGGAACTCGATAGAACATGATCACAAGAAAGGAGAGGTGGCCGATGGACCACTTCTGCTACAAGCCCGACTACCCACACGAAAGCAGGCTCATAGTCTGAAGACTGATTGCAGATGAAAACAAAACAAAAAAAAGGACTTTATCTAAGCCTGTGTGTTTTCTTTTTATTAGTTGTTTTTTTTATATAATTCATTAATGTAAAAATAAATCATAGGAGTATCCTAGTAGGATTATAAGGTACAAAAATATTTGCCCTAGTGTTATTATCCAGGGAGGTAACAGGGGAATTCGTTTGTATGGAAAAAAACACAGCCCGCATTAAGAACAATAAAAGTCACAAACGATGCTAGAAGATTGCAACGCGCATAATCGCCTTGAAATACAGAAACAACTCCAGTAAAGCTAAACAATGTTTTAGTGGTTGCAGGTGTGGCGCTTATGTATTCTTTACAGTGACCTATAAACATAAAATTTAAGTGACGTCAGTGGAGCGAGACCTTTATTATAAGTTTTGCGGTCAATGGTAGGTTTTGTAACAAAACTTGTTTTCTTCTCGCAATGAGTTAGTCATCTGATTCATATTTCAAAATCCTTTAAACTGACTGTTTGGTGTACATTTGGGAAATTACCACGGACCAGTGGCCTAATTCAGTGGTTTGTCATTGATGTTTCGTGGCTAGAGTTCCGTAGAAGGGGCGCTGTTGTTCCACGAAGCGGGAAAAGTGATTTTTGCTTACCCTTCACCACCGATGAAGAACTGCTCAGATGGTAAAAGAAAGTGCAATAGAGATAGTTTTGCTGTTAAATCTTTTAAGCGTAGCCGCGTAGAAACCGTTAAGAAAATAGAAGAAGAAAATTCTAACAATGCAAGCAATGAAAAGGATTGCTATAGACTAGAAGTGCTACTTAAGACTGCTGGCAGTCAAGTGCCTGGCAACTCTGCCAAAAGTATACATACCGTATACCGATACCGTACACTCTTGCACTAATTTGTCGTATAATATATACCTACATCAAATTAGTAAAAGAGCTTCGTGCTCTAAGCAAAATGGCTCAAGTTACACGCTATTATTGGTAGTTTTTCCTTGACTGTCGTGGAAAGATACTAGATAAGTTTTTAAACAGAATCGTTAAACAATAATAAAACGCGGGATATCATGATCACAACTTTCTCGAGAGCAAAGGTTATGTTCATTAATGGAATACATAATGCGTGTGAAACTTGAGAGCTGTTCTCGAGAACTCATTTAAACGTGATTCGACGTGCGTATCTTGATACAAACTGAATGAAATACATGTTTAACCAAACAATCGGAAGGTATACATTTAAATATCTCGAGGCACACATATTATTATTATGAGCCTGTGGTGACTCACTGCAGGGCAAAAGCCTCCCTTCCCTCCTTCCATTCGTGTCTATTGTTGGATAATTGGGACCAATCCTTCAAGTATGAGTCCAGCTCATCCCGCCATCTCCGTCTGGGCCTTCCACGTGGCCGTCGTCTGTTTGGGATCCATTCTGTGTTTGGGAGCGTATTTTCGAGTTCCTTATTCGGTCAGTATACATAACATACATAGCTCCATTCAAATGATGATGAGAGGACCATCAGGCCTATATTGGTTAGTCAAAATAATCTGGTAGAATTTGTGCAAAACAATTGTAATTAGAGGTTCATTGTCGAGTTCCCAAGGTTGTTCACTTTGAGCAATATGACGAAACGATCGGCAGACGGGCGTGAATGGCATTGGACACGTATACCTAAATGAATAGTGACTAACTGCTTCAACATCTTAATATACCGGAAAGGATTCCATTGCTCGACTTTTTTGTGCACATCTTAACAGCCGATGAACAGGTATCGGCAGGTATATTGAGGCAATGGTCACAAGCATTAGTTCAGAAGTTTGACCTTACGCTTGCGAATGAATGACCCAAAGTCCTGCTTCGTCGTTTCAAAGAGATATAGGTTTGTAAGGAACGTTAGAGGTCTTTCCAACAATTATTTCCATCCTCAGTCAGAATTCAAAGCTATATTCGTAAATAAGAGAACAAAATATGAACACGTCTAATTGAATTCGTCGTTCATTGAATTGAATAAATATGAAGTACCTATAAGATTTCGTTGTCCATGTAACTTGAAACCTGATCGAATCAACCTACCGTGGGAAACTGCCATACAAATTACAATTCAAAGCCGATTCATTAGATACAATTGTTTACAATAATCGAATAGTATCGCTTAATTACGTAGTTAAACGAAATGACATCATAATCAGAACATACATCATCAGAAAAAACAAAGGAGCAAGTAGCATTATGATCTTTGTATGTATTGCATTGAACATCTTTGCGATAAATGCGAGTACGTGATTAATTTCACGTCAATAAAACAGCCATTGTTCTCAGAATCTCTGTGCTCTATCTCGTTTCGACCCAAGGTACACAGGGTTACGTAATTTTGCGAAATTTCACAATCTGCTATCATATATTTCAAAGTATTACGTTCAGTTTGCACGCAAGTCTTTTTGAAGTCTTGACCCCAATTAGGCTTCCTAAAATATTTTTAAAACGCGATTGTTACTTCTGATTCTTGCTGTGAGTGAGATAAATAAAATAAACAGCATAATCAAACTGTTTACACACAATTCGAACACTGCAGTCTAAACAAACAAAGCCACTTCACAATCTTCTTTAATTCAATAATGCACAAATCCTCGTCTGCCTGCTGTCTGTTGGTATGGCGTGCAATCGCGTTCAAAATTATTGTTAGATTTTTATTATTATGACCACAGGTCAGGCTAGTTCTACTATTCTATATTACAGCAGCAGCAGCTGAAGCAGTTCAATTTGTTTTTCGAATTTTAACATCACGAGTAGCTACAGTTTTAAGATTAATTTTATGGATCTCTATGAAAAGTTAAATCTTGCTGGTTTGTAGGGATTTGCGAAGGGCTTTAAATAGAGTATAAGGTGATCTTAGGGGTATGTTGGGGGTTTTAGGTGTTTTTTGGTATAACGAAAAACAAATTGCGAATCCAAATTTAGTTTTTGTATGCAGATAATGAAGAGCGCCCTTGGATTTGTTGAGAAACTCATTAAAACCATTTAGAAAAACAAATATCGATATTCGGGATACCGAATGCAAAACTTATAAGCCCTGAGGTGGGCTGTCTGGGCTCTGGGTACCTGTACTAATATTTATTCTGTGCTCTAGGGCCCGATCGCAGCTCAAACGGTCGAACGTTCGAACTTTACCTACGTCTGATTGGCCAATTTTGGCAGCGTCGCCACAGATTAAATAATTGTAACTACGCCAACGGCAATGGTTTGATTCTGGTGAATACGTTAAGGTGGATACTCACGCTTGCAGAGCGAAATTCAATTTTTTTGGTGTTTTTTGCCCATTACAGCAACACTTCTTCAGATAGCGAAAGTTGAGTTCGCAAGAACTAGGAATCTTAACACACATGTTTTAATTGAAAGTATCTCATAAATATCATCAGTGTAGCTACGATACCCCTAAATGTTTAGTCTCGCGAACTCAACTTTCGCTATCTGAAGAAGTTTAGTGTTGATGAGCTATAATGGGCAAAAAACACAAAAAAAAAAAGTTTCCTTAAACATTAGCGCGATCCAAGCCCTGTCATTTCGAGATGTATACAAAAAAAAAGCGGCCAAGTGCGAGTCGGACTCGCCCATGAAGGGTTCCGTAGCAGCAAGTAACATAATATAAAAGTTCTTGGATGGATTACGATTTATGACGTATTAAAAAAAAACTACTTACTAGATCTCGTTTACATGGTAATGTACATCATATTTGTTTTTTAGTTTTATTATTCTCTTATTTAAGAAGTTATGGGGGGGGGGGACACTTTTTACCACTTTGGAAGTGTCTCTCGCGCAAACTATTCAGTTTAGAAAAGAATGATATTAGAAACCTCAATATCATTTTTGAAGACCTATCCATAGATACCACATGATGTTTTTTTTTTATTAGTTTCAGTTTAAGTATTTATTTAGTAACCCCAAAAATTTACTATTTTTTTTCTATTTTTTTGTGAAATTCTTAATGCGGTTCACAGAATACATCTACTTACCAAGTTTCAACAGCCTAGCTCTTATAGTTTCGGAAAAAAGTGGCTGTGACATACACGGACAGACAGACAGACAGAAAGACAGACAGACAGTCAGACAGACAGACAGACAGACAGACATGACGAATCTATAAGGGTTCCGTAATTTTTGGTTACACTAAAAACGACTTCGGGTTCGCCTCCATCGAGCATTAATTGGTGCTTCTGTCGGTGAGTCACCTATATTTTGAACAGTGTCAGGTTCATTGCCTGCTATCAGGTGTCGATAACTTATTTATAACAAATCGTTGCCTTGTTCGTACGTTTTATTGTCAGAAAATACATCCGTATCGTCAGGTAGTAGGTACTTACCTACCTACTAACTAATGTCTTGGTTCGTTTTAGCCTTGATGAGTCAAAGTCGAGAGGACGTTAAACTCCGCGATATACGAGTAGACATACATATTTGCATTTCGTAGTTCCTTATTCCATTGTGTGCTCTGGGCACAAGACAACTTTGACCGTTTTTGTTGATTGAATTTAAAAAAAATTGGCCGGTGATTAATGTATTTCAGTAGGTTGAATTTTGGAATCAATTTGCTTTTGAACCTTTATAGTACAGTTTTGCCCAAAATATAAGTCCGATCGACTGTTTTCGTTTGCGCAGATAAGCGCAGACTGATATCCGACAGTAGCCGAACGTATAGTATAGCTCTGTCCCGCTATATAGTTCTGTCCCGCTCACATCTAAGAGTCGACTGATGAACAAGATAAATAAATAAATAATGCTGGACAAGTTTACACAACATTATCTAGCCCCAAGCTAAGCCAGAGCTTGTGTTATGGGTACTAGTTAACTGATATACTTAATACAATATATTACTTAAATAGATATTTTTTATTATACATAGAAAACACCCAGAACACCCTGAACAAATATCTGCAGATCGCACAAATATTTGTTCCGAGGCGGGAATCGAACCCGCGAAGATGCCGCGATTTTGCCGCGAAATCCATTAACCAATAACAGCGCAAGATTTTGGCGCGCGTTTGGTATGGGTAGAACGAAGGCTGTAGAAATTGGTCTACGGCGCAGAGTACATCGGGGCGACTTATATTTTGGGTAAAACTGTACAATCGAACATAATCCATAATTAGTTATGTATTAAGATAAACTCAGTCTGCGAAATATTTAAAGATAAGTCACCGATGGACGATATACATCCTAGTTTAGAGCAATCATTTTATAAAAGGTGATATGTAAATGTATAACGGATTTAATCATTATAGTTCTTAGTGACATACATACATAATCTTGTTGAGGCGCGTTTACGACTGTAATACGTACGGGCTTACAAATGATTAGGCGACGAACACAATACTTGCTTATCGCTGAAACTGCATGACTCATTAGTAAACATTGGAGTCACTTTCGATTATACACTTTTCGCAATTTAAGGTGGTGTTTTTCAGGTACAATGGCATGGCATTATAAAGTTTGACCTTCGCCGGTTATATCCTCGGACAAATGGTGAAAAACTACACATTAGAAGTCGTAGATACCTATATTTATGTATAACAGGTGTCCGACCGCGGCTTCTCTCGCGTTCAACCACGATAAAAAGTAGTCTCTAGCTCAATCCAAGTTATAATCTATCAGCTATTTCGGCATGATCGAGTTACAAACATCCAAACATCGTAACAATTAGTGGGATAGTGGGATGGGATTGGCGAGGTTTGTCCGAGTCCGGACTGAGAATACACCCCTCCGTCTCCTCCCGTGGATGGCGTAAGAGCCAACTAAGGAATTACACATGGATGGGCAGCATCCACCTGAGTACTCAACACCAATCTGCTACTTGGCTACTTTTCATCCTGTAAAAACGCGACCGAAACCGCGGGCTTACACTAGTTACGACTGGTTTCGAGGAAAAATCTGTATTCGTATCTGGTGGTTGCTTTTTCTTTACAAGTATGAACGAAAATTTCAATATTATTTTCGCCTATAAATCCACTGATTTCTTCAACCAAATATGATTTACTTATTTGTAGGGAACCACGTTGAGTACAAAAAACTGAATGAAGCTAGTTCCAGGTGGTGGCAGCACCGTAGCGGGCGGGATACATTCAGTTTTCTTTTGCTTTTGAAACTAATGAAGGCACTAACGAGTATAACGGACCGGACTACAGAGTTATTTCCTTCATCATCTTCGGACGAGACAACACGTCGCATAATTCCAGTCGAACATCACTTACTGGGTAAGTTTGTTTCAAAGTCAAAAAGTATTTTATTCATTGAACTCACAAGGATCATTTTGAATAGTCTTAAAAAATAAATTTACATTTCCAACGCAACCAGACCTAGAAGAATCAGGCAACAAACACGGTCTGTTTTTTTTTGATGATCTTTCTTACTAATATGTAGGGAGCGCCTGTGTTTGACTATCAACATAATATATAAAATCATTGCGTGACTGACTGACTGACTATCAACACACAGCCTAAACCATAAGTCCTAGAGAGCTGAAACTTGGAGGGTACGTTCTTTTCGTGGTCTAGGGGTGCACTAAAAAAGGAATTCCCGAAATTCAACCCCTAAGAGGGTGCAGCGGGGTGTTTAAGTTTGTATGGAAAAGTACACGCGGACGAAGTCGCGGGCATTCCACGTTCAAATAATGCCAACAACAGTTACTTCAGTGTAAAATCGCCCATAATGGAATAATACATTAGTACGAAAAACCAATACTTATGTCCATTAACATGCATTATGATTCATTATCAGGACAATAATTGTTTCAAATCTATTCAGAATGAGGTTGTGTGGTGTAATATTCTTGGGCTTTCACTGGTATTACCATAGAATAAATAATAGGTATTACTTGGATGATACACGACTGGATGAATGTCTTTACCACACATGGTGATATATAGTGACGTAGGTTTATGTGGTTATAATGTATGTGTGTGTGTGAAAGTAATATTACTAGTAGTTCGCCCCGAACGTGACCCCATAGCTCAAAAATCCCTGTCCCGATCCAACTCATGTTAGAACATAAAAAATCGGTCTATCTATTCATACAACCTACCTACCTATCAAGTTTCATCATGAACGTTTCTAATGAAACTTAGTAGGCAGTAGGCTTGGTAGGCTTGATTCTGCAGTTATCGTCGGACAAACACACAAACAAACATAGGTATATAGATTCGTCCAAGTTGACTCAGAGAACTAGATCAGCTCGTTCAATAAAGATCCTTTTTAGCCGACTTCAAAACAGGAGAAGGTTCACAATTCGTCGGAATCAATCGGAGCATAAAGGTCTAGAAGGCACCTATTCACTCTAGCCTTGAAGAGACCCAGATTATAGTTTTCAGGAAAGACAGACCACGGTAGTGTATTCCACTCCTTAGCAGTTCGCATTATAAAGGTAGAACTAATACGTTTAGTACGAATAGAGGGTATACTAATGAGGTAAGGATGGTACAGAGCCGTGCATCTGCTCGTCCTATGATGATTTTTATGTACCTATGTTCCCCGATTACTCGAAGACGCCTGGACCGATTTGGAAAATTCTTTTTATGTTTGAAATGTATACTTCCCAAGTTGCCTCATGGTCATCAGGTCAGGATCTGATGATGCTATCCTGGAGAAATCGAGGAAACTATTAATTTTTTTTAGGCACACTTGAAGCAAGTCTTTTTTTTGGTAAAACTACGTAACACATCATTTCCCTAGGCATATTTCATCCTACTTCTTTCATATTTGTGCGATCTGCAGATATTTGTTTCGAGTGTTCTGGGTATTTTATGTATAATAAAAAATATCTATCTACGTAATGTATTGTATTAAGTATATCAGTTATCTAGTACCCATTACACAAGCTCAGCTTAGCTTGGGGCTAGATAATGTTGTGTAAACTGTCCAGCATTATTTATTTATTTATTTATTTTATTTATTAATTCATTGACGATTCAAGAGCTCGACTCTTGTCGGTGCAACCGATACAATTCCCTCCATTTAACTCTTTCCAATGCAGTCTGTTTTACCTCCTTATACGACTTGACAGCGAACTTATAATTCATCTGGCACATGTAACTCATTCCTCATTCACTCTTCCCTTCCTCATTTTCCTTTTATTTTCCCATTTATAATAATTTTTATAAAGCAAGAAGATCAACTACGAGTTTATTTCCGCTTCTAGTTAATAAATAAATTTATAAATAAATAAATAATGCTGGACAAGTTTACACAACATTATCTAGCCCCAAGCTAAGCCAGAGCTTGTGTTGTGTTCTTATTAGAGGTGTTTTTCCATTCGCTCTTTTAATTTGGATGAAATTAATTTGATTTGATTTCTATACGAAAGAATACGAAAACGAGGTAATTCAGAACAACATTACGTAAACCAGTGTACTTATACTAACATTGTAGCAAGCAGCCATTGTGTAACAATAAAACATTAATTGGTTACGTAAGCAGCTCTGTTTCGTGATATTACATCTTCATGAATTCTGCGACCTCTGGTGCGGGACGCTACCTGTGTCGATACTGTGGCGCCGTCCCATCTTCCGGGTACATCAGTGCGGGCTGGCTCCGCAGCAACAACAGCGGAGTCCCTCAAACGGCGCAAGTATGCATTACTCGACAGTGGGTACATATTTGAGCCGTTTGGCGTGGAAACTCTAGGCCCGTGGGGACCAGGGGCACAAAACATTTTCAAGGACCTTGCGGAGCGTCTTTTTGAGTCCACGCGTGACCGGAATGCTGGCTTTTATTTTGGTCAACGAATAAGCATTGCCATTCAGCGTGGCAATGCAGCCAGCATTCTTGGCACGCTGGCATCGGGTGACGGCTTGCTGATCTGATAGGTAGGTTTTTATTTTATTTTAGTTTTGCTTTAGTGTCTTAGTTTTAGTATTACATTTAATGTATCATTTGTTATTTACAGATGTAAAAATGTAGTGACATAATTATAGTAATAATATTATAATTAAAAAAAAAGTGGAAAAAATTTAGATAGATTCAACCAATTCAACTGAATTAGTACCTAGTTGTAGTAGTAGAGCTTTTTTATTTAAGAGTTCGTCCGGTGAAGTACCACCATCATACCTATTTCTGCCGCAAAGCAGTATAGTGTTCGTATTATTGTGCTCCGGTTTGAAGGGTATGGGTGCCGGTGAAATTACAGGTACATGAGACTTTCCATCTTTATTTCTTTGGGTGACGGGCGCAATGCAATACCACTTAGGGTGCGTCCTAGGTGGACGTGACCTATGAGGTAATGCACTGTTCGTAGTCAAACGGTACCGCTTAACATCAGGTGGGCCATCTGCTTGTTCCGTCAAATAAAAATGTATAAAAAATAAAAATAAACTTCCCCCTTCCCCTACTTTTACTTCTTATATCTGACTAAGAAGTTGAAATACTCAATCAGCAATTTAATTAATAAGGTAGGTTGTTATTTGACTCAATTAGGCTTTTAAAACTAAATTTAGCTGCAGCTTAATACATTAACATACAATAGGTAAGTATTAACCTAGGTTTTTTTTTTTTTTGTATGATGGCTCGACTAACTGGCTTACGGCCCACCTGATGGTAAGCGGTTACCGTCGCCAATTGACATCTGCAACACCAGAGGTATTGCCAATGCGTTGCCTGCCCTGAAGGACTCTTTTTACATTTTTTTTGAAGCGGCTCATGTTGTAGTTTAGCGTTTTCCACCTATATAAGATTCCCTGTGCCACAGATTAAATAATGGTACAAACCTGTGCTGTGTTTTAAATACAAGAGAGGTAGGTGCAATAAATCACTCGTTTCAAAGAAATAAAAGGTGTGGTAAGACAAAGTCAATAGAAACGAATAAATAAGTAGTAGATTTTTATACAAGGAGCTATTATGACCCATTATATACGAGGTAGTTTTACTCCCGAACTTTAGGCGAGGGAGTAAGTGCGCCGTGTGTTACACTCTATTTTTCACTACGATTGCGAGAAAATAAAATAATCCAATGCAATATGAAAAATTAATTACGGTCACTACCAACTCAGAAAAATTCTAAAGATTTCGCGCCAATGTTATGGATTCGTCATGTCTGTCTGTCTGTCTGTCCGTGTATGTCACAGCCTTTTTTTCCCGAAACTATAAGAGCTATACTGTTGAAACTTGGTAGGTAGATGTATTCTGTAAACCGCATTAAGATTTTTACACAAAAATTAAAAAAATATATATATTTTTAGGGTTCCCCATACTTAGAACTGAAACTATTTTTTTTTGTTTTTCATCGAACCTATACTTGTAGGGTATCTATGGATAGGTCTTCAAAAATGATGTTGAGGTTTCTAATATAATTTTTTTCTAAACTGAATAGTTTGCGCGAGAGACAATTCCAAAGTGGTAAAAAGTGTCCCCCCCCCCCGTAACTTCTAAAATAAGAGAATGATAAAACTAAAAAAAATATATGATGTACATTACCATATAAACTTTCACTCAAAATTGGTTTGAACGAGATCTAGTAAGTTGTTTTTTTTAATACGTCATTAATCGTAATCCATCCTAGAACTTTTATATTATGTTACTTGCTGCTACGGAACCCTTCATGGGAGAGTCCGGCACGCACTTGGCCGCTTTTTTTTATTTCTTCTGTAGCAAAATTAAAAAAACTTTTCCCTTAGGTGAAGAAATACTATTTTTTCTTCGCTCTGTTATGCCACAATGACGGTCTTTTTGAGCAAGAGGAGTGAAAAAGTTTTTTTTATCATAAGCATACAATTTTAAAGAATTTGAGCATGTTAGTGATCAGAGAGACTACACGACATTGAACATAATTATTTCAATAGGAGTTTTTTTCAAAACGTTCGCGATATTTTTTTTGAAATTAAACCTTAACGAAGATCATCATGTTATTAGGTAACTATTATTTCGATTTATGAGCACAAAACACAACACCATTAGGTACTAGTTTTGGGGTCGCCATGTCCTTATTTCGAAGGGGCAATAATCTCAGAGCGTTCGTAAACATATGAAATGCGGCGCATATCTTATAATCTCGATTCTAAGTAGAACGCAAATTAGCTTGACAAACAGGTAAATGTTATAATGGCTTGTTTGTCCCATGACGCGTTTTATAGGTCATCCATTCATTATGGTGTTGTTGAGGTTGAAAATAATGACGTCGCAAACGACGTTACTCATAAGTCTCGAAATAATTAGTAAAGTCTGATGGCAGGTCTAATGCAAGGTATAAAGTGTACATACTCAGAATGCCAGAAGTACATTAATAACGGAGGATTTTTTTATATAACTTAGAATGACGGATCAAGCAGATGGCCCACCCGATGTCAAGCGGTACCCTCAGCCTATGAACAGTGCATTATCACATAGGCCACGTCGACCTAGGACGCACCCCATGCGGCACTGCACCGCGCCCGCTACCCTGAGACACAAAGATGGAAGGTCTCATGTGCCTGTAATTTCACCGGCAACCATACCCTTCAAACCGAAAAACAGCAATAAGAGCACTACTGCTTTGCGGCAAAATAGGAATAGTGGTAGTACTTCCCCGGACGACATCTTTCACAAAAAAGCTCTACTACTAACAAAAAATATCTGCAGATCGTACAAATATTTGTTCCGAGGGTAATAATGAGCAAGGTCTGATGGCAGGTTTAATGCAAGGTATAAAGTGTACAAACTCAGATGGGCAGAAGTAGATTACTAGTGGAGGTTATGCTAGAGCCAAATAAAGGAATGACTGAAAAGATATACGTGGCTAAGCTATTACTGATAGTGTAAACATATTGTGTACAACATCAGACATCTAACACCTAGTATACGATGGTCATGCATGTAGGTAGAGAACTTTGAGAACTAGGAGAGGTTTTGTTAGTAGTAGAGTTTTTTTGTGAAAGAGTTCGTCCGGTGATTTTTTTTGTATACTTCTTAGAATGACCGAACAAGCAGATGGCCCACCTGATGATAAGCGGGGTACCCTCTGCCTATGAAGAACTACCACCATACCTATTTCTGCCGCAAAGCAGTAGTGCTCGCATTGATGTATTCCGGTTTGAAGGGTATGGGTGCCGGTGAAATTACAGGCACATGAGATTTTTTATCTTTATGTCTCAGGGTGGCGGGCGCAGTGCAATGCGCAAGTGCAGTTATCACATAGGGCGCGTCCTAGGTGGACGCCACCTATGTGATAATGCACTGTTCATAGGCAGAGGGTACCGCTTATCATCAGGTGGGCCATCTGCTTGTACCGTCATTAAAGTAGGTGGTATAAAAAAAAACATGTAACACCATGTGTATACGATGTCATGTAGGTAGAGAACGTGCGAATCGTAAGTTATAAACACCCGCTGGAGCACTCTCATTAGTAAGCAATAAGCGCGTCTCGGAGGAGAAGAAAGGGGTAAGGCTGTAAATAGGACACTTACTCAGGTTCGCCCTAAAGGTAACTAGACTCAGGACAGGATCGTCTTTTATAGTTTGCTTATTAACCTTGGGAAAAAAATAGTAGTGGAGCTGTATTTGAATAAATGCAAGTTTCAGTTAACATTATTTCAAGCCCTGAAAGTAATTAGCTGATTAAAAAATATGCCTGAGAGATATTTTTATTTTTTACAAAAACACAACTAATACATAAACCACCGAGAAAAATATATTAAACAATAATTAAGATTAAACAATTTAGATTAAGGCATTTTCGGATTTATGGCTACACACACTATAAATCCGAAAATGCCTTAATCTAAATTGTTTAATATCTTTTTCTCGGTGTTTTATGTATTACGAGTGTTCTTATATAAAAAAACATGTCTTAGGTATTATTAGGCATGTTTTATATACATACATACAGGCATATATGTATACATATCGACAATAAAATACCGAAATTAACGACATAAACATTTTTACGTCGCCTTTTATTAAAATAAATATGCCAAAAGTGGTGGAGTTGAAGATAAAAGCCCTAATTTAGTACTTCCGTCCCTGTCAGATAATTTTGGAGATGACCTATAAAACATATATTGAATTTTAATTACTTGTAGTTGCTATACCGAGTGTGGTCTAGAACATTCTTGGTGTGTCAATTAACATTTAAATGTTAATTAATAAACTACCTATATCACATTTAGAGCATATCATCCATCATAGAACACGAAAAATAATAGATAGTACAAAAAATGTTACAGAAAAAGCTCGAAATTGTGAATTTTATAAAGTAAATGCTTTTATCGCCATTTTAAACTACATTTTTTAATAAGTTTTTATTAATATGGTGTTTGGAAGGAGTCGCGGCCGATTTGCTTTAAAGTTAAATGATCTGCAAATATACACAATACTTCACATAAGTTGTTCTATGTGAAATTATTCAATCTTATGAGAAAAATGTCACGAAACAAGGTCCATAAAAGGCATTGCCCTCTTTTTAGGGCTCGTGACCCTATTACTAAGGCTCCGCTGTCCGTCCGTCTGGGACCAGGCTGTATCTTATGAACCGTGATAGATAGAAAGGTGAAATTTTCACAGATGATGTATTTCTGTTGCCGCTATGTAAACAAATATTAGAAAACAGAATAAAATAAATATTTAAGGGGAATAAATACAACAGACATGTTTTTTTGCGGTTTTTATAGATAATGGTACGGAACCCTTCGTGCGCGAGTCCGACTCGAACTTGGCAGTTTTTTTTATTTTATTATTTTTAATTCAATAAACCACTATAGTGGTGTCAATCATAAAGTTCGGCAACCCAGGGAAGCACACACCGCATCCAATTAAAATAGTACGATAAAATAAAATTATTTTATTTGATTTGTAGATAAAAGCAGTTATTATCGCAATGAAGTCTGTTCGCGTGCAGTCAAGTCACTGTACGGTAGGATTGCATTGATTGACGATGATCGCTTTCGTAATCCGTCGATAAGCAAGCAATCAACTTTACGAGCCTACAACAAAGGCACGAGCACAAGGTTATCTGTGGTGGAAACATTCAACAATTAAATCTATTGACAAAGAGAGTCGCAAGATTATTCAGTGACCAATTAAGTGATAATGACCGCTTGCTTGCCCGTATCCGCCTGGTTTTAGGTGAAGTTTCTTCCCTGTCTAATTTCCACAACTGACATAGGAACCTCCTAGGATGGATATGGATCTCTGGTACCTAAATTAGTGATAATTGACATGTTATAGAGATATTAACCAAGTAATTAAACCACTGTAGAAGAATACACTTTTACTGTTCACCGCCTCTACAACGGGGAATGCTCTAACGAGCTTTTCAATGTCATCCCCGCATCGAGATTTTACCATCGGTCTTCCCGGCACCGCACCGTGACAAAGCTCATTCACACATCATAGATCCCTGGGTTTCTCGTACGACTCTTTTCTCGAGATCATTTCTTCCCCATACCTACAAACTATGGAATGAGCTTCCATCTGAGGTTATCCCGCTTGGTTACGACATGAGTCGCTTCAAGAAAAATGTCCATAAATTCCTTCAGGGTAGGAAGCGCATCGACAATCCCCCGGTGTTGCCGGTGTCTATAAGCGACGGTAACCACTTTACATCTGATGGGAAGCTAGTTTGCCTATTAGTTTCATTAAAAAAAACGCACGTTACAGGCACTGTACCCGCTACCTACCTTTCTGTTAGACAGAATATTAGTTGTGTGATTTAAGTTTCTTGATATTAAAATACCACCACGGTTCTTTATCGTAATGCCTTAAATTAATTTAAGAAAATCCTCAGTATTTTCGCAATAATGTCGAGACTGCGAGAAATTCAATCTCATAGTCGAGGCAAACTTTATGCCGAAAATATGATTAGAAAGTTCATAAATTTCGTAGTGAAACAAAAACACAATGTTAGCGGCCGAGACATTTAGGTCAAATATTTCTGCAGGTATTTGTTTCCAATCCAAGTTTAGCAACCTCTTGCATCTGACCCAAAAGAGGTATAGGACTGTTCATACATGTGTAGATGCAAGCGTTGTTCATACAGTTGCAAAAGATTGGTGGTGCGTACAGAGTTAATATTGTTTGTTTCTCGTAACTCTAGTGTGTGGCAATTCTTGTTTGGGTACATATATATAACTAGTGGAATGCCCGCGACTTCGTCCGCGTGCACTTTTCCATACAAACTTAAACACCCCGCTGCACCCCCTTAGGGTTTGAATTTCTGGAATTCCTTTCTTAGTGCACCCCTAGACCACAAAAGGAACGTACCCTCCAAATTTCAGGACTTATGGTTTAGGCTATGCGTTGATTGATATCCAGTCATAGTCAGTCAGTCAGTAAGTTACGCAATAATTTTGTTAGGCCCTATATTTCGTGAATGTATGTATAAAGTGTGTCTCCTATCTGCTTGTTAAACATGTTTTTAAAGTTATTTTGACATTCATGTTTTAATGACGTATTTCTCAGTATTCCCGTATGACGAGGTATATTCAAATTCAAATTCAAAATCTTTATTTCAGGCTTACTGAGAAATGCACTAAACCTATCCAGTAAGCCAATATCAACATAAATACCTTAGAAACTAACATAAACATAAAAAAAACACTTTATTTATTAATTAATCTAACACACGCTAATACCAAATAACAACAAATACTAGAATAACAGAAATACATCATCTGTGAAAATTCCAACTGGCACGGTTTATGAGATACAGCCTGGTGTCAGACGGACAGACGGACGGACAGCGGAGTCTTAGTAATAGGGTCCCGTTTTACCCTTTGGGTACGGAACCTTAAAAATGGTGACGTTTGATTCATTCGTACGCCTGGTATGTGATGTAAGTCATATCGTAGGAGAAAGTGTTTAGGGGAAAACTTTCCGAGTAATTTTGATCGAAAAATGCTGTTTCATACATAAACAAATTATTCCTATTAGCGTACTCTGCAATTTGTGTTTCAGAGCCGGGCATTGCTCTACGCATTTACGTTGTACAGAACACCCACCTATTTTCAGCTGCGCTATATATAATTTTATGTACGTTTCACGTGTTATTGCGTCAAAATAATTCCATGTCTACGTAGTACGGTCAAAATCCTCGTAACGTGACATTGGGGAAGTATAAACATGCATGCTCTTCAATGCCAGTCTAGAGGTCTTGAGGGCGGGCAAATGCATCATACCTAACATTAGCTATTAGAAGAAATCAAGAATAATATTTTCCGACAACGCTTTTCACAGAATGTACCGAAATAGTCGAGGAAAGTGGAGAACTATATTGAGAACAAAGAGATTCGTTCGCATTATGTCATGATTGCTCAACTTTTAGAGCGGAGCAGGGCAATGAAGGCAGAACCGCAACCGAGTAGAATCCGCCAAATGATCTGTTGTTTACTTATACGAGTAGGTGTTTAATATAATATATAAAGGACAGGGACAAGTGGAAGAATTTGGGGAGACCTTTGCCGAGCAGTGAGACAATATAGGTTAAGGGAAAAAAAATGCGATTCGTTTCATTTTAAATACCAGTATTGTGCTGTGTACCTTAAAATTTTTGGTACCATAGTGATCGTAGTTTCTGAAACCCACTACACCTACTACTTTAGTAGTAGTAGAGCTTTTTTGTGAAAGAGTTCGTCCGGGGAAGTACTACCACCATACCTATTTCTGCCGCAAAGCAGTAGTGCTCGCATTGCTGTGTTCCGGTTTGAAGGGTAAGGGTGCCGGTAAAATTACAGGCACATGAGACTTTCATCTTTATGTCTCAGGGTGGCGGGCGCAGTGTAATGCCACATAGGGCGAGTCCTAGGTGGACGTGACCTATGAGGTAATGTACTGTTCATAGGCAGAGGTTACCGTTTAACATCAGGTGGGCCATCTGCTTGTTCCGTCATTCAAGTAGTATTTTTTAATTTTTAAAACACCTGGATTCCTAGAGTGCGATCGGGAAAAAGTATTAAAACAATTTCTTTATCAATAACATTTTCGACTTCACGCTTACAGGCTTATGTGTCGCGCACCTTTCAAAATAGTGGGTAAGGAGATTTAACTCTTGATTGAGTGTTTTTTTAACTGCATGGCGTAATAAGCAGATGGTCCACCTGATGTCAAGCGGCAACCTCTGCCTCTAACAATCCATTGCCACATACGGCGCGTCCTAGGAGACAAAGATGAAAGTCTGATGTAGTAGTACTTCACAAAAAAGCTATACTACTACTAAACATTTGATTCTACTGTAATTAATGCCCATAGGAACTTTGTGAGGTCTGGTTTTGAGAGTAAATGCTAATCCGGTGACGCTATAGGTGAGTGTATTGCATGCAATGTGTTCCGCGCAAACACGTGCCTAAAATAGAATTACCGATAACGTTAATGCACGGGCGCGAAGTAATAGGAAGACGATACGTATAAACATAGAAGACAACACTTCACAACCTTGCAATGCGTTTAGTAAATAAAACTGTTAACCTAGTTTCGCGTTTTCAATATATAGGTGAGCTAGCGGACGGATACTGCAAGCGTAGGTACAACGCAATTATTGATCCTATAGATATAGCCCATGCAACTATACCTATGTATATGATAACCGGAGATATCAAGTCTGTACGTTACGTAACAGCATATGAGTTGCGCGCTCTGCGACGATAACCGGGGCAATAATAGTGAAACTGAACTGCCGGTAAAAGTATGACAAGAAAATGTGGTTGTGTAAAACAAATTGAACTAATTAGCTCAGCTTGAGATGCGAACGATTGGACCCATTCACGACGAAAGGTTGTCGGAACAGGCGCCTGTCTACTGGCGCTACCGGTACGAGGCTCTGCACAACATCAAACTGATATACCACTATCTATACTGAGGGTGGATGGTCTGGTAACCGTTTTTCATATATACCACTATCTATACTGAGGGGTGGACGTTCTGGAAACCGTTCCCCATGTATACCACTATCTATACTGAGGGGTGGATGTTCTGGAAACCGTTCCCCATGTATACCACTATCTATACTGAGGGGTGGATGTTCTGGAAACCGTTTCCCATATATACCACTATCTATACTGAGGGTGGATGGTCTGGTAACCGTTTTTCATATATACCACTATCTATACTGAGGGGTGGACGTTCGGGAAACCGTTCCCCATGTATACCACTATCTATACTGAGGGGTGGATGTTCTGGAAACCGTTTCCCATATATACCACTATCTATACTGAGGGGTGGATGGTCTGGAAACCGTTTCCCATGCATACCACTATCTATACTGATGGGTGGACAGTCTGGAACCCGTTTCCCATATGTACCACTATCTATACTGAGGGGTGGACGGTCTGGAACCCATTTCCCATATATACCACTATCTATACTGAGGGGTGGACGGTCTGGAAACTGTTTCCCATATATACCACTGTCTATATTGAGGGGTGGATGGTCTGGAAACCGTTTCCCATATAAACCACTATCTATACTGAGAGGTGGACGGTCTGGAAACTGTTTCCCATATATACCACTGTCTATATTGAGGGGTGGATGGTCTGGAAACCGTTTCCCATATAAACCACTATCTATACTGAGGGGTGGATGGTCTGGAAACCGTTTCCCATATATACCACTATCTATACTGAGAGGTGGACGGTCTGGAAACCGTTTCCCATATATACCACTATCTATACTGAGGGGTGGACGTTCTGGAAACCGTTTCCCATACAAACTTTAAGGAACCAATGTAACCAAATTTATTTTTTGTATAATAAGTAAGAAATTGCCATTTTATAATTCAAAAAAACACTAGTGATGAAATTACGAGCATTGGTTCCTCAAACTCTGTATGGTGAACGGTTTGGACTATCCATCTTAAATTAACACACTAGAGAAGACAAAGTAGTCTTTTTTCTAATGCGAGTTTCTAACGGTGTAACATGTGCACTGCCGCCGATAACTTGCTTTCGACTTGAATGCGAGCAAGTTGGTTCACTTTAGGATGGCGAGCTCATCAGCCACGAGGAAGCCAGTGATGAGCCTCGGAGTTACATTATTTCTGGTTTGATATATTTAATGAGATGATATGGCTTTAAGTATAATTAGAGGTAGCGTTGTTTTTTTCTTTTGAATATATACGAGTTTTTGACGAGTCCTACGGAATAACTATTATAATTATTAAATAATTAGGTGCAGTACGGATTGCTAAACTTAACACCATCTCAACTCAATATTGTTTTATTTATACTTGACCGCTGCACTCATAGTAGATAATAATTTATCATCGAGGTGTTTATTATTACATTATACTTTAGTTTTACTGGGGTTTTCCTTAAATTCACACATTCACTGATATTTTATTGTTGAGCAAGCGAAGTCTCCAATTCAAATTGGACGAGTCGTCGTTTGTATGGTCTGGTGAAAAATGGGATACATATTGATTCCACATTTTTCTTGAACTAACCCTAAATTTTTGTAATAATTACTTCTGGCCAATATTATATTTTGTTAGTAAGTCATAATCATCATCATCATTAGCCCACAGAAACCAATGAATAAGAAAATGAAATGAATGTGAAATTACAGGTACATGAGACTTTTCATCTTTATGTCTCAGGGTGGCGGGCGCAGTGCAATGCCACATAGGGTGCGTCCTGGGTGGACGTGACCTATGAGGAAATGCATTGTTAAAGGCAGAGGTTGCCTCTTAACATCAGGTGCTTGTTCCGTCATTCACATTCACGTCATTCACATCGAAATCGGTTCAGCCGTTTCGGGGTGACTGTGTAAGAAACATACAAACATCGTAACTTTAACATTTATGACATTAGTGGGATTGCCTACATATATTGTGAGTAGATAAATCAGTCGGGAGCTTATATTACTGACTCCGCGACATCGCCCCACCGTGGCACGCGTGGCCAAACTTGACATTGTCTGCGCATTAGAACAATAAAAGGACATACCTTATCGAAGGTGATCACCGGCGACGCAGAGCCGATAGCCCCATCTTTTTTCTTCTCTATCTTGTACACAACTATGTTGTTGTCCCTCACTTTGTGTACAATGAACGCCTTGGAGTCAGGACTCCAGGCGACGTGTGAGGCGTGGTCAAAGTCGATGTTCACGCGTAGGTTCTTGTGCTCTTTTGCGTTCAGGTCCTTAATGTCCCAGAGGATGATTGAACCATCTGTGAGTAACAAGCATTCTGTGAAACTGGTCTATTAGCTTTAGAAATATTAGATCAGTGGCGTGGACGGTGGCGATCAATGGTAAGACAATGGATCGCCACCGTGCACGTCACCGCGGACGCGGGCTGGACGCGTTGGTTTGGCTTTCGCGCCACGACACTGTTATGATTCGGATCACGAATCACTTTTGTGGTTGGAACGGTCTTTTGGAAATAAGTTTCAAACCAGGGCCTTAATCGCGCTAACTTTTAACGTATCAACCAAAGCCAAATTATTACCGTTGGCGTAGCCGCCAAAATTGACCAATCAGACGTAGGTAAAGTTCGAACGTTTGAGTCGTTCAAAATTAAGGCGATCGAAGCCCAGATCTTGTACGAGTATTACCTAATTTTAAAGTACCTATGCAATATCATGAGTTTGAATTGACTTTTTAGGATTTAGTTTCAGTAGTAGATAACTGATACAAATAGGTATATATATATATACAAAACTTAAAAACTACAAATGAAACAGCTACCTAAAGACAGTTGCACTCCAAATTACAAACAGACTGAAGCGTTCACAAAATGCTAGCTGGCTGCATTGCCACGCTGAACGGCAACACTAATGAGCCAGATAAGAGCCAGCTTTCAGGTCATAGGTCGCTTCCTCTAGACGCACTGAAAGATTTTTGTAAGCGCGAACGGATCCCCGTGGACCCAGTGTCTAGACCACGAAAGGCTCAAAAACTTAGCTCTGTCGAGACATAAATATTTGTGCTTTTTGAGATCGTCTGCACCGGCCCTAACTATGTCCCGGAGAAAATGAGCTTACGCACGGGTTCAACGCGAGTAGCGACTTACCCTTTTCATACGGAACAAGGTTCATGCAGTTCATTCGGCACTAGCACGGCTGGATCGTTGACGCTGGTAATGATTCTGCATATGATATTGTTGACTGCTATACCGACGGCCATGATGTACGATAATCCGAAGACACGAAAACAATGTGCATCTGACGCATATACATATCTGTAGATATGCAATTTAAGCAATTTAATTGCAATTTAATATCATCAAAGTTGGCTGCAAAATATACAGGTTTTTTGACTAACACAACTGCAAAACCACAAGAGAAATTAAAAGCCATGGCAAATCGTAAGCGACATTGGATTACGCCACCCTGAAATCAGTAAGCTACGTCTGTGGCTACGTAAGGTAAACATTTTGATTTCTAACTATTTCGCAATGAAGTTTAAAATAGACTAAGAAAATAGTTCGAAAAGTAAACTCTAAGGTCAGAAACGAAATAACGAAGTACCGAAACAAAATACAAAGAATGTACAATGCAGTTCGTGGATGTCAGTTACTTTCTAACAGAATATTTTGTGTCATTTCGGCGACATTACTTTGCTGCTTATACAGTATGGAAAAAACGAACGGGACATGGAGGAGAAAAGTATATTAAATATTGAAGATAACAAACTTTACATACAGGAAACATTATTTTGATTATATAGCTGATTTTTAAAAAGCTTATTTGGAACGAACAAACTAAAAATACAAAAAAATACCCAAAATATTTTATTGCACCAATCGATAGGGTCTATGATAAGGATAAAATCTCTCGATTAAACACTGTCATACAATTAAGGAAGAAAATTAAAAGAAGTAGTAAATCTAAATGTATAAGAAGGTGGTGTGTTGATGGATCAAAGCCAAGGGATCTATTAGTAACTACTCGAAATAAAAACAGAATACTATTCAGGGCTTCGAGCAGAGACCTCCGTAAACAAGAAGCGTCGCGTGTAAGATCAACCCTGGAAGACACGGAATGAGGCCTCAACCAGTAGGTGAATAAAATACAACAGTATCAGCAAGGGGGTTGTCCTATCTTATTTTGCCACAGAGACGATTTATGGTGATTGATACGAGTGATTTTTCAATTTGTCTCAAACCTTTGAAGTTTGAATGTACAAGGTATATTATTTAACATTATTTTTATAAAAAAGAAGCGACTAAGCCCGCAATGACCCGCCCGCGAATGACTATATTTAGAGTTTTTTTTTCGGAAGGCGGAAATATTATCTAAATTATAGTTCCAACCGCATCAAAATCTCTTGCGTTGTTTTAAATAACTAAGCGGACAAACATGCAAACACGGATAGCTAATTAGTTTTATACTATGTATATGTATTGAGATACCAAAGACTCAAACGTATAGGAAGCTCTTTCCACGACGGTCTACCTACGTACGTAATGAAAGAGATTCGCAGCTATAACACAATTATTATTCTGGCCTAGGCACTATTCAGCAATAGTTTTGTTTATCTAAGTGTTAATTGCCAACACTAATCCTTGATAGTTACGAATTATAATCTGTCTTGTCTGCCATACACACAACACAGCACTTATCCTATTACACAGACAACGAAACTCAGATAAGTGTGTTTTTTTATTGTAAGCTTGAAGACTTATTGTATCCGTGGGATAACTGTCGGATACGGTGGATATTGATAAATATCTAACTTCAGAATAAATTCAAGCCAACAAACTATTATTGCATCTATGAGGTACATAGATACAGTTTTTTTTATTTTTAACGACTGAACGGAGAAGTGGTTAAGGGTGAGACGCTGTTTGTTCCCATTTGATTGTATTTGATTGTGTTAATTACGAAATACTTTTAAACAAACTCAGGCACTACGGAGTGAGAGGAGGAGCACTTGAACTTACGAAATCTTATATTACCAAAAGACAGCAATCTGGTTTATTGTCTGATGCTTTGGACTTCACAATAGGTGTACCCCAGGGCTCGATCCTTGGTCCATTTCTCTTTTTGGTGTATATTAACGATCTTCCTTGCTTAGCCCAACAATTTTCTAACGTTATATTATTTGCTGATGACACTTCCCTATTATTTAAAATTAGTCGACAAATCCGGACATCTCAATTATTAATGATTCTCTAGCTATAATTCAAAATTGGTTTAATGTAATTCTCAATACTGACAAAACAGAATGTATAAAATTTTCTTTGACTAATATTCCTATGTTACCAGCTCCAATTTAAATTAATAATGATGTTATTAACTTAATTAATCATACAAAGTTTTTAGGAATTACTGTAGATAACAAATTACAATGGGGTAACCATATTAATGAATTAGCCAGCAAACTAAGCTCCATAAAATAAGGGAATAACCAGACCAGGAAGAATGGTCTACTATAGTTACTTTCATTCTCTAATGTCCTTTGTAATTTTGCTATGGGGCAATGCGGCAGACGCAAATAGCATTTTTATTTTGCAAAAGAGAGCTGTCAGAGCCTTTTACAGACTTGGACCAGGAAATAGCCTCAGGGGAATTTTTAACAAGATTAATATTTTGACCATGCCATATTTGTACATTTATTTAAATATATTACATACTAGGAAACATATAAAGAATTATACTAGAAACTGTGATAACCACATCTATGAGACTCGAAGTAAAAGTAAGCTTGTGTTGCCGCATACTAGACTATCAAAAGTCAAAAAAATATTTCTTAATGAACTGTGTCAGATTTTACAATGTGTTACCACCCTATATAACTAGTTTAAATGAGAGAAATTTCAAAAATACAATTAAAAAACAACTGACATTCAAAGCATATTATGACATAGATAAGTTTCTCACTGATCACAAATCATGGAAAAATATTAATTTATAAAAATTTACATTATTGTGCATGCTATGCCTACATGTAAATACTATTAGGTACCGATTTAATTATACAACATATTTTTATTTAAGTAGGTAATACGTTTTTCTATGTAGGTTATTTTTTTTGGAAAATTAATTTAAAAAAAATTGACTTTGTTTTGTTTTCTGTTCTTTTATGATTATTATTGTATGTACCTGTTTTTATTAATTTTTGTTTTGCCAAAAGCTTCTGTAATATGCCGTTTGTGTAGTTAATGACTTTTCTGAGTGCAATATTAATATGTGCCTCTTGAAATAAATTGAATTGAATTGAATTTATCTCCAAAAAGATTTGACCGCTTTAGATACGGTTTATGAAATGTGTTTGCGAGATGGTTCTTAGTTATGTTTGGTGGAAAGAGGTTTCAATGCAAAAATGCTTTTGGAAGACAATTTTTATGGAAAACTAAAAATAGTTGGGGTTTTTATTATAAAATTAACTTGTGACAGTACATCATCATCATCAGAAACCTAATGCAGTCCACTGCTGGACGTAGGTCTCTCCCATGGCGCGCCACTGAGCCCGGACCTTGGCTCTCCTCATCCAGTTTCTGCCAGCCACCCCGCGCATTCGTCGCTCCACCTAGGGCACCTAGCCCGAGGGTGCCCTACACTACGCTTGCCAAGACGCAGTCTCCACTCAAGAGCTCGTTTACTCCACCGGTTATCGGTTCTTCGGCAGACATACCGGCCCACTGCAACTTCAGCTTGCTAATCCTCTGGGCTATGTCGAGAACTTTGGTTATCTGTCGGATAACCTCGTTTCGGATCTTATCTCTCAAGGAGACTCCAAGCCCTTTCCATAGTCCGCGTGAGTGTCCACAACACAGTACAACAACGTACATTACAAGGACTACACACAGTGGATGACTACCACAACTCCTAACGACTTCAACTAACGATCGAGAGACAGTAAACTGGAGGAGATAGCCTATACCTACCCAAAGAGAGACACCTAACCAAAATTATTAAAAAAAAAATAGTACACTAGTGAATGTAATAACAGATTAATATAACATTTGTAATTAGTTGGTGAGGAAAATAAAAGATCCTTTATTATTTGTGATTAAACGAACTTACCCTGTAAGTGAAGTTCTATCATAATTATGCTCGGCTTGTACGAAGAGACTAGATTTGACGCTTATATAATATACTTGTAGTTGCGCTAGCATTCACCATCCCTATTGCACTTATTTGAGACATACCTCTATTTTTTTTATTGTGTGGGTAGTCGCACCTTACTCTGTAGCTGAGTGTCCTCTGTTCGTCATTTAGTTTAGAGCTATTATGTAATATTTCACAATGGGCTGGGTACCAATAATCATTCCAAATGAATTTAATGTTAGAGGTGGGTTTGCGCTAGTCTCTTCGGACAAGCCGAGCATAATTATGATAGAACTTCACTTACAGGGTAAGTTCGTTTAATCACAAATTATACTCGGCTTGATCCGAAGAGACTAGATTTGACGCTTATATAATATACTTGTAGACTTTTAGAGCCTAGTTATTTGTGAAATATTATCCTTTACTTCTTTGAAGACTCTACATAGAATTTAATCTATATTTTTTGCCACTTAAGTTATTATTAAATAACTAAAATATTTAGGCCATACAATTAAGTAGTATATTATAACAAGAATATACTTTTTATTTTTATTGAATTAACTTTTTTCGGAAGAATTATTTATGATTGCATTGACAAATGAATCACCTACAATGGTACTCGTAATATCCAAAGGCTTATTATAAAACTTTAACAAAGTATTAGAGGTGGCGGTCCGGCCAGCGTTCTCCTGATCACGTCTATAGCTGACGCCGAGAGAGTGAGCTCGCGAGGCGGCGGCGCGGCGGCGGCGTGCCGCGTGATGTGCGCACCGAACGCCGCCGCGCACCGGTACGCCGGCCGCTCTCGTGATGTGTGATTCTAATCCAATGACCTATAGTCTGACTGGAAACGCCACCGTGTGGTTGTTTTGCACTTGCAGTCTCACGCAGGGGTTCTGATTTTTAACAAACAGTATTGCAAAGTTTTTGTAGGGCATATAACTGGTTTTTCATTAAAAACTAGGAGAGCCGATTTTTGAATTTTTAATAATGTGACTGCTATGTTATGTTATGATGTTGTCTGATTGTTATGTAGACGCTGTAATGGATATATTATCAATCATAATTTATGAAAGAGTTTGCACACTAGGTGTGTGCGGTTACTAAGGGTACTTGAGTGACCAGTTAATTTAAATTCTGTATTCAGTTCTTTTCTAGATGTGAATCGCACAGAACCGATTGGAGTGGCATTTGAGGGAGGAGGCTTATTATACCCAGCAGTGGGCTGTTATTTAAGCAGCCAATGATGTTGATGATGATGCTGAAATTTTCAAGTTATATTTCTTCTAGGGGACGAATCATTCCAAAATAATTTAAAACTATGTCAGGATCCCATATTTGCGCATGGGTGGACATAAATTATATTCCTTTAAAGAAACGTTTGACTTGTCTGAACCTACATGGTTACCTACAAATATATATATATATATAGCGGACCGACAAGTATTTAGATTTCCATATTGAGCTCCTTCACTGTACAATAACGTAAAAGGCTATTACGCCTGGTAAATAAGCGTTGTGTAAATCGATATTTTTAATTGAACAATAGACAAACCACTTTTTTATGTACATCATATTGCTTAATAGAGTTTAGCCATAGAGAGACAAGTATTGAGGCGAGTTTGTCGCCTGAGGAGCGATACTACGGAACTTGATAATACTGTGGCCACCACGGTAATTCAGGAGTGCATCTTGCGCGTGCTAGAATAAGAGCACCGAATTACATCTTAGTTTGGCTTAATAATGATAATCTCGGAACACACTAAACATTTAAAGATTGGATACCAGAGCTGGGTAGGCCACATTGGTACCACCATGATATGATAGGTACCCTTGGCATCATCAGTTATTATCTTTAAATAAATGAATAAATTTATATTAATAGAAGTAGAAAGGTTTCCAATCTACGGTAAATGCATTGGCCGCAAAAGCCTCATGATCGCGGTGCCAGGAAATGTATTTAATGCATTATTTAGTTTACCTGCTAGACAAAACCTCTACAACAGTTTTTTTTTTTTTTTTTTAATTCCTGAAAGGTGTTCAAAGACAACTCCCATACTATATCCGGATGAACTCGTCTAGATTTAAAATCAACCTCAAAGTTATCTACTGACCTAATGTAGGAGGCATAAATGTACAAATTACATTTCACACACTACTACAATAAAGCTTTAGTAACTTCGGTTAGGTGAGGGTACCACCCATGCAATTGTATTTTACCTAGGTTCATAAATAATAAATTATTTATGATTTATGCTGTTTATGTAAGAGATGGCAGTCGTGTTATCAATGCGCAATAATATTTGACAATTGATTAAATCTCTTGTAAATACTTTGAAACAAAAGAATGTTGCTAGGATTTCTTAGATAGTATATGTACCTAGCGCGTCCCTGTGTACAGACCAAGCACCGCTGGCCCTTTCTTCAGCGCAAGCGACACCCCATACCGTGGTTGAGGCATCCGAAAAACAATTCTAAGTCATAGATGTCGTGTTTAATGTTATCGAGGTCGAAATTGCCTGTTTTCACCATTTCAGGTTGGGTTCAATAGATGTTGGAATCGTCAATTCTAATGTTTATTTTATGTATTTCATACTTATTATTTTTATTTTTTAGATACTTGATACGTTCAAACAATTTTGTATATAGCGTTCCATATTCTATTGCTAGATAGATACGCAAATACAATTAAACCAACGAACCGGGCGAACTCCCTTATTTTACATCTGTTTATAGAGATAAACCTTTAGGTATATTTATCTTTTAGTTCGACATACAATATCTGGAGGAAGACTGACTTGAAGGTTTTTCGAATCAATGTTATATCCAAGGAAGATACAAGATTTGCTTAGTACAACAATTTTATATTAGATATAATACCTACTGTACGGTGCAGTTTTGCAACTAGTTTTATGATTTTCTGAACACGTACGTTGAAGTACTAAGTACAAAAGTTAGGACGCTAAATCGGTGAAGATTACCTTCCCATTGAAAAAGTAAGTATTTTTTATAGTCTGGATGAATTTTAACAAAATAGATATGCGTCTTTAAGATCGTGTATGAGCAATGAAACAAGCTTTAACGCTGTACGAAAGTCTTCAATTTTGAAGTGCTTTGACAAATTCATTGTTTTTTTTTTTAGATTTAGAACAAATCTCATTTTACCATTCGGTTTTGATGTTACCATCGTTCAATGGCCTCCATTAACAGTAATTCATTGTATTTAGGTACTTATTCGACATTAGTACTTATTCGTCACATCAAGCTGGAAAAACTGGCTTGGTAAAAGGAATCCAAAGCCCTCAATGTATGTCAAAATGACAGGATCAATAGTGATTAGATTCCATTGTTCATAGAACTGAGTTAGCCTACCAGCGTTATTTACGGGTGGCGGAGCGGGCTGCGAGGTGGCTGGGACGGCAGCGGCGGCGGCTAGCGGCGCTGCGGGCGGCTGGTTGCAGACGCTGGACACCGACTCTGCGACTGCCAGTAGGAGGTCGCGTGGGAGTTCCTCGCCGTCGGCAGTAGTCGTGCCTTCGACTTTGAGGTCGCTGCTTGCCTCCGAACCGGTGTCGGAGCCTTCCAGTTTTTTGACTACTGGGGTCCTAGTCTTGCTCGGAGGTGGCTTTGGTGCCGGAATCTTGAGCTTCTCGCTGGATTCTCGTAACAGCTTGGCCTAGGCTCGAAAGAGCGGAAGCCATTACAATCTGTTTTGATTCAATAGCATTGTCGCGCTTCATTACCATCTCTGCTTTAACTTTTGGGTTCAAGGCTGGCGCGGCAATATGTTTTGCTGGGTACTAAGCACATATTATCTAGAATTTATTTTCATTAATCCTGCTATTGCGACGTGTTCAAACCGTACGCGGAAACGTCCTTCTGGACCGCATTTCCTAATTTCTTCGTAAGTGTAGGGTCTACGCCAAAACTATCTAGAATTTCGGCATCTAATTCAGGTATGACGTCATTCGGCGTCTCAGAAATTGTAGAAGGGCCTGCCTCAATGGTTGGCGCAATCTGCTAAGCGCTGGTAGACGCTTGCTTGCAGCAGGTGCCGCAGATCGATCCGTTTCTGGTATGAAGGCGTTTTTTTTTTTTTTTTTTTTTTTTTCGAACTTTGTTCAGCAGGTGTAAGTACAACATCGGCAACAACAAGTTACAGTTGATTGCGGCTAAACATGACAGCAAAATAAGCAGGCAAGTCAGAGATATTGTAGTGATGAGATAGCCCATAAGCTAACCGCAACACCAATATCTTATGCTCATCGAATATTGCATGCTCATACCGTGAGGTGGAGCAGATGGTAGTGAAGAGATAGCCTCAGAAGCTATCCACAACACTATAATGTGGCACGAGACAGCCTCAAAAGCTGCCCACAATACCCAATGCAAATTTCAATGGCCTAGGTTATATTATATCACAATTAAGTAGGTTATTCTTGCACTATAGCAAATACCTTGTACTAACTTGCACGTTGCGACTGACGATCAGGTGATAAGTCAAGTGATGGCGCCGACGATGCAGACGGTGAGCTGGATAAGACACGTATACACGTAGTCGTTTCACTTCTGCGCCAGGTATTCTGCGACGATGAATTTCTTCTTCGAGAGTTTTTAACTTTTTACACAGTTTTTCGTAATTTGAATCTGCGCTTTTCCTTTTAGGCATCTTGATGAACTATTCACTTCGTGTTTTAACCAAAAAATATTTTTCTGATGAGATTTTGTGCGGAATGGTTGAGCACTAAATCGCGAATGACGAACAGAGGACACTCAGCTACAGAGTAAGGTGCGACTACCCACACAATAAAAAAAATAGAGGTATGTCTCAAATAAGTGCAATAGGGATGGTGAATGCTAGCGCAACTACAAGTATATTATATAAGCGTCAAATCTAGTCTCTTCGGATCAAGCCGAGTATAATTATTATTCTAGGTGGCGTTGTGTAGCCCACGCCAGCCCAAGACAGATGAAGTCTCAAGTTGAAATCTCTCGGAACCATGTTCATTCGCAAAAATAACCTCATGTAATCCATATCTAGCGCCACGTGTAAATTTCTGAAACCTAATTTTGGCTCGTATTTTACAAACAAATCGGAAATATGTAGCGTAGAAGTGTTTAGGAAACCTGAACGGTTTCCTAAACAATTTCGACATATTGACTCGTCAATTGTTGTTCAATAATGAATAGAGGTTTCAGACTCTGCGATTTCTTCCGCGTGTCTTTTTTTTTCAAACACACTGCGACACCCAATTTCACCCTCTTAGGATGTGAATTTCAGAAATTCCTTCCTTAGTCCATCCCTAGACCTCAAAAGGAATGTACCCTCCAAATTTCACTTCTCTAAGACTTACGGTTATGCGTTGGTAGTCAGTGAGTGAGTCAGCCAGTCACGCAACGATTTTATACATATTGATTTAGTTTTCGTAGACCAAATGACAAATATATGCGATATTACGATAACTGGCGAAACTAATGTTAAATAAAAGTAGGTAACGTAAATTAAGAATGCAACAATGCACGTACCGGTAAAAGGTCAACGGACCACTTTAGATATCAGAAACTGAGTCAGTGTACCAAGGCCTATGGATTTCAGGTAGATACAGCCAATCCAGTGCGCCGTTTTGCAGTAACCATCCAATTTCACGGCTACAATTACCTACAATCTCTATCGTTTATTTTCAGAACAAGTTTACACACATCCAGTTGGACCATTTGTAATTCGATGTAGATACTTATTCAAATTATCCGTTACTGCTATTAGTTAAGGTCATGTTTGTAATATTATAGTTTGTCCGGCCTAAGAATAGACCCCTCCGTCTCGTCCCGTGGATGTCGAAAAAGCCGACTAAGAGTTTACCCGGACTTGTTGATAAGATTCGTTGGTATAAGATTTTTCCTAGCTGCTAGATTATTATGGAATGTGTTATTACTGGAATAAAGCGTTAGCCGAGTCAGTCGTGGGAAGCAATGACGGCGTTGAGCTCACCACATGTCACGTCTATATTCCACGATGGTGCAACCCACTGTGTAAAGAGGCTCTACCTACCCCCTGCAGGGAAAAAGGCGTGTGTCTGTGTATGTATGTTTGTAATAACATGTATATAAAAATAAGCCAATTTGCCATACCAAAAAAAAACAACACACAATAATAAAAGGTAAGTCTAAGTAAGTTCAGCGTATACTCAGGATCTCTCCATACATTTAGTTAATTTCTACTCATTATTTTTATCCAAAGCTCAAATGATAAGAGTAGAACTGTAACCCAAAAGTTCCAAAGCCTACTCGTTTAGGTAGTCTTTTTAACCGACTTCAAAAAAGGAGGAGGTTCTATGTTTGTCTGTATCTGTATGTATTTTTTTGATGTATGTTCACCGATATCTCCTTAAATTGATGAACCAATTTGAAACAAACTTTTTTTATTTGAATTGGTATTTTTCCCAGGTGGTCCCATATAAACCAAGACAGGATGATGGAATCTCAGAGAAACCGAGGGAAATGTGTCTGCGTCTGGGATTCATCATCTCATGCTCGTGAGCTGATGATGAAAGCCACAGCCCTCCTTATCGATGAGTGTTATAGACAGACATGTGGCCGCACAAAAGACCACATAACTCAACTCTCTCATCAAGTTGCCAAAATCGCACAGCAAGGTGCGAAACTCAAAATGGAGGCAGGAGACGTCACTCCAGTAAATCTTAAATTGTGATCTAAACCAAGTTAATATATTATAAAATATTTTTAACGAATCCTAAATAGTTTATTATTTAACAAGTGTAAACCACACTTTATGGATATCATTAAATTTAAATGTAACCCAAAAATTCCGTTCCAGCGGGACTCGAACCCGCAACCTTGCTTGTGATCGGCAATGCCTTTACCAGTTCGGCCATAGAACACTATGACGCTGAAGACGAAATTTTTGGGCACTATCAACTCGGCTCGGGGTCATAGTGTTCTATGGCCGAACTGGTAAAGGCATTGCCGATCACAGGCAAGGTTGTGGGTTCGAGTCCCGCTGGAACGGAATTTTTGGGGTTACATTTAAATTGAATCCTATAAATAGTTCATTGATTTATGAGTATGGTATTTTGGCGCTGAAAGTGAAAAATTTCCGCTTGGATACCCAACTATAGTACAATTGTCTGTTGCGTTTTGTACAAGTGTCGCAAAATAATCAAGCCCTGAGACGTTTTGAGGACAATAGTGTGACAAGATAAGTGGGCGGAAGTCGTGAATACACTAACGATACGTGTCCCACTTTATGGAGAAGTTTAGCTGCAACTTTGTAGGCGCATACACACTCTGCTACAAAAAAGCCTCCATTAGAGTTGACCTCGATATTTCATATAAGTCTTTGAGGAGTTCAAAGACAGTAAAATTCTTCGCCAACGAAACCTGCAAATTAGTCATTCTTATTCTAAATCCAAGGGAAGTCAGCCACGGATTCTTTACGCCGTTTTAGAAAATAGACGTTTTTTACTTTTAGTTTATTTCATTTCCTAGTGTTTTTTTGTGTAATTTTTGGTGGCATTTTAACCAATGTAGCTCGTCTATAGAGCACAAGTGTAGTGAAATGAAATAGAAGTGTGAGTTTTCAAATCGGTGGAAATTTTCTACCAAAGTTGACTTTGAGGACTTGTAAGAATTATAACGTTGCAAGTTATATTGAAAATACAATTATATTTGAAAATGGCAAATGCACAAGCCGTGCGACGCCAATTATAAAGAAAAAAAAAGTACTGAAACCATGCCTGCCTATTTTCTGCCGCCAAACAGAAATACTCGCATTGCTGTGTTCCGGTTTGAAGATGGGCCCCCGTGAAATTACAGGCACATGAGACTATTCAGCTTTATCTGGGAGATGCGGGCAGATTGTCAGTGCGCTTTATGAAACAAGGTGCAAGGTTGTCTATTTAATACGAAATCTACGAACCGGCTCGCGACTTCATCAACTTTTTGGTCCTTCCACGGATCTCCTCGTTGTCTTCCTTAATGGTTTAAAACTCTGGCACCTACATTGAATTCAGCACATTTAAGCTCTGAAATAGAGCTTCATTCACCAATTAATATATTTTTCGAATGCGTCCAATTTTCAAATCGAGGTTGTACAGGTCTAGCGCTTAACTGAGTCAGTCCCTGAGGTATGGGAGCGGTACGGGAGGGGTGTTTTCGTCTCTCAAATCATCAGATGACATGAAACATAATGTAACGAATACACCTCTCCCGTACCGCTCCCGTACCTCAGGGACCGAATCAGAACTGTAATAAGAATTGATTTTCTGGATGAAAAGTATCTTACAGCGCAATCCTGGTAAAATCGTATCAACCGTTATGGCGTGTTTGTGTAACAAACATACAAACCTCCAAACTTATGATAATATTAGTGGGATGGGGTGGAATTCATTTTTGTTGGTCAGTAAAACATCTTACGACAAGTAGACGATACACAATTTAATGTAAATTGAGTAAAAAGTAAATTATGTGAGTACCTTGAGAATTTCAAAACATTTTTTATAGAAAACGCGCGTTGAAATCTTTTACATGAAATTTGTAAACAAATAGCTTTGAGAAAAAATTACTGACTTGTAAATTTGAAGACCCCTCGTGATTTATTGCTATAAAATACAAGAACACAATGTATAATAACTTTGCCTACATTTTAAATTTATTTTTACCACTTAATTTGAAATTTAATTGTACTGAGCGCCTTACGTGGCATAAGGCGACCATTCAAGGGAACTAGGAAGTATTCTGCTTTAATATATAATAATACAGCAACAAAAAACAACAAAACACATCATCATAGCAACATGTGTACATAAATCGTATGTTTATTTAAAATAATCACGACTGTCGGTTCATACATAGTTAATGAAGTCTGTGATTCTTATCCGAGGCTCTGGCAAGACAAAAACTCGTCTGTCAGTGATACTTATACCAAATTCAAGGTCCTACAGCATTGTCGGTGTAGAGGCCACAAGATCGCTGATTTAGACACAGTGTCGGTGGGCAGACTGTAGGCAGCAGCGAACCTTAGCTCGCTAACCTTTGGCAGCAATTAATGATCGTTCAAACGCCTCATCCATCGCTTAATCATCTTTCACAAATGTTTTGCTAATTCTACCTATTATCGAGTTATCAGATATGGTCAATAATTGAGAGCTCGTGTTGATTACTTTGGACAAGATTGCTTTAATCTTATATCGATTAACTTTTAAAGCTGTTTGTGTATATATTTATCGGTGCAGTACAAATTGTATCCAGCCAGAATTGCACAGAAAGGTGAATGACCAGCAAGCAGTAGATTCGCCAATATCACTACATTATCAGAGTAGATAGGAATACGTGTGCATTATACATCAATCTGGTTGATAGGTGCAGCTGCATTGATCCGTCTGTCCGCACACACGCGCCGGGGTTCCGGGGCGGGCGAGCAATCGATACGATACTAGCTTGTGCGTGTGTGGGTGAGCAGAGGTTGCCCTGATTTCCATGTCAGGGGACGGCTAGTTCCCGATCCTAATAGGTATACTGAAACGTAACAGCTCGACGTACTCTTGCATATTAAGGTGGATGGTCCTAAACCGTTCCCCATACAAAACTTTGAGGTTTACAAAAATGTCGGTGGTAGAATAGATATAATTTCGTCACTAGTGTTTTATTGGTAAAAATTAGTTATAAAGTGGCAATTGCCTACTTTTATTACAAAAAATAATTTTTAAATTTTTTTTTTTTTTTTTTTCATGCAAACATACATTTTAACACGTATCAAATATATTTATATTGTATTAAAACTGGGTAATTGTCATTTAGTATATACTTTTTATTTGAAATAAAACACTAGTGATGAAATTATATAAATTCCATCACCAAAATTGGTCTTAAAAATCCTCAAAGTTTTGTATGGGAAACGGTTATGGACTATCCGACCTGAACGTATGAAAATTACGACAAAACGGGACCAAAATGTCCAAAGTATGAAACTATTCATTTAAATATAAACAGCCAAAATGATATAATTAAACAGTAAAATTACTTACTTTCTCATAATGCGCCGCTTATAGCAACAAATCAGAACATCGGTTCGGTTCATTGAAATTATACAAGTTCAGTGACATTCCAGTTAGTGTCGGTGTAAATTGTTCAATTTACTGCTAATAGGTGTGTAACGTAGTTCACTTCTTGCATTTTGATATGTGTACCTTTACTGTGTGTGTAATCTTACAGATATTCGGATTGTGCGTCCTAGGTACTCGTAATATATTTTAAAGATTTTCTTTAACAGGGAAGTATAAGTATAAAGTTTATTTAGCTATAAGCTATAAGTAAACATATATGCGTTCAAGATTCATCATTGTCTTGCCCAATTAATCATTCCCAATTTATTTGGGGTGGCGTAGTACCTACTTCTTTTTCTTGCACTCTCCCCTGTCAGCCGTCACCTCATCATTCTCTCCCTTCTCATTCATATCATATCTCACGCAATCCATCCATCTTTTCTTAGGTCTTCCTCTTCCTTTCCATCCACTAACATTCATATTCATAACTTTCATAGTTACATGCGTTTCATCCCTTCTCATCACATGCCCATACCAAGCTAAACGATTTCCTTTCAACTTTTCTGTCATTGGTGCAATTTTCAAACTTCCTCTTATATACTCATTCCTTATTTTATACATTCTTATACATTCTCGTTCCACACATCCATCTCCATCCATCCATGCGTTGAAGATTGTCTTTGTATAATAGGAAATGCTACTGAATTGTGAAATATGCAATTCAACGGCACACATAAATTTTACCATACCAAAATTGCTACCTCATAAACAAACCTTAATTTGCATACAGAGCCCGAGCCAGATGCTCAATTTTAGACCTTCCGATCTTCACGCAAAGATGACAACGTTTTGACGGTCAAAAGACAACATTACCACTGCGAATAACGGATTATATGGTGGGGGTCCGCTGAGTGGGCGTGTCGAAGTGTGTGATGACGAAACACCACCTCATTTTGTGCAAGAGGCTTATTGTGAAAGAGGTACTGACGTGGAGGCGAGCTCGGCGCCGGCGCCGTTGAGGCCGAGACGATTCAGTAAAACGTTCTGTTTACATTTATAAGTGGCTGTATTCAAATTTAATGCTTTCAATTAGACGCTGAAACACCTAGACAATACGAAAAGGGACCGACAATTCTAATATTATCAGACCATTCATGTTCTTACTCGACTGGATAATAACTAACGTCCACAAGTTTACTTTGTCTCAAAACAAGTATCTTTATTATGAGTTAGCAGCCCTTCTAACCCTATTAGATAACCGAAAACACACAAACAAGAAGAACAGAGTTTTGTTATGGTCCCTGCAACCATTAAGTAGGTACAGAATAGAAGGATCTCGCCAGACACCGACACGGAAAAATCATGTCAAACATCTTCCCTTTCGAAGACGAGAGGCTTGTAGAGCCACGACTCAATTAATAAAATACGTGTGTAGAGACAATTCTTTTTCGGATACAGCACAAACAAAGCTCTAAATAATGTTGATTTATCACTCTAGTAAATGATTACAATTCTGAATGAGCCACCATCGGAGTTTTCTTTGAAATCACGACGCATGTCGTTCGACATGCATTCGGTACTAACAATGTAGTCTGGCGGGAGATCGACGTAATACATTATCTTTTATCAGGTTTATGACTTCATTCTTTTGCTGAGTAATGGGTACTTATACTTACGGTTGAAAAGATCTATTTTAGGCATCGCATTCGACCCGGCGGAGAGGGCGGCTGTCGTCTGCTCTCGTTCGTAGAATCGTGACGTCATACAGCTCTTCTATCACCGGATACGAAACGTCCAAGTGTCTTTGAACGATGCTATCATTCCTAAATATAACAACCGGTGCAATCCAAAATATTGTTTGTTTGTTTGTTTTTATATTAATGTATCAATGTATAAACATTCATGTGAACGAATTGAAGTGTGATCAGCTGTACCGTTTAACGCTGTAAAGCATGCCAGCTGATTAGATAACATCAAAGAGGGCTCGTATACGGGTCGGCGAGACTATCTATCGGCGAGTAGGTATCTATTGAGGAACTTTAAATACGATTTGTCCTCAATTACTGAGATAACGCGTTCTTATTAGATTGCAATGTCATAATCAATGTAGTACAAATTGAGTGGAAAATGATAAAACAGTGCTGTACGATTTCGAGATGTGTGAATTAAATAGGTACACGAATTTAAACGTAAACAACGTAAACTAGCCGCGTGCATGACCGACCGGGCGGCAGGGCGTTGATCCTCCTGTGATAACTATACGTATCTATCGTATCAACAATAATAAGGACACTGGAAAGCGCGTTTTCATTTGCCAAACAAGCATACATTTGAATAATGTTGTTTTTAATTTCAATCTTCAAATGAACTTGTAAAACCAGAGCAGTTACCTACGTCACTATAGTTTTTAGCGATTTCACAGCCCGAGATGGAAGTCATTAGGTTGGCACATCTTATTCGCAGTTTCATCACTGTTTATGTAAGTGTTGTGTAACTACTTAGAGTGCACGGTCGTTTGTTATTGTTGCCTGATTAGTTTTACTAGCTCTTTATATCCATTTTGCTCATCTTTGTTCTACTTCCTATTTTATAGATGCCTTAAACTGAATGAATCATCCGAACACCTTAGTGTTATCGGGAACGAGCCAGCGATTCAGTTGACTCAGTTAGTTCGTGTGAATAAAATGAATTGTACCAGCAAATTGGTATTAGTCATATTATTTTGTGTACTTACTCGTATTAAAAAAATTATCATGTCAACATAACATACATACATTCAATAACATAACAGTGCATTACGTTGATCGGTTTATCAGCACTTTTATTAGTATTCAGCTGTTTCTTTGGATATTATACGACAGAGCAGCTGCAAATTTCCTGTTTACTATTGCTTTTACAGATAATGAATCATATTATGAAGTATCGTCATGCGGGAATTCCTTTCGAAGGTTGACGAAATGAATTCCAGAATGATGCCAGCTGAATGAATCCTACAAGTTATGAATGATTCTAGCACTAAATACCTATGCCATGAGCAAAGATTAGTGGCACGATATCCAAGCTAAGCTAGCGTTTAGGTAGGTTACGTGCCGCAGCTAACAACCACTTGTTACGTAGTAGAGAAACCGGGCATAGTGAAAGTTTTTATGACTCTACTGTGTGACACAAAAATAGATTCAAGTTCTGACTTGATATTTGTAACTGTTAATGCATATGATATAGATTTGAGTTTAGCATAGCATTATTTGTTTAGTGTACTTACTTTTAATTAGGTGTATGGTGTAGGGGAAAGTAAACAAAGTTTTCAGAAAAAAATATCACGTTTATTGCCTCATTCGCAATTCGAAGGCACACACTGGACCCAGCACGCGCGCTCCGTCAACGTGACTACCTTGTCACTCAAAATTCGAACTGTTATTATCGTCATAATGTAAAATTATTTCATGTCCTTATTAACACTTGTTTTGTTTTGGATTTTGATCACTTAAAGTTTTTAGGCGGCACTGATTAATGGATCGTATGGTTGTAGCATCGGTAATTGGTTGCAAATTCTGGCCCGGGCAGACCGTTCCTCGTTCACTTTGAGAAGGACTAGATCCATAGCTACCCGAGCGTCTTCTAGCGGCGAGTGACCGGTACAGCCACGCTGCACGATTCGTCCCAATAGCTCTTCCGAAAGAGCCCGTAGCGATCGTCGGAGCGGAAAGCCTCTCGCATGTGGATACAGGGCGCAAGTGTCTACCACTGCGAAGTGTAACAGTTTCAAAGCCCGCAAGTCGTTGTCCAATGCGTGTCCAATCAAAATCGTATCAGTTCCCACGAATCCAAGTATGTCATTCTGTACATCTCGCAGCGTCTTAGTCGCGCGCGCCAAGTCGCGCGGCCTGATGCCGGAGAAACGGGTATTGTGATCGACGACAGGTGAACTCGGTTTCACTAGTGATCTGTAAACTAGTCGGCCATCGGCTGCAATGACCGCGATACTAGCAAGTTCCAGTCCTGCTGTGGTATAGCACATCTCTGCGTCGATGGCGTACACCCCGCCGCGAGGCGAGCGGGCGCGTACATATCCCTCCAAGGGTCCATTCATTCCGGGTTTGGTGCCGTTCCAGACGTGGAAACGGGCCGAGCTGCACCCTCTGGAACCGAGCGGCATTTTGCAACATGCGTGGTAGTCGCCGCTCACCCTACCCCAATGATAGATACAAGGTTCATCTTTAAGGTATTCACCTTCACGAGTCATACGAAACATTTTATCACACCTAACACACAAATGTTCCACTGCATCCGCTTCTTCGTCACTGTCCGAGCGCGGGGTGGATCCCAAAGAGCCGCGGCCGCTGTCGTTCTGCGAGCCGGGCACAAATTCCGGGGCATTCACGTCCCAAGTGGTCGCCGGCAGTGGTCTAGGTCGAGGCGGTGGATTTATGTAGACCACCGCTTTGCAGGAGCTCGGCTCGATCTCGAGCGGATACCCGAGCGCCCACATGCGCTTCGGCGAGAGCAGATGCGGGCGCAGGGCTTCCACTAGTTCTTCAGTTGAGAGTCTCTGCGGCGTCGACGGCGTCGGCGGCGAGGGCGGGGGGCGGCGTCGATCGCGCGGCTTGCGCCGCCGTGCCGCGGCGCTGGCAGACTCCACCGACGCGAGGGTCTCTTGATAAAACCAATCGTGTAATTGAATACAAAAATGCATGTTTCTTGGCTGGCTTGTGTACACATAGAGTCGAGATAGTAAACGCGGAGCGTCAAAGATACGTGCTATCGCGCGCGCGGGCGCTGTACTAATGCGCGCTGGTGGGGCAGCCCACGCTTTATACGTTACGTAGGTAGAGCGCCTTCGTTAACGGGACACACGCCGATCAACCGGCCTATTCTCATTTTTACAAACAATAACAAAACAATTCTTCTATTAAAAACATAAAAGGATGTGAATAGCAGTACGATAACCGTTGGAACTAGAGACTATACACAGCGAAGTGGTCCTAATGTTTTAGAGAAAGTCCCCACGCGCCCGTTTCGTTTGTTTGTTTACTTAGATCAGCTGATGTGCTCGCAGTCCGCGTCGTATTTACTTTCAGCTCATTTGGCCGCTGATAAAGAACAGGTAACTACAATCTATCATCAACAAATCACCATTTCTAATGATAATTATTGAGCTATCGTAAATGGAACATTTAATATCAGATTTTTAATTAAGTCAAATTTTGTAAATGACTTTTGGGGTCATTAGCACTCGCGCCGCCTAAAACATTGTATATGTACGAAATCTATGACTTCTACGTGCAATCGTTTCTCGAAAGCGATACACGGAAAAAAGGGATTTGTACTGGATCCAGGTGAGCTGCATTGGAGGAAAGAAGGACGGGCGTTGCTCTGACAACGTCTGACCATCATTTAAAAATAAACTTTCATTGATTGAGAGAGGCAAGAGTAAATATTTGCGTTTAGGGGTTGGAATGTACTGTGCTAGGTACTTTTTGCTGTGTGACATTAATATATTCCCCGTAGCCATGATAACCAGTCAAGGAAAACTGAACTTTACATATTAACGAGGTTGCAATATTCTAATATTGATGAGTCACGCGTATTCAGAAAACTCGTCCCTATATAGTTGGATTCATCATCACCATGCTGACGTGACTTACGACAGATAGTGAAAACTTAAGATGAGTGAAAAAAAATGAGCTCACTGTGTCTGAGACGTAATTTCCTTGCATCCGTTACATCAAAATGGCTACCAACCAGAAATTGAAGACGTTTAAAACGTCAACAATGGACAAACAAAACATCATGAGATGATTTACTTTTCAACAAAATGTCATAGATCATATTTTATTTACTCCCCACGGAGATATGACAAACTTTGATGATGTAATTGATGATTTTAACTTCCTAAATACCTTGTTGAAAATTAAATTATTGATTTAAATTTCCTAACTGCCATGAGAATTAAATTCTTAATTTAAATTTGCTAAATACCGTGTTGAAATTGCAATTCTTGGTTTTAATTTCCGAAATACCAATGGACCCATTAATTGTTTTCGTCACATGAAATGGTGTCAATAAAATGAAGAACGTATTGTACCTAGGTGCTTATTTTGGAGTAAATTATAGGCAATTAAAATATTTTGTTGTTCGTCTTTCCTTGCGAGAATTATTTATTGTTTGCGAATTGGACTGCGAAGGTCTTGCAAACTGGAATTCTTTGATATTGAATCTAATACTCGTCACCTTTATTTTTCTATTGAGTTTCATGTACTTTATTTCTAGGGTTCCGTACCTCAAAATTACCTAAAGTCTGAAACCACATAGCGCTATCAAAAAATCAATTTTCCAACTCGATGTAATAAAACGCTACGGCCATTCAAAGTGTATATTCATATAATTCATCAAAACCTACAGTTCTTCCCGTTGACCTAGAGTCTTGGGCACGACGTAAGGTCTTCCCTTACGAGCGTTAACCCTTACGAGTCGACTCATACATAATTCATTTTTTAAACAACGAAAGTGCGTATTTGCTTATCTTTTCAATAACAACAGTTTACTTTTCAATCATCGCCAGATACGGCTATCGATTATTAGCCACTGACATTATCCACATGCATATTGTTTACTGAGATAAAAAATCGTTCTTTTCTAGCTATCTATTTACAGTGGTACTCGTATATGTTAGGATCAACAATCTGAAATGAACTTAACTATCAAACGCAAGGTCGCAAGAATTTAACGAAGTACGTCTGGGGCATAAGAATCTATAGGTAGTAGGTACATATATGCGCTTAGCGCGTCTGTACACCGATTTTCACAATGTAGGAAGCGTTGGCAAGCCAATACTGATGCAGATGGCATGAAAAAGTAGCAGACAGTGTGCCGTCACCTGGCTAAAAATACCTGCGCTGAATACGACCGATATCAAAATCGATAAGAGTTATTTACTAAAAGTGAATGTACTAATTTTCAATTTAAAATAGCGAAATGTTAATTGAATTATCATTAGTCATATCGATAGGAAGTGGAAATAACGATTATCAGGAATGCTTAATTTCGGCCTAAAGTATGACTAGCATCACTACACCTTCCAAAAAATATTATACAACGTACTATATCGACTTGCGAGAAGATAGAAACTTGTGATGCAGAGTTAAAAATAGGCTTTACGAGAAAACCCGAAAACTTCCCCACAGGTAACACAATACGTCAATGTGAGCGTACTTGATAATCAGATGCTACTCGTACAGGTAGAAGTAGAGCAAATAGAATGTAGAGCAAACAATGTAAAAAGAAAAAATGTTGCAGTCAGTTCAAGAAAAACCCGCAAGCCCCACATTTACCACTACACGGCACGTCCATGTGAGCGTGCTCGTTGTTTGTATACAGAAGCGCGTGTGGGCGCGGCTGGTCGGTGACACCGGCGATAACCTTCATGTCTAACCCGACCGGCGAACGGTACCGAAACTACCGGGCAACGCGACCATTGCTCAGATCACTCCAATCCATAACAAACACAAGAAAATGCTATAAAGTGTGAAAATAGCTCACACAAATCTATTCCATTATAAAGCACACCAAAGGGAACTTTATGCTAGCGTTAACTCAGTATGGGAAACAATAATGATGAAAGATGATCTTATTTCACCGTCCAAATTGTGCCAAAAATTGATTCAGGTGGCGTCGATCCATGATAAATCGCTAAAGAAAATACAGTGCAGTTTCAATTCGGCAAACCCCTGATTTAAACAGAGTATCGTACGATTCATACGTGAGTTTATACATGGTTTCCGAACTATTTTCGTGTCCTGGGAAGAGGTAGATTTTATGAGAACAAAACTGTCGAATGCGGTGACACATAGACAGCTACAAAGAAAAGATTCCACGACAAAGGAATCGTAGAGGAATACACAAGCTCTAACACAGAAGGTCTACGGAAATACAGAACAATACAGAAAAACATTTTGAACTTGTTTTTTTTTTTTTTTTTTTTTACCTATATAAAAGATTTTGTTGAAAAATATATTTAACTGTTTTTTTTTTCTGAAATTATTGATGACACCGTGAGCTGATCAAAATGAGCCCAAACACTGCCAGGCTACTATTAATCATCGAGAAGTTAATTGTCTAACTTACATCTCCATCATCAGATCAGCTCACTGTCATATAATGTTGTATTGTCATTGGAACTTGAAAGGTACCTATGACAAATTTCTGCTCAATCGGATATCGCGAAGTGATTGAAAAATCGATCGCCAGATTTGTCCTCCACATACAGACAGGTCCGTTTTCCACCTTCCGTCTCCATCATCAGATCAGCTCACTGTCACCATAAAATTGTAATGTCATCGAAACTTGACATGCAACATTTCAGCTTAATCGGTTAGGTGGAACTGGTATAAAATTCAGTTGCCAGATTTGAAAGCAAGTTTAAAAAGCTTGTAATAACTTCGAGGCTACGTTCCTCGGATAACTGAAGAATAGCTATCATAAATATTGATAATCAGTGAAACTAGTATACAGTACATATAATGCGATGGTAGCCTAACGGTTCAATAGTGCAACTCAGAATCCAACGATACCGGGTTCGATCCTAGGCTCCGCACCAATGACTTTTCTAAGTTATGTGCGGATTTCCATCGCTCTGTGCTTCGGAGGGCACGTTAAGCTGTCGGTCCCGGCTGTTATTGATTAATAGCAGTCGATAAGCCATGTCAGAGGCCTTCGGTCGGCTTGACAAACCCCGACACCAGAGGCCAGCACTACCTCATACGAAACGAAACGAAACGAGTACGATACACATCACTTGATTGAAATGCTCGTACGAGACACACCCCACACGCAACACGCAACGCGTGAGGCCATCAAGCCGCCATTATGATTAGGTTAGCGACTTCGCGTTGTAGAGCTGCTCGTTTCCCCCATATGCCAGTATAGGATGTGCAATTTGCGTCGTAAAGTAGAAAGCGGGAACATAATATTCAGTTACGGTATAGTGAAATGGTTCCTAGAGATTTAATCTCAGCTGATTCTAACGCAGTTTTAAGTAATGGAAAATTGAGGAAATAGCTAGGCCTTGGTAGATACAGCAAATACGAAGAGACATTTTGTTTTCTGCACTAATATTATAAACTTTGTTTGTTAATTTATAATGGATAAACTCAAAAACCACAGAACCGATTTTTTTTTTTTTTTCTTTCTCCTATAGAAAGCTAAATTATCAGCGAGTAACATAGAGGGGGGGGGGGGGGGGGCTGCTTTAGCAGATTGATGGTATTTGGTGTGTGGATAGATGGGGGGGGGGGGGGGGGGGGGGGGGGGGGGGGGGGGTAGGAAGGGTGGAAGGGGGAATCCCGACACTAGCCGTGCGAAGAGAGCCCGGAAGAAATGCTAGTTTTAATATAAAATAGTAGAATTGCAATGAAAAACCACTGTCTGTCTGTCACTGTGGGAACGAGACAACATAACAGGTAATCAGGATGATGTTTTTACCGGATCAGAATAGCGGGCACGGCTCAAGCACCGTAGATTCCGTGAAAAGCGCGACACTCGCCAAGACAGGAAAATCTTGATAATATGTGGAAAATAGAATTACTAGGAAGATGAAAACAGATTGTTCTATCGGAATAAGCCACTTGTACGTGACCCGCAATACAAGTTTCAAAACAAAGCCACACGCAATCAAGTTTAAAAAGTTAAACAGGGGCCTGTTTTTAGCATAAACAGACGCCTACGTCTGTTATGTGCCACTCGCAAAAGCGGTCAGTGGGCCACGGCGAACGAACAACGCTACCGGAACATGTACGTTTTCAGATGTTTTAAGAGACCTTGGCAATAAACCCACTATTTTCAAATTAAATACTATGGCAATGGCCGATTAGCAAGAATTCAAGATATTACTAGCCATGCCAAAAATCTAAGTATTAATAGGAAGATTTCGTTTGCAAATTACGAAATCGTATGACTATTCATGGTCGTGGTCAGCGCTTGTGATAATTTTTTGTTACTAACTTGTTTGAATAATTTTTAATATTAATATCCATAGTAACTCATAAGGTTAAGGGGCTTGCTCTGGTTCTGAAAGGTTGATTTCCAAAGGGCACCCTCGAAGGTACCTGCTTTTGAAATGTGACGCGATTTTGGTGAAAGTTGTCCATCATCGACGGAGTCAGCAAGCTAAGTACTGACCACCATCACGATGTCCGGCGAATGTGGGTCAAGGAGGCCGCGTAGTGACTAAGAAGTCATTGCTTGAATTGCAGTCAGATTTTCATAAGCAAATGAATAAGCTTCAACGAAAGTATTTTTTGGGACTCGGATGAAATGATCGAAAGTTTTGAACTGTTATGAAATAAGTTTGTCGAAGTTTTTGAGGTGAGTAGAATATGTAGTAATCTTTTAATTTGTAGAAATCGGGCAGGACATTACTGCGTCTGGGGTTCCAGATGGTTTACTGTCAAGAACTCGCGGTCAATTCGTGATGTTGGCCATACATTATCGCGTGTAGATGGTGTCAACGTTGACACAAAGGACTATTGAGTTAACGGTCTATGAAACGAGACAAAACAAGTCCGCAGAGTTCTAACAAACCGGAAAAATAACGTTTTCGGGGCACGTCCGCAACACGCGGCGTACAAGCTCGGACACTATAGCTACCTCATACGAGACCCGAATACATTCATACAATTCTTGCTATTTGCGATTTGATGTTAAATTACGTACTCTTTTTACCCAACTACGAAAAAGGAAGGATATGTTTTTGACAGTCTATGTATGTATGTTTGTATGAATGTTCATCTGTTCCCTCGTATGTCCTAAACTAATTTCTTCTTTTAACTAATGGTTTCACAATCATTTTCATACTTTTCAGTAAAGGTTTTCCTTAGACGGGTTTTACTTTTTTCTTGTTACTACGAGTACCATGTTTATAATAATAATAACTCATGTTAATGTCTGAATCGTTTGTTTGTATGTTCGGTACAAGTTTTGGAAACTATTTTGAATAAATTCCATAGCTTAGAACTGGAAGGATCACTGTCATGAATCGGTTAGGAATCTGTAGGGGTTATTTTGTATGGGACTAGGAGCAATTATTGTATACTTTTCATTTCAGTCCGTTATAAAAACGAAGTAAGTTTTTTTATTATTTAAACAATTTAGTGGTAGAGCCATTTTCTGTGTCAAACTAACAAATGTGAATGGATATTTGAGTAGTACCTGTGGTAACACAAAGGACTAAAATATAGCGGACAACGTATTGTAATTGTATAGGTTACATAGCCTTCACAAATATATCTTACCTAAGGCACAGATAAAATAATACTACACTAGTACCTAAGGTATTGACGTTGGCAATAATCGTTCATATCTTCATATTATTATGTTCATCAAAGTCAAATATAAGTGGGAGTAGGTAATTTTAAGTATTCAGGGCCGGTAGATTATTTCCTAAAGTTTTTGGACATAAACGTATAAAATTATACATAATTCAGATGAAATAAATGACAATAATGTAAATACCATCTGATAGCAACAAATATCTTGTAAATAATGAAATGATTGAGCAACAAATTATGACTAGGAATAATTAATAATTTGAGATCGCGCGCGGCTTCGCTTGCGTAGCGGGATAAAAAAGTAGCCTGTGCCATATTTTTTATTCTGTGCCTGTGTTATCACGCCTTTTTCCCCAAAAGGGTAGGCAGTGACTCAATAGACCTCTTTTCATCGTGGGTTCTACCATCGTGGGAATATAAGACGTGACAAGTGGTGAGCTCATCGCTGCCATTGCTTCCCACGACTGACCCGGCTAACGCTTTCTTCCAGTAATAACATTCCTTATTAAGCTAACCGACAGGACAAAACTTATACCAATTATTTATTACTTAATTATGAGCCTGTGGTGTCCCACTGCAGGGCAAAGGCCTCCCTTCCTTCCTTCCATTTGTCTCTATTGTTGGCTATTTGGGACCAATCCTTCGAGTCTAGCTCATCCCGCCATCTCCGTCGGGGCCTTCGACGTGGCCGTCGTCTGTTTGGGATCCAATCTGTCGTGGTCTTCGCCCATAGTTCTTCTGACATACGGCATACATGTCCAGCCCAGTCCCACTTAAGTTTAACAGCTTTTTGAGCGACGTCAGCTATCTGTGTTTGGGAGCGTATTTTCGAGTTCCTTATTCGGTCCGTGAGTTTCACCAATAATGTAATATAATTAACATAAGCCCTCTCTACCTTTTATCGAAATCGGATCAAACGGTACGACGATTGAGGAACAAACAAACACATGTATAATATTAGCTAGTAGAAAAGTAGGATCATTAACTTACCTACTTAAGGCTTATTAATAGGTGCAATCAGTAACAACATTAACTTTCATTTGTATGATAAAGAGAGTGAACTGTCTGCTATTGTACGATTAAAAGAGGTAATTCCTCCACTGACCGCTTATCTGCAAGGTATTGCGCAGTACGGGAACTTGTTGCACTTTTCCTTAATGTTGAAATTATGTTAATGTATTCGAAGCACGCACAGCAAACGTCATAAGGTAATTTTTGAAACCCCAAACGCTCTCGTTTTGTAGACATTGAAAACAGTCATTCTACAACAATTTTGTAAATAACAAGAACTAGATAAAAGCGGTCAAACAGTACATTTTACTAGCATAACGAACATGACCTTAGCAGTAGAAGACAACTCCACTTCTGAAGATATCTTTTCTTCGATTTTGATGAATCAAATGCGTTGCTATCTTGTCTCTAGAGAAGAGACTTCGAATTTGGTTCAAATAATCAGTAAGTAATCCTCAATGAAGTTGCATACGTCTCCTACGATCCGTACGCTCTGAACCACCAAGGTCGTGATCGTGAAGGTTTACTCAACCCAATGTAGAGTTGAACTCTACTTCTGAAGATTTCTTCTTCAATTACGTTGAATCAAATGCATTGCTATCTAGTCTCTACAGAAGAGACTATTTTACTTTGATTCATATAATCAGTAAACGATCTTCAATTAAGGTGGTTGCTTTCGCTTGTGGCGCGAAATTCAAATATGTTCGTGTTTTTTACTCATCACAGCTCATCGACACTTCTTCAGATAAGTAGCTAAAACTAATTTGCCGGTAATTATATGACACAAGTTTTGATTAATAGTATCATAAATATTATTAGTTTAGCTACGATTGTGCTTGAATGGGTTTAACAGTGTATTTTTGTTTCGAGCACATTCCAAACTAATGATATTTGTGTGATACTGTAAATTAAAACTTGTGTGTTAGGTCATATAATTACCGGCAAATTAGATTTCGCTATCTGAAGAAGTGTTGATGAGCAGAAATGAGAAAAACACGAACAAATTTGAATTTCGCGCCACAAGCGAAAGCAACCACCTTAAGTTGCAGGTTTAGTAATCCCAATGTAGAGTCGAACTCTACTTTTGAAGATTTATCTTCTTTATTAACGTTGAATCAAATGCGTTGCTATGTAGTCTAGAGAGAAGAGAAGAGACTCTTAGAATTTGTATCAAAGAATCACTAAGCTATATTCAATGAAGTTGTCTTCTGATCCGAATCGCCAAGGTTGTGGTCGTGAAGGTTTAGTCATCCCAATTAGAATTTTGCTCAGAACTCAGAACTACGATATTCAGAAAGACTTTATGCCCAGCTTCGTCATCTTGTCACGTTCACTGCCCCTGAAGCCTACAACTGGTTATTTAAGTAAATAATATGTTGGGCATGTGATTTTATGCTAGATGGTCCAAGTAACCGTTTAGCACCGCGGTCATCGGCCTTGTTTGTTCACGAGTATGTGTATGCATGTATACAGAGCGTCCCAAGACTATGCGACATGAAGGGAAAGTACCTTAAATATTTTAGATAGGATATTTTAAGGAAAGGAGACTTTATGTTATTTTTAAAGTTAGTGGATTAAAAGATTTTCTAAAAATGACTTTCTTTGTCTTGAAATCTAACCGACAAAATGTGAAAAAACACACCCGTATTTTTATGATGCCAATCGAAAGAACGGACTAAAAATAATAATTCCTCTTAAGTAACATGGTGTCTTAAAACAAAGGAATAACGAAAAATTCATCATTTAAATTTTTCATTTAAGTCGGTTCGACTCCCAGACGTAGCAAGTAATTTTTAGAAAATCTATGAATGCAGTATTTCTAAATTTAAAAATAAAATTAAGGCTCCTTTCCGCAAAATATCCTATCTACAATATTTAAGGTACTTTCCCTTCATGTCGCATAGTCTTGGGACGCCCTGTATATGTTGTTATGTCGCTATACATAAATTGCTTCGTACTAATTTTATTCATTGAAGAGGTACGTACAATGCTATCCACTCCGAACCATCTATAGAAGTTATAAAACATATAATCATATTATTAATACCTACTTTCTGTAATGACCGTAAGAAAAAATGTATTCTCGTACAAATTATTTCTTCTATTTGAGATTTACTAGTAAAGTCGAATATAATATTATTTTCGTTAGAACGAAAGGTCGTTCGGGCAGATCGGGGCAAAAGGACTTGCAAAAAAGGCATTGATCCCTGTCTGTTATTTTGTCTACCACATATTTATTCGACTGCGGGTCCCTTTAGGACGGTAAGAGGACATTTCAACTTGTCTTTGAGACGGGTCACTGGGGGCGAATTATTTTAGAACTAGCGAGGCATCAGTTCCATTCAATATTTCCTTCTTTCCTTTCCGTATCTCTTTGAGCTTCTTGATACGATGAATGAATCAATGAATGAATGGTATTTCTTACGGTCAAATGGGCTGCCTGCTGACCCAGATTTTCTAAGACGGATCTCAAAGAAACACATACATAGATAGACACACCGCTTATTTCCCCGAAAGACGCAGATCCTCAAAGGGCCTTTTTTCACCGTGGATAGCACAATCACAGACGTGACCAGTGGTGAGTTCATCGCCGCCATCGCTTTCGCACGAGCAACTCTGCTAACGCTTTCTTCCAGCAAGTCAGGACCAATCATATTATTATACTAACGAAAATTGACTACTGAATTATTACGACTCCTACTTATAACCAACCAGTACTTCCACTTATGAATCTCGACGTCGAGCTCGTAACTCACTGTTCCATCGGAAACCAACACAACCGTGCAATCAGCACCTTCCGCCAACATCATCACATCATCGTAGTGGAAAACCAGAAGACAGTGCGTGCCGCCGATCAGCCAGGCACCCAACCAGGTATTCCCTTCTCTGTCTCCGTTCCATTTACCTGTTCCATGAAGTCATTATTGTCCTAAGATCAATTGAGTACTGAAGGACACTCGATAGTGGATCCTTACACTGTGTGTCGACTCTAAAATAAGACAAGGATGCTATGATACGCAACTTTACGCAAGTTAACTATATCCATCCAAATGACGTCATCATCTTAACTACATTTGTATTTTCCGGCATTATATTTACCAGTTTTACCACAATGAGCGCCAGGGATACCGGATCTAGATAGGAAACCTATGAATTCGTTTACAAAGTACTGTATGAGAAATCTTTTGGCCATTTTCGAAATTTTAGTAGTTGATTTTATTCTCCCGTGGTGTGCCCGGCCCAAGAATAGACCCCTCCATCTCCTCCCGTAGATGTCGTAAAAGCTGACTAAGGGATTATTCGAGCTTGTTTGTAAGATCCGTTGGTATAAGATTTGTCCTGGCTGCTGGCTTATTTAAGTTATGCATTGTTACTGGAAGAAAGCGTTAGCAGAATCAGTCGTGGGAAGCAATGGCGGTGATAAGCTCACTAATCACGTCTATTTCTCACGGTGGTGTAACTCACGGTGAAAAGAGGTCCATTAGAGGCTCTGCCTACACTTTCGGGGAAAAAGTCATGTGTCTATGTATGTATTTAAGAGTCACATATTTGTCGAAATTAAAAAAATCTCTTGAATTTCTATCTAATCCTTTGTAGTATATTCATTGTATCTAATAATGTTTGAAAATGTTAGTGTAGCTATTGTAACCTCTTTCGATTGTATACGGACCACCTTTATCCACGGCTTCGCATTTCCGAGACTAATAGGACAGCCTGGCGTTATTGAATTCATGACGGTGTTGCTCTATGTAAGATTTAAGAAGCTGACAAGAGTCAAATATGCTTAACTTAAACGATTTTTAGCGACACCTACACAGTTTGTAAGCAGCGAAAAACATATACCTATTCATCATATTTCCAAGGGCATACAAGAGTCAAAAACAAGCTTTCGATAATTATTATCGATAAAAAAACGTCAACCTGAAAATGAGCTTGAAATGACGATGTTACGTAAATATCTCAAGAGTAACAAATAATATTATTGTTAAGAGCCATGGTGATTTATATTTTTTATAAATAAATATATAAATAAATAAATTATTACGCAGCAAATTTAATTATATTGTTTTCATGATTTTCGCTTACTTTTCATTTCGCAAGCGCTATTTTGTCCCTTTTTGTAAGGTAGAAAGTGTCAGAATAGCGCTCGCGAAACGTCATTATGACAGTGACAGGATTTAGATTTTGTCAGCGTTTTAATCCGTAATAAATTTTCAAGGAAGTTTTTAAAGCCTCCATTTACATTTTCGATTTGTTTAGCGAGTTACCCAACTCTGCTCATTACACCGTCAAAAACATATTGTCCAATGACAATAGACATCTTATTAGCAATATTGATTGGCCTCTGCCTCCTACCCTTGAACGGAGCTGTCAATATGATGCGTGCAAACGTCAAATATTGCTTAACAATTTAAACGGCTGGTTTCTAAACGGAAACCTAAGTATTGTTTGTATGTAAGAGTGCGATGTGTTAGGCAACTCGCCATCCATGTAATCGAAGGTCTCGGAATTTGTATAGAAGGTACGATGTTCTGTGGGCGAGGCATTAACACTTCAGTGTTTGTATCCGAATTGCACTGATTGATTACATAACAGCCCCTATGCTACAATGTATATCAAGCATAGGATTCAATTGAAAACACTTACATATTTAACAGCCAATGTCAGTCGGTAGCCGCAGTCTATCCGCTTTGCGCCAGACCATAGAAGTTATTATTATTTAGTGTCTGGAGGGTTAATCTTAGAGGGCGTGAACTTTTCGTCTGAGTTTTACCCTCTTTGATAACCTCTTGGTTTTCGGGGTAAAACGGAGAATATTTTGAGAAACATTAATGCTAATAATACTGTTAGCATAATTTTTAATTGTGGCAGATTTGGATTTTGGTTTTCACTTAAGTAGTTACTTTTAGTTTCTTTATGTACCTTGAACTTCAACTTCTTTCTTATTTCTTTTGAACTTCTGAGTTTCTTTTGAGCTATGTTTTGTCTGATGATATGAAGTTTGAATATTCTTTGATAGGTACTTATATAACTTTGTAGGATTAGGTACAAATACTATTAATGGTCAAATAATTTTATGACCATAGTATAGTATATAATAGTAGTGTAGTGTAGTGTTTAATAGTATATAGTATGTTTTATAGTATTTTTTTCTTATTAATTCCAGAAACTTTTAATGCGCCCCGCGTATTTTATAGAAACTTCGGGATGGAAAAATACGTGGACGGCAACAGGCAGTTTAAGTACCTATCAAAGAATATTCAAACTTCATGGTCATCATACAAAACATAGCTCAAAAGAAACTCAGAAGTTCAAAAGAAATAAGAAAGAAGTTGAAGTTCAAGGTACATAAAGAAACTAAAAGTAACTACTTAAGTGAAAACCAAAATCCAAATCTGCCACAATTAAAAATTATGCTAACAGTATTATCACGAAAACTAACTGTAAAATTTAAACAACAGTCCATTGAATGAGCAAATTATTATTTGGGTCAGAGCATAAAGCAGATAATCCACTGTTTTATTCAGCATCCAGTGTGACGTAGACGGAAGTAACGGAGCTCTTTTGTTCTCCAGCTGTTAATTTGTGTGTCATGAACCCATGAATGATGATTAGTGCCGAATTTGCACTTACATGTTGTCACACACAAGTCGTGAACATGCATTATGTAAACGATACGAAATATGGACTACATTGGAATACATATATTTTGAATTTTAAATTGTCGCAGACCGAATGTAGGTCGACACGACACAGACGACGCAGACGAATTAGAAATTATAAGCATTTCAAAAGGCATCATAGCAACTTCTAACAAGATCTCTATCAATAGTGTCAACTGATTACCATTTGCCTTATAAGCCATTACGCTAATGTTTAGAAAAGATTATATTCCAAGTGTACTATTTCATAAAGTAATACTTTGTTCCCTTTGGAAACAATCATCATTACTGCTCGGCATAATTAGATTACATAACGCCAAACGCCAAGTTTCTTTGTGAGAACGTTAGCACAAAAAACTTGAGCACAGGTTGAATAACAGTAACCCGTTGTAAGTTCTATTCAATGCAAACGCACGCAATTGCTGTGGAAACCGTCACGGAAAGAAGGTTGCTACGCAGCCTTTTACATAGTAACATTTGAAACCAGCCAAGCGCGACTTCGGCGACCGTGGCCTTATGCAAACTTGGACGTTGTGACAAAACTGTCCGCAGTTCTGTTCTGACAAAATCTAAGAGTTTGCGAACATTTTAAAAAATAACAAATAACGAAGCATTTAATTTTTTTAAAATTTTTTATAGACATTCCACCTCGTATTTAATGTAATATATACAGAACTGAAACAACAGAACTGGAGCTTTACATTCTTCTATTTATTTCACGATTTAACTCAAAATCAAGCTCCGAAAGATATATTTAAAACTCCTGTCTCTGTTTGCGGGTCACTATTTCATTACATATTGTATTTAAGGTCAAAGTGGAAGTAGTTAATGATCTTTTTTTGTACTCCTCCTTCTATAGAACCGAAGACTAAATGATGATCGTGACGCCGCCGACCCTGTCAACGATTTCTATATTGTATTTAGAGTATTGTGCTTTCATAATTGTAATATTGATTTGCTGAGAACCACTTGAATTGGAACCTATTAGAATTATAGTATTCATGTACCTACAAATAGCTTTTAAACTGGTAATTGCTTTCGAGTTTATTTACATAACGAAGTATATTGCACACCGTATTCTACCATCATTGAACCTTGTTGCTACTTCCTTATAATTATTTGCTTTGTTCTGAAACGTTGCGATGTTATTTCCTAAAATATATTCAAAGATTCGCGTTTAAGGAATTTGTTTTGTACCTAATTTGGCATACTGCCAATGTATTAGCGTTCGCTTATAAAAATAAGCTGAAATATGGTATCAAAATGGTGATATCACGAACAGACCGGTTGTCAAAATAAAAGCGATTTAATACGAACGGTACAAAGTTGAATGTCCAAGGACTTAGCGGTTGTATCGTCCTTATGTGAATATAATATAATCTAGGCCAGACTACCTACTCCTCTTTCATTCCAGGTTAAGGACCTCAATAAAAAACAAAACACTGTTTATGTAAATTATAATAGCGAAACAAAACTCCTTTGCTTTTATTAAGATTTGATCTGTAAACAGCCTAACTTTAAGACAAAAAAGAATTGGCATGTAACCCCTAAAACCTCCAAGCCTACCGAAATCTCTTTCTTATCCGCGTATTGCTTTTACTAGTCTAATTACACAATGGCTACAAAAAATCTATGAAAAGGTGAACGTGCGAAGGTCAATCGAATTTTTCTTGACTTCAATGTCATTGAAAACCAAACGCCTATTGAAACGGAAACTAAAGCCGTAAAATGATTTGAAAATATCCATAACGATCTCGACTCTATGAATAAACAAGCCTTTTTAAATCTTATAAATAAATTATTCTAAATTATATTAACCATCACCAAGTTATTAGTTAAGCGAATGATGTCACTGTTAATACACAAAGTCTGCTGTCATGTGCACTTTCGACGGTCCAAGCGGTCGCTGCGGCAATATCAAATAATTCAAAGTATTTAGGTAACCAGGGAAGCAACAGGCATGGGATCAGATTTGTCTATTGTCATAAATTTAAAAATAAAAACACTCTCCATTTAGGTCACAAATAAAGAAAAAAGAAGAGAAGAATTAAAAATAAGAAATAAGAAAACTTAGGTTATCGCATGAAAAAAAGTGAATTCATTTGTAACAAACTATCAGTCACCTGATTTATAGGTTTTTAAACTAAATAAGTTTTACCTCACTCATTTACGAATAATATCTAAAAATAAGAAGTAAAGTATTCAATTATTTAGATTTTCAGATAATGAATGAGGTTAAACTTGAACACTGGGAACTGGAAATGAATTATTGGACTATCCTTGATAATACGTAGACGCAGAAGTAAAGCGCTGCTGTTGTGAAATGAAAGAAAACGGCATGCATAAACAAATGAAGGTAAAAGTGACAAAGCCACCGCTTTCTTCACCACATTCAGGCCCCAAGACATCTGCAAATCATATTTTGCTCTGATATCACACAAAACATGGATCTAATATCACATACATATTCTATGTAAAATAAATAGTTAACCCACAGCTAGATCCGTAGTAAACATTACGAAAATATTTTTTAAAGGGATATTCAAGTGATATTTTGTAGAAGGTGTAAATGCTGTTAGTGTAATTTTTGAGGTGGTATTTATGCTAAGGCCAACGTGGGTGGCATTAAACTTAATAATGCTATTAAGCGATGTTTTATTTGAAAGAGCGTAAGAGTAATACGAATATAATTTCATCAATGTTTTTAACATCTTCTCACATAACTCTTCTTGTTATTATGGAAAATATGCATGTAGAAACCCTACTAAGTTACAATCAAAAAATTCTTCACGTACCAAAACTTAGTGCTGCCACTTATTTAAAACAAATGAATTTTATTCGATAGCTGTAATAGTTTAGGAGATATGAATACTAAATAAATAATTAAACACGAATCAATTCATATTTTTTTTTACATACGAGCTTTTGCATGGTGCGGGCGGAGCTCTCTATAAGCGGGTTCGACTAACCCTAGGCGAATTTATAGACCATTAACCTGAATGTACTTGCTATATAATTTATTGAACCTGCATTTAGGTAAATATTATACACTATCAACATACATTTTCAACAACATGTACCTATCAGCATAAATTTTCAGTTGTTTTTGAAGGACTGGGAACCGACGTCGCTGAAGTAAATTGTGTACACTTTGTCAACGCGAGTCAAGGTTGGTGGGACGAGGACCTTCCGCGCTGGGTGACGAAATTTGGAAACAAAGACAACTCTGTTTCCTAGTTTATATCAATTGGAACGCCCTTGAATAAGATTTACCTAAGCCGTAGATTTTTTGCTAATAAGGAAAAAACTGTTTTCCTATCACCTACGAATTTCCCTATCAGTTTCATGTTTGTATTAGTTTTTTTGTTTTTACGCTTTGTTGGATACGAATAATCAACGAATAAAAAAACGCATTGTTTTGTTATTCTATCTTTCATTTGTTTTTAATCCATAGAAAAAAATACCGCAGCAGCGCCATCTTAAAGCAACCCACCGAATTATTCAGCCAAGCGGCTCAACCTCGCAATTTCAGTTAGTAGTATACTCACTAGATGGCGTTACTGTTGCAGTTTTACTGATAATTTTATTCACATCACCAAGTGTTTCGTTTAGTTGTTTGAATAAAATTAAACAAATATTGTATTATACTTTTCTGTTGTTCTAACAAAGTTTGCCAAACTAATCAAAACTACGTCAGCGAGATAGCGCTTTGTGTATAAACAGTAGGTATTTAAAAAGCCAATAAATTAACCAACGATTAATTCATAACAGCTGACCAGATGTAGTACTACAAACACGTGGTTTTGTAATTAGCTCACCACCACAGTATATACGTTACTTACTAGTATTGTATGTATCGACATATGTGCGTGTCTATTACTTACGTTACCGATATTGGTCAAGCCAATCGACGCACTGACATAATTTATGATATTACTTTTTTGCGGTTCATTAGTGAACGTTTTACGGAATATGCGGTTGTATCGGAAACGAAAATCAAGCGAACTAAGTTAGTTATGAATTATTATATTTAGAACATATCAAAAATATAATAAATATATATACGTAAATACGTTGTAGAGATAGATTTTCATTTTTCCTGAATGTGGTAAAATACGGTGGTGTACATTTTATGTTAGTCCTTGCATTCTGCCACATAGTTTGGCGAACAATTTGATGATTATAATCAAATTATTAATATTATGGCATTAATTCAAAAAAACATAATATTTAACATTCACTCAGGTAATATCTTAAATTCGTGTTTAATTTCGGCAAAGCTGCTCTAAAGTCGAAAAGCAATGAGTAGCATATCTGATAAAAAATTACCCAGACTTTTTATACTATTTTAAGGAATTAGAAACAAAGTCCATCGTGCATGGAAATGAGCTCGACTACTTGAGTGAGTATAAATGAATCATCGACTGGTGAGTAATAATTATACTACTCAGTTCGTTCACATGGCGTGGTCACATCACCTTTGAATCATCTTCCTAAGAACAGTTATATCGAGATGAAATCTATTTGTGGGTAAAACTTGAAATAAGGATGACCTAGACTAACGAGGCAGCGCTATGGAATAGCCATACCTACTTATATTGAACTTTATAATTTTTATACTTTTTTAAAATATTCGGGATACTAAACTAATGCAGAATTGTGAGGATCCGTTTGCGAGATTAGTCCGACTAAACGTTTAAGGTAATCTTATATTTTAGTTATACAGCTTTTTTGTGAAACAGTTCGTCCGGGGAAGTACTACCACCATACCTATTTTGCAAAGCAGTAGTGCTCGCAAGGGTATGGGTGCCGGTGAAATTACAGGCACATAAGACTGTTCATCTTTATGTCTCAGGGTGTGGCGGGCGCAGTGCAATGCCGCATAGGGCGCGTCCTAGGTGGACGTGACCTATGAGGTTATGTATTGTTAAAGGCAGAGGTTACAACATCAGGTGGGCCATCTGCGTCACTCATCCAGTTAAAAAAAAACATTTTCGTGTTATTGAGATCGATAGGTAGGTGTGTACGTTTTGTTGGCTCGGCCAGATGCAGTAAGGGTGAAAGTGGATTAACATGTATAGTGTCTTGCACCGAGCTAGGCATTTCATACCGCTTTCCAAATGCAGACTTTAAAATATTACTGCCCGCCAACCAGACCCGTTCTAAACTAGAAAACTAATAGATTTATGAAAACTAATTTATAATAACAGTACAATACAGATTTAAAATAATACTACTTATAGAATGAGTGTCAACTATAGACACGCACAGCGTAACTCGAGACCTATCAATGAAGATAATTGTAACAAGTATTTGGCTTTTTGGTGCGAAACACAAAATAATCGTCAATGTAACTGAACTGGAATCAAACTGGTAAGAAAATCACATCGCAATTATTCCGCAAGTCAATTGTCGATTCAACTAAGTCAATTCCACAAATAACGGTGAACTAGAAGTTCAAACAGATAGGGAATTATCATTGTACTTCGTGTTATAATGATATCATAGATTACGAAATATTATTAAATCCGTTAAACGTAAGTGGAAATTACGCACAATTTTAAAGTACGGGATACTGCGTTATATCATAGATAAATATATCATTACTATAAACGTAAACGATAAGAGTTATCACGACGCTATCAAACCACGTGTACCAATTTAGTCTCTTTAGTACTGGATAGCGTAGTTTTCCGGATTCTTAATATTTTCTAAACTATTGTGAAAAGAAACGAGACAATATGAAATCATATTCACAGCAGAAACGAGGCAGTGCGATTGTTTGCGCTAAACTATAGAAAGTGCGCACTGAGACAACTTTCGCGACCGAATTCAAGAGAAAGTAGTTCGAGGCGCAGCGCGCATACATTATATCACTTTATCCGATACAAGGATTATATCACAACCAAGATTAATGTTTACAAATAAACCATGCACATATATAATATACAAACAGTTTCGATTTTGTCGAAAATAATCGCGAAACTTCAATTCGAATCGAAGATTACGAAGCGTGGTGCCGGTACGCTTTCGGATCTGATAATTGTCGCCAAGCGGAACTGTTATTTGGTCGCATCCGTTTTGGCAATTTAATCTTTTGTTCATAAATATCTCCTTTCGCTTTCAAATTACAGTTGGCGCAGCATCCACGGAAACCGTGTCCGCCGAATTAGCACGTTCGCGTACTAAACACCATCTATTTACAGAAACGAACAATAGAAGGTCAGTATCTGCAATACATACAAATGAGAGTTATCTGCTCGCGATAGAGACGACAGTGATACATGTAAGGATTTATCATTCTTTTGTTCGTCTCTTCTATCAAATTAAATAGGCCTACCAAAACGCAAACCACTTCGAACGGGTCTGACCCAAGGGTCAGTACTGTTTTGTTTATGCGGGCAGTATAGCCCGGCATAATGTCAACAATGTGTTATGAAATTGAAAAGTTTACTCAATAGGCATGTTTATACAATCGCATCGATAACAATTACCCACACTGAATGTCAAGGTTAAAATACTGCAAAACACAAGTAGTACAATAATATTTTGGTGAACAAAGTTATGCGCCATTCGAACCAAGACACGACATGAAAAACAGAGTAAAAATTACGAAAAATAAAATATTAATTAGAGACTATTAGCAGTTTGTGTAATTGCGTCAACAGGATTCAAGATAAATTAACTTTTATTTTGAATGGACCAGACTGAGACTCAATTGCATAACCAAAACCAGAGATGCCTATAAATATGAACCATTTAATTATGTAAGTGAAACCATCAGAATAATCAAAATCTCGGTACGAACTTATAAATAGCATTTATGTTGATCAGAAATACACAAGTGTAACCACTTCTGCCATAGAATATCTAATACCAATTTAATTTTCTATGCCCGCCTGTATTAGCACAATTGAAAAATTGCAACATCTCTTTGGGCCTGCTCTTCAAGGTGTCATCACCATTTGAAACGCAAGGTGTACCTTTTATTTTTGGAATACGTGGAAAATGTGTGTGCGTTTCTTAAATATCTCGCAATTGGGAATGATAGAGCAAAACTTTACACTACGTCATCTAGAACTAGATAATGACTTCACATTGTTGAGATCAGCGGTGACGGTATGGAAGGTCAGGTAGTCAGGTACAATAAATAGGCCTCTTTGCCTACGCTTTTAGCTTTTGATAACAATACGCTCTAATATGCATGCATATCAAATGCTACGCTACGTTTATAAATTGAAAAACTGTGTTGCAACGAAACTATGATCAAACTGGTGATTATGAAATCCTGCTGCCTTTATGATCCCTTATTTTGTTAAGACATAGAATACTTTAAAAACTTTGTGGTATTGTCAAAGAAAGAAACACTGTTGTATAATCTGCTGCTGTTGTTTCCTGAATACTATAATCTGGGTCTCTTCAAGGCTAGAGTAAATAGGTGCCTTCTAGACCTTTGTGCTCCATCTTCGGCCATATCGTCACTTACCAACAGGTGAGATCGTGGTCAAACAAAGGTAAATCAATGGTAAAAAAAAGATATAAATTGAAATGGTCTGTTTTATATTTATTTTTGAATGACGGAAATTCTACTGTCTTTCAGTGATAAAATTGAAAATCGCGACGGTACTGTATTATAAAGCAATATTTTAAAATTAGTTCGTTTTGGTCAATTTGGTAATGTAGGTCAGTAGAAGAGTTCGATTAGATGGTTATTATCTGTATCCATAAAACAACTTAAAATAATCCAGTTTATTATGTTAGGTTAGGAGGTCATCAGGACAGATAACCAGTTATACATAAATATGTCACACCTAATAACGATAATTTTAACTGAGGTTTAAAATTAAATGATGGCTTATGAATTAATAGGCCATTTCATGCGTCAGTTATATATGTAAATATGAATCTGAAAAGGTTCCACGTATTGACGGAAGTAACCTTGAATATTAAATACTACATCAAGCTGAGGAATCAAAGAATTTCAAAATATTATTTTTACTAGCATAAGTTTAGATAACATAAATACATAACGTTACATTCTTAGAGATATCAGGGCATCCAGAAGATTAGTTTTTGTTAAAGAATTACAAGTGTCTATAATAGGTAAATCAGTTTAGAAATGACAGACGGGGGATCACATTGTTGAAGATTTTGGCAGGGTAGTTGAGGGTAGTACGGGTGATAAATAAATTATGCAGGAAAACACGGCCCCATTAACAAGACCTTTTCAAAGATATGCCACAATGAGGGGGTGCGCTCAAGGAAAACCACACCCACATTACATGGCGTATGGGTAAGTATGGTAACCCCTAAAAATTTCAATAAAGGTATGTTTTTTATATTCTTGAATACGAAATCTAGAATAGAAGTGAACGGATGAAAAATGCGAACAGCCCGAAGGGTGGATCATTGATTTGCGAACATCATACTCCTTCCTTATACGTCCATCCCATTTTAAGCATTGCCGTGCTGTTCGATGGCATGGAATGGAATCTATTAGCATTTTTATATCAAGATGAGCGTGTTTTTTTCTGCTTGCTTATATAATCATGAAGTCTGTATTTGATCAATTGAGTACATTAGTTTCGAAAGCACAATTTATTATTTTACAGACACGAAACATTCTTTCTGAGAGGTGGGGTAATGTAGTATGTACGCCATTATAGCTTTTTTGGAGATTTTCCCAAATTAAAAATAAAAATTATCATAGCTAATTCGCCATTAGACGAAGACAGAAATAACAATTACCAAAATCAGAAATAACTACTCCTAAGCGAACCAACAATTGCGGAATAGAATATTCAGCATAGCTGTAAACTTGACACATCTTAACATGGACAAAGATGTAGATTTAGTATCATAAAAATATTCCATCTCGTTACGTAACTGTGAAGTAATAATTATTATCGTTTGACTAGGAAATCGAAATCGGTAAAGATCTAACCCGCCGAAGGCGAGTCACGTCGTGGGATGACGATATATGCAAACAAATAACTTAAGTTATCGCGATTGTGTTTGATAATCTATGAAAACATGTTACTTGGCATTATGAAACTAGTGGTCATACGTACATGTAGTATCATATACTTATTACATGCTGCTGCTGATATCAATTCTACAGCAATATAGCCGTTTATTTTACGCCAGAATTCTCATTGTATCTCACTAATCACTCTTAAGTATAGTATGTTCATATATATCGAGTGAAAAGTAAAGGTAGTCGAAGAACAAAGTACCAACAAAAGATAAATTAAGGTTATCCGCCACAAAAATGCATAAGACAAAACCAACTCAGGTATCTGAAGTACATAATCTGCATAAAGTCTCGGCTTTAACAGTCAAAAAAGTTCCATCATCAGATAACAGGTACATATCAAGGATACTACATCAACTCCATCATTCAAACAAGAAGCTCAAATAATAGATCGAGCTAAGTTATTGACCCGAGATTTAATTCAGGTGACGATCAAATCATTGAGCCCGATAGAATAATATTATCTTTCCGTAAAATCGATTACACATGCAATTATCAGAACACGCCTGTCGACGACGTAATCATTGAGAATGAGTTCACACACGCAAAAAGATTGTTACAATAAAAAGGTACTAAATGAGCTCAGTTCTTGAAAAACAACGTTTGATTTGTGATTTGTTACGAGTCGTGTTCAATGATTATAATGGACACATAACTTTTTTTTTAAAGTCTGTTTTACTTCCATAGACGACCTTCTCTTTTATCTGGCTCATGTAATTTATTCGCTGTCTTTGTTTTCCTGGTCTTCCTCCTATTTTCCCTTCTATGAAAGCTTTATAAAGCTGTCATGTCTTTTAAGATGGCCAACCATCATCTCATTCTAATCTGTTTTTTTTATACTTCTGAATGACGGAACAAGCATATGGCCCACCTGATGTTAAGCGGTAACCTCTGCCTATGAACAGTGCATTACCTCATAGGACACGTTCACCTAGGACGCACCCTATGTGGCATTGCACTGCGCCCGCCACCTTGAAACATAAAGATGAAAACTCTCATGTGCCTGTAATTTCACCGGCACCCTTATCCTTCAAACCGGAACACAGCAATGCGAGCAATACTGCTTTGCGGCAGAAAAAGGTATGGTGGTAGTACTTCCCCGGACGAACTCTTTCACAAAAAAGCTCTACTACTACTATAATGAATAATTCTTATTAGAGCTATTTTCTCTTTCACTCAGTTCAAAACGACCTCGTTTGTAACCTTTTCTGTCCAACTTATCGTCTCCATTCTCTTTCAGCACCACATCTCAAATGCCTCCAAAAATCCTACTCTGTCCTATTGTACAAACATATATTTTTTCCATACTTCTTTCAGTGGCTCCACATTGGGTGACGCTGGGAATAAACGTATTTTATATGATGGTAAGAGGATACAGTCTACGCCTAGAAGAATCATCCTCTACATATCGAGTTTTTATGTCACATTGTAATGTAGTCAAACAACCATTGAAATCAAACTAGTCATTAGATGACACTCCTTAAGCGTGCCAAGAACGTCCAGTTCTGATGAGTCTCTTAACGTTTAATTACAGATTTAGTTAATTATTGGTACTTAATTAGTTTGCACTAGATGGCACTTCTGTATAATTTTCATCTCAAGAAAATACGCGAATACACAATTACAGAACACTATTTTTTACCATGTTTATGTTGTATTGCCTTGTTGTGTCCGGCCTAAGAATATATCCCTCCGACTCTTCCTCGTGGATTTCATAGATTCCGACCAAGGGATTGGCTGGGATTGATTGATTGGGATTAACCAGGGGATGGGCAGTAGCATCCACCCGAGTACTCAACACCAATACTGCGATCACCAATCCGCCTGCCAAGCGTGATGATTATGGTAAATCCTTCCTTGCACTCTATGTACACTCTTGCCTCTTCCAACAGTGTACGTCCGAAGGCTGTTGATAATAATCATTAAAATGTTTTATTAGGTTTAAAGGATTCATTACTAACGTTACTATTGTTGTTTTACTGCATAATGCATTTCAGAGGCTCACGATTGTTTTTATCACGCAGTTATTATCTTCACTTCTCATTAGTTTGTTAGTTTATTTATTTGTTTGTTACAAATCTTACACGAAAATTTTTAACTACTCAGCTTGCATTCAAGTTTATGGCTGTGCTCGAGACTCTGGATCTTAGTCTCCGCCATATTATTGCTCACCTATTAGCCTGAAAGCTCAGCTTTCGATCGAGTATAAGGCAGCGAGCTGGTACTTGGTACAGATGATACTAAACAGATAGGTTGGTAGTACAAAAGTAGGTTGGTAATAATATCTTTATGCATTTTCAGGCCTCAGCGACTGACACCCGCCAAGCGTGCCTCGCGACGACGCGGCCATGACGATTCAATTCATATAATTTAATGGCCTATTGTATTCCATACAATAACGAGATTCGATATTCAATTGCAACTTTATACTAATAAATATATCTCTCAGTTATTATAATAACCTCAGAGAAAAGAAGCGCTGCTTTCGAGTAAAATCAATTCTGAACATAATGCTATAACTAGAGTTAACGCAGAAATCGCGTGAGCAGGTTCAAATTTAAACAAGGAATTGGCATGTTCCATATAAGTTACGAAACTTGTATAACAAACACGTAACTACGAATGAACGGAGTAATTTTTATGAAACACATACCAAAGCCGTTTATATAAAACAGTTGATTTTACAGATAGTTTCAGTAAGCTGTTGAAAACAGCACACGTTGATTACATGGATTTATGAAAATTCATGGTTGTATGGAGGTCAGCCTACGAATCAAACTCGGATGGGCAGCGTTCGGGAAACTACGCCGTATCTTCTCGTCACGGATACCGGAATGCCTCAAGCAAGACGAAAGTCTATAATCAGTGCGTGTTGCCAGTGATGACTTACGGCACTGAGACGTGCCCGCTAACTATTGGCCGCCTAGGAAAGCTCAAAGTTGCGCAGCGGGCTATGGAGAGAGCTATGCTACGTTTCACTACGTTATAGAATTCGGAATGAGGAAATCCGTAAAAGAACCAAGATCACCAACATAGCTCTCAGAATTAGCAAGTTGAACTGTCAATGGGCAGGCCTATTATAAATCACAGAACTGATAAACGGTGCGGAAGAAAGGTTCCCGAGTGGCGACCACGAACCGGACGATGCAAAAGAGGAATGTCCCCTTTCGTTGGACCAAATATATTATAGAGGCCGCAGAAAGGTGGTGGATGGAGGCGGCTGAAGACCGTTCGTCGTGGCATTCTATGGGGGAGGCCTATGTCCAGCAGTGGACTCCTGTAGGCGGTAATGATGATGATGTTTTTACAGAAGTAAGAGTCGATCAATCTTGGCAATTGGCCCCGCATGGTTTCTTCTGCCCCACATTGACAAGCGCAACTAACCTCAATTTTTAAAAAAAAGTGTTCCACTAGATACACCATAAGTGCGTATCAATTATTTCTTATAATTCAGGCTATGGCCTCCGAGGCTCCGAGACGTTACATGAAAATTATCATGGGGCTGTATTTTTTTCAGTTTTATCTTATAGGGAAATGTTAATTGTAACCTACTTATTATTTGACACGGGAAACGGGACACATGATCGTTGATATTAATAAAGATAGAGTAAGAAATAACAATTTACCTCGAACTGTAGTTTATTCAAATAAAAATAAAGTCAACTGTTATTACCATAATGACATCGCTCAGGCACACGTAACACTTTAAACTCAAAGTTAAACAGACGAAACTCAACTAGGAAGTAAGGCAAGCCAAGGTTAACCACGATGCGACCAAGAGATAATACTTATCATGTTAAGCTTTATGTAAATTCGCGTAGAATATTGCCAGTTCATGGTCCCGCTGATAACTGAGAACTATAAAAATTAATAAGGACCCAGAGTGGGAGAAGAAATTCGAAGTAAGCCATAAAGCGAAGAAGACTACAAAATGCGTCACAGCACATAACACAGCTCAAACAAAAAAGGACACATGGCAACTTGCTGGCTTCGTCAGAAATGAAGCCGTGTACTTGATGGATATGGTCAAAACGATTATTAAGGAAGGCCGTGGTCTGTCCGGTCTTAAAACAGATCCCTCCATTCATCTCCTCCCGTAGGTATAGAAAATACCGACCAAGATAGGGATACTTTAAATACGTCACCTACTTTAAAGTAGAGTAGAAGCCAATTGACCAAAATGACCTAGTACTCAACACCAACAGGGATCACCAATCCGCGTGCCAAGCGTGGTGATTATGGCAAATCCTCCGTTGCATTCTTTGGGAGAGACCTCGTCTAACAGTGGACGACTTACGGCTTATGATGAAGAGAATAACACCCTGCAGTGGAAATAGCTCCATAATAACAAAATACGTGCTGAGGGGTGTCCGGCCTTAGAATAGACCCTGCCTCTCCTCCAGTTAATATCGTAGAAGCCTATTTAGGATGATGAGTAGTAGCAACCACTTGAGTACTCAACACTAATACTGCGATCACCAATCTGCCTGCCAAGCGTGCTGATTATGGCAAATCGCAGCGAAGTCTGAGGGCGTGAAGATGATGATGAACCAGATTGGTAAACAATTAAATTCAGAAATGATACAGTTAACGTCACTTATCATCTAAATGAGGTCAGGTAGTAAGGTCAGCCGAATAAGTAATGTATTGTGAGTCCATTGTCAAGGCAGAGGTAGGCTGCTTTCAATTAGTGCCGAGCCGAGTTGAGGTTGATTATATCAATAAATAGTATAAAACAAAGTCGCTATCCGCGTCTATCTGTCTGTTTATCCGCGTATTTCTTCTAAACAACGTTTCGGATTTTGAAGCGGATGTTAGAGAACTTCTCCTGTTATTTATAATGATTTTTCGTATGAAGCGGGATGGCTAGTAAAAACTATAATTCATTTTGAAAAATGGGATAAAAAGGCTCACCCATTGGAAGACTCGAAATTTGAATCGAAACTGATCAGTGCCTACACCGATATACCAGTACAAAATGAATTGTTACTAGTAATACCAACAAAAACCAAATGTATAATTTTTATAATAGGTTTCTTAAAAACTTGTACAAAAACTATTCATACATATTCATATCAAACGATAATTTATTTAATACTTGAGCATAAAATTTATGAATACAATGACATGTGAAAAATCTTCAAGAATAATAATAATACGACAAACTACCTACGCGGCGCTGCGGACGAGTAGCCAGCTGAGACGCAAGAGGAGCTGGTTCAATTCCCACTGCGAGACAAATGTATACATGGTCTGCAAATATCTGGGGGATTAGTACGAGTTTGGATAGTTTTCGAAACTATATGAAGTTTCGTTTCCATACATTTACTTGCAGCGCCCCTAGCGGAAACGAAGAGAAAACGAAAGACGCTGTCAGAAAATGTATGGAAGGAAACGGAACTTCATATAGTTTCGAATACTATCAAATTCTCGTACTAAGCTACATACATTTCATCCTACAGATAAGTTGGTGGATCTGTACATAAGTTATCTTACATCTGCATCAAATGTCATGTTTACATTTAGGCTACCTACATTAGTTTTGGCGAACTAGTGGCAACACCACTCCAAGCCGTTCATTAAAAAATTGAATTGAATTACGTTAGTTGATTATAAGCTAAGTATTTTAGAAATGTTAAATTTAAGTTTTCTCAAATAAATGTTACTTAAATGTTAAAAAAGCCCCCTGAGGGCTGTGATACCATTACTCGTATTCGTGATACCCTCGACAAAGGGAATCCAAGTGTGGGATCAGGACTGTTGAGTGTTAGGCGCGTCCTAGATAGATGTTTTACGAGGTAAAGCTAAGGCCAAACCGACGCGGGCGGATCGCGTCGTTTAGGCGTTAGGTTTAAGCATCGTTATTGGCAGAGGTTATCGCTTTAACATCAGGTTGGCCATCTGCTTGTTTCGTCATTCAATAAAATAATAAAAAACTAATGAATTATGTTATTATTAAACATATAACGATAAATATTACATTCGTTTTCAAAAAAACACACAATAATAGTTGTATCACTATTTTAATAGCACTATAATAGCAATATAACAGTTTATGACAAAATTACTTCAAACAGGTGGAATATCCAACCAAATACTCAAATGAATGAGCTAAAAGATACGACAAGAGGATAGGATCAATTAGACACCAAACCAGGAGTAGTGGATTGGATACAGAAAGAAGAAATAATGTAGATACTGAGAGAGCTGGTCCAGTGAAAAAAAGACACTGAACCAATGAAAAATCGTACACAAACACACGCAATGGCATAACATGGTATCCAATGAATCGATTCGATTTGTATGGAACTCTTATGATAAAGCAATGTATTGTTCTGTTGTATGCATGTTGCTAACTAATGATAAGGCCAGCATATTGATGTAGGCCCTCCTACGGAAGTCAGTCATGAAACACTGAGTCGGGATATTTATATAGGTTTATACGAGCGATGACGCGGAACGAGCGCCTGACCATGGACCGACCTAGGAGACGTCCTCGCGGCACTGCCCGACCATAACGACACTACAGAGCCACAAAACATTTATATTGTTCCGGTAAACAGTTTTATACCGGGGGTATTGAGCCGAATAAACAGATATTATATTATATTGGTGATACAAATCGGTAATCTGCAGATGGGGATTTGATTCAAACTGACGATGGACACCAAATGGTAGTGTTAAACATTTTTGGAGTTGACACCTTATGAATCGATTTTCATATAAAGGCCACGGTACTCGTTATGTTTTCCCTCTGCGCAACATATTCGCGCATCTTATACTGAACTGGACTGGAGTAAACTATAGTTGCGCGTTTAAGCTGACAGACACCTTTTTTTAAAGTAAATGTAATGAAATGTAGAAATTAGAAAATTGATTAAATAGAACAATATAAGGTTGAACAATTATTTCTTTTATGAAATTCTCTTGGTTGATTATAAAATTAGTATAGGAACAGCGAGCTGATCAAAATGAGCCCAAAAACTGCTAGTCTAGCCGAGAAGTTCCGCTGTCTAACTTCCGTCTCCATCATCAGAACAGCTCACGGCTCTGTCGCCATAATATTGTTAATTATAATCAGAACTTGATAGGTAGGTATGCAAAATATCAGCTCAACCGGACCTCAGAAAGTATGTCAAAATCATCTTGTAAAATTTTCACCGCAATTACATAAAAGCCTGTAAAGTGACCTCACTCATCTTTCTTCAAGTTTTATTTTGGTATTCAAACTGCTCTGATCCTCCATTTTGTATTTCTTCGCATACAACTTGTATAAAATTGTGATCCGTACACCTATTACAATTTACATGTAAGTATTATCTTGTAAGAATTCTCACGCTTTTCGCATTAGACACATACAATGGGAGATAACTAAACTACAACCTACTCGTAAAAAACTAAGTAGCTTCGTACTTACACCACTTATCATAAATGACAAAGTTACTATGTTTGGATGTTTGTTAACTCCATCACACCAAAACGGCTAAACAGATTTCGATGAAATTTGGTACACAGATAACCTGGATGAGCTATAGGCCCGTTTTTATCCCGGTATAACGAGAGCGAAGCGACAGGCGGACACTAGTTAAAACATAAATGTTTGTAGCACGTCATGAAAAGCTTATCCTATAATTTATGCATTCTTGACCAGACTATCTTTATTGATAGATTCAATAATTTATGAATAACGGGATACAGTTTTTGTAGATTTAATAAAAGTAACGGAATAGAAGTGAAACCGGTTTTTTTCCATCTGTTTTAAAATATACACTTATTGAAATGAAATAGTATTTTACAAAGTTTGAACAAACTAAGTTTACACCAGACCAAAGCACCTTTGATAAACAATACGTCGAATTACTATCATAGTAATACGTAAAATTATCGATTCGATGTTGTACGCTAACTTTATTTTTAGTATTTTACTGGTTTATTATAGCTTTATTAATGAAATATTAATGGCAAATCCATTAATATTTCATTAATGGAAAATCCATTAATATTTCATTAATTTTAGTGGCGTGGCGGGCGACTTGCCGTCTGAGATGCGAGAGGTTGCGGATTTGATTCCCGCTGCGGAACTAATGTTTGTATGATCTGCAAATATTTGTTACGGGTCTGGGTGTTGCGGTACTATGGTACTCGTAGTTCCTGATACCTACGACACAGGGAATCTAAGTGTGAGGGCAGGACTATGTATGTGACTGTTGTGTGTTGCGTGTTTGTGTGTGTATGTGCGAATGAAGCGCTAATTTTCAAAACACTAGTTACGCAAGGAATACCTACATGCACATGGCCAATTTATTTTGTATGGCGTTTTTCGCTTGCTTTATACGTGACCACGTGATACACGTTTAGTCCACTCGACCCAGTTGCTAGTTATAAACAAAAGCCTGCCCAACAGGGTCGCAGACTTGCCGAGGTGAGCGACCCCTATCGCGATCATTCCGGTTAGAGCTTATCGTTCCGTACCACGTCACGACTACGCAGCGGCAACTGGACCGCAATTTTCATACATATTTAAAATCATTGTAAACTAGAAAATAAATTCGAGTGAGCTTAAATGCACTCTCTCGCTCAGATAGTAAAGCACATCACGAGAGAGCGATGGAAACAAGAAGGAAATAAGATTGATGTGCAAATCTCTGATTTATCCTTAGCGGTTTTTTTGTTTTTTAACTTTATGAATGACGCAAACAGATGGCCCGCCTGATGTTAAGCAGTAACCTCTGCCTTTAACAATGCATAACCTCATAGGTCACGTCCACCCAGGACGCACCCTATGTGGCATTGCACTGCGCCCGCCGCCCTGAGACATAAAGATGAAAGTCTCATGTGCCTGTAATTTCACCGACAACCATAACCCTTCAAACCGGAACACAACAATGCGAGAACTATTGCTTTGCGGCAGAAATAGGTACCTATGGTGGTAGTACTTCCCCGGATGAACTCTTTCAAAAAAAAGCTCTTCTACTACTAAAATAGTAAATACTAGGGTTGTGCACTGTGTGGGAAGTGATAATGGCGATAGAAGCTTTTAGGCAAAACTATGCTTACAACGAGGGTCATCGCGAAACTGAAATAATTTATATCAGACTAGAAACTCGCCCCGGCTTCGCACGGGTAGCGTTGGAATCCCCCCTCCCTCCCGTCCCCCTAACCCTCCCCCTTCCTAACCCCCATCTAACCACACACCAGATACAAAAAAATATTGGAGTTTTAGTAAGGATCCCTATTTTTTTTAAAAATAAGAATATAGCCTATGTCATCCGGGGATAGTGTAGCTCTTCCCAATAGTGAAATAATTTTTCAAATCGGGTCAGTAGTTTCGGAGCCTATTCAATGCAAACAAACAATAAAATCTTTCCTCTTTATAATTAGTATACCTAGATAGAGATAGATCAGATATAGAATATGAAAGTCGATATTGACACATGGAACATGGAAGAGCAAAAAAAAAACAATTTCATTAAACGTCGAAGTACCTACGACCTACGGCAATGTAAAAATCATAATCGCAACGTAAATATGCCACAATTGCTTACAAAGTAATACGGAAATTTTCGCATAGACTGTATTATAATTTAGTGTTTTCTTTGATGAAAGTTGTGATACTCCAATGTTCGTGCCTGGCCAGAAATAATTTAATATAACCATTCGTTACTTATCGCGCACTTTGTTGTAAAATTTACTTCTGGTTTGTCCTAGTTTTTCTTGTCGTTAAATTAAATTATTATTATTATTATTGAAATGAAATTGTTTGTTTGCTTCAAACATGGTTAAAAAGTTCTTACAAGTGAGTGTGTTATGTTTCACATGTTTAAAGTACTCAAATACCTTATTTTAAAAGTTCTAATTTTATAAATTGTTTTTTTTTTTTTTTCGTTTTCTTTATTTTTCTAAGGTGTTTCTGGAACGGCAGTCACAGTTTTTTTGCCGTAGTTTTTGTTACGGAAAACATAGTACTTTATTGTGATACAAATACTATAACATCTCCGAATTTTCTTTGCATGTCGTTTACTCCAATGTGTTCAGATAAGTAGGTATACACGTATACGTGGCAGTCTTATCACACAATCAACTCAGTTACCAGATGTTTCTGAAAGACCCAGATTCAGAGTGCGGTAGGCATATACCGCGTAATCATTGAATTTTCAACGCCTTTCACTGGATTATAAAACTTGTGTTCGTAAGAGCAGGCGAAATACTATAGTCGTAAGTTGTAGTGTTATCGCAATGTTATGGGAAGGAACCGATTTTACCGGCCACGCTTGCTCAGGTAACACTTTCATTACTGGTTATTGCGTTTGCCTTTTAATCAAAAACATTTCAGAAGAATATTCGTTTAAAAACAGGTTAAATAAATTGTACCTACCTCTATCTGAAGTAGTCTAATAAAAAGATTAGGTAACTAACTTACCAATCTAAAATACATAGTAAAAAATATTAAATTTACATCCAAAGTTCAAATAAAATCAATGAATGACAATTTGTTTCATGTATTTTTTTCATAGAATTCATACTTTTTTATGCTCCACCAAAATGTGCAAGACTCTGCTTGACTCTACGTCAATAAGAAACCTCATGTATCTTTCCGAGTATCGTTTAAATTCACGATAATAATTTTAGGGGTCAAGTTGACCACAGAATCCACTCCAAAAACAAAAGTATAACGTGTCACAACGTCCTACCTCTCTACAAGACTACGCACATAGGCGTCTTCTTGTATAAATTATCAGGTATCGTTCGAGCTGACGATAAATTCTGGATAATTGCCGGTACGTATGGCATCAGCCTTAATGGCAACTTGACCGACGGACCTCCAAATTACACATAACAGTGGCGTGGCGGAGTGGGACAAAAAGCACAAGGTTTAGCGCGGAAGAACGCATCGCTTCCCCGTGCAACCATCACAATCACAAAGTTTAATGTGAAACGACAATTGTTTTTTTTTTAAGACGCTGACAACAGCAAAATTATGTCACTATGTAACTGAATAAAGTTCAGGTAAGTTAAAAAGCACTTGCGAAACTATAAACGAACCAAAAACACGAAACTTTGGTCGAAGCGAAAAACAATACATTCGCCGCGTAATTGAAAGTATACATGAACATGGCTCTTTATAATTATATTATTTGTTACTCTTATTAATTTTATCAACGTAAGTTAATAACTAATAGAGATATTTACGTTAAAAGCGCATTATAAAACTAAATCAAGTTACAAAAAGTGTCCTTTGATGAAGAACAACATAATATTCGGTTTCATAAACTGCGCAGTTTTTGCTAAAAATACGTTTGAGTGGAGCCTATTTGGCTCTTGTCAGCGTCTTAAATATATTATCATGGACATAGCAAGCTGATCCAAGACTAAAATGATATCTTCATCAAGTCTATTGATCAAGATCTGTAGTTTCAGATGGTTGCACGATAAGCAATCGGTATGAACACACTGCTTGTCTTAGAAAACGGTATGAACCTAACGAGATTGACAAAATATATTGAAATGATTGTACAGGTGTTTAGTGTCCTGAACAAACAGTGTGTTCATACCAAGTGACATAAACATTATTAATAGCCATATCTTCACATCTTTACAAAGAGGCCCTTTGAGGCTCTATACCTAGCCCCTCAGGGGAAAGGCGTGTATCTATGTACATACTACTTCCAAAATATATTTACTTATATCAGATTGATAGTTTCAATGAAGCTAATGGCTATCAATATTCACATGAACAAAGAATAAAGTTTTAGGAAGATGACAAGCACGTACATTTAATTCAAGATTAAATTATTCATGTTGTCATCTTCCGTCAATTCAAAGATGATCAGCAGGAAACTACGTGGACAGCATTTAGTAGGTCATTTTATAACAAAAGATCTTGTATCCATGTGTTTCCTGCTATGACATTGTAATCAAGATAGCGTCAACATTTTTATCAACTGTGTTATCAAAGTCCATATATTTAAAACAAATCTGATTTAAAGAGTCTACGTCTATCGCGATGACGAAAATAGAAACATGCTCGGATAGCAAAAGTATGCCCCAACTTTAGAATACGAATTACTGAGGCTATGTCAAGAATACCATAAAATTGATAAAAGTTAAGCCGATATCTTGACACTGTTGAACAAAAAAGAGCTTTGCACAATACTGAAAACCTAAGTACAAACGTTGTCAGAAAAGTGCAAAACTTCTAGCGAGTACCTACAATGTTTTTGTGGCTCTACATTGGCTTTAGTATTTTTATCAGGATCTACAAGATGAACACATTTTCATTCAACTGATTAATATATTTTATAGTTTATTAAAAAAAACACAAGAAACCCCAGCAGCATTTTCTTAGGATTTTTTTTTTATTATTGTAGGGGATACTGGTGCAGCATGGTATGACGTATATCCCTCCTACAAGGAAGGATGTTCAAATACCCACACTGGTATTAATGGAAAACGAATAACGACGAGAATATTATTAACTCACTCAAAAATCGACCACCTATTGGTAAAGTGGCGGTTAGCTTTTTAACCTCCGACTTATAAGAAAGCTGTTAAATAGTGTCTTTGTTATGTCCGTGGTCTTATAGCTTCGGAAAGGGATCTGAAGAGCAATGTTTTTTTTAATGAAAGCTTGGGTTTAAGAGATGGTTCGTGCTGTAATTGGTGGAAATTGGTGCAGCCTTTTCCAGGAACATCCGCACTTAACACTGTTTTTGATGGGATCTTAGGCACAAATGTAGCTAGAAACATCAGTTTATACTAAGGTCCAGTTTTGACAAAACATCACCAGATGATGAACGGCATAGATTGGTGTTTCGAACCTGGCTGTGACATAATTTCAAAATTATATTCGAGACTAGGAATTTCGAAATATGTTAAAAAAGCTTAATGTTTTTATCTTAGCAACCCGCCTCTTATCTACGGATGGTGGAAGTGACCCTTAATTCTCTGGTTTATAAAATAATGAGTCCGAAGTATGTTCCACTAGGAAACGCCCGCGAGTTCATCCGCGTGGAGTTTCATACAACCTTCAACACCCAACTGCACCCTCGTTTAGGCGGTGAAATTCAGAGATGCCTTTCTTAGTGCACCCCTAGATCAAAAAAGAAATGTACCCTCAAGGTTTCATGTGTCTAGGACTTACGGTTTAGGCTGTAGGTTGATAGTCTGTGAGTCAATCAGTTAATCATGCAATGATTTTATAAGTGATCCAAAGCCAATGCAGACTCACATAGCAACATAAATTACCATACTATAGCTTAGAAACTTACCATCACATGTAGCAGCCATGAACTTGCCGTTCGCAGAGAAGTCCACCAGCAGCACGGTCCCCGGGTGTCCCTTGAGATTCTTCAGCAGCCAGGGATGGCTGAACTCGGTCTTTCCTTTCCATGTCGCGCGCTTCTTGGTCTTTCCCGAGGCTCGGGATTCGGTCACGGCGTTTTCGGATGACGCTTCTTCAGACGGAGCTCCTGTAATTAGTTGCAATAAAGACATCTAAATATGAAGATATTCAAGCCTGAAAACAATTTCTAATAATATTTATTTAATAATAAAAGACCAACTCAAAGGCCAACTAGAAAATAATGGTCTTTAATAAAACAGAAAACGCATATTTGCGTGCCTATTTTACCTATATACCTATATCTCCTCTACGACCTCTGTGACGCGGCGGGCGAACGTTCGCCTGCGACGCAGAAGGTTGCGGGTTCGATTCCCGCCTCGGAACAAATATTTGTGCGATCTGCAGATATTTGTTCAGGGTGTTCTGGGTATTTTCTACACATAATAAAAAATATCTACCTATGTAATTGTATTAAGTATATCAGTTGTCTAGTACCCATAACACAAGCTCTGCTTAGCTTGGGGCTAGACAATGTTGTGTGAACTGTCCAGAATTATTTATTTATTTATTTATCTTGAAGTCAGCTCCAAATCTAATTGTAAGCTTTGCTTTTTGGTCAGTTTTTATTTGCCCGAAACTTAGGTATCTATAAATTGAAATCTCTTGGAAAAAAATTAACCTATAAAGGTCAAGAAAAAATATTCGGTTGGTTGAGAACGGAAGAATCTAGGATTTCACTGTTATTATGGTGTTTTCCGTTCCACGCAAAAACTTGCGTCTCACAAAAAAGGTGTTTGATTGTACCTAGTACAGTTTCAGTTGTGTTTTGTACAAGCTAGGCTAGCTTCATATATCTACTTCTACCTGTCCTGTTATATTTTAAATGAGGAAAGAGAGAAATAGGACCATTGACAAGCTAGAAATATTCATTTTTTAGTAGTAGAGCTTTTTTGTGAAAGAGTTCGTCCGGGGAAGTACTAGGTACCACCTTACCTATTTCTGCCGCAAAGCATTAGTGCTCGCATTGCTGTGTTCCGATTTGAAAGGTATGGGTGCCGGTGAAATTGGCACATGAGACTTTTCATCTTTGTCTCAAGGGTGGCGGGCGCAGTGCAATGCCGCTTAGGGACGTGGGCGTGACTTATCGAGGTAATGCATAGGATATAGGACCTATAGGATCGCTTCACATCAGGTGGGTCATCTGATTGATGAGAATAGCTGTTCTTGAAAAGATGTAGCTGTTCTCTATTAACCAATACTGCAGTATAGTTTTGGGGACTTGCAAGTCGATGCGGAAAGAAACGAAGCTTACGTCATAGAACTAATGAAGCAGACGTCTGACTTTGAATTAACTTTAATTGACTTCATTGTGACCAAATAATTGATAAGAAGTTCATTGAATACAGTCATACCATTATTATTATGCTACCTGACAGATTTCTTACAGCCGACGTGCTTTATCAGTCTCATCCAGCACGTTCTCAATCGATAAGTCTATCGAGACCTTTCGATTGTGATTCGCTCATCCAGAAGACGCTATTGTTCTTTTATCTGTTCTTTATACTTACCGTGTGCTAAGATTATAAACGCTATGGTCAATCATCATAATTAACATAATCGTTATAATTGTCACTGAAAGGTGATTACTTACCTCAAATGATGTCACTAGCTAACTCACTAAAGTTCCGGTAAGTTGGAAAGTGACAAAATAGCGCTCGCGAAAAGTGAGCGAAAATCAGGAAAAACAACAACGGTCCCAACTACAAGATTATTTTGGGAAAAAAAAATTGCGCAAGTCCAGTGAAACTTTGGGGTTTGTCTGTCAAAACCCTGTCAAAAGTACCAATAACATAAACTTTTTTTTTGTTATATATCAAGCAGATGGCCCACCTGATGAACAGTGCGTTATCACATGAGTCACGTCCACTTAGGACCCGCCCTATGCGGCACTGCACCGAGCCCGCCACCCAAAAAAAAACTTAATCAAAAAAAGTACTTGGATTATCCGTTTGTGAGAGGTAGGCTTTCAAAGAAAGATCTTATTGCAGTTTGGGGACTGTTGGGGACAGTTTGTTACCGCCTTAAGTTTGAATTTGTAATGACTTATCTCGCCACTGGATTGGATTAGATGACACTGGTAGTTCTGAATAAGACGTAGCCAGTTCTAGGCTAACGCTGGTCACAGCGGGAAGAAGTCCACTGCTGGACACAGGTCTCCCTCGACGAACGGTCTTGGCTTTCATCCACCGATCTCCCACAACCGGCACAATGTCATTAGAATTGAGGTAGTACCAGACATGTCTACAATAAATATCTCTACCTAGGATACCTGAACTATGGTGTTTTAAATACTGATTTTATTGCACATAATCTAAACTACAGAATATAACAGTATACGAAACAGCAACGCCTACATACCTACAGTAAAAGTCTATGGAAAAAATGCATGAAAAGTGAATGACTCATGAATTGTTATTTATTACTTATTATATTACTCATGTCCTCGCATTCAAACAGCAGACAGATGGTGTTCATAGAAGAACAGGGATAAGACAAATGCAATGTCTGTTCAAACAAACAACTAGGTTGCGTAACGAATGCATCGCCTTTTATTCTGATTATTTATGTATGACTCAAAGAATCGCCGTCTGTGTCTTTCATCTAGAAATGTGCATAAAAGGTGCATCGCGCATCGCACCACGTTTCGCTTTAGGTATGTAATTCAAATGTTATTGTGTTTTTTGCTAATCACAGCTCATCAACACATCTTGAGATAGCGAAACCTGATTTTGCGGAAACTATGAGAACTAACACGCAAGTTTTCATTGATAGTGTCTCATAAATATCTAATATGTTACGGTTATATTTTCCTGTAACTACAAGTAAAGTTCATAGTTTACAGGAAAAAATAACAGAAACATAATTAAAATTTTTAAAGGAAACGGGAAATTGTGGTTACTATGGTTGCTTACTTATATGGAACGCGAGTCCGACTCGTACTTGACCGAAATATTTATTTGGTGTGGTTTTAATGTTGTAAAAATCTAGACGTGTGCCGTGTGAGCGTGACTAGTTGACTACAGACATTTTATCGAGGTAGCATAGATATGATGCATGATTTGATTGCGCTGATATTGATCACAAAAAGTTCAAATAAAAAAAACCAGCCAAGTGCAATTCGGACTCGCGCACGAAAGGTTCGGTACCATTAACTACAAAAACGGAAAAAAACAGATTTAAAAAAAAAAATTGTACGCAAAAATTGGTTATCCATCCAAAAACTGACCCCGCAGAGCATCGCTTAACCTACATTTGGAAAATTCACGTTTTTTGTATGGGAGTCCCCTTATATATTTATTTAATTCTGTTTTTTAGTATTTGTTGTTATAGCGGCAACAGAAATACATCATCTGTGAAAATTTCAACTGTCTAACTATCACGGTTCATGAGTGAGTATACAGCCTGGCTACTCCATTATCCATAAAAACAACAAAACAAAACACTTTTTTTGTATGGGAGCTCCCCTAAGTATTTATTTTATTCTGTTTTTTAGTATTTGTTGTTATAGCGGCAACAGAAATACATCATCTGTGAAAATTTCAACTGTCTGACTATCACGGTTCATGAGATACAGCCTTGTGACAGACGGACGGACAGCCGAGCCTTAGTCCCGTTTTACCCTTTGAGTACGGAACCCTAAAAACACCGTTTTATTATTTCTAGTGCGTTCTTTCGTGCCCTATGGTGCCTACCTCCAGCATTCGCGATGATACACTTACGTAAAAGAAGAGCAATAACAAATGGAACCTGTTGGCGACCGACACCGCGTGGACAGGCCGGTCGTGTTGTGTCGCATCGAACAATTTAGGCGCCACTATACAGCCAAATTACGTCACTATTTAACTCCGTAAAGTTCAGGTAATTTAGAATGTGGCAGAATAGCGCTCGCGCAACGAAGTGAACGAAAATCACGAAAAACTGTAGTTAAACAATTATTTCAAGCGTAATCGAAAATATAATACCAACTATGCGTCTAAAATAATATTATTTGTTACTCTTATTAATTTCATCAATGTTTGTTGATAGGTGATAGAGACATTTACGTTATAAGCTCATTGCAGAAGATAGGACGAGCATCATAGGACGAGCAGACGCACGGCTTGGTACCATCCTTACCTCATTAGTATACCCTATATTCGTACTAAACGATTCAGTTCTACCTTTATAATGCGAACTGCTAAGGAGTGGAATGCCCTACCGTCGTCTGTCTTTCCTGAAAACTATAATCTGGGTCTCTTCAAGGCTAGAGTGAATAGGTGCCTTCTAGACCTTTATGCTCCATCTTCGGCCACATCGTCACTTACCAACGGGTGAGATCGTGGTCAAACAAAGGTCTATCATAGATATAATATAATAATGAAAAAAAAAAAGTTTTTCATAGTTTTTAAATCGTGTTTTGGGATCTATCATGATAAAGATTAACATAATATTTTTTAGTTGTCATAAACTGTGTAGGTATATTTTGTCAAAAATACGTTTAAGACAAGCCTATTTAGGGGCGGGGGGTGGGGTGGGGTGGGGGTTGGTGGGGTTTGGGGGTATATGTTACTCGCTGATAATGTAACTAAAGATGAAATATTTGTTTAACTCGGTAAGTATTTTTAGACTACAAACAAACAATAAAATTTTACCTCTTTAGAATATTACTGTAGACGTAGTTTAAACTGTATATTCTAAGGATGATTCAGGTTTAGGAGAAAACCACAGCGAATGAGTGCTTGATAGTTATATAGTTTTATTAAGAAGCAATACTAAGACACTTTCTGGAAAATTTGTATGGGCATTTTTAGAAGCTTTATACTTGCCTGATCTTTAATTTCCATCAGAATAAAGTGCTATATTGCTTGATCTAAATATCAAGTATGGAGTGAGTTTATTGCATAACTAAGTGATCGAGAGAAAGTGTTGCAAAATAAGATTATAGGAAGTACATTATGTTGATACAATCAAGCTGGTTTAAGAATTATATGGAAGTTCCGTGATTTTGTATTCATTCTTTTAAGGAATTATCTATCAAGAACAAGTTTACAATTACCAAGTCAGCGTGACAACCGGTGGGATTTATTTCCCCATAGAAGATGGAGGATTTGCCATAACCACCACACTTGGCAGGTAGATTCTTGATCACAGTAGTGATGTTAATAAGTACTCAGACGGAAGCTGCTGCCCACACCCTGGTGTAACTTAGAGTTTCCATTGTGATATAGAACACGTCATGTTAAAGGAACGCCAAGCTTGGCCACCAGCATTATTTTTACTTGACGCGCATTTTTTATATTAAAGTTTGAATAAATATATGAAAATGAATCTTTCTCGCTTTTTACGGCGTACACGGGAGGAGTCTGGGGAATCATATTATTTATATTATTTAACAGTGACTCATTATCTATTTATTTTTAAGTTTTTTGTTTCAATATGCCCTGTGGGTATTGAGCTAATTTAGAATGTGCGTTTAGGCATTTACTTAATTTTTAACAATGATTACTCACTAGACAGGAAGTCGGTGAATGGAGACGGCTCAAGAGCGTAGTGGCATTCTTTAGGGGTGGCCTAAGTCCATCAATGGACACCTTCCAGCTATTTAATAAATTAATAATGGTTAATTTATTTAAACAGAATTATTCAGGTATTTAATTTAAAGTAGGTATTTAATAAGCATCAAGGTACACATTACTAAATTATTATTCAGTTTATTTTACACAGCTAAGTCTGAAGGGTTTTCAATAACAAAAAGATAGTAAAAAACCTGTGCTATTGTATAGTGAGCTATTTTTCTTTCAAAACATTTATTTGTGACCTCAATATATCATTCAAATTGTACACACAATGAATCATGTTTGTTCATTTGACTGGAACACCAGATAGGTAGGTAGATATTATTTTCAATAGTATTTTCACAATTGCAAAATTTCATGCTGAATACATTTACAATATTAGCACTTGTTTACAAGTTATACCATAATAGACCTTATAAATATTACCTATACTTCACAAGATCGAATGTACATCCATTATGAGAAGATAGGTACATAAATAAAAGAATTTTATGTTTACTGAAAAAAAATAACAACTATTTGGTACCTACTATAAAAAAATGGAAAATTATGGGTATTCAATACAAAGAAGTTAGGACAGTAAATAATAAAAAATAAATAAAAATAAATAATGCTGGGCATTTGTCTCACAACATAATCTGGCCCCATCTGATATACCTAATACCATACATTACATAGATAGATATTTTTTATTAAGCATAGAAAATACTATATACAAATAGATCGTACAAGTATTTGAACCCGAGGCGGGAATCGAACCCACAACCTCCTGCGTCGCAGGCGAACCTTAGCCTGCCGCGCCAGGACGAGCAAAACAAAAAAAATTGTTGATGTAAAATACCTACCCAAAGCAGGTAAAACATTTGTTGATCAAAAATACCTAGGTACCCAAAGCAGGTAGGTAATAGGTAGTCTCACAAACTAAGTTCAATGACTTCCGATACTCACATGGATATCTGTTTAGAGTGATCATGAGAACATAGGTAATGCAAAGTGTGTCAGCTACATTCTTCAGATACAGTTAGAGCACCCGTTCAAATCGCATAAAAACCGCAAGATATTTGGACCTACATTTTTATAGCCTAGCTCCTGAGTCACATGTTTCCTGTTAGCGGCAAAACCCACACACGTGTTGAATCCAACAGTTTTTTTTACAACCAGTGGTTTTTTTCAGTTTACACAACGCTTTTTACACAAACAAATATCTTATTATATTTACCGGAATCGCTCTCAGCTTCGGATTGCAGCGCTTCCTTTTTCTTCGAAGTGAAGATGATCTTGTGTAAAAACACACATACAGCAATTGCGATCCCCACCAGTAGGTACACATTAGCGTTGATACCGGCTAGTATTTCGCCCATTTTCACTCAGTATTCTTTACGAAATCCCAAAAACAACACGAAATCGCACCACTACAATAATCACGCGGTAAGAAAACTACAAATAAATAACCACAGATGAATACACCAGACTGAACGGAATTCGATGAATGAATGAAGCTATTTTGACCGCGACCGGCCGGGCGGGCCGGTAACCTAGCTCGCGCGAAAAATGTGACGCTGACGGCTGACGTTTCTTTTACCTCTAGTGATGTGATAGCCTCAACCCCTTCCTTCAAGCCTCAACCACAAGCCACAACCATATAAATAATAGAGTTCATTGCAAAGCACGACTAATAAGCTATTAAAATCATAAAAGTTATATTAAAACATATTAAATTTACTAAATAATTGGTAAGCTTGGTACCTATTCTGTTAATCATAAGACTAGCGTTTACCCGCGGCTTCACATGCATTTCAGGATAAAAAGCAGTCCCCTTCATTTGAATTAATATAAGATTTAAGTATTTTTACAATGATGATGAAACTAAGACTAACTCCGACTAACTCTAAAATACTGCCTCGAACTCCCACTAACTTTCACTAACTCCCAATAATTCCCAATATCCCAATAACTCTTGTTACGCTTGATATGCTTATAAATAACAACCTGATAATATGGAAGATATTGCAAATTGCCATGTTAGCTGTCGAGAGGCAGAGCGACATCAGGCCACGCGGCTTTATGACTTATATGGTCACTTAGAGTGTAATATGCTTTCTTAATTAGATTATTCTTTATTTAGAATTTTAAACTTCGAATAGGAAGCTTAGATGCACTTTCCGGAAGTTTATTATAGAACCGTACAGAATCTACATAAAAGACCCGCTTACTTTCTCTTATCAAAATTTGGGAATATCTCAATAACTCCTATTAACTCTCACTAACTCCTGCTGGCTCCTACTTATTCTTGCTTTTTCCCACTAAATTTCAGTAACTCCAACTAATTCCCACTAAGTACCACTAACTCCTACTAACTCTTACTAACTCTCACTAACTCCTACTAACTCTCACTAACCCCTTTCACAACCACTAACTCGCACTAACTCTCACTAATTCCCACAATTTCCCTCTAACTCTATCTTTCCTACCTACTCTCACTTACTCAAAGTACATCCCACTTACTCTTACTAACTAGCACTTACTCCGACTAACTCTAACACACTCCCACTAACTCCCACTAACATGTTTTGCACAGCATGATATTTTGAAAGCATGTTTTGGAAAATTGCTCCGTGAATAATCATGCTGTACATTATCATGTTGTACAATGCGCGTCATGTAACAAGAACGCTGGAATGCCTGAAGAAGCTTGACCGCCAGCGTTCTTTTTACATGACGCGTACTATACAATAAATGGTCTCGCAAACTTTGAGCAATACGGCCTCCGACCGACCGTGAGGCCGTGTTGCTCTATAGTATCGGCATCGTTGTTTGGGGTAATTCTTCAGAAATAGCAAGAGTCTTCGTGGCTCAAAAAAAGTGTATTCGTGCTGTATTTGGCATGAAATGGACTGACTCTTGTAAACCTATATTTAAGGAACAAAAACTCTTGACAGTCCCGTGCCTTTATATTTATGAGGTTGCTAAATTTATAAAAAATAATGAGTCGACCTTTGAAAAACACTGTAATTTAAATAGAAGGCTAGTAACTAACATAAATCTTAAAATGCCAGTGCCTAAGCTTGAAACCTTTAGGAAAAATTGCGTATATATGGCACCTCTTATTTTCAACTCCCTTCCAAAACCGATTGTCGATCTACCGTACAAAAAATTTTGTGTGGAGTTGGAAAAGTGGCTGTTCACGGAAAGCTTTTACTTAATATCCGACTTTCTGAAAAAGGGTTCGTGTCGTTTTTACAATTATAAAACATGAATGTGACATAAATGTAATAAATAATTGATTAATTTGATAGTACCTATTGACATAATTATATTGTTTTCATTTTTAAATTTGTATACCTATTAAATATTTGCACGCTAGCAGTAACTAGTAAAAATATGTGAAACTAAATATCTATTAAGAACATTGTAATTACCATATTTTTAAGCGAATAAATGAATAACTATCATATGACAGAGTTTTCGGAGGGATAATGTCTCAATAATAATGGCCACAGTCTGTTTTTTTGCATTGCTTACAATGAGGGCTTTCCATTTTCAAATTAAAAATAAGTAGTTTGATTTGGCTCGATAGATGGCGCTGACTCAAATGTAGTTGTCAAAATAACCACATGCATTGTCTGTGCTTTAGGGTGATAGTAACAAAATCAAATCAAATCAAATATCATTTATTGTGAAACATAGGTATTAAGATGTAATATAAAAATTAATAAAAACATTGTCCACTATGTTATCAAGATTGGTGTACAATATTAAAATTAAGCTAGTTATGTCTATAAGAATTTAAATGTCAAATAAATTACACACGTCATATACCTATATATAAGCCTACGTCAGACTTTAAATTAGTCAAACATTCAATTACATAAAATATTACACAATACACAAATGTCAAAGAAGCCATGATACCTAAAATTTCATTTATCGTCAATTAGTTCTTTAACACTATAAAAACACTTTTTTTGCAGCCACAACTTCATTTTTAGTATGAATTTGCTATGTGAAAGGCTTTTAATTTCACTAGGTATGGAGTTATAAATGTTCCCACACATTACATAACTGCTATTTAAGTACATTGTAGTTCTAGGACACTTGGATAAAACCAAATGCCACGAAAATATATCACTACGTTGTTGACTTTGACATTTCACTTTATTTTGACTGTTAAGTACAGAGCTGACGCCATCTATTTTCAAGGGTTTATGCATGATGAGAAACGGCCGTGAAAACCCCTCATTTGAAAACTATGCGACTATAGGAATTTCGTGGTTACGTGTTGTCGATCAAAATATATTTTATTACGGTTAGGTCGAGCGGGTAACTTTGGGGTGAGTTGCAATCTATTCTACCGTACCCCCGACGAAATTATTATAAAAAGAAGATTCTTAGGTTGTAGATTTTTCAGGATGTGAACATCACTAGTTATAGTTACGTTCCGTTCTTTGCTTCGTGCAAAGAGCATAACACGTGCGAACGAAACTACATGGTAAGGCCGAGTCACACTTTGATTTCTGCCAGTGCGAGTCATAAGTTAAAATAATATTAATAACTTCTTTGCATGCCGTAGTGTCCGGTCCGGTCCGGCCGCGGCCTCAGACAAACAGATATTGGCCGCGGCCTAAGAATAGACTCGTCCATCTCCACGCGTGGATGTTGTAAAAGTCGACAGTGGGATTATACCGGGGATGCTGAGGATGGACTATAAGCATCCACCAGAGTACTCAACACGAATACCTACTGCTAATTGCAATCACCAATCTGCCCGCCAAGCGAGATCCCTGCAGTCCTCCATTGCAAAACATCCTGTTGATGTAGGTACTCTTTCTTCGAATTCCTTATTCCTTTATTAGGGAACCGCCATGATGAGGCATCGACCTATTGTGTTATTAGATCAAGGCTTGGAGGTGAACCATTCCCTCTACAGCAGAAGGCCAGTAAGCAAAATCCCAGATTAGCGTAGGGACAGATTTGCATAATAGACTGGTAAATCATATTAAAATCAAGTTGAACGGCATTTTATGAGCCACTTGGGAAACGTGGCTTTTCCGAGCCTGCTGAATTTGGTTCTGAATGTTACCAAGCCGAATTTTGGCTCCTTTGCCCAAAATTCAAGATGGCGGCCAAAATGGAACCTTAACTTAAGCCATAATTATAACTCGATTCTGGTTGTGTGAGGTGTCCTGGCCTAAGCTTTGGAGGTCACTGAACTCAATTTTGATAACCAGAAGTCCGTCCGGGTCCGAGGACAAAAACAAGATGGCGGCAATTTCGGAAATTTTAATAATATTTTTTTTACTACTTAACTTAAAAAAATATGAAGTTCGGGAAGATATTGCTCACAAACCATACATATTACAGACTTCACTTAACCGTTAGTGAAGCTACCGAGCCGGAGGTACTTCCGGTGTCAATTGGAGTTGACACGACTCCATGGAGTTCACTCGTAAAAAAATATTATTTAAATTTCCGAAATCGCCGCCATCTTGTTTTGGTCCACTTGCGGTACCCGAACGGACTTCCGGTTATCAAAATTGAGTTCAGCGACCCCCAAAGCCTATGCCAGGACACCTCACACGACCAGAATCGAGTTATAATATGGCTTTTAAGTTAAGGTTCCATCTTGAATTTTAAGCAAAGGAGCCAAAATTGGGCTTGGCAACATTCAGAATAGAATTCAGCAGGCTTTTTTACTTCGGAAAAGTCAGGTTGCCTTAATGGACCACAAAATGCCGTTGAACATAAAAATGTTTTTGTTTATCAAAATTATAAAAAAAAAACATCAAGTTCAGGAAGATATTGCTCACAAACCTTACCAAAAAAGTTTGTACATCATGATATAGATAATTTTATGGAGATACTTTTTGTCCTTGACACTTTTTTTTCTAACTGCAATACTTTTTGGTTAAAATCGTATAAACCGCGGTTAGGGACATATTTCGAAGAAAAAAGGGGGAAAGGGGAGAGTGGAGACAAAATTCGGCTTGGCAACATTCAGAACCGAATTCAGCAGGCTTTTTTACATCGGAAAAGTCAGGTTGCCAAAATGGCTCGCAAAATGCCGTTGAAACCATCGAGCAACGCAGGCCTCCGTACCGTGTTGCTCGATGGTTGAAACGAAAAGGAAACCGATTTGTAGAATTTTTTACCAGTCTTTAGAGGCAGAAATACAGACCCATTGTTTTATAGTGTCTGAGCATTATTTATATATGCTCCATTATTTATATATGCCCTATTTTGGTAAGAACTTACTACTTACATGGAAATCGTACCAAAAAAAGATGGGTTGCCTTACATCAAATAAGGTAAGTACATAGTTCTGATTTTTTTATAATGGGTTATGACAAATCCAAGTTTTCCACCTTGAAAGCCCACCGGATCACAGTTAAATACTTGAAAATTTAGGACTTTTTTCTGTTTTTGTCAATTTTTACCACCAAGGACCTGTGTTACGGCTAAAAACACTATGGACACTTTTAAGTAGACTAAATTTGCAATAAAATGAGAATATTTTGGTTTTGGTAGGCCAAATAGTTTCTATGATACCTACGGCTATTCAAAGATTTACACTTAAAAAAAAGGAAGTAACTATTACAGTTTTTTTGAATTTTCGACAATTTTTACCCCTAAGGGTGCGTTATGGCAAAATTAAAGTCCACTAAATTCCCAACCAAAAAAAAAACACCGCTCAACTCCTCCTTACTTGTTTTTGACATTATGAAAATCTTTGAATACCCGTATCATAGAAACTATTTGGCCTACCAAAACCAAAACCAAAACCTTTTTTCCTTTTTTCCTTGAATCAGCTTCCACTTGTTCTCGAGGCACCACACTGGCGCTCCCCACCTAGTAGTAAGAAGGATCATCAAAAGAAAAACAGACCGTGTTTGTTGCCTCATTCTTCTAGGTCTGGTTGCGTTGGAACAGGAGTAAATGTAAATTATTTTTTTAAGACGATTCAAAATGATCCTTGTGATTTCAATGAATAAAATACTTTTGACTTGACTTGACTTGACAAAATATTCTCAAAATATAAATTTAGTTTACTTAGATGTGTTTCTCATGACTTTTGCCGTAACACAGGTTCTTGGTGGTTAAAATTGTAAAAACGGAAAAAAGTCCTAAATTTTAATGAATTTTATTTTATAACTGATCCGGAGGGCTTTCGAGGTGGAATACTTGGATTTGTCATTACCCATTTCATCACTACCAACTTATAAAAAATCAGAACTACCTCATTTGATGTAAGGTAAAAAGTACGAATTCCATGTAATAACTGTGAATCACACTGGCCACTAGTGGCCACAAAGACAATACAAAATGTTTTTTTTTTCAATCTTCATGTCATAGTGATTATTTTTTCTAAGGTTCATGTCCATACTATTATACCTCCATGAATCATACAAAGCAAAAACTACAATAATATGCTACAAAGAGCAAGCTTGACAACGTCAACCTAATTCAAAAATTACTTATTTAAAATGATTAATTAATTGTAAACCGAAATAATTAGAAGATCGTAATGCCGGCTCGCAGTAGAGGTGGCGGCAGGTATGTTTGCATGCAATGGTAATAATTTTTAGAATAATAATTGCAATTTTCATTGGTGTAATGTTTGTACGTAAAATTACTTACGGAAACAAAATATGGCACAATGGCGCAATCAAACCAACCTTAGATACGTGTGTGCGACGGACGTAGGTCATTAGCGATGAGCGAGAACGAGTCAACTCGAGTAAACTCATCGCTGATTCAAGATTCAAGATATTTATTTGCATTGATTAAAATGACTGATTCGGGCTCTTCCGTTCGAGAGAGAACCGAATACCAAGTTGCAAAAGAAATAAAGTTCATGCGTACAATGCGTTATAAAGGAACTCGATTCATTCATCAACTCAACGACTCATCACTACACGAACACCGAGTCGAGTCAACTCGAGTAGCGAGTCGAGTCAATTGCCATATGAACTCGAGTTACTCGAGCTAGAAAAATATCAACTCATCGCGTTGTTACATGTCGTAACTAACTTCGTTTTTTTTATTTATCTCCTTCACTCTTGCTTATTACTTATTTGCTAGTGAGATAACATTCTAAATTTAAATGTTCTAGGAAAAGGTCGCGCGTACTTCGTTTCGTTGACACTTGTCACTGTCACTTGCTTGACTGACATTTTTTTTTCGTCATTTTGATTTGATTATTCTGTGTCCGACCGACGGCGACGCAATTGCAGTTTGACAAACTCGGAAGTAACATTGATTTTCATATTGTGCTCTGCGAAGTTCTGCTGTCTAATAGTGAAGTGTAATAGAAAACATGCCGCGTCGTGGTCGTTCTGCTAGTCCTCCACCAGCGCCCCAGCGCAGGTAAGCATCTGGATAAATTGTATCGTAAAATTGGTTTGTGTCGTCATGTGAAGATAACCTATGAGTTTATTTTCAGGGCTGCTCCTCCGCCGAGCCGTAATGTTCCGGCTCACGCGCCCCCATCGGCCCCTGCTCCGGCTATGACCCAGTCTCAGCAGCCATCCATGTTCCAACAGATGGCTGCTACCGCCGGAGGTGTAGCTGTTGGTTCTGCTGTGGTACGTAATATATTACGTAATGTCGACCCGTCTCTCGAAATCTTGATATTTTCACTATAGATAGATCATACAATTTCAAATCACTTCCTTTTCAGTGGTGACTGGCAGGCAGCCAAATGCCCTGAAGATTGTCACATGTTACCTATCTGACGTTATCAGTGATTCAGTGCTTTGTTTTTGTGACGTTTTTTGCACAATAAATGTTGTTCTTACATGTTCTTGTTTACATGGAACATTCTAGATTGATTATATTATGATTTGATTAGTATTTTTATTACTAGTTATTATAAATTGTTATTTTCTTTCCAGGGACATGTGGCTGGTAGTGCTCTGACTGGTATGTTCAGTGGTAGTGGCAGCAGCGAGCCAGCACCGCAGCAGGCAGCTGCCCCAGCTGAATACAACCAGCATACTCAAGGCCAACAGCCTTCTGGACCCTGCGCCTGGGAAATCAAGCAATTCATCGAGTGCGCTCAACAACAGCACGACTTGTCCCTGTGCGAGGGATTTAACGAGGCTCTGCGTCAATGCAAAGTCAACAACCATCTATAGATTCTTATAGTTAGACAACAGTGCCAGAATGATTGACATCCCGAAAACACTTTCTGAGCTCTGTAAGACCTACACTCGGATAATCATATCCATCAAAGGCTACCTCAGTGTAAAAACATTCTGTTTTGATTTGCGATCAAGGCGCCTTCCTAGTAGTTACTATTCCTAGATGGACTGGAAATTGTTATTTTTTCTAGTAAATTTTAGTATGCTTTACTTTTATTAATTTAAGAAAATGTGATTTTAAATTTATTGTTGCAATTTTATTCAATTTACGTATTGATCTACGTATTTTTTAGTATATTATTGAAATATATAAATAGATTATAACAACAAAATTATTAGTTTTTTATATTTTAGGTTAGTTTATGATAGAAACTAGTGGCCCGCTCGCGACTTCGTTTGCGTTCAGCTGTTCCTTTGGGCTTTCCCCATTTTTCTATAACAAGCTTGTATAAAGAGACCAAAACAAGGCCGAGCCATTTTTCGAGTTTAAGGTGGATGCTCAAGCTTGCGGCGCGAATTTTTTTGTTGTTTTTTGCCCGTTACACCCCTAACAAAAAAAAGCACTGTAAATATGTGTTAGGGGTATCATAGCTAAACTGATGATATTTATGAGATACTATCAATTAAAACATGTGTGTTAAGTCTCCTAGTTCTCGAGAACTCAACTTTCGCTATCTGAAACAGTGTTGATGAGCTGTAATGGGCAAAAAACACAAAAAAAAATAATATCACGCATCAAGCGTGTGAATTCGCCTTAAGCTAGACTAAGCAATCGTTTTTTTTATTTGGATTTTTAAAGTAAAAATCAAACTATTGTGCGCCAAGCAATGTGAGTAGAATAAAATAATCGTTCTTTTTTGCGACAAAAAACGAATACACCTTACATAGAAGTTTATAACTTGTTACTTACTAAAGTTATATTTTAACAAATTTTTACAATAATCATTAAGTACAATTCCTAGCTCTTTATATTTTGTGTTGGGCAATGGCCAAAGGCCTCCCCCACAGACCATATCTTGATACCTATATGGTCTGTGGCCTCCCCGCATTCATTCCAGTTGTCATGATCCTATGTTAAAAAGGTAGTATATTCTTTGATCCTGTGCCATGTCTGCCCAGTCAGACACAAAGACAGACCAGACAGACTAGTTATACTAGGTACTTTTTTTTTTACAACTTTACCTATGAGAGGTAATGGGAAACGGTTGCACAGGACAAAAAACGTATGATGGTGACTGGCGGAAGGGGGGGAGGCCTTTGCCCAACAATGGGACAGTATGGGCTAATAGTAATAATAGTAATAACAACTTGGTATGACGGAACAAGCAGATGGCCCACCTGATGTTAAGCGGTACCCTCTGCCTATGAACAGTGCATTATAACATAGGCCGCGGCCTAGGTGCCACCCTGAGACATAAAGATGAAAACTCTCATGTGCCTGTAATTTCATCGGCACCCATACCTTTCAAACCGGAACACAGCAATGTGAGCAATACTGCCTTGCGGCAGAAATAAGTATGGTGGTAGTACTTCCACGGACGAACTCTTTCACAAAAAATCTCTACCTACTACTAACTTCCTATTAAAAACAAGTTATCAATTTCGTCCCTCCGGCATCTCATTTTTGGCCTTCTGGCTGGGTCAGGTTGCAACTCGGTGGCTACTTTTGCACACAGCTCCCTTGACATGGGATTTGTCTAACAATCGATTATTTTTTCCATTAGTCTCTTAATGACGAAAACGTAAAGTGACCGATGAAGAAAGAAAACAAATCGGTACACAAAATGACCAATAGCACAATAATAACATGCCAGCCAAATGATTGGTCAATGGCTGGCTAACGCTGGCCATGCTGGTCAACGCATGGTTGGCCATGCAACATTACTAACCAAAAAATAAGCAGTGTCAAATCGAGAAAAAGTTATAAAAAAAAACAACCTAGCTACCCAAACCTACTTAGTTAGTATCTAAAGATGGATGATGGTAGGTTGTTAGTTTTTTTAAAAAAATATTGGTAGGTGAGTACCTACTTTTTTGTTGAAAAATATCCCCACTCATTTTTGGGGTTCGTTACCCAAAGGGTAAATCGGAACCCTATTACTAAGTCTCCGCTATCCGTCCGTCCGTCTGTCTGTCACCAGGCTGTATCTCATGAACCGTGATAGTTAGACAGTTGAAATTTTCACAGATGATGTATTTCTGTTGCCGCTATAACAAAAAATACTAAAAAACAATAAAATAAATATTAAAGGGGGCCCCTTCTTAACCGTGGTCCGGTTGTGTAGTCCGGCCAGCCGGACTGTGGAAAATTTATTTTTTCTGTGATACGGTTAACCGCACCAAGGAAAGAAATAACATTTCAGCTGTCCGGTCAACCGGACCATTGAAAATCTTAACCACTTGTAATAAATGCAGAATGTAATCTTTTTGCTCGACTGTCACTTGTAGTGAAGTATGTATAATTATTCAAAGATAAAACACGAAACATTCATATTTTTTTTAATTTATTAATCCAGGATTTACATTTATCTTATAGTTAGTTATAAGCTATACACTATATGCTATTCTGAAACCAATTTAAATCCACATTTTGTATACAGTTCGTTTAAAAAGCAGGTAGGTACGCATGCAAGGTCAACAAAAAACAAAAACGGCAGGAAAGCCGGATAAGGAATATCAGTTACATAGGTAAAGTCCATGATGCCAGAACATACATCATGCAACAATGACATATCCTGCATAATTCTTCTGCCACGTAGTGACATCAGTTCGTGCTCACGGTGTGATGCACCACAGCTGCTCCGAATTGAATTTTTACGGAAGTTTAAGTGTTTTACAAACTTCCTTTGTATCGATTCTATAGAATCACACCACCACGCTACAGCCACGCCAGCCGCTTTCATGACCACGCTATAGCGTGGTCATAAGTGACATACTGTGGGTTCCAGACGGAGCTGCAGTATTCCAGCACACTACGTATGTAAGCATAATAAAGTACTTTTAAGCAAGCAATGTTTGTAAAAGGCTTTGTTACTATCAGAATATGATCTAGAAGTACACCTAAGTCTCAGACGCATTGCGTTTTATCAATTGAGTAGTTGCTAAGCTTATAATCATAATATATAGGGTTGCTACTTCGCGTAAAACAAATATGCATGCATTTACTCACGTTAACGCCAATTCGGTTATTCAGATAATAAACGGTAAGCCTATCTAAGTCCTCCTGCAGTCGCATGCATTCATTTACTGATGTCCTCCTGCAGTCGCATGCAATCATCAACTGATCGAACGTTATAGTAGACTTTTTTATCGTCAGCGAATAATGAAAAATTCGCATGCCTGAAGCAGGAACCAATGTCATACAAGTAAGCCAGGTAAAGAAGAGGTCCAAGCAAAGATCCTTGTGGGACACCCGAAGGTATAGATATGAAGTCAGATCTTGCTCCACCTATAACAACTGCCTGCATTCTATTGCTGATATAAGATTTGACCCAGCGTAAGAGATCACCCTGTATGCCAAGTTCATTAAGCTTGCGAATCAGGATGACGTGATCAACACGATCAAACGCTTTTTCAAAATCAGTGTAGATCATGTCAACCTCAACCGTCAACATCAATATTGACAGTGATCTGACTTTACTGTTTATAAAATCGCATTGCGTTGGTTGTATTAATTTTAAATCAATAGATAGATAGAGACATATTTATATGTATTGTGTCGTTTAGGCGTCGAGACAATTTAACGGGGGATTTGTTCGCCAGCCGGACTATGGAAAATTTGTGTATTTTTCGATTGTTCGGTGGCGATATTACCGGACCAAGGTACAGTGTACAGATGTACAACCAACCAAACAGTATCGCCACCGGACAATCGAAAAAAGAAATTTTCCACGGTCCGGCTGGCCGGACTACACAACCGGACCACGGTTAAGAAGGGAAAGGGGGCATATGCAACAAAAGTGATATTTTGCCGTTTTTGTAGATAATGGTACGGAACCCTTCGTGCGCGAGTCCGACTCGCACTTGGCCGGTTTTTTCATTTCCCGGCATCGCTTGGCCTGTCGCTTGTACTCGCTCAATAGACTGCGCGTGCCGCCGCGTCGTGGTGGCGTGCGGTCACATGCGGTGGCGCCTTCCACGGCCGCGTGATCGTCGAGTCCCATAATTATAGCTTTTGGCACTGAAACTGCTCGCCGCTTCGCTACTGGTCGCTGCCATCTCTGCAGTGGCGTAACAATAGGGTGGCAGGGCTGGCAAAATGCCACGGGCCCCCGACCCAAGAGGCCGTGTGCTCAAAAATATATTTTTTACATTGTACCTGAGTATTTTATTTTATTTGAAAAGTATATTTTTATAAGTTCTGCTTAAAATCCAAAGTGAGAAAACAATATTTTTTTAAATTTTCGAATTTGCCACGGGCCCCAGATGGTATAGTTACGCCACTGCATCTCTGTAAACTCGAAGTAGGTATCTAGTCAAAGTCTACTGGGAAGCAAACTGCCGGTATAGTACCTACTACTTATATGACTCCTGGAAACGGTCTATTTCATTTTGCTTCCATGCCGACACCTCTCCTTTCACTCACATTGTCTGACCTAACTATTCGTTGACATCCAGCAGCGGTAGCCGCTCCCGCTATTCTCGATCAGATCAACGTGCGCCCGCGCACCCACCACCGATGGTCGTCACCCCGATGCCGCGCCGCTCCATCTTCCGGGACGCTGCTGCTGTCGCCGGGGGCGTCGCCGTCGGTTCAACTGTGGTAGGTACCCTCTAAAACTCTTTCATCTACTAGAAAACTTAGCTACAATACCTATAGTAGTTACCTACATAATATGTAGTGGTAACTCAATTTCTAAGTTTTCTTTATTAACTTGACCTGTTACTTATGTTAGTTAGTAGTAGTAGGTATATTAGTGTAGGACAAATCTTGAAACTGAATTTGGAACCAGTTAACCTTGACCACTGGGACTCCACGTGAACAAGGCAAAGACGAAGTTGAATTCGCTTTGTAATAAATTGATTTCACATTGTAGTCCGAACGAGGAAGCTGGGAGTCGGGATACAGTATATCACGCCCGACTCCCAACGAACCTATAATTAAAAAATGTATATGCTAAGGCTAAGTTCACTGGCTCATTGAGCGGGCGGTTCAACTAAGGTTGTGTCCATAACTTGTTGACTGGATGGACGTTTGTTACCGAAACCGCCCGTTTGATGGCTATGTGAACTTGGACCTACTTTTGCATGCTTAACTTTTTAAGTAAAGTACTTTTGATATGTGCCTACACAATCATTTAATATGCAATAAATTTGATTTGATTTTGATATTATGGTGGTAGACCGTACCAATAGGTTGGAGCTCACTGGGACGCTTAACTATGAAGGAATAAAATTACTATGCCAACCTGCCTCATTATTTTTCAGTTGCCTAATAATATTTTTGTACTTATTTGTATGTACCTACTTATTTTATACACTAACATATTTATTTATTTATTGCCTATCCTCCCCCCAATGTGGTTTATTGATGTTCGTGGCATCATTTAATTAGGCCCTGTCTGAAAACCAGCGCTGCACTAAACCTAGGTCTGGTGCAGCATATTCTGAGACAGGGACTTGTTTGACCCCACACAACACACACAACCTATCAAGTTTCCTACCAAAGTTTATAACAGTTTGTTTATTTTTGTTTCTCTAAGATATTGTAGTACCTATTATACTTAGTAGATTTTGTCTTCTTGTTTTATGTGTGTGTTGTGCGTGTGGAAAAATAAATAAATTTTCTTTTCTTTCTTTCTTTAACTTAGAAATAGTCGACAGTACCCGGGCTGTAGTAGGTATTCACCGGTTCTGGCGTAAGAGCCAGAACCGGCGAATCGGCGTGAAAATTCGTAGGTCGCGAAGTTAGCTGCCTAAATAAAAAAAAGTTAAGATGTAAAAATTTATAAATAGGAATGATATTTATGTGATGCTATAAATTAAAACTTGTGTGTTAGGTCATATAATTACCGGCAAATTGGTTTTCTCTATCTGAAAAAGTGTTGATGAGCTGTGATGAGCAAGAACACGAACAAATGTTGTATTTCGCGCCACAAGCGAAAGCAACCACCTTAAACAGAACAAACACGCCCGCGCATCTGCTACACATCGTCACGTCGATGCCGTGGGCTCTGTTTGGAACCTATACCTAGGTACAATTTTTAAGAACCTACCGAGGTCATTAACCACCTTCTTCTTGAATGACCTAGTTCAAAAGACCTATATTCCTACCTATCCTAGGGCCACCTAGCGGGAGAAGCGATATCCGGTTTGTTCGGTGGACGGCACAACCGGGAAGTCCAGGAATCCCTGCCACAGAACTACCAGATGGGAACTGAACCGAGCGGGCCGTGCGCGTACGAGATAGCGCAGTTCCTGCAGTGCGCCAGCAGCCGCGACAGCCTGCAGGAGTGCGAGGCCTTCAACGAGGCGCTGCGGGAGTGCAAGAAACGGAACCGTATGTCGCTTCCTTCCTGCTTCCTGCATAGTAGCAGTAGGTTCTAAAATAATATCAATATTTTTCTAGAACAAGTGTTGTTCAGACCATGGACGACTGGTTTACCTATACCTACCCTAGGTGAGCAACATATGGCGTAGTCTAAGATCCAGAGTCTCGAGCACCGCCGTAAAGTTGCATGCCTTTCGATCTTCTTAGGTTACATTTCGGGGAATGCTCCCAGGTACGTAGTAAATAGGTGCCTTCTAGAGCTTTGTGCTTCATCTTCGGCCACATCTTCACTTACCAACAGGTGAGATCGTAGTCAAACAAAGGTCTATCATAGATAAAAAAACTAAAAATAAAAGTTAACAGGTACAATCACAATACCAAACCATTATTTCCACTCAAAAGCACAGCTTTGTGTTCAAAACAATACTTAGGTTGGTACTTATTACGCTCTGCTATAGGACATAAAATCACCCACAAGAACACAAGTAATATACATAAGTCACATAAGTCGTCCCGGTTTGAAGCTATCCTAGAGGAATACCTAACAGCCATGAAATCATTAAACCTAGGTACCTACTTGGTTAATCTTTGAGTCGTCATTACTTTGAATAAGAACTGCTCGGATATGTGTTTTTCAATCTATTCCAAACAGTTCTACTTCACTTTAAAGTAGAAACTGTTGGAAGAAAACTTCCACAAGGTTCTACTAGTAGAAGCAACAGTAGAACCTCTTGGAACAGAGTTCATAAGCGGACTGCTAAGGAGTGGATAGAACACATAACCGTCGTTTGTCTTTCCTGAAAACTATAATCTGGCTCTCTTCAAGGCTTTTAGTGAATAGGTGTCTTCTAGACCTTTGTGCTCCATCGTCGACCACATTGTCACTTACCAACAGGTGAGATCGTGGTCAATTAAAGGTAGGTAGGTATATCAATACTAAAAAAAACAACTATTCTGACATCGCCAATCTGCCTGCCAAACGTGATGATTATGGCAAATCCTCCTATTACGTTCTATGGGGGAAGCCTCGTTCAGCTGTGGACATCTAAAAGGCAACTGATGACACTGTAAAAATGTGTAGTATCACGTGCCGAGGTCCCATGCACTTTTGTATATTATGGTAGATAACCTATAGGCCTTATCATCGATGGTCTTATGGCGCGACGTTCTGTAAGATAATGCGCCGTGCGTGTTCCTATCGATAAGGTACTTTAATCATCATCAACCGATGGACGTAGACTGCTGGACAATCGATGTCAATCACCAGTGAGTTATCATCTATCGACACGTTAACGATCCGTAGCGCGTAATTGATTTAAGGGTCGTATCATAATTAATTTCGCGCCAGCGCTAGGGCCATCTGCCAGGAACCTTGGCATCTACAGGTAGGTTCTAGTGGTGAAGTAGTATGGGGAGGGTGTCGTCATGTAGTCCAAATTAGGTGTTGACAGCGATGGCCCTTCCGCACCGCGCTACTACCAGAGGACCTATGACTAGTAGTCAGGGACTAGCCTTTAATACATTAATTAAACGCTGAGCAGCAAGTTTGTATACCTAGATTCAGAATCTACCAGTCGCTGGTAGCTCTGATTTCTGATGGTGGAAAATGACATTGATTGTTCCTTTTTTGTTCCAGGGCTACCATAGATACATAAAATCGACCACACAACTCTATCAGAACATGACTCAATAAACCTCCACAATAAATTAAATTCTTTTATTTAAGTACCTGCCGAGTTAGGGAAATCAGGGGTTCGACCAGACTTGTCAGCATTTTACCGTAAGGCTCAATTGACACCGAGATGCAGCGGTGAGGTTTCAGTGCCATATACGCAGCATTTTAGATTTACTAAAATACATATCGCCATCTTGAAACGGTCGCTGCCGGCTGCTGCCATCTGTGAATTGAGCCTTTCAACATTTCGCAAGCAGAAGAGATCCGATGCCCAAAGTGTGCGGACACTTGTTTTATGAGCAATCCTTCTCGCTCTAGCGAACGATGTTTATGAGCGGCAGAAAGTGATAGAACTACGGGAAAATCCGTGCTGACAAGTTGGATCTAACCCGTAGGTAATAAAACGATTTTATACAGGTGTATACATATAAACTTAAAATTTATTTACACCTACATACATGTTGTGGACAGTTTTGCAGAGTAAACAAAGATCAAATTCAATGATGTGCAGTTCTGAACAACATACAGTAATAATTCGAGATTTCACAAACCATTCGAGATATTTTTCGTTCGTTTAGGCTTTTATAAATAGGAAAAATGATACATACACAAAGAAAAACTATGCATCTTCTGAACATTTTAAAGTAATTTAAAAAAATAGTGATAACATGCTACGTTATAATTTGGCACGACTGAAAACTTCCTGTGGTACATATCGTAGAATGCGTAAATAAACAATCAAATTCGTCTTTGGACTGAGCAAACATATTTTGAAACAATAATATTTACTGACCAAAAACAATATTCTAACAACTAACAGATTATAGACTTGATAGGAAAATCAACTGTGAAACGAATATTGAGCTGCGAAGTTAATTAAGAACAGTCAAAAACAGTCAGAGGTAAACAGTAACAAAATAATACAATGCCATTTGTTTTATCTTTTGTGCTTGACTAATGTAACATTTTTGAGAAAATTCGTTCGAATATCTTAATTACTAAATTTAACTAACAATATATTTTAATGCTTAAGCTAAATCAGTCTAATTCTTAAAGCGACATTAAAAGTAATGTCTAATAATAAAGCTTAAACAAAAAGTTAAAACACACTGGAAATTTTCAAGAAATAAGGCCACTAATTAAACGGTTAATATAACGTTTACACGGTTAATAATTTACAACTAAAAGTAAAGTAAATTTAGCCAATTAAATATAAAGGAATAATTTCAAGATCGTATTCAAAGAATTTCTGTACATTATAATAATAAGACAATTAATTTACAACTTTACAAAATATTTTATGGTAATAAGGCGGTTTTAGGTATAATATTTGAACAAGTTATTTGTCTAGCGAAGCGAAAGTTAATTAAAATACATAATAAACCTATTTGTTCAGATTCTATCCTCAACAATATAAATCTTGAATCACTTTTCCAATTTAAAACATTAGCAAAAAGATCACCTAATTATAATGCACCAACTTGTTATAAATACAACTAACCAGTGTAACCATCTGGGCAACAAGGCTAAGCCCAAACACCGAAAAGTAATTTAAAGCTTATCTCATACGCAATTATTCATCCCATACATCAACATTAAAACATTAGTAAATAGCACAAACATAAACCTACCATGTTAATAGCCCTTTGAAGTAATTTACAGTTGTATTTACAGTTCGACCTAATATGACACAACACATCCGTAGATAGCTCACGTAAGATTACGCGCGTTCGTTTATCACAATCTCATTTCCCAGAGGATCAAATGGGCGTCTTTAGGGTTGGGGTCCGCGGCGGGCGCGGGCCGCTCCGCAGCCTCCGCCGTCTGCCGCCAGTCTACGTAGCCCCGCCCGCCCATCACTACGAACACCGACCGCCGCGCCGCGCTCTCGCCGACCACGTAATCAGATCCGCGCAAGCTCCTCGCCGCGCTCTTACTAGCGGTGCGAGTCTCGGTCGAGGAGTCGCTGCGGGATATCGACCGGTCCGATGACGTGGACTTGCTGGAGGAGGAGTCCGGCGTGGAGATGGCGACGGGTGCGAGGCTAGCGGCGCCCGACGCGCCGGAGCTCGTACGCGAGACGCCTCGCAGCGCCATCGACTCCTCACTACCAGACGACGTGCACAGACTGGAAGCGCGCGAGTCGACGGACCAGCTAGACAAGTCTAGACTCCTGGGACGACCCGCTCGCATTCTCAACCGGCGGTCTAGCGTGCTCACACGGAAAGGTATAGCGGCTAACTCAGGGTCGCTTCGACGTAGGGATTCCCCCCCTGATCCGTTCACATCTCCTTCTCCAACGCAGTCTTTGACGAACATCAGATCCCCGAATAGTCCGTAAACGTCACACGCGTTCAGATTCGCGCACTTTGGTAATGTCTTGCTGAGACGCACATCTCCGGGCTTCTTCCGACGTATTACAGATGAGGGAGCCCGTAGTGGTCTGTACGGACTAGATTCTTCCGATATGCGTCTCTCCAATTTCGGTTTGCCGTCTTTCTCATTGTCTTCTTCCTTGAACTCTTGCAATATAGCTGTATCAGCCATTGCGCGTGCGTTGGATAGGTTACGTCGAACGACGTTCACGTCAATTTCTCTGTTATCTGACATGAGCGATAGGAGGAAAGTGACCGGACCTGCATGAGCGTGATACGACACGCCTAAATGTCCTCCAATCAATGGAAGTCCTTCTAGCTTGGGCAAAGGCACGGTGACGCTGACACCGGCCGTAGTTCCGACCCACAACAGACCCTGTCCGGCCAATAGAGCCGATATATGAGCGGGTTTGCTGCCCTCCCTCGCTCCGATAGTTTTCGCCACATCAGCAGCGATGTCAATATTCTGTAGCAGTTCAAACGTCTCTGCGTGATAGAGACTAACGTAAGTCGAATCGGAAAATGCAGTCCAAAGCCCCACACCGGAATGGGCTAAATACTTCACGGATTTATCAGCTTCGCCTTTAAGTTCGGCTTTTAGTTCTAATATGCGCATAATTTCGCCTGTCAGCGCGTTGATAGCGAAGACTCGTCTTCCGCAAGTCGCGTAGATAATCCCGTCTACTGGTAGGACGCAATTGACCGGTCTGTCACCAAGTTCTACCGCGAGCGGTTCGTTCAGCGCCCACGAGTCATCGTGACTCCTCCTGTAGACTGAGACTCTGCCGTTGGAGAGTCCTACGAACATCGCGTCGCAGTGGTACCGTATCTGGGTGACGGCCGCGACGGTGGTGACCTCCGATAGTTTTTCTTGCTTCTCCGGTTCTACGCCAGAGAATATGATGATCTTCTTGTCCTCAGTGCCGAGCCACACTGTGTCGCCGCACAGCGTGGTCACTTGTCGTATCCCTTTGGCGTACTCCATTGATGTCACCTGGAATGGAAATGTGAAAATCAGTGAAAGTTTCTCGATCAAACATAACTATATTCAAAGGACTCTATAATTTAAAGAGCAAATTTATTTACATCTCTAGATTTGTGTATCCAAGGATACCTAATTAAACGGTTGGTTATTCCACTGAGTAGCAAAAGCCTATTTAAAATCTCACTATTCTTGAGTTCTCTATTTATTAAACAAGCAACGTTTGATTCGACTCGATAAAAAATGTATGAAAAATATTTAGATAGTATTCATGAATAGACTAAACAGAATATAACGTTTTTTTCAATTTAAAACGAGAAGATCTTTAAGGTGTTCCTATCGAATAAAAAAAGAGTCATCAAAATCGGACAAAGCTATAAAAAGTTGTACATACATTTAAAAAAATATGCCTGTACTTGAAAACCTCCTCTTTTTTTGGTCAGTTAAAAAGTTATATACAAGCCTTGGCCGCAATTGAGCATTGATACACTCATGTATGTGTCACGTTCGTCCATGAATGCATGATCTGCTGGCCGCTGCAGTAATGTACGTACTATAATTAAGGTATTGTATACCTGCAAACATGTTGCAGCTTGTTTAAGACAAGCGCGTGTGATGGAGACTGACCTTGGTGTCAGGCAGGTCGAGCGTGACGAGCGTCTTGAGCTTGGTGGCGCGATGCGTGAGCACCGCCACGTGGCTGTCGGCGCCGCCCGCGCACACCCACACGAGCGAGCGCGCGCGCCGCATGGACGCGCCGCGGCTGCCGGTTGACGTGTAGAAACACCCGCAACGCACCTGCGCAACAATTACAACATATATATAACATTATGGTTACCCATTATTTCTTCTTTGTTTCACAAGTACATTATCTACCACAACACAACACTGTCTATGCTGCTAAACTTGATCAATCCATACGCAGGAAAGTTTGAACGTTCGAAACTTTGATAAATACGTTCAGGATTAGCGTGATTGATGCCCTGAGCTAGCCAAGCTAGGCGTAGCTTGGCCTATGCTAGAGTGCAGGTGCTACGGTCTAGCGCTTAACAGAGTCAGTCCCTGAGGTATGGGAGCGGCACGGGAGGGATGTTTTCGTTACGTCAAAATGAATGTCATATGATAATTTGAGAGACGAAAACACGCCTCCCTTACCGCTCCCATACCTCAGGGACTGACTCAGTTAAGCGCTAGACCTGTAGTGAGATACTAACCTCGGTGAGGTACTTGGAGGAGTAGGCAGGCGTGGCGGCTACAAAGAGCGGCATCTTGTGCGCGGGCGCGTGTTGGTTGGAGGGCATGCGCCACGCGGGCGAGTTGGCCGACGCCTGCGCCAGCTGAGCGAGGCGTAGCTCGGTGGCCCACGCGCGCCGCGCGCCTGGCTCACTCGCGCGGAACGTGATCGGCTCGTCGCGACCTCGGATCTTAAGCTGGAGGCAGCACGAGTCCACCCATGCCATTTCGTCATCTTTTTTCTGAAAAACAAATATTAAACACTGTTATTCCGTCAAAATTGACGACCTCTGTGGCGCGGCGGGCGAAGGTTTGCCTGGGACACAGGAGGTTGCAGGTTCGATTCCCGCCTTGGAACAAATATTTGTACGATCTGCAGATATTTGTTCAGGGTGTTCTGGGTATTTTCTATGTATAATAAAAAAATCTGTCTATGTAATATATTGTATTAAGTATATCAGTTATCTAGTACCCATAACACAAGCTCTGTAAGCAGATAGTGTCGTGTGAACTGTCCAGCATTATTTATTATTATTTATTTATTAATTAATGTAATCCAGATAGCCGGACACGATGCAGTTTAAGGTGCCACTGGCGCCAGTACTCGATGGACCGATAACGTTGTAACGGTCGCAGGAAGTCGGTGGATGATGACAGCCCAAAACATATCGACAGATAACTCTTTATTATAGTCGCCTCAAAGTAAAATAACAACATACTTATATTATCTTACAAACTAGTTCACGGTGGTACGAGCAATCTGTTCCTTGACTCTCTCTTATGTTGGCCCTGAGGCCAACATACCTCATGCTGGGCTCTGACCTAACGCAGAGTGACCAGGAAGACAGACACAGAGACAGTACTACTCCCCCCCGCGCCACAGACGAACGGAGAGAACAGCGCCGGTGGGTGAGACGGTACTACCTCCCCCCACGCCACAGAAGAACGGAGAGAACAGCGGTTGGTGGGTGAGTACTCCGCACAGTACTACTCCCCCCCCGCGCCACAGACGAAGTTAACAGCACGCAGCCGGTTGGGACAGTACTACCCCTCTCCCTGCGCTGCTGATCAGGACAGGAAGACCCCGGCCAGCGCCTGGATTTGCCCACGGGTGGATCAGCGCAGCCGGAGCGGACAGCAACCAGATCGTGAGGTTTTGTGTGGTGTAAAACTGTGAGTACTCTGTCTGTTATTTGTTTCAAAAACATAGATACTTTTAATTTAAATTCAGTGGATTCTTTTAATTTAGTACTTGAAAAATATTTAAAACAACTGGTGACACAAAGTTCTGAACTGTAACAGTCCATAATTGTTCACTGGTCGACGTAAGTCTCTCCCATGGAAGGAATTTAGCGTAATCTCCGCGCTTGGCAGTCTGGTCGATCAATCGCAGATGGAGATCGCATGATGGAAGACTTATAGAAAACGCTGCTGTTCATTCTCTAGTCTACATTGGTTCTAGCACTCGTATTTATAGACAAGTCAAAGTAATTACTTAAGCAAAAGTAATTACTTGAGCAACTATTTTTATTGCATAGTTAAGAAATCGGTCGAAGTAAGAACTGTCAAAAGTTAGAATTCTTAATCAAGTAATAGTAACCACTTTCGTTACTTAAGCAACGCTTATTACTCGGTTCGGAGCTTTTTGACAGTGTTTAGTAAGTAACGTGCATTACTCAACTATAGAATAAAATTGTGTACTGAAGAATTCTAGCTTCAAGTAATGACTTCATTAAGAAATTACAAAGCAACAAGTAATTACTTGTTTATAAATACGAGTGTAAGTGTTCTGCCTAAGACATTAGTCGTCTAATGTCTTAGGCACCACCCATAATGTGTAATGGGTCGGTGCTATTCTACTCTGCTGGACACAACACTGAATCTGAACGATTCGTTTCAATAACGTCGTGTTTACTGTCCATACGTAGACATCACTGGCTAGCTAAGCTAGCCACTCAAATCTACTGTACCATATGACGGGTGCTCAAAGACGATATGTCCCTAGTGAGTGAGCGAAGCGAGTCACTTCAACAGTCTGTACGGTTACGTAATACGTTCATATTGGAGTGCACCTTAAACAACTGCGTGGACTGATTGATAATAAACTATTTTAATTACTATAGCGATTGTGAGTGGCAGTTAATAATTAAAATGGTAGTAGAGCATTTTTGTGAAAGAGTGTCTGGGGAAGTACTACCACCATACCTATTTATGCAGTAGTGCTCGCATTGCTGTGTTCCGGTTAGAAGGGTATGAGAGTTTTCATCTTTATGTTTCAGGGTGACGGGCGCAGTGCAATGCCACATAGGGCGCGTCCTAGGTGGACGTGACTTATGTGATAATGCACTGTTCATAGGCAGAGGGTACCGCTTATCATCAGATGGGGCATCTGCTTGTTCAGTAAGGAGAACAAAAAAAGGAGTATACAAAAATTAAAATAAAAAAAACATTGTTTTATTTTTAACTACCCTCCAATTAAAATTGTACAGTTCTTACTGGGACTGTACAATTGATCCGGAAGGACCAAATAAGTAAGGCCAAGTAAAGACCAAGGAAGGCCATATTAATTAACATACATACATACATAGACACACGCCTTTTTCCCCGAAGGGGTAGGCAGAGCCTCAATGGGTCTCTTTTCACAGTGGGTTGCACCATCGTGGAATATAGACGTGAAAAGTGGTGAGCTCATCGCCGCCATTGCTTCCCACGACTGGCTCGGCTAAAGCTTTCTTCCAGTAATAACACATTCCATAATAAGCTAGCAGCCAGGACAAATCTTACAAACCGTGCTGTATCCGGCCCAAGAATAGACCCCTCCATTTCCTCCCGTGGATGTCGTAAAAGCCGACTAAGGAATAGTAATTAAAAGATTACCACTTAGTCGGCACTCCACTATGAACGTAGTACGTAACCGTACAAGTGACATACCTGTATACTCTGCTGTATAGTCTGCAACAGAGTCTTGAACACCTCCGGCGCCAGTTCCCCGTACGGAGTCTTCAAGGACGCGGCCAGGTCGGCAATCCGCGACACCGTCTCGTAATCTCACCTATTGGTAAGTGAAGATGTGGCCGAAGATGGAGCACAAAGGTCTAGAAGGCACCTATTCACTCTAGCCTTGAAGAGACCCAGATAAGTGGCATACCTGTATACTCTGCTGTATAGTCTGCAACAGAGTCTTGAACATCTCCGGCGCCAGTTCCCCGTACGGAGTCTTCAAGGACGCGGCCAGGTCTGCAATCCGCGACACCGTCTCGTAGTCGTGCATCAGCGCCGACATCTCGCTGCACAGCGAGTCGCCCGTCGACGTGCTCGTGTTCTCGTGGCTCGAGTACGAGCGGAGACTTCCGCTTCGGTTCATTCCTGTTCAAGTGATATACCAATTTAGGCCGGCCACATACACATACATACACACGGCCACAAACGGGATTTCGAAATGGAATATCGAACGCAGTAAGTCCATACAAATCTATGGACCTACCACACACACTAGGTAAATTTCAGTACGGATTTTTTTTCATTCGTAATTCCGCATGATGACCTGTGCATTAACTTGATAATCCGAATGAAAAAAAACCCAAGTGTGTGGCGTCTGTACGGAATCCCGCGAAGGAATGTCGAAAAGGAATTCCGTTACGGTATTCCGAGTGTATGTGGAGGGCCTTAAACTATTTCAAAACCTTCAGAAAGGTTACTTTTCTGGACACCATTTCAGTTTATCAGTCAGTCAGTATGTGGCATTATTTTGACCTATTTAGAGGTATTGCGGCTGACTGTCGCTTGGCGCAATGATCGCTTGGTTAAGAGATCAGCAAACCACAAGTATAGGACGAAATTCGCAAATGAACATGCAAAGCTTTTACCACATTCGCGGTTTTCCAAGCTGTGTCGGTTATCTTGACGCACATCAAGGAGCAAGAACCTCAACCCTCCGCGTAGTGTTAAACAATGTAATTTATTTCCACCAATTTCAATGTCATTTATGTTTCTTATTATTTGTTTGTACTTTTTATTATTATTGTTTGACATTTGTTAATTACTTTTGTGTTTTACTTGTGTAAAATGTTGTAGGCCAGACATGGCAGACTAGAGATGCACATTAAGACCTTAACACCAACAAATGTTACCACCTAGATCTAAAAGCAATAAATCATTTATCATTTAGTTTCCCATACATTCATGCGTCAGTTGCGAACGTTAGCAACACATGTACGTATGACCACAATCAATCACGATAACATCAATAATAATCATGATAATCATGATAGCTCGGAATGTATCGGTTTTGGCGCACATCGAAGCGCGCGTACCTCGAACTTTCGCGTAGTTTCCCATACATTCATGCGTCAGTTGCGAACGTTCGCAACACATGACCACAATCAATCACGATACACAGCTCGGAATTATCGGTTTTGACGCACATCGAAGCGCGTACCTCGAACTTTCGCGTAGTTTCCCATACATTCATGCGTCAGTTACGCACACGATTACGAACGTTACGCACGCTTCACCTCTGAAGACCTCTGTGGCCCGGTGGGTGAAGGTTCGCCTGCGTCGCAGGAGGTTGCGGGTTTGATTCCCGCCTCGGAACAAATATTTGTATGATCTGTAGATATTTGTTCAGGGTGTTCTGGGTATTTTCGATTTAGAATTAAAAAAAAACTATGTAATGTATTGTATTAAGTATATCAGTTATCTAGTAACCATAACACAAGCTAAGCAGAGCTTGTGTTATGGTTACTAGATAATGTTGAGTGAACTGTTCAGCATTTTGATTTTTTTATTTTGTATTCGGCATCCCATCCCATTCACACTAATAAAGTAATCTTTACCGGTTCACAAAATCGCAAGCAAGAGAGACGTTCGAGAATAAGTGTAGGAGGAACAAATGGATTCGTAAATGAGTATGCGAATAATTTAGCATTTTTTTTTTTACTGTATTAATGGTGGAACAAGCAGAAGGCTCACCTGATGTTAAGCGGTAACCTCTGCCTTTAATAATGCATTCTCTCATAGGTCACGTCCACCAAGGACGCACCCTATGTGGCATTGCACTGCGCCTGCCACCCTGAGACATAAACATTATGTCTCATGTGCCTGTAATTTCACCCATACCCTTCAAACCGGAACAAAGCAATGCGAGCACTACTGCTTTGCGGCAGAAATAGGTATGGTAGTAGTACTTTTCCGGAAGAACTATTTCACAAAAAAGCTCTACAACTAACTATAATCCCTCGCATATGAGTGACCGGGGCAAAGTTCTATTTACCTTGAGCGAGCACCCGGCTCAGTGTCGGCGACGTGCCCGTGTCGATGACTTCTACGTCCTGGACGGGGTACGCCCACTTGAGGCCGAGTCTCTCGGAGTCGTCTCCGCCGGCGCCAACCGACACGCACACTACGAGATCGTTCAGCAGTAGTAGCCGGCGAGGCTTGCATTTAGAAAGGCCGCCGGATGCGTGGAATTCCTGGGGAAAATAATTAATTGTGTACTTTCATTGGTACGCAAAGGGCGACAACGTGAAGTTAGGGTTTGTTTTCAGTTGTTGTTTTTGTTCAGAAAATCGCGAATCTGCTCGTAAATATTAATCGCACAATCAGATTTTTAACTAACTTTGTTCTAGTTATAATGACTGCTCTATGGCTTCAGAAGTGGACCAATTAAAAAACGGTTATTATTTCGGGTTGCCATGGATATAAAGATGTAGTTTGTTGATATCTTAGGATTTCCCCGCAACAATGATTATCAGTGAATGATTATTGTGGGAAATCTCATAAAAACGGGAAAATATCATGCTTCATAGCATGATATTCCGAGCAACAGGGTTGGTTATTCGTGTAACTTCATAGTTACACGAATAACCAACCCTGTTGCTCGGTACATGTAGCTAGTAGCCAAGTCAGTAGGCATTTCATTGCTTTGTTGACCTCGAGGGGTTGGCTACTAACTACACTAGACGTAAACCGGGCATGTTCGGGTACTTGTACTTACCAACTGCAACAGATCGTCTTGCCGTAGTAGGTGCCGTTTGTCAGCGCGCGACGCCAGCAGGCGCGCGGCCCCGAAGCGCGCCGCCGTGCTGGCGCCGCCCGCGCCCGCCACGCCGCTGCGCGTGAGGCGCCGCAGAGCTGCGCGGAACGCCTGCAACATCAACAAAAACCCATTTTAGGTAAGACCTTTACTACAATTTTGATGTTTTTTTTTTAAGTTACAACTTGGTATGACGGGTCAAGCATATGGCCCACCTGATGTTAAGCGGTACCCTCTGCCTATGAACAGTGCATTATGCGTGTTTGGCGCCGGAATCTAAATTCAGGGCGGCTGACATCAGGTTGCCAATGTTCATAACCAATGTTGACAAGCAAACATTGAGGGAGGACATAGTGGAGTATATTCGGTGCAAAACGGGTGAACAAGTGAGCTTGCAGATGATCAACAGCAAGGAGGACACTAAGAGACATTACAGCTCCTTCAAGATGTACATACCGAAGCTCAAACTACCTCTGTTTCTTGACGAAAAGCTGTGGCCCGAAGGCATAATATTCCGAAGGTTTGTGTCTCAAAAGCCACCAGCTACTGCTCAGGGAGGCAGAGGAGAGGTGATCAACGAAACCCCACCAAACTTGTATGGATAAGCACAACCTATGCCATTTCAGTAGTTTTAATTGTAAAAATGTCAAGCGCTCTGTTGATCACATCAGAGAGCTATGTACTCAGGCAGAAGTGCTTGCTCTTCAGGAAACGTGGTTGTACTCATATGACTTGACATACTTAGAGTCCATCAGTGAGGAGTTTGCGTGGACGGGCACATCAGCTATGGACACTGCAGCGGGCATAATACGAGGTAGACCATATGGAGGAACGGCCCTTCTTTGGAAGAAAAGTGTTTTCCCCTCAGTGTCAGTGTTGGACTGCAATAACCCACGAATATGTGGCATTAAGCTGTCAATGAGTGATACAGGTACAGAGTTTCTGGTTTTCAGTGTGTAAATGCCCACGGATTGTTCTAACAACTTGGCAGAGTTTACACAATGTGTGAGTGCAATTAACGCTATAATTGACAGTATTGGTGTGGAAACTGTGTTTATTTTGGGTGATTTTAATGCTCACCCCCACCAACCATTTTGCAAAGAGTTGCTGGGTTATTGTTCAGAGCGGGAGTGGTTGTGTGCAGATTTTGAAAAGTTAGGTATTGACTCTAATTATTACACTTTTATATGTGAAGTTTATGGTTCTCTGAGGTGGCTTGATCACTGCATTGTTACTAAGTCAGCTTGGGCTGCGGTTATTGATGTTTCCATCAAGCAAGATGTTTTCTGGTTGGATCATTTTCCTTTAATTGTTAGTTGTAACTTGGGTGTTATTAACCCTAAGAGATTTAATCAAAATAGTGATAGTAACTCCGTTGTTTGGGGGGAAAGGGAGCCTGACCAAATTAAATCTTTTAACCTAATGTGTAATGAGATGTTGCGAGATATTGATTTCCCTCATGAATTGAGTAGTTGTTGTGATAGGTACTGTCATAATGTAGATCATAGAATAGTTATAGATCAATTATACCATAAAATTTTAAGCTCAATTAGCACAGCATCAACGTTAACAAGGGGTCATACTGCCAAAGGGAAATATAAGCGACAAGTTATGGGATGGAACAAGCATGTTGCTAGTGTGCATGGGGAGTCCAGGCTTAGGTTCCAGACTTGGGTTTTGCATGGTAGGCCTTCTGAAGGTGTGGTTTTTGAGGACATGCGCAATAGCAGGAGTAAATTCAAGTCTAAGTTAAAATGGTGCCAACAACATCAAGACCAAATTAAACTGGATATATTAGCCTCTCATCACTCTAAAAAAGATTTCCGTAGTTTCTGGAAAAATACTAATAAACTGAATAGCAGGTCTGGGGTGCCCGTGTGCATTGACAGTGTGACTGAACCGAAAGGCATAGCGAACCTGTTTTTAGGAACATTTCTCTGTGAAGCCACCATCTGGCAAGGTGGTCGGTGCTGAGACTATAATGGAGGGGGATTATGAAACCAGATTCTCTGCAAAACAGATAGCCAAAGTCATACAAAGTATGAAGAGAGGAAAATCCCCAGGCCATGATGGTCTCAGCATCGAACATCTGCAGCATGCCGGGCCTCACCTGGCAAGAGTACTGGCAATGCTCTTTTGCTTCTGTGTAAGCCACTCCTATGTACCATGTGAAAAGTCAAAGACCATTGTAGTGCCTATTATAAAAGATAAGACGGGTGATATCACATCTTAATCTAATTATAGACCCATTTCTCTTGCAACCATCATGGCTAAGGTGTATGACAGTCTCCTCAATGCAGAGTTAGATAAATACATACAACTCCATGATGCCCAGTTTGGTTTTCGACCAGGGTTATCAACGGAAAGTGCCATTATATGCTTAAAGGAGGCTGTCAGATACTACACAAACAGAAGCACTCCTGTATTTGCTTGTTTTTTAGACTTGTCAAAGGCATTTGATTTGGTAAATTATGAGCTACTTTGGGAAAAGCTACATGAGGCAAATGTGCCCAAAGATGTGATATCTATACTTAGACATTGGTATGCTAGTCAGGTGAACTATGTGAAATGGGGTAACACCTTATCTGATGAATATTGTTTAGAGTGCGGTGTGAGGCAGGGGGGGCTGAGTTCGCCCAAGCTGTTCAATATTTATGTAAATGCCCTGATTGAGAGGCTCAGCAGCATGCATGTCGGTTGCCACATCAGTGATGTCAGTTTTAATAACATAAGCTACGCTGATGACATGGTGCTGCTGAGCCCTTCAGTTGGTGGCCTCAGAAAACTAGTAAGTGTTTGTGAGCAGTATGCTACTAGTCATGGCCTAAGATACAATGTAACGAAAAGCGAATTTATGGTTTTTAAGTCAGGTACCAAGTGTCCGTCATCTGTTCCACCTGTGTTGCTGAACGGTTCTCCACTGAAGAGAGTTTCTGCATTCAAGTACCTCGGACACTGGGTAACTGAGAACTTGAGTGATGATGAGGACATTGAGAGAGAACGTAGAGCTCTCGCGACCAGAGCGAATATGATAGCTCATAGGTTTAGGAAATGTACAGTTCCGGTTAAAATTACACTGTTCCGTGCATTTTGTACCTCCTTATACACTTGTAGCCTCTGGACCAGATATAGGAAAACATCTGTGAGCGCTCTACGGGTTCAATTCAACAACGCGTTCAGGGCGCTGTTGTGGCTGCCGCGCTGGTGCAGTGCGTCGGGCATGTTCGCTGACGCACACGTAGACAGCTTCCCGGCGATCCTGCGCGTGCGCGCTGCCGCCGCGCTGCGCAGAGTGCGCGTCAGCCACAACAGCCTCCTGGCTGTGGTAGCCGATAGGCTAGATTCCCACCTCATTTAGCACTGGACTAAGATGCATTCAGTTATGGCCAATTACACATATAACTGAGTGCATTTTTTCCCAGTTGTTAGAATAAATATATAACTGTGTTACTGTAGGAATTAATAATATTTTTTCATAAGTGCTGTATTTTTGTGTACTAACCAAATTATGGATCTGTGTGTCTGAAATAAAGCCTTTTTTTTTTTTTTTTTTTTTTTTTTTATTATCATATAGGTCATGTCCACCCAGGACGCACCCTACGCGCCCGCCACCCTGAGACATAAAGATGAAAGTCCCATGTGCCAGCAATTTCACCGGCAACCATACCATTCAAACCGGAACACAGAAATGCGAGTACTACTGCTTTGCGGTAGAAATAGGTATGGTGGTAGTACTTCCCCGGACGAACTCTTTCGCTAAAACGGTCTACTTCTACTTTCCTTTCCGGTCCTGAGGGACTTGCCTATGGTCGGAGATGCCGTAACCAATTCGGCCATGGATCAAGCAGACGACAAATAGATGTGTCCAGAAACTGTGCATACTTTTAAATCGGCAAAGCGCTAATGGATGCTATCTACAGTTGTTTCATTTCGCTGTTAATTAATTAATCAGTGGTTTTTAAAGAGAAGAGTAACTAAACTACCAACCAGAAAAGCATCTCTCAAATATAAGGAGTAGTGTAGACTTAGATCAAAAGAGATGTTTTTTCCTGGACCAGTATAAAGTGCATAGAAAAAACAGGAGATTCTCATGAAATACTATTATATTAATTTGAAGGAAAATACAGACATACAGTTGTGGTCATATAATTAAGAACGATTTGAAGTTCTAGAAGTTTTTTATTTAAATCGTATCATACACAGAGATGTGTACCTTCTGAGAAGTAACTAGTTATGTTATATAATAGTCACATTAATAGAGCAACCTGACTTAAGAATAAAGTATGAAATCGCTAACTATTTTTTGCACATTTTATTTATTTTATCAAAGTAACACATTCAAATAGTACTGAAACTGGACAAATAATTAAGAACGATTTATTTAACTGCTCGGGAATTTTTTTGTATGACACTTAGATTTAAAAAATCACAATATTATGTAGCACAGGAAACATAAAAAGAAATTTAATAAATATTTAACTAAAATTAATAGTTAATAGCATATCCACGGCTCTTAATTACAGCTTTACACCGGCGACGCATTGACTCTATTAATTTTTGACATTTCGCAAGAGAAATAGAGTTCCATTCTTCTAAAAAAACGTCATACAGCTCTCTTAAATTTCCACACTTTGTATTTGAAACCTTTTTCTTTACTTCAAACCACAGATTCTCCATTGGGTTTAGATCTGGACTGTTAGCAGGCCAGTCTTAAACAGAAACTAATTGCGCTGTAAGAAATTCCTTTACGGTGCGTGCAGTGTGCTCTGGATCATTGTCATGCTGGAATGTCCAAATGACCGGTAGAACGTCTTCAGCGTATGGTAACATTGTTTCTTCCAGTATATTTTTGTATTGGAACTGATCCATGTTACCTTTTATAAACTTTACAGGTCCTACACCATGTCCAGAAAAGCAACCCCAAATTTTCACATTTCCACCACCGTGCTTTAATGTAACTTTCGTATACTTTGGGTCGAATGCTGTATTCGGGGGACGTCGTACATATCGTTTTCCATCAGAACATACTCTGTTTATTTTCATCTCGCCAGAAAAAAGTACATTTTTCCACTGTTGCACAGTCCAGTTTTCATACTTTCTCGCAAATGCAAGCCGGGCTTGCCTGTGGCAAAGTTTTAACATGGGTACCTTTCTTGCTATCCTACCGTGCAATTTTTCTTCTACCAAACGTCTTCGAATAGTGCGTGCTGAGATTGCTGAAGGGTTGTTTTCACCAAAATATTCTTTTCTAAGCTCATTGGACCCTTTAAAAGGATTTTGTTTTGCCATACGAACGATGTTTCGGTCATCTCGAGGAGTTGTTTTTCTCTGTTTAGGTACACGTGGAACATTCAAAGTAGTTTGATACGTAGCAAAATGCTGTACAGCGTGGAAAACCATCGTTTTTGAACATTGCAGATGGTCGGCTATCATTTTATAAGATCAATTCTTCCGGCGAAGTTTTATTATTACTTCCCTTGTAGATTTATCACAACTTTTATTTTTTCCCATTGTTTTTTCTAAAGAAGTAATCTTTTACAGCACGTAATGGCGCCAAAATTATACAAACAGTAACAAATCGACTGAGTGTTCTCTATATAAATTTGAATAAAGGTATAAACTACTTAGCGTTCTTAATTACGTGACCAGCCAGTAATAAGGAATAGTTTGTTTAAAAGTAGTGTAAAAAGTTTGCCTATTGATTTTTAGCCAATCATGTGTATTAATGAATACAGTGGTAATATGGAAATGTTTTACGATACCGAGAGAAATAAAAACAAATGCATACAATTAGTTTTGCATCTTAGTTGGAAAAAATCTTCCCCTTATATCAGCGTTCTTAATTATATGGCCACCACTGTATATAATGTTTATTGGTGTGATTTTTAAAAGGAATATCCCTATTTTTAGAGTGCAATGTACGTAGTCCATGAATTATCAGTAATATCATTGCAGGCTGTATGTTCGGCCTAAGAATAGGCCCCTCCGTCTCCTCTCGCGGATGTCGTAAAAGTTGACTAAGGGATTACACCAGCGGATGGGCAGTAGCATCCGCCTGAGCGGACACCAATGCTGCGATCACCCATTCACCTGCCTAGCAAATACCCCATTGCATTCTAAGGGGGAGGCCTCGTCTTGCAAAGGACGCTGGTGAATATAATTAAAGCAGCTATTTCCGTGGTGTGTCCGGCCTAAGAATATACCCTTCCGTCTCCTCCCGTGGATGTCGTAAAAGCTGACTAAGGGCTTACCCAGATTTGTTGATAAGAAACGTTGGTATAAGATTTGTCCTGGCTGCTAGCTTATTATGAAATGTGTTTTACTGGAAGAAGGCGTTAGCCGAGTCAGGCGTGGGAAGAAATCGCGGCGATGAGCTCACCACTTGTCACGTCTATATTCCACGATGGTGCAACCCGCTGTGAAAAGTGGCCCATTGAGGCTGTGCCTAGCCCTCCGGGTAAAAAGGCGTGTGTGTATGTTTGTTTGTAAGTTACCTGCGTTCTTTCAGCATCCCGTTTCCTCTCATTTAAAGCTTCAGCCAAGGCCTCCAGTCTGGTCAGAGCGCGTTGTAAAGCGACGCGGTCCGCGTGCCCGGGAGGCGTGTGCTTTAATACATCCTGAAAGCAATACAAACGGCGGAAATCATTTTTCGATAACTGAAGAAGTGTAATAAGCAATAAACACCAGGAAATATCAAGCGGAAATACGGCAAAATTCCGCGGGCGTATTTTAGCGCCATCCCAAAAAGCCATATCAGGGCGGACAACAGGTATATAGCCCGCGCCGTTGCCACGCTGACGCGTAAATTTGTTGGGGATCTAACAGCATTGTGCGGATAGGTGACAAATTACGCTGAACGTGTCTATTTTTAGCTTATTTGTGTATTATTTAAATTTGTTTTTCAAGAGAAATTTCCGCGTGATCTGTTCGTATAGTCGGAATAGCATATCTAATGTAATTGACGACCTCTGCAGCGCGTCGGCCGGGTAGCCCGCTGAGATGCGAGAGGTTGCTGGTATAGCATTACCAGAATAGCATATCTAATGTAATGTAATTGACGACCTCTGTAGAGCGTCAGCCGAGTAGCCGGCTGAGATGCGATTCCCGCTGCGGGGCAAATGTTTGTACGATCTGCAAATATTCGTTCCGGGTCTGGATGTTATGGTACCATGGTACTCGTAGTTTCTGATACTCACGACACAGGGAATCCTAGTGTGGGGTCAAGACTATGTATGTGACTGTTGCGTGTTAGTTATGTATTTAATAAAGACATTGAAATTACAGGCACATGAGACTTTTCCTCTTTATGTTTCAAGGTGGCGGGCGCAGTGCAATGCCACATAGGGTGCGGCCTAGGTGGTGTGACCTATGTGATAATGCACTGTTCATAGGCAGAGGGTACCGCTTAACATCAGGTGGGCCAATGTGCATCCCATTCTTGATCCGTCATTCAAAACCGTATATAAAAAAAAAGTTTAAAAAAAGTTGTACATCGGACGGTCTTTTTATTTTTATACTACTTGAGTGACGGAACAAGCAGTAGGCCCACCTGATGTTAAGCGGTAACCTCTGCCTATGAACAGTGCATTACCTCATAGGTCACGTCAACCTAGGACGCATCCTATGTGGCATTGCACTGCGCCCGCCACCCTGAGACATAAAGATGAAAAGTCTCATGTGCCTGTAATTTCACCGGCAACCATACCCTTCAAGCCGAACCACAGCAATGCGAGCACTACTGCTTTGCTTTTTTTATGTTATGTATTTAATAAATACATTGAAATTACAGGCACATGAGACTTTTCATCTTTATGTCTCAGGGTGGCGGGCGCAGTGCAATGCCACATAGGTTGCTTCCTAGGTGGTGTGACCTATGTGATAATGCACTGTTCATAGGCAGAGGGTACCGCTTAACATCAGGTGGGCCATGTGCTTGATCCGTCATACCAAGTTGTAAAAAAAAACTAACTAACTATTATAATTAGTCTGTGTCTGGTCTGTCTTTGTGTCTGACTGGGCAGACATGGCACACGATCAATGAATATACTATCTTTTTTAACATAGGATCATGATGACTGAAATGAATGCGGGGAGGCCACAACCACATAGGTTAATTTTCAAAATCGTATATAAAAAATAAAAATAAAAGTATATGTTGGGACGGATATTTTCTATGGGGATTCAAGTTGCGACCTTAATGTATATATGTTTAGGTTCTAAACTCACTTGTAGGAACATAATGAACTGCGGAAACCTCTGCACGGGTTTGACCATCAGCCCAAAGAACGACAGCCGGTCGTGAGCGCTGATCTGTTTCACCTTGAAGAAGTCTGCGAGCGCAGACTTGCGCTTCGACTCCATCTTGGCCAGTTCCATGGCCACGGAGAAGTTGTTGATGAAATCGGAATACACGTCGAGGACGACTGCTTTGGAGAAAGCGCTTAGAAAGACCTCGCCTGGAAAAAAAAAACGGTATTAAGGCGTGTACAGCAGCTGCTTGCTCTTATTTGGAGGCTTTCACCTCATACAGGAGACAAATGTTTCGAGCTAAAAAATGCCATGTATATGTCATTCATTGACCTTATATCTGTAGTGAACGTGCAAAAATGTTCTACCATGTGAAAAAAAATAACAAAGTGCAGCTGTTTTAGACTGAAAATTTTATTCAACTTCTAAACGGCTTAATTTCTTACGTTTTTTTCACCTTAATGTCGGCAAAGACTTTATCTTCAAGTTGAACGCATGATTCTGTGATGCGACGGCTTTTCACGTGGCAAATAATTGTTGCCATAATCACCACGCTTGGCAGGCGGATTGGTGGTCGCACTATTGCTATTGAGTACTCAGGTGGATGCTGTTATCCTTAGTTGGCTTTTACCACATCCACGGGAAGAGACAGAAGTATAAAGTTTATTTAGCTCTTCACAAAATATTTATTTTATTATATTTTGAGGCCGAGCACACCACATCTTGTAAATGTTTGTATGACCTGCATATATTTGTTCCGGGTCTGGGTGTTGTGGTACCATGGTACTCGTAGTACATGATACCCACGGCACAAGGCATCCTACTGTGGGACTACTATCAGCCGGCCTAGACAAATGGCATTCCCTACGAAGCGATTCCATTTCTACATTCGTCATACAATACAATAGACCACATGACATTTCGATAGATAGATAATAGATAGAAAATACTTTAATGTACAACACAGAAAATAAGCTATTTTAAAAACTAATATATAAACTAAACACGGAAGTACAATGGGCGGTCTTATCGCTATAAGCGATCTCTGCCAGACAACCTTGGGATGGACTGGAATCAATCAATCAGCTTACGTCAATCTCATACATTGGCTTTTATACTAGCGACATCGCTAATAGAATGTAACTTTGTCTAAGGCCTCAGGACTATGTATGTAGGCTGATGATGATATAGTTCAAAAAGACTATTTACTCGTTGGTTCGTCACAAAGCGACCAGACGTACCGGAAATTAGTCATTCGTTACTCTCCCGCATCGCATATTCCAACAACTCAACCAGTGCGAGTATATTTTCGACAACACGTGCTAAGTGAAATTACACTGGGTCTGCAAATGTAATAGAAAAATTGGTTGTTGTATTTTTTCGCATGAGAGGCAACTAGCCGCCAACTTCCATCACTATCTAACTCAGTAAAGTTCAGGTAAGTTAGAAAGTGACAAAATAGAGCTCGCACAACGAAAAATCAAATAACTGACTATGCTAACGCTTTCTTCTAGTAATAACAGATTCCTTAAATAAGCTAGCAGCCAAGACAAATCTTACAAACAAGTCATAAAACTTATAAAAAAATCTACTTCAAAAAATGTTCTTGTTGTCTTGTTGTAGTAAAATTTATCTTGAAATATCGTAGAGTTCCAATGACGGAACAAGCAGAGGGCCCTACCCCACCCAGATCTCTACCCTAGGATCTCATTCAAACCGTGTGAATGTTTCATATTTATTTTATATCGAGGTTTATTTTCATATAGTACTTTTATTCTTACAGAACCAATGAAAAAATATCCAATTGTCATATTCCAAAATATTTGTCTAGTTGTCTAGTAGAACCCGTAGATACTGAGTGCCTCTAAACGCTAGGGTTTACTTTGAAAATCTTTTGCGAATGAAATGGTCTGCAGATATCTCTCTCTTTTTCTAAGCTCATTGCTATATTCACAAAACACGGTATGCCAAATTCTGTAGGTATTCTTTATTGGGCTATATAAAAAACGTAAGACAATTCGACTTGCGCTCAGCCATAATGTTTAATGTACCGTAACGAAACAATCAGTTCCGATTTACATAATAAACGACATTGCACATTATGAAGCGTACAAAATTAAACATTTATAATTTTTATTTCTTCTCATAACCGACAATGTTTCCTTTGTCCTTGAGTTTTTTTGTGGTTTCTGAGTGAACGTGTAGTGTAGTTGCAATGGGTTGCTCCATGGTGCTAAAGAATAGCCTTGCCATTTTGTGATTTATCTCAACGTGATAGAGCTCAGGTTGTATCGTGAGATGTAGGCAACAATAGTTAATTGATTTTAGCGCCTCTATTGCAGCAAAACTCATCTTACGAGTAAGTTAATGATTGTAAATATTTTTTATCTTTTCACATAAATCTTCATGTATGTATTTGCGTCCTAAATTAGTAGATTTTTGGGGTTCCGTACTCAAAGAGTAAAACGGGACCCTATTACTAAGACTTCGCCGTCCGTCCGTCTGTCACCAGGCTGTATCTCATGAACCGTGATAGTATGAAAGTTGAAATTTTCACAGATGATGTATTTCTGTTGCCGCTGTAACAACAAATACTAAAAACAAATAAAATAAATATTTAAGGGGGCTCCAATACAATAAAAGTGTTTTTTTTTGCCGTTTTTATAGATACTGGTACGTAAACCTTCGTGCGCGAGTCCGACTCGCGCTTGGCTGGTTTTAATTTTTTTATTTGTCATAGCTCGAGCATAGCCGCGAACGGAAGCTATCAAAATATTTCCTATATCACTCAGGAATAACATAGCTTTCTAATTCTATGAAAGAATTTTTTAAATAGGTTTAGTAGTTTTTGATTTTTTACATTACAAAGAATCAAACAATCAATGTAGATAATTTTTTAGACATGTTTGCCAGAAAGGATGACTGATATAAAGCTAACATACACGATTTAATAATAAATAATCAAAACTAGAACTGACTCAAAATAGTAGTTTATGCAACTGTCATATAAGAAGGGGTAATAAAACACGAATGCGATAATAGGTTGACTCGAGTGTTTTAATACCTAAGTTATATGCAGTTTCATACACTACTTTATCTTCACTCATAGGAAAAATTGAAATTAAACAAAGAAAAACACGATCGGCAAAAAAATGTATGGGAAGCGCGGGAAATTAAGTTCAAACTACGCATGCGTGCGCAATTTTTTCACAGTTCGAACTGCGCATGCGTGCGCCTTTTTTTTCATATTCAGGCTATAACCATAGACTAGTTTAATGAATTAATAAACAAAAGATAGCGGTACTTTAATGAGTTTTATTATACAGTTGGCGGTACTATAATGAGTTTTATTCTTAATTTTATAAATATGCGTCTATAAAGTGCGTCTGTATAGAACCGTCTTTGAATTCGTAATTCGAATTTTTCGATTTGAGTGTAAATAAAATATTTCATAAATCGTCAGTGGCGCCGTTTATTTACGCCGCTACATTCTGTTTCCAGTTTTTCAAAACATGTCTTCAAAGTTTTATTTGAACAGATGATAGAAAATCTAGGTATAATTCATAAATTGCCTGTTATGTATTTTCGCTTCCGTGTGTCGCGACATTCCATCAAAGCGGTAATTTTTTACTGGATTCCCATACCTTTTTAGGGTTCCGTAACCAAAAATTACGGAACCCTTATAGATTCGTCATGTCTGTCTGTCTGTCCGTGTATGTCACAGCCACTTTTTTCCGAAACTATAAGAGCTAGGCTGTTGAAACTTGGTAAGTAGATGTGAACCGCAATAAGAATTTCACAAAAAAAAAGAAAAAAAACAGTAAATTTTTGGGCTACGCCATACTTAGACATGAAGCTAAAAAAAAAAACATCAAACCCATACGTGTGGGGTATCTATAGATAGGTCTTCAAAAATGATATTGAGGATTCAATTTTTTTTTTCTAAACTGAATAGATTGCGCGTGAGACACTTCCAAAGTGGTAAAATGTGACCCCCCCCCGTAACTTCTAAAATAAGAGAATGATTAAACTAAAAAAAATATATGATGTACCATATGATTACCATGTAAACTTCCACTGAAAATTGGTTTGAACGTGATCTAGTAAGTAGTTTTTTTTATACACTATTAAAACATCGATCAAAGTTACAACAAACTACAAAAACTTTTATATTATGTTACTTGTTGCTACGAAACCCTTCATGGGCGAGTCCGACTCGCACTTGGCCGCTTTTTTTTGACGAAATAATTAGGCAAACTAGCGTAGGCCCACCTGATGTAAAGTGGTCACCGTCGCTTATAGACACCGGCAACACCCGGGGTATTGTCGATGCAATGTCTACCCTGCAGGAATTTATGAACATTTTTCTTGAAGCGACACATGTCATAGGTAACCAAGCGGGAAAACCACAGATAGCAGCTCATTAAATAGTTTGTAGGTGTGGGGAAGAAATGATCTCGAGAAACGAGTCGTCCGAGAAACCCAGGGTTCTACAATGTGTTCTGAGTATTATTTTATCTGTGGTTCTGAAGACGCGGTAATGGGACATACGGGCTCTTCAATGTGCCGTAAATGTCATTCGTCTGATAGATGTTCCGCTCTACTTGCTATAAACATATTTTTTCGGTTCACGACCCGCATTTGTGAATTGAAATAAACATAGTAGTAATAGTAAACTTTCGCGATCAGAACACATTATTTATTGATATTATCCGGGTTGTACGGGTAACTCGCGATAAATACCCGTGGTAATATCAATAAATAAACATAGCAGGAGTGGGTTACCTACTCTTTAAATACATGAGAAACTTGTAACAAATTGGACCAAATCCTCCGTGTAAGTGTTAACTTTTTTTGAGGTGTGTGCGATCAGTTAGTTTTAGTTGATTAAGACTGCGCCAAACCCAGGCAGAAATCTTTATATAAAAAATAACGGTTTTATTGAATATCTCGTAAAATACAGTTAATTTTACAAAAGCCCTACAGTAAAAACACGTCTTTGTTGCATTGATTTTATTTATCTAATGTTTTACTCAATAATGCACAATTTTAATAAAAAATCGAATCTATAGGCAAAAATTAGACATAACTTAGGGTTTTTTTTCTATCGAGAAAATATTGTCATGTCATGTTTCTGGTACAGTGATCCCTCGGAGTTATAATGTAGTATCCATGCATATTTTTAATTTGAATATTGTACCTGATTTAGTCTGTTAAAAATCAAATGACCTTGGGCACAAGTATTTTTCTACCACTACTGCATTCTTTACCCCTCTTTTTGGTCAGGGGTTAAATGATCTTTGGAACAAATCTTCTAGCACTACATACTGCATTCTTATCGTCTGCATACACACTCTCACTGATTTGTGCCCCCCATAAGTGGGAGTTCGGGCTTGGACATACAGCAGACTCACCAATTTTTTCATCGCGGTCCCACGTGCGTGCGCAGTCTGCCAAGGCCGTGCGGAAGTGTAGGTGACACTGTAGGATGTCTGGCAACCGATGGAACAGGGTCTGGATCTTGCTGGCATTGAGGATGGCTGGACTGCTTTCTTCTAGTGGTTTCTTGTAGTCCTGCGGATAAGAAAATTAGGCACATTTTATAGAATTACTTTTGCTATGTGAGATCATTTAATAAATTAGTCGGAATCAGTTTTTTTTTTTTTAGTTCTACCTTGCTTGCTGACAAGCGTACGGACGGGGCCCATCTGTTGGTAAGCGGTTACCGTAGCTATAGACGCTTTCAATACCAGAGGCATCACACGCGCGTTGCCGACCCTTTAAACATTTCCAAACACCCCTTTTGAAGAACCCCATACTGTAGTCACTTACTGTAGTGTTGTGTGAGGTGTGATAGAGTGGTTCGTAAACAGTGTTGGGCAAAAAAATATTGCAAAAACGAAAATTATTTCAAATTATAATTGAAGAATCGCTTAATTAAGAGTTTTAATTCAAAGTCAATAAAAGATTTTCTAGAATACATCAAATGTCAAGGTAACCTTTAAATATAGTTTGGTAAAAACTCGATAATTTAATGCGTAAGTACTTTTAGGGTTCTCTTGTGAGATAAGGAAGGAACCCTTACACGAACTAGTACGTTCGTCCCATTCTGTCACAGGCTCACGGCGTTATAACAATATGATAGTTTTTCATTTACAATTTTAATTATAATATATAAAATTTAGACTACAAATAATACAAATAATAGTCATTGACTTCAAAGTAAATGGACTTCGGGTCAGCGCTCAAAAAGTGTCCGAACCAAAGAGACAAAACGCATAAAGAGGGACAATTCTAACACGTTTTATACGTCCATTGCTGCTTGACTATTGAACACATTTGAAGGGCTAAAGTGTGAACCGGCAGTGTATCGAACTCATTTGTCATCCGTTAGAATTTTCACTGGTGCCATATTTTGGCGTTCATATAGTGTATGGAATGCTAAGTGCATCGTAGAGTTATTAGAAAGTCTTTGCATTTAGGTCTTTTGATATGGAATTTGGAACAGTGCTGCATGGTCCGACACGCACTTGGTCAGTTTTAAGTATATAATGAAGGATAAACAAAAACTAATTGATGAGTTTACAGCCAGTTTAAGCGTTGTCAAATTCCGCATATATTACCGAAACAAATACCAAATACTTCGTAAAATCTTGCTTGTCAGACCGTTTTCTAACAAAAACTTCACGCTAGAGAGGACATAGACAAGTCAAATGGTAATTTCTATTATACTTTAACAGTAGTAACTTTTTATTCTGTGGTTTAAACGAGGCGTGAATAAAAACTTTATAAATCCGTCATATTGCTGCCGTCATAGCTTAAAATAGTTAAGCGTGAGTTGAATATAAAGTAAACACTACCTGTTGGTAAAAACTAATCATTATGGCCACACTTGAGCATCAACTTGATATTTTTCTGACCGTCTAAAGGTCATTCAGAAGTTTTGCTGAGTGTATTTAGCGTGGCAAATGACAGCCGACGACTTGATCACTCTGTACTTACATACATAGTTACTATTAAACTAGGATTATCCTTGTAATAGTTACAAAGTATTTTGTATTTTGCATTGAGAAGCAGTTTCAATTCAATCTGGAGATAAAACGCGATGTTACTATCCCAAGGATATTCGTAGTTTAGAAGAGACGCACGCGGATAGCGTCAATTTATAAGTTCCAACGGAGCTGTACGCATTTTAATACGGTTTGTAGTTATCCTGTGGTATATAATATTGAGAGGAAAGTTTAGTAATTAAACTACTTGCGAAAGAAAAGCTTTGCCAGATTACTTGTCCTCTCGCTCGGTCATACTGACCAAAATATAGTACAAGGGGTTTTAAACTCAAAGGAACTTTACACTCAACATACATCAAATCAATTACGATACTCAATTAGGTACGGGGTAATAGATGCCACACGGGGGCAGATACAAGAAAACAAGTGTGTGTGATAAAAAAGTGAGTGCTACTGTAGCATATCTTCTAATCTAGACCTTTGTGGTCCATCATCGGCCGCATTGGTCTCTTACCAACAGGTGAGTTCGAGGAAAAACAATGTATAATAAAATTAAAATAATAATAATGTAGGTAATATAAAATTCGAACTTTTCGTGTCATTGGCCATGATATTAAAATTCAGTCTACGGACATCAGCAATTCACATAGTTCATTGGTAAAATAAATAACACACTGTCGTCGTAGGTCGTCGACCATGATTTCAACTACTCATATTTCAGAGCGTGATTTCGCCATTAGCTAAACTAATGTTATGACAACATGATGTGTTAGTTCGGTTCCTAGGTGGCATCATGTTACATAGACTGTATGAGATCCGTTGACATAGGTAACCTAACCAATACAAAGAACCTATGAATGGTCCGCAGTGATCCCTATAAGGGCCGGTAGAATGCATAGAATTACTTTAAAGCGGTCTCATGATTTAATATTAATTTATTGGATGTATAAGGAATGAGGATATCGATTTAATAAATATGTAATTACATTTTTCTTCTTTGTTCGTTTTATGGAGTTGAATAGCATTATCTTGAGTAGCAAAAGTTATATTCAATTGTATCTAGTGCATACATACGAGTAACTTAGGCACACCTTTTGAGTAGTAAGTAGAGCTTTTTTGTGAAAGAGTTCGTCCGGGGAATTACTACCACCATACCTATTTCTGCCGCAAAGCAGTAGTGCTCGCATTGCTGTGTTCCGGTTTGAAGGGTAAGGTTGCCGGTGAAATTACAGGGACATGAGACTTTTCATCTTTATGTCTCAGGGTGGCGGGCGCAGTGCAATGCCACATAGGGTGCGTCCTAGGTGGACGTGACCTATGAGGTAATGCACTGTTCATAGGCAGAGGTTACCGCTTACCATCAGGTGGGCCATCTGCTTGTTCCGTCATTCAAGTAGCATAAAAAAAAACCTTTCCTTGTTAATTTTGTTTTTTTTTTATTTTTCGCACGGGTGTAACTTTTCAGCACGCATAGAATCTCAGCCCCAGATAAATAGAAAACTTCACGCTGACTTAGTCAAAGCTTTACTTTGAAATCGTTACTTAGCATCGCTTTTACATAAACATACATTACTTAGGCAGTCTAGATTTTGCTGACTTAGCACCAAAGACAATCTAATAACTCTACGATGGGCTTAGCATTCCATACACTATCAACGTCAATTTATGGCACCTTTAAAAATTCGAACGATGACAAATGAGTTTGATACACAGCCGGTTCAGACTCTAGTCATTCAAAATAATCAAGCAGCAATAACCGTAGTTGTCCTTCGTGGAATCATTGGTAATATTTTCTATCCGATATTGGTGCTACGTATTCAGAATTGAGCTTTTCATCGAAACAGACAACTTCAGGTCAGCCAAGATCCATCAGCAGAAATGTACTCAACATTTAAAGATTCTAATACGTGTACGACCTTCCCAAAGTCCTCCATTATTGGGAGAGTACTTCTATTTCGGCTCGGTACCACCCTTACCTCATCAGAATACCCTCTATTCGTACTAAACGATTCAGTTCTACCTTTATAATGCTTTATAATACCTTTTTAACTGCTAAGGAGTGGAATACCGTGCCGCGTCTGTCTTTCCTACTTCCTAAACTATAATCTGGGTCTCTTCAAGGCTAGAGTGAACAGGTGCCTTCTAGACCTTTGTGCTTCATCTTCGGCCACATCGTCACTTACCAACAGGTGAGATCGTGGTCAAACAGAGGTCTATAAAAGTTAAAAAAAAAACAAATTTTGTGTCACTGTAGTACTATTTATTTTGTGACTGTAGTGTACAGATAGTTGTTACACACCGTTTAACGATTGAATTAAATCTAATATTTGTTACACAAAGTACCTACACATAAACTACACAGTATTACATGCACACTTACATTCTTCTCTGCGAGACATTCAAGCGCGATGATCATCATAGAAGCATGAAATGAAATAAATTAAACATTTATGGTACGATCGGGGAAATAATGCTATAAGTATATACATTTAGACTAGAATTTTGCCCGCGGCTTCGCATTCGTGGAGTCGGAATAAAAAGCAGTCCCCTTGCCCCCTTAGCATCCATCCACAGACGTTGTCCTGTTCAATGGTCCTGAGTTCATACAAAAATGTAATAGAAATAAGCACTTTCCGTTTTCCCAGAACTTCTTCAAATTTTTCTTTCCCTAATTTCCTTGTATAAGAACTATTACGTTTTTTAAAAAAAATGCCAAATCAGTTAAGTCAGTTCACAAGTGATGCGTTTATCAACGAACCGCTTTTATTTTTTACTAGCTGCGCCCCGCAGTTTCACCCGCGTAAGTCTCGATCCCGTGGGAATATCGGGAGAAAAATGTGCCTATGTGTTATTCCGGGAGACCAGTTATCTCCATTCCAAATTTCAAGCAAATCCGTCTAGCCGATTCAGCGTGAAGAAGTAACAAACACACACATAAACTTTCGCATTTATAATATTAGTAGGATTTATAGTTTTTTTTTTTTTAGTAGTTTCTAGGTACTTCTTGTATTATTGTTGAATAGAGTACCATTTTGTGACATTTATGGGATCGGCACTAGATTGGACCATGATTCGAACTATAATTTGATGAATTTTATTAAGAAGTGATTTGGGCTTCAGATTACAAAACAGAAAAGGCGATATCATAATAACATACAAAACTTCATGAATAAAATAATTTTTAATGTATATTCTGTGTTAGTCTTAAATAGATCGCCGTGCAAAAAATTATACCTACTCAGTATTTTATTTTTTATATACAGGTCTTAGGAGTGTATCAGCACACTTTTTCCTCGATCGTACGTGGAATATAATCAAATCGCTCAAGCAAATAGTGGTGAAAGCATGAACATATGAGCATTGAGCATAACATGAAGCATACATATATTTGATTATTACAAACGCTATAACTTTTTATGTATGGATTTCTCTTATCTAATTAATGAGCTTTGAGTTACGAGTAGAAAAGCTGCTTTTATAATGATAAAGCAAACAAGCCATAAATTAAGTAATACACAATTTAACTATCTATGGGAACCAACGACACGAATAAGAAATAGAAGTAATACGCAATATTTAGCCCATATGTAACCCAAAAATTCCGTTCCAGCTGGATTAGAAACCACACTTTCGCCTGTCATCAAATGAAATACCTAGATATAGTTGGCATCCATCGGCGCTTAGCAGAGTTGATAGTGCCTACAAATGTCGCCTCCAGCGTCATACATAGCCCGTTCGATGGCCAAACTGGTCAAGGTATCACCGATTACAGGCGAAGATGCGGGTTCGAGTCCCTCTGGAACGGCATTTTTGGGTTACTTTGAAGTTTAATGTTATCCATAAGTGTGGTTTACACTTGAAGAAATAACAAACGCAATATTTGGTTATGGTTTTTGTCAGAAAACAACTAAGAAAGAAAGAAAGAAAAAACATTTATTTGTGTCAACAACATGAGTCAACAAACAATATTGCACACTAAAAGACACACACACACATACACAGAAACAGAAAAATAAAACTAATTTGTGCCTCTTAGTACTAGCCATGCATCACTGACACAAATTGGTGTCCAGCTCAGCATTTGTTGTGTTGTAGCAACACAACGCTGATCTTCCGCTGAAACCATCTGAGTGAAAAACACGGATGTCTGCTTCACAATAAATAATTATACATAATTAATGAATAACAACTACTTACAACTAGGTACAAATACTTATAAAAGTAAGGTTTTTACAAGCTTTTATTTAACTTGCAATGTATGTATGTTCGGGTCAAATCTTGCAACTGAATTTTAAAGCAGTTATCTTCACCGGTTGAGATTAAATTTCGCATACCTGTCAAGTTCCGATGACAATACAATAATTATGGTTACAGCGAGCTGGAGACGAGGTGGACAACGGAACTCCTCGATGGATAATAGTAGGTTGGCCGTGTTTAGGCTCATTTCTATCACTAATTCACTACTTTCATAAAAGCTTGTATTGAAGAATATACTTTACACAAAAACTTATTTTAAAATAGTGACTCAATACCTAAATAAACGAATCCGGATATTCCTATTACTAAATCTATTACATATAAATTGTAATATTCAAAGGTAAAGCCCAAAAACAATATTAAATAATACCCAATATTGAGGACAATAGGCATCAATTACCTTTTGTTAGGCAGTGCGGTTGTTAGTATGTCGATTAGAAAAGGCAAATGGAGAGAATGGGTTTAGTTTTGTATCTAAAAGGAAAATTACCATATTTATGTAAGACCACTTATCGGAAAGACTGCCAGTTACAAACTTATTACAATACAATAACTAAATAAGTTTTAATGTGAGTATTTCTAACCAGCAGAACATTATTTTGCCAGAATGGACAACCTAAAAATTACCCTTACAATTTCAACGTTATACGTAAGTACCTACTATAAATAAAGTCTTTTCCTCAAACTGCAATATAGTCAGACCTCTCTTTGAAAGCCTACTTCAGATAAAAGGATAATACAAATATAAAAAAAAGCCGTGCTATATTGTCAAAAATATATTTAAAGCTATTTTTCAGGTTATTGGTACTTTAGTCAGGAAAACACCAACTCTCCTATGATTAATCCAAAAAATCCTAAACCTTCCAAACATATGAAGGGATTCCAATTATTCTTTCACAATTTTAATGAGAATTTATAGGTTTATAAAATATAAGTTTAGATTTTCGCAAATAATTATTTACTAGGGACAGTTGCTGTTTTTCGAGACTTTTCAACTTTTCGTTTTGCGAGCGCTAATCTGTCCCTTTCTAACTTACCTGAACTTTAATGAGTTAGATATTGACAGAATTTCAGGCAACTAATCACCTTAAAGCGGACACAAGCTTTATTATAACGCAAATGAACCATTTACAACATGGCTCCTCATATCTCATACAAGCATCAGCAGTTGTATTTAAGTATAATGCACAGTTGCCCTCGTGCGCGTTGCAAACGCCCTATTCAAAGCGCCCCACTTCCCAAATGCAAATCCATGGCATGTCAATTGTAGGCGAGACAATAGAAATGGCGTACAGGTTAATATTTACATACGTTTGAGATTTTTTGACATAACATTTGTGTCGCGACTCTCGAGTCTAGTTACGGTTGTCAAAGACAATACAAAAATTCATGAGACCGAAAAGAAAGCGCTTAATTTTGTAAATGAATGTGGAAATGTCCTATATAAAAGCAATGAATCTACAATTCGCAGAACAGACATCTGTCATGCAAAAGAGGCGTAGCTTGCGATGACACACAAAGTGGAACGGAATGGTTACCTCCAACAGGTTCTTGATAATAATCATGTTAGCAATAAAAACTCATAACACGGTACAGGTTTTCAATGAAGGTTTTCTGCGTTACGTAACTAAGGCATTCAGTAGCAACATACTACTTTCCGAACAAGTTATCTTATTAAAATTTAAACCTAGCATAAGAATAAATAATAACAAAGTAGAACTGCCACTAGCGTACACACACATTGAGATATATACCTGCTTCCCCCCACGTCCCCGACAAGACGCCCCGCGCTCGCCCACAGCGACTGACAGGGTTGTCATCCGTCATGTCACAATCATTATTACAGCTCGTTCACCGTAAGATGGCACCTGTAAATACTCCATGGTAGGTTCCAACTTACGGTGAACGTCTGTACCTGTCTAACTTAACTACCTGAGGTAGGAACGTACAATATTGGAATAGGAACCATACCACAAATAGGTGGGTAGGTACTCTAGGTAAAAATGCCTTCACAGTGAGATGGAACAAAAAACATATGCTAATACATAATCATCGAGACGGCGCGGCGCGGCGCATATATACCAAGCTACCGTCCCGCACTGGTTGAGTAGTTCCTCATAGATCCCTTGGTTATGATCCTGTAGACTTTGATCTTACTAATAGACACAATCAATCGACTATACCCGGACTTGTTGATAAGATTCGTTGGTATAAGATTTGTCCTGGTTGCTAGCTTATTATGGAATGTGTTATTACTGGAAGAAAGCGTTAGCCGAGTCAGTCGTGGGAAACAATGGCGCCGATGAGCTCACCACTTGTCACGTCTATATTTCACGACGGTGCAACCCACTGTGAAAAGAGGTCTATCGAGGCTTTGCCTACCTCTTCGGGGAAAAAGGCCGGTCTATGTATGTAAATTGACTAAGTGTCGGACTTTGCGAGTATGTTTTTAGCGCGGCTTTGTGTGCGACACTAGCGTCAGTGGCATTTCTAGTGATTATGTTTTCTATGCCTAGAGCATAACCCGGTGTTGCGAGACTCGATTCGCAATTATATTTTAAATCAAGTTACCAGACTGTCACACCTCCCGATAGAAAACAAAAGTGGCAAGACTGGCAGTCTGGCAACACCAGTTATGTAATAGGAACTGTCGTTATGATTGAATTATAATTGCCGGTTGTTTAGCTATCAATCTAAACATGTTTCCTTCCCGGTCACGAATTTCACCGCCATGAGAAATGTCAGCGTATGTTGGCGAAGGATGGAAACCGGTCGCGGCGACTTGTGTTAAGTGAAGTGGTCGTGGTTTGGTCGCTCAGTGTGCTATTTCGATAAAAGTGCTTACAGTGTGCTTAATAAGCACACCTTGTACGGATAATAGCCCGGTATTTAGCATTTGCCGTAGATAATCGAAGTTCTTGTTGCGAATTGATGAAGCCTTGTCGCTTTCTAATGGAGACGCTTTGTTGTGACCTGACCCTGTACAATGTTCAATACCACAATACTAAGCTTGGGAATTCGATTCTACTGAGCATTTAAGGGGGTGATATACTGGCTAGTAAGGTCACAACAGTACTAATCGTAAGCTGGCACGCCTTTGTCCTCTATTGTTCAAGATAAAGTGTTTTTTATGAACTGCGATACTTCAAGCCAATGGATACTGCCGTGACATGAACATGACGTCAATTTTTAGTAGTATAATGCGCGTCATGTAAAAAGAACGCTGGCGGTCAAGCTTCTTCAGGCGTTCCAGCGTTCTTTTTAAGAGATTACTTACTTTTCTACTTATTTAAGAGATGTATACCTATGCATTGAATGAGTGCCTACCTAGTTTACTACAAATAATGTACAATTATCGGAACAAATATTTGTGCGATATGCAGATATTTGTTCAGGGTGTTCTGGGTATTTTCTATGTATAATAAAAAATATCTATCTATGTTATTATATTGTATTAAATATATCAGTTATCTAGTACCCATAACACAAGCTCTGCTTAGCTTGGGGCTAGATAATGTTGTGTAAACTGTCCAGCATTATTTATTTATTTATTTTATTATAGTACGCGTCATGTAAAAAGAAGCTGGAACGCCTGTAGAAGCTTGACCGCCAGCGTTCTTTTTACATGACGCGCACTATAGTAGAGCTTTTTCGTGAAAGAGTTGGTCCGGGGAAGTACTACCTCCATACCTATTTCTGCCGCAAAGTAGTGCTCGCATTGCTATGTTCCGGTTTGAAGGGTATGGGTACAGGTGAAATTACAGGCAAATGAGACTTTTCATCTTTATGTCTCAGGGTGGCGGGCGCAGTGCAATGCCACATAGGGTGCGTTCTAGGGGACGTGACTTATGTGGTAATGCATTGTTAAAGGCAGAGGTTACCCCTTAACATCAGGTGGGGCCATCTGCTTGCTCCGTCATTCACGTAGTATTTTTTTGAAAGCTATTTAATCAAAGTGGGCCAATCTTTGATTGATCCCCGAGATTTTCACTTACATTGACTAATCTTTGTAGTGTAGCGACGTAGGAGTTCTCGCTGTGTATGATGGCCGCGACGACATGTCTTCGGCGCTGCTGCACCGAGGTCAGGGAGTCTGGGGGTGCGCCGAGCGAGGGCGGAGGAACCCGGCCCCCTCGCACCTCATGGGCACCCCCGCACGAGAACAGATCCTCTTCCAACTGGAACACACATACACAACTCTAAAACACTTCACAACAAAAACACACGGAAAGCTTCAAGAGGTTCCGATGAGTCGATTCCGAAACAGAAATAGCGTTTGCAAATCTCCAAGGACGCGCTATCCACAGCTTCATCTCACGTAACCTTGCCGAGACGAAAGAGCGTCACGAATCGCGTCATCGGAATACACTATCACAGACACGCAAACGTCAAAAGTATCCATCTTATTGAATCACGTGACTTACTGTGAAATTCAAAGTGTACTCGGCCTTTTCGTGAAGCAGCCTCATACACGACGGACAAAACATGGTCGATAAAAAGCGCGAGAAACAACGAAAACTGCTAGAACTTTTGACATTTACGTATCACACGTTGTACACGCCGGCACACTAAAAATAAACTGAATGAAGAAAATTACAATCGTATACATGAATCCACTATGGTAGCTCACTGGGTACCAATCTGACATCATTATATCACATGTTAAAATAGATTTGTTTGTTTAGCGACTTGAGACCTCCGCGAGACGAGTCGTGTCGTTACGATGTACGATCGACACGTTACTGCGGTTTGTATTCAGTGTGTCTACTCAATCGTCGGATCATGATTCATCTAAATAATAAATTGTGAATCATGTGAGGTAACATACATACAGTATACAACAATAAAATTTGTAAAATTAACAAAACAAATGGAAGGATAAACGCCAATGAAACGAGCATTATAATTCCAGAAATGTCATCGCCGGTCGGCCCCGGCCGCCGCGGCCGGCGGGACTGTGAGTCAATGACCAATTTGTACGGCACAACGTCCGTTTCATTAGTTCAACTTCAATGAAATGCTTGGTATCATAAGTGCTTACACTATTAATTGAAAACGGTTGGTATTGAATGGAAGATGATGAGAACATACATTAATTTTACTCAGATAACGGTATTGAAGAAAGTTGGCAATGCCAACAGACACGCATGTTTATTTAAACAATGAACAACGGGCTACTTCAATGGTCTTTGAGTCATTTGTTACTTTGAGGATTTCTGCTTGCTTATATAATAAAGTTAGTGTAATCTAGCTAGGTAATAAGTATTAACCTTTAAGCAATATTTCTGTCTACAAACAACATGTCTGAAAGCTGTGAACTCGAATATATTTGACCTTGGAATGCGAGTGCCGTAAGGATTTGCTTTTTAGATGAGGACTCGTACGCAGTGAGCGAGCATGCATATCGCGTTCTAATGAGTAAGCTGCCATCTTAGAGGGGAGTAGAGGGGAAGTAACTTTTAAGTACCTACCTAGATTCAAGACAAAAGAAACCACAGCTATGGTATGTTATGCCGCAACGCAATGCGTGCCAATATGCCACCATAAGAAAGGAGAATAATAATTGTACCTATAATACTCGTACATACAATATTTAGCACATTAATTGCCACCATAAAATATCAACAAGAAGGCGAGTGTCATACTTTGCTTTGAGTTAAACTGAAGTCTTTTTCTTTTCCTTGCTCATCTTCTTGGGTTGACTTAAGGAGACAAGACCAGACAACTTTCAATCACCCTGGTGGTCTCTGGTAGCTTCGGCATCTTGTCGGCCTCGCGGGTATGCATGCGTATTGTTTTAAAGAAGTGCAGTCTTGTCTCGCGCAACCCTCCCTCGACATCAGACAGGAGTTATTGGGTCAAGCAAGTAGCAAAATAATTGATCTTTAAGGGTAAGAGTAAAAGCAAATATTTATTCTGTGGTAGAAGTACAAACCTCAGGTAGTTTGGGCATCTTGTCGGTCTCGTGGGTATGCATATCATATTGATGGGTAGATCCTCGCCTCACACTGAACCAGCGCGAGAGCCTCCCCCCTCCCTCGTCATCAGGCGGGGGCGCGGGGGGAGTGGTAGCACCTCCACTGCGCCATCGCTCGCAGAGCTCCCGAGCTCTGCTGAGCGTGTTGCGCAGCTGGCCACTTGTTCTGGAGAAGACAGAAAAACGTCTAAATATAGAATATGGGAAGTTGTATTTACATGATGAGACTCTTTAAACCATTTAGCTGGCAGGAAAGCCAGAGAAATAAGAGAAGCACTCGAGTTTTTAATCAGGGCGAGGTTCTGGGTGTATCCAATTATCTTCTGTTTGCCAATTGCTCGAGGAAATTGTAGCAATAAACGCATTGTCTGAAAGGAATACCTACTGTATTTAGTTGTCAGGGGATTCTCAATTCTATTACGAAGGAAGGCATGACGTCTTTACCACTGGATTTACTAATAAGAAGTGAAAATACAAGCGCATTTGAGATGAGACTTCGTTTTCCGCATCTCGAAGAGTGACGACAACATTGGCAAAACTGATGTTGAATCCCAGGCGATTCCATATTGCATAAGGATGGAACCATATAAGGATAGACGCAGGGGCCAGCTTACTGTCTGTGCCACTTTCCTATCACTCATGATCATAAAAAATATTCATGCTAGTATTTATTAGGCATATCCGTGGGCAATATTTAGAATGCGTTCGCAATAACAACAAGTATGAAATAATTTCAATTGCGCAAGTAGTTGCCACTGTAATTTATTCAGGCGACCCGGCATTTCAGCACTTCGACTTGGTAATTTATCGGAATAGTCTCGTAAAACGGCATTCCATAAACTAATGGATTACCCAATTTGGTAGAAACATAATGTGGGATGTGACTGTAACGGACTGCACTACATTTTAATTTGATTAGTGGCCAGGGCAAGTAATATTATTAATGTATTCATGCATGAACATCTAACGAAGCCAGATAAATCAGCAACATCATCAGCAGCCTTTAGACGTCCACTGCTGGACGGGGCCTCCCCCATAGAATGCTAAATATCAATAGTTAGCGATAAGAAATGTTTTTCACTTTCTTATGTTGAAATCTGAAATGAAGGAAGTCCGTAGAAGAAGTATGAAATATAAGTAGGGTTACAAGATCGGAAAACCGAAATATCTGGACACAATTCCAAAATGTCGGGATTTTGGGGATTTTGTCTGGAAAAATAAATATAATGAATCAAAATTTAATTTTATGTGATAATTCAGTGGTTTTTAGGATAAATAAGCATTTAGTGTAACAGAAGCTCCAGCGAGCGGAGCTAGCCGCAAAAAACTCAATGTTTTAGGAGTGATCAAAATTACGTGTATTAGCATAAACAATCAGCAAGCTCAACAAATTTACCGGCAAGCGAAAAATTCATACTGAACACAACAGCAAGCGGAGTGAGCAGCGAAAAATACTGAATTTTGAGAACAAATAAAGCATTCAAAACATGGTGATCGAAGCTAACCACAGAACTTCACGAAAAGATGTCGGGAGATTTTGTATTTTGTTGGTAGTCGGGAGAATCTAGACGAATCCCGACAATCTAGCAACCCTTTATACGTGCAAGTGATAAAGGTCGGGCTATAGCTGTAATAATTTGCAAGTTCAACATTCAAACAACTCGGGGGCTTTTTGATTTTTCGCGGGCTTGAGTTTAGACAGTTGACGTATGTGAGTGATGTTTTTTGTCTATGGTTTTCAATATTACCAACCGTTTGACACCACCTGTCACGCACACGAGTGGACGTGGGAAAAGATGGCGCCGCCCGGCCGCGCTGGTGAGTTTTTATCGTAATTTATCAAAATGATCATGATAGATATTACATCAAACTAATATACGTTTCATTGAGCAATAATCAATTTATTAGATTTTTAAAATATCTACTCAAATTTCTCTTTTCTAACCTACTTTATTTCGCATGGAATAATTATGTTCATATTTCTGCACTTTGAGTCTGAAGATCGTACATATTTTTGCACATTGGGTCTCTACAGGGGCGCTTCCAGCTTGAACGCGTAGAGCCTCTATGGTTGGTAATCATTTCACTTTTATCCACAGATCTCTCAGAAGAGCAAATCAGTCACATAAAGATTTAGATTTTAATACTTAGTTTTATTTGTTAAGTTTACTGTTTTTTTTTGCAAATAGAAGTGCAATTTTTAAGTTTTTTTGTATAAAACACGCCAAATGACTGAATACGCTTTTGTTAATTGGAAACTAAGATATAACTAATTTGTGTGTAACGTTCCTAACATACAATAATAACAATAAATAATGAATATAAGTTTAAGTTTTTTTTTTAGTCTATATTTATTGTTTTATTTACTAAACTTAAGACCAATCATAGGTAAATGCTAAGACCCAATGTACATTTTTATGTACTAATTAAAAATAAATTTTACAACTATAGGTGTATTCCAAACATTCAAAATTAACCTAAACAAAATAAATTTTCATCTAAAAAACTCAAAAAATACAAAGTATTTTTAACCTTGGGTCTGACAACGAATTTTTAATTTGTACATTTTTCTGTACAGAGTGTACCAATGAGTACTTAAAAAATATAGTTCCGGGTCTTAGGAGGTGACTAAGAATATGTAGCACAATTTATTACTTTATCCAGATTTACAGCAGAAGCAACTGATCCATGAAAGATGCACATTGGACAATGAAGATCTATTCAGTGTAGAAAAACGTATAATGCGGCAGAAGCAAGATCTTACCTACATCAACTTCCAAGTATTTATTTGTTTGCGCTGATGATATAAGACACATAAAGGTCGTGCCAATGCGCATCAGAAGTCGCCTTGAGAATACAATTACACTTCGGTTCCCATGTGTAAATAAGATTCCATGTTATATAAGCGAGGAATTTATTAATTTATCAGCTCTGGATAACTTGATTGATCGTAAAATTGGCAGGATATGGTCAATTAGGCAGATACGGAAGATGTTCAATTAGTGATGATAAAATTGGCTAATGGTATTTTGTAACCATCTTTTTTTAGAAGTTATGAACACACATAATGGTCCTGTGTATGCGGAAGTGTGTATTTCCGAAAACTATTGCCCTGGTCTACTACTCCAGTGGTATGATATAACAGGTGTTTTAACCAGCTTTCATTGATTTATTTACTCTACATACATTTACATTTTATTCCCCTGTTTTCTTCCACCTCCTGTACATTTTTTTATTCACGAGCCAATATAAAAAGACGTACCTATGTTTTTTATTAATTCGTGGAAGGAAACAAAATAGATCTTCAAGCCAGCAAAAAAAAAATGACAGACATATAGGTGTCGGTGTTGTTCAGAAAGAACCAAAGTTCGGAACTTTAAAGGTTTATAACTTTACTTAGAGACATGATATCTGTATGGCACATATTTATTCGTATTCCAGACATTAAACATGTCTCAAAAACAAGTATGACACTTGTGCCTGTTATACACATTTTTGATACATCAAAAATATTTCGCAGGGCAACACCGGCACCTACGGGCCACCAAACTTGCGCTGCCCTTTTTTTTATAACAATGGCTTACTTCTCAGGAAGTTTCAGCTTTGAGCTAATCATACGTGTTCTATTCTGACGACCTCTGTGGCGCGGCGGGCGTAGGTTGACCTGCGACGCAGGAGGTTGCGGGTTCGATTCCCGCCTCGGAACAAATATTAGTGCGAACGCAGATATTTGTTGAGGGTGTTCTGGGTATTTTCTATGTATAATAAAAATATCTATCTATGTTTTATTTTGTATTAAGTATATCAGTTATCTAGTACCCATAACACAAGCTCTGCTTAGCTTGGGGCTAGATAATGTTGTGTGAACTGTCCAGCATTATTTATTTAATTTATTTATTTTTGCTGGCTACCGGTCTATATCATGAACACGACACTAGTAGATAGATATAGATTACAAAATATTAACTAGGCAGAAAACAGGGGAATAAGTTTGTATGGACTAGACACCGCCCGCGTTTCCTCTTAGCACGATGCTCTTACCAACACTGTATTTGATGTTTATTTACAACAATCTCTTGAATCAGAACATAAAGAAGCTGTGTTTGATTATAAATTCACAATCTTTCAAACCGATATCGATGCTCTCTGCAGACATAGCGACGGTCAGGAGTCAAGCCTATTGCTAAACTTGTCCTCATTCCTTTGTACCTCGGTGCATAACTTTATGCTTCAACGAGACAGGCCAGAACAAAGAAACCTTATTCGGGAGACAAAAATAGCAATCCAATTAATTGCTCTGGCATTGACATAGCGAGCAACATAAATCACATAATTAAACTGACAGCATCTGATCAAACAATTGATCAATAACAATAAAGCAATTAAGATGATGGGAAGCGAACACAAAATAATCATGCAAAGAATCTGTCAAAGGTTGTCACAAGACACAGAGGTACTATGACTAGTACACACACAGCTATTGTATGTATAGCAGACAAACCGCGAATACATTAGTAAGATCATATTTGGTAATGTGGTGAAAGATAAAATACACATTGTATTTGCGGTTGCTTCACTCAGCGAAGCAATCTGTGTAATGCAATTTTATTACAAGGTATCGGTTACGGTGCTGGGGGAAATTGTTTATGCAGGGACAATGGTGTTTTCTATAAACAGTTCGAATAAAATATCAAAGTCATAAAACTAGAAATTGTAGTTCCTGATCGCTGATTTCGATTCGTATTTCCACGGTTCATTTCAGTCAAGTCGGTTTTGGTTCAATGATACCGCAGTAAAAACATTCAGAATTAGCTACGCCAATGATTGGAAACCTGTCCTCTCTAACCTCTGCCCGATCTTCCCAGGTAATTGCAAAAACTCGGTGAATATGCGAATCATTATTTACCTCAAATTGATGGCATGATGATAGAGCATGTAACAAGCAGTCTTCTGGCACAAGGGTCAAACAAACCTCGTTTGACTTTTCTAACCGCGAGTCGGGTTAACGATCCCCATTTGTGATTACTGATTAGGCCAATTAGGAATTACCTCTCATTGTATAAAATTAACTAGAATTCATCCCACAATGCGCTGGTTGATTTTCTTTATGTTTTTGACATGACTCGACCTCTGACTGAAGCAATGTCTACTCTTGCAATGTTTACACAACAAATTCTATCCAGGTAAGGTGCAGCTAATTACAAATCTTTAGTCGCAATCTTTGGACTGTCGTGAAACGAAAGGTTAGATATAATTTAATAAACAGAAACATATAAACAAGGTACATACAAAACTCAGAGTATGACAATAAAGATAGATTGACGACGAACTGTCTGCGGTAAATAGGTTTATCGTAACTTATGATATGTGTCATAATAAACTTAATGTATTATGCACAGGCACTTTGGTATTAAGTATTGTGAGTAGTAATGAAGACCTAGTTACAATTTATACCGTGCAGTAAAACGATTTCAAACAAACTTTTATGGCAAAACTACGAACCAACTTCGGAAATCGTAACTAGGTACGGACCTAAAAATAAATGGTGCCGTCTCGACCGCAATACACAGTTTTAATTCGTATCGTGGTCTGTTTTCTGGTATATTTTCGTGTTATGGCGTCTATAATAGTTCACGCATTGTAAAACGTAATTTCCTTTACATGTATCATGGGTTGTAAAGCTAACAGCCATTTGACCTCAATTAGAGAAAATAAAAACTGTACAGTCAATGGCAAAACAATTTGTGTTAATGAATTAACTTTCAGATTGGTCATAAATACTTTGTGGTGCAGCCATAATAACTAGTTTATTAAATGCCTATAACATACATTTAGACAGTCTACTTTGCATTTTATGGTTATTATTATAGGTTTCTTTGCGTCCTTGTTCTTGATATAACACTTCAGTCAAAACATTGAATCCTAATGGTGTTGGTAATATTGACAATAGGGGTGTGAATAATTACTCCACAACAACACACAAATTGACGCCAACGCGAATGCAAATCGACTACGGTTTCATGTGACCCTGACATTAATTTTTATATCATGTAGATTGCAGGTATGTACTTAGCCTGTAGGTATGTCACAAGTTGGATAGACGTGCGTGTGTGCACGTGTTTATCTTCTTCTATTTTAACTTTGACCAAGAAGTTAGTTTTAGTTATTTTTAATTTATTGACTGAAGACAATGAAGGAACCATAGTTTAATATGTAATAGATTCTTCATACATGTTTATATCAAAGAGTTTTAAATTTCTGGATGATAAGACTTTCATGACTGGATGATCGCCTATGAGATGGGCTGACCAAATCAAGGCAGCTTTGGACGGTCCACTGCATTAATGCACCAAGAAAGTTGCGGTGCGAGATGAGTGGCGAAGGATTGTGAAGCGAGCCACAGACCCTAACGTAACTACCACGATCACTCTGCCAGGAGTGTAACGACGAAGAAGAAAACTTTAGGCAGGATTAAGACATTGTTGACGAATTCAAAATTTTCCATTTCATTTGAAATGTTCTCTAGCAAATTATAGTTTTAGCAATACTGGTTTTTGTGAGTAAGCTCTTCTTTTTCAAGTCTTAGAAGTGACAACCCAAAGATAAAGCATTGGAAAAGGCTAAACACAGGTAGGTGTAATGTAAAACATCACATTTGTTATAACCTTTCTCAAGTCTCCGTTCCACATTCAATAGAAATCTTCGGCCCTACACACATCCATACAATTTCTCGCAAGTCTCATAACACGTCATGCGGTGTGTTAGCGATCATTTGTCGCAGAGGCAGTGCCCTCTATTGTTTATTTTGTCTACCCTGACAGTGATAATACACAGTGAGGCGCATAGAGCATCATATCAACTGTTTGTATGAACACCAGAGGCAGACGCGAATATTAAACAAAACAGAGTATTCCGCACAAGCAAGTACGAATAAAAGAACATGCTGGGTGACGCTTGCTTATACCATACGGCAACTTTGGCAAAGTGTAATCGTTTTTGTAAAGGAAACGATCAGAAAAGGAACAGGTAGGCCAGTCTTCGAATACAAAGAAAACAGGAAGTAGGAACAATATGAAATTAAAAAACTCTTGTGCTAGAATAGCTTGGAATGAGAAGTTTCTGATCCTACAAAGAAAACAGGAAGCAGGAACAAAATTAAAACAAATAACTGGTACTAGAATAGGTAATGGCGCGCGCACACCTAACGAGTACAGTGGCGAGTCAGTGTCCAGAATCCCAATCTGTTTACTAGGCCGAGTACCCGCTGTTCGCCAGTCGCCACTGTACTCGTTAGGTGTAATCAATGCTTTGGAATGAGAAGTTTATGTGCGCTAGCAATCGACGATGTGTGTATTCATGCACTGGGAAACATACCGCTAGTCCGCTCCATACAAAACAAAGTTTTTAAATAAAATCAATGAAATTTTGAAGACAACCTCCAAACTAAAGCTGGAGGACTAAAGCGACCTACCGGTAACATTCCCTTTAAACCAAGTGTATGGTGGGCCCTCATAGCTACTGTCGTTCAGTCAACTACCGTAGTGCGATCGTGTACGTCTGAACACAGGAAATTCGTGTTAATTGTCCGCGCGACCCTGCTAATTGTTCAGCGGGACCAGACCACACCGCGACAGGAAGTTGCACACGCCAACTGCTGGTCAACTCATACTTAGAACGGAACTGCAAACGTATGCCAAGCCGCATTCATGTGGAAGCCTGTCTACCGACGCGACGACGACGCTAGGCGGGTTTTTCTTAATTCTTGATCCTGAGGTATGCTCATAGAAATTGGAAGTAAGAAGTATTATTCGGGCGGTTTTGTATTGAAACCGATGTCGCAGTTTTTTGCCCCACTACTTTTACACTTAAAACACTTTAATTCTCTTACTTGTGTTATTTGATTGAATGTGTGCAGTATTTTTGTCTTATGGCTTCGATTTTTGCAAGGTATCATGGGACAAGACGGCATTAAGCCGCTAACCGTAGAAATAGCGGCGCCAAGCTGTTTTTCCCCGTTTTAGCTGTTTTATATTCGTTAAACAAAGATAGTGGAAAATAACTGAAAGTTCACCACGTATCTTTGACATTTTATCATCAAATTCTGTTTGACTTTATTATTTCACGTTGAAAATTCTTGTCAATAAACACACTATACGGCGAGTGAAAGAGTGTGAGCAATTTGCTCATACTCTGGCTTCACTTTTCACGCCTCCTTAAAATTCTGATTACTTCAGATTTATATGGGTATGCTAGTTTGAAAACAGTATTTGGTTGTAGAGTCATTTGCGCCATTCTGTGAGGCTTATTTCATGCACAATGCTTACTTGAAACAACGCGTACTTATAGTGCTAAAGTATTGCGGGTAAGCAAACGCCGACCAGCGCCGGTAGACAGTCGGCAGCCAGCCTCATACGTAAACGCCCTAAGCCACAATTACGGTTGACCGCTAATAAATTATGTGGGATGTTATCTACATCCTACTTGACGTAATGGCAGTGGAATCCTAGCTAGGTGGTCTTTACGTAAGGCTTGAATAGTAAGACAACTCATTGAGAGCTCATGGAGCTCGTCAAATGACAAAGTGATGATGAAACTTGATTCAAGCTCATTGTCTGTCATTGACATTGGAATAAGAGATGGCGCCCAGCTTTAGGTGAATCGCCAGTATCGCCACCATCAATATTACGATAACCATAAACTAAACGAGAATAGAACAGTTAAAGTAAGTATTACAATAATTTGACCCTAGAGTACCTCTTATCTACTTTTCACCATGTCAAATTATAGATAAAACCACAGAATAAATAATAGTACAAGATAATACGGAGCCAGTAAGCGACTGTTTCAGAAATTATAAGTCAACCTAGCTAATTGAGGATAATAATGTACCTCGTTAGATGCTAACTATGCAATAAAATATTTAGAATAAGATAATTGAAAGCGTCCGAGTTAACAGCAGACACTAAACTTTGTACCCAGTTACTGGAAGTGATAGCACGAGAGAACCTATCTATTATCAATAAACTGTGACTATGAGATCAGGAGAAACAACTTTGACCTGAGTTAAGTACAAGCCTATAAATTGAAAGATACAAACTAAATGAATAAATTAGCGTTCCTATGTATTGATAAACTGAGTCTGAAGTAACAAAATTCTGCAGCTGTTATAATCTTAGACGAAGGGTCAGGAGGATTTATTGGGCTTATTTTTTAGCCTAGACAGCAAATGCAGCGTTGGTAGACCTTACTTGGCTACATACGGTGATATTCTCTCGCGAGATCATGAATTTCAATAATGGATGGCCATTTTATGGTTCAAACGGAGCGCTATATTGCTCTCGCTCATCCGTCCGTCCGTGTGTCTGTCCCTCTGTCACTAGGTTCTAGAGGCTAAACCATTGAAGTCAGTCTTCATATTTGCACTATTCATGTACCTACCTTACTGACCCAAAGTCAAATTTATATAACAAAAAATATTTATAAATTCCCGTACAAGCAAATGGAGGCGTGAAAAGAAAGTCCTAAATGGGGTTATAATATTTTGTAGTCTTCTTCTTATCGTGTCGTTGCTACGAGTATATTTCCGATTCTGTATTTCAAATATTTTTAGAGTGGTGGCCACTGGCCACCCTTATCGCTTGATTTTTAGGGTTCCGTAGCCAAATGGCAAAATACGGAACCCTTTTGGATTCGTCATGTATGTCTGTCTGTCCGTCCGTATGTCACAGCCACTTTTTTCCGAAACTATAAGAGCTATGCCGTTGAAACTTGGTAAGTAGATGTATTCTGTAAACCGCATTAAGATTTTCACACTAAAATAGAAAAAGAAACAATAAATTTTTGGGGTTCCCCATACTTATAACTGAAACTCATTTTTTTTTCCATCAAACCCATACGTGTGTAGTATCTGTGGATAGGTCTTCAAAAATGATATTGAGGTTTCATATATTTTTTTTCTAAACTGAATAGTTTGCGCGAGAGGCACTTCCAAAGTGGTAAAATGTGTCCCCCCCGGTACGAATTTTCAATTTAATTTACGATAATTACCATGTAAACTTCCACCGAAAATTGGTTTGAACGAGATCTAGTAAGTAGTTTTTTTTAATACGTCATAAATCGTAAACCATCCAAGAACTTTTATATTATGTTACTAGGCCGCTTTTTTTGTAGTGTAAGACTGTATTTTTTATTTTCAAAAGTAATGGAGTCACGACTAGTCACGAGTGGCCGACAATTTCCAAAATGTTGTGTCAAAGATTTTTTTACTTTCATTTGATCTAGGAAGGAATTAGGCAATTTGTAAATATGCTACTTATTATATTATTTTACCAATAACATCACTAGGTTTTTTGCCTGCAATGGCACACCACAAGCTTAAATAACATAACCAAAATAATATCCAAATAGTTTATCGTCGCAGCAGTTACAGTGAAACACGAGACAAATACATCGAGCACGAGTCGTATTTTAGAAGCGTCCCTCTAAAAGGCGAGAATTAGTTCTAATTCCGTCGGCGCTATCAATCATTATTACCCCGTCTCCTCGTCGCCACTATGTTTGCTTATTTTTCATGTTATACTTCTTATGCTTTATTCGAAGATATTTTTGTATATAGAATCATGTATAGTACTTTTAGTTGCTAGGTAGCTTCGCACGTCTTCAGAGATTATTGAAAATCGATACATTTATCGACATTTTTCAAGCTCTTTCGAGTTGTCCTCACTAGTATGGTCACAACACTATTCAAGCCATCATTCTTTTTTCGTGCGAGGTAGCAAGCGCACGCGCATATTTAATATATTTAATAGCTCCTTTAATATTTCAACTCAGTGATTTTCAGTGAAGTAAAAATGCCAAAACGCAAGAGGTTTTCTTCGCCAGAAATAGAACATTATCAACGGAAAATCAAGAAACTTGAGGAGCAGCAGAGGCGCTATCGCCGACGGATTTTAATAGAATCGTCATCAGATTCCGGTATGTATTCAGTACGAGGGTTTCCCTCATCATATAGATGTTGTTCAAAATTGTAATTTCGGAGTGAAATAAAATCGCGGTTTTGGTGACCTCCGACGCGCCACCCTGAGCCGAGGACAACATTGTAGCGACCGGCCTTCGGCGACATATTCGGATGTGGCCCCTGAACGTAAACAATGGTGCAAAGTCCAGCGTCCCGTTAGGACAAAGAGAGTTTTGTTACCATTTGTTTATTCTTAGAGGATACAATTGTTTCATTGCGAATTGCGATGGTATTATTTTATTAAATTATATTGGTAAGACTGAAATGCAGTAATATGAAAACCTGGTGGTTTACCGAGAGTTAACACGAAGGTAAAAAATTAAATGCAGTAATATGAAAACCTGGTGGTTAACCGAGAGTTAACACGAAGGTAAAAAATGAATACCTGGTGGTTAATCGAGAGTTAACACGAAGGTAAAAAATTAAATCCAGTAATATGAAAACCTGGTGGTTAACCGAGAGTTAACACGAAGGTTAAAATAGCTTTACTAAGTTTCGTCTCGTACGTTTTTCAGACGATTCTACTGTTTCCGTTCCCGTGCCAGACACGGACTTTAGAACGGCTGACCCTGCACCCGACGTCGAGGTTAATGCAGACACCGCCGGCACCCCGGACGAGGCAATCCTTGCGCCTGCAACGGAGGCTGCGTCTCCTGATGAGGAGAATAGTGGCTATCCAGAGCTCGATCCAGAACTCCTTGGGGCACTTGGAGAAGAAACAGGAAGAGATCCAAAATTTGGTGAGAAAATCCATCAAAATTTAGCTCAGCGATGGGAACCTCTATTAAAGAAGGGGTTATTGAAGGAAACTAAAGAAAAACTATTAAAGGATTATCTTGTTCCTGAAAACTGTACTCTCCTACAAGCGCCCAGGTTGAATAGGGAAGTGGCGGCGGCCATATCGGAAGCCTCCCGCCATCGAGATAAAAAGATGGAATGCGTGCAGCAACAACTGGGAATTGGCATATCAGTCATCAATAAGGCCTTAACTCTAATGCTTACGAGTGACAATAAAATCGAAGTCATAAGATTAATCAGTGACGGATGCCGAATCCTGACCGATCTCCATCACCAGAAAACACAAGCACGTATTAGTGTCATCAATTACGCACTGGCCAAACCTTTTCTGAACATAGTTCAAGATAGCGAAAGAGACGATACGCTTTACGGAAATAAGTTAGCGGAAAAAATCAAAGCTTCTAAAGCAATCGAGAAACAAGGTTTGTCGATTAAAAAGTTTACGAAAACTACAAAGAACACTTCGACAATGGAACGGGCAGAACCTGTTACTCGTCCTCAGTACCAATTGAAACAGCCCGGCGCATACCAGGGAAACTGGTCCGGACCTTCACGCTTCCAGCAGAACAGGGGGGGGGCAGAGGGTCAGGCAGGACAAACTACCCTGTGACGAGCCGCCGGCTACCGCCACAGCAGCAGCAGGCATCGAGCATGACAGGCTCGAACAAGCCGAGGCAGTCTGCAACGCGCCATTAGCTCAGGTACCTGTACAACACGCCGGTAGAATCACTCATTTCTTTGATTGCTGGCTCAATATAACATCGAACTCTGTTATTTTAGATTGGATACGTAGCGGCCTCCCTATACCTTTTGAAAGTCATGTGATACAAACTAATGTTCCACAAGTTTCTTGGTCACCATCTGAAAGATCAGATATGACTGCAGCAATAAGAAAATTAATAAGCCTAGGCGCAGTTAGCCCTTGTGTACCTTCGGAGGATCAGTTTATCTCAAAAACATTTTTGGCCCTAAAACCAAATGGGGAAAAACGATTTATTTTAAATTTAAAGATCTTAAATAACTTTGTTTCTAAATTGCACTTCAAGATGGAAGATTACCGAACGGCTTCTAGATTATTACCCGCTAATGGATTTATGGCTACCATTGATTTAAAGGAAGCCTATTTCCTTGTCCCGATTCGGGAATCGGACCGAAAATTTTTAAGATTCCATTTTGAAGATGATAATCAAAAACTAATTACTTACGAGTTTAATGTTTTACCAAACGGACTTTCAGTAGGTCCTAGAGTCTTTACCAAGATTATGAAAGAAGTCCTTTCTCATTTACGGTATCAAGGTTTTAAAAACGTTTTTTATTTGGATGATATCCTCTGCATAGGAGAGAATTATAATGAATGCCACAAAAACGTTAAAACAACATTAAAACTCCTTGAATGTCTTGGTTTCGTAATAAATTATGAAAAAAGCTCTCTAGTACCCAAAAAATCATGCAAGTTTCTGGGATTCATGTTCGATTCCGTAAATCAGTCAATTTCTTTGCCGCCCAAAAAACGGCATAAAATCATTAACCTTGTCGATAAATTCTCGCATAAGCGTAAGTGTACAGTAAGAGAATTTGCTCAATTAATAGGAGTTTTAGTAGCTGCGTGTCCCGCAGCCAAATACGGTTGGCTTTACACCAAAATTCTGGAAAGACAAAAATTTCTAGCCTTACAAAAATGCCCTAATTTCGAAGCACAGCTCAAACTTCATCCTGTAATTTTGGATGATTTGAACTGGTGGAAACTTAACGTTTTAAAGACTAGTAACTCATTGAAAACACCTAATTTCGATTCTGAAATTTATACGGACGCTTCTCTTACCGGTTGGGGAGCGGTGTGTAACAACGAACGAGCTCATGGAGCTTGGAAAAATAATGAACTCGAATCACATATTAATTATTTGGAGTTACTAGCCGCTTTCTTAGCACTTAAATATTTTGCAAGCGAAAAATCTAACTGTTCCATTTTACTACGTGTAGACAAAACAACAGCTATAAGCTATGTGAATCGCATGGGTGGAATCCAATTCCCCCATTTAAACGATCTGTCCAGACAAATATGGCAGTGGTCTGAAGAAAGAAATATCTGGCTATTTGCATCCTACATAAATACTAAAGAAAATCACGAGGCCGATGCAGAGTCTCGAAGGCTAAATCCCGATACTGAATGTGAATTATCTAATGCAGCTTTTGAACGAATATCAGAAAGTTTTGGAAAACCTGAAATCGACCTGTTCGCTTCTAGGGCAAATGCAAAATGCCAGAACTATATTTCATGGAAAAAAGATCCTGATGCTTTTTCCATAGATGCTTTCACAGTAAACTGGAACACAAAGTTCTTTTATGCTTTTCCCCCTTTTCCACTTGTAATTAAGTGCCTTCAAAAAATTATAGAGGAAAATGCGACAGGAATTTTAGTTTTTCCGTTTTGGCCATCACAGGCCTGGTATCCACAATTAATTAAAATAATTGTTTCTGAAATAATTTGGTTCAACCCTAATGAACATCAAATAAAATCATGTTACAGAAATCGTCTTATCCTGGGTGCCGCAGTGCTCTCAGGCAGGCGTTTACGACACGCGGCGTTCCCGAATCAGCACTGGACCTAATGCTGGCATCTCTATCGAACAACACGTTACAGCAATACAGCGTCTCATATAAATTGTGGTGGAAATTCTGTAACGCTAAAAAAATTTGTACCTTTGATTGCTCTGTACCAACGATTTTGTGTTTTTTGAGTGAACAGTACAATAAGGGAACATCTTACGGATCTCTAAATAGCCACAGATCCGCACTATCTCTTTTATTAGGCCATAACGTTGGATCCGATGATCGCGTTAAAAGACTTTTAAAAGGAGCGTTCAAATTAAAACCTAGCTTCCCAAAGTACCGTTATACGTGGGACCCACAAACAGTTCTCAATTACGTTGTCAATTGGTACCCCAATAAAGAGCTCAGTAGGGAAAAAATTACAAAGAAATTGGTAATTTTGCTAGCAATATGTACAGCCCAACGCGTTCAGACTATATCTTTCATAAAGCTCGAAAATATAAATATCAGTATGAACGGAATCAACATAGCAATCAAAGATATTTTAAAGACATCCGCGGCAGGTCGGGATCAACCGACTCTATTCCTACCATACTTCCGGCAAAATCCCCGAATCTGTCCTGCGACCGTTCTTGAGGATTATCTCAACGTCACACACGAAGACCGACCTGCTAACGTATCCAATCTCTTAATAACTGTAAAGCGCCCTTACAAGAGCGCTACAGCACAGTCAATAAGCAGATGGATAAAACAGACACTGGCAAAGTGTGGCGTGGACGTAGCAGCGTTCAGCGCGCACAGCACGCGACACGCCTCCACTTCCGCGGCTGCCACTGCAGGGGTCTCGATAGACACAATAAGAAAAGCCGCTGGATGGACTAAGACATCTGAGGTATTTGCAAAATTTTATCATCGTCCAATCGTCGATGAAAATAACTTTGCCCATTCGATTTTACAAAGTGTATTAAATAATTAAACGTATAAGGCAAATATAAATAAGTTAAGTAGACATACTAAACTGTTTAGTTTTAATAAGAATACTAAGATGTAACGTTAATTTGTTAACATTAAATATAATTTTGATTAAAGCCCTGTTTTTAACAAAACTAGATGTTTTAATCGAAGCAAATGCAAAAATCTCTAAACATCTACATGATTCTATATACAAAAATATCTTCGAATAAAGCATAAGAAGTATAATATGTGATTAAATTAACTTCTGTGAAGTTCAATCAATATTATACGAGTAGCTTTATTCGAAGATATAAGAACCCTCCCAACCCGGTCCCGTAGACAATATTTTGCATTTGCCTCATTGATCTCTAAAAGAATGATGGCTTGAATAGTGTTGTGACCATACTAGTGAGGACAACTCGAAAGAGCTTGAAAAATGTCGATAAATGTATCGATTTTCAATAATCTCTGAAGACGTGCGAAGCTACCTAGCAACTAAAAGTACTATACATGATTCTATATACAAAAATATCTTCGAATAAAGCTACTCGTATAATATTGATTGAACTTCACAGAAGTTAATTTAATCACATATTATATCAGTAAATGTTAAGCACAAACAGTCGAACTCATAATAGGTTTCAATCATAATAAATAAGCTTGTGTTGGGATTGTAAAGCTTTATTACCAAACTGTTGCAATAGCTTTAAGATTTAATGATATTTTACTACATAATATTTGAGCTGTGGTGTGTCCAGCCTAAGAATAGACCCCTCCGTCTCCTCTCGTGGATGTCGTAAAAGCCGTAAGATAAGATAAGATTTATCCTGGCTGCTAGCTTATTATGGAATGTGTTATTACTGGAAGAAAGCGTTAGCCGAGTCAGTCGTGGGAAGCAATGGCGGCGATGAGCTCATCACTTGTCACGTCCACGTATATTCCACGATTGTGCAACTCTCTGTGAAAAGAGGCCCATTGAGGCTCTGCCTTCCCCCCTCCGGGGAAAAAGGCGTGTGTCTATGTATGTATGTATGTTACGACAACATTGTGCACTATTATGCCTTTTGTTCATATTAAAAACTAGATAACGCTAACGTTGTATACTGTTTAATTTGTAGTCTAAGTCTAAGTGATCGTTTGCTTTGTTTGATTTGCGATGTTTCAAGTATCTAGCTAAAGGGTAACTTGAGGCGATACCAAAATATGAATATGAACATATGAAGTACAGCAGACAGTAATTGTGATAACCCTGGTATCCAGCGTGAAAATAAGCACCCTCGAGAGTTCCAAGTAACTAACACCCTAGGCGATGGCAAATAGAGCATTAAAATTACTATGCAATAAAGGATGAGGTATTCCCAGTGGAAATTATGGAGTAATAGCATGTATAATAACATCAGAGTGTACAAACCTGGAGTCCAGCGTGGAATTGAGCCGCTGGGAGCGCCGGAGGGGAGCGTTGCGCACCGTGCTCACCGGCTCCTCCCAACTGCCGCCCGCCGACCGGTGCTCATCTGATGTACAAATAGTTAACTTACAACAATTGAATATTGTGGAGTCCATAGTTATAGTCCCATCGAAAATAGTAAGCAATTACAAATAAAAAATATATATCATTTGAATGATAAAATTTAATTCCTTGTATTTTTTATAGGAGTTAAAAATAATTAAAATTTAAATTGATATTACTACAAGTAAGTGCGATAACTCCTCCTAATTTATTAAGAATAGAGCGTAAAATTGCATGCAAATTAGATATATCATTCAGGTTGATCGAACAGGACGATCAAAGTCCACAATATGATCATAGCCAAGGGATCCACCAGGAACCACTCGAATAATAAAATGGGGTTATATAGGCAGGAATAAAATTATCAGGTTATATGTAAACATAATCCCATTATTGAATTCCATGCCAACTAAGTAGCCTTGTAAGCCCGCATTTTGAGAATACCCGTTCGTTCAACGTATTGAGCATGTAGGTATTGAGGACATCTGTTGATAATAACTTTTGCGTGTGTGTGCAATGTGTAAAACTTCGTCACGCACATGCATGTACAATAAAAATGTCATTGCCAAAAGAAAGAGGCCCTCTTCAGTACCACTTCCTCCAAGATCTCTCCAAGGTCAAGTCAATGACCGAATCGTCGTCAAATGTAGATTTGGTATTCTAAGCACGCATGTGGTCAAAAACAGGAAATAACATTCTAAGTATGTAATTAAAACGAATTTAACAATATGGTGTGGATGTGAAAAGAAAAAAACTGTGGGTAATTTTGCTAGCCTACCAACGTGATTCTACTTGTTAATAAAAGTTATTAATCTATACAAATAATAGTTACTTGTTAAGTATCTGAAATAGTGTAAAAGTCTCTGCAAATACTTAGTATTTAAAAAATACATGAACGAACCAGAATTTAAAACAAAAGGAACCAAAATACTGATGAACAAAGAAATAATTTCGTAGGTCAAAGGTCAAGACAAGGGCAATGATACTATAGAGGTATTAGATGAGCTTGGGCCTTGGATCAAATTATACCCCCGAAAGTGGTAGTCATTATATCGCCACAGGAAAGGATTCGTTCAATGTATCGCATTAAAAATGTTATGAGAATTTTCTACATGAAACCAAACAACAAGGTGAATGTGTTGATTGAAGCGAAACAAAAAATTGTTTGCAATATTGAGGTAAAAAATAAAGCCAAGAACATATCGTTTGCACAATTTAGGGGCAAACAAACAAGATAAGTCAAACAAAACTCCTTAAACACACCTCAGAATGTATTTTTAGTTGGTATTTGCACACGCTGGAAGGCTGTGATAATATTGTGGCAAAAACTAAATGTCAATTAACTGGGCATAGCATGGGACCTTGAAGCGAGACAAGTGTAGGTGGTGTTTGAGGCTACCACGTTTTTAAACACCACGTTGCTTCTACGTACGAAGTTTCATATTATTTGGTTAAGAAAAACAGAGGACTGCAGTGACAGTGCAATAAAAAATGCAGTCAAAGTTACGAATTTGTAATTTCATCTCCACCAAACAATTTGCTCATAACCGCAAAACCATGTGGTTTAGCCCGCATGATTATAATCACAAATTAATACCTACTTAGTTTGTACTTCTTTATCAATTTGTGTTTGATTTTCGTTATTTTGTCGTTCTTTCTTGAGCGCTTCCCCATTTCACCGCTCCGTCTTTCCATCACTGCACATGTAATTAACACTGATGTTACGTAATCGTAATAAACTATTGAAGATCAAGGTTTGCCGCTGTTTAAATTGTTATAACTTCACATCAACTATGCAAGACACTTAAAATTCACTTACAACCAACTTTGAATTACAAATTTATAATTAATTTGTGTTATCACGTCATTAATTAAGAGCGACCACGTGTCGCCCGTGCAATGTTTGATCGAGTACTAAACATAAAACTTCTCAATGAACTGTTGATGGTTCTCGGTAACACAATTGTTAGTCTCATGTTGATGATTGACACCGTAGTCAAAGGCGAACTGACCAGGGTTGACGACCTACATTAATTTATTTCAAGTTATTTGCACAGATGTTAATCGATTGTGTTGTGTGCTAGTGTGTGTGTTGTGAAAGAAGTTATCTTCTATTTGCTAACCATAATTGAGCGTATAATCGTGAGATATTATGAGATATTTGTTACAAATTGTTCAAACATGAGATATAAAACAGGTTTTGTGATGAAGTAATCGGATAACTGTTCTTAACTTCTCATTTATCGGGCGGGTGTAAGCCCTACAGAGATTGCGGATGAAATTAAGACGTATAACATCCTGAACAGTGTTGACCTCCCTTTCGTGATAGCGCTCACTATTGAACATAAATCATATCGCCCCAGAGAGATAGCACCAGTTCCTAGAGCTAAGAAGAGTAGGTACTTGAGTACGATGCATTCGTACTAACACGCGTTGCGAAGCGGGTATGGGAATTGTACTATCGAATATAGGCTTGCCAATAACATCATTGAACTCTGCTAGGCCAGTGCTGCTGGCAAATTTCACAACACGAATTCACATGCCGCAGTCGGTCATATGTTTATTGAATTGCTTTTGAAATCGCGCACGGTAATAAAATAAATTACAATGATACTTATCGAGGGAGCTTGTAAGTAATTTGCTGGTGCAGATAACCCCGTTAGATGGGACGGCAACCTGTTGTAGGTAAATGTAAATATCGAAATATCAGGTTCGTAACAAGAATCGATTTATCTACGGTCAGTAACTATCTGGTGATCTCAGTACCGGAGTGGGTCGAGATCTGAGACACCGCCGCGCCGCGCCCCGTCACTCATGGGCTCATTGTTTCGCTCGCCTAGAGCTTGTGATTCATAATATTACAAGTTTCAGATAAGAATGCAGCAAATAGGCCGTTGCAAGCGAACAATCGGGCTCCATCGGGGCGTTATGCGCTTGACACAATTCCTGCGCTGTGTGTGGGAACATATTATGGGTTCATTGTATCACAAATGATTATTATTGGTTTGCACCGAATTATGACGTCAATGCATCAGTCATTGACCACTTTGTGAAGAAATTACGATGAACTGTAAGAAGTAAACCGCAGTGAATAATTGTTTGTAACCTAATGCCTATTAAGCAGAATTATCCTGTAGCCTACTTTATGTCTGTCCAAATCTAAAGGAACTAGGAACAAAGAGACGTCCACCTATGAGGCTTTCAAATTTAGGTACTTTCATGTTAATGGCTTACCCATTTATACAAACGAACGCTAAACCATCATAGCTAAACATAAATATTTCCCAACATCGATCTCCCCAGGGCCGTCAAAGGAAATGGCCTACTTATCTCCATTGAATTTAACTTCTCTAAACAATGATTAGCAGCTGAGGGCAATTGCAGCACTCTCCCATGTAGATAAGGGCAATGGGTCGATAGGAATTGTTCAATTACGTTTATTCAGATGGTTAAGACCGTCACTTACAATATTGCTACGATTGGTCTTGCCACACACTTGCTGCCTGGGAGAATGTACTTTCTACCGTTGGAGACCATTCATAAAATTGCTGGTTTATTGAATGGCTTTCTTCTAAATTGTTCAATGATCTGAGAACAGTGCCTGGGAAACAGTCTAGTGCATTTAGCAATAGTAGTTTGGTATAATGTTTATCTGTAAGTGTACCTAAGGTTGAGTTGTAGCTGTTACTTTTCTTGTGTTCAAGGTTTTATTTTTTACTTGGATATCAATTTAATAATACATGTCGTAAAAAGATATAAGAATATTTGGCTGTACTATAGACAATAGTAGGTTTTTTTATTTATTTGAAAAGCAGTCAACCAGTGGTCATGTTCTAAAGTTTATCTTTAACTTTGAACTATAATCGTGCCGAGTACTATTCTAGTTTTCAAGGTTTTATCCCAAGATTTATCTTTTTTTCTTGTATACAAGTCGTTAAATATTTATCAGTAGAGTTCATGAAGCTAGGTCAAGACGGTGGATCAAGTAATAAAATACAATGGGTATTAATTTTGTGAAATGATATCCACTTAGCTAGTTTGCAGCGCACAATCTTATCATGTAAGCTAAGGAGGAGGAAGCGTACAACAAAACACAATTATGGAATTTAACCCCAGATCATTACCTATTTGCTTTATCGGTTCCTCGGTCACCGGACATAACTTCACTTTGTTTACGACGATCACCAACGTAAACTGCATCGTAACACAACACCAGCACAAGTGCAAAAACAAAACAACTTTTTCACATGACCGCCACAGTTTAACAAATTCATCGTTCGTTACTTCGCGTGTTGCTTACCGCAATGTCGGGTTAAAACTAAGCTGGATTTACATATAACTCTGACTGCACATGTCACTTCAATTGCCGAGCCTATGGAGCAACGCATTGAAAAATTAATACCAGCTTGGCTCATGTCCAGCCAGCAATTATAGCTAAGGCCCACAAACAAAGCTAATTGTAAATATGCTCGTGGCCCCCGCATCAATTGGGAGCGACGCACGACGGGGGAACTTTCTGTGACGGATATAAACACAATTGGAACTATTTCTAGAAATGGCGATGGCGAGATCGGGCCTGGAAGCAAAACATTTCACGATGGTCTTTTAGATTTGGACTTGGATCGGGCGAATATAGCCCGCGCGTTGTTTATCAAGATGAGAGACGGGCCCAAAGTGCTGTGCGCAGTTTGATGTTGCATTGATCTTGAGAACTCAGGAATGTCTTCGCATTTTAACGGTACGACCGTATTTATATTCGTGAAAATGTTTTCGCATTTTAACAGTAATAGCGTCTTTACATTCCATGTAACTGTTTGGACAAAAAAGGTTCACGCACAGTTCAAGTGTGTACGCAAGCCAATAGAGGAACCTTTCTACAAGATTATAAAATGAAACACGTGACAAATCTTCACGACAAGCCAAACACATAGTGAGAACATAGAGACTACGAATTGATGTGGCGACGGGGAATGGTCCAGAAATAAATCGGATGCACAAGAACATCCTAATGATCACGCTTCGACGAATGTTTGGTAGGTAAATAACATTTTAATTATAGATTACCTAAACTATTACTATATTTGTATTTACTATATGGTAAGCAAACAAGTACCGAGAAATACGTTATATTATGTGAACTTGAAGTACCCAATACATGTACGGATCTAAATTGAAATGAACAATAAATTACATGTAGGGGATCTTTGACTAGCTATATCAAATTAATCTGAAATTCACACTCACGGAACAAGTGCTGATAAGATAAGTTCCGCCCGAGTAAGCTTGCTAAGAAAACGATAAATTCAATTAGGAAAGGGACAACTCTTGAGGAGATTGGAAAACTATTGGGTAGAAATAAGAAGCACTCGATTGTTGGAGTGTAGTTTGATAAGCAGGATTATATATAGTTTATAAGGATTATATATAGTTTATATGAATTATATGTAGTTTTATATTTGTAAGATCTTCACTTTATAAAATGGTGCAAATAAAATAAAATATACAGGGCGTCCCAAGACTATGCGACATGAAGGGAAGGTACCTTAAATATTGTGGATAGGATATTTTGCTGAAAGGAGACTTTATTTTATTTTCAAAAGTTAGTAATACGGCATTCAAATAATTTCTAAAAAATACTTGCTTCTTTTGGGTATCGAACAGACTTAAATGTGAAAAAAAAAACATTCGTATTTTTATGATGCAATCGAAAGAATGGACAAAAAAAAACCTCTTAAGTAACATGGTATCAGCACATGGTGGTGGTGGTATGGTCGTGGTATGGTACAGAGGAATAACGTTAATCATTTTAATTTTTCATTTAAGTCGGTTCGATTCCTAGTCGGAGCAAGTAATTAGGTATTAGAAAATCTTTGAAAGCAGTATTACTAAGTTTAAAAAATCAAATAAAGTCTCCTTTCAGCAAAATATCCTATTTACAATATTTACGGTACTTTCCCTTCATGTCGCATAGTCTTGGGACGCCCTGTATATGTTATATTATACGAACCTTTGTCTACGGTCACTGAGAGGATGTGAGTTTATTTACAGATTTCGTTATGAAGGCCTTTAATAGGATTTTGTAAAAAAAGAAGAGATTTGTTTCAAGTATCGTTATCTGTTCATAGGCAGAGGTTACCGCTTAACATCAGGTGGGCCTCTTGCTTGATCCGTCATCCAAGTAGTATAAAAAAAAAACTTGTTTTTTTTCGAAAATCCCGTAGTTGGTAGGTATACAATCACTGATATAATTCATGAAAGTTGATAGAAATAGGTAATCAGTTAAATGTACTGTCGCAGATAGTTTAAAAAATACGAGTTGACACAATCTATTAGCACAGATAAAATACATAACCTATTACCATAGAATATAAAAAAAATACTTAATGTTTTATTAGGCTGAATTGCCTACAACAAAATGGCAATTAATGGCAATGGACTGTAGCCAACCCCTTTATGTGTAATAAATTATTGTACTTAATCCAATTGGCAACATTTTAAATACAAAACAGAGTTTATTGTTTGTCCTGAATTTGGATGAACCGTTCTTATAATCATTCGAATACAAGATTTTACGAGCTAATGGACACTTTGTTCATAGATCAACCTAAAAAAAACGCCTCGCGCCGCACGATGTTGCAGTTTTTATTGAGTATCTCGTAAAATATAGATCATTTTACAAAACCCAACAGTAAACCCTCGCTTTGTTGTATTGACTTTATGTAACTAATTTTTACCCAATAATATACTCCATTTTAATAAAAAATCTAATCTAGCCAAAAGTCTGGTGCAGTGATCCCTCGAAATTATAATGTAGTATCCATGCATATATATATAATTTGAATATTGTACTTGATTTAGTCAGTAAAAAATCAAATCTAAGATTGGTAATTTTGCGTAAACATGTGAACCGATATGAACGCGTTTTTTTTTATTTGAAAGCATGTTTTCTAGCGATGGTTGTAAGACGTGTTTTATCAAAATCGGCTAAAACGTTTCATTGCGTTGGGAGTTTTTTTTACATTTTTAAATTTACTCTTGTTACTTGTATTAGGTAATAGAATAGATTATTATTTATTGCACAAAACAAACAATGTACATAGGCGAACTTAATGCTAAGAAGCATTATCTACCAGCTAACCTTTGTGTATTGTGGATACATTTATGTAGGTGGTGCACAAAACAACATGGAAAATAAATAAGTTTTTTATGAAAAATATATTTTTCAATACAAGCTTTTATAAAGTTAGTGATCGTAACCGTGTGTTGATCAAAATGAGCTTTAGGAGTGCCGTTGTCCACCTTCCGTCTCCATCATTAGATCAGCTCGCTGTCACCATAATATTGAATTGTCATCGGAACTTGACAGGTATGCAAAATATCATCTCAATCGGTTGAGGAAAACTGCTCTAAAATTCAGTTGCAAGATTCCACCCGGACATACATTGCAAGTTAAATAAAAGCTTGTAAAAAAAAGGACTTATGTAGGAATATTTAGCATAGACATAAACAATACAAGATATGTAACATAATATAATATTATAAAAACAAACTAATATAAATATATAATAACGTTAATAACGTTCAAAGTTAGTGCTATTGGGGCCCAGGCTTGCTGTCAGTGCCCTTTCCCAAAGCATAGACCTTACAGTGGTTCTGCCAAGCTAACTCTCATTTCGAAACAATATTTCCTATGCACTAAAGCTAGGAGCAGAAACGACTTGTTGGTGTGGCAGTATTGATCGAGTCGGTGGAGCTAAAGTGTAGGGAATATCACTTGCCAGCACCGTTTTTAGGGTTCCGTACCCAAAGGGTAAAACGGAACCCTGTTACTAAGACTCGGCTGTCCGTCCGTCTGTCACCAGGCTGTATCTCATGAACCGTGATAGTTAGACAGTTGAAATTTTCACAAATTATGTATTTCTGTATTTAATAAAATACTAAAAACACAGAATAAAATAAATATTTAAGGGGTTAAGGGGCTCCCATACAACAAACGTGTTTTTTTTGACGTTTTTATAGATAATGGTACGGAACCCTTCGTGCGCGAGTCTGACTCGCACTTGGACGGTTTTTTCGTTTTATGCTTCTTACAACGTTTAAGAAAATCCGCGATGAGTCAGATCAGTGCTGACCAGTTCGGACTACTTCGGAATAAAGGACGAGCCATACATAAAGTCGTACTCATACGTATGTCCGAACTGTTCAGTTCATGGCACAATTGAGTTTTATGAGACCATTCCCGGTTTGGGCTAAAAACTTGTTACGTCCAATGAAATGTTTGAAATAGAGGTAAAGTGAAAAAAATTTTTTTTGTTGAAAAATATATTTTCCAAAATAAATGCTGTTATGAAATTAGTGATAGGAACGGTGTGCTGATCAAATGAGGACAAAAACTGCCAATCTACTATTATCCATCGCGGAGTTCCGTTGTCCACCTTCCGTCTACATCATCAGATCAGCTCGCTGTCACCGTCATATTGTATTGTCATCGGAACTTGACAGGTATGCCAAATTACAGCTCAATCGGTTGAGGATAACTGCTTTAAAATTCAGTCTCAAGATTCCACCCCGATTCCACCTAGACAAACATACATTGCAAGATTTGCAAGACACGTTCAGTGCTGAAAAACACACCCGAGGTGTTTTTAACCCCCGACGAAAAACGAAGGGTTGTTATAAGTTTGACGTGTCTGTGTGTGTGTGTGTGTGTCTGTCTGTCTGTCTGTCCCATCGTAGCTCCCGAACGGATGAACCGATTTAGTTTTTTTATGTTTGTAAGGTGTATTTGTTGGGAGTGTTCTTAGCTTTGTTTGATTAAAACCGGTTCATCCGTTCAGCGATGGGGTTTTTTTTAATTTTTTCAAAATTAATTTCTTGTAAATGATACGTTTTGTATTGAACATTTGATCTGCAGCGAACAATGTAATATGACGTAAGAGGTTACTTACATTTAATGAGTACCACCGAGTCGTGGGGCTCGCACTGCACCTGGGTGGCGTTCATGGCCAGCAGCCCCCCGCTGCCCGCGCCGCCACCCGCCCCGTTCGCCTCCCTGAAAGAAAGAGCTTGTCAGCAAATGGAGGACATCAGCATAAGGCGATAACACTCCACAAAGAAGGCCTTCTGCTCTTCCTGCAGCTCTTTGAAAGCCTACTTCTCGTAAACGGTTAATCCATATACTTCGCGATATTTAAATATTTTGGTGTTTTTTGCTCATTACACACACTCATAACACATCTTCAGATAGCGAAAGTTGATTTCGCGAAAACTAGGAGTCTTTTAATTGATAGTATCTTATCGCTATCAGCTGTCATTCCTTGCAATTGTCTTCCAAAAGCATTTATGCGTGCTGATCATCCTGGAATGGAAACGGCTACACCAATTTCCATAAAACATAGCTAAGAACCATCTTTCATGCAAAGAAAACCGAATCTAAATCGGTCAATGATGGAGATGAATGGGAACATTCGTTTGCAAACACACAACCTCTCACCCTAAATGCATATACCCCGCTCCGTTCCATCGGGGGTTAAAAGAGCATCACAGAACTGAGTTCTGAATGAAAGTCATACCAGATGTTAACAATTTACGACACAAGGGTGGCGTGGCCGCCACTGCCTGGTTTATTTTTACACGGACTTGTTGGTAAGATTCTTTGGTATTATAAGATGTCTATATTCCCAGGATGATGCAACCCTCGGTGAATAGAGGCCCATTGAGGCTCTGCCTATTGCGGGGAAAAAGGCGTATGTTTTATGTACTTTATATATATGAAACCGAAAAGCAATTCGGTTCACATATAAGACTACGCCTTTTCCCCCAAAATACCTAAAATTCCCCGGACATATTTTCCGGTTAGAAAACTAAATTAAGTTCCTTAAACTTGCGATTTCCCTTTTCCTGGAATGCTGTGATTCATGCAGCTTCCAATAACAAGTGTCTTCATTGTATATTGTTATTAGTTCCACGCTTGACTTACTCTCAACTAATTCTTGGAATAGATTCTTCACCCTCTTCCACGTTTTAATGGTAGATGCTATTATTCTTTAAATGAATACTTACTTACAGGGATTTTAAATTATATTTTTTATTGATAAAGGTAATTATTGACATTTTATTTTATATTATTACTCGATAACAATTATTTTAAAACGTTTTAATTGTTATAACTTTTGAAACTATCATGGTTATGTACATAATTTTCACTAGAAACGGGATATTTACCATGATTTTTGAGTTTTATATGTTCCCGATATTTCGGCACAGTTGCATGCGCCATGATCACGGGAGAACTGACTAAAGAACAACATCGGGAACATATAAAACTCAAAAATCATGGTAAATATCCCGTTTCTAGTGAAAATTATGTTTTAATTGTTACCTACTCATGTGAAAATTTAAATTTGCATGCCTAGTAATAAGGTAGAACATAAGGACTTCACCTAGTTTAAGAACTTTATACAATGTTCTGGCAAATAAATTATCTTATCTTATCTTAATTTGGCACACCACATTGTAGTTCCTGTTCCTATGGCAATCAATACCACCTTATTACAAGCTTTTATTTAACTTGTAATGTATGTATGTTTGTCTGGGCGGAATCCGGGTGAAATCTTGCAACTGAATTTTAAAGCAGTTATCCTCAACCGATTGAGCTGAAGTTTGGCATACCTATCAAGTTCCGATAACAATACAATATGATGGTGACAGCGAGCTGATCTGATAATGGGGACGGAAGGTGGACAACGAAACTCCTCGATGGACTGGCCGTGTTTAGGCTTATGTTGATCAACACACGGTTACAAACAGTAATTGTATAAAAGTATGTATTGAAAAATATATTTTTCACAAAAAACTTATTTTTATGTGATTTAAATGATAGCACCCTTCTGCTTTATTTCCCTATAAGAATGCATTACCTCATAGCTTTACCCTAATGCGCCTTATGCGGCATAAAGACCATACTACCCTGAGTAAAATATAAAGATGAAAAGTCTTAGCTTAAAGTAGTGAGCACTTATGACTTATTTGACTCATTTATCATAATGAATAGTTAGTGCCTTTAATTTGTATGTTTGTGTCATAAACTAATGTTTACTAGGAACTTCCAAGTAAAAGGGAATTGTACTTTATTTGTTTCCTTTAGCTAGCTATAGGTTCTCTGTTAGGGCTTCTTCTATACACAACAGTATAAAAAACCGGCCAAGTGCGCGTTGGACCTCACGCTTTTAGGGTTCCGTCCCAAATGTAGCAGTTATAATTTGTACAAGTTTAGTTAACTCATACACAAAAGTACTTGTACTATTATTTACTCTGTGGCAAAAGTAACTTTGTTGGTAATAGAAATATTATATAATTCTCGAAATGTTTGAAGTTATCTAAAATATTAATTTTTATTGATAAAACATACATAATAAGTACATACATTTACGAAAGGAAGTTAAAAAAACAGTGTAACAAAATAAAAAAATAAAAACCTACTTGGACGATCTCTCATGATTTTGTTTTCCATTACTTTTGAAAATAAAATATACAGTCTTACTCTAACTGAAAGGCTCGAAAAATTATGCCATAAATGCTGGAAAAGGTATTTTTTTTTCAGGCCCTTTTTTATTGATATCTGTTGATAAAGCGGCAATATAAATATACACTGAAAATTTCAACTGTTACGGTTCATGAGATACATTTCGCTGACAGACGGACGGACAGCGGAGGCTAAGTAATAGGGTCCCGTAGGCACCCTTTGGGCACGGAACCCTAAAATAGGCTATGGCATCATGACCTAAGAATGGTCATTAAATCATTATTCCCATTAACGCTTTTTGCAGGGTGTGATTCGTGATTGATTACGAGTTTAATTGAAGAATCAACAATCCTAATCAATTGTATGGAAAAGTGATGTAATTAATGGCCACAGTGAGTCAGTCGTGGTAGTCGTGACAGGTGGTGGGTAATGTGACTAAGACCAAAGAGTTTATTCGTTAAGTTTTATAATTACAGGCAAGTGGCCGTGGATCAATGTCAGGGGCGGCTGAAGGCGTAATGTGTTTCGTAATGTTTGGGAGAACCTACAGGCACATGAGACTTTTCATCCGTTGGCGGGCACAGTGCAATGTCACATAGGACGCGTCCTAGGTGGACGTGACCTATGTGGTAATGCATTGTTAACGCAGAGGTTACCGCTTAACATCAGGTGGGCTATCTGCTTCTTACGTCATTCATGCAGTTACAAAAATGGACGTTCGTTATCTCTACGTATCACTGGTCCTTTCTTGGTCACTCTGACTTAGGTATGTTATCCACACTGGTGTAACCATTGGTAACAGAACCAGTGTGGCGAACTGAATCAGTGCGCTTAGCAGGACAGCTCCTTTCATACGCAAATGTCATTGAATTAGTGAGATGGGTGTCGGGTATACTAAAGGCGCTTATACAAGAGCTGGCCCAAACGTTGGGCCTTGGCCTTTAGTATATAGTTTTTTTTTTTTTTTTTTTTTTTTTTTAATATAGTTAATATGACTGTCACATTACACATACCTACATAGTCCTGAGCCCACACTAGGATACCCAGTGTAGTGGATATCAGGAACTACGATACCATAACACCCAGACCCGGAACAAATACATATTTGCAATCATACAAACATTTTCCCGCTGTGCAAGAGGCTGTCAAGGCAGCATTGGTGATACTGTTTACACGTTGGCCCAACTGCCAGCTTTTGCCAAGGTAAAAACACACCAGCACCGTCGACCCAAGCCCGAAAACTGAGCGCTTGGCCAACGTATGAACGCACTTGGCGCATTGGAACCAAAACATTGAGTTATACAAATTATATATTTGGAACTTTCGCGATCAGTTAAATATGACACAAAATGTCATATTTTTGCCCAGAGAGTGGGAGCACACTAGAGCCCAAGCAATTGTGATTTTTACTTAAAATATCAATTAGTGTGACTATAGTATGAATGTAAGATTGAGTAGTTCCTGTGTATGATCCATAGAGATTGATCCATTGTAGTTTGATGGTCCTGTTTGATCCATTAACATTTTTAGACAACTTTCAAATTCCTGTTCCTGTTCCTGTTTCCCTTGTCGATTTTGTTAGTGAAGTACAGTCGGCGTAAAAATAATAAATCTCGAATGAAAAATCTCGTACCAAAAATCTTTAAAGAAAAATATTTAATAATAAATATACAGTGAAAAAAGTCGAACGAAAAATCCTAGCCTGTAACTTCACACTCCCTGCTACCCAAAATAGATGAGCCATGTTTTGAAAAGCAACTTTTAGTGTTGGAAACATATGGACTGATAGTAAAAAGTTGGATTCTTTTGTGGTTTATCAAGTTTTGTTTGAGTGTTCCAAATGACAGGATGAGATACTAAGAAAATTTATAGGGGTTACATCTGTTTTTTGGGTGGTCTTTGGTGTGATTAATTTAGGCTTACTCTAAAAGAACATTATCCTTATTACCCAACTGTGGAAAAGACGAAAGGAAGGGTTATTTTTTCAGCCTATGGTATGTTTTTATTTACGTAACTTCCACCTTAGCGTCTAAACTACTCATCCGATTTTGATGCATAACGTATCAATCGATTCGTTATTAAGGTCCGGGTGACATACACACATACATACACAGACACATACCTTTTTCCCCGAAGGGGTAGGCAGGCGTATCTTATCACAGTGGTTTGCACCATCGTGGAAAATGGACGTGACATGGGGTGAGCTCATCGCCGCCATTGTTTTCCACGACTGAATCAGCCAACGCTTTTTTCCAGCACATTCCATAATAAGCTAGCAGCCAGGACAAATCTTATACCAACGAATCTTATCAACAAGTCCGGGTAATACCAACGAATCTTATAAACAAGTCCGGGTAATACCAACGAATCTTATCAACAAGTCCGGGTAATACCAACGAATCTTATCAACAAGTCAAGGTAAACTCTTTATTAGTACATAACAGATATATATATAACATACAGAAATATAACAAGTAATTAACAACACGGTATTATCGCTTATAGTGTTTTTTTTTTCAGACAACCTTAGGATGGAGAGGACAATTATGGAACTATGGGACAGTGGTACTTATCATCTTGACAAAATATACAAAAATGAAATGATGAAGATGATGAATCATCTATGTATTGGTAAGAAAACATAATGTGCATATACCTGCCTAAATGTAAGGCAGGCTAGGACCACTATAGAGGATGTTATCACATGCATGATTCAGGTGGAGAATGATAATTAATAATTTTTTGATAATAGCATTCCTTCATTCCTCTGGTGATGTTATGCTATTAAACGGCTACAACAATGGATATTGTGACAGTGACAAGCAATGATGAAAGGTAAATAGCATGCTTAGTTGTTAAAACATTATAGTACCCATCTCCATACCTAAATCAGTCATCACACGATTCAAAGTTATATACAAACTAGAAACACGCCCCGGCTTCGCACGGGTAGTGTTGGGATTCCTACTACCTCCTGTCCCAACTCCCCATCTATCCACACATCAGATACAAAAATCTGCTACAGTTATTCCCCCTAAGTTATTTTTTAAAATGGAATTATTGGTGTTTTAGTAAGGATCCCTAATTTTTTTGAAAATATAATATACCCTATGTCACCCAGGGATACTGTAGCTTCCCAACAGTGAAAGGATTATTCAAATAGGTTCAGAAGTTTCGGAGCCTATTCAATGCAAACAAACAATCAAATCTTTCCTCTTTATTATTTATTAGTAGGTAGGTATATAGATTAATTATAACTAGCAAATGGCCTGCTCGACGATTGATAGATTACCTAACAAGCGCACTTTACTATTAGTAATGTGTGAATAATTGATCCCAATTGTTTTGATTACGCAATTGGTTTTAATTTAAAATAACGTGTTTTAAGGGCCGCACAGCTGCCGATTCGGCTGAGGATCTCTAAACTATCTCGACAGAGCTTACGTATTTGAGCCATTCGGGGTCGACACAGGGTCCGCGGGATAACGGGGTTCTTCGCGTTTTCAAAATTCTATTAGGGCGTCTGGTCGAAGCAACTCGTGACCCGAGAGCTGGCTCATATCAGGCTCTGTTATGAGCCTCTTGTTTTCTCTATGATCTCTCTAGACCCTCGGTTGACCGCGATCTCACCTGTTGGTAAGTGACGATGCGGCCGACGTTGGAGCACGAAGGTCTAGAAGGCACCTATTCACAGAGACCCATATTATAGTTTTCAGGAAAGATAGACGACGGCAACTTGTTCCATTCATTAGCAGTTCGCATTACAAAGGTGGAACTGAAACGCTTAGTGCATTGGTATTGCCATTACCATGCATCTAGTAGTGCTTTGGATCAGTTGAGCTACCTTTAGATCGTTTGTAATGTCTTTAAGCAGCTCAATTGTTTTAGTATACTTTAAAAAAAAAAGTATATACTACATGTAATTAAGGATTATATGAAGTTATAAAAAATAATGAAATATTTGAAACTGAAATTGTTAGATCCAAAGTACTAAAAAAGTTCTGTTTATTTTAGATTTTAGAACCAGATTAAGGAGGAAGAAGTAAAATATTAGTACGTATATAGGTATTCAATTTTTAAATTAATCCAAAATTATTCGAACCAGCGGGACTCAAAACTCGCAACTTCGCATCGGCAGTGCGTTAACTAATAGATAACGCTCTGGCGACTGAAATATAATCTTAACAAAAATAAACCGATAGTATGGTATTGATAAAGAAGGCAAATAAAATGTTCCCAGACATTCCAATAGGTACAATCAGATTCTTTAGCTGTAACATATTCTTAAGACCTACTCTGAGGATACCCAGAGCATCACAAATGCAAAATTCAGTTTTGGTGTTTTGAGGTTTTTATGTGACGATTTGTTTAGGTAATGCATTGTTACCTATGGACTGAAATTACGATGCTGTTCAGAAATTCAATCAAACTAAAAATTAAAAATAAAGAATTTACGGTTGGATTAATTGGGCCTTCTAAAGAATTGGGCACATTCTTCTGCTGGTCTGGCAATGACTCATATTTGTGAATGTTCATGCTAAATTGCTTGATTAAGTTTTAACAAAAGTCTGTGATAGATTTCTACAGAATCCCTAATCGTTAGTTTCTAAAATGGTATATTCCAAATTTTTTATCATAATTGGAGCACTAAAATTGTCTTTTTTTTTGTGGAAAAAGTCTTCAATCACAATAAAATATTAAACTTAGGTACACCATTTTAATTGTAACCTATGATGATGCAGGGAGTTTCTAATTTTATTCAAAAATTCAATCAAATAAGTAATCATGAATAATTTTTGTTTTGGTTAAAGATATAGTTTTCAAAACATGTTTCAATTAAATTAGTTGGACTGATTGGAACCTTGAGCTGATCAAGATGAGCCCAACACTGCCAGGCTACTATTAGTTATCAAGGAGTTACATTGTCCACCTTGTGTCTCCATCATTAGATCAGCTCACTGTCACCATAATATTGTGTATGTTGTTAACAGAACTTGACAGGTATCAAAACTTCAGCTCAATCGTTTGGAAGGAACATATTTATTATTCATTTGCAAGATTTGACCACATTCTGATAAAGTAAGTTAAATAAAAAGCTTGATAAAACCTTATGGTGTGGATATATATGTGAAATGTGGTGCATTAAAACCTTTTTTATCCACAATCTTTATCAAAATATCTACAAAAACATATAAGTTTTTTTTTTTTTTTTTTTTTTTTTATACTACTTGGGTGACGGATCAAGCAAGAGGCCCACCTGTACTTCCCCGGACGAACTCTTTCACAAAAAAGCTCTACTACTACTAATGTTAATCTACATAATATAAAAACATGTCCACTTCTTTTCAAAACTTTAAAAGAAACAACTTAAAATGTAAGGAATAAAATTGCAAAGTTAAACTGTTTTACAAATACAAATACAAATATATTTATTTCGTCAGAATTTTAGGTAGGTACAAGACAGTTCTTATTTTATAGGTTCTTTTTTTAGGGTTCTTATTATTTTTTCGTAGTTACAAGCATTTTTCTCTTAAACTTTCAATCATAAGATGTTTTTATTAGTAGTATATTAAATAATACAACGCCGAAAGGTCCTTCTTTTTATTTTTGAAAATTGTTTTCCTAATGTTTTTTAAATCAATAAAACCGTGATTAACGCTCACTTTTCGTTTAGCGAGCGCTATTCTGTCACGTGTGTTGATTAGTTAGATAGTGACAAAATTTGGCATCCATCGACGCCTTAATACCTATACAACATTGCCGAGGCATAAAAGCTTCTTAATGTGAATACCTCTCAGGTAGAAGAGGTATCAAAAAAGCTGTGATACTTTGAAACAATAGTTCTAATTACTAGGTGCTAATGACATCCTGTAGAGCTTTTAACTGATAAGAAACATCGTAGATAAAAAGGTCACAGTACAGAATAAAGACTGTTTGCAGGATGTTTGCTAGACACTTGATAGTAGATTAAGAATTATAACAAGAAGAGAATTACATTTATAAGCTTAAAAAATCTGTTGTTGATAGTTTGTATATGAGATGTACTTTTTTTAACAGAAAATACTACATCCTAATAGTATAGTCCTAGTAGTACCTACTCATGCACACTGTCTGTGCTCATTTATTTAGGTACAGCTCATTCACCATAAGATGGCACCTGCGTTATACTCTTAGTCTGTGTCCTCTGCCTTGGGAATAGCATCAACCATAGAAAAATAAATACCTACTGAGCCTATTTAAGAAGTAATAACTTACCTAAATAGGCTCACACTTGCACTACTTTAATCTACAATGAGGATATCTTCAAATCTCTATCTCCTACCTATGAGGTAGTCACAGTTTAAACCAAATTATTTATTTAGGTTGTGCCCACTTTCTGCTATTCAGTAATTTATCCCATATACCTATGTGAAACGTTGCAGTTCAATGTTCTGAGAAAACTATGTGTTAACTAGAAATCATTGATTGTGCATGATTTGAAATAATCTAGTACTCGTAGTTACTGCTAGTCCATGCAGAAATATGATATTGATGAGGCAGACATGACGAGGTGTATAGCAACTAAATTAATTGGATCAAAGTGTGTCAATGCTCCGAACCAGGTGCTCATCAGTATGCATGTTGGATAGTACTGCACATTGGAATTGATTTGTGGCACAGTTTTCTAGGACACCAATTATCTAGGTAGTATAAAAGTATACCATACAACACACAGCCCCGCTATGATACGGCCTTCTATCTAATCAAACCAATCAAGCCATGGATGCTTCCTTGGATACTAATATTTGATGTTATCATGATCACAATAAATTCTCATCTCTCCACTTGCAGCGAGATAGGACGCCTTTATATTTAACGCTGAGGCTGGCAGGGCCCTTGTCATGCGTTGTCACAAATTTTAGGTCAAAGTGGGTCAAAGTACGATGAACTTGAATGCGCTTTACTCACCGTAAAATTCTTATTGCCGGCACTTGCTTTGCTTCCCAGCGGAATGCGTGGAGCAGCCTGGGCCCGCATTCGCTAGGAAAGCATTAACCACTGTTTTATGCACGTTTCGAAAGTTTCCTCAGTGGAAACCGGCCACGACAACAATCACTGGTCACAGGTAGTCACAGCTGGCTCCAAAGCATTCAACCTGGCCGTACCGTACTCAACAAACACCACCACCTCTTCGATAATCCAATGTTTTGAACAAAAGGCACTGGAATCCGTGTGATGCACTTTACAACTTGTTCACTAGGGCACTGTTCACTCAGGTAATTACTATAAGTTTGGCGAATGTACAGGTTCACACGCGGACTCCCATGTAAACAAATTCGATTCTTCAATAAAATAACAAGCAAATAGAGAAAGAAACGTCGGTCACAGCGCAAAATCCGAAAAACACAAGACGCGCAGCTGGCTGGCGGTTGCCTCTCGCTCGAGTGCGGGTGTGAAGGCGGGTGTGGGGGGCAGACCGACCGCTCCTACCGCGCGCCCTCTATCCTTCCCGCCTCGTCTCGCACTCGCAAGTCATTTCATTTCATTATTATTATGTGCTTCGTTCATTTTATTTTGATGTTGCGTCTGCACTTACTATCCGATCTGCATAAGTTGGTGCGCGAAACATAATGACATGATCTGTCAGATAAATAGGTAGGTACCTACAACATTCCCTATGGTTTATGAACGGAAGATTTCTTCTTCCGTGGCTTTAGGGTAGGTAGGTAGTAGGTACCTAAGTACATGCTAGTACCTAGGTTTTTCTTTGCCACATCCTGTCCCAGTCAGTCCCAGTGGCTGGCCCACTGATTGGCCTATGGACAAATGGGCAAGGCCCATGAGCTGGCCGAGGATAGGGTTAACAGATACAAATATGAGATTACCTGACAAAATGCCTGAATTTTCACTAGATTTCCTGATTTTTGTTTACAGAGAATATAAAACTCATTATTATTAGATAAGTATAGGTAACTCAACTTCATGTTGTTTACCCATTTGTTCCGACGTTTATCCGAATAGCTACCTAGGTAGGTACATTTTATTTTTAAATGGAACTACCTATGTTACTGGCTGGCTGGAACAAGTCAATAGTGATTCAAATTTTTAAAAAGATGTAGATAGGGTACCTAACTTCTTTTAAGGCTTCATAAGAGAGATTTTTCCAAAGTCTACCTTCACTCACAGATTAGCGAGACCAAAGATGCCCACTATGGAATCTATAGTTACCTACTCTACATTTAAACCAACACCTTACACCTCCACTGGCTGAGTCTTGAGATCTAGGTACCTACTATAGGTACCTACCTACCTACTAACAATAATATCTAAGTAAAGATCTACACATAGACATAAGTATATAGCACTGATGGATGGAGGGAGCTTCTTCCCCTTGTCTGTGAGCAAAATCTACGGAAGCAAACTATGGTAAACGTACCTAACATAAAAAAACTGCATGTGTTCGCGGAATCGTTCATTGAAGTGGACGAACTCACGAATAAGTTATACCTATCTAGATATCGCACGCGGTTATGGAAAATGTATAAACAACCAGCTGCATTGCGTTCAATCTTCGTTGAAAGCACGCGCACGCGCACCGATGTGGTTGGCCTTCGCTCGCTTGCAGAAATCTGTCATACACCGAGTATTTTCGAAAAATACCATTTCGCACGGCATACTTTCGGGCAATTTGCGTGAAAGTATTCTTTCATTGGTGATCTATCAAAAGTTTCTCCTTTACCATTAGCCGGATAACCACCCCCGTTGGCCTGTAATTACATTCAGTCGCCGGCAGATGAGTAAATGCCTTAAATTCTGGGTTGTAGGGAAAGTGAAGTGTTAATGCGACACTTACGACAACTTGATCATAGTATTTCGTTCCTTTCTACTGGTGAACTGGGAAGGGATTCTGCGAAATGCATCTGACCCCAATATATGTTGTAATTGGCCATTCAATTAGCGGTGATATCACGTATTTGCCTGTGAGCTAAGCAAGCAGCCGTGTTAGACGTGAGATGGTACGGAACATCTGTCTCTGTTTTTGCTGCAACAATACGCTTTTACCCCAATTCACGGAACGGATGTAGGGTGCGGGTATGGTGGGTGCGTCCTTGAGAGCGATTGGAACCGGAAATTTATATTCCATTGAGTAGTGACGTTCTATTTTTGTGGTAGTACTAGTAATGACACAAAATACAAATAAGTTGGAATATTTTCTTCAATATTTTTGAACAGTTAAGCTGGTAGAGTGCTGGCTCTACCGAATGACCCATCTAGTAACATTTCGGATGAGTTTTATTAGGACCAGTTGCTTCTATACACCTAGGTACCGTGTTACTATAAAAATCGAATTATATTTGGAATAGTTGCACAATGTTTTGTCTTTTGCAATACCAAGCATTTTCAAATCAGATTGAAAGAGACAAAACACGGTGTAACTACGCGACAGATATTTTATAGTAGCACGAATTTAGCTACACAATTTGCTTTTTTGAGAGGACAAAGTGGTGCAATAGGCTTGGGAATTGTTCGTTAAGTTATATGATGTTAAAGTTCATTCAGTTCAAACGGATATCCTTTCTATTTTGGTCCAAGGATAAATTTTAGTGGTTAGGTACTGCGTCGTGTTAGTTTAATAGATTATGCACCTATTATTTCACCTCTGTCAACATGCTATTGTTTGAAATAGCCATTCAACTCTCAGCCTTTATTTCAATCAATATCTAATTACCGATACTTAGGTATGTGATTAGCACACTACAATAAGTAGGTAGGTACCTACTAAAATAGGCCTAGGTCCTACATAAAATTGATCCAGTGTTATGCATAGGTACTAGGTACCTATTCATGAGAAAAATGTCGAGAATTTTAGAACGCAATCTCAACTAAAACAGTGTGGGTGTAAGTAAAGAGATAGTTTGTCATTGCCCAAGAACCAAGCGGCAGTGCTACTTGTTGCTATCGTGTAATCTGTGTTCTCAAGTACCCACTAGGTGTATTTATACCTTTAGAAGTTGCATGCCCGACGCGCCTTGCTCAAAATATCGCGTCGCACGGCGACTTCCGTCGATTGAGTCGAACATGTCTTCATTTCCATGGGACACCCGATTACGTCATTCTGGAATATCTGATTTATACCTCATTTTAATTCCAAAATAATGCCAATAAATTATTTACTCCTAGAATGTATCTGCAATATGTCCGTGCTACTATAAAACGCGAAATTATCATTGGATTAGTTACACTGTGTTTTGTATTTTGCAAGCAGTTTCAAACTCATACATAAAAAGTTTAATCCTAATTTGGATTTTCATTAATTCAAGTCGATTAAATTTTGTTTTAGATAGGTACTAATATCTAGACCTGTGGTCAGTTTCCCGTTAAATTGTATATAATCAAATCAGACTAGCGTGGGTTATATGATTTCCATATACGAATCTTTAACTCCGTGTGATTTATAAACTATATAATTTTAGAAGAAACAGACACTTTAAGGGTTTGGTTATTAGTGTATTGATAAATGTGTACAACATTTAATGGAGTTGGATGAGATAAACTCTAAAATATTAACGAACGTTTGTATGCAGAGGGCTCAAGTGCTCTAGCGATACACTCTTTGGGATAGCGTACCTAGAGGTATAGAGGTACGGAGGATCTGAAATATGTAAAGCGATGTTTATTCAAAGTATTGGTTTATAAATACGAGTACAAGCTACGTATCTAATCGTTGAAGCCAGTGAGTCAACTTGGGTGCAGCGCGACGCTGTGTCATTTTATGATAACCCAACCATCGTATCGCCGTCAGCGTCATCGTAAATGAACCTAAATAAAAGCTCTATGTCCTTTCACTTTACGTAAATCATAATAAATTGTACGTCTCTCCTTTTTATTTTCAAAAGTTTCTGTCACATAATTCCGTGGGTTTATGGAAACGTGCGCCCACGCTTTTTTTCTGGCAACTTTTTATGTGAACATTGTCCTGGGTTTCGGCGGCAGACGATGATTTATCAGACATTTGAACACATTGAGTGGCGGTCCTTTTGTTTTAGTTAAGTATTCTGTTTTTGTAAGTGCTTGATTTTGGGACTTAAGTGACTTAATTCTTTGGTATTTTATTGACGTTAAATCACTTTGAGAGGGTCCCACGGGTCCAAGTGGATTAAGTACGAAGGTCCGCTGTCTGCATTGTTGTTAGTTTTTTAAGGCCAAGGCAAGAGATTCTCACTCTACGAAATAAGGGTAACTTCACAAGGCGAGTGATAGCATATCGGACTTTGATTAGCCTAGTCACAGAATAAATAATAGTACATGCCTAGTAAAACGTTACCTACATTAGCCAGTGCGAAAGCATCTCGAGTCAACATCCCTCCTAAAGTGCCTTTGATACGGTAAGCCATAATCTTTGCTTTTTTATAGACAATCAAAGGCCATATAGCAGGTGGGGTTCGATTTTTGGAATAATCATATCAATCTTCCTTACCAGCAGGTGAGATCGTGGTCAAACAAAAGCATATCAAAGTTAAAAAAAATAATGCAGGCCTGATAGCGAATTTAATCAACGATCTATGTAATAGATATTTCACAATCATTAAAATGACAAAATAAAATAAAGGTAACTTACACTATTATTCAAACCTAAAATATATGTGAAAACAATAAAATCTAAATTGATCAACTGGATTTATTCCTGAGGATAGTATTTATGTCCTTGTTTGGGTGCTTTAATAATGTTATACTGCGAGGAAATATAATTGTAATACTTGGTAAACTGGGGGTGATGTAAGGCTCATGTAAGTATTATGGTAGTCTAACTGTGCGATACCTATAGTTAAATGTACGATATTATTTATCCTTTGCCGTGTATCTACGCTTCACTCATTAGGCCACGATAAAACGGACGATGTTTATAGCAAATCTTTGGTTTATGGTGGATACTTCGCTGCTAAAGTCAAACATCGAAATTCTAAGCCATCTATTATTTATCATCATTTTAGTAGTAGTAGAGCTTTTTTTGTGAATGAGTTCGTCCGGGGTAGTACTACCACCATACCTATTTCTGCCGCAAAGCAGTAGTGCTCGCATTGCTGTGTTCCGGTTTGAAGGGTATGGTTGCCGGTGAAATTACAGGCACATGAGAGTTTCATATTTATGTCTCAGGGTGGCGGGCGCAGTGCAGTGTGCCACATAGGATGCGTCCTAGTTGGACGTGAGTCGTGACCTATGTGTTAATGCACTGTTCATAGGCAGAGGGTACCGCTTAACATCAGGCGGGCCATCTGCTTGACCCGTCATACAAAGTTTTATTTTTAAAAAAAAAACGATTTCCTGATCATCAAGCAATGCACGAATAAATAACTGTTTGGCTTTGACGAGGATCGTTTTAATATTTTTAAATAGGCCGGTGGACTTAAAATCGGTAACGCATTTCCAGTAAATCACTCAACCAATTATAGGGGTATTAGCGAATTGAATACCGTATATCAATAGGGGGCATTGTTATGGGGCACGGCGGCGGTACGGCCCATTTAACCTGCGTTATCAATCGCATCGCGTCGCTGCCACTTGGGTCAACGATCTAGGTGCACCATTGTTGTTGTTTGTCAGACCTCCTAGAAGAGAAGTTGACTTATGGAGGGAATAATACACTACGAATGTGTTAGAATAGGCAAGCACCATTGTGGTATTAAAAAAAAATAGTTTATACACGGGCGCGATTGCGTCTGATTAGCCTGCGACCGGCCTGCGACATAATAATATTATTGTTATACCGGCTTACGTTTTTTTTTTTTTTTTTTTTAAATCTTTGGTAGACCTTTTTTTATTTGACCACGATCTCTCCTGTGTCTCCCATATTCTGTGTACTATTATTTATTCTGTGATTCTGTGGTTATCTGTGGTTATACAATGCCCTCTATGTGTCTGGCTCAGTCTGGCTGAATAATTGTAAAATCTCGGAAAAGGATTTATTGTTTGTTCCGTGGGATAAAGATGAATTGAAATTGACTCGCCCGTCTCCCCGCCATTTTCGAAAAGTTGTAGGTAGTCTACTTTTATTTTATTTATTTTCCTAGTGTTTATTTGAGTTATTTTGGTGGCATTTATTTAACCAATGTAGCTTGTTTAGAGCACAAGTGTAGTGAAATTAAATGGAAGCGCATTGCGTGACTTTTAAAATTGGTGGTTGTCTACCAAAATTTTAGTAAAACGGCCACCGTTTTACTCTGTAAAACTCCTGTTCTAACGCGACTAAACCTAGATAGAATAACCTATAGGTATCTACCTATAATCTTTACTATTGCTAAAGCTCTGCTAAGCATTGGTCATAGGTTCTTTTACACTTTTTGATTGAAAGAGAGAGCGAACCCACATACTTATCTGACTAATTTAAAAGGATGAATGAGTGTTTTTTTCTCAAACTGGTAGTTAATTATGCAATAATTTATAAATTCCTTACTAATTATGGGTTGTTTGTAGAGACGAAAATAATTAACGGTTACTTAATAATGTATTTTTATGGTTTCTGAACCAAGGCGTGGCTCCCACTTTTACTCATAAATATTACCTGTTTATGATACGCATTTAATAGCGTTCATATATGCAGGTGCATAACCTACCTAACATGTGTACAAGTACTTACTTATACCACAGATAAAATAATACTATACTAGTACCTATACCTATCAGATAACGGCATCCTATGAGCTAGGTACCTATGTTTGACAGACGCAGATAGTTTCGTAAAAAAATAATTAAAATTCACATTCTAAATCTTTATTTCAGGCTTACTGAGATATGTACTAAACCTAAACAGTAAGCCCATATCAATATAAATACCTTAGAAACTAACATATATATATATAATCACTTTGTTTATAACTTAATCTAACACACGTCGCGGCACGGGGATCAAGTAACAGGCGGCCCTTGAACCGCTGGAACTTCACCCCTTTCGGCCAAAAGTCAGAATAATGGAGAATAATGGATTTTGGAATAATATACATATACATAGAAACGCACTTTTTTCCCCGAAAGGTTAGGCAGAGCCTTAATAGGCCTCTTTTTACCGTGGGTTGCACCATCGTGGGAGTATAGACGTGACAAGTGGTGAGCTCACCGTCACCTTTGCATCCTGCGACTGACTCAGCTAACGCTTTCATCCAGTAATAACACATTCCTTAATAAGCTAGAGCAGCCAGGACACATTTTATATCAACGTTGGTGCAACCCACGTGAAAAGAGGCCCAGTTGAGGCTCTGCCTACCCTTTCGGGGAAAACGCAAGTGTCTACGTATGTATGTAAATCTTAATCTTACTTACAAGTCCAGGCAATCCCTTAGTCAGCTTTTACGTCATCCACGGGAGGAGACGGAGGAGTCTATTCTTAGGGCAGACACACCACAGTGGATTATGGAAATAATCGACCCGCAGTAGACTTCTATAGGCTGATGTTGATGTTGACCTTCTTGGTAGAAATGCACCTGTCAGAAATTATATTTTGATTTCATAGGATGCCATGGTACTTGCCTTAAATGGCAACAAACAAGTCAGGAGATGGTAGAGAGAGTTTCCATGCTCAGAGATCATAATGTCACGCTCATATGCAGTTGTGAAACACCGGTTATTGTCTAAAATCTCCAACTAAACAGACGGAATAGCTTCGAAATCAGAGCTAAGACTGAAATAGCTGGCTCACTCCACGTTTTATTTTTTATGTTTTATACAACTTGACGGAAAAATCAGTTGGCCCACCTGATGTTAAGCGGTACCCTATGCCTATGAACAGTGCATTATCTCATAGGTCACGTTCATCTAGGACACGCCCTATCTGGCATTGTATTGCGCCCGTCACCCTGAGACAAAGATGGACAGCCTCATGTGCCTGTAATTTCACCGGCACACATACCCTTCAAACTGGAACACAGAAATGCGATCACTACTGCTTTGCGGCAGAAATAGGTATGGTGGTAGTACTTCCCCGGACGAACTCTTTCACAATAAAGCTCTACTACCGACAAATAATTACAATGTAATCTCATGCAACCTAATTTGTTCACACGACTGGGTTTCCGATCTGCCTCGTATTCGTATTGGTACTAACAGTCAATACAACATACATACATAGACACCACGCCTTTTTCTTCGAAGGGGTAGGCAGAGTCTCAAAGGGCCGCTTTTAATAGTGGGTTTGACCATCGTGGAATATAGACGTGACAAGTGGTGAGCTCATCGTCACCATTGCTTCCCACGATTGACTTAACTAACGCTTTCTTCCAGTAATAACACATTCTCTAGCAATCTTGCAGCCAGGACAAATATTATACCAACAAGTTTTATTAGCAAGTCCGGGTAAGCACTTAGTCGGCTTTTACGACATCCATGGGAGGAGACGGAAGGGTATTTTCTTAGGCCGGAGACCACGGCAAAACAAGATTTGATTAGAAACGGACTTGTTAGTATTTTGTGCCAAAATTAGAATATTTTATTCACTTTTACTACACCCATTATATCGAGCTTGGCCGCATAGGAAAGCTCAAAGTTGCGCAGCAGGCTATGGAGAGAGCTCGGCCTGGAGTTTCACTACGTGAAAGAATCCGGAATATGGAGATCCGTATGAAGAACCAAGGTCACCAACATAGGTCTCAGAAGTAAGTTGAAGTGGCAATGGGCAGGCCATATGGTGGGTAAGAAAGGTTCTCGAGTGGCGACCACAAGCCGGACGACTTAAGAGAGGAATGCATCCTTTCGATGATGTACCAAAGACATTGTAGAGGTCGCAGGAAGGCGGTGGACGGTAGCGGCTCAAGAACATGGCATTCTATGGGACAGGCATATGTCCAGCAGAGGACTTCTGTAGGCTGATGATGATGATATTGAGCATGGACGACCTCTGTGGCTGATGGGTCGCTGGCGACTCAGGAGGTTGCGGGTTCGATTCCCGCCTCAGAACAAATATTTGTACGATCTGCAGATATTTCTTCAGCGTGTTCTGGGTATTTTCTATGTATAATAAAAAATATCTATATATGTAATGTATTGTATTAAGTATATCAGTTATCTAGTACCCATAACACAAGCTCTGCTTAGCTTGGGGCTAGATAATATTGTGTGAACAATCCAGCATGTTTTTGTCTTTTAACCAGATTGTATCTTTCTAAGCTGTGCTTTGAATGCACTCTCAAGACATTCGTGCGAATTAAAATGCGTCTCATTAGGCAAAGAAAATGTCAGCTTTTACATCCGAAAGTTCGCCGCACACAATAGCCTCACGATGACACTCGGTCTTCTTATCTCATTGCTGACTCATCCCATACAATCCCTCTTAATTACTATAATTCGTAGTCAAAGTGAAAGTATTCTGGATTAATCACACGATCTATAGCCGCAAGTTCAATGCCTCGATTATGTATGACTAGTAAATTATATTTTTTAACGTGAATGGTCAGGTGGGTGTTACGAGCCCGTAACGACTACGTAAGAGCACGTAAGATGTTAGAAAACAAGAAAGCTAACTTGCTTGACGTATTTTTATCAGCGTCAAATTGTCAAGCGATCCTCTATCTAAGTTCCGGTTGCAATAACTTATTGCATTAATTGAAATGTGTACTTATGTCGTAATTAGCATCTTAGCGCAAGAACAGACCAATTCAAGGCTCGAAATGATTGGGTACTGACGATCAGTGAATGTACTGTACATTTTTTATTGAAGCAGGTATGTAATCGAGATATTAATGAGCGATAAGTGAATAGCATTACCACACTTGCATGACTAATCAATTGGAGAAATGGCGGGCGCGATTGTCCCGGTGAACACGAGAACGACCCATGTAGAGGCATAGATATGAAAAGAATCACAGAGCATGAAATACACATAAATATAATTAAGTTTTTATAGTTCTGTCTGTCGGTCTGTATGTGCCTACACTAATTCATATAAGTTCTACAGGGTTTGACTGTGGTACTTGTACTTATATTTATTCTGTGGTACAGGGTCGGAGAAATGTGTCGGGCACTAAGTTAAGACCGCCCATTGTACTTCCATAGCTAATTATTTTTCTGATTGTTTTTAATGTGTTATTTTTTACGTCGTGTGCAGTAAATCTATCTATCTATCTACCATAACTGCTTTAGTCCTTGTTCTGAGGACATCACAGAATCACAGTGTATGAAGTTGCTGTTATGTATTTCTGACTGACGGTCTGTACTATGACATGAGATCAACAGGGGCGGATGCAGTACGGTTTTCAACTATTATACAGGATGAATTTAGCGAGTATGGTTTTGTTTTTCTTACCATACGTCTAGCTCGCTGAGTAGGTAGATACACAGTTAGTTTGATTAGTAAGCTACAGCGATAATGTCTAGAGTAGGTAAGAATAGAGGTAGAAGAAAACTTTTTGACTTGCTCCTTTCGTATGCCTTCATCATTTCAGTAATCCAATTTTCAATCACTTGCTATGTCTGACTGAGCTGAAATTTGGCATACTTGTTATGTTTTGATGCCAATCAAATAGGTGACAGTGAACTGATCTGAGTGACTTTTTTTTTTTTTTTTAGGCACATGACCCAACTGATGTTAAGCGGTAACCACTGCCTATGAACCGTGCATTACCTAATAGGACACGTCCACCTAGGACGCACCCTATGTGGCATTGCACCGCGTCCGCCACCCTGAGACATAAAGATGAAAAGTCTCATGTGCCTGTAATTTCACCGGCACCCTTACCCTTCAAACCGGAACACAGCAAAGCGAGCACTACTGCTTTGCAGCAGAAATAGGTATGGTGGTAGTACTTCCCCGGACGAACTCTTTCACAAAAAAGCTCTACTACTACATATACTACTATACTACATATACTACTATATAGGATGGATAACGAAACTCCTCGATGATAAATAATAGCTTGGCAAAGTTTAGGCTCATTTTGATCAGCTCACGGTTCCGATCACTAATTTAATAATATAAGTTACTTAAGGTGCATGCTCACGCTTGAGGCGCGATTTTTTTTTTTTGGTATTTTTGGCCATTACAACTCATTAACACTTCTTCAGATAGCGAAAGTTGATTTCGCGTGAACTAGGAGACTTAACACACATGTTTTAATTTATAGTATCTGATAAATATCATCAGTTAAGCTACGATACCCCCAAAAAACACTGTAAAAATGTGTTTAGCATCCACCTTAAACATATTTTAAAGTTACATTACAAGCGTGCGGAGTCGGAGTCGCGTTTAAAAGCTAGTCTAAAATAGAGGCGTAATAAACTGTGTTGTAATACTTGTAAGTTATCGCCTATAATTGCCCCCGTCACAGTGTAATTACTTGCTCTCTCGTAGCCATTTATGGCTGCTTCAAGTTAGAATCTTCGTAATAACTTTGTATCAAACTGTTTGTTTTTATTTTTTATACATTCTCTAAGTCAAGTAAAGTGGCGTAAGAGCTTCTCTCTGATCTGATGGGGACAGATGAAGCATTCGGATGCTTCATCAGTCTCCAACTGGGAGTAATTAATGCAAGGTGGTGAACCAATAGACACACCTCCCTCCCCGAAGGGGTAGGCAGAGCCTCAATGGGCCTCTTTTCACAGTGGGCCGCACCAACGCGGAACATAGACGTAACAAGTGGTGAGCCCCTTGCTTCCCAAGACTGACTCGACCAACGCCTTCTTCCTTCAACACATTCCATAATATTAAGGTAGCAGCCAGGACAAATCTTATACCAACGAATCTTATCAACAAGTCCGGGTAATCCCTTAGTCGGCTTTTACGACATCCACGGGAGGAGACGGTAGGGGTCTATTCTTAGGCCGGACACACCACGTGGTGAACCATATCTTTACCAATATTACAAAATTGAAGCGTGTCCCTGTTTTTAAAATAAATACCAAAAAAAAGTGAAAACTGTTATTTATAAGATGCCTAATAATAAATTAACGTTTACATAATTTTTGATTTTCTGTCTAAATTTTTTGTCACAAATAGGCTCGCCGTGCTTGTTATAGGTACTAGTATAGTATTATTTTATCTGTGGTATAGGTATATCCTTCCTTGATCACATGTCCAACGTCGAGATACCTAACGTCAACGTAAAAAAGTCGTAGACGTAGGTATGCGGATCACAAGTCTTAGTGACGATGGGCGGGACAATTGGCTAGCAGGAATGATGGAAGATGGACCACGGCTATTACGGAATGGTGGCCAAGAGATGCTCGGCGACCAAGAGGCAGACCGGGTGGCCCGATGTTCGGATGACATTGTTAAAGTAGTTGGACAAGAATGAATGAGAACAGCACAGAACCGGAGAGAGTGGCGTTTTAGTGAAGAGGCCTATACCCAGCAGTGGGTGCACACATGCTAAATAGATAGATAGATAGATAGATAGATAGATAGATAGATAGATAGATAGATAGATAGGCTCCAAAGCGACTCAAAGGATTTCTATGAACAGGTAGAGAACTAAATTTATATTGTAATCAGATGAACAGAACATACTGATAAATTCCCTATGAAACAAGCTTGCTGTGAAAGCTTGGTTTGAAAGGTATGGGTACCGGTGAAATTACATGCATATGAGACTTTTCGTCTTTATGTCTCGGGGTGGTGGGGGCAGCGCAATGCCACGTAGGGCGCGTCCTAAGTGGACGTGAACTGTGAGGTAAAGCATTGTTATAGACAATTGATAATTGTTGATTGTTATAGATAGAAAAACCCTTTATTTTAAAACACAGAAAATAAGCTATTTAAAAATTCATATATAAAATCACGGAAGTACAATAGGCGGTCTTATCGCTATAAGCGATCTCTGCCAGACAACCTTGTGATGGAGTTTACCGCTTGACATCAGGTTATCTGCTTGCTCAGTCATTCATTAACATAAAAAAGGTAACGTCTACCTAACTTCCTTCATCACAGCATTCCAATTTATCCTGTACTATATATCTTTTCCTACAGACGACGCTGATGCTTAGATACAAAACAAGGATAACTGTATACGAACGATGATCAAAAAGGTCTTTCATCCTGCTGCTGGGGTTCCTCTTAGCCTTAGAGTCTAAGGGAATCTCGGCCATTGGTACTGAATACATGTAAATAAATCACGACGAACCGTTAGATACATTCATACAACACAATACACGATTTAGTACCTACATTGTTTTCTCATAGTAGATACCTAGGTAGGTAAGTCTTACCTCAGTATGGTGAGGTAATGAGGATACTATAATGAGAATGCGAGGCATTACAAATAAAAACGTATAAATATACGTTAATAACGTGTAAAAGAAACACTATTAGACTTGAGTAAAGGTAGTCAGTTCTTGTTTGTTCCTAAAAACTTCAGTATTGCAAAAGCGGTTATTTTGAAGACGAGACAAACTACCTACAAGCATCTTGTTTTCTTTCAAGAAAAGAGGATAGGGATCTAATCTAGGAAATTGGTGATTCTAGGAAACTAAAATTTCGTGAAGTAATCATTATGGAAAAGCGCTGATTCTGAGAAACTAGACATTTTGGGAAAGTTGTCATTTTGGGAATGTAGTACCTAATTCTGGTAATTAGTCATTTTGGTAAACGTATTAGTCGGTATGGCATACGAAAACTTATTCTGGTAAAATATTAATTCTAGTAAAGTAGTCATAATGGGCCTGTAGTAATTCTGGACTAACCAGCATCACCTTGTTCAGTTATTCATTCAAATTATTTATTATTTATTTTATTTTAGTAGTAGTAGAGCTTTTTTGTGAAAGAATTCGTCCGGGGAAGTACTACCACCATACCTATTTCTGCCGCAAAGCAGTAGTGCTCGCATTGCTGTGTTCCGGTTTGAAGAGTAAGGGTGCAGGTGAAATTTCAGGCACATGAGACTTTTCATCTTTATGTCTCAGGGTGGCGGGTGCAGTGCAATGCCACATAGGGCGCGTCCTAGGTGGACGTGACCTATGAGGTAGAGGTAATGCACTGTTCATAGGCAGAGGTAACCGCTTAACATCAGGTGGGCCATCTGTATGTTTCGTCATTCAAGTAGTATAAAAAAAAAAAAACTATTACACTTGAGTAAAGGTAGTCAGTTCTTGTTTGTTCCTAAAAACTTAAGTATTGCAAAAGCGGTTATTTTGAAGACGAGACAAACTACAAGCATCTTGTTTTCTTTCAAGAATATAGGATAATGATGCCTTTGGATGGCAATAGTGCTCAATTAGCAGTGCTCCAAACAGGCAAATGATTAGACGGTATTCTTATGAAATGGAGACACTAAAACTCTATCTTTATTTGACAACCTATTCAGCAAGGTTAAGATGTCTTTCCTGATTACAAGAGCCACGTAACGGTTGAGCCCACATAATGGACACACGCAACGGAGATAACAAGGTTACCAGAGCGGGTGCGTCCACGGCAAACGAAATGTACGAATGCATGAAAGTAGGTACCTATCGCAGTAAATTGTTACGGTTGTTACAAGCCATAATACTTAGAACATTAAATGAAATGCTTGACGTTATCTACTGAAGCTTGATGGCTTGATTGTGTGCTCTACTCTACATGTAGTTGGTCGTTACAACTGCAACTCTAATTCGCATACCCAGTTTTACTTTACGACTGCTAACTGCCAATATATGCGTAGATACCATTTTATTATACAACTTGAGATGCCGGAACTAGCATGTGTCCCACCTCCTCTACCTATGAACAGTGCATTATTTCATAGGTCACGTCCACTTAGGACGCGCACTATGCGGCATTGCAATGCACCCGCCTCTATGAGACATAATTATGAAAAGTCTCATACTTATGCCTGTTATTTCACTGGCACCTTCATGCCGGAACACAGCAATGCCAGTACTTAACTTGCGGCAGAAACAGGTGGTAGGTCTTCCCCGAGGACCTGTATAAAAAAAAATTAAGCTACTACCAAAATTGTTTATGAATCGTCATCAATATCATCGTCTTAATTATTAGATGATATGTTAAGTGGTACATTACCCTGCTAAATTGAATCTCCATAGGTGTATCGCTCTACGAATTCTAGTAGTTTTTGCCAGCTACCCGCGCAAATTTTATTTGCTTTGTGTAATTGGTGTCTCTTTCTTCGTAGTACCAAGGCTCGGATGAGCATGACCTACAAGATTATTATACAACCGCTGATAGTAAACTAAGCAATAATCAGCTCGAGGCTGTAGGTAAGGAAACAAAGCTACGGTTACATAAGACAGAGGAAGGCAGACCAGAGTATCCGGTCAAATGCTCGGGGGCTCAGAAGATAAGACCAGAGAAAGTTTACAGGACAGCATTGTGTGGCGACGGACTCGCTTTGCTAGTTTGAATGCAAGCACGAACATGTAAGTTAATAGAATAATCTACTTGATTGATAGGCTTATTATGTGATGATGAGGTTCCAGGAAAGTCCGTATTGTCCACCGCACCCATTCACATTTGATAAAGATATGCCCGGTAATTGAAAAATTGCATTACGTAATTTGCGTCATAGAGAAATTGTGATGGTACGCCTTCAGATGTTAAAATGCTTGAGGCGTTTTTCTTTATTCGGCTACAAACGTAATATATTTTATAGCGGTCGATGACCTCTCTAATTTTATGGTCAAAGCAATATATTGAACCGATAATGGTCGGAGGCGTTTTATGTGAAACCACTCAGCGTCGTGTGAAAAACTGCATAACAAAAATTCGAGACTGTTCTGTGAGTGAAGCATCTGTGTTGTGTCAGTAGCAAACTAATTGTTTCTAATATGTAGATTTGTTTCAACTACCTACTTACATTTGCAGTAAATAAATTGAACAGAAAGATAGTTGATTATATTCCTGAGAACAGCGCCAGCGTATGGTACAAATTGTGATGTCTTTTGCAGTCAATTATTGAGAGACGCCTCTGTACCGCAGAAACACAATTTGAGCTGATTAATCTTCATTGAGAGAATCTATTGAAGCGAATTGAAAATAATCATGTTGAAAGCTTAGTACCTACCTACATGCCTATTATCAGGCCTCGCAATTTGTAATAGATAAAAGTTCGTTAAGAAGCTTATTACAAGTTAAAACTCTTTTCATTCGTAAAGTGCGTGTTACTTTCACTACCAACGTACTGGCTAGCAAAAAGTTTGCAATTTATTTCTTTTTGTGCCTGTGCTCTACTTAGTCTCAATGGAGCTGTATAGTTTGACTGTAGTCTACCAAGGTCAGGCAACCAGTCAGTAACAATACAGTACCTACTACTTTCGTGCTCGATCGACGAAAGCAAACGTTACCTCCCGTTTTGGTGACAACTTTCTGTAAATATTCCAAACCACTTTTTATCCTTTCCAAATCGGAGTTCTGTCGAACATCAATGGTGTATGAGTGGTCGTTTTCGACAGGTCCACTTTCCATAGTTATGTAAGCTTTCGATTCTTTGAAGAGTGAGATAAATCAAACAAAGGGTAGATACTTAATTAGTGTGTAGGCGTTATTGGCTGTTATTGTCAGTTCGCGATACAAAACGAACTGAATGATAGTTAAGTATGTTCTTATTGGTATTGTGCAAGTTGAGTTTATCGGCGTTTAGTGTCAGGTCAGTATCAATAATCAGCCTACTCCTTATTCTACATTGATAAGTACCTAATCTTTGTCTATATCGGCCCAAACAGCCTGCTGATGGCGAAAACAGATTGTTTCAGAGTTGTTTCCGTGGTTTGCAAATGTTAGCAAAAGAAAATGAATGGATTCCTTTTAGTTTATCTTTAGTGTTTAGTTACGTAGGTGTATGCCGTACGAAAAGTAAGACAAACGTATATACATATGTAGACTCATTACCATTTTTAGGGTTCCGTAGCTAAATGGCAAAAAACGGAACCCTTATGGATTTTTCATGTCTGTCTGTCTGTCTGTCCGTCCGTATGTCACAGCCACTTTTTTCCGAAACTATAAGAACTATGCTGTTGAAACTTGGTAAGTAGATGTATTCTGTGAACCGCATTAACATTCTCACACAAAAATAGAAAAAAAAAACAATAAATTTTGGGGTTCCACTTAGAAATGAAACTCAACAATTTTTTTTCATCATACCCATACAATGGACTCTATGGATAGGTCTTCAAAAATGATATTGGGGTTTATAATATATATTTTTTCTAAACTGAATAGTTCGCACGAGAGTCACTTCCTAAGTGTTAAAATATGTGTTCCCTGTAACTTCTAAAATAAGTGAATGATAAAATTTAAAAATAATATGATGTACCATGTGAACTTACACCGAAAATTGGTTTGAACGAGATCTAGTAAGTAGTTTTTTTAAATACGTCATAAATCGTAAACCACAATTTACCTTTCATTCAATGTTACTTGCTGCTACGGAACCCTTCATGGGCGAGTCCGACTCGCACTTGGCCGCTTTTTTGTTGGATTACTAATAATAAGGTTTAGATTTTAGAGAGATTAATTATTTCTTGACGTGAGATTGGGAGATCCAGAAAGTCTGGTGTTACTATCGGTATGGCACTTTAGATAAATCCATGGAGAATAGAGCTACGAGCTGTATGTATCCCAAGGTCTCACGTGGTAGAGCAATTTATTTTATTTTAAAAATATAACGAACAAATTTATTGGTATATTCGTTAACACACAGAATGAAACTCATCATCGTTTCCAAGATAACCTAAACAAAATCTTTTAAAATAATAACAATGTCCTATCATCGCTACTATTTCATAATTGGGTCAACCTTTCATTGTAGTGAATAAATAAAATTGTGGATAGCCTTGACACAATAACATTCTGGCTTAGCAATTAATTTACACTCGGTGCAGTGGTGATAGTGTCATGATCATGATTATTGTATGACAAATAGAATCGGCTGGGTATATAAATGGTATTGTTGATCAGTTTCGACTGGATTATTCGAAGTAGGTAAATACACCCAAGCAACTAAGCTTCATTCAATAACTCAACATTCTAACAATCTTTTACTCAGTACTAGGATTTCCTAAGAATCAATGGCCTTCACATGATGGCCGTAATGTGATGTCGATATTCAACAGTACTTCAATGAACGGTTTTTGAAGTGGGTCACATCTCCGCTTTATTACGGCTTGAGAGTCACCGCTTCAGGAAACTAAGAACTAAGAGTGTAGACCTACTAGTTGCTCCTAAACATCTTAGATTAGCTTCGCTTTTCCAATAGTCCTGTCGCCCATGAACATTTGTCGGGTTGTGATGTAGGTACAACGCCATGATTTGTGACTATTTCTTATACAAAAGCGGATAATGTAGGTAGGTATCATAAGACGAATGTTAAAGCGTATTGAATGGAGAACGTTTCCCTTTCTTCAAAGAAGTGCTTAGCCGTAGTCTTAGTATCTAAATTAGAACCTTGTTTGCAAAGGCTGTTTCTCCGTCTTGTCAAAATATGGCGCTCGCATATTATACCTACACAATATTTTGCATATTACCAACAGTAAATTTGCAAACCTTGCTTTTTTGTATACCGAAGCGTACGATTGCAAAATTGCTTTATCCCATTCATATTAAGAACTTGCTTTCGGACCGTTCATATGGAGTTATTTTCGATACATACCTATGCCCCGAAAAGCACTTGTTTCACCGTTATGGTATTTATTGATCATTAATAAATCCGCAGATTACTTTGTATTTTATACAGTAAACATAACAAACGAGGCATGTTAAATAAAAGCTTGTAAAAACAGGATGACCTTAAACTAAAACCCGAGGCTATAAATGTTTAAGGCTATCAAAATTTACATCGTGTGCGTCCCAATTCGCGAATCCGTGAAACGGAACATGTGGGTGCTTCGGTTTGTTTGGATTTATTGTGATTTTGTGTTTGTCAGTTCGGTAATCGGCGGAGGCACTGGCGGCAAGGTTGAGGTCATCACACCAGTAAATTACACTGTGACTTGTTGCGTAAGCACGTGTCACTTGCTTGCTCTTGACACCCGCCTCATCACAAAACTTCGCCGGTAATAACTTCAGTCGAATTTTAGGATTATTCGCATAATAAATCTCAATCACGCACAAATATATTTACCAAATGACACCACATTAATCAAGCCTGGTAATGACCTATGGTTTCACTTTTCTTTGTACGTGGGTCGTGCAAATTATACCCGATTAAAAAAATCATTGTGGACTTTCCGAGTGGGAGTGCTCGATAATAGGCACAGCAAATCGTTCCAGTTGTCTTCAAGGCGAAGTTTTTGTCTGACAAATATCTACGGAACTTGCGGAAGTGACAAAGCGTTGCAGCTTGTATGACCAATGTTTTGGCTGACCTTACAAGAGTGGCATCATCTATTTAATGCGTAATGACGATTAGTGGTGTGTCCACATCCTTATTTTATTTTAATGTTGATTTCGTAAACGAGGAAGTAGAAGTTTTTCTTCTGTTTCAGTGAGGACTTTACGAGCATACGAGCTTCTTGTGCAAGTCGTGGCAAGATTATTGGACTTATAGGGTTAAGTGCCTTTTATGTTGTAGTTAGAGAGTTTGTTTGTAGGAAATATTAGGGGATTTTTGAAGAAAACCAAAACTGCATAAGTGGATTTTTCAATAATCAAAAAATCCAGTTTAATTTTCTTAGAACTGTTTCCTCAGAACAAACCTCTCTACCTACAACAGAAAAGGTGAGCCCTGAGAGTTCCATTATATTACCCGAGCCTGTATATGGTCGACATAGAAATACACCTATGTCAGCCATAGGACGCTCATTTCTGGGGATTCGTTCTTGATAAAATTCGTTCATTAGACGTTCGGATATCCTTCTTGAAGAAGATTAAAGTGCCTTCGTGGTCTGTCTCTGTATATTATTAGATACCTTGGTACTGTGTTATCTTAAGACGTAATGTAATCTCAGAGCCTACGCCCCGCTATATTGTAAATGCAAACAAAGGAATTACGAAAAGTGTTAAGCAGTTGCTAGCGAATGTCAGTTGTTTCTATGCAAATATTGAATTAAATTTATAAAGCAAACTATGAGTTGATTGTAGATACCAACGAACCGACTTAGTCAGGTGATAAATTGTCTCTCAGCATCGTTGAACAAGGAAAGGTAGACAGAGTGTTTGCTTACTTTATCTATCACAAGATATACGCTTATATTACAAGGAGTAATATACTTAACAAACTTGGATTATTTGTTTGAATATTTCACCTGTAGGAGCTAAATTATCAGCGAGTAATATAGGGGTTGTGGGGGGATTGGAGGGGTGGGAAACTGCTTTAGCAGATTTCGGTGGTAGTTGGTGTCTGGACAGATGGAGGGGTTGGGAAGGGGGGATAGGAGGGGGGGGGGGAGACGGGTGGGGGAGGGGAGGGGACTACTTTTAATTCCTTTATATCCCCGGGATACATTTTATTATTAGAGCAAAGTGATGCATTAATTTATCATAAATAAATTATCTTTGTAAAGTAACTACTTAACCACAAAAAAATTGGTTACTTGATTTACTATATTTATTATTTGTTTGATATCTGGAGCATACAATTTTCTGGCATAACTATTATAATTTTACTGATAAAACCACGCAATGTATGAATACACTAGACTAGAGTGTTATTCTGATCAGTGCGCTGATCAGAACAGTCTGAAGTAGGCGCTCGACCTTATCGGCTCGTCTGTTGTCTGCAAATCACCGGTTCGTACACAGTTAAATGCCCAAGTCAATATTGCCTCTTATAGGGTTGTCAAATAAGGTACCGCAAATACGCAGAAAATAGGAAATCACCAGTAAGGCTAGTGCATAATTGCAATACTAACAAATGACTACCTAAAGTCGATATACTTCGTAGGCTTTTGTCCGGTTCTCTGTATTTCTTCTTTTGTTTTCTTTTTCGATAAACTGAAACCTAGCTCTTACATTATATTATTACAGACAGTTAATTAATTATCTGAGATTCGAGTATACAATATACATTTTGGAACATGGCAGGACCAAATTAGGTCATTTAGATTTAATTTCAGTGGTGTGGCCAGCCCAAGAATAGACCCTTCCATCTCCTCCCGTGGATATCGTAAAAGTCGACTATGGGATTACCCGGACTTGTTTCTAAGATTCGTTGGTATAAGATTTGTCCTGGCTGCTAGCTTATTTGTTATTACTGGAAGGAAGCGTTAGTAGAGTCAGTCGTGGGAAGCAATGGCGACGAAGAGCTCACCACTTGTCACGTCTATTTCCCACCATGGTGCAACCTAAAATCAAAAGAGGCTCATTTGAGGCTCTGCCTATCCTTTCGGGAGAAAAGGCGTGTGTCTATGTATGCTGAAGCTGAATTTGTATAAGCTGAATTTGTACCTTTTTTTACTTCAAGCTCAAAATTTATACGTATAATCTGGGCAAGTTATACTCACTAAAAACAAATGTGGTCCTGCCAGGCAGTATACTTACTTACTACCTGTTTTAGTTGTATTATTATTTCTGTAAGTTGCATTTGATGTTTTAAATTGCATTGCGTAACACAATTTCTTTCAAACAAGATTAGACTTTCATTTTGTAATGAACAAACCACTTCTACGGTCTACGGTTATTGTTAGCCCTAATGAAGTGAGAGGTATTTTAATGCCTGTGTAATTCACGATATTGATTCAATATACCTACTTGCTATAGATATGGGAAGGGGTATCAAAACTTGTATTGCTTCAGCATTCCTCAACTTTAAAAGGCATCTTGTCTCACGAGCTTACTTACAGGAACCCGCACAAAGTAAGTTGTAATTTATCTGTGCCACATACCGTCCACTTCAAGATTCTATATTAGAACGTGATTGAACATCCAGTCACTGTTATTTCTCGGTATTAATTAACGACTGGCTTCATATAAAAAAAATAGAAAAGTAGGGAAAAAAGATTTGTAGTCCGTGAGAAATGCTTATGGCTAGGTAGCTGATTGTAGCATGATGCATTCATAAATAATAAATAATAAATAAATGATGCTGGACAGTTCACACAACATTATCTAGCCCCAAGCCAAGCAGAGCTTGTAACCCGATAACCGATATACTTAATACAATATATTACATAATTAATATATTAATATATTACATTTTTTAATATACATAGAAAATACCCAGAACACCCTGAACAAATATTTGCGATCGCAAAAATATTTGTTCCGAGTCGGGAATCGAACCCACAACCTCCTGCGTCGCAGCCCAAGCTTCACTAAATAAATATTTTTCATAATTTTCATAAGTGTCACCATACGGTTTTATTTCGTTCAATGTATAAAACCGTGTATCAAGTGAAGTTTATGAAGAACTAGCGACTCGCCCCGGCTTCGCACGGGTAGTGTCAGGATGAAAAACAGCCCCTTCCTCATCCCCCCTCCCCAGCATGTCCGTTTCCTGGTTCTAAGCTACCTCCCCACCATTTTTCAGCCAAATCGGTTCAGCCGTTCTTGAGTTATAAATAGTGTAACTACCACGACTGTCTTTTATATATATAGATTTATCTCCAAGGGCAGAGTGCATCATGCACAGCCCAATCCCTAAAAGCTAGCCGTAATCATGACATAACATAACATAACATAACAACATCAAACTGTCACATACATAGTCCTGATCACACAGTAGGGACTACGAGTACCATGGTACAATTACACCCAGACCAGGAACAAATATTTGTAGATCGTGTACAAACATATATCCCGCAGCGGGAATCGAACCAGCAACCTCTCGCATCGCAGCCAGACACACAGGTCTTCAAGCATTTCTCACGGAGTCCGGTATTACTACTACACAGTATACAAACTATTGTGATTTTCCTTTTAGCATCTACTAGAGCTACTGTGACATCACAGGAGGCTACAGTGGAGAAATGGTTCCCCTCGCTTAGCAAGTCATAAAAATCCAAGCTGACGGACAACACAAATATGCGAGCTTGGTGTACCAGAAGTTGAGGAGTGCACTCTTGGCATGTGCACGATATACATAGCCTGGAACATACGTGGTATAGTAACGTCAGTGGCACTAGTCCCATTGCGAACTTCAATGGAACGCAGACGCCAAAAAAATGCCAATAATCCAAATACTTTAAAAAGTTCACTAGAGTGGTCGTGACCGAGCTACAGCAAACTCAACAAATTATAGAATCACAGATCTTTTTTAGGGTTCCGTACCCAAATGGTAAGACGGGACCCTATTACTAAGACTCCGCTGCCCGTCTGTCTCTCTGTATGTCTGTCTGTCCGCCTGTCACCAGGCTTTATCTCATGAACCATGATAGTTAGCCAGTTGAAATTTTCACAGATGATGTATTTCTGTGGCCGCTATAACAGCAAATACTAAAAAACAGATTAAAATAAAGATTTAGGGGGGCACCAATACAACAATCTTGTTCCCTATCTTAAATCCTAGTCTAAGTCCGACTCGCATTTGGGCGGTAATTTCTTGGATCTATAGAGTTTGTCATAAAATTTCGTCAAAGCTTCACATAGTCGTAATTGCACTATGTTGCAAAAAGCTTAGGTCGAACCGTGACGACGATGCCCTGACGATGGTAAACGTTATGGTGGTAGGTCGTGAGATCGTGGCTCTATTGCAAACATGCGTGCAAGTTGCAGCTAACAATAAGAAATGAGCACAGGCCGAGTGAGATAATTCCTTGCATAATCTAGATCTTTGTGCTAATTTCTGCAAGGATAAGAAATCATGAGGCCGTGAGGATATGTCTAACTCTGCTGCGGACCGTGATCCGTCCCAGAAATGCACATTGAGCAAGCAATGTGTGCTTTTCTATAAGGAAGGCACGTGTGGACTTATAGGGAAAAGTATAATGAGTGCTCGTACAACATTTGTACTTAGTGTCTTTTTGCATTTCAAGGGCAATCACCTCGCTTGGCAGGTAGATTGTTGATCGGAATTAGCAATATTGGTGTTAAGTACTCAGGTGGATGCTGCTCCCCATGCCCTGGTGTAAACCCTTAGTTAGCTTTTACGACATCCACGGGAGGTGACGGAGGGGTTCTTAGGCCCACAGCACCGTAACCCATAACCAGGCAGATATTACGTGCCCATAATGGGCAATATGGGAATGTATAATACAGTTATATATTAACTGTGGCCGTAGTGTTTCCGGCCAAGGAATAGACCCCTCCCCTCCCGTGGATGTCGTAAAAGCCGACTAAGGGATTTGATAGGAAAAGATTTGGTGGTATAAGATTTGACCTAGCTGCTGTTATTACTGGAAGAAAGCATTAGCTGATTTTCCTATCTTTAATACTAGTGTTACGTTGGGGAAGTTTTCTTCCTAACCATCACACCGGTGTGACAGAACGGTGCGAAGGTTACTCGGTCGTCAATCAATCGTGGGTAGAAATGCAATGGCAGCGATGACCTCACCACTTGTCATGTCTATTCACACGATAGTGCAGCTCCCACGGTGAAAAGAGGCCCATTGAGGCACACGCCTTTTCCCACAAAAGGGTGGGCTCTTTCGGGGGAAAAGGCGTGTGTCGATTTATGTAACATTAATTGTGATTATTATTGTAAATAATAATCACATAATGGCATAATATGCCGAATGATATAATATACCTACCGACAAAGTAGGTACCGGTATTTTAGGAATCTCGGCTGAATTGATACACGATTCATTTTACACAATACATGTCTAGAATTTCTTCGCAAATATTGCCACCCACGGCGATTACAGCATGCTCTGATGAATTACAAGAAATTATGCAAAGAACGCCGAAGTTCACACACTTTCGCTGAGACAGTTTGGAGTCGTTTGGCCAAGCGCTAGCCAGCGTCCAGTCACCAAAGACCTCTACAATCATACATCTTCCATGGTAATACCAAGGAGGAAATAATAGTAGGTAGGTAACTATTGAATACTGAGATTTCACTAACCAAATATGCTTTCGTAAGAGACAAGTTGAATTCGACCCAATTGTGCTGACACCTAAAATTGAAATTGCTAGCATCCATCGCCATGTTGTTTGTTTAGTACTAATTCAAATGGAAGGAACTAGTAGGTACCTATAGCACAGGCTCGGCCTAGTTTAGGTACTAGAGATTACGTATACCTGTGTAATAAGTACCATAAACGTATAAAGACCTTCGATGCTGTCGTTGGTATTAAGTTTTTTTTGTGTATGTGTACCTACTGTAATATTTTTTTATGAATAAATTATATTAAATATTGAGCGCGATAAAGTTAATTCTACATTGAGAGCCGTTTGGGAGTGATACAGCGAAATTCTTAGCATAAAAAGCGACGTGTCTTGTATTAATGGTTTATTTACGATGTCCGCCATGACCACCCAGGCAGACGTGTTCCTTTATTTTCTATTTTATCATGTAATGATCACAATCACAACATCATAAGAAATAGGATGTGTCGCTTTATGTTTTGCTTCAATAATACTGTGTGTATGAGAAATTTGTAACTTGAAAAGAGCATCATAAGTTTGTGAACGGATGCACTCTGTATTTTCATTTAATTTTGGTAGGTAATAAGTATTAGGGCAAAGTATATCAATTATGTCGTAAACATATCCGTTTTACTTGAATTTATCATTTCCTTAATGTAGATCGTTCATTTCCTCATTCAAGAAACATAACAAAGAAGATGCAGCCTCGAATTGACTTGGCAAAGGTAATTTGATTGGACACGGTCAAAATATAAATGTACAGCTTCTTGAGTAAAGTCTTGGTCTCAAGCGCCGCTAATATATGTCGACAATATGGCGACAACTGTAGTACTGGGTTATGATCTGGCCATGAGAAGAACTCCCTTTTCCGCAATAGAACTCTATGGGTGGTCCATTATGCGTGAGAGTTGTCTGACAAGGTAGTTAGCCAGCCTAACTCCGTCCAGAAGCACAGAAGTTTCCTGGGGGTCTTCGCAGGCTTGGCGGAGGGACCTCGAGTTGTTGAGGATTTGTTTACGTTGAGCTGCTACTCCCACACATTCCAGAACTACGTGGGCAGCCAATTCTTCTTCGGTCAGACACCCTCTCTAGAGTAGGCTGTCTGTGGCTCCGATGTTGAAGAGGTGGTTGGTTCAGGAGACAGTCATGTCCGTGAGTGTCCCCACGATGGTGCGAAGGTCTATTCTTTGAAGGTTGAGCAGGTGACGTGTCAGTTTGATCTGGACATATAAGGGTTCAAAAACTTTTCCAAATCAAACTTCGGGTACCACAATGATGTGTTTTATTTTAGGTAAAAACTAATTACAAAATTACTACTACCCAGTTTTTTAACAAAACATAAATTAACATCGTCAGAAAGAAGTCTTGTCCGACTCTGGCCGAGTGGCGGATTCCAGCGGACTCTCCTGAATTCTCTTCATAAACACCATAAGCAACCAGCACTGTACCTGTATTTCAAGTGGAAACCAACACCACCGAGCGATCTTTCACCGCGTTACGCCGATTGAAGACCTATCTTCGCAGGAGTATTAAAGAAGATCGTCTAAATGGACTGGCCTTAATGCATATCCATCAAGACATCACTTCAATGATGATGATGATGATGAACGCTGAATAAGTACCTACTTCAGCAGGAAACATTAATAATCAAGTTTTTCACTTTTGTTATGAGTATTTTTTATAGTTATTTTTGTTTGCCATTAATAAAGAATTAAACCCAAATAGCGCCATAATAGGAGAGTTACTTGTATGTGAGGAATTTCTGAAATCCATCCCGTGATGGTGTTGAAGATTGTATGGAAAAACTCCATGCGGACGAAGTCGCAGGCGTTCAACTAGGTAACAATAAGTATGCGGATTATACCTGAGTAAGTATTCATCTGTAAAGAGCTTTCTTACGAATCTAATGTTTTAAAATAATTACAAGCTCGGCAACATTAAAATAAGGCGAAAGCTCTACGTTCTGTTCGCGAGGATACTCAGCTGCATCTCCACCTTTCCGTCATAGGACGGTCACCGTTTCTTAAGAAACCAGAGCTGAGAAACTGTAGTGTCTTGCGAAAAGCAAAATAAAGTCATTCTACCAGACATTTTTTTTTTTTTTTTTTTTTTTTTTTAACATTGATAGGCCTTTGTTTGACCACGATCTCACCTGTTGGTAAGTGACGATGTGGCCGAAGATGGAGCACAAAGGTCTAGAAGGCACCTATTCACTCTAGACTTGAAGAGACCCAGATTATAGTTTTCAGGAAAGACAGACGACGGCAGTGTATTCCACTCCTTAGCAGTTCGCATTATAAAGGTAGAACCGAAACGTTTTGTGCGAATAGAAGGTATACTAATGAGGTAAGGATGGTACTGAGCCGTACGCCTGCTCGTCGTATGATGAAAAGGAGATGGTGGGATCAGATCGTGCAGTTCCTGGGAGCATTCCCCGAAATGTAACCTATAGAAGATTGAAAGGCATGCAACCTTACGACGGTGCTCGAGACTCTGGATCTTAGTCTCCGCCATATGTTGCTCACCTATAAGCCTGAAAGCTCTACGTTCGATCGAGTCCAAGGCAGCAAGCTGGTATTTGGCCGAACCATCCCAAACATGGCAGCAGTACTCCATACCAGCCCGGACTTGTGCTTTATATAAACTGAGAAGCTGTCCTGGTGTGAAGTAACGCTTTACCTTATTCAGGATGCCTAGCTTCATGGCAGCTGTTTTTGCCTTAGACTCGATGTAAGAGCCAAAGTTGAGAGTAGGCGTGAGCGAAACACCTAAGAGCTCGAGGTGATCTCCTATAGCTACAGGTACATCGCGGAATACAGGAACTTGGAGAAACGGACTTTTTTTCGCCGAGAAGAGACAAGCCTGCGTTTTAGAGGCATTGAACTTGACTAGATTGGCATCACCCCAGTCGGATACAGCCTTGAGAGTCAAATTCAGACGCTGCAGCATCTCATCTCTTAACTCCTGAATTTCATTCTTCCTAGCTCGCGCAGTAGAAACATATCTCTCCACAACTGTGCTGTCGTCTGCATACCCAATGATACCGGGCATTAGCAGATCGTTAATGTGCAACAGAAACAGTGTGGCAGATAGCACTGACCCCTGAGGTACCCCGGCGTTAATAGCCAATTGATCCGACGAGCAGCCGTCAATAACTACTCGAATGGATCTTTCCCTCAGAAAGTCTGCGAGCCAGGAGCAGAGTTGAACTGGCAGTCCGTAGGCAGGAAGCTTGCCAATAAGGCTAGCGTGCCAAACCCTATCAAAGGCCTTCGAGACGTCTAATGAAACAGCTAGTGCTTCACCGTATTTCTCGATGGCCTCGCTCCAAATGTGCGTGGCATACACAAGAAGGTCCCCAGTAGACCGGTTTCGGCGAAATCCGTATTGGCGATCACTGAGGAGGTCGTTACCTTCGAGGTATGCAAGGAGCTTCCTATTCAGTACACGCTCCATACATTTACAAAGTAGGGAGGTGACCGAAATAGGGCGGTAGTTTGAAGGGTCAGCACGACTGCCTTTCTTGGGTACAGGCTGCACGTTTGCGAGCTTCCAAGATTTAGGGACTTCACCAGTTTTAAAAGAGAGGCGGAAAAGTCGCGTTAATACTGGAGACAACTCAGGGGCACAGGTTTTCAACACTATAGCCGAGATACCATCCGGACCGCTAGCTTTATTCACGTCGAGACCACGTAGCGTTCTGAGCACTTCCTTTTGCTGGATGCGAATTTCCTGCATTGAAGCTTCGCACCGAGGAAGGCTGGGTGGAATTTCGCCAGAAGTTTCAAGACGTGAAGCCTCCGCAAATTGAGTAGCAAATAAATTTGCTTTCTCAACCGCAGCGTGAGCTAGGGACCCGTCGGGTTTCAGTAGTGGAGGGAGTGAAGGGCGGCTGAAGTTCGCTTCCACGGACTTAGCCAGAGACCAGAAAGCTTTACTTCCCGCAGGGTATGCGGCAAGCTTAGCACCCAGACGGCCAATCCGATCGAAGCGAGCCTTCCGTATCACCTTCTTGCAAGACTTGGCGGCTTTGTTAAAGGCTTTCTTCTTAAGCCGTGCATCCGAGGTTTTACCGTTTCTTGCGTCAACCCAGGCTAGGTAAGCCACATGTTTATTTATTCTGACCATTATAAGTTTGCGCGAATGTAGTCAAAATATTTATCGAACACTTACAAGCTCGTTCCTTCGCCCGCACTTACATCTGATTGTGAGATTATGTAAAGTAACCGTGACCTTTCATGGATCGACCATGTTTTCTGAATTCTTCAACAATTTTATTGCTTCTGTTTTTTATTAAGACCTGAGTTTCTCTGTTGTTTTTAGTGTTCAATAACGAAAGTGGTATTAAACAGAAAACCTGTAGAGTCACCTTTACATAATGCTTCAACTGCCTCTCAGGTAGACCTATAATTAAGGCCTCTACATAAAATTCAGTGCTCTTGGAAATTAAAGCTACATTGTAGAGTTGCAAAGGAAAACCTCACTTATTGTTAAGTCACGAATCTTTAACTTCATATCTTTATATACGAGACTTATCACGTTCAAGGTATTTTTGATATAGTGATTGCTCTATTTCAGGGTTTTCTTCCTCGTGCCGTGATGTGCCCAGCCTAAGAATAGACCTAGCTGTCTCCTCCCGTGGATGTCACGGCCAACTAAGGTACTACACCAAAGGATGAGTAGCAGCATCCACTTGATTACTCAAACCAATACGCGATTACCAATCTGCCTGTTATACGTGATGATTATGGAAATTCCCCCCATTGCATGGCAGAAAAGTAGGGAAGCGTCGTCCAATACTGGACCTATAACGACTGATGATGGATGATGATTCAGTAGGTATGATTGTTGAATCAAAAAAAACTAACATTCCAGTTTTATACAATCCCGCTAATATCATGTCTTAATGTTTGTATGTTTGTTACTCAATCACGCCGAAACGGCTGAATAGATTTCTGTGAAATTTGATACACAGATTTTGACATGGATTAAGCTGTAGGCTCCTTTTTATCCCGGATAAAAGCGAGCGATGCTGCGGGTGGACATTAGTGTATACGTTACGGTAGATAGTATAGTATAACGACTATTTCGAACTGCTAATACCTACCTAAGAAAACCGTTGTTTTTTTGTTTATTCAAAAAAAAAAACAATTGCTAACCCAGGTTTTGCAAAGTTTTGTAAGTACTTTACTAGAGCTATAGAGTCTGCATAATGAACTGCACCTGATAAGGGACAAAACTTTATCAGTAGGCTTCTTATCTGTATCTGTATCCGCTCTACATTTGGGCCAAATTACCTGTTCTTATCTGTTAGTTGACAGGCCACACTGATCTATAGATTTTCTAAAGTATGTTAATTGGCCAACGAGCAGGTAAAAATTGGGTGTTGCAAGAATTAGCCCTTCTTTGGAAGCTTCGACCAAAGTAATTTGAAAGGATATCAAATACGTCACTGTTATCTTCGAAGTGTTTTCTCTGAATATTTCGTTGTTTTGTTCAGAAATATAAATTACTAAAGGAAAGCTCGCGACTTCGTCTGCGTGGAATTTTCATACAAACTTCAGCACTCCGTTGCATCTCCATAGGGTTAGAATTGTCTATACTTCACTAACAAAATCGACAAGAGAACCATCAGGAATTTGTAGGTTTGCTAAAAAATTTAAGGGATCGAAAAGGAAATAAAATTCCACAGGATCATATCCAAGGGATCGATCAGTAACTACTCTGAATTTCGGGAATTCCTTTCTTAGTGCACTATTAGACTACAAAGGCAACATACCACCATACCACCGTCACGTACAAACCGTTTCTTGAGTTCTTTCATCATGCGGACAGCAAAGGTCTGGAACTCTCTTCCGGCTCTTATTCCCTTTGTCATACAACTTGGGCATCTTCAAACGAAGAGCGAATAGGCATCTTCTAGACGAGCGTGCTTAAATAGGCCTCATCGTCGCTTCCCATCAGGTGAGATGTAGCCATAGACAAGCCTATTTTAGTATTTATTCAAAAACCCTCCAAATTTCAGGTCTCTAGTACTTACGGTTTAGGCTGTGCGTTGAGAATAGTCAGTCAGTGAGTGAGTGAATGAGTCAGTCAGTCCCTCAACGATTTTATATATATTGATTCATGTATATGGTATTCATTTCTGAATGTCTAAAAGCATAACCAAAAGTGTTTTTAGTTTTGTATGACGGTATCATCTGCTCTGCTCTTTGTAATGGTTTGACCTCGTAGCCTAAACACCATTTGTTTTGTTGTGGGTTCCACCAGGCTAAGCCCTTTGTTTCCATCAATCTTCCACCTCTAGCGAGTATAGAAAAGCATGACGGTGTGTGGCCGCGCAAACAGGTTCATAGCCAGCGCCCGCGCCGTAAAAAAACCATTCAAACTTTAACGAGGTAAGAACACCCAGCCGAAGGCACTTTTTCATAGATCATCCAATACAAATCTCACTTTCCTTAACACCGTAACACACTGATACAATCGCCCCCTCCTACTATGTCGCAACTAACGTAACATGAAATAATCTACAACGACATTTATTCTACAAGTAGCGTATAGGTAGAACAGATGTTCTCGCGTAGATAAGGTGTATTCAGCTGTCATAACTTTGTTGGTAACATTACATGATGACGAGATCGTTTCTCCTCTTTCTAAACATGGTAATCTCTGGAGAAACTTATGAATAGCGATCAAAGTGTCATTAATTTTCGGCAATTATCATTTATCTTAGTTTTTAATCTAAGCACTATGTTATTACCTATGTAGATTATTGCTTTGGAATCGACCTTGCTAAATGGTTGCAATAAACTATTTGATCTAATGATAGACTGAGGATGATTGAAGGATTTATTGGCGTTTGATTTCCTTAACATTACGTCTATGATTACGACTGATGACTTTATAATGTACAACTTAGGGTTGCCGTTGATGTATGAGGATCTTCATTAGCCGGTAGACGTCTGCTAAACAAACCCTCTCCATTAAATATTGATTTGCCATAATAGCCACGCTTCGCAGGTGGATTGGTGATCGCAGTTGGATGTTGAGAACTCAGATAGATGCCGCTTTCCATCGCCTGGCATAATCCCTTAGTTTTTTTTATACAACTTGAAATGACGGATCAATTAGAGAGATAACCCACCTGATGTTAAGCGGTCACATTCACCTAGGACGCACCCTATTTGGCATTGTCCCGCGCCCGCCACCCTGAGACATAAAGATCTCATGTGCCTGTAGTATCACCAGCAACCATACCCGGACCCCATAACCGGAACACAGCAATGCGAGCACTACTGCTTTGCGGCAGAAATATGTATGGTGGTAGTACTTCCCCGAACGAACTCCTTCACAAAAAAGCTCTACTACTAGTTACCTTTTACGATATCCACAGGGGAATTTGTAAGAGTGCTATTCATAGGCTGATACCACCACACAACATAACATGAGGCCGTATATAACATACCATAGCGTCCTTCAGACACATACCTACATGTACGTACCTACCTGATCTCACCTAGTCGTGATCCCACTCTAGTATCCCCTGTGTCGTGAATATCACGAACTACGAATGCTATGGTACCACAACACAGACCCAAGACAAATATTTGCAGATTATACAAACATTTGTCCCGAAGCGGGAATCGAACCTGTCACCTCTCGCATCTCAGTCGGCTACTCACCCACCGCTCCACTGATGCAATGTCGACAAGTGTCTTTTAACGTTATCTTTTATGATAAGCTGACTACGTTCAAAACTAAAATATATAATAGGGTCTTGAACCCTAAATCCACCTGATTGTATAATAAAGGGTACATTAATTTTAATTTAATTTAATGTTTATTTATATTTTTCTTCATGTTATATTTTATGAAAAAAGTTAGGTTTTATGTTGAATTGTTTGTTTTATAGAATGTCAAAAAAAGCTGATTGTATTTAAAAAAAAAAAATTAATTACTTAATTTATTTTTCTGGTATCTTGTTTAGCTTTTGATGATATACTTATGTAAGCATGTAGTATTGTCTGCCATCATCGGCCTTATTATTATATCGTATTTTTTAACTAACTTATGTTTATGCAAAATGTTTAGTGCACGATGTGTTCATCTGTAATTGGAATTGCATGTAAATTAGATCTTAAACTAGCAACAGTAAGCACTCAACCATGTAAATTCTGTTGATGTTCCATAATAAAATAAAATGTAATACAATAAGTCAAGTATGAGAATAATTGACAGCAATGCAAATCCTCAAAGGTACTGTACTTAACTCATTGAGCGTACCTTCAGACGCGAATGGATGGTACTCGATTCCGAGAGCTTACAACAATAAGTAAAGACTGATGTTCCTGTCCATCGGTCACGTGTGATCGGGGGTCCGAAATGAAAGTGGAAGCGTGGGCGATAACGAGCCATGCTCCATTGATACCGACCACTTGACTATCGTGAGAAATGGACATGACAAGTCCTCAAGCAGCTCTTAGCTACTACAGTACAGTTCACGGCAGTTACTGTGGCACAGCATAGACAACATTTGAGTTCGTAAAGATCGGTTAGCTTCGATTTTCTATAATTTTACACACATGATAATTACGCTATTAACAATGATGAGGTTATACAAAACTCTGTTGTGCACAAGTGCCACAGTAATAGCCAGGAACTGCATACAGTATCCCCTTAAGCGACAAGGTGTGACTAGACATTAACCTTTTACATTAAATTTGTATTTTAATTTTTATTAATAATTGAAATTGAGATTGCAAACGTGTTGCTCATTTGGCAAGGTTGTCCGAATTTAACGTTATGACCATGGATTGGAATCATTAGTTTCAGTCGTGGGCGTTCTGGTTTTTCCAGTCGTAATTGGGGAGGAAAATTTCGGTAGGATGATATAAATTTGGAGCATCAAAACATTTCATGCTTCGAGAAGCACACACTAATAACGAGTAGGTATAGCTACTCCGTTTGATGTACTTACTAAACAATTATTTTATAAAAACGGGAAATTTCCACGTATTTTACTAAACACTTTTAAAATGCACTCATGTCGCCCATCCTCCACCTGAGAAAGCAAACAATAGGAGTAGTTCCTGATAGATCCCTTAACTTTGATCCCTTGTCTTGATAGATCCCTTAACTTTGATCCCTTGTCTTGATAGATCCCTTGACTTTGATCCCTTGTCTTGATAGATCCCTTAACTTTGATCCCTTGTCTTGATAGATCCCTTAACTTTGATCCCTTGTCTTGATAGATCCCTTAACTTTGATCCCTTGCCTTGATAGATCCCTTATAACGGTATAGTATAGTGAAAGTTTTAAGTTTTATCTTTATATGTATGTTAGTTGTATAAGGTATATATTACTATAGGCCTTTGTCTAGGTACAATGTAAATTTTTCACTGTGGCCTGAAATAAATAAATGTATTGAATTGAATTGAATATACCTGATTTTGTTCCTAATAGATGCTGTCTCCAAAGGATCAGTTATGAACCGTTTATATAAGATACCGATATAGTTATACCATTGGTATAAGATGTGTCCTGGCTGATAGCTTATATAAGGAATGTGTTATTACTGGAAGAAAGCGTTAGCCGAGTCAGTCGTGGGAAGCAATGGCGGCGATGAGCTCACCACCTGTCGCGTCTATTTCCCACAATGGTGCAACCCACTGTGAAAAGAGGCCCATTGGGGGCTCTGCCTACACTTTCGGGGAAAAGGAGTGTGTCTGTATCTATTTATCTTCCTAACTATTTCTTTAAATGAAGATTCATATAGGCCTTACTATCGATTCAGTAGGTATGGTATAGTCTCTTCTGCGTTCGTTACTACCGATTAGCATGTTAAATGAATTCGCATGAGCAATGGTGTCCCGTTGGTGTTGATTTGCGGCACACGGCAAGCTCATCATATAGTCTGTCGGCGCGACGCGGCGAGGCGTGCTCTTGACCTCCACTCGATGTGACTCACGGTGAAGCACCTCTATACATTATGTGGGAAACTAAAGGAAGCCAAGTGAATGAGAAGTACCTATATTACAAGCTTTTATTTATCTTTTTTAACGGGGAATGCTCTGAGGATCTGTTTGAACTAATCCCAGCTTCGCACTTTGATAACCGCACATCCCGCCATCGTGAGCGAGCTCACCCGCACATTTTGGATGCGTGCTGTGACAGTGCGTTTCACGCGCTCGTTTCTCCCGTAGCTCCCGAGCACCGGGCTACAATATGGGTAAATTCAAGAGAAATATCAATAGGGCTCTTAATGGTAGGCAGCGCGTTTGCAATACCGTGGCTGTTGTAAATGTCAATAGGCAGCGGTGACTGCTTTACATCAGGCGCGCCGTATGCTTGTTTGTCACCTCATAACATAAAAAAAAAGTTAAAGTTAAATTTGAACCACTTCCCGGTGTTCGATTGAGCTGAAATTTGGCATACCTGTTAATTTCCGATGACAATACAATATTATGGTGACAGCGAGCTGATCTGGTCATGAAGACGGAAGGTAGTCTACGACATTCCTCGATGGATAGCACTGTTTTACTGAACGTGTTGATATCATGTTTTTGTATTTAAACTGTAGAGGTTTCTCTCAGATTTTTCAAATGGTGTTTCCGAAGTAGGTTTTTTTAGGATTTCACGAAAAACATCTATTCCCGCACCTAAGTATATAGGGCCTCTTAGAAATAGAAGTCTATTTTTACATTTTTTATTTTCGATTCTAATGAACTCATGATTCACGCAACTGGCACGCGCTGGTTATTTATATTCTATTGGAAATATACCTAGTTCAATCATTGGTTAAATAACTATACTCCTTTTTTATTTTTCACACTTTTTTATAAGGATTGCTAAAGGAAGGAGTACTGCTGCCACGTTTGGGATGGCTCTGCCAAACACCAGCATGCTGCCTTGGACTCGATCGAACGCAGAGCTTTCAGGCTTATAGGTGAGCAACATATGGCGGAGACTAAGATCCAGTCTCAAGCACCGCCGTAAGGTTGCATGCTTTTCGATCTTCTATAGGTTACATTTCGGGGAATGCTCCCAGCAACTTCACGATCTGATCCCACCATCCCACCATCATCACCTTTTCATCATAGGACGAGCAAACGCACGGCTCGGTACCATCTTACCTCATTGGTATATCCTCTATTCGTACTAAACGTTTCAGTTCTACGTTTACATTGCGAACTGCTAAGGAGTGGAATACACTACCATCGTTTGTTTTTCCTGAAAACTATAATGTGAGTATCTTCAAGGCTAGAGTGCCTTCTAGACCTTTGTGCTCCATCTTCGGCCATATCGGCACCAACAGGTGTGATCGTGCTCAAACAAAGGTCTACTACCTTTGTTTTATCAATGGTAAAAAAAGGCTTGATATTATTGGCTTCGAATTATTCGATTCTATTAATTAAATGTTGACTTATTTTATTTTACGAAAAAACTAACTTTCTCAAAACGAATCAGGAATCGAATTTCTCTTTTATACGACCTGTTCAATGCGATGAATAATTACTGTCTATTCATTAAACCAACTCGTCCAAATTACATACTAAGGCATGTTCAAACGACAGAGGTACTCGCATGTATTTTATTTATACGCCCTTCATCAACTTTATGGCTAGCATTTATCAGCAACTCTCCCTTAAATGACTTCAACTTGTGCTTCGATAGATTTTTAACTGCTCTGATCGTAAATATCTCACTTTCACTAACTAATATGTTTTTAGAGAAAAATAATCGAAGATCACACGACAGTATGCGGCATTTTGATTTGGGAGTTTGCATGAAAAGTTGTAATTTGTTAGCTTCTTTATCTTCATCAAATTTGTTAGAGAGAAAGTCAGAATCAGTCTTTCTAGCTTAGACTAATTCAGAATAGGATTTCAATAGAATAGGAATCTTGCTGCTAATAATACAAGTAGATTTATCTAAAAATCCTTTTATTAGAAGTTTATTTAGTCATTCATGGTAAGCAACGGTGGCGTTGAGCTCACCACTTGTCACGTCTATATTCCTACGATTGTGCAACCCATGGTGAAAAAAGGCCCATTGAGGCTCTGCCTACCCTTACGGGGAAAGAGGCGTGTGTCTGTAAGTATGTTATTTAGAACAGAATTTGGTATGCCATTATTATACTACCATGGGTTCTTTTTCCTAATCGTTGTTAGGTATCTCAGTAGAACTACGTTTAGTTTTTTCTGACCACTTATCTTGTGCATGTTGAAATTATACAATAATGATAATTTTAGGATTTTTTATTTTGTAAGGGAAACACAAAAAGGACCTTTTTATGCATTTTTTTGAATAATCCGTCATGTAATGTTAGCAAACCTCATATTCGGATTCAGCACCTCAAAACGTATAGAATGAAAGAAATCAAAACTACCCCAGAAATTTCCACCGAGACACCCTTTTAAGCATAATTTCTCTGGATTACGGTGGAACATACGTAAATAAGAAGGGTAAGGGTGCCGGTGAGACTTTTCATCTATGTCTCAGGGTGTGGCAGGCGCAGTGCAATGCCACATAAATAAAAATAAATAAATAAATAATGCTGGACAGTTCACACAACATTATCTAGCCCCAAGCTAAGTCAGAGCTTGTGTTATGGGTACTAGATAACTGATATACTTAATACAATATAATACTTTGATAGATATTTTTATTATATAAAGAAAATACCCAGAACACCCGGAACAAATATCTGCAGATCGCACAAATATTTGTTACGAGGCGGGAATCGAACCCGCAACCTCTTGCGTCGCAAGCGAACGTTCGCCCGCCGCACCACAGAGGGTGCGTCCTAGGTGGACGTGACCTATGAGGTAATGCACTGTTCATAGGCAGAGGTTACCACTTAACATCAGGTGGGCCTCTTGCTTGTTCCGTCATCAAAGTAGTATAAAAAAAAAAAACATACATACATTACATAACCCTTCCTATTGGCTTTGCCGTTGTCGGGTAACTATGCTTCAAAGAGTGTTATATCCATGTTTTAAGCAGCTTTCTTCTTCTCATCAGTATGCGTGACATGACACAGCCTGTGATTGTGTAGCTTACTGACAAATAGCCTCAGCTTGTGCCTTTGTCGGCGGCGGCGACGACGCTCGACACACCCTTTGTCTATGTCCTCTTGTCTTGTTCCGGGGAAAACGATTTACTTTCGAGAGAACCTACTCAGGAGCTTTATTTTAAAGTTATTGAGAGTACATTTAGCAGAGTTCGTTGAAACCAACAAAGTTCGCTATAACTTTGCAAATGCCCTTGCATATGTCAAAACATAGCCAGACGTATTTACTTTGAATCGTATGCAAGCGTCAAAAACAAATGTATGCGTTCATTGACCTTTGATTGAAAGTCTTTGTATGGGACAGCGCTGAAAATTGCGATTAGGTACATAATGTTTACTTTACCAAAATCACTACTTCCCCAAACGTAGTAGTTTTTGGAATTGAAGCATAGCGACTTGACGCTTCAAGCGTGGTAATATTTTCGTGGGCGAGGCATACAGTTAATTTTTTGACAGGTTTAATCCAGTTTTAATCGAAAACTTAAACCAATAAAATTGTCGTGATTGAAAAATAGTAGATAAAACGGACTATTTAAGTCTAATTACTATCATAGAAGAAATATATTAAGTCATAAAAGAAATATAACCATCTTTATAATATAATAAAAGTTTTTATAGATATTTCCCTTCCTACTCCGGAAGTGACAAAACATTCACACGAAGATTATGCTTATTTAATTCCTAATTAGAAGGTATCTTTGATGTTTTACAACCAAATTAAAATTATAATCGATGATAATGACTCTAGACTGCTTTAGTTGCGCAGCGGGCTATAGAGAGAGCTATGCTTGGAGTTTCACTACGTGATAGATTCCGAAATGAGGAGATCCGTCGAGGAACCAAGATCACCGATACAGCTCTCAGAATTAGCAAGTGGATGTGAAAATGGGCAGGCCATGGCTTGCAGAAATGATAACCGTTCGGGAATAAAGGTTCTCGGGTGGCAAAGATCAACCGGACGACGCAAAAGAGGAAGGCACTCGGGCACAGTATGGCACAGGTCTCGATGGACCAAAAACATTATGAAGGTCACAAGAAAGCGGTGGATGGAGGCAGCTCAAGGCCGTTTGTCATGGCGTTCTATGTGGCCTATTACCAGCATTGGACTTTTGTGTGGTCTGATGATGATACTGCTTCTTTATAGAAGCAGTATACAAAAGCAGTATACAGTATACAAGTATAGCAGTTTAAGACGCATCAAGCTAATAGTTATCTATTAGCTTGTATGCGTCTTGTTCTATCCACGCAACGTGCAGGGTCGCATGGGATATATACCTACTCATACCAGTCAGATTAACGTCTTGGTTTTAGTATAACCAAACATTTTAGTGACCGGAACAAACACTCGTCTCGCATGTCGCAAGTGGTCTTATTCCAGAGAGCTCTACATAACCATGAACTATGGAGCAAGGGAATACACTTTGCCACTGTGTAGGGGGGTCCACACTGCCTTTGATTAGTAGCAAGCAATAGATCACTGTGCTAGAATGATGTGGTGTGTCTCGTCTGAGAATTGACTCCTCCGTCTCCTCCCGTGGATATCATAAAAGACGACTAAAGGATTACACCAAAGGACGGCCAGCAGCATCCAACACTAATACTGCGATCTCCAATCCGCCTGCCAATCGTGGTGATTATGGCAAATCCTCCCCATTGCATTTTATGGGGAGGCCTCGTCCAACAGTGGATGTCTAAAGGTTGCTGATTATGATGAGGTGACCATCAACACATTAGTACGCGTTTAAACGACTTCTTAACCAATACTTTTTGACAGATGTTTTCTTACTTTAAAATAAATATTTGTTAATACCTTTTTGTTGTCGGCTAAAACGCTCTGTTTAAAAGGGGGACTAGTTCTAAATGCTAGGTTTAGGTTTATTACGCGCACCTTTTGCCTTTATTACGTGGTCAGAATCCGGAACAATTATTATAACTTTTAGCTTGTGGGATGAATTTCTGGGATCAATACTATTTCGTAGGCGGAAAACTGAATTTGGATCGCTTTGGAATAAGCACAAACAGTACTACATGCATGGACCGTTAAATCTACTTTTTGGAGATTCCCTCCGGCCCAGTTAGACCCATCTGTCGTCGGTTTGGTCAAATATATCATTGGGCTCGGTACATTTAGTTGCATCAATTCATTAACTGGTGCAATTAGGTCGTTTCAGATCTGTGGTGGCACTGACGATCACGAATTGAGATTCTGAAATAACTGAAATATGCCAAACTTTTTAAAATAAATGAAGTGAAAAACAATATTGTAAAAATACACAATTTCCCGCATTAGAATGGATTTCTATGGGTGATCTATGATGCGTGAAAAAGAAGAGTGGTTTAGTTGGAACTGGCAGGATACCTAGTACCTAAACTATGTTATACAGTAATCTTTGCAATAACTCTTAGGATGTAACCTACGTTGCATTACGTCAGTCACCATGCGATAGGTATAATGTTGTTAAGTCTCCTAATATCACGAGGTAGGTACGCTTCAAACCAGAATACACAATGCGAACATTAAACACTGCTTGCACGATTCGGTTATATCCCCGACCTACATAATCATCTATCATGCGTTTTCAATGATGCAGTATTGGCATAACGGGACAAAGGAAATTCTTCCGCACACGGCGGTCAAAAACCTGCCAATATCCATCCCATAGCTCATCGTAGCGGTACTGAGGAATGTTCACGCGGTTGCCATTTAGAGCCTACTGCGCTCGGAGCAGTAATGTTTACGCTAAGCTTCTGCGAACCTGCGGTTTCCGGCGTGTGCGTGTGCGCGGCTTAAGGCCGGGCATAGACGGAGCTTGCTCGAGCAGATAAATAACCACTCTTTATTATTCGCTGAGATATTTAATTCGAGATTTTGCAGTTGAGATTTTTCGTTCGAGATTTTTTATTCGAATTATTCCAGTCGTGTTTTTTTATCAAAATGTTTCAGACGATATTATTGAATCGAGAGATCAGGAAAAAACCAGTGGCTAGAGATAAATTGATACGTACGATTCATAATTGGTAGGTTTGGTACCATGGTACTCGTAGTTCCTGATACGGACTACACAGGGAATCCTAGTGTGGGATCAGGACTATGTATGTCACTGTTGGGTGTTTTGTTATGTTTATTATAATTCACTACTATACTAAAGAATTACAAATATCATCCATATCATTCATACAAATAAATATGTATTTTTCTAGATATTTATTTCCCTGCTGGTACCGTCAACTGTGTCGGAGAAAACAAATCGGTAATCTTTTTCAAGTCCAGGGGCCATATAAACCTTACCCACTGTTTCAGCCACTGGTTGTTTTTCCTCGGATCCCGGCAGTTGCACATAGATTGAGACTGCCGACGTTACCCCAATGATTCTGTTGTGCGAGTTAGCTGCTCCAACTAGATGAAAGCGTTAGCCGAGTTAGTCGTGGGAAAGCAATAGCGGCGATGCGCTCACCATTAGCCAATTCCCATACAATTGTGCAACCCACAGTGAAGAGGCGTAATTGAAGCTTTGCCAAACCCTTCGAGGAAAAAGGCGTATCTGTGTATATGTTGATACACATGATACTGTCAAATGATTCAACTGACCGTCTATTCCGAGCCTAAAGACGCAAGACTCGTGCTCATCCGGCAGACATTCTACTCGAAACACTCACATAAAATTTTGTCGTAAACATATTAATTTTGCAATGTTTGGCAGTCTAACGAGGAAGATATCAAATAAAAATATTGTGACTGGTATTTCTCCAGGTCAAACACTGTTGGAAACCTTCAGATTTAGACAATTTTCAAGGGCATCTTATTTTTAATAGCCTCGACTCACTCCGCTTGAGCAGCAGGCTTGACGTTGATAGATACTTCTTTTCTACCTTGAGTTTAGATTAGTAAAGTTTTTTTTGTTCTTATTTAGATGCGCATTCAGTTAGTGAACTATCGGCAGATGAGTGGATGGTTTTTTGGCGTTGGCATCAGTCCTTCTTCTATCGTTATAGCAGTTTGTCCAGTATATGGCTACTCTTCGACCACTTTGTGTCGTTTGGGTTTCTGACCAGCGGGTTAGTGTGTGTTTTGAGGCGATCCAAGTAACGTTTCTTCTGAGTTTAATTTCCTGGTCCACTGTAGAGACTTCAGGATTAGTAAAGTGATACAAGATATTATTAATGGTTCATTACTTCAATACGAAATGTAACTAAGTTGGTATATCAGGAAATACGAGTAGACATCCACACCAGATGTTTTTTTTTAGTTGCTACTGAAGAAATTTACATTTGGTCAGCACTCATTCATTACATACATACAGGATAGCTTTTTATCTCCAGATCCGTGAGGCTATCCTACAAGGGGGTTGTGAGAGGCAAGTCCAAATTAGCATCTGACATGACAACTTTTTGCATGGAAGTTAGCATTCCATAGAAACAAATCGCGTGCCGCTCAGTAAATTTCTCAGCTGTGGTTACAAACAGAACCATTAGAATTTTGTTTATAGTCAAGTATAAGTAACAGATAACAATAAATTCGATGAATCTTTCTGGTAGGTACAAAAAACCTTCCATTCCAATTGGGATTCTTACATACTTGGTTGGTAGAAGCTCGCGATTGATTTCTTGGCTCGTTGTTTCGAGATATTGAACCCAAGATAAATAGGTAAACGATCCTACATCCGTCCCAGTTTTAGGAATCACAAAGTGATTAGTTTGTTTTTCTGTTAGCAGATCGCTTTTAAACCTTTGTAGCTGGAACTAATGGTTGTTTTAGGAATGGACAGTTGTTGTTTGTTTTTTATTCTGTCTGGCTCATTTTTCTTAGACACTCGAGTTATAGCGAACTTCACGATTCGTAGTACAGTTACTTGTACTATTATTTATTCTGTGGTACAGTTCCAGCTGTTGCTATTACACATCGTGGAAAAGATAGTACTTAGGTATCTATAGCATTGAATTTCACTGAATATAATATATAATAAATACCCTATAGGCATTATCTTAATTTAATTCGGGTTTTCAATAGGTTGTATTAGAACCTTACATGGATGAATTTTTTTTTAGCCAGGGATGTGTAATTTCTTCTTCGTCATCAGCTAGTAGACGAACACGCCTCCCCCGTAGAAAAATAGAAGAAGAATAGTAAAAAAAATGTTTTGGGTATTCGTAGCCAAACTGATGATATCTGATAGTAGTATCTCCTAAATATACGAGTATCATCATGATATCTATGAGATACTATCAATTGAAACATGTGTGTTAAATGTAATAGTTTTCGCGAAATCAACTTTCGCTATCTGAAGAAGTGTAGCTGCGCTTTAATGAGGAAAAAACAAAAAAAAAACTCCACATTCAGGAGCGTCCTCCTTTTTTTTTACCTAAGACAAGAACTTAGGTAAAAACGTGTTTCAAAGTTCTTTAGCAATAGTTCGGTGTCACTCAAAAGGAATAACAGAAAATTCAATACGCGTACAAAAATAATGCAACATCAACAGGTGGTTGTAACGCCTTCTCAGCAGATGATTGGCGTTTCTAGATCGAACCCGTATTATGATATTTCACGGTGATTAGCATTTAGTTCGAAAGAGATAGGTTCTGGTACTGTAGCGGTATCACTTCGTTTCGCACGAAACTACCAGTGCGGTAATAATTTTATGATACTGCCTTCAACTGATGGAGTTGCTTTCCGCACCATGGAACCCCATGTCCTAGGTGAGTGACGGGAAGCAACGAGCAGCGTGATGTGATGAGTCATAGCCATAGCTATTTTGAACCCCCAAAAAAAAGGGGGGTGTTATAAGTATGGGGGAATTGTGTGTCTGTCTATGGCATGTTTTTTTGTTGGCACGTATATAGCTCCGGAAAGGGTTCACTAATTTTTATGCTGTTTTTTGTATGAAAGTTGGTGTTTGCGAGATGGTTCTTAGCTTTGTTTGATGGTAGAAATGCAGGCGTTTCGACGATACTGCAGATAAATGTGTTTTAAGGGGTTTTAAATTTGTATTTTGAAGCGAGCGACGACAGTCGACTTGATGGAAGTAGCCCATAACAGGTCTGCAATGCTCTTTAACTTTCGTTGCATTGCGTCGCGTTGTGGCTCACCTATGACCATCGGAGGTCGCATTGCTCTAAGCCTATGTCAATGCGAAGCAAGTCGCCAAATTAAAGGCTATGTTATCGTTAAATTGTGTTATCGAGCAATTAACCATAATATGTACCGATTTCCGATTAATTGAATGTCGAAACAATAAACCCACTTCGATTGCGACCTAGAACTCAATGCTCCCACTGTAATTTCGAGTTCATGGGCTTCGGTAAAACAAATTATACAAATTGTTACAATACGCGAGAAATATTTACCTGTGATCCGATAAAGCCGAGTCGAGTTTCTTTACATAATGAGGAGCGCCGTATAAAGAAAAAGAAATTTAGAAATTAAAAAAAACCCCTACGTAATAAAACTTCGATAGAAAACCTGCTATCAAATATAAACCGCATTCAAATCGGTTTACCCGTTTAAGAGCTACGTTGCCACAGACAGATACACATATAGTGGTCAAACTTATACTCAACTTAAAACTCTTTTTGCGTCGGGGGTTAAAAGTCAGATGAAATAGACCAATCGAAGAAAAACTACACTAACCACCGATTTTTATTTTTTGCTTTAACTGCGTTTACTCGTTAAAAAAAACACATTTCTATCAAACTATTAAGAAATGTACATCCGACTGATAACGATGATGATGATGACATTAGAATGATCAAAAACCTGATCATTTGGTTGGATGATCGAGCTGATCAAAATGAGCCCAAACACGGGCAGTCTACTATTAACAATCGAATATTCCGTTGTCCACCTTTCATCTTTATAATCAGATCAGCTCGTTGTTGTATAATATGCCAAATTTCATCTTAATCAGATATCGGGAAATGCTCGAAAATTCGATGGTCAGATTAGATTCCTGAGACACAAACAAGCAAGCAAGCAGACTTAAAAGTGAATTAAAAAAAACGAGCGAGCCTTACTGTAGTCGCATATGATGTGTAACATCTGACATCTCATCTCCTTGGTCATAAGCAAAATGGCTGATGGTACCAATCTCTTGCAAAAATGCGCGCTACTAACCTTTCGGACAAATTCCCGTTACACACTTCCGTCCCTTTTCACGAAATCACTACCACAGATTGCAGGAAAGCGAGAGGAAAGATGTTACACATCGAAAGACTGACTGACTGACTGACACATTGCAAGACCAGTTGCAAGAAAAAAAATACGCGAAATTTTTCTGACTACATGTACCTAACTACTTAGTTACTATGTCAGACGATGATAACTCCATTCTTCGTTTGAGCTTACAATAAATAAAAGCCGTGGATGGAGAGTCTAACGCCCGTTTGCACTAAACACAAGTTAGGCTTGTCCTAGTTATGATACACCTAAGCATAGGAACAGCCTAGCTAAAAAAATTGTTTGCACTAACAGTCTTCTCATAACTACGTCGTAACTTGGGCATTGCCTAGCTAAGAGAATGATTGAATGAATGTAACGATTGTTTTTTTAAACCGGCCAAGTAATGTAGACCACAGAATATTTTTTATCATTATCTTCACATTAGTTTAGTGATAAGTTAAAAGGAGACAAAAGATATGGCGTTGGTTTATTTTGTTTGGTTAGGTAATTATAGGAAAATCAATGTCAAATACGAGTATATGACAATTCATAGAAAAAAACTCAGATTGTGATTGTAAACAAACAAATACTCGGAGTATTGTTCTCACATCTGGAATGGTGCACCGAAGTACCTACCAACTGCAACCTCTGGACTCCCTGCAACGCAGAGCTGTTAGGATTGTCGACGCACCCAAAGTTACCTGAGGGGTGAGTCTGAGTTTTGCAAACACCATCGTAACGGTGAACGTAACACGATCGTACGTGTATAACATAATAACTAGCAATTAATCTGTGCCAAAAACGTCACAGATTAATGGCTAGTTACTACGCAATACACGTACACTCGCCGTTACGATCATCGTTACGATGGTGTGTGTAAACTCGGACTTGCCCCTCAGGGATCTAGAACCGTTGAGCGTGCGCCGAAATATTGGCGCGCTTAGCGTCTTTTATAAGATTTTTAACGGGGAATGCTCAGAGGAGCTGTTTGAACGAATCCCAGCTTCGCACTTTTATAACCGCACATCCCGCCAACGTGAGCGAGCTCACCCGCACATTTTGGATGCGTGGAGGTCACGCACAGTGCGTTTCACGCGATCGTTTCTTCCGCGCACCTGCAAGGCGTGGAATGAGCTCCCGTTGGATGTCTTCCCACAGGGCTACAATATGGGTAAATTCAAGAGAAATATCAATAGGGCTCTTAATGGTAGGCAGCGCGTTTGCAATACCGTGGGTGTTGCAAATCTCCATAGGCGGCGGTGACTGCTTTACATCAGGCGGGCCGTCTGCATGTTTGTCACCCTAAAATATTTAAAAAAAAAATGGATTCTTAACGTATAATCTATTAATTTGTCTGTTATAAGTTAACATTGAAAATAAGCTAAAACGAAAAAGAAATTTTACGGCTGAGGAGAAATTGAGGTTTTTTAACAATTTAAATTTCATAGAAAAAATAATCAAAATAATAATTTTATTGACAAACAAATGATCCAAAGATTACAAAAAATACAACTTAGGTATTGCCTACGTTCTAGTCGTTTCATAATCGGGCTCATAAAGTTTAGAATCTCCTAAGTGGACTAAGGAAAGGCTTAGGGTTAGTGCAAGCAAATTTATCGTTAGGAGTAGACTAAAAAAGTTAGGAAAGAACTTAGGCGATTCTTATGTTTAGTGCAAACGGGTGTTAGAGTTGTAGAGTTTTTTTACGAATGGAGGCCCTTGTCAGTTACATTAGTAAACAATCTCATTAGTCATTTATTGAGAAAGTACATAAGAACTAAGAAAGTCAAACACGTCGTCTGTGAAATTGATCGATGAGAAATACTGTATCTTTCCAATTGTATTCTACTCGATATTGCAATCTATCTATTAGAACACCTTTCGTTTTAATCTAAAAGAAATTAATTCGAGGAAATTAAACGTCGAATAGATAGTCCACTGTTACACATTATGTAACAGAATCGATTAAATCCGCTGTCGAAGTATTCTCACGATAATTTTATGGGTGTTTTGATTGATAGGCATATGTAGGCGGCTTTAAGTTTCGCTCGTTTTTTACAACAAAAAGTGACTGCAGTTATTTTAACGAGACAGGTCTTCAGCGTAATTGTCAAACAAAAGCTGCTTAGGCTGCGGTGTCAATCATACCACAGTTATCTTGGAGTATCAAGTCACATAATAGTTAAATAATCGTTTCGTAACACATAACCATTAAACAATACTTGTATTAGGAAAGTAAACAAATCTTGGTTAGTGGTTCTTTTGTGACTTGAAGTAGGTACTGCACCTCATCATCATCATCATCATCCTATAGAAGTCCACTGTTACGATGAACGGTCTTGAGCCCAGGGACCGCGAAAGTGGGGAGGCAGAGAGGGCCAAATGCCACCCTAAAATCAAACGGTCGCCGGGGCCGCACCCCCTGCAATTTTACTACCTGGTTTTTTTACCAGTTAGTTAAATGCCTTCTTAGGCTTCTCTGGGCTATGCTTCACAGAGCTTTGTTTTTTCTTGCCGTGGTTTGTCCGGCCCAAGAACAGACCCTCCAACTCCTCCCGTGGATGTCGTAAAAGCCGACTAAGGGATTACCCGGACTTGTTTGTAAGATTCGTTGGTATAAGTTTGTCCTGGCTGCTAGGTTTATTAAGGAATGTATTATTACTGGAAGAAAGCGTTAGCACAGTCAGTCGTGGGAAGCAATGGCGGCGATGAGCTCACCACTTGTCACGTCTTTATCCAACGATGGTCAACCCACGGTGTAAAGATGCCCATTTGAGGCTCTTCCTACCCTTTCGGGGAAAAAGGCGTGTGTCTATGTATAAATTGTCGGTGAGCTTTAGCATTACAATATATTTTTTATGAGGCAGAAGCTGATGTAATTAAGTGTGGGTAAAATTAAATTAAATAAAAATAAACTTTATTTTCAAAAATGGCGGATTGAGTCCGATAAGTCACCTATCTTATTCTACACCTAGTAATGATAGGTACCCACCATAACACAAAGTACAGAGTACGTTGTGACTCAAAGTTATTCCGTGGTGATAGGCAGACGCAATGTATTTACGTGGAATCGAACGTTGAACGCTTTTTGCATTTAAATGAACTATGACGTAACGCTAACCGTTTGGGGTAACTTGTTCGTGAGCACTTCCGTTTTAAACTGCAGGTGTTCGGTTGACGACTTATTAAGTCTTTAGGGAGGCTCAGACGAAGATGTATTTGCCTGATAAAAAAAAAACTACAAATCATCATTATAATTTTCATTAGAAGCCCACTGTTCCATGCTGGGCCATGAAGAAGAAAGGATGAAAGAAGATTGTATGCAGCAGAGATGAGAATGTTGAGATGGATGTGTGGAGTAACAAGAATGGATAAAATAAGGAATGAAAATTGCACCAGTGACAGAAAAGTTGAAAGGAAATCGTTTAGCTTGGTATGGACATGTTATGAGGAGGGATGAAACGCATACCTATAACTAAGAAAATTATTAATATGAATGTTAGTGTATGGAAAGGAAGAGGAAGACCTGAGAAAAGATGGATGTATTGCGTGAGAGATGATATGAATGAAAAGGGAGTGAATGATGAGGTGACGGCTGACAGGGGAGAGTGGAAGAAAACGACATACTGCGCCGGCCCAAATAAATTGGGAAAAGGGCAAGAAAATGATTAGAAGCCCACTGTTGGACGACGCTTCCGCCGTAAAATGCGATGTGGGGATTTGCCATAATCATCATGCTTTGCAGGCGGATTTGTGTAATCCCTTCGTCGGCTTTTAAGACATCCACCCGCGCCACTGCTGAACAAGTGACAAATAAATCTTGGTAATTCACAAATATATTACACACATATAAGACTTTTTCTCAAAAAGGGTAGGCAGAGATCAATGGGCCTCTTTTCACCGTGGGTTGCACCGTCGTGGAATATAGATATGACATGTGGTTAGCTAATCGCCGCCATTGCTCGGCTAACGCTTTCTTCCAATAATAACACATTCCATAATAAGATAGCAGTCAGGACAAATCTTATACCAACGATTCTTATCAACAAGTCAGGGTAATCCCTTAGTTGGCTTTTACGACATCCACGGGAGGAGACGGAGGGGTCTATTCTTAGGCCGGGCACGCCACGGCTTTTAGCCTAAGCCTTAGGCTATTCTATTAGTCTTTCTACATTGTAAATCTGATTTATAAACATAATTCACTGAAATGGCTAGCCGTCCAGTTAAACGGCTGAAAGGGGCTAGCCGTCCTATTAAACGGCTATTCAACAAGTAGTTGGCTGCGACAGATACTTTAGGTATGGAGTAACGACGATCTGATGATGATTGAATAGTAGATAAGGAACGTGCTCCCAATACAACCTGTTCTGTTCTATCCAATCCAGATTTATGCTATTGCGTGGGATATTCTCCAAATTCAATGTCAGATGTACAGAGCTAAGAATCGATTAGAATAAATTACAGTTAAAAAAACACTGAACAATTCTACGTCTGTGTTTACATGACGATTTCAGGAAATCTTTATTTATGGAAAACTAGTAGCCGCCCGCGGCTTCACTTGCGTTTTACCAGGATCAATAGAAGCCTATTTTATTGAAATCGGTTTAGCCATTTCGGTCTGATTGAGTAACAAACATACAGATATTTATGATATTAATGGGATTACTGACAGCTGTATTATTCAATAAATTTTAGAAGAGATATTTCCATTCGCCATTTCGAAAAAACACGCAACACTCTATTGAGTGTTGCGTGTTTTTTCAGGATTTTTTCTAGCATAAACTTGGGTTTTCTGCCACCATTTAAACTGGGTTATGACTTGACGGAGATTAGCGAAATTGTTTGGAGCACTCCTTAGAAGCCATTATAAGAAGGGAAGATGAAGAATATTTATTTAGTTAAACCAAAGAAGATACAACCTACGTACCTATATATTTTGTATTTTATTTTTGTATACCTAGACTGTTGTCCTAAGTACCAGTTTTTTTAGTTTTCATGTATGTGTTTCCTTTGGGGGAAAATAAACGAATTTTCTTTTTTAGTTAGTTATTCATTTATTCGCTTAAAAATATGGTATTACAATGTTCTTAATAGATATTTAGTTTCACATATTTTTACTAGTTACTGCTAGCGTGCAAATATTTAATAGCTATACAAATTTAAAAATGAAAACAATATAATTATGTCAATAGGTACTAACAAATTAATCAAATTAATCAATTATTTATTACATTTATGTCACATTCATGTTTTATAATTGTAAAAACGACACGAACCCTGTTTCAGAAAGTCGGATATTAAGTAAAAGCTTTCTTTGTAATGTCAAGTTCCGATGACAATATAATATGATGGTGACAGCGAGCTGATCTGATGATGGAGACGGAAGGTGGAGAACGGAACTCCTCGATGGATAATAGTGGACTGACCGTGTTTAGGCTCATTTTCATCAGCATTCGGTTACGATCACTAATTTTATAAAAGCTTGTATTGAAAAAAATAGTTTTCACAATAAACTTATTTTCAGGTCTTGTCAAAGCTTCTTACTTCTTTGAAGCTCTTTACGAGTATAAGACATTTATAACATGCGATTTAAGTTCCTATAGGTTAAATTACTTAGGTAGGTACCTTCATTGAATAAATAACTGTGATTGACACCGGTTTAATTTTAATTATTAAAACCGTGCGTCCAATTAAGTTGCTCAACGGACTGTATTAAAATGGTAAGTTTACGCGTTGACATAGATTCCGATGTCTCATCCACCGTCTACCTCAGAATGCAAGTGCTCATTTACATTCTTTATGCTTTAAAGCGCATACAGCAGCTGATTGGTCTTATTTGGAGGCTTTCTCCTCATAGAAGTGACAAAGTTATGTCCTGAAAAAAAATGTCATTCGTTGATCAGTTAAGTGAACATAAAAAAAAACTACCTTTTAATTAAACATGTGAAAAAAATAACAAAGTACAGCGGTTATCGACTGAAAATGTTATTAAACTTCTAAACCATTTAGAATTGTGTTGTACATTTTCTTTCACCTAAATGTTGGTAAAGACTAATATTAAAATTGAACGTATGATCCTGTGATGCGTCGGCTTTTCACATACTTTTCGTTCGGCGAGCGCTATTCTGCCACTTTCTAACTTACCTGAATTTTAATGAGTTACAAAGTGATGGAATTTGGCTGTTGTATGCGCCTAACTGCAGTAAAGCTTTAGTAAAATGATTGAATGAGATAAGCTAAGTTCTCTGGGTCAACTTAGACGAATCGGCGTTTGTATGTATATATGTTTGTATGTCTGTTTGTCCGACGATAACTGCAAAACCGTTGATCCAATCTGGTTGATAGGTAGCATAGTTATAGCTATATATTCATATTAAAATACACCAAAAAAAAACACAAAAAAGGATTAACTAAATCAAATTATAGTACAATGGGCGGCCCTATCGCTGAAAGCGATTTCTTCCAGACAACCTTTAACACTTTCGAATAAGCATTTAACATTTATGTATGTTAAAAAACTTCCAACCTACTTATTGGCATATCCAGGTGTCCTATGGATAAGACTGCACAACTAAAAAAGTTTTACATATTGATGGTAATCAAGCGTTTGTTCGCCTTCTCACCTGATGGTAGGTGTTGATGCGGTCTAACATAGACCACTATCCTAGAATCAATCGATCCTCTGCTCAGACATATATAGAAAGTTATTTTATTGTTGAAATCATTTAAATAATTTTTACTTTCAATCTTTCTTTATTTGTCTGAGATTCACTCTGAATAAATAAATGATAAATTAATTATTATTTGTTTACCCCAACTCTTTGGTGAGCAAAAATTCGCGACTCTTCAGCCACTATACTTAAACGCTTACTTAGTGATCTTTTGTTTCTAGATTAAGTAACTTTGTTAGCTCAAATATTAATTGGTAATCAACTTGTTTTTTTTTATATTTTCTTTTATTTTTTACGTCTCTTGTAACTGTATTGATTTTATAACTAATAATTTTGTATAATTGTGGAAACTTTTAATAGGCCGTCGGTAGGATATTTGTACTTTTAAAAGTTTTTTTATTTGTTTTTTTATATATAAACTTGTACATAGCTGAAAGTATTCCGAAGATTAAAAATAAAATAAAATAAAATGAGAAAATCGTTATACTGGCAATGAGTGGTGTGCGCTGCAATCTCTTGGTAGCATTTTTACTGCTTGTTGATATAATACGAGTATACTGTGCAACGGTGATGTCAGATAATAGTACACTGTAAACTGCATACAGTAGGTGTAATTATAATGCTTTTGCTGTCGGCACAGGCAGATAATTATAGGCAGAAAGACAAGCACTCAAGGCTCGGCGATTAGTGCGTAGACATTTGAGTGAGAAATGAAACTCAATTTTATTTTAAGCGTTAGTTATATTCGTTTTATGCCTTTGAGGCATGACATTTATTCCGACTCAACTCCAGCAGAGAACCCGCTGGGAACTTGATACATTTCTTACTTGCAATTCATTGGACATTTTGGTGGCAGGGATCTAGATTTTTCTCAGCATTTAAAAAAATAATGTATGTGATATTTGGGGACCTGATTCTTCATATCACTGAATAATTTTTTTAGTTGCTTTACACGATTAGGTAATTTTTATAACAGAGAAAAATATATCAAAGAAACCTCTTTTAAAACAGAGGTTAACATTTTACACGCAAACCGGATCGATTATTAAGCCTCTAATTTTTCTAGGTAGATTCAAAATACACATTTCAATATTGTATTAGTTTTTTAAAAATTAAATGTTAAGGTTAAATTAATGTTTTTTAATGTTTTTTCAATTCAAAAATAACATCAGTACGATCCTACTAAACACATTTTAACACTGTTTTTTTTTGTTAAGGGTATCGTATAGCTACGTTGTTGGTTTATCGTAGCTAAACTGATGATATTTATGAGATACTAGCAATGTGCGGTATGAATCTCCTATTTCTCGCGAAATCAACTTTCGCTATCTGATGAGCAGTAATGAGCAAAAAACACCAAAAAATAATAATTTTGCGCCACAAGCGAGAGCAACAACCTTAAATTAACCGTTTTCAGCATATACAACCTTTTAACCAACATTGTTAGTTCTGTTCACGTTTCAAACTCAACTAGGCTTTGAATTTAAAGCTCTGAAACTACATCCATACATAGATGCCTTTTCCCCCGAAAGGGTAGGCAGAGCCTCGAATGGGCCTCTTTTCACTGTGGGTTGTACCATTGTGGAAAATCAACGTGACAGGTGGTGAGCTCATCACCGCCATTGAAACTAGTAACTAATAATTATCTCTTTTTTTATGTTCTTTAGCGGACAGACTGACAATGACATTTTTTTTACTTATTTCATCAATATATTAATAATTGATTAGAACCAATGAATGAATAATGAGGGTGACATCATTGTACATGTTGTACAAATGGATGTATGGAGCTTAAATTAATGGTAATGTCGGTTTAAAGCCTTTTGCTAGTAAATAAGGAACAGGAATATGATTTCTGAGAAGTCAATGCATTAGATTGCAAAGACAGATCAAGCCATGTTTTATTAAGATAAGAAGCGGAGAACCTGTATTGAAATGCAAAATAATGCAGTCACTATCTATTGATTAATTTACTAGTCTATTTGTCAAGCTACTTTAGCGCAAATTGGCAAATTAGAATATTTCATCATGATCATCATCATCAGCCATTAGATGCCGGTTGGATTGGATTAGCCGGTCTGGAAATCCATGAACACACTCCGGACCGAAGAAGGCCGCTGTAGACAGAACATCTGCAAATGGGGAATGCGAGACTCTTCCCGGACTGAATGTGACTGCGGATTCAGTCCATGCCTTACTTGTTCACTTGTTCCTACACAAGGGAGGACCTTAACAAAGTCAGAGTCAATGCTATAGAAGTGGCTACATTTTACTCTAAAATCATTTAAACGAAACAAGGCAAACCATTGACACGTTAGAAGATGATTAGATGTCCAATGCTAGATGTACTTCCCCTAAAAAATATATTGAGAGAACTTACTACTATAGGTAATCACCACGCTTGGCAGGCAGATTGGTGATCGTATTGGTGTTGAGTATGACTCAGGTAGATGCTGCTGACCATTCCCTGGCGTTAATCCCTTAGTCGGGTTTTACGACATCCACGGGAGGAGACGAATAGGTATATTCTCAAGCCAGGCATATCTGGGCACTGTGGAATGTTTAAACATAGAAAAATATTAAGAATCTCTTTTGGAACTTAAATTCAAAACTTACCAGGGCATCAATACATTTTGGCTGATGTGGTTCCATTACATCTTATCATGAGAAGACTTAATATCCACCAATTTACTTGCGGCTCTGTGGACCAGGGTCAGTTACACTAATTGGGAATTGGAAACCTTTCTTCAAGGCCTGCTTTAACAGTATACAAAATCTAAGAGAGACGCATAAAATAATCGTTAGGTTACCGAATCTAGGATTGAAGGTCACAGGAGCCGTTACAAAGCCTATGCAAATGCTGGAGTGGGCGACTGTGACATGAGTCAATGGAAGTGGGCGTACAGCTGACGCGAAGGCCGAGCCAGGCTTGGTCATCGGCACCCGTTCGAAACGCCACTAGGGAGGTGATGAACGATCTGTATCTCTAAAACGTCCAACCTACCTCTGACGACAACACTCTTTTTAGAGTTGGTTTAGTCACAGAACGTCAGAACGACTACCTATGACGATGACGCTGACTATAATAAAGATGGTTTAGACACAAAATGTAACGACTTTCTCTGATGATGAAGTTTGATGCTTCTGGTATTGCAGGCGTCCATAGGCTTCGGTAACCGCTTATCAACAGGTGGGTCGTGTGCTTGTTTGCTACCTTCGTAGTATAAAAAAAAACGCTGCTTATTTAGATGTAGTTTTGCCATAAAACGTCCGATCGACTATCTCTTTCAATGACCCTTACTATATTTAGAGTTGGTTTAGTCACAAAACGTCCGACCGCCTATCTTAGGCTGCGTTTCCATTGACGCGGAGCTGGGCGGAGCGGAGCTTAGCGGTGCATGAATTGACCAATCACTATGCTCGAAATTTCTGCTCCGCTTCAATGGAAACAGCACGAGCGGAGCGGGGCAGAGCTGAACGGATATTCATATAAAATAAGCGAGGTGATGCGGAGCGGAGGACAGCGGAGCGGTGCGTAGCGAGGTGATGCGGAGCGGAGGACAGCGGAGCGGTGCGTAGCGAGGTGATGCGGAGCGGAGGACAGCGGAGCGGTGCGTAGCGAGGTGATGCGGAGCGGAGGACAGCGGGGCGGTGCGTGATTCGTTATCTTCGTCGTCAAGTAAGGAAAGATATAAAAGGATTGCTTTTTTCTTTTTAAGCGACAACATGACATATGCTCTTTCTGAAAGATGGAGACAAACTGAGCTCAAAATTGCGCAATTCCAAAGTTAGCTCCACTCCGCTCCGCTCCTCTCCTCTCCGCTCCGCTCCGCTCCGCTCCTCTCCGCTCCGCTCCGCTCCTCTCCTCTCCGCTCCGCTCCGCTCCGCTCCTCTCCGCTCCGCTCCGCTCCTCTCCTCTCCGCTCCGCTCCGCTCCGCTCCTCTCCTCTCTGCTTCAGAGGAAACACTTACCACTTTTCACCGCTATTCTCCGCGCATCTCCGCACAGCTCCGCGTCAATGGAAACGCAGCCTTAAACTCCGGTACGGAGGCCGAGGCCTGCAATGCTCTAAAATTTCAAACGATGACGTTAACTTTAACAGTTGGTTTAGTAACAAAACACGCTCTCACTGTCGGTAAAAATAATCGACATTTCACTAATAGGTATATACGATCTCATCCTCAATAGGTTTTTGTATCCTACGTAATAGAGAGCAGGTATATCCGTAATAGAACAAAACAACCTGTTTGTGACTGTGGTTTATGTTATATTATAATATATGAGCCTCGAATAAAATCGATCAGGTCTCATAAAAGCTCCGAATACGATTACTTTCCATCTCTAGTTTGAACTATTCACTATTTTTATAAAAAAGTTCAGTGTAGGATCTATTGAAGACCTTCGACGTAAAAAGTGTGTAGTGGTTACTCGCGAAACTTTTTTCCATTTACCACGCTGTCTATTCGGTCCGTCGATGACCAAATAAAGTGAAATGCCTCAATACATGTTTTTTCATGCGTTATGTGCTTGGTATCATGCATCAAAATACCAGTAGGTACCAAACCTATTACTAAAAATCGTTAACACGACTATTCAAAATTCTGTTGACATTGATTTGTGAAAAGGTTAGGCACGACTTCGTGCCACGAAGATATTATAACAACGGCCACGTGCTGCCAATAAAAGTTTCGGTTCGTTTTTTGTTCAACGGATTTGCGTGATATGATTTAATAACAATCGGATTGGGTAGGTGGATTATCAAGTTCATTTGTAATTTCAAGCGAGGCTGGAAGTGATTGGCTATTGTCTCGTATTAAAAGAGTAAAATGGTGTAGTGTAAGCGTTAAATATAGCTCGAGGGAAAGCTCAATTGTAAGTTTTGTAGAACCTGGTGATATTGGATTACTCTAGTTTCTACGGTTGTATAATATACTGAATTCAACACGTATCAAAGTAGCATATTTTTTTTTGATACTACTTGGAATGACGGGTCAAGCAGATGGCCCACCAGACTGCCTATGAACAGTGCATTATCACATAGGTCACGTCCACCTAAGACGCACCCTATGTGGCATTGCACTGGGCCTGCCACCCTAAGAGAGAAAGATGAAGTCTCATGTGCCTGGTAATTTCACCGGCAACCATACCCTTCAAACCGGAACACAGCAGATCACTACTGCTTTGCGGCAGAAAGTCCCCCAATTATGACATTTTAGTAGAGCGATAGCACATAGGTGCTAAAATGTGTCCCTATATGTATAGATATAGGGACACATTTTTGCATGTTCTGCAAGAAATATTTCTTCCAGGTCGGGTGTTGTGGTAGGTACCAAACCATGGTACTCGTAGTTCGTAACCACGTCACAGGAAATCCTTATTTAGGATCAGGACTTTGTATGTGACTTTGCATCTGCTGTTCCATTCTTAACCTATGCTAGGTACCTACTTGGTTGCATTTCAATGGGTTAATCAGAATAAATTCTCCCTGAAAACCCAGCTAAAGTACGTAATGTGCAATTTGTTATCGTTCTGCAAATGAGATAAGATGTCTGTTGGTTTTGTGCAGTGCTCGTGACCGGTGGAGTGTTTTTAGGTCGGCTATTTTGAAGCCACGTATTCCAGTGAATCATGGCACTAGAATAAGTTTGACTGAAAGGTTGTAAGTAATCGAATCTTCTCCAGAACTATTCTAGTACCCGTATCTAGCAACTTCCCACTTATTTCATAAAAATGGCAAACTTACGACGTTGGATGTTTAGATGTTTGGATGTTTGTTACTCAATCACGCCGTAACGTCTCAACCGATTTCGATTAAATTTGGCACTCAGATATTATTATGACCTGAGGGGCTAGTCTGCAAATGTAACAAGCAACTTACACGGGCGTGTGGTGTAAACTACACGAATTTTAGTATGGAATTTCAGGTTCTGAAGGTGACCCCTAGAGGCGCTATTTGGATTCTCCATACTAAAATCCGTGTAGTGTACACAACACGCCCGTGTAGTTTGCTTGTCAAATTTGTAGACTCGAGGCTCCGGATTAAGCTACAGACTACTTTTATCCTGGTAAAACGCGAGCGAAGCCGCAGGTGGAAACTAGTTGTAAATAAATTGACAAGTCTCATACTGTGGTAATTCTGCCCGAGGAATAGAGCACTCCGTCTCCTCCCGTGGATGTTGTATAAGCCAACTAAAGGGTTACACCAGGGGATGGGCAGCAACATTCACCTGAGTACCTACTCAACACTGCGATCACCTGTAGGTACACTTGCCAAGCGTTATAGTTGTTGGCAAATCCCCCCCGTTGCATTCTATGGGCAAGGCCTCCTCCAATGACTGACTGGCATTTAAATTTAGGGGCTCACTTATGCGTATGCTTAGGTAAGAACATGGTCAGTGCGTTTTAGGTAGCCAATCAGTCACGGATAGTGATTTGCATTGCAACTGCTCATGTCAAAACCTTGGATCGTCTAGCAGGCCGATACCGTTCTGATTATAGATTTAGTTACTCAGGAAATAGGTAGGTAAATATTGTTATTCATCATAATTATCAGCCCACAGAAGCCTGCTGGACATAGACCTCCCCCATAGAATGTCAAGACGAACGGTCTTGAGACACCTCCATCCCTTTTCCTGCGCCATTTATGACTTTAGTTCATCCAGTGGGGGGGGCTTTCCTCTTTTACGTCAACCGGTGTGTGTCTGCCACTCGAGGACCTTTATTCCCCAATGGTTCAGTTCTGCGAGCTATGGCCTGCCCATTGCCACTTCATCTTGCTAACTCTGAGAGCTATGACGGTGATCTTGGTTCTTCTACGGATCTCCTCATTTCCAGAGCGTTAGAGTTTTTTGATGTCATAGATAGACACTCTATTGACCTGTTGGTAATTGACGATGTGGCCGACGATGGAGCACGAAGGTCTAGAAGGCACCTATTCACTCTTGCCTTAAAGATACCCATATTATAGTTATTCAGGAAAGACAGACGACGGCAACGTGTTCCATTCCTTAAAAGGTGGAACCGAAACCCTTAGTGCGAATTGCTGTATGCTGATGAGTTAAGGATGGTACTGAGCCGTGCGCCTGCTTGTCGTATGATGAAAAGGAGATGGTGCGATCAGATCATGTAGCTCCTGGGCACATTCTTCGAAATGTAACCTATAGAAGATCGAAAACACTTTACGGTGGTGCTCGAGACTCTGGGTCGCTGAATCTGGAGCTACTAATACTGGAGCTAATTCTTGTGATGAGATAATATATGACTCATTTTACCGTGCTCTTAGTTAACTTGTACGAACGAGTTCAGCACGCCACTCCACATTATCCTAGATCTATTTGAGTGGCGCAGCAAAAACTCGTCTGGTGGTACAGTTACATTGACATAGATGGTTACCTACGCATGCCATGAGTCACGCCGCCGTCATGTGGGGAACGTCGCTAAACTAGTGCTTTCGTTTGATGATTCACGTCATCTAATCCCACTAATATCATAAATGTAAAAGTTTCGATGTTTGGATGTTCGTTACTCAATCACGCCAAAACAGTTGCACCGATTTTGATGAAGTTTGGTACATACCTACATAGATTATGACCTGTATTAAGCTACAGACTAGTTTTTATCCTGGTAAAACGTGTGCGAAGCCCCGGGCGGACACTAGTAATTCATAAAATAGATACTTACGTAATAATGTTAGTAGGTACAAGCTTTCACCATTTCAGATAAACTCTCAAAATGTTTACCTACTAAATCCTTATTATTTACCAAAAATTTAGGATTTTAATAATAACCTCTGAATTAACTAACTGTAACTTAGCTTTATTACATCGGACACTAGCAGGCAAATAACATTTACATTTATACTCTGGTATTAAAACACGCTACAAATATTTGTATGTATGAAAGAGTACCTAGACTAGTACCTAGATAGCAATTAAATGATCTCAAACAAAGGCAATGGAATGGAGTCGTTTGTTTGGGTAGCTATTTAGTTTGACACATAATTAAAGTTTACAAGCATTAGCACAGGGTCGCAATTCGTAATTTACGACTTATGCATTCAAAAACAGAGATTTACCAACTAACGTCTCGTTAGGGTGACGAACGCAAAGAGAATTGGTTTTGAACTGCGTGGTCGAATCGCCAGAACGCAACGATAGCGCGTTCTAATCTGTGAGTGGCGACATCTAGGTCTGTATACAGTAAACAAATATTTTATAGCTTATATTAATTATTACTTTATATGTGAACAAACTTACTTTTATGTATTAAAAAGATACAAACAAGTACTTCAATTTAATATCTCTAAAATTGCGATTCTTTCTGTAGATTTGAGTGCAGGTGGTTTTCAGAGCAAAATGCCCTTACCTTTCGGAATTTAGTCCTCAAACCATAATGTCCGTTGAACAAGAATGACCTCACGGAAGAAAGACCAATACTCCCCGACGTCTTATGATAATACCTTCGGATCCCACAGCTTTGAGATTAGCCGTCGGCTTTCAGGGCTGCATGCAACATATCTAAGACGAAATATTTTCTTTTCAAATTTTATCGGAGATATATTCCTTCCATAAAAGGATAAAGGGTGTTCTGCAAGAGCTCTTAAGAGCAAGATTCTAACCGGTTACTGAAACCCCATGTCTAATTATACCCACATAGTTGCATGTACCCAAGTAGGTAGTTCGTTTTTATACCCGCATAAGCTTATCCAGAATCTACAAGCGATCGCATGCTATTGTGGATTCCGTAGCAGCCCTAATCGAAGCTAAATTAACAACGGTCTGAGTCCTTATAAGAATGCTTCAGGTCAAATCAGCGGTTCGCATCGAGGATCGGTGCCAGTGTACCACATTGAGCCACCTTCACGATCCATTTGGCGGTCGCATCTATAGTTTCATAGTGCCATTTGGGCGATCCGATCTCTTGTGTATCATGCGTGTCAAGTTCGCGTATCACGATCGCTTCGTGAAATTAAAACGATCATGTAATAAGCTGTTGTAGTACAGGCAAATTAGGTGATTTTTAGCAAAAGTGTGGAAGTAATTAGATGTAGTCACAAAAACTTTTCTAATTGTTTTGTTAGCTTGAAAATCACCTCTAATATAACTTTTAGCAAATTGAACTGAAAGGGGTGAAATAGTGTGAAAACCTTATAATACCCGTAACTTAATGGGGAAAATAGATGTAGCCGGTGCAATTTGGCATACACTTAATACCGTTATGATCTACATAAGAATCCACGACTACTCGACTTAGGTCCACACTTTTTGCTAATTTGCCTGTACTATTGTGATATGCCCCAAACCTGCCGAATTGCCGTATAAAATCGCTTTAGTGATTCCTTAGATAAAGATTATCTAAGAGTGATACACATATCATGATCGATCAGTGTGTGGATGTGTATCATGTATCATGTGTATGATCATACATGAGTATGATGTGGCGATACGGCTACAAGATATGCCGTCAAGATACCAGGTAGATAGACCGGGCAAAGCGAGATCATAAGAGACTAATTGATACGGCGTTTGTATGTATGTTTGTTTGTAATTATGTGTGTTTGTCAGACGATAACTGCGAAACCGTTGATCCAAACTTGATGAAACTTGTTATATAAGGATTGAATTTAAAATTTCGAACATGCGCTATTATTATTATTTATTCAAGTAAGCCACGTTCATGGAATTCAATAAAATCTGACCCAAAAGTTGCGCTCCAATCAATAAATCGACAATGCTGAAAATTGGTCAAGGCCAATTCAACCATGGAACCAGTAAGAACTGGCGATGATAACAAAAAAAAAAAAAAAAAAACTGAGGAAATAAAAATACAGTGGAGACATCTGAGCAACATAACCTGTAACTTTTAGAGCGCCATCTATGAAATCTTTTTGTAACTGCTATAGCTTTGTGGGTAAAGCTCGTCCGCGTAGCAGCGTAGCCGCGTAGCATGCCCTTAGCCATTCCATGCCATGCACCATTCAAATTTCGTCGGGTGTCTGTTTTGTTTAGTTTAATTACCTTGCGATAGATGGCACTGCAAACAATAATTTATGTGTTGATATTATATTATGAAGTTTTTTGTGAAAATATATTTTTCAATACAAGCGTTTATAAAATAAGTGATCGGAACCGTGAGCTGATTAAAATGAGCATAAACACGGCCGGTCTAATATTATCCATCGAGGAGTGTCGTTGTACGCCTTCCGTCTCCATCATCAGATCAGCTCGCTGTCACCATAATATTGTATTGTCATCGGAAATTAACAGGTATGCCACATTTCACCTCAATCGGATGTCAAGAAATGGTTCTTACGAGTATTCAGCTTCCTTGATTTGAACCGAATATAAAAACATTGCAAGTTACATGAAAGCTTGTAAAATACAGGAAAAAACCATTTCAAATAGTTTAATTTCCAATTTTTATAACATTATGTAAAATATTTTATAATACCCGTTACGTTTTCGTAAAAATAGCTACCTAACGGAAAATGTATAAGGTTTTATCTATGGGAAAACTCCATGTGAAAGGATATTTCATTATCTACTATGATAGGGTTGGGCTATGGTCTTATTATGAACGTATTCTTTGAATAAATGGAGTCAGGGCCAAAAAATAATTCTATCAGGGCCAAAAGGTAATTTGTGCTCAGTTGAAAGCAAAATTACAACCCACTAACATCATTAATGTCAAAAATACGATGTTTGGGTGACATCATGGTGACATACTCAATCACGCCAAAACGGATTACTGATTTCGATGAAATTTGATACACAGATAGATTATGACCTGGATTGAGCTAATATGCTACTTTTTATCCTTTTGAAATACGAGATGAAATATAATAAAAATATGTGATTAAATATTACTTTTATCTGTATGAAGTAGATAAAAGGAGTATTTTATTTTTCGGATAAAACATATTGCGCTAGCAAAAGTACATTATCGGACATGCTGCCAAAAAGATTAATGGGACAATTTATATTGATACTGTTGAAAAAAATATATACAATTAATAATCCATTTTCAATAGTAAAAATTATGTACAATAAATTATACTAAATATCAGTTCTACACAGGCGTGTAGAGATCACTAGAAATAGATTTGAGGACTACTAAAACCTAATAGTATCTTGTACACAATTGCTATAGTTTTATTCAGATACTAAGTATTTAGTGAGTTCATACAGCATTTTTTATATATTTTCTATTCAGAACGACCAAACTTTCGCTTTTATATTACCTCTGCCTCAGCCTTTAATACTGCATTACCTCATAGGTCACTTCCACCTAGGACGCACCCTATGTGGCATTGCACTGCTACGCCACCCTGATACATAAAGATGAATAAAAATGAATAAAAATGAAAAGTCTCATGTGAATGTAATTTCATACCCTTCTAACCGGAACACAGCAATGCGAGCACTACTACTTTGTGGCAGAAATAGGTATGGTGGTAGTACTTCTCTGGACGAACTCTTTCACAAAAAGCTCTACTCGTACTACTAATAAAAAATTCAATTTTCTTATCACTAAATCGAATTATTGAAGGCGCATCTGTGAAGAGATACAATTAATGAATTTAAGATATTAAAATATATCAGTATCACATGTTGCTGACAGTTTTGGTCTGACACAAATCCTCCGGCACGTGTCTACGTCATTATTAATCCAGCAATCATTGTTTGCCAGCTGTCTGTAGCGACAGTGTAGCGACTTGTTCGCATGTGTGAACCCTCTTAATAATTCAAGTAGCATTGAGTTATATGAAGGGGGCAGTTTCGGGCCCTGAAGACTAGTATGGTATAAACTTTAGCAAAAAAAATATTAAAAGCGATATTATACCCGTAATATTTATCAATAAATACATTACCTAAGTAAGTGGTTGAAAAAACAGTCTAACGAAAATATAATTGAGTTTATTGGTCTCATGTGGTTTTCCTCGACTAGTCCGACAAGGGGGGAATTTATAATAGCGGAATCATGTTTTGGTGGTTTTCGTTAGAACTAGGGTACATAAATATGGACGGCTATCTCAGTAGTGCGAACTACCTATATAGTTGGTAAATTTTTGCCTATTTACTGAACTACCACGCGGCCACTGTACAAATTACTCGAATTCAATATGTTATATTTAACAGTAGAACTAGTTGTACTAACCCAAAGAACTCAAAGTAGACTTCGGGTCAGCGCTCAAAATGAGCCCGAACCAAAAGAGAGACAAAACGCATAGAGGGACAATTATGACAAGTTTTATCTGTTCATTGCCGCTTGATTATTGAAAGAAAGAAAGAAAGAAAAGCATTTATTTGTGTCAACAACATGGATGTAGTAGTAACAGTCAACAAACAATATTCTACACAAAAAGACACACAACACATACACACAACACACACACACACACACACACACACACACACACACACATTTGAAGGACTAGAGTGTGAACCGGTAGTAGAAAGAACTCATTTGTCATCGTTCGAATTTTCGAAGGCGCCATAATTTAGGTGTTCATAGTGTATGTCCATCGTAGAGTTATTAGAATGTCCACAGAGTGTTGGACATAGTATACATTACTCCAAAAACTCTAGAAATTTTGTAGCAGATTTTGGCGAATATGTGTTATGAGTGCTTATGATAATAGTTTATTTTATTTTATTTTATTTTCGTGTTTGAAGCACGGCCGGTGTGGTATTATTTAAGACTGTACTGTAACTTTATGTTTAATAAATAAACAGAAAATATAAATTAGCTTTCTTATCATTTATGAAATGCACTGCTTAGAATAACAAACTATTCCATCACCACTTGAAGCGATTATGATACCGCAGCTTACGTGACTTGCTACCAAACGGACTGGCAATCTCTGTAGGTACGGCACCCCAATTTACACCCCGCGCGTAATATCGCTCCATTATGAAGGTCCGGTCAGGCCCTGCTTAGTTTCTGAGCTCTATTCATAGCTGGTCATGATCTTATGAAACGTCTTTTTATGTATGATTGCAAGAAAAAGTTTTGTCCGTTTCCACCAAGGAATTCTTTGCTTACTCTGGGGAATATTAGGTGGGAATGTATAACCACGGGTTTTGTGAAAAATTTACACTAAACAAATGAATACATGAAGCTTCATTTTACTTTGGTAGAAGCATGAAGCGCAATGAGGTTGATTTGTATGAGCGCGATTTGACATAATTACCGCGCCATGGCAGACGGATTGGTGATCACGGTGTTGGTGCTTGGTACTCAGGTGGATGCTGCTGCGCACACCCTGCTGTAATACCTTAGTCAGCTTTTATGATACCCAAGCGAGGAGACGGAGAGGTATATTCTAAGGCCAGATATACAAAGGCTACAAAAGTGTGTAAGAACCTTAAAATTATTTTCTTATATCCCGAAACAAAAGTTCAGAAATCAGCAATAATATAACCGTGGGTGCGTGAATGGCGCGCCCTTTACGCGGTATTTGGCTGTAAAGTGTTATTGCGAACCTCATGGGAGACGAATGATAACCGCGTACAACGACTGTACCTAAACCTCTGCAATCTTTATTGTATTGTATCATGTTTACGGTGGAATGTGGTCGGAAGGGGTTGCTTTTTGAAATGAGAGTGAACTGAAAGTTTCTGGCTATAGCTTCGGGACTTAAATATACCTATTTAACAACCTTTTAACAAGCTTTTTATTTAACTTTCAATGTTCGTCTGAATTTTAAAGCAGTTTTCTTAAATGGATTTAGATGAAATTTTGCAAACCTGTCAAGTTCCTATGACAATACAATATTATGGTGGCAACGAGCTGATCTGATGATGGAGACGGAAGGTGGGCAGCCGAACTCCTCGACGGATTACAGGATGGACTGGCCGTGGTTGAGGCTCATTTTGATCAGGAAACGGTTCCGACAAAGCTTGTATTGATAAACATATTTTTCACAATAAACTTTATTTAAATTGCTTACCTGTCTGTCTGTAGGGGAAAAATCTGGCCATCGAAATTTCAACCACTTCCCTGTATCCTATTGAACTGAAATTTTGCATACCGGTCAAGTTCTGATGACAATATATTATGGTGACAGCGAGCTGATCTGATGACGGAGACAACAAGTCCACCAGTCAGACAGTCAGTCAGTCATAGCTTGAGTGAGTGAGTGGGTCTGATCACGAAGTTTTGAGCAACAACAATGAAAAACGAGACTTCGTCTGTAAGCGTCTCTAGTTGGAACTTTCCCTCATATTGTCTGACGAACTGACAATTGCTTCTGATCACGATTTCGCAAAACATTGCGCTGAATATTTTAGAGTCTTTTGAAGAGCAGTAATATTCAAAACATACTGCCCAATGTATTGTAAAATCGTAATCGAAAGCGATTACCTGTTAGACTACCAGTAGACTGTTATCATTATTAGCATTACCATTAGATTACCATTAGACTGTTAGCCCCCAAAAACAAATTGATATTTCAGTTATTTTTTGTAAAATAGCTGTAAGTTACCTACATAAGCTATAAAATATATTGCCATCATGAAACACCTTGATATTATTTCATGTAGGTGTACAGTTCGTGAGTGTTCATAGCTACTTAACCTTTTTAAATTACAGTCCCACGTGTAAGATTAAGGCCCTTATTATATGTGCCCTTAAATTTTCATTGGATGCGAGACACCATAAACAATTTACACCTACTAAACGTCTTTTGTAGTGACCGTGGGTGTAGCCCAGCCTAAACAGCTTATAGATAGATAGATTAGATAGATTAACACTTTATTGTACACCAAAAAATAAAACACAAAAAAGGACTAACTAAATCAAATTAAAGTAAAATGGGCACCCTTATCGCTGAAAGCGATTTCTTCCAGGCAACCTTATAGCAGGGAATCTTATAGCATTCCCACTGCTGGGCCAACTCTGAACGAGATTTGTATCACAATATCACAACACATCCAACAGTCACATATACGAGTATAGTCCTAATCCTACTATGAGCCCGCAAAGCCACAGAAGTCGTGAAAAAAAAACACTGAACTTGATCGTTGATTTTGACTCTCAAACTCTTGCAAAAGAGGGCAATTAGAGCATAGGAAACTGTAAAGACCTTATTTGCTTTTTTAACCCCCGACGCAAAAACGAAGGGGTGTCATAAGTTTGACGTGTCTCTGTGTGTGTCTGTCTGTGGCATCGTAGCTCCCGAACGGATGAACCGATTTTGATTTTGTTTTTTTTTATTTGAAAGTTGAATTAGTTGGGAGTGTTATATAGAACTATTTTTGATCAAAATCGGTTAACCCGTTTCATTGCGTAGAGGGTTTTTAAAAAAAATTACAAAATTAATTTCTTGTTAGTTGTTTGATTACCTTATTTGAAACTTTCACACACCATTCACGGCCTTAATGCTAATAGCATTATCTACCAGTAATTTTGGGCATGAAAAAAAGATGTAAAACAAAATACAAACAAACTGGGGTTACAAAATACTATCTACAATAATAGTATAAATAGGTAAACTTGTTTGTTTAACGCAAAAACTACAGAACCGATTTTAAAAATTCTTTCATCTAGATATAGATAAATTATCAGTGAGTAACATAGGGGGAGAACTACAGATTTTGATGGTATTTGGTGTGTGGATAGATGGCGTGGATTGGGAAGTGGGGGAGTTGGGGTTGAGTGCTTTCCGTGACTACCCGTGCGAAACCAGGGCGAGTTTCTAGTGTATAAATAAACTAAATTATATAAATTGGAATTAGTAAGTCGTTGACAGATGTTCCAGCGGATATTAATATGTGGGCCGGATATTACTATCTTCATATTTTACTGCCGAGAATTCGCTGGGTAAATACTTTCGGTAGATTACAGAGTGTTTATTTAGCTGAGAAACGATTTCAGGGAAAACCTTCTCTAAACTAGCTATATTATTAGAGGGTAGCAACCAGGGTTATTAATGTTATTTTTACCCTTCGAATATTCTTACCTCATAGATTTGAAGATAATTACCCCACAGACATAATTCCGGCTACGATAGCCTACGGCGGTCTACGGGTGCTACGACGCTACGGTGCACTTTTGCACGGTTCACACAGCCTTTCATACAAATTTACATAATAATATAATTTTCTCAAACATGCTCGGATATTAAAATGTTATTTAGGGATCTATGAGCGATCTGATAGCCGTAGTGACTCCGGCCCAAGAATAGACCCCTCCATCTCGTCCCGTGGATGTCGTAAAAGCCGACCCGGACTTGTTTGTAAGATTCGTTGGTATAAGATTTGTCCTGGCTGTTAGCTTATTTAAGGAATGTATTATTATTGGAAGAAAGCGTTAGCAGAGTCAGTCGTGGGAAGCAATGGTAGCGATGAGCTCACCACTTGACACGTCTATTTCCCACGATGTGCACCATCCACTGTGAAAAGAGGCCTATTTGAGGCTCTGCCTACCTTTTCGGGGAAAAGGCGTGTGTCTTTGTATGTATGTATGTTTGTATCTGCGAGAAAAATCAACCTTACCGGCCTAGATAACCAATGTTAGTATGAAAATCATTAAATCTACTGCCATGTCTATTCAGTTATCGTTTGTAAATCCCTTATAATGAATTAATAACTGTGAATTGTTTGAAAAATTTGTAGCCTTGGCGTTAATGGACTCGCACGTTTATTTACCAGTACCATGCAAACGGTACCATCAACAGAACTTAATAAATATAGTAAATCTTAGAATTCATAGAAAATTCTCTTTTTAATTAGGTATATTCTAAAATGACGGAACAAGCAGATGGCCCACCTGATGTTAATCGGTAACCTCTGCCTTTATCAATGCATTACCTCATAGGTCACGTCCACCTAGGACGCACCCTATGTGGCATTGCCCTGCGCCCGCCACCATGAGACATAAAGATGAAAAGTCTCATGTGCCTGTAATTTCACCGGCACCCATACCCTTCAATCAGGAACACAGCAATGCGAGCACTACGGCTTTGTGGCAGAAATAGGTATGGAGGTAGTACTTCCTCGGACGAACTCTTTCACAAAAAGCCCTACTACTACTACAATACATTAAAATTAACAAAGCACTTTTAAAAACTTTACTGAGTTGAGTTAAAAATCGTAGTACTGAAAAGATAGTATATCTTGATGCTAGAGTCTTTTCATTTGATGAATTTCTCTACTTAGAAGCTCGGTATTTCTCCCTTATTTGCAAGCAGGTACCTACGAGCGCTGATATGGAAGGCAAATGAGAAATGACTGATAACGACGTGCCACACGACATCCGCGAAGATCCCATTTCTCTGATTTATGAACACATCATACTTTAGGGTATAGCTGAAGTGAGACTTCTCGCTAGATCTTGGATATACATTACTACCGATATTACGTGTTGGTACAGAAACGTTAGATATAATGCAGAGAGATGGAGATTCATCTTTTGAAACGATCGTGTACAAGTGAAACGAGAAGGAAAAACAATAGTAAAGATAAAAAGATTATATATGGAAATTTTTAGTTTTTAATTTTTGCACTTTTATGAACTTTGGACATTTTCTTTTTTTCAAAAATATATTTTTACTTTACAAGCTTTAATGAAATTAGTGACCAGAATTGTGTGCTGATCAGAATGAAAAAAAAAAAAACACTGCCGGTCTACTATTATCCATCGAGGAGTTACGTTGTCCATCTTCCATTTCCATTGTTCAGCTCGCTGTTACCATAATATTATATTGCCATCAGAACTTGACAGGTACGCCAAATTTCAGCTCAATGGAATACCGGGAAGTGGGTCTAAAACTTATAAGTTTTAATTACAGACACTGAGACAGGTGAAACAAAATAAAAGCTTGTTAAAATTTAAGGAATAGGGAATACTATAAAGCCACTAATTTGCCTCTATACCAAGAAAGAACTAGTAAAACTTTATCACATAGTAAACATAACACACCCAGACAGTCCCATACACAGTCCTCTCGGATTCCCTGTGGCGTGGTTATCAGGTTATTACATGTACCATGGTAATACAACACCGGGACACATAAGCAGATCATTTAAACATTTGTCCCGCAGCGGGTATACAACCCGCACCTCTTGCATATGAAGTCGCTACTCGCCCACTGCGCCCTGGAGGTCATCAACAATAGAGAATAAGAAGCTTCTGAGGTTGTACTTTTCAGCCCTTTTCATCCCCTTCTAAATATAATACAGTAAAAACAATACCTCTTAAAATATAGTAGATTTTGTAAAGAGAATGTGAAATACGAAATGAAAACAAAATAAAACTTCTAAAAAGAGAAATAATCTAATAAATAAAGAGTCGACATTCCAGTACCGTTAACGAAGCGAATAAAACTGTCCAAAACCCTTTGAATAAACCGTGAAATGTTCCAGAATAGCCTATTAACACCTAGTGACAATCTTGTAGAGGCTCTTTGGAAAAGATAATATTTTTCTTTTATTTGAAACACTCCGACGGCCGACGCTTAATTAGATTAAACTAATTGACTCTCTGCCAATTGTTCGTTTGAAAAATATTGCTTGGTTGCTTTAATTGGGCTTTATGGGGTAACAATTAGAAGAAACGGCTGTTTTTGTGCGGGTTTTTTGACACTGCCAGCCTGCTTTTGCTAGCTAGGTAATACAAATTTTGTCGTACAGTTTTGGACAAATTAAAATCATCCATGCTTGGCAGGGGTAAAGGGGGGAAATTCGAGGTAGTCTGAGTTGCTAGTAGACTCATTTTTACTACCTTATTCACAGAATAAAATAATAGTACAACTAGACAGTCGTCATTAGCTATTAAATCCTTGTACCTAATCCATTACACATAACACCCAACAGATACATACATAGTCCAGATCCCACACTAGGACTCCCTGTATTGTGATTATCAAGAACTACGAGTACCATCATTGGTACCACAACACCCAGACTTACAGAGGTCGAAGAATCGAACCCGCAACCACACGCATTTCAGCCGGCTATACTCACCAGCCGCGCCTTTGAGGTCATTATTATTTATACAGTATTATTTTATCTCTGCTTATACGAATGATTTAGCGTTGCAAAGGCTGCATCACACCAGTGTGAGAAAGCGGTCTGAAGGTGAGTCGGTCGCGCATAATTGGATAGTGATTGATTTGGAGTTTTTTTAGCAAGCGTTATTGTATGAAATGTCTTTTTTTATCAAAGAAAAAGATTGAAAGAATAATGTTTGTAAATTTTGAGTAAATGCGGTACCGAAGAGAACCAGGGATTCGTTTGCTTGCCGTAATGTCCAATTTAACAAACTTAATATCTGCGTCTTTGTTGTTCTAATTTAGACTCCTCTCCAGTTATTCAGCCCTACGGGACTCTGTTCCGTTGAGAGTGGAAATGAAAATATTTTCCTTTTACTGCGGTCCCCAGTGCCGGTCAATTACAATCTCAATTAACTTAATTTGAGGGTCCTGGACCTGGTGTTTTGGAGGCTTAGTGGCAAAGTGTGCCGTGAATTGCGGTCATTGGTATATTTTATGCTTGCTTGATTCTTGTTTTGGTAACGGTTTTAAAAGCTTTTGTATAAATTGTCTCACGGAAAAAACTCATCTGATGATGTATAATGGTTATTGCTATTGTAAGTATCTATATACAGATCATAGATGCTTGGGAAGAATGTGTCTATGTTCTCAGATATGAATCTAGCCTAAAGTTAAAGGTAACTTTTTGTTTTTTTTCTATAGAGAATATATTGTCCTATCGTGTTTTTGTTAGAGTGATCCCTCGGAATTATAGTATCTATGCATATTTTATATAAAGAGTTTTGCAATTAAAGTGGAAATGGGCTGGACACGTCCAGCGAGTTAATGATGAAAGATGGTCCAAAACCGTAACAAACTGGTACCCAGTCCACAAGAAACGTAAGCCAGGTAGGCCTTACAAGAGATGGAGCGATGACATAGTAGAAGTAACAGGCAATGAATGCAGTAGAGCCGCTAGAGACAGAGAGAGGTGGAAGGAGCTGGAGGAGGCTTTTACCGCTAAAAGCGGTTCGTGCACTGAAAACTAGTAATATTAAATAATACTAACAAAATAAAAATAACACTTAATTTAAGAAACTCTACCTGAAACTACTACCAAACAAACCAAATATTTAAGTTATATAAAAAAATTGTACCATTTCAGTTAATTTCTGTTGTGCAAGGTCTGAATAAAGTTTTTTTTATGCTTATTTTTAAACTGAATATCTTAGATTTGTAATTTTGCCGAATAGTATTTATTTTTATGGAGTATAGAAATCTATTTTTATACTTATTACTTTTTACATAGAAAAAACGTCTCTATGGAATTAATTAGGATAGTCATACGTTTAAAGCGCGCGCTAGATATTACAAGCTGTTTAGTTTCTGCAGAAACTGAACCAAGTGTGCATGAATATTTAACGACCAAGGAATTTCTGATTACCAGAGAGAAAATGCTACGATATTAAGTTCGTACCCGTTCTGTAGATGCTAGGTATATGTACCTACTTACTTATATATTTTAATCAAAGTCTTGTTTCGTTGTTAAGTGTTGCTTCTTCGTGATTACGTCTGATAAAACATTTTTTAGCTCATACTTTTATCAAAGTAAAATTGCTTCGACTTGCTCTTTGTATCGCATACTTTTTTTGCAAGTAAGTTTGTAGTAAGTTAAGTGTTATCTTACCTCAAGCGTCAACTTTGTACCATTCTGTTGTGTACGTAGTTAATCCTGCTGGCCTAGGTCAGTTAACCTGCACATAAGCATATCATTACCTACCAGCTAGTCAGCAAACAGCTGTTTTTGTTCTCAAAAATTTTCCTTAGCTATGTTTAAACGTAGAAACCTGTTATTTGCATGATGTCCTAGTTAGATTTTTTTTTATTGCCGTTGGTTTCTCAATAAGCAATCAAATGAGTAAATAGCTACCATTTCATGAGAGTCTATCTTTTCGGAAAAACAATTAACGAACGAACAAGCTGATGAAAATACTAGATTGCTTCCATATGTAAATATTATTAATTTACGAGTCATAACATAAACTCATCGCAAACTTCTAACGTTATAATAACATGGGCATATGCGTAAACAGCTCGTCTGTTTTGTTTCCACACAAATTCCACGGATAATGGAAGTTATGGAGCTGCGGAATTATGTTTATCTACTTGTACAACGAGTACTTACAAATATACCTACTACGTGATAGGTAGGTATAATAACATTACGCCGAGCGATTGGGGTACGTCGTCCAGTTTGTGGTTGCCACTCAAGAACATTTATCCTCCAACAGTTATGGTCAGTTTTGCTAGCTATTTGGTCTGCCCAATTGCCACTTAAACTTACTAATTCCGAGAGTTGTCGGTGATCTTGGTTCTTCCGTGGATCTCCTCACTTCGGGTCACGTAGTGAAACTCCGAGCATAGCTCTCTCCATAGTGTGATTTTGAGTTTTTTGTGTGATGACAATTAAATAATAAATAAATAAATAATGCTGGACAGTTCACACAACATTATCTAGTCCCAAGCTAAGCAGAGCTTGTGTTATGGGTACTAGATAACTGATATACTTAATACAATATATTACATAAATAGATATTTTTTATTATGCATAGAAAATACCCAGAACACCCTGAACAAATATCTGCGATCGCACAAATATTTGTTCCGAGACGGGAATCGAACCCGCAACCTCCTGCGTCGCAGGCCAATCTTTAATAAAAAAATTAATGAACTAATAATATCCAGAACTTTTATCCGATGTATCTTGAACTTTTGCTGCGAGAATTGTAAGCGATACCCCGTTGTCGATTTTCGAAGCATCGCTGACATGTTTAAAAGCCGTAAAGATTATGTTCAGTGTTAAAACGGGGTGAAAAAATGGAATCTTCAGTAAACGTGGATCAGAATAACATCACTTCCCCCATCCATGACATTAGAATTCAATATTGAATCGTGTGGTTGTTGTAGATGATTCACATTATGTTTGTGGTTACGGCAGAACCGTGTTTTAGTGAATAATAAATTTGATTAAAATCTATTCCAATTAACATTTCCTACCCTGGTTGTCCATTTGTTAAACGCGTTTTGGCGATATCGGAAAGGCCATATCTCTTACCATCTTTAAAAATATGAAATACTAGTAGCGCCCCGTGGTTTCACCCGAGTAAGTCTCGATCCCGTGGGAATATCGGAATAAAAATGTGCTTATGTGTTATTCCGGGAGTCCAGTTATCTCCATTCCAAATTTCATGCAAATCCTTTCAGCCGTTTTAGCGTGAAGAAGTAACAAACACACACAAACTTTAGCATTTATAATATTATAGTAGGATTGTGTTCATATGCTAGTTGAACCCTATTTAGGTATACAGATGTACCTATTGTAATCATTTCATATATAAAATGTCTATGATTGTTATTATTTAATACTAGTGTCCACCAGCGGCTTCCCTCACGTTTTACTGGAAAAAAAAACCCTTTAAATAGCTTAATCCGAGTCATAATTTATCTGTAAGTGTAAGTACCTATACCAAATTTCACCGCAATCGGTTCAGCCGTGCCGGCGTGATTTAGTAACAAGCAACTTCCAAACATGCAATCTTTGACATAGTCTGATTACTTAGTCTGTAGTTAAACAAGCCACACCAAAATGATAATTTTCTGTTTATTCTATTCCAAAAATTTACTGTCAGAGATATGTTAGCGATAAGGTCGCCCGTTGTATTGCCCTGTATATTTCCATGTGGTGGTTTATAAAGAGCTATATTTCAGTTTACCAGTCTGTAATGTTCATTGTTTTGAGTTACCTCGTCAATGTAAATAATATTATGTACAGGGCAACGGTGTGCTTCTGTATTTACTAAGCGCGATTCAGCAAGCTCATTGGGTTAACGGCTGAGATGTGGTTATATTCAGGCTGATTGGTTTCTGATTGTTGACTTGCTACTGTGTATTGAATTTCCTCCCCAGACTAGAATACAATCAAGTAACCAGCTATTTCACGCCATAAACTACATTGTTCTCTTCTAGCATTCTGGTAAATTAGTTTTAAGTTACATTAAAAAACATGTCTTTTTCTCCGAAGGGGTAGGCAGGCCTCAACGGGTTTGTTTAACCTGGGAATGTAGACATGATAGAGCTCTACGTCACCAATATTTTCCAACAACTACGCATAAAGAGGAGGTTATCAATTCATGAGCTCTGTGCATCACTTAGTTGCATTTAAACTTGGATGACCTTAAGGTTTATTCTTGCTAAAAATAAACTCTTATTGAAATTTACTCTAAGATTTCGTCTTCTATCCGTCTGTCTGTGTTTTATTATTTGCTATGTATCAATCCCTCTTTTTAAAGAGTATTATATTCTTTGATCGTCGACCTCTGTAGCACGTCGGGTGAGACGCGAAAGGTTGCAGGCTCGATTCCCGCTGCGGGACAAATGTTTGCATGATCTGCAAATATTTGTTCCGGGTTTAGGTGTTATGGTACCATGGTACTCGTAGTTTCTGATACCCACGACACATGGAATCTTAGTGTGGGATCAGGACTATGTATGTGACTGTTGGGTGTTATGTTATGATCATTATTCAGGTAGGCGAATATAACTTTTGTTGTTTTTCCTCACCTACCATCCCAACGCGTTCCTTATGCTGTAGAAGCTGGCGTTATCAGGAACTGCGTGATTTAGCCTGGCCTGGCCTTTTCCACCAACTTTATACAGAAACTTGTAGAAAACCAACACAGGTGAGAAGTGGAGACTGGTTTTCAGCAGCTCAGCTTCAGCAAAAAGCGACAATTCCTCGACTTGTTTGATTTATACAGCAGTTTATTGTCAATGATAAAGGTCCTGCATTGGAGCCGACCTTTCGTTATATGAGGGTGAAAAATGGCGCGTGTTGTCAGACAATATCGTGTCGCATTAGCTTGTTTTTGTTAGTGACGGGATCTATGTTGCTATTATAACAAAGAAATCCCTTTATGATATTTTTCATTTTATAGCATTATTGTAGATACGTAGAAAAAATAATGTACTCACACAAACAAATCATCGCGTTACATAAATTTTAAAATGTTCATAGGTACAGTCACAGAATAAATATTAGCACAAGTAGTACTGTTCAGAAAGAGAACTGTCGTGGGATATGAGGGCGCTGAATTACTTTTTTCTTGTTTTGAACCTTTTAAAACTGTATTTATTTCTTAAGTTTGAGATCCAAAATGCCGATAGTTTGAATAATAAACTAATGAAATAGTTAAATAAACTAAAGAAAACGTTAGTTCACAATTTACCCACGACGGCTCTCTTTCTGAACAGAATCTACGAATCCTAGTTCGTCTATTTTTTTCTGTATAGTTATTTTCTTAACCGATATTATATTTTTTTATCATAACCAACGTACTGGTTTGTTGATTAGTTTACTTTAGACGTTTGTAGTACCAATGTTGTCCAATGAGGTGAAACCTCAAAGAAAACTACTTTTTTACCAAAATCGAAAATAAAGCTTATTTTAATAATTAATAAGGAATTTTTTCCCATAGTTTTCCCCCATTTTATGGCAAATGCAATTTTTTAAAGACCCCATACCTCTGTTAGTCAAAATTTAACACAAGCTTGTTACCCTTTCACGCTACGTACCCACGTTGCATATGCAGATTACTACACATACGAGTTTTCACAGAACAAACTTCATAATTATCTAAGCACAGGATAGCACAGGTGGCAAACACTCCCAACCACCGAAATATGGCTAATTTACATTCGAAATTACTGAATCTAACTGAATCACTGATTGCTACCTTAAAACTCTTTAAATATTATCGTTTTATAGTTTTTGGAAAAACAAGCCTAATACGTATTGAGCCCTTAAGTCTGAGGATAGACTTTGCCTCTCTCTACGTTTTCTACCGTTTGTGTGGGTGGGTTTTGTTCAGAGGAATTGTTTTACATGATGCCTACAGCAACCTTTTTTCTCCGAACCGCTCGCCATCGGCAGAGGATTCACCCCACACCTTGGTGGACCAGGGTGGTCCCGCACTGTGCGGTTTCAGAGGAACTTCCTCCCGCGTCGCGTAGGTTTTCCCAAGTGACTACAGTACGGGGTTCTTTAATAGGGGTGTCCCGAAAGCTTGAAAGGGTCGACAACGCGCGTGTGATGCCTCTGGTATTGCAGGCGTCCATAGGCTACGGTAACCGCTTACCAACAAGTGGGCCGTAAGCTTGTTTGCCACCATAGTAGTAGGTATATTTTGTTTTATAAAACTTTAGTATAAAATTGTGTGTCAGCTTCGATGCGCGACTGGAGTTTACTCTAGTCTAATTTAGTTTAAGACGCGAGAATATGTTGCGTAGAGGGAAATAATAACGGACTTCAGTTTTAAATTTTCCTTCCCCATCTATTTGCGTATATGCGCCTCATATGAATATCGCTTCATATGGAGTAAACTCCAAACTATAGATTTTCCCACTAAGCATTTTAACTCAAAAGCCTAGAAATTTGCCTGTAAACACACTTCCATAAAATTCTCTAACAAATCTAATAAACAACGGTTTTAATATCCCACATTTTTATGAGAAAAGAGTCCGATACCAGTTAGCACTTGCACAAACAATATTAAGCGAAAATTGCAAGTAGCGGGTGTAAATGAGACTTTTATTTTTCCTTTTGCCATACAATGAGGACTTTTACCTCGCAATATCACCCGAGGACAACAGGAATAAGTGAGGAAATTTCAGATTAAAATACGAAAGAAGATAGGTATAGGTAGATCTTTAGAGCCTACATGGACAGTAAAAGTTGAGTTCAGTGGACCTGTTTCGGCTCTACGGATCTCGTAGCTGCGTAGCATGATCGGCTGTCTTCTTCCTATAGCAATTTTCTGCACAATAATATCAAAACCCCTATTGATTCTGTTTTTATTTTTTATTTTTTATACTACTTGTTATGACGGGTCAACCAGATGGCCCACCTGATGTTAAGCGGTACCCTCTGCCTATGAACAGTGCATTATCACATAGGTCACGTCCACCTAGGACGCACCCTATGTGGCATTGCATTGCGCCCGCCACCCTGAGACATAAAGATGAAAAGTCTCATGTGCCTGTAATTTCACCGGGACCCATACCCTTCAAACCGAAACACAGCAATGCGAGCACTACTGTTTTTCGGCATAAATAGGTATGGTATGTGAATAGGAATTATATGTTATATTTAAATGTAACCCTAAAATTTCGTTCCAGCGGGACTCGAACTCTCAACCTCGCCTGTGATCGGAAATGCCTTTACCAATTCGGCCATAGAACGAGCTATGACACTGAAGACGAAATTTGTGGGCAATATTAACTCGGCTATAGCGCCGAATTTTTTGAATTTTTGGGTTACATTTAAATATAATGTTATCCATCAAGTGAGGTTTACACTTGAAAAATAATAAACTATTATATGTTATGGCTGCATTTAATATACGTACATAAGTATGTACGTATATTAAATGCAGCCAGAAATGAAACTTTTTTTATCCCTGTTCAAGTGAACAGGGATAAAAAAAGTTTCTGTTCTAACTTTGATATTCTGTGGCTAATTGACTATTCTAAATAACACCCAACAGTCACATACTTTCCTGGTTCTGCACTAGGATGCCCTGTGTCATAGGTAACTACGATTAAGGTACACAAGACGCAGACCAGAAATAATTAATTTGCCCATCATACAAACATTTGTCCCATCAGGAATCGAACCCACAACCTCTCGTATCGCAGCCGGCTACTCGCTCGCCGCGCTACAGAAAGTTTTAAGGTAGCGCCAACCCTAGACTGAAATCTTCATACAAAAAACGTCTCACGCCGCAAGAAAAAGCAGTTTTTATTGAATATCTCGTAAAATAAAGATAATTTAACAAAATCGCTACAGTAAACCTTCGGCTTTGTTGAAAGTAATGATTTTATATATCTAATTGTTTACCTAATAGTAGGTATATGCTCCATTTTAATACAAATCGAATCGAGCCAAAATCTAATCTTGGGTTTTTGTTCTATCTAGAAAATATTTAGCTATCTTGTTGCTGGTACAGTGATCCTTCGGAATTATAATGTAGCATCCATGCAAATTCATAATTTGAATATTGTACTTGATTTAGTCAGTGAAAAATCAAATCTAAGATTGGTAATTTTGCGTTATACCCCACATTAACGATTGATAATAGACCTACCTATTTAACCCGTTTTACGATTGTTAGTTCATAGTTAATTTATTATTATTATTGATACATGTCATATAATTTTAGTTTTCTATTAAATAATAATTTAAATATACATAAGTAACGTGTTTTTTTATTACATTCCATTAAGCACAGATAAAATAATACTATACTAGTACATTAAGTAAAACAATATCATTTAAAATGAAAGTAATAATTTAAATAATAATTCGAAATTCAAAACATTCCAATGTATTACTGTTACTTTTAGCCCGTACTGTCCCTTGGCCAAAGGCGTCCCTCCTATGACTGTCATGTCTGGCTACTCTTCAAGTTTATACTAATATAAGAAGCAAAAACAAAATTTTTCATCTCATTCAGTGGGGCTTTATTAAAGTGTGAATGCGCTGCGAGGGGCAATCGCACTCTTTGAATGCATTACGTTGGACACAAAGCAATGGAATCCGGGCTCAATGCACTCGACGACGGGATCTTGATCGACGACGCTGGAAAATTAGGCTTTAGTGGAAAAGTACTGTGAAATCATTCAATTTTGCCTTTGAGAGGTTTATTTCTACTTTACTATTCTTGTGACCCGAGAGCTGGCTCTTATCTGGCTCAACGCATTAGTATTGCCATTCAGCGTGGCAATGCAGCCAGCGTCTTGGGGACGCTTCCGTCTGGTAGTGATTTGGATCAGTTGAGCTACCTTATGATTGTTAGCATCGGTCTTCAGGAAGCACAACTGTTTCATATGTATTTTTTTAAATTTTTTACTATCTACTTGTATTAGATGTATCATTCTTTCTGGAAATAAATGTGTATGTGACCTTATTCTTTAATTTACAGCAGACCTATGATGACGCAATGTAGAAAGGTCCCTATTGATGGTCCGACGACATTTTAAAGGTCGCAGGAAGTCAGTGGATGGAGGCGACGCAAGACTGTTCGTCGTGGTATTCTATGGGGAGGCCTGTGTCCAGTACCGGACTTCTATAGGGTGATAATAAATAATTAAAAAAAATAAGCAATAGCATACCTACCTATTCCAAATATAATATAAGCTATGATGGACGCTGGTTATCTTGCCAGCTCTCAAAAAAATATCTCATTTTCAAATCATTTATGATAGCCACGTAGCAACACAGATAATATTATATACAAAAAACTTTTACCTGACTGCTTGAGTCCTAGACTTCTAACAACATCACTATAACTTTTCATTAGAAGAAATTCCACTGCCAAATCGTTCTCAACTCGACGTTCTAATCCCGGGATTTAGTTTTAAGGAGTAAATTGCGGGATTCCTATCGTTTCGCGCTGCTTTGTCCGGGAATCCTGGATGCAAATCTATTGAGTACCCCTCGCCTGAGCCAGAGCTTATAAGAAAATAACTGGCTAACTGCTTTATGCAACGCTGGACAATGTATGTGCATGTGAACAATATAATAAGAGATATTAAACAAACAGATAATGCATGGATTGACAATTCTGTATCAAAGAAAGAAATAAATTATAGAAAATTCGTTTATTTTCCTGCAAAGGACACAACTAACACATTAAAACAACAACATAACACATGATAACAAATAAAATATTCAGGAATTTTGGACAACAGCTAGGTATATCAAAAATGAAATAAAAACTGAAATAAAAATTGGTAGTAGTAGGTAGGTAGGAAGGCGTCGATATTTATGTGTTGTGTGGGGTCAAATAGGTCCCTGTCTCAGTATAAGCTGCACCAGACCTAGGTTTAGTGCAGTGCTGGTTTTCAGACAGGGCCTAGCTAGGTGATGCCACGAACATCAATAAACTATGGGGGTTTTGTGGGGGTGGCAATAAATAATAATGATGGCATGATAATTTGCTTCGTTGTCTGTGGGAGAAGGTATCATTCAGGCGTCATTTTTATTGAATTACATTGTAATGTGTTTTTTCGAGTTATTCCGTGTAATATTGGTGGCATTTTAACCGGTGTAATTTGGATAAATAGCACATAAAAAAAAAAAAAAAAAAAAAAAAAAAAAGCAGTTAAATATAAGTGTATTGCGTGTCTTTTTGAAATGGTGGATATTCCTGTAAAAACTCGGTTTTTGTGCCAGCATTTAAACTGGGTTATGACTTGACGGAGACTCTTGACGACTTGACTATAAAAAAATATTATTATATCACTTGACATTGGCGGAAATGTTTGGAGTACTCCTTAGAAGCGATTATAAGAAGAGAGTGATAGAACCTTGTAATGTTAAGGGAATGTAATGTGTTGTATGTCAGGTTTTCTAAGATAGAAGAACACGGCTACATTTCGTATTCTCTACGAGTAGCTACGGCGTTAGGCGTAGTGTCCCAGCCGTTGTCTATATCGACCGCCTTCGATTAATAAAGCGATCCCACGAATACCAACGATCCTTGCACTTTCTTGAGAGAAAGAAAATTGCAATGAATATAGCAGAATAGACGGTATATTTTATAGAAAGTGTAAAATGAGAACAATTTTAAAATACATTACGAGTGCATTCTAAGGGTTCCTTGAAAGGCTGTCTTGAAAAAAAAAATAGGAGTTTGCTGTAAAATATACTTTTCATCCCATCTATTCGAAAAGGACGACTGGGTTCGCCTTTAAGTGCACCCAACGGTGGTGTTTTCTATGAGAAACTTTTAGCGGGCAGTAATGAGTTTTCCGGCGCACTTATTAAGTTCCTAATTCAAAAAGTGCGCGGCAAAGATATTTGCGGCGCACTTATTGAATTTGGAACATCTTAGTGTTCAGCGCCAAAGAAATCGAAATATTGTTTGAATAAATACTGGCTGGTAAGATGGCCCATAGTCGCGCTGCCAACAGAATAAAAAAATAAAAGAAGCGCGCCAACTATTTTCGTCAATTTTCACGGATTGTTATAAATTATTGGAGTTGTTTTGAAAAATGATTGTTTCAAGTGACAGTGAGAGTATCGAATTAACTCCTGAAAATATTAAAACTGACGCAAGAAATGTGATCGATAATCTATTACCTGAAAAATCCCGGGAGAAGTATATGAAAGCCTATGATAATTTTATTGAATGGAGAAATGCAAGAGGCGCCAAGAATTTTTCAGAATCTGTGTTTTTGGCATACTTCCAGTACTTAGCCAAAACTAAACAACCTTCCACTCTTTGGAGTACCTACTCAATGCTAAAATCAACACTCAGTTCTAATAACGACGTAAAATTGGACACATATTCGAAATTAATAGCGTATCTGAAGAGGATGTCTGATGGATATAAACCTAAAAAATCCAAAGTGTTCTCAGTCAAAAACGTGGAGACTTTCCTTAATGAGGCACCCGACAAAGTCTTTCTTGCCGTAAAAGTAAGTAACTATGTATATGGTGGATTAGTAAAGTATAACCATAGTGTTTTAATATGGTCATTTCAGTGTAACTTCGATAGATAATTGTCTTATTCAGTCGCTTTTGTTACAGGTGGCTTTAATTTTCGGAGTGCATGGAGCTTGTCGTGGTAATGAACTTTTAAAAATAACTGTTGATGATGTCGAAAATCACTCGGATGATTTACTGTTAGTAAAGCTAACAGACACAAAAACAAAAATTGACCGATCCTTCGTAATCCGAGGAGAATACAAAACTATTGTACAGAAATACCTGGACCTGCGTCCTGCTGATATGAAGACCAATCGGTTTTTCATCCGTTATCAAAATGGCAAGTGCTTCAAACAAGTTATGGGAAAAAATAAAATTTCTAACATGCCACAAGAAATCGCTACTTATTTGAAGTTACCAGATATCAAGCTGTATACAGGACATTGTTTTCGTCGTACTTCTGCTACCATTTTGGCAGATTCTGGAGCGGACTTAACTGTTCTCAAGCGACATGGAGGATGGAAGTCGAGTGCTGTAGCAGAGGGGTATATAGAAGATTCCATTGAGAACAAAGCGAAAACATGTGAACGCATCGTGGAAAACATTAAATTGCAACCTTCAGTGCCACTGTCGCCGCGCCCATCTACATCCAAACAACGAGATTCACCGACACATTTTCCTCAAAATGAGCCAGATTCGGATATTATTTCAAACACGCAGAATATAAAATCTACAACACTCTCTATTCCTAATAAAACTGTAACAATAAATTTTCATAACTGTGAAAATGTCTCAAATGTAAATATAAGTCTTTAGTTGTTTTATTATTTAATTTCAATTTAGTTTTATTTTATGTTTATGTTTTATTCAATAATAATATAACAATAAAATATGAGGTGCCTTTTATTTTCTCATAGTGGGTGATGAAAAGTAGAGTGTATCACTCGGGCGCAACATATATTTTTGGCTCGGGCGGCGTACTTTGAATCCCTCGCTACGTTCAGGATTCTACTAAAGAATCCCTCGCTACGCTCGGGATTCTACTCTAGAATCCCTCACTTCGCTCTGGATTCAAAAAAGCGCCCTCGCAGTAAAAATATTATGTTGCTCCCTTATGATACAATCTACTATTTCATCCCATCTATTCGAAAAGGACGACTGGGTTCGCCTTTAAGTGCACCCAACGGTGGTGTTTTCTATGATAAACTTTTAGCGGGCAGTAATGAGTTTTCCGGCGCACTTATTAAGTTCCTAATTCAAAAAGTGCGCGGCAAAGATAATTGCGGCGCACTTATTGAATTTGGAACCAGCGCCAAATAATTCGAATGCAAATATTGTTTGAATAAATACTGGCTGGTACGACTGCCCAAAACCCAAAACAAAAAAACCCAAAACACACAAAAAACACAAAACACAAAAAAAAAACACAAAAAAACACAAAACACAAAAAACACAAAAAAACACAATACACACAAAAAACACAAAACACAAAACACAAAAAAAAACACAAAAACAAAAAAAACACAAAAAAAAAAAAAAAACACAAAAAACACAAAACACAAAAAAACACAAAAAAAAACAAAAAACACAAAACACAAAAACACAAAACACAAAAAATCATAAAACACAAAAAAAAACAAAAAACACAAAAAAAAACAAAACACACAAAAAACACAAAACACAAAAACACAAAAAAAAACACAAAAAACACAAAACACAAAAACACAAAACACAAAAAATCATAAAACACAAAAAAAAACAAAAAACACAAAAAACACAAAACAAAAAAAACACAAAAACACAAAAAAAAACACAAAAAACACAACACAAAAAAATAATAAAAAAAAAACAAAAAAACACAATGCACACAAAAAAAACAAAACAAAAAAAAAAACAATAAAAACAAAAAAGCACAAAACACAAAAACTCAAAACACAAAAAATCACAAAACACAAAAAAAAACACAAAAAACACAAAAAACACAAAAACACAAAAAAAAACACAAAAAAAAACACAAAAAAAAATACAAAAAAAACACAAAACAAAAAAAAACACAAAAAAGCACAAAACACAAAAAAACACCCAAAAAAACACAAAGACACAAAAAAACAACCATTTGTTTTATTAAATAATAATATTACAATAACATATGAGGCGCCTTTTATTTTCTCATAGTGGGTGATGAAAAGCAGAGTGTATCACACGGGCGCAACATATATTTTTGGCTCGGGCGACGTACTTTGAATCCCTCGCTACGTTCAGGATTCTACTAAAGAATCGCTCGCTACGCTCGGGATTCTACTCTAGAATCCCTCACTTCGCTCTGGATTCAAAAAAGCGCCCTCGCCGTAAAAATATTATGTTGCTCCCTTATGATACAATCTACTATAAAAGGGATTCTGAATAAAGGAATTGGAAAATAGATAGATAGATAGATAGAAAATTCTTTATTGCACAAGACAAAAAGCAGTACATAGGCGAACTTAATGCTAATTAAGAAAATGATATGATATGACTATGAAAATCAGGATAGCTTAGTTGTAGAAAACAGAGAAAAAAAGTAAAAAGGTTTTTATCAAGTAATTAATTTTGTAAAAAACGCAATGAAACGGCTGAATCGATTTTGATCAAACATGGCTAAGAAGACTCCCGACAAATTCACCTTTAAAAAAAAAAGGAACCTAAATTGGTTCATCCGTTCGGGAGCTACGATGTGACACACACGCATACACACACACACAAAACACCCCGTCGTTTTTGCGACGGGGGTTAAAAAGGATGAAAGTATCCTATCCCTAATCCAGGTCATAACCTATCTCCATACCAATTTTCATCGAAATCGTTTTGGCCGTTTCGGCGTGATTGAGTAAAAAACATCCAAACATCGTAACTTCGATATATGACGTTAGTGTGATTATAACTAACAGTTAACAGAGCAATTAGTTTTCTGTATGTTTAATTTGGTTTAATCTTAATAACGTCACGGCCGTTTTAACCCAAGAACTATCCCCAGGTAAAGTGGCACCTCATTTGTCAAAATCGGTTGTGGTTTTAGAGTTCTGAGGGTTCATCCATACAAACATATATTCATATAAACATAAATAGATTCCAAACTCAATAAGGTAGACGGTCAAAAAAAAGTCTACTAGGTATACTGACGAAAACACTCTGCCGTATACGAAAACACTTATGGAATTTAATAACAAATATCACCCGGCTTTATTCATGCCTTCATGATAATCAATTTCAAAATCTTTCTATTTTGAATGCCGACGAAATTGGATCGTCGCTCGTCCACCCTACGTTTGGTGGCGTGCTCTGTCAAAACGGCTCCAGTATGTAATCTCCTTGAAGGGAAATTTCATCAGGTGTCGGTGCACATCCAGCGGCAGGAACCTGCTACAGCGGATCAATTCAATTATCTAGCGGACTTTTAAAACTAAAACTTATTTCAAGGGAAGAACATACCTATATAGATGGAACATTGATTCTAGAGTCCAAAAGTTTTTTTAAATATTATAAGGTGACAAACATACTGACGGCCTGCCTGATGTAAAGCAGTCACCGCCGCCTATAGACATCTGTAACACCCACGGTACTGCAAACGCGTTGAGCCTTAGTGATATTTCTCTTGAATTTACCCATATAAAAACCCTGTGTGTTGCCCTGTGGGTAGACATCCAACGGGAGCTCATTCCACGCCTTGCAGGTGCGCGGGAGGAACGAGCGCGTGAAACGTACTGTGCGAGACCTACACGCATCCAAAATGTGCGGGTGAGCTCTCTGACGATGGCCGGATGTGCGATTGTAAAAGTGCGAAGCTGGGATTAGTTCAAACAGCTCTTTAGAGCATTCCCCAAAATCTTATAAAAAGACGCTAAGATCGCGCCAATATCTCGGCGCACGCTCAACGGCTCTAGATCCTTGGGAAGTTTGGGTGCGTCGACGATGGATAATGTCTCAGATGGATTTAAAAACTCAAAAGCCCAGCGTCTGCCATACTACCTCGCCTGAATAGATTGACTTTGACTTGACGTTCTCCATTGGCTTCTTTTCTGCCACTAAAATATTGACTATGCATATCAATGTTATGCTATCTGTGTTTGATACAAAGCGGACTATACTCTACACTCGAAACCATCCGCTGGATATCCAACAAACACCGCCTTACAATCTAGCATAATTTATCAAATTGCGTCGAGATTGCACATGCAGAGCTCAGCTGCGCCCGGTCACCGTCGAAAGGCAATTTTTTATCTACCCTCCTTTTATCCCGACGTCAACGGTTCTAGAGGTACATACCTCCTTGGGGAACAAATCTGTGGGGATAGGGGAATTCTAGTATTGTGGCGGGAACCAATGCTGCTTGAGATTTGATGATAAGCGAATATAAATTGGTTGTAACGTTTGGATGCAAATAGGATGGTACCGTCTGGGGACAGCGTAGCAACAGTTGAACATGTCATTTGGATAAGTACCTACCTACTTGAGGAAGAGTTTGTGCAGTAAGTGTTTAATATTTTTCACATATTGAATAATTAATTCGAAGCGACGCGTGACCAGAGAGCTGAGGGGTGAGTCTGAGTTTTGCAAACACCATCGTAACGGTGAACGTAACACGATCGTACGTGTATAACATAATAACTAGCTGTTAATCTGTGCCAAAAACGTCACAGATTAATGGCTAGTTACTACGCAATACACGTACACTCGCCGTTACGATCATCGTTACGATGGTGTGTGTAAACTCGGACTTGCTCCTCTGGTTCTTAGGCAGCTCAACGCATTAGTATTGCCATTAAGTAGCCAATATTAATATGCAATATAAAACTGCTTTTAAGTTTTTTTGATTTCATGAAGCTAACTTGTATGATTTAGGAGTTGTTTAGATTTTTTTTCAAGTGGATTTTTCATATTGCTAGTCAGTTTAGTAGCGTGGCAGTGTTTGGGCTCATTTTGATCAACTCACGTTAACGATCACTAATTTCATATAAGCTTGACAAGTAATTTAAACAGGTAAAAACGTCGGAGTCGAGTCGAGACTTTGGGTCCGAGTGGTACCGGGGCCTAGATGGTAACGTGCTAGCTCGTTTTCATAATTCTTCTTTCAGGGCGTCTCGTTGAAGCGACTACGACGCGTGACCCGAGAGCTGGCTCATATCTGGCCCATCACATCAGTGGCCATCCATTCAGGGCCACAATGCAGCCAGCATCTTAGGGCCACTTCCATCTGGTAGTAATTTGGATCAGTTGAGCTATCTTTAGATCATTTACAAAGGTAATCAACTGTTTTGTACATGTGTAACTGTGTTGTATTATTCTAACTGTAAATAAAGATAAATAAATTCACGGTCTACGCTTAAATCCATCCAAATCAGGACCTCTAACCACATATTTATTTCTGCGGTTCAGCTAATTTAGTACCAAGCGCACAAATCAACCGTCCTCCCATTAATATTATTATGATAAGAAAACTAATATTAATTGAGGTACTTAATGTGATTGCCTGCTTATCTGGTAACGGGCGATGGATGCTGAATGATTTGTACAGCCGATGGATACAACAGATCGTATCCTGATGACGCGAAGTCATTTCCAAATTAATCCACACCGTAATTTTTAATTACTCAGCGAGATCGTCCATTTTAAAGTTAATTACCTTACATTTGGCGTCTGGGCTCGTTCGAAGAACGACTGAAACTGGTGGGAAAAACAGTAAAAATCAGTCCTAATATGTGAAGTTTTGTTCCCAATTGGACTACAAAAATAAACACAAACTAATAATCATTTTCAAGTAAAAGAAATAAAATAAGCCAAGGCACAAAATATTCTTTTAGAAAAAAAAAAAAAACTCTCATTGGACCTTACCTAAAAGCTATCACAGACGAGGGCTGGCTCTTATCTGGTTCAATGCATTGTTATTGTCATTCAGCCTTTGATAATTAAACCAGTCAGTTATAAATTCTGTAATTATTCAGCCTAGCAATGCAGCCAGCATCTTATGAACGCGTCCGTCTGATAGTGATTTGGATAACTTGAGCTATCTTTAGATCGACTCCAACGGCATTTAGGTAGCTCAACTGTTTTATTTGTATGTTTTAATTTTGTTTATAACCGAGTAACCGGTGATTAGTGTGATTAAATGACTGCGAACCATAGCTCGTAACAGTATTAACTCGACTTTCGTTTTCTTTGAATGGGCCCCGGTGTCCCAAGGCTGTGCCTTAATTAATTTGCGAGTCGCAGGTAATTCATTAGTAGAATCGACCTCGTTTCGTGCCAATATCGTGATTATTCCTACCACCCCCACCCGCTGCATTCCTAATTACCCTCCTAATTGAAACTACCAACTAATTGGTGCGACAGATTTGTAGACAGAGTGCAATACCTTAATGTCTGGGAGGTTGTGAGGCGATAGCTGAGTTTAGGCTAAAGTTTGGAAAGAGTTTGGGATTTGGGGTACCTATCTCGGCTGGGCCAAACACGAATCAAAAACACTTGACATACATAGGTACATAGACCACATTTTTCCCGAAAGGGAAGCGAAGCCTAAAGGTAGCCTCAATAGGCTTCTTTTCTCAGTGGGTTGCACCATCGTGGGGTATACAGACGTGATAAGTTGTGAGCTCACCGCCGCCATTGCTCCCACGTCTGACTCGGCTAACGCTTTGGTTATTTTTTAGAGCGTTTTTTAAACGTTTTTTTAAAGCGTGGTACTACTCTTATGGGATACACTGAAATTTTATAATATCTTAAATATTATCAACAAGGCGGGATACGAACCCGCGACCATCTCCATCAGTGGTCTGCAGTCTCTCCACGTGAGTCCGACTCGCACTTGACCTGACATGACTTGACTGAGACTAACGACTTGACTCAAAGACTTTCTACTAAAAACTTGACTATTTCAAAATGAAATACACGACATTGGCAAAATTTAAGAAACTTTTACAAATGCCTGAAGCACAATTTCAAATCGTAGATTTATTTTTAACTGACTTAATAAAGTACAATATTCTGATTCAAAATATGCACCTGTTGCCGTTACCAATATCGAGCAAAAACGACCAAAAAAGTCACGTTGGTTGTATGGGACCCGCTAAAATATTTATTTTGTTGTTTCTTAGTATTTGTTGTTATAGCGGCAACAGAAATTCACCATCTGTGAAAATTTTACTGTCTAACTATCACGGTTCATGAGATATAGCTTGGTGACAGACGGACAGACGGACGGACAGCGGAGTCTTAGTAATAGGGCCCCGTTTTACCCTTTGGGCACGGAACCCCTTAAAATCGCACCGCTGCTGGTAGCCATGCTAAGCTAATTTAGGAACCATACCAGTTAAAAAGCCGCCTCTAAAATAGCAAAAAGTATATGAATTTAAAATAAACGCGACCACTTTGATGTCCTGTCGCTAGTCAATTAAAAAAACTCGCAGGTTCACAAAGCTTTGAAATGAAAATGTGAAAGCCTGGAAATGTGTGATTAGATAGTAAAAATTACCTACGACGAACGGACATACGAAAGTGGTATATGCGTTGGGACTTGGGAGTTGGTGTGTTTGTCTGGTACCATTTACCACTAAAACAGAAAAGTATTGCGGTTTTTAGTAAACATTTTGTATAACTTCAAGGAGTAATCTTAGATTGGCTTAAAGTACAAATAGGCAGCGATTTATTGAAGGTGGTCTCGTGAACGTATTCTGATGGCTACTTCACGTTAACAAGCTAACATCAGAAAATAAATTCTGCCAACAAATCATCCACAGCCACGATTCTTGGCAAATCTGTATCAGAAATACGTGTTCCAGATCACGTGCCAGCTTATTCCAACATTTTCGTCCACGTGGAATCCTAAAATGAAAACGTGAGGGAAAATTTATCGTAAAAAGTTCACTGGTCACTTCATTCCACGAGACGGGATCTTTGCGCATTTCCATTCGACCTTCGGTTACATGATTGAACCGTATTTCTATGCTTTTATTTGACCTCTGGAGGTCACGATGCTGTTGTCTGGCTTTTACATTGAGAATACAATGAGTTCTCAGTCAGCAGTCAGTTTTACCAAATTGACGATGTCTTAAATTAAGTATTGGAAAAATACACCCAATACGTATTTTTAAAGCCAATTTGACCTAAAAATTGTGTCTATAAATTTCGCCATGTTTTAAAAACACAAGCGTCCAATAAAATTCACCAATTGAAAGTTTCAATGTACTGAATTGGCACCGCAATAAATAGCCAGTCTCAAACTGCACCGAATTTCGATTGTAACATAAAAAAACTTCGATTGACGAATAAAAAACCGTCCATTGTCAATATAGAGTGATACCGGCCATTCCACTCCTGTGTTTGTAATTAAAGCTGCAAGCGTGTGAATATCGTCAAAAATACCATTCAAATTGAACGTTTTTATTTGAGCTTATAAAAACAGTAACAATATTTTATTTTTATTAATATTACATGAGAATTCAATAGCACTGTTTAAAAATGCAAATGGTGTGCTTATCAAAATTAGCCCAATTAGGCCAGTCTGCGTTTCGAGGAGTACCGTTGTCTCAATCTCAATCATCAGATCAGCTCGCTGTAACCATATTGCTCTATTGCTATTGTTGCTGTAGGTATTGTTATCGGAACTTGACAGTTATGCCAAATTTTAGCTCAATCGGATATCAGGAGTTGGTTGAAAATTCGATCACAATTTAGATTTGTCCTCCGTTATTTACTCTGTGATTTCAATGAATAAAATTCTTTTCACTTTTAGATAGGTACATTAATCCGACAGTGATTTATTTTGCTTTTGCAGTGTGCGTATAAGAATTATCTTTGTTTCACTGTAACGGCATGTTTCAAAACCTCTACGTTGTCTCCGAACAACTTTAATAAACAAACATCTTCCGCATTGTCGTTAGTTTCGAATAGGTAAGTTTAAACCGGCAGCAAGGATCAAAAAGCGATTCCATTCAGGCCATTACATCCACAACTTCCAGATAAAAGTATCCCAACGAATCGATCGGAGAGTTTTTCTCAATTTTAAACGGAACACGGCAAATAGAAGTTCACGTAGGGTTCAACTTTCAGCCAGAATTTCAACTGCAGGGTTGCACATTCCGTAAACTTTGAAAAAACTAGTGGAAATCCTTCTATATTCTAAGTGCAAATCATATGTCATGATCAATAGAACAACAAATATTTGGATAAAGATTAAAAAGTACCACGTGGGATTCGAACCCGCGACCGTTTTCTTGATACATCATCACCAGCCTGGAGACGTCCACTGCTAGACGAGGCCTTTATTATGGTGATTTGCCATAATCATCGCAATATTGGTGTTAAGTACTCAGATGGAGGCTGCTGCCCATCCACTCGAGTAATCCTTGCCTGGTTTCGTGCCTGGGAGAAATCGCTCTCAGCCAATTGTCCTGTACTAATTGTTTATGTTTATTTTGTTATATTTTCGTTGTGTACACTAAAGTGTTTATCTATCCTTAAGGCTTTTGCAACATCCATCATCTGCGCCAGCGCCACTGGAGACGGCCGCGGGTTTGTATCCCGCCTGGTTGATAATATTTAGGATATTATAAAATCATAGTGATCGCTTTAAATAACAAGTAAACTTTTGGATAAAGGCTGTACAAGTAGGTTACCATGGTAACCGCTAGACCAAAGTTTTACTTACTAGTCAGTAAATTCCTTATTTTCATCAAAATTTAATTTTCAGTGGTTTCGGAGATAAGAGGCGGAAAGTTCAATTATCGTATAGTTTCACTAATATCTTTTGAAAAATATAATAAAATCTTTTAACGTTCCCTTTCATTATGATTCTCATTTGACAAATGTTATTTTTTTTAAGTTTGTATTTTTCCCCAGGATCAGAAATTGTTTATTTATGATAGACTTCCGTGGTTATGGGTCACATATTTCGGCTAAGTACTAAATTTCAACTTGATTCGGAGACAACAGGCTGACACACACACGCACACACATACACACACACACAGATGCATAGACGGGCAGCTACACCGACATAAATGAAAGTGATCCAATAATGGTTCCTTTTCAACCTTTTGAGGTTTGGAAACTTAAAGGTTTTAAAAAACTTTGAACTTGGTGGGAACTTTTAAAAAAAAACCATTTTAATTTAACTTGATCTTGTAGTATGTTAGTGTGGGACAAATCTTGAAACTGAAATGTTAACCTGTTAACTTAGACAGATTGGGCTAAAATTTTGTATACCTGTCAAGTTCCAACGACAATACAATATTATGGTGACAGAGAACTGATCTGATGATGAAGACAACGGAACTCCTCGATAGATAGTGAAGAAGACTGGCCGTGTTTAGACTCATTTTGATCAGCTCATGGTTCGTATCACTAATTTTATAAAAGCTCGTATTGAAAAGTAAAAACTTATTGTTCCTATTTTGAGAAATGAGCATTTCCTTTACAAAAGAGACTACTCAATTATTCCTCGTAGATAAGTTAGTATGTATCTAAAATTTAGTTTGTACTTTGAGATAGAGAAAAGTTGTACAGATAAAGGTCGTAGGGGTAAGTGACACCTCTATATTTTCTTACTGCTTCCACAGACCAACGTCTATTCTACGAAATAGTAATCTTCATGCCCAACTACGGTATCTTTAAATATTTTCAATCACAAAACTGACCTATTGGGTACATTTTCATAAAAGTTTCCAGCAAAACACAAAATGTTTCAGTTTCCTCAAACTGGCGGCAACCTCACGATGACAGGCCAGTTCGAGCTACGGTTAATAATCGTTTGAAGACCCTTTCAGTAAGCTTAGCTTATCAAGATAAATTATTCCAGTCAAGATATTGATGGACTTTATAATAATACTTTGGACGACTTTATCAATTTCATTTTGGCTTCTGATTTTACAGGAAATTGATTGTCCCAAAAATATCGTTATTTTTACATAAATCAGATCAAGGGTATTTTTGGAAAAGCCGTGGTGCCGGCAGCCATGTTGCCTGGAAAGGATGCTAAACACCAAGCCCGGTCACTACTCGGTTATGTCTCCTAAATAGCTTGACTGTTATATTTTCAACTAAAAAATAGTTGCGTGGCTGACGTCAGTGCACAGCCTAAAGCTAGGGCCAAACCGGCGCCATCAGCCCGCGTCCGCGGTGTGGCGTGCACGGTGGCGATCAATGGTAAGACAATGGATCGCCACCGCGCACGCCACCGCGGATGCGGGCTGATGGTTTGGCGGCAAGCTCAACACCAAGACTGCGATCACCAATACGCATGCCAAGCGTGGTGAGTAGTCATAGTAAATATGCTATGGAGGGATTTGCCATAGGATACAGCATTCTATGGGGGAGGCCTCGTCCAACAGTGGACCTTTTGTCTCGTTTTGTGTTTTTTTTACATGTACCTCTTGTATGAATATATGACTGTCAGACTATCTCAACTGTTTTTGTTTGTAATTTGTTTTTATACCTATGGTGCAACCCACAGTGAAAAGGGGCACATTTAAGGCTCTGCCTACCCTTTCAGGGAAAAAGGCATGTGTATATGTATGTATGATGTGTTAATTGTATTATTTTTTCTGAAAATTTTTTGCTTTATAAAACGGTGCTTTCAATGTCCTGAAGGGTTATTACTGGCCCCAAAATTTCAAAGATATACAAAGACATTGTTCAAAGTCAAGGTAAAAGGTAAGTCGTTAGACTATATTGTAAGACATTATGTACCAAATACGAACACTGTGATAAAGCATACGGCTTATCTCGAGTTCGGATGCCTATAAATTAATGGGCGTTAAGAGCTTCGTTGTCACGGAACCCTTCGTACAGATCCTGAGAGGTATTACGATCAGGGTATGGAGAAAGATAGTCCGCCTCCTAAGCTGAATGGTTTTTGATCCGTTCATACATACCCCGACATAAAAATGAAACCTTGAATTGAGCACAGCCTTGTACTAGCCTTTTGCCCGCAAGTTCTAATTACGGGACACGGGATAAAAAAAAGCAGCCCTGCATCTATCCATGCACCAAATTTCAACAAAATCTGTTTAACCGTTTCGGATTTGAGTGAAACTACACATTACGCGAGCCTAGCCGCGGGCGGAAGCTAATAAAATATAGCACTCAGGGATAATATAGTATCCTGTTTGTGAAATAATTTTCAGAATCGGATCTGTGGTTCCGGACGATTACCCCCAACAAACAAACAAACTGTTACAATAATATGAGTATATATTAAAAGTCCTATAGTCCAGTAACTTTGTCGTCTGAAAGTATATGTCGGGGTAGTATGCGTCAAATCCGGTAGTTCTGATTTTTTGCAGACTTGTTTATGATGTTGGTCTGATGAATAATCCAAGTTTTTGAACTCGAGCGCCAAACGCAACCTTCTCAAAAATCGAAAAAATAGTTTTTTTTCACGTATTGGCGATTATAACCCTTGTTTTTGAGAAAACTTTCTAAAGACGTTTTTAAAGTAGACTAAATTTGCTACAATATGATACTACAACTGTATCTGTAGGCCCAACAGTTTCTGAGATTATGCCTTTCAAAGTTTATCATTTTTTTTTCACACTTTGCAATTTTTTTCAAAATTTTAGACGTTACTCGAATAACTCTAGCGGGATGAAGTGAACCCCAAAATGATGACCAGAGATGCAGCCCCACAACACCTCTTGCGGATAATTTCTTGCGGGTGCACGAAGGGTTGTGGGAACGCGTGCAGCTGCAGGAAGGCAGGATTAAAATGCTCATCAGTCTGCGCAGGCACTGCAGCGGGGCCTCTTGTGATAATATACCTGATATAACTTTTGAAACTATCATGGTTATATACATAATTTTCACTAGAAACGGGATATTTACCATGATTTACACATACATAACATGGGGAACATATAAAACTCAAAAATCATGGTAAATATCCCGTTTCTAGTGAAAATTAATATACCTGATGTTGCAGAAGTAGATATCCCAGAAGGCGACGATCTGTCCAATGTTGAAATGGAGGATGACTTGTGGGCAAAAGACTTCGACGATTCACCACCATCCCCTTATGGGGATATACCATCTGAATTGCAAAAAATTGCGAAGTTCGAAAAAAATGATAATCTTTGAAAGGCTTAATCTCAGAAACTATTGGGTCTACAGATACAGTTTTAGAAAATGAAATGAAAATAATAATAAAAATGAAAAAAATAAAAAATAATGAAAAAAATAATAATAATAATAATTTAAATAATAATGTAGAAAATTTAGTCTACTTTAAAAACGTCTTTTGAAAGTTTTCTCAAAAACAAGGGTTATAATCGCCAATACGTGAAAAAAAACAATTTTTTCGATTTTTGAGAAGGTTGCGTTCGGCGCTCGAGGTCAAAAACTTGGATTATTCATAAGGCCAACACCATAAACAAGTCTGCAAAAAATCAGAACTACCGGATTTGACGCATTCTGTGATGTATAAAGTTACTGGACTAAGTTTATGTTGACCAATCCCTTTATTCCTTGTGATGACCGCGGCGCGGCGGGCGAGTAGCTGGCTGAGATGAGAGTGGTGCGAGTTCGATTCCCGCTGCGGAACAAATGTTTGTATGATCTGCAAAGTGGCTATTTTAGACCTGCTGCTAATATTTACGCCAAGTACCGCAACATCCAGAGGTGTTGCGGTACCTGATACTCTTAGTTCCTGATACCCACGACACAGGGAATAGTATGAATAAGTTTTGAAGCGGCACCGTGCGTGCGCCGCGCCTGCGTGTGCGTCAAGCTAGCGACCCCCAAATCGAATTCAGGGTTTTCTTCCCGGCCAATAAATAGTGCATAAATAGTGCCAAATAGTGCCTTTTGTTAAATAATTAGTGCCTCAATACTTTAGAAGTTATAAGCTAAAGAATGGGGGGTCGCCAGCTTGACGTCACGATAGCGACCCCCACCTGTAACTCAGCAACCACAGCACGTACGACTTAGCTTTATATCTCAAAAAATAGTGCCTAATTAGTGCCTAAGACCTGCAAAACCTCAGCAACGAGGCTGCAACAGAATAGAAGATATTTGATATTCTTTCTGAGACTATTGGCTTCATGGTGTCGGTCTTCGCTGCCCTCACTGCCGCGCCATTAAGGCAACTGACAACATTAATTTCTTGAAATTCGTCGTTTTTGTATAGCTCAAAAAATAGTGCCTAATTAGTGCCTAAGACCTGCAAAACCTCAGCAACGAGGCTGCAACAGAATAGAAGATATTTGATATTCTTTCTGAGACTATTGGCTTCATCGCGTCGGTTTTCACTGCCCTCACTGCCGCGCCAATACGGTAACTGATATGCCAACATTCATTTTCTTCTACATTCCGCGTCGCATTTCATTGGTCGGCAGGTAATTGAACAGAAAATAAAGGCTCGTTTACACTAATACAACAGTCATCATCAACATTATCAGCCTGCAGAAGTTCACTGCTTGACATGTATGTAACTGTTGGGTGTTATGTTATGTTATGATAAAGGCCTCCCCATAATATGATGCCACGAAGAACAGTCTTGGCCCGCCTGCATCTACCAGAAATCTAAATCTGAATTGAGGTAAACGCAAACTCAAATAGTACCTATCTATGGTTTTTTTTAAAATTTCTGTCTCTCTGCCTGTATATTGTATCCTTGAAAAATCATCACGCTGAAACAACTTGACGGATTTTAGTGATTCTTGGTATTGTTATACCATATATTATGGAATTAACGCCTAAACTATTTAAGAAAAACGAAAGAGTTCCTGTAGGATAGATAGTGTTGTTTGTGGGGAAAACTGGTAATATTTAGGGTTCCGTATCCAAAGGGTAAAACGGGACCCTATTACTAAGACTCCGCTGTCCGTCCGTCTGTCTGCCTGTCTGTCTGTCAGTCTGTCACCAAGCTGTATCTCATGAACCGTGATAGTTAGACTGTTTAAATTTTCACAGATGATATAGGTAGGTATTTCTGTTGTCGCTATAATAACAAATACGAATAAATAGAATAAAATAAATATTGAAAGGGGCTCCCATATAAAAAACACGTGACTTTTTTGTTCGTTTTTGCTCGATATTGATAATGCGAGTCCGACTCGCACTTGGCTGGTTTTTATGAACTGTGGTTTTTTGGGTCTTAGAGGTGAAGCTGTAAAAAACCGTTGGACTTTTAGTACCTAAAGTCAAATTTTTGTTGGTGAATTTAAGTGAATTAAGTAAGTACTTACATTAAGTAGTAAGTAAGTTATTTATTTATTTATTTATTTAGTACCTACCTACCTATCTACCTAGTGATTTGAGATCAAGACAATGGTTTCCGTCCATTTGACCATTTCTTAGCATGTTCCTATAAATTATAAATTACCTTTGGATAGTTACTTACACGGAGTTTTGTCTATTTTATCGAATTTTTAACTGCTTGCTGATGCAAAAGACGCTACACTGTGTAACTGTAATGAATACACTGTGCATGTAACAATTCTGAAGATAACCCGCGTTTTAGAGTAACATTATTACTAATTACCTGAGCCTTTTTTCCTCAGTGCCCCGTACGTACACTCTGACCTTAAAGTGAGTTATTACCTATTATATGTTATACTACTTAGTCTAAGCCATGATGATTATAATTAGGTAGGTACCTGGCAAGTCTAAGTTCGGTTTTGTTTAGTAACTTTGTAGGTAGGTACTAAAAACTTGAAAACAAACAAAGAAGATCGGATTTGTTCAAAAATGGTTTGGTACTTTTATGAAGGTGATACCTAATATTTTGAAAAAGTTTCAAGGTTTTCATCGTTCTCAAATATTTTTTTACCAAACATGAAAACTTGCTTTTACTCTACCTACCAACTTACTACACAAGCGAGTATCATTAAGTCCCGACTTACCTACATGTCTGCAGTTTCATGCATGTATATTTTCCTACATCTTTTTTTTGTCGAGTATAAATAAAAATGTTGATATTTGTACAAAATATGTCCATATTTATGGATATATTTATTATATGATATATTTTCGGTACAAATATATTATTGGATTAAGATTCTGAACCTTTCAGAAAAGAAGTGACCAATATAAGAAAAAAACTAGATTTTCATCGTTCTCGTGTAAAATCTTAAAATATTAAAAACATGTTTTTATCAAGTATATTTTTTTGTCTCATTTCTGTGGATACTCATACTAAATAAACACATGTGTCCCGACTTACCTACATGTAATGCAGTCTCATGCATGTATATTTTCCTACATCTTTTGTAGGAGCCTGAAATTATTTTGTCGAGTATAAATAAAAATGTTGGTATTTGTAAAAAATAGGTCCATATTTATGGATAATTATATGTGCGATTCAAATATATGATTGGATATAGATTCTGTATCTATTAGAAAAGAAGTGAGTCAAGTATATTTTTGTCTCATTTCTGTGGATACTCATACCAAATCAACACATATTTATCTTAATTTTCTAACATTTCCAGCTAATGGTAAGAATTTGACAAGATTTCCATTAATTGGTTCCGGGCTAGACGGGTAAAGAAAATTAGATTACCTAGGTCAGTACCTATGGCCTACCTACTTATTATACCTGCACTACATGTGCATGTGCATTTACCTACATAAGAAAAAAACAGTTTCATTGCTATGCAAACATTAAAGTTTGCCAACTAGAGAATGTTTCACCAAAATAATGGGAAAATACTTATTTAAATCAGCACTTTATGTGGATTGACATATGTACTAAGTCAATCATTTTTTACATGTCATCATATTATGGGGGAGGCCTTTATCATAACAAAACATAACACCCAACAGTTACATACATGTCTAGCAGTGAACTTCTGCAGGCTGATAATGTTGATGATGACTGTTGTATTAGTGTAAACGAGCCTTTATTTTCTGTTCAATTACCTGCCGACCAATTAAATGCGTCGCGGAATGTAGAGAAAAGAATGTTGTCATGTCAGTTACCGTATTGGCGCGGCAGCGAGGGCAGCGAAAACCGACGCGATGAAGCCAATAATCTCAGAAAGAATATCAAATATCTTCTGTTCTGTTGCAGCCTCGTAGCTGAGGTTTTGCTGGTCTAAGGCACTAATTAGGCACTATTTTTTGAGCTATAGAAAAACGTCGGAATTTAAGAAATTAATTTTGTCAGTTGCCGTATTGTCGCGGCAGTGAGGGCAGCGAAGACCGACGCCATGAAGCCAATAGTCTCAGAAAGAATATCAAATATCTTCTATTCTGTTGCAGCTTCGTTGCTGAGGTTTTGCAGGTCTTAGGCACTAATTAGGCACTATTTTTTGAGATATAAAGCTAAGTCGTACGTGCTGTGGTTGCTGAGTTACAGGTGGGGGTCGCTATCGTGACGTCAAGCTGGCGACCCCCCATTCTTTAGCTTATAACTTCTAAAGTATTGAGGCACTAATTATTTAACAAAAGGCACTATTTGGCACTAATTATGCACTATTTATTGGCCGGGAAGAAAACCCTGAATTCGATTTGGGGGTCGCTAGCTTGACGCACACCGCGCCTGCACCTCGCCTGTGCCTTACGCCTTTTCTGTGTAGTTCACGCTTTATAGAGCGCTAAGGTAGGTATAGGTATAGGCTACCTACCGGAGATCACGGTTCATATATTTTTATGGCCGCGCTTTATCGTTTCTTATTACTCTAAGCTCCAACCCCTAGGAAATTAGGAATAACGTACTACATGTTTATGTTGTTGATTTCATTAATTACATATGAGAATGTGTACAGAATGTTAGTTCCGGTATTTGTGATTGCTAACATAATAAATTACCAGTTACAATAGACAAGTCGTCTGTAGATGTATCACATAATCTCTGTGGCGCGGCGGGCGACGGTTCGCCTGCGACGAAGGAGGTTGCGGGTTCGATTCCCGCCTCGGAACAAATATTTGTGCGGTCTGCAGATTCAGGGTGTTCTGGGTATTTTCTATGTATGATCAAAAAATATCTATCTATGTAACGTATTGTTTTTTTTAAATTATTATTTAAAAATATTTATTTGGATCACCAACGAAAGAAGCACAATCGTGCAAACATATAATTCTAAAGTTACTTAAATGTAGTGTTCTTTCAATTATAGGTAACCAAGCGTGCTTAATTAAGTATATCAGTTATCTAGTACCCATAACACAAGCTCTGCTTAGCTTCGGGCTAGATAATGTTTTGTGAACTGTCCAGCATTATTTATTTATTTATTTATATCACTAGCAACTCACCCTGGCTTCGCAGGGGTAGTATCGAGATCCTCCTCCCACTTCCCAACCCCCATCTATCCATACACCAAAATATCATCAAAATCTGTAATCACAATTCCTTCACTGCATTCTATGGGGAGGGCCTCGTCAAGCTGTGGACGTCTTACGGATGATGATGATGATAAACTCGTATTGCGTAATAAGGACACGCTTTATTGTTATTTTCATTTTAAACTTCATCAATAAAGAGGTCCACAGCTGGACTTAGGCCACTCTTACGTCACGACTATCGGTCTTCATCCACTGACCTTCCATGACCATCGTAATGCCGAAATTTCGGAATTTTCGGGAGTTCGAAAGCTAAATTTTTAGCCGACCTTAAGAAAGGAGGAGGTTCTCAATTCGATTGTTTTTTTGTGTGAGTATGTTACACGATATATTTGCTAATTGTGAACCGATTTTAATAATTATTTTTGTGCTGTATAAGTAATGTTTTGAGGACCTCAATAAAGTTTGTAGAAAGTATTTAAAAAAAAAATGTGCTAGGGGATGAATACAGTTTATTGTAAATTTGTTTTACGCTTTTATATTAGCTTCATTTTTTTATCTTTAATGTACCTACATAATCAGATGTTGAAATTGAAATTTCAATCACTTTCCTATACTTATACCTGATTCAACTGAAATTTGGCACTAGTCAGGTTCCGATGACAATACAAGATTATGGTGACAACGAGCTGCCCCCCTATTCCCTAACTGAAAGTCACTCGGTGAATAAAGATTGACAAGAAGAATGATCATCAATTAAAAAAAAATACTATTATGAATTGTCAATTGATGGTAATTTTACTTGTCAAACGTTGGTCACTGAGTGACTTTCAAGATAGGGAATATGGGGGCTGATCTGATGATGGACAACGGAACTCCTCGATGGGATTCAACCCGCCATTTTTGAGAAATGTCGTCATTTTTATTTAATAACCTTTTTTTTTTTTTTTTTACCTTTTTATTTTTTATGTATTGTATTAAGTATATCAGTTATCTAGTACCCATAACACAAGCTCTGCTTAGCTTGGGGCTAGATAATGTTGTGTGAACTGTGTCCAGCATTATTTATTTATTTATTTTTTATTTATTGTGTTTTAGAGTTATTTCGTGTTATTTTGGTGGCATTTTAACCGATGTAACTTGGATGATGTAGTTATATTTAAGTCTATTGCGTGTATTTTTGAAATGATGCATTTTTTCCTGTAAAAACTCTGTTTTCTGCCATCATTTAAACTGGGTTATGACTTGACGGAGACTAAGAAAATATAATTATATCACTTGACATTGACGAAATTCTTTGGAGCACTCCTCAGAAGCCATTAAAAGAAGAAGAGAAGAGGGAACGGAACATTTCAACGGTTAAAACTAGCCTGGCAGTGTCTGGGCACATTTGGATCAGCTCACGGTTCCGATTACCTACTAATATTAGAAAAGCGTGTTTTGGAAACAAAAAAAGTAAATTATTGTAAACATGTATATTATCGCAATAAATGTTTACTACCAAACATTACTTAAATTCAAATCTCTAAGAAAATTGTAGCTTGTAAATTCATAGTAGACCACCCACTTGCAAGCACCGACAAAATAGTTTCATACAATTTACATGCAATAAAAGTACGATAACTTACATAAATGTCACAAGTCATAACAATCGACTATTTGTCGACTGTATCCATTCAATGGGACTCCATACGCACCTACACAGAATCACAGTTAAATAATGATTCCACAGATTCACAACAAACGTGGTATCGAGCTTTGAGTTACTGTGGTGGTATTATATTAACTCACAAAGGCTATGTTCAACGTTCCTGCTAATGAAGCAAACTAAGTTGGAATGGAAACTGCGAGCTGAAATACTCATACATTCTAAAGCCGCACTCACTTGTGAAGCAGGATACCATGAACCCATGCGGAAAACTTAATACAGTTAGGTATACAGGGTGAGAAGTTGAGAAAGTAAGCACAGCTTCTAGAACCCCTTGAAGACTATTGTTCCGTGGTACTAGGACAATCAAATGGTATTAACTAGTGGTTCGCCCCGAACTGAGACCTCGGGAATACACGCGATTTAGATAGGTTACCTTATTTCTTTCGAAAAAATATCTAAGTACGTGTGGTTTGAAAAGTTAGGCCTACAACGTCGTTCAAATTCCTAGAAACGGGAGGTCAACAATGGAATGGTTTTATACTGGTTAATGTTTTATAGAGTACAAGTTTCGAAATTCTTCAATTTTAGACTTTTCCCTGTATTTGTGTCATAAAAGCTACAAACGTACCAAATTTCAGCGTTGTTGGGTTAGTGGAAGTACCCTAGAGGTTTTGGTTTTTTACATTTTCGATTTACCCATATATCTCAAAAACTACATAAGTAAAAAAATTATAACAAAATAGTTTTGAAATTTCGAAGCAAGGGGCTTTCATATGACGCCCCATTTGATCTGATATTCTCACCTTTTTTTTTACCCCCTCTTGGACCCCAATATCTCAACAGCCCCCCGACCGATATAGCTCATAACCTACCAACAAATTTTACCAATACTATCTACCCCCCAATTAAATTTCATGAAGATCGGATTAACGGTTCGGAAGTTATGCTCGGACAAACATACATACAAACATACATACATACAAACATACATACATATATACATACAAACGCCGATTCTTCCAAGTTGATTCAGAGAACTCGCTTCGCTCGTTCAATATTTTTTTTGGTGAAAATAGCCAGAATTTGCTGACAGCTAGTAAATTTTACAAAAATTTGTTTTATTTATTTATTAAAAGATACACCAACAATACACATATTACGACACTTTTAATAGAATAGCTCACAGAGTTTATGACGATAACCGTGAGTCATATTCTGATATGCATATCAATCACAGGTGTATACAGCGTTCACCAGATAGTCTGAACATAAATATATACGTAAATATATATACCTAATATAAAAGCTTAGCAAAATTTTAATTAAAATGTTAATGATACAAATTACAGTACCTAATACTTTTGTCTCGCCTAAGAGACTTGTAAAGTTTGTGAATGTAAAATTAAATAGCTCCAAAAGATGTGGTTTAGTATTGTTAGTTTATTAGTAATATTATAAAGTTTACCTGCATCTGTAACAGTTCTAGTAGCTGCCCTTATTGACCCAACTTTCCACCCTGTATAGTGCGCGAGATAAGATAAGCGATATAGACAGCCACCGGCCACCTGCTTTCTATGTAAATGTGGCAGCGAAAACGTGCAAGTTACAAACTTGTACGTTTTCGCCGCTTGACAGGCGCCTGCAATCTTCTTCCTACGTAAATGCGGCCATGTTAGCTAAATTCCACGATAACACAGGACTCCTAGCATGACTATTTTTAAGAATAGGTTAAAACGCTGGCTTATCGAGCAAATCTTCTATACCTATGACGAGTTCATAGCGTTTAAATTAAATGGAAATTTACAGTATACTATCGTATTTTGACATAAATTTTTAATATAATTTTAATTGTTAATAATACATTTATTTTATAATTATGTAATTGTGTGCTACTTTTAACCAGTAGTCACGCCTCGACTTATCATAATTTATATTATCAATAAATAACTATTATGACTATTATTATTACGACAATTACTCCACAACTATTTTTTTAATTGTAAAAATAGTTGTGGAGGGGAGTGAGCGAGTCATGTTATAGTAGTTCTGGCTGTAGACAGGCGTCGACTATGTGTCTATTGAAAGTATACAAGAACAGTACGCACTGAGGGGCTAGTCTGCAAATTTGACAAGCAACTTTCACGGCATTGCTTGTCAAATATGCAGACTAGCCCCTCCGGTCGGGACTGCTTGCGTATAGTTTCAAGTTGTATTAGGTAACGATAACTATTTTTAGAAACTATACACGATTTCTGCGTTATGGTCGCGTATACTTTCAGACGCTGATTCAGTATTTTATTGTATTGTATTTATTTATTCATCCATATACACTGTCACATGTACTTTGATAAGTCATCAAAACAAATAATATTATATAGAGTATGCCCTAAAGTCTAAATCACATTTTATAACTATAATGTTTCTCAACATATTTCAGCAAAAGCATCGTCGAATCGTGTATAATAATAATAATGTATTAGTTAAGAGATTATACAAGGCTAGAACCTACATTTTCTGACATTACGAGTGACAGTACAAAATGGATGTAAAACATTAGATAACAGGGATCACCACGTGAGCTGTGAGCGAGCCGAAGGCGAGGGGCCTGCAGCGAACCAGAAACGAAACTTGCTAGCCAATACCCAATAGCCTTAAACCAATAAACTACACTTAACCTCAAAATTTTCTGTATTTTTGGCAATGGAAACTAGTGCAGTATGTTTTTAGCACAAAATTTTAGCACACGTTATTGGAAAATATACACGTTAAGCGCGTATTAATCAAGTTTATTGCTTCTAAAAAAAAAAAGCTATCCGCGAGCTGTCCCGACCTGTACGTACTGTAGCCGTAGTGCGACTTTTTGCTACAAGTTTACGCGCTCTACCAAGACCGCGTTTTACGCGCAGTTTGTATGAAGAAATGTACAGAGCCCCTAGCGGCGAGTTAATGAATCATTTTGTGTGAGTGTTTTGCGAGTGTAAGTGTCATTTTTGGCAGTTCACGTCACGTATTACACCTTCATTTTGCCGTTTACTCAACCAACGCAGTGGTCGCGTAAACGCGTTTTAACTGGTATGCCCACACTAAGGCCTCTGTTCTTGTATACTTTCAATACCTATACGCGTCAACTATCCGCTTCACATGAAAATGTGCCCGCTTGCCGTTTGAAAACCGCATCAAGTATTATTCACGCGGGTCAGACACCATGAATTATGGATCGCGGCCCGTGACGCAGCTTAGTGTCAATGAGATCACGCGCTCGCCTCCATATTGGATTATTGCGAATAAATGACAAAAATGGTTTTCTATATCCAAACAGCGGGCACAGAGCAAACTAACGAACAATTTCTATATCCGAACAGCGGGCACAGAGCAAACTAACGAACAGTTTCACTCCAACAACACGGCACTGTATTTTATTTGAGGCCAGCATTTGATAAAAAGCCAAAATAGTCGAAGTAACTAAGTAATTTGATTTCGGAAGACCTTTAAATAAATACCAGACGTCATTATCATGATAGTCCAGGAACTTTAGACGAAAAATAGGCCTGGCCTAACTTCGGAAAAACTCTAACCAAGCTGAAAATTTGTGTACACGTATATTTTAGCTCCCCAAATAACCTCTGAAAAGTCCCACGACTCCAGAGGTGTGCACAACTTTTGACAGCTAAAAACGGTTCATTTTTTCGGTATTTTGCCAATATCTTCGTTCTTGTTGATCTTACCGCTATGAAGTATACGTATAAAAAAGAGAGAATGAAAAAATTTCTACAAAAACGGTTATATAAAGTTTATTGATAACACTAATAGTTTTTTCGTAATCGCGCATTGAAACTCCGATAAACAAAAACAAAAAAATAATAATTATTAATTTCGAAGTTTTTATTGGCTCCAATAAACCGTTTTTTAATACCCATCCCCAATCTTGAGGGGAAGCACAGCTGCAATTGGCGCCGCCACACAGAACGTACCAGGCAATGGCGTAAACCTACAAAACTCAATTCGATGTTATGCATCGTTTTCCGTGGAAATTACTAATTTTATCGATGAACTTTATATAACCTTTTTTGTAGAGAATTTTTCATTCTTTCTTTTTTATGAGGTATACTCATAGCGGTAAGATCAACAGGAACGAAGATATTGGCAAAAAACTGAAAAAATTATCCGTTGTTTAACTGTCAAAAGTTATGCACACCTCTGGACTCGTGGGACTTTTCAGAGGTTATTTGGGGAGGTAAAAGGTTGTACACAAATTTTCAGCTTGGTTGGAATTTTTCCGAAGTGAAATGCTAAAGTTCCTGGACTATGATCAGTTGGTAGAAATCCACTGCTGAAGATAGGCCTCCATCCATTAAGTATCAATTAGTGTTCCATTTTTAGCCGTCGACGCAAAAAGTGGGAATATCCATAGATCCTATGGCTGGCGCATACCGGTATATGGGGGCGACTAAATACCCAAGTTTGTGCCTTCACCTCTAAAAAGGCTCCATTTGTTTTTGCCCCGCAATTTCAGGGTACCTATTACCCGTCACATTTCAAACAGTCCTCGATCCTCGGTGTCAATATTTCTAGCGAAGTACAAGTTCAGGGATCATTTTTAAAACTTTAGAGGGTTTTTAAATTTTTATTGGTTTTTTGGAAACTCTCATTATAAAAACGAATCAATTGACACCCCATATTTCAGAATTAGTTCAGTGAAAATTAGTTTTTGAAAAATACATAATTAGTCATTAAATTCATTACCCATCCTTGCTAAGGAAGTTGTGTAAACCTTTGCCACGCAGCCTATTCTTGATAGAATTATTCGCATGCATCGCCATATTGAATCTTAAATCAATGACATAAGACTCATTTTAAATTACAAGCGGATTCGCAGTGGAAAACACGTGCGGAACGACAGCCGTTTTTAAAATGCGATTTGTAGCACGTATTAGGTTTCCGAACGTGATCCGGCCTGAATTCATTAGCTGAATGGCTGAAGGGATTTTACATATTTTCAGTCGGTAAGCTTTTTATGAGTTACCTGTCACACCCCATTCGAAAAAGCGCTTTGTAACTCTACTCTGGTTTCTTAAGCAATAACGCATTTACTTCTATTTTTCTCGTATGTTTTGTGAGAGTCTAATTGCAGGATACGGCGTTTGTACGTATGTATGTTTATAAGTATGTGTGTTTGTCCAACGATAACCGAGTAGAACCTACCTACTTAGTTTCAAGATTAGATCCGTTGATCCAATCTTGAAACTAGACAGGTAGGTTATGTGAATATAATTTTTAAGTTTGAATATTAGTTTGGTATGCATACAAACGAAGTTTGCTCCTATTTTGGATTTTATCTCATAAAACTACATGACACTTTGTGTACACGACCAATACACTAATATGCCGGTATTATACACGGTACCCGTGGTTTGCCAGTTTCTTATTAAGTTATATGGTTTCCAAATCGCACTGACTTAAAAAATTTGTATGGAAAACTTATAACCCATGCTAGTGTTCATACTATAGGTACAATTGAATGGGAAACTGACAAAGATATTAGTCTCTAGTCTAGATTATGTCTTCAAAATTGCCTCAAATTAATTATTATTCAAATGTTCCAGTTTTACCCCTTATGACTATGCCAAGCCAAACCCAGTCAGAAATCTTCATACAAAAAAAAACACCTCGCACCTTGGTGCAAGACAATTTTTTTTAATTCTCTTACTTCGCACCGCTCGAAAAAGCGATTTTTATTGAATATCTCGTAAAATATAGATAATTTTACAAAACCCCTAAATTATATCCTCATTTGACGACCTCTGTGGCGAGCCGGGCGAACGTTCGCCTGCGACGCCGGAGGTTGCGGGTTCGATTCCCGCCTCGGAACAAATATTTGTGCGATCGCAAATATTTGTTCAGGGTGTTCTGGGTATTTTCTATGTATAATAAAAAAAAAAATCTATCTATGTAATATATTGTATTAAGTATATCAGTTATCTAGTACCCATAACACAAGCTCTGCTTAGCTTGGGGCTAGATAATGTTGTGTGAACTGTCCAGCATTATTTATTTATTTTATTTATTTATTTATATCCTCGGCTTTGTTGTGCTGATTTTATTTATCTAATTTTGTTACCCAATAATATGCAAAAATTTAATAAACAATCGAATCTAGACAAAAAACAGACTTAACTTTGTTTTTTTTTATCGAGTGAATATTGTCCTATCTTGTTTTTGGTTGGTTGTTTTTTGTTTGTTTTTTTGTTTCTTTGTTTTATTCCCTCGGAATTATAATGTATCCATGCATATTTTTAATTTGAATAAATGTACTTGATTTAGTCTGTTAAAAATCAACTCTAAGATAAGGAATTTTGCGGCATACCCAAGAGGGTTATCAGCGTGGAATTCTATGTTTTTTTTTAGATTCCACTTTTCCCCCTTGCTTAAATAATAGCGGAATAAACCACCAATCCGCTTGCCCAGCGTCATCTAGCGTGGAAACTGAATTCAATTGGAGATGTCTCGTGGACGTCTGTGGCTGATAATGATGTTGATGAGTAGACCTAGAAGATGTTTAATTAGGGATCTGAATAAATTATTTTGTATTAGTGCATTTTTAATGACGCTCATCAATCGGGTAATGGAGCAGAGGAGAGCGGGTCACTGTTTAATTGGTGATCTCTACGGATAAGCCAAAAGAGATCATCAAGTAGTAAAATCTAAATGTACTCGACATAACATTTTACTACTTGGTTTACTATATCCTTGTGTAACCCCGGCATGGGAGTAGGTATCCACGGGTATTTCAGTTCGTCCCAGAATACAATTTATGCCGGTCCAATATCATTTACCGGCTAATTCGCTCAATGTGGTGGAACATTAGACAAGTGGCGCGAAATCAAAAAACTCTTGTGTTTGTTGTTCATAATAGGTCATCGACACTTTTTGAGATACCTACCGAAAACTGATTTTACCTTTGTAGCTAAACTAAGGGATACCATTAATATTGATCCTCTAGAATCTAATTGAAAATAGTTTTCGCGATCCCGCATTTGAGCTTTCGCTGTCTGTTAATAAATCACAATACATTTTTGTTTTCGCGCCACAAGCACAGCATAGTGTACGTACAACAAGATAGATAGATAGATAGATAGATAACACTTTATTGTTTAAAATAAAATAACAGCATACTTAAAATATCTTACAAACTAGTTCACGGTGATACAATGGGCGGCCTTATCGCTAAGACCGATCTCTTCCAGGCAACCTTTGAATGGTCAGGACTGTAAAGAACGCCGCTATTGCTTCCCATGACTGACTCGGCTAACACATTCTTCCAGTAATACATTCTTTAATAAGTTAGCAGCCAGGACTAATCTTATACCAACGAATCTTACTAACAAGTCCGGGTAATCCCTTAGTCGGCTTTTACGACATGCATGGGAGGAGACGGAGGGGTCTATTCATAGGCCGGACACATCATGGCTAATCACCTTCATTCTCTGAGTTCTTCTTGTTATATCACCTTGTTTTCGCGCTCTTACTCTCAGCTCAGCAGGCGTTTCAGATCACAGCAGTAAAGCCTTGACGAGCCTGGTTTACTGTCGGTAGTTCCCCTTAATGGTCCTCCCTCGCTCTTCAGCCGTTAATTAAGGTTATTAATCCAAAGGCACGGCCACCTTGTTTTCCTTAATTGGTCGCAATTTTATTTCAACCGGAGTAGCCAAGTTTCAGCTTTCATAATTAAAGGAGGCTGGGCAAAATGTATGGGCCAAAAGTGCCACCAGAGATGCATATCTACCTCATTTGAAAGATCTCTTTTATGTTTAAGTTCAAAGCTCTGTTACGTTACAATAACCTGTGTGAGAAGTGTTCCCGCTTTTTCGTGGTCGATAAACAACACTTGTAACAAGATATGAGTATAAAATACATATAATTGTGTACATATTTGAGCATGCAAGTACATATAGTTTTTGGTCAGTTCAAAGCCGCGGGGGGGGGGGGAGGGGGGTAAAGTAGTTTATTTTTCATACTTATTAATTTTTCATCATCCTGTGCGCTAAGCTTGTGCTAAGTGTGTAAGCTTTTGTACTTAGTGAAAACTTTGACTTGAAAACGGAACTCTACATTATGCGTTTTCCCCATACAGATTTGGCTAGTTTATTTTATAGTAGGCCATTGGTCTGGATACGTACCTGTAGGGAAATCAGCAACTATTTCAGCAACTAAAATATCATGAGGTTAGGAAAAAAAATCATATGAGCTTAATAAAACATATCCAGGTAGAACGCAATCTCCTAATGCTGCCCTACATAAAAACATTATATAATTTTATATAAGATAAAATTATAGTAGAAATATTTTTCTCCTAGTTCCGATTTTTTACAAGCTTTTATTTAACTTGTAATGTTTGTATGTTTGTTCGGGTCAAATCTTGCAACTGAATTAGAACCATCTTGACATCCGATTAGAAATTTTGCATACCTGTCAAGTTCCTATGACATTACAAAATTATGATAGCAGCAAGTTGATTTGATGATGGAGACATAAGGTGGACAACGGAACTCCTTGATGGATAATAGTAGACTGGCCGTGTTTTGGCTCATGTTGATCAGTACACGGGTTTGCTTAATAATTTAATGATCATCATCATCAGTCAGATGAACATGTCTTAAAATATTGTTTTCAAAAATAAAATGTTAAACAAAAAACTTTAATTGAATTTAGAAATTAAAATTAAAAAAAACCGGGGTCAGCTGTGCCGCGTCTCCTTTACAATCATGAGTGCCCCACCCAGTTAGGAATACCGGTAACACGCGCGAGGATTTTCGTGTCAGCACATTTTTGAGCTGCTAACTAGGCAATTGTTTGGAGTAAGAAAATACGAGGTTGAGTAATTTCGTTGGGATTAATCTCGTATTTCAGACGGTCTAGAGTTTTAACGAGATCTGCAAATGTGTCGGCCACAGCTGGGTCTTACAGTCTTAGATCGGCAATTTTGCATACCTACCTCTAAGCAAGTTAGTTGTATAATAAATTGAAAACCCCTGAATACTTCCAGGGTTCTATTTAAATTGGAAAAAGGAACACATATTGAAGCACATCGGTGTCTAGCACGCATAATGTAGGGCTCCGAAGCTAATTATTCTATTCACGACTAGATGTCGCCACAGGAAAAAATAGAACGCGCAATCAGCTGTCATTCCATGCAAATGCCCACAGTTAAACAAACATTAAATTTATAATCATACAATCCCTCTCTTTAGTCGGGCTCAAATAAATCAAGGCATGCAGATTTAAGTGATAAAACTGTTCCAATATCAAGATAGGATATCTGGTATTCGGTGGATGGAGTCGTCTCAAAACCATTGGCATTATATGGAAGGCCTATGTCCAGTAGTGAGAATTAGCACGATCTTTTATCAGTTTCCGATCAATTGTAATCCATAATGTAAATTTTTGACCGTCAGTCAAATTGTCTCTGGGTTTCAAAGTAATGTCTATTTCACATTTGAGACTCGCAGTCCATTTGATAATAAAGAAACTCGCACTAAGGGTACTGGTGTTCTGGGTATTTTATATGTATAATAAAAAATATATATTTAAGTAATGTATTGTATTAAATATACGAGTTATCTAGTACCCATAACACAAGCTCTGCTTAGCTTGGGGTTAGATAATGTTGTGTGAACTGTCCAGCATTATTTATTTATTTAATTATTTATTGATTTATTTACTGATCACCCTAGCTCCAGAACTCACCCACAGCATTCCCAAGTACTTCAAACAATCATCTATCAAATAACAACAACAGGTCAACAATTTATCTTCCTCGGTTCTAAGACCATGCAATTTATATTTAATTTAAAACAGGTAACGCTTAAAATATTGCATGCTAAGTGAGGCCGAAAGAAAAGAGGATGATAACAGAATTATTTTTTGAGCATCCGCTGAATCAGCGGGGGTCGTTATTCAATTATAAAGAAGGGCAGATTTGCTACCTTATTCTGTAAAAATTTCAGATTAACTTCAAAAATTATTTGGACGATCAACTAAGGCCACTGTTCACCAACACTTCAACGGGTGTTTTAACGGCTGTTTAGTTTAAAAAAATCTTTAAATATCTGTCCTTTTTACGATTGGTCACGGTAACTTGGTTGGTTCGTGAGTTTGGGTCTAAGGCCCGTAATATCAATAGTTTCAGTTTCAATAGTAATATCAATAGTTTCAATAGTATCAGTTTATTCTGTAACGTCCATTGACATAAATTGTTTAAACTTAGAATCATGGGTTAAACTGCTATTAATATTACGGACCTAAGTCAAGGCCAAAGATAGGGTATACCATGAAATGGTAGGTAGAATTTGTAATATCAAAGTAATCCTTTTATAAAGTAGGTGATTTTACAATAATACAAACAAAGACGAAACATAAAAAAAAAAATAAGGAGATTCAATACGTAGACAGAGTCTGTATACGGTATAATTATAACAACAGACTCGTCTTTTCGAAGTTCTATTTTTAAAATATTTTTATTTAAATTTATTTTTGAATATGGAACTGAAAGCTACCTATATACACTGCTGCACTCATAGATCTAGAATGTACGTAGCGAAAATTCGAATTCTATAAGCTGCACTAGCATTTCTTGGCGATCTAGCTTCAGTGCGTTTGCCAACAACTAAGAGCATTGCGGTCTCTACGGAGGCCTGCAATGCTCTAACGCGGCCACCGTACTTTGAAAGCTCGGTTAATGGTTGTGATCAATCTGAAATTTCTTATAGAATCAGGCTCAAGCGTTATTTACCTGTGTTGCTGCGGGCCATCCGACCGAATCTTCTAACCGTAATTACCTATACCCTGTATTCAAAAGAAAATGTACACAAAAACTTTGTAATTTTTGTAGTAGTAATCATTATTAATAGTAATTTGTAGTAATTGATTAATTAATTCATACATTTACACACATAGACACGCCCTTTACCCTGAAAAGGTAAGCAGAGCCTCAAATCAATCTTTTCAATCTTTTCACTGTGGGTTGCACCATCGTGGGAAATTATTTAATTCAATAATAACTAATACAATTGTTACCTATTTTTTTTCTTTGTGATTTATTAGAAGTTTTATTACTAAGTAAAATAAATAAATAAATAATAAATAATACTGGATGTGAACTGTCTTGTATTAGTTATTATTTATTTATTATTATATACAATACAATACTTGTGACGTTGTTGTAATATATTTATATACAACAAAATCTCATGTTATGTCCTTGAGCATCATTCCGAACACAATCCGAACATGGTAAAAGACTAATTAAACAAAAAAACAAATGAGATAGTTGGGTTACAGCTAAAGGTAGCTAACTGATCCAAATCGCTACCAGACGTTAGCGTAAGACGCTGTCTGCATTGCCACGCTGAATGGCAATACTAATGCATTGAGCCAGATAAGAGCCAGTACTTGGGTCACGAGTAGCTTCGAACAGCCCTGAAAGAATTTTGAAAACAAGAAGGGCCCCGGTATCCAACTGACCCATAGTCTTGATCCCAAAAGGCTTAAATATGACTTAATTCCATTGTCGCCAAATAATGTTACATCTCAGTATTTGAACCACACCATATACAATGTAGATAGGTAGGTTATTGATTGTATCTAGCTTGTTATGTTAAAAGGATTTCATTGTTTCGCAATATTTTGTATCATCGAAAAGTCCATCCTGCAGAACCCAGTCCCTTAGGAAACTATACCTACATCTGATAATATTGAAACCTTTTCACAAGCACATCTTTTTATCCGAAACATTCTATAAGCGAGTTTCTCGTAGCACGATGACATGACATGACTTTGGAAACAGTTTCGCAACAAATTCACAAGTGCCCGGCTAACAATATAACTTTTCTAACTGACCCTCACAAAAAGGTATGTAAGTAAAATATATTGGATCCAGAAAAATTACAGGGACATAATTATTGAGCCGGGTTGTCGTAAAAATAAAAGATTGGCTTCGTCGGCGTGGCTCCAATTTTATGATGTGGGAATTCAGCCGCTTCGTGGAATATTAGGTTTTGTATTTTACATTTTCGATATGGCGTTTTGTGAACCTTATATGAAATCTATACATTAAAGAGAGCATTTACCAATCGCCGGAAAAACAAACACCACCTACACCTGCTTAACTTACCTAAACAGGTACCTAAGTTTTTAAATAAATGGTTAATACTTAACTTTTTTTAAGGATTTTACCTAACTGGTACCAACGTTATCATTATGGGATATACTTTTTTTGTCTGTATGTCTGTATGTCTGTCAAAACACTTTTTCGCAGGAACGGCTAAACGTATCGAACTAGAAATGTATACCAAATGTAAACTTTAAAAGTTTGTACCAAATGTAAACATTAAAAAATTATACAAAATGGAAACATTACAAATTTATACAAAATGTAAACCTTACAAATTTATACCAAATGTAAATTTTACATAGTATAGGTAGGTATAGGTACCTACTTTAGGTGTACCCTAATCCAGTAACCTCACAATTCTGAAATATGGAATGCTATCCAAAAGTCTAAAATGGAGTATCACAAAAAAAATATCCCTAAAATCGCTTCGTGAAATTGGTAGGAAAAAGTGGATGAAACTTGAAACAGTCCTTTTGTGATTATTTCAAAATAAACTTAGAATTAGAAAACTTCACTTCACTGATCAAAATACGTTTGTTCTGTCACTTTATGTTACCATGGTTCCAACCTTCGACCAAAGTAAAATAAATGGACTGGCCTTACCCATACAAAACGTCCGTGAAAAATAAGACAATTCGGATTTAGGGTACGGTCAACAAATAAACTATCTATCTATCTATCTATCCAGCCACTTCTGAGTAAAGGCCTCTTCTCTATAGCGCCACTCCTGGCGGTCTTGTAAATAAACTAGGTGAAATTAAATTATTGAACTTCTTAAAAACTGTATTTTTTTAATACTTAATACTTTAACAGATGCAATGTGTTTTCTAAAGTTATTTCAGTAGGTTTATAGTACAAAAAATCGCCGAAAAAAATGCAATTATTGAATGAAACTTTTACAAAAATACATGGTTCCCTTTTGTTTTATGTATTTACGTATCTATTTTTCAGCTCTCAAACATACACAATATAAATCAATAGAAAAGCAAGTCCACCTAAGGTCATCAGCTCAATCAATTTGTGAAAAATATATTTTTCATCACTCAATAAACTAAGAAAATATCATAAAAATCGTACGGAAACATAAATGTATAAAAATTCCAGTATTTAAGAAACTGCAGAGTGCAGTTTTAAGAATTTTGCACAATGAGTTTTTTTATACTACTTGGAATGAAAGATCAAGAAGATGGCCCACCTGATGTTAAGTGGTACCCTCTGCCTATGAACAGTGCATTACCTCAGGTCACGTCCACCTAGGACGCGCCCTATGTGGCATTCCACTGCGCCCGCCACCCTGAAACATAAAGATGAAAAGTCCCATGTGGCCATAATTTCATCGGCACCCTTACCCTTCAAACTGGAACACAGCAATGCGAGCACTACTGCTTTGCGGCAGAAACAGGTATGGTGGTAGTACTTCCCCGGACGAACTCTTTCACAAAAAAGCTCTACTACTACTAACCGTTTTTTGGCGTATAGAATTCATTGTGTAGAAAATGATCAGAGCTAATACGGGAAAATGTATTCCACTTCCAAAAGTCGTCTGTTCTTGCTCGTCTTATGACTTCTATCCATTTTTGTTTACCTTAGATTTTTTTTGGAAAGCTATAAGGTTAATTAACATGCCATTACATATTATATGCAATTACCTAAAGCGACGTGCTTAGCAATGTTTTGACGTAAATAATGCAAATTACAATTCTAAATCAATACGATACCCCTTAGGCATCAGATTTTTTTGCAGTCTGTATCGGACCATCCGTCATGCGTGAAGTCTTGTCAAATATTTCGTCGCTGTAGTTGGAAAACTAAATAAGTAATAACAACAACAAAAATAACATCGCGAGAAAAACGCGATTTACTGTTTTATTGCGTCAAAAATGGCAATAACTTTTTTATCGTAACTAATTTCTCAGTCCGTGTTTTGATATGTTATAGATTGGTACTGTATCTATTTTCGAATTTAATGATAATACATTTTAGTTCTTTTGATTAAGAGATAAAAATAAAAAAACGACTATGTATTTTTCCCTCGCCAAAGTTTTGAATAATTGAAATGATCTATTATTTACTTTAAAAACTTTCGTGAATCATATCAATTATATGTCGGTGCTTACATCGATTTAACGGTACGTGAAAATTTCCCGTTTTTATAATATAATTATTATTTACTTATTTGAATATGACAATCCTATATAGATATAGATATAGGGTATAGATTTATATAATATTAAAATACATTTTAAAATAAAACCAACTTATAATCATTTCTTTTTATCAAGACTGAATATTAGAAAACTACTGAAACACCTACATTATTTTAGCAGACTTATAAATTCAAAGTAAGTGACATAACAAACTTATCATACGACTAATGCTTATAAAATCAACAAAATGAAAAAAAATTGTGGAACACAATAATTCTAAGTATCAAAAAGAAAAAGGTATGTCGACTAAAATTAAAACTATCTACGAGTATAAACTTGTGTCTGTTAACTTTCATTCAGAGTGGGGAACATTGAGATAATGTCCTGGGGCGTAGTCCTCCTTGTCGCTCATCCTCTAGAGCAAGACGTGTCCATCGACATGTATGGGCCATCATAACCATGCAATAAAGTCGATTTCGCAAAATGTGTTAGTTATGTAGTTTTCCTACCACACGACGATTTATAAGTTTTTTATCAATTGATGAAAATTATATTACAAAACCTTTACTTACGAATTAAATGCTATGCCTGAAGCTTTATTTGTATTTCTTGTGTTGTTTGCACTTGCAGAAAAGCACAGGAAGGCATTGTATTACCAAGGTATCTAATTTTGGTATTTTTCAGCATAGCTGTCACTCGTTGCCGTGACAAAGACTGACTGAAGCGAAGTATACTAGCTAGGTCTGTTCAGAAGCTTCAAAACTATCGTTCCCTAAGGCCCGTCCATTCATTTTATTTACGTCGATGGTTCCAACAACCCCAAATAAATGATCTAACAACAAATGACATCCGTCTTCACAGCTAGATATTTTCACCTTCCCACACAAAGGGGCTCGGGCATATGACATGCATTATAAATCGTCTATCCATAGTGCCACGGTTGCGGACATGAAAACATTAAAATGACAAATTATCCATAGCCGTGATTCCATTTTTCACAACGAAGGAGGTAGTAGAACGGGCGGAGGTATATTAATTCGCGCAATTGGATTTTTCGTTCCACAATCGTTCGGAAATCAACGAAAAAATGCTTCGAATATTTTCCATAAATTCCGTTGATTGGACCACGGCTGATTTGCAGTCCGACGCTCTGGTGCAATAATATTTAGTGTTTTCTAGAATGTGCTTCTGGAAATATTTAAAACTCCAGGATGAAAAATCCATTAATTTTATACGACTACATAAACAACATTTTTGTACAACCAACAAAACCCAGTATGTAGGTAAGTAGTAGAAATGTTTTTTTTTCTATACTTATGTACTTATTTAGGTGACAAGTTGTGTATTTAGCACAAAGCTATATTTTATACTTTTGATCGAAGATTTTATAGAGAACATTTAAAGATGGCGATACCAAATTAAGTCATTCTGCGCGTGGGGCGTAGTAACTATTATGTATTTAAATATTTCTTATAAAAATGTATGAAACATAAACTTTCTAAAAAAGCGTACTTATAACAAAAATACAACAATAAAGCTTAGGGCTGAATTTGATCCAACACGGTCCAATCAAATGTAAACCTAATAGTAAAATAGCTATATCTTGTTTTTATAAAAAATTTAGTTGTTATTATAAATAGTTTTGAAAAATCCTATTGAACAAACAATTATTGATTTGATTTAGATTTCGTCTGCAGCAAGCTGGAGCTACAAGTTTAAGCAGAAAGGAACTCTCATGAAGAGGAAATCATCTTCGTTACTAGTTTCTTCCCGAAAGCCCAGCAAAAAGTTAGGGATTACAAAATTAGCAAATAATAAATAAAATAAACCGACCAAATACGTATAGGGTAAATATGCATAATGTAGGGTTCTATTTTCATGCCAGAGTCATTATGTAACTTTAAAAATGTTAATTGCAGCATATCATTATTATTTGCTCTGGTGTCATGACACAGCAGCACATGATGTGTATAAAACAATACTGGCTACCGCTTACGGCTACCAAGACAACTGTTACAGTACAGACGGACGGACGAACGGCGTAGGTACGGAACTCTAAAAACCATAGAAAACAAATCATTAATCTTGTTATTAATCTTCTGAAAATAACATTTTCGTATCTATAAGTATACTACCTAAGTTACAGATTCATTAGTTAACCTGTGCATGGAAAAACTTTTTCGATGCGCATTGATTCTTTACACCTTACTTGTTTTTTCGCAGGGCCACCATAGGACAACAAAAGAAAGTTGAAAAAAAACAGACTCACGAAGAGAGAAAAAAGACCACTTGTTTATACTAACAAGAAATTCAAAGCGCCAAAACCAGACTATTGCTTTCCAGGAGGAAATTCGTATGAAACTATTCCTTGTATTGTAGAGCGTAATCACATACCCACGTATTACATTGGTAGTAGACAGAGTATTAGTGCCGCGGTCGATCGCTGAGCCGGTATCGCTGGCGGAATGACGACACTAAATGTGACTACGTTCACACTGTTGCGAAGCAAGTAATACGAGTAATTCCCAGTAATTCCCAACCTAAGATCTGACAGCATTATTGGACTATTTACACTTCACAGATACAGGTTTATAGTTTACCGTAGAACCTCTACAGCTCGTTCACCGTAAGGCAGGTGCCATCTTAAGGTGAACTTGCTGTATAAATTGCAGTCAGTCATTCAGTCAGTCAATTAGTTTAGTCAAATATTCAAGAAAAGCGCTTTAAAATAGTTTTGAAATGTCCAAGCAAAGCGCTTTCATGGACACCCGTTTGAACTGACTGTCTGTTTTATTTATTTTTACAACAAGAGGGATCTTGGACCCCTACATCTAACCAACCCCCCGACCGATGTAGCTCATAACCTTCAAATTGTACCAATGTTATCTACCCTATCAAAATTGATGAAGATCTGGTTAACGGTTTGGAAGTTATCCTTGGACAAACATACCTACATATTAACATACACTACTCGCGACTTCATCCGCGCGTAGATTAGGTAGTACCTACATACCTACTGGTACTATACATTCTAAATGTATGGTGGTACAAACATCAGCCTCTAGTTACAAGTCCACTGCTGCAAATTTTGTGTGAATTTCAGACCTCTCGGCCAAGTAGTTTCCGAGATTTCGTGATGCGTGGTCAGTCAGTCAGTCAGTCATACTCAGAACAATCACTTCGCTCGTTCAGGTATAAAATGTTCGTATCATTTTGCATTCATGATTCGTCCGCGCCTCGTACTACCACCGCTCGGACCTGGCTCGGATCCGGCTCAGACCCGGCTCTAACCCAGCTCGTAGTAGCATAAATCATCCTAATTCAACTTTTTGATCAATCGATATGCTGCAACATGGTATTTGATTTTTATACTAACTTGCACTGCCAATAGGTAAATGTTCCAACATTCAATATACTCGTATTTGGGTTAGAAACCGGATCAAACTATGTTCTCTTCGGTGTAATCGGGTCTTACATAAAATCGCTTAAATTCAAATCGTCGTGTAGGTCCCGACGCGGTCGCGTTCGGATTGAATCGCTTAAGCGACAATGTCGTTTCGGCTCGCCTCAAATTACTCCAATGGGTTTTCGATATACCGACCATTTTGTTGGCGAGCCCTTTTAACTGAGGTGAAAGCCTCCACGAAATTGCAATCGCTACCCTTAATAGCGACACGTAGTATCTATTAGTAGACGAAACGAAGAAACTCCTAAAATAAACTGCCGAAATTCGTTTAACTTCGTCTAACCCAGCTTAGATAACGTCGATCCAAGGAAAAGTTATTCAACTTTAAAAATGCGTAATAAATGAAGTACATGCCATTTCTTGTTGTCTTTCAGTCCTCTGTAAACTCCGTTGGTCCGAAGAACTAATATTTTTTCCCGGAAAAGTTTTTATTGCGTTTGTTATTATATCCTCGGAGTGAATCCTGCGATGAAATTTCGGGATCCGCTTCGTGATTTCTCTGAAAACACTTCAAGAGTGGAGCTCGCTATGAAAAATACTCAAGTAAAATAACTTTATTCCTGTTTTGCTTCCATTTTCTGACGGCTTAAGTTTATTTAATTTGTTATTAGTTTTGTGTACCAACGTACAACGCATATATTACTGGAAAAATAATATTTGTCTGTCGAAGTTGCAATTTTGTTATTTAGAATGCTGTTGTATGTATATATTTTAGAAAGTTCTTGTGTTCTTGTGAAATAAGTGTACACTTGTACAGTGTACAGTCGAGTTTTCAATTTCCTACATTTATGATATTACATTCAGGTTTAACTGATTTACCTTAGTTAGGCAAAGGATTTCACAGCTTTGACTCGTACGATTGCGTCTCCCAGTACGTACCTATATAATTTTATACTGAGTTGAGGGTTCAAATAATAATCTCTGATAAATTGGCGACCTCTGTGGCGCGGCGGGCGAATGTTCGCCTGCGACGCAGGAGGTTGCGGGTTCGATTCCCGCCTCGGAACAAATATTTGTGCGATCCGCAGATAGTTGTTCAGGGTGTTCTGGGTATTTTCTATATATTATTAAAAAAAAAAAACTATGTAATATATTGTATAAGTATATCAGTTGTCTAGTACCCATAACACAAGCTCTGCTTTGCTTGGGGCTAGATAATGTTGTGTGAACTGTCCAGCAATAATATTTATTACTTAACGTAACATCATCATCATTTCCCCTTTCGGGAAAAAAGGCGTATGTATGTAAATAGTTCTTGGAACGTGACGTTTTATCCATCAGTCTATAACTCTGTAACTAACTATCTAAGGAACTTTGAACAGGATCTAATAAAACCTCAATAAAACTTTATTTATCTATAAACTTTTGGAAGTTACTCTATTACTTACTTGTTTAACCTTGCTCTAGTCATGGATTATCAAACAATCAATATTGTTTGTTTTACATAATCGTTTACTTTACAAACTAAAATGAGTTAACGGAGTTTTAAGTTTATTGATCTTTATAACTTGGTTAACTGGCCGTGAGTAATTTTAAACCCTCAGCATAACTTGCATCAGCGCGCAATGAGTTGGATCTCAAATATGTCGACTGACATCGTCAAATTTTATACGAAATCAATGATGAACTAAAATTATTCAAAATGTGACTTTTGGTGCAAGATGGGGCTTAATAAAACTAGCAGTTATGCGAACAGTAGACCTCGCGAGTACAAACTTGTATTAAACTAACTATGCGTCATGTCGATCCATAATGATCAAATAAAGATCCCAAATAGGCAACTTTTTTTCAACACACTTGCTCATAAAGTGGCTCTAATTTCACCGCAATTAGGCACATAATGACACCTGTAATCAAGCTGTGACTTTTTCATTGCTATTATTCACTAGCGAGTTATAGAGACAGTTGAACATTTACACAGAGTGTATTTCTGTTTTACACCTGTAATCAAACTGTGACATTTTCATTGCTATTATGCACTAGTGAGTTATAGAGACAGTTAAACATTTACACAGAGTGTGAATTTCTGTTTTATTATTTTGTATGTTGAAAAACGTCGTATGATACAGGGGTGTATTGATGATTACTGTCCTCGGCTCTCTGAAGACCCTCACCTAACGGCTCGGGTCCAATGGCGCCTCAGCGGTAATCACCAACATTACACACTAGTACCATAATGTACTATTATAGAAACTAACTTTTTCAGAAAAATAAAAATAAATTGCAACTATTTTTACTGCAGAACGTATAATATTCAATATCGGGCCCAGAACTCCTTACATCACTTTTCAGTAACTCTCACTGTTTCAGACTTCTCCTAAGTGGCCCTGAAAGAAAACCTTATTCTGTATACGTTTATAGACTATGAATCTCATATAACCAATTTTGCTCATATTCGAAATTCTAATACCGAATGTTCCCGCCAAATATTATCAAAATCGCCCGGTAAATGTTTTTAAAACTACTTATTGTGTGGTGAGCTGCTCATAAGCAGTTTAATGATTGCTTTTAACACTTTAGTATAATTTAATTAAATATTGGTGCTTGCGCAATAAAATTCAAACTTAAACACACAAACAAAAACCAATTACTAAATTCCAAGTGTATCCCTCAACTTTGGGGCCCACGAATGATTGAACCAATAAATTTTAGACTGAAACACTCGCAAAACATCAACAATTTCAGATACGGACTTGACAGGAGGCAAATTAATGAACACAGGTCAGGGGGATTTATTGGGGTCCAGCGGGAGTTGACTCGGTTCGTGTACCTAATCACAGATGCAAAAGAATAACTGGTTGTCTGCATAACTATGAATCAAATACATACAGATCACTTTTAGTCAAAAAACCACCCAGAGTATAATATTAAATTTAAATTTGTGCCCACAAATTTCGTCTTCAGCGTCATAGTGTTCTATGGCCGAACTGGTAAAGGCATTGCCGATCACAGGCAAGGTTGCGGGTTCGAGTCCCGCTGGATCGGAATTTTTAGGTAAAATTAAAATTTAATGTTATCCATAAAGTGTGGTTTACACTTGAAAAATAATAAACTATCACAGTATAGTAGTTTATGAAACTACTTATCACATAACATCATTAAAACACGAGTATGAGTTTAAGAACCGAGTCTTGGCGAGGTTTTTAATAGTATCACATGAGTGTTTTAATACCTAGTTATGTGCAGTTTCATACACTAATTTATCTACACTCATCACTCATGCAATAAAACTGAGTAAAACTGTTACTTGACCAACAAAGAACATGAAAAACAACAACGTAAATAAAAGGCGTCAAATTAAAAAGCAAAAGAAGAGACAATATTCTAACGCGCATACCATGCATACCATGTAGCGCGCGTAACCACAGACTGTATTCGGGAAAGAGTATGAATCCTCCTTGGTCTGGTCGTAGTATATTATAATGGAAATTAATAATTAATTTAAAAACGGTTCATCCGTTCGGGAGCTACGATGCCACAGACAGACACACACACACACACAGACACGTCAAACTTATAACACCCCGTCGTTTTTGTGTCGGGTGTTAAAAAAGGTTTTAAGTTACATTATTTTGTTAGAGAAAAAGTGTTAACATGAGATTCTATTTTTAAATTTCAATATTGTTTATTATAAAGTATGTTAACAAAAACTCGTTTTGAAGTTTATTGCAATGTGTGGTAGTTCCTTTATCGAAGAATGTGTGCGTCCGTAAAATCTTGTAACTGAATTTTGAACTACTATACCGTTCACCGTAAGACGGCATCTACCAACGTAGATAGATAGATAGATAACACTTTATTGCACACCACAAAAATTAAAATAACATTATAAACAATCAGAAAAATAAGTAGCTATGGAAGTACGTATGGGAACGTATGTTCCCATGTACCCACTAGGACAGGGTAGGCGAACCAATGGCACGCGTGCCATTGATGGCACGCGACACAATATTTTGGGCACGTCGCCGATCATAAAACATGTGTAAAAAATGTGTTAAGTAGTAGGTATTTTTTATTAATTTAATTTGTGCGTGTAATAAAAACGTTCCAATATGTACCTCTTTTGTTTACTTTATTTAATAAAGAGTTTTGATAGATAGTATTTATTATTATTATTATTTTCCAAATAATCAGAAAGTCTAAATTATTTGATCGCACGTCAATGACCCCATTAATTTTTTTCCAGAAAAATTGCACTTTGATGCATAAAGGTTCGCCTACCCTGCACTAGGAGTATAACGCAGGTGGCATTTTACGGTGAATGAGCTGTATAGTTAGCCTCGTTCGATTGAGCTGTTTGCATACCTGTCAAGTTCAGTACAATATTACGGTGATCTGATGATGGTGACGAATGGTGGACAACGGAACTCCTCGATAGTTAACAATAGACTAGCCGTGTTTGGGCTCATTTTAATCAGCTCACGGTTCTGCTTACTAATTTCATCATCATCATCAGTCAGATGTACATTTTATAAAAAAAATATAGAAAAGGATGGACTATCGTAGGTTGGACCAAACGGGACGAGCGTGAATGAGACAGTGAGAAGAGGAAGACATCGACGAACGTATTCAGACCAGATCGGAGACGTTATGGAAAAAGGCCAGGTCAAGAGTACCCTTAACCGACGAGCATGTATGAAGAATGAGATGAGAGTGAATGAAGCAAAAGAGGTATGTCAGGATCGTACCAAGTGGAAATCCGTGGTCTTTGCCTACTCCTCCGGGAAACAGGCATGAGTTTATGTATGTATGTATGTATGTTTTATCGAAAAATAAATTTTTCACAAAAAACTTATTCAGTATTCGTCCGTGTAACATATTTTCAAAAGTTCTAGTTAATATTTTCTGGAATATCCAAACTTTTTGCGCAGCCCGTTAGAATAAAAAGCCGTTATTTAAAGTCTGTTTAGAGTTGATTGTATTTAGAGAAGGTATCTGAATTTATCTTGAGCCCGGCCCACTTCACTAAAAGCGTCTATTTAGTATTCAAACTTAGTCCGGAACCTTGCTATTCAAATTGAGATGAGATATACAATCGTGAAAAGGCTGTGTAGTTCTAAAGCGGCACAGCAGATGAATAAGACGCTCCTCCAATTCGAAGCTGGTGGGAATAAGTAAGTGGGACTAGAAATAAAATTGAGAAAACATTTTGAAACGAAATTGAATAAATAATCGACCTACCTAACCTAAGTTAGCGTAATTTCTGGATAGGAAGCTACAATTTGTAGATTTAGTTGTACATGTTCAAATCTATCAAGCCTTTTGAGGGTTACTTAGTCAACATGGAACTGGCCATGTTAATCACGCCGACAAAGTGGTAAATAATTAATAACATCTTGCTTTTTTATGCACAAAATTATTTTATTTTATGTAGAGTGTGGATGTTTTTTTTTCTCGTTTTCTGATGGTGTTGGGTTTTCTTGGATAGGTCATTCAATAATATTACAGGTATGTGAAAACAATTTTTCGATTCAAGGATTCGGTTGCTATACATAAAGCTAATTGCAAATTTTGGTTAGAGTTAATTTTACCCTTCCCCTGGCAGCAATACGGTTGTATTTGGATATGTGCAAAAATTCACGGCATTAGTGTATATAACGAAGTTAAAAGGAATCCTATCACAGCTAAGTAGGCTTTACAAGGTAACGAGTAATAGTCGGACAACTTATATAATGTACTTGGAGAAGTAAAAAGGAAAACAAACAGATTCCATTGAAAGTTACTAGGATGAAGTTTTTAGTTGTGTAAAACAGGAAAGCCCCCTTTTAAATCCGCATAATGTGATAGGCAACTACGGAGCCCTACAATGCGTGTGGCACGACACGCACTTGGCCGATTTTTCACTATATGGCCACTGTTCACCAACATATTAACGGACTTTTAAACGGCTGTTTAGCAACAACAGTTTTTGACAGATGTTTTCATACGTTATCTGTCACTTTGACGATTGGTTACGGTAACCACTAATTTTTTTTTTGTGAACTTTGGTTTATAATAATGTTAAGTGAATACTAGTGTTGTGTTATTATTGTAAGCATTTTGTAAAATTTAAATAAGAAAATACCTACCTAGTGCTCGACCGACGTCAGCGGTCACCGTCATTCGAATACGAATAACTACTGTTCCAGTACAGCACTGATGATTGCTACGATGCTACGCGCGTACGCTACGTCGCGCTGACGAGACCGTAGGATGAGCGCGTCGGTCGTCTGACGCGCTATTGCGATAAATACGCTGACCGAGCTACGCGCGTACAATCAGGAGGCCAATTCTCGGATTGTAGAGATTATCTCTAAATTAGAGATAATGTCGAAGCATGAATGTCTACAAAAAATGTCACGAAAATGTCACAATAACCATCAAATCGTATTCCATTTGAATGATTTTGTTCGACTTATGTCTATAGGCGACATCACGAGAATAGCAAATTGAGATTTTATTCGACATTCGCCATCTTTTTTTTACATATGTCTAATTCGACTTAATCTCTAAAGCACGAGAATTGCCCTCCAGCACTGACGATACGCGCTCACCGTTGCTCTAGCACTAAATTTAGCCTCAACCATTTGTAATTACAAGCTTTTATTTAACTTGCAATGTATGTATGTTTGTCTGGGTGTAATCTTGCAAATGTTTGTCCGGGTGGAATCTCGCAACTGAATTTTAAAGCAGTTAGCCTCAACCGATTGTGATGTTATTTTGCATACTTGTCTAGTTCCGATGACAATTAATGCAATATTATGGTGACAGCGAGCTGATCTGATTATGGAGACGGAAGGTGGACAACGGAACTCCTTGAGGGATAATAGTAGACTGGCCATGTTTAGGCTCATTTTGATCAGCACACGGTTGCGATCACTAATTTTGTAAAAGCTTGTATTGAAAAATATATTTTTCACAAAAAAATGTGAAAAAGTTTTTATCCTCTTATCTTACAGTCCAAGAAACTGATTACTTTCTTAAGACTCGTAAAGTAATTTTATAGTTTGCAATAGCTTCTGTAAAATCTCCAATCGATGTTTATCTAATAAACAACAATAAGTAGACTGGCAAATCCCGAGGCGGACGTGATTTGAGCTCGCGAGGCGGCATAAATGGATCGCGCTCGGAAGTTTGCCATTTCATGGTGGATACCCTTTGTACGTAACGATTTATACAAGTAATGATGGAGATTGAAGGAATTTAGAATATATAATAATATTATTTATTGAAAAAGAAGAACACATCACCATTAATTAATATATAGCGTGTCATTAGTCATGTAGTATGACAACATCAAACAGCATGCAAAGTAACACAGTATTTTACTAAATTATATTATTTAAAGAAAATCGTTGCGTGACTCGTTGTCTGACTGGCTATGAACTCATACAGACCGTTCACCGTAAGATGTCCCCTACCTTGGGAATAGTGCCATCCAGGGCAGGGGACATCTTACGGTGAACGGTCTGTACATTGTATTTGTTAAACCAAACCTCATTAGAATATTTCAGCTCTTTCTGTCAACTTCAAATCACAAAAAATGCTAAGTAATTTTCCGCTGAGAAATTGCATAAAGTTTCCTCTCTTACGTTGTTTAGGTAATATTTTTACGCTCAAGTTGTTCGGGGTAGGAAAGCACTGGTGAAGTTTCTCCTATAACTTTTTTGTGGCCATTGAATTTGTTTGCCCTCCACTCGCCACTGAGCCATGGAACTTTTGATGAAAACTTATATTTTGCCCCCTTTGTGTGACTTATCGGTATTCCAAGGAAGTTTCAGGGAACTCTTAAATGTTTGCTGGAAGTTTCCAATTGCGTTTCGTGAAAATCTAAAGGCGGAAATTGTTTTTAATATCTTGTTAGTTATTGATTCAATCTCCTTATTCCGGATTCATCACGTAGTGAACATCTAATCATAGCTCTCTCCATAGCCAGCTGTGGAACTTTGAGCTTTTTATGCGGCCAATATAACAATAGATTTTTAAGTTTTGTGAAAATGTAAAGGTGGAAATTGTTTTTGATTTCTTTCAATCTCCTTATTCCGGATTCATCACGTAGTGAAACTCCAAGCATAGCTCTCTCCATAGCCAGCTGTGCAACTGTGAACTTTTTATGCGGCCAATATCTATAAATAAAAAAAAAACAAATCTAGAAATTCCTCACATAACAACACCGAACTGTCATATACCTACACTTTTTACATAAACTATTGTATATATACATAGGTATACTTTTCACTGGAAACGGAATATTTACCATTATTTTCGAGTTTTGATTGTTCCCGATACATCCCGTTTCTAGTGAAAAGTATGTGCATAACCATGATAGTTTCAAAAGTTATATATGCCTACATAGACCTGATCCCACACTAGGGTCCCCTATGTCGTGGGTATTATAAAGAACTACGTGTACTTTGGAACTGCATCACCCAGACCCGGAACTAATATTTTCAGATCATACAAACATTTGTCCCGCGGTGAGAATCAAACCCGCAACCTCTCGCATCTCCGGCTGCTCGCCCGCCGCGCCACAGAGGTCGTAGTGGCCACCTCTCAGTGCCGTAAAAAAATATAAATGGCGACTCGCACTGATTTTATACTTTCGTTTTGAGGCTCTGCGGTATCTGTGACGTGAAGATATGGCGAATATGTGTAGAAGAACCAAGGTCACAGACAAAGCTCTCAGAATGATTATTTTATTAGTTATTATTTTTTATTATTTTATAACTATTTTTTTAATAGTTATTTTCTATGTATAATAAAAAATATCTATCTATGTAATATATTGTATTAAGTATATCAGTTATCTAGTACCCATAACACAAGCTCTGCTTAGCTTGGGGCTAGATAATGTTGGGTGAACTGTCCAGTATTATTTAAAAAAAAAAAAAAAAAAAAAAAAAAATGAGTAGTTCCTAATGGATCCCTTTGGCTTCGATCCATTGTACTAGTAGTTCCCGTAGTTGAAGTGGCAATGGGCAGTTGGCCAGGCTATAAAACTCGCAGAACTGATAATCGTTAGGGAATAAAGGTTCTGGAGTGGTGACCATAAACTGGATGACCCAGAAGAGGAAGGTCCCCTTTTCGATGGACCAACGACATAAAAGAGGTAGCAGGAAGTCGGTGGATGGAAGCAGCCCAAGACCATTCATCTTGGCATTCTATGGGGAAACCTGTATCCATTCTGGAGGCTGATGCTGATGATTGATGCAATCGTTACTATTACACACTTAGTAGTAGTATGTGAAAGAGTTCGTCCGGGGAAGTACTACCACCATATCTATTTCTGCCGCAAAGCAGTAGTGCTCGCATTACTGTGTTCCAGTTTGAAGGGTATGAGTACCGGTGAAATGACAGGCACATGAGACTTTCCATCTTTATGTCTCAGGGTAACGGGTGCAGTGCAATACCACATAGTCATAGTCATAGTCATAGTAATTTATTAATAACAAAAACGGTTACAAGTCAACCGGTCAAGCCGGTTACGGTCATAGGGCGCGTACTTGGTGGACGTAACTTATGTGATAATGAACTGTTCATAGGCAGAGAGTACCGCTTAACATCAGGTGGGCCATCTGCTTGTTCCGTCATCTAAAATTGTATAAAAAAAAACACTTAAGCTCACGCTTGCTTCCCAGAGGGGTAGGCCGAGAGATGATTTTAAAAATGTTACGTTCTTTTTTGTATAACCCTGAAAAAAGACGATACAACAATTGAAAACGACTTCGTCATTGTAATATCAGCGAGGCTTTATCACCAGATTTTCAGGTATTTGGTGCGGTACGCCGTCCTACTAAAGAATCGTAAATCTTTTGACAGCCCACCGTAAAAAATGACAAAGGAACTCCATATGAGATCCTCTTTTATTTAGGTTTTGAGTTCTCATCGTAAAATTCAAAGCTTACTAATAAAATGTGTGCGCGAAGATTGTATTCAACTCCCTTTTGTGTTTTTGAATAACAATAGAATTTAATTTGAGCTTGTGAACGATTTCCGCATGTTTCCGTTATTTGTTTTCGTTGGCGTCACATTAGACTTAGCAGGATTATGGGGAAATTATCCATTGGAGCCAATAACATTATTATACTGTTGGTGCCCGAACTGAGATTTCGCGAATAGATGTGATGTGGGTTCCATATCATTATGGTTTCTTATAACTTTGTTGCTTATATCGCAAAAAATACAAAGTCAAAAAAATCACTTCGTCAAACCCACATAAACTAACGTTAAAATTAACTAAGTAGTTCGCCCTCGTGACCTCTTTGACCCCCGTAGCATAAAAACCACTCCATCGACCAAGCTCATGTTCGAACTTAAAAATTATATTCATATAACCTACCTACCTACCAAGATCAAGATTGGATGAATTGTTTTGTAGTTATCGTCGGACAAACACTCATACTTACATACATATATTCATACATACAAATGGTTCACCTTGCAATTTATAATAATATAATAACCCACTTGACCTGATTGTTTAATCTTTTTACTTCCCCTTGGACCCCAATATCTCAACAACCCTTCAACCGATTTAGTTCGTAACGTACAAATTGTACTTATCCTATATACGAGTATCCACTTAGTAAATTTCATATATAACGGATCAATGGTTCGAAAGTTATCCTTAAACTAATATATGTACATTGTGCAATTCGTCCAATTTAGCTTGCTTCGCTAATGATGGAACTGATTCACGTTGAAGGTGTTTTATTGCCTTATCATATCCTTAATGACCTGTGTCAAGCCTTAAGTGTAGCAATAATATTAAAGCGATGGAGCACCTGGGAGCAATACACATCTAGCAATATAGCTCTTCAGTTCTGGCGCTCAGCAATTACGCCTCGGAGCTAAGGTTGGGTGTACACTGTAAATCAGTACATTAACTTGTAACTTGTCGTTCCAAGTTGACTGTCTTCTTTGAGTAATGGTTAGTGAGTTATTTTAGAAACTTTTCATTAATTCAAATTCACGTCTGTTTACTTGTTTGTTTGACTGGAATTATATTTGAGAAGCTCTATTTGAGACACTTTTTGTCGATGTAAAATTCTGAAACTTTGCATAGACCTGGTTTTGGATGACAATACAATATTATGGTGACAGCGTGCTTATCTTAAGATGGAGACGGAAGGTCGACAACGGAACTCCTTGATAGTTAGTAGACTAGCCGCATTTGGCCTCACGGTTCTGCTTACTGTTTTAATCTTTTTATTAAATACCTGTTTTTTTAAAAAGTTGTTTTTTAAAAACTATGGACTAGAGTTATTCGTAGCTTATTGGAAACGATCGTTTCATCAGAGTACTCCCAGAGCTCAGATATCTGTGGGTATTTTTTGATGTGTATAATCTTTCCTCTCGCTTTCCTGCAATCTGTGGGGATGATTTCGTGAAAAGGGACGGAAGTGTGTAACAGGAAGCGTGCATTTTGCCGAGAGGTTGGTACTATCAGCCATGTTGCTTATTACCAAGGAGGTGTGTGATTTCAGATGTCACACATCACGTTACACATAATATGCAACAACAGTAGGGTTCGCTCGTTTAAAAAAAATAGATATTATAATATCAGCCCATATATAAGATCAGCCCATAGGCTGATCTTATCTATTATTGTATCTATTTAACCACAATCACCTAATCTTTATTTGTCAACCACTGCTCCGTTCTATACAGGCACAGCAGGAGGCTTAGGGGGCTCAAGTCGGTACTCTATAGCAGTAGCTATGTATACCTAATATCGGTTCTGGTGAATACTGTGTAAACCAGTCTAAAATCTAGAAATTCCTCACTCAAACGGACGTACGTTGTTAAATTGAGATGAAACGCGAACTCAAGGGATACAGTACAGACTAGTTGATCCAACTAACGTGATAGAGCTGAACTATTAACTGTACACTATAAAATGACGTATGACAAACAAACTTTAATTAAAAACCAAAAAACTACAAAAAACAAAATGTATTATGCAGCGTCTCTAAATCGAATGTAATTTTTTGTCTCTTCTTAGGTTTTCCTGCTCATGTTTATGCAGATTAGATAGAAAACATATACATATCATAAAATCGTTAAAAGCTTAGTCTGTACTATTTTAAAGTAAAAGTCAGTGCTAACTACTGACACACTATCAAGTACAAAAACAGCAGTTTTTAGATTGTCTGTTTGTCTGTGCGTTTGTTCGCGCTAATCTCCAGAATGTCAGAACCAATTCGGATGCGGTTTGCAGTGGTTTATTGAGAAAAGCTTGTATTTAAATTTCGTTTTTGTTTAATTAAAATCAGTTATCTGTTACTTAATAAAGCATTTCACAAAACAAGGATTACTAAGGCGATTGAATGGGGGTTGGAAAGTTTCATGCTAGTCCTATGTTTTGAAGTTAGAGACCTACGCGCGTGAAACCGCGGATAACAGCTAGTGGAAAATAAATCCAGGCCAGTCGTCAACATATAGTGCACAAGGAATCGTGTGGTTCCGTAGGTACAGTTTAAATGACTTTGTCTAATCTAATGTTGCCTTCTGGGCCGGCATTCGTGTTTTGATCAAAGCTTGTTCTAATTAAAACTTGGTTTATGTATAGATTCTAAATAAGAGAGTTTGGTTATTTTTTTAATAAAATACCTTGAAGTAAGACTTTGGAATGAGAAGGTTTGTAGAACTACTTACAGGTTACAATGATCTCTTGGAAGAATAAGCTTTACCTATCCCCGCTTACTATTAGGCAAGGCAAAAGATTTACCACTTTTTACAAGCTTTTAACTCGCAATGTTCGGGTCAAATCTTGGAACTGAATTATCCTCAACCGATTGAGATGAACATGTCAAGTTTCGATGACAATACAATATTATGGTGACAGCAAGCTGATCTGATGATGGAGACGGAAGGTGGACAACGGAACTCCTCGATGGATAATAGTAGTCTGCACCGTGTCAGGCTCATTTCAATCAGCACACGGTTCCAATCACTAATTTTATAAAAGATTGAATTGAAAAAATAAAAAATCAGACAAAACTTCTAACGTGACTTTTTAGACAAGTGTTCTTGCCTTTGATTAAGTTTTAACTATAATGGATCATATTTATCGTTGGTGTTACGTTTACAGTAAAGAGTGATTTGGTATTGTACCACGAGATACCTAGATTAAGTATGTTTTATGAATAAATAAATAAGACCTGACAGTCACAAACTGATAAAAGCCCAAAAGACGCATGATGTGAGCTATGGTCTTCCCAACACCCAGCCCCCTCCGATTTTATCCCACCCGCAGAACACCTGCCTCCCAGCAACGAGCAGCAGTGGCCAATTTGGAAGTCCCTTAACCAGCTAAGGACTCAAGTTGGTCGCTGCCGAGAAAACCTGGCAAAGTGAGGTTACATCGACCCATCCCAAAGTCAGTGTAACTGCGGAGCTCCTATACAAAGCATGACTCACCTGCGCTTTTGCTCTCTATGCCCGACCACCTGCACACTAGAAGACCTGAACCAGGCAACGGAAAGGGGCTTAGCGATTGCTTCCTATTGGTCCAATAAAATTTAGTCACGTTTAGCCACTGACACGAAAGAAGAAGAAGAAGTCACAAACATAAATATGACTCCTGATCCCACAACACCCAGACCCGGATCAAATTTTGTAGATCATCAAAGCATTTATACCTACTACAACTGTAATCCGACTCTTGCGTCTCAGCCGAATGTTCTCCTGCTGCCCTACGGAGGTGGTCATTACATCCGAGTGGAATACGTCAAACTGTAAGCAAATTAGCCTTAACAAGAGTCCTGTCAGTCAGTGCTACGAGTAACACAGTGGCCAGACTGTTAAACTACTCATAATCTTAGATTAACCTGTCTTCCAACAGGACATTTGGGACTCAAATATTGCACTGAGACGCTTTACCAAGATGCTCTGAATAGATTTATTGGCTGACTTCAAAGTTACTGTGTGTTCCTTTGATTGGGCTTTTTAGATTTTTATTTTTATTAAAAAGTCTTCAGAATTTTATTGAAATTTGATCGACTTTATTGAGTAGCAAACAAATATCCATACATGGACACTCTTCTTTTTTTCTTCTTTTAATGGCTTCTGAGGAATACTCCAAGCAATGCCAATCTCATGTAGTATTAAATTTTGTTAAGAGTCTCCGTCAAGTCATTACCCAGTTTAAAATGGTGGTAGAAAAACCACCAAGTTTATGGAGGACAAAATCCATCAATCCGAAAAGCTACGCCATACACTTATACACATAAGCTCTTTAACTAAGTTAAACATGTTAAAATGATACCAAAATTACACGATATAACTCGAAAAAACTCGATAAAATTAAAATACGATGTTTCTTTGAAAAATGGAGGATTGAGTCGCCACCAAGGAATTTACGAATTCCTTGGTCGCCAATGTTAAGACATATAATAATATTTTTTATTTTTTACAATCTTTTATTTAACTTGCAATGTATGTCCGGGTGGAATCTTGTACCTGAATTTTAGAGCAGTTATCCTCTACCGATTGAGTTGAAATTTGGCATACCTGTCAAGTTCTGATGACAATACCATATGATGGTGACAACGAGCTGATTTGATGATGGAGACGGAAGGTGGACAACGGAACTCCTCGATGGATAATAGTAGACTGATCATGTTTAGGCTCATTTTGTGTAGCACACGGTTACGATCACTAATTTGATTATTACAAGCTTTTATTTAACTTTGTATGTCCGGGTGGAATCTTGTAAATGAATTTTAAACCGGTTATCCTCAACTGATTGAGCTGAAATTTGGCATACCTGTCAAGTTCCGATGAAAATACAATATGATGGTGACAACGAGCTGATTTGATGATGGAGACGGAAGGTGGACTACGGAACTCCTCGAGTAATAATTGTAGACTGACCGTGTTTAGGCTCATATTGATCAGCACACGGTTACCTATCTTCACTAATTTTATAAAAGCTTGTATTGAACAATATATTTTAAACAAAAACTTATTATTGGTAGTAAAGAGTCTCCGTCAAATTATAACCATATAACCCAGTTTAAATAGTATATGGTGGATGAAAACGTAGCGTGTCAGCAAAAAAATCTAATGTCAAATTAGACACATGCTTTAACTCGTTTCAATTGCTAAGTAGGTAAATTAACAGCATACCTTCAACTTAAGGAATCGTCACATAAAATAATTCCTTAGAAACTCGAAGAAATCTAGTTACCAGGCGAGCGCGGGAACCTTTATAAATTGTGAACTTTGTGTAGGTGTTCCGATCTAAACCTCATAAAAGTAAATTACGTAATATCGATTCATTCTCGAAGCATTCCTAATATCTTGGGGTCTCCTTTTTACGACCAACAAAAAATTTAATCAAGCTGTTTTCCTATTGACGACGTAAAAATATCGTTCCGGGACATTTTTATATAGCTTTACAAGGTTCCAATTACGTTTTGTAAAAATACCCTCTGGAGTTCGTAATTTTATCGAAACTTATATCTAATAATATAGGTGAAAGCAAGAAGTGGGTCATCATCATCATCATCCTCTACTGGAAATTGGACTCCCAATAGAAAGCCACGACAAACGGTCTTGTGCCCCTTCCATACACCGATTTCCTGCGACCTTTATTACGTTTTTAAAAACACTTTAAAAGTGTAAATGTAGAACATCTAACATTGTCTATTTTTTACTCCTTGAATGACGGAACAAGCAGGAGCCCACATCTGCCTTTAACAATGCATTACCACATAGGTCGCGTCCATCTAGGATGCACCCTATGTGGCATTGCACTGCGCCCGCCACCCGGAGACATAAAGATGAAGTCTCATGTGCCTGTAATTTAACCGGCACCGATGCCCTCAAACCGGAACACAGTAATGCGAGCACTACTGTAATTAATACTGAGATAGTAGTAATTCCCAGAAAGTACCCTTTCAAAAAAAAAAGTAATTGCCGCTGGCTACACCTTTGTAAAATATCTTCATAGATCTGAGTTTCATATTCCCCACAGAATTCACAAGAACTAAGAAACTTTTTGATTCTCTGTGACACAGTAACCGGATCCGGATTCAACGAGACAGTTACTGTCTCGTTACTGTAGCTATTCTGACCTAACCAGAAAATAACCTGTGACATGAAGAAGTAATAGTTACGTAACTATTAGGTACAACTTAATTATTATGTTTATTATTTTTCAAGTGTAAACCACATTTTATGGATAACATTAAATTAAATTTTTTGAGTCCTGCTGGAACGAAATTTTTGGGTTACATTTAAATTGAATATTATGTTTTGCTATCTCAGCGAGGGTACTTCGAACTGGACGACAATTTTAAGGTCGTAGAAAGCCTTGGGGATGGAGGCGGCTCAAGACGGTTGGTCGTGACTATCTAACCATGTCCAGCAATGGATTTCTACAGGCTGAAGATGATGATGAATCTACGACATGAAAAAAAACAAGATCTCACCATAAATAAAAGTAAGTAACTAAAACTGCGACCATTCGGGCTTAAGTGAAGTGGTGCAAAATTAATCAACTCTTGCTTCAGTATACAGGTACGAACCTATATAGACACACGCCTTTTCCCCAAAAGAATACAGAGCCACAATAGGCCTCTTTTCACAGGGAAAATAGACGTTGAAAGTGGTGAGCTCTTCGCCGCCATGCTTCTCACAACTGAATTGCTTACGTTTTCTTTCAGTGATAACACATTTCGCCAGGTCAAACCTGTATTTTACCCGGACTTGTTAGTAAGATTCGTTCGTATAAAATTTGTCCTGGCTGCTAGCTTATTAAAGAATGTGTTATTACTGGAGGAAAGCATCCGAGTCAGTCGTGGAAAGTAATGACGGCAATGAGCACACCACTTGTCACGTCTATATACCTACCCACAACGGTGCTGCTATCCACGGTGAAAAGAGGTCTATTGAGGTTATGCCTACCCTTTCGGGGAAAAAGGCGTCTATATATGTTTGTTCCTTTGTGGCACTCTATAGAGACCAAACGTGGTCGATTTTTTGATGATTCTGACGTCAATCCGTGTGTTACCATAAAGACATGGCAGTAATCAAAATGGCGGCCATGGATATATGGCGACTGTTGGAGAACATGATAATAGTGGAAATAAAAAAAACAAGGTGACGAACTATTTAGGTAGGTATCATAAATAAATATCTTTGGGTATCATTGAATAGGTAAATAAAAAATTGAAAATTATCTTTAGGTTTTTTATCATTTTGAAGGACCATTTAGGATCTCGATTTAAAGTTGGTTTAGCAACCATTCTCACTTAAATTTTCAATACTTATAATAAAACTGTGACAAAGATCAAAGTTGAATAATTTTGGAGGTAGAGACGAATAAATAAATAATAAATCAATAAATAATGCTTGACAGTTCACACAACATTATCTAGCCCCAAGCTAAGCAGAGTTTGTGTTATGGGTACTAGACAACTGATATACTTAATACCATATATTAAATAGTTTTTTTTAAATTATGTATAGAAAATACCCAGAACACCCTGAACCTAATATCTGCAGATCGCACAAATATTTGTTCCGGGGCGGGAATCGATCCCGCAACCTCCTGCGTCGCAGGCGAACGTTCGCCCGCCGCGCCACAGAGGTCGTCTGAGAATAAATACCTACACACATTTTTGGCATGGCCAGTCTGATTTTTGATTGGTTAATTAAGTTGTGTCTCAAGCTGGTTCCAAATTAACCAGCTCCCTACTTAACGACAGTTTTGCCTCTAAGCTCAGTAATATCTATGTTGCGTGCTCTGCACATGTCCGTGCATAGTAATTAATCATTTGTTAGTTCGTTACTAACTACCCTATTACCCGCATGAAAGAGGGCGTGCCTGAACTGCGCTATGGTAATTAAAGCTTCTCCTATTAAAATTACCATTATTTAGTGGCCTCGAGATCTGGATGTTTTGGTAATAAGGACGGTGGGGAACTGAATAAATATATAAATAAAACTTTTAAACAGAGTGTATATGGAAAATGTACAAAACATAGTCCGATAATCGGATAGACAGATATTCATTTGTTGGTATTATATTTTACAAGTCAATTAAATAACAAATAAAAATTGTGTATTTTACTAACAAATAAATTAAAATGTTAAATACTAAAATAATTATAAATTGCCAATGTACCTACAGTAATACAATTTATTCGTAAAACCAATTTACATGTCAAAAAACCAACATGTTTATGGTCTTCCTATCCAATATGTAACAGTAAATTCAATTCAATTTACCTACCGTAAAATAAAAAGCTATAGGTACAAATAATCATAAATTAATTCACAAATAATAAATTAATTGACAATTAATAAATTCATACGCAATTAATAAATTAATTCACAATTATAAATTAAATCACAATTAATAAATTAATTCACAATTAAGAAATTAATTCACAATTAATAAATTAATTCATAATTAATAAATTAGTTCGCAAATACGACATCACAATTTTTTGTCAAGAAAATCCTCGACCTTGTATACACATACAAATACACATACATACCCACCTCCTACCCAAACAGTCACATACATAGTCCTGATCTCACACAAGGATGCCCTGTGTCTTGGTTATTAGGAACTGCGAATAGGTACCATTATACCACATAACCTAGCTAACGAATATCTACAGATTATGCGAACTGGAACCAATATTTTGATTTCAGCAAATTTTTCTATCAGCGGGAATCGAAACCGCATCATTCGCATCTCAGATGGCTACTCGCCCGCCTAACAGAGGTCGTCGCAAGAACTCAGAATAAACTTAAAGCTAATATGAATGCGATGAATGAACAACTCAATGAAGACTCAATGGAGCGTCTTAAAGTGCAAGACAGGATGGTGGGTAAGAAAGATATCACGGGGACCTTCCACACGGTGTTCAGACCTTATCAAGTCCACCATACAAACTACCATCAGCGAATGTTCTCGCAATGCTGCTAATAGAGCCGAGTGGAGACGCATCGCAAGAGTCGCTACGCGCAAAACCGGAATAACAGCGTGAGGCAGCGGCTCTGTTCTGACTTTATCTCGCCCTCCGCGTAGGACGATGCAATTTCGGCATGAGAACGGTGCGTTTTTGGTTTTCATTCTTATTTTTTTATTTTGTTTATAACTCTATTACTGCTTCCTGTATCCTTGTTTTCTGTTTTGTATGTATTCAACATCATCACGTTGATGGTGATGTAGTTTAATTATTTGAATCTCTCATTTTGTTAATTTTTTCTGCTTTGTATTTTTATACTAGATGTAGTTTTTAGTAGGTTTTCAGTCTACTCAGCCTGTTCTCACTTTTTATGTAACTATTATTATTTTTAACCGTGAAATAGACTTCTGTTTTATTTTTAAATCTTTGGTAGACCTTTGTTTGACCACTAGGTAAGTGACGATTAGGCCCAAGATGGAGCAGAAAGGTTTAGAAGGCACCTATTCACTCTAGCCTTGAAGAGACCCAGAGTATAGTTTCTTCTACTTCTTTTATATAATTTGTATGTATGTGCTGCTGGTCTTCCTTGTTGGACGAGTGAAGCGAGTTCTCTGAGTCAACTTGGAAGAATCGGCGTTTGTATGTATGTATGTATGTCCGAGCATAACTTGTGAACCGTTAATCCGATCTTCATGAAATTTGATTGGGGGGTAGATAGTATTGGTACAATTTGTTGGTAAGGTTATGAGCTATATCAATCGGGGGGTTGTTGAGATATAGGGGGCCAAGGGGGGGTAAAAAAAAGGTGAAAATATCAGATTAAGTGGGGTGTCATATGAAAGCTAATTGTTTCGACATTTCAAAACTATATTTTATAATTTTTTAAATTATTTAGTTTTTGAGATATTAGGGTAAATCAAAAAATGTAAAAAACCAAATCCTCTAAGGTACTTCCACTAATCCTACAACGCTGAAATTATAAAATAAATAAATAAATAACCATGACCACTCATTCAAGAATGTAAGACTAAGAAGAAGGAGATATAGGTATATATAGGTACTAGTATAGTATTAATTTATCTGTGATATAGGACAATGCAACGAATTATTTATACAAAACTATTCCTTTGATATTGAAACAAAATGTCAAGTAAGTAAAGTTGATTGATACATAATTACTCACTTCTTTGATCAGAGCCTCATACATTTTTAATCCCGAATTTCACCGGAAGTTCAAATACCTGCCGAAATATTTCGTAGCAATTATGTGTAATCAACGACCGCTTCAATCGAATAATAAGTCCGTAATTAATAAAATTATTAGTAGAAATTATACAAGTTCCTACAGCTCGTTCACCGTAAGATGTCACCTGTAAATACTCCGTAGAAGGTGCCAACTTACGGTGAACGGTCTGTACATACCGAGCTCGTCATCGCCCGGCTTGAAACTTGGCTTAACACGCTCAGCCACCTTTCGATAAAGTTACTACTCGCCCATAGTTTGCCAATTTTCCTTACTGCTTAGAAAACACAGGCTGTTTTGGTTTGAAACTTGTAGTTTAGAGAAGCAAATATAATTTGGCAAGTGTATAGAAGTGGGGCTAACTGTCATTGTCATGCCTGACCTTTGTAGTGGAACTAGAAACAGAGCTAACTTAATTCTAAGCCCGCTCATGTTGCAAGTGACTTAGCCAAACCAATTTGTATTTATGACCAAGAGGCTTTAGGCAAAGTAATATTCTATTAGTGATGATTTGAGCTAAAAATTACCTCCCTTTGTGGTCTGGTAACTGTTCGGTTTTTATGTTATATCTGTGGTTTTGTTACACCGTTTTATAGCCGGCTGCTTTGAAACAGGAATAACTTTTATGTTGTGAAAATATTTTTCAAAGCAATTTTTTCTGGTATTATTTATCGATACCGTAAGCTAATCAAAATAACCCCGAAACCGGCCAGGCTAATATTAATCATCGAGGAGTTTCGATATCTACCATCAGATCAGCTCCTGTCACTATAATATTGTATAGTCATCGAAATTTGAAAGGTACCAAATGCCAAATTTCAGCGCAATTGGATATCGGGATGTCGTCGAAAATGAGTTCGCCCGATATGTAGCAGCTGGTGTTGGTGAAATACGCTGCATCGATATTGAAACAATAAGCAATAAAATAGTAACAGCGATAACACGACTCATTAATCTAAGTGTCTAACATGCTTAATATCCTACTGAACTTAAAACTGGTATAGTCAGACCTATTTATAAAAAAGGGAAACATAACGAACGTACAAACTACAGACCAATTACAATTCTACCTGTTATTGATAAAATTGCTGAAAAGTACGTATGTAATCAGATACACCATTTTTATGGCAAGTTTAATATTATTTCTGATTCGCAATTCGAACCACGTCTCTTTTCGAAAATGGTGGAAAGATTCCGTCATTCAAGTAAAATAAAAATAAAAAACCTGGATTTACTATTTAGGTATAGTGGTTCCCTATGTGATAGATTGCAAGCCCTTCTTGTCAAACTCAACCCATACAAAACCATAGCCACGTATTTACTATTTAGGTAGGTACCTCTTTACAAAACGGGCGATACAAATAGGTACTTACTTCATACGATAAAATTACCTCTCTACATCTGTAAGCGTTCGCAGAAATAAATAAAATGACGAATGCGCCAAATTAATTCTCTCCTAAAAGGTAGCAGCGTTTTCAACAAACATAAGCTCAGTGAAGCCTAGTGTAATCCTAAAATCCCTGTAAAATAACGATCTGTCCTGCCGGCGAACGAAAAACCATACAAGTGGATTTCGCTTTTAAAACTGCCTCGCATTAAATGCTCTTTTGAGTTGCATTAAGCAATGCGTGCTAAAGTCAACATTTTTGTAAACTTTTCAAAGGTTTTTCCCCGTTAATATAGGTACCTATATATTATTTTCCTTTTTGTGAATTTACTAAAGTGAAACTTTTTAAAATGTTTATTTTGCAAAAAAACTAGGGCATGTAATAATTTTTTACAGGATATCTTTATTTTTAGGGTTCCGTAAGGGAAAAATTCGCGAAAGACTTCGCTGTTCGTCCGTCTGTCACCAGGCTGTATCTCATGAACCGTGGTAGTTAGACAGTTGAAATTTTCACAGATGATGTATTTCTGTTGCCGGTATAACAGAAATACAAAAAAAACAGAAATAAATATTTAAGGGGGCTCCCATGCAACAGACATGTTTTTTTGCCGTTTTTATAGCTTGGAACCCATCGTGCGCGAGTGTGACTTGCACTTCGCCGGTTTTTTACTCGACTAAAAAGAGGGGTGCTATAAGTTTCAGGCCATAATCTGCACAGACCGTGTGTGTCTGTCTGTATGTAATGTTTCTTTTTTGCCACGTAGCTCAGGAACGGCTCTGATTCAATGCCTTTTTCTGTATGAAAGATGGTATTTGTGAGATGGTCGTATCTTTGTTTAATGGTGCAGCCGTTTCCAGGATAAGGTACAAAACAGAATTATAACAGATATAGTATTCTGAATTTATTGAATGAGCTTCTTTAGTTGTTGAAATAGCATCATAACACAACCGTCATAACTTTCTATTAGCCGGCGACAATCGCTATGTCACACGATATAATAAAACATCTCCAAATGGATCACCGTCATTCGTTACAACCGCCGCTCGTCCCCGCATTTCCACAAGAAATATTACAAAATATATCCAAAATTAGACCACTACGCATCCGCGGACATAAAAAAGGGTTCACAATATTTATCTAGGGCGCGTTATAGCGGCTACATTCAAATAATAAATGCCCACGTTGGGAGCAACAATATCCCGAATAAATCACGGGAAACACTAGATGGGCTCAATTTCCGAGGACCGAGCTTGGAACTTAGCATTGGCTAGTTTATTGAAAGCGGGGACGAAGTTATCGATTACGCAGGGTGTTTTATTGGTTGTTTTTTTGTACAGTCACAAAGTAAGTATTCTATAAGAGAGATCGCGGACCTGCCAGGCTATTGCGTAATTCCAAACCTACTGTCAGAGTACCTGGCTCATAGTGGGATATCACAAATTTAGTTGTTAGATGAGACCAGTTAAAAAGGGTACCCCGCCCATATCGGGTAAATTTCGCGCCGCTGTCACTAGACTGAATATGTATATGGAGAAGGTGGGCCCAGGCGTGGAGCAATCACAGACTGTCTCACCGCATCAATGGATCACGTGGTTGCAAGGTTAATTGACAAAAAATAATTTTAATGGTTTTGACATAAAAACATGTATTTTATGACTGCTGATTAGTCGATTTTGGTTCATGATATGTTCTTACTAGTTTAGTGATATTATCTTGCTATGGTTGCCATTCTTATCGGTGGAGTCATTTGTCGCCTGTTGTGCCGGTTTCAAGTTTATGAGTGTGCAAAACCTAAGTATGTCTCTGGGCAAGACGGGTAGGGGTAAATCGGGTACTACCCGATTTGCCCATAGCCCGTTTTTGAGCAAGTGTTTTATTAGGTATAGTATCGTTTATTTTATCGTAGTTCGTCAAAATGTACAAAATAAAAACTGCTAACGCATCATGGAGGGACAAAACAATAAATCTCGTTATGGATGAAGCTAAAATAACGCAGCTGCTAAAAAAAAGCAAAGAGAAAAAGAAGTAAACAAACAAAAGAACACAAAGATAAGTGAGAAACTTAAAAGTAGACCTTAATCCTTCAACAACTATGAAAAGACAGAAAAGAGAGATAAAAAAGGAGATAAAAATGGGCTAATTTTTTTTTTTTAAATTTGCTTCGATGCCTTTTGTCCACTGATCTTTACGGAAATTCACCAGCTGGATTAAATACGACGATTGTGGGATGTGGTCTCACAAAGCATGCACCTCCTCTGGTGGCAGAGGGTCATATTACAGTGGCATGTGTCAAGAACAAATGAGTGAAATTTTATTTTGTTTGATTATAATAGTTATTAATGGGCTGATTCTAAGGTTGTGATAGCTACATTAAAGCAAAGCGTTGATTATTAATTAGATTCTAGGATTATTTCGTTGTTAAGATTAATTAATCTCACTATTTTAATCATTATCCGCTTTACCCAAAAGCCCTACCCGCTTTACCCCTCAGGGCAAAACGGGTGTATTAGGGGGTTTAGTTTTTAATTGTTTTTTTTTATAATGAACATTTATTTTAACTTTGTGATTGGTTTATACATGTTCGATAAGTAACGACCTAGTATAGTGATATTAATCAATATACATATGTATATAAAATCGTTGCGTGACTAAATGACTGACTAACTATCTATCAACGCACAGCCTAAACCGTAAGTCCTACAGACCTGAAATTTATTTTTATTTTATTTTTATTTTATTTTTAGGGTACGTTTATTTTGTGGTCTAGGGGTTCATTAAGAAAGGAATTTCAAAATTCTCGCTCTCTAAGGGGTCCAAAATGGGCTTTTAATATACAACAAAAAAGCTCTGTATTTCATCGGACCATCGGATGTTGGTTAAGAAATTATTCTTGTGACGGTTGCGGGCAATGTGCAAACGTTCGGGGGAGGCGCGTAAACTTACAATTAGTATCTAGATAGGTAGGATACCACAAGTGGAAAACCAAACGTTCTACTACTACAACAACTAGAACATACTATTACCACAGTGTAAAAACATAATATAGTCTGTGCTATTACGCACACATGGATAATATAATAAATGGCGCGTACGAAGTCGCAGATAACAGCTAGTAGTTTGATAAATATCAAGAACCTGTTTTTTTTGCTTCCAACCTTAACTTACCCGTTTTACACTGGTCTCCCCTCACAATACGAAACTGACAGAAAAGTTATTTTTTTTGGCTATAAATGTCAAATTTGAAGTTTTACCGATGTTCAGTGTAGTTCAATGGTTTTGCGCAATTGCCCGGCTGTTTGTAGATTCGTTGGTATAAGATTTGTCCTGGCTGCTAGCTATTATTACTGGAAGAAAGCGTTAGCAGAGTCATTCGTGGGAAGCAATGGTTGCGATAAGCGCACCACTTGTCACGTTTATATTGCCACGATTTGGCAACCCACGGTGAAAAGAGGTACATTGAGGCTCTGCTTAAGTACTCGTTCGGGGAAAAAGGTGTGTGTATAATATGTATGTATACCCTCTTAAAAATATAACTGTCAGGTAGAATGGTACCTCCTATTCCCAGAGTCACCTACTATTAGCACTTCGAAGAAATTCTTCGTCAAAAAGTGCGTACCTACGTCCCATTAAAACGTTTTCCTGGTTTCCCGTCATGAACTCATTTATCTTACCCTTCCTGGAATGACCTGACCTTGAGTTATTTCGGAGAGACTCCAATTTTTTCCCATGATAGATTGCCGTAAGACGCGAATTTCCACGCTTCAGCAAGCAGACGAAACAATTTTTGAAAACAGAAATATTTTTACTAACCAACTGCGTGACACGAGATTGATGACGAGGGGAAAGTAGAGGATTGAATAAGTTATTTATCCAAACAATCAACACATTTTTTTAATCGAGGAGATTGCGGGATCCGTTCCCGCCTTGGGACAAATATTTGTACGATCTGCAGATATTTGTTCAGGGTGTTCTGGGTATTTTCTATGTATGTTTAATAAAAAATATCTTTCTATGTAATGTATTGTATTCAGTTTATCAGTTATCTAGTACCCTTATCACAAGCTCTGCTTAGCTTGGGGCTAGATAATGTTGTGTGAACTGACACTCTTTTTCCTCTTTAAATCTTCCAGTAATTTCACACTAGTAGTAAAATTGAGTTAAAATTGTACCTATTTCCATACAAAATTCAGAAATTACAGATGCTTGATTTACATAATTTTGGTTCACATTCCGTAAAGTAAGTTCAGAAGTTTGGAAGTTCTTGGAATCGAAAGATACTGTAAGATTTTGTTACAAACTTTGTTACATGAGCCATACAATGTTCAGGGATTTCTGAGGTTTATTTTATAGAACTTCCTCAAAGAAATTACGGGAGCCTAAGTTTCATGACATTTAAGTTATAGGTTACTCAGAAAATCTCGGCCTGAATGCCTGAACCGATTTCTATGAAAAACGGCCTAGAGCCATTTATCTCAAATTATTTTTCAGAAACATGTTTGGATATTCAATAGTTTCTTTTTTGACTTTGTTGTTCAGTAGTCGTTGTTAGTATGAAAATCCATATCTATTGTGTTATCACCATGGACTTAGTATACTAAGTCCATGGTTATCACAAAGGCTTTTTATTTTTTATTGATAGACCTTTGTTTGACAACGATCTCACCAGTTGGTAAGTGACGATTTGGCCGAAGATGGAGCACAAAGGTCTAGAAGGCACCTATTCACTCTAGCCTTGAAGAGTCCAGTTTTCAGTAAAGAGTAAAGTCAGTCAATTCAAGAGTATGAGTTCGGTAAAGTCAAGAGTATAGTTTTCAGGAAAGACAGACGACGGTAGTGTTTTCCACTCCTTAGCAGTTCGCATTATAAAGGTAGATCTGAAACGTTTAGTACGAATAGAAGGTCTACTAATGAGGTAAGGATGGTATCGAGCGGTACCTATGATTAAAAGGAGATGGTGGGATCAGGTCGTGAAGTTCCTGGGAGCATTCCCCGAAATGTAACGTATAGAAGATCGAAAGGCATGCAACCTTACGGCGGTGCTCGAGACTCTGGATCTTAGTCTCCGCCATTTGTTGCTCACCTATAAGCCTGAAAGCTCTGCGTTCTATCGAGTCCAAGGCAGCAAGCTGGTGTTTGGCCGAGCCACACTATGAAAATCACCAAATCAACTATAGTTTTATTTGACCTAGCAAGCGAAGCGTCTCTGCTTCAAGTTCAATTTGATTTCCTGTGTCAGTTTGTTGGTACTCGTCTCCAGGGTCATATTTTACAACTGAACTGGACGAATCTTGGTATACGGCACATTTTCACATTAAAATCCTTTGTGGTAACACGATTTGTGATTTTATACCAACGATGCCGGCTTAGATCAGCAAGTCAGACTTACCTCAATGAAGGACATCAAAAAAAATATGAGCATCCAACTATGTTTGAGAAAACATATTTCCACAAATATTTACGAAACCTCAATCTATGGTTTGGGCATTTCTATTTAATTTGATTTCACATGAGACTCGTCTAATTAATTGGTTATGACAAGGGTCTTCGGACAAAGCGTGGGCTTCATATAGAGGCACTTTGCGCCCTCGCTATTATTAAGGTAAGATGTGGGTTCGTAAATAGGAGCAAATTAATACAAATCATTTGGTTTTAGTGTTTGTTTTGCGACATTCCTTTGGTGAATTTCCAATTATAACAATGTCATTTCCCGATTAACACTAGCGTCTAGTAGAAAAAGTATCGAAAGATTAAGAGGCACCGAAGGATGTACCGGCAGGGCGCTTAAAGCCCTTTTGCACGCGAACGAAATTTGCTTCTATTTTGGCTAATAGCCCATCAAACTCCGTGAAATAAACAACTAATAAACATTGTTATTCATTCTTTTTTTTTAAATTTTTTGATTTTGTTTTATTTATAACTTAAGTGTCTAAATTATGTTTTTGTATCTGTTTTTGTATGGTTTTAGTTGTTATTTTTTATTTATTTTTCTGTTTTTTGTCCTACTGTTTCCTAGTATTCTGTTTGTTCTGTTTGTTTTTTGTTTTTTTTTGTTTGTGCCAAATAAATGTTTTTCATTTCATTTCATTTCAAATATTATATAAAATATTATAATATTAATAATATCTTATAATATTCACACATTAATATTCACATCATTCAGAAACAAGCAGCCATTCACACAGTAACAATTATAAGTAAAATTCTTGGGGATACAGTATTTGTCAATCGGGGGATCAAATAGAAATGAGGAATCTGAGCAACCTTTTCCCTGTGGGTCTCGGATACACCGAGTCTTGAATAAGACTCGAGAAGAAAAGGTTTTTAAAAAAAAAACTCACAATATTATATCAGATATTATAAAGAGGTAAACTTTGTTTGTAATGGATAAATAAAAAAACTAAATAACAAATTTTAAAAATGATTAAACAGTATTGGACTGTTTTTCATCGCGACACTAACCGAGCGAAGCCAGGGGAGTTGCTAGTATAAATAAAATGGGCTGTAATTAAATAATTTAGAGCCTCTATCTCACTTAAGTTATTTTTGTAAAACAGCTGTGTCCGCGTATAAAAGTACAAATAGAATAAAATAGAACTGTCATGATTTTCAAAACAGCCCTCGGAGCAATACCAGGTGCGTTAGAAGAATAATATAGAACTCCGAAACAGTCCACTAGAATCCATAAACTCCTCCCCTCACAAGTCCTGGGTTCGTTCCTGGACAGCGCACTCTTTTAATCACGTTATCTGTCCGCCGCCCTTCGAAGTTAAATCTATTTTGTTGATCAGACTTCATCCTATTGGGTTCAGCCAATTCGGCACGTCACAGGCTTGTCGACAGTATTGTTAATCGGATAGCCATTTTGACTTTTGTTTTTCGCGTATATGGGAGTTTGTTCCATTCAGGTTTTTTTTTTATTTTGATATCTTCACCTAACGATGTCAACCGGACTCGAAGCGACTTGCTCCTGACAGCTTATGGATCTAATAATGTCTAAGATAGCTATTCAAATGTCATTACATATACATTAAATATATCTACAAGTTCATCATCATCATCACCAGCCTTTAGACGTCCACTGCACTTTCCTATAAAATACCATTTGCATTAAAACTTCCACGCTTGGCAGGCGGGTTGGTGATTGCAGTATTCATGTTAAGTACTCAGGTGGAGGCTTCTGCCTAAATCCGAAGTCAACTTTTGAGACATCCATGGGAGAAGAGGGAGAGGTCTATCTAGGTAGATCTTCCAGTATTTAAAGAAAAAAAAAATAAGCAAAAGTGAAATTTGGCATTGTCGTTACATTGTATGAATACATTTTTGTTTATTGATATTTTGCAAGCTTTTATTTAAATTGCAATGTTTGTATGTTTGGCTGTGTGGAATCATGAAAATGTTTGTCCGAAAGGAAACTTGAAACCGAATTTTGAAGCAGTTATACTCAACCGATTGAGCTCAATTTGGCATACCTGTCAAGTTCCGATGACAACATAATATAATGGTGACAGCGAGCTGATCTGATGATGGAGTTGGTGGAAAACGGAACTCCTCGATGGATAATAGTAGCGTGGCCGTGTTTAGGCTCATTTTGATCAACATACAGTTACGGTCATTTTATAAAAGCTTGTATTGTTAAAATATATTTTTCACAAAAATCTTATTTGGTATTATTTGCATACGCCTGGAGGAAAAAACGTTGTCATAATTAAATCAGTTCCACCAAAAGCAGCCTGGCTCCAGAGAATAGGATCAGTACGCATTGTACTGATCCTATTCTCTCGAACCAGGCTGCTTTTGGTGAAACTGATTTAATTATGACATTCACCAGTATAAGTTGGCGGTGGCGCTTTTGAAGAACTAAATCTATAATCATCATAATCTTTAACAAACAGTGCCAAAACCGCGGCCACAAGTCGCGCCAAGTTATACTGGTCGGTCTGTAAATCTGCAGATAAATGTTGCCATGCTGTGTCGTCAAAATAAACCGTTTTTCCATGTATATTTTTTCCATACGTTCCAACAAAAGCCACGCTCACAAAGAAGAGTAAAGCCGGTGCAGACGAGTCGTTAAATTTTAATCCTCTCCGATATAAATCTGATTGGGAATGCATCCAGCTCGTAACAGCTCGTTACGTAGAAGCCAGTCCAAACAGTTTCTTTGTGAGACACGCCCTGGGATATATTCCACTCTCATAACAATCGGTTGGTCCTATTTCAGTTTGCAGTTGCCTCTGGGACTCGCGGCTTAGTGCGAGTCCGACTCGCCCACGAAGGGTTCCGTAGCAGCAAGTAAAATAATATAAAAGTTCTTGTAGTTCGTTGTAACTTTAATCGATGTTTTAATAATTGTGTATTAAAAAAAACTATTTACTAGATCTCGTTCAAACTAATTTTCGGTGGAAGTTTCCATGGTAATGTACATCATATTTTTTTTTTAGTTTTATCATTCTCTTATTTTAAAAGTTACTGGGGGGCACATTTTATCACTTTGGAAGTGCCTCTCGCGCAAACTATTCAGTTTAGTTTTTTTTAATTAGAAACCTCTATATCATTTTTGAAGACCTATCCTATTCGTATGGGTTTGATGAAAAAAAAAAAAGTTGTTTTAGTTCTAAGTTTGGGGAACCCCCATTTTTTTTTCTATTTTTGTGTGAAAATCTTCTTCCATCTACTTACCAAGTTTCAACAGCATAGTTCTTATAGTTTCGGAAAAAATTGGCTGTGACATACGGACGGACAGACAGACAGACAGACATGACGAATCCATAAGGGTTCCGTTGGTTGCCATTTGGCTACGGAACACTAAAAATGGTGCATATTTATTTGATCTTTTGCAATGAAATTTATAACATACACACACACAGACACGCGCGTTTTCCCCCGAAAGTGTAGCAGAACCTTCACTGGGCCTCTTTTCACCGTGGGTTAAACTATCGTAGAAATATATCTATTTATCTGTTTCTTCTTAGTGTGTTCTGTGTTTCTGTGTAGCCTCTTGTATACAAATAAATATATATTCTTTCTTTCTTTTTTTCTTTATATAGACGTGACAAGTGGTGAGCTCATAGCTGCCATTGCTTCCCACGACTGACTCGGCTAACGTTTTCTTCCAGTAATAACACATTCCTTGATAAGCTAGCAGCTAGGACAAATCTTATTATATCAACGAATCTTACCAACAAGACCGGGTAAATTTATTAATCGATTGTTTTCGGCTGTTCTAGGTATATTTAGGAGAAGAGGATAATTGTCAAGGAATATATAAAAACTAGTTTATAATAATAGTTTTAAGATAAGATAAATAAATAAATAACGGCTTATACCACTGTATTTCGTCGCTTTGCTGACGTTTCGAGACTGAATTCATACATACATAGTGGTAGTAAGCCGTTATTTATTTATTTAATATGATTCCCAAACACGATAGTTTCAATTCCATAGAAAAGATTAAGATAAGATAAGATACCACCACGCTTGGCAGGAGGATTGGTGATCGTAGTATTGGTGTTAAGTAGGTATTGGTTGATGCTGCCGCCCATCCGCCCATCCCCTTTAAAATAACATACAACATTTATAAAATATATATATTTTTGAATATATTTGGTTTCCTTAGTGGTCAAAAAGAAGAAGAAATAAAAGATTTTTGGACAATAAATGTCTAACCTAAGTTCCGAAAACTCCACTCCACAACCAAAATAACAGCCTTATCAGACACTTCCCAAACTTCACGTGGATTACCTAAATCTACAATTTGAAATGAGTCCGTCGTTCGACCTTTATCTTCCATTCCATTTAGCTACTTTTTCGCCTTCAAATATCATCCAAAAAGGTCAGTTTAAGATAGGGATGCACGATATCATTATATTTCATTACCTCCATAATATCGGTCTGGTCGTCTACAAAGGGTGGTTCGATCAAATTGCGCATACGATTCAATGAGGTTAGAGGAAGGCATCCGGTGCAGACGAGTATATGGCTTGTCAGGTTTGCAGGGTTTTATTTTGGGAAAATATCCGTAACGTTTCTTTCGGCTATTTTACCGATGAGCTTTTTGTGTCGGAAAAGATTTGTGAAAGTCACAAATGATTCAGAGATTTTTTAAGACGCTTTTACTAGCTTGCTCTGTATGGAACGGTATCTTTTAAACGTGATTTTCACCCGTTTCAAAACATCGGATCAAATTGAAACTTTGCACACTCTTGTTTTTTTTAGTTATTTATTTGTTTGCCTGTCTTTTTTTGTTTTACTACTTGAATGACCGAACAAGCAGATGGCCCACCTGATGTTAAGCGGTAACCTACTCTGCCTATGAACAGTGCATTACCTCATAGGTCACGTCCATCTAGGACGCGCCCTATATGGCATTGCACTGCGCCCGCCACCCTGAGACATAAAGATGATAAGTCTCATGCGCCTGTAATTTCACCGGCAACCTTACCCTTCAAACCGGAACATAGCAATGCGAGCACTACTGCTTCGCGGCAGAAATAGGTATGGTGATAGTACTTCCCCGGACGAACTTTTACACAAAAAAGCTCTACTACTACTCTACTACTGCTACTGTCTGTCTGTCTATCTGTGGCCTCATTAGCTTCGGAGCAGCTGCTATGATTTTAATGCTGGTTTTTTGAATGAAAGGTGATGTTTGCGAGATGGTGGTTTGTAATTGGTGCACCCGTTTCCAGGATCATCAATTCGCAACAATTTGGTTTGAAGGAAAATGAGCCATTTTTGCAGTTTTAGTTTGGGTTCCAAATTTTAATTTTCGATGACATCAGTCTCTAATGATGACCATACATACATACATACATACATACATACATACATACATACATACATACATACATACACACATACATACATATATACATACATACATACAAACACACATACATACATAAATAGACACACGCCTTTTTCCCCGAAGGAGTAGGCAGAGCCTCAAAAGGCCTCTTTTCGTGGGTAGCACCATCGTGGGAATATAGTCGTGACAAGTGGTGAACCCATCGCCGCCATTGCTTCCCATGACTGACTCGGCTAGCACTTTCTTCTAGTAAAATACACATTCCTTATGTATAATAAGCTAGCAGCCAGGACAAATCTTATTCCAACAAATCTTACTCCTCCTGGCGAAATCTGTGGCGCGGCGGGCGCAGGTTCGCCTACAACAAAGGAGGTTGCGGGTTCGATTCCTGCCTCGGAACAAATATTTGTACTATTTGCAGATATTTGTTAAGGGTGTTCTGGGTGTTTTCTATGCATAATAAAAAATATCTATCTTTGTAATGTATTGTATTAAGTATATCAGTTATCTAGTAGGCACCCATAACACAATCTCTGCTTAGCTTGGGGCTAGATAATGTTGTGTGAACTGTCCAGCATTATTTAAAATAGGTAACTTGTTTTAAAGCTCTATGTACCGCAATATAAGTGACGTTGTAAAGTATATTCATTTCACCGGCTGAAATGAATATACTTAACAGGTTATATTTAGCAGGTCACAAAAAGCGGCAATTTTTTATAGCAACATACCTCTTAACCAGAAAATAAATAGAACGTATTTTGTGTCTAAACTGAACAAGAAAAATAACGAACAAAAACATTTCCCAATATGGCTTGTAATCATGACATGAATCCAATAAGCCGGTTGCGTATCATGTATATCCAGCCCACTGTATGAAAGTTCGACACCTTGGAACAAAGCTCTCTTGATTCTACTAGATCGATGTACCGGAAACTGAACGCCCCTACTATTTGCAGTCGAATAGGAGACCCCCGAGACAACGACAAAATGCGCAATTCGCTGGATCACTTGTCGTGACTAGTGTTGTGCCATATCTTTTACATCCGTATCCACAGATGTATGAATAAAGGACCTGAAACATGAGGCCTTAGACAAAGTAACATTCTATAAGCGATGACGCTAGTAGAATGAAAAGACAACGATGTACAGTGATGTTAAAGAACTCCCTTTTCCGCATTCGAACTCTATGGGCGGTCTATTATGCGTGCGCCAAAAACTTATCTATGCATGTGGAAAAATTCGAACTAAAGACGATAACAGTTTATACACATCAATTAAGGAAAAAAAACATTTACATTTTGAACGCGGAATGTTTATGGAGTAGCAACAGCATGTTTTGTCTCTTCCAATATAATTTCGCAAAATAGCTCCACTAGTGACGCTGTCAACTGAACAGAAAATTTGTAAGAACTACAGGTCTAACGCTTAACTGAGGCAGTGCCTGAGGTATGGGAGCGATACGGGAGGGGTCTCTTCGTCTATCAAATTATCAGATGGCATGTGACATAATAACGACGACGACGACGAAAATCCCCTCCCGCACCGCTCCCATACCACAGGGACTGCCTCAGTTAAGCGCTAGACCTGTATATGAGATTGCCGTGAGCTATCGAAATGTCACGTGGTCTGTTATATTGTGTTACGACTGTAGAAATGGAATTGCTTCGAAGCTACTGCCGTTTGGCTAGGCCGGCTGTTTTATCTTCTTATGAGTACATTTCAAGTGATTAGATATTTTAAGAGCGCGGAAAGCTAAATGATTCCTGTTGGTTCTTAGTGGCGTCTATCGTGGTGATCAGTACCCTTACCACAAGTTTCTGACGTTATCGAATCGTTAGTGAGACGATAGCCAATGTCAAATATTAACCAATCAAGTTATTAAGATTTCTGGTCACCCCGATGTCTTTGGCCAATATTTGACACTGACTATCGTTCCGCTAGCGATTCGATAACGTCAGAAACTTGTGTTAAGGGTACAGATGCAAGTTATATTTATGAATCGCATTAATAACATGCTTTATTTTTATTTTGGAAATTAATGTACTTGCTTTGCAGAAAATAAAATTTTGAATTAAATATCTAAAACGGTGTTCGTATCAGAGATTAAGGCCACTGTTCACCAACACATTAACGGACGTTTAAAACGGCTGTGTAGCTTAAACAACTCTTTTTGACAGATATTTTCATACGTTATCTGAAACGATACTTTGACGATTGGTTATAGTAACCACCGATTTATTTGTTCGTGAAAATGCCCCTTGGAGTTTTTGAATATCAAGAACACCTCTAGCCTATGCGTTAGCATCCTAGCTTGTGTCTAGCCTTAACTATCGTCGAGGTGATATTGAATAACGTTCAATGAACAGTCAATGACAATCTTTGATGCTGCTCATTCGTATCATCATCATCATCATCATCAGCAGTCTTTAGACATCCACTGCTGGGCGACGCCTTATTGAGTGCAATGGGGGGATTTGCCATATCACCACGTTTGGCAGGCGGATTGGGCATATTTTGGTGCAATACGTAAATCAGCTTTTACAACATCCATGGGAAGTGATGAAAGGGTATATTCTTACGTGGGACACACCACAGCTCTCACATTTTTCAATTATTACTTCTAAGTTAACTTTGTACAAATAACCGTATCCGTATAATATCCGGACGTAGAGTTGTAAGATCGGGCACAACACTAGCCGTGACTATCACAGAGGCGATATTGAATAACATTCGTTGTTCAGATCGTTTGATGAGGCTCTTTGATGCTACTCGCTCGTATCACGTTTTAAGATTATTGCTTTTTGTTTCGCACTTATTATTTTATTTCCTTGGGAAAATCACATAACGGGAAGGTCTCGAACATGGTACACTGCTTTTGTAGGGTTCCGTGCCCAAAGGGTGCCAACGGGGCCTTCTTTTCTATTTTTATTTTTTATACTACTGAATGACGGAACAAGCCGATGGCCCATCTGATGTTAAGCGGTAACCTCTGCCTATGAACAGTGCATTACCTCATAGGTCACGTCCACCTAGGTCGCGTCCTATGTGGCATTGCACTACGCCCGCCACCCTGAGACATAAAGATCAAAAGTCTCATGTGCCTGTAATTTCACCGGCACCCTTACCCTTCAAACCGGAACACAGCAATGCGAGCACTACTGCTTTGCAGCAGAAATAGGTATGGTGGTAGTACTTTCCCGGACGAACTCTTTCACAAAAAAGCTCTACTAATACTACTAAGCCCCGTGAAATATGCATTATGAACCGTAATAGGTAAACAGTTGAAATTTTCAAAGTGCCGCTATAACATACATAACATAACACCCACCCGTCACACACATAGTCCTCGAGTACCATACCATGGTACCATAACACCGAGACCCGGAACAAATATTTACAGATCATACAAACATTTGTCCCGCAGCGGGAATTGAACCCGCTACCTTTCGCATCTTGGCTCGGTTACTCGCCCGATGCGCTACTGAGGTTGCTAATAAACAACAACAATAAATAATAAAAACAAAATAAAATTAAAAATTAATGGGGGCCCGTACAAAATACGTAATCGATTCGTCGTTTTTTGTTCGAACAATGAATGTACCTACTTACGTAATGTTCAACTTGTACGATTGTATGGAACCCTTCGTTTGCAAGTCCAACTCGCATTTGACCAGTTTTGTACAATGTATCAAGTGAAAAACCATTGTATTGACCTTAACCATGTCAAAGGTTTGATCAGATTCGCCGAGTCAGCAGTGGGAAGCAATGGCGGCGATGAACTCACCACTTGTCACGTCTATATTCCCACGATGCAGCACACGGTGAAAAGAGGCCCATTGAGGCTTTGCCTATTTTATGGGGGGAAAAGGCGTGTGTCTATGTATGAATGAAGGTTTGTTCACTGGTAATTTTAAAAAGGCTTTTTTTTGTTTTAACTACATATATAAGGGAAAAAATTCTACAGTATTAAGGTGGAGAAAAGCCTTGATATACAAGAAGCACGTCATAAATATAAGATCATGAGCTAAAGTTTTCTTCTATTTCGATAAAATCCTGAGAAAATACCAAAATAATATCATGACAGGATAAAAATTTAACGCTTTGTAGTCAGTTGAAGGGGGATTAAGCAAAAGCGGGCCTTCTCGATAATCCACTCGATTTACTAATCCTCCTCGCTTCAGTAATTTATCTATTGGCTATGGAGCGCTGAAAGATATTTGTGTTGCTACGAGTAGACGCCGTCAGTTATATCGGTTTCATTGTTCAGTTTCACGCTACGAGTAACAGGGGATATGCCCAATTTCAAGCGCATTTACGGAAGTTTTTACTCGATTGGTCAATAATTTACTTAGTCATCATCATTGGCTTGCCCTTTTCCCAAACGGCGCAATTTACTTAGTAAATAATAATAATAATGCTGGACAGTTCACAAACATTATCTTGGCCCAAGCTAAGCAGAGCTTGTGTTATGGGTACAAGATAACTGATATACTTAATACAATAAATTACATAGATAGATATTTTTTATTATACATAGAAAATACCCAGAACACCCTTAAAAATATCTGCAGATTATACAAATATTTGTTCCAAGGCGGGAATCGAACCCGCAACCTCCTGCATCGCAGCCGAACCTTCGCCCGCCGCGACACAAAGGTCGTCAAATCTTTCCTTACCAAATTCATCATCATTATGGTCTTTAAATTTCCACTCGTGGACGAGGCTTCCCCCTTACGAGGCAGATAAGAGTCAAATTCCGACACTATCTAAGTTCCCCCTTCCTTGCGCCGGTAACCTCACTGCTGAGGGTCGTTACCTTTATGTAGGACCTTGGACTTGATGATCTGTCTCCACTGGCTTCTATCCTCATGGCGTCGCTCACGCTGGAATCGAGTGCAGAGCGAATTTGATCGCTCCAGCGCATAGGGCTCCGTCCCCGCGGTCTCTTTCCTTCCACTTAACCAGTGACCACCAGCTTTTCAAGATTGCCACCTTCCTTCCTTCTTTTCTTCTTAAAAAGATAGTAAAAAAAAAGTTTGCCTTTTCGTGTTCTTTGTTTGATCTTTATGGGTTGACATGATGAATTGTATGCCTAATCAAACCTTTGGAGGTTTTTAAGGTAACTATAATTAACGTTGTAATGACGTTTTCCGACTGGATTTGGATTCGGCGCGCCGGCACAGGCATGCACAGGCGTACCCGGTCCCACCACCCGTCAGCCTGTGCCGGCGCGTACAAGAGCGCGGGGAGGGAGGGCGCGGATTCATGCTGATTGGACGATGACTCGGCAGGCGTCTGCTGACGCGGTGTTCCCACGGCATGTTGCCTGAGGCCTTGCGTCTGTGCCTGTGAGAAATCGGGTCGTGGAACTGCACATTAGGCACAGAGCATTGCAGGCCTCCGTACTCGATGACATTAGGGTAAATTGTGCATGAAATAAAAAAAAGCAGAAGAATAAGTTTTCGCTCGCTAGGTTTACTGTAAGTAGAACTACTAGTTTTTAAATATGGGCCTTAAGACCACAGCGGGTAAACTTAGCGTCATAGTCGCAGCTAGATGTAGCTCAATGTTGAAAGCCAGTTTGGAGTGACACAGGTCTTTCATAACTGGGTTGGACGGATTACGCGTGCGACCTAAGGCCATTCCCGTAATAAAATTTCCGGAGGACCTTTAACGGAGTCAGATTTTCTCCGAAAAACGGTTCATTTTTTTTACAGGAAACTTTATTTTTAGTGGAAACTTCCTCGGAACGGTTTCGTATACCTTGTGGTACATCGGTATATACCTGGGGCCTATTTTTCGAAGCTTACAAGCTTCATATTCCAGTGTGTTGCTATGGTAACGTTGTTACTTTTACGAGGGAAAACCCGCGTAACCATGGCTACACACTCGTAAAGCTTGTAGCTTGTATCTTATGAGAAATAGGCCCCTGGTAGGTTAGCCAGATTGTCGGAATTCGTCTGTATTCTCCCGAAATTTTATATGCTGTCTAGACTCCTTACAAAGTAAAAAATCTCCCGACAAACAGCTTATCGGTAAGTTCTATGGTTAGGTGGAATAAGCCGCTCCGATCACCATGAACCTAATGAATGATTTCTTAGTACACAAAACACAGAATTTTTTGTCTTCTGAAATCTGCTACGACGGTGTACAATCGTCTACCAGCTGATAACACAGACGTACCATTGTCACAATCTTTTAAAAATAGGCTCAAGAAGTGGCTTATAGAGCAGTCATTCTATGATTGTAACGAGCTCACTTCATTAGGTTTTTCGTATTAGAAGTTATGACTTAGGTTCCTTACTATTATTCATTTAAAATTATCATGTTTTCTGTTTGTTTGAATTAATTACGAAACATACCAATTAATTACATTATTTTATATTATTATTTTTGACCTATAACTATAATCAGTTATTAATAAAGAAACTATGAACTAACTAACTCTTTTCGCGCTCAAATTACTGAAATTCCCGCTTGATGTGGTAACACCCATTCTGTTGCACTAAATTCTGATCGATTATCCTAAACATACGGAATTTAACTTCAGTAACTTCCATTGTTCCCAAACTTTCAAGTGTTAAACTATAACCATTTTTAAACTGTGTTCATTAGCCACATCAAAGATACTTTGAACTACATTTAAATATTTATCATAACAATTTGAACACAATTCCCGCGAGTTACGTTTTAAATCGTATTAACCCATTAGTGAAACAAAGAGGCTTTAATTACGCGGACGCAAACAAAGTTGACGCTGAGCGAATGTAATCAGCTTGTAAGGCCTTTACTACGCAGCGGGTTGCGTGCGGTAAGGCAGCCACACAGAATCTAGTACACCTACAGACTCCAACTAATCTTCCATACAGGAATGTACCGGTAGGGCGCTAAAGCTCTTTTGCAGGTGAACGATGTTTGCTTTTATTTTAGCTATTACCTCATCAAACTCTATTATGTATGTTATGCATTTGTATCTTGATCTTATCACTGTGCACCACCTCTTCCAGGCAACTAAACAATGTGAGACCTGTCAAAGCTTTCTCTTTCGGAGCAATTTTAAACGATTATACCAAAACAAAACCACAAACAAAATCGTTACGTTATGCACATTTCGCATCGCGCTAATCATTTGGACGTAGCTTTGTTTTTGTAACGAACGACCGAACTTTACCTACGGATGGAGTATAGATTGGCCTGAGAATTAAAGAACTCCTAAGTTTAAAAATATTTCTTTCAATAATATTTTTAAAATTATAAGTTGGATTTTTCTACTTGTTCATATAAATTGCTCATATTCCTCGTTCTTAAAATTTCAGGACAATTCAAACAAGGACCCCTTTTGATATTCAGTAACGTAAACAGTTCAAAAATTCAGAAAATAGCACGATAAATTTTTTCCACATCTACACTAAAACCACAGGATCATAATTACACGGTCTGTGACCAAAACCAAAATCGTTAAGTTCGAATGCTTGAAATTGGGCGCGATTGGGCTCCAGTGTTCTGCCGACAATTAGTTATTGCAATCGGGTCTAGCACGTGCTACTCTGCCACTGGTGAACTTTGCAACTGCCACTTTGCAACTTTGCAACTGCCACTTTGCAACTTTGCAACTGCCACTTTGCAACTTTGCAACTTCCACTTTGCAACTTTGCAACTTACAAAGTTTCCACTTGACGACACTGCCATCCGCAACGACCAAAGTCACTTGTTTATTTATTTAAAAAAAAAACACATCATACATATTACACATTTAAAAAAATTACAAGGACAAAAATAAATTCTGATATGTACAACAATAATGGTGTTCTAACATTTACCACAAGCATTGTACACAAAAGGGAAAATAAAATAACGGTAAGAAACACAAAATTAAGAATACGAACTAAAAACTAAAGCTAAAAATTACAAAAACATAAAAAAGTAATTTTAAGATTTTAAGATAAGATTAAGATTAAGATAAGATTAAAATTTTATTTTTTAATGTTTGTAGGGTTCTGATTTGCATACCTGTTCGCTGATATGCAGTGTAAATAGCCGCCCGTTGAATATACACCCGCATCTGTCCGACAAGGGCTTTAAACTTCTGTGGAACAGTGTTTACATCCATGGTAATATGAACAGAGAACCAATGTTTTTCCCAACCTGGTTATATTTAGGTTAAGCTTTTCCAATGGTTAACCTAGTAGGTATCTACATGACTAATAAGTACCAATATATAAAGATGCGGGGCCTGATAAATACAAAATAAATTACCTAATTATTTAATTTCTTAAAAATAAAAGGAAAATAGTTATCTAATAAAAAGCTAAAGTAATAAAAAGCTACAAAGTCTAATGACGAAACATCTGAAGCGCCTTTTGAGATTTAATTGAGAGGGCAGGATTTTTCTGTAAGTATTATGTAATAACTGGTATCGTAATCCAATCTCCTTTATATAGGCACACTTAGCGGAGAAGTAGCGGAATCTCCGCTGTCAGAGTTAGGTAGGTATAGAAACACGTGAACTAGCAACCTAATTGACCGCGAAATTGAGCAGTGATTCGGTGTCCTCAATTAGCTCCTTTCCATCTGTTGACCGGGTTCTCGTGAATGGTAAATGAAAACCAAATTAGAATTTGTTTTTGAAAATCGAACTCGACCTCTTTTTAGAGTTCCGTAAAAAACTACGGAACCCTTATAGTTTCGCCATGTCTGTCTGTCTGTCTGTCTATCTGTACGTGTATGTCACAGCCACTTTTTTCAGAAACTATAATAGCTATGTTTTTTATTTGTGGCTTCAGTTTCCATAATTTTGTCAATTTCAATGACCTCTCTTTACCTTTAGCTTTACAACAGTTCAGTTAAAATTGGTGGAAACTTGTATACCAAAGTTTTTGTAAAACGTCCACCGTTTTACTGAAATTTGATTTGACTGTGATTTTGACGACTTAGAAGGATTGTAACGTTGCAAATTAAATTCTTCTTCTTCATCGTGTCGTTGGTTCCCATAGATAATTAAACTGTCTTAGACCAAAATTTAGCCACGTCGATTTAGCATTTTCAGTGGCTTCGCACAGGTCATTTTGGGTGCAGGTGTTGGTGCACAGTGGACAGGACAGCAAGTGAGGAATCGTCTGAGGAGAGAACCCACAGTCACATTGTGCCTCGTCGGAATACCCCCATTTTACTAAGTTATACCTGCAGCGGCCCACCTGGCTCCGGAGTCGGTTCAGATATTTCCAGGTGGACCATGGCAGTTCATGTCCCTAAGGGAGCTTCTCTGCAGGTACAGTGTGGTCACCAAGGGGAGGGTGTCTTTAATTGAAAATATAATAATTATTCTTGACAATGGCAAATGCAAAAAAACTTGCTATATATTGTCGTTGATAGTGTAATGCTGTCCATAAGATTTATTAAAAACTTTCATCATTCTGGTGTTTTTGTTATCCGCTTTACATTAATAGATCCTAGATGATAAAATGTCTGTAGGATAATGAAATTTTCTAGTAACGATCGGTTCTTGGAACCTAATTACTTTGAGTATACAAAAAGTCGATGTTCAATAGGTACGGCTTTTTTCCATCAAAGCAGGCTGGAGGTCGTCTCATAATTTATTAGTAACGTTGTATAGAATTAGGTACCTAGGTATTTAAAAAGCCACCTACGTGGCGGGTCCTCCGTACGTGTGCTAGCACGATGGTGCCAACCTCCACCTTGCGTCGGTAACCTCACTGCTGAGGGTCGTGACCTTTATGTAGAACCTTGGACTTGACGATCTGTCGCCACTGGCTTCTATCCTCATGGCGTCGCTCCCGCTGGAATCAGGCGCAGAGCGAATTTGATCACTCCAGCTATGGGGCTCTCTTTCTTTCTAATTTACAACACACTTGTGCTAACACACTTGCTCAAAAGAGGCACCCGCTCAATTATTCTAATCGTGCTAGCACAGTGTACAGCCAAACCAATTCACTGTGCCGTCGTGTTTGATGTGTAAGGTCTTTAATCTATACATAATAAGGTATAATTTCATGTGCGTGTGCGCGAGGCGAGGCAGTTTGTCGCACAGAACACACCACACACGTGCGTGTAAATTTTTCAACTCGCCATCTTCTCCCTCAATTGTGCTTACGAGGCAAGCCTCAATTGCGCTAGCACAGTGTCCTAACACAATTGTGAAAGAGGCCTCGCACGAGCTTCGCGAAAAGTGTGTGCTGGGTAGCACTCTAACCTACATAAAGTAAGTAGCCTAACATTTTGGCGGTGACATCGCGGTGAATCTGTTCGTAGTGACATCTAGTCTTGAGTTAACTAAACTAACCCCGTTTGATTCAATTATTTGAAATTCATCAATAACTATCTTAGATATCCTGTTATTTTAGAGTTATGGAGCTGTGACTTGACTGCGGAACCCAACCTGGTAAGAGACGCATGTCTTGTGCTTCCCTTCATCGCCAGCAACGCTAATAGCGTGTGATTGTGAAGGAAATATAATACATACATAGGTACATAAAAATACGCCTTTTTCCCCGAACGAGTAGGCAGAGCCTCAATGGGCCTCTTTTTTTAGTGGGTTGCACCATCGGGGAATATAGACGTGAAAAGTGGTGAGCTCATCGCCACCATTGCTTCCCACGACTGACTCGGCTAACGCTTTCTTCCAGTAGTAACACATTCCATATAAGCTAGCAGCCAGGACAAATCTTAACCAGCGAATCTTATCAACAAGTCCGGGTAATCACTTAGTCGGCTTTTACTAAATCCACGGGAGGAGACGGAGGGTCGGACACACCACATTACATTATGTGCATAATAATAATTATAATATTAAGAAAAGTTTAATACGTAAAAAGTTGGAATAAGTATTTTTATGAAAGAAGAATTTCTATTTTCAGGCTGTAAATACATTTCCAACTCTTTCAATTAACAGCAATTAGTGAAATATGGGCTTATTATCTTGAAGTTAACACTAATTAAGACTCTACGGAGGCTTATGAATCTCAAAGCGAGTGCCTTTCCTTTGAAAACATTGCTACTTATTCAGAGCTTATGGTTATTTTTGCTGTAGGCTTAGATATTCATAAGTTTGTTTTGTTTGTGTTGCAAATAACCTTTGAAAGCAGATATATTTGTCTCAGGTCTATTTATCAAAATTTACTAAGTACCTTGAAATGGGCTTATAAGTTAGTTTTTTATTCTATCCTATACTATTCTATATACCTAATATGTTCTATAACATATAGGTAGGTAATATATAAATCAGAAAAGTCTAACGATTTCGATAAAATTTGCTTTTGGCAGTTTTGGTGGTGAAAATCAATCTAGCTAGGTCTCATCTCTATGAAAGCGCGTTTTTTTTATTACCGTTCGCTATTCACTTATCTTTGTCAAAGTTTTGCAATTTCCCGGCCGAGCCAGCCGAGCGCCCGAATTTGAATTTCGAACAGGCTTATTTTGAATTCAAATGGACAATACTGGCTGAAGACGCACATTCGAGGGCGTAGTGGTTACATGCTCAGTGAAGCGATAAAATTGAAACAAAATTTTACAAAAAAAAAATGGTGAAGTTCGGTCGCACTATTTACTATCCGTAAACATATGCGTCCTACTCGTCAACAGATGGCGTTAGCAACTCTACATTTCCTGTAGTGCCTCATCTCGTCAAGATGGCGCTGAGCGAGCGGCTCTAAATGCTTGTAAGCCAATCGGTCTAACTACTCGGTAACTCTACTAATTTAGTGGCTATACGCAATACAAACATCAGAAGCATGTCACGTTTCACCCCAGTCAGTATTGTGATGATCAGTGACCGTAGACTAATTCAATTAACCACCCCTATTCCTACTTATCCTATTAACAGTATTGATTTTATTTAACTACTGACTGAAAATTCATTTGATGAAATCTGTAAATGTTTAAGGATTGTAGCTTTGGGAAACCTATTTAGTAGAAACATTCCATTGTATCCAACCAAGTCCTCTTTTTGATGTTGGGTAGGGATCAATCCACAAAAGCTAGACCACAAACTCGCCAGAAGATTCTTTTCATTTGTAGGTACCTTCGACCAAAGTATTTACGTCGATGGTAGGTACAAATGAAAAGAATCCGTCCCGATAGTATTTGAACGATGACAAAATCACACTTTGACGCGGAAACATCTCATTTTTTGGTCGCTACTCGTGCCAATCAAGTCAATTAAAGAATTCGGAGTCTTGGCTCTCTTAGTGTCCTGCCTTTTGTATCCTACATGAAGCCTTCCTGCAGCATAGGCGATGTTGTCTGTAGGGTAATCTCCGGAACTAACGATCCAATTACAAAAAATCTTTCACTTCTAGGAAGATACATTAACGGTTAGTGGTTTAGGCACAGAAACTTTATTTTTTTGTCTACCAAGGTAGCAAACAAGCATACGGCCCACCCGTTGGTAAGCGATTACCGTAGCCTATGGACGCCTGCAATACCAGAGGCATCACACGCGCGTTGCCAACCCTTGGCATCCTATAGTCAATTGGGAAAACCTCCATGCGGGAGATCATTCCACAACCTGAGGTACGCGGGATGAAGTTCCTCTGAAACCGCACAGTCCGTTAGTCCATAGGTATACCAAGATACCTAAGACCACAAACACGTTTTGTATGAAACCTAGCGTGCCGTTTTATTTTGTAACCTACTATATGCTACGAAATATCTCCATTCGTCCAGCTAGCTGATTTCCGAAGATACTGCTAGTAATCTTGGTCCTCTCAGGCAGGGAAGACAAAACACCATACGTTTTCCGTAATTTTAAGTGTTCTAAATGTACGTAATTTAAAACTAGTACATCTCGGAAACCAATCGATATATTTGAACAAAAAAAATTCGAATTGACATTGTAGTTTACAATTTTAATAAGCTTATATAGATGTAACACGGCTAACGTTTTACTTAAATATGACTTCACTGTGACTTTGACGACTTGGAAGGATTGTAACGTTGCAAATTATAGTAGGGAGGCCAGTCCTCCGAAATTGAATTCCCGTTGGACAGAACGACAACCTGTATCATTGTATACAGCGTGATCTCCTGAACAAGAATAGACCGGTTGTCGCATTCTAAAGTGGTGGAGGGAGGCAAGAGGGGAGGGGAAAGATTCGAAAACCAGGTATCAGATTTGGTTAATATCTCAATAACCACTTGTCCGATTTCAATAAATAAGATGTCTAACAATGGTTTTCGTAAATGACATAGTTTATTAAATATTTAGAAAAAGGCGAATATCAAACAAAAGATGATTTTGGCTTTGGTGAAAATGACAGTAAATGGCATCTAACGAAATAAAAAAAATAATGTATCACAAAGAATTGGGAGCTTCACTATCCTTTCTTACCGTTTTCTTTAACTTCGATGAAAAACTACAAAATTATGACTGGTTTTTTTTAAATACCATAGTTAAAATATTTAGAAAAAGGCGAGTTTCAAACAAAATACGCTTTTGGCTTTGGTGAAAATGATAGTGTAAATTACACCTACCTAAAAAGTAATGTATGACAAAAAAATCGGCGCTTTATTCACAGATCTTGAAGTTTTTGCTTGATCTTAATAATGGCTGTATCTTTTGAACCGTAACAGTTAGAAACTTAAAATTTTCACAGAATAAGTACTGGTATGGTTTCTACAAGAAATCATAATAAAAATAAAATAAAGTTAAAAAATATGCTACAATAAACTTTTGTTTTTGCTCGTTCTTAATAAGGGCTGTATTTTTTTAACCGTAACAGTAGGAAACTTGATTTTTTTACCGTTTTTTTTTTTTTACTACTGCTGTAGTTTCCATAAGAAAACATAATAAAAATTAAATTTAAAAAAAAAACATAAGATTAAACTTTTGTTTTTGCTCGATCTTGATTACGGCTGGATCTTTTGAACCGTAATAGATAGAAACTTGAAATTTTCACACAATAAATACTGATATAGTTTCTAAAAGAAAACATAACAAAAATAATATAAAGTAAAAAATAAAATATAGTAAACTTTCGTTTTAGCTCAATCTTAATAAGAGCTGTATTTTTTGAACCTGTATAGTTAGAAACTTAAAACATTTTACAGAATATGAACTGCTATAGTTTCTATAAGAAAACATAATAAAAATTTAATCAAAACTTTAAACATAAGAATAAACTCTAGTTTTTACTCGATCTTGATAACGGCTGTATCTTTTGAAACGTAATAGATAGAAACTTGAAATTTTCACAGAATAAGTACTGATATAGTTTCTAAAAGAAAACATAACAAAAATAGAATAAAGTAATAAATAAAATATAGTAAACTTTTGTTTTAGCTCGATCTTAATAAGAGCTGTATTTTTTAGACCGTAATAGTTAGAAACTTGAAACATTTTACAGAATATGTACTGCTATAGTTTATATAAGAAAACATAATAAAAATTAAATCAAAAAAATAAACATAAGAATAAACTTTAGTTTTTGCTCGATCTTGATTACGGCTGTATCTTTTGAACCGTAATAGACAGAAACTTGAATTTTTCACAGAATAAATACTGATATAGTTTCTAAAAGAAAACATAACAAAAATAAAATAAAGTAAAAAATAAAATATAGTAAACTTTCGTTTTAGCTCGATCTTAATAAGAGCTGTATTTTTTGAACCTGTATAGTTAGAAACTTAAAACATTTTACAGAATATGAACTGCTATAGTTTCTATAAGAAAACATAATACAAATTTAATCAAAACTTTAAACATAAGAATAAACTTTAGTTTTTACTCGATCTTGATAACGGCTGTATCTTTTGAAACGTAATGATAGAAACTTGAAATTTTCACAGAATAAGTACTAATATAGTTTCTAAAAGAAAACATAACAAAAATAGAATAAAGTAAAAAATAAAATATAGTAAACTTTTGTTTTAGCTCGATCTTAATAAGAGCTGTATTTTTTAGACCATAATAGTTAGAAACTTGAAATTTTCACAGAATAAGTACTGATATAGTTTCTAAAAGAAAACATAACAAAAATAAAATAAAGTTAAAAATAAAATATAGTAAACTTTTGTTTTTGCTCGATCTTAATAAGAGCTGTATTTTTTGAACCGTAATAGATAGAAACTTGAAATTTTCACAAAATAAGTACTGCTGTATTTTCTACAAGAAAACATAATAAAAGTAAAATAAAGTTTAAAATAAACAAAATCAAAAACGTATTTTGTCTGAAATTGGCCTATTTTTGAACATATAATAAAATATGGTATTTGCAAAAACCTGTCACAGTTTTGTCGTTTCTCAACCAAATAAAAAAAATTGATATATCTAAATACTGCTGAATAAATCGCCCAATTCTTCGTAATACACCACTTTTTAGTTAGGTGTCATTTACTGCCATTTTCAACAATAACAATTTTTTTTTTTTATTTTGAAATATTTAATAAAGTATGATATTTACAAAAACTGACACGATATGTCAACGATTTTATTACCTATCGTATGACACCTTATTTGTTTAAATCGAACAAGCGGTTATTGAGATATTAACCAAACCTTATACCCGGTTTTCGCATCTTTCCCTTCCCCTTTCTCCCCCTTCCACCACTTTAGAATGTGACAACCGGTCTATTCTTGTCCAGGAGATCATGCTAAACACAATGATACCGGTTAACGGCGCGGGAATGGTCTGTCCAACGGGAATCGCCATTTGACGACTTTTTGAGAAGTGGCCTTTCTACTATTATATTGAAAATACAAAAATTATACTTGAACATGGTAAAAGCACAAGCAGTGCGACACCGATTATTAAAAAATAATAATAAGACAACATGTCACAAAAACATGCCCATCCCAAAGGATGCCATACCTCGTACCTGCCGTACCTATTTCTGCCGCAAAGCAGTAGTGCACGCATTGCTGTGTTTCTGTGTGAAGGGCCCTACCCGGTGCCGGTACCGGGCCGGTGAAATTACAGGCACATGAGACTTTTCATCTTTATGTCTCAGGGTGGCGGGCGCAGTGCAATGCCACATAGGGTGCGTCCTAGGTGGACGTGACCTATGATATAATGCAGGGGCAAAAAATTATAAGCAGAGGTTACCGCTTATTATCAGATGGGCCATCTCCTTGTTTCGTCATTCACGCAGTTAACAAAAAAACTAATAAATCTGTGGTCTCTTCCTCACTATGGGAAACAGGTGTGACTTTATGAAGCTTTAATTTTATGGTTAAATAAAAATGAGTATGTGTAATTCCCGGCTCGGGTGGGTTTTACCTCCGACGGAATAGAGAAGGGTTTTATGCGTGTAGGGTGAGAGGTTGTGTGTGCAAACAAATGTTCCCATTTATCTCCAAAACGGTTTGACGGATTTAGATACAGTTTTAAATACTTTATTTAAAATACGTTAATTTTCTTAAACTTAAAAAACCCTCAACGCAATGAAACTGCTGAATCAATTTTGATAAAACATGTCTATGAATCATTGCGAGAAAACTTGCTTTCAAATACAAAAAAAACGCATTCAAATCGAGCTACGGCGCCACAAGACACGCATAGCGGTCAAACTTATAAGACCGTTAAATTCATTTGTTGAAAACTTTAGAATGCAGTTCTTCCCAATTCGAAAATCGATTCCATGGTTCCTTTGAAGATTTTCCTCCATATTTTATTTTATTATTTATTTATCATACAAACTGATCTAAATATATTTTGGTTAGTAGTATCTTAAAACCTATGTTAGGTTTGTGTAAATACTAGGTTCTCTTTTACAATACAACACACGAGCGATAACAAATGACATGTAATATTTTACAACTACTACGGCGAGCAAGCGCCCGACATTAAGTACAAAATTGACGGTAGTGTGTCAGAATAACTAGGTAGTAGGTACAAGACGGTACAACAATGACACAGTGCAGTCAACACAAAATGGAATATGGATTAAGCTCTGGGATTAAGATTATCCCCGAACCCTATCAAAAACATACCCTCCACAATAGTTATAGGGCATGTTTGTCAATATTGATGAAATGTTTAGTCAAATGCTGTGAGTCGTCAGCAACACAGGAAATTACAATCCTAATCAGATCATTCCGAGCGAGTGCCGACAAGTGACGCGTTTGCTGGCTTGCGCACAATTTGAGACTTATCACAATTTAATTCAACAATTTATTTCCCCTTCGTGGTAAGCTGATAGAATTTAATTTTGATAAGCAAGAAAATAATTATTACGTCGAGGAGGGACTCGCGTAAACCACAGTAGCCGACTATAAACGCGTTCTGAATAGAACGCGGTGAGAATTCGAATAGAATGCATCATGGCTAACAATTAGTACATACATACAATTTTGTTCACCTGCGATGCATATAAATAATAAATAATAAATAAATAATGCTGGACAGTTTAAACAACATTATCTATCCCCAAGCTAAGCAGAGCTTGTGTTATGGGTACTAGATAACTGATATACTTAATACAATATATAACATGGATAGATATTTTTTTATTATACATAGAAAATACCCAGAACACCCTGAACAAATATCTGCATATCGCACAAATATTTGTTCCGAGGCGGGAATTGAACCCGCATCCTCCGGCGTCGCATGCAAACGTTCACCCGCCCCGCCCCAGAGGTCATCAAATTAATTAAAATCGTCACTAGTATTCTTTAAATACTAATTGCTAAGTGCCGTGGTATAGTCCCCTCCATGGAGATGGAGGGGTCTATTCTTGGGCCGGAAAACGCGTAAAAAAAGAAAACTAAAAAAAAAACTGAGAAAGCGTTAGCAGAGTCAGTCGTGGTAAGTAATGGCAGCGATGAGCTCACCACTCGTCACGTCTATTTCCCAGGATGGTGCAACTAACAATTAAAAGAGGCCCATTTGAGGCTCTGCCTACCCTTTCGGGGACGAAGGCGTGTGTCTATGTATGTATGTATGTACAATTGGAGAACCATAGAACGAATGATCATGATGTCCTCCACCAATCATCATCATCATCATCAGTCTATAGAAGTCTATTGCTGGGCATAGGCCTCCCCCATAGAATGGCCACTACGAACGTTCTTGAGCCACATTCATTCACCGAATTCCTGCCTTGACCATCGAGAGGGAGGCCTTCTTAACTGCGTCATCCTTCCTCACCTAGATTGTGGTCACCACTCGAGAACCATTATTCCCTAATGATTGTCAGTTCTTTAAGCTATATGACCTGGCTATTGCCACTAACTTACGTATAAGGAGAACTTATTGGAAATTCTATCCACCTATAAAAGCATCTCTTCTAGGCATCGAGCAACACGGAACGGAGGCCTGCGTTGCTCGATGCTTCTAGGGCTCAGTTTACACCTACATAAGCACCTACTTGCTCTCACTAAACTAGACAATTCCTGCAAAAAAAGACAAAAATAAAGACGACAAAGTATCTTCGGAATTGACAAAATGAGTTAAGCCATTTTCCGAGTACGGAAAACATGTGAGGCACGATTTACGGTATCACTAAACTAGTGATGTGACAGAGATAGATCATTCGTTTCGCCTATGACTCCGAAAGTGTGAAACATTTTGACGTTTTCAACAACTGTCATTTCTGCTGGAAATGAGATAAGAAAATGTCAAAAAACAAAAATCACATAGGACATATTGAGCAAAAATCTATACTTATAATATTATAAAGCTGAAGAGTTTGTTTGTTTGTTTGTTTGTTTGTTTGTTTGTTTGAACGCGCTAATCTCCGAAACTACTGGTTCGAATTGAATAATTCTTTTTGTGTTGGACAGTCCAGTTATCGAGGAAGGCTATAGGCTATATAACATCACGCTACGACCAATAGGAGCAAAGATATAGTGGTAAATGTGTAAAAAACGGGAGAAATTATAACTTGAACAAGAACGGTGAACCGAATTGGCTGAAAATTGGTGGGGAGGTAGCTTAGAACCAGGAGATTGATATAGGGGGGAGGGGTAGGAGGGGGGGGGGGGGGGGGGGGGGGTTCTCCGGGGGCTACCCGTGCGAAGCCGGGCCGAGTCGCTAGTAATTTATATACGAACCGATTTGTACTTTTTGTGAGTAGTAGTAGTATATGTTTTTGGTGAAAGAGTTCGTCCGTGGAAGTAGTACCACAATACCAATTTCTGCCGCAAAGCAGTAGTGCCCGCATTGCTGTATTACGGTTTGAAGGGTATGGTGTTTTTTTTATACTAGAATGTCGGATCAAACAGATGGTCCACCTGATGTTAAGCGGTAACCTCTGCCTATGAACAGTGCATTACCACATAAATTACAGACACATGAGACTTTTCATCTCTATGACTCAGGGTGGCGGAGGCAGTGCAATGTTAAATAGGGTGACCTATGTGGTAATGGAACTTGTCAGAATTGACCGTCTTTATGCGTTTTTTCTCTCTTTAAGTTCGGACACTTTTTGACCCGAATTCCATATACGTTAAGGTCTTTGGCTCCAACGCTAGAATACTAATATACGGATTTTAATTACCGGTTTGTGTCTTCGAATTCCTTTCGGATAATATAACCACACCAGCCTGTCTCGTCCCTACTTACTAAAGTTTGCCTGACTCTGAGCGTATCTAAAGTGCTAGTATATTTTCATTTAGGCCCAGCTTGGAGAGGTATATTACCTGAGAGGTTTTTTTATGGCGATTACATACAAACTGGTAGAAAGCCCACCTGACTAACTGCCTAGTGATTTAGCCAATCATAACTATATTTTTAGAAGCATAGTTCAAGAGAGTTAGGTCTTTATCGGTTCTTGTTTTTGCAACGTAGCTTAACTTAACTTATATTGAGGCGGTTTTTTGCCAGATAACTAGCAAAAATCTGCCTGCGTTAGACGAAAATATGTTCAGCCACAATATAAGTTTTTTGACATTTTAGGTTTTCATTACATAATTTAAGATTGTGCAACCGCTACGCCAGTGCTACGAGTGCTACGACGCGTAGCTTACCGCTACGAAGAATATGGTTGTCATTTAATTCATTTATATTTTTATTTCTCTATGCAATTGCACGAGTTTTTTATTATTACTCATGGTCTTTGTTTTTTAGTTTCAAGCAGGAATTCAGAAAAAGTCATATTTAAGTAACAATAACAAAGATGTTTTTCGTTTTTATTTTGTTGGTTTTCGTTGTTTCACGCCTACGTTCCGTTAAGATGTCAAGTGTTCACAAATTGGAAACACCTACAGATCCGTGAGCTTACACAGACACGGTGACTTTGCAGCGCGGTTCACGAATGCGGGCTAAATCACGAAAAAAATGAATTTTTATCCGTGATGTGGACGGAGAAAGAATACTTTTATCTCCTCCGCTGCCGAGTATATAGCGTGTCGTAAGAGTCGACTAACTCGGTCCAATGCGGTGGTAGAGCTCCGCAAGGGGTTCGCCTGAGTTGCTACCACCCTTCTGCTAGAGTGTTTCGCCAAATGCCGATGCTTTTAAGAATCGGCGTGTTCCGAAACTATTGCGGAAGTACCAGTCCCCATTTGGTGAAAAGCATTCTACGTCATTAATATGGGCCGTTAGTATTTTATCGGGGGGCTTCTTTTTGACTGAAGTGGAAGGTTGGCACGATGTCCAGGGAGACCCGGTGAAACGGCTGCAGGGATCTCCGTTAAAACTTCACCCTGGGAGGCTGTCCCACCAATCCGCGTAAAAAGCCTGAAAGAGCCTGTCGTGCCGGAGTAGGAGACCGGAGTGGAACCCGGCAGTTTCCTTCAGGTTGGATCGGGGGCCCTTCCGTACATCACGCCAGCCATCCATAATTTGGTCTAATTGAGCCCTATATTTTTAACTGCCTTTGTCTTTATTTCTGAATGGAATGCTTTTCAACACAAAAAAAAGAAAAACTTTTGCCTCAGCAGCTTCAAATTCCACACTGAGTGTTGACCTCTGCAACATACGAGGGCTCCATAGTAATTTGAATACTGTCCATCACCACCTGGAGACAGTTAAGCCTGCTCTGCTCTTTTTAACGGGGACACAAATATCCTGTCCGGCCGATACATCATATCTGCACTACCCTGGTTATAGTCTGGAAGAAGCTTTTCTGACAAAAGCTGGGGTGTGTCTGTACGTCCGGGGGGATATTAGTTGTCGTCGCCTTAATGGCCTTGAAGCCAAAGACCTGTCTTGTCTCTGGGTACGCGTAGACTATGGAGGTAAAACTCGTGTCTTTGCATGCCCTTACAGGTCTCATAGTGGTGATGCGGAAACTACGCGCTTGTTTGAGAGAATGGCCTACGGAATTGAATGGGCACTTGGGCAGTACTCCAATGCAGAACTGATCGTGCTCGGAGATCTTAACGCCCACCATACTCATGGACTCACTCAGCTGGTATCTTGTCCAACTAGAGTTCCTGATATCGTTAGTCATTCACCTTCGTTGCTGGCCCTCGTTATGACCACACATCCAGACAAGTGCCAGGTCACAGTTGGGGCTCCTTTTGGTTAGTCAGACCATTGCCTGGTCTCAACATCTATGCCAATAGGTTGTCCTGGTCTAAGCTCCGTATCTGGAAAGCGTATGGTTTGGCATTTCGGCGCTGCTGATTGGGATGGATTGCGGGAGTTTTACTCATCCTACCAATGGAAGGAACTTTGCTTCGTGTCGGGTGATCCAAATATTTGCGCAGACTCCGTCGCCGACGTCATTCTTCAGGGTATGGAATGTTTTATTCCAAACTCTGTGGTTCGCGTTGGCGGTAGGAATCTACCTTGGTTCGACAGTTCTTGCTCCGATTCTGTCATCGAAAAACAGACTGCCTACAAGACCTGAATCGAAGCGCGTAAATGTTTGGATCCTGAATTTCCCGACTTGAGAAAAAGGTTCAATGCGGCTTCTAGACGTAGCAAGAAGGTTATGGCTATGGCAAGGAAGCGGCACATTGTTAGGATTGGTGACAAACTGGCAGGGTCTCCTTCCAGCAGTAGAGCCTTCTGGTCTCTCGCTAAAGCTGCTGAGGGCAAATTCTGCCAATCCTCTCTGCCATCTCTTCACAAGCCGGATGGCTCTATGGCCCACACTGCAAAAGAGAAAGCCGATCTTCTGGGGTCTCTTTTTGCGTCAAACTCGACACTCCACGTGGGGGATACCACACCACCATCAATTCCGCGTTGCTCCAGTTCCATGCCGAGGTACACTTTACTCAAAAGGCGGTCCGGAAGGAACTTCTATCCCTAAACGTGAGAAAGTCGAGCGGGCCTGACAGTATCCCGGCTATTGTGCTAAAACAATGTGCTCCCGAGCTGTGTTCTGTTTTGTCGCACCTCTTTGACCTCTCTTGTGCCATCTTCATGGAAGGTAGCCCATGTTCATCCTATCCCTAAAAAAGGGAATCGAACCGACCCGTCAAATTACAGGCCTATAGCGATTACCTCCCTACTCTGCAAGGTGATGGAGCGAGTGATTAACGCTCGGCTTCTTGGTTATCTGGAGGAACACCAGCTGATCAGCGATCGTCAATACGGTTTTCGTCACGGGCGATCAGCTGGTGATCTTTTAGTCTACCTGACTCACCGTTGGGCAGAAGCCGTTGAGAGTAGAGGAGAGGCTTTAGCAGTTAGTTTAGACATAGCGAAGGCGTTCGATCGAGTCTGGCATAGGGCGCTTCTATCGAAGCTTCCTTCTTATGGCCTTCCCGAGGGCTTATGCAATTGGGTCACTAGTTTTCTATCTGGGCGGCGCATTAAATCCGTAGTTGACGGATCCTGCTCAGATTACATGCCCATCAACGCTGGTGTTCCCCAAGGGTCAGTGTTATCACCCACGCTTTTCATCATGCACATCAATGATATGCTACAAATTAGCGGTCTCCATTGTTATGCGGATAACAGCACCGGTGATACTTTCTACTCTGGCCGCGCAAACGCCTCTCGTGCCGAAGTGGATGTGAATAGGTCAACCATTGTGTCTGAAGGGGAAAGCTCCTTAGAGTTAGTTTCAGATTGGGGTATCCAAAATCTGGTTACTTTCAATCCCACTAAGACACAAGTGTGCGCATTCACTGCAAAAAAAGCTCCTTTTAACCTCTCGCCACAGTTTCAGGGCATTCCTCTTTCAACTTCTGCAAGCATTGGGATTTTGGGAGTTGAAATTTCTAACGAGGTCCAATATGGGAGTCACTTAGAAGTGAAGGCAGCTCTAACTTCTAAAAAACTTGGGGTGCTTAACCGTGCAAAACAGTATTTCACGCCAACTCAGCGCTTACTACTTTACAAAGCACAAGTTCGGCCACATATGGAATACTGTTCTCACTTATGGCATGGCGCCCCTAAGTACCAGCTGCTTCGCTTTGACTCCCTACAGAGAAGAGCCGTTAGAATCGTCAACGACCCCAAGCTCTCCAGTTCACTAGAGCCGCTGAGCCTACGCCGAGACATCGGCTCGCTCTGTGTGTTCTATCGACTCTATAATGGGGAGTGCTCTGACGAGCTGTTCAATCTCATACCAGCATCCAGGTTCTACCATCGCACTTCTCGACAACGCAAGGGAGCTCATCCACACATCATCGACACGTGGGTGTCTCGTATTGCTCGCTTTACGAGATCTTTTCTCCCCCATACGGGCAAGTTGTGGAATGGGCTCCCTCCTGAGGTGTTTCCGCTAAACTACAACATGAGCCGCTTTAAAAAAAATGTAAAAAGAGTCCTTCAGGGCAGGCAACGCATTGGCAATGCCCCTGGTGTTGCAGGTGTCAATAGGCGACGGTAACCGCTTACCATCAGGCGGGCCGTATGCCAGTTTGTCGAGCCATTACATAAAAAAAAAAAAAAAAAAAATTGAACAAAGAAATATATATCGAATTGCTGCTACTTCACGTTTGTATTGTTGTTCTATATAGTGACTGCATCGCTGCTACAAGTTGCCGTGTGTATACGTGTAAAGGTAGTTGCTTTCGCTTGTGACGCGTAATTCATTTTTTTCGGGTTTTTTGCTCATCACTGCTCGTCAACACTTCTTCAGTTAGCGAAAACTATGTTGACGGTAATTATATGACAAGTTTTAATTATAGTATCACATAAATATCATTAGTTTATGTGAAAAAGGCGTGTGTCTATGTACATATGTGTCTACCTACATATGTAACCACCGAAACATGGCCAGCGGGGACCGGTCCAAAAATATCAAACATCATAAAGTCCTTTTAACTCGCCTCGCCTGTCAAAAGGGCAACATGCGGCGCTGTCGTTGCTATTACCACAGCAGAAATAAGAGTAGTTCCGTACAATGTTTCACTCTGAGATGTGACGCACGACACAAGATATAAGTTAATTTTGTAAATAAAATACAACCCGCAACGCAATGAAACGGCTGAACCGTTTTTAATAAAACATGTCTATCAACCATCGCTATAAAACCTGCTATCAAATAAAAAAAGGGAAACAGACAGATAGGCACACACACACGGTAAAACTTATATCACCCTCTTTTTGTGTCGGGGGCTAAAAACGGACAGTCACGGTTAAAATATAAGATTACCTCCAAATATTAAATTATAGAGAATGCCCGCGACTTCGTCCACGTTTACTTTTCTATACAAACTTCAACACCTCGCTACACCCCCTTAAAGGGTTACATTTCTGGAATTCATTTCTTAGTACACGTACTGGTTTCTTTAAGTGGTTTTGGTTTATAACGCAAAATTACCAATCTTAGATTTAATTTGTAACTGCCAATCAAGTACAATATTTAAATTAAAAATATGCATGGATACTTCATTATAATTCCGAGGGATTACTAGAGAGAGTACCAGAAATACGATAGGGCAACATTTTCTCGACAGAAAAAAAAAAACAAAGTTATGTCTATTTTTTTGTCTAGATTCGTTTGTTTGGTGCATATTATTGGGTAAAAAATTAGATAAATAAAATCAATTCAACAAAGCCGATGGAGTAATGGAGGGTTTTTTAAAATTATCTATATTTAACGAGATATTCAATAAAAACCGCATTTCCGAGCGGCGCGAGGCGTGTTTTTTTGTATGAAGATTTAAGTTAAGTTCACTTATGTGTAACTTGTATGTCAAACGCTGCATTTGATGGCTGGCTGCCTTTGTGCAGCTATCAGCACGTGTTGAAGTCCCATAACAGTGATGATATCACGTCCACCGAACATGTAAGTTCCATTTAACACCTCGAAAATAGCGCAATAAACCCGAAACAGTCACGGAACCGTAACACAGAATAAATGATAGTTGGTTCTTTCGCGCTCAGAAGTAGCTAAGCAACCCTGTGTCTAAATGCACGTCTATAAACAAACAAAGTATCGTTCGGAGCACCTAGTGCCTCAAATGAGTCTTCAGAATGACACGTTATCTTGATAGATAACATATCATTGTCAGCGATAGATTATGAGGTGAACCTTATGAGGATAAGGGGACACAATTTAATTAACTTTCAATGTATACGTGTCTGTCAAATCTGAATCTGTTTGTCAAAGCAGTTATCCTCAATACAAGCGATTGAGATGATATTTTGCATACCTGTCAAGTTCCGATGACAATGCAATATTATGGTAACAGCGAGCTGATCTGATGATGGAGATGGAAGAAAGACAACGGAACTCCTCGATAGATAATAGTAGACAGGTCGTGTTTAGACTCATTTTGATCAGCACACGGTTACGATCACTAATTTTGTAAAAGCTTGTATTGAAAAATATATTTTTCACAAAAAAACTTATTTTACCGCAATAATACACTTGACATTGGTGAAATTGAAGAACAGTTTCCTCAGAAAGCAGTAGAAGGCAACGATCTACCCATATAGCGTTGTTGCTTTTTAGTGTACCTAGGTTGTACACGCGCTATACGCTCAAAATTGGCTGATAGTAATTTTGAATATGTTTTTGGATAACCGAATTGCTAAGTTACTTTTGAGAACTACTGTGTCTGCTCATGACCGCGTAATTGAAACGACTAAAATGGGTCAAATGTGTTGTATGTTTAATTACTAAACAATTGTTACTGTATAATAAACATGTGGCATTGTAGGGCGAAGGCTTTGTGAAGTTTGAAATGGACTATGTTGTAGCTAGAGTAGATTTATTGGCTTCATCATATATTGCTTGCGTTTAGGTTGGTTATTTTGCGGCCTGTTGTATTTGGTCGAAGACATAATAAAATCACAGTACATATAAAATTGCTAGAATATAGCCTACCTAATCAATATATATATATATCGGTCTACTGGGGACCTTCTTGTGTATGCCACACACATTTGGAGTGAGGCCATCGAGAAATATGGTGAAGCGGTGGCTGTTTCATTAGACGTCTCGAAGGCCTTTGACAGGGTTTGGCACGCTAGCCTTATTGGCAAGCTTCCTGCTTACGGACTGCCAGTTCAATTCTGTTCCTGGCTCGCAGACTTTCTGAGGGAAAGATCCATTCGAGTAGTTGTTGATGGCTGCTCGTCGGATCAAATGGCTATAAATGCCGGGGTACCTCAGGGGTCAGTGCTATCTGCCACACTGTTTCTGCTGCATATTAATGATCTGCTAATGCCCGGTATCATTGGGTACGCAGACGACAGCACAGTTGTGGAGAGATACGTTTCCACTGCGCGTGCTAGGCAGAATGAAATTCTGGAGTTAAGAGATGAGATGCTGCAGCGTCTGAATTTGACTCTAAAGGCTGTATCCGATTGGGCCGATGCCAACCTAGTCAAGTTCAACGCCTCGAAAACGCAGGCTTGTCTCTTCTCGGCGAAAAAAAGTCAGTTTCTCCAATTTCCTGTCTTTCGGAATGTACCTGTAGCTATAGGAGATCACCTCGAGCTCTTAGGCGTTTCACTCACGCCTACTCTCAACTTTGGCTCCTACATCGAGTCTAAGGCAAAAACTGCTTCCATGAAGCTAGGTATCCTGAATAAGGTAAAGCGTTACTTCACACCAGGACAGCTTTTAAGTCTGTACAAAGCACAAGTCCGGGCTGGTATGGAGTACTGCTGCCACGTTTGGGATGGCTCGGCCAAACACCAGCTTGCTGCCTTGGACTCGATCGAACGCAGAGCTTTCAGGCTTATTGGTGAGCAACATATGGCGGAGACTAAGATCCAGAGTCTCGAGCACCGCCGTAAGGTAGCGTGCCTTTCGATCTTCTATAGGTTACATTTCGGGGAATGCTCCCAGGAACTTCATGATCTGATCCCACCATCTCCTTTTCATCATAGGACGAGCAGGCGCACGGCTCGGTACCACCCTTACCTCATTAGTATACCCTCTATTCGTACTAAACGTTTCAGTTCTACCTTTATAATGAGAACTGCTAAGGAGTGGAATACACTTCCGTCGTCTGTCTTTCCTGAAAACTATAATTTGGGTCTCTTCAAGGCTAGAGTGAATAGGTGCCTTCTAGACCTTTGTGCTCCATCTTCGGCCGCATCGTCACTTACCAACAGGTGAGATCGTGGTCAAACAAAGGTCTATAATTGTTAAAAAAAAAAAAAAAAATATAAATAAACAAAAATACCCAACAGTCATTTACATGATCCTGATCCAACATTAAGATCCTCTGTGTCGTGGGTATCAGGAACTACGTGTACCATGGTACCACGGCACAGTCTTAACCGTAGTCCTATAGAGGCCTGAAATTTGGAAGGTACATTCCTTTTGTGGTCTTGGGGTGCACTAAGAAAGGAATTCCTGAAATTCAACCACTAAGAGGGTCCAGCGTTATGTTGAAGTTTGTATGAAAAAAAACTCCATTCGTACGAAATCCTGGAATCACGATGAAGCCTATATAGATTGATAGCTTGTATCTGTATCTGGTGGAGATCGCTACTTAGCGATAAGACATAGCATTTTTTTATCATATTATTATTTCATCCAAATCCGTCTAGCCGTTTCAGAGTGAAGAAGTAACAAACACACACGCACACATTCACACACTCACAAACTTTCGCATTTATAATATTAGTGTGATTTGTTTTATTTTTTATTAGTGTGCTAGATATAGATTTACGAACTTTAATTTTATTTTGTATTCTGTTTTTAAGTTATGCATTTCTCTGACACCGATTCTGTTTAGCACCAACTTGCAGGTCAGGCAGGATTCTTTAATTCGTATAAGTTCAAAGGTATACTACCTATACTACTAAAATAATGTTAAATAATCGTACATACTCCCACGCACAAGTAGGTTCCTGCCGAAGGTAATGTCAGTCCCTGAATAACATTATGAAGACCCGTCATTTCCTTGTCAAATATTATGCATGGGCGTAAAAGCATGACTCACCTGCCCCATATGAATTAAGCAAATTGAAGGCGAGAAGCGAACCGTAAAATAATTTTAGGGGTTAATTCGGCCTGGTTAGTGTTGCCCAAAGATAAAATTTGGAAGGTCGGACTAATCACCACCTGATATCGACAAAACGTATCATATAAAACTTGCTGATTTCTACATATGGTACTAATGCATTTATACTCCGGTAAACAGGTTTTCATAGCTACCAGGGTTGAAAGTTCGTATCAATATACAAAAATCAAATTTAACAGAACACAAATATATATTTGAATGGAAATATACTCTCTTTATTAGTACAATAATTATTAAGTGACTATCAAATCACAATCAGTCTACTCAATCACTTAGAACCTAATAAAATGTTATTAAAAAGTCAAGTTATCTAAGCAGAATAAACTTGATCGGCTAAAAATCTTCTGGTTTTTATAAATATAAAATTATTAAAATCAACCTTTTAAAAATATCAAAATATACAACAATTTAAACAATCATTCCTCCTAGGTATCTTTGTAAATTAAAATCAAAGGATAAGCCAAAAATAACAAATCCCAAAAGATTTTCTTTATGCACTTCAGTGTTGCCTATATCATATTTCACCTCCTACTTTGCATTATGACATTGCCAGCTTGCAAACTATGAAATTAACAAATAAAAAACTGGTCAAGTGCGAATCGGACTCGCGCACGAAGGGTTCCGTATCATTATCTATAAAAACGGCAAAAAAAACACGTTTGTTGTATGGGAGTCCCCTTAAATATTTATTTTATTCTGTTTTTTATTATTTTTTGTTGTAGCGGCAACAGAAATACATCATATGAGAAATTTTAATTGTCTAACTACCTCGGTTCATGACATACAGCCTAGTGATAGACGGACGGACAGACAGACAGACAGACAGACGGACGGCCAGCGGAGTCTTAGTAATAGGGTCCCGTTTACCCTTTGGGTACGGATACCTAAAAAGAAAAAAAACAATGGAATCAAGAAATGAGTATGTGTCAATATAAATCAATGTGACTTGGTTAAAATAAAAAAACATGATTTATTCAACCCTAAAGAGCTAGCTACTGCAAAGAATTATGGCATACTTCATGTGGAGGAAACATATGCGTGAATAACTCAACCTCGTATTGTATCAGAACAGCAGCGAAGTCGCCGGGTAATCATGTGTTGCGGTCCTGTAAAAACGAGATATGCCGGTTTGAGCTGCAAGTTCCAACTCTAGGCCAAGCAACAGACCTTAGTGGAATTAGCTCTGGAACTGATTCAGGCTGAATAATAGAGTATCCTCGGATCAATAAAATACAGAACCTTCCTCTTTATCATCATCATCATCATCATCATCATAATCCACAGCCTGACTTCACCCACTGCTGAGTATAGGCCTCTATTTGCTTGTGCCATTCCTTACGGTCCCGTGCCATTCTCATCCAAGTTCGGCCCGCGACGCTTGCGATATCGTCTAGCCCATCTAGCCCATTCCTCTTTATAGCTTTTAATAAAAGGCAATACTGTTAAAACGTACATTAAGTAGATCATCATACGTCATATAACGGCCGTAATAAATAATAATAATAAATAATAAACAATTCACACAACATGGTCTAGCCCCAAGCTAAGCAGAACTTGTGTAATGGGTACTAGATAACTGATATAATTAATACAATATATGACATAGATATTTTTTTTTTATTATACATAGAAAATACCCAGAACACTCTGAACATATATCTGCGATTGCACAAATATTTGTTCTGAGGCCGGAATCAAACCCGCAACCTCCTGCGTCGCAGGCCAACCTTCGCCCGCCGCGCCGCAGAGGTCCTCCACAGAGGTAATATGGCGGAGGCGTGGCATATTCCAATTATTTTGATATCAGATTGCAAATCGCGGCCGCCACCATATTACGGCAGCTTTTTGATGCGTCCCTTCATTGAAAACCTGAACTTAGGTGTCGATCCGATGCTAGTGTTGCATACGGTTTTAAATTATGAGGTTTTTTTTGGGTAGGTGCTAATAGACCCCAATCTTTATTTCATATTTCACGAAAGAAAGGGTAAATAGCTAGAATTACATAATTAGTTCTATAGCTTCTGTAGTTTCAATGATAAACTTTCACGTTTCGTAAGGGATACGTTTCTACGTATTTCACAGGGATATTTGTGTATCTGCTTAGCTAAGCCACTTGGTAACTTAATAACGGACAATGGTCCGGTTTAGTTTCAACAATAGCTTTATAGCTAGAGGATATTTCATACAATAATTACTTTAGCAAATCTCCTATGTGAGCTTGTATACATGTACCTTAATATAACTAATGGAAATCAATTCCAACTTACAACTCCATCGTAAATTATGTTAATTTTTGTCTCTTGATTGCTTATGTAGTGCATTGTTACAGTCTTTACATGTTATTACATACTTGATTGCTTATGTAGTGCATTGTTACAGTCTTTACATGTTATTACATACTTGATTGCTTATGTAGTGCATTGTTACAGTCTTTACATGTTATTACATACTTGATTGCTTATGTAGTGCATTGTTACAGTCTTTACATGTTATTACATACTTGATTGCTTATGTAGTGCATTGTTACAGTCTTTACATGTTATTACATACTTGATTGCTTATGTAGTGCATTGTTACAGTCTTTACATGTTATTACATACTTTTTATTAAACTTGACCTGCATTTTAGTGTGCAACTAATCTTGAAACTGAGTTTCGAACCAGTTAACCTCGACCGATTAAGCTGAAATGTTGCATACCTATCAAGTTCCGATTACAATACGATATTATGGTAACAGCGAGCTGATCTGATGATGGGGACGAAAGGTGAACAATGAAACTCCTCGTTTGATATTAGTAGACTGGCCGTGTTTAGGCTCATTTTGATAAGCATACGAATCCAATACTTTTTTTTCTTGTATATCCACTATCTGTTGGTGTGCTATATAGGTGGATATGTGGAGTGTATGGCGTTCGGGATCCAGACTCATCCATCCTTCTTCCCTCGTTATATCAGGTTATCCAGGACACGGGTTCTCTTCAGCCGTTTTATGTCACATGGATTTTAAATACGCGCTCTTGTTAGCGGATGGCGTGTCATCAATATGTTAATGGTTGCGTGACTGACCGACTGACTGACTACCAACGCACAGCCTAAACCGTAAGTTCCAGAGATCTGAAATTTGGAGGGTACGTTCCTTTTATGGTCTAGGGGTGCACGAAGGGTATTCCCGAAATTCAACCCTAAGAGGGTGCAGCGGGCTATTGAAGTATTATGGAAAAACTTCACGCGGACGAAGTCGCGGGCATTCCACTAGTATCTTATATAAATCATAAAGAAATAAACAAACAGCAGTGATTACGATAACTTTTGTGCCTTTACGCAGAATTTAATTAAAATAGGTGAAGCGAAATAGAGTATGCGACGCCAGGCTCGTAACAGACCTATATACGAGTACAACTTTATTCTGTTCCTGAAAAGGATAAATAGCTATGGAAAAATAAATAAAATCAATGCTGCCTTAAAACTCCTACGATACTGTAATATAATCTCCTTTCAGCAATTACTTAGCTAAATTATATTTGAAACGAAAGCTTGAGACGCCGCAAAAATGAATTTTATATTTTTGAGGGAGCTCTAGCCATAATTTTGAGCTGTTTATTTTTTAGGAGTAAAAAATATTCAAAGTTTTGAATTTGCATTTTAGATTATACTTTTGTTTAAGTATACAACGGCTTATTTATCAAACATATCATCTCGTTATTTACATAAAGAATATTGCAAGTAGCAATTTACAACAATAAAAATACAAATGGTATTTGAGCTACCTAAATACCGTTGCAAACGATCTAAAGATAGCTCGACTAATCCAAATGATACGGTGAGACTGGCTGCAATACTATGCTGAATGGAAATACATAAGGCTTATTTATGAATTGTATTTTTCTAAAATATTTATATAGGTTATTATTTCAATCTTTGAGTCATCATCTTGTTACCTTGTTCCATGATATGGATTTAAATATGGTTTCTTCCCCAATATCCAATACACAGATTTATGCTAAACTAGGAACGTCGCATATAGGATACCACCAACGACATTTTGAAGGTCGTAGAAAGCTAGTGGCTAGAGGCGCCTCAAGCCCAGTCATCTCGTGGTATTCTATGACAAAAGCCAGCAGTGGACTTTTACAAGCTGATGATAATAATGATTATGATGATGATCCCAAAAATTTCAACAGTATGGCGTCTGTTTAACATTTTCATCCGATTTAAACAGTCTACTTTTTGTTGAACAGACAATTGTGTTACAGAACATTTTGTTTGTTTTATTTTAATAAATACCTTCTTCTTCGTTTATATCTACGTCTTTATCAAGCTCAGGGTATGTGCTTTACATCTCCGAGAAGTTTTATCTCTTCCGCTACATAGCCTGCCCTGAGGGGTGTTTGTTTCCCGCGATTGATACGTATTACGTAGGGCTGCCACCATTCACTTTCCATCTGATATGCATTATAAAATGCGTGAAGACGCACTATCGCAAGATTCAACAATTTTAAGCGACGCTACTCTGCTACGACACTACGAAAATGCGTGGTAGGTTCCTTTCCTAATGTCGGTGATAGAATATATATAATTTCATCACTAGTGTTTTATTTTAAGTTAAAACTAATAACAAAATGGGTTTTTTTCTGTTTTATCTTTTGTTCGTAGCTTCTTCTTCTTTTTCTTCTTCTTCATATAATGGCCTCTGAGGAGTGCTCCAAACAATTTTGCCAATGTAAAGTAATATAATAAATTATATTTTTAAATAAAATAACAAAAGCGGCCAAGTGCATGTCGAACTCGCCCATGAAGGGTTCCGTAGCAGCAAGTAACATAATATAAAAGTTCTTGGATGGTTTACGATATACGACGTATTAAAAAAAAAACTATTTACTAGATCTCATTCGAACCAATTTTCGTACATCATATATATTTTTTAGTTTTATCATTCTCTTATTTAAGAAGTTACGGGGGGATACATTTTACCACTTTGGATGTGTCTCTCGCGCAAAATATTCAGTTTAGAAAAAAATTATATCAGAAACCTCAATATCATTTTTGAAGACCTATACAAAGATAACAAACACGAATGGGTTTGATGAAAAAAAATAATGAGTTTCAGTTCTAAGAAAAAAACAATAAATTTTTGGGGTTCCCCACCCCAAAAATGTATTGTTTTTTTTCTGTTTTTGTGTGAAAATCTTAATGCGGTTCACAGAATACATCTTACCAAGTTTCAACAGCATAGCTCTTGTAGTTTCGGACAAAAGTGGCTGTGACATACACGGACAGACAGACAGACAGACAGACATGACGAATCTATAAGGGTTCCGTATTTTGCCATTCGGCTACGGAACCCTAAAAAGTCGTCAAGAGTCTCCGTCAAATCATAACCCAGTTTAAATAGTGGCAGAAAAACTGAGTTTTTACAGGGAAAAATCCACCATTTCCAAAAGACACGCAATACACTTTAATATCACGACTCACACATGAGCTATTTATCCAAGTTACACCGGTTAAAATGCCACCAAAATAAATACACGAAATAACTCGAAAAAACACAATCAAAAGTAATTAAATAAAAAATGACGACGTTTCTTTCTAAAATGGCAGATTGATTCTCCTTTATAGTTAGGTATTTATATATTATTTTAATGTTGATGTATATTGGTGCGTCTTAAAAAATACCTACTCATATGCCGTGTCGGCAAACACGGCATGACGCTGTCATGACAATGTTTCACATCAGCCGGGCGTCTCGTGACGGGCATGTTTAACACGCTTTTTTTATTATTAGCTTGGGTTGTATCTATGTATGTATATGTAACTGAATCTTTGAGCATAATTTTCACCAATTTCCAGAAGTCTGATTAAAATGAAACTTTGCATAGAGAGAGAGAGAGAGAGAGACAGAGATAAATCGAAGTAAAAAAAAAAAAAAAAATATATTAAAAAAAAAAAAAACACGCTTTTATAGCTAACCGAACTAAAAAATAGAAAATAATTTTCAATTTCAAAGAGTTTATATTACAGTTGTAGAAGATCGAACAATCAATCAGTATTTTTTTTTTTAAAAAGCGTGGGGTTCTTCGTAATGTAAATGTAACAATCATTCTGTTGGCAACTATCTATGAGAGGAGAGTTATGAAAAGCATTGGTCAATCGAGACGGATTTTCTAAAAAATATTGCATTTCTACTTAGTTATCCGTAGGTATAGTTCATCGCTAATACCTATTTACCGCTGGGCATTTGAGCTTCATCTCTGTCCGTTTAATGACACTAGCCTATATCTACTTATATTCACTATTTCTTTATCCCCGCTAATATAATACGTCAAATCCTGCTGATAAATTGAATAAGTTGTTTCAATTCTTTTGTTATTTCGCAACAATCAGTATAGGAACTGCGTAAACTTGCCGCATACCGCTATCACACGTTTTACAAACTTACGCATCTATTTATAACCGCACCGCTAATAGGTAATTCATTTTACCATAATACGAGTCAAATTATCGAAGTATTCATTCGCCGTATATTCGACTACCCGCTATTCTTCATTATTTGAACATTCTCCGCTCGCTCGATTCGTATTCTGTTTTCGCTAGGCCACACGCCGTACTAACTATTACTACCTGTGACTAACGCAGAATAATCATAGTTTCTATTCAACCGCAAAACTCATGACTACTAGTTGCTAATCTGTGTCACTGTCAGTCAACAGAATAGTTAATTGTTTGTACAGTCTCAGTTGGTTCATAGTAACTACTTTGCGGCCGCTGCTATTCTGTGGTAGGCTTTTAATAACTTACTCGACACCGCACCGCTACGAAGATAGGTTTTGATTTTATCTAACTTTGTTCAATAGTTAGGGAAGTTTTTTCTTTTTGCATTCGCTTCTATTTTTACTACTGTTTATAATTAATTCACAATGAGTAAAAAGCAGGAAGATGATTTGGATGAAAGTTATGATGAGGAGAAAGGTCAGCAAGCCATGTTCGAATCTAAACGCGAAATGATATTTGCGCGTATGCAAGGAATTTATGACCTCGCTAAAAAGGTGGAAGCCGATTCTACCAAATTTAAGTCTTTGCAACACAGCGCGTTTAATATCGACAACTTGCACAAAGACTTCGAAAGGGTATTAGATTCATATAACGCTATTTCGCTAAAACTAGACCCTAAGCACACCATAAGGTACCAAGAATGGATGAATTTTGATATCATGTACTGTTTAATTAAGCAGGTAATTCAGACACATTCGCCATCTAATAAACATGAATCGCCCCCGCAACAAGACACATCGAAACCTAAACTTCCCCGCATAGAACTGATGTCCTTTAATGGTGATGTTCGTTCGTGGCCGCTATTTTACCAACAGTTTAGGTGCACTGTTCACGAAAATACATCTCTGTCAAATAGTGACAAGGTGTATTATTTGGTTGGTAAGCTGTCTGGTACCGCTGCGTCCGTTTGCGCGCGCCTGCCCCCCACCGCTGAGAATTATCCTATTATTTGGGAGGCACTAGTGCAAAAATATGACGACCCCAGACTACTCGCTAGCTCATACCTTAATCAGTTGTTAAGTTTTAAACCGCTAACCGCTAATAGTGCAACTGGTCTTGAATCATTTTTAAATAATTTCGATACGTCTGTAGAAGCCCTTAGACAACTGAGTCTTGGCGACTTGACTGATTTCATGCTGCTACATCTCGCTCTCCAGAGGCTAGACTCTGAGACTGTCAAGTTATTTGAAATTACGCATCGCAAAGATAAAATACCTACTTACTCAAATCTAATTGAATTTGTAAATGAACAGAGTAAAGTGTTATCGAGATCAGCTGTCCCGATCATCAGTGCACAAGCGCAGCACAAAGCTCGCGGCGCGCGCGCACCCGCGCCCAGCACTCGGCCCGCGCAGACCAAGTCATTTGTAAACACGGACCGGGCGTGTGGTGCAAGCGATCAGAACAAATGCGTTTTGTGTCATCGCGATCAACACGATCATCTGTATCGCTGTTCTCATTTTATGAAAATGACGCCATCTGATAGATATAAATTCATAAAAAATAATTTATATTGCAACAACTGTTTAAGTGTGAGACATAAAACGATGGATTGTATTTCCAAGCACACATGTTCTCATTGTTCGGCCAGACATCATTCACTACTCCATTTTAATCCGCCCGCTAATAACAACAAAAATGTTGAAATAAAACCCGCTCATAAATATTCGCCCGCTAACGCGCCCGCTACCGCTGAAGACCCACGCCACACTGCGCATGGGCATCCATATAATTCTGAGTCTCATACTCGTTCGCCCGCTAAAGACCTTGCGCCCCATTCGAATAAGGTCGAATCTTCTTTAGTCGCTCCCGCTATTGATCCGAATAGTAACGCATCAGTCTGTACTGTTTCATATGATCACGACTCGCACACGATAACAACTGCGTTATTGGCCACCGCTAAAATAAAGGTTCTTGATGCCTTAAACCGCCCCCACTTTGTGAGATGCCTGATTGATCCCGGCTCCCAAAGTGAGTATATCTCCGCTGCGTGTAGTAAGCGCCTATCGCTTCCTATTTCAACTCAGGGCCGCTATTCTAAAGTCCAAGGTATAGGAGGGGCCTCTCAGAAAATTCTGGGAGTGACCTCACTTAGGTTCACTTCCCGCTTCGAGGACGGTCATGAGTACCACATCCAGCCCATGGTAGTAGAGAGTATTACGTCACAACTACCTGACTCGCGCGTCGACGTCAGCGCTCTTCGACACATACGCAACCTACCCATGGCTGACGATGAGTTTTCTGAGCCCGGACCTATTGATCTCCTGCTAGGGGTGAATTTGTATTGCCAAATTCTCCTATCCACTAAGATTGCCGCTAATAATAATTTACCCGCTGCCTTGGAAACTACTTTAGGTTACATCGTTATGGGAAATGCGCCCATTATATCGCCGCGCTCATTGTCGCATACCTTTTGTGCATTCACTAATGACCCGCTACACCAACTCGTGGAAAAGTTCTGGTCCATTGAGGAACCACCTTCCCAGTTGTTTTTAAGTCCTGACGAACAACGCTGTGAAGATATTTATACTTCCACTACTACTCGAAATAAAGATGGCAGTTATGTAGTGAAGCTTCCATTTAAGGATGACCCACAAAAGCTAGGTAACTCCTACATAACCGCGAAGAAAAGGTTTTCATGCCTTGAGAGGAAGTTTTTACGATCACCAGACTTACATAAAAAATATAATGAAATAATTTCTGATTATCTCGACAAAGGTATTTTAACGCGCGTTTCTGCTAACGATTGTATTTCGCCGGGTTACTATCTGCCGCACCAACCCGTAGTTCGGGACGATAAGTCCACGACTAAGGTCCGCATCGTTTTAGATGGCAGCGCTTCGACTGATTCAGGACTGTCTCTAAACGATATTTTGTACAAGGGCTGCAATTTGCAAGCTAACATATTCAACATTTTGTTAAATGTTCGCATACATCGAATCGCCTTTTTTGCTGATGTTAGGATGATGTACTTATGTATATATACGCACCCTGCGCACCGTTGTTACCAACGGATCCTATATCGGTTCTCACCGCACGATTTATTGGAAACCTTTCAGTTTGAGCGTGTCAGCTTTGGTCTCCGGTCTTCACCTATGTTGGCGCTGCGTACTTTACGTCAACTAGCGCAAGATGAGAGACAAAGATGGCCTATAGCTGCTGACGTCATCACTAGGGACGTATATATGGATGACCTGGCGTCTTCTGCTTCTTCTGTAGATCAAGCAGTCAAGACTGCACAGGAATTGATTCAGATGTTAAAGGCTGGTGGGTTTGACTTAGTCAAATGGACTAGCAACTCTTCCGAGCTGCTGGAACACATACCCGTTTTGCATAGGCAGTCTGAATCAATTTCATTCGATGACGATGACACGTTCAAGATATTAGGGCTACGCTGGCTCCCCGCATCCGATAATTTTACATTTTTAACTTCAGTCCCGCCATCCGCTGTTACTAAACGCTCTATCTTATCCATGACCGCTCGTCTGTACGATGTCTTAGGACTAGTCGGACCCGTCATTCTATACGCAAAACTGATAATCAGGGAACTGTGGCTTTTGCACATCAATTGGGATGACCAGCTACCCTGTGATATCACCAACTTATGGCAAAGATATCTATCTGAGCTACCGCTAATTTCGCAACTCAAGTTTTCTCGTCATGTGGGTATTGAGGAAAACGATTCAAATATCTCGTTAATCGCATTTTCGGACGCAAGCGAAAAGGCATATGGCTGTGTTATTTACCTACACGTGTCTAATGGTGACCAGCCACCTTTAATATCGCTCCTATGCTCCAAGTCCCGCGTCGCATCAGCTAAACTAACCATCACGTTGGCTCGGCTTGAGTTAAACGGCCTAGTGCTTCTCGCTAAGCTAGTGCGCGCCGTTTATGATTCGCTAACCGGACGCTGTCACATTGATAACGTTTTCATATTTTCTGACTCGACCGTAGCCCTATGTTGGGTAACTTCTTCTCCGCATAAGTTTCATACTTACGTCGCAAACCGCATATCAGACTTTCAGTCTACGTCGCCATCGCAAAACGTATATCACGTCGCAGGAGTTGAGAACCCTGCTGACTTAGTATCCCGCGGGTTATTGCCCTCACAGATATTAAATAATAAATTGTGGCTCCAGGGACCCCCTTGGATGTCCTCGCCGCTGGTAGATTGGCCAGTTGAGATTTTCTCTCCCTCTCAAAATCTATTACCTGAAGAGAAAACTGTGTCTCATGTCACGGTGGTGAAGGAAGAGAATCTACTACTAACTTTAGGTTCCAAGTTTTCATCTTGGCTAAAGTTTCAAAGATCCACAGTTTTCGTACTTCGCTTTTTGAAAGTGCACCCTCGCAATGACGTTATCACTGCTGAGGATCTAGACACCGCTGAGACCAAAATTATTCAAGCTGTTCAGCAAAGTCATTTCGCTAGTGACATACGGAATATTCAGAAGAACAAGCCGTGTTCTACCGCTTTAAGGAAGCTATCTCCATTCATCTCCAATGAAATCGCACGAGTCGGAGGGCGACTCGCATACTCTAGTCTGGATTATAATCAGAAACACCCCGCTCTAATGCCTAAAAACGGGCACATCGCTGAACTAATTGTAGATTGGTACCACCGTGAAAATAGTCACGCTGGCCCGCAATTACTAATGTCAATATTGCGCCAAAAATATTGGTTCCTATCTGCTAGGCGCCTAGTGCGCAACCGCATTCACAAATGCGTTCGTTGTTTTAGGCTCAACCCTAAACCTACGTTCCCCGCTATGTCAGATTTACCCCGCTGTCGCGTAGAACCTTGCAAAGCTTTTACACACACAGGTGTCGATTACGCTGGCCCGCTATATATCACAACGACTAGAAAGCGAGGTGTACGTAGCCAAAAGGCTTATCTCTGTGTCTTTGTGTGTCTAGTTACCAAAGCTGTTCACATAGAACTAGCATCGGATCTCAGTTCCGCTACCTTCTTGGACGCGTTCAAACGCTTCTTATCTAGGCGTGGTCCATGCTACTTTGTATACAGCGACAACGGCACCAATTTTATCGCATCGCAATCTTACTTAAAGGAATTATTTGAATTCTTAAAATCTGACGAATACTATCAAACGTTTAATAACGAACTCGCTAAACACGAGATCACCTGGAAGAGATCGCCACCCCTAGGAAGTCACTTCGGCGGAATTTGGGAAGCAAACATAAAGAGTATCAAGTCTCTTCTCTTCCGCGTGATCGGAAAGCAGATCCTCACCTATGAGGAGATGCTTACGGTGCTTAACCAGATCGAAGCTGTACTGAACAGCCGACCTCTGTACGTTCTGAGCTCTGACCCTTCGGAGCCGACCGCCTTGACACCGTCGCACTTTCTTTCAACTAAACCGCTACTTTTCTTACCCTCAGCTGATGTGAGTGGAGAACGATCAAATCTTTTATCTCGTCATTCTTTGATGGACTCTCTAGTCCAAACATTCTGGAAGCGATTCAAGAATGAATACCTCCATAATTTGCAAATGCGTGAAAAGTGGAACACCGCTAGTAATCCACTCACAGTAGGCACTATCGTTCTTTTGAACAACGAAAACGCACCTCCACTGTCTTGGAAAATCGGGAAAATTTCCGAGGTTTTCCCCGGTAAAGATGGTAGAGTTCGTTGTGCGCGAGTAGAAACCTGTGATAGTTCGTATGTCAGGCCGACGACAAAGTTGTCGCCTCTCCCTATACAGTAGGGTGACCATACCGCTATGTATTTTTCGGATATTTTTATCCAACTCCGCTATTTTTTATTTTTCCGCAATATTACTTGTTTATCATTCGCTAACCGCTATTATTATTAATTTTAACCGCCATGATATTCTTATTCCTTTCGCTTTGAAGGAGTACTTCAAGGGGGGGAAGATGGTGGATATTCATCCATTAGTTACCAACAAATGCAGTTGTAACGGCCAATCCTCTTCCTTTCTCCTTTCCGCATGCACGCACGCATATAGCCGTCTCAGTTTGACGGCCGAGACACACCGCATCGCACCGAAGACATCTTCGGGCCCCGCCATTTCAAAATCAGAAGCAAATTGACTCTCGTGTGAATCGGATCGTGCGAGCGAACTTCCAAATTATCAACGCTATTTTGTGTACCTTTCTCTAATACGTGTGTGACCCAAGAAGAGACTAGACCAGGTGTTAGTGTCATCACCAAATTGAACATTACTGTGTACGTGGTGCCAGGTCAACGCCTGATCTTGGCGCGGAGTGTTCCCCAGGACCTTCGGAGACAACAGGTACGTCGTGCATGCTCCTTCCTTTGTAGCTGCTGTACTTATGTCCTGTGCCTTACCACCTGCAGCAGTGAGTTCTCCCTACCGAAGACCTGTGCAACTGCATAGGTATTCAAACCGCAAACCTATTCTACAGTCCATTAAATCGAATAAAAGCACCCCACGCTTTTAAAAAAAAAAAAAACTGATTGATTGTTCGATCTTCTACAACTGTAATATAAACTCTTTGAAATTGAAAATTATTTTCTATTTTTTAGTTCGGTTAGCTATAAAAGAGTTTTTTTTTTTTTTTTAAATATCATTTTTAATTTCATTTAAACATACATTGGTTCCTTATAGTTTGGTCGTTAAGGTCTCCCCTTTAATGTCATTGCCTTCATCATTATCATCATCATTAGGCCTTTAGACGTCCGTGTTGGACGAGCCCCCACCCCACAGAATACAAAGGGAGGAATTGAGGAATCGCCTTTTAAAATCTCCTCGCTTGGCCGGCGGATTGGTGATCGCAGTATTGGTGTTGAGTGCTCAGGTGTATGCTACTCCATACCCTGGTAGAACCCTTAAGTCGTGTTATACAAAATACAGAGGAGGAAATTGAGGGGGTCTGTTTTTAGGCCGGACACACCACGTCATTGGCACAGGCAATCCATTTTCATTCAATTTTTACCTATAAGAATCGTTACTTCATGACCGTAGAGCATTGCAGGCCTCCGTACCAGAGTGCTCGATGTTCATGACAGCCCTACCATTGTTTCACTTGTAGCATAAAAATTGTATTATCAATACGTATTGTAAACCCAATTGATCAGAAGTTTCGAAATGGTTTCGGACAAAGTTTTGTTTCAGCAAATATTGTTTTTGAATTATGAGTGTTTGAAACAGAAACAGGAACTTGTGTTTATGCTCACTGCCATGGCGGTAGTATCTTGTGTTTATGCTCACTGCCATGGCGGTAGTATCTTGTGTTTATGCTCACTGCCATGGCGGTAGTATCTTGTGTTTATGCTCACTGCCATGGCGGTAGTATCTTGTGTTTATGCTCACTGCCATGGCGGTAGTATCTTGTGTTTATGCTCACTGCCATGGCGGTAGTATCTTGTGTTTATGCTCACTGCCATGGCGGTAGTATCTTGTGTTTATGCTCACTGCCATGGCGGTAGTATCTTGTGTTTATGCTCACTGCCATGGCGGTAGTATCTTGTGTTTATGCTCACTGCCATGGCGGTAGTATCTTGTGTTTATGCTCACTGCCATGGCGGTAGTATCTTGTGTTTATGCTCACTGCCATGGCGGTAGTATCTTGTGTTTATGCTCACTGCCATGGCGGTAGTATCTTGTGTTTATGCTCACTGCCATGGCGGTAGTATCTTGTGTTTATGCTCACTGCCATGGCGGTAGTATCTTGTGTTTATGCTCACTGCCATGGCGGTAGTATCTTTCGATTTGCTAAACATCTGCTGAAAGTCAAAGGGCGTCTTTCACGATCTTCAAGTTAGGCTGTGACATCATTGAATATTTTTTTGATTGCATGAGTGACGGAACACGCAGGTAACCTCTGCCTCTAACAATGCATTATCACATAGGTCACGTCTTCACGACGCGCTTTATGCGGCCAACGTTATCTGGAAGATATCACTATAACAATATAACCGCCCATCGTACTTCAATACTTTTTTTTAATTCCATTATTATACATTTGTTTACAGAAATAATAATACCACTAATACAAGTAGGTACGTTCGCAATTTAATTTAACTTGATTGTTCTTAATGTGTTAATTTTTATGTGGTGTGCAATAAAGTGTTATCTATCTATCTACACTTCTGGACACATCTATTGGCCCACCTTGCATTTTCAGTTTCGTTTAGTCCTAGCTAAAAATGTATATCAGGTCGAGCAAAAAGTTTTTATACAGTTTTGAACCAAGCACATTCATAATTTTATTCAATGGTCTTTTTTTAAGTTTCGAACTCAGAATTTAAAGAAACAAAAGACAATTTGGAGCCTGTTCGTTGATATCAAACAATTGAATACTAAGAAAACTTGATTTTATTGGTTTACTTGGATTTAATTCTTGAAAGTGTGATTTTTTTCTTTGGTTTTGCAACAAACATTACTTATTCTTAACATTAAGGTGAGGTTCTATCAATAATCTATGGATACTTCGCCTGAAGTCGCCGCCCAAGCTGTGGCACTTATCCAGGCCGGACACAGCCAAATAAATGTGAGTGCTCAACTTAATTTAAGTCGATCTGCGTTCCGAAATGTTTATCGGAGGTACCTAGAGACTGGCGGCTTTGTTCGTCGCCAAGGAAGGCCACGATCTCGGGTCACAACTGAAAGGCAGGATCGATTCATCGTGACGACCAGCTTGAGAAATCGTCACCTTACCTCCATTGAGATACAAAACCAACTTCGCGACTTCCACGGAGTATCTGTGAGCGCTCGAACTGTTCGGAGAAGGTTAAAAGAACGCGATATGGTACCACACAAGCCAGCTAATGGCCCCAAACTAACGCGAGCCCACCGAACAGCGCGTCTTCATTTCGTGCGCACTCATTTAAATTGGACTCAGCAGCATTGGAGCCGTGTTCTCTTTTCTGATGAGTTTAAAATTGCGTTACATGGCAATGATGGAAGGAAGAAGGTCTACCGACGTAAGGGATAGCGTTTTGCACAATGCTGCTTTGAAGAGAGGGTTGCTTATGGCGGTGGCTCATGGACTGTCTGGGGCGGTATATCCGCGAGCGGCAAAACTCAACTTGAGGTTATTACGGGACCACGGCTGCCAACATTAAATGCTGAAAGGTACATTCGTGAGTGCTTAGAACTTCACGTGATGCCATACGTGGACCATGTGGGCCCAAATTTCCTTTTTATGCATGATAATGCAAGAGCCCATACGGCCGGCATCGTCACGGAATATCTTCGGGATGTGAACATCACAGTTATGGACTGGCCAGCCAGAAGCCCAGACATGAACCCGATTGAGCACATGTGGGACAAGCTAAAAAGACGTGTTAGGGCTCGTCAGCCAGTTGCCCAGACGATGCAGGAGTTGAAAACTGCCATAGAAGAGGAATGGGAGATGATCCCTCAAAATTTCATAGAGCGGTTGATAAACTCTATGCCTAATCGTATGAGAGCTGTCGTAGATGCCCATGGAGGCAACACGCGTTATTAAATTAATCCTTTATTTGATAAAACATGTTTTTTAATCAAAAATCAACTGCCTTCATCAAGGCGCATACCCGACTTGTTAGGCGTAGCTCCATGTTGTGTGGTATTCTGAATTCAAAATTTAAAACAATACGATCGAAAAAGATGGTAAAATGTATCAGGTTTAAAACTGCATCAATAGTTTTTGTTCAATCTAGCAATCATATTAAAGTAGGGGCCATAGAAACCTAAACTCTAAGGTGGGCCAATAGATGTGTCCAGAAGTGTATATATGCGGCATTGCACTGCGCCCACCACCCTGAAACATAAAGATGAAAAGTCTCACGTGCGTGTAATTTCACCGGCACCCATACCTTTCAATCCGGAACACAGCAATTTGAGCGCTACTGCTTTGCAGCAGCAATAGGTATGGTGGTATTACTTCTCCGGATGAACTCTTTCACAAAAAAACTCTTCTACTATGAACAAAAACGTTTTGTGAGGAGTATTTTTAAGAGCTATAATATTAATTAACTCCCTTTTCCACTTTCTTTTCATTCCTTGCTCTCTATTTATCACTATTAATTATGCGCCTTATTTATAAACGCAACAAATTCGAGTAAAAGTATTATAACGTAGCGTTCTTAACATTCTCAAGGGGAAACTCTTTCAGTATTTTAATCCTACCCAAGGAACAGAGCAATATTTATCACAGGGGCATTAAATAAGGGTTATAATGGAATAACAAATGCCTTGCCGCTGCCGGGCGACACGGAAGCGTACCTATATTACGGCTCCTTGAAACCTTCAGTTAAAATAATTAACTTTAAAATTACAAAGTTAAATGTTGTATGCGACCTGAGGACATCATGAATGAAATAGGTAATTTTCTCAGAAGATTTAGCATGGTGCTATTTCCCGGTCTCGGAGGCTATGTAAGCCCTTAAAATTACCATAATTCCCGTAGTTTAAACTTTTAGTATATATAAAGTAACACAACACCCAACAGTCACATACTTAGTCCTGATCCCACACTAGGATTCCCTCTGTCTTGGGTATCAGGAACTACAAGAACCATGGTACTAAAACCCCCAGACCTGGAACAATAGATAATACAAACATTTGTCCCGCAGCGGGAATTGAATCTGCAAACAGCCATGGCATGTCAGCCAGCTACTCGTTCGCCGCGCCACAGAGGTCGTCAAGAACAAAGGTCATATAGGTCTCATACACTTATTTTAAGCCGTTAGACTTAAGCTGTTGGTCGAGGCATTATAATAATATAATGCGTTGGGATAGCCGTAACATCACGCTTGGCGGATTGGTGATAGCAATACCGGTGTTCATGACTCAGGTGGATGCTGCTGCACATCTCCTTGTATAATCCTTTGTTGGCTTTTAGGGGTTTATTGTTACGTCGGACACACCACAGCATAGTTTAAGTTTGGGCAGACTATGTATCTAAGAAAAAAAAATACAAACTTTTTTAGAACATAGGTCTAATGAAATTAAAATTATTTGCTAGGGTTGTACAGTATTTCTATTCATTATGTTTCCACATCTTTGAGGACATCGACTTATTCACGGCAAATATCACCATACAAAATGTAGGTTGTGATCTCTCAAAACATCGGTTTTTTTTATTGGCGTTTCACAGCTTGCCATTATCAAGTATTTATTGTATTAATTTGCAACGTTATACTCTTTTCAAGTCACCAAAGTCTCATTGAAGTCATGTTTTAGTAAAACGGTGGGAGTTTTACTAAAACTTGGGTAGACAATTTCCACCAATTGGAAAAACCACGCAATACACTTTCATTTCATTTCACTACACTTGTGCTCTTTAAACGAGCTACACTGGTTAAAATGCCATCGAAATTACACAAAATAACTAAAAAACACAGAAATAAAATAACACAAATGAAATAAAATAAAAGTAGACGACGTCTATTTTCGAAAATGGCATTAAGAGTCTTCCTCTCAGGCATTATTATAGAATAATAAATACCTCGGGCATTATATTCTAACCATAAAACCCATTTCTTCATAAAGGTTTGTTTATGCTAGGCCGAGCCGGGACCGAGACGGACCCGAGACTTGGGCGAGTTTTTGTTGTAAAATACGTTTTTCAATACAAGCTTTTATAAAATTAGTAATCGGCGCCGTATGGTGATCAAAAAAAGTCTAAACACGAGCAGTATTTTTTTTTTTTTTTTTTTTCGGGGAGTTCCGTTGTCCATCTTCCATCTCCATCGTCAGATCAGCTTGCTGTCACCATTATTGTATTATTATAGGAACTTGGCAGATATGCAAAATTACAACTATATCGGATGTCGAGAAGTGATTCTAATTCATATTGCAAGATTTGACTTAAACAAACATACATTTCCGTCTCCATCATCAGATCAGCTCATTGTCACCATAATAGTGGTCATTGAAACTTGACAGTTATGCAAAATTACAGCTCAATCGGATATCGAAAAGTGTACCTAATTCAGCTTGCAAGATTTGACCTTAACAAACATACATTTCACATAAAAGCTTGTATTTAAACTACTTCAATAAAATGTTCGTACCATTTTACATCCCAACCTCGTCCACGTCACGGTACGGACCCGGCTCGGCCTAGCATAAATAATCTTTTAACCAGGCATGGCAACCCTGGCTGATTGGCAGTATGAAGGTTTTTGTGGAAACACGTATCCATTTTTTTAACTAATTACTGTGAGAGGGAAAGTTCAAAGAAAATAATGAATATCATACGACAAATACACGAGTTCTAGTGAATTTTAAAAAACTCGTGCCAAAACCTCAGGCCTCTGGAAACCTGTTCTCTACATTTTGATATCTTCTGGGAGTTTTCCCAGAAACTAAAACACTGTCTGTCAGTATGTCTACATGGCAACGCTGATTTATTAAAATTAGACGTGAAACTACGAAATAAGTGAGTTCTAGTGAATTTTAAGGGCATGTATTAACATGACCATTGAAAAAAATATGAGTGGTCATCTTTTTTTTAATGATTGATGATTGATTCTTTGGGACTTAAAATACATGAAACTAATCTATATTTTAATCTGTATTGAGCTACGCAAAAAAAAAAACTAATACATTTTGATTGATTTTAGTTTGCTTGGGTATTAGCGTACAGGTGTCGATTCTGGTTTGCTGCGGGCCCTACCAGGCCACGCTCGCCTTCAGCTCGCTCGTAGCTCATGTGGTGATTACTGTTCTCTAGTGTTTTAAATCCATGTTGGACTGTCACTCATTTTGAAGTATGATAATCGTTAATTTTGAAGTATCATTAACGATACAAGAAAAGGCCAATTAGAGGATGATGGTCAAAATGAGGATCAATTATTATTTTTGGTCCACATTTACAATAGATGCATTTTACTCGTATTTCTAGTGGATCCCAATTAGGTATAAAGTGTTTAAACCACACGTCCATTCTCTTGGAAATTATTCTCTACATTTTGATGTCGTTTATTTCTGGGATTTTTCCCGAAAACTGAAACACGTGAAAAGCCTGCCTTCACGGCAACACTGAATTGTTAAAATAAGACGTAAAGTTTGAACAAAAAGTGGGTTACTATATTATTTTGAAACTAAATTTAATTTAAAATTAATTTCAATTCTATTTAGAGGGAAAATGTTCATTACAGACAATTTATACTGATCCCTGGAGGAACATTTAATTTAATGGTTCTAGTAAAGACATTATGCCTAAAATGGCTGTTTCAGGGCTTTCAAGTCGTTTAAATGTGCTTGGTTTTCATAGTTTCAGAGACTGTCTTTTGGCCAAGGGCTTTTACCAGACTTAAGATCTACTGCAAACAATACAATCTCCAAACTAGGTAGGTACCTAGGTACTTCACTTACCGATGTTGTTCTAACAAACGTGTTCTTTAAACTGCGCCGCGCCGATGGATTACAGTTGACGGTTGGGGTGTAGATAAGGGGACACTGAGGAAAAAGACAGTTTTTTTTTTTTTTTTGCCTATCGTGTTGCCTTTTTCTTAGGCATCAATCAATGTTAAATGCATTTTTTCCATAGAACATACCGTTTTTGAGATATAAAGTCTGTAAAAATTATCTGTTCTCTAGTGTTTTAAATCCATGTTGACAGTCCAACATGGATTTAAAACACTAGAGAACAGTGATCACCACGTGAGCTGCGAACGAGCCGAAGGCTCAAGATCGTTCGTTGTATTTGGAGGCCTATGTCTACAGGTTGATGATGATGATGATATGATCAAACAGTTGACAAAAAGTTTTCTACATATCGCGTCGTGGCTCGTGGGGACAACTATTAGGTAATCTCTATACGGGTCCGGGCCCGGCTTTGTGAGCCCATCGACCGTTGCGATTGCACCGGATTACGCCGATTCAAAATTCCCATAGTACAGATAGAAAATTGAATAGAAACGTTATATGGGATGGACTGTCGACTTTTGTGTTACTAGCATTATTCTCTTTGCTTTTGTGATGTTGGAGTGTGTTGGACAAACCGGTGAAATATGTTCCTTCTTGTGCATGTATTGTGAGCCTGGCATTTAGGTAAAATTGCAATACTTTTCGATAGTTCGGCCGTTTTTAAAGTCAAAAGTCATATAAATGAAAACAGTATTGAGAAAAAGAGGCCATAGTGTATATATTATGTCTGTCATAGCTCCGGAACAGTGTGTTACTTTTTGTATGGAAAATAGTGTTTAGGAGAAAATATAAATAAATAAATGATAAAATAATAATAGGAAATAGTGTTTACTATTTGTTCTAGCAATGTTTTTAAAAGGGAAATCATGCGTTTTTGCATCACCTTCAGTTCAACCTTCAGCTTCAACCGTTTTTTTTATTTCGACATCAGTTTAGACTTCAAGCTAAGTCTAATAATGACTTAAGTCTAATGATGGCCAACATGGAATATACCTACTAGATCTAGGGTACTATTGAAGCTAAATTTTCATGTTTCAGTTCAAAATTCAAATTAAGACGACATAGCATATGTTTACCCCCCACTTCAGGTTCTGATGATGACCAGCATAGGATGAACAGGATCTAGGGTACATCTAATGCTGTAACTCCTTTTACAGTTCACTATGGCGCAATTAAGCATTTTTCTATTAACATCCGACGTGCTATCACGAAGACGGCCGAGAGCGAACTGATTTGAGCTTTGCTTAGCTTTAGCTTTCGGACAGGCAAAGTGACACGCAAGCTAGGTGCACTTACGGTGTCTATCTTCATATATGGTCTATGGTCTATGGCTGGCTCATTGCCGATACATATAATATAACATAACATAACACCCAACAGTCGCATACATAGTCCTGAACCCACACTAGGATTCCCTGTGTCGTGGGATCAGAAACTATGAGTACCATGGTACCATAACACCCAGACCAGGAACAAATATTTACAGATCATACAACCATTTGTCCCGCAGCGGGAATCGAACCCACAACCTTTCGCATCTCAGCCGGCTACTCGCACGACGCGCTGCAGAGGTCTTCAAAATAATACATACAAACCATACATAAACCAACATCCTAGCTAGGTACCTAGCTATTGGGATTGTATTGATCAAAAAGGGCCGTTATTTTTTCTACCTTCTGAAAATGTCTACCTGTAACCGTATCCGGCAGGTAAACAAAAGTCAAACAGGACAAATTAAAATGACAGAGTTACAAATCCACTGGTTAATGTAATCTAATTTAAAATTAATCTGCAAGATGAAAAGGCCGGGTGACCGGGTCGTACGAAACCGTCCTACAAAATGGTCGCACAAAATTGAGATGTTTCGGAATGCTTGCAAATTTCATTAGGGACAAGTCTACCGTGAACAGTATTTAAAAAGAAGGCTTTGTTGGTTGATCTATTGAAGGCAGTTGAGGTTCAATCTTGGATAAACTTTATAAAACGAAGATTGAAATCAGGAAAATCCTCTTTTTGCGAATTAAAGTACCTAAAGTCAACTCGTACCTACCTTCCGTAGGTATTTGAACAGTAAGGTTTATTATTATCATCATCGGCCAACAGAAGTATACCTACGTCTGTATATAAATGCCTCCTCATAGAATGCTATGGTGAACAGACTGTGTACTTCGCGTGTCTTTCATCGGTGCCGGGCACCGATCAACGCTCAGTCGTGATCATACCATAATGCGCTCATGTAACTCTAGAAATTGCCTCATTGCGCCATAATTAATTGTTCAAATTCCACAAAAACAGTAATCGAGTAAATGGGGATGTTTCCTTTCAAAAGTAATTTTCTTTTAAAATTCGCCTAACTTAATTTACAATCAATTATTATCAATTTAGAGTGTCGTTTCTCTAAAATAATTGAAAAGATAGTTTATTTCCCAAGGACGTCACCCATTGCGGCTTCAACTTTACATAGTACATAGGGCATTTTATTCATAGCCCGCAATGGAGAGTGAAGCAAACGATTCTTTCGCATACATTCAAGTTGCATGTTGCATTCATTCATTCATTTTGCATCCGTAGGTATAGTACAGGCAAATTAGGTGATTTTTAGCAAAAGTGTGGAAGTAATTAGATGTAGTCACAAAACCTTTTCTAATTGTTTTGTTTGGCTTGAAAATCACCTCTAATATAACTTTCAGCAAATTCACCCCCCCGGAACAGGGTGAAATAGGGTGAAAACCTTATAATACCCGTAACTTAATGGGGAAAATAGATGTAGTCGGTGCAATTTGGCATACACTTAAGACCGTTATGATCTACATTTGCACCAAGTATTTTTTTAATCTGACTTACGGAACATACGAAAAAAAAAACATTTCTAAAAAAATCTTTTTTTCTGTATTGCGGCTCGGGGGAAATTGAAGTAGTCGGTGCAAATTGACAGAATTACCAGAAAAATGGGCCGAATAAATTACCAGGTTTGCACCTGGGTACCTCACACGGAAGTCACTTTTTCCATATTTTATTGTCGCTCTACTTCGGGGAAATTTCAGGCAATTCTGGAATTTCACTTAAACTTATTCATTTGATTAGTACTACATTCGCCAGCCATTTAATACTGGAATTTATATACCGAACATGCATTTTTTAAGTATTATATATGTAAGTTCAGTGCGGTGCTAAGAAACTAATATATATACTGTGGCGCTACACTGCTAACACTGTCCCCCGACCGCGGGGTGCATCCGTATTGATCCCAGAAAATCATCCCACGAGCTGAAAGTAATAATAATTATTCCGGATTCATACAATTAATATTCATTTCATTTTTAGAGTCCGTATTTATCCCACCTAGAAATACCTACACCTAAAACGAGAAAAGTAACGTCAGCAAAAAAATATGTTATTATGGAACATCTATTTATTTCATAAAATTTTTGGTATAAAATAATCAACAAAGTAATAATATATACAGAGTGTCCCAAAAAGTAGTCTCAAGCCGAAGTCCAAAGAAAGGTTACCCCCAGAGATAACCGAATCACCCCCATTTCGCGATTTTTAGTAGTTTTCGAGTTATGTGTTTTTAAGACAATCGGAGCTCTTACACTTTTTTGGCCATTGGGACTCGATTCGTTGGGGTAGAGTCCTGTTTTTTTGTTGTAAATAAGCTAAATACTAGGGCTACCTTGTCTGATAGCATTTACATCAATAGCACCTACTATTGCATTAAAATAAAAATAAAAATATGAAGATATATTTTTTTTTTGCCTAAACTCTTACTTTCAATGAACGTTTAAAAAAAAGTCACATAATCTTTTTCATCCAAACCTATCTTTAAAACATGGCTGATGTGACAGCTATTAGTCATGTAACCTTGTTCCAGATTCTTGCACAGGATCATAAAAACACTCAATTTAATAAAAGTTAGTTCAATTTAAGAAAATGTTCTGCAAGTCGGAATTAAAAAGAAATGTGACAGTCTAAAGATTGTATTGCACATAAGCAATAGTAAAACAACCCATCTTTGTTGTTCAAGGACATTATTTTCTACATACGAGGCAGAAACCTGCGACAGATGGTGGGCCCATTCCAACTGCCAGATCGCCTAAATGGCTAGTCATACTTGAACTTTTTAAGAGAAGATTTAAATGGATAATCCACAGACATCATTTTACTAACACGCCGAAACATGACTTTTTAAAACGACGGCGCACCATGTCACTTTGCGTTAAAAGTTAGACAATATCTTAATGACAGGTTTTTTTTAATACTACTAAGAATGACTGAACAAGCAGATGGTCCACCTGATGATAAGCGGTACTCTCTTCCTATGAACAGTGCATTATCACATAGGTCACGCCCTCCTAGGACGCGCCCTATGTGACATTGCACTGCACCCGCCACCCTGAGACATAAAGATGAAAAGTCTCATGTGACTGTAACTTCACTGGCACGCACCCATACCCTTCAAACCGGAACACAGCAATGCGAGCACTACTGGTTTGCGGCAGAAATAGGTATGGTGGTAGTGCTTTCCCGGACGAAGTATTTCACAAAAAAGCTCTACTACTACTAACAAAATGCGATACTTGGTGATAAATGGATTGGCCGAGGCGGGCATATCGCATGGCCCCCACGATCTCTCGACTTAAACCCCATTGACTTTTTTGTTTGGGGATATTATAAAGAGATTGTTTACTCTCGAGAGTGCCGAAATGTGGAAGAATTGCGAAAAAGGTTGACCCAGGCAGAAGCAACAATTCAAAAGCAACAGAATCGCTTTTCTACGCTTTAAAGATAATTTTTTTAGACGATGCTGATTATGTATTGTGCAAGAAGGTCGCCATTTCGAAAATTTACTGTGATGATTCACTGAATACATGCAATGCTGAAAGTTATTATTTAGTTTTATTTAAGATTTAACTTAATCTTAAAAACCAGAATTTCGCATTCAACTGTTTAAATTGAATATCATGAATGATCCCGTAAAAGAATCTCAATCAAATTTACATGATAAATAGCTGACATAATGACCAAGTTTTTAAGATAGGTTTGGAAGAAAATGTTTATGTGGTTTTACTTTTAAAATGTCCTTAGAATGTAAGGGACTAAACAGAATTTTTAATTTTTCCATATTTTTAATTTTATTTCAATGCAATGGTTCGTGCTGTGGATGTAAATGCTTTTTTTTTGTTACTGTTTCGATTACTTTAAAAACCGATATCTGAGGTTTACTGTCATCACAAACAAAAATAAGTATAAAACGTTTAAAAAAAAGAGGAAGCCATTTTTAAAATATTTTTTAAGGAAAATCACGGACTAGTGGAGAAATCGTTTCAGAGAATCAGAATTATACAATTATTTATAACATAAGCTTTTAGGTAACATCAATATCCTATACAACGAGCAAAGATTCGTATATTATATAAATATTTTTAATGGCACGAGAGGCAATTGAGATTACTATATACAGAAATTTCAATAGAGAAGATGGTTTTCAATTATCTGGAGTATGGAAGCCTGTGGTGAGAATGTGTAAAAATCAAAAAAGTGTGGTACCTGCTACGCGACCGGATACCGATAGTGTTGTGTGTCGAGTTGGTGTGAAGTGTGACATTGAAACCGATGGTAGTGGTATCGTTCATAATAAAAGAGTGAGAAAGAGGGTAGATTGATATATCTGCCAGTAACATCTACTCGCAAAGACATTAGTTAGTTCTCCCGTCATCAGATACGATTAGAATATGATTTAAAAATAGTTTTTATTGCACTTAATCCAACCTAATACCGAATTTGTGCAATTTATAAATAAAATGTGCAATTTCTAAATAAATAACGAAATTCCGATATTAATATCGGAATGCCAATATTGATATTTAATATCGGAAATCAGTATAGGAATTGAAAACCTTCCGATATTACATGCCCTAAACGTGACAAACAAGCAGACCGCCCGCCTGATGTAAAGCAGTCACCGCCGCCTATGGACAACACCCACGGTATTGCAAACGCGCTGCCTACCATTAAGAGCCCTATTGATATTTCTCTTGAACTTACCCATCTGCAGATATTTGTTCAGGATGTTATTAATGTTATGTTATATGTTTTCGTTGGTTATTTTCTATGTATAATAAAAAATATCTATCTATGTAATGTATTGTATTAAAGTATATCAGTTATCTAGAACCTATAACACAAGCTCTGCTTAGCTTGGGGCTAGATAATGTTGTGTGAACTGTCCAGCATTATTTATTTATTAAATATTTATTTATGATGGTGACAGCGAGCTGATCTGATGATGGAGACTAAAGGTGGACAACGGAACTCCTCGATGGATGATAGTAGATCACTGGAAAAACTGTAGAGGTTATTTATTTTGACTTCTTTGCTTGTATCCCAAAAGTTACACAGTCTAAAATAAAATTAAAACTAGTTTTGAAACGTCTATGATTGTTTCACTTTTTTACCATTTCTTTGGCCCCAATATCTTCTACAACCCCCGAACCAATTTAGCTCATAACCTTACACAAATTTTACTAATACTATATACCCATCTACCAAATTTTATAAAGAATACTAGTTTTATAAAGAATATATCAACAGTTCGCAAGTTATCTTCAGACAAACATACAAACATACGAACGCCAATTATTAATAATTTGCATCCAACAAAAATATATGAAAATGATAGTAAGGCATTTTTCTGTCTGACCGTACTAATATCCATTGTTAAAGGTCGTGGCTTGGTATGAATCCGGACTACATTTTGCGATTAATATGGACAAATATACAATTTTATTATTCGTGGGATGAATACGGGCTACATTTTGGTATGAATCTGCACCCCACCCACGCCGTTGATTTCTTATTAAGATATATTATTAAGAAGTACTTCCGGTACGAAATTTGTGTTTTTTTTTACGTGCGAATGTGGTAAACTGATAGTATATACCATAATAAAATTTGCACGACTACATAAGTTTCCCCCGAAGTACTATTTACAAAAAAAGAAAAAAAACTATGTTCCGTAAATCGCTGAGGTGTGCAAAACTAATATAGTGTTTATAATACTTATAGAAACCTTATGTAAGTTTGCACCGAGTACATAAATTTCCCCCGAGCCGCAAACTAAAAAAAACAAATTCACAGTGTTTCCCACTATGCACGTAGTATAAATTAAAATCCATAACGCACTAAGACTGTCTCTATAAGTAATTGAACTTGCACTTAACACTTTTTTGTTTTTTCAAAAGTTACAATTTTTCAAAGTTTGTACCTAATATTTAAAAGCCTTCCGTATGCGCCAGAAACGGTGCAAACCTGGGATAAGCTTCTTTTCGTGTCATCTATCGATTCCATAAGAATCCACGACTACTCGACTTAGGGCAACACTTTTTGCTAATTTGCCTGTACTATGTATGTAATTTGTATGAAAAAAAACTATTATACACGCACGCTACACGCTTGGTTTTCATAGATAGTGAGGGTGCTTGTGGTGGATACTCACTCTTGCGGCGCGAAATTATTATTAATTGGTGTTTTTTGCCCATTACAGCTCATCAACACTTATTCAGATAGCTAAAGTTGATTTCGAGAGAACAAGGAGACTTAACACACATGTTTTAATTGATAGTATCTCATAAATATCATCAGTTTAGCTACGGTACCCCTAAACAAGTAATTAATTTTGTAAAAATTAAATAAACCCTTAACGCAATGAAACGGCTGAACCGATTTTGATCAAACATAGCTAAGAACACTCCCGACAAATTCACCTTTCAAACAAAAAAAACAATAAACTAAATCGTTTCATCCGTTCGGGAGCTACGATGTCACAGACACACACACATACACACACACACACACAACTCAAACACACACACACACACACACACACACACACATACACAGACACGTCAAACTTATAACACTCCTTCGTTTATGCGTCAGGGGTTAAAAAAAAACACTGTAAAAATGTGTTTGCGTAAACTGATGATATTTATGAGGTACTCTATCAATTAAAACATGTATGTAAGTCTCCTAGTTCTCGCGAAATCAACTTTCGCTATCGGAAGAAGTGTTGATGAGCAAAATATACCAAAAAAATTGAATTTCGCGCCGCCATTGTGAGCATGTGTGTGCGACTGACTTCCTGCGATCATTACTCGTACAATGTCATTAGTCCATCGAGTGGGGCCGACTTACACTGCATTCCGGTTCATCGTTGCCTTTATTCCCCAGCGGTTATGTTCTGCGAGCTATATGGCCGGCCCATAGCCATTTTAAAATAAGTTATTAGAGCTAAATCGATGACCTTGTTTGTTTTTAGGATCTCCTCATTAGCTTACCTACTGTGTATAATTAAATATCTAACAAATAAAATTATTTGAAGAAAAAATTGTTATGGGTCAGCTCCTACGCGCCACTGGAGTTTACTCCAGTCCAATTCAATATAAGATGCGGTAGTATGCTGCGCAGAGGAAAAACATAATTTTCACCCCATCTATTTGCGCTGTGGGCCTTATATGAAAATCGATTCATAATGAGTAAACTAAAAATGGTAAGAATTTAGCTTCTACTCAGGCTAAGCCACGGGCAAATGCTAGTAGGATAAAATGTACTCAACAACCAAAAGCGCTAAGCGCTAAGCGCTAAAGCACGGCTCATAATCCCCTGTGAAACAGGAGCTCGTTAATGTTACCCTAATTGGAAGAATTCCGTTACGTTAACAGTCTTATTAATATCTTACTTTCACTGCCGCAGTAGATAAGTTTAATCATAAAATACATAGTAAGATTTAAGGGTCATCAAAGTCGACCTTGGTGTAATAAAAGTGGATGGGATCTCACCAAATATTCACACTTTCGTCGATACGAAGCCGTTGGAAGCACCGATAAAGATTTACGAGCCAATAATACTTTGATTATTTCACAGATTCGTGGAAGTTGAATTTTATGAGGCATACGAGTCCTTATTTAGGCAATAATGTGTCGTTACTGCCGTCCCGCCGTTTCCTGAAGGATCAATAATTTTGCTCTCTTTGAATACAGTTACATACATAAGACACACGCCATTTCCTAGAAAGGGTAGGCAGAGCCTCAATGGGCCTCTTTTCACCGTGGGTTACACCATCGTGGAAATTAGACGTGATAAGTGGTGAGCTCATCGCCGCCATTGCTTTCCACGACTTTCTCGGCTAATGCTTTCCGCCAGTATACAACGCATCAGCCAGGACAAATCTTATACCATCAAATTTTACTAACAAGTCCGGTTTTATACTCATTTCCTCATTACGAATATTTTCAGTTTCCCGTGGAAATTTAAAGACAGGATGTTTGTTAAGGTGATTTAGTAACCCAAAAGTTCTTTTAAAAACAAGTTTTATTCTACCAATAAAGATAACTAAATTCAGAAAAATAAACAGTAGGTATTTTAGGATATTATATAATTCTTGTAGGTGCCTTAAACACGATTTTTACCTTTTCATGTATAAAATATAAACCTCAATAAGCTATACACCACGAAAATAAAGAAAAATTGATGGATGTACTTTACTGAAATAAAAGGATGACTGCAGTGCGAGCGAGGCAGTTATACGTTGTTTCGCTCGCGCTGTTATATCAGTGGAGCTTGCACGTACCTACTACGAATTTTAATAAACTAATAAAATATAACAAAATGTTTAATGTAAGGCTGGACTAGCAGATTACATTAGAGCTCTCGACAAAGCATCACTAAATAATTATACTTGAATAAAGCGGTTTTATAATACTTATCATTCGTGCCACAGAGTGAGACATGTTGCGTGCCAGAGATAATAATTTCACGTAGAAATTTAATTATCATACGGATAATTTAAGTACGCACTCGACATTTTATAGGTCTTTTACGAGTTCTATCTAGATTAATTGTCCGTTAACAAATTATTCACCCATGTAACAGAGTACAGAGTGAGTGTAAACAGAGATTCGTATTCATTATAATCGTGCTTAGTACACTCACACATAGGTGCCGCGGTACATTAATATTGTGGGATACATTTTTGCATTCCGTGGTGTTTCCGGTCAAAGAATAGACCCCTCTATCTCCTCCCGTGGATGTCATAAAAGCTGAATAAGGGATTACCAGACTTGTTAGTAAGATTTGTTGGGTTAAGATTTTTCCTGGCTGCAAACTTATTAAGGAATGTGTTATTTACTGGAAGAAAGAGTTAGCCGAGTCAGTCGTGGGAAGGAGTGGCGGCGATGAGCTCACCACTTGTCACGTCTATTTCCCACGATATGGTGCAACCCACGGTGAAAAGAGGCCTTTTGAGTCCCTCCCTTCGGGAAAAAAGGCGTGTGTCTTTGTATGTATGTACGGGACAGAGCTATTATACCATACGTTTGGCTGCTGTCGAATATCAGTATGCGCTTTTCTGCGCAAACGAAAACAGTCGATCGGTTTATATTTTGGGTAAAACTGTTATGTCAGTGTGTACGTGTACTATTACGTCTGTGTTGCGCTACTGTGTTCTCGTATATTGTGGCGATGCTTCTTACAGTGAAATATAACGAGGGATCTCTCTGTCTACGCTTTTCAATTAAAAGTTTAATCACAAATTTAATTAATTATTGGCAAGTACTTTTGTGTGCATATTTCACGATAACTCGTAATCGAACCAAATTACAATAACACTCGTTTATTACCAAAATATAAATTTGACTAAGCTTTATTACCACGATGGTGCAACCCACAGTGAAAAGAGGCCCATTGAGGCTCTGCCTACCCTTTCGGGAATAAAAGCATGTGACTATGTATGTATGTTTGGGGTAAGTAGCTGCCGATGGCACTCATTGCATTATAAGTCTGTTTAAGTACGTAGATTGGAATATATTCCATTGTGATATTAATACATCATTACATACAGATATAGAAGGTCCGCCTCTCGATTGACCAAGGCCTTGTAAAACTCGCAGTAAATCGATGGATGGAAGTAAACATACCATTCGTAGTGACTTTCTGTGGAGGCCTATGTTCAGCAGTGGCATTCTACAGGCTGGTGATGATGATGATAAAGAACATGGATCGTAGAGCATGCTTTAAAGATTTGTCATATATGTGTTTATTCGAATGGCTTTTAGAAGTTAAAAAAATAAATTGTGTTTAGTGTTAGTTTTAGTAAAAATATTGCTAACTAATTTATTACTATTCCATATTGAAAATATTATTTTACGAAAGCAGATTGTGCTGGCTTTGTATATAATTGATTTGGTATAAATATTTTTTATTTTCGCAAAGGTTCAATAGCAGGCTTAAATGAATTTAATATGAATGTCAGATGTTGGAACATTCAGGTCACTGCGGCTCAGACAAATGTGAAATTAATGTTTTATTGATGTACTTGAAGGTTTAATTTCGTCCAAAATGCATAATTTTCAATTGATTGATTGTTGGATTGACCTGCAATATATTGTGTAAAGTTTCAAATCAGTAGCTACATACATACATACATACATAGACACACGCCTTTATCCCGCAAGGAATAGGCAGAGCCTCAATGGGCCTCTTTTCACAGTGGGTTGCACCATCGTGGAATATAGACATGACTAGTGGTGAGCTCATCGCCGCCATTGCTTCCCTCCACTGACTCGGCTAACGCTTTCTTCCAGTAATAACACATTCCATAATAAGCTAGCAGCCAGGAAAAATCTCATACCAACGAATCTTATCAACATGTCCAGGTAATCCCTTAGTCGGCTTTTACGACATCCGCGGGAGGAGACGGATTATATCCTTAATAATATAATTCTAATCTTTATTTGAAGATTCCTTAAGGTCGAGGATGTAGGTATACGGATTGCGAGGCTCAAGTGGAGATGGGCGGGACACTTGGTTAGGCGAGAGGATTACCGATGGACCAAAGCAGTCACCGAATGGAGGCCGAGAGATATGCGGCGGCCTCTATAGGCAGACCACCTGCCCGATGGTCAGACGACATTGAGCAGCAGTAGGAGAGCGGTGGATCCGGCTGGCACAAGACGGCCAGGAGTGGCGTTATAAAGACTCTTCTCTCTATAACGCCACTGAGTAAAGGCCTTTACTCAGCAGTGGGTGTTACCGGCTGGATATATAGATAGATTTGAAGATATCCTTATTTTTGTGATGACGCGGTGTGTCTTACAGATGGCTATACCGCAATATGTACAGCTTAAGAATAGACTCCTCTGTCTCCTCCTATGGATGTTGTAAAATACTATGGGATAACACCAATGAATGGGCTGCAACCTCCTTATGTTGACTGAGACTGTATTTTGAATTGACTTTAAAATTGGTATTCCGCTCCCTCCTATACCTATAACAACAATATAATCTACTTTCGATTCTTGCGACCATTATTAGAGTAGGGTAGTGCTATATACAAATTGTAAAGAGTGAAAGAGACAACACACAGAACTTTGAAACCTTCAAGTTACAGTCTCATTTCGATATATTCACATTCCGCGTTGTATTGTCAGGTGAGCAGAGTCCCATTTTTGACATCTGTGACATCGACACTAGATCGTAACATGATCCGAACTTATGTTTTATGAGAATTGGGCTGCAGACGGTAAAGCTATCCAAATAAGATTCTCACTAAGCTTAGTTCTCAACACACAACAATGGTTCCGTATCATTAAGAGCATGACAATGCAGTGCATTGCAATACAATATAAACAAAGATGTTGTTAGCCAGTTTCTAAGACAGGCGGTGTAGACAGTGCCTTACATTAATATTCAAAGATGACAAAACTATAGAAGTGACATAGATTTTCGTGAAACAATGTCAAAATAAAAGATTTTCTTACCCCAGGTGCCCCAGGCAGAAATCTTAAAAAACAAAAAACGCTTCATGTCGCTCGAAAAAGCAGTTTTAATTGAATATCCTAAAATATAGATTATTTTTCAAAACGCCTGCTGAAAGCCCTCGGCTTTATTGTATTGATTTTATTTATCAAACTTTTGACCCAATAAGTAAGTAAGTAAGTAATTATTTATTCAGAAACAGGTACACAAAAAATATTTAGTTACAAAATATTTAGACGAGTGACAGCCCTCTGTACTAGTGTAAACTGTATGACAGCAGGGCAGTACTCTTCCAAACGAATTGCACAAATTGTGCACCATAACCTATTAAGAAACAATCGTATCTAGCAATAAGTTTTTTCTAGCCAGAATATATTGTCCTATCGTGTTTTTGGTCCAGTGATCCCTCAGAATAATAATTTTGTATCCGCGCATATTTTTAATCTGAATTTGTACTTGATTCTATGATTTGGAATTTTTCAGCATGCCTCACCTCACTGGCTAGTTACTACGTAATATACGGGCGATCCTCGTAATCGTAATCGTAAACGTTACGATGGTTGCTGCAAAACTTAGACTAGGGGCTCTGACCGTGGCGTCCAATAATTGATGACAGCCATAAGTCATCGTTTGTGTGGATCCTCGTTCTCACTGCACGTACGTAGTACACGTAATGCCGATTATGGAACAAACCTACGATATAGCCTTGTTAAGATATACGAGTAGGTATATACGTAGCTCATCTGTTAAGACTGCGCCAACACTAGGCAGAAATCTTTATACAAAAATAACGTATCGCGCAGCACGAAAAAGCGGTTTTTATTGAATATCTCGTAAAATATAGATAATTTTACAAAATCCCTACAGTAAACCCTTGGCTTTGTTGTATTCACTTTATTTCTCTATTTTTTACCAAATATTGCGCCATTTTAATAAACAATCGAATAAAGGCATAAAGTAGACGTTACTTTGGTTTTTTTTTCAATGAAGAATCGTGTTTCTGCTTGGGTCATCCCTCGGAATTATAATGTAGTGTTCCATGCATCTTATAATTTGAATATTGTATTTGATTTAGTCAGTTAAAAATCTGATCTAAGATTGGTAATTTTGCGTTATACCCCACCTTAAGATATACGAGTATATACACAGCTCATCTGTTAGCTAAAACATTTCACCATCATCAGCAGCCCTTAGAGGTCCTTAGAGATAATTAATAGTTAAAGTAAATAAATAACCTACTCATGTATATATTATGAGACATTTAGGTACCTATCCTAAAATGGAATTATTGAAACGGACTTGTTAGTAAAATTCCTTGGTAAAAGATTTGTCCTGGCTGCTAGCTTACGGAATGTGATAATACTGGAAGAAAGCGTTAGCCGATTCAGTCGTGGGAAGTAATGGTGGTGATGAGCTCACCACTTGTCACGTCTATATTACCACGACTCACGATGACAAGAGGCACATTGTGGCTCTTCCTATCCTTTCGAGGAAAAAGGAGGAGGAGGAGGAGGTATTGTCGCTTTTAATCTTAAATTATTTTATTTAATCGAATATGCCAGGTATTAATTTTTTTCTCCTGCCTACGTTTCGTTGACCGTTTAGAGGTCCATCCTTTATGTCTTGAGCACCAGAATTCCACGTGTTTCACGTAGAGGGTGGTCAAGGGCGCTGCTCATGAGGAAGGACCCTTAAACGGTCAGCAGAAGCATAATTAAGAAGGTACAAACTCTTATACCAGTATAACTTTTCAGTCTAAATACCAAATTTCTTTGAGTGAGGTTGAGTGGATGGTTGGAACGATTTCTAAGAACACTGGGTTCAGCTTCTTTGGACCTATAATATGTAAGAGGATACCTGTATATTTATTATGTATGTTTATGTGCTTATTCATTTTGTAAGACTAAGAACTGGCATGAATATGATTTTGAGAAGTAGGTAGATAAGTTTTGGGATTTGAGTATGAATTGTTCAAGTGATTTCGGAGTAATTAGTATAAGAACAGTATGAGTATAGTACATTTATACTGAAAAGTGATTGATTTCATTTGATAATTTTATTTAAAAAAATAAAAGATTGTTATTTTGGTAAACCAGGCAACATCGACTCATCATCATCAATCAGCCTACAGAAGTTCACAGCTGGACATAGGCCTCCCCCATACAATCCCACGATGAACGGTTTTGAGATGCCTCCATCCACCGCTATCCTGCAACTTTTATAGTACCTTTGGTCCATCGAAATGGGGGCATTCCTCATTTGCGTCGTCCGGTTTGCGGTCGCCACTCAAGTACCTTTCTTCCCCAACGATTATCAGTTCGACATTGATTATTATCCCGAAGCTAAGCTCGCAACAATACCATTCCTATCATTGTATAGCCAACCAAATATTTGGTGTTTACGATCTAGTTTGTGTCTAGTCTAGACAAAAGCATTTTTTACTTCTGTGTCTGAAAAAATGGCTTGCGTCATTCTAGTTTACCCTTAAGCCCTTCTCCCATTACGATAAGAACAAGTGATTCAAGTATCCTGAAGGTATTCTGCAAGTCTCGGAGACTAGTCGCCGCCAAGTATCTCACATACATTTGAATGCAGGCTAGTGTGCGAGCGGGTACATTTGAATGAGATATTTGTTGATATTTGAATGAGATAATGTGATACTTGATATGTGAGATACTTGGCGGCGACTAGTCTCCGAGACTTGCAGGATACCGAATATAGGATACTTGAACCGCCTGTGCGTATCGTAATGGGGGAAGGGCTTTACAGCGACGCTTCATATCAAGCAGTTTTGATAAATTTTATACCATTGAATAGTTTTCGTTAAGTAAGAAGTTACTGGATGGAGCATTCAAACAAAGCTGAAAAGGCTACGTAGCATCTTGAATTTCATTAAAATAAAATTAGTTTTAAGTAAAGTGAACTTTAAAATGAATCTAGAATGGTAATAATACCTCCCTCAGTGAATTCAATATAGCGACAACTTGAATATTGCTTGTATCGTAAGAGATATAAAATTTAATGTTGATCGTTTGAATCAACTGTATCTATGAAAATAATATTCACGACAAATTATCGATTTCTAATAACTGAATACTTATTGATAACTTGATAAGTATAATGTATATAGGTACTTATCATGAATGCTATGAGCTTTTCATATAATCATATCAATTAAATATTAACCGTACTATTAAAAAACACGTATTATCCTCGAAATAGTTACACAGTGATTTGTCTTTTGCATTAACTGTCAGTGTCAAATTGCATTAATATCTAGACAAAACCCGGTGTAACTATTCCAAGGATATTCCGCGTTTATGAATAGTACGGTTAATATTTGTAGATCAACTATTGTGAAGTAATACGGTTCACAATAAGGCCACGGTTGGTTTTTGGTGAAATTGAGTTAGTGCATTATCTGATATCAATAAAAAGAGATCTACTTTCTCAGAGTGACATTTCATGATTTATTAATCTACCCAGTTTTACTGTTTTCATAAACACATCAACTAAGACTTCGATTGTAGATTTACTTAATAAGAACGCACCATCTTTAATAATTACAAAATTCTTTGCAAGAATACAATGGCTTGCTGGTCATAAATGCACTATATTTGAGTTAGTGCGTTTATTGCTAGCATGTTTATGGTAATCATTGGTGGCGTAGGAGCATCAACTTAAGATAATGCGCTAAATATAAGGTTTTTTTTTTATATTGAAGCATAAATTATATCGTACTAAATGTACAAGATAGTGCGTTTATGATAAACAAGGCCGTACTGAACCGAAGCTCAATAAGCCCCAACACATATTTTGGGCCCTATTATGCAAGGCTGGGTGATCATCGACCAACATGCTCACCGTAGTAGGTAAGGAGCTGAACATACAAAAAACTTTTTCTAACTTTTTTAATTAAAACTTCGGAGCTGATCAGTATTTTCAACGTATTGCAAGAGCTGTAGAAACTTTTATTCGACATCGTCCATGTGCCCTCCAATTAACCAAAGTGATCTATAGCAAAGCCAAAAAATACCAATTGGTCTCTGCATTTGAAAAAATAATTTGGAATTTTCGTAGAAGTAATTACAGTATATTACATAACAGAGCGCAAAGAGGACCTTGATTCTACTTTAAAATATTGTTTGAATGTTTTCGTTTACTTTTAGTTTTGCGAGTGCTTTTCTGTCACTTTTTAACTCAAACGAACTTTAATGAGTTTATGGACAAATTCATTATTCATTAGTATTATTAGAAAATGAATGAGAGTTTATGACAGTTTTTATAGTAAAAACGTATAGTTTGTTAAAACCCTGTCTTTACTTATTTGAAGACTTGTTTGAAAACATGACATTTATCTATGGGATCATGATTCATTTAAATAGCTACAGTAAATATGCATCCACCTAACCGTCCACCCTCATAAAAATGGAAAGCTCACAAGCTCCACTACGCATTGCGTATCACATGTCAAACCTTACAAGTGGCCACATAATTCACCTACCGTACATTGAACCTCCTAAAATCGAAATGCCAACTTCTATTTCCGTGACATGTTCGGCGACCGTAAACGTGGAGCCAACATGGCTGCACTTACCCCGGGGACACTTGACATGAATTAAAAATGCACGTTGCATTAGTGCGCCAATAGTGGCTTCCTGCGGCGCAGATGCGAAATAGAGGGCGCGCGGTGGTAACCTTATAGTTACAGAAAAGAGAACAGAAAATTACCGAAGTGCGAAGACTGCGCCAACGCCAGGCAGAAATCTTCATAGAAAAAAAACGCCTGGCGCCGCTCGAAAAAGCAGTTTTTATTGAATATTTCGTAAAGTATAGATACCTAGCTGAACACCCGAACAATGCTTGTTTTGGTATTTAATGACATCATCCGTCGGGCTTTTTCCAGCGCCTCAGTGACGGCTACTCTCGAACCGTGTGGCTTAATGCGTGACGACGGAAAAAGACCCGACGGTATGACACTGATCCCCTGAAGGACAGGACGACCTCTGGTGTGGGACGCTACCTGTGTCGATACTCTGGCGCCGTCTTCAGAGTACATCAGTGTGGTCTGGCTCCGCAGCAACAACAGCGGAGTCCCTCAAACGGCGCAAGTATGCATTACTCGACAGAGGGTACATATTTGAGCCGTTTGGCGTGAAAACTCTAGGCCCGTGGGGAACAGGGGCACATACAATTTTCAAGGAACTTGCGGAGCGTCTTTTTGATTCGCTTAAAGGGAATGCTGGCTATTATCTGGCTATTATTGCTGGCTGGCTTATTTTGGTCAACGAATAAGCATTGCCTTTCAGCGTGGCAATGCAGCCAGCATTCTGGGCACGCTGCCGTCGGGTGACGGCTTGCTGATCTGATAGGTAGGTTTTTATTTTAGTTTTAGTTTTGGTTTATTGTCTTAGTCTTAAATGTCTTAGCACTAATTAAATCTACTATTAATAATATATAATAATATTATAAAGAGGAAAAATTTAATATACTATATCTATCTATTTTGAGTAAAAAGTTAATAATTTTGTATAAAACTAGTTAAGATAATTAAGTATCAAATAACCAGAGTAATGGTCACAAAAAGGTCAACTTTCGAGGAAAACGACACTTCCCTCACGGAAATCCCGATCCCAAAAGGTAAACACAGACAATTACTACCGAATAAAGCAATTTCCTTGTAAACACCTACCTAATTATTGCAGAGAGTACATGAGAAATGCTTACAAAGTGATGAGAAAAAATTAAGCCCCTCGGTAGCGGCGCGTGGGTCAACAAAGATAATTTTCCCGCAATAAATTGAAGGCGCGGCTAATTACTACCTGGCTTTGGCAGATAGGGCACAGAGGTGGATCTAGATAGGTCTTTTGATGTATAAAAATAAAACTTGTTATTGGACGACTTTTTTAGATTTGAAGCAAACGGCGAAAACTAAACCCTTATAATTTCGTCATGTCCTCACATTATGATTTAAACGTATTTACTTATGTGGTACCAAACGTGATCCGATAACCTAACATTTTTTTTTCTATAGGTACCTAATAATATTTCGGGTCATAGATTCATCATCATCCACAGCCAAACACTGCTGACATAGGCCTCCCTATAGCATGCTACAACGAGCGGTCTGGAGCCGCCTTTATCTACCGACTTCCAGCGGTCTATCGAGATCTTTCAGCGGTGTATCGAGACCTTCCATCGGCCTTCCTGTATTGCTAACGGAGTATTTAACCGTAAATGAAGCCCAAAATAATAAAAAAGCTCTACTGAAAAATATCTCTCGGTGGTTGGTGGCTTGCTGCGCTCACTACTAAGTCAGTCTCATTTGCTTATTCCATTATAGGACCTTACACGAGTTTCTAACTTCCACGATTTCAATAAACAAAAGCAAAAAACACATACATACAATTTTTTTTTTTTATACACCTTTAGATGACGGAACAAGCATATGGCCCACCTGATGTTAGGTAAGCGGTACCCCTCTGCCTATGAACAGTGCATTATCTCATAGGTCACGTTCACCAAGTACGCGCTATGTGGCAATGCACTGCGCCCGCCACCCTGAGACAAAAAGATGAAAAGACTCATGTGCCTGTAATTTCACCGGCACCCATACCCTTCAAACCGGAATACAGTAATGCTAACACTACTGCTTTGCGGCAGAAACAGGTAACAATAGGTAGAACAGGTAGGAACAGGCAGATTTATTATACATATGTTATTTATTATATCATAAGCACATCGCATGGAGACAGCCAGATACCCTCGAAAAACTGGTTGTAGTAGATAGAGGGGAAATAGTCCTCAAGGTCAATCACGCAGTTGCTGTTGGTCAGACTAAGGCCCATTGTCCACGTAACCGCACGTCATACGCACGCTTTCGTCAATTGACGATTGCAAGACGAATGCTTGCATCTTGCTTAGAAACAATGAAGTCTGTGTCCACGAAGCGGCAACGTCGCGTCAGCCGCTCGTCATGCGTTTGTCATGCGGTGCGCACGACAACAAGTCACTACTCGACAGACTCCTCAGGCGGATGCTTCCTTTTTGTGTTACAAAATGGCGGCCGCGGCGGTGTTTTAGCGTGACTGACTATTAAATAAAGCAGCGTGGACATAACAAATATGCAAAATACGCCTATCTTCATTTGTAGGTTACATGCATACGTCAAATAACGCGTGCGTGGACAGTAGGCCTAAGTCAAGGTATTAACGGGCCTGGTCACTGCCGCCCTAAGTCCAGCCGAAGACAGAGTGGCGAGGAAACAGCTCGTCAATTCATCTATAAAGGCTTTCAAGATGGGCATATACATAGACACACGCCTCTTTCCCCGAAGGGGTAAGCAGAGCCTCAGTGTGCCTCTTTTCACAGTGGGTTGCATCATCGTGGAATATAGACGTGACAAGTGGTGAGCCCATCGCCGCCATTGCTTCCCACGGCTGGCTAATAATAATACATTATAATAACCTAGCATCTAGGACAAATCTTGTACCAACGAATCTTATCAACGAGTTCAGTAACGAAGAATATGACGAAGAAGAAACACTTCATACCAACCATTCTATCTAACTTTTATTCGGTGAGACAGCAAAAATCCGAGGAAAAACGGGCGGTCTGAGATAAGCCGCTGCGGCGCATAATGGAGAATTACGAGAAATTACTGCTTGCTCATCTACAGTAATATTATAAAAACTTATAGGTACCTTGTTTGTTTGTAATGGATAAACTAAAAAACGATTGAACTGATTTTAAAAATTATTTAATCTATTGAAAGCTAAAGTATCAGCCAGTAGCATAGGGGGAAGTGGGGTTAACTGCTTCAGTAGATTTTCATGGTATTTGCTGTGTGTGGATAGATGGGGGAAGGAGGTGGGAGGGGGGTTGTTGACTGCTTTTCACCCTGACACTACCCGTGCGAAGCCGGAGCTACTTGCTAGTCAGTGATCCAGAAGTACAAATAATTTGATTATTAAGTTGAAAGTACCTGTAGTGGAAGGGACCCGATTTACACATTTTACCACTTTCGAAGTGTCTCTCACGCAAACTATTCAGTTTAGAAAAAAAACTCAATATCATTTTTGAAGACCTATCCATAAACACATATGGGTTTGATGAAAAAAAAAATTTGAGTTTCAGTTTTAAGAATGGAGAACCCCAAAAAATTATTGTCTTTTTTTCTATTTTTGTGTGAAAATCTTAATGCGGTTCACAGAATAGATCTACTTACCAAGTTTCAACAGCATAGCTCTTATAGTTTCGGAAAAAAGTGGCTGTGACATAGGTACACGGACAGATAGACAGACAGACAGACATGACGAATCCATAAGGGTTCCGTAATTTTGTTACGGAACCCTAAAAACTTAGGTACCTAAACAGAACTTCTGTCTAACGATATTTAATGTTGGCCCAAAAACTCTGTACCTTCATATGAATTTCATAATGAAACGCGCCCAAGATAACAAAGCAAGAAATCTGTTAAATAAATGTAAAAGTCTAGTGTAAAGAATTATTCTAGCTTTTATTTATTTCTTTGAAGTAAAAGTGTGAAGGAATAGTCATAGTCATATTATTTATTCACCATAGGAACACTGGAAGTCCTTGGTTTTGTTTAGGTACATACATTTAAGCGGACCGCACATAGGCCTTGTCAGATTTGATATGATTGAGTTAATTATATCTAAGTGGTTATACCTGGCTAAAAATCATTTTAATTTACACAAATTAAATACAATACAATCTGTTTGTCTGTGATACAGGCAATTTTGTACCAAACAAACACAAACAAAACGAAACAAACAAAAATAATAAATAGGTACATTAAAGTTAAAGTCAAGCGTTGCCATATATAATAAAAATGTCTTACATCATTTTATAATCATTTGTGGCTGGCTGTAAAGGGGACTTGTCAAAAAGAGTAAATAAAAATAATAATAAAAAAATAGAATGTGTTATTACTGGAAGAAAGTGTCAGCCGAGTCAGTCGTGGGAAGCAATGGCGGGGATGAGTTCACCACTTGTCACGTCTATATTCCAACGATAGTTCACGGTTAAAAGAGGCCTTTTGAGAATCTGCCTACCCCTTCGGGGAAAAAGGCGTGTATCTATTTAAGTATGTTTGAAGTAAATATACACAAATACTAGTCGCGGGTTGCAGCTAAAAAAAATAGCCTACAAAATTATTGACATACCACGATCTTATTCATAACTCAGATTTCTTACCAATCTCACTATACTCCGAAGTTGTATGTACACTTCATTATTTGCAGAAGCAAATTCTCAGCAGAAGTTTTGATAGTCGGAGCCAATCTTCGATCCCATTTTCCAACGCCCTTGAACGTGCAGACGCTCTAGCAGTCTGTAGTCGAGATTATTCGGTTCGACGCCAAATTCACGAAGAAAGCAGGTTACCGGAGCTTGCATGAACTCAATACCAGTAGCGCAGCGGCATCAGGCATGCTACTTCGGGACTTTTAGATGGGGTGGCTAGAAATTATTTGGCCAGTTTAATTGGCAAACAAAAATCGCACCGTAATTTGGTATCGTATAATTCGAATTATCCTTGGAATAGTTACACAGTGTTTTGTATTTTGCATTGACTAGCAGTTTCAAATTCGATCGACGTTATTAATAGGGCACTAAGTATTTTTATGAAAGGAACACGGTTCCAAGTACCTAGTTTAATTGATTTTGGAAATAAATATAGCCAAAAATACGTACCTACCTAATTTTTAACTGATAAACCGATTTCGTTTCTTTTGTTTTGTTTGGAAGGTTAATTTGTCAGTAGTGTTCTTAGCTATGTTTGATCAAAATCGGTTCAGCCGTTTCATGGCAATGAGGGTTTTTTTTAATTTTTACAAAATTAATTACTTGTTGAATGAGGATTTTTTGTGCTACTTTCTTCTTCTACTACATAATAATCGCTTCTGAGGAGTGATCCAAACAATTCCGCCAATGTCTAAATTGGCCAAGTGAAAATATCAACTGATATAATTATATATTTAATAATCAAGTCATCAAAAGTCTCCTTCTAATCATAACCCAGTTTAAAAGGTGGCCGAAAAAATCCACCATTTCGAAAAGACACGCATACACACTATCCTGGCTTTGATGTCACTAGCTTATTGTCATTCCGGCCAGGTTTTTTTTAATATGTATTCTTTCTTCTTTCTTCTTCTTTCTTATTTCTTTTCAGTGCCATCACACGAGTGCCGGCAACCGGCTAAATACGTAAATGCAGCCGAACAAATGTATTTTTACCAAGAAAATGCAATCTTGCGGCGAGCGTTTCGTAAATAAGTGAACAACATAATTCAGCACTGTCTGTTAAAAAATGCAAGCAGGTTTACTTATTACTAAGACATTAATGTAGTGCTCGATGTCTACTTACAAATTCCAATGTTTTTGATGTGAAAAGTTAGGAGTCATTGAATTTTCTTCACTGGCTCTTTCAGATTACACTGAAATTTTGCATACCAGTCAAGTTCCGATGATAAAACAATATTTTGGTGACAGCGAGCTGATGATGGAGACGGGACTTCTCGATGATTACTAGTAGCCTGGTACTGTTAGATATCATTTTGTTTAGCTCACGGTTTTAAATTTTAGACAAGCTTGTTTAGAAGAACGTATTTTTCACGCAAAGCCATCGAAAATATCGTCATTTCGACAGTTCAAAACATAACATTCAATACTAAGTAGAAAAATTAAAGCATTTGCTTTCCTCAGTAGTACCTATGGATGCAGGATAGACTCTGTAAATATATGACAGGTATCGATGAAAGAGCAAACAACAGTTTTATCAGAATTTTTCAACAGTCAATCAGTGTTTATTTATTTCAAAACATGAATCAGTGTTAGTGTTTGCGTTGTGTTGATTGCCTCTATCCAAATAAGTTTATTCCTAACCAACCAAATAAAATCTCAATGCAAGGAAACACTGGGAAATAATGGTTGTCAAGAGGCGAATATGAACTCGCGAGAGTATTCTTCTTCTTCTTTGCTTCTTTACAACGCTTCTTTATTATCAAGGCGAACTGCAGTCACCGTCTCAAAACCCTACATTTCTAAAATTATTAACAGAATTTAGACATCCACTGCTGGACGAGGCCTCACACACTGAGCAACATCCACCTGAGTACTCAATACCAATATAGCGATCACCAATTCACCTCCCAACCGAGGTCATTTTGGAAAATCTCCCCATTGCATTATATGGGGAATTTCCAAAGTTACTACGCTTGGGAGGCGAATTGGTAATCGCGATTTTGGTATTGAGTACCTACTCAGGTGGATGCTGCTGCGCATCCCCTGGTAGTCGGCTTTTACGACATCCACGGGAGGAGATGGATGGGTCTATTCTTAGGCCGATCAAACACACCACCTTTCAAACGACGACCATGATTCATGACGACCTCTGTGGGGCGGCGGGCGAGGGTTCGCCTGCGACGCAGGAGGTTGCGGGTTCGATTCCCGCATCAGAACAAATATTTGTGCGGTCTGCAGATATTTGTTCAGAGTGTTCTGGGTATTTTCTATGTATAATATAAATATCTATTTATATAATCTTCTTGGACACTGTTCTTGGCGATCTAAAACTCATCATTGATGAATTTCGGCAAATAGGTTTAGATCTAAATTTTTCTAAGTGCGAACTTTTTGTTTCCGACACTTGTATGGATATAAATTCAGTCATTGAAAAATTTCAAAGTTTGGCCTCAAACATTACAGTTGTAGATGAGTGTTCGCTTCGCCTCCTTGGTTCACCTATTCTTGACGAGTCTTTTCCGGCATTTGTAGACGAGAAAATTCAAAATTTTATGAGAACTTCCGACCGATTGCTCAAAATTAACGCCCATATGGCTTTTACAATTATAAAGTTTTGCCTTTTTATGCCAAAATTTACATATGCTTTAAGATGTTGTCAACTGTGGAAACACAGTGAGCTGGTGGAAGGCTTGGACAACATAATAAAGAACACGTTATCGTCGGTTTTGAATATCGATTTAGATGACAGGGCGTGGTCGCAAGCCTCTTTGCCTGTTAAATTAGGAGGCTTAGGTATTCGTAAAATTTCAAGTGTAGCCCTACCAGCGTTCTTGTCTTCCGTCTATAGCACTTGTTCTTTGGTTAATAAAATTATATCTCCTTCCCTTGTGGCTCTTTCTGGCAACACTCTCAAAATTTCATACTTAGACGAGGCTCGTAATGCTTGGCATAGTGCTTGCCCCAATACTACTCCCCCCAAATCTCTTTCGTCTCAACGGCAATGGGACGGGCCTCTGTGCGAGCTGACGCGGAATTGTCTGTTACAAACGTGCTCAAGCTCCACAGATCGTGCTCGTCTCCTGGCCGTTTCCAAATGGGAGTCAGGGTTTTGGTTGCAAGCACTTCCATCACACAATACTGGCACTTTAATGGATCCAGTTTCTTTCCGTATTGCAACTTCTTTACGGTTGGGTGCAGGGTGCTGTGCCCCTCATCACTGCCAGTGCAGTACTGCTGTTGATCAGCTTGGTCACCACGGATTATCGTGCACCAGGGCTGCCGGTAGGATTTCCCGCCACGCTAGCCTTAATGATATCATTCGCCGGGCCCTTACCAGCGTTAACATTCCAGCCATTCTAAAACTGAATGGTCTGTTACGTGACGATGGTAAGCAGCCTGACGGCATGACTCTTTTTCCGTGGGAGAAGGGTAGACCTTTGGTGTGGGACGCTACATGCGTTGATACCCTTGCGCCATCTCATCTGTCCGGGACATCAGTTAGGGCCAGTGCGGCGGCTGATTCCGCTGAGGACCTCAAAAGACGCAAATATGCGAGTCTCGACAGAGCTTACTTATTTGAGCCTTTCGGGGTCGAGACTCTGGGTCCGTGGGGTTCCGGGGCCCTTCGCGTTTTCAAAATTCTTTCAGGGCATCTGGTCGAAGCGACACGTGACCCAAGAGCTGGCTCTTATCTGGCTCAACGCATTAGGGACGCTTCCGTCTGGTAGTGATTTGGATCAGTTGAGCTATCTTTAGATCGCTTGCAGCGGTCTTCAGGTGGCACAATTGTTTCATATGTATTTTGTACATACCTTGTATTATTCTTTCTGTAAATTTATGTAATGTATTGTATTAAGTATATCAGTTGTCTAGTGTACCCATAACACAAGCTCTGCTTAGCTTTGGGCTAGATAATGTTCTGGGAACTTGTCCAGCATTATTTATTTATTTACACAACCGATCAAATATAAATTGAATATAGTAACTTTAATACCTAGACCACAACCGAATCTATGTGTCTACAGACGAAATATGGGCTATGGAAGTTTCAAAACAAATAGCGGACTATAATATTAGTACAAAATATTAGAGAATCAGCTATAATTGTATGAAGTACGGATTAAACACATAGAGCGGTCACTATATCCTCAAAAAGGGGGGTATGGTGGGTCAAAGAGGGCTTGCCCTCCCCAAAGGAAAATAAACACCTGTGATAATTGAATGAGTTCCGAAGCAATTCTCTCAACAAAGATGTATTATTGTATTATCAACTGTTGATTTAATTTAAAAGGAAATAACTATTTGCTATTTGTTTGGGATTAAAGCGTCTGCCACCAAACTTCGCTATAATGAAATTAAAATATAGTGTAATTTTTTCCAAGAGTCTCTTAATTCCATCTGATAAATGATGAAAAAGTGGGTACTATCCTATATTTTTAAACGAGAAATATGTGTGTAAACATGTTTTTATTTTTGTAAAATTGTGTTTACTAAGCGTATCGCTAGCCTTATAATATCTAATGTTCCTCTTCAGCCAGTACTGTCTATTTGATTCAGTATAAAGCTAAGGCCAAACCAACATGATCAGCCCGCGTCCGCAGTGGCGTGCTCGGTGGCGATCCATTGTGTTACCATTGATCGCCACAGTTTTTTTTTTTTTTTTTTTTTTTTAACATTGATAGACCTTTTTGACCAGTATCTCACCTGTTGGTAAGTGACGATGTGGCCGAAGATGAAGCACAAAGATCTAGAAGGCACCTATTCACTCTTGACTTGAAGATACCCAGATTATAGTTTTCAGGAAAGACAGACGACGGTAGTGTATTCTACTCCTTAGCAGTTCGCATTATAAAGGTAGAACTGAAACGTTTTGTGCGAATAGAAGGTATACCAATGAGGTAAGGATGGTACTGAGCCGTACGCCTGCTCGTCCTATGATGAAAAGGAGATGGTGGGATCAGATCGTGCAGTTCCTGGGAGCATTCACCGAAATGTAACCTATAGAAGATCGCAAGGCATGCAACCTTACGGCGGTGCTCGAGACTCTGGATCTTAGTCTCCGCCATATGTTGCTCACCTATAAGCCTGAAAGCTCTACGTTCGATCGAGTCCAAGGCAGCAAGCTGGTGTTTGGCCGAGCCATCCCAAACATGGCAGCAGTACTCCATACCAGCCCGGACTTGTGCTTTATATAAACTGAGAAGCTGTCCTGGTGTGAAGTAACGCCACTGAGGACGCATAGGTCTGTCTTAGCCTAAGTCTGTTCGAAATTTAAATTTTGTAGCAGTGGGCGCGAAATAGTCCACTGGTAAATATTTTGCAGACTGCCACGGTGAATCGTAATGTTAGTTTTTTGTGTAATATCGCGTTTTTCCAAAGTTGAGACCTAGATAGATAGTTTTTTCGTCGTCCGGTTTGTGTTTGCCCCTCAAGGACCTTTATTCCCCAACGGTTTTCAGTTCGGTATATGCCCTGCTCATTGCCACATCAACTCGTTTATTCTGAGAGTTATGTCGGTGATCTTGGTTTTCTACGGATCTCCTCATTCTGGACCGGGTTATTCAGGATCTCAACATCATTGCAAATTATTGTAATTATTTCTAAAAAGTAAAGAGTTTTTTGCCGGATTTCGTAAAATTTACGAGCGAATGTTAATTATATGCTCGTGGGTGGTCTTGTTTCCACGCATTGTAATTATTTTCATGAGTTTTTTTTTGTTGCTATTCAAAATATATGGCGCTGCGCAACACTATAATTATAATCTTATGCGTTTTAGATAAGGTGCCAATTTAACTGTACTAGATTGTGGATTCAACGTGTATGGTCTCATTGTGTGTAGTGTGTCCTACGGGCATGCTATACCTATGGAAGACAGGTACATTAATTATTGAAGTTAGGAAGTTTTACATCATGGATATTTTTAAAATCTGTAATACTGCATTCATAGATATTACAAAAGTCACTTGCCTAAGCCGGGACTCGAACCCGCTTAGTTAGGATAAGACACAGAAACCTGTCTTATTTCATAATTCCATGGTGTTCCTTAAATTTTGTTCTTAATTATTATTAAGATTCAATTTTAAATACACGAATTAGGTACCCTGATAAGTCTATTGTTATAACTAACAAATATTATTTCTATTATAATGAATCAATTAGATCGTTAGCAGCGGTCTTCAGGTAGCTCAACTGTTTCTTATGTACATTTATAATTTTGTACATACCTAGTTGTATTAGTTGTATTATTCTTTCTGTAAATAAATGTTTTATTAAATCTATGCTCTATATTCTGCGAAACTAATAATTGCGTAAAAGCACCCATCCGCCCAATATACTATGTTGTCGTGTCCGCCCGCCCAGCCGGCAGCGTTATCACGCGCCACTGAACCTCTGTAAACTTTAGATCACATTAAATTGCCCTCGGATATTTTTTTATGTGTCTGGTATCGAGTTTGGTTGATTGTGTGCGGTGGTCATCTGTACGCTTTTATAGGGGAGTCTGCAAACCCATTCAATATGTGGTTATTTACAGTCTTCCGAAGCTATAAAATTTTGAGAAAATACATTTGCGTGATGAAATTGCAGCTATGCTTCCATTTTTAAACACCCCACGCAAAAAGAGGGGTGTTATAAGTTTGACCGCTATGTGTCTCTGTATGTCTGTGTGTCTGTATGTGGCATCGAAGCTCTTAAACTGGTAAATGCGGGTTTTTTAAAGCAGGTTTTCTAGACATGTTTTATCAAAATCGGTTAAGCAGTTTCATTGAGTTGGGATTTGTTATTTTTTTCTTTTTTTCTTTTAACTTTATTATAGTGGTTTAAAATTCTATCGCCAGATTTGTCTCCCACAGGCAGACAGTTCCATTTACCACCTTCCGTCTATATCATCAGATTAGATCGCTGTTCTATAATATTATATTGCCATCGAAAGGACTCGGCAAAACGAATCATATGACCCCAAACTCGATGGGTTGACTAGCAGCCACTAAAGAATTCTACTATGCACCTCGTATGATGATGTGATGATGGAGATCAGTAACAAGATACCAAATTACAGTATTGTTAATCGAACTACATAAACATTATACAAAGTTTAATGTCGATACGACAATTAAAACATAATTATACACACACGCCTTCTTCCCCAAAAGGGTAGGCAGAGCCTCGACGGGCCTCTTTTTGCATGCACCATGATGGGTATATAGACGTGACAAGTGGTGAGCTCATCGGTACCATTGCTTCCCACGAATGACTCGGCTAGTACTTTCTTCCAGTAACAACACATTTCTTAATAAGCCAGCAGACAATTAGAAGAAGGTTAAAAATTACTACCAATATTTAATTACTCTGTTAGTAACAAGTGATGGTAATAAAAGTGTGTTAAAAATCTACTGGAATCGTCACATTTCTGCGAAATGCAAAAATAAACATGACAGGTTTAAATATACTGCATTCAGCATCCGCCACGTGTGCGGCTGCGACGATTTCTTCACGCCTTATTAATGTTGTAAATTAGTCTTGGTGGGTCCGAACCACCCAGTTGCAGGGATAGATGAAATATTCGGTCGGTATTAGTTTAGAAATGCAACATTTCCAAAAATAGTAGGGATTACGGTTGGTTTGAAAATGTTGTTTTCTCAATGAAATAATTTAACTAAATAAATTCTTTTTTTGCCGTGTAGTGTCCAGAGTAAGGATAGACCTTACCGTCTCCTGCCGTGGATGTCGTAAAAGAAAACCAAGGGATTACACCAGGGGATGGGCAGTAGCAACCACCTGAGCACAGCACCAATACTACTACTGCTATTGCCAATCCGCCTGCCAACCGTGGTGATTATGGGAAATCCCCGTATTGCATAAAAATGGTAGTTTTGTCCATAGTCGGACGTCTTACGGCTCCTGATAATGATGATTCAGTCCTTTTAGGCTGCGCGTTTCCACCAGAGATCAGCGAGGATGCGTAGCGAGGGATGTGTTTCTTAAGAAGCAATAGAATCACTTCATTTACCTATCCTCGCTCAGCGTAGCTCTGGTGGAAACGGCTTAGCAGAGCGAGGTTTTTATATGTACAAAGCAAGCGAGGGAAGTGTGCGAGAGATGTGTGCAAAGTATGGACGCGAGCTTTCGCGTTTGGAGTTTTCGCTTGCATCTGAAAAGAACCCGCTACGCATCTTCGCACCGCTCAGCTGCCTAGCACAACTCTGGTGGAAACACTCACATCGTTCCACAGCCTCACTATGCATCCTCGCACCGCTCATATACCTCGCACCGTCCTGAAGCACCCAGTTGCTGTGTGCCTATACTCTTCGACCAAAGTAAAAAGTATGGACGGGCCTTTTACTTTGGTCGAAGCCAGTACTCCTATACTGACATATTTTGATAGATTCCAAATATCGTTCGCAAATATTTTTCATTGAGACTCAACAGATACGGTAAGGAACAGCAATCATGTGTGATTATGTTAGTAGTAGAGCTTTTTTATGACAGTTTCGGGGAAGTACTACATATACATATTTCTGCTGCAAAGCAGTAGTGCTTACATTGCTCTGTTCCTGTTTGAAGGGTGACAGTGAAATTACAGGCACATAAGAATTTTTATATTTAAGCCGTGGAAAGCAACGGCGGTGATGAGCCTCCACTTGTCACGTCTATATTCCACGATGGTGCAACCCACTGTGAAAAGCGGCCCATTGAGGCTCTGCCTACCCCTTCGGGGTAAAAGGCGTGTGTCTATGTATATATGTGTATATCTCAGGGTCGCGGGCTTTCGTCTTAAAAAGAAAACGTAATAATTTAAATCTTCAAACATTAATAGCAAATACTTACCTTACCATTTTTTTTTTGGTAGTACCTACGTTAAATTGTTTCATTGCAAATATAAGCTTAATTCAATATTTACCTAATTTGCCAAACAGATACTATAAGGAGAATTTGCTATATTTGTAAAGTACAAAAGTATCGTATACTTTGTACTTTGTACCTATTTACTTTTCATAACCGAGCCATTGGGTCCCTTAACGAGGCTAACATTCTTGTTACAATATTTTTTCTTCAGCTTTATTCGTAGAAATAATTCCTACTGATAGTATTTGAACTCTGAAAACGCGTCCTTTTCAGATGAATATTTTCTTTGTTCAAGCGTTCTTAACATAAATGGACAACGGGTTATGTAGCCTAACTAATTGCATATTTTCTTACATTATCTGTCATCGAAACAAAGGATACAGGTTTTTAATCGCACCCCGTTTGTATGTACCTATTGCAAAACAGTTTGTTTTATTAGGGGAGCGGATGTGTGCCCTACGTCTTATACATACATATCTACATAGATACACGCCTTTTTCCCCGAAAGGGGTTAGGCAGAACCTGAATGGGCATCTTTTCAAACTGGGTTGCACCTTCGTGGAATATAGACGTGACAGATGGTGAGCTCATAGCCACCATTGCTTCTCAAGACTGACTGCTAACGCTTTCGAACCGTGCGATCGAAATTACCCCGGGGCAGTCTACTACACTGGTTTTTCGTTGGACGTAATGTACGCTACGCTATTGGCATAATTGTTGAATTCTGCCTTCAGCCTTATCTTTGGTTGAGATGCTGCGTCAAGTGCTAATCTAGCTACTAGACTGTGAGTGGAACAGTAGTTGTAGCTACTTGGTAAGTAGTTCGGCTGAAAGAGGTCGGGTGACAGCTTGTTAATTTTCTAGCTAAGGAAGCGTGCAGGCTGCGCAATGAGAGGCCTTTATAATCTGAGGCCGGTGCTGGTAAGCCGGGTTAGTTCCCTCATGCTGACTAGTTGTCGTTGTAGTACTTCGAAAATATAATAGTTTTTTTTTTGGGTAAATAAAAATATACAAAGGGTCAAACTTTTACTGTTCTATTAATAATTATACCTACGGGCCTTAGGTAACGATAGTTTTGAAGCTTATATAGTGAGTGAGTGAGCTCACTTCGCATCAGTCAGTCTTTGTGACGGCAACGAGTGACGTAACGTACGTGTGTTGTTAATTTTGACCATAGACGTAGAATTTTTTCGCTACGCTAAATAGACAAACGAAGCGTGGGAGAGAGAAGTCATTTTTAAATGTACCCCGTGCAAGAAGAAAAGTGACAGCAACAAAGTATTGAATGTGACATGTTTTGCTTGAGTACATGCGCATACCGGACGGTCTCTTGTGCAGTTTAACTAATTTTGTAATTATTTTAGTAATCTTACTATTAAATAATAAATATTACTTTGTATGACAATGGTGTCGTGTTCAGTTTGTGACTGTGAAGATACAAGACGTAATTATCCGGGAAAATACACGTTTCACAGGTAAATAAGAGATTATTGGTAGTTCGATTGCTTATTTTATCAATTCTGCTTTAGTAAATGGCCTAAAAACCAGTTTCATTCGTAGATTAGGACTTTCCCTTATATTTTTTAATAATATTTCGTTGCTGCACCTAGAAATAAACAATATTTTATGTAAAATATAAAAATGTTTGATTACGATAGAGCTTGACCAAGTGATGACGTCAGAAATATCGATAGTCCTGTTGCAGTCTATATCGTTGTATAATGCGCATCATGTAAAAAGAACGCTGGCGGTCAAGCTTCTTCAGGCGTTCCAGCGTTCTTTTTAAGAGATTACTTACTTTTCTACTTATTTGAGAGATGTATAACTATGCATTGAATGAGTGCCTATCTAGTTTACTACAAATAATGTACAATTATAGTACGCGTCATGTAAAAAGAACGCTGGAACGCCTGTAGAAGCTTGACCACCAGCGTTCTTTTTACATGACGCGCACTATACCTACCTATAAATTAAATTTTTATCCATCCTAGAATGGAGGTTTACTTTGTTTGGAGTAAATTTGTGTGCTCTATTAACATTTTACCGTTTTTTTTAAATCTATAATAACCAGGTGGACATTGAGGTGTGTGTTTTTGTATTGACTATTGAAAAGGTAACTTTAAAGCACCACGGGTGTTTTTATTGCAGTTTGTGTAGTAGATATTTTGGAGTAAATATTTACGTTGTTGATTATTACACACGCCTTTTTCCCCGAAAGGGTATATTTATTTTGAATTTTTTATAAATAAATATTGTTTATTTCTGCTTAATAAAATAATAGGTAACAAATTAAATTTAAATATACCCCAAAAATTCTGTTCCAGCGGTACTCGAGCCTGCACCCTCGCCTGTGATCAGCGATGCCTTTACTTTCGAACTTTGAATAGAAGGTTTCCAATGAAACACCTGTAGATACAGCACTATCAACTTGGCGCTATAGCCGAGTTGATAGTGCCCACAAATTTCGTCTCCAGCGTCATAGCTCGAACTATGGCTAAATTTTTTAAGGCATCGCCGATGACAGGCGAGGGTGCGGGTTCGAGTCCCGCTAGAACGGAATTTTAGCGTGGTTTACACTTGAAAAATAATAAACTTTGGGGTAACAAATGTCTATAGATAAAGTAACAGAGTGAAAAATTATATGGGCGTAGCACGGCTGATATAAAATGTTTTTGTGCTTTCAGATTTCCAAGTAATCCTTTGCTACGAGAAAAATGGTTATCGGTTATAAGAAGAGTGGGATGGACTCAAATAAGAACTCCACTAGGTATATGCAGCAAACATTTTAAGTTTAAATTTAAAAGGGAAACTCTAAGATATATATCCTATAAATAAAACCGTAATATTTAGGGGTCAATAAATAATAAAGGTTTATTTATTAACTGTATTCAAAATTGGAATAAGAACCTTATTCTCTTTATGACGTCAAATCTGCCAAGCTGTGTTCTTCATGAAAGACTTAATCTGCATTAAGATGTATTTATCTACCATACACATCACGGACGGATGACGAATTCTATCGACAATGTAAAAGTGTTGGTCGAGGACAACACTATTTTTAACTCAGACATAGACTTTCACCAACACGTGCACATATTTTTTTTGGTTCCATCTTCGATCTCTGATTGTAGATCTAGTACATATACTAAATCTATGATTGTGACTTATTTTTCACGGACGTTTTGTATGGGTATACTATTATATTGTATATTGTATATTGTATGGGTAAGGCCCGTTCATCCTTTTTTTTTTGGTCGAAGATTAGAAGGCCGAAACACTCGTTTAGGTAGCCAGTCTGAATTTTGTGTAAATTGTATTTTATCGATAATTCGAGAATTTCCTTGAGGCAGACAACAGCCAAATCCAATCACTATCTAGCTCAGTGTAAATCAGAAAGTGACTAAATAGCGCTAACGTAACGAAAAGTGGAGAATAAAAATAACGAAAAACCTAAAATATGACAAAAAAAAGGGATTTAATCCATATAAAATACGTTTATCACAATATCTGTGATCGTATTATAGTAGGTATCGTTATTTTTATACATTTAACTTTGGAGATTCGTAAAGCTTCGTTGTAATAATAGAAATCATTAAATAACTTTTCAAAAACTAACAAAGAACAAGTTTCCTGTTCGAATACCGGCTCCTCTTCTTTGTATTATGATACTCTATTTCCTACCGTCACAGATCTTACTTCAATGGATTCATCAAACGGGTTTCAGATTAAGGTGGATGCTCAAACTTGAGGCACCAAATTCAAATTTTTTGGTGTTTTTTGCCTACGAACTCTTCTTCAGATATCGAAAGTAGATTTCGCGAGAACTAGGAGACTTAACACACATGTTTTAATTGATAGTATCTCATAAATATCATCAGTTAGGCTATGATCCCCCTAAACAAAAAAAAAACACTGTAAAAATGTGTTTCTGTGTGTATCTATTTATAGGAAAGTCTCCTTTCGCTATCTGAAGAAGTTTTGAGGAGCTGTAATTAGCAAAAAACACCAAAAAAAAAGAATTTTCATCCCATCTATTCGAAAAGGACGACTGGGTTCGCCTTTAAGTGCACCCAACGGTGGTGTTTTCTATGAGAAACTTTTAGCGGGCAGTAATGAGTTTTCCGGCGCACTTATTAAGTTCCTAATTCAAAAAGTGCGCGGCAAAGATAATTGCGGCGCACTTATTGAATTTGGAACCAGCGCCAAATAATTCGAATGCAAATATTGTTTGAATAAATACTGGCTGGTACGACGGCCCAAAACCCAAAACACACAAAAAACACAAAACACAAAAAAAACACAAAAAAACACAAAACACAAAAAACACAAAAAAAACACAATACACACAAAAAACACAAAACACAAAAAAAACACAATAACACAAAAAAAACACAAAAAAAACACAAAACACAAAAAAAAACACAAAAACACAAAAAAAAACACAAAAAAAACCAAAAAAACACAAAAAAACACAAAACACAAAAAACACAAAAAAAACACAATACACACAAAAAACACAAAACACAAAAAAAACACAAAAACACAAAAAAAAAAACACAAAAAACACAAAAAACACAAAACACAAAAAAAACACAAAAACACAAAAAAAAACACAAAACAAAAAAACACAAAACACAAAACACAAAAAATCACAAAACACAAAAAAAAACACAAAAAACACAAAACACAAAAAAAACAAAAACACAAAAAAAAACACAAAAAACACAACACAAAAAAAAAATACAAAAAAAAACACAAAAAAGCACAAAACACACAAAAAACACCCAAAAAAACACAAAAACAACAAAAAAAACACAAAAAAACAACCATTTGTTTTATTAAATAATAATATTACAATAACATATGAGGCGCCTTTTATTTTCTCATAGTGGGTGATGAAAAGCAGAGTGTATCACACGGGCGCAACATATATTTTTGGCTCGGGCGACGTACTTTGAATCCCTCGCTACGTTCAGGATTCCCTCCAGGATTTTTGAATCTCTCACTTCGCTCTGGATTCAAAAAAGCGCCCTCGCCGTAAAAATATTATGTTGCTCCCTTATGATACAATCTACTATTCACGCCTCAAGCTTGAGCATCCACCTTAATGTAAAAATAGATATCTACGTACAAAAATACATAGGTATTGAAAAATTACAATAGTCGCTACTAGTACTTACCTTGTAATATTGTGCAGATTCTAATGATACCTAAATCGGTTAAGGCTGTTAAAAGATGTCAAATAAAGTATTTTACTTTGGTCGAAGGGTGCATCATACATACATACATAAACCCTGATATCATTACACTCCGTTTTTGGCGCAGTCTCGCAAAAAGTCACGGTAGCCAAGTAAAACCAATATGTTAGACAAGGCACAATCCAACCCTTGTATCCGTAGCAAAGTTAGGTTGTTACCTTGTTCTCTTTGTTACCAAGGTTGTAATGGACCAGATGTTACTGGTTGTTATCGGTCTACCCTGTAATCAGGATATTGCTTCGTTGTTGTTAGGCACCTACCGAGAAAAATACCCGGTGGTCATAATAGAATACCCTTAGAACATTATGAAGAAGAAAAAGTTATAAAAACTGTAGACTATACCGTATTGTATCACGAATGTAAGTTGCTGACCAGTTTCAAAACATTTTCGCTTGCAGCAATGACCGTAAATTAGGTCCGCCCATTTTTTATTTACCAATGAGACATTGTAACCTTTGTATAAGAAAGAAATTATATTATTTTAAGAAATCCACATTTAAAAAACCAATTAGTTCAAACTTCAGTTTGGCGCTTGCGACAAAGACACATCGCCTGATTTCAGATTGTTATTGGTGCTTATTGATGGTCACAGTTGTCCAAAAAAACAATTATGTTAGTGCCTAGAAATACTAAGCTTCTACTTAGATTGGTGTTAAAAGGTCATTAGGGCGGGCTGTCGTCACTACGACTAGCCACTTTTCACACCAAATTCACCCTTAGTATGGTCAGGCAGAAACGTTAGTGACTGTACATAAGTAAGTACATTATTTTTATAAAGAAAATCTAAATAAAAATCTTAGTGAACTCAGAATTTTCAGCTCTTTCATTTGACACCCCACCACAGAATAAACTAGTAGTTCTACGAACAGTAGACCTCGCGAGCATAAACTTGTATTAAACTATGCATCATGTCGATCCAAAAAAGAACCAAAAAAGTAGTTTTATATTAAAACTTTGTTTTAAACTAAATATAAATTGATTTTTTCCATAAAATTCTTTTTTTTCCCGTTATACGAACAAGATCAATATGACGGAGGTTATAGTCAAAAGAGTGGGTAATTTTAAGCGACTTCAAAAAAAGGAGGAGGTTCCAATTCGAGTGTTTTTTTTGACATCTTTTCTCTCGCTTTCCTGCAATCTGTGGGAGTGTCTTCCTTGTTTTCGGTTTCGGCAATTACACGTCCACCTAGGACGTGGCATTGCACTGCGCCCGCCACCCTTAGACATAAAGATGAAAAGACTCAAGCATGTACCTGTAATTTCACCAGCACCCATACCCTTCAAACCGGAACACAGCAATGCGAGCACTACTGCTTAGCTGCAGAAATAGTGGTAGTACTTCCCCGGACGAACTCTTTCACAAAAAAGCCCTACACTTAGTTGTAGTGTAGGGCTTTTTTGTGACTAACTACTACCACAAACTAACTAAGAGCCAGAGTTTAATTAAGGTTTAGCCTCAATGGATTTTATAAAAACCCATTCTGTATATTAGTTTATTTTCCCCAGGTACTCGTATGCAAATAAAATGATGCTAAATTCCAAGACTTCAATCTGAAACTTCAGTCAGGTAACGTGGATTTATTTCAAACTTGGCCCGTAAAAAGTTCTTATTGAAACTCATGGGTAACATTACCGCAGGCTTACGTGGCTCGGTACTGTCTGTATAGTCAACATCAAAAGTAGGTTACTAACTAACTTCTACCTCACATCGGATGGAGTTCAAAGTTCTTGATAAGCTGTAGGTACCTACTCGTATATACTGATTGGAAAAGCAAACACAGGGTAGTTCATGAAATGCATGAAAACTAAAACTCATGAATTTTATGAACTCAAGCAAGAGTTAGGGCAGCCGTGTCATAATCAGTCGGAGGATGTCCACTGCTGGGCAACGCCTCCTCCATATAATCCGATGGGGGAATTTGATGCAATCACCACGCTTGGCAGGTGGATTGGATGCTACCAATCCCCTGGTGTAATCACTTAGTCGGTTTTCATCCATGGGAGTAGGTGGAGGGGTCTACTCATAAACCGGACACGACACGACATGGCACACGATTGTTGCCTAAAACTAAATATATCTGCTGCAAATTATTGCTGTGGCTCTGATCTGAACGAATTGGCCGTTTTACAAAATGATTACACTGCATATAAAAGATTTTTACAGAGTAACAAAATAAGTCATTTTATTGATTCAAAACATATATTGCTCATCTAGTTGCATATTATGGTATAGAAAACAATAAAGAATTGTTATTCATTCATTCATTCATTCATTCATTGTATTACAATAGCTTCAAGCATGTAAGTTACATTTTAGCTTTGCCCTCTGCTACCTAATAGCTTTTGGTGGAGTGGACTAAATCCTTTATAACTATCTATTTAATTTTATGAGCAAAGGCTTATCTTTCTTGTCGGTTGTCACTGGTAAAGAAAGTATCTAAGTTCATTTGTAATTCAGTACCACTAACAGCTAAATATTTATACAAGCACCCACGCCGGCTTGTGTTTTCATAGGTAACTAAAGTGACCGTCAGAATAAACATTGGGTACTTAGATCGGTGTCTGCTACGTAATAGCGCCTTTGAAACATTCTTGGAACTGAACGCTTTCACATTGAACGATAACGACATGACACGATATCGTGACGATACCACGGGCATAACGCACCACACCACACACACGACCGCAGCACTTCGGGTAGATGCAGCAAACAATATGCGGTGCACAGACATAGATGGCTATATTCAATTACACCGCCATGGATTAAACGATTGCGATGACATTTGATATAGCTAATTTATGACATTGGCTAATTTTAACATCATACAAATTCAACTGGCACATCATCATCGTCATCATCATTCGACGTCCACTGCTGGACATGTTCTACCACATAGAATGCTATCCTATAATCACCACGCTGGGCAGGCAGTTTGGCAATAGCAATATTGGTGTTAAGTACTTAGGTAGATGCTGCTGCCCATCCACTGGTGTACCTAATCTCTAAGTGGGCTTTTTGAAATCCACTGAAGGAGATGGAGGGGTCTAATCTTAAGCCGCGGCCACAGGCACAGTCGCTAGTCAGAAACAAATAATTGTTAAAATCTTAATCTAATTCTTTAGTACCTACTCTCAAGAATGTTCTCGAAGATAACAACCACCAGAACAGCACCAGTTAAGTCCACCAGTCGTGAAGCATTCCACATTTTGTAGTAGTAGTAGAGCTTTTTTGCGAAAGAGTTCGTCCGGGGAAGTACTACCACCATGCCTATTTTTGCCGCAAAGCAGTAGTGCTTGCATTGCTGTGTTCCGGTTTGAAGGGTATGGGTGCCGGTGAAATTACAGGCACATGAGACTTTTCATCTTTATGTCTCAGGGTGGCGGGCGCAGTACATGCAATGCCACATAGGGCGCGTCCTAGGTGGACGTGACCTATGTGAGAATGCACTGTTCATAGGCAGAGGTTACCGCTTAACATCAGGTGGGCCATATGCTTGTTCCGTGATTCAAGTAGCATACAAAAATAAAAAAGTTAATAATACAATTAACGGGAATTTTATTACAGATTTTCATTTCAAACCGTCGTGGGTCGCTCGAGAATACACCGATAAACTTTTCCCCCCTAAAATACCGATGAAAAGCGATCCCGAAAAGTGCTAACCAGACCCATATTTCGTACGTTTTTCACCTCTATTGTTGCCCGTGACAATTGGATAAAAAAGTATCTTGAACAGAAAGTCTTTACGGGCCCTCACTTCAGCCAACGACACTTGACAAAAAGTACAACGTGGTTTGAATATTAAATTCTTTTAACCTTTTTCATAGTAGCTAGGAATTAAGGAGTCTTACACAGTTTTATGGTTCTTCTCATCTAAACTGGCTTCTTTGGGCTTCAGACTGCCGTGCCGTAGCTAGTTTTATATAACGCCAACTAATATTTAACTGGATTAACTGATAGATCCAGTATTCGTGATAAGTGTCTGCATAATGACTTTCTTACGAGACAGAATAAGTTATTTGTTGAAAAGTATTTTGAACCCCGATGCAAAAACGACGGGCTTGTATAAGTTTGACGTGTCTGTGTGTGTGTATGTGTCTGTCTGTGGCATCGTAGCTCCCAAACGGATGAACCGATTTATTTATTTTTTGTTTGTTTGAAATGTGAATTTGTCGGGAGTGTTCTTAGCTATGTTTGATCAAAATCGGTTCAGCCGTTTAATTGCGTTGAGGGTTTTTTACATTTTTACAAAATTATTTTTTTGTTACAAAACAAGCTTTTCTGACATTTGTGATCGGAACCGTGAACTAATCAAAAGTAACCCAAAACACCTGGCTTCTATTAATCATTGAGGAGTTCTGTTGTCCACCGTCCTTGTCGTTATCTCAATCATGTTCGCTGTCATCATAATGTTGTAATGTTATCAAAACTCACCGTAAAGTAGTCTCAATGACTAAAATACTTTACTACTGAGCCAAAATTATCAAAAGGTTCAAAAGGTTCAAAATTATCCTTGTGATTTCAATAATAACAAGGATCATTTTGTATCGTCTTATAAACTAAATTTACCTACTTCTGTTCCAACGCGACCAAATCAAGATGAATCAGGCAGCAAACACTGCTTGGCTTTATTTGATAATCCTTGTTACTACTAGGTGGGAAGGGGTTAGGGTCTTTTCGGCACTACACAAGGGCCTGTAGCGCAAAAACTTGACTTGTAGGATGTGCTAAATTTCAACTCAATCGGATATCGGGAACTGGTCGAAAATTTGATCGCCAGATTTGTCCCCCGCAGATAAGAAAGTAAGTTAAATAAAAGCTTGTAAAATGAGAGGCAACCTTTGGAAGCTAAAGGTCTAACGATACAAGATCAAAATATGGTCTATAATTTTCAACGTATACCCTCATCATTATCATCGTCTTGTCCACATTAGCCCACTACTGAACATAGGCCTCTCCCAAAACGCGGCACTGAGCCTGTGTTTGACTCGTCGCATCTAACTGTACTTTCTGCCTGCCGCCTTTCGAAAGCCATCACTCCACCTAGCTGGGGGTGTCCGATGCTTGCCAAGACACGGTCTCCACTCAAGAACTCCCTTTCTTTCACGTTTCGGTATGTGTGACAAGTCCATTGCCACCATCGAGCAACGCAGGCCTCCGTACCGGAGGGGAGACGCCATAGAGCTGTCAACCGATACATATTTATTCAGAAATATTTTTGGGGGGGGCTTCACGCACTCACTTACACTTTAATGCACACTTTTGTAACCAGTCGTTCTATCGCTATAAACGCACACATCTATAAACAGCAACACATCAAAAATCTTTATACACACATAGATGCTGTCTGTGTACAAACATCATGTTATGTCACAAAATTGACAGTAACATCCGTTCTAGGGACTTCCAGCACTCAAGTCGATAAATGAATAGTATCGATAACTTTTTGGTAAGAACTTACTTTGCCTACCACCAAGGGTCATTTAAAGGATTTAAGGGCGGCTAGGGATGAGGGGAGGGGTTGAACGCTCTCTGTGAAGGGGGAGTTGCTGAACCGCCCCACTTTTCGAGGATAGCATAGAGATCATTTTGTGGATAACTATGATATTTTAGATTAGTAAAAGGTAGTAGTAGGCTGGAGAGAGAGGGGGTTAGCGCGGAAACTTAGAGTATAGAGAAAAATCAAGAAAATTTTGAGTACCCCAGGTACAACCTTACTTTACAACAACTCATGAGATGATTAGTTCTTGGGAAAATTGAATTAGAATTTTGTTCAAAGCTTACAATAATTTCATAAAACTATGGGCTGGCAAGTCAAAAGAGACGAAAGGAAAGAAAAGGAAAAAACGCTTTACTTAGCTCCCGTCTTCCTACTAACCTACATAATCCATGACGGTTCTGGCCTCGAAATATACAATGTATTATATATATCTGTCATTCACTGTTATTTTCAAAAACCAAAAACCATGATCCTAAGTGCCAAAAAACTAGATTAGTCATTAAAATTTATAAATAGTTTTTTTTTTATTTCAGGCATGATTATCCCACGACACAGGGGATCCTAGTGTGGGATCAGAACTATGTAGGTATGTGTTGGGTGTGTTAAGTTATGTTGATGCTAAACGATGGTAGGTAAAGTAATACTTAGCGCTATATATAGTGAACAGAAAATCGCGTTGAAAAAATTATACCTAGCTATATTATTTTTTTCATTCTTTTGTCAATCAAATAGGATTTGAATAGGAAAATCCCACGACACAGGACGGACACTCATGACACGACTTTTCTTGAAAAGGAGTAAACGAGTTCAAACTGGGAAATGCTTTTGTTAATTTATCGTGATCACGTATCCCACAACCTAGGTAGGCATGCAACTTTTTACGAAAAACTATCACACCTCTAGATTTGTAATATCACATAGTAATTTAAATTCATGTCTAGATAAGTTCACTCATGAAAACACTAGTAAAAATAACTTGGAAGCCCTTGCAAGCCTAGCTAGTAATATCTTGGAGCAACACGGCCGCCGCTGGAGGTCACACGAGAGAGACACGAGGAGGTCGCGGCGCTTTACATCAAGTAAAGGCGTTCCCCTCTGGCTATGCACAATTTCATTTGGGCATACGCGTTAGTAAAACTATTTTACTAACTGTTTTAAAAACTATCCGTTGTAATTTAACATAGTAATTTAAATTCATCTCTGTGTTTAAATATAAACAATCAAGGAAAAGAAGCTTGCTAGCCCTCACCAAGCATGTTTTGCTTTTGCTAGTAATAAAATTTTATCATGATGGGCCAATTGCTCTGTCAGACTGAATCGATCGTGTGACGCATAGAGTAAAACAGTGTGACAGTGCTACAAATACTAAAATGCCGAATCGTTACATTTTCTGCTGTAAATCAAGGTCTGTACCTGAGTGAATTTCATTATATATATATATTTACATACATACATACATAGACACACGCCTTTTTCCCCGAAAGGGTAGACAGAGCCTTAAATGGGCCTCTTTTCACCTTGGTTTTCAACAGTTCTCAATAATATATATTTTTTTTAATTTTTTTTTTTTATGTTGGACACATTTTACACATTATTATCTAGCCCCAAGCCAAGCAGAGCTTGTGTTATGGACTAGATAACTGATATCCCTAATACAGTACAACAACATTAGTACAATAGATAGTACATAGTACAACAGTACAATACATAAATATTTATTTTGTATTAACATAGAAAATATCCAGAACACCCTGAACCAATATCTGCAGATCGTACAAATATTTGTTCTGAGGTGGGAATCAAACCCGCAACCTCCTGCGTTACAGGCGAACCTTCGTCCTCTGCACCACAGAGGTCGTCAATTTATGGCATAAAATGAATAATTTCAAATTAAAATCATAACAGTTACCTACCTTGTTACATACCAATACCTTCATGGTGATTGGATTAACGGTTAGAAAGTTAGGTTAGGTTAGGCTATGGCGTCTCCCGAATAATATAAATCAAATTTCAATAGTTTGTAAAACATAATAAACGAGCATTTATTTTATCGATAAAAAAATCTACTTTATTATTGAGGCACATCACTAATTTTGTAGTACATAAGAAAACACGGGCAACTTACTTTCAGGAATTTTTGAGAAATAAAAAAAACTGTTAAATGAGCTTAAAGCTATTTCAGTGTGCATTGAGGCTGTTATTGTTACATACATACATACATAGACACACGCCTCTTTCCCCGTAGGGGTAGGCAGAGCCTTAATGGACCTCTTTTCACAGTGGGTTGCACCATCGTGGGAGATAGACGTGACAAGTAGTGAGCTCATCCCTGCCATTGCTTCCCACGACTGACTCAGCTAACGTTAAACACAACGTGCGAAGATTGTACAGTAACCTAACAATTGGCTATCAACGATTTTTTTAAAGCTTCTTTATTTACTTTTAACTGAAAAGCAATTCAATTTTTCAATTTTTCAATTTTTATATCAACCTATTACCTATTGATGTATTTTACAGTGTGTGTGCCGTGTCCGTGCGTCAACCGAGGTCCGTGCTGAAAATCAGCGCTGCAGTTTACTGCAGCATTATGCTGAGCACGGGACTTTTTTGACGGCAGTATACACGCAGCATAAAACGTGTTCTGTTTGTGTTATTATTGTATTGTATTCCATTATTGTGTGTGTATTTGCTATTCAAAATAAACTATTTCTATTCTATTCTATTCTATTCTAAAAGAGTAAAGTTATTTAAGTATGATCAATATAACCGATTTTGATCAAATTAACCACGCAGTTTTATTCTTATTATAAACTAAAAGCAACCCGCGGTTTCACTCGCATAAGTCTTGATCCTGTGGGAACATCTAAATGCTCTTTCATTTTACAATGCTTTCTTAACACACAGTTTCTTATTCTATCTCTCAAAGTCCACCATACATACTTCTCAAACCTCTCATCTTCAGTGCATTTATTATACTTTCATGTTTATTCTGCCTTAGCAACTTTCGCTACCACCATACATTAGTTTTGGCACTAACACTCCTCTATGCACATCCAGTCGTGCCTTTTTGGATACGTTCCGGCTGATAATAAGGCGTTAAGTTCACCTGGTTTCCAGAATTTACTCTCATTTAAATATCATCTTCATGCTTGCCATCTCTTGTAATCAAAGTTCCCAAATGTACAAACTTTTTCATGTTACACTTGTTGTTAATAGTAGTGTGATTTAATTATATTTCTTTAAATATAGTTGCACATGACATTTACGTTGACATATCATCATACACCTCTGCGAGGCACAATGAATCCTTTTACCATACTGGTTCTTTCACCATTGGTCACTAGGCCCCTTTCAGGGACACTATATCTCAAGCTGGTCACTGAACCAAGAAAAAGCCCGTGACACGAAGTAGTAGTAGTTAGTAGTTACCGGTTAGTTAGTGGTTACATAGCCATCAAATACAAATACACGTTATTCCACATGTCACATGATGTCGAACGTGTTTAATGAATAGTATTTAGTAATCAAGGATATTAAGTAATCATCCACATCTTGGCTTACTGACATTACACGTTATATACATGTTTACGTCAGCAGAATAAATCCTGAAATGCACATTGATGTATTATACACATTTATATCTACGCTTTTGGTCACTTTTATGTCGCCCCTGTGTCACACGATTAAGTGGAGCTCGATTGAAGAGCGAGCAGGGCAGTCGTAAGGGAATTGGCTTTCATTGCGAATAAATCACGTAACTTGGCAGTGATTTTAGAGTAATGAATGACCAGTGTACTGAAGTGCAGTCGCAGTGAAGAGTGAACCAGTGTTATTGAATAAAATATTCACGGTTTGTTTTGTTAAACCGTTCAGTTTTATTATTTTACCCCGAACACGAACTCAAAAATTACAAAATCTGAGATGGCCACTTTTGTTTTTATACGGCTTAATTTTACTTGGTCAATTTTTATGCAATAACTTATAATAATTTAATTGAAATTCAGGTACATGTGAAAGGAAACACTATCTTTTTGTAAATTTGATGATCCAATCATTTTTTTACAGCATAAAACTGAACAATTCGGCATTTTTCTTAGAGCTTTATCTCCCACGCGAGTCGATTCAGTCTGACAGAGCGATCGGCGACAGCTAGTTTTTTATAAGCTGTATGCCCTCGAGGGCATTCAATTTAGAGGGGAACTACAGCGGGGAATGCCTTTGATGGCGTCTCCATTCCGTGTTGCTCGATGATTGCCACCTTTGATTATATATCCAGCCTGTATAAGTATTGTACACTAATTTACACCAGCAACAGCGCGCTACTACATTCATGACAGCGCGTCAATAGCTGAGGGGGGCGAGGAAACGCACACAAATAAATGATAACCACTGATGCATTTTCGATCGGTCGCTATGCACGCACACGACAAAATACACAAATGCGACATTCACTGTCATGGCTGCCCAGGAAAATATGTTACCATTGCAAAAATTCTTCGAATTTAAACATTTCTGTGCAGTAAACTATACTTCAAATTAGAGTTAGAGTATTTTTTCGTCAAACACTGATTTTTTCGCCATTTTTATGTCTGGTGTACATAATACATAGGCCAATTTGAAACATTGCCTTTATAATTGAGAATAATGAGAACAAATTGTGCTGGTGCGTTTAGGAGCCCTCGAAACGTGATTGCCGCATGCTTTAATCCAGGCAGCCCGAACTACTGGTTTTTTTGGAAAACCGAAAAATAAATAGCACCATGCAATAAATCATATTGAAAAATAATAATATCGATAATTGTAATTGTGCTGTCCCAACACTAATTTCAATGTGGCTGGTGGTGGTGTGGCCAACTTATTTGATCATTAAAGTGACTGTATTTGCTTAGTTAAGTATTGTTTTATAATAATGTAAACCAATATTTAAGAAATAGTTTCACTTTCTTTCTTTAAACGTGTAGTGAAAAACTTTTCATTAGTTTAGCTAAATAAAAATCAAACATTAATCAACTGAAAATAATCTGTGGCGTATATTATCTGTAGTATCCACCCTACACCGGGCCAACCAGGCCCCATAAGATCTTGGCCAGAAGTCCCAAGACCATAACCTAGGAAGTAGCAGGCAGGAATCACGAGGCGATTGCGTGAAACCAGCATCCCTGGAAGTGGAACAAGTCCCACAAGCGTTAATCCCAGTTCTTTCCACTCCAACCCCTGGCATTGCTCCCGCTCCTGTCATTACGACTCCCGCACTGCCTGCACCTCCCACAACCTGTGCCCTCACTACACCCCCAGTCGTTACATGTTACATGCACTGATCGCAGGGTTAAGTTCCGTGACATCCTAGATCTTTAAGACCGAATCTGTGAAAAGGAATGGTCATAATTTTTTAATTATGTATTTTTTTATCCCTGGTTGTATTTTTCGCCGTATGGGGGATGATATGGCGTCTTCCACTTTGTTTTATTAAGTTTTATTATCTGTAGATATTGTACCTGCACAATCTCTAAGTAGTTTGTGGTTTGTAAATTGGTTCTAGGCCTATCTGCGCAAGGCAAAAGCAAGGCTCCCAATATTTAGCTACTGTGGCTATGTGGCATGATTCAGTGGCAACACCATGTGATTGACAAAAAAATACAATTATTGCTAATTTAGAGAATTATTTAGATGCAAAAATACTTACAGGTGAAAAGTAGTATCATCCTTTTGGCGGTTTGAGTTTTTGGACTCCTTATTGTACCAATAAAAGTTAGAACTCGGCATTTTTGTTCGAAGTCTTCTACTTTTTTTTTTTGGCGTGTTCAGCGGACCGGTAGTTTTGCCGCAAGAGTTTGCCAATGACAGGTGATTAACTTGACATAAAAGCAAAAAAGTGCTGGGAGTTTGAGGAAAGATACGACTTGACTATAAACTATAATAATTATATCACTTGACATAGGCTAAATTGTTGCAAATAATGCACAGAAGCCATTACCTAAGATAAGAAGAAGAAGAAGGTACGGTTTAAAGGGAGAATCGCACGTGATTATGTTCGAAGTCTTTCCGCGGCCAAGTCATTTGTTGAATGGTGGATGACGAGCTGTCAACTAGTTTTATATAACGAGTACGATGTCACCTCAAATTCCTTTGGCGAGAGGGGTAGGCCCGGCGTCGCCACTCCTTTGGCGCCAGACAATTTTTTTTAATTCTCTAGGATTGCCACACAGCTTGCTAATCGGTTGTCATATTGTCTAATCAGTCGATTAGTTTGTCGATCATTGCGCTGCGTGTTTTTTTTTTTTTCAAGAGCATAAATATTTAAAATACGCAGCGCAATGAATACCAAACTGGAAATCAAAATCGAACTTATTATATTATATTATAGTCTATTACACAATATGCCCGCAAGTTTTTGATGACTTTAGATATCTGTCAAATGATCTCGTTGCTGAGAAAGTCCGAACATAGCCCATTCCATAGCTCGCTGTGCAACCTTGAACTTGTGGATTAACCTTATAGTAAGTCTCGGCACCATGTGTCATTACTGGACCCTACCTTGTATGATTTGGTCCAAATATTGAAATAATTAGTCTACATAATTTCGGAGGATAGAAAAATAATAAAAGGATTACAAAAAATATTGTGGAATACAAATTAGTATCAACGACCTACTCACACTCAAATACGTGTTTTTATGTTATTATCATTGTGAAAATACCAATAATATTATTATATCTAAGTTTTGATTAATCGCACGTAATACCGGGATTTTATGTTATGTCTGCCGACGTATCTAACAAGAGTGAGGTAATAGTTGCTTTGTGGAATATATCACTTCATGAAATGAGATCGAACAAAATAATAGCCAGATTTTTCGCCTCCAAACGAAAAGTCTACTCTTGTTGGTAAAATCTAAAATTTAAGTGTCGTTCCACATACCCGCCTCTCCGCCCATGCATCACAGTATTTGATCTGGCACTGAGCCAGCAATATCACTATTGACTAGCTGGGAAAGTAGGCACCCATCGAATTTTTACAACCCAGATACGTTTTCATAATATTTTCCTTTGCGCGTTAAATTGCGACCTAGAACCATTTTTGTAATTTGTTGTTTCTTTTTTAAATCCCAACTCTAACATTTTTAGGGTTACGCAGTCTTCAAGACAAGGAACCATTATAGTTTCGCCATGTCCGTCCGTCTGTCTGTCCGCGGTATTTTTATCAAAATGAGTCATCCAACAATTCAATCACTATTTAATTTTACTTTCCTTTCATCCGTTGCATCAAAAACGCCTGGCTACAAAACCGAACTGACAGACGTTTAAACCGACAAAAACATATTAATACAAAACACACTGTGGGTTGTGAGTAGGACATCGAAATGTGTTGGTGCCATAGTTTCCACAACACCAAGGCTCTGAACAAATATTTACAGATCATGCAAACAATTGTTTCAAAGCGGTAACGAGAGAGGTAAGTCCACATAGTATGCACACTTTGCTCTATGATCTGCAAATATTTGTTCAAGGGTAGGTTTCGAGAATCGAACTCACGGCATATTGACTCTCAGTCACTCCGTTTGGAGGCCGTCAATTATTTGGCTGGTTTAGCAGCAAATCCTTTGTTTTGCGTCCGCTAACGAAGGCAGATTAACTGCTATCATTCCACTTTGAGAGGCTTACGAGGACATTGAACCCGTCGGAGAAGTTTATTTTTCGTTAGGTATCTAACATTTATATTTATTTAATTTAGCTACTCATCATCATCACCATCAACAGCCTTCAGACGAGGGCCACATAGAATGCAATGGGGGATTTCCCATAATCTTGCTGTTTTGGACTCAATAGAGCGCCGTGCCATAAAACTAATTAATGACGAGGCACTGGTTGCGAAAAGGTTACAAAGCTTAGAGCATCGTCGAAGAGTTGCGTGTTTGTGTATTTTCTACCGCATACATTTCGGTGAGTGTGCTCAGGAGCTGCATGATTTGATCCCCTCGTCTCCATTCCGCAATTTGACGACCAGACGTGGAGAGGCGTTTCACCCTTTTGTTGTTGACATACCACCGCCGCGTACAAACCGTTTGTCAAATTCTTTCATCATGCGGACATCAAAGGCCTGGAACTCTCTTCCGGCTTCTTTGTTCCCATTATCATACAACTTGGGCGTCTTCAAACGAAGAATTAATAGGCATCTTCTAGGCGAGCGTGCTTAAATAGGCCTAATCGTCGCTTCCCATCAGGTGAGATGTACCCAAACGCAAGACTATTTTAGGTAAAAAAAAAAAAAACTCCTCGCAGGTTGTGGCACCACGTGGTTTAGTAGAAGTAGAGATTTTTTGAAAAAGTTCGTCTGGGTAATTACTACCACCATACCTATTTCTGCCGCAAAGCAGTAGTGTTCGAATTGCTTTGTTTCAGTTTTAAGGGTATGGGTTCCGGTGAAAATACAGGCACATGAGACTTTTCACCTTTATGTCTCAGGGTAGTGGGCGCAGTGTGCTGGTGCGTTCTAGGTGGACGAGACCTATGTGGTAATGCATTGTTAAAGACAGAGACAGAGGTTACCGCTTAATCCAGGTGGGCCATCTGCATGTTTCGTCATTCACGCAGTTAAAAAAAAGGTGGATGCTACTGCCTATCCTCTGGTGTAATCCCGGAGGAGATGGAGGGGTATATTATTAAGCAATACACAGAACTGCTTGAACTAGTTAAACTTATAAATTAACTACCCGTTGCGAAGCCGGGGCGAGTTGCTGATTATCTACAGTTTTTCAACGATAGTTTGACCAACTTTAATATGCAAGCTAAATGGCATGCCCGGAGTCATAGAGACCATACACCGTAATTAATGCCGTGTTCCGTATTCAGAATCTCGGTTTACAGTAATAAAGCTACCTGCGGTAATCCAATCAGCACGTGTTGGTACCGATGTCGGTCGTATATCTCCGTGCTGTATAATTCTATGTTGTTGCAATTTCCCTGCAATTCTAGAAAGCTTAATTTATGTCTAAGGAAATGTATTTATGTAAATATTTGTGTAAATGATGCTTCCCATATTTTAATTTGAAAATAATGAGCCTTGCCTAGCTGGAACTTACCTTATACTTGATTCGCTACTTATTTTTAACTAGTGTCTGCCCGCGGCTTCGCTCACGTTTTACTAAGATAAAAATTACTTAGCTCAGTCAAATCAGTCAATATGTACCAAACATCGAAATCGGTATGGGTGAGATTAGGCGTTTTAGAGAGGAATTTTAGACACGTCTTCTTCTTCTCTTCTTTGAATGGCTTCTGAGGCATAGCCGATTTCTATGAAAGGTACACACATAGATTATGACCTAGATTGATTGCTATAGGCTACTACATAGACATATTTTATCCCGATAAAACGCGAACGAAGCCGCGAACTGGAACTAGTTATTTACAAATGACGATTTTTTTTCAATAATTGCAGATTGAGTCCTTTTTAGACACGTCATTACGAAACCTTTTTCGGCGCCTGTAATTTGGTACTGCTAATTATTAAGTATAGATGACTTATAGAGGTACACCATGAATCTTGTTTTATTCGAAACACGTGATAAATTTGCACAACATGTTTATCTCGATTTTATCGCATTTAAGCAAAACATCCTGACGTCACAATTAATAGCAGTTGAACAAAAAGTCGCTGGGTTCTGTTAAACAATTCACATTTCTGTCGCAACTTTGGACTGTTGAATTTATTGTTGAAATTCAAACTGTGGCCTGACACAGGCTATTTACACATCAGCTAGTTCTCTCTATTATAAATAACCGCTGATTTATTCAGTAAAGTGAGAGAAAATGCAAAAACAATAACTAGTCTAACCAAATAACTAGCTGGACAGTAACAACGGTTCTTTCTTTAAACAGTCACAGTTAATGACTGTTTTAACATTCTGATTTAATTATTCAAGACCAAGAGCTAACCAGTGGTCATATAATGAAGGAAATATCATTACCGCATAAAAAGTGTGTGTCTGTGGGAGTAAACTCTAACAAGCTAAGTTGGACGCCAATTTGTGATGATAAGTGAATCCATCAATTTTCTCGACCATTTTGGATGGGGTTAATTCGATCGAGTTGGAAACTACTTATTTAGAGGGTCGTGGTGTGTCCGGCCTGAGAGTAAGCCTTCCGTCTCCTCCCTTGGATGTTGTAAAAGCAATTAGGTACACTAGGGGATAGGCAGTTCTCAACACCAATACTGCGATCACAAATCCGCCTGCCAAACGTGGTGTATTATGGCAAATCCATTGTATTTCGCGGGGGAGGCCTCACACAGCAGTGGACATCTAAAGACTGATGATGATGATGATGATGATGAGAACAGCTACGTGAATTTACAGTGCTGTCATTTGAAATTCATTATCCCTATTCAGGGCCACCTAACAAGGTAAAAAGCAGTGACAAGAAGGTAGTAGTTTTAGTACAAGTTTCAACATTCTATGCCACTTTTATTATTATTAGACATAAATAATTGAACCTGCTATGTTTGAGCTGTGGTTTTCAGCCCGCCATCCCGGCTGGTGTGGGCAAGCTTGCTCTTTGTGGTACAATTAAAATTTCATGGCAAAGCTTTTCGGCTTAGCTACACTCTTCATAGGCTCTGCAATTAGGACGTATGCTAAAATTGAATTTTGAGAATGGTTAACTGTTTTCGAGAGGACTTTTTACTTTGTGCCGGCGTTGAAGTGGTTTGAGAATGACTGGCTTGAGTAAGAGGATGATGAATCGACATTTTATGTTCGGATATTTTTGCACATTATTTTCTCGTTAGAAAATTATGGTTCAAATATTTAATAGTATAAAAAAACCAAATGGTAAATTATTAGCGAAGACGGGTTGAGCGAGCTACTCGTTAAAAATTAAAGATGATTAAGAATCAGGAAAATTGTAAGACTGAAAAGACGGTCCTTAAATAAATATGAGGGGCATAAATCGCAGAGCCCTCAAACATAAAGAATTATCTCCTCAGGCTTGTTGATAACAGGTAAATAAACAGGCGTACGCAATCCCCAATTACTCCGTTTGATGTTCCTTACACGGAATAAAAAGGCCGAAATTCAGTCGTCACGGAACAATTTTCATTAGGGAGGATCGTGACTGCATTATTAACAGGTCGAACCCCTGTTGTTCGCAACTAAAAAACTTTTCCATTATCCTGCAAGTTTGGTTATTCATATTTACGTGTGCGATTGTTTGTGAGGACTTTTGCTTTCTGAAAGTGTTCTGTTTTCCTTTTGCATTGATGATATTCAAGAATAGTTAAAATAACGGGGTATTTCAAGAAAAGCACCAAAGTGGTGAGCTCGGGGGGTTTTAGTAAGAGTTTTGATAGTTTTCGAAACTGTAAGAAGTTTCGTTTCCTTCCATAAATTTAGTTGCAGTGCCCCTAGCGAAAATGAGGAGAAAACTAAGGACGCTGTCTGTAAAGCTCAGGCCAAACCGACGCGATCAACCCGCGTCCGCAGTGGCGTGCACGGTGGCGATCAACGATAAGAAAATGGATCGCCACCAAGCATACGCCACCGCGGATGCGGGCTGAACACGTTGGTCTGACCTTAGCCTTAGCATAAATATATTGAAGGAAACGAAACTTCATTTTCAATTACTATCAAATTCTCGTACTAAGCCCTCTGAAGAGTACCTGAAGTAAATTTCATCCGGACGGCGCAGAAATGCCGATGGATCTCGATGGACCAACGAGAAGTCAGTTGGGGGCGGCTCAAGACCGTTCGTCGTGACATTCTTTGAGGAGGCGTATGCCCAGCAGTGAACTACTGGTAGTTGACAGGCTAAATAAATCATCGTTGCCGAAAGTATAATTATTAGGTACTTATGCGGAGCTTTCTACTCTTGGGTATAAATATAGGTAGTGGTGGTAAAGGAATGATCGATGTCCGCGGAAATCTCTAAAACACAAGTCTTCATGAAGCCTTACAAATGTTGTATATTTCAATAAATTGTTTTTAAAGGCTCATTTTCGGGAGCTTAACTAGATTGCATGTTTTGTTTTAAAGCCAAGACTGCGCCAACCCCAGGCAAAAAACTTCAAACAAAAAAAACGCCTGGCACCGCTCGAAAAAGCAGCTTTTATTGAATATCTCGTAAAATACAGATAATTTTACAAAACCCCTACAGTAAACCCTCGGCTTTGTTTATATTGATTTTATTTCTCAAATTTTTTACCCAATAATAAGTGGTTTTTGATGATATTGGTGTGATGATATGGGTGTTGCTGCTTTAAACCCGACACCACGTTTGTAAAGCAGCGGACAGAAGGCTAGTGTACAAATAAGGTTGACGGATATGATCAAAATAAATGATACGTTTCCAGTTTTTTTTTATATACGTGAATGACGGAACGTTTATTGCAGATGTCTCACCTGATGGTAAGTGTAACCTTTGCCTTTAACAACGCATTACATCATAGGTCACTTCAAAAAAAACTCTATGGTCACGTCCACCTAGGACGCATGCTATGTGGCATTGCAATGCGCCCGCCACCCTGAGACATAAAGATGAAAAATCTCATGTGCCTGTAATTTCACCGGCACCCGTACCCTTCAAAAAGGAACACAGCAATGCGAGCACTATTGCTTGTCGGCATAAATAGGTATGGAGGTAAAAGTTTCCTGGACGAACTCTTTCAGAAAAAAAAGCGGCCAAGTGCGAGTCGGACTCGCCCATGAAGGGTTCCGTAGCAGCAAGTAACATCATATAAAAGTTCTTGGATGGCTTACGATTTAAGACGTATTAAAAAAAACTACTTACTTGATCTCAATAAAACCAATTAGTTTACATGATGTGTACATCATATTTATTTTTAGTTTTATCATTCTCTTATTTTCGAAGTTATGGGGGACACACACACATTTTACCACTTTGGAAGTGTCTCTCGCGCAAACTATTCAGTTTAGAAAAAATATGTATTGGAAACCTCAATATAAATGTTGAAGACCTATCCATAGACCCCACACGTATGGGTTTGATGAAAAAATAAATGTGAGTTTCAGTTCTAATTCTAAGTATGGGGACCCCAAAATTTATTGTTTTTTTCTATTTTTGTGTGAAAATCTTAATGCGGTTCACAGAATACATCTACTTACCAAGTTTCAACAGCATAGCTGTTATAGTTTCGGAAAAAAGTGGCTGTGACATACACGGACAGACAGGCAGACAGACATGACGAATCCATAAGAGTTCCGTTTTTTGCCATTTGGTTACGGAACCCTAAAAAGCTACTACTAGATTAAATACCTTTTATTCTACCTTTCTGACTTTTAGTCAGTGATAATAAATTAAAAATATTCTATTTACGATATCAGTGACAAAACAAGCGTGAAACAATAATTTCTGGAACACCGACATCGTATCGCATATCAAAACAGAGTATTTGTCGTGTTCCAGGTTAGTAATAATTATCAAAGGAATTCACTGAACTCGTTCTGTTCCTTTGTACAGTTATAGCTTATTGGGGAACAGCTAGTTAACTCCATGCATACGTCTACATGCTTATTCTTAACTAGCCGAGTCCTGCGGTGTTACCCGCATAAGTCTCGAACCCGTTGAATATCGGGATCAAAATTAGCCTATGTGCTATTACAGGAGTTATTCTAAATCCGTCCAGCTGTTTTAGCGTTACGAAGTAACAAACACACAAAGTTTCGCATTTATAATATTAGTGTGATGCGAGTGATTGCATGAGGAAGCTACACTACATATTATGCACTGGCTGCCATCCCTCAGGAGCGTGTTTTATGACGACTGGTGGCGATCGCACACGTGGATAACATTCCATAGAAAATTCCTACGTCTATACGATGGGCGCATGCGATTTCTTCTACGAACAAGCCCAACAGTCATATACATAGTCCTGATCCCGCACTATAAGAATTCCCTGTGTCGTGGGTATCAGAAACTACGAGTACAATAGTACAATGGTACTACAATACCCATGTATTGTGGTACCTGTCATCATGTCTTCTGGCCCAAAGCGGGTTGGATGTTATAATACCTTTGAATTTTTGCTTTACAACATGTTTCTTCATGTAATATACTCATAACAATCACATAAATAGGAACATGTGACCTATAGTAAAAACAACTCATAATTATAGATTACCTGAGTAAGAAAAGTATGGCCTTTGTAAATGATTGCCATGCAAGAAAGAGCAACGACGCCCTGTATGCATAGGTATATAAGTAAATAAATAAGCATTTTAAAAGATACTGTCCCAACATGTGACTGTTCGGTTTGTAGAGAGTGATCTAGCTGTCTTTTCCTGTGGTACAGGTGACTGAATATCTTCATGAACAACAAACTTGTTAATTAGTTAAATTGAGGGTGAGAGATGGTTCTGTTATGGCCACTTTGATGATTGAAATGCAATATCGTGTTTGAAGTCGGAGCTTATTGCGACGTAGTTTTGAATGAGTGATGATTTACTAATTTGTCTGTGTAATATCTACTAAAATATTAATGGTACACATACCATAATATACAGTCATATTATGTATAATATCTTCTAGTGTAGGCGAATATACGTATAAAATCTACAGACAAAACCTATCGCTAAAGCGTTCCTATATACCGGGTAGAATCGGGTTGTTGAAATGGAAACGCTGGTCTTCGATAAAAATGTACAGTATTGTTCTGTCCTTCTAGTCCTAGTTCACAAGTTCTTTTCCAGTTGCTAGTAGTGGTCTCGAAATGAATACAAAATTAACTGGAATTGACTCTATTATAATACAATATTGAGTCCCGCGCCTATATTAGCGGCTCATGGAACAAGTGATACAATTTACACCAGTTGTTTCTTATTATAAACTATTCATTCTTATTGTTTAGCTATAGTTGTGTGTTGTTGTGTTTAGCTATGCTGCGGTGGATGAAATGGTGTCTTGGGGCTCGCCGTCCGCCACAGTCGTCTTTAGAGTAGGTAATGAGAAATTAGGACATTTTTGAAACCGAGTTAGGTCCTCGTTTATTAAATCCAGGTGATCTAGGTGAGGAGTTTGGTCATTCGTCATAAATGCGTCATAATGCACCGAGTCTATAGTCACAGACACCATAGTGATATGCATAGGTATAGTATAGTATGACATAGGTAGTAGTCAGCATTAGTTAAGTGACGGATGAAACAAGAAAATAAATATATGGATATAATATGGGTTGAACTAATTTAGATACTCATGGGATTAAAATTCATGGGTTGAAACAAGAAGAACTCATTACAATTATTATATGACTGGAAATCAAAAAGCATAAACATAAATAGAATACAGGTATTATATTGATTTCAAAAGTTTGTATTATAAAAACGCACAGATTTCTAAAATTACTACTACTATGATACCAATACAAGTACCTTTAATAAAATAAACAATAGAACTAATGGGAACAGACCTCCTCCAGTTTATCTACTTTTTGCTGATATTTAGTCACTCAATGACAAACAAAAAGTATACCCCTGACTGACTCTTCACAAACATGTTACCAATAAAACAATTAAATATAATAATGTTGGTAAATATATCAAGAAATCACCCAGGTGGAGAACTCAGGTGGAGTACGAGGAACGACCCATTCTTGAGTATCAACTACGACAAGCACGGTAGCCGAGCGTGGCGACCGTGCTTTAGTACAGTCATTGATAAAAACATTAATTAATACATAATCAGAAATAAATAAATACATAAAATAAAAATAAAATAATATATATAATAATTATAAATATTTAAAAAAAACAACTATACAGCAATACATACAACTTTTAGATGACGGACTAAAGTAGGTAAATATTGGTGTAGAACCACACCAGGCATTCTTCTTTTTGTCATAAATATATAATTCTAGCCAAAAATTTATGATAATGTACTAAGCAAAATATATAAATACATATAATTGGAAAACACGAAGTTCATAACACTATTATTACCTCGATGTTAGTGTTAAAAACTAATTTAACCCGGAGCGAATGGAGGTCGGACTATACCAAGTCAGATAATGTTTACCCAAGTCAAAGTAGCGTTGGTACAGTCGGTATCAGAAGAAGACAAATATTCTCTAAAAGCTCCTTCACTGAATGGACCCATGACATTGTAAAGCTCACAGGAAGTCGATGGATGGAGGTGGCTCAAGACTTGGTGTGGCATTCTACGGTCGTCTGCCGACCGATGGCTAAATTTAAAAAGGAATTAGTGTTCGTCCTATTATAAGTATAATCTACATTCATAATCATATTTTTAAACCCCGACGCAAAAAGAGGGGTGTTGTAAGTTTGACCCCTATGTGTGTATGTGTATGTATTCTATGACACTGTAGCTCTCTAACGGGAGAACCGATTTGAATGCGGTTTTTTATTTGAAAGCAGGTTTTCTAGCGATGGTTCTAAGACGATGCTTTATCAAAATTGGTTCAGCCGTTGAATTGCGTTGCAGGTTTTTAATTTTCTTCTTTTCTATTATAGTAAAGCACAATGAGCTGTCTTGCCAAGGCGTCATCGGTTGCGATGATAATAAACTAATAATCGAATACTACCCAATTTTTAGAGTTCCGTACCTTAAGGGTGCTAAACAGATTCCTTTTATTAAGCCTAAGTCCTTCTGTCCGTCCGTTTTTTTGTTAAAGGGCTATATTTCGGCAGCCTTAATAGGTAGCCAGTTGATATATTCACAGAGTATGACGTGTGTTTGGTCATGAATCATGTGCAAATAATAAAAATGCAACAAGTCATATCCTAAGGGGCCGGGTAAAAAAAGTACAAAAAGTTCTCCAACGAAGGCATACCATTATCATTATCGCGTTCTTATCTACTTGTGGTGCCATCTAGTCCTAACTTGAGTAAACTTTCCCGTTGTTTGGTAAAATTATGTGATTTTCACCGAAAATTATCTCGGATATACTGTGATTAATACTTTTTGAGTTACGAAGGCTGACTTCGGAACCACACTGTGTGGTGCGAGAAGCGACGCCAGGTCTGGCTTATTATTATTTATTTATTTATAGACTAGCAGCTTTCGCTGATATATCTACATCGAAACAGTGTGGAATGTCTAATTTTGGGTCTAGTCAAGTTCAATGCCTCTAAAACGCAGGCTTGTCTCTTCTCGGCGAAAAAAAGTCCGTTTCCCCAAGTTCCTGTATTCCGTGATGTACCTGTAGCTATAGGAGATCACCTCGAGCTCTTAGGTGTTTCGCTCACGCCTACTCTCAACTTTGGCTCTTACATCGAGTCTAAGGCAAAAACAGCTGCCATGCGGCTAGGCATCCTGAATAAGGTAAAGCGTTTCTTCACACCAGGACAGTTTCTCAGTTTATATAAAGCACAAGTCCGGGCTGGTATGGAGTACTGCTGCCATGTTTTGGATGGTTCGGCCAAATACCAGCTTGCTGCCTTGGACTCGATCGAACGTAGAGCTTTCAGGCTTATAGGTGAGCATCATATGGCGGAGACTAAGATCCAGAGTCTCGAGCACCGCCGTAAGGTTGCATGCCTTTCAATCTTCTATAGGTTACATTTCGGGGAATGCTCCCAGGAACTGCACGATCTGATCCCACCATTTCTTTTTCATCATAGGACGAGCAGGCGTACGGCTCAGTACCATCCTTACCTCATTGGTATACCTTCTATTTGCACAAAACGTTTCGGTTCTACCTTTATAATGCGAACTGCTAAGGAGTGGAATATACTACCGTCGTCTGTCTTTCCTGAAAACTATAATCTGGGTCTCTTCAAGTCTAGAGTGAATATGTGCCTTCTATACATTTGTGCTCCATCTTCGGCCACATCGTCACTTGCCAACAGGTGAGATCGTGGTCAAACAAAGGTCTAACAATGTTAAAAAAAAAACTTTTTAAGTTCTGAATTGTCCTTTCGTAGCCAGTTGTTGAGCTTGTTTTTGAAAGCATTTACAGACGTGGCAGAAAAAACATCGCCTGGTAGTATGTTCCAATTGTGGACCACTCTGTTACTGAAGAAGACTAAGTGATGTGCAACAAGTGATCTCGAGCCAGGTTAAATTGGTGGCCACGAGATGATCTTTCTTTCTTCACCAAAGATATCGTGTAGGTCGTAGGTGTAGTCTGGCAGGTTGTATTGGTAGGTCAGGATTTTATATGATTTTTGTTTATTGAACTATGATGGCGGAACTCCCTGTCTAACATCTGTCTAACCGTGGTAGCATTCACAAAACGGAATATTCATCTAGTTTTGTCTGTGCCTGTACGTACTTAGGTAAGTTTGTAGGATTCGGGAACAAAAACAAGGACCCCGCAGCGTTTATTGTTACAAACTCATCTATTATACATAGTTATCTTTACTTTGTAATATTAATTTTGCGATGTGGTTTTCGGATGGGAAGATAGTTTGTTTGATGTAAATACCATAGGTTTATTTATGTATTGTTTGCTGGGTGAAATCAGTCACAATTATTTAAAGTACCTACCTTGTGTCTTTACAGATAGGTAAGAATATAATACTTTACTATAAAAACTTTCGTGTATCATATCAATTATTTTATAAAAACGGGAAATTTTCACGTACCGTTAAATCGATGTAAGCACCGACATTGTTTCGACCCGTTTCGAGAATCTTTTTCAACAAACATAGGTGCTTACATCGATTTAAGGTTACGTGAAAATTTCCCATTTTTATAAAATAATAAGAATATAATAGTTACTTTTTATGAATTCCTTTTCAGTGATTTGACCCAAAACAATTCGAAGAAGCTGAAGAGATTTCTATGAATTTTGTCTTTACATATAAATTAATTTAATAAATTTACCTTTGAATCTCCACTCAGTTTCTTCAGTAATCAAATAATATAACAATTTTACCCAGGACTGTTAGAATATCTTGCTTACATTTGCGGAAAACTTTAGAGACTAAGTACCTAACTTTTTAGTAAATAAGTGTTTTGTTAAATATAAAAGTATTTTTCATATCAAGCTTTTAGGTAATTAGAGAACAGGAAGCCCAAACATTGACAGGCTACTATTAATTGAGGATTTCTGCTTTCCACCCTCCGTCTTCATCATCAGATCAGCCCTTTGTCACCATAATATTGTATTGTAATCGGAACTTGATAGGTAGGTATGCAATATTACAGCTCAATCGGTCCGGTAGGTACAGGAGTAAATTTATTTTTATAAGACGGTTCAAAATGATCCTTATGATTTTAATGAATAAAATAAGTACTTTTGACTTTGACTCTGGTGGAACTGGGTTAAAATTCCGTTGGAAGTTTTTTCCCCCACATATTCAGTACAAATTAAAAGAAACCACGTATTTTTTAAAAAAATATTTACCCTGCTGCTAATAAACTAGGAATATCTTTTGAAAAGATACAACGCGCTTTGTGTCTCATTCGATCAAATAAAAAACTGCTTGTCAATACAAAAGACAAAACACTGTGTTACTAAATACTGTGTGTTCAGTTCTACCTTTATAATGCGAACTGCTAAGGAGTGGAATACACTACCGTCGTCTGTCTTTCCTGAAAACTATAATCTAGTCTCTTCAAGGCATTTTTCTTCTAGAGTCTAGACAATGTGGCCGAAGATGAAGCACAAAGGTCTAGATTCTAGACCTAGATTGGTCTAGATTCTAGACCTTTGTGCTTCATCTTCGGCCACATCGTCACTTACCAACAGGTGAGATAGTGGTCAAGCAAAGGTCTATCAAGGCCTATCTAAAAAAAAACTGTCCATTCGTGTATTAATAGAAGCACGGGCAGTGTTTTTCTCAGAACTTCATACATCATTAATTCCAATGTGAACACCAGTTGTCAACATCGATTGTATTGACGCCAGTTTGTGTATTTGTCTCTAATTTATTGAACCAACATTCGTTCTGGCAAACATTACGAGACACACTGGACTATATTGAACTACATTGGCATTGGCTAGTACAGTAGAGTTGAGATCGTATTGATAATTTAGTTAAGTATTGTGTCCATAGACTTATCAATATCAAGGTAAGGTTCGTTGGTTCTTTCATACGGTATGATTAAGACAGGATGTTTTCAAAGTAAACGGAAGTCCAATTACCAGATTTTTTTAAGGCTTTGTTTCACAAACAATACTTAAGTAAAGGTTTAAGTAGTTACTCAGCGAGTTAACTACTCAGAGGTTAAATCCTTTTAAGCAGATAAAGTAGTGATTAACACTACTTACAAAATAAAAATAAATAAATAATAATTATTAATTTAATTATTGATTGTGAAACAAAACCTTAAACTGTAATGTAAATTGACTGAAAATTGGCATTATTTTTCCACATACTATCAATTTAGTCTATTTTTTATTCATGGCGACCTTAGATTAGAGTAGGATAGTGCTATATTATAATTGTAAAGAGTGAAGGAGACACTCGTCTAATAAGAACACACAGAAAGATTTTCTGAAAATATGAGATGTTCAAGTTTCGGCTATATATCGTTTTACATATCACAAAACATAGGATTCAAAACGTAATCCTACGCAGGTAGGCCTCATAATATCAGGCAGAGGATAAAAATATAACAAAACACCCAAAAGTCACATACTGATCCTGATCTCACACTAAGGATCCCCTGTATCTTAGGTATATATCAGGAGCTAAATTCTCTCTCCCCCTCCTCCCCCCAAGCCCCAAGCCCTAAGCTAAGCAGAGCTTGTGTTATGGGTACTAGATAACTGATATTCTTAATACAATACATTACATGCCTATTTTTTTTAATTATATGTACCTACATAGAAAATACCCAGAACACCCTGAACAATTATTGTCTGCAGATTGTACAAATATTTGCTCTGAGGCGGGAATCGAACCCGCAACCTCCTGCGTCGCAGGCGAACCTTCGCCCGCCGCGCCACAGAGGCCGTCGAAAGAGTACCATGGATAGTATGGATACCTACCTATTATACTTATCTTTATTGTACAGTAAAAAAAAAAATTGTAGGTCTTTGACCATTTTACTTTGGTCGAAGTTGTAGGTATATAGTTTCTGTCAAAATAAAACAAATTACTTACTTGGTACCATAAACACCCAGATCTAAATAAAATATTTGTAGATCATACAAACATTTGTCGCGCAGTGTGAATCGAACTCGCAACCTCTCGCATCTCAGCCGGCTACTCGCCTGCCGCGCCACAGAGGTCGTCGTAGTCATAATGGTTTGATTGTCGCTTGTCAGTGCCTAAATTGCCTTTATTTTTCTGATTACGATCCTCAAAAGTTCAAGTAATGTAAGCTTAAATCATTCATACGTTGAGTATCTGTGACCCCAACCTTATGGTATGCTCAAATCCCAGCGCGCTATATTGATATTAATTGGACGACACAGAAGCCGTCCTATGGGAACGAATAACAGATTAATAAAGGCCAATTTCGATTGTAGGAATTCCCTTTGTGAGTTTGGGAGATACGCGAGTAATAAATCTTGCTGATAAAAGATTTTATAGATAGGTTCTTTTTTCGATAAGCACATATTTGTTCGTTGAATTGAATCTCAGTTTGTGCGCTATCATTCGTTCTGTTTTACAAATTGGACGTGATTCCTTTAACATTAGGTACTGGTGTCGATGAAAAATCATCCATCATCAGCCTGTACCTAGTAGTAGTAGAGCTTTTTTGTGAGAGAGTTCGTCCGGGAAAGTACTACCACCATACCTATTTCTGCCGCAAAGCAGTAGTGTTCCCATTGTTATATAACTGGGTATTTTTATAAGTAATTATTAGTTTTTTATATTTATTGTGTAAAATCTATAAAAACAGAGGTACCTAATTACCTACTTACTTTGTTAATTTGACTTGTCCAAGCACATGCAATAAAGTACCTACATGAATAAATTAAATGAAATTGTTGTGTTCCGGTTTGAAGAGTATGGTTGCCGGTGAAATTACAGGCACATGAGACTTTTCATCTTTATGTCTCAAGGTGGCGGGCGCAGTGCAATGCCACATAGGGCGCGTCCTAGGTGGATGTGACCTATGAGGTAATGCACTTTTCATAGGCCGAGGGTACCGCTTTACATCAGATGGGCCATCAGCTTGACCCTTCGTTCCAGGAAGTATAAAAAAAAACACCATAATGATCAACAGACGTTAGACGTCCACTGCTGGACGAGGGCCCCCGAATGCATTACGGGGATTTGCCATAATTACCAACCTTGGCAGGCGGTTTGATGATCGCAGTATTAGTGTTGAGTAAACAGGTGGATGCTACTGGATGTCCCCTGGTGTAATCCCTAATTCGGCTTTTACCTCAGCAACGGGAGGAGACAGAGGGGTCTCGTAAAAGCCAACGAAAATTACACCAGAATTTACCAAAGAATTACATCAGGTTATCGGCAGCAGCATCAACCTGAGCACTCACCACCAATACTGCGATCACTTATCCGCCTGCTAAACGGGTGATTATGGCAAGTCCTCTCATTGCATTATACCTGTGGAAGAGGCCTCGTCCAACAGTAGACGTCTTATGGGTGATGATGTGTTCGATGAGGTTGATTGTACAGTATTCTGCGTAAAATTCAATAAGTACGATTATTATTTCTTGGTTTTCTGCACTAAACAGCAGCTGTATCACGATTCCGTAAATGAATGCTGTTTTATTTTTATTGGCTATTAACAATTAACCCATTGTAAAACATAATAAGTCCCCCACTGCGAAATTTTATACTCATCGATGGTGCTTTGTGGTAAATGTTAGGGTTAAAAAGCTTTGAGAGAATAAAGTGCAGCAATTTAAAAACAAAATAAAAGTACTCGCCGCTGGATACTGGAGGAATGAGTTGAATTAGGTACTGTTTTTTTCATTTTGCTCAATAGCTTTGCGTGCTCTGCCAAATTATAATAAAAATCTTTCGAGACATTTATCCGGGTGTATAGTATTATTTTATGTGTGTCCGGGTGTTTTCTCGTGGAATTACTTATTACTTTTTGTTCCACGAGGGCACAGATAAAATAATACTATACGAGGGTATTATAAATATGTCAAAATTTGGATGTGTGGTTGTTTGTATATTTGTAACTCGAAACTGAGGAATCGATTTCGGTGAAAACTGGTCTACAGATAGATTGTGACGGATTGAGTTAATTTTATCCCGGAAAAACGCGAGCTAAGCCTCGTGCGAACACTAGTTTATTTTAAATAAAGCTAAGTTAAAAAATAAGCTAAGTTAAGTAATAAAGCTTTAGTTTTTTTTAATAACTTTATGTCAACCGGCTAACGATTAATTGCTTTTGCATACATTTGATCTATTAGCTGTTCTTTCTACTTTAAAAAGGTGCGGGAAATTATACACAAAAATCATTTTTTCACGATTTATTTAATAAAAATCTCTTCTGACTTGAACACGATCACTAAATTACAGACAAAAAAAAATAACATTGAGATTAATCATGTAATTATCAGTCAAACATCTTAAAATAACAATAGTTAGACCATTTTGTGACATAGTAGACTGATAGTGAAATTTAATTTAGATTTACAACATGATTATTTACAATATTTTCAATATATCCAATCGTATCCATTTAGATTTCATACAAAATGTATTCGATCAATTTGAATAAAGTACATGCAATTATACCATCTTACAATCTTTTACAGTAACGGTTGAAATTGTATGTATAAGCCTGAGTAAATGGATGGGTCAGCGCTCAAAATGTATCCGAACTAAAAGAGAGACAAAACGCATAAAAGGGACAATTCTGACAAGTTATTGAACACATTTGAAGAATTAAACCGACGTGAATCCAACTTTGTCATTGTTAGAATTTTCAAAGGTGCCATATTTAGGCGTATGCAATGCTAGTCCATCGTAAAGTTATTAGAAATACATTGTATAAAAAATCATTATTAGTAAAAAAAATTGGATTTTATTGAATATTTGGCGGCAGGCATTCATTAAATTACGATTAGTTTGAGGATAGAATAGCATCATTGTTTAAATCAATTGAATTAATTTTGTATGGAACACTATGGTCTTTCAAAATACAAATAAAATACAGAAATATATTTTTCGTTCTACGACTTAGATCTTAGAATGTAATGATTATTTTAATAATGTCGAACGTAAATTAAAAGTTGAAAAAAATGCTGATGGTTGAATCATTTAATAAATAAATACATTTATTATGTAATATGTTTAAAATTTTATTTTTTGAAACATTTTGAAATCAAAAATAAATAAATAGTATGAAAGATTTTGATTAATTTCTAACACATATTCTTACGGATTAACTTCGTTTACATTAAATAATAAATGCAGTGACAGTTAACATACGTATGTATGTACAAGAGTTTCTAGAAGTGCACCATTTTTTTTTATTTACAAAATATACAACTATATACTAACAAGTATAAACAACGATGTATTGAGTAACATTTAGCACTAAACAAATTAATTTACATGTAGTAAATATTGAAATAATTAAATTGGACCTTCCGATACACTTTATGAAGTTCCATCCAGAATAAAAATTGGTAGCAATCTAATTCGTTCTCTAACATCCTGTTTTTTTACAATGCTTCAAGAAGTGACGTAAATTAACATACCTTATATTATGTCGTTGAAAATGATCAAGGAAAAAAATATGTGCTCTAAGTATATTTTTACTTGTAAAGTGTACATGAAAAACATTAAATTAAATGAATTGGCCGATGATAGCTGAAGATGCGGGTAGGTACCGCAGTTTTAGAAATTTTAGGTCTCATATGAATAAAATACTAGCCTATGCAGTCACGACTTTGGACATGGGATCAAATATGATGCGATGGAATTATCTTTTATGAACTTTTTGACAAACACTATTTAAACTTTGATAAAAAGCTCAACTTTACAAACCATCTAGATATCAATAAAAAAGATGTTCTAGGCCTTTAAACTTTGAAGTTATTTAAGCCATCTTGAGTACAAATATTCGAATTACAAGATTTAAGGGTGAGGCTGAGTTGACGAGGTCAATTAAAAATAATATTAAGGAATTTGGTCTAAAAATTCGTCTTGAGTATTTCGTGCTTTTTTAACATATTTTTATAACTTCATGTTGCTTAGCATTACGTTCTCCGTTTTTACAATATGCATTTGTGAAATAATTAATTAAATGAATTAACTTTTGCCCGTACTGTCGCGTGGTTTGGAATCCTAACATTAATTAGAATTATGTTAAGATTATGAGATAAAAAGTAGGTAGATACATATGGCTTTAAAGTTCTATACAAAGTCCCGTGTCAACCCAACCAGGTACAGTACTACTAGGAAAGTAATAGGCCTCGGCAACCACCGGCTTTTCGAAACATAAATATGGTTGAAAAAGCGATAGTCAGACACGAATGACGATTGCCAAGACTAAATATTTTCCCAGTAGTAATGTAATGTAGAAAAACGTCAAAAACTATTTAAAAAACATTTCACTAAAATGGCAGCGTTCTTTTCATACAAAACCTGATCAAGTGTGTCAGCCTTTTCGTCTTAACCCTATTATCTACATAAAATTGATTAATAACAACGAAAAACAGTGCCCGCCACATAAGAAAGCGCACGTAAATTCCTCTGCTCTTAAATCTGATAATTTATGGAGTTGAAACATGCAACATGAGAAACTGTCCATGCATAAAAGTGAAACTAAGGCTTGTTTCACAATCAATAAGTAAAGTTCTGAGTAAGCTATTTCAAATATAACTGTGCAATAAACAAGTATTTGCGCTTCACAATCCCTCAGTAGTGGATCACCATTTTATCTCAAAGTCAAAGTCAAAAGTATTTTATTCATTGAAATCTCAAGGATCATTTTATCTGCTCAGTAAGTTAAAAGTTAACAAAAGGATTTAACCTCTGAGTAGTTAACTCGCTGAGTAACTACTTAAACCTTTACTTATTGATTGTGAAACAAAGCCTGTGTCTTATCTTATCATGTTAAAAGAACTATGAAGTTTACAACTTGTCACGTAGTAACTTATGTAGAGGGCACTGTTGTCATTACGTTTCTATGAAACGAACGTCATACAAATAATTAATTAGGCTTTTCTATCACTTCGACGTATACGCTCCATGTTCGTTCAATATTGAACTCTATTTACACACACGCTGCACCTAAAGTCGTCTTTTAGACTTGCCATCAACCCATATGGAATGTTTGTACAGCCCTACCATTGAATGTAAAACTACGTTTGAAGGAAAAGTTGGCTAGGGTGCAGATGCCAAGTCACATTACTTGCTGGAACTACTATTTTTGTCTGAAAACTTTTGCTCTCTTGCATATTATACTTCATTATAGTTATACTTATTACTTCTTACACAAAATATGTCCAGCTGATACACAGTAAGTTATACCTAGACACTGAATAATTTTAATCAAAAACAATTTCAACAATCTATTTTTGGTAAGGCTCTCTGTCGCCGTCGCTCTTGTTCCGATTCATCGATGACCTTTATTGAGGAGTCCCTCTGAGGAATTAGAAGCTCGGATCGAGAGGGGCATCATCGGCCCCTCAGCTTTGTGCTAGGGAATCCAACGGCACCACCAGTTTTCCGTTGGAGTAGCTATAACAAAGGAAAATTTTAAAATTAATCGAATTAAATTGTCAAGACAGTTTTAAGTATTTCATATAAAGCAAGCAGAAATAAAGATTAGGATAGATATATTGAGTGTAAAAGACATCCCACACCTGTAAGCCAACAGTTATCCTTTTATAAATCTGTATTGCCATCATCTGATTTGATTAGAAACTCGTTTTCGGTGAAGTCTTTTGAGGGCCTTTCAATGTCGCTATAATCACCTCTATTAAATATAATTTACCATTTCTAACAGATTCATTTAAGAACAAAATAATTCTAAATACTCTTCTTTTACTGCTTGCTAAAGTATCTACCGTTTATATTTTCTGGAATAGTCTTTGACACCCTGTATATAAATATAAAATGATAACCTGTATGGCATAGTAGCGGTTCTGGATTTAGCTCGGCTTGGCCTACAGGAGTCATCTGTAACCAAGACATTTCAATGTAAACTATCTAGGTGTACAAAGTCTTGGAGTAATCTAAAGTTATTCAGTCTATCTATCTATATGGTATCGGTATGCTATAGATGTTGTTTAATTAAGTGGTAGCGCACGCTATTGTCTCGACTCTTGTGGAACAATACTTATCTGAAGTCGAAGTTGCAGAAGTAATATCTGCGATACCTTAATGAGGGAACTTTGTATCGCCTTCGTTAATCGATTCTGACCCAACGCGATGCTATGCTCAGAGATAATTTAAATGTTTTCTTTGCATTAAAATATTACCGTTCTAAGCGTGAATGATGATATCTTATGAGAGATTTGAATAAAAAGAAAATTAAAACTCGGAATATCCTCAGCAAGGAGACAGAGCGATGAAAATTTTAATGGACGCGCATTTGCCAATTGGATGTAAATAAAAAAAAAGTTTACTGGTAGAAAGCAGTAAAGGCAAACAAAGTGCCATTTGATTAAATATTCAAGAAGCCTCTTTATATACGCTCGTTGAATTGAAAATTACTTTCTGCCAGCAAAGTGTGAAGTGTGTGGGACCCTTACCATAGTGCGGCTAGCACCGTTGCGAGAGGCACGCATCGCATTTGACGGGCTCGACTCGCCGCTTGCCCTGAGAGCCCTGCGAGCCGGACTTACGCCGGAAAGTGTACCTAACGAGCAGACCTGCAATGCAAAATGCCGCACCGTTAACAAAACAAACAAACAAACCAAAATTAAAACGACAAACACTGAGCCACGCGCGCGCGTCCATCTGAAAAACGCCTATGGGCGGACGAAAGCGGGCGAAAGTAAAAAAAAGAAATGATGCTCTCAGGCTTTTCATGACTTGATACCACTCGGATTCATTCACGTTTTATGTGAGAATGGAACTTTATAGTCCGTGCAATTTCGTTGTAGATAGGTATATTTTGTTGTGACGTTGTGTAATGGGATTATGACATTGGGCCTAGTGAAGTATGTAAAACTATGTTTTGTAGTTTTGTTTGAGCTAAATAAAGAAGTTAGAAAACAGGTTGTTTATAAAGCGGAGCTGGCATTGTTCTATCGTCTCTACTTGAAATTAAACATGCATAAAACAATGTAAAACTCACCTGTTAGACCGGCTTTGTTGATGCTATTTGAGCTTGAAAATCCGGATATTTTCTTCCATGCCTTTTTGTTCCAAAACCCCGTAGTCTTAGCGTCTCCACAGCTGGAGCTTCGTGGGGACGTCGCGTCTCTAGAACATCGTGCTGCGGCACATTCTTCGGCGCCTAGTATCCGAACACCAGCCCCACGAGTTCCATACGCAACCGCAGGCAAATGGGGAACTGACCCTGTGGGTTTCCGACGCAAGCTGCCTACATAGCTGGCTCCACTGCTGCTCCCACTGAAACCACTATCTAGATCTGGGGGGTTGCAACTAGCAGGAGATAGCAACTCGTCTGTTGGTCCTACTCGTAGCAGCTCTTCAATATTGTCTCTGTCTTCAGCTCGTTCCGAATCTGGAGATTCACATTCGGGCATCAACATGGCTTCAACGCTGAGATTTAGTTCTCCGAGAATCCTTTTGTGCCTTGACTCAACTCTTCGTACTTCCTCTTCCACCACACTCCTGTCTAATGAAACCAGCGATTGCCTTGGGACATATCGGTGTTTTGGGCATGTTCGAGATCCATCTGTGATTTCTTCGTAAATGTTTTCTTCAGTACCATATCGGGTGACGTAATTGTGGCGAGCCGCTCGATCACGCGGTAACCCGCGTCCGCGATGACGATTTCCTTTTCTCGATGACGAAGGCATCGATAAGTGGTGATCGTAATAGGCATATGCATATGGATCTACGGGCTCAAACCGTTCCATTGTTGCAGCAATATTACTTCTGTTCCACGTCTGTGCTGTTTGTTCCCTTGATAAATTGACGGCTGCAAGCCTAGCCGGTAGGATTTCATCCAAATCTCTAGCACATCGCTCATCGAGTGATTGAGCTCCATCGTCCTCGTCTCGTCTGTGTTTTCTATGCGGCCGACGAGACGTTTGAGAGCGATGCGCCCGATCGCAGTCAGAGCCATGACCGTGATTGTAATCAGGCGTGTGACTGCGGTTGTAGTCCGTCGGCCGGTGTTTGCAATCTAACGTGTGATGGTAATCTGGAGTATGCCTGAGGCTGTAACTCGAGGCTCCTTCGTAGTCGGAGCGATCGTAGCAGGGGCTATCGTCCGCATTGCTGTTGTGTGGGTGTGGACAGTCAGCGGCTATGCCAGATTCAGAAGACGGGTAATCATGTACTTCTGCCGTGGTGAGTGTGTGGGTGTCGGGTCGCGCCGGCTCTGACGTAGCGTGACGATGATGGGGCCGAGGTCTGGCCGTTTCGCGACAGCTGGCAAAGGCCCTTTCCAGTCTCTGTGAAGGTTGGTGCGGGTACCGCCTGTGGGTGTCAAACACCGCCTTCCCCGGCTCGTCGGGGCTTGGCGGCGCGCTGCGTGATTCCATGTCTCATCCTCTCATATCCATTTAGTACCTGCAAAGAAAAATGGTATTGTGAGGCAATATAATTTTAATAAAAGACGCGGGTGATGTGGCCTGGCCGAGGGCAATGAATCCGAAATTACATGTTCCGTGATGAGGGTAGGGTAAGTGACGATCAACACAGTAGCCGACGTCGATATATCATCATCAGTCGCCGGGTAATAAATCGGGGACGGCTCCGTGTATACATTTTATATTAAGGCGGATTTCGACATTCTGTTGGTTTTGTGCAATATTGCGTCGGGGTGTGGATAAGTAACAAAGCTTATTCTTTTTATGAAAATAAAGTGATTCTCTGTTTTCATTTTTCCAAGCTCGCAATTTTCAAACAAAATAAAACGTCGGCACACGGACCTTAAACAAATATAAAGTCCGTGTGTCGGCAATAATTTCTAAGACGGTAAAAAGGCAAAATGTTCTGAAAAAGATAGCTAAGTGACACGCGGCCGACAGCGATTATGTAAATACATACACTACATCAAAACTCATAGACGCTTTATCACAAAGGGATTCCACATCAACATTTTTATTGCGTTTTTCCCGAGTTATTGCGTGAATTCCAGACCAATTTATTACGATAACGATAAGTGTCCGTGAACTAGTGTCACAAGGGCGGCCGTACCCTTAGCTGTTGCTAGGCAACGGGACACAGAATATTCAGAGGGTAGATACGTTCCCAGAACACGATAAGATGCTATATTGTGATCATGTATTTTTGTATGATGATATGTTCTTATTATACAGATTTGTTACGTTATTATTACAGGTCACATTCAGTGTACGATATCATATTAGTTTTTTTTACGAAAAGTCGTTATTTCTTGGTTTACTAGCGTATTAAAAATGAAATAAATGCGGCCGGGGTTGTATGTTTCGCAAACAATGGGCGGATATCAATTGCCGAACAAAACCTTAAATAGTAAATAAATAAATAATGCTGAACAGTACACACAACATTATCTAGACCAAAGCTAAGCAGCGCATGTGTTATGGGTACTATAACTGATATACTTAATACAATACATTACATAGATAGATATGTTTTATTATACATATAAAATACCCAGAACACCCTGATTAAATATCTGCAGTTCGTACAAGTATTTGTTCCTTGATAAAGCAATAGTTGATTTGATGATTTTCATAGTTATTATTGCCTTTGTGATAATACGACGTAGATATTGCTTTTCATACTAGATCGATTTTTCCCCAAGAATGTTCTCTAAATACTGTTTGAATAACCAAGCATGTTAGAGAAAAGTGTATTTACCTAACAACTTGACTTATAACCGCCGTATAGATAACGAAGACACGACTAACGAAAGCTGTAACTTCGACGCCAACGTGGGGTTGAAACAGTCATAAAAAAAAATATAAAAAATAATAGTGCTTCTCCCTTTCCAGTAACTGACCTAAACACACAACGCATACATTAGGTCGCGGGTCAGGAACCCGTGACAATCTCGGTTCCGACCATAGGGCCACAAATGGCCGCGTCCGGACGGTCAACCGGCATTTTACGAGATGCTTCCCTCCGCTGATGATGATTTAGATGCGATATAGGGAGCAGGCGTGGACCGTGGTGCCCAAAGGGACTGCGGCAAATGACTAAGGGACAAATACTTTATGGAATTTAAAGCATTACAATATAAATTCACATCTTTGAAAGTTTTATGTTTTTGAAGCGCATTTTCAAAGCACCTAAACTTAAAAAATAAGTATTACAAATTGCGATCATCAATTAGCTTACTAAGCGTGGTGACTATGTCAAATTCTCCCATTCTTTTAATATTTTTTCCAAAGCTATTTTAGAGGTCGCAGGAAAACGGTAGATGGAGGCGGCTTGAGACCGTTCGTCGTGACATTCTATGGGGGAGGCCTGTATCCAGCAGTGGACTTTTGTATGCTGAATATGATGATGGCTCTTAGGGGAAGCCCTCGTCCAGCAGTGAATGACTAAAGGCTGCTTATGATGATGATGATGATGATGATGATGATGATGATGATGATGATGATGATGAACAATTGAAGTTGTATTCGACAAAAACTTCTAAATCCAATTTCAATAAAGTACTAATAAATAATATTATTATTAATGTTTTACGGTCTGAAACTTTACAGCAGTCTGAATGCTCTGAGTCTAAAACAGACGATAGTTTTAACAAGGTCTCAGCACGAATCATTATGGCAATTTAGTAATATTCCTTAGATTTCATTACAAGCGTATTGAGTTTCTCCTGCGTTTTTGCGATTCCAGAGCGCGTGTTAGCACGTATTTTCGCTCCCTCAAGCGTCCCCTACGGAACGAATATATTACGTATAGTGAGGGCTAAAAAACATGCAATGGTGGTAATGGCATCGTAATTGTAATAAAATACATGAAGCGCCGGGAATTTGTGACTTGAATTTTTAGTATCGTCATGTTCATCCATTAAACCTAGAAGTTAATGGATTTAATGGGAAAGAATTTGAATTTTAAGCAATAACAACTTTTTATGCGTACATTTAGGCTGTAATAAGCTCTCTATTAGCAGATTCCCTTTCGTTGACTCAACTTGAAATAAAGATACTGTTTCCAAATGGTGGTGTCGTGTGACTCTCGGAATATACCTACTGACAAAATACTTATATATTTTCGATTCTTGCCTGTAGTAAAGTCGTAAAAGTCCGTGTGATATAGTGGTTAATGGTAGGGGAGCCCAGAAGATTTGAACTACGATCTTTGATTTGATTTGAATCACGACGAAAATGTGATATTTATGTTGATGGGGGTTGATGAGACATGACTGAATTCCTATCTAAAAAGTTTCAGATTGGACCCCCGTGGACAGGGGGGCAATATCAGATTCCCAAAATGGTAAACAAAACGTGATGTTAAGCGCTAATGATTTTAATTTCATCTACGCTAAGGTTGACGCAAAGTAGTAGTGCCCGCATTGCTGTATTCCGATTTAAAGGGTATGGAAGCCAGTGAAATTTCAGACACACTTTCATCAAAGACTTTTCATCCTTATGACTGAGGGTGGTGGACACAGTTCAATGCCGCATAGTGCGCGTCCTAGGTGGACCTATGAGATAATGCACTGTTCATAGGCAGAGGGTACCGTTTAACATTAGATGGGTCATCTGCTTGTTACGTCATTCCAATATGTATAAAAAAATTTTGTTTTTCGAATAAGTTTTTTGAGAAAGATATATTTTTCAATGCAAGTTTTTTATAAAATTAGTGATCGTAACTGAGTGCTGATCAAAATGAGCCTAAACAAGGCCAGTCTGCCAGCAGTTTCGTTGCTTCATCAGTTTTAAGCCTAGTTTTGTTTTGCTTATCCATTCCTTTTATTGTTTCCTTGCTTCTTTCTGAAAGTAATTCGCTATTGCTGGACCACTTTTGCAGTTCAAATCCCCCTCTTTTTAGAAGATTTACCATTTCGCTGTTTAGTTTCATTGCAAATTTTGCTACAAGCGCAGAAGAAGACGTCTCTGTTTGATCTCTTCTGCACAGAATCCGCTGGAAGTCCACGTCTTCAGCTGCAAATTTCACCTGGCTTAGCTCTATCTACTGGCTTGGCTATTATCCATCGAGGAGTTCCGTTGTACACATTCCGTCTCCATCAACAGATCAGCTCGCTGTCACCATCAGTCACCATCATATTGTCAGTCACCATCATATTGTATTTTCATTGGCACTTGACAGGTATGCCAAATTCCAGCTCAATCGGTTGAGGATAACTGCATGAAAGATTCCACCCAGATTCTACCCGGACAAACATACATTGCAAGCTTGTAAAAACTTGCAATGTATGTTTTGTTGTAAAACTTTGCATAGACCTTGCCCATTTTACTGCTTTTTTTAACCGCCGACGCAAAAACGATAGGGTGTTATAAATTTGAGGTTACTGTGTGTGTGTGTGTGTCTGTCTGTGGCATCGTAGCTCCCGAACGGATGAACCGTTTTTTTTTGTTTTGTTTGAAAGGTGAATTTATCGTGCGTGTTCTTAACTATGTTTGATCAAAATCGGTTCAGCAGTTTCATTGCGTTGAGGGTTTTTTAATTTTTACAAAATTAATTACTTTTTGAATGTTTAAAAATAATAAGGTCTGGCTATTTGTTTGAAGTTGGTTAAAATAGACCTTATCGATACAACTTTAATTTCACACCAATTAATGTGGGGTTTCAACATCCACGTCATTCACAGTAATCATCATCAATCACAAGGCGATAAAATAATAAGCGTTTTCATTAACTATGCACCCCACGATGTCCGCTCATTACAAGTAATAGGTTTTTTGTCGGACACATGTGCGCAGACTGATTAATAAACAATCTGGATTGAGGAAAGAAGATTGGAATAAGCTTCTTTCAAAAGAACATTGGGCAGATGTTAAAGTGGCAGTGGTTTAACCGATTTCAAAATAGGGGGTTATAAGTAGTTTTTAGGGTTCCGTACCCAAAGGGTAAATCGGGACCCTATTTACTAAGGCTCGGCTGTCCGTCTGTCTGTCTGTCTGTCTGTCACCAGGCTGTATCTCATGAACCGTGATAGTTAGACAGTTGTTTATGTTTTTCTGTCGCCGCCATAACAACAAATAGGCAGGTACTAAAAAGCGGAATAAAATAAATATTTAAGTGGGCTCCCATACAACAAACGTGATTTTTCCAAATATAGGTTTATGAACATCTACTTTTTCGGAAATCAATAATATTTTTTCAATAACTCTACTTGGTACTCGCCTGCGGTCTAGCTATCTAGCTTGCTAAATACTATCCTGAAGGCTTTGTTTTAGCACTTGTAAGTTACCAACTTTTAAATTTTACGAGGCATCAAGTCACAGCTATTAAAAACTTCGAAGCGGTGCCTGTCTTATAGTTATTTATGTTAAATATCTTGACTCTCACGTTTGATCCATAATTTTAAGTATTATGATTTTAAAATAACCTTAAACTTACTTATGTACCGGACGGAAATAGAACCCGCCACCATCCTTTACATTCGTATGCGCTTACGACTATATCATCATCATCATCAGCTTGTATCAATCCACTGCTGGACATAGGCCTCTCCAATGCTCGCCATTTAGACAGATTTCCAGCTCTTCCCATCCACTTTCTACCAGCCGCCTTACGCAGATCGTCGCTCCACATTAGCCAGGGGGCGCCCCACACTACGTTTACCAAGACGTGGTCTCCACTCTAGAACACGTTTACCCCAGCGGTTGTCGGTTGTTACGACTATATATTGCTTAGTTAGTGGTCTGTGGTACGAGATACGAGTACTTTGTCTGGACTACCACAGGCTACGGGTCACTGGTTCTTTTTTGAGTACACTGCGTTAGTGCAGATACCAGTCAGAGGTCTGCGGTAGGTAATTATATAGGTATATCGTCACGATACTGCATACTGCATACTGCGCTTCGCATTCCGTATACATTTCATTTTAAAAAGGTATGCTAAGTGTTTATTGTCCTGGCAATGGATAATTTATTTCATTATTGTGCCAAATGATAGTTAATGCTCGTCACGTTGTTTATTGTTGAGTTTTGCGTGACCTACAATTAAGCCTAGCGTTGATTGAGTATATAAATAAGGTTTTCATCCCATCTATTCGAAAAGGATGACTTAGTTCGCCTTTAAGCAAAGTAATAAAATAATAATTATGATTTATTTTTTTACTCCGAAACTATATCATTTCACCAAACAACTTGTTTTTTGTATTCTAACGGTATTCTTATACATAGACCTAAATGCATACAAAGGATATTGATTTTTTAACCATGGCGGCTCGTACTACATCAAAAATAATTGCGAAAAAAAAACCTAATGTATTTAGAAGATAATAAACTGTTATTTCTTTACCATAAATAATTTTTAGATTCATATCCGCAATTCATAGTTTTTGGGATAATAAGTTTTGAGGTTAGTAACCTAAAAAATGTATTCTTCAGTATCACCCAAGTCAGGGAAATATTAGTTTTTTATGGATATAGGCTTCAATGGATGTAGGTATTCAAATCCGTTTGGTTTTTGGGTGAGAGCGTTCCCATAGTTGGCATAATTACCACTCAGGTAGTTACAATTATGAGGACATAGGTACCTATATCAAGCGTTCTTTCATTATTTAAAATGTGTGCATAAATAAGCGTGGCAGGCAAGAAGCCGACTGAGACGAGTGGGGTCTATTGGTAAAAAGAAACAATAATACAAATAAGTAGGTTACAAAATATTTAAGATTTACAATAGCTATTATATACGTGTCACGACGCGGAGAGGTGTCCAATGATCGCCTTGTGGTACAGAGTAGAGTTGAGGGCACACGCGCACAGGGCAGATCCTCCATGAGATGGACTGACCGAAACAAGACAGCTTTGGACAGTTTACTGCATGAATTCACCAGAACGGCAGCGGTACGAGACGGGTGGAGAAGGATCATAAAGCCAGCCACAGACCCACCCAGCCAGTGACGACCTCGACCGCAGCTTTTCTCCTAGATAATTAATTATCCATCGCGTAGAGCGAGAATACTCTGTCTACGATCCATCCCAAGAAAATATTGTGACAAGAAAGACGAAGAATCTGTCAATCTGTCACATTGTTTATGTTTACACCAAGAAAAATAACTGCTTTTTTAGCAAAGAGGTATGTTCTAGAGTCCGTTTGACCAAAAAGTCCCTTTCTTGTGAATAGTTAATAACCAAGTAGAAGTGACTTACACCGAACGGTTACGATCGGTGTTGCCTCTCCCAACACGCGTCACTGAGCCCGTGAAGTAACAAAACGTAAAAACCTCCTACGTGTTATGTCATTTATGAGCATAGACTACAATAATTTATGTTTGTCCGAGGGTCGTTCATTGGCTGTCATTTGTCATTGCCTTGCAATAGCGGCGCACAGCGACGAAAATAAATAATACGAAATTCTTTTAAACATTATTTTAAGATGGCGGATTCGTGTAAATCTAAAGCTAATATTTATGTAATTGAAAAAGTATGGGTAATTTTATGAAATATGCTTGGTTTTGACGCAATTGGTACGAAGCCTCGGCAAGATCCTTTGTGTTTTTTTTACATTATATTTTATTATGCTTATTACTAAGTACTCTGAACGTCTACATATTTGAAGAAGAAAAGCATATTGCCCCATGTGCGATTATTTTTGTGTGATCATCATCATCAGCATACAGGGACCCCTGCTCCCCCCAATATAGGATTATACTTATACTACTTAGACACGAATAATAAAGTCAGAAACTTGTCACTGTCTACACCGCTATTCGGTTCATTCCCGTTTTCCACGTTGAGCTTGTCCACGTTGAGGTGGACAATGGGAATATAATAAAATAATTAAAAAACATTCCCGATGTCCACGTTGGCTTCGTCCAATCCAACGTGGACAACGGGAATGAATAAAACAATTAAAAAACGTTCCCTATGTCCACGTTATCATATTATGATAAAATTGATAGACCGAATCATTTGTATTCAAGATGTAAATAAAAAATTCCTATGTATACCTCTTCCTATTTTATGGAAGAATGTATTCAAAAAATTGCTACATGTGATATCCCCTGCATTCCAACAGTCTTTAATGCAACATTCTCAGAAATAAAGGACATTGGACTGAATAATGTATGGGAAGACCCGATGGCCATGCTTGGGGGGTTCGGGCGTCCCTGCAGTCTCCAATCTAGTCCCCTACTCACATTCCCCTAAATGTAACCTATAGAAGATCGAAACGCATGCGACTTTACGGCGGTGCTAGAAACTCGGGATCCTAGTCCCCGCCATATGTTGCTCTCCTAAAGGCCTGAAAGCTCTGCGTTCGATCGAGTCCATACTAGACCGGATTTGCGCTTTGTACAAACTGAGCAGCTGTCCCGGTGTGAAGTAACGCTTTAGCTTATTCAGGATGCCCAACTTCATAGCAGCTGTTTTTGCTATTGACTCAATATATGAGCCAAAGTTAAGAGTTGGCGTAAGTGAAACACCTAAGAGCTCAAGATGATCTCCAATATCTATAGGTACATCCCGTAAATTGGGAACCTGAACAAACTGACTTTTTTTCACCGAGAAGTGACAACCCTGCAATTTAGAGGTGTTGAATTTAACTAGATTAGCATCGCCCCAGTCGGACACAGCCTTGAGAGTCAAATTCAAACGCTGCAGCAGCTCTTCTCTTAGCTCCTGAATTTAATTCTGACTAGCTTGAACAGTGGAAACGTATTTCTCCACAACTGTGCTGTCATCTGCATACCCAATGATATCGAGCATGAGCAGATCATTAATGTACAGCAGAAACAGGGTTGCAGAGAGCACCGACCCCTGAGGTACCCCGGCATTGATGGCCAATTGATCCGACGAGCAGCTGCCAACGACTACTTGAATAGACCTAGAGCCCGCCCACCAAGCCTTACTTTAAAAGTGAACAAAAAGCTTCTTTAAAAGTGAACTTTAAAAGTGACGCTCACGGAGACGCAGATTCAATATCTTCCCGATACAGCATACCTGACATACCCAGGCTATGCTCTGGATGGAGCAGAATTTTAAACAAAAAGCTGGTATCTGTATTCATGCCAGGGACGACATTTGTTTTGTGCGCCTGCGTGATCTTGAATTATTATCTTTGTAGATTTTGGTGGATAAAGGCTCAGATAACATCATTGTATTTTTATTGTAACTTCACCTCCTCACGTTCTTTACAATCCTGTCCATCCAACGGTTGCCTGGAAGAGATCGCTATTAGCGATAAGGCCACCCACTGTATCACCGTGAACTAGTTTGTAAGATAATATAAGTATGTTTTTATTTTATTATTCTAAGGCGAGTACAATAAAGAGTTATCTATCTATCTATCTAAAACAGGAGTTCCCAAACTTATTTTGTCTACTACCCACTTTGAGAATAAATTATTTTTAGCGCCCCCATAATTATTATTAGCGCCCCCATTTTTTTACCTACTTAAAAACCACTATAACTTCAAATTAAATTAAGTATTGTGAGCTATATTAGCGGAGATGCATGCACAAATCGGCTTATTTAACAAAAACTTGTTATCATGATTGCCCGCGGTCTATTATCTACGAAAATGACCTATCTAGGAATACTAATAACTATTAAAATGCGAAAGTGTGTCTGATTTGACACCCCCATTTTTTATGTGTCTCTTACCGCCCCCCTTTAGGCCTGCAGCGCCCACAAGGGGGCGTTATCGCCCACTTTGGGAACCCCTGATCTATAACATCATCTTTACCAGTCTATATCGTTCACACTCTGGAGACCACGAGACAACCAGGTTACTGTGGCGGATGTGGCCCAACAACGGTACCCTGATGCCCAACTAGTGCTTTTGGAGGACTTTAACATCCAAAACCAAAAGTGGCTGTTCCCATACCAGCTTAGCTTGGGGCTAGATAATGTTGTGTGAACTTGTCCAGTATTATTTATTATTTTATTTTATTTATTAATGCAGGAAATTCGCATACAGCAAAAAGAAGTGCACAAAACGCTACAATGTAACGTTTTGTGCACTGAATGTGGATAAAGCTAACGGGCCAGACGGTATCTCAGCTGTAGTATTAAAAACATATGCTCCTGAGTTGTCTGAATTTTAGACTGCTTACAATATTGATACAATATTATAATTAGACTGACTGCTGATAATGTAATACTATGAGACTAAAGAACTTACTCCTTGCAAGATGATTCTGTGATACGAACAATTTTGTAACATAAATATGAGAGAAAATTACTGTATAAAATTGTTTCACTTTTTATTTGCCTACATTTAATGTTATTGACTTTGATTAAGTAATAGATTTCTTTGTTGTGTATGTCTTTTTAGGGTTCCGTAACCAAAAATTACGGAACCCTTATAGATTCGTCATGTCTGTCTGTCTGTCTGTCCGTGTATGTCACAGCCACTTTCTTCAGAAACTATAAGAGCTAGGCTGTTGAAACTTGGTAACTTGGTAAGTTGGTCTACATACATACATAATACGTATTATGTATGTATGTAAATATGTTGGAACTCGCGTACCAGGTCGTATTTTTCAATGAAGATTACAAGTTTTCAAATAATATTGTTTTTTTTTGCCGTCGGTGATTTTTTATTGGCGGCACCATTTACCAGCCGATTTTAATAATATTTATCTGAAACATTCGGCACTCAATTCTAAACAAGAATTTCGAATATGAGTAAATCGGTGGTTTCGTCATGTCTGTCTGTCTGTCTGTCCGTGTGTGTCACATCCACTTTTTTCCGAAACTATAATAGCTATGCTGTTGAAACTTGGTAAGTATTATTATTATTATTTTTATACTACTTGAATGACTGAACAAGCTGTAGCGGAAGTAGATGTTTTCTGTGAACCGCATTAAGATTTTCACACAAAAATAGAAAAATAACAATAAATTTTTGGGTTCCCCATACTTAGAACTGAACCTCAACATTTTTTTTCCCATAAAAAAACCCAAACTTTTGGCTATCCATTTTTTTTTTATACTACTTGAATAACTGAACAAGCTAATGGCCCACCTGATGTTAAGAGGTAACCTCTGCCTATGAACAGTCATTACCTCAAAGATCACGTCCACCTAGAATGCGCCCTATGTGGCATTGCACTGCGCCCGCCACCCTGAGACATAAAGATGAAAAGTCTCATGTGCCTGTAATTTCACTGGCACCCTTACCCTTCAAACCGGAACACAGCAATGCGAGCACTACTGCTTTGTGGCAGAATTAGGTATGGTGGTAGTACTTCCCCGGACGAACTCTTTCACAGAAAAGCTCTACTACTACACTACAACTACCTATCTATGGACTGAATAGTTTGCGCGAGAGACACTTCCAAAGTGGTAAAATGTGTGTCACCCCCCCCCCCCCGTAATTTCTAAAATAAGAGAATGATAAAACTAAAAAAAAATATGATGTACATTATACAATGTAAACTTCCAACGAAAATTGGTTTGAACGAGATCTATTAAGTAGTTTTTTTTTGTAATACGTCATTAATCGTAAATCATCCAAGAATTTTTATATTATGTTACTTGCTGCTACGGAACCCTTCACGGGCGAGTCCGACTCACACTTGGCCGCTTTTGTTTTTTCAGGGCCACTCAGGCGAAGTCTGAAAAGTGATGTTAGAAGTTACTATCAATTTGGAAAATAATAAGTTCTACATTAAAATAAGTATTTTTTTATTTGAATAAGTAAAACAAATCTTGTTTGGGTTCTTTGTTTGATCATTATGTATCGCGAGGTCTACTGTTCGCAGAACTAGTAATGAATTATGATTTCCACAAGTAGCTTGGTACCGACCTCGCTAGTTGGGTCGTTCGGAAAAAAACATTTAATAGAAAATTATGTACTTTCGTCGTCTTCATACGACTAAACCATAGCATGTTGAAAAATATTGTTTATACACGTAAGTACAACCTGAAAGTTTTTTTCGGCATGGACACCAATAAATACTGTTATATTAACTTTTTATTTTTCTATTTACGCATGCAAATGTATGCGTAATCCTTGCTATATCGCTTGAGTGCTTATGTTCTCTAAAATCATTACAATTTTGTAATACATAACATTCTTATAAACACGCCAGATAATATAAAACTGCTACCTATTCAAGTAACGGAGAATTAAAAATTTTTAAATGTTACAGACTATTACAGAAATAATCGTAACACTCCCGTTAGGTATACTTACCCGAATATTCGAATCCTATTAGAGACATGTTCTGCGCAAAATCTTCTTGTCAATAATACATACAGTTACAATCGGAGAAACCTTCAGTACAGAGCCGTCATGCTTGCGTTACATCGTTGTAAACTCGTAAATACACACTATTTATGGACCTACTAGGTCCTTCATGACATCGTTTTATATACAATTTCTCTTTACTTCTGATTTAAGTATATGGTTCTACGCCCAATATGCCCGTCTATTTATATCTCTATTAAGCAGAAATAACTTCTAATATTCAAATGTCTAGGTCACTTTGCACCCCCAAGTTACGCGATAGAACACAAACACTCTCGAATCAAGCAAGAATGCTCGACAACTATCAACATTTGTTTGCAATAACAACAATTACACACTCAATTTCGCAGAACAAATACGCGAGCTTTCTACTAGAGGTTGTTAGAACCCTAATAAATAAACGAGGATAAACCGACAAAATAACTGAACCATAATTGCTACAGAGCCCTCTATCGTTTTAAAACGATCTTAGCTCTACTGAATTTTAATGAGTCTTGTATTCTTGATTTCATGATGTGAGAGGTGAAAACACTCTGTTAGATGTTTTGACATGCTCAATTAGGGGAGCCTGTGTAAGTAATTGCGAATGTTTAATGACTCATTTTGTGTACACTGTGCTTAGATAGACGTGGTACAGAGTCTCGGGGTTGATTCATGCTTAGTGGAGCCAAGTTTGTAATACGTCCAAGACACGCCTTGCTTGTAGATAAAACAACTACTTAAACGTACAACCACTTTTTTTTTAAACTATCACATAGTACCTTGTCCCTGATCTCAAACTAGTCCCTTGTGTCGTGAGTATCAGGAACTATGAGTACCATAATAGTACCACAACACCCAGACCCCGGAATTTTTTTTGCTGATCGTACAAATATTTGTCCCGCAGCGGGAATCGATACCGCAACCTCACGCACCTCAGCCAGCTACTCGCCCGCCTCACCACAGAGGTCGTCGTAATTGAATGTTTATTTGTTTGTGTGTGTTATTTGTTTATTTGTGTTTTATTGAAATGTTTGTCGTATCAAACTTTTCTTATACATATGCCAAAATATATTTTTGCAACGATTCTCTGAGATTATAGTTTTACTGTATACTACTAGTAGAAGTGAAGTTTTTTCCATACAAACTTCAACACCCCGCTGCACCCCTTAGGGTTTAATTACCTTTATTTAATGTGCTCTAGTCTACGAAAAAAATGCACCCTCCTTTCAGATCTCTAGGACTTACGGTTTAGGCTATGCGTTGACATCAGTCAGCAATCGGTCAGTCAGTCACGAAGCTATTTATTATAGGAATTTGATTGAAATTAGCAAAACTATTTGTACAGTTGGATACTTTATTATGAAGTTTTCAATACACTAAAACTATCGAGTAGGCATTTTTTTTAAACGACTCTCTAAAGCGAGATTATTCGAAACACTGACAGTATATTTTCCATTTACCGGTACGTAAAAATTTGCATTAAGTTAAATGATATTTCGAAAATAAACAACAGTTTAATCCGAAAAGAGAAAACCAAAAACCATGAAGCTCCTAGAATTTCCAAAACACAAATATGCAATGTGGAACGCCGCTCTCGAAAATCGACGAAAACGGTGGATGGAGATATTATAGCATTCTATGGTGGAGGCCTGGACAGATCCAGCTGTGGAAGTCTACAAGCTCATGATGATGATTATGTTGATGATGACGAAAGCATTAAGATTGATTGATAGATATACAACAGCATTCTGATAAATCTTCCTCCATAAGGCTTCCCCGTAATCTAACCTTTAACTTTTCAGGCGCACCCTACACACTGTATATTACGATGAACCTTCACATAATGTCAATATATTATGAACATAAACACAATCTTACCTATAATATTATGAAGTGATCCGCTCATTTTATGATCGAGATTTTCCGAAGGTACGCGTGACTACCGCCTTCACACGCAGACGGACTTCATAGGCGCATTCAGATGGACTGCACAATTTATTTTAAAACTTAGACTCAGTTAGGGTGGGCTACTATTTGACTTCACTCTGCTGTCGAGAAGTCAAGCGAAGTTGACTGTTCACTTAAAAATTCAAATTAAATAACTCTAATAATTAAAAATAACATTATCGTATACACTAAAACGTTACATTTATTTAAATCACAACTATTTAACTAACAGACATGACTTCACCAAGCAGCCTTTAGACGTCCTCTGATTGAACGAGGCCTCCTCCATAGAATGCATTGGGAAGATTTGCTATAATCACCACGCTTGGCAGGCGGATTGGTGATCACAGTATTGGTGTTGAGTATTCAGGTGGATGCTGCTTCCCAACCCCGGGTGTAATCCCTTAATTGCCTTTTCTATTCTTAGACCGGATATACCACAACAATGACATGATGATACAGCATCACAAACTGACAACCTGACTAACGCTTAAACAGACAATTACCTGGCCTAGACGGTTATATTACATTGGCTTGTTTGTTGTTACCTGGAGTAAAAGCGTCTCCGTCGTCGCGTCGCTGTGTTATCATTATCACGTGCATCTGCGCTCAAGTTTTAGTTTCGATAGCTGGCAACCTGTTAACTGCAAACGTGCGGTCAATATGGTTGTGTCAGTGAAGTCTGTCTGTTAGCACCCTAATATCGGTTGAGACTCCAATAACACATTTTTAAGGATTTGTGTCAGGATCGTTTTATCCTAAAAGAAAGATATTTTCGTAGGTGAACGACGAAATTAGGCTTTAGGAACCTCACATTTTATCTTTAGCGACAAATTGCTTTTTAGGAATATGACCCTTCCTAGTGTGGTAAGTGCGAAGACGCCCAAAGATGATGGTGAATCCGTTTGTATGTCACGGGTGTGCCACTTAGAGCAATGCGGCCTCCGTATGCTCTATGGAGTGATATTTTTTTTTTAATCTGTGCAATGATTATCTTAAAATCTTGTTACTAATCATCAACGTCATCGTCATCAGCCTACAGAAGTTCTCTGCTGGACATATGCCGCCTCCATCCAACGCCTTCTCGCGACCTTTAAAATGTATGTGGTCCATCGAAACGGGGAATTCCTCTTTTGCGTCGTCCGGTTTGTGGTCGCCACTCGAGAACCCTTCTACCAACCTAGCTTGTTCTTTCTTTCCTCAACGGTTGTCAGTTCTGCGAGCTATGGCCTGCCCATTGCCACTTCAACTTGCTAATTCTGAGAGCTATGTCGGTGATCTTGATTCTTCAACAGATCTCCTCATCCCGGATTCTATCACGTTGTGAACTCCAAGCATATCTCTCTCCATAACCCGCTGCGCAACTTTGAGTTCATAACTCACTATGTCACTTATAAGTATTTCTTTAAACATGGTAAGATTAAGTTTATTTCAATTAGATAATATGAAATTACTAACAAAAAATATATGTACATAGGTAAGTGCTTATATTTGAAAATTATTATTAATAAAAAATGGTGGCAGGTAGGTGTATGTTAGAGTTAGCAGTTTTACTTTTCGTGCATGCTAAACGGGGAGCTGTAGTGTGTCCGGCCTAAGAATAGACCCCTCCGTCTACTCCCGTGGATGTCAAAAAAGCCGACTAAGGGATTAACCGGACCTGTTGATGTGATTCGATCGTATAAGATTTATCCTGGTCGCTAGCTTATTACAGAATGTGTAATTAGGTACCTACTGGAAAAAAGCGTTATAGCTGAGTCAGTCATGGGAAGCAATGCCAACGACGAGCTCACCAATTGTCACGTCTATATTCCACGATGGTGCAACCCACTGTAAAAAGTGGCCCATTGAGGATCTGCCTACCCCTTCGGGAAAGAGGCGTGAGTCTATGTATGTATATATGTATGTATGTAAACGGTAAGGTTCACACCCCATTCGATAGTACCAACTTAAGAAAAACGGCACGGCAACGGCATTTTTATTAAATATCCCGTAGTAGGAAAACCCTCCGTTTTATTGTATTGATTTTATTTATCAAATTTTTGACCCAATAATCTGTACCACATTGTAAAAAAATTGAATCAAGCCAAAAGTTACCTCTAACTTTTGGCTAGACTTTTTACTTCTTGATGTTTTTTTATCGAGAAAATGTTGCACTATCGTGTTTCTGACTGGGTTATCCCTCGGTATTAAAATGTAGTAACCATGAATATTGTGTATTTGAATATTGTACTTTAATTTGTTAGTTAAAAATCTAATGTAAGATTGGTAATTTTGCGTTATACCCCACCTTAAATAATAGAGTTTGTAAGTGACAGATTCATTGATATTTCATTCTAGAATCTGATGTTGACCTTTCCAAGCTATTATTATTGTTACATTACAATTTGTTTCTGTGTTAAGAAAATTATAGGGTTTACACAAAATCTAGAAACTAAAACAAACCGTCTTCTACGTCTATTATTACCGTAGGTATCCCTCATAAAATACTCTGTGAATATTTAGAAAGTATTATAATTAACTTTGTTTAGTTATTTCGGGACTATAAAAACTATAAAAGCATTGTAACTAACTTCCTTCTAATGTTTATGACGTGACTAAGGACATCCTAAAAGCCCGACCCAAATAACTCGTTGTCACAGTTAAATGTGTATCTAATAAAATGTCACTAAAATTGAGAGCATTTCTGAGTGAAATTTGCCGTCCACTCAGAGTGGAACGCACTGAGATGATGATTTGTTGTACCAATAGGATAAAACAAATTTTCAAATTAAAATAAATATAATACAATTATGTATCAATAGGCAAAATAACAGCAACAAAAATCCAAAGAAATTATTGATTTATAAAATATATTATAAACGACTTGTAATGACGGATAAAGCAAATGGCCCACCTGTTGTTAAGCAGTACCCTCTGCCTGTGAACAGTGCATTATCACATAGGTCACGTCCACGTAGGACGCACCCTATGTGGCATTGCACCGCGTCCGCCACCCTGAGACATAAAGATGAAATGTCTCATGTGCCTGTAATTTCACCGGCAACCATACCCTTCAATCCGGAACACAGCAATGCGTGCACTACTGCTTTGCGGCAGAAATAGGCATGGTGGCAGTACATCCCCGGGCGAACTCTTTCACAAAAAAGCTCTACTCCTACTAACAATAAAAAAAATTATAAAATTAAATTCCAAAATGTTTCCTTAATTTCAAGCGAGATTATTGTTTTTATATAAAATGAAATTTATAATACGACTATCCGCCACGTCATGCGAAACGCCAATCTCAGCCCATAACGTCAGCCCACATAACATACATAACACCCAACAGTCACATTACATAGTCCTGATCCCACACTAGGACTATCTGTGTCGTGTGTATCAGGAACTACTAGTACCGTGGTACCACAACACCACAATCAAGAAAGTCTGAAATAATACCAAAAGTACCGCATCGGCAACGCTGACATAGATTAAATAACAGTAACTTCACTGTCTTCTCTTTGTTTACAAAATTGTGACATCACACGTTAGATGCCATGACACCTGCTGTAGTTGATTTATAGATATTCAAATTTTTCTGTTAAAAGTTAGTTTTAAACATAAAAAAACGGTAGGTTTTGTCAAAAGTACCTACACCGTAAGTGCATAGTTATACAAAATACGTCATCATACTTATTAGACACGAGAAAGTTGAGGTATCTAAACACGGTGTGTTTTATTGCAATCATAAAGATCATTATGGCATAGGTAGATAAGCCATGATTGAGCGTCCGTTACGTCCATGTGACCCGCACGTAACGAACACTCATAAAAGCATCATTCACACAGATATGTCATCCCTGCGTAAATTATGTTACGCTTAAATTAATAAATCATCCAAAATTATGATATTGATGTTACTCTGATCACATGATAGCCCAGACCGAGCAGACCCAGATACTTTTGCATCATTTTAATTGATTGCACTTGGTTATGGTTCAATTTCTTTTGATGATAAATAAATTACACAATACTATGTTGATTTGTACACTTGCCATACTTGAAGAGCGTGTGTTATGAATTATATTATTGTGAAATCATCTAAAATTAAATAAAATACTACTGAGAATTTTGAACTGATTTTTAATACAAAATTTGAGGGCATACAATTAATAAGCCCCTTGAGAATATACCCCCAAAGAACGTAGGTAGATTGCACATAGATAGGCGCGCGGTGTCGCAACGCCGCGCTTGTCAACAGCTGAACACAGGTTGATGACCCTTGTCACACGAGTTCCCTCGTGTACATTGGCCACACAATGTACACAGGGGGGGGGGGGGGGGGGGGATATATACCCACGATACAGGGGATTCTAGCATTGCGTGCAATACTGCTTTGCGGCAGATATAGGTATGGTGGTAGTACTTCCCCGGACAATCTCATTCACAAAAAAGCTCTACTAATACCATAGACTAACAAACACAATAGACTGCCAATCTCATAAAAGAAAACTTGCAACGATAAATGATTGCCTGCAATGACGCTATATGTCGCTGTGTTTTGAATCGGCTATAAACGATTGAAATGCTTTTTACATGTATTCGAATAGCTCGATAACATATGTTTTGCGACCAAAGCTTCATAATCAAAAAATAAATTATAAATTATAGGTATATAATTGTTTAAAATGCTGATTGAATGATTCCCAGGCTATTTGCCAGCGCCATCTAAAAATAGCCTGGAATGAGCGGTTTTCACGGCCGTTTCAAATCATGCATACAGCCTGATCTGGCACGGATCTGTACTTAAGTGTCAAAATAAAGTGAAATGTCAACGTCAACAACAGAGTTATATTTTCGTTGTATTTTATTACTAACAAACAAATTGCTAGTTAAAAATCGTTCATATGACGATTACGAGCAAAGAATATACTACCTGACATAGGATCACTACGAAGTAAGATATACAGTGGTGGCCATATAATTAAGAACGCTGATATAAAGGGAAGATTTTTTCCAACTAAGATGCAAAACTAATTGTATGCATTTGTTTTTATTTCTCTCGGTATCGTAAAACATTTCCATATTACCACTGTATTCATTGATAATAATGATTGGCTAAAAATCAATAGGCAAACTTTTTACACTACTTTTAAACAAAGTATTCCTTATTACTGGCTGGTCACGTAATTAAGAAAGCTAAGTAGTTTATACCTTTATTCAAATTTAAATAGAGAAGTCAGTCACTCAGTCGATTTGTTACTGTTTGTATAATTTTGGGGCCATTACGTGCTGTAAAAGATTAAAGGTGATTGCTCCTTTAGAAAAAACAATGGGAAAAAATAAAAGTTGTGATAAATCTATAAGGGAAGTAATAATAAAACTTCGCCGGAAGAATTGGACTTATAAAAAGATAGCCGACCATCTGCAATGTTCAAAAACGATGGTTTTCCACGCTGTAAAGCATTTTGCTACGTATCAAACTACTTCGAATGTTCCACGTGTACCTAAACAGAGAAAAACAACTCCTCGAGATGACCGAAACATCGTTCGTATGGCAAAACAAAATCCTTTTAAAGGGTCCAATGAGCTTAGAAAAGAATATTTTGGTGAAAACAACCCTTCAGCAATCTCAGCACGCACTATTCGAAGACGTTTGGTAGAAGAAAAATTGCACGGTAGGATAGCAAGAAAGGTACCCATGTTAAAACTTTGCCACAGGCAAGCCCGGCTTGCATTTGCGAGAAAGTATGAAAACTGGACTGTGCAACAGTGGAAAAATGTACTTTTTTCTGACAAGACGAAAATAAACAGAGTATGTTCTGATGGAAAACGATATGTATGTACGACGTCCTCCGAATACAGCATTCGACCCAAAGTACACGAAAGTTACATTAAAGCACGGTGGTGGAAATGTGAAAATTTGGGGTTGCTTTTCTGGACATGGTGTAGGACCTGTAAAGTTGATAGAAGGTAACATGGATCAGTTCCAATACAAAAATATACTGGAAGAAACAATGTTACCATACGCTGAAGACGTTCTACCGGTCATTTGGACATTCCAGCATGACAATGATCCAAAGCACACTGCACGCACCGTAAAGGAATTTCTTACAGCGCAATTAGTTTCTGTCTTAGACTGGCCTGCTAACAGTCCAGATCTAAACCCAATAGAGAATCTGTGGTTTGAAGTAAAGAAAAAGGTTTCAAATACAAAGTGTGGAAATTTAAGAGAGCTGTATGACGTTTTTTTAGAAGAATGGAACTCTATTTCTCTTGCGAAATGTCAAAAATTAATAGAGTCAATGCCTCGCCGGTGTAAAGCTGTAATTAAAAGCCGTGGATATGCTATTATCTATTAATTTTAGTTAAATATTTATTAAATTTCTTTTCATGTTTCCTGTGCTACATAATATTGTGATTTTTTAAATCTAAGTGTTATACAAAACAATTCCCGAGCAGTTAAATAAATTGTTCTTAATTATTTGTCCAGTTTCAGTACAATTTGAATGTGTTACTTTGATAAAATCAATAAAATGTGCAAAAAATAGTTAGCGATTTCATACTTTATTCTTAAGTCAGGTTGCTCTATTATTGTGACTATTATATAACATAACTAGTTGCTTCTCAGAAGGTACACATCTCTGTGTATAATACGATTTAAATAAAAAACTTCTAGAACTTCAAATCGTTCTTAATTATATGACCACAACTGTATGTACGCGTACACCGAACAGATAATGCATTTTTACAACCACAGTTAAGTCAGCGCCATCTATTGGGCCAAATCGAACTACTTTTGTTTATTTGAAAATGAATAGCCTTTATTGTACCTTTTTTGAGTCAAAAATTTTGTTCTATGTTAGCGGTCTATTGTGTTTTTTTAGTCTATGCTACTAGTTAACTATCTGCTTCATAGTGCTGGTTCACATTGAGGAAACGAGCCGGCGAACTGGGTACCAGCTTATAAAAAGTAATGTCACATTCATTTGCAATTCAGTCCTTAGCCTGTATTATGCCTAATAAAATTAACATATTTAAATTAAACTGAGAAATAACAAGGTACTGAACCGTCATGGCGTTTAGATTGGACGGACGGGCGCCAAAGCCTATTAAAGACAGAGATTCATCAGGGAAAACTGTATTGTGTTTAACGTTTTACCTATCCAGGTAGACTGAAATATATTTGAGCTAAGGTTACAAAAAATAGGATAGAAATGAATCCCGGTGAACGTCGGTACCGGACCGGACCCCAAACACCGCAATTGATGCGTAGCGTGATTGCTTCGTTTTCGAATTACGTTCATAGCTGATTCAGCGTTTCAGTTTCAAAATTTTGAAACTTGATGTACTTTTTTTCTGATGCTTGGATATTTGAATAAAATAAAAAAAAATAAACAAATAATGCTGGACAGTTCACACAACATTTTCTAGCCACAAGCTCAGCAGAGCTTGTGTTATGGTTACTAGATAACTGATATACTTAATACAATATATTACATAATATGGATAGATATTTTTGATTAGAAGTATGTACACAGAAAAAACCCAGAACAAATATCTGCAGATCGTTAAAATATTTGTTTCGAGACGGGAATCGAACCCGCAACCTCCTGCGTCGCAGGCGAACTTACGCCCGCCACGCCAGAGAGGTCGTCAAAAAACTCACAAAAACACAAAATGCCTGGATTGCTTGGATGTTTGTATGTTTGTTTGTTTGTTTGTTACTCGATGAAGGTACAAAGATAAATTATGACCTGGGTTGAGCTATAGGCTTTTTTTGTACCCTGGCAAAACGCGAGCGAAGCCGCGGGAGGACACTAGTTTTACAATATGAAAATAAGATGATGTCATGAATATAGTTCGAAGTCGATTTTGTACTTGTCGCTTCTATAATTTACTAGCGACTCGCACCGGCTTCGCACGGGTATCCCCCGGTGACCCCCCCCCCCCCTCCCTCCTACCCCTCCACCTATGTCAATCTCCTGGTTCTAAGCTACCTACCCACCAACTTTCAGCCAAATCGGTTCACCCGTTCTTGAGTTATAAGTGGTGTAACTAACACGACTTTATTTTATATACATATATAGATTAATTAAACACTGATAGATAAAAATAGTTTCAGAGCTACGACTTCAAAGCATTGGGAAAACAAAAGTACTTACTGAACAAATATAAAAGATTCCAAACTATTTTACAAACGTTGCCAACATGGAGTAACAGTTAACTTTATCTGCACCGATAAAGGGAGTATCGATTCCACAAAGACATCGTCACTGTAAAGTCGAACTTTGACATCAATCAGTCAGCTACAAGCTGTCAGCAAGTCAGCATCAATCAATTACAAGCTGTGAATATTATTTATGTTTACAACTAGTTTGTTTATGTACTTAACACAAACCTGTCATTTACAAGCTTGACTTGTTGTAGGTACAGAAAGTATAATTCAAAGTATACATACCACTATGTACACATAATAAGTTCTGCATTAAAGAAACTTGAAATCTATTATAACTTATAGTTCATAGTTCATAGTTTCTTTATTAATAACTGATTATAGTTACAGGTCAAAAATAATAATATAAAATAATGTAATAAATTGAAATTAATTAAAACAAACAGAAAACATGATCATTTTAAATTAATAATAGTAAGGTACCTAAGTCAAAACTTCTAATACGAAACTACTTACTTACTTCTTACTTTTGAAACTATCATGGTTATGTACATACTTTTCACTAGAAACGGGATGTATACCATGATTTTCGAGTTTTGATTATTCTTTATATTTCAGCACAGTTGCATGCGCCATGATCTCCAAATATGTAGTTTTAATTTTCAGAAAAAGTCAGTTTTTAAAGAGCACTTTTCAGTTTCTTTGTTTAGTCATGATATGGATCGACATGGTGCAAAGTTTTATACAAATTTGTACTCGCGAGGTCTACAGTTCGCAGAACTACTAGTTTTAGTTAACTACTCAGATTATTATGCACTTTTGTGATTATTTGGTAATTCTTCTTAAGAAATACAAACTACTCAGAGTCGTTTGTATGTTCAGGTAGAAATACCTACCTATAATGTTACCCGGTAATAGTGTCGGTACTAACGCGTAAATTTATAGTTTATAAACTCAGAAACCTATTGCAAAACCATTTTAATACTAAAATCGATAAAGTTTTGGGAAATCAAAAGCACTTAATACAAAGCACCTTAAATATTCATTTTATATAAAAAATAGAAACACGCTTTAAAATATGAGATACAGAATTGTACGATCAATGAAACTTCACATTTATTCATAAGTTTGGCAGTAAGTTATTTACGACATGCAATAGTGGTTTCTGGATTTCGATTCCGAAACCCGTAAAAACTCAAAGACCCAAATGATTTTTCCCCACACCTTAACTAGGACGTAAAAACGTAGGTATCCAAATTATGAACCCATGAAAGTGCCATTACAAAAGGTACCAGCCAGTGGGCGAATAAAAAAGCAATGAAACAAGCCACTAAAACCGGGTACAATAATTTTACAGAGTTTTATAGTCCAATTACGAAATGGTGTGATGAGAGAACCAATTTTATTGCATCTATCGACGATACATTCAATCAGGAAATGGAGTCCTGGAGCCAGTGATTGTTTTTTACATCATAATGCCAAAGGCTAAAGCATCACTTACCCAAGGGCCAGGAGCCGCATCGCTCAAAGTGAATTCGCTCTGTGCTGCAAGCGTTAACGTCGAGAGTCAAAAACAAAAGTTTTTTTTCAACCTTTTAAGAGGTCAGCGCTGAAATTGTAGCTATATTACTATTCATTTTGTTATTTTTTATTTTTTTTTATTTTTTATTTAAATAATACTAAGCTTCAAGCGTGGTGATAATTTTGTGGACCAGGCTAGTCAAGCAGACTCCCATTAACATTTATTTGTGAATGTTTCAGAGTTCGTGTATCTACCTGCCAGTTAGATCAATTAGTGAGAAATGGGTACAAAGAACAACTAAACTATGACTGGGTTAAATGGGTTGCATTGTAAGGATTTATATGTGGTTATATCTTTAATACCTAGAACAGTGATTTAGTAAGACGACGTAAGAAAATCATCACTGTCTCCAGGTCTAATGCAGTACTACTATTCATTATGACATACACCAGGCCTGTGTAATCCAATATTGTCTTTAATAGTTACGTCTACTCAAAGCTATTGATTTGGTACGGGCAAACTAACAATATTGTCACTACTTACTAATTAAAAGACAAGTAAGGTAGCCTAGTTGAGTTCGGTGTGGATGATATTGAAAATATTGCTGTCTGTAGTAGTATAGCTTGCCAAGTACCTAGGTTCACCGTAAGTTGTCACCTAACATGTAGTATTTACAGGTGCCATCTTACGGTGAACGTGCCGGACCGTTCACCGTAAGTTGGCACCTGCCATGTAGTATTTACAGGTGCCATCTTACGGTGAACGAGCTGTACATACTTATGTAGAACTATAGAACAATTTTTTTTTTCATACAGTGAAGTTTGGTACGTCTAGCTGTGCCCGCAACATCATTCGCGCGGTACATAATCTTCTTATCTTCTGAACCTTGCAAGATATGAAAATGGAACATACACGAAAATTCAAGTTATAATTTAAGTTTGAATTCCTAAATTTGTAATTTAAATCTGTTGATCCGTTTTGGATCCTAATCGAGACCAAATTTCAAACAGACGGTCAGACAAAATTCTTTATAGGTACGTTAATTTATGATTAGGCATCGTATTGAAGAGCAGTTTTCACTTAAATTTGGGCATTTATTTTAAATTCACAGACAGACATTTTATTAAAATAAATAAATAAATAAATATTGCTGGACAGTTCACACAACATTATCTAGCCCCAAGGTAAACAGAGCTTGTGTAATGGGTACTAGATAACTGATAATACTTAATACAATACATTACACCGCGAACGCTCAGGTTGTGGAATGATCTCCCTGCTGAGGTTTTCCCGAGCGACTACAGTATGGGGTTGTTTAAAAGGGGTGTTTGGAAATTTTTAAAAGGTCGGCAACGCGCTTGTGATGCCGCTGGTATTGCAGGCGTTAATAGGCTACGGTAACCACTTACAAACAGGTGGGCCGTATGCTTGTTTGCTACCTTGGTAGTATGTAAAAAAAACATAGATAGATATTTTTATTATACTTAAAAAATACCCAGAATACCCTGAAAAAATCTCTGCAGATCTTAAAAATATTTGTTGGGAATCAAACCCGAAACCTCCTGCGTCACAGGCGAAACTTCGATATAGCCGCGTCGCAGAGGTCGTAATATTTTGTCAAGCTTTTCCTTGACAATAGAATTTCGTTTTGCTTCGTTTGTTTAATACAACTTTGAAATATTGCATTTAGGAGCGGTAGGCATATTCTAGGTTTTTCAAATGGGGCGACTTCGTAACGTGAAACGTACAGTGGCTGTATTTTTATCGCTTTCAAATTACATTTTATTAATTAGTCCAGAATTTTTATGTTAATTTATAGATACTGGGTCTCGAAATGGGTCAATTTAGGGCAGTTTAAACGTTTATGGTGGCAATAAACAGAACAAACAAATAAAAGCCTCGCTCTAAACCGTAATTAGAGTAATGCAGTCGATGAATTAGTACAGTGAACTAGTATTCAATCAGTAGTACAACTTCGTGCACGAAATCTGAATTTGATATTGCACATACTGAACTATTTGAGCGAACTGACTCTGTATTAGAGTAGTTCCTTTTTGTCCCCGAATCTGTCCCCGTTCGGGGATAGACAGGAATTAATGTGTGTTTACATCAAGCACATAAACATACCCCATACCAATATAATTGTACAAACAAATTAATACGTTGCCAAACGCTACCAAACTTCAAATTATTGTGAAAGGATATTGATACTTTTTCTTTCCCTAACCTATATTGTCCCACTGCTGGGCAAAGGTCTCCCCCAAATTCCTCCATTTGTCCTTGTCTTTGGCAGTCTCCCACCACTCCTTCTCAAAATTTACAAGATCGTCCCGCCAACGCTTTCTTGGCCGACCCCGAGGTCGCCGTCCTTCAGGTAACCAGGGTGTGCTGATGTTAGCCCACCTGTTGGGAAGCATTCTACTGACGTGCCCCGCCCAGTCCCATTTAAGCCTGGCTGTTTTGTCACCTACGTCGGCAATACCGGTCAGGGAACGCAGCGTGGTGTTTCTAACATGGTCGGTTCTCTTGTAACCCAAAACGCTGCGTTCCATTGCCCTCTGGCAGATCTTGAGTTTAGACTTCTGGAACTCGGTGATCATGTCTGCGCACCGTAAGTGAGGACGGGCAAGATACACATGTCGATGAGTTGGCGTTTTAGTGTTAGGGGTAGGTCGCCTTTCATGTGTTCCTTCATGGACCAGTAGCTCTTCCAGGCATTTTCGATACGACGATCGATTTCCCTGTCCTGCCTGTTTACGAAGGATGCTATCTGGCCCAAGTAGGTGTACTCATCGACATAATGTATTTCCAGCCCATCAACCTCAATCTTACGTTTCGTGCTGTTTGACATTACCTGCGTCTTTGACCGGTTCATTTGAAGTCCAACCTCAAAACTTGCCACGCTCAGTTCTTGGACCATGTTTTGTAGGTCGTTTGATGTTGGGGCAAAAAGGACAATATCATCCGCAAAACGCAAATTCGTAAAACGCTTACCACCGACGTTGATGACGATACTATTATTTATTATTCTGTGGTTGTAGTATATAGTTATTTCAACTAAAAACTATTTTTAAAGGGTAATTCAAATACAATAACAAGCAACAATAGTACTCCATTAATTTTATATCATTTACAACAAGGAAATAAACAACGTGCGTTGCATGAGACGTCTGCTCATTTGAAGCTGCCCTACTGATTCCTTTAGTAACTGTGTCCAAACTAGATTCTTTGAGTGTAGTAAAGTAGAGGCGTTGGTTGGGCCCATGTAACTTTATATTATCTGTGGCGATGGGTGCGTCCAGTGTTTCTCTTTTACATTGCAACTCAGAGTGTGGCAATTAATCTAACGTGTTTGTTTTTAAAGCAGTAATGTTGGTAGATAACACAATGTTTCTAGCCTAGCTATATAAGCTCTTTTTCAAATTAAACATAATGTTTAGTAATTTTTCTAAAAAAACTGCCCTACCGGCAAATTACACTTTTATATCCTCGTTGCTACGATACGGAGTAATGCTATGGGGAAATAATGTATATCGAAGTTCATATTTTCTCTCATGCATAATATAAAAAAAAAAACATAAAACTAGTGCTTATGTTTGCTGGCATAAAAAAAAACTATATGGTTCCTATAACTGACTTTAAAATCAAGTAGTTATTTTGCAATAATACAATTGGAGCTGAACTCACTTAGAGGAAACCATAGGCGTTGGTCCCAATGTGGGAGCGTCCACTGACATTCGCCTTTCTAACTGCAAGTCACGTGTGCTAATGAATCCACTCAAGCTTAAGTGGGCAAGCCTACGTAAATAATTAAATCAATCTGTTTGCTTTGGCACATTAGTAATTAAGTGATGTACTAAACGGGACACTATTGAAAAGCTACAAGAGACTATAATGGTGTGTATTGGTGGCTGATAGATTAACGATCATTATTTCGTTGACTTATTTGTTCAAATGAATTGAACATAATTATATTATCTGCTTAGAAAGTTAGGTCCCATTTAAAAATAGCGTTTTATGTTCTAACATAAAATATGCTATCTTTTTTTATTTATTTTTTAAATCTAGCTATCTAGATTCTATAATAGAAAGACCACGTTAATAATTGTATCCACTACCTGTGTTGTGTAAAGCATGAGCAAAGAAATTACATAGACAGGGCAATACAAAACATAGATAGAAGTCCGTCATGCTATTGTTTCTAGTCCTGTATATTCCTGGGCTCATGCACTGCTTTTTAAACACTAGCGTTATTAAAATTGACCATCATTATGCTAGTGGTTTATTTTTGTCGAGAATCTCTTAACCATTAAAAATAGTCGAATCCATAATGAAGACAAAAATTCCCTTGTTTTCCTACAACTTTGCAAACTCACGAGCACCATTAACATATTGTGGTACATTGCAAGTCACGAAAGTAATGAATTCTAGTTTTTCAGTTAGACCGTGAATTTGCAACCTTACACACCCGTTAAAATAAATGGTTCTGGGAAAAACTTCCGCGAGTGTAATAATATTTTAAGTGTAGTCCTAAGTGAGCGTAGCGGTGAATGCACACGTGCCTACCAAACATCTATTGTAAAGTATACGACGTTTATATGTGGTGGTCTAACATGTTGTTTAGCTGCTATACTTAACGTGGGTAGCTGCGGCCCGAATGCGGTTGTCAAGAATAAAACTGAACCGCACCGCAATTGAACCGCAACCGCTGGTGGCTACGTTTGGTGTGTACCGGCACAGATAAAATAATACTATACTAGGTACCAGTAAGGCGATTGATGTCTTTTGCATGCAAACGAAGTTTGCTCCTATTTTGGATATCTCATCAAACTCGGTGTTTTTTTTAAACATTATGAATACACTACTATCTAGATCCGTGGTTTTCCAGTTACTTATTTTTTTTGTGATTTGGTTACCGTATAATTTTGTTAGAAACTGGTAAACCATGAGTCTCGTTTTTTTTTTTTTTTTTTAACTTTATGAATGATGGACCAAGCAGATGGCACACTGGATGTTAAGCGGTAGCTCTGTGCCTTTAACAATGCATTGTCTCATAGGCCACGTCCATCTAGGACACGCCCTATGTGACAATGCACTGCGCCCGCTACCCTGAGACATAAAGATTAAAAGTCTCATGTACCTGTAATTTCACCTATTTTCAAACCGGAACACATTAATGCGAGCACTACTGCTTTGCGGCAAAAATAGGTATGGTGGTAGTACTTCCCCAGACGAACTCATTCACAAAAAAGCTCTACGACTTACATAATATTAGTGTTTTCATAATTCAATATTTCATGGAGAAATTTGATGAGATAATATGATAATATTATCCAAAATAAGTGCAAGCTTCGTTTGCATAGAAATAGGCATAAGCACCCCAGCATTACAATCCTGTTAAGCATTTAATAGTTGCACCCTTTTTTGAACCATTGAGACTGCTGGCTGTAATGTTCCTAAAGCCATTTCGTTCTATCTGTATCTAATCATGGGCATTCAACCTTAATTCCTAGTTCCAATAGTTCTACGTGACATGACAGTGGTGATCAATCATCGTAGTATCAAAATTCGAAGTTGACATAAAGTGGATGAGAAAATGATTGATGCGCGTCCACTTCTCAAAAGCTAGCCGCAACTACTACTATAAGTAATTGAATAAGCGTATAATGATCACACAGTAAATTAGGGAAAAGCCAGAAATAGATACAAAACCTAGGTGGGATAAATTTATCCTGGGTTTTAATTACAATTGGAAAAAGCCCTTTTTGAGTTGTGAAAACAAAATTTGAGTAAATTTTTGATTGAAAGAACAAAAATGGTGTGGTCCACTCTGACACGCGACTGGAGTTCATTCCATTCCAGTTCAGTATCTTGTACTTGTTGCGTAGAAAGGACTGCACTTTTTGTTTACGCTTGATTTTTAATTTTTACTTCCGTGGGAAAGTTGTGGCGAAAATTAATTTAATTTTCATATTTTTTCTTAGCTGGTTACTAAAACATATTAACGATAGTTGAAAATCGATTCTTATGGAGGAAACTCCAATAAACTCCAAAATCTTCAAAAGAAATGGACACCCGAGCAGTAGATTTTTCGTTTAAAATGTAATTTCCAAAGTCATTGGCTTGCATCCGTAGCATCAAATGTTTAAATTGTTCTTAATTTGGCCCGAAATTACAGACGTAATCCACGTTAAATATAATTCTAAGTAAGTAGTTTTCTTCTTTTGTAGATTCAAAACTTTGAAGACTGATTTATTTTCTTTAGTGTTGGTTCATTTATTTATAGATGTCCCTTGATTGCAATTAGCTCTTTCTCCAGACTATAACTTTTTGTTTCATAAAACGAAATCTATCTGAACACAGTTATTTGTTCAGAAAAAATTAGGAAACGTATTTCAGAAAGTCCCTTTTTCCTCCTCACTAAGAATAGATCTTTGTCCGTCAAGCTTGTCTGTCTGTTGGCGGGTCTATAAAGCATTCGCTCGGACAGACACTGTCACAATGATGAAAAGACTTGAGGATATCTTTCCAAAAAGGTCTTGGGGAATGTTTCGACGTCAATTTCTTTATTTGTTTTTGTAAGCGTTTAAATAGATAAATTATGAAAAAAATTGCATCTTCTTCATATGTGGTATTTTTTTATGTTAGATAAAAGATGCTTTGTTCTCTAAGCAGAATCCTTTTAATAGTTACACAGTGGTATGTCCCATTCGATCGAATTTGAAACTGCTTGTCACAACAAAAGACAAAACAGTCGCGTTTTATAGCAGTACGGTAAGAAACCGAGCTGGGGATGAGCTACAAAAACGTAATGATTTCGCGCAGCTGTCAAAATTAGATGAACTGAAATGAAAGCTTTTTTTTCTTTTTTTTTATACTACTAGAATGACGGAGCAAGCAAATGGCCCACCTGATGTTAAGCGGTAACCTCTGCCTATGAACAGTGCATTACCTCACAGGTCACGTCCCCCTAGGACGCGCCCTATGTGGCATTGCACTGCGCCCACTACCCTGAGACATAAAGATGAAAAGTCTCATGTGCCTGTAATTTCACCGGCACCCTCACCCTTCAAACCGGAACACAGCAATGCGAGCACTACTGCTTTGCGGCAGAAATAGGTATGGTGGTAGTACTTCCCCGGACGAACTCATTCACAAAAAAGCTCTACTACTACTAAAGCTGCGCTGGGGTCAAGCCAGGGGTTTCTCTGTAATCGCGATGTATAGTATATCAGTTCTTATAAGTTTAGACAAGCCGGTGTAAAATCATCGCTATTACAGTGTTTGGTCAGCATCCTTTCGCTATCTTAGCGAATAAAGCAGCAAGTTGCGTAAAACTACACGGTTTCCAAAAAATCAGAAAAGGAAGCTTTTCACGCTGATAAAACGTAAATCAAACCTAAACCTGTCGCGATCAACATAAAATCGAATAGTAAGTCTCTTACAATGTAAAAATAAAAACATTCTGCCGTCAATGCCGGCTGAGGCGACGACATAAAAAGAACAAAATGAGATTTCTCCGCCGCGTCTGCAAATGCTTAAGCGAAATTGTTTCTGAGTTGTTGTTAAATGAATGATTTCGGGTGACAAACTGGCATGTGGCTGAGTGAATTTTAGCAGTATCTTTCAAATATTACAATAACTGCAACCTCTCCAGTAATCAAGTGCTATACAATCCTTGTGCCGTTCCCAGCGTAGCAGCATAGCTACGTGTGTAATTAGTTATCTTTCACTTGCTAAATAACTATTAGTACACAGTTTTTATTTCAAAGTTTTGTTATTTTTTCAAGTGTAAACCACACTTATGGATAACATTAAAAAGTGCGACCCAAAAATACACAAATCCCACCAATTTCGTCTCCAGCGTCATAGCTCGTTCCATGGCCAAACTGATCAAGGCATCGCCTATTTTTTTTTTTACATTTCTCTCAACATTCTAGGTGTAGATGCGGGTTTGAGATGAGCCTCTATACAGCAGCTAACAAAGACATAATTTCTAGATTTTTGATTATTTATTATTTGACATTGCTCCTAGATAGCAGAAAATTATATTATTTTATATTTAGTATTGACAATGCCCGTTTACAGCAGCCCCTGACACCCATAGGTTTAAATAATAATGTTTTAAAACTGATAATTGTTGTGTTAGTTTAACTATAGCTTCCCTATGCTTGTCTGTTTATTTATGGCTCTCTTGAATTTGTGTGTATAACACAAATAATGTGTATAAACTATAAAATTTGACATAACCAAGTGTTCTCTTAAGTTCCTACGGCGAATAAATGAGTATGAGTATGAGTATGAGTCCCGCTGGAACGAAATTTTTGGGACACATTTAAATTTTGTTTTTATTTGTTTTCTTTCACATATTATCATCTTCATCAGCGCAGCCTTTAGACGTCCATTGCTGGGCGAAGCCTCCCCCATAGAATTTAATGGGGGATTTGCCATTATCACCGCACTTAGCAGGCGGATTAGTGATCGCAGTATTGGTGGTGAGTACTCAAGTGGCTGCTGCTGCCCATCCCCTGGTGTAATCCCTTAGTCGCCTTGAACGACATCCACGCGAGGAGACGGAGGGGTCTATTCTCTTGACTCACTTATATTGAAATAGTTTTAAGTACACAACACTGTAACACGTCCAAAAACACTCAAAAACAAAAAAAAACATACATTTTTGACATGATAAAGTTAGCAGCGTTGGACTTTTATCCGGTCACTTAAGGTACCTAGGTTAGGTAGGTTTTGCACCTAATAGATAACACACCTCTAGAGACGTACATATATACCTAGAGGTGTGTTATCTATTAGGTACAAAACCAAAATTGGGCATCTCAGTAAAAATTACAACTCTTTTGGCTACCCCTAGTTAGTAAAATAACCTCATAGATCTAAGGATACAGGAATTTAAAACGTAAGCCTGCGAAGACTTATGTATTTTAGTTACTTAGCCCAGTATCATCATAGCTAAGCAGACGGAAGATGTGTAAACCGCACGTAGGTGATAATGATGCCATTTTTACACTATTCTATTAAGTAATTTTCGGTAAACAATATGGTAGCAATTGGGCGAATCTTTAAAATAAGTACTCATGAAATGTAGACGCAACGTTTTCCTAGCTGCTACAGCACGAATGATCGCTGATAGCACGGTCTCCGCACGCATCGCTCGCTGGAAAAATGATCCTCTCATGAAATTTAATGTGGAAATGTCTTGAAGCAACGCCAAACCTCGCCTGAATTATTTATAACCCGCTATTATAATGGCGTCTCTGTCCATTCATTACAATATGAGTGTTTCTTAATTTTGAACTCAAACACTGCTGTTACAGAGTCAACTGCCAACCTTCTTAGCTATTGTTAATAGTTTCAGAATCCGTGGTTTTGTTTCTTTAATTCAAATATAATGTTCATTAGATACTGTATTTATATAAATATAGAATATAGAAGTCACTATGTACATAACAGTCAGCCACAAAAAAACCCTGTGATGCTTTTCAAAAAGCCAACGTGAAGCAATAAAAACTGATACGAGAAATCCTTTAGAAGCAACGCACAGGTTTATGACGCATTCAGGTTTGCAGGGATTTTCTCTTCTGTCAACCAAAGCCGTTTAGGAAAACCTTGAGGAAATACGAACATAACATTAAACGTAACAGCAAAAATATACGAAATAGAACAACATTTTGGCAATCACAATGGACCTAGATAGTTGTACTGTTCTTCTTCATCTTCTTCTCTTCTTATAATGGCTTCTGAGGAGTGCTCCAAAGATTTTCGCCAATGTCAAGTGATATAATTAAATTTTTATAGTCGCACGTGTATCTAGCAAAGGCTCGAAAACGGCAATTTTTCCCAGTCAAATATCAGCCATGATCCAAACTTTTTCCAGGACGACTACTTTCGGGGCTCGCCAGAATTTGGGTAACGCTGTAGCAATTATCTAACGTCGCAGCATATAAAGTCCATTAGTTCGGTAACGCTTTAGCAATTATCTGCGGTTAGCAGCATAAAGCCCAAACAAAAAAAGAGCTATAAAATTTACTTCGACAGACTCGCTAATACTCATTTGATAGCGCAAGAACGCGTACTTAGAGTGATATACAACATGGAAGTAGTCTGGTTTCTACAAATAGTATGAAATCATCTATTGTCGGCCAGAATCACGTAAATCACCCGCCTACACAAGCTCCTTTAATCCTGATCACAGGTAGTTCTCGTAAACATATCATTGGCAACATAAAGTAGGCGATACAATACGAAGGCGTGAGCGCAATGAAATAAATAAAGTTTATCAGTGCTGAACACTCCACAAATACAGATGTCAGCTATTCCAGAATACTGTCAAACATTTGCGGGTTATTTATGCGAAAGAGCAATGCCCGTACCTAACTTATACAAGTTCGCACTGTGTGGGAGAAATTCTAATACAGAATTTATGGTCCTACAAAGCATGTACAAATATTATTGTGTCCAACAGATGGAAATATAAATACGTCTAAGTTGAAAATTCATCTTGCGGCAACATTTTACAGAGGACTTTCTAACAACTGAAATAATGGCAATTATGTTAGACATCCAGAAAAACCCGCCTTCTAACTCTGTAGTTATTATTGTTGGAAGACATAGTAAATTTTTAGAAATTCTGTTTATTTTCTTTAAAGGTCGCCGAAGGACGACGCCGACGATTTAGGCTGGGCTGCACACGCAGTAACCAACTTGAACGCCAGCGAGTGCCATGCTAAAAAATTTAGTTTTATATTTAATACGGCGAAAATAAAAACTTCTTCAAAAAAAATAAGAAACTATTTAAGAACTACGTCTTTTTTATATCTAATTCAATCGTTAAGCAAAGTCTTATTTAAAGTATTCATTGAATACCTACTAGCGTTTTATTGTACAATTCGGAGGCAACTTTTTGATTATTTTTCATCGAGATTTTTTATGCCATCGTGTTTTTGCTTATGAATCTGCAACATTACCATTATATATATTACAAAGTGAATGTTGCAGTATTATTGATAATCCTAAGCAAGGTGAGGTAGTACAGACTCTTAAAGTCCTGGCTAAAAAAGATTCGCAAACATTCGTCTCATTTCTAAACTAATACTTAAATGAATTCAACTTGTGGAAACGCCGTGAAGTCGACACGGTAACGGTGCTGGCACGGAAATGTTGTGTAAACAGAAGTACCTATCTCAACCCTGGCCCCACTCACTATAATTTATTCTGTGCCCGGCCCGGGGTCGCTCTACTGAATAAATAACGCAAAAGTAAACTCAAACAAAAGTAAATTTATTCACCAAATACAACGATTAATACGCGATCTTGTGACTGATTTGTTTTACTAGCTTTTGTCAGTGACTTGTTCTGTTATTATAATTTAGCCTATTGGGAATGTAGAGTTACACGACACATTTTATTTACACGCGTGTTTAGTGTTTTACACGCGGCTAACCAAATAAGGATAAAACTAAATAATTTTTTTTTTTACATATTGTATAATACGACTAATACAAGTAGGTATGTACAAAATCAATAATCAATCTATCCGTTGAGCTACCTTAAGACCGTTGCAAACTATGTAATGGTAGCTCAACTGATACCAATCACTACCAGACAGAAGCGTCCCTAAGATACGGTCTGCATTGCCATGCTGAATGACAATACTAGTGCCTAGATAAGAGCCAGCTTTCGGGTCACGGGTTGCCATGACCAAACGCCCTGAAATAATTTTGTAAACGCAAAGGGCCCGGTACCGCATTGACCCGGAGTCTCGACTCCAAAATCAATAATCAATCTATCCGTTGAGCTACCTTAAGACCGTTTCAAACTATTTAATGGTAGCTCAACTGATACCAATCACTACCAGACAGAAGCGTCCCTAAGATACGGTCTGCATTGCCACGCTGAATGGCAATACTAGTGCCTAGTTAAGAGCCAGCTTTCGGGTCACGGGTTGCCATGACCAAACGCCCTGAAATAATTTTGTAAACGCAAAGGGCCCGGTACCGCATTGACCCGGAGTCTCGACTCCAAAAGGTTCAATAAGTAAGCTCTGTCGAGACTTGCATATTTGCGCTTTTTAAGATCCTTAGTCGAACGAAACGGCCGCTGTAACGGTCCTTACTGATGTCCACTGGTCATCAGGTAAGAGCCAGCATAGCCAGAATAGTTGTCTATCATGAGTTTTTGTACAAAACTAAGGGAAAACATCAAACCATTTTTTGAATTAGCTCAATAATGGCTGTCATTCCTTTAGGGCCATTCGGTTGACTTTGCAAAATGTTGAAATCCCAAAATGTATAATTTCCTACAATGTTGATATTTTGACAGGTCTGATCAAAATTTTCGTAAATTCTTTTTTTTTTTATATATTCAATAGTCTTTGATTTTACTCGATTAAACTATGGTTATGCACTTTCAAAATAAATGTTTGCAATAAATTAACAAGAACGTTCATAAAGTAGTGAAAACGACAGCTTGGAAATAAATAAAGGCTTCATGTTTATTTACAAACCGAACGAGTTAATAGGAAACTGCAGCACAACTTTATTTGTTCGTAGAAGAATAACAAATTCCCACAACGGCGACCACATTCGGTTGAGGTGAAGCGTAAATTTGGAACAGCTGGGCAAGTCAGTTCAGATCTTAGTTGTACCACAGATAAAATAATAGGTTGTACAAAGAATTTGGTTGAAGTTTTTCTTAACAAATCTTACGTTATTTTTGTAGCTACCTGCTCTTCACCAAATATCTTTTGTACTGAAACTTAACAATGAATTTCACTGAAGTTTGTTCAGCAAATTATTGATAACAAGGTTCGCCCGCGGCTTCGCTCGCGATATACCAGGATAAAAAGTAATCTATAGCTTTATCCAGGTCATAATTTATCTGTGTATTTCATCATCGAAATATAAAATTCATCAAAATCGGGTTTTCGGCGTGACCACTAATAATATTACTTTGACATTTATAATATTAGTGGGATTTGTATATTTCGATAGCTACATAAAACATGGCACCCGGACCAAAATTTACTGAAACTTTCAGTTTAGAATTTTTACCAAACCCTAAAAATCATGGTTTTTTTTTTATAGAGAAAAGACCAAGTTTCTATTTTTTATTAGGAATCGTTTAGAAAATTCGAACAACAATATAGGTTCCTCCTAAGCTACCCGAAACCGTAAACCGTTATTGTATATTGAGTTGTATATTGATTACTTTATATCTTTTAAATTCTTTTTTTTGCGCACGTTTAGACCGCAAAAGGAATGTTCCCTCTAAATTGCAGGTCTCTATTAGGACTTAGGATGGTTTAGGCTGTGCATTGATAGTCAGTCAGTCACTCAGTCACGCAATTACTGCAAATATGTATATTGATTTAAAATGAACCTAGTGTTAACAATAAATAAAAATAGTTTTGTATTTGACTATGAAACGTGTACGCACGCAAGGTATATTGAGCCAGCTGTTATCTCTCTAAGCTTTGCCCTAGCTAGGGGGATGTTATCGTTAGGGCTAAGGCAAACAAATTTTTAAGGCCAACTGAATGAGACCGACACATGTTATTTAATTTAAATTTTGACTAACAGTAAGTTCGGTGAATTTCTCACAGGTAACACGTGCGACTTGGAAGGTCGTTGAGAATGTTTAGATGAAGTTTCATTTATATTATAATTTTTAAAAGCTTATAATGAATTTAAAATTTTGCAAAACGATCACTAAACTGTGTAAGTTTATTTTTACAATATTTTATTAGTTTCACCTGTTCCGCGGGGTACTTCCCGGTGTTCGATTTAGCTGAAGTTTGGCATACCTGTCAAGTTCCGATGACAATACAATATTATGGTGACAGCGAGCTGATTATGAAGACGGATGGTGGACAAAGGCACAGATAATAGTAGACTGGCCGTGTTTGGGCTCATTTTGATCATCACACCGTTCAGATCACTAATTTCATAAAAGATTGTTTTGAAAAAAAACGCAGTTCCACATATTATTAGTTTTTATTAAATTCTTTATTAGTAACATTATTATTTTGAAAATTATTTGTGTATGAATAATGAATAATGAATGATTAGATATGTTGGACTTAATTATCATGACCATAAATGTAAAATATATATATTCAAAACAACTAAACTTTCATACTGCTACTATTAATAAGATAACATAACACTACACAACATACAACAGTCACATACATAGGTCTGATCCCACACTTGGATCCCCTGTGTCGTGGGTATCAGGAACTACGAGTACCATGCTACCACAACAACCAGACCTGGAACAAATATTTGCAGATCATACAAACATATGTGAGTGTGTGTGTGTGTTTGTTACTCCTTCACACTGAAACGGCTGGACGGACTTGGATGAAATTTGGAATAAAGATAGCTGGACCCCTGGAATAACACGTAGGCTTTTTATATCGATATTTCCACGAAATTTAGACTTATGCCGATGAAACAGCGGAGCGCTCAGCTAGTGTTCAAAAAAATTACAAATATCAAAATCAAATTAAATTCCCCCCTTTGCATTCTATGGGGGAATCCTCCAGCAGTGGACGTCTAATGGCTGTTTGATGATGATGATGAAAATTATGGTATATTTTTCATTTGTTTCCCGTGGTACTACCAGTAATACTACCAGTTGTAATACTCCCGTAGAACTACCAAGCGTTTTTTCCTCAGAGTAGGTACCTTATTACACAATGGCATTACAATCTAGCTGCAATAATAATAATCAGGCTGTAGATTTATAACATAAGGTAATATTTTAAACGTTGAATCATTAATTGAATCCATCAGTTCAAACTTCTAAGCAAGAAATCTGTATATAAACACTACAAATCACGATTTTAGCAAAACGCCGGCTCCTAGCTTAGTAGTGACTTATACAAAGAAAGAGGATTATTGTGTAATCTCGCCGGGCGATGCGCAGTCACGTCCCGAGCCCACATTAAACCCACATTAGCTCACCATCGATTACAACTTGACATTTTCAACATAGCTACAGATTTACGGGATATCGCTAAAATGGCCAAATATTCGATGCTTACGCTAGACTTTTACGCATATCACCAGGTATGGATTTCCCATTTTCCATGGTAACTGTGTTATTTATCAGAAGGCCACTTCTCTTAACTATTTTATGATGATGATGATGATAACTATTTTATAGTATACTGTAAGTCTACTATCGATTCATGACAAACATAGATTCCAGTAGGATAGTGTATATTAATATTATAATGAAGTAAAGTTTGTTTTTGAATTTAGATGTAAGTTTTAGTAGTACTGAATCGATTCTGAAAATTTACATGTTTTATTAGATTCCACAGAGGCTACTTTTTAGGGTTCCGTACCCAAAGGGTAAAACGGGACCCTAATTACTAAAGCTCCGATGTCCGTCTCTTTCCGCCTGTCACCAGGCTGTATCTCATGAACCGTGATAGTTAAAAAAAATCGCAGATGATGTATTTCTGTTGCCGCTATAACAACAAATACCTGCTAAATAAGAGAATAAAATAAATATTTAAGGAGGCTCCCATACAACAAACGTGTTTTTTTACCGTTTTTAGGGTTCCGTAGTCAAAGACAAGGAACCCTTATGGATTCGTCATGTCTGTCTGTCTGTCTGTCTGTCCGTGTATGTCACAGTCTTTTTTTTCCGAAACTATAAGAGCTATACTATTGAAACTTGATAGGTAGATGTATTCTGTAAACCGCATTAAGATTTTTACACAAAAATTTAAAAAAAAACAATTATTTTTGGGGTTCCCCATACTTAGAACTGAAACTCAATTTTTTTTTTTTTATCAAACCTGTACGTTTGGGGTTTTTATGGATAGGTCTTCAAAAATGATGTTGAGGTTTCTAATATAATTTTTTTCTAAACTGAATAGTTTGCGCGAGAGATACTTCCAAAGTGGTAAAAAGTGTGCCCCCCCCCCCCCCGTAAAACTTCTAAAATAAGAGAATGATAAAACTAAAAAAAATATGATGTACATTACCATATAAACTTTCACTCAAAATTGGTTTGAACGAGATCTAGTAAGTAGTTTTTTTTAAATACGTCATTAATCGTAATCCATCCAAGAACTTTTATATTATGTTACTTGCTAATACGGAACCCTTCATGGGCGAGTCCGACACGCACTTGGCCGCTTTTTATAAATAATGGCACTTGGCCGTTTTTTTTTGTATATTTTCTTAATCAAAAAGTAACCATAATAACTAAGTGGTCTTAAATTACGAAAAATCTGTCATTGTGTGATCAACACCGTTAATGCTTGCGTTATATGTTTAGTTACACTGAACTCTGTGTACCGTTTGAGCGAATTTTGATGATATTTTGTGACTGTGGCTGGGGGGGGGGGGGGGGGGGGGGGGGGGGGGGGGGGGGGTAGGAAGGGGGCGATACCACTCGTTTAAAGCCGCAGGCAAAACGCTAGTATTACATACCATTGGTGTAAAAACATCGTCCGGAGCGTAGTCTCCAAAGATGTTTTTCTTGTCACATCAAGTTTCCGAAACTGAAGTAAAGCTCAGTACACACCATGGAATACTATGTCCATGGTACACACAGTATCCACGAAAACAGATTTGGAAGTTGACAAGCTTCAGCGTGACATCCAGTCCAAAGCAATGAAAGAGGCTTAGTCCAGAGGACGGGATTAGAGTATAATCTGTAGGGGTTGACATACGCCCGGGGCACAGAAATGTACCAATGTACTATGGTACTGAGTAACGCGCTTAAGGGTAGTCGCAGACGACGTATGTTTAGTAACTGGTACGATTAGTAACTAATCACATAAACTTGCACCAGTTTTTAGACTTATCCAAACTAATCACGCACTTACATCTTGTTTTGAATCACTTACATCATCATTCGTTTGTAGAAGTCTGCTACTGAACAAATACCACCCTACAGAATGTCACGAGGAACAGTTTTTAGCTGCCTTCATCCACCGACTTCCTGCGATATATTTCAGTGAGTGTACAGAGATGAAACCTAAATAAGTCTGGTTTACTTTCACCAATGCATAGTTTAGCAGAGTAGTAGAGCCACTTTGGCATTGCGTTCGATTCTTTACAGATATCAAAACTTTGCAAATATCCTATCTTATTTTTGCAGGTTTGTTCGCGTTTCTAGATGATTGATTTTAGAAAATGTAGAAGATGCATTAACACAAATCAGTAGTCACTGTTTCAATTTAGCTATTCATTGAAATCGAAGTCTTGCGTGGCACTAACCAACTTCCACTCGCATTTGAAAATCAGCATAGTTGTACTCGCATGAGTTCCAGTGACTGAATAGTCTGCAACGGGCTTTAGTTGAAACTGACACTGGAACTGAGAAGCTTTGTGGCAACACAATGGAGTCTCGTCTGTTCGTATTATTTTAAAGATTTTAGCTGGCTTTTTGACATTGTTTCAGGAATGTGTTTCTTATGTTACTGATACTGAGAGCTGAAAGCTTTGTATGAAAGGTGTGGTTTTCATAGAATTCTGAGAACGAAGTTTTGTTTACGACACTAAAATTGATATAATGGATTTTTGCACTGGAAAAAAGTATCGTCGCAAAACTATGTGAGCTAATTTGTGAAAAACACGCAAAAAAAAAAGGTTTGTTAATATAGAGCTACGTTTTAAGAGCAAAACTAAAAATGAATCACGGATTACAAACGAATTAAAAAAAAGAATTAATAAGTAGGTATGTGCTGTCTGAGGCCCGTATTCTAGAATTAAACTCAAAATCGAGACTCAAACTTTTTGACGTTTATTCATTGAAAACATCCAAAAAATCAATACTTGAGTCTCGATTCACACTTGAGCATAGTTTTGGAATATGGGCCTGAGTATTATTAAGTTGATGAGATTATTTCACTCCTAATCCAAATAGCTCGCAGAATCGACAACCGTTGGGGAATAAAGGTTCTCGTGTGGCGAACTCGAACAGGACGACGACGCAGTGTAGGGAGGCCCCTCTCGATGGACTAAGGACATTATAAAGGTCGCAAGAAGTCTCGGCTCAAGACCGTTGTCTCGGCTCAAGACCATTGTCTCGGCTCAAGACCGTTGTCTCGGCTCAAGATCGTTGTCTCGGCTCAAGACCGTTGTCTCGGCTCAAGACCGTTGTCTCGGCTCAAGACCGTTGTCTCGGCTCAAGATCGTTGTCTCGGCTCAAGACCGTTGTCTCGGCTCAAGACCGTTGTCTCGCTCAAGATCGTTGTCTCGGCTCAAGACCGTCCGTCGTGGCATTATATGAGCAGCCCATGTCTTGTAGTCTTCTACAAGCTGATGATGATAATAACTGTACTACTCGTATATCAAATCGTTGCGTTACCTATAACTACACTAGATAACACAAGTGCACCTACTTTGTGTGTCACTTTGTGCAATGCACCTATTAGCAAACCTCAAATCACTTCGCTCTCGGCCTTCGGGATACCACGTCGGTACCTAATTGCGCCTAGTGAACTAAAAAAATTCTTCGAAATTAGCTAGCCGTGTGAATGGATATATTTCATAGCATAGTTGGTCCAAAATAAAACGGCACGCTTGGTTTCATATAAATTTACGTGTTTTTGGGGGTGCAGCCTAGTGTTGAGGTATGTTTGGAAAAAACTCCACGCGGATAAAGTGGCGGGCATTTCACTAGTACTTAAATATATAAGTTTTTAATCAGATATGGCTTAAATACGATCTTTTCTAGATATCCTTTGGATGGCCAGTAATTTTAATTGCCTTTTTTTCTGAGTTTGTGAAAACATGGGTTTTTTTCGTATATTTAACTTACCTTAAGACATTTTTATAAAGCTGTGGTTTTCTGTGATCTGAAACAATACAAAATAACCATTAGTTAAATAAGTATAAATAATATGAATTATTTACTAATTCAGAACAGGTACCTAGGTCATTCGTGACTATTGGCGGGCTCAGCATGACCTTTGCCAAGAGGTTTTCTCTTCCGAGGATTGTCAAAGCTCTCTCTACACTCCAGAAAAGATCCTAATGTCAAAGTCAGGATAGTGGCAACTTGCGTGATTGCATCAGGATGACCAATAATAGAGATGAAAGGTGATGTATTGTGAGGCAAGCATATCAGCACATAAAATACGTAATATAAAAGAAAAAAATATTGCCTCTGAGGAAAGTCTCCTCCATTTTGCCAATGTTTATGTATTATTTTAATCAAATTAGGTTAAGGCGCGATAGGGTCTCAAATGTCTCTAGAATTTTAAAGTTTTTGATAAGAATTTTCATAGTTTTCTATGAAGAAAAAAATATATGATATTCTTGAGCTTTTTATCTAGTCAAATCAATAATTCAATACAATATTTGAATTACTTCACTCGATAAAAAAAAATAACAAAGATACCTCCTTTTTAAAATTGAAATGCTATTTTTCACTCACTTCTCTCACGTTTTAATTTTTGAAACATTTGGTTACATGTTAGAGTTAGTGAATTCATCAACAAAATTAAACAAAACTTTGAACGACATTTTTATATAATTTTTTTATACATAAAAACACGGTATCAGGGGCCTAATTTTCGTTTCAAGCGAGATGTTTAACGTCTCGCAGTTTTCATCTCTCTTGATTATTGGAAATCTCGATTGCAAAATCTCGCTCATTCCATTCACGCGTTTTTTCAAGCAAGATGGCTACGATCATCGATTAATCGGGATAAAACTATTCGACTATTCGCGATTATTAATTTGTCTTTTCAAAATAGGGCATAATTATTTTGAAAATAAGGTTTAACAGCATAAATAAGTTCATAGTTTTAATCAAGTACTAGTTTCCTGACTAAATCAACCACTAATCACCTCATTCTCGAAATAGTGAGATCGACCTAATCGACTTGATGACGTCACATATATTCTCGGCATCTCACAGTTTTATGTCTCGAACGAAATTCGTACGAGATACAACGTGTGGTCTTTAGCATGTGAGATCTAAAAATCATGCGAGTTCTGTCTGTCATTCAAAGTCCGTACTTACTCCGTCAGTCAATCAACTGAAATTAGTGTGATGTGTTGTGTTACTTGTACTATTATTTATTCTGTGGTTGTGTGCGAAATAAAGTTAACGTGTGGTGTGAAGTGAAATGACAATAACACATATTTGTGATATGAGCCGTAAACTTTTCACAAGAAAATAGACAGATTTGTAGATGGCATTGTGACAATATTGTGTTTTGATTTAGTTTGGTGTTAGAACTTATGTAAAAATTATGTAAACACTTGACATTCTTTCACGACAAGTAACGAGATTTATCCGAATGAGCGAGATTTTTGCATTTGAGATGGTCAAGATACATGCGAGATCGAAATTATGAGATTGTTATAAATTGTAATTGATTGGTTTAGTGCTAATTTTATTTTGTTACATACACCAAATCGAAAGAAGCAATTTTGACTCGACGCATCTCGAATGATTAAACCTATCCCACATGGTAAATACCACACGTTTGTCTGCGAGATGCTGGGAATAGCAAAGTAAGTTTTTTAAGCGAAATATGACGTCATCACGCTGTTTTGATCGATCTCACGATTTCGAGAATAAGGCCCCAGAGCGTGCGCTCGCCTTCTTCGCCTCATACAAAAATGTTCGTTGAACCTATAGCGCCTTAAGTCTGTACGGTCTCAGTTAAATAATGACTTAGTAAAGTGGTGGCAGTTTTACTCGACTACGTAGACTTTTGTCGTGAAGCTTCAATCCGACAAAAGTCGACGTGGTCGAGTAAAACTGCCACCACTTTACTAAGTATTATCTCAATAATTTATTCAAAATCTAGTTAAAAAAAAAAATTACTGTAAAGGAATACTATCTACAAAAAATAAATAGAATTACAAAAAAATTGGCGATGATAGTGTTTGCAATGGTAAGTTCATCGTAGAGTTATTGAAAGTCTTTAGGTACATTCCAAACACACACAAATGTAATTTTTCTCTATTCTTCCGTGGACAAACCATCGTCTTGGGTACTCATACTAAGCTTGCAGCTTGTAAAGTTCACACTGTCTCGACTCTTTCGAAGTATTCTTATATCTACCTATTTCATTCAACTATTGGACTGGTTTATGTTCAACGTTACAATGTTGGTATCGTCTCCTATAATTTAGAAAATTGGAAATAACTTAGTCGAATAAGTACTGATGAGAGTAGCTATCGTATAACAGGGTCAAAGTACCGTACTCAATTGAAGATAGATAGTAAAACAGCAATAACACGACGATAAAAATGCAATAAAAACATCGTCAGCTCAGGAAGACATATGTCAAATGATTGAGTCACTCGTGTGAGCTTGGACTCTTGAAGCTTGACCCATAGAGGCAAAAATATTAACAGCGCGTAATTCAAACTCAAACTCTACTGTGTTTTCGCAAACGTTAATTTTAAAAACAAAATGTTAATGCAAACGTTAATTTTAAAAACAAACATTTATTTATCAATAACATTATTTAAATTACAAATTTTAATTAGCAAAATATGTACGTATGTATGTTCAGGATATTATCTGATGCTTGTAGGAGCCCCAACACGATTCGTATTATTTTGGGACCTAAAGTTTATCATGATCATTTTTGATCTTTCTGTACCCACATGGGTCATTATGTGGGTCAATACAGATTTTATTTGAATAAAACAACTAATAACAACTAACGACTAATAAGAACATACTAATGGGATACGAAAAATTAACTAAAATAATGTAATTGCTTAGTGAATCAATGAGTCACATTAGATTTTTTGTTACTTAATTTTTTTACCTGTAAAACTAAAATAAAAATGACATTACTGTTATCTGTCACCTTCTAACTTATCTGAACTTTAAGGAGTTAGATAGTGACATAATTTGAGGTTAACTTAGCAATCACCCGTTTCAAATATCCATTCAAACTCAACATCATCATCATCATCATCAGCCCACACTATTCCACTGTTGGACATAGGCCTCTCCCAATACGCGCCACTGAGCCCGGGGTTCGGCTCTTCTCATCCACTTTCTGCCTGCCGCCTTTCGTAAGTCATCGCTCCACCTAGCCAGAGTCCGCCCCACGCTACGTCAAGCTCAACAACAGTGTTTTGTTAATTGATGTTTCAAATATAATTTTGAATCGTCTTAAATAACATTGAGTAAGTAAATAATAGATCCCTTGCTTTGATCCATTGTTAGGGAGGTCGCTAACAGCAAGGACGAGGCTACGTCGATAAGCAGTCGAGGTGAGGTCGAGGCGCGGGCGAGCGTTAAGGCTGGACCAACCCCAGGCAGAAATCTTCATACAAAAAAAAGGCATCGCGTTCTCGGAAAGGCGGTTTTTATTGAATATCTCGTAAAATTAAGATAATTTTACAAAACCCCTACTGTACCTCGGCTTTGTTGTATTGATTTTATTTATATAATTTTTTCTCCAATAATATGCTCAATTTTAATAAACAATCGAATCTAGGCAAAAAATAGACGTAACTTTGGTTTTTATTTCTATCGAGAATATATTTAATTGTTCTATCGTGTTTCTGGTTGGTACAGTGATCCCAGAACAGGTACAGTGAGGGAGCTCAGAATACTTGATTTAGTCACCGACACCGAAATACCTAACCGTTAAATCCGAATTACCTAACCGTTAAATTATATGTTCATTCTTCCTATGCTTAACTGTAAACCACTTACAAATTACTTAGCCTTACAAAACTTACAACTAACTCCATCATCGATCACTCTCTCGCGAAATAACGATATTGTGTCTACTGTTTTTTCTCTCTTCGAGTGTTTTGTACCTATGGCTTTGTTCGTATGTGATTGCGCGCGCTGTATAGTATCTTCCCTCTGAGGCTTGACCAAGCACTGACCGGCTACAATTGTTGGATAATAGGGCGACCGCCACCCACATACGGGTATATTGACTTACAATAAAAGACACATTTCTCTTAATAATAAATACACACCTTGACGGACAAGATAATTGAATCAGTAATTACTATTATGACACTACCCTATTCTGTCAGTTGTGCCATATGCAGCCTAACAATGGACCTCCGTCTTCTAGCATGGATGTCGTAAAAGCTGACTAAGGCTTAACACCAGGGAATGGGCAGCAGCATCCACTTGAATACTCAATTAACACCAATACTAACGAGTGGTAATTATGGCAAATCCTGGCATTTTATTCTGGGGCTGTGATGGATTCTAGTTATATTTTAGCATTTTGATAGTCGTAGAGTTATAGCTAGGTAGGTTCAGTTAGTCAGATAACTCCACAAATTCATTGCTTGATTTAAAATGCTAATGGAGTGTCGTCGGGGAAGGAAGATGAATATTAAATAACAGATGCCAATCTGCCATTCTGTACAGTGATTGAAGTGGCGAAGACACACTTTGCTTACTAATTGAAATAGAGTCAGTACTAGTGCGAGAGTTGGGCACTTAAACAAATTTTACAGCCCCCGATGATGAGATCCGTAGAAGAAGCAATAACACCGATATAGTTTAATGAGCATCTTGAAGTCTAATGGTCAGACCTTAAGCTCTCAGAACTAGTAACCTTATAGGTAAAAGGAGGATAAAGGTTCTCGAGTGGCAACCAAAAACCGGACGACGAAGAAGAGGACCCCCCCCCCCCCCCCCTCGATGGACTAAAGATATTATAGAGGTCGCAGGAAGGTGGTAGAGGCGATTCAAGGCCGTTCTTCGTAGCATTCTATTGGTCTTTGTCCAGCAATGGACTTCTGGTGGCTGTCACGAAACATAGTGATCTGATATTGGAGGCGGAAGGTGGAAAACGGAACTCCACAATGGATAATAGTAGGCTGGCCGTGTTTAGACTCATTTTGAGCAGCACACGATTCTGCTAGCTGTTTTAATCTTTTTAGTATCTACTTTATTGTATTTTTTTTAAAACTTTGTTCCGGTCAGTTTTTTTTATAACAGCTTATATAGAAAAACAGGTTTAGCAACAAAAACTTATTTTAAAATGTTTATATTCTTCCTTTCACTCAGGATACGAATCTCATGACACCTCATCAATAAAAGTCGATCGGCCGTTTGGCCCACGTGCCTAAGGAGAGTAACGTGGGCCAAATGGCAAGAAAAAACAGTTGCCCACGGTTTCGACAGCATTATGATCACGGGGCTTCAAGTTTAGCGATAAAATTATCCTATGTTTTAATCCTAGCTTTGATATATAACTGTCTTACAAAATTCATCAAAATCGGGCTAGCCGCTTAAGCAAGAAAGCATGACATACAAATAGTACCTAGCACTTTTATTGTAGCCATTAGGATAACTTATTCCTCCAAGGTAGCTAGGCCAACATTTTTGATGCACCGGATGCATGCAAGGAAATGACGTAGGAAATTGCATTTAAAACGAAAAATCTACGGCTCGGACCTTTATCGGTGCCCATTTTATTTTTTAAAGTTATTTAAACAACATCAAATATGACAAATAACAGTATACCTACAATTATAAAATTATAATTTAATGATCCTATTGTAGGATTTACATATTTAGCCGGCATTGCTACCCAAACCACAGAATAAATATTAGTACAAAACTAGGATTACATGTGTTATGGCGTATCAATGACATGTTGGTAAGGATAAAAGGAAAGTTAAACTATCTTGTTTCTTTATCATTCAGGCAAGTCCCTATTAAGTATGCAAAGAGCCAAAATATGCACGGCTATGTACATCGGATAGGCAAAAGGCACCGACTTCAATACCCGCTTATTATTCAAAAGCTGATGCTGATAGAGATCTCTAAACTGTTTGCTTAACGACCTAATTCGCTGTTAAAAGCCCCGTCACCTGACTTACGGCATTATAATTACGCGTCCAACATAGATAAAACTTTTTAGGGTTCAGCGAAATAACCGAAGCTTAAAATGGACACGTCGTGTTTACTAGGAGGCATCTGCTGTTACACCTGCGTTGATTCCCGAAATAAGGTAGTATATAAAATGGGATAAAAGTACCCTTTGTGTAGTTCCAGATTTAAATATATCTTAGTCTTTGTCTTAGTCTCGCCATGGTGTCAATTTTATTTCCTTTATGGTGAGGGTGCCGACTGACCGTCTATCGACCGTTATGAATGGAGAGTTCTGGCCGAGAGGTGTCAAGTTAAGGAGGTTCTTTGGACGCCTGACTCGAGACACCGCGCAGTTGCGTCATACGTTTACACGTGTGCATTAGTAGAATAAAGTGTTTTAATCAAATTTGTTTTAGTATTCCAGACCGAAAAACATCCAAACAAATAAGCTTACATACATACACGCCTTTTTCCCCGCAGGGGTAGGCAGCCTCAAGGCCTCTTTTCACCGTGGGTTGCACCATCGTTTGAATATATACGTGAAAAGTGGTGAGCTTATCGACACCATTGCTTTTTCACACAACTGACTCAGCTAACACTTTCCTCCAGTACCCAGATTCCACAATAAGCTAGAGCCAGGATCTTATATACCAACAAATCTTACTAACAAGTCTGGGTAATCCCTTAGTAGGCTTTACGACATCCTTGGAAGGAGACGGAGGACTCTTTTCTTAGGCCGGACACACCACGGTATTACTAACAATGTTATACTGCTGTGGGCTCAGTAGATGCAATTTTATATTTGCATAAAAATATATCACCATAGAAATCTCAGATTTGTATAATTAACACCAATATGTTAGGAGTGATTCTGCAGTGGTTAATATATTATTATATAGTATAGTGCATATGGAAAGCTTGAAATATTAATTTGAATACTAGGATATACTCTATAACTACTAATTTCAGCGTTTACTTTATCATCTCCCTAACATGTCCTTCCTCAAGATACAATCTATCACCGTGACAAATTTTATCGATATCTGTTCAGCGGCTTAGCTGTGAAAGGTAACAGACAGAAATTGTTACTTTTGTATGTTTATCTACGGCAGAACGCAGAAACTTTTATCTGCTACGTAAACTTTACGCTCTTCTTTCTTACGTATTACGAGTACAATAATAGATTGTTGATAGGTAAGTAGATACTTGAAAAATATTGTTCTACAGAACCACAGCCACAAAGAATCGACCACCATCTGAAAAAAAAACTAATTCGGTGGGGTGAGTCGTTTCAGATTAGAAGGTTAATCCACGCCCACGCATGCCCAAACCTAATCGTTCATTCAGATTATTCAACATAATGTGAATATGTATGAGAACGTTACCACGCCATTGATTTTAAACGGGATAAAAGGTTGAACCGCAGGACGGTGACTAAGTTGATGTAAATGTCGATGAGATTAAGAGGAATGAAGCTTATTTTAATGTGGAGCTTAAAACCACAGAATTCATTGTTTTATTTTATTGGCCGCATTAACAGGAAAATGTGTTTGAGAGAAATAATTTACACTCGGCGCGTCGGTCGAATCATCATTATCGTCAGCATTTAGAAGTCAACTGCTGGATGTATGGCTCCAATAATTTATAATAAAGTACCTAAGAGCTATATAAATCTTAACGCTAACTTATTTCAGTCAAAATGTAAAAAGTTATTCACGTTACTAAAATATTGACGAATTCCTCAATGTAAAATTTTCATTTAATGTAATTTGTTATTATAAAATAATGAATTTAAATGATATTTCCTAATTAATTGCTTCTGTTTATTCATTTTCTATGTTTAAAATCTAATTAAATTCGCATGCCATATCCATATCTCTCCATTTGTACGCCGACAGCGTATTATTGTGTCACGCACTCAATAGTCTATTTTTACATATGTTTGAGCAAATAAATTATCTTTATCTTTATCTTGGACGCAGGTCTCCAGTATAGAACGCCACGAAGAACTGTCTTGAGCTACCTCTATCCACCGACTTCCTTGAACCATTGAAATATCTTCAGTCTATCGAGTGGGGGCTTTCCTCTACCACAGAATAAATAATAGTACCATCTACTGCGTCGTCCTGTATTTTTTGCCGTTCGAGAATTTTTATCCCCCAGCGATGGTTCTGCGAGCTATATGACCTGCCCATTGCCACTTCAACTTGCTAATTCTAAGAGCTATGCCAATGACCTTGGTTCTTCTACGGATCTGCTCGTTTTGTTTCGTCGGTAGAATAATAATAAGGTATTCCAAGAGGACTGAAAATTTATGCATTAATAAATAGCTTCGTATCTTTTGATAAGATTTTTGAATTATCGCCCTTATCGCCAGTAGCACGTTATCGCGTTAGTAGTAGAGCTTTTTTGTGAAAGAGTTAGTCCGGGGAAGTACTACCCCATACCTATTTCTACCGCAAAGCAGTAGTCCTCGCATTGTTGTGTTCCGGTTTGAAGGGTAAGGGAGCCGGTGAAATTGCAGGCACATGAGAATTTTCATCTTTATGTCTCAGGGTGGCGGGTGACGACCTCTGTGGCGCGGCGGGCGAAGCTTGGCCTGCGACGCAGGAGGTTGCGGGTTCGATTCCCGCCTCGTAATAAATATTTGTGCGATCGCAGATATTTATTCAGGGTGTTCTGGGTATTTTCTATGTATAATAAAAATATCTATCTATGTAATATATTGTATTAAGTATATCAGTTATCTAGTACCCATAACACAAGCTCTGCTTAGCTTGGGGCTAGATAATGTTGTGTGAACTGTTCAGCAATATTTATTTATTTATATTTACATAGGGTGCGTAGGGACAGCCGCGCCTTAGTAATATAAATAAAATAAATAAATAAATAATGCTGGACAGTTCAACACAACATTATCTAGCCCCAAGCTAAGCAGATCTTGTGTTATGGTTACTAGACAACTGATATACTTAATACAATATATTACGTAGATAGATATTTTTTATTCTACATAGAAAATACCCAGAACACACTGAACAAATATCTGCGATCGCACAAATTATTTGTTCCGAAGCGGGAATCGAACCCGCAACCTCCTGCGTCGCAGGCGAATCTTCGCCCGCCGGACCACAGAGGTCGTCAAAATAGGGTCCCGTTTTTACCCATTGGGTACGGAACCCTAAAAACAATTAAAAAAACGTGTTGTCTGGGTTGGGTTCGGTTGATAGTTATAATATTACACTAGGTGTCTACGCGGGTGCTTGGATGAGTATACATTTTTCGAGGATCTTTGAGATCAATTGATGCGGTCTAGACAGGCATCGTATAGTCATCCATATGTTATGTAGTGTGCTGGTTCTTTACCTTATTCGTGCTTTATGCCGTATATTTTGTTGGCCTAATTCTGCCAGTGCACCACGTTAACCTGATGTAATATTCAACGCAGGCATCTATACTGGAGAGATCGACGACTGGAGTTTAAACAAGCAACACAGATTGGCAATTACTAACTGGCGCCGGGCCATGACCGCTTCAGCTATAGATAATAGCTACCTGCCTATTAGTTGTTCATCAATATACGATACAACTGAGCCTTTAGGTCTATTGGGAAACAGTAGAATACGTAATCATATCCACACCAGCCAAATACTATTTACAAAAAACTCCTTCTTTTACGAAACTTCTTCTTGATTTATATCCGACGTGTTTGAAAAACTCGTAATATCAATTTTTTTATACAACTTGGTATGACGGATTGGAGTGGAGTGGGATTGTTAATAATCGGAAGTCGTCATCAGCAGGTGATTATGAGAGTTTAATTGTAATTGATTTAAATTACCACAATACAGCGCTACACAACTCAGAGGATCCATTTTACATTTAAAAGTTTCGTCTCAATTATGTTAACGAAAAACCTAGGTACCAGTGCTTTTGCAAAACTTCAGAAGCCCAATTCTCTTAATAAAAATTAGCCAACGCGAAGTTCGAATCATGTTTCGTAGTGTCATAAATAAATGTCATAAGCAGACTTCTCCTCAACCGTCAATCACAATACAACACGTATAATAATAGGTTATTTTTTATTGGCGTCTAGGTACATTTGCCGCACACAGACACCACACTATCTGGAGCAAAAAGACAGGTTCATTACTGAGAAGACTTCGCAAAAGCAACAAAACGTGATCATTGTCAGTAAAAGAGTACTGACATATTTTTTAAGTTTTGAACAGCAAAATATTCTCAGTTGTCGTATTATGTAAATATAAATAATATTTAAAAAGTAATAGAAGTAGCAGGAGCAAAAAAAACCTAGAGCAATCTTTTCAGTTTTATAAATGAATATAAAGTAACCTGTGAGCTATGCATTACTGTACATGTGTAATTTATTCAGGTAGGTTTGATTAACAGTGGTCCAATTATTATTGACTAAATAGTCAATCTATCATGAAAATTAGGTAAATAAATTATTAAAAGGGCTAATTAAAAGCAGCAGCAGTTTTAGAAATACTTAATTAATTTGTATTATTAACCTCGACGAAGCATTTTTCTGGCTGTAATATCAGGCCCTGAAAAGAGCCTTTTCAATACAGTTGCTCGAAATGTGTACCTACAAGGCCAGTAAATATAGCTTGAAAGTTAATATTACCACACTAGTGCGATTTCTTTACAATATTTTTTTTATTCCAGTTCAATAAAAATGTTTATTATAAAATTACAATAGAATGATGTAGACGAAGAAAAATGAATTTATAGAAGAAATTAAGCAATAAATATACAAAACTGATTGAAATTATTATTATCTGTATATAATTACAATAGAATTTAAATGTTTTTGCACATTATTTGTTTAATTAATTCGTAAATGCTGATGTTAGAGACTCTCTTTGCCAATTTATTTTTATTTCTTTAGCAGTAACGACTTTTTTATTTTTGGCGACCTCTGTGGCGCGGCGTTTGAAGGTTGGCCGGCGACGCAGGAGGTTGCGGGATCGATTCCCGCCTCGGAACAAATATTTGTGTGATCGCAGATATTTATTTGTTCAGGGTGTTCTGGGTATTTTCTATGTATAATAAAAAATATCTATCTATGCAATATATTGTATTAAGTATATTAGTTATCTAGTACCCATAACACAAGCTCTGCTTAGCTTGGGCTAGATAATGTTATGTGAACTGTCCAGCATTATTTATTTATTTATTTATTCAGTATATTCTTTAATTCTATTATAATAGTTTACCAGTAACTGCTAGCAAGGAGTTTTATACAATGAGAATAAAATGATGTCGACTACAGACGAAGAACAATGACAATCAACAACACAGTCTCGAGATAGGCGGAAGCCAGTGTGGAACAGACTACAAGATATTCTGATTAAATTGATACGGTTGCAGGAAGTCAGTGGATGGAGGCCTATGTCCATCAGTGAATGGGTTGTAGCAGATGAAGATGATTATTTGGATGATTTTGCAAAAACGAGCAAATGATATAACACGCACATTTTAACAAATGAAAAAGCGCATTTATTTTGTCCAAAATCGCGCATTTTAATATTAGTGTCTACTCTCATATCGTAAAATTTGAATTAAACTTCAAAACTAGTTTATATTGACATATTTTATAAACACAATACCGAAATTTTAAAATATATCATACTTTTCTATAGCTAAATAATGTCACATATAAAATAATACTATACTAGTAATAATGTTATAAAAATAACTTTTTTTGCCATTATAATACTACGGCCAGGCCAAGGAGGATTCATACACTTTTCCGAATATTTTTTAAATAGTTTTTGGTTACGCGCTCTACATGGTATGGATGGTAGATAGAATCGTGTCTTTTCTTTTGCTTAGGTATTCATTTGACGCCTTTTATTTACGTTATTGCTTTTCATGTTCTTTGTTGGAGAACATTTTGTTAATTTTTATTGAATGAGTGTAGATAATGTAGTGTACGAATCTGCACATAACTAGGTATTAAAGCACTCGTGTGATACTATTAAAAACCTCGCCAATAATCGGTTTTTAAACTCACACTCATGTTTTAATAACCCCTGTTATGTGACAGTTTCATAAACTACTATTTTTATTTGATTTATGGAAAAAACCCATTTCAGAATTTTTAAGGCACTGTGTTGCACTCCTTACTCATTTCAACCTGTTTTTGCAACCCCCATCAAACAAATCTAAACAAACGAACCCCATTTTGTCAGTGAAATTTTAGACCTCTTTGTCTACCATTGTGAGGCAAGGCAGTCCACATGTAGCAGGTCCCTTTGTGCTTGGGTTCTGCCAGTGACAACGGCTCCAAGATAAATGGCCTCTAACAATTATCCAATCCGAATTTCTGGATGGGTATTCAAGTGCAGTTGTTGGTGATAGCTATTGAGAGCTAAAGGGTCACGTACCGGTTAATGGTTGGCGAATTGACGATTTAGTCAGAGCTGGTCGATTTTATCATAGGCTAACACTGTCGTAATCAAATAAATGTAACAATGAAGCTTTCTATAGGTATGAAGTCGGTGAGTTATGAGTTTATCCATTATAAACAAAGCTTACCTCTTTATAACACTTAGGTTGCTTGGGTTCTCTATTTGTATACTATAGGGTCTGAATTTAAATACTCTATCAGACATAATCTTTTATTAAGTATTTTAGGCTAGTTACATAATCGCGGTTCCCGACAATACATGCGCTCTGTAAGGAGGTGAGCTTTAGACTATATTAGCACGCAAATCTCTTTGTCGAAGACGATCCGACCGGCGCGTTTGTACACACCTGGAGCTACTTGCTACACACTCCCCCTCCAAGTCACAGGTACGACTCGTCTGTGGCTTGGCCGGTCTACCCCGACGGCGTGGATGAATAACTACCGACGTCGACCCTACGTATGGTGTCAGAGCACTGGCATGGTATTTTCCTTTTATTTGTCCAGTGCTGTCAACAACGACAAAAGACGTGGGTCCCATGACCTGGGAGACACGATAAGGGCCTTCCCTTTTCGTATTATTTCCTTCCTGGCGGGTGTTACTCTATAAGGGGGGCAAGCAATCGGCAACGCGTCACCCGTATCTATATGGTGTATGGCGTACTGCGTCGGTCCTCCCCCTGGGGTAAAAATGTCCTCATGGAAATTCAGGAGATCAGACAGTTGCTCCCGTTCATCCGAATTCAAATGGGCTCCTTCATCCTCGCGGAGACCCACAGACGAACAAATAATTTCCAATTGCTTCCTTTCAAAAAGCATAGGTTGAGGCGCCTTATTGTGACTCATATACCAAACATTTTTAATGAAATCTAACACCATGCCAGAGTCTTTTATAAAATTCATGCCTAACAGACTTTCAGTAGCATTAGGTAGCATGACAAAATCTACGCCTAACTCTAACCCTCGCACCGTCATCTTAACGTGCACAAGTTCTACATATTGTGCACAAACACGCCCGTCAGCATACTTAAATTCAGCGTATACATTTTTAAAATCCGAACCAGACTTAACTAAATGAGCCCTTAAGCTAACACTCCCGACCGAATGTTTAGCACCGGTGTCTACTAGCACTTTGCCCAAGGCACCGTTGATTTCGACACTTAACACTGGCCTATCACGCGAATCGATGTAGTCTGTACTCGCGGAAACCGATTGAAACGAGCTAGACGTCACTACAAGCTTTTTCTCTTTACACTTGGGCAGTTCGATCGAATCACTCCTGGCGCTCCACACCCGAAGCATGTGACTGCCGGCGGTATTTCAGTTCCATCCTCCGCGCTAGCCATCTTAGGCTTAGTGAGTCGCGGGCACGCATCTCGAACATGGCCGTACTGCTTACAATAATGGCACTGAGGCCTATGTCGGCCTGTACTATTCGTTGGCGTAGCCTGTACACGTTGACTTGTAGAAGGAGATATCACCGGTTTCGTATCGATAGCCGTAAAAATTGCTCGCGTCTTATTCTCATCTAGGATATCTTCCGTGCGTCGCGCTTCCACTAGAAGCTCTGCGAATGTTGTAAAACTAGAGCGCGAGATTTTTTCCCGTAAGCGTCTATGTAGTAATCCATAGGTCATATCCAGCTGAATAGCTTCGGTAAGAGTCGATGCAGGCAGCTGGGCAAATAACGCTCGAATATGGCAAAGAAATAAATCAATTGCCTCATCCACTCTCTGCTCTCGTTCAAATATCTTCCGATAAAGTTTATGTGGGGGTAAACGTGACCCAAAAGTTTGTTTCAACGCTCCTAGAGCTGCTTCCCATGTCGGGGTCATATCTTTAACGCCCTGCCACCATGTAGCGGCCAACCCCGTCAGTAACATGGACAATCCACGAAGAGCATTACCATCATCGACGTTGAGACAGGCTTTGTATGTTTCAACTGCATCTATAAAGGCTTCAACCCCAATGAAGGCTGTAGAGGTTCCTCCATCAAAGCGCGCAGTACATTTCGCAAAATTCCCAGAATAGGTAGGTGTAGGTGTACTTACAGGAACAGGGTGACTTAGCCTGTTAATCAGCAGCAGTAATTGATCAGTCGTCATCACGACTGGAGCAGCTGCTACCCCAGCAGCAGTAGGCTGCGACTGCGGCGGAGACGCCTGCGCGGCAACAGGAATGCTGGCCACAGAGGCACCAGCAAGTGCGCCGGCGCTGTCAGCGCCAGGCGGATTGCTCGCCAGCGCGGGCGCTGGCGGTTCTTGAACCGAACTGCCAGCGGAAGCCGGGCTCGCGGCTCGCGATCTCGTTAGCACCATTATCGTTCACAGTTCTCGAACACAGACACCGAAACAAACACCAACCAGTTCAACTTAGTGCTAGCCAGGTATACCTAGGCTAAACAAAGCACTAAACGCACTAAGTACTCTATTAATAATGTTCACTTAGGCGCAAAAGTTACGAAACTCTTTCATTTTCATGATAAAAGTCACAACACGAAACACGAAAAATAGATAAACACGAAATTGTCGCAAAAGCGTCCATGTCACAAAACAAAATCTATTCTGTCCGTACGTAACTCAAACTGCTAAGAATAACACAGTCTTTATGTTAAAATAATTAAATGTAGTCCAAAACCCAAAGTTCTACACAATTCCATAAAACACTGTCCAATATTTTCCAAGTCTAGGTAGGTATTACTAGGATACCTAAGTTAGAACCTAGACACTCAGTGAACACTCGCAGATAACGAATAAATCGCACTAACAAATCTACGCACTGTCAGAGTCCCAACCTAGTTAACTAAAGTTCGCAGATAACGATAAAATCGTTTTTAGATCTACGCCACTTCTCAGGTCCAAGCACTCTCAAAATAGTCCGTACTTATTACATACGATACGCACAACGCTGTACACAGTCAATAACTACAACTATGGGTACGCACGATACGCTACACAACCCCGTACAGTCAATAAAAAAAAAAACTACAGGTTCGTATCTGCACTCAGTCTAGGTATCTAATAATACCTAGGAACAAAACTGATAACAACGCACGATACGCTACACAAAGAACCCGTCACCAAAAGATATCAGTGTCCTCTTACGTCTCGCACTCGCACACTCAAAATGGAATGCATAAACAAAACCAGGGGCTCCCTTAGGGCACGATTCAGTCTAGTAGGTACTTATTAACGCGCGGTGTGACCTAACAACACGAGCGCCGCGTACGCACTTTACGGTTAATTCCCGGGTCCAAATAGGTTCAGGTAATAACGAAATACCTGTCACAAAACCTTGTTGCTACGCACAATTCAACGGAATACCAGGTACGCAAAACACAGTAGGTATGTAACTTCTCGACAAGCCAGGACTTCACGTTTCACTGTTGCTAACAATGACACAGAGATACTCTCGCGACAGATTCCACACGAAAATAGGTAGTCACTAAGTAGGAATTATTTCACTATCTTCACTATTCCGGTAGGCACTGATTAGGTAGTTACATTCGCGAAAGTTCTGCACAGTGAAAGTCCACGATTCAGCTCCACGTTAGGCTGCCAGTTATAGGGTCTGAATTTAAATACTCTATCAGACATAATCTTTTATTATAATATTAATTTATATAATTATAATAAAAGATATTTTAGGCTAGTTACATAATCGCGGTTCCCGACAATACATGCGCTCTGTAAGGAGGTGAGCTTTAGACTATATTAGCACGCAAATCTCTTTGTCGAAGACGATCCGACCGGCGCGTTTGTACACACCTGGAGCTACTTGCTACAATACCGACTTAAAAAAAAAAGGAGAATGTTTACTGATTAGTATTTTTTATAGGCACGATATCCTTCTATATTGGTCCTTTTTCATCAAAATCTGGTTCTGATGATGGGATCCATGAGGAATTGATGGAACTCCTCAAATATTATAGGCACACATTAGGTAGAGCGATTTTGGTATTTTCACAAGTCAAGCATGTGCATTCAGAAAGTGCCATTTGGAGAAGTGAAACTGATGAAGAAGACCAGAGATGGCTGGATGGATGTAAATACTTAATCATAAGTATTTCATGGGTAACAAGGTAAAAAAGACAAGGTCCTTCCAAGGAGGTTGTGGTATAAAGGTGACTTTCCGATATCCGATTGAGCTGACATTTGGCATAACTATCAAGTTCCGATGACAATACAATATTGATGTTGACAGCGAGCTGATCTGATGATGCAAGACGACGACGACGACAAGGACAACGGACGACGGAACTTCTCGATGGATAATGGTAGACTGGCCGTGTTTAGGCTCATTGTGATCAGCACACGGTTCCGATCACTAATATTATAAAATCTTGTATTGGGGATTAAGTCCCTAGCTTCGTAGTCGTTTTTTTTTTCGAAATTAATTATTAGTGTATAAAACTGAGGATGATCTCTGAGAGGATGATGCAGAGAGCGTCCTAGCGGTATACTCCTCTTAAACTATGTTAATGACTTTAAAATTGTTATCTCTTGCCTTTTATATAACGGGCCCATGCTGATATCTGAAGGTGTGGACGTTTGCTGAAATGGGGCAGCTGCGCCGGCTCAGCTTAAGCCACTCAAACTGAACATCTGATGTATCTGATCAAAGGCTTCTCAACAGGGCTCAGGTGCTCATCTCAAGCCGCGGGTTCGACAATATGTATTGCTCACTTGACTGAGTAGCCCTCGCAGGTGTGGACACACCTTTACAGTACCTACTTACCTATCACATTCTTCAGTACAAATAAATTAACGGTCACGAATACGTATTCGAATTCCTGGCAATAATTGAAATAAAACAGGTGACATTATCGCCGTCGGTCACGATCTCACTGATGTACGAGTTAGTGGCGGACCGATTAAATTACGTTTCGGCCAGTTTCGGCTTCTTCTCTTCTATGCCACTGGTTTTAAGGGTTCTGTAGCAAAATTGTAAAACGGGACCCTATTACTAAGACTCCGCTGTTCGTCCGTCTGTCTGTCGGTCTGTCACCAGGCTGTATCTCATTAACCGTGATAGTTAGACAGTTGAAATTTTCACAGATGGTGTATTTCTGTTGCCGCTATAACAACAAATACTAAAAAACAGAATAAAATAAATATTTAAGGGGGCTCATACAACAAATGTGTTTTTTTGCCGTTTTTATACATAATCGTACGGAACCCTTCGTGCGCGAGTCCGACTCGCACTTGGCTGGTTTTTATTTAATGATTACCCAAGTTAAGTTGTAAGTTTCGGCTTAAACACAGGGATTTCGTATCTGTTCAGTTGCAGTTAAGTATAGTATTATTTTATCAGTGGTTGCAGTAAATACTGAACTGTCCAACTGAAGGTTCCGGAAGAATTAAAGAAAGATGTGGCGATAACCTCAGACGTTTCCCGGTAAAAAACCGCTTCCATACCTGCTGGTAGCTGGCGGCTGGAGACGAGAAGACAATTGATGGGTAACAAACCAACGGGTTGTGCCGCCCTTCCATAAATGATACATTTGGCATAGTAAATCCATTATTATTTTTCCTGGCATACCACGAGCCACGGTCATCAGCCGTGTGATACGGCAAGATCAAATTTGACGTTTTATACGTCTATAATTTCGGGTAGCCAGGCCTACATTATTGATGCAACAGATGTAAGGAAATGAAGTTATTTAAAAAATCTACGGGTAGGACATTTCGTACACATCATGAACCCACACTTCATGCTTTCAATCACACTGAACCCATTACTTTTCTCTTAGCATTTTAGGCCGAAACTTATGCCGAATTAGGTCAGACACTAGTAGCCCGAGTCATTCGCAATGTTGCGGTTATGAAGGGATCCTGGGGATTTGGTTAATAAATCTGGTTGCCAGGTTAGAAGGATTTGAGACGAGGAAACGGGCTTATGAGACTTGGTTATTGTGGTGCAATTTACAGTCAAATTAAAGTACAAAGGTGTCACGAATGAAAGAGAGTCTTGGTCATTATTTGAGATAAGTCTATATAACTTTTGTTTGCCCTGTTTGTAGACAGATTGAGATAGATTTGATATTTTCTGGTTTTGTTAGTTCTGTCTCAACTGGAAAGTTAAAACAAACAATGCCAAATACATTGTTTAATTGGACTTGGATTGTTGGTTGACGCAACCATCAAGCCATCTTCGCCTTGTCATCGTTATTAGCCGTGCTGAGTGACAGCACCCTGGGTTTTAAATTTTGACATGAAAAGAGATCCTTAAAAGAGATATAAACATGAAGAGAGGTCGCACGACCCTCTGAATTTAGAAATCAAAGCACAGAGAGAGTGTGTGAGTGAGAGAGAGAGAGGGAGAGAGAAATACCTACATATATGGGGTAAGTAAGGCTTCCCATTCGGTCGTGTTTTTTTTGGTTTACGGCTGCCTATAGCCCTAATTTAACCTATTTGGTATGTCGTAAAATATTGGGTGGTTTAGGTTCTTAATTACGTAAGATGAGCATCTAAAAGTTCGAAAGTGGTCATTCGAGTACATTCGAGAAACCAATCAAGCACTCCGATACAACTTGACATAATTAGCATCCTCATAAATCGTGAGGCAAGTCCATTATGAATTGATCAACATTTCCAATTCATACATCATACGTAGGTACACGTTAGCATGTACGTTTATACGTACATCTTATGATGTGACTTTGCACTGCGTCTAACCAATAAGTCGTATCGAGGGACAAGAGTTTGCATCCGTATACGGAAACGCATATATACGGAATTATTCAATATACATAGCTACCAGAGAAAAGTTAACTGCAGTTGCTGGTAAGCAGTTGCCGAGGATATGACAAATACGCGTATTTGTCAGTTTGCGCGTTTTGTAGAACAGAAATACGCGTATCAGGATACTCTACCTACTCAATAATCACAATGTTATTGCGTTTTGATTTTATGCAAAAAGAGCATCATCTCAATCCAATCAGCTTTGATGCGAGTTTGCAGACACAACAATGAACACTTCAGAACCACAGTAGTAACCCTAGCCGTACCTCTGGTCTTTTTAAAATTAAACGATACCACCAGCTTATAGCGTTGTACCGATCACTGATTGAAAACTAAGTACTTAGAATCAACTGATGTGCAGTGTGAAAATGAATGTGCTCTGCTATTTTTGTTTTGTATTTTGTTGATTCTGTGTTTACTTTTTTGCAGTCGTGATCGGTGTCTTTGCTGACATGTTTTGTTTTTTTTCAGATACATTTATATATTCTGTGTATATTTTGATTCTACAACTTCTGTCTATAAAATGCAGGAGCAATGACATAAACTAGTCAAGATTCTACATCTTATCCGACGTTGATTCAACCATAACCAGTGTGTATGTCTAGCAGTAGATTACTACTACCTAGGTACTGGATTCAAATGAACGTGTTACTAAATTCTGCTAGACATACGTAGGTAAGTACCTACTAAGAGAAGGTATCGATAATACCTAAGGTAATAGATACTCTTTTTCTATGCATGAGCTTCGACGTGGTGCTGGCCTTGCATGGTGTGTCCGGCCTAAGAATAAACCCCTCCGTCTCCACCCGTGGATGTCGTAAAAGCCGACTAAGGGATTACACCAGGGGATAGGCAGCAGTAACCACCTGAGTACTTAAAACCAATTATGCGATAATCAATCCGCCTGCCAAGCATAATGACTATGCCAAATTCTCCCTTTTTATTGGGGGGGGGGGGGGACAAGCCCAGTGGACTAACAACTGATTGAAGCGCTGCTATTAGTACGAAGAATTATAAAGAATAGCCAAGCCGTGTCTGATGTCCTATATTCTTCTGTATGTCAAGGTCACGTTGGAACACAAGTGATACAATCTATAAAGACGATTCAAAATTATCCTTGTGATTTCAATAAATAATACACTATTTTTTATTGTTAGTTTCAGCTTCGGATACGGAATACGCTACCATCTCTATCCGTGACCTCATTTTGCATTCGCTGAGTGCACGGATCCAGTATGAGCCAATAATAAAGTCTGAGCCACTCAACTCGAACATCGATGGCCCTCTAGCCTTTGAAGCCCTGCTTCACTGATGACGAAACAAAATGAAAAGCGAATTATTTTTATTCCTCACTAAACAACCTCCGATTGAGGGGGCCTTTAAAAACGCCTCCGGCTCGCCCTTTGTCATTAAAACAAAAATGCTTTATACAAATCACCTTTTGAAAACGCAAGCGTATTATGAGATTGAATAATGAATTTATTATCTTTTTGAGTAGTTGACAGGGTACGGGAATGTTCAAGACTGAATACCTACAATTACCGTGTTACTAAAACTGTGTAACTATGGAATAATTACAACAGTGTTTTGTCTTTTGCATTGACAGGCAGATTTAAATTCGATAGGTACAGATAAAACACGGTGTAAGTATTCAAAGGTTTTTTTTGAATGACGGAATAAGCTAATGGCCCAACACCTCTGTCTTTAACAATGCATTACCTCATAGGTCTCGTCCACCTAGGACGCATCCTAATGTGCCATTGCACTGCGCCCGCCACCCTGAGACATAAATGAAAAGTCTGATTTGTCTGGTATCTTCACCGGCACTCATACCCTTCAAACAAGAACACAGCAATGCGAGCCCTACCAGTGCTTTGCGGTAGAAATAGGTAGTACTTCTCCGGACGAACTCTCAAAAAAGCTCTAATACTGCGTTTCTAGCACAGTTTGGCTCTTAGATAAATAAATAATAAATAAATAATGCTGGACAAGTTCACATAACATTATCTAGCCCCAAGCTAAGCCAGAGCTTGTGTTATGGGTACTAGATAACTGATATACTTAATATAATACAATACATAGATAGATATTTTTTATTATACATAGAAAACACCCAGAACACCCTGAACAAATATCTGCAGAACGCACAAATATTTGTTCCGAGGCGGGAATCGAACCCGCAACCTCCTGTGTCGCAGGCGAACCATCGCCAGCCGCGCCACAGAGGTCGAAATAAATATCTAAAATGTCACGTGAGATAAATATCTAACGTCAAAAAAATACTGGGACTATATTTATTGGGTCGGTTCTCTGTAACCAACACACACACATTCGATACAGCGTAGTTGAGCTTAGTATACAGCTGTCACACACAGAAAATAAGTCTCATTGTGCCAACAATAAGTACGTTTGTTGCTAAACTTTCCAAATACAAAACAAAATATTCCCGCATCAAAGCAAAACGTTTTAGAATATTCAATATGAGATATCGGTCTCAAGGAAAAATGTGGACCCAATTTGTCTCCCAGCTCACGTCCTCCACAATTTGGGGAATGTAGAGTTTCGTAATGCGTTGGATTCATGCATATTTCTATATTGACATACATACCGTCTCTTCTTAGAACAGGAGACTGATACTGTGTAAATATTTCGTCTTTTATTTGGCGTCAGACATTTTAAATTACTCTACAAAGTGGAATTTAAAAACGCTTTAAACTCTGCAAATAAGATCTTTGTCTTGAAACCTTAAACATAAATACTTGTGAACCGGAAAAAACGAAACGAAATCCGCATAATTGTTTAACTTTTAAGAAGAAATTACAGTCTTAAAAGATTATAATTTGCTTCCGTTGCCCCGTTTGGCGAGACACCTAAATCAGACAAGAAGGGTCAACCGCTACGCTAGCGATAAGGGTGAAGGGGAGTGAAGGTACAGAATACACAGTAATTACTTCTGTACAGAAGGTTCACTTCCAAGAGATTACGGAACACACGAGCTTGAATCTAGAGTCTTCGCAAGAGCGCTCATTTTCCATTGGACGTCAATTGGTGACGATTTCTGGAGAAGGTACTATCGGACGCGTCCGATAGTCGCCACTGACAGTGACGACTTATTATGCTTAATCTGGTGATTATCATTACACTTATGCGTTCTGTCAGCAATAAGTCGCGACTTGACTTCTCAATTGATTCTTCTTGAACTCTCGATGTTCGAAAATTATCTGGCTAGTTGGATGTTTCTATTAGTCGCGGGAGCTTCGATCGTGTGTGGCATGGGGTTCGGATGCATCTTGGCGGCAGTCAGTTGCCATTTTTTTAGTAATTTTTAAATGTATTGTGCCTACCTATTTTAGAGATTATGGCTGTGATGAAATACTTAACGAAACGACACGTCCGAACACGGATCGCGGTATCTGACGTGCACACTGTTTAAGTCGCGACTGACAGGTCGCGCTCAATAGTTTGGTACAGCTTAAGTCTTAAAGGTAACGGTTGAGACTTTACTACCGGCTTAGTGATATGCAAACCTTGGCGTTTTGCTACTCTGATGCGTTTAATGCTCTGTAAGCATGTTCAAATCTTGGAATGTTGTAGAGATATCCAAATTTGTGTGTTAAAAAAATATTTTCGCCTAATTACCCAGTTTATAAGGTACCTACCTATTTTCTGGTTTAATGGAAGCATCATTATCATTGTATCTAATTGTAATCTAATTCTAATTGTAATTTTCTAATTGTATCATTATCATTGTGTTTTTTTATGTAAGGCCCAGAAAAAAAAAGTTTGTTTAGAATTAGTGACCAATAGACCCAGCTCTTCTTATCCAAGGCAATGCCCAGCCAGCCTCAGACACGAATAAAATAATAGCATTACTCAAAAGTCGCATACAAAATTACGGTCCTTTGTATGGCTGACACGTGTGTGTGTGTGTTCGACACGTGTGTGTCTGAGGCTGGCTGGGCATTGCCTTGGATAAGAAGAGCTGGGTCTATTGGTCACTAATTCTAAACAAACTTTTTTTTTCTGGGCCTTACAATGAGTTTTCACCAGCTTTCTGGGATGTCAATATACATAAAGGTAAATCCGTAGTACGTACCTTTGCCAAAATATGGTCGAAATGTCAGCCATACAAAGGACCGTAATTTTGTATGCGACTTTCGAGTAATGCTATTATTTTATTTCTATCAGTTCCAGGTGCGTTATTATAAAACTATCAAGGCACCAGATAAAATCACATCAGTTAAAATATCAAACATTTGTGGTAGATTAGGGTTACACTACACAGGTAAGCGATCGGCAGAGCGATATGAACAAAACGCTTCCTGTGATACCTCAGTGCACACCCTAAATATGATCTACATGCAGCCAGAGGTAGATTGAAAGCAGATTAGCGTGATTAACTATGAGCAATGTGGGTTTTCGTAATACATAGCTGTGAATGGTTACCGGAGAAGTGGCACTTACATGATTATGATTTATGATAGTCACTCACAGGTTTCAGTGACCGTTGTCTACCTCAGATAGTATCTGAATTAACCTTCTTTTGTAATACTTCTATTAACGCCTTTCCTGAAAATTATTTATTCAAAACCCACTTTCATTTTATGGTTAGGTTTATATAAAATGGCTTTAAATAAAAACAAGCCTCGGTACAGAGTAAATAACAGTACAAGTGCCTTGGTATAGCTTTATATAAAAAGACTACTTGTAGGGCCAACAATATGTCGTTTCCACTTTTCACGATGAAAATAAATGAATCCAAAACGAAGCAATATTTTCCTTTGTTGTAATTTAAACATATTTCACCCCTGCGTTACGGTGATGATTAATGAAATAATCCCCCTGAGTCTAGCCCTCCTTTTACGCGTTAATAAAACTAAGTTATTTACTACTGGCTATCATTTGTGATTGTAGTCGTAACCTTTAAAAACTTTATTTGTGGCTGATTTTAGTAAAATGTCTGTGTTATTTCGCTGAAACAAAGCCATTTCGTAAAGAAAACAAAATAAAGTTTTACTTCCATTAGTAATTAACTTACAAAAGCCATCGGAAGTAAGTAAATGACTAGCCATGGTGAAATTTAAACGAACAAGAAATAAATCCATAATTAAACTACCTATTACCGAATAAAGGAGAACTTATTTTTTTATGTTTGTTGTTGATCTTCATAAATCGTTCCATTATGAAGATTATTTAAGATTATTTAAATGGTCAACGAAACGTCAGCAGGAGAATAGTAAAGTACGTGGTGTATAGTCGTATTTTTTCTAAAATGGTACCAAGCCACGGTAATTTCAATTCTAAGATTATTTAAGGTGATCATTTTTTTCTTAAAAAAAACTGCTAAATCTTCTTTTCAATCCTAAATTGATTTACCAGTTTAATTAAGTGTCTAAAAATATCTTTGATATCAACGTGCTGCTCTCATTACAAGAAATCACGAGAGTGAGTTGCCGATTGAGATCAATAAGTACACAAATATGTTCCAGACGAATGATGAATGTGGTTTAAAAGCTCCGTGCTCAGCAGGTAAGCTTAGTCCAAGCATTGCTTAAAACGAGACATGTATTGCAAACGAACATCCACTCACATAACATTAACCGTTATTTATTTATCCCTTCCTCATATTCGCTGGAATATCTCGGCAAGTAATATTTTTATCGCGTGCATGCTAAGCATAATAATTTGTTACCCAAATGCTCCTTCGGTGGCTGTCACCGGCCAAATTGAATACAATTCATCATGCAATACGTAAGCTCCATATATTTCCATACGTCAGCATACTTTCGTCAGCTTTTGCAAGCATTACTTTCATAGCACTTAGTTCACGAAAGTATTAAGCATGGTTTTTATACTTTAATATTTTCCAAGCAATTTACAGAGTTTATAAAGGCGTAAGACATTGAACTTAAAATGCGAAATGTTTTTGTATCTCTATAATTTTATACGATAGAGCTAGACAAAACGCCTCGTAAAGCTTTTTGCGCTAAAGTAAGAACAATCTTTTAACTAAAAAGAAAGGTATTTAATAAAAGAGTATCATTTTCTTTCCTTTGTTACAAGGAAAGAAATCTAAATGTCTGTAAAAATTCAGTTCTAACATTTTCTTCCCGGGAAAATGTAGCGCGGCATCTGTTCTCATGTAGACTCTTAAGCGATTTACAAGATAATGTCTTCGTGTTTTGAGAAGAGCATTTTGATAATGGCTGGCTCAGTTTTTGGTCTACACTCATGATAAGAAGAATTTATGAACACAACTTTTTTGGGGGCCAAGTCTGTTTCCTTCCATTAATATGTTAAGCCTAGAAAATTCTTTATCCTATCCATACTACCTACATACCTACCCTGCGTAGGCTCACCAATTCAAAGGCGCCACTATCAAAAAAGTGGCCTTTGAGTTGGGCGAAAGGGAATACGAGATGTATGCTGTAACCTAGCAAGCTGCTTCGTGCTTTGTAACACGAGTACGAATTTGCAGATACCTGTGAATACGTGAAAAAAATTAATACTTCGAAGAATTAATACGAAGAACTGATGACAATCATAATACTAAAAAAACTATCCAATATTTAAAGATCGAAAATAAACCAAAATTATCAATGAAAATACATGTAAATACAGCAGCTGTCCGGGCGCCGCCGACGTTAGTACATAATTCATATACACCTACCATTTTCTGAGCCTGTCGTAGATCTAGTAGTCTAATTTTAGTAGTAGTAAAGCTTTTTGTGCAAGAGCTCATCCGGGGAAGTACTACCACCATACCTATTTCTGCAAGCACTACTGCGCTCGCATTGCTGTGTTCCGGATTGAAGGGTATGGTTGCCGGTGAAATTACAGGCACATGAGACTTTTCATCTTTATGTCTCAGGGTGGCGGGTGTGGTGCAATGCTACATAGGGTGCGTCCTAGGTTGGCGTGACCTATGTGATAATACACTGTTCATAGGCAGAGGGTACCGCTTAACATGGTGGGCCATCCGCTTGATCCGTCATTCCAAGTTGTATAAAAAAAAACTATCTATCATTCATAGTGTACCTAACGTAGAACGCTTAAGACGCATAAATAATGATGTTAGAACTGTCAACGGTAACTAATAGTTATGTTGGATAGCGATTAAGAATTATTCTATACCTAGACAAAGAAATATTTTCGAAAAGACACTGTTCAATCAATTCAGGTTGTTTATCATAATAAAACCAAAATTAACCTCGTCCTGAAAATTTCGTTGTAATGCCAAATTCCAAATTATTTATTTATGATTTATTAACCTTTGCGACTCGCTCACCTTATTTATTATTATATCAAAGAAATTATATTTTCAAAGACTACGAGTATTGACAGTTCACAAAATAAATTTCTACAAATGAAAAGATCAAATATCAGTGTCTTATTTAATGAGCTCAATGTATTTTATAGAACATGGGACTTCACAAGACATCTGACACTAGGGAGAATGTTTAATGGACCATTTAACGAACCCATAAATATTAGTTAATCATGACTAATTGGACTGCCATAAGCACATACACCCAAACTGTATCAATATAGTTCAGCAGTTACAAAGTACTGTGTTAGTTTAAAAGTATATGGGTGGTCTCATAAAGTCTCAAGCTTTTATTTGTCCGATAATAGCTAAAAGGTAACCCACATAAAAATTAAGATAACCAAGGCATTTTGAGATCTACATAAAAGCATCGTTAATTCTACTTTTTATTAAAATGCACGTTGACATAAAATTTGTTGATAAGCGAAATATTTAAGATTCTCGTATCTATGCGTATTACGAGCATTTTGTAAGATGTGAGTGTGTTTGCGTTTTACGATTAATTTAATGGTAAAATAAATTGGATACCGTTTAGGAAATCGATCATTAAAGGACTACTTAGGACTATTTACCAGCTTCCTCACTAACTGACACAATACACTCCTCTTATATATCAACAGTTTCGTAACTGTTTAGCTGGAGACGCTGTCTCCAGCTAAAAACATTGATGCCCAATGATTTTAGGTACTTTTCTATCAAAACCGTTTTCAAGACACCTAAGATGTAGAACTACAGATAAACTAAGTTACTTGTAGTGAAAAACAGTTCTCTTTAATACCAGAGTTTCTGAGCCAGATTTGTAACATAATCGACTCCGGAATTTTGGGAACTCGCGAAGGATAAAGTGCGGTCACAAAATTTACATATAAATTTGGATTATTTTAATTTAAAACGCATTGGGAAATGTATTTGCATTTATATGAGGGGACATTACTGTTTCTTTGTCGCGACTAACGACACAGAATAAACAAAAGTAGTTACGTACGAAAAACTCACTCCGACGCCCATAAAGATTATTTAACTATATTTATTCGGCCCACTTTTTATGATTACTGAAGAGATGGCTGTATTATATTATTTTTGAACAAATAAAGACAATTTCAATTCACTTGTTTGTTATTTAAATTATTGTTGAGGTGATATGTTAAAGTGTGGCAACCGTGGCCTTTTGACAGACCTAAACAAGATTATTAGCCCTCGAGCCAAAAACGGTATAAGACCCATGAACTAGAACTAGATGACCAGTTTCGGCCATCACCGAGCGATAAAACTCATTTAACATTGACACCCAGTGTGAAGTGACACAGGCATACTAATATAGCAGTTCACTGAGCTACACGCTGTAGATTGGGGCCGAGGGTCGAAGGGACCCTTGATTTACAACCAGATTCAATAAGGAATTAAACATCTTCCATCTAACTTTTACACCATAGTCGCAGTTGTGCAAGCGAGATGAATGCTACCCCTTGATTTTTTCGGTAGTACTTTACTAAACATACTAAACCGATATGAGACCGACCACTTAATAAATTGAACAATTTATTAAGGTTATTTGCGAAGGGTGGAAGCCATTAAGCTAATTCATTAGACGAACTTTGTTGACATTGCTACTTTTTGTTTAGGTTCGCACTTTCCTTTTGTGTCGGATGTGGAAGTGACCATACTAGAGTAGGTACACTCTTACTTAAATCAATTATAGTGTGGACATTACACCTTTTTACCAACATTATAGATAAGACAATCTCTATCAATACTAAGCATACGGAAAAATCGCATATTAAAAACAATGATCTATGAAAAATTGTGACGAAAAGTTATAACATTCACAGAGTACCTATGGTTTAAAAGTAAATGTATATACATAGCAATTGCATAGTTTGATACAATCATACTGGCTGGTCGGAAAGGTGAAAAGTATAATAAAGAAACAAAAGTTCTCAGCCCACCCAATGGCTTGCTAATATTTTCTTCATCATCAAATCAAATGTGATGTTCTAATAACTAGTAGGTGATAATGATCATCATATTATTATCTAGTTTACATTTCCTGTGTTTCAATGAATGCATCATAACAAAAGTAGAACTGGCTTCAAAGGATACCAAAATACTTGAGAATCGGAGATGCGTCATTAATTTAATCCTGTAGTGGTATTAAATCAGTCATTTGCTAAAAGACGACACACATCTGAAAGAGATCTTTTTTTTGGTGCACTAAAAGAGATAAACATTTTGTTCTTGTTGCACTAATAGCTCGTAAATATTTCAGCGAGCGGCACACATATGCGCCTCTAGACAAATGGTCGCTTATAAAATATATGTGAGCCTTCACTTTGAAAATTCCCATTCTTTACGTTTCCGACGACTGAAATAACAATACTGGGGCCATTACTGTAGTCCCCAGTTTTAAAATTCGAACGGAAATGTTCCGGCCATCCATCACTTTTGGCCAGTCTTTATAGAGCAAGCGCCTGAGTTTCCCAAAGTATGCCAGTTTTAAAATCTTAAATGGTTTGAGGATTTTATGGCGTACAAAGAAGTCAATAGTGTCTGTTAGACTTAATTGCTGTAAAAGAAGATTGCCATTCCTGAGGGTGCTGAACCCTGAACCATTAGCTCAATTTATGGCTTACCAAAAGCATAAAATCACTGAAAATAGTAACACGTTTGCGTAAAAAAGCTTTCATTTAAAATAAAAACAACTGACTTCAATGTTTTAAATAAAAAGCCACATATTGTTGTATTGTTTGTCTGTTTAATTAAGTCAAAAGTTAAGTTAAATTTAGTATTATCTTCTAACTCCTCATCGATAAGGCTGTGGCTTTCAACATCAGCTCCATAAGCATGCGATGATGACTCCCAGAAAACACCTGAATAAGTTATGAAAAATTAAGAAACACATTGTACGTGCCATTAAATTTTGAGGCTTTCTCTCGGTTCCATCATCAGATCCTGGCTTCATGATTATATGACAAACGCAGGTGTAAACCCATTCAAACGTAAAAATATTTTCTCGAATTGGTTTACAACTAACGGAGATATCGGTGAAAATACATTTAAAAAAATACTGAGGAACGTTCTATGGTCCTCCTTCCTGAAGTCGGATAAAACGAATTGCATTTTCATATTTGATGAAAAAAAAAATAAGACTATTTTCTACGCTGGTTATTGTTACATCGTTAATTTTGTTGCATAACCTCATTACTGAGACCGTGTGCCCGGTCGCGGCGACTATTCCAGAATGCGGTCTGCATTATTGTACACAAACATCTCCGAACTCCTGCTCTATTAACAACAGCTGGGATTCATCCAGCATACTTGGCCGTGGTATTTTAACAATACGTGTAATGAACTCAAAGTAACATTAGACTGGAGGTGTTTGTGAAATCTTTGTTCGTTTAGTTCATTAAGGAGTGATTCGGTTCGTTTGTAAAGTGAGAAGTAAGGAGATAATTTCTAAGTCAGTTAATAGATCTTAGTAGTTTTAAGCTTTTTTGGGGTGTATTTTACACAGCTTATGTTATCTTATTTAACACACAACGAATAATATGCGGGTACTGCATTACAATTTCAAGGATCACTCCACCAGAAACACGATAAGACAATATTTTCCCAGAAAAAAAAAACCAAGGTTACCACTAACTTTTGGCTAGATTCGATTGATTATTAAAATGGTACATAATATTGGGTAAAAAATTACATAAATAATATCAATACAACAAAGCTGAGGGTTTACTGTGAGGGTTTTGTAAAATTATCTACATTTTACGAGATATACAACAAAAACGTTTTTTTTGAGCGGTGCAAGGTTTTTTTTGCGTGAAGATTTCTGCCTGGGGTTGCGCAGCCTTAACATAGTGCAGAGTTAAAAATATTCACAAAACTTCCACATATTTCCGCAAACATCCAGCAAGGGGAAAATTATTCTGAAATTACGGAAGTACGCAGACGTTTCTGTATACGAATATCGCCTTATACGTAGAAAGAGGCATTCCATCAAAAGCACCTATCATTATTATCTGTTTCGTAGAATCTCAACGGTATTAGTGAAGTAGGTAGATTTAAAACTTACGCCTCAGCCCTTGTCTTTAATAAAACAAGCGTTTATACCTGAAACAAATAAAATAAACATTTCAGTATTAAACATTAGCAATATGTCAATTAAGTAACATCATAATTTGACGACCTCTATAGCGCGGTGGGCGAAAAGCCGCCTGAGATACAAGAGGTTGCGGGTTCAATTTCCGCTGCAGGACAAATGTTTGCATCATCTGCATATGTTTGTTCCAGGTCTGGGTGTTGTGGTACCATGATACTCATATGTATACCCACGTCACAGGGCATCCTAGTGTGATCAAGAGTATGTATATGTACTGTAGAAATACAAACCTGAGAAAACAAATCACGTTAAAAGAAGAACATAAATACATAAAAATATCAAACTTTCTTGTGAACGAATTCCTAAAAAGATTCATAAGTCGTGAGCAGAACGAAAAAACATTGAATGAGGCAACGTGGGCGTGAGTCGTTCTTCATTCGTAGGGCTCCCAGGGGCGAGGAGTAACAGATTTTATGGAGCCACCTTCGGGATTAGTACGACATGGGTGAACTTTGGGTTCTTCATGTCACGGGATAAAGACGCAAAAAAGCGACAGCGAGAAAGTTTATGGGACTAATTAGAAAAAGTATTTCTACTTGACTTGCCCTTACAGCTAGATGAATTAACTTAGGTCAAACTTAGCAGAGTCAGAATAGTATATCTTAATTTATACCTACTATTATAAATTAGTAGAAACCCTAGACTTCAATCGCAGGACCGGAATAAAAAATAGGCAAATTTTATTAAAATCGGGCTACGGTGTGATTAAGTAAACAAAAAATGAATGCCATAGATAGCCATAGATTTTTCGCGTTGAATGTAATTTCCTTGCATCCATTGCAATAAAATATTTGCCTTTGCTACCAACTACACATGTTATAAACGTCCAAAATATAAAAATATTCATATTTATAATACAACGATACGAAAAGCTTTATGATTACATACTTGTTTGTTCTCTAATCAAGCCGTTACAGCAAAACGGGTTTTTTGATAAAATTTGCCAGATTTTGGTGATAGATCACTACCTCGATTATCACACGAGCTACTTTATATTCTGGAGCGAAGCCGTGGGCGGGTTCGATATGTAGAAAAATACAAAAAACCAAATAGCCAAAAGTTTTGGCTCCAGACACAATCAACCAAATAATTCACAAGTTGAAGGCAAAATTCTGAATTAAATTCAGACTGCGTTCATAAAAACGTAATTTATGTAAAAATATGATATGTAGCGATATCTTGTGCAGAATAAGAGACGATAGAGTTGGCCAAATCACGTGCCGTTGCGTAGACTATGAGGAAAGTTCCTATAAGGGACCCGGATTTATTTGTCAACTTTCTTCTGATAAAACTTCGCTTGACATTTGATTGTGAGGTCATGCCTGTACCTCGGCTTCCTCGCAGATAACTTTGAAGTGCCGCCCCTTTAGCTTCAGATTAATTTCTCCAATATTGACTTTCGTAAACTTTATTTTATCATATTTGTGTGAATGTTGTTATGAATGCTAAGCACGGAGCGGTGGTATCCAGCTTGATGTATAGCGTCCTCGCGGCAGTCTTTTATCATAAAATAAATAGTGAGGACGGGCGTGTAGACGGACGGGCGCCCAAACGATTAGATATTATTTGTGGTGACATTACGTAGGTAGGCTAAGCACCTTAATTTTTCTTTACTTGCTTTATGAATCTTTTTCGTTACTGATGTAATCATTAGTTTCGTTCCACGAAATATGCAAGCTGTTATTACAATCATTGACCTTTATTCAGTACGTTGATAAATGGAGCGTTAATAAAAGAAACGCCCAGAAGCGTGTTATTAAATTATTTGGAATTTTCTGCTTCTTGGAAAGTTTTCTTAGTAACAGTAATTCTTAGAACGGAACGTTTATTTCCCAAAAATATCTTTAATTGATAATACATACATAGACACATGCCTTTTTCCACGAAGGGGGGTAGGCAGAGTCTCAATGGGTCTCTTTTCACTGCGGGTTGCACCATCGTGGAATTTAGACGTAACAAGTTGTGAGCTCATCGCCGCCAATGCTTCCCACGACTGACTCTGCTAACGCTTTCTTCCAGTAATACTAATAACACATTCCATAATAAGCTAGCAGCCAGGACAAATAAATAAATAAATAATGCTGGACAGTTCACACGACATAATCTAGCCCCAAGCTAAGCAGAGCTTTCGTTATGGGTACTGGATAACTGATATACTTCATAAAATATATTACATAGATAGATATTTTTTATTATACATAGAAATTACCCAGAACACCCTGATATCTGCAAATATCTGCAGTTTGTACAAATATTTGGTCCGAGGCGGGAATCGAACCCGTGTTGCAGGCGAACCTTCGGCCGCAGCGCCACAGAGATCGTCACGAGAATCTCATCAACAAGTCCAGTAATTGACAATAGTTCTGTTTATTTTTCGAACTGTGTTAGTACAGTGGAGTTTCGACCCAGACCACCTTCAAAGTTCGAAACGATATTTCACAGTTAGTTAACGATATATTTACATGTGACATCGGCTTGTTCATCTTCGTGGGTTGTCAAAGGAATGCTATAAAGGCTCGGAAGTTGACAAATCTCGACGTTATTTCTGTACTAATTAGGCAGGGAGGCGCAGTGTCGTCTGAATGACAAACAGAGGAAGGGACACGTACACAAGTTCACACAGATAAATTCATTGATCACTTGCAGCGGTATCAGCGCTTAAACGTTTTGAACAGTTAAAACACGGCTATTTGTTTGTGGTGTCACGTCGAATTTAAGAAATGATTGTTAGTCTGTAGTCGGCGTGGGCGGTGACGATCTTCCGCCCATTAATAGAATTGTGATTGGTTTGCCGACTACGACTATTTTTCATGAATATTCATTGCTGTATTAACCGCGTTCATCCGGGCTTTTATTAGATTGTGGAAGAAGGTTGGACGCGTACAGAAATGCTTAGGAGGAAAGTGTATGAGCAATACACTCATACTCTGGCGTCACTGTCTGGTTTTAGTAGTAGTAGAGCTGTTTTGTAAGAGTTTGTCCGGAGAAGTAATACCTCCATACCTATTTCTGCCGTAAAGCATTAGTGCTCGCATTGCTGTGTTCCGGTTTGAAGAGTATGGGTGCCGGTGAAATTACAGGCACGTGAGACTTTTAATCTTTATATCTCAGGGTGGTGGGCACAGTGCAATGCTAGGTGCAATAAGGTGCGTCCTATATAGGTGGACGTGACCTGTGTGATAATGCACAGTTCATAGGTAGAGTGTACCGTTGAACATCAGGTGGGCCATCTGCTAGATCAGTCACTCCAAGATGTATAAAAAAAAGTCACGTGTCATGCCTGGTTACCGACTCTTCTTTCTTCAGATTTAAGGTTTTAGGATTTAGAACACATCCGCCAGAACCACTTTCGAAATAGGTAGGTACCTAGTTCTCTTTATCCAAGTTCAAGTTTTGGATATCTCCATAAGTCCAGTAAAAAATAAGCTAGACTAATCTCCAAAATTTCGTAACATCCCAAAGCTTCAGCCATTACGAAAACAAGCACCTTATTACACAGCTATTAACTGTATTAATAACGTAGGAACGGCGCATTCCTAAGCGCTCCAAAAACATTGTTTGTTCGTGCTCCAAAAATACCGTAAAATTATGTGGAGCTGGTACTATATTTACTGTAGTCTAAGTTTGTGAAGTACGTTTTATTGAGTAGTAGTGTCCGACCGCGGCTTCGCTCGCGTTTTACCAAATTTAAAAGTGGCCTATAGCTCCATTGCATGTTTTAATATATCCGTAAAAAAATGACACCGAAATCAGTTCAGCCGAACCGCCGTGATTGTGTAACAATCATACATATATCCAAACGTTTAAAAATCCATGCTTTGACATTGATAATATCGGGATAGTGTTTCGAAATAAAACTTTCCATAAGTATGTGTGAAAGGGCAATTTTACATACAAAGTAGTGTAATTAAAAAAAGCGAGAATAATCTTTACAGGAAATTACAGGCACATTAGACTTTCATCTTTATGTCTCATGTTGGCGGGCGCAGTGCAATGCCACATAGATTGCGTCCTAGGTTGACGTGACCTCATAAGGTAATGCATTGTTAAAGGCAGAGGTTACCGCTTAACATCAGGGGGCCATATGCTTGCCGTCATTCACGCAGTTAAAAAGGTAAGGCATTGTTAAAGGCAGAGGTTACCGTTTAGGTGGGCGATCTACAAGTTCCGTTATTCACGCAGTTAAAAAAACAGAGCGAGCCTTACAGTAGTAGCATGTGATGTGTAACATCTGACATCTCACCTCCTTGGTAAAAAACATGATGGATGGTTGTACAAAAAAAAACTCTTGGAAAAATGCGCGCTTCCTGTTGCACACTTCTGTCCCTTTTCACGAAGGCAGAGGTTGCCGCTTAACATAAAGTGGGCAATTTGCTTGTTCCGTCAAGAAAGAAAAAACGCTGGAAGATAATATTTCAGTGCATGCTGGAGTAACCCGTAAAAACGCCGATCATTATCTTCCCAACGATAATTGTGAGGCTTCTATACTTTAAATTTATTGCTCCAGAAGCAAAATAAATTACATGGAACGAAGCAATTAGAAGGTTATTACTCGTAATAGAACCTGATTGAAGACCTTTACGGTACGTAGAAAGTAAATTAAATAGCAAAATGTGGGTTTCAATCAATTATCTGGCTGACGGTAAAGTCAATTTATAAAGCAACACGCTCACTTATACAATGATGGAATATTAGAATTAATTATCTTCTATACATATAAGAAAAAGTCGTGTTAGTTACACTATTTATAACACAAGAACGGCTAAAAATTGGTGGGGAGGTTTAGAACCAGGAGACAGATATGGGGGGAGGGGGGGTTCATCCTGAAACTAGCCGTGCGAAGCCGGGACGAGTCGCTAGTAAATTATAAAAAATATGAATTATAAATTATAAATAATGCTGAAATTCATACATTATCTAGCCCCAAGCTAAGCAGTGCTTATGTTATGGGTACTAGATAACAGTTAAACATAGTACAATACATTACATAGATAGATATTTTTCATTATGCATAGAAAATACCCAGAACACCCTGAACAAATATGTGCAGATCGTACAAATATTTGTTCCGAGGCTGGAATCAAACCCGCAACCTCCTGCATCGCAGGCGAACCGTCGCCCGCCGCGCCACAGAGGTCGTCAAAAATCTAAATTATCGGATTAAATTAGGTCGTCATAATATGTAACTTTGGTCGAAGGTCATAATTATGTTACTTTATCATTGTCATAATGAAGTGCCTCATAATACAGGCCTCACCCACAGAATGCCACAACGAATAGTCTTGAGCCACCTCCATCCGCCAACTTCCTATTGAAAGGGTCCCCCTTTTTCTTACACTACGACGTCCGGTTTGTTGTCGCCACTCGTGAACTTTTATCCCCCAAAGGTTGTGGTTCTATAGTGCTATGTAACCTGCCCATGCCCACTTCAAACTTGACAACATTGCGAATATTCTTCTTTTTCCGAACATTTACTTCTTTATCGTATCTATACCTACATAACATTTTAAGGGTTCCGTAACAAAATTACGGAACCCTTATGCATTCGTCATGTCTGCCTGTCTGCCTGTCTGTCTGTCTTTCCGTGTATGTCACAGCCACTTTTTTCAGAAACTGTAAGAGCTATGCTGTTGAAACTTGGTAAGTAGATGTATTCTGTAAAACACAAAAATAGAAAAAAACAATAAATTTTTGGGGTTACTTAGAACTGGAATTCAATTTCAGCAATCTAAATACGAATCCTACTAAAAAAGTTTAAATCTATTTGTTAATTTTCATCATCTCAATTTGGCGGGAACTTGTAGTGGTAAGCAAGATGCGGCGGCACCGGTAGGCCTTTGTTGGTAGTCAACACTTCAGAGGAAGGTCCACGTGGACCGCAAACCAATAACAAGCCTCCGTGCAATCTGCGCATTGCGGAGGGGCCTTCCGACGACGGGACGCTTGTTGTTTATATTTTATGTTTGTATTATTTTTAGGGTTCCGTACCCAAAGGGTAAAACGGGACCCTATTACTAAGGCTCTGCTGTTCGTCAGTCTGTCTGTCTGTCCGCCTGCCACCAGGCTGTATCTCATGAACCCTGGCAGTTAGAGAGTTGAAATTTTCACAGATGATGTATTTATGTCGCCGCTATTACAACAAATACTAAAAAAACAGAATAAAAGAAATATTTAAGGGGGCTCCCATACAACAAACGTGTTTTTTTGCCATTTTTATACGCGAGTCCGACTCGCACTTGGCCGGTTTTTATTTCATTCACAGTTCTCCGCAACTCATAGATACCTTCAGAACTTTAGGGGCACTAAAGTTCATAGAAGCACTTTGACACTATACACTGTGCAGAGATGCCTGAAGGTTCTCGATGGCTAATTAACAAAGTGTATGGTCGGTAGGAATTAGCTGCTCAATTAGAACCGCATTACTCAGAACAATTTACCGGTAACAGGTCGTGGACTCGTGGGGCGACCCATGCGCTTGGAATTATAAAATGGCCGGTCAAGCGGGCCGGACTCAGGGAAAGGCTCAGAGGTTAACATTTTGAAGCATTCCACGTAGACCACCAATATGAAGAGCACCTATTTAAACAGAACCAATCTGCGCAAGTTTCATCTAGATTTATTTAATGAGCGCTAGAAGATAGATCGTCATTTTATCGACATTAACCCTGTTTTTTTTTTTTTTTTTTTAATGCTGGACACAGTTCACACAACTTTATCTAGCCCCAAGCTAAGCAGAGCTTGTGTTATGGGTACTAGATAACTGATATACTTAATACAATATATGTATTACATAGATAGATATTTTTATTCTACATAGAAAATACCCAGAACACCCTGAACAAATAACTGCGATCGCACATATATTTGTTCCGAGGCAGGAATCGAACCCGCAATCTCCTGCGTCGCAGGCCAAGCTTCGCCCGCCGCGCCACAGAGGCCAGAGGTGAGGACATAAAAGCCACAGAAGCCACAAATAAAATAAAAACACCAGACAAGTGCGAGTCGGACTCGCGCACGAATGGTTCCGTACCATTATCTTTAGAAACGGCAAAAAAAATATGTCTGTTGTACGGGAGGCCCTTAAATACTTATTTTATTCTGTTTTTTAGTATTTGTTGTTATAGCGGCAACGGAAATACATCATCTGTGTTTAAATTTCAACTATCTTATTATCACGGTTCATGAGATACAGTCTGGTGACAGGTGGACGGACAGCGAATTCTTAGTAATAGGGTGCCGTTTTAACCTTTGGGTGCGGAACCCTAAAAAGAAGCAGAAAAAGATAGATGAAGAGATACAGCCTCGAAAGACTGACGACGTAATTATAAAGATACCTAGCAAGAAGTCGGTGTATGGAGGCAGCTCATCCGTTCGTTGCGTCATTCTATGGAGGAGAACGATGCCCATTTGTGGCCTTCCTGTTTTCTACAACGCATTAATTCCGTCCTTCCTTAGTACGTCCACATATTAAGCGCTTGCTCGAACCTTCAGTGGTATTTTTACTGCGACAGAGAACTTTTATTTGCAGAGACTAGCCATATCCCGATACACTGCCTTTATGACACAGAATTAATAATACCTACTATATATAGAAGTTTCACTCCGCCCTCACTGAAACAGCGAGCGATTTTGAACTTAAACTTATTAAGATACAGGTTATAATGCATTGTAAACTAGACAGCTAGAAGGAAGGAGCCTAGGTTTTTGGTTAGCTATCACATAGCCTTGTATGAATCTAAAGCTAATGAAATAGAGATGAGTTCACATTGACACATGGCTGACCCAACTTTATGAGTCACAAACCAGGTGCAGTGCATAAAACCACTATCTGCGGCCACTTTATTATAAACAAACATGATAGAACTAAAATAAAACTATGATGAATGGCAATAAGAATGCTGGGAGCGAGAAGTGGTGTGTGTATGGCTTTATTATCACAACTTGCGCTTGTAAAAATATATTTTTTATTACAGTTAGTAGTTATGGGGTTCCATACACGCTGGCAGCCAAAACGATTTGGCCGCAGTCCGGCTCACCACAGTTCCGACTGGACATGCCTTACATGGGTTGACTGTTGTTTGTGTGAAACACATAAGGCGTCGATGGACGTCAATTTCTGACACTATCTAACTCATTAAAGTTCAGGTAAGTTAATAGTAAGTGCAGTACAGCGCTCGCGAAACAAAAGGTGAACGAAAATCACGTTTTTTTTTATGTAAAATTCATTAGGAAAATTATATTCAAAAATAAAACCAAATTTCCCTCGGCGTTGTATTATTTAATATACCTACTGAAGGCAATAAAAACTTCTTATCATTGATAGTTCAGGAGAAAAATGGTTGTAACTAGTAAAATAGACGCTACTTTGCAAATTTATTTCTTACATTTAAAGTTATTTTTATAAACTTTGAGACCAAGAAGACATTCTTCATTTGACGTAGATTACATTTTTTTTAATTTAAAATTATTCTGTTAAGATCGTGGTTTAAAACGATTTTAAAGCACCACATCTCACATATTCTTCTTCTTAGCTTAGGTAATGGCTTCTGTGCATTATTTGCAACAATTTAGCCAATGTCAAGTGATATTATTATATCCATGCCTTAATTTTGACAGTTGCAAGCTCGTCCACGTCGGAAAGCTTGAGATTTGAGAAATGAGATTTCGGTAGTAATTACACATCTTATAGGTACGTTAGAGTTGTACTAATATTATTCTGTGGTTAGTCTAAAACACGAGTACCTACATACACATTACTTCGTTGAAAATAGTTCTGGTTTCCGGCTTACCTTGTAATAGTGTAACCCTATCATTGACACCAGCGATCCGAAACGTTCATAAAAACACTGATTATTATCCGTAGAAATATGTTTTATCACTTCACACTAAATCGATTACTAGCTCGATGGTCACAATCATTGGAACTTATTGAGCATCGCATCCCAAAACTCGTGATCAGACCACCCACGGCTGCTGTGAGAAGGCAAATAAAATAAAACGACGATAAATAACAGTGCCCGCGCATAATTGATCACAAATTAAAACTCGCCGCGCGTCCGAAATGTTTAACGAACGCCGAAAGCGAAATTAGTATCTGCATACAACACATACACGCTACACACACACTCATGTGTGGTGAAGTTAGGGCTACCACACTTCCTTCTTCTTCGCCATTTTGTTCTTACAACTTGAAGTTTCGGAACAAACAGATGGCCATTTTGATGTTAAGCGGTACTCTCTGCCTATGAACAGTGCATTATGTCATAGGTCACGTCTACCTAGGACGCGCACTATGCAGCATTGCACTGCGCCCGCCACTGGAATAAAGATGAGTAAATAAGTCTCAAGTGCCTGTAATTTCACCGGCACCTTCAAACCGGAATACAGCAATGTGAGCACTACTGTTTTGTGGCAGAAATAAGTACGGTGGTAGTACTTCTGCGTACAAATTCTAAGCTCTACTACTATGCTTCATTAAGTTCGTGCCCGTCCTGAAAGGATTTTGTAAAGACCCTGAAAAGCTTCACCCACGCTGTTCTATCCTTAGCTTCTCTCAAGGTGATAGCGCCGGACCAGTGAAACCCTCGACTTGATCAGACAAGCGACTAGGAGATGGTTTGGTGAAGTGATGATCTGTCTGAAACTCTAGAACTGTCTAGAACTCGAGTCTCAATATGTAGATGGGAATATATTGACTGATGATAATGTTGATGACGATCAGGGTCTAGAAATGATTGCAGGAATTCTCAATATATGAAACAAAAGAAAACAAAGGTTTAATTTAGTTTTTAAAAGAAAATATGTTTGCGAACCTACATAAGTCCCAATCGAGAACAACCTACGCAATTATCTTTGATCTAAATAATTTTCCATTTTCTGAAGTTGAATGAGCCCTAAAATAATTTCAGAATTTTAAGTTCATTCTAAGAACGAAGAAGAGTTCTTAATTAGGTCAAGTCACATCTGATTACATCGATGCTTGATGACCCTATTTCACATCATCACACCCACATTCTGCTTACTGCTTAAAACAAAGGGCCGTATTTAGGATAAATAATAACAACAATATTTTGCTTTTCAGTTGTTTTTTAGTTTTTACATATCTAATGCTTTGAAATAAGTTCTTTGTTTAAACTTTCATGTAAAATCAATTTTATCAGGTACTGATCGATTTTGTGTATTTTCTAGACCTCTTGTGTGTTGACTAAGAAGATTAAGTGGCTATTTATTATTATTTCATTAATTACATTCACGAAACTCTATAGCTACTTCTACAAACTTATGATACTTATGATGCTGGCTGTATATAAAACTATTTGGTAGACTAAGTGCCAACATGCATTAACTAAAAAAAAAAAAGAAAAACAAATACTTGATTTTAAAATAAGAACATCCAGTTTGTACAAGTCTAAAGCGAGTTTGTGTGAGTGAGGCTACTTTCAATTAAATACCGACGTATGAGTAACGTATGGGTGTGTGCATGAATTACTGACTACATCTTGCGAAGGTATATGTATATAAAATGTATTACTACTGTGTTTTAAAAATAAAACACGCTCGTTTATCAATGCACTCACATTTAACCTTACGGGCTACATTTTACCCATTTAAAGCTATGAATGTTGCACCTTTGACTTTAGCTTTATATCTTGCTTTTCTGAAGTTAAGCAAGAAACAAGAATGCAACTTCAGATAGCGTTTAAAATAAAACGAAGAATAGAGTTCTTTGGTCTGGAATAGTTCGTGCCTTCTCATCATGATCATCGTCATTAGCCGGTTGACGTCTACTGCGGGTGCTGACATCACCACGCAAAATGCCACGACGAACGGTCGCTGCGCCGCCTCCATCCACCGACATCCTCGTTGTGTTTAAAAATGATAACTACCTACTAGATATGGGGTCCTTACCATCTGTTCTACTATTTGTTCTACCAATAGAACATCTAGGAAAAATATTTCACATTTGTTCCACTAATAGCACAAGTAGATCATACAATTCACAGTTGTTCTACCAATAGAACAAGTTGGAAAATAAATCCCAGTTGTTCTATTATTCAAAATCTAGGAAAAATATTTCACATTTGTTCTACTTGTACTGTAAGTGGGTCATACAATTCCCAGTTGTTCTACCAATAAAACAAATAGGAAAATAAATCCCAGTTGTTCCATTGATCAAAATATGCACTCTCTCGGGTATCTTAAAGTACTTATCACTTATCACACAATAATAGTTTGAAAACCTACAGTTATATTAGAAGGCATTCAAAGCTCTTCAATGTTTCAAGTATTCTTCATAAAATATTATAAGGTAAACAACAAATTGTTACACACCGATCTCTATCTAATTACAATCACAAAGAGATACCATAAACTATAAAATATGTTCTGAGAATATCTCAGTAATAGAGGCACGGTCGTTCCACGAAGGCGTAATATTAGGTATAATAATTCTTCCCAGAGAAAGATTGTTACAACGATAACACCGTAGTTCAAACTCACTGGTTTTACTGGAATTCCTGCTACTCTATACACATAGATACTAGTACCCTAGTCCTTGTCCTGTATGGCCATGATGTGTCCCGCCTAAGAATAGACCCCTCCGTCTCCTCCCGTGGATAGTGTAAAAGCCGACTAAGGGATAAGGATTACACCAAGGCATCGGCAGCAGCATTCTCTTGAGTAAAAACGAAATAAAAACTATAGATAGATGTTTAGAAAATTCTTTATTGCACAAAAAAAAGAAGTACAAATGCCGACTTAATGCTAGAAAGCATTCTCTTACAGATACACTTGGTGTTTTACTTAAAAAAGATGTGTCGGTAGAGCACAGAAAGAGAAATAAGGAAATTAGCAAAAACATATAATACTTAGTTCAATTAAAATGCCTAATATATAAAATAAACTAATAAATATAATGAAAATTACATACTATTTATATAATTCTTAAATTAGGTGTATCTATAGATCCACATGTGGATTGAAGAGGCGGAAAACGTATTTACGAAACCACATGTGGAGCTTGATTGTGGATCCTAGTGACCGATGCGCTATTCCTGATGGCAAACATCAGTGCTGCCATTGCTTATGTTCCGGTTTGAAGGGTATAAGGGTATATGACCTGCAAAGCACAGAGGACTTTTATCTTTGTATCGGGATGATGGAAGCAACGAGTGCAATGCCATATATCACTGGCATATATTATATAGCATCCAATATAGCACTGGTGACCTGTAATACAGGGTTTTTCTAAAACCTATCTCAGGCTCTCGCAAAACAGGTTTTCTTGTTTCATCACACTTACCTATAATTAAATCTTATGCACGAGTATGTTACTTTATGACAATTAAACCTTTAGTGAAGAGCTAAATAAACTTTATACTTTATATAGGTGGTTCTCATGTGGAAGTAGCCTAAAAGGTATTGCATTTGGTAGGATCACGTGCTAAATCCGTCATATCTATATATATAAAACAAAGTCGTGTTAGTTACACCACTTATAACTCAAGAACGGGTGAACCGATTTGGCTGAAAACTGGTGGGGAGGTAGCTTAGAACCAGGAGATTGACATAGAGGGGAGGGGTAGGAGGGGGTACCTACGCTAGTACCTAATAAAAAAACTTGTGCTACAATTTCTCCGGTTCGCAAATTTTTGTAGATCGGTTTCAGCAAAGAATTTATACATGTTACTCTAAAGGTTTTGGTTTATTCCAGATAAGCTTCTGCATCTGGTTTACTTTGCGTGGTGGTAGGATAAAAAGTAGCCTTTGTGGTAGTTAATGACATGATCTTTATTTAACCAGACAGCATCGGAATCTGTTACGATATGATTGAACCATAGTTAAACTTTATCTGCTAGAAATACACAGCTGGACATAGGCCTCTTCCATAGAACTCCACAATGTACGGTCTTGAGCCGCTTCCATACACCGAATTTCACAGGCCTTTAATATCGTTCATCGCTTCATTGAGGCTATTCTACTGTTCGTATATATGCTAAAACAGAATTATTAAAATAGTAGTACTTGCACTTAAATTTTACTTGTTTACCAACTTAAAACGATTTATTTTGCTGGTTTTTAATGATAATGGCCATGCACAGGCCGTAACCCTACCACGAAAAAGAAACAAGTGCCGCAAACGGCTCTAATCTGAAAGCTGATAATAGTCACGCTTGGTTTGCATAAAAGATAGATCTTCCACACGTGCCGTCAGCATGCTACGATAGTGACGACCTCTGGCGGCGCGGCGGGCGAAGATTCGCCTGCGACGCAGGAGATTTCGATTTCGATTCCCGCCTCGGAACAAATATTTGTACGATCTGCAGATGTTTGTTCAAGGTGCGACGGGTATTTTCTATGTATAATAAGAAATATCTATCTTTGTAATGTATTGTATTAAGTATATCAGTTATCTAGTACCTACCCATAACACAAGCTCTGCTTAGCTTGGGGCTAGGTAATGTTGTGTGAACAGGCCAGCACTATTTATTAATTTTATTTGTTTATAATGAGCTGAAGTCACAACGTCAAATCAAACCTTAGAGTAAGGCTACACGGGCGTCATTGCTCCGCTATCATGCTGACGCACTGAGTGCCACACAGGCAATGCGGACGATTCGCAGCGTCTCGGTATTCGGAACGACGATGAAGCGAAACGTGTTCTGTGATGCCGCTCCGGTCCCCGTCTCTCTGGTTCTTTTGTACATTGTGTGGCCGCACGACACGTCGCAACGCATCGTGTGGCATGTCACTGTGCTTTATATATAGGACGATGCAACGTCACCGCACAGGCGTCGCAACGCACCGGTAACGCCTTTTTTAAACTATGATAGACCTCTGTTTAACCACGATCTCACCTGTTGGTAAGTGACGATGTGGCCGTGTGGCCTCACTCTTAATTGTGTACAAATATTTCGTCTAACGCCAGTCAAACTGCCAGTATGTGTGGAAGCTCCTGAAATAGTATATAAGTACAATACGGTGCGGTAACTCTGTTACAAAGAAAGTCCGGACGTTCTAAAAATAATACTGGTGTCGGTACCCTATCGATTTCAAAGGAACTGACGATAGACGAGCCACCGATTCCAATAACATGAAAATTCAAAGAGAATATCCCTTATTTTCCAAGCCATCGCACTTATAACCTCCAAATCATTTCATTCGGCTCCGCGGATATTTCCACATTAAAATTCATTGAAAACTTGTCTACCCCTTGGTCACGTTTACAAATCCATTTGGCATAATGAAGTTCCGATGTTGCCAGCTATTTGAACATAAAATGCACTACGCATAATGCCTTCATTATTATAATAAAGTACTTATTATATTAATGAAGGCAATTGGCGGAATTAGTCCGCCATTTTTCAAGAGAAACATTGTAATTTTTATTTATATCATTTTATTGTTCAAGCATCATCCACGGACTAACTTAATTATTGATAATGCACATCGGGTTCATTGTCATGTCGGTCCAACAGCCCTTCAAGCGATTTTACAAAAAGATTTTTGGTTCTTATCGGCTCGGCAAGCTATTAGAAGTCGCATTTTTAAATGCAATGCATGTTTTAGGACTAAAGCGACGCCTGTTGAACCTTTGATGTCTGCGCTACCTAGAGACAGTTGTACTTATATATACGTTTTACATATCTATTCCTCATATTTTCACCCCAGCATGTAACGTCAGTAACTCCACAGCGGATTTGGAGCCCAGCGGTATGTATTGGTCGTAAGATCAAACATATAGGTATCAGAACCAGCCAGGTTTGAATTTAGTTTGTTTAAGCTGCTTACAGCATGATTATAATTATGTTTTTTTTTTTTTTTTTTAATATTTGAATTTCAAAACATCAGCTAAATAGCACGCCCGGTAAGCCACGCTGAACTATTTTTTTTATGTTTCAAATAACACCAATATTTATTTTGTAGTTTACAAGGAAAACAATCTTGTATTTATACTTAGGCTTAAATTTTGTTAGAACGAGTTCTAACAAAACATAAGCCTCAAGAACCAATCAAGCTATAACAATCAAGTAAAAAAAGCTTTATACGAGTATTTAGATCATTATTATAGACTCGTTAACTTTGAAGAGAGCTTAAATCAGCAAACACTTCAAATTCTATTTCAATAACAAGGTCTTGTTGTTTGTGATGCCTATCTTCCAAACCAGAGCTCTGAACAGAGACTCAAATATTATTGAGTTCGTTTCATTCAGCGTAAAAATATTTTATGAATTTGTAAATTTGTATTATCATCATTTGTATCATTCAACCTGTAGAAGTTACTGCCATTTGCCACGTAGTATAAGACAAAAGTAAGTAAGTTAAGAAACGAAGCTAAGGAGAGTTAAGTAAAAGATAGTTTAAAATGCATACAAACGTAATAAGAAGAAAGAGGTCGTAGGGTCAGGCTAATGTCACTTTTCACACCGTTCCGGTCCGAGAAATACCGCACTCTCCTAGCAATCTCGTCCACAGCCCTTAGCCGTGCGGTACGGTCGCCAGTCCGCGTTCAGAGTAGGTACGCCGCGTCCAGTAGTACATGACCCCATACAATGTCACGACGAACTGTCCTTAGCCACCTCAATCCACTGAGCTCCTGCCATCTTTAAAATATCGTTGGTCTATCGAGAATGGCCTTCTTATATTGACGTACTGTCCGGTTCGTGGTTGCTTCCCAAGAACCTTTGTTCCTCAACGGTTTCTACTCCTTTGTGCTATATGGCCTGACCTTTTTCACTTCAACTTGCTAATTCTGAGAGCTTTGTCGGTGATCTGCGTTCTTCATCAGATCTCCTCGTTTCTCATTTTTCAAAACTCCGAGAGTAGTTCTTCATTAGCTCGGTGCGCAATTTGTCATGTGGTTTCTAAAATGAATTCCTTAAAATAGTATAAACTGTAGTTACAATCATGTTGTACAAGCTGTTTGGCTATCATACTGCAACTAAAAGGCGGATGTAGATAAACACACAAACAACGTGTAGTTTTATTTTACTGTGTCCTTGTGGCGAAGAGGATCATTCAGCTTCCTATCTCGAAAAAAAATCAGAGCTGAAACTGTCTGACAAAATTACTCACTAAACTAACTCTTACTCCTTCATTCTACGATCGATTTTTGAATGGAAGGTTCAGTATTTAACTACAGTTGAGTTGTATGCAGTTACAGCTTATCTAAGCATGGCAATCTACGAACATTCTTTTTTTATTTTCTCAGAAGTAATGTACCTAGATGAAGGAGAAAATATTACACGCTTTGCCATTAACAGGATATTTATGGGCACTGCTGTTTCCTTAGTGTTGAAATTATTAATAGTACGTATTCGCGGATGGTATGGTGTGGGTGTGGCTTTAACTTAAAGAACTATGGAGCGAGCTGTGTTGCGGAATCCTTTCATTTAACATAATTCTTCTTCTTCGTAGTTTTGATGATTGATCATTGGGTCTCTGCCAAAAATTTACCACTTTTATGGCGTTATCGGAGAAAGCGTATGTGTTCCTCTAGGTACAGTGTACTTAAGTATCTCCTCTGGGAAGGTCTTGATGAAATGAGAATCTATGAAAAAGAAAAATGTAATGAATTACATTTATAATACATTAATTAATTAGTATCCAACTGCGGTTTCACTCGCGTTATAACGATATAAAAGGTAGGTCAATCCAGGTCATAATCTGTGTATATACCAAATTTTATGAAAATAGGTTCAACCTTTACGCCGCGCCGTGAGTAAAATGAGTAACATACTTAAGCATCTAAACGTTCGTATTTATAAGATAAGTACGCTATAGATAACTGAATACGAACCAAGCTAACCAACATATAACTGTTGATAGCGAAGAGAAAGTGGAAATAAGGAATTAAATATGCCATACGTCAGACGTTAGATAGGAAGATCAGTTCAAGAGTGGAAACTAAGACTCGATGCAGAAATGACTTCAAAGGAGCAGGGAAAGACGGACGCAGAAAACTCAATATCAAGAAGGATGGTATGCTATGGAAGAGCATTTATTTTGCTTAACTGAATTGTCTGAAGAAGAATGTGTGGCTTTATTGTGTGTTATATTGCAGAGTAATAATACGCTGTTCTCGAAAAGAAAACTTTTTGTTATAAGGTTATAAGAGCTTCCTTAGTTCCTTGGTAAATGTTTTGGTCATCAGAGTTCTCGTAAATTTTGTTATGAAGAAGTTATCAATAGAAAAGTTCATCAAAACTCTTTGATTCCTTCCGTAAATATGTTGAAACCATGATTGTATTATTCTGGTAAACAAAGCAACAAAATAATGCCTGCGAATCCACCAAACTTTTTTGGTATCAAAAAGATAAGAAATGTGTCCTAATTTAAGCAATTAGGTACATATTTAATCACAATTATACAGAAATTAAATTTCTCTCGCTAAATCAGAATTACCGAGTAGGTATTCAACGTTCGAAACGTAATTACCAAGTTCAAAACCAATTAGAGAACATCAACATTCAACAATTATATGAGTTCAAAACTCAGTTACAATACGAAAGTTTGGATTTTGAGATGTTTGTTTGTTAATAACGACCGTACCGGTTTTGATAAAATTTCTTAGAGAGAGATAGGTGATGACTTGTATTGACAATATTTTATCTGTGACAACAGGTAGGTACTTTGGTAACCCCGTAAGAGAAGCCATGAGTCGATGCTAGAATTGTAATATCTTGAGCCACCATAAAATCAACACTAAGAACTTAGGATCTTCTAATCTTCAACTCGTAATAGTAAAAAAAAACATCAAATGAGTAGAGACTTTCCAGACGACCGCCAAATTTTGTACCTATGTGTTTTGACGGTCGACACGGCCATCATTTACCATCTACGAATACAAAATTAATTCGACTGCCTCTAGTTAGAAAACTCCATTACTCACCCCGTATCATAATTTAAAAACAATATTTTTATTCAGTTTATCGCAAATACTCCGAGGGTATTGCATTATCTCATTAATGAGCTGTATAATTTAATGTGTGTTTGTTCAGGATAGCCGTTTGAATTTAATTTCACATTACAAAAGTTGCTTTGTTTTAATTTGATTTTAGTATAGAATTTCACATTGCAAGATACAGGTTGTACGTATAACCTGTGCCAATAAAAAATGGTAACTTCTAGCATGCTTCATTAATCATTCTGTGTCGCTACACCAATTTGTTTGTAAATAAAAGAAACTCGCGAGAAGCCCACACTGGTTATTTGTACTATGGGCACGTTAGAGAACCTAAGAAGGAGTTTGTGAAACGGTAGTAAAAGCAGTGTTTATTCAATTATTGTCTCATCTAAATAGTTATGTTCATTATCATGTTATTTCAGTATAAATATCTTTATTGCGCTGTTTTTATATCGTTTCCTTATTGGAATACCTAAACTATACAGGTTATTTAATATGTATTCCGATATGTTATGCATATTTTCAATTTGCAACATGCATTCACAACTGCATATATCGTCCGCTCGGCTATCAATCTGGATGGCATTATTTAGGTCGCCAGATTCTGCGTATTCATTACATAAGTCGATACTGAGGTGACCATTTGTGTTTGATATTAAATATAGATGGTTTTATAAGAAGTATTATAGCGTGTTGGTTCAGTGGAAGACACCTGACTTTTGATCCAAATTTCGTTTGTTATTTTCACCCTTAGAGCATTGTTTTCACCAACCAACGATCAAAAATGCTTTTACCAGGGCATAGAGCATACGGAGGCCGTCGTGCTCTAAATACTAGGGCTCTGGTAGGTTTGAGTAACTGACAGATCGAGAGAAGATGATAAATATATTGATTGTACCCATACCACTATCACAATATTCTGAATCCAACAATATTTTGATGAAAGAGGCATGTTTTAAATAAACAGTAACAGTTAAGGTAACAGGAGTTTTTGATACCTGACTGTTTCGTTTGAAATCAGTTTGATTATGTAGGTGTGGTGATGTTTGCTGTCACGTATGGAATCATTAACTACTAAGAAAAAACTAGGCATGTGCTAAATACATTTTACACTTACCTTTAACAACAACAGACTAGAATCTACTCACAGATTAGACTAGGATCAATGTGCTTGTAAGTACCTACTCGTAGATGTTTAAAGGCAGGTATATCAATTCTAGCTGCAGTATTATTATAAGTACCTATTCCATTGACACCTCATAATATTAACTCATAAACTTTGCAAAATATGCTCCCTGCTTAAAGTGGCTTCTATCTTAGGCTATTTGCATCCAGAAATTTTCCTTTACGACCTAAATTATTACCCACCCACGTGTCTGTCGGTTGGTCAGCCAAAGCTTTTACTTCCTCATATTCACTAATATATGATTTATTGACCAATTATCTTTCCTGCTGTTGGTTCGTTGATTGGTAAATTCCTTAGGTATATAAACTAATCTACATTAACAATAATATAAATCCTTACACTTCTTAAGTACATAATTAACAATGAATATTAATCAGAGCGTCCTAGTTATAAAACTTTTGTTGGAAATAACTGTAATTAGTTTTAATTAAGGCTATATTTAGTCAACTTCCTGGAATGAGTCCAACATTTCAAATCATTCATTAGTGCATAGCCTGTCAGTATTTTTATGTTTAATAAATGCCTATGGCTACTAAAAACTGCTACCAGTAAATATACATATCATCATCATCCACTGGCTGTTGAATTCCACTGCTGGACATAGCCCCTTTATAGAATACTACGTCAACCGGTCGTGAGCTGCCTTCATCCACCGATTTCCTGCGACCTTTAAAATCTTGTTGGTATGTTGAGAGAATACAGTAAGATTATAAACTCAGTAAGAGAAAAAAACCATTAAATATATCTATAGCCTGTTGAGTCCATGGCTTGTCTCATAAGATCAATTCACATCTCAAGATCACAATATTATAACAAGATTGTACAAATATATCAAAACTGACCTCACGACTCGCGACCTCAATCAGAGGAGATTTGATCTGAGATACATTGCGCCCGCAGGCACTCACCGAATTTGATTTTAAGTACCTCCTCAAAAAGGTGCCCGTACGAGTACTTAGGTTCACGTTGAAGAGTTTAATGATGACGATTTGAAACAAACTGTTAACAACATTTTTCATATTTTCAAATCCGATAATTAGTGGTAACGCATAGATTTAAGACTTTTGTTTGTTTTTTTTATGGTAAAAGTTTAGAATCGTTTGGCAGGAGGAGGAGGGGGAGATGGGGGGTGGTGGAGGGGGAGGGGTACCCCCTCACCCCTGGTACCAATCCCATAACAAGGTAACTTGTAGTTTTCGAGAAAAAAAATAAAGATAATTTTGAGGTTAAGTATGAGATTTTGGTAAAACTTTACAATCGTTTGGCAGGAGGAGGATGGGAGAGGGGGGGAGTGGGGGATTTGTACCCCCTCGCCCCTGGTACCACTCCTATGCAAAGGTAACTTACAGTTTTCGAGAAAAAAATAAAGTTTTTTTTTTGTTAAGTATGGATATTTTAAATGTCGGACTCCGGTATGTGCTCCCGCCAGTACTCTCGCGAGGTCGCCCTTGAGTGTCGCTTCACCCACTCGACCTTTGCTACGCTACGGAGGTCACCGGCTCGCTTCGCTCGCCAGCTCCCCCCTTCACTCCGCTCGGCCTCGCGGGCTTGCTCCACTCAAGATCTCCCACGCGAGCTACTGGCTCCGCGTTTTTATATACACTCTAGGGGCGTGACGCACAGTACCACGTGGAGTCGGGGTGCTCCGTATCGGGTCTGCCACTCTTTTCGGACCTAACCAACTATTGTCGGGGTGCTCTGTGTCGAGTCACACAGTCAGTCAACAATAAAAAATCCATAATTTATAACATTCATTAATTCCTCAAAAGGATCTCTCTTATTTCTTTCAACATCCCTTCTCTACAGATAGAGGTACCTACTCATAAATTAAATCATTAATATTATTATTTTACGTTCCGATTTTGTAAAATTTTCTTTATTATTTTTCTTTAAAAGCACAAGTTTCCTGGACAACGGGGCCGAGGCTGGAATTTCCTGCACCCTCCCTGCAAGTTGGCGATGACTCCCGTAACATCTGACACTTCCAATTCAAAAATTTCATACTTAACCTCAAAAATTTCTTTATTTTTTTTCTCGAAAACTATAAGTTACCTTGTTATGGGACTGGTACCAGGGGCAAAGGGGTACCCCTCCCCTTCCTCTCCCCCTACTCCCACCCTCCTCCTCCTGCCAAACGATTCTAAACCCAACCCTTTTTTATCACTTTTGGATGCCCTTTTTAAATAATGAATAACAAAACCAAAAAATAAACATGTAGCCTTGGTCTATTAGTCGATCGGATCCCATCCTTTTATTAAGCCCCGACGCAAAAACGACGGGGTGTTATAAGTTTGACGTGTCTGAGTGTGTGTGTGTGTGTGTGTGTGTGTCTGTCTGATTTAGTTTTTTTTTTGTTTGAAAGTTTAATTTGTCGGGAGTGTTCTAAGCTATGTTTGATCAAAATCGGTTCAGCCGTTTCATTGCGTTGAAGGTTTTTTAAATTTTTACAAAATTAATTAGTTGTTATTAGTTAGTATATACTTTGGATCCCATTAAACATTCAAAAACCAACGCAAACGATAAAAAACTACCTAAAAACTTCGCAAAGGATATGTATTCTAATTGTTTTTTCCTCAATTTCTTTCTCCGTAAAATGAGAAAACTGTTTGAGGGTCAATGACTGAATGATTTTAACAAGCTTTTATTCTCTTTCTAGGGCGGTATTTTTCTGAAACTAATGAATGTCAAAGAGAACTTAATTTACGAGCCGATGAGCAGGTTTTTACTTCGAACGTCGGATCAAAGTCATTCCTCCTCCATCTATCTGCAGATTAGGAGCTTGTATTTACCGCTGATTCTGAAACGAAAGCCGGTCTATGACAGTTTACCAGAAATAAAAACTGGAATTTTGCACTCACATACCTCGTGTTGAAGTGGATGTATCCAATTATTACCTGAAAGTAAAGAAGATTATTGTTAGACAACAATAATCTAAGTGATCAAATTAACTAAGTGATTGTGAAAACCGTAAATACATATAATAATCAGTTGCATAGTTTAGAAGCGGTTAAACCGTAGACAGAGTAGGTTAAACAGTCAGAAAGACGTGTATTAGCGACTTTGTCATAATGACACTCGCGTTGTTCAGACGAATCCAAAGACATCTCATTTATCATCTATCAAGTCGTTTAGACTACAGGACGACACAAGGTAAATTTCAATACACCAACGAACGAGTATATTTACGAACACAGGCCAAAAACTTGTGGATTCGCCAATGTCATCCAAAAGCGAACTCGTCCCCGAATCACGTTTCACGAACCCCACGCGGTGTCGATCCGAAACATGATCAAAACTCAATTATAATCGCATTATGTGGCGTCTCGGCTAACCGTGCGTTCAAATTTAATTACGAAATTACGCTTCTGAAACTGGCTGCTCCGTCGGAAAAGATATTATTCAAAGGTATAAGTTGTGATGCGCGTGGGCGTATATTTAGTCACGGGCATGTAGTCTCACCGTAACTATAGATTTTTTACAAACGCACAACCTTCCCAACTATGCCAAACAAAAACCAACTCTATCCCAATGGCAGAAACTTGGAGGTATAAGCAACCTTTGGGGAAGACTGTAAGGAGTTCACACTGGAAACTATTCCTCTGGTATAACCGGTTCTGATACACAGAGCCGAGCCACTCCAATATGATTAGTTAGCGGACAAATTGCAGCGGATGGTCCGTTGTGAACCTACATCGACTACTTTGTGTGATCGGTTCTTTCATGGTTACTTTGCGTTGGGTCAGATACTAGATTGAGTGTGCATCGCAGAGGTTTTTTAATGTTAGTCAATGACGGATAAAGCAGATGGCCCACCTGGTGTTAAGCCTCTGCCTCTAACTAAGCACTATCTCAGAAGTCACGTCCACCTAGAACGCGCCCTACGTGGTATTGTACTGGGGCAACTTTTATAAATATGTCTCATGTGCCTGTAATTTCACCTTCAAACCGGAACACAGCAATGCGTGTCTGCTTTCATGCATATGTCACATGTCTTTAAATTTTTGGTCCTATGACATGCCTTACGATGTTTCGTTATTGTATTCGGAAGCAGACAGCGTCCACGTCTCTCAGAGCTTTTTCTATCGATAAGCTTTTACAAGTAGTTGAGTCAAATCTTACTAGATTATTGTCAAGTGCTACAAAGATGGAAACTGGTCCTGTCTCAAGCAAACTAACACTCAAGATCTCACCCTTTCTTCGTCCGCTTATCTAGAGTGGTGCGCAGCGCACCCTTCTTTATCGAGAGCTATATCGGTTCACCCGCTATAAGTGCATAGACACTCTGAGGACAAACCTTTATTTCTATCACGTTCTTTATGGCGAGAATCGTCAGCCAAGTTTAAAGCTTGTAAGTCTTGTTTTATGTCGTGTAGTCTCTTTATACCGAAGTGACCATTATTGGGAGTCAGTTAACTTTTATGCGATTGACTGGATTTGTAGCAGAAGCTTTTATAGGCACTATCATTTTTAAGGCAATCAACGAATCCAATCATGGGATAGGTGAGTCGACATAGATGAATGGGTAGTGCTTGAAGGGAATGGGTGAGGCCGCTGGGAGCACTCAGATAGCGGTCCGGTGCTTCCGTATTTTGTAGATGTCCAATATCCTCGGGAATAAATGGAGATGAAAGTTTCATTGATTTTATGTTCAGATTTACAAAACAAAAGATTCTCAAATTCTCTTCTCCTAATTCAAAGCAAGGTAGGATTGTACCGCTAAAGCGTTTGAGCCCCTGCACACAAACGAATTAGGCTCCTATTTTGGATATTATCATATTAAACTCCATGAAACTTTGTGCACAATAATTAATAAGTACACTAATATCTAAACCCGTGCATTTTCAGTTTCTTATAAAATGTTATGGTTTCTAAATCACAGTGACTTTAAGATTTGTATGGAAATGTAACACATGCTAGTTGATTCTGTACAATTTTGGAAAACTGGCAAATCACACAGGTCTAGATGTTAGTCTCTATTGTGCACCATCGTGGAATATAGACGTGACAAGTGGTGAGCTTATCGCCGCCATTGCTTTCCACAACTGACTCAGCTAACGCTTTCTTCCAGCAATAACACATTCTATGATAAGCTAGCAACCAGGACAAATCTTATACCAATAAATCTTTAACGACCTCTGTGGTGCGGCGGGCGATGGTTCGCCTGCGACGCAGGAGATTGCGGGTTCGATTCCCGCCTCGGAACAAATATTTGTGCGATCTACGGATATTTGTTCAGGGTGTTCTGAGTATTTGCCATGTATAATAAAAAATATCTATCCATGTAATGAATTGTATTAAGTATATCAGTTATCTAGTAGGTACCCATAACACAACCTCTCTCAGCTTGGGGCTAGATAATGTTGTGTGAACTGTCCAGCATTATTTATTTTATTTATTTATTTATTTATCAACAAGTCGGGGTAATCCATTAGTAGGCTTTTACGTCATCCACGGGAGGAGATGTAGGGGTATATTTTTGGGACGGACACACCACGGCAAGGATAGTTTGATGAGATATATCTAAAATAGGAGCAAACTTAATTTGTGTGTAGGTGGCATAAGCGCCCTAGCGCTACACTCCTCTTAGAGCTAAGGAGTCATAACAAGAAGATAACAAATAAAAATTAATCACGTACCTATCCTCTTCTTTTTTATTCCCCTTACTCAACCTACCATATCATTTGATTTCAATAACTCACAGTCTGACCTCATATCCCAATTACCCAGCTACTCCATCATGATCCAAAACTTTAATTCTATTATAAATCATACTTTGTTCAGCATCTATCATCTTAACCGGAATACCCATTCATTCAAAACACGAAGATAGCTTAAACAGAGACCAGTAGGACCACGGGGGTTATCATGGTAATTTATAAAGAATCAAGTTAATAATAATCTATGGCTATAAATTCCCATCTCACGACAGTCTCATCGGTCCTGATAGGGTCAAGCCTAGTCTGGTTAAAATTAACCCCTTTGGCCCGCGGCTTCGTATCGTTGTTTCAGGATTAAAAACAGTTTCCCCCCCTCCTCCACCGCCCCTCCAATATCCACCTTCCCAAATATCATTAAAATCGACGTTGTCCAGTCCAAGGCCCTTGAGTTCATACAAAAACCAATGGAAAAAAGTACTTTCAGTTTTTACGATTTTTCCAATATTCCCATTATCTTTACTAATGTTTTTTTTTAATTAAAAAACTTGTTTGGTCTGGAATATTTTGAAAAAAACAGGCAAACCAATCCAGACTTTCTATACATGACATTTTTAGTTTTAGAGATTGGACATTTGTTGTGTTTTTTTCTCTCCATTTTAAGCATTCTGAACCTTTTTAACAGAGATGCAAACAGTTCCGATGGTGCCTATATTATATAGTATCTACATTTACCTATATCATAAGTGAACTGGCCGCCCTCATTGATCTATGAACGTATGTTGTAGCTTGTGATCACTTAAAGCCAGCGGCAACCTGTACTTTTATGCAATTAAAATTTATTAATTTTAGTTTAAAGCTTTTATTTTTACTGTTTGTTAATGCGACCGTGCTTACCCTTTTTATTTTAACGACCGACTGGCCATTGGAAAATAAAATCAATTCTTAAGCTATATAACTCTTTTAAAATAGCGATACCGTCACATGACGGCTGTAATTTAGCTACAACGCGATGATTTTCAATCACAAACTCCGTGACGTGGCGGGCAAGTAGCCGCCTGAGATGGGAATGGTTGCGGGTTCGATTCCCGCTGCGGGGAAAATGTTTGTATGATCTGCAAATATTTGTTCCGGGTCTGGGTGTTATGGTACCATGGTACACGTAGTTTCTGATACCCACGACACAGGGAATCCTAGTATGGGATCAGGACAGGACTATGTATGTGACAGTTGGGTGTTATGTTACATAAGCTATGTTATGATAAGTCAAAAAAATTTTTTTTTATAAAACTTTAGTTGACGGAACATGCTAAAGACCCACCTGATGTTAAGCTGTACCCTCTGCCTATGAACAGTGCGTTTATCTCATAGGTCACGTCCACCTAGGACGCGCTCTATGTGGCATTGCACTGCGCCCGTCACCCTGAGACATAAAGATGGAAAGTCTCATGTGCCTGTAATTTCACCGGCACCCATACCCTTCAAACTGGAACACAGTAAAGCGAGCACTACTGCTTTGCAGCCGAAATAGGTATGGTGGTAGTACTTCACAGATAAAATAATACTATACCGGACGAACTTTTTCACAAAAAAGCTCTACTACGATCTACAGTATAATAAGCTTTTTTGACCAACACGTCATTAAGTTTGCGTTTAAATACCTAAATTTAAATTATATAATGGTTGAACCGATAATGGAGACAGATTGTTGAAGATTGTAGGCACCGTACAGAAATCATTTTTGCGTAGTAGGTACATACCACAGATAAAATAATACTAGTACATACCTAACAGGTTCTAAAAGCAAATGATAGTTTTTAATGGTAGGATATTAGTGAGTAGGAGACTAATATTTATTCTGTGGTAAGAGTAAAGTATTAAACTCGTTAAAACTATGAAACGGGTACATTTCATGACAGTTATGACAAGCTTTTAACCATAAAAAGTGAAAACGAGTTTTTTTAAAGTTTGATACTTTAAATGCCATTGTCAAAGTTAACTAAAACTTTTCTCATGCCGGTACTCCGACGGCTATAAAAACATAAACAGCTACGAACTTAAAAATACTCAGGGTTTTTGTGAAAGAAAAACATTCTTAATAAGCGGTAGAATGTCAGCCGTCTGGCTAAAATGGTTCGTCCTCACGTCACAAACTCAAGAGCCCAGCCATCCGTTACCATGTGCTTCTGATATCCAGTTGTCAATCTTTGAATCTTGAACCTATAATACGCGCACATACACACACACCTAAACTTCTAAATGTATGTGACGGTGGGTTTTATTTAATTATTTATTAAAATGTTGTCACACATACAAAATCAGTCATTAGAATGGGAAAGATTATAAAGGATGACATCGAATGACATTAATGATGATTTAACTTGGCTTATTATAACTATGACAGATCTTTTCTTGGTTAGTATCCCACTAATCCCTCTAATATCATGAATGTCAAAGTTATGATGTTACGACGTTTGGGGATGTTTGTAAGTTTGATGTTTGTATGTTTGTTATGCAATTACGCCGAGATTGCTGAACCAATTTTGTTGACACGGCCAGTCTACTATTATCCATCTAGGAGTTTCGTTGTCCACCTTCCGTCTCCATCATCAGATCAGCTCGCTGTCACCATCATATTGTATTGTCATCGGAACTTGACAGGTATGCCAAATTTCAGCTCAATCGGTTAAGGATAACTGAATATAAATATATAGGATAATTCAGTTACAAGATTCCACCCGGACAAACATATTCCACCCGGACATACATTGCAAGTTAATAATAAAGATTATAAAAATGAATAGGTATTCATATAAGCTTCTAGAATAACCATGAATCTCACGCCTTTTTGCGCTGCTTGTTAACCTTTACAATGCCCAAAGAGCCATCCGCTCTGAATACAAGAACGGTTTTTTACTCGGAGTTTTTCAAGTACAGGTGGAGAACCCACACTTAGTCGGCGTTAACCTGTAATCTAAATTCATTTCTCGATCCGACCCACCCAGGCCATATCTCCGTTTTATTATACGCCTTGAGCCCATTTGCAGGTTTTTTTACTCTAAACAAATTACCCATTATTCACGTTGCCCGTCGATCTCATTATCTGACGACTGACAGTCTTTTTTGTGCTGGTTTATCATCAAAATGTATGAAACTGTTCCATCTGACTGACATCCAACGCAAGAGATAACGTCCTAGTAAGAAGTTTAGAGGATATGAACACGAAATAGGCGGCGTGCAGACTACGTAGGTACTTTGTGATATTTACTAAAATGCGTGACGAAATACCTATAATATGGCATCATATCAGCCTTTAGACATCCACTACTGGACAAAGCCTCACCCGTAAAATGCAAAAGCTTGAGTTGAATTTGAAAATGCTATGAAATTTTACCAAATCCCCACGCTTGTTGTTGTTGATTGTAGTGGCGTTTTTTTTACCCAAAAATTTCCTACATAGTCCTGATCCCCCACTATGATCCCTGTGTCGTGGGTACGACTACGAGTACCATGGTATCACAACATGACTCGTAACAAATATTTGCAGGTCATTCAAACATATATCCCGCAGCGAGAATCGAACCCGCAACCTCTCGCATCTCAGCCGGCAACTCGCCCGCCGCGCCACAGAGGTCGTCAAATTACTCTTGAGGATTGGTGATTGCAGTATTGGTGTTAAGTACTTAGATGGATTCGGATGTCCATCCCCTGGTGAAATCCCTTAGTGAAATTCCTTTTTTACGACATCCACGGGAGGAGATGGAGGGGTCTATTCTCAAGCTGGACACGCCACGGCAAGAGAATAAAATAGAATAAACAAAACAAGTTAAACTTAGCATAGGTTAATTAAAAGTACAATGGACAGTCTAGCGCGTAGAAGTGATTTCTTTCAGACAACCTTATTACTAGGCATATAAACATTCCACGCTAATAAAGTCACGGAGTTTCCTATAGTTGAAAATAATAAAACAGTTCATAAAGTAGTATTTTCAACAAACGGGCATCGTAAAGTATTGAATCGATTTGCGTTCATTGATTCGAGTAATTGCAATGATTCCGCTGAGGAACGAGAATTTATTTCGTTAGGTCACGTCACGAAATGCTGTTGTCTCGTTATTAGGTTTATTATTTGTACTAACTTGGCTTTTGTAGGGTTATTTGGAAATTGGCTTTACTGTAAACATTCAAAGCTGGCTCTTCACGTTATATGCAAAAATATTTCAATGATGTGTACATACAGAGGATTCACTAGTTACACTGGTGAACGGTATTTCTACAGAAAGGTGTAGCCACAGATAATACCGATACTATATGAAATTTCAGAATGATAAATAATTATAATATATTATAATAAATATTATTTATAACAGGATATGAGATATATCGGGTAATATTGGGATGGCTATCAGAAGGTAAGTAATCTGAACTGAACACATGGGAAGAAAGGAATTTATAATTACAGAGGTAAAAGTTTTTTTTGTAAAGAAAAGTGTACGTACATAAGACACCGATACAAAAATAAAATAGCTACAATTAAGTATTCATATATCGGATGAAGAGCATTCAAAACATTTGCAAAGAATGAGTCGACATTTTTGCATGGCTTTGTATGCAGATTTGATAGATATTCAGATAAGGAATTGATATTCAAATTATATTTTGAAAACAGATTTAGATAAAACCGATACTATTGGAACAAAGTTATACCGCTTGAATTTTAATAAAAGCTTGTCCATTTTAATTCTTTTTTGTTACTGAATAATGTTCTTATACATTTTTACGTCTCTCATTTATTTTTCAATCGTCTATCTACAGTAAAGGGTGAGTTTTGTAAAAGAATTAGATTAAACAACGGAAAAAAATAAGTTATCAGTGATTTATGTGACAATTGACAAAATACTTTGAGCTCTCTGTATACTGCATATTATTACATCAAACTCCATGAAATGAACACATTATGAATACACTAATATCTAGAACCGTGGTTTGTCAGTTTCTTATAAAATTGTATGGCTTAAAAATCACGCTGATTTAAAGATTTGTATGGCAATCTTATATCCCAGTTTGATTCAATACAATTTAATGGGAAACTGACAAACTATACTTACTCATCAACGTACCTACGTTGATAAAATGTATAAGATTAACGAAACAAATAATATTAGTTACTTTAAAGAGCCAAGAAGAAATAAATTTTCGATTACGCAGCAAATATTAGTCACGTTTATTGTTTTCATGATTTTCGCTCACTTTTTGTTTCGCGAGCGCTATTCTATCACTCTCTAGCTTACCATTATGAGTTAGATGGTGTCAAAATTTGGTTACTGGCTATGCTTCATCAAAGCATATCAAAATATGAGAATTCACGTCGATTATCCCATGACTATAACCTCACGATGGCCCCATGACAGTTATGTAATTTCAGTTTTACGACATAACACAACGCGAGACGTGTTATAATTTATTAGTTGTTGATAGCACTTCCTTGCGTGATAGAGATAGATTAAGCTCTCTTGTGATGGATCACCAGACTAATATTTACTATTTATAACATCCTTTCATGCCATCTTGTGTGGAAGCTCTTCACTTACATGTTCTACCAAGCTGCTTTTCATGAATTCTAACTAATTCTTGTGGTCTTTGTACATAATCTGTCATCTTAACATTGAATTAATTGAGATTTTAGCATCATTTTATTTATCATTAACACTGACCATCGCAAACGAATCTATGTTGGGACTGTGAAATGATGGCGATATGATATCGGAAATTTTTGACTTAGAATCGCAAAGACATGTTATTTTTTATAATGTTGTATTAAGTCTATTATAGAGGTTAAGTTAAAACTCAAAACATTTAACATTTTTGAGCACAAGGCAGTAAACTCTGCATTCCTTTCTTTGTGAGGCAGATAAATGAACGATATACCGGTATGGCTCTTAAAAGTGCATATAAAAAGAGCTTAATTAAATTAAACTCCCCAGGTAACCCAAGGGATGTAACTGGAATTCGCAACTGGTTTTAATTTGTCCTTCTGACTTATAATTTGCTGCACAAAAAATTACAATTAAATGTTTTGAACCGAGCATTTTTACGATACCTGCTTACTATGCGTTGATCTATTAGAACTGTAATAACTAGAATGGTAGGTAGTAATAGTAGATAAAGTTCTTCTTAATCGGTGTCTTGACCTCTTGCTACTAAGAAGTATAGTTTAAGACTCCAAGCAAAACTAGGCTAAAATGGCTCGAGAACTTCTTAAGGCAGTCTCTAAGTTTTAAAGTTCATTATGGCCTTGATTAAAAAGCTCTTGCTCGTAATTCAAGAAGTTTTTATTAATTTTAACAAACAAACCTCAGCCTAAGGTAATTTCGGGATAATTCTCATTTCTTTTCATGGGCATAAAGACCTTTACATCCGAAACCGCGTCTTCAATGGTTTAATTATTATTATTTTTTCATTCTTTTGCGAATTGTATAGCTTTGTTCGTAAAGATTAAAGCACAGATTGGCCACGCCTCTCGCTGATTGTCGGCAGCGATTGGTTGTTCGTGCTCTTTATATCACCGCTTTGTTTTACCTTGAATTAGCGATTAAGAATTTTCTTTTCGTACGCGTGGAACAAGTTTGCTAGGGCACGAAAGTAAACGCAGGAACTACCAAGTACTTTTATGAGGCTTATTCCACACTGAAAATCCCCCTATGTAGAGTGCCTACGTTTATGAGACACCCTTTTTAACGACGCTATTGGACTCCTCATCCTGTATGACCTATTTTGGTATTCTGGTTGAAATAGAACGTAATGAAATAACCTTTATTTTATTGTTGACTTTTACTTTTGAGATTTGTAAGTTGGATTGATTTATAATAATTGGTACTAACACGATTTAATAAATTTTAAAATACATTAGGAAAATTACTGATTGTGGAGGAAAATTACTGAGTGATATACGATTGTTGTTACCTTTATAAGACCATGTAATAAAAACATGTTTTGCGAATAAAATGATGTTTATCCTTACGTTTATGATAATATGAAATACTTAAGAAGGAATATGAATAACTTTTGCTGAACAGAAGAACGCATTATTATTGTAGATGAGTTGGTTTTGGATTGGTTTGTACTTATATAGACTCGAATACTTTTCCTTCTAAAGGTTTCCATCAATATTGTCTTTGAAATGATGCGTAGATTTTCCTTATATTTTATTTTGTGAAATATTGGATAATCATGTTATCAGGAAGTTTTTATATTGGTATATAGTATAAAAGAACTGAATCTAATTAACTGGGAAAGAACTGAATCTAATCAAAATCAAGTTGAAAAAGTCAAAGATAACATCAAAAGATATACAGATTCACTTCGATCACAGATACTCAAGTATCTGTGATCGAAGCAGATTCATTACAGATATTCAGTCCATACAGATTTTATTTTAATAATACCTAATAATGCAATATACAAAAATACCCAATATAATGTAATTAGCACCTACTAGTGAATCAAGGTGCCACATTTGAATTTGTGTTACTTGGAGGCGAAATAAATATTAAAAACCAATAAAAACTTGTAATCTAAAGATTCCCCCAAATATAGGATTACTTTTATTTTACGCTTTACGTGCTCGGTTGGATAAATATGCACAATATGTACCAAATATCTATGATTACTAAATGTATGTACTATGATTACTTATATAGGTACCTACTTTCGTCTAATCGACAGGCAGATCGAGAGACAAATTCTATTATAGTTCTGTTGGCACCTTTTGAGGCAAGAGACCCTAAAAAGACAAATATGTAAAGAGATTAGTAAAGTGCTTACACTCGTAATTATTATTAAAATGAAAATACTAATTATGATACGTAAATTTCCTACTAAACACACAATTTTGGCCAGGCATCGAGCGACTACGACGGTAGCTTTTGTGAAAGGTTGTATCAAATAGTGCCTAATAGACTAGCTAGAACAAAGAACTTGTATTCAAATATCCAACACGAAAATCACCACAATTTCCCATTCAAAGTAAAGTAGCGAATAAACTTGGGACAATTAAGAGTCTCGTATTTAGCTTTGCGTGCCGCACGCATGTGTCTGGATGTGGGTTAGGAAATATTACTGTGTTATAATGTGGATAATCTGTGTCTGATTATTTATAATCAAACCCTTCCTGTAGCTGGAAGAAGGTAATAGCCGGGGTAGGCTTTGCGTTCAGAGAATTTGAACAAAAGACCATGACTTGAAGTCGTTTCTGTGTAACAGCTAATACGAGTATCTAACACCGTTTGCAATTAAACTGTGTTATATCTTAGCATTTTTGCGATGGGATCGGAGTAAGCTAACAGGGGCCAATCACACAAATGTACCAAAGTTTTGGTTTTAAACAATAATATATTTACCATACTTGTAGGATTTCTTATTCTCAACACACTTTCAAATAAATCCCTTAATCCATACGTAGGTAAAGTTCGACCGATCACTATACCAATAATACCAATGTATTCTTCCAAAAAATACCTTTAACATTTATGTTCAACTGATTACCGAGTTACGAAATGTGCATATCGTAACGGATTTGTTTTGGTATTGACATTCAAAACAGAACAAGCACGCGATGCTGTTTGCGCACACAGCACACAGCATCACGCGCTTGCTATCCTCTCTTCTCTGCTTATGAATATAGGCCTAAATTACTAAATATCATGTCCAAAAGCTTAGCAAATCCACATCCTTTCACATTACCTCATCAACAATCCAAGTTCAATTACTAATCCAATTTAATTAATAACTAATAATATAAGATTACTTTTCCACTACTAAAATGCTTGCTAATTTTAATAAAAATTAATTCGTAAGATAATAAATGCACACATTACCATGCAAATAGTCGGATGATTCACTTGCTTATCTCTATAATGGCTACTTGTATGCAATAACCACTCCCATGCACTTTAAATTAATTTTCCTAGTCGACGACCATGTCACAGGCTAAAAAAAGAAGGCTTACTTCAAAGAGGACTGCTCTTTAATTCTGTATTATATTGTGTATTATACAAGACTTGTTGGATAGCAATATGAAATAAAAGCGTAAAAGGTAATTCAAAACAATTTTTGTGATTTCAATGAAAAAGCTAGACAGCGGACGACATAGGGAAGAGAAACAGAAGAGTCAGGAAGTGGAATTGGACGACACAGAAAAGTAGACTCTGTCATCCAGAAGGGAATGAAATAATGAATGAATGAATGAAAGAGTGATTATTTGACATCGACTTTGAAACCCCTTAGGGGGTGAATTTTGGAAATTCCTTTTCTAGTGCACCGAAAATGTTCCCTCCAAATTTCAGGTCTAAGGATGTGCGTTGATAGTCAGTAAGTCAGTCACGCAACAATTTTATCACATGCATGGATCTTTCATTCTGCGCTCCAAGCATAAATTTTGGTCGCCTTGAAACAGGAATAAATTCACCTAGTTCATAAAATGATTCAAAATGTCCCTTTTGAAAAAAGAGAAACAGAAGAGTCAGGAAGTGGAATTGGACGACACAGAAAAGTAGACTCTGTCATCCAGAAGGGAATGAAATAATGAATGAATGAATGAAAGAGTGATTATTTGACATCGACTTTGAAACCCCTTAGGGGGTGAATTTTGGAAATTCCTTTTCTAGTGCACCGAAAATGTTCCCTCCAAATTTCAGGTCTAAGGATGTGCGTTGATAGTCAGTAAGTCAGTCACGCAACAATTTTATCACATGCATGGATCTTTCATTCTGCGCTCCAAGCATAAATTTTGGTCGCCTTGAAACAGGAATAAATTCACCTAGTTCATAAAATGATTCAAAATGTCCCTTGTGGTTACAATTAATAAACCATATTTGACTTTGTAGAGTAACCTAGCTGTACTTTGGTCGAAGCTGTGCAACGAGCAAGCTGTTATTATCTTTTCATATTTTTCTTTGATACAATAATGATCACCTAGGTACACCAGTGAATTTTACTAACATAAAACACTTATATTGTAATTAACATTTAATAAATGCTAAGTTAAATGGAGTTTTGTTAAAACTTTTATGAAGTATTTAATCATATGGCTGTAAAATATGGATGTAGCGTCAGGACGATCAAAGTCCACAGGATCATAGCCAAGGGATCGAACAGGAACTACTCTTCAGCACGACATCGTCACGGTGGTTCTTCGTTGTGTACCCCGGCCAGCTATATCACAGAAAGACCAAGAGAATCGACGATCGCGATATAGAAGTCTTTTTAGTATTTTGCCTGTTGGTTACCGTTACCAATCTTATTCTTTCGTTCTAATTTTGGGCAAAGATCTTCCTCTTATCATATCACATGGCAGAGTCGATTGCCCGTTGTAGTTCACCACCCCTTTTCTATACTGCTCTGATAACAGCTTTCTCATCATACCAATCATAAAAACAAATAAAACTGGCCAAACCGTGTCGAAGCACGCCTATGTAAGGGAACCGAAGTTGCAAGCAAAAACCACAAAAGTTATTGTTTATTGAAAGTTTGGAAATATTTTTTGTTCAGAGTTCTTAATGAATCATATTTATATTTTGTGTATGACGGAACAATCAAATGGCCCACCTGATGTGAAGCGGTAACCTCTGCCTCAAACAATGCATTACCTCACAGGTCACGTTCACCTAGGACGCGCGTAACGTGGCATTGCAATGCGACCGCCACATACCCCTTAGACAAAGATTAAAGTAGCATTGGGCCTGTAATTTTACCGGTACCCTTCAAATCGGAACACCTGCATTGCGAGCACATACTGCTACAGAAATAGTTGTGTCGGTAGTACTTACCCGGATGAACTCTTCCACTTTTTGTGGAAGATACTTGCATGATACTTTCCGTTGAATGACGCTAGACTCAAAAAAATTATGCACTAGTTTCGTCGATTTATATTCAGGTATTCAAATGTTCAATACAAAAGTGGTCCAAATATTTTAATTAAAATAGTTTTACTAAACCGATGAGAGCTATTCAAATTTAATTCAAATTCACGTAATTGACCGTAATTGCGTCCGTCAACTCTGTGATTTTATTGCATCTCTCTCTTAATTTCATTATTTAAGTAAACAAACCAGTTAATGTATTCAAATTGATACTATTTCTGGACAGGTTTATGCCTAATAAAGAACATTTTGTTTCAAATAAATAGTTTAACGATAAATTCGAAGGAAATCGGGCTTTTACATTGAAACTTACCGTAGGTACATAATTATTAGACGACCCACAAAACTACAGGTGGTAGTTAATCGTCGACCTTTCAGAGATCATCATAATATTATTGTAATGGATTTGAGTTGAACATATTTTGGGCATAAAAAGTGGTTTAAAAAGTGGAGTCGATTACCTACACACCTACCTACTACTTTTTATCTCATTAGGCTTGGACGATAAGGCTGACGACGCCCCGATGTGAGAATGCTTACCCACATTTAAAAGAAAAAAAACCTTCAAAAATTACAAAAAATTACAAAAAATTACATAAGACAGGTCAACGGATATAAAACTGCTCATAGCACTAATAAATTCAATGGCGAACTTAATGCTAAAAGTATTCTCTCCCAAATAACCTTTATGTAAAGTGGAAAAGATGTGTCGGAGACATTAATATACAGCTAGATGTTTCACAGTCTTAGTAAAGCCTGATATTGTACATCCCGATTATTGGGAGACAATGGCACAAATAAAGATGGTGTGCTGGCTGTAAAATATCGGCCGTACAATTTCATAAAAAACACGGAGCGAGAAGCTCACGTGGAAGGTTCTGGGGCGAACAAGCGAGAGTTCTGACAAGAGTTTACATGAAAAACATATAACTTAGGTTGGATGGTGGCTTTGAAATATCAGGCCGTGCAATATCATCATTATAGTCATAATCGTTATTTATTGATAATGTTTTTTTTTTTTATTTTTTTTTTAACATTGATAGACCTTTGTTTGACCACGATCTCACCTGTTGGTAAGTGACGATGTGGCCGAAGATGAAGCACAAAGGTCTAGAAGGCACCTATTCACTCTTGACTTGAAGAGACCCAGATTATAGTTTAATGTAAATTATTATAAGTCAATATTCATCACGTGTAGACAATGCAATATTGTACTACATAACGTTTGAAACCATCATGGTTATGTTAATACTTTTCACTAAAAACGGGATATTTACCATGTTTATTGAGTTTGATGGAACAAAACAAAACTTGGTAAATATTCAGTTTTTAGTGAAAAGTAATAAACGAAATGTTTTACATAACCCGATATTTGGAAACCAAGTTTAGGAAAAACGGTTAAATATTATCAGGGTGTGTATTATCATACTATACATTATAAAGTCGTACAATATTATACGGGCCCGTATATATAAAGGGACCTAATAAAATAATTCACAAAAAGCATTTTTCTTTTTCACAAAAAGATTGTAGTCTATTTTAGTACTGTGGCTATTTTTAATCAGTAAAGATTATAAATAGAGTAATTAATTTGCCTAAATAGCAAGCATTATTTTCCAAGTCGCGTGTTAAAAACCTATACAAATGGAGATCGGCCCAAGATAACGCTTTAGGTGTTAACGGTTATGTCCACAAAATTTACCGCTACCTTTTAAATAATTTTCCCTCTTTAAAATAAATTAATTTGGTTTTATAATTAATTTCAAGTTACCAGCTGCATCCCGCTGCTTTGTTCATGCGTTTGGAAAACCATGATGTTATAAGGGAATTTGTTTCAGAAACCGATTGTTAAGGTTAGTATTTACTGTCCTCATCTCCTCCATAGTTTGCTTAGACTCACCTCCCACAGATTCTTCAATCGGTTGTATTTGAACATTGATGTCAAAAGTCAAAGTCAAAGTCAAAAGTATTTTTACAGGCTTTTATTTAACTTGCAATGTATGTCCGGGTAGAATCATGCAACTGAATTTTAGAGCAGTTATCCTCAACCGATTGAACTGAAATTTGGTATACCTGTTAAGTTCCGATGACAATACAATATAACGGTGACAGCGAGCTGATCTGATGATGGAGACGGAAGGTGGATAACAGAACTCCTCGATGGATAATAGTAGACTGACCGTGTTTCGGCTCATTTTGATCAGCACACGGTTACGATCACAAATTTTATAAAAGCTTGTATTCAAAAAGATATTTTTTACAAAAAGCTTATATTCATTGATATCACAAGAATCACTTTGAATCGTCTTATAAATTTTTACTCCTGTTCCAACGCGACCAAACCTAGAAGAATCAGCCAGCAAACACGGCTTGGCTTTATTTGAAGAGCCTTCTTACTACTAGGTTGGAAGCGCATGTGTGGTGCCATGAGAACGAGGAGAAGCTGATTCGAAGAAAAAGAAAACCAATTTAAAAACCTTAGGTAAGCAGTCAAAAGTAAGATGTAGATAAAATCAGCAAAAGCTCATAAGATATAAGCACAAACCGAAACTTTACCATTTTCAAGACTGTCAAAGTAAGAACAACTTGGGTTTGTAACAAGAAGCACTCATCAATATGCTACGTGTCATAAAAATCAAGCTGTTTTACAAACTATCCGTATTACTAATAAACGCGGATCATACTTCTAATAGTTACACCGTGTTTTGTCTCTTTCGATCGAATTTTAAACTGCTTGTCAATGCTTGTTGGACTCTCGTCATAATGTGGACTTTAGCTTATTTATGGTGAGGGTCCCTACGGAGGATCTGAAGATCTACTTGAGCCCTGACTTCTGGCCGAAAGGGGTGAAGTTCCGGCAGTTCAAGGGCCGTCTGTCACGTGATCCCCCGGGCCGCGACGAGACGGTGATCACACTACGTTTGTTAGATTAAGTTATAAGTGTATGTTAGTTGTAAGGTATATATTACTATGGGCCTTTATCTAGGTACAATGTAAATTTTTCACTTTTGCCTGAAATAAATTTATTGTATTGAATTGAATTGAATGCAAAAGACAAAACACAGTATAAGTATTCTAAGGATAATTAGATTTTTATAGTATACGGTATATTGAAAGGAATGATTTCAGTGCGGCCATAGTAGAAACGGACTGTCATATAGTAAGTGAAGCACAGAGTTATTATATACTGGAAGTGAAGTTATTTACGGTTTATGACTGTTTTATGAAAGAAGGTACTATATCAGTACAGTATTTAATGCCCTTAATAAATCATACTCTCTGTGAGTGATCTCATGTGCGTTATAACTTCTAAATTTTCTTCAAATGTAGTTTTTGGTGTGCTTATGAATAAGGTCGATTTAGTTACACGCCTACGAAAACCGTTAGATACTCTATAAAATCAGAGTGGTTTGATACTCGAGATATTCGAAATGCGAAAATTAATTTTATGATGGATACGGCTGCACCAATTTTTCACCAAACATAGCTAATTACCATCCCATAAAACACAGCTTCCATAAAAAAAACCGCATGAAATCAGAGCAGCCGTCCGGAGCTATGAGGCCACAGACAAACAGACAGACAGGAAAAAACACAATGGCCGCAAACTTACACCCGTCTTTTTAGTCCGGGGTTTAAAAAAGTTAATTTATGAATCGTAGCTTACAATAATGCTTATAAAATGATTTTCGACAGAATCTGGGGGCTTAGTACGATAATTTGATAGTATTCGAAACTACATGTATATGAAGTTTCGTTTCCTTCATATTCTGACTGCGTCTTTAGTTTTCTCCTCGTTTTCGCTAGGAGCGCTGTCAGTAAATATATGGAAGGAAACGAAACTTCATAGTTTCGAAAACTATCAAATTCTCGTACTAAGTCCCCAGGTCGAATGTGACCAAATGGTTAATAGCCTGACCGCAGTATCACTAGCCATTATAACGGGTGTGCGGATAAATAGGACAGCTTTAGCTGTTTTAGACATCAGAATTCAGAAGTTAAGAATCTTTAATAAGTAGGCTTAGCAAACGAGTGAAAATAGTAAACAGACCGCCAACAGACACGAGAGCGATCTTGTACCGTTTGTACCTTTTGAGGTCTGAAACCCTAAAAAAGCTAGAACAAATAAAGAGTTATAAAAACTATAGCCCTAATGATTGTTGTTTCAAAATGAAGGTATTTTAAGTTGTTACCGCTTGCTTATATCATTTTTAAAGTAACTATTTTTATATTTATCTATTTGCACTTTTCACACACAATGTTTTTTGTTTTATTGGAAATAAATGAACTGATTTGAATACAGTGAATAACAAAATCAGGTACTTACTTATGTAAGTACAATATTTGTATAAAGTATATCTTAATGCAAAATGTAACTAATAATTTCAATGATCTCAGGATTGTATCTCTAAATCCAGGGCATAAGGTTGAAGATATAATGTACAGTGTAGTGTATAATGTAGTATACGTAGAGTGCTTAGTCACAACGGAACTTGTTGCCTTTACGAAATTTTTATTAATGATCTCTCGGTTCCACATCGCCGGGGTTGCGTGTAATATGGTCGCGGTCTATTAGGGGGTATTTGTTGGCCTCTAACTGGGCATTTGCGTAATGCCCCATTAGTTGTATGAAATTAGGTGAGCGAAGTCATATTTTAGGGTAATTTAATGGCTAGCAAAACTATTATAACGGTCATTTATATGACTCGGTACAAGGTTAACTAACGGGAGTTTTGAGTCAGGAGGAGGAATTTAAAAAATCACACTCAAAGTTGACCGAATCGAGACATTGTATAGTGAATTGACTGAAAATGTTGTTGAATATTCTTCAGAATAACAGTTTAGTCTACTTTCGATTCATAGTGACCATAGACTAGAATAAGATAGTGATATGTAAAATTGGAAAGCGTGAAAGAGAGAAAAGCTTTGAATCGTTCAAATCCCAGTTACATTTCGTTTTAGTCATATTTTCGTGTTGTTTTGTCAGTTGAAGAACACCATATTTTGTAACATTTTTAATATCGACACTAGATCGGAGCATGATCTGAACCTTATCTGAACGGTTTTATTCAGCTTGCCCTGTTTTTTTTTTGATCAAATTCAGTATTGAAAATTTGCCCCTTTCTTGTTGACCGATTGATATGAAATTTAGTACACACATTTAGTTCTGATGACAATATAGTTATGTATATTCAGTACTATTGTAAATCCAAGATGGCCGACGCCATAGAATAGCTTGTTTTTTCAACCCCCTTAGTATGGTATCAAATGAAAGGGCTTGACTAGTAGAATACAGAACACCATAGAAAAAAACCAAATTCAAATTCGTCTTCAACCATTGATCTTAAACCACCTTTTGCCAGAGTTAATATCGAAACAGATACATGAAATGAAATTTAGTTCAAACTATTTAAGTTAATTCTTACAACACAAGTTAAGCCCATTTAATAACAGGGTCCATGCTCCCATTGTGACCATTCCCATCTTAAATACGAGCTTAATGTTATCCACTTCCCATTTCAACTTTAACGGGGCATTGTCAGAATGTTAACGCATCATTGTCATGTCACAGTTTTAAAAAGGTTTTTAGACGGTATGTAAATGCTGTTACAGCTGACGAAACACATGTCGATTGTTCCTCTACTGTTAAAAACATGTTGCTTTTTCACCGATACTATCAGTGGGCCGTTTATTATGATAGGACACTTCCTGTTCAATATTGTTGGACTTCTAGTTATCTGTGTGATAAATGGGAATAGACAAAAATTGCCGTACGGGCCACGACTGAATGTATTTCCCTAACCATACAACATACTTAGTGGATCAATAAATTTATAGGGATCCGCTACCCAAAGGGTGCCAAGCAGGACCCAATTACCGAACCTACGCTGGTCTGTCTGCATTCTGTCAGAATACCTCGGCAGCCGTAAGAGATAGCCATGTTGAAAATTTCATAGATTGTGTGTTATTTAGGCATGAATTTAGCAAATGCAAGAAAACTAATCACAAAGAGGTCCTTATTTTATTTTTATTTTTTTATACTACTGAATGAAGTAACAAGCTAATGGCCCACCTGATGTTAAGCGGTAACCTCTGCCTATGAACAGTGCATAACCTCATAGGTCACGTCCACATAGGACGCGCCCTATATGGCATTGCACTGCGCCCGCCACCCTGAGACATAAAGATGAAAAGTTTCATGTGCCTGTAATTTCAATTAATGGATGTAATTGGCGGAGGTGACATGTTTAGTGAGGAAACTGGCATATCCTAGAACTAAATATTTGAGGACATGTGACATGGGCTCTCAGGGGTCAACTGGAGCCCAAAGGTCAGCCCGTGACCTGAGACATAAGGATGAAAAGTCTCATGTGCCTGTAATTTCACCGGCACCCTTACCCTTCAAACCGGAACACAGCAATGCGAGCACTACTGCTTTGCGGCAGAAATAGGTATGGTGGTAGTACTTTCCCGGACGAACTCTTTCACAAAAAAGCTCTACTACTACTAAAACTACTACTTATACAAAGAGTTCTACAACCAAGGAATTACACTAAGTAGTAGAAGTACTAAATAGTAGTTGTATTAATAATATTAGCAGAATTACTACTAGTATATTATTAGTAGTTCTACTACTAGTAGTAGTAGCTTTAGTAGAAGTAGATATTTTTTGTGAAAGATATAGCCCGGGGAAGTACTACCTCTATGCCTATTTCTGCCGCAAAGCAGTAGTGCTCGCATTGCTGTGTTCCGGTTTGAAGTTTACAGGGTGCCGGTGAAATTACAGGCACATGATACTTTCCATCTTTATGTCTCAGGGTGGCGGACGTAGTTCATTGCCAGATAGGGCACGTCCTATGTCGACGTGATCTATTTATTTGGTAATGCCTTGCTTAAGGCAGTGGTTACTGCGGTGGGCCATCTGCGTATTCCGTCAGTTATTAAGAAAGAAAGAAAGAAAGAAAGAAAGAAAGAAAGAAAAAACATTTATTTGTGTCAACAAAAAATATTCCACACTAAAAGACACACACACACACACACACAGCAACATAGTAAAATAAAACTAATTTGTGCCTCTTAGTACCAGCCACGCTTCCCTGACACAAATTGGCGTCCATCTCAGCATTGGTTGTGTTTTAGCAACACAACGCTGATCTCCATGGATCTAAGTCCAGGGTTCCGTCATACATGAAGTAAAAAAAAGAAGTATTTGTAGAAAAAAAAACACTGGCATATCAACCCTGAATTAAAAATTCTAAAATCAGTAAACCGGGACCAACTTGGTCCCGGTAAAAAAACGCCATTTCAGATTCACCGCTCGAGTCACATAAATGCGGCAAAAAGTTATCTTTGTAAAAGACCAAATTTCAGAGTAGCGAGGTTGTGTCGGTTGGATCACGCCTGCATCCAGCTACTACTTTTAACTAAATTGAAGTTGTGCGCAAAGAGTGCGCCCAAATGCACGTGACGTGCCGTCTGTCCGTCTGTAAGTACATTATACGTGAGTGGATTGCATTGGACTCCTTTATTCAATGGCGTGGATGCATTTTGGAGGACGTTTGCGGAGTCGCGGTTGATCAGAATAATAAGTATTTGTGGTTTGGAACGCGTCGGCTGTGAGACGCTTATTTCGCGGTTGAAGGCAAGACGTACCGTGCTTAGTTTTGCAACTCTCCTTTTTACAAGCTTTTTTTTATCATGCAATGTATGTATGTTTGTCTGGGTGGAATCTTGCAAATGTTTGTCCAGGTGGAATCTTGCAACTGAATTTTAAAGCAGTTATCCACAACCGATTGAGATGATATTTCGCAAACCTGTAAAGTTCCGATGACAATGCAATATTATGGTGACAGCGAGCTGATCTGATGATGGAGAAGGAAGGTGGACAACGGAACTCTTCGATAGATAATAGTAGAATGGCCGTGTTTAGGCTCATTTTGATCAGCACACGGTTACGATAACTAATTTTATAAAAGATTGTATTTAAAAATATATTTTTCTCAAAAAACTTATTAGTTTACAGTTTTATATATTTGTGTCTATAGAGTTATTAATACACCAAACATTTGAGACAAAAACAAATTCATCTAACTATTTGTTTGGGCATATTTATGTTGCTACTAGATAATATAAGCGTTCTCCCACAGATCAAATAATACTTTACTAGGTTCTACAAAATAATTTATAGAAAAAGTATCGCTTTGCAATGTGGAGGCACTTACTCTTAAGTTCTAGCCCATCGCCTTTTGAAGTTACTCGCAAGCTTTCTTACATTGCCACTTATAAAGGTCCATATTCTAACAATAATCTACGGGTGCCTGCTTTTATAACGATTTCTTATTGAGTAGTTTCTGTGTCAAAGATACCTTTATTACTAATAATTTATGAATAAAACTTTTACTAATTTAGGATAGATTTTCTTTTTAGGCACACCGCCGTCCATTTCAGCTTTGCTCATTTCGTTCTATCCAAAGGTTGCCTGGAAGAGATCGCTCTCATTAAAAAGGCCACCTGTAAGTGTGATATTATTTTTGTATTGTTTATTTGTGGTGAACAACAAAGTGTTCAAGTGTTCAAAGTGTGTGTGTGTGTGTGTAGATCTATATATATCTATCTACCCTGTATCAAGCTATCTGACTAGCATTTTGATAGAAAGGAATCATTTAAAACTACATCCCTTACTATAACTACCCTAGATGTAGCAGCTATGTAGCTTAAAATCTCTATTTTGGTGAAACTAATTTCTATGGGCACGTCACTGCCATTACCGCTTAGGGCTGCCAATTATTGTCAATTTAATGTGATATTGTAATGAAAGCATTAGCCTGTTAGTCCCATTCGAAGCACAAAATAATGTTAGGCTATTTTACTGTATGTGCTTATCGCACACCTTATACGATAGGGCTGAAACGTGAGATATTTTAGAAAGAAATAACATTTATTTGTTAAAAAATTAAGCTAAAAAAAATCAAGCCAATTGATCCAATTTCGAAATTCTCTAACAAATATGTAATTTTTGGTGGACCCACACAAAATTCGCAGAGAAAATCTCTTTTCAGAGATGGTGATGGGATTATTTTTTCTTTCTTTTCCGAGGAAATCTTGATTATCTGAGAATCATTCTCAGAGTTGAGTTCGGGCCTAAGACAACAGACGGTGAAATACGTTATAATTCTAATACGTTTCTGTTCATTGATTTAATACAATCTCCTCTCCTCCTAAGATACTGATACCGGCCCATAACCGTTGAATAGTTTTGATAAAACAGGAAGTGATATCACAAATCCTCATAGCGAGAGTTACCTAAGCTACTAATGCAGAGTCACACAAAATCCTTTTACCAAATGGTTCTCTCCCCATCACAAGGCCTTTTTGAAGACCACATGCTCAATTTGATCACTTATATAAAGAGGGTGACCAAGAAAGAACCAGTAAAACGCCGAAGACGAAGAATAATCTTAGAAGCAAAAGTAAAATTGCCTTCAGTACAATATCTTTACGGCTAGAAAAATGCATTCACTATTAAAAAGTAAAAACCAAGATCTTTATTACGACTGCTAAATGCATGACAGCCCTGTTGGGGTAGGGCTTTCTCTCGCTTGCAGCGTGAAGCTAATTGACACTACACTTTGTTGGTGACACGACATGAAACCACATTCTGCCTGCATGACACATCGTTGCAGGCGGATTGGTGATCGCAGTATTGGTTTTGAGTATTCAGGTGGATGCTGTTGCCATCCCCTGGATCAACAAGATCCCTAAGTAGGATCCTACGACATCCACGGATGGAGACGGAGGGGTTTATTCTTATACCGGCCACACACACCACGACACAGTATCAGTAGCAACCTTAAAAATTTATGAGAACGATAAATTATAGTTATTGTTCGTAGAATCTAAGTAATATGGATATCTAATATACAAAATGAGCCTCTCTTATTTGGCCTGTTAAGGCATACATACATTACAACAATTTATAATAAAGAATTAAACAAAAGCATTTCGAAATTAATATACAAAATTTGAAATTGGCCTTTTTTAAGGCGACAGATAGGTAATTAAACTAAATGAAAACGTTAACAAGTCTTAAAACTAAAATTATCACATTTATATGAGTAAATAAAATGTAAGTTATCAAATATATCGTTTAGAAATTCACCCACAGAGTAGTATGCTTTTCCTACCAGTAGCTTCGTCAGGGTGTTTTTTAAAATATAATAAAAATTGTAGATATAAAAACTTATTTAGAAACGGGCTGTCTCCTAATAAACATATATTTTATTAGGAGACAGCCCTGTAAGCTAAGGCTGTCTCGCTTGCAGCGCGCAGCTAATTGACAGCTACACTCAGTGCGCAACACGAAAGCACATTCCCGGCATTATAGATTTGTAGACTATTTTTGGTTTGTGTGAAAAGTTTATTATTTATTTACTGGTTTGTGTCTAACTATAATGCTTTTGCTTGGGAATTCGCACTAATGAATGCCTTCATATGCATATAGTTCATTTATATACATAATATAGTTCATATAGTTAAGATTTTTATTATTTTCCCTTAACCAAAAATTGCGTGCAATCTCAGTAGATCCATTGTCCAGATCCATAGTGGATCTAGTCAGATATTGGTGAAGCGAAGGTCTGTATGTTAAAAATTGTCATGAAAATCCTCCAGGGAATAACCAGAGAACCATTTGATTATTATAAGTACCTAAGTTTTTTATATGGTTTTTAATTTTAGTGCATTGCTTTGTTTTTGTGTAACGATGGTTGAATTATCTAGTTTTAGTGCACTGTCTTTTATTTGTTTAGAATGTACGTGTGTGATTGGAGATGCAAATAAACATTTTATCTATCTATCTAAGTACTACCACCAAGTTCTCATTCCAAAGGACTGAATCATTCAGAAAGCACCAAAATAGCACCGTCATAACACCAGCGTTCTCTGTAATTACATCCGGATCCGTTACAACTTTAAAATTTAATTTCTTTATTATTAGCATAAAGGACTAATCCTTTGAGTAAGGTTTTGTGGCAACAGGCAAATGCACAGTGAAGGTTTGAGCCCATGAGACTGCGAAATTAGTAGAGCTATGTTCAACCCCCCTCCTCCCCCACTGGGTGACGTAACATCACCCTGCACGTGAGCCGTAGCACTGCAAAGAGCCGACGCTTGAAGTAAGACTTACATACTAATTTCCTAATAGTAACGAATACATGAATGCGAATGTTTTAGTTGTTTTATGTAAGTACCTAAGGTTTGTTTGATACACCATAACATATGTACACGTTTGTATTTGGATATGTGAAAATAATCACGGCAGGATTATGTATAAATGTATAACAAAGTTAAAAGGAAAACTATCACAGCTATTTACAAGTTAAGGCGCTATAGGTTCCAAAGTTTTGTTTTTGAGGCGAAAAAGCCGAGCGCACGCTCTGACACCGTGTTTTTGTGAAGGTATTCAAAAATAATATAAAAATGCCCTTTAAAGTTTTGTTATTTTTTTTATGAACTCACTATCTGACTCAAAATTTAACAAATGTTTCAAAAAATAAAACGTGTAAAAAGTAAGTTAAAAAGGTCTTTGTTTTTTTAAGGAGTGAAATAAGAAGTTTAAGAATACCATATTTTTTCTTCTTGGAAACTATAAGAACACTAATCAAAATCAATTCTAAACTTATTATAGACATTTCGTGAACCTATAGTCATACTAATATTTATTCTGTGCTATATTTGAACAACATAAAAAATATACTTGGAGAAGTAAAAAGGAACATTTAATTTCATTCCATTGAAAATTACTTCAATGAACTTGGCATAATTGAAGATAATTTACCTGAAATTTTGATAGACAAGCTATGAAATGACTTACTTGAATTGGATATTTTGAGAAGACAACAAAGACCTAGAATATCTAATTTCTTCGAAATGCGCCCATAATACTAAGAAATACTTGAGTACCTACTGATCTAATACGGATTACCTACAACATCAATTAATTCAGACTAACAGACAAAACAAACCTATAGCTTTTAGAACGGTTCCTCAATAATAACTTGATAGGTAGGTAAACTTGGCGAAATTGGCATCGTGCTTACACTAGCACGTCCACGCATAGCGTGAGCAACCTGAAAACAATTTACCTTTGTTGGCTCTGCCAATAACAATAACGTTTATCAAATTACGCGGGACGACTCCACGGCTGTGTTTATGTATAAAGCAGGCTCCCAACGATTGTCTTCTGTCTGGCTTCCAGCGGTATAGTACAGAGGGCCTAGTACATATTTTTTATTGGGTATCCCGACTATTGAGTTGCGAGTCGATATTTGTTTTTATTAATGGTTTTAATGAGTTTCTTAACAACTCCGCTAGGGGCGTTTATCAGTTTCTGCACACAAAAACGACATTTGGACTCGTAATTCGGTTTTCGTTATTCCGAGTGGTTCCAAATTACAAACCTGTACTAAGCACTCAGAACGGCCGCAACACAAACTTGTATAAAACTATCCATATCGACCATTAATCTTGACAATCTCTTGACCGATTTTGCTCATATTCGCAATTTCTGTAAAGAATTAAATACCTACCAAATGTTTCTGCCAAAAAATATCAAATACGGCCGGTAAATGGCGCCGCAGCATACTTCCCCACTTTTTGGGGGAAATAACCCTCCAAACAAATATCGCCGACGATAACAAAATTCTGTAGAACCTGTATTATCAAGTTTCATCAAGTTTAGTTGTTAAATACGACCTGCTATCATGCGGTCTGATGAAAGCAAATTTTGCCAGTTGTTGCAAAGAGCAGTAGTTGCCCTGACTTAAAATCGTAGAAACGGCTATCCCGGGTTATTAGATGTCGCCACTGTTGCTGATGTAAGCTTTCCATTGTAAGAAGCCGTCCTTATGTTTGATATTATGTGTGAATATAAACCACAAGGATCTATTAGGATTATTCCGATTATTCTACCAGCACAAGGGATCAAAGTCAAGGGATCCATCAGTAACTACTCGCAATAGACCGGCACTTGCAGTCTGTTTTCCATGTGAATGCGGCCCAAGTCTATACAGTGGGGGCGAAATTGACAGTCGCTGTTAAGAACATAACGAATATAGAAGTTATCTGAATAATTTTAGGAAGTCAAATGATTGAAATCGATACTCTTTCTCGTTTGTTAGCTTCAACTATGCAAAATGCTGTAACATTTATTTTGATTAGCATATTTTCTGCGGTCTTTTCAATTCGTGAGTGTCTAATTTTACAGAATTTTGGACATTTGCTTTTCTCTAGTTTCACTTTTTTTTTCAATTTACTTTCGTATTACCTGCAGGACATTTTCTTGGAAATATTTATTTTCCTTTCTAAAATCAAAGTCAGATTCTTCCCTCGTCCCGCTACATTTTATCCAATCCAAACTGTTTCTCTCTCCCTGCCATCTTCAACTTAATACATTTCTGTGAAGCAAAAGGCTTGGCTGCTCGCGTGTTGGTACGTGTTTGCATCGGTAATTTGTTTGGCGGCGGTACACGGCTGACTACATTAATGGATCTGAGCCTCGCACGCGACCAGACAATCCAGACGTGTCACTCACTGTTGCAAATGCCACATGTTTTGGGGTTTGGTTACGTTGTTGGTTTGTCTTCCTCTACTGTATGAATGAGCGCTACTATACTATTGACTACAAGCTCCGTGGTTTCATACGTTTTACGGCTTTCTTGGTATTTTTTGTAGGTAGAGATAGTCGTCAGATCCAAAGTAGCTATATAAACCACTCAAGCAATTCCAGATTATTTTACATTTGATAATGAAGCAAGTCATCTCAGCTGTCTACGTGTTATGGTAGAAAGTCGATGAGCTGCAAACAACTACCTAGATACGCGTACATCGAACGAACCGTGCAAAAGTATAGAAGGAATGAAACAATCCGCATACTACATTTCGTGTATTCTATGTGCAAAATAACATAGAGAATAGGATGTCGAGTTGAGTGCACACGAGCACGGGGCAGATCGTCCATGAGATGGACTGACCAAATCAAGGCAGCTTTGGACGGTCAACCGCATGAAAGCACCAAAAAGCTGCGGTGCGAGATGAGTGGCAAAGGATTGTGAACCGAGCCACAGACCCTGAAGTGACGACCACGACCACTCTGTCAAGAGTGTAAAGACGAAGAAGAAGGTGCAAAATGCTGCCAACTCAGCACAACTCAATAACCTAGATAGTCAGTGGAAGGAGCATGTTCCAAAATAATGTTGCTACCTATATGTTATTTTGAGTTATAGTCAAAGCGCTTAACTGAGCAGGTTCCTGCAGTAGTGGAGAAGTGAGCGAGGGCTGTATTCATTGACACGAGACTTCAGCCTGGCATTGGCATCGCTGTCAACACGTGTTATTTGAAGGAAATGACCCCTCCGGCACCACTACACTACCGCAGAAACTTACTCATTAAGCGCTATGCCTGCAGTTATGTTGGTAAGCAGCTTTCAATATTCAAAAGCTGTTGACGCAACATTTAACTTTCAGCTTTTAATATTGGTAAAACAATCTTTAAAGTTTATAAGCTACTTTCATTTTGATCAATTTCCTCGCGATACCCGATACGTCAACGTTTTAATACAGCCCGACACTTTGAAACAATTCCAAACTGTTTGTCTTGAAATTTCGGATTCCCTTATGTATCTTTGAGATATGTCTTCGTCCCAGATGGTATCGACTGAATTTAACTAATGTAAAATTAAACAACCCTTCAAATCTTGACTCGACATTTTGAATTGTTTCTATTTTGACGTTACTATAGAAACAGGGTCTTACCAACTAAGTTTATTGGTGTGTGATGCAACTGAAACTGTCTCATCAAACTGGTTCAATATCGTACTTATTAATCAAACATATAATAACAATGGGTTGTTTGTCATACATACAAAAGATACACGCCTTTTTCCCGAAGAGGTAGGCAGAGCTCAAAAGGCCTCTTTTCAGCGTGGGTTGCACCAACGTGGGAATATGACGTGACAAGTGATGAGCTCATCGCCGCAATTGCTTCCCATGACTGACTATTTTAATATTTTTGTTGTTTTAATATGCCAAAAAGATTTTATTTGTCCAGACGGGGATCGATCCCGTGATCCTCTCCTAAATACAGCGATGCGCTAACCACTGCTCTACTCCACCTCAGGTTGATATATGTATTATTTGATGGTATCGCCTCGAAGTTTTTTTATTTCTCTTTAGTGTGGGCTTTCACTTTAAAAAACAAAACCATTTTACACCTTTTTGAAAGATAAATGTCCAAATACGATATCAAAACTTATTATAATAACTACAAACTGAAATTAAGTTTAATTCTCATTCCGCTTCAGTCCTTGCAAATTTCAAAGGTTCCTGTAATGAGATTTAGTAACGCCCGCAGCTTGTATAAGAATGCATTGCTGCACTCTTGAAAGACTAAAGGTTTACGTAAACGGAATAAAAACAAGGTTCTTAAAGCCGCACTATTCACTAGCGAGTTGTTACTGTAACCGCTGCAGACAGAGCAAAATGTTTCAAGAATGTTCGTGATGATCACCACCAAGCTGTACGGCTTTTTTAACATTGATAGACCTTTGCCTGGCCATGATCTCACCTGTTGGTAAGTGACGATGTGGCCGAAGATGGAGCACAAAGGTCTAAAAGGCACCTTTTCACTCTAACCTTGAAGATTATAGTTTTAAGGAAAGACAGGCGACGGTAGTGTTTTCCACTCAGCAGTTCGTATTATAAATGTAGAACCAAAATGTTTAATACGAATAGAGGGTATACTAATGAGGTCCGAGCCGTGCGTCTGCTTGCGTTGGGGAAAAGGAGATGGTGGGATCGTGAAATACCTGGGAGCATTCCACGAAATGTAATCTATAGAAAATCGAAAGGCATGTAACGGACGGTGTAATGATGGAGGACGCCGTATATGCTGTGGTCGGTTTGAGCTTCAACGTATTAAACAAGTTGTCGCTTGCTAGTGAAAATACACAAATAATTTGTGTATTCTCACAAGACAGCGTAATTTGTGCTATGTTTCTTACTGCTGCATGATGAACATCGGACATTGACTACGTGAAAAAAACCGATAAGTTTCTACCCTTTCTACCAGACAACGGTTGGACGATTGATCATGATTCTTTGGAGTGAGAACGGCTTTCGTATATGACTATCTATGTTTGATGGGTGTTTATTGGTCGATAACTTTCGAACCATTGATCCAATAGCCATGAAATTTGTTAGGTATCCTAGGGTGGTGAAACCAATATACAGTCAAGAAGTTAGTTTAAGAGCTGAGGTGATCAGTAACCCAAAAAAATTTCATTTTAAAAACAAGTTTTCTTTCGTAAAAACAGAGATTAAAATTCTAGAAAAACATAATATAAAAGATCAGGCTATTAATGCTTGTAGGTGCCTGAAACAAGATTCGTATTATTTCGCTCGATGGAACATGGATCATTTTGTAGATCAATATAGATTTTATTTGAATAATTTATACTAATGCGATATGAAAAAATAACTAAAATAATAGTAATTGGCTCCTACTAGTGAATGAAGGTGCCAAATTTTAATTTATGTTACTTGTAAGCGAAATTGAAATTTAAAACCAATAAAAATCTTAAATCAGCCTCCTTGAAATTCGATCTGAATTGGTCTTTAAATGCACATGGTTTAATGATTGATGTTTCATTCAAAGCGCATTTAACCAGCTAATTTTGTGTTACTTATCGCCAAGTATTGAGAATTGAGAACTCGCGGTTCTCAATTCTCAATACTTGTGGCAAGTAATAGTTACTGCTTGCGAGTGAATACCAGGCTTTTAGCTTACAACTGAATACATTTAGAAAATGCTGCTTTTAAAGTTAACCCAGGTTTCCTATCCGACTGTACGTGACGAAAATCAAAATTTATGCTTTGTCGCTGACGGGCGACGAAGGCCGTAATCCCCGAAATCCGGTACTAAAAATGGATGCTATTTTGGAATATTCCAGATTTTGAACCAGAATATCCTTCACCAGTTTGTTTTACAAAGTGATATTGTTCAATGTAACAAGGATAAAAAGAATAATTGAATTGTGTTGAAATTAATTATGATTTTACAAGCTTTTATTTAACTTGCAATGTATGTAGGTATGTTTGTCTAGGTGGAATCCGGGTGGAATCTTGCAAAGCAGTTATCCCCAACCGATTGAGCTGAAATTTGGCCTACCTGTCAAGTTCCGATGACAATGCAATATTATGATGACAGCGAGTTGATCTATTGATGGTGATGGAAGGTGGACAACGGAACTCCTCGAGGGATAATAGTTGACTGGCCGTGTTTAGGCTCATTTTGATCAGCACACGGTTACGATCCCTAATTTAATGCTTGTATTGAAAAAAATATTTATTACGATAAACTTATTTCAATATAGGCGTTACCATGGCTACTCACTCGTAGCTGGTAGCTTGTATCTTTTGAAAAACAGGCCCCTGGTATGGATTAGCTTAAAATACAGTTTTATTTTCCGACAGCCCTTTAAATAAATCCTACTCAACTGGGAATTCACAATCAAGTATAAATTACGGACCCTATACGGGTTATCTTTACGTCGTGGCGACACGCCGTGCCTTGCCAATTAAACGGGCTTACCTCGGACACAAAGAATGTCTAGCTAGCTTCTGACACTACGAGCACTGAGCCACTGAACTGAGTTAGAGCCCATTTGAATTGTGATGCTTGTTGACCATTTAATAAACGAAAAGGGAGGAAACAGTTAATTTCTCCTCAAAATAAAAATTGATTTTAAAACATTAAAAAGGGCTTAAACCCACCAGCCGTGTCGATTCGTAAGTTAGTTGTCGTGTTTCCTACACGGAACTGCCACCCTTGCACATAAATCCATCAAATAAACTAGACTTTTACAACCATTGTTATTACTCCCTTCCTGCCACTATCCTTATTTGATGAATATAGACATTGTTAGTACTTTATTACGGCTAAAACAAAAAGAGGGGTGTTATAAGTTTGACCGGTAGTGCGTCTGTCTGGCTGTGTGTCTGTATGTGGCATCGTAGCTCTTTAACGGGTGAACCGAATTGAATAGATTTCATTAATTTGATAGCAGGTTTTCTAGCGATGGTTCTTAGACATGTTTTATCAAAATCGGTACAGCAGTTTCATAAAGTTGGGTTTCGTAAAAAAAACTAAAATTAACACGTGGCGCTAGTACACTCAAAGCGAACGTTTTCTATCTGCTAACCGTTAGTTCATCAAATAACCGTCGTATTTCTTTCGTGGAAAATACTCTAAACGTATTATTTTCGTTGTATACCTATTTGGCAAAACAAAAAATATGTGTGTCAGCTCCAGTTCAGTTTAAAACGCGCGAATATGTTGCGCAAAGGGAAAACATAACGGACTTCACTTTTTGTTAACGCTCGATTTTACGATTTTACTCTTAAGCTTTGAAAATTTATTTTATGTTTTTTGTAGTTTACCGTTACGGGAAAAATCGCCTTAACAAAAAGTGAAGTCCGTTTTAGTTTTCCTCTGCGCAACATATTCGCGCATCTTATATTGAACTGGTGAGATCGTGGTCAAACAAAGGTCTATAAAAGTAAAAAAAAAACATTTAACGTATATAAATAAAATGGCGCAATATACCTAGATTAAATAATAATTAGAGCAATAGTACTATCCAAAATAAATATTTTTAAAGTTCTATCAAAATTACCCGAAAATAAGCAGTCAAAATATCAATTTAACGCCAGCAAGTCCCAACTTGCAAATAGACAAGTGCTCTGAGCCAACTTTGTCGTTGTGGACTCACCTGACTGTCATTATTTATTCAAGGAGAAACCTCGGTACTATTGCGGTATCTCACGTAAAGGGGAAACTTCACACTATCGTTTTATGGAAGTAAATGCACCGAGTCAGAGAATATTTGCTCGCATTTATAAAATGGCAGCGCAGAATTCATGAGATGGCTCTGCGTATTATGACAAAAGTTTACTTAATTATCGTAGACGATTCACAAAATATATTTTTTTATTGCAGGAATAACAAAATTAATATAACAAAAAAACAAATACGAGTCGGACTCGCGCGCGAAGGGTTCCGTACCATCTTTATATATAAAACAAAGTCGTGTTAGTTAAACCACTTATAACTCAAGATCGGCTGGACCGATGTTAGTTATCTCTTTTTTGGTGGATTCTTCTCCGCTCCGAATAGCAGAATAAGTAATAAAATATCAGGGGGGGGGGGGGGGGGGGGGGTTCACCGGGGGCTACCCGTGCGAAGCCGGGGCGAGTCGCTAGTTATCAATAAAAAAGGCAAAAAAAACACGTTTCTTCTATGGGAACTAAAATATTTACTTAAATATTTATTTTATTCTGTTTTTTTAGTATTTGTTGTTATAGCGGCAACAGAAATACATCATCTGTGAAAATTTCAACTGTCTACCTATCACGGTTCATGAGATACAGCCTGGTGACAGACGGACAGACGGACAGTGGAGCCTTATAGTCCTTGTTTCACCCTTTGGGTACGGAACCATAAAAAAGAATGCTCGACATTTAGAGATGTTTCAAAACATGGAGATGTGGCCTAAATCAAATTATTCGGATTGAATTAAGAAACTACAAATGTTACGAAGTTTTTATAATATTGGGCCGAAAAGAAATATCGAATTTGTCGAAGAACTCAAAGTTCTTTGTTGCCGTAGTCAATAGGTACATATATTTTATGTGAGCTAGGCGCTTTTTACAACATTGTAAAAACACACACCAATAACATTTAATGTACCGAGAAAAAATCCGAATTACCGTGGAATAAAAGGCAAAAGAGTATAAAATTTCATAGGCTTTTGCTACGGTTTTTAGGCACACTCGTTGAAGTGTAAACATAAATGTCTATCTATTAAACTTTGTTAAGTAAATTGTTCTCTACAAAGTTGAAACGAACAGAGTTTTTACAAAAAACATCTTAAGTGCTTTGAAAGGTAAAAGTATCATTTTTCTGTGTTCTTACAACCTCTACAATAACTTGTATTTCATTGTTAGATTGGATTGTTATGTTGCTATATTTAAAATAATTTAATTCCCAAAAAGTATGTACCTACTAATAATGATTTATATAATGACGCCGCGTATATTATATGCGTTATATACGGACGGCATAATGATAACACTGACCAGATAAAAGAGAGACCGTACATTGAAATGGGACAGATATCATCAACATACCTTATGACCTGCAATGTTTTCCCAGACGATGCGTTAGATGAAGCGAAGTAGAAAGAAAAGAAAGGCAGACCCCACCTTCATATAGGATTTAATATCAAGGAGAGAGAAAGAGAGAGAGTCGTTGGTGCTAATTATAGAATTGGTAACCATTTACCATAGACTACTAATAACATGAATTACTGACGTGCCGGCAAATCAGGCATTTATGGACGAACGTGATAATATAGGCGGTGCACATGCCTGAGTCGATCAATGCCATTTTTAGGGTTCCGTACCCAAAGGGTGCCTACGGGACCCTATTACTAAGCCTTCGCTGTCCGTCTATCCGTCCGTTCGTCTCTGTCAGCGGAGGTAGACAGTTGTAATTTTCAGAGTGTGTATTTCTATTGCCGCTATCTTCGACCAAAGTAAATACTTTATACTTTGGTCGAAGGCCGCTATGACAATAAATAATCCACAAAAAACCGGTGCAGTTGGCTCCAGATTCTAGTGAAATTGACTGTATGATAACACATCAGACAACATTGTCAGCCCAGGCAGGCAAAGTTGTTTTATCTCGCAGAAGGTTCTCTTAAGAATGTTTGAATAGAAGAATATTCCAACATGTTTGAGAAAAATAGTATTTCACTATTCCATTTCCATAAAAATATATCCGCGCGTCACGACCTAAAATATCACCGGGCAAAGTTTCTCCCTGTATTCCATTATGAGTAAGCTGAAATGGGACGTTTCAGAAGCTAAGTTGCGACGATTACTCAGCGGGATATGGCTACAATGTACAATCATGCAATGTACTAAAGTGCTGAACTGCCAACCTTCTACATTAATTTTGTTATTGCCGTGACGAAAGTTTGGTATACACAACATTTCATGGAAATATGCCTATTATATGTCCGGCCTAAGAATAGACCGCTGCCATGAAGCTAGGCATCCTGAATAAGGTAAAGCGTTACTTCACACCAGGACAGCTTCTCAGTTTATATAAAGCACAATCCGGGCTGGTATGGAGACTGCTGCCATGTTTGGGATGGTTCGGCCAAATACCAGCTTGCTGCCTTGGACTCGATCGAACGTAGAACTTTCAGGCTTATAGGTGAGCCACATATGGCGGTGATGCATAATGCTCCCAGGAACTGCACGATCTGATCCCACCATCTCCTTTTCATCATAGGACGAGCAGGCGTACGGCTCACTACCATCCTTACCTCATTAGTATACCTTCTATTCGCACAAAACGTTTCGGTTCTACCTTTATAATGCGAACTGCTAAGGAGTGGAACTATAATCTGGTTCTCTTCAAGTCTAGAGTGAATAAGTGCCTAGACCTTTGTGCTCCATCTTCGGCCACATCGTCACTTACCAACAGGTGAGAACGTGGTTAAACAAAGGTCTATCAATGTTAAAAAAACCCCTCGGTCTCCTCCCATGGATTTCGTAAAAGCCGAACAAGGGATTAGCCGTTCTTGTTAGTAAGATTTGTTGTTATAAGATTTGTCCTGGCTGCTGGTTTATTAAACATAAGGTATATAAGTGTTTTTTTACTGGAAGAAAGTGTTAGCCGAGACAGTCGTGCGAAGCAACGGCGCCGATGAGCTCACCACTTGCCACGTCTATATTCCCACGATGGTGCAACCCACGGTGAAAAGAGGCATTTTTAAAATGGCGTGTGTCTATATATGTATACTAAGTATATCTATTAATCTTGTGTAAATTGAAAAAAACCTTCTTTATTGTATTTCTTGATCTAGACAAGCTAAGACTAGGTATAAAAGGAAGGTAAAGCTGACAAAAGCTTATTTATTGTACATGATCTTATTATATATGAAATGCGAGATTTCTACAAATTAATAAGCAAGCTGCATAGGTTTTTCAAAATAATTAGTAATTGTTAAATAGCACATTATTCAATTCAAATTATATGTAATTACTGGACTATTTTGCTACGTTAAGGTGGATGCTCACGTTTGTGGCGCAAAATATTTTTTTGTTTTTTTTTGTTTTTTGCTCATTACAGCTCATGAACACTTCTTCAGATAGCGAAAGTTGATTTCGCGAGAACTAGGAGACTTAACACACATGTTTTAATTGATAGTATCTCATAAGATACTAAATATTTAAACATATTTATAAAAGCAAGCTGAATAGGTTTTTCAAAATAATTAGTAATTTGTTTAGTATTAATTAGTTTTTTATATTTGTAGGTTTCGCTTTCAGCAAAAGCTGAAGATTGTTTGCAAGATTTCAAAAAAATATAAAAGCATTCAAAACATATTTGAATGTTTACCTAAACGTGGCAAAATTATACTTACTACCTAGCAGTTAGGTATCTATACTTTGAATAAAGTACAATTAAACAATAGGTAAGTGATTAAAAAATATGCAGGTTACTTCGTTAGTTGAAGAGTGCGTAAACCAGAACCTCGTTATCCACTTCAAAGCGACCACAAATGCATAAAACCACAAAATAAATCCACACAACTATTTTGTCTCAGGCGTGACTAACAATGAGTTTTTAAGTTTCTTTCACTAACTACATCTATTGTGATGCAACCTGAGCCACTAAATCTCGACTCAGTCACATCACAGTACAGACAGAACAGCTGATGAAGCTCAAACGTAAGCAAGCGCTTGCTCAAATAGTTTCATAGACCAGAGGGCTTCTTACGGGTGCGTCCGTATTGATCCCATGGATTCATTTATTGTTTACGTTGCAACAGCCGTGGTGCAAATGTTCGCTGTGACTGACGTAGTAACTATTAATCATGTTATGTCGCACGGCCCACAGAAACAGCTCAGATTAATAAATAGTCACTAAGTCACCACGAACACCGCAGCCCGCAAAACGATACTTGCAATGCAAAACTTGAAATAAGCCCTCTGTGCGTAGCTGTTTTTATAGCGGTGCTTAGCACACATCTGTATTTTTTATTGATTGTAATTTTTTAGTTTCAGGCATTGACCAGCGATTGTAAGTACCTACCTTAAATATGGTTATCATTTAAATGGTCAGCTAATTAAAGAGGTTTTAAAAAATACCATAACTATATGCCCTTAAATATTAGTTATGAACGTAACAAAAAAAATGTGGTTGAGTAATCATAAGGTATTAAAATTTACATCGTATGGCTTTTTGCAACAATTTACTGTGTCTTATTTATTAGCATTGATTGATTTTCAGTATGACGACGCGACGCGACGGTGCCATAGCAAGAGACTGACAGAATGACCTGGCTGTTCTCTTCAGACTGTTGCACGACTCAGTTAAATACGGCAATTATTCAAGCACGGCCTGCCTCATTGTGCGTGCCTCGCCTTGCTATCCCACTTCTATAATGCTCACTAAATTTGGATTTTCATGCCCTGTCATCCCACATAAGTGTTTTAATACGGTCACTTTATTATTTATTTATCATGTGACATTGACAAGATGACGCACATGTATCACTCATTTAGATCTCGGTTCATAGTTCACATTTCAATAGCCGAACGACTTTCCAACGACAATTCGAATAAAAAATCTCTCTGAATACCCACGAAATTTGAAAAGATCTCATTAATAGAATTGGATACGACCCCGCCGATCGATTCGGGAGATAAAGAAAGACTCGTAACCAGAGAAACGTTTTCCGTCTAAGACCGCGTTCATGCCAATATTAAACTGAAATGATTCTCAAAAACGAGCACACAGATCTCGAAGATGTTTATCGCATTAATATAATACGGCATTAAGATTACAATGGGTCGGCTCAAGAGAGGTCCAATATAAGGAGCTCAGAGGCCCCGCGTGCTTTGTTGTGAAAATAACTTTATGCCTCAGAAGGCGGGGACAGAGCAACCGAGGCTTTCAATAAACCAAATGGCCGTTCTAAGAGAGATGTATTCATCCCGTTGTTCATACCCTTTGTGCAATAATGCAATGTTATTCTATGAGGTTTCACATTGTATCGTGCAAACTGTCATGCTTGTCTATTATGGAATATAATGCGTCATTAATTTTGTGTATTAGCGGCCAAAATGAAGCAAATACGCAAAAGGTACGCAACGGAGCCAGGCACGAATGAGATTGCTATCAAACCCCGGCGTCTCGCCCCTACCAGACAATCGTTGCACCGCAATTACAAATGAGTTATTTAAAGCAGACCAACTCGTGATATTTTAAGTTAATTTCCATCTAATCTATCGATCCACGCACACAGCACTGGTCGGCTTAAATGCTCTTTAGTCAAAATGAAATCCAATTTCGCCCCAGCCAGCCAGAGGCAAAACATTAATCATTGTTGGAAGTTAACTCCTTAATTTCTCGTACCTTACAAAATTCAGTTCGAAGTTGGTTATTTACTCAACTCGCACGAGTGGAATTGTGGCGGTATGAAAAGATCCAGTTTATTACTTCATAAGTCATGAGGGTTAAGCAATAATCGTCACAATGGGCTATAAAGACTTTATAGGCAGTAAAGTTCGATCCGGTCACACGTCCGTATCCTGAAGTTTACGGAGTCCTATATCAGCTCTTTCAAACTCTTTTAGATCATGATCAACTTTATCGGTTCTAGAGATGATAAGCTCAGTATAGTAGTTATCTCTAGACATATCTACTTTCTTTCTAGACAATGTGTCTTTGTAGTGTTTGCTTATACCTTCCGCAAGAGTGCTTGCTTTCCACTTGACCCAATATTATGAGCTTCACACACCGCTAAAGTGTACCTACCTTAAGCATGGTAGTCTTTGGTATTGTGGATAATTTCTACAATCTTTGGACTCTCATTTTAGTTCTTTCTTGTTCATGAGAACAGTGATGAGTGAGTTAAAAGGTGCTTTAACCTGAAAATAATCAAGTTTGATCGTATCGACGTTACTATTGCTGTGATTTTCGTTACTTTGCCTATTAATAACTGATTTCTATTTATAGTTTGTCTCAGAATAGTAAGTTACAAAACCATATCAAGCCGCACCTCAATTGTATAAAAGCTTTCCATATTAACACCCATGTACTCTAGTCAATTATTCAAATATTAATATAATGCTTCGATAGAGTAGATTTTCTCGTTATAACTCGGAAACTATGCGATTACACCATTAACACGTATACTTTACGACTTGATTGAGTTCAAATCAATAATGTTTGTCAAGATAGTAATAAAATAACAGTTTTTAAAACGATGTTTGTAAATAACAGAATAATTATTAACGCGACGCCATAAACGTTTTTACGTTTCGTTTAATGTTTAAAACATAAAATACCATAGATTAAATATAAATTACCAAAGGCTGTGTTCTTTTTGTGATGTAATATTTATTATATTTAGAGAACCGTTATTGGTTAACGAGTATATTACTTAGAGCCATCGGTTGTGTGCACATAAAACTGCTTAATGACAACATATTTTCAAATATGAATTTGGTTTGATGTGCTTGTACGAGTACAAGGCGTCAGTAATTTTAAAGATTTATGAACCATCAACATTAAAGTGTTTACTAATATTTAAACTTCAGTGAATATTCATAACTAATAACCTAACCTAAACTAAACATTCGACGATAATGGACAGAACTTTCTATAACTAACAACAGATAAGTTTTATAATAAGTGTGGTCACGTGTAGGATTCCCTGAGCAATAAGAACAGAACTCGAAATATGGGTTGTAGCAGCCCAAATAAATATATCTGAACAAAATACTACACCAGTTATTTTATAATTGAAAAATCCCCGACTTTTTTCAGTGTTCTTACACCAGTTTTCATACAAATAAAACAGCATTGAAATCGGACCACCTATTCCAGACTGGATCCTGTTCATCTTATGCTGGTCATCATCAGATGTTGTCAAAAATGAAGACTTACATGAAAAATACATGTGTTTCCTTCAACAATTTGGTGCAAGCTGATGATACTGGTAACGGCTGCACCAATTTCCACTAAACATAGCTAAGAACCATTTCGTAAACAACAGCTTCCATAAAAAAACACATTGAAATTGAACAGCCATTCTGGAGCTATGAAGCTACAGAAAAACAGACAGACAAACAAACTATGGTCTCAAACTCATACACTCCTCGTTTACGTAAAAATATTTGCTATGCTTGTATGAACATAAATTTTTTCGAGGAACTTCTTCGATTTAAAACGGAATTGCCAGTCTAGGCCGCCATCGTTAGTATGAAAATCCATAACTGTGTTTATCACACAGGATATTTCACTATAAAAATCATTAAATCAAGAAGATGGTAGCATACAGGTAGCATACAGGCATACTCCATGTTTGAGAAAAAATATTATACACGCTTTGGCCACAACCAGGTGATTATTTTCTCACGTAGGTAGGTATGTAGATATTCTCACGTTTAATCACCATCGTCTGACTTACAGCCTGTAAGCTGGGGCAGTAATGAAGAACATAGATAAAACCTCATATGTAACAGTATAACTTCGTGTTTCAAGTTGTCAACTAGGAAACAAAGATTGGTGTAGTAAAAAACATTTTTGTCTATATATTAGAAAACTATGTCCAAACGAAAGCTCTTCTGTTTAACTTGTCGATTGTTTATAGTCAAACAACACCTAGCTATGGCTCGATAAAGAGTGGATTGGATTGCAAGCACATTGCAGTGAACATAATCTTCACCAAGCTCGGTTGAATGTTTAAAATAAACATTGGACGGGTTACTACCATAACAGTGATGTTATGATTTCTCTATAGACGTTGCATGTGTTTTTTGTTTTGAAAGATGTCATAAAATAAATTTAAATGTGGTTTAAAAGTACAAAGGATTTAGTCGTAACTATAATTCCTGTTTAGAAAATAAAATCTTCACAGCTTGGGTGAAAGTATAATATTTTATGGTATTTTTCTTTTATAACTATGATATGAATGGGTATTTAGTCAGTCTGTGTATGGAAAGTTTTCTCTGAGAAAGTGATAAGGTATATAATTTTTCAAAAAAGTTCATGTGTAGAATGTTTATCGAACATGGTAATGCACTATTCAATCATTATCAGCCGTTAGACGTCCACTGTTGGGGGATCTCCCATTGCATTCTATGGCACTATAATATAATGCAGTGGGGGATTTGCCTTAATCACCACGCTTGGCAGGCATATTGGTGATCGCAGTATTGAGTACTCAGGTGGATGCTACTACCCATCCCGTAGTGTAATCTCATAATCGGTTTTTACGATATTTTTGCGACGACCTATGTGGCGAGTATCTGACTGAGAGATTGTGGGTTCGATTCCCGCTTCGGGACAAAATGTTAATATCATTTGCATATATTTGTTCTGGGTCTGGGTGTTGTGGTATCATGGTACTGGTAGTTTCTGATATCCACGACGCAGGGACTCCTAGCGTGGGATCAGGATTATGTATGATGGAAAAAAGTGTGTTAAAAGTGTGTATGTGTTTGTGTGTGTGTGTGTCATGTGTTATATTATATCCACGGGAGGAGATTAAGAGGTATATTCTAAGACCGGATACAACAGGCATGGCTACATATAAATACTTACCTATCTTTATTTTTCAAACGGTTTCCTTCGTTGATAGTAAATTTATAAAAATATATAAAGTTAAACTATAAGTACCAACCTACATAAATCTAACTGAAACCTAAATTAAACCTGATTTAAACTCTTCATACAAATTAATAAACATATTTAAATCTATTAACTTACTAAGAGTATATTTTGATGGCCACATTATTCAACTTCCCATAGGTTAATTCGATCAATTCATAACGCTTTCTCAAATAGCCGTGTTTTGATTTGATCGACCACCGACCATTTGAGCGGAGGCGGCTTTCTATGTGACAATGGAATTTACTAAGCCCTTTATAAAGTATCGAGTCATGTGCTCATGCATGATGGTTTCGTTTTTTATTAATCGAAATTGAGTGAATTTTAAAAAAGTATATAAGATATAGCTGAATGTACTTGAGAGTTATACCTATCAACCCCGTCCCTATAATAGCCATCATTGGGGAAGTTGTTTTTTCTAATTTATCCTATGGGGGGCAACAGCTGAACTACGTAATAATTTCAGTGGGTTAACTCTTTGGGAAAATCCTATCTAACCTTTTTTTTTTTCTAGTAGGTACCTACAAATAATAACAAACTGTGGCACTTTTTTATACAGAAGTGAAGTCTGACCAAACTAGAAACTCCTCTATAATTAACGATCTTATATGTAGGTAATGTTATGTCTTATTCAGCCATTTTTGAGCAACATCAAATAATGATCAAGTTTCAGCACAAGTCAAATCCAAAGCCTTCGATTGTGCTGTCATATATACTCTGTAATATTACCGTAGAATTATTAGCCCAACCCGCTCACGATTCATATTTGACAAGGATGGATATGATAATAATGGGCTTGAAATATAAGTACCGCTATTGTAATCATAACAGTCATGTATGTGGAATTAGTGATTCATTATTAGGTCATCGTGTGAAGTTGATACGAAAAATAGCATAACTGACCACATTGCTAAACAACGATCACGTTAATATGCTATATTCGTTATTGTATGAAATTTTTTATACTCTTGAGTACCTAGGATTAATCGCACGTCTTTTGTTAAAACATAAACTTGCAGCTCACTTTATATCTCGTATGATATGATGGTGGTGAAATTTTCTACACAAATATTTTGTTCCCAGTTTAAACACAGGCCATATTGAGGAAGCCGTCTATAAGATAAGCCTGAGCAAACACAATAAACGAGTTACTAGCCAACAAACTCCAGACAGTGTCGAAAGCGTTATAATATGAAATGCAACTTCTATCCCCAACACAGCACCCACATTTGACCGAGCCGGGCTTAGAAAAGAAAACAAAGTTCTTATTCCACAAAAATATTGAGAGAAGACCACTGGAAATTCATTTTTATAAACTCGATCTTTACACAACAGTAATAAGATGTAAACTCCCTCACTGGATTGTGCATATTTCATTTTGTAAGGATCGTAAAGATTCGCTTACCTGCTTGTTTGTTGTGAGTAGAAAAGGGCCGTCGGGCGCAAAACCTTTTTTTATCATTCAATTTTATGTGTGGGAATTTTAATGCCTAAAACGGCACGTTCTCTCCCCACAGCTGGGTCCCAGTTGGTGTCGATTCTTCTCAAAACACGTGTTGAGTTTGCTCATAAACTGCCAAAACGGCCGCTTAGTGTGACGCTATTTGAAAGAAATTAATGAATTGATGATTCTCTATGGTTGTAAACATAACTTATTGTTTTATCGGAAAGCAGCTGCTTATTTTCAATTACCCACGGTTGATTGATGTGTGAGTTAGTACAGTATCTTTCCACACTCAAACGAGTTTATCGTCGGTTCGTTGGAATCGATAGTGGGACCACTATTAATTTTATCAGTGAAGGCTCGGGTCTCAGCGGCGCGGTCGAGAAATGCAACGTCATCCATCTCGCACCCGCCTCCGGAGCTCTCAGCTGTACCTTCAGAATTACTTCAATCGTTTAAAATAAACACCGCTTCTTCGAAATGTAAAGAGAGTAGCTATTGGCCCGATAACAAAATCTCTTTTGATTTATGATACCTTTCGACATATGCTGTCCCTAACACCTGCCGATTTATTTAAGGATTGTTCGGCGCCATTTAATTTTATTGTGGTAGGCTGTGACCAAATGTGTACCTACAGTTTTATTTTTAAAGTCAACATAAAATATTAGTTCACTTTTTTTTTTTTGTAACTAAGACTTGGTGAATTTCGGGATCTAGCAGATGGCCCACCTGATGTTATTATGTTAGCGGTAACCTCTGCCTTTAACTATATGTTTTGTAACGACGATAATATGAAGTTATTACTAACTTGAGAAAAACGATCAGTAAACGTGAAAATGTCAAGAGACAAAATTCGTGAGAGTTTCAAATAGAAAATATTAGGTATCTAAATATATACAAAAATACTTTAATAAATAATGAAAGAAGAAAAAAAAGCAGTTTAAAGAAGTAATGTGTAAAACAGCTGGAATTCTAGAAAGAAATCAAACGGGCGGAGCTCAGCGGGACGCCTCGACAATGGCAACCAAATTAAAAGGAACCGTAAATGTTTCGACTTGAGCCTTGCTAAAATTTATTGCTCTGAGTTTTTTCTCTTGTTTCAGTTGCTAATGAGATTCGAATGCTGCAGCTGTATTATTTGAAAAAATGTCGAGCTAAGATTTAAAAAAATCTGACCATCTTCTTTTTATGTCAGCCTCGTAGAAAAGATGTTCGTCGCAAATTAAACCCCTTTATTCTGCTTGTTTCTTTCCGGTTTTGTAATTTTCTAAATGAGATGAGACCGGGAGCAAATAGGGAATATTTTATCGGTATGCATATTGAAATTTGCGGGGAAGACGCGAGTTGATTGTAGAGCGCCTTATTGCAAACGATACTTAGGTAGCTTGAGAAAGGACTTTGATTTGAAATTCTATCTCGGAGCTATAAAGCCGGTATTGAATTGAAGGCTCATCTACGCGGGTGGTCTTTACACTGTTGGCTATTGAAGCAAAGCGGGAATGCAAATTTCACCGGTGTCTCTAGCCCCCATGTCTTGAACTCCGTAACGACAAGATTGGCTATTAACGGTGTATAAGATGAACTCAAAAATTTAATAATTAAGGAACCCGTTATGGAACTTATTGGCGGGCGAAAACATGATGTAGAGCGTGATACGGCGGTTTTCACGGCGCTCGAATCGAATTGTGTACAAATGCCTGACACGCTATCGCGGGGCCTATCGGAGCGATCGGTGTAAAAAACAAAATGGTGTGGAACGAATGATGCAATAGGAATTAAGTGCGGCAAACTAGATCGATGGTATGAGAGCCGCTCTTTTAACAGACGGAGCTATAAGTACGGACAAAGGGACAATAGTCAAAGAGCAAGTACCGGAGCGTGGCGATCTAGTGCCTGCTTCCGGCAACGTGGGAACGCCTTTTTATTGCTATCGATAATTTCTTTGTCGATATTCGATATTCAGAAATACCCGCTCGGCCCCTTGAAAGGGTTCGAGCAGTCAAGGATTTAAGCGTTTGAATCAAACATTTGTAACAATTCTATGTAAATAAGTGTAAACTAAAGTTACACTTAGTAAAACTAAGTGTAGTTAGTTAAAACTTTAAGTTTAGAATTCACAAAAGCTGTCATGTAAACCTTTTAAAAGAAGTTGTTTTTGCGAGAATGTTTAAAGAAAGATCGAAAGATTTAAGCAATACTACAATAGAAAAGTGAACAAGTCAACATTCACATTATTGTCCCATCATTATAGTAATCACCACGATCCATAACAATTGATGTCACGAAATGATGTATGCGCCAATTGTCCTCGTGTATTCTCCTAAGAACACGATCACAGTCAAACATTATTGTAATCTTCTACAACCTTGAAGCAAATATGCAGTCTGCATTGCTGAACATCGCAAAATTTTCGCAAAGGAAACAATCAGTAAAGAATCTATTAAAAACTGAAGAAAAGTCTCTTTCGCTCCGACGTATGAACAAACAAAACGTACAGTGTTAAATATGAAATAAATATTAATAAACCACCTCATACTCCAATAACAAGCACTTCCTTCGTCTTTGAATGGGCCTATTCCCGATAGTCTTGTTTATAGAAAGTGCGCGACAAATCCACCGTCTACAATACAACATTCGTAAACAATAGTTCATCAGTATACCAACGCTTCATGCTTCTTAATATGCTTCTATATTTGGCCCTTCTTAATGAATAACATTAACTGTGTTTACAATACTATTTCTATTAGAATGGGATATCAGTTTGAGGTCTTCAAAGTAACTGTTGCATTTTTCGTGTTCTTTCTTTAATTTGGGGCCTTGTCATTTTATTATAATAATAGGCTGTTTTAAAACAAGCTTTTTTACAGATGATTTTATAAAAATATGTGATCTTGATCCGATAGCTAATCCGCCACAAATCAGTACCCGGTGGGAAAGGCAATATTATCTACTTGATATCCAGTATCAAGATAAGAAACCCCAAAACCAATTGTGAACCTTATTAGAATCACTGTCAGATGTCCGATAACACCCATTCGATAGTATCTTTCTTTCATTAGCCATCTTATTTTTCTACACTATCGATCGTCTCGAGTGTATCTAAAACTAACATATAAGGGAGGTCTGCCAAATACTACCCCCGCATCTAAAGCCCCTCGGAACGCAAGATTTATTGGTAAAACTTGTACCATTACTCATCTCACCATTCGTTACTCCAATAAAAAGAACGTCTTCTGATAAATTTATTGGAGTATGGATTTTTATTATAGGCGTCTATTTTACAACGCTCTCCAGTTATTAGTACATAAATATATTCTTCGGTACATTAAAAAGTTCCGACTCGTCCCTACGCAAGTTTTATGTCTGTAGTAGTAAAGTACTCTTTATCATGTTTTTTCATGTCCCTTTTAGTTTATTTTATGGTAGGAAATGCCTTTATATCTTCTACATCAAAAGTAATCTAAATTGGTACATTTTAGTCGACATAAATTTGATATTTCAACCGGTTGTTTCCACTCGACGCAGCTGGTATAAGGCAGGTGAAAATATTTTATCAAGAACCAAACTCTTGTGTTTGATAAAAAATGTAGGAAGTTGGCATTTCAAAATATAACTAACAGTTTATGACAAGCTTACGGCATGATGGCCTCCGTATGATTACAAGTATGTACCTAAAACGGTTTACCTTAACTTTAATATTAAAAAAACAATCGACTTCAAAGCTTTCAATAAAAAGTCTTATGCGCATTTTTACTTAACTTTAATGAAATTTAGTATCATCTCCCAATCAATAAGGAGAGCTGTGGCTTTCATCATCAGCTCACGAGCATGAGATGATAACTCCCAGACGCAAAAACCTTGCAAACACCTGAATAAATTGTGAAAAATTAAGAAACACACTGTATGTTCCATTAATTTTTGAGGAATTCCCTCAATTTATCTGAGATTCCATCATCAGATCCGTGAATATGGGACAACCTCGGTAGAATACCCATACAAATTTTGTTTTCAATCAGTTTTAAAGTTGACGGAGACATCGGTGAACATCCATTAAAAAATGCATACAGACGAAATAAAACCTACTCCTTTTCTGCATTCGGTTAAATAACAATAAACAACACAAAGTCTGTAAACAACAGTAAGTTAAACTTAGTACAATGCAATAGTTGACACATAAAGTAATAAAATAAATGTATTTTGACTGACCTTCAAAAGTTAGACCATGTGAAGATAAAGCGTCCAAAGTACCTACTCCTTGACAAGCAGCCAGGAAAAGTGAAATACTCCACTGATTTACTATCAAAACTTCACGTCAAAGCTGTCATGTAACAAGCAAGCGGCACTTAAATCACGATCACGATAAAATTAAGTTCGGGTCACTTAACAACTTTACATTGGCATGAAAACTTCACACTTCACTAAAATTATCCGCTCAGCTTTCGGATATTTTCGAAAAAAGTTCGGAGTCAAAACACACTGCACAGAATTGTTGTCGGTCTTTTAATCTGAATTACGCGGACTATTGTAAGGGGAGCGAAGTGCGACGCGGGTCGTTCGTTCGCCGCGGCCGTGCGACTCTCTCTGCAACGGAGAAGCCCTAACGGGCGGGCGACGGGGCCGATAGACGAAAATGGCTTCACAAGTTAATTTTTTCTCTTTCCTCCTTTAATATTCCGCATATGCCGAGCGCGGTGGATAGTGCACGCGCATGCGTCTACCCCGTCAAGACCGTCATGTAGGGGTTGAAGTTGTAATGTAACGCGATGCACCCGTACTTTACATAACCTATTGGACCGTTTATTGAAGCCACTGTTTAATACCCTTTTCGTGTCGGCTTTGTGCGTAGCTTCCTTTACGAGGCGGTAGTGAATATTAATCCTGTACAAAATGCTTTAATCCGGCCGAACTGTTCATTAATCTCAATGTAAACGTCAGTTCAAACATGAAATTTAACTGAAATAGAGCGGATCCAGAATAGGATAGCGTATAAACTATTTCGATTATAAATGAACAAGCTGATCTTCATCCATTTTAATGTGTTGGTCGTCTACTATTATTCAAATGCTTAAAGTCGTATAAATTAAAGATTACAATGTGTTAGTTTCAACGCTAGCGTAACTAAAATCTATAAAGAATGGATAAACTAAAAAGTTAGCTGTATCGGACTAAAGCTTTTAATTCTTTGATTTAAAATAAATCCGAGAATCCTGCATAAATTATTTATGACATTGGGCTTGGACTTCCATTAGTGGGACTATTACGTTTATTTTGAATCGACTAGGGATTTGAGCTTCCGCTTTCCAATTTGTACAAATACGGACGTTCTGTGTAAGTTTTTATCTGAGTTTGAATCATCATTTGTAAAGACTTTTGAAAATTGTAAGCTGAATATTTAAATTGTATTTCTACTTGGTTTTGAATGAGAGGGAGAGAAGTAGCTTATATTTTGAAAGAACCAATTTTTTTATAAAATCTTTGAAACCCTCATTTAGAGCATCCAACTTACATGGACGAACATTGTTTGCATTTGAATATCCGCCAGTTTTCAAGGTTGTAATGGTTATTATGCGATCCTCTCTGAAAAACTCGCTGTTGATGGCTCTTAACATAAATTCACGGCAAATGAGACTGTATACCTGATCATTGTATAAACAGATATATTTATAGCTTCCTCAAACGTGGACTTTTTGCACTGTCCATCAATGTACGCACAAGGCTTTGTTCCACTAAGTTTCCACGTTTTTATGCACGAAATACACGAACATCGCCGTCCAAACTCAATGACAGGGATTGAACCGAAATGGTGGAGCAGGAACCAAGAAAACAACAAACAGAGAGTGACATCTAAAAAATTATAATTACATACTGAAATATTACATATTGTCAACATTTAGATATTTTGTGTTCTACATAACAGACACGCGAAGAGAGAGAGCGATGAAATTTGGTACTCAGATATGTATTATGATCTGGATTGAGGACATAGGCTACTTTTAATCATATGTATAACGCGAGCAAAGTCACTGATGAACTGTACCTACTACAGGTCTAGCTCTTAACTGAGTCAGTCATTGAGGTATGGGAGCGGTACGGGAGGGGTCGGGAGGTGTGTTTTCGTTTACATTCGTTTATGTCTCATGTCATATGATTATTTGAGAGACGAAAACAACCCTTCCGTACCGCTCCCATACCTCAGGGACTGACTCAGAAAAGCGATATTAACCTCTTACTAGATATTAATCATATAAATTATTGACAGTTATAAAAGAAATGAACTGAACTGGATCATAATATGTCAATTGCAAATGAAGGTTTACCACATCAGCAGGATGACGTCATTCGTCGTTTTAACGGCGCGGCGTCCTGATAAGTCTTTTCACAGTAATACCATTAACTAGATAACTGTGGCAGGACTCACTCACAATACATAATATTTACAGATTTTGTAAGCTTAGCCTCTGTATACGATACTCTGTGCAGAAATGCAAAATGGTAGGGGAATTAGCATACAGTTGTTCCCATGCGAGCTGTCAAACGATATGCTATCCGCAGCATTTGCGCACTTTCTTTTATTCTGTTACGCCAATTTCGGTTCTCTATTGTAACTTTAAATAGGGACGAAATGGAGTTAGGTTTTCGGCGGAAAGGATAAACTGTTTGTTGAATCTAATATAGTTATCCAATTTTTGATACGTGCCTACTCTAGCTTTTCATTCAGCACATGCTTAGAACTTGATGAGACTGCAAATTGGCACAGAACATGTTTTATATGAAGCACGATGTTCACAATATGTTTCATAGGATTGTATGTAGCGCTAGGGTACTTGAGCTCTTTTAAGCCTTAAACTTTATAGATACCTAAGATAAGATTTCAGGAAAGAAGGTAGTGTGTTTCACTCCTTAGTAGTTCGCATCCCGATCGCGAATTCGTTTCTTGATGTCGTCGAACTATATAGAATAGAAGAGTAACTACTAGTGCTGCGTTTGTCTATGAAAATTAGCCAACAATGTAGCAATTATTGAAGTTGCCAAGCCCGTATTGGAAGTGAATAAACACAAATGACTTCTTCAAAGTTAAATAGGTTCCCGGTAACACGGAAGGCGTGGTGTTAGTGTATTGTGAAGGTGCTAAACCCGAGTTTTGATATGCATTCATTGCTCACTGATTGTAGGATCGCGTGTGGACTTGATAACTAAAAGCGCAATCTCCAACAATGTATGGATATTCCTTGATTCTTTCAAATAAACTTCCACTAGACCATCAGTGGTTATCTTTATGATGAGTAGGTGTGACGAAGGTGTATAATATGTTGAAAGCCTGGTCCACGGTACGCGGCTAAATGACAGAACGTACCATTTTCAAGTATTAAAAAAAAAAACAAAAAAAAAAGAACTAGTTTTTATTTGATGACGTTGCCCATTCCATTTTCTCGAAACATACGTGCTTTGTGAGTAGGTACAGTCAGAGCAAAAAGTTAATGCATTTGTAATTAATTTAATACATTGCTTCTATAAATTTTGTAGAACAAACTATAGATAACTTTTGTCAGCAGACGTTCTAGGCAATTGGTCCGCAACGTCAGGACCAATTGCCTGCAATAATGAAGTGATATGTAGCTCGTATCGTATTGTAAGTTAACTACCAAGATAACCCTGTCAGTTGCGTTGTTAATATACTGCTCTATTATTAGGTCACTTCTATTTATTAATCTGCTACTGTCTATTTTCCTGTTTGCTCCTAGTGTGGTTCTGATTTATTAGTCAAGTCATTACAAGCTTTTATCAAACGTGACCTGTTAGTATGTTAGTGTGAAATTGAATTTTGAACCAGTTATTAACCTCGACCGATTGAGCTGTAATTTTGTATACATAGGTAAGTATACAAAAGTACCGATTACCGATTACCGAGTACCGGTTTGGTAAGTTCCGATGACAATACAATATTATGGTGACAGCGAGCTAATCTGATGATGAAGACAATGTGATGACTAGATGATGGTGGTGGACAACGGAACTCCTCGATGAATAATACATAGTTTTTGTTTTTTGTTTTTTTATACTACTGAATGACGGAAGAAGCAGATGACCCACCTGATGTGTAAGCGGCCGTGTTTAGGCTCATTTTTATCAGCACACGGTTCCGATCACTGAATTTATAAAAGCTTCTATTGCAAAATATATTTTTCAATAAAAAACCTATTTTATTATGATCTCAAGTTATCAATAAAAAAAACTAATTTCCTTGTAATTTTGTTACCAACATATTACCTAAGGAAGTTGGCAAATAATACTTATTACATCGTGATATTATATTACATAACATAATATGACATAACATAACACCTAACAGTAACATAAATATAGCCCTGATTCCACAGGATTCACTGTGTCGTGGGTATCAGAAACTACGAGTTTCATGGTACCATTACACCGAGGCCCGAACGAATATTTGCAGGTCAAACAAACATTTGTCTCGCAGCGGGAATCGACCCCGGAACCTTTCGCGTCTCAGCCTGCTACTCGCCCGATGCGCTACAGTCGCCGGTCGTCATCGTATTAGCAGGTAAGTACAGTGAATATCCATTCTATTCTTTCCTTACACCAAGTATATTAGTTCGTCGTCGCCGCGGCTCGCACGTAAACAAAATGCCATTAAAACCTGAATACCGTCGCTTTTCTGCCGGTAATTCTTTTTATTTCCATTTCATCGAAAGATTTGAGCAAAGGTAAGTCATCTATAGAGAAGATTGACCAAATAATCCTTCTCGGTAGACTCGTAGAATTTTTATAAAAATCGCCAATCGCCCGTCCAGGCGGGCTAGCTAAATGGCATTGGCTTCGAAGCGATCCCATTTCTACAGTCGTAATTCAATACAATTGAAAACGTGACATTTCGATAGCTTACATCAATCTCATACATTGTTGGCTTTTCTACTAGCGTGACCGCCAAAAGAATGCTACTTTGTCTAAGCCTTAGAATCTAAGGCACCATTTTAGGTCGCGAGTCACAAAAATTAAAATGGCGGGAAGGAATGTTTCGGCTCAAGTTTTCAAAATCGACCATTAGTATAAGGCTGGAAAGGGGGGTGCAGGGGAAAAGAGAGGGAGGGAGACTGTGAGTGGGGAAACGCGGAAACTTCTAGATACAGAGAAAAAAAAGTCAATTTTGAGGTTAAGTATGGAAACCAGCATTGAGCTACAATGTAAAAATTAATAGGAGTTGGGGAGGAGGGGGAAGAGCGGGATCCAGGGGAAAAACTCTCCCCTATAGGTGAGGAAACGAAGAAAGTAATAGCTCTTGGGAAAAAAAGGTAAATCTAAATGAGGAACAAACTTAATTTGTATGAAGCGGGCTAGCGGTACACATCTCTTAAATACAGATAATAAAATCGATAGGTACTAAAACGTGTGTATATTCTGTAAGGTAAGCCGAGACTACAGATTTAAAATAGCTATGCTGTTTTGCTGTAGCTAGTTATCTAATATCTATGCTACTCTTTCTATATGTAGGTACATCTTTACTCAGGAAAATCACTTAACTGCTATTAATAAAATAACTTGTTACCGCCAATCAACATGTATAAAATCCAGCAATTTTCTCGCACCTACAATTTAAATAAAGCCCATTAACAGTTTCGAACTATCTGCGAACATATCAAATTGCATAAATTAATCCTATCACACTATATTTCACACTTGTAACGATAAGAGGCTCGTATAAGGTGCTACAAGTAATCACCCCATACGATAGTCTGGTCGATTATATATGTAGTCTAGTAGATAATCTACTTGGAAAACGTGTAACTTAGAAGGTTTAGACTAGTCATTACGTTAATAACAAGATTGCTGTATAATAAACTTGATATGTCTTGTAAGTTGAAATTTTAGTAGTACCTAGTATAGCTTTTTTGTGAAAGAGTTTGTTCGGGGAAGTACAACCTCCATAACTATTTCTGCTGCAAAGCAGTAGCGACCTATGAGGTAATGTATTGTATGTACTTGTAGTAAAGGCAGATGATACCGCTAAAAATGAGGAAGGCCAAATGATAGTATCGTCATTCACAAAATGGGTGAGTATTCAAATGTTCCTAATCCAAAACGGTTAGAACGATTAAGATACGGTTTTATCTTATATAAAAAATGGTGTTTTAGAAATGGTTCATAGCTATGTTTGGTGGAGATTGGTGCATTCGTTTATATTCCAGGATCAATTAGCTTGCAAAAATTATTTTAGATGACAATCGGATAAACATGTCAGCTGAAAGCACGTTCTATTTTTTTCTGTGGAGTGCGTGCAAGACGTGCAATACACCGATGCGATTCCATAAGTTTACTTTTTTCGAATTTTAATGCAACATTGAAAATATTAGGGTTTTTTTTGTATAAAATTAACTTGTCCATTCCCGCCATTTTTTAAAAGAGCCGCCGTTTACTTTTATTTTATTTCTATTCCTACCTAGTGTGTTTTTTTTTTTTTTGGCATTTTAACCTATGTAACTGGTTTAAAGGGTTTACAAGGTTTACAAGGGTAGTGAAATGAAAAGGAAGTGAATTGCGTGATTATACAAATTTGGTGGAAATTGTGTACCAAACACCGTTTGGTAGACAATTCGACTTTGACGACTTGGAAGGAGTGTAAATTATATTGAAAATACATTAACGACAAGTAATTAATTTTGTAAAAATTTGAAAACCCTCAACGCAATGAAACGGCTGAACCGATTTTGATCAAACATACCTAAGAACACTCCCGACAAATTCACCTTTCAAACAAAACAAAATCGAAATCGGTACATCCGTTCGGGAGCTACGAGGCGACAGACAGACACACACACGCACACACAAAAATACAGACACGTCAAACTTATAACACCCCGTCGTTTTTGCGTCGGGGGTTAAAAATTAAAAATAACTTGAAAATGGCAAATGCACAAGCCGTGAGCCGCCAATTACAAAGACGAAAAAACTTGTCTATTAAAACTACTATTTAATTCTACCTATAAATAAATAAATAAATAATGCTGGACAGTTCACACAACATTATCTAGCCCCAAGCTAAGCAGAGCTTGTGTTATGGGTACTAGACAACTGATATACTTTATACAATATATTACATAGATAGATATTTTTTATTATATATAGAAAATACCCAGAACACCCTGAACAAATATCTGTATAGATCGCACAAATATTTGTTCCGAGGCGGAGATCGAACCCGCAACCTCCTGCGTCGCAGGCGGACGTTCGCCACCTATGTCACAGAATAAAAATAATCCTATGTTTACTGCTCACCGATCACGCCGTGATAGACTGTCCGATTTGAATGTTTTTCCATTCCTTTGTACTGAATGCGCGTGCCTTGTGTGCCGTGGTACGTCCAGCCTAAGAATAGGTCGTCTCCTCCCGTTGATGTCGTAAAAGCCTTCAAAGGGATTACTCTAGGGAATGGGCAGCAACACAACAACATTACTGCTATCACCAATCAGCCTGCCACAAGAACAATTTTTTTAATAAATTAAAATGTACCTTTTTCAATTTTATCTGAATATAATTTTGTCTGAAAATAGGAGGAATTTACAAAATAATTATCAATTGACTCTATTACATTTTTGTACAAAATTGGTCTCTTCATTGAATTTTTATAAAATTACATTAAGGCAGTTCACTATGCTCAAGGCAAAAGAATCAGCGGTTTTTAATCTCTATGAGATTCATCTATTGGTTCTTACCAATGCAATGGGTGAAGCCGTAGTGCACAGCTACCCATAGTATAGGGCAGGGCCTCATTTTTTATTTTTTATTTTTTATTGTTGGCGTCGCACGGCTTTTGCATTTGCTATTTTAAAGTATTTTTTTTGTATGGTACTGTATGTTCAATTTATATTGAAATATAATGGTATTGTATTGTAATTTGCAATTTTACAATCCTTCCAAGTCGTCACAGTCACAATCAAGTGATGTTTTAGTAATACGGTGGCCATGTTACTAAAACTTTCGTAGACAATTTCAACCAATTTGAAAAGTCACGCTATTCACTTCCATTTAATTTCACTACATTTCTTCTCTTTAAACGATTGGTTAAAAAGGCACCAAAATAACACAAAATAACTCAAAAAACACTAGGAAAAGAAATAAACTAAAAGTAAATGACATCTATTTTTTGTAATTGGATCAGTAGTTCACGCGGCGCACGTCAATAAAGCCCCGTTGGGGAATTAGTGACTTCTCACTGTCCACGTTAACGGGGTCAGCCAACGTGGACAACGGGAAGGGTTTTTTTGTTTTTTTTTATTCTACTGAATCATGGAACAAGCAGATGGCCCACCTGATGTTAAGCGGTAACCTCTGCCTATAGACAGTGCATTACCTCATAGGTCACGTCCACCTACGACGCACAATATGTGGCATTGCCCTTTGCCCGCCGATTTCGATGTCGATTTTTTTTCGATTCCCGCCTCGGAACAAATATTTGTGCGATCGCAGATATTTGTTCAGGGTGTTCTGGGTATTTTATATGTATAATAAAAAATATCTATTTATGTAATATATTGTATTAAGTTGATCAGTTATCTAGTACCCATAACACAAGCTCTGCTTAGCTTGGGGCTAGATAATGTTGTGTGAACTGTCCAGCATTATTTATTTATTTTATGAAAAGTCTCATGTGACTGTAATTTCACCGGCACCCTTACCCTTCAAACCGGAACACAGCATTGTGAGCACTACTGCTTTGCGGCAGAAATAGGTATGGTAGTAGTACTTCCCCGGACGAACTCTTTCACAAACAAGCTCTACTACTACTATTTAGTGACTTCCCGTTGTCCACGTTAACGGAGACAGCCAACGTGGACAACGAGAAGAGATTTTGTAACTTCCCACTATCCACGTTAAAGGGGACAGCCAACGTGGACAACAGGAAGGGATTTAGTGACTTCCAGTTGTCCAAGTTAACGGAGACAGCCAACGTGAACAACGGAATTTGCATTTGGGGACAAACAAGAACTACTCAACGGGAAGGGATTTTGTAACTTCCCACTGTCCACGTTAACGGGGACAGCCAACGTGGACAACAGGAAGGGATTTAGTGACTTCCCGTTGTCCACGTTAACGGAGACAGCCAACGTGAACAACGGAATTTGCATTTGGGGACAAACAAGAACTACTCAACGGGAAGGGATTTTGTAACTTCCCACTGTCCACGTTAACGGGGACAGCCAACGTGGATAACAGGAAGGGATTTAGTGACTTCCCGTTGTCCACTTTAACGGAGACAGCCAACGTGAACAACGGAATTTGCATTTGGGGACAAACAGGAACTACTGAACGGGAAGGGATTTTGTTATTTCCCGCTGTCCACGTTGACGTAGACAAAATAACGTGAACAACGGGAATAGACCATTTATCCGACATCTTCAACAATAATTGACATAGAAATTGAAATATTTCAGCCAATTTACACAAAACCATATTGAATTATATATTTGAACCTTTTACTCTGCTCATTAGTGAAAGTATGAAAATCCGTTTGGTAGTTTTTGAGTTTATCGCGTTCAGACAGACAGACACGGGAGACTTGTTTTTATAATATGTAGTGAAGTTAATCAATCACTTCAATACTTTGATTATATATCCAACTGTATTTTTTTTTATTCTCTAAGCTTCAATACATACATTATAAAACAAAGTCCAGTCAGGCATCTGAATTTTAAATACTAGCAAGCATCGAGCAACTTAGCTATCAAGCAATAAACTGGTATTTTACCCAATTTTCTCTAGAGCTACAGAACTATAAAAATGCTGTACAATTAAATTATAACACGACCTATCTCATTCACTTGGAAGCAAGTTTTTGCATGCTCACATAATTTGCTTATCCAAACCCGCGTTTCCCTTACATTTTGCGACGTGACCGGCTGGTATGGCTCTCAAGTCCTCCGTCATAAAAGCCGGTGACGTGGCCTTCCTTGTTGATATTCATGGCGGCCACGGGCCCGCCACTCAGCCCGACGTCAGCTAAATTGCTTTATTGCTCCGTCTATAGGTAAATATGAGCAACATACCGTCAGCTTTCAGTCGGAAAGAGGTTATTTATTGAAAGTAGTTTAAGGTTCTTTGCTGATCTTTGTATGTAGATAATTTATCTTGAAATAAAGTGTATCTCTAAATACCTATCAAATTAAGGCATAGGAATAGAAGCCGCATGGCTCGGCTCAGTACCTCCTTCCACCATAAATAGGTACCTATACGTCTACCCTCTATTCGTACGAAGCGTTTCGGTTCCACTTTAATAATGCGAACTGCTAAGGAGTGGAATTCCTGCCGTCATCTGTCTTTCCTGAAAACTACAATATTATATGTCTCATGTATGGCAAGAGTGAATAGGTGCCTTCTAGAGATACGTGCTCCATCGTCGGCCGCATCGTCACTTACCAACAGGTGAAATCGCGGTTGAATGAAGTCAGCCATTGATACAAAATAAAAAAGTTCACTGCTAGACATAGGCCATAGAATGTCTCGATGAACCGTCCTGAGCCGCCTCCATCCACAGACTTCCTGCAACGTTTCGGTTTTGGTGCGAAATTCAAATTTTATTGTGTATTTTGTTAATCACACACAGCTCATCAACACATCTTGAGATAGCGAAACTGGATTTTGCGGAAACTACTTGAAACTACTGTATGTTTTGATTGATAGTAGGTATCTCAGAAATATCATTAGCTGCGAATATCATTCAAGGATTTCCAAAGTGTTTTTTTTTTAATTGACATTTGTAGCCTTTAACTAATGTCATTTATGAGACACTTCCAATAAAAATAGGCGTCTTGGTCTCTATAGATTCCGCAAAATCTGGTTTCGCTATCTCAAAATGTGTTGATGTTGTTGTATCAACAAAAACCACAATAAAATTTGAATTTCGCGCCGCAATTTAAACGTTCCAGATAAAAAAAGTCATGGAGTCGTAAACTTCGTCATCCGGTGTGTACACAACCTTTCCAATAATCATTTTACTCCACTAAATAAATTGTATCCATTAAAAGTATGATTCCTACAGTAACCATCGCCCTCAGTACAAGTCGACAATATCACCACGAAGTCTTCAATGTCCATTTAAAAAGCGAACAAAGAATAATTCCCGTTATCAAAGCTTTTCATTGTCTATTAGAAACGAGGCCTCATACATCATCTATGAGATGAAAGGATAAGTAGGTTATATGTAACTACTGAACACTTGGTCACGAATATCATCATTTAAAATTGTATTCTAGTTACTGGAATATACATAGGTTCATAGGCAGAGGGTACCGCTTAACATCAGGTGGGCCGAGCCATCTGCTTGATCTGTCATAACAAGATGTATAAAAAAATATAGCCGTGGTGTGTCCGTCTTAAGAATAGACCCCTCCGTCTCCTCCCGTGGATGTTGTAAAAGCCGACTAAGGGATTACCCGGACTTGTTGATAAGATTCGTTGGTATGAGATTTGTCCTGGCTGAATATTATTACTGGAAGAAAGCGTTAGCAGAGTCAGTCGTGGGAAGCAATGGCGGCGATAACCTCACCACTTGTCACGTCTATAATCCATGACGGTGCAACCCACGGCGAAAAGAAGCCCATTGAGGCTCTGCGTATCCCTAAGGGGAAAAAGGTGTGTGTCTATGTATGTATGTATGTATGTTTTATATTTTAGCCAACTACGGCAAAGACAAAAGCAAGGTTTATGTTTTGTGCAGTCTATGTATGTCATGTTTGTATGTCCACTGTAGCGCCTAAACTACCCATTACATTTGGATGAATGCGGTTTCAATCGATTCGTCATTGATTAGTCTGGTTAACATATTTTCTAAGAACAAAATCAGACTGTTACAGCCAAAAAAAGGGGTCTCCGTTTTTTGATGTGTAGGTACTGAATTTGAAAATGCAAATTCCATTGAAAATCACTGATGTAGTTGTGAGTTGTATAAAATAGGAAAGCCCCCTTCTAAGTTCGCATATTGTTACGGGCAATTACGGAACCCTACCTACTATAAATTAATGTGTGACCCTACAATGAGCGTGGTCCAACACGCACTTGGCCGCTTTTATTTTTATATTAATGTTTTTTTGTGTATGTAGCAACTGCCATCAATTTAATTATCGTCAGTCTATTATGAAAGAGCCTGTATAGCTTTTGGTAACACGCTCTATAAGGCCGCTTGGCTTCAAGCTACACATTTATTCTGTCGTAGCGGTGGTGGAAGGCTTCGACCAAAGTAAAAAGTATGGACGGCCTTACCTATACAAAACGTCCGTGAAAAATAAGTCTAAATTTGTATTTTCCAGTGTCACTCGTTGCCGTGACAAAGACTGACTGAAGCGTAGTGTGTGCGTTCACTCACTACTATAGGAGCTTCAAAACTATCTTTTACTAGGCCCGTCCATACTTGAAAGTATATATTTTTGATACTCGGGTAACCTGAACTACCGCTGTTTACGTGGACATTGAAAATCACTACCAAAGTATTTGCGCATTATTTATTGTACAGAACGTTCATTTCGTTTACTGGAGTAGATAAACTTGTGGACGTATTCAGGATGAATGGAGATGCATTAAAATATCTACAGTAGGGAATCCTATATAGAAAACTTCGGATGTGCTATCGTAAAGCTCAACCAACACAAAATAACTAAAGCAAAATTTAAGACTCATTTGACCTATAAGGAACTAATTTGACGATCTCTGTGGCGCGGCGGGCGAAGGTTGGTCTGCAATGCAGGAGGTTGCGGGTTCGATTCCCGCCTCGGAACAAATATTTGTGCGATCGCAGATCATTGTTCAGGATGTTCTGGGTATTTTCTATGTATAATAAAAAATATCTATCTATATCAGTTATCTAGTACCCATAACACAAGCTCTGCTTAGCTTGGGGCTAGATAATGTTGTGTGAACTGTGTTCAGTATTATTTATTTATTTATTTTATAATAATAATAACAGACAAAATAACTTATTTTTCGACACAGACCGGTTCAGAAATGCAGGACTAACTTAAAACCTACATTGTGCAAGACTGGTGCCTGCGATAGTTTTGATAAAACCTGTGTTGCAAGTCATCAGGGCCCCCACTCTACAGTATTCATATGGAGTCAATACAAAAGCATCTTTAACTTTTTATACTACTTGAATGACGGAACTAGCAGATGGCCCACCTGATGTTAAACGGTAACCTCTGCCTATGAACAAAGCATTACCACATAGGCCTTACATCTTAAGGCCTGGTTTCCACCCAAGCGGAGACGAGAGGAGATGAGTTTGATAACCAATCAGATTTCGTTATGTCCACATCCCCTCTCCGCTTAGCTTCGGTGGAAATGAATCAAGTGAGAGGAGAGGATATGTCTCATTTTTAGGGTTCCGTACCCAAAGGGTAAACCCCTAAGACCCGTTTACCCTTTGGGGGAAACACCTATTACTAAGACTTCACTGTGCGTCCGTCTGTCTGTCTGTCACTAGGCTGTATCTCATGATCCGTGATAGTTAGACAGTTAAAATTTTCACAGATGATGTATTTCTGTTGCCACTATAACAACAAATACTAAAAAACGGAATAAAATAAATATTTAAACGTGTTTTTTTGTCATTTTTATAGATAATGGTACGGAACCCTTCGTGCGAGAGTCCGACTCCCACTTTTCCGGTTTTTTGTTTTACATATTTTTATTTACAGAATAGGGGTATTCATTCCCGCTTGTTTCTTTGAAGGGGTAGGCTTCTGCCGTCTTTATTAATAAATCGGAAAGCCCAAAAGGAGACCTTTTGGGATTTTTCGAACCAATAATATAGACGCTTTACGAACCTCACAAACTTCGCTGTCATTTCATAAGAATATTTACTCAGGAACGCTAATGCAACGCTTAATGAAAGGTACTGTTTGGTCGTCCCTTTTCCCAATAAAAGGTCCCCCATTTACAAACACCGAGTCCGTCCGCGTGTGGTTTTATTTCACCCAAACAGAAAACTATCAGGTGCTCACGCGAACTTGCAATCATCGCGCTATAAGACTATGTGAATGCAGTAAATCGAAACGCTCGGAAACTCAGCCTAACATGGAAACACGATAAGTGATCTTTCATTATTTCATGAGTTTGATTTATTGGTTTCCATAAGGTATTCCGTCCACGACGCGACGTTGAGTTTGTTCGGCGTCTGTAAGTAATTCTTCTTCTTCTTCTTCATATAATAGCTTCCAAACAATTTCACCAATGTGAAGTGATATTCTAGTTTCTGAGGAATACTCCAAACAATTGCGCCAATGTCAAATAGTAATAAAATTTGTCAAGTCATCAAGATATTCTGAAGCTATTAATTATGTCAGTTGACATTGTCTAAATTGTTGCAAATATTACAACAATATTACGTTACGTTATTGTTACGTTAATAATTTTTGACGATTTTATATTTTGAATTTTTGATTTTTGTTAAATTATAAATGAATGACTATAAATTACTATTATGACTATAATGCACAGACGCCATTACCTAAGATAAGAAGATTCTCCATCAAGTCCGTCAGTGTGCACCCAGTTTATATGGTGGCAGAAATACCAAGTTTTGGAGGACAAAACCTCCAATCTGAAAAGACACGCAATACACTTATACATTGTGCTCTTTATCTAAGTTACACTGGTAAAGATGGCACCAAAATTACAGGAAGTTACTCGAAAAAAATGCCTGATTGAGTTCACGCAACAATTTTATACCTATAGGTACCTACATTGATAGTTACCTACATTGATAGGTACTGACATTGATAGGTACCTACATTGATAGGTACCTACATTGATAGGTACCTACATTGATAGGTACTGACATTGATAGGTACCTACATTGATAGGTACCTACATTGATAGGTACCTACATTGATAGGTACCTACTTTGATAAGTACCTACATTGATAGGTACCTACATGTCTGGAAAACTTTTAGGACTTTAACCTAATCTTGCATAGCTCTAATACATGCAACACTAAAGTATAAACTTATAGCCAAAGTGTAAACTTTATTGGCGACCCTTATGGCGCGGCGGGCGAGTAGCCGGCTGAGATGCGAGAGTTTGCTGGTTCGATTCCCGCTGGGAAATAAATGTTTGTATGATCTTCAAATATTTGTCCGGGTTGGGTGTTGTGATACCATGGTACTAGTAGTTCACTCGTGATACCCACGATAGGATCCTATTGTAGAATCAGGACTTCATAATGTACCTTACGTGACTGTTAACATAAGAAAAACAAACTGGGTGTGTCTTTGTTCAGGAAAAACTACCTAAAATACTTTAAGTAACTTTTTCTTCTCCATATACGTTTTGTGCACCTACATAAATGTATCCACAATACACAAAGAAGTAAAGAAAATGCAGAAATGTAAATGAAAACGAATGAATGTAATGGAAATGTAGTAGAGAATGCTTCTTAGCATTCAGTTCAACTATGTACATTGTTTGTTTTGTGCAATAAAGAATATTCTATTCTATTCTATTCTAAAATAGTTCTCCATTAGTTAGATTTTATTTCTGATCGATTTAGCCATACCGAAACGGTTCCACGATCGGATTGGATGACGTTGGATACAAACATAGTACCTACAACTTAAACAATTACAAATTCACTCTGAAAATACCAGTCTCATTTTCCATAATCGAGGTCAAGCTAACAATAAGTAGCGGCGACGGAAACTTTGGCTGTTTGTTTGTTTATTAAAACAGTGAGAAAAGCACTAAAAGTTAGTAACTTTGACATTTTCGTTATTTGCAATTTCATTGAGCCGGCCCTCCAACAAGTCTGTTTCACTCCTAATCATCTCTCAATGTAAAATGGGCTTTGTTGTGCTGACCTTAGATTCACCAAGGCTCAAATGCGAGCTATGAGGGGTTTTTACGGCCGTTTCACATCATGCTTAGGTCCTTGAAAATAGATGGCGCCAGCTCTGTACTTAACTGTCAAAATAAAGTGAAATGTCAAAGTCAACAACGTAGTGATATATTTTCGTGGTATTTTGGTAATATCACACAAAAGCACAGACAATGCATTTGTTGCAGACAAATCGAACTACTTGTTTTATTAATTATAAAAGCCCTCATTAGAACTGTCTGGTATAGTATTATTTTATCTGTGGAACTGTAAAATATACGGCGGGATTCTTTCATAGTTGTCACCAAAGTCTTCCCAATAACACTAGAATGTCACGCTCTATGACTCGAGTGACTGTGGCGAGGAGTGCGAGTAGCTGAATGGTTTCTGATGGATCCCTTGGCTATGATCCCGTGGCCTATGATCGTCCAGTTCGATCACTTAAAATTTTCAGGCAACTTTCAAATTGGCTGGCTGATCCGCAAGAGGTGTGGATTCGAATCTCATGCGGGATAAATGCTTACGTGATCCGTAAATATTTGTACAGGTATGTGTGTTGTGGTACCATGGCACAGAATACCTACCATGGTATGCTCGTAGTTCCTGATAACCACGATTCAGTGGATTCTAATATGGGAGACTATGTATGTGACTGTTGGATGTGTTATCCCGCTAATATTATAAATGTCAAAGTCACATCAAACATAGTTGGATGCTTGGATGTTTGTTACTCAATCACGCCAAAACGGCTGATACGATTTCTGTGAAATTCGGTAAACACATAGAATACGACAGGATAGACTACTTTTAAAATGCGAGCAAAGACGTGGGCGGACACTAGTGTAGTATAAATCAAGCCCGTTACTGGATAGCCCTATAGGCCCTATAGCCCTATAGCCTATAGGCTACATTATTAGGTAGGTTATACTAAGCAATTTCGAAATGACGGATTGGAGGTAAGCTTTTACAGTCAGAACCATCACGGCGTAAGCCTTACTCGCACTTGTCCGTTTTATTTAGTATCACCGCAGTGAAATTTCATTACAATGGTGCCCGTAGGTACTATTATTTGGGCTGTGCCGCCACGTCATGTTTATGTTTATCTTACAAAACTTGCGCCATAGTCATTATATCTATATCTTGAGGAACCTCGAAGTTAAACAATTATGCGTTTATTAAATCATTATTTTGCCCCTCGAAGTTTGTTTTGAGCCATCAACAACAACATTTTCCCTAAGTTGCTTTCGGTAGGTAGATATAATATTCACCTACTAGCGAGAGTAATAGGAGAAATAAAAATTAACACGAATATACTCAAACGAATAAAGAAGGTCTTTTATGGGGAATTCTGGACGGTTCTATTATAAACTTCCAGAAAGTGCATCCAAACTTCATTTTCGAAGATTTAATTAAATCCAACACTCTAGCTATATGGCTATATGAATGTTAACGCCTGATCTGACATGGCCTGTGGTCGCTCTGCCCCTAACTAAAACTGTCAATTTGTAATATGGTCTTTATTTATAAGTATGTATATCAAGCGTAGCGTGTGCTGCATTATCAAATTTTGCTGATTCTCTTTACATCTTATGGACTTTTAAATACCTATGGTTTTTAAGTACCTCCTTTTCTTTGAATCAACTTCTCCTTGTTTTCGAGGCACCACACAGGCACTCCCACTCGACGACGACGACGACGACGAGTAAGAAAGCTCTTCAAGAACATTTGCTAGTCTCGCTAGCGTCCCGAAAATGTTAATTATTCGTGCTTAGACCACATATTTAATATAATCGTGTCTCAATGAAAAATCTTCGTCACGAACATTTTTATGATTTCAAATGACGCCTAAAACCGGACGAGTCTAAATGCGTTGAACGTTTTTGGGTTGAAAAAAGAAGCACCCGTCGCTTTAATAAAAGCCGTAAAGTAACTACATTTTAATCTAAATCCAGGCGATCAGATAAGTGCCGTTCTGCGAGGCATTGTCACAGCTGGATGAAGGTCCGACGCTCTTGCCAAATATGTCGGGGTAGATAGCGTCTTCGTCGAGGGCTGTCAGATAGGACAGTGTTAAAAGACCGGATATTTTTTTAGCTACTTGAATAACGTAACAAGCAGATGGCCCACCTGATGTTAAGCGGTAACCTCAGTCTTTAACAATGCATTGTCTCATAGGTCACGTCCACCTAGGACGCACCCTATATGGTATTTTATTTTATTTTATTTTATTTATTGGATTTACAAAACAGATTACAATCAACTTAGCTTAAACTTACATGCATATTTAGTTCTATTCTAGATTCGTAATAAAATATGTAAACACGACTAAGTCACAGTGTTGCATAGTTATAAATTAAATTACCCTAAAAAACCGGGAACCGAAAAGATAATTAAACATTGTTTTTATTTAAATATAATACCAAGATTCTGTAGATACATCGCTTAAACCTGTTGGTATTGGGGTCAAATACATTTAGCCATCAACAGAGGCCAACTCGTTATACAGACGACACATTCGAGGAAGAGGATTATTAAATGAGGTGTTGTTTTATATATTTTCAATGCAAAAATCCGAGATTTGCGAGTCACGTAAGTTATATTTATGTTATAAAAGCGGCGTTATGTTATTTGGCGGGAGTATTGCACTGCTCCCGCCACTCTGAGACATAAAGATGAAAAGTCTCATGTGCCTGTAATTTCATCTAACTCTAATTGTGCGCGTTCGTAGTAACTGGCGTTTAAACTGTTCTACATACTTTATCTAGCCAAACCCTGAAAGTAGACTTGGACACAAAAAGTGCCCGAACCAAAAGAGAAAAAAATGCATAAAAGAAACAATTCTGTCAAGTTTTATCCATCGATTGCTGCTTTATTACTGAACATATAAGATGACTTTGAAACATTTTATTTAACACGACGATGGTGTATGAAATTCCATCGTTGAGTTATTAGAAAGTCTTTGAGCCAAGCATAAGGTTTTAAGTCGCACAAAACCCGAATAATAATTTATTCGTTTTTTAACTTAATTGGGTTCAGGCTTCGATCAAGAATTTCAGGATATCAATATTTTCTTGAACAAAACAAGCATACATTATGCATCTTGATTAGACCGAAACGACGATATTTCATTGCAAAAACAAATAAAGAAATCTTGAATTAATCTACAACGTCTATAGTGTAGATATAACAATAACATCACCCGCCCCTATACTACAATTTTCATAAGTACAGATGACGATATCAAGTCAACTTTAGATGTCTTGCAATACAGCTGACTCTAAAACAGCAGACTAGAGAGTAAGAAGGGAGGTACATGTCATCGTAGATAGAATGGCTTTACAACGCCGATAGTGCGACCGACGACGACGCGACATCAACGTCTTGCCCTCGCGTAAATAATTCTCCTTGTCCGGCTAAACCCTAGAGTCTGGCAGCACTACTCCCTGCGATTTACTGCTGAAATTCTGTCACACTGTACTGCCGCACCGACTTGAATAACCTACACAAGCTATTTGTAGTTGGATTGTTGATTTATTCGCCGGCGAATCGGTTGGAGATTTCGTGTTATTGAGCAATATTTCTCCATCAGTTTTGCAGTGCAGTCGTATTTGTTTTATGTAGACTCATGTATTATAAATTATTGACAGATAATGGCAAAAATAATCTTCATGATCTTGAAAATGCTCGTAAAAATCTGCAATATTTTATGTTCGTATATTAAGTAGATGTTTTATTTTGAAATTAAATTTGGTTTTGCCTTGTCTATGTAGGTATACGTTTAAAAAATGGCGGATTTCCACTCCATTCTACGCATAAGGTGATAAGTAAGTAACCCATAATTAGAAGTGCAGTGCGTTTTAAAAGAAACATAGGTAGATCGATTTCAAGACCAATGAGGAGTTTTCCAAGTGCCATTGTCAGTTTAGTTATTTCATCGTCAAGAGATGGCACTCGCGTAACTTTTGGGTTTTACCTACTTTTTAAATTTTACCATGGCAGTGGAGAACTTCGTTCAGCCAAAGTAAATAGTTTAAAAAAATACAAAATCCTGTAAAATTATGTAATAACTAGATGACCCGCGCGCGACTTCGTCCGCGCATAGTTTGGAAAAATTACCGGCGCGGCGTGCAGACAACAATTTAAACATCAACAACCACCCCGTGAAACGACTTTTGAAACGACACCACACTCAAGTTTTTCAATTTGGGGGTCCGTCCCTACTTTCTCCCGTCAGTAGAGCCGTCTCTCCTCTGAAGTCAGCAGGAAAATGTAGGGTTCAATGCATGCTCTGAAGCGCATGTAAAATTTTCTACCATTTTCCACTAAAGTAACTCTTGTAAACTCTATCCTACTTCCTATCCTAGATTATGCAGACGTGTGTTATCCCGACGCTACCGAAGAACAGCTTACAAACTTGAGCGGTTGTTGAATCTCTGCATCAGGTACATTTATGGTCTACGTAAGTACGACCACATTTCACACTACCTCTCACAGTTAAAATGGCTCAAAATTCGATATCGTCGGGATACACACTTACTCTGTCTCTTTTACAACATCCTCCACAATCCTCTTTCTCCAAACTATTTAAAAGAACGTTTCCCTCCCCTTTTTTCTCCTGACCATCTATCTCGATCCTCTCAACATCTTCTACTCATGACCCCTGCCCATAGGACCTCTTTTTACTCATACTCTTTTACGGTCACTTCGATCCGCTTGTGGAACTCTCCAGTAGAAGTTAGGAAAGCCGCTTCCATGGGAGTCTTCAAGTCCAAACTGTACCAATACTTTTTGTCATTGCAAAATGTCCAACAAAATTGAGCTTATGTTATTTATTGAATTATTTTATCAATATTATATTATGCTAGGTATTTATATAACTAGTTATTTAGAGTAGGTATTTAATTATGTTTATCATTTAATCTCAACCTATAATTAATTTTAATAGCACTACCACCCACTCTACATTACACAAAGGTTAGCTGGAAGAAAATGCTAATTAGCATTAAGTTCGCCTATGTACTGCTTTTTGTCTTGTGCAATAAAGTATTTTCTATCTATCTATCTATCTATCCCATTTGACCCTTGAGGTCCTGAAAATATTTTGATTTCAACAACGACACAGTGAAATGACGTTTGAAACGACACCATACTCAAGTTTTTCAATTTAGGGGTCCCATTTGAACCTTGAGGTCCTGAAAATATTTTGATTTCAACAACGACACCGTGAAACGACCTTTGAAACGACACCCTACTCAAGTTTTTCAATTTAGGGGTCCCATTTGAACCTTGAGGTCCTGAAAATATTTTGATCTCAATGACAACACTGTGAAACTAACTTTTAAATAGTCAAAATACGCTGAAATCTGGCTAAAACGTAAGGTGTATTTATTTACATACAAAACGTTCCCGTGGCTTTTTTCAGCAAAACTTTCAGGTACTGCTGAAACTTATTATTGTTATTTTTATATAAGGGATCTACCTATTAAATTTCTAGTATCTACTACCAACGGTTTCCGAAATACGAAGCATTTTAGTTTTACATTAAAAGCCGTTTTGGACCCCTTACAGGGTGAATTTTCCAAAATCCTTTCTTAGTACACCCCTACACCCAAAAATGAAAACATTCTCCAAATTTCATGTATCTAGGTCCAGCGGTTTAGGCTGTGCGCTGTGTAACGCAAAGTGTATACATTAAAAGCCCTTTATGGACCCCTAAGGGAGCGAATTTTCCAAATTCCTTTTTAAGTACACTTTTACACCCTAAAAGGACTACACTCTCCAAGTTTCTACGACCAGCGGTTTAGGCTGTGCGTTGTAAAAAATAAAGTTTTTTTTTTTTTTTCAAAGAAAACGTTCTCCTGCCATTTTTCAGGAAAATTTCAGGTATCGCTGAAATACGTGTTTGTTAATTTTATTTGAGGAATCTCCATGTAAAATTTCATGGTTCTACTACTAACGGTTTCCGAATAATGAACATTTTTGTTTTACGTTAGAACCGCATTTAGAACCCCTTAGCATGCGAATTTTCAAAATTCCTTTCTTAATACAACCCTACGCATCGAGACAAACACACCCTCCAAATTTCAAGTCTGTATGACCAGCGGTTTAGGCTGTGCATTGGACCTCGGTCAGTCAGTCAGTCAGTCAGGACAAAGCCTTTTATATATTAGATTAATATCTTTTGAAATATTTACTGTTCCGAAACAATCGGCAACGCCATCTAGCGAGAGATAAATAATGCTTAAATGACACTAGGAAAACTCCTCAGTCAATTCGATAGTCAGTGTAGCGCTTGCAACAAAGGCACAACGACAGATTTCATATCTATATTGGTTTTTAATATTTATTTCGCTTCCAAGTAACAGAAATATTGTGTTTGTTAGTAGAGCAACTGTTTCAAATCAATTGCCAAAAAGAATCACTCGTAATTAAAATTATAACACTCTGAGCACCTAAATTCCTAATCCTCTCCTGTATTCTCAACTATCCCTGCAACTCTCACTACGTTCCACAGTAAATTCACGCGTCGCCTCATTATTTCCGCTTCGACTCGGCCACCATTCGAAGAAAAACTTTACAACTGTACAATTTCATTCTGGCGGCTTTTTTTGTTGTCGTACTAGAAAATATGAAAAACCACAATTAAACCAACTGCTTTAGATCTTAAACTCCGAGGTATTTTATATTTACACCTATCCCTTCTAGGCTGGAACAATAGAGTCAACATTTCTTGATCAATATTGACTTTAAATTGGCTGGTACGTAGTAACCTATACGAAGTAGAAGCAATTATAGGCTAGTTTAATAAATGGCCGCGATAAGCTCACCACTTGTCACGTCGATATTCCACGATAGTGCAAGCCACTGTGAAAAGAGGCCCATTGAGGCTTTGCCTACCCTTTCGGGGAAAAAGGCGTGTGTCTATGTATGTATGTATTAATAAATCGAACTTACCTCTGAGGTCTTGAGTGAACCAAAAACTAAGTTTTTAGATGGCTTTGAAATTGGAATGCTATGAAAATGGGTTTGATTTACTAATACCACAGTGTAAAAACATACAGTGGTGCAACGCCTTTGCTGTTTACGTAAAACCCAACAACGGAAGACACTGACCACAGTGCCTATATAGGGCTGTCACAGTTTCATGCCCGGCTACTTTAGTGAGGCCAGGTGTGGCGCACTCCGCGCTTAGGTATGAAGCTACAAGTACCTGAGCCGCCACTCTCGAGTGGTCCATTCAATAAGGTGTTTCGTGCGCGTTCGACCTGACGCGCGCCCGCGCGCCTTACGCTAACAAAAAAGTAATTTTCGATTATGGCCAAAAAGAACTGCATAGCTTAGGGGTGCTTAAATACCAACAAAAATGTCGCCATTACATTCTTCAGTCTTCCTACGGATATCGAAAGGTGCATACATAATATTATTTATCGAGTTACAAGGATATATAAGTAGAGGCCAAATTTATTACTCCTACTTACTAAAAACAAGCATAAGCCCTGAAAGACTTGTCCCGAGCTGCTAACTTCGTGTTGTATGCAGTTCGGGCCCGCACTTCCTGGCCCTCACCCCGGTCGCCCTGCGCACGATTGCCCTGTCTTGATGTCTGGTTTGGACGACTGTACCTATGGATCTATAGACTGTGCTGATACGGAGTTACGGAGTTTTGTTAGTAGTAGAGCTTATTATTAGTAGTAGAGTAGTAGAGACCATACCTATTTCTGCCACAAAGTAGTAGTGCTCGCATTGCTGTGTTCCGGTTTGAAGGGTATGTATGGGTGCCGGTGAAATTACAGGCACATGAGACTTTTCATCTTTATGTCTCAGGGTGGCGGGAGCAGTGCAATGCCACATAGGGTGCGTCCTTGGTGGGCGTGACCTATGAGGCATTTCATTGTTAAAGGCAGAGGTTACCGCTTAACATAAGGTGGGCTATCAGTCTGTTCCGTCATTAACAAAGCTAAAAAAAAAAGAAGTTATTCCAGATTGACCCCATAGACTATTGGGACGAATAAAAACCATGCAAATTAAATAGTGTTCTAATTCCGCCCTGACCCGAATACGGCTTTTATCTAACCTCAATTTAGTATAGTTGGATACAAAATTGCTTTTGTATATAAATATGGTGCTAAGTGAACTATTAAAAAACTAGGATTGATTAAATTAATGGCCATAGTGAGAGTTTTTTCGATCAGGGCCCTGCCCTCTTAAATAAATGTTATTAAAAATGCATGAGTATTTAGAATTTTACTAAAAGTTAAGTTTAAGCGTTGCTTTGCTTAGCACGAGCAATTAAGATCCGCATATGAGACTGTTAAAATGTTTTCCTTTTTCAAACGAGTAAGCTTTAATGTTTTAGGCTTGGGCGAGGAATTTAATCACTCAAGTAAAACTCCAGTAAATATGATTGCTGTAGAACACTGTTTTATTATTTTATACAAAGTAGGTAATGTCCCTACTGTGCCTACTTTTCAGCCGTGGTATTTTCAGTCTAAAAATAGACCTCTCTGTTTCCTCCCGTGGATGTAGTAAAAGCCTAACAACGGGATAATACTAGGGATGAGGCGGTAACATCCACATAGGTACTTAAGACCAATCGCGACCATCGTCAAACGAGGCGATTATGCCAAATCCCTCCGTTGTATTCTATGAGGGAATGCCTCATCCTGCAGTCTGGTGACGACTATGATGATGAAGATGATGATGATGATGATGATGATGATGATAATGATGATGAGGATGATGATAATGATGATGATGATGGTGATAATAATGATGATGATGATGATGATGATGATTATGATGATGATGGTGATAATAATGATGATGATGAAGATGATGACTGTACAGTACCGGCATCCTATGCAGTAATTTCTGCCAGGTGCACTTTTGCCAAGTACATACTAAAGCTCTGTTCCATAGCTACTTATAAGTTTATAGCACTCTCGAATCAACTGCGAGTCCATCACTACAGCTCGTTCACCGTAAGATGGCACCTGCGTTATACTCTTAGTCTGTGCCTTGGGAATAGTGCCAATCATAGAAAAATTTGTACGCCATGGCAGGTGCCATCTTACGGTGAACCATGGAGGTATAATAGTATGGAGTGAGTGGTAAAATAGCATAGAGTGTTCCTTCTTACTCCTATCCTAGAAGATAGCTTGCTATGCTATTTTATAGAGAAACAAATATATTGTCACACGACAGTCGTTTTTCTGTTCCGTACCCTGAATATTGGCACCATGCATATACATCTTCCTAGATTGTTACCATGAATGTAGCAGTAATTTGACATTCGGCCTGGTACGAGTTACACAAGTAAAAACAGATAGATATATGCGTTTCTCATTCCAACACATGAATACATTCATATAAAAGAATAAGACTGGTATAATCGATACCGTTTCGTTTTTAGCCTTAGTTCCATGCCTTTAGTCCATCTTCCTAGCGGTGAACAGTCTGTATTCACAAATATTTGAAAAAGACCTCTAGGAAGCCAAAAGATTTAGTATAGACATATGCGACATACTTTCAGTCGATTCGATAGAGCTTGAAAGTCGTGCTAAGCGTACCCTTTTAGTGTTATTGGTAAACGCTTGGGAATACTATATACCTACAGAGAAACGTTTTATAATTAAGGAAAAGGCCGATTCTAATCTCACCACTAGTATGCAAACTCATAAAAAAATATTGAGATAACAACTTCTGGGAACAGTACGAAGGTAATTAGTTCCTTCACCTGAAAACTCCTAAGATTTTAATTACCGGATAAACTTTATAAACTTGGGTAAACACTTTGTCACTTTGATAGGCGATAATAGACCCTAAACTGCAATATAGACCTATCTTAGAAAGCCTATTTCTCCTGAACGGATGGCACAAATAACTTAAAAAAAAACATTTAGTATGTAAAACATAGTTAAGAATGAAGTTACTTAAGTTACGTAAGTTTACTTTTTTAATTTGCTGTTGCTTTTATTAAGAAATAAATCAAAAGTTTCCTATGGTTTACACAAAAAAAGCCTAAGTACTGCTTCCAAACGTCTAACTATTCGGATACGGAAGGTTTTCGGATGCTGTTTTAATGATTCTTTCACAATTTTAAAGACAATTTATAGGTTTATAAAAAAATAGTTTATATTTTTTAAATAGTCATTTACTTGGGTTGGGACAGTTGCGGTTTTTCGTGATTTTGCGTTTTCGCAGGAAAACGGTGGATGGAGGGAGCTCAATACCGTTTGTCATGGCATTCTATGAGAGAGACCTATGTCCATCAGTGGAATAATATGGGTTAATGAGGATGACGATGAACAAACTGATTATGCTTGATGAACTCGGCATCATACCAAAGTTAATTTATCATAACACCCGACAGTCATATGCATAACATAGTTCTGGATACACTAGAATTCCCTGAGTCGTGGGCATTCGATAGCTTCAGGGGCAATTATGCGAGTGACGCTCACATTTATCCTTTCCTCTGTTTTAATGCGAGGATGTAAGATGAATACAAAGCAGCGTATAAATGAAGTGAAGTGCAGAGCAGAATCCTGTTTTCGTTTTATAAGAAACTAGTGGAATGCCCGCGACTTCATCCGCGTGTACTTTTCCATACAAACTTTAATACCGCGCTGCGCTCGGAATTTATTACTTAGTGCACCCCTAGACCACAAAATAATCGTACTCTCCAAATTTCAGGTCTCTAGGACTTACAGTTTAGGCTGTGTGTTGATAGTCAGTCAGTCAGTCAGTCAGTCAGTCTGTCTGTCAGTCACTCAGACAGTCAGTCTGTCTGTCAGTCAGTCAGTCAGTCTGTCAGTCAGTCAGTCAGTCACGCAACGATTTTATATATAATGATTTTAAGCATATAGAAATATAAAAATATATATTTGGATTTTATTCTTCTTTAAAAATAATTAGGTCTATTAAGGTAGTTAATTTCAAATAGTTCACGGTGAGGTTTTGATGATTTACAGGTTGCATAAGCACGCAGATTTATGGCAAACCTAGAAGGTAGGTATATTAGCTTTTAGTGCTGCATTGCTCATACCTTAGTTTACCTATCGTAATACCCATCCATCTACGGACACATCGTCACTTACCAACAAGTGAGATCGAGGTCAAAATTAATAAAGGTCTATCAATATTTTAAAAAAAATGCATAGAAAAATCAAGATGCAGTCTATCTACACGATTTTAATTTTGTCGTAACTCGAAATACAAGCGATAACTGCTTTAAAATTCAGTTACTAGATTCCATCCGGACTACAGAAGTACACAAGTACCCGGACAAACATATTATGCCACCCGGACATACGTTGCAAGTGTAAAAATAAGGCTTTAATACGAGTACAATAACAAGAAATAATTCCTACTCAGAGTATTGAGAAGTTGGTAATGGCAGAGGATATCAGGGGGCCGTTTATTAGAATCCAATGGAGCATTCAAACTAGATCAAAGAAAATAACTTTACAATAAAAGTCGATAAAAGATCGAACTTTTCGAATAAAGATCTCTGCTTCGACACAGATGACCTAATTTTTCATTTTCTGAAGTTCCTTTCATGAGAAAGTTTGCTTTTAATAGAAACTACTTTACCCGTTCACTGTTCTAGTTTAAAACGCTAGCATGTTTCCACCATTTGGATCGAATGTTCTATTATACTACTTGGATGACGAAACAAGCAGATGGCCCACCTGATGTTAAGCGGTAACCTCTGCCTATGAACAGTGCATTAACTCATAGGTCACGTCCACCTAGAACGCACCCTATGTGGCATTGCACTGCACCCGCCACCCTGAGACATAAAGATGAAAAGTCTCATGTGCATGTAATTTCAATTAATGGATGTAATTGGCGTAGATGACATGATCCGTGAGGAAACTGGCATATCCTAGAACTAAATATTTGAGGACATGTGACATGGGCTCTCAGGGGTCAACTGGAGCCCAAAGGTCAGCCCGCAGGCTCAGTTGACCACTTTCAGTTTTTTCGTGATCGACTCGTCCCATGGTCTGTCTACTCGGCCCGCTGCTGATCTGATTCGTGGGGTCAGTTGACCACAAAAAGGGAGCATTTACCGAATCTCTTCACCCCATCGGTTATTTCTATTATTTATATTAATATTATTATTTATACACAGGCCCGTTTGATGCACTTGCCTCAGGCAAGTTCTTCTCTTGTACATCTTTTTTGTGAAAGAGTTTGTCTGGGGAAGTACTACCATCAAACCTATTTCTGCTGCAAAGCAGTAGTGCTCACATTGCTGTGTACCGGTTCGAAGGGTTTTGCCGGTGAAATTACAGGCATATGAGACTTTTCATTTTTAGTACAATGCCACGTAGGGCGCGTCCTAGGTGGACCGCTACCGCTATTGGCTTGTAGGCATCTGCTTGTTCTGTCATTCAAATCAAATAAAAAAAGGAATGAGCTCAGTGTGTCAAATCCGTACAATGATATTTCCTTGCACCCGTTGCATATTTTTGTCCTGTCTACGAATCCGAAATAACAGACGTTTCAAAACGTCAAACACGCAGAATGACCAAGACAGAACCAGTCACCCTTATGAAGAATCTGCTGTGGGAAAAAAACGTTCTCTTTGACTAACTGTTGAGGCGCAAACAACAACTAAATTCCGTCACTCATTAAAGTTCAGGTGCGTTAGAAAGTGACAGAATAGCGCTCGCAGAACGAAAAGCAAGTTAAAATCACAAAAAACAATTATTTGAAAAACCGTCGCATCGCAGAATCATACGTTCAACTTGAAGAAAGTCTTTGCCGATATTTAGGTAAAAGAAAAAGTACAAAATTCTGAGTCGTTAGAAGTTGAATCAAATGTTCAGTCGAAAACAGCTGGACTTTGTTATTTTTTTTCACATAATTAATGAACAGGTAGAACATTTTTGTACATTCACTTTTAAATACGTATTTTTTTTTTCAGCTAGTAATATTGACTCCTCTATCGAGGAGAAAGCCTCCAAATAAGATCATACAGCTGCTGTATATGCCTACGCCTTAGTGATCAGAAACACCTTCTAATCGTAGTTAATTTTGTACAAGGAAAATTAATATCCCGTTCTTCCTATTTTACGCCCACAAAAACCCTTTCAACATACCAGAAACATGATGGATCGTACATTATCGAGAATCACTGCAGAACGTTGGTAGACGAAAAAACTCGTGTCTTCGAGCGTCCATTTGGAACAAAAACTGAGGCGGAGCTTCCGACAAAAGGAAATTCAATAAGAGCGAATTTCCCGTGATTTACGACCACTATTTCCTCGTTAAGACTCGTTCGAGGTGTTCCGTACACAAGATTTCATTGTGTGAATTCTGATTATAGACAGAAAATTGTTTTATCTTTATTTCAAAAGCGAATACTTTTCTGGGAAGTTTTCTATCTCATGCAGGATTGTTGAGCAGATTTTTGATTCTGTTGATATAAGTATTTTGATTATAGAAAGAATAATACAACTAATACAAGGTATGTATAAAATACATATTAAATAGTTATGCTACCTGAAGACCGCTGCTAACGATCTAAAGGTAGGTATTATCATTAGAATCTTCGACCAAAATACTTTTTATTTTGGTCGAAGTTTAGAATTACAGAGTAGCCTTTGGATAAACTGTTTTGTCGTAGAAATATACATTTCCCTTAATTTGCACACCATGTCATCAAATCTCAATTTAGATAGCCTCTATGGGGCGATCGACGAGTAGCTGGCTGAGATGCGAGAGGTTACGGGTTTAATTCCCGCTGTTGGACAAATGTTTGTATGATCTGCAAATATTTGTTCCTGGTCTAGGTGTCGTACCTACCACGGTATTCGTATATAGTTCCTGATACCCACGCACGACACAGGGGATCTTAGTGTGGGATCAGGGCCATGCATGTGACTGTTCGGTGTTATGTACAAATTGAAATCTGGTGTCCAGAGGCCTTAAACAAAGTACCATTCTAAGGTAAGATCGCTTTTTAGCGATAAGACCGCCCATTGTACATTTGGTTTTTTATTTAGTTGTTATGTATTGATTTAACTAGTTTGTAAGGTGTGCAATAAAGTATTTTATCTACACTTAAATCGAAAAATTCGAATTACGAATTCAAAGACGGTTCTATACAGACGCACTTTATAGACGCATATACATAAAATTAAGAATAAAACTCATTATAGTACCACCAACTGTATCATAAAACTCATTATGGTACCGCTACCTTTTTTTTATTAATTCATTAAACTAGTCTATGGTTATAGCCTGAATATGAAAAAAAAGGCGCCCGCATGCGCAGTGCGAACTGTGAAAAAATGGCGCACGCATGCGTAGTTTGAACTTAATTTCCCGCGCTTCCCATAATTTTTTTTGCCGATCGTGTTATTGTATTCTACTTTGTTTAGTTTAAATTTTTCCTATATTGAAGATAAAGTAGTGTATGAAACTGCACATAACTTAGGTATTAAAACACTCGAGTCAACCTATTATCGCATTCGGCTTCGCCTCATGCGATAAACAGACTCTCGTGTTTTAATATCCCTTCTTATATGACAGTTGCATAAACTACTATTCATTAATTCATTCATTCATTCTAATAGCGATGACGCTAGCACAAACAAATTAGAGATACTACGCAGAAATACAGAAATACAATTTATTCGTAAAACCGATTTACATGTCAAAACATGTCACATAGTCTATGTAACTGTAGAAATTGAAATCATTTCGAGGTAAGGGCGGTTATTCTCTATGACCAAAACATGACATCTACATGACATCTCTATGATGACATAACGCGGGCTCGTTACGATATCTGCGTGGAATCATCGTTCAGAATAAATTGTGACGTCACACGTTTTTGTCAAGTAATCTATGGTCATAGCGAATAACAGCACTGCTCGGTTAAATAAAGTTAGCGAGACGCTAGCGTTGAGACGATAGCAAATGTCAAATGTGAAACACTCTAATTATTAAGATTCCTAGTCACTCCGATGTCATTGACCAATCCTTGAAATAACTATCCTAACATAACATAACATCCAACAGACACATACAATAACGTCTTACTAACGTTAGTTATTCGTGCTTACTCCAACAGGCTGCCAGGATTCGTCATTGTCTATCGTATCGCTGGTTCTTTCCTGGTAACCATACCTTATGTAGTTTTTTTCAACCAATCAACAGTCACAGTCAGGAATTCTTAATCCAATCTTTATTTCATCATCGCTATTGCACATGAAACTAAGCCGCCGGAATCAAATAACCAAGAAACGCTTCTCAATAACTTCGATTTCATTCCATCTCTGTCCCATCCAGATCTTTACAGATTTCTTTTACAGCTTTCGTAATAAAAACAGGTTGGATTGGCGAAAATGGAAATTGATGGTAAGGTCGAATCAAGCGCTGTTCCCTAAATATTTAACTCTGGGGTAACACGCAATAAAATAAACCCTTTTGACCCTGATCCTTAGTGGGCCTTAATGGCGGTTCCCAATACTAGAAATTGTCTAAAAGTGCGTTCTAAATTTAGTTTACATCTCTCATATTCGGTAAGTAGGTCCTTATTACCCCCAAACGGGGCTTGTAGGTTACCAATTAGCGCTCTAGGGTAATAATGTAGCTAGAAAAGCCCTAGGGCGGTAATTAATTTAAAAAAAACTTCACTCTTTAAAAAAATTCGCGTGCATCTAACCATCATACTGGCAATAGACATCATGCATTCAGCCCAATGACAAAAGAGGTCGCTTCGCTATTCAGCCTTGTCTTCGTATGAGTATAATAGTCATCATTTTAAATATCGAACGGAGAAAATCAATTTCGTTTATGAAAAAAATAATTTAAAAAAAGATGAAAAAAGGCGGGAATAGAAAACTTTTACTTTAAATATTGTTTGTTTTTGGGATTTTTTTCTAATTACGTGCTAATTAGGAAAAAAACATGAGTTCTGCAAGTGATGAAGATATAACCTGCACTCCCGATTAAAAGCAACTATGAGTACTAAACACGACATCAATATAGAGAACTTTTCAAAATTATCATCTTTTCTAAAAAGACAATCAGCTGGGCACAAAAGCAAAAAGTCAAAGGTTTTTACAGCGCAAGACGTGAAAACATTTATAAATGAAGCCCCTGATGACACATATTTAGCTGTTAAGGTACGTAAAATGTTTTATTCTTGTAATGCCGGTTTTTTTCTACTTACCTCACAATCGAGATGTAAAGCAGAGTAGTTAGCTCGGGTGTAAGCATCAATGGCACCCTCGAACTATAGGCGCACGAGCGCATAGATTCAAGTGATGCGTCGATGATGTACCTAATGACAGTACAACCTGTACGCATAGAAATAGGCAAGGGATATTACGTCATGATCTTGATATAGCTCTACCAAAAGAAGATCCTGTGAGCGTGAACCTGATGATAATGATGATGTGATATTTTGTGCTATTTCAATAACCCCCTCCCCCAACCTGCCCCCACCCTCGATATAGCTCATAACACCTTACCTTCAAAATTTTCATGAAGATCGGATTAACGGTTGGGAAGTTATCCTCGGACAAACATACATTACATGCTGTTCAAGCCTGAACATGCATTCCTAACACCACGCGACCGAGGTCGGTGGTATCAGCAGTTACCGCACGTCCACCAGCAAACCCTCAACCTAAGCAGAACGTGACAAGATGTAATAGTAGAATTAGCGTTAGTGTATGTTAGACCCTGTATAGTTAAGAGTACAAATAAGTGTTAATTATGAAAATACATCAGAAGTTACCGAGCAATTGGTTGTCTCATTCCACCGGCACGGTCAGGGCTATTCTCTGACGGCCGGACCTCATACCCTGCTGAAGCGCTGAGGCTCTGCCTTATCGCTGATGCATCCTACCTCACCATACACCTCTCACGTGGCGAAGACACCCTTCCCGCCCTTAATCAGTCTTGCGAACCCGCTGGACTGGCGTGAGAGAGTCACCTATCCACTTACCTGAATCCTGTCAACGCTCCGTCTGCTACCTCAGGACTCTGGGTAGTAAGTGTCCCGTACTTATCACACCTATCTGCGTATCACAATCCTGTGGTCGGGGCTAGGGGTCTAGGTCATTAAGGATACTAGGGGACTAGGACGCTAAGAAGTTTGGGTTCAGGGTGTAGATCTATTGCCTTATCGTAGAGATATCGCATGTGCAGTCGGGGTTCCAAGGGAAACCTTCCTGACTGTACATTTTGGTCCTTCGAACCGCCGATTCTTCCAAGTTGACTCAGAGAACTCGTTTCGCTCGTTCAATAACACATGCCGAGTACGAACTATATCTAAAAGCATGACGTGTATTTTGTACATATTCATAATGATTAAATTGTTGTTGTCACTAATTGAGTAGTAAGATGATATCAACACCCACTTAACGAATACAAATATGATAATAATGGAAAGCAAATAATTCACTGTGTCTGCTATATACTTGTTTTGTTTAGGGAAGTAAGTATTCTGCTACTACATAATACTATCAATGTTTTCCCATAACACGGGCTCTACATTTACTTATCTATGGCAACTACGTCGTGTCACTCGTTCTTTCTTGGTAGCCAGCTTGTGGTAAGGTGGCTTGGAGAGGCTGATTTTCATGCACATGTCACATATTGGCTTGTTTTTAACACGCTTTAATTAGTTTGCGTTGTATCTATGTATGTATGTATGTAACGGAATCTTTGAGCATAATTTTCACCAATTTTCACAAGTCTGATTAATTTGAAACTTTGCATACGTATCAAGGACCGATGACAATGCAATAATTTGATAACAGTTTCCCGTTATCCTTATTAGGACCGCCAGGATTAATAAATTGTTTGATAGATCCTCTGTAGTAAATGATTAGATTGCGAAATGATTTGTGAGAAATTTCAATACCACATGTCAACAAATAACTAATTGATAAATCGAACTAAAAAATGAAAAATAAATAATAGTTTAAAAAAACTAAAAAAAACACGCTTTTATAGCTAACCGAACTAAAAAAATATAGAAAATAATTTTCAATTTCAAAGAGTTTATATTACAGTAGTAGAAGATCGAACAATCAATCAGTTTTTTTTTTTTTTTTTTAAAGCGTGTGGTGCTTGATAAAGTTAATGTAACAATCATTCTGTTGGCAACTATCTATGAGAGAAGAGTTATGAAAAGTAGTAAAATGCACCCCGCGCTTTAAAAAAAAAAACTGATTGGTTGTTCGATCTTCTAATGTAATATAAACTCTTTGAAATTGAAAATTATTTTCTATTTTTTAGTTCGATTAGCTATAAAAGCGTGTTTTTTTTTAGTTTTTTTAAACTATTATTTATTTTTTATAAATATGAGAACAAGCCTTGATAGTTTAGTTAGAATAAAACTTTTTTGACATCTTGTAAAGAAAACCATAGCACCATGGTAAAATGATATCATTATACAAGTACATTCATCTACACTAATATTGTACAGAAATGAACTTAGATTTTTTTGTTTGTTTGTTTGTAATGGATAAACACAAAACCTACTGAACCAATTTAAAAATTATTTCACCTGTAGAAAGCTAAATTATCAGTCAGTAACCTAAGGTGGGTGGTTCGGGGGGTCGGTATGGGGAGGGGAGTAGGGGGGGGGGGAGGGTTGATTGATTTTCATCCCAACACTACCCGTGCCAAGCTAAGCTAAAAATAAAAAGCTAGTAAAAATATTAAAAAATACGACTGCCTTGATTTTAAAAAATAATTATTTTGAAGTTTTTTCTTGAGAACTACATGCAGTAAATAAGTAAGAGTTATATATTTTTATGACCTTTTCTCCCCAAGTTCGACGCATTGATTAGAAACGTGTTTTTTTGTGTTTTAATCTGTGATCGCCTTCTGACTATGATCAGTTTTGGTGTGGGTCATCGGGTTTGTAGCAGAAGTGGTCCAGCGACCACCACTTTTCTTAAGTTTTCCATTGCGTTCCATGATGTGTTGTCTTTTTAGTCTCTTCAGGTAGTTGATGGTGGTTAGTTGAGGTGAGACAGTCGTATAAAAATAATTTACCAGCATGAGCATGTTTATTGACAAGCCTTTGAGTAGCGTTTCAGTCGCTAATGATAAGAGCCGTGATATGACAGGTCTCTTCAGGTAGTTGATGGTGGTTAGTTGTGGGGGGGCAGTTGTGTAAAAATAATATACCAGCATGACTGACTTATTGACAATCCTTCGAGTAGCATTTCAGTCGCTAATGATAAGAGCCGTGATATGACAATTTTTTTTCATCTAACAAATCTTTCGAATACGAAATTCAATTGGAAATTAGATCATAGAGCAGATCAGGGTTTAAAATGGCATCGAAGTATGACATGCAACCTTGGTACAGAACTTCCGATTTTCTTAAATGCCACAAATTCCTTCAGAAAACTTTGTAGCAAAAGTTTTTTGTTTCAATTTATTCAAAAGAAGCAAAGTAACATTTGAAAGTATCGCATCAAGACACCCAAAAGACAAATTACAGCGCTTTCAAAACATTGTAAAAATACGCAGACAAAGTTCTGTGCCGAATAATGGCGGATTTGAGTGTATGTGACAATATTTATGTGTCGAATTTCCTCATAAAAAGTCAACCATCTCCTGTTTTCCTTTACGCGGAGTTTGTTTTCTTGTAAACGAATAGACAGAATTTTAAAACTATTGACTTTTAAAAATATCAGTGTTTGTGCAGTGCTGAGGTCAAATTACCGCCAATATTGTTCTAAGATGCAGTTTTGTTTAGATTATCTAGAGAGTACCAAACGTGAACCAAAGTACAGATTATAAAATAGTTAACCGCAGATTTTCTTTGTTTCCAAAATCATGACGTCAGAATGCGACACCATGACACATTCGAGCGTTATGACGCGAAATTTAAAGTTGGTTACAAAAAATGCAAAAGTTTTGATTGTAAACGTTAAAATAAGACCAGTTTTGGCAATTGTAGGTAATTGTGGCATTTGTGGTTGTAAGTACATTATCTCATCATGTAGATTGCATCATATAACTTCATGTAGCCTCATATATCATTGGGAAGAGTTTACAGTTTGAAAAGTAGATAGCCCTGTAGGTTCCTTTACGTATAGATTTATAGATTACGTATATGTATCCTTACGTATTCCTTATCGTATATCTCAAGAGCTTTCTGTATTAACAAGTAGGTTGGTATCCATTACTTATTCTGTATTTTCAAGTGATCGGTCTTATTTTTGTTTAAAATAACTCCATTCAAGTTCCATTCCCTAAACATGCCCTTGGGAAATTGTTTGATAGCACGGAAGTATTCAGTTTTATTCGGCATAACAAGCCCCACTCCACCAATTCGCATAAAATGTTGGATTTAAACTCCTTTGTAAGAACTTTGTACAACATTCGTAAAATTTATGAAAATATAGATTAAAACTCGTATCTAAACCAAGACATCAGACCATGTAGGTAATAAGACTTTTATAACAGTTTTTAACCCCCGATGCAAAAAGAGGGGTGTTATAAGTTTGACCGCTATGTATGTATGTGTGTCTGTCTGTATATCTGTCTATGGCACCGTAGCTCTTAAACGGGTGAACCGATTTGAATGCGTTAATTATTATTTTAAAGCATCTTTTTTAGCGATGGTTCTTAGACAAGTTTTATCAAAATCGGTCTACCGTTTCAACGCACAGGGGGTTTTTTATATTTTTTAATTTCTTCTTGTAAAACTGATATCAATGTTCACATACTCAATTATACCCTAAACGCTACCTATAATATTATCTACCTCGATTAGGCTAAAAAAATATTGAAACATTGTGTGTTTAACATTCTTTTATACAATTAGGTACCAACTGTAACAAAATAATTTCAAACTTACATGCCAAGTTAATTCAATTGACCGTCACCGACATCGGCTCCTCAAAGTTTGAATGGGAAATGTTTTTGTACCATCCTCAAAGTGTACCATCCTCATTAAATTGGTGGAAAGAAAATAAGTTGCCATTGCTAATCTTTGTTTATTTATCAGAGAGCCTAATTCACACGTTATCACAATATAAACCCGACGAGCGCAAGTTTACATGTTGTTCAACATTTACCATGTAACTCTAACGCTGGCGGTGCCAAGAGGCTTGCCTGGCTTATGTCACTTCAAATTGCAATCCCACTTATACCCATCATAAATGTCAAAGTTGGTGACTCAATAACGGCGAACGGCTTTCAGTGAAATAAAGTACAGTCTCACTTTGAATTTATTGACTTGCACCACAGGAGCGGTTTTGAAACATAAAGTCATAGCTCTTACTTAATTTGATTTGACTAAAACTGGACAATCAGCACAAGCGGCAGTCCACAAATCTTTCAGCTGGAGTATGGTCCGCATCCCGCGTCACATTTTAGTGTGATTTATGTACGTAGGTACTAGTGTCCGCTGCGGCTTCGCTCGCGTTTTACTCGGATAAAATGTAACATATAACTTAATCCAGGTCATAATCTATCTGTGTACCAAATTTTATCTAAATCGGTTCATCCGTTTCGGCGTGATTGAGTAACAAACGAACTGACATCGTAACTTTGATATTTTTGATATTAGTGTGATGTGATTGCGTGACTGACTAACTAACTATGAATGCACAACATAAGCCGTAAGTCCTAAAGATCTGAAATTGGGAGGGTACATTCCTTTTGTGGTCCAAGGGTGCATTAATAAAGGAATTTCCAAAATTCACCCTCTAACGGAGTAACAGCTTTTGAGAAAAGTGTATTGATGAAGTTTGTATGGTAAAATCACCACGTGGGCCAAGCCGCGAGCGTTCCACTTTCTCTGCCAAGAGTCTTGCTTGCATATGCGAAACTCCCCACGGCTAGCTCAGTGTATTTCGATAATCGATCCTTGGCGAGCACTTTATTAGCTGAGAAACTTGGCTTGGCTGCCTGATTGCATGGACGATTGACCCATCAAGTTTTGAAACTATTGAGACGCAGATGCAAGACTTAATACCAAGCCATTTGATTCAGTTTCTTAAACCAAATAATTTGTTTAGTTTATATAAAAGGGATACTCTATTCGATACTCAGACAAAGATAAACGTATTTACCTAATAAATAATAAATAAATAAATAATGCTGGACTGTTCACACAACATTATCTAGCCCCAAACTAAGCAGAGCTTGTGTTATGGGTACTAGATAGCTAATATGGTACTTAATACAATAAATTACATAGATAGATATTTTTTTATTATACATAGAAAATACCCAGAACACCCTGAACAAATATCTGCGATCGCACAAATATTTGTTCCGAGGCGGGAATCGAACCCGCAACCTCCTGCGTCGCAGGCCAACCTTCGCCCGCCGCGCCACAGAGGTCAATAGATGACGCAGTGTAGGAAGGATCCTCTCTCGATAGACCTAGATTTAAAAATTCGCAGAAAATAAGTGGATGCGGACCTCGATCAAGAAACAAAAAAGTTCAAAATGGTGTTCACTTTTCTATTATTCTTATAACATACTCGTCTTGGAACAGAGGGACACACAAATACCAATTTTGAAGTCATGGTCTAGGAACAAAAATGGTACAAATGGAGTCGCCTTTTTAGGGTTCCGTAACAAAAATTACGCATCCCTTATGGATTCGTCATGTCTGTCTGTCCGTATATGTCACAGCTACTTTTTTCCGAAACTATAAGAGCTATGCTGTTGAAACTTGGTAAGTAGATGTATTCTGTGAGCCGCAATAAGATTTCCACACAAAACTAGAAAAAAAACAATAAATTTTTGGGGTAATTTTCTTTTTCCCTTACTTAGAACTGAAACTCAAATTTTTTTTTTTCATCAAACCTATTCGTGTGGGGTATTTATGGATAGGTCTTCAAAAATGATGTTGAGGTTTCTAATTTTTTTTTTTCTAAACTGATTAGTTTGCGCGAGAGACACTTCCAAAGTGGTAAAAAGTGTGCCCCCCCATAACTTCTAAAATAAGAGAATGATAAAACTAAAAAAAATATATGATGTACATTCCATGTAAACTTTCACTCAAAATTGGTTTGAACGAGATTTAGTAAGTAGTTTTTTTTATTTTTGGAGTTCCCATACTTAGAACTGAAACTAAAAAACCTTTTTTATATCATACCCATACATGTGGGGTATTTATGGATAGTTCTTCAAAAATGATATTGAAGTTTATTTTTTTCTAAACTGAATAGTTTGCGCGAGAGGCACTTCCAAGTGGTAAAAAGTGTGCCCCCCCCTCCCCCATAACTTCTAAAATAAGAGAATGATAAAACTAAAAAAAATATATGATGTACATTACCATGTAAACTTTCACTCAAAATTGGTTTGAACGAGATCTAGTAAGTAGTTTTTTTTTGAATACGTCATTAATCGTAATCCGTCCAAGAACTTTTATATTATGTTACTTGCTGCTACGGAACCCTTCATGGGCGAGTCCGACTCGCACTTGGCCGCTTTTTTTTAAATTATGTTCAGTGATTACAATTCCGGAAGAGATCCGTAGAATAAATAATATCACCGACATAGCTCTCAGAATTAGCAAGTTCAAGTTGCAATGGGCAGGCCATAGCTCGCAGAACTGACAACCGTTGGGGAAAAAGGTATCTCAAGTGGCGACCATAAACCACTCGACACAGAAGAGGAAGGCCCCCTTCTCTGGACCAAAGACATTTAAAAGGTAGCAGGAAATAAGGGGAAGGAGACGGCACTGGAGAAAGTTCGTCGTGGTAATCTATAGAGTTTTTTTTTATATCCAGCAGTGGACTTCATAGGCTGATGATGATGACGTATCTACCTACTTATTTCCATCCTTAAAATTATGCAAAATAGAAACCTTTAACCCTAATAAATGCGCTGTTTCTGTTCTATGATTTCAATGTTCAGAGAGGAACTATTACAGGTAGCTAGGTAGCTGGTAGGTACAAATGGTACATTTGCCTTTATACGCCCTGAAATATAAAGCTGAAAATTCCGATCATGAACATTCCACAAAATCAACAAAAATCGGCAACCTCTATTCGCGAACCTTTTCAACCACCTCATTAGTAAACTTCTCTGAATCGAGACTATTGAGAAACTTGATCATATTCGCAATTTCGTGGCGCACCGCAACGCTGTCAGAACGTTTGCTGTATTATAAGGACATGCAGACGGACTTCACAGCTACAGTTTTTTTTTGTTAATGATTTAAACGTCTGTAAATTAGGTTTGGTACGTGCCGTTCACCACCATTCACTGAAGGCCCACACGTTTGGACTTCTCCATAGCTCGCAGTCGTACATTACAAAACTGTACGGAGGCAAGTGTGATTCTTCGTGCGTGTCTCGATAACTGCATACGTGAAGTCCATCTGAACGTACTAATAAAGTCCGTCTAACGTACCCCACCCTTAACTTTCACCGAAATGTATTCGCAAAGTCGAAATAAAGCGATCACGGCAGTCGAATAACTCAAGACTTTGTATTATTTACTGCAGCATGAATTTGAATTGGCGTGAAGTTTCTTAATAAACTAGGCGACACTTGTCGCTTCAAACTCTGGGCTTTAAACAATCAAAATTAAATATCGTTTGGATTTTCGTTCACAACCCGTTCTTACCATCGATATTTTTGTGGGGATCGGATATACAGTGTTGGCTGTTCGGTCTCGATGCTTTTGAAACAGAAAAATGTGTTACAGGTTATCCAGGACATGGGTTCTCTTCAGCCGCTTTGTGTCATATGGATTCTCAATAAGCGCTCTTGCGTGCGCTTAGCGGATTGGCGTGACATTTAGAGCTAAGGCCAAACCAACGTGACCATCCCGCGTCTCCAGTGGCGTGCACGGTGGTGTTCAATGGTAAGACAATGGATCGCCACCGTGCATGCCACCGCGGATGCGGGCTGATCGCGTTGGTTTGACCTTAGCTTAAGGCGGTCCAAGTAACGTTTTCCTCTTTGTTTCATTCCTTCATTAACTGTATAGGGACCTCCAGGTATTCGTGAAGTTCATTGGTTGCGAACCAAGGAGTATTAGCTTTTGTTTGTTGGATGATAGCACGATTGGATTTACTGGTTGTACTCCAAGACTGTGTAATGTATGTGTGACAGCAATAGAATACAGTACCTACTTAGAGTTTTTATTTGTATATATATCGGAACAAGCATTTGGCTCACCTCATTTTAAGCGAGAACCTCTGCATGTAACAATTTATTACCTCACAAATCACGTCCACCTATGGACGCGCCCTACGTTGCATTGCGCATCCGGACAGATGAAAGCAAATTCCAGTTGTAAGGACGCTTCGCTCGCTCGGTCAACGAAAATAGAATTATTTATAGTGGATCTTACCCCAGCAAGGGTACGGTAACCCCATTGATTTGTAATTCAGAATAGCAGAATAATTGAAACTTATCAAGTCTGGATTTTCCGTTGTTGCTCAATAACGCCGTAAGTTCCGCACCGATATAAATAAAATTGAGTACTTAGATAAATTAATACCTAGTCTGAGCTATGGTCTACTTTTTACATTGATATAACCAAAAACTGTGGTACAACGAGAGTGAGTCCGTGGGTGGAAAGTATTATCTACAACTATAATAAAACTGTAACTGCATGGGAAGAATTTTTATGATACTTGGAGTGTGGATGGATGCTGGGGGGAGGGGGCAGAGGAGGGGGTGCTTTTAGTGACGCGGACAAAAGGCCAGTCGTAGATAAGAACCAAGATGCCATTTATTGCCCACATGTACATCATTTAGAGCTTAGGTCTACGAATAGCACATGTACCCTGTAGGGAGCTCCAATTTTAACATTGTACTTATGGAGTTTGATAAAAACAATTAATATAAATACTCGAATCAGTAAAATAGACCTCTTCTTTTTTTGTAATAATGTGTAAGTTTATTTATGGAAAATATTTCTTTTATATTTAAATATGGGTACACCCCAACCAATCTTCCATATAAGTTCAGCTCCTCTCCATCCAAAGGTTATCTGGAAGAGATCGCTTTTTAGCGATAATACCGCCCATTGCACATTTAGTTTTTTGTTTAATTGTTATGTGTTGATTTTAACTAGTTTGTAAGGTGTGCAATAAAGTATTTTCATTCATTCATTCATAGACCAAAAGAACGGAACATCAAAAGTCAATCATAAAATTATGTAAAATTCCTACCTATCTAAAATAAATAAAAAAACAGATAAGATCAAATACCTACAACCCTCGCACAAAACTATCGAACCAAGCTTGCTCAAATCAATATCCGTGGATGAGAGCTTGTATTTTTACAAGCACCAGTGTCGTGGAAGGAACTTTTCCACTAAACCACACTTGTCGAATCAACAACTACTCAGTCGAGTTCTATTACTCCTCCTATCCCATCCTTCACGAAACTGCGTTACGAAGCTCGCGCACATTTATTACGTTTTGAACTAAAATAGATTGCCGATTGAAAGGGTAGCTCGCAGTTCATAATATGTCATCTTGTTTTAGAATTCTTTTAATATTCCATTTAAATCTTATTCCATCATTCACATTTATTAATTTTTAGTAGTAAGTAGTAGAGCTTTTTTGTGAAAGAGTTCGTCCGGGGAAGTACTACCACCATACCTATTTCTGCCGCAAAGCAGTAGTGCTCGCATTGCTGTGTTCCGGTTTGAAAGGTAAGGGTGCCGGTGAAATTACAGGCACATGAGACTTTCATCTTTATGTCTCAGGGTGGCGGGCGCAGTGCAATGCCACATAGGGTGCGTCCTAGGTGGACGTGACCTATGAGGTAATGCACTGTTCATAGGCAGAGGTTACCGCTTAACATCAGCTTGTTCCGCCATTCAAGTAGTATAAAAAAAAAAAAACTATTATTCATCATCTTTATTCTATTATCTATTACTAGAATAGGTATACTCGTAGTTTAATTTTTCTGACCCCTGCATTATAGATCACGGTTCTCAACATCTTAGAAGCACCGCTTCTTATCTAGGTAAAAAACATTCATAAAGTACCTAATCTGAATGAAAAAATTAAGGGTTAGTTTAGGTTAGTCACCCCATGTTCAATTCGCACTGAAATAATTACCGAATAGTTACTACGACGCCAGTCGACGGTACCAATAGGTGAGTAGGTTTTGTCATCTATTTCTCCCACTAGTTTTTTCTTGGTCTCTCGAATGAAAAATCTCGAATGAAAAATCTTGAATGAATAACATCTGTTATAAATTCTAAACAATTTAAGGTTTAAAGGTACAATAAATTCACCATTTCCATAATTCCACATGTTTACACAATATGTGAGATTTACGTCAGGTAGGGTTGTTAAATCACAGTAACTTTGTTCAGGGATTTCCCTCTTTCTTTCAACTGTCCCTCAGGAGTTGAAATAAACAATGTACAGAAATCCTCCTGAAGCCAATTTAGAGATATGTAGCGACTTTGCCCTTCCTGTTACTTTTTAGGGGAACTTATCTTTTACTGACGAAGTTAAGTGTGAGAAAGGTTGATTGGTAATAATTTGATTTGTATAGGTATTTATTTGAATACCAACATAATTTCCTAATAACATAACACCAAACAGTCAGATACAAAGTCCTAATCCTACACTAGGATCGGGAACTACGAGAACCATGGTACCACCGTTCCACCATCGAACCACCCGCACCAGATCATGCAATCATTTTTTTTTCAGTGGGTATTGAACCCGCAAACTCTCGCATCTCAGTCAGCTACCAGCCTGAGGTCGTCTATTCACATAGAAAAAAACCAAGCTCCATTTTTAGGTTACGCTACAATACAAAAAACGTGATGAGTGTAGGTACAGTAGTACTACGAAAGTAATAGGCCTTGGCAATCATCAGCTGTTCGAAACAGAAATAAGATTCCAAGTTAAAGAAAAAGCGACAGACATAGACAAATATTGTCGAGGCATATTATATTCTTAAAATACTGGGCCCTAATCGCACTAATTTAGAAACTTAATTACCAACATAAAATAAGTAACATAATTAAGTGGTTTTGTTTTGGTAATAACGTTTAATAGTTTTGGTGGGGTTGGGACCTAGTACATAACACAGAATAAATAATAGTGCTGGAATAGAAGGTTGACTCCGCAAAATCATTTAAATAAATAGCGACTCTTGGCCCATCACAATAAAGTGAATTTCAGGTCGCACAGCGCTAATTACCTACACCTAAAGTCGCCTAGTAGTTACATCTCTTTCTATCGCGTAACTCTTACCTTGTCTTACTCACGGAATTGACTCGACAAGTCGGAACCCGCCGGGTACTTGCAGCTTCGTAACCTAAAGTGTGGTGTACGCCGTACGCGACGCCTGTACATAACAAGGTTATAACTAAAAATGATTGTGTTTTGTGTATTTGTTCGTGCTATAATATATTTTTTGTAACATTTGATGGAAATCTGTCTATTACGAGTTAAGAAACGCCTCATTTATGCAGCCTAAAAACCTACCTATGAATGAACCGTTCCGAAATTCGTAATAGACAGCATGAGGACAGCAGCATATTTCCACACTTTCATTTCACTCTTGTCAGTTGCCAAACTCGGAAAACTCATATTTTCGTGAACCAAGTTAGTTGTTCGTTTCAGCAAAATGCTCGAAACTTTTACATCGTTACAAATTGTATCATAATACTTTTGTGAAATTTTGAAATATGAGAACTTATTAGGTCTGGTCTTGAATTTCGACTGGGAAGCAGCAACCATGAGCGTGGAAGCATTGCGATAGTTACAAGAAGATGGATCATCATCATCATCAGCCTATAGAAGTCCACTGCTGGAAATAGGTCTCCCCCATATAATGCCACGAGGAATGATCTTGAGCCGCCTCCATTCACCGTTTCCTACGAGCGTTTCCTGGGTCTTTGGTCCTTCGAGTATTGTATTATATATCGGTGATCTTGGTTTTTATAAGCAGATGGATGATGGATAAACCAAGATAGATAAATTAACCCTTTATTGATCACCGCAGAGAAACAATACATAAATAATTTTACACTAAAATGCCAGTAAAATGTGTGGCTTTATCACTGAGAGCGACTTTTCCAGGCACCCTTTACCAACCAAGCCTACATTTCACCATGCAGTTGTATACACTTGTTTTTTCCGCGAGGCTTTTCCTACCTTACTCTAACCTGCCTGCCTGTGGTAGAGCAGAGTAAGGCAGGAAATGCCTCACTCTTAACCCTCGCGTTAACAAAACAAGGTAAAATAATTACACGGTTATCGACCACAACCTGCAAATTTAAGCAAAATACGTCCGATTTCGGGGTGTGAAAAATGACCCGGTGCAGACGTCCCAGCGGATGTGGGCCCATAAAAAACCATTGTCCTGCCTTCCCTATGATTAATGCAGTGCTCGCGTGGCGTCGACGTTCGCACTTTGGCCACGTTTCAATGACAACCAAGCCTGTGTCACTCCAAACTGGTTTTAATTATAAAGTGAGAAGTACTGAAAAATGTAAACAAATGAGATGCTGGTCTTCTCCGACCGTCACGATAAGTAACTAGCAACATAAAGTACCGACTACAAAAGTAATGAGCCTCGGCAATCTTCGGCTTTTCTAAACATAAATATGATTCGAATTATGAAACATGAAGCATTTCGGTTCCATCATTATAAAGCAAACTGCTAGGAAGTGGAACTCGCTGCCGTCGTTTGTCTTTCATGAAAACTATATCATCGGCACAGATAAAATAATACTATTCATCGGCTTCTCGAAGCATAAATATGATTCGAGTTATGAAATATGACGCGTTTCGGTTCTATCTTTATAAAGCAAACTGCTAGAAAGTGGAACTCGCAGCCATTGTCTGTCTTTCATGAAAACTATAATCTGGGTGGCAAGAGTGAATTTAGGTGCCTTCTTGATCTTGGTACTCCAGCGTTGGCCGCATCTTCACTTACCAACAGGTGAGATCGCGGTCAACTAAAGGTCAATCATTGTTAAAAAAAACACTGTAATAGGTCGTGCGTGCTAGGGTTAAATCCCGCCCATGATCCAATGTATTTTTCAGCTTTTATTGTCCGTTTTCAAAAAGTGGCTGTCATAATTGAGCCCAGAAATGATGTCGAAATTAAATTCAACTCAGTTGGGCTTAACCCATGCATCCATGAACCAATGTCCACCCCGCAGTAGGTTATATTCTTTGCCCGTCCATTCACCATAGCTCGGATACGGGCAGCCCTACCAGCCAAAAAAAAAGAGACAGCCAGCGCGCTATCGTCTCGGTTTGTCAAATGGAATATGAGCTGTAATATCATATTATTAAGCCTCAATATCGCTAACATACTTGCCATAGAATAAACCATAGTGCCTCCGGAGTGAAACTTCCGGCAGTTCAATTATTTCTTCTGGGCTCTAGCCACGTTTTGGTGACAACTACACTGGCGTGTTTCGCCGTTTCACTGTTCACAGTCGCATTTCGTGGCACGTGTTCCGAATCCTGTTAACACGAGTTTATATTTCAAAATGAATGCAAAGAATCCTCAAAACTGCACCGAGCTTTGAGACGTATTACAGATCTTTCAGCTTGTCTATGCTTGCTAATTAGCCCCTCTGACTAGCTCTAAGTCACGCAGCGTACTATAGAGAAAGTTATGCCCAGAGTTTCACTAAGTAATAGAATCTAAAACGAGGGGATCCGTATTATTATTGTTATTATTTATTTATATAACTTGTAGAACAGGCAACCGTTAAAGGTTATAAGAAAAGGTTCTCGAGTGGCACCCACGAACCGGATGACGCATTGCAGGAAGGCCTTCCCTCCCTCTCGATGGACGGACGATATTTTTAAGGATGTCGGGGGATAAAGGTGTCTGCGGTTGTCGTGGCATTTTGATGATAACGCGGGTGGTGATAACGCGGGTAATGATGACGATAAAATTACAGTAAGTAATCTTTATAACTTTTAACGCGTGGCGCTTATTCCATTACCATGCTAGTAAGCCTGCAATCGAGTAGCTCGTAATACATAAATTCAATGGAAAACTGTGAGGTAGGTAGTGACAGTTGTTCGTTTAGATAGGGGACCGTAATTGCCTGGCAAAAACAACACAAGCAACACAAGGCTAATTCGCTGCATCTCTTTGTCAACAGAAGATAAATTGGGACAGAATTCTTTGATTGGTCACAATTACAAATTACACGCTTTAAAGGAAACTGAGAATTGATTGGGGCTCGTGTCTCCGCTCGTCTCCGTACGAATGGGGGGCATCGCTCAAAGTCAACGGTAATCCTCGGCTAATGAGTTCAAAAGCAGCAATTGCGAGGCTTATGGCACAGCAAAATAGTCTATTTTACAAGCAGTAGGTATACTGGGATAATAATACGCCTGCTCACAAACATATCGAGTCCCGCATAGGCAGGAAGAGTCAACGGGGACCCCACAAGTTAATCATTAATTAGTCTATATTATTTATGTTTCCCCTAGCACAGGCCCGGTCCCACTCTCAACCAGCTAAAGAGGACAGGCCATGTAGACCAATGTAGATCTGTAAGAGTCACGTGCTTCTGAATATGTTTCTAGGACATGCTAATTTACATCGGTACTTAAATACCATGTTTTCCTTCGCCACTTGGACCCCAGATGCTTTTTAACGATCCTTGTTGATTGTTTATGAGCCAGGGATAAAATAATCACACTGAACTCTGGCCTAACCAAATATACCTACATTTTATTAAACTTCTAACCTACTACCTTTTATTAAAATTATCCTAAAACACTAATTTACTATTCTCCACGAGTGTAATTCACTACACTGTTCACTAAGATCGCTTTTAGCGACAAGACCGCCCATTGTACATTACTGTTATTGTTTTTAACTTTTGAAACTATCATGGTTATGTACAGTGGTGGAATGAAAATGTTCGTCACCTTAGGGCCTATTTTTGGTTGTTCAATGCAAAAAGCATAGGTACTGCTTTACCGACATCGTATTGCATTGGTACTGTTTTACCGACACAGTATTGTCAATATTACGAAAATAACCTTCAGTTACCATGACAACGGATATTAGCAGCGATTGAATGACAGACAATGACAAAACTTCTGGCTAACTCAATAAAAAACTGGCCAAGTGCGCATCGGACCTCGCGCATTCACGTTTCCGTTGTAGAATCTATTATATAATTTGTGGTTCCGTAACAAATGTAGAAGTTATAAATTGCCTGAGTTTAGTTAATCCACACGCAAAATTAAATCTAACGCAAAAATAAAGATATATGAGAAAATTCTCAAAATTTTTCTAATTTCTAAAATATTATAATTTTTTGGTAAAATATTTATAATAAGTATGTAGAATATTTAAAAAAACTAGTTCCTGGTTTAAATGGAAATTAAATTGAACTTAGTAACAAAAATACAGTCTTATTCTACTTAATAAGCTCTAAAATTATACTCCACATGCTAGGGTACGACATATTTATTTTTCCATCCCTACTTTAACTTGTACGGGAACCATACTTCAAAATATTTTTTGGGTTTGGGTCAGTAAGATACATAATAGTACAAATATGAATACTTCAATGGTTTAGCCGCTATATACCCGTGTGATAGAGAGACGGACAGATGGATGAGCGAGGGCAATAGGGCTTCGTTTGTCCCCTTTGGGTACGGGACCCTAAAAAAATCGTTAAAAATTAAACAAGAAACTGATCAAAGGTGTGCGATTTTGATCTTTATAATAAACATTTAAGTTATAGTTTTCTATACAGCAGTCTGCTACGTAGAATAGCTGGAAAAGGTAATATGTGCTCGCGACAAGCTAAGGGGATTCCTTTCAAAACTGACGAACGTTTTCACTAAGCCACTGTACATAATTTTCACTAGACACGGGATATTTACCATGATTTTTGAGTTTTAAACGTTCCCGATATTTCGGCACAGTTGCATGCGCCATGATCACGGGAGAACTAACTAAAGTCTTTGCGAATAGATGTTATTGGCAGATATGTCGATCTACCCTCTTTCTCACTCGACTTTAGTTAGTTCTCCCGTGATCATGGCGCATGCAACTGTGCCGAAATATCGGGAACATTTAAAACTCAAAAATCATGGTAAATATCCCGTGTCTAGTGAAAATTATGTTATTGTTTTTGTTCTTTTATCTTTTTATTTTTCTATTTGGTGTGCAATAAAGTGTTTATCTATCTTTCTATCTATCTATCTAATTATCAATCTAAGGTCACTTGATTGATTCACACTCAAATCCAATTCACAGCTTACGAAAATTTACGACATGATCAATATAAATCTGAAACGTTATGTACTATCTAGCATTCATTAGAACTCCCTGGCACCATCCGAAGAGTGTCCTCTTCGTATATATGCGTCCTGCTCTAATCGCATTCACAACTAATGCACCTTAACAGAACTCATTAACAGATGATGCTAGCATTTTTCATGCAAATTAGAATTTAGCATGGCCCTTCTGGCCGAAAGGGGTTAAGTTCTGGCAGTTCAAGGGCCGCCTGTCACGTGATCCCAGGGCCGGGGTTTAAAATGTATGTTTGTTTCTAAGGTATTTATGTTGCTATGGGCTTATTGTTTAGGTTTAGTGCATTTCTCAATAAGCCTGAAATAAAGATTTTGAATATGAATTTGAATTTGAATTTCTACATATCCTATAGCGCATCCATTCGTCAAGAGATGGCGCTAAGAGGCTTTAAACGCATTTACGCCAATCTGTCATCAATCTGTCATAGTAATAAAAAGTAATACCTAATCAGCCTTTAATATTCCCGCTGCTGAGATACCAATAGCTATTTTTAATGCAAAGCATAGATATTTATTATTAGTGCACGTCCCCCTACTGGTAATCATATCCACGAACTTTGGATCGGCTGGCCAAGTTGGCAGTAGCCACCTTACTGTTTGTGAAAACATTTTTATACTGTGCTCTTAGCAACCCTTCTTGCCGCGTCGGTAGCCCGCGCGGTATTGTGAAAATTCAAGTGTGCTGTAACTCGTTATGTAACCCTAGTAATTGACTTCTAATAATGGGTTCAGGGTCGTGTTTGTTACAGAAGCTGTAAAGAAAAGTCTGGCGCTTTCTTTGCGCGTGTTTTGAAGCACATAGCGTCCTACACGTTAAATAACTTTTTGTAGAAACAATAATTTTACAATCTTTTACAAAATTAGTGATCGAAACCGCGTGCTGATCAAAATGAGCCTAAATATAGCCTAGCTGAAATTGTGCATACCTGTCAAGATCCAATGACAACACAATATTATGGTGACAGCTGATCTGATTATGGAGACGGAAGTGGACAATGGAACTTATCCAAACTCATCGGAACTCAGGCCGTGTTTAGGCTCATTTTTATCAGCACATGGTTTTGATCAATAATTTCATAAAAGCTTGGTTTGAAAAAGATATTTTTCACCACACAAGAAAAGAGCTTTACAAAATGCGTATTGACTCATGTAACAACGTAGGTACTCCCGCAATCATGACATACTAAAAGCCTGGAACTACTCAACTCAAAAAGCACCGTATCTTGAAAGTTAGATTCGCACTAGGGAATATCCTTGAAGCTCGAGCCAGTGTCAATATTGAATCAGTGCGGTCCGTGTTTGTGAGAGGAATAAATTGCGGCGAGCCTCACGGGCTGATTTTGAAAGTTGCAGTTTGATTTCATAGTAATTTTGTCATTCGGCGCTTTCAACTGTTTGGATAGTGTGTTATTGATAAGTAATGAAAGCTGAAATCAACGTAAAACAAGTGGCGCAAAACTCAAACTTTATTTCCGTGTTTGCTCATCACAGCTGATCAACAATTCTTGAGATAGCGACAACCTATTTTACTGAAACTAGGTTACATAATACGTTTTGATTGATAGTCTCATAAATATCATATGGTTAACCACAAATGTCCTTTTTACTATAAAAAGACAACTATAATTCACAAATGTCCTTCAATGATTTTACAGTGGTTTTTAGGGCTCCGTACCTAACGGGGCCAACGGGACCCTATTACTATAAGCCTCCGCTGGCCATCCGTCCGTCTGTCAGCGGGCTGTATCTCACGAACCGTAATAGGTAGACAGTTGAAATTTTCACAGAGTGTGCACTTCTATTTCTATTGTATTTTATTTCTATTATTTATTTATTTTTCTAGTCTGGGTATTGTGGTACCATGACACTCGTAGTGCCTGATACCCACGACACAGGGGATCCTAGTTTGGGATCAGGACTATGTATGTGACTGTTGGTATGTTATGTAATATTTTATGCGACATCACCGGCAGCGCATTGTTACATAGGGTTAGCTGTAGCCCGCCCCGCCTCAACTTTTATAATTGATCTTCAAAGTAATTTTGTCTATTATTGTACTCTTTTAAACAACAACAAAATTATTGAGCATCCGAACTGAAGCGGCTATGTAATGCAACTAATCAGAGTCACCGAATCCAACGGAAAATGTGCACATCAGACGAATAAATTTCTTATAGCTATCTCTTTTTCGGAAGTTAATGTGTAAGCTTGCCTGAGCTAATTATAAAACTGTATACTAGGAACTACTAACTCTTGCTTTAATTTTAATTCAGTTTGCTACGAGCCTGCTACGCGGAGATATATGTGCTACGAGACTACGAAATTACTAACAGCTATTGTGCTCAAGGCACCACGATAAATTGCTATATTTTTTTCAATACTACTATGTAGTGTTGTTTATCATTGTAAGAATGATGTAATACAGCACCTACATTATACCCGTTATAACATTTCCGTGATTTAAAACTCGTAAACAACGCGTTCCAATTCACAAATATCACAAGCATACATTAGAAATGCCAACAATAAAATTTCCTTTGCTTCCCCCACTCGTAGATGCACTTTACCCATCCTCCGCACAGAATGCGTGCATGACATTATTGGAGGGACTCTGAGGGGCACTTGGATGCGGGAAATTGAAGGCAATTCAGCAATCTCGTAGAACTTAGTGCCTTTAATATACTTTAGGGTCTCTTTCTTTGACGTGGCGCTTCTCGAACTGTTTATTTCCTTTCGTAATTTATGAGTTTGTTAAGACCACATTATCCAATTTTAGAGTGAAATGCCCATTGCTTAATACCTACCACTAACCATAACCAATTATTCTCTAGGAAGGTACCTACTTCTTACTTACACCCTGCTGTGCCGCCATGTAATAGTATAGCAATAAAAGCCAGTACAGTACCTACTACTACTACTAAAGTAATGTGGCTCAGAAATCCTCCTCTTTTTGAAACATTAATATGACTGCAACTGAGTGAAAAAGAGACAGAGAGTTATGAACGAAGATTGCCGAGAGCATTATTTTCGTAGTAGTACCTATATACCTACTGTGATAGACGACACAACCCAGCTCATAAAATGATCTGTCGCGGAAGAGATGGTGATATCGACAGCTATTTCAAACCCCTTAAACACGTCATAAACTACTTTTGAACACCACTTTCTGGTTTTAAAGATACTAAGAAAAGTTGTCGTAAAAAGTCTGAACCTGATAATACCAGAGTGTACCTTAAATATAACAAGTAATAGTAGTTTTTGAAACTGTTACATAACAAGGATTATTAAAACACGAGTGAGTTTAATAACCGAGGCTTGGCGTAGTTTTTAATAGTTTCACGAAAGTGTTTTAATACCTAGTTATGTGCAGTTTAATACACACTTTATCTAAACTCATGAATTTTTTTTTTACCAATATAACGCATGAATAATTATTACGTAAATGGGGTCAAATGAAAAAAGCAAACACAAAGTCTACCGCCCAGGCACATGTAGCGCGCGTAGCCATATACCATAGACTATGTCGCAAAAATTAGTAAAAATTGAACAAAACCTTTAGTGAAAAAAGTATATCTTAATGTAAATAAAAATCCCAATGAACTCAGAATTTACTCCTCTTTCATTTGACACACCACTCTTTACAATAGCAAAAACCTCCGTTATATTGTTTTTGTTGGTATAAAATACAGCTTTAGTCACCCGGACCGTAATAACGATACGATTGACACGTCATCAAAATCAGATGTGTAGTTTAGGTGAGACGCTGGAACATATATGTACCTAACAAGCAAACATGCATAGACGGCTAAAACACAACCCTTCCTTTTGGTTTTGCCGTGGTCAGGTTGTGTCCGACATAAGAATATAAGGGGTTGGGTTTAGAATCGTTTGGCAGGAGGAGGAGGGTGGGAGTAGGGGGAGAGGAAGGGGAGGGGTACCCCTTTGCCCCTGGTACCAGTCCCATAACAAGGTAACTTATAGTTTTCGAGAAAAAACATAAAGAAATTTTTTAGGTTAAGTATGAAATTTTTGAATTGGAAGTGTCAGATGTTACGGGAGTCATCGCCAACTTGCCGGGAGGGTGCAGGAAATTCCAGCCTCGGCCCCCTTGTCCAGGAAACTTGTGCTTTTAAAGAAAAATAATAAAGAAAATTTTACAAAATCGTAACGTAAAATAATAATATTAATGATTTAATTTATGAGTAGGTACCTCTATCTGTAGAGAAGGGATGTTGAAAGAAATAAGAGAGATCCTTTTGAGGAATTAATTAATGTTATAAATTATGGATTTTTTATTGTTGACTGACTGTGTGACTCGACACAGAGCACCCCGACAATAGTTGGTTAGGTCCGAAAAGAGTGGCAGACCCGATACGGAGCACCCCGACTCCACGTGGTACTGTGCGTCACGCCCCTAGAGTGTATATAAAAACGCGGAGCCAGTAGCTCGCGTGGGAGATCTTGAGTGGAGCAAGCCCGCGAGGCCGAGCGTAGTGAAGGGGGGAGCTGGCGAGCGAAGCGAGCCGGTGACCTCCGTAGCGTAGCAAAGGTCGAGTGGGTGAAGCGACACTCAAGGGCGACCTCGCGAGAGTACTGGCGGGAGCACATACCAGAGTCCGACATTTAAAATATCCATACTTAACAAAAAAAAAACTTTATTTTTTTCTCGAAAACTGTAAGTTACCTTTGCATAGGAGTGGTACCAGGGGCGAGGGGGTACAAATCCCCCACTCCCCCCCCCCTCTCCCATCCTCCTCCTGCCAAACGATTGTAAGTTTTACCAAAATCTCATACTTAACCTCAAAATTTTCTTTATTTTTTTTCTCGAAAACTATAAGTTACCTTGTTATGGGATTGGTACCAGGGGTGAGGGGGTACCCCTCCCCCTCCACCACCCCCCATCTCCCCCTCCTCCTCCTGCCAAACGATTCTAAATTTTTACCGAATATACCCCTTCGTCTCCACCCGTGGATGTCATAAAAACCGACTAAGGGATTACCCGGAATTGTTGACAAAATTCGGCCTGGCTGCTAGCTTAATAAGGAATGTGTTATTACTGGAAAAATGCGTTAGCCGAGTCAGTCGTGAGAAGCAATAGCGGCGATGACCTCACGACTTGTCACGTCTATATTCCACGATGGTGCAACCCATTGTGAAAAGAGGCCCATTGAGGCATTTGAAAAAGGCATGTATTTATGTATGTAGTCAGGTAAAATATGCAACTGTAATACTTGCGTAGTGTTCCGACATCCCGTATCCCGTACAAGCGCCTTTCGTTCTTGATTATACTAACTACCAGATTTACACCGGTATTCCCTCAAACTTTTCTTCACTCAGCTTAACCTCATACACGAAGATATTTCGTAATCCACATGAAAGTTTTTTTTTCCAAATGGAATTTGAAATTGAGGTAGTGTGAAGTCCACTCCATAAAGGAAGGTCCTTTGAGGAACGACTGAGATTATGGGCTGTTGAGGACCAAATTTGTAGGACTAGGTAGGACGTGTCTAGAACTATGAAACTTTGGTAAAATAAAAGAAAATTACAAGATTTATACAACACTATTTTTCCAAACCAAGATGCCAAGCAAAGGATGTAAGAAAAAGAACATTCAAATGCCTACTCATAATTTTAACACCAGCCAGCTTTAAGAGTTCTAAAATGGCTGGCATGGTTGGTGCGATGTTTGGTTGCCAACATGTGTGTTATATGTCAGAAATGTCATGATGAGTTTCAGCTACATCAGCTATTTTATTTTCTCCTTTAGTAAAAGCAATTTTCATGAAACAGAAAAACCGCGGAATCCATTTCAACGGTGGTTTTATTTCAGGCTTATGAACCTAAATTTATTTCTTGGTTCCTCTCAAGCACTTTATAAAATACGTGGTTAGCGAGCAAAACTATACCGCACCCATTTAGAAAGTTTTAAAAGAAATCTTGTTTTTGAGCAATACTACCGCTAAAGAGATATATGTATAGCGTGCTAGCCCCGTGGTGGCCTCGGCCTATGAATAGGACCTCAAACTTCCAGTGACCAGTGGATATTGTATAAGGTGAATAAGGGATGGGCAGCAGCATCCACCTAAGTACTTAACATCAATACTGCTATCTATAATCCACCTACCAAGCGTGATGGACAGTGATGAACTTACCACGTAAGGTGAACAGTGGAACTCCTCGATGGATAATAGTAGAGTAGCCGTGTTTAGGCTCATTATCGGATCATAAGGAGCCCTACACGGTATGCCATATATGGTAAAATTATTCAGGAGCTGCCATGTTGGCAACCAAACTTCACACCAACCATGCCAGCCTTTTTATAAGCTTTTCTTACTTCTTTTCTTTGGTATCTTGTTTTGGAAAAATTGTCTTAATAGTAGTCATTTTTACCATCATCATCATCAGTCAGATGTAAACTTCGTGAAAACTTTTTCATCAAAAAACTTTTGAAGCTTTTTGAATATTTTGTGAATATTGCATTATTTGTTATTGCGTCATCTATCTGATAGAGTAGGGTTTGTCCCAGTTTAGACTAAGCAGAAGATTTTCCCGAATTGAACAAGTAATTCTCAACACGACAATTTATCTACATTACTCTGTATTCTGCTAGACGGGGAGGGGTTAAGCGTTCGTTTATTGCGCTATAGCGTATCAAATGCCGTGGAAATTATACCCTGGATCGTTCAGCTCTTTATTACTACGTAGAAATACGCTATGTATGTAGGTAAAGATATCTGAGATAGTATAGTACTGAATAGTTTCGAGGATACGTGTATTGTTAAAAAAATGTACACTGTACGTTTTCTCTAAATTACCACTTCGCAAAATGTACGCTGGACTATTTCGCAAAATTTACACAGGATTTTTATGCAAAATGTACACTGGATTTTTATGCAAAATGTACAGTTTTTTTCCGCAAAATATACATTGGGTTTTTTCGCAAAATCTACACTTGTTTTTTTCGCAAAATGTACACTGGATTTTTTTCTTAGTAGTAGGTATATAGTAATTTTTTTGCTAATATGTGTTAACCCTTCATAATCTCTCAACCAAATGAGATTTATTTTAGCACTTCATGTTTGTGTACGCATCATGTACGCTTCATGTACGCATGTTCGTTTGTTCCACATACAAAAAACAACAACAATGAATAAATTAACCTCACTATACTCCACAAAGAGGTCTACAGAAGCTTCCCAAAATATATAGTGGCCTAAAAAAATTACCTCCTTTTATTCAAATCTGTAAAGAAAGACAGCGAGAAAAAGTAACAAATAAACAACGAAAACACTGTTTGTTTTCCTTATAAATTAAATTAAAATACGTGCTCCAACAAACGTACAAAACTTTGTATGCAGGACAAGCAAATGTGCAAAGCAATATACCATTCATCATTTGGCACAAAGCAGGACTTACACCCGAAGAAGCAAGTTTTAATTAAATGAAACGTCCTTACAACTAGAGCAGGAAATTTGTAAAACAGAGCAAAAGATAACATTGTCTTACCCCATGGGCACTGTTTAAACTAAGTTTTAAGCAGAGTTTCATACTTGCATTGTAATTTCTTGATGTAGCAAAATATCAAGTGTAAAATTGCATACAACAAAATAAAGATCTTATTTCTATTGTCATTTTAATATTAAAATATGTAACTTGGTTGTAAATAACTGCGAAAATGCACAAAACTGAACTCAAATAAAACTTGCGACCAATTACCTATTTACAAACTTTTGTTAAAAACGAGTACCTACTTATATTGAGCCAATCAGAATGTAAATATTAAATATAATATTTATTTATCTCAAACATTCAAGTTATTCAAGCGCGTAATATTCATAACCTTTGAAGGAAAATATTCAATGCATTAAAACCTAGGTAATTTACCCTAGAAGCGTCCTTAGTCCTTTTTCGACTTACTTTTTGAATAAGTTAGTGTACGTTGTGCCTACCTAGATAATATTTAATTATACGACATGTAACCTGTTTTTGTTATCCATAACCTGAAATTGAATATAGAAACAGTAGCAAGAAGACCCATGTTATTTTTTTTTGATCGAGCGAGTTAGGGTTCCCTTAATAGCATTAGAGAATATGATGAGACTTTCCTCTTTATGTCTCAGGGGGCGAGCGCAGTGCAATGCCACATAGGGCGCGTCCTAGGTTTACGTGACTATGTTGTATTGCATTGTTAAAGGCAGAGGTTACCGCTTAAGGTAGGGTATGCCGCAAAATTTCTAATCTCAGATTTGATTGTTAACAGACTAAATCAAGTACAATATTCATATTAAAAATATGCATGGATACTATACAATACAATTCCGAGGGATCACTGTACCAGAAACACGATAAGACTATATTTTCTCGATAGGATAAAAAAAACAAAGTCTATTTTTTGCCTAGATTCGATTGTTTATTATTCACATTATTATTATTGACGACCTCTGTGGCGTGGCGGGCGATGGTTCGCCTGCGACGCAGGAGGTAGCGGGTTCGATCCCCACCTGAGAACAAATATTTGTACGATCTGCAGATATTTGTTCAGGGTGTTCTGGGTATTTTCTATGTATAATAAAAATATCTATCTATGTAATGTATTAAATAAATAAAAACAAATAGATAATACTGGACAGTTCACACAACATTATCTAGCCCCAAGCTAAGCAGAGCTTGTGTTATGGGTACTAGATAACTGATCAGATATACTTAATACAATATATTACATAGAAAGATATTTTTTTATTATACATAGAAAATACCCAGAACACCCTTAGTATTCTGTATATTGTATTATGTATATCAGTTATCTAGTAACCATATCACAATAGATAATGTTGTGGGAGCTGTCCAGCAATATTTATTTATATTATTTTATTTATTATTTGGTAAATAATGATGCGTTTTTTTTGATGTTGAAGATTTCTGCCTGGTGTTGGCGCAGTCCAACATCAGTTCTGCTTGTTCAGTCATTCATGCAGTTAATAAATTTAAAAAAAACTTGCATTTTTTCAGTTTTAAATAAACCCCTAAATACAATACGGGTATAAGAAATAAAACTGGTTTTTGTAATGCAATTTGGCACTCAGTTCACTTTAATATTGAAGTCTTTAATAAAATAAGTGCGTATGTTCATGATATTCTTTTCTAGTAAAAAAGATTTATTACATAACTTCTCTTTGGTCTAAGAAAATTCGTATCAGCGAAAAAAGATTGAAATCTGTAAATCACCGACAAGATTGCTTAGATTACCTATAGGTAATTTCCCTAAAGAGTTCGTTTTAGCTGTAATCTAGACTCTGACTGCTATTTATTCTGTAATTTCGTACCTAGACTGAAGTCTATATAAGCTTTTCAACCAACGTAAGGAGACGAGACGGTTCTGGATTAACACTAAAATGCTTTTTAAATTTGGATGGATTACATCGTATTTCTTTGATCTTAACTGAATGTTAGATTTTATTTTAATAAAAAGCCTTATATTGCCAAGCATTAAATGGGCTGTTGTAAACAACATGCCTTGGCTAGGCTTTACAGCTGTGTAAGTGCTGGTTTGTGTTGCTCATGTGATATGAGTTAGTACATATTTTCAGGAAAAGACCTCTGATTTATTTAAATACGCGTCAGCCTACATTTTATCCGACAAAGTAAAGAAGCAAAAATATATTTCAAAATGTACTATCTCGACACGTCAAAGAAACATCTAAGAAAAAGTTGAGTATAAGCTTCATAAGCCTTAACTACCTCTTTTCACGGAGTGCCCTTCCTTATACTTATATTATACCCATGAAGAGGTTCTAAGCCCTCCATGTTGTCATCAAGTGAGCTCGTCACCTACCGAGACTAGGTTAAATATGTTAAATACAAAATCAAAAAAGTCGGAAAAAATATTCGAAATTTAGAAATTACATCAAAAGCCAACAATAGCCCGTATATAACTAACTGGTTTTTCCTTAACTACTTTTTAGGGTTCAGTAGTCGTCAAGACAAGAAACCCTTATAGTTTCGCCATGTCCGTCCGTCTGTCTGTCCGTGGCTTAGCGTAGAGACTCTTAGTACAGAAAGCTGTAATTTGACAAGTGTATGTTATGAGTATGTATTCGGACCCCTGAATCGAAAAATGGTTTTATTACACCCACAATATTTTTAAATGACCTATTTAAAGACACACCACACGGCGGGATAGACGAGAAAAAAAATATTCATCCCCACTTGAAGTGAAAATTAAAAAAAACATTCTGAGTCCGCATATTGTTATCGAGTAAAAAAAAACATAGCGAGAGCATACGTTATTTATTCCAAAGAGTGAGCAAAATAGTATCATAAATTCAATGTTACAATGACTATGCCAAATACGTCATCGACATCATGGTTCCAGTAGGAATTTCAGCAAGGATTGTTCTAGGAAACATCTAATTTAATAGAATTTAATGGAGCTCCAGGGTTGTAGTATTAACATAATAGGTATTCGCCAGAAACCAGAAATTAAGAAGATCGCTGTGGCACGGCGTGCGAGTAGCCAGCTGAAATGCGAGAGTTTGTGGGTTCGATTTCCTGCGGTACAAATGTTTGTATTATCTGCAAATATTTGTTCCGAGTCTTGGTGTTGTGGTACCTACCGTGATACTTGTAGTTCCTGATACCCACGACACAGGGGTTCCTTGTTTGGGATCAGGGCTATGGATGTGATGGTCGGATGTAGGTATGTTATGTTATGTAAGCCATCTGAAAAGCCGGAAGCCTAGCATCCCTAGCTGCGACCTAATTTCCGAAGACCTCGTTATAAAAATCATCTCTGTTCCACGTTTCACGCTTTTTTCCCGAGCTACATTTTATATACGCTCCGACATTAATTGGGTTATTGCAGATTAAAAATTTGATTACCCTTCGATTGTAACTCGATTTCCATTTTGACTGGAATTGGTATTGCAAACTTTTAATAATCTCGAACATTCTGTAGATGAACGTGGTTATTCGAATCCTTTCTGCTGCCAGCATAATAGATTGTGATCGTTATTAAATTTGGCTTTTTACGGTTCCGTACCTCAAGAGGAAAAACGGAAACATTATACCACTTTGTTGGCCATCTGTCTGTCTGTCAAGTCCCTTTTTCTCAGGAAGGCGTGGAGTTATCAAGCTGAAATTAATATTAAATATTCAGGTCTACTGTCCTTTGTAGCTGTGAAAAAATCAAACTTCAAGCCAACGCAATAGAAAGATACAGCCGTTTATGCTGCAAATTTTCGACACTCGCAAGGGAATCAAAACCTACAGGGTACTTTCCGGTGAAATCAGAATCATAAAAATTTGGTACGAAGCAACGTCTTATAGCACAGATAAAGGAAAAATTGCGAAAAGCACAAATTTTTAGTTACATTATATAATACAAATATTTTTAATAATTTTAATCTTACTACCCCTTTCCTCGTGATGATTTCATTTAGCAATAAAAATACCATAACTTTTACTTATATACATACAGGTTTGTATGGAACCCTCGGTGCGCGATTCCGACTCGCACTTGGCCGGTTTTATTCATAAATGAATTATCGATGTGATTTTTGATTACGTTAATTTCAAGCCGATTGTTGAGCGGTCTAGCTGGTAAAATCGCTATCGAAAGCCTCGCAAGTCTTAATACGTATTCTAGGATTCTCTGAGACATGGGTCTACTAGTTCCATGGTTCCACAATACCCCATACACAATAAATATTTACAGATCATGCAAACATTTACCGGTGGGAATCGAACACGCTCTCTTGCGTCTCAACTGGCTACTTGCCCACCGCGCCACTGAGGTCGTTATAGTCTTTATTAGCATATAATTTCTTCTTAATTTATTATATTAGTTCTAGTACATTGTAGATATTTAGTTTAAAAAGTATAAGGTTAAAATTTTCAGATTAGGAACTACTCAGTTCTAGTACCTATGGTTGGCGTTCTTCGTGTAACTAGTTATTATATTAGTTCTAGTACATTGTAGATATTTAGTTTAAAAAGTATAATTAAGTGTATAAGTTTAAGTGTAAACTAGTTACACGAAGAACGCCAACCATAGGTACTAGAACTGAGTAGTTCCTAATCTGAAAATTTTAACCTTATACTTTTTAAACTAAATATCTACAATGTACTAGAACTAATATAATAAATTAAGAAGAAATTATATGCTAATAATTAATTAATTAATAATTATATGTTTTAAATTATGTGACCATTTTATTGCGTTTAATGGTAATAAATTTAAATCTGTCAGGATTTCAGTAGATGACCGTATATTTGACCCTAATACATTTTTCGGTGACGATACTAATTCACTCATAAATTAGCAACAAAAAAAAATATCGGACGACTTGGGAACAAAAATTATATATTAAGAATCAGGATCGGTCAGACATTTCGACAGGAGATGATGATAAATATCATAATCAATAGTTTTTTGCCCATTTATATAGCTCTAATATAAATAAAAAACATAGTGATTTGGAAAAAAGTATAATTAATGTCAAAAGATTTTAATGTAATCTTAATGAAGTAATTTTTTTACTATTGTCAAATTATCATATTTACAAAATGGGTTTTAGAAACAGTCATAGTTAATTTATTGCACTAAACCATTTTTTTTTAATTCTCTAAGCACTAAACGTAATTATTCACCGTCTGAAAAAATATATGTATGACAGGTGATCGCATGTATGGCAAATGGGCATCCTTCTTTATTTTATTTTTGTTGTTATGTCCCATCTCGTACAATTTTTTACTAGTTTTATTCGAGCGAGTAGTGAACTACTCAAATCCCCACCGTATCTATATTCTATATTCTATGCCAAGTAGGTTCCTCCGAAATTATTGATGGAAACGGTTAAAAGGTGAAATGCTTATTTAATAACGATCCTACAAGCAAAAAAAAGGAAAGATCTCCTAGTCCTAATTACAAAGCGAAGGTTGGGGCATTACAAACATTCAAGACTGGTCCCTTAAATCCACTTCCCCGGCTTTATTCCAAACTTACCTTCAATAAAATTTATAATTAGTTAACTAATTCAATTCTTCACAAAGGGAGTTTGCGATAACGAGTGGAATTCGACTCGAATTCTCGTAATCGAGATGTGACTTAATATAAGGATGAATTGACATATAAAGCATGTTTCTAACGGCCAGCACCTACCGGTACAATAATTTAATATCTACTCGCCGGCAGGGTATTAGTATTGCCGGTGAAACTTAGCTGCAGGCATACCTAAAATCACCAACTCACAACGCAGTCGCTAATAACGCATTTTGCGAGTATTTTACCAACTCTCTACAACGTCAAAGTAACCTCACACTTATCACCAACCGAACCAATTAATACTCAAAACGCCTTCAGTCGCTATTAGCGCCAGCATCGGATTTCATTTTGCGAGTTTTGTACGAACTCTACATTGTCAAAGTGATGCGTGGCTTCGTGCCGGTTAATGTCGGCAGCAACCTCCTTTCTATGTCAATGTATCCTAATGGATGAAACTTTTGAACCTTGATTGACGAAGTAAACTTACTCAACAAAGTGGAAAATTAACTTTGATAAACTAACACCATGTATGTGCACAGAGCAATTTAATTAGTTTCGCACCAGTGTCTTCCATAGATTCTTTATTAAATTTGTGTTGGATACCAACGCAGCGTAACTAGCTCATCCAATAGCTGGGCCAGGAAAGGTGATACCGTTTACACGTGGGGCTAACTATTGTGCCAGACGTTGCCAGAACTTTTGCTAACACACCTGCAACATGTGGTGTGTTACGGACGAAAAACTATGCCAAGCGCCCTGTAAAGCCTGACATAACATGCCTTTTTATTTGATATTTATTACGAGGTATCGTCAATTTCAATACACAGATATATGTCTAATATAAATAATCTTTATTATTGGGTACTTTCAACAAGTTGAACTCAGCTATAAAGTTTGGGTCAAGAGTTCAGAATACGAGTATAACATTTCATGACCGTAAAATTTCATCCGCCCAAAAAATTATAGATACCGTAATAGATACAGCATCCAATAAAATCAATGAATTTAATACAGCATCGAATAAAATCGATGGATTTATTCACCAACTAAAGATATTTTGTAAATTCAGTTAGAATACCAAGCATATTCTATACGGTATATCTATGCAACTCTATATGAGGTGTCATAATATTTTATGATAATTTAATATGATTTTAATATTATCATATACATCGATAACTTGCTGTTATATTATATTCGTAATATTCGTTGTTATATTATTCAATTAGTGATTACTGTTCGTTTTATAGAGTCAGAACATAAAATTTAATAAATTAAATCCCATTTTTGCACTGATTTAAAAAAAAAACGTAATATGCAAGCTTTTATTTAACTTGCAATGTTTATAAGTATCTATGTTCGGGTCAAAACTTGCAACTGAATTTTAGAGAAAGAAAAAGAAAGAAAGAAAAATTATTAATTAGAAGCAATTATCCTCAACTGTTTGAGATGAAATTTTGCATACCTGTCAAGTTTCGATGACAATACAATATTATGGTGATAACGAGCTGATCTCATGATAGTCAATATAGTCAATAGTATTTATTGGTAAAAAAAACAGATTTTATAGGTCAATGGTAGGTACAATTTTTTCTACATTAAGTAGGGTTATTGGATTAGTAGAGGTGCTATTGACTAACACATTCACACAAAAATAATAATAATAACATTAACAATATAAAAATATAAACAGATTACAATAATGTCAAAGCTAATTTAAATGATTACAAATTCAAAAATTCTAAGAAACTGTAGAAAGTCTGGTCGACTAGCCAACGCTTCAGCCTAGACTTAAATAACGGCAAATTATTGGCAGATTTAATAGTTTCAGGCAGATTGTTGTAAACTGTCGGCCCCATAATGTGTGTCAGCTTCGAGGACTTTGCCAAGGAGCGGGTTACGGCTGCAAGCTTATCTCTGTTGCGTGTGTTGTGTGTGTGCATGTCTCCTAGCCTCGTGAACTCACTGAGATTAGCCCTAACACATACCGCCACATACATAACAACTATGCACGGCAGTGTTAGAATGCCGAGTGTTAGAATGCATGATGTAGATGTAGACGGAAGATGGAGAACGGAACTCCTCGATGGTTAACATAGTAGACTGGCCGTGTTTAGGCTCATTTCGATCAGTGCTACCGATCACTAATTGTATGAAACACTGTATTGAAAAATATGTTTTTCACAAAAACCTTATTGTCTTTACTTTATATGGGATACAATAAAGATATCAAAACCGACAGATCTACAACTACACCGTTTGTAAAAGTACTCAGTAGATTTAATTAGTTATACTTATTTATATACCTACCTATGTAGTTTAATATCAGCAAGCCTGAACTATATTTATATTGATTTTTTTAAACAGTAGATATCGGCAAGACTTCAATAATTCTATGAAAATATGACATGTGCATGCAACGACCATTTTGCGATGCGCATTGACTTCTCCTCAGTAACGGTGACCGATAAAGAACCAGGAGGTAAATCCTCGTTTAATCCAATATTGTCATGAGGAGCAGGCGGATTCATCTAGCTTACCATCCTTAGCCGCTAGACGTCTATTTCTGGACAAATCATCATGAAATACAATGGGAGCATATGCCAGAGTCATCACGATTGGCAGGCGAATTGGTGATTACATTATTGGTGCAAAGTACTCAGGTGGATGCTGCTGTAGTTACAATTTTTCGTCTTTTAAAATAATCATTTTTTCTATAAGATCGGTAATAAGCATTTTTATTTATTATATCTACTACCGATTATTTTTATTTGTTTACCGGCTAGCTTATTACGTATCTTGCAATAGCAATACGATAGCAATGCGATAGCAAAAATTGCGCGATTATCGCATCCAAATCGCAAATTCGTATTAGGAATCGCTGATACGTAATACGAATTTGCAATTTGGATGCGATAATCGCGCAATTCTTGCTATCGCATTGCTATTGCAAGATACGTAATAATCTAGCCGGACTTGTTTGTAAGATTCGTTGGTATAAGATTTGTCCTGGCTGCTAGCTTATTTAAGGAATGTATTATTACTAGAAGAAAGCGTTAGAAAATTCAGTCGTGGGAAGCAATAGCGGCGAAGAGCTCACTACTAGTCACGTTCATATCCCACGATGGTGCAACCCACGGTGAAAAGAAGCCCATGGTATGTTTGTATGTATATAGATGGTATGTATTATAATATTAATTGCATTTATTAGTTTATTTTATATCATAAAATACATTCATAGTAAAATTAAACAATTTTTTGCAAATTTAGTGTTAAAGTGTCACAATACTTCTTTTCTGTACAATGCGTTTTTTTAACACGCTTTTTATTAGCTTGGGTTGTATCTATGTATGTATATATGTATGTAACGGAATCTTTGAGCATAATTTTCACCAATTTCCAGAAGTCTGATTAATTTGAAACTTTGCATACGTATCAAGGACCGATGACAATGCAATAATTTGATAACAGTTTCCCGTTATCCTTATTAGGACCGCCAGGATTAATAAACTCTTTGACAGATCCTCTGTAGTAGAGTAAAAGAGACAGAGCTAGCGCGCAATCTGCGCATGCCTGCAGTTTCGGACTTACTGTGAGAAATTTCAATACCACATGTCAACAAATAACTAATTGATAAATCGAACTAAAAAAATTAAAATAAATAATAGTTTAAAAAAACTAAAAAAAACACGCTTTTATAGCTAACCGAACTAAAAATTTGAAAATAATTTTCAATTTCAAAGAGTTTATATTACACTAGTAAAAGATCGAACAATCAATCAGAATTTATCACGTCAAAATAAAATTATAATAAAGTTTAAGTTATTAACAGAAGAATTCAATTCAGAATAAAAAGCGTGGGGTACTTGATAAAGTAAATGTAACAATCATTCTATTGGCAACTATATATGAGAGGAGAGTTATGAAAAGTAGTAAAATGCACCCCACGCTTTTTATTCTGAATTGAATTCTTCTGTTAATAACTTAAACTTTATTATAATTATATTTTGAGGTGATAAATTCTGATTGATTGTTCGGTCTTTTACTAGTGTAATATAAACTCTTTGAAATTGAAAATTATTTTTTAGTTCGGTTAGCTATAAAAGCGTGTTTTTTTTTAGTTTTTTTAAACTATTATTTATTTCGAATGTATTTATATGCATTTGCCCTCCTGGGGTCATGACTGCGTTACTGGGCTTATACCGAATCATCTTTTTTCCCATCAATACACCAAGGTTATCTAGAAGATAATGCTTTTAGTATTCGCCCTTCTTTAATGTGCAATAAGGAATTTTCAATCATGGTTTGATGGCATACTTTTTCGTGTCATTTTTCTGGGCCGATGTAAAACACACGTTCGATCGTACGGTGACGAGCAGGAGACCTTAAGTGCACATATCCATTTCAGTACAGCCGTAATGAAAGCTTTCATCGTTCCACCAACGAGATAAATGTGCGATACTAGCAATTTGCTTTTGAAGTTTGTTCCGTGACATGGTAATGCACTATAGCATCGCCAATAATTTAACCATTTAAATGGAGTCTATCAATCCAGCACTAAAATATCCTTCGTGATGTTACACTTTGTTGCTTACATATTCATATAAACTGCACTGTATCCTAAGCATGAGTTTTTACAGCCGAATCTAATGCAGTTGGATACATTAAAACGTATTTTGCATGCAAATAGGGAGCACATCGAAACCACATATCCCACTCTGGAGAGGATGTCTGGTCGAAGAAGAATCGGCTGCCCAAGTAGTCCTAGGAGTGGCAGCTCAACGTGAACAAATCCTCAACAGCCCGAGGTCACTCCGCGAAGCCTGCAAAGACCAGTGCTTCTGTGCTTCTGGACGGAGTTAGGCTGGCTAACTACCTAGTCAAACAACTCTCACGAATAATGGACCACCTTTTCCATTTTACTATAAAAGTCGGATTATCCTTGGAATACTAACCAGTGTTTTACCATTGTTTTTTTTTAACTGCGTGATTGACGGAACAAGTGGGCGTCCCACCTGATGTTAAGCGGTAACCTCTGCCTATAACAATGCATTACCACATAAGCCACGTCCACCTAGGACGCGCCCTATGTGGCAATGCACTGTGCCCGCCATCCAGAGACGTAAAGAAGAAAAGTCTCATATGCCTGTAATTTCACCGGCACCCATACCCTTCAAACCGGAACACAGTAATGCGAGCACAACTGCTTTGCGGCAGAAATAGGTATAGTGGTAGTACTTCCCCGGACGATGGTACGATAGTAGTGGTAGTACTTCTTCTCTTTCACAAAAAAGCTCTACTACTACTGTAAATTTATATTTTAAAATTCCATCGAATGAGACCAAACACGTTGTAAATATTCCGAGGATATTCCGCGTTTATTAGTAGCACGGATACAGTTTGAATGCGGAAAGGGAATCATTTTACATTACATTACCTCAGGCAGCATGGATCGGTGGATGAAGGTGGGTCAAGAACGGTCGTAGCGGCATTCTAGAAGGTGGTGATGATGGGAAGCATGTAGCAGATAGCGTTTGAATTGTACGACAGGGATATTCATTAGTACTTCTGCGAATAGTAGACCTCGAAAACAAATACGCCGCAGCAAACTTCCCTTAATTTTGGGGGAAATACACCTTGATTAAAAAATCACCAACGACTAAAAAATTAGAACAGTAGACCCTACGTATGTACGTAGACAGTAGTATATCAAATATTGTCAATATTACTTGAAAAATACGACCGGAGGGGTCTAAGAAAAAAACAGGTACCTTAGGGATAAGAGAGTATTTCGTTTAGGCCAAATCTGAAAAAGGGTTCGTGACCTCCGTGTTTGATTAAGATAAAATTTAAAAGCATATGTTTAAAAATGTTATCAGTTGAATCATTAAAATCATACATAATCTGAGTTCAAAACGGATTTGCAGTCGATTCGATAGCGTAAGAAACACGTGCTATAAATACTGTTGCATCGGTATAATAAATGGCGACTCGACTCATTGCATATTGAAAACATGGACTCAGCGTGCAGATTATATTTTAGCGTTGCTATACAGATATACCGATATTATGAAACTCGTCCAACGATGCTAACATTACTTTCGTGGCTGGGAACATTTACTTTAATCGTAAGTAACAGTCATGAGTTCGACATTCATACAAAATGGAGAAATATATTTATTTGCTTTCTCTGGTTCTAAAACAATTATTGGTTCAATGTAATTCTAGTAAACCTGAATGAAAACAAATGTATCTCTAATTCGAATCAAAGTACAGAATAGCGCAAAAATCTATTTTTGCATAAAATATTGCGTTTTTGTAAACGTTGGCGTAAAAGCATTTAGAGCCTCTTAGCGCCATCTGTTGACGAGTTGACGTAGAATTGCTATCTGTGGTAGAGCAGGACGCGTGTATCATCTGTCCTCTTTGGATATTAGTAGATGGATTTAGTAGTAGCAGAGTTTTTTTGTGAAAGAGTTCGTCCGGGGAAGTACTACCACCATGCCTATTTCTGCGGCAAAGCAGTAGTGCTCGCATTGCTGTGTTCCGGTTTGAAGGGTAAGGGTGCCGGTGAAATTACAGGCACATGAGACTTTTCATCTTTACGTCTCAGGGTGGCGGGTGCAGTGCAATGCCACATAGGGCGCATCCTAGGTGGACGTGACCTATGAGGTAATGCACTGTTCATACGCAGAGGTTACTGCTTAACATCGGGGGGTGATTCTCGGGAAATAGATATAATATCACACTCGATAAATATCTATTGAATTGACAAAATATCTATTGAATTGAACATTCTGTATTCCCGACATATCATTGTAGATAAGTATCGATCATTAGATATGCATTGAGTGGTCAGGAACAATCGATAATTTTATTTTGTACATATAGGTATATTGTTATATTTTATTTGTTAATTGCATGTTTACTTACTTTGCGCCACTGCTCCCACGATTTTTTCATTCATCTTCCTTCCTACATGTAGTTATTGCCAGTTGGCAATGACAAAACTTTGTATTCTTTTTGTGAAAGCATTAAATGAACATAGTGATAATATTTACTGTTACAGTGATACCAGTATAAGTTGACGGTGGTGCCACAGATTCGATAATAGTTACTACATATGTGGCGCTTTTGAGGAACTAAAATTATAATAATCATAATCTGTATCAAGCAGCGCCACGCAATGGCAGCTACAAGTCGCGACAAGTTATACTGGTCGGATTATATCTATTAGCATTTTTATCTATTGTCCTCGAGAATACACTCTTTGTCGCGGGATCGATATATGTATCATAGATAAAAGGAGTGATATGATAATATCATAACCAACAAATATCGCAGAATTAGACCGGAGTGATGGCATGTAATCGTAATTTATTAAAATCCGGTTGTAACATGTAAACATTTAGGTACATCTGTTTATTGAAATGATTTTTGAATGAAATTCCTTTGTTGTACAGTAGTGAAATGAGAACGTTCGTCACCTTAGGGCCTATTTTTGATTGTTCAATGCAAAAAGCATACTGTTGTGTTGTCAATATTACGAAAATTATCCTTCAGTTACCACGACAATGGATACCTATTAACAGCGACTGAATAGACACAGTCTACGAATAAAATTACAAAAATTCTGGCTAACTCAATAAAAAACTGGCCAAGTGCGCATCGGACCTCGCGCATTCAGGGTTCCGTCGTCGGTCGTGGTAACTATTATATACCTAATCTGTGGTTCCGTTTAGTTAATCCATACGCAAAATTAAGTCTGTTGGTATTACCAAGAATTTTCTTTTATACTTAACTTGGTAATATAAATATGAGAAATATCTTGAATGTTTCTAATTTCTAAAACATTAGATTTTTTTGGTATAATATTCATAATAAGTTGCATATTTACAAATTAAAAAGAACTTATTTACAATATTTTGGAAAAAAACTGACTTTAGTGGCCCCTCATGCCTTTGTTTTCCATTATTTTCGTTGATAAAAATACAGTGTTAATATGCACTTATAAGCTCTAAAATTATATTCCACATGCTGGGGTACGACAAATTTATTTTCCCCTTCCCACCTCCTCACCTTTACTTGTACGGAAGCCACCCTTATAACAATTTCAAAATAATGTTAAATTATAATTTTTTGGTTTGGTTCAGTTTACATACATAGTAGAAATATGAATAGTTCAATGGTTTAGCCACTCTAGATCCTTGTGATAGACAGACCATTTGGCCCCTTTGGATACGTGACCCTAAAAAAATAGTTCCAAACATAAACAAGCAACTGATCAAAGGTTTGATTGGGCTGATTTTGATCTTTATAATAAACATTTAAATTATGGTTTTCTATACAGTGTAACATTACAAAATTATTATAAAAACTTCTAGAACATTCGATACTCACACATAGAAAGTTGTTGACAAAAAACTAACGGACAAGCATTACTCACACATGCACACAGCCATGTTGGTTACATCTCACGCACACATACACGTTGTTGACAACTAGGCTCACCTATAAAATGGCAGGCGCCCTTACGCCCGGCCCTTTTCAAACTCAGACAGAGCAATCAATAACACATCTATATTCTTCCACTACGCCCAATTTTGGTGAGTTTATTTAAATATACTACACTCTAACTAGCACTGTTTAATCTAATGTACTTCTTATCTTTCCTAAATGTTGTAAACTCTAGCATCTAAGACACCTACTATGTTTGTCCTTCTGACTAACTAGTTCTTAATCTCTGTTGTAAACCCTACGGTGTAATAAGGTTGAAAGCCACGTACTGCCTACCCCTGCGAGCCACGTCTGCGGCACCTAGAGGCGACTTTCAACCAAGTTACACCAGGGGGAAGAATCAAGCCTGTCACTACAACTACGTGATCTTTACAGGGTCCAACTCTACGGGTCGAACCTTACGGTTGGTGGCTTCACAGCCACCAACCGGACTCACCAGCTACCTGCTGTCTACCAGCTGTCTCCAGCCCTACCTGCTGCTACCAGCCTGCCACGAGCCACCTCGCAGACAAGGGGCGCGCTCTTCACCATGACGCCTAGACCACGTGCTTCCGATCTACAGCTCACAGGACAGTACTGTGGAGAGTCCACACCTGTTCTTGGGTTCCGTACTACGCGTGTGTCCAAGTGTTCTTTTCTACAAGCGTGACCTTTTGAGACCTATTCTACTGCTGAGATTGAGACCCTTGATCATACCCCGGCCCATAGCCGTCTGGCCTTCTGCCTGCTACTCTGGCCCTCTGCCTGCACTTCTGCCTTCAGCATAACACTAAAGACTCTAAGTTTAACAATCTATTCAGTGATCTTATTGTTAGCATTTTAAGTTTAATATATGTATAAAAATGTCCTAATCGTTTTTCTACCTACCCTAGCTCTTCTATCAGGTAGGATAGGAACCTAAAACCTAGACTACCTACCTGTCCACGGCTGCACCGTGACAGTGGCGCCCAACTCTCTTTAAAACTCTCTTTCCAACTCTCTTTACAATTCTCTCTTTACTACCATAAGAGATATATTCACTATACCTATTCCGGCCCATATCAACATGATAATGGTGCCCTATTCATTCTCAATCTCAGTCTCAAACTTATGTCTCATACCTATTTTTGTCATTTATAAACGCTTGGTAAAACTCGGAACAACATACCTACAAGAACAGAGGTGTAAGCTCGCCTTTATTGCATCGTGGCGGTATCATAATAATAGCTACTAGAAATTATTATTGTACCAAAGCTAATAATCTATTGTCTAATCGTGTATACTACTATCTATTGTCTAATTGTGTATAATTCTTTACAGCTATATCTATCTGTGTATACCTATCTGTGTGTTACTGTGTAATTCTAACCATTTCTGTGTACCTACCTACATTATTGCGTAAACAGTGCTAGTTCGTCGTAACAATGGAAACTAAATATCTAAAATGTAGAATCTCACTCAAACGTTCATCTGGTCTACAAACTAGTAGATATGAACGGAAACTATCATAAAGGATATTAAACTCATTCACTATAAAGAATAATATTTGCCTACTTATCTACCTAACTAACAATCTATATATCTATGTATCTATCATGCAATTTCATTGATTCACTAAGCTTGACTTACAACTGACCTTGACACTAGAATGTTGGAAATAGTAAACAACACTAGAACAATCTACCTACTTATAGAATACTAATACTATCAACGCGTGTGCGTGTGTGTGTGTGTGAGAAACACTGACCTTAAATACTTCTTTTACATACTTATAATAAACATGATAACTTAAAATCTAAATCGTACCTACTTACGAGTTCCCTAAAAACTAAACTAAACTAAACGTAAACTTAAAGGTTAACTTAAAATCTATAATATTCCTTTTACTAAAACTAAACTTGAAACTAGAAACGTAAAATCTACATCGTAGCTACCTACGCATACACTAAAATCTTAAAATCATAACTAAACTAAACGTAACTTTAATCTACACTAATCGTAATTCGTAATCTATACAAATACTTTTACCTAAACTAGCTATAAAACTGTAAACTACTTTGAACGTACCTACCAACGAATCATCTAGAAACTAAACTACCTACTATCTACTTGATAAAACTAATCCTACGTGTGAGTGTGGGTCGACTAAAGACTTATTACCTATAACCTAGTTAACTTTGAACTAGAAAATAACTTTACCTACATTCTAAAGACTAAACTATAACCAAATAAAACTATACTACCTACTTAATAAATGCTTATTCAATCTATGTGCGAGGCGGTCTTGAGTATGTTATTCATAAAAACTTTCCAACGCAACAGAGGTCAACAAACCTAAAATGTTGCGAAATATACTTTCTTGCCGAGACCCTACATCTCTGGTGGGATATCTGCATTTTTCTCCCAAGGGACTAAACCTTCGGTGGAACAAACGGAGCGGGTCGTGACTCCGATATAAAAAAAGCCATCACTAAATGCTAGCTTACTATTGCCTATAGTAATCTATTTTATAACATACTCATTTCAGACCTCACGCAAGAATTAAATCTAAGAAAAACAACTAACTAGCTAACTAACTATGTATCTATATCTATATTAAGTATGTATGAGTATCTATATCTAAAATCTATAATTCTGAAAGCTCACTATAAACCTACAAAACTGCTATAAAGCTAGCTACTAGAAAAACAAAATACAATATGTAGATGGCTACAACATCACATTACGTCACAGGCATCGTCACTGTTGACCGGTAGAATCTTCCAGAAAACTACCTACTATAAACTGTTTGTCAAAACAACACGCTGTCTACATACCTACCTACCAACATTCCTTGGCTAAAACTCTCTGAAATGAATTTCTTATCTAACCTAAACGATCAAATGACCAATTAACCTACCTACTTACATTTGCAAAAGTAGCTATTCGCTAAATTATGAATGATTTAGTCTGATAATCATTTACTATTGCCTAATTCTAAAACCTAAGCGAATAGAAATAATATGTTAGAAAAACTCGCTAAAGAATAAAGCCTTACCTACACTAAACTTTTACTAAGTACAACACTTTAATCTACGTATTTTATGTACCTAATCAATTATGTATAATACCATTTAACTAACTTATGTAAAACATATAAGGACACCTAGTCCCCTAAAAATTGCAAAGGAGATCATAAAATATAATTAAATACCTTGCTGTACTATCAAACACTTATTTATCGTTGAGGTACTTAAAAATACAATACTTACTAAAGACCTCAACTACTTTATCAAATAACGGAAAATTCTCACTTAGGTATATCTTATTAAATACTATCCTAAAAAAAAAAAACATTATCAGAGTTTGATTAAGCCATAATTCTTAACATCTTTCCTATTCATTACAAACACATTAAAATAGGTACTTGAGCGAACATTACTGTCACTCATGCCTGACCTACTTACCTTATGGTCTGCCAGGAATGCATAGTTCGTAAACAACTCACGCGTGTCTTATTTAACAGAAACAAAATTGTTAGAATATTAATTAAAATATTTAAGAGAAATCTAACTTAAACAAATTAATTAATGCTATTTATTTAAATATTTAATCATTACTTAAAATCACAAATTATTATCTACTTATTCATCTACATTCAAACCCTATTAGTACTAATACAAACAGATAACTAAAATATTCCTGCCTACCCCTATGATATCTTGTTGCAGTGATCTACAGCTACTAAAAGTGACTATTCGATACTATTACTGCCATCTATGATTTCCAACAGGAAACTAAAGACATTAATACTAAACCTCCCCAACAGATGGCGGTTAAACAATATTGCTATGGCCTTCTATATTAGTAATAATGAACTAGAGATAACTTAAAAACTTTCTCAACAGATGTCACCATAAGTTCAGTACAAACAATAACTTCGTAAAAATATTTTTTTAATCCCATTGATAAAAGTAATAAACATAAACAATTAGAATAAATTCAATAAATAATATGAAGACAAGTAAACACAAAATAAAATAAACTTGACTTAATAATAGAAAACACTTACCTATTTAAGAACTTGCATTTACTTAATACTTTTTTTTTTGGATGACTTTAAACTTCCTTAATTTTTTTTTTTCTCGATTAGCCTTTAAACTGAAACTCCAACACATAGAGCGACATACAGTATCATAAACAACAGTCACTATTACAAACACTCACTCACTTACTCAATCACTAAAAAATTTTTATAGAGCTAACACTACATTTTTTTTTATAGAGCAAACACTTATAATTTTTAGTAACGTAGATCTTACACTTAATTTTTTTTTACATAGAACAGACACTTCAAATTTTTTTTTTTCCTTTTCACTTCTCATAGAGACATAGAGTCAACACTTACAAAAAAAAAAAAAAAAAAAAAAAAAAAAAATTTTTTTTTTTTTTGCTACTTCATCTACAAATAGAAACATAGAATCAACTCTTAATTTATCTTATACTCATACAACTTTAACTACAAATAGAACTATAGAGTTAACACTAAATATTTTCTTATCATAACTGTTATATTTAATAATTAACTTTAACTAATAATTACTTAAACTAAACCTATTAGAACACTCTAAGAAGCAATATGAGCGGTGAAAACTCATTTAAAAATAAGCCTCTAACAACAGAGCGGATTGCTTCAAAACTCTTTAAACAAGCCAATTCTGACTAGGATGCGGATTATGGCAAACATCTAAAATAAGCCTAAAATGCCAGCTTCTCTAAATTAATACTAATCAACACTTAACAACTTAAAATTAAACAACTCTACAATGATAGAGACACTTAGAATTTATATTAGAACATTAACTTACAGACAGACTAGTACTAAATAACACTTGCCCTTCTAAATGATAAAGCCTCTACTACACTAACAACTAAAACTCTTGTTGATATGAGTATATTTACACATCAAAGTAAATATATTCTAGTTGTAGCTTCTTAAGCCTTCTATGACTTGAGGCTAATGCGGGATGAATAAAAGATTGAAGTATGAAAGACAGTATGAATGTAGAGTCATCAAGAGATAGGTTGCAGTTCTAGCGGGTTTTATCAGGAAAAACCCTTTCTCTGGGAGGGGCGATACTGTAACATTACAAAATTATTATAAAAACTTCTAGAACATTCGATACTCACACATAGAAAGTTGTTGACAAAAAACTAACGGACAAGCATTACTCACACATGCACACAGCCATGTTGGTTACATCTCACGCACACATACACGTTGTTGACAACTAGGCTCACCTATAAAATGGCAGGCGCCCTTACGCCCGGCCCTTTTCAAACTCAGACAGAGCAATCAATAACACATCTATATTCTTCCACTACGCCCAATTTTGGTGAGTTTATTTAAATATACTACACTCTAACTAGCACTGTTTAATCTAATGTACTTCTTATCTTTCCTAAATGTTGTAAACTCTAGCATCTAAGACACCTACTATGTTTGTCCTTCTGACTAACTAGTTCTTAATCTCTGTTGTAAACCCTACGGTGTAATAAGGTTGAAAGCCACGTACTGCCTACCCCTGCGAGCCACGTCTGCGGCACCTAGAGGCGACTTTCAACCAAGTTACACCAGGGGGAAGAATCAAGCCTGTCACTACAACTACGTGATCTTTACAGGGTCCAACTCTACGGGTCGAACCTTACGGTTGGTGGCTTCACAGCCACCAACCGGACTCACCAGCTACCTGCTGTCTACCAGCTGTCTCCAGCCCTACCTGCTGCTACCAGCCTGCCACGAGCCACCTCGCAGACAAGGGGCGCGCTCTTCACCATGACGCCTAGACCACGTGCTTCCGATCTACAGCTCACAGGACAGTACTGTGGAGAGTCCACACCTGTTCTTGGGTTCCGTACTACGCGTGTGTCCAAGTGTTCTTTTCTACAAGCGTGACCTTTTGAGACCTATTCTACTGCTGAGATTGAGACCCTTGATCATACCCCGGCCCATAGCCGTCTGGCCTTCTGCCTGCTACTCTGGCCCTCTGCCTGCACTTCTGCCTTCAGCATAACACTAAAGACTCTAAGTTTAACAATCTATTCAGTGATCTTATTGTTAGCATTTTAAGTTTAATATATGTATAAAAATGTCCTAATCGTTTTTCTACCTACCCTAGCTCTTCTATCAGGTAGGATAGGAACCTAAAACCTAGACTACCTACCTGTCCACGGCTGCACCGTGACAACAGCAGTCTGCTTCGTAGGATAGCTGGAAAAGGTAATATGTGCTCGTGACAAACTAAGGGGATTTCTTTGAAAACTGACGAACGTTTTAATTCCGCCACTGTACACGGATATAATAACAAATAAAATATTACAAAAGATATGCACAAAGGTGAGCTTAAGCCTAGACTTAATATTTGTTGTTGAATTTCATTTTGTGTTTGATAATTCGATAGATATAACATTATCGAGTGCGTCTGACCACTCGATACATATCTACTGATATACGATCGATATTTATCTACAGTGACTTCTCGAGAATACGGATATTTAAATTCAATAGATATTTTGTCAATTCCTGCGATATTTATCGTATGCAATACGCATTTTGTTGCAGGCTCAATATCTATCATAGATAAAAGGAGTGATATGATAATATCATATCCTACAAATATCGCATGAATCGAGAATTGGGCCCCAGGTGGGCCATCAGCTTGTTCCGTGAATCAGTAGTCTACAAAAAAAACAGAAATTCTACTGTATGCTTGTACAGGAACATTCTCAGTTTCTGTTATTCGCATATATAAAAGGAATTCACTCGAAGGGCAGTAAGTAGTTAGTTGGCTTTCAGTGCGAATAAATCAAGTGATTTGAAAGTGATAAACTGTGAACTGTGTTTTAGTGAATTAGTGTTTTCTGTCAACTTTATTAAAGTGGTTTTTAGTGTTGTTATTTTATCCCGAACCCTCCTGAAACTGCCTTTAGTCTCAAGGACCATCATTGCCTGGCAAGATTATAATAATTAGACTTTACCTAACATAATACAAAGTACTAAGTACTACAGTAAACTGTTACGACTCCAAAACCTCAAGAAACTTATTTGTGGAAGCGAGTATAACCAAGTTGTTTTCTTTGTATTGTCTATGGCTTTCCAGTAAAGTTATATCCTCAAATAAGTGAAGAAACTTCAGATAACTTGATTAAGTAACATGAACCCGTTACTTAGCTAGGTTATAACATCTTACCTAATAGTTTTACTTTGCCAACATAGTAATTGGTATATTACTGAGAAAAAATACGAATTTTCAGATTATTATAATGTTGGAATAACTCGTATATAATATTGAAACGTAAGATAGTAGCGGACACACGCGATTTCACCCACGTTATTCACCCAACGAAACTGAATTTTGGGATAAGAAGTATCCGTTGTTCACGGTTTAATTTATCTGTGTACCTACAAAATTTCATCAAAATTGACCTAGCCGTTTTAGCGTCAAAGCACGACACACATTCAACCACCATTATCATTAATTTCATTTTTATTAATCCCCCGACTAAAAAGAGGGGTGTTAGAAGTATGAACCGTACCTAACCGTCGTAACCTTATCATCGTAGCACCCAAATTAGATAAAACAGTTTTTTGTAAGACGTACTTAATCGAGAGTGTTCTTAGCTATATGTTTCTACCTATTATACCTTCTCACCAATTTTCAGCCAAATCGGTTCAGCCGCCGTTCTTGAGTTATAAAATTAGTGTAACTAACACGACTTTCTGTTATATACATAGATTATGATCACATGCAGTGTAACTAAAAAAATGCCTTAACAAATCCAATTTTTTTAATTTTATTCAGTCAATATATGTATAGCAAATAGCTACATAGGAGTTAATGAGTTCGTGGTGCTCACTGTACATACAATTGTGATAAACCGAATTTTGAAAATTAAATTGTAAAGGTCCCATACAATAAAAACATTTCATATTTCAATTTCGTGTTCTTTCCTTATCCGAACCACAGATAAAATAATACTATACTAGTATCCGAACATATTATCTACATAGTAAAAAAAACTCTGCAATCGTCGTTCGTATCTAACTGTCGCTTTATCAATAACTTGTAATCATATTTCTGTTTTGAAAAACCGATTGCCGAGGCCCATTATTACTTTACATATACCCTACTTTTCAATCCATTATATTTTGGTTTTGCTGTAAAGATATCACTACATACATAGTGTCGTGGTTTGTCCGGCCTATGAATAGACCCCTCTGTCTCCTCACGTGGATGTTGTAAAAGCCGACTTAGAGATTACCCGAAGATTAGATTTGTCCTGGCGGCTAGCTTACTATGGAATGTGTTATTACTGGAAGAAAGCGTTAGCCGAGTCAGTTGTGGGAAGCAATGGCGGCAATGGACGTCTATATTTTCAGGACACCTTGTTGTATTAAAGTAGTTAGAAGGGAAAAACAAACATATTTGTATTTCCAGAAATAAATAATGTCAATTTGACTATCGAGAAATCCAGTAAATCGCGTCAACTACCGTTTCCCACACACCCACAGGCGACACAGAAATATTTTCCATTTAAGTAACGCCTCTGACATGGCGTTCTAACTCGATCCGAGATTTATTTCCCGAGCTGGCTGCGATTTGCTACAATTCTACGTGCAGAAAAATTTCTTTCAAATTCGTGTAACGCTGTTGGCTTAAACTGGTTCCGTAGTTCACGGTGTGTACCAATTTGATCTTTTGGGCGTAACTTTTTGATCTCTTTAACGTCGGAGTGCCATGTTAAAGCTTTTCACTTTGTGTTATTTTATGCATTTCCGCTTGGTACTCAAAAATAAAGTAAGGAAGGTATAAGGACTATAAACTTTCGTATTAGAACGACACAAGATGCATGATTGTTGATTTATATTTGGAATAGGTAGGTATTAAAGAACATAATTAATCGTTCCTGTTAAATAAATATTTATACATATTTATCAAATACATATAGAATAAATAAATAAATACAGAAAGAATAATACAACTAATACAAGGTATGTACAAAATACATACGAAACAGTTGTGCTACCTGAAGACCGCTGAGTGATCTAAAGGTAGTCTTATTTATTAATGAACTAATTTATAGAATAAACAAGAAACAACACTAATAAACCTATTAATTTACAAAAAACGACTAAGTATATTCAGTGTTCCATTAAAATTGGAAAAACGGAAACTAGACATCGATGTGCTTCTATAAAGAAGCACATGGATGTCTAACACGTATGTAGGACCCCGAAGCGAATTACATTCGTGTTTCGTACCGTAGTATAAAAACTAACCTTAAAGTGCCTACGCATCGAACTAATCAAGGTAAGCATCATAAAGCCGCGAACCCTGTCAATTACTCATTCACATTGACGCGAAGCTCTCCTCACGAGGTTCTTTAAACCGAAGCTCCCTTTGAACGCTATCGAAAAACTCCCCATAGAGCCCTGAGTCGCGTTGGAGATATTTGCAGAGTCGCAAGCTAGATTGCTCTCAGGTCGCGGGCTCACGAAATATCTACGATAGTGCGTACGTGACGATGTATCGATTTCCTTCAATTCGATTTTCGATTATCATTGATCAAGAAATAAACATGTTCAATATCCAAAACTCATGCTAGAAAAGGTTTTTATTTTACTATTATTTTTATTTTTCGAGATAATTATCTTGGCTTTGCCAGTCTAGGCCGGCAATGTTAGTATATGTTAGTTAATCCATCCATGTCTGTCATGTTATAACTAAAGGGAATTTCATTATGAAAAACTAGAACCTATGAATTTCTATAAAAGCCTTCGCCGCTGCGGTAATGTACTATTTCTGTATTGTCTTTTCATTTCAGTCTTCTGAACTCTGAACAGCTAATTTGGAAACTTACCGAGCTACTATAAAACGCGAATCATCCTTGGCAAATTGGTTGAATCTACACAGTGTTTTGTCTTTTGCATTGACAACCAGTTTCAAATTCGATCGAGTGAGACAAAACACGGTGTACCGATTCCAAGAATAATACGTGTTTATTAGTAGCACGGTTACTCTTTAAAGCATTGAAGATTCATCGTCTACAGGTGCATCTCTACTCCACCCAATAGTGCCTGCCTTCAGAGAGTAATTTCAGTCAAGTGGCAGTCACGCCCTAGAGACGGCAATCATCTCACGAGTGTGTGCAACATCGCTTCCCTTACCCCCGTTTTCAACGACAAACCCTAAATTTGAAGAGACCTTATGAATCACTAAGTTGCTTTGTGTATTGAAAAAGGAAAGAAGCTAAGGAATATTTTCAAGAAATTCAGCAAAAACAATTACGGAATTATGAATGATGACGTTGTGAAATTAAAGCTTGCAATTAATTTAACAATATCTTTTAATCATCATTATCTACCCACAGAAGTCTACTGCAGGACTTAGGCCTCCTGCATAGAATGCTACGACGAACGGTTGAGTCTTGACCACCCACCGACTTCGTGCGACCTTGGTGTCTTTGGTCTACGGAGAAGGGGGCCTTCCTCTTTTGCGTCGTCTTGTTTGTGGTCGCCACTCGAGAACCTTTATCCCACAACGGTTAACAGTTCAGCGTTATATGGCCTACCCTTTGCCACTTCAACTTGCTAATTCTGAGAGCTATATAAGTGATCCGGTTTCTTCGACAGATCTCCTCATTTCGTGTTATATCACGTAGTAGAACTCCGAGCATAGCTCTCTCCATAAGTGTGTATACTGAATAATACATTCATAACTGTTGTTTTCACGCGCGTTTCCCTTAGGGGTAGACAGTTGTATGTGTATTTAGACAGAGACCACGGATATCGACGGGATACGATCGATCCTGACACGATGGAAATAAATAATTCATTTCCCCCAGAAAAAGCCCCTTGTACTCAATTAAACAGGAAACACAATACTCATTAAAACACCTTCCCCACGTCTACCAAAGCAATTTATTTCCAACTACCCAACAACGACATAAAAAGAAATCAAAAGGAAAAAGTAGATTTTCTCGCAAAACAAGCTGAACCGCCGGAAGCTACAGGCACTATGCTTCCGATTTAGAAAACAATATACAGCTGACGATGGTTTATCCAACCAATATTTCTCCGATAATGATGTTTATATAACTTTCCAGACACTATGTCTCTATTTCTTGGCTGTAAGTGACCTTTTATGCCACCCTTATATGCTTTTGTCATAAGGGACGCACGCTATAGTTTATGATGCGGGAGTCGCGACTAAATAAGGATCGCATGACATTCAAAACCATTAAAAAACCTAAACTTGTATGTGTCAGACCTAGATGTATAAAGGCTTTAGTTAGATACGCACTCAATTCTGAACGCAATTAGAGATTTTTGTATCAACTAGCAATCAAATATAACAGAGTTTTAAACATGTTTTGAAAAACATCTATTTCACATCTCACACCTCTTTCTCTTTCACCTTTCGGGTCTAAGTTTTTATTTGTTCAATGTGAACTGAAAAAAATAGCGAAAACATTTCGTTTTCCAAAAGTATTTCTTTATCTGAGCCCTTTTCAAACTCTTTGTTTTTGCGCGTCCCGTCGCGTCGCTACAACTCGAAGCAAAGATAATGTCTCGTAAAACAAATTGTGAAAAAACCGTCACTCAGTCTTTCCTTACTTATTTTGTTTCCTCAGAGACGGAGATTGGCCTCAATTTAATTTATTTGTACGCCCATAAATATAATTTTGTATACTTAGTCATTTTCTATCTTGGTTCGGAGCAAAAATGGGGCTTTTTGTTTTATAGTTCTAAGACTTCTAGAATGTCACTGCAGTTTGAAGTCAGTTACTGCACAATTAGTCCAGTCGGCAGGTGGTTTCAGATGGAAAAGGTCAGAAATTAATGAAACTTTGGGAGGTTGTTTAGGGAAAGTTAATTAACATTTTCCCAAGTTTTGGACCTCGAAGACCCTGTGCGAAAAGAGGAGGGGGGTGAAAACTGCACATTTCTCCGGTTTTTTCTCAATAACTTATTCCCTTACATCCTACGGTAAAAGTACTCACTACTTTTTTGTAGAACGTTAAATTTACTACAATTTTGAATATCCAAACATGATTGTATGTTGATAGGCTACCGAGATATGAGGCTTCGTTTTTTTTTTCTAAGTACATCAACTACGTGCAGATACACATTGGTATCAATGTGATTGTTGTCTATGATGGATACCCCACTAACGCCGGCTATCAAAGCACCAAAGCCGCAGAACGAGCTCGCCGGTCTGCATTACAAGCAGCAACAAAAGTCGTGTTCTCCTCATCTACCATGGTGACAATAGCACAAAACACGTTCTTGGCAAACGATCACAAGAAAAGCGCATTCATTTCGATGTAGATGACACAAATGGTGGATGCTAGCATCGAAGTGAAGCAGGCATATGAAGGCGCCGTGATCATGGTGGATCCATAGTGGTGGGGATGGGGTTGAGTCCCTGACAAGACAGCAGCCACCCCCAATTAGTGGGATACAAGTTGAATTCCCGCCACTTCTGCACGTGCTTGGAGGTAGCATCTTGCAACATGGTGGCAAACGGGCGAGGTTTATGGTCTTTGAAGTGACAAACGCCTTATACCTCAGGAAATCCAAAGTATCCCTCGCGATGTCACCCCCATTTAGAGCCACAAATCACTTGATGCCTGCTTCTCTCACGACTTGTGGGGTGGAGTCTGGCCGAAGGAAGACCACCACTTGCTCAGGAGTGTGGTGATTTTGGCATTTCGTTGACCAAACGGTGCTGAGGTGGTATCGCACCCGATCACGCGGTAAAATTCATTTATGCCTGGTTTTGACTATCTGCCGTTTTTTGAAAGAACCGCCGGGCCTGCAGGTACCAATTTGGTCTCAAATGAAAGCTAATTAAATTTACTACAACTTCATTATATATAATATTTGACGTGGGATGCGTATTTTAGAAGATATTTCGCAAAATATGTGTTTTTTTTTAAAGCACTTAGGAAAAAAATTGCCTGTTTTCGAAGAACTTTATCTTGGGAACCAATGGTTGTATAGAGCTCGCCCTAGTGTCAAATATTAGAAAATTTAGTCTACTTTAAAAGTAGGCATGGTGACTATACCAGTCAGACCCTTCCTTCACTAAGATATTAAGAAAAAACTGGAAAAAAAAAAAAAAACATTGTTTTTTGGGCTGCTCGCACAGCACTTGGGAAATCTGGTTTTTTAATATTAGTTAGGGTCTTAACAACATATAAAAAACAGCGTGACCGGAACTTTTGCAAGCATGCCCTTTCGTGTTTAACTTGAATGGTTCATATTTATGAATGTGAATAATGATAATATGAATAATGGTTGGTTTTCATCACAGAAGAAAATCAGCTTTTGAGAACTGGTTTGGGTGGAGGGGAGTGGGGGGTTTCCAAAGTAGGTGATTGTAACCAGGAACCATAATTATAACAACATTACATCATATATCATAACAACATATCATATATTAGCAAATTTAAAAAAAAGTTTTTTCGATGCGCCATATCTCGATAACGCATCAACATACAATCATGTTTGAGTAGTCAAAATTATATTAAATTTGACGTTCTACAAAAAAGTACTTGGTACTTTTGCCGTAGGATGTAAGGGAAAAAGTTATTGATAAAAAACCGGAGGAAGGTGCACTTTTCACCCCCCTCCTCTTTTCGCATAGGGTCCTCGAGGTCCAAAACTTGGGAAAATGTTAATTAACTATCTCTTAACAACCTCACAAAGTTTCATTAACTTTTGACCTTTTTCCACCTAACCCCATTTTTGCGACCTGACTACTGGACTAAATACAATACAACACACAATAACAAATACACGCCCTCAAGAAATAAAAATCCAGATAAAAGAGGACACGCTGAACAAAACACAAAACAAAACATGGATATCAAAAATGTTTCAACAACACCAAACAAACTAATAACAGACTATTCAACAAAAGTCATTCATTCGCACCTAAAGTACCTAATTAAATTTGTAGTACGTCAACATAAACTTTCGTTGGTGGCTGAATCGTGGTAGTCTGCTCACGTCTCGCACTGAATCAATTTCGTGTCAGGCCCGACTCCCAAGCTCGACGGAATGTCTGTCGCGTTGCTCTAACTGAATTCAGTGCTGATTACCAGCTCATGCCGAAAGTGGATATGAAAAAATTGTGTTATTATGAGCAAATATTCTCACAATCGTACCTATACCAAAGATAAAATAATACTATACTAGTACCTATGCTGACACTTATTTTATTCTAAAATATTACAAACTAGCGTCTCGCCCCGGCTTCGCACGGGTAGCCCCCGGTGACCAACCCCCCTCCCACCTCTCCCTCTATATCAATCTCCTTGTTCTAAGCTACCTCCCTACCAATTTTCAGCCAAATCGGTTCACCCGTTCTTGAGTTATAAGTGGTGTAACTAACATGACTTTGTTTGATATATACGAGTATATAGATATGTCAGTTGTCCCGTTAACACTCATGCAAGCGTCAAAATCATTTCCATTTTGACCAAGCGAGCGAAGTCAACTAGCATAATTTACTTTCATCTGTCCAGATGCAAGTTTGGTACACGCGTACAGGTCAGATATTTCTAATAATCTTGATAAAACGTTCTCCAATTTCATAGTTTTTTTGTGGTCGGCATATTTTGATTGGAGGGGGGAAATTTGCTGCGGCACCATTTACAGGCCGATTTTGATAATATTTGGCGGAAACATTCCGTACTCAATTCTTAATAAGAATTTAGAATATGAGTAAAATTGGTTAAGAGGTTGTCAGGATCGACATGATGCATTGAATAATTACTTACTATATTTTTTTAATTTTTTTTTTTATTTATTTTATTTGTTTGGTTATTCAAGTGTGTACATGCGATACACAGACTAAACACAATTGCAGCAAAAAGTATATGATCGTGAGGTCTACTGTTTGCAAAACTACTAATTGGCCTACTTGACTAACGGTTGAAATCAAATTATTCATTAAAAAATATATTTGCAAACAACATTTTTCTATTATGTTAACCTATTCCGCTATACTTAAATTTTAAATTTTAGTTTTATAGTTTATTTTTGTTCGTTGCTATGTGTTTTACTTATAACCGTTATCATCATCAACATCACCCTGTAGCAGTACACTGGTGGACATGCCCCTGCCCCTCTCATAGGATGTCATGGCGAGCTGTCTTGGGCTTTTTCCATCCACATACTTTCTGATAACTTTAAAATGTTCCATAGATAGGCTTTCCTACGACGCACATCCAGTGTGTGGTAGCAACTGGTGGTTTTACCACTGCAGCTGCACTGTCAGGTGTATTATTGCATCTAATAAGACTACCTTCACAAGAGCACTGCACAGTATGTTCCTGGGATGCACTCACCACCATAACGGGGTAATAAATTTCAAATAGTGCCACTATCTCGGGTAATGTAAACGTTCTTTAGATAATCGGAAAATATTTCGCTTCGCAGACACAATAAGGATCTTGTTGATATCTTAGTGAAATAGATCTCAGAGATTTCAGAGATACGGCGTTTGTATGTATGTGTGTTTGTGCGACGGTAACTGCAGAACCGTTGATCCAATCTTGGTGAAACTGGGTAGGTAGGTAGGTTATGTGAATAGATTAATCAACTTATTTATCTTAAAATTAATACAAGTATCTCTAATTTCTATATTATCAATATCAATCAACGAAATTGTTTGAGCCCGCTGGCTTTAGCCAAGGCCAGTAATATAACAGACTTCTTTGTATTAACTTCTAAATTATATTAATTTATATGATTACTTTCTATGAAACTCAGGACTATCGAAACATAAAGTTTAAACTTGTGCTTGATCTGTTATTAAAAGTATTTTTGAGTAAAATATTAGTAATTATTATATTATTATTTTTAGTATTTATGAAAATTTGCATCAACTACCAAGACTATCACATTGTCACCACATTTTCACTTACCAACAGGTGAGATCGAGGACAAACGAAGGTCCATAAACGTTAAAAAAATTGAATCCTGCCGTCAGACCGCTTACCATCGTCACGTAACAGATCATTCAGCTTTAAATTGGCTGAAACGTTGACCCTGGTAAAGGCCCGGCAAATGACACCTACCATTATAGCTATTATTAATATGGCATTAAAATAATATAACACAAAACCAAAGGCAAATAAATAGCAGCAAATCAATAACTTTTTGTTCTACCGTATGTAGATAGGGCACTGAACTTATGTGCTAAGTTATTTTCGTACGTGCAGCACAATAAAAACTTCCCCTAGGAAATTCATAAGTATTGCACGAAACAAAGAGTACATGCGTGCTCACAACTATACAATGCACGTCATCGCAACCAGCTCAAGTGTTAAAGCCAGTAATATGACGCTGGTTCATCCCACTTCATTCTTGTTATTTCTGCAATAAGAAAAAAAACGCGAAATCTAACATTTTTTTTTGATCTAAAAATCTGAAGCAGCCTGACTCAAATTACGCTTAGAAAAAGGCTCTGTAGTGATATAGGTAAGTTAGTTTCCTTTGTGTGAAATCTCAGTAATAAGCACTTTTTTTGCAAGTTAGTAAAGAGAGTAGGAAGAGCTCGCCTGGGAAATCTTCCTACACTATTGCACCAAATTCCGTCACTTTATAACTCATTAAAGTTCAGGCACAGATAAAATAATACTATAGTTCAGGTAAGTTAGAAAGTGACAGAATTGCGCTCGCGGAACGAAAAGTAATATGAAAATCACGAAAAATAATTCTTCTTCTTCTTATCTTAGGTAATGGCTTCTGTGCGTTATTTGCAATGATTTAGCCAATGTCAAGCAATATAATAATATATTTTTAAAGTCAAGTCGTATTTGCCCATGGACTTAATATACAAAAGGACTGAGCGCTCTAAAAAATTATAATACCGAAACAAGACCTTATTCCATTAGGTTAGGACTCAATTTAGATTACCGTTATAGCTAGAGGAAAAACGAGCCAAGAGAGATAGTTAGAATAGAGGCAGTTTGTCCCTTACTAATACCTGAAATGATAGCTTTATGATAGCAAGGGTGACCATGACCATTGTATAGGTAAATACTAAGAGGTCATCGATACTACAAATTTAAAAGTTGGCCGTCGTGGGACGCCCGGCAGACGAGAAACATCGCGGCATGGCTGCGTCATGAGTCACGCCTTTTGCCGACACTGAACACTTGGTAAGTAATAAGTAACAAGGTTCGAAAACACTTTCTGAGATATTGATAAAAAAAACTTGTTTCCTACAAACGCAAGCCCAGTCCCGAGTCATCTATCAGGGGAGGTCAACATTTTATTTTACGAAATTAACAAAAAGTGTCATCGATTCGTGATACTGATCACTTACCAAGCCTCCGGTATGAATCTGGCTGCATAAATAACTGTGATAAATAATTTGATTTAAATAATGTTTGCTCCACTCCACATTCATAAGTGTCTATGGAAAAAGTCTCCTAGACATGACTTTATTTTATGGTCACCGTATTAGAAGTAGACTAACGCTATAGTTCATATCTTGCTAGCGCTCAGACCTTTTTTATACTAAGTCCATGTATTTGCCACGTGAAAACCATCGCATGAAAGAATCATGCGTTCAACTTCTGACATTTAGGTTACAGAAAAAGTAGGTACAAAATTCTAAAGTCGTTTAGAAGTTGAATCAAAGGAGTTGTTTCAAAAAGGCCTATGTATATGTACACCACACAGAAAATTGGCTAAGTTTGTTCGAAAAAATACTATTTTTTTCTCTAATTTGAAGCACAAACTGCATAAAAATGTTTAAAATTCGAAGTATTTTTTGCAATGGCATTTTCCTTGGCAGCCGTGACTAGAAATATAATAAATAAACGCGATCAAACTACTAACTATACACCCTAAGTATATACTCATCTAAGTATATTTAGTTCGTGTGCTTTCGCTGATGTTAGCATACTCGTAGTAACATATTGATAGCGAAAGCATATTGATATGACATGATTTGAAATTGCGTCGGTCCATCGAGAGTGGGGCGTTAGCTTTACACTATTTTAAAATTTCGATAATACTACTACTTCGCGTCACTGGTTCTTTCTTGGTTCTGCGTTCAGTCAGAGACCAGCTGGAGGTATGGTGGCTCTGAAAATTACTTAGTGACCAATTGTAAAACCAGTGTAGTAAATAGATTAGGTGCGCCTCGCAGAGGCTGCTTTTATGCACTAGTTCAAAAATATTTTTCCGTTACTAGTCCTGTTCCGAGCGCCATTTTATCTCCTCTAGAGTCAAACACAGGGTACGCTAGAGAGTCCCGCCCCTACGAGCGCAGTAGCCCACTTAAGCAAAATTAGCTCCTTCTATGTGCAAAGAACACTATCGGTTGTTTTGTGCGTCTGATGCGCCCCACGTTTGAAACGCGATGAAAAGGAAGGGCGCTGCAGACGGATCCCAATAAGCGTCATATTTGTTTAGGTTTTGATATGCATCCTATAGCATGAAGTCATAAGCTAGAGGAAGAGTCGCAGGTACTTGTTTGTGCAAACAAATATTATAATATAAATATAACATAAGCAATCAGCAACACCGCGGGTGTGAATGGGGAAAGGTTCTCGAGTGGCGACAATGAACCGGACGACGCAGTGTAGGAAATCCGATAGAACGACGATAATGTAAAGGCAGCAGGAAGTCTGTGGGTGGAGGTAACTCAGCGCTGCACTTCGTGGAATTCTATGCAGGAGGCCTATGTCCATTAGTGGACTTCTACAGGCTGATGATGATGATAGAAAAAGCTTTGGGACCAGCAGGTTCATAAACTGTATAAAATTGTTTTATCTACTTTGTGTTTTGAGCATAAAGGTATTCTTACTAATTCTTTCATTTGAAAGTAATGGAATATAACATGCTGATGTTCTATACCTACGTGTTGTTGTAATCCTGATCCCACACTGGATTCCCTATGTCGTAGGTATCAAACCGGATCAAACATTTGCAGATCATGCAAACATTTGTCATCGGGAATCGAACCCAGGCTGCTCGCATCCGGATAATTTGATGCCGTGCCATAGAGGTATTTGAATCAATCTATTGTTCTGTCAAAAAGATATCCATGTATCGGCAAGATTTGGTCCCAAAAAGGTATCCATTAGGTCATGGAGACTTCTAAAGGTCAAGTCCAATGTTAAATTGCCTATTTCATAAATTACCTTCTAGGTTATAGTTTCAGGTAACAATACCCTCTTAATTACAGTTCTAATAAAGGCTCTTTAGGTCTCAATCCTTTGCCGAGATGCCAAAAGGTTCTATAATTAACCCGCAACCAACGTGACAAAGCAACCAACCCTGTCTATGCCTTCTTATGGCTTACTTATAGCTCGGAAGCCAGTTATGTTTTTTTTGCTTCATAATTTTAGGGATAACAAATGTTTAGGATATTAATTAACTACACTATAAAATGTTTCTACAGTTGAAAATCCAACAGAAAACTATTTGGGAGCGTATTAACAATATTGTATTCATTATACAGAAGAAGAAAGAAGAAAAGTGAAAACAAGTGTTTTTTTTTAAACTGCATGTATGACGGAACAAGCTGATGACCCACCTGATGTTCAGCGACAACCACTGCCTTAAACTATGCATTACCACACAGATTACGTCCACCTAGGACGCACCCGGACGGAAGGCTCGCTTCGATCGGATTGGCCGTCTGGGGGCTAAACTTGCCGCATACCCTGCGGGAAGTAAAGCTTTCTGGTCTCTGGCTAAGTCCGTGGAAGCGAACTTCAGCCGCCCTTCACTCCCTCCACTACTGAAACCGGACGGGTCCCTAGCTCACGCTGCGGTTGAGAAAGCAAATTTATTTGCTACTCAATTTGCGGAGGCTTCACGTCTTGACACTTCTGGCGAAACTCCACCCAGCCTTCCTCGGTGCGAAGCTTCAATGCAGGAAATTCGCATCCAGCAAAAGGAAGTGCTCAGAACGCTACGTAGTCTCGACGTGAATAAAGCTAGCGGTCCGGATGGTATCTCGGCTATAGTGTTGAAAACCTGTGCCCCTGAGTTGTCTCCAGTATTAACGCGACTTTTCCGCCTCTCTTTTAAAACTGGTGAAGTCCCTAAATCTTGGAAGCTCGCAAACGTGCAGCCTGTACCCAAGAAAGGCAGTCGTGCTGACCCTTCAAACTACCGCCCTATTTCGGTCACCTCCCTACTTTGTAAATGTATGGAGCGCGTACTGAACAGGAAGCTCCTTGCATACCTCGAAGGTAACGACCTCCTCAGTGATCGCCAATACGGATTTCGCCGAAACCGGTCTACTGGGGACCTTCTTGTGTATGCCACGCACATTTGGAGTGAGGCCATCGAGAAATACGGTGAAGCACTAGCTGTTTCATTAGATGTCTCGAAGGCCTTTGATAGGGTTTGGCACGCTAGCCTTATTGGCAAGCTTCCTGCCTACGGACTGCCAGTTCAACTCTGCTCCTGGCTCGCAGACTTTCTGAGGGAAAGATCCATTCGAGTAGTTATTGACGGCTGCTCGTCGGATCAATTGGCTATTAACGCCGGTGTACCTCAGGGGTCAGTGCTATCTGCCACACTGTTTCTGTTGCACATTAACGATCTGCTAATGCCCGGTATCATTGGGTATGCAGACGACAGCACAGTTGTGGAGAGATATGTTTCTACTGCGCGAGCTAGGCAGAATGAAATTCAGGGGTTAAGAGATGAGATGCTGCAGCATCTGAATTTGACTCTCAAGGCTGTATCCGACTGGGGTGATGCCAATCTAGTCAAGTTCAATGCCTCTAAAACGCAGGCTTGTCTCTTCTCGGCGAAAAAAAGTCCGTTTCTCCAAGTTCCTGTATTCCGTGATGTACCTGTAGCTATAGGAGATCACCTCGAGCTCTTAGGTGTTTCGCTCACGCCTACTCTCAACTTTGGCTCTTACATCGAGTCTAAGGCAAAAACAGCTGCCATGAAGCTAGGCATCCTGAATAAGGTAAAGCGTTACTTCACACCAGGACAGCTTCTTAGTTTATATAAAGCACAAGTCCGGGCTGGTATGGAGTACTGCTGCCATGTTTGGGATGGTTCGGCCAAATACCAGCTTGCTGCCTTGGACTCGATCGAACGTAGAGCTTTCAGGCTTATAGGTGTGCAACATATGGCGGAGACTAAGATCCAGAGTCTCGAGCACCGCCGTAAGGTTGCATGCCTTTCAATCTTCTATAGGTTACATTTCGGGGAATGCTCCCAGGAACTGCACGATCTGATCCCACCATCTCCTTTTCATCATAGGACGAGCAGGCGTACGGCTCAGTACCATCCTTACCTCATTGGTATACCTTCTATTCGCACAAAACGTTTCGGTTCTACCTTTATAATGCGAACTGCTAAGGAGTGGAACACACTGCCGTCGTCTGTCTTTCCTGAAAACTATAATCTGGGTCTCTTCAAGTCAAGAGTGAATAGGTGCCTTCTAGACCTTTGTGCTCCATCTTCGGCCACATCGTCACTTACCAACAGGTGAGATCGTGGTCAAACAAAGGTCTATTAATGTTAAAAAAAAAAAAAAAAAAAAACCCTATGTCTCATTGCACTGTGCCCGCCACCGTGAGACATAAAGATGAAAAGTCTCATGTGCCTGAAATGTCAGATAGCAAGTGGATGATATGCCAATCTGATCGATCGGAGAGAGGATCTGAGGCCGGCATCATCAAATAGGCCATCGATCCTCGCATTGGAAGAGCATTACGTATTCGGTGGAGTGTCTGGCGTTAAAAATATCTTGCAAAAATAGTGAGTTGTAACAAAAGTTCGGTTATAACCATCACCTTATTAACTTTTGAAACTATCATTGTCATGTAGGACATACTTTTCACAACAACAATAAACAAACAAAACAACCAAAACAAATCAAACAACAATGTGGATAAGCAACAATGGGAACAATCAAAACTCAAAAATCATGGTAAATATCCCGTTTTTAGTGAAAACGCCTACCAACGTTGTAAGATGAACATGAAGCCTCATGGTAAAGAAAATACGAGCACTGCAGTGCAGTGCCTTTAAATACAATAATTTCATTTGCCAAATTTTTCTGTGTTCCTTCTCGTTTCTTCTTACTTTTAGCTCTGTTCAGCACTATACTGAAAGAAAATTATAACTGTCTCCCGGGCTATATTAATGCCAATTAAGACTAATCTTGTATGATGTAGCAATCCCAGTGAGCTGTTACTGAAACAAAGCTTTTGAGGTACGACCGTGGTTTGCGGGTAGACGCAAATAGCCGACTACCCCCGGGTAATATAGATGGCGCTACTTTACCGAAACGGCCCACAATGCAATACTTACCGTAACATAGGAACTTCTTACGTTAGAAGTGACACTCCGACTATATTACAACTCTATTATAAACCAGCTGGCATTGACTTTACTACAAAATATAAAATTCGTACAACATGCCTGTTAACTGAAGATGTAGGCAGAATCGATGTATCATTGTTTCAAGGGAAACAACCTACACACATCTCTTTTTAAGTTTTGAAGCTTTTTACATCATTGATTTTTGGTCTATTCTCAATAGTTCAATTGATTGAACTGATGAGATATTTCAGTTTCATTTCTACTATTAATTAATTTAATTGAACCACTAAAAATAGACCGTGGACGTATCGTGGACCATTATTCTTAAATATACCTCTCCGTCTCATAAGGATGTCGTAAGAGCTAACTTAGAGGTTACACCAAGTGATGCGCAGCAGCATCCTCCTGAGTACTCAAGTCAAAGCCAAAGTCAAAAAGTATTTTATTCATTGAAATCACAAGGATCATTTTGAATCGTTTTAAAAAATCAATTAACTAAAAACCAATACTGCTAACACCAATCTGCCTGCCAAGTTTTTTTTTTTTTTAAATATATTACTTGAATGACGGAACAAGCAAGAGGCCCACCTGATGTTAAGCGGTAACCTCTGCCTATGAACAGTGCATTACCTCATAGGTCACGTCCACCTAGGACGCACCCTATATGGCATTGCACTGCGCCCGCCACCCTGAGACATAGATGAAAAGTCTCATGTGCCTGTAATTTCACCGGCACCCTTACCCTTCAAACCGGAACACACCAATGCGAGCACTACTGCTTTGCGGTATGTATGATAATTATGGAAAATCACCCCTCCCCGCCTGCCAATGCATTATCCGATGGAAGATGCCTCTGTGTGCAAGCTGATGATGACCATGATGATGATGATGATAATGATGATAATGATGATGATGATAATGATGATAATGATGATGATGATAATGAGGTCTCAATATGGGACATTATTGTCGCTCATGTCACCCCAACTATAATAAGAATTAGTGGGATGAAGGGAATCTTCTTATTTTCTCTGGATGTTTGCGTTTCCATACACTAGAATCTTCTTATTTTCTCTGGATGTTTGCGTTTCCATACACTAGAATCTTCTTATTTTCTCTGGATGTTTGCGTTTCCATACACTAGAATCTTCTTATTTTCTCTGGATGTTTGCGTTTCCATACACTAGAATCTTCTTATTTTCTCTGGATGTTTGCGTTTCCATACACTAGAATCTTCTTATTTTCTCTGGATGTTTGCGTTTCCATACACTAGAATCTTCTTATTTTCTCTGGATGTTTGCGTTTCCATACACTAGAATCTTCTTATTTTCTCTGGATGTTTGCGTTTCCATACACTAGAATCTTCTTATTTTCTCTGGATGTTTGCGTTTCCATACACTAGAATCTTCTTATTTTCTCTGGATGTTTGCGTTTCCATACACTAGAATCTTCTTATTTTCTCTGGATGTTTGCGTTTCCATACACTAGAATCTTCTTATTTTCTCTGGATGTTTGCGTTTCCATACACTAGAATCTTCTTATTTTCTCTGGATGTTTGCGTTTCCTTACACTAGAATCTTCTTATTTTCTCTGGATGTTTGCGTTTCCATACACTAGAATCTTCTTATTTTCTCTGGATGTTTGCGTTTCCATACACTAGAATCTTCTTATTTTCTCTGGATGTTTGCGTTTCCATACACTAGAATCTTCTTATTTTCTCTGGATGTTTGCGTTTCCATACACTAGAATTTTCCCCTATCTTATGGAAACTTCCTACAATGCCATACCTTGCAACATTTAGTGCCTTACTTTGTCATAATCACGTCTTTGTATTGTTGCCGCAAGACACCTATTCACGTGCATTATGGAGGTAAATAGCCGTGGGAAATGCAAGTTTTAAGTGCATCTAGTGCAGCTTAGTAGTTGAGGGACAATGTGCCTTCTGAGTGACTTTGGTTGTTATTGTCTCCGGTAGAGTGCGCTGTAGATGGGGAGCTCTCGGGAGTAAAACGTTGAGTTTACATACTTTGCCAGGATTTTTCAGTACTAACACACAGTAATTTTACTTATTACATATTTTACTGTGTTTGTGACCCTATTAGTTGTTTCACAATTAATAGGGTCGACCTCTGTGGCGCGGCTGGCGATGGTTCGCCTGCGACGCAGGAGGTTGCGGGTTCGATTCCCGCCTCGGAACAAATATTTGTGCGTTCGCAGATATTTGTTCAGGCTGTTCTGGGTATTTTCTATGTATAATAAAAAATATCTATCTACGATAACAGGGCGTCCCACGGATATGCCACATGCAGGGAAAGTACCTTGAATATTGTAGATGGAACATTTTACTGAAAGAAGACATTATTTGAAATTAAAAACCAATTTAAATTGCATTCATAGATATTTAAATAATTACATGGTTGAACCGGGAATCGAACCCGTTACACGACAAAAATAATCACCCTGTTTTATCATACCGATCGAAAGGCTTCATCATAAGGACAATTTTTTGCTAAATAACATAGTGTCAGAAATAAAAGAAAGAACATGAAATTTTACATTTTTAATACAAAATTAATCAATTTATCAAATGCTCAAAATGAGTCCGTTCCTGTTGAATACAAAGTCGCACTCTTTTGATTATTTCGCTCCCTGTCAATTTTTTGATCTTGTTTTGGTGGATATTTAGAATAATACGTTTAAATTCTGCTTGTAGCTCGTGGACACTTTCATACTGTTTCTTTTAAACATAAAAAAATCAAACGGGGTTAGATCTGGGGATCTCGGCGGCCATCTTATTTGTCCATATGTCCCGATCCAGGGATTAAAGTGTTCATTGAGATAGCCCCTTGTTCTGTGACTGTTATGAGCCGGAGCCCCATCTTGCTGAAAAGTTTGGTTTGGTCATTCAGCAACCGGAAGATTATTTATCTCATTTCTCAAAATCTCAAGTATTTCTAAATACCTTTCCGTATTCAAATGCCCTTCGTAATGTTAAGCGGTAACCTCTGCCTATGAACAGTGCATTACCTCATAGGTCACGTCCACCTAGGACGCGCCCTATGTGGCATTGCACGGCGCCCGCCAGCCTGAGACATAAAGATGAAAAGTCTCATGTGCCTGTAATTTCACCGGCACCCTTACCCTTCAAACCGGAACACAGTAATGCGAACACTACTGCTTTGCGGCAGAAATAGGTATGGTTACGGACGAACACTTTCACAAAAAAGCTCTACTACTACAAAAAAACAGCAATTATTGTTGCTTGATTTTATATTGGTCTTTATTTGCGGTTTATCATATTATTTGGTTGAAGAAAACAGTGGATTAATAGCGAAAACAACATCGATAACTAGTACTAAGGGTAGGTAGTTCTAAGAAACGTAATTTGTTTCAATAAGTATTACAAAGAAATGTCTATCCTCGAAGCTTGTTCGTTCTTTATAACCATGCTGGTTGAAATAAGCTGGCCCGAGGCAAGCTTGAATTTAATCAAATGATTTTGTTATTTGACAAAAGTTCAACAACATATATAACTTGATGTACCTTTACAAAATATACATATCAGAATTTTCCTTTGAATCCAAATCTTGGAAGAGTAGGTATCACCTACCTGGGATTGGTTTTCATGTCATAATAGCTTAGTTAGGTTTAGTACCTTTTGGGATCCGTACCTCAAAGGTACCAAGGGAACCATAATAGGTTCACTCTCCTGTCTATCTGTTCGTGCTGACGCCCTATTTTCGCCGATTTTACTGGACAAAAAATGCGCATATAGAGTCTGGCCAACGAAAGCTGTCCACGCATTATTTTCAGAAGTTTTGATATGGCAATAATTGAAGACTGCCAAAATTGATATTGGCTTTGGAATATATTTTTGATACTTTTTTTGATATTTTTTTTTTAAGAATATCACACCAAAGCTGAATTAATGTGTTTGGTGAAAGATAATAAACCTGCAGTTGTTTACGAAGCAGAAGTACTTCTACAAAAACGCAGTCATATCCACAATCATGAAATTTTGTTGCTGCCACCGTATCATTGCGACCTCAATGCTATTGAGCTTGTATGGAGTCATGCGAAGAGAAAAGTAGCAAGCAAAAATATAGGAAAACCAGGGTCTGAAATTAAAAATTTAATAAAATAATGTTTTCTATCCATAACTGCTGATGACTGGATGAAGTACACTGATCATGTAATAAATGTGGAAAATCAGTACAAATTAAGGGACCGTATTACTGAAAACGAACTTGAACCATTCATAATACATCTTGAGGGCAGTAGCAGTAGCAGCGAAGAAAGCAATGAAGCTGATTCAATATTATCAGGTGAAGAGTTTTTGGAATCCGATTTCAACTATGGCTTATAGCCCCAATATTTTGTACGGCTAATTTACGAATAGTGGCAAGTGCTCATCAATTAAAGTCCTCGACCGTACAAAAAGTTATGGATTATTTGAAAATAATAATAGTCAGAATTAAAAGTACCCTTTTATTTAATATTCTTCATAATACACTCGAAAATTACAGCTCATAAAACATTTTAAAAAAACATGCTGAATAGAATAATAAAAACTATCAACTCCGTTTAAGCAGTGTACAGCCAGGGTTAACAGCTCTTGATTTTTTAAAATTCACGCCTTTTTTTCTTGGACAGCTTTCGTTGGCCAGACTCTATGTAACTACACCACCTTATAATATGTTTCTTACATATCACATTTCAGATATACCAAGTGCCCATTAACATAAATAGCAATTTAGTTAAAAAGCTCATAAAGGCGCCTTAGCCTGCAGAGTTACGTTTTTTTTTAAGTTAGATTTTACTAAACTGTGTTATTAAATCTAATATATAAAAGGCAATGTCCTGACTGGCTGACTGACTGACTGACTGACTGACTGAATGACTGACTGACCGAGGTCCAACGCACAGCCTAAACCGCTGGTCGTAGAGACTTGAAATTTGCAGGGTATGTTCGTCTCGTCTCGGGTTTAAAAGTGTACTTAAAAAGGAATTTGGAAAATTCGCTCCCTTAGGGGTCCATAAAGGGCTTTTAATGTATACACTTTTCGTTTTGCAGCGTACAGCCTAAACCGCTGGACCTAGATACATGAAATTTGGAGGATGTATTCATTTTTGGGTGTAGGAGTGTACTAAGAAAGGATTTTGGAAAATTCACCATGTAAGGGGTCCAAAACGGCTTTTAATGTAAAACTAAAATGCTTCGTATTTCGGAAACCGTTGGCAGTAGATACTTGAAAATTCACAAGTAGATTCCTTATATAAAAAGAGAAAAAATATGTTTCAGCAGTACCTGAAATTTTGATGAAAAAAGCCACGGGAACGTTTTGTTTTTAAGTAAATACACTTTACGTTTTAGCCAGATTTCAGCGTATTTTGACGATTTAAAAGTTAGTTTCACAATATAGTCATTGAGATCAAAATATTTTCAGGACCTCAAGGTTCAAATGTGACCCTTAAATTGAAAAACTTGAGTATGGTGTCGTTTCAAAGGTCGTTTTACGGTGTCGTTGTTGAAATCAAAATACTTTCAGGACCGCAAGGTTTAAATGGGACCCCTAAATTGAAAAACTTGAGTATGGTGTTGTTTAAAAGGTCGTTTCACGGTTTCGTTGTTGAAATCAAAATACTTTCAGGACCTCAGGGATAAAATGGGACCCCTAAATTGAAAAACTTGAGTATGGTTTCAAAGGTTGTTTCACGGTGTCATTGTTGAGACCGAAATATTTTAAGGACCTCAGGGTTAAATGGGACCTCTAAATTGAAAAAACTTGAGTATGGTTTCAAAGGTTGTTTCACGGTGTCATTGTTGAGATTGAAATATTTTAAGAACCTTAGGGTTAAATGGGTCCCCTAAATTGAAAAACTTAAGTTCGGTGTCGTTTCAGAGGTCGTTTCAGAGGTCGTTTCACAGTGTCATTGTTAAGATTAAAATATTTACAGAAAATAAAGGGTAAAATGTGACCCTTAAATTGAAAAACTTGAGTGTGGTGTTGTTTCAAAAGTCATTTCACGGGGTGGTTGTTGATGTTTAAGTTGTTGTCTGTAGACGAAGTCGCGCGCGGGTCATCTTTTTTTTTTTTTTTTTTTCTAGTAAGTAATAAAGACCTTTTAAAACAAAACACACAAACTGGATAAAACTAGTTTCATTTTCATTTGTTATCAGGCTGCAAATTTGTTTTTTGGCACGAGTACTTGTATTGAAACCAGATCAAGCGAAGGATTCTGCGACTGTACGAGATGCAGAATAACTTTGCTGTCGAGCGGAACACACAATTTTTCTCCTCACTACAGCGACGAAAATGCTAGTGCAAGAAAAACAGCTAAAATAAGTAAATTAGTGGAATCGTCGTGCTGGCCAGTGCGATTATTTAAACATGTGGCTGGTGGTTTATAAACCTTTTTTCAATAGAAAGGTTCGAATTTTAAAAACCTTTCCCACTCTTCGGATAAAAAGCACTTTTGCACGAAGATTTCGAATGATAAACACAACAATTCCATGCTGTTGTGGTGAAAAATAAATTTGTTACATCAGTATCGACCGAGTCGTTTTTTGTTAGGTCATGTTTATTATGTGTATCGCTACGCTTATAATCTCTAATGTTCCTCTCCAGCCAGTATTGAAATGTCTATTTGAATTCAGAATAAGCCTGTTCGAAATTCAAATTTAGATTAGCAGCGGGCGCGGAGTATTCAAAATTCTGATAATATTCAATATTCTGCATTGCTGACACAGATTAGCAAATAGTACGCAGAATTAAAAAAGCTCGGAACATTACCAATAAATATTCCACTAAATAATTTATTCCACGTACTAATAGAAGACGAAGATGGTACCTTATCTAACCAAAATATTAAACAAGTAGGCCTTTGTTGGTAAACTAATAGAACAAGAAATAATTCAATTTACGACAGTCTGAATTTGAAACATTGGCAATTCAATTTGCCCAAAACTACTCGAAATACTTTGTAGATGCTTTCGTTGTTTCTTGACGTTCAGCAAATCCGCATTTACGGTGAGCGCCTGCGATTCAATTACTAGCAAAGTGCGGCAGCGGTGCGTATTGCATCGTAAAATAAAGGCTATAAGACGTTATGACTCCGGCTTCAGAGGGAAAATATTATATGTAGAACTCATAGGACAACGTAGCTACACATAGGTACCTAACGAACGACCGGCGTGTTCCGCGAACGAACAACTGCCGGCCTAGATAAATGGTGTTCGCTACGAAGTGATCCAAATGTAATGCACATTAAAATAAATTACGTGACCATTTTGATATCATTCACTCTTATACATTATTGGACTTTTCAGCAAGCGACATCGCTAGTAGGACTTACTTTATCTGAAGCCTGGTTATCTTGTTCCACGGCTAATAACCAACTTCCCTTCAGACTTTTGCAATAGCCTGACTTCTGAAAACGTTAAGAAAAAATATAGAGAATCTACGAACCGTAGACACAAGCAGGGAAATAAAATTCTTTCAATAGAAATTGCACTTCTTTTATTATTATTTTCTTTTTAATTGGCGCCGCATGGCTCGTGCATTTGCCAATTTCAAGTATTTGTATTTTCAACATTTGTTAGACAATTTCCACCAATTTGAAAAGTCACGCAATTCACTTCCATTTAATTAAATCTTTAAATGAGATGACTGGTGGTTGTTATGCCACCAAAATAACACAAAATAACACTAAGAAAAGAAATAAAATAAAAATAGCCGAAGTCTCTTTTCAAAAATGACGTAAAGAGTCTTTTCTCACGATGTTTTGCTATCGATGACAGGAAAGAAAAGAGATAAATCTGCCTATGCTTTCATTAGGAAATAAGCTGTCATGAGCGCTCTAGGAAATTATCCCTCGTAAGTTTCCGGCGAAATAAAATCTAGTGGGAAGTGGGAAGGCCTCTAACTACCTCTGACCTGAATAATCAAAGTATCGATAAAATAGAATTGTGTTAGTAAAGTTTTATTTCAAAGTACATAAAGAGTTTCATAGTTGAGTAGTTGATTGAACTAAGGATGTAGGCTATGTCGTGAGAGCCTACCAGCTGTAAAACGATAACTTTTACTCAGTCAACTTGGCAATTGATATTGCATGTTGCTGCAGTAATAATTCAGTGCACAATACATACCTGTTACCAGAAATTATTTTAGAAGGTTACTAATACCTGGCATACAAAAAACCAGAGTTTCAGTTTCACGTTTCAGTTCTACCTTTCTATTGCGAACTGCTAAGGAGTGGAATACACTTCCGTCGTCTGTCTTCCCTGAAAACTTTAATCTGTGTCTCTTCAAGGCGAGTGAATAGGTGCCTTCTAGACCTTTGTGCTTCATCTTTGGCCACATCACATCGTCACTTACCAACAGGTGAGATTGTGGTCAAACAAAGGTCTAAAGTATCAAAACTCAGTACCGGTATCTAACGCTTCACTTCACTTAGCGTATTTGCGCAAATATTTCCGTTATTTTGCCAATTCAAATAGTACCATCAAAAATAAATAAATTTCAAATAATGAGCTCTAGAATTTTTAAGTTTTTGATATGTGTTCTTACAGTTTCCATATAGAAATAGTATATGATATTCTTAAGCGTTTTGTCTAGTGTATAAATAAATTCAATACACTATTTGAACTCTACACTCGATAAAAAATTAACAAAGATTCCACCTATTTTAATTTTTGAAACATTTGGAAACTATGAATTACGACGGCGGTTTCGCTCACGTTTTATCGGGATAAAAAGTAGCCTATAACTCAATCCGGGTCATAAACTATCTGGTACCAAATTTCATTAAAATCAGTTCAGCTGTTTCGGTGTGATTGAGTAACAAACATCCAAACACTTAGTTATGATGTTTGTGAAATAAATTGAGTTAATGAAAACAAAATTTAACAAAACTTTAACCCGTTACACGATAACAGCCAAAAAAAGCCCTCCACATTTTTATATTATTTTATAGCCACAAAAATACGGTATCAGAGTTTGCGCTAGCCTTCTTCGCATCGGAAAATTTTTCGTTGCTCCAGACTGTTCTGACTGAGACTATGTGGTTGTAACTTTATTTAATGAATCCCATAGCTACGAGTACTTGCAGCCTGCAATACTAGTCCGTTAGGGGTCGCGTGTGACTTTTAAACATTCCTTGTGTCCCAGTTTTCATAGCCCTGATACAGTTTATTGTGTTGACACATGAATGCTGCGGCTTCACATAAAATGTAACGTTCCTAGTTTTTATTACGGCTGTAAAAAGTTGGCTTTCTTTAACAAAAGTTACATAATCGTGAATTTCAAAATTGCTTAATTTTAGTCCAGTCCTTAATTTATGGAATTGTGTAACGAGTTTCATAAATCGCTTAACTTTTCCGTGTAACGCTTTCTAAGTCTTTATAATTTATAAAATAGGCAGAGCCTGAGACTAAGTAATGTTATGAAAGTACTTGACTTCTGCAAATACTGTGGGTTCATTTCAAATTTTAATTCGCGTTGAAAAGAAATGCCTGCTCTCTTAGGAGCAAGCCAGACAGAAGAGACGTTAGACGAGGACGCGGCGCGGACGCGTCGCCCCTTTGAATTACTGTCATAAAAAACGTATAGAAGCGTCGCGACGCAAAACATACAGAAGAGACGGGGCGCGGACGCGACGCGTTTTCGTCTGCGCCCTTTGGAGAGGCGAGGTGAGGACGGGGTTGCATGCCTGCCATCTTACTTGCTCGGCTTGCAGTACTCGCAGGCGTCGTCCCGTCTCTTCTATATAATTTCAAATATCGCGCCCGTCTCTTCTGTGCCACGTCCGCGACGCGTCTCTTCAGTCTGGATTGCCCCTAATCTCATTAATAACTAGTGTCCGCCTGCGGCTGTGCTCGCGTTTTAATGAGATAAAAAGTACCTATAGCTCAAACCAGGTTAATCTAGATGTTTACTAAATTTCATCGAAATCCGATCATCCGTTTTTGCGTTATTTAGTACCAAACATAAACATTCAAACATACAAATATCCAAACATTCAACATTTACGATATTAGTTGCATTAAATCATCGAACTGTTGGAAATTTTCCAGTCATGATTTTTCCGGTGTCGCAGCTACTCCCGTGTATTTTTCCATTACGGATTCAAATTTCTTCTATACCCAAGTTACATACCTACATAAAATCCCAACTTCTTCGAATGATGTGTCGTAAAAATCGTAAAATCCCCATCCTCGAATTTGTTTGCTGATAACCAAATACTTCCTAAAGATGTACAACGATAAACCAGGCTCGTATTGTAATTTTGTTTCAACAACTTTGCGGCTTCGCAACAAACTTTGCGCGCTTACTAGAACACCGACAATTCACATAAATTCATGGGGCAAAATGAAATTTAATTCTTGCCATAACGTTGAGTCATTAGAACATTGTCGAACTATGCTGCACATTATGATGAAACTTTACAAATTAAATCATTTGAAATTAGTAGCTTTTACTGCTGTTACTTCCGTTTTGTATTTAGGTTAGTGGGTTTGCATGTGAAACAATTTAGTGAAGCAAGAATTTAGAAATTAAGGAAACTGCTATAAGAGTACGCTTCACGTCTAAAGACAATTTTTAGCTACTTTTGATAGTCCTATATTAAACTTTGCGATTAGTAGAAGAACCAAAATCATATAATAGCTCACAGAATCAGCAAATGGATAAGCAGGCCATATACCTCGCAGCCCACCTAGCCACTGGTCTGACCAAGTCAAGGCATTAACAGGCCTCCCGGTCAGTACCGCCCTTAGACGAGCCGAATACAGGCTGGCATGGAAGCAGCTCATCAGTTCCTCTACCAAAGCATTTCAAGACGGTCACGGCCTTCAGTAATGAAGAAACTGACAAAGAAGAGAAGAGATACTTCGCAGAACTGATAACCGTTGGGCAGTGAAGGAACAGTTCACTGCCGTTAGGGATAAACGTTCTCCAATCGCAAACACAAACCGGACGATGCAAAAGAGGAAGCCTAATATGGAAAATAATATTGTGAAAATATTAGGTAAGTATATCAAGTTTTAACTTAAATTAAAAAGTTGTATATATTATTTTTATAAACATATAGGGCTAAAAAAAGTATTAAAGATTGTATGGGTTGTGTAGGTAGATATATATAAATATACAGGCTGGGGCAAATTTTTGGCCCCTTAAGGGTAGCTACCTTTTCTTTTGTAGTTAGAAGGTTTTGTTCTTATAAACCTTCTGTTTTATTTTAAAGACAAAAATATTCCCATATTTAGATTTTTTTAAAAAGTACGGTTCACCTAAAAAATTACATTTGTCAAAAAAAACAAGTTGGTCTTAATCGACTCTATTTTCAACCAGGAACACTTTTTCCAAAGTAACATACCAAATCAAATCGTAAGTTTTGGCAATAATTAAAAAAACACCATTCCCATACATTTCCTATGAAAAAACGAGTAAGTAAAAAAAACAATGTCACTCATTCAATGGTTCTTAATTTAGATCCGTATGTAACGACTTTTTTAAGTTGGTAGGCTAATTTTGAAGGCTTATGTCCCTGCCCATGTCCGCTCTAACGACGGTGGTTTATACGTAAAAATGTATCCAGACCAAAATAAATAAATAAATAAATAAATAAATAATAAATAAATAATGCTGGACAGTTCACACAACATTATCTAGCCCCAAGCTAAGCAGAGCTTGTGTTATGGGTACTAGATAACTGATATACTTATTAGAATATATTATATAGATAGATATTTTTTATTATACATAGAAAATACCCAGAACACCCTGAACAAATATCTGCGATCGCACAAATATTTGTTCCGAGGCGGGAATCGAACCCGCAACCTCCTGCGTCGCAGGCCAACCTTCGCCCGCGGTGCCACAGAGGTCGTCATAATAAGAAACATACCTACGTAGTTACTTGTTAGTAGCAAAACACACCCATTTTATTGAGTTTAAATAAAGAACATACTTGTTTTTTAAGTAAATAAATTGCTTTATAATAAAAATAAAAAATAAGTAAAAAGTTAATTCCAGATATGTTCAAAGTGTATTCCATTTACTTGACTACACAGATTGGCACGCGTTAACACACTTTGCGTAGCAGTCCTTACCGTTCATGTAATGCATATTTTGCAATGCACTTAGAACGCCGTCTTTCAGTTCGGCGGGAGTTTCGAAATGCCCAGCGTATACCTTATCTTTCCGGTTTCCATAGAAAAAAATCGCAAGGGTTAAGGTCGGGAGGTTTTTATAACTTTCTTGTCGGATACTGGTATTTCTTAATTTTCTCTACGAAATGCTTCTAACGGTGGTTGAACACGACAGTTATTTTGAAAATAAGCTTTTATTAGGCTTAGCCGCTGTTGATTCGTGAGAGACATTTTGCACTTAAAATTTAAAAAAATATTTCCCGCCAATTTTTTCTAGTGGTATTGTCATTCAAAGATGTGGTATATCATTCTTAACAAATATCAATAAATAATTTGAATTTTGAACAAATTGCTTTCCGTGTTCGAATTGTATGTATGACTTTGTTGCGGCGATTGGCGCTTCTTAGAAAAATGTATGGGAATTGTTTTTTTTAATTATTGCCAAAACTTACGATTTGATTTGATAAGTTACTTTGGGAAAAGTGTTCCTGGTTGGAAATAGAGTCGATTAAGATAAACTTGTTTTTTTTGACAAATGTAATTTTTTGCGCGAACCGTACTTTTTTTCAAAAATCTAAAAATGGCAATATTTTTTTCTTGAAAATATATTAGAAGGTTCCTAAGAACAAAACCTTCTAACTACAAAAGAAAAGGTAGCTACCCTTAAGGGGCCAAAAATTTGCCCCAACCTGTATGTACTAGGAGTTTAAGGGTTCCTTGTTGACTAGGGAGCCCTAGAAATGAATTAAGAAAAGTGTTCCTCAGAAAATTCTCACACAAACAATCCCCTAATCCTGCGCGGTAGGTTCGAATAACTCAGAAACCTAATCCATCCAAATGGATAGCCACCGTCTGAAGTTTTAAATCGATTGAATAGTGGTATCTATGTGTGGAGTGGTGGCAATTCGTCAACGTCCCTGTATAATCTCTCCCTCAATGAGTTGTAAGCCCGCCTGGAGCGATGTCGCACATCCATCACGGCAAGTGTAGTTCCGCAGCGTCATCGACCAACTATCCACAAGTTAGATTGATATTTGATAGGGATAACTTGGACGCTTCAGGATATGAAAGATTAGTGTTATAAGTGTTATAAGTTTGAGTATTGTACCGCTAGGGCTCAACCCTTTTGTATGCAAACGAAGTTTGTTCCTATTTTGGGTATTATCTCATCAAGTTTGTTACAAGATTTGTCCTGGTTGCTAGCTTATTATTTATGTGTTATTACTGGAAGAAAGCGTTAGCTGAGTCAGTCGTAGGAAGCAATGGCGGCGATGAGCTCACCACTTGTCACGTCTATATTCCACGATGGTGCTGGAAAAAGAGAAAATCACCTCCGTGAAAAGGGGCCCATTGAGGCTCTGATTCTCTTTTTCCTTTGGGGAAAGAGGCGTGTGTCTATATTTGTATGTATGTATCTCATCAAAAGCCATGAAATTTTGTATGAATTATCAATACACTTATTATGTATAGTCAACGGGTGGGCCGTATGTTTGCTACATTGGTATAATAAAAAAAAAACTTTTCCTGTGGTTTTTCAGTTTCTAATAAGTTTTTTTTTATTGTTTTGTAGCCCATATAGTTTTATAGGAAAATGTCCAACCTCAAGTCTAGATCATGAATAGACTATATTGATCATGAAGACAGGAGTTAGATGAGATAATATCCGAAATAGAGGCAAATTGCCTAGAAATAGGCTCAAGCGCCCCTAGATAGCGGTTCAATCCATTATTATTATTTTCACACCACCTGCTCGATAATGTCCAAAAAAAAAAAATTAAGTTAGTCAGATTAATTCACTAGGTCGACTATAATAACATTTAGTATAATAAATGTTATTAGTCGACCTAGTGAACTCTAATTGCGTTCACTGAGTAGACCTACATACATACATACATAAACTCGTTTGTTTCCCAGAGGGGTAGGTAGCGACCACGGATTTCCACTTGCTAACGATCCTGACACACCTCTTTTGCTTTACTCATGAGATGGATTCACTCTCATCACATTCTTCATACATGCTCGTCGGTTAAGGGTAGATAGACAGATAGTTGGTAAAGAGTAGACCTAGGTAGTTGTAATAATTTTTGTCGTAATTTTGTACTTGTGAACATTCTACAAGTTTTTTCATGTACATTTTCATCAAAACAATTTTCCGCGTATTCTCTTTTTAAAACCTTATAACCACACACGTTACTCTCGGAACCTAAACTGTTCTATGCACTCACCCCTTACATAACTTTTATCTACTTAATACACATGGAACCATAATTTCTTCTCACAACTAACAAGGAACTAAGTAAAAAGTACAGAGTGCGCTCAACATTTTTAAAACATGTTGCCGAGTATGCTAACGACTTTTCTTGTTACTAACAAAGTTTCCGTTTTTACCGTACGGGTTCACGCCTAGTTGATGCGCGGATCTATAATGTTTGGCTTCGTATAAGTAGGCTATGAAGAGAGCTATGCTCAGAGTTCAATACGTGATAAAATCGGCAATGACTACGACATAGCATGTTGTGTTCACGAATATTAAAATATACACTGAGACTATACAACATCTCTAAAGTAGGTAATTGTAATGTGTATAATTCGAGTTGTGAACGAAATAAATTAAAGAATTGCCCTTAGATGAGACAGTTATCAAACTCGTACCTACATTTTGATAACTGACCGAGTTATCAAAACGTACAGACTGTTCACCGTAAGTTGGCACCTGCCATGGAGTATTTACAGGTGCCATCTTACGGTTAACGAGCCGGATCGTTCACTGTAAGTTGGCACTTGCCATGAAATATTTACAGGTGCCATCTTACGGTGAGCGAGCTGTAGGCACGAGTTTCACTATTTTTATCAGTCTCTGGAACAGCTAAGTACCAACATTAAACTATATATCATTGACACGGTTCCGCGCGGCCCGCGGCAAGTGTCACGTATCGACAATAAATTGAATCTGTGCCAGATGTGTCCCTACACTGGACCTGATATTTGTAAGCTCTTTCTCGCGTTATGTTCCACTGCGGTGAGGAAAATAAATGGTTTTAGAAATTTACCTATAAACACGCGCAAATAAGTAAGAATGTTGGATAAAAAATACGGACGACTGGCCAATAAGGCAGCCAGAGATGTAACATAACTTATTTAAAAGTGCAGCAAAGAAATCGGCTGATGACGATTTAGGCTCCCTCTTCAACGCACGCGGTAGCTCGCGCGCCATCTTGCTCTCGCCAGCGGGCACCATGCATAAAATTGTTTTTTTATTTCTTAGGCGAAAATAAAGACATTTTCAAAAATAGCACGCTTTTTTGTACCTTCTTCAATTATCATGCAGTCTCAAGCTCTTATCTTATTTGAAGTACCTATTCATTGAAAACTCGCTCTTTATTGTACAATTTGGAGACAACTTTTTTTTTCTTTATATAGAGTATTTTTTATAGAATCGTGTTTTTGCCTAACTTTACCATATAGTTCTTACAGAGCATTCAGCTGCAGTTTTGTTGATGTATCAGAGGATAACGATAATGCAATGTGTAGGTATAAGGTAGTACAGCCTATAAGGTGGTTGCTTTTTCATACAAACGTATTTGCACAAATATGGGCGAACAGAGCATAATTTTACAATGAAATTACTGTTGTTGGCTTTTATATTGGTCATTATTTGCGGCAAATCATATTTGGTTCAAGAAAACAGTAGACTAACAGCGAAAACATCATCGAAATTACTTGTATGTACTAAAATGTCGATGTTATTTGCGCTATAAGTCCACTGTTTACTTCAACCAAATATGATTTGCCGCAAATAATGACCAATATAAAAGCCAACAATAGTAATTTCAGTGTAAAATTATACTCTGTTCGCCCATATTTATGCAAATACGTTAGTATGAAAAAACACCCACCTTAAAGGTTTTTTTTTCGAATGAGATTTTGAGGTAGCCAGCCGCACATTTTTCTTTGGACAAGCAGCAGTGCCCATCTTCCGTCACTTTACAGCAGAAATATACAACATATTATTTTTAGCGTGATATTATTAGAAATGTCTCGACTCTACTCACACACACTGATGCATGTACTTTAAATGTCTCGACTCTACTTACACACACAGATGCATGTACTTTAAATGCAAGTGCAATGCAAGTCAAAGGTCAACTAATCTCATAACCCAGAGGCGATAGGTATCTGAAAGTAATCCAGTTCTGCTCTACTTGTTCTATCACGATGCTATCGGGCTAATCTGGGATCAACAAATGGCCTTTTAACTGTCTTACTTGGAACACACTTAGTATGCGAAGCCAGATCCACTATCGTAAAAGAAAATACCTTTGTCTTTTATTGTGCGACTGCCGACGGAGGGTTATTGATTTCAGGGTTAATGTACTGGCTTACTAATGCAGGGACCTATCTATTATGAAGCATTTCCAGACATAAACGTGGCAATTTGGATTCAAAACGGTTTTAAATCCATCAAGAAATAAAGAAATCAGAGGGTAAGAATTAAAATATTAAAAGTAACTGCGTTGTTTTTCAATGAACCATGGAAGAAGAAATACATTCTTCCGTGCGATGAACTGTGTCACTTTATTTCCTCTTCTTCTTCTTTTAATGGCTTTTGAGGAATACTCCAAGCAATTTTGCCAATGTCACACGTAATATTATTGTAATAAAATTCTACGAGAGTCTCCGTCAAGTCATAACCCGGTTTAAAATGGTGGCAAGTTTTTAAGGACCACCAATCCGAAAAGACACACAATACACGTATATTTAACTAGACCACACACGTGCTCTTTATCTAAGTTACATCGGTTAAAATGCCACCAAAGAAACACAATAAAATTCCATTAAATAAAAATGAAGACGCTTCTTTCAAAAATGGCGGGATTTAAAAGGATGTTTGACATATGATATATGATGCTAATTATACTGGTTGATCATCATCATCATTATCAGTATATAAAATCACTGTGAAACAGGCCATCCTTATATTTTCAACATTTAAATTCCTAAAAGTTTCCATCGACATTTTACTCTTTTAATGCAAAACTTATTATTTGCAAAATATAAACAACACTCATCATCAGAGCAGCAATATCACCATGATATTGTACTGTCATCTGAACTTGAGAGATCCAACGTCGGCCGCATCTTCACTTAGGTGAGATCGCGGCCAATCTAGAACCTATCATAGTCAAAAAAAGAGTCCAAAACATCGGGAGCAAACGAATAAAGTTATTCAGTCTAAAATCTTTGGGTGCACCACAATATCTAGCCAAGCATAGCACATCTAGATACTGCCACTCAACTTCATATCAAAGAGGATTCGAGCGTGTGCCCTAAAACTCCACATACAGTCCGATAAGCAGCGGGTAAACACGCGAGGCTCACATCAGATAAGTGTGTAGCAAACAAGCTGACGTACCGGAAGCTACGTCAGTTTCCTGAGCACTCGGCCCGGAAATCTTCAGCTGGCATTAACTTGGGAAGACGTTGCTCTGTTGCTCGCCCTTTGCATGATACCGTCTCATTTTCTAAAGGAAAATGGTTTAATTCAAAGTGAAAATACATTATATAGTACATATGTATAACAAACAAGCAAACTGTTATAACAACTATACAGGGTGGAATTTTGTAATGCCACCTGCAGGGAAAGTACTCTTAATACTGTAGATAGTAAATTTTACTCAAACACAACATTCCTTTATTTCCGAAAAAAAAAGAAAACTGAGATCAAAGATTTTCGAAAATTCACTTGTCACACTTAGAATAGAACCGACTTAAATCTGTAAAAATTACACCGTGTTCTTTTATTACTTTTATTTAGGGTCAATTATAAGGATGAAATCTCTCTAACAAACCGAGCGTTTCGCAAGTTCAGTTCGAGGGCTCATGAAGGTTTCATGCAACAGGAATAGGTTTAGGTAATGGAAGCAGCTCGCGTTGCATCTACTACATTGTTGTGACAACTGAAGGTTACGTAGAACCTGCGATACAAGGTTTTAAACCTTAGTGTAGGTTCTGCACATCATAAAACGTACTTTCATAATTAATTAGCGTTGGATCACTATGGGCTTTTCTATTGGTCATGTCCAACTAGGACGCACGCTAAGTGGCATTGCACTGCGCCCTACACCCTGATACATGTAGATGAAAAGTCACCTATACCAGTGAACCTATGAACCTATGAACCTACCTATGAACAGTGCATTATCACATAGGTCCACGTCCACCTAGGACGCACGCTATGTGGCATTGTACCGCGCCCGCCACCCTGAGTAATAAAGATAAAGTCTCATGTGCCTGTAATTTCACCAGCAACCCTTCAATCCGGAATACAGCAATGTGAGCACAACGCTGCTTTGCGGCAGAAATAGGTATGGTGCTAGTACTACCCCGGACGAACTCTTTCACAATAAAGCTCTACTACTACTATATATACGATGCTACTACTATGTTTATACGACTCATATTAACTATGAAACAATTAAATCAAAGACCCATTACCGTAACCAGTTCATCTAAAGCGCGTTCTCAATATTAACGAAAGAGAATGTTCCTCACATTACCGCTCAAAAGATCGGTATCCAGGACAATAGCTGTCTTGGCAAAGAAATGGTCGAGTGTAATGCTCTGGTTACATAGGCTTTTAGCGGGTAGCTTAGCGCGTTATCTTGGATAGTATTGTAAATAAGGAGAATCGCTTTTCTCGTTGACTTTTCTGTATAATCTGTAGGACTGGAAGGTGGCGCTGGAAAGAATATTACTGTGAGTTGATCAATAATATTCATTTTGGCTATTTTCAGTATTCCATTAAAATTAGAAAAACGGAACACTAAGGAAGCACTTCGGTGTCTAGCACGCATAATCCACAGGAAGAAAAAAAACGCTATCATATGTCATTCTTAAAAAAATATGAGATAATGATTCTGGAAACGGCTACACCAATTTCGACCAAGTATAACCATAATAACCAATAACCATCTCGCAAACACCATCTTTCATACAAAAAAACTGCATTGAAATCAGGAGCATCCGCGCTGGAGCAACGGAGCAACAAAGAAACACTGACACTATGACCCTCGTTTTACGAGTAGTCTGAGATTGAAAATTGACGTTCAAACTGTTAACGAAAGAGCTAGAATAAAGTGTAATTTTGTTATCTGTATAAAGCATTGGTTTCTTCTATATTACATAAATTACTGTGTTTTTATTATTATAACTTACCCATTGATTTCTGATAAAGCGTGCTACTAATAAACGCGGAATATCCTTGCACCGTGTTTTGTCTCTTTCGATCGAATTTTAAACTGCTTGTCAATGCAAAAGACAAAATAGTTTATAGTAACTCGTTTTAAAGTAATATAAATCATTTAAGGTGTATTGTTATTCTTGCTAAGGATAAATTATCCTTAGCAAGAATAATTACTTTAGAAACCTATTAATGCAAACTAAACTGTATTTTCCCATCGCAAGTGGCTAAGTATTGTTTCACTTAGTTTGTTTGAAAGTTTATCGTGAAATCACTTAAAAGAGTTTCAAAGCGCAGGTAGAGCTCTCAATTTAATTAAAAGTAGTTCTGCTGGGAATTGAACTTGGGAGCGGTACATCCGTGCCTTACAATCTGAATTACTTGTAATTTGATTGCGGAAGAGAGATTACTTTGATTACAAAGTGGTAGTTAGTAAGCGGAAGCTTATGAACCTACTGTTTATTATAATTGCTTGAGCAAATTCAGTTGTAATTTGAAGTTGGCGGATCATGGCTTTCCTTTGTATGATTATATTATATTATTACCTAGCGTCCATCATTTGACGATCGGAAAATGGTTGTGGCGTGATGTATCAGGTTATTTACCCAGACAAGCGGACCTTTTCTAGAACCACGCATAGTTTCCGAACTAGATGTCGCCACCGGTAGAAAAGAACCGCGCTATCGCTGTCATGGCGGAAATTATCTAAAGCCGTGCGGTTTCGTCATCGCGATCTAGAAATACACACAGCGTCATCATGTAGTTGCATAAAAAAAAAGCATAAGTAGTGCTTTTTTGGATAAATAATGTCCAATGAAAAACCGACTAATACCTACTCGTTAACTAATTAAAGCTTACTTAGCTGTGACACAGATAAAATAATACTTATACTAGTAGCTGTGATAACTTTCTTTGTAATTTTATTATATAAGCTATTATTTCATATACTTTCAGGTAGATAAATAATAAATAAATAAATAAATATTCCCAATCAGGGGTTTAGCCATGGGTTAAGCTAAGGCCAAACCGACGCGCTCAGGCCGCGTCCGCGGTGGCGTGCACGGTCACAGAATAAATATTAGTACAACGTTGGCGAATTGGCGATCCATTGTCTTACCGTTGATCGCCACCGTGCACGCCACCGCGGACGCGGGCTGATCGCGTCGGTTTGGCCTCAGCTTTAGGGAAACTTGACTCCAACAATAATCACCAATTCAAAGGTTTGTATCTATAAAATTAAGTAAAAAAACCTCTTATTATTTTTAACCCCCGACGAAAAACGAAGAGGTGTTATAAGTTTGACGTGTCTGTGTGTGTGTGTGTTGTGTGTGTGTGTGTGTCTGTCCCATCGTAGCTCCCGAACGGATGAAACAATTTAGTTTTTTTTTGTTTTTGTTTGAAAGGTGTATTTGTCGGGAGTGTTCTTAGCTTTGTTTGATCAAAATCGGTTCAGCCATTTCATTGCGTTCGGGTTTTTTTTTAACTTTCACAAAATTAATTACTTGTTAAAATACCTATCTTATGATATCCCACACGATGGGGCATGCTTTTTTTTGTAATTCCCCACATTACATGTAGGTGAGGTACCCCGAAAAAACTACCGTCACGGTGGTAGGTCTCAGAGCAGCCAGACCTTGTTTTCTTGGATCACGGGAAGGTACGTACATGTGTCCAGCAATAGTGACCTCAGACGTAAGTTGTGCTATTATTTATTCTGTGGTTGTGCGACCAAAACAACATTTATATTCATATTAGTTGTCCATATTGCTTCATAATGGCTGGAATGCAAATTCACCTTCTGTATGATGTTGATGATTATAGTTTTAATACCAGTGCAAATTCACTGTGACTCATATTTTAGGATTGGGTAGAAACAAGAATAGCAATTTAATAAAATGGGTTGTAACTATATAAATACCTAAATGGGTTGAACGTTATCGGGATGAAACAAAAAGCACTCATGAATGTTACACACAGCCAAAACTAAAATGTAGCTTCAACAACGACCTCTGTGGCGCGGCGGGCGAAGGTCCGCCTGCGACGCAGGAGGTTGCGGGTACGATTCCCGCTTCGGAAAAATATGTGTACGATCTGCAGATATTTGTTTAGGGTGTTATGGGTATGTTCTATGTATAATCAAAAATATCTATCTATGTAATGTATTGTATTAAGTAAATCAGTTATCTAGTACCCATAACACAAGCTCTGCTTAGCTTGGGCACAGATAAAAGAATACTATACTAGTAGCTTGGGGATAGCTAATATTATAGTGTGAACTGTCCAGCATTATTTTATTTATTTATTTATATTTTACTTTAATTAGAACGACAAACAGTTATCAATTACACTAATTAAAGGGTATCTACTTAAAAATAGGTACATTTCAAATTAACACAATAATTAAATCAAGAATTTAGATACAAAAATCAACCAATTAAAACCAAAGGTCAACTTAAAAATACAAAATTCAAGTACTGTATATATTCTGTGACCTAAGTAGGTAGTCAATAGCATCAGCATACACAGTCAATTTATAATAAAATTTATGAGAAAAAAAACTCAATATTAATGATTAAAGTCAAAACTAAAATTAAAAACAAAACAAGCATCATACAAAACAACATTAAATAGAAGCAACACAGGTACCTGCTTAAATACAAACTAACTATTAAACAATTTATTTATTTACAAACCACAACAATAACATGCAGCTATTGAAGTCGATCTGAGAGTCTTGTAACGTAGTACCCATCGAGATAGCGACCATTAGCGGGCATTGCAGTCCGCGGCCATAAACAGGTCGAAGGTTAGAGGGGGAGTGAAGTTGCATTTGTAGGTCCTTTGTACCGTACGTGCTATTGGTTTTACATCTGTGCGGGTTAAAAATTCTTATTTAAATTCTATATTCCAGTACTGTCCAATATTGTTCATTATTTATTTATATTTTCATAGAAAGACATGTTGTGTTTACCTTTAATTGGTTTCGCATGTAGCTTTTAACATTATAGTTTGTACTCTTATTTTGTTGTAAACTGTTGGTAGACCTATTAAATAAAATAAAATATTCGTAATGTATCCCACTGTAGGGCAAAGGCCTACCAATGATCTTGTTTTTAAACCGACTTTATAAAGAGAGTTCTCAATTCATGTGTTTTTTTTTATGTTTGTTACCTCATTTCGGTCATTCATGAACCGATATGGAACTTTTTTTTTTGTTGACTCGATATAAGATATACCAGATTGGTCCCATTTTCATCAAAATCTGGTTCTGTTTATGGGATCCGTAAGGAATTGACGGAACTTCAGTATTTTCAGCTACAAGTCCAGCATGTGTAATCAGGAAGTGCCATTTGGTGAAGTGGAACTGATGAAGAAGACCAGCCCCCCTATTCCCTATCTTGAAAGTCACTCAGTGACCAACGTTTGACAAGTAAAATTACCATCAATTGACAATTCTTAATAGTATTTTTTTTTAATTGATTATCATTCTTCCTGTCAAACGTTAGTCACCGAGTGACTTTCAGTTAGGGAATAGGGGGGCAGAGCTGGCAAATCTTGTACTGGTGATAAATTCTTAGCTTCGAAGTCAGTTTTTTTTGAAAATAATTATTAAAATCAAGCTTTTATAATATGTGTGATTGGAATCGTGAGCTGATCAAAATAGGCCCAAACACTTCCAGGCTACATTAATTGTAAGTATATTGAATGCTAAGTCCGTCGTAGAGTTATTAGAATGTCTTTGCAGTTGGGGTCTATTTTCGCCATAGGACATTCAAAACGTCAGGAATTGTAACTTCCCCCCCTTCCTTTTCACTACCCCCCTTTCTTACTCCACTTACTAATTTCTTAACCTCACAACCCTCAACCCTAAGCCCCACAAATACTATAACTACTGACTGCTCTTAAACTTAACTCCCGTTTTCCAACTTTCTTACATGAACGTATCTTTGATATGCTCATCATCTTAGTTATGGGTTTGTTTGATTCAATACTTAATTATTTTGGCCTTGGTGATCGTCTAGTTTTTAGTGGTAGGACCGTACGTTGTGTAATTGTAGTAATTCAGGTAATTTCAAGTTATTTATGTCAAGACCTAACAATACCTAATGAAACCTAACTAACCTTATCTAACGAATAATGAATAATATAGAAACTACTAAAATATAAATTCTATATTGATTAGTTTTAAAATATACTTTGATTAACCTAGTTTATCCCGACGTTATTAATTTTAGATTTTATCCTAATCTATAACTACAGTTCAAAGACTTCCTCGCTATACTATACTTATAAAATTTCCTAACTTACCTAATATAATACTTATAAACAAATCTATTTGAAGACTTTATCCTAAAGTTCACTCCAACATAATTTAATTAGTATGAACGCATCACAGAGTCAAAAGAGATGTATTATCCTCATAACAACAATAGGTAATGATACTTCATAAATTATCATGATCAAAGCAAAGGACTTAGCTAAAGTTTGTTAGTCAGTCTGTATAGTCTTGTACTGGGACACTTTAAGGGCCGCACAATAAAATTGTGCGGGACAGTTCATCCGACCTCCCCTCAACTGTCTTTCCGAACCTCGCCATAAATAAATATTATAAAATATAATGACGTTAAGGGACAAAGAAACATTCATACAGGAAAGTTATTATTCCAGAATGTTTGCATAAAAATGTATTTCAGGATTTAAAATTGTATTTAATATAAAAGATTAATTTTGAGACTCATATTAAAATATAGATCTTTATTGATCTTTATAGACTCATTTATGCTTCAAAAGAGGATTCACAAACTCCAATGGTCCATGACACGTTCTAACTTATAAATTCTTAGAGGCTAAAAACCTCAGATAATGAAAGATTAGGTATATTTATAAATACCACTTAGTCAAGTGTCTAAGATTCAAACTTGACTTCAGACTCATTTGGTCATCAAGCATTTTAGCCTAAATATTTATTTATTAGATGGAAATAATGGTTATAACGATATTCATAAAATTTCTCGAATTAACCTAAACGAAAATATTACCTTAATACCTACAACATCTACGAAATCTCTTACTCGAACTACCTTAAGGTTTTATTGTTAATCTATTTTTAATTCGAACTAGCAGTGAGGAGGGTAGCTCGCGATCTTCCATCAACTCTTCTAACCCCGGACTTGCCTTTACGGAAAGGCCCCTAAGTTCTAATAATAACCTAACATTCTACGGAATAAGAACTAGAACTACCTTGAAGTTAAATATTTTATTTTATATTTAAACGAACTAACAGTGAGGTGGGTTAACTCGCGATCATCCAACACTCTTCTAACCCGGACTTGCCTTCACGGAAAGGCCCCTAAGTTCTAATAATAACCCTAACAGTCTACGGAATAAGAACTAGAACTACCTTGAAGTTAAATATTTTATTTTAATTTTAAACGAACTAACAGTGAGGTGGGTTAACTCGCGATCTTCCAACACTCTTCTAACACGGACTTGCCTTCACGGAAAGGCCCCTAAGTTCTAATAGTAACCTAACATTCTACGGAAAAAGAACAAGAACTACCTTGAAGTTAAATATTTTATTTTATTTTTTTTAAACGAACTAACAGTGAGGTGGGTTAACTCGCGATCATCCAACACTCTTCTAACCCGGACTTGCCTTCACGGAAAGGCCCCTAAGTTCTAATAGTAACCTAACATTCTACGGAAATAGAACAAGAACTACCTTGAAGTTAAATATTTTATTTTATTTTTTTTAAACGAACTAACAGTGAGGTGGGTTAACTCGCGATCATCCAACACTCTTCTAACCCGGACTTGCCTTCACGGAAAGGCCCCTAAGTTCTAATAGTAATCCTACATTCTACAAAGCCTAGTAGAAAATAAACTAAACTTCAAATAAAGCTCGGTATGATAAAACTCTTCTGAATAATTTAAATATATAAAATACAGTCAAAGTCTGTCTTTACCTTTACAAGAAACTAATTTCTGTTTTAAAGAATTCCCCAAATAAAACCTTGGAACATAATAAAATAGCATAGGAAAGAATTATCAATATTTGATATAGCAGATTAGGGACTTCAAGTTCCTCCTTCTATTCTAGTCAGGATTCACTTAGCACGGCTCTTGCTAGGCTGAGTATAATCATGAATATCAAAAACGATTTCTTTATAGCTTTTGGTAAAACCCCAGTTACCTATTTGTTTCAAACTTTATAATTTTGTCACAACAAAATAATCTAAAATCACAACTTTTACTTTTAACAAGTTTAGATTTACTAGCTTATTATTTCAAACAAGATAGTTTAAAAATGGAACTTCTGAATCCAATTCAAAATTCAAAACTATTCTTTGAATATAAATTATGATAGTAGATATCCTGGTTTGTTACATCAGGTCAGTGTCTCAAGAGTCACTCCCTTCTCTAGTAGAGATCATCTTCAGTACGGCTTTGCTTGACTGGAGTATAACCGTTAATAACAAAATTGAGTTCTCTTTCATCTCAATAGATATCACTATGTAAAATTTGTGAATTATTTCTCTCCAATTAAACACAGAAGTTCACTATTTCAAAATAAGTTGGATTTTAGATTTAATCGATAAGTAAGATCCACATTAAGCAATAGACTGCAAATATGAAAAGGAATTTCTATCAAGATATAAACCCTAACTAAAGGTTACGTGAAAACTAAGAACAAGTTTCTAGATTCAATTTATCAAAGAAAGGGTAAAAACTATTAAGTAAAATCATTAAAGTAATTAAACTGCTTTGAAAGACTTCTTTATTAATTCAGACGAAAACGCAAACGCAAACGTAAATGCAAACACAACACAAACGCAACATAGACGTCAACGCAATCAAGCGTAACATAAACGCAAACGTAAGTGTCAATGCAAACATAACGCAACATAAACGTAGTCGAAACAATGAATGTAAACGCAAACGTAAACGCAAACGTAAATGTAAACATAACACAAACGCAACATAAACGTCAACGCAATCAAGCGAAACGTAAACGCAAACGTAAGCGTCAATGCAAACATAACGCAACATAAACGCAACGTAAACATAAAATATTTTAATTATTTTAATTACTTTAATTTAATTTATTTTATCTGTAAAGTACACACAAGCCATCAATTTAATCAATAAGACACAACATTACAAAAGTTATAAAAACAATTGACTTACCAATGATTCTCCCAGCTCCGACCTCTCTGGCTTCTCCAATCCAACTCCCGACTGTTTCCGTTGCGCGTCCGTAATCAACTGCCTTTTTCACGTTAATTGTTCTCAATTTATACAAAAACTATCGGCGTTACTACCGGCGTCGCTACCGGCGTCGCTACCGGCGTCACTACCGGCGTCGCTACCGGCGTCGCTACCGGCGTCACTACCGGCGTCGCTACCGGTGCTACTATCGATGTACTACCGGCGTTACTACCGGCGTCGCTACCGGCGTCGCTACCGGCGTCGCTACCGGCGTCACTACCGGCGTCGCTACCGGCGTCACTACCGGCGTCGCTACCGGCGTCGCTACCGGCGTCGCTACCGGCGTCGCTACCGGCGTCGCTACCGGCGTCGCTACCGGTGCTACTATCGGTGTTATACGATTCCAACAGCAAAGGTCATTCACTCCACTCAATTTCTATTGTTTTATATGTCTCTTACAGACATTTCAAATTCTCCTAACTTCAAGCTCTTTAAATCGATTAAAATATTATGTGTTTCCGCGAAGCGGAACGATGTGGGTAGACCTCAGCAACAGAGCGATACTTAGTAGTAACATTAAGTATATAATTTGTATATATTGAATAATTTCATGTTGTTTATTTATTTTGTTATTCCTAGCATGTTTTACTTGCTAGATTTATTGTACTGTGCAACATTTTTAACCTTAAATATGTTTGTGAAGTAAACGAATCATCAGTCAGTACGTATGATTAGTTACAGAATAACAAAAATAAATAGTGAAACTACTGAACTAGTGAAATAAGAAAAATACGGCATTTACACCATTACTACTACACATCCACAAATTGAAGCATCAGTTTTGTATCGACTACTGGTTTTCACATTACCCGACACCTGGCTTCGAAGGCAAACGTATGCGTCAGGATATCAATCATAAATCAAGTTTCTGCGCATATTCGACGGAAACAAAGTTGACTGCCAATTTATACGGAATTGTGGAAGCTTTGGTTGTGTGTTGGTTGCTGAAATCCAACTGTAGCCGTAACATTTACTAAATGTAGACAGTTTCTGAAAACTTATTATTCAGTAGTTAAATCTACCTTTCGAATCACACGCCTTTTTCCCCATTGAGGCTCTGTAGGCAGAGCCTCAATGGGCCTCTCTTCACAGTGGCTTGCACCATCGCGGAATATAGACGTGACGAGTGGTGAGCTCATCGCCGCCATTGCTTCCTACGACTGACTCGGATTACGCTTTCATCCTGTAATTACACATTCCATAATAAGCTAGCAGCCAGGACAAACCTTATACCAACGAATCTTATCAACAAGTCCGGGTAGTCCCTTAGTCGGCTTTTACGACATCCACGGGAGGAGACGGAGGGGTATATTCTTAGGCCGGACACACCACAGCAGTATCGATATATTACTGTCCTATTGTGTGTTTGATACAGTGATCGCTCGGAATTATAATGCATATTTTCATATTTGAATATTGTACTTGATTTGCTCAGTTAGAAATCAAATCTACGAATTGGAATTATGCGGCATGTCTCTTATGAGCAGTCACCGTGGCATTCCTATTAGGAGGCCTATACCTACGTCCAGCACTAGAATTCTAAAGGCTGATTGATTTGATTTACATGATTTTCTCTCGTGAGCGTTAACTTAGACAACTGGTATTTTCACATAATCTCCTTTTTTAGTGATACCCAGTGATAGTTTAATACGTGATAGTCTAACAAAAATTAACATTGTAAGTTTTACCTTCGCAACGCTACCGATTGGTATCACAAAGCAGGTCTACGGAAACATTGTTGGTCGAGCCGTAAACCAGTGGTTCTCGTAAAGCGTTTAATATCATTTTATGGGCTATTGCAAGCCCCAAGCAGTTTATGTGCTTGTCACAGCTTTATAGCCTTTCAAATAATCACTCGTACACGTCTTCTGGTATTGGGGAGCTGATTCTGAAGCAAATGTACTGTAGTCCAGTAACTTTATACATCACAGTATGCGTAAAATCCGGTAGTTCTGATTTTTTGCAGACTTGTTTATGATGTTGGCCGTATGAATAATCCAAGTTTTTGACCTCGAGCGCCGAACGCAAGCTTGTCAAAAACCGAAAAAAACTTTTTTTTTTCAAATTTTGGCGATTATAACCCTAAAGAACTAGTTTTTGAGAAAACTTTCTAAGGAAGTTTTTAAAGTAGACTAAATTTGCTACTATATGAACCAGAACTTGTATAAAATTAACTTGTTTTTATGTAAGTAATACTAGCAGCGCCCCGCAGTTTCACCAGCATAAGTCTCGATTCCGTGGGAATATCGGGATAAAAATGTCTATGTGTTATTCCGGGACTCCAGTTATCTACATTCCAAATTTAATCCAAATCCTTCCAGCCGTTGCAGCCTGACTATTAACTATTGACTATTGCGTGATGAAGTAACAAAAACACGTACACATTCACACACTCACAAACTTTCGCATTTATGCGAAATAATATTATAATAATATTGTGGGATTTAAGTTGAATATTTCAATAGCATTTTACTGTCATTCAAATGTATAGATCCAACCATTTACCTACATTTTTCTATCATCTACACTTACTTTGGTCGAAGCATCTACATACATTTCATTCTATATATAAGTTGGTGGATCTCTGGGTATTATCTAATCCTTAAGATGGGTGGCTTGATATTCAATAGCCTCTCATAATCGTTACAGGTGCATAATATGGCAGTGTTTGCAATTATCTACTCATTTAAAGTAAATGCCTCGAATATTATTAATGTCAATTAGGCGATGGAGGTAATTTATTAGATCCCATTTATCTAGTCAAAAGATTTTGATTAAGGTGAATGGTACAGCTTCTTTGCTCCAACACACGTAGGCGCTATTAATAGCACTTACGTGAATAGGCAACAAAAAAATTATTTGTTGTCTAGTTATACGTACAACGGAACTTTGAACTGTTTTGTTCAGGTGAAACAGGTATCTTTATGAATTATTAGTACTAAAATCAATACGTCCAATAACATTTCCCTAACGTAGTCAATACTCAGCGAGTCTTGAGTTACTTTGGTCATATCGCTCGGAGACAAACAGATAAACTGGTGGTGGTTGGGAAGATAGAGGGGAAATGATCTCGTGGCATCACCTAGCCGCTGGTCTGATCAAGTCAAAGCATTAACGGGCCTCCTAGTCACTACCACACAAGCCGAAGATAAAGTGACGTGGAAACAGCTCGTCGATTCCTCTATCAAAGCCTTAGTAATGAAGAAAATGACAAAGAAGTACGTAGTCAATGATTGCTTGTTCCTCTTACAGAAATCACTGCTATATTTTGTACAACCTCGCCCTTCAGAAGTACCGTTATCCTGCTATGTGGAAAACACCAGAGACACCAGACCAGCCCCCAAAAGTAGCTCATCGACAGACGTCACTACATTTAGACCTATACAGTGGTACCTACTATACCTTTTTTAGAGTCTTTCAATGTTAGGTACTACAAAACTTGAATAATTTTTGTTACAGTTACGCAGTGTAAGACAACATTAAGCTATGAATTTTATTAATTCCGAGTTTTTTTGTCCATAATGACTAATTATTTTTGTCAATAACGACTATTTTTAATAATTGACATGTTTTTTTGTATTTTGACATTATTTTAATTTCACATCATAATTTAGTTTACAGTTTTGTGTTTGGATTTATGGTTAATTTTTAACAAATATAAAATAACATATAATATACAAATATAAATTTAACAACGAACAAAGCAAAAAAATAATTTACAATTCGGTGCAGTCGTTCGGAAGTTATACGCGTATATACATTTCAGTGATTCATTTTTATAATATAGATAATATAAAATGTAATATAAGATTTAGTTAACTACGACAACAGTAGTAAGCCTAGCGCAGATCACAGATCACTTAAAAATATTGAAACAACTTTTATAACCTGTTTTTCATAAATAATAGTAGTTTATGCAACTGTCATATAAGAAGGGGTATTAAAACACGAGAGTCTGTTTATCGATGTATGCGATAATAGGTTGACTCGAGTGTTTTAATACCTAAATGTCATACACTACTTTATCTTCACTCATAGGAAAAATTTAAATTAAACAAAGAAAAACACGATCGGCAAAAAATGTATGGGAAGCGCGGGAAATTAAGTTCAAACTACACATGCGTGCGCCATTTTTCACATTTCGAACTGCGCATGCGTGCGCCTTTTTTTTCATATTCAGGCTATAACCATAGACTAGTTTAATGAATTAATAAAAAAAAGATAGCGGTACTATAATGAGTTTTATGATACAGTTGGCGGTACTATAATGAGTTTTATTCTTAATTTTATGTATATGCGTCTATAAAGTGCGTCTGTATAGAACCGTCTTTGAATTCGTAATTTGAATTTTTCGATTTGAGTGTAAATAGGTACAGATATTTGAATTTAAATTGAATCCTACCATATTGAGCAGTATACCACTGTATTATGTCCCTAATAATTAAGTTAGCCTCCGGCCGTTCGCCTGGCACGCCGCGAACTAAACACGCGAACAATGCGCCAACGATAAGGGCACTAACTCTTTTAAACGCATTCGTACACGAGTTCCAACATATTGATATATTTAATGCGATAATAGGCCCCAAACTGCAATAAAGAGCTCTCCTTGAAAGCCTAATTATCGCAAACGAATTAACCAAATACTATACAAAATATACAATGGACATATAAAAATATACAAAAATATAATCCAAAATATTTCTTTGTTTATTTTTTTAAAGTAATTAGTACTTTAACAGGAAAAAAATCCAAAGTCTCCTATGATTTACGCAAAAAAATCCTACTGCTTCAAGATTCTGTCACAATATTAAATAAATAAATAAAATTAATAAATAAATAATGCTGGACAGTCCACACAACATTATCTAGCCCCAAGCTAAGTAGAGCTTGTGTTATGGGTACTAGATAACTGATATACTTTATACAATATATAACATAGATAGATATATTTTATTAAACATAGAAAATACCCAGAACACCCTGAACAAATATCTGCAGATTTTACAAATATTTGTTCCGAGGTGGGAATCGAACCCGCAACCTCCTGCGTAGCAGGCGAACTTTCGCCCGCCGCGTTTGGTAGTTTCTGTGAAATCTGCTGGTTGACATCACTACTAGCATTATAAATTTAGAATAAGCCAATAAGCATAATTTTTTTGCAGAATTATAGTATGCTTACAGCTTACATCAAACTGCTAACTAACTTAACAATAACTTTAAAAAATACTCTTAATGAGTTGATATTAAAATAAAGGCAGCATAACATAACATATAACATATTTAGGTTTTTGGATATAATCACTTACTTGAGACAGTTGCGGTTTTTCGTGATTTTCGCTCACATTTTGTTTTATGTTCTCTATTCTGTCCCATTCCCACTCACCTGATCTTTACTGAACCAAATAGTGATAGAACTTGGGGTGATTAATCACCGTTATGACAGCCTTTATTTTTATATCAACTTATTAAGAGTACTTTTTAAGTTATTGTTAAGATAGTTACCAGTTTGGTGTACCTACGCTGTAAGCATACCATCATTCTGCAAAAAAATAATGCTAATTCTAAATTTATAACTCTAGTAGTGACGTCAACAAGCAGATTTCACAGAAACTAGCACCTTTAACCTATATTTTCCAGCAATAAGAGTTTAAAAGGCAGTAAAAGCCAGACAATGTATCTGGGCCGCAATGACCACAAAGAATATAATGGAAACTTTTATCGTCAATTAGCAGGTTATAGTCACTTACTTTGTGTAAAAAAGACATAGTATTTATTCTTTGTTTTTACTTAACACTGATTTTCAGTACTTGTTGGTTTTTGACTCTAACTCTTTCTTTTAATTTTCAAGAGAAAATAAATAAATAAAAAATAACTTCGACGTAGGATACTTCGTCAATTTAGAGTACCTTGATCCCTTTAGACTCATAGGCCACCTTTTGTAGAATAACTTTACCATTACATACCACAACTAGCAAGGCTCTGTAACTTCTTATTAGTTCTAGTACCTGCCCCCCTATTCCCTATCTTAAAAGTCACTCAGTGACCAACGTTTGACAAGTAAAATTACCATCAATTGACAATTCTTGATAGTATTTTTTTTTAATTGATGATCATTCTTCTTGTCAAACGTTAGTCACCGAGTGACTTTCAGTTAGGGAATAGGGGGGCTGGGCGACTGAGATTCGCTCAGCGTTTTTTATTGTAAAATCGTGTTTCCTTAGTGTATTGCTACCTTTACAATCTCTTATGTTTCTCTTCAGCCAGTATTGTCACAGAATAATAATATTGTCTATTTCAATTTGTTCGAAATTCAAATCCAAGCGCTCGGGTGCACGCGTGGAACATCAAACTATTCAACATTCTGTGAATAATATATATAAATAAATAATAAATAAATAAATAATGCCGGACAGTTTACACGACATTATCTAGCCCCAAGCTAAGCAGAGCTTGTGTTTTGGGTAAGAGATAACTGATATACTTAAGACAATATATAACATAGATAGATATTTTTTATTATATATAGAAAATACCCAGAACACCCTGAACAAATATCTGCAGATTGCACAAATATTTGTTCCGAGGCGGGTATCGAACCCGCAACCTCCGGCGTCGCAGGCGAACGTTCGCCCGCCCCGCCACAGAGGTCGTTACAGATTAGCGAAAAGCGAAGAGCAATAGTTTTTTTTTTTGAAGATCTCTTTTTCCCGGATATGCTTGATCGATTTTTCGTCCCCAAAAATACCCATACCTATACAAATGCATATTCATCTAAATCGTTAGAGCCGTTTACGAGATCGCAAAATATGTTTATACCTATTTTGTATCCTGTCTAATATTTTATAATTGTATATCTGGAGCGAACGTGATTCGCTCGGTTTTTCAAAATAAGAAACTAAACTGACCTCGCTGATCATTGCTTAGCCGGCGCGGCGGAGATACGAGAGGTTGTGGGTTCGATTCGCACTGTGAAACAAATTGTCTACAAATATTTGTTTCTGGTCTGGGTGTTGTGGTACCATGGTACTTTTAGATACTGAGAGCCACGATATGAAAAAATTTACTCTCATAATCATCATCATTATCATCAGCTAGCGTTCTGTGGGTGAGGAGACGTCCAATGCTGGACGAGTCCTCACCCACAGAACGCAATGGAAGATGGAGGAGTCTATTCTTAGTTCGGACAGACCACGGCACTCATTCTCTCTCATACTTTCTTTAAGGATAATCGTCTTGATTACTAAAAGCTCGGTTCACGGTAGATGGCGTGGAAACTTATTGTATTACTTTTTTATTTTTTGTGCTAAATTCGGGCGTCTTTCGTGTTTTATTTTATCGTTCGCGGCTAAGTTGTAGTTGTAAGAATTTAATTCAGTATGAATTTCATTTAAACAGTCATTTGAAAGTTCAAATTACCTAGAAATAAGATCGTTCACTTTTCTGATGTAATTACACGCACGCACACATACATATTCACTGTTTTGGTTTTCATTAGATGGCGTTGTTATTGTCCAAGAGCATTGGCATGGACGTTAGATAGATGGCGTTAAATAAATAGCTTGGTATCTGTTTATAGATCGCGTTGAATAAAATTGTTAGAATGATAAAAGGTATTTCAGGGAAAAACTCGGAAAATTATTGTTTACAAGAATAAAACTTATTTTTCTAATGTCCAAAATGTACACGAATGTAAGTAACTGACCTTCATCATTGCAGTAGGTAGGTAGGTACCCATAATTATCATAGTTTGCCCCGTGAACCCATGACGGTTTTTCATTATCATCAGCCTACAGAAGTCCACTGCTGGACATGGACCTCCCCATAGAATGTCAAGACAAACGGTCTTGAGCAGCCTCCATCTACCGCCTTTCCGCAACCCCTTCTGTGGCGTGTCCGGCAAGATAGGATGTTGCATAAGAATGTTTCGTTTTACAGAAATGAACAAAAAAAAGAAAAAAAGATTATAAATTGTTTTATATTACAACTTCTGCTTACACTAGAAATATTAGGTATACAGTAAAAAAACATCATCAATAACTAAATACATTTTGCCTTCGTTTTTTGTATTCATTGCTCGAAGATTCTGTACCCGTACCTAAATCCGAAACATCCGTAAAAGAACCAGGATCATATAGCTTTATGTCTAGCCCATTGCCACTTCAACTTGCTAATTTAGAGACCTATGTCCTTCGACCAAAGTAAAATAAATGGACTGGCCTTACCCGTACAAAACGTCCGTGAAAAATAAGACAATTCGGATTTAGGGTACGGTCAACAAATAAACTATATATCTATCTATCTATCTATCCAGCCACTGCTGAGTAAAGGCCTCTTCTCTATAGCGCCACTCCTGGCGGTCTTTTAAATAAACTAGGTGAAATTAAATTATTGAACTTCTTAAAAACTGTATTTTTTTAATACTTAATACTTTAACAGATGCAATGTGTTTTCTAAAGTTATTTCAGTAGGTTTATAGTACAAAAAATCGCCGAAAAAAATGCAATTATTGAATGAAACTTTTACAAAAATACATGGTTCCCTTCTGTTTTATGTAGTTACGTATCTATTTTTCAGCTCTCAAACATACACAATATAAATCAATAGAAAAGCAAGTCCACCTAAGGTCTTCAGCTCAATCAATTTGAGAAAAATATATTTTTCATCACTCAATAAACTAAGAAAATATCATAAAAATCGTACGGAAACATAAATGTATAAAAATTCCAGTATTTAAGAAACTGCAGAGTGCAGTTTTAAGAATTTTGCACAATGAGTTTTTTTATACTACTTGGAATGACAGATCAAGAAGATGGCCCACCTGATGTTAAGTGGTACCCTCTGCCTATGAACAGTGCATTACCTCAGGTCACGTCCACCTAGGACGCGCCCTATGTGGCATTCCACTGCGCCCGCCACCCTGAAACATAAAGATGAAAAGTCCCATGTGGCCGTAATTTCATCGGCACCCTTACCCTTCAAACCGGAACACAGCAATGCGAGCACTACTGCTTTGCGGCAGAAACAGGTATGGTGATAGTACTTCCACGGACGAACTCTTTCACAAAAAAGCTCTACTACTACTAACCGTTTTTTGGCGTATAGAATTCATTGTGTAGAAAATGATCAGAGCAAATACGGGAAAATGTATTCCACTTCCAAAAGTCGTCTGTTCTTGCTCGTCTTATGACTTCTATCCATTTTTGTTTACCTTAGATTTTTTTTTGAAAGCTATAAGGTTAATTAACATGCCATTACATATTATATGCAATTACGTAAAGCGACGTGCTAAGCAATGTTTTGACGTAAATAATGCAAATTACAATTCTAAATCAATACGATACCCCTTAGGCATCAGATTTTTTTGCAGTCTGTACCGGACCATCCGTCATGCGTGAAGTCTTGTCAAATATTTCGTCGCTGTAGTTGAAAAACTAAATAAGTAATAACAACAACAAAACCAACATCGCGAGAAAAAAGGGGTTTTACTGTTTTATTGCGTCAAAAATGGCAATAACTTTTTTATCGTAACTAATTTTTCAGTCCGTGTTTTGATATGTTATAGATTGGTACTGTATCTATTTTCGAATTTAATGATAATACATTTTAGTTCTTTTGATTAAGAGAAAAAAATAAAAAAACGACTATGTATTTTTCCCTCGCCAAAGTTTTGAATAATTGAAATGATCTATTATTTACTTATTTGAATATGACAATCCTATCCATGGGTATAGATTTATATAATATTAAAATACATTTTAAAATAAAACCAACTTATAATCATTTCTTTTTATCAAGACTGAATATTAGAAAACTACTGAAACACCTACATTATTTTAGCAGACTTATAAATTCAAAGTAAATGACATAACAAACATCATACGACTAATGCTTATAAAATCAACAAAATGAAAAAAAATTGTGGAACACAATAATTCTAAGTATCAAAAAGAAAAAGGTATGTCGACTAAAATTAAAACTATCTACGAGTATAAACTTGTGTCTGTTAACTTTAATTCAGAGTGGGGAACATTGAGATAATACCCTGGGGCGTAGTCCTCCTTGTCGCTCGTCCTCTAGAGCAAGACGTGTCCATCGACGTGTATGGGCCATCATAACCATGCAATAAAGTCGATTTCGCAAAATGTGTTAGTTATGTAGTTTTCCTACCACACGACGATTTATAAGTTTTTTATCAATTGATGAAAATTATATTACAAAACCTTTACTTACGAATTAAATGCGATGCCTGAAGCTTTATTTGTATTTCTTGTGTTGTTTGCACTTGCAGAAAAGCACAGGAAGGCATTGTATTACCAAGGTATCTAATTTTGGTATTTTTCAGCATAGCTGTCACTCGTTGCCGTGACAAAGACTGACTGAAGCGAAGTATACTAGCTAGGTCTGTTTAGAAGCTTCAAAACTATCGTTCCCTAAGGCCCGTCCATTCATTTTATTTACGTCGATGCCTATGTCAGTGAGCCGGTGGACTTGGATCTACAGGCTGATGTTTGTACCACCATCCATTTAGAATGCGTAGTACGAATAGATAGGTACCTACTCTAGGTAGGTACCTACTACCTATTCTACGCACGGACATTGTTCAGCTAGTCTAATATAAAATCATTTTACTGACTTCAAGCCAATGTAGACGGTTGATCATCATCATCATCAGTCTACAGAAGTCCACTGCTGGACAACGGTTTCCTCTCTAAAATGCCACGACGAACTCTCTTGAGCCTGCATCTACCAACTTTCTGCTGATTATAATATCTTTGGTGCATGGAAAGAGGGGTCTTCCTCTACCTTCATCAGGTTTGTAGGTACCACTCGAGAACCTTTATTCACATAATATGGTTGTTAGTTCTGCGAACTATAAAGCCATTTTTTTTATTTATTTTTTAACTTTGATAGACTTTTGTTTGACCTCGATCTCACCTGTTGGTAAGTGACGATGTGGCCGAAGATGGAGCACAAAGGTCTAGAAGGAACCTATTCACTCTAGTCTTGAAGATACCCAGATTATAGTTTTCAGGAAAGACAGACGACGGTAGTGTATTCCACTCCTTAGCAGTTCGCATTATAAAGGTAGAATTGAAACGTTTAGTACGAAAAGAGGGTATACTAATGAGGTAAGGGTGGTACCAAGCCGTGCGCCTGCTCGTCCATGATGAAAAGGAGATAGTGGGATCAGATCATGAAGTTCCTGGTAGCATTCCCCAAAATGTAACCTATATATAGAAGATCGAAAGGCACGCAACCTTACGGCGGTGCTCGAGAGACTCTAGTCTCCGCCATATGTTGCCCACCTATAAGCCTGAACGCTCTGCTCTCTGAACGTTCGATCGAGTCCAAGGCAGCAAGCTGGTGTTTGGCCGAGCCAGCCATCCCAAACGTGGTAGGAGTACTTCATACCAGCCCGGACTTGTGCTTTGTACAGACTTAGAAGGCTTCATGGAGGCAGTTTTTGCCTTAGACTCGATGTAGGAGCCAAGTTGAGAGTAGGCGTGAGTGAAACGCCTAAGAGCTCGAGGTGATCTCCTATAGCTACAGGTATATCTCGGAAGACAGGAACTTGGAGAAACTTACTTTTTTCGCGGAGAAGAGACAAGCCTGCGTTTTAGAGGCGTTGAACTTGACTAGATTGGCATCACCCCAATCGGAAACAGCCTTGAGAATCAAATTCAGACGCTGCAGCATCTCATCTCTTAACTCCAGAATTTAATTCTGCCTAGCACGCGCATTGGAAACGTATCTCTCCACAACTGTGCTGTCGTCTGCATACCCAATGATACTGGGCATTAGCAGATCATTTATATGCAGCAGAAACAGTGTGGCAGGTAGCACTGACCCCTAAGGTACCCCGGCGTTTATAGCCATTTGATCCGACGAGCACCCGTCAACAACTTACTCGAATGGATGTTTCCCTCAGAAAGTCTGCGAGGCAGGCGCAGAATTGAACTGGCAGTCCGTAAGGAGGAAGCTTGTCAATAAGGCTAGCGTGCCAAGCCTGTCAAAGGCCTTCGAGACGTCTAATGAAACAGCCAGTGCTTCACCATGATCTCGATGGCCTCTCTCCAAATGTGCGTGGCATACACAAGAAGGTCCCCAGTAGACCGATTTCGGCGAAATATCCTCGATCCGTCGAGGTATGCAAGGACCTTCCTATTCTGTACACGCTCCATACATTTACATAGTAGGGAGGTGACCTAGATAGGGCGGTAGTTCAAAAGGTCAGCACGACTGCCTTTCTTGGGCACAGGTTGCACGTTAGCGAGCTTCCAAGACTTGGGGACTTCACCAGTATTCAAAGAGAGGCGGAAAAGTTGCGTTAATATTGAAGACAACTCAGGTTCACAGGTTTTTAATACTACGGCCGAGATACCATCCGGACCGCTAGCTTTATTCACGTCGAGACTACGTAGCGTTTTGAGCACTTCCTTTTGCTGGATGCGAATTCTTGCATTGAAGCTTCGCACCGAGGAAGGCTGGGTGGAGTTTCGCCAGAGGCGTCAAGACGCGAAGCCTCCGCAAATTGAGTGGCAAATAAATTTGCTTTCTCAACCGCAGCGTGAGTTTGGGACCCGTCCGGTTTCAGTAGTTGGGTTTAGTGAAGGGCGGCTGAAGTTCGCTTCCACCGACTTAGCCAGAGACCAGAAAGCTTTACTTCCCGCAGGGTATGCGGCAAACTTAGCCCCCAGATAGCCAATCCGATTGAAGCGAGCCTTCTGTAACATCTTCTTGCAGGACTTGGTGGCTTTGTTATAGGCTTTCTTCATAATCCGTGCATCCGAGGTTTAACCGTTTCTTGCGTCAACGCAAGCTAGGTATGCAACACGTTTTTGCGCTTCCGCGCTAGCACTCGCGGGACTAAACCATGGGCGAGCATTGCTTGCAGGTGAAGCATCGGAGAATGGAAAAAAATACTCCATTGCTCTATTTATCACCTCCGTAACGGCATCAGCACTGACCGTTGGATCACATGAAGAAAAGCAAGTTTGCCGCCAAGGATAAGAAGCGAAGAAGTGTCGCATCTCATCCCAATCTGCCGACTTGTAACACCACACTCGCCAACTACCTCTGGGCGAGGGATCGGGTGGCGAGTATGAAGATACAGACCTCACCACACAGTGATCTGATGTTCCCAAAGGAAGCATCACTGATACCGAGTGGCGATCCGGCTCGTTCGTCAGCAGAAGGTCCAGGCAGTTGGCTGTGTGGTCCTCAACGTCCAGAATTCTGGTTGCCGCATTGACGAGCTGAGTGAGATTAAAGTGAGTGCAAGTTTGCACGCCTCTCTCCCAGCATAGTCGGACAACTGGTAAGGGAACAGCCACTGTTGGTGGTGGGCGTTAAAGTCCCCCAGAATCACCAGTTGGGCATCAGGATAACGTTGCTGGGCCACATCCGCCGCTTCACTGATGTAGTTGAACAACCTGGTTGTCTCGTGGTCTTCAGAGTGACAATGATATAAACCAGCATAGATAATTTTATCTAAGCCGGTGTCCACCAAAGTACATAAAACTGAGAAATCGGGTTCATTGAATCTGCGTCTCCGTGAGGATTAAATAATAAGTGTGGCTTAGCTGTCCCTAGGTGGTGGTGGACCGGATCGAGATTGGAGTGCAGTCCTCTAATGTTTCAGAGGTGCGCTTGAAGCGAGAGGAAAGAAAGAAAGAAAGAAAGAAAGAAAATTTATTTATTTTACCACACGCACAACACTCACATAAAACAAGAAGACAAAAACAAAAATCTACTAAGTATAGGTATAGGTACTACAAGATCTTAGAGAATTGAAAACAAAAATAAATAAAACTGTTATAACCGTTGGTAAGATGATAGGTTGTGTAGGAAGTGCTTCCGCTGTGAGCGCAACTTATTATATGTTGACTTTTTCATGGTTTGGTTTTTGGAGTGATTAGGTTTGTGGGAAAAACGGCTGTTGAGTGAGGCACTGGTCAGTGAAAGCCTAGAGACAAACAGCAGGCTCCTGCGCCAGTGGGAGACTAGACTGGAGACTGAGACCTCCCTCCAGGAATGGCCATCGGGTCCTCTAATCCGGTCGCCAACCGGCACGATGGAGCATTCTGGGATTTTTCGCAAGGCGGCGGGCTAGCTTACTAGTTGGGCCCCCTACAACCTGCAGTCAGCCAGCGGAGAACCGTGCTTCGGATCCCGCTACCTTCCAAGCCTAGCCAACCGGCACACTTGCACTGCTGCGGTCTCTAAAACGCACATGCTGAATCCAGTGCACGAACTGCCGTGGTATTCGGGGCCGCATGAAGCCTCACGTGAATATTCACGATTTGCGCAGTAAGAAATCTGCACTCTGTAAAGTTCGGCGTGTAACGCGTATCGCGCAACGCGTGAATTAGATGACACAAATAGGAAGTGAATTGGCTCAAATCACGGTACACAGTGGAACGATTTTGAAAAAAGGTGGACGTAGGAACAAGTTTCGTAATTTCTGTCTAAAAAAAATTTCAACTGATAGGAAATTGTATGGTGATTAAAAGATATTCTATTAAATTTTCAAAAAAAGACACTCCTTTATAGGTTAAAATAATAGTTCAGAAAAAATGTATGGAAATATTTATATTATATTGTTTTTCTCAGAAATAAGAAGTTTGTTCAAGAAAAAACCTATAATAGCTTAAAGTAGCTACTGTCTTCTACAAATGGGCATATAGGGTTCTGGATGGTTTAACCCTGCAGCATTGGCAGTTAAGGGGAAATTAAACTCTTAAAAAATATTGTTTATTTTGATACGAGCATCTGATAGGAAATGTAGTGCTTGTTAAAAGTTATTCTATACAATTTTTCATAAAAATGAGTCTGTGATATTATAAAAATGTATTTCTGAAAAAATGCAATGAAATATAAATCAACATATTTTTTCTCGGAATTTTAAATCATAAGAAACTTACACTACTTAAGTTCTATACAACAACGAAATATTCGTTTTTGGCTAAACTCTGTTGCAGTGGTGTTTAAATGGGATCAAACTTTACAAATATATGATTTAATGTTAAATGTTAATGGAAAATGGTTCAATTTCTGTCATTCGCTCAGTCTTATCTAAGTAAAATGAATAAATCATAATAAAATCTAGTGTAAAAAACTTCTAAGTCTAACTATTGGCTTCGTAATTATCTCCAAATAATTTGCCAATTTTTCCGATACTCGACATTTCTGACCTTATAGGTAGGTACCCGATACTTTTCATTGCTACAGTTCTTCCACTGAGCATTACATTCATAAAAGTAATAAATCAATATACAATCTAGTGTCAAAAAGTACAAAGATCTAAGAGATTAAGAGATTGTCTTATTAATTATCTCCAAATAACTTAAATAACTTGCCAATTGTGTTGTTATATCCAAAAGGACTTGTAACTTAATCTTTGCCTCCGTTATTTCAACACCTTCTGTAGGGTAGTATCTTTTTTTGGCTTCTAATATCTTGTAGTAGAAGGGCAATACAGATATGCTGGAATCTGATAACATTGTCCTCAGGGATAAGTATTTTCATTTCGTTAGATTCAGCGAAGTTGAAAGAGCAAGAGCACTATCTTCATCAGAGAAATCATCGCATCCAATGAATAAAATCAGAGCATCACAACAAAACTTTACAGATCTGTTAATATGATTTACCCTCTTACCATTTTAAAATAGTCCGGAATTCCCAGCAGCCATTTTTCATAAAACATATGATAGATATTTTAGTATCGATGTAACTAAAATATTTCCCAAATAAAGTTAATAATGACAAAAATCCCCTTAAAACTAGAAGCAACCTTCGTAAAACTAGTAATCACTAACTGGAAAGATCCACCAAATTATCAGTAGAACCATTTACCTACATTTTTCTATCATCTACATACATTAAATTCTACAGATAAGTTGGTGGGTCTCTAACAATGAAAGGAATCTAGTACCTTCCTACAAGGTCAGTCATTAGGCTCAAGTATCGGGACCATTATTAATAATACGTGGCAAATTATTTCAAGATAAGTAATAGGGGGCGTTCAAGTATTATGTAAGCGCTTGAGGGGGGCGGGGGGGTCTTTGTTTTGCTTATTTTTGATGACATGGTCGATATCGTGATTACGTCAGCAGTTATTATTTACTTATTTTACACAAATGGCAACCCACAAATTGTCTATGCTTGAAAATACAACTCACATGTCGGGGATTCCCACAAATAAAGAATACGTTATAGGTACTCGCCTAGAAGCGAGTGGGGATTACCGCGCGCACTTGTCACGTCTAAATTTCTTCCGTCAATCTATTGTTTCGTTTCGATTCGAATGACGATTTGACGTATTGTAAGCAAATCAAAGCAAGTTAATTTTTGTTTTAACCGGTGATCCTTTTTCGCCCAAGCTTAACTGTTTAACATGTCGTTTCAAATAAACAAAACCAAGTAATATCAAAAATTATTCGAAAGTTTTAAAAAATCTCATACAAATACAAAAGTACAAAATGTACAGAAGTTAGTTAAGCCTATTTGCTAACTACTGCTCACGAATCAATAAAAAAACAGAATACATGAAAAGAAAAATGCATATAGGTACCAATGATTAAGTAAGCATGGGAGGGGGGGAAGAGGTTTGCTTACTTTTGCTTACACAGCTTACACATAAGGGGTGGGCATAATGCGCGTCATGTAAAAAGAACGCTGGCGGTCAAGCTTCTACAGGCGTTCCAGCGTTCTTTTTACATGACGCGTACTATAATGGTACATTATTTGTAGTAAACTAGGCAGGCACTCATTCAATGTATAGGTATCTTAAATAAGTAGAAAAGTAAGTAATCTCTTAAAAAGAACGCTGGAACGCCTGAAGAAGCTTGACCGCCAGCGTTCTTTTTACATGACGCGCATTATAAATAGTTGTAAAAAATCTGCTTACGTAATACTTGAATGGCCCCATACGACAATCGCTAACTTTGTAGTTTTTGTCTCTAGTGACTCTAGAGCCTAGATGATATGGTGATTTACTTTTATGAAAGTAATACTCAGTGGAAGTACTGTAACAATGAAAGGTATCTGGTACTTAACCTACAAGGTCAGTCATTAGGCTCAGGTATCGGAAAAATTGGCAAGTTATTTGGAGATAATTACTAAGACTATAGCGATCTTTGTACTTTTTGACACTAGATTTTATTTTGATTTATTACTATTATGAACGTAATACTCAGTGAAAGTACTGTAGCAATGAAAAATATCTCGTACCTACCTACAAGGTCAGAAATGTCGAGTATCGGAAAAATTGGCAAGTTATTTGGAGATTATTACTAAGCCAGTAGTTAGACTTAGAAGTTTTTTACACTAGATTTTATTATGATTTATTCATTTTACTTAGATAAGACTGAGCGAATGACAGAAATTGAACCATTTTCCATTAACATTTAACATTAAATCATATATTATTAAAGTTTGATCCCATTTAAATACCGCTGCAACAGCGTTAAGCCAAAAACGATTATTTATTTTTTGTAAAGAACTTAAGTAGTGTAAGTTTCTTATGAAAACCTTTTAAAATTCCGAGAAAAAATATGTTGATTTATATTTCATCGCATTTTTCAGAAATATGTTTTTATAATATCACAGACTCATTGTTATGGAAAATTGTATTGAATAACTTTTAACAAGCACTACATTTCCTATCAGATGCTCGTATCAAAATAAACATTTTTTTTCAAGAGTTTAACCCCCTTAACTGCCAATGCTGCAGGGTTAACAGAACCCTATATGACCCATTTGTAGAAGACGGCAGCTACTTTAAGCTATTGTTGTTTTTTTTTAACAAACTTCTTATTTTTGAGAAAAACAATATAATATAAATCTTTCCATACATTTTTTTCTAAACTATTTTTTTAACCCATGAAGAAGTGCCTTTTTTTGCAAATTGAATAGAATATATTTTAATCACCATACAATTTCCTATCAGTTGCAATTTTTTCAGACCGAAATTACGAAATTTGTTCCTACGTCCACCTTTTTTCAAAATCGCCCCACTGTGCGGTACCCCGAATACCATAGCTGCTCAAACCCGTCACTTCCACGATGGCTACACTGGACATCAGTCCGAAACATGACAATGTCGCTTCACGGACTGGCTATGTCCATGGGGTGGTGATAAGCCACGGCCGAAGCCTACCACCAGAAATGTTGTTACCCGTTTGACACCACCCAGAGATCACGTGTAGGGACGCGAGGGTATTTTCCTATGGACGCGAGCAACTCCAATCTCCAAATTTCCGAGCGTACTCTTAGATGATCTATATACCTGCACACCAGTACCTTAGATGATGATGATAATGACGACGACGTTGTTAATGTTCATCACCACCGCCATCATCATCATCATCACCACCACCATCATCATCATCATCATCTAAGGTATTGTCGTGCATGTGATGATGATGATGATTATGATGATGATGATGATGATGATGGTTGTGGTGGTGACGATGATGGTGGTGACCATCACCGCCATCATCATCATCATAATCACCTACACGCTAATATCCTAGATGATGATGATGATGATGATGATGATGGTGGTGATGATGATGATGGAGGTGGTGATGAATATTAACAACATCATGAAGATGGTGATGATGGTGGTGACCATCAACATCACCACACTCACCATCATCAACATCACCTGAACGCCAATACCCTAGATGATGATGATGATGATGATGATGATGATGATGATGACGATGATGATGACGATGATGTTGTTAATGTTCATCACCACCACCATCATCATCATCATCATCACCACCACCACCACCACCACCATCATCATCATCATCATAATCACCTGCACGCTAATATCCTAGATGATGATGTTGATGATGATGATGATGATGATGGTGGTGATGGTGATGATGATGGCGGTGGTGATGAATATTAACAACATTATGAAGATATATTATATTACCCACCATCACCATCATCATCATCATCACCTGCACGCCAATACTCTAGATGAAGATGATGATGATGTTAGTGGTGGTGATGGTGATGAAGGCGGTGGTGATGAACATTAAAAACATCATGATCATCATCATCATCATCACCTGCACGCGTGTACCCTAGATGAGGATGATGATGGTGATGGTGATGATGATGGTGGTGGTGATGAACATTAACAACATCATCGTCATCATCATTATCATCATCATCTAGGGTATTGGCGTTCAGGTGTTGGTTCTGGTTCGCTGCGGGCCCTGCTGACTACTGAGCCACGCTCGCCTTCGGCTCGCTCGCAGCTTTCGTGGTGATCACTGTTCTCTAGTGTTTTAAATCCATGTTGTACTTTCACTCATTTTGAAATATAAGACTATTCAAAATTCGTAGAATCGTGCATCATACTATCATTGATTCTGGCCAAGTTTTCACGTATTCTTTCGTTGTTTTATTTTTAACACCTCACATAGTAACTTAAAACTTGGGTAGGCTACCTAAATTGAAATAAAGTATTTTCTCGCACTATAATGCTAACGTAGTTGTAAAATAAATTAGTATACATTATTATAAGTACAGTTGGCAACCCTATCAGAACTAGCTCGCTATAGTAGAAATTACGGCCAACTTATAAAAAGTATTGTGTGTTCACACTAGTAACGGTTTGGCAACGTCGCTTTTAAACTTTTGCTGACGGAGCGGCAACATATCAAAGTAAAAGTCAAAAAGTATTTTATTCATTGAAATCACAAGGATCATTTTGAATCGTCTTAAAAAATAAATTTACATTTACTCCTGTTCCAACGCAACCAGACCTATAAGAATCAGGCAACAAACACGGTCTGTTTTTCTTTTGATGATCCTGCTTACTATTAGGTGGGGAGCCCCTGTGTAGAGCCTCGAGAACAAGTGGAAGCTGATTCAAAGAAAAAAAGGAAAATCAACTTAAAAGCCTTCCTTAGGTAGGCAGTCAAAAGTAAGATGATAGAGAAAATCAGCAAAAGTTCATAAGGCAGCACACTCTACGCTTGATATACTCATAAATAACACATATTACAGTCCAGTCGGCAGGTGGTTTCAGATGGAAAAAGGTCAAAAGCTAATGAAACTTTGGGAGGTTGTTCAGGGATAGTTAATTAACATTTTCCCAAGTTTTGGACCTCGAGGACCATGTGCGTAAAGTGGAGGGGGGGGGGGGGGGGCGCAATCGCACCCGCAACCTCCTGCGTCGCAGGCCAACCTTCGCCCGCCGCGCCACAGAGGTCGTCAATATGCTACCTCCAAGCAATTGCTGAAGTGGCGGGAAGTCAACTTGTATCCCACTAATTGGGGGTGGAAGCAGTCTTCTGCAGGGACTCAGTCTTCTCTTCTCAACCCCATCCCCACCACCATGATCACGGCGTCCTCAAATGCCTGCTTCACTTCGATGCTAGCATCCACCATTTGTGTCATCAACATCGAAATGAATGCTCTCATATTGTGATCTTTTGCCAGAACTTTTCTTGTGCTATTGTCACTATAGTAGATGAGGAGAACACGACTTTGGTTGGTGCTTGTAATGCAGACTGGCGAGCTCGTTCTGCTGCTTTGGTGCTTTGATAGCCGGATTTAGTGGGGTATCCATCAAAGACAACAATCACATTGCTACCAAAGTGTCTCTGCACGTAGTTGATGTACTTAGAAAAAAACACACACATCGCCATATCTCGATAATCTATTGACATAGAAACATGTTTTATTAGTCCAAATTATAGTAAATTTAACGTTCTACAAAAAAGTAGCTGGTACTTTTGCCGTAGGATGTAAGGGAAAAAAGTTATTGAGAAAAAACCGGCGTAAGGTGCAGTTTCCCGCCCACTCCTCTTTTCGCACAGGGTCCTCGAGGTCCAAAACTTGTTTTTTTTATTTAACCATCCCTGAACAACATCCTGAAGTTTCATTAACTTTTGACCTTTTTCCACTACTTTACCCCACTTTTTACGACCTGCCGACTAAAACATCACTTTTATTATTTAGCGCCATCTCTATCATGTTTACTTACTATCTTACACAAAACTCTTGTGTTTGAAGGTCAATTTAGCGCCATCACTGTCATCTTTAATTAAACTGGGTGCTCTGCTGCGTAAAAGTATCTCGCTACGATAATAGATGTCCGTGCAAAATAAACTCACACATTTGTAAAAATTGTCGTATTTCAAACCTATTTTAAAAATTCCCTATTGTATATTTTTGTTTGGAACGACCATTCGCGATAACTATTATCATTAGGAAGTCTACAAAATAAGTCAATTTATAAAATGACAATCTGTGGTTTGAGTAACGGCCTAAAGTATTTTGTATGGGCAAGGAAACTTGAACATTCACCTTAAATGGACATTATTGTCTATATTGTGTTTGAAAACAAGCTCAAAGAGGCATAGTCCCCGATGGGGCTGTCTATGACCATAGTACAGAATATCCAACTAATTGCATAGCCTTTATGACAAAATTCCTGTGACGATACTAATTAATCGCCACGAGTTCATACCCAGAGTAATAGAAACACAGAGCACTTGTACACAGAGCAAAGGAGACAGCGCATATAGAAAGAGCATTGAGAGGGTTCCAGACGGACCACATAAATTCTGAAGACAGTGGCATAAAATGGGCCAGAGATTAATACAGTAGAAAACTGAAGAAAGTCACAAGGTAACATATCAATGTTCGAAAAATAGTCAATAGTGTTCGAGTGGTCAAATATCGGCAATGTGCGTTATTACAAAGCTAGATATGTTACTTATTTTGACGCAGGGCACTTGTAAGACCGATACCATTGTACATTTAGTTTATGTTTAATTGTTGTTTGTAATTTTTATTTTAACTACTTAGTTTGTAAGGTGTGCAATAAAGTATTTTCATTCATTCATTCATTCTAGTTTAGCTAACCTTGTATTTTATAGCAATTTTTATGTATATTAAACGGGCAATATTTGTTGTATTTATGCCATAAAAAATATAAATTTCGATTAAATTTGCTATAGGTAGAGGATCTTGCCCTGACAGCATAGCCTTTTTTTTTATTTCATGTGAATAATGGTACAAGCAGAACGCCTACCTGCCTATAATCTGCGGTAATCTATGCCTATAACAATGCATTACCTCACAGGTCAAGTTCATCTAGGGCACGCGATTGCACATTGCACTGCGCCCGCCACCCTGAGACATAAAGATGATGTCTCATGTGCGTGTAATACCGGCACCCATAATCTTCAAACCAGAGCACAGCAATACGACCACTACTGCTTTCCGGCAGAAATTATGGTGGTAGCTTTTTCCCCGGGTGAATTATTTCACAATAAAGCTCCACTACTCTTACCGTTCATACCTACATTTGATTGTTCTTAGCGCTTTATCGCCGGAATCATTACTCCACGAGAGCAAATATGTTAGGCGCGCTAGCTATGCGCTACTATCCGGACGTGAACAACATTATTTTGTAACAGCAAACTAATTAACAACAGTATCCTTTCATCAATTTCCGACTACAAACATTTTGGGTGCTGGTTCTTTGTGTAAATTTTGGGAGATTTAGTGATAACTTAGAGACATAGAAGGCTTTATGAACTAACCAACCTTAGAACCTCAGAAAACCTGGGTTTTGAATTAGATAAAAATATTGGCCTGAGATTTTATCTTTTAAAGGTAACTCAATTAACTTAATTTAACTTCTTTTAATCTTTTAACCCCTTTGAGTAGGAAAAATAATCTAGTACTCATCAGCCCTAGTGAGTTTTTTCCGACTAGATTTCACTTCTGGTTCTTCCTCCCTAATAGACAGTAATGGGGGGATTTGTCACAAAATTAACCAAGCTAGTTTGAGAAAAAGATTTTTAGATAATTTCGTCAGTCGTACCATAAAAAGTACGTACATAATAAACACTTACGTGCCTTTTCCCCCAAAAAGATAGGCAGCGCATCAATGTGCTTCTTTTCACTGTGGGTCACACAATACTAGGAAATAAATGTGAGCAGTGGTGAGCTTATCTCCACCATTGCTTTCCCTCTACAACCCCGGCACATTTTCTTCCAGTACTAACACATCTATTATATATATATATATATAATATATATATATTATAATAAAACTTAAACTAGGCCGAATCTGCGGTTAAATATTACTAGAAAATTCTAATTTCGGTAAAGGCCAAACCAGCAATTTTTGACAGTCTGGATCCTTGATAAATCATTACTCTGAAATTACTTGACGGATTTCAATGAAACTTGTTATAGTTGGTATAGTTATACCATACACTATGAATTAACATTTAGAATATTTATTATCCCGATAAATTCAAGGGCTCCCGTAGGATAGGTGGTTGTCTTTGGGGGTAATCTCGGGAACTATCCATACAATTCCAAAAAATATTTCACACAACACGGACATAGTGAGAACACTCAAAAGATTAGTTATGAGTTAGTGTAGTGTAAACTATAGTGTAATGTAGTGCACACTAGTGCTTGCTAATAAGAACACAAGAACAAAGTGATTAAATAAATAGAGACAGTTAGAAAAGTGTCAACGGACACATTCTGTATAGTTTATGTTATAAATCTAGATCAATATTAGATTACTTATTAGCCTGCCTTAGGCTGCGTTTCCATTGAAGCGGAGTTGGGCGGAGCGGTGCTTAGCGGTGCATGAATTGACCAATCACTATGCTCTCCGCTTCAATGGAAACAGCACGAGCGGAGCGGGGCAGAGCTGAACGGATATTCATATAAAATAAGCGAGGTGATGCGGAGCGGAGGACAGCGGGGCGGTGCGTAGCGAGGTGATGCGGAGCGGAGGACAGCGGGGCGGTGCGTAGCGAGGTGATGCGGAGCGGAGGACAGCGGGGCGGTGCGTTGCGGAGGGTAGCTAGGAGAGCGAAGCGGCGAATAAGTTGAAAATTCTCCATGCACAGAACTATATTTTATATGTTGTCGAATCCAGAATCTATGTTTTCACTTCATATCCAAAAAAGTTGCAACAGTCAATGCTACTTCATCTGATTCGTTATCTTCGTCGTCAAGTAACGAAAGATATAAAAGGATTGCTTTTTTTTTTAAGCGACAACATGACATATGTTCTTTCTGAAAGATGGAGACAAACTGAGCTCAAAATTGCGCAATTCCAAAGTTAGCTCCACTCCGCTCCGCTCCTCTCCTCTCCGCTCCGCTCCTCTCCTCTCCGCTCCGCTCCGCTCCTCTCCTCTCTGCTTCAGTGGAAACACTTACCACTTTTCACCGCTATTCTCCGCTCATCTCCGCACAGCTCCGCATCAATGGAAACGCAGCCTTACGGCTAGGTTGTAATGTTATTGTACATTTATTGTTTACAATGAGAAAAAAACGTACAAGCTAGATTATTTCTGAGTGTACGTTTTATTAAAAGGCATATATTAATATTAGTAAGCCAGAAGGCTCATAAATAAGCCAGCACACAGGACAAATCATAAAACCAGCAAAAGTTGCCCAACAACTCCGTTCTAACATAACATCATTTACGACTAACTAAACCTCACTCCCAAATATAAAACACGACACATGTTATAAACTCAAAGGACACGGCCAAAGTAATATTGGACATTTCCCCGCGTTGGCTACGAACAAAGCACCGTAACTAACTGTCAGTTAACGCTCCTCTTAAAAAACAGTGTTTTTATATTTTTATCCCCAACATTATACTTACGCGTCGTTATAAAGCAAGCTACAGACCATTTGAGCTCGCTGCCGGGTAAGTTATTGTAAAGGGAATGCTACACGGTGGGTGATACCGTACTATAGTTTTTGCAAAGAGATCGTAACGCGCATCAGCGTGGAAACATGTGATAGAGCTAGTGTTAAGAAGTTTTCTCGTGCTCATGTTAGCTCATGAGGAGTTACACATTTAGAAGGTATATGCACAAATTTAAAAAAAATACCTGATGACCGCTGCTAACGATCTAATGGTAGCTCAACTGATCCAAATCACTACCCGTGATGAAAGCGTCCCTAAGATACTGGCTGCATTGCCACGATGAATGGCAATACTAATGCGTTGAGCCAGATAAGAGCCTGCTCTCGGAACACGCATCGCTTCGACCAGTGTTTTGTATCTTTATTTACCAAAAAAATAATCGTTTCGTCATCATCATCGGAAGCGTTAAGACACTGGTTGTATTGCCACGTTGAATGACAATACCCATGAGCCAGCTCTTGTGTCATGCGTTTCATGCCTTCAATTTTTTATTTAATTTATTGAAAGAGAATATTATTGAACTATTTATTTACAAAAACGCAAAAAAAGTTGCATCTTGCTGGAATTATTTAATTTGTTTTTTTATTACCAAAACTCGTACTAAAACATGGAAAATAAAGTGCAACCATTAATATCTCCTATTATATAATTCGAATCTTATTTGCCACAAGTAGGTATTTTAGAATTTTACAAGGGGTACGAGAATTTGTCAGTACTCGAAACTATATGAAGTTTCGTTTACTTCCATACATTTACTAGCAGCGCCCCTAGCGGAAACGAGGAGAAAACTAAGGACGCTGTCAGAAAATGTATTGAAGGAAACGAAACTTCATATAGTTTCGAATACTGACATATTCTCGTACTAAGGGTGCTGATCTCTTTTTAAGCCCCGACTCAAAAACGACGGGGTGTTATAAGTTTGACGTGTATGTGTGTGTGTGTGTGGCGTGTGCGTGTGTGTGTGTGTGTGTTTGCGTGTGTGTGAGTGTGCGTGTGTCTGTCTGTGGCATCGCAGCTCCCGAACGGATGAACCGATTTAGTTTTTTTGTTTGTTTGAAACATAGATTTAGTATATGTACTAGATCTACAATCAGAGATCGAAGATGGAACCAAAAAAAATATGTGCACGTGTTGGTGAAAGTCTATGTCCGAGTTAAAAATAGTGTTGTCCTCGACCAACACTTTTACATTGTCGATAGAATTCATCATCCGTCCGTGATGTGTATGGTAGATAAATACATCTTAATGCAGATTAAGTCTTTCATGAATAACACAGTTTGGCAGATTTGACGTCATAAAGAGAATTTTGAATACAGTTAATAAATAAACCTTTATTATTTATTGACCCCTAAATATTACAGTTTTATTTATAGGTGGGATCTTAGAGTTTCCCTTTTAAATTTAAACTTAAAATGTTTGCTGCATATACCTAGTGGAGTTCTTATTTGAGTCCATCCCAATCTTCTTATAACCGATAACCATTTTTCTCGTAGCAAAGGATTACTTGGAAATCTGAAAGCACAAAAACATTTTATATCAGCCGTGCTACGCCCATATAATTTTTCACTCTGTTACTTTATCTATAGACAATTTGTTACCCCAAAGTTTATTATTTTTCAAGTGTAAACCACGCTTTATGGATAACATTAAATTTAAATGTAACCCAAAAATTCCGTTCCAGTGGGACTCGAACCCGCACCCTCGCCTGTCATCGGCGATGCCTTAAACAATTTAGCCATAGATCGAGCTATGACGCTGGAGACGAAATTTGTGGGCACTATCAACTCGGCTGTAGCGCCAAGTTGATAGTGCTGTATCTACAGGTGTTTCATTGGAAACGTTCTGTTCAAAGTTCGAAAGTAAAGGCATCGCTGATCACAGGCGAGGGTGCAGGTTCGAGTCCCGCTGGAACGGAATTTCTGGGGTATATTTAAATTTAATTTGTTACCTATTATTTTATTAAGCAGAAATAAACAATATTTATTTATAAAAAATAAAAAATAAATATACCCTTTCGGGAAAAAGGCGTGTGTACAACAACGTAAATATTTACTCCAAAATATCTACTACACAAACTGCAATAAAACACCCGTGGTGCTTTAAAGTTACCTTTTCAATAGTCAATACAAAAACACACACCTCAATGTCCACCTGGTTATTATAGATTTTTTTTTAAACGGTAAAATGTTAACAGAGCAAACATATTTACTCCAAACAAAGTAAACCTCCATTCTAGGATGGACAAAAATTTAATTTATAGTTAGGTATAGTGCGCTTCATGTAAAAAGTAGTAAACTAGGTAGGCACTCATTGAATGCATAGGTATACATCTCTTAAATAAGTAGAAAAGTAAGTAATCTCTTAAAACGAACGCTGGAACGCCTGAAGAAGCTTGACCGCCAGCGTTCTTTTTACATGATGCGCATTATACTACGATATAGACTGCAACAGGACTATCGATATTTCTGACGTCATCACTTGGTCAAGCCCTATCGTAATCAAACATTTTTATATTTTACATAAAATATTGTTTATTTCTAGGTGCAGCAACGAAATATTATTAAAAAATATAAGGGAAAGTCCTAATCTACGAATGAAACTGGTTTTTAGGCCATTTACTAAAGCAGAATTGATAAAATAAGCAATACAATCGAACTACCAATAATCTCTTATTTACCTGTGAAACGTGTATTTTCCCGGATAATTACGTCTTGTATATTCACAGTCACAAACTGAACATGACACCATTGTCATACAAAGTTATATTTGTTATTTAATAGTAAGATTACTAAAAAAAATACGAAATTAGTTAAACTGCACAAGAGACCGTCCGGTATGGGCATGAACTCAAGCAAAACATGTCAAATTCAATACATTGTTGCTGTCACTTTTCTTCTTGCACGGGGTACATTTAAAAATGACTTCTCTCTCCCACGCTTCGTTTGTCTATTTAGCGTAGCGAAAAAATTCTACGTCTATGGTTTGAAAGGTGAATTTGTCGGGAGTGTTCTTAGCTATGTTTGATCAAAATCAGTTCAGCCGTTTCATTGCGTTAAGGGTTTTTTAAATTTTTACAAAATTTATTACTTGTTTAGATACACTTTTCTCGCAGAGACTTTTTTTTTTACTATGATGGGCCCTTTATTGTCCACGATCTCACCTGTTGGTAAGTGACGATGCGGCCGACGTTGGAGCACGCATTAACTCTTGCCTTAAAGAAACCCATATCATAGTTTTCAGGAAAGACAGACGACGGCCTTTTGTCCCTTATAGATCTACTTTCATCTAAGCCAAACAGTAACGTTTTGGTGCAGTTAATCTGTCTTCGTCGCAATACTTTCGCACTTGCTTAGGTACAGTTTTACCCAAAATATAAGTCGCTCCGGTGTACCGGTGCCATAGACCAATTTCTGTAGCGCGGGAACCTTCTTTCTACCAAAAGCAATCGCGCGCTAAAATCTTGCGCTGTTATTGGTTAATCGATTTCGTGGCAAAATCGCGGCCGGTCGTGCGCCATCTTGTTCATCAGTTGTCTTTTAGATGTGAGCGGGACAGAGCTATGCTACACGCTCGGCTACTGTCGGATATCAGTCTGCGCTTTTCTGCGCAAACGAAAACAGTCGATCGGACTTATATTTTGAGTAAATCTGTATCGTCTTCGCACTACAGACATTTGCGCAAACGTCGTTCGCTTAACGTAGGACACTGTATTCTAACAGGAAGTAAGGATATGTTCACAAGGGTACCGTGCATCGTGTAACAGCACCTTAATGGTACTTACTGTTATTTTTATACGAATGCCCCGAGTGGACTACAAATCAAGATAACAAGCTGAGATAGAGGTCAGGAGGAAATATTTACACATGCCTCCATGCTTTATTCAGGAAAACTCAAATAAATAATAGCAGTTACAAGTATTAGGATATAAGGACATTTATTACTTTCGGAGAAGTCCCTTTTATTTGGCGAGTTATTTATATAGTCCTACAAAGTTGCCGCCAAAGGACACAGTTTATACAAGCTTTTATTTAATTGTGTACCCTGTTTATATTATATACATAGCATATCATTTATTTAGCTAACCACAACAAAGTATACTAGGGATGGGAGCTAGCGCACTTGCAAATTAATACTTTGCCAACATCGATCGTTCTTTAGATTAATATTAGTTAAGAGGAAACACCAAGGGCTAGAGAATAAAAAAATAGGTATTTGTAAAATCTACGCAGTCCTCAAACCTCCCCCCTGCAGAGCGTGATAGAGACAACTGCAGCTTGGATCGACAATACCTATTAAAAGTACATAAAATCAACGATTCGTAGTCCCCTGATTCCTTCTCTAAAACTTAACCAATTTAACTATTTGTTTTTATTAAAAATAAAAGAAAGTTTTAGCCGTGTTCCTATGATTTCATTTTTTTATATAATCTAGTCAAATTTGTTTCCAGGATGTTTGATACACGGTGGAAAATCTGACCGTTTTTTTAGGTTTTTGAATGTTCATATCTCTTTAAATAATTAGTTTATAAAAAAAAGGAAAACATAGGGACATTAAACAGGGGAAAAAAATTGCTCTACTGGCATTATCCAGGGAGAAAAAAGGGGACTACGTTTGTATGGGAAAACGGCCCTTGTACCCTCCACGAGCTGATCAGCCCTCGAGTAGGGCTGCATGGAGGGTTTTAGGCCGTGATACACGGCGCATAAACCAAAACAACCACTAAAAGCCGGTTTACACTTTGTTAAGTTAACACTGCAGGTGATTTGTGCAGGTGTTTAGTAATCAAGGTGTGAACGGAAGCGTGAAGTGATTAGTGTTAAGTGTTAAGTGCGTTTAGTGCTTATTGATTAGTGCGAGTGAATAGAATTAAGGTCTATTTTTGTTATTAAGTGACCTCCCCCCTTGTACTGTTCCACTCCCCTCTCTCGCAGTTCGCCTGTACTAATCACTGTGTAAACGCGTGTGTGTTAAGTGCGCAGTGTCAAGTTCAAAGCGAAAATGAAGTGGACGGAACAACATACTTTAATATTCGTACAAGAATACATAAAGTATAAATGTCTATACAATGTAAGGTGCGCAGAATTTAAATCAAACAGATGAAGCGATGGAAATCCACAACAGATACAATCTCTTTAATTATTTGTCTCAATATTAAGCGCTGTTCAACTTCCATTTTTAGAGGCACTATGCACAACGGACAGTACCACTACTTTGAGCTTCTTCCTAAACACTGTGTAAACGGAGATGGAAAATACTACTTAACACTTGAGACTTATCGCGTTAAGTTAACGCTTAACACTTATCACTTCACACTTCGCAAAGTGTAAACCGGCTTTAAGGTTGATCCAACGCTCTTTGCTACCATATGTTCCCTCCACGAGCTGACAAGCCCTCCGGTAGGGCTGCGTGAAGGGTTCAGGCCGCGATACGCAGCCGTATATGCCCAAAACAACCACTTGGGTTGATCCAATCCTAACCGGTAATATTTTCAAATGTTACTCACAGTTTTTCCTCCAGGCGTCTAGGTATCCGTCCAGCGAGTTACTAAGATCTTTTCACACGCTGAAAACAAAACGGATTACGCGAGGTACACCAATAGCCTCCGCAGGCCTCGACTCGTGGCAGCCGGTAACCATCAATTCACACCAAAATCCAAACTTAGTCCATCCAAGGTCGTATCACAAACTACGCCTCCCGTGAGGCCAGCAAAGGTCCAAATCTCTCACTAGATGAGGCGGATATGCTCCGATTCCTTATATTTTTCCCAAATTCTCAAATTCACGGTTTTTTCTTTGTGTTCTTCTTGATGCGAATTGTTTTCATGAGCTTTACGTGTTGATTCCGAGACTATTTGGGCTCTAGACTACCCGATACTAACATACAATTCACCAATAAATCCAAAACTGTCATGTGGAGGGTTTAACTTCCAATAGATGCATTATCTTTGTAGCCTTCCTAAAATAACTAGGAATAACGTGAAGTCTCGAATAATCAGATATTCAATAAGAGCTCTATTTTTACTCTAAATAGATTTTACTTACTATTCTTGTTACTTGTAAAAACAGTGGGAAACAGAGTATTTGTTTTATAAACATCGGCGGAAGCTTACCCTTTATTTATCGTGCCTTATAAAAATAACAGGGTTCGGTGCGAACCTTTGAACTCTGTGTAAAATAATATATGCGGCATCATTACCATCATCATCAGCCTATAGAAATCCACTGCTGAACAAGGCCTTCCCATAGAATGCCACGATGAAAGGTATTGCGCCGCCTCCATCCACTTACTTAGGTAGGTGACCACAATAGGCTGACATAATAGGTACTAAATATCTGGTGCCACCTACCGGGTCCAGTAGTCAATATAAACCATACGGGGACCCACCCAAACACTCACAAACAACATTATCAAAATCGATCCAGCCGTTTAGGAGAAGTTCAGTGATATGCACACGTACAAAATAAGGTATATATAGCAATATAATATAACAAATATTGCTCGTGTAATAAACAAAGGACAAAAATAAACTTCGAATTCCTGCCACCTTTGTAATGTCCTAGATCCATCATGAGGAGGTTATTAAGAGAACTTGGTTTTTTTACGAAAAATTACGTTTAGGTACTTGTACTTTTATTTATTCTGTGGTTTAGGTCTCAAATATCTTAGACAATAGTCTATTTATTAGGTAATCTGTAGTTAACTCTCTCAATAAACAGCAAGATACTGATATCTGTCAAGGAGTACCTAAGATCTTCCTCAAATGTCCATTTTTGCCGACCAATACCTATTTAAGGGCAAGTTTAAGGGGCACTTTGTCATATCAAATTGACAGGTTTCTATGAAAAACTATCAGATTTGACATTCGTTAGTATCTCTATAAAATAAGAAATGTACAGACTGAAAGTTGTACTTTAGTTGTACTATAGTTTTACTGTAAGTTGGCACCTACCATGGAGTATTTACAGGTGCCATCTTAAGGTGAACGAGCAGAGGCAGACAACAGCCAAGTTCCAACACTATCTAACTCGGTAAAGTTTATGTATTTTAAGAAGTGACAGAATAGCGCTTGCGCAACGAAAAGTGAAAGAAAATCACGAAAACCAGTATTTAGACAAATATTTGCAGCGTAATCGAAAATATAAATCAATATCGAATCGTCTTTACATGTTTAGGCTGATTGGCACCGGGTTCTTAGGGTTCCGTAGCCAAATGGCAAAAAACGGAACTCTTATGGATTCGTCATGTCTGTCTATCTGTCTGTCCGTGTATGTCACAGCCACTTTTTTCCGAAACTATAAGAGCTATGCTGTTGAAACTTGGTAAGTAGATGTGTTCTGTGAACCGCATTAAGATTTTCACTCAAAAATAGAAAAAAAAAAGTTTCTGGGGTTCCCCATACTTAGAAATGAAACTCAAACATTTTTTTTTTCATCCAACCCATACGTGTAAATACTGGGTAATGACCAAAATTTTGACGCATTTGCCCTGTGTAAATTTTCCCAACCATATTTCTTAAAAACTATGTGAGATAGAATTTTACGGTTTTCTATACTAAATTAAATGGTTATTTGTCCAGCATGCCATAGATTCAAAGTAAGAGAATAATACTCGATAGCAGAGTAAATTAAATAATTTCTCCAAAAACGGGAACAAATGATGTAAAAAACAGCATAATAATTTTGGAGGGTATATTCGATATTCAGCCTGTATGTTATATAACATACAGGCTGAATATCGAATTCCACGGCAAAAAGAGTATGATTGGCAACTCTTTTCATATAGAAGATGTAAAGAAATAACCGCAGTTAATATGCTTATTTACTGGTTTTTTTTATTTATATAAGTGATTTTAAACAATTGTGCTACTTATTTTGTGCAACCATTTTCATTAGCAGTATAGACCTGAAACAAGGTAGGATTTTATTTTCGTCAACTAGCAGTTCTATACGCTTAATTGTCTATGGTTACTAGAGCTTAGCTGCCATAATGAATCAGTCGCGACATCAAACTCTCTAGTCAACAGTGTGGTCAGGAATTTTTTGACAGGTTTTTCGACGATACTAGATATTTTTTCGTTTGAACCAGTATTTATAGTGCTCTAATTACACAAACGCAAGGGCTTTTGTGTAGTGTTCATTTCAATACGATTCACAGTGTAGTTTCGCAGCTATGAACGTTTACTCACTGTGCTACCGCACAACTGTGATACTTTTGTGTTACTTTTGTATCACCAGTTGTACAAATTCTGTGTCACCACAATTGTGCTACCATTATAAGGTCGGGATACACTAAGGAATAGTAGTTTATTCGTAATTCGTATGTACCTAATCAATGTATGGGGAAAACAAAAAAAAATATAAAGTTTTGAAACTTGCGTGTTATGATACTTTGGGGTCAAACTACACAACTCTCTCTCCCCCCAACCTGACGCTACACCCCTCTACCGTAAAGTTTGTCCCCGTAAGTATTTGTCACGGCAACACCGGCTGATGCAAGTTAAAAACAGCTGCTCGTATTTATTTTAGATAAAATTGAGTTTTATTGGTGTTTTGCATTAAGATTACGTGTGATTAAATTCAAGTTAGTGTAATTCACACGTATGAGTGTTTTTTCTTATCTAAAAACAGTGTACAGTGTATTTTTTTTTGGACTTGAACAATGGATGGCGCGGTGATCACTAAGTACTAAAGCGAACCGGTTGAGTTTGTTGAAGCTGATCCAGTGAATTCAACACCAAACTGCCGATTGGAGTTCATATAAACCAGGGGAGTTAATTCTGTTCTAATACCCAACAACATTTCTAACCGCACACACATTTTGCTTACCTACACATTGAATTCCAGTCACCGTTATTGGTGACTCACGTCATATCACAATACTAATAGGCCTAGTTTTAACTCTCTCTGCTTGACTTATTTATAGTGGAAGCTGAGTTGTAGTTATTACACAGTTTGCCTCACACAGATATAACTACAAAAACACGACAAATTCCTATTACTAATTTTGTTCCTTATTTCATGTTTACACAGAAACATCACACAGTAAATGTAAATACTGTTGCACTTTTCTACAATATAACTATATATAAGTGCATAAAAAGTAGTATTTAATATAAATACATGAACTTGGTTGTGTATTGAACTAATTTGTAGTTCCCAGAGTAGGTAATCCTACTTTTTTTTTTTAAATGTTTCTTGTTGCTTGATTTGTTTTCATGAACTTTAGTGAGAAATTGCATCAAGCAATTTGTAAATTGAACTGTTATTAATGTTAAAGCTAAAGCAAGTGTTCTTTTTATTTTCCAATTTATTTTCGTTCCCTTGATTCTAATTACTTTCTACGACTCATCTGTACTCTATTTTTTTTTCTATTCAATTCAATTTTCTACCTTGTATTCTACACTCGCCTGTCACTATCCTTTTATAGATACCAACTCACTTGCCTTGTTGTGTTTCAGAATACCATCTACAACAGCCATGATGACTCGGAGGGCATGTGACTTGGAAGCCCAGTACAAGGTGGCTGCCACGGAGCTCAAAGAATCCAATGAGATTCGAAGGCAGCTTCTACTAGAACGTGATGAGAGTGAGGCTGAAATGTTGGTGATTCTTGGCAAGAATACAGCCCTCAAGAAACAACTTGCCGAACTTCACACTCGGTATGAAGAGGTACTCGAGCAGATGGACCGTTTACAGTCAATGTTGCTTTCCGTGTACAGCTGCCATGAAACCTACGAGGAGATGCTTCAGCATAATAAGGACTTGCAACAGGAGCTATCTGAGTGTAGATATAAACTTGAACAATTTGAACTATCAGAATCAATACATGTGCCCTCAGTGAATAATTATAGGAGTTTAGATCTACAGACGGAACTCATGAACAGTGGGTCTAACTTTTCACTGATAGATCTTAGTACACCAAGTTGTAAAAGTAAATCTCAACAAATGAAAGGGAGTAACAGAATAAAAAAATATGTGAAACTTAGTAATTTCATAAAAAAGTCGGAGAAAAAGCTAAAGAAGCATAAAAATGTATTTAATTATGCAAAGCATATTAAGCAGAAATGTAATTTAAATGAGGAACTTAATTCCTGCTATAATTTAATTGGACGTAATTCAAAGGAATTAGATGATATGTCACAAGAAATTAAGTGTTTAGAAACATCACTTCTTGATGTAACACATAAATATAAAAAAGCTGAACAATTTGCAGCTGACAATGTTCAGAAAATGAACAATATTGTAGAGATAGTGAATAATGATAGCATATATGTACAAGTATGTAATAGTAGCTCACAGACTGACCATCCCGTGTCAGACCAGTTGGTTTCCATATCATCTTTGGATTCTTTGATACAGATGGCACCACTTACATCACAGAGTCAAGCTACATCTACTTTACAGGCTGAAGTAATTCATACACCTGGTGCACAGTCTCCGGTTAGACAGGGAAAATCCTGTCGGCAGACCCGGAAGACTGTGGTGTATTCTGATAAGATAGGCGTTGGCATGGGTTTGCTACTAAGTGATCAGTTAGGGCAAGTTGTCACTAATAATTGCTTTGAAAATGCCCCCATTCATAAGTTTATAGATTGTATAAAGAGCGAAGATCGCTTTGACAATGACACCACTCTGATAGTTCAATTAGGTGAGAGTAGTGGTGTCATGCGACTAGATATAATTAAGCTAGTTGAGACTTTGCTACATAAGCTAGATTCAGGTTTGGGAAAATTAATTTTATGTGCATTCCCGTACTCAAAATCTTTGAGTTCCAAAGACAATCAAGCAATTTGGAATCTTAATTTAATATTTTATAATTTGACTTGTCGTCATAGAGACGTTTTGTTTTTTGATACTAATAATTTTATTAGTAATTTTGACCAGAGATACTGTGCTTCTTAGTAGACATAGTAAACTGATAATTGCTAAATTGTTAGCATTTAATATTTTTGATCCCGTTATAAGTACTATAACGCAGTTAATCGACGTGCCTGTAGTTAGTAGTATTACTAATGGGGGCACACAAGCAGGAGGGTCAGCTGACAATATTTGTTTAAACTGACGAGTCCGACAATGAGAAAGCCTGGCACATTACATGTAGTACATCAAAATGTGCAAGGCCTTCCCAGCAAAATATTAGAATTAGAATTATTTTTAAACATGTTTAATATAGATATCATGTGTGTTACTGAACACTAGTTATTACAATTTGATTTACTCCCTTATTATGAGAATTATAATATTGTAAGTTCATTCAAACGCAAGAACGCCATACATGGCGGTTCCTTAATTGTTGCTCGAAATAATTTAAAATGCAAAGAACGTAAAGATGTTGCAAATCTCACTATTGAGAGGACTATTGAGCTGTCGTGTGTTGAGCTTGAGCGGCATATCATTGTGAGTGTTTACCGTCCCCCTGACGCGGACTTCGCGTTATTTGAATCCACTATGGAAGAAGTACTGCTTAAAACTTTTGGACGTAGTAAAATGTTAATAGTCTGCGGAGATTTCAATATAGATATTCCTGTGAATCCTCTATCTGAGAGAATTCTTAACTTATTTAAATGTTTCAATTTACGTCACCTTTTCGAAGAACCTACAAGGGTGACACTTACATCAGCCACCTGTTTGGATAATATATATTGCAGTAGTGTTCCAATTGATAAAGCAGTAATTAAACATTTCACCTCGGATAATTACGGTCACAGTGCTATATTTACTTGTAATTTGGTAGATGAACCTAAGGAATTCACTTATCGGCCTATCACAGGGAATCGAATTATGAAGTTTCAGAGCAGTATTGAACTTAAAATACCCCTTTTATTTATTTCATCGTCGTCTTTTGTTATGGGAGTGCCCCAGGGTTCAATACTAGGCCCATTTCTATTTTTAGTATACATTAACGATCTCCCTTTTTATGTAAAAGACATATGTGATATAGTTTTATTTGCTGACGATACGTCTTTAATTTTCAAAGTTGATAGGTCAAAAGCTAATTACGATGATCTAAATAAATCACTATCGCGAGTTCTTGATTGGTTCACAGTAAATAATCTGTTGCTTAATGCTAAAAAAACTAAATGCATTAAATTCACTTTGCCAAATGTAAAACATTACCCAACTAATATTAAAGTAAATGGCGAGACACTCAATCTTGTAAACTCTACTGTTTTCTTAGGACTTAATATTGATGCAAGTTTGCAGTGTGGACCACAAATTGAGGCACTTGCGGGTAGACTTAGTTCCGCTGCATATGCAGTTCGTACGATAAGGCAGCTTACTGATGAAGCTACAGCTAGGCTAGTTTATTTTGGCTACTTCCATAGTGTTATGTCATATGGCATCATTCTGTGGGGGAAAGCAGCAGACATCCAAGCAATATTTGTTTTACAAAAACGGGCAATACGTGCCATTTATAAAATGAAGCCACGTGACTCCTTGAGGGAGCGTTTTAAGGAAATTAACATTCTCACCGTAATATCGCAATACATCTACGAAACCTTATTATATACACATAAACACTTAGATAGATTTATGAAAAAAAGTGACGTGCATTGTTTTAACACGAGAAATAAAAATAAACTGAGTATTCCCAAATTTAGATTAAAAAAAGTAAGTGGGTCTTTTATGGGGAATTCTGTTCGGTTCTATAATAAACTTCCAGAAAGTGCTTCTAAACTTTCGATTCGAAGATTTAAATCTTACATAAAGAATAATTTAATTAAGAAAGCGTATTACACACTACATGACTATGTTAATGATAAAGCCGCGTGGCCTGATGTCGCTCTGCCCCTCGACACCTAATTTGTCAATTTGCAATGTCTGTACCTGCATATAATTTATTACTGATGTGTTATTTATGTGTATATCAAGCGTAGTGTGTGCTGCCTTATGAACTTTTGCTGATTCTCTCTATCATCTTACTTTTGACTGCCTACCTAAGTAAGGCTTTTAATTTGGTTTTCCTTTTTTCCTTGAATCAGCTTCAACTTGTTCTCGAGGCACCACACAGGCGCTCTCCACCTAGTAGTAAGAAGGATCATCAAAAGAAAAACAGACCGTGTTTGTTGCCTGATTCTTCTAGGTCTGGTTGCGTTGGAACAGGAGTAACTGTAAATTTATTTTTTAAGACGATTCAAAATGATCCTTGTGATTTCAATGAATAAATACTTTTGACTTTTGACTTTGACGTCGTCGGTTTTTTTTTACTTTTTAAAGTACTCGAAAACTTTATTAAATTCTTAAATTGCTACATTGTTATCCTGGTAAAGCCCTTGTTTTTTTTTATTTCTTTTAAGTTTTTTTTATAAATAAATTAAATTGTTCGTTGATAAGCGTAGGTATCTCTTTTTTTAAATAAATTTATGTACAAAACAAAAGAAAATAAAAATTGGAAAAGTCGACCGCAAAAAAATAACATTTGTAATACTAGACTGGTAACTCACATTAAAATTTTCATGTTCAACGGCATTTTGTGAGCCATTTTGGCAACATGACTTTTCCGATGTAAAAAAGCCTGCTGAATTCGGTTCTGAATGTTGCCAAGCTGAATTTATGCTCCCCTCCCCCCTATCCCCCTTTTTTCCTTGAAATATGTCTCGAACCGCGGTTTTTACGATTTTAACCAAATAGTAATGATAGAAAAAAAGAACTGTTAGAAAAAAAGTGACATGACTTTTCGGATGTAAAAAAGCCTGCTGAATTCGGTTCTGAATGTTGCCAAGCCGAATTTTGGCTCCCCTCCCCCCTATCCCCCTTTTTTCCTCGAAATATGTCTCTAACCGCGGTTTTTACGATTTTAACCAAAAAGTATTGCTGTATAAAAAAAGAGTCAAAGACAGAAAGGATCTCTATAAAAATATCTATAAAATAGTGCTTAAAAAATGTTTGTTAGGGCTTATGGTTTGTGAGCAATATTTTCCGGAACTTCATATATTTTTATAATTTTCATAAACAAAAACATTTTCAAATTCAACGGCATTTATTGGGCCATTTTGGCATCCTAACTTTTCCGATGTAAAAAAGCCTGCTTAATTCGATTCTGAATGTTGACAATCCCAATTTGGGCTCCTTTGCTCAAATTTCAAGATGGCGGCCAAAATGAAACCCTTGCTTAAAAGCCATATTATAACACGATTCTAGTCGTGTGAGGTCTCTTGAAATAGGCTTTGGGGGTCGCTGAACTCAATTTTGATAACCGGAAGTTCGTCCGGGTACCGGAAGTGGACAAAACAAACATGGCAACAATTTAGGAAATTTAAATAATTTTTCTTTTACGACTGAATTCCATGGATTCGTGTCAACTCCAATCGACACCGGGAGTACCTCCGGCTCGGTAGCTTCACTTACGGTTAATGTGAACATACAAAAATATATTTAAAAAACACAGACGGGGGGAGGCCTTCATGTTTCATGTGTTTTTTTAAACTCTCTCTTGATTTTTAACTCGCCCATGAAGGGTTCCGTAGCAGCAAGTAACATAATATAAAAGTTCTTGGATGGATTACGATTAATGACGTATTAAAAAAAAACTTCTTACTAGATCTCGTTCAAACCGATTTTGAGTGAAAGTTTACATGGTAATGTACATTATATTTTTTTTTTAGTTTTATCATTCTCTTATTTTAGAAGTTACGGGGGGGGGGGGACACTTTTTACCACTTCGGAAGTGTCTCTCGCGCAAACTATTCTGTTTAGAAAAAAATTATATTAAAAACCTCAACATCATTTTTAAAGACCTATCCATAGATACACCAAACGTATAGGTTTGATGAAAAAAAAATTTTGAGTTTCAGTTCTAAGTATGGGGAACCCCAAAAATAATTGTTTTTTTTTTTAATTTTTGTGTAAAAATCTTAATGCGCTTCACAGAATACATCTACCTACCAAGTTTCAACAGTATAGCTCTTATAGTTTCGGAAAAAAAAGGCTGTGACATACACGGACAGACAGACAGACAGACAGACATGACGAATCCATAAGGGTTCCTTGTCTTTGACTACGGCACCCTAAAAACAAGTTCGGGAAGATATTGCTCACAAACTACACACGTTACAGACTTCACATTAACCGTAAGTGAAGCTACCGAGCCGGAGGTACTTCCGGTGTTGATTGGAGTTGACACGACTCCATGGAATTCAGTCGTTATTTTTTTTTAATTTAAATTTCCTAAATTTTCGCCATCTTGGTTTTGTCCACTTCCGGTACCCGGACGGACTTCCGGTTATCAAAATTGAGTTCAGCGACCCCCAAAGCCTAATTCAGGATACCTCACACGACTAGAATCGAGTTATAATATGGCTTTTAAGCAAGGGTCCCATTTTGGCCGCCATCTTGAATTTTGAGCAAAGGAGCCAAAATTGGGATTGTCAACATTCAGAATCGAATTAAGCAGGCTTTTTCACATCGGAAAAGTCACGTTGCCAAAATGGCCCACAAAATGCCATTGAATTTGAAAATGTTTTTGTTTATGAAAATTATAAAAAAAACATGAAGTTCCGGAAGATATTGCTCACAAACCATAAAGTTACCTGGTACCTGGTTGGTATACCTTCTATTCGCACAAAACGTTTCAGTTCTACCTTTATAATGCGAACTGCTAAGGAGTGGAATACACTACCGTCGTCTGTCTTTCCTGAAAACTATAATCTGGGTATCTTCAAGTCAAGAGTGAATAGGTGCCTTCTAGACCTTTGTGCTTCATCTTCGGCCACATCGTCACTTACCAACAGGTGAGATCGTGGTCAAACAAAGGTCTATCAATGTTAAAAAAAAAAAAAAAAAGTTTAAACCAAAAATGTTTAAGCACTATGTTATACATATTTTTATAGAGATCCTTTCTGTCCTTGACTCTTTTTTTCTAACAGCAATACTTTTTGGTTGAAATTGTAAAAACCGCGGTTAGAGACATATTTCAAGGAAAAAAGGGGGATAGGGAGGAGGGGAGCCAAAATTCGGCTTGGCAACATTCAGAACCGAATTCAGCAGGCTTTTTTACATCCGAAAAGTAATTTTGCCAAAATGGCTCACAAAATGCCGTTGAAACGAAAACGAAGCCGTTTTTTAGATTTTTGACTAGTCTATACCCAGAACACCTGGATAAATATCTGCAGATCGTACAAATATTTGTTTCAAGGCGGGAATCGAACCCGCAACCTCCTGCGTCGCAGGCGAACCCTCTCCCACCGCGCCTCAGAGGTCGTAAATTTTACCTGAACATGAATCACATAACGCTGTATTTATCTACCTGTAGGTACATTTTACTTTATAACGCTGTAATACGAGATTCAAATACTTAAGTTATGAATCCGTACATATCTTAATGTACGGTCGTTAGCTTGACGACGCGCGGCGCGGTGCGACGGTGCTTTGTTTCACGGCGCTCCGCTATTTGTCAAAAGATTCAACTAAACGCTTTACCATTATCTCAAATGACATTCTCGTTGGAAGTGTTCCGCAGGCAAGTGTTAGTTATAGCAATTATCTATTAATGGAACTCGCTCTTTACCCGGACTTGTTGATAAGATTCGTTGGTATAAGATTTGTCCTGGATGCTAGCTTATTATGGAATGAGTTATTACTGGAAGAAAGTGCAGTGATAATCGTGGCAAGCAATGGCGGCGATGAGCTCATCACTTGTCCCATCTATGTTCCACGATGGTGCAACCCACTGTGGAAAAATGCTCTGCCTACCCCATAGGTGAAAAAAGGCGTGTGTCTATGCTATGTATGTATGGATGGAACTCTCCTATTTCGGCTCAAATATTTATATTATCTACTTACATCAATATTAAATATGACCAGGTTGACCACCGTCGTCAAACTTTGTGGTCAGACTAGTTTGACCATCAGAAATAATTTTCCGCAGTGCTACGGTGCTTTGTTTCACGTTATTGTTGTTTTGTTTCAAATTACCTGCTTAGGTTTGTTTGACGACCACTGTGGCGCGGCGGGCGAAGGTTCGACTGCGATGCAGGAGGTTGCGGATTCGATTCGCGCCTCGGAAAAAATATTTGTACGATCTGCAAATATTTGTTCAGGGTGTTATAGGTATTTTGTATGAATTATAAAAAATATCTATGTATTAAGGCCCAAGTTCACGAAAAAATAAATCGGTGTTTACCGTAGCCAATCGTCAAAGTGACAGATAACGTATGAAAACATCTGTCAAAAAGAGTTGTTTAAGCTAAACAGCCCTTTAAACGTCCGTTAATGTGTTGGTGATAATGCGTCATATCAGTTATGCTTATGTAATGGGTCTGCTTATGCTTTGGGATAAATAATGTTGTGTGAACTATGCAGCATTATTTATTAGCATTTATTTTTTAATTATTTACTCATAGATAGTCACATCAAAATAAAATATGGGCGGGAATAATTTTCTTTCAGGTCAAAATACTGACCGCGGAGTTAACCTTAAACTAGTTAGTAGGCAGTTTGTAGAGTTCTTCTGCTACCAAAATATAAACTAGCGAAGTTATTTTGAAAGTATGAATCAAAATGCCCTGAAGTTGTGTGATGATCAATATTATTTACTAAGAACGCGATTGGAGCAGATCAAATTGGGACTCTGATCTCTCAAAATCTACTTCACAAGGCGTCATCGGCACCCGTACTTTTCAAACAAGACCGCAACAACGCGAGCACTACTACTTTACGGAAGAAATAGGGGGTAGTACTTCCCCTGACGAACTTTATCACAAAAAAGCTCTACTACTAACCACCAGAAAAACATCAATCACTTCAGGAATTCTACTTTCACATAAACAAATGCGATGAGAATGGATTTATAAAACGAACCATAACTAAAAGTTTGTTTATTCAGATTCTGAAGAACATTTATCATTTTGTTTCATTAAAAACGTACCGTAGCCATTTAACATTTTGAAATGAATCCAACACGCTCTCCCTATTTTAAATGTTTGTAATGCAATCTAAATATTCAATTTCTACATTCATTTCGTAGCGTTTACTCGACCGAGCGTGGTAAAAGAAACTGCTCATGTATGCAAAAACTCTTTATGCATTTCAAGGGTGCTGTGGTTATAGGGGTTAACCACACACGCTACTTTTTGTAGCGCATTTTTGCTATTTTGTAACTTTGAGAGTGAAAAACTAAGATACAAAATTCAACTGATGCTGAAGATTTTTGCTTTGAACTTTAGACTTTTTGACCTCAGACAAATATAGAAAGTTAAGCGGAACATTACCCTATAGAAAACTGAAACCAGTTTCTATGCGTGTTTGCGTGTTACATAGTAAATACAATAAACACACCCTACACACAGACTAAGGAGTGAGGAAGCATAGTTTGGATGCATTGTCTTTGTCAGTGTGCCTATTACGTGTAGTAGGTACTATTAGTTGTTCTGTGTTTATGAGCATAATTTTCGGCTTCTCTCGTTACGCCATGTTCGCCATGTTTTCTCTATTTTGCAAGCTTTTATTTAACTAGCGATGTTTGTAAGTATGTATGTTCGGGTCAAATCTTTCAACTGAATTTTAAAGCAGTTATCCTCAACCGATCGAGATGAAATTTTGCATAATACCTATCAAGTTCCGATGACAATACAAATTATGATGAAAGCGAGCTGATCTGATGATAGAGACAACGGAACTCCTTTATGAATTATAGTAGACTGAACGTGTTTAGGCTCATTTTGATCAGCACACGGTTCCGATCACTAATTTTATAAAAGCTTGCATTGAAAAAAGTATTTTTCACACAAAACTTATTTCTGAGCTTTTTGGTATTAAAAATCGAAGCTGATTTAAAATGTATACATAGTAGTCATCACATCACTGGCGAATACTTTTGTAACTGTTTATTAGAGTGTTTTAATGAAAAGAAACAAGGTCTCAGTGTAATCATCATCATCAGCGGCCTTTAGAAGTCCACTGCTGGACGAGGCCTCTCCCATTTTATTGCAACGGGGACTTCCCATGATCACCACGCTTGGTAGGCGGATTGGTGATCGCAGTATTGGTGTTAAGAACTCATTATGGATGCTGCTGCTCATTCCCTGGTGAAATCCCTTAGTCAGCTTTTACGACATCCACGTGAAGAGACGGAGAGGTACCTATATTAATAGGCTTTTGACTTTGAATTTGACTTTGACTTTGACTTTGAATTTGACTATGACTTTTACTTTTACTTTTACTTTTACTTTTACTTTTACTTTTACTTTTACTTTTACTTTTACTTTTACTTTTACTTTTACTTTTACTTTTACTTTTACTTTTACTTTTACTTTTACTTTGACTTTGACTTTGACTTTGACTTTGACTTTGACTTTGACTTTGACTTTGACTTTGACTTTGACTTTGACTTTGACTTTGACTTTGACTTTGACTTTGACTTTGACTTTGACTTTGACTTTGAGTTTGACTTTGACTTTGACTTTGACTTTGATACCACTGCAAATATATAATTATAGAAGTAGCCTAATAATAATAACGTGAGAACCAGTGGGAATATGTGTGCGACTTGCGGATACGTGCGAATTTGCTACAAAAGTATCTCGTGTAGTTAAACTTGAACCGTGGAATCCGATGTAGGAATTGAAAATAGAACCCTTGTTATTTCGAGTGTGTGGAGTGGTACAAAGGGGGAATTGTCTCCCGGTCTTGTTATGCGCAGCTTCAGACGTCCTGATAATAAACCGCAGCGCTCTATAAAATGTATTACATCTTTTGCCGCATTCAGATATAAAGCAGGCGCCTCTGACTTGCAACCGGTAACCGACTTCAATAAAAAGGAGGAGGTTATCAATCAGTTTTTCGATGTAACATCTTTCCTCTCGCTATCCTGTAATCTGTGGGAGTGATTTCGTGAAAAGGTACAGAAGTGTGTAACAGGAAGCACACATTTTTCCGACAGGTTGATAGCGCGCATTTTTGCGAGAGGTTAGTACTATCAGCCATCGAGCAACGCAGGCCTCCTTACCGGAGGGGAGACGCCTTAGAGCTGTCAACCGATACATATTTATTCAGAAATTTTTGGGGGGGGCTTCACGCACTCACTTACAGTTTAATGCACACTTTTGTAACCAGTCGTTCTATCGCTATAAACGCACACATCTATAAACAGCAACACATCAAAAATCTTTATACACACATAGATGCTTTCTGTGTACAAACATCAAGTTATGTCACAAAATTGACAGTAACACCCGTTCTAGGGACTTCCAGCACTCAAGTCGATAAATTAATAGTATCGATAACTTTTTGGTAGGAACTTACTTTGCCTACTGTATATATTCTGTGCTACCATCAAGGGTCATTGAAGGGATTTAAGGGCGGCTAGGTATGGGGGGAAGGGTTGAACGCTCTCTGTGAAGGAGGAGTTCCGGAGTTGTTATCGAGGATAACATACAGATCATTTTGTGGATCACTATGAAATTTTAGATTAGTAAAAGGTAGTAGTAGGCTGGAGAGAGAGGGGGTAAACGCGGAAACTTAGAGTATAGAGAAAAAATCAAGAAAATTTTGAGTACCCCAGGTACAACCACTAGCTCATGGGATGATTAGTTCTTGGGAAAATTTAATTAGAATTTTGTTCAAAGCATACAATAATTTCATAAAACTATGGGTCGGCAAGTCAAAAGAGACGAAAGGAAAGGAAAGGAAAAAACGCTTTACTTAGCTGCCGTCATCCTTCTAACCTACATAATCCATGTCGGTTCTGGCCACGAAATATACGATGTATTATATCTGTCAGTCACTGTTATTGTCAAAAACCAAAAATCATGATCCTAAGTGCCAAAAAACTACATTAGTCATTAAAATGTAAAATAGTTTTTTTTTTACATTTCAGGCATAATTATCCCACGTCACATGGGATCCTAGTGTGGGATCACAACTATGTAGGTATGTGTTGGGTGTGTTAAGTTATGTTAATGTTAAACAATGGTAGGTAAAGTAATACTTAGCGCTTTACCTAGTGAACAGAATATCGCGTTGAAAAAATTATACCTAGCAATTTTTTTTTAAATTCTTTGGTCAATCAAAGAATAGGATTTGAATAGGAAAATCCCACGACACAGTACGGACACTCATGACACGACTTTTCTTGAAAATGAGTAAATGAGTTCAAACTGGGAAATGCTTTTGTTAATTTATCGTGATCACGTATCCCACAACCTAGGTAGGCATGCAACTTTTTACGAAAAACTATCACACCTCTAGATTTGTAATATCACATAGTAATTTAAATTCATGTCAAGATGTCGTTCCCCTCTGGCTATGCACAATTTAATTTGGGCATACGCGTTAGTAAAACTGTTTTCGCCCGATCATTAGGGCGAGCGAAGCGAGTCCTCTACTATCCCATGCAATTTTGTGGTACACTTAACGAAAAAATTATCCGTTGTAATTTAGCATAGTAATTTATATTCATGTCTTTGTTTAAATATAAATAATCACGGAAATAAAGCTTGCTAGCCCTCACCAAGCATGTTTTGCTTTTGCTAGTAATAAAATTGTATCATGATGGGCCGATTGCTCTGTCAGACTGAACCGATCGTGTGACGCATAGAGTAAAACAGTGTGACAGTGCTACAAATACTGAAATGACGAATCGTTACATTTTAACAGCTCTAAATCAAGGTCTGGAACATCGAATTTACGAAAAGATGGTGTTTTCTTTCACATTGTACCTAAGTGAATTTCATTATATATATAAGTATATTTATTTTTATTTTATTTTTTGATGCTGGACACAGTTCACACAAGATTATCCAGCCCCAAGCCAAGCACAGCTTGTGATATGGACTAGATAACTGATATCCCTAGTACAGTACATTACATAGATATTTATTTTGCATTAACATAGAAAATACCCAGAACACCCTGAACAAATATCTGAAGATCGTACAAATATTTGTTCTGAGGCGGGAATCAAACCCGCAACCTCCTGCGTCACAGGCGAACCTTCGTCCACCGCGCCACAGAGGTCGTCAACTTATTGTATAAAATGAATAATTTCAAATTAAAATCATAACAGTTACCTACCTTGTTACATACCAATACCTTCATGGTGATTGGATTAACGGTTAGAAAGTTAGGTTAGGCTAGGCTATGGCTCCCGAATAATATAAATCAAATTTCAATAGCTTGTAAAACATATTAAACGAGCATTTATTTTATCGATAAATAATCTACTTTATTATTGAGGCACATCACTAATTTAGTTGTATAAAAGAAAACACGGGCAACTCACATACAGAAATTTTTGGGAAATAAAAAAAACTGTTAAATGAGCACAAAGCTGTTTCAGTGTGCATTGAGGCAGTTATTGTTAACAGTTGCTTATTTAATATAAAAAAAATTAGGTTTACCAACAGTCTACACATGTATGTCGGAGAGAGAAGTCATATGATGAATCTGGAGAATAGATCTACTGAGATTGAAGGCTTATAAACACCATGTGTACGGCTGCGAACAATCGTATTCTGTCGTGTCGCGCCACCCAAACGAATGCGCCCGAGTCTTGTTTACGCAAAGACGCAAAGCGATCGAAGCTCGGATATTATATTATATTATATTTATTATAAGGAAAACCAGCAGCACATGCATACAAAATAAATAAAAGAAGTTAAAGCAGAAGGCTATTAAAAGGTTTTCACGTTTAGAAATAATAATAGATACATAAAAAGAGAGAACAGGCTGAGTGGACTAAAAACTACTATAAACTACAATCTGGTATACAAAACACATAGCAGAAAAATAGAATAAAAAATAAAAAATGAGAGATACAAATGATGAATACATACAAAACAGAAAACAACAGTATAACTATAACAGTAAAAGTAAAACAAACAGTATAAATGAAGGAAACAGATATAAATAATAGTAAACAAAAAAAAAATAAGAACAAGAACCAAAAAAGTAAACCACACCTATCTCATGACGAAATTTCATCATCCTCCGCGGAGGGCGAGAAAAAGTCAGAACTGAGCCGCCGCCTCACGAAACCGACACTGGAGTAGAATAGGTCTAGACCTATTTGCTTAGATAATTTATTAAATTGGTTACCAACTCGCCATAAATAGGAGTTTTGGCGATAATTCGTTCTAACTATTGGTACATGAATAATCTCGTTATATCTAATTATTGTACGGGGAACAACAAGTGTTATTTTACTAAGAAGTTCGGGGCAATTAATATGATTATTAGTGATTTTGAGCAAGAAAAGCAGGTCACCAATTTCACGCCTTTTTTTGAGTGGCAGAAGGTGGAATTTACGACAAAGGTCAACATAGTTAGCAGAATTATACGGAACCTTAAGGCGAAAGCAAATAAACTTAATAAATTTGGTTTGAATACGCTCAATTCTGTTGATATAGGTATCATAACGTGGACTCCAAATTTGAGAAGCATATTCAAGTATGCTGCGCACGTAAGTGCAATATAAAATTTTAAATGTTTTACATCTACTAAAACTAACGGAGCTTCTCATTATAAAGACTAAAGCTTTGGACGCTTTAGCAATGATGGAATCGATATGAGAGTCAAAGAGAAGTTTAGAATCATGCAGCACGCCTAGATCTCTCATAACCGTGCAATCCTGCAACCTCTGATTTTTTAATAGATAAACTGATTTGACTACAGTTTTTTTGCGAGTATATGTAATAGTAAAGCATTTAGACGGATTGAGATCTAGTTTATTACTAGCACAGTACGTGTCAAGTCGATATAAATCAGCCTGCAAGTCAAGCACATCCCGAGGAGTAACTATAGTCTTAAAAATCTTCATATCATCAGCAAATGAAAGCAGGTTACTGTTGACAAAACAGGAAGAGATATCATTAATAAATATCAGGAAGAGCAAGGGTCCGAGCAGTGATCCTTGGGGGACTCCACTAGGAATAAGAACCCAGCTGGACATATAATTATTAACAACAACAGCCTGCGACCTATTGCAGATGTACGACGAGAACCAACGGAGCAGATCCCCTCTAATACCCATACTAAATAACTTAAGCAACAGAAGGCTATGGTCAATCCTATCAAAGGCCTTGCTGTAATCAGTATAGATTACGTCAACCTGACGACCATTATCCATTGACTCACTCAAGAACTCATTGAAAATAATAAGGTTAGACACAGTCGACCGCCCTTTAAGGAACCCATACTGGAAGGGGGAGAAGTGCTGATGAAGCGCTGAATAAATCTGATTGTACACTATCCTTTCAAATAGCTTAGCAACTAAGCATAGCTTGGAGATAGGCCTATAGTTGATAATCTCACATTTAGAGCCCTTTTTATAAATTGGCGATACAAATGCTGCTTTCCAGAGCTTAGGTACGGCACTCAAAGATATTGATTTCTTAAATAAAAATGAAACAGGAATGTAAATTGACTTAGCACACGACTTGAGGAAGACAGGGCTAACGTGGTCTGGGCCAGCAGACTTGGATAAATCAAGGTTAGAGATCAATTTAAACACCTCATCAGGATCGATCTCAATACTGCCAATATCGCATTTCACAGTCTCTGAAGGGACTAATGAGTCAACGTTATAAGAACAGATGCCAGAGGGGACAAGGAAAGTAGCTACTGAAGCGTCTAAATAATTTAGATGTGAAGGTATACCATTTGATTTCGAGCGACTTTTTATGTAGGACCAAAACTTTTTTGGATTTTGTTCAATACTATTCTCAATGGATGACATATAATCGGCGAAGCATTTCTTTTCCAAGAGTTGGATTCGATTACGTAAAAGTTTGTAAGTGGCTAAGTCTGTAAGTCCACCATAAGTTTTATATTTCCTATAATGCCTATATTTTTCCTTAATTAATCTAATGAGTGCCCGGCTAAACCACTTAGGGTAAGAGCTGTCACTGACCAACCTAGACGGGACATATTGGTGTTTAAGCTGATCTAAAATCGAATAAAAAAACTCAACTGCTTCCTCGAGCGAACGCGAATCAAATTCAGCATTCCAGTCCATGTCCGCGATCTTGTTGTTAATAGATAAATAATCACCTTTGTTATAAGAATATTTTAAATAGGACTGAGATTTAAGGCAAGATACATTCAGAAAAGAGGCTCTGAGAAGAAGAGGTTTGTGGTGTGGTTTGTGGATATAAAAGGAGCGTACGAAAGCGCCAGAGCTCATTATTACATCGGCGTTGGCAGAGTGCACACGATTTAATCAATAAAATACAAAATCAAGTTCAAAGTCAGTTTGAATAAAATCTTAGTGAAACCTCTTTTGAATTTTCCTCATTTGCACGAGACCCACTGGAAAGCCCCTAAGTTTCCTTTTGCCGCTCCGAGGGATCTTGAGGATCCGACATGCATATATGAACTATATACCTATCTTTAGCTACAGAAGAAACCAATGGGGGCTTTTCATTTTAGTTTTTTTTTTTTATTCAATTTGGCTCAATTGATGGCCCTGACTCAACTGTGGTTGTCAAAATCAACAAATCCATCGTACCTCTGTTATTTTGTGTGATAGTAACAAAATACCACGAAAATATATCACTTCGTTGTTGACTTTTACATTTCACTTTATTTTTACAGTTAAGTACACAGCAGCGACATCTATTTTCAAGGGTTTATAGATGATTTGGTATGGCCGTGAAAACCCCTCATTATAGGCAAACACAACGTGCAAAGATTGTACAGTAACCTCACAATGGGCGATCAACGATTTTTTTAAAGCATCTTTATTTACTTTTAACTGAAAAGAGTAAAATTATTTAAGTATGATCAATATTGCCAATTTTGATAAAATTAACCACGTAGTTTTATTCTTATTATAAACTAGAAGCAACCCGCGATTTCACTCGCATAAGTTTTGATCCTATGGGAACATCTAAATAAAATTTAAAACTATTCCAGTGGTCCAGCTATCGCCGTTCTAAATTTCATCCAATCCTTAGAAAATTTAGCATTTATAATATTACAAACATACACACATACTCACGCCTGTTTCCCAGAGAAGTAGGCAGAGACCATGAATTTCCACTTGCTACGATCCTGGCATACCTGTTTCGCTTCATTCACTCACATCACATTCTTCATATATGCTCATTGGTTAAGGGCGCTCTTAGCCTGGCCATTCTCCAGATCGACCCTGATCTATTCTGAATACCTTCACCGAGGTCTCCCCCTTCCAACTGTCCTATTCATGCTCATCTTATGAACTAGTTTCGTCAATCTACTATCATTCATCCTTTAACCAATAACCCAAACCATCCAAGCATATCTTTCTCAATCCTTGTCACTATACACGTGCTCTTTCATTTTACAATGCTTTCTTAACACACAGTTTCTTATTCTATCTCTCAAAGTCCACCATACATACTTCTCAAACCTCTCATCTTCAGTGCATTTATTTTACTGTCATGTTTATTCTGCCTTAGCAACTTTCGCAACCACCATACATTAGTTTTGGCACTTACACTCCTCTATGCACATCCAGTCGTGCCTTTTTGAATACGTTCCGGCTGATAATAAGGCGTTAAGTTCACCTGGTTTCCAGAATTTACTCTCATTTAAATATCATCTTCATGCTTGCCATCTCTTGTAATCAAAGTTCCCAAATGTACAAACTTTTTCATGTTACACTTGTTGTTAATAGTAGTGTGATTTAATTCTATTTCTTTAAATATAGTTACACATGACATTTACGTTGACATATCATCATACACCTCTGCGAGGCACAATTAATCCTTTTACCATACTGGTTCTTTCACCATTGGTCACTAGGCCCCTTTCAGGGACACTATATCTCAAGCTGGTTAGTGAACCAAGAAAGAGCCCGTGACACGAAGTAGTAGTAGTTAGTAGTTACCGGTTAGTTAGTGGTTACATAGCCATCAAATACAAATACACGTTATTCCACATGTCACATTTTGTCGAACGTGTTTAATGAATTGTATTTAGTAATCAAGGATATTAAGTAATCATCCACATCTTGGCTTACTGACATTACACGTTATATACATGTTTACGTCAGCAGAATAAATCCTGAAATGCACATTGATGTATTATACACATTTATATCTACGCTTTTGGTCACTTTTATGTCGCCCCTGTGTCTCACGATTAAGTGGAGCTCGATTGACGAGCGAGCAGGGCAGTCGTAAGGGAATTGGCTTTCATTGCGAATAAATCACGTAACTTGGCAGTGATTTTAGAGTAATGAATGACCAGTGTACTGAAGTGCAGTCGCAGTGAAGAGTGAACCAGTGTTATTGAATAAAGTATTCACGGTTTGTTTTGTTAAACCGTTCAGTTTTATTATTTTATCCCGAACACGAACTCAAAAATTACAAAATCTGAGATGGCCACTTTTGTTTTTATACGGCTTAATTTTACTTGGTCAATTTTCATGCAATAAGTTATAATAATTTAATTGAAATTCAGGTACATGTGAAAGGAAACACTATCTTTTTGTAAATTTGATGATCCAATCATTTTTTTACAGCATAAAACTGAACAATTCGGCATTTTTCTTAGAGCACTATCTCCCACGCGAGTCGATTCAGTCTGACAGAGCGATCGGCGACAGCTAGTTTTTTATAAGCTGTATGCCCTCGAGGGCATTCAATTTAGAGGGGAACTACAGCGGGGAATGCCTTTGATGGCGTCTCCATTCCGTGTTGCTCGATGCTATCAGCCATGTTGATTATTACCAAGGAGGTCAGATGTCAGAGATAACACATTATATGCGAATACTGTAAGGCTCGCTCTTTTTTTTTATTTGTACATAACTCCGTCATCTATTAACAGATTTGGAAAATTGATTATTTATTTGAAAAAATATTCCACCAGACGCCCATTTTTGACAAAATCTGGTTCTGATGATTGGATCCATGAGGAATTGAAATATTATAGGCATACATGTAGCGATCTTGGTATTTTCTGCAACAAGTCTAAGCAATTGCATTCAGAAAGTAGAATCCCATTTAATAAGCTGTGAAGCCAGTTTTGTTTGTAAAATAATATAAAGTATTTTTAATGGCCTTGATTGTCAAGGGCTTGATGGTCAAAGCTATTTTCAGTGGTTAAACTATGAGCTATGAGCGTTCGGCGAAAGTGGTGGGGTTGATTGCGCATGTAACATTCGCGCATTCGCGAAACAAACCCAAAAAATTACTACTGCGCATGAAAGGTCAGCGCTCATAATTCTATTTTCAATTTTAAAAGTTCATTTATTTCCAAATAAGACTTAACCTAGAACATTCCCAGTGTAAATTTAATCCTAGGGTGTAACAAATATAAATAATAAAAACGTAAATTAAGACAAAGCGCTTATCAAAACATGTAAAATAAAATATAACTACTACTTATTAAGAAACATTGATTAATTGTAAATATTTTAACTATAACATATGAGCAGAATAAACATGCAAGCTTTTGATTGAGCATTAAGTACATTTAGCAGCGTGAAAGTTTGAAAGAGATGGACTAAACCGAAAAAGCGCTCATAACTCGTTGCGCGACGTATACAACATCCAAGTTTCAAAGTGGTGCGCGGTTCCGCGCTGGCAAGCGCTTGCTATAACTGCTTCACGATACTGAATGCACCCTTTAGTTGGAATAGTTTCAGTGGCTTCCGATTTTGTGTAAATAGTTGATGGCAGGTCGAGAGATACATTTCTAGCTGCACTTTGCAGGTAGGTAGTGGTTTATCGCAGCTTGTTGGGAAGCTTCTGAAATTTGATTGCCTGTCAGAATACATTCATGAGTTATTTATTCTTGATGCTATACAGTAGTAACATATTAGGAGTTATTTTGATTCTGATTTATAACAATAGCTCCTCACTAGTTAAACTACTAGAGATACAAACCATATACATCACGTGTCAAAATTGGCTACCTACTACAATTGACGACGTAGCTTTGAAACTACAGATCGTTCACCGTAAGATGGCACCTGCCTCGGTTAACACGCCATACAAGGCAGGTGACATCTTATTTTGAACTAGTTGTAGCAGTCATTTTGAAGTAAACATGTATTTATCTCTCTAATCCTCTTACACTAATTTGCGAATGACGTCGAATTGATGTTTTTTTTCTTTATAATTGGCGTCGCACTTTGTCGTTTTTTCTAATAACAGGTACCTACCTGCATCTGTTTTGTTAATTAGGACTTGCGATCTAAGTGAATCTTATCTTGCTTTACTTGCATTAAAAATTATATTTTAAAGTAATTGTTTAAAAGTAGTTTTTTTTATGAATCGTTTGTACCTATATTATTCTCCTACATGGTCTATTTCTCCACATCCTTGAAAGCCACTCAAATAACACTCGCACGAGGGCATATATCATCAAGTATCTGGCTCCTTCCCTAAGGGCATCCGAGCCGTGTCGACGGCCGCGAAGAATTGCATCGGTGGCTGGACTGGCTCACTTCAAATCAGCTTTCAACGAGCAATAAGCTGTATCGCGTTGCTTGTAGATTGAATATGGCTCAAATATCCGCAATCGTATTTAACATTATATAATTTAAGATTGTGACAGGAAAATATCGCCACTACAGGTCCAGCGCTTAACTGAGTCAGTCCCTGAGGTATGGGAGCGGTACGGAAGGGGTGTTTTCGACGCTGACGACTGAAGCCACGCTTCATTGTAACGTAACGAAAACACCCCTCGCGTACCGCTCCCATACCTCAGGGACTGACTCAGTTAAGCGCTAGACCAGTACCACAGATAAAATAGGTAATACTATACTAGTACCAATGTACGAAGTTACCTGCGAGGAAAACAAAAAAGCATCGGCGCGGTGGTCGAGCATTTCGCGGCCGTCGAGATTAGTTGATAGTTACTACATCATTCAATGAGGGCGTGTACCTACAGTAGGTATATCGATTCGATCGATACCTAGTTAATTTTTTTTTAGAATACAGAATCGATGTTGTTTTGAAAATAAGTGGTGCCTGGGCTGTTTTGTGTCAAATTGCATTGAGCTGTCACGCGCTAAGTATTAATCGCGTGTGTTCTTCCCATGGACTTTTGTATGCTAAGTCCATGGTTCTTTCTCTTGATTATAGTTTTTTTATAGTCTGTGGACATGGTTTTAAAAGCTACAGTTCGTTCACCGTAAGATGGCACCTGTAAATACTCCATGGCAGGTGCCAACTTACGGTGAACAGCTATAACTTCATGGTGAACAGTTTGTACACCGCTGCCGGCCGCTGCGATCACTGCCATATCTTCTTAGTGGCGTCGCCGAAGTGAAACGTGTGTATGGCTACTATAATTTATTCTGTATCGGTGTAGCGATAATTTATTAATTTGTCTTCTCACAGTAGGACCCTAGTCCTTGTTTGATAAATTGTCTAGTTGCAGTAACAAATATGAGCGCTGTTAGAGTGCCTCGATTTTCTAATTAGCTCGTTCTGTCATTATTTTGCAGTTAAAACTGCGCCAACACCAGGCAGAATTTTTTATACAAAAAAACAGATTTTATGAAATATCTCGTAAATACAGTAAATTTTACAAAATTTGACTGTAAACCTTCGGCTTTCTTGTATTGATTTTATTTATCGTGCTTTGACCCAATATGCACCATTTTAACAAACAATCGTATCAAGCCAAAAGTTAGAGGTAACTTTGGCAGTTTTTTGTATCGAGAAAATATTGTTTTGTGTTTCTGGTAGAGTGATTCCTTGGAGTTGTTATGTAGTATCCATGCATATTTTTAATTTGATTTTTTCTTGATTTATTCAGTTGAAAATGAAGTCTAGTTACCACTGGGAATTTTGTTGGTGGACCTACCTAATGCTTCTAATACTTACGATAAATCATATTCTAGCATTGACATATTTAGGCACTTGACATATTTAGGCACTCGAAAGATAACTTTAAATGGTAAATTCAAAAACTGCATCGCTCATAAGTATAAATATATAATTCAACGCATAAAACAAACAAAAAAACACAAAATTATGTGTATAAACTAACGCTCAAAGTGTACCTACTATATTTACACATACAATAGAAACACTCCACACTGTACCCACACAAACACCCACACACTCTTAAGATCGTGCACAATTTAATTGAAGCTAGTAACTTTTGTCTGTTAACCTTTTACCTATCGTACCTATACTAAGTAGAATCTTTTTCTGTTTTTGGCCATAATTTGTAATACCTACATAAACAAGTCTTTTCCCCCGATAGGGTAGGCAGAGCCTCAAAAGGGGCTCTTTTCACCGTGGGTTACACCATCGTGGGAAATAGACTTGACAAGTGATGAGCTCATTGCTTCCCACGATTGATTCTGCTAACGCTTTCTTCCAGTAATAACACATTCCTTAATAAGCTAGCAGCCAGGACAAATCTTATACTCTTTGAATTTAGGGTCACCAAGATACAGGCCTAGCCTAGTTTGGGACCCACTGTATAATGTCTCAAATTTGGATGTTGTTTTTACTTTTTATTGTTATTTTTGTAAAGATCACTGTTTGATACTTAATATTAACCTGTGTTTGTTTCGTAATAAATTTATCTTATCTTATCTTAATCTTGAAACAAATCCGGGTATAAACATCTTTTAATGTATAAATCGCAATTGGTTTACTGAAATAAATAAAATAAAATAAAAACCCCTGCACTTGCATAAAAGACTTTCTCGTTGTGTTAAGTACTTCAGGAATTCCCTTACATTTAGTAACTACGTAACATTTTTAACATATATAAGGAAAAACTTTTAAGTTTATGAAAGATTTTTGTTCCGTATGCCTATGTGGTTGCGTTTTTCACCCTGGGACTTATAGGGTAAATTCAGGGGTGCGTTGAATTTCATTCACGTTAATGTATGAGCCACATGTCACACGCGGTACGTATTGAATACACCCGCAATATACAGTATTAAAATAGGAATGTTTGCATTTTAACAGTAAACACTCTGTATTTTTGTAAAAATACCACGTTTATGAAGTTTTTTCTGTTCATAGAAACATGATGAAATGCAATAAAAAAATGGAAAACCTTTCATAAATATTTAAGCATTGTAACTTTGACATTTATGATATTAGTGCAAGCCATGGAAATACTGGAATTATTTCAAAGCAAGACCATCCAAAATATGCTAAATATACCTCCGCATATAAGTAACAAGTGTATGTACATGGATAACAAACAGAAAACAGTAAAACAAGAAATATAATCCTACAGCAAAAACTACCAACTAAGACTAGATAATTCAATTCAATTCAAAGTTCTTTATTGCAACATAATGTAAATAACAATTACAGTATAATATGTTACAAAAGGCGGTCTTATCGATGAAACGATTTCTTCCAGACGACCTGACTATCCTAAGGGAAGACAAAAGCTATGCTTTTGACCACAGTGCTTGGTGCATGCTTTGCACATTCACCGTCCCCCGAACTAGATAGTCATAGAAACGAACTAGCTGCTCAGTTACAAGGAACGGGTAGCCTTACATTTTCAAGACTGAAAATAAATGTACAAAAGCAAAAAGCAGTATACAAAGACTAGTGTAAAGATTCACAGAGAAAGATTGAGATATGACTCACTGGACGCATCTCTCTCCATACAACACAAAAAACGGATCGAATCGGACAGCAAATTGGATTATAGTTACTAAAACAGATCGCCAAGAAGTAGCATACATAATTTTAAAAAAATAGTGGGATGCACACAAGGCTATTCAATATTAATGTCTGATGCAATAATTATGAATGTAAATAGAAAAGAAAATCCAAAAATATGACAATGTATTTTGCAAATAAGGCTCAATTGCTCCAAACAAGGTTTTATAGCAATATAACCCTTAGTTAAGATCTAACTTAACGATAACACAGTACAAAATAATTGCGCAGTAAATTAACTCCAACCCTGGTTAGCGCACACTCCACTAGGTAGATGAGGCACTTTTGAAAAACTCTAGAAATTACTTGTTAAAGAAGCTTGCTGTTGTATGCCCGGCCTAAGAATAGACCCTCGTCTCCTACCGTGGATGTCGCAAAAGTTGAGTAAGGGATTACTCCAGGAGATGGATAGCAGCATCCACCTGAGTAGGTACTCAACACCAATACTGCGATCAATAATCCGTGGTGATTATGGTAAATCCCCCATTTAATTCCTCGGCCAACAGTGGACGTCTATGGCTTGAATATTTCAGTAGTTTCTGCGGTATACAAATAAAAAGTAGTAGTAGTGAAATTTGGTATGCGCGTAGCTTTTGAGACACCATACATGTACAAGGAAAATTAAAATTAAATCAAAGTATTTCGACATTTGTACTAGAATACAAATGTTGAAATACTTCAATTTAATTTATATTGTGCTACCTGAAGACCGCTGCTAATGATAAATTTATTTATGTTTCCGGACTTGTTGATAAGATTTGTCCTGGTTGCTAGCTTATAATAGAAAGTGTTATTACTGGAAGAAAGCGTTAGCTGTGAGTCGAGGGAAGCAACAGCGGTGATGAGCTCACCACTTGTCACGTCTATACTCCACGATGGTGCAACCCACTGTGAAAAGAGGCCTATTGAGGCTCTGCCTACCCCTTCGGGGAAAAATGCGTGTTTGTATATATGTATGTATGTTTCTATGTATTTATGTTAGAATAAACAATAACTGTTAGAAATAACTAAATTTATGTTATATTAATAAAGTAGGTAAGATACATCTCGCGTATAATTTGCGAAGTCTCAGTTCGGGGTAAACCACTAGTTAGTTCCTGAAAATAGCTGATCATCCATCCTGACCACCAATCAAATCTAGCTAAATCTCTCAAAAAGAACAGGATCCGAATCAATTTATAACTTGGATTCGACAGTTGCGTCCGCAGCGGCCCGCCTCAAGTGCCGGCAATCTGTCAATGTCCGAAATAAAGCCCCTTAAATGTGTTCTTAAATACGCCACGCCACGTCCACCTACGCCTGATGTCCACTCCGATGCTCCCTGCGATCGATATCGTGAGCCTCTCTAAACTAGGGATGGAGTTGTCTCCTCATTGGAACATCCTTCACAAAATACCGTACCTACCCCATCAAACCATCACTTTTTCTTTTCTTTTGGTCTTCTTGAGCTCTGGTCTGGAACAGAACTGGCATTGGAGTAATGGGCATCATCATCAACACCCGCAGTCTACTGCCAGGGATGAAACAATGGACATAAACCTTTGACTTGACTTGTTGAATTTCCATGGCTATTTCTCAACACGCCACCGTGACTGGTCGAGAAAGGCTCTACCCGTCTAGACAATTTTAATTTCGAGTGCAAAGTAAAAAGCGCATTTCTCCCTCAATGATATTCGGGTAAAGCATTACTGTGATTTCAGAGTACTTAAGTAAAGATTGGTGATGAATGAGAATGGTGAATGGTGCATTGGTGTGTCCGGTCTAAGAGTATAACTTCTCCGTCTCCGCCCATGGATGTCGTAAAAGTCGACTAAGATATTATCTAGAAATGGTAGAATTGGTAGAATTAGCAACCACCTTTGTACTCAACACCAGTAGTGCAATCATCAAACCACCTGCTAGGCGTGGTGATTATGATAATTAGTTGTGGGTGAAGCCCCGTCCAGTAGTGGACGTCTACTGGCTGATAATTATGATGATCAAGAAGTAAAGATGGTCTTCTTGGTGGATGGTGATATCTGTGGTACTGCTAGCAGAAGTTGATGGTGCTATTCCAATCGTAATTTCCGATCTTTCATAGTTGTATAGACCGAACTGTTACATCCTTACTCTAAGCCCAAGCCGGGATATTTCCGGGTTTCGGACAACTTCTATTAATCAGGATCTAGATGTGTGGGAGACTTGCCTTCATATGATGTGAAAAACCTACACGATTCGAACGAAAAATGTCGGTTCAGTTTGATGGTCAGTTTAAAATTTAACTAAAATTGTGGAGTCTTCTATTATATTCTAAAGTTTGAGGCAGATTATACCCACATGTTTGTCAATATATTTTTGTTATTATATTTACCTGTAAATTGATAGGTAACGGGAGTGCTGTGCGATACAAAAATGCCGATTAAAACCAAAGGCAAGGTCTACAACTCAGCTGTTATAGACCTGGTTTATAATAGTGAAACCTGGGCTATACAAAGAAAACCCATGTGCCAAAACTCCACACAACGGAAATTAAAATTTTACGCTGGTCAGGTGGAGTCAACGTTAAGGAAAAAGTGTGTAATGTATACATAAGGGGGAGTTTCAAGGTCACCCATTGCAGACAATATAACTCAAGCTAGACTGAGATGGTATGGATGACTTTAAGTCACACATCATAAACTCTGTTTTTGCTCTACTGGTGCCCAGTCCGTTTAACTAAAGTTACTTTTTCCACTGCTCTAGGTTTTCTAGTTTTTCTTGTTTGTTATTCTTGCGTGTGTATATGCGTATATATGTGTATATGTATATATAGATCAAGGCTTCTTAAGACACAAAGACTGATATTTTTAACTTTTTTTTAACTTTGGGTAGGGGATACCTCGGCGAACGTATACAGTCCAGTTTGAAGATGTTCTGGGAAAAGGCTAGGTCAAGAGTACCCGAGTACCGAGTACCGACGAGCATTTATGGAGAATGTGATGAGAGTGAATGAAGTAAAAGAGGTGTGTCAGGATCGTAGCAAGTGGAAAACCGTGGTCTCTGCCTACGCCCCCGAGAAACAGGCGTCAGTTTATGTATGTATGTATGTATGTAATTTTAAATTTCTTATAGAAAAATAAAAAGGTTATTAATTCATCCGCTATTTATTTTCAATAATCAATAATGGCTGTCGTCTATACCTTTAACCGTGTAGTTAGATAGAACAATTATTATGGGAACCCTTCTAATAATAGTTGGGTCTATTCATATGACACAGGCTACAAATATGTAGGAATCTACAAGCTCTTTCTACATACGAAATCGAAATATTTATATTAATTTAGAGAAAAAATTATAAAAAATTAAACAAAGCTGACAGACATCATTATGAGATCACATTATATTCAAAAGTTCAGTCTCAATTATTAGTTCGGTACCTTTATTACGAGTTTGGATAGTTTTCGAAACTATATGAAGTTTCATTTCTTTCTTTACATTTACTTACAGCGCCCCTAGCGAAAACGTCAAGGAACTATGGTGCACTGTCAAAAAATTTATGGATGGAAACGAAACTTGATATAGTTTCGAAAACTATCAAAACTCGTACTAAGTAAGGCCTCTGTTGCGAGATTGCAAGAAGACTCCGACAGTTCTCTAGATAACACGTATCGACATCCAAGAAAAATGTGTCTGTACACCGCAGATACGTACCGCAATAAATGAACAGTAAATCAATTACCTACACACCACGTAGCGGCGCCATGGGAAATAATTGGATTTGTACTCAAACGCGCCAGGGGGCGATCGCCAGTTTATTGTCTAACGTTTATAGTGTAGGAGCCAGCCATCGTTATATACTTAGCGGAGACACAGCTATCGTAAAACATTTATTTGACTCCATAGTCTCAGTAGTTGGCTATTCAGTCCAGTCAATTTTTCGTGGGATGAATATGGCCTACATTTTGGTACTTGTACTTTTATATATTCTGTGATTTTGGTCAGAATCCGGAAATATATATTCGTGGGATGAATCCATGGGATCCATACGGATGCACCCATCATCGGATTGGTGAGACTTTTTGACGAGACAGATCAGGGGTTCCTAAAGTGGACGATAACGCCCCCTTTAACAGGCATAAAGGCCCTTCCCTTTATGCCTGCAGCAGAAAAAAATTGGGGCGTCAAATCAGACACAGTTTCGCATTTTAATAGTTATTAGTATTCCTAGATAGGTCATTTTCGTAGATAATTGTCCGCGGGCAATCATGTTTTAACAAGTTTTTGTTAAATAACCCGATTTGTTTAATCTCCGTTAACAATAATTACAATAATTAATTTAATTTGAAGTTATAGTGGTTTTTAAGTAGGTGAAAAAATGGGGGCGCTAAAAAATAATTTATTCTCATTATGGGCAGTAGACAAAGTAAGTTTGGGAACCCCTGATATAGATAGATAGACAATCAATCTTTTTCTTCTTCTTTTTCTCTTCCCTTAAAGGCTTCTGAGGAATACTCCAAGAAATTTCGCCAATGTCAAGTAGTACAATTAAATGTGATACAATTTAAGTAAGTCGTCAAGAATCTCCGTCAAGTCATTACCCAGTGGTGGCACAAAAACCAAGTTTTTGGAGGACATTATTTAACAATCCGAAAAGACGCAACGACACGCAGTACACATATATTTAACTACACCACACATGTGCTCTTTATATAATATATATTATGTTATCTTTATATAACATATTTTCACTCAAGACGAAATATGCAGAGATGCAATCTCTATAGCTCAATTGACAAAGTGAGTTGAAACAATGTGAAACTTGATGTTTAGTCTTCGTCTGCGGCAGAAATAGACAGTGAGCTCGCTTTGAGGAATATAATAACTTTACAGCTCCTGCACTATTACTCCATTTCAAAGGAAAAAACTGACGGAGCTTGAAATAGCAGATGTCAACGGTAAGGAATCCTACCTACCTCGCTACCGAGAAAACCATAGATTTAGTATATGTACTAGATCTACAATCAGAGATCGAAGATGGAACCAAAAAAAATATGTGCACGTGTTGGTGAAAGTCTATGTCCGAGTTAAAAATAGTGTTGTCCTCGACCAACACTTTTACATTGTCGATAGAATTCATCATCCGTCCGTGATGTGTATGGTAGATAAATACATCTTAATGCAGATTAAGTCTTTCATGAATAACACAGTTTGGCAGATTTGACGTCATAAAGAGAATTTTGAATACAGTTAATAAATTAACCTTTATTATTTATTGACCCCTAAATATTACAGTTTTATTTATAGGTGGGATCTTAGAGTTTCCCTTTTAAATTTAAACTTAAAATGTTTGCTGCATATACCTAGTGGAGTTCTTATTTGAGTCCATCCCACTCTTCTTATAACCGATAACCATTTTTCTCGTAGCAAAGGATTACTTGGAAATCTGAAAGCACAAAAACATTTTATATCAGCCGTGCTACGCCCATATAATTTTTCACTCTGTTACTTTATCTATAGACAATTTGTTACCCCAAAGTTTATTATTTTTCAAGTGTAAACCACGCTTTATGGATAACATTAAATTTAAATGTAACCCAAAAATTCCGTTCCAGTGGGACTCGAACCCGCACCCTCGCCTGTCATCGGCGATGCCTTAAACAATTTAGCCATAGATCGAGCTATGACGCTGGAGACAAAATTTGTGGGCACTATCAACTCGGCTATAGCGCCAAGTTGATAGTGCTGTATCTACAGGTGTTTCATTGGAAACCTTCTATTCAAAGTTCGAAAGTAAAGGCATCGCTGATCACAGGCGAGGGTGCAGGTTCGAGTCCCGCTGGAACGGAATTTCTGGGGTATATTTAAATTTAATTTGTTACCTATTATTTTATTAAGCAGAAATAAACAATATTTATTTATAAAAAATAAAAAATAAATATACCCTTTCGGGAAAAAGGCGTGTGTACAACAACGTAAATATTTACTCCAAAATATCTACTACACAAACTGCAATAAAACACCCGTGGTGCTTTAAAGTTACCTTTTCAATAGTCAATACAAAAACACACACCGCAATGTCCACCTGGTTATTATAGATTTTTAAAAAAACGGTAAAATGTTAACAGAGCACACATATTTACTCCAAACAAAGTAAACCTCCATTCTAGGATGGACAAAAATTTAATTTATAGTTAGGTATAGTGCGCTTCATGTAAAAAGTAGTAAACTAGGTAGGCACTCATTGAATGCATAGGTATACATCTCTTAAATAAGTAGAAAAGTAAGTAATCTCTTAAAACGAACGCTGGAACGCCTGAAGAAGCTTGACCGCCAGCGTTCTTTTTACATGATGCGCATTATACTACGATATAGACTGCAACAGGACTATCGATATTTCTGACGTCATCACTTGGTCAAGCCCTATCGTAATAAAACATTTTTATATTTTACATAAAATATTGTTTATTTCTAGGTGCAGCAACGAAATATTATTAAAAAATATAAGGGAAAGTCCTAATCTACGAATGAAACTGGTTTTTAGGCCATTTACTAAAGCAGAATTGATAAAATAAGCAATACAATCGAACTACCAATAATCTCTTATTTACCTGTGAAACGTGTATTTTCCCGTATAATTACGTCTTGTATATTCTCAGTCACAAACTGAACATGACACCATTGTCATACAAAGTAATATTTGTTATTTAATAGTAAGATTACTAAAAAAATTACGAAATTAGTTAAACTGCACAAGAGACCGTCCGGTATGGGCATGTACTAAAGCAAAACATGTCAAATTCAATACAGTGTTGCTGTCACTTTTCTTCTTGCACGGGGTACATTTAAAAATGACTTCTCTCTCCCACGCTTCGTTTGTCTATTTAGCGTAGCGAAAAAATTCTACGTCTATGGAGAAAACCTATTATATTTTCTACTAGCGGGCCGCTCGCGACTTCGCCCGCGCGGTGTCCGCGCGTAGTCAGAAACCACCCGCGCGGACAACAATTCACCAAAAGTTCATTGCTATCAGCATAGTGATTTAGGAACGCATAGAAGACGAACAGACGAATAAAAGTTATTTATATACCTCTTTTTACTAATATTAAAAATAAGTAAATTTTTTAAGTTTGGACGGTGCGGGTTAATCTCCGGAACTACAGATACGATTCCAAAAAATATTTTTTTAGCAGAAAGCTAAATTATCTTGAGTATGTATGTTTTATTAGCCCCCGCCCGTGGCTACGCTCGCGTTAAATGTGTAGTTCCAGCCAAAACCGTAATGTTGAGCGGATTTTGATGCTATTTGGTGTGTGGATGGATGCTGGGGGAGTATTATTATTATTATTATTATTTTAAATTATAGACGAGTAGCTTTTGCTTATGTGTCTATTTCTAAGTGTTGAAATGTCTTAATTTCAGTTGCTGCACTGATTACACTTTAATGTCTTTTAAATGTTAACAGTTTGTCATTCGCAACCAGTTATCCAATTTGTGTTATGAGTAAGCCACGAAGCCGCGAGCAAAAGGCTAGTATATAATATAGAAGATTGTAACGTGAAACTTCAGCTTCGGTGTTTTAGCGACAAGAAATGATTTGAATAAATGAGACCAAACTGCTGAGTGAAAACTGTAGAATTGTCTCACGAAAAAACTCCAATTGCTTACAAAATCGCTCCTGAAAAGAAACCTTGGTAAAATATGATGAAGAATTTTCATTGCACTTGTTCCAAACTTCTTCCAACTCTTGTAAACTTCGTTGAAACATCAACTGAATCCATAACCTTGCCATCAAAGTAAATTGTTTCATCAGTAATTTAATTAAAACTGGCACAAGTAACTCGTAAAACTAAGCCAGAATCTTTGTCGTCGTCCGAAATTACTCGGAAACTAAGTTTTAAGTTGTAAGCTCCTCAGGAACCTAGTTGCAGAGCAGCTTCACTTTTGACTGCACTTAAAATACGATTTTAGAATATACAAACAACATAACACATTAGGTATAGGTACCTACATAGTTGTTCCCATGAGATGTAAGCACGGAATAGCAGAGAGGAGCGCGAGTAGCCTATGCTTGACGAGCGATGTTATGGATACATAATACTGGAGAACAGTGATCATCACTTGAGCTGCGACCGAGCCGTAGGTGAGCGTGGCCCGGTAGGGCCTGCAGCTAACCAGAATTTACAGCTACATGCCAATACTTTATTATTTAATGCTTATTTCTGTTAGTTACCAAACTTAATTTCTACATCTATTTTTTTTGTACATATCAAAACAGACTAAAATATAGATTGATTTGTTTTGATAGATTTACTTTGTTTTTTATGGTATTTTGATCTATTATTACGTCTCAGAGAAAGAGGATCAATCATTTAAAAAGATGACCATTTAGTTTATTTTTCCTGCTGTTTTTGCTAAATTAAAATGGTAATTATTTAAATACATGCCAAATAAAACAGACTTTAGGCAGTATATACACATATTAGCCATTAGCCATTAGACATTAGCTTATGTGTTCATAGACTGATATATTTTATCAGCTAGATAATTCACAGAGCCTTATAAATAGATTATACCTGAACGACGTGCCTAGACGCTGGTTTGGCGTGGTATAATCCTACTTACAAAGTAACTCGGTCTGTTACAGACGATATTTGGCTGGAGCTAAGTCTGCGGCAGTTATTAGCTTTTAATCCAAGTTATGAACAATTTATTAGAATAATTTAAGCTGTTTGCTTCTTAAAAAGTTGGTATTTTGTACCCATGCATATTAGACAAGGAAAAAATCCTTTACTAAAAAAATAAGCAATTTATTTCGATGAAGATGTTTTCACTGATGTCGTAAACATTGTTATTTTAGTTTTGTTTGTAAATAATTATTGTTTTTGTTAGGTTATTCTAAAGACAAAGAGAAAGACAGCATTGCCCTCTTTGAGACATGTTTTTGCCCTTATTTTACAAACATTTAATTTTTTTAGCATCTTCTTTTGTGAGTTCTCTTTGATGCTCAAACTGCGCTCATAGTTATCTATCTAAAATAAAAAATAAAATTTTGTTAAGACTTGGTAGGATATATTGAAGGCGTTATGTTATAGTGAGGAGCACATGTTATTGCTTCACAAGCATCCATATACTTTGAAGATATAATTTAAAAAAACGGCGATTCAACGACATCATGTCTTACAATAAACAGGATTCATCCCCTAACGTTCCTAAATTTTTTGGAATATTTTCTTCAAATTTAAATGGCACGGTACCCTCGAGGTGTATAATTAATACCTCATGCATGTTTATGCATGTTTATCTTTTTGCAGTTCAAGCAGGGATCCCTCAAACAAAACGTAGGTAAAGTTCAATTGATCATTACGTATGTTCCAAAACAAAGCTCGTTCAAATGACACGCGATACAAAATGTGAGGTTAGGGTTCTTTCGTCATCGGGTAAACTCGTCACCGAAAAAAATGTAGGGTAAATTCGTCATGCTTGCATATCGTCGGCTTGCTTTTGAACAGTCAGCTCGGTAACATTATGATACGCGGACATCAGAACGAATGGAAAATCTCGAATAAATACCCTCGAAATTAAAAATCTTGAATGGAAAATCTCTAATAAGAAACTCGACTGAAAATCTCAAATGAAAAATCTCGAACGAAAAATCTCAAATGAAAAATCTAGAATGAAAAATCTAAAATGAAAAAACTAGAATGTAAAATCTTGTTTGAAAAATCTCGAATGAAAAATCTCGAATGGAAAATCTCTACTCAAAAAACTCGAATGAAAATCACAAATGAAAAATCTCGAATGAAAAATCTCAAATGAAAAATCTCAAATGAAAAATCTAGAATGAAAAATCTCGAATGGAAAATCTCGAATGAAAAGTCTTGAATGGAAAATCTCGAACGAAAAATCTCAAATGAAAAATCTAGAATGAAAAATCTCAAATGAAAAAACTAGAATGTAAAATCTTGTTTGAAAAATCTCGAATGGAAAATCTCTACTCAAAAAACTCGAATGAAAATCTCAAATGAAAAATCACAGTTGGAAAATCTCGAATGAAAAATCTCAAATGGAAAAGCTCTAATGAAAAAATTAGAATGAAAAATCTTGTTTGAAAAATCTCGTTCGAAAAATCTCGAATTAAAAATCACGAATGTAAAATCTCTAATGAAAAAACTCGAATTAATATTTCGAACGAAAAATTTCAAATGAAAACTCTAGAATTAAAAATCTTAAATGTAAAATCTAGAATGGAAAATCTTGAACGGAAAATCTTGAATGAAAAGTCTCGAATGGAAAATCTCGAATTGAAAATCTTGAATGAAAAAAATCGAATGAAAATCTCAAATGAAGTTATACCCTCTATTCGTACTAAACGTTTCAGTTCTACCTTTATAATGAGAACTGCTAAGGAGTGGAATACATAAACTTTTTTTTTTTTTACTTTAGCAGGCCTTTGTTTGACTACGATCTCACCTGTTGGTAAGTGACGATGTGGCCGAAGATGGAGCACAAAGGTCTAGAAGGCACTCTAGCCTTGAAGAGACCCAGATTATAGTTTTCAGGAAAGACAGACGATGGTAGTTTAATCCACTCCTTAGCAGTTCGCATTATAAAGGTGGAACTGAAACGTTTAGTACGAATAGAGGGTATAATAATGAGGTTAGGGTGGTACCGAGCCTAAGATGAAAAGGAGATGGTGGGATCAGATCATGAAGTTCCTGGGAGCATTCTCCGAAATGTAACATATAAAAGATCGAAAGGCACGCGACCTTACGGTGGTGCTCGAGACTCTGGATCTTAGTCTCCGCCATATGTTGCTCACCTATAAGCCTGAAAGCTCTGCGTTCGATCAAGTCCAAGGCTGGTGTTTGGCCAAGCCATCCCAAACGCGGCAGCAGTACACCATACCAGCCCGGACTTGTGCTTTATACAGACTTAGAAGCTGTCCTGGTGTGGTGTAACGCTTTACCTTATTCAGGATACCCAGCCAGTTTTTGCCTCAGACTCGATGTAGGAGCCAAAGTTGACAGTAGGCGTGAGTGAAACGCCTAAGAGCTCGAGGTCGATCGATTTAATTCAACCTAGCACGCGCAGTGGAAACGTATCTCTCCACAACTGTGCTGTCGTCTGCATACCCAATGATACCGGGCATTTGCAGATCATTAATATGCAGCAGAAACAGTGTGGCAGATAGCACTGACCCCTGAGGTACCCCGGCATTTATATCCATTTGATCCAACGAGCAGCCGTCAACAACTACTCGAATGGATCTTTCCCTCAGAAAGTCTGCGAACCAGGAGCAGAATTGAACTGTCAGTCCGTAAGCAGGAAGCTTGCCAATAAGGTTAGTGTGCTAAACCCTGTCAAACGCCTTTGAAACGTCTAGTGAAACAGCCAGTGCTTCACCTTGTTTCTCGATGGCCTCGCTCTAAATATGCGTGGCATACACAAGAAGGCCCCCAGTAGACCGATTTCGGCGAAAACTGTATTGGCGATCACTGAGGAGGTCGTTACCTTCGAGGTATGCAAGGAGTTTCCTATTCAGCACATGCTCCATACATTTACATAGCAGGGAGGTGAGCGAGATAGGGCGGTAGTTCGAAGGGTCAGCACGACTGCCTTTCTCGGGTACAGGTTGTACGTTAGCGAGCTTCCAAGACTTGGGGACTGCACCAGTTTTCAAAGAGAGGCGGAAAAGTAGCGTTAATATTGGAGACAACTCAGAGGCACAGGTTTTTAACACTACGGCTGAGATACCATCTGGACCACTAGCTTTATTCACGTCGAGACTACGTAGCGTTTTGAGCACTTCGTTTTGCTGGATGCGAATTTCTTGCATTGTAGCTTCGCACCGAGGAAGGCTGGGTGGAGTTTCTCCAGAGGTGTCAAGACGCGAAGCCTCTGCAAATTGAGTGGCAAATAAATTTGCTTTCTCAACTGCAGCGTGAGCTAGGGAACCGTCTGGTTTCAGCATCGTCGGCTGTTTTTCCTAAAAACTATGTATAATCTGGGTCTCTTCAAGTCTAGAGTGAATAGGTGCCTTCTAGACCTTTGTGCTTCATATTCGGCCACATCGTCACTTATCAATAAATGAGATCGTGATCAAACAAAGGTCTATCATTGTTTAAAAAAAATAAGAAAAAAAAGAAACTCGATTGAAAAAACTCGAATAAAATCTCAGATGAAAAATCTTGAATGAAAAGTCTCGAATGGAAAATCTTGAACTGAAAATCTCCAATATAATCTGTAATTAAAAAACTTTCCATTCAAGATTTTCGTTAGAGATTTTCCATTCGAGATTTTTCATTCGAGATTTTACAAACGAGATTTTTCAAACAAGATTTTTCGCTCTAGTTTTTTCATTAGAGATTTCCAATTGGAGATTTTCAGTTCGAAATTTTCCATTCGAGCTTTTACATTCTAGATTTTTAATTTAAGAATTTTCATTCGAGTTTTTCATTAGAAATTTTCCATTCGAGATTTTTCATTCGAAATTTTTCAAACGAGATTTTTCAAACAAGATTTTTCATTCTAGTTTTTTAATTAGAGATTTTTCATTTGAGATTTTTCATTCATGATTTTTTTCCATTCGAGACTTTTCATTGGAGATTTAACATTCAAGATTTTTCATTCAAGATTTTTTATCTGAGATTTTCATTCCAGAATTTCCAGTTGTGAATTTTCATTCGAGATTTATCATTCGAGATATTTAATTCGTTTAGTTGACATATTTAATTCGAGATTTTTAATTAGAATATGAAACAGTATGGTTTATTCAACAATAATCTCACACCGACTGTACAAACCCTGAGGGTGGTATTTCAAAGTTAGTTTCACGGTGAAGTCATTAAGATCAAAATATTTTCAGAACCTCATGGTTAAAATAGGACCCCTAAATTGAAAAACTTGAGTATGGTGTCGTTTCAAAGGTCGTGTCACGGTGTTGTTGTTGAGATTAAAACATTTTCAGGACCTCAAGGTTAAAATGGGACCCATAAATTGAAAAACTTGAGTATGGTGTCGTTACAAAGGTCGTATCACGGTGTCGTTGTTGAGATTAAAACATTTTAAGGACCTCAAGGTTAAAATGGAACCCCTGGAAAAAATAAGTATGGTGTAATGTAATAGGCCGTTTTTTTTTCCAAAAACTGGCATACGGCTCGCCTGATGGTAAGCGGATACCGTCGCCTATTGACATCTGCAACACCAGGTGCATTTATTGAAGCGGCTCATGTTGTAGTTTAGCGGAGCCCATTCCACAACTTGCACGTTTTCGTTTGAAGGTGTCGTTGTTGAGATCAAAACATTTTCAAGACCTCAAGGTTAAAATGTGAACCATTAATTGAAAAACTTGAGTATTGTGTTATATCAAAGGTCGTTTGATGGTGTTGCATACATTTTACGTTTATGACATTCTAAATTTAAAAACTTAAGTATGGTGTCGTTTCAATGGTCGTTTGACGGTATCGTTCAAAATATAAGAGACACAGTAAAGCAAAAAACAGTTAAAAAAACCAGCTACCGCAGCGACTGCTATGCACGCTATAAATATTCACACATAAAGTTAAATTAGAGACACTTAAAAACACACACACTTAAGTCAAGCAAAAACCAGTTAAAAAAATCCAGCTACCGCAGCAACTGCTATGCACGCTATAAATATTCACACATAAACTTAAATTAGAGATACATCAAAACACACACACTTCAGTCAAGCAAAAAAACTGCTACAAAGTCCAGCTACCGCAGCGACTGCTATGCACGCTATAAATATTAACACATAAACTTAAATTAGAGACACATCAAAACATACACACTTCAGTCAAGCAAGCAAAAAACCAGTTAAAAAAACGCTACGCTACGCTCGGCCTCACGGGCTTGCTCCACTCAGGACCTCCCACGCGAGCTACTGGCTCCGCATTTTTATATACACTCTAGGGGCGTGACGCATAAGACCACGTAGAGTCGGAGTGCTCCGTGTCAGTTCTGTCACTTATTTTATCAAATTTGGTGATTTTCTGACAGATACGAGATCACTACCTACAAAAATTATGGCTTTACGTGACTGTAACTAATTCAATTCGCATTTCCTAAGAAAAAAACTGTCTGAAGTGTTTTTGGGGCCCCTCAAGAAACCCCCTGCACTCACTCACTCCTTCTACAAAATCAAGTGTCTAGGTGCTAAACCCAACAAGGCGAAGCCACTTATGATTTATGTTGTGTGAACTGTGTGCAGCATTATTTATTTATTATTTATTTATTTATATATTTAATGTCTGATCTATGTGCGCCTGATGATCCGTACACAAAAAACTTTCAAGGAATTGGTGAAGACAGTCGGCGACCATCTCGAACCGAAGCGCTCGAAGACAGCCGAGCGACACATTTATAGACAAAGGCGTCAAAATGGAGGCGAAAGTCTTGGCGATTATTTGCAAGCTCTCAATCATTTAGCGAGTACGTACAGTTTTAAGACAACCCTCGAAGATAACTTGAGAGATCAGTTCGTAACGAGACTTGTGAGCGATGACATGAGATCGCGACTCTTCGCTGAGCCTACACTAACATACAAGAGGGCGGTGGAGCTGGCTTTCGCAATTGAGGCGGCCGACCGGCAAGCGCAGGCGAGCGAGACGGGCAACGCGGTGACAGCGGCGGATTCCAGCGCGTCCGAGCCTGTACACAGGCTGGCAGCGGGAGCGCGCGCCCCCGCCGTGCCCGCGGGCGATGCGCAGCGCGTGGAGCAGCCTTGCTGGCGGTGAGGAAAGGGGCACCGGCCCATCGGATGTTGGTTTAGAAATTATTCTAAAAACGTATATTCTATTCGTAAAAACGTTCGGGGGAGACGCGTTAATATACAATTAGCAAAGGTAGGATACCACAAGTGGAAAACCAAACATTCTACTACTACAACAACTAGAACATACTATTACTACAGTGTAAAACATAATATATTCTGTGCTATTATGCAGATTTATTGATAAACAATATTACGCGTACGAAGTCGCGGGTTACAGCTAGTAACAGTATAGAAACCTAAAAGTGGCAAAATATATTTTTATATTTAAGAACGCCATACGCCATGAATAAGCATTCTACAAAAAAACAAAAGGACAGGAGTTAGTATAGTAAGTCGCAGCGGCCACTAAACGAACTGTGAAAATAATGGCCTTCCGTAACGTGAGTCTTAAATCGACTAATGCACTCGACATTCCGTTTCGGTGCCGGGTTTTTGTAGTTTGTCAGAGAATTTTGTACGGACATGAAATGTAGGCATTACTTACTACCTACAGATAGAGAAGTTGTTTAAACAGATTTACCACATTAAAGAAAGAAAGCTACAAAAGTTTGTCAAAATTTTATGAATCGAATGGGGTTGCATCCGTATTGATCCCATGGATTCATTCCACGAATATTTATTTCTCGATTCTGACTAAAATGTTGGCCGTATTCATCCCACGAAAATTAAAATTGTATTGTTTGTCCATATTAATGCCAAAATGTAGTCCGGATTCATTTCACAGCCTATATCAATCAATGGATGAACAAAAGTCACACAAGTCGCGTTAATCAGAAGGACAATTCTCTTGTTTATTTTAAAACAACACTGAAAGTTGATCGAGGCTTTAATGTGAATTGACTGAAATTAGTATTTTGCTTTTACAACTACAAAACTTAGTCACTTTCTATTCTTGCGACCGTAGCTATTGTTTTAACAAATTGGAAAGAGTAGAAGAGAGACGCGTCTATTTTAAGCTTATCAGAGAAACTTTGAAACGTCTTTCACTTTTCGCTATATCCACATTTCCGTTGTGTTGTCAGTTGAGTAGAAAATCATTTGTGACATTGATGACACAAATGACATAACTATATCGGAGCATGACCCTGATACCTTAATACCTGTATTTACAGAAAGAATAATACAACTAATACTAGTATGTAGGTACGAACAACATTTTAAAAAATACAAATGAAAAGTCCGTTGCTTTTAATAATTTTTAACCGACTGCAAAAAATAAGGAGGTACTCAATTTTTTTTTTTTATATATTACTCGATATCTCCGCAAATTTGATGATTATTTCGCTGGTGTACAAAGAGAATGATTAGTTTTGCTTTGAATGTGGTTCCTTCTTTATTTTCTATAAAACTTTTTTAATAATAGGCTTCTGTTCCAGAGCAACGTATATAAAAGCAGATTACCTAAAACCAATTTCTACGAATACCATCGCCTCGTTTCAAGGTATCTTGTTTAAAAAATAGTAAATATAAACTGGGTTGCATTTTTCAAACTTGCAATCAAAACCTCGGCTTTATCTGCCGGAAATACATTTCTCTCTCGCCAATGTTATCAAGTGGCCCTGCAAAGTAGCCCCTTAAAAGTTTATCCTTGTTTATTGGACCAAGGATAGAGTTTCCAAGATCTCCGTAAAATGAGTACATTTTATTATTTTAATGAATTACGGAACAAGGTGATGGTCCACCTCATCTGCATATATAACCCCACAGGACAAATTCAATTAGAACGCGCCCAACGCAGCATTGGACTGTACACGCCACTTTGAGAAATAAGGATGAAATGTCTTATTATATGTTCATGTAATTTCGATGGCACCTTCCAACCGGAACACAACACTGCGAGTTTGTGTTAATATATCATATTTTTTTAACCCCCGACTCAATAACGACGGGGTGTTATAAGTTTGACGTGTCTGTGTGTGTGTGTGGTGTGTGTGTGTCTGTCTCTGGCATCGTAGCTCCCGAATAGATGAACCATTTTTTTTTTGTTTTTTTTTTTATGGTGAATTTGTCGGGAGTGTTCTTAGCTTTGTTTGATCAAAATCGGTTCAGCCGTTTCATTGAGTTGAGTTTATTTTTATTTTAACAGAATTGATTTTTTTGTTATAAAATGATTATTCTCAGCCGCCTTATCACCCGTAGTAACACAGAGTTCGTCAAGCTTGTTAGAAGTCATAAAAAGCATCTTTTTTTTTGACCAAAATTATAAGCAGCTAAAGGAGCAAGCGTTAAAAGTTCAGAATGCGCAGTTATACGGCGTGTTCCATTTATGCTTTTTGTACCTTCCGACTGCAGATAATGTAACGCTTTAAACGTACAGCTAGCTCAGTCTATGGGCGTCTTTGATACGCCATTAAAACATTTCAAACCAGTTCATAGTGCGATCCGATAGCACGAGTACAAATTGTACACGTAGTCGACAAGGAGTGGTGGCAGTAAAACCAAGGTTTTGGAGAACAAAATCCCCCATACCGAAAAGACACGCAATACACTATCCACCCGAAATTCCAGACGTTTAAAATGACAAAACATGTGTCACGTCGTCCTTCGACTAAAATAAGTTGTAGGTACTTCGACTGTCCTTTTTGTGTCGTCGACATAAGAACACACACATGGGTGTCACTTACCCTTCCGAGCCATTTGCCGGACTGACTGAGCTGTTTCCGCTCGCTGTGGTGTTTAACACAGGCTGTTTGCCCAACAAACTATTTCCTCGGTGGAAACGCTCCGGAAATTAAAACCAGAGAAAAGTCTCCCGGGACATTAACTCGTTGAGAGAAAGGGATTTAATTTAAAATTTGGTTCGAGGATTATTTGTTTGGAGGCAGTTCGTCTATTTTTGCGTGATTTAGGCAGGATTCGACCAAATGCCATCTTATACCAGAATAACTAACCAGTGAATCATCTTACTCCTTAATTTACGTCTTGGTATTTATTCTTGGACATCACTGTCGGAATCTTCAATCATAGTGTATGAGCGCTCCATTATTCCAAATTAAACTAAAAACACTAAATAATACATAATTTCTAACACACAAAAATGCACTGGATGCAATTGGAATGCACAGATGGATGCTTGATTTGCGAAACCTCTGGTAAATGTAGCGGCCGCCATTAAAATACTCCCGAATAACTAGTTTAACTCACTCAATTTTTTTTTTTTTTTACTTCTGAATGACGGAACAAGCAGGTTGCCCTCCTGATGTTAAGCGGTAACCTCTGCCTATGAACAGTGCATTACCTCATAGGTCACGTCCACCTAGGACGCAACCTATGTGGCATTGCTCTGCGCCCGCTACCCTGAGACATAAAGATGAAAAGTCTCATGTGCCTGTAATTTCACCGGCACCCTTACCCATCAAACCGGAACACAGCAATGCGAGCACTACCTGCCGCAAAGGCAGAAATAGTTATGGTGGTAGTACTTCCCCGGACGAACTCTTTCACAAAAAAGCTCTACTACTACTAAAAAAACTACTAAATTTTGGTGGTATAGTGATTTACTCTCGGATAGTCTGGTTATCATTGGAATATCATTTGGTAAAACGCAAAGATACTATAGAGTAAGTAGTGATTTTAATCTTAGGTTAAGACTTATACTAGATTGGTCGAATCCACCCTTAATGGAACATCCTTTGTAAAATGGGCTATGCATGGTAAAGCTCAAACGGACATTGCCAAATTGACGACCTCTCTGGTGCGGCGCGGCAGAAATAGGTATTTATGGACGTAGTACTTCCCTGGACGAACTCTTTCACAAACAAGCTTTACTACTACTCAATCCCCCTCTACTATTGTAAGAGTAACCCCTTAGTAGGGTTTTAAGACAGTACGGTAGGAGACGGTTGGGTTTATCGGCCGCGGCCCAACTCACCACGGTCCGACTGGCCAGGCTCGAATCAATTTAAAAAATACCTAACGGAAAGGCCCGACTGGCCAGGCATCCTTTTCTTGGACTGTTATAGCGAAAAGTGCTCGGCTGTTTTGATTTTATTTTACAGTATTATTTAACTTTCACAATACCTGAAATATTTAGATCATATAGATCAACAATTCCGTATCTGATAATATAGAATACCTACCTGGCAGGCAAGCGACTTCAATACCGGGGTGATACTTCGTCCTTTTCACTCACAGATTGCAAGAAAGTGTTTTATGCTTTCGGGAGTAAACATGCTTCTATTACCAGAATGCACCTGTTCTGTTTACTTGCTTATGCCGGACACACCATTAACTACAGAAATTAACATAACTAACAGTAAAATATTCTACAGCTTAAAATAAATTCAGTAATAGAAGGCTGCACGGGCGTAGTCTTGTAACTGAATTAGGATCATCGCCGGCTAACTAGTTAAGGCCGGCTCCTTTGCAACGAGATTAAACGCATTCGTCTGAACCGCACCAGAGTTTGCAGTACAATTAGATAAGGGTCATGCCAAGTTTTTTGAGATTGGCAAAACTGATACGATCTAGCCTATCTAATGAATTCTTACTTTTTACCCGTCTATAACAAAGCCAAAAGGACTGATTATGTTTTTTGTGCACGTAAATAGGTACCTACCGCCTAAACAACTCATTCGATTTTGATGAATGAGGTGTCAATCGATTTGTTATTATGGTCCGGGTGATAAAGGCTACATTTTATACGAACAAATTAAATATGACGGATATTTATTATTACAGCCAATAAAGGGGGTATATGTGTGTATGTTTAGCTAACGTATCAACTGGCTCTTATCTGGCTTAACGCATTAGTATTGCCATTCAGCGTGGCAATGCAGCCAGCATCTTAGGGACGCTTCCGTCTGGTAGTGATTTGGATCAGTTGAGCTACCTTTAGATCGCTTGTAGCGGTCTTCAGGTGGCACAACTGTTTCATATGTATTTTGTACATACCTTGTATTATTCTTTCTGTAAATAAATGTATAAACGTATCAAGTATGATATCAAATGAAATGAAATGAAATGAAAAATGAAATGAAATGAAATAGTTTATTCGCTTCAAACATGGTTAAAAAATAAAAGAGACGATATCAAATGAAAGAGGAGAACATACTGAGTTCTTTAAGATTTTTATTTACATTTTGCATTATATTAGACTTCATAAAAATATTGTATATACTAAGTACCTAATGTCGTGTTTTGCCTACAAAATGGCGCGCCGCCGCCTACGTTTTTTTAATTTTTTTATTTATACTACTTGAATGACAGAACAAGCAGATGGCCCACCTGATGTTAAGCGGTAACCTCTGCCTATGAACAGTGCATTACCTCATAGGTCACGTCCACCTAGGACGCGCCATATGTGGCATTGCACTGCGCCCGCCATCCTGAGACATAAAGATAATAAGGTAATTTCACCGGCACCCTTACCCTTCAAACCGGAACACAGCAATGCGAGCACTACTGCTTTGCGGCAGAAATAGGTATGGTGGTAGTACTTCCCCGGACGAACTCTTTCTCAAAAAAGCTCTACTACTACTAAGGTGTTTATTCTCGATAGGTCAACGACATTTTAAAGGTCCAGGAAGTCGGTGGATGGAGTTGGTTCATGATCGTTAGTCATGGAATTATATAGGGAAAGCCTATCTCCAGCGATGATGATGATAATGATTTATCTAGTTTTAAAACAAAAACATTTATTTACAGAAATAATAATACAACTAATACAAGTAGGTTTGTACAAAACTAAAATAATACATAATTATTATGAAACAGTCGTGCTACCTGAAGACCGCTGCTAACGATCGATCTAAAGGTAGCTCAACTGATCCAAATCACTACCAGACGGAAGCGTCTGTGCCAAGCGGAATGTGTTATTACCGGAAGAAAGCGTTAGCCGAGTCAGTCGTGGGAAGCAATGGCGGCAATGAGCTCACCACTTGTCACGTCTATATGCCACGATGGTGCAACCCACTGTGAAAAGAGGCTCATTGAGGCTCTGCCTACCCCTTCGGAAAAATAGGCGTGTATTTATGTATGTATGTAAACTATTAGTTCGCCCCGAACACCTCGCGAATACACGCGATGTAGGTACATAGGTACACTTTTTATCTTTCTCTTCAACTTCTAAAAACATTTACTACGATAAATATTTTACTGGTCCACCTCGAGATAATTTCCTACATCGAAAACCAACGGGGCGTAACCATACCTATTAGTATAAGTAGCTGACGAATTAATAGATAACCTCCTTTTGTGAAGTCTGTTACCATGTCAAAATAATCTAGAAGGTGTGTAATAATGGCAGTATTGCAAGAAAACCACAGGAATCATTGTAAAGTTGCGTGTATCGAAAACATAAGACCTACATCGTCGTTCAAATTCCTTGAAATAGGAGGACAACAATGGATGTTATTTTACTATAAAAACTTTCGTGAATCATATCAATTATATTATAAAAACGGGAAATCGATCAACAATCGACACAACACATAGATCGATCATCAACATCGATTTAACGGTACGTGAAAATTTCCCGTTTTTATAATATAATGGATGTTATGTTAGTTTATTTTTATAGGGTAAAGTGCCTATCTATATTCTACAATTTTAGACCTTTCCCTGTATTTGTGTCACAAAAGCTACAAGCATACCTTTCAGCAATGTGGGACTGCTGGAAGGATTGCTGGATTATTGTTAAAAAATTAAACCTCTAGGGTACTAGAGGTTTAGTTTTTTAGATTGTCTATTTTCCCTAATATCTCAAAAACTACATAGTCTAAAAAATAATTACATATAGCTTTAAAATGTCTAAGCAAAGCGCTTTCACATGCCAGGCTTGATCTGACTGTCTGCCTTTTTTTAACTTGCATTTGGACCCGATATCTCAACAACACGACGTACGATATATACCTAGCTCATAATCTTACCTACAAATTGCATATCTACCCCCTACCAAATTTCATGAAGATCGGATTAACAGTACTGAAGTATTCATAGGACAAACATACATAGGTACATACATACATACATACATACATACAAACACCGATTCCTCCAAGTTGACTCAGAGAACTCGCTTCGCTCGTTCAATTACAGCAATCGTTAACAAATTATCTTAATGTAAGCATCTATATTCCAATTAATTATCCAGGTTTGTTTTAGAAGGTGACTATAATTATAGTGTAGGCATTAATTTGGTATGTTACAGAATTTCATTTGTGAAAGTGCTTCCCTTAGTGTAAGTTTGATCGTCGATTTAATTTATTTAGTAACTTATACTTAAACGTTAAATAAAAACTTTAAAAGCAATATAAAAAAAACTTCCAAGTTGTGTAGCTTATTTTTTCTCTAAAACGTATTAACTTGCTTTAGAGAAAAATACGCTGACACGCTGGTCGCCCGGAGGCTGTATTGCTCTAAGCCGAGTCGTGTTACAGACAGAGCAAATCAGAAAAGTAAGTGGTTATTTACACTATTTATTTTTTATTTCATTTTTATTAATGCATTAATTTTCATTTAATTAATTTGTATTATTTTGATTTTGATTTATCGATTATAAACTCTCTAAGGTTAACAATAATCAAATAACAAAAATTAAACACACAATACAACATTACTGCATTAGTAAAAACAAAAACCAAACAGTACTCCGTAACAAAACTAGGGAACAAAACATAGATCGGTACGTAATGCCTGAAGGCGAAAGTCGTCAATCAGTCCTTCCTTCCCGTAATGAACTACGGTGCCGAGACGTGGACGCTCACGGTGCACCTGGTCCATCAGTTTAAGGTCGCTCAGCGTGCTATGGAACGAGCTATGCTCGGAGTTTCTCTGACGGATAAAATCCGCAACGAAGTTATCCGACAGTGAACTAAGGTCATCGACATAGAGAATTAGCAAGCCGCAATGGCAATGGGCTGGGCATATATGCCGAAGAACTGTCAACCACTGGGGTACACGTGTTGTAGAGTGGAGACCACGTCTTGGTAAACGTAGTGTAGGGCGTCCTCTGGCTACGTGGAGCGACGATTTGCGTAAGGCGGCTGGTAGAATGTGGATGGGAAGATCTGAAAATCGGTCTAAATGGCGCGCATTGGGAGAGGCCTATGTCCAGAAGTGGCCTGGTATAGTCTGATGATGATGATGATGATGATGGTGAAGAAGGAAGGTAAGGGAGGAAGTAAGGGAACAAAAAATAAGCTATCCTTACTACCTTCTTCTTCTATCGTATCAACGGCTTACCTTTTTTTGTTTAAACTATTCTCTCCTTACTACCTAGCTACTAGTTACTTAAATGGCGGAATTTGTGAACTTCTGAATAAGCCTTGTAACCCATAGTATTAAAGACAACTTTAAATTAGTTGGAACAAAAAACCCAACTAACAACTCAAATAATATCAACAGAGAATTTGTTTTACTTGTATATTCTTGTTAAATTCAAATTTCAAATGCGATAATTCTCCTTCTAATTCTCTAATAAAAAGTGCCATCGAGAAAATATTATCAGTAGCACTTCACGGTTGATTCAACGTAAAGATGACACTCGGAAGGTCTTCCCGAGGCCACGTCTCCGCGGACTCCTGTCTACTTCGTCTCTGAGTACGTTGGGACTCGATACTACCATCTGTAGTATAGAACAGCTTACTAAGTAATAGCTGGCTCATGGTCACCGCTCAGGTTTCAATTGCAGCCGCGACAGTACACGGCTCCGATTAGATAACATAGCAGATACTAATCCAGTATAAGTTCAAAGATTAAACCAAGAAAAAAATATCATGTGTTCGAAATAATAGCGATGAATTGGAAATCTTGTCTAAATATACATTACTAGTGGAATGCCCGCGACTTCGTCCGCGTGTACTTTTCCATACACACTTCAATACCCCGCTGCGCCCCCTTAGGGGTTGAGTTTTTGGAATACATTTCATAGTGCACCCCTAGACCACAAAAAGAACGTACGTACTCTCCAAATTTCAGGTCTCTAGGACTTACGGTTTAGGCTGTGCGTTGATATTCAGTTAGTCAGTCAGTCAGTCACGCAACGATTTTATATACATATTGATTATTATATAGCATACATACCTATACATTAAATAATAAATAAATAACGCTGGACAGTTCACACATCACACAACATTATCTAGCCCCAAGCTAAGCAAAGCTTGTGTTATGGGTACTAGATAACTGATAAACTTAATACAATACATTACATAGATAGATATTTTTACTGTACATAGAAAATACCCAGAATACCCTGAATAGAACAAATATCTGCAGATCGTGCAAATATTTGTTCTGAGGCGGGAATCAAACCTGCAACCTCCTGCGTCGCAGGCGAACCTCAGCCCGCCGCACCACAGAGGTCGTGGACTTAGATTTCCAAGCCCAATAGTACCTTTATACTGCTACATTAGATAATTTTTTTTTGTTCGCGCTTGTTCGTATTCGTTAAGCTTGGCGCTGCTATAAAGGGATTGTGCGAGCAGTTCCCTTTCTAAGCTGTGTATGTGTCTAGTCGCGATGGGAATCGAATCAATTTGTCGACACAACATTGCTCCCGTTCGATCGACGTCCCGCGTTTATTTGTTATCGCATCAACTCTGATCTCGACACGATTACCGACTATACGCTGTCTTTTATGACGCTACATTTAAAAGCGGTTTTTTGGTATAAAACAATTGTTATACCGCAGTGATAGCATGTGGGACATATACGAGTCTGGCAAGCGAGGCGCGCCCGGGGCGCAGCGCACTTGCCAAATGTGCCATCCGATAGCGCCAGAACATTGTTGCAAATTTACAACCACCCTATTAGCACTAAATCTAAACATTAACCCGATTCCGGTAACCGAACTTCACAGAAAATGTCGGTCAAAGCGCGAGTTAATTTCACTAGACTTGCTTGTTTTGGCGAGCAACGCGTTTAATATATATACAAATGCAAATAAGGGCAAAATTTAAGTACCCTTTAGGCGTATAATACACTCGTACAATCACGTAAAAAGTCCATGCACGCAGTGTCTAGCAACGCCTTCATTTCGACAAAAAATGGCTTGTTAGTGTTCCGTACCAAGAGCCTATTACCAAGCCTCCGTCCGTCCGTCCGTTTGTCTGCCAGCGGGCTGTATCTCATGAACCGTAATAGATAGACAGTTGAAATTTTCACATAATATGTAGGTATGTGTTCAGGGTGCTCTGGGTATTTCCTATGTATAATAAAATATATCTATCTATGTAATGTATTGTATTAAGTATACCCATAACACAAGCTCTATTTAGCTTGGGCTAGATAATGTTGTGTGAACTGTCCAGCATCATTTAATAATTAATTATTTAATTATTTATTTATCTTGCCCCTATAGAAACAACAGATTCAGAAGATTAGAACAGAGTGATTAGAATCTCTCTATAACATCAAGTAATAAAAATCAAACAAAACAAGGGGATATAAAGTTTTCTTGTCGCTCGACCATAATAAGGGCTGTATCTTTTGAACGCTAATGTGTTAAATCTTGTCCGATGGTGCGGAACCCTTCGTGTGCGAATCCGACTCGCTCTTGGCTGTTTTTTTAATACCTATGGGGAATTAATGAATACTTAAATACGATTACATTTAACACATACGTAGAAAAATCGTACTCATACACACAGCCGCTAACGATACCGGCCCGCTTCCATGATATAAGCTGCTCTGACAAAATGTTACCCCTACTTTATTGACCTATAGAACTATTAACAATCAATGACCTACGATAACCTCAGAAACTTGATAAAGTAATCACTCACGAGTTCATATTTATTTTGACACAGTATTGATCGAAGAGTTTACTGGACTTATTGTGAGTATTGTGAGCATATCTTGCTAAAGCATTTTGAGCATTTTGAGCATATCTTGATAAAACTAATGTGTTCGTTCCAACTATTAATTAATCTGTGGTGTTAGTTTGATTTATTGACCAACCTAATACCTACTGTGAGTCTACTGTAATGTCTTAATTATTTCCGTTTGTATGAGTTAGAAGAGTCCACCACAAGCTACCCTCGCTATACAATGAAAAAAAAAATATACACACTACTTGAGAACCTCCTCCTTTTTATTGAAGTCGGTTAAAAAAGTAGCCAATAGCTCTATCCACGTCGTAATCTATCCGTTTACCAAATCTCATCGAAATCGATTAACATTACAGGTGAAATTACAGGCACATGAGACATCTTATCTTTATGTCTCAGGGTGGCGGGCGCAGTGCAATGCCACATAGGGCGCGTCCTAGGTGGACGTGACCTATGAGGTAATGCACTGTTCATAGGCAAAGGTTTCCGCTTAACATCAGGTGGGGCCATCTGCTTGTTCCGACAACCAAGTAGTATAATATAAAACAATATATATAAAAAAACAGCAAATCCTAAAAAAAATCGCTGTTATATGGTATAACTGGGATTTCAAGAAGAAATTTATTCACAGCTCTTTAGTTTATATTTAAATTGTTGATTTAGTACTTTAAATTTTAACGCCTAGTTAATTCCGATATCTCCCTTTACTTCCGTGATACAAACAGCATTTTTGTATTTATAGGGTTTAATAAAATAAACCAAGATGTTGGCCGACAAACTGATCGTGCAAGCGCCTGATATAAAAGACCGTGAAGTGGTGAAGCCCACATTGTGTGGTCCTGGACCCTGTGACGTCTGGCCTTCCGTTCAGGAGGCATACAGCAAGCCTGTTCTATCTCCTCTGTGCGATGAATACTTTAATGTAAGTACCAAAGAAGAGCAATTCAGAATAAAATACAGAGGAGTCTTATAAATGGACATAGTAATGATAAAGCTTGATACCATCTTAATCTCTTATTCAGCGTTTTTGTAAGCGCTGGCTGTTTATAATTCGAGAGATAATTTCGAATGATTGTAAATTCGCTAAAATCGGCTATAAACCCGGCCATTAGCGTGAAAATGGCTACATAATTTCAAATAATCCGCAAAATAATATCTCCGAAGTGAGTTTATTCCGCAGCTTATCTCCTGAGGAATTACAGGAATGACCTTGCGCGGTCATCAAACGTGTGAGTCCACTCCCCCCGAAGTTGTTTGTTGCATCTTGTATAAAACTTCAAGATTTGTGTGGCAGATGTGGAATTTATTGCCTTTGATCTTACGGGAATGGAAGTTTGATTTGAATGCCTTTCGGTATTATAATGCAACATGCTTTAGAATCATTGATATGTTCTTTGTAGATTTATTCTTATTTTACTACAAAATGAATATTGCACTGTACAAAGTCTCACCAAACACATTCTCAGAGAGATTCATCTCATTTAAGGGTTAGAAAGTTATAGAAATCACGTAACTTCACTTCCGAAAGTCAGGTACCTTTTCTGTTTTAGACTTATGTGACCACCGGACCCGAGAACACGTCTAAACACATTTTCTGACACACTTAGCTTGTAAAATAAAGCATGAGTCTTTTGACATGACTATTGTGTTATTTTGATCATTTTGACAGTCCTAAAAGAGTTTTGAAACTTGAAAAGAGGAAACTTTATAGCCTAAAACTTTCCCATTTTCAAGTTTCAAAACTTTTGGACCCCGTTTAGACAGTCAAAATGGTCAAAATAACACCTGTCACAGGTCCATATTGCGAACACCCGATAACTCGACGGACTAGTATACACGCGAGTTCATCTGAACTAAGCTTTGTTCAAAATATTTTCCAGGTTATGGATGACATCCGTGCTGGTATCCAGTACATGTTCCAGACTCGTAGTAAGCTGGTCCTTGCTATGAGTGGCTCAGGCCATAGTGGTATGGAGGCTGTCATTTCCAACTTACTTGCACCCAATGATACCCTACTAATAGCGTCTAGAGGTATCTGGGACGAACGGGCACTGCAAATTACTGAGAGGCATGGTAAGTTAACTCTTGATGTTTCGCTCTATTCGATAAGTGCTAAAGTTCTGCATCCATTTGATATTTGTTCTGGGTGTTCTGGGTATTTTATATGTATAATAAAAAATATCTATCTATGTAATTCATTGTATTAAGTGTATCAGTTATCTAGTACCCATAACACAATCTCTGCTTAGCTTGAGGCTAGATAATGTTGTGTGAACTGTCCAGCATTTTTTATTTTTTTATTTTATTTAAAGTTCCATTTAATTGTTTATGAAAGAAAGCATGCCTAAACCTAGGTACCTGATTGATGTGATGTTTTCAACATTATCCGCTGGCATTCCGTGACAGAGTTGGAAGGCAATTCTCGTGCTTTAGAGATTAGTCGAATTCGACATATGTCGAAAAAAGATGGCGAATGTCGAATAAAACCCTAATTTGCTATTCTCGTGATGTCACAAATAGACACAAGTCGACCAAAATCATTCAAATCGAATACGATTTGATGGTTATTGTGACATTTTCGTGACATTTTTTGTAGACATTCATGCTTCGACATTATCTCGAATTTAGAGATAATCTCTACAATCCGAGAATTGCCCTCTTGGACCTACAGTTTCCCTAAAGTATTTATTACAAGTTTTTATCCTGTCTGTGGGGGACAAATCTGGAAATCGTGTTTTGGGCCACTTAAATTTGGCGTAGTTCCGATGACAATACAATAATATGGTGACATGAAGCTGATATGATGATGATGATGATGATGGAAGGTGGACAATGAAACTCCTATATGGATGATAGTAGACTGGACGTGGTGGGACCCATTTTGATCAACATACGGCTTCATTCACTAATGTTAAACCTAAACACTTGTTTAGGAAAATATTTTTTTTTAACAAATAACCATCTTATAGTAATAAAATATTCTGAATCTGTTCTCATAGTCACCAACAAAAACAAAGTCCAAGCAACCTTTACGCTTGAATATTTTTGTTGCTAAATACTTGTACAAATTGTTTAAGTAATTTCGTAGCACGTAACATTGACTGTGATTAATCTTCTGAAAACGGACAGAAATTCGTTTGCGCCAGAGCCTTGATGTAATAAATTAACGCCGCAAAAGAACAAATGATTTTCGTGTATTAAATGTGCATTTTTAGATTTATTTTCTCTGGCCACGCTTTTCCATAGTTTCTGACACACTGTGTGCGTCACAAACTCCACAAATGTGGAGCGTGTGTAATTGAGTTATACGCCGCAGGCAATTTGTATGACTAGATTCGTCTTTTTACAAACGGACTCGCCAGTTTAAAAACGCTCGTCAAATCATATAAAACGCCTAGCACTATTGGGCATTGGAGGGCAGGTGTTGGTTCTGCTTCGCTGCGAGCCCTGCCGGGCCATACTCGCCTTCGGCTTGCAGCTCACATGGGGATCACTGTTCTTTGAGGCCTAGTCAGAGTTTTATAAACATCATCGTAACGACGATCGTTAACGACGATCGTGCGTGTATTGCGTAGTAACTAGCCATTAATCTGTGAAGTTTCAGGTACAGATTAATAGCTAGTTATTACGTTATACACGGACGATTGTCGTAACGATCATCGTTACGATGACGTTTGTAAAACTCTGTCTTGAGCCTCTGGTGTTTTAAATCCATGTAAGACTGTCTCTTATTTTGAAAAAACAAATGTTATGTCATTATACAAGGCATTACGAGTACATTTTGCCTTCGGCATATTTCATATCAAAGAACGTTTAGGTTTACCTACTCTAAATTCTTTGTTTCATATCTCTGAACGGTTTTAAATGGACGACGCCATTTGTAAAATGATAATACAAATTGCCTGCGACATACACATATACCTACATCATAACATACTGCTTCTTCACATCAACTGGCAGGTGTCCACTCCTGGACGAGGCCTCCCCCATTATTATGGGGGAGGCCTCGTCCAGGAGTGGCAGGTTGGTGCCATAATCACCAATACTGACACTAAAGGTTACAGAATACCACCATGATTCCATAGCCACAATAGCGATTCTATAGCGATTTCTGATTACGCCAGAAGATGGGCGGCAGCACCGTTTGAATACTTAATACTAATAGTACCTACTTCGATCACTAATCCATCTATCAAGCGAGCTAATCCGTAATCCCCTTTAAATGTCCCATAACCCCTAAAGGGGATTACGGATCAGCTCGCTTGATAGGTGGATTGGTGATCGAAATACTATTAGCATTAGTATTTAAACGATGCTGCTGCCTATCTTCTGGCGTAATCCTTTACTCGCCTTTTTAGACATCAACGGGGGAGTTGGTTGGGGGACTATTCATAGGCCGAGACAACCGTGTCAATAACAATATATAGCTTTTAATTTGTTACTACAGGAATCAAAGCAGTTATAACCAGAGTGCCGATGCATTCGACTTTCAGTCTTAAGCAACTGGAAAGTGAGCTCAAGAAAGCCCGTCCTCAAGCTTTGTTTATCACCCATGGAGACTCTTCCACTGGAACTGTGCAGAATCTACAGGGGCTTGGGGAGCTATGCCATAAGTAAGTAGGGTATGATTCTACTTCACCACGCATCACGCATTTGTCTGTCTACCTGTATGCTCTTATTGGGAACACAGACTGGATTTGAATGCCGTTTTCACTACTAGGGAGTTTTCAAAACACAAAAAAGTAGGTAGGTATTCAATGATATGATACCTTCAATTCGTTTCAATGATACCTCATACATCAAAAGGCTACAGGGTTCGTCAAAGGAAAATACTACATACATCCAAAAAACATTAGCCTCCTTCTGAGCAGTGGGTTAAAAATACGAACAACCAAGGATAATAGTTTTCTCGATTATCTTGTCACACTGGTCACACACAAAAACCATTACTTACAGAAGCTCTTTTTACTTCCAAACTAAAAAAGCTATGAACTTTAACAGAAAAACTATATGATTTCCTCAAGGATACCGAGAAAAGATGTATTTATAGGTACTATTCGCTATCTCTTTCACCCGTGACTTGGCATTTACTTACTTGGACGTAAACGTAACTGCTTTTAGCGGTATCAAAACGACTGCAACACTTTCGCAAATGTCAAATTACTATACCTCAAGATATTTGCCAGGCCATTGAATTATATCCAAGGAGGGACGGTAAACGCAAGAAATATGTAACAGTGTGTCGATCAATCTATTTAGAGATAGAGATATAGTATAATATTTTCAAACAAAATGTCGATTCGGAGGACTTTAAATACGTCAAGACATAAGCGAATGATTCAAAGTCGATTTGATGCCACAAGAATTTTATGGTAAGGGTTAATAAAAAGAAAACTTTGTATTGCAGTCAACTAAAAAGAAAATGACTTATAGGTATCTTACAAACCAGTCCATGGCAATACAATGGGCAGCCTTACTGGTAAGAGCGATCTCTTCATGCAACCTTTGGACTGATAGGATTGTAAAGCACGTGAGGGGAGGTGGTGTTACAATAAAATAACGTATCAATTCTCTTCTGCTAGGTATAAAATAAAAATACCTAGCAGAAGTGAATTAAAAGAATAACGCATTCACTCTTGAGATGCTGCGAGAGATAATTTGAGTTTTCTCAGGGTAGGTACTGAATAAGTTCGAGCTGTAAACGATTCTGCAAATAGCATGCAGTAGTAAATACAAGGGAAAGTTCAGGCAGAACTTTCAGTGGTTATAATTCAAATTGAAACTCTGAAAACATGAATTTAATGTGCTTAAAGCAGTTATTTCGAAGGCAATTAGGTCTGCGCGAGCAATAAAAATAATATCACGATTGTAAGAGCAAACTGTTCTACATTTTGTGCTATTAATTAAACAAATAAAATAACAGCACATAGCTAGCAAATAGGTAGCTGCTTTATATTAAAGTAGGTTTCAAAATTAGTTCTTACTTTGCGAGATAATAAGACAATTTACCAACAAGACGTTTTATCTATCCACCCAGACATTTTGCTCGTATAGACGTTCTACAATCCAGGCTATAAGAACCCAACCCCGTCGATCATCTATCTTTTTCATGGGAACTACGCTAGAAGCGCTCAAGCATTTCTTGCTACAGCTCGTTCACCCGGTGAACGAGCTATACACGCGTAGCGTACAGCTTTATAGTCCAGTGTTTCACTTTTCATACATAAATCATCGCTAGTCCTAGCTTTGTTTTATACGGTTTATTTTGGTGAAAGAAGGTTCGTTCGTAAGGTGTGCCCGTACGTGTATGTGTGTCACGGGTGTTAGTTTTCCCCAAAAGCTTCTACATTTCTGCATACGTTTTCAGGTATGGTGCTCTACTCCTAGTAGACACAGTGGTGTCTCTTGTTGGAGTGCCATTCTTCATGGATGATTTGGGAGTGGACGGCGTTTACACGTCCACTCAGAAGGCGCTCAGCGGCCCCGCTGGCATCTCGCCTGTCGCATTCAGCGCTCGAGCTGAGTGAGTATACTTACAAGTGCTTTTCGTTAGCTATAACTAATTCTCGGTATAGGTGAAAATCCCCAATAAATGCCAGACGCACTGAGTAGTATATAGACCGACAGCTTCGCTCTGTCAGTAGGATAACAATATTTTTACTCTTTCACAGATTGTGGGTCAGTTAACACGCCAGAATCTTAAGTCAACATTTTTAAGCTCAAAAGACCTTGTTACTTTTTTAGTTAAATTTTGCTTTAATATTTTAGGGAGATGATAAATAACAGAAAGCACCTGCCGCCATTTTATTTGGACATCAAGCTGTTGGCACAGCAATGGAATTGCTACGGGAATACGAGATTGTAAGTTTTATTAGCGTCGTCAAAATTATAATAATAAAGGTTAAATATTTCTACGTGTCAAAGGTTCCCAACGTACCTACTTACATTTTTGTACGCATCGTCGCGTCGGCTCATCTCTATTCATTGTTATGTTACTTATAAAAACATCAGGAAAACTTGCTTCATGAAGAACTTAGGTAACTACTCTATCTTTCAGCTACCACCACACTTTGAGCCCACCATTGCTTTGGGCACTCCGAGCTTGCATCAAGGAAGTTTCCAAGGAGACCTTACCCGCAGCCTGGGCTCGTCATGCAGCTGTTACGGCGCATTTCCACAAACGGCTTCAGAATTTCAACTTCCAATTTATGGTGCCGAAGGCTGAAGATCGCCTAGCGACTGTGACAACGATAGTTCTTCCAAAGGGTTACGATTATATGGAGTTCGTGAGATATATAAGATCGAGGTGAGCCTTTCTACCTGATGTCTGATGAACTAATGAAATAATGTTCGCGTCTTCAACAAATCATAGTCACGCACTTTCCATTATTTGTTTCATGGTAACGAGATAGCCATATATATTATCAGTATGTAGGTACTGTTCTTAGAATATACACTTCTCTGAAATGAAATGAAATGTATTCTCTAGAAGTAGCTTTACGCAACAAACAGCCTAGAGAAAATGTGCCAATTTTTTAAAAGACGTGAGCTTGATATTTTGTTACTTTATCACGCTCAACTTTGTTGTATGAAGCTTGTGAATTTATGTGTTTCATTAGAGTTACAGGAAGCCGTCTCACTTGTGACTGTATTTTGTTTATTAGGTATTTATTCTGTTAATTCTTTTCCAGACACAATATTCTTATATTCGGAGGGCTGGGTCCGACTGCCGGCAAAGCTCTACGGATTGGAATAATGGGTATCAACTCCACGTTTGAAGTAGTAAACGCTGTAGCCGACGCCATGGCTGATGCCATAGTGTATCTAAGGAAATCATCACTTTAAGCATCCAAAGAAAAAAAAAGACAATAAAATACAGAAAATATGATTAGGAAAGGAAACAAAGATTTAGGTGCACGAGAATGATACTGTTGATAGGTACTTATTCGTGTTGCTTGTTCTTTTATGGTCAGTCTTTGATAGGTCAAAAAACTAGCTTGAGGTTTGGTGGCTCTGAAAAGGGCCAAGTGACCAGTGGTGAAAGAACCAGTGTGGAGAAAGTATCCAGTGCGCCCCGCAGAGTTCATGTACATAAAATGTCTTCGAATTTTTGGTTCTAGCTTAGGACATGCCAGTTTCTCACGATATTTTCCCTCACCATTTGAGAGCACCTTATTAGTTGGTCCAATTCTACTCGAAAAATATATTGGTGGACGACCGGGATTTGAACCCACGACTCTGGTCAGATTTCGGGATACTCCCATCAACAGATCATCTGTGCTGAAACTTAGAATGCCATGAACAATGAGAGCCTGAGTTTATTAAGAAGGGTCATCTTATTAAAAACAAAGTGTGTTCACTGGTCATCATTTATTTCATTCACTGTATGTTAATTTGCAAATTGTTTACTGGTTTCATCTAAATAATGGGTGTTTAAATTTAATCTATCAAATATTTAAGGATGGTATATTTTAAAACTATATTCATTAATGTTTATAATTTCATTATATTTATTATTGGACTGGAATAATGATTTATTATATAGAAAAAACAATGCAATACAAGCGAGTTTATGGTATTCTTTATGGCCATTAGTTATGTTATTCGCAAGCCATAGATGACTACTTTTCTATTGTTAGATCATACAAAATATAATAAAATCAAGAAAACTTTTGTAAATAAGTTTTCTTCACGTCTTACGGCGTGTTATATCCAATATGACAACACTATAGATACAAACTCCTCATATATTTTGATGGACTAGAACCCACAACGAAACGCGAAATTTTTCTTTAACAATGTTTTAATTTTTTGGCAATGATTCTTGAGAAAACGTTCATAATTATCTCTAGAACGTCGAGTAGAATAAATAAAATGTTAATAGGACCCCATCTAAAACAACTCGGATAAACATAGCTTACATTCCTAATAATACCTTTAAATTTTCACATCCATTGATGGGGCCCGGATACTAATGAAAAGATTCTTATACTCGAAGACGTATCGCTAGCTACATGGCATTCATTTCCATCACATCGATAATATTTGGACTAGCTTCCTTAATTACTTACCTAAACCGTTAAACTAGTAATTAAACAAAACTAGTCACGAAATATGCATAAACTTAGGTAAATTTATACTATCATGATTTATATTAACGGTACAGTCCGTAATATTAAGTATACAATTTTAAAACGTAAAGTATATAAAACAAAATATTTTACTATTTACAATTAATATAGATGACAATCCTATTGTCATAACTAAAATTGTATTACAAACTTAAGTTATAAACGTACACCTATTAAATAATATCAATGAAAGCATCAATCATAAAAAGAACAGGGCTTAGTGAAGGCGCCTGCGGCAAAACTCATGTTTGTAATAATTTTCTTGTTAGGTATACTTATATTACAATAATTCCTATTTCGACACAGGTTTAAACCTAGAACTAAATTATAAAATAGGTAATAAACGATTCAGTTAGGTTACAACTGTGTGGTACTAACCAAAGATACAAAACTAAAATCAAATGCACAAACAAGGCCACCATTACAATGTGTTCTGTGATGGTTCATACGCAACACCAACAGGTGCGTGTTCTTATTATAACAATAGCAACGTAAATAAATATGCATTTAAGATTATAATTATTATAATTTATATTTACATTTAAGAAAATATGGCACATCTTTATCGACCGCGCTCGCACCTTTTATTATTCTTCGCCCGAGTGACCGAGCCTTACTAAACGCTAATCTGTGGATCAAGTTCTGATAGAACCAAATTATTTCCAACAATCGGATTAAAAATAACCAAAGTAACAACTTTTCAACGAGACACACTAATTTTGAAAGCCGTAGCTAATTTGGTTCTTCAGGTTTGAGTAATATCGGATGATAATGTAATGCGCTCATAAAATTTCGTGTTATATCATAATACCAATTAAAATACCGGTGGGTAAATATATTCAACGCCGTCAACAGTAAAGCTATTCCAATCGATCCTTGCCGTTGCGCGGCCGACCGCTCTTACCGTCTACAATACCGGTCAGGTGAAGTTTTATAACAAGTCAAAAGACTAATAATATAATATCAAACTATTATCAGAATATTAACGTAAGGGTTTCTAATTTGTCATAGTAAATGATGACAAATATGAATTCAAACAATAGTTTCATCTGTAATCGTCTAAAAGTTTGTAAAATGTACCAAAAATAAGAGAAGTTGAAGTAGGAAACATAAATAATATTTTTATGAATAACTTAAGCTAAGAAGTAGCTGAAATAGTAAAAGTCAAAGAGAGTCTGAATACACTAATAGTCTTTCAATATGTCATAGTTCGACACCCGACCTAACCTAAAAACTAGAAAGAAACATTCGAATCGCACGAGTACATAAAATACGTCAGTCTATAGAGCGAGTCACTCTTAGCCTACACAGTCTGGGTATAGACGGGTCAGGCGCTAACACAGCTCCTGAGCCATAGCTTCTAAAACGAGCAGATGTTGCTACAATTTATGGTCCAGAGTACGAAAATTCCCGGCACGAGTTTACAATAAACTACAGAACTAGACCATTCCTTCATTTGTTCTCACCACTAGTTCTTTCTAAAGCGAAGGAAACCCGATTTCTTCCGTGGGCGACACAACATTATCGAACATTAAAAAACAATATTAATTTATTTGGCTTGCTTATATCGCAAGTGACTCAACCGAATCTCAATTGGAAAGATTGGAGGCATCGCCAAAAAAATATAGTTGATTCCTAAGCATGGTCGCAACCGCATCTTGCACGTTTACACTATTGTAAGCTGCGTCCTACGCTGCAGTTTGTTAGTTAAGGTGCATTTACACCGCAGTTTCTGAAACTAGCTTCTTCTTCTTACTTCCAAAAAGCCACCGATGTAAGGTATACACGGGATAATAACTTCTACTTCATTACCATGGGCTTTCCGAGACTTCAGCAACTAATTCAACTTGCATTTTTCATTGCCAATAGGTTGCTGCAGTATGGTAAGAAAGTAGTCCCAAGCTGGTACTGAGTTATGCTGCACATAGGCACCACGTCAAGGATGAATTCTAAATAACTGCAGTAGTTAGGCTGTGTTGTGAGAGATGTATTGATAATATGCTAGCTTAGCTCAATCTGACGCATAGACAAAGAAAAGCTTTTTGTAGACGGCTAAATACGAGACATCACTGAGCCTTATCGGGTTCCAAAATCCCCTATAATGGGGATTTAGTCCCGAAAAGCTTCGGGGCTGCGAGTTCAACGACTGATGACTGAGCTAACAATGCTACAGCAACGCAGGTTTGCTCCTGTATCATAGTGTGTATCTTCAGATAAACTGAAGCTGCGTAACACTACACAAAGACACATCACACGTAAACTGCAGCATGTGACTTCAGCCGCGTACCACTAAACTGCAGCAAGCACGCTCAGCAGGCACGACCGCAACATATTGTCATCAGTTGCGTAACAATGCTGCAGTAACAAACTGCACTAAGTTGAGCTGCGTACTACACTCAGCCGCGTATTCCTAAACTGCAGAGACTTCAGCTGCGTACCACTAGTCGGCAGTGCGCGCGCTCAGCTGGGCGGCGGGTGGCGGGGCGCTGCGGGGCGCTGGCGACGATGGCGCGTGCAGGCGCAGCACGAGTCAACGCGCCGTCGCTTCTGGCAGGCCGCGCGGCCACAGCGCTTCCGCACGCAGGTTACTTCTCCGTCCTGAAAAATTGTTAGATAGTGAGGTTGCGTCATTCGTCAGTTCACTGGTTTATTCTTAATCACCCTGCGTTAGGTCAGATGACCATAGTGTAAGAATCAGATTTAAGCACACTGTAAATACCGTCGAATTTGTGGTTCGAAGAAATGTGGGTTTCCTAACGATGCTTTCCTTTACCAATTGAGAGCACGTAGATACAAATGATAAGATACTGTGAAAGAAGAACTACTTTGTGAAAGGGAGCGTATTTATTACTCATTCTGGGATGCCTTAAGCTTGCTCTTGATAGATCAAGAATATGGCTATAGCCTAAACAGGCTCAAAACTGCTAGACTTGGAACCACGTCTGATAACCTTTTAATATCGTCCACCTTTCTAGCAACCCAGTGAAAGAGGCTCCGATGGCAGACTATTGATTGGTTCGACCATCGTTCTGCAAAGATGCATTCTTACCTTGCATCTGCAAGTGACACATCTCTGCTCTCCGTGCGAATGTATGGACGGATGCACCTCCTTGCCATTAGGAAGTGGTCCGTCAGGGAACTTGCACCCGCCTTCAGCCAAGATCTCTTCGGCCGTTAGTGGAGCGCCTTGGTCTTTGGGAGTCTCCTCGTCAGGTTTTTTTGCTCTAGGCTGGAAAGACACGAAAATCAAACATAGTCAAATACATTTAATAAAATCTACAGAAATAAATCGAAGGAAGCAATGGAAAAGTAAAACGGATCTTTGTATTTTATATCGTATTCTACAGGTTGTGACAACTCATGGCTTGTCACCGGAGAGGATGAAGGGTGGCATTTACCATGCAATTGTTAAGACCACAATTAGAACCACAGACCGTTAAAAGACTATAATCAGAAACACAGACCGTTCATAGACCATAATCAGAACTACAGACCATTCACCGTAAAATGTTCCCTGCCTTGGTTGGCAGGGGACATCTTACGGTGAACGAGCTGTATGTGTGACTGAGGCTGAGTTTACTCCTTATGACATTTAACTTTATTAATCAATATTACTACGTCCATTATACACATACTCCATGTCCATATTCCATGAGTAGAAACCCATATCTATAGGTACTTTAAATACGTCTCTGAATTTCGACCAGAAAATTCTAGGCCATAAGGAGACTTCACTAAACTATGTTTGTATATTGAACAAACCCTCACCTCAGGACAAACTCGGCAGCAGGCCCTCTTGTCAATTCTATAGGCTTCCTTCTCACTGCAGTGTAATGCAGGGCAACGAACTCTCGGACAATTGATCTGTCTCGTCTCAAAATTGCAAGTGCAAGTAACACAGGTGTCGTATCCTCCAGGCACTAGGTAGGGATGCCAGGAGGAACCAGGGGCATAACTTTGACCGGCCAGGTCGCAGCTGCCAGCCTCGCTCCATATTGCTGTTGTTGAATCTGTTTAGAAAGAAAATGAAATGGTGAGTTAGTAAACATTATTCCCGATTAAGTTGGTTACAATTATCTCGACTCAGATAGAAGACACATTACTAAACAGTAATCAAGAAAAGTGATCTACCTTTCAATACATTAGTACACAGCCAACATACACATCGCACCTTTAAATAAATTAATAAATAAATAATGCCTGACAGTTCACACAACATTATCTAGCCCCTAGCTAAGCAGAGCTTGTGTTATGGGTACTAGATAACTGATATACTTAATACAATACATTACTTTAATAGATATTTTTTATTATACATAGAAAATACCCAGAACACCTTGAACAAATATCTGCAGATCGCACAAATATTTGTTCCGAGGCGGGAATCGAACCCGCAACATTATTTTTTTGTATACTACTTGAATGACGGAACAATCAGGTTGTTAGATGGCCCACCTGATGTTAAGCGGTAACCTCTGCCTATGAACCTCCTGCGCCGCAGGCGAACCTACGCCCGCCGCGCCACTGAGGTCGTCAATAAAATAAAATAATACTGCTATTTTACATGTATGTATATTCTTTTCGCCATATCTTCTCGTTGCCAATAGAAGAAAGTCTAGTCTATAATCAGTGCGTGTTGCCAGTGATGACTTACGGTACTGAGACGTGGCCGCTAACTGTTGGCCGCATATGACAGCTCAAAGTTGCGCAACGGGCTAGAAGAGAGCTATGCTCAGAGTTTAGAATCGTGATAGAATCTGAAATGAGCAGATCCATAGAAGAACCAAGAACACCGACATAGTTCTCAGAATTAGCAAGTTGAAGTGGCAATAGCAAGTTCAAGTGGCAATGGGGAGTCCATATGGCTTGCAGCATCGACCAGAAACAAGACGACGCAAGAGAGGAATGTCCCCCTTTCGATGTATACCATTTTTTTTTTTTTTATACTACTTTAGATTACGGTACAAGCAGATGGCCCATCTAATGTTAAACGGTACCCTCTGCCTACGAACAGTGCATTATCTCACAGGTCACGTCCACCAAGTACGCACCCTATGTAGCATTATAGCATTGCACTGCACCCGTCACCCTGAGACATAAAGATGGAAAGTCTCATGTGCCAGTAATTTCTCCGGCACCCATACCATTCAAACCGGAACACAGTAATGCGACCCCCACTTTGTGACTACATTATTTGTCGAAGTACGCAGGAAAGCGGTGGACTGAGGCGGCTCAAGACAATTCATCGTAGCATTCTAAGCGGAAGGCCTTTTTTTATGAAACTGAAAGGCAAACTAGCTTACGGCCCAACCGAAGTAAAGTGGTTACCGTCGCTTATAGACACCGGCAACACTTGCATATTGTCGATGCGCTGCCTATCCTGAAGGAATTTATGAACATTTTTCTTGAAACGACTCGTAATGTCGTAACCAATCGGGAAAACCTCAGCAAGGGTGTGACGCAGTGGATCCGCGGGTACTGCACCGGATCACACCGAGGCACGCCGAGCACGCAGCCGCATTTAGAACATGATACCTGACGACTTACTAGTGCATATCGGGCAGCATTGTCCTTGCGGCATCAGCAAGGGTGTGACGCAGTGGATCCGCGGGCACTGCACCGGCTCACACCGAGGCACGCCGCGCACGCAGACGCATTTAGAACATGATACCTGACGACTTACTAGTGCATATCGGGCAGCATTGTCCTTGCGGCATCAGCAAGGGTGTGACGCAGTGGATCCGCGGGCACTGCACCGGCTCACACCGAGGCACGCCGCGCACGCAGACGCATTTAGAACATGATACCTGACGACTTACTAGTGCATATCGGGCAGCATTGTCCTTGCGGCATCAGCAAGGGTGTGACGCAGTGGATCCGCGGGCACTGCACCGGCTCACACCGAGGCACGCCGCGCACGCAGACGCATTTAGAACATGATACCTGACGACTTACTAGTGCATATCGGGCAGCATTGTCCTTGCGGCATCAGCAAGGGTGTGACGCAGTGGATCCGCGGGCACTGCACCGGCTCACACCGAGGCACGCCGCGCACGCAGACGCATTTAGAACATGACTGAAACATAAATAACATAACACATGAGTATCACAGTACGTAGGTACCTTTTTTTCCGGGGAACTATAAACTGGGACTTGTGATGTTTGCTACTTTGATGATCCTAAAAGCCATATTTTTTATTACAAGCTTTTATTTAACTTGCAATGTAATATGCTTGTCAGGGTGGAATCCGGGTGGAATGTTGCAACTGAATATTAAAGCAGTTATCCTCAACCGATTGAGCTGAAATTTGGCATACCTGTCAAGTTCCGTGGACAATACAATATTATGATGGTGCCAGCGAGCTAATCTGAATGTGAACGGAAGGTGGACAACGGAACTCCTCGATGGATAATAGTAGACAGGCCGTGTTTAGGCTCATTTTGATCAGCACACGGTTACGATCACTTTACAAAAGCTTGTATTGAAAAATATATTTTTCACAAAAAACTTATTATTTGAAAAAGGAGGCATTATAAAGCTATATTAAATGATAAATGAGCATTTCAGCGCGATCAAGGGAATATGTTAATCCTCTCAGACAATAAACATCGGAAGGACAACTAAACTCTACGCAGACGACACCAGAGTCGTAGGTACGTGTTGCAGGCCGGATGACCAGTAAATAGTCTACGTACTGAGGACAAACCAACGCGTTCAGCCCACGTCCTCAGTGGCGTGCATGGTGGCGATCAACGGTAAGACAATGGATCGCCACCGTGCACGCCAACGCGGACGCGGGCTGAACGCGTTGGTTTGGCCTTAGCTTTAATTGAACTACTGAAACTTTTGAGTCTAGATCAATCAAATTATTTCATTGAACTAATGAGACTATCTCCGTAGTTCAATAAATTGAGCTGTTAATTAAACTACTGAGAATAGACCAAACTGCCATTTACATACATAAACACACATCTTTTTCCCCGAAAGGGTAGGCAGAGTCTCAAATGGGCCTCTTTTCAAGTGGGTTGCACCATTGTGGGAAACAGACGTGACAAGTGGTGAGCTCATCGCCGCCGTTGCTTCCCACGACTGACTCTGCTAACGTTTTATTCCAGTAATAACAGGTTTAAGGTTTAAGATATGTTTATTTCCCAAAAGAATTAAATTCACTTATATGAGAATTACAAGACTAAGTGTTCAACATAATTGTTGGGCTAACCGTACATACAACATTAATCTTACACAGTATAAACTTAATTTATAATTACAAATAAAAATAACATGTAGGTAGTTTTACATTACTATTGTAAACAGTGTCGCTCGAGCTGAGGTTCGCGACAATAGTTCAGTCAAGTTATTATACTCAGAGTAAAGCGCAACTGGAAGCGACAACAACTGATCTGCGATTCTTAAGTGTACTTAGTTTTTAATTATTGTTATTGTTTTTCGCTTTTATTATCTTTGCATCGAAATAGATTATAAGTGAGGTTAATGATAAATGATAAATGATAAATGATTTATTGCTGTTAGATCTAGGTGGTAACATTTGTTGGTGTTAAGGTCTTAATGTGCATCTCTAGTCTGCCATGTCTGGCCTACAACATTTTATACAAGCAAATAACAAAATTAATTAAGAAATGTCAAAAATAATTATAAAAAGTACAAACAAATAATATGAAACTTAAATAACATTGAAATTGATAGAAATAAATTAGATTGTTTAACATTAAAATTTATCAATTAGAAATTCATTAATCGAGTAATAAACCTTTTCTTCCAATAGTTTCGCTAGTTTATTTTTAAAAGCATCAAAGCTGTTTTCGGTGCGTATTGACAAAGGAATCTTGTTGTAAAGGATAGGCGCCATGCCGAACACAATGTGCCGTAATAAGGCTGTTTTTCCTTCATGATTACGCAGGCGACCCTCCAGGCGACTGCCAACCGGGTACCGGTCAAACCGTTGTTGATTCGTCCGGACAAAGATTGTCACTTCGTATATGTACAATGAGGCAAGAGTGAGGATTCTCCATTGCCTGAAAACACCCTTACACGTGTCTGTCTGATCATTGATCGAATGCATCTCTTCTGTGCCTTAAAAACCTTAGTTTTATTGGTAGAATTGCCCCAAAATATAACTCCGTACCTCAGCAGCGAAGCAGTGTGCCCATAGTATGCTGCAAGTAAGGCCGTTAAGTTAGCGACTTTACTCAATTTATACAGCGCATATGAGTACTGGTACAGACGCTTGCAGACTGTATCTGTGTGTAATTTCCAATTCAATTTACTGTCTATTTGTAGTTCCAAGAACCGTGTAGAATCAATAAAATTTAATTTAACATTTGAGTAATTAATGTCCATATTTGGTAAAATGTTTAGTCTTTGCTTAAAGGCCATTAGGTATGTTTTAGTTAAATTAATGTGTAAGTTATTATATTCAAGCCAATTAATAATTAATGTTAATGTATTGTTGATCTCAGGTTCTATATTAGTCAAACGGTTATTAGTAAATAAAATCGTGCTATCGTCAGCAAATAATGTCATATAGTTATTAGTGATATTAGGAAGGTCATTAATATATATAATAAAAAGTAATGGTCCCAGTACACTTCCCTGGGGAACGCCATAACTTACTGTCCTAAGCTCTGAAGTATATGTTGTATCACAGAGTGTTCGCGGACATACTCTGGTTATTTGTGTAATTTGCTGCCTATTACTTAAATACGACTTAATAAGGTTATTGGCATTCCCTCTTACACCATATCTCTCCAACTTGTCAAGAAGTATGTTATGGTCAACATGGTCAAATGCCTTAGTCATATCCATGTAGAGACCAATGGCAGTTTGCCTTTTATCAACGTTTGTCACTACTCTGTAAAGGAAGTCATAAACAGCCATATTAATTGACTTTTTCTTACGAAATCCATATTGACGATCTGTGAACAGATTGTAGCATTCAAAAAAGTTACTTAGTTTACTGTAAATAACCTTCTCAAATATTTTAGATATTACCGGAATCAGAGCCACAGGGCGATAATTATTAATATCTTCTCTATTGCCTTTCTTGAATAGAGGCTTTATTATCGATAACTTTAATTTATCCGAGAAAACGCCTTGTTCAATACACAGATTAATTACATGAGTATGGAGTGAGGAGCCACAATAATAGCAACTTCCTTAATAATTTTGGTGGATATTCCATCGTAGCCTACACTATTTGTGTTTTTAAGGGAGATAATAGTCTTTATGGTGTCAAAAGGAATAATCGGTGCAAAAAATATAGAATTAGTAGAAAAATTTATGTCCCTGTTATATATTTTACCAACACCACTATAATTGTCAATGTCAGTGCTTAAGTTATAATACATTTTACTTATACTACTAGAAGTGTTCAAAATATTATGATTCCCATTAAACTTAGTTATGTCATTATTATTATTAGTAATACCATTATAAATGTCAGTTTTAATATTAATATTTTTGATAATGTCAGTTTTATTACAATTACTATTTAATTTAACAATGTCAATAAAATAATTATTAAAAATATTCACAAGCTTATTAGGGTCAGAGATTTGTTCATTATTTAATACAAGTTTTTTGATACTATCTGGCGGTTCATTATTCTTTAGATTATTAATAATATTCCAAGTAGCTTTAGTTTTATTATTAGATTTTTTAATATAATAATCATTTTGAGCTTTTTGTGTCAGCCTTATAATTTTTTTAAAACGCTGAGCATAACTCTTGTACTTATTTTTACACACATCATTTTTAGTATGCCTGTATTGCCACAATAATGTCCTTTTTATTTTGTTGCATTTTTGGATACCCTTCGAAATCCATTTTGGTTTCTTATATGTGTAAACTCTGACTTTGTGGATTGGAAAGCACAAGTCATAGAATAAAATAAACAGGTCATAAAACAAATCGAAAGCAGTATTTGGATCATTACATTGCAGGGCATTTGCAAATGATAATGCTGCAATAGATTGCTTGAATTTATGAACATTTTCTATGCTGTAATCTCTAACTTTTACAAACCAGTACTTTAGTTTGCAATATTTATTTACTGTTACAATTTGTTTGTTTTTTAACAAAGTATATAATTTATAATAGGTATATATTTTAGTACTTAAATGTAACAATATAAATCCATCTTCTACACACAACATAATGTATTGTAAACATACCTAATTCTGTTGTTACTTATTCATAAAGGTAGATATCAATTAGTATTTAAGTAGGTATTATTGTGGTATGAAGCTTCTATTGCTTGTAGTTATTGAACTGCGATCCCACGATTTTAGGGACCCCTTTAATATATTTTATGGTCAAGTTATTCTCGCCACTGTCAGTCCGATGTTTTAGTTCTTCTTTGATATTTTTCAGTTTATCTTGTTGCTTTTGTGTTTGATCAGAGAATATTTTAATGGTGTCACTTTTTAGGAAATTTCTGTTGCGGAGTATGGCTTTCGCTGTCTCTTGTGACTTAAAGCACACCTTCATAAGGCGTATTTTGTCGGGTCTGTATATCCCAAGGCGGAAAGTTTTCGTTGGTTCAGCGCATTCAACATCGATCAATTTGGAAATTTTGATTACTTCACTTTTATCTAAATTCATCCTTTCTTCTCGCTCCTTTGACTCTGGCTCAGGTACTCCAACAATAATTATATTTTTGCTTCTCAGTTCTCTATCAGTTAGTTCGGCCATAATATCTTCATCTGAAGATAACGACGAAGATGCAGGGCTTATTTTTAGTAAGTTTACCTTGGATTCCAGAGCTTCAATTTTATTTTCAGTTGATAAATTCTTGTTGGACAGATTTGTTATATCTAATTTAATAGACTTCTGTTCTGAGGAGAGGCTGTCAGTCGTAGATTTTATGTTTGATAGGTTTTGTTTGATTGAAGTAATATCTTTGGACATATTGTCCATAGCATCTTTTTGGTTAGTAGTTAGTGTTACTAACATCGTCATCATCTGCGCCATCTGCTTTCGCATTTCAGATAATTCTGTCAGAACGATTTCATAGTCATCAGTAAATTTTCGCTTATTACGCAATGCTCCTCTGTAGGACTCAGGCATTTCTGAGAGTGGATTATTGCTTGTGAGATTGGGTTGCGAGTCACTACGCCCCACACCGAGGCCACTTCCGGTAGGTGAACGTGTTACACTCATGACCCTTGTCGTGCTTCCGTACCGGTTCGAAGTCGCGTTTGCTTGCGGTAAGTGAGACAAAAAAAATGAGCTTGTCTTTTTTCCGCGGAAGGGGTGCAGAGCTGTTACCTCGCCGATGTCCTTGGATGTTTGGTCGAATAACGTTGCAAAACACACGAAGGATCACACAATTCAAACACTTGGCTCGAGAGTTATAAGCTACAGATTAGAATGTACAAAAATTTGTAAGTTTTTAAAAATAATTATTGACACGTCTGCTTGGTACGAAGCCCATACTAATATCTTCCCACGACTGACTCTGCTAACGTTTTATTCCAGTAATAATACATTCCTTAAATAAGCTAGCAGCCAGGACTAACCTTATACCAATGAATCTTACAAACAAGTCCGGGTATAAACATCTTTTAATGTACATACATAAATACATACATAGAGACACGCCTTTTTCCCGAAAGCGTAGGCAGACTTAAATGGGCCTCTTTATAATGTGGGTTGAACCATAGAATACAAATAAAAGTCAAATATACCTACTTTGGTATCGGTCCATATCTCCCCCGTCTTGTACAGCTTGTCACCCTGAGAGCAGTATCCCTGGTTGAGCCTGAATATTGCGTTGTCTGAGAGCTGGTCCTCCAACGGGCCCGGAGTGAACTTGGCACTCAGCTCGTTGTCAGATGTTTCTGGGACAACAGGCAGGCATGATGTCGGCACGCTTATCTGGAACACGACATAAAATTATGTTAGAGTATTTTATAGACGGTAAATTTTATAGGTTCACTCAGGCAAACTGTATTCAAGTTTATTAGGATTGTCTTTTGCATTGACAACCAGTATTTTGAATTCAGTGCCGTTTTTACAATAGTATACCCAATGACATTTTAGATCTCAATGAAACCAAATTTAAGAAGTGTATTAAAGATAACTTAATCCAGAAAGCATATCATTGTATTAATGATTACTTGGTCGATAAAAACGCATGGTGTTTGCCAATCCATAGAGACTGGCAGACACCATAATGTGCTGACACTTCCTAACTTATTTGATATAGCTCTGTGAATCTGCAACTAAATTACATGTTAGTAAGTAAGTATATTAGTTCTTGAGAAGGCTTATTTACGGCCGCTTCATTATTATGACTTGTATAAAAGGTTTTTTTTTGTTTTGGCTCATCTTTAAAGAATTTTTAACTATCATTTTAATTTTAGATAAGTACCTATCTGACAAAGCCCCTATACAGCTGCAACTAAAGATGTACCACCTACCTGCCTAATTATATTTTTCTATGTATGTATTAGCAAATTGACGAAACTAAGTGTTCTCAAGGTCCCTATGGTTTAAAATAAATAAATATGAAATATGAAACCATTTTCAAATTCGGTCGAAAGAGATAGAACACGGTGGAACTATTCCAAGGATATTCCACTTTTATTAGTAGCACAGTTTATGATTGATACAACATACATACATAGACACACGCCTCTTTCCCCGAAGGGGTAGGCAGAGCCTCAATGGGCCTCTTTACACTATGCGTTGCACCATCGTGGAATATGAGACGTAACGAGTGGTGAGCTCATCGCCGCCATTGCTTCCCAGGACTGACTCGGCTAACGCTTTCTTCCAGTAATAACACATTCCTTAATAAGCTAGCAGCCAGGACAAATCTTATACCAACGAATCTTACTAACAAGTCCGGCTATTCATACGAACATATCTATAGTTTTTGTGAATTTAATATTTGATCAGAAGACTATCGTGCCAAGACTTATATGGGTAAAGATAACATAGTAATATTTCTTCTCAAATTAAGTACATACTATGCTACATACTATGACACATACTATACATACATATGACATATACATACTACTATACAACTATTAGCTATACAATAGTACCTGAACTTAAAATTGATAAGGGTACCTACCTACAGGCGTAATATAAGGTAACTTAATTAATTTTGTAGATAAGATAATGCACTCACTAAACTATGACAAGATAGACGAAAATAGTGCACTTATAGTGGATTACCCACTTGAAAATGCTCCTTACCTCTTCATTTTCCGCAACTTCGCAGCTTTAACAAAGAGTTAGTGTTATCATATCAGTTTATGCAGTCTTAAGCAATATTTGTTTAATATATTTGTAATCACATTCTCGAAAACGGCTCCATGAAATTTGGTATATTGAAAAAAGGTGGGCGAAAAATCGATCTGTTAGTCTCATCAAAAAAAGTTTTTCCACAAAAGTATTTTTTTTACGATTCGCAATTTCACAGAATATTGAATAGTTGTAGCTATTCCTCGGCGGAGAAAACAAATTCAAATTTCCAAATGACAATAGACCACCAATAGACGTACAGATTGTAAGGACACACTTACGAGTAGCGATACACTTATAGTAACACGATTTTACGCCGAGAAAATGCACCAGGTACTAAGAAAGATACGACGACCTCTGGGGCACGGCGGACGAGAAGCCGGCTTAGATGCGAGAGGTTAGGGGTTCGATTCCGCGGAACAAATGTTGATCTGCAAATGTTTGTTCTTGGTCTGGGTGTTGTGGTACCATGGTGTTCTTAGTTCCTCATACCACGACACAGGGAATCCTAGTGTGGGATCGACTATGTATGTGGCTGTTGGCTGTTTATGTTAATGTTATTGTAAGCAGACATACCTGTGGTACTCGCGTGCGCATCAGAACAGTGACGTTGTCATTGGACCTCAGCTCGAGATAGGCCGCTCCGATGTGCAAGGCCGCTAGCTCGGCTCCAGTAGGCTCCAGCACCCAGCCTTCTTCCGGCCCCAGTTCTCGCGCGCTGCCGTCGACTCCTGCACGCGCTTCCAGCCACCACGAGGAACGGGAGCGGGCGTTGCTGCCGATCACGACCGTCTGTGAATGTTGACAGTTTAATTGAGATCAGTTGAACCCATGACGCAAAAAGAGGGAAGTTAATTGGCAAAAAGTAGGTAAAAATAGAAATACCATTAATACTAATCACAAATTGAAATCCATTATTTATGCTTTGTTAGGGTTTCGTACCCAAAGGGTAAAGCGGGACCCTGTTACTAAGGCTCCGCTGTCCGTCTGTCTGTCTGTCCGTCGGTCACTAGGCTGTATCTCATGAACCGTGATACTTAGACATAGCAGTTGAAATTTTCACAGATTATGTATTTCTGTTGCCGCTATAACAACAAATCTGCTTGTTCCGGCATTCAAGTAGTATAAAAAAAAAACTAATAAAAAAGAATAAAAAATATATTTAAGGGGGTCCCATACAACAAACGTGATGTTTTTGCCGTTTTTATAGTTAATGGTACGGAACCCTTCGTGCGCGAGTCCGACTCGCAGTTGGCCGGTTTTATTTATTATTTGAATGCAGCTTCTGCTGCGATGGTTCTTAGACATGTTTTATCAAAATGGGTTCAGCATTTTAATTGTGTTTTTTTTTTAAATATTTACGAAATCAGCTTATTCACAGTTTTTTTAGTGATTTTTAAGAACAGACCAAAAACTTCAACAGACCGAACTAGCTGCAGCTGTGTGGTATTAGGCCAGACGCGTTAGGCCAACTGGGACGCGTTAGGTCTGAAAACTCTTATTTCGGCATGCTCGATTTTCTGTGGTTACTGGACCGATGGCATTGGTGGAAAAGGTGACAAGTCATTGCTCAAAATAATAATACGTACCCTGCCTATGCATTCATCTTAAACAGAAAACTCCACTTCGCGATTAACTAGCAGAGGCAGATCTAGAAAAGGTCTCCCTCCTGAAAGGGGTGATTATACCCATTAAAAACTGAGAAAAGTTGTTCCCTATTGTGAGTAGAATGTCCGCCTTTCGGGATGACATACATATTGCGATAAGACCGCCCATTGTACATTTAGTTTTTTTATTTAATTGTTATGTGTTGATTTTAACTAGTTTGTTATGTGTTAGGTGTGCAATAAAGTATTTTCATTCATTCATTCCGTAAAACCCCGTAGTAACTACCTACCTCCGGAATATCAAAATATTCAAACTCTAATCACACCTTTTTGTTAGTAGTAGAGCTTTTTGTGAAAAAGTTCGTCCGGGGAAGAACTACCCCCATACCTATTTCTGCTGCAAAGCAGTAGTGCTCGCATTGCTGTGTTCCGGTTTGAAGGGTATGGGTGCCGGTGAAATTACAAGCACATGAGACTTCCATCTTTATGTCTCAGGGTGGCGGGCGCAGTGCAATGCCACATAGGTTGCGTTCTAGGGGACGTGACCTATGAGATAATGCACTGTTCATAGGCAGAGGGTACCGCTTAACATCAGGTGGGCCATCTGCATGATCCGTCATACCAAGTTGCATAATAAAAAAAAAACCATCTCTACCAAATTACCAGTATAACCTCAAACACTTACCTCATAGTAGAATCCACATAAAGAGTCGACAGAGACCCAGGCCAGTCCAGCCATAGTAGTGGGCAGTCGAACCTGGCTGGTCCTTTTAAGGAGAGCTGGTCCAGATCCCGCGGCGTCTGGCAGCATCCTTGAAGTTAGTCTTCCTCGGAGGGCTGGTGGACCTGGAAAACGATTTCAGTTTGTAATCATGAATAATATGACCTTAACGTTATCTATTACGTTAATGCTTGTCAAAAGCAGATGGAAAATAGATAAGGTAATCTTTATTATGATACTAGCGACTCGCCCCGGCTTCGCACGGGTAGCCCCCGGTGAAAAACAGCCCCTCCCCCCCTATATGCTTCTCCTGGTTCTAAGGTACCTCCCCACCAATTTTCAGCCAAATCGGTTCAGCCGTTCTTGAGTTATAAGTGGTGACACCAACACGACTATGTTTTATATATATAGATACGATAAATGGTTTTTACTTAGGAAAGATGACTTTCCAAGCCATATCACACTAATATTATAAAGGCGAAAGTTTGTGTGTGTGTTTGTTACTTCTTCACACTGAAACGACTGGACGGATTTGCATGAAATTTGGAATGGAGATAACTGGACTCCCGGAATAACACATAGGCATATTTTTATCCCGATATTCCCACGGAATCGAGACTTACGCGGGTGAAACCGCGGGGCGTTGCTAGTAATAAATATAATTATATAAATATGATTATATACTAATTATCCTTAAACAAACTTTGACTTTTGTCGTTTTGGGCACACAGGAAAAAATACCGTTATGGATAATGAAGCAAAGTCGCAAATGGCAAAAAGGTATTCGAGACATTAGTGTACGGACCAGATAGAGATGTTCGTTGATGACCTTTGACTTTACTAGTAGTTTTTAGACGTCCTTTGTAATTTCTGCACACTTTTATGGCGCAACTCGTCATTGCAGACACAAATTACAATGAATGATGCGACCGTTCGCCTTATCGAGATAATTGACACTAAGAGGCGGGGAGCGACTTATTAGCTAACAGTTAGCTGATATTTATTTCGACGCATTTTTGACATGAATCACTACCTAGTCTATCAAAACAAATATCTTTATTTCAGGCTTATTGGAAAATGTACAAAAACCTAAACAATAAGCCCATAGCAACATAAATACCTTAAAAACTAACATACATATAAAAAAACACTTTAGACTCGCACACGTTTAGACGGCGACGCATGACGCACCTGCGCGGTGTCTCGTGTTAGGCGTCCGAAGAACCTCCTGAACTTGACAAAAAATAATTAAAGGTTCTTACCCGTGTCAGCCCCAATATGCACTGCCAGCTGGTCTTCGTATAGAGGTTGGAAGATCCTCGCACTGGGTCGGGCCAAGACGCCCGTGCGAGTATCAAGGATTTCTACTTGGGAATGCCTTTTGCCTTGCTCCTCGACAAGGGTAATCTTGGGATCTGTCGCGCCCAAATTATCTATCTGAAAAATAGAAACAATTGACATTATTATAAAAATAAATAAAAACCTTAAGCGCAAATAAAATCTAAAATTATAATATATATGACAGCAAGTTTGTACAAAATTAAAAACTCCTTATTATCTTCAGTGTTCGATTCAAATTAGTAAAAGGAGCACTAAATCCTCAATCACACGTAGCGATTTATAGCTGCTATTTTTTCCGGCTATAGTTTAGCTTCGTGTGACCTTGCACGCGATAAAAATCGCCGACCGAAAAACAGCCGCTATAACATTGAGCAAGTAATTGTTTTTCGCTCGCGATAAATAGCTACGTGTGGCAGGGTAAAATTAGCGCGAGTAGACATTCCTTTAACACGTCAATGTTTCAAAGCTGTCTTGTGTTGTTTTAATTTGCCAAAATACAAGTTTTATAAAATTAGTTTCGTAAATAGGGTAGCATGAAATGCTAGCACAAATGACAAATTATTGTTATTTATTGTTTGTTTTTTGTTATCTTACGACGCGACGAAGTACGACAGACAACATTTCTACTACACGGCACCAATCGAATACGGTTTTTAGCTGCTATAAATAGCATGTAGTCGACAGTAGGTGTAGACGGTCACAGGGTAGCGGCGAATTATAGCTGCTAGTAATCTCCAACGGGAAATAGCAGCTATAAATCGCTACGTGTGACTGAGGCTTTAGGGACGTACGCGTCTAGCACGCGTAATGAATGTAGAGTCCCGAAGCTAATCACTCTATTCATGACTAGATGTCACCACAGTAAAAAGTAGAACGCGCTATCAGCTGTTATACACAACAAAAAACAAACGAAACAAATGCGACAAATGTTTGCATGATCCGCAAATATTTGTTCCGGGTCTGGGTGTTGTAGTACCATGGTTCTTTCTGATACCCACAATAGTGGGGAATCCTAGTCCACACTAAGATTCCCCACTATTGTGGGGAACAACAAGACCCGGAACAAATATTTGCAGATCATGCAAACATATGTCGCATTTGTTTCGTTTGTTTTTTGTTGTGTATAACAGCTGATAGCGCGTTCTAATTGCTCCCGATCCTACGATCGGGACTATGTATGTGACTGAAATAACATAACAAAATATAACACCCAATATGTGTTATATTTTGTTATGTTATTTCAGGAATTAAAATTATCAGTCTATTGGTGTACTAACTTCGATACATTTGAGGGACAATTGTAACTCCCAATGAACTGTATACAAATTACCTGTATGTCATATACAAGCGATCCTTCCTTGTCGATGTAAAGTAACGCCAACCCTTCAGGCGACACGCTAGCCGGCGCTCTCTCCGCTACCAAAGGTGCATGGAACAGCTCACACGCAGCCTTTTGCCGCACACTGCCCACTATCCTCCTGTCTGGTGCGCCTACTGCTTCTATGGTCAGCAGCAATCGACCTCGGGCTAAGGAGCGGAGTTCAGCGGCAGACACAGCAATGGTAACTTCTACAATGTTGGTATGGTAGTCTGGTTTTGCTACTTTCTGCACCTGCAAGAGTAGAGTTCCTTTATTTCTTTGGTTAAAACTAGACTTAGTATCCCACGAATTAATCAATCAATTATTTATATTGCGAAATATGGGTACATAAGATGATACAGGTAATATAGATAAAAACGTACAGGCCATGATCAGCTTTAAGTACAACATGCAAAGTCAAGAGGCTGTCACGAATAGCCTTTTTTTTTAATAAAAAAAAATGAAGTTTATAGGTATATTGTTATTCCAAATTTTCGTTCACTTTTCGTTGCGCGAGCGCTATTCTGTCACATTCTAACTTACCTGAACTTTACTGAGTTAGATAATGGCGGAGTTTAGCTGTTGTCTGCCTATTAATTATGTTTTTAATTTTCCATAGTAATTAAAACAGCTATGTAATTAGACAGGAAATATTAAACCTTATTTGCTTATTCTCTATTGCAATTCAATTCAAAGTATAGTTTAGCTTGTTTGTATGTATGTAAGTAGGTACGTAACGAGGGGTTCAACTCTGTCAAGTTGTAGCAATTAGTCAACAATGCTTCATTAAAGACAGTTGAATTAGAGCTGTAAAACAATTTCGATCAAGCCCAAAATTATAGGTGCATGTCCAACATATTGTAGGGTTTCGTGCGTTGAGTTATTATGTACTAACGTACTACATAATAACTCTATGGTTTCGTATAAAATAAGTAATTAGTACAGTGCATCTAAAGTTACCTGATCAATGATAGTTTGATTTTTGTCAGGCAATGTCAGCACTATCTTCACCAAATGAGAAGCTGATGCGCCTTTCGGGAACACTCCGTTGAACACCAAAGCTAGATGAAGGCCCGGTGTAGCCCCGGTGACTCCTGTGATAATAGCAGTGCCACCCCACCAGCCATCTTCGTGGTCCATTGCTCCGTAATCTCGACAGGCTCCTTGGCCAAACGAAGGCGGAGGGTGTTCTGGCTCCAATAGCGTCGTGAACATTTCCGATGTCAACGCAGGATATCTAAAATCAAAAATGTATGGATGAAGGAAAAATTGCTACGATTTCCTTACGACCAATACGAAAAGATCAAAAAGAGCTCAACGGACCAAATCGATTACGGATTATAATGGTCAATGAATAAAATGAATCATACAATGTGTATCGGTAATGATTACGACATCGCGGAATTATAAGAACTAATAAATTGAGTTTTCGCTTTGTACGATAAAGCCGACTTGCCTACATACGATGGTATTTTCCAAGAGTTATTTCTAATGAAACCGACTGATTTCCATTATTAATCACACGGTTAATTTAATTTACGATCCACAACGGATAGAGCTGCTCGACGTTTTCTTGGAATCAAATAAATGAAGGACTTTACCGAGCAATCTAATACGCCGTGTTTTAAATGCCTCAAATGGACTCGTACAAAAGTTGGCATAGTTCGCGAGTTGAATGCGAGAATATCGAATGTTCGTACCTACCTGTCGATTCGGCCACTAAGAGCGCTGTCGATGGAGCTATTCCGTTCGTCACCCCAAAGAAGTGCGACGTGCAACTCTCCATCTCGCAATAAACTCTTGTATTGCCGAGGCACGCGCCGCCAGACGCCGCATAACTGTAGAAAGGACATCATCAGATATTAAACTAAACATACACATCAAAAGCGAAGTTAAAAGGTTTACTTTAAACTACAATATGACAATATTCATTTCCGACAAGATACTCGTAGTAATGTAAAAAGGTACCTTATCAGTTTTTTCTTCATAGGTGGCATGAATTCCTGGGATTTTCTTGAGAGACTGTTCAAGGAGCACTCGTCCGACTTTATCAAGGAAGGCGAGTGCTCTCGGCTGCGTGCCTATAGACGGGCTCAGGATAACGGACCAGTAGAGATGTCGTCGGCGGAAGTTGAAGCGCGCTGTCGCTACCCCTGGGGCTACGGGCACTCCTGACATGTCGTCACGTCTGACGCAAAGCGGAGACCGGCCCGTTAAGAATGAAGCAAAATCTGTAACAAAATAATTCAAAATTTAAAAGGGTGTCAAGACTGTCAAGTTTTTCAAGTCCTTCAATTCACAAAACAAAACTAAGTTTCAACTTGGGCACAGCTTGCAAGTATGATTTGAATAGAGTTCAGATTACAAAAATATATAAATACCTATACCACAGATATAAGAATACTATACTAGTACCTATACGGTAGAACTAATAATCCAAACTCAAAGTAACTCCAAAATTGCAAGTAGCATAAAACAAATATTTACTGGCCCATTCAAACGCCACTAAAGACTGCTTGAGGCCATATTTTGCTGAAGATCTATTCTACTCACATCTCATATTGTGCTCTTCTTCTTCAGCAGTGATGACCATCGGGCTGTCTTCTTGTACGATATCTGGAGCTGCAACAAAGATAGAAAATATCAAAACAAGTCACCACGTGTGTGGCGCTCGGATGGTAACGGTTTGTTTACCTTAACATAATGGTAATTGATATTTTCTACTGTAGGTGCGCGGCTGACGGGTGCGGCGCCTAGATATCATGTTACCAGACCATTTGGTTAAGCAAAGCTACTTCGTTAACGACGTGATTTATCAATTACGCGTAGTTATGAGTGGGGTGGCCGCGGGCACATTTGGTATTAAATTGAATGTTAAAATATGCGTCTACATTGGAGTGCAATAAAACGACTTGTCTAGCCAGGGAAATGCGTTAACTGTCTGAATATTTAGATACAGAAATTACTGCTTTCCTATATCGTAAAAGCATACACTTTCTCCCGACGATGTAATGGCTCATAAAAAGCAGTAGTTCGATCAATTGGTCGCGGGTGACGTCCGAGTCTCCGGCGGTCGCCGGTTCGGGAGACTCCGACCCCTGCATTGTGGTTGATTGGATCAAATGTTATTCAATCGGATCGATACGGGCGTCTAGACGGCGACGGCAGAATTTGCGCTTTGCATAGCTTTCTTGTTGGGTCTGCTATGGACAGAAATAGAGAGAGCACTGACATTTTGCGCGACACTTTGATTGGTACTAGATTTTGTCTATGCGCTCGTTAAACGCTCGTAAACTACAATTAATCTGGCTCTGTAAATAATAATTAGATTCCACAGTTCCTTTGAACTCGACGTTCTAAATAGTTGAACATGCGCATAATGACATCACAGAAATAATAATAAAGATTAACACACGTATAAATATAGAAACTAACATTATTTAAGGTGTGAGTAGTTGTTGAACAGAAGGGACAGCATCTACAAATACTTTTCTGGCCATCCAAATTATGACGTATATTTTCAAGGGTAGTTTTTGCCAAATAACTTTAACTGAATTAATTTAGAAAAGGAACAATAATTTTGTTTTATCTAAATCTATTTCACGGTTATTCTTTTTATTGATTATATTGAAAAATCGGCTCTAAAATCAAAATGTCTTTTTGATACTGTGTCGAGGGCCCTCTGCAATAAATTACAATTGATTGGCACAATTCTCTAAATTTTGGATAATAGTACAGAGTAGGTATGGTATACTTTTTCAATCGTTATTCATGTGCATGCTTGAATTAATGATACAAACATAGACACACGCCTTTTTCCCGAAATGGTAGGCCTTTTCACCGTGGGTTGAACCATCGTGGGAAATTGTTGTGCTTTTACCTTTTTTAGTGTTATCAATATCTTACAAGTTCCAAGTAGTCATACACACATGTAGAACTTAACGGAATAATTTTTCCAACTAATCAAACATGTAGAACTACATGTATGACTAGATAGAACAAGCCATTTCAACAATCCCACTAATATCCCAGGGTGTTCTGGGTATTTTCTATGTATAATAAATAATATCTATCTTTGTAATATATTGTATTAAGTATATCAGTTGTCTAGTACCCATAACACAAGCTCTGCTTAGCTTGGGGCTAGATAATGTTGTGTGAACTGTCCAACATTATTTATTATTGTTATTATCATAAATTACAGTTACGATATTTGGATGTTTATATTGTATGTTAGTATGTTTGTTACTAAATCACACCGAAACGGCTGAAACTATTTTGATGAAATTTGGTACACAGATAGGTTATGACCTGGGTTGAGCTTAGGCCAGATTCAGCTTGGTAAAAAGCGAGCGAAGCCGCGGGTTGACACTAGTTATCCATCGTTCGTTATTCAATTATTCGTTTAAATTTTTTGTTCAATTTAATAAAAAAAAATTTAGAAAAATATATCTTAGGTATATGCTTTATTTACAGATTAATTTCCTAAAAACTATGTACTTTAGCACAAGTGCACCTGAATACCAATCCCAAAGATCATAAATACGGCCCTGGGTGGCTACTAAGTTGAATGATATGATAAACAAGTCACAATCATCGCAAACAGCAGGCATGAGGAGCTATTTACGCGTCTAGCTGAAGATAGTAATCTGGCACGGCCCGGCGCCGGTATTCATAATTCACTCTGTAAATTCATTACATACCCGAGACAGCCCTAAATTTATTTGCAAATGGCGCCAACGCGATGAGTACTTCTAGAATACTTACAAGCACAACAAAGAGATGATCCTACAAATATATCGCTTTTTATAGGGTTGACACGAATTAGCATGATACTTCAGCAAAATTGTTGCTGGAAAAATAAATCCTAATACGACCGCAGAGAGCATCTACGTAAATCCATAAATATAAACGTCAAAAGTATTCGATCATCATTTGTGATCTAAACCGTCATGCCGTGGAATAAACTACTTCATCTCCTCCCATAGATGTCATGTGTTATGGTAGCTGCATCCACCCGAGTACTAAATACCAATACTACGGTCACCAATTCGCCTGCCAAGCGCGGTGATAATGGCAAACCCCCATGGTATGCTTGGGGGAGCCCTCGTCCAGTAGTCAACGTCTATCGGTTGGTAGTGTTAATATGTAAACTCGAAATTTTACAAGTTACTTGATTCATAAAGTTTTGGTTGAGACTGAATATATATATAAGGAATGCTTCATAAACGAAAACTGTTGATAAGAAGAAGTTAAAATGGGATCAATCAATAGCGCATCATTTGGCAGCCCTATAAGAGGTCCACGGTACTCGCACAAACGGCATCAAGCACCACACGTCGTGTCTGCAGAGTATGAATATTTATGCGCCTGCGCATACATCGAGTAAGTACAGAGAAGCGCGCGACTTTGGCGTCTCAACGACCGGCACCCCTCATTAATGCCGTTTAGCGTAAATTTAAACTTTTGAAAGCAGCCTCGGGAGTACGTGACGAGGCTGGAGCCGTAACCGCTTAATTTTTAGTCTAGTCGTGTCTTAACTCTTTAGGCCTCTCAGGACGCGGCGAGTTTTCCAATCGCGTGACGTAAGCAGGCGCCACTTCGACGACGCTCGATATATCCAGTACTATTACAGAGATTACAAATGGTTTACATCTAGCTTTTACAACATTCAACAGTACGTACATTAAGACCTAATGAACCGATGCAAATCATAAACGAGAATTATAAATTCGCTTAGAGCCTTGAATTTTCAATTAGTGCTCTACTTTAGGGTGAGATGGTATTCCGTGGTCAGATCAGCTTTGTTAGATTGATCTGATACAAGAATTGTCCGTGATCAGATCGATTGTCCATCTCTAGTCACTTGATAGGTTGTTGTGTCAACAATCATAGCTGCTGTGACGACAGCAGGCATTGTAAGGTGAGGCTAAAAACAGAGTAGCTGAGCCCTCGACCTTAGGCGTAACTACCTAATATGACCTTATAACTCTCACTTTTGTACATACATACATATGTTGTATGTAAGTGAATAAATTATATTTATTTTTATTTTACAGTTTTCGTGTAACGATGAGACCACGGATATAGGATCACGCATACTTTAGAAGGTACTTTCTTTTGCTAAATTATTGAAATAAGCTCCTCGAAAACAGCTATAATTTAAACTAAATTGTTACAAAACAACAGTCTCATATCCAAGAGTGAAAGCTGCATTACTGAAATGAGAAATGATAATTTGCCTAATCCAGGCTTAGCTCGATAAATCACAAATGCACCTAATTATCCAAGCTGAGTCCACCAGCAACAAAATGAACACAGTCCTACCCAATTTGCGAGATTTACTGTCTCGACTTACAACACAATACAATTTGAGAATAGAATAACATGGTTCGTAGACACAAACATTTCTGCGCTGGCGCCACAGACCATGGCAAAATGGATTTAACTAACAGACGAATCAGTCACTCGATTGACAAGACAGCAGTCAGCGCGGTCAGTCCAGTATAAAGTGGTTCAATCGTCACTGATTGCACAATCGGTCGAGCCAATAAACAGCATTTTAAGACAACTTAGTGTTCCTAAGGCTCTGCATATTTATGAGACGTTAAACGGAGGATTAGATAAATAGCACGAATACTTGCATAGATAAGCCTTGACCAGTATTTCTCTCGCAAGTCAGTTTATGATTATAGTGAACTGTATTGACCACACGCTGCGGAGGGCTCCCAATCAGATTCCCAAACTACTTTTACTCCGTGCCCAAACTAGCCTTGGATTGGAACCTTCAGGGTTTCAAAAGGTAGCGTGGTGGAGATGGTCAGTTCTGACGGAGAGCAAGGACGTCGATAAAACGTGGGGTGAAGTCACGGAGTAAGGTAACCTAACGAATTGAAACGTAAGCTCAAGACAGAACGTGATGGAAGATCTCTGTGGATGCCCTTTGACTCACCTGGGGGTCATAGGACCTTAAGTCAAGTAAATCAAGTATTTCGATCTTGATTTACTGTAGCGGAACAGCAACTTTGGATTCCTTGATTTATTTTCGACAGTGTTGATCAATTTACAACATTGGTGGTTCAGTGGTAAGTGGGAGATTGTAAATATTTATCACCTCAGTCGGAGAAGTCACGGTAATTTTCAACATCGTAAGTAACACTGCAGCTCTATTAGCGACGACTTGATGTAATAATGTTAACACCGCTGAAAGGCCAAAGTAACTGTTTCATATGTCTGCTTGTTTTCCGGCAGATTGTACCACCAATTCTGGCAATGTCGCTTAGAAAATGCACGGTGTAAGCTGGCTTAAAATTTATAGATCTCTTTAGACTTTGTAAGGGATACCGGAATAGCCGGTCGTCAAATTAAATTTAAGACTGCGTAAAGATCAAATATATACCGGAATCGTGTTGCTATGAGTACCTTTTCGTTTACAATTTAAATACTGGTGAGACAGACATCTACCTTGACCTCGCCGTGTGTAAAAATGTGAATTTCAGCTAATGTCGCGCTGGCGTCGGCGCCGATGCTGAACAAATAACGACGCGTCTGGTGACGCAACAAACGCATACTGTAAAGCACAATATACACTGGGTTAGTTTTTTTTAACTGATGTCAAGTGGTTACCCCTGCCTATAACAATGCATTACATCACAGGTCACGTTCACCTAGGACGCGCCCTATCCGGTAGTATACTACAGTCGCCACCCTTAGAGATTAGTCTCATGTGCGTGAAATTCCACCGGCACCCATATTCTTCAAACCGGAATACAGCAATGCGAACATTACTGCTTTGTAGCAGAAATAGTTATGGTGGTAGTCTTCCCCGAACGAACTCGTTCAAAATAAATCTATAGTGTAATGTAATATAATGTGTTAATGTAGCAGTTAAATTTTCAGCATATTTTTCTTTTCGTGGTTTTAGGAACTTCTTTACCGTTTTAGGTTTTTTAAAAACCGGTTTCGCTAACCTCGTTGTTTATGCGTCTATCTGACTGACCATAAGTCAGTGTGTGTTTTTGCGAAAATCTATTCAAGGTAACAGAACTTGATACTTTCTAATAATGGGGTCCTAAGGAGTTAATCCAAGGAGAAAATTAATAGTCAAATCTAAATATACCATCCCTCAACAAAGAAAATAAAAAAAATAAAAAAACTTATTGTAAAACCCTGTATCGATCAGTTCACTTCTTGGTATTTTTCAGCTGATACCTGGACTGAACACAATTAGATCATAACCCACGTTAATTTAAACAGTCCTTAAATCTGCTATCTACCATCTCAACATCAAACTGACAGAATCTGTAACTATGCCAGCAGTATTTATATTTTAAGATTTTCCTGAATTTTTGCCATAACTCATTACATAACTGATAGTAGTAATCAATAGTTCGTTTGTAGGTGCTCGACCTAATTTACCATTAACCTACATGTTGGCCACATAGATAACATTGATATATCGTGCCATTGTCTTTCTGAGTGTGGTTTTCTTATCTACAGTTACCTGAGTGAAGACAAAATTAACAGAAATATTATTTTCAAGAATGAAAAAAATACTATAAATTACTTTTCACACCACTTGCTCGACAATGGCCAATTATCATGCAACCTCGATGTAAAGTAAAGCATTATCTCCCAAGGGATATAAAGTTGTATGAAACTCCCTACGGAATAAAGTGATCTGAATTTGGAACGTCAAATTCGTGTGAAACTCGTGGAAAACTCTAAGTAAAAAAAGCACATATGGCATTGTAAAGAGGTTTGTTTGAAAATTGAAATGGCCACCATTACAGAACTCAAAAAAAAATGTTTACAATTTACAACAAAGAACACAGACCAAGAGTGCACCAACAAAGAATGTGAAACAAAAGACGGTGTTTGGAGCTGTGATTTTCAGTGATTTTTTATTGTCTCGCAAAAGGTGTGAAAAATAGAGTCTGCTCCTCTGCAATAAAGCCTGTCTTCGTCTTAGGTAGCTTGAACCCCTCGCTTCATTCGGACTCCATATAACTCTCTCGCTACGCTCGAGCTACGAAGTAAGTGTTCAACATTCCAGTAACACTAAGTTCTCATTAAATGTAGCAGGTTGAAGAAGCTCTTAAAATGATTGGTATATCTTGTCTAATTAATAAAAGTATCAGACTGAAGGAAATGCGGACGAAGATGGTGCAAGACGCGATAGCTGCGTGCAAGTATTCCGCAAGGACGCGGCGGGCGCTAGGACGCAACCGAGCTCGGCCCTAATTCCGAATTCCCGCAACGGCAGGCGGCATGTTCGTAGTCGGCTCTGTGGTAATTTATAGGTTATATTCGTAATGATTGTGGCAAAGAATGTTTATGGCACAAGGCGCGGTCTTATTGTTGTCGATAGGCACGCCAGCCGTGGTGCGTGCCCACACACATGCCCGTATAACTGTCGCACATTGTGAGAATGCAACGAGTGTTGGCTTCGATTCGGCGTCGATTTCCATAAAATATAATTCTGCTAAGATGCTCTGAGTGGATTCCTCATAAACAAATATTTAGGGAGGTTTTTAATATAATATAATATAATTCATTTATTAAATCAGACATTATTAGGTCCATTATTTGTTAGTTTATTCTTAAAAACTATGTTTCGAAATACATTAGTTATAGCTATAAGTTAAGGTGAAAACTCTCATAAGAAACCCGACCAAACAGACTCCAGCGAGACTACCTACCTGATCAGGACCCGGATAAAAGCCTTCATTACTGGCAGGTTATACCGATCGGGAATGAGCTGCAGGATGCCGTTGAAAGTGCTCCGCACTCTGCTGAGCAATGAGGCAGTTTTCTTACGGATGATGGCGTGGAAACCATCAATCCGAGCCTCCGCAAAAATCGCCGATGCACTGCAGAAGCGAGGAAGTCCCATCAGCATCCTAAAACCATTATTATATTGGACGCGCAGGGCACTAAGCGACTTCCGCGTATGAACCACCAGCTACTCGTGTAGAAAGATTGGCAGTAGGCTTTGAAGAGAGTTATTTTCACTTAATGTTCGAATTGCGAAAGAGAACAAACGTGAACTCGAAATACGAACAGTTACATTAATATAAGCCGGTGCGCGGCACCCCGGTCGCACTTCCTCATGCAGTGTGTACGGAGTGTAATTTCTGAGTGAACGAAAACTGTTTGTATGTAGATACAGTTGGAAAATATTGGACGGGCAGAAATCGCTCCGTTCTCAACCGCAACTCCCATGTACGGCGCCAAACGAGGTATTGTACCGCTCGCTGTATTTCTTGCGGCGCCTATACATGACCGGTTACGGAAAACTGTTTACCCAAAAAAGTAGAACAGCAAACCACGTTCTCGCGCTGTTTACAAGACGCGCAACACTCGGCCGCATTGTCCTGCCTGAGGTGAAACGATCCCGATTTGCATTTAACGCCTACAGCCTTGCTCGCGCGCCTTTGAGACAACCAAGTTTTGCATTTCTCTTACAATCAACTGTTTACACCTACCTCTCTTATTTCCTTTAATTTAACATACAGTAACAATGATCAATTCTTACATTAACTATCGAAAAATGAATAATTCAGTCCTAATGTCTGCTGATTCAAGTTTTCCAATAGCTAATTCGTCTAATCGCGCAGTTCAAGTGCAGGTAATGAGGCTCACGCCACTGTCGCAAACGGACACCTCTGGATTTTCTTCGTCACGTTCCGAGTTAAACGGGCATGAAATTATGTTTGTTCTTTTAACTAAACAAATACCGTGATGAGATCGTTGTTTGAGCACCAGAAATTCTCTGCCACTTATAATGTTTGTTGTTCAACTGATTGCGCAGCGTTTTACGAATGTTTGTTTTCAAGACCCATTATATAAATCGCATTATTTATTACTTCAGTTAAGGATAAATAAAATTCAAACTCAAATAATGCGACTCTTTAAAAAGAATCTTCACATTCGCGTATTACATACCATTAATCTATATTCTCAACTGTTTGATATGACGGCGGGGATGGAGCTCGTTGATGGAATTTAATTGTAATTGGAACGAGCTTATTGGCGAACGACGCCGTATTGTGCTCAACAGAACGACGCGTACGCAACTTTGTTTTTTTTTAATAAAACTTGAAAAATGGAATTGTAAATCATCAAGCGAGATTCATAGCAGCACTATCGGTGATACTGCTGACGGAAATGAAACAGATGGGACCCCTATTCCAAGTTATAAAAGAAAACTGAATTGTTTGGCTAGATTTTAACTTTTCATGTTCCAAATAAGTTATACTACCAAGCTGTTATGTAAAGCGTCTAACCGTTTTTAAATTCAGCTTATCCGCGTATATATTAATGTTATTTTGTATTCGATCAGTTCACCGATTAAAATATAAATTTTATCACCTGGCCTGGCATCAGTACGTCACTGTATTATCATCGATGTCTTAAAGTACTAAACATTAACGATTATAGTATTTCATAAACATGTCTTCATTTTACTTTATAACAGCTATTTTGCACAATACATTTGCATGTGTGTAAGCAAAAGATGTAGGTATGCAGCATCAAAGGATTATATCATTTTATTGGCTATCATTCAAAATGCATGCATGACTGACTACGTATTTAGAACCAGAAATAAGTAGGTATGTACTAGGTGCATACAACACTGGTTTAAAATCATCAGGTGGGCCATCTGCTTGTTCCGTCATTCAAGTAGTATAAAAAATAAAAAACCTTTATTTGTAGTGAATTATATAAAATAAGTGGGTGGCTTACTACGTTTTATTTCAGAAAAAGGTTCAGAGCATAAATCATGAGCACCGAATAAAATATTTTATGTTAATATTATTATTACTCAATTAGGACTACTTAAGGTAAATATCATTAAACATATGATTTCATGTTTATCATGAGCATTTCATAGTCACGATTTTAAAACTTTGTATAAAGTACAATCTTCAAAAAGGTACCTACATTAAAAGGTTCAGAAGGTTTCATCCCTACCACTCGGTCTCTTTATGCTGAGATATCATTCTAGAAAACAGAGTTTATTTTCATAATCATTTCACTTTGTACGAGTAGCAGTTTGTCAGCTCGATTTGAGTCCTAACCTAAATATTTGGTTGTTCCGTACTTAGGAGTCACTAAGAACCGAACAGCAATATTTTAGAATTTTCAAGGAATTTTATTATTGTATTGATATTGATTGAGTAATATATCAAACATATATATACCTCTGTTCACCTAGAATTATCGGAATATTTCCATAAAGCATGATACATCATTTTTTTTAAAAATTAATCTTGTCTATTGTGACCAGCCTAAGAATAGACTCACAGATGAGGGAAATAGGCTCACAGATGAGGGAAATCACGAGGCGTATACAACTAGGGTGGGGTGCTTTTGGTAAGTTGGAAGACGTTTTTAAATCGAAAATCCCTCAATGTCTTATATAAGACCAAGACATTCAACCAATGTGTTCTGCCCATTCTCACTTATCGAGCCGAAACATGGCCACTCACAAATGAACTCGTATATACTATAAGAGTTGCTCAAAAAGCCATGGAGCGGGCCATGCTAGGTATCCACCTCGTGGACCGTATACCAAACTTCGAGATTCGACGCTGGACTAAGGTCGAGGATGTAGGTATACGGATTGCGAGGCTCAAGTGGAGATGGGCGGGACACTTGGTTAGGCGAGAGGATTACCGATGGACCAAAGCAGTCACCGAATGGAGGCCGAGAGATATGCGGCGGCCTCTATAGGCAGACCACCTGCCCGATGGTCAGACGATATTGTGCAGGCAGTAGGAGAGCAGTGGATCCGGCTGGTACAAGATCGCCAGGAGTGGCGTTCTAGAGAAGAGGCCTTTACTCAGCAGTGGGTGTTACCGGCTGAATAGATAGATAGATAGATAGATTAGAATAGACACCTCCATCTCCTCCCGTGGATGTCGTAAAAGCCGACTTAGGGATTGATAAGATTCGTTGGTATAAGATTTGTCCTGGTTGCTAGCTTATTATAGAATGTATGTGTTGTCACGTCTATATTCCACGATGGTGCAAACCACTGTGTAGAGGTCTATTGAGGCTCTATGTATGTATGGAACAAAGTTCTTTCAGCATTCAACATTAGTCGACGGTCAATCAAATGACTACTGCGGTACCTAATAGGTATAGTATTATTTTATCTGTGCTAATAGTGACTAATGCAGTAAGTACTCACTCAAGATTGACTGCTCGTGTTCAATCTAAATCTACCATGTAATTGATGATGAATGCAAATAAAAAATCACGACCACTCGAACAAAACAGAACGCATACCAATCTGATACTTCTGAATCATTCGAGCAAAAATGTCAGACGAGCCCACTAGACAAAGGTCACAAGATTAAAAACACCGCGGTCCATCAACAAGACAATGATTTCAAAACAAACACAATGGACTTTTGTTTTGCTTCATAAGATAAATATGTTACAGATTACGTACCTATTGTTCATTCAGTAAATGTGGTCTTTAGATCCGTATCAAGGAGGTACGATGGCTGTGATGAGATTGCCAAAATAGGGAAGCGTGATAATTCAGTTTGTCTTCTTTCGGTGTGAAAGTTGCTGGTAACAAAACTTATTTGAGGTGCATTAGCCTCTCTAAGCCTACCTTTTACTGAATAAAAATTGCTTATTAGGGCGTATTTTTATATTAGGTTTTTTGTAAGATAAAATTTCAAATAAAATCTATATATATAAAACAAAGTCGTGTTAGTTACACCACTTATAACTCAAGATCGGCTGGACCAATGTTAGTTATCTCTTTTTTGGTGGATTCTTCTCCGCTCTGAATAGCAGAATAAGTAATAAAATATCGGGGGGGTGGCTGTTTTTCACCGGGAGCTACCCGTGTGAAGCCGGGGCGAGTCGCTAGTGATTATTATAAATGTTCCGTTATAACATTTCAAATGTTACCAAAGCCCTGATAAAGTTTAGGAAAATACAGATTTTGAGCACCTACAAGTCAAATTGGTAATTAAAATAAAGTAATGTCATTTAACATGCTATACATAAGAGCTTTTTGAGATTACATTCGTAGTTCAGCGGTTTTCTTTGGGATGCGGAAAAATATGGAATCTCTCTGCGAGAGTGTGACACGCAGAAATATTCACAGTATGTTTTTACAGGGAACCCTGTCTTCCACGCTCGGTCGGCCGGATCGCACTGACGAAAATCGACACCAAATATGTACGCCGCGCGACATTCAGTTGCCGCGGGCCGAACACCGAGCCAAAGGTATCTATCGCTAGAGGTAAATTGCGCAATTACACAAAGAGTTATTGAGTTCGTATACTATAGTGACGTCACAAGTTATTAGTCATCGCATACAAGTGACCACGGGCACAGATAAAATAATACTATCACGGGTAATAAACGGTACTGGTCTTTTTTTTCTATCAAGATTAATCAGCTTTGATCTTGACTTCAGCCTAGCATCAATCTGCGAGTAGAAACCGTGCTCTGGTTGCACGATGGCATGAATGATGGCATTGTGTGCGGAAGCGGCCATCTGGCGCCTCTCTTCAGGCGCCATCTCTTAACCATGAAACATAGGATATGCAGGGTCAAAGATCTAGCATCGTGACCTTCATTTTAATGATACACTATTTGCCAAGACATCTTATCAAGAATACTAAACATTTCCAAAATGTAAATTATCATCTCGAATTTATTTAAACTACAAGTTTATTTTATTGCGGCAGTAAATTAATAAATCTGAATTTATAATATAGTAGTGTTAATATTTGGATATGATGTTTATGTCTCATTTACCTACCTATTTGTTGAAATATACTTCATTGCAAATATCTTCGAGTGTTTATGACATGAAGATACGAGCGATGGTTAAACACTAAACATGTAACGTGATTGTAACACTCGTTACGTAACACTGATTAGAGACACGATTATAGAAAAGTGTAACGCCCCTGATTGGTTTTAGAAAACATCCTTATCGCGCGGACAGGGCAGCGCAGATTACCCTAGAGTTTATCTGCGTGAAATACTAGAGCACGGATTGTTAAGGTTGCGCCAACACCAGGCAGAAATCTTTATACAAAAAAAAACGCCTCGCACCGCTCGAAAAAGCTGTTTTTATTGAATATCTCGTAAAGTATAGATAATCAGGTTAAGCTCTTATATACATAGATGTAGATGTTACAAAACCCGTACCAGTAATCCCTCGGCTTTGTTGTATTGATGGTATGTAACTAATTTTTAATCCAATAATATTTGCCATTTTAGGATCTTATAGGTAAATTACGAAAACATATTTTTTAAAGAAAATCTGAAATTAGGCTCTGTGCCTTTGTCACAAGCGCCACACTGAAGTTCGAATGAAATTGGTCTTTAAATCTACTACAATAAGATCGATATTTCTTTCAAAACGCATTGACCTCCTACTTTTGGGTTACCTGTCGCCTTAACTCATTTTTAATCTGTGCCTAAATTACCATATCTGTTACCGGTTACTTTTGTCTCAGTTTACGTAAAATTATTTAGGTACTGACTTAAATTTTAAAAAGGTTTATATTAGTAAGTTTTACTTCCTATATTTTCTGCGGCAGGTTTTAGAACTTGTTCACTAATGTATAGTAATAGTGTTTATATTACCGACATTTTAAAAGATAAATCCTAGTATCTACATGCAAGAGCAAGCATTTAACTCAAAGATATGGCCTCAAGTAGGGCAGAGGTGAGCCTGGTAATAGCAGGAATCAATTAATTAGCATGGAAATTAATTATAAAGGTGCTACAGAGATATTACAAAGCGAACGATTTATAGTTTCGATTAGGTCCGATGGAACCTATCTTGCAGGGCTCTAGTAACATAAAATGTTCAATACATTTAGTGTACTACTACAGACTAAAGTCAACTCCAAAAGACTGAAGCAGAATTTGCAAAAAGGGCTGCTTGAAAAAGCAAGAGAAAATATCAACCAATTTTTGTTGATATCCAGAATAACAACAAATTAATAAACAAGTCCGGGTAATAAGTAATAATACTTATAAATCCTTTTTTCTATGTTATTTTGTATGGTAAGAACTCAAGACTGGACTGGACAACGTCACACATAGACAGACAATACGCGTACGGAGCCGCAGGCAAAAGGCTAGTTATGGGATATATTAACAAATACCTTGGGCCTTTTGCAATAAAAACAAATAATTTTGACCCAAGATTTAAACTTCCAAGAATGAGCTAGTGAATGAAGCACCTACTAATGTTATGTTATCTCTGGAATGTCGTTAGGAAGTTACCGAGGATAGCGTATGACACGAAAATATTTAAAGAAAATGTCGTGTGAGTTATGGCTAATTCGTTTTAAATTGTTAAGACCGTAACCAGAACATAGTTACTTCTAATCGTGTGTCGAAATAAATAGGTACCTAGAACGCGAAATAGGTACCTACACAGTATTGTTTTAACTGCATTTGTAATTTTTAAAATACTGGCATTATGAAAAATTTGAGCATGCAGTAGTGTGTCCAGCCTAAGAAATTCCTTTCTGTCTGACCCGTGGACATCGTTAAAGCCGTTTTAGGGATTACCCGGACTTTTTAGTAACATTCGTTGGTATACGATTTGTCCATGTGTTATTTACTGGAAGGAAGCGTTAACCGAGTCAGTGGTGAGCAGCAATAGCGGCGATTAGCTCACCACTTGTCACGTCTATATTTCCACAGTGAAAAGAGGCACATTGAGGTTCTGCCTACTCTTTCGGCAAAAAAAGGTGTGTGTCTAATATAGATGTAGGGCACAAATAAAGTTTCCAGCACTTTCCGCAATATTTTAAAGATACCAAAACAAAGAATACATTGATACCCATAATCCTTGAATCCAAGAACGGGCACTTTCTCGTATATTCTGAGTTGAAAATGTAAACTAGCTATATTGGTAATTCGAACGATCTACAAGTCAATAAGCAGCGATACTGTGGGTACTTGTTAAGGATAAATCTCTCAACGGCTTCATTCATACCATAAAAAGAATAAAAACTAAAATGTTACTCATAGAGCTCATAGTTTTTAACGCACTATGTTTAAATGTTTACAAGTTCCACTCATCGGCCTTTCGCACTCTACTAACATAGTTCAATAAACATACACGTCATCGGCTTGTAGGTACTCGTAAGTACTTGAAAATTTTAGGCTAAAAATAATTTGTGTGACACACATTTAAAGTGCTCCTATTAAGGTAATACATAAATAAATACAAATAGGTAGGACCTCTTTGCTAAGAAGAACAAAATAGCCTAATGTTGTTACGAATTCAAGCACAGTCAAGTACAAATTTTTAATTATTGAGGCCTAACTCGGGGGATTTTGTGTTACCTACATGATATTCAATTAAAATGCATTATTTTGATGTACGCGTATCCGTTTTTGGATGAAGATTTTCCATTGCTATATATATAGACGTAGACCCGGCAGCTCTGACGAAGCCAAATTTCAACTTCCTAGCTTATACCGTTTACCTAATTGTAGTATTATTTATTCTGTAGTGTAACTATGATTTTTTGGATAGCCACCGCTACATTAAAGGATCCATGTGTTTAGCTTTCGGGTCAGGTAACACAGACGGACAAATGTTCAGTTTTTCTAAATTGAATACAGGGCACTAAAAATCACCTTTAATAAAGTTTGGTATTTTATCATTTCAGGAAGAAGATTAGCGGCTTATTTTTTGTGAAATAACGATTCTTACGCAAATCTCACTGCGACCTGATTCTCATAACCCAATTGCTGTGAGTCAGCCGACTGAGCCGATGCGATGGTGCACTTACTTTAAATTGGATAACGCGATGTTTATTGACTCTGTCGATGTGTTCCGATGAGGAATACCACGAGAAATGTTTGTTATGCTGAATACTACTGAGGTATTCAGAGCACGTAAACAGAAGCTCATGAAATTTTAAAATTCTACACAGATGTTGAACTGTTCGAGGACGTTAGGCTCTATTCACATTCATGTGGCGCTTTCAGATGCAGAGAAACCGGCGTTTGCAAGTTTCGCATCGTAAAATTACAGCGGAGTTACTGTCGTTGGCGCCACATTTCTATGAACAATGAAATGGTATGGAAATGGCGCCAAACCCTCAATCATAAGCTGCGCACGCGCGCGCCATAAAACTGCATGTATTAGCTTTTAGCCTCTACTTTTATGACATTGTCCAATTGTGTCACGTTCTGCATAATGACCAACGATCTTTGCTCATTTTACCCTCCACGTCATTTTAAGATTGCGAAGGGCAATAGTAGAACTTAACGGAAATAAATTCCGCCTAGTTTTATGTTGATACATTTATTTACAGAAAGAATAATACCACTAATACAGGCATGTAGGTACAAAATTTAAAAAAAACATGTGAATTTTAAGGAACATTTGCTTCCTGAAGACTGCTGCTAACGATCTAAAGGTAGCTCAACTGATACAAATCACTACCAGGCGGAAGCGTCCCTAAGATGCTGGCTGCATTTGCCACGCTGAATGACAATCCTAATGCGTTGAGCCAGATAAGAGCCAGCTCTCGGGTCACGCGTCGCTTAAACCAGACGCCCTGAAAGTATTTTGAAAATGCGAAGTTATATTAATTGAACAAGACGCAAAAAAGTTCCGGCTGGTTCTACTACACGGAAATAAGTGAAGTGCTCAAACAGCCGACGTTTGACTATTGGTTTTTGCACATTCTTTTTAAAGTTGAGCCTCTTAAATCACAGCAGGATGATATTATCAAAACAAAACCACAACCAAAAACGTTACGTTCGATCGTTTCAAAAGTTTCAACAGGAAGCTTGAATCACTTGAATCAGTTCATCTTAAGTATTTCAGACATAAATAGCGTACAAGTGAATGTTCTTGTCAGAGGTTTTGCCCACAAGTTGCCCATTTTCCTTGTAAAATTGATCCATATCAGCAGTTACAATGAAAAACAATTGAACTCTTACAATTGATGGTATCAGACCGTACCGTATGCTCCACTTTTTAGTAATTGATTAATTTATTTGTTGAATTATGCTCTATCAAAACATACCGATACGTTATGCTATTAAAATAGTACCTAATTTAGATTTACGAGCCAGTAGAAAATTCTTGATTATTTATTGATGATAATTTAAATTAAACTAGATATTTCTAACTCTAACTTAAGTTTCATAAAAATACTACTGACGTTGGGTGGTTACAACCATCGACGTAAATATTTTACTTTGGTCGAAGGTTACAACAGATATGAAATAAAATAACTCCAATCACAAATGATACATTTTCTAATAGTAACTCGACAAGAGTTAAATTCAGTCACTATATAACTCAGTAAAGTGCAGGTAAATTAGAAAGTGACGCACGCGCTGCGAAAAGTGACGAAAATCAGGAAAAACGGTATTTAAACAAATATTTGCTGCGTAATTAAAATTATAAATCGACCATGCCCTCTAGAATAAAATTATTTGTTACTATTATTAATTTTATCAATGTTAGTTGATTGGTAATAGAGATATTTACGTTATAAGCGCATTGTAGAGGTAAGTTCACGATTTTTTTTATCGAGAACATTTATCTAAATCTTGTTTTAGGCTTGATCATGCCCTTGGAAATATGATGAAGATTAACATAATATATAATTTGTTGTCTTAAACCGAGTATATTTTGCTAAAAATACGTTTAAAAAGCCGATTTGACTCTTGCAGCCTCTTAAGAAAATGCATCAAAGAAGGTTTCATTAGAGTTTTTATGATCCATCCTACAGATGTTTTCAATCATCTGGATTTTGATCAGATAACATCTACAATGGAAAGCAAAAAGTCTGTACACGATGGAATTAGGTTACCTGTTTCAAAATTGCCGCATTTCCTCGCATTCAGGTCAATCCTGATGCCGGGCAGAAAGTGATCTGAATTTCGATCAGGTGTGATCAAAATCCAGATGACGCAATTACTTACTGCCTTTCAACTACGTTTGAAAAGTCTCACCCTGCGTCGTCGTCGTTTCGTATGAGGTATTGCTGGCCTCTGGTGTCAGAGTTTGTCAAGCCGCCCGAGGGCCTCTGACATGGCTTATCGACTGCTATTAATCAATAACAGCCGGGACCGACAGTTTAACCCTGCTATTCTTTGTGATTGTAATTGTCTATAACATCCTGATCTCATCATTCGTTTGATCATATTTTTTTTAAAGTGCCTTTACTTTCGGTGTTATTTGAATTTCGTACAAGAAACGGCAAATGTTTTTTTTTTATACACGATTCGTAATAAATCTGTAGCAATATAATAAAATTGAAGTGTCTGTGTATGATTTCAAAATAAGTTCAAAATAAGTTCAAAATAAGTGAAAACTGCTATTTATAGGGTGCCTTAAAAAAATTAACCGTCTTTTTTAATTTTTTGTCTGTCTGTCTGAAAGTTTGTCTTGAATAGGCTCCGAAACAGCACAAAGGATTTCACTGGAAATTTTAAGGATGATAAAACAAGAATTTGAACTAGAGTTATCGTGTAAGTTCCATTTCGATATATTGCAGGGTTCAGAATATACGACTGCACCACGCGAACGAAGTCACGAGCACAGCTAGTTCATAATAAATGTATTCTAAAAACAAGTCAGTGTCTATCTTTCATCCCTTTATTTCTCAAATCACTGACGTGGGAAACCCACGTTTATAAATAACGGGGAGTAGGTTGGCAGTAACTTTGGTATCCACCCTATCTGAATTTTAGTAAAATTACAAGAAAAACCCCGACATCACTTGTTTTCAGAGAAAAATACACAGAGTTACATTATTGGCAACTGCAGATAACATTTCGTTAAATGATTCACGAGAAATACTTTCAAATCTTTATCATTATTATAGGTATCTATGCGACTGAAAGTAGATATTATCAGAAATTATTTTCAGAACAGATTCCTCTAAAAGTATATATATCGTTCGATACGCTCACAGAGTGAGCGTATCGAACGCACATAACGATCCATAGAATACCTACCCATTGGCAAAAATCGAGTTGAGTAATTCCATGTAGGGAAAGTCGGCGTTGTACGTAAAACTAATAATCTAGCTGCGAAGTGGCTAATCTGCGCAGCTCATGCAATCTACCGAATTTGCTTAAAGCAGGCCCCTGGCGCCAATCCACTTTCCGAATAGCCTTCGCGTCTCGACTGTGACCTTTTACGCACGCAATACACGCCTTACGGGCGGTAGTCCACTCCTAGCCCATAAACTTATCACGACATATATAGTGATAAATTATAAACAGAACATCGTATAAAACGGATTGATATCGGCAAAGGCGGAACCATAGAAATCTGAAGTAAAGAGAAATATTATCTGGGCTGTTTTGAAAACGACGTTGCCGTTTTTGCACAACTATTATTTTTAATATAAACTATTTTATATTACGTGTGTTATGTGATTCAAAGTACCCTGTATTTTATTTTTTTAGTTTAGATTTTTGCGACACAAGGCCACTAACCGGATAAATAGCATTGCCTATCGCTTTCCCAATTGTAGCTGCTGTCTTCTCGTTAAATAAAGGAAGTGGAAAATAACTGAAAAGTTATTTTCACAGAATTTCATGATAAAATGTAATTTTATCATCAAATTCTGTGTTTGATTTTATGATAAATACTTGCCATTAAACCTACTATAGACCGTGAGTGGCGACATGCGGCACGCATCCTCACCAATTCCTTTGATCATTTCTTACTTAGATTTCTATGGGCGGTACCGTATTTTGATTTTGTTTTAGAAACAGTGGAACAAAGCTTAATTGAAAATTCTTAGGACAAAAAGCACTCAAAATACCAGGCAAGAACTTATTGAGGTTTTGTTCAACTAAACATGTTTTTTTTGTGAACGTAGGTTAAGCTAACCTACAGACAGATTACATTACCATTTCTCATTAGTTACTTGGCGCATAATGCTGATAGTTACAAGCAATAAATACATTATAATGTTCTTCATTTATTATAGGCTAATGCATCAATAACGAATACAATAAATTTGAGATGTACCTAATCAACAAACTATTTTAGGAATAGGATGTACTTGGAATGCCTATCGTTTGTAATTTAATACCTTAATGCAGATAGCAGTTCGTCGACATCTCGTGACTATAATTAGACAAACAATTAGATAATGTCTAAAGTGTGTTGCTAAGCTGACAAAAATTAGAGAGCCACTAGTCGTCCAAGTCGAGAAGTTTAACCAACCGATATCCAATGAGAGAAAAATATATTTATCGGCAAGATCGCGACATTGGACATCTTCCTCAAACGTTACTAGTATTGAACTTTTAGGCAAATGATGTAGCCTCGACCATGAGATAGCGGCCGAATGTATAAACTATCAATGAAAATCACTGTTTTTCGAAAATTTCAAGTCAAGCAGGTACATAGAGTAAATTGTTAGCCACTGGTCCAGAACAAGCCATATTTTTTTAAACTAAATTACTAAGACCGAGGTGAATTCTAAAGAGCGTGAGCTGCATTTATCTTCAATTTTGTGGTTCTGGTCGACGACAAGGCAGAAATGTAGAAAAAAATATTTGCTTACTTGTCGAACGTTTGCGACTTTGTCTGTGAAGAGTAAATTTCCATGCAATTATTAACTCACACAGAACCTCCTCAGAGATTGAAATGCCTTACGTAATGCACATTTATATTTAAATAAAAAAATAAGGGACAAAATTGTTTATTTCTTTATTTTGAAATAAAATAAATACAGAATAATACATATCGATAATAGATACAGGATATATAAATTAAAATATAACAAAACACATATCACACAAAAGTCATATAGACATGTACTAGTCCTGATCGTACACTAAGATTACCTGTGTCGTGCGGCAATTTAATATCGACATTACGCATATTTTCATATATTTGTGACATCATGACATAGAGCAAGTGAATTAATTACCTAGACTTAGCTAATCAGTTGCATCGGGGGCCATGTTGCGTCGTAAAGTGTTAAACACAATAAACATTAGTGTGCACTGTGCACATTAACCCGCATATTCGTGGCGCCAATATCTGTCGCCTGTTTCCATTGCACATATCTACAAACAATAAGAAATCTATATACTTTAATAATAACGATTCTACGAAACCGAACGCTCTCGGTTATTAAGCCCAGTTTGTAGAGAAATAAGAACAAATCTGATTCTTCATCACTCGTGTTGCTGGTTAATTCTTGGTCATTTTTCCAGGTCTCACATATGGCTGTGCAAGAGATTGCAATCTGTCACGTGTGGAATTCTCTAACAAATATACAATGTACAAGTTTTGAATCGTGGGCACTTGCCAAATATGTTGTTTTGACTTGCCTCATGAATCTGAGTTATATGCATTAGAAATAAAGACTTCGCTTTGGCTTGCATCTGACTACTCCATCACTGTATGTGCTCAGTCCTCACAAGTCTGAGCGAATTGTGGATGTCCTCCATTGGGAATGACTTCGTGAGTCTGACATGTATGTTTGTAGGTTGATTATCTTTATTTATCCTTGGTTTATCGTTACGTCTATTCTCATCTATATACATAAAATCGTTGCGTGACTGACTGACTATAAAAGAATCAACGCACAGCCCAAACCGCAAGATTTGGACCCGGAATTTGTAGGGTAAACCCGTTTTATGGTGCACTAAAAATGTCATTTCCGAAATTCGCAATCTAAGGGGGTTGAAGTTTGTAAGTAAAATATTCCACGCCGACGAATTCATAGGCATTCCATTAGTCACAGAAATATAACCGATTTTCATGAGTTAGTCGTGATTTGACATTTAAATTTGAGGAGTGGGGAAATGTGTTCTCTTGCTTGGTGTAAATGGAACTAATTACTGGAATTTAATTTATTGTTTATATTTTATATAAAGTACATAAAGTCAAAATCAAATCAAGTCAAAAGTCAAAGTCAAATTGTACTTAAGTCAATCTAGTTTCTATGTTTCTATATGTTCTGGTATGTAGGTACTCGTATATTTTGTGGCAGAGTGTGCTGGAGTCACTCGTCTCCACTCGCAGGTCTCGTAGCGTACTATCCTACGATCGTAGTCATACACCTACGCCACTTGAGTTTGAAAACGGAAGTTCCCAGTTACCTTTATGACTTTTCTCTGTTTCTGATTCTCAAATGTATGTACTATTTCAGCCCAAAACTACTTTAATGTAGAACAAATTGCTCTATAATTTAGGCAATTTAGGCGACGTCACGTGATCGTTTTTTGTTGTTTTTTTTTTTCAAACCAGCCGTTTATAAAATTAGTGATTTGAATCGTGTGCTGTTCAAAATGAGTCCAAACACTGCCAGTCTACTATTATCCATCGAGGAGTTACGTTGTTCTCCATCATCCATCTCATCATTCTCTTCATCCATCTCACCAGAACCGATTCGGAGGAAATGGTTCAAAATTAAGTTGCAAGATTTGTCCAAAATATACTTACAAACTAACAGGTGAAGTTAAATAAAAGCTTATAAACAACACACCTGTAAATTTTGAGTACCACATAATTTTAGCATTCATACGTTATTGTTTACGCTAACAATCTTCCACGGCTGATTAAAATTTAGCAAAATAAAACACGTTCATATAGGCGGTGTCCTCGGCGGCGCGCCGGCCGGCGCCCGCCGTCGCGACGCCGGCGCCGCTTGCGCATCTCGTATGATCACGACGTTTGCGCATCTCGTATGATCTCGACGTTTACGCATTACATCGAAAAACACGTACAGTTATCTACCTACCGAAAGCTGTGACGTCACTTTCCTACTACATACAATTTGGCTGGTTTTGCTAAGCCTGTCCATGGCACATTCTTCAGCAATTCTATCAGCATCTCTTTTTACATACGGCTTTTTTCAGTGATACAAATGGCATAAACCAGTAATTAACCCCTGCCTAAAAAGAGGGGTGTTATGAGGGGTGTTGTTTGAGGCGTGTGTCTGTCTGTCTATGTGCATGGCATGTTATTTGTTGCCACGTAGCTCCGGAACGGGTGCTCTGATTTCAATGTGGTATCTGAAAGATGGTATTTGCGAGATGGTTCTTAGTAAAAAGGTGCAGCCGTTTCCAGGATAATTCAGATAAATTTTAGCAAAACACTGAAACTAGACGGGGGAGATTTTAAATTTATATATAATTTTTATGTTTTGTTTTTCTAAAGTTGATAATTTTAGGTTTTAGATAGTTTTCAAAGAATGTATGAATGAATCTAATTGTAAACTAATAAAGATGAAACGTAACACAATGGAACTAGCGCCGAGACGAGAGACATTAAAGTCATCATAGGTCTTTTCTATGAGGTCAATCACGACAGCTCTGGAACGATTTAGCCTGTGACTTATTCAAATGTCACTGCATAGAGCAAAACGACCCGGTTAATCAAAAGATTAATGTTTGTGGTAAATAGGAAAGGGCTTGATGGCGCCGAGCTTGTGCCTGGCATATTATAGAAGCTGTTGGTTATTCGCTGGGTATGCGCCACGCCGAGTCACGCTCGTTCGCACCACAAACCACTGCTATTACTCACGATAAGGCTGCCTAACCGCGTTCACCTAACTCTGCCTCATTAGCCAACAAAAATAATAACGAGAGCGCTTGCGGCCGACACAACAACCATCGCCATTCATGCCATTTGAGATATTCCGGCCCGGCACCGCAAAATCATATCTTCCGTTCGCGTACTATCGAATAAGAGGCAATTTCCACTAAAATTGAGCGGTGTCGTGCAAAATCGACCAATGAAAAATCTAGAGCGGTTTTCTTTTCCTATATGCTTGAGTTCCAACTTTTTCGATTGGCTCCATTAACTATCTTGTAGAGCCTAGCTTTGCAAGTAAAGCACTGGCACTTCGTAGTTTAAGGATTATCAAAAACAAACTTCTCAGACTTAGTTACGAGAAACCGAAGTAAAGCCTTCGCGTTCATTGAACCATTTAAAATATTCCGTCATTGCCGGTATTTTATTGAATAAAACTACATGTATTTTTTGCTTTTTTATTTTACACCTTATACATTCATTGGTGCATATCGGGGCTTAAACGTTCGATTTCATTCGGCCATACTCGATTACCGTACCTATTTATTAAACAAGGTTGTTACAACAAAAAGAAAGCCTGACATCAAAGCGTTTCTTTTAGCGGCGAACGGCGCAAAAGGCGCAAACAAAATTATGCATCGAGGAATGCGTTGCGAAGGCAAAGACACCGATCTCACGAAAATAAAACGTCGATTGTAGTCGACCACAGAATAAATAAATTACTCATTACCTACAGAAGTTTCACTCCAACCGGTACTAAACTAATATGAATAATATTAATATTGCACCTCGGACCAAGAATTCTTGGTCCGAGATGCAAACGAATGTTCCCATTAACGTATTTCCAAAACGGTTCGAGCGATTTAGATACGGTTTTCTTTATATAAAAGTTTTTTTTAAGAGATGGTTCTTAGCTATTTTTTGTAGTATTTTATAGCTTTTTCTATTCCAGAATCATCACCCCGAAAACATGCTTTTGGAAGACAATTGCGAGGAATGACAGCTGATAGGTGTTCTATTTATTCCTGTGGTGACATCTAGTCGTGAATAAAGTATTTTTTACCAATTTTAATGACACGAAAAACAGTCGGGATTTAAAAATATATAAAATTAATATTTTTTTATTTGAATTCCTCGCACTTTTTAATTTGGTACTTTTATAAAGTCTCAAATGAGCGCGATAAAGCTCATATTACATTGCACTTAGATTCGAAGTGACACAGGCTGACTCGGCATCGGCACATCGCATCGGCGTGCACAAAACAAATTCCTGCGAGGCACATGCTGCACACTGAATTAGACACAGTCGTGTCGTGATCGAATGCTCACGGTGCGTCGCGATCAACCATGAACGCACTGTACAACCAATAGCTAGCTTTCAAAAGCTAAGCTGGCCATTAGAAAACACAAATGCTTACAAGTTAATCACATAGCTTAATCACACGAAGATATTCGTGTTTTTTTCCGTACCGTAATTTTGTACAATTTGGATGTTTTTCGACGACAGCAATGGTTTTTAAATGGCCGTGTTCACACTATCAAGAATCGTGGAATTGAAAAATTATTGTGACAAATTACTATCAATATATATAAAATCGTTGCGTGACTGACTGACTCACTGCCTGACTATCAACGCACAGCCTAAACCATAAGTCCTACCGACCTGAAATTTGGAGGGTTCGTTCCTTTTGTGGTCTAAGGGCACTAGGAGCACTAAGAAAGGAATTCCAGAAATAAAATCCCTAAGGGGTGCAGCGGGGTATTTAAGTTTGTATGGAAAAGTACATGCGGACGAAGTCGCGGGGATTCCACTAGTACAGAATAAAACACAAATCTTCCTCGTGTGAATAAGCACATTATAGGAGTTTACTCTTTAAGAATCGATTTTCATATAAGACCCACGGTACCCACGGAGTAAAATCATAAAATCAAGCGTAACGCTAAACGCAGAGAGTCAAATGACGATAGAAGTCTACGAGACGAGAAAACAGGCACGTGGACGTGACCACTGACAGTTTCAAAAGAACTGTCAGTGCACGTGCCACAGTTCACCACCACCACATCTTTTTGTATGTTTGTATATTGTTACTCAGTCACGCCGAAATGATGGAATATAGATAGATATCATTTAGATTATGGCCTGGATTGAGCTACATAGGCTACAAAAACATTTGGTCACCCAATGACACAGAGGGGTCAAAACCCTAATATAGCAAAAACCAATAACGACCAAACCACGTGAAAATTGTGACGTGTTATCGGCGTAATCTCATGAATTCATGATTTATCTATCGTCACTAGATAAGTCGGTGTCACGATTCAGAGAGAGAAATGTTGACATTAAAGTGATATAGTACAGGCAAATTAGGTGATTTTTAGCAAAAGTGTGGAAGTAATTAGATGTAGTCACAAAACCTTTTCTAATTGTTTTGTTTGGCTTGAAAATCACCTCTAATATAACTTTCAGCAAATTCACCCCCCCGGAACAGGGTGAAATAGGGTGAAAACCTTATAATACCCGTAACTTAATGGGGAAAATAGATGTAGTCGGTGCAATTTGGCATACCCTTAAGACCGTTATGATCTACATTTGCACCAAGTATTTTATAAATCCGACTTACGGAACATACGAAAAAAAAAACATTTTAAAAAAATACTTTTTTTGTGTATTGCGGCTCGGGGGAAATTGAAGTAGTCGGTGCAAATTGACAGAATTACCAGAATAATGGGCCAAATAAATTACCAGGTTTGCACCTGGGTACCTCACACGAAAGTCACTTTTTCCATATTTTATTGTCGCTCTACTTCGGGGAAATTTCAGGCAATTCTGGAATTTCACTTAAACTTATTCATTTGATTAGTACTACATTCGCCATCCATTTAATACTGGAATTTATATACGGAACATGCATTTTTTAAGTATTATATATGTAAGTTCGGTGCGGTGCTAAGTAACTAATATATATACTGTGGCGCTGCACTGCTTACACTGGCCCCCGACCGCGGGGTGCATCCGTATTGATACCACAAAATCATCCCACGAGCTGAAAGTAATAATAATTATTCCGGATTCATACCGGATTCATATATTTATTTCATTTTTAGAGTCCGTATTTATCCCACCTAGAAATAACTTCATCTAAAACGAGTGAAAGTAACGTCAGCAAAAAAATATGTTATTATGGAACATCTATTTATTTCATAAAATAGTTGGTATAAATTAATCAACAAAGTAATAATATATACAGTGTGTCCCAAAAAGTAGTGTCAAGCCGAAGTCCAAAGAAAGGTTACCCCCAGAGGTACCCGAATCACCCCCATGTATGTTCCGCGATTTTTAGTAGTTTTCGAGTTATGTGTTTTTAAGACAATCGGAGCTCTTACACTTTTTTGGCCATTGTGACTCGATTCGTTGAGGTGGAGGCCTGTTTTTGTTGTTGTAAATAAGCTAAATACTAGGGCTACCTTGTCTGACAGCATTTACATCAATAGCACCTACTTTTGCATTAAAATAAAAATAATAATATGAAGATATAATTTTTTTGATTAAACTCTTACTTTCAATGAACGTTTAAAAAAAAAGTCACATAATCTTTTTCATCCAAACCTATCTTAAAAACATGGCTGATGTGTCAGCTATTAGTCATGTAACCTTGTTTCAGATTCTTGCACAGGATCATAAAAAACACTCAATTTAATAAATGTTAGTTCAAAAACGAGTTTTTGAAATTGTTTTGCAAGTCGGGATTAAAAAGAAATCTGGCAGTCTGAAGATTGTATTACACATAAACAATAAAAATAATAGCAACAATAATACACACACACACACACAAACAAAGCAATAATATTTTCTTTCTTTTCTTTCTTTCTTTCAATAGTAAAATAACCCATCTTTGTTGTTCAAGGACATTATTTTCTACCTACGAGGCAGAAACCTGCGACAGATGGTAGGCCCATTCCAACTGCCAGATCGCCTAAATGGCGAGTCATAATTGAACTTTTTAAGAGAAGATTTAAATGGATTATCCACAGACATCATGTTACTAACACGCCGAAACATGATTTTCCAAAACGACGGCGCACCATGTCACTTTGCGTCAAAAGTTAGACATCATCTAATGACAGGTTTTTTTTTAATACTACTTAGAATGACTGAACAAGCAGATGGTCCACCTGATGATAAGCGGTACTCTTTTCCTATGAACAGTGCATTATCACATAGGTCACGCCCTCCTAGGACGCGCCCTATGTGACATTGCACTGCGCCCGCCACCCTGAGACATAAAGATGAAAAGTCTCATGTGACTGTAATTTCACCGGCCCCCATACCCTTCAAACCGGAACACAGCAATGCGAGCACTACTGCTTTGTGGCAGAAATAGTTATGGTGGTAGTACTTCCCCGGACGAAGTATTTCACAAAAAAGCTCTACTACTACTAACAAAATGTGATACTTGGTGATAAATGGATTGGCCGAGGCGGGCCTATCGCATGGCCCCCACGATCTCTCGACTTAAACCCCATTGACTTTTTTGTTTGGGGATATTATAAAGAAATTGTTTACTCTCGAGAGTGCCGAAATGTGCAAGAATTGCGAAGAAGGTTGACCCAGGCAGAAGCAAGTGTTGTGTGTCGAGTTAGGTTGAAGTGTGACAATGAAACCGATGGTAGTGGTATCGTTCATAATAAAAGAATGAGAAAGAGGTTAGATCGATATATCTGCCAATAACATCTAATCGCAAAGACATTAGTTAGTTCTCCCGTGATCAGATACGATTAGAATACGATTTAAAAATATTTTTTATTGCATTTAATCCAACCTAATACCGAATTTGCGCAATTTCTAAATTAAAAACGAAATTCCGATATTAATATCGGAATTCCAATATTGAGATTTAATATCGGAAATCAGTATAGGAATTTAAAACCTTCCGATATTACATGCCCTAAACGTGACAAACAAGCAGACGGCCCGCCTGATGTAAAGCAGTCACCGCCGCCTGTGGACAACACCCACGATATTGCAAACGCGCTGCCTACCATTAAGAGCCCTATTGATATTTCTCTTGAATTCAATTTCTTTTTTTTATTATTCTGAGACAGGGACCTGTTTGACCCCACATAACACACACAACCTATCATCTTACCAATCAGGTTATAACAGTTTTTATTTTTCTTGATCTTGTAGTACCTATACCTATACTTAGTAGATTTTTGTTTTTGTCTTCTTGTTTAATGTGTGTGTTGTGCGTGTGGTAAAATAAATAAATTTTCTTTCTTTCTTTCTTTGAATTTACCCATATTGTATAATTTATAAATATTTGTACTATTTGCAGATGCTATTTTTTTTTGTTCAGGATGTTAATATGTTTTCGTTGGGTATTTTCTATGTATAATAAAAAAATATCTATCTATGTAATGTATTGTATTAAAGTATATCAGTTATCTAGAACCTATAACACAAGCTCTGCTTAGCATGGGACTAGATAATGTTGTGTGAACAGTCCAGCATTATTTATTTATTAAATATTTATTTATGATGGTGACAGCGAGCTGATCTGATGATGGAGACGGAAGGTGGACAACGGAACTCCTCGATGGATGATAGTAGATTACTGAAAAAACTCTAGAGTTTATTTATTTTTACTTTTTTGCTTATATCCCAAAAGTTACATAGTCTAAAATAAAATTAAAACTAGTTTTGAAACGTCTATGATTGTTTCACTTTTTAACCCTTTTTTGGCCCCAATATCTTCTACAACCCCCGAACCAATTTAGCTCATAACCTTACACAAATTGTACTAATACTATATACCCATCTACCAAATTGTATAAAGAATACTAGTGTTATAAAGAATATATCAACAGTTCGCAAGTTATCTTCGGACAAACATACAAACATATGAACGCCAATTATTAATAATTTTCATCCAACAAAAATATATGAAAATGATAGTAAGGCATTTTTCTGTCTGACCGTACTAATATCCATTCTTCTTCTTCTTCTTCATCGTGTCGTTGGTTCCCATAATAGATAATTATATTGTTTTAGACCAAAATTTAGCCACGTCGACAGCATTTTCAGTGGCTTCACGGCCTTTAACAATATCCATTGTTAAAGACCGTGGCGTGGTATGAATCCGGACTACATTTTGCGATTAATACGGACAAATATACAATTTTATTTTTCGTGGGATGAATACGGCCTACATTTTGGTATGAATCTGCACCCCACCCACGCCGTTGATTTCTTATTGAGATTTATTATTAAGAAGTACTTCCGGTACGAAATTTGTGTTTTTTTTTACATGCGAATGTGGTAAACTGATAGTATATACCATAGTAAAATTTGCACGACTACAAAAATTTCCCCCGAAGTACAATTTACAAAAAAAGAAAAAAAACTATGTTCCGTAATTCGCTGAGGTGTGCAAAACTAATATAGTGTTTATAATACTTATAGAAACCTTATGTAAGTTTGCACCGAGTACATAAATTTCCCCCGAGCCGCAAACTAAAAAAAACGAATTCACAGTGTTTCCCACTATGCACGTAGTTTTAATTAAAATCCATAACGCACTAAGACTGTCTCTATAAGTAATTGAACTTGCACTTAACACTTTTTTGTTTATTCAAAAGTTACAATTTTTCAAAGTTTGTTCCTAATATTTAAAAGCCTTCCGTATGCGCCAGAAACGGTGCAAACCAGGGATAAGCTTCTATTCGTGTCATCTATCGATTCCATAAGAATCCACAACTACTCGACTTAGGGCCACACTTTTTGCTAATTTGCCTGTACTAATAACCAAAAATATAACTACTCGTACAATTCAATTTGCCAGTTAGCGAAGTACTAATAGAATGCTCGATACCCCGGTCGATACAGTCCACTCTGAAAGGTCGTGATTACTCATTTGTCAAATAAATCATTCGGAATGATTTCAGATTTTATGAGTTATGGCAAAGGCATCTACGAGGTCAAAGTACTGGCCAAATACTGGCACAGAAGCATTTGAGCTTGCTGACATTGTAAACCATACAACTAGGCATAAGGCAGCCACTGATAGGCATGAAATAATTTAGTGTTACACCTGGGCTGAGATTTAATTAAAAATTATCCATTTTACAGTCTCAGTATGGTGCCGGGGATTTATTAAAAGCACGATAAACTACATTATTACGGCAGGCGGCCGGCAGACGGCCAACCAGAGATATCACAAAGGCAACTGTGAATCAGATTTGATGCATTTTATAGTTACTAGCCTCAGATAGACTTTACGACCGGCTTATAGTTCCGCCATACTTTAAAGGCTTAAAAGCCGTAATTTCGTGTAAAAACATGAATTACCTGGTGTACCTTTAATATGAGAATGGTTACAAATAGAAAAAGTAATGATTAAATTTAACTTCTATAGGCTTTGAAATTAGTTCCATACGTAGGCGAAGACGGTCAGTAATCATGTTAATATTTTTCACTAGAAACGGGATATTTACCATGATTTTCGAGTTTTGATCGTTCCCGATATTTCGGCACAGTTGAAAAGGCAAAACCATGATAGTTTCAAAAGTTTAATCATGCTATTGTTGATTAATGGCAAGTAGACAATTTTTTGGAAGACAGTACATACATACATACTTAGAAACACGCCTTTTTCTCCGAAGGGGTAGGCAGAACCTCAATGGGCCTCTTTTCACAGTAGATTGCACAGTGGAATATAGACGTGTCAAGTGGTGAGCTCATCGCCGCCATTGCTTCCCACGACCGACTCGGCTATTGCTATCTTCCAGTAATAACACATCCCTTAATAATCTAGTAGCCAGGACAAATCTTATACCAACGAATCTTAAGACAGTATGAAGAATTTAATGAGTCATAATGCCGCTGCGTACTCTGCATTTAGGTTGTATGTAGCCTTGAAATTTATAAGCGCATGTCGAGATTGTTTTCTTAGAAAGCGTCATATTAAATGTAGTAAAAGCGCGTACGTTGACATCGGCTATATATTTTTTCGCAAAAAATGCGTGTTCGTTTGTGGTGATCGCTAAAAAGGCGAGCAGACGGCGTCGCGGCGGCGGGTCGACGCCCCCGCCCGGAATAGCCAGCACCAGCAGCTATTTGCAGCAGCAGGGCGGGTGCAGGGGGGGGCCCGCGTGCCATTTCTGCACCACCTCCCAGTGCATCTGAGTAATGCTATTGTAATGCTCTCGATATAGTCCTGGTGTGGACAGGCTGCGCTGGCAGACGCACCGTCGGCGTTGGTGGAGCTCGCTGATTCCGCTGCTACCGCAGCCATTGACACCCCCCGTAAATGACGTCCTTACATGGCGGGCACGAAGATCAAAGATAACGCGTTGCCAATTATTGGATATCTGTTGTATATTCGGTCTAAGAATAGACCCCTACGTCTCCTCCCGTGTATGTCATACAGGTCGCCAAAAGGATTATTCGGACTTGTTAGTAAGATATTAAATTTGTCTCAATGACTTATAAACATTTTATGCACATTTTTGACAAATTTAAAAAATTGCGCTGGGCAACACTAACATCTACGGGCCGCCATACTTGCGCTGCACCGTTTCTTTATAACAACTTGCTAACATCTTAAAAACTTTTAGCATTGAGCTAATCTCGCGTGATTTTTTGCTGGCTCCCGGTCCATGGAAAGCAATGGCAATGACGAGCCCACCAGTTGTCGCGTCTGTATTCCCACTATTGTGTAACCCACGGTGAAAATATTTGCCAATGAGGTTCTGCCTACCCTTTTGGGGAAAACAGCGAGTGTATTATGTATGTATAGCCTATGATTATGATTGCTATAACAGAAGTTCTAAGGAGAGTTCCAAGATGACAACGGATCGGGATGGCTGCCTGTGCCTGCGCTGCAGCAAAGTCTCGGAGGCACCTACTTACAACTAATGTATAGGTAGTACAGATAGTAGTGATCGTGGGAGCCACCGCTCCTCGCTGCGCCGTCATTTGTCATCGCCAGTTCCTGTCACATCGCATTCACATGCTTTCTGACGAGCTGCAATTACCTGTATGTCGGCACTTTACTGATTACACAACAAAACACAAATAAGTATATATAACTTAATGATGGCCGGTGGCGATCTAACATGCTTTCTGGCGAGCCTGCAATTACCTTGTGCTGTCGGCACTTTTAAAGCAAAATACAAATATACTAGGAGTTCGCCCCGAACGTGACCTCATGATGTATCATTTATCGATAAAGGGGGACCTCTTGGGCCCAAAGCCAACCAAGTTTCATCAAGATTGGATCAATAGTTCTGAAGTTATCGTCAGACAAACATACATAGATACAAATGCAAATCAAAGGCCTCGCTTCGCTCCATCAATCAATCGTAATAATGACCGATGGCAATCTATAAAGTTACTTTGATGTGAGGCATGAACAAACATTATGAATAACAATAATTTAATAAAATACGACTAATTAGTTATCTACGTTAAGAATTGACGTTTGGTGTTGAAAAAATATTATAATCCATTAAACTTATAACGATATATTTATTGGTGGTATCATATTTCACACGCCATACTGACTAATCAAAATGTAAATTAAAAATGGACATTAAAAATTAAAAATTATATTTAGGTATCACTTAGCGTGGGATAAGGGCAGGAAAATGATGAGGTAGGTAATAATTATTATTATTTAATAGTTCCGGATATTTCCCACTGCAGAGCAAAGGCCTCCCTTCGTCCAATCAATCATCAATTCCCCTTTCCAATCATCTTTGTTCTGAGCTCAGGCATTAATATAAATTTTAAAAAATAGGTATTTATTGCAAACAGTCCTGTAACAGACTATAAAGAGAGTGAACTTGGGAATTGAGGGTGTAGTAACGCTCCGTAACCGATGTTGTAACGCTTTCTCGTCATTAGCTCGAATACAGACCGTTCACAGTAATATGTTTTTGTATGTGCCTTGGTTGGTTGCCCAAGGCAGGGGACATCTTACTGTGAACGGTCTGTAAGTACGAGACCTTGATATTTGTAATTAATTTGAAAAGGTAAATAAAATGTTAGATATTTGTTGTGGTAGCGATGGTAAAATATAACCTGTCATACAGCTTGCTAAGTCCATTAACATTTTGAAAAGGCTGCTGCCCGATTTCCACATGTGCGGACAGTTTTCGCGACAGATGGCCCCGTGAGTCACGAACCTGCTCCGATCAATATTCTTTTCCAATGTAATCGATATCATGACAATACTTTAAAAAACATAAATTATTAGATAAATTAATAAAATTAAAGAATGAGAATATTTAAATTATCTATTAGTGCCAACTTAAAAGTTAATTAGCTTCTTCTGGACATCTGTTCGAGTAAATTCGTGTATCAAATATCAAACTGAAAAAGGCATGACATCAGTCTCCAGAGTGCTCTTTTAAAAGTTACATCATTAATTAGGAAATGGAATTGACGGATATATGGTTACTCTCCGACTAATATACTCGTTCGTTCGTCAAATCGTGCACTGGTTTTTTCTTGATCACCTACTTTCTTGGTCTTTAAATCAGTGACCAGCTTGAGGTATGGTCTGTTTACTAAAATTCAAACAAAACATAAAACAGGAATTTGAATAATAAGGTCTAAATAAAGGTTCCAAAGGTGCCCAAAATAATTGCAAAGGTATTGCAAAGGTATTTACAACTTAGAGCAGATCCTGAATATTGATCCAATAAACATCTAAAATGAGCCCAATTAGAAGCACTGGATAATAAAAGACTACACCAAAAACATAATCGTTTTTGAAAATATGACGCAAGCTGCAACCTTTGAGTGTAAGTAGGTAGAATTATCGAGATGCGAACGCATCGTGCTGCTGAGCAAAATCGCCGATACAGATCACCTTACGCCTTATCTCCTGTTACATTATCGTATTTATGATAAAATTATCACTGTGTTCTCAGCGAAACACTGCGAATTGTCTGCGATCTAAACACATCGTCTACTTCGCATCAAAACTGGTCAACTGATCACTTAGATTGATTGTTGGCAATTAAAATTCCGGTGTTTGGACGCTCTTTTAGTAATTGTCAGTTGCCAATGTTCCAATTCGTATATTATGTCGCTAATATGTCGATTGAGAATATGTCCTTTGTGTATGTAGAATCAATCGAAATCTGTACAGATGACGTTATTTTCGTGGACAACCAATTAGATTTTAATTTGATTCTACTTGAGTAAGTACATATTAAAACAATTGAACATAATTTTGATTTGAAAATAAATATATATTTTGAGAATAATTTTCTATTTCTTTTTCGATTGATTCTACCTTTAGAAAAGATCCTATAAAAAATGGTCCTATAGAAAGCAAAATTATCAACGAGTAACAAAGAGGGGTGTTTATAATATATAATAATAATATATATAATAATAATATATATATAATACTAGTGTAGATACTCTTCCGTGTACATTATCTTTGTACAAAATGTTATAAAAAATGTTTTGCTCGTTTTGGCGCTAAAGCCGACAACCAACACTCAATAAGACAGATCGTTTCACTGTATTTTTATCCGGACTTGTTAGTAAGATTCGTTGGTATAAGATTAGTCCTGGCTGCTAGCTTATTAAGGAATGTGTTATTACTGGACGAAAGTGTGAGTCGTGTCAGCCGTGGGAAGCAATAGCGGCGATGAGTTCACCACTTGTCACGTCTGTATTGGTGCAACCCACGGCGAAATGAGGCCCATTGAGGCTCTGCATATCCTTTCGGGAATAAAGGCATGTATGCATGTATGAAGGTATAAAGTTATATGTATATGAGTACTTACAGTTAATGTCTCCAGGGCACGTCTTGCAGCACCTGCCTGGCAACAATACGGGGGTATCACAGGAGGGTTCCAGACATTCGTTCTTGATGTTGCGACAGTGGACCTTAGCTACAACGCGTCGCTTTTTTTGGACCTGTAGAAGAAAGTTTAGTTAGATATAGATACCATTTCCCTTAAACCTTCCTTATTCTTGCTCTTTTTGTCCTAACTAAAGCCCTTTTTAGTAATAAACAATAGAATAATAATTCTCAAGTATCTCAAGTATTCTCAAGGTTTTAGACAAGTGGTGGTATTTGGTGTGTATATTTGAAAATTGTCGTCAATACGTACCGCTACACACTCACATTTGATGCAGTACATTATGCCGAAAGGCGGGCCGAGGTCCGCGAACCATTTGGACCCCAGCTCCATTGCTTGTTTGCCGAACAGGCATTCTGAAACAAAAAAGAAAATATTGTTAAAACTTGTGATGATTCTCATATTTATATGATGGGATTTGATATGGAGAGACCCCATTTGGATGTATACTGAGGATCATGGTTAGGCCGGGCCTATTACCTTGCGTGTGGCAGTGGACTGGGATAGGCTTATGGTTATCTTATTGATAAACGAGATAATTGTTTGTTTGGAAGAAATTAATAGTTCATGCAAAAGCCCTATGCATTATAAGAAGGCTATAGGAAATAACGACACAGGGTTAAAAACTTGAAGAAAAAATCTTGTACTAGCTATATAGGGACTGTTGACTGTAAACATTAACTTAAACAAAATGCCTGCTTAAGTACAGATTTATAAGTTAACAACTGAGATCGCACAGGCTACTAACAAGTTGCATTTACATACCGAACTCGTTAGCTGCGTCTAAAAATACAATTTCACAAATAGTAATGTTAAAACTGAATGTTGTTATGTCGCGAGTCGCAACTCATACGACACATATAACAACGGCAATTTTGCTATGAATGCATTGTTTTAATTTGACCTTGCTGAGATAACTGTCGAGAGTTCATTTTATGAAGGTTTGTAATATATTTATCAAACCGCTTTTATGAAATTAGGCCGGTGATAATGAAAGTAATCAGAATCGTTATTTGAATTTGAATTTAAAATGTGCCTAAACAGTCTACTTTTATCTATCGTGGAGATCCGTTGTCCATCTTCCATTATCATCATGATCTGTTGAAGGTGAATGAAAGTGGATAGCGGACGGAACTCCTTCAACAAACTTTGGTTTCAACATTTTATAAATAATCTGGAATTGGTGATAGTCCTATCCAGCGTGATAGATCAGATGGGCCTGTACAATAAATTGATCCACTTCAATAGGCGTCATCTTATCTATAGTTGCTATTTAATTACCCTCAGTCTCAGTAAGGATATAGCTTTAACAAGCAGGAAGGACTTTTGACTTTTCAGTTGTAATGCAAGATCAAGCTCCGCTCGCCCGTAGAAAGTAACATTCTGCCCGGCGCGCATCTCGTTTCCTAATTTTTCGCTGTATAAAGACAAGACGAGTCACCGTGCGTCAGCAAAAATACAGATTTAAGTTATAGTTACTTTTCTGCAATGAATGCTATATCTATTCTGTGCCTCGGGACACCGATAACGGAGACATTCACGTGAGATCATAATATTGCTCTTCATTTTATGTCGATTTGTGCGATACTTTGTTGCGTATCGTGCGTTTTTATGATCATCTGATGCACTCAATGCATTTGGGTCAGAGCAATTCAGAATTTCGTTTTAAATGATCCATATCGCGCTAACGTTTTGAAATTCCATGTTAATATCAACTTTATTTTGAAATCGGAATTCAAGATAGTTTATAAATAACAAATACTTAGTTTGTCTCCAACGTAGGTAAGTAAAGTGCCTATGCGTTTATCCCAGATGCGTGTTTGATAGTTGAAATATGGAAATGAAATTGCCAGTGTCCCGGTGATCGATTCTTTCCTATTTTATTTTAAGTCGTTTTTTATTTGCTGTCATTCGATCCGGCTGGAAAAGGTGAAGCCCCTCACAATAGGATTATGATCGCGATCAATGGCGACGCACCCAGCGCCATAATGAGGAAGGAGGGTGCTAGCGGCGCCTACGCCACACATTCAGGATGCAACAATCATTGTATAGTGTCATGCATTAACCAGTTTTGTTATTCGTCTGACTACTCCTACACCCTGAAATAATTCACTAGATATAATAACATTTAGAACGTCTTATCGAGAGAAGAGCGGTTATTTGTCTATCCTCGATTCTATTTAAATTTCAGTCATATTAACAGCATCTAAATTTGTTTTCCCTGAGTGACACTGGAATAATTTAAGTCTGGCTTTATTTTTTGTACAGTTTCAGACAGGTTTTAGAGTGCCAAGAAAGTATCTCGTCCCGCCACTCACGTCTAATTGTTACACGGCGGGAGCTGGCACGTGCACTCGATCACCTTAACATCTTTCTAATGTTGATGTTTTGGTTTCATGAAAATATTATAAATGACATGATTTAGGCATATAAAGTGTGGCGAGACATCGCGTAACCTTCCTTTCGTTTTCTCAGAAACGTTGGCGCGACTCCAGGAACGCTTCGCCAGGGAAATGAAGTATTGGCGACGCTCGTCTTTTGCTTCTTTCACGATCTGTTTATGGAATTTGTACCAGATACGACCCGTTGCTTATTTTGATTTGAATTTACGTACTACGTTGGACAGATTTGCATAAACACGTAGGTAGATAAAGTCTAAATACGACGTCTGTATGTACCTGTACCTACCCTGTATTCTTAATTGCCGTTTAAAAATAATAAAACTATCATATATAGGTATCCGTTTATCATTGAGTCATGAGCACGTTATTTATTTTCTTCGTTCCTTGACTAACTTCCTAATTAAGTGTATACTTTGGTGACTGTATCAATGTCGGTATAGACGTGGCATAATACAATTTGTAACATCCGAAGCGTGGCATGCCCGACCGCGGCCTCACTGCTGCATTGTCATACTGGCATAGATCATGTTAAGTACAAGTTACATATCAAACCGCCCGAAGTATGGTCTGCTCATTGAAGCGTAGCATGCCTGACCGCGGCCTCCCTGCAGTGCTGCATTGCCATACTGGCATAGATCATGATAAGTACACGTTACATATCAAACCGCCCGAAGTATGGTCTGCTCATTGAAGCGTGGCATGCCTGACCGCGGCCTCCCTGCTGTGCTGCATTGTCATTCTGGCATTGATCATGATAAGTACACGTTACATATCAAACCGCCTGAAGTATGGTCAGCTCATTGAAGCGTGGCATGCCTGACCGCGGCCTCCCTGCAGTGCTGCATTGCCATACTGGCATAGATCATGATAAGCACACGTTACATATCAAACCGCCCGAAGTATGGTCTGCTCATTGAAGCGTGGCATGCCTGACCGCGGCCTCCCTGCTGTGCTGCATTGTCATTCTGGCATTGATCATGATAAGTACACGTTACATATCAAACCGCCCGAAGTATGGTCTGCTCATTGAAGCGTGGCATGCCCGACTGCGGCCTCCATGCAGTGCTGCATTGTCATACTGGCATAGATCATGATAAGTACACGTTACATATCAAACCGCCCGACGTATGGTCTGCTCATTGAAGCGTGGCATGCCCGACCGCGGCCTCACTGCAGTGCTGCATTGTCATACTGGCATAGATCATGATAAGTACACGTTACATATCAAACCGCCTGAAGTATGGTCTGCTCATTGAAGCGTGGCATGCCCGACCGCGGCCTCACTGCAGTGCTGCATTGTCATACTGGCATAGATCATGATAATTACACGTTACATATCAAACCGCCTGAAGTATGGTCTGCTCATTGAAGCGTGGCATGCCCGACCGCGGCCTCACTGCTGCATTGTCATACTGGCATAGATCATGATAAGTACACGTTACATATCAAACCACCCGAAGTATAGTCTGCTCATTGAAGCGTGCGCAAGTCGCTTCAATAAATCGTCTACATAAAAGGGTTGAAAGAGGCGTGCGCCGTATTTCAGCACGCGTAGGCAGCACATAAATTGTCAGCTCTGAATTAGCCTTAAGCAGGATATTTTGACGTTCGTTCTGCAGACACGCTGACTAGTTTGCACTTTCTCTCCATCTGTGGATATATTTTATCCAAAGATAGACAGGATTATGATCTGTTTAATTATGTGATTGGTATCTATTTCTCTAAAATGGCTGTGCAATGTCTCGTATTCTATTTTGGCAGCTGTTATTTTCTTATCTGTATAAGGTATGTACAAATACATTTTTAGCACAAGATCTACCCACTCTATCACTCCTGCTGCCGTGGCAAAGATTTTCATATAAAATTTGGTAAGTATAATCAGTAATCTTATAGCAGATAATTTCCAGCGAAAAAACACACAGGGCTAGGGTGTGTTTTTTTATCAACCATGACTCAGCGATGGTACGGTAGCGCTACTCCGTATAGGTGATGGCGCGGCGTCGGTCGTTACCCGCAGATCAGCACTGTATCATCATTACAAACCTACACCACCGTGTGCTTCAAATACCTACAGGATACAAGCATTCTTATACTTTTGTAATCAATACCTATGTCCTACGCGCCTGCAAATGTAATAGTTGACACTACAGGATTTACCTAGTTGGCCATCTCGAAAATTACTCGTAGTAGGAAACAACTAATTTAGAAAGTTGACTTTTGTCTTTCGCAATCTCTACATCGGGCTTTAACAAAGCCCAAGTTTTAGTTTTTAAACGGATCCAGTGCATTTGTCAGAATATTTCTACTGTATCCCTACATTTGATTGTGTGCTTCCCACACGCTAAATGATTGCTCGCTGTACCGCCCCTTCATTACGTGATCTTATTGTGACGCTGTTCATTCGAAAGTATCTCAAATACAAACGTTTGTTTATCGTATTCTGAAATAGTGGTTTTGTAGTGAATAGTTTTCGAGTGATTCAGTGTATGGATTCGACGTTAGTCATGCTGTTATTTAGCTCGGCTTCAAAATAAACGATGAAGAGTAGTAGAGATTCTTGTAAGTGCAGTCAGGCACCAACCTTACATGATTCAGTTACATTAGTAGGTACCGATTTTGCATCAAAGGAAAATAGCCCCATAAGCTTAGCATCGGCTGGTTCATCCAACTTCGCAAACTTCAAAGGAGATAAAGAAGATCAAGGAAGTTCAGTACCGTGCTTGGTAAATACCATAAAATATACGATTCTTCTTTCCAAGCACGGCTTAAGTGATTAAGTGATTTGCGTCAAAGTCTGAGCTCATGGCCTCAGGTGTTCCATATGCGGCGAGGAACGGGTAGGTATTATGTAAAACGCATAGTATCGGGTGTCACCAACAGGTGTCTAGAGCGACTGCTATGATAAATGCTCTTGCGCATTAATTTGATCATTCGCGCTGGTAAATTTATAATAAAACTATGCAAATTCTAAATTTTAAGCCTTGGTAGCTTCTGTATTTTCTTCGTTGTTCTTTTGATTTTTAATCTTAACCTACTGACCTCAAAGTAAATGGACTTCGGGTCAGTGCTCAAAAAGTATCTGAATCAAAACAAAACGCATAAAAAGAAACAATTCTGTTAAGTTTTATCCGTCCATTGCTGCTTGATTATTGAACAAATTTGAAGGGCTAGAGATGACTAGAGTGTGAACCGGAAGCGTATCGAACTCATTTATCATCATTCGAATTTTTAAAGGTGCCATATTTTGGCATTGATAGTGAAGGTATGGAATCCTAAGTCCATCGTTGAGTTATTAGAAAGTCTTTGTCTTCACCAGGATATTTTTATTGGGTAGGATAGCTACTATTTTAGAGCAGCCCTGGGGGATATCCAATGAACTTGAAAGCTTTGGGAATACAAAAAATATAGTGTTGAATGGAAATACTTTTATATAAACTAACTCTGCTTTTATTATTTTTACTAGCTTTTAATTTAATTGCATTGCATGTTATTGACGGCGATACACACCTTAACAAAATAGGTATATCAAAAGCTTTGTAGAAGGTTTTCTAAACGGTAGAGGCATTTAAAAACTAGCTGTTTGCGCTGCATCCCCGTGATATACTCGTATGTAACTAGATTGACACTCACCACTTCACTTCACAAAATGAAATCTAGGTATCCATTGAATCGAATTACGTTTCTGATAAGCTTACTCTGTTTTATTCATCAAACCAGACGTAGAGTCGTCTGTAGCTACCGCAACTGTACCTCGATACCATCATCGCGATCTACTCTACTTAATTCTCCAGTTACAAACGCGTATAAGCCATATGACGATTTGCCAAAATATCATAATAACAGAAAACAGTTACATAATATCTTCACAATATGTACATACCACAGGACATTTTTTTTAACAAAACGTGCATCGTAAATATTGAGATCATTCATCGTGCGAACCAAATTCATTAGCGTCATTTAAAGGTGAGTGGATATAAAGTAATTGCCCCAATAAAAACGGTTAATGTCAACCGTCGCAACACTCGGTTTCGACAGATCATCGGCGGTCAAGATAAAAGGTCTCAAATCGGTACTACGTACAATCATTGACGACGTTCTAACGACCGTTTACAGAGCATAAAACCCGAGATTCTGAACTAATCGACTTAACTTTTTATAGGCAATAACACACACAGGTGTAAATTTAATCGTGTTACCATTAAACACAAAAATATATTCCCACAGCCTCTTAAATTGCTACTGCACGCTTCGCGAAACTTCTTGAAATATAGCGTCTGGCTTCATATCACAAATGTTTAATAAATTCAATAAACTAGTAGATTCATTCGGTTACGGATACTCTTAATATGTCATCGATGGAGCTCCCACTGTCGATAAATTATATTTTAAAATACGACCGTACTTAAATAAGCTTTATAAACGGCTGCTGGGTAGCCGGATAATTTCGAAACACATGTGGAAACTTTTGCGAATTTGTGGGAAAAAACATTCAGACGATGAGCATTCATGTATTTTTTGCGCAATGGGTATCCTCGATTTGTAGAATGTAGGTACTCGGAATACCTATGCAAGGTTGGCGACATTGAGCCGGAGCGCCTATAGCGCCTTCCTGCTCAACTGCAATCGGTACTGCCGTAACTTCGTATTCTCAACGGTGGTCTCCGATAACTCATTTACTTGTTATAAAAAATAATTACTATTAATATAATTGAAGGTTCAGTTTTGTTGATTGTTTATCTTACACTCACTAAAATATCGTACGGTAAACTGTAGATTATCACAGATTAGCAGAGATAAAGTAAATAATAGCCATATCTACAGTAGTTTACATATAAACGTCCTTATTTTCTCTTGGAATATCTATTTTAGTTGTTCCACATTTTTTATAACATCTAAATTGTAAGAAGTCATTTTGTTGAATAAATGAATGTCTTATATTTTAGATATACTTTTAAATTCAAACGATGTTTCAAACAAAACATATAATAATAATAATTTTAAAACAAAACATGGTACCTAGGTCATAATATTAAAAATATATATGTTGGTCTCATAGAGCAACACTGCCACCGGTCTTTGGTGGTTGTGATGTAGTACCTATGTCTGTGTAGAATCTCGTTTCCCTCAACTTTTATTTATTATTTATTGCAGACTTCATTGACTGGGGCTGGCGCCTGGTTGTCGCAATTGTGACTGGTTCTTCTCGTTCCATATGTCCATAATTCTACTTATATGTTTATTTCAAGTGTATCCTGATTAAAATGCAAGAAGGCAGCGTAAAGGCCGTTTACATTGTCGAACCAATTAGTAAGAACCATAAAAATCATACAAATCATTCAACTTCCTTATTGAGCGTTTCTGTTGACCGCCGGTGTGATCTTTACTCTTATATTTTTCGGAAGACTTTTATATCGAGACAGTTTTACGAGGTGTAGACAGTTTAAGTGGCACAAGGTACGCTTAAAGCGATACTGAATGCCATATCGGGAGTGCTTCGAACTTAATCGCCATCTACTTTCAGTATTTACTTTTCGTAGATCAAATTATGAGCAAGTATCTCGTTAAACTGCTCTGATGCATAATTACATAGATTTAATTTGATTTCTGAATGTCCAGAAGCAGACAGTGGACATGAGCCAACTTACTCAACAAAAATATCGCATATAATTTATTGAGTATCATTCTACGAATGCTTTGGGAGTGAGACTGCCGTACGGTTGCACCTCATAAAAACAAACTTAAAAAATATTTTGCGAACATGTGTCGCCGTCGAGCCACGAATTTAGCCAACGATGCATAATATGTTGCCCAAGGAAAATAATATATCTGTCATTTTAGAATAGTTTTGCTGGAAAACAAATGAGCAGGCAATTACTTTCCGTTGAAATAGATGATTATTCGTCTGAATCTGAAAGGAACGTCCTTTATTATTTCTGCAAGGTCAAACAATTGCGATCAAAAATTACAGAGTTTAGGTATCGTGTCGCTCCATTTACTTTTCAAGTAGTTATCACAGGAATTTCGTTATGACTCGTCTGCTACAATGGGCGAGCCCGGCCCTCGTATATCCACCTACACAGATCAAAGGCTTACTCGAACTCACTAACCTATCCAACCATCAAACAGCGAGAATGCAAATTTTAATTGTGCCGGGCTGGGTCTGTGTCACGCGATATTATGATCGCAATTTATTTGCACGACGGAGGTTCGCAGTCACAGGCGGAGCCTCACGCACAGACCCTGGGTGGGAGACAACCGCCAATTATGAATAAACTAGCCATACTACTATGTTAATAAGACTTGAGATTTTTCCTTGGCGATTTCACCAGGCGACGATGCTCATTAATGGTTTTGTGGCTCTGTTATCAGGCCCCTAGAAAGCCTTGCCTTATAATAATCAGTACTATTTAAGAACACTTAAAATGCTAAACACTTATTTATGTTGGTTTAACATTGGATACTAGTATAGCTAGATGCACTTTAACTGAGGGCTAACGATTTCTATCCAAGCAGATTTATTTACATAGATTACCTAGGTATGCTCATCAATATCAGCCTATAGAAGTCCACTGCTGGGCATAAGAATTGCCACGATAAACGGTCTTGTGACGACTACATCCACCGACTTCCTGCGACCTCTATAATATATTTAGCCTTCTCGTACTGCGCTGTCTGGTTTGTGGTCACCACTTGAGAACCTTTATTCCCCAACGGCAATCAGTTTTGCGAGCTACATGTTTTTTTTAATTAGTTTTTTATACTACTTGGAATGACGTGTCAACCAGATGGCCCACCTGATGTTAAGTGGTACCCTCTGCCTATGAACAGTACATTACCTCACAGATCACGCCCACCTAGGACGCACCCTATGTGGCATTGCACTGCGCCCGCCACCCTGAGACATAAAGATGAAAAGTCTCATGTGCCTGTAATTTCACCGGCACCCTTACCCTTCAAACCGGAACACAGCAATGCGAGCACTACTGCTTTGCGGCAGAAATAGGTATGGTGGTAGTACTTCTCCGAACGAACTCTTTCACAAAGAAGCTCTACTACTACTACATGTTCTGCCCAGTGCCACCTATTTACCATTGCCTATGTATGTTATTAAACTATTATTAATGTATCTTATTTTTTATATATATCAGGTAATGCACTGTTCATAGGCAGAGGTTACCGCTTAACATCAGGTGGGCCATCTGCTTGTTCCGTCATTCAAGAAGAATAAAAAAAAAAAAAAAAGTCAGGCCTACCTTAAAGTCACTAATGTAAGACAAGGTGATCAAGAAGCGAACCTATGAATCTCCGATGAATAGTGGCGAAGCTTGAACTATCCATACGTGGTTTTCAGTTCAGAAGATGCCGCCGTGCGCTAACCAGCGTGGACACTGTCCCGTTTCCGGAGCTAAATATAATTTGACTTGATCATTTAATTATATGGAGATTAATGGACGGGCGGAGATGCCAACTTTTACGGATAAACGGAACAATATGGCGGGAACATTATACGTTTTCTGGGTGTTAGTATGAGTTTTGATAGTTTACGAAACTATATAAAGTTTCGTTTCTTTCCGTACATTTACTTGCGGCGCCCCTAGCGAAAACGAGGAGAAAACTAAGGCCGCTGTCAGAAAATGTATTGAAAGATAATAAACAAATAAATAAATAAATAATGCTGGACAGTTAACACAAACATTATCTAGCCCCAAGCTAAGCAGAGCTTGCTTGCTTGTGCTTGTGTTTGTGAATAAACTTCATATAGTTTCAAATACTATAAAATTCTCGTACTAAGCCCCCAGTAGAGAAACAAAGTCGTATCTAAGATAATAACTCGTAACAACGTGATATAGGTACCTTTTAACAATGGCAATTTTTTTGGTCAAATAAGACTATTTTGACCTCTTTATTAAGAGGGCATTATGTTCTTTAATTTTCACGGAGTTCCTTTCATCCGATTGAGTTGAAAGCATAGAAGCATAGGTACCTGTCAGGTTTCGATGACAATACAAAACTATTCTACAATACAACTTGAGACACGATAGTTAGACAACGGAAATCTTCGACGGATAAAATAACTAAACATGAAAATTACCCGACGAAACTGCATGAATTTGTTAAATACTCGTAAAAGCTTATTCTACTAATAAACACGGGTTATCCTCTGAAGGGCTACTCCGTGTTTTGTCTCATTCGATCGTCTAAAGACAAAACACTATGTTACTATTCCACAGATAATTCACGTTTATATAGCGCAGAAGTCTCTAATATGTGGTATGTCCTATGTTAACTAAAACAAAAGACCGCCGTTGACTTATTTTCACAAACATAAGGTTTGCGTGTGAATGACGATACGTCATGAATAGGCTTTTAAAATTGCTCAAAAAAGGTGAAGTTTGGAACAAGAAAACATACAAATAAATATTCAATCATAAATAAAACAACAATATAAGTAACTATACAAACTAGGTACATAGTATATTGCCAAAACCTATACAACTCAAATGAACTCAAAAAGATCCTTTAGTTTTTTTTAACCTATCGGGTCAAACTATAGGTACATTATAAATCCGAGTACAAAATGCCCGTATTTACGTCTGTATTTGCTTGTAATGCAGGCTACTCGGGTGGTCACATTCAAAGCATAATCGATGCATGCATACTTATATGAAACATGTCATTTACATCTCAAGCAACGGTGTCGCCACCCGCATACATAGCTCTTGTCTGCGGATAAGTTTATTGGTTACTGGTGTCTGCCCGCGGCTTTGTTCACGGTACGCTGCAATAAAAATTGGCCTATAGCTCAATCCAGGTCATAATCTATCTGCGTACCAAGTTTCAACAAAATCGGTTCAGCCGTTTCGGCATGATTGAGTAACAAACATCCAAACAATAACATTCAAACATCGTAACCTTCACCTTTATGATATAAGCGGGAAGTGGGATGGGATTTCGTTTTGTGTCGTAAAATCCGACTGAGAACAAGGGGCAGGCAGCAGCATCCACCTGAGTACTGATAATGATTATAGCAAATCGCCCCCTTGCATTTAAGGTCCGACAGTATATGTCTAAAGGCTAATGACGATGTTGATTCAATATGCTTCTATTTTATGTAATACATTGAAGTTAGAAAATATTTCCAGCATCGTCCAGTGAACTGTCGCACGACGACGGTAAATCGGAGTAGGAATTACAACTCACGCTCAATTTACATTTAAACGCGATAATACGGTGAGTTCGTACTTTCCCTAGGGTTGCTATTGCAAGTACCTAGTTCCACTTAGGTAGGTACTTTGCACTAGTTCAATAATATCGTTACTTACCTAGTTCAACAGACTGATACCTTTAGCTATTGGTATACCCCCACGATGCCACGATGTAGATATACTTATACCACCTACCTACTAGCTACCACTACCATGCTACTGCGTAGAAGAACGCGAAGCAAAACATGCTCAGGTACGTAACTATAGGCGGGTAGTCGGCTGCGACCCGAGAGGTACGGGTTCGATTTCCACTCCGATCCGAGTCTGGGTGTTGTGGTACCATGGTACTCGTAGTTCTATACCCACGATACCGGAAATCTTAATCTGGGATACTATTGTTTCTTAATTGAAAATACCCCAAAATCTGCCGCAAAGCCATGGTGCTCGCATCGCTGTGTTTCGGTTAGAAGGGTATGGGTGCCGGTGAAATTAGACTGTGCTAATGATCTGACTACATGATCTGACCCCATCATCTTCTTTTCATCATAGTACAAGCAGGTGCACGGCTTAGTACCATCCTTATCTGCGAACTGCCAAGTAGAGCAACTCGCTGCCGTCGTCTGTCTTTCCTGAAATCTAAAATATTGGTCACGTGAAGGCAAGTGCCTTCTCGACCTTCGTGCTCCATCGTCGGCCGCATCGTTACTTACCAACAGATGTGATCGTGGTCAAATGAAGGTCTACAATTGTAAAAAAAAAGTGCATCGCTATCGCCTCTGTTTACCAAAATCTGATAATAACTATCTACAACTCACTTGCAGTTCGCAAAAATCATAATGAATACGTACGATTAACAATCACGATACGGATAATGGAACAGTAATTAAGTTAGTGAATATATGTGTCAGGTGTTCAGTGAGCACACGATAACAATTACGAATTGATCAATGCTAATGATTTATTTATACAAATGCACAAGTGAAATAAAAATATTGCTTCATGAGTTGCATGCTTCATTGAAAGTTATGGGAGTTTATTGAGAAAGGAAACCAACCATTGAACCACAGATTAAATAAGCTACGTTGAAAACTAAAAGTGTTATTTATACGTGTTTGGTGTCACGGCGGCGCCTCTCAGCGCCTCTCGCCGTCCTAATTAAATTTTAAATTTGGAATCAGCTTAGGTAACGAATTTAGGTAGCCTGTAGGTTGTTTTCACATTGGCCTACCATACTGTTTTACCGTCCCGATTCGGATTACAACTCCTAAGCAATCATTAATTTAAAAACTGACTAATACGATGAACTTATTGTTTAGTGACTAGTATCGTAAAAATAAGTTTTTTTCTTCTACCTCAATTGGTTACGAACCTCCGGTTTCGTATGCGGTCGAAGGCGACGTTTCTCAAAGATTCTTCTGGTCCTCCTATTCGAATTATATCTAATTGTGATTTTTTTAAATGCTGCTCTGAATATCCCTACTCCAGGCACATAATCGAGGCATGAGAAGAAATTATATTAAAACAATCATAAATAAATAATCATTGTATGCAAATGCTGTAGATGTAAACCATTACTAAAAACCCGTTCGATGTAGTAAATTATAGGTCGGTACGATTATACATGGCTATCAATCAATACGTGGGCCGAAATAACATTGTGATTTTATTTATAACACCTCTATACGATTTTACATCTTCATCTGACAGATAATGGACCTTAGCGTCGAAGTCGACGGCAGTTCTAGACAGTGTCTCAATATTCACTATAAATAACTTTTATTTTATTTTTAGTTTGGATTCTAACAAAATTCACGTTGCTGATTTGTTAGTCTGTATTTCTGCGTACCTACTATTATCATTATGTTTACTCAGACAAATAGTGAAGTTAACAAGTGAACTCATCTTCGACAAATTATTATCATCAAAGGAACTCTTAATAGAATAACTAATAGTAGGTAACACAAATAAATACACCCAAATAAAAGAGTAAATGCATCCAAATGCACTTGTAGGCTTGTAGTCCTATTAATTATGATATGTTATGAGCATAGTTTTTTCGGCTTGACTCGACTGGCTTGACTGTGCCTTGCTCTGTCTGAACTTCTCTAAAATATTTAACCGAAAAGTAGACTGTGATTGTTCCTACAAAGTCCCTATGATTTTGAGGTTCATCGAGCAGAGGTGATACGGTTTTAAAGTAAAAATCAAGAAATTTTAACGGCTACAGAAAGGCCATTACAACTGTTACATTTACGAAAGGTAAGTTGAACTCAAAGGTCATTTCTTTTCAACTAAGTACGTACGAAATGTTCATAAATTATCAGGAAAAATTAAAACCGAATGCGAAACGAGGCCGGAGGGCGTGTTGGGCAAAGTTTGAGTAATGACCTGAACAGACGCTGTGCGTCGCCCATCGCCCTGGTGATGACGTGACGCCAAGGGATTTGAATACAATGCCGCGATAGCTCAGGGCCGCCCGTGTACCAGCATGCATAATCCTCCACCATTTATTCAAAAACTGTCACATTCTCCCCGAGGGTTATGGCGCTGCATCAATCAGGTAATGTTTTAAAATTTACTGTGGAGGTGTTGGAGTATAAAAACAAGAGTTTGAGTAACTTCTCACCCAGGCCGGTAAACTTTCCTTGATGCAGCGCTAAGCTGACCACTTTAATCCCGATTCAACATTACAAATTAACTGCTTTCATTCAACTGAAACTCTCCCACCAAATACTCACATATACACATCATATACTTCATTATAGGTAGAATTGAAACTATCGTGGTTGGGAATCATATTAAAAGATAAACGGCTAATTACCGCGAGTATTCGCTGGTCCACCGTCGAACGCGGTCGCGGGCGGTGCTCATGATGAAGAGGCTTCTGAACTCAGTCTCGAAACGTCAGCAAAGTGACGAATAATAGTGGTAATTAGCCGTTTATCTTTTAATATCATTATAGGTAGTTATATTCTTATTCTTTTCTTCGTATAATGGTTTCTGAGGAGTGCTCCAAACAATTTCGCCAATGTCAAGTGATATACTTAACCACAATTTTGATAGTCAAGTACTTGTACTATTATATATTCTGAGGTCAAGTCGTCAAAAGTCTCCGTCAAGTCAGATACCCAGTTTATATGGTGGCAATAAAAACAAAATTTTGCAGGAACATATCCACCATTTCGAAAAGACACGCAATACACTTAAATTTAACTACATCACACGTGTTATTTATGTTTAGAGCACTCCTCAGAAGCCTTTATAAGAAGAGAGAGAGAGAGAGAGAGATGTCATATGTAATGCCAAAAAAATTGCGCGCAATGCTGCTAAGCAGACTATAGAGCAGCCACCACTGGAAAAGTGTTTGTTCAATCATTGGCGACACTGACTTCAACCGGATCCCTTACTAATTGTCCTCTTATCGCAATTGTCACCGCCATCGGTCGAGTGCCAGTTCGATATTATTGACTTCGTATGTATATCTTCCATTGAGCCTTAACGTTCATACTTCAAGGCTGCAGGCTGCATTCCTGCCATGATGTGGCACGACCAGTAGCTAGTTATGGCAGGTCATATATAACAATAATAATAACTTTCTATAACCATATGTAGTTTCTCGACAAAACACCCGCATAAATATGCCAGGAATTAAGATAGGGTTACTTTTATAAGCTTACTTTTTAAGAGGGCGCCTGCAGCATAATTTGCAAATATTTTACTGAGTAATTCAAGTACAATGTTCTGATAAAAAATATAATACATGGATAAATATACATTAATTCCAATGCTAAAAACACGCTTCGATTGTCTCAATATTGTGCTGAACAAAATTAGATAAATAAAATCAATGTGAGGTTTTTGTAAAATTATTTAGCTATATTTTACGAGATATTCAATTAAAATCGTTGTTTCGAGTGGCTCGAGGCATTTTTTTTGTATGTAGATTTGTGTTTATATCTTTTGAAACTATCATGGTTATGTATGTACATACTTTTCACAAGAAACGGGATATTTACCATAAATTTCAAAATTGGGAACAATCAAAACTCAAAAATCATGGTAAATATCCCGTTTTTAGTGAAAAGTATTTCTGTTTATGTTTGGTGTGGTGTACATACATACATAGACACACGCCTTTTTCCCCGAAAGGGTAGGCAGAGCCTCAAATGGGCCTCTTTTTACCGTGGGTTACACCATCGTGGGAAATAGACGAGACAAGTGCTCATAGCCGCCATTGCTTATTATTGTTCAATCATTATCGAATTATTGAACGTTATAATTTTTTGTTTTTACTCTCAATTACTCGTATCTATAGTTTATTTATTTAATTAATTAATAATTGCGTCAGTAAAAACTTTTTTTTTTTTATTCTGCTTGAATGACGAAATAAGCAGATGGCCCACCAGATGTCAAGCGGTAACCTCTGCCTATGAACAGTGCATTACCTCATAGGTCACGTCCACCTAGGACGCACCCTATGTGGCATTGCACTGCGCCCGCCACCCTGAGACATAAAGATAACATGTGCCTGTAATTTCACCGGCACCCTTACCCTTCAAACCGGAACACAGCAATGCGAGCACTACTGCTTTGCAGCAGAAATAGGTATGGTAATAACCTGTTAATAGGTAATAACTTGTTTCATACTATACACCTACCTTCAATTGTCAATATTATCAATGCCTATTTTTAACCCCTGTAGCAAAAAGAGGGGTGTTATAAGTTTGACTGCTATAATGAGATAATCCTGGTATTGTAGGTGTGACTAAAAAACGTTGAATAGTCGATTATGCGGTACAATATTGGCAAAAATATAGACAATGGATGGAGGCGAATGGCACCATGTTGCGTCCTCGATAGGTGGTGGTGGTTAGCAATGGGCTGGCCCATGCCTATTTTGGAGAGGGCTCCCTATTTGGAAGGCTGCGTTTCGAGTTGAGATCGATATCGGGTACGATGCGACGCCCGCCGTCAGCACCCGTCACTCTACGGGCTTGTTTATGGATATTTTATAGTACAGCGAGTACAGCCATCATTGCCAATTAATGTCCACTTTTACACTTGCACTCACTGGCGCTGGTATCATAATATTAAAAAATATAATAATAAGGTAATAATAGTTAGGTAGGTACAGTGGTGGCCATATAATTAAGAACGCTGATATAAAGGGAAGATTTTTTCCAACTAAGATGCAAAACGAATTGTATGCATTTGTTTTTATTTCTCTCGGTATCGTAAAACATTTCCATATTACCACTGTATTCATTGATACACATGATTGGCTAAAAATCAATAGGCAAACTTTTTACACTACTTTTAAACAAAGTATTCCTTATTACTGGCTGGTCACGTAATTAAGAACGCTAAGTAGTTTATACCTTTATTCAAATTTAAATAGAGAACACTCAGTCGATTTGTTACTGTTTGTATAATTTTGGCGCCATTACGTGCTGTAAAAGATTAAAGGGGATTGCTTCTTTAGAAAAAACAATGGGAAAAAATAAAAGTTGTGATAAATCTACAAGGGAAGTAATAATAAAACTTCGCCGGAAGAATTGGTCTGATAAAAAGATAGCCGACCATCTGCAATGTTCAAAAACTATGGTTTTCCTTGCTGTAAAGCATTTTGCTACGTATCAAACTACTTCGAATGTTCCACGTGTACCTAAACAGAGAAAAACAACTCCTCGAGATGACCGAAACATCGTTCGTATGGCAAAACAAAATCCTTTTAAAGGGTCCAATGAGCTTAGAAAAGAATATTTTGGTAAAAACAACCCTTCAGCAATCTCAGCACGCACTATTCGAAGACGTTTGGTAGAAGAAAAATTGCACGGTAGGATAGCAAGAAAGGTACCCATGTTAAAACTTTGCCACAGGCAAGCCCGGCTTGCATTTGCGAGAAAGTATGAAAACTGGACTGTGCAACAGTGGTAAAATGAACTTTTTTCTGACGAGACGAAAATAAACAGAGTATGTTCTGATGGAAAACGATATGTACGACGTCCCCCGAATACAGCATTCGACCCACGAAAGTTACATTAAAGCACGGTGGTGGAAATGTGAAAATTTGGGGTTGCTTTTCTGGACATGGTGTAGGACCTGTAAAGTTGATAGAAGGTAACATGGATCAGTTCCAATACAAAAATATACTGGAAGAAACAACGTTACCATACGCTGAAGACGTTCTACCGGTCATTTGGACATTCCAGCATGACAATGATCCAAAGCACACTGCACGCACCGTAAAGGAATTTCTTACAGCGCAATTAGTTTCTGTCTTAGACTGGCCTGCTAACAGTCCAGATCTAAACCCAATAGAGAATCTGTGGTTTGAAGTAAAGAAAAAGGTTTAAAATACAAAGTGTGGAAATTTAAGAGAGCTGTATGACGTTTTTTTAGAAGAATGGAACTCTATTTCTCTTGCGAAATGTCAAAAATTAATAGAGTCAATGCCTCGCCGGTGTAAAGCTGTAATTAAAAGCCGTGGATAAGCTATTAACTATTAATTTTAGTTAAATATTTATTAAATTTCTTTTTATGTTTCCTGTGCTACATAATATTGTGATTTTTTAAATCTAAGTGTCATACAAAACAATTCCCGAGCAGTTAAATAAATCGTTCTTAATTATTTGTCCAGTTTCAGTACTATTTGAATGTGTTACTTTGATAAAATCAATAAAATGTGCAAAAAATAGTTAGCGATTTCATACTTTATTCTAAAGTCAGGTTGCTCTATTAATGTGACTATTATATAACATAACTAGTTGCTTCTCAGAATGTACACATCTCTATGTATGATACGATTGAAATAAAAAACTTCTAGAACTTCAAATCGTTCTTAATTATATGACCACAACTGTATATCTATTATTTTTGAACGAGCAAAGGGAGTTCTCTAAGTTAACTTGCACGAATCGGCATTTGTATATTTATGTTTCTCTGAGCAAAACTTTTGAAGCATTTTGTGATCTTCATGAAATTTCGTAGGTGAGTAGATAGTATTGTAATAATTAGGTAGTAGGCAAATATATGTGCTAAATAGGGCCAAGGGTTGTTGAGACATCAGGTTCGAAGAGGCGGTAAAAAAAAGTGAGACAATGAGAAGAATTGGGGTGTCCGATGAAAGGACATTTCAAAACTATTTTTTTGAGGTGTGAGCAAAAATCTAAAAACATAACCCCTTAGGGGTTAGGTAGGTACTTGCAATATTCAGGGCTGACATTCATAGCATTTATTTAATTTAAAATAACAACAACAGTCACACATAATATACATAGCTGCGAGTATGTTAGAAAGGTGTGTATATTAAAACGTCGCGTGTATTCGCGAGGTCTCACTTCGGGGCAAACCACTAGTTATCAAGGGTATGTAATAAAAATATAACAAATCATTCGCATTTTTAATACCTATTAGGTTTCTAGTAGTTGGAAGTAGGTAGTACTCCTATAACAAATAAGATAAAATTACCTTCTTGAACGTCTGAAAGCAACGTTCTGATAAGTATACAAATATAACAGGCAACTGAATACAGTTCAAGTTCACAGCCAGACAAACATGCAACCAGCATTGCTCTGTTTATACTCACAGATGATTTAAATGGAACAATATTGAAACAATGTGAAACTTTGTATCCTGTGTACCAGCGCAGTGCTTACTCTCTGTGACCGAATTACTTCGTCTCAACTGATTTCATCGCATTCTGTTCTCATATCAACCTATAACTAATACCTCGTAAAATGTCTGAGCATTCACGTAAAATGTTCTAATAAATTTATGGTTCAACATACATTAAGTCGTTAAAAATCACACAAATTTTACAACAATTTATACCTACCGTTGTAAAATACGCTCGGGAAAAAAACTTGATCACTTTTTCATTGTTTTGCAAAGTAGACCAAGGCTTTTTTTCCCAAAACTATCCTTATATACTGACTATCTTAAATATTATTAATTAATTCATAAAATATTATTATAATACCTTTTGAAACAAACATGGTTATGTACCTACATACTTTTCACTAAAAACGGGATATTTACCATGATAATTGAGTTTTGTTTGTTCCCGATATTTCGGCACAGTTGCATGCGCCACGATCACGGGAGAATTAACGAAATATCGGGAATAAATAAATAAATAAATTATAATCATATTTAATTAATTATATTAAAGATCGGTATATAAGGATGGTTTTAGGAAAAAGCCTTGGCCTATTGAAAAACAACGAAACAGTGATCATGTTTTTTTCCCGAACGTATTATATGTTTTAGAGAAAATTATTGACGGAAAAACATGGACGTACAGCTAACAGAAATTGTAGCGGAAAAGGGACTAAAATATCATTTCATGATTATGATGATGTCATCCAGGCTGATTTCGGTCATGGCGACTGTTTATCATTTAAAAACTGCTCATAATTTATATTAATGAAAAGAAAAATTCGTTAATTACTTATTATTTAATTTTTTGAATTAATTTTTTGAATGTGAAATTATTATATACGTTGCCAGTATGATGATGTTGACAAAGAAAGTTTTCTGCTCACTTTCTTGCTTGCTTGTTTGGTACTTTCACATTACCCAACCGAATGAGCTAAAATTTTGCATATCTGTCAAGTTCTGATGACAACACAAAACTATGGTGACAGCAAGCTGATCTGGAGATGGAAGTTGGACGACGGATTCCTTTCTGAACTGGTCATGTTAAGACTCTGTTTGATCAGCTCACAGTTCTGATTACTAATTAGATGGCTCTTGATACGAGCCACCTAAATTAATTATAAGATCGTGTTTCTACAACATTTATGCAAATAAATAAATAATGAAATAAGCATAATACAAACACACATAGACTGTGAAAAATACAACCCTTCCTTTTGACTTTGCCGTAGTCGAGTATTAAAATCAAACAAAAGTCCAACCTTAATTTAAGTCCTCGGCATAAAACAAGGCGATAAAGCGTAAAAGGTTTCAGTTTCCTCAAAGCAGGTGTCTCTACTCTACCTACTCCGAGCTTTCAAGATCTCCGCCGCAGATTGCTCTAAAATTACTACACGCTTGTGCCAAAGACACGATCATATTTACAACATGACGCGAAACAGTGCGGGCGAAACAGTGCAACGGTGCACGTGCCGTTAAACTGAATGAGTTCTCGTTAAAAATCAACCCGCTGTGTAATTAGCAAGGCAAAATCAAGCCCAAACCATAGAAGAAATTATAGAAAAACACTAAATTTTCACTCTGATGAAGCAGCTATTGAGTTGAATATATGAATAACACGCGAACAATATAAAAGCCTAATGCCTGAAGTCAGTCGCAGACAGGTCTTATTCCATCCGAAAAAGCTGCGGTACACCAACGCCCGCCCTACTGGCAGGCCATGAATTTACGGAAGATTGGAATGCTCGCTTTGAATCAAGGCATGTCGAATCCAAAAATATGTTCGATAAAGCCTATTTTACATTGAGAGCCAATTTGTAGTGACGTAGGCCTGCCGTAAAAAAGTCGCATTTCCCACGGCCTCGGGCCCTCGATTTTCGTGACTGCTCTCGAAAATCCATCACGAGATTTTGCACTCGGACCGCATCTTATTAAGTGTTATGAAAGGCCAAGTGACAGAGCCTTTTATGGATGCCCGCCACTGTTGCTCGATGCATTATTGACTCAAATTAAAGTAGCTGCATGAACTTTTTACATGACAGAAGTTCACATAACTTTAGAAAGGAAACAGAAAATAAATTTGGAGGTTGGAAATTACGAGAATTACCTTTGGAGCTGAAACGTGGTAGGATTGGTCCACAAACTTATAGTCGCTCAGCCAGCTATGGGAGAGGGCTATGCTTGAAGTCTCTTTGAGGGATAAGATCCGGAATCCGAAGTTATCCAACAGAGAACTAAAGAATTCAACATAGCCAAGAAGATTAGCAAGACAACGTGGCATTGGGCCGGTCATGTCTGCCGAAGAACCGATAACCGTTGGAATAAACGAGTTCTAACGTGGAGACCGCGTCTAGACAACCGTAGAGTAGGCCACCCTCTAGCTAGAGGGAAAGACGACTAGCGCAGGGTGGCTGGCAGAAACTGGATGAGTTCATTCGAAGACCGGGCTCAGTCACGCGCCATGTGAGAGATCTCTGTTCAGCAGTAGACTACAACAGGTTGATAATAATGTCAATGATAATTATGTAAATTGCTGAGTCAGCAATGCTGAAACAAAGATCGTAGGATTCATTAAAAGCTAGAAACTACTTAAAACAACACGGCCACCGACCTACTCGCTACTACATAAGATTGGCAATAACCAATGTCGTGAAATGTCATGGTTTTAAATGAACACATCACAAGGTAGAGTTCGATACAGACAACAGCACGTAAATAGAGGAGCTCGTCGCTATAGGCGGCTATTATAGCGTCAGGGAGAACTACCTTTATCTCTCAATTTAGTGATATTTTCATCAAGAGAAGGAGGCGGTGCCGGCGGCGGACTTCACCGCGTGGTAGGTCCGCACTCACATCGCTTATGGTAGCACTAATTGCAAACCGCTTCAAGAACTCGTCGATAACACGATAATGTATTTAATGACAGTCTTGTGTGTCCGCTTGAAACATTCTGTCGTGTCGCGTTTATCCAAGAACACAATGGCAAGGCAATAAGTTCACGTCGATTGGACCGAAATTCACACAATGACATTACCATATCATTAAGTTTTCTTTCGTGTGCCGGCGCGTAAATCCTTAAACCTTTTCTTGGTATGCGACGCAGCTTGCTTAAGATGGAATTGATATGAGCGAGGCGTGAAGCCGCGTGCTATCACGCCATTTGTACTTCGGATATAATAAACTACTTATATTATTATCCTGTAAAAAATATGATGACGAATTCAACTTGGGCCAAGCCACAGCGTTCGAGAAACTACATTATAATCTTCTGATACCGCAGAGCCTCAAGACGAAAGTCACTTATCAGTGCGTGTTGCCGGTGATGCCATACGGCACTGACACGTGGTCACGGACTACTGGCCTCATACATAAGCTCAAAGTCGTACAACAGACTATGGCGAGAGATATGCAATGCATATAACATTTAATGCGAGATCTGTAGACAAACCGAGATCACCGACAGAATTAACAAGTGAAAGTGTCATATAACTCGCAGAACCGACAACCGCTGGGGTAAATAGGTCCTCAACGATCCGAACGACGCAGTGTAGTATATTCTAAGGGTGGCCTCTGCGCCCATCATTGGTCGTTTACCGGCTGCTAATTACGATGATGTTTAACAAAATATAATTTTAATCTAAGTTAAACTTTATTCACACGCACAAAACCCTAATTGTTCTACCCACACAAGAAGTATTTGCACACGTGCGCATCAATCGAAAAAATATTTTTTATCTGTAACCAGGTGAACAATAAAGAATAAAGAAATAAGATTTCTAATATAATTTAAACCACGTACAATATAGGCTATCAAGCCCACAATTACCTCGTAAAGCGAGCTTTATAAAACATGCCTATGCGCCGATAAACACTGATATTGGTTCGAGAGTATTTTTATTGAGATAATCTGGCGAGTCGTTTTGTAACGCGATCTGCCGAGCATACAATTTAGCGCTTTCGCAACAGAACACAAATTGCAACCAGTTGCATAACATGCATTATTTAAGCGCGACAACCTTATAAGAAAGTATTAATGTGATAGAGACTACGTATGTCGCATGCGGTGAGTCAGTACTCAGGACGGAGCTCATTGACCCTCGCTCACCCGCCGACGCATACTATTCCTGGGCTGCTATGCACTACATTGCTTCATCTTAAAACAGCAACTTGTTTCAAAGAAGACAATTAAAATATAATAATTAAACTACACTTAAAAATGTTGTAACATCTCTTTCATTCAACAGTTGGCGGGCGACCAGCCGAGGCTCGTCAACGCATATACTTTGTTATTCCTTGTTTATTGTTGTGTCTATTGTTTACCCCCTCAATTATTTATTGGTTGACCCACTAAACGAGCGCTATTGGTATCGAAAAATCTATACTAAGTTTTTTGTGCCGTGACCGGCCTAAGAATATACCCTCTGTCTCCTCACGTGGCCGTAGTAAAAGCCGACTTAAGCTAAGGTAATTATTTTATCTGTGGCTAAGGCCAGACCAACGCGTTCAGCCCGCGTCCTCAGTGGCGTGCACGGTGGAGATCAATGGTAAGGCAATGGATCGCCACCGTGCACGCCGCCGCGGACATGGGCTAAATGCGTTGGTCTGACCTTAGCCTAAGGGATTACCCGGACCTGTTAGTAAGATTCGTTGGTACCTATAAGATTTGTCCTCGCTGCTAGATTTGTAAGGTATGTGGTATTACTGGAAGAAAGCGTTAACTGAGTCAGTCGTGGGAAGCAATGGCGGCGATGAGCTCACCACTTGTCACGTCTTTATTCCCACGCACGGTGAAAAGACGACGACGACCTCTGTGGCGCGGCGGGCTAAGGTTGGCCTGCGACGCAGGAGGTTGCGGGTTCGATTCCCGCCTCGGAACAAATATTTGTGCGATCGCAGATATTTGTTCAGGGTGTTCTGGGTATTTTCTATGTATAATAAAAAATATATATCTATGTAATGTATTGTATTAAGTATATCAGTTATCTAGTACCCATAACACTAGCTCTGCTTAACTTGGGGCTAGATAATGTAGTGTGAACTGTCCAGCATTTTTGTAAAGTGGGTCGTTGTGGCTCTGCCTACCTTTTCAGGAGAATGTCGTATGTATGTAAGCTTTTATAACTTTTCACGAGCAATTTCATTTTTTCTACATTTTCAAGGATCTATCGCGAGATGACTCATTAAATTTATCTGCGTGTATTCTTCGGAGAGCGAGAAATTCAGATGCGGTCCCGGTGTCAGTACATCATTCATCAGGTGGCCGCAAACTTGTAAATTTACATACGACTGCGAGACGCCTGGAATTAAAGAGGGCTGAGAGAGGCGATCTCGTGTCGATAGTGTCACATGACTAATGGAGCAGGCGCCGATCAAAGATATCGACAAATAAAAGCATGCCTGGCCACCGCTGCGGCGCCGCCGGCGTCTGCGTGCGCCCTGCAGTCGCGAGGTTCCCACACCGTGGACACTCATAGACTACTGACTCATTGGTGCCAATGAAATCCGCCTTGTCACAATCACAATCTGTTGCTGGACATATCGTGAGATGTCAGCCTTCCATTGCTCTTCCAGTAAATCTTAGGTTTCTGATGCACACAAATACAATTTCTTGAGTACTATGTTGTGACATGATGCCCACAACATTTACAGAGAGTTTGAAGTATTTTTTTACAAGCTTTTATTTAACTTGCAATGTCTGTATGTTTGTCCGGGTGGAATCTTGCAACTGAATTTTCAACCGATTGAGATATTTTGCATAACTGTCAAGTTCCGATGACAATGCAAAATTATGGTGACAGCGAGCTGATCTGATGATGGAGACGGAAGGTGGAAAACGGAACTCCTCGAGGAATAGTAGTAGTCTAGCCGTGTTTAGGCTAATTTTGATCAGCACACGGTTACGATCACTAATATTATAAAAGCTTGTATTGAAAAATATATTTTTCACAAAAACTTATTTAACTGTTAGAACACAATTTTCACTATCTCAAAAATCATAGTAAATTTACCTTTTTTCGTGATAATTTTCAAATACCCATTCATTTATTTATTACTTATGACTGCCCGCGGCTTCACTCGCGTTTTACTAGGGTAAAAAGTAGCCTATAGCTCAATTAAGGTCATAACCAAGGTGTCATAGGTGAGCCAAATTTCATCGAAATCTGTTGAACCCACAAACCTATAATTACACAAGATAACGCAAGTGCACCTACTTTGTGTATCACTGAGTTTGTGTGTACTGTGTGTGTTGCCTATCTGAAGTAGGTGCAATGCACCTATTAGCAAACCTCAAGTCAGTTCGCTCTCGGTCGTCTTCACGACAGCATGTCGGATGTTAATAGAATAATGCCAAATTGCGCTATAGATCCACTATGGATCTGGACAATGGATCTACTGAGATTGAACCAGAACTGTAAAAATTCTTCGAAATTAGCTAGCCGTGCGGATGGAGATATTTCATAGCATAGTAGGTACACAATAAAACAGCTGTTTCCGGTGTCTATCTTGATATATGGTCTGTTGTTGACCCGTTTCAGCCATTTTGGCGTGAACAAACATCCAAACTTTCGCATTTATGATATTAGTGGGATTCATTAGTTAGTTAGTTGTTGTTTTGAATTCCACAAACCCGTACCTATAAAACATAAATTATTGTATAATCGGAGGACTTATTTGTGCAGCTATAAATTAATGTGTCAATACTTTTCACAATATAGAAAACATAAACCATTACTAAGTAATTCATACGTTTTATAAACGCACAGATAACTTACAAGATATAATTGTATTATATTTATATGTTTATGTTATTTATTTTATTTTTTATAAGATAACTTACTGAAGATTGTATTAGGTATATGCATAATGAACTGTTAGGTAACAATTCGCCGTGACAGTAAGTTACTAAACGTAGCCGGGTAGTATAATAATGTTATTATGCACTCAATCACTCCAAGCTATGTTATGATAACAGTTTATGGCCGGATTAACCCAGATTATGCGGGTAAATAACGTGTCAAACAATATTACTTTAAATAACATGTTATCTCATACTGAAGTGCAATCATAAAATCTTTATATTTCAGCATCACAACTTTACGTGAAAGTTCTGTGCTCTTATTAATTAGAGGATATACTGTATGATTTTTAAAATATAATCAGTAATTTTAGCCATACTTAAGAGAGAGAGAGCACTGTTACTTAGAGGAGTGTACTGGTAGAGGGAACGAAGTTCTAATATCTAGACCGTGGTGAGTCAGTTTTTTTTAATATTTGTTTTTATTTTTATGATTTGGTAACCAATAAGTGTACTGTTTATGTGTACAAAATTTAATGCAGTTGTGATGAGAAAATAGCCAAAATAGATAATTACTTCGTTCGCGTACAAAAGGGCGTAAGCGCCCTAGTTATACCAACGTAGGGCGGTTTTTCAATGCTAGCGTGATTTGGGCGGTTAGTGTTTCCACAATCGCACAATGCTAAGTTCAACGAACTACGGTGCGCTTATCCATGTCATTATCTAAAATTAACTTGTTGCCTAATTGCGCTCTAATTGCTCTAATTGCTAAATTTTCACATTGTTTTTTAATAGTGAAAACTTGTAATTAGCCTTTTGATTCTAAATTTCCCTATATTGGGTATTTTCTATGTATAATAAAAAATATCTATCTATGTAATATATTGTATTAAGTATATCAGTTATCTAGTACCCATAACACAAGCTCTGCTTAGCTTGGGGCTAGATAATGTTGTGTGAACTGTCCAGAATTATTTATTTATTTATTTTATATTTTTTTATGCTGTCAGTCTTCCTTTAATAAATTAATTAATGTAGCAAGCTGTAAAAAGTGTTTTCACACCACCTTCTCGACAATATCCAATTACATATCATGCAACCTAAACGTGAAGTAAATCATTATCTCCCTAGGGATATAAAGTTGTATGAAACTCCCTTGGGGATAAAGTGATTTGAATTTGGAACATCAAATTCGTGTGGAAACTTGTGGAAAAGTTTAAGTAAAAAAATGCCCATGTGGCATTGTAAAGAGGTTTCTTCCAAAATCGAACAGGCCACCATAAGCAGGACTCTAAAAAAAAAAGGTACGTTTACTTAGAACACAGACCAAGAGTGTAACTTGTAATTAGCCTTTTGATTCTAAATTTCCCTATATTTTTTTATGCTGTCAGTCTTCCTTTAATAAATTAATTAATGTAGCAAGCTGTAAAAAGTGTTTTCACACCACCTTCTCGACAATATCCAATTACATATCATGCAACCTCAACATAAAGTAAAGCATTATCTCCCTAGGGATATAAAGTTGTATGAAACTCCCTAGGGAATAAAGTGATTTGAATTTGGAACGTCAAATTCGTGTGGATACTTGTGGAAAAGTTTAAGTAAAAAAATGCCCATGTGGCATTGTAAAGAGGTTTCTTCCTAAATCGAACTGGCCACCATAAGCAGGACTCAAAAAAAAAAGTACGTTTACAGAGAACACAGACCAAGAGTGTACTACAAAGAATGTGAAACAAAAGACGGTGTTTGGTTCTGTGATTTTCAGTGAATTTTTATTATCTCGCAGATGGTGTGCAATGTAGACTATGCTCCTCTGGAATAAAGCCTGTCTTCGTCTTGGGCAGCTTGAACCCCTCGCTTCACTCAGGACTCTATATACCCTATATACCATATACCTCTATATACCTCTATATACTCTATATACTCTATATACTCTATATACCCTAGCCTCGGGAGTTAACCCTAGGAGTCCCTCGTTACGCTCAGGGTTCAATATGCCGCCCGCGAAGTAAGACACTGCTTTATTCCCATATTGCATAATATACTATTTCCAAATGTTTAAACCTATTTTATGTGTAACAAGTGATTTTACATGTCAGTTCCAATGATATTAGTTGTACGACATTTTACTCACATTCAATTGTATGTTTTCCAAAACGAACAAAGCCGGCCGGCATATATATATATATAGTATATGTATTAGAAAATGTACAAAATAAAAAGAATAGAAAAACGTTTAATTGACACAAATAACACTTGCCTACCAAATGTATAAGGCCAATAATACAAAACTAGGTAACATAACATTAAAATGAACAAACACCTAAATATTAGTACATATAAATCGGCTCGTGTGTCTGTGTGCGCAGGTTGTGTTCAGCTCAGCATAAATTTATCAGACATTCAGCATCAAGGAAACAAACCTACCTTCACGGTTTACCATGCGGAAAAGCTTGACGTCAATCAATCACGTCAGAAGTTACGTTAGCTGACGAGAGCGTGGTACACCGGATACGCGACACCCACCTGTACACAAAGACCTTGCCAAATTAATAGTATTGCAGAAATTACCGGTACAGTTTGCATACAGCTAGCCAAACACAGATGCATCTGTTGCGAAAGTAAGATTACAGTGGGTTTAGGTAGATATAGCCAAATGACGTCTTTTTATGAAATATCCAATGGCTGAAAATTTATGAAAGCGCGACAAGGAAATGCAGCCATGTATGTATAGCACTTTAATTTATCTATAGAAGTACCTAAGCCCGTGACTATGCAAAGACCCTGTGCTTGCACATACATACATACATAGACACACGCCTTTTCCCCGAAAGGATAGGCAGAGCCTCAAATGGGTCTCTTTTCACTGTGGGTTTCTTTTCACTCTTTTCATCGTGGGAAATAAAAGTGAGAAAAGTCAAAAGTTACGATTCGTTTGTACAAACGTCAGTATCGCTACTGCAGTGTATAGATATGGTTTGAAGAGTGCCTGAGAGGAGCAGACGCCAGTGCTGTCGACAGACGTATCCGCAGGCCCCGCGTGACGCGCCATCATCACTAAATATAACCGGCGACAATGAGACACTTCGCCGCCGACCGCCGCGCGATAATTACCCAAAACTGAAAGTGTGAAGAAGTGCTAACTTTGCAATCTGCCGCCAGGCCCACTGCCCAGCCTTAATAAAAGGAGGTTCAACAACCTAGTCGCGATCGAGAATGACGCCTCGTCTAGATATATGCGGTATGCGGTTAATATCTGCCGAGATCGAAATAAATGGCTAGGATTATTGCCAAGTGGAAAATCATTATAATATATTAGACGCCCGGAATTCGCTTTGACAATATTTTGACAACGTGCGGTCTGGGAGCTTTAGAGCCGTTCGCATCGAAGCGCGCTCCCGAGATTTTTAATAATCAATTTTATTTTCTCCGCGCTTGTATCGCGGAGGTTATATTTTTATAGAGAGTGCTGCTTAGGGATCTATTTTGATTGTGCCACTGTCTGGTGGTATATTTTTAATGTGGTGAGTCCACTCGTGACTCATACGTTTAGTTGGAATGAATTAGATCGAACTAGGCTGGATTTGTGTATGATGGCTGCTTATGTTCCTAATTGCGTGAGTCGGTGGAGTGCGGCGCTGGAGAAACGGGCGCCCGCACCGTTGACCATCTACGGACCGCAACTGTATAACCGGAACGGCTGCCTCCTATTTAGAATGATCAAGCCGATCAGCTCGTAATTTTGAATCGACTTGCGGAGTCTCTCGCCTCATAACTCACTACAATTAGAGCCAGCGTTCAGACTACTTTGTAAGATGCATATTAGTGTTATGGCGGTGTTACTATGATCAATATCAGAACTTGATAAATGGAACGGAGATTGAGTTGGATAATACGTATCAATTTAAATTGAATTTAAATAATTTTAAATTAGAATTAGAATTGGATTTAAATATCAAGTGGTCAGTCTACTTTGCATTTTGTCATAACACCGATCGCGAGCGTACTAACTAATAGACTGGTTGTCGTTGGTGTCTCGTATTCGATTTTGACACCGAAATATTGGCAGTCATTTTATCACGTCTTCACCCCGTCCTTACGCCAGTACCTAATATCTATGTCTATGATAATATAATACGAATAAACCCTGACAATACATAAATGAATAACACAACAGGAAGATAAAATCCATAAGGCTACATCAGACAGTAGACTTCGCGGCTTGAGTTAGGTACTCCAACTGTTGACTACCGAAACTCATAAAGCATGTCGACATTGTGTTCTTTCTGGTACATTGAGCACAGGGAACACTAAAACAATCGTATATAGCAGGAAAACATCCATCAGATACGCGGCACGGCTTAATAGCTGTTACAGATAGATCAAGTCACAGGAAAGGTTCCCAAGGATCCAACTGTAGTATTTGTATTTGTATTATGGTAACTACTACATCACCCAGACCCGTAACAAATAATAAATATAATAAATAAATAATGCTGGACATTTCACACAACATTATCTTGCCCCAAGCTAAGCAGAGCTTGTATTTTGGGTACTAGATAACTGATATAGTACATAATACAATACATTACATGATAGATATTTTTTATTATACATAGAAAATACCCAGAACACCCTGAACAAATATCTGCGATCGCACAAATATTTGTTCCAAGGCGGGAATCGAACCCGTACCTCCTGCATCGCAGGCCAATCTTCGCCCGCCGCGCTACAGTTGTCGTCAATATGAAATGCTTGAATCATTTACCTGACTTATCTTTTTCGATTGGCCTAAAAATTGCAATACATGTAAAATATGTATGCGTAATGTAAATGTAGCGCGTGAATGTATAACTTGTAACTTGATTATTCCAAAGATGGATTATGCCTTGATGTGATGTTATTCTAAGTAATATGAACCAATAGTCTGCTTCTATAGCTAGCTCCAGTTACTAGATTAAATGTAAGCCAGCCTTAACACGACAGAGGTCGTCGCACTATGTCATTACATAGATCTAAATGCACTACAAATGTGCATGTTTTTTTGCACGATGCTATTCTGGCTAGACCTGAGAACTAGACATGCCTACAGCAGATACAGAAAAAATACAGATAAGTGCGAGTAGAACTCGTGCCTCGGGGGTTCTGTACCAACTTCGATTACCATATCGAATTTCATTACCTAGTTTAAAGTTTTTTCCTCATATAATCTTCACTCGCTTATTTTAGGACAAGTTTCAAAATTCTGAAATATTTATTTTTCCTTTTTTGTCTTAAACATGCTAGCAGTCCGAGTTTTTTTTTATACCACTTAGAATGACGGGACATGCAGAGGGCCGCTTGATGATAAGCGGTACCCTGTGCCTGTGAACAGTGCATTATCACATAGGTCACACCCACCTAGGTTTTCCCGAGCGACTACAGTATGGGGTTCTTCAAAAGGGGTGTTTGGAAATTTTTAAAGGGTCGGCAACGCGCTTGTGATGCCTCTGGTATTGCAGGCGTTCATAGGCTACGGTAACCGCTTACCAACAGGTGGGCCGTAAGCTTGCTTGCTACCTTGGTAGTATAAAAAAAAAGGACGTTCTATGTGGCATTGCACTGCGCCCGCCACCCTGAGACATAAGATGAAAGTCTCATGTGCCTGTAATTTCACCGGCAACCATACTCTTCAAACCGGAACACAGCAATGCGAGCACTACTGCTTTGCGGCAGAAATAGGTATGGTGGTGCTATATTAATAGGTTTTAACCACCGTGTATAGTTTTATTTAATTGGGTTAGGAGCCGCTATTTTTAGTATACATTATCATAATCAGATAATCAGCAGCAGTTAAACGTCCACTGCTGGACGAGGCTTCCCCTTGGAATGAAATGAGGGGATTGGACATAATCACCACGCGTGGCGGGCGGATTGGTGATCGCAGTTTTGGTTTTAAGGTGGGTGCTGCTGCCCATACCCAGGTGTAATCCCTTAGTCGGCTCTTACAAATGCACGGGAGGAGACGGTACGGTCTATTCCACGGCATAATGTATACTTATATCGGCTTCTGAACAAAATAGACAACAAAGTTATCCTATAAGGGTTCCATTATGTATGCACAATACACCCCACAGCGGGATGTCAGTGCAGGTCTTAGCACCCCCACCTAGAATTAGAAGGGTTCCATTTTTGCATTCTAAGGTACGGAACTCTAAAACAAACATAAAAAAGCTATTGAGTATCAGTAATCTGCAGACAGCGAGACGACTGATGTTGCTCCACATTGCAATCGATAACATTAATATCTTATACTTTTTTATACAATGACATCAGCTTTGATTACTTAGTGTGATTTCTCAGTATTTACTAGACGGTCAATCAACGTTAATTATTGTTGAAACAAATAGATTTATTTATTGTATTAGAGTCGCAAAAGGTGCTATATTAATAGGTGTTATATAATTGGTGGTGTTTTTAATCGTGTTATAGGAAAATAATAAACCAACAAAAGTGAGCGCGTTGAAATCTTTTGTGAGGGAAAATGTTCATATTTCTTGAATTTGAATTTTTCCCTTTTATTACTTTAAATGTTTATAACTTTTGGAACCCTGTACTCCACGTAATTTTAGAGGAGGGCGTTGGTACTTGCGACACAGTATTTTACTTCTGCGGGTATCATCGTTTTTCATTGTTTGTGTTCGTGTTTGTGTTGTGTGTGTTTTTTTTTTTATTTGAATAGGAGTATATTTTTGAATTTTGTTATTTTCCTTTTATTTTATCCATTACTTAGATGTTAGGTACGGTAGCGGAGATGATACGCAATCAAATTATAATAATAGTTGTTTCCTGATCCCTACAACTCAGGGAATACCAGGATCCAGGACTATGTAGGAGTATGTGACTGTTGAATAAGAGGATCCAGGACTATGTACGAGTATGTGACTGTTAAATACCAGAAATCAGGACTATGTACGAGTATGTGACTGTTGAATACCACGATCCAGGACTATGTACGAGTATGTGACTGATAAATACCAGAAATCAGGACTATGTACGAGTATGTGACTGTTAAATACCAGGTGTAGTGTTTGTATCTACTTAGTAGATATTACATCCCTGTCTCATGTGCACAAGTGGTTAGGCAACTGCCAACGTCAGCCACCTGTCAATGTCAGTCGCAAGATGAAGCTTGGCAGACGGCAATTGAGCGGTGGATAACCTGGAAGTGGTGAGCAGACGTGTGCCGAATAATACCAGCTTGGTGTAGCAGTGAGCCAGTGTTAAGAAGGAAAGGTGGATTTTACAAGTGGCGACGAGAGTAAAGGTCAGTAAAAACTATATTTTTCAAAAGATGGAGAAGGCAAATAAATACTTAGTCCAGCTTCCCTCTAAAATTGTGAACTCAATAGTTTTGACTATGGCTGGCGTGCAAGCTAGTCTCGTCTCGATACGGTGACGTGACCCTAGTAAGAACTCTGCTTTTACCCGAATTGGCTAAATTATTTCAATTTTTATAGTATACATGTCGTTGGAAAAACAAACCTACAATACAAAATCGCATGTACGACGGCCGTCCATCTTTGTAGTTTGTTACCGTAGAGTTAGTTTGTGTGCGCGCGTACATGCGGTTCGGTTGGCTGTACCGTTTCCGTTTCCACCCATAGTGCATACATTTTAGTGACTAAAATAGTGTTGCGATGATTTGTTGGATTGATTGATAGCGACCGACAGGGGTGAATGATAAAACTTTGCGAAACAATTGAACATTATTGGTTGCCAGTCTAAAAAAAAAAAAAAGAAGTTTAATGTTTGATGGATGATGTTAAATTAGTTTGAAATAAACTAACTAGATGTCGCTAGTAAGAAGTGCATAATCCTAGATCGCGCTGACGAAAACTCACGGTACTTTTTATTATCCTACTGATATCTCGAAGAAACTGAAGTTTGGATGTTTGATGATCGCACAGGGGCGTCTAAGACGATTTAAATGAAGCGGACGGACACTAATAGTCAATATTTTACCATTGCACCCGTCTTAGAACGCAGTACTGATCAAGCGCCTATCTTGTAGGTAGAGTAGTTTATTATAATGCATTTATGAACTCAGTTCTACATAGTTCAACTTACTAGTTACTACAGTAATTGCAATATTTTTGTACGACACTCGTATTTATATAAGAGAGTTTGACTTACAATCATTTTAAATAGTCCATCGTGTGTGAAATAATGATCTGTCACCAAACCAAACCCTGTAGGTGTGCTGGTGATCTGGCGGATATCAAAATAACATTTTATGTATAAATTGATAATTCCTGTAATTAATCTCAAATAATTGTAAGATTATTGGTCAAAGGCTTACCATTTAATTGGTTGCACATTTGTTGATAAAAGGCGTAACATTAAATTGGTTGCGTGACCGTTCGTCGAAGGCTTACCATTAAATTGGTTGCAAGATTGTTGGTCAAAGGCTTACCATTAAATTGGTTGCGAGAAGTTGGTCAAGGGCTTACCATTAAATTGGTTGCAAGAATGTTGGTCAAAGGCTTACCATTAAATTGGTTGCGAGAATGTTGGTCAAAGGCTTACCATTAAATTGTTTGCGAGAATGTTGGTCAAGAGCTTACCATTAAATTGGTTGCAAGATTGTTGGTCAAAGGCTTACCATTAAATTGGTTGCAAGATTGTTGGTCAAAGGCTTACCATTAAATTGGTTGCGAGAAGTTGGTCAAGGGCTTACCATTAAATTGGTTGCAAGAATGTTGGTCAAAGGCTTACCATTAAATTGGTTGCAAGAATGTTGGTCAAAGGCTTACCATTAAATTGGTTGCGAGAATGTTGGTCAAGGGCTTACCATTAAATTGGTTGCAAAGAGGTTTACCATTAAATTGATTGTAAAAAGGCGTACCATTAAACTGGTTGCATGTAAATTGACCAAAGGCTTACCATTAAATTGGTTGCATATTATTGACCAAAGGCTTACCATTAAATTGGTTGCATATTATTGACCAAAGGCTTACCATTAAATTGGTTGCATATTATTGACTAAAGGCTTACCATTAAATTGGTTGCAAGATTGTATGTTTTTTTAGGGTTCCCCAAACTTCCCATGATGATGAATCAATTACCACCACCGGATAAATTTGACTTGGATGGAGACAGCGTTTCAGTCGGGCTGAGATGGGAAAAGTGGAAAAGATCCTTAAAAATTTATTTTGAAGCTTCGGACATATTATGTTCAACAAAAAAAAGAGCGATATTGTTAGTTTTGGGGGGAACAGGACTTCAGGAGATATTCTACAACTTACCAGGAACTAATGATGACGCAGCAGAAGGCGTCGACATTTTTGAAGAGGCAATCAAAAACCTTGATGAGCATTTCCTTCCACAGCATAATAAAATATATGAAAGACATATTTTCCGTCTTATTAAACAAGGAGAAACAGAAAGTTTTGAAAAGTTTTTGATCAAACTTAGAGACCAAGCTGCTAAATGCATGTTCGATAAACCGGACGACCATATTATTGATCAAATAATAGAAACATGTGCTTCGTCTGAGTTGCGAAACAAGATTTTGACCATGGGCAATGAAGCTACATTAATAAAAGTTGTGACCTTGGCTAATACCCTACAAGTTGTAAACCATCAGATGGAAAGCTATGAGAAAATTAACAAGACAAATGAAGTTAATGCAATAATCAGGAGGAATAAAAGACCCTCAAGATGGGAAACAACAGATAAGGGAGCTGGAAATGAAAAATCATGTGGTAGATGTGGTAGTTTAATGCATGACGAGACAGATAAAAGCTGCCCTGCAAAAGGAAAGACATGTAGAAGCTGTGGTAAATATGGTCATTTTCAGAGGCGCTGTAAAAAACCATGGCCTCTGCTGAAACGTAAAATGGAAGAAGAGCAAGACGGAAATAAGAGCTACGGAAAAAAAAATAGGAAGGAGTCTACAATAAATTCACTAGAGGATGATAAAGTCCACTACGTCTTTTAATGTGACTAGTGATGCAACTATATAATGCAAAATAGGATGAGTCGAGCTGGAAATGTTGATTGATTCTGGCTGCAAATTTAATTTAATATCTGACCTTATTGGGGCCAATTCGTTTTGCCGAGAATGAAACATCACGCTCTATAATACAGTTCCATATTGATCACAGAGGGCGAAGTTGAGCGCTGAAATAGAGACATCGTGAAACGGCTTAAAGCGAGACTGGCTGTAGAAACGTTTTGTCTTGTGTTTTATTCGTAAATTACAAAAGTTTAGATTTAGAAAATATATATTTTCATATATATGTCATTTTGAACATTTTGATATTTTAAAAAAAACGGGCATTCAGTACACAATAGCTAACATTTGCTGAAGAAAAAAAAACGCAAAGATAGGTCTAAATTGCAATTTAAGGTGTATTTTACTTGAGTTATATCACAGAATAAATAATAGTACAAGTAATATTCAGTTTTGGTTGTATATAATTATATGTAAGTTATATTAAAGTTGTATTCAACTTATACTAAAATAAATGTAGAAAATAAATAGGACAAAACGGCCTATAATGTGAATTTTGATAAATCCGTCCCTCTCATTCCAAATTAAATGTTTTTATGCCCTACGTGTTCAGTGTTTCTATGCCGTGCTTGCCACGGATCAGTTCCGAGAGCAACGGTTGGAGGTCAGACTTGTGCTAGAGCTAAAATACAAAGTTCGCAAAATACCAGGCAAAAAAGATGTAAAAGAATTCATCAATGAATACCAGATAATGTATACTTCCACCTGACATTCTGTAACAGGAAAAATGCTAGCAGAACCACAGAATAAATATTAGTACAAGCAGAAATCTACTTGAAGAGGCAGAACAGGGACAAAGTATCCATGTTAAAAGACATGAATGAAAAATGAAATGATTCTGAGTTTAAGAACCGAAATAAGTTACTCAAGAAAAAGGGGAAGGAATATGGGGTTCAGAAAAGAAGAGCAGAGGATTCACAAATGATAGAAAGATAGATGCAGCAAGGTTTATGTTAAAGAAATGGAAAAAAACAATAAGTATGTTTACTCTCAATTTCTATCCTACACCACATGTAGTTGGGGAATCTGTCAGCTAAGATTTAACAGTAAGAAATGTGGAGACAGGGCAAATGATGAGGAGAAATATAATTCATTTAAAAAAGATAGTAGTCCAATGGAAGTCGGTTGCCTCCGAAGAGACAAGAGCAGACTAAAAGTTATAAGAGATCCACTCTTAATGTATCTTGTGAAAATGATTCTGGGTTAATTTAGTCTGATTTAAATTTATGGTTCACGTATATATTATTGTAAGATTTAATGTTTAATTAATTAAAAACTTTGATAAGAAAGGGGTTGTAGTGTTTGTATCTACTTAGTAGATATTACATCCCTGTCTCATGTGCACAAGTGGTTAGGCAACTGCCAACGTCAGCCACCTGTCAATGTCAGTCGCAAGATGAAGCTTGGCAGACGGCAATTGAGCGGTGGATAACCTGGAAGTGGTGAGCAGACGTGTGCCGAATAATACCAGCTTGGTGTAGCAGTGAGCCAGTGTTAAGAAGGAAAGGTGGATTTTACACCAGGAATCAGGACTATGTACGAGTATGTGACTGTTGAATACCAGAATTCAGGACTATGTACGAGTATGTGAATGTAGTGTGATGAATTAATGAAAATGAATGAATGAATGAAAATTAATAAGAAGAATGTCTGGATCTATAGAGTAATGGGTGAAGATTTATGTTGGATAGGGTATGAATATTGTTGCAATGCTTTCAACACACCAAACTAAACTTAAAACAACGTCATATCACATTCAAGAGCACGCGTGTGCGTCTGTTTATACCCTGCACTTACAGGCTTCACAAGAGCTTAGGATATGAAAGTCGTAGCATTCCGTATGTATATCCAAACAAGTTTCGCGATTGAGAAGAGTGCTCGGATCCATTACGAGCTGTTTGAATAAACAATCTTTCATCACTCCATTATCGCCATTAAGCATATGCGTTATAAGTGCGAGATCGGTACCCTGGTCCTTGTTCGTTGGATCAGCCGACGATGGGTAATCTCTAGAAAATTGACATTCGGCGCCAAAAAGAGCTCTCTTAGTGATTGGCCACTGGGCGATCGGTGGCGTGGAAGCGTGTAAATATTTATCGAGCCATAAGTGGCTCCATATTTGTAGGCACTTTACTAATTGACTTTTTGACAGACTTAACCTACCTAAGACCGTTCACCTTCGTTACACTCTTAGTCTGTGCCTGTGCCTTGGGAATAGTGCCAACCTTAGAAAAAAAAAATACTCCACGGCAGAGGGCATCTTACGGTGAACGGTCTGTACCGCATTAGGATTAGACCGAATAGGTGTGTGTGGGGCCGGGTAAATAAGTACCAATACGAATTACCCTGTTGGGTTTTGGCCCGGAATTTAAGGGTTAGGACTCTTTGGTCATCGTACTAGGGATCTTAGACTTACTTTTTATGTAACGAAAAGATACACCTACATCGTCCCACTGCACGGCCTCCTACCCATTTTCCATGTCTCTGTCTTGAGCATGAATTGACCAGCCCTTCTCGTAAGAGTTCGTTCCGTCATTCACTCCTCCTTCTGGCGCTAGGTTGTCTCCTGTTATCTGGGTTTCATTGATAACGAAGCCTAAGAGATCCTTATGGTGTCCTTCTGGCTGTTTAAGTATGTGTTTCTGCGCAACTACCATTGCTATTGTTTTATTTGCCTTGTAAGATATGTAATCGTATATTTATTGCCTTCCTGTCATACTAGTTATACCAGAAAACGACAATATAAATTATTGCAGCCACCTAACGTGTTGTCTTCTTCTAGTCATTTCCTTGTACTTATAAAATTACAGAGAGTAGGCAGGCCATTCATGACTGCAAGAACTTTTTTTTTTGTCATGACTTTATTTAACCTTTTCATCATCAACAGCCTACAGAAGACTACTGCTGGATATAGGCCCCTCCGTATAATTCCATGACCAACGGTCTTGAGCCGCCTCCATCCACTGACTTCCTGCGATCTCCATAATGTCGTTGGTCCATCGAAATTGGCTCTTCTGCGCCGTCCTGTTTGTGGTTATATCCTTACCTATTAACAATTTTAGGAGTTACCTCCCCGTACATGTAAGTTGGCACAACCAAATAAATCAAATACCGTCCCCAATGTTTACCGCCATCAATATTTGATATGATTTTCATCTTGCCCAGAGAGCTTGCCCTGAATATCTAAAAAAAATACCTAACTACCTATGTAGCTTTATCAAAAATAAGAACGTCCTTCAACAAGTTTTATAACATTTTTGCGCATATTAATGCGCAATATCTGCCGTTTTGCAAAAGAGACGCGGAATTTTCCGAATTCAAAACGGGGCTCCTGCGCTGTCCCTCATTTTTCAGTGACTTTCAAAAATTGCATTTGACGAACCAAAATGAAAACCGGGAAGGGTTGAACACCGAATTTTCCATACATTTTAATTTTAAGGGATAACTATTTGATATTTGTGCACTGAGATTGAAAGGCTTTTGTGACTACCAAAAAAATAAAACGAAGTTTAGTCCTAGGCGACCAGAAAAAATGCAACAAACAACACAAAAAACTATTAACATAGGTACCACAGGGCTTCTAGATTACATAACACCCAACAGTCACGTAGGTACATAGTCCTGATCTCACACTAGGAAGGATCCACAGTTGGTGGGTATCAGAAACTATACGTGCACCATGGTACCACAATACCCAGTCCTGGAACAAATATTTGCAGAATGAACAAAAATTTTACCGATATTACGGGCAAGCTGTCGCGTCCAAGCCGGTTGCACTTGCCCACCGCACTACAGAAGTCGTCTTGATGTTGCGAAAAATGCATTTTTATTTCTTTGATGCAGGATTTAATTATTTCATAGCTTTGTTTAATCTGTTCCTACAATGAAAGTGGAACAAGTAAAAAAGTTTGTATATTTGGGAACTTTGTTCACAAGAGACGGCAAGCATGAAGATGATATTGAAAGGAGAGTAAATGCTGGAAACCAAGTGAATGGGGCACTTCACGCCTTTATGAGTAGTCGGAATGTGTCCAAGAAGGCACGACTGGCCGTGCATAGAGGGGTGTTAGTACCGACACTAATGTATGGTAGCGAAAGTTGGGTATGGCAGAAGAAACATGAAAGTAGAATAAATGCAGTGGAGATGAGAGCTTTGAGAAGTATGTGTGGTGTGACTTTGAGAGATAGAATAAGGAATAGTGTGATAAGAGAGCGTTGTGAAATTAAAGAAGACGTAGTGACTAGGATTGAGAAAGGTATGCTTAGATGGTTTGGGCATTTAGAAAGGATGGACGATAGTAGATTGACGAAACGGGTACACAAGACGAGCGTGAATGGGACAGTGGGAAGGGGAAGACCTCGGCGAACGTATTCAGACCAGATCGGAGACGTTCTGGAAAAAGGCCAGGTCAAGAGTACCCTTAACCGACGAGCATGTATGAAGAATGTGATGAGAGTGAATGAAGCAAAAGAGGTGTGTCAGGATCGTAGCAAGTGGAAATCCGTGGTCTCTGCCTACCCCTCCGGGAAACAGGCGTGAGTTTATGTATGTATGTATGTATTTACAATGAAACAACCCAGCTACTTATGTCCAAGCCAGGTGTTCACCGCGTCATATATTGTTTACCGCTTTTACAAACGCATAAATTATCGAAACAATTATTATAATTGAAATTAATTCTCATATTGTTAATCCGATCCACGCTAACGCTTGACGCATTCAAGTGTAAACAGGTCCACTAGACAAAATTACAATGCACAAGTTTGCATAAGCATGACATTTGTTCAGTGTTTTAGTTAGTGACTTACACGCAAACATGCGCATTGTCACTTTCCGTGCTACTACTAATCGCGGATCATACTTGGAATAGTTACATCGTGTTTTGTCTCTTTCGGTCGAATTTGAAACTGTCTGTAATGCAATAGACAACACACTGTGCAACTGTTCCAACGATAATTCAAATTTTATAGTAACACGGTTAGTCTTAGGCCCAGAAACACGTAGGTAGTTGTAGGAAGGATCGCATTTTATAGTAACACGGTTAGTCTTAGGCCCAGAAACACGTAGGTAGTTGTAGGAAGGATCGCATTTTATAGTAACACGGTTAGTCTTAGGCCCAGAAGCACGTAGGTAGTTGTAGGAAGGATCGCATTTTTCAGTTCTATGTTGGTATTGATACTTTACGCTGCATAGAAAGCAAAGATTGCTTGGCGGAAGACATATGTGGCTGTTACTTTCTCCAGGCAGACTTAACATCTTAATTATCAGCTATACATCAGTACCTACTTAGCACCTTTAATAAACTTTAAACCAAGCCCCTCGTTATTCATTCCCCTTGCGAACAATTATTATACTGCGCAGTGAATTCACATGCATATGCGACCCATGCAAATCACTTTGGCCTGGGATAGACTGATGACAAAACTGTATAGTCTTTGGGGTGAAACTGTAAACCTTTGCGTTGAACAAGTAAAAAGTTAGAAAACTATAGCCCGTGGTGAACCACTACATTAAGTATAAGAAAAAAAAAACTAGCAGCCAGCTCGCGATTTCGTTCGCGTGGTCCCGGTGACCCGACTGCAGTACCACCTATCGGGTCCAGTTGTAAATATTAACCACCATTCAAATACACATAAAAAATATCATCAAAATCGGTCAAACCGTTTCTGAGTTTTGGCGAGACTAACGAACAAAAATATATTTTATTATGTTTAAGAATATATCTGGCTTAATGGTATGTCATGCAAAATGTAAATAAAAATATTTTTACACAAAAATTTACCGTCTTTCATACTACTAGATAGGACAGCCAAAAAAAGTCAAATTCTTCGCTCAAATACCAACTTCTCGGAAAAATGCGCGTACTTCCGCGCGCGAAACTTCCGTCCCGTTTCACGAAATCACTCCCACAGAAAGCAGGACAGCGAGAGAAAAGATGTTACACATCAAAATCAGAAGTTTCAGCTAAAATCTCTTTAGTATAGGGATCCACGGAGTACTATTTTTTTTGTTATAGCTCTACAACAGAAGCTCCATTCAATTTCGACACGACTGGCACATTTTCACTGACAGTTGCGTTTACTGTAAGTCTGTTGTGAAGCCTCTCGCACTGCATGAGTGCTGTTCGTAATTTGTATTGCGTTAATTATTGCCACAGCATTTCTTATCGCGAGCCTGATGAAATGTTATATCCTTGTGAGCCTTATCTCCTCTGACATTAGTTTAGCTGATATTAAGGAAGCGGTGGCGTTCAAACGGTGCTCGTTTATAGTATATCAGTTACAAAGGAAACCATTTAAGTTTAAAAAACTCAATTTTGGCTCTTACATCGAGTCTAAGGCAAAAACAGCTGCCATGAAGCTAGGCATCCTGAATAAGGTAAAGCGTTACTTCACACCAGGACAGCTTCTCAGTTTATACAAAGCACAAGTCCGGGCTGGTATGGAGTACTGCTGCCATGTTTGGGATGGTTCGGCCAAATACCAGCTTGCTGCCTTGGACTCGATCGAACGTAGAGCTTTCAGGCTTATAGGTGAGCAACATATGGCGGTGACTAAGATCCAGAGTCCGAGCACCGCCGTAAGGTTGCATGCCTTTCGATCTTCTATAGGTTACATTTCGGGGAATGCTCCCAGGAACTGCACGATCTGATCCCACCATCTCCTTTTCATCATAGGACGAGCAGGCCTACGGATCAGTACCATCCTTACCTCATTAATATACCTTCTATTCGCACAAAACGTTTCAGTTCTACCTTTATAATGCGAATAGGTCCTCTCTAATTGCGCGCCAAAAAAATACTATAAAATAATAAAACTTAATTTTAACTTTTATTTATTTATTTTTATAATGCAAAGATAAACAATAATAAATAAAATAAATAACTTTATTTGTCTTCAGTAACTTGGACTTCATCATCATCATCATCATCATCTCAGCCCGGAATCACCCACTGCTGCAGCTGTATATGTGGCCGGCCTATATACCCATGGGTATAGGCCTCCTATCTCTAGTGCCAGCCTCCTCTGTCCTGAGCGTCTCTCAACTTGCACATAACTTAGATTAAAATATAGGTACCTACCTATATTTATCAATATAAAGAAACCACTTACCTACGTACCAAAGTACCCCATTTATAAATAACATCTTGATAGAAAGGCTCACTCAATACAAAACTATAGTAATATAGGTAGTTTAGATATCTATGGCAATAACAGTGCAGAGGCGGTGAAGAGTTCGCTGGCGGATGCACGTGCGCGACGCGCAATGGGCTAGCGTGCTGGCTGCACTTCCGACTCACATTCATTCCCGCGCCATTCATACAACTGCGTCATTCATTTAATTCAAGTTCATAACGAGCCCGTGCGTGGGAGGGGCTAAGCCGACACACCCGCGCGACCACGAGGGAAGGTATACCCCGGTGTCGATCAAAATCTCGCGAGTTTCACTAGTTTAATTATGGTTTATGACGTACGCAATAGGCCTCATCTCATTCGTCATCATCAACAGCCGGAAACGTCCAATAGTAGACAATAGTAGTAATAGTAAACATAGACATTTGACGTGTAAGTTTTTCTTATAAATAAATACTGAACTGAACTAGGCCTCCTCCACAAAATGCTAGGACGAGCAATCTTGAACCCATAGGCATATATAATACTAGCGACTCGTCCCGGCGTCGCACGGGTAGTTTCAGGATGAAAAACAGCCCCCCCCCCCCTTTCCTATCCCCTCCTCTGGTAGCCTATGTCACTCAGGGTGAATGTAGCTTTCCAATGGTGAAAGAATTTTTTAAATCGGCCCAGTACTTTTTGAGCCTATTCATTACAAACATACAAAAATAGGTACAAATCTTTCCTCTTTATAATATTAGTGTAGATGTAGATAAACCGCCAGCCAACAATTTTTAATTCTCTAAGATAAACATATATTATATAGACATAAATAATACTGTTGTATGGACAGGGCGGAAGACGTGTAAAATGACGGTAAGTTTCTCATTGTCAAAATCAGATTTTTGACACCAACGACAGCCAGTCTATGATAATATGGTTGGTAACTATACGGTTCACACGTGGTCGTTTTTGGTGCTATGACAAAATGCAAAATTTATAGCTTTAGTTTCTTGATATTTGGCCGCTTTTATCTACTGCTTCCGGCGACCATACAATATCATCGGTCTTATTCAAAGTATGAAAATCCATAGAAATTATTTAGATAGGATGGGTAGGTATTTCGTAATATACTGACGATAATCAAATGGCGGAATTTAGAAACAAGAAAAGACACTGTATTAAAAAAACAACTATATGTATTATACAATTTTGAACAAAATCTTCTAAGAGGTGATTAATGCTATAAAAAAATCTCCACTTTGGTAGAGGCTGGCTCGGAAACGTCTAGGAATTGTGCACCCTGATTGGAATTTGTTAGTGAATGGGCGGTACGGCTAGTTAGATGGCAATCATTATGCAATAGGTACCTAGCACAACTATTTTTTTTTTTATGTAGTATAATGATTTTCGCGGTATTATGATAAACATTTGTCAAACTTATTTATCATGGTCATCAAAATATCCCCTTAAATTTTCGTACGAAAAACCCTATAGGTAGCCGGTGTTGTCGTGTAATTTCTTGGGCTTTAGTATAAAAGTGATTTTTGACATGAAGGGCATACATTGTTGCAGTTGTATCGAACTTTATATCTTCGATGCAATGTAGATAAACCGTTTCCACGTTCCAAGCAGCGGGCTCGTATACTTACATAAAATTATTCGGGTCCCCGCCGTTTGGGATCGCATTTATTGTTTCTTAGTATTCGCTCGGAATCCTGCGCGGTGCGCTATATTTCACCGGGTTCTAATTAAATGCGTGGGTGGAATCTTCGGCACCGGACGCGGGAGAACGGACGGGACGGAGAGTGTTTGAAGGTGTGGGTGCAACGCGGCGGATCGAGTGGCGCCGAGATGGTATCGGCTTCCCACCACTGTGCCATACTTTTCTAACTTTTTGGACTGTCTCGGGTCGCGCGGGGGCGTATTGTGTGCAATTGTAGCACGCGAGGGCACCTCGGGCCGACGACCCGCCGTCGCCTGCCATGTATAATCCGACAGCATTATGGTCGACCCGGCGCCTTTGTTGGCTACCGGCTTAATGAGGAGCCGTGGGTGGCTTATGACATGTCAGGATCTGATCGTAAAGGTGCCAAAATTGCTACCTGGCCGCGGCCATGCCGACTACATTCCTACCTCACGCTTTTCAAAATTAATCTCCATTGTAAGCGCCCAAAAAAAGCATAAAAGGCGTTATTATGGTCATGTTTCCACAGGATCGTGAATAAATCATGTGTACGATAAAGTGCGTTTCTTTTGACCGTTTGTTTGGGAGAGGCGATGCCTCCCCGATGTATCGTTAAGTTTAATTGAGATGTATGCACTCAAATTCTTTGACCCCAATTAATTTCGTGGAAGTGAGTTGTCTGAGCGTTAATTAAGTGCGCTAATATTTGCTGAGAACGCGCTAGCGGTCAAACACAATGTCCATTGTACTTTTAGTGTTCATTTTTAAAAACAGCCAATAAATTTATCAACTTTATCAAATCGCGGGAGTTATGTGGAAACACAGTGCAAGCAAGTAAGGTACCTAGGTAGCGCGATGTTTATAAAACTCTCCATAATTTTCAGTTTTCTCTGCCAAGGCAAAACATTTTGCTTATCAGCTTAAACTACCTTAAACATGAGGTAATCAAATGGGATTTTCCGTTTGTTTAATGAACTGTGAGCATGTTTAAAATCGCAACAATTAGGTACTGATTAAAGTGAGTGCAGGCGTGTGTATCTAATGCAATTTGAGTGCATGGACATGGCGTGACGTTACAGAGCGGATCGTTTGTTAGCGTTCTCGGGGCAATGAACCAAAGGCTGAATTGGACATAAAGTGTCCTGTGTCACAGTACCGCATGCATAACGTAACCCGACCACGATTTACGACACACGGTGACGCCATGCGCCATGCTGCGCTACTGATCGGTAAAATGCAGAACAGACATAGAAATTTGAAGTAAGGAGTATTGTTTATTGTGTTTTTTTTATACTACTTGAATGATAGAACAAGCAGATGGCCCACCTGATGTTAAGCGGTAACCTCTGCCTATGTACAGTGCATTACCTCGTAGGTCACGTCCACCTAGGACGCACCCTATGTGGCATTGCACTGCGCCCGCCACCCTGAGACATAAAGATGAAAAGTCTCATGTGCCTGTAATTTCACCGGCACCCTTACCCTTCAAACCGAAACACAGCAATGCGAGCACTACTGCTTTGCGGCAGAAATAGGTACAGCTGTTAGCGGCTAAATTACGTCTTTTGTCACAATACCTTGCAAAAATAGATGACAAAAGACAAAATACAGTAGGTCATATTGATTCACATAACTCACGGTTAATAGTAGTGGGCCTAAAAACGCTTTCAATACAAAACAGCCCAGATAACACTTCTCTTTAGGTACGTATGAGATCAGAATTAACACTTAATTAAAACTGCGCGAAAATTCGCTTCACAAGTCTTCATTAATGAATAATTAAACACAATCAGACAATGGCAGGAGACAATATCAATATTTGTCGCAGGGGATCTCAACAAATTAACAAAGCTATTTGTAGAGTCAATGAACTAAAGAAACTAGGGCGAGACATTTACAATATGAACTCTACATTGACTATAAGCAAAATAATCGAGAGTAGGTACGTAAAAATGTGACTATTTGTACAGTGATAGTACCTAACCTAGGGATATCGATATGTCGGTATGTGGTTGTGTCTTTATGTCCATATATCTGTACTTAACTAGCGGCCCGATCGCGACTTCGTTCGCGTGGTCCCGGTGTCCCGAAAGCAGCGGCAACAGCGGCAAGCGTTGTTTTTTTAAAATTTTATTTTATGAGAACCTTGCCCTGACTATAACCATTACAACAAAAAAGAATTAGCGAAATCGGTCCATTCGGATTAATTTTTATATATATACACACAGAAGATATTATAAAGAGGTATTTGTTTGTTTGATTGTCTATTTGTTTGTTTGTAATGGATAAACTCAAAAACTAACAAACCGATTTTAAAAATTATTCCACCTATAGTTTAACTAGGTAGGGGAAACTGCTTTAGCAGATTTTGATGCTATTTGATGTGTGGATGGATGCGGGGGGTAGGGGGGACTGTTTCATTCCGTCACTACCCGTACGAAGCCGGGGTGAGTCGCTAGTGCAAAATTAACCAGAACAAGAAGGTTGTAAAGAAAATTTAAATGTGACCCAACAGAATGGAAAATGGAATGGAACGGATCCAGCGGAACTCGAACCCCGCATTAGATTCTAAAGAATTCCACATACTTATGCCATGAGTTTGTCAACACGCATATGCCTGCTGATGAGAACAATCATAATCACGACAGTGACGCGCGTTCTTAGTGCATTTGTATTCCAACCGCGACTGCACATACAAACAATCTTATATAATATTTGCGTATAAATATATGTTTAAAACATTCCAGGTGTTAGGCATCCGCTAATAACTTGGACGCTTTACAACCGCACATTCGTATGCAGCTAAAACACGAAGTAGAACTAACTGAGACAGTAAAGCAATTCCTGGAGCCTTCATTGCATACTCTAACACTTAGTGGAGAACTACACTCCGTTTTTTACAAGCTTTTTACTTGACGTTTTAGTATGTATGATAGTTAGTGTGGGACAAACCTTAATTTTATGAAAGCTACGCAGCGAATATAAAAAACAAAATAAAAACTAATATTAAAGAAACATACAAAATTCCAGATTTCCAAAAATTAAACTGGATTTGATAAAACGTGAATGAAAGACCATATTCAACTATGATTATGTTATTAAATAAAATGACAAATACACACACATATTACATATTAATACATCTTACTTATATTACATATTAATATAAAATTAAACAAACCCATATTGAAGCTTTCACTACAGAATAGCTAACAGTACCTGCTGACTTATTTATACGTTCTTCATCAATATACATATAAGTTGGTACCAATAAAACACAAAAAATACTAATATACATAAATAACTTATTCATTTACCAAGGACAAAAAAATATTGAGTAATTTCTATAATCATATCATAAACATAAACTACCTGGCAAACCTACGAGTGGCATAAAACTAATATGATGACCCACTAAATAAGGCAAATTTTAACATAAAAACTCGTGAAAGTAACGCAGTAGGTACAGAAAATATGACAAGTATGTGTGTGCATTAAGGAATTTTATTACAAAGATGAAACACTGCATAATTAAGATACACTGTACCAAAGATGCCTATCCAACAATCCAGGTAGGCGTCTGCGCATCGGCGGAATATTGAACCAACTTGTTTCGTAATTCTTATGAGAATACAAATAATAAAATGAAGAAAAACCTTATACCAGCATATTAATTTCCATGTAAGATCTTTAGAAAGTTACAAGCAAGAATTTGCAATTTGCAAGTTTTTTTTTTTTTTTTTGTAAAAAATTGTGTTATCATGAGACCTTCCTACGCAAGCGTAGTTGTGTGGAACCACTATACTTAGCAATGGAAGAACTACAGAAATTGTATAGTAAATTCAGAATGCGTTAGTTGCTACTTTGCGATATCCAAAAGCAACATTAACTAGACAACATAATAATTTGTTATCTAACAGTTTTAGGCTTAGTTTATATAAAATTTTAAAAATAAATTTAGAAATAAAATTACTTAATTAGGTACCTACTTTAAAATCAAAAAAATGAAAATCAAATTTGGTAATTAGGTACTTGAAAATCGGCTATTTTGCTTAATTAAGAACCACTTTGCTTATTTTGCTTAATGTTTTTCTTGAATATTATTTCGATCAAAAAAAACTTTAGTACCGTCACAGAATGTAGGTACCGTCAGTTCAGTACCGTTAGCTCAGTACCATCCATACCTCATTACAGGTCAAGTGCTTAACTGAGTCAGTCCCTGAGGTATGGGAGCGGTACGGGAGGGGTGATTTCGTTTACATTATGTCACATGTCACCTGATAATTTGAGAGACCATAACACCCCTCCTGTACCGCTCCCATACCTCAGGGCTGACTCAGTTAAGCGCTAGACCTGTAGTATACCCTTTATTTGTACTTAACGTTTCAGTTCTACCTTTATAATTCGAACTGCTAAGGAGTGGAATACACTACCGTCATCTTTCTTTCCGGAAAACTAATCTGGGCATCTTCAAGGCTAAAGTGAATTAGTGCCTGATCAGAACCTGGAGTATGCGAGCGAAAGACGAAGATGTCATTCAAAGATGTCCTCTTCCTTTGAAGATTTAGCTTGTAGTATCCTATAGATCCTTTTCATCCTATATGCTGGTCATCGTCACACCCCGGAGCCTTTTAGTTGCGTGAATGACGGAATACTCAGGTGGCCAACCTAATGTTAAGCGGTAACCTCTGCCTTTAACAATGCATAACCACATAGGTCATAGGTCACCCACGACGCACCCTATGTGGTATTGCACTGCACCCGCGCCACCCTGAGACAAAGATGAAAGTCTCATCTCATGTGCCTGTATTTCACCGGCACCCATACCCTTCAAACCGGAACACAGCAATGCGAGCACTACTGCTGTGTGGCAGAAATAGGTATAATGTTAGTTCTTCCCCGGACAAACTCTGGTTCTAGCTAGATGGAAAAATGAAAGAGCTCCCTTCAAAAAAAAATCGAGCTGGTTATCCTGGAAACGGCTGCAACAACTTCCACCAAACACAGCTCTTAATCAAGTCACAAATCTATAAAAAAATAGGTTCATCCGTTAGGGAGCTACGATGCCACAGACAGACACATATACACAAACACACACGTTGAACTTATAACACCCCTCTTTACATGGCCGCCGAATTGATACTCTCCTTTGAAGTCGGTTAAGGCGCTATAGGTTCAACCAGTTTCAACGAAAATTTTTGTATGAGGCGAAGAAGGGCTCGCCTTCTGCACAGTTTGATACCGTGTTTTTGTGTATAACAAAAAAAATGCCCTTTAGAGTTTTGTTAAATTTTGATGATGACTTCACTAACTCAAATAATAATTAATACGTTACCAATGGTTTAAAAAATTTAATCATGTAAGAAGTAAGTCTAAAATGATACTTAAAGTTTATAAATCTATGATAAAAAAATATCGAGTGAAGTAATTCAAATAGTGTATTAAATTTATGATTTCACTAGATAAAAAGCTTAAGAATACCATACATATTTTTCTTCCTGAAAACTGTAACAACTCTTATCAAAAACTTGAAAATTGTAGAGCTCATAATAGACATGCTGTGAAAGTATTGCACTCCGTAGGCTCAGGTGTAGGTAACATATTTGCTACAAATACTACTTGTACTATTATATATTCTGTGCAAATACCGATATCAATGAATCAGCCTCTTCAAAACAAAACCGGCAAACCAGTCTCAGGAAAAAAACATTTTCGTACGCCAATTGAGGGTTAAAAGATCAATCGATAAGGCAATCGGAGAGTTTAAAAATAACAATGCGTAATGCGTTACGTTTTTAGGGTTCCGTACCCAAAGGGTAAAACGGGACCCTATTACTAAAGTTCCGCTGTCCGTCTGCCTGTCTGTCTGTCCGCCTGTCACCAGGCTGTATCTTATAAACCGTGATAGTCAGACAGTTGGAATTTTCACTGATGATGTATGTCTGTTGCCGCTATAACAGCAAAAACTAAAAAACAGAATAAAATAAATATTTAAGGGGCTCCCAGGCTCCCATACAAAAAACGAGTTTTTTTTGCCGTTTTTATAGATAATGGTACGGAACCCTTCGTGCGCGAGTCCGACTCGCACTTGGCCATTTTTTTGTTTTTATTTATGTGAGTTACGTCTTAGCCAGTCCACTTACCTAAATGCAGCATAGTGTAGATACAGTTAATGTGCTGAATCTTCTTTATAATTTAGTCTAGTAATCATGTTTGTTTCACATTTGCTGTGAAATATGTAAGTCAGCACGTAAGTGATAATCCTTTGTCTCTGCCAATCACTCCGTAAAACAGGCATGACTATAAGTATACTAGTGTCCGCCAGCGGCTTGAATCGCGTTTTACCAGGATAAAAGATTCCAAATTTAATCGAAATCGGTTCAGCCGTTTCTGCGTGGTTGAGTAACAAACATACAAATATTGTAACTTTGACATTCATGATAATATTAGTGGGATAATATAGTAGGTACTTGTAGTTAGTAGTATTAGTAGTAGTAGTATTAGGAAAGTTTTAGTAACAGCAGAGCTTTTTCTGTGAAAATGTTCGTTCGGGGAAGTACTACAACCATACCTATTTCTGCCGCAAAGCAGTAGTGCTCGCATTGCTGTGTTCTGGTTTTAAGGGCTATGGTTGCCGATGAAATTACAGGCTCATGAGACTTTCATATTTATGGCTCAGGGTGGCAGGCGCAGTGCAATACATACCACATAGGGTGCGTCCTTAGTGGACGTGACCTATGTGATAGATAATGCACTGTTCATAGACAGAGGTCATCACATCAGGTGGGCCATCAGCTTGACCCGTCATTCCAAGTTGTATAAAAAAAATCATTTCCTTGCTACTAACGATTTATCCTTGGAATCGTTACACCGTGTTTTGTCTCTTTCGACCTAATTTGTAAATACATGTCAATGCAAAGGATAAAACACTGTGTGTATTCCAACGAAGATTTGCGTTTTTATACTAGCACTGTTTAGGTCTATTTTCAGAATAACACTTTCCATTAACATATGTAATAAATAAATTTAGCATTGGAAAATAGTACCATAAAATCACCTATCTTTTATTTGGAACATAGATTTCTTTACAAAATATAATTATATTTATTTTATTTATTTTGGTAAACCAACAGCGATTTATACAATATTATTTATGTTTAACATTAACAAAATTATGGCCAACAAAGGTCTACACAGCTTAAAATTAACAAAAGATTCTACTTAGTACGATATATCTAACAAAACTTACTAGTTGCTACAAACAGATTGAAAACGATGATAAAAGGGTGCGGGTGCATGAGTATGTATGTATTTACAGAAATAATAATATAACTAATAATGTATATACAAAAACTAAAATACAAATGAAACAGTTGGTCTGCCTGAAGACCGTTGCAAACGATCTAAAGGTAGCACAACTGAATCACTACCAGACGGAAACGTCCCTAAGATAGATTTCTAGTTAAGAACTTTTAACTCTCTGTAAAAACCGATGGTCATCTTATAAAACATGACAGCTTTATAGACACCATCATAGGAGGAAAAATAGAAGGAAACAAGGAAGAGAAAGACCGCGAATGATTTACATGAGACAGATAAAAGAGAAGGTCGCTGTCATGTCGTATAAGGAGGTAAACAACTAAATAATTTTGTAAAAAAAAAACCCCTCATTGCAACAATCAAACTGGCTCTACGATAAAAAGCAAGTAGGTAATAATTTACCCAAAAAACAGTAGGTACGTTGTACCTGCTACTTTTTTGTTACTCATTTCGTAGTCAATTTCCATTCAAGTTGTACAATTTTGTGATAAATATTGCAGAACTTATCTCGATCATATCTACTAGTTAAAAACCGATAAAAATCTGCCAATATCAAGCTAGATAAGCGATAATGACATGACGAGGCCAATCGAAATTACGCAGAATTCAGATATCGGCGGCTTATTACCGCCGACGCTTACTGGTTTGATCCAAGACGACAAGGTTCTACTCCCAGACCACGTGACTAACACCAGGTGACGTCACTATCAGGTTACACGTTTCTTGCAACAGAAACAGAATTAAAGTAATAAAATTCTGTTAAAAAAATTACCCGGACTTGTTTGTAAGATTCGTTGGTATAAAATCTGTACTGGCTGCTAGCTTATTTAAGGACTGTGTTATTACTGGAAGAAAGCGTTAGCAGAGTCAGTCGTGGGAATCAATGGCGGCGATGAGCTCACCACTTGTCACGTCTATTTCCCACGATGGTGCAACCCACATGAAAAGAGGCCCATTTGAGGCTCTGCCTACCCTTACGGGGGAAAAGGGGCGTGTGTCCTATGTATGTATGTATGTAAAAAAATATCAATTATCAAATAAAACAATCAGGATAGTGATTACATACATACATAGACACACGCCTTTTTCCCCGGAGACACACCACAGCAAAAACCTAATGAAATCAGGATACGTATTTTTTTTAGTAAAGACCTCGTGGTTATATATCTGTTCGGACCGGTAATACCTATAAAGGGATCGGGGAGTTAGATTACATTCTACTAGTAGCACACAGACGGGCTGTCTCAATTCTCAATGGTGATGACGTCGTCTGGTGTTTAACCACGTGAACATCAAATCTCGGAGTAGCATACCTGGCGAAGTATTTATGTATTATACCGTGACCGGTACGAACTTTCGCACAATGTAGGTAAGTGCTGGTATTAGGCAGAGCCCTGCTTTATGCGCCCTTTCGCTCGTATCGTTCCGCGTTGTTTTCGTGTGTACTACAATGTTACGCAAGTGACGAACCTGAATATAGCACGCCCTTTCAGTCGGTCACCATTCAACACCCACGTAACGTCATGCGTTCGGACATAACACGATCACACCACACAACAAAAGTACATACAGTAGGTATACACATACATGTTTCATACATAAAACTACTGCTGTTTTATATAGTATTTGAGGTCGCCGAGGCTAGACCTCTAGGAGATATCTATCTTACCTTCGTTTGCCCATGTCCATACAATTAACAGTTCTAGCCATGTCTTCGAGTGTGATTCGGTAGCGGGGAGGTGCGGGGAGCAGTTACCTCCCCTCCCCGCGCGCAGGTGCCGGCTGGGGTCACGCGCGTCGCTAGGAAGCAGCGCGCCTTTCTTTAGTACGCTATTTTTACCGAGTGTGTGCGCATGTCCATGATAAAAGTGTTTTAAAAGTTAACGCTTTTCACTGGTTTTATGTTTGATTAACACTGTTGTAGTGTTCGTTCACGTACCGGATAATCGGTAAGTGATATTTAATATGTTTTGTTTCAGTCGTGTCTTCATAAATTGAGTGTGTAGAACTTTTTGTTCGATTTAACACCTACTAGGAACGAGGTACCTATCTATTGACTTCAGGTATTCCTGTGTTATTCGGCGCTTATTTTACGTACCTCGAAGTTATCTATTTACTTCAGAATTCCTGTGTTATTAAGCGCTTATTTTACGTAGCTAATAAAGGTGAAGAGCACGAAGTTCTTCTGTTTCTTGTGTTCACCTACCGCGTTTGGAGCTTCCATTCATGCACTCCACTTTACCTAGGCGTAGCTGTTCAGCTCCCTAATAAGGCTACACAGTTCGTTCACAACAACTGTTGTAAGCAAATTGTCGTGAGACAACGCGCCAGATGGCTCAGCTACAGCGACGGCTCACGAGCCGCAGCCGCAGCCGCAGCCGTCGCAGGTGAGCGACGGCTCGCGAGCCGCAGCCGCAGCTGTCTCTGTCTAAATCGAGCGGCGCGACGGCTCGACGGAAAGCTCGCGAGCCGCAGCGGCAGCCGTCGCAGGTGAGCGATGGCCCACGAGCCACAGCCGCAGCTGTCTCAGTCTAAATCGAGCGGCGCGACGGCTCAACGGAAGGCTCACGAGCCGCAGCCGCAGCCCTCGCCGTCTAAATCGAGTGGCGCGTCGGCTCGAAGGAAGGCTCGCGAGCCGCAGCCGCAGCCGTCCTATCTAAATTAAACTTCTCGACTCGGCAATCGCGCTGTTTTATAGTCTCTCGCCTCCACCCTGCAGAGAGAGCAAGTCCTCCTGCTGGTGAATTTTCTTTTAATTGTTTGTGATACATGACACAGAGTGGTGATCGTATCACGAAGAGGCAAAAGGAGGAAATAAAGTCACATGAGGAAAACGCGCTGTTAGGACGGGTATAGCTTCTGGCCCAGAAGCATCTGCCGGATAGATGTACCTACGTGTTGGTTACATATGGCTAAGGAGGAATTGTTTGGAGAGGAGATTGATCCTCAAATGCCGAACGAGTTTCACCCTACCTACAATAGAGTTGATTTAAGCTTTCTTCCCGGATTCGGCATATGTTTCAGAGAAGATGTTTCGGAAGATTAAAATTAAGCTGCTGGGCTGGGCGTTTTCAAGGGCGCTCATTATGGGGCCTCCAGCGATAGCAAATAAGATCAGGGGTTCAGCCACCCAGACTTAAATTTTCAATAAGACAGTGGTTTCGTTAAAACCCTTGCTGCTCTCACATCTCTACAGCCGAAACAGCCATCGATAGCGCAAAAGTGGGCGTGAAATGGCGTGACATCCTTTGAGTTGGACTCAGATGAGAAGAGTGAGTATACCCCTTCCAGGGACTCCTCACCCATGTTAGCCCCCACCAAGGTCGTGGTAGCCGTCTAAATTGGTTTGCGATTGGCAAAATTTGCCTACACTAGAGGCAGCATGAGGGTCATCATCTGGAAGCACAATCGATGGAGCGTGCATGGTGTTTTTTGTGTATAGGCTGCTGATAGAAAGGAAGTCCTTGGCGGAACAACTCAAAGGCGTGGCAGCTAAATATCCTGAGGCGGCTCAGGGCTTGATGAATGTCTTCGCAGAGGGTTCAAACATTAATACTGCATCAGACACCTTGCTTCAGTTTGCATGTGGCCATCGAGCCAAATCTATCGAATTTCATCGAAAATCCTTCAAAACAAAGAATTATGCTTTGATGGCCGCTTTCAAGGCTGCCTTGCAGCAAATCCCAGCATCAAAGACCCACCCTATTTGATGAAAAAATCCTGCCAACCTTTATAAAAGACCATGGTGGCATATCAGCCATACTTCCTTCTCGAGCCGGGAGGTTTCCAGATAAGAGAGCCGGTAAAGGAGCAAAAGGTAATTTATTTCGGAAGCCGGCAATTTAATCCAAATCCAAGCAACCGACTTAGTGTTCTCGATGGTGCACCTACTTTCGCACACGCAGTGTCTTCACACCTGCACCCTGAAAGATGTTTACGAAGCCACTCATAATTCCATAGCCGTGGCAGAGTACTGGTCTAAAATAATTTGACAGAGAACCATCGACACGGCAGAAGAAGAGCAACCCAAGCAGAGCGTTCCGGGGGTGCGTCATTTGCGGAGTCCCAGTCCAAGAAAGACCATAAGTCCGATCGTGAGACGGAGCAACGTCAGCTTCAAAAAAATCCAGGTGTTTTTGACGTTTTTTCGAGGGGGACAACTGAAGGATTACCTGATACAGTGGCATAAAAATTGAGCGCATCAGCTCCAATTCTGAAGATAATCTCAGGATATTCAATACTGTTGGTTGTAAAACCACCTACTGTTCCCTTGGGCAATGACAGAAGATTTAAAAACCTTGCTCAAAGTCAGATGTAGTAGAACGTTCCGGTTTCTGTCGCAAATGTTTTTGATTTCAAAGTCAAACCGAAAGATGCAACAAATTTTCGACCTTCGCCGCCTCAATTTTTGTTTAAAACCACAGAAGTTCTGGTTAATCAACCAGCTCCGTAGACCTTTCTACAGGAGGGTGACTATAATATGGTGAAACTGGATATCAGTCAGGCTTTTTTTTTCCACATTTCGATAAAGATAATTCACTTTAGCTTTTGCTTTCAAAGTGAAACTTTATAAACTGACTTCATTCCCTTCCGGGCGGTCCAGTGTCCCACATGTCAGCAATTGGGTAGCGAGAGTTCTGAGAGAGAACTGGTTATGGTTGCTCGTTTATCTAGTAGACAATTTTCTGTTTGCTTATGGACCCTCTGATCCTCGAGGCGCGGGTATCTTACTTGGTAGATTTACTTCAAAGCTTAAGTTGGTCGATAAATGCAGAACAATCCTCAGGGCCAAAACACGGATAGAGTTCTTTAGAATTATGTGGGATACAGATTAGAACGAAAGGAGGTTACCGAATTAAAAAAATAAGCCGCTTAGTGAACGACTTACAAGAACTTCAAAGAGAGTATCCATGGTCTCGGCGGACAGGTATGTTGCTAATAGGCAGGCTGGGTTTCGCGTCACTTGACTGTCCTCTAGGACGCGAGAAATATACGGAGAGTGAGCCGAAAACTGAGACAAGATTGCTGTCTTCAAAAAGTCAACGTTTCTGCACAGGCTCTAGCGGAGTGCTGTCGGTGGTTGAAAAATGTATCGAACCCAGGCAGAATTATCCCTCAGAACTGCACAATGTTCTTGACAACGGGTGCGTCAGACGAAGGTTGGGGGGTTTCATCTAGGCGATCGTCATCTAAGCATGTAGACAGTAGATCAAACAGGATACAAAGCAAAAAACACCACAAATAACTCTTTGTAGTATTGACAGTGCTCACACAAAGTAGGAAAATCAATAGTGGTACACGCAGTCGGACAACAAAACTGTGGTATCGTATATCCGGAATCAAGGGGAACGAGGTTTGTTGGTCTTTTGGAGACGACAAAGGAACTTTTAGTATTGACGGAAAGCTTAGAAGTAGCGCTTCATCCCTTTTATATTCCGGGTCGTTACAGCGCGATTGCAGACAGTCGGTTAAGAGGAAATCTCCTTCCAGACTGGCATTCGAAAAAGGAAATAACCAGTCGAATCTTCGGGAAGATTCGGAATTCCTCAAGTCGATCTGTTTGCCACGACTTATTCAAAGGTAGCCCCAGAGGCCTTATACAAATTAGAGGCTATTAGCGATGATGCTAGTAGAAAAGCCAACAATGAATGAGATTGACGTAAGCTATCGACATGTCACGTGTTCTGCTGTACTGTATCTGACTGAACTGTGTTCTTTATTACGAATGTAGAAATAGAATCGTTTGGTAGCGAATGCCGTTTGGCTAGGCCGGTAGGTTACGTGTCATTAGAGGTTGAGGACGTAGGAGCGCTATTCATAAACTCCTTCAGCCGACCCTGGCATTTTCATTTGGCGGGGGGCTTTCCCCACCTCCTCTGATTCCCAAATGCTGCAGTACTTCAACAAGTCGTTGGGGATCTATTTAATGGTAGTCCCTCGTTGGGAGAAGCTATTTTCGAGAGCCGACCTAAAACGGAGAGCCTTAAGAGCGTTTCAAATATTTCATCTGAGGCATCACTTAGTCAACCTCTCAACCAAACGGCCCCCACCGAATGTGTGAGGTTTTTGTTAGAGGTTTGGAGGACACGGGGTGGAGTAAACTAACTAACTATGAACTTAGATTCGAATGATGTCGAACTTCTTCAAGCAGCCAGGCGAGATTCGACATGGCTCACTTATAGTTCTGCTTGGAAGCCGTGGGTTGAGTGGTGTAGACAAAATGGGGCAAATCCCGGTAATCCTCGACAACAACAGTTAGCTCCATTTATAGGCTTTTTATTACGGATAAAAAAGTTAGTATATTCCACGGTTTTAGTACATAAATCGTTGATAGTCTCCTTATTTGATCCAATCCAAGAACGAAGTCTGTCTTCCCATCCATTGGTCACAAAGATACTCAGGGTAATAGCTATTCAAAGATCTTTAAACATGGTGCAAAGGACCTTATTTTGGAATATTGAAGATATGTTAGAGTGGTTAAGAGCTAACATATTCTACTATCATATAATTTTTCAAGTATCCCGCCACGTGGCTTTGCTTCTTCTTTTAGCCTCTGCTGTAGGCGTATTCACGATCTGACTCTTCTCTGCATCGACGCGCAACACTGTCACATAACAGAGAAGTCGGTCACGATTTGGCCGACATTTGGCTCAAAAACCGATAGTGCTACACATTGGCAATCAGGGTGGCATTTTGACTGTTTAGAGGACCCTGCCTTGAGCTTGGTAATATGGTTGAAGCAATTGATCCAAATTTCGGCAAAGAAAATAATAATAATTCGCAAAATATATTTATAACTACGCGAGGGGAAGTGGAAGCTGCACCAAGAATAGTAATTACAGGTTGGCTAAAAGCACCTTTCGCGGAGCACGATCGGCAGTTGCACCAAACTACTTCCAAAATAATGTTCCGTTGGATCAGATCCTCAGCCGAGGGAACTGTAGTCGAGGCAGATAATTTATTTAAGCTTTACTGTAAGTTCGTGGAAAAGCCACGAGGCCCTAATTCTAACGTATTAAACGGGTTTTTCACCCTATCTGAAAAGGTAGATTCTACCTACAATTGCTTACTTTTGTGAATTTTAAGGCTAAGGAGGATGATGCTTATGAGCATACTGTATATAATTGTTAATTACTGACTGATTCATTTTAAAAAAACCGGTCAACCCCAAGTTTTTATTCTGTATTCATCCATCATCAGGTACGAGTATATCTCTATTCTGTCACAGTACACTATAGTGCCGGCAGAAAACAAACATTTCTCCTAGAGGTCTAGCCTCGGCGACCTCAAATACAAACCGTTTTCCACCCCGAAGGGAAGAAAACGATTATTTTAGGTCAAGCCGAGGCTAGACCTCGGTAAGGCCTAGCCGGCTTATCGGAAGGTACTAAAGAAAGGCGCGCTGCTTCCTAGCGACGCGCGTGACCCCAGCCGGCACCTGCGCGCGGGGAGGGGAGGTAACTGCTCCCCGCACCTCCCCGCTACCGAATCACACTCGAAGACATGGCTAGAACTGTTAATTGTATGGACATGGGCAAACGAAGGTAAGATAGATATCTCCTAGAGGTCTAGCCTCGGCTTGACCTAAAATAATCGTTTTCTTCCCTTCGGGGTGGAAAACGGTTTGTATTACATTATTTAATATTACAGGATACTCATAATGCAAACAGGTAAGGAATGGAAAACAGTTGTCTTCTTAAAAATTATAATTTGGATAGGTGCTTTCTAGACCTTCGTGTTCCATTCGTCGGCCGCATTGTCGTAACGAGGTTGCGGCCAATCAAAGGTCTATTAATGTTATTAAATGGTTTAAAAACTCTACTCTTCGCCCTGCATCGTGAAAACCAAGCTTGTGCTATTATTTATTATATGACCAAGGTCGAAATAATTTCCGAACACAGCTCTTGAAAACGTTCCAATTTTAGAATGCTCATTGAAAAATGACGTCAAGATCTTTCAAAATTATAATTTGATATCAACTTGTCCCAAAAATCTAAAAAATTAAAACTCATGTCCCACCAAGACAAGGAAACACAAAATATCGCAATAGCATGTTCTTAGAAGGCTCCTATTATGAACTGGCCATATACACAAAAGTCCGTGGGACTTACATAAAAATATACTTACATGTCATGACCGCAAAGCAATAAAACTGAGCAATTACTACCTGTACTTAACGATGCAAACTTAATTAAAGTTTTATCATTACTGAACCCGGAATCTAGCGAGATCCGAAAGGCCAAATCCGAGTATTCTATAGAAATGTAATGCCGGCCATAAAAGTAATCCGGCATCCATAATGTTAGAGCTCTATGAAGCAAATCGAATTGAGGCTAAATTGAGACGGAAGCAGGCAATTCTAATCATAATACCGAATAAGAACGACCTCACCTTACCTACTGCATTGTATCCTGGACAATAATTATTTGACATGACTACGAAACGAGCGATATCAAATCGAGTAAGTTACACCTTTATTAATTTTCGTTATCTAATCTTACACGTAACCTTTCCCATTATTATTATTTCACTGTCAAGCCGTGTCATCAAAGGTGCCCAAAATGTAGGTAGGTACGAGTGGACTTTTCTGGTACAGGAATACCTTTACTTATACCCACTCTCTTGGAAATTTCTCCTCACGTCACGTCTTGTCTCGTTCGGCTGTCTAGACATAACAGAAGAGTTATCCTTGTTCACAGTAATACGATTTTTGGCAGACATTTTAATATAGACTTGGCAAACATTTTGTAACTTTTATCAGTTTGGGAAAATGAATGAAAGCTTTCGCGTGAGTCACGTTTGCGGTCACCTGTTGACGAGAGGAGTGGCTAGAAAGTCCTTGGTACCTCTTCTCAAATAATAAAACAAATAGTGTCATATGAATGCCATGCGATAATTTTATTCTATATTCATTATGAAAATTATTACGACATAGCGTGACAACGTACAAATTACAGCAATAAGTTTTCTTCGTTTGAATGATGGAAATTTTTGTGTATATACTCGTATTGATTGAGAATTAAATGGATCGTGATTTGGCATATGAATCTATTCTATTCTATTTCAGAATCGAACTTTTTTAAAAATTATTTCATGGAAATTATTACCTTTATATTATAAAGAATTAAACTTTGTTTGTTTGATTGTTTGTTTGTAATGGATAAACTCAAAAACTACGAAACCGTTTCTTTTTTTTTACCTAATAGGAAACTAAATTATCAGTGAGTAACATAGGAAGGGACTGATTTAGCAGATTTTGATGGTTTTTGGTGTGTGGATAGATGGGGGTTGGGAAGGGGGAGGGGGGATCACGACACTACCCCTGCGAAGCCGGGGCGAGTTGCTAGTTATTTATAATTTAGATGAACTAATAAACTCCACTTCCGTCTGGTAATGATTTGGATCAGTTGAGCTGCCTTTAGATCGTTGGCAGCATGTGGTCTTGAGGTAGCAAAGCTTTTTTGTACTTTCATTCATTTTTGTAAGTATTAGTTGTATTTTTCTTTCTGTAAATAAATGTATTGTATTATTAACTCCACCAGTCTAGCTAGCTAGAGATAGTTGCCTCCACCAGTGGACTAATAACTTACGAGCTTCGTCCAAACTTTACGAGTATGGTACCTACTTACTTAGGTAGGTATACTTACCGACATTTTAGAAATTATCCGCGCTTACAGAAATCTTTTAAACGTTTATATTCGTAATACAACTCCGATAAGATTGCAGAATCGTACGACATTGATTATAACAATGTTTTTATTTAATCTATGATATAACCACTCGACTAGGTACTTCGCAAAACCATTCAGTTTTTACGCTTTCGGTAGGTAATGTGTCAATCGACCGCTCTGCCGTAGTCGATATGGGTTGGTAAACCCGTTTGTTTATAAAATAATTAGGGAATAAACTAATTTAGGTACACTTACTGATACTGTAGGTACATACATACATACACAAGTCTTTTTCCTTGAAAGGATAGGCAGAGCCTCAAGGGACTCTTTTCACCGTGGGATGTACCATCGTGGGAATATTGCCGCCATTGCTTCCAGCGATTGACTCGGCTGACGCTTTCTTCCAGTAACAACACATGCTTTAATAAACTAGCAGCCAGCACAAATCTTATACCAACGAATCTTACTAACAAGTACGGGTAATCCCTTAGTCGGCTTTTACTACATCCACGGGAGGAGATGGAAGGATCCAACCTTAGGCCGGACCAACTTCGGGAAACTGCTAGTAATACATAGTTTCAAGCGGAAGATAGAGGTATTAAGTACCTAACTAAGTGTTATGTTGCTTTTTTTAACGCCATTTTTGACCGGATTATAAGGAAAGTTATTTTCTTCGATCTAATGATGAATTCGTTGAATAGCCTTATAAAACTTACAGGATCAATAGTTCATGAAGGGAACTTTAAAAGAAGCAAATCGATATCTATTGATTTTGTTTTTCAAAAACTACTTGTATTTTTAACGCTTAACACAGTGCTTCTTTTTTCACCCCAATAAAGTTCAACCCATTCAGGTATTTAACGTTTATATTACTTTTTCAGTAAGAGCACTGGTAGTGTAATGGCTAGCGAGCCCGACATCCGATCCTAAGATAGTGAGTACAAATCCTAGCCGTGTCGCACTGAATTTTTCTAACCGAAAAATATTATGTGCTCATTTAGGGTAGGTACGAGTATAAATACATCCTCACAAACGGTGAAGAAAAACATCAGGTCCAAGAACCAAAAGTCATGCAACGTGTGCATAAAAGGAGTCTCGGCGAGATTAGCTGTCATCTTCGATCACAAAGCTATTTCAGGGCCATCATAGTCCACCATGACTGGTTTGATCTTTAACTTACAATTTATAGTATTTAGATAAAGCTTATCAACAACTTTGTTAAAGTTGCGTAAAGTTGCGCCTACAGATTTAATTCTGATATGATAAGCGGTTACAATTTATCTTCTGATAGGAATTGTCAGTTTAGCTATACTTTTCGACACCTTCCAATCTCTTCTCAAACGACAAGGTGTCTTTGCCCGATAGCAGATCAGTTATTTTATCACGCTACAAAAATAGAACCTCTCGACATTCCTCTTGTTTGTTGATATTGTCAAACCGTCAGTCTATCTCACGTGGATTTGTTGTTATTATCCTCCGGCCGGTATCAGTCGGTGTCGATAAAATAAGCGATCTTTACCGCGTAGTATGTTAACTATAAACTAATGCAGTATTCAATTATTTACATAAACAGGTGACCGTCGTTTTGCACGGCGCACGCATTGAGAGGGCGCGGCTTCGGCCGGGGAGATGGATGCGGATTTAATTGCGTCGGCACGCGCAGTGATATGTTGGCAAGCGTATGCAGCGGGTGCAGCGAGCTGCATCGGTACTCACCGGCGGGGCGCGTGGTGCGCCGCGCGGGCTCGTCCTCGCGCAGGGCGGGCGCGTGCCGGCGCGCCGCCGCCGGGCCCGCCAGCGCCGCCAGCACCAGCAGCGCCACCAGCATGGCCACAAAGTACTCCACCGGGTTCCACTCGCTCCCGGCCGCGAGCTCACTAAATTGGCGCGCGTTCGTGCGTCGAAAGCGGTTCGCGATAGCGCGCAGGTCACAGGCGTCGTCTTACTGCGACGGCTCGGCCGAACTGAGACGAGTGACGCGCGATTTCCCGGCTCGCGCGAGGGGGCCGGCGCGCGCCCCTCGTGGAAAACGCCGCGGGCGCGGGGGGCGGCCGAGGAAAACTGCAAGCCGCCCGCCCCGCGCTCTGCCCGCCTCCACCCGCCGCCCGTCATCGCAAGCATTGTCGGCGCATCGCTGCACTGATTACAATTATTACAATATTTTGATTGATTCCGCTTACTAACATTCACTTTTGTTGGGAAACGTGATAGTTATGTTTCGCTTCCAATGTTTTACTATTCGTTTTTTGCCTATCTATATTACCAGTCATTATTTATCAAAAATGTGAGCTTCATTAGAGCGCTAAAGTTCAATTAAAAGAACATTCATCATTGAGACAAGGTACTTATAAGTGAGAGTAGCTTTTCGCGTTGTTATTCTTCTCCAAAACCAGTTAATAGTCGTAGCATTTGAATCGGGTTTTCATATCACAGTTCGATAAGAAACTTGATTCTTAAGGTATAAGGCTATAAGTAACTCAACATAAACTCATGAAAAATATGACTAAAAATGTTGCAGAAACAGAAAGTTAATTAAATAACAGCATACTTACCAAGGTTTCATCTATTCCCGTTTGAATATTGATTTCAACGCAAACAGCCCCACAGCTGGTGAGGTCTGGTGAGGCTACATATTCTACTACATTCTCATCAGGGTCTACAATAAAGAGGTCTAGCTAGGCTCTACGTTTCACTGCATTCTTTGTTCTTCAGACTGCATCAGCGTCTACAATGAACTACTAGAGAAACAAAAAATAAATCTAATAAGAATATTTTCTTTTACGACGGAAATAACTCAGTTCAGAGCAATTTTTTGCATTATTGTCGCAGCTGAGTTAATAGCTTCCTAAAATCAAACGTTTCTTCTCATAAAAACTCGTATAAAATGTTAAAAACGTTGTTTTGCTCAATTATGCGACGAATCCAGACATGTTGAACACATTCTTATGAATTTATACCGATTTACTTACATTTATCTGGTGCACAACTCAATTTGGCAGAGGGCCCAACTAGTCGTAACATAATAATATTTCATATATTTAGTGGAGAAAAAATAGACTTGCCAGAATATGATAGTTACACTAACCTTTCATAGTAAACACACCTTTACATAGTACAGTTCCTAGGTGACGGGTAGGCAATTGGTAACATGGTAGGAGGCAAGTTGTCACATAAAACTCCGCCTTCGGGTCACAGGTTCACGTCGTAGGCGTGCACACGTGACAGTAATCAGAAGCGCGAAGAAATCGACATTCCCTAGAACAAAAATCTCTCGAGAACATTAGGGATCCAATATGCATGGCCCTACGTCGCAGGTAAATCGACGTCGAACATATTTAGCTGATTGAAGTCAGGAAGTCCACTCTACATAATAATAATAGTTGTGCCGTAGTGTGTCCGGCCCAAGAATAGACCCCTCCATCTCCTCCCGTGGATGTCGTAAAAGCCGACTAAGGGATTACCAGGACTTGTTTGTATGATTCGTTGATATAACATTAGTCCTGGCTGCTAGCTTATTTAAGGAATATGTACTGGAAGAAAGCGTTAGCAGAGTCAGTCGTGGGAAGCAATGGCGCGATAAGCTCACCACTTGTCACGTCTATTTCCCAGGATAGTGCTGTGCACTGTGAAAAGAGGCCCATTGGAGGCTCTGCCTACCCTTTCGAGGAAAAAGGCGTGTGTATAGGTATGTATGTATATATTTACGATAAGATGGTTCTCCCCTCCACTAATATTAATGAACGAGCGAAGCGACATCTCGGAAACTGATTGCAGAATGTGGTTTTTGTATAACACTCATGTAAGTATATGGTAATATGTTTGTAACAATGTGTTTTTCTGACGACAACTGCAGAACCGGATGAAACTTGGTAGGTAGATAGGATGTGAATATTTTTTTAAAGTTCGAACACGAGCTTGATCGGTGCAGGGGTTTTTGAGCTACGTGGGTCCACGAGTGAACACGTTTGGGGCGAAATACTAGTTAAATGTCATATCTACATTGTAACAATGGCATACTGGGGGGTACCTGTGTGTGGGATTGTTGTGTTCCGGTTTGAAGGGTAAGGGTGCCGGTGAAATTACTGGCACATGAGACTTTTCATATTTATGTCTCTCAGGGTGGCGGGCGCAGTGCAATGCCACATAGGGTGCGTCCTAGGCGGACGTGACCAATGAGGTAATGCACTGTTCATAGGCAGAGGGTACCACTTAACATCAGGTGAGCCCTCTGCTTGATCCACCATCCGAAGTAGTATTAAAAAAAACCTACATCTACTGGAGTGGAACTTCGACTCCAGATGCCCAAGTCGGAGTTTTGATGATCGTGCGTGTATTGCGTAGTAACTAGCCATTAATCTGTGACGTTTCTAGCACAGATTACTAGCTTGTTATTACGTTATAGGTACACGGACGATCGTCGTTACGATCATGGGTACAATAGTGCTTGCAAAACTCCGACTTGGGCCTCAGTAGAGATACCTACCCCTTGACCATGTTTTCGTAGAGCTCTATTTCGTAGGCATCACGTAGCGTGTATGCGTCGATCTCAAATTAGTATTGCTTCGAAACTGGCTTTATAAAATGTTCTGTCGCAAAAAAAAACTTTAGCACTCTTTCTTTATTTGGATGGAGGTAGATCTATTTTATTTAACTAGGTATCAAATCTGAAGGAAATCTTATACAGACCGTAGACCGTTCCATCCAAAAGTTATCTTCCACCTACTATAGCTACTCTTTACCTAGCAGTTTTTTTGTTTCTAAAATTGTTTTTAGATTATCCATAAAGTATTTTGATAGAAGTTTATGAAACTTTTTCTTAACAGGAGTTAATGAGTTCAAAAACTGAGTTGGTGAGGTTTTGAATATTTTCACACGAGTGTTTTAATACCTAGTTATGTACAGTTTCATACACTAATTTATCTAAACTCACGCAGTACTATACTTATAAATCTGTGCTCACGCAATAAAACTTTTGTTTGACCAACAAAGAACCTGAAAAATAATAACGTAAATATGAATAAACCTCAGATTAAATCGTCATTGGAATAAACACTAAACACCATTCTACCGCGCCATCGAGCAACTCAGGCCTCCGTTCCGTGTTGCTCGATGTACCGCGCACACAGAACAGCTCTACAAAAGTTTATATACATACAAAATTTGTCTATGGCTCTACCAGAGTTTTTTTTCTTGCTTGATACCTTAGCGCAACTCATGCACAGGAGAAGAAATACAACATCCATGAACTCATGGAACCTTACACCCGTATTTAACGACTATCAAGGAGTCGCCTAACTAAGTAACGCCTAGTCTAGGCAATTCCCTAACAAAAAAAAACCTTTCACCAATCGATTTTCACTAGTTGAATCCTACAATAGGAGTTGCCTAAATTTTTGCCAATTTTCTATGGTATTGTTTGTTTTTAGCGATTTAGGCGTCGCCTAGGTTTAGTGAAAACGGGTGTAAGAGAATAAAAAAAAATTACAGGGCTGGATGTATAATCAAGGCATGGAACTCATGGCGCAACTGCCATACAAGAAATGGAGTACATCCTGTTCGATCCCTTGAGTTCGATCCCTTGAGTAGGTACGATCCCTTGCTTATGTCTTCTTGTTTTGTGTGCGTATTGTGCGTGTGGAAAAAATTATTTCTTTCTTTCTTTCTTTCTATGCCATAAAACCATAGACCGTGGCGTAGCCATAGAAAAAATATTTCGAAAAAGAGTAAAGTTGAATAACACCTCGGACTGGCCGTAGTGTATTTTAATTGATTTTCCTAACAAAACCAGTACCTGTATTTATGTAAAAAACTATGTATGGTGTATCAAAATAAACTTTTTACTTACTCACTTACTTACTTAAATGTTTTTTTTTTCTTATTGCAGACGAAGGTGGTCTAAAACTTACAGATCCACCAACTTATCTGTAGAATGAAATGTACGTAGATGATAGAAAACTACATCATTTCATTCTACAGATAAGTTGGTGGATCTGTACCTCAATGTTAATTAATTAGTGTTTGGGTTTATTTTATCAGCTCAAAGTTCTGATTAATAATTTCATCATCATCATGCAGTTCAATAAGTATATACATTGTAGGAAGAAGGTAGGTACATTCAATTAGCTTGTTTTCATAAAAAGATTTTTCTTTATAATACTTATTATTCTCTTTAAGTAGTGCCTACCTCTACTACTACTCAACTTCAACTTACCGTTGATTATTTTTCGGATGTAATTATTCATTTTCATCTCATCTATTCGAAAAACGATGGATGATTGGTTCTGACATAAAGTGCGAGCAAAAGTAGGTGTATTTTCTCCGAGAGACTGTCACAGGTGGTAGAATGAGTTTTTTTCTTTATTGTGCAGTGCAGTGCTTGTGCATTTGCCATTTTCAAGTATAATTTTTGTTATAATTTATAGTTTTATTCAGTCAAGTCATATTTTATTAAAACGGTGGCCGTCTTAAAAAAACTATGGTAGACAATTTCCACCAATTTGAAAAGTCACGCAATATACTTCCATTTCATTTCACTACACTTGTGCTCTATAAACGAGGTGCAATGGTTAAATGCCACCAAAATTACACAAAATAACTCAAAAAAAAAAAACACGGAAAAAAGTAAGTTTTTTGTGAAAATTATATTTTTCAATGCAAGCTTTTATAAAATTAGTGATCGTAACCGTGTGCTGATCAAAATGAGCCTAAATACGGCTCATTACGGTATGGTTTACCACAATGGGATTACATATCAAGTTTTTTTGGAAAAATATATTTTTCTTTACAATCTTTTATAAAATTAGTGATCGTAACCGTGTTCTGATCGAAATAAGCCTAAACACGGCCAGTCTACAGTCGTCCAGTATTATCCACCGAGAAGTTCCGTTGTCGACCTTCCGTCTCCATCATCAGATCAGCTCGCTGTCACCATCATATTGTATTGTCAGCGGAACTTGACAGGTATGCCAAATTTCAGCTCAATCGGTTGAGGATAAAGGAGGCTGCTTTAAAATTCAGTTGCAAGATTCCACCCGGATTCCACCCAGCAGACATACCTACATACATTGCAAGTTAAATAAAAGCTTGTAAAATAATAAAAAGTAGACGACGTCTCTTTTCGAAAATGGCGGAACGACCCCGTAGCATGGGTGCATCCATATTGATCCCAGAAATACATCCCACGAGCTAAAAGTAATAATTATTATTCCGGATTCATACCATTCATCGTAGAATGAGTTGAATATTGTTCCTTACGTACTCTGTTCCGCGACCAAAGAGATCGAACGAAGTTTTACTTATTTGAATAAAGTTACTGGCCGGTTAGCAGGACAGGACGCCGGCTTTTGGGAACACATATTTTCTCATAATGCGAATTACCGAAATGAAATACCTAATAACACTCAAACTCCTATGTTAATAGGTAGCCTTAGAGCAGTTAGAGCATGCATTGCAGCCTCCGTACCGATAGGTAGTTGCTCAAACTACCAAGAGACAAGACTAACACAATCTCCGTCCCTACAGGCAAGTGCCATTGAGTCTACTTACTAACGTCATTACCTACGTAATTCAATGGCTTTGTTTTCGTGGGCTTTATTAAGGCTTTATTGTAATTTATCTGATGATATCATCCAACCTGATTTCAGCCACAGGTGACTTTACTTCTGCCACCTAATAGTTTTGTCGATAAGAGTTCGAACTGCGATAAGGGATACCTACCTAATCACTACTAATATGAAATCTTAACTTTACAGCTAAAGTGAACTAGGTCCAACGATGTCATGTTTTTGTAAAGTGTATTTTCTGTTCAATAAACGTTATTATTATTTTAATACTTCTGGATAAGCAAACGGCTGAAAAGTCGTTTTCGTTGGACTTAAAGTTGTATGAACAGACGTAATCTTTGAAGCGGTGCCATCTATTGGTTGGTGGTTTGTCGTTGAACGCGCTAATCAATATTTTTTTTATTTTTTTTAACGTTGTTAGACCTGTGTTTGACAACGATCTCACCTGTTGGTAAGTGACGATGTGGTCGAAGATGAAGCAGGTCTAGAAGGCACCTATTCACTCGACTTGAAGAGACCCAGATTATAGTTTTCAGGAAAGACAGACGACGGTGTGTATAATTAGATGATTGAACCCTACAGGGTTCAAGGGGGGGGCGTCGTCTTACGAGATATGACGTCATCTCGTAAGTTTGATCTGTTAAACCCATCGAGCAACACGGAATGGAGACGCCATCAAAGGCATTCCCCGCTGTAGTTCCCCTCTAAATTTAATGCCCTCGAGGGCATACAGCTTATAAAAAACTAGCTGTCGCCGATCGCTCTGTCAGACTGAATCGACTCGCGTGGGAGATAATGCTCGAAGAAAAATGCCGAATTGTTCAGTTTTATGCTGTAAAAAAATGATTGGATCATCAAATTTACAAAAAGATAGTGTTTCCTTTCTCATGTACCTGAATTTCAATTAAATTATTATAACTTATTGCATGAAAATTGACCAAGTAAAATTAAGCCGTATAAAAACAAAAGTGGCCATCTCAGATTTTGTAATTTTTGAGTTCGTGTTCGGGGTAAAATAATAAAACTGAATGGTTTAACAAAACAAACCGTGAATATTTTATTCAATAACACTGGTTCACTCTTCACTGCGACTGCACTTCAGTACACTGGTCATTCATTACTCTAAAATCACTGCCAAGTTACGTGATTTATTCGCAATGAAAGCCAATTCCCTTACGACTGCCCTGCTCGCTCTTCAATCGAGCTCCACTTAATCGTGTGACACAGGGGCGACATAAAAGTGACCAAAAGCGTAGATATAAATGTGTATCATCAATGTGTATTTCAGGATTTATTCTGCTGACGTAAACATGTATATAACGTGTGTAATGTCAGTAAGCCAAGATGTGGATGATTACTTAATATCCTTGATTACTAAATACTATTCATTAAACACGTTCGACATCATGTGACATGTGGAATAACGTGTATTTGTATTTGATGGCTATGTAACCACTAACTAACCGGTAACTACTAACTACTACTACTTCGTGTCACGGGCTCTTTCTTGGTTCACTGACCAGCTTGAAATATAGTGTCCCTGAAAGGGGCCTAGTGACCAATGGTGAAAGAACCAGTATGGTAAAAGGATTAATTGTGCCTCGCAGAGGTGTATGATGATATGTCAACGTAAATGTCATGTGCAACTATATTTAAAGAAATAGAATTAAATCACACTACTATTAACAACAAGTGTAACATGAAAAAGTTTGTACATTTGGGAACTTTGATTACAAGAGATGGCAAGCATGAAGATGATATTTAAATGAGAGTAAATTCTGGAAACCAGGTGAACTTAACGCCTTATTATCAGCCGGAACGTATCCAAAAAGGCACGACTGGATGTGCATAGAGGAGTGTTAGTGCCAAAACTAATGTATTGTGCTAGCGAAAGTTGCTAAGGCAGAATAAACATGAAAGTAAAATAAATGCACTGAAGATGAGAGGTTTGAGAAGTATGTATGGTGGACTTTGAGAGATAGAATAAGAAACTATGTGTTAAGAAAGCATTGTAAAATGAAAGAGCACGTGTATAGTGACAAGGATTGAGAAAGATATGCTTGGATGGTTTGGGTTATTGGTTAAAGGATGAATGATAGTAGATTGACGAAACTAGTTCATAAGATGAGCATGAATGGGACAGTTGGAAGGGGGAGATCTCGGTGAAGGTATTCAGACTAGATCAGGGTCGATCTGGAGCATGGCCAGGCCAAGAGCGCCCTTAACCAATGAGCATATATGAAGAATGTGATGTGAGTCAATCAAGCAAAACAGGCATGCCAGGATCGTAGCAAGTGGAAATACATGGTCTCTGCCTACTTCTCTGGGAAACAGGCGTGAGTTTACGTATGTGTGTATGTATGTAATATTATAAATGCAAAATTTTCTAAGGGTTGGATGAAATTTAAGAACGGCGATAGCTGGACCACTGGAATTGTTTTAAATTTTATTAAGATGTTCCCACAGGATCAAGACTTATGCGAGTGAAACCGCGGGTTGCTTCTAGTTTATAATAAGAATAAAACTGCGTGGTTAATTTGATCAAAATCGGTTATATTGATAATACTTAAATAACTTTACTCTTTTCAGTTAAAAGTAAATAAAGATGCTTTAAAAAAATCGTTGATCGCCAATTGTTAGGTTACTGTACAATCTTCGCACGTTGTGTTTGCCTCTAATGAGGGGTTTTCACGGCCATATCAAATCATCTATAAACCCTTGAAATTAGATGTCGCTGCTGTGTACTTAACTGTATAAATAAAGTGACATGTAAAAGTCAACAACGTAGTGATATATTTTTGTGGTATTATGTTACTATCACACAAAATAACAGACGATGCATTTGTTAATTTTGACAACCACAGTTGAGTCAGGGCCATCAATTGACCCAAATCAAACTACATATTTTTTATTTGAAAATGAAAGGCCCTTATTGGTTTCTCCTGTAGCTAAAGATAGGTATATAGTTTGTACCTCATATATACATGTGTAGACTGTTGGTAACCATAATAAAAAATAATTAAATAAGCAACTGCTAACAATAACAATAACGTTAGCTGAGTCAGTCGTGGGAAGCAATGGCAGGGATGAGCTCACTATTTGTCACGTCTATCTCCCACGATGGTGCAACCCACTGTGAAAAGAGGCCCATTAAGGCTCTGCCTACCCCTTCGGGGAAAGAGGCGTGTGTCTATGTATGTATGTATGTAACAATAACAGCCTCAATGCACACTGAAATAGCTTTGTGCTCATTTAACAGTTTTTTTTTATTTCTCAAAAATTCCTGAAAGTAAGTTGCCCGTGTTTTCTTATATACTACTAAATTAGTGATGTGCCTCAATAATAAAGTAGATTTTTTATCGATAAAATAAATGCTCGTTTATTATGTTTTACAAACTATTGAAATTTGATTTATATTATTCGGGAGACGCCATAGCCTAACCTAACCTAACTTTCTAACCGTTAATCCAATCACCATGAAGGTATTGGTATGTAACAAGGTAGGTAACCTAGGTAGGTAGGTAGGTGATTTTAATTTGAAATTATTCATTTTATGCCATAAATTGACGCCCTCTGTCGCGCGGTGGACGAAGGTTCGCCTGTAACGCAGGAGGTTGCGGGTTTGATTCCCGCCTCAGAACAAATATTTGTACGATCTGCAGATATTTGTTCAGGGTGTTCTGGATATTTTCTATGTTAATACAAAATAAATATCTATGTTATAATATAAATAAATACTGTATTAGGGATATCAGTCCATAACACAAGCTCTGCTTGGCTTGGGGCTAGATAATAATGTGTAAACTGTGTCCAACATAAAAAAATAAAATAAAAATAAATATATATTATTGAGAACTGGTGAAAAGAAGCCCATTTAAGGTTCTGTCTACCCTTTCGGGGGAAAAGGCGTGTGTCTATGTATGTATGTATGTAAATATATATATATAATGAAATTCACTTAGGTACAATGTGAAAGAAAGCACCATCTTTTCGTAAATTCGATGTTCCAGACCTTGATTTACAGCAGAAAATGTAACGATTCGGCATTTTAGTATTTGTAGCACTGTCACACTTTTTACTCTATGCGTCACACGATCGATTCAGTCTGACAGAGCAATCGGCCCATCATGATACAATTTTATTACTAGCAAAAGCAAAACATGCTTGGTGAGGGCTAGCAAGCTTCTTTTCCTTGATTTTTTATATTTAAACACAGACATGAATTTAAATTACTATGTTAAATTACAACGGATAGTTTTTAAAACAGTTAGTACTAAAACAGTTTTACTAATGCGTATGCCCAAATGAAATTGTGCATAGCCAGAGGGGAACGCCTTTACTTGATGTCGCCCACTGCCGCGACCTCCTCGTGTCTCGTGTCTCTCTCGTGTGACCTCCGGCGGCCGTGTTGCTCCAAGATATTACTAGCTAGGCTTGCAAGGGCTTCCAAGTTAATTTTACTAGTTTTTTCATGTGTGAACTTATCTAGACATGAATTTAAATTACTATGTGATATTACAAATCTAGAGGTGTGATAGTTTTTCGTAAAAAGTTGCATGCCTACCTAGGTTGCGGGATACGTGATCACGATAAATTAACAAAAGCATTTCCCAGTTTGAACTCGTTTACTCCTTTTCAAGAAAAGTCGTGTCATGAGTGTCCGTCCTGTGTCGTGGAATTTTCCTATTCAAATCCTATTTGATTGACAAAAGAATGAAAAAAAAAAATATAGCTAGGTATAATTTTTTCAACGCGATATTCTGTTCACTATATATAGCGCTAAGTATTACTTTACCTACCATGGTTTAGCATCAACATAACTTAACACACCCAACACATACCTACATAGTTCTGATCCCACACTAGGATCCCCTGTGTCGTGGGATAATCATGCCTGATATAAAAAAAAAAAACTATTTATAAATTTTAATTTCTAATCTAGTTTTTTGGCACTTAGGATCATGATTTTTGGTTTTTGACAATAACAGTGAATGACAGATATATAATACATTGTATATTTCGAGGCCAGAACCGTCATGGATTATGTAGGTTAGTAGGAAGACGGGAGCTAAGTAAAGCGTTTTTTCCTTTTCTTTCCTTTCGTCTCTTTTGACTTGCCAGCCCGTAGTTTTATGAAATTAGTGTAAGCTTTGAACAAAATTCTAATTCAATTTTCCCAAGAACTAATCATCTCATGAGTTGTTGTAAAGTAAGGTTGTACCTGGGGTACTCAAAATTTTCTTGATTTTTCTCTATACTCTAAGTTTCCGCGTTTGCCCCCTCTCTCTCCAGCATACTACTACCTTTTACTAATCTAAAATATCATAGTTATCCACAAAATGATCTCTATGCTATCCTCGAAAAGTGGGGCGGTTCCGCAACTCCCCCTTCACAGAGAGCGTTCAACCCCTCCCCTCATCCCTAGCCGCCCTTAAATCCTTTAAATGACCCTTGGTGGTAGGCAAAGTAAGTTCTTACCAAAAAGTTATCGATACTATTCATTTATCGACTTGAGTACTGGAAGTCCCTAGAACGGATGTTACTGTCAATTTTGTGACATAACATGATGTTTGTACACAGAAAGCATCTATGTGTGTATAAAGATTTTTGATGTGTAGCTGTTTATAGATGTGTGCGTTTATAGCGATAGAACGACTGGTTACAAAAGTGTGCATTAAAGTGTAAGTGAGTGCGTGAAGCCCCCCTCCCAAATATTTCTGAATAAATATGTATCGGTTGACAGCTCTATGGCGTCTCCCCTCCGGTACGGAGGCCTGCGTTGCTCGATGGTTAAACCAGGCCCATCAATAATTATAATGAATTAACCCTGTATGGCGTCTTACGAGATATGACGTCATCTCGCAAGATTTATCTGTTAAACCATAATTAGATGATTGAACCCTGTATGGCGTCTTACGAGATATGACGTCATCTCGCAAGATTTATCTGTGAAACCGGGCCCTGAAGCCGAAGCACTCCACGTAGACGTATCCACGTCGACATTTCGAACACCTCATTCCATCCCATGTCCATTTCGTACATTTCGATGTAGAGACTGTGACTGTTTACTAAATAAATAAATATTATTAAAGTTATTTCAAATAATGTAGAGACCATTTACAAAATAATGAAATAATTCTTGAAGTTATTTCCGTTGTTTAAATTTTAATCTGTTTTTAAAATAACTACATGGAACTGAGGCTACTTATTTATTTAAAATTATAGATGAGCAGCTTTCGCTGATGCGTTTATTTCAGTGTTGAAATACTTATTGTACTTCATTTATTTATTAATTGTTGTAATTAATTAAGTACCTATTAAGTATCAAATGTCGATATGAATGTAGGTACTGTTTATTTTGATATTATGTTCGACGATAACTTTCGAGCCTTTGATCTAATCGCCGGTCTCAGTATGGGGCGAAGTTTCAGTACCTAATTATACTATTTATATTTACTTCACTTTTTTTAATGGAACTTTAGAATAAGTAATTGATAGAGAAGAGTTGATGTTAGAGGTCTGAATGAACATATAAATACAAAAATCTATAATTGGTGAGGATATTTTATTCCATAATACAGCATAAAGACAAACCGGAATGTCACATATCGCATTTTCATTATTTTTGTTTTCCATAAAAATAAAAAAGATGCTATCCACAACAATTGGCCACAACTGATCCATTGAATATAGTGTTTTAACAATTTTTCTAAATTATTATAAAAATGCTAAGTTATAATTATTTGTGTAAGAGCAAAGTACCGCTTAGAATCCTGAGCACTGTTCCCTGTCAGCGGAAACACTCCTCAAAATGACACGTGTTATCTAATACATTTTACACCTACATTACAATAATATTGGTTCGCCATGACAAGTCAAACTAAATGCAGGTCAATCACGGGCCGTTTCATTAAACGAGAGTCGTCTAGAAATGTTTTTGAATGTGAAACAACAGCTCATAGCCTCACTTATAAAAATCTGTCGAAAATTAAACAATGCGTAAAGTATTGCCATCTCTAACCACTGGATAATGACAAACAGAGACAGTACTAATTTTAAGCAGAGCTTAAATTTAAATAGCTTTTATAACTAAGGGGGTTAATCTACCTAGATAACTACTAAAACTTATTGTATGATGAGTTTATTTAAACCGTCATCATACAATTAGTTGAGTGATACGCACGGAAACAATCAGTGACGCCGAACGGAGCATACATCCAGTCACAGAGCGATGTGAATAGGCAGAGCCGCGGCGCTATGGTCGAAGGCGCCCCTCGCGTCTGTGTCGAGTAGCCTACCTACATGGCGCTAATGTAGGTACTACAGCTAAACTAAACAATTAAAGTCATAAATGTGAATTAACTTTAAATACTTTATTACGACAACTTATTCCACATTATAGTATACATATAAAACATTTTATGCTGTGATTCACTGTTATCACGTGTCGCTACGTACCTATCCACATCACAATGCTCGGTCACTCAATAAAAGTAGATACACCGTTATTGTTAAATTAAACAAAATTGCGGGTAATTTTGCATAAACTTTACACACTATATTTTGTTCGACGCCATCGGAGATCGAACAAACAACGCATCCTAATACCTACCACTTCAGCGCCCTCCGAGCTCCTTCGTGCCGGTTCAGTTGTAGCGTCTATGGGTACCACACCAATCGATCGATGGACGATTGATAGCATCGATTCGACCGATTGATGTAGTAGCTTTAGCTAATCAACGGATACCAGTCGATAAAACATTGATTAAGGATGGATCAACAGTGGATCGATGTTAATTAATATAGAGGACTATACCCCACGCGAGATGCATTCTGTCATAGATTAATGACGCATTGATGTATCAGGAACGATCAGAACGTCGACTAATCTCATTCTACCGATCAATGGCATCGATCGTCGATCGATCGATTGGTGTGGTACCACCCTAAATGCGATGCAAGCTCGGTCGCCAGGTGACGCGTCATAATACATTGATACCGCACATAATACATTGTATTTTAGCAAATAAAGTTAACATATCTTAAACCATAGTCTCTTTCAGTGTTGATGTGAGTTGGTTGCACTAGCGGTTGGCGTTCTTGAGTTGGTTGGAGAGCCAGTCGAGGCCTTCGTAGAGGCCATCGCCCGAGGTGGCGCACGTGGCTTGGATGTACCAGTTGCGGTTGCGCAGAGAGTGCAGGCCCAGCTTGTCGGTGATCTCGGCTGCGTTCATCGCGTTCGGCAGGTCCTGGGGACAAAGCGGTCATGTTCACATGCTAGTAGATAATCTCCGAGAGCTATGGCGATATAGCTCACAGAATTAGCAAGTTCAAGTGGCAATGGGCAGACCATGTACACACATCAAAAAACCATGCAATCATTTTGAAAAGTATTTTTTTTTATTTCCTTGATAATTTATGAAGGAAACATAAATATAATTTTTTGTTTCAAAATAAAAAAACAACTATTTTTAAACAGAAATTCAATGATTGCTGACTCGACGCTGTCTCACGTTTGCACCCTTTACATGTACATAAAATTGAGTAACTTGGGAAGTATGCAATAGAGTTGTGGATCCATAAACTAAATCACAAACACTTGCAATAATAATAATGCTAATCTAACACCAATAAAATCATTCAAACAAACCACATATAGAATGTGAATCAGAGTGACAAACACGTTTTTTGAACATTATATATTAATTATTACGAATTCGGCCTCACAATGCTAAACACATCAGCAACAAGGCAATTTTATTAAAAAAAATACACAGACTATTTTTAGTGTTCCGTTAAAATTGGGAAACGGAACACATATGCGGCCACGAAGCTTATTACTCTGTTCGCGACTAGACGTCGCCAAAAGAAAAAAAAAACGAGCTGTTATTTAAAGAAAAAATTCGAGCTGATCCTGGAACCAGCTGCGCCAATTTCCACCAAACTCGCGAATTAAAAAAAAAACATACATACGGACATATTACGGCCTGAATACGACATGAACACCTCCCTTGGTTAAAAATTACTTTGTTTGGTTGTGAAAAAAGATTTTATAAATATTTGTCTCACCTGTTTGTTTGCAAAAATCAAAAGTACTGCATCCCGTAGCTCATCTTCACTTAACATCCTCATGAGTTCCTCGCGCGCCTCGCCGATACGCTCTCGGTCGTTACTGTCTACCACGAAGATGAGTCCCTGGAAACAACGAAAAAAGGTTTCATAAGTAAATAACACGCCGAATTGCCACACTTGCGGACAGAGTTTCGTAGTCATACAAGATGACCGGGACGACGCATGAGGACATAACATAACATACATAACACCCAACAGTCACATACAATACCTCGACCCCCCACTCTCGTAGGGGGACGACCCCCTACTTAATGGACCGACAAATTTTAGAGGATGGAGGCGGCTAAGACTAAATTTGTCGGCTGCCAATGTTATTGAAACGATAAAAGATAAAAGGTTTTTGGAAAAAAAATCGCAACCAATTTTTCGTCTAAACTTCGGCGTTAAGAGGCAGACAACAGCCAAATTTAAGGTTTCATTACCATTCAGCTAGCAACTCAAATATCGAAATCCTCCAAAGATTTCAAAATATTGCCCTTAGAACTGTCTCAAGTGCACACTGGTTTGTGAGGAACACGAAATATATGAATACCTGGAAATGCCGACCGTCAAGGAGGAAGTTAGTAAATACTGCATAAAATACAAGGAAAGACTTGAAAACCACTCAAATGAACTTGCTAAGAACCTGTTAAACGCACAAGAAAATGTTAAACGTCTAAGAGATAGCAAATACTTGACCTAGCCCAGAGAACCTAACCAGTGTTCTTCAAATTAAATGGTGTTGTTCATTGGAATTGCACCTAAACCACATCAACCCAGAAAACATCTGATTATTGCTAAGCCGATTGCAGATAAACCATTCAACCACCAAAATTACATGTCAGTATTTGATTCCATCAACCTCTGAATACTTAATTCTAAATATCTATGCTTATATTATAAACGAGCGACTCGTCCCGGCTTCGCACGGGTAGTTTCAGGATGAAAAACAGCCCCCCCCCCCCCCCCCCCACCTGGTAGCCTATTTCACTCAGGGTGAATTAGCTTTCCAATGGTGAAAGAATTTTTGAAATCGGCACAGTAGTTTTTGAGTTTATTCATTACAAACATACACACACACAAAAATACAAATCTTTCCTCATTATAAATATTAGTGTAGATAGGTCAAGTTTGTGTTAGAATTTGTATGCAGAGGGTTATCCCCGGAACTACTGATTCCAAAACCCACAACCTCATAAGTTGCTGCATCTTCCGAAGGTCCGGATGTTGTCTCGCGGGGGTCGGCCCATCCCTAGCGTCATCCGGATCACCAACGTGAAGTCCAACCGGCCCCCCAACTCTGATGGCTAAAGACTGTTCGTCGTGGCATTCTATGGGGCAGGGCTACGTCCAATAGTGGACTTCTGTAGGCATCTGATTCCGATTACACAATATACAATCTTACATTAAGAGCTCTGTTGTTCTTGGGAAAGTACAACACAGCACAGAGAAATCATCTGTGTAAGGCCTAAGCATGACCTACTTTCACAAATACACACTAACGTCTACATGTCATCGCCCAGTTTAATGAAAAGTGAAATTTGGTTGATATGACTAATGCTATATTTTATTCTGGGTTCAATAACCTCTGCGCCATTCTATGAAATTACCTTTGTTTTGTCTGTTAATTGAAAAGGTCATGCTTGTCTACTAACTTGATTAGCTCTCAAAGGAATGTACCAAGTTTCATTCCACACAATAAGATTGTTAACACAAATAATATGCTTGGTGATGAAGTTAAAAACATGTGATTACATTGATGTTGTAATAAAAAAAAACACAAAATTATCACCAACCACATGTTCTTAAAGAGATTATAGCAGTGTTACTGTTTCAGACAAAGGACAGTAAAAAAAATTAGACCAGTCTACAGTTAACCACTCAACACATATTTTTTTTCAAACAGTTGCTCTTAAAGTATATTTTATTTTCTTCCACTATCAAACTAAACTATGTATATTAATATTATTATAAGTAGGCCACCTCCTTTTTTAGGGTTCTGTACCCAAAGGGTAAAACGGGACACTATTACTAAGACGTTGCTGTCCGTCCGTCTGTCCCCAGGCTGTATCTTATGAACCGTGATAGTTAGACAGTTGAAATTTTCACTGATGATGTATTTTGATTGCCGCTATAACAACAAATACTAAAAAACGTTGTTCACGTTTTTATAGATAATGGTGTCACCAGGCTGCGGCTGTATCTCATGAACCGTGATAGTTAGACAGTTGAAATTTTCACAGATGATGTATTTCTGTTGCCGCTATAACAACAAACACTAAAAAACAGAATAAATATTTAAGGGGACTCCCATACAACAAACTTGTTTTTTTTTACTGTTTTTATAGATAATGGTACGGAACCATTCGTGCGCGAGTCCGACTCGCACTTGGCCGGTTTTTTAGTTTAGATACTGAGTCTGTTTTACGGTAAAGATAAAACAGTACGTATTCCAATATACCAAGCAGACAATGGAAGATAGCACAGTATGCAAATCAGGATGTAAAGACAAGATTCCATGCCCATTCCAACATTCTAACCAGAACCTCTGATACTGCAATGCCTCAAGATGAAAGTTTATAATCAGTGCATGTTGCCAGTGATGACATTTGATGACCGTTAACTATTGGCTGCAAAAGAAAGCTCATAGTGGCTATGCTCGGAGTTTCACTAGGTGATAGAATCCGGAATTGGGAGTATCGTAGAAATTTTCCGATTAGGTACATGTTTACCAAAATGACTACTTCCCCAAATGTCTACTTTCCCATAATGACCACCGCAGTTGGAATACACCCACTAAGATTTTCATTAATTTATTAACTTTGCATTACAGGTCTCATGTTCTTGTTGTTGAACTACATGACACCCAACAGTTATGAACATAGTCGTGATCCCACATAGGATCCCCTGTTTCGTGGGTTTCAGGACCAACGAGTACCATGGTCTAACTGGGACAAATATAACAGATAATGCAAACATTTGTCCCGCAACGGGAATCGAACCCGCAACCTCTCGCATCTCAGTCGGCTACTCACCCGCCGCTCCGCAGAGGTCTTCAATAATGATGAGACAATTTGCTAACAACTGCCGTTATGGCTGGCCTAAGCATAGACCTCTCCGCCTCCTACCATGGATGATGTAAAAGCCCACTAAGGGATTACACCCAGTTGCTGCTTCATCCAGTGGAGCAGTTTCTACTCAACACCAATCTGCCTGCCAAGCGTGATGATTATGGCAAATACTCCCATTCTATTTTATGGAGAGGCCTCTCATCCAGCACAGTACATCTAAAGGTTAGGTTACTAATGCATTAATCATTGCCCGGCCTTAGTTTACAGTATAGTTTAGACAAAAGGCTTGGGAGATAAAACCTTAAGATTAGGTAGAAACTGTAGCTTTCTACAGATTCTACCAGGCTATTTTTTTAATTTTTAATATATAAATAATACTTTATTGTACCCTGTATCTTGTACAGTAACTAACCTGTGTATTCTGGAAATAATGCCTCCACAGTGGCCTGATTTTGTCCTGACCGCCGACATCCCATACGGTGAAACTGATGTTTTTGTATTCTACTGTTTCAACATTGAAACCTGAAAAAAGCACACAGTAAGCAGTTATAATGTGTCCTATGATAATATTTATCACCCATTGAATTTATATTGCCTTTATTCATGGATCAAGATAAGATTTGTATGAAAGAAATCTATATTGACGACCTCTGTGGCGGGGCGGGCGAACGTTCGCCTGCGACGCCGGAGGTTGCAGGTTCGATTCCCGCCTCGGAACAAATATTTGTGCAATATGCAGATATTTGTTCAGGGTGTTCTGGGTATTTTCTACGTATAATCAAAAATAAATATCTATGTTATATATTGTATTAAGTATATCAGTTATCTAGTACCCATAACACAAGCTCTGCTTAGCTTGGGGCTAGATAATGTTGTGTAAACTGTCCAGCATTATTTATTTATAAACTATTTTAAAGTTTAGTATATGAAATCAATGATTTATGCAAGTTTGTGAACAATTTAGGCTGCACATGCAGAGAGGAAAATAGGAATGTCACTGACGTGATTCTATCCTGCAGCGGTTAAACATCCCACTGCACGCCCCATCGCAGCATTTATGGCCATATTGTGTACTAGTTAACATCACCCATGGCTCACTCATGGGATAAAAAGGTCCAGATGAAATTAGTGATTAATTATTTGAAATTAGTTCAGTTCATGCATTTGGATGTTTGTTACTTAATCAGCTAATGGCATAATTAACTTCAAACAAAACAAGTAGGAGGATTAAATCATTCATACAAACTACATGCATTACTATAGAATGGAGAGCAGTATGACAAGAAAATAGAATAGTCAAAATAAGACAGCACAATCAGGAAAAAGAACCATGTTATTTAAAAAACATGGTTTAGCTTCTGTAAAGATTAGCTTCAGTGTAGATGTATTTATCTTTTTCATTCTCAAATGAAAGTCAGGAATAAAGAACGCTAACCGAATCTAGACTACACAGTGACTAATAAACCATGTTTTATAAACATGCTCAGTACATTAATTTATACAACTTTAAATAATTTTAAATCATCAGATCTACACATTATATTTAGGGTGATAAAGAAGTTTTCTTTATCTCTAGTGATGTAACATTTAATTTTTATGCAAGTGCTAGTATGTTTCTCATTTCCATAATGTATAACTAGTTTATGAATCAATTTACGGGCAACTAGATACCAAATGATTAAATGTGAGAGAATTTATCAAATAACATTTTATGTCGAGTAGGTATATTCTGAGGACCAGGGCTTAACATACTTTACTACAAGCAAAGTTAAAAAACATACATCATTTGGGATTATTCAGACACCGAACATTATTGCATACCAAAACTTAGGAGTACCCTAGCTGAGTCTGTACACCCATCACAATGATTCACCTCTACATAATCAACACTGATATTGCGTCTGACTGTAGAAACATGGGTAATTTATGTCTGATAGACACTAAAAAGAAAACAAAGCAACACTATACTCACCAATAGTGGGAATAGTTGTAACAATTTCTCCTAATTTGAGTTTGTACAAGATTGTGGTTTTACCAGCAGCATCCAAACCGACCATCAATATTCTCATTTCCTTTTTGCCAAATAGGCCTTTGAATAAATTTGCGAACATATTCCCCATATTTGAGCTTTTTGCAGTTTCTGAAACAAGGAACAATATTGTAAAACTTTGAACGTATTCATTCTGAGTCACCCGTGTCGTCTGCACGTTATTTCAATCAATGATAGTGACATGGCAGGTCCTCGCTCAATTTTTACGTAGTTACTTCGTACGGGTGGATGATCTAGTACTAACAAATAGCAGTCCCAGGTAAATTATGATACAAACGCTTCACGCTTTGCACGGTAAATAGATCTGTAGTACCAATTTACAGATTTCTAGATCCAACACCGACCGCTGCTGTTGGTCTATGCTGTGGTCACCACCCTCGGTTCATTGTACAGACGCTTTACAACTTCAGTTTGATAGGTTTCAACAAATTTGAGCGCAAATTATAACAGTAAAGCGATTCACTTACATTTTCCGAAGCAAATTACTAAATAATCCAGAAAAAACGCTACACTCGAATAAATTCTTTACAATTCGCTGGATGTCAAAATGGCGGCGAACGTGGAAGTTGTTCGTGCCTATGCCACGTATTGGAAAAAAGTGGCCAGTAATAAAATCAGAATCTTGAAATTACTTGCAAAAACTTATGATGAATTTTAGTGTGTTTTAGAGAAAGGTTGTTATTTTCGCCTCATAGAAAAAGGAGAAACAACTTATTTTCGAACTTTAGAGACAACAAAAAAGTCATAATCAGTGTTGAAGCCGAGAATATTTTTTTTCTGTCTGGGCCTCTATAAAAGTTTAGAACTAAACTTGGCAATAAGCACTACAGCTCGTTTACCGTAAAATGGCACGTGTAAATACTCCATGGCAGCTGCCAACTTACAGCGAACGGTTCGGCTCGTTCACCGTAAGCTGGCATCTGTAAATACTCCAAGGTGCCAACTTACGGTGAACCTAACCTTGGACTTAGTACATGCGGTGAACAGACTGTAGCAGTTCTTCAGTTCTTGAAATCTATAGTCTCTAGTGTTTGTCAATAACATAGAGTGTTAATCCACAGACAAACAGTTTTTTTAAAATAAACTACACGTCAATTAATGTCATTATCAATCCGTAGTAAATACTTCCTCAATCAATGTGTCAATCAATGTCTCTGGTCTGGTGTGCGGCGCGGATTGTTTTGAAAATCTCAGTTTTGTTTATGGGTTTTCTTTTATTCAGTAAAAATTAGTAAAAAAAACTAGAATTAAGACCGAACAACTTTACTCGTACTACCTTACGTTATTCAATTTATTATACAATTGGTATGTATAGTTGCGAATACGAATGTTTCACAAGTAACGAGGTAAAGTAACCTCTACCTACGATGGACCTACAAAGTTGGCTTTCAAAGGCACCAAAATACACGACTTTTAGAATCAATAAACTAAAACACTTCGATTCTAACACGCTGAAAAACTTTTTAGTAGCAGTAAGTAACTACACACAAACACGTACGAGTTGGTTATGAAATCACTATCCATGTTCGTGTGTTTTTCCAGCAAAGTAAGGAGCTAAACTCGCAACAAATCCCCAAGTATTACTTCATCAGGCCAGATTGTCTTGTCCTCGAGCAATGGCCGGAAGATATTGCTCTGGAGCAAACAGGAACGGAAGTGGTTGTAGATGCTCTTTGTGCCGCTGCTGTGCTGAGAGGTGCACATGTCTTTGCACCTGGTATTCTGGGACTGCCTGCCAGTGAGTGATTCATCTATACATGATACATACACATGATCACAGCAAATCCCTACCACAGAATATTATAGAAAGCACCACATCTACTAAAAAGTAACTGATAGTTTAACAAGCACTGTTTAGAAACATACACTGCCTTATTTTGGGCCCCTACATCCTAGCTATCTAGTTTATAATCTGGCACTAAACACAAACTTTTTAATTTTTTGTTATGTGCATTATGGGAAGACAATCTTGCATGTAGCCCGCCTGTTTGTAAGCGGTTACTGTCGCCTATTTACATCTGCAAGAGTAGAGGCATTGCCAATGTGTTGCCTGCCCAGGACTCATTTTTGTTTCAGTGTTGTTGTTGTTGTTTTGGTAAAAAACCTCAGAAGAGACTCACTCCACAACTTGCACATATGGGAGAGAAAAGATCTGGCATGCTGTTTGAGATACCCACGTGTCAATGATGTGTGGATGAGCTCTCCTCTGGTGTTGAGATGTGATGGTAGATCCTGGATGTGGGCATGAAATCTAATAGTTCCTTGGAGCACTCCCCATTATTATTATTATGTAATCCAATACCTGCTCACCATTTCCAGCAATCCGGCAAAAGGGTTGGATTACTGAACGTCAACTAGCAGTTTAAGGGAACATAAGAAAAGCTCAGTTATAAAACAAACTGTTGTGTTTTAGATTGCCAATTAGATGAGAGAGTAGCCATTTATGGAGATTTAGAAGGCCACTGTAAAAGGGGTTTGAAGGTCAAGTATGAAGGCAAGAAGCTGTTTGTTGGAGCTGGTTACCTGAAGAAGTTGAGATATGATTTATTTGATAATGGAGTTCAGCCCAGGTAATATTTTTGTTTACTAACAACAGTTTAAGGCCCGTATTCCAGAAATAAGATCTAAAGATGCAAGCATTGATATTTGGAAGTTTTTCATATAAAATTCTTGGTTTTAGTTTGAGTTTCGTTCGGGAATACGAGTTTAAATTAGCTAACCATTCTCCTCTAATAAATGCATTTAACCTAGCCAGCTTTGTTCTAATGAAAATAAGCATTATTACTGAATCTCAAACAACGCCATCTATTGTTGAGTAGATAAACTGGCATTGGGATGTTAGGTTGCGTAACGCTATCTATCGGCGAGTGTTTAGTGTGAAATCTTGTCATTCACGTCAGAAGATGGCGCTATGATACACTGGATGGAATTTGATGCAGTTTTCACCATCAGTTAGATAATTTTTCACGGAAGGTTTATAAATATAACTAAGGACCTGCCTCTGCTTCGCACGGGCCGTAACTTCTTTTTTTTTTCGAAATCTGGCCTAGTCTTCCTCCCGTGGATGTCGTAAAAGCATACTGAGGAAAAACCCGGACTTGGTGATAAGATTCGTTGGCATAAGTGTTGTCCAGAGGAGCAAGTCCGAGTTTACACACACCATCGTAACGACGAGCGTACGTGAATTGCGTAGGGTAACTAGCCATTAATCTGTGACGTTTTTGGCACAGCTTAATAGCTAGTTATTATGTTATACACGTACAATCGTCGTTACGTTCATCGTTACGATGGTGTTTGCAAAACTCCGACTAGGGCCTCTGGCTGCTAGCTTATTATAAAATGTGTTATTACTGGAAGAAACAGTTAGCCAAGTCGTGAGAAGCAATGGCGGCGATGAGCTCACCACTTGTCACGTCTATATTCCACAATGGTGCAACCCACTGTGAAAAGAGGCGCATTGAAGCTCTGCCTACCCCTTCGGGGAACAAGGCGTGTGTCTAGTCTATGTATGTAGTCTAGTCGCTAGTGTTAAATAAATGTGTTTAGAAATTAATTTCTCAATAGAATATACAATCACTTTTTTTTTTTTTTTTTTTTTTAAATCTGCGAAAATACTATGTGATGTAAATCCTATCTTGAATATTTCAGTGGTATAGGAGTCCACACACTGCTCCCTACATCAAGACTGCCGGTTGTCAATGAGACATTGTATCCTAAAGGGGAAGTTCTCCTTCAGAACCTGCCCTCGATAGTATGTGGGTGGGTAGTGGAGGCCCAACCAAACGAATATATCTTAGACATGTGTGCTTCTCCGGGGAACAAGACCACACATTTAGCAGAAATGTCTCACGATCAAGTAAGTGTTTTTTGTGCTAGCTCAATGTTAGCACATGTGTTAGTTGATGTGAGAGTAGCTTGCAGAACCGACAACCTCTGAAGGAATTAACCGCTAGATAATCCTGGGTAGCTGATATGAAAGCCAAGTTTGTTGGTAAAAGGTTATAATCCCTTATACGTAAACTATGACTAGTAATGATGATGATTTTATTTATACAACAACTTAGTACGGCCTGGGCCAGTTACACTAAATTTCTAATTTATACCACTTATTTCAACAGAATACATAATACATTAAAGATAGAGAAAAACAATCAAAAATAATAATTAATAAAACAAACACCATTCAATCAAAAAAATAAAAACACATGTCACACTAAACTTATAGGTAAAAAAAAAAGTCATAAATTAATTAATAAATCAATCACATAAAATGTCAAAAATAAATAATAGTAAGTAATAATAAAACCTGAACAATAACAACAATAAAAGCAACAAATAGATAAATGTAAAAATGTCAGACATTCAACTCACACATTCACCTCGCAGAACCCCAAGCACTCCGACAGGATCATCTTCCATCCATCCGCAAACACATCGCAATCACGATTTGCGTCCAGGAGGGCATTGAGCGCAGTGAGTGTGCGCGGGATCGGAGAATGGGTGCGCGCCACCGTGCGGGAAAACGGCACCGAGAGTAACTTATGCCTCCTTCCGCTGCAATAGTTGCTGGGGACGAAGAACCGCGCCAGCTCATCATGGAGATCAGGGGCATCTATCTTTCCATGAAGAACCTTAAACATGGTTATCATTTGGTCTTTTGCTCTTCTTTCCTCTAAATTATTATACCCTAAGCAGCATACAAGCGCTTATAGAGAAAGCGGAGAAAAGCTTTTTGCACCTTCTCAATTAAAAGTGCGTAGCTACTCTCATGCGGGTGCCACACACAAGAGCTAGCTTCCAGTTTGCAGCGGACAAGAGCACTAAAAATTAGTTTTATCACGCGGTCACCCTGCAAGACTCGAGAGTTTCTTAGCACGAAACCTAGCCTTCTAAATGACTCCTTGGCAACAGTGGTGATGTGGTCATGGAACGTTAACCTTCGATCAAAGGTTACCCCCAGGTCCTTGATGGTGGTGGACCTTGTTATGAGATTGCGATCTATCTTGTACTGATATTCGATCGGTTGCCACATACGCCCGAAAGTCATGGCGTAGCACTTCGATGAATTGAACTCCATTCCATTCACAATCCCCCACTCATAAACCGCATCCACATCACGCTGAAGGCGCAGACAGTCATCAATAGACTTTACTTCTGATATTAGCTTCAGATCATCCGCATACAAAAGACATTTGGCATGATTCGCGACAGCTGGAAGATCGTTAACCATCAAAATAAAGAGAAGAGGCCCGAGGATAGACTCCTGACTGACCCCAGATCGCGTATGATAAGGGAGTGATTCATACACGCCTAACCTAACATACTGTTGCCGATCCCTGAGATAATCCGCAATAAACCTGAGAAGACCAGGAGCAAAACCCAAGATACTCAATTTTAACAGAAATCGGTCATTATTGACCCTATCAAAAGCTTTGCGGAAATCAAAGTAGAGAACATCTACCTGACACCCACGGTCCAACCTCGCCGATATGTAGTCAACAACTGTTAGCAAATTTGTGTTCACCGACCTCTTCTTTCTAAAACCATGCTGCTCATTGCATAAGCATTGCTCCACCTGTCTGTAGATCTCTTTGTGTATTATGCTCTCAAAGACTTTATAGCTGGCGACGACAATATAGAAATGGGCCTGTACTCCTCAACCGACGATTTATTACTACTTTTGGGAATAGGCGTAACCCTGGACAGCTTCCACTGAGCAGGATAAACTCCAGCCGCTAAAGCCAGATTAAAGATATGGCAAAGTGGGCGTGTAAGGAACTTCTGCCCCCCTTTTAAAAACCACGCAGGAATGTTATCCGGCCGTATGGAACTATCCGTTCTCGAATAATATCACATGTAAACCATACAGGATAGCGCGTACTTGACGAGCTGTATCGACGTTTCATGGGGATACAAATGTCAAATAAATTATAAATAGCGTCACAGAATTGTTCAGTGCTCGATTGCACGTCGTTAGATTTAAATAACTCGTGCCATGAGGTTTCAGAGAGCAATAAATAAAGAAGATTGTAATCCCCCTTTTTAAAGTTCCAGTCTTTGCGAGGGTCAATATTACTCGGCTCAACGCGATCAGACTGATGAGCCGTGGCAGCACTAATCACAATGTCTAGGGGGGGATGAGGAGCGTCAGTCTTCACTAGACCGTCCATAGCTTGGACTCGCGCTTCATACACATCTCTGCTCTCCTGGACCAAGACAATATCTAGCATTCCTCCATACGCATTAGGCACACCATTCATCTCAGTCAAATTACAAAATGTCAAGAAAAAACAATAATAGTTATTTACATTCACTGATGCACTATTTAAATTTATGTCTCCTACTATAAATACAACACCCTTAATCATCAATAAAACATCATCTTGTCATTAATAAAACTTTCTACTTTGCAGAACCACCGCATATAGTCCTCGTCTTTAGCGCTAGGCTTGATATAAACTACACATATATAAAAACTACGACCGTGCCATACAAAACGCGCCCAGAGATCTTCACCATAATCCGTTTCCAGCTGAGGCTGCCGACGTAGTACGACCGGTGGGCGTGAAGCAAGGAGTACTCCTCCGCAAATAGTCTTTCTGTCACGCCGCAGTATGCTCCAGTCTCCGATCGTGACCTCCGAGTCTTCAACCGACCCATCCAAAAACGTTTCCGTAGCAGCCACAAGATTGTGCTCCAGTAGGAGTAGGTTGTTTCGCCATGTCCTCAGCTTGGTCTTCAGACCGCGAACATTTTGATAAAAAACGTTGAGGCAGAATTTGCTATTACTTCGCGTCTGTATGGCCCTGAAAGGGCTGGGGGTTTGCGGGAGCCCCACATGCGGCACGTGAGGTCGTTGGGCCACGAAAAGGCTGGGAGACTGGGGGAGATCCAACCGTAGCACGCTCCTTCGTTGGGCCTCGAAAAGGCTGGGAGACCGGGGGAGATTCAACCGTGGCACGCTCCCTCGTTGGGCTGAAATGCTTCTGATCGCCATACGACTCCCTTATCGGTCTTCTCAAGTTGAACCAGACCTTTATCCTTGCGTTGGTAGGCCATACATTAGAAGATAAGCACTTTTCATAGGAAACATCAGGGACATCTAACTTGAAGGATTTATAGCTCCCTTTTGGAGTTAATTCCTCGACCGTGCATATTCCTTCCGGACAGAGTTGGCGAACATAGTCGCGAACCTCCTCAGCACCAGACTCCATATTCCATAGGTGAATGTATTTCTTCACCTCAACTGCTTTCAAAGTCGTAATAGTGGAATTGGCTGTACCGCACATTGAAGTATTACGCCGGATTTTCCTCCTCACCTCAGTCCACTTCTTCTGTTGGCTGTCACGTGCCGTTTCCAAGATGCAGGCAGCTTGGCTCGAGACGTCATGCGTAGCTCCAGCGGTGATTAACGGAATCAGGGGTATCGAGACAGGCAGACAGGGAAGCTGATTGAGTGTTGTTCGTCTCGCAGCTGTAGATACACTGGCTGACTGCGTTGCTGCTCTGACATAGTGGGCGCAAGTACACGGGTCACCCACATAGGTAGGATTGCTGATGGATGCTATAATTATCTAGGTGATCGATGTATATCGAACAACCTCTATAGCGCGGCGGGTGAAGGTTCGATATTTGTTCAGAGTGTTGTGGGTATTTTCTATGTATAATCAAAAATATCTATCTATGTAATGTATTCAATTCAATTCATTTATTTATTTCAGGCAACAGTGAAAAATGTACATTGTACCTAGACAAAGGCCCATAGTAATATATACCTTACAACTAACATACATATAAAGATTTACTTAAAACTATCACTTAACGTCAAGGGGATTTGGTTTCGAAAACGCTTCCTTATAGCGTCGGTAAACAATGCCAGCTGGCCAGAACTCCGGATCTAGGAGCACATCCCTGTACTTCGCCTGGACCTGGAGAGCATATGACTTGAAGTCAGTGGCCCTGTTTGTCTGCAGGCGCTGAAGAGACAGTCGAATCTCCGCCCCCTGAATCCGGCCCTGGCACCTCTCCTTCACGAACTGGAGTACGGCACGATCATGGTCGTCGTCTCTTCTCCACGATGGTGAAGCCGTCCACGTTGACTCTCTGCGTTTTTAGAACGGATTTATCTTGTGCCACATTCCTCAGCCGAGGCTCGGCGCAAGGCGCCGGGTTCAGCGGCAGAGACTGGCGGGACACTTGTGCATAACTCTTCTTCTGCTGGCGAAGACGTGAAGCAGGAGAAGGCACAATCTTCACAGGGTGCGTCATTGACATCCCAGGGGCCGAGGTCATCGGGGCCGGGCAGTCATTTACCTGCGAATCGGTTTTAAGAGTCGCGTTTGCAGAAATGTTGACCGGTGAAGTTTGGCATCGGGTGACGCCGCGCCGCGCGTTCACATTTTGCGCTGACTGCGGCGATATCGTTGGTATAATATTTTTGCTATTGCGTAATTCTTCGACTTCAGTTTTTAACTCTGCGACAATTTGCTCCGAATTTTCCAATTTGGTCTGAAGATTTGTTATATCGGCCCGTAGCAAAACTAAGTCCTCCAAGACTCTGGTGACATCAACAAGATCGAAAGTCACAGGAGGAAGCTTATGTAGGTTGTGCGCTACGAACGTGGGGACGTCATCAGGGTCAGTTTCCAGGAAAGCTTTGAAGATATCCTGCAGGTCTCTTTTGCCACGTCCTTCCCTCTGCCTGGTGATCAGACGGATGGAGGTCATGGCTGTGTCGGCTAGCACCTTCTTTGTCTCCTGAATTTGTTCTTCCGTGAAGCTGGTCACCAGAATTTGTTCCAGAGATACCTGATCCATAACGTCCAGTTTCTGCTGAGCGAATGCCAGGAATTCCTGCACCACGATGGTGTCGGAGCAATTGGGTTGTTGCGCCATCGCGAAATATTTTTGCAAAAACTATTTGGGTCGATGTTTGAGCAATCGCTGCATTAAGAAGCGACTGCTCTGAACGGTGGAATTGACGCGACTAAGTAAGGATAAGATTGATTAAGTATATCAGTTACCCATAACACAAGCTCTGCTTAGCTTGGGGCTAGATAATGTTGTCCAGCATTATTTATTTACCTATTTATTTTGTTAATAAATGTTCTCTAGTGGCGTGGAGGACGCAGTGTAGAGAGGCTATTGTTGGACTGATGACATTTTAAACGTAGCAGGGAGTCGGTGGATGGAGGTGGCTCAAGAACGTTCGTCGTGGCATTCTGTGGGAAGGCCTATGTCCAGCAGTGGACTTCTAAAGTTTATGATGATAATGTTCGCAAAATCCGTTCAATGTCAGTTCAGTTTATGTTCAGACTGCTGAGATTCCTCCCTGAGACGTAAATATGAAAAGTCGCTCGCGTTTTACCCGGATAAAAAGTAGCCTATAGCTCAATTCAGGTCATAAACCAAACGTGTACCTTTCATCGAAATTGGTTCAGCCGTTTCGGAGTCTAAACATCCATACATCGTAACTTTGACATTTATGATATTAGTGGTATTTTTCATGTTATCATTTCTATGTTATCATATGTTTTCATTTCTTTAGTCTTACGATTCAATTTGCTCATTTTCAGGCATTTATAACAGCTATAGATAAAACACCTCAAAAAGTTGCAAAAATAAAAGAAAACTGTGAAATCCAAGGGGTCACCTGTGTCAATGCATTCGCTTTTGACTCAACTAAACTGTACTTGGCAGAAAGCAGCGGCATCAACAGTGGACCACCATTTCCTATAAACAGCTTCGATAAGGTGCTGTTAGACGCGCCGTGCAGCGGTCTGGGACAGAGGCCGCAACTGCATAATAAGATGACGCCGAAAATGATACAGTCTTACAAGTTTGTGCAGAGGAAATTGTTTGCTGCTGTAAGTTGTAGTAACATAGATTACATAAACACTAGAAATGACACTGGCGCAAGCAAAGCCGCGCTAAATACCTACTCATACGCCGGCTAGGCCACCTAATCAGACTGGGTGCCATTGCGGAGCAGTGGCACGCGTCGCGCAACAGGGCACGCCAGCGGGGGTGTCTGGGAGCGGGAAGTAGGTTGGTTTTTATCTCGGCGGCATCTCAGCGGTTATTTGCTATTCATATGGTAGTAATTTTAGTAGTAGTAGAACTCAAAATTATATATAAAAAAAGGGCATTTATTCTTTACACTATACTAATAAATAATATATAACAAAGGATATAGGTATAAAAATAACATATTTAGTCTAGTGTAAGAGAAAAGGTCGAGGGCTCAGCCACGCTGTTTTTCAGCCTCGCCTTAGAATGCTGCTGTCGTCACAGCAGCCATGATACTCGGTAGCTATCCGCTGTTCCCAAACAAAAGAGAAACTATGTAACAATGATCTTAATATTAATATTATCTTGTACCTGTTTCAGGCTGTGCAAGTACTCAAAGAGGGTGGCCGACTGGTCTACAGTACATGCACTGTCACAGACGAAGAGAACGAGGGAATGGTAGTGTGGGCACTGGATAAGTTTCCCTGTTTGAGGCTGATACCAGCTGAACCGCTACTTGGAGGGCCGGGTTTAGCTGACAAGGGCCTTAGTGATGAACAGAGGTATGTAAACTTGGAATGAACGTTTTAATGCATTGTCACAGACATTGACAATGCATTGACACGAAGAACGTGCAAAGTTTCCGTTTAAAACTGGGTTAATTATCTTACCTACTCTGTATGACGCAATTTGTGTCTCCGGCGTTTAGAATAGACATAACATAACACCCAACAGTTACATACATAGTCCCGATCCCACTAGAATTCCGTGTTGTGGGTATCAGGAACTACGAGTACCATGGTACTACAACATCCAGACTCGGAATAAATATTTGCAGATCATACAAACATTTGTCCCGCAGCGGGAGTCGAACCCGCAACCTTTCGCTTCTCAGCCGGCTACTCGCCCGCCGCGCCACAGAGGTCGTCCGTGAATGTCGTATTAGCCGACTAAGGGATTACACCAGGGGATGAGCAGCAGCATCCACCTGAGTACTCGAGGTACACCAATACTGCGATCACCAATCCGCCTGACGAGCGTGTGGTGATTATGGCAAATCCCCCATTGATAAGAATTCTATGTGGAAGGCCCCGTCCAGCAGTGGACATCTAAAGGCCGCTGATGATGATGATGATGACTTGATTTCTGCTCAATCGGTTATATGGAACTGGTTTGAAACACAGATGCATAATTTGACCACATAATATCAAAAAAAGCTTGTAAACCTGTATGACGAAGAAAGCGATCAACACTCGCTGACATGAAGTTCATCCTTCCCATTCATTTTCCAGGAGTTTTCGATTGCAGCTTGCTTATCAGTTTTTTTTGTTAAAGGTTAATGGTACAAAGATTCGGCCCCACCATCGACTCTCTTAGACCAAGTGAAGAAATCTACCGGGACTCTATTGGATTCTTCATAGCTGCTTTTACGAAAATACCTGCACCTTTGGCTACAGTTACACATTGACGAGCCGTTAGCATTGTAACTAACAATACAATATGTATATCGGAACTTGAGAAATTGATGCCAAAATTTTGGCTCAATCAGATCAATCAAACTGCGTCAAAATCGCAAGATTTGAAACAAACAAGGTGGATATGTATATAAAATAATGTAAATGGCACCTACTAGTGAATGAACAAGGTGCCAAATTTAAATGTTTGTTACTTTGCGAAATAAATATTTAAAACCAATAAAAAAATTAAATTAGGCGCTGTTTCTTAGTCGCAAGCGCCACACTGAAGTTCGAACTGTATTGGTATTTAAATCCACTTTGTTAAGATCTATATTTCTTTTAAACTGTGTTTTAAACGCATTAACTAGCTAACTTTGTTTTTTTTTTGCCCTAAATCAAATCTTATAAAAAAGGGAGTCAAAATTAAACAACAATATTCGTTGAAAATAAAGTTTATTTTAGTAAAACACAATATGAACAAACTCATTGTAAAACTTGGTAAGTATTTTGTGATTATTTTATTAGATATTAGCTGTATTGTAAAAATAAATATTTTAATAAATAATTAATAAATGTTTAGCTTGTGTTAGGTAACAATAAATTGGCAAGAAAACTTTAAAATGCGTTTGAATACTACAATAATAACGAAAATATACATTTATTTTGCACTTTAACAATCACAATATTACAAAATGTCATAATATGTATTTTGTATATAAAGCTACCTTAAATACGGTAAATAATCTCACATCAACTATTTTCCAAACCTTCATTCTTATAACTCCTTTAAATATCCCATAACCTTAACAATTCTTATCCCTACAAATATTAATAAAACTATTAACTAAAAATAGCAATGGTAAATGTTATACTGTAATAGTTTGTCAAATATGGAGATCCCGGCTTACGCTGCTAGATATTGTTGGAATACACAAAATAATCTGTCCTACTCTGACATCTGGAGTCTGTCTCTCTCACACGTATTTACAATAAAGCCTTGTTCATTGTTAGATATTAATTGATTACTTTAAAAGGCTTAGCGGTGTGGTAGACCGTTCCGTATTGCGAATTCGATAGAGCATCGTAACACACATACCTCTCCTAAATAACGATTAATTAAATCCACAGTGCTTATTATAAAATCGTTAATACGACTTTTACTGTTCACCTAATCCCAACAGATATAGGTACATGTCATAAGTTAGAGGCCACAGTGTGTCTTTGTTGCCATGATGGTACGTCCGGAACAGGTGCTCTGAACTCAATGCGGTTTTTAGAAATGAAAGATGATATAACTTTTGAAACTATCATGGTTATGTACATACTTTTCGCTAGAAACGGGATAACTACTTATATTACTACTGGATTTACTTACCGTGATTTTTACTCAACAATCATGGTAAATATCCCGTTTATAGTGAAAAGTATGAAAGATAATGTTTGTGAGATGGTTCTTAGCGCTGGTTGGTGGAAATTAATGCACCCGAATGCAGAATAATCAGATTGCAACAAAAAAAATAAGGTTACTCGGGAATTTTTCATACAGACTGACGCAATATGGCCTCAAATGTATAACACCCATCTTATTAGTCAGGGGTTCAAAAAATATGTTTGTACTAGGTAGGTATTATTAATTCTGTGGTGTTTGTTTGTTTTACAGTCGCTTTTTTCGTGAAATACAGTTCCGTCCGGCTACCATTTAAACTTTATTTAACAGTTACTACTGCCATCAATCTAAAATGAAATCTTGTTTTCTGTTTTTGCATATGACAGTATACCCTGCGTTTGTTTGTTAGTCTGTTACAATTTATCACAAAACGAAGTAGCCGATTGCAAGTCGGTTTTTATCGCCAGGGCGCTGCAGTAGACAAATAAAGGTAAGGGATACGGTTTTTTAAAATACTTGTACAATAATATAACTAATTACATGTAATATTTTTAATGATAAGGTGGAACGTTAGATATGTGGCGCGAAATTTAAATTTAAATTGATTGCCGCATAAAAATTTATTTTTTATTCATCGCAACTCGTCAACACTTGTTGAGATGCGGTGTAAGCAGTAGTGCTCGCATTGTTGTGTTCCGGTTTGAAGGGTTATGGGTGCCGGTGAAGTTACAGGCATATGAGACTTTTCATCTTTGTCTCAGGGTGGCGGGCGCAGTGCAATGCCACATAGGGTGCGTCCTAGGTGGACGTGAACTATGAGGTAACGCATTGTTAAAGGCAGAGGTTACCGCTTCACATCAGGTGCGACATCTGCTTATACCGACATTCACGCAGTTAAATGAAAAAACCGATTATGCAAAAATTAGGAGATATAACACACGCAAATACACGCGGATACAGACCGAGCGTTTAAATTACAAAAGAAATGCATACGATCTATTTGTTCAGCTCATTATTTAGAACCTTGCAGACCGCTATTTAAGAAGCTACATTTACTAACTCTACCGTGTCTATACATAAAACAACTAGCTATTTTTGTAAAACAAAACCCAGCATTATTTAAAACAAATCAAGACGGACGTTCCCTCCAACTGCGAACACAAACAAATAATAGGCTCTATCTCCCGTTTTGTAAAAAATCTCTTCAGAAAAACGCCAACTTTATGGCACCAAAATAAATCCCAAAATAATCCAAAAAGATCAAAATAATCTCCCCGAAGGACTCAAAGAGTTGTCCGGAAACCTATTTAAGATAAAAATACATAAATGGTTATCAGAGAAGTGTTTTTATTCTGTGGATGAATTTTTGAATTTTAAAAATGTCTTGACTATTGTAAATTAAATTAAATTAATTATTAATTAATACCTGTATTGTTATTTGTTAATTAAAGTTTTTTTTTAAATATAATTTGGACTAAGTTATTTTTGTTTGTATAGTTATCACAATATTGTAATTGATTAGTAGTATTAATGAATTGATTAAGAATTAATTTAACCAATGTATGTAATAGAGACGTACCTATTTTAAAACATTTGCATGCTTGTGAAGCAAGAACATGTGCTCCTCACTACAACATAAGGCCTTCCATGTATCCTACCATGTTCTAGCAAATAAACTGATTTCATTTCATTTCATTTCAAATTAATTTTCGATATCTCACTCAGAAAATGTGGATGAGTTGTGATGATCAAAAAAAACAATCAAATTTTAATTTCGCGACAATTGCCTACGTTCCAGCTACAGACCATATAGTGCGAATGGAAATATTTCGTAGTAAAATAGGTGCAAAATAAAATGGCACGCTTGATTTCATACTTTACGCGTTTGCGGTGTCTATCTTGATATATGGTCTGTGATTAATTAAATTATCTATTGAGTTGTGATGAAACAAAAAACAAAAAACGAACAAAAAATACATCAGATTAAAGAATACTGTTGAATACTTGGACGAAAAAACCACGTGACACGTAAGGCCCGAACTGAGGTAAGAAATTACGTTTTTGTGGGGCGAGAGGGGTTATTGCTGCTCTTCTTCCGCATATTTTATTGATTTATGTTATAATGAACGAAATGTACAAACACTTAAAATCCCCAACAAACCCCTAAAATCATCGTAAACTCAAATACCATAAGAAGCCCTAAGCAAATCCCTACAAACCCTTTTTAGACTGTTATTGGCCTCTGTGAATTTCATTAAAATCGTTGCGTTTTAGAGATGTTTACAAACATATAAACACAAACAAAAATACGTTGCTCGTTTAATAGTGACCTCCAATAAAAGTGGGATATTATATTCGTTTATTCAGATCACATCGATATCTTTCATCGATAGTGTCAAGCCCTAGCTAAAGTTAACCGGGCCTAAACTGCGCGGTGTGTTATAAAGGGGGTGATCCATTGGCGAGTAAAACCGCTGGTACGCCGGCGAGCCAGAGGTATAGGCCGTCAATGGAGCACACTACAAAACCGCGGTTTTAAAATACCGCGGTTTGGCTCGTTGGCTCTTCGTGCATTCTTGAAATCCTGAGACTGCGGTATAATAAACTGTTTGGTATGCCAATGGATCACCAACGCGAGTCGACAACCCAACGAGCCAACAGTTTATAACGTTAACTCGCCGGCTCGCCAATGGTTCACCCCGTTTAAAGCGAGAACGCCCGTGTCCAGTGGGTTTTCGTCCAAGACGAGGTATTATAAACACCTATCTACAACTTGTCGATGCGGACCCACAAACCAGTGCTGGTTTTGAGGAGCAGAGCCCTCTTGTCGAACGTCACCGGATCTTGCGTTTTGTCGCACGTCGTGTATTTGAAGTTCTGCATCAGACACACCATTGCTATTTTCGCAGAGATCATTGCGAAACGTAGACCTGTCAAAATTATTGTATAATTGTATTAGAAGTCACAAACGCTACTCCAATAACTGCCAAATATTCCGCCGATTTGAGGCGGTTTTTAAATGTTTGGTTAGTGCCAACAAAGTAAAAAGTTATAAAAACCGTCCTGAACCGTGTGAAGTTACAGGCACATGAGACTTTTCATCTTTATGTCTCAGGGTGGCGGGCGCAGAGCAATGCCACATAGGGCGCGTCCTAGGTGGACGTGACCTGTGAGCTAATGCACTGTTCATAGGCAGAGGTTACCTCTTAACATCAGGTGGGCCATCTGCTTGTTCCGTCATTCAATAAGTATAAAAAAAACTGACTAAAGTACAATATTTTAAGCTTTTATTTAACTTGCAATGTATGTATGTCTGCTGGGTGGAATCTAGCAATTGAATTTTAAAGCAGTTATCCTCAACCGATTGAGCTGAAATTTGGCATACCTGTCAAGTTCCGATGACAATACAATATAATGGTGAAAGCGAGCTGATCTGATGATGGAGACGTAATGTGGACAACGGAACTCCTCGATGGATGTAGACTGGCCGTGTTTAGGCTCATTTTGATCAGCACACGGTTACGATAACTAATTTTACAATATTGTTTGTATTGAAAAAAATATTTTTCACAAAAACGTATTTATAAAGTATCTCATATAAGTACAATATTTTAATAAAGTAAATAAATAAATAATGCTGGACAGTTCACACAACATTATCTAGCCCAAGCTAAGCAGAGCTTGTGTTATGGGTACTAGACAACTGATATACTTAATACAATATATTACATAGATAGATGTTTTTGATTATACAGTGGTGGCCATATAATTAAGAACGCTGATATAAAGGGAAGATTTTTTCTAACTAAGATGCAAAACTAATTGTATGCATTTGTTTTTATTTCTCTCGGTATCGTAAAACATTTCCATATTACCACTGTATTCATTGATACACATGATCGGCTAAAAATCAATTGGCAAACTTTTTACACTACTTTTAAACAAAGTATTCCTTATTACTGGCTGGTCACGTAATTAAGAACGCTAAGTAGTTTATACCTTTATTCAAATTTAAATAGAGAACACTCAGTCGATTTGTTACTGTTTGTATAATTTTGGCGCCATTACGTGCTGTAAAAGATTAAAGGTGATTGCTTCTTTAGAAAAAACAATGGGAAAAAATAAAAGTTGTGCTAAATCTTCAAGGGAAGTAATAATAAAACTTCGCCGGAAGAATTGGTCTTATAAAAAGATAGCCGACCATCTGCAATGTTCAAAAACGATGGTTTTCCACGCTGTAAAGCATTTTGCTACGTATATCGAACTACTTCGAATGTTCCACGTGTACCTAAACAGAGAAAAACAAATCCTCGAGATGACCGAAACATCGTTCGTATGGCAAAACAAAATCCTTTTAAAGGGTCCAATGAGCTTAGAAAAGAATATTTTGGTGAAAACAACCCTTCAGCAATCTCAGCACGCACTATTCGAAGACGTTTGGTAGAAGAAAAATTGCACGGTAGGATAGCAAGAAAGGTACCCATGTTAAAACTTTGCCACAGGCAAGCCCGGCTTGCATTTGCGAGAAAGTATGAAAACTGGACTGTGCAACAGTGGAAAAATGTACTTTTTTCTGACGAGACGAAAATAAACAGAGTATGTTCTGATGGAAAACGATATGTACGACGTCCCCCGAATACAGCATCCGACCCAAAGTACACGAAAGTTACATTAAAGCACGGTGGTGGAAATGTGAAAATTTGGGGTTGCTTTTCTGGACATGGTGTAGGACCTGTAAAGTTGATAGAAGGTAACATGGATCAGTTCCAATACAAAAATATACTGGAAGAAACAATGTTACCATACGCTGAAGACGTTCTACCGGTCATTTGGACATTCCAGCATGACAATGATCCAAAGCACACTGCACGCACCGTAAAGGAATTTCTTACAGCGCAATTAGTTTCTGTCTTAGACTGGCCTGCTAACAGTCCAGATCTAAACCCAATAGAGAATCTGTGGTTTGAAGTAAAGAAAAAGGTTTCAAATACAAAGTGTGGAAATTTAAGAGAGCTGTATGACGTTTTTTTAGAAGAATGGAACTCTATTTCTCTTGCGAAATGTCAAAAATTAATAGAGTCAATGCCTCGCCGGTGTAAAGCTGTAATTAAAAGCCGTTTTAGTTAAATATTTATTAAATTTATTTTTATGTTTCCTGTGCTTCATAATATTGTGATTTTTTAAATCTAAGTGTCATACAAAACAATTCCCGAGCAGTTAAATAAATCGTTCTTAATTATTTGTCCAGTTTCAGTTATATTTGAATGTGTTACTTTGATAAAACCAATAAAATGTGCAAAAAATAGTTGGCGATTTCATACTTTATTCTTAAGTCAGGTTGCTCTATTAATGTGACTATTATATAACATAACTAGTTGCTTCTCAGAAGGTACACATCTCTGTGTATGATACGATTTAAATAAAAAACTTCTAGAACTTCAAATCGTTCTTAATTATATGACCACAACTGTATATAGAAAATACCCAGAACACCCTGAATAAATATCTGCAGATCGCACAAATATTTGTTCCCAAGCGGGAATCGAACCCGCAACCTCCTGCATCGCAGGCGAACGTTCGCCCGCCGCGCCACAGAGGTCTATCTTACGTATGTAATGCCATGCAAAATAAGCACTTACCTATACAATTCCTCGGTCCAGCGCCGAACGCCAGGAACAAATGCGACGGGCGATCCTTCTTATCTTCGCCTATAAATCTTTCCGGACGGAATTCTTGCGGTTCCGGATAATATTCCGGGTCCATGTGGACTCCGTATATCGGGATTGCGACTATGTCTCCGATGTTAAGCTGGATGTTGGTTTCGGGGAGGGTGTACGGTTTCGTGACCACGCGGTCCACTCGGCTTACTGGCGGGTACATTCGAAGCGTTTCTGAAAGTGTGAAACAAAGATTTTCAAATTGTAACAAAAAACAAATTACATTAAAAGAGTCTGCACGTATGAAACCAATCAGTCACTGTTAGTCACTAGGCTTTTTTTTCAGAGCCAAGCATAGCCACAAGAATAGACCGAAATATCGAATAAAAATAACAAAAAGAAGTAAAAATTAAAGAAAAGTAAAATAAAGAAATGGAGTAAAAAAGAAAAGAAAAAAAGTCGAAGTAGTTTAGAGAAAACGTGAAGTGTACATTTTGCGAAAAATCCAGTGTACATTTTGAGAAGTGGTCATTTTGAGAAAACGCACAGTGTACGTTATGACAAAAAATAGAGTGTACATTTTGGGAAGTGGTCATTATGAAAAAAAGGGCGGTGTAAATTATGAGAAGCGGACGTTTTGCGACTGAGCCCATATTTTGACCACGTGGGGCTGTGGTGTGTTCTAAGAATAGACCACTCTCCTCCGTGGTTGTCGTAAAAGGTAGTGCGGCTGACTGGCTAAGCGCCTTACACTTGGCTACACTTAGTAGCGACCTTGACTAGGTAGCCTTCCATGTATTGTAATACTTCAGGTAGCGGCATACGTGAGGGGTAACATAGAATTGTTTAAAAAACATAGTGACACTCACAAGTATAATACTCGGCGAGCGGACAAGCTCACCACCTTGCCTCATACGCTCGCGAAGTCGGGAAAGTTAACGCGCATAATAGGACCGATAGTTTACAACAGACTTCCTTTAATTGTAACGAAAGCAACTAGCCTGACATCATTTAAGAGCAAGCTAAAACACTGGCTCACTGACGACAGCATTTACAGCTACGAGGAGTTCCTAGCCTGTAAAAGTGATGCATTATCTATTAATGTATAGGTAGATTACTCATTTATTATATTTTATTTAGATTAGTTATGCTTGACATTATGATTATTTTTTATTGAAACTGTTTATTCTTAGATAAACTATTGTTTTTTTATTGTAATTTATTATGGTAGTACCTACGTACTAACCGATGTATAAAAAAGTGACATATAGTTCTAACAATGTTTGAAATAAATGATTATTGATTATTGATTATTAGCCACACTACCTAGTGCCTGTCTAAAGCGCGCAATACAGCAACTCTTATAATGCGGTCACACGGTGCGAGTAACTGCACTGACCAGGCCAGCTCGCACGCTAGCTTGCACTGTCTAACCTAGCCATTACATACATACATAGACACACGCCTCTTTCCCCGAAAGGATAGGCAGAGCCTCAATGGGCTTTTCATCGTAGGTTGCACCTTCGTGGTAATATAGACGTGACAAGTGGTGAGCTCATCGCCGCCATTGCTTCCCACCATTGACTCGGCTAACACTTCCAGTAATCAGGACAAATCTTATACCAACAAGTCCGGGTAATCTCTTAGTCGGCTTTTACGACATCCACGGGAGGTGACGGAAGGATCTAATCTTAGGCCGGATACACCATCTAGCTAGACATTGGTGATGTTTTACCTAGTAAAAACCCGTCTAGGTAGTAATCAGGACAAATCTTATACCAACAAGTCCAGGTAATCTCTTAGTCGGCTTTTACGAGATCCACGGGAGGTGACGGAAGGATTTAATCTTAGGCCGGATACACCATCTAGACATTGGTGATATTTTGCCTAGTAAAAACCCGTCTAGGTAGTAAATCTGGACAAATCGTATTCCAGCCGTTTCAGCGTGAAGAAGTAACAAACACACTGACACACAAACTTTTGAATCCTACTTATCCTACTAATATTATAAACGCGAAAGTTTCTAAGTATGGATGGATGGACTTTTGTTACTCTTTCACGTAAAAACTTTTTATTAATTTGGAATAGGATGGATTTGGATGAAATTTGGAATGGAGATAACTGGACTCCCGGAATAACACATGGGCACATTTTATCCCGATATTCCCACGAGATCGAGACTTACGCAGGTGAAACCGCGGGGCGCTGCTTGTTTATAATATTAGTGGGACTATTGGTGATGTTTTACCTAGTAGAAACCCGTCTAGGTAAGTGAGTTCTGAAAGCAGCTCGTAGCTCATTTCCTTGCCCGCAGTGTGTTCCTTGATGTGAGCCCTCAGCTTGTCCTGCAGGTCGGGCCGCGTGGCTAGCACGTGGATGGCGAACGAGAGCAGGGTGCTGGACGTCTCGTAGCCGGCTATCAGGAAGAGCAGGCACTGTGCGTCGATTGTGTCGCTGTCCATGACTGAAAATAATACAATATTTATTTTAATTTTATTATTTTTAAAGTGTAAAACCACACTTTATGGATAACATTAAATTTAAATGTAACCCAAAAATTTCGTTCCAGCGGGACTCAGACCCGCAACCTCGCCTGTGATCGGCGATGCCTTTACCAATTCGGCCATAGAACGAGCTATGACGCTGAAGACGAAATTTGTGGGCACTATCAATTCGGCTATAGCGCCGATGGGAGCCATCTACATACAGGTGTTTCATTAGAAACCTTCTGTTCAAAGTCCGAAATTAGTTCCAGTTTTGCTTTTGGGTTCATTTAAATTTGAATATTTATTTGTTCAAACAACCAGAGTCAAACTTTTTAGTAACACATCTTAAAACTAGATTAGTTCTTAATAATTAACAATGATTTAGTCCTCTGGACGAGCTACCAAACCAGAGGACAGTCGAACCGATCCGAGATCGCGCTTAGGATGACGTTGCTGCTCGCGCGAAGCCTGCATAACAGTGACGCCATCTTTTTGCGCCAGATGGCGTCGAAGGTGTCGGTACGCGCCTCGGCAAACATAACTGAAGCACTGCTCAGTACGTAATACAAGCTTACAAGTTCTGTCGTCCACCTTTCGTCTCCATCGTCCATCGAGCAACGGAGGCCTGCAATGCTCTAAGCCATCGTCCAGATGCTCGCTGTCACCTATTGTATTGTCATCGAAACTTGACAGGTATGCAAAATTTCAGCTCAAGCGGATGTCAAGAAGTTGTTCTAATTCCGCTAGTAAGATTTGACCTCAATATACACAGAATTCCCCGAATTTCCCGAAACATGAAAAAGTTAGAATTATTTTTCCCCGAAAAAGTAGGCAGTCTAAATGAGCCTGTTATCACCGTGATTGCACATTCGTAGGAATATAGACGTGACCAGTGGTGACCACATCACCGCCATTGCTTCATCATTATCAGCAGCCGCCTTTAGACGTCCACTGTTGGACGAGCCCTCCCCCTTAGAACGCAATGAGGAGGGGGTTTGCGTAATTACTGTGCTTGCCAGGCGAGTGGGAGTTTTTGATTACCTACTCAGGTAGCTGCTGACCCATCCCCCTGGTGTAATCCCTTAGTCAGCTTTTACGACATCCACGGACATCACGGGAGGAGATTGACGACCACTGATGTGGCGTGGCGGGTGAAGGTTTTCCTGCGACGCAGGATGTTGCGGGTTCAATTCCCGCCTCGGAACAAATATTTGTACAATCTGCAGATATTTGTTCAGGGTGTTCTGGGGATTTTATATGTATAATCAAAAATATCTATTTATGTAATGTATTGTATTAAATACCTATATCAGTTATCTAGTACCCATAACACAAGCTCTACTTAGCTTGGGGCTTGGGGCTTGATAATATTGTGTGAACTGTCCAGCATCATTTATTTAGTTATTAATTTAACCTTCTAATTAACTTGTAGTCATTCACGATTGCGAGGTCACGCCAAAAAACTTGATAGCGTATATCAGTGGTGCACAATAGATATTTTTTGTGGGGATAGCCTCTGCTTCTGATATCTTCAGGCCATGAAGTCATGGCGATAACCACAAAAAACAACAAACAAGTGAGATAACACATTCATTTGGGCATACCAATTTTATTTTTTATGAAATTAGTAGGCAAACTAGCTTACGGATTACGGCCCACCTGATGTAAAGTGGTCACCGTCGCTTATAGACACCGGCAACACCGGGGGTATTGTCGATGCGCTGCCTACCCTGAACGAATTTATGAACATTTTTCTTGAAGCGACACGTGTCGTAACCAAGCGGGAAAACCTCAGATGGAAGCTCATTCCATAGTTTGTAGGTATGGGGAAGAAATGATCTCGAGAAACGAGTCGTACGAGAAACCCAGGGATCTATGATGTGTGGATGAGCTTTGTCACGGCGCCGGGAAGAGATTGACATGAGTCCTACAATATTTGTATTACATAACATTATACCTATGTAGGCACTTCTTATATATAATTAATATTAATGTGCCTATCTAAAATTCTTGTGTCAATAATTGAGGAGATAGATAACGAGTACAGAAATTGCATTGTTATAGCGTGAATGTATACATAGGTATGTATGCTGCATTGATAAGGCTGATACTAGAAATAGGGCACATTAAGACGTATGTTAAAATTTTGAGGTCGTTCAGTTCCATGCTCACTCAGTAACAGTAAAGGTTACAAACTTGATGTTAATACAGTAATTACTTGACGATGTAATCTAAATAAATCATAGACAAGAAACACGATTGGTGAAACTTTTCTCGATAGCTTTATTTATTGAAAATGGCGCTCATAAAACCCGTTTTTGGTCCCTCCTTCAATTAGAGAAAATATTAAACGTAGATTTTTATACTATTTAGTAGATAATCACATTACTTAGATTAATTATAGATAATTTATTTGTTATATTTTCTACTTTAGAAGCAAAACGAAGTTTTATAATTTGTAGCTAAGTCAGTTACTGTGCTGAAGAAATCTATACCTCATCTCTTCCCGGGTTCAAGTGAGCTATAGCACTGTCAATTTCTTGCAGCTATTGTTTTCTTACTAGACTCCGCCCGTTCGGTATTGTAACATTACATTATCACCTTAATAAACTAAAATCTGGGTATCTTTAAGGCATGAGTGAATAGGTGCTTTCTAGACCTTCGTGCTCCATCGTCGGACGCATCTTCACTTACCAACCGAGATCCTGGTCAAATGAAGGTCATAGATAAAAAATACTTACATTTTTCCCCAGTCTTATTCGCTTCGCTGTTTTCCTTCTTCGCTACGTCGACAAGTAATTGCAAAAAGTCGCTTTTGCTGAAACCAAAACCATTATAATTTGATTAAAGTAAATAAATAATAAATAAATCTTGCTGGACAGTTCACACAACATTATCTAGCCCCAATCTAAGCAGAGCTTGAGTTATGGGTACTACATTACATAGATAGATATTTTTATTAGAAGTATATATAAAAAACCCAGAACAAATATCTTCAGATCGTACAAATATTTGTTCCGAGGCGGTAATCGAACCCGCAACCTCCTGCGTCGCAGGCGAACCTACGCCCGCCGCGCCACAGAGGTCCTCAGATATGAAGTGGGATGCTTACGAAAGGCACGCGGCCCACCTGATGATAAGCTGTACCCTCTGCCTATGAACAGTGCATTACCACATGGGTCACGTCCACCCAGGACCCGTGGCACCCGCCACCCTGAAACATAAAGATGAAAAGTCTCATGAACCTGTAATTAACCGGCAACCATACCCTTCAAACCGGAACACAAACAGTGCAGTGATTAATTTCTTACTTAGAATCAGCCAATCTCCTCTCCGCCTTCGCCGCCTGGAGTATCCTCATGAGCTCATCCGTAGACTCCAAGTTTAAGAAGGAGAACTTTAGGAGCCTCAGTAGTTTAGGCGCGAACATCAAAACTAGCAATACAAATACTCGTTTTGCTCTTGACATGTAATCGAATTTACTTGCAACCTTGAAAAAAATGACCATAATTAGCTAAGAAACAGATGGTGTTTAGGTAAAAAATAATTATAAAAATTTATATCTTTACAAAATTAGTCGTCGTAACGTAACCGTGTGCTGATCAAAGTGAGCCTAAACACGGCCAGAAAACTATTATCCACCGAGGTAAAAAAAAACACAAAAATAAACAAGCAATACAAAAATCTAGTCTTAATTATAATAAGATTTACATTAGAATGGCTTGTACTTCGTAAAGATTTGTTGCAGTATCTACACTAAGTGCTAGACTTGTGTTGTAGACACTGCGTAGTTACGTTGTCCACCTTCCGTCTTCATCATCAGATCAGCTCGCTGTCACCATAATATTGTATTGTCATCAAAACTTGGCAGGTATGCAATAGTATTACTGCACTCAGTGGATATGTATAATTGGGAACAAAGTCAATCCTCGACCTCTGTGGCGCAGCGGGCGAGTAGCCGGCTGAGATGCGAGAGGTTCCAGGTGATCCTAGTGTGGGATCAGGACCAATGTATGTGATATTGGGTATTATGTTAAGTTATAGCATGGACAATAAAGTAAAAATAAAATTAGTAAAAATAAATTTTGAAATAAAAAAATTGACATTGTTTATTTAGCTGATGATGATCAAAATGAGCCCAAAAATGGTCACAGTCTACCATTAATGGTAGACCACCAAGGAGTTCCGCTGTGCACATTCAGTCTCCATCAAGCCGTGGTGTGTCCAGCCTAAGAATAGACCCCACTGTCTCCTCCCGTGGATGACATAAAAGCAGGATTACACCAGGGGATGATTGTGTGGGTGCGTGCGTATGTGTTATATGTCATATGCACACACGCATAAAAAACTGGTAGAGGGCAATGGTCCGTCTTAACTTTATTTCTTCAACATCATCACCTCACTGCTGGATACAGGCCTCCCCCATAGAATGCCACAACGAATGGCCTTGAGCCGCCTCCATCCACCGCCGTCCTGCGACCTCTACAATGTCTTTGGTCCGTCGAAAGCCATCCTACTCTTTAACGTCGTCCGGTATGCGGTCGCCACTCGAGACCCTTTCCTCCCCAAGGGTTACCAGTTCTGCGAGCTATGGCCTGCCTATTGCCACTTTTTGTTAGTAGTCGAGCTTTTTTGTGAAAGAGTTCGTCCGGGGAAGTACTACCAACATACCTATTTCTGCCGCAAAGCTACTGCTTTGCGCTACTTTGAGCACTTCTGTGCTCGCATTGCTATGTTCCAGTTTGAAGGGTATGGATGCGGGTGAAATTACAGGCACATGAGACTTTTTATCTTTATGTCTCAGGGTGGCGGGCCGAGTGCAATGCCACATAGGGTGCGTCCTATGTGGAGTGACCTATGTGATAATGCACTGTTTATAGGCAGAAGATACGCTGAACATCAGGTGGGCCATCTGCTTGATCTGTCAAAATAAGATGCTTAAAAAAAAAACTTTAACTTGCTAATACTGTGCAACTTTATTTGTATGAGGTACAGGTGTACCCAACTGATATGGCGCGTCGTGAATCTTCGTTCGCGCAGAAAATAAAGTATGGCTCCGAAGATTAACGAAAGAATGCTCAAAACTTACAATCAACCTTAGATCACTATTATAAGGTTCATAATACACTGCAGCTGTTAGTTCCGTCTCACTCGCAAGTCACGCCCCTCCGCACAATTACACTTCAGCGCGCGCTAACATGGCGGCAGCTGCCGGCCAATAGAGATACAGGAAAATTCCCGCGCTTTAAAAATTCATCTTCTGTGCAGGTACATCGGTAAGTCATATCAGTTGGGTATTACTGTACCTTCATGAAGTGAGAGTCCTCCTTGTTCAACGCATCGCACTTGATGCCGAAAGCGCACGCTCCTATCACTTCCAAAGTGTAGTGTCCCATAGCTTCTTTCATCTCCACATCGGTGTTTTCTATAAAAAAAGTAAAAATTAAAAATTCATTATTCAGAACAAGCTTACATAATGGAGTGCAAATTAAAAAAAATCACGATGGCACTGCAAAAGTTGTAAAACTGTGTAGCAGTATCAGCGCCCATCTCCAAGGTGGGGTGATGCCGCAAAATTCCTAATTTTAGATTTAATTTTTAACTAATTAAATCAAGTAGGTACAATATTCAAATTAAAAATAATGCATGGATACTACGAGTACATTATAATTCCGAGGGATCACTGTACCAGAAACACGATAGGACAATAATATTAATATTCAAATTACATTGCGCAGTAATGTATTGTAAAATCGTAATCGAAAGCGATTACCAGTTCGTTAGACAAATCGCCCCCAGTAATTCAAATATATTGGTGTTTTTTGCTCATTACAGCTCATGAACACTTCTTCAGACGGGGTATCGTAGCTTAACTGATGATATTTATGAGATACTATCAATAAAAACATGTGTGTTAAGTCTCCTAGTTCTCGCGAACTCAACTTTCGCTGTCTGAAGAAGTATACATGAGATGTAATGAGCAAAAACACTAAAAAAAAAAACGCGCCACAGGCGTGAGCATCCACCATAAAGCGAAAAGAGTTTCGTGTAGTTCCTGGGGCTCTGTAAAGATAAAAGGGTTTTGTGCAGGAGTTTGTTTTTTGAGGTTTTGCATTTTGTCGGATTAAAACTCGTATTTCATTATGCGTACGGCTAGTAACTAGTAATTTTGCTTCAGCAGACACGAACTTACCATATTGGCCGAAGTATGTGACCATTTGGTTGGAGCACAGTTCAAGTAGCGGCAGCATGTTCTTCAAACGAGCCGAGCTGAACACAGGCGTCATGGTGCTGCGGACTCCCTTCCATTCTCCCCCCTTCAATTCAAACAAAAGACGATTAGTAAATGTCCTATCAATAGTGGAAAAGCAAAAGCGCTAAAGCACCATCCTAGGCTAAAAGCCGAAGTGCGGTTACACAGCAAGGCTACAACCAGATGCTTAAAACAAAAAATATAGTTTTAAAAAACTTAATTTTTTGAATAAGTTACTAAGTTGAACTTTATTTAGTTGTATATATATTGCAAGCGCAAGTTGTGTTACAACGAAAATTCGTAGACTTGTTGGATAAATAGGTGATAAATTATCTGAACATTGGGAAAAGTATGGAGAGGTTTGCGCTGGAAAAAGTCCCTTTCTGTTTTGTGTTTTGGGAACGCGAAACACCATTCTACTCACTTTTAAATTGAGCAACGACTGCTTCAAATATCTCGGCTCCGCATTATTGAGTGAATTCCTGTCTGTAAAGTGATCGAAATCCCGAATAGTGATCGCCTTGATGAGATCTGAATCCATTATGTAGAGGATCGGCCTTCTTCCTTCAAACATACCTAAAAGAAACCGAGGAATAATGTAGTCAAAGACAAAAGTATTTTAGTCTAATTTAATAAAGGGATAAAAAACAAATCAGAATTATTTTCATTTAGAAACTAACTTTATTTTAATATAATGTTTTATTTGGGGTTACGCTTTATTCATCAAAATAAATCGTGGTTAACTGCCGGTATTACCTAATTTGTGGAAATAAGCCGTTTATTTTATTTTATTTCTTAATGTGATTAAAATCGATATTCTAGTATATAATGTGTATAATTATAATACACATACAGGTTTTTTAGGCGTTTTAATATACTTACCTTCTACCGAAACAATATCAAATAATTGTATTTAACAAAATAAACAATAACTGTTAGAAATAAACTAAGACATAACTATACACACACATATACATAGACAACATTATACATATACAATACATATAATACACATATTATAATGTGTCAACAAGGATAAAACAAACCTAAACTTTGTTTATTCTCTTCAAAATTCGATAATATAATTAGTACTGCGTTTATTTTTATTTTAGTTTCTTTTTTGTATGGAGTAACCGCCATTTAACTAGCGCCAGTAGGTATATTACGAAAAATCCTGGATCCTGTTCGACTTCTATACATATATTAAATTGAAATGTAACCCAAAAATTCCGTTCCGAACCCGCAACCTCGCCTGTGAATACATACATATATATTCATACGAAAAGTGTTAATGACTAAGTGTGTGTTAGTGGTTCTAGGATTTGCATGGAGCATTATCGCCCAATATCGATATTAAATATATTCAGTAAACTATTTGAAAGAATCGTTTACCAAAACATTAGTCAAACTATTTTTAATTCGCTGCCTCAGGAGCAACACGGTTTTATGAATAAGCGCTCGACTGTTAGTAACCTTACGGTATTTACTAACTATGTGTTTCGGAGTATGGACGATAGGGCTCAGGTTGATGTGATCTACACTGATTTTGAAAAAGCCTTCGATAGAGTGGATCACATCATCCTACTCCATAAGCTTTATGCGCTGGGAATACGAGGAGACCTGTATCGATGGATTAGCTCATACATTGCTAACAGGAAGCAGGCTGTTGTGATAGGGAGTGCTCGAAGTGACTATACAACCATTAAATCTGGTGTTCCGCAGGGATCTATTTTGGGGCCACTTTTATACAACGCCTACTTATTCGACATAGGTAATTGTTTCAATATCTCAAAGCATATCATGTTTGCAGACGATAAGAAAATTTATTTGAAAGTTACAAATGTTAATGACTGCCTGGGAGTGCAGGTCGATTTAGACAACCTTGATGAATATTATAAAATGAATAGGATCAGTGTTAACACTGCGAAGTGTATGCAAATTTCATTTACGCGTAAAAACAAACCAATAAATTTCACATACAATATTAACAATACTGTAATAAAAAAAGTTGATTCTATACGAGATCTTGGCGTGAGACTAGATGCAAAAATGACAATGACAGAGCATATCGATATCATCATTGATAAAGCCTATAAACAGCTAGGATTCATTAAGCGAGTCTGTAAACCTTTTAGGAGTATTGAATGTATAAAAGTTCTATACTTTGCCTATGTTCGGAGCATTCTTGAGTATGCCTGCAGTATCTGGTCACCATGTTATATTGTACACATCCAGAGGTTGGAGTCCATCCAAAGAAAGTTTATAAAATATCTCAGTTTCAAAGACCACAGAACATTTGATTCTTACTCGGAAGCATGTAATTATTACAGTGTTGATTCTTTAGTGCAAAGACGCAAGCAATATGATGTCGTGTTGCTGTATGATATATTATCTGGTCGTTTGGATTGCCCTGAACTCCTTGGTAGTGTGTCGCTGGGGGCGCCATTATGTCGCACAAGGCATACTGAGCTCTTTCATGTCCCTCGTGTGAACACCAACTATGCACAAAACTCGGTCCTGTGTCGAGCTGCTAATACTTACAATAAATCATATTCTAGCATTGACATCTTTAGGCACTCGAAGGATACCCTTAAATGGGAAATTAAAAAACTGCATCGCTCATATGTATGAGTTTTATTTCCATGCATAGATCATCACAAGAATAAAACAAAAATGTCTAAAAACAATACCTAATACTATACTCTACTATACTTACACATACCTACATTTATAACACTCCACACTGCACCCACACCCACACGTACATCCACACACCCACGAACATACACATAGATTCATACACACATACACATACATACTCATGCACCCGCACACTTTTATCATCGTGATCAATTTGTTTGTAGCAACTAGTAAGTTTTGTTTGATATATCGTACTGAGTAGAATCATTTGTTAATTTTAAGCTGTGTAGACCTTTTTTTGGCCATAATTTTGTTAATGTTAAACATAAAGTAATATTGTATAAATCGCTGTTGGTTTACCAAAATAAATAAAATAAAATAAAAATAAAATAAAATGACACGTCAAAGTCCATGTTTGAGCAGGTTTCGGTCACTTACGTGGACCGGCCGACCTTAGTTTCTAACTCGAATAGGTAATTATCTTTACAATTTGCATATTCTAGGCTGTTTAGGATTTTATTACCAACCAGGTTTAAAATAAGCTCCGTAGTCGGGACGGGATCATTTCATTATTATCATATAAATATAATATTTTTAGTAGTAGAGCTTTTTTGTGAAAGAGTTCGTCCGGGGAAGTACTACCACCATACCTATTTCTGCCGTAAAGCAGTAGTGCTCGCATTGCTGTGTTCCGGTTTGAAGGGTAAGGGTGCCGGTGAAATTACAGGCACATGAGACTTTTCATCTTTATGTCTCAGGGTGGCGGGCGAAGTGCGATGCCACATAGGGCGCGTCCTAGGTGGAAATGACCTATGAGGTAATGCACTGTTCATAGGCAGAGGTTACCGCTTAACATCAGGTGGGCCATCTGCTTGTTCCGTCATTCAAGTAGTATAAATAATTAAAAAAAAAAAAAAAAAAAAAAAAAAAAAAGTGCGGAGAATTGGTAAAGAGGTGTGAAGCGTATCGCCCAAGTACCTATGAGCAAATTGCTCATAGGTACCTACTCTTTCACTCGCGGTCTAGAGTGGGTTTATTAGAAAGAAAGAAAATTATTTCCATTTTCTTTATGCTGTCAAGAGTCAAATTAATAAATAAATAATGCTGGACAGTTCACACATTATCTAGCCCCAAGCTAAGAAGAGCTTGTGTTATGGGTACTAGAAAACTGATATACTTAAATACATTACATAAATACATTTTTTATTATACATAGAAAATACCCAGAACACCCTGAACAAATATCTGCAGATCGTACAAATATTTGTTCCGAGGCGGGAATCGAACCCGCAACCTCCTGCGTCGCAGGCGAACCTTCGCCCGCCGCGCCACAGAAGTCGTCATTATATCGTCAAATAGGCTTTTCGTAAATATGTTTATCAAAATCTACAGTTTATTACAACAAAAACTAAATGTTAATATTCATCATATTTCCAAAGGCATGATAGAGCCCAAAACTAAATATTCATTCATCATATTTCCAAAGGCATGATAGAGCCCAAAACTAAATGTTCATTCATCATATTTCCAAAGGCATGATAGAGCCCAAAACTAAATGTTAATTCATCTTATTTCCAAAGGCATGATAGAGCCCAAAACTAAATGTTAATTCATCTTATTTCCAAAGGCATGATAGAGCCCAAAACTAAATGTTAATTCATCTTATTTCCAAAGGCATGATAGAGCCCAAAACTAAATGTTAATTCATCTTATTTCCAGAGGCATGATAGAGCCCAAATCTAAATGTTAATTCATCTTATTTCCAAAGGCATGATAGAGCCCAAAACACGATTTCTATACATTTTCTCGATAACAAAACTGTGAACTAACCTCTACAATGCGCTTATAACGTAAATATCTTTAGTACCTACCTATCAACGTACATAGATAAAATTAATAAAACAAATAATATTATTTTAGAGGGCTTAGTCGATTTATATTTTCGATTAAGCAGCAAATATCTGTTGAAATAAGTACTGTTTTTCTAGATTTTCGTTCACTTTTCGTTGCGGGAGCACTATTCTGACACTTTCTACCGTAACTGAACTTTACTTGAATATTAGGTTCTATCTCCGTGAACAGAGTAGGTAGGATAGGTGTAACTCCTGCCTTAACGGAAACTAAACATCTCCTAGGGGCGGGAGTGTTGCCGATGGTAGCTTTTCTACAGTTCGGCATTCGATTAGTTAGGACCACGAAATTGGGGTTGCTAAGGGTTGGATCTGGGTAGGTAGAGGTTGGTCTGGTAGATAGGGGTTTTAGGTAACTTTCCCGAAGCTAGGAGACGCGTAGCGTGTACCCTAGCGCTACGGTCGAGCGTAGGTAATTAAAATCAAGGTCTGTCGGAGCTGGCATTCTGTACTTAATATATTTTGTGTCCGTAGAGGAGCCAAGGTCGATTGTGCAGAAGCTACACTCAGAGGCGACTGTGAGAGCTGGCGGAAGCCCACCCGGAGTCTAACAAGCAGCAAGCTCAACTTGAGTAGGTTAGGTTAATTAAAATATCAATACTAGATTACTTCTTCTCAAAAACTCTCTCTAGAATGGAAAAAAGAGAGGGGGGGTGTTTTAAATTTTGTAACAAATAATCGCACTTTTCTCACCAGAACGGGAAGCACAGGGCTCGATAGGCTAAAGAAAAACAAAAAAGTGTATTTTTTCCTCAGTGCCCCTGTATTGACACTGACCGAAAATGTTAATATAACTCACTTCCAAAGCCGCTTCCTTTGAAAGATTACAAATCTAGAGTTAACTACTCATTTTAGACAACTCCAGGGCCTGAGGGGCATTCAATTTTTCAATAATTAATAATGTACTCACCCCCAAAGCGGCTTCCTTTAAAACGATTATAAATCTCGAGTTGGTAATCATGGAACGATTTTGTAGCCCTTACACGCGGTCCCAAATTACCCAACAATATCACTGGTTTCATAAAAGGAATACCTTTCTTCTTGAAGAAGTCGAAAGTGGAAGTGTAATAGAAATAAAATGCGAAAATAGTAGTGAGAATGACGATCAACTTCCAATCTTCGGCTAATATTTGCAATAACTGCCTGGCGAAGCTCTGGGACTCCATAATTAATTAATTTATTTATTTAGGATATTTTTCCAGCTACAGCTTTCTCTCCTTCCTCACACAATGAGAATCTCTTTAGATATATAATACAGTAATTAAATTATTTGATGTAAATTTTTGCTGTTTTTGAAATAAATAAACAGACCATAAATAAAATAGACCGACCAAGGCAGACCAAAAACAGACTGACTGTGACTGCACTGAGTTGACTGACTGATATGGTGTGAATGAAATTGAATGCTGTCAAATATCTGCTGCACCCATGGACGATGGCTGCACCTAGGAAGATGTATTACATGGAAATAAGGCTATAAACAAACCGGATTCGATTATACCAGTCTCATTCTTTTATATAAATGTATTCATGTGTTGGAATGAGACAAGCATATATCTATCTGTTCTTATTTGTGTAACGTGTGCCAGGCCAAATGTCACACTTGGTACCAATTACTACTACATTCATGGTACCACTACTCTGTGGTACGGAAAGGAAAAACGACTGTCGTGTGACATTATATTTGTTTCTCTCTCACATAGGATAGCAAGCTATCTTCTAGGATAGGAGTAAGAAGGAACACTCAATAAAATTAGTGGCTATTTTAGCACTCAATCCATGTACTACTACATTCATGTGCTGCACATACTACTTATGAGATTCTTCGTATTATATGACTGGTTAAGTTTCGTTTGTCAGAGCGGGCTACTCAGCCACGAATGATGTAGTTCATCTTCCTAGTACTCAGCCAAGTCCACAGTACAGCTCTAATTAGATACAATGCCAAGCTTAGAGAATTGAAGGCCTCCCTGTGTTGCTCGATGATGCCAAGTCTAAAGGTGCTTATGATCAGCTTAGACATAGACTAGCTAGGACCTCTTCATAACTACTCTAGGTGTAAATGGGCCTTACTACAGTCAGTTCAGTCCATAGTTTGGGTAATAAATCCTTGAAATAAATCCATGGTGTCCGTAGTATCACATAAGTCTGTGGTTCAGTTCGTAAAGGGAGGTACGCTATAGTATCCAGTCAGGTCATGGACTTAGTATACTAAGTCCATCATCCCTCCCATCCCAAATTCCCAATGACTAAAGAAATCAATGGACTTGGCACGTTGGGACGTCACGCTTGTGCCCACTTGCGGCCGGGCGGCCATGTTTAGCTCCACTTTGCACAAGTATGACAAGTACCAGTAACGTCAACGCGCTGTGTAGACAGAGCGCTTGTTGTTACGACAGCTAGAGATTTTAAAAATATGAAAAAAATCGATATTTTATGTATCGTTTTTTTTTGGAAAAGTGAATTAAGTTGTTTAGGTACCTACGAGAATGTTGGTCAAGGGCTTACCATGGCGATGGTGACCACTTTACATCGGGTGGGCCGTGAGCTGGCGATAATTGGCCCTACGTTCTGTCTACCTACTCCATAAGCTATAATTGGCCCTATGTTCTGTCTATCTACTCCCTAAGGGACATAGCGAGAAGACATGTATATATATTTTTTTTTATAGCTTTATTGATAACAAAATATCAATTGCTATACGGCCAGCACCATAACAATCCGCCATATTAGTTTCTCATGCAGTTTAGGAATACACGTTTTTTCTGTGGGTATGTCAAGTCCATAGGATTCTTTAGTCATTGCAAATTCCCAAGATCCCCAAGTCAAGAAAATACAACCCGTCACAAGCAGTGCGATGCCAAGCCAAATTATTAAAAAACAAAAATAAAACTAGTAGTATTTATTTTCTAAATATTTGTTTCCACTTCCATACTTCCATGCAGCAAAAACTACAATAAATACCGCTTCCATGGTTTCCTTCCTTGTAAACAGACCAAGTAAATATTAAACCGATAGCGTCTTTTCTAGAGCCATGGGGAAAACATCCAAAGACAAACGAGATATTTACTACAGGTTAGCCAAAGAAGAAGGATGGCGAGCAAGAAGTGCCTTCAAATTGCTACAAATCAATGAAGAACATGATATATTCAGCGGCGTTACCCGAGCAGTGGATCTGTGCGCCGCCCCAGGGAGCTGGAGCCAGGTCCTCACCAAAAAGTTACACGAAAACACCAAAAACATTGACAAAGTTAAAATTGTTGCCGTGGACTTGCAAGTTATGGCTGCATTACCCGGGGTCATACAAATACAAGGTGATATCACTAAATTATCTACTGCAAATAGTATAATAAAAGAGTTTCAAGGAAACAAAGCTGATCTTGTCGTCTGTGATGGGGCTCCAGATGTTACCGGTCTGCATGACATTGATGAATACGTCCAATCACAATTACTGCTGGCAGCTCTGAACATAGCGACTCATGTGCTCAAGGATGGAGGAGTCTTTGTTGCCAAAATATTCAGAGGGAAAGATGTGACTCTATTGTACTCACAATTAAAACAGTTCTTTGAGTTTGTAACTGTATCAAAGCCGAGGAGTTCCAGGAATTCGAGTATTGAAGCATTTGTTGTTTGTCAGAACTACAAGCCACCAGAAGGCTATGTACCAAACATGGTGAATCCGTTGTTAGACCACCAGTATTGTGATTTCAACCAGTTTACAGGAGTGAACAGATTTATCGTACCATTCAATGCATGTGGCGATCTGAGTGCCTATGATTCAGACAAGTCTTATCCATTGCTTTTGGACGGACAGACATCTTATGAGTATAAGGAGCCAGTTCAAGGCCCTATCAATCCTCCATACAAGGATGTATTGGAAAAAACTAAAAATCTTCAACTTTAAAATCTCTTCATACCTACATAAGATTAATATGTTTTATAATGAAACTTGATTAAAATGGCTTTTCATTTAAATAAATACATCTATTATTTTTGCCACAATGGGTGCAACCCACAGTGAAAAGAGTCTATTGAGGCTCTGCCTACCCTTTCGGGGAAAAAGTCGTGAGCTTAGAGCATTGCAGGTCTCCGTACCGGAGGGTTCGATGGTCGTGAGTATGTTTGTAGTTTACCTGAAACTAGACTTAGAAGATTTTAAACTTACTTTTTTTAAATAATCTTATGCAAAACCTCTTAAATTTTAAACCAGCCTAAAAAAAGAATTAAAAAAAGTTATTCTTGTCATCATTTCATCTTACAAAATTCTGAAGTTTCTTTTGTCAACACCCAAAAATTTTTGTGAATTAAATTTTTTAGGCATTTTCCAAATTTTAGTAAGTAATTCACATTTAAAATGGGCAATTTTAAAATGCCAACAGTGGAAGAATTTCTAATGAAAAAGGTGAGCACTTTAATCTTGATTCAAAGTGAGACTAGTAGTAGAGCTTTTTTGTGAGTTCATCCGGGGAAGTTCTACCTCCATACCTATATCTGCCGCAAAGCAGCAGTGCTTGCATTGCTGTGTTACAGTTTGAAGGGCATATAAGTGCCGGTGAAATTACAGGCACATGAGACTTTTCATCTTTGTCTCAGGGTAGTGACACAGATAGTATGTACGTGTCAGTGTGGTACCCATCGGTAATAGGTAGACCGTAGTGGTATCAGGCAGAGCTTACTGATCGATTTTAGCCTATGTAAAGAGAAGCTTTTCCTAAAATACATATTTTTAGGAGAATTAATGAATTAATATTTTGACGAGTTAATTTCCAAATTAGTGCTTATATAAGTACCTACCTACTTCCAGACAATTTATGGCAAGAAAACAGATCCAGTATGGGTTTACTTGGAGAGAGAAATGATACAAAATATAGAAAAGAAACCTTACAACCAAGTAGTGGGCGACTGGCTTAGATTTTTAAAGGACTTGAGATATCACTATTATCGCGAAGGTAAGAAAAGGTTGTTGGAAGATATCGCTTATGTAGTTACTTACCTACCTACATAAATAAACAAATAACGCTTGAGTAAACAGGGCACACAAAATAGGTACCTACTTACCTTGATGGGGTATGCCGCAAAATTCCTAATTTTAGTACAATACCTATTCGACGACCTCAGTGGCACGGCAGGCGACGGTTCGGCCAATTGAGAGTCGTACTCGCGCACGAAGGGTTCCGTTCCGTACCCTTATCTATAAAAACGGCAAAAAAAAACTTGTCTGTTGTATGGGAGCCCCCTTAAATATTTATTTTATTCTGTTTTTAGTATTTGTTGTTATATCTAGCGGCGACAGAAATGTAACATCATGTGTGAAAATTTCAACTGTCTAACTATCACGGTTCATGAGACAGCCTGGTGACTGGCGGACAGACAGACAGACGGACAGCGGAGCTTTAGTAATAGGGTCCCTTTTTACCCTTTGGGTACGGAACCCTAAAAAGGGTAGGTAGTTACAACAACATTCATCATTGTTGTCTGTTCTAGCCTTACGTAAGAAGCAAAGACTGGTCAAAGAGATCGGCCCATCGTGGTACTGCGAGCTATCGAGCGCCCAGCGACAAGTCCTCACCTGTCTAAGAGCAAACATTCATCAAGACTTACTCTCCGGTCTTCCGGCCACCATGCGACAGTCGCTATCCGATCTCGGGGTTACTCTGAAAATTCCTACACCAGTGCTAATGCAAGCAATGACGGATTCTGTAAACGATCCCGGAGTTTTTATTTGGAATCTCTATTTCGCAATTTACAAAGCATCGCCAAGCCATCTGCGAGCAAGTAAGACCTATCTACCTAGCTACTCAACTCACATTCAAATACTATTACCAATTTACAAAGCATCGCCAAGCCATCTGCGAGCAAGTAAGACCTATCTACCTAGCTACTCAACTCTCATTCAAATACTATTAGCAAAAAATCTAACTGTCTTTAGTGTCATACTACTCGGTTACGCAACAATTCATTACTATTCTTTCAATTACACTTCTATGTAGCGTTCGGTTTTTCGTGCAATTTGTAGGGTTCCTTAAAATATACAACCGGAATCATAGTAGGTACCTATCGCTCTTGTGTCTGTCTAACTGTCTGCCCGACTAAATTAATATGAATCCACCGGACGAACATTTTTGAAATTTGGTACCTACCTACCTACATATAAATACCTACAGAGTTAGGTTCGAGAACCATCGATCTACGAGCACTCTCCCGATCGGTCTACTTCTCTAAACGGCCCGCTTTCCCGATTGGTCTAATTGTCCATTTCAAACGGTCCACTTTCCCGATCGGTCTACATGTCCAAACGGTCCACTTTCCCAATCGATCTACTTGTCCAAACGGTCGACTTTCCCGATCGGTCTACTTGTCCAAACGGCCCACTTTCTCGATCGGTCTGCTTGTCCAAACGGTCCAATTTCCCAATCGATCTTCTTGTCCAAACGGTCCACTTTTCTGATCGATCTACATGTCTAAACGGACGACTTTCCCGATCGGTCTACTTGTCCAAAAGGTCCGCTTTCCCGGTCAGTCTACTTGTCCAAACGGCCCACTTTCTCGATCGGTCTACCTGTCCAAACGATCCGCTTTCCCGATTGATCTGCATGGCGATTGACACAAGCTTTGACGTTTCATTGATCCTGGCTGGACCCGTCACGGAATAGGGAATGTCTTAGTGTGGCGTGCAGTTTTATCTCTAACATTTAACCTAATTTTCTAGGATACGACACGAATGCCATGATTTTGATGTCTAGTTTGGTATTTATTGATTTGGATGAATGTATCGAGCAAATGGAAAAGTTGACTGCATCCAAGAAGGAACCTCAACCGGTGATCAAAAAAAGTGAGTAGGTAACAAAACACGTTGTGGTAGGTAGGTACACTGTAGGTAACCCTGGGTCCGATGGGGTACCCCCGGTGTGCTTAGCGTATTCACAATTATTTCAAGGCGTCTCTGTTCGAAGCGACGCGTGAGTGTGACCTGAGAGCTAGTGACGTTTCTATTCTAATATGAAAATGGCATGAATTTGAAAATTAGAACGTCTCATTTTCTCTTGTAGCTGTAAAATTTATACCTAGTTAGCTGAGAGTATAGACCTACCTACTTTACCGCAAATTCCGTTGTATGGTGCGTAATGTTTAACTTTCTAACAGGCTTCATAAATACAGTTTTATGAGCAAATGTGTTGAAAAATATTTTTCCGAATCGGTTTATAGGTAAGTACCTACTACATGACCGAAAAATTAAGTAAAAATATGAAGAAAAAAAAAACACTAAATGAAAACCTCCAGAAGTCCTCTCCTTTTGAAGTCGGTTAAAAAACATAACACTACACATTGCAGAATTAAAGAAAAACTCCCAACCCAATGTTCGTTACGGTGAATATCTGCAGCGATGCTATGTGCCGTTTTATAGCAGCCGTCCCGTCGCGAATAAGCCAACCAAACCCTTGCCGTTGGGATACAGATTGAGATTGAGGAGCGAAGAGGTACCTACATATCTACTTACATAGTTTCTCTTTTGTTTGGGAACAGCGGATAGCTACCGAGTATCATGGCTGCTGTGACGACAGCAGCATTCTAAGGCGAGGCTGAAAAACAGCGTGGCTGAGCCCTTAGGTACATACACTAGACTAAATATTATTTGTATACTTACCTACCTATATCCTTTGTTTGTTACTAATGATAGTGCAAGGAATAAATGTTTTTTTTTTTACTAACATCGTTTTTTTTTAAACTTTTAAAACAAATATTCTAGTAAACTTTTATTTTCAGAGTTACACAAGATTACGGAATGATACTAAATTTGTAAGTACCTATACTACCTACTACAGATAGGTACCTACTACAGTGCTGTTTTTTTGATGTGTAACATCTATCCTCTCGCTTTCTTGCAATCTGTGGGAGTAATTTAGTGAAAAGGGACAGATGTGTATAACAGGCAGCGAACATGTTTCCGAGAGGTTGGTACCTCCTATTAGAAACCATGTTGCCTTATTACCAAGGATGTGAGATGACAGATGTTACACATCATACGTGACTATTGTAAGGCTTGCTCCTTTTAGAAGTGTAACATTTTTCCTCTCGCTTTCCTGCAATTTGTGGGAGTGATTTCGTGAAAAGGGACGGAAGTGTGTAGTATGAAGCGCGCATACCTATTTCCGAGAGGATAAACTATCAGCCATGTTGCGTATTACCACAGAATGAGGCTTTCATCTTTGTCTCAGGGTGGCGGGCGCAGTGCAATGCCACATAGGGCGCGTCCTAGGTGGACGTGAACTATGAGGTAATGCACTGTTCATAGGCAGAGCGCAGAGGTTACCGCTTAACATCAGGTGGGCCATCTGCTTGTTCCGTCATTCATTCATTTTATACAAAATAAAAATAAAATAAAAGTTTCCCTGTACTTATCTGCTATGGTTTCACAATATTTATGTTACCATTGTGGAATTGTGGCAGTCTTCGGCTCAAGACAGGTAGGTATAGGCACAGAATATATAATAGTACAGGGTATAGGTACAGTTTTACCCAAAATATAAGTCCGATTGACTGTTTTTGTTTGCGCAGAAAAGCGCAAATTGATATCCGTAGTAGCCGAACGTATAGTAGGTACTTATAGCTTTGTCCCACTATATAGCTCTGTCCCTCTCATATCTAAGAGTCGACTGATGAACAAGATGTCGAACGACAGGCTGCGATTTTCCGCGAAATCGATTGATCAATAACAGCGCGATTGTTATAGGTAGTATGAATGATCTGAGGTCTATCGGGAATGTTCTGGGTTCGTCAATTTAAACTCTGGTTCAAGCTGGTATGGACTGTATATTGGTTGGTTCACTTAGTTCACTATTTAACTAGTGTAGTTAACTATTTTCTATGAAAGGGCTCGTCGTCCGTGACAGGTATAAAAAAAATAAGGTTCCCGCGCTATGTAAATTGGTCTACGGCGCAGGTACCTACATCGGGGCGACTTATATTTTGGGTAAAACTGTAGTACATACCGTTCGTTCAGGCCTCTCTCTAGCAGGAGACTTCTGCCGGCTGATGATAATAATACAATAATTATTTGTTAATGAAAATTAATGTTTAATAAAACTCCAGTTAACAAAACGTAAGGAGAGAAATATGAAAGAAAGAGAAGCAGAAAGAATTTGCACCTATGAATTTTGGGAACCTCCAACTTCTTTACGTAAGTTCATCTTTATACTACGTATAAAAATATCTACATTCAAATTAATTAATTCACAAGTATCTACTTATACATTTTTACAAAAAGAACAACAGATTCCAATCTTTCAATAATAATTCCTTGGAAAAAGTGTCTTCAAAGCTAGTAGACTAGTCAAAAATTCTAAAAAACGGCTTCGTTTTCGTTTCAACGGCATTTTGTGAGCCATTTTGGCAACATGACTTTGCCGATGTAAAAAAGCCTGCTGAATTCGGTTCTGAATGTTGCCAAGCCGAATTTTGGCTACCCTCCCCCCTATCCCCCTTTTTTCATCGAAATATCTCTCTAATCGCGGTTTTTACGATTTTAACCAAAAAGTATTGCCGTTAGAAAAAAGTGTCAAGGACAGAAAAAAAAAATCTCTATAAAATTTTGTATAACATGGCTCAAAATTCAAGATGGCGGCCAAAATGGAACCCTTGCTTAAAAGCTATATTATAACTCGATTATAGTCGTGTGAGGTGTCCTGGAAAATAGGCTTTGGGGGTCGCTGAACTCAATTTTGATAACCGGAAGTCCGTCCGGGTACCGGAAGTGGTCAAAAACAAGATGGCGGCAATTTAGGAAATTTAAATAATTTTCTTTTACGACTGAATTCCATGGAGTCGTGTCAACTCCAATCAACACCGGAAGTACCTCCGGCTCGGTAGCTTCAGTGAAGTCTGTAACGTGTATGGTTTGTGAGCAAAATCTTCCCTATCTTCTTATTTTTTATTTATTTTGATAAACATACAAAAATATATAAAAAAACACGGAGGGGGGGGGGGGGGGGGGGGCGTCTCCGTGTTCCATGTGTTTTTTTAAACTTGACTTTTATCAAAATAATAAAAACAAAACAAGTCCGGGAAGATATTGCTCACAAACCATACACGTTATAGACTTCACTTTAACCGTAAATTGAGTTCAGCGACCCCCAAAGCCAATACCAGGACACCTCACACGACTATAATCGAGTTATAATATAGCTTCCATAATAATAATTAATATGGGGCTTTAATATGGGGTTCCATTTTGGCCGCCATCTTGAATTTTGAGTAAAGGAGCCAAAATTGGGATTGTCAACATTCAGAATCAAATTAAGCAGGCTTTTTTACATCGGAAAAGTCACGTTGCCAAAATGGCCCACAAAATGCCGTTGAATTTGAAAATGTTTTTGTTTATGAAAATTATAAAAAAAACATGAAGTTCCGGAAGATATTGCTGACAAACCATAAGCCCTACCAAAAAAGTTTATGCACCATGTTATAGAAAATTTTATAGAGATTCTTTCTGTCCTTGACGCTTTTTTTCTAACAATAATATATTTTGGTTAAAATCGTAAAACCTGCGGTTAGAAACATATTTCGTAGAAAAAAGGGGAATAGGGGGAGGGGAGCCAAAATTCGGCTTGGCAACATTCAGAACCGAATTCAGCAGGCTTTTTTTACATCGGAAAAGTCATGTTGCCAAAATGGCTCACAAAATGCCGTTGATCTTGAAAATTTTAATGAGTTACCAGTCTATAGGAATTTATCCACAGCACAAGATTTTATAAAAATTAGAAATCGGAACCGTGTACCGATCAAAATGAGCCTAAACACAGTCAGTCTACTATTATCCATCGAGGAGTTCCGTTATCCACCTTCCATCTCCATCATCAGATCAGCTCGCTGTAACATTAGTGATCGGAACCGTGTGCTGATCAAAATGATCCTAAACACGGCCAGTCTACTATATATCCATCGAGGAATTCCGTTGTTCACCTTCCGTCTCCCGATCTGCTCGCTGTCACCACAATATTGTATTGTCATCATCATTATTAATTTCACTTCTAGAATAAAAATAGATTAAATTAAAATGTTACCCAAAAATTCAGTTCCAGCGGGACTCGAACCCGTATTCGCCTGTGATCGGCGATGCCTTTACCAATTTGGCCATAGAACGAGCTATGACGCTGGAGACGAAATTTGCACTATCAACTCTACAATTTGCACTAATATAAACTCGGCAGTTTTTGGGTTTCATTTACCTAATGTTATCCATTAAGTATGGTTTACACTTGAAAAATAATAAACTTTGATCGTAGGTACAGATTACCTGAGTATACCTAATTGAAAAAACCGGTAATAACTCACGTAGGTACTTGTTCCGAGTAAAACACCCGACCCGAGTTCCCGGCGATAACCCACGAGTACGAGTACCTTGTGCGAGTACCTACGTGAGTTATTACCGGTTTTTTCAATTATGAATATCACTCACGGAAGTTTTAATAGTTAATACCTATACCTAGGTTGCTTTGCTCATTTCATTCCATCCAAAGGTTGTCTGGAAGATACAATATAAATCAGGTATGTACCTACCTAATCAATAAAGAATTGGCATGGTCCAAAAATTGGCATTGATAAATATCAATCTTATTTACAGGGAGTGGCGACGACCCAGCAATGGCCAGTTTAGGCGACAAACTGAAAATGATATCATTGAAGGCGAAACCCCAATACAAATCACCGTACGCAAATATACAGTTTCAGGTTGCAGGCGTTTCATTTAGTGGAGGAACTCCAGTTTATATGTTACAAAGTAAGTTGCCGAGATTCGATTTTTCTAAATAATAGATAATTGCACCCGTCTCAATTTTGATCAGCCCAGCGATCACTCTCAACTTCTCAAGTGACTTTTTTTTTTTTTTTAACATTGATAGACTTTTTTGGCCACGATCTGACCTGTTGGTAAGTAACGATGTGGCCGAAGAAGGAGCACAAAGGTCTAGAAGGCACCTAATCACTCTAGCCTTGAAGAGACCTAGATTATAGTTTTCAGGAAAGACAGACGACGGTAGTGTATTCCACTCCTTATAGTAGAGGATCCGCACTAGAAACGACCTCCACCCATCTGTTTAATGAATGAAAAGTATTTTATATCAAATTTAATAGGTATATTAGAAAACATATCTCGAAAAGGTTGTCTAAAAAATTCCTGCCCAGACTATGATTAATTAAAAATTGAAAAACCGGCCAATTGCGAGTTGGACTCACGCACGAAGGCTTCCGTACCATTATCTACAAAAACCGGCCAAGTGCGAGTCGGAGTCGCGCACGAAGCGTTCCGTACCATTATCTATAAAAACGGCAAAAAAAACACGTTTGTTGTATGGCATTTTATTCTGTTTAACTATTTGTTGTTATAGCGGCAACAAAAATACATCATTCTGTGAAAATTTTAACTGTCTGACTAAAACGGTTATTAAAAAAAAGTAAAAAGTAATATTTAAATTTTCAATTTATCATAGTGGGCAGTAATTTTTTAAACAACCCACTCAAGATATATTTTCTAATAGGTATATTCAATTTGATATAAAATACTTTTCATCCCTTAAACAGATGTGTGAAGGTCGTTTCTAGTGCGTAGTACCGTAGTACCTAGTCGGCTCTTTAGACTATTAGCAGTTCGCATTATACTACCTTTATACTAACTGAAACGTTTAGTACGAATAGAGGGTAGGTACCTATACTTGATTTATTGGCTTCAATTCAACTAACTACCCTTAGAGCGAGTTCCCATATTATTAACTTAGATAATTTATTAGACAATCAAAGATTATTAATTATATCCGAACAATAGAGGACGAGAACGTACGCGAATTAACGTCGAGCTAGATGAGATGATACTTAGGCAACCTGTATGACGGATCAAGCTGATGGCCCACCTGTAAGCGGTTCCCTCTGCCTATGATCAGTGCATTACCTCATAGGTCACGTCCGCCTAGGACGCGCCCTATGTTGCATTGCACTGCGCCCGCCACCCTGAGACATAAAGATGAAAAGTCTCATGTGCCTGTAATTTCACACATCTGTCATTCCGCCCCGCTCTTAGATAAAGATAGCAGTTTTACACTATTCGTCATTAGATGGCGCTAGCGACTAGATTTACTATATAGCCGTCTACCGAATCAATATTTGATTAATATTCGAAATTTTCTTTAGCACTTGACGCATCGATATAATATACTACTACTAGATTGATTGTCACATACAAAATCAAAGCTAAAAGCTGTCCGCGTCACAGAATAAATAATAGTACAAGTACCTATATATACGTAGACAGCTACATTTGTTTTCTAATGAACCGAGACAAAAGCTTTAAAACAGTTCTAAATTCAACCTAATTACTACCATGACACCTAGCAATAAAGTAACAAATCTTCAAAATATTATCTTATACTTACGATCATTCGTCACAAAAACGAGCAAAGCAATAAATTACTTCTGTCCACTAAGAACTGTCACTCAAACCTCCTTGGTTTCATATCTGCTTGGTTTTTCAAATTTGACTACAGAAGGTATGGAGTCGCATAGAACACTTAAATAATTTATAATATGCAAAGTTTAGTTAAAATTATTTTTTCATCCCCCCATCTCGGACATACATAATAAATCCCCCCATACATAATAAATCTCGGAAGGAGTATTTTTTCTTTTTGATATCTTAGTGTAAAAGCCGTTTTGATTCGCTAGAGGATAAAGTAAAATTGAATTTAGAACAGTTTGTGAATTCAAAACATCATAGCTGGCTTATAAAAGTCATCTCTTCTTTCTCTGGCGACAATCGAGATCCATTCTGCACACGTAAACGGATTGCTCGGAAAGCTAAAATAAAAAAAGGAAAGCTAAGTATCTTATGAGAGTCCAACAAACAGACACAAAAGTAGTATTGACCAATTTTAAAGTTCTGGTAACAAATTAATTATTACAATACAAATCTACTCCATGCATCTAACTGTTCTGTTACACAAAGTTTTGCGCCAACTTTGACCAAACATTTGTAGCGGTGGTTTAAAATCGGTAATTTTGATAATAAATTGATATTATTTATTAGTGTAAAGCTTAAAATATAACATTCTACATATACTTACCGAAAGTAAGACACTCCGGCCGTTAAATTGTTTTTTCGGGCATTATTTTTGCAACTTTTGAATACACATTGCGTCATTTTGACACGTGTTTACATTGGCTGGGCTGCAAGCGAACTAAATAAAATAAAAGCTCAATTTTCAAGTGAGCTGTAATTCACCGAGACGTATTTTTTGCGCTGACCTTGCATCTTGTAGTAGTATATTATATCGATGACTTGACGACAATTCCACTCTGACACAGTTTTACAATAACACTGAGAGAATAGGGAGAATGAGAGTAGGGCCGAAGAGCGTGTCTTTCAGCAAATCACATACCTATTTGAACTAATTAATTTTGTAAAAATTAAAAAACCCTCAACGCAATGAAACGGCTGAACCTGTATATATTCTGTGGCTGAACCGATTTTGATCAAACATAGCTAAGAACACCCAAGACTAAACCACCATTAAAAAAAACGATTCTTCTGTTCGGGAGCTACGATGCCACAGACAGACACACACAGACACGTCAAACCTAAAACACCCCGTCGTGTTTGCGTCGGGGGTTAAAAATATGAAAAATTACAATAATAACTATCATTTCAAAAAGTCTCGGTGTCCCAGGGTTGAGGACCCATGATAATACTCGTATAACAATAATCTGTCACAGTTTTCGTCCGAGTCCGACTCGTAGGTACTTGGCTGGTTTTATTTTGACTGTCACATGTTTTAAATGATTACTAAGATGTTCTAGGTAGGTAGGTAGGTACTTATCTAAAATACTAGATGTTTTACAGATGTTGCCATAATGCCAACTGGATACATCCCGATACATGGAGGGATTGTGGAAGTCTGTGGGGCTTATGTTCCTACTTTGTTAGGACATTGGAGATTTCCTGTAGATATATCGGAAAAGTGTGATAAAAGTTGCGATTGCATCGAAAAATGGTAGGTATTTAATGTCAAGGCATTTACCTTATTCTGTGTTATGAGCATGGTTTTTGGCTTCATTTGTATCGTGCGTGGTGTTCAGTCTTAATTTTCTTTATTTGTCTGAGGCTACTGCGTAAAAGCTTTGATTATTCATAATCAAAGCTTAAATAGTAGATTAGTAGCCAAGGGCTGTAAGGCATCAATTGCAGTGCGCTCGTGCGCCTATAGTTCGAGGGTGCCATTGATGCTTACACCCGAGCTAACTACTCTGCTTTACATCTCGATTATGAGGTAAGTAGAAAAAAACCGGCATTACAAGAATAAAACATTTTACGTACCTTAACAGTTAAATATATGTCATCAGGGGCTTCATTTATAAATGTTTTCACGTCTTGCGCTGTAAAAACCTTTGACTTTTTGCTTTTGTGCCCAGCTGATTGTCTTTTTAGAAAAGATGATAATTTTGAAAAGTTCTTGATATTGATGTCGTGTTTAGTACTCATAGTTGCTTTTAACATTGAATAAATGCACCACAAACTAGATTGCTGCAGCTTTTTTGATAGCACACTAAAGTATGTTAAGAATACAGTCTCAGATAAAGACTTTACTCGTTTTTCTTTTCGCCACTTCATGAACTCGTCGTAAGTTTTCAAATATCTCTCTTTAGAACTTTCAGGCAAAATATTGTTAATTGCTGCTTCAGCTTCCATTTTCATTGAATCGGGAGTGCAGCTTATATCTTCATCACTTGCATAACTCATGTTTTTTTCCTAATTAGCACGTAATTATAAAAAAAACCCAAAAACAAACAATATTTAAAGTAAAAGTTTTCTATTCCCGCCTTTTTTCATCTTTTTTAAATTATTTTTTTCAAAAACGAAATTGAGCTTCGCCGTTCGATATTTAAAATTGATGACTATGATACTCATACGAAGACAAGGCTGAATAGCGAAGCGACCTCTTTTGTCGTTGGGCTGAATGCATGATGTCTATTGCCAGTATGATGGTTAGATGTACGCGAACTTTTTTAAAGAGTGTTTTTTTTTTTTTAATTACTTACCGCCCTAGGGCTTTTCTAGCTACATTATTACCCTAGAGCGCTAATTTGTCACCTACAAGCCCCATTTGGGGGTAATAAGGACCTACTTACCGAATATGAGAGATGTAAAATATATTTTCCTGAATCACATCATCATTAATTACCTACACATCACGTCATTATTTGCCTACATCTCCCCTACACATCACTTTATTATACAGGGTGTTCGGTAGAACGTGTGCCAGTGTGCCATACGGTAAGGGTGTTCACGTAGTACGTAGGTATATAGAAGCTTTGGTGGTCCCTCAACGGAACCATTATAAGTTCACTCTCGTGTTTGTCTGTCCATCTGTCACAACCTATTTCCTATGAAACTAGACGACAAAGGTTGAAATTTGGTATATCGGTAAATATTTTTTTTGATAACCTTTTGTGTCCCACTGCTGGGCAAAGGTCTCCCCCAAAATTTTCCGGTCATCCCGGCCTTTGGCAGTTTCCCACCACTCCTTCTCGTAAGCCTCGAGATCGTCCCGCCAACGCCTTCTCGGCCGGCCCCGTCGTCGCCTTCCGTCTTCAGGCACCCAAGGAGTTACAACGTTCGCCCACTTCCAGGGGTGCATCCGACTGACGTGGCCAGCCCATTCCCACTTGAGCTTTGCTGACCTGCTCCCCACATCGGCAATGCCAGTTATTGAACGCAGCATGGTGTTCCGCACTCGGTCGATGCGTTTAAGGCCGAGAATGCTGCGTTCCATTGCTCTCTGGCAAATCTTGAGCCTGGACTTCTGTAACTCGGTCAGCGACCATGTCTGCGCACCGTAGGTTAGGACGGGCAGGATACACATGTCGATGAGTCGACGCTTTAGTGTAAGTGGAAGGTCACCCTTCATGTGCTCTTTCATGGACCAGTAGCTCTTCCAGGCATTATCGATGCGGCGATCAATATCCTTGTCCTGCCTGCTTTCGAAGGATGCTAACTGGCCCAAGTATATGTATTCATCGACATAGTGTAGATCCTGCCCATCTACCTCGTGCGTTGGTCATAATTTGCGTCTTCGACCGGTTCATATGAAGCCCAACCTCAAGACTCGCCAAGCTCAGATCTTGGAGCATCTGTTGTAGTTCCTGTGGTGTTGGGGCAAAAAGTACAATGTCGTCCGCAAATCGCAAATTTGTCAGTCGTTTACCTCCTACGACAATGCCTTTTGTAGACCATGAATCAGCCAGTGTTTTGAAGACTTCCTGCGGGGAGAGCAGATCGCCTTGTTTCACACCCTTGTAAATTCGCTTGTAAATACTTGAATTTGCTTGTAAATACATACATAGAAAATATCCTAAAAAAGAAGTAACGGATGGTTACTTTCGAATGTATACAAGGTGTCATCAAGTAAGTACAATATTCAAATTAAAAATATGCATGGATTATACTACATTAGAATTTCGAGGGATAAACTGTACCAGAAACACGATGAGACAATATTTTCTCGATAGAAAAGAAAACCAAGTTAGGTACCTACGTCTATTTTTTGGCTAGATTCGATTGTTTATTAAAATGGTGCATATCATTGGGTAAAAAATTATATAAATAAAATCAATACAACAAAGCCGAGGGTTTATTGTAGGGATTTTGTAAAATTATCTAAATTTTACGAGATATTCAATAAAAACAGCTTTTTTTGTATGAAGATTTCTGCGTGGGTTTGGCGCAGTCTTAACTTACAGAAAACAAGTACTTCAAAGCAGAACATATTGTTGTTTTTAAAAAATAAATGTGACCATAAAATTCCGTTGTTGCGGGTCTCGAACACCCATCTTCGCAAAGATTGGCCATGGAACGAGCTAACGCTGGCGCAAAATTGTGAGCCGATGCGGGCTCGAGCACAGATTACTTAATAGTTACTACGGCTCGAGTCCCACTAGAACATAATTTTTGGACCTAAAAAAATTGGGTTTAGATATCAAAAAAATGTTCTGCTTTTATACTAACACCTTGTTAGAGTCGAAAGTAACTATCCATTTATTCAGTTTATTACCTTTTTTTACGGCTGAACCGATCTTGATGTAATTTGACAAAGTTATAGTGTATCGTGCATGATGATAGGTCATATTTTTTCAGGAAAACGTATATTATTTGTCATTAAATTCTGATAATTGTATACTTACCCGAACGCTGACGAGCAGAAAGCGCCATAGAATCGAATATTGCAATTATTTTATTTGGGTGGACCTTGCGAAGCACGGGCGAAGCTTGTCTTATAATAATACCTACCTACCTAACGGCCGAACTGAGTAGGCAACCTGTGCCTTTTGGCTTTTGGTTGAAGTCGGTTACAAATGAAGGGGGAGGCTCTCGCCTGTGGCGCGAAATTATTTGTTGTTGGTGTTTTTTGCTCATTACAACTCATCAACACTTCTTCAGATAGCGAAAGTTGATTTCGCGAAAACTAGCACACATTTTTTTAATATGATACCTATATTAAAAAATATAATGATATTTATGAGATAACCATTAGTCTCCTAGTTTTTGCGAAATCAACTTTTGCTGTTTGTTTTTACTGTTTTAGTGTTGATGTGCCAGTAACTTAAGTATTGGGGTTTGCTGCCCCTGGCTTGTAGGTAATGAGCAAAAAACACCAAAAAATAATAATTTAGTGCTACTTGTTTGTTTTTATATGTAGGTATATAGGTATACCTACATATAGGTATACCTAGGCTATTATTTATTCCGTGACCTAGGTAGCACTATTAGATTATATTGCTCCGTGCCACTACCCCGATGAGTAGTTCCCGTTTGATCCATTGATATTGATCAATTGTCCTGTTAGATCCTTTATACCTATAATGTTGTTCCTTATTGATCCATTGTCCAATGGATCATTTTAAAATTATTATTTTAATTAGTTTTTTGTTCCTGTTTGATCCATTAAGGATTTTTCAAAGAACTTAGGTAGGTACAGTCAAGCAACAAATATCTACCTAACTTTTGAAACTATCATGGTTATGTACATAATTTTCACTAGAAACGGGATATTTACCATGGTAAATATCCCGTTTCTAGTGAAAATTAAATATCTACCTGTATACAGTGTTATTATTAAGTATTTAAACAAAAAAAACATTGATCTATAGCGATGAAACTTCGTGGAGAAGGTTATTGAATACGCGCAGACTCTAGTTACTTGATTGGTACCTAGATTTTATATAATGCAGAGTTTTATACATTTTAGGGAGAAAATAGTTATGGATTATTTGAAGGAGTCCAAATGCTATTGTGGTCACTTATACGATTTTTTTAATGAAGGCAAATTTAGGAAAAATCGTTTTTTTCTACCACCTTCAAGACACATGCCACACCGGTTTGATCAAGCAAAAATTTATCAGATGGATTCTATGGAAGATTTTATAAAAGATACAGTCAGAGACGCATTGCTGTCAAAGGATCCTACGGTGAGATGTACCTACTTATAGAGTTCTGTGGGTAAGATAGTGAATAACTATTTGACATTTAAGCAATAGTCCTGTAGGTATATCTACAAGCTTTTATTTAACTTGCAATGTAGGTATGTTTGTCTTGGTGGAATCTAGCAACTGAATTTTAACGCAGTCATTGGTCAATGTTGAGTTTTAAAGCTCAATCCTCAACCAATTGAGCTGAAATTTGGCATGCCTACCTGTCAAGTTCCAATGGCAATACAATATGATGGTGACAGCGAGCTGATCTGATGGTGGACAACGGAACTCCTCGATGGATAATAATAGTAGACAGGCCGTGTTTAGGCTCATTTTGATCAGCACACAGTTTACAGTCACTTATTTTATAAAAGCTTGTACCTACTTATAGAAAAATATATTTTTACAAAAAACTTATTTATGCTTGAAACTAGGTACATGAAATGAAACACTAATTGAAAATCAATTGTTTCAGCCTGAAGCATCACTGCCTGATATATCAGCAACCGGATCGAAATTAAAAGACCTCGTCGTGGTTTGTATGAACGAGCTTGCATGGGCTATCAGACATTTAATCCATTGAGAGATACCTACACCGGTATTCTTAGTCATTCCTCTAACTTTCCTCTACTCGAATCAACCTCACTGTTATAGAGAAGCAAAAAGAGGGGTGTTATAAAGTTTGACCGCTTTGTGTATGCGTGTCTGTCTGTCTGTCTGTGGCACGGGTGCACCGATTTGAATAGGTGCGGTTTTTTTATTTGAATTGAAAGCAGGTTTTCTAGCAATGTTTCTTAGACATGTTTTATCAAAATAGGTTCAGCTGTTTCACTGCGTTGCGAGTTAATTTTTTATATTCTATTTCTTGTACCTATTCGTTTTGAATGTTAGTTTTTGAAAATAGTTTGCGAGTGAGGTTGGAAACCTCACTCGAGGATATTTTATAACTATAGGTACAATTTAAAAGAAGTTTTTCATAAATAGAATAGGTAGGTACCTACCTAAGTTTCCTCGAGTAAGGTCGAGCCGAGTCGAGAAAAGCTGGAGCAACGACTAAAGATACCGGTGCTAGAGTATCTACTCTACCTGTCTTATAATATAAACGGCAGCCTAAAACCTTGGTGGTATAGTAAAAAGGTAAAAAAAAAGAGTAGGGACTTGGGTCAGACGCGGTGAGCTGTACCTAACTCTGGAAGTAATGCCTCTCGACTATGAAATAAGTGTCAATTTGTAGATAAATGTAGGGAAGAGTTGGATATTACCGAGCCCCTAAGAGAAAATGCCTAAAACTAAACGTAGGTTAGGGTTATAAAAATAAAAGATATGAATATTAGTAGGAAATATATTTGGCTTAAAGTATAGGCTTCGCAAAACATTTAAAATTACAAATAGAAATAAGATATTATTGAAAAACCAAAAAAACTGTAAAACGCGATATTATCAAACAGGTACGTTAACATCGTGCCCATGACCTTTAAATTCGTTCCAGTTCGATAATACCGTGTTAATACAAATAACTCCATTTTTAGTTACATATTGTATATTATATTTACATACATACATACATAGACACACGCCTTTTTCCCCGGAGGGGTAGGCAGAGCCACAATAGGCCTCTTTTCACAGTGGGTTGCTGTGGTGTGTCCGGCCTAAGAATAGACCCCTCCCTCTCCTCCCGTGGATGTCGTAAAAGCCGACTAAGGGATTACCCGGGCTTGTTGATAAGATTCGTTGGTATAAGATTTGTCCTGGCTGGTAGCTTATTATGGAATGTGTTATTACTGGAAGAAAGCGTTAGCCGAGTCAGTCGTGGGAAGCAATGGCGGCGATGAGCTCACCACTTGTCACGTCTATATTCCACGATGGTGCAACCCACTGTGATATTATATTTATTGTAATATAAATGTATATTATTTATTATTATAGTCTTCTAACTACATTATATTACAAAAAGTTATATCTTCAACAGTATCGTAATTTAACCAGCCTCAATATAAATCCTTATAAATAACTGCTTCTTACAAGTTTTTTTTACATATATTTTTGTTAATATGAACTTAACGGTTGGACAAACTATTATAAACCTAACAAAAACAACTTATTTGTAACTTCAGATCGAATAAACAGTCTCAAAATTGCTTAAAATTAAAATTCTTGGCAGCTGTTATTATTTTCCTACTATTTACATATGGCTTTCATTACTTATGTCTTCATGTCATCTGGATCCCACGACTTCTACTTTTTCGGGGTTTTCCCGTTGTCCACGTTTTTCGGCATTGGATTTTCCATCCTATTAAGTCAATATAATTTTACTAAAGGTAGTATTACTTTTTCATACATGATAATACCGCGCCCTTGGCACGGAATTATAAACATAGTCTTTTTTTGATTACCCCTAAACAATAAACATAAGGAAAGAATATTGCTAAAACTACTTTACATTTGCAATTTTAAGTATTTTTGCCTTCTAAATGCATATAATAAATTATACAACATTTATAAGTAACGGTCTCACCTCTTATGGAAGATAGTCTTAAAATAGTAGTCGAAGTGCCGAACATTTTTAAACAATTGTGGGCTCTCTCTGGTGGCTTGGAACGGACTGACGAAGCGTTCGGGAAAGGTCGTCTGCATCGTGCTTCGATATTATTAGCACTATAGGCACTCGCTATTCGTAGTTTTTGATATACGCAGGGGCGCGGAGATATCAGGCGCGTGGTAATATCCAACTCTCCCCTATAAGGTATTTAACTTCTTTAGCCTATTTTATCACTACTCTTGTCGTTTTCCTATAAATGAAGCAAGAAAGAAAAAAGTGTGCCTGTTTTTACAATTTCATAATACGTTGATGGCTGTATATAAAAAAATATTAATCTTACCACTATAAAATGTAGTATCGTTTTGTAGGCAATTTATCGACGATGATTTGGTCTCTGCAGAGTAAACTCCTCCGTCGTACCTATAATTTTTTAGAAAATTCAGACAACCAGAATGAGGGAGATAAAACGGGGGGGAAAGGGGGGAAAAAATAATTTATCGATGTGCTTCCATATCGACATTGAAGCACATACCTATATGACAGCTACATTCATGCCAAGTTTCATGCTTTCTTCAACATGGGAACATAAAACTTATTTTTGTTAGGACATGGAGCCGTACTATTTGTTGTTATAGCGGCAACATAAATACATCATCTGTGAAAATTTCAACTTTCTTACTATCACGGTTCATGAGATACATACAGCCTGGTGACAGTAAAACAAGTAATTCTTAATTAACATAATATAAGTGTATACACATCTAACTGCTAATAAATAATAGTGTCTACCTACTAGTCAAGTACTTATACATAACACTTCTTTTCTTTTGTTCTTTGCCTTGGTGGGTGTCTAAGTGAGAGGCACACTGCCCGACGAGATACGGTCTCGAACTAGTTCGGAGGGTAGGGGTTTTTCGAACTTGTCACCTTTCATAATTCATTACAGGCTTTATCAATCTGTTCATGCAGCTTGATAATGCCTAGGTACTTAATACCCAATGTTGTAAACTTTCTTTTGTTTTAGCATGTACCTATTGACCATAATTTAATTTTGTAGTTCGAGTGTAACCTATGTATAAGCAATAAATGTTTTTTACTTACTTTTACCACAGATAAAATAATACTATACTAGTACTTTTACTTTACAGACGGACAGACGGACAGACAGACAGACGGACAGCGGAGTCTTACCTAGTAATAGGGTCCCGTTTTATCCTTTAAGGTACGGAACCCTAAAAAGGATAGAATCACATTTCATACATCGTATTTCGTATTATCTACATTTAAATATCTTTTTGGTTTAAATAATGAATTTTGTTCATACATTAGAAAAAAGTCAAGTGTCCATTTTGTCATTGTTGGCAACATCACCAAATTATTCTTAACTGGTGGGAAGTATAATAGGCGCGGAGTGCATTGTGTTTTGGCGACACATCGCCCCGTACTAATAGCATCGTACGCACCTTTTGGTTTATAATATATACTATATAATATTTAATATATCTCGGTCAGATAGTTTCCCTCCAGGCGGGCAGGCAGGATAGAGAAATTGCAAGACGCACTGAGAACGCCTGGAGGAGTTATTGGTCGATGAAGGAGCTGATGAAGGGAAACTTTCCGATAATACTAAAGCGCAAACTTATGGACATGTGCATCCTTCCCGTTCTCACTTATGGCTCGCAAACTTGGTCTTTGACAAATATTCAGAAATCCAAACTCATGGTTTGCCAACGGGCGATGGAGCGCAGTATTCTGGGAGTTAAATTAACCGACAAGTCGAAACACCACACTGCGCTCCAAAACTAAAATCGCCGACGTGGGAGAAAAAGCCGCCCAGCTGAAGTGGAATTGGGCTGGACATGACTGTCGCATGCCTGATGAGCTGTGGGCCAAAATAACCACTATGTGGAGCCCTGACACAGCGAGACGGCGTCGCGGCAGACCACGCAGGAGATGGCGCGATGAAATAGATGCCTTTAACACAGATTGGCAAACAATAGCACAGGATCGTAGTGACTGGAGGATATGGGGGGAGGCCTTTGCTCAACAATGGGATGATTCAGGCTAACAGTAACAGTAACAGTAATATATACTAAGCCAAACGTGCTTATTTTTCAACATTTATATTTTTTTAGGCATTTCTATCAGAACTCTCAGATACTCCGTTGCTGATACCCCATTTACCACAAGCCTGCCTTTTGAATAATCTCCAAGAATGGGTGAGACAACGAGTTTATGGGAAAATTACACCAAAAGAAACTAGTACGTATACAATACGTTCAGTGTTCTATTTTTTAACCCCCGACGAAAAACGAAGGGGTGTTATAAGTTTGACTTGTCTCTGTGTGTATGTGTGTGTGTGTGTGTGTGTGTGTGTGTGTGTGTAGGTGTGTGTGTGTTTGTGGGTGTGTGTGTCTGTCCCGTCGTAGCTCCCGAACGGATGAATAGCTCCCGAACGGATGAACTTTTTTTTTTGTTTGAAAGATTTTATTTTCGGGAGTGTTCTTAGCTTTGTTTGATCAAAATCGGTTCAGCCGTTTCATTGCGATGTGTTTTTTTTTTTAATTTTTACAGAATTAATTACTTCTAACTTCTTTTTACTATTGTTTAATTTATTTACAGAACGATATAAACTAGTTTCCCAACGCAGATGGCTGGACTTGAAGCACATGGACTTCAAAGCTAGAGCTTACATGATACCCTTCAAATTAAAGGAGCTAGAAAACATGAACTGGTCACACCGACATCAAGTCCAAAAACTGGTTAATATTTTTTAAGATAATTAAATTAAATACCTACCTACTCAGGTATTATATTAAGTAATATTACTAATTAAGTAGGTAAGTACCTATTATATTATAAAAATGTTATGTAGATACTTACCTCGCTAGGTAGGTAGAGGTACTTCATTCAAACTTATTTTTGTAGGGTTCCGTACCCAAAGGGTAAAACGGGACCACTAAGACTCCGCTGTCCGCCCGTCTGTCTGTCTGTCACCAGGCTGCATCTCATGAACCGTGATAGTTAGACAGTTTAAATTTCACAGGTGATATTATTTCTGTTGCCGCTATACACATACTAAAAAACAATAAAATAAATATTTAAGGGGGCTCCCATACAACAAACGTGTTTTTTTTGCCGTTTTTATATATAATCGTACGGAACCCTTCGTGCGTGAGTCCGACTCGCACTTGGCCGGGTTTTTTGGGTAATTTTACCGTCATATCTATGCTGTTTTTCAAAGGACATTAAACGGAACCTACTTTAAACGGTTTACTTGGTACCTTTTCTCCACCTCTACATAAATGTTGTTTTGCAGTTCGAAATACTACTGGAAAACTTTGTTACAAGAAACAGATCGAAACAACTGGAACAGACACGCCTCTGGTGGGCCACCACCAAGTACGATGCATATCCCAGTAAAGCGTTTTTGTAAGTAGCCTATGCTGCGCGCCTGCAACAATTTGTAGCAAGTAGCACTTTCAATTGTCATTCATTTATTAATTTATTTCAGAGATATATTCTTCACTTACATGCCTTCTAGAATGAAGGACACATTCCTGATAAATCCTTATTCCTCACAACTTACACCCAAATATGGAGCGAAAACTTGCCCGTTGTGATTTATATTTCATGGTTTTAAAATTGACTCAAGACGTAATTCGCGTAAATTTAGGAGAAAAGTGTGATATATAATCATAGAAATCTATTTCGATGTACATAATTCTAATTTCATAAAAAAATGGGTACCTACCTATCTTTTTTATGTCAAACGGCAAGTCTTGTTAGTACCGATAATATACCTAATAATGATGTTTTACAAGTAAAAGTCTCTTTAGTCGGTAGGTACCTAAGTAGGTACACTTAATGAGTATGAAAAAACATAAATCAAAAAATTATTTATTTTATTTTATTTTACAGTTTTAGGAAAACTTACAGCTAGTAAACAATAGTAAGTAAGTAAGTAGTAGTAAGTAGTAGTAGTAGTAACAGAGTTGATTAAAAAACTAATTGGTAACTTAAGGCTAATTAGAAGTTTCCACAAAAAAATATATAAATTTACTCTTTAAAAATAACAGTCATGCATAAAAATACAAAAAAAAACTTACTTTCTAAATTTAAATCTAAGTACCTATTTATCAAAGAATTGATTACCTACTCATCCAGCGTTTAAGACGCTTGGAGGAGGTATTAAACAACTAAACAGTGTATTAAACAGTGGTATTAGTAGGTACTTAAGTACTTAAAAGAATAAAAATGTTTTTTTTTAATTATGAATTTTATGTTAGTATGTTCATTTATTTACGGAAAGAATAATACAACTAATGCAAGGTAGGTATGTAAAACATATATACCTATGAAACAGTAGTGCTAGGTACCAGAAGACCGTTGCTAACGATCTAAAGGTAGCTAGTACCTACGTAGTACCTACCTACCTATTTGATAGGAAAAAAATATGGATTTATGGTCAACTCAAGAGCAATATTATTTAATGAATGTGGTCGGTATAATTAGGGAGGAAGGCACCCGAGGGGTATCTTTCAGGGGTACCATGGGTCCGGAATGAATTTGCAGGAAAGTACGAAATCCAAACTGTCAGACGAGACTCTTCGGCTTATGACGAAGAGACGGGAAGACACGCAAGCCACTTTGACACAGAAGTCAGACCTCAAGAAACCGACGATTCCTTCGGAGCCGGTCCCTCGGGATACACGCCAAATTGAAAATGCAATCGAGCAAAACCGAGAGGTTCCAAAGTATTCAGCCAGCAACATGGGAGGAGCCACCTGACTAAGCTCAAAACGTCCAATGGTAGAGTAGAACCGTACTTTCAAAGCCGGAGATTCTTGCAGGAATCGAGGATTTCGATGGCCGGTTGTATGCTACCCATCCTCAGTCACGAGCGTGACAGAAATTATCCCAGAGCCACACTCACGCGCCACTACACCAATGATTTGCCAGACGTCAGCTTAGACGAAATTGGGGCGGGGCCTTCTTCTGTGATTGGGGCAGCTATGAGACAGCTTAAAAATGGAAAAAAGCCCCCGGTGAAGACGGAGTAACGTCAACTTTTTGGCCCCTGCCTTGGTTGGCGAACGGTCTGTAGTATCTTATTAGTCTGTGGTAGTATCCTATTAATTACTTAGTCTGTGGACAAACAAACAAACTTCGTACGTAGCGTAGTATTTTTTTCTATATTTGTTATAGCTGCGATTCACTTCATTCATTGCATGTAATTTGTATTTATTTCTAAAATGTCAGCACGGCAAGCTATCCAAGTTGGCAAAAAAAATGTGAGACCAATTCTCTCCCTAAACAAGGGCGAAGCAAAGGGCAGAGTCCTGAATCTGTACAAAGCGTGGTATCGTCAAGTCCCATACTTGGGTTAGTAACCTGTTATGTCATCAAATTTCTACTTTATAATGAATTAATCTGAACCACTCGTTTTTAATACCAACAAATTATAGTTTTTGTTGTTAAGTACAGTACAGTCAACAAAGCAAGGTGTGGTGATAAGGAAACTCCGGAGTTTCTGAAGATCAATTATTAGAGAGCGAAGGCACCCGAGCCGATTCGCTCTGATGATTATTCTGCTTACTAGCCTGGAAGAATGTGAGGTCAAAGTGTCGCTATTTGAGGAAAAAATACTTAGTTTTTTAAATTAATTAATTCGTTAATTAATAAAAAATTGCTAAACGATAGGCTGAAAAAAAAAACATTTTTATGGCAAAAATTTATTTTTACCTCAATGCCCTCTTATCTACATCCAAACCGAATGTGGTGATATGGAAACTTCCTCCCTCTACCTACATTTTCTATCACTCAATTGTCATATTCATTATTCATATTCTCTTTTATTTTTCTGATCTTATTTAAAACAAGGTCAAAAGAAAAAAAACTCATGAGTTTTTCCCATTTTTTCAGTAAAAGACTACGACATCCCGAAATCAGAGGACCAGTGCCGTGAGAAGGTGCGGGAATTGTTCATGAAAAATAAAGATGTTACTGATATCAGGGTTATTGACATGCTTGTTATCAAGGTAAACTCTCAAACTGGACTGCATGATATTGTCTGTTACAGACCGTTCACCGTAAGTTGGCACCTGCCATGGAGTATTTACAGGTGCCATGTTACAGTGAACGAGCTGGACCATTCACCATAAGTTGGCACTTGCCATGGCGTATTTACAGGTGCCATCATACTGTGAAGGAGCTGTAACTATGCCTGTGCAGCCACATAAGAGGCCAGGTGCCAAAACATGATGTTTTGTTGACTTTTTAGAGGTCCTTCATGAGCAAGCATGAGGTACTCATGAAGAAAGGACCTCTAAATGGTCAGCGCAACATCAGCAGGTCAATAGTAAAGTTTGTGGTGCCTTAATTTATCTAAAATTACACCAAAATTAAACCAAGTCCTGCTCCAATACTTCAAGCAGCCTGATCACAAGGGGATAATGCAAAATACTCATATATCCCAGCGGGAAGTAAGTGGAGGGGGGCTACCCTTGACAACAGTTTCAATCCCAATCCAATCCCAAACCAGTTTTTACAAAATTAAGAACTCTTGATCAAAATCAAGATTAAAATTTAAATTGTGTATGTGAACGACTTTGCGTGATTACTCTTGAAAGAACAACATGACGTACGTGTGGCTACACACAACGCAACAAAACTATTATTCATTGCATTTTAAAATAACTTGCATAATCCTTATTATTTCAACGAATTATTACTTATTTTCCCAAATATCTTGGATTCAAGTATAATCTATTTCATTAAGTTCCTTAAAATTCCACCAGGTTCGCATCCAATCTCAATCACATCAAGACTCAGTGATCAGTGCCCCATCAGTGAACTCTTTCAAAAATAGACTTGACAAACATTTAAAGTGCACTGAATAAGGACTAAGGTATACATGCATCAGCTCCGGGAGCTGCCTGTGTATTATAAATAAATAAATAAATAAATAAAATCTTGTGGTAGGATTGGATTCAAGAGTACCAAATGGCATGATTTGACAACAAATCCCAAATTAGGATTGCTATCGAGTGTCAAGGGTAGCCACCCAGGTCTTACCAACTTTGGTCTCAGAATTAGATGACTAAACAGAGGAAAGGATCAGAAAACAGTGGCTAAAGAATTAACTGCTTGCCACAATGTAGTGCTGGCAGATCTTTGGCAGTGACAGCTCGGTAGCGTATCAACTAAGCTCTTACCATAGCATTCACTTTAGCTGAGGCCTGCATCTTGCATGGGCAGGTACCTAACTATCAATAGCTAAATAAAGGCAAATTCAAATTATAGTTTTTACTCGATGGACCAATAACGTTATCACAGCTGCACGTAGTCAGTGGGTGGAGACAACTTACGACCGTTTGTTTCGGCACCTATGGCCAACAGTGGATATCATTATGGTGATTAGCTTCCCAGAATATATGGTCCCGGAGATTGCTAACAGTAAAAATTTCTACTAATACAGTTTTTTTGTCTATTTTCAGGGTCAAATGGAACTGAAAGAAACAATGCAAATGTGGAAACAGAAGGGAAACATCATGGCCTACTTCAAACCAACGGAAGAAGTTAAACCTAAAGATTTCCTTTCCAAGTTTTTCTCCTCAAATGAATGAACTATGCTAATTAGGTAGTTGTAAATAGCAGCATAAGATATTATTTATATGGAATAGAGAATTCAGTTTAGATTGTGGTATGATTTTATGAAGCCTTCTTTACCTTGTAGCAAAAACAGTTTTTTTGTTTTTAATTCTTGATTTCTAAGCGAGTCTAGCATTATCGTGTTTAGTGAGTCTCTACACTTATCGTGTTTATTAAGTGTCTACAGATTAGCAAATAGGGAACATTGAAAAAAACAGTTTTTTGTGGAAAAACTAATTTTCCTAGATCGATTTTTCGCCCCCAGAAACTCCCTATAGCAAACAGAAACCTACAAAAATAAAGTGTAGATAAATGTTTGCTATGTTACGAGTTTGCTATGTTACGAGTTTGTGAAGTAGGAAATGGTTGCGATTTGTCTTTTAAGAGTCCCTCCATGCGAGATCGGTCTAAATGGCGAGCATTGGGAGAGGCCTATGTCCAGCAGTGGACTGATACAGGCTGATGATGATGATATGAGTGAGGCCCTTTTTATATGTGTAACATCTTTCCTCTCGTTCCCTGCAATCTGTGGGAGAGATTTCATGAAAAGGGACGGAAGTGTGTAACAGGAAGCGCGCAGTTTTCCGAGAGGTTGGGACCTTATGAGGTACGGAACCCAATTCAAATTGAGATCCTCCTTATTTGCGTGTATGTTATAATCTTAGAGCATTGCAGGCCTCCGTACTGCTCGATGGTTAAAATAGACCCGAGCTTATTGAAGGCACATAAAAACTCATTGAGTAAAATTGCATATTCTGTCATCCACCATTGTGACAATCAATATTGTCATATACAATAGAACCATCGAATTTGTTTACTCGGAGCATAAAAACACGAGGACTTTTCTACAAAAACTTCAACTTTTAGCAGATAATTGAATTGTTAGTAAAACTTGTATAAAGTTGCTGGAAGAAAGAGAAACTGCGATGGCAGGATGCAAGGCCGTGCGCCCGCTGATGTCTACTGATTTCAACGAGGCCCATAGGCGAGTAATAGGGCTGTACAGGGCCTTCTATCGGTACATACCATACATAGGTAAGTTGTTTTTATTCCTATAAATGGCTGCAATGAGCCTTGTCTCGGAAAAAAGGATTGCTATTGGCTAGACAAATAGGTAGGTACCTAAATAGCTGTACGTACCTACTCAAAAATGTTAAATTTTTGAGGCTCGTACCACCAGCTCTGTGCGAACTCCAACAGACCGGACGCCTTCAGTGTAAGCTTCAATGTCTTTTCGTCCGTCCGTCCGTTTTGCCATATGCCATTTTATACGAAACTATTAAACGCACAAACTTGATAGAATAACTGGCTTGTGGAACAGGAAAAACTAAGTTTAACCAAGGTTGAATTCTATTTATGAAAATGATGAAGAGATTTTAAGATACGTAGTTACGTAGGGGCATTAATAGTAGATTAGTAGCCAAGGGCTGTGCGCTCGTGCGCCCTATAGTTCGAGGGTGCCATTGATGCTTACACCCGAGCTAACTACTCTGCTTTACATCTCGATTGTGAGGTAAGTAGAAAAAAACCGGCATTACAAGAATAAAACATTTAATAAAAATGGAATAAATGCACCAAAAACTAGATGGCTGCAGCTTTTTTGATAGCTCACTAAAGTATGTTAAGAATACAGTCTCAGATAAAGACTTTACTCTTTTTTCTTTTCGCCACTTCATGAACTCGTCGTAAGTTTTCAAATATCTCTCTTTAGAACTTTCAGGCAAAATATTGTTAATTGCTGCTTCAGCTTCCATTTTCATTGAATTGGGAGTGCAGCTTATATCTTCATCACTTGCAGAACTCATGTTTTTTTCCTAATTAGCACGTAATTATTAAAAAATCCCAAAAACAAACAATATTTAAACTAAAAGTTTTCTATTCCCGCCTTTTTTCATCATTTTTTAAATTATTTTTTTCAAAAACTAAATTGAGCTTCGCCGTTCGATATTTAAAATTGATGACTATTATACTCATACGAAGACAAGGCTGAATAGCGAAGCGACCTCTTTTGTCATTGGGCTGAAGGCATGATGTCTATTGCCAGTATGATTATTTATTTATTTATTATTATTTATTTATTAAGAAACAAGTACAACACCATAACAGAAATCCAAAGCGATGTTGCATGCACACAATTATATAACAATAAAAAATAAAAACAACCAAGCTTAGAATAAGTAGGTAACGCCTACCGAGGATAGACATACAATAATAACTAACACTAACTACTTGCATTAAATATTCTCTAAAACAAGCTGCGCCATTTCCATGAGCTTCGGCAAGCTATGACAAAAAAATTCAACATTGTTCTCTGAGAGAATATTAACTAAACGGATGGCGTGTGACATTGGGGCAAATTTGAGCAAGTTAGTTCTAGATGTTGGCTGACTGAGCATAGCGGGGCGGCGGCGCGCGCCCACGTACTCGTCGGGCGCGCGCAGCCGCAGCGCCGCGAGCACCTCCTCGTGATGCACGAGCCCGCGCAACACTCGCACCACGTACTTGACCAGCGCCACATCCCTCCTCACCGACAGTCGACAGTACCCGACCATACCCAATACAAACAAACTCGGGTACATCAGAGGGTAGTAAGGGTATACCCCGTACTCCTTCAGGTACAAAAAGCGTGCAAACTTATTTTGTATTTTCTCAATCATTAGCCTGTACTTGGCTTCGTGGGGATTCCATATTAAGGCATTCGTTTCTAAATGGCTCCGCACCAATGCATTGTACAGAGTCTTTACAATAAAAGTATTCCTGAAGTTCGTACTTTGCCTCAGAATAAAACCCATACTTCTGAAGGACTTGGCGCATACGTTAATGATGTGTTGGCGAAACGTTAAATCTGGTACCATTTCAAGGCCTAGGTCACGCACTCGCGTCGCTCGCGGCAGCATCTCGCCCGCGACCTCATACAGATGCCGCAGCGGCACGCGCGTGCGACTGTAGCAGAGATGATGATGGATGAGTTAGATGGTTAGATGCACGCGAACTTTTTTAAAGAGTGAAGTTTTTTTTTTATTACTTACCGCCCTAAGGCTTTTCTAGCTACATTATTACCCTAGAGCGCTAATTGGTCACCTACAAGCCCCATTTGGGGGTAATAAGGACCTACTTACCGAATATGAGAGATGTAAAGGGTGTTTAATTTATCAGGAGTTATAAGGGGTTGTTAAGTATTTAGGAGTTGTAGGTTTTTATGTGTTGTATGGATTTGACTAGAGTTTTAGTGGTATAGCCGTTTGGAGATTAAAGAGGTTTGTCTACTAATCCGAGTTCCTCTAGTAATATTACCTATTTATCTTTTCATTCTTTTTCAGTAAAATATTACGATATTCCGAAAAACGAACAAGACATTCGCTGCAAGATTCGAGAATACTTCTATAGAAATGCCTGTGTTACTGATATCAGAGTTATCGACATGCTGGTTATGAAGGTTGGAGTTTAATCCGGTTACCAACATTATGCATTCTTATTGCTTTAAAAAAGGAACTCCCGTAGGTCTTAGTCTCTTAGAAAATTTAACGTTCTAAATTAGTTTTCACACCACCTGCTCGACAATGTCCAATTACATATCATACAACCTCAACGTACCTAAAGTAAAACATTATCTCCCAAGGGATATAAAGTTCTATGAAACTCCCTAGGGAATAAAGTGATTTGAATTTGGAACGGCAAATTCGTGTGGAAACTTGTGGAAAACTATGTAAAAATGCCCATATGGTACTGTAAAGAGGTTTGTTCCAAAATCGAACTGGGCACCATAAGCAGGACTCAAAGAAAAGAGAAAAAGGTACTTTTACAGAGAACACAGACTGTGATTTTGTATTGTCTCGCAGATGGTGTGAAAAGTAGAGTATGCTCCTCTGGAATAAAGCCTGTCTTCGTCTTTGGCAGCTTCAACCCCTCGCTTCACTCGGGACTCTATATAACTCCCTCGCTACGAGTCCCTCGTTACGCTCAGGGTTCAATATGCCGCCCGCGACGTAAGACACTGCTTTATTTCCATAGTGCATAATCTACTATTATTATCAAAGTTTTTCGGGGCGGGAATTGAACCCGCGTCTAACATTTGTGTTTCGCCCTACGTTCGTTTACACAGCATGGGTCAGTTCCTTAGGGTCAGGCTTATAGGTGTAGTATCGGGTAGAGTCCGTCATCACCAAAGTTAGCCATTACCTGACGTTGTTTCGATACACTACAAATTATTGTCAATTTGCTAGGGTTACATGGAATATAAAGAAGTTGACCACATGTGGCAGCAGAAAGGCCATGTCATCGCGCACTGGAAGCCAAGCGCTGAAATTAAACCCCAAGACTTTATTGGCAAGTTCCTAGCTGGTATCGACTAAAATAAAGAGTCGAGAAATAAAATAAATTAAATAATTCAATATTTTATTGATCACTTTCTTTCCAAATCACATGCCTTATCGAAGGCCATTGTAAACAGGTTATTTTTAAATTAAATGTTCACCTATTTTTGAAAAATTCATAGTTTATCTCATTCATAGAAAACATCATTTATTTATCAAAGTTTTGTTTTGATAATCACTTCGTGCATATTTCATTTAGATATTTTTCTCGCGAGTTCTTTACACTATAATACGTATAAATGATTATAACGTTAGATTAACTTTTCAACCTAGTGAGGGTAGTGCGACATTGTAAAATATATTTCTGTAACTCAAATAAAACAGAGTTTTTGGGTAATTTTTTTTCACAACCATTAGTACTCGTATCTTATATTTGTGTATCAATAGTCACTTAATACAGGTTAGCGCAAAAATGTCACTTCAGAGATTGTCTATAGAGTTTCTTCGAGACGTGTGGAATATTCGAATTGTGCGACCATACTGTGACGAACGGGATATCTTCAACGAAATTCACGTCGTGTTTTTATCACACATTATTGATTCCTCAAAAACATTGAAACAACTGTTCGGCATGCTCGAGGAGACGGCCCATTTATTGTGGTATATTTTGCATTTGTTTATTAAACAAGTATCAATAATAATATGACGCGAGGACATTGAGGTAATATATGTACCTACATATTACCTCAACGAGAGAGGACGCATTTTTTAAAAATTATTGGCAATTTCTGTAGTGGCATTTCTTTACGTCACGCTGAGGTAAACACTGGATGGCATAAGTTAAACTATCTCTGGGTAGAGCATCTTTTTCTTACAAGTTCAAGCTTGGTAGCCAACTTCATTCGAAGTTGGCTTGCCTTACAAATGAATACGTTTCTCACGTTTAATTATCTTGAATGCAGTTGATTATGGTAGGGCCTAAGCTAAACTTAATCTAAAAACAACTTATTCCCATTTTCAGCAATGATTTTTAAGATACATCATGTCAAATGGGACGATTTATGAAAAACAGAAATACTTGATATGCTTTAAGTGTCCCGTAAGCGTTAGAAGTCTCATAAGTGGCTGGTGAAAATGAGAATCAGGATTGCGGTGGAAAAAAATAATAAGCACAATTTACAAAATAAGTAGGTGCTTAAAAGCAAAACAGACCGCTACATGGTCAATCTATTTACCTACCATTTTTTACTTCTTACCAGAGGCCAGCACTACCTCATACGAAAACGAACGAACTTCTTACCTTATAAAAATCTCTTTTGGTATTGTCTTTGGAAGGTAAGTTTAAACCAGCAAGTACCTATGTAGTATTTTACAAAAATATTCGTTGCTAGATATATCGTTTTTAATAAAATATGTATATGCTGGTTAGGTCTAATTTAAAACTACACTATATTATGGTTAGCTTTAAAAATAACATCTATTTACACCTTGCTAAAACAGCTTAACGAATATACATATCGGTACCTACTTCGCAAGAAAGTATAGATATATACATTATAAGTACGTAAGTATGTACGTATTAAGCTAAGGCCAAACCAACGCGTTCAGGCCGCGTCCTCAGTGGCGTGCACAGTGGCGATCAATAAATAAATAAATAAATAATGCTGGACAGTTCACACAATGTTATCTAGCCCCAAGCTAAGCAGAGCTTGTGTTATGGGTACTAAGATAACTGATATACTTAATACAAAATATTACATTACATAGATAGATATTTTTTATAATACATAGAAAATACTCAGAACACCCTGAACAAATATCTGCGATCGCACAAATATTTGTTCCGAGGCAGGAATCGAACCCGCAACCTCCTGCGTCACAGGCCAAGCTTCACCCGCCGCGCCACAGAGGTTAGACAATGGATCGCCACAGTGCACGCCACCGCGGACGCAGGCTGAACGCGTTGGTTTGGCCTTAGCTTAAGTTGTTTCATAATTTATTACAAGATTACCTCCAATTATCTTGGCGTAGACTTTACACACTGCGTAGCAGGTTCTACGTCGTAGAACACGTAGACCTACGATATATAATCTCGAACATGGCCGTCTTCTTTCTCGTACTGCGATATTTAAACTATTATCCTAGACAGGCTCGTACATTCCATAAACCATCTTTCAAGAATTGATCCACTGAATCGAATTTTCTAAATCAAGTAAGTTCTTTTGCAAAAATAACAATCTCTTCGCTAACAATAAGGCTTTCCCACGATGGTGTAACCAAAGAGGCCCATTTGAGGTTCTGCCTACCCTACCCTTTCGGGGAAAAAGGCGTGTGTCTATGTATGTATGTATGAAGGTCAGACTAAAGCTAAGCCCAAACCAACGCGATCAGCCCGCGTCCGCGGTGGCGTGCACTGTGGCGATCAATGGTACGACAATGGATCACCATCGTGCACGCCACCCCGGACGCAGGCTGAACGCGTTGGTTTGACCTTAGCTTAACTGTTGCAGTTAAGTATATGTACGTTACGAGCCTATGTTACAATTTTCTTGGACAGCCAAGAAGCAGTTGACCAAATTTGTTTAAACTAATTCCCAATAGGTCAGAGCTATATCATCCAGGGTCTTACAACAGCATTTTCACGAATTCTGTAACAAGATGAAAATAAAATTAGATCCAAGGTTGAATAAGTCGTTTCCGTGAGGTCGTTTTTTTCTCTCTCGACTACAAGAATCTGCCAATATTTCAGTTTTTTTGACACTTTTCCACAGTTAATATTTGCATGGCATTTCAAGTGTTTAAAATATGCTAAATATACCATGATTGTTTCAAAAGTTGTACACTTTTGAAACTATCATGGTTATGTACTACTTTTCACTAGAAACGGGATAAATCAAAACTCAAAAATCATGGTAAATATCCCGGTTCTAGTGAAAAGTTTATGCTAAAGTAGTTTTATGCCAACCCATAAACAGTGATCAGGCACGCTGACGTACTTTTTCTTCATATAATTATTTTTCTCTTAATTTTCATATCGTATCGCATTATTAATATTATTACTAAGTGTTTCTTCAAAATCTTGTTTGTTATAGTAGTAGAGCTTTTTTGGAAAAGAGTTTGTTCGGAGAAACTCTACCACTGTGTACTATATTATAGATACTAGATATCCTTAAGCCGCGTACGGACTGCGCGTTCCAATGTACGCGTAATCCAGGTACGCTATTAACACGCGTACAAATGGATACGCGTAGAGCACCTGTATGGACTGCGGTGAGTCTGAACGCGAGGTGAATCGATCCATTCCAATTCGCGCGTCGGTCAGTATTGCGTGCAATTGTCATTATTTAAAGTCGGCGGGAACGCGTGATTTGCCGTCCAAATAGAGCGTACACGTCCCCTTTGACGCGCATCAAAAAACCGACTGCCGATGGATCGTCGCGAGCCCGACTAGCGCGACACGCGTAGTCTAAATGTGTACGCGTGGCTGCAGGTACGGACCGCGCGTTCCTGTGTACGCGTTTCCGAATACGCGTAAACTGGAACGCGCAGTCCGTACGTGGATTAATTATTATTATTAACATTTTACTTGCTAAAGGCAGAGGTACCGCTTATCATCAGGTGGAACATCAGCTTGGTCCGTCATTCATTCATACAACAATGTATGCGCACTCACACACCTTCGTAGTCGATCCTTCCGTCGTGGTCGATGTCCCCGAGCGCCAGCACCTGGTTGAGCTGTGCGTCCGTGACTGGCTCCCCGATCATCTCCAGCGCCGAGCGGAGCTCGTCCCGGGTTATGTAGCCGTTGTCGTCGCGGTCGAACACCCTGCAATTTATCAAACAGTTTGCAATCAATTGGGCATTTTTTCTTGAAACAAAAGAACATAAGACTACTACATTAAGTATTTAGTAGATTTAGTGGTACTAGAGCTTTTTTGTGAAAGAGTTCTTCCGGGGAACTACTACCACCATACCTATTTCTTCCCAAAGCAGTAGTGCTCGCATTGCTGTGATCCGGTTTGTAGGGTATGGGTGGGTGCATGGTGCATGCATGGTTGGTATGCATTGTTAAAGGCAGAGGTTACCGCTTAACATCAGGTAGCCAACCTTCTTGCTCCGTCATTCACGCAGTAAACAAGTAATTAATTTTGTAAAAATTAAAAAAACCCCCAACGCAATGAAACGGCTGAACCGATTTTGATCAAACAAAGCTAAGAACACTCGCGACAAATACACCTTTCAAACAAAAAAAAAACGAAATCGGTTCATCCGTTCGGGAGCTACGATGGGACAGACAGACACACACACACAGACACGTCAAACTTATAACACCCCTTCGATTTTCGTTGGGGGTTAAAAGTAAATAAAAAAAACAAACGTAGGTCTCTTTCAAGACGCGTTGCTGAGCCCGTAATATCAATAGCAGTTTCACCTTTGATTCTAAGTTTAAACTATTTCTGTCAATGGAAGGAAATGGTTTAAACTGTCAATTAAAGATTAAACTGCTATTGATATTACGGGCCTTATGGGGGAGACCTTTGCTTTTACCAAGGGGAGACCTTTGCCCAGCAGTGGGATACAGCATGTTTATCGTAAATAATCATGGTAAATAAGTATGTGATAATTAAATGCTTACTTAAAAGCTGCGAGTAGATCCTTCGTTATCTCCTCCTCTGAGTCGCCACCGATATTACTAACGTCCATCCCTTGCAGCGCTTGTATCTTCGTCACCCACTGCATGAAGTCGTTCTCGTCTATTAGGCCGTTACCTGCAAATAAATAAAATGCTAAGCTGTAGTCAACATTATAAGATACAATCGTCCTTAACCAACTAGGTGAATATGGATGCTTCTCCAAAAAATCTCACGCAGTGCAGTTCTCTATAAAAGTTATAGAAAATAACTCTATATATGTATGCTACTCCGGGATCCGATAGTCACGAGGTTAAACACCAAACGACGTCATCAACAATGAGAATTGAGACAGCCTGTGCTTGCTACTAGTATAGAGTGCGACCAACTCCCGAAGGTAACAAACAAGCAGACCGCCCGCCTGATGTAAACCAGTCACCGCCGCCTGTGGACATCTGCAACACCCACGGTATTGCAAACGCACTGCCTACCATTAGGAGCCCTATTGATATTTCTCTTGAATTTACCCATATTGTAGCCCTGTGGGAAGACATCCAACGGGATGATTTACCTACATGTCCGATCCGATAAAACCATTGGGTATCTACAAAACTAAGAAATTTTAGAACCCGTCTATATCAAGTTTCATCAAGATTAGTTGAAAAATACAACCTGTACGCGAGTACCAACATACATACATACATACATTGGTACATACATCCGGACAGATGAAACAAACTTTGCCAGCTGTTGCAAGAACGCTTCGCTCGCTCGGTGAATGACGGAAAAGAAAACCAATAAAGTTTTCAGTCCATTCACAATTCATTTCAGTTTTTTGGTCAACTTGTCTGTGTGAGTGGGTGGTACTATTAGTTACTCTTTGTTATGAGCGTAGTTTTCGTCTTCACCTGTATCGTGGGCCGAGTTCTGTCCGAACTCCTTTATTTGTCTGAGGCTGATTGTAAAATGGCGTGCAGCGTGCTAGGGTGGCTTCCGGTACAGAATAAATACTATATAGTAAACTTTCAGGCTGTGGCACATCGCGGACAAGAAAGAGCTGTTCGCTAAGATCAGCTGCCTTCGGTTTTGAAAAGCGTTTTCTCTGTCGCACTTCAAACTTTTCTGGATAACGCGTGATGCAGCAACTATAGAACATGATTCTGGATAACGCGTGATGCAGCAACTATAGAACATGATTCTGGATAACGCGTGATGCAGCAACTATAGAACATGATTCTGGATAACGCGTGATGCAGCAACTATAGAACATGATTCTGGATAACGCGTGATGCAGCAACTATAGAACATGATTCTGGATAACGCGTGATGCAGCAACTATAGAACATGATTCTGGATAACGCGTGATGCAGCAACTATAGAACATGATTCTGGATAACGCGTGATGCAGCAACTATAGAACATGATTCTGGATAACGCGTGATGCAGCAACTATAGAACATGATTCTACATAACGCGTGATGCAGCAACTATAGAATATGATTCTGGATAACGCGTGATGCAGCAACTATAGAACATGATTCTGGATAACGCGTGATGCAGCAACTATAGAACATGATTCTGGATAACGCGTGATGCAGCAACTATAGAACATGATTCTGGATAACGCGTGATGCAGCAACTATAGAACATGATTCTGGATAACGCGTGATGCAGCAACTATAGAACATGATTCTGGATAACGCGTGATGCAGCAACTATAGAACATGATTCTGGATAACGCGTGATGCAGCAACTATAGAACATGATTCTACATAACGCGTGATGCAGCAACTATAGAACATGATTCTGGATAACGCGTGATGCAGCAACTATAGAACATGATTCTGGATAACGCGTGATGCAGCAACTATAGAACATGATTCTGGATAACGCGTGATGCAGCAACTATAGAATATGATTCTGGATAACGCGTGATGCAGCAACTATAGAACATGATTCTGGATAACGCGTGATGCAGCAACTATAGAACATGATTCTGGATAACGCGTGATGCAGCAACTATAGAACATGATTCTGGATAACGCGTGATGCAGCAACTATAGAACATGATTCTGGATAACGCGTGATGCAGCAACTATAGAACATGATTCTGGATAACGCGTGATGCAGCAACTATCTATAGAACATGATTCTGGATAACGCGTGATGCAGCAACTATAGAACATGATTCGTTCGATGATGACCGTTTCTTTACCTAACTTTTACTACTAGTAGTACCTAGAGCTTTTTTGTGAAAGAGTTCGTCCGGGGAGGTACTACCATCAACCTATTTCTTCCGCAAAGCAGTAGTGCTCGCTGTGTTCCGGTTTGAAGGGTATGGTTGCCGGTGAAATTATAGGTACACGAGACTTTTCATCTTTGTCTCAGGGTGGCGGCGCAGTGCAATGCCACATAGGGTGCGTGCTAGGTGGACGTGACCTATGAGGTTATGAGGTTACCGCTGATGTTAACATCAGGTAAGCCATTTGCTTGAAGAAGTAAAAAAAAACACTTGCTCTTGTTTTGTTGTGCCATAGGAACATTCGCCAACCACGTACTACATCCGGTCCGGAAGGCCTGAGAGCTCAAGGCCGCCTTTCATTGCTACTCTGACTTACAGCCTACCATAAAGACGGTTATGGCCAGTAGCATTTAATTTGAAACAACAATAATGATTTACCTTTAGGCTTTAATGGGAAAGCGCCATAAAGAAACAAGGTTGTTCTCTTAACTGTCAACTTTATAAATTACTACCACCGTTTGTTGCCGTGGTCCAACCGCGTGGTTCTACCAGTAGAACCACGGGTATTTTCTGTTACCCGTGGTTACATACGGGGAAAGTAGTGAGTTTCAGTCGGTAGTGGTCGTATAAATCGTAAGTAAGTATCATCTATCATTTATAACAACGCGACAAATATCCAAGCAAAATACTCAATATACAAGCTTTCTAGTTTCACACAAGACGCGAACGAAATAAGGTAAAAAAATATGTTTACTTTTGTAGGTGCAACTCATTCAATCCATGTAAAACAAAGCTTACGCAGTGCGTTGTAGATACCTACTTTTAAAGATCTTACTTACTTATTTAAGAGATACATATCATGCATATGCATTGAATGAGTGCCTACCTAGTTTACTACAAATAATGTACAATATTAAGTACCTATATACTTACTAGACCGACTTACTTGTATATTTAATGTACAATTAGATAAATCTTTTTCTCATGTAAGTGACATAATCTGTCTTTTTGAGAATTAACTTTAAACCGAAGTAGAATTGGTGTGGCGCGTGAAGCCCGAGTAGGTATGAGAAAATTGCTCATACGCTCACTCGCGGTCTAGTGGGATTATTGACAACTATTTACAACGTTAAATCATTAAATAAAACAGAGTTTTATGATAAAATGACAAAGATACGATGTGCCTTTTAAGCAATTTTCCTTCCATTATGAAAGCAGCTAAAAACGGGAAAAACAGCCTGGTGCCACTGTTTCTGCGGTTAGCGGAGAAGTTAAAAGATAAAACACAGGACACATAGAATCACAACACACGTAGGTAACAAAATTCAAGTTTTAAAGTTCGGAAGTGTAAAAAGTGGCGCGGCAAAAAACAGCGACGACGGTTTGTATACAAAACCGCCCGATAACACTTCTCTTCACTTCAGATTTCAGTGGTAGTGGCGGAAGGCCTCCAATAGGCCACCTCCTACTACTGTATCCGTACCTTTAAAAAGACAATGCATAGCCTACCCTAACGCGTATAGCACCTGAATTTATAACGCCTGTTTTCTGGGGGAGCAGAGGCGGGTAGAGTGCCGTATTTTTCTGAAGTTAAATGCTCTACAGTAGATTCTGCCCCTAAGTAGGTCGGGGTATACAACAAAGACTATAAAATAGGGTTCCGTGAATTCGGTCTATTATGGCTTTTCTAGATAGGAGCAATAACGTGCGATAACATCAGGAACAGATTTCTGAAGAGCATCAAGCACGCGACGCGTTAATTCAATGAGGTAGCGGCCACTACCTCGCCACCCACAGCTCTATGGCTGCATTTACATAGCTTTATCATTGCTAGATCGAATCTGTGGGCAGTCGGCGGCAATCTGCTTTATACATGAATGCCACTTATCTTCCATCATACCCGCTAATCTGTTGATCCAATCAACACTAGGTACCTAATGAGTTAAGCCGCTGGCATATGTTATAGAGTTCCTTCCCTGGGCGATAAAATTTGTCGGAAGCAGATTCTAAATAGATACAAAGCGTTTTAAACGGTTTTGTTGAGTTTGCCGTGTTTGTTTTTTGGGTCAACAAACCTAGTTTTTGAAATTTTACCCCTTTCCTGTTGACCGATTGATGTGAAATTTGGACACACCTTATAGTTCTGATGACAATACAATTAAGTATGTGTATTCCATAGACGTAGAATTTTCGCTACGCTGTGTATTCAGTATCATTGTAAATCCAAGATGGCCGCCGCCAAAAAATGGCGGATTATACTTGGATTATAGGTATATATTTTTTCAACCCCCTTAATTTGGGCATCAAATGAAAGGGCTTGACTAGTAGAACCATAAAACCACATAACTATTTAGTACACCATAACAAGAACAAATCCAAGATTGCCACCACCACATAATAGCGGTTTTTTTAGGATTAGGTATTTATTTAGTTAGATTAAGATTGCAACAAACTGACAGGAAAGAAACCTTGTAATGATGCGACACTAAATGAACAAAATAGAATGAGAAATATTAAGTAACTTAATAAAAACTAAAAACTTGATAATAAGTAGGTAAAAATTGTTTTTAGTTAAACTGTTTTATTGATATGAAAGATAATAAAAACGTAGATTATTTACTTACTAAAAGTAAAAAAAAAATAGTTAGGTCCTAGGTACCAGTCATCATACCAACTCTCCTCATCAATCAGCCATTGATCAGTCACAAAATTCAAATCGTGGGCGTGTGAAATTTATTACGGTTCAAAAGGCCAGCCATTGTTAAGATCGAACAAAAACAAAAGTTTATTATATGGGCTCTTAAAATTTTTAACTACTTATATTTTATTTTCATTAATTGTTGTTATAGCAGTTACAATAGTAATGATCACTTTTAGAAAATAGCTCAAGAGATACGGTCGGTCAAAACGCTGACTTTGACGCCTCTAATGACTTTTTTCCCATTACTTTTGTAAATAAAAATATAACCTTAGGTACTCTATCTCAATGAGCTCTAAATACAGCTTTTTTTTTCTCCAAAGCAATTTCATTCACTTTCTTGAATTAGTTACAGCGACACAGATGATTAATAGTCCATCATAGCAAACTACCGCTAAATCACCATAAATATAAACCATATCCAGATATAAAAAAGAGTAATGTAGGGCGCTGACGTCAATGGCGACTTATCCATGCCCTGCCATGCCACTATGTAATTAAGATTTATGAGCAAAGCCCTGTTAATCGCATAGCTTTACATTTTTCACACAACAATGTAGGTAGGTATGTTGGTAACAATGACTTACAGATAGTGGTTTGACTTTGAATAATGCTTTTATGAGTAGATATGAAGCAAAAACGCAATCTACAGAAAACGAAATAGGAAGATCGTCAAAATAGAAGGTAGATGTAGAGCCAAATGGAATATTTTATGGTTAAATCAACGCTTTTCTCTTTACATCACATCACCATTGCAGCACCAGAGGGCGACCACGAAAGAAACATAGAAACGAGAGACGAAACCATTTCAAAATCCTAGGACCCCCTGTGCCGTGAGTATCAGGAACTACGAGTACCATGCTATCACCACACCCAGACCCGGAACAAATATTTGCAGATCATAGAAACATTTGTTCCGCAGCGGGAATCGATCCTGCAACCATTCGCATCTCCACCAGCTACTCGCCCGCCGCGCCACAGAGGTCATCGAATTAGGTAGCTACTATGGTATGTAGGTACGTAAATATAAAGTAATAACAAGAACCTAGAATAGTGCACCAAGATAGGTACCTAGATAGTGTAGGTAGTAGGCAGTAGTGATGGGCAGTAGGCAGTAAAATAAATTGTTATGACAGTAACAAGCAAAAGTTAGCGTACAAGCTATTTAAACCAGCATTGTTACACACATAATGAAATGAAACCGTAGATCTGTGAAACGTAGGTCAGCGTAAACAAGATTTAATTATAACTTGCTGATGAGATGCTGTTTCCGCTCTCTGTACCGATATTTGAACCAATTATAAAGCCGCACAATATTTCAATGCTTTGTGAACGGAAAACCATTTTAGCTACATAATAAAAACACGTGTTTTTTTAGTCATGAATTCAAACTGAAGTGGATAGCACAGCTCCATGTCGGTTACGTTTTTTACGCGCTATTTCCAACGATGGGCTGAGTAAAAAACATTTTACCTTGCACATTTTACAAAATAGGATGACACTGAAGTTGGACAGGGATTAGAGAACTTAGACATACTTAACTAGTAACCTCTGTGACCTCTGTGGCGCGGCGGGTGAAGCTTGGCCTGCGACGCAGGAGGTTGCGGGTTCGATTCCCGCCTCAGAACAAATATTTGTGTGATCGCGGATATTTGTTCAGGGTGTTCTGGGTATTTTATATGTATAATAAAAAATATCTATCTATGTAATATATTGTATTAATTAACTATATCAGTTATCTAGTACCCATAACACAAGCTCTGCTTAGCTTGGGGCTAGATAATGTTGTGTGAACTGTCCAGCATTATTTATTATTTATTTATTTAATTGGCCCCGAACGTGACCTAAGTTTATCGATAAATTGGGGGACCTCTTGGACCCCCGTAGCTCAAAAACCCATGTACCGATCAAGCACATGTTCGTACTTAAAAATTATATTCAGATAACCTACCTACCTAAGAAGTTTCATCAAGATTGGATCATAGTTCTGCAGTTATCGTTGGACAAACATACATACAAACGCCTGTCCGAGAGCTTGCTTCGCTCGGCCAATTAATATCCCACTATTTTCAACGCTTTGCAGAAACTTGTCATTTTGCTCTTGAGGACATCTCACGATTGTTTACATACGTACCATAACCTGAGTCTAATTTGGCAACTAACAGAATTGGAAGTGGTTGAACGAGAAACTATTAGCTTGATTTTGTCGTTGGTCTTGGCAACGAAGCAGTAAAATACCCCGGCCGGTGAGAAGGTCAGGAAAAGATGTTTACTCGCGACCTTACTGGGATATTGTAAACGCCTTGACCGCTACCAAATGTAGAAGATCCGGGCAGACTGAGATATATGATTTATCCTAGAAGATTTCGAAGAGAATCCGCTATTTACGGGGGAGCAAGGAATATTTCCATGAAAAGGTTCGGATCGCCAGCAGATTCGTTCAATTTTCAACAGGTATGAGCTGGGTGGGCCTGAATTTGAATTACCGAGGCAATAAAGTGTTGTTATACCGAAGGATGGAAAATGTGAATAAACTGAGGAAAGTAAAGTTCGATAAGAACGACCTTCAGGTTTTCATGGTGAACGTTTTATCGACTATCAGTCTGAACATTCTCGCAGGAGCATGCTAACCGCGACTTAAGTCAGCACAAAAATAAACATTTAAGGTGATTAGTCACCCCAAATTATATCACTATCTAACTCATTAAAGTTCAGGTAAGTAAGAAAGGGACCGAATAGAGCACGTGAAACAAAGTGAGTGAAAAACACAAAAAACCGCGCAAGTCTCAAGTTAATGAGTATTTCCAAAAAAAATAATATGTTTTATAAACTTATATATTCCTTTAATTGAAAGAATCATTAAAATCGCGTCAGGCGTTTGGAAGCAGTAGGATTTTTTTGCGTAAATCATAGGAAGCTTTGGATTTTTTCCCTGTCAAAAGTACTAATTAGTTTTAAAAATACATAAATAAATCCAATAGACGTCCATTATATATTTTTATAATATTTGGAAAATCCGTTTGCGAGAAGTAGGCTTTCAAAGGCAGGTCTTTATTGCAGTTTGGGGTCTAAACGGTTAATTTTCTTTCCCCGTAGTCCACTGCACTAGTTAGGGACCACGGGTAATTTGAATTATAGGCCCACTGTATAAGAGTGCGGCCACTGGTTATTTCATTAGCTTTGAGCTAATCATACGCTTTTTATTTGTGCTGGCTCCCGGCCTATTATTGAGACATTGCGCGCCACAACGAGACTCGATAAATAGCAATGAGTACTTGAATGGTGGGCGACAGAAGGGCCCTTTGATGTTTTATCGATATCAGGGCCAAGTAAGTTATCAAAGTTGTGCAATGTCTCATTCCGATACGGTACCGTCCATCAGCTACTTGATGTAGGTAGGTATTTGGGGATTAATGTATGTAGAAGAAGCCATTAATTTATCTACATCTTATGCGTTACTAATGAAGAGCTCTAGACAGACACTGACACGTTTTTATTGACGGCTACGCTCAGTATTCATTGACTAATGCTACGCTTATTACATCTGCGTCAAAGGCATTGGAGGTTACGTGTAGGTACTAATTTTAACAGACTTCAAAAAAAAGGAGGAGGTTCTCAATTCGTGTGTTTTTTTATAGTGATCTATCGTCAAACTCCGTAACAAACAGAGCGAGTTATAGATATCTTCTTTTTTTTTATACTACTTGATGACGGAACAAGCAGATGGCCCACCTGATGTTAAGCGGTAACCTCTGCCTATGTACAGTGCATTACCTCATAGGTCACGTTTACTTTTTACATTACTTCAAACCGGAACACAGCAATGCGAGCACTACTGCTTTGCGGCAGAAATAGGTATGGTGGTAGTACTTCCCCGGACGAACTCTTTCACAAAAAAGCTCTACTACTACTAAAATTGCGGTAACTTTTAGATATTCTGGGGCCTTCGTCACATGACTTGACACGAACATTCGTATTGGCCTTTATGTGGCCACGTTCTTCGCCCAAAGATTTGCCGGGACATCACGGCGTGAATCTTAGACCGATTAATGTGGCCCTATAGCATATTTTGTTGGTTCACAAATTATGTAAGGTGGACTCACCAGTTTTACTGGCATCTTTGATGAGTTCGTCGATGAGTTCGTCGCTGACCTCGATGCCTAGATTCCTCAGCATGAACTGTAGCTCTGCCGGCGTGACGTGCCCATCGCTGTCCCGATCCAGCAGACCGAAAGCTGTGCGGAGATCTGTAACAAATTAATATTAATCTTAATAAGTCTGCGCCAACACTTAGGCAGAAATTTTAATAACTACAAAAAAAACGCGTCGGCCCCGCACAAAAAAGCGATTTTAATTGAATATCTCGTAAAATATAGTTAATTTTAGAAAAGCCTCACAGTTTGTATTTATGTAACTTTTGATCCAATATTCAAACAATCGAAACAATAAGAAACAATCGAATCTAGGCAAAAGTTAGAGCTAACTTTGTGGTTTTTTTATCTATCGAGAAAATATTGTCCTATCGTGGTTTTGACACAGTGATCCCTCGGAAATTAATGCATATTTTTAATCTGAATATTGTTCTCAGTTAAAAATATTGTCCTATCGTGGTTTTGACACAGTGATCCCTCGGAAATTAATGCATATTTTTAATCTGAATATTGTTCTCAGTTAAAAATATTGTCCTATCGTGGTTTTGACACAGTGATCCCTCGGAAATTAATGCATATTTTTAATCTGAATATTGTTCTCAGTTAAAAATATTGTCCTATCGTGGTTTTGACACAGTGATCCCTCGGAAATTAATGCATATTTTTAATCTGAATATTGTTCTCAGTTAAAAATCGAATGCCCCCTTAAGAGACTAACTAAGCTTGAGAGACCGCAAACTAAACATTGGTCCAGCAGTAATTTCTAGTAGACCCTGTAAATGAGAAAAGTAATCTTTCTTAATCTCGTGAAATTAATGATCCCTATAAATTCCCAAACTGTAATTCCAGTCTTCACTAAAACAGAAACTTTTATTATGTGGCGGATTAAGAGTATCCGAGGCCCTAAGCACAGAGCCTGTGTAGGCCCTCTATTGCTTAAATGGAAATGGAAGGAATGGAATGGAAGGTAGAAAGTATAAAATGAAAGTTCATCAAAATAGAAAGTGTAGTAGGTATAATTTAAAACTTAAAACATTTTTTTCCTTGCCTTAATCAGAGCTAACTCCGAGATTACATCGTCGAAATTTATCTGACGAAGTATGTCTGCCTCAATACTCATTAATGCTAAAGAATTAAGCTTGTCTGGACGGATTTTTGTTCTTTGCGGGTTTTTTAATCTTTTTAGTTGTGAGAAGGATCGTTCAGCAGAGCAGTTAGTAATCATTAAGCTGTGAAAGATTCTAAACGCCACTTCTATATTTGGGAAAACGCACTAAAAGATAAAGTAATCTTTAATAATCATTTCATATAGATCGGAATGGGTGACCTTTGTTTCTGAAAATTCATATTTTATTCGAACATATTTGTGAAAATGATTAAATTCGCCGAGGAAGTTTTCATTGAAGTCTTCTGGGTAAGATTCTAAGAGCAATTGGATATCTTTTTCATATTCTGAACATGACTTATTTAGATCCGCAAGAAATGAAAACTTTTGTGAAACTTCGTGGTATACAACACCTCTTCTTTGCATTTGAGCATTAAGTGAGTCAATTATTACATTGAAAGTCTCAATGCGGAATTTGTCTCTAGGATTCAAATCAAGTTCCTCTGCATTTCCATCATTTACTTGTTAATTCGTTTAATTGTGGATGAATCTCGATAAAATGTAGGTATAAAATGAAACGCCAGCAGAGGATGGAGGCCCCTGGAGAACAGGGACCCAAGCACGTGCTTGTAGTGCTTATACGTTAATCCGCCACTGATGTAGAGCTACTCTTACTATGATTTAATTCCGTAGTAGAGTGACTTTGAATTCACCCCAAAACTTTTATATCTTTAGACACATAAAATAATACTATACTAGTACTTTAGATATAAACATTAAATGCTGTTTGTTAGTAATCGCATTACTGGACTAGACACATCACTGACATCGCAAGGCTGGACTGATTTGGCAAATTTTTGTAATTGTTACACTAAGTACTAATAAGGTTTTTAGAGAAACGAAAATTGGAAAAGTTGCCTGGATAAGTGGATAATTTGGGAAAAATTTAAGGTGCTTTTTTCTATGGGATTTTTGTATAAACTCAAGACCATTGGACAGAACAATGTCTTTCGGGTCAGCGGTTGAGCGTATTATGATGATATTTGATGTGTAGATGGATTGGCACTGCCTTTATCCCGGCACCACGCATGCGAAGCCGTGGACAAGATCCTAATATAAGATAAAAAGTTAAGTAAGTGGTTAAATTGAATTTGTAAGGGTATGTAAAGTACCTACCGGAGTCCGACCTTCGTTCAGCGTTATTTTTTTGTGTAAAATCACATTTTCCCTAATATGAGATCTACCTAGATCGACTTTTCGCCTCCCAAAAATCCCCATAATAGCAAATTTCATCGAAATCTTTAAAGCCGTGTTGAGATCCCAATTTATTTTATGTATACAACTATATCTCGTTTAATAGATATAGTGTAAGTGGATGTAAGTACTTTTAATCACACAAATTTCATTTCATAATTTAATTAAAACAGTTTTTAAAGTGTACTCACAAAATGCATTATCTTTCTTAGCAGCCATAGCAAATCACCAAAGAAAAATATAATGTGTACTGTGATCAGTATCACTTCGCGACTAAATTAAACTAAATTTATCAGTAAATTTTATCTCTACTATCTATGTGCTTAGTGTAATTTGTGGCTGTAAACATCTCAGCATCATAACTGACAATATAGTCTAAAGATGACTAAAGATTATAGCCATTTACACTATCTTTCTTATCTCAAAGCGAGTGGCTTGAAGCATTGCCGTTGTAAAGGTTTGTACCAACATTCCTTACAATGCCAGTATAAATATCATGTAGATAAAGTCGATACTGTCAAACTTCGACCAAAGTATGTCAAACATCTAGAGTACAATAACACCAGCCTCAGTACTTTGGTGCAACAAACGATGCATTCGAAAATTTGGATTGTCAAGTCAGAGGCCACTGTCATTTGGTACTTGTAGACCTTCGTGCTCCAACGTCGGCCGCATCGTCACTTATCAACAGGTGAGATCGCGGTCAAAAGAGAGTCTATCATAGTAACAAAAAAAAAACTTGTACCGTACAACATTGGTTTGCTCCCATACACTAGTTTTATATACCTATGTTTATTTTTGCTCCATTTAAAACGTGATTGGATACTAAGGTCATCTAGCTAGCAGCTTTATTCTATGAATACTCCTTGGTAGACTATTTATTAGTGATAATGGCTGGGTTATTCATATGCCGTCATTATTAGCACAAATCGTTTTACGGTTCCCGAAATATCCCTGCATCCATTAAATACATAACTAGCCAGCCGTGTACATGACCCGCGAGGAATGTGAATGTCTTGGCTCATTCTTAACCGACTTCACAAAAAGGAGGACATTCTCAATTCGACAGTACCTATTTCAAAATGTTTATAGTTTATGAGTTAATTGAAGTTTTTTTCTTTTGGATACCTTTTATTTTTGTTGAAAAACGCAAGTTTAAATTAATTTCACGTCTATTTTCCCACGATGGTGAAAAGGGGCCCATTGAAACTCTGCCTACCCTTTCGGGGAAAAGGCGTGTGTCTATGTATGTATGTATGTATGAACAGCTAAATGATTACCTCCAACCAACCCGCCTACCAAGCGTGGTGTTTATGGCCTCGTCCAGCAGTGGAGGTTTACAGTCTTGCGATGGTGATGATGATGATTCCAAATGGTTATTTTGAACCCACGATAGGCCTACCGAGTTAATTATACGCACATTTGAAAGCCGTTCTCCAATCCCTTTTGTTTATCACTGAATACCCAGAATGAGTAGTACGAAAATGGCTAATTAATAACGCCATACATTAACCTACGACCTTTAGAAGCAATTTGCGAAAATGTATCGTAATTGTCGTTGATGGAAAATGCGATACCCTGTGTTGATTGACAAATAAACGTAAACAATAGTCAATGCCAGCACACCTACTCTACTGCTTTGGGATCGATACGGCAATCCGACGACATTCAAGGGCAGAAATGCTACTTTGCCTTGTAATAATTTCAACCCTGCAATTGAAATTAAATACGGCGTAGCACCAAAGTTCCTTGCCTTGGGAAAGCCAACCCGATAGTTAATTTTGTAGAGATTGACTTAAGTAAGTTCTACGTAATAGAAACACAAACAAGATTTTGATTAAAAATCATACCCGCAAGCGTCCTCAAGCAAACCAACAACGGAGCTTGAGGGTTCTAAAATGATTAAACTATAATAGATATTCAGGAGCGTAGTCTTCTCAAAGAGCGACTTTCAAAATGAAAATTTATACGAACCCGAGTTTACTAAATAAACACTTTGTCAAAGTAATGATCTAAAGTAATAAACGTTAATATAAATAATCTAACGTCATTATAACCCTCATTTTGAGTTCGTAGACGGCTAAAGATAGCGAATCAACCATTACCCGCCTCATAATCATATTTTAATGCTGAATTTGTTTGTTGATGCGTTCTCTAGAGTTGTTATAAATTGGTGCAATTTGATAGGATCATCATCGCATTTAGCGACGGACGCAGCTGCCGTGATTCAGATCGACAAAACTTATATAATAAACTCGGTGTATTACCGAGTATTCTTCGGTAATACCGAGTATCGGTGTATTCTTGTTCTAGTTGGGTCTATTCAAAGTCAAAAGTATTTTATTCATTGAAATCACAAGGATCATTTAGAATTTTTGACTACCTCTAGGTTCGCCTGCTACGCAGGAGATTGTGGGTTCGATTCCCGCCTCGGAACAAATATTTGCACGATCCGCAGATATTTGTTCAAGGTGTTCTGGGTATTTTCTGAATATAATAATTAAAAAAACTATGTAATGTATTGTATGAAGTATATCAGTTATCTAGTACCCATAACACAAGCTCTGCTTAGCTTGGGGCTAAATAATGTTGTGTGAACTGTCCAGCATTATTTATTTATTTAATTAGATCAGTCAATAAGCCATGTCAGAGGCCCTCGGGCGGCTTGACAAACTCCGACACCAGAGGCCAGCACTACCTCATACAAAACGAAACGAAACGAATTAGATCATCTTATAAAAATGTTAAATTTATTGTCTATTTATTTATTTTAATACCAAACAATAGTGATTTCACAATTAATCACTAAAAATATCTAGACAGGTAACTTTTAAGGTTGTTTAGATGCAAATGCAATTTTCACTCTCCAGCGCCCTCAACGCTACAATCATACATAACTTAGCTGGCTCTGAGAAGGCAAAAACCCCGGCGAAACAGAGTCGTGAGCCAATTTTGTAATTGTAGTCATAAGAAGTGAGATTTTTGAGATTTTAGTTAGAAGAAGTGAGATTTAGACATTGGAATACGGTGTTTTGCAAATTTTACCTCAGGGAAGGTTTTATCGCCAAACATGGGTGGTGCAGCAGGCAAAATCATTTGGAAACTAAGTTTATATTACAAGTTTTTATATAAGGTGGATGCTCCACAGCCGTTTCCTATACAAACTTTGAGGTACCAATGCCAGTGATAGGATAGGTATAATTTCATCACTAGGGTATAATTGTATGTAAAAAAATACAAAATGGGACCCAGTTTTATATGAAATATTGCATTTGAATACTATTAACACAGTGTAAAAACGAGACTGTTTTTTAAATTTGGTTATTGTTATAAATATGGGTACGCTTACCTAGTTGCCATTTCTTCATTAGTGATTACTTAAAATAACACTAGTGATGAAATTATATCTATTCTATCAGCGACATAGGTTCCTCAAAGTTTTGTATCGGAAACAGTTTTGAACTATCCACCTATGGTTACAACTTTGCATGATGATGGGTAAATTGGTGCTACGCCTTGTAGCTTTGACCTTTCTGTACAATATTGATAAAGATCTACTTGATTTTGCGTGGTCGTGTATTAGTTTTGAAACATACATATTATTATCATTTGCTTAAGAGATTATTTATTTTATTTTTTATGGGCATCCAACATAGGTACTATCGCAATAAAATAACAAAATACTTAAGTCACAACCTGCACCCTTATTTAGAAGAGCTTGCGCAAATTAAAAACTCATTATTATAACATATAAAATTATGCACATACACATTTTCATTTAGTTTTAAGTCAACGCCATAATGGATGCCTCACCAATTTAGATGGAAAAGATAAATAATTCACCAAACAAAGAACAACAACAATAATTCATCGACTGACACTTTACGAGTCCTTCCAGTAAAGCGCGCAACATCAAGTAAATGAGATGGGAACTTACTATTGAGCATGGCTTCACTGGGCGCTGGCACGGTCGGCCGCTCATCCACCGGGGACGGCTGCTTCTTCTTACTCTTCTTCTCATCGTCTGTCTGCAAATCCAAACAGGCGTGTTCAGACATACAATATCACCTTACACAATCAATATTGTAATCCGACCGCGCGGCTATCGCGAGCGACTATAAGAAAAGAGCACTAAATAATAGTCACGGGTATTTTTATCAATTTACTGCTGTTATCAATCTTGTCAAACGTTTTATCGGACTATTGTCTGATCAATAAACCGTGTTTAGTGTTTATGCAGTCAGCGTACTCGAAAAACAGAACCAGAGTGGGTGGGATTTGTTGCATCTACTTGGAGCATATTTTATCAAAGAAACCTTATCTAATCAATAGGAAATAGTTTCTTACTAACCGAAGATAGCAAGATAAATAGTACCTAGGTTGTTTCCAAAATTATATATTATTAATTCCTGTGCCGGGTTTCCATTTTTAAAGAAGCCCCATGATATGAAATGCCTGTGAATAATCCCAAATACCTCAGTAATTGTTGATAAGTACAAATATTTATCAAACAAGTTTCTAAGAAGTAGTGATCGGAATCGCGAGCTGATCAAAATGAAGCCAAACAGTGCCAGGCAAAATCATCATCGAGGAGTTTCATTCACAATCTTCATCATCAGACCAGTGCGATGTCACCTTAAAATTGTAGGTATGTGCAAAACTTCAGCTCAATCGGTTGGGTGCAACTGGTTTCAAATTCAGATTGAACCAAGATTAAAGCACGAAGATTTGACCACATATTATTGTAAAAGCTTTTGGTGTAATGCAGGGTTAGATGATAGAGCCTTTTAGGCGCTAGATATAGTCAAAGACATCACTTAAACATTAAAAACTTTGCATAAATATGGTTGGAATTTATTGGATTGCGTCCAAAAGAGATACCTACCAATACCAGAAAAAAAAACTGCGTCAAATTCAAGGTGAAGATTTACGATTTGGTCATTAGCAGGGCATACCTTTAGGTACTTAGTATAGGACCCAACTGCATTGCAGGACAAGTCTTGGGATTTCGAAAAACATGAATTATCTAGGTACCTGAATGAAGGTCTTAGGTAAGTAAGCACATCTCTTAGATAGATTAGTGTTGGATTTAGAATAAGGCGCGTATACAATAGCATACCTACCTTAATATCTACAAAGGGTTCAGTGTAGGTACCGTCTCATAGCACAGAGTACCTTCATGTAATTCAATTTATATTTAGCCCTTAGCTCTACCGTCCCTCGTCTCTACATCTTACAATGAATACCTAATTGCTTTATTTTCTTAAATTTTAGCAAAAAACGGCCAAGTGCGAGTCAGACTCTTACGGAGAGGGTTCTGAACAAGTAGACTACCGTAATATCATATCATATTGTGTCATCTACATAGTCCTGATACCACACTAGGATCCTCTCTGTCGTGGGCATGAGGGACTACCAGTACCGTGATACCAAACTCGCAGACCCGGAACTTCTTTTTTTTAATACTACCATGGTAGCAAACAAGCATACGGCCCACCTGTTGGAAAGCGGTTACCGTAGCCTATGGTAGCCCGCAATACCAGAGGCATCACAGGCGCGTTGCCGACCCTTTAAAAATTTCCAAACACCCCTTTTGAAGAACCCCATACTGTATTCGCTTGTTGGCCCATATTTGCAGATTTAACCAACATTTGTCGCGTCTTCCTATTTCTTCACTCACATTGTAAATTCTTTTTATTTGGTCTGAGCCTAAAATTAAATGCCTACAGTTTATATTGAATCTTTGATTTAGAGATATTCTTTGAGAGAAAGTCCTTGACATATCTGTGGCGCGATTGCCGCACTGCACGATGCCAATTTCTTCTCAGATACGTATTGGCCGATAACCATGCCAAATCTAGTAAGTAGGTGAATCTATTACGACCTAATTCAACTATTTTTGGATATGAATCTAACTAGCTGGCTTTGTTTTGTATCATATTGTACCATTTACGACTGCAAAAGCTGTAAAAGAAGGACTCTTCCCGCCCTTTTCGAAGAGAGATGGCGTTTACTTTTATTTTATTTCAGTTTCTAGTTTTAGTTTTATAGTGTACATTTTAAGCACAATAGAAAAAACTTGAAATTTGAAACTTGAAATTTAATTCCTAGACTTTTAAAATGTGTGTAAATTTTCCACCAAAGTTTTAGTAAAACACTGCCACCACTTTACTAAAATAACTCAGGTAGGTAGTAGTGAATTTATCGTCAAGTAGGTATTAACGACGTTAAATCATTAAATCAACACAGAATTTGATGATACAAAGTCAACGATACGTGGTGACATTTCAGTTATATTCCACTTCCTTTATTTATATATGCATACATAGACACACGTCTCTTTCCCCGAAAGGGTAGGCAGACCCTCAAATAGGCCTCTTTTCACCGTGGGTTGCACCATCGTGGGATATAGACGTGACAAGTGGTAAGCTTATCGCCGCCATTGCTTCCCACGACTGACTCTGCCAACGTTTTCTTCCGAAAAAATACATTCCTTAAATAAGCTAGCAGCCAGGACAAATCTTATACCAACGAATTTTACAAACAAGTCCGGGTAAAAATGTGGAGAAAGCAGCTAAAATCTGAAAACACAGCTTGTTCGTGATTTCGCCGGTGCCGTCTTGTGTCATGATACTTTGCGAAAAACTAAATCACGATAAAAAACATTGAATCACATAACACACGTAAGTAAAAGAATTCAAGTGTTTAAGTTTGTAAGTGCATAAAGTAGTGGGGCAAAAAATGGCGACATCGGTTTCAATAAAGAACCACCCGGATAACACTTCTTACTTCAGATTTCTATAATTCTAACCTATGACATAAGAGCTTTGAAGAGAGCATCAAGAAGTTGTGTATTGTTGATCGAAGCATAACAGTAAATAATAACTCTAACGAGTAGAATTGTCATTGAGGCACGTGTCGCATTTAAAACCGTACTAGGGCCCGTAATATCAATATCAGTTTAATAACTCTAAGTGTAAACTATTTCTGTACATTGACACCAGCATACGGAGGCTGTAATGCTCTGAGGACACAAGTCATTTAAACTTGGAATTATGGATTCAACCGCTATTGATATGACGGGCCCTCATTCGGTCCTGCTAAGCCGAATAGTCAATATGGGCCCGCAAGCATGCATTCAACCTTGAAAATGCTCTATTTATGTTTTCTGTCATTGCTGTTTATTTGTTAAACCAGTTATCGAAAAGGGGAGTGGTCCCAAAACCCTGCTGTTGTACAAGTGTGACCGGGAGATGTTCGCGTAGAAATAGCTGTTGGCACAGCATCAATTCGACGCGGTAAACACGCTTTGTGAAAAAATGTGACATGCTGCTCTCTTGTGTAAATAAACCGAAGCGTGATGTATCGCCCACAAACTAGCACCTATCCACACATTCATACAAACTTCTTCAAAGACTGCCCTAAATCAACCGGCTTAATCGTAAAGCAAATATTATGAGAAAACAATATACGCATCTGGAGTTTAATTGCTGTTGAAGTTGAATTATGGGATGGGAAATCTGACCGAAGAACAGTAATGTTCTTTCCAAGAATACCTTGGTGCTCTTCTTTGGTGCTCTTATTGCTTTGTTGTGACGAAGATCAGACTTGTGTTGTAGTTGAATTGTTAGAATACCTATCTTTAAGACGTTTGCCATTGCGCGTCTCAAGGTTACGAATAAATTGAGGGATGTCTGGTTCCTACAGTGCAGCTTTTTGCTGAAGGCGCGAATTTAGAGAGATAAAAAAAGGTTACAAATACATATATACATGTCTGTTAACGATTGAATGAAACTTGGATTCGTGGTATTTTTGACTTATTAATCTTATCTAAGCGATGATAAACTTCCGCTGATGATACAAGATGTTTATAAATAATTTTTCATTCTGTCATTGTACAGCGCTCGTTTACAAAATATTGTGAGCAGAGACAGGAAAATTATGAGAGCGCCGACCAAATACTTAAAGTCCCGGCTAAGGAAATTACTATAACAAACTACAACAGCGTAAACAGTTAACAACATTCTTGTGAAATTGTTGTAAAATGTATATGACCAAAACTAAGCTGGAGTGGAATGCCTCAAAAGATCTACATTGTTTGAGAAATGTTGAAAACACATGCTGCATATTTCAGCGTTTCGCGCCGGTTCAAGCCGGCTTTTGAAGGATTCTAAGCATTCTACTGAGAAATGAAGGAGATTGTAATGCCGGCTTAGAATTCGGAATTTCACATGTACGGTTAGTGATTGCCTCCTATATCGCTATTCAAATAAATGGTATTGGCCTAGCATAGCTACAGCTAGGTTCTCCAGTCTTTGGAGTTGGCATTCTTTGACGTAAAATCCAATAAATTCCAATGTTTTGTGGAATAAATTCACATTTGCGTCTCAGAAAAACGCTAAAGCATCTGCTTTCAGGAATTTGGTTCGTGAAAAGGTTAGGTCAAAACAAAACAAACAAAATAACCATTAGGCAAGCATAATTTAACAAAATACCTACCTATATTAGCAAACACAAAAAGTCTCATATGAATTCACTACAGGCAAATTCTAGAGACGATAAAAACACTCTTAGAATACATCCATTACAAGCTTTAGTAATAAAAAAATCGTAAATAGGTTTATTGTGTACTGGCAATGGCTTGTGTCCAGCCTAATAATAGACCCCTCCGTCTCCTTCCGCGGATGATGTAAAAGGCGTCTAAGGGAATGGACAGCAGCATGCAGTTAGCACCAATCACCAATCCGCCTGCGAAGCGTGGTGATTGTGCAGCAAATCCCCCACATTGCATTCGAGGGGGTTCCTCGTCCAGCAGTGGACAACAACGGATGATGAAGCTGATTGTGTAACGAATTAAATGATATGTGTTGAAATATACTCACTTTTCTCCTACTTCTCGATGTGGTAGCCATTCCCTGGAAATGAAAATGGAAGGTGTGTAAAGATAGGTGGAAGAGTAGGATATATTTTGATAGCATAAGGACAAATTTCTAAATCATGCCGTGGTGGTATATACATGTCACAATGCCTGAGGGATGCCTGAACTGTTTTATTCATTTTGTAAAACGGGAAATTTTTACGTAGGTACCGTTAGCAAGTGAAATTTTTGCCGTTTTACAAAATGAATGATGTAGGTAATTTACAAAAGGTATTTTAGTACCTACTCCGGATTAGCAAGATCTGAAATACAGAGTTTAGCTGCATTTAATCGTTAATCATAGTGCCAACTCGGGCGGTGTGGTCAAATTGTGCGTATGGATGGCTGTTAGAAAGCGCAATCCTGGAGACCTGTTTTTGCGTTACAAGGATATCCTCAAACGCAACATATCTTCTTGAGGCATACCAACTGTTTGTCCAGTAGAACTGACACACCGATGTTTCTTGCACAAAAAATTTAAATACGTTTTTTTTGTTGAAAACTAAGACGAAATTTATATTGAGTTTTTGTTTTATATAAGTGTTTGTTTTATTTTATTTATTATTAGTTTTTGTTTTATATTTATTTACTTTTTAGGGTTCCGTAGTCAAAGACAAGGAACCCTTATAGATTCGTCATGTCTGTCTGTCTGTCTGTCTGTCTGTCTGTCTGTCCGTGTATGTCACAGCCTTTTTTTTCCGAAACTATAAGAGCTATACTTTTGAAACTTGGTAGGTAGATGTATTCTGTGAACCGCATTAAGATTTTTACACAAAAATTTAAAAAAAAACAATTATTTTTGGGGTTCCCCAAAAATATTTTTTTTCATAAAACCTATACGTGTGGGGTATCTATGTATAGGTCTTCAAAAATGATGTTGAGGTTTCTATTATATGTTTTTTCTAAACTTAATAGTTTGCGCGAGAGACACTTCCAAAGTGGTAAAAAGTGTGTCCCCCCCCCCGTATCTTCTAAAATAAGAGAATGATAAAACTAAAAAAAATATGATGTACATTACCATGTAGACTTTCACTCAAAATTGGTTTGAATGAGATCTAGTAAGTAGTTTTTTTTTTTCATAAAACCTATACGTGTGGGGTATCTATGTATAGGTCTTCAAAAATGATGTTGAGGTTTCTATTATATGTTTTTTCTAAACTTAATAGTTTGCGCGAGAGACACTTCCAAAGTGGTAAAAAGTGTGTCCCCCCCCCCCGTATCTTCTAAAATAAGAGAATGATAAAACTAAAAAAAATATGATGTACATTACCATGTAGACTTTCACTCAAAATTGGTTTGAATGAGATCTAGTAAGTAGTTTTTTTTTAATACGTCATTAATCGTAATCCATCCAAGAACTTTTATGTTATGTTACTTGCTGCTACGGAACCCTTCATGGGCGAGTCCGACTCGCACTTGGCCGCTTTTTATAAGTTACATTTACATTTCGTTTAAGAAGCGTTACTATTTTTGCTAAAAAAACTTAATACCTACTTAAAGATAGCAATTTATCTTTCTCCAAAATTAATGCCAATATAAAATCATACGTGGCCGTCGTACAAAAATATCGTGAGCTCTAGTTATTCGAAACAATTTTATCGTTATCGGAGAAAGTAGACCGACGAACTCACGCTGCAGTTCAGGTGATGGTAATTTCATCGCCTGGGTAGGTACCTACCTAATGTGGACGTCATTCAAAGTTTACAAACACGTAAACTCTGAATGACGTGTACGTGTGACGTAGTTTTGTTAACTGCACCTCACCTAGAGTCCTGATAAAAGTAAAACCTTTACTTTTATTCAACGATCGAAGTGGGTTCTCGTGGTCTCTGATGAGTTAACTGGGACAAATTGGCGTTTGTATGTATGCATGCATGTATGTATGTGCGTATGTATAGACTGAGGATAACTTGAATATACATACCAACCTATTTAAAAAATGCATTAAAATATACACCAGAACCAAATACGACCTTCCTACTTTTTTTTTAAATATGTTTAACAAATCTTTCAATTTGAACATTTTGGTGGTCAAATCTAGTTTGGCGACCCTCGCATATGGAATATTGGAATGTTGGATTTGGATTTAATTCTAGTAGTGTTTTTGTAAACGCCTGCTACAAAAATGACGTGTGGCTTAGGTATAGATATTCTGAGGAATTCTAAAGAATATACTCGTACCTAAACCCAGTGTTGTAGCTAAGGCATGAGCGCCCAGGGCAAGATTTGAATTTTGAGCCCCCAAAACTTATTTTGAGTACAATAACTTGAAATTGCAAATAATGTTGCAAGCACTGCAACAGAAGTTACTGGCGACTGGAGCGAGCCGCTAAAATGAGCAGCCAATCTAGTGCATGCTGCAGGCCTGCTGTGAGAGCGCCCCTTGAGATTTGCGCCCCACGTTATTTTTGGCAGAAAAGCGCTCTCTTATAACGAGTAGAGAATACTGGTAATTTGTGATACATACGTCGGACGCTTTAGAACAGTTCTACCTTGATCACAGCAAGCTAGAGCATGCTTTTAGCTAGATAAGGTCCGTAAAATAGGCATTATCAGTTTCTTGCAAAGTGTTCCGACACATACTCAAACTTGTCTTGAAAGAAGAATTCTAGAGTAACATTTACTACTAATATCTATACACATAAACCTAGTTTTTCTTGGCACATTTCCAAAATAAACTTTAAAAAGAGAATTATTTCTAAATTGTCTATCTTCATAGTAACACGCGTCGGTCAGTTTTGTAATATTTTTGATTTATTACTGTTACTCGTCGACAATTTTTATGTCTTCTCCCTTGTCGCAAATGCATATTTTAATATGAATATCATAAATCACGTGATATCTGTTAAATATTTCATTTAAAAATGCTCTACGTCCAAGACATTCCACAGAGCTTTGGTATTTTTGATATGCCATTGCATACCGACCCTGGATCATGTCCTCAATCCCTCATTGACGGTAACTGGGGTTCTCAGATTGCATATACCTCCGAGTAGATTAGGATAGGGCACTGTGTTCTAAATAAGTAAATATGAGATACAGAAGTCAATGACCGTTTGATCCGTGTCAAGGCTATATAATCCAGCTGTAAGATATGGCATTGATATTTCCACTAAATGAGCTTGCAACCTCACAACCGAGACTCTGATCATTCTGAAGCACGATGCCTACTTTTAGTTTACTTAGGAGTTCGATATGTGTGATACAGGAGATTCTAAGCAATATAAGACTTTATCGTGTATGAAAATATTGTATAGTCAAACAGCATCACAAGACGAGGTAATAGAGAGCATATGGCTTTTAAAATCTGATATTAAGCTCATAAAATATAGCAAAAAGCAAAATTCAGGCATTACACTCACAAAACACTGCAATTTGACACGAATCGTCCTAAATATGTGCCCCCAATGACAGTGCGTGGTCATCGTCTGCGGAGCCGCCGTGTTCTTGATTTTGGGAGAGTTCCGATCAGAAATAGCAGGAGCAGCGGCTGACTTCTCGGTTGTGTCTATCCTCTATTTATAATCGCACACGCACTATTCAATTGCTAACCCATAACAATGAACATGACTCCTACAGCGCGTTCAAAAACATCGTTTTCTATAAATCGCAATGCTTTTGGACTCGTTTCAATAAATCCTACGCATCGTGGAAACAGTAAAAAAAATGTGTAGGATTTTTTAATGCATATTCAATATGTCGGAAACAATTTAATTGTAAAAATAAAAATAAATGTCTGCATGATCTGCTAACATTTGTTCCGGGTCTGAGTATCGGGTACCACGGTACTCGTAGTTAAAAAAAATACAACACAGGAAATTCTTGTATAAGATCAGGACTATGTATCTTTTTTTTTGTATACTGCTAGGATGACGGAACAAGCAGATGGCCCACCTGATGTTAAGCGGTAACCTCAGCCTATGAACAGTGCATAACCTCATACTTCACGTCCACCTAGGACGCACGCGCCCTATGTGGCATTGCACTGCGCCCGCCACCCTGAGACATAAAGATGAAAAGTCTCATGTGCCTGTATCTGATGGTACTAAGGAAATTTATCAACTCAGTAATTGTATGTTATTTCTTTGGAAATTGGAAATCAATTTCCTGCAACCTGATTGTTACTCGAACATACTTTCATGCATCTCCTAGAATATACATACACGCCTTTCTATCGAAGAGGTAGGCAGAGCATCAAAGGGCCTCATTTAACCTCGTGGTTTGAAACTGATGTAGAGTTTTTTTTTTTTTTTAAGTTTATATTTCTTGCAACTTTTATTTGCTAAAACTGTTGTAGATATGACTTGATCTGAGGGTGTGATTTTTAGCTTAGGTTTTAGTAACAAATATCAGCTATCCTACATGTGGTCTAGACCAGACACCCGCCGATAAGACAGGAGACTAAGAGAGAGAGAGAGATAAGAGGAGATAAGACAGTAACTATAAAATTCGTAACATAAAGATAGAGTACGATTAAAAAAAAAAGGTGTTTTTGTTACGGTTTTCCAGAGGCAGTATTGAAATGCCTGCGAAAATTTGTAGTTCAGATAAGTTTAAGACTTCACTATATAGATCCTGCACAAGGCTGGCAAACACGAAAGTAGGCTTCATACCTAGCTTTGAGTGATTCCGACTGACTGAGATCATGTTAGCCCTGATTCTAGGGTTATTGGTGGATGCACACTCGAAGAAAGAGTGTGCCAGGGTCTTACTACCGATCAATAAGGTCAAACTTAAATTAGACTTGGAGGTTCGTGCTAGGTGCTTTCTGAACTTACGACTGATTAGGTAGCTCGGAAGTTGAGGCTTTCAGGAATAGTGTTTATTATAAGAATCATTGGACATTATCAATTTGTTATTTGATTTTAACGAACCAGCCTTTTCCCCCCCCCCTCTCGCATACTGTTTAGGGTTCCGAAGTCAACTCACTAAGCTCGAAAAAAAATCGTCACAGGATATCGCACATTTACGATAAAAAGCCATTAAAAAGCACATCATTTGATCAAACAACGGGAAAAGTTTACTCAACTCAATTAATAGATGTCACCATGATTATTAGAACACATTTTTTGTTTTATTTCTTGACTGTAACTTGGTTTGGTCCCAAAGGGGACCCCTTGGAATCTGGTATTTAAATTTTTGTTATTTCCCTAGTATTCATGCACAAATAAACATAATCTAATAACATACCTAACATAATACAAATTCTACTGACTACCTCATACGGCTACCGAAAAGATTCCAGACAGACAAATACACAGACAGACTGATGGACGGCGTAGGCTTAGTAATGAGTCGCGTTTAGCACCTTCTGGGTTTGCAACCTGAAAAATGATTACTTGATATTTATAAGATAACATAGAAACTTTAATAACTGCAACGAGCAATCGTTATTTAAAATAAAAGATAGAGTAAAGTCTTGTCCCGGCTGATATAAGTAGAGGCTAGGTTACTAATTTATTATGCACTAATTTGCCATATAACTGATTATTTCTTCTGCGGTAAATACTGGAGCACTATTCATAGGTATGAAACATTAATGATAAGTGCTTTATTGAGCACACAATTTAAGATAGGTATACAGTTTTGTCCTACAATCAACGGTGTTATTGCAGACAAAAATTGCCCAGAGGAACACAAGACATTGTACCAGTGTACAATAAAAGTTTCTAGAGAAAATAATTATCTGAAATTGCATGATATCAAAGTTGAAGGTAAGCGGTAACACAGTCACAAAATCTTATAAACAGATAATTTCGATATGTTTATCAGAATCAAAGGCCTCAGTTTGTACTTGCATTTAGTAGTTAATACACCAATCAATTTATTTATGTAAACAGCCGATACATTCCAAACATGCATGTCAGTTCCCATAACATGAGCACATCACATTGAGAAATGATGAAAGTTTAAAAGCACTATCACTTTGATCACAACGGATTAAAGTCACTGTTTGTTTTTTTAGCTTACGGTGCGAAAGTGATGTCTATAAAAGTTAGTGCTTATAAATAAAATTGTCAGTTAAGAAATCAAGAGATAGTTCTGTTTTTTTTTTAAATATACCTAGGATTTGGTTGCTCGTAGGTTGGAGCCGAAAATGTAGAGTTGCAGCGACACCGGCGACGTCAAGGATGCAACTGCGGATGCAGCTGCGGTGAATTGTTTGTTGATTGGTCGGTCGTGGAGAGACTGGCGGTCGTAGTGGCCGGCTTGCTGAGCTAGCAAGAGTGTGGTGTCGCGACGTTGCCGGCCTTTGTGCGCCGTGTCCTATACGCGGGTATTTCGGTAGATCACCATCGGACAAATCACGACCGTACGACCCGGCCTCGACGAGCACTCTAATAATAAACTTGTTTATATTTTTTATTCCCCCCATGACTTCTATTCTATGATCGCGCGATGCGAGGCCTCGCTCCTCGACCTCGGTCACCACGTGCGATCTTAAATAGCCGCGCGACACTCGGCTTATTGCCGAATATTTTATTAATTAGAGAATCGGCGCCAGAATGCGTTTTGGACGCGATCGGTCGTTATGAAGCGGATACGTGACGCGTGCAAGTGTGCGCGCGCGTGATACCTACCGTGATGGTATCGGAGATGGCGCTGCAGAAGTCGCCGAAGCGGGAATGCGGCTGGCTGGTGGCGCTGGGAGACGCGGGCGGGCTGCCGACGCCGCTGGGCCGCTCCATAGCGCTCGGGTGGCGCGGTGTGGCGCGGTCGGGACGGCACTGCCGCCGCAGCGGACGCTCGCGCCCTCGCGTTACATAAACCGAGCCCGCTGCTAGCTCCCACCTGTCTGTTGTCGCTACGTTTTGGCATCACATGCATCCCACAACAATAACAATAAATAATTATAGATACTCTATTTTAAGCGCACTGAACGCCAGAGTCGGACTAATTTGTACCACTTAACATAGCGTTTGGTTGATGTTTGGCTGCGTGTTAAATCGTACTTTCTGATCTTAGATCGCTCTATTTGCTAGCTTCAAAATTATTATGAGGTAATGGCCCTGGCCTTGCGCCTTCTAACATTTATTATTTATTTATTTATTATCCGCTTGAATAATTTTGTTGTAGTTGTTGTTTGTACCTTTGGTTTTCCCTTAAATAAATATAAATATAAATAATTAAAACCACCTACTTGATTTAAGAGATTAGTGATGTACTTAAATGATTTTTTTTATGTCAAACTTGCTTAGACCTTTTCCTTTTTTTTTCGAGAACCTTCTTCGGGATAAATAGGCTGTCAATGTTTTATATGAAAATCCATATCTTTCGTGTTTTTCGTGTGTAATTTAACTATGAAAATCAGTGGCAGGAGCAATGATCCGCATCTGGCAGGAGATGGACTCACTTATCGGCCCACATTCTCACATTCGTCCATCTACGCCTCTCTTGTCGGCCGCGGCAGTAGTTGTGTACATTATATTTGAATAGAAGCAGTTACTTGTACGGCAAGTAGAGCAAAACTCTACAAATTACCGAATTATCTTTAAGTTTACTTATTTCATTTATCTAAATTAATGACAACATCATTTGTTACTAATTGTTATAATACTGCTGCGCGTACACCTGTTCACATAAAACTCTGTATATCGTCACGACTTATAAAAGGCGTTTGTCTATTTAAGTTGTAAGTAGTTGAGGAATTTTCGCAATACCATTAATATTATCAACTTGAAATGTATCGTAGTGCTAGATTATTTTCAGTTTTAATTGTTATTTTACTGTGTTTGTGTGTTATAGATACGAGAAGAATCAAAAGAGTTATTGGCGGGAAGGAAGTTATTTGTGGTATAAATATTTGTATTGTGGTTTACGCTTACTGTTATTCCAGCTGTGATATCAGCTGTGTTCTGGAGTTACTGATGTGTTTTTCAAAAATAGAATCTGTCTGAAGTCACTTCAATTTTCCCACGATTAAACCATTACTACAATTTTGTCTTTACATTACTTTATAACGAGATTTACAATCTGCATGCATTATATGGAGCAGGTCAATATCCTCGAAACTTCTTAATCACCAAGAAACATTTCCCAAATTAATGCACGTACACTTACCAACATTAGATTTTATTACACGTAACAAACACATAATATTTCTGTTTACGACTGTGTCGTAAAATCGTACTTTATCCGAGAGACCCTTTGTGGGTACATTCCTGGATGCCTAACATTGTAACCGTGAAATATGCTGCCATTTGCATCCGATCCTGGCATATTACGTCTGGCAAGGTAAGTGTTTTCTTGGGTTGTGTAATCATATTAAAAATATAAAGTTTTACATCAAGAAGGTAAGTATCACAACACGTTAACAAGAAGATTAGATAAGACAGAATTTATTAAACACATCCAATATAATTTTGAATATTAGGAAATAATGTTCACGACAAACAGTTTTTTTTTTCAATTTAACTAGAACCATCCACCAGGTCACTAACTAAAAAAACGGACTACTGTACGAGTACAAAAAAGTTGCATGGATACTTCTCAAGTGTTGACTTGAGAACCTCCTTTTTTTGTCGGTTAATAATTATATAGTAAATCGTTATAGGTGCTACGGCATCGGCGTAGCGGTCCCACGTGCTACGAAGGACTGAAAGCGGCATCAAAGACCATAATGTAATCGGTCGACAAGTCTGCTGATTGAACCATACATACATACATACATAGACATACGTTTTTTTCCCCGAAAGGGCAGGCAGAGCCAAAAAATATGGGCCTCTTTTCACGTGGGTTGCAACCCTACTCAATTCAACTGGTTGGTGGTCGTTGGATTGAACCAGTTCTAAAAAAATACTGGACATTTTTAGACTCAACCCTATGGTAGCATTGCTACTAAACGCTACGACCGAGAAATTTCCCCTTTACCTCTTACATTGTGTTCAGAGCAGGTAGTGTGCGTCTTCGACCAAAGTAAAATAACGTCGATGGTGTGCGTTGCATTTTAACTTCAGTTTATTTCGTTAACTTTCGAATGTTTCAGCAATTTTTATATTTAATTTATCGGGCCTTGCCCTTGATCGCATAAATAACCCTTCGAAAAGTGCAGAAAATCCTATCCGGATCAAGATCCGTTAAACTCAATCGCAGTTATATTTTATACAGGCCCATTTGAGGCTCTGCCTACCTTTTCGGGAAAAAGGCGTGTGTCTATGTGAATAGTTGACAAACTCCATCCATTTAGGTCCAAATTGAATCTCATAAAATTGTACTCATATTATTGATTTGCATTATGAATTACGGTCAATTTAAAAATATATTTAGTTACTTTTTGCCCGCGTAGCATTGCTACGGAATGCTACAACCATCCTTTATATCTGTAGCGCTCCGCTGCAGTTAACTCCAGCACATTGCGTTACTAAATATCTACAGCGTCAAGCAATATAACGCGTTGGTCATTCGTTTCTTGTTTTGTAATTGCAGGGACGCAGCCCCGCGTAGCATCGCTACGAAACGCTACGACTGACCTACACCTCTGTGGCGCTACGCTTCTGTCATCTGAATTTGCCCTAACAGCAGCACACTGTGTTGAACACTCTGCAGACCAGTATGTGTTGTATTTGAACAACTATTGCATAAAACATGAAGAGGTTCCGAGGATAGAAGTTTCACAGGTTATTGTTAATGAGTTGTATGACAAGTAAGTTTGTTTTAATTTGGATGTACTAATTTGTTCAGTTAGGTAGATTCAGCGCAGTAGCAGTGACTCGCTAAGTAGCGACTTTCTGAAACGCATTCATCAATGTCAATGGTGTATACTGATGAGAATAGGAACATTAATTATCCTTGGGGCTTACGAAGAATCTAAACGATTGCTAGAAAACATGCTAGTCATCCATTACAGCATCCAAGTAATTCAGACACACTAATTAATTACAACTATCTCAGGATACCTAATATGTAAAGCTGTTCTTTCGTAATATACTGACGAAAATGAAACTTTTTTTTATAACCCTATTATATAAGTTTGTCAAATGATTATCATCAAAAAAATATATAAATTTTATATGATGTCAAAAAAAACATTATTAAAAACATATTATTCGGGCCAGTATCCACCAAAGAGGAGAGATGCAAAAAATAACAAAAAGGATATCGATAATCCCAAATCACTCTTATTTGCTACAGTTCATCCCAGCGAAGTTGAAAACAGTGAGCGCATAAAGACAGCAGCGAACCTAAGGTTCTGTTGAACAAAAACAGAACCGTTGTTGTTGTTCTGTTGTTGTTGGTTTGTTGTTGTTCTGTTTAAATTTTGATGTCGAATTCAAGAGAGTGGCAGTATTTTTTTTTAAGAATTGATCACCTTTGTCTTTTTTCTTTAAAAATTGATAGGTAATATAACCAGTAGTTTCATTTTATTTTAGCATACCTACTTATTTTGTTTAAAAAATCGCCATTTGTTTATCGTCAGAAATTATGAAAGACGGAGTAGAATAACCTGCCTGTATAAAGCTCCCGAGAAGATCACATTCGGAATTATGAAAAAAAACATGGCAATGTCCGTATGGTGTGTAGTTTGTAAAACACCATAAACAATGGGATGGCCATTGTTTATGGTGATAGGTAAAGGTAAATAGAATTAAGTCAATAATTAAACCTTTTGGATTAGTAGCTAATGCGGTGGATGTATCCGCTATTCATAGCAATTTATACGGTTTATTTCAGATCGACGAGAGCTCACGACATTGCCCTGTTACGGATAAGCCATGACTTTGATGACACTGCTTGGTTGAACCGCACTGTATTACCGAAGTCGTCATTAGGACTGTCAGGTAGGTAAATACCTACCTAACCGCAGTCTAGAAAGAACACAACATTTATGTAGCGAAATTTCAAATGAAAGAGAGTTCATTGCGATTTTTATTTACATTTGCATTGCATTACATACAAAAGTGCAAGAAGTAAATGGGTGGAATAATAACGTAGAAATGACTTGTTCTACCTACGCGATAGAAAATGGAAAGAAATCTATGGCTGCTGGATGCACGTAGAGTTACTCTAGGCGCGCCGGCGAGCCCGATCGTTTACTCTTCAATTTAATCATTAAATCAACTAGAACACTCTTAAATAGAGACCATGACCCTGCGTTGTGAGTCTATATGTCGTTAGTCAATCGGGAGTCGAACCCACCCATAGCTTCATAGATTCGTAGTAAGAATACGCCTCCCCACAGAGGTCACCAAATAAATAGTTTTTTTTCTGTCCCACTGTCAAAGGTCAAGAATGATGGATAGACTTTGCGCATGTGCTTGGCATTAGCACGTAATTTTTTGCTTCCATGATCATGCAAAGCAGATTAGGGAACCTGAGTAGGTATATTTTTAGTAGGTTAGGTAGGTATGGTAATGCACAGACGCAGCTGACCAGGTGAAGTATTTTATAAAATAAACTCGCATCCACCTTCCGCTATCATATAAAATGTAGGTACGTAACCTGCACGTTGTCTAAATAGCTTACCATTTTGCTGTTTTAGCTTTTTTACAAGAGTGCAAATATTTGAAACACGCATCGCAATATGAACAGCAAAATGGTAATCAAAATCGAACTTCAGTCTATAAGACAATAAGACCCCGGCTCAAAAGCTGAAACGATTTGATTTTTGACCCATGCGAGAAATGCCGCGCAGGCTATTAATTAGTATTAATTAGATCCTAGTAATTTATAAAAATGCCAAAAGAGCAATGAGTGTCTTTGTGTAGGTTAAAATGTAGTTCAACTACAGTTGCCCTATTACAAAGTCGAGTCTACTTTGGTGTAATAGCATTTGTGAGATACCTTGGCAGTTGTGATCATACCTTGGGCGCGACGGGACATTTTACCATAATTTCAAAGTCATCGTGTACCGACAGTATATCTTTTACAAAGTAGCTGTGGACGTTACATTGGGCAAGTATGCTGTGTTCCTACATTGTAATAGGTACTTACCTTCTATCTCAACAAGTAAGTAGTACAAAGTTGGATCTGTATTCTCAAATCACGCAGTGTATAGGAAAGCTACATAAACACGTCATTTAGGAACCTTTTTAACCCCCGACGCAAAAACGAAGGGGAGTTATAAGTTTGACGTGTCTGTGTGTGTCTGTCTGTCTGTCGCATCGTAGCTCCCGAACGGATAAACCGATTTAGTTTTTCTTTTGTTTGAAATTGAATTTGTCGTGAGTTTTCTTAGCTATGTTTGATCAAAATGGGTTCAGCCGTTTCATTGCGTAGAGGGTTTTTTGAATTTTTACAAAATTATTTACTTGTTTTTATACTACTTGGAATGACGGATCAAGCAGATGGCCCACCTTATGTTTAGTGGTAACCTCTGCCTATGAACAGTTCATGTATATATGATATAGTAACATATATGAGTACCTAGACCAGAGTTGGTTTGAGAATACGGCCCTGGCTTCTACTAGGATAAACTAGTGGAGCTTCCACCCTGGGACCTCATAGCATGCTTCTGGCTCCATAATTCGTCCCGGTGCCGGTGTACCGTATGCACCATTGACTTGCACCATCCAAGGTGCAGATGACACTGCGCTGTGTATCGTTTGCCTTGTAAAGCGTTTAATTAATCGCCCGTTTTAAGGTGAATGCACGATATTCGGTTATGGATACAAGCATGCAGACGTGAAAGAAACCTCGGAGATGCTGTTTGCAGGTCCCATGAGTATCGTCTCATTGGACGAATGCCTGCAGATACTGGGCCCGTATGTAGCGCCGGCTCCGGACGGGGGAATGATGTGCGCGATGGGCGCAGGTGTGGATGCTTGCCAGGTGAGTATACCTAGGTATAGGTTGAATTTACCAAGTGGATGTGGATAGACAAATCAAAAACTATAAAAAATAGCGAAAACTACTCAATCGAGTCTTGGGGCCGATTTTGATGAATAATAAAACGGTATCATTATATTTTTAGGAACCTAGGTACATATCGATTTTGAAAAAAAAAACAATACTCCACCCGCTGCGTCGCTCCTACTGACTGTGTCAAATTCTGGAAAGTCAGGACCTACGGCAAATTAAAGGAAAATGTTGAATTTTATAAGTATTTACTTATTTAACTTCACCGGTTAGGTTCGTTAAGTAACTAGGTATGTGTGGGACAAATCTGGGATCGAATTTTCGACCACTTCCAAAGGCAGCCTCCCTAGGTACCTGTCAAGTTCCGATGACAATACAATATTATGGTAACAAACAGCGAGCTAATCGAATGATAGAGACGAAAGGTGGACAACGGCACTCCTCGATGGATAACTGACTAGTAGACTGCCAGTGTTTGGGCTCATTATGATCAGCTCACGTTTCCGATCACTAATTTCATAAAAGCTAATTTTGAAAAAGATATTATTCAACAAAAAAAACTGATTCATATTTTCAAGAATTTATGCAGCTCATGTAGGTACCTTAACTAATGTAGGTATATATAACATTACTTATATAAAGGGTATTATTTACTATAATTAAGTATCTGTTCTTATTCAAAATGGGAGATAAGAAATTGTGTAAATTTTCAAGACAGCCCAGCCAACCCAACTCCTTAAAATAATACATGAGTTTGGGTTGATGACAGATGGCAGCACTGTTCCAGTGTACTCGAGGGTGTTGTGGATGTAGGAAAGCAGGATTTGATCAGCTCCTGAAGCTCCGTTTTTGCCCTGGCTTCATTTGTGGCTGCTTGCAGTGTAGCGCCTCGGAACAAATATTTGTAAGATCTGCAGATATTTGTTCAGGGTGTTCTGGGTATTTTCTACTTAGGTATAATAAAAAATATCTATCTATGTAATGTATTGTAGTTATCTAGTACCCATAACACGAGCTCTGCTTAGCTTGGGGCTAGATAAGGTTGTGTGAACTGTCCAGCATTATTTATTTATTGTCCTAGGTATGCTAGGACATGTTTCTTCGCTCAAAGCGACCTATAGACAGCCGTGACATAGTCTACAGTGCGTGGCCTCTTGATGCTGCCGCCTACCATCAACTTACCTATGTATAGGCATGTCCATAAGGTCTGACAAAATAAGTGTCGGCCAATTTATATTAGAATGTGTAGTATAATTAAGAAGTCTATAAATTTGTAATAGTGTTTTTGATTGAACCCAGTTTTATTAATAAAAATATTGAAATTTAACTTATTGTAATTTTCAGTCCAAAGAGTTCAAATATATAATAATAAAATAATTTGAGAAAAGTCGTCCATTATGTTCAACTGGTTGAACTGATAGTTGAACTTATTGGACTAGCTAGAGGGTTCCACATTTACCCTTTTGGATGTTGTAGGTGGGATCGGCCTTGTGATTGTGAATCCTGTTTTTTTTTTTTACTTGTTGTTTCCCACTGCTAGGCAGAGGTCTTCCCGAAAATTTTCCAGCCATCCCGGCCTTTGGCAGTTTCCCACCACTCCTTCACGTGAGCTTCGAGATCGTTCCGCAAACGCCTTCTCGGCCGGCCCCGTCGTCGCCTTCCGTCTTCAGGCACCCAAGGAGTTACTACGTTCGCCCACTTCTCAGGGTGCATCCGACTGACGTGGCCAGCCCATTCCCACTTGAGCTTTGCTGTTCTGCTCCCCTCATCGGCAATGCCAGTTATCGAACGCAGCATGGTGTTCCTGGGTGGTTAAAGTTACGATTTTGTTTGTTTTCAATCAAAATATTTTTTAGGGTGATTCCGGAGGTCCCCTGGTATGCGACGGGTTAGTGCAAGCTGTCAGCAGTTACGGCATGAGCTGCGGAGTCCCAGGGCTGCCCGGAGTGTACACCAGCGTCGGCGCACACCTGCTATGGATAAATAACGTAATAAACGATCTATGTTGACTGTTAAAGTTTTATTGATTTACTAAGGCTTTTCAGGTCACCTTGTAGGAAAAAGCAGCCATCCTAATTCTAAAAAAAAAACTTCCGACTGATATTGATATTACGGGCCTTAGAACCTCGCTTAGAACACCGGTGCATACCTACTGGCGGGTTCTTTTGTTTTAGTCGCGCAGTTTATGGAAGAGTTTATATTAGAGCATAGCTTATCAACGCGGTTGTATGCAGTTCAGGGTGTGCCACAAGGTAAAGCCTTGGCTTAAAATCTTGCTAATTGGACTAGGCAATTTGTAGTTTTCGACGGATTCGCAGCCGATTAGACGGCGTAGAAACTCGTGCTAACGGTACCGTGACCGACAAGACTCTTGTCTAGCCATTTTTTTCTTCTTTTATTAAGGCAACAAACTATTACGCTCATGTAGTAAGTACTAAATAAAGGACTAAACATAACAGGTTCTATAAGAGTAACTAGCCCCGTTGTCCACAACAGCCGTTGAGGCTATATATGTACAGAGTATGAGCAAACGTAGGTGGTTAAGTAAAACAAAATTATGACAACTATAATGTATTTCCATATATTTTGCTAATTTTGCTAACACATTTTGCTACTTAGATGATCTAAAATAATCTAAACAATAAGCACTAATATGGTATAAGGGTTTGGTACCCACAAAACACAACCGTAGTGCTAAGTACACTGCAATCACTAACATATACGAAGGTAATTCACCCACAGAGCACGGAATAAAGCTCGAAGCGCCCAATGACGTTACGAAATAGCACCTACTACTGAATAGGAATTGGAAAAAGTTATCTAGTTAGCTATTGATGGGAAAGAAAGCTTCTCAAGTGGCAACATCAAACCGGACGACGACGCAAGAGCAATGTCCCCTTTCGATTGACCAAGTAGATGGACATTATAGAAGTCGTGGAAAGGCGGTGGATGGAGGCGGTTGAAGACCGTTCATCGTGGCATTCTATGGGGAAGGCTTATGCCCAGCAGTGGACTTCTGTAAGCTGATGATATGATGATGTGATGACTATTGAATAACAAATAACTCCACATCAACATTTAATTTGGCCGTGGTGGTCTCACACAAAAGATAGGACTCCTCCAACTGCTCCCGTGGATGTCGTATAGCGACTAACGATGCTACTATAAAATTCTGGTTATCCTTGCAATAGTTACACAGTATTTTGTCCTCGGCATTAACAAGCAGTTTCAAAATCGATCAAAAGAAACAAAACATGGTGTAACTATTCCAAGGAAATTCCGCGTTTATTAAGGCGCTATAGGTTCAACGAACATTTTTGTATGAGGCGAAGAAGGCGAGCGCACGCTCTGATACCGTGTTTTTATGTATAAATTTTTTATATAAAAATGTCGTTCAAAGTTTTGTTTAATTTTGTTGATGAATTCACTAACTCAAATAATAACTAACATGTAACCAAATGTTTCAAAAATTAAAACGTGAGAGAAGTGAGTGAAAAATAGCATTTAAATTTTAAAAAGGAGGTATCTTCGTTATTTTTTTTTATCGAGTGAAGTATTTGAAATATTGTATTGAATTATTGATTTCACTAGATAAAAAGCTCAAGAATATCATATATTTTTATCTTCATAGAAAACTATGAAAATTCTTATCAAAAACTTTAAAATTCTAGAGACATTTGAGAACCTATCGCGCCTTAATAAGCAGTAGCATCCTTCTGAGTACGTAACATCAACACTGGGATCGTCAATATATATATATATATATGGCAGTAGTGGCATCTACTGGCTGAAGAAGGTTTAATTTTCTGTGCTCTGTGAATTTCTCGACGTATGTACAACCAAAACTATATTAAGAATTAGTCGCATCTGACCCAGAGGCCCAGCGCCGGTACCGGGGCAGATGACACTTTTGTGTCATCTGCCCGGGTAGCAGACGCTCCCCGGACTCTACCCCGGTACCTGGGGGATTAGGTAAAATAAGTAGCATCGTCCCGGCAATATTAATATTAGGCGATACCTAGTCATAACTAAATTGGGAACATCTATAATAATTAACAATATTTATTGTTTCTAACTAAAGATAATTACTAACAAAATGCATTTTCTTCTTCTATAAAATATTCTCTGATCGCAGATTTTGTTATATATTATTTTCATGATTAAATATTATTTCAAACGTTTCATAAATTACTTTATGAAAGATGAGTTAAAAGACGTCTGATTATGAGTATTTATACTTTGGTCAAATATCTGAAATTCGTATTAATTACATTGACTTACATTATATTCTACGATTGTATAAATAGGTAATTAAGTTGATACCAGGAAGGCATACCACGTGACTTGCGCAGTACCAATTTCTAATACAAAATGCTCGGCTGCGCATTCACGTGCTTACTATACAATACAAATATCGAAAGGAGTATATAGGCATTAGGAATATAGTAAAAAGTTTTTTTTACAACTAGACATTACACCAAGTAATATAGATATATATGTATTGAATCGGTATAGTTATTAAAACCTACACAATATTAAATATCATCTCTATTTCAAAAAAGATAAATTAAAATGTGACCCAAAATGTTCAAGCCCGAAGCGTTGCCAATTTGAGGTCTTTTCTCGTAGACCGACTTTTTGGCCCCATTCAGTTTAAATTCAAAAGCATTTTATTCATTGAAATCACAAGGATCATTACAATTGCACGGTTTTAAAACATTGATTAGACAAATAAATATTTAGTATCAATTCCGCCACTCTCAACAGAAAACTCAGTACGAATTCGACATGTGTTTCGCTTCTCCATGAAGCATTATCAGGAAAAAGATGTCTCGCTGCGCGGTAGAAAAATAAAGAAACTGTAACACCGTGAAAACTCAGTAAGAATTCGACACGTGGTTCGCTTGTTCGCTTCTCCACGAAGCATTATCAGGAAAAAGATGTCTCGCTGTGCGCTAGAAAAATAAAGAAACTGTAACACCGCAAAAACTCAGTTAGAATTCGACACGTGGTTCGCTTCTCCACGAAGCATTATCAGGAAAAAGATATCTCGCTGCGCGGTAGAAAAATAAAGAAACTGTAACACCGTAAAATCTCAGTAAGAATTCAACACGTGGTTCGATCCTCCACGAAGCATTATCAGGAAAAAGATGTCTCGCTGCGCGCTAGAAAAATAAAGAAACTGTAGGTAACACCGCAAGATCTCAGTAAGAATTCGACATATGGTTCGCTTCTCCACGAAGCATCATGAGGAAAAAGATGTCTCGCTGCGCGCAAGAATAGGTAATCAAGAAACAAAAACGTTGCTGAGCGCCAGTTGCTCGGAACCAACTTTCAATATTTTAGAACAAATTTCCGCAAAGTCACGCCCGACTCAATTAACTATCTTAGGGCGGAGTTTTGTCAATCATCTCCATATCACGGGCCATAGTATATAGATTGATAGTCCCTCGATAGGTTGTTAGTTTTTTAAGCATTTTTGAGCCACAAATATTCCCTAAAAAAGATTCTTCTTCTTCATCAAAAATTTGCCGGTGGAAATCAGCCAAGCATGTTCTCTGCACACATTCAAGCTAAAGCTCAAAAAGCATTATCTGACGGACCTTTTTTTTTTTTTTTTTTTCGGATGTATTGAAATCTTATCGGACCTGTCCACGTTTTAAGTTTTATGTAGGTATATTAGTAGAATAGTCTCTTTTTTATCTTTTCTTTTAGTAGGGCATATAATGTAGTAATTAACTTCATTGCTATGTATTTAGTATATTTTACTATAGTATATTATGTATTCGATTTATGTAAATGTTGTATTTTATTCATACATCATTATTATTGTTATTATTATTTATTTATTTTACTCTGTGGCACCGCCTTTCGTTATTGCTTCGCTCATTACTGTCCATCCAAAGGTTGCCTGCAAGAAAACGCTTTCAGCGATAAGGCCGCCCATTGTACTGCAATTTGATTTAGTTAATCCTATTGTGTTTATAAATCCTGACACCATGAGATAACTATAACATTACTAATGAAATTATAATACCACGGACTACAGGACGACGAGAAATAAAATACCCTCGTGGACCTAGATAGCACAAAAAGTAGGTGAACGAGAAAAAAAACCCTAATTTCACTATAGTTCGAGATAACGCTAGTAACAAAAATGAATTTGCACTCTATTCTAAAATGTAATGTTAATCTATTAGTACCATATTGACTTGTATTCACAAAATCGTCACATAGGCCATTAAAAACGCATCGAAGACAAATTCACAACACTTATTTATGAATAGATATTATTTATATAGAAGTATTTTTTTGGAAGTCAAATATTATATATAAAAACTAGCTATCCAACCCGCGACTTTGTCCGCGCGTAGTCACAATTGGATAGTGTAGCTTCCTACTAGTGAAATAATCCTCAGAAGCGGATCAGTAGTTCCGGAGACTACCTCCTACATCCAAATTGAATCTATGCTAATACTATACTGGTTCGCCCCGAACTGAGACCTCGCGAATACACGCGACGTAAAACCTGAAACTATAATCTGGGTCTCTTCAAGGCTAGAGTGAATAGGTGCCTTCTAGACCTTTGTGCTTCATCTTCGGCTACATCGTCACTTACCAACAGGTGAGATTGTGGTCAAACAGAGGTCTATCATAGTTTTAAAAAAAAGACGTTAAACACTTTATATTTCTAACCGACTTTTATAAACTGCTTTTATCCCGACACCACTTGAAGCCGCAGGCAAAAGGCTAGTTCTTTGTAATATTAGTCTTAGATGATTCTTCAGAATATACCAATGCCGACTCCCAAAGCTTCACTCGCTTTTTATCGGAATAAAAAGTAGCCTACAGCTCAATCAAGGTTATAATCATATGTACCAAATTTCATCGAAATCGTTTCAGCCGTTCCTCGTGATACAGTAACAAACGTATAAAAATCATAACTTTAACATTATATTAGTGGAATAATAGATGAATGTTTTCTTTGTCTGTTCCGTATATAAACTTTGGTAAGTACCGGCGAAGGTTTCTAAGTACGCGCGGACTACGCGAGGACGTAATCATGGGCCTAGTTATAAATAAATACAACCAAAAAGGTAGGTATATCTAACGGCTTATTATAAACAACCACTTAATTTCACATCAATAACAGTAAAATAGAAAGACACAGATTATTGTTTAGTTCTTAAAGACACCGGAAAGATTTTGTTACACGTATTAACATCACTAAGCACCACTTGCACCAAATGAGGCAAATTGGAACGACAAATCTTATGAAAACATAGATCTATAAACCTATATCTTGGTGCAGGTGGGCTATAACCCCCGTTTGTTGTCCGTAGTCTAACCGCATGGTTCTACCAGTAGGACTTACCCCGCATCGTCTTCCTTAGGAACATCGATATACTTATTTGGAATATCAATAACTTTGTAATAATATCTAAAATGTTTTGTAACACATCTCACCACTCCCTAACAAAAAACCTTAAAACGAGTATTTTCATAACAAAAAACTAATAATTATTTCCTAAAATAAAATCTTTAAAAGAACTTTCTATTTACCTACCAAAAGGCATTTTTTTTATTACCACTGTGTAAGAAAACAATCCTTGTAAGCCTATGGATGCCTGAAACAAAGGAGGCAAAACTAGCGCGTTGCAGACTCTTAAACAAAGGACATTGCCAGAGTTCGGTCCAAATGCTGCCCAGCAATGAAAGTACCTGCAATGGATACCTTGTGTTATTTTATACCATCACGCCAAATATTTAAAATAACTATTACAGTGTTTACTAAAAAAATACATATTTGTTTTAATGAATTAGGTATATGGATGATTTTTGTTCAGTCATTTCATTGATTATACGGTACTGTTTGACGTGTTAAAGGTGTTTAAGCCTATTTATGGTCTTGGGTTCTACTCTGTGATTAATCATCAGCATCAGCAGCTAAAAGTAAATAAATTCTTATGAGCTAATGGCAAACTCTGGTATCAGAGTAGGTATAAAGGCTGCTGGAAGCATTTTCATTTCTGGGCAGCATTTAGATCAAATTCCTTGCAAAGACTGGCAATGTCCTTTAAACGCATTTTTTGAAGACCTCCATACTTTCTTTCTCTATGCTTTATTGTCCACATCTCACACTCATAGTATGCTAGGCTCCGAATCGTCTTACAATGCGTCCTTCAATTAAGCTAGGGTTAAAATGCTCTAAATGCAATACTCTGATTGGCAAAATATGACAAAAATTACGCAAAATTTAATTAAATTAATTGGAAAAATTTGGCCATAATTAAGCAAAATTTAATTAAATACATTGGCAAAATTTAGCAAAATTTAGCTGCAAAATTTGGCAATATTAAGCAAAATTTAATTAAATTCATTGGCAAAATTTGGCAAAAAATTCCACCAATCAGGGTAAAAAATGTAGTGTATCGTTTAGATGTAAATTCAAGACCAGGTGAACCAAGACCTGCCCTCTGTCGGCGTGCTGGCAGAACTCTTGGGACTCTTGGGCGTGCTGGGCACGGAACTCTTAGCACTCTTCGGTGAGGCAGGCACGGAATTCTTGCGACTCTTTGGCGATGGAGGTACGGAGTCTGACGCCTTGTCTTCGGGCTTCGTCTCCGCGTTTTCAATCGTAGCTTTTAGCTGGATAAAAAAAAAAGTGAGTGAAGTACTAATAAAACGTAGGTGATTCCGAAATGGGGACGAAAATCTACAATTTGTATGGATTTAAGAAGTTGTAGACAAAATCAGAAAGGGGGGGCCAATAGCGAAAAGACCTCATCATCAGGCTGTAGAAATCTGCTGAGCAACTGCTGTGCAAGTTCATAGGCCTCCTCCATAGAATGCCACGACAAACGGTCAATACTACAGGTCTAGCGCTTAACTGAGTCAGTCTTTTTAACTAAAATAAAATAAATAAATAAATAATGCTGGACAGTTCACACAACATTATCTGGCCCCAAACAAAGCAAAGCTTGTGTTATGGGTACTAGATAACTGGTATACTTAGTACAACAGTACATTACATAGATAGATTTTGTATTATATATAGAAAATACCCTTAACACCCTGAACAAACATATCTGCAGATTATACAAATATTTGTTCCGAGACGGGAATCAAACCCGCATTCGCCTGCGTCGCAGACTAACCTTCGTCCGCCGCGCCCCAAATTTCGTCAAAACTGCGTGAATGACGGTACAAGCAGATGGCCTACCTGAAGTGACGCGGTACGGTAACCTCTTTTTTAAAGGCCTATAACTTCGTCGAGTTAAAAAAATAATTGGTGCACGAACGGGATTTGAACCCACGACCTTGCCGACCGCTTGCCGTGGCGTGTAAGTATAGAACCCTCTGTCTCCTCCCGTGGATGTCGTAAAAGACAAGGGTCATCAGGGGATGGGCAGTAGTATTCAACACCAATACTGCGATAACCAATCTTCCTGCCAAGCGTGCGGTGATGGAAATACCCCCCATTCCTTTCTAGGAGGGGAGGCGTCGTCCAGCAGAGGACGTCTAAAGGCTAATGATGATGATAATGAATAAATTATTACCTAAGTTCTAAATAACTTAAGCATAATGACGCATATGGACGACCTCAGTAGCGCGTCGGGCGAGTATCCGGCTGAGATGCGTAAGGTTGCGGGTTCGATTCCTGCTGCGGGACAAATGATTGTATGGTCCGGTCTAGGTGTTAGTGTACCATGGTACTCGTAGTTTCTGATACCCACGACACAGGGAATCCTAGTGTAGGACTATGTGTGTGACTGTTGGGTGTTATGTTATATTATGCGACGACTACTTTGGCGCGGCGGGCGAAGGATCACCTGCGACGCAGGAGGTTGCGGGTTCGATTCCCGCCTCGGAACAAATATTTGTACGATCTTCAGATATTTGTTCAGGGTGTTCTGGGCATTTTCTATTTATAATAAAAAATATCTATCTATTTAATATATTATATTAAGTATATCAGTTATCCAGTACCCATAACACAAGCTCTGCTTAGCTTGGGGCTAGATAATGTTGTGTGAACTGTGTCCAGCATTATTTATTATCAAATCAAAATCAAATCAAATATATATTTATTTGGAACAAAAACATGAACAAACAATAACAATAAAAGAACGATTACATTCGCAGAAGTTATAAAACTGTGTCGCGAATATTAACGCCTACCTCCGTTTATACAAACCAAACAAAATTAAAAATTAAAAGTAGGAATTAATCTATTAATGAAAATGAAAGATCTAGGTAGCATAATAATGAATACCTATTTGTTTGTATGCGTGGAATATGTGTGTATGTGTGTATGTGTGTGTGTGTGTGTGTGTGTGTGTGTGTGTGTATGTGTGTGTGTGTGTGTGTGTGTGTGTGTGTGTGAGAGAGTATAGGTGTGTGTAAGTCTAGGAGTGTGAGTGTGTGTGTGTGAGTGCCTGTGAGTGCTTGTTATTAGGAGGAAATCTTAAGGAGGTTTTCAGTATCTTCATAAGACAGGGCTGTGAGCCACTGTAGACATTTTTGTTTGCAGTTATACTGTGAGAGAGGATAAATATTTATTTCCTTGTTAACTCTGTTGTAGAGCGTAGGGCTAATAAAATAAAAGTGGCGACTAGCTAATGCTGTACGCCGATGTTCAGATTTGCAAACTTTATCAGACCTACGCTTAGAATTTGATATATCTGAGTCATAGACAAGTATGGAATGCTTTCTGGTGATAATCTGCAATATAAATAGTTGACGGACAGTGGGAAGATGAGTGAGTGAATAGAGTTCAGAAGTAGGAAACCGTATAGGTTTATTTATTAATACTTTAAGGACAGCCCTCTGAGCTCGTTCAAGTCTTAACAGATGGGTTTTAACACAACCACCCCAGGATGCGATGCAATAAGTTAGAACAGATTGAGCTAAAGCAAAATATATAACTTTAAGCGATTCGTAACCAATAACGGGTCGAAGAGTTTTGAAAACGAAAATAAGCTTTCTTACTCGCGATACAGTGGTATCAATATGATGTTTCCAGCTAAGTGTGCTATCTATCACAATCCCGAGATATTTGTAAGAAGAGGTACGTTCTATAAGCGGACAGTTGCAGGCGACAGCGAGTGGAATAGAATCTCCAGAACAAACATGGGCACAGACAGAAAAACCTAATAGAGTTTGAGAAGCAGAAGTAGGGGAAAAAGCCATAAATTTAGTTTTGGAGATATTCAGAGTAAGGAGATTGGACTGTAGCCAGCACATAACAAATTTAAGTGCATTTTCGGCGTGGTTGCGAGCAATTTGCCAGGTTTGACCATGTATGAGAAGGGCTGTATCATCAGCGTATGTGATAATTTTGCAGTTAGGAAGAGAGAAGTTACATAGGTCATTTATATAGATCAGGAACAAAGTATGTCCGAGGACGCTACCTTGGGGGACACCAAAACAAATGGATTCCTCCTTACTTCTGAAACCATCGATCACAACATATTGCGAACGATTTGTGAGATAGCTATGGAACAAATCATGTACCACGCCTCTAATTCCAATACGTTCCAATTTGTTAAGCAAGATAGGGACAGACACGGTGTCAAAGGCCTTAGAAAGGTCCAGGAAGATACCTAGAGTTTTTTGCTTTTTGTCAATGTTCTTAATAATAACATCAGTCAGCTCAACAACGGCATCCTCCGTAGACCTCCCGCTTCTAAATCCGTATTGATTAGAAGATAAGATGTTCCCATCTTGCAAAAAATTTATGAGCCTAGAGTTAATAACTAGGGAATCCAATCCCGCAAACGCGGGATCCCGCTAATGCGGGATCCCGCACCTTTTTTGCGGGATCAAAAATGCGGGATTACTCATGCGGGATCCCGCACGTTCGCGGGATTGAAAAAAAGTAAGAAAAATAGGCTCAGACGATGATCGGAACTATTATCGGACGGAACGGAACGTAATCAATGTCAGTTCCAGTACTCTATGACTGGGGATTCCCCTACGGCGCACGGGGATTTACCTTTGCGCGCGGTCAAGTGTCAAAGAATGTTATTGCGTCATTTGCGTCTTACTTGTGATGTGAAAAGGTTACGTCAAAGTGCTAAGAGCACGTTACGAGTGAAAAAATACAATTTATTATTAAAAATGAGTGTCAATTTAGTTTATAAAGAGTATAAAAGCTCGAGTGAAGTATGGAAACATTTTTTAAGAGCGGAAAATGGATCAACCGCTAAATGTAAGTTATGTCCAGCTATTATAAAAATCTCTGCTCGCTCTACTAAAGGCCTTCACACCCACTTGCGAACAAAGCATAACATGAATTTGAACTTGGTTGATAGCGTCAGCGTCAGCAGTAGCGTTGAAAATCCAGCACCGGGAATGGAAACGAGCAGCGCAAGCCAAATTGGCTCGTTTAGTTCAACTACTTCACGTTTAGACGAATGTGCTTCAACTTCGGCAGTGTCAGTCCCACCGAAAAGAAAGAAATTAACAGATTATTCCCCACTCGAAAAAAAAGTTTCTATGGAAGAAAGAGTGTGCAGAATGGTAGCAAAAGATGGATTCCCATTCTCAAAATTCATCACGTCAATTGATTTGCGCGAATTATTTGAATCGGAAGGCCACAAATTGCCTTCTTCTGCCAGCACGATACAAACTATGGTGATGGCCTACGGAGCATCCATTCGAAAGAAAACTATCGGCGAACTTGAAACACTGAAAAAATTGCAGAAGCGTTTCACACTAACTTTTGATGAGTGGATCTTTAAGAAATCGCCGCTATTTGAATTTAAATCTTCACTTATTTACCGGTGGAGCTGCGACTGCGAACATTTGGAACCTGGGGCTAGTAAGAATTGAAGGACGTTTTCCTGCAGAAGCCTGTGTAACTGCGCTTGAAAAAAAACTCCAGGATTTTAAAATTGACCTAAATCTAGATGTGATCGCAGCGACAACCGATGGTGCAGCCGTCATGAAGAAAGTTGGCAGATTATTATCAGCGCACCACCAATTATGCTTCGCACATGGATTGCAACTCGCTGTACTTGAAGTTCTGTACAATAAGAGACAAGAACAACAAGAAGAAGAAATGCAAGCTGAAGTACTCGGAAACAGACCAGATAATGAGAGTGATAATGAAAGTGAAGATGATAACGACGAGCAAGGTAATTTTTCGGTAGAGGAAGAAATCCAAGCAGAAGAGTTGCTACTACCACAATACAGAGAACTTATTCAAAAAGTGAGAAAAATTGTCAAGGTTTTTAGTTCAAAATCTCCTGTAAAAAATGATCTGCTGCAACAATACATCAAAGCAGAATTTGGCAAAGAATTGCAGCTTATTTTAGATTGCCGAACGCGCTGGAGCAGTCTCGCATCAATGTTGTCGAGGTTCAACGAAGTCAAACATTGCATATCTAAAGCACTTATTGACCTTAAACTGACATCATCTTCATTTTCATTCACAGACGAAGAATATATGACTTTGACTCATATTGAACAAGCTTTAGAGCCAGTGAAGCTCGCTGTAAACGTCTTATAACGCGAGGATGCAACATTAATTACCGCAGAAACCACATTGCGTTTCATGATTAATAAACTGAATCTACAAAACACCAGGTTAAGCCAGGAACTTGTTGTGTCACTGTCTCGCCGGATAAAAGAACGCCGCACATCAATAACTGCTGTGTTGCTTTACTTGGAAAATCCAAATAAATATCTAGAAAAAGATTCAAGGTCTGCAACTGCAAGTGTAGAGGACAATCCATTCTTTTATCCAAGTAAAGCTACGCTAAGAACTGAAATGAAGTGTTTAATTGAGAGACTGATGTCAGACGTGCAACCTGAAACTGAAAACCAGCAAGATGATGACAGTGAAGAAGACATGCCTTTATCGAATCTGCCTTCACATACACTAGAAGAAGAATTAGAGCGCAGTCTCCGTATTGAATGGGTGGCAGTGGCAGAGTCTAGAGCTGCTGTGCGTGTACCCACTCAAGATAATTCAACTGATTTGATATTGAAACGTGAGATGACACTTTTTGAATGTGGAGGGAATAGGGGGAAGTATTTGGAAGCTGTTTATACTTATGTAAAGTCAATTCCACCTACAAGTGTGGAAGCCGAGCGTGCTTTTTCCGCCGCTGGCTATTTATGCAACAAGATAAGATCAAATCTAAAAGATGAAACGTTAGATACTTTATCATTTCTTCGAAAGTATTTTCAAAAAAAATAAGCTGATTTTAAATGCCTCTAAAACCAATGAATATGTTCTATTTCAAATAAAAATCTAAATATGAAACGTGAAATATTGTGAATATTGTATTGTCTTAAACATCATTATATTTAATTTATAATATAAGTGATAACTTTGCTTCATGTTGATAAGAATAATTAAAAATATTTGTGTGTATTTTCTTTCTTTAAATTACATGAAACAAAAACAATAATAATTAAAATCAATCCCGCAAATCCCGCGGGAATCGCGGGATTGATGATCTTAATCCCGCAGGCTTGCGGGATCGCGATTTTGATGCGGGATTGGATTCTCTATTAATAACCTTTTCAAAAATCTTAGAAAAAACCGATAGAACTGAGATAGGCCGATAGTTTGTGATGGCCTGCCTGTCCCCGTTTTTAAAAACTGGATGCACTACAGCTTTCTTGAAGGAGCGCGGAAAGATGCCAGTTGTAATGGATAAATTAAATATGTGATTTAAAATGGGAGTTAGAACATGTCTGGCAGATTTAACTATTTTGGTAGAGATACCATCCCAGCCCGTCGCACATTTGTCTCTCAGGTTTAAGATAATAGATTCGATTTCTGAGTTTTCAACACTGTAAATGGCCATAGAGCTTAGGGAAGAGTGAGTGAGAGAAGGCAGAGGTAAGGTAAGAACGTTGAGAGAGGATGCAGACAGGCTAGAGTCAGATAAGGGAACGAATTTAGATGCAAGAGATTTTCCTATGTTCGAAAAATAATCATTTACAGATTCAACAGAAAGTGAGGGAGAATCACACATAGATAACAGGTGAGATGAGGTAGAGTTTAACTTATGGATGTTAGCAATTTGTTTAATGGCATTCCAGGTATCTTTAGGGTTATTTTTGGCTCTCAGAATTTTTCTTTGATTGTATTCAAGTTTTAACTTTTTAAGAAGGTTGTTGCAAAACTTATGGTAGCGATTGTAAATAATCTTGTGAGTCTCGGTTTCAGGATTTTTTTTGTACTTACGATACAATTTATCTCTCTGGCGGATACAGCGAAGTATGCCAGGAGTGACCCAAGGCTTGATTATACGTTTTCGGCTTGGAATAAGTATATTACAGCTATTTGTTGTTATTGTAGTAGAAACAACATTTACCAGGGAGTCCGAAATAGCATCGGGATCACAAGAGAGAAAGAGCGAAGAAAAATCAGTGTTTTCCAAATCCTTTACAATGGCTGGAATATCATAGCGTTGAGATAAACGGTTTTTTGATAAGTCATTCACTTTAGATTTACAGCATTATTTATTATGTTATAAGTAAGAACCTATTTTAGCTCACACTACTTCAACAAGCTTTTCTTATTAGTATGCCAGTTCTACCAACACCCACCTTATCGTTTGTTTTAGTTTGCATATCTCTTTCGTATTCTCTGACGTCATCTATGGTCATGTTGAACCAGTCGTCCATCCAGGTGAAGGCTTGTCGGTGGCCGAGCAGCAACACCTCGCGGATCGCCTGCACATACAATAAGTAATAAGCTAAACATAGCACAATTAGCCCATAATGATATAACTACTGGATTTGGGACCCACTCTCAACACCACACACGCACACGGTTCTAAAATACATAATTAAAAATGATGGAACTTTTACACTCTATCTGCTATTGCAGTAGTGTAGTTTTTTTTATGAAGTGCATTCGGCTTATTTCTTTTTAAATCATAGCAAAGATTTCATCATTTTATTCTGGAGTATGGCGATAACACCTATCTAAGAACCTTAATTGAAGTCATACACTCTCAATAGCAAAAATAAAACGGCATTTTTGCCATCGTTTTGTAAGACTATTATGATAAATGATAAGTTTTTTTTTTTTTTTTTTGACCTTTGTTTGATCACGATCTCACCTGTTGGTAAGTGACGATGTGGCCGAAGATGGAGCACAAAGGTCTAGAAGGCACCTATTCACTCTAGCCTTGAAGAGACCCAGATTATAGTTTTCAGAAAAGACAGAAAGACAGACGACGGTAGTTTATTCCACTCCTTAGCAGTTCGCATTATAAAGGTAGAACTGAAACGTTTAGTGCGTTAATAGAATAGAAGGTCTACTAATGTGGTAAGGATGGTACCGAGCCGTACGCCTGCTCGTCCTTTTATGAAAAGGAGATGGTGGGATCAGATCGTGAAGTTCCTGGGAGCATTCCCCGAAATGTAACCTATCCACCTATGTAACCTATCATATGTAACCTATATGCAACCTATCTAACCTAGAAGATCGAAAGGCATGCAGTGCTCGAGACTCTGGATCTTAGTCTCCGCCATATGTTGCTCACCTATAAGCCTGAAAGCTCTACGTTCGATCGAGTCCAAGGCAGCAAGCTGGTGTTTGGCCGAACCATCCCAAACATGGCAGCAGTACTCCATACCAGCCCGGACTTGTGCTTTATATAAATTGAGAAACTGTCCTGGTGTGAAGTAACGCTTTACCTTATTCAGGATGCCTAGCTTCATGGCAGCTGTTTTTGCCTTGGACTCAATGTAGGAGCCAAATTTGAGAGTAGCCGTGAGTGAAACACCTAAGAGCTCGAGGTGATCTCCTATAGCTACAGGTACATCTCGGAAAACAGGAACTTGGAGAAACGGACTTTTTTTCGCCGAGAAGAGACAAGCCTGCGTTTTAGGGGCGTTGAACCTAACTAGATTGGCATCGCCCCAGTCCATTAAATGCTTCTAAATTAAATGTTTAGAAGTACTAAAATAATCCAACTTCATGATAAGGTTCGATTATCGCCATAAAGATGATTATATGGGACCCTGGGGAACTTGACCTCGAACGACCTCCATTAACCTTGCCCTCGGATGTCAGCTTATGACCTAGAACTCGGATGAACTGCAGTGACCTTTAATAGACTGCCTGTTAATTACCCTTAACTCGGTTCTCGAGTAATTTATAGTGATTTACTTACATTTTAGTAGCACTAGAGATTTTTTGTGAAAGAGTTCGTCCGGGGAAGTACTACCACACCTATTTCGACTGCAAAGCAGTAGTGCTCGCATTGCTGTGTTCCGGTTTGAAGGGTATGGTTGCCGGTGAAATCACAGGCACATGAGACTTTTCATCTTTGTCTCAGGGTGGTGGGCGCAGTACAATGCCACATAGGGTGCGTCCTAGGTGGACGCTATGTGATAATGCACTGTTCATAGGCAGAGGGTACCGCTTAACATCAGGTGGGCCATCTGCATGACCCGTCATTCCAAGTTGTATAAAAAATCAAAAACTTTGAGCTTACTCCTCCACTTTGGTCTGAAGTCCTCGAAACAGTGGCATGAACAATTATGACACATGATTGGCTGCAGCGAATCCCTCCAGCCTTCCATGAGTGGTCCGTGGTCTGACTTTTTAGATTTCAAGTAATTGGGAAACTCATCTTCTTCATCATGATTATATCAGATCATGATGCAAGATGACCTTGACCTCGGATGCCAGCTGGTGACCTGACCTCAGATTCCATCATTCCAAGTTGTATAAAAAATCAAAAACTTTGAGCTTACTCCTCCACTTTGGTCTGAAGTCCTCGAAACAGTGCCATGAACAATTATGACACATGATTGGCTGCAGCGAATCCCTCCAGCCTTCCATGAGCGGTCCGTGGTCTGACTTTTTAGATTTGAAGTAATTGGGAAACTCATCTTCTTCATCATGATTATATCAGATCATGATGCAAGATGACCTTGACCTCGGATGCCAGCTGGTGACCTGACCTCAGATAACCTCAGGCGACCTTGACCTGTTCTAGGCTTCTTTGTAGTGATTTACTTACACTTTGAGCATACTCCTCCACTTTGGTCTGAAGTCCTCGAACCTCACACTGGCGGCTTTACGACACTCCCCTTATGGCACATGATTGGCTGCTACGATGGATGATTTACTACTTGGATGATTATTTAAATTTATTTATATCAGAGGATCATGATGCAAGATGACCTAGACCTCGGATGTCAGCTGATGACCTGACCTCACATAACCTCCGGTGACCATGACCTGTACTCAGCTTCTTTGTAGTGATTTACTTACACTTTGAGCATACTCCTCCACTTTGGTCTGAAGTCCTCGCACCTCACACTGGCGGCTTAACGACACTCCCCTTATGGCACATGATTGGCTGCTACGATAGATGACTTACTGCTTGGATGATTATTTAAATTTATTTATATCAGAGGATCATGATGCAAGATGACCTTGACCTCGGATGCCAGCTGATGACCTCACCTCACATAACCTCCGGTGACCTTGACCTGTTCTAGGCTTCTTTGTAGTGATTTACTTACACTTTGAGCATACTCCTCCACTTTGGTCTGAAGTCCCCACACCTCGAACCTCACGCTGACGGCTTTATAACAGCACATGATTGGCTGCTGCGAGTCCCTCCAGCCTTCCACGAGCGGTCCTCGTCCAGTCTTCTCAGATTTGAAGTACTTGGGGTCCTCTGCCTCCTTGTAGTGGTGTGGCTTGATCTCATCGTAGGCGATGTCCATGTAGTCTACTTCCCTTTGTTCTAGCTCTTCCGGGGAGAGACCCAGGCACTGGAAATTGGACAATTATAAATCTATATATATATATATAAAACAAAGTCGTGTTAGTTACACCACTTATAACTCAAGAACGGGAGAACCGATTTGGCTGAAAATTGGTGGAAAGGTAGATTAGAACCAGGAGATTGACATAGGGTGGAGAGGTAGGAGAGGGGGGGAATTCAACGGGGGCTACCCGTGCGAAGCCGGGGCGAGTCGCTAGTAAATAAATAAATAAATAATGCTGGACAGTTCACACCACATTATCTAGCCCCAAGCTAAGCAGAGTTTGTTATATGGGTACTAGATAACTGATATACTTAATACAATATACATTACACAGATAAATATTTTTTATTATACATAGAAAATACATAGAACACTCTGAACAAATATCTGCAGATTGCACAAATATTTGTTCCAAGGCGGGAATCGAACCCGCAACCTCCTGCGTCGCAGGCGAATCTTTGCCCGCTGCGCCACAGAGGTAGTCAGAGGAATTATAGTTTTATTTTGGTCCGACGACTAAAATCTCGATAGCCGTAAGAAGAAACTAAAGTCCCCGCCACGAGAAGCTATACATTTCGAAAAAAAAGTTACGTAGCAACAATTCGATAAACAACAAATAATCCCAAATTCAATCAACTCAAAGTAACATACGAACGAGTAATTTCACTATCCACTTCAATTTTACTTGTATAACATACTAGCAGCGCCCCGCGGTTTCACCCGCGTAAGTCTCGATCCCGTGGGAATATCGGGATAAAAATGTGCCTATGTGTTATTCCAGGAGTCCAGTTATCTCCATTCCAAATAACATCCAAATCCGTTCAGCCGTTTCAGCGTGAAGATGTAACAAACACTTTATAATATTAGTGTGATAACATAACACCTAACAGTTACATACATGGTCCTAATGCCACCTAGCTATCCCTGTGTCATGGGTATCACGAACAATGAGTACCATGTAGTGGGATACTTATAGGACAACACCAATATTTTTGACATTAAAGGATGAGACTTGGCACACTTATTCCTCAGGTCGACCAGAGTTGAAAACGCCCGGGAGACAGCAGGAGCCACCCTGCTGAGGGGGAGGGGGAGGGGGAGGGGGTGAAGTTTTCTTACACAGTGCGTACTGTTGGTCGTTATAACTGCTAATTTATAGCTACTATGACAAGTTAGGTATCATTTTGGGATAATTAAAAGATGGCCAATCTTTTTCTAAAACAAAAAAACACCTTTACATAAAAAAAAATGAATTACCGCCGTAGACCTAAAATTTTATGAACTTTTTTTTTCCAGTGACTATAAATTTCGAACGAGTACAGATATCGGTTTAAAAATATATGATCCACATTCATGCTGATTTCAAAAATATAAGATTTATTGGAATTATTTATAAAAAAATGTGGGAATAAAATGTTTAATACAGCGCGGCAGCGGCTAACTTTCTTGGAAAAATATTGAAAACAGAAACTACTTTTATAGGTGGTATAGGCCGGTGGTGGTTAAAACCGGCCGAGTGCGAGTCGGACTCGCGCACGAAGGTTTCCATACCATTATCTATTAAAACGGCAAAAAACACGTTTGTTGTATGGGAGCCCCCTTTAAATATTTGTTTTATTTTCATTTAATTATTTATTGTTAAAGTGAATATATAACCAAATATTCTGAATATATTCAAGCGTCTACCTATTGCTGTTATCAATATAAAGCAGAAACAAGCAAAACAAACACGTTTGTTGTATGGGAGCCCCTTGAATATTTATTTTATTCTGTTTTTTAGTATTTTTTGTTATAGCGGCAACAGAAATACATCATCTATGAAAATTTCAATTGTATTACTATCACGGTTCATGAGACACAGCCTGGTGACACCATTATCTATAAAAATAATGACAACAGTAACTACTTTTATAGGCGGTATAGGATACTGTTGATAGTAAAAATGGTGTACGCGCGGCGTAAGAAAACTTCACCCAAGCAGGGTGGCTCCCGCTGTCTCCCGGGCGTTTTCCACTCTGGTCCACCTAAGGAACAAGTGAGCCAAGTCTCATTCTTTAATGTTAAAAATATTGGTTCCCATACATTGAGTGGCTATAAGTATCCCACTAATGGAGCAGATCTGGGCCCCAATCACGCAAATGAACAATAATACCAAAACAAAACCACAAGCAAAGCCATTACGTTACGTACATTTCGTATCGCGCTAGTGATTTGAACGTAAACGTTCTAGCTTTGTTTTGAAAGATACTTTGGTTTAGCGATCGATCGAACTTTATCTACGCTTCGATTGAGGGATTCTTGCTTGAATTGCCACAAGAATTTAAGAACTCCAAAGTTTAGAAAATAATTAACAAGTAATTAATTTTGTAAAAATTAAAAAACAAAGCTAAGAACACTCCCGACAAATACACCTTTCAAACAAAAAAACTAAATCGTTTCATCCGTTCGGGAGCTACGATGGGACAGACAGACAGACACACACACACACACACACACACACACGTCAAACTTATAACACCCCTTCGTTTTTCGTCGGGGGTTAAAAAAATACAGTTGTTGACATAACGCAATAGATGCTTCACTAATATTTCGTTGATTGGTTATTTCTAGCTCACACCCACACCCACCCTACGGTATTACTTCATCTCTTCACTATACTTCATTTTATTTATTTGGGTAATCACAGTGTATACAGATTGTAGTCAAAGTTATAAAACACTTCTTTTTTTTATGCTACTTGAATGACGGAACAATCAGATGGCCCACCTGATGTTAAGCGGTAACCTCTGCCTATGAACAGTGCATTACCACATAGCTCACGTCCACCTACGACGCGCCTTATGTCGCATTGCACTGCGTCCGCCACCCTGAGACATAAAGGTGAAAAGTCTCATGTGCCTGTAATTTCACCGGCACCCTTACCCTTCAAACCGGAACACAGCAATACTTACATTTTCTGTGCTTCCATTGTTGTCTTCATATCTTGTTTGGATGGAAATAGCAAACTTTGGTATGAACGAGCACTGAAAAATATAAATGTATGAAAATATACAACCAAATAGAGAATTTAATATTTTGTCAAATTCAAAAAACTACTTACTGTGTATTCTGTTGAAACGCCAAAGCATGAAATAAATAAATAATTAATTAAAACAACTATACAAATCTCGTAATGTCATTTTAAGTCAAGTTTCAAATGTTTTATTTTTGCTCGGGATAAAAAGCAGTCCCCCCCCTACTCCCCCCCCCCCCCCTCCCAAAGCAATCCATTCACAAACAAAACATTTAAAAATTAAAAAACATATTGGTCCAGCTATTCGTAAGAGATGCGTTTACCAACAAACAGCATTGAATTTTTATTTATTTCGATTATATTTGGGGATAAAAAGTAGCCTATGTCTCAATCAAGGTCATAATCTATCCATGTACCGTATTTCATCAAAATTGGTTCAGCCGTAACGGCGTGATAAAGTAAAAACAAACATCAAAACTTTCGCATTACAATTAATAGTAGGATCAGTAAGATACGAAAAGAGGGATAGGGAAAGAGGCCACGTGGCCGTAGCCCGATACGTTGGGCAGACCCACTCTCGATCCAAAACTCCACGAAGCCGTGCAGCTCGCGGCAACAGATCTCATTGGCTTAACATGGCGAGGAGGAGTAAGATAGACTTGCCTGTAATCGTGTATGGGTAGTAATTCCATGCTTTTTCAGTTATATAGAATATCCGTGGTGTGACTGATTGAAGCCAATAGGGTAAATGGCTGAAAAAAAATGTTTCCTTTTATTTTATATCGAGGATAAGCATTATTCATTTTTATCATCATGATTATTAGCCTGTCGAAGTCCACAGCTAGACATAGACATAGTGTGGGTGTACTTGAGGTACTATTATTTATTCTGTGGTGTTGGGAAGCCACACAATACCCCCCGACGAACGGTGTGCGGAGAGTAGCGGGCGGTGTGACGCGGCGACGCCCACACCACATTTATGTCTGTGCGCAGCACTTTTTTAGGGTATCGTACCTAAAAGGTAAAACGGGACCCTATTACTAAAGCTCCGCTGTCCGTCTGTCTGTCCGTCTGTCACCAGGCTGTATCTCATGAACCGTGATAGTAAGACGCTGTCTCCACGAGCAAGAGAATCGCGACGAGTCGGCGCTCGCTCATACAAATTATCGCCGCGATAACATCGCCGTGTGAAGACTGGAGACGCGTTCATAGAAATACATGGCACGACGTTAATATCGCCGCGATTCTCTAGATCGTGGAGACAGCGCCTAAGACAGTTGAAATTTTCACAGATGTGATGTATTTCTGTTGCCGCTATAGCAACAAATACTAAAAAACAGAATAAAATAAATATTTAAGGGGGCTCCCATACAACAAACGTGATTTTTTTGCCGTTTTTATCGAAGGGCTCTGTACTACTAAGAACCCTTCGTGCGCGAGTCCGAGTCGCACTTGGCCGTTTTTTTTCCTGTATTTACCCGAAGTGCTGCTGTCGTGTGTGTGGTGTGGTGCATAGTTTCGCCCCTAGTATCATCGACGGTATGGAGTCGTGTCGTTATCGTATTGGGAAAGCGACCTTTATATACCATTAAAGTGTACCGCTGTTTGTTAATTTTATTACAGACATTCAATTATGTTATCTTTGATGTTTACTAACATGCTAATGAGAGACAGGTCCATGATTCTACTACATGCACATATCTGTGAAACGTCTTATTTGTGAAGCGTAATCTATTTTCTTGTCTTTTTGATCATCACTGCTCTTCAAATGATCTTCATATAGGAAAAACTGATTTAGCGAAAACTAGGAGACTTAACACACATGTTTAAACTGATAGTATCTCATAAATATCATTATAGACCGGCAGCCAGCAAACAAAACACGTATGATTAGCTCAAAGCTAAAACTTTTTGAAAAGTTAGCCAGTGTTACAAAGCAAGTAATTAATTTTGTAAAAAATAAAAAAACCCTCAACGTAATGAAACGGCTGAACCGATTTTGATCAAACATAGCTAAGAACACTCCCGAGATAATCAACTTTCCAACAAAAAAAAAACTAAATCGGTTCATCCGTTCGGGAGCTACAATGCCACAGACAGACAGACATACACACACACGTCAAACTTATAACACCCCGTCGTTTTTGCGTCGGGGGTTAAAAACAGAGCAGCGCAAGTTTGGCGTCCCGTATGTGTCGGTGGCGCCCTGCGCAACATTTTGTACTTATGTGTCAAAAAATTAGTATAGAAGGCACATGTGCCATACTCATGGTTTTGTGTCTGGAACATTAATAAATATGTGCCATACAGATATCATGTCTCTAAATAAAGTTATAAACCTGTAAAGTTCTGAACTTTTCAGGTTCGTTCCGAACTTCCGGGCATACGGGCCGCCATACTTGCGCTGCGCTGTTTTTAAACACTGGCTAACTTCTCAGAAAGTGGCTCACCCAACAGTAGATGAGTTTGCCATAACCAACACCCTTGGCAGGCGGATTGGTGACTATTATTATTAGTGCTAACGAGCGATGGTAGCCTAACGGTTCAATAGTGCAACTCAGAATCCAACGATACCGGGTTCGATCCTAGGCTCCGCACCAATGACTTTTCTAAGTTATGTGCGGATTTCCATCGCTCTGTGCTTCGGAGGGCACGTTAAGCTGTCGGTCCCGGCTGTTATTGATTAATAGCAGTCGATAAGCCATGTCAGAGGCCCTCGGGCGGCTTGACAAACTCCGACACCAGAGGCCAGCACTACCTCATACGAAACGAAACGAGTGCTAAGTACTCCAGTGAATGCTGCTGCCCATCTCCTAGCTAGTGTTAGTGATATTTACGACATCCACGGGAGGAGACTATTCTTAGGCAGGACACACCACGGCACACTGCTCCCAAAAAAATGACTTAAATCATTTAACTGGACACTTTTCGTTTCTTAAAATCATTTTTAAAAGAAACAAACCATATTTTTTTCGAAGGAGCCGCCTTAGCTTCGTCATATTAAACAAAAAAATACGTACCTTGACAAATGAATCCTCTTTTCAGTGAACTGCCCCTCGCCATTAACTTCATCTGTGACTTTTTCATTGGAAATAACCTCCACCCCTTCTCCGTTGCTGGATTGCTCAAAGCTGTGGCGAGCTATCATATATAACTGCCCAATACGGTACTGTAACAAATAAAAACCAATAACTTAACAGGTAGGTATATCAAAGTGTTTGTACAGCACGGCCACCATGTATAGCGAAGGGTAATTTCCTTTAGCAGGTCAATGCGTTTTGAAATAATTATCAATCGTCACGCCTAGATTTTAAGGCGCTATAGGTTCAACGAACATTTTTGTATGAGGCGAAGAAGGCAAGGGCACGCTCTGATACCGTGTTTTTATGTATAAAAAAATTATATAAAAATGTCGTTCAAAGTTTTGTTTAATTTTGTTGATGAATTCACTATCTCAAATAATAACTAACATGTAACCAAATGTTTCAAAAATAAAAACGTGAGAGAAGTGATTGAAAAATAGCATTTCAATTTTAAAAAGGAGGTATCTTTGTTATTTTTTTTTATCGAGTGAAGTAATTCAAATATTGTATTGAATTAATGATTTCACTAGATAAAAAGCTCAAGAATATCATATATATTTTCTTCATAGAAAACTATGAAAATTCTTATCAAAAACTTTAAAATTCGAGAGACATTTGAGAACCTATCGCGCCTTAAGAGCAAATCTTTCAAGGCGGTTGCAACAAAGCCTGATTTCAGATTGTTATTGGTTATTTATTTTTATTTCGTTTCTAAGTAACATACATTAACAGGTGGCACAGGCACCATGGTTCACTGGTGCCACTGACAATAATTTTGGTATTTTTTCACATCTCATTAGTAGGTCAATAAAATCAAATAAAATCGAATATTCATATAAAACGCCACAAAATTACCCCACAATATGTTTAAGTTTGTTTTTTGATTGAACAATATAATACGAATCGTGTTTGGTATTAGATAATATCCTGAACCTCAAAGTGTATTTTTTTTATTTTTAATGTAAGTATATTATTTACTACGTAAAACTGGTCTTTCAAATTAAGATTTGGGTTCCCCTTCGTTTTAAGGACCAGTGCATGAATCCAATCAAATTGGCAAAGGAGGAGAGACAGGAAGTTGTTATTTCTCTGAAACTGGTACCTGATTAGAGAAAGTTAACAATTTTTTTTATTTTCTTTGCCTTCAATATTATCCCTCAGCTACGCTGTACGTATGTTTTTTATTTTTTTTATACTACTTGAATGACAGTACAAGCAAATGTCCCACCTGATGTTAAGCGGTAACCTCTGCCTATGAACAGTATATTACCTCATAGGTCAAGTCCACCTAGGACGCGCCCTATGTGGCATTGCACTGCGTCCACCACCCTGAGACATAAAGATGAAAAGTCTCATGTGCCTGTAATTTCACCGGCACCCTTACCCTTCAAACCGGAACACAGCAATGTGAGCACTACTGCTTTGCGGCAGAAATAGGTCAAATAGGTATGGTGGTAGTACTTCCCCGGACGAACTCTTTCACAAAAGAGCTCTACTACTACTAGGTGATTAGTACCTAGTAGTATTTAGGTGATTGGGTCAGTTAACAATTTCAACTCTTATCTAGTCCTTTTGGAGGAAAAAGGCTGTGACAGTAGGACAGACAGAGAGTGATCCTATACCTAATGGTTGTGTTAGTATCTTTTGAGGTACAGAACAAATGAGTTCAATTGAAATCAATCACAACATACCAAATCCCATATCTTTTATGAAAGAAAGAGGGCTTCTATTGTTCTGTTTTATCTACCTTTGAACCACAAAAATTATATTGACTTTTGGTTCTTGATAAAATTGAACCTGTAAAAAGGTTTAGTAAAATAGGTAGTTGATCAAATGACTAGTTATCATGAACAAACAATATATACACTACTACCTAGACAACGTATTAGGTAAGGCAGAATTTTGCTAGAAATATTTTAATGTTCTTTGTTTCTATATTCTATATCCAAATTAGGTAGCTTCTACCTACACTACCTTTCTAGGTACTCTTTGTTTCCTGTTCTAATCAATACAATACAAGGCTACTATGCTAAAAACCCATGCTTAACCATTCCAGCAAAATGGACAAATAAATGAACTAGATAGGTACCTACTACTTTAGATAAGTACAGGATAACCATGGGGTATTAGGTAAACCTATCTGGTATAATCTACAGTAGGTAGTAGGCACATAGTAAAAATAAAATTAGTATTTTATTTTGAAGTAATGGTAACGTAAAATAGCATACCTCTTCCACCGTCATAGGCATGCTTATTCGGTATTCTTTAGTCAAAACCATTGCTTTTCTTTGCTTTTAGTTCTGATAACAATTATTTTAAAAATAATGAATGAAACGCTACTCTAAACACCACAATCTCACACACACTGACTGACAACCACAGACAAAGAAAGAGTGACACTCCGACACTGACTGACTAAAAATGAGAAAAAAAATACTACGTGTACCAGACCATAGAGTTTATTGTTATTAGTAACGTAGCAGGAGGGCAATTCTCGGATTGTAGAGATTATCTCTAAATTAGAGATAATGTCGTAGCATGAATGTCTATAGAAAATGTCACGAAAATGTCACAATAACCATCAAATCATATTCGATTTGAATGATATTGGTCGACTTATGTCTATTTGTGACATCACGAGAATAGCAAATTAAGATTTTATTCGACATCACCATTTCTTTTCGACATATGTCAAATTCGACTTAATCTCTGCAATCCGAGAATTGCCCTCAGTCCTCTACATGGATGTATAACTAAGCATATAGCATATAGGATCTATAACATGGATGTAATACATTTGTGGTACTCTATTAGAATCATTAGATCTTAGTATGTACAGCGAAAATTCTACGTCTATGATTAGAATCATAGATCTTATTAGAATAGAATATCACTTGACTTAATTGGCGAAAGAGATTGTAAATTCTAAACGGTCATTGGAGTTTATCAATAAAAAGCAGCCAAGTGCGAATCGGACTCGCCCATGAAGGGTTCCGTAGCAGCAAGTAACATAATATAAAAGTTCTTAGATGGATTACGATTTATGACGTATTAAAAAAAAACTACTTACTAGATCTCGTTCAAACCAATTTTCGTTATCATATTTTTTTTTTAGTTTCATCATTCTCTTATTTTAGAAGTTATGGACACAGTTTTTACCACTTTGAAAGTATCTCACGCGCAAACTATTCAGTTTAGAAAAAAATTATATTAGTAACCTCAATATCATTTTTGAAGACCTATCCATAGATACCCCGTATGGGTTTGATGTTTTTTTTTTTTGAGTTTCAGTTCAAGTATGGTGAACCTCAAAATTAAAAAACTACTTACTAGATCTCGTTCAAACCAATTTTCAGTGTTACATGGTGGCTGTGTATGTCACAGCCACTTTTTTCCGAAACTATAAGAGCTATGCTGTTGAAACTTGGTAAGTAGATGTATTCTATGAACCGCAATAAGATTTTCACACAAAAATAGAAAAAAAACAATAATTTTTTGGGGTTCCCCATACTTAGAACTGAAACTCAAAAACTGAAACTGAATAGTTTGCGCGAGAGACACTTCCAAAGTGGTAAAATGTGTGTCCCCCCCACTCGTAACTTCTAAAATAAGAGAATGATAAAACTAAAAAAAAAAATGATGTACATTACCATGTAAACTTCCACTGAAAATTGGTTTGAACGAGATCTAGTAAGAGTTTTTTTTTTTAATACACTATTATTAAAACATCGATCAAAGTTACAACAAACTAGAAGAACTTTTGTATTAAGTTACTTGCTGCTACGGAACCCTTCATGGGCCAGTCCGACTCGCACTTGGCCGCTTTTTTCTACTTTCGCATGTGTTAGAATAAAACAAACCTTAATACTACTAATTAGAGTCTAATTTGTATTGATAATATAATATAGAAGTGCGCGATCCAGTAGGTAATGTTGTAATCATAGATTTAGAATGTACGAAAATTCTAAGTCTATGGTTCTCATACATATCCATGTACCGCTCTACGCTCGTCAATCTTCTTGCACCCCCTTCGGGGCCCCGTTGGACCGCAGCTCGTTGAAGGGGGGGTGCTCGACCTCTTCGTGTACTATGTCCCACCTCACCAGGACCGCCGTTCCTCGATGGGCGTGTCCGGTATTCGGGGACACCTCGTCCCGCCGGTAGACGAAGAAGTTGGGCACTCTGAGTTCATAGTTGGGGGCAAGCTTTGTTTCACCCAGCAGGACTATGTGGACTGGGCGAGGAGGCGGAGGGGCGGAACCTGGTTCCTCACCCCCCCGGGATTCCAATAAAGGAGACGCAGGTGATCGCGTTCATCCATTGTGGTGTCGGTGCAGCAAGGCCAGTCCACGCAACGCCGCGCCTTGGAGGTCCCCCCCGGTGGCGATGGCCAGCAGGAACTCAGTCAGGACCCCGAGCACGATCTCGATTGGGTTCCCGGCCACTCCTGCCGTGTCAGCTTCCGAAGGGGGCGCGGGGGTCGCGCCTTCGTCCGGAGGGTCTTCATGAGGGTGAGATGGCGCGGGGCGGGCGGCCCTGGCTCACACGTTGGGAAGCGGCGGGTAGGCTGCGGTCTGCAGCAGCGACACCGTGGGTGCTGTTGTGTCCCCGGAGAGGGCCGAGGGCGACTCGGGGTAGGTCGGCACCTGATACGGCTGCGGCTGCGGTTGCGGTTGCATCTGTCGTTGCGGTTGCATCTGTGACTGGGGCGGTGCTTGGGCCGACTGCTGTATGCTGACGTCGGCTCCAGGCGCGCCTCCACCATTGGAGTGCGAGCAGGGTGGACCGGTGCGGCGGTAAGCGGAAGCGGGGTAGAGGAGGCCACTGGCTTCCTCCTCTTTTTTCCCCTCTCCTGTTGCGCCTTTCCCTCGAGGGGAGGGAGGCGCCTCTCTCTGTGGGGTCGTTGCCCAGGGCGCGCACTTCTTGCACGTCTGGTTGGGCGGCTGGCTGGCTGTAGGGTGCTGGGGCGGCGGTGCGGCCCGCCCTCGGGCCGATAGGGCGGCTGGGTGCTGTTGCGGCAGAGCGGTGGGGCGCCGATTGACGCCCGTCTGGGCGAGGCGGTGGTGACGACGCCCGTCGTCTTGTTGCGTTGGGCGGTGGGAGCGGGGGGGGACCGTCACCCCCCGCTTGCGAGCCTCGCGGCGGAATGCTGGGCAGAGGCGGCTGTTAGCAGTGTGGTCCTTGCCACAGTTAGTGCAGGTGGCCTTGTCCGTGAGAGGGCGCGGGCAGTCCGCCGCGAAATGCTACCCGCCGCAGCGCACACATCGCTGCGGGCGGTGGCAATTGGCGGACGAGTGGCCGAACGCGTGCCAGCGGTGGCACTGCACCACCCGGTCGGCCGCGCCCTTCCAGTGCTCTATCATCACCCCCGGCATCGATAGTAGCTCGGTGGTGCGGTACAGGCGCACTAGGTCTTCTTGTGGCATGTGCACTGGGCGTGGAACGGTACCTCGCACGGCCCTGCTTCGTGCGGATGTGCTTGACGAACTTCGGCTGAAAGGAAAGTCCGCTTACCATAAATATAATGGCTCTGTGAGAGACCATAGATAAAACCTAATGTAATATTCTATATCTGTCTTTGACTGTGAATCTATCTCTCTCCATCTCCAATAAAAAAAAAAACTATTTTTCTCTCTGAGATTGTGGATTTATTTGTTTTGAAATTGTAATAATTCATTGGATTCCTTAATGGAATAAGAAATACATTCCTACGTTGTTGGATTGTATATATTCAGTATATATTTTGCATATATACTGCGCTGAGTTACACTATAACTACTGTTGGTATTTTACTACAAAACCACAATCTGGACTGGAACAAAGATTGGAAACGGACCACAGAAGAGGTGTAGTGTAGTTTTTTTTTCACGAATTTCTTGCAGAAAAAGTAACGAAACACATATTGCCATGGATGTTAAGGAGGTCGTGGAGCATCTAGTGGCTTTAAAAGTCATGAGACTTACTAAACCAGCTCTGATAAGTCCGAAAATTGTCACTTGTGATTCCAAAGATTTGCCCGGTAATATTCTCAACAATTTCTTGAAGGATGATGCCACTTCAGTTACTCAAATGGAAACGCTTGCCGCCGGACAGTTTCTACTGTTGCCACAAAGTTTTGGCAACATCTATTTAGGTGAAACATTCTCCTGCTATGTCTGCGTTCATAATGAAACCAATCAGCCTGTGCAGAGTGTCTCTATCAAAGCTGACCTACAGACAAACTCTCAAAGAATAGTCCTGACCACCCAGCAGAGTCAGAACCCAACGATGCTGGATGTTGATGAGACACTGAGTGATGTTATTCACCATGAAGTGAAAGACCTCGGCACTCACATTCTAGTTTGTGAAGTCACTTACATGTCCAATTACAGCACTCTGGCCTCATTCAGAAAGTTTTTCAAGTTTGAGGTCATGAAGCCATTGGATGTCAAAACAAAATTCTATAATGCTGAATCTGATGATGTGTATCTTGAAGCGCAAGTGCAGAACATTACTACAGGCGCTATCATTCTCGAACAAGTCTCTCTCGAGAGCTCGCACCAATTTAATGTAAAATCCCTCAATGAAATAGAAGATGGAAAATCTGTGTTTGGAGAAGTTACTCTACTTCAATCACAAGAAAGCTGCCAGTACTTGTACTGTCTCTCCCCTAAAGAACATATTTCAAAAGAAATCAAATTACTAGCAGCTGCTAAAAATATTGGCAAGTTAGATATAGTGTGGAGATCTAACTTGGGTGAAAAGGGACGCTTGCAGACCAGCCAGCTGCAGAGAAAAACTCCTGAATATGGAGACATCAGAGTTACATTTGAAAATCTACCGAGCAAGGTACCTGTTGATGAACCATTTGGTTTTACTTGCAAAATAGTCAATGCCAGCGATAGAACCTTGGATTTGATCTTGAAACTTAGATCAATACAGGATGCCAGTTTACTATGGTGTGGTATTTCAAACAAGAAGTTGGGCCCTATAGAACCTGGGAACAATATCTGTGTCAACTTGACTGCTTTACCGATCAATACGGGACTCTATAGCCTAAATGGTGTTTCATTAGTTGATTTATTCTTGAAAAGAACCTACGATTATGATGATTTAGCCTCTGTATTTGTATGTTAGTGTTTTAGTTTTAGGACAATTAATAAAGTCAATAAATATTTTATTTTGTTATGAAATAACCAGTTATAATGAATACTTCAATAAAACAATTTTTAACTAAAAACATTTTGTATAGACCCTAACTATTAAAATTCCTAGCAAAATCAGGGCCCTTGTTCACTGGCCATAGGAAGGGGGAAGCCATAAGGCGGCAGGCCAGGGTGCATATTTAGGTAGGCATACTTTGCTCTACTTATGGACTCACACTCACTTCCGATTGATTTATTTATTATAATTTATAGCGCTCCGTACATAGAGAGAGGTTTTTTTTACGCTGTGTACCACTAGTATTATTCCTCCAAGGTGTACAAACTTCGGAGACTCCGAGAGGTATATACAAACAGCGAGTGCTGTGCTAAAGACGACATGAAGATAATCCCACCCATGGTACCTACCTGCAGCTCGTTCACTGTAAGATGGGCCAACCAAGGCAGAGGGGCAAGTCCGAGTTTACACACACCATCGTAACGACGAGCGTACGTGTATTGCGTAGTAACTAGCCATTTATCTGTTACGTTTTTGGCACAAATTAATAGCTAGTTATAATGTTATACACGTACGATCGTCGTTACGTTCATCGTTACGATGGTGTTTCCAAAACTCCGACTAGGGCCTCTGGTGCCATCTTACGAAGTTACGATAAACGGTCTGTACTGTAGCAGTCAAAGCGAATTTCTTTTACGCTGCTCTTTTTCTTCTTATCTTAGGTAATGGCTTCTGCGCGTTATTTGCAACAATTTAGCCAATGTCAAGTGATAGTGATATACCTCTTCCAAGTACCTATAGCTTCATGACCTCCACAGTCGCAGCTGATAACTGTCAAATAAAATGTCAACTTTACTTTCGTTCGACCGACGGTTCGACCTGTCGTCTGTCAAAAACTACAATATATCTGTCTGTGTGTGTTGTGGTCCATGGCTGTGGTTGTGATTTTATTTTTTGGTAATATCTAAGGTATTTTCGTAATTCTGATTGCATTTTGAGCTCATCGTTCAAGCTTTCACGTCTGAGTTAAACATAACTTTAATTTTGTTTACAGAATGGCAACAAGATTAAACGGTTCCATAATTTCATAACATCCCAGTTGGCGTATCGTTGAAACTGATGTGGCCCAATCATGTTGATTTGTACCGTAGTGTTTGTTATCTAGCTGATTTGCTTTTGTGTTTCTGAAAGTTTAACTAGCCTACAAAGGCTGCTCAATTAGTCGCAATGGCATATCAAACTATATTGCAAGAATATATGCTAATACCGCCTGTTACAAGGGCCTATACAACGGCGTGTGTGGTCACCACTTTGGCTGTGGTAAGATTTGTTTGTCTATTATTAGTTTCTACCTACTGGCTAATGTTGTTTTCAGTAATACAACAAAGTTTTTTATAGTTTATTAAGCATGATAGCATCACAGCTATAGGTACACATAATTTATTACTTTCTGTTGCAGCAACTAGATTTAGTTTCACCGTTCCAACTTTATTTCAATCCAATCCTGATATTGAAGAAGTTTCAACTATGGAGGCTGATTACTACATTCCTATTCTTTGGGAATCTTGGATTCAACTTTTTCTTCAATATGATATTTACATATCGGTACTGTAGAATGCTGGAAGAAGGGTCATTCAGAGGACGGACGGCGGATTTTGTTGTTATGTTCATGTTTGGCGGAGTACTCATGATTGTATCCTTTTACAAAAGATTGATATAATTAATTAATATATTATTTGGTATAATCAAATTCACAAAATCATGATTTGCAATAAATGTGATAAAACATCTTCAAAACCTAATCTACTGTACTTCTCTTGCAAGGTTTAATTAAAGGATCTTTTGATAGCTGCAAAGTTCCATTTTTAATGAAAGACTAAATCCTCATCATCCAATCTCATTGATCTCATGAGTCCAACCAAATTTTCCAGGAAAACAATTGTTATTATTGCATCGGTTAAATGACCTGTTATTTAATTAAATCATAATTATAATTGGCTGCCAGTACTTGGTAAAATATTTGGTCAGTGGCATTGTGGCTGACGCTGGAGCTTGTTGTATGAAGGCAGCTCAAGATTGTGGCATACTGTGGTACATATACGTGTATAAATGTAGTCTGCCACCTAACTACCTGCTAATAATTTTCCTAAATAACCATTTCCAGCTGTGTGCATTCTTTGTGAATCTACTATTTTTGGGTCAAGCATTTACCATCATGATCGTGTATGTGTGGTCGAGAAGAAACATATTTATACGGATGAATTTCTTTGGACTAATGAATTTCCAGGTAAAATAGACATTAGAGGCTCTTTGTTAGTAGTATCAAAGCAATGGTGACCTTTTTACTGATGTCTACACAGTGGGTGATTAACTAGGTGAGATGCAAGAAGTGCGAGATTGATTCCCACTGCAGGAAAAATTATGTATCACAAGCCATTTAAAAAAAAGGCTCTGGATGTTGTGTTAACATGTCACTTCTACTACTAGTTCCATTTGAGGGGTCAGGATTTGTATTGGGGCTGTTAAAACTCTTCAATCATTCCAACAAAGTTTGTTATTCATATTTAACATCTATGAGTTCTTAGCCAGTTTATAGAGCCCACCAAATTCGCAGCCAATATTAGAGGCGGAGATACGGGTTCGAGTCCCGTTATATACTCCTATATCGGGATTTTTTGGTCAATTTTGATGTTTCTGTTTCCAGGCACCATACCTTCCCTGGGTGTTGCTAGGTTTCTCAGTTCTACTGGGCAATGCAATATCTGTGGACCTGGTTGGAATGGCCATTGGCCATATTTACTTCTTCTTGGAAGACATTCTGCCGCGGCAAAGGGGAGGCCAGAAAATATTAAAGACACCAAAGTTCCTGTGAGTTATTTACTAATTACAATTCTAATTAGGGGTGTTAAGACATACAATGACGTCCCACTGTGGGGTGTATTGTGCATCGGCCCTCTGTGAAAACCCTACCCTAGCCAGCCCAGCTCCTTAAAGTAATGGAGCAGGACTATGGTTTGATGGCAACACTGTTGAAGTGTGTCTGAAGACGTTGATGATAGAGAGCAAAGACCCAAGTAGCTCCTGCAAACCCATCTCGGACCTGTACGGCAATTCACGGATTGTAGAGATTATCTCTAAATTAGAGATAATGTCGAAGCATGAATGTCTACAAAAAATGTCACGAAAATGTCACAATAACCATCAAATCGTATTCGATTTGAATGATTTTGGTCGACTTATGTCTATTTGTGACATAACGAGAATAGCAAAATTAAGATTTAATTCAACATTCGCCATCTTGTTTCGACATATGTCTAATTTGACTTAATCTCTAAAGGACGAGAATTGCCCTCCTGGCCTCTTGTGGCCGCACAATTTAAGACAACATGCTCCACAGTCTCTTCCTGTAGGTAGCCTTAACACAGTTGGTGCTGTGTGGCCCCAATCATGTGCAGGGGATGGTTGAGGTTCCATTGTCCTGTTATGATGCCCACCACCATATGCAGGTCCTTGAAATTCATTTTTGAGAAGTGTATTTGTCACTTTCTTGTCAGGTGGAAGTTTAGTAGATTTTGTGTGCTTACAGTCTCACCTTCCTTTCCATAGCTTTTGAAGTACCTTATAATATAAGTATTTCTGTATCATAAACCTTAATTCTTCTTCCTGCCACTTGCCTAGTTCATCTGGGGTCAGGCCTCCTGGTAAAACGGCGCCAGGATGCGCTATCCTGAGTCTTGGCTTGCCAGCCGGGCCACGCTCGCTCGCAGCGAACCAGGAGGGCAATTCTCGGATTGTAGAGATTATCTCTAAATTAGAGATAATGTCGAAACATGAATGTCTACAAAAAATGTCACGAAAATGTCACAATAACCATCAAATCGTATTCGATTTGAATGATTTTGGTTGACTTATGTCTATCTGTGACATCACGAGAATAGCAAATTAAGATTTTATTCGACATTCGCCATCTTTTTTCCACATATGTCTAATTCGACTTAATCTCTAAAGCACGAGAATTGCCCTCCAGAACCGATACCTGCTCGTCAACACTCAATAGCCTATTTAATATCGGAGCTGTAAAAAAAAATTTAATGCTAAAACATAACTAAGTATAGTGGCTAAGATAGTATTCTTTAGACGCGCATTGATGGTGGCTAATTTAGTAATTCAGAGGACAATGTAGATTTTTAGAGGAGAATAATGTGGTTAAATAGAAGTCAGTTCAATTAGCACCCAATAAATAAAACCAACAAAACCTTTTTTTATACTACTTGAATGACGGAACAATCAGGTAGCCCATCTGATGTTAAGCGGTAACCTCTGCCTATGAACAGTGTATTACCTCATAGGTCACGTCCACCTAGGACGCACCCTATGTGGCATTGCACTGCGCCCGCCACCCTGAGACATAAAGATGAAATAGTAGATTGTATCATAAGGGAGCAACATAATATTTTTACGGCGAGGGCGCTTTTTTGAATCCAGAGCGAAGTGAGGGATTCTAGAGTAGAATCCCGAGCGTAGCGAGGGATTCTTTAGTAGAATCCTGAACGTAGCGAGGGATTCAAAGTACGTCGCCCGAGCCAAAAATATATGTCGCGCCCGTGTGATACACTCTGCTTTTCATCACCCACTATGAGAAAATAAAAGGCGCCTCATATGTTATTGAAATATTATTATTTAATAAAACAAATGGTTGTTTTTTTGTGTTTTTGTGTTTTTTTTGTCGTGTTTTTGTGTTTTTTTGGGTGTTTTTTTGTGTTTTGTGCTTTTTTGTGTTTTTTTTGTATTTTTTTTGTGTTGTGTTTTTTGTTTTTTTTTTGTGTTTTTGTGTTTTTTTTGTGTTTTTTTGTTTTGTGATTTTTTGTGTTTTGTGTTTAGTGTTTTTGTGTTTTGTGTTTTTTTGTGTTTTTTTGTGTTTTGTGTTTTTTTTTTTGTGTTTTGTGTTTTTTGTGTGTATTGTGTTTTTTTGTGTTTTTTGTGTTTTGTGCTTTTTTGAGTTTTTTTTGTTTTTTTTGTTATGTGTTTTTTGTGTGTATTGTGCTTTTTTGTGTTTTTTTTTGTGTTGTGTTTTTTTGTGTTTTTGTGTTTTTTTGTGTTTTGTGTTTTTTTGTGTTTTTTGTGTTATTTTTTTGTGTTTTTGTGTTTTTTTTGTGTTTTGTGTTTTTTGTGTTTTTTTTGTGTTTTTGTGTTTTTTTTTGTGTTTTGTGTTTTGTGTGTATTGTGTTTTTTGTGTTTTTTGTGTTTTGTGTTTTTTTGTTTTTTTTGTGTTTTGTGTTTTTTGTGTTTTGGGTTTTTTTGTTTTGGGTTTTGGGCCGTCGTACCAGCCAGTATTTATTCAAACAATATTTGCATTCGAATTATTTGGCGCTGGTTCCAAATTCAATAAGTGCGCCGCAATTATCTTTTCATCCCATCTATTCGAAAAGGACGACTGGGTTCGCCTTTAAGTGCACCCAACGGTGGTGTTTTCTATGAGAAACTTTTAGCGGGCAGTAATGAGTTTTCCGGCGCACTTATTAAGTTCCTAATTCAAAAAGTGCGCGGCAAAGATAATTGCGGCGCACTTATTGAATTTGGAACCAGCGCCAAATAATTCGAATGCAAATATTGTTTGAATAAATACTGGCTGGTACGACGGCCCAAAACCCAAAACAAAAAAACCCAAAACACACAAAAAACACAAAACACAAAAAAAACACAAAAACACAAAACACAAAAAACACAAAAAAACACAATACACTCAAAAAACACAAAACACAAAAAAAACACAAAAACAAAAAAAAACAAAAAAACCAAAAAACACAAAAAACACAAAACACAAAAAAAACACAAAAAAAAACACAAAAAAACACAAAAAAAACCACAAAAACCACAAAACACAAAAAAAAACACAAAAAAAAATACAAAAAAGCACAATACACACAAGAAACACAAAAAAAAACAAAAAAAAACACAAAAAAGCACAAAACACAAAAAACACAAAAAAAACACAATACACACAAAAAACACAAAACACAAAAAAAAACACAAAAACAAAAAAACACAAAAAAACCAAAACACACAAAAAACACAAAACACAAAAAAAAACACAAAAACACAAAAAAAAACACAAAAAAACACAAAACACAAAAACACAAAACACAAAAAATCACAAAACACAAAAAAAAAACCACAAAAAACACAAAAAAAACACAATAAAAACACAAAAAAAAACACAAAAAACACAACACAAAAAAAAAATACAAAAAAAAAACACAAAAACAACACAAAAAAGCACAAAACACAAAAAAACACCCAAAAAAAAACACAAAAACAACAAAAAAAAACACAAAAAAACAACCATTTGTTTTATTAAATAATAATATTACAATAACATATGAGGCGCCTTTTATTTTCTCATAGTGGGTGATGAAAAGCAGAGTGTATCACACGGGCGCAACATATATTTTTGGCTCGGGCGACGTACTTTGAATCCCTCGCTACGTTCAGGATTCTACTAAAGAATCCCTCACTTCGCTCTGGATTCAAAAAAGCGCCCTCGCCGTAAAAATATTATGTTGCTCCCTTATGATACAATCTACTACTGCCGCGCACTTTTTGAATTAGGAACTTAATAAGTGCGCCGGAAAACTCATTACTGCCCGCTAAAAGTTTCTCATAGAAAACACCACCGTTGGGTGCACTTAAAGGCGAACCCAGTCGTCCTTTTCGAATAGATGGGATGAAAAGTCTCATGTGCCTGTAATTTCACCGGCACACTTACCCTTCAAAGCGGAACACAGCATTGCGAGCACTACTGCTTTGCGGCAGAAATAGGTATGGTGGTATATAGTACTTCCCCGGACGAACTCTTTCACAACAAAACTCTACTACTACTTGTTGCAGGACAAAGCTGTTTGACGCACCGCCCGAGCCCGACTACGGGCCGCTTCCAGAAGAATTCGCTGACTACAGACCGGGAGGCTATGACTGGCGCGGAGAGGACGATGATAGATAAATGTACCAAATGTGACACAGTCACCGGCGCCAGACAGGTCTTCAGATGTTTGAGCAAATCTTTGACTAATATTTAAACAAACATACATACATACGTAGACATACGCCTGTTTCCCCGAAAGGGTAGGCAGAGCCTCAATGGGCCTCTTTTCACAGTGGGTTGGACCATCATGGAATATAGACGTGACAAGTGGTGAGCTCATCGCCGCCAACAAAATAAAATCTAATTTAAAATTGGCTTGTTCGGACACAGCATTTTCCCGCAACTCTATCCCTTTCTGTCGTTCAGAGACATCGTTGCCTAGAGTGAGAGATAAGCGCGCGCTGATGCCAAAAGTGCTTCTTTTTTTTCGTTATAATTGGCGCCGCACGGCTTTGTGCATTTGCCATTTTCAAGTATCTGTATTTTCACTATATTGTATTTTCAATATATTTTGCAACGTTACACTCCTTCCAAGTCGTCAAAGTCACAGTCGAGTCATCTTTTAGTAAAACGGTGGCCAATTTTACTAAAACTTTGTTAGACAATTTCCACCAATTTCAAAAGTCACGCAATTCACTTCCATTTCATTTCACTACACTTGTGCTTTTTAAACGAGCTACGTTCGTTAAAATGCCACCAAAATAACACAAAATAACTCAAGAAAACACGAGGAAAAGAAATAAAATAAAAGTAGACGTCTCTTTTCGAAAGTGGCGGGAAGAGTCCAAAGTGCATTTTAACACGCTCTAGCTAACGATGTTTCTGATCGTTTTTTGTTTTCAATTAGGGAGAGTAAAGCTAGCCCTCGCGGTCGTCAAATGTGTGGACGCCAATAATTTAGTCCACTCGCCGGCTCTTTCTACGCAAATGGATGCGAGTTCTCACATTCACGGGCTGCACGCGTGACGCCAAATGGCGTGAAGCTACTATGGATTAGGACGGCCACTGAAAATTCTTGGGTTGGCATCACGCCAAAAGTCTCACAGATTTTACACTGATATACATCGCACCATTTGACGCGATGGAGTGGTCTTGAGTGGCAAGATTTACAGGAAAATGCTGTTCTGTGTAGACAAGTTAGGTCCAACCCTAAGTAAATCGAGCCACACTTGTTCTCATCTAAAACATTTCCTGATTTGGAGATGATTAGTGTTTTTTTATTATAATAATTAGGTACTTATAGGAGGTACGTACCTATTAGGTAAGATCTGGGGTGTGCCAATTTAAATAAAATGTGTTAAATAAAGTTGGCGCCAACATTTGATTTTTTGGTTAAGGTTTCTTTTCGCGTTACACATTCAGGTATTGGGTCGAAATAACATTTGAGATTGCGGTCTGCAAATGTTTGTTCAAAGGTTCCATCAACGCTCATAAAGTCCCGTTCCACTATGTGAGCTAATATTTGTGCAAATGTTTGAGCACAGTCTGCAGCTATCTGGCGCCGCCGAAGGCCACATTTACGTAGAAAGCTGTTTGCCATCACCGTCGTCTATCAACGTTGACCGTTCAATGAACGAACCCGTGCTCAAAATCATAAGGCACTCACGCACTGTCGCAGACAGCTTCCGGAAACTTGCTTTCTACATGAATGCGCCAAAGCTTTTATTTATACGTTGGGAATGAATTTGGATAAGAGAGTCATATATTTTCACATAAAAGTTTAGATTATAGTAGGTTAAAGTGGACAGTGATTAATTCCCTTTATTTTCACTATTGCATACTATTTAGGAAAAATAAGTATTTCATTCATTTTATGAACCTAAAATCAATTTTCTTATTGTGCTGATTTTCGTGGTACAAAACGAAGGAATGAAGTGATATTATCCATAACCAGCATAGTGAAACAGATGTAAGGTATTTTGTGTAAAAAGATTAAGATAAGTACTACTACTTTGTGAATATTATACTTCAATGAAATTACTTTGTTTTAATTTGCAAAGTTGCATAGTGGCGAGTTCCTTGCCGCGGATGACGCTCAGACGCACTGCGTGTGGGTAATGTTGTTTAGAGCAGGGGTTCCCAAACTTATTTTGTCTGATGCCCACTTTGAGAATTAATTATTTTTTAGCGCCCCCGTAATTATTTTATAGCGTCCCCATTTTTTCACCTACTTAAAAACCACTATAACTTCAAATTAAATTAATTATTGTGAGCTATATAAGCGGAGATTAAACATGCACAAATCGGGTTATTTAACAAAAACTTGTTAAAACATGATTGCCCGCGGTCTATTATCTACGTAAATGACCATGTCTATAACTATTAAAATACGAAAGTGTGTCTGATTCAACGCCCCCATTTTTTTCTGGGTCTCTTACCACCTCCCTTTTGGCCTGCAGCGCTCACAAGGGGGCGTTATCGCCCACTTTGGGAACCCCTGGTTTAGAGGTAGGGTTACTTCATTCAACTTTGCATAGTGGCGAGTTCCTTGCCGCGTATGACGGTCAGACGCACTGCGTGTGGGGAATGTTGTTTAGAGGTAGGGTTCCTTCATAGGTACTCCATTCAACTTTGCATAGTGGCGAGTTCCTTGCCGCGTATGACGGTCAGACGCACTGCGTGTGGGGAATGTTGTTTAGAGGTAGGGTTCCTTCATAGGTACTCCATTCAACTTTGCATAGTGGCGAGTTCCTTGCCGCGTATGACGGTCAGACGCACTGCGTGTGGGGAATGTTGTTTAGAGGTAGGGTTCCTTCATAGGTACTCCATTCAACTTTGCATAGTGGCGAGTTCCTTGCCGCGTATGACGGTCAGACGCACTGCGTGTGGGGAATGTTGTTTAGAGGTAGGGTTCCTTCATAGGTACTCCATTCAACTTTGCATAGTGGCGAGTTCCTTGCCGCGTATGACGGTCAGACGCACTGCGTGTGGGGAATGTTGTTTAGAGGTAGGGTTCCTTCATAGGTACTTCATTCAACTTTGCATAGTGGCGAGTTCCTTGCCGCATATGACGCTCAGACGCACTGCGTGTGGGTAATGTTGTTTGGAGGTAGGGTTCCTTCATAGGTACTTCATTCAACTTTGCATAGTGGCGAGTTCCTTGCCGCATATGACGCTCAGACGCACTGCGTGTGGGTAATGTTGTTTGGAGGTAGGGTTCCTTCATAGGTACTTCATTCAACTTTGCATAGTGGCGAGTTCCTTGCCGCATATGACGCTCAGACGCACTGCGTGTGGGTAATGTTGTTTAGAGGTAGGGTTCCTTCATAGGTACTTCATTCAACTTTGCATAGTGGCGAGTTCCTTGCCGCATATGACGCTCAGACGCACTGCGTGTGGGTAATGTTGTTTGGAGGTAGGGTTCCTTCATAGGTACTTCATTCAACTTTGCATAGTGGCGAGTTCCTTGCCGCATATGACGCTCAGACGCACTGCGTGTGGGTAATGTTGTTTAGAGGTAGGGTTCCTTCATAGGTACTTCATTCAACTTTGCATAGTGGCGAGTTCCTTGCCGCATATGACGCTCAGACGCACTGCGTGTGGGTAATGTTGTTTGGAGGTAGGGTTCCTTCATAGGTACTTTATTCAACTTTGCATAGTGGCGAGTTCCTTGCCGCATATGACGCTCAGACGCACTGCGTGTGGGTAATGTTGTTTAGAGGTAGGGTTCCTTCATAGGTACTTCATTCAACTTTGCATAGTGGCGAGTTCCTTGCCGCATAAGACGCTCAGACGCACTGCGTGTGGGGAATGTTGTTTGGAGGTAGGGTTCCTTCATAGGTACTTCATTCAACTTTAAGGTGGTTGCTTTCGCTTGTGGCGCGATTTTAATTTTTTCGTGTTTTTTGCTTGTCACATCTCATCAACACTTCTTCAGATTGCGAAAACTAATTTGCCGGTAATTATTTGACCTAACACACAAGTTTTAATTCATAGTATCACATAAATATCATTAGTTTGGCTATGAATGGGCTTGAAACAAAAAAACACTGTAAAAACCATTGTAGCACTATCGTAGCTAAATTAATGATATTTATGTGATACTATAAATTAAAACTTGTGTGTTGTTAGGTCATATAATTACCGGCAACATAGTTTTCGCAATCTGAAGAAGTTTTGATGAGCTGTGATGAGCAAAAAACATACAAAAAAAATATGTTTGCTTATGAAAAAGCAACCATCTTAAGCCAACCTAACCCATGATTAGGTTATTATTTTTTAGGGGCCCATGACTGTACTAGTGTTCTGTGGACCTGACGTAGAGTGACCAAAAGAGAACCAGTAACACGCACGAATGTTTAGATTATTGACACTCCTGCACACCCTGGAGACACAGGAACACAGTACTAGAACTATCGTTTGTTGAATGCCTGTATTTTTGGATATACACTCGGTAGTTACATACCGGCATAGTCCTGATTTGTGACCCCACACTAGGATCCCTGTGTCTTGGGTATCAGGTACTACACGTACCATGGTACCAACAACACCCAGACACGGAACCCTCCGTAGCAAGTGGACAGATTCGCAACTGGACAGATTCTCAGGTGGAAGGATTAGCAACTGGACAGGACATGTACAGTCCATAACATAACATAACATAACGACAACCTCCTGTACAGTCGTTTGTGTAATATTAATTTGAAGCTATATCATGTAATGCATTATTTGACTAAGCTAGTGACATAGTAGAAAGAAGGGAAGTAAGTTATCTTCATACAAACGCACCGCACGCGGCTTGTGTATGTGTGCGCCATAGTATTTATGCGTCGCCGCACGCACACTTACACAAAATCTCGACCCGTTTCTCAGTGCGCCAGACGGGGCTAACACCGCACGAGGTTCGCGCGTCACCGGCTTTTTTTTTCACCGGCAATGAAAAATGTTTGATAATTGTAGGAGAACGTATTGCTGTGTGTTTCGGTGTCTTAATAATTCATCGATTCCAGAATTGTCTCTGTTACCTTGTCAGATTACCTATAGAGCAGGAAAGGTAACCAAGTCACTTATTCTAGCATATAATTTTTACTTGATGATGATATACCTACTTACTTATTTTTGTTGTATTAGTTTTCTATCAGACACAGGAAGTAGGTAGGCCTATATTCCCACTAGAATGTATTAGGTACTTTTGAAAAAGCTAAAAGTGACAACCCTGAGACAGTAGGCACTTATATCGCAGATTGGGCTGGAGATAGCCTACTTCCCCCTTTTTCTACTATGCTAGTGACTCTTTTTTTCTCGCTAATTCTGTTGATTGTTAATTGTTTCATTGTTCACGACTGTACTCTGTCCATTTGCTAATCCGTCCACCTGTGAATCTGTCCAGTTGACAATCTGTCCAGAATCTGTACACGGAACAAATATTTGCAAATCATACAAACATTTGTCCCGCAGCAGGAATCAAACCCGCAACCTCTTGCATCTCAGCCGGGTCGCGCCACTAAGGTTGTTTAGGATTTATGAATTCAGATGAATAAAAACAATAAGTAAAATAATTCAGAATTTTAATTTTTATTTTCACGAAAACAATTTGTGTCTTTACATTGTTAAAATAGAATTTAAACTCTGTACAAATGCCTATTACAATGTTGGACTACTACTAGTACCTTTATCGAAAACCTCGAATTAACAACTTGAACGTGTGTATTTTATTTACATCCGCAAAATATAAATTATAGCAGAATCAAAATAGAATACATAGGTATGTATATGTTTAAAATTTGAATAAACTCTGTAGCAACGCCAACAATTCAATTGATTACTTACTTAAAATCAATTTCTGTATTCACACAGAGTAAAGTAGCGATAGCCGCCACAGCTGTTTGATGATCTAACAATAGTACACTAACTAGGTAGGTAGGTAGTGTTATTAAAATGCTTAGCGCATTTTATTTTTTGTGCACAATGTTCGCTGTACCCGAAACGAGATAAGAAGACTAAATCTCAAATACTTAATTCAAATAGAAATTAATCATTAAAAGTAAATAAAAAATGTCACAATCATGAAAATTGTTATGAAATTTTTATATAATTCTGAATTTCTGAAAACCCAACAAGAATAAAACTATATTTCAGTCTTAATTCAAACATAAATCAATTCACACTCAAAAGTTAATAATCGACTGGTTCATACATTTGAAAAAAAGTGTCAGTGAGAAAATGCAAGGTCAAACCACGAATTTTCGTCCCAAACAAAAATATTGCATTTATCACCGCCAAAATCACACGCATTCCTTTATCCAAACACACAGACACTCAAACACACACCACAATAAATCAAAATTTAGTAGGTAAAGAACACTCAATGCAGAAATTGAGACTTATTCAAAATTAAATTATTTACTAGAACCTAAAATCACAATAAGACTGCAGTCAGATCATGTAACTGCGGGAAATTTGCTCGTGAAAAAACAACGCCATTTCTATACCAGTGTACACAGCTTGACTGGAAATTTAGGGTTTAACCCATAGACTTGGAAATTTAGAGTTGTTTAGATTTTTAGTTGTTGTTTGTTAGTAGACTTGTAAATTTGGTTTTAAGTATGGTTGATCTCAAAAACGAATCTAAAATCAAATAAACATGTACAAATTTTCCAAGTTTTTGGTTTCGTTGTTTATCTAACACTATTCTACTAGCCCAGAGTTCACCAACACATTAACAGGCAGTTAAATGGTTCTTTAGCCATTTATTTTTGACAGATCTATTATAATGCTTTTAAATAAAATCAATAGGCTTCATCGTTTCCCATTGTTTTGTAAATATGTGTTATAGTTCCAAAATTTTTATTTTTTGCATAGAACAAAGCCGAGGATTTACTGTAGGGGTTTTGTAAAATTATCTATATTTTACGAGATATTCAATAAAAACTACTTTTTCGAGCGGCGCGAGTCTTTTTTTTTGTATGAAGAACTATAGTTAGAACCCGTTTATGTGTTGGTGATATCGGCTCTAATTTTGTTTGAATCGTGAAATGTGACTATAAACTAAAATCTACATAAATCACATGGAGACATTTTCATAGCGCTACAATCGCGAGTAGCACCGTTATGTCGTCTGGTTTCCCTCCTGAAAAACAAATAATAACATTTTAAAACATAAAATAATTACTAATAAACGCTGATTGGAATAGTTACACTATGTTTTGTCTCTTTCGATCGAATTTGAAACTGCCTGTCAATGCAAAAGACAAAACACTGTGTAACTAGTCCCAAGGATAATTCGTATTTTATAGTAGCACAGTAAAACCAGACCATAGGCAGGTCAGAGTTATTAGCAAACATCTGATACGGGTAGATGTAAATTTGATACGGACAGCTCTAAGACTTTCTAAGAAACCTATTGTGTTGAGAAAATAATTAAATTATTTTCTCAACATTTTATAAATTATTATTATAGATGATGTAGTAATTAGGATTTTGTATAGAAATTGAGGTTTAGCCAAGCAAAATCTTGGACTGGGCCTCTGGCAACAGAAACCGATGAGGTGCATTAAAAGCGCTTCAATGGACACCAGTGGAGTGTAATTTGGCACGTTCTGAAGAGACGTGAAATCTCGTGATAACATTGTTCGTCACATAGCACATGACGATTGACGCATTATCTGACGTGGGATGTAACAAACAAACGAATACACCGGAATTCCTTCGTGGAAAAGCTGAACATGTTTTAAACGTGATATTGGCGAACTTGTGGTCCAATCCGCAAGGGCCACTTGTTCAAGAACTGAACTGAATATAGACTATGTACAAAAGATTTAAATTATATGATCACGTTGATACATCAACACCAGTCTCACTCAGACGAAAAGTCCGAGTTGCTAGTACGCGTACAAACAATCATGTATTTTAAGCTCATTATTGCACTAAATCCCTCACCACACTGTTATTTCACCATATCGGTTACAAGGCCCTTTTCAGGGTTGCCATGCAACAAGTTGAGTGACCAAGAATGAACCTGTGACACGACGCACATAGCTCAATATCACAGCAGGTATCTGATATTCACTTATGGAGATATCAATCTCAGTGCATTGAGTAGAGATCGCAATCGGCTATCAGACGCCCAGGGCGTTAAATAGGCCTCCCCATAGAATACCATGAGTAGTTTATTTTATATGAATGACGAAACAAGCAGATGATGATCCTGATGTTATGTGGTAACCACTGCCTATAACAATGCATTCACAGGTCACGTCCACCTAGCTCGCGCCCTATGGCGTTGCACGGCGTTCGACACACTGAGACAAATATGAAGACCCATGTGCCTGTAATTTCACCGATACCCTGCAAACCGGAACACAGCAATGCGAGCCCCACTCCTTTGCGGCAGAAGGAGGTATGGTGGTAGTACTTTCAAAACGGAACAGACGGAATTTTTTAACGGAACGCGCTATTGTAATTTCCGCTAAGTGTCCTTCAGGACAGGCAACGCATTGGCAATGCCTCTGGTGTTGCAGATGTCAAAAGGCGACGGTAACCGTTTACCACCGGGCGGGCCGTATGCCAGTTTGTCGAGCCATTACATATAAAAAAGGAGGTAAATAAGCACAGCTGCGCCCTCATATCCCAAGACGGATCTCTTTCTGAACAGACTCTACTAGTGATTTGTTTCGTGATTGATCTTTATAATCATCAGCCTATAGAAGTTCACTGTTTGAAATAGGCCTCCTCATAGAATGCCATGAGTAACGGTCCTGGGCCGCCATCATCCACCGCCTTCCCACTACGTCGTGACTAGAGAACTAATTGACGATATCAAAATACAAACCAATAGCATCGATGCCGTTCTGGCGGGCGCTCTTCGCGAAGGGAGACATGTAGCAGCCGTCAAACGACAGATTCCTCGCCATCCAGGCTATGGAATTAGCCACGCCTTGCAACCTTTAAATATAACAATAGGGTATATTCACAACGTACACAGAGAATAGAGGTATATAGACTATCGCTCAGCGTGTCGGTGTAAGGGACAGAAAATCAAGATAAAAAGGCAAGGTATTTGTTAAGCAAATGAAGTGCTGACCTTGTAAAAAGTGGCACGCGATAAGGGACAAAAAAAATTTGGCTCTGTCTCTTTTCTTTACAAGCATCTTGTATCTTTTTCTTGTGTAAGTGAGATAGAAGGCGTCCAGCAGTACATACTCTTCTCTGTCTACGATCACAAACATTCATTCGCGGTCGAGATGGTATTTCAGATAGAAGTTTTACTCATTCTAATCACAACCAGAATCTCTACTGTAGTAGCTGTGTATATGTCGCAGCAAACTGGGTTGAACCAGCCGTTTAATTGCACGGCTAGCCGTTTCATTTAACAACGTAGTACAACTAGTATTGCTCGCATTGCTGTGTTCCGGTTTGAAGAAGGGTGCTGGTGAAATTACAGGCACATGAGACTTTTTATCTTTGTCTCATGGCGGGCGCAGTGCAATGCCACGTAGGGCGCGGAGAGCGGGCGCATCCTATGAGATAGTGCACTGTTGCAATGCGTGGTCGGACAGGTGGGACTGTCCTATAGCAAACCACTGGATGTGCATGCACGTTGGATTTGCTAAAAAATATATATTTAATTATTTAATTGTAAATGTGCCTCCCTACTTACATTATTATAAGAGCAATTAACAAAATATGGACAATGTCTGAAATAATTAAATTGAATTGAATAGGCAGGGCCTGCTTAACATCAGATGGGCCACCCGTTTGTTAGGGCATTTAAAATTGAATATAAAGATAAAGGCTCCAGACCTCTGTGAGTCGCTCGCACGTTCGTTCGTTCGGCACGTTGTCGAACACGCCGTCCGTGGCCACGAGGATCACGTCGCCGCATTCCACTGAGAACTCCGCTGTACTACAGATCTCTGTGAGTCGCTCGCCGCGTCCGTGGCGCGTCTCATCTCGGCCACCAGCACCGGCTTGGGCACGTTGTCGAACACGCCGTCCGTGGCCACGAGGATCACGTCGCCGCATTCCACTGAGAACTCCGCTGTACTACAGACCTCTGTGAGTCGCTCGCCGCGTCCGTGGCGCGTCTCATCTCGGCCACCAGCATCGGCTTGGGCACGTTGTCGAACACGCCGTCCGTGGCCACGAGGATCACGTCGCCGCATTCCACTGAGAACTCCGCTGTACTACAGACCTCTGTGAGTCGCTCGCCGCGTCCGTGGCGCGTCTCATCTCGGCCACCAGCACCGGCTCGGGCACGTTGTCGAACACGCCGTCCGTGGCCACGAGGATCACGTCGCCGCATTCCACTGAGAACTCCGCTGTATCGGCTGACTCTGGCCTGCAACCACAAAAAAATAAAGTGAGTAAACCATCCGAATACTAAATGAGGATGGATTCTAAGATTGCGTCCCCAGTAGGTAAACTGTTCGCTGCCGACTGAGTGCAAACTGCAAGCTGCAAACTGCGTAGAGTGAGCGCAAGACTAGCAAACTGTGAACACTCCATTTCAAATAATTATATGGAAGGGCGTACGAAACCGATACGCCGCTAAATCAGTCGGCGGCGAACAGTTTGCCTACTGGGGACGCAGCCTAAATGTCTTCCCAAGGTGCGTGCAGACGTGCACCGCACACAAGGCTCTTCCAACGGTGCGAGTCAGTCTGTGTGGGTCTTGACTTGAGTCCTGATATTCGAAGCCATTTTGTCATTCCCAAATGCAAAGTGAAAGAGAAAGTTACTATTGCAGCAGCTGCGGCTCTTCTGGTATTTTTCAGTTTTTTTACATACATACATAGACACACGCCTTTTTCCCGAAGGCAGAGCCTCAATGGGCCTCTTTTCACAGTGGGTTGCAGTTTTTTTAATCTTTCAATTATGATGTTAGTTACGTGTTCTGTGAACCCAACCCCGTCAGAAATCGTTGAAATTTTTGCTTATATTTAAATCTAAAAAAAAATGGCTGCCGTGACGTTTAAACCCTTAAAAACGTCACGGCCACCATTTGTTTAAAATATTTAAATCCATGAACCACCACATGGCCCATGGTAAAAACCAAGAAGCTTAAGTTTAAGCTTCTTGGTAAAAACAAATCAATATTTAAACCTCATTTGTCAAAACCGGTCTCAGTGAATTTCGTGACCTGAAGGTTCATCCATACATAATATGTTAGTAATAAAGTCGAAAATCCCCCAAGGGGGGAAATCAGGGCACACACGAGTCCGTCACCGTACTTTAAAACATTTGCCTGCTTGTGAAGCAAAAATTTACCGATTTAATGTCATGTCATACCACAGAATAAATAATAGTACAAGTAGTCATGCATACTAGAAGCTAAACTCATACCTACAAAACTTCCTCACTGAAGAAAGAAAGCTTCAGATTGTATCATTATAGTAGGTACTAGGGATAAAAAGAGCTGTCAAACGAGTTACAAGTGTAAATTCTTGGAAACCTTGATATGTTTCAATTAAGCACTGATTAGTCTTTATAAGGTGCAGCTGGCTTTTATCAAGCGTGACTGACTGGTCGCTATTGTATGCTGGGTATTCACCGCGACCAGGAAAATTAAGATCAATCTTGGTCCTTGGTAAGGGTTGACCGTGACCCCATATTTTGAAGTAAGGAGAATTGGTAAAGAGACTCGGCGCCTGACGCCAGAGTTTGAGCAAATTGCTCAAACTCTTTCACTTACGATCTAGTGGTTAAATGATGATGGTTTATTTACGATGATTCAACACAGGATTTGATGACAAAATATCAAAGACTTTTCAGTTACCAGTTTTAAAGCAGCTTAAAACGTTAAAAACAACAGCTTGGATACATGATACATTGCAAAGGAAAAAATGGAAGACAAAGGATAAAATACAGGACACATGGAATCACACACGTAAGTAAAACAATTAAAGAGGTGTGTCTGGATCGTAGCAAGTGGAAACCCGTGGTCTCTGCCTACCCCTCCGGGAAACAGACGTGAGTTTATGTATGTATGATGTCACAACAGAGTCAACAACATGAAAATTCTCAGAATGCCGATAAGTTATAATATTTTTTCCAAACCACCACTTAGTTGGATACTAGACTTTTGCCCGCGGCTTCGCACACCTGGCGTTGGGATTAAAAGCAAACCCTACGTCCCCCCTTGCCCTCCCCATCATCGATCTACACACCAAATATCATCAAAATCCGCAAAACCTTTACGGAGTTGAGTAGAACTACACATAACTCGAGCGTAGTCGCGGGCAGAAGCTACTAAAACAGCATATAGCACTCAGGGATAATGTAGCTTCCTGTTAGTGAAATAATTTTCTGAATAGGATAAGTGGTTCCGGAGATTACTACGTACAAAGAAACAAATCCGAATGGGTGGAGTCTAGCAAGAAAACAATAGCTGCTAGAAAATGACAGCGCTATTTGCTCACTTGAACCGGGGAAGAGATGAGGTATAGATTTCTTCAGCTCGGAAGTAACTGACGTAAGCGAAAAATGATAAAACGTAGTTTTGCGTCTAAAGTAGCAAATATAAAAAAATCATTATCTTATATTAATCTAAGTAAAGTGATTACCTAATGATTAGTATAAAAATTTACGCTTAATATTTTCTCTTATCGAAGGAGGGACCTAAAACGGGTTTTAGGAGGGACAATTTAAAAAAATAAAGCTAACGAGAAAAGTTTCACCAATCGTTTTCCTTGTCTATAATTTATTTAGATTACATCCTTCAGTAATTACTGTATTAACATCAAGTTTGTAACCTTTTACTGTTACTGAGTGAGCATGTAACGCAACGACTCCAAAACTTTAACATATCGTCATAAACTCATAATATTAGTTCAGATTTATATCCATCGTCAGGAAACTCTGCCAAGTAACTGTACTTTACTGTTTCGAGTGGCTAGAACATTAAATTTTGACGTCCTCCGCTATACAAAAACAAAGGCACAAAGGTCGGACGGAGTAAGTTCAATGTCGAAAAAAACATGTAGTAGGTAGTGAAACTACCGATGCGATGACAGGCCGGCGAAGGTGATGATTACCTACTTACAATAGTTAATGGCGGAGCGGACATGATCTGGCAGAAATATTAATGTTAGTGGGGACGATTAGGTATAGGTTATAGGCCTTTGAATATACCGACGAAAATGAAAGGGGTTATTTTGGTGAGAAAGGAGGTAGGTAGCGAACCTACGCTTTTGTGGAGGATGTGGACAGAACCGGATGCGGTAATGCGGCTGGACAGAGTCACCAGCTTGCGAGTGTGGAGCCTCCGTGCAAGACAACATCAACGACTGTCCACAGTGTCCACTCACCAAATATGAAGGGAGCCCATCAGCCTTGTTCCCCTTAAAAATGACGCTATCCAATGGATACAGAAACCAAAAATAGAATTAAAGTTGTACGATTGTACAAGGCCGTACAAATAAACAAATAGCCCTGATCCCACACTGTGATCCTCTGAGTCGTGTGTATCAGGAACTGCGAGTGCCATGCTACCACAATACCCAGACCCGGAGACGTCTGCTGGAGAGGCCTCAACCATAGAATGTAATGGCGTTATTTGCCATATTCAACACGCTTGGTAGGCGGATTAGTGATCGCTATAATGGTGTTGAGTACTCAGGTGGATGCTGATGCTCATCCCCTGATGTAATTCCTTAGTCAGCTTTTACGTCATCCACGGGAGGAGACGGAGCGATCTATTCTTAGGCCGGACACCCCTATAGTCCAGTAACTTTATACATCACCAGTATGCGTCAAATCCGGTAGATCTGATTTTTTGCAGACTTGTTTAAGATGTTGGCCTTATGAATAATCCAAGTTTTTGACCTCGAGCGCCGAACGCAACCTTATCCAAATTCGAAAAATTCGTTTTTTTTTCAAGTTTTGGCGATTATAACCCTAAAGGACTAGTTTTTGAGAAAGCCATTTTAGACGTTTTTAAATTAGGCTAAATTTGCTACAATATGATACTAGAACTGTATCTGTAGACCCAATAGTTTCTGAGATTAAGCCTTTCAAAGTTTATAATTTTTTTCGAACTTGGGGGGGGGGGGGTTCGGTGTTAGGTCTTAGTGGGGTGTGTTCTTTGTCAGGGAACACGCACCTAAAAAATGCTAAGCATACCGTAGTGTACGCCTAGGTGTGCGGAGCTAGGCTATCAGGCACGCACCGAAAAGTTCTTCATACACGTCCACGCCATCTCTATGCTGCCGTCGCGGTATAGTGATGGGCCCACATCATTTCATCTATGTGGGTCGTCCCCTCTGGGCAATGCTGCGGTCTGTAACGAGCCCCGCACACAAAATCTACCTCGTGACCGCAGTAGCTGAGTATGAAGAGCGAAAGCGAATCTTTGGCGCTATAGCTGAATTACCTGACTAAGGGAAGACAACCCTAACGAAAAAAAAAAACAACAACTCAGGGAAGACAACCCTAACGAGAAAAAACAATAAGGGAAGACAACCCTAACGAAAAAATTACAACTAAGGGAAGACAACCCTAAGAAAAATCACAACAACTATGGAAGAAGCAAAACTAAAAGATAATGTATCCCAGGAGGGTACCGGCGTAGCCGGAGAATCCCTCCCCGAGCCTAGCTCGGGCTGCCCCACGTATTCTGGGAGGGGCGAAGTATTGCTACCCAAGGAAATTTTACCGGAAAAACCAAAGAAAACACTAACACAACAACTATTCCATCCAGGCCTATTCACTCGCCAACGATCAGCATCTCTTAGTGATGCCAACGACAAGACCCAAAGAAATAATAACAACACTACAATTGTAGAAAACGAACAAAACAGACTCTATAACCCAAGCGCACCATGGCAACGAGTGCCAAATCAAAAACGAAACCGCTCTCCAGACGAGTCAATAACTAACCAAGCTAAAAGAACACAACGTCGGGAGAAAATAATTAACAAGCACAGAGGAATAGACAACCTTGAACATAGCGATACTCCAGAAATTGAAATTAGTAATAGCTTCTCACTGTTAGGTGAAGAGAGTGGAGACGTCCAAGCTAAAAAGACACCGAAACCACCACCAATAATATTGTATGGAGTTGACGACCTTGCGAAATTAACACAACTAATTGAAGAAGTAGTTCAAACCGATGACTACACCTATAAAGTGGTATCGAAAAACCAACTTATTATCTCCTCCAAAACTGTTGATAAATACAAGACTCTGATAGAGCATATAAGATCCAAAGGACTGATTGGACACACTTTCACCCGCAAAGACCAAAAATGCATGAGGATTGTCATCAAACACCTCCACTTTAGTACACCAAAGGAAGCCATCATAGATGCAATCGAGAAAACTGGAAATAAAGTACAAGGAGAAATAGTTACAGCTAGAAAACAAGGTACCAAGGAGCCACTAAATACTTTCTTTGTGAATGTAGCCCCTCATGAAAATAACAAATTGGTCAAATCAATAAAAGTCATATACAACCAGAAGGTAACAATTGAAGACCCAATAAGAAAAACAACGGTGGTGCAGTGCAAAAGGTGCCAACAATATGGACACAGTAAAAATAATTGTATGCGGCCATACAGATGCGTTAAGTGTGCTGGGGCCCACAAAACAACCATGTGCATAATAGACGAAAACACCCCAGCTGTGTGTACGCTCTGCTCTGGCAGTCATCCTGCCAGTTACAAAGGGTGTCAGGTATATAAAGATGTTCTAGCTAGAAAGCATACTGTAAACAAATTTCAAACCCAAGCTAAGACAAGAACAGCTTATAAAGAGACAAATAACGACACTGTCACTTTCAAAACGAATGAACTGCCAACTGCCGCCAAGACTATGCCTAATGAGACTGTAATGACTCCCAGAATCACCCAACCAAAAAGCCGGCACCTAACTGTAATGGAAAGCCTAGAACTATATAGTGGAGCTGTAAAAAATTGGACTAAGAAGACTCCCTCAAATAAGACCGATAATGTAGTAGACCTTACAGAGACCAAGAGAACATACCCGAGGGATATCAGTGACCAATCACAGTGGCAGAGATCACACAAAAAAGACAACGATGACCATACAGAGCTAAACAGAACAAATACGAGAAACCACGCTGACCAAAGGTCACAAAGAACATATTCTAATGAAGTTAGAATGGAAAACAAGCAAGAACTTAGATATAATCTAGAAGAGCTAATAATAAAACAGACTGAAAGAATCGACCAACTAATAACACAGCTTAGCACAATGATGAACCTCATCATGACACTCATCAGTAAACTTCCTCAATGATGTCGTTACGAATCGCCACCTGGAATATCAATGGTTTAACACCAAATAAACAAGAGCTGGAAATACTTCTTAAAGTCAACAAAGTAGATATTGCTCTGATATCAGAAACACACCTCAACGATAACAAAATTTTCAAAATTGACAACTATTGTGTATATAATACCAATCATCCAGATAATAAATCACATGGAGGGTCTGCAGTTATTGTAAAAAGCAATATTAAACACTATATTCATAATGAGTTCCGAGAAGACTGGATGCAAGCCACCACTATTACTATAAAGGAAAATATGGGGCCTATTAATGTAAGCGCAATCTACTGCCCACCAAAGCACAAAGCGAAACAGCATATGTTTGACCGCTACTTCCACAGCTTGGGGAACAGATTCATAGCTGGTGGAGACTGGAATTGTAAACACACTCACTGGGGATCGAGGCTAATCACCACAAAAGGCCGAGAATTGAAAAAAAGTGTTGATACACATAAACTCACAACATTAGGAACAGGCAAACCAACATATTGGCCAACCGATGCAAATAAAATACCTGATCTCGTAGACTTCTTCATTGTAAAAAGCCTATCCGATATATACTTTGATGTGGAATCCTCACTTGATGGTATGTCCGATCATACCCCGATCATAGCAACTTTTAGCATATCAGCGATACACAGAGCACAAAAACCAACACTATATAATCATAAAACAGACTGGGGTGCTTTTGCTGAATACCTAGAAGAAAAAGTAGAACTAAGGATTTCACTTAAAACCGAAGAAGATATTGATGAAGCAACATTTTACATCACAAACCTCATACAAGTTGCCGCTTGGCGTGCAACCCCGTCTTTAAGCTGTTCTAGCCAAAGAAATAACATACCATTGGAAATACGCAATAAACTGGCAGAAAAACGCAAACAACGAAAGAAACTTCACTCAAGTCGATCTGGTTCGGATAGGACAGAATACAATAGAATCTCAAGGGAACTGAAAGAATTAATCACAGAAAACCAAAACATAACCTTCCAGCAAAAACTGTCTACACTGTCAGCTCACAAGAAAGACCACTATTCCTTGTGGAAAATAACAAAAAACTTTAAAAGACCACATATCCATGTCCCACCTATAAGAAAATCTCTAAACGATCCGTGGGCTAGAAGTGGAAGTGAGAAAGCCGAATTGTTCGCTAAACACCTTAGCAAAGTTTTCACTCCAAACGAATCATCCATGATGGAATTTGAAGATGAAATAGACACAGTTTTAAATAGTGATCAGCAGTTATCTCCACCGCTTACACTTGTCACCCCAAGAGAGCTAGCACGAACAATTTGCTACCTTGAAAACAAAAAAGCCCCCGGATTTGACTTAATAACAGGTGAAGTTCTCAAGCAACTACCTAGAAAAGCTTTGGTATTCCTAACAATCTTATTTAATGGAATACTCAGAATGCACTACTTTCCAAAGTTGTGGAAAATATCACAAATCTGCATGATCGCTAAGCCGGGGAAGCCACCAACAGAACCTAGCTCATATAGACCCATAAGTCTCCTCCCTATACTATCTAAGGTCTTTGAAAAGATATTGTTAGTGAGGCTCAAACCAGTCCTCACAGAGAACAAGGTCATACCTGATCATCAGTTCGGATTTCGTGAGAAACATGCAACTGTAGAACAAGTGCATCGAGTGGTGCACAAAATCAGACAGTCACTTGAGAATAAGGAGTATTGCTCCGCAGTATTTTTGGACATCCAACAAGCATTTGATAAAGTGTGGCACAAAGGACTGTTATATAAACTTAAAACCCTGCTGCCCAACTCATTGTATATGATACTAAAATCTTACTTAGACCACAGAAGATTTCAAGTCAAATACGAAGAATACCTCTCGGACCTGCACTACATCAACGCTTCAGTCCCACAAGGATCGGTGCTTGGCCCGGTTCTGTATTCTATATATACGGCAGATCTGCCTGAAACAGAAGACGTTGTAACAGCAACATATGCAGACGACACGGCATGCCTGGCAAGTGACAAGGACCCAAGTATGGCTTCACTGAAACTACAAAAACAGTTCAATAAAATATATGTGTGGCTACAAAAATGGAGAATTAAGCCTAGCATAACGAAATCCATACATGTAACATATACGCTCCGAAAAGGCGACTGCCCAGCTATATATATGGAGAATGAACCGCTAGCAAGGCATAACACCGTAAAATATCTGGGACTACACCTAGATAGAAGACTGACTTGGGCCAACCATGTTAAAGCTAAAAAAACAGAAGCCACCATACAATACAAGGGACTATATTGGCTGCTAGGCCGTCAATCTCAGCTTTCTCTTAGCAATAAACTGCTTGTCTACAAGGCAATCATAAAGCCAATCTGGACCTACGGAATAGAACTTTGGGGTTCAGCTAGCAACTCCAATATTGAAATCCTCCAAAGATTTCAAAACATTGCCCTTAGAACTGTCTCAAGCGCACACTGGTTTGTGAGGAACACAGAAATACATGAATACCTGGAAATGCCGACTGTCAAGGAGGAAGTTAGCAAATACTGCATAAAATACAAGGAAAGACTTGAAAACCACTCAAATGAACTTGCTAAGAACCTGTTAAACACACAAGAGAATGTAAAACGCCTAAAGAGATGGCAAATACTTGACCTAGACCAGAGAACCTAACCAGTTCATCAAATTAAATGGTGTTATTCATTGGAATCACACCCAAACCACGTCAACCCAGAAAACATCTGATTATGGCTAAATAGCCGATTGCAGATAAAATAAAACATAAAAAAAAAAAAAAAAAAAAGTTTTGGCGATTATAACCCTTTTTGAGTTTTTGAGAAAACCATCTTTAGACGTTTTTAAATTAGGCTAAATTTGCTACAATATGATACTAGAACTGTATCTGTAGACCCAATAGTTTCTGAGATTAAGCCTTTCAAAGTTTATAATTTTTTTCGAACTTCACAATTTTTTGCCTATTTTCGAAGAACTTTATCATGGGAACCAATAGCTGTATAGAGCTCGCCCTAGTGTCAAATTGTAGAAAATTTAGTCTACTTTAAAAGTATTTGTGGTGACTATACCGGTCAGACCCTTCCTTCACTAACACTAAGATATTGAGCAAAAACTGAAAAATAAACTAAAATTTAATGGTTTTTTGAGCCACTCGCACAGCACTTGGAAAATCTGGTTTTTTAATAGTGGTTAATGTCTTAACAACAACATATAAAAAAAACAGCGTGACCGGAACTTTTGTAAAAACAACCCCTTTTTCATGTTTAACTTGACTGGACTATAATATGAATACCAACATGATGATGTGAATATGGTTGGTTTTCCTACATGCATACATACATAAACTCACGCCTTATTCCCGGAGGGGTAGGCAGAGACCACGGATTTCCACTTGCTACCATCCTGACACACCTCTTTTGCTTCATTCACTCTCATCACATTCTTCATACATGCTCGTCGGTTAAGGGTACTCTTGACCTGGCCTTTTTCCAGAGCGTCTCCGATCTGGTCTGAATACGTTCGCCGAGGTCTTTCCCTTCCCACCGTTCCATTCACGCTCGTCTTATGTACCCGTTTCGTTAATCTACTATCTTTCATCCTTTCTAAATGCCCAAACCATCTAAGCATACGTTTCTCAATCCTAGTCACTACGTCTTCTTTAATTTCACAACGCTCTCTTATCACACTATTCCTTATTCTATCTCTCAAAGTCACACCACGCATACTTCTCAAAGCTCTCATCTCCACTGCATTTATTCTACTTTCATGTTTATTCTGCCATACCCAACTTTCGCTACCATACATTAGTGTCGGTACTAACACCCCTCTATCGAGTCAGCCAGTCGTGCCTTTTTGGACACATTCCGACTGCTCATAAAAGCGTGAAGTGCCCCATTCACTTGGTTTCCAGCATTTAATCTCCTTTCAATATCATCTTCAGGCTTGCCGTCTCTTGTGAACAAAGTTCCCAAATATACAAACTTTTTTACTTGTTCCACTCTTTCTCCACCAATCAAAACATCACATTTCGTCATTAGTTCATCTCTTTCAAAAACCATTACTTTCGTCTTACTTACGTTTACTTTCATTCCTTTCCTCTCAAAACATTCATGCGCAATTGTTACCATCTCTTGTAACTCATCCGCGGACGGCGCAAGTATTACTTGGTCGTCGGCGTAGAGAAGACATTTGACGAGTAACTCATTCATTCTTAACCCACATTCACTATCTTTCAAATCTCGCAAACAACTGTCCATGAATTAAAACAGCTGCATGAGTTAAACAGCCACGGTGACGCTACACATCCCTGTCTAACACCCTTTTCGATGCTAAACCATTCAGTGTATGACCCGTGTATTCTTACGCAAGCACTGGAATCCTCGTTGAGAGATTTCAGAGCTCGAATGAGGTTCCTGTCTACCCAGGTTGGTTTTCATCAGAGAAGAAAATCAGCTTTTGAGATCTGGTTTGGGTGGAGGGGAGTGGGGGTTTCCAAAGTAGGTGATTGTAACCAGGAACCATAATTATAACAACATTCCATCATTATTCAGGTATAACAGAATAAATAAGGTGGAATTTAGCATTTTTAGGCACATTTTAGCAAATTTTAAAAAAGTTTTTTTTCGAAGCGCCATATCTCTGTAACTTACATACAATCAAGTTTGAATAATCAAAATTACTTATAGTAAATTTAACGTTCTACAAAAAAGTAGTTGGTACTTTTGCCGTAGGATGTAAGGGAAAAAAGTTATTGAGAAAAAACCGGCGAAAGGTGCATTTTCCTGCCCCCTCCTCTTTTCGCACAGGGTCCTCGAGGTCCAAAACTTGAAAATTTTTTAATTAACCATCCCTGAACAACATCCCCAAGTTTCATTAACTTTTGACCTTTTTCCACTTTTTGCGACCTGCCGACTGGACTACATTGTTAACTAAGTTGTTATAAAAAACCGGCCAAGTGCGAATCGGACTCGCGCACGAAGTATATGGACCATTATCTATAAAAAAACGGCAAAAAAATTACGTTTGTTGTATGGGAACCCATAACGATTTATTTTATATTGTTTTTTAGAATTTAATATAGCGGCAACAAAAATACATCATCTGTGAAAATTTCATCACGGTTCATGAGATACAGCCTGGTGACAGGCGGACAGATAGACAGACAGACGGACAGCCGTAGCCGTGCCTTAGTAATACGGTCCCGTTTCAGGAAAACCGCTGGGGTACTAGTACACAAAAATTAAAATCGCTTCCTGTTTTAGACTACTAAATGTAGTACCTAGTACACACATGTTTATGTACTTTATTTATCTTGAACATTATTGAGCCGAGTCCTTACTTAGTCAGAAATGTGTACCTACACTGTGGTTCCTAGAATTATGAACAAGGTTAAGCTTACAACATTATACCTACCTACATATTAACTATCTCTATACAACCTCTACATTACTGGTCACGTAAACTTTTTTTTTTTTTATACTACTCTATGACGGAACAAGCAGATGTCCCACCTGGTCAATTTATTCTGTGACCTGGTGTTAAGGGTAACCTCTGCCTATGAACAGTGCATTACCTCGTAGGTCACGTCCACCTAGGACGCACCCTATGTTGCATTGCCCTGCGCCCGCCACCCTGAGACATAAAGATGAAAAGTCTCATGTGCCTGTAATGAAGACCTATCCATAGATACCCCACACGGTTTGATGTTTTTTTTTTTTTGAGTTTCAGCTTCTAATTATGGGGAACCCCAAAAATTTATTGTTTTTTTTCTATTTTTGTGTGAAAATCTTAATGCGGTTCACAGAATACATCTACTTACCAAGTTTCAACAGCATAGTTCTTATAGTTTAGAAAAAAAGTGGCTGTGACATACGGACGAACACACAGATAGATAGACAGACATGACGAATCCATAAGGGTGCCGTTTTTTGCCATTTGGTTACGGAACCCTAAAAACAGCAAAACAACTTCAGATTTATCCAAGATAACGAAATGTGGAGTAAAGCAGCAATATAAATAGTCAAAACAACAAACCCGGGTGCAATTTTGCCCTTGACCAATATAGAGATGGTCGCGACTCGCGATGGAGCTCAACTTTCTTATCTTAGTAGACTCTGTATTGCAGACGCTTGATTACAAAACATTCAGCATTATACATACAAATTTTGATCCTATTTTTAAGCAGAAATCATTTTTTAATAACCACGTGATTGTTGGCAAATTTCCAATGAGCTAAAAATCCTAATAATAGCGCGTACAGAAATATAACAGATGTTGTGGCATGATCACATGACTACCTACTGATCCCGTGGCTAATGAGTTACGACTGCCTTAACATAAACCGTAATAAAATGCAATCCTTGTATTATTGACATAATTTATACTTATTTATAGGTAGTTTATACGTTTTTGAGGATATATAAAATTTATGTAAATGATTCGTAGGTAACAAATATCTAGTAGGTTCTCAACTTCAGTGTCAAGGCCTTTGTTACTGCAATTCTCATTGCTAGGTTCGATAGTACCTAATACTATTTTATTTATTACAAACAGCTTATTATATGCCTGTCTATGTATTGCGTGATTCTGGCTCTCATAAGAATTTGCCTTTCAAAGTAGAAAGATATCTCTCTCTAGCTCAAGGTTTGCTGGTAGAAAACTCTTTTTATGGCCGCCTCTGTACATGTTCGCTACCTCTTACTGTTTATTTTATGTTTTCTTGTGTGCAATAAAGAATAGAAAGTTTCAAAATACAAACACCAAACGAACGTCACATCTTAAGAATTTAAAGTGAGAATTACAGTTTGTTATTTGATGCAGGTTAGCAATTTGTATTCCAAAGCTTTTCGAAATAATTGTCCGAACTCGCACTCGGCTTTTGCATCGAGGCACGCTGAATAACATTGCGGTCGCCAGATAAAATAAATGCAAAAATAACTCGTATAATTTTCTCTTGCAAACTTGATAGAAACAAAACGAAGCAAAATACATACATATTTAACGCTGAGAATTTGTAACATTTCAGCTTGAAATTATTGCTTTTTGCTTAAAAAAATAAGACCCTGGCACTTCTCCAATATTAAAAGTGTCAACAGTTTGTCGACATTGTGATTGTGATGATTGTGAGACAGCGTTTGTTGTATGTTTACATTATGATTACGTGGATGTACAAATCTTTTCATCGAGATGAATAAATATTGCCATGAAAAAATTAGCTGGGAGTTCATAACTCGTTACTTGGTAATATTTCAATTATAATATGTAATTATAATATTACTTCCAATCTAAAAAAGAAGTAATAAACGAGAGTTGCAAATAATAATACATGAAGAATCGAAGACTAGCGCAGTCAGTGTTGCAGTGGTCATGCAGTAGAAATCGCTGACATAAAAAAATGCCGTTCAAATTAATAATAGAATGGATTCAAAGTCCATTGAGTTATTTGCGTTCAAATTGGAAACGAAAACATCACGAGGAAATATTTGTCAAGAAAGATAATATCGGCATATTTGGCATTCGCGAAGTCCGCATTGGGTCAGATGCGGCCGCCGTATCTCAAGATGAGCTTGCCAAGATCCATTGTGTGTGAACATAATTTATCTATTATTATGAACAGGCCATTCTGCCATAAAGGAGACGCCGCCGCTGGCTAGATTATATTATGTGACATACCGTATTGGAAAGGGTTCCAAATTTCTAATTACTACGCTAAAAGTTCAGCCCTAGTAAAACAAATTTGGACACAACATGGAGACGAGGCATAATAGTACATTATGGCCTTATACCCAACCGCATCATTTGTTAGGGTTAAAGTCCAAAGTCACGGACGAACGATCGTGTAACAAGGGTGAATTAATGTATCCTCGTGCGCTTTAGAATCTGGTTCGGTCTGGCCCAAATTAGGGATCCTACTTTAGTTTGCATGAACTAGTTTGAACTGTTACGAAATTATTTTGAACTAAATCGAGTTTGAACTGAACTATGTCATTGAAGTGGGTTTGACTGTATTCTTTAAAGTTTGAGCATAATGTTCAAGTACCGACCGAGGTGTTCCAGAGTTTTTTTTTTTTTTAGTAAAATCGCTTTTTCCCTGTGAGTTCACCAGCTAGATCAATTTTTCTCCCCCAAAAACCCCTATATATAACAAATATCATCGAAATCATTAGAGCCGTTTCCGAAATCGTAAAATATATATTTACATACAAACATTGCTCTTAAATACTATATAGGATACGTAATATAACTCACTGTCCGATTCATTGGTTCATTCATTCTCAATGAAACTACGCAACACACGACCTTTGGACCCAATATTCTAATTGTCTGGTAAAATATATTTTGTTGTACATAGAAAAATACATTTACAGACCCGTTAACACAGTGAGCCTTGAATCTATGTTTACACATACACAATTATCTTTATTAAAATGACCTTTCGCTTCCTTACATGATGCGCAGATAAAAACTTTTACATAATGTAGGGCTGGCTCCCGTCGATATCTTAAAAACCGACTAAGTAGTTACACCAGGAGATGGGCAACAGCATCCACCTGAGTACCAAACATCGAACCGAATTTTTTGCAGTACCTTTATTGTGAAAGATTTCGTCCGGGGAAGTACTACCACGGGGTAAGTACTTCTGCCGGAAAGCGCTGTGTTCCTGTTTGAAGGGTACCACTTAAATTCAGGTGGGCCATTTGCTTGTTCCATCATTTCAAGTTGTATAAAAAAAAACAATACTGCGATCACCAATTCGCTTGCCATGCATGCGTGGGATTATGGCAAATCACCCAATTGTACTTTATAGGGGAGGCCTCGTCCACCAGACGGATAAAGGTTGATGATGATGATGATGATGGCTATAAAAGAGGCGACGGACGGCGCGATGAGTTCGACATACTTTAAAGATAGAAAAAAAAAAAACTCGCCCAGATATCAAAGGAATGGGCCACCCAGTGGAATCTTTAGACTGTGATGAATGGAAGAAGAAAGAATCAAATGGAAGTGAGGCCTTCGCCCTGCACTGGGATCAAGTGGGCTGATAAGATAAGATAAGATAGCTATAGCAAATCATCCTTTTGTAGAATTGTTTGTTGTGATAATAACTCATCATCATATCCTGCTTTCATGCCTGTTTCACATCATAAGGATTCTAATCTATAATACGAAACATTGCTGATTACTGGATGTCACACATATCTTCGCTCCTTCAAAATAGAGTAGTGAATGTGCATGAAAATCTAAAACCAATTGGACAGACGGATTTACAAAGCATATGACGTGACCTTTGGTTCAGGTGGGTTCCCACTGGAAAGTGGTTTTGTAGTGAGGATCATTATATAACAAAATTATAACTCGGCAAAGTTAATAGCGCGCAGCGGGTCTGTATCGTAAACATCGTGAGTTCACTCATTTCGACCTTTCTATTTCAGATTATGAGGCAGACTTTCGTCATAAACAGTGGTTATTGCTCTAATTTTAGACCTAGGTCAATTACAATCCACGTGGACGCCACTGGAGCGTTTTTGGAACCAAATGGCATGCAAGGAAAAGTACAGTCAGCCATATTATAATCAATCTATGTAGTGCTGTCGTGCGAGCGGTAGACCACCCTGCCTTCTCGCACCACATGTCGCGGCTGATCTAGTCGAGAAAAACGGGCAACGCGGCTGCCGATGCTTTCCGCTCGCATCACGCTCTCGCTATCATCATACAAGCTGGAATGGGGACACTCACCTATCACTGAGGACGTTCCTGTCGTGACCAGGCGGCGGCAGGCTGAGCTGGTACGGTGTGTTGAAGTAATGTTGCTGCTCGTGTGAGCGGTGGACTACCCTGCCGCCTCGCACCACCATGTACCCACTGTCGCCGATATTGGCAGCTCGCATTACGCTCTCACTTCTATCGAGTATCATCACGCAAGCTGTACTACTGCCTGTAACAATATGGTACAACTAAAGGATTTCGGCGTCATAGATGATGATAGTGTATAGAGAGACTGATTGCCGTGATTTTCCGTCAGGAGAAAAGTCAAACAGGAGGAAGGTGTTTAATAGATGACGATTAAATAAACACGTATTGTCGATTGCACTTATTGCCAATGAGGAAATGCAATAAATTTATCGAGACAGTGTTATCAACTGATTTATAAAAGTTACTTTATATTCAACCGCGCTGTAATGACTCGAGATGTTTGTTTGACTCAAGAGAATGATTAACTTGTGCCAACCTAGTTGAACGAGGATGTTTTCAACTTTTTACTCAGATCGATGTTGCCTTCGCTTCGACTCAATTATTATGAAGGGACTCGTAAAGTCGAGCGCGGCGTTCGATTCGATCATTGTCAACTACATATGCCTCTTACATTTAGAATCTAAATAGAACGAATTCAAATGTGGTTTTAACTGTTGGATAGCTTTGTTTTTGGGCAAGGTTTTGGTTACGTCCCGAAAAAGTCGCGAGCGGGTCAGATAGTTGTGTAGGTAGAAATAAGCTGTGAGCATGCAGACACGGTCTAAAGTAAAAATACTTACCTAAAATTGGCTTCTTGTGCTCTAATAACTCATAGTAGGACTTGGCTAGGAGATCCCCTGGCTCTGAGAGTTTGAAGTGTCCCATCTGGACCAGCCTCTCGCATGTCCTCATGAGGTACGAAGAAAACTCCCCCGGATCAATGCCATATGCCCGCCATCCACCGACGCCGTCTGCAACTCCTGTGAAAACAAGGTTATACAATACAAAAAATAGAACTTTTCTTTATTTTGGTTACAGGTTAAGTAAAACAAGAACTTGGGCTATTAATAGTTTCGCTTGTGCGGTACTGGCAGCGGTATAAACAGTAGGAAACCTATTTGCTATTTGGTCACAAACTATTTTTTTTTTTAAATAAAACATTTACTTAATACCTACCTAAAAACATTATATGTAGGATGGTTGTTTTACTAATGAATGACTCATTTTATACAACCAAAGCATTGCACATACCTACACATTTCATTCATCTGAACTGTCAACACACAACACACAGTGGGAGGGGGGCGGGGCAGAAAGTTAGCAGAAGGAATACCGGTTCCACGCGTGCGAAGTCGCAGACAGAAACAGGTTTACCGTAAGACGGCTAGTCTACGTATTCGGTAGTATTTCGGTAGGTATGTTATGATATCTTTCGCAAATCGCCGAGCATCATACATAACACCCAACAGTCAAATACATAGTCCTGACTAATACCCTAATCCCCCCATAGGATCCCCTGTGTCGCGGGTATCAGGAATTATGTGTACCATTGACAATGTTACCACAACACCCAGGCCCGAAACAAATATTTGCAGATAAGAAATTGGAGAATTTGGAAATAAGTATTTTTTTATATATGTTTTCTTTCAGAATAAGAATCGTATTACTATTGTAAGCAGGTACCTAAGTAAATCAGGACAGGGCAGTAGGTAATTCATCTTAGGCCTGAATCACAGAATATATTAGGTATACTACTAACGTACAGACCGGCCACTCTACGCTCCGCGCGACGAGCAAAAATTATGTAAAAAAAATACCTATCTGCGGGATGGGCTGATTTTTTTAACATAATTTTTGGTTTTGCACCTGCGTTCACTGACTAGCAAAAATTATTGTAAAATGTTGTGCTATTTACGGTCTATCGTCTTCAAGCAACGATAAAGACAGTTTTAAAAGTTTCCATCTGATGAAAACAGAGTCCCTACCTAAGCATCAATTGAGGATAAATACTTTCTACTTGTAGGTAAGTGATGTAGGTAGGTACCTACATTAGTAAACAAACCTTAGATCACAGAACCTAAAAACGCTTTTTCTAACATTGATAATTACAATAAACTTCGTATAATAACGACTAGCCTCGTAGTTCTTGAACTTAGTGTAAGATTGAGCTGAGATAATTTGTTTTATTTGGTACCCACGTCGACGCATGGGCTAGATCTCTTTCTCACATAAACAACATTGCTTGATCACAGCCCCTTAATACTTACACACACGTTTGGCGCGTAACTTTCATCTGTTAATATGTAGGTACTAGAATCGAACTTCAAGTCTGGCAATTTAAATTCATGATGTGTTGGCCTGATAAACATTTTACCTGCTCTATCTGTATGATCTTTTTTTGAAGTGAATGAATTTATTCATTTTCTTTCCTGTTGGGTTTTTTAAGTACCATGTTAGTAAACAACAGAGTACTTTAGACCCTTTGCAAGAATTTACCTTAACAGTAGGTACGTGTCAAGTACAGTAGCATCTTAGCAACTTTTCAATGAACTTTTTCCAGAGCCCACTTTCTTTACTTTCTAATCAACTTCAAAAAACATTACGTTACAAAAGGACCCCTTGAGATCATTCTAAGAACCATTATGAACAACACCTGCAACCAATAAGCTCCTAACCATAACTACAAATTGTACCAATCAAACCACTGACCAAATTTCATGAAGATCCCATTAGTGGTTGGAAAGTTATATATGACAGTATTGTAGGGACTTTGATGAAGGAAAATGAAACAGGTACATGAAGGTATTTCCAGGTGGATATCATTACAACCTCTGTGGCGCGACGGGCGAGTAGCCGGCTAAGATGCGAGAGGTTGCGGGTTTGATTCCCGCTGCGGAACAAATGTTTGTGTATGATCTGCAAATATTTGTTCCAAGTCTGGGTGTTGTGGTACCATGGTACTTGTAGTTCATGATACCCACAACATAGGTGGGTAGTGATGGTCAGTGTGGGGTCAGGACTATGTATGGGACTGTTGGGTGTGTTATGTTATGTATTAGATTTAGTGGTTATTTTAGAAAGATTACAGTAACAATGAGTTTATTTTTTTTATTATAAATAAGAATTTATATGAAATACTAATGGAATACCCACGACTTCAGCACATCCAGTTCATTAGAATTTAATCTCAAAATACCTGATATGCCGATACAACTAAAACCGGTATTCTCAGCCTCACTTGTGGAATATTTGTATTCTATTTTCAAAGTCTTCATTGAAATAGACTAACATATTTCCTTGAGTGAGGTTGAGTAGAGTGGAGGAAGGGAGGAATGTTCGAGGAGCGACTAAGAGTATGGGTGTAAAACTCAATTGTCTTACTTCCAAAATTACTAAATTGAACACCATTATTTCAAAATGTATGCGATTCAAAATACCCGATTCGCCGATATCACTCAATACCAAATTGTCTACAATTTAGACAATTTGGTATTTAGACTCTAAATCATAAAATTACTGAAATTCGCCATACCAAATCATAAGCTATTTCTGCTAAATGAGATTGGCATATCTAAGACCATCATCTTGTTATCACACCTAGTGACACTTGTTATACATTAAGTAAAAAATAGTTGCATAAATTAACATATTTTAAATATATAACAGGCTTAAATTAGTCACTTGTTAATTCAGTCATAAACTAGTGATGCCTCAGAATTTACCTGCAATAATACCTACATAAACAATAATGATGGGCAAATGGCAATAATGGACAAACAACAAAAAACATTCATTAAAAATGTCTAAAAATATTTACTTTGTATCTTATTATTTCAGACCAACAGATCCAAATTTTGCTGAGAAAATCAGCAACCAAGAAAAATAAATAAAAATTAGGATTAGATTTAAAGATTTCTTATTATTTTTAATCCCTAATAAGAGGGGTGTTATAAGTAGGTATGTGCAGTTATAGCACTCATACTCTGAAATGAGAGCTCAAATTCAATAGTTTCAAGATGGTGCAGCTGTTTCCAGGATCACCAGCTCTCAAAACAGTTTAGTTTGAAATTCAAGTATACTGTCAGGCTTAAGTTTACTCTCCAGGGACTGAAGAAGCTTTGGAATTTTGTAAAAACAGTTTTCCTTAAGTTAAGGCTTTGACCAGTCACAATGTGTTTTGATATTTGATTGATTTATAATTTAGAGTCAATTCCTAGGAATTGACTCAATTGGAATGTTGATTTGTTAATTGTTTGTTATGTTATTTTTTTAAGAAAACTTCGGGTTGGGTTTAGAATCGTTTGGCAGGAGGAGGAGGGTGGGAGGAGGGTGGGAGTAGGGGGAGAGGAAGGGGAGGGGTACCCCTTTGCCCCTGGTATCAGTCCCATAACAAGGTAACTTATAGTTTTCGAGAAAAAAAATAAAGAAATTTTTGAGGTTAAGTATGAAATTTTTTAATTGGAAGTGTCAGATGTTACGGGAGTCATCGCCAACTTGCAGGGAGGGTGCAGGAAATTCCAGCCTCGGCCCCCTTGTCCAGGAAACTTGTGCTTTTAAAGAAAAATAATAAAGAAAATTTTACAAAATCGGAACGTAAAATAATAATATTTATGATTTAATTTATGAGTAGGTACCTCTATCTGTAGGGAAGGGATGTTGAAAGAAATAAGAGAGATCCTTTTGAGGAATTAATTAATGTTATAAATTATGGATTTTTTATTGTTGACTGACTGTGTGACTCGACACAGAGCACCCCGACAATAGTTGGTTAGGTCCGAAAAGAGTGGCAGACCCGATACGGAGCACCCCGACTCCACGTGGTACTGTGCGTCACGCCCCTAGAGTGTATATAAAAACGCGGAGCCAGTAGCTCGCGTGGGAGATCTTGAGTGGAGCAAGCCCGCGAGGCCGAGCGGAGTGAAGGGGGGAGCTGGCGAGCGAAGCGAGCCGGTGACCTCCGTAGCGTAGCAAAGGTCGAGTGGGTGAAGCGACACTCAAGGGCGACCTCGCGAGAGTACTGGCGGGAGCACATACCGGAGTCCGACATTTAAAATATCCATACTTAACAAAAAAAAAAACTTTATTTTTTTCTCGAAAACTGTAAGTTACCTTTGCATAGGAGTGGTACCAGGGGCGAGGGGGTACAAATCCCCCACTCCCCCCCCCTCTCCCATCCTCCTCCTGCCAAACGATTGTAAAGTTTTACCAAAATCTCATACTTAACCTCAAAATTTTCTTTATTTTTTTTCTCGAAATCTATAAGTTACCTTGTTATGGGATTGGTACCAGGGGTGAGGGGGTACCCCTCCCCCTCCACCACCCCCCATCTCCCCCTCCTCCTCCTGCCAAACGATTCTAAATTTTTACCAAAACTTCTGGTACTCTATTAAATTATGGATATAAAACATGTTATTGGCATCGAGAGTTTGAATGCGGAAAAGGGTGTTCTTTAACATTAACATTATTATTGGTGTCCAGCTGTAATTTAGAGATATCTAAGGTCAGTCTGAAAGTTCCAATCTCCATCATTTGGAACTACCTATATCAAAGGGAGATTCAGTATTGATCCACCAGTTTTTCCAAATCAAAGCTTCCGGGTAATAACAAGGTTTACTTACCAATAACGTCTGCATTGTTGAAATTAGTGGAGAACCAAGCATCGTCACCAAACTGTCCTTTATTTGTTCTACCATTGGCAATGTCTTTGGGAAAACCACACACCACAGAAACTAAATAAGGATGCCTTCTTGATACGTTTAATTCAGCAGCACTTGAGAAATTAGATAATCCATTTCTTAGAGCACGTGTTATCAGTCTCCCTGTCCAGAAAATAGACTGCATTATTCAATTTGCTTCGTACTTTGACACCACCCTTTCACGCGCATTTATCTCATTATTTCAACGGGCTCGTGGCTTTCGTAAACGTCCACATAATAACATAGCACAAAATTATGAACACACTGAAGATGCAAAGTACAATGTTCAGAAGCCAATTTTAAAAATATTATTTCCGATTTAGACGTACATTTTTTACAACATTTTGCCTTGTGACTTCTTTTGGCATGACCAGACTTCACCAGACCATAGACCAATCGTAGACAGACAGACAAGACAGAGACACAGACATAACAGGACAAGACAGACAGAGACAGACAGAGAGAATAAAATGGCATAAACTGAAACTGACTGATTATTGACTGACTGACTGACTCGTTGACTGTTTTTTCGAGTTATTTCGTGTATTTTTTGGTGGCATTTTACCGGTGTAACCTGGATAAATAGCAAATGTGGTGTGGTGACATTTAGGTGTATTGCGTGTCTTATCGAAATGGTGGATTTTTTCCTGCAAAAACTCTGAAACTGGGTTATGACTTGACGGAGTCTCTTGACGACTTGATTATAAAAAATATAATCATATCACTTGATATTGACGAAATTGTTTGGAGCACTCCTCAGAAGCCATTATTATATGAAGACAAGAAGATGACTGACGGTCGGCCAGCCCTGGCCAGCCAGCCCATTCTTCATTGAGTCAGCCTCAGCCAGCAAACAAAAATCTAGACTAAAAAAGTCGACAGGCTTTTTTCTTGAGGGTAGGTAGGCAGAACCTCAAAAAGCCTCTGTTCAGTCGACAGTCATATTTTAAATATTTATGCGTATCATTATAGAATAGCATATTAGTCACAAGCACGCATTTTAATGTATAACAATGTAGCCTAAGCAAACAAGTAACAAAACAAATACAATACGTGTAAGTATAAAAAAAAACGGCCAAGTGTGAGTCGGACTCGCGCAAGGAGGGTCCGTACCATTATCTATAAAAATGGCAAAAAAACACGTTTTTTGTGTGGGAGCCCCCTTATTTATTTATTTTATTCCGTTTTTTTAGTATTTGTTCTTCTTCTTAGCTTAGTTAATGGCTTCTGTGCATTATTTGCAACAATTTAGCCAATGTCAAGTGATATATTTATTATAGTTTTATAGTCAAGTCGTCAAGAGTCTCCGTCTAGTCCTAACCCAGTTTAAATTGTGGCAGAAAAACTGAGTTTTTACAGGAAAAAATCCACCATTTCGAAAAGACTCGCAATACACTCAAATTTCACTACATCACACATGTGCCATTTATCCAAGTTACACCGGTTAAAATGCCACTAAAATTACACGAAATAACTCGAAAAAACACATTAAAATGTAATAAAATAAAAATGACGACGTTTCTTTCAAAAATGGCAGATTTCCAGTCCTAGTATTTGTTGTTATAGAGGCAACAGAAATACAACATCTGTGAAAATGTCAACTGTCTAACTATCACGGTTCGTTCATGGGGTACAGCCTGGTGACCATCGAGCAACGCAGGCCTCCGTACCGGAGGGGAGACGCCTTAGAGCTGTCAACCGATACATATTTATTCAGAAATTTTTGGGGGGGGCTTCACGCACTCACTTACAGTTTAATGCACACTTTTGTAACCAGTCGTTCTATCGCTATAAACGCACACATCTATAAACAGCAACACATCAAAAATCTTTATACACACATAGATGCTTTCTGTGTACAAACATCATGTTATGTCACAAAATTGACAGTAACACCCGTTCTAGGGACTTCCAGCACTCAAGTCGATAAATTAATAGTATCGATAACTTTTTGGTAGGAACTTACTTTGCCTACTGTATATATTCTGTGCTACCATCAAGGGTCATTGAAGGGATTTAAGGGCGGCTAGGTATGGGGAGGAAAGGTTGAACGCTCTCTGTGAAGGAGGAGTTCCGGAGTTGTTATCGAGGATAACATACAGATCATTTTGTGGATCACTATGAAATTTTAGATTAGTAAAAGGTAGTAGTAGGCTGGAGAGAGAGGGGGTAAACGCGGAAACTTAGAGTATAGAGAAAAAATCAAGAAAATTTTGAGTACCCCAGGTACAACCACTAGCTCATGAGATGATTAGTTCTTGGGAAAATTTAATTAGAATTTTGTTCAAAGCCTACAATAATTTCATAAAACTATGGGTCGGCAAGTCAAAAGAGACGAAAGGAAAGGAAAGGAAAAAACGCTTTACTTAGCTGCCGTCATCCTTCTAACCTACATAATCCATGTCGGTTCTGGCCACGAAATATACGATGTGTTATATTTGTCAGTCACTGTTATTGTCAAAAACCAAAAATCATGATCCTAAGTGCCAAAAAACTACATTAGTCATTAAAATGTAAAATAGTTTTTTTTTAAATTTCAGGCATAATTATCCCACGTCACATGGGATCCTAGTGTGGGATCACAACTATGTAGGTATGTGTTGGGTGTGTTAAGTTATGTTAATGTTAAACAATGGTAGGTAAAGTAATACTTAGCGCTTTATCTAGTGAACAGAATATCGCGTTGAAAAACTTATACCTAGCAATTTTTTTTTTAATTCTTTGATCAATCAAAGATTAGGATTTGAATAGGAAAATCCCACGACACAGTACGGACACTCATGACACGACTTTTCTTGAAAATGAGTAAATGAGTTCAAACTGGGAAATGCTTTTGTTAATTTATCGTGATCACGTATCCCACAACCTAGGTAGGCATGCAACTTTTTACGAAAAACTATCACACCTCTAGATTTGTAATATCACATAGTAATTTAAATTCATGTCAAGATGTCGTTCCCTTCTGGCTATGCACAATTTCATTTGGGCATACGCGTTAGTAAAACTGTTTTCGCCCGATCATTAGGGCGAGCGAAGCGAGTCCTCTACTATCCCATGCAATTTTGTGGTACACTTAACGAAAAAACTATCCGTTGTAATTTAGCATAGTAATTTAAATTCATGTCTTTGTTTAAATATAAATAATCACGGAAAAAAAGCTTGCTAGCCCTCACCGAGCATGTTTTGCTTTTGCTAGTAATAAAATTGTATCATGATGGGCCGATTGCTCTGTCAGACTGAATCGATCGTGTGACGCATAGAGTAAAACAGTGTGACAGTGCTACAAATACTGAAATGCCGAATCGTTACATTTTCAGCTGTAATTCAAGGTCTGGAACATCGAATTTACGAAAAGATGGTGTTTTCTTTCACATTGTACCTAAGTGAATTTCATTATATATAAATATATATATTTATTTTTATTTTATTTTTTGATGCTGGACACAGTTCACACAAGATTATCCAGCCCCAAGCCAAGCACAGCTTGTGATATGGACTAGATAACTGATATCCCTAGTACAGTACATTACATAGATATTTATTTTGCATTAACATAGAAAATACCCAGAACACCCTGAACAAATATCTGAAGATCGTACAAATATTTGTTCTGAGGCGGGAATCAAACCCGCAACCTCCAGCGTCACAGGCGAACCTTCGTCCACCGCGCCACAGAGGTCGTCGACTTATGGCATAAAATTAATAATTTCAAATTAAAATCATAACAGTTACCTACCTTGTTACATACCAATACCTTCATGGTGATTGGATTAACGGTTAGAAAGTTAGGTTAGGCTAGGCTATTGGCTCCCGAATAATATAAATCAAATTTCAATAGCTTGTAAAACATATTAAACGAGCATTTATTTTATCGATAAAAAATCTACTTTATTATTGAGGCACATCACTAATTTAGTAGTATAAAAGAAAACACGGGCAACTCACATACAGGATTTTTTGAGAAATAAAAAAAAACTGTTAAATGAGCACAAAGCTATTTCAGTGTGCATTGAGGCTGTTATTGTTAGCAGTTGCTTATTTAATAAAAAAATATATTAGGTTTACCAACAGTCTACACATGTATGTCGGAGAGAGAAGTCATATGATGAATCTGGAGAATAGATCTACTGAGATTGAAGGCTTATAAATACCACGTGTACGGCTGCGAACAATCGTATTCTGTCGTGTCGCGCCACCCAAACGAATGCGCCCGAGTATTGTTTACGCAAAGACGCAAAGCGATCGACGCTCAGATATAAAAGGAGCGTACGAAAGCGCCAGAGCTCATTCCTCCGTAGACCAAGACATGTTATTGGTGATCCTGATGACCCTATCACTACCGCAAATGCGGTAGTGACGTCATCCAGTCAAGACAGAGACAACACTCTACCTTTGCACCGACCTCGCCGGCGAGGTCGACGAACCTTCTAAGTACCTTCTGTACCCTACGCCTAAACCGGTACAAGCATGTTCCGGGGCGTTTTGCCCGTTCCTCCCCAACCGGCAACAGCCCAAGCCGAGGTCCGTACCTAAGTGGTGCCCTTGTGCTAGTTGCCCCAACCTAACTTTGCAGGTTGAGCGCCATCCGCGCTCACCAAAAGCCCGGTAACGCAGTCATGACCCCAGGCGGTCAACTGCATTAAAATCCATCCGAAAAAAAAAAAAAAAAAATGCCATAGCTCATTATTACATCGGCGTTGGCAGAGTGCACACGATTCAATCAACAAAATACAAAATCAAGTTCAAAGTCAGTTTGAATAAAATCTTAGTGAAACCTCTTTTGAATTTTCCTCATTTGCACGAGACCCACTGGAAAGCCCCTAAGTTGCCTTTTGCCGCTCGGAGGGATCTTGAGGATCCGACATGCATATATGAAGAGGTACAAACTATATACCTATCTTTAGCTACAGAAGAAACCAATGGGGGCTTTTCATTTTCGTTTTTTTTTTTATTCAATTTGGCTCAATTGATGGCCCTGACTCAACTGTGGTTGTCAAAATCAACAAATGCATCGTACCTATGTTATTTTGTGTGATAGTAACAAAATACCACGAAAATATATCACTTCGTTGTTGACACGTTGGTACATTTCACTTTATTTTTACAGTTAAGTACACAGCAGCGACATCTATTTTCAAGGGTTTATAGATGATTTGGTATGGCCGTGAAAACCCCTCATTATAGGCAAACACAACGTGCAAAGATTGTACAGTAACCTCACAATGGGCGATCAACGATTTTTTTAAAGCATCTTTATTTACATTTAACTGAAAAGAGTAAAGTTATTTAAGTATGATCAATATTGCCGATTTTGATAAAATTAACCACGTAGTTTTATTCTTATTATAAACAAGAAGCAACCCGCGATTTCACTCGCATAAGTTTTGATCCTATGGGAACATCTTAATAAAATTTAAAACTATTCCAGTGGTCCAGCTATCGCCGTTCTAAATTTCATCCAATCCTTAGAAAATTTAGCATTTATAATATTACAAACATACACACATACTCACGCCTGTTTCCCAGAGAAGTAGGCAGAGACCATGAATTTCCACTTGCTACGATCCTGGCATACCTGTTTTGCTTCATTCACTCACATCACATTCTTCATATATGCTCATTGGTTAAGGGCGCTCTTAGCCTAGCCATTCTCCAGATCGACCCTGATCTATTCTGAATACCTTCACCGAGGTCTCCCCCTTCCAACTGTCCCATTCATGCTCATCTTATGAACTAGTTTCGTTAATCTACTATCATTCATCCTTTATATATACCCAAACCATCCAAGCATACCTTTCTCAATCCTTGTCACTATACAAGTGCTCTTTCATTTTACAATGCTCTCTTAACACACAGTTTCTTATTCTCTCTCAAAGTCCACCATACATACTTCTCAAACCTCATCTTCACTGCATTTATTCTACTTTCATGTTTATTCTGCCTTAGCAACTTTCGCTACCACCAGATACATTAGTGTTGGCACTAACACCCCTCTATGCACATCCAGTCGTCGTGCCTTTTTGAATACGTTCCGGCTGATAATAAGGCGTTAAGTTCACTTGATTTCCAGAATTTACACTCATTTAAATATCATCTTCATGCTTGCCATCTCTTGTAATCAAAGTTCTCAAATGTACAAACTTTTTGATGTTACACTTGTTGTTAATAGTAGTGTGATTTAATTTTATTTCTTTAAATATAGTTTCACATGACACTTACGTTGACATATCATATAATACACCTCTGCGAGGTACATTTAATCCTTTTACCACACTGGTTCTTTCACCATTGGTCACAGGCCACTTTCAGGGACACTATATCTCAAGTTGGTCACTGAACCAAGAAAGAGCCTGTGACACGAAGTAGTAGTAGTTAGTAGTTACCGGTTAGTTAGTGGTTACATAGCCGTCAAATACGATACTCGTTAATGCCACATGTCACATGATGTCGAACGTGTTTAATAAATGGTATTTAGTAATCAAGGATATTAAGTAATCATCCACCTCTTGGCTTACTGACATTACACGTTATATACATGTTTACGTCAGCAGAATACATCCTGACATGCACATTGATGTATTATACACATTTATATCTATTCTTTTGGTCACTTTTATGTCGCCCCTCTATCACACGCTTAAGTGGAGCTCGGTTTAAGAGTGGGCAGGGTAGTCGTAAGGGAATTGGCTTTCAGTACGAATAAATCAAGTAACTTGGCAGTGATTTTAGAGTAATGAATGACTAGTGTACTGAAGTGCAGTCGTAGTGAAGAGTGAATCAGTGTTATTGAATAAAATATTCACGGTTTTTTTTTGTTAAACCGTTCAGTTTTATTATTTTACCCCGAACACTAACTCAAAAATTACAAAATCTAAGATGGCCACTTTTGTTTTTATACGGCTTAATTTGACTTGGTCAATTTTTATGCAATAAATTATAATAATTTAATTGAAATTCAGGTACATGTGAAAGGAAACACCATCTTCTTGTAAATTTGATGATCCAATCATTTTTTTACAGCATAAAACTGAACAACTCGGCATTTTTCTTAGAGCACTATCTCCCACGCGAGTCGATTCAGTCTGACAGAGCAATCGGCGACAGCTAGTTTTTTATAAGCTGTATGCCCTCGAGGGCATTAAATTTAGAGGGGAACTACAGCGGGGAATGCCTTTGATGGCGTCTCCATTCCGTGTTGCTCGATGCTGGTGACCGACGGACGGACGGACATCGGAGTCTTAGTAATAGGGTTCCCGCGTTTTACCCTTTGGGTACGGAACCCTAAAAGCAAGCAAAGCCAAACAGAAAACACTGCCATTCCAGTAGAAGTAGAAGAGAAAATCACTGATTGTGGCTGGCGATAACTGAGCCATCCGGGTGCATTTATAATTTATGAATTTACCTACCGCTTTAGCACCACAACACAGCACGATATTACCGTGGACATCTACGGTATATCGTGCCGTAGAATGCTCTTATAATTTACATATCGTGGACGCTAACGCTATTTTGTGGGATTCGCGTCCACGGCATGTCGGCATGACATTATCGTCGACGAAAAATTCAGTATTTCTTAAGAGCGCTCCACATTCTCGCGAAAATCTCGAGAGAACGCGAGAAAACCGTAAGAAGCATGAGTGTGGAGCTGATTCTCATATTCTTCACGTGTTCTCGTCTTGTTCTCCGATTGTTGTCGGTTTTTTTGCGCGAGGCAAAGGAGCGCGAGAACGTGAGAAAAGTCGAGAACGTGTATTGACACCACACTCGCATGTTTCTCAGTAACGAGCGAGCCGCCGATTGAAACGGTTTTATAAAAATGATAAGATAACAACCTACTTAGCGTTTTAAAAAGTACTTACCTTGATCTATTACGATGAATTCTTGTCATCCACCATCTTCTTTTTCGCCACTTCTTTTTAATTATTTTTTTCTCTATAATATACGCATAATTATAATATGCGAAAGCACAACAATAAACTTGCCGCAGCGGTCACTTCAGCGTCCATCGTCAATTCGTCATCGAGCATGAGAACTATAGTGAGAACTATTTGAGAACTTTGTGAGTGTGTACCCAAAAGAAGTTCTCACTACAGTTGTCGAGAGAATCTCTTAAGATTCTCGCGTGAATATCTCAAGAGAATGTGGAGCGCCCTTTACAATTCCATTAATTTTGCTTTCCTATTATGCCGTGACGTTTATAGATAGAGCTGTTCTGTGGCCGTGACGGTAAAACCGTGACGTGCCGTGCTGCGGTAAATTATAAAAGCGCCCATCGTGTTCGCAGAAAGTGAGTTTAGATTTAGAGCAAAGGTGAGCGTTTCCTTAGTTTCTATATGTGTAGAGTGGCCTTTATATATTATGAAAACTGTCATAACTGTTGTTAGAACACTAAAGCTTTAATTCCTTGTAATAAAGTCTACTTTTCCGTGTCGTATCCCTTCTACCGATATCGATCCATAAACAATGAATTAATCTAGTCTTTTGACGTTTACGAATCTATGGAAAAAGGAAGGCGTTGTAGAATTTGGAGAAAGAAAGGTCGTCCAACTTTTCGGTAAAATTGTAATGTCTACCGCTGATTGATTATAACGCCGATTTATTGTTTTACACTAGCTAGAATCGTGGTAGTGCTCTGGACTAGTTGGTTTTCCCAGGAAGTGTAAAGCAACGGCATAAAACTGGTGTTCGATAAGTCACTTGGCACTATGCCTGCCGTCAGAGGAGATGGAATGCGAGGACTCGCAGTCTTCATATCGGATATAAGAAATTGTAAAAGCAAGGAAGCGGAAATAAAGAGGATTAATAAAGAGTTGGCGAACATAAGAAGCAAATTTAAAGGTGATAAAACACTCGATGGCTACCAGAAGAAAAAGTATGTATGTAAACTGCTATTTATCTTCCTTTTGGGTCATGATATCGACTTCGGTCATATGGAGGCGGTGAACCTGCTGTCATCCAACAAGTACTCTGAAAAACAGATCGGGTATCTGTTCATATCTGTGCTGGTCAACACCAATAGTGACCTCATTAAACTTATCATCCAGAGCATAAAGAATGACTTGCAGTCGCGCAATCCTATCCACGTCAACTTGGCTCTGCAGTGCATTGCCAACATTGGCAGCAAAGATATGGCTGAAGCATTTGGCACTGAGATACCTAAGCTTCTTGTATCTGGAGATACAATGGATGTTGTCAAACAGTCTGCAGCTCTCTGTCTTCTGAGACTATTCCGTAAATCACCGGAGATTATTCCTGGAGGTGAATGGACATCTCGTATTATACATCTTTTGAATGACCCTCATATGGGTGTGGTAACTGCTGCCACTTCACTGATTGATGCTCTTGTAAAGAAGAATCCTGATGAGTACAAAGGATGTGTCACCCTGGCCGTTGCTAGACTGAGCCGAATTGTCACGGCCAGTTACACAGATCTCCAAGACTACACATACTACTTTGTCCCAGCCCCATGGCTCTCTGTCAAACTTCTGAGACTTCTACAGAATTATACACCTCCTTCTGAAGAGCCTGGTGTAAGGGGGCGGCTTTCCGAATGCTTGGAAACAATTTTCAACAAAGCTCAGGAACCACCAAAATCGAAGAAAGTGCAGCATTCCAATGCTAAAAACGCTGTTCTGTTTGAAGCAATTAGCCTTATCATTCACAATGACAGTGAACCCAACTTGCTGGTCCGAGCTTGTAACCAGCTAGGTCAATTCCTGAGCAACCGTGAGACAAATCTGCGCTACTTGGCTCTTGAATCCATGTGCCATCTTGCTACCTCTGAATTCTCACATGAAGCAGTCAAGAAGCACCAAGAAGTGGTTATTCTCTCAATGAAAATGGAGAAGGATGTGTCAGTTAGGCAACAAGCTGTTGACCTTCTCTACGCCATGTGTGACAAAACAAATGCAGAAGAAATAGTACAAGAAATGTTGGCTTACTTAGAAACAGCAGACTATTCCATCAGGGAGGAAATGGTACTAAAGGTTGCCATATTGTCTGAAAAATACGCCACTGACTTCACGTGGTATGTGGATGTCATTCTCAATCTTATCAGAATTGCTGGAGACTATGTCTCGGAGGAAGTTTGGTACAGAGTTATCCAGATTGTCATCAATAGAGAGGAAGTCCAAGCATATGCAGCTAAAACTGTGTTTGAGGCCCTACAGGCGCCAACGTGTCACGAAAATATGGTAAAAGTGGGAGGTTACATTCTTGGAGAATTTGGAAACTTGATTGCTGGAGATACACGCTCATCTCCCCAAGTTCAGTTTGAATTACTGCATTCAAAATACCATCTATGTTCTGCTGCAACCAGGGCTCTGTTGCTGTCAACTTACATAAAACTAGTGAATCTATTTCCTGAGATTAAAAACCGTGTCCAAGAGGTTTTCAAAGCAGACTCTAACTTGCGTTCAGCTGACGTTGAATTACAACAAAGGGCATCTGAGTATCTGCAATTGAGTATTGTAGCCAGTTCTGATGTTTTGGCTACTGTGTTGGAAGAGATGCCTGCTTTCCCCGAAAGAGAATCATCCATACTTGCTGTATTGAAAAAGAAGAAGCCGGGCAGGATACCTGATGAAGTGAGAGATTCAAAGAGCCCTCAGCCGACAACTGCTCCCCCTGCTCCAGTAATTAACTCTATCAACAATGCAAACTCTAGTGCAGACCTCCTAGGCTTATCTACCCCACCTGGTACTACTGCACCACCTACGGGCAATGGATTACTGGACGTCCTTGGAGACCTATACACCACCCCAAAGAGTCCTACTTCAGTACAACAAAACAATATCAAAAAGTTCCTGTTCAAAAACAATGGAGTTCTGTTTGAGAATGACCTGATCCAAATTGGAGTCAAAAGTGAATATAGACAAAACTTGGGCAGAATTGGGTTGTTTTATGGTAACAAAACACAATTTCCAATCCAGAATGTTCGTCCTGAACTGCATTGGACTGATCTTCATAAGCTCAATGTTCAAATGAAGCCAATGGAACCTGTTTTGGAAGCCGGTGCTCAAATTCAACAGATGCTGACAGCTGAGTGTATTGAAGACTTTGCTGATGCCCCCAGCATGTCTGTATCCTTTATTTACAACAATGTTTCTCAAAAAATAACTATGAAATTACCTCTCACTTTGAATAAATTCTTTGAGCCGACTGAAATGAACGGCGAGTCCTTCTTTGCCAGATGGAAAAATTTGGGAGGTGAACAGCAAAGAGCACAAAAAATATTCAAAGCTCAAGGGTCAGTTGATATTGTGGGGACTCGTACTAAATTAGCCGGATTTGGTATGCAGCTACTGGATGGCATTGATCCCAATCCTGATAACTTTGTACTTGCTGGTATAGTGCACACCAGAGTCCAACAAGTTGGCTGCCTCATGAGATTAGAACCAAATAGGCAAGCTCAAATGTATAGACTCACAGTAAGATCAAGTAAAGAAACGGTCTCTCAAGAAGTTTGCGATTTGTTAGCAGACCAATTTTAAATGGCTGCTTTGTTTCTTAAAAAGGACCACTACCAATATTTGAGCAATATTGTTACGACAATGTTGATGTTATGGTTTCATGGGTGTTTACAGTTACGTGTAGATTTGCCATGTATTAGTTTAACAGGTATGTAGCAAACACTGATGAACTTTGCACCAATCAATAAAAGGTGGTAAAAAAAATATGTTTTGTTAACATCAGTTTTAACAAGCTATAAGTTTTTTAAGTTATATTTTGTAATTTATTTAAGTTATTGGAGTTACATCAACATGAAGTTTAAATTAAAAAACATTAAAGACAACTTTTTTTTTCTAATTAATTTAATAACCGTCTTTAGTTTAAATTTATGTATTCGTATTTCCTAAATGTCATCGTGATAAAATATATCAAGACAAATATGTTACTTCCATTCTCTAACTGAAATATAATAAGTATATATAAGTTATTTTTTTGTAAATTGATTTTAAAGCAACGAGTAGGTTATTTCCTACACCTGTTAGATTCTGCTACTGTTAGGGTTATTCCCTAAACCTGTTAGAAACTGCTACTGTTTTACCTTAATTTTAATTGTGATGTTGATAGTGCTGGTATAATAAAGTATACCAAAAATTTCTGTACTATTATTTGTATATATAGAAAGAATACATAAAACTTAATAATTTTATTTGCTGCTGATGAATTTAACAAGTTTACTATTAGCTTTTGATTTTATAACAATAAGTACATCTAGTAAAAATTCATGTATGCTTATCAATTTAGAAAAAAAAAATTATACCAAAGTATGTATTTGGCTGTTAATCATGTATTGAAATCTATATTGACTCATCTACTACACACCTAACTACAAAGATACTTTTTTAACTAGTTTCAAAAAGTTTATCAGCAAGCAGCAAGCAGGGTGCCGTGCTGGGGTACCTACGTAACATGTAATCAAGACAACAAACTGCTGCTGCTCTTTCATAGTTTTTGTATCAAAATATCTCATCTGTAGTACATATGTATTGTTTTAAATAAAGTTAGAATTACGAATCTATTTATGCAAAGTGCATTAGTCTGTTAGGTAGTTGTTATTATAACTATGTGCTATGTATTCCTAATAACAATCAAAGACTTAAGAAATCATTTGATTTTGTTTTGCCCTTTTATTTTTGGATTCATATTATTATTGCGAAATTGTTCTGATTTCTCTTAATTGTAAACACAAAATAAAATGCACTTTACATAAATAAAACTTCATTTTAACATTATCAGTAGGTTAATTAAAAATGATACTTTTCACAGACATTCCTGTGTATGATTAATTTGATTTGTTTTTATCGCATATGCGTTAATGCAAGTTTAAGCTGTGGCACTTTTATCTCTTTCAGGCATGCTCATGATAATGAATGTACTCCTAAGGCAAGTATTGCATTAGTTGGTGATAGAAACATGTTAATGCGTTTCTAGGAATCTCACATCCTTAGATGTTACTAAATGTTGCAAGAAAATCTTATTTAGATTAGGAACTTATGTATAACTACATATTATAGACATACAATGTTATTAATATCAGTAGTATAAAAACAAGCTAAAGATTTTTTGCATGGTAGTATAATTGTAATAAATTAATATATAACGTTGCAAACATATGAAATATATATTGTTAAGAATGGGGTTCTTAACTAAATATAATGTATAATTAAAAAGTTAAAAGTACCTATACATGCTTCATGGGTGCATGTACACATTCTGTGTGCGTACCTATATTATGGATACAAAATCTGTGTGATTGTGAAATAGTAATTCACCTTTGTTCAAGTTAGGCTTCAAACCAACATTGTAAATTGTCTTTAATAAAATATTTATCCAACACATACTTACATTTTTGTTTTATTTCCATTGAATATATACTTCTCGTACCACCAGTTAGTCGGTGGTATGACGAGGAGTACGCGAATTTTGCCCACTTTTTGGTTTTATTATTATCAAAAATAGATCTGTGCATGCAAAAATTACGTCTTCTCAATAGATTAAATTTTAAATTAATATTTTTTAGTGCAATACTTTTCGCTAATAACTTTATTATACTTATAGATACATACATAGACACACGCCTTTTTCCCCGAAGGGGTAGGCAGAGCCTCAATGGGCCGCTTTTCACAGTGGGTTACACCATCGTGGAATATAGACGTGACAAGTGGTGAGCTCATCGCCGCCATTGCTTCCCACGACTGACTCAACTAACGCTTATAATTATACTTATATAATTAGAAAACTGTCTTAAAACATTAGCCGTGCTACTAAAAAACGAGGAATATCTCTTACATTGGTAAGATACAAAACACTGCAATTATTCTAAGGATATTCCTCAATCTAGTCAATACTAGTTTCAAATTCGATTGAAAGAGACAAAACACGTTGTAAACGTTCCAAGGATAATCCACGTTTATTAGTACCTAGCATGGAGGTATTGAAATAAGAAGACTTGAATATAGTTTAATTGTCTTTTATTATATAGGTACTTACCTAGGTATAATGCCATCTTCGGCCACATCGTCACTTACCAACAGGTGAGATCGTGGCCAAACAAAGGTCTATCAATGTTAAAAAAAAAAAAAAAAAAAATGCTCTACCTACATCTTTATTGAGAAATGACAGTAGTACATAATGTAGGTACTTACTCGTTTAAGATGAAATAATTGTAAATACACATAGTAATTACATTGCAATAAAGATAAAAGTAATTTGAAATGAGTATATAATTGAAAAAAATATTTTTTCAATGTTCGCTTTTATATAACCGTGAGCTGATCAAAATGAGCCCAGCCCAGGCTAGCTACTATTAATCATCGAAGAGTTCCATCTCCACCACCATAATATTGTATTGTAATCGGAATTCGAAAGGTAATTTCATTTCAATCGGGAATAGGAAATTTGGTCGCTAGATTTGTCCCCTACAGGCAGACAGTTCCATCTTACGCATACAACATCAGATCTGATCGCAGTAGGTAACTATAATATTAATTGTCACGAAAAGGCTCTTCAAAAGTAATCAAACTCGAAGGTTTTACTAGTAGTACTGTATATATTCTGTGCTAGTAGCCACTGAAGAGTTACACTATATACCTCCTGGCTGCATCATTAGATCAGCTCCAAGATACCAAATTCTCGTGATGTACCTACCTACTTAATTTGATTTGATATACATAGGTAGGTTTAATTTCGATACGATGTATGAAGTAGGTTAAAAATTACTCTAAGATTTGATTACTTAGGTAGGTACTACATTGCTTGGTAGTAGACCTTTTTTTTACAGTTTGTCGAGGAAAGTAGGTACTACCAGTACTTCTGCCGCAAAGCTATAATAGTGAAGCGATAAGACCGCCCAAAGTGTTTGTGTGTGTTATTGTACAATAAATAGTTAATATATTTATCTATCTATAAAGCAGAAACGGAAGAACGGATTTTTAAAAAAAAATGGTACCCAGATATATTTTGATATGACCTGGATTGAGCTAAAGGAACTTGTACTATTATTTATTCTGTGCTAAAGGCTACTTTTTATCCTGGTAAAAAGCGAGCGAAGCCGCAGGCGGACACTAGTAGATAATCATGTTTTAGAATAAAAATTGCATTCAACCGACGACGAATTTTTTCTTGTGATTGGTACACCATATCTTCTCACGCATAATGGACCACCCATAGAGTTCGAATGCGGAAAAGGGAATTCTTTAGCATTAACATTACACCATATCTTGAAAACTACTGAACCGATTTTGATAAAACTTACACTGTTCCCTAAGTTGAAAGATACTCAACCCAATAAAAAAAAATTGTTACATTTCGACTTGACAAATATGTGTACAAACCACAGATAAAATAATACTATACTAGGTACAAACACACTTATTTGGCATACCTAGGTACCTATTAAGAAGCCCACATAGACTAATAATTATACAAACCTTTTTTGAAGTTGGTTAAAAACTCCAGCGTTAATAACTCCAACTAATAAAACTGGTTAAATTAACTTAGTCAGGTAAAGTTTTAACTAGGTGGAAAGCTGTATACACCATTAGGCATTTATACTATGGTAGACAATTATCTTCATTGAATGCAAAACCAATGTAGTGTTGGTGTGACCAACACTTGTCTAGAAGCTTCGCATAACTACCTAGCCTATCCATCACTACTATGATGGAGGAGTTCCTTAACTTCTACATTGCCTGATGTTAAAATATGTCATGACGGTATAGAATGAAGCTAGGTTCATATTGGTGTGTCGTGGCGCGCCAGAACGCAATCGGTTACGTTTATTACCTATGACTAGATTCACATTAGTAGATTGTGTTGTGTTGTGGCGCGTGAACCTACTAATGTGTATCTAGCCATAGGTAATAAACGTAACCGATTGCGTTCTAGCGCGCCACGACACACCAATATAAACCTAGCTAGCTACACACACACAACATGCAGCATCTATGACAACATATATAACTATGTTTTCAGAGTAGACAAAAATGTACCTATGTTCCTGAGAATCCTACAATCTAATAGTTAGTCAAACCATTCTTCAACATTGGGTGAATTTTCCAAGACATCATTCGACTCGCTGAAAAAAAAGAAACATGTTAGGTCCCAACATTTTTACTGACTGATAGGTACCCTAAGATTACAAAGCGCCATCTTGTTTCGCTAAATAAAACTAAATGGAAAGTTTGGAAAGCCTACTGCTTACCGCAAGTGGTATCCGGCGGCTTGATAAATAAAACAATACTTTATCAATAAAGGAATCAAAGTTATCTAGTAGAAGTATGCGGGCTATGGAGAGAGCTATGATCGGAGCTTCACTACGTAATAGAATCCGAAGCAAGGCGACCGATATAAGAACCAAAACCAACACAGTTCTAAGAATTAGCAAGTTGAGGTGGCAATGGGCAGGCCATATAACTTGCAGAACTAATAACCGCTGGGGAAATAAGGTTCTCGTGTGGCGACTATAATCCGGACGACGCAGAAGATGTAGCCGCCTCTCGATAGGCCAACGCCATTATAAAGGTCGCAGGAAGTCGGTGGATGTAGGCGGCCTGAGAACGTTTGTCGTGGCATTCTATTGAGGCCTATAATGTCCAGCAGCGGACTTCTGTAGGCTGTTGATGATGATGATGGAGAGTAGAAGTATGACATTCTAACGTGACCTACGTCCCGCTGCAGTTGTCCCGTTGTCCCCATAATCCTCAATAAAGACCCGCTTTCAACAAATAGGCCATCATCCGTGACCATTGTCCGCGGCTTCGTGTAAGTGTTGTGATAAAAAACAGCCCCCCCCCCTCAGTGTCCACCCACACACCAAATACCATCAAAATTCGCTAAACCGTTGACTGAGATGGTTCCCAGTCCAATAGTCTTGAGTTCATACAAAAATACTATCTGCCGTTCTCAATTCTAGCGCTTACCAACGACCAGCATATAATTTTTATTTTATAGATAACTTGTGTCCGTCTGCGGCTTCGCTCGCGTTTTACCAGGATAAAAAGTGTCCTATAGTTTAATCCTTGTCATAATTGATCTGTGTACCTATCAATTTTTTCTCGAAATCGGTTCAGTTAACATTATCAACAAATAATTCAATAACACAATTTCGTTCTTGGCCGCCTCTTTTCTGGAGCTGCCCTCTTCCAGCAGTGGATGGACCTGATGGAAGAGGGCAGTGATGGACAAAGAACGGCCCGCAGGCCAACTCCGGCCCTCGAACTGTTTTAATCCGGCCCGCCAACATTCATAATCTGTCTCTCAACTGTCTCTATGTTGAAATCACACTAATATTATAAAGGCAAAAATTTGTGTGTGAGTAGTGTGTTTGTTACTTCTTCACGCTGAAACGGCTGGACGGATTTGCATGAAATTTGGAATGGAGATAACTGAACTCCCGGAATAACACATAGGCACATTTTTATCCCGATATTCCCACGGGATCGAGACATACGCGGGTGAAACCGCGGGGCGCTACTAGTTACGAATATAAAATTGAAATTTCTTCTAAAGCCACAGTATGTATTCTGGAAGGCCGCTTCGGTCGCCTGCATTTATAGTAAACTAACATTTAACTACGCTTTTCTCGCTTCTAAAATCATTACAAATTTGGCCCCCATAAGTTTTCCTAGGTTTTCTTCTGCCCCTAATGAGAAAAGTTTGCTCTAGACTCTAAAGGTTTATGATAATAATATATGGGCGTCCCGCTCTGAGAGAAAACAAATGGTCCAGTTAGACATGACTAACACCGTTCATGTAACATGTACATATTTGGAAACAGATAGGCATTGTTCTTATCAGTGTGATTTCACGTTACGCCTCCCTACACCGACCCACTCAACTTGTTGTCAGTTGAAACTCCAGGAACATTTTCAGACGATAGCAAATGTATCAAATTATTACGATTTCTAGTCACCCCGGCGTGCCCAGGCACCGATGTAATTGGCCAATATTTGATTGACGTTGACTATCGTCTCGCTACTCCACCGACTTCAATACCTATACTCCTATAATTTATATTATACCACAGATAAAATAATACTATACTAGTAATTATACTAATATCCTTTAATTTGAGACACTTTGTTATTAAAAGGCTGATGATGAATAGCGTTGAGCTTGACGGTACGCGGCACCACGTTTATCGCTATGAAAGTATGTTCGGGTCAAATCTTGCTGCTGAATTAGAACCACTTCTTGACATCTGTTTGAGCCACTTGTCAAGTTCCGATGACAATACAAAATTATAATGACAGCAAGCTGATCTGATGATGGAGACCGAAGGTGAACAACGGAACTCCTCGATGGATAATAGTAGACTGGCCGTGTTAAGGCTCATTTTGATCAGCTCACGGTTCCGCTTAATGATTTCATCATCATCATCATCATCATCATCAGTCGGATGTACACTTCTTAAAAGTTTGTTTTGCCTTGTATAGCGCCTTTGTGTAGCTTGACGTTATCATTTGTGATGAGAGTGAAATGGGCTGCAATCCACTACGTTGCAACGCGCGCGGCCCAATGCGGGTTGTACCACAGAACAGATAATAGTACAAAGAAAGAAGAAAGAAAGAAAGATTTATTTGTAGCACACAACAAATGAACAATAATAATAGCAACAGTACTACAAAGTAGTAGAAGTATAAGTAGTTGTACTACATTTTTCGTTGTAGAACATGCCAGTACCTCCACAATGGTTTTCCTTCATTGTATTCATCAATAGTCATGAAATATTTTTGACCGAGGCGACCGAGAGTCTAATGTCATGTATGTGTGTTTGTCTGACGATTGCAGAACCGTTGATCCAATCTTGATTGAACTTAGAAGGTTATGTGAAATTATTTTTTACGTTCGAACATGAGCTAGATCGGTGCAGGGTTTTTTGAGCTAGGGGGTCCGAGAGTTCCCCCAATTTATCGATAAACGATACGTCGTGAGGTCACGTTCGATGTGAACTACGCGACCGAAGCGAGTTCTCTAAGTCGACTTGGATGAATCGGCGTTTGTATGTATGTTTGTCTGAGGATAACTTTCGAACCATTGATCCAATGTTCATGAAATTTGAATTAGGTAGGAGGTAGATAGTATTGGTACAATTTGTAGTTAAGGTTATGAGCTAAATCGGTCAGGGGGTTGTCGAGATATTTGGGCCCAATAGGGGTAAAGAAAAATTGTGAGATAATCTGGTCAAGTGGTGTGTCATATGAAAGGGCTTTGGACATTTCAAAACTATTACATAATTATTTTAAACTTTGTAATTTTTTAGATATAAACAAAAGTCTCTGGAGTACTTCCGGTAATTCCACAATGCTGAAGTTTAGTATGCTGCTGTTAGCTTAACAACAAAACTAGCTAGCTTTTAGTAGTAGTAGAGCTTTTTTGTGAAAGAGGTCGTCCGGGGAAGTACTACCACCATACCTATTTCTGCCGCAAAGCAGTAGTGCTCGCATTGCTGTGTTCCGGTTTGAAGGATAAGGGTGCCGTTGAAGTTACAGGCACATGAGACTTCTCATCTTTATGTCTCAGGGTGGCGGGCGCAGTGCAATGCCACATAGGGTGCGTCCTAGGTGGTCGTGACCTATGAGGTAATGCACTGTTCATAGGCAGAGGTTACCGCTTAACATCAGGTGGGCCCATCTGCTTGTTCCGTCATCCAAGTAGTATAAAAAAAAAAAAACACGGAAAAAAAAATTACTTGTATTAGTTGGTATGGCCACTAATTTATTTGATACAATCAACTGTACAATGTTGCCTATAGTTTTCCTGCAATACTTACTGCCATCATGATACACTTGCTAGATTATTTTCAGACGTTATCCAACATCAAATAAAAAGCGGTCAAGTGCGAGTCGGACTCGCCCATGAAGGGTTCCGTAGCAGCAAGTAACATAATATAAAAGTTCTTGTAGTTTGTTGTAACTTTGATCGATGTTTTAATAATATTGTATTAAAAAAAAACTACTTACTAGATCTCTTTCAAACCAATTTTCACTGGAAGTTTACATGGTAATGTACAACATTTTTTTTTTTTAGTTTTATCATTCTCTTATTTTAGAAGTTACGGGGGGGTTACACACATTTTACCACTTTGGAAGTGTCTCTCACGCAAACTATTCAGTTTAGAAAAAAATGATATTAGAAACCTCAATATAATTTTTGAAGACCTATCCATAGATACCCCACACGTATGGTTTTTTTTTTTTTTTGTAGTTTCTGTTCTAAGTATGGGGAACAAAATTTACTGTTTTTTTTATATTTTTTTGTGAAATTCTTAATGCGGTTCACAGAATACATCTACTTACCAAGTTTCAACAGCCTAGCTCTTATAGTTTCGGAAAAAAGTGGCTGTGACATACACGGAGAGACAGACAGACATGACGAATCTATAAGGGTTCCGTAATTTTTGGTTACGGAACCCTAAAAAGAGGTAGTCAATTAATTCGACAGCAACGTATCTAAAGTTATGTAGCGCCCTGTTGGTTAGTCCAATTCAAATAGTTGTTTGGTCTAAGTGTAGGGAATGATCACGAAGCCTCACCCTCAACCCCCCTCCCACCCTTTCAACTTTTATCTAAATGTTTTAAGACCTTTGGAAAGAGAAGGAAAGTAGGTAATCTACATCGCGTGCATTCGCGAGGTCTCAGTTCGGAGCAAACCACTAGAATAGACTTAAGGTTGAATGGTTTACCATACAAACTTTGAGGAACCAATGTTGGTGATACATACAATTTCATCACTACTGTTTTATTGTATTGTTTTGTTTTACTGTTCATTTCGCGGTTTTATTACAAAAAACAAATGTTAATACTAATAATATACAAAAATAAAAATTGAAATTTAGTTACTGACATTGTGGTTCCTCATGGTTTGTATGGTAAACAGTTCTAGATCATTTTTAAGCAAATTTACAAGGGTAACTTACTAAATTAATATAATACTTACATAATATTTGAACTTTTTTAACTTCATTAGTTGTTTTATTCTAAATTCATTCATTTGTGAATGAAGCTAGTAGGTAATAATATAAATTCGAAAGTCTATATGTTTCGCAATTTTTTATAAAATTTGTAAGAGACAGATTGATACATCCACGGGCGGATCCTTGTTTGACAAAATATTCACCTATCAAGCGATGGATCATTGCTGAACATCTCCGTAGGCACCGTGGGGGGCGCCCGCTCAGGCAGCAGCTCAAGGTACGAGTGCCGCGACTGCAGGTGTCTCTCCACTTCCTCTGGAGTCATGTGGCCGTCGGTTGACAGCCCCAAGCCGAGGGCAGGAGACATTTTGACCATTGCAGCATGGGCACCTGGTTGATGCTGTGAAACATAATTAATAAAGTTTAATTTAAAAAATATTTTTGGTAGGTATACTCTGGAATACTACGGCAGCGGTGCAATAGGAGGTGGAAGCATTTGGGGCAAGGTTTTGGCACGAAATTTCGAATGAAGCGCTTAAGTGCCAAAGGTTTGCAGATAGCCCACCTGATGTTAAGCAGTAACCAGTGTGTTTAACAGTACCTCACAGGTCACATTTACCTAGGACGCACCCTATGTGACATTGCACTGCGCCCGACACCCTGTAATTTCACCGGCACCGACCCTTCAAACCAGAACACAGCAATGTGAGCACCTTTGCGGCAGAAATAGGTACGGTGGTAGTACTTCTCCAGTTTAATTGTGACTGTTTCATCACATCCTGCTCCATCCACTGGTATTGGTGTATGTAATGATTTAGTCCTCGTCCAAGATGATTCGAGATATGTAATACCATGCCCATGTTGATCCATTGTTAGTAAGTCTTCTATATTTTAACTAGTCAGAACAATATTGTGCCATGCCACCGCTATCCAGTTCCTCTAGAGGAGTCCAGTTTATCCGGCCACCTCATGTTTAGTCTGCCACAATGCCACGTAACTGTGTGAGGGCTCAACTTAATTTATCTACTTCTTCTCTATGTACTTACTAGTTGGCCAATGTTTGGAGGCTTTTTGGGGACAACAGGTCTTTTTCTTTTTATTGCATTGGTGTTTCTGTTGGGTGTTGCCGCTCCAGGATGTTGACCAGGTTCCATTTTGATCTTCCTGGAATATTAACATAACATAATCACATCTCTGTCATTGCCCACAGAAAAAAATATTCAAGTCTGTTTATATGTCTATGCTACGTCGTCCCGAGAACACGCATTCCAGAAGTAACTCACTCTTTTCCACGCGGGACATAGTGCCCGCCTATTCGCCGAATGGTTGAGTCCCATTAAATATATTTTTATTTTATTTATTTATAGACGAGCAGCTTTCGCTGATATGTCTACATCAGAACAGTGTTGAATGTCTAATTTTGGGTCTTTTATAAGTTCTGAATTGCCTATAATATGCCTATAATAATAGGCAGTCTTAATGTTGTTTTGTTTTAATTTTTTTGTAAAGCTCATACTAAACCTCTAAATATTCTTTATTTTTGTGAAAAAGTTTCCTGGCCGTAATCCAATGCAGCCCCAACCTTTGTCCCACAGTGGGAATTGAACCTGCACCGCAAGATCTATTAAAAGTATTGGGAAACATTCTAGTACCTTTTTAAAGCTTCTGCTCGTCTGTAATCAACGCCATCATCAGATGACTCTGTATCTTCACTCTCTGACGAAGAGCTGTCTCCCTTCTCATACATGAGCAATCTGTCGAGTAGGAAGGTGCGGTCCCTGGTGGCTGACAGCAGCCTTTGCTGACTACACTTCAGAGCATCTTGAAAACATTCATTCTCCTGAAATGTTTACAGTTCCAATATCAGAAAGGGCGTTTTTGAGATTGGTGCTCCTTACTCAATACATTTTCATAATGCTGCATTAGTATACTACTTACATAGATAAGATATTTGAGGCTCCTTTTCATGATCAAGTATCGATCTCGGTAGTTGGTTTCAGACTCGCATTCACTGCTACTACGCCTGCTACTGTCACTCGAGTAATCGTCAGGCGCGTTCTGAGTTTCAGGAGGATCCGGTGCCGCGCCGTTAGACCCAGCCGCTTCGTCGGCCTGCATGTTAGCTATAGACCGACAATACCAGCCATCTAGCATCTTCTATAAATAACAAGTAAGCAATACATTAAACAGCGGTGTAAAGATTCAATTTCAATCGATCACCTTATTGGTGCAACAAAAAAAGTGCAGCGGTTACCTTCGGGTAATTTTCGGACGCCAGTATGAAATCTTATATTTAGAATCCAAATTGAGGAAATAACACATCCAGTGAGCTTATGGGATGAATTTAATAAAAGATAATCACAGAAATATTCTCGAAATGCTTCGAAAACAATGAAATTGTTGAATATCTGCCACTTGACAGTGATTTGTTTATTTCTACTTTCTAGCAAACTGCCAAGTTTTACAGTAAATCAATACCACCACACCACAGACTATTGAGGTACATACATGACAGCAAATAGCCAGATGACGTCATTTGAAAATAGACGTGGGTAACTCGGTTTCGAACCGACTCTACTGTTCAGGGGCAACGGCTCGCAGCTCAACTCAACAGCTCGAGCAAACCGCTCAACTCGAACAGTTCGATAAAAACCGAATCGAACCATAACCTTTGAGTAGGAACTTTATGCACAAAACTAGTTCCTAAGATTGTAGAAAGGTAGAATAGGTTTCCAGGCATGTTAAATACATGTGTCATGTGTATATAAATGTAGGTGCGTGCATATACATAATAGTATGCAGAGGCATACAAGTATGCCTGTAGTATAGTATGGAAGGCAGAGGTTACCGCTTGACATCAGGTGGGCCATCTGCTTGTTCCGTCATATAAGTAGCTAAAAAAAAAAAAAAAAATGAGCATATGCCGATTCTCATATGAAAGTCGTAGGTACGTATAGATATTAGGTAGGTGTATATATTATATATGTCATGCAGGATTTTATTTTTTATTTGAGTTTTTTATTTTTTATTATAGTAATTCAATTCAATTCAATCATTTATTTCTTGTAAATAAGTGATTTACAAATATAGCAAAGGTAAAAACACATTTTTACAATCTAATGAAGTTAACAATTTTCAAATAGACACAATAGTAGTTGTGCACAAATATTTACAAAATAAATGTAGGTTGTTAAGGTTGATGCTCACGCTTTCAGCGCGAAATTCAAATTTTGTGGTTTTTTTGTCCATTACTGCTCATCAACACTTCTTCAGATAGCAAATGTTGAGTTCAAACTGTAGCGTTACGGTTCGTTTAGAGAGATATTCTAAGACGAACCGCAAGCCACAAGTGAATCTAAGGGAATAGAGGTATTTTGACCTTGAAAAGTTAATAAAACCTCGACGAGGTAGGTTTTATAACCTCGTAGAGATTTATGAAGATAATAAGACCTCCTTAGTCTACGTACGTCTAGGTTGATCGTAGATATGCTACGATCGGCCTAGATACGTTATTCTCCTGATTTAGTCACTGATTTTAGTAACTGAAGAAGTGTTGATGAGCTATAATGGGCAAAAAAAACAAAAAAAATGAATTTCGCGCCGCAAGCGTGAGCATTCACCTTAACTTACCGATTGGTAATACTCGGAGTGGACAGACGAAAGTGCAATAATAAGTTACTGGGGCTGCACGCGACTCCCTCAGGACGGTGAAACCGTTGGAGCTGCATTGGAGAGTTTGAGCTGTTTGAGCTGCGGTCCAGGTCCGGCTCAAGCTGTTGAGCGGCGAGGTGAACTACAGCTCAACAAATACCTACTGAAATACCCATCGTAGAAAAAAAAAACTCTCTATGTACTGCTACATGATGGCTATGGAGTGTGTGGTTATGGTTAGATAATTTTAAAATTTAGTGTACATTGCCGGCTCATAATCAGAATCTAGATCGTATCAAGCTGTGATAGTCAGTAATGTATTCAAAAATATTGAAAAAAAAACATACATAAATTGTCTATTGGTACTATAAGCCAACAGTTTAAAAAAGTCCCAAGACACCCCCAGTACTGCTATGGTTTTGGAGGCTATTTCAATTTGACACATTATATTGTAAGTTTTTCGGATTCTTCCTTCCGGTTCCTGCCAGTCGAAATTGAACCTTATCAACCGCATGTGTTCTTGCAGCTGAGAGCAGAGCTGTGTTCGTCGCGGTCTATCTGACTAGAATTCGATCGATTCGTCGTGTTGTGATGGCTCTCGGGAGTGAAGTGAGTGAAAACTCTTCAAAAAATGCTTCTCAGAAAGTGAAAAAATGTCCGGCGAATAATGTGAACGATAAATGTGGCGGTGACAGTGTTAGCAAGGGTAAGTTGGAAATTGTACATGCCCTCAGTTATGTAACTTATTTGAACAGTTATTTTCCATGAGATGTTTAATTTTATTATTTTTTACATTTTATCGCGTCCTCAAAGTGCAAACTATACCAATCATGTGACCTGATAATCATGTGATCACACATTATCATAGCGCTCATCTTTCAAACCTGGTGCCTGTAAAGTTCCTATAAAGCAGTAATTTTTATTTATACTTATGATTTATTCCCAGTTGCGTTCTGATACTCACTCTAAATGAACAAATAGCGTGGCTAGCATATTACACAACTTCTCTGCAGATTACTCTACCCAGTATAGCTATACAGAGTTTTATAGAGTTCAAGGTATCCAACTCAAACAAATAATGCATTAAAAATAAGAAATTCCTTCCTGTAATTCAACATTTCCTTCATTGTAGGTTTTTACTTTTAAAACGCTGTGGACATGTTGACCTATTGTGACCTCCAGTGTAAAATGTAGTGACAAGGAAATATAGGAAGGAATAATACAAGGAATAGGAATAGTGGAGTTTTATATATTGTTTTACAATTTATATTGCATAGAATACCTTAATTGACAATAAAATATCAATACATTTATTTACAGATAGAATAATACAAGTAATACAACTTAATGCAAGTAGTAGTAAAAAATACAAATAAAACAGTTATTTGCTACCTATCTGAGCTATCTGTAGAATGTTGCAACACGATCTACATGTAGCTCAACTGATCCAAATCACAATAAAATTTATTGAATTCTGTTTATATGAGTTGCAAACGAAATAGAGATAGATTCCAAATGGAAATATTTTTTATTAACAAGTGTCAGTTAGGTAAATATAGTTGTCAGTTGTTCGATATATTTATAACTTTGATGATGGCTGCCTCAGTTATTTTCATCTCTGTGCCCTTTAGCACCTCAAATCCCTTCTATTTCCTTCCTTCTTTCTTTTTCCAGTTCTTGAGTACCTACCAGGTTCCAAGGTTGAGATTCTTGCTCCACTAATCATGCTTACCTCTCGACCATGCTTACCCTACACATCTATTACCGGGTTTCAATTTTGAGTGCTCAAATTATTAAAATAATGTCAACAACAAAATCAGCAACTATATGGTATCATTATTTCGAAAAAGTAAGATATATAAACGAATTGGAGCAAAACTGAAGCCATGTCGCTATGCCTTACTAAATTTTGTGAAAATATTTGTGTCAAAAGAAGTAGCATTTTGTAGAACATGAACATTTTAACACAACAACTACTTCTTGATAACCTAGCCTCTTCAGCTAAGTAGGCGAGGTCAGTAAATGAAAGATACTGCGTTTGATTGAGAGAACAATATACAGTAGTCAAGTAGGTAATATTATAAAAAAATTAGGGTTATGTACTTCCGATGAAAAAAACGGAACCCTAGAGGATCACTTTTGTGTGTCTTTCTGTCTGTTTGTCAATTTGTCAGCCTATTTCCTCCGGATCTACTGAAAGGTACTTAAACAGAGTTATGATACCCGATCACAGGTGTAAAGCTTAGAAATTCAGAAGCCTAAGTCTGACTTTTGCTGCAACAACCATCATAACGAGACCTTGACGACGATCATCCATGTATTATGTTGTAACTAGCTATTAATCTGCGCGCGCTGGATGGAAACTGCACAGATTAATGGCTATTTAATACCAGCAATGGTTAATGGGATGATAAAAAAAATAAAACTGTTCAACTGCATCATTTGACATATCAAATTAAAGGACTCATCAGTTTTTTTGATTATTTTAAAATGCTAAGTTTAATAGAAAATAAACGAAAATCTAGTGTACCCCCTTATCTCTGAAACCACTGAGTCTACAATTTAGACAAAAATACAGAATATAGTCCCTCACACATAGTTGACAGGAAAACCTAATCGAAAATTCCTACGGGAAACAGAAAGTAATCGTTAAAATGCGTAAACGTGTTGCTTATTAACCGAGAACTAATAAGTTTAAAAAAACTAGTGGTTATTATGGTTGTCTACGTGTACCTCCACAAGAGACCAACTCGCACTTGACCGGAAATTTAAAACAGAAATTTGAACAACACGTTGAATACGAGAGACGATTTAATGAGTTTGATTTATGTGCCAAGAAATTCCAGAGGTTGTGACATATTTCACTTGAAACGGATTTTAAAGGCTAAATTCTAGTTCGGAATTTTGTCTGTTTGTCATGGCACTGGTTCATTTGTAGGGTCCCGTGGTTATCAACACAAGGAACTCTTATAGTTTCGCCATGTCCGTCCGTCTGTCTCTCCGCGGCTTAGCTCAGAGACTCTTAGTACCTACCTAATAGAAAGCTGTAATTTGGCATGGGTATACAAATTAATCACGCCGACAAAGCGGTAAAATAGGTTACAAAAATATTGTGGTAGTGTGAAAACCATTCTTCCATTCATTGCGAAATATTAATATTTAAGTGCTGGTTTTTGTAAGAGTCAACTAAAACTAAAACCCCCTGGCAACTAAAAGGTTATTTTGGAATATGTGAAAAAATTCACGGAAAAGGTAGTATATATGGAAAAACTATTACAGCTAAGAAGGCTTTACGAATTAACGAGTAATAGTCGAACAACTTATAAAATGTACTTCGTACAAATTCCATTGCAAATTACTTAGATGAAGTTGTTAGTTCCGTTCCGCCGCATTTTGTGACGGGCAACTTCGGAACCCTACAATGCGCGTGGCCCGACTCGCACTTGGTCGCTTTCTGTTCTTCTGTTATTATAAATTTTAAACTTAGCTTCAGTCTCTGTGTAATTGTCTCTATTGCAAGTGACTGATTGAACGTAACAAAAGGTCAAACCAATCAATGAAGTGCAAGTTCATTTCCTCAACTTTTACTGGGAAGTGGTGACAGTATGTTACCTATACCACCCTATACCACAGAATAAATAAAATAACACAACTTTTGTTATTTAATTTTAGTAAATAAATAGGCTGTTGTAGCGTTTGCGGCGCGCGTTATCTCTTCCCGTGGATTTGCTAAAAGCTGGCTAAGGGCATAAACCAAGACATGGGTAGCAGCATTAACCTGAGTATTCAACACCAGTCCTGCGCTCACCAGTCCGCCTGTCGAGCGCGGTGATTATGGCAAAGCGCCATTGCAATGTGAGAGGCCTCGTCCAGCAGTGGACGTCTAAATGCTGCTGATGATGTTATGAATGGGCACGTGTTTTACTACCTAGCTTCAAAATGTTCATCACAGCGACGGCGCAGCGCCACAGAATAAATAATACTTCAGCGCTTAATGGAGTGCCGCCAAGGCGCTTGTGCCCTCTGTCAAATAGTTATATAGACCCGTGGTTTGTCAGTTTCTTAGAAAATAAGTTTTTTTTGAAAAATATATTTTTAAATACAAGCTTTTATAAAATGAGTGATCGTATCCGTGTGCTGATCAAATTGAGTCTAAACACGGCCAGTCTACTATTATCCATCGAGGAGTTCCGTTGTCCACCATCAGATCAGCTCGCTTTCACCATCATATTGTATTGTCATCGAAACTTGACAGGTATGCCGAATAATCTGTTGAGGATAACTAAAAACTGGAAAGCTTGTAATTATAATATGGTTTCCAAATAACACTGACTTAAAGATTTGTTTTTGTAAATCTATTCAAACCCTTGTAGTTCTATTCTATACAATTTAATGGGAAACTGACAAACCACAGTTCTAGGTTTTAGTCTCTAGATTGCGTTGATCTAAATGAGGATCAAACACAATTTTTTTATGGTGCGGGATAGCGGCTAGCTGTGCATGCAGAGCTGTGTTAGGTCCCGTCGCTTGAATGCATCGAGATAATACAAATACTTACCCTAAATACTTAGAATATATAATAAACCAGAACCCATGTCACGCGTAAAAACTGTCACCACGCAAACTAGTCTCAATGAGAATAGTTTCACCCAGTCTGTCTGTGGTCGGCCGTGCGGCTAGTCGGTTTGAACTCGAAAGATTTTCTTGTGAATATGCCGTCGTGTGTCGTTTCCACATGTAAAAATTCTGCAAGGCGAAAAAAGATAGAATCACATTTCATACGTATTAGGTATATATATTTTTGGTTTCAATAATGAATTTTGTTTACAATTAATTCTTTGGAAAAAAGTCAAGCGTCTATTTTGTCATTGTTGCCAACATCACAAAAATATTACTCCCTACTGGTGGGAAGTATGATAGGCGCGGGGGAGGCATTGTGTTTTGACAACACACTGCCCCGTACTAATAGCATCATACGCACCTTCTGGTTTATTCTATATTCTAAGCCTAAATATTAAGTCAATGATTGAATGGCTGTCTATTATCACTTGACTATCGAATACATGGACCTAGTAGTCTTTCGAGCCATTTGCCCTTATAATGACGGTTAGTGATAAAATACGAGTTGGTTTATCACCATTTAGTATTGTATCGCATAGTTTGTAGAATTAATGAACATTATAATCTTACGCTATTGTTTATGAAAATGTAAACCTTGGAATGTATTTCAAGTCATGTTGATGTTAGTAAGTAGAACTCAACCCTTAGTGTAGCCACAGAATAAATAACAGTACAAGGTGTAGCGACACATCTGCTCAAAGTACGGCGCCGAAAGTAACCTAGTAGACCTAGCTAAACCCCCTTATAGCAAATTTAATCGAAATCGTTAGAGCCGTTTTAACGAGCACGAACGTGGTTACAAATACATATTTATGTGTACCTGATCAAACCGCTTACGTGACGTTAGGATTGAATTTTAAAACACCTTGTATTCGATACACCTGAATCCCAATAAAACATTTTCGCAAAATGCCTGAAAGCCAAAATGACTGAATACTGTTATGTCCGAACAGTTGAATGACGTCAGGATTGATGTAAAGCAGGGATATGCTATCAAGTCATCAGCCTTTGGATATCCACTGGTGGAAGAAGCATCCCCCATAAAATGCAATGTGGGATTTACCATAATCACCACGCTTAGCAGGCGGATTGGTGATCGCAGAACTGGTATTGAGAACTCAGGGTGATGAAGCTGCCCATCCCCTGGTGAAGTCCTTAGTGGGGTTTCATGACCTCCGCGACGTGAGACGGAGGGGTCTATTTTAAGGCCGGACACACCACAGCACATAAATAAATAAATAAATAATGCTGGACATATCGCACAACATTATCTACTTGCCCCAAGCTAAGCAGAGGTTGTGTTATGGGTACTAGATAACTAATATACTTAATACAATACATTAAATAGATAGATATTTTGTATTATACATAGAAAATACCCAGAACACCCTGAACAAATGTCTGCAGATCGCACAAATATTTGTTCCGAGGCGGGAATCGAACCCGCAACCTCCAGCGTGGCAGACGACCCTACGCCCGCTGCGCCACAGAGGTCGTCAAATGTCGTACATGGATATATTATATACTAAAACCGGCCTAGATAAAGATAAATACCTAAAGTGGCAGTAAAAACCGCATTTGAATCCGTCCATAGTACAACTTGGGTTTAAGGTTTTTTTATTAGTAATTTCGTGCTTACATATAATTATGTTCCCTTCACTATCCAGCTTCATATCTCGACACCGTTGGTACACGATATTATTAATATTATAAATATCATTAAGGAAAAGGACCTCCCCTCGAGAACTTAAATTAGGGTTCGGCAACCACAAAAACCGCTGCAAAAAATATTGCTTGGCAACTAAGATAGTCCTTGAACTGCTTTCATCGAAAACTCATTTAGTTCCGCGTTTTTTCATGCCTTGTGTTTTATCACAGAACGACTTCTGTGTGCTTTACCCTGTTGGACTCAATACAACGAATGTGTATGGGAAAGTACGTGGGGATTCCTCGTCCCTTCGCAATCTCTAATAGTAGGACTTTTGTCCTTGTTAACATGAGTTTACCTTATTGCCCCATGGCGTTGTTTTGCGACCCACCTACAGTACTGAGCTCTACCGCAAAATAAAGAATGTATCTCTATTTACAGAAACAATAATGCAACGAATACAAGTTGGTATATATAAAATTTAAATACAAATTAAACAGTTGTGCTATCTAAAGGCCGTTCCAAACGATCTAAAGATACAAACTACTAACAGACGGAAGCGTCCCCAAGGCGTCCTGCACACACTCATGCCAGCGTCAATCATTTCCATCATTCCTGATAACTGTTGGTGGAATCATATCGACACAGACAAAAATAAAGTCAAACTACTTGACTGACGGTTGAAATCAGATTATCCAGATTGATCAATGAATTATATGCGTCAGTAGGTAATTACATCAGGCTGTAGATCCGTCAGTGACTGGCAAACAAAACTGACAGCAAAACCTAGTGACTACGGGACGCCTTAGATCAGGGATGGGGAAATAGATTTAGAGGAGGGCCGTATAAAATAATTACAACATTTACGCGGGCCAAAGAGCATTTATGTAACAAAAATAATCAAGTTTACTAAATGTACTAAAAAGTTTTACAAAATTTATTGTTTCGACAAGCAAAGTCAGTGTGACAGTGACATTTTGACTGTTCATTAATTAGGTGTAGCGTTTTTGGCCATCCTATTCCTTAATTTGTTACATACATACATATACACACGCCTTTTCCCCGAAAGGGTAGGCAGAGCCTCAAACGGGCCTCTTTTCACAGTGGGTTGCACTATTTACGAAGTTAAATTGTTAAAAATACTTGCTTACAGATATATGAAGACCCGAACGTAGAAATAATTATATGAGCGTGTTGATCACATTGTAGCTCAATTATTTAAAGTTGATAATTGGGAGAGGCCTATGTCCAGCAGTGGTCTGATGATGATGATGATGATGATGAGTTATAGGCTACTTTTTATACTGGTAAAACGCGAGGAAAGCCGCGGGCCTAGTAAGAAAAAAGAGTGACATTGAGTTTTTGGTAACATCAAAAAATATTATTTATATAAAAGTTATTATAAAATTGAAGAAGCCTTGGCTGATAAATCCATATTTTGAGATATTGATAAGATTTAAAATTACTGATTTGGTCTATTCGTAATGAATATAATATATATCAATAATAGTATCATCTCTAATTATTTTGTTTTTACAAGTTTAATGTGTTACATATTAAATTTAATTTAAGTTTGTATTATAATAAGAATGTTAATAGATTTGAAGTGCCTAAGTAGATGTACCAAAAGGGAAATAAAGAAGAATTATTCCCATTTGTCACCCTGCTCTATCCCCCTAGGGTGACAGGACAAAAATGTTTGATCTGTCCCCCTTTTTAGAATAACATTATAATTGAAACATACTTTATGTTCTAAAATACAACCCAGGTATGAAACCAGTGGATTCGATGTCCTTACTTACCTTAAGTATAAATTACATCAAGTCTATGCCGACGCATTCGGGAACAATGTAAAATATTCCGCAGCTAAATGACGAGTGGATGGCGGAACCCGGCTGTGAAATTGTAATTCAGTCTTGCGACTGCAGGGTGTAACGACATTGAGTGACTACTTTGAAACGGAATAAGGACACGTGTGGCTCATGTGTTACTTATAACTAATTATCTAGACACCTATCATTCACCCCAGGAGAGCTTCATCAAGTTACTCACAGTTTTTTGGAGCATGTTTATTGTTTAGTACAAATTATCACGAAGCCTGCCACGTTCTTTTTACAGGCTTTTATTTAACTTGCAATGTAGGTATGATGTTTGTCTGGCTGGAATCATGCAAATGTTAGTCTGGGTTAGGGTTACCAGATGAAAAAATCAAAAGTCCGGAGAAAAGGCCTGATTTCTATGGAAAAGTCCTGAGATTTTCTACAGCTTGAGAATTTTCTCTCAAAAACGTATTATTATCTTGCGCACGCTTTTTACGCGACGCGTTGCAAGCTTGTATGTACATCGCACTCAAAACAGCGGGGTGGAGGGAGGAGGGGGGCGCCAACAGGAAGAAGCATTTTTTGACGTAATGCTTCATGAGTTGTGGGCAAACATTTTCAAGACAATAGGTATTTCACGATTGCCAGAGATACTGCGTATTTGTCAATATATATTTACAATAACAGCTCAGAATGCAAACGTAGAAAGAGTTTTTTCTATCATGGGAGCTCAATGGTCGAAAGAAAGAAACCGACTAAACGTGTCTTCAGTTCGAGCTCTACTTTTAGTTCAATATAACTTGAAGAGTTTAACTTGTGAGGCATTTTATAAATCAATAATCAAAGAAAAGAACTTACTTAAAAAAGTTTCTTCAAATATTAAATACGACAAAACTAATTAAGTACCTATTTGGATAAATAAGTATTGATTTTACCTGCAAATGTTACCAGAAGATGATTATTTTTAGTATGTTTTTCTTTGATAAATAAGGATTGATTTTAACTGCAACTGCAATTGTTACCAAAAGAAGATTATTTTAAGTTTGTTTTAAATTAATACATAAGTATTGATTTTAACTGCAATTGATACCAAAAGAGGATTGTTTTTAGTGTGTTTTACTTTGATAAATAAGTATTGTGTTGAACTGTTCAATCGTTACCAAAATAAAATTATTTTTAGTAGTTTAATAAGAGAGATCTTTAAAATGTAACCTGTGTTTTATTGAAAATCCTGAGCTATCACTAGATTTGCTAAATCCGGCCGGAATCCTGAGAAGAGTCGAAAAATCCTGAAATCTCAGGACAAATCCTGAGATATGGTAACCCTAGTCTGGGTGGAATCTTGCAACTGAATTTTAAAGCAGTTATCCTCAACCGCTTGAGATGATATTTTGCATTCCTGTCAAGTTCCTATGACAATACACTATTATGATGACAGTGAGCCGATCTGATGATGGAGCCGAACAACGGAGGTGGAGTTGGACAACTGAACTCCTCGAGGGATAATTGTAGAATGGCCGTGTTTAGGCTCATTTTGATCAGCATACGGACACGGCTACTATTACTTATATCTATATATATATAAAAAAGTCGTGTTAGTTACACCACTTATAACTCAAGAACGGGTGAACCGATTTGGCTGAAAATTGGTGGGGAGGTATCTTAGAACCAGGAGATTGAAATAGGGGGGGGGGGGGGGGGGGGGGTCACCGGGGGCTACCCATGCGAAGCCGGGGCGAGTCGCTAGTATTTTATAAAAGCTTGTATTGAAAAATATATTTTTCACAAAAAACTTATTTAGGTAGCCTTTTTTTGTGCCAAGATGCATGCCCGAGTAAAGAATTTCATAACTAAATTATCATCAACAGCCCACGGAAGTCCATAGATATAGGCCTCTCCCTATAGGCATAGGGTTCCACCGCCTACCTGCGGACTTTATGTCTGTGGTCCATCGAGAGGGGGTCTTTCTCTTTAGCGTCTTCCGGTTTGAGTTAGCCACTCGAGAAACTTTATTCCCCAACGGTTATCAATTCTGCGAGGTATATGGCCTGCCCATTGCCACTTCAACGTGCTAATTCTGAGAGCTATGTCGGTAATCTTGGTTCTTCTACGGATCTCCTCGTTTCGGTTTCTATCATTTAGTGAAACTCCGAGCGTAGCACTCTCTATAGCTATATACATACTTCAGGGTAGGCAGCGTTTCGACAATACCCCCGGTGTTGCCGGTATGACCACGACAGCGACGATGACCACTTTACATCATGCAGGTGGGCTGTAAGATAGTTCCTTCAGGGTAAGCAGCGCTTCGACAATACCCCCGGTGTTGCCGGTGTCTATAAGCGACGGTGACCACTTTACATCAGGTGGGCTGTAAGATAGTTTGTCTACTGGTTTCATACCAAAAAAAGTCTCTTTAGCTTTCGCGAAAAATGCTTTAGCTATCTGAGGGGTGAGTCTGAGTTTTGCAAACACCATCGTAACGGTGAACGTAACACGATCGTACGTGTATAACATAATAACTAGCTATTAATCTGTGCCAAAAACGTCACAGATTAATGGCTAGTTACTACGCAATACACGTACACTCGCCGTTACGATCATCGTTACGATGGTGTGTGTAAACTCGGACTTGCCCCTCTGATGAAGTGTTGATGAGGTGCGAGCTAAAATCACAAAAAATATTGAAATTCTCGCCACAAGCAAGTTTGCTTTGAGAAAATAGCGGCTCTTGTAATATCCTAAAAAGGTTCCGGAAACACACACGGAAACTACGCAAAATTACACTTTAATAAGTAAGCGAGAACCCAGATATTTTTTAAGCTTATCTTTTGCTGGCAGGTCTTCGAACGATATAATGTAATCAGTTGATAGTTTAAATTTAGGCTATAGATACGGTTTGATCTGATTTGTGTTGGGAGGCACGCTCAGGGTAATATCGATCGGAAAATATCCCGCCCCCTTCAATAACTTTTTATGGGCCCTTCCGTGGGGCTGGTTGTAGTGTAGACGTATAGGTATCCCTTGGAATCAGCAAATCATTGCATGAATCGGTTTCCTTCACAATGCCACCTATCTAAACGACAAGTAATTAATTTTGTAAAAATTATAAAAAACCCTCAACGCAATGAAACGGCTGAACCGATTTTGATCAAACATAGCTCAAACACTCGCGACAAATTCACCTTACAAACAAAAAAAAAAGAATCGAAATCGGTTCATCCGTTCGGGAGCTACGAGGTGACAGACAGACAGACACACACACACACACACACACACAAACAAACAGACACGTCAAACTTATAACACCCCATTGTTTTTGCGTCGGGGGTTAAAAACTCGTTTTGAGATTCTGCAGTCACCGACGTATAAGGATCTCAAAAATCATTTTTCTGTAGTCTCTAAGTAGGTAGTCCTTCTTCGCTGCGCTACTTTCGAGACAGTGAGCAATCTGCGTACTTATCTCATGAATTCGTGTCGCGTTACGGAATTTGTTAGTCTCTGAGTCGCCTGTCGTGTACATCCAATTTGAGCAAACACGTTACCTCGTTACAACACCTACCATTGTGACCGGAGAACTGTTGCCTCTGCATAAACTAAACGAAATACCAAGCACATGGCGGAATATTGTGAATGTATAATTCAGTATGTCTGCAGAACAATTCAACATCCCAACACATTCCTAGGGATTGACGACCTCTGTGGCGCCGCGGGTGAAGGTTCGCCTGCGACACAAGAGGTTGCGGGTTTGATTCCCGCCTCGGAACAAATACCTATTTGTACGATCTGCAGATATTTGTTCAGGGTGTTCTGAGCATTTTCAATGTATAATAAATAAAAAAAAAAAATGTAATGTATTGTATTAGGTATATCAGTTATCTAGTACCCATAACACAAGCTCTGCTTAGCTTGGGGCTAGGTAATGTTGTGTGAAGAGTCCAGCATTATTTTTTTAATATTTCCTGGTTTAAATTGTTGTTACTGTATGTAGGTGTTAAAATAATTCTCAGTTCAGAAACAGAGAATGAGACTATATGATACGCTGTTTTCGCATTACTGAACGCTTTAATCGGTGATAACGATGGAAGCAAGGGTATCATGATAGGCATGTATCGGGTATCATTTCAGGACATTGTAAAAAGCAGACATGTGTGAGGCAGCAGGATACTAGATATCTCAAGTTGTTATTTGAATAAAATATTTGAATAACAAGTAAGCATTCGTACGTCATTGAAAACGGTGATATTTAACATATCCCAGGCATACATATAGGTAGATAAGCCGTAGTGTGTCCGGCCCAAGAATAGACCCCTCCATCTCCTCCCGTGGATGTCGTAAAAGCCGACTTAGGGATTACCCGGACTTGTTTGTAAGATTCGTTGCTGGTGGTAAATTAAATAAGTACACAAAAAGGCTTGAAAGAGAAAATTTCTAGCCTTGCATAACTTTTATGTGATTTGTCTTGGCTGCTAGCTTGTTATGGAATGTGTTATTATTGGAAGAAAGCGTTAGCCGAGTCAGTCGTGGGAAGCAATGGCGGCGATGAGCTCACCACTCGTCACGTCTATATTTCACGATGGTGCAACCCACTGTGAAAAGAGGCCCATTGAGGCTCTGCCTACCCCTTCGGGGAAAAAGGCGTGTGTCTATGTATGTATGTATGTACATATAGGTAGATACATATTTGCTAGATTTAATAAAATAAATAACGTGAATACAATCAGTCCAAGTCATTCTAGAGTTGGATGATGTCTAGTAATTTATTATGTTATAATAATTTATCTTTTAGTTTAAATCTAATACCTTCATACACATACATACACAGACACACGCCTTTTTCCCCGAAGGGGTCGGCAGAGCCTCAATGGGCCGCTTTTCACAGTGGGTTGCACCATCGTGGAATATAGACGTGACAAGTGGTGAGCTCATCGCCTTCATTGCTTCCCACGACTGACTCAAGTAACGCTTTCTTCCAGTAATAAATCATTCCATAATAAGCTAGCAGCCAGGATAAATCTTATACCAACAAATCTTACTAACAACTCCGGTTAATCCCTTCGTCGGCTTTTACGACATCCGTGGGAGGAGATGGAGGGGTCTATTCTTAGGCCGGACACACCACGGCTTCATAATCATGCCATAATCATCTTCATAATTCATAATCATAACCTTCATAGGCGAAATATTGCAATCTATTGGTGCTATAGAACTAGAATCCAGTCATTTATTTTGGACACAGACGCCGCTGGTTTCGGCTGGTTCTAACTGTGTTTAAATTACAGCGGTGCCACTCCGTTGACTCTCATTTAGAATAGCCGGAAATACAGCGTTGTCATGAAAGTGGAGCGTTGGGTCAGTTAAAACATTAAGCGTAGGTACTCCTAATAAACGCAGATCATACTTGGAATCGTTGCACCCTCTTTTGTCTCTTTCCATCAAATTTGAAACTGCCTGTCAATGCAAAAGACAAAACACTAACAATTCGAATAGCACGATAGCAACAGCAGTAGCAACTCACATTGCTTAGCATGATCCTCATTTTCATCAAGAATACCGCGTCATAAATTTGTAATAAATATAAGGTAAAGATGAGGACTACAAGTTAAAACAAAATTCCATAAACCTTTCTTGTTAGAAAATAAGTTTTTTGTGAAAAAAAAATATTTTTCAATACAAGCTTTTCTAAAATTAGTGATCGTAACGTGTGCTGATCAAAATGAGCCTAAACACGGCCAGTCTACTATATTATCCCTCGAGGAGTTCCGTTTTCCACCTTCCGTCTCCATCATCAGATCAGCTCGCTGTCTCCATAATATTGCATTGTCATCGGAACTTGACAGGTATGCAAAATATCATCCCAATCGGTTGAGAATAACTGCTTTAAAATTCAGTTGCAAGATTCCACCCGGACAAACATACATTGCAAGTTAAATAAAAGCTTGTTAAAAACACAAAGTTACCTCCAAATTGTACAATAAACCGCTAAATAATCAATGAATACTTTAAATAAGAATCATAATAGGATCTTGAGAGTTTGAATGATAATTAAACAGATATAAAGAAGGCATTATGTTTCTGAATTTTTTGAATAAGTCTTCGTTTTCTCAGTAAGAAATAAAAAACTACATTTTTGTGCACGACGCCCGCTAACGCGCGCGAGAGGGCGCACGGACGTCCTACATGTACTATAACTCCTTATTAATTTGGTACTAAGTACTTATTGCTCTCTTGCCACCACACGCGGAATAACTATCATCCATCTGATCTGTGATGCATGGCTATAGCATCCACCATCCCGCTTTTATCACCAGTCTTGTATACTTATATCAGGGTAGAACAGCTCGATAATATGTATATCGGATTTACTATCATTGTGTCCACAGTAACTAAGTTCAAGAACCTTTAAGGATTGCGTGCGACTTGGTTTTCCATTCACGTTTGTGAGATAACCAATTTCGAGGGGACTATTCGACCTGTTTGCTCTATTCGTCGTGTAAAAGTACCCAAACTCTTTGGTTGTGACATATTGTTTTGTAAATATGTCATAAATATTGTTTACGCTTTATATTTCAGCTTTATTATTGCTTGGTTTCAAAATTGATACTGGAATCTCCATCGTGTAAAAGCAGAACTATAATAGGGCCGGACATGGTGAAATTGGTGGTCTACTCCGCAAAAGCATTCTATTCAAGAACTGACGTGAACTAGGTATAGATGCGTGTTTTATTTTCACGAAATCTGAATTCAAGTCACTTGGGTGATTACCGAGCGTGCAGGAGGGTTCGACGTTGGCTGTACAACGAAGGGTGAGAAGGCCGAGGGTCGGAGTCTGAAGAGAAACCACACGGTAAGTGAAAGGTTAAACATTCAGCCATCGTCGCCGGCTTTTGGTTTGCATTATTTATTAATCGATTGAGTAGCAAGCCGTCTTGACTGTTACAAAAGGGTTGGATTTGAATAATCTATTGGTATCTCATGCATGGTACAATAATAGCATGATCTAAGTGGTATCTGATGAAGGGCCTCCCCACGTGTTTGGCAATCCAAGGCAAACCTCTACAAACACAAACGTGTGGATAGGGTGTTTGCGTAAGTTTGTTTGCGTTTGCGGTGGTTTATCGCCGATCAGTCAGTGTCGGTTTTTGTGCACAAATCAGAGTTTGCTGCAAACGTTTGCGATGCATCTTTCGTCGTTAGTATTTGTCTACAATACCAGGCAACGACGAAGGACGTGATGGGGAAAAAATGGTCAAACGATGATATTTATGGAATTTTCGGAATGCTTCTAAGGAGAATCCAGCATCTATGTATCTGCCATAGATTTGCATAGTCTATAGTATCTCATGGTACCATGTGGTTTCTGAATAAGAACAAATGTTTCCGACCTGTCTTGACGTCAGCGGTAACATGTATTGCACACAAATATTTCTTCCTCTGGCAGAATTAACATCAATCATCGTTTCGGTCGTTACGTTTGTCTGACCTTACTCGGCTAGGTACAGGAAGGCTGAATCTGATGACTATCTGAAGTTATACATGAAACTTGAAACAAGAGGCCTAAAGGCCGTGTATGCTCAATAGCTGGTTTAATAGTTGGGCCAAGCATTGGTGATATTGTTTATAAGTTGACCCAAATATTGGGTCAGTGGCTGGGTGAAGCGTTGGCCAAACTTTTTCCAAGGTAAAAACACGTGCACCGTCGAACTGAGTACCAAGCCGAAATTTTTAACAACCTTTTAACACAGACTGGTCTAGTGTAACACGGATGGAGACACTGATGAGCACCTCTAGCGTACACATTGCGAACCTCAATTTCCATACAAAAAACCGTGTTAGGGCGCTTTCACATTAGACGTATTTTAGTAGTAGTAGAGCTTTTTTGTGAAAGAGTTAGTCCGGGGAAGTACTACCACGATACCTATTTCTTCCGCAAAGCAGTAGTGCTCGCATTGCTGTGTTCCGGTTTGAAGGGTAAGGGTGCCGGTGAAATTACAGGCACATGAGACTTTTCATCTTTATGTCTCTGGGTGGCGGGCGCAGTGCAATGCCACATAGGGCGCGTCCTAGGTGGACGTGACCTATGAGGTAATGCACAGTTCATAGGCAGAGGTTACCGCTTAACATCAGGTGGGCCATTTGCTTGTTCCGTCATACTAGTAAAATAAAAAAAATAAAAAAAAGACGATAACGACACTATACGATTTCGTAATAGCTACTATTACTCACTTGAACCCGGGAAGAGATGAAGTATAGATTTCTGCCGCTCAGAAGTAACTGGCGTAAGCGACAAATGATAAAACATCGTTTTGCTTTAAAAGTAGCAAATATAAATCCTTTTTTAATCTGATAGATAGATAGATAGATAGATTAACTCTTTATTGTACACAAATAACACACAGAAACACAAAACATAACTCAATAACAAAAAAATAACAGAAATGTACAATGGGCGGTCTTATCGCTTATAGCGATTTCTTCCAGACAACCTTAGGATGGAGAGGACTATATGGAAGAATGGGACAGTGGTGTTATCACCTTGACAAATACACATATCATTAAATATATACAAACCTACATTATAATACATAAAAATAAATACATAATAATATAAACACAACATAAAAGCAGACAAGAACAATGAAAACTCAACAGGACGAAGATGACGATTGGAGATAAAACAGTTTGACACGATCTTTAAAAGAATGCAACGACGGAGCAAGCCGAATCGACAACGGTAATGAGTTCCACAGCCGAACAGCTTGCACCGTAAAAGAGTCAGTGTAGAAAGAGCTGTGATGAATGGGGAACTTTAGAGCTAGATTTTCTGATGAACGAAGAGAATGAGGGTTGGAACAATGGAGAAACTCAAAGCGCTCCTTCAGATACGGTGGAGCAGAAGGATTAAACAATATATTATGGAGAAGAGAGAGGATATGAGTATTCCGGCGAAGGCGAATGGGAGTAATGTGATTACCCTTAAACTGAATATAATAAAAAAAATATGAACACAACGCTGAGCCCGTTGTCTTAGATAAGCAAATATTTTCCTAATGATTTTTAACGATTTCTTTTCGTGATTTTTATTTACTTTTCGTTTCGCAAGCTCTATTCTGTCACCTCCTAACTTACTTGAACTTTAGTGAGTTAGTTAGTGACAGAATTTGGCGTCCATCTACGCCTTAATACGCGTAGAATAGAAACAGAAGTGTTCATAAATGATGGAAAGAATTATTGTGTCAACGGCTGTTTATCGTAAATTCTGATTTAGTACGTATCATCGTAGTCACAGGCGCTAGTGCGCTATCTTGTTTGTAAAGGCAAGAGAGATAACATCAAAAAAATCGTGATAAGCATTATCTTCCCAGGCTTAAAAGAAAACAGTTTGCTTTTTGTAGGTGGAAACACGATATCACAACGCACAGTAAAGTTTCATAATTTTTGCATCACACGCCCCTTTTTACCCGACTACTGCAAATCCAAAAGGAAGGGTTATGTTTTTAGGCAGTCTAGGTATCTATATGTTTATTATGTATGTTTGTACACTCGTGTGCAATTTTCTTCGAAAATGGTACAGCCGATGTATAAAAACATTTATATTTTTAAAAGCTAATGAAGACAATTATTATGAAAATCGGTTTTAAGGACTTTATGAGAAATGCTTCTAAATGGAAATGGAAACTGCTTAGGCAGATTTTGATCGTATTTGGTGTATGGATAGATCCATTAACCGTGCGAAGCCGGGGCGCGTTACCAGTACTTTAAAAATATTGTATTTGTAGGTATGTTAATCTATCCATAATATGATTAAGCAAAATATTAGTTGGGTACTAGTTATAACTCCACTATCTCGTCTCGTCTTATTACGTATTTACCGTGTTATCTGTACTTAATGTGTGTCAAGCGATCATTTTAAACTAGGACAAGTCTTATTTTCTCCATCATGATTATGCCGTGGAATGATCTTGTTCATTCCTTGCTTCGTTCGTTTGGTTTTTAACCTCCGACCAAAAAGAGAGGTGTTATATATGTTTGTCTTCTGTGTGTACATTGTCTGTGGCAACGTAGCTCTCAAACCGATTAATCCGACTTTGACTTAGTTTTTATTGTTTGAAAGGTAACTTGATCTGAGTTTGGTTACTTGTACTATTATTTATTCTGAGGTTTGGTGGAAATTGGTGAAGCCATTTCCAGGATCATCAGCGAAGAAGTCACAGAGAGTAGTCAAAATGAGAAATGGGCGATTTGAGAAGTAGACCTCTGGTGCCTGAGGGCAGCCTGCAATTTTTTTTAAGGTAACTGCTTCTACTCTTTCTTGTCACTTCTGCTTACTTCAGATTGCTATGGATAACAGCATCTTTTACGCTCCTAATCTTTGCAATCTGAAAATAACTCATCTAGCTATATCTGTCTGATATATCTTAGTAGGTAAATTGTAAGGGAAATGAGGTTGCATGCCCTATTCAAAGCTTGTCATAAATATTCCCACACAATGCGCGATAAGTATCTTAGAATTAGTAATATGCCTAACGCCTGAGGTTAATGTGTTGTGGCTCATTTAAATGTGTATATGCTTGCAGTGCGCGTTTGCACCGCTACATTATTGAAGACGTATCGACCAAGTACCTCAGCATCATCTCGCTACTTGGATTATACGCCAGTCGCTTTGCTAGCCTCGCTTCTGGAGGCCAATTCTCGGATTGTAGAGATTATCTCTAAATTAGAGATAATGTCGAAGCATGAATGTCTACAAAAAATGTCACGAAAATGTCACAATAACCATCAAATCCTATTCGATTTGAATGATATTGGTCGACTTATGTTTATTTGTGACATCACGAGAATAGCAAATTTAGATTTAATTCGACATCGCCATCTTTTTTCGACATATGTCGAATTCGACTTAATCTCTAAAGCTCGAGAATTGCCCTCCAGGGCTTCAATCGCGCTAATTTTGAACGATACCAAAACAAAACCATAACTAAACCAGTTACATTATAAACGTTTTAGCTTTGTTTAGGGGGATACGTAGTGTAGTGATCGATCGAACTTTACCTACGTTTGGATTTTGAAAAATTGATGAAAATACTGTTTATAAGATAACGCAATAATATTTTAAATAATTGCTATAAGCAGAAAAACATATTCAATGCTCCCATCTTAATGGGTCCAGGGAAGGCTCCCTTTTCACGCAGCTCGTCCCGGTGGCTGATCCAGACAGACGTTGAGATAAGATTTAAAGATTATAAGATTTGTCCTGGCTGCCAGCTTATTTAATGAATGTATTATTACTGAAAGAAAGCGTTAGCAGAGTCAGTCGTGGGAAGCAATGGCGCGATGAGCTCACCACTTGTCACGTCTATATCCCACGATGGTGTAAATAAACTACTACACATCATCTTTAATCTGAAAATTTCAGTCTAATTCAAACAAGGATCCCTTTTGAGTTTCAGTCAGTTTTAACGACAACTATACAATTTTTACATCAGCTAAACCAAATCAAAACCAAAAACATTACGTTCGAGCGTTTGAAACATTTCAAAACAGTGCGATTGGGCCGCTGTGCGTCTCCAATGCCGGTGCCCAGCGGGGTTGTTAGACCAAGTACATATGAGCCTACCGTTTAAGAGGCAGGCAACAGCCAAACTCCGTCAGTATCTTACTCAGTAAAGTTCAGGTAAGTTAGAAAGTGAAATAATAGCGCTCGCACAACTAAAAGTGAAGTAAATCACGAAAAACAGTAATTAAACAAATAAATGCTGCGTAATTGATAATATTAAATCCACTATGCCTTCTAAAATAATATTATTTGTTACTCTAATTAATTTTATCACTGTACATTGATAGGTAATAGAGGTATTTACGTTTTATGCGTATTGAAGATTACACATATTTTCTTATCGTGAAAATTTATCGAAATTGTGTCCTATCATACCTTTTTTTGTTGTCATAAACTGTAGATTTTGCTAACTATTAGACTCTTGACAGTCTCTTAAAGTAAAATAAAAATAAAGGTACATAGCACAGTCTCCTGGCTTCGGTCTCGCAGTGGCGTCTATTGTTGGCGGCATCCCGTTGCCATCTATTATTGACTCGACGCTGCTGGAGATAGTTGGCGGTGCGCCAGCGCACACCACGTGCTTGACTCGCTCGTCACGGGACGACGTGCAGCTGTAACTAGGGCGGACTGCACAGCTTTTCAACTGTTATTATTACCATCATCATCATCAGCCTGAACATGTACGAACGACTTTTAAAGGATAAATTTTGTTCAGGATAAACTTAAAGAAAACCGCCTGCGCTGGTATGGCCATGCCATGCGTAGAACACATGACGAAAAAAGTCCTCACAGTAGAATCAGCAACAAGAAGACCAGGCGGACCTCCGACTACATGGATTGGAACCATCCAAAAAGACTTAAAGACGATGGGATTAGTTAAACCCTGAACTCACGCAAAAGCGTACAAAATAGCGCATTCAAGGAGGGCCGACTCTAATAGATATAGGACTTAAGGCCACGACAAAGAAGAAGAAGATCACCATCAGCTTGTAGAAGTCCACTGCTTAACATAGGCCTCCCCCATAGAATATCACGACGAACTGTCTTGCGCCGGTTCCATCCATCGACTTCTTGCGACCTCCTATAATTTCGGTGGTCCAGAGGGTGGTCTTCATCTTCTGCGTCGTCCGGTTCATGGTCGCCACTCGAGAACCTTGTACCTTTATTCCCCAACGGTTATCAGTTAAAAAATAATTAATTCTGCGAGTTATATTGGCGCTTCAACTTGCTAATTCTGAGAGCAATGTCAGTTATCTTGGTTCTTCTATGGGTGTCCTCATTTCGGATTGTATCACGTAGTAAAACTCCGAGCATAGTCCTCTTTCATAGCCCGCTACGCAACTTTGAGCTTTTGTATGACGCCAATAGTTAGCGGCCACGTCTCTGCCGTAAGACAGCACTGGCAAAACTATTGTAGTTTCGTATTTTATTACATACTAGTGTCTGCCCGCAGCTTCGCTTGCGTTTTACCAGGATAAAAGTACCTTATAGCTCAATCTAGGTCATAATCTGTGTACCTAATTTCATCGAAATGGGTTCAACTGTTTCGGCGTGATTCAGTAACAAACATACAAACAACTAAACATCGTAACTTTGATATTTATGATGTTAGTGGGATATGTATAATTTATTTTGTTTATTTTTAATAATAATTATCAGAGTATTTTATCTATTTATCAGCAATTTGACGCCTGTCTCTCAATCGGTCACCCATAACGGAACGTTGTCTTCGTGCGTCCGACTGTCTGTCTGTAAACTAGGTCGGAGCGCAGAACTTTTCTACTTTTACATTATTTTATTTAACTTGCCTTGAATGTATGTATGAATGAATATGTATGTTAAAGTCTTGCAAGCCTATTTTGATCCAGTTACCATTATCTGAATAAGTTAGAATTTTACATGGCTTTTCTGATGATAATACGATAAGGTGACAACTTGTCACTGACAAGCTGTTTTGATGATGGAGACGGAAGACGTGCAACGGAAATGTTCGATAGACTTATGGTTCTGAAACAGCACAAAAAAAAACTGACTTAAAAAAAAGGTTATTCTGTTTTCCCTTATTCAGCCTCTAGTACTGAATCACCTGTACTGTTTTCTGAATCTGGAAACCGACGTTATTTTCTGTCAGTGAAACAAATCAATGAACAAGCAGTTATTATATTGTTAGAAATATTGCTTAGTACCTATTTAAGTTGTGTTTACTGTAATAAACATTTTGCATTTACATTTTTTCATTTCATTCTGCCAAATTTATCAAGCTTGATCCACCACATTTCGTTTGCAGGTTCTGAAGTTTATTTTGTTGCTCAAGCGAAGTGATTGCACTCTGTTGCCGGGCACTTGGCATTGTTTCGGTACATCTTTTAATCTGATCTTACTGTTGATTTGACATTCAGATAAATCAAAGCAAATAACTGCATACTCTGGCGCGACAACTGTGACAAGGCTTTGAATCAGCCTCGTTATGGTGTATGATAATAAGAAAAGTTAATTAGCATGCTGATAACGCAGCGAGATCATTGTGCTATACTGAGTTCAGCCCTTTGAATGGACCCCATTCAGGAGAATAGAGTTTGCTTTCTTCGCAACAATATTTAAAGTGCGGGCAACGCTCCGCTCCGCCACAAACAACGCCGAATCACCGATGTCTGGTTATCTGACAAAACTAGAGCATTTGAAATAGCTAAAGATATCCAAAAAAGCAATGCCCAATGCAACTTTCATGATTCCATATTTATATCGGTCTTTGAAATTGCTTGGATTAAATGTTTGCATACAAACGAATAAATTTATCAGCACCTGTTTAACGGAAGTAGGTGGGTATGTGGCGATAAAGTTAGCTGGTAGTCATTGTATTGACGTGTGAACGTGTGTTTAATTAATGTAACACTTGAATTACATGTTGCAAATTACGTCAATATAGAGTGGTCAGGTCCATGGCTGTTCTATTTAAAACTGGCAGCTCTCGGTTTCAGTGACGAAAATACTTTATGTATTGACTCTCGATTAAATAATAAATACCTAATGGTTGCTCTAATATGCCCCGATTTGAGCTAGAAGAAATACATGATATGGTAATTCTTCTTCCCTAATCCTATACAATTTGAAGTCGCCGTCCGTCGTACGTTTTCGTCAAAATGTTTTGAGGTGCTAGTCTGCAAATTTGACAAGCAACTTACACGGCCGTGTGGTGTTACACTTCATGGATTTTTGTACGGGATTTGAGGTTCTCAAGGTGCCCCTTAGGGGGGCTCTTCGATTTCTCCATACTAAAATCCGTGTAGTGTTACACCACACGGCCGTGTAAGTTGCTTGTCAAATTTGCAGACTAGCCCCTCTGAGCCTCGAGTCTGCAAATTTGACAAGCAAACAACACGGGCGTGTTTTGTACACTATACGGATTTTAGTATAGAGAATCTGAATAGCACCCCTAGCGGGCACCTTGAGAACCTCAAATTCTATACTAAAATCCGTGTAGTGTACACCTCACGCCTGTGTAAGTTGCTTGTCAAATTTGCAGACTAGCCCCTCTGTTCTGCCGTGCGTTTACCGCGACCAACAAATATCGCTGGCTTACAATCGTCCATTGCTTATTTATACCGAAGCTACTTATCAGTAATATGTATGTGCGTTGGTGGTCGGTGTTCGATTATATTACACATGGTTTTAACATGCCCTTTTCCCGTTCATCCAAATCTACACTGATAATATTTTAGCATGTAAAGTTTGTATAGGTATTGTAGGAGGATAATCTCTTGAACTACAGATCTGCTTTTGAAAACTATTTCACTGATAGAATGTTACACTATTCCCAAGTGCTACAGGCTATATTTTATACTGGTAAAAATAGTTTTTAGTAAGAAATCGCTACATATACAATACATACATGTTTCTGTACTTTTTCAACGCGAAGAAAAATTTGTTGTTTGGCTGCTTTATCAGTGTGCACTGACCAAATGGTTTGATATAAATGAACATAATGTTTTGCAAAAATATTGACTTTTAGTAGTTCTACAAAAAGTCTCTCATACTAACTTTTATATTTAAGACATAATAACGAATTTTATGTTAAAAGTAAAAGAACATTTACCTAAGGTGACGATGTTTGTGTGTATTTATTGCTAAGCCGATAGCGACGAAACTTTGGTGTGTTATTGTTCGCATGACTGGGAAGGGTTCTGGACTACCGAGACCGCCAGGACCACGCCAACGAAGTAGCGATCGGGCCGCCTGTTGAGAATAAATAGAAAACAAGCAGCATAATAAATTAAAATTTTCTTTGTTCCAGAAAAGCAAACCAAGCCCGTAAAGATGAAGAAAGAATCGGGAGTGAACTCATTGACCTGCAGCAACGGGCACGCGAGTACGCCAAATGGCCGAGCTGATGACGAGGGCGGCGGTGCCACGCCGAGGGCCTCGTATGCGGCGGCTGCTCGCAAGCCGACTTCGCCTCTAGCCAACCCGTCGGCATCTTTCCCGCTACACACAGGTAATAAGCACTGGACTAGCTGGACGAGTAGCTTAACTGGTAGAGACCTAAAGCGCTCTGAATAACTCGGAAGGTTCAGTTAGAAGTTAGAACGCTCTTTGCCACTGGACTAGCTCTGATGGATGGATCAGTTGGACAATGGCGTTTAGACAATGCTGAACTATCCCAGACGAGTTGTTAAAGAAAATAAAATAACTAAAATAATAATAAGCTACTTTTATTCCCATTTCAGTTAAATTATGCGTTTGTTACAGAAACCCAACAGGGTAATAAAACCAATGGAGAAAAAGCATCACAAGAAAAATCCAGTAATTCAACAACAAATGGAGAGGAATCAACAAATGATAATAATGTCAGTCAGAAAGAATTAGAAACCAAAGAACCAATAGTTAATGGTACGGAGAAATCAAATGAAAACAATGTTAATGGTGATCCGAAATATTTAGATTGTGATATTAGTAGTAGTAATGATAACGCTAAAGTAGTTTCTAATGGAGTCAATAGTGATTCTGATTACACAAAATCGAGTAAGTCTTATGAAGAAAACGCAGCGCCTAAAGTGTGTCCAAACAAAACTGAGGGCAAGCAAACTTCTGAAAAGAAGAAGGAGAAGAAAACCAAGGCTACTGATGGTAGCGATTCAGACAAGAAGGAGCCTGTTAAGCAGACCGAGGAAAACAACAAAGAAGATGAGGCTATCACAAATAACAATGAACCAGGCAAAGTAAATGGAGAAGGAGACAGCAAGATCGTAAATGGAGAAAAGGATAGAGAATCGTCACCGAGCGAAGACGGAGATGAAAAGAAAAGAGACGCCGAAGTTGTATTTATTCAGGATTTAGGTTTCACTGTAAAGATAGTGAGCCCCGGGGCCGAGCCGCTAGATATTCAGGTATATACTTGACATTTACATTGCAAAATTTCAATTTACATTTTCATGAATTATTTAGTGTTTACGGTTGACTTGTAGGTTTCGAGTATGGAGCTAGTGCAGGAAATACACCAGGTGCTAATGGATCGTGAAGACACTTGCCACAGGACTTGCTTCTCGCTGCAGTTAGATGGCGTTACTTTGGACAATTTCGCAGAGCTGAAGAATATTGAAGGACTGAAAGAGGGATCTATTATCAAGGTAAACAGTTTTAATTGTATTTTATTCACACTATCGATGACGTCATCGTATGTCGCTAGCTAAAACGAAAGAAGTCTAGGAGTGTGTTGTCAGTGATAACTTACGGCACTGAGATGTAGTCAAGTTTAAAGTGGCGCAGCGGGCTATCAAGAGAGCTATGCTCGGAGTTTCACACGTGTTTTTTTATGCTACTTGGAGTGGCGGATCATGCATATGACCCACCTGATATTAAGCGGTAACCTATGCGTATGAACAGTGCATTATCACATAGATCACGTCCACCTAGAAGGCGCTCTATGTGGCATTGCTCTGCGCCCGCGCCACCCTGAGGCATAAAGATGAAAAGTCTCATGCGCTTGTAATTTCACCGGCAAAATAGAATCTGAAACGAGGAGATCCGTAGAAGAACTAAGTTCACCGATATCTCTTAGAATTAGCAAGCTGAAGTGGCAATGGGCAGGCCATATAGATCGTGTAACTGAAAAGCGTTGCGAAGAAAAAAAAACTTATATTTATAGCCATTGAAAAAAATGCACTGAAAAAAGTTCAGTTTTAAAAATTTTACACCGCGAAACTTGTAGGGACCTTTAAATTTAAACAACGTTAGAATTGCACCTCACTTATAAACGTTGTTTAAATTCGACGGTCCCTGCAAGTATCGGTTAATGTTGTATTCTAGGTGGTAGAAGAACCATACACAATGCGCGAAGCACGGATACACGTCCGCCACGTGCGCGATCTGCTGAAGTCTATTGACTACACTGACGCGTACGCCGGCCAAGAGTGCAGCTCCTTGGCATTCCTCAACATGGTCACGCAGGGTGATATTCTAGGTAAGAACCATACACAATGCGCGAAGCACGGATTCACGTCCGCCACGTGCGCGATCTGCTGAAGTCTATTGAATAAACTGACGCGTACGCCGGCCAAGAGTGCAGCTCCTTGGCATTCCTCAACATGGTCACGCAGGGTGATGGTGATATTCTAGGTAAGATTGTGTTTCTCTTCTACACACCTTGTAACGTTATCAGACTATAGACTTTAAATTTCTAATGGTTTCTTGAGATAAGAGCCTGTGGTGTCCCACTGCAGGGCAAAGGCCTCCCGTCCTTCTCTCCAGTCCTCTCTATTTTGGGCCACTGTAGACCAATCCTTTAAATAGGTATCTATTTCGTCTCTCCATCTTTGCCACGGTCTGCCACGACATGGTTTTCCGTTCAGAGGCGTCCACCCTGGTATGGCTTTAGCCCATAACCCGTCCATAACATGCGGCAGACGTGGCCCAATCCCACTTCAATTTACCCGCTTTCTGTCCGACATCCGCGATTTGAGTTTTGGAGCGCAGTATACTGTTGCGAACGCGGTCTATCAGTCTGACTCTTAGAATACTGCGCTCCATGGCTCGCTGGCAAACCGAGATAGAAAATAAAAACAGGTTTTAAACTTCTGAATTGATTGTGATTATTTGTGATGTTAAAACGGTATTTATTTTGCACTAGCGAGCGACCCGACTTCTGTCGTCGTTGGCTTCCATACTTTGAAATAATAAAGGCCAACACATTGTGTATGACAACCCTAACTCTTTCCCCCATAACGCGTTTTATTAAAGTCTAGCGACTCGTCGGCTTCGCACGGGTAGTTTCAGGATGAAAAACAGCCCCCCCCCCTCCTATCCCCCCCTGGTAGCCTATGTCACTCAGGGAGAATGTAGCTTTCCAATGGTGAAAAAATTTTTGAAATCGGCTCAGTTCTTTTTGAGTTTATTAATTACAAACATACACACACACAAAAATACAATTCTTTCCTCTTTATAATATTAGTGTAGATGTAGGTATAGATCTAGATGTAGATTGTGATGGTGGCCACTTGTCACATTTCTTGGATAGTCTGCTTTTCGAATGCCTACAACAAATAGTGAAAAAACAAATATTGCCCTTTGAACAGAGAAGAAAAAATCTCGCCCAGAAAGCGTAGACTGCACTCCGCCGGATTATATAATGCCTGGCAGCACTGAACGACCCCTGCTTCCTCTCCACCCTGGACTGACCAAGGAGAACAAGGCTCCGCAATGTTTGAAGGTAACATTTGACTCTTCGATTAAAAAACTTTAGTAACTTTAGTTTTGTATTCTTTTTTTTGTGAATAATCACAGAAAAAATAATACAACTGATAAAAGTAGGTTTATAAGAATTTTTATTAATATTACTAAGAAGGTTGAGCTAGGTATCTAAAGGTATCTAAAGACAGATCACCTGATTAAAAAAATTTGTTCTGCTTTGAAAAATGTTCTGTACTTACATAAATAACGAACGGCGAAGCCTGCCACTGATAATTAATAGTTTGAGGCGAATCGTTAAGCTCGGCGTCCACTTGGCGGGGCGGGCATCATTGCAACACTTGCAACGCTAAAAGACGCCTCCATACATTTCTAGTAGAACTGTTTCGACTAGAGACTAAAAACAAAAATGCTTGCTGCACCGTTGCGGCCGATCCAATTGCTAATGGACGCCTAGCTTACGAATCCTATTTTCAACAGTCTCAGGCTCAATGAAACTAGTCATATTTGCCATGAAATTTGCCTATGGTTAGCTTCTTGGCACGTCAAACTTCAGGAATTTGGGTTTTACAGTAGTTACTACGAAAGTAAGGGCTTCGGCAATCATCGGCTATTCTAAACAAATATATGATTGCGACTAATTGAAAAAGCGACGTTCTTCCAAGTTTCCTCACCTGAGGAAATATTGTATTCAATTTTTGAAAGTTATCATTCAAATGGAAAGTTGGAGGAGCGTCGAATACCGGTGCCGGACATAAACGACGATTGCCGAGGCACAATATATTCCTTACTGCAGCTTCGACGTCAAACTTCAGGGAATTGTGTTTTTTCTAAACTGTAACAATCGCAGATAGCTTGTTCAGCGTCAAAATAACCTACAGAGACGCACAAAACTGTCCACAAACAGCTTAACAACTAGGGTTGTACCAGGTGCTGACCACATCGGGATGGAACCCTCCGCCCGGCCCTCGCAAGATGTGCGGCGACCTGCTGTATCTCCACGTGGTGACGCTGGAAGACCGGCACTTCCACATCACGGCGTGCCCCAGAGGATTCTACCTAAACCAGTAATTACTTTTATTTAAACTACATTACTACCGTCACGAATAATGAACCGCCCATAGAGTTCGAATGCGGAAAAGGGAGTTCTTTAACATTAACATTAGATTACTGCCGTGGTGTGTCCGGCCGAAGAGTAGACCCCTCCATCTCCTCCCGTGGATGTCGTATAACGCGACTAAGGGATTACCTGGACTTGTTTGTAAGATTCGTTGGTATAAGACTTTTCCTGGCTGCTAGCTTATTAAGGAATGTGTTATTACTGGAAGAAAGCGTTAGCCGAGTCTGTCGTGGGAGGGAATGGCGGCGATGGGCTCACCACTTGTCACGTCTTTTTCCCATGATGGTGCAACCCACAGTGAAAAGAGGCCCATTTGAGGCTCTGCCTACTCCCTTTGGGTAAAAGGCGTGTGTCTATGTATGTATGTATGTAAGATTTGATGGAAAAGAATTGACCCGCTGACAATGCAATTGGTGAATTGTGGATTCAAACCTGACAGATCGGTATCTAAGTTCCAAAGCACAAACCTACCCATAAAAACAACATTATTTATTTATATTAAAAGATAAACGGCTAATTACCACTATTTTTCGTCACTTTGCTGACGTTTCGAGACTGAGTTCAGAAGTATCTTCATCATGAGCACCGCCCGCATGTATTCGCTGGCCGCATGGTCCACCGTCGAACGCCGTCGCGGGCGGTGCTCATGATGAAGAGGCTTCTGAACTCAGTCTCGAAACGTCAGCAAAGTGACGACTAATAGTGCTAATTAGCCGTTTATCTTTTAATATGATTCCCAACCACGATAGTTTCAATTCTATTATTTATTTATTGAATTATCTTTTACAATGCCTTAACCACTGACATAGTAGCATTGCTTCAACATGGAGTTTGTCGACGACCTCTGTAGCGCGTCGGCCGAGTAGCTGGCTGAGATGCGAAAGGTTGCGGGTTCGATTACAATGTTTGTATGCGAAATCAGTTTTTGCCATCGAGATGTATTGACGAGCTGTGATAAGAAAAAGTATGAAAAGAAACGTTGTCATTTTTATTTAATTATATTTTAATGTGTTTTTTTGTGTAATTTCAGTGGTATTTTAACCGGGGTAACATGGATAAATGGCACATGTGTAATGTAGTGAAATTTAAATGTTTTGCGTGTCTTTTCGAAATGGTGGATTTTTCCTTGTAAAAACTCAGTTTTTCTGCCACCATCTAAACTGGGTTATGACTTGACGGAGACTCTTGACGACTTTACTATAAAAATATTATTAAGCATCACTTGACATTGGCTAAATTGTTGCTAATAATGCACAGAAGCCATTTCTTAAGATAAGAAGAAAAATTATTACAAAAAAAAAATGCGCCTCTAAACGTTATCTTGTAACCTATTGTAACCCTTTACGAACTCTTGCTTAGAGCAGACTCTTTTCCGCAATTAGGCCGCCAGTGGGCCTCTTTTGCGTGACCTCTACGAACTCATCTAAATAAATAAATAATGCTGGACAAGTTCACACAACATTATCTAGCCCCAAGCTAAGCCAGAGCTTGTGTTATAGGTACTAGTTAACTGATATACTTAATACTATACATTACATAGATAGATATTTTTTATTGTACGTAGAAAACACCCAGAACACCCTGAACAAATATCTGCAGATCGCACAAATATTTGTTCCGAGGCGGGAATCGAACCCGCAATCTCCTGCGTCGCAGGCGAACCATCGCCAGCCGCGCCACAGAGGTCGTCAAATACATTGGGTGTCAAACAAAATGCAATACCAAATAAATATTCAGATTAATGTATTTGTTCGATAATATTACGCAACATGTGGTCCATTTGTACCGCACTAGTGTATAGAGGTTTCGGACCCCGAGATGGACTGTTGCCTGTTTGTATCATGTGACATCATGCCGTTTCTTATCAGTGTACTGAACAAGGTCTTCTGCTATCGATGACCTATCTAAAGAAAATAATATGTTGCATGCTGTATTACGAAATCATGATAATCTGACTTCCTTTGTGTCATCAACTTTGATTATTCATGATCTGGAGCACAATTTGTCGACCTCTGTGGCGTGGCGGGTGAAAGTCCGCCAGCGACGCAGGAGGTTGCGGGTTCGATTACAGCTTCGGAACAAATATTTGGGCGATCTGCAGATATTTGTTCAGGGTGTTCTGGGTATTTTCTATGTATAATAAAAAAAAACTATCTATGTAATGTATAAGTAATGTAAGTATAGTAATATGTATAGAGTGTATATGTAATGTTATGTATATCAGTTATCTAGTACCCATAACACAAGCTCTGCTTAGCTTGGGGCTAGATAAAGTTGTGTGAACTGTCCAGTATTATTTATTTATTTATTTTAATTCTCATATATATTATTAAGCCACACTGAAAGTTACCGAATTGACTGAAAACTGGTATTCTGTCATGTTGAAGACCTCTGTGGCGTGGCGGGCGAGTAGCTGGCTGAGATACGAGAGGGGGTTCGATTCGCGCTGCGAAACCAATGTTTGTATGATCTGCAAATATTTGCTCCGGGTCTGGGTATTTTGGTACCACGGTACTCGTAGTTCCTGATACCCACGACTCAGGGGATCCTATTATGGGATCAGAACTATGAATGAGTTTTTTTTTTTTTTTTTTTTTTTTTTTTTATATATAACGTGTATCACGGAACAGGCAGATGGCCTACCTGATGTTAAGCGGTAACCTCTGCCTATAAACAGTGCATGACCTCATAGGTCAAGTCCACCTAGGACGCGCCCTATGTGGCATTGCACTGCGCCCGCCATGAGACTTTTTTTTTTTTTAACATTTATTTACCTTTGTTTGGCCACGATCTCATAAAGATGAAAAGTCTCATGTGCCTGTAATTTCACCGGCACCCTTAAGTTAAAATCTGATTTAAATCTGATTACGTTTTTTCCAGGTCTAGTGAAGATGTGTTCAACCCTCGCCCTGCCAACCCGTCCCTCCTGTGCCACTCGCTGATCGAACTCCTGAGTATAGTGTCGCCGGCGTTCAAGCGAAACTTCGCGCTTGTGCAGAAGCGCAGAATGCAGAAGCATCCGTTCGAGAGAGTTGCCACGCCTTACCAAGTCTACCAATGGGCCTCGCCGATGTTGGATCACACAGTTGACGCGATAAGAGCCGAGGACAGTAAGTTGATTTATCAAACACTAGTGGAATTAGTTACAAGGCGTTTTTAAATCATCAATGTCTTAAGATCAATGTGTTCTGCCCATTCTCACTTATGGAGCCGTACATGGCCACTCACAAATAAGCATAAGTACACTTCATGAGTTCCTCAAGGAGCCATGAAGCGGGCCATGCTACGTATCCCCCTCGTGGACCGTATACCAAACGTCCAGATCCGTCACCGAGCTAAAGTCAAGGAGGTAGGTAGAGGAATATGTGGTAGTATAGACTAGACCACACGGTTGACGCGATACGCGCTGGGTATAGTAAGTACTATCGCGATCTACTTAGATACGCTAGTGCTATGTGATCAATGATATAAAGATTATGTTATCTAATAGATACGGTGATTGGACATTGAACGCTATTTCGGTAGTAAATACGTACGCTTAATGTTTACTCAAGGACATCTACCAGTGATAGCAAGTGCAGGCTGCACATGTCGATCCATTCTTATACCTGCTAACCTCTTAACCTTATCTATAATCACACTAATATTATAAAGGCGAAAGTTTGTGTGTTAGTGTGTGAGTGTGTTTCATACTTCTTCACGCTGAAACGGCTGGACGGATTTGGATGAAATTTGGAATGGAGATAGTTTGACTCCCGGAATAACACATAGACACATTTTTATCCCGATATTCCCACGGGATCGAGACTTACGCGGGTGAAACCGCGGGCGCTGCTAGTAATATTATAAATGCGAAAGTAACTCTGTTTGTTACCGTTTTGCTCCTAAACCGCTGAACAGATTTCGATAAAATTTGGTAAAGAGATTGCATCCCCGGGAAGGATATAGGCAGATATTATATTTACCAGGTATCTACCAAGGAGGAAACCAGTAGGTATGCAATATTTGAAGGCATGTGACAGCACCGATACGCAAAGAGATCGCGTTGTGCTATCCACGCAGCTGTCTTATCTTTTATGGTAGTAGTGCATCTTATAAGAGTATTACCCTATCCAAAGGGTTTGGACAATTTAAAAATAGTGTAAGCTGGATCACAATAGGCCTAAATGGCCGCAGTGATAACGTAGCCGCAAAAAGTGTTCCGTCTTAAAGGGTACGGTGCCGATGATATAACAGCCGCATTGGACTACTCAGCTTTGTGTCAGGGTGACAGGTGCAGTGTAATGCCACGTAGGGCGCGTCCTATGTGAGCTTGACCTTGTTAATGCAGTTGTTATAGGCAGAACTTACCGCCTTCAACCAGTATCATCACTTTCTCCTATGCCTATACTATATTTTTTTATAAGGTCTTAATAAATGTATGTAAATGTTTAGCTTTCTCGTCGAAACTGGGCTATGAAGAGCACATCCCGGGACAGACGCGCGACTGGAACGAGGAGTTGCAGACTACGCGTGAGCTGCCTCGGAACACATTGCCGGAGAGGTTACTGCGGGAGCGCGCTATCTTCAAGGTGATCTACATTATCTATGTTTAACAGCCTGAGTCAATGGGGAGACACACTGCTTATTTATCACGCTAGGTGGCGCATAATCGCTGGTGTTATTTCGTAACACAAAGGTCTATCAATGTTAAAAAAAAAACTGTCAAAAGTGTCAAATATCAATGGATAATTTTAGTAAATAAATATTAGATAATAGTCTAGTATAAAACATGCCTCTCTGTAGTGCATTTCAGTGTAAAAATATAGGTACACACCATTTCCCTTCTGATGAGAAAAAGACAAGACCACTAAATGACAAGCACCAGCGATGGTGGCGCCATCTGAGATTAATTTTGCCTGTGGCTCCCCTGCCTCCCCTGTTGCACTGTACTAAGGGGCTGACGCTAATTTTCACAAAAAATTACGGAACACCTACAATGTTAGTATAATACTCGGATTATATTTGGAATAGTTACACAATGAAGCAATGGCGGCGATGAGCTCATCACTTGTCACGTCTATATTCCTACGATGGTGCAAACCCATGGTAAAAAAAGGGCCCATTGAGGCTCTGCCTTTCCTTTCGAGGAAAAAGGCGTGTGTACGTATGTATGTTTTTTCATTTTAAATCAATAATATCCCTGGATTTTTGTTACTGCCGTCATGCCTAAGACTCTCTGTTAAACGAGGCTGGCAAGAAAACTTGCAGAAGTCAAAACAGGTGCAGCAAGCTATAAGCTATACTTGCGATACTTGGTGCAAGTTCTATGTCCTCACTGCGATAAATAATGCACGCAATTTTAACTTAAGGCGGTTGCTTTTTCGTATTGTACGTATTTTACCAAATATGGGCGAACAGAGTGTAATTTTACACGGAAATAACTGTCGTTGGCTTTTACATTGTTCATTATTTGCGGCAAGAAAACACTAGATTAATAGCAAAAATAATATCGAAATGACTTGTAATTATGGACTAAAAATTCGATGTTATTTTCGCTACTAATCCACTGTTTTCTTCAACCAAATATGATTTGCAGTCATTTCAGTGTCAAATTATACTCTGTTCGCCCATATTTGGTAAAATACGTTGGTATGACTTGCGCAAGAAACTGCAGCAAGAACTTGATCAGTCTGCTGACGTTATTATCTGGGTTTATTCCCGATGTCCAGGTTATCTTGTCCATGTCAACGTGGACAGCGGGAAGTCAAAATATCCTTTCCCGTTGCAGGTGCACAGCGACTTCGTGGCGGCGGCGACGCGCGGCGCGATGGCCGTCGTGGACGGCAACGTGATGGCCATCAACCCGGGCGAGGAGGCCAAGATGCAGATGTTCATCTGGAACAACATATTCTTCTCGCTCGGCTTCGATGTGCGCGACCACTACAAGGACTTGGGCGGTGATGCCGCTGCTTTCGTGGCTCCCGTGAGTACAATCATTTACCGATTCTGATTGGTTGAGATCGATCGCCTTGATGGATAAGAACCAGAAGAGGAAAATACCTCCCCTGGTGCACGTGGAAGTCGCTATACCGACTTCGGACACAGGTGGGCCGCTGCAGGCTCAATATGAGTAAATGTAGCTACTCCGAAGAGACAGTGACAACTTGTCCTTGTGGAACAGATCCTCCAACAATGGCACACCTTTTGACTTGCCTAAATGTGCCTCAACACCTGTACCTTGAGTGACACGTGCACTGTATTTGACGCCGTAGAAGTGGCAAAATAGAAAAAACAAATGATCCACCATCGACACGACGAAGAAGATGAATTGGTTGAGATTAGTGTTTTTCAACCTTATCGCGACCCATTTACGAGAAAAGCTAATCTAGCGACCCCACACGACCGAAATTAAACTATATTTAACTATTTAAAAGATGAAGTATTTATTTTTCTTTGTATTGCGAACATAATGATAAAATTAGCGGGAACTGCCTTCACATTGAAATTACTGTATGCATTTTGCTTGGGTGTTGTAGATACAACCGTTGATTTTTACTTTTACTTTGCTTTTAACCGCGAACCTCTAAACAAAGCTTTGCTTTCCCATAAGGGTGGCGACCTGCAGGTTGAAAAACACTGGTCTAGATTTGGATTGTGCCGAAAATAATGTTATGGGGACCAGAGCGAAGCAATGAGCCATAAATATAATCTGGAAAAAAAAAACACTCAACTTTGACGTCCGCGACCATTATAAGGGGCTAGGGCTAGTCGTGTATAATTTTATGAATTTATCTATATTGAAAAATGTGGGCGCTATTTCGAGCTTTTAAGGTACTGAGCGATTGCTTTCAAAATCTGAGGTTCCATATGAATGCGGACCTGAGGCCTTTATCTCAAAAGATACAAGTTACAATTAAGTAGCCAGGGTTACGCAAATTTTTCCTTGCAAATATAACAACGAAACTATAGCAACAAAGTCGTAATTTGTAACATGTACATGTTTGTAGTTTTGAGAAATGGGCATCTGTTGTCAGAATTTAAAACAAGTGGCCGCCATTTTGAACTTTAATATGGTTTTTACATTTAGCATAAAAAAGTTGCGTCAACATTCTACAATTTAACCGCTAATATACAGTTAATCTTGAGACTGCATGATAATTGAACTAGACACAAAGAAGGCATTATGTTTCTTAATCTTTTTAAAAGTCCTTATTTTGGCTGTATAAATAAAAAAAACTATACTTCGTGCATAAGCCCGCTAGTCGAGCGAGATGGCACAAATATTACGGCGTGCGTTGAAATTCAATTTGATAGTTTCTCGTAATTTTTGATTTCTTTCGAGTTTACGATAGTTCTTTTAAATATATTTGGTTGACTATAATACCGAGGCTTGCCGTGTGCCTGTTTTTTGATTAAAAGTGTGTGTCATATAAATAGAATGAGGTGAAATGGTCTCGTTTTAGTTGGTGATAATACTGAAAATTAACTTCGCTCAATTTGATTTTGATTCCGTTTTTCGAAAAAGTAAAACACGAGAAGCCTGGATACTCGTTACCCGATTATAGTTACCAAGTTTTTTTTTAGATCAGACTTGTGGTTTCCGTAATAACCGGCATCTTCGTTTTGTATGGGAATGTAGTACTACATGTGGTTCTTAACTTGAGGTTATTGATCGTCAGCGTAACGACCTGCAAGGTGTGCGCGTGTACAGCGCGGTGGACACGGCGGGGCTGCACACGCTGGGCACCGTGGTGGTGGACTACCGCGGGTACCGCGTCACCGCGCAGTCCATCATCCCCGGCATCCTCGAGAAGGAGCAGGAGCAGAGCGTGGTCTACGGCAGCATCGACTTCGGCACCACGGTGCTCTCGCACCCCAAATACATGGAGCTGGTAAGTCATCCCCCTCGAGGGAGCACTGCACACGCTGGCACCGTGGTGGTGGACTACCGCGGGTACCGCGTCACCGCGCAGTCCATCATCCCCGGCATCCTCGAGAAGGAGCAGGAGCAGAGCGTAGTCTACGGCAGCATCGACTTCGGCACCACGGTGCTCTCGCACCCCAAATACATGGAGCTGGTAAGTCATCGGATCAGCTTGCGGATTACGTCATTCTGTTGCTATCAGTTCCATTCAATACTGTTTCATGCTTGATCGCCGGTTCTATTAGAAATGACCCATCACGCATAATGGACCACCCATAGAGTTCGAATGCGGAAAAGGGAGTTCTTTAACATTAACAAACGACTACCCATTTTACGCAGTTTAATTGGAACTAAACTACTGGTTGCTTTCGCTTGTGGCACGAAATTGTGAACGACGGTTAAAGTTTAAAGTTAAAGTTAGTACCAAGTGTTAAAAATTACAGATGGCTAAAATTATATTTCTTACTAGTGGAATGCCCGCGATTTCGTCCGCGTGTACTTTTCCATACAAACTTAAACACCCCGCTGAAACCCCTTAGGGTTTGAATTTCTGGAATTCCTTTCTTAATGCACCCCTAGACCATAAAAAGTACGTACCCTCCAAATTTCAGGTCTTTAGGACTTATGGTTTAGTTAGGCTGTGCGTTGATAGTCAGTCAGTCACGCAACGATTTTATATATATTGATGATGAAATTGCATTCTCTAAAAACAAAGCCAAAAACAGAGTTCAGAGACTTTTCCTTTTTATAAAAACAAATAAAATGAACTTCTTGTTTTAGCTGAGCAAAGCTGGGCAGCAGCTGAAGATAATGCCGCACTCTGTGACCAGCGCGAACAACGAGACGGTGGAGCTGTGCTCCAGCGTGGAGTGCAAGGGAATCATCGGCAACGACGGCCGCCACTACATCCTCGACCTGCTGCGCACCTTCCCGCCAGACGTCAACTTCTTGCAACGTCAGTTTAGCACATGTTTTTACAAGCTTTTAATTAACTTGCAGTGTATGTATGTTTGTATGTTTGTCTGGGTGGAATCTTCCAACTGAATTTTAAAGCAGTTATCCTCAACCGATTGGTATGTATGTCTGGGTGGAATCTTGCAACTGAATTTTAAAGCAGTTATCCTCAACCGATTGGTATGTATGTCTGGGTGGAATCTTGCAACTGAATTTTAAAGCAGTTATCCTCAACCGATTGAGCTGAAATTTGGCATACCTGTCAAATTCCGATGACAATACAATATGATGGTGACAGCGAGCTGATCTGATGATGGAGACGGAAGGTGGACAACGGAACTCCTCGATGGATAATAGTAGAATGGCCGTGTTTAAGCTAATTTTGATCAGCACACGGTTACGATCACTAATTTTATAAAAGCTTGTATTGAAAGATATATTTTTCACAAAAAACAATTAATAGCATCACTGAATAGTTTTGCTACGAAAGTCATTCTATGATTTTTTTAATACAGTTGAATAGTGTAATTACAAGGCCAGTAAACATAGCTTGAAAGTAAATTTTACCGCACTAGTGCGATATTTTTTACAATTTATTTTCTTTATTCCAATCCAATAAAAAACTCACAGTTCTGCTTATAAATTTCATCACCATCAGTTGGATGTACACTTAAAAGCATGTTTTGAAAAATAAGTTTTAAACAAAAATCTTATTTATTTGGCAGTGGAAGATGACGATCTACGTGAAGACATCAAATCGCTGGGGTTCCCCATCATTCACAAGCACAAGCTGTGCTGCCTGAGACAGGAATTAGTTGATAGTTTTGTTGAGTAAGTACCCCGGATCTAAACATAACATCCAACAGTTACATATATGTAGTCCTAACCCCACACTAGGATCCCCTGTGTCGTGGGTATCAGGAACTACGAGTACCATGGCGCCACAACACCCAGACCCGGAACAAATATTTGCAGATCATATAATTTGTCCCGAAGTGGGAATCAAACCCTCAACGCATCTCAGCCAGCTACATGCCTGCGGCGCCACAGAGCTCGTCAACAAACAGTTAATGCCTATTTGCAACAACCAGCAGGAAACTACTTGCGCAATTTATGTTTACTACTTTTTTTTCTATAGAATAAACGAAATCTGTAGGTGGGGAAAACTAGTTTTTTTTATCATATGCATTATTTGAAATCAAATGAGGAATATAGATGTATTTTTTTTATTTTATGTATATAAAATATTAAAGAAAATTTATGAAAATCAGCCATTCCTTCCTTTATCTCCGAAACAACTGAGCCTAGAATTTTGAAGAAAATATACAGAATGCATTACCTTCCTTAAAGTTTAAAGGAAAACTTAAACTAAAATTCTACGTCTTTAAATTCCTTCGGGAAATGGAAAATATTAATGAAGGGAAAATTACTTACGGAACCCTCTCCACGCGTGTCCTACTCGCGCTTGACCCGTATTTTTTTTCTGTAGAGATTTTGATATCGTGTTTTTGAGATCTTTACCATAAATGTATTGCAAAGAGCATGATCCTCTGTTAGTAACAACCTAAGCTACAACTTGGGCTAGGAAACTGTTGGTGCAATCAGGCATAAGACTATTCTCGGACAACTTTGAGCTTTCTGTTGTATTGTATTTGGTTGATGTTTGAATAATCGAGTGATATTTCTCGTGACAGGGCTCGTTACTTCATGTTCATCCGCTACGCGGCGTTCCATCTACAACAGCTGAGCGCGAAACGACAGCGCGAGACAAATGAACAGAAATCAATAGAAGCCAGCAAGGAGGCCAAGGATGAGACTGACAAGAAACGAGACAATAAGAGCCAAGAGAAAGAGATAAAAGAGAAGAAACATAAGAAGGAGAGTGCCAAAAAAGCTAAAGAAACTGATACAGCGGAGAAGGAAACAAAGGCAGTGAAGAAAGTGGATGATTTGCTCCTCAATGAGAATTACTCTGAGATCGATACGGATGTTGCTAAGAAGATTGTTGAAAGTATTACGGATTCAATTTGCAGTGGAGACAAACAGGAGAACGATTGTAAGTATTTACTAGTTTGTCTTTGTGAGAGAGTTTGTTCAGGGAAGTTCTACCACCTACCAAAATGGATCAATAGCTGGATGGACCTCGTCAACACTTCTTCAGATAGCGAAAACTATGTTGACGGTAATTATATGACCTAACCCACAAGTTTTAATTTATAGTATCACATAAATATCATTAGTTTAGCTTGTGCACGATTGTGCTTCAATGGTATTTACACTGTTTTTTTGTTTCAAGCACATTCATAGCCAAACTATGGAATGAGCTTCCATCTGAGGTTTTCCCGCTTGGTTACGACATGTGTCGCTTCAAGAAAAATGATCATAAATTCCTTCAGGGTAGGCAGCGCATCGACAATACCCTGGGTGTTGCCGGTGTCCATAAGCGACGGTGACCACTTTACATCAGGTAGCTTTACGTATGATAGTTTGCCTATTTATTTAATTAAAAAAAGCTAATGATGTTTATGTGATACTATAAATTAAAACTTGTGTGTTAGTTGTTTGTTGTTGTCATATAATTACCGTCAACATAGTTTTCGCTATCTGAAGAATTGTTGAGGAGCTGTGATGAGCAAAAAACACGAAAAAAATTCGCGCCACAAGCGAAAGCAACCACCTTAAACTGTAATATTGGCAAAAAATGACTTAGTTCAGTATAAAACTAACTTTGAATTTCACGTCACTACGCTCGCATGTGTCATGGCGTCTGCTTGTGATGTCACGTTTTTGTAAACAAACAGAAGCCAGCGTTCTAACTGTTATTTAATATGTGCCAGGGTTGCGGTACTGGTCCAATTTCGGACTTTCTCGCGGGCGTGACGTAATCGGCTGTGATTGGTGTCTCGCATAATATGGCGGATAGCAATATTTTGTATATTATAAACAAAGATTATAATCTCGTTTTTAGTATGAAATTAAGGAAAAATTTGGGAGTTCATTATATGATATTTTACGAAGTGGACGTTATGCGAAGTGGTCATATTGAGAAAAAGTGCGGTGTACATTATGAGAAGTGGACGTTTTGCGAATGAGCCTTATAATCATGTCTGTTTTGTGTTCGTGTAACAGCCGGCGAGCGGTCCCGCGCCGTGGTGGCGTCCGCGGCGCGCGCCGTGGCCTCGCTCAAGGAATCCGAGTTTGACGTGCGCTTCAACCCCGACGTGTACTCGGCCGGCATCAAGCACGCCGCCGCGCCCGAGCAGCTCGCCAAGCAGCGGCACCTCGTCAAGGAGGCCGCCGCCTTCTTGCTGACCACGCAGATACCGGCCTTTGTAAGTGTACCTCTATCTCCAGTTATATAAAGTCCATTTTAACTATTTCTTTCCAGTTTTCAGCATGGTCACAGATAAAATAATACTATGCATGGTATAATACTTCGACATGTATGCTACGATGGTTACGTGGTTAAACACCAGCTTATGTCATCACCAATGAGAATTGAGATAGCCCGTCTGTGTGCTACCAGTAGGTTGTAATCTATCTCCCCGACCCCCTTATATTACCTGTCCGATCCGATATAACCACGAGGTTTGTCGGTACTAGCACGGGTAAGAACAGGCAATAATTATTAAATGGAATTCAGAAAATTGTTTTGGAAAATGTGCATTTTAAGTCGTTCTTACCTTACTGGAAAGTGGGCATAATTTGAAGTGGTATGCGCGAGTTGAGTTGTTTAACTGGAGTTACTCGAGTTAACTCAGTCCATGCTCAAATCGCGCTCGTGTGTCGCCCCGCCCGTTTGGTCGGCGCCGACCAAACTCGAAGATCGGGCTGATTCGGGCTCTTCCGTTCGGCAACTGAATACGAAGTTGAATTGCAGCGCGCATCGATTTAATGTGTGTTAGAAACGAACTCGATTTCACCCGTTCATTCATCAACTCAACGACTCATCGCTACACGAACACCGAGTCGCGACTCGAGTCATTCGAGCTAGAAAAATATCAACTCGTCGCGTCGCAAAAGTGGTAGTTTTGGGGTTAGACAATTTGGGATCTTTACGGGACGAAACCTATTATAGCATGCGTTAAATGATTTGACTGTATGTTCCAGGTGCGAGAGTGCTTGGAGCACACGTCCGCGCCGATGGATGGCGCCGGGCTGAGTGAGGCGCTGCACGCGCGCGGCATCAACGTGCGCTACCTGGGGCGCGTCGCGCTCGCGCTGCGGCCGCATGCGCACCTCGCCTACCTGCACGCCATCGCGATCGGAGAGCTCCTACTGAGGGCCGCCAAGCACATCTACACCGCCTATTTACAGGTCACTTTATATTATGTTACTTTACCTTCTATTCACACAAAACGTTTTGGTTCTACCTTTATAATGCGAACTGCTAAGGAGTGGAATACACTACCGTCGTCTGTCTTTCCTGAAAACTATAAACTGGGTCTCTTCAAGTCTAGAGTGAATAGGTGCCTTCTAGGCCTTTGTGCTCCATCTTCGGCCACATCGTCACTTTCCAACAGGTGAGATCATTGTCAAACAAAGGTCTATCAATGATAAAAAAAAAAGGTTACGAGCTACGATTAGGGATAGAATAGAATAGAAAAAAAATTGCAACAACTTTTAAACAATAGATTAATAAATAAAATAAATAAATAACTGGACAGTTCACACAAAATGATCTAGCCCCAAGCTAAGTAGAGCTTGTGTTATGGGTACTAGACAACTGATATACTTAATACAATACATTACATAGATAGATAGATATTTTTATTGTACATAGAAAATACCCAGAACACGCTGAACAAATATCTGCAGATCGTACAAATATTTGTTCCGATGCGGGAATCGAACCCGCAACCTCCCGCGTCGCAGGCGAACCTTCGCCCGCCGCGCCACAGAGGTCGTCAACCAATGCCGACTTTACCATAAGGGGACACGGGGCCAGTGCCCAGGGCCGCCGACCTCACGGGGGCCCCGAAGGCCCATACAACGCTTGCGCTCATAGCACATTTTTTCGAGCTGTTGTCACATGATTTTTCGCGGCTCGCTCCGCTCGCTGTTGTATATCAGGGTACATTTTTCTAAGTAGGTAATAATATTATTTTTGCTTAATAACAAAGATGTTTTGCAGCTTGCTCCGTTCGCCGTTATATAATAAGACGTTAAATATCATTTTTGCTGCACTCTTTTCGACCTAATACCCTGAAAATTTAATACCAAATCTTTGCTACGCCATGCATATCACAGTCATAGGGGCCCCATTATCATAAAGTGCCCAGGGCCTAAAATAAGTTAGACGGCCCTGTCGTCAACAATACAACAACATCAGGTATAATTAACATAGAATATAAAATATCGTTGCAAAAAGGCCCCAACTCAGCATTCAAACAGGGGTCCAAAAAATGCCTGACGCAACTCATACCAATTTTTCTATAAACGATACATAGCGAGGCCACACTCGGAGCGACAACTAGTTTAAAAAATATGGAAAAAAATAAAGTTATTTTTATTTGGAACGGCACACATAGAGCATGTGAAACTCAACAAAGAAAAGGAGAGAAAACAAGCAAAACTTCCTTCCTATGTCTAACCTACAAATACCGGATTTCACCGGCGAAACTGAACGCGATCAACTCAAGCTAAACTCAGTTTCCGCGTTTGACTGCGTTTAAAGCTCCTGTTTACAGTTTAATACAACATTTGCTGCTATTCATACATGTTTAAAACTTATTTTTTATTTTCCACAGAGTTGTGAGCCAATGTGCATCGGTTCAGCAGTAGCGCACTTCCTGAACTGCCTGCTGGGCGCATGCCAGACGCCCGCCGTGAGCGCCGGCCCCGCGCCCGGAGGCGGCAGGGGCGCGGGCCGGGGCGGCCGCGGCAGGCGCTCCAGGAAACACAACACACACGCGCCACCCTCGCCGCTTCCCGATTGGCAGAATCTTACGCCTAAAGCACTCTTCTCGCAGATCAAACATGAGCTGAAGGTAGGGTTACCATATTAAAAAACCGGCCAAGTGCAAGTTGTACTCGCACACGAAGAATTCCGCACCATCGTACAAGATATATACTTATCCACTGTATCGTACAAGATATATACCCCTCAGGGTGACAACGACAACTTCCGAACTTATACTTGTCCACTGCTAACGAGGCAATAGAATGCAAATGGACATAATCACCACGCTTGGCAGGCGGATTGGTGATCGCAGTATCGGTGCTAAGTACTCAGGTGGATCCTGCTGACGTCCCTTAACCGGCTTTTAAGAAATTTTATACAACTTGAAATGACGGATGGGCCCACCTGATGTTAAGCAGTTACCTCTGCCCTTAACAATGCATTACCTCATAGTTACCGTTCTCCTAGGACGCACCCTATGTAGAATTGCACTGCGCCCGCCACCGGCACATGAGACATAAAGATGAAAGTCTCATGTGCCTGTATTTCACCGGCGCCCATACCCTTCAAACCAGAACACAGCAATGCGAGCACTACTGCTTAGCGGCAGAAATAGGTATGGTAGCAGTACTTCCCCGGACGAACTCTTTCACAAGAAAGCATGACTCTGAAAATCCATAAACGTATTTGAATTTCTCATATCTCACTTACGATTTTATCTTTCAGGCTTACTGGGGATATGAAATGAACGCTGAGAATATGGACACAGTAATTGAGAAGCACGGTCTCCAGAAAATATCACTGCTCAGGTAATAAATCTTTTTAAATCCCTTTAATATCCAATACCCGGACTTGTTGGTAAGATTTGTCTGGCGACCTCTGTCGCGCGGCGGGTGAGTAGTCGGCTGAGATACCTGAGGTTGCGGGTTTGATTCCATCTGCGGGACAAATTGCATGATCTGCAGATATTCGTTCCGTGTCTGTGTGTCATGGTACTCGTAGTTCCTGATACCCACGACACAGGGGCTATGTGTGTGACTAATTATGTTATGGCCTGGCTGCTAGCTTATAAAGGAATGTGTTATGACTGGAAAAAAGCGGTAGCAGGGTCAGTCGCGGGAAGCAATGGCGGCGATGAGCTCACCACCACAAAAGAGGCCCATTGAGGCTTTGCATTCTCTTTCGGAGGGAAAAGGCGTGTGTTTAAGTATTTATGTATGTAGTGCCGTGGTGTGCCCGGCAGAATAGACCCCTTCATCTCCTCCCGTGGATGTCGTAAAAGCTGACTAAGGGATTACACCAGGGGATGGGCAACAGCGTCCACCTGAGTACTCAACGCCAATGCTGCGATTATAAATCTGCCTGCCGAGCGTGGTGATTCTGGCATCTGCCATTGTATTTTACGGAGGAGGCCTCGTCCAACAGTGGACATCTAAAGGTTGCTGATGATGATATATTTTTCGACCTTGCATGAAAGTCATTGCCCTTAAACCAGGAAAGCCACTGCCCTGCCTAACTCTTTGGAAGCAGGCATTATGATTAGTATGTATGTTTATCAGCTAGTATCTTAGGGACGCTTCTGTCTGGTAGTGATTTGGATCAGTTAAGCTACCTTTAGATCGTTAGCAGCAGTCTTCAGATGGCACAACTGTTTCATTTTTATTTGTTAAAGTTTGTACGTATCTACTTGTATTAGTTTTATTATTCTTTCTTTAACTACTTGGCTCCTAATGCCACAGCAAAACGGTCACATACGCACATTAGGCAGGTATATTAATATACCTAGTTCTGGCTGAGTCATCAGTAGGGCTATATAAATATATGTGTTGAACAGGTCCTTCGCTCTGAAAGTCGGCTTGCAAACGATGTTGCGTGAATACGACTTGGACAACAAGAACAAGGCGCCGTTCTCTGGATCTGATATCATGAATATATTCCCCGTCGTCAAACATATCAACCCGAGGGTGAGTACCGACCTGTTATATATACGTTAAAAGCTATTTTAGTTATTTTGAAGCTGGGTAACGGTAACCATCCTGAATAGTATTGAAATGGATAGTCATTGTTTTATTTTATTCCAACATAAGGGTCCCTACACGTTTTGCGGTGTAAAATGGTTAATTTTGAATTGTGTATCGTCAAGGCATCCAGGCATCTTAATAGTTTTTAAGAGTTATGTGCTGGGAAAAAGTATTGTTTTCTTTTGTGTACTGCGAAACTGGTAGCAAAAATTCAATCCACTACAGTTTTTGTTTTAACCTTTGCTTATTCTGACTTGTTTATTATCAGGCCTCGGACGCATACAACTTCTATACGACCGGCCAGAACAAGATCCAAGCGGGTGCGGTTTCAGAAGGGCACGAACTGATCGCCGAAGCGTTGAACCTTCTCAACAACGTGTATGGAGCTATGCACGGGGAAATAGCGCAGTGTCTACGCATGGTCGCGAGACTGTGCTACGTCACGGGCGAGCATAGAGAGGCCATGGCCTACCAACAGAAGGCAGTGCTGATGTCGGAGCGAGTCAACGGCATCGACCATCCCTACACCATCACTGAATATGTGAGTATATACTTCTTTTTTAATTAATGACGGAACAAGCACGTGGCCCACCTGATGTTATGCAGTAACGTCTGCCTTTAACAATGCATTACCTCGTAAGTCACGTCCACCTAGGACGTGGCACCCGCCACCTTGAGACAAAAGTCTCATGTGCTTGTAATTTCACTGGCACCCGTTCCCTCAAAACTACATTACTTCTTTGCAGCAGAAATATGTATGGTGGTAGTACTTCCCTGGACGGACTCTTTCACACAAAAGGTCTATTACTATCAATCCTAAGGCCGAGCACGCCGCGGCAGTTTTAGAGTAACTTATTACTTTTCTAGACATAGTTTTACTTATTCTTCTAACATTCCCTTGTGTTGTGATTAGTCCCACTAATATTATAAATGATGATATTAGTGGGTTTGTTACGATGTATGGATGTTTGTTACTCAATCACGCGGAAACGGCTGAACCAATTTCTGTGAAATTTGGTACACAGATAGATTATAACTTGGATTGATGTATGCTACTTTTTATGCTTTATTTGAAGATTTGTCTGAGATGCGAAAGATTGCGGGTTAGATTCCCGCTGGGACACAAATGTTATACGCAAATACTTCAAACTCAAAATTCAAATGCAAAATCTTTATTTCAGGCTTATTTATAATTGCACTAAACCTAAACAATAAGCCCATTGCATAAATACCTCAGAAACAAACATACATATAAAAACACTTTTATTTATAACTTAATCTGATGTGAACGCCGACGCGTCGCGGCCCGGGGGATCACGTGACAGGCGACACTTGAGGCGGCTTTATTTGTTCTGGTTCTGTGTGTGATACTCATAGTTCCTGATACCCACGACACAAGGGATCCCAGTGTGGGTTCAGGACTATGTCTGTGACTGTTGGGTGTTTATATGTTATTTTTGTTCTGTTCCAGTCTCACTTGGCGCTGTACTGCTTCGCGAACGGGCAGGTGAGCACGGCACTCAAGTTGCTGTATCGCGCCCGCTATCTCGCCCTGCTTGTTTGCGGAGAAAACCATCCAGAGATGGCCTTACTGGACGTAAGTGTTTATTATAAAGTTTATTATACAGTGTTCCACGGCCTTTAACTATTGAAGATATAAAGTTTTACATAATGGAGACCTTCCTTTATTTGTTAAGTCAGTAATACTGCATTCAAGGATATTAAAAATGTCACATGTCTAAGCAGGGACACGAACACGCTAAATTTAAAAAAAAAATATGATACCTATTGAAAAGGTCAATTAAAAGGACCCATTCCTTCTCAATAACATAACTTAAATTAAAGGAACACCATGAAATTATGAAATAGGTAAATAATGAGAATTTGTTTTTACTCAGTTTCATAATTAGATAGTTAGTTAGTTAGCTCAAAACTATCTTTGAGGCTGATAAAATGATGTAGCAAAGTGCCACAGCTGGTGAAAATCCCAATTCCCGATAAACGATCAGAAACAGACGGTTATAGGGGGTTTTAGGTGTTGTGGGGATTTTTAGGGGTTTGAGACGTTTGAATGTATTTTATGGGGTCATTCCCAGTTTCCGAGTTTGAGCTCGGCTGTCCATATGTAGGTATACATTAAAACTAGAGTTTGCGTCAGCTCGCGTGTTGGTGTGTTGGAGTTTCTCGTCTTTGAAACACCTAAAACCCATATAGAGCTTATTTAACCGGTTTTTTTATGGGAAGCGGAGGTTGCGTTAGGTTTTTGGACCTTACGATCGCGCCTATCATTTTCCCGCACCACGATTGCATCTGGGGGAACAATTATGTCAATCAGTGAGTTAGTTGTAGTTTAATTGTATACATAGTATAATTACGGTTTTCAAAACGTGTACTTTTGTGTGATTCCAGAGCAACATAGCGCTGATCCTGCACGCGGTGGGCGAGTACGAGCTGTCGCTGCGCTTCGCGGAGCGCGCCTTGCACGTGACGGCGGCATGCCACGGCGCCGCCTCGCTCAAGGCGGCCGTGGCGCGCCACCTGCTCGCGCGCACGCTCTCGTGCCTCGGCGACTTCCGCGCCGCGCTGCAGCACGAGAAGGAAACCTACTCCATTTACAAGCAGCTGGTCAGTACAATACTATAATATCTGTCCAGACCACAGTCACAGGCTTCACGTTATCAAGCAAATCAGAAATAGGATATAAGTAATGCACAGTAATACGCTAAGCTTCTCTTTGTTTGCAAACTCATGACGTCACAAGCAGACGCCATGACACATGCATAGATTTAAAAATGCGGCCGATCTACATAATTTATATTTTATCTTAGCACCAAACACAACCGATCGCGTGCGAAATAGTTTAATTAATCATCATAACATAACATAAATAATTTATTTATTCACAATAATAAACAAGCAATTATCCAAAAATCTAATCTAATTATAATAAGATTTACATTAGAATGGCTTGTAGCCATTATATGAGTTTTCACTATTTAAACTAAAGTCATGCCTTGTGCAGTGACGACGACTTTTTAGACGACACGATCAAACCGCAACAGGTCGCCAAACCGCGTGATTCCGATACAACAATCAAACAAGGTTCCAAAACGTGATGCAGAAGCCCTAAATCGACGGTATTTTCAGCTGGGCGAGAAGCACGAGAAGACGCGCGAGTCGTCGGAGTGCCTGCGGCACCTGACGCAGCAGGCCGTGGTGCTGCAGAAGCGGCTGGCGGAGGCGTACGCGCGCGCGCCGGGCGCCGCGCCGCCGCACGCGCCGCTGCACATCCAGCCGCCCGGCATGGCCTCCGTCATCGACATGCTCAACCTCATCAACGGCATACTCTTCGTGCAGATCAGGTAAGCGAACGCACAGCTTTTACAACTGTTCTCACCACACCATCTTCTAAGGCTACATTTTAGTAGTTACCCCTAAAAACTATTTACGTATACTAACACCGGTTTAACTTATGCATAACTGAGGGCCTACCACAGGTTTGTCTAAGTTTTGCATTCGGTATCCCGACTATCGAATTCCGAGTCGATATTTGTCTTTATGTATGGTTTTAATGAGTTTCTCAACAAGTCCGCTCATCATTTTCTCCATACAAAAACGACATTTCGACTCGTAATTCGGTTTTCGTTATTCCGAGTTGTAACAAATTACAAACCTGTGGTAGGCCCTCTGTTTCTCTTGATATTTACTCGACTTAGTTTCTTGTCGTACGGACAACGTCATGAAGTAGCACACGCAACTAGCTGTAGTGTGTTCCGCCTAAGACCCCAACGTCTCCTACCGAAGATGTCGTAAAAGCTGACTAAGGGATTACACCAGGGGACGGGCAGCAGTATCCACCTGGGTACTCAGCACGTCAGCACCAACACTGCGATCACCAATCTGCCTGATTGAAAAAGCGACAGTTATACAAGAACGACGATTGTTGAGGCACATTATTTTTATAGTAATACAGTTCCACAAACTTATTTGGTCCGGTGATGGCGTCGCTGTTATTTTTATTTGTTATAATGTTGGAACAAGCAGTTGCCTCTCCTGATGTTAAGCGGTAACCTCTGCCTTTAACAATGCATTACCTCATAGGTCACGTCCACCTAGGACGCACCCTATGCGGCATTGCACTGCGCTCGCCACCCTGAGACATAAAGATGAAAAGTCTCATGTGCCTCTAATTTCACTGATATCAAATTGTATGTTCGAATAGGAACCTTTTTGTTGTTCAATTCTTGCTAGATTATATTGACCTACCTGTCAAGTTCCGATAACAATAATATGGTGACAGTGATACTTTTCAATGGATAATAGTAGATCTAATAATAGACCTTTGGGCTCATTTTGACCAGCTTACGGTGTGGTTACTATTTTCGTCCACATCTACACCAACCGACTAAATAATTTCATAGTTTGTTTTAAAATAAAATAAACTTATTGTATTATATCTGTTCCAGCCCACAAGACATCGAGCAGTTCAAAGCGGAGATAGAGAAGCGGCAACTGAAAGACTTACCCATCGCAAGTCTCTCCGAGCTGGGCGGCAAGCCGGCCGGCGACACCGCCGCGGTCACAGACAAGCCCTCCGCCGAAGACGAACTGAAAGAGACTTTAAAACAGCATGCTGAGAGTTGAAGTTTCGGAGAGCATATTCTAAACGCGGTGTCTCTGGACTTTGTTTAGTGATAGGACGCGATGGTCGCGCGGACCTCGGTAGCACGTCATGTTCCACATGTTGGACATTTACCTACTATTTATACGTTGTTATTTTTAAGGCGGCTACACGGTGAGCTATAAATATCACACATTACTTCCAACTGGAATACTTCGCGTGTGTTCTATTTTTGAAATAATTGTCATCTATTCAGGTCTTCTTCTCTTTATGGTCTCTGAGGAAAATCTCCCATCAATTTTGGCAATGTTAAGTCAATACTAAGATTTTGGAAATACAAGTAATTCAAAAGACCCGCATATACACAAAAAGAAAACGACTACGAAATTCCTTAATAAAAGTAGTCGGCTTTCTTAAAAAATCAGATCGCCTTCTTTTTCTTGATAAAATTGAAACAAAAGGAGTTGTTTAACTATCTATACATTTTATTATTTTTTAATAAATCTAGAAATCGACGAACCCTTGATAAATGTTATTCGATTATATCTTCAACATTTTATGAATATCTGACTTTTAGTTTTGAAATTAATATGAAACTTGGGTTTTTCGTTTAGTCCTAGTTTCCAATGAATTAAACTACAAGTGGGCGAATTTTGTAGCTATAATAGGTCCGTCGTGCTCTAGATTTTTGTAAAAAGAACCAGTAAAATGTACAGATATTTTAATAATAATTCAGCCAAAAAGTACGATGATTTACCTTAAGAACCATTTCGGTGCTAGAGTAATTTAAGCACTGTGCCAATATTAATTGGGTTAATTCAGTTTTGTACCTTTGCCAGGCCAACTACGATATATCTGGAAGTGTGTTGTAGCTCCCCGTCCGAAGCCGCCTTTATTATTATAATTATTGATTGATGATGTTGTTCCTTATCTATGAATGTATGCGGTAGTGAATAGTGTGCTAAAGTTTGATGTAGTGATTTTTGTTTGTTAGTCAAGTTTTGAGGATATTATTTTGATCAAATTAGGAATAATGCGATTGGTCCGTGCAAAGTGCAATAAATTTATGCATGCGCATATTTTTATTTATCAAATCACGCCGATTTAGGTTTAATTTTATTCTTCCGTTTGGAACTCACAATGTAATGAACGCCCAAAGTAGTGCAATGTCTTGTAGTGATAATAGCAATAAGTTTTGGTTGTGAACCTGGGACCGTGTGCGTCGCTATATTATGGTTACTGGTGCTGCCAATTTCTCTTATACAGTGATTTTATTATTGTTATACTCGAGTATTATTAATTTTTGTGCGGGAGTATATTGTTGGAACACATAGCAGTAGAAATTCAGTTATGTATATTGTAATTGAAATGTAACAGGATTTTGTTGAAACAAATCTGGGATTTATCATGTTTTTTATCAACTTTGTTTAGATTGATGTTTGCAAACACTGCCTTATTTTTACAGTTGCTGGTTTTAGTTATAAAGTAGTGCCATATGTATGTAGAGAATGTTTGTTATGCATTTTAGTTAGTCTGTGATATAGGAAGTTTTATCATCGAGCCGCTTGCCTTTTTACCATAAGGTTTAGGACCACGTTGTAATTGGGGCTCTTAGCTCTTGAATATAGAGTAACAGTTTTAAATATTTGGTTTTTCATTTAGTTTAATTGGCTCTGTGGCCCCGACCTTACATAATGTATGTAAACTAAATCTGCAATATTGTAGCAATAAAATGTTAAACATTCTTCCATAATTTATGAAATATCGAAAGTTTAAATTATGTATATTTTAAATTAGCTTTTATTATTCGCAATTATTTTATCAATTTCTAAGTGCAATGTACTTATTTGAATTAATTTACAGTTGAATCTTGTTGATCACGTAGTGGTTGTTTGTTACCAATATCTTGAACTTTGCGATTTATTTTCCTATAGTTGTTACCACTAATTGTTATTGTATTTACACATAGGTTTTCGATTTTACTCCCAGTGGGGCGATATACTATGAGATCTAGTATTTAGTATCATATCTTCATATCCAAACATTTGATATCTACGCTGCGCAGTAGGCGTATATGGGTCTATTTGGTGGAATGAGGTGAGGTGCGAGGGGCGGGGGGCTACCTCGCCGCATGTTTCCATTGGTTCGTCACATACATGTGCCGTCGCGCTATTTGTTCGTCAGTCGTGCGCAACTGTACCCCTGCCTAGGAAGATGTACTACATACATTCATGACCCCTGCACAGATTTACAGACCTATACATACCTTTAATGTGTCCTTTGACAGTTTGCAGTCCATCGCCGTGTATTGGAATACTTGTCATAAACCCATGCTAGAGCGGTCTTTATCTCCCGTTTCATAGGGTTGATTATGGAGTTTTCTTCTAGACAGAATACACACCAATGCTAACGAGGCCCTATCTCTTGGTTATTTTCATTGTAATTAGCTAAATAGATCTTAAAGTTAGTACGATTCATCACGCGCGTAGCTTGCTCTTTTAAAGCGTGTGCTATTGATAATTATATGATTCACAAATATAATACCAACAGACATGTAATATTTAAATACGCCCAGCGTTTGCCGAATGGGAATCTAACCAGTGTAGTTAACACCCAAAAAAGGAAATTGAGCATACATAGTTAATAATTTCCCCACCATAGTGTAGGTATCAGGGGGTTATCTGAGAGAATGGGTATATTGCTAAATATTTTAAGAGTGTTGTTTAATGAAGTATGTGCCTAAGCAAACAATAATCGCGTTGTTGTTGTTACATTTCTTTAACAATATGATGACTATGTAAATACGGCGCTGTTCGTAGTATGATAATAAACAATCGTTTTTAAAATAATGTTTTATTTTCATAATAAACGCAAATAAAATATGTACCAAATGGTAAAAATAGGTGGTAAACTTTTTGCTGCCAAGTATAAATAGACAGAAGTGGCACTAAACTATCGCGGTCTTTTTCTAATAGTAAAAAACGAAAAGGACGGCGACAACTTTAGTGCGGTCTAGCTTAATCAATCTTAAACGCTGCACAGAATCAACACCAGCGATGCGTTCTGCGCATCCATCCGCTATAACCAGGCTGCCGTCAGCTCGGCCAGCGCCCCGCTCGCTCAGCATGGATAGGAACTCGTCGATAATATAAGCTATACAAGACACGCCTTTTCCCCGAAAGAGTAGGCAGAGCCTCAATGGGCCCCTTTCCACCGTGGGTGCACCATCGTGAGAATTTAGATGTGACAAGTGGTGAGCTCATCGCCGCAATTGCTGACTCGGCTTCTTCCAGTAATAACACATTCCTTAATTAGCAAGCAGCGCAGGCCCAATCTTATAAAATAAGATTACAAATAAAACACAAGCCATAAATCACACAGTAGCCGGCAGCCAAAATAAACGCAGCATTTCATTACGACTATATATAATTTGTAGAACATTTTCTTGTGAAGTTTCGTCAGACTGCTACTTTTGTATCAAAATCGCGATACACTGCACCCTGGGTACAAGCTGCGTGTTACACTATATACATTCTGTAGGACGTATCATGCCACGACCCGGTCTCGTCGCCACTAATAAGTAGCGGCCACCGACCTGCGGTGGCCGAGCACTTGCTGCTTTGCTTCATTTCCTGGCGCGGGGGCGCGGGCGAGGGCGCGCGCGGGGCCGCGGGCGGGGCCGGCGGCGGCGCACGCGCGGGGAGCGCCCGCGCTCCAGCTGCGCCGCCATCAGCTCGGCCAGCGCGCCGCGCTCCGTCAGCATCGAGAGGAACGTGCAGATGAACTCGTCGTAGTTGTGAGTGCGACGGCAATCGTCCACCTGCAAACAAATTACATCTATACATATCTATATCTATCATTAATATATACATTAAATGTTGTTCGTTGGTAATCGCGTTACTTGTTGTTATTTTATTATTTTAAGGTGAGTACAATAAATAGCTTTCTATCTATCTATCTTGAGAACGGTTAGACCGATTAGGCAATTATTTTTTCGTTTATGTTTTTAGACAATGAAAAACTGCAATAGTTGCCCTAAAAATTGTTTTTTTTTTCTATGGGACTCGAGACCATTGCACAAAACAACGTCTGTCGGATCAAAGGTTGAGCGAATTTACGAGTACTTTATAGTAGAGAGGCCATTTCTCAAAAAGTCGTCAAATGGCGATTCCCGTTGGACAGACTATTCCCGCGCCGACAACCGGTATCATTGTATTCAGCATGATCTCCTGAACAAGAATAGACCGGCTGTCGCATTCTAAACTGGTGTAGGGGGGAGAGAGGGGAGGGGAAAGATGCGAAAACCGGGTATAAGGTTTGGTTAATATCTCAATAACCGCTTGTCCGATTTAAACAAGTAAGGTGTCACTCGAGGTGGTGTTATACGATAGGTAATAAAATCTTTGACATATCGAGTCTTAAAATGGTTTTTGTAAATATCATACTATATAAAATATTTCGAAAAAATGCAAATTTCAAAAGAAAAAGATTATGATTTTGTTGAAAATGGCAGTAAATGACACCTAAAGTGATGTATTACGAAGAATTGGACGATTTATTCAGCAGTATTTTACTTTTTAAATTTATTAATTTGGTTGAGAAGCGACAAAACTGTGACAGGTTTTTGCAAATACCATATTTTATTATATATTCAAAAATAGGCCAATTTCAGACAGAATACGTTTTTGGTTTTGTTTATTTTAAACTTTATTTTACTTTTCGTTACGGTTCAAAAGATACAGCCGTAATCAAGATCGAGCAAAAACAAAAGTTTATTCTTATGAATTTTATTGTTATTTAATTTGTATTATGTTTTCTTATAGAAACTACAGTAGTACATATTCTGTAAAAAATTCAAGTTTCTAACTGTTACGGTTAAAAAAATACAGGCCTTATCAAGAACGAGCAAAAACAAAAGTTTATTGTAGCATAATTTTTAACTTTATTTTTATTTTTATTATGTTTTCTTGTAGAAACCAAAGCAGTACTTATTCTGTGAAAATTTCAAGTTTCTAACTGTTACAGTTCAAAAGATACAGCCATTATTAAGATCAAGCAAAAACTTCAAGACATGTGAATAAAGCGCCCAATTCTTTGTCATACATTACTTTTTAGTTAGATGTAATTTACACTATCATTTTCACCAAAGCGTCTTTTGTTTGAAATTCGCCTTTTTCTAAATATTTAATTAACTAAATAAACTATGGTATTTACAAAAACCAGTCACAATATTGTAGTTTTTTATCGAAATAAAAAAAAAAAAACGGTATAAAAGGTTAATAAAGCTCCTAATTAAGACGACCTCTGTGGCGCGGCGGGCGAAGCTCGGCCTGCGACGCAGGAGGTTGCGGGTTCGATTCCCGCACTCTGAACAAATATTTGTGCGATCGCAGATATTTGTTTAGGGTGTTCTGGGTATTTTCTATGTATAATAAACTGTGTGAACTGTCCAGCATTATTTATTTATTTAATTCTTTGTGATACGTTACTTTTTAGTAAGATGCCATTTACTGTCATTTTCACCAAAGCCAAAATCATATTTTGTTTGAAATTCCCTTTTTTCTAAATATTTAATAAACTATGACATTTACGAAAACCATTGTTAGACATAGTATGTTGACCATTTAATTACCTATCGTATGACATCTTATTTATTGAAATCGGACAAGCGGTTATTGAGATATTAACCAAATCTGATACCCGGTTTTCGAATCTTTCCTCTCCCCTCTTTCCTCCCTCCACCACTTTAGAATGCGACAACCGGTCTATTCTTGTTCAGGAGATCACGCTGAACACAATGATACTGGTTGTTGGCGCGGAACTCGTCTGTCCAACGGGAATTCAATTTCGGAGGACTGGCCTCCCTACTATTACTTAGATTGTGCGTTTAAAGTGTCACTGGTTAGGCAGCTTGAGAAACGGTGACCTTGAAAGAGTCGAAGGGCTAATAAAATAGTTAAAAAATAAAATCTAACCTACCAACCTGATGACTACAATCTCACGATGATAATATTATAGCTATTTTCTCGAGGTACCAGGATTGTTTATGAAGTGATTAGCGTTGTTCAATGAAACTGCTGAAACCAGTTGGCTGCGTAACATTCCTTACATATAAAGAAACAGATATCTATCTACAAGTCTCCCAAATTATCAGATGACATGAGCCACACATCATTTTGACGTAACGAAAACACCCCTTCCGTACCGCTCCCACACCTCAGGAACTGACTCAGTTAAGCGCTAGACCTGTAAAAACCTCCTTTTTTGAAGTCGGTCTGGCAATGTTTCCTACCTTGTACATGTCCCGCTTGTCGTTCTCATCGTCGAGCGCCTGCTGCGCAGCGTGCGCGGCGGCCAGCACGGCGGCCGCCAGCGCGCTCAGCTCCGAGTGCGAGAGCAGTAGCTTGCGGCAGATGAGCGGCTGCGCGGGCGCCGTCTCGCAGCACACCAGCACGGGCGCGGCGCCGCTCCGGAGCAGCGCCGTCGTCGACGTGGGGTATATCTGCCAGAGGAGCTATTATCAACACAATCCTGCCGGATTATAACTGCACCAAAATGGTCAAGGTCCATTTAATACCAGTTTAGGATTCAATCAATTGTTGAATTGACATTACGTCGTCTTATTTCCGTTTTGCACAATGTTGTCTCATAAATTGTGTTTTGGTTCAAGTTTTAAAAACAAGAGATATCTACTCGATATCTAATCTCTTTTGTATCTTGATCTTCTCCGAAGTCTTATCCGATTTGAGGCTCCTTTCATCCTTTTAGTTTTACACCTCAAAGGATGAAAGGAGCCTCTGCCAGTCGCACTTGAACCCTTTCACCACACTGGTTCTTTCGCTAGCTCAAGCTACTCACCGACATAATGTAGGGTGACCAAGAAAGAACCGGTGACACAAAGTAGAAGTAGTACTAGTAAGTAATAACTAGAAGGTAATTAGAGTCCGACGGAACGAAAAAACATAGTTTCTCATTAATTAGTACTAGTAGGTGTTTTTGTTAAGGTGTTTGTCCGGGGAAGTGCTACCTATTTCTGCCGCAAAGCAGTATTGCTCACATTGCTTTGTTCCGGTTTGAAGGGTATGGGTGCCGGTGAAATTACAGGCACATGAGACTTTTCATCTTTCTCTCAGGGTGGCGGGCGCAGTGCAATGATACATAGGGCGCGTCCTAGGTGGACGTGACCTATGAGGTAATGCATTATTAAAGGCAGAGGTTACCGCTTAACATCAGGTGGGCCATATGATTGCTCTGTCATTCACATAGTCACAAATAAAATAACACTAGACATAGTTAATAAAATAAAAAAAGTCCAAGTCAGATCTTGGTTGATCAGAGTCTTTGAGTCACGTCAATACGCTAACCCGTGGAAATATTATTAGTGGTGTACTGACCTCTCCAATTACATTATTTTCTCTGGTAATTGTAACGAACTTGACTGATGCACCAAGTTCGATCGGGTCAACTGTAATAAAAGCAAAACATTTTCGTCCTCATTAGATAAATAATGTAAATACAATCTTAAATCCGATATAGCGGGACTCAAACAAGAACCTTGTTAATCTTGTTAATTTATCACATTGTTTTGAATCATCTTATACAGGTTGTGGCAAGATAATGGGCCTCTTAGAGTATATACCTTTTCTGCCGTAGTTAGAGAGGTTTATTCTTTTAATAAAACTAAAACTGCATTTTCTGATTTTTGTAAAATTGTACATTCAGCCTGAAAAGTGACATTCCTCAAAATAAGCAAAATGGGTTCAATCAACACTATTTCCCACCAGGAATACTTTACTTTAAGAAAACTCTTACTGCAACTGAAAAGTTACTTATCAAATTCAAATTCAAATTCAAAATTTCAGGTTTATTGAGAATTGCACTAAACCTAAACAATAAGCCCATAACAACATAAATACCTTAGAAACTAACATACATATAAAAACACTTTATTTATAACTTAATCTAACACACGTGTGATCGCCGACGCTTATCCCATGAGTCCCATTATCTTGCCACAGCCTGTATGCTAGGTTAATTTACTCCTGTCCAACGCAACTAAACCTAGAATCGGGCATCAATCATGGTGTGTATTTTTTTTATTATCCTTCTTACTACTGGTGGCTGGGAACCGAACGCTGGCTGAGAAAATAGTGAGTTCATACTATCGATGCTTCTACAGGCCGTTTCATTTTACAACCTTCCTGCTCAGTGTCCAAATCTTCGTTCGCACAATTGACAAGAGATGGCAACATTTTTTTTGTGATCTATTTGTAAATTGTAAATCTACGGAGATGAATAAATTATAGTTATTAGTTATTATATTTAGTAGTAGAAGAGCTTTTTTGTGAGAGAGTTCGTCCGGAGAAGTTACTACTATCATACCTATTTCTGCCGCAAAGCAGTAGTGCTCGCATTGCTGTGTTCCGGTTTGAAGGGTAAGAGTGCCGGTGAAATTACAGGCACATGATACTTTTCATCTTTATGTCTCAAGGTGGCGGGCGCAGTGCAATGCCACATAGGGTGCATCCTAGGTGGACGTGACCTATGAGGTAATGCACTGTTCATAGGCAGAGGTTACCGCTTAACATCAGGTGGGCCATTTGCATGTCCCGTCATCCAAGTAGTATAAAAAAAAAAAAAAAAAATTACCAATATCAAAAAGTTATAATTAAATGTTTATAAAATATATGTATAAAATGAGAGTAACTTGTTTACCTAGAGTAACACTCCTGTCTTGAATAGGTCTGTCGGTGGCTCCAATCTCAATAGTAATAGGAATAGTGAAGTCCATCTCATGCATCTGTATGGGCGCTGTGTCCAGTGCACTCAGGATGGTTTGCTCGCTGACTGGGATGATGTTGTCCAGGAGAGGCTCCTCGGGAAACTGACCCGATTCTGAAATAAAATAAACAACAGTTATGAGTCTTGGTGTGCCTGGCCTAAGAATAGATCATTCTGATTGTCTTAGCAATGTCCATAAGTTTATGGACATGAAAAGGGACAAATTTAGGTTCAAGTTTTAGGTATTACAGACTGTCAAAAAGATCGCCATAGTTGCGTTCGCCATTGGCATGTTGCTACTGTTGTTGGGGGGGTTATACAAATAAAAAGGGATTATGCTACAGAGAAATACACACTCGGACAAATAAACTATTCCGTGGACGTAAAATACCTATATTAAGCTATTTCTAAAGTCTTTTAACAATACAATAATATTTACCACTTAGCTCCCTAGTTTTGGCCAGTAAATGTCGCATGTGTTTTCCTATTTTCGAGAGGGCTTCTTTAACTCTCTTTTGATTCAGCTCTAGTGCAGATAACCTTTGAGTTATTGCAATCCTTCTATCTGGTACAACCGCCATTAGGTTGAACCTGAAATAGGGTTCAATAAATTGCAGAAGTTTCGGAAACTTTGGTGTTAAGCGGTACCCTCTGCCTATTAAATATGGTAATAGATAGACTTGAAGTTCAAGGTGAGAAAAGTGAGCCCTGATAATTTAGTGGTTTTAGAAGCTATACTAGGCAAAATGGGGCAAGAATACCAAAGACATCGTCGAGCGGAGCGAGCAGATAAAAATGAATTTTTTGTCGTTTTAGAAACAAAAAGCAGCAGACTGAGTGTTGCCTATAATTCCAAGTCCACTCTAAAACATTCGACACTTGGCATCAACTGTTCTTTATTTATTAGTCGTCATTTCAACACATCGCGTGTTTTAAATTTATCTTCGATACTAGTCAAGGTAGATTGTGAATGTCGGCGAGCCGGATTAACGGTTCGAGGGCCGGAAGTGGCACGCGGGCCGTACTTTGCCCATCAATGATCGAAATAATCAGAGATTAGTATGCTTTTATAGAAAGATAATGTATAGTTTTCAATCGTCAATTTCAGGAGGGCGATTCTCGGATTGTAGACATTGATGTCGAATAGAGATATGTCGAAACAAGATGGCGAATGTCGAGATTTTATTCAACAATCGCCATCTTGTTTCGACATATCTCTATTCGACATCAATGTCTACAATCCGAGAATCGCCCCCCAGCACATCCATTGGTTATATGTTATCCATTTTGCATTAACATTTGTGCTGCACTCATAATTTAAATCAACCTTTTACCTGATGTCATGTACTTGTTCCCCAGCATCTCTGCCCAGCCTCTCAGCCATGACTCTCCTGAACTTGTCTGTCCAGTCCTCGCCGTGTGCCCAGGGCCCGTGGTCCATGGGGTACGGCTTCAGTCCATCCAGTTCAAACAAGTGCCCATTGATGGGGACAAAGCTTACAAAGTGGTATGCTTCACCTGAAAACAAGTTTCATAAGTTTAATAGGCAAGTATAAGCAGGTAATCAAAAGTTATTGCGTAGTAGACTGACGTCTTCTAGAGTCAGTGATAAGTGCTCTATCAGTGAACTCTTTTAAAAATATACTGGACAAACAATTAATGTGCACTCACACAAGTGTGTTTGTTGAACACTTGCGTCTAATATTCCTTGAGCTAGCCAGAGCAAGAGCCCCGCTTATACATAGTTAGAGTGAAGAACTCAAACTGATGTCTCACCACACAACATTATAAATACCTAGGACACCTTTATTACCCATAATTGTTATTGTATCTAAAAACTTTTGAAACTATCATGGTTATGTATATAATTTTCACTAGAAATGGGATATTTACCATTTAAAACTCAAAAATCATGGTAAATATCCCGTTTCTAGTGAAAAACGTGTGTAAAAAGACTGTTGACATGTTGTGTAAAAAGACTGCAATGTTTTTTTTAATGTTATTTTATCTTTTATTTGACAATTAATAAGTTAAACATGCATTAAATTTAAGCTGCTTGTATTAAAAAATAATAATAATAAGTCTCAAGTCAAAAGTCAAAGTCAAAAAGTATTTTATTCATTGAAATCACAATGATCATTTTGAATCGTCTTAAAAAATAATCTATTTCAACATTATCAAAGAATCATATAAAAACGCCAAGCATTCATTGAAAACATTGAATAAGTTCGTCTGTTTTTATTACCTGTGTACCGTCCAGTAGAAACTCCTGCATTTTTATCAGTCTTCTTCCGAGCCTGCGGAATGGCATGTGAGTTGTGCGCACAGGCCAGCTCGGGGGTATTACCGATCGCCCAGCCTTTGTTTTCAGGGTTCATACACAATGTATGATGCTGTGCAAAGGACAATTACTTTGAAAAAACTATATGGTAACTATTGTTATTTGGATGAATAATAGATAATTCGAGTACCTTGAGCCTGCTCAGTGTTTCACCTAAATGAAGATTAGGGCAATTCAGCAATATAGACAGCAAGGCGTGAGTAGCACAACTGTTCGGCACCATTTGTTGCGCGAAAAATATGTTATTAATCGTTTCCTCATCGCGCACGTAACTCTCTATTTGCTCGACGAACTTGCGCCGAGACCGCCTTTCCTCGATCCAACGGAACAAAAATATAAACCCATAAACAGGGCTCTCTAGCGGCTTGTGTAAATCATAAATCTCCTCAACTTGAACACCCTTTACGCCGAAATCTTCTAGCAACAATGTGAACAGTCCCGGGTCACTTTCTAACTCGAGCCATCCTTCTGTTAGGCTGTTCAGCTCGACCGGCATATTTTTCATAGATGATAGTAGATTTTCAGCATCAAGTTATACATTAATTTACTTTATATTTACTTTTCATTCAGAATCTCACATATTTCCACATTTTAACGCCAAACAAAACAAAGAACGGCATATCATATAATAAAAAGGTTGCGTTGTCAAATATGTCAATGTCAATTATTTGTCAAATAAATACATTTACTTCTTTTTTTTTCTTCTTTTAATGGCAAAATACACCATCAACATTGGCTTGCCCTTTTCCCAATTTGGGGTCGGCAAAATACACCATCGAAGGTTAATATAAATACATCGGTCATCTGCTAGCTTTTCAGAGCTGCGGGTAAGGGCATGCGCCCCCCTGCCACACACCTAAGCTAGGGACGGGACCTACCCTAGCTTTAGCTTAATCTTAGAGCATTGCAGGCCTCCGAGTCCTTAATTGTATCAATATGCTCATTTGAATTAGATTAGTTTGCTCCAATAGGTAGCCACCTTCACGGCCCTATCGGATGCTGGCCTGGCACGTCGACATAACATTATCCCTGCCTAGAAGACCTATGCAAAGAAAATGTTTTACACATATTTAGGACTTGTGTCTGTGTCCGTGTGTCCCCGTGTCCTCCGTCCAAAGGGAGGGCTTACTTAGGATTTGTATCAACGGATTTTATTGGTCATGTAGACCAAAGATAATACAACTACGTTACGTTAGGTATGCAGACATGCAGACATTCGAATAAGGACATGTTGGTTTATCTTTAGCACAGTTTTTCAATTCATATTGTAAAACTGTGCCTTTATTTATTGTTCTGAGGTTCTCCCACGATGTTTACCTTCATTATTGGTAGGTATATGCATTGAACTATTAGGTATTACTAGCGTACACTAGGTATATGTATGTACTTACTTTACTATTTTCCTTCATTGCTCGTTTGTACATGGCGGGTAAATGGGGGCGGGCCCGAAGTCGGAGTTTTACAAACGCCATCGTAACGAAGATCGTAAAGGGTCGCATTCTATCTACTGTGCAACCTACTTTTGCATAGGTATTTTATATCTCGTAATTTTTATCCGATTTTAGAACGTAGCTGCCATGTAGGTACCTACCTACCTTACCTACCCTACCCACTGACTACTACTTCAATGCAACAAAACGAGCATCTCAACTCAATCAGCCTCAATCAGCCTCATCAGTTTCATGCCTATTTTCACAAACCAAATTATGTATACCTCGCGTCACATAAAAACCGGCCAAGTCCGAGTTAGACTCGCGCACGAAGGGTTCCGTACCATTATCTATAAAAACCGGCCAAGTGCGAGTAGGACTCGCGCACGAAGGGGTCCGCGTAGTGATGGGTAGCTCCTCATCTGATAACGATTTGGAGAGCGAGGCGACCATCGCCTTGACACCAACTATTGAGGTGCAGTGGTCCCATTTTGGGGCGGGAAGAGCGCTGGCCCTCCACGTGTCCCTCTGATTAGCAGAGGGCACAGTGGAAGGGGCTGGTCAGAACTCAGAAGTGCCCGATGGGCTAGGTGAAGTACCCTTGTTTGCGACTGGCGGCACATTTGAATTCTCGAGCGTGACGCCACTTGCAACGGGGAGCCCTCCACCTCCCTGTTCTCTGTCACCCAGGCAGAGTGGCTCCCTACTATGCCTGGATGGTGAGACAGCGGCGAAGGGTTGGGCGTGGCGCAGAGGATGGCCACCGATGGGGTTATAGTGAGTCCTCGAGTTCGAGAAACATGTAAGTGGACCACGGGCAGGGAGCCTCCTCACATAACCCTCAATGTTAAAGTGGATCTGACAGCAGATTTCCGCCTCTCCAACAAAAAAAGGCGTGTCCCGTATTGATTGGTGTAAATTAGAACTTGCTCTCTAGATAGGGGAATAAGTTGTAGGTAGGGAAGTACTTCTACACCTCTAAAGTTGGTATTTCTTAATATTATTTACACTCAAAGGGTGATTAAATAAAACAATAAAAGATTCTTTCAACAACATTTATTAATGTACACTCAACGTCTAACTTTGTACAAAGTACATTAATGATTAAATGCACAACTTCAGCATTGTAAAATCGTCGTAAACATGCAGACACGCTCATAAGGTTAGCATTTTGCACATGTAAGGATTAAGTTAGGTTTTGGTCCCACGTTTAATTAGGTTAGTTAAATTGAAAGCACTAGGCTATTTTTTAAATTATTTTTGCCAATGTAGATTTTTACTGCTTTCTTTCCAATTATACTAGGCAGTTCATTTTTTATTTAATCTAAAAATACTTAACGGAGAAATTCAATGTGTACACATTGCTCAAGTCAGTGTTTAACTTTAAACCCACTGCAGTTTCTTGCTAGTTAGTTGATATTTTAAATTTTACAATGATGTATGGATGGATTCATCTTATAAGTATTTTTTTCAAGATCAAATAGGATGGTTTTAAGATACAATTTTGAATCGGAACTAACGACATTTGTATTAAACAAATTAATGCCTCACAAATAGCACAACTGTCTAAACATTTAAATACACTACGATCGAAAATATGAAGACTAGAACAAAACTACAATATGCTCTAATACACGGCAGGTAGATACCTACATAAAGCTGTTTATGTAGGAGAAGTAATTAATTCCTAGACCACATAGTTGATTCTGGGATAATGTATTATCTACGCATAGTTTATTAGAATGACTTTTTAATAGCTTGATAGTGCCTACTTTCAATGAAGTGTGCCGTGGCCACAATGCTGTGTCACAAATACTACCAAATCTACTTGTACAATTATTGAAGTAGGAGTACCTAAGTGCAGAAACGCCCAGAGGTGAGGAGCTATTCACAAAGATGGCACAGCTTAACTTAAAAACTGCTATAAGAGAAACAGTGAGATAACAATTTGAGACTTAAAAGCTAGTTATTTGGAAATAAAGGTGCTCCAACACACCGTTTACATATTAATGGAAGAGGATTATCTTTACAAAAACTTTAATTATGAAATATTTACATACAGGTTAGGTTCTACTCTATCTTCCTTAGTATCACATAAGTACTCCGGCACTACCGTCACGTAGAGTTTCATGTGTGGATATGTACGCACAAGCACTGATATACCTACCTCCGTCGATACCTCGACGGAGCGGTCTACGAGCATCATTACTCATCACATGAAACAGCAGTCGCTTTAAAGTTTATATTCAGGTGTGTCTTTCACCTGATGGCGTGGGTGGGGTTGTAGGGAGGTGGGGGGGTTTTGGGGATTTGTGATCTGTGGACGGGGGCTACTGTAATAGGGGTAGGAGGTGTTTCATCCAGCTGGCCGGGCACTATGATGGTGTCCGGGATGTAAGCGGGCTCGTGCCGGGTCGAGCTGGTGGCAGGCAGGAGCCTCGCCGGGTTCAGCTTGATGGCGTCGTCGTAGGTCGGCGGAGCACCCGCCACCGTGTCGTAGTCGGGTGGTTTCTGCTGCATCGTCTCCTCGTCGGGCATCGAAATTACGTGTATTGGATCGTCGATCTGAAAAACAAAGGGAATACATTAGCTTTGCTAGCTAATAGCATGAAATGGAAGTAGACTAGCTTTCTCGCCCGCGACTTCGTCCGCACCGTATCTAGGTGGTAAATGTGGTAGTAGTCATTGGGAGGAGAGATAGGGCGGCTTTGTCATATTGATCTGACCACGTACACGCTATTAGATGGCTGGCCAGATCGGTTCGAGAAAGTTATACGCTAAATGTACTTATATTTGATACTTAAAAATACAATAATAATTGACAAATAAAAAAAAAACAACATCTAAGGTTTTAGTACTGACGGACACTCGCCCACTGAGGCCCACTGAGGCTGTGCCTACCTTTTCAGGTAAAAAGGCGTATATGTTTTTATTTTATTTTTTTATTTATTCTACTATATATAATCTTTTTACATAATGTTTGCCATTGAATAGCATCTAAAAACCACAAAGGTTTGAGCTGGTGTATGTACCTATGTATATATGTATGTATGGACACTCGCTTTATCACTTTTTGACGCATTTGAGATGAAGACTTGGTTCAAAACAAATTGAATAAAAATAATGATGTGGTGTAACAGATATATTCTGGATGATTCACCCCATGCAATGGTACCATGTAGCAATGGTTTAGAAAAAAACCCTTAAAATACCAATGTTAAATTAGTGTTTTCCATTATTAAATAAACTGAGTATTCCCAAATTTAGATTAAAAAAAGTAAGTGGGTCTTTTATGGGGAATTCTGTTCGGTTCTATAATAAAGTTCCAGAAAGTGCTTCTAAACTTTCGATTCGAAGATTTAAATCTTACATAAAGAATAATTTAATTAAGAAAGCGTATTACACACTACATGACTATGTTAATGATAAAGCCGCGTGGCCTGATGTCGCTCTGCCCCTCGACACCTAATTTGTCAATTTGCAATGTCTGTACCTGCATATAATTTATTACTGATGTGTTATTTATGTGTATATCAAGCGTAGTGTGTGCTGCCTTATGAACGTTTGCTGATTCTCTCTATCATCTTACTTTTGACTGCCTACCTAAGTAAGGCTTTTAATTTGGTTTTCCTTTTTTCCTTGAATCAGCTTCCACTTGTTCTCGAGGCACCACACAGGCGCTCTCCACCTAGTAAGTAAGAAGGATCATCAAAAGAAAAACAGACCGTGTTTGTTGCCTGATTCTTCTAGGTCTGGTTGCGTTGGAACAGGAGTAACTGTAAATTTATTTTTTAAGACGATTCAAAATGATCCTTGTGATTTCAATGAATAAAATACTTTTGACTTTGACTTTTGACTTTGACTTTATTGGCTTTGGAAAATACGCAGCAGCAATCGAACCCGCAACCACTCGTATCTCAGCCGGCTACTCGGCCGCCACGATAACATTACTCAGGATATGTAGGTAAGTTGCTCGGTATTTTCACGAAACTAGGGTACATCTCTGGGATTTTCAACATGATCTCATGATCAATCTTTATTGAAGCACTACCTACTGAACTCTGATTGTGATCAAATAGACCAATTTATCTTCCAATTGCTGTGATTGTGCGTAGGATCGAATACACTTTGGCAATTGTTTATGAGCCAAGGGCGATTAATTTCATCACCAGCTCTTTCAGTTCTAAAGGCTATAGAGCAACTTTCGGGTGAGAGCGAGCGTTTAGTTGTTCATCGAATTTCGCAATTATAATTGAGCAGATTAATCTCGAAGTTAAACTGCAATCAAAGTGGTTGTATTCATTCATGCGTTAATTTATGGCTTAACTCAACTCCGATGAGAATAGGTCTTGATTTATTGAAAATAAGTCATAGTTTGAGACCTTGCCAATGTTCGATCGTATGAGTCAACAGAGGAAAACCGTCGAGAAACCCAGAATCATCACCTAAATGTGTACTTCTCAAAATGCACAATTCACAGAACCAAACAGCACGTATTTTGTTTTCAGGGAAATATAACATGCATATTAAGGCATAAATTAAGTGAATTAAGTTACGTCCTTATTAGGTGTCAAGCGTTCATTTTTGGTTAACTAGAAGTGTGTACCTACTCTCCTGCGAGTAGAGAAAATCCTAATATTTTATTTAAAATTTAAGTTTATAGATGTTTGTTTGTCAATCACGCCATCACAACTGCTCCGATTTTGATGAAACTTGGTACCAGATAGATTATGACCTGGATTGGTTTGGCGACCACTAGTTGATATTTATTTATTCCAACACTGGTTTATACCACAGAAGGGGGTTTAACGCGGGCTCCGTTAATTCTTCCGATATTACTTAGGCTATTGGATATTGGCATGCAGGTGTCCGTTCTGGTTCCCTGCGGACCCTACCGGGCCACGCTTGCCTTCGGCTCGCTCGCAGCTCACGTCGTGATCACTGTTCTCTAATGTTTTAAATCCATGTCGTACTGTCAGTCTAGGTTTTAGACATTGATTTTATCATAAAACTAATCCAGTCTAGGTTTTTGATCAACAAAACTGGATTTTATCAGGTTTATGATAGGTAACAATAATGTGTGTGTGTGTGTGTGTGAGTAATAACTTCAGGTGTGAAGTAATAATTTTGTCTTCTTCCGGTTCTTGATCAAAAGTCTGAATTTATAATAATCTTACGACGTACATTAGTATTATATATATATATATATAGGCAAGATCAACAGGAGGCTAATACCTGATGTGTGTCGGGATCAGCGCGGTCTGCCTGCGGCTGCCTGGCCGGCGACTGCAGCCAGCAGCACATGGCGGCGCAGATGAGCAGAGCTCCTGCCACGATGCAGGCCACGCCCACGTATCTGACAGGCTCCGCGTAGTCCTCGGCCAGGCCCAGCCAGTTGATCAGCGCACCCGCGCAGAGCAGCACCATGCCATATCTGTACGGCCTCTGTGACTGCCTGCCTTCGTCTAGGGACATGCCTGGAAAGAGGAAAAGTGTTTCTTAGTTAGTGCTTGAAATCTGGGGTAAATCATGTGACTGAGCAGTGGAATGTTCATCATCATCATCATCAGGGTACACATATTAATTATCTTTGAATGCGCGCCATTTAGACAGATTTTATTACTTTTTTCATACATTTCAAAATGATGGAACAAGCAGATGGCCCACCTGATGTTAAGCGATACCCTCTGCCTATGAACAGCGCACTATCTCATAGGCCACGCCCACCTAAGACGCGCCCTATGCGGCATTGTACTGCGCCCATAACTCTGAGACAAAGATGAAAAGGCTCATGTGCCTGTAATTTCACCGGATCATTTAATTTAACCTTCATACCGGAACACAGCAATGCGAGCACCACTGATTTGAGGCAGAAATAGGTATGGTGGTAGTACTTCCCCGGACGAACTCTTAAAAAAAAAGCTGTACTACTAGGTACTAAAACCTCGCTGGAGGGCGCCTACATTTGCCAAGACACGTTCCCTACTCGAGAACACGTGTGAGAACCTACTTCAAGTTCTTCAGCATACCCTGGCTACCGGCAGATTAGTTTGCTAGTTTTGTGATCTGCCTGATAGCCTCAGCCAGCCTATAGCTCAATCAGCAAAAGTAGGTGAATCCTACTTTTGGATAATGTTTTTGCTGTGCTTCAAGACAGAACTAAAACTACTCCTATAACAGTCATGGTTGATCCCTAATTATCTTATTATAAAGATTCAAACAAAGAAAAAAAATAACGAAAAAATAACTTTTTGTAACGACTAGCGTATTCAATACTCATAAATCATGTTCAATAACCTCGTAGAACGTCTATTTGCTAGTCCATTGAGCGTTTTGCACCGTCAGAAACCAATTTCACTTTTCCCAATGAATATGCTAAAGCGGGCTCTCGTTAGAATCATCACAACATGGAAAATGTAGTTTACTGGGGCACCGCTGACTAACGGGATTTAGCTCACACAAACCGGTGATCAAAAAGAAAGCTGGGAAAGTGTACAATTAGATGACACGAGGTAATTTTGCGTTTGTATGCGGATAGCTAACAGTTAAATTGTTTGTGAAAAGTTTCGCGATTGTGCGAGGAAGGTCGCCGCTCGCCAGTACCGTCTGATGAACAATTGTTTTGTGAGACGTTATCGCGGAGGTTTATGCGAAGTAATGGCGAGTCGTCAAGCTGATCGAGGTTGTTGCGAAGACAATGGTCTCTTAGGAGATGTGGGTCAAGTTCGTCGCGTGCGGTCGAGTGGCGCCGGCTTGGTCACGCGTCTCCGGCATCCGAGAATATAATACATTATTATGCTGAAGATGAGTCTACGCATCCTTGATGTTCTTGTTTCAAGTGGATATAGGTATTTGCAGAAGGCGCAGATATGTATTTGATGATAATGAGGGATGAGCTGCTACTCTGACTAAAAGAAATAAACAGAAAATATAATGGAGGACCAGAAGAACGGCACAATTCAGAGACGCGTATGATGTAGTAAATAGGCCTTCTTATCTAAATAACGAATGGAGGCTAGCCTTGGCTTGATAGATTGCTTGTTATGTTCGGTTTAATCTAAGCCTTTACTCGTACTTAGGCAGGTACGAAGCTAAAACACAAAAGTTAACCTCAAAATGGTTTCATCTCATAAAAATAATACACTTACAAACTTGAGATTGTCCCCTTGTACTCCTAGCCGAGGTGTCGTACATAATTGGATACAGAACCGTCCACGCCATTTGTTAGTAGGATTGATGGATTTCGGACTACAAAATAACGACGTAACGGCGTAATATCGGGCTGAGTTTTATCTCAGGAAAATGTAAACACAAGCGCCCGCGAATAATATCGTAAGTAACTGAGAATGTATTTTTACTTTCGGCTTTTTACTTTATCTTATCGAATTGTGTCAAACTCTGAATTATCCCATCCAACCATTGATGAATTACTTCATCAATGTATTCAATAGGATAAGAGAATATTGCACAAAGAATCTTGGTATGAGATGGATATACCTACGCGTTAGTCACTTGTTTTTGTAAAAGAATAAAATTACAAGCCATTCAGTATTAACACAGGTGAAATTAAAATTTGCCTTGGATGAAATTGCGAGCATAAATTATGACCGTGAATAAACGATGAGAGCACAGCATTGTTTCTAGAAAACAAATATATACTCAGGTGAAATAGACAAGCATACATTAATTGAGTACAAAATATGGTGGTAAAGAAAACATTAATTTGAAAATTTACAATTATGTGAGGTTCGTACGGATTGGAAAATATTCCTAAATATTTATGAAAGTATGGATGCATTCAAGTCCGCCTACCTACCTTCACATGACATATTGGTGGCGACAATTTTCAAACCTGAAGAAAGCATCATTCCGTGGTTGTTACGTGTGAAGAATTTTCCCGTTGGAAATGAGATTAAACCCGACGAAAATAACTATTGGTAGGTACACCTTAAAGTCAATGTTGTTCAGTGTTTCAGTCATAATCATCATCATCGGCAGCCTTCAGACGTCCACTGCTGAACGAGGCCTCCCCCATAGAATGCAATGGAGATTTGCCATAATCACCACGCTTGGTAGGCGGCTTGGCGGTATTGTTGTTGAATACGCAGGTGGGTATTGATGCCCATCCCCTGGTATAATCCCTTCCTTAGTAAGCTTTTACGACATTCACGGTAAGAGACTCTAAGGTATAAGGTCTACTCTATAAGGTCTATTCTTAGGACGGAAACAGCACAGCATGATTCAGTGTGACTAACAAAGTATGTGAAAACGAAGAAATTAAAGTGTAAGATTTCAGGGTTTCAGGGATTTTACTAAAGGCCAATCTTGAGCAAAATCACTTCCTTCCTACATACTTAATTATTATTACAATAATTAGGTATTCCTAATTATTGTATTTGGGTAGGTTTCAGGGGGATTAACACAATTACAGATTTACCTCCCGCCGCCCGGTAACACTTGTAAGCGGTCTCGTCGCGTAGGGCTTCGTCCGCCAACATTTAAACCGATGGATTATCATATATATTCTCTAAATGGATTAAACCTACACGGTATTATGTATTGGTGTGTTCTTTATTTTGATGGGTGTTGCTGGCTCTTTTATTGAATTAGAAATACTCTGTTGAAAAGTTTTACCGCCTGTAAGAATCAACCCGTCCATTTCTAAACGGTATCTCTAATAACTAAATGAGTTAAAAATACTACCCGCAACTTTGAACTCTACATTTTTACGGATGTCTACCACACAATTTATAAGCCATCATCATGTGCTTGACCTTATCTCACTAATAGTGGAGTCGGCACAACATGTTTTCTTCCCGAAACCATATTGTAAAAGGAATTGGCTCGGTGTTTTACAACCGGCCGCCTGCCTGACATCAACCCTGTTTGGGAATGAAGGATGGTTTGTTTTCGGAGTTTTCCTTCCCCTAAACGGCTGCAGACCAATGCTGACGAGGTCTGTCTCCCCGGGATTATGTTATCACACAATAAGACCTAACAGAAAATAATTTCCCATGCTCTAGATTTTATATTAATAATAATAATAGTAATTTATTTATTTATTGCTTTAAAAATCACAAATATTTTTTATGGCCGTTTACGAACATCTTAAACAAATGAAAAATAATTTTCTTTTTAATACGAAAAACTTACCCAATTATAAAAATTATTAATACATCATTCATTGATTTACCTTCACTCTATTTCTCATTTAGTTACAGAATGTATTACTGGAAGAAAGTGTTAGTCGAGTAATTCGTGGAAAGCAATGGCGGCGATGAGCTCACCACATGTCACGGCTAAATTCCCACGATGGTGCAACCCACGGTGAAAAGAGGCCCATTGAGGCTCTATCTTTACCCTTTCGGGGAAAAAGGTGTGTGTCCATGTATGTATGTAAATATAATATTTTAGTTACAACAAACGAAAATGATCTTTTCTCAAACATGCTTGGATATTCATACATTTTTTCGAGAACCTTCTTCGAGAGATGATAGTATGAAAATCCATATCAGTCGTGTTATCATGAAAGGAATTTCACTTTGAAAATCTGAAACCAAAGTTCTTTTTGCATGGAATATAGAACTGATGTATGGCGTAACGAAAATTCTAAGTCTATGGATGTATCACACGTTAGTCCATCTACGCCTATATCCGTTAGGTATTTTTTAAATTATTTCGAGCGCGTCCAGCCGGGGCTGCGGTGCGCCGGGCCGCGGCCCTAGTAGCGGCCAAGGCCTAGGGTTTTGTACCTATATCATTTTTAACCGAGTTCAGAAAAGGTCTATGTTCTATGTTTGTTTGTATTGTTTTATGCATGTTCACCGAAATGTCGCGAATGTGTGAACCAATAAAAAAACTGTTTTTTTTGTTTGGATATACTCCCGAGGTCTTCCTATATTCACCAAGTCAGGATCTGATGATGGAATCTCAGAGAAATCGAGGGAAATCCTCACAAATTAATGGCACTTAGGTACAGTGAGTTTGTAAATTTTTCATAACTTATTCAGATGTTTGCGTCTGGGAGTCATGATCTCATGCTCGTGAGCTGATGATGAAAGCCACAGCACTCCTTATCGATTAGGAGTGACGAAATAATACTGAGAGCATTGAAGTCAGTTGTTTTTTTTTATACTACTTTGAATGACGGGTCAAGCAGATGGCCCACCTGATGTTAAATGGTACCCTCTGCCTTCGACCAAAGAAAAATAACCCTCTGCCTATAAACAGTGCATTACCTCATAGGTCACGTCCACCTAGGACGCATCCTATGTGGCATTGCACTGCGCCCGCCACCCTGAGACGTAAAGATGAAAAGTCTCACGCGCCTGTAATTTCACTGGCACCCTTACCCTTCAAACCGGAACACAGCAATGCGAGCACTACTGCTTTGCGTCAGAAATAGGTATGGTGGTAGTACTTCCCCGAACGAACTCTTTCACAAAAAAGCTCTACCACTACTAAATGGTTATGTACTGTTCTCAAATACGATTCTATTAGATGTGACTTGCCGGACGCGGCAGCACTACTGACACAAACTGTTCTATTACGTAAATCTTGATAATCGATAAATAATAAGATAGTCTATGCTAAATCCAAATATACTAAAATTAACTAAATAGCAAGGAAAATGATAAAGCAGACGAGATTAATAAATTACTTGTTATTTTATTGTCACACACCTTATATTTTCGTTTTACGTACACGCTTTGTAACAAAAACAAGCATTTCTTATCTTAGTAAGAAATGTTCCTAAATACCAAACATATCAGTAGGTATGTAAACATTCAAAACATGTCATTATTTATATTATTTAAGATAAGCATTAATAAATAACTACGTAAACAACGTGCTCTACATTATCTCTATATTCGTGAAATGAAACTTGAAATTATTCGCTATCAATCATTGTCTTATCAGCCTTAGAATATTATTTATGTCTGACCTGCAAAATAATCTGCAACAGACACGATTATAATTTAAAGAATAGGTAGATAATCCAGTCAAAAAACTCAAAACAAAAACAAGAGATCTCTGAAACTAAATGGCCTAAAAACATGAAAGGAGACAATATTTAATTTGTAGTAAATATGCCAGTATAGTAATGAGACGCATGTTGATTTGTTCCTTATAATATCTAGATCACTGTAGTAATACTTGTTTCACACCGTCTAATGCGAATACAGAGATATACGACATACAAATATGAATCTCACAATAACCTAAAAACTCACCTGGGACCAGACGTCAGAATTTGTCCTGACATGTCAGGATTTTTAGCCATGGGTAAGGATTCTGAGGGTTTTTGAAATTGGGGAGTTAATGAAATACTAAATAAGTTACATACATACATAGACACACGCTTTTTTCCCCGAAGGGGTAGGCAGAGCCTCAATGGGCCACTTTTCACAGTGGGTTATGCGCCATTAATATTGTTTTATTTGTAGGAAATTCTTTAAAATCGACATAATTACGAACTTATATTACACTGTGCAAGTATGTGCAATTTGCACATAATATTATACTTTAAACTTATCGCGCGCATTCCCGGCAATAATGTCAGGATTTTTTTATACAAATCAGGCTTTATGTGAGGATTATTCCAGTAAGTCAAACGGTAACCCTACCTGGGACCTACCTACTCACTAAACAATCACTCTTACCGGCTTACTATAAAACGCTAATAATCCTTAGAATAGTTACACCGAGTTTTGTCTTTTGGATTGATAGTATTTTCAAATTCGATCAAAAAAGACTAAACATGGCATAGTATTATTTTATCTGTGACATGGCGTAACTAATCTAAGGTTCAACGTTCATCAGTAGCACGGTTACTTTACGCCACTTCGACTAGTAGTACATGTCCGAAAGCTGGTGGGCCTAAAAGTTTCATGAGTATGAAAAAATTTAGCGCATCCATCTCAAAATTTTATGTTTATTCAAACTGATGTTTATATTTCAATGGCAAAACCACTCATCAGCTAAATCCAACCGCGCGTCGCCGAGGCCAGACCCGGTTTTCCTCAGTTATTTAAACCACGCGTTGTTTATTTTTCTGAAGTCTTCAGCGTTTTCTCAGAGAGCGGCTCGACGAGCTTCAACGTTATCACGAACTATTTTAAGAGTTTATTTTTAGTCTTGTTTTTAGCATTGCACTGAAAATGTGACAATAATCTGGAAATCGTGCGGCAGCGGCAGTGACCGCGAAGTTCACTGAACCAATACGAAAAAGTCTACTATTTTAATCAGAAACAACTGTTAGTATTCTATGGCGTAACAACCTACAAGTATCTTCTATTAAATGCAGTCTTGGCTCAGTTACAAAAGAATATCTTTATTATTATGATCAACAGGGCCACTGACTTCAAGTCATATGCTCTCCAGGTCCAGGCGAAGTATAAGGATGTGCTCCTAGATCCGGATTTCTGGCCAACTGGCATTGTTTACCGACGCTATAGGGAAGCGTTATTGAAACCAAATCCCTTCTATTGACGTTGTGTTTTTTTTTACTAATTGACTATGATTTAACTATTTTTTTTCTATTATTTAACGTTACTATGCAGTTTTTTTAACTAATTGAATGACTGAACAAGCATGTGGCTCACCTGATGCGGTATTACCTCATAGGTCATGTCCACCTAGGACGCGCCCTACGCGGCAATGCACTGCACCCGCCACCCCGAGACGTAAAGATGAAAAGTCTCATGTGCCTATAATGATAAATGATAAATGATCAAAAGATAAATGATTTATTGCTGTTAGATCTAGGTGGTAACATTTGTTGGTGTTAAGGTCTTAATGTGCATCTCTAGTCTGCCATGTCTGGCCTACAACATTTTATGCAAGCAAATAACAAAATTAATTAAGAAATGTCAAAAATAATTATAAAAAGTACAAACAAATAATATGAAACTTAAATAACATTGAAATTGATAGAAATAAATTAGATTGTTTAACATTAAAATTTATCAATTAGAAATTCATTAATCGAGTAATAAACCTTTTCTTCCAATAGTTTCGCTAGTTTATTTTTAAAAGCATCAAAGCTGTTTTCGGTGCGTATTGACAAAGGAATCTTGTTGTAAAGGATAGGCGCCATGCCGAACACACTGTGCCGTAATAAGGCTGTTTTTCCTTCATGATTACGCAGGCGACCCTCCAGGCGACTGCCAACCGGGTACCGGTCAAACCGTTGTTGATTCGTCCGGACAAAGATTGCCACTTCGTATATGTACAATGAGGCAAGAGTGAGGATTCTCCATTGCCTGAAAACACCCTTACACGTGTCTGTCTGTCTTAGACCAAACATTGATCGAATGCATCTCTTCTGTGCCTTAAAAACCTTAGTTTTATTGGTAGAATTGCCCCAAAATATAAATACGTACCTCAGCAGCGAAGCAGTGTGCCCATAGTATGCTGCAAGTAAGGCCGTTAAGTTAGCGACTTTACTTAATTTATACAGCGCATATGAGTACTGGTACAGACGCTTGCAGACTGTATCTGTGTGTAATTTCCAATTCAATTTACTGTCTATTTGTAGTCCCAAGAACCGTGCAGAATCAATAAAATTTAATTTAATTTAATTTTAATTTAATGTGCCGGCCCCTTCAAACCAGAACACAGCAATGCGAGCACTACTGCTTTGCGGCAGAAATATGTATGGTAGTACTTCTCTGGATGAACTCTTTCACAAAAAAGCTTTACTACGAGTACCTACTACGAAAACTCTATCTGAAAATGTCTTTACCGACCTTTCTTTGAGAAAAATACACACCAGTGGTGAATAAATTATTGAACAGACAGAAGAAAAACAAGACATGACTCTATGCATTTATTCATTACCTATTCCAACTATTTTAAGATAATTTAATTATATTTAGTTAATAAATAATAATAATAAATAAATAAAGAATATTTGCCTAATATCATATATAGGTTTTTTTTTTGTCAATTTGATGACTTTTAGTAAAGGAAATAGGACTCAAAAGTTTAGTTGTTTTTGATTTTCAGTAAAACTAGGTGCGGGAGAATGATAAATAAATAAAATAAAAATAAATAATGCTGGACAAGTTCACACAACATTATCTAGCCCCAAGCTAAGCCAGAGCTTGTGTTATGGGTTCTAGATAACTGATATACTTAATACAATATATTACATAGATAGATATTTTTATTATACATGGAAAATACCCAGAACACGCTGAACAAATATCTGCGATCGCACAAATATTTGTTCCGAGGCGGGAATCGAACCCGCAACCTCCTGCTTCGCAGGCCAAGCTTCGCCCACCGCGTTACAGAGTTCGGTTGGTCCTTCTTTTCTATTTACTCCGAAGCGTGTACGTAAAGCCAAAGTCTTTGGTCTAAGCTGTTACTTCTTTTAAGAAGTTTTACGATAGGTATCAGTCATTCATATGGTTTTAGTAACATGAGCCGAATGTGCATATTACGTAATAAGAACTTGCTACTAAGATCACCGAACATAATCTGCCCCACATTATAAGAATTCGTAATAATCGGGTGAGTCCCCAGTCCCCACTGTCTCAGCGACGTAGGTGGTACAAAGCTCGTTAAAGTTCAAGCTGTATATCATCGTATGCTTCAGTATCGCACCCATACTAAAGCTTATACATACGATACACAGTACAGCGCTGCTGAATTGCTACGCGCGTCCGCTACGTCGTGCTGACGAGACCGCGATAATGAGATATAATTATACGCGCGTCCGCGATGCTGATCATGCTACGCGCGTACAATCAGTCTGAGCTAATTAAATCCAGCTTAAAAGCGTGTAATGTACTCGTAGAATGTCATCATCACCGCGCATGCAATGGAATCCGGACGTCATCACTACAAACCACGCCAAATGTATGGGGTGGCCAACGCGCAGTGCTGAAGCAGACGATGTAGCTTGACCCTTAAACTACTCCGGTATTATGATATAGTAAGTAGAAAGTACAAAGCCATCAGCCGTATCAAATTGTTGATATTGAACACTCGAGTACGTAAAAGGGAATTCCTTAGAGGCAAGTACATAGGTCTTGATATCACAATTCTTAGGAGCTTATCGTATAGGTACTATAGGTAGATAGAATATAAATATACTGTCACTATACGTATATTTGTATATTTTACTAGCAGTCCGAGAAATTGTCACACTTCACAACTTACACGACAAAGCCTTTCTAAGCCCGAAGTTAAGGGAAAAGGAATTCAGTCAAACTAAAAAATTCATGATAAAAACTTTAAACCTTGTTGAAGTAGCCAGGCAGGCCATGTAGATCGCAGAACAGATCCATTTGGGAATAAAGGTTCTCGAATGGCAACCACAAACCAGACGACGCAAAGGAGAAAGGCCCGCCTCTCAATGGACCAAAGACATTACATAGATCGCAGGAAATCGGTGGATGGAGGCGGCTCAAGATCGTTCGTCGTGGTATTCTAGTGGAAGCCTATATGTCCAGAAATGGACTTCTGTAGGCTGATGATGATGAGGATAAATTTCCTCATATATTTCTACATTATATGTAATGTATGTTTTTTTTAACTGCTTGTATGCCGGAACAAGCAGATGTCCCACCTCAGCCTTTAACAATAAATTACCTCTTAGGTCACGTCCACCTAGGACGCACCCTATGTGCCATTGCACTGCGCCCGCCTTTTCTTGAAATGAAAAGTCTCATGTGCCTGTAATTTCACCTACACCTAGTACACCTAGGGATAGGTACTAGGTAAACATACAGGAAATATATATATATATATATTATGCTTCATAGTACAACCTTTATTCATTATTACCTACTATTACCCTGGGAACATAAAAACGTTCGCTCGTGGGTACTATCGCATTTCCCATCGCCATGTCAGCCGGTCAACTGAACCGGATGGCATGCTTATTGCATGTGGATACCACAGCTATACCGGTATCTGTTCGACATGTGACGGTGAATAATACCTACATATACTGTGCCTACTGTGTACTATGTTTTTTTATTTGATACTACTAGAATGACCGAACATGCAGATGGCCCACCTGATATTAAGCGGTAACCTCTGCCTATAAACAGTACATTACCTCAAAGGTCACGTCCACCTAGGACGCGCCCTATGTGGTATTGCACTGCGCCCGCCACCCTGAGGCATAAAGATGAAAAGTCTCATGTGCCTGTAATTTCACCGGCACCCTTACCCTTCAAACCGGAACACAGCAATGCGAGCACTACTGCTTTGCGGCAGAAATAGGTATGGTGGTAGTACTTCCCCGGACGAACTCTTTCACAAAAAAGCTCTACTACTACTACTGTGCGGCTTTTGGCCATAGACAATCCATACTGGCGTAAGGACAGGGCGGACAACAACGTTAGTTCGCACGCGGTCGGTGGTGTTTGGTGTTACGTCAAAATGCAAAGTACATCGACCGCATCTTGATATTTAAATCTGTTTTTGGCTCATGTTCACACGCAACAGTCAGGCGATTGCAATTGCTAGAAGTAGTAGAGCTTTTTCGTGAAAGAGTTCGTTTGGGGAAGTACTACCGGGTGCGTCCTAGGTGGACGTGACCTATGTTATAATGCACTGTTCAATAGGCAGAGGGTACCACTTAACATAAGGTGGGCAGTATGATAGATCCGCCAATCCTAGTAGTATAAAAAAAAATGCAAGTTAATTCAAAATATTTAGAACTAACCGGCCTAAGAATATAACCCTGTGTCTCCTCCCGTGGATATCATAAAAGTCGACTAAGGGATTACATCAGGGGATGGGCAACCACATTTGTACTCAACACCAATACTGGGATCACCAATCCGCTTGACAAGCATGCTGGCAAATCCCTATCGCATTTTATGGATTAGGTACATAATGTTTACTTTACCAAAATTACTACTTCCCCAAATGTCAACTTTTCCATAATGAACACTATCCAAAAATTATGAGAGAGGCTTCGTTCATCACATCATTAGACGTCTACTTGCGGATGATGATGGACGTACTTAATTTCTGTACTTTTTTAATTTATGTGATAAATGACTCCGTGAAGAAATTGTTCTAGCTTTTACCACAGAATATATACAGTACTTTTACTATTATTGTACTAAGTCACTTAGCAGACCCTTATGATGACTTCTGTCTAATTTGAGTGCTATGATTAATCATTTCTCAATAGTATTCGATAACCGCGCATAGCACTTGACACCGAAACTAATCTAACTTGATAACCTTTTTAAATAATTACTCGTAAGTACAGACAAAATAAATAGTTATTTTTTTATTGTATTTGAATGACGGAACAAGCAGATGACCTGGTGTTATAAACAGTAACCTTTGTCACAACGCATTACCTCATATAGATCACGTCCACCTAGGACGCACCCTACGTTGCATGTCACTGCACCCACCACCCTGAGACATAAAGATGAAAAGTCCCATGTGCCTGTAATTTCACCGGCACCCCCTTCAAACTAGAACACAACAAAGCGAGCGCTACTGCTTTGCGGCAGATGTGGTGGTATTACTTCCCCAGACGACTTCTTTCATAAAAAGCTCTCAATACTAATAAGGGAGAATAGTTTGTAAAAAAAAACACAATAAAAAATGTTTTAGGCGGTAAGTACGAGTAGAGCCGCTTGGTACTAGGTATACTATTAGCATTTAAAAATTCGATAACGCAAACTAATAAGGTAACTTTATAATATACGTATGGAGTGATTATGGTACTATTACGGCACGGATAGTAACATAAAAATATACTTCTCATCAAAAAAACGAAACCTTCTCAAGTTTAGGTTTTTAATAGAATCGCAGGGGAATAAAGTGTTAAAAGAAAAATATTGTATTATGCGGAAACAAAAAATGTCATATAGCATTAGTGAATTCGAAAACTTGTACTGTACCTACTGTTATATGTTTTTTTTCTGTAATTAACAATATATTTCTAATACTTAATCTATTAAAAACATAAACTTCAGAAGTGTTTCGATTTTTTTGGTGAGAAGTATATTCTGCCACAAGATTGTTGTTGAAAAGTGTTACTTATTGAATTACCGTTAAAGCACACATTTCAGATACCTTCTTATTAGTACCGCAGTGAAGTTAGCAAGTTTCAAGTTTGCAAGTCGATTCAATTTTTTATGTGTATAATGGCTTAAAACTGTTTTTAAAAAACTTCAGACCGAACGACTTTACATTATAGCTCGTGAATAACTGTTTTGTTGTGGTCCTATTTTTTGTACAATAAAGTGTAAAAATAACTTCAACCTACCGAGGGTCTATTATAGATTCTATAGCTATCTAGCGTGTTTAGGTGTTTCCTATAGCGGCAGTATAACATTATTCACTAGGTGGCAGGTATCACACCTACCGACAGGCAAGATACTTTGCCCATAAATCACAGTCCTAGCGCTAATGAGTGTTTTATGGGCTTGTTAATAGAACGCAAAATAAATATTGAATCAAAAAATATACGAATGCGGAAGGAGCTATTTACGATTTCGCGTCACACTAACTATCATTATTCTTTGCCACGCCAAGTGGTTCCTATTAGAGTAATAACCCAAGGACTGTTTAAAACGAGAAAATCCGTAAAAAGTACCGCGTTACCCACTCTTGCCACAAGCCGGACGACACGCAGAAGATAAAGGTTTCGAAGGACCAACGACATTATAGTGGTCGAAGGAAGTCAGTGGATGGGGGCGGTTCAAGACCACATTCTATGGGAGGCCTATGTCCAGCAGAATGAATTAATTCATACTATAACTCAGATGGGCAGACGATATCGCATGCGTCGCGGGCCGAACCTGGATGAGACTGGCACAGGACCGTAAGAAATGGCACAGACAAAGAGAGGCCTATACTCAGCAGTGGGTGAAGTCAGGCTGTGGATGATAATGATGATGATGATGATGATGACTTAGGCACAGAATAAATAATAGTACTCAGCTCAATTCACACCAAGATGGAAGCGACTTCACCGCGCTGCCTCTTTGACCAGTCGCGCCCTGACGAGTAATGTTGTTCAATGGTTGCGCAACTTGCGCAGTGCGTTTCAAGCTGTACTATGCATCTTAGTAAATAATGATTATAAAGTTATTATGCTGTGTCGGCCGTTGCCATAACGGTGTGAGCTGTGAATTGAGCCTTAGGATGCATTTGGGTGCTGTCAGGATGCTGGTTTCCTGTTTCTCATTACCACATACAAAAGTCCACAGCTGGACATAGGTCTCCCTTTTAGAATGCCACTACGAACGGTCTTGACCCGCCTCCATCCACCGTTTTCCTGGCCCATCGAGAGGGGGGGGGGGGGGGGGGGGGGCTTCCTCTGGTTTTATTCCCCATCAGTTATCAGTTCTGCGCGGTATATGGCCTGCCCATTGCCACTTCAACGTGCTAATTCTGAGAGCTATGTCGATGATCTTCTACGGATCTTCTAATTTCGGATACAGATGCTATAGACTGTTAAATCCGTAGCAGGCATGATGCCGCTGGTTTACCTTGCATTCCCAATGACTAGCTTGTTGATGACGTCATGAGGCTTACCTGCAACAAAACAATAGATTTTATAAATAATGCATAATGTCACTAAAACTTTTGAATGTGATTTACAAGTATTGACTTCGAAGCCTTAGGTGCTATTTTGGAGACTGAATGAATAAAAAAAACCGATAAGTGCAAGCAAGACTTTCATCCTGAGGGTTCCATTGGTAAGTTACTTGGAAATCTTCAGAGCCCTTTTCCGGTTTCAGGCACTTTTACTTACAAACTTCACCAAGCCATTTTAGGGGTTAAAAAGTCAAAATAAAAAAAAAAAACCTTTTTCCTTTATTCGTGCCACAAAGCCCCATAGCATTCCAAAATTCAGCATTGTGAGGTAACTGGAACCTCAGAGGATTTGAATTTTCACGATTTCCACACAAAATTAAGACAAGCATACAACAAGCAAGCTCACATACTTGATATGAATTTCAAGTTGATATATTTAGCCGTTCCTGAGAAAAAGAGTATTGACAGACAGACAGACAGACAGATGGACAAAGATTCTATAATGGTTCCGTTAGTTGTAGGAGTTCCTATAAAGGTACGGAACTGTAAACTCCTCTTTGGATATCGCTATCTTAGTACCTAGGTACGACCAATTACATTGTTATTGTCGCGTGCATTGGCTTGCTAGTTGCGAGCCATAATTCCTGCTCATCATTCATTTAAAGCTGAAGTATCATTAGAAAGCGTACTGTGAGACATTAATGTTTCCGAGAAATATACTCACGACATTTTAAAAGAAACTGTAGAAGAGAAAACCTTGGGAAACGACCGTCGCGTCCGAAACACTAAATCTCTTGGTGGATTCATTTTGGCTCTTAGTGAAATTTTTCGTCAATTTTAAGTTTTCTTGTTCATATATATTTATTGTTTCATATTTGTATTATAAACTCTGTAATAATATAAATATCGCAGCCAACTGGTGAATAACAACGCCATTCACTACCAAAAATCCTGGGACTTCGAGTAAATAGATATTATCGTGAGATTGTAGTCACCAGGTAGGTTAGGTTAGGTTAGGTTTAACAGGTTTTTTCCTTTCTACATAAAAAATGGCGTTGGTTAATGAAATGGCTAGCCGTCCAATTAAAAGGCTGATTCTACCAGTGGGTTGCGACATACACTAATAAGACTTTGCATAAACTACGAGTATTTTGGACGGGGACCGTTCTTCATCTCCATAAAGCGTGATGCAGCTTTTTTGATGGCCTCTTAGAATATACGGATATAGTAACTGTTGTTTGTTCTGTAGCATAATCGCCGTTTTTTTACATCGGACACGGCTTCTTGTTCCGTACAATGGAACACGGCAATTTGTAGATAAAAGGGTTTGTGGGGTCGGAGGCGCAAGCGTGAAGAGTACCGGTGCGCTTGCGCAGTCCTCCGTAAAGCGTAACTGGAACAATGCTACCGCAAAGCTCAGCAATTGGGCCTCTAAGTATTATTATAATAGAAGCACTCACTTTATTACATGCTAGCCTTTTGCGTGGCGTTACTCGCTTGGTGTCGGGAGGAAGCAATCAAAAGCAGCCGCTGACCCCTAGCATTCATCCAGACACGAAATCGAAATATCATCAAAATCTACACATAAAAGGCGAGCGTAGCCGCCGGCGCGAGCAAATAAAACCTACACATATAGGTATATCTCCACCTACACTCTCATTATATACTCAGGGATAATGTAACTTCATGTTAGTAAACTAGTTTTCGGAATCTGATCAATAAATAGTTCCGGAGATTACCTCCTACAAAAAAACTCACAATTTTTATTTTATTTATTTTATTTTATTTTTACAATTTTAGAGAAACTGACAGCTAAACACAAACTATGGTATTTATATATAAAATAACATGTTTAAACATGTTAAAAACCAGAAGGCTAATTATAAGTTTCTACAAATAAACTACTAAATGGATAAAACTAGAACTAAAAATCAGTAGACGACAAAAGAAAAGAACACATACCTACATATTAGTAATATTAGTAATATATAGATGATGTTTCTGGAATTTTGGTGTTGCAACACCATATGCAATAATAAAGTTGTAGTAGAAGTTAAATTATTTTTGCACGCCATGCTTATCTCTTGAAGGTTGTACTCGTCACGATCCGATATAATTTACGATAATACATACTTAAACAATAAATACGTTATATTTTATAAGTCACGTCGAATTTGAGCTACGACATGAGTTAGATCACAAAGTTTCATTGAATTCATGAGAAAATGCTGGTACTTACCTATCACCTCTAAGGTTAGCGGATAATTTTTGTATGTTATTTACAATAATGTTGCAGAAAATCCATCTGATAATGTCGTTTCTTTGCGTATAACAGCATTTAACTACTTACCACAAACGAATAGCTTCATTATATTAGTTTATAAATTCAAATTACCTATTCTATTATCAACCTTAGATCGATAAGGAACTAATCAATACTTAATGATACTGAAAGAAAATTGCGCGTAGAAACTACCTACCCTAGAAAATGCCATTTGATTGTTCCATGAAAGTATTATAAAATACACTTTTATATAGGTTCGAGTAGCAATTATTTACTAAAGATATTGTATCAAGTACAAGTATCAAGTACCTGACATCACCGATAGGGAACTATCGATTGCTATAATATATTTTTCATGATCTCGCTTCATACTTATGAGTAACAATACTTATTTGATCAGGTGGTACTTGTAACCTTCTACTTTCGCGACCGATTGCGATTAAAGAGCATTTATTGTACACATTCAACTTATGATAGGTACATAGACATATGGTGGCATTGTTTGTGACGTGTCGAATACTAACACCGTGCTATGGACACAAATGTCTACAACAAATAATGTACAACATGTATAGAAAAGAGCATGGCGTGATTGGCGTGACTTTTCTGGCCTAAGAAAAGATCCCTCCGTCTTCTCCTGTGGATGTCGTAAAAACAGACTAAGCGATTACACCAGGGGATGGGGAGCAGCACCCACCTGAGTTCTCAACACCAATACTACCAATCCGCATACAAAGCGTGATGTTTAAAGCAAAACCCCCCCTCCCAGTGCATTATGGAAGGAGGCCTCGTCCGACAGAGGACGTCTACCGGCTGATAATGATAATAGAAAGGAAAAACGTAAATCAATTTACATTATGAATTATACAAAGTCGCAAATTGTGAAACGTGTCTGTTGAGTGCTTACTTTTGTTACTTTCAGCAGATAACAAAGAAGTAATTTAAAGTATTATCTTTCTCGTGTCCGTATAGAAAATCAATACTACAATTAAAAATATGAGTCATAAATTAATGTAGACTATGTATCGGTTTCGCGGTGTGTGTTGACTTTCCACGCGGAAGCGAAGCCTGCTTTGGACAGGCTGCGAACCACATGAGCATGCGCACGCACCGGGGCGTCGGCGTCGGTTACTGAATTATACATAACATAATAATAAAATATGTGTCTATTCTTTCAATAAACTTAATGCTCGAAAACTCATGTAGGCTCAAGTAGTAAGGCACTGCCGTACTAAAAGTTGGTAAAACATCCAAAAAGGCGTCAATGAAAAACGACTTGAAAGAACATGGGCATACATTGTTTGACCCAACTTTTTTGACTAACGTAACGTACAGTTGAGATACTTATGGTTATTGATAATATATGTTCAGATAACGAAAAAGCTAATTTAATTTCTTGCGTAGAAGTTGTGGGATAGTAATGAAGCTTGTTGCGTTTTGTTTCACGCAAATGCAATGAGTTTATTTATCTAATTATTTAGAAATACAACTTTAGCCTCCCTACTTTTGAACAAAAAACAACATTTAGAACCGTACTAATTACTTCCATGAAGGGGTCCTGGTTCATTTATTTTTGACCTGTTGAGTCAGCGGTTGCCTAACTCCTTTGATAAATAAATTACAATGTTAGTTTTCGTGTAATATTGAAGTTTATCTTATAATGGCCAGGAGCACTCCGCGACGGCCCGAGGGGAATAGCAATGGCATCATAAGCATAATGGATACAGGCCTCTGCATGGCTCTGACAGCCATAAAGAGGGCCCACTTTCACTTGAGTTATGATATACATGTTCACCTTATGAAGGCACGTTACAGGGTACCTACATTTTAAAAAGTTAAATATTCTGAGAATATTGCCTAAGTTCCGTTTATGTGTTGAGTTGCCGGCACAATATGCCACTGTCAACAACGCTATAAACATTTGGATTTTATGAGGGATAAACTTCATTAGGGGTTTATTGCTCAGGGGATAGGTAAAACAACGCTATAGGCAGGTTAGTTATCCTTATTAGTATTGTCTGTGTAGTGTGTGTCATCATTATCAGGCTGTAGCAATCTACTGCTGCACATAGGCCTTCTCCATCTTTTTGTGACATACAAATTTTCCACTCACCATTTTCTTTTTCCTATTTTAGAAATACAATTAACATTTCAATTTCTTAAGGTCCATACAAACATTGAGGAGCCGGGGAATCGGTTTTGGACCTAAAATTCAAACCGGCTAGTTATGTCATTCATATCAAAGAGACAATCACATTTACATAACATTGTAAAACACAAAAGGCTTCAATGACCAGTCCTGATATTGTATTAAAATGGATTAGACATAAAAGAACATGATAGCACTTGTTGTGCGTAAGATTCGGCAGAAGGCTAACAGCATTGTATTGGAAGAAAAATGCCCAGGAAAATTAAGAATAATGTTTTAATCGGTAACATGACCAGCTTTGACATTAATTATACACTGAAGGTGAGAGATTTTTATTTCCGAAGGTGATAATTCACTTTCATTTCTTTTAAAATGGTTGGACAATGATGATAAATATAAACACACATAGACCCTAATAGACACACGCCTTTTTCCCCTAAAGGGTAGAACCTCAATTCACCGTGGGTTGCACCATCGTGGGAATAAAGACGTGACAAGTGGAAAGCTCATCGCCGCCATTGCTTCCCTTGACTGACTCGGCTAACGCTTTCTTAGCAGTAGTCAGGTCAAATCTTATACCTACCAACGACTCTTATTAACAACTTGTTAATACTATAAAGTGAATAAATATCGTGTATTTAAATAAATTACTAAAATTATCTACTACAGAATATCAGACACAGACTCTATCATCTAATCGAGATAAGTATCTACCTGCTATAGCCACTCCTAAAAGACAACTATAGTATAAACCACTTTTTTGTCAGTTCCAAAACATATGACATTTAAGTCCTAAAAACAAAATGTGTGGTGTTGCATGTTCAGAGAAGCCAGAAACACAGACTGTAGATCCATACAATCGTCCAACAAAGACGTCTAGACAGGGCAATCGTGCGGGGCGTGAGGGGCGAGGGGCGGGGAGTGCGAGCCCGAGCTGCATACAACACGATGTTAGCAGCTCGGGACAACTCTTTCAGGACTAACACGTGTTTTGAACCCGATTACTTTGCGAAGCTATGTCTCGCTTCAGTACGAAGAATGTAATGAGTTTGGCCTCCATGTATATGTTTGTATGAATGACTCTTCAGAACTCGAAAACCACTAAACTGATTTTGACAAATGAGGTGTCAATCGCTTCGTCTTTTCCATGGAGTGGTTCTTGGATTTAATATTTTGGATTCGATATAAAAAAAACGCGGCCGTGACGTTATCTAAAAAGGAAAAAGGGGGAAAGTTACTGTCCCGGTTGCTTTCAAATTCGATATTTGACGGTCCCTCTGTGTTCAGAGAACACGAATCTGTTGTCAGAATTAGAAAAAGTGGCTGCCATTTTGATATTTTTGTTACTGGAGCGAATGCTTTCAAAATCAATATCTGAGGGTCCCTGGGGTCAGAGAACACGAACCTGTAGCCAGAATTGAAAAAAGCGACCACCATTTTGAACTTTTTTGTTAATGGACCGATTGCTTTCAAAATATTTGGATCCTCGTGATCAGAGAACACGAATCTGTTTTCGAACAAATAAACAAACAACGCTGCATAGACTTACTTCCTATCATTGACGCGAGACATAGCTTCGCTATGCCCCAGCAAATTAGTCGGACAAAAAACTGTGACAGCCCTAGCCCTGCTGTGGCCAGTGTCTTGTGGTATCGAAAAAATCAAAGGCGTTGGACCACTGTATGTTTTACAAATTGCTAGTCGCTAGAAGGCTAGGTCTACATCATATCCGGAACTAGCCAAGGAGAACTTTCCACAGGCACAGGTGGAGGAACAGTTAGTATGGCATTGTGTCGACATGGCAGTCGATATCGTCGATAACAGCATCGATCGAGCGTATAGGTGTTATACATAATATGCGGATACGCTATAGTACATTGGCAATAATTTAGGCCTATACATAAGATCTGGAAGATATAGATAAAGGATATTTAGATACAATTTTTGCATTATGTATTATGTAGCGTGATATTCTGAAAGTATTGTTTTTCGGAGTATAAAATCTACTGGTGATGATCAGGATGACTTTTGAGATAAAATTGTAGTCGATTGGATGACTTTGACAAAAAGTCAGTCTCACAGAGAAATAGATAACACAAGAACAGAAAACAGTGATGACATCAGATTTTATGAATGATTGTGATTGATATTCAAATATGCAGTATCTATTGCTGAGTAAATGTTAATTCTTACGAAAATTATATTAAACATTAGAGTAGTTTTGACATTCATTTTAGAATATTTTATAAACAGGTTTTTAAAATGTTTTTCTCTGCATATTTAATTATTTTAATTATAGTAACACTTTTATTATTTACCTACTGCGTCTAATAAGCAAATACATAGTGCTGTGATGTGTCCGGCCTAAGAAAAGACCCCTCCGTCTCCTCCCGTGGATGTCGTAAAAGTCGGATTACCGGGACTTGTTGATAAGATTCGTTGGTATAAGATTTGCCCTGGCTGCTAGCTTATTATGGAATGTGTTATTACTGGAAGAAAACGTTAGCCGAGTCAGTCGTAAGAAGCAATGACGGCGATGAGCTCACCATTTGTCACGTCTATATTCCACGATGGTGCAACCCACTGTGAAAAGAGGCCCATTGAGGCTCTGCCTACCCTTTCGGGGAGGCGTGTGTCTATGTATGTATGTATGTATAGTTAATATGTTGATCTCTCGTGCTCTATCATTTGTAATAGGTTTCTTTGTTGTTTACTCTGAAGATAAACAACAAACATCGACAAGCTGAGTTGTGCAAGAACAAAGTACCTAACATATTGTTTATTTTCATTGAGTCTGATATATAAGACGTAGCAGGAAAATACGACATACAACTATATATCGCCTATGGGGAAGTTGTTATAATTAATCATGCTTTATTAAACCTGTTGGCTAATCCTGATAAAATGTGGCTCAAACATGTCTGCAAAAAAAAGACGTAGTCTACAGGCGTAGAGGAAAAGTCAAGAGCGAAAAATATTATACTAGACTCGTTTTGCTAGTGTAGCGGAAAATCCCTGCAGTATCAAGCTTTTTTTTTTTGTATCTGCGTTATGACGGAACTAGCAGATGGCCCACCTGATGTTAAGCGGAAACCTCTGCCTTTAACAACGCATTACCTCATAGGTCACGTCCACCTAGGACGCACCCTATGTGGCACTGCACTGCACCCGCCATCTTGAGACATAAAGATGAAAAGTATCATGTGCCTGTAACTTCACCGGCAAACGCACCCTTCAAACCAGAACACAGCAAGGCGAACAAAAAAAAAGAAATGAGGTCCCAAAATAATTTGAATGAGTTCTAATGGACGAATGTGAACGCAATTTTCACTATCGTGTAGACCATTTATTCAGGGAGGTTTTAGGGTATTAATAATCGTTCAGTTAGGTATAAGTTCTCTAGGGTACTGGGTAGGTACCTACTAAGGTTTCACGCGGGCGGTGCGCCGACGATAACATAACGCTCCTGAACTTAGAACTGTCCAGTTAGGCCTTTAGAAACAAATGATGTAAAACGCAAAATTATTACGCCGAAAAAAGTGTATTAAGGTAATTAAGTCCTTTAAACGTTTATTGCTGTTATTTTATAGTACCGGAAAAACATATTTCGTTTAAAAATAGCATTATCTAGACTTCATAACCTAAATCTATCACTGATCAGATGTTAGTCAGCTTTAAGGTATTAAAGTAGGTACATTTAAGGTAGAGTCCAGACTTGTATTTATTCATTATTTATTCTTTATTTATTTATTATTTATTCTGTGTGTAGACTCTATCTTTATGACCCTCGATTAAAAATGGGGTTAAGAAGTTAATTTAAGTTTGTGTGTCTGTCTGTCTGTATAACATGTTTCTCTGACTCTACGAAGCTCTGGAAAGCGTGCTTTGATTTTAATGCAGTTTTTGACTGAAATATATTTTTTGTGATATGGTTTAGCTTTGTTTGGTGGAAATTAACATCAGGTGGGCTTCTTGCTTGATCCGTCATCAAAGTAGTATAATAAAAAATAAAAAAAAATAAAAAAAATTGGTGCAACCGTTTCCAGGATAATCCAGATACATTTTAATGGAACAATTATAATAAAAGGAGGTTTGAATTTTTTACAAAATTAACTTGTATTGTCAATTGCGCAATTCTCACGTCATTTTCCCGAAAACTTTCATCTCACAAATCCGTTACTGAGGCCGCCGTCATCTCAATTATCGTGAATCAGCGCTCAATTCCGAGAAACGCTACGGTTTTACAACCGAAAACGGTTCAAAGTCACGGTGACCTGAAGTTACTGCATGGGTTTGGTTTAATTACTTATAAATTATTATGATTGCCAAATAATATGTTATTGAAGTTTTAATGATATGCACGAATAATACATTTAATCATATTTCTCATGATTAAATTCCACTTAAATCATAAATGTACCTATTGTAATCAACCCACCTCTATAATCACCTCTCTCTAGCCTCAAAGGTTTTCTGGCAGAAAACTCTATTTTACAAGCTTTTATTTAACTTGCAATGCATGTTTGTTCTGTGTGGAATCCGGGTGGAAACTTGCATCTGAATTTTAAAGCAGTTATCCTCAACCGATTGAGCATACCTGTCAAGTTCCGATGACAATACAATATGATGGTGACAGCAAGCTTATCTGATGATGGAGACGGAAGGTGGGCAAACGGAACTCCTCGATGGATAATAGTAGACTGGCCGCCTTAAGGTTAATTTTGATCAGCACACGGTTACGAGCACTAATTTTATGAAAGCTTGTATTGTAAAATCTATTTTTCACAAAAAACTTTATGGGTTTTGTTTGCCTCTGTACATTTTCGCTATCGCTTACCGTTTATTTTGTGTTTTCTTGTGTGCAATAAAGAATAAAGAAATATCAAAGTTACGATGGTTGGATGTATGTATGTTTAATCACGCTGAAACGGCTGAACCAATTTCTATGGAAATTGGTACACAGGTAGTTTATATCACCTGAACTGTGCTCTAAGCTACTTTAATAAAGGTAAAACGCGATTAAAGCCGCAGGCACCACATATGATATATCGAATAATACCTTAAATTTAAAAATTATAATTAAATGCATTAATTTATTATGTAGACCAGGTACTTACCTATAATAACGGTGAACACAATCTTATCCAATGGTAAGCATTTTCATTTCACATAATAATCCGTGCATATCTAATATTGTTATATTAGTTACGTGTAGTATATAGATTCGATATTTTAATGCGCTGCCCCAGTTCTAAAAATACAAATCAAGAAAAATATTACCTTTAATGGTTCAGCAAACAAGGTCAAAGAACCGGTCCGGTGATCCCACAGAATCACAACCACAATAACACAGTGTAATGTCCAACACAGTCTTGTACTCACTAAAGTAAATGATCAGTGTAATAGGTACCACAGTGACGTCAACACAAAAGTTCGTTATCTTATCAATTAGTTGTATTGTAAAGATGTTTGCAGACGAGCGGTTCCACCGGCGGCGGTCGGAATACGTGTGGAGGCGCGTTCAGCCAGCTGCTACCTTTATGACATGTGGTCATTCGTGACAAGCTGGTCGTGACGCATGACGCGACAGATGCCGGCCCACAGTGACGTCATGCCTTCTCGCACAGCCTTTTGGAAAGCGTCATAATACGGAAACGTCGGTAACTTATTTTGGGAACTAATGTTATTACTGGTTCTTCTTACGTAATATGAATTTATTTCAATAGTTTTCTATAAATACAGAGCTTCTATAACTTGAATAATTGATCATAAAGTCGACTATCCAGATCATCGGTCAGCAACAGGCGGAAGGTCGAAACTTGAACCGCCGAATATGATTAAATTACTTACCCAACTATTAAATTTAAAAATATTTTTAGTATGACTGTCACGTAGAATCTAATTTGAGTAAGATTTTGTAGATTGGTTGATACAAAGCTGTAAAGTTAATAAAATGTACTCAATAAAAGTTTTCAACAAGTAAGTACAATGCGCTACTTTTTTCTGGACCTCGATAAACAAAAAAAAACAACAGTATCCCGGTCCCCATCGGAGTCCCATCCAAGTCGGAGTTACTTGCCGACCCCTGATCTAGATAATATAATATACCAAATATCATCGAAATCGGTTTAGCCGATTATACTTTATACTTTATTTATTTAAAAAACACACACATCATACATATTACACATTCAAAAAAAATTACAAGGACAAAATAAGTTCTGATATGTACAACAATAATAATACGATCGTAATAATAATAATACGATTACACACTAACAGAAAAATAAAACAACTTAACAAAATGTTCTTTTTTTTTTAATGAATGATCTAAAATCCTTTTCCAAGAAGACATCGTTTGTCAAGAAAAAAAAGCCGCCCATTGTATTACTGGTATAGTTGTTAAGTACTTTTTGTGTTTCCCTGTGGTGATTAATACAGAGTTATCATCTATCTAAAGATAGCTCAACTGATCTAAATCACTGCCAGAAGGAAGTGTATGAAGGAAAGTATGATGCTGGCTGAATTGGCAAGCTGAATGGCAATACTAATGCGTTTAGCCAGATAAGAGCCAGCTCTCGGGTCACGCGTCGCTTCGAGCACGACGCCGGCCGAGCAACGCCGACGCTTTGAAAGAATTTTGAAAACCCGAAAGGTTATAATTCATATTTTTTACAATCTACAATATTGAAATAATGATGTTACAATATAAGATTATGCAATATGTAATATAAGATATGGTTAACCCATATTAAACAATTAGGTACTTAATATCTTTGCGAATATAATAAACGATGTAGACTAAGATTAATGTTTTTTATAGACAAAACTTATAATTTTAATACCGTCTTAGTTTCAAGATGCGTAAATAACCTACATATACATAGATATTATTTGTTAATTAATATTGTTTTATGGACGTAAAATTCCGTGGAAATGTTTCCATGCATCAAGTCACGTAGATGTGAGATATACCTAGTAGTGATTGATATCTAGTACTGTTAGCACTATGTAGCACTGACACATTTAACTGCTGCTAAATGCACTTTCTAAACTTTTATTTTCCTGCAGGGACTGTACGAGTTTTCCAGAACACAATATTGGAAGAAAGCTGACAAAAGTTCTAGAATCGCGATTCAGTTTCATATTAATTCTGGATAGATTTTGTACTTAGAATTTCGCATTAAAAAGTTCCCATGCAAACTTTAGCACCCCATTGCACCCTCTTTTGAGGTAGTTTTTTTGTTTTAAATCCTTTTATAATTTGTATTGAAGCATACTTATGCAAAGTTTCAATTTTGTAAGTTCTAGAAATACCATTTTTCATACAATGTTTTTCACCCCTTCAAAACCCCGTACGGGTTGAATTTACAAAAATCCCTTCTTAGTGGGTGGTTTTGCTACAAAAGGAATATAACCTTCTTGCAGCTTTATAGGTCCAGCGGTTTCGGCTCGGCGATGATGAATCAACAAGTCAGTCAGTCAGGTTAAGCTCTTATATATATAGGCATAGATAGATAGATAGATATAAGTACTACGAAAGGAGCCATAATCAGGGAGGGAGCGTTACGTGGCAGCCAGTTAGAGCCAATTATATTGTAGCAACCAAATTTTCCACGACAACCGTCACGACAATCCAAACACGGATTAAAAATAGAAAATGCAATTACATGCTCTCTATACAATTAGCACTTCGGTTCCGTGAGGCTGGAAATAGCAGCAAGTTTGTTCTGATCAGCGGTGCTAACGAGCGAGACACCTTTGATACCCCCTACCATGTTTGTCAATTAGATATGACATTATAAAAGGACAGGATGGCATTTACCCCGTAGAGGAAAGACGACACCCAAAACCACCGTCGGGTGACAAACATAAAACGTTGGGAAGTGTTGTCGCTATCTGCGAAGATGGCGCTATCCGAGCGGGGTTTTGTAATGTCTGCGTTTATCCTTTTGCTGAATGGTAAAGATAGGTACATAATAGGATTGCAGTCAAAGTTCTCCGGCGGAAGAACCCATAAAAACCCGTTGCTTCAATATTCACCAGTACGGCCCGATGGCGCCAATATTTCCAAAGATTGATGATAGAAGTTGGGCTTCTTTTTTTAAACGAGTAGTTAATATTCCTTGCCCAAAACACAACGGCTGGCAATTGAATAGCCAGAAAATGTTTGATTTGAACATGACATATTTTTTAATTGGTCGTGTTTTTGTACTTCATTTCTTCATGTAGTTTCGTTGAAAAACTCAGCAACACCACTGTATTCGCCCTGGAGCCCTGTACTGTTGTTACTTGTATGTTTATGACCTAGTTTTTAGGGTTCCGTTACCAAATTACGGAACCCTTATAGATTCTGATCTGATTCTGTCTGTCTGTCTGTCTGTCCGTGTATGTCACAGCCACTTTTTTCCGAAACTATACGAGCTAGGCTGTTGAAACTTGGTAAGTAGATGTATTCTGTGAACCGCATTAAGATTTTCACACAAAAATAGAAAAAAAACAGTAAATTTTTGGGGTTAACATACATGGGGAATACATGAAGTGAAACTCAAATTTTTTTTTTCATCAAACCCATACTTGTGGGTTGTCTATGGATAGGTCTTCAAAAATGATATTGAGTTTGCGCGAGAGACACTTCCATAGTGGTAAAATGTGTGTCCTCCCCCCCCGTAACTTCTTAAATAAGAGAATGATAAAACTAAAAAAGATATATGATGTACATTACCATGTAAACTTCCAACGAAAATTAGTTTGAACGAGATCTAGTAAGTAGTTTTTTTTAATACGTCAAATCGTAATCCATCCAGGAACTTTTATATGATGTTACTTGCTGCTACGGAACCCTTCATGGGCGAGTCCGACTCGCACTTGGCTGCTTTTTTAGTATACGAACCATGCTCGCTACTCGCTAACGACTTGGTGGCGCGTCGTAGGGGCACATATTCTATCTATTTCTGACCGGTTAATGACTCTATGGCCGCCCATCCACCGGTTGACATTTAGGTCGTTCTATAACTGCTATCGATATTTCACTAAATTAATTGATAAGCTCAAAGTAGATAATATGTAAACCTCTAACATATTGATTTAAAGTTGTTTGCGTTTTTGTGACGCTATGCGACACCGACGGTTGAACGTCCTTAGATGTTATCCAAAATAAACATATATGTGGGACGGGGAAAATAGGTTTTATAGTCCCTAATAAAAATCTTAGTGATATTTATATTTTTCTTTGTATAGCAAAGTTATAGGGGAAAATATTGACAAACACAAGATAGAACAAACTTCTAGAAAGGACGAAACTTCTCATTTACATTTTTTTAAATGAAAATGTTTTTCATTAAATAAAAGAAAAACCGCAATCCTTCGACTTTGCCGAGCCTCACAATAGCAACAGGGTTTCCCTTACCGATATTAAAAGGAGTCATTACGAACTCTGGAAGGATTATGCCAATTGTCCCGATGACCTAATTCTTTTCGTCGTCAGAATAGAATTCTGGACGTGGTTTCTGTTCATTTTGAAGGTTTTGTAATCGAAAAGTAAACCTTTTTTGAGAACAAAATTATCTTTCTCAAGTCGGTATTTGTTTAGTGTCCACTGACGTTGATAGAAGGATAAATGAGGCCGCAGTAGTATTTAACAGGGTCATCATTACACAGGCCTTAATTTTGTTTGATAACTCAGGTGGTTTTTTGGCACAAGTTGCCTCTAGCTAGAGTGACTGGTAGAGTGAAGGCTTCAGCTCAGCTAGTGCGGGCCGAGTGCGGGGCGCGTGCGGGTTTGAAACATAAATGGGATGCCTACCTATGTTATGTGCTAATTCTAGCCAACTTTATTTTGCATCGAATTTCACTCTACTAACTTTTCACTGATTCCGAAAAGTAAGTGAATTAAAATAATTCTATAATTAGGTACGATAAACAAAATTATTTTCAAGACTTAATGTAAACAAGGTTAAGGTGTCCCAATTTTACTTTTTTATCAAAGGTTATTGTTATAATCTGTTTTATAATAATTATATAATGGTGTGATTGCGTACCTTTGTAAGGCCAATTGTGTTTTATAACCGAGAATCTAAGGTTAAAGATATGGTTGGCTATCAAAATCAATCGAAGATAATTATTGATAGGCAGTATTTTATTTAAAAAAAAATGAATTAGGAAGGTTATTATTACATGGTTGATGGCTTTACACGGTATTCAAAAATATTAAGATTGGTTATATATTATTGGATGTGATTTTGAACGTCTGAGCGGGGCGGACATTGATATTATTACAGTGTAAGCCACACATATGGAGAACTTTAAAAAATGAGAGCTAAGATGACGATTTAGACGTGGTAATGGTAACCCACGCGGGATCTCGCTCGCGCCAGCGGGCGTCGTGCACAATAATGTATTTTTTATACGCCGAATATTAAAACTTTTACAAAACATTAAGATTTAAAAATTAAGAATTTATTTAACAATTAAGATTATTTAAAGTATTTTTTGGAGGCATGGTCTTAGATTTTTAGAATTAACCTGTATTGATATTGCTCCGGTATTCAAAATCATGAGATAGGCAGTAAGACAGGCAAAGTCTAAGTCAAAAATATTTTATTCATTGAAATCACAATGATCATTTTGAATCGTCTAATTGCTCCTGTTTCAACAATTCAATTCAATTCAATTCAATTCATTTATTTCCAGAAATACAAAAAAACATTGTGTCGGAAAGTTCAACGCGAACAAACCTAGAAGAATCAGCCATCAAACACGGCTTGGCTTTATTTGAAGAGCCTTCTTACTACTAAGGTGGGAAGCGCCTGTGTGGTGCCCCGAGAATAAGGAGAAGCTGATTAAAAAAAGAACCAACCAAGTAGGCACTTCGTTATAAAGAAGTAGACAATTCATTCCTTATCGAGCTGGGTTGGCTGTGCGCAATAAGTGAATCAAAATACAATAAACTTACATTGTCATACATGATATTATACAACGTTGGCTATAATCTTTCTAAGTGTAAGTAAACTAGTGTTATTTTTATTAGCTTTGTCCGCTCATCATAAAGCATGCGCGTGAACATTTATGTTTCTTATCAGACTTTACTGCCTATGAGACATTAGTGACATAACTTATTCACCTAGTAATTGTAGGTAATTGCTAGGATTCTGGGTTCCATTCATAGAAAAACTGCACAACAGCATTCCGATAAAGGCATTGTCCCTAAATAAAATAAATGACCAGACTTGTTGATAAGATTCGTTAGTAGGTATAAGATTTGTCCTGGCTGCTAGCTTATTATGGAATGTGTTTTTACTGGAAGAAAGCGTTAGCCGAGTCAATCGTGGGAGGCTCTGCCTACCCCTTCGGGGAAAAAGGCGTGTGTCTATGTATGTATGTATGTATGTATGTGTATATACCTATATAAAATAAATGCCTGCCACGTTTATATCTAGCCTTAGCCGAAGAACAAAGACATGTAAAGAGTTAGCTACGTTTTTATGAAAGCCGATTGTCGTCAATCAGCAGAAATTGCATCAGCATGTGATGTAGTAGTGTGTATAGTGTATAGTATTATTTTGTCTGTGCCATAGTATATATTATTATGAAGTTTCACTTAAGGCGCGAATTTCGAATTTGATTGCGTTTTATGCACCCGTTTTTAGTTCATCAACACCTTATAAAGATAGCGAAAACTTCTTGTTTCTACCCTATAAGTTTTATGCACCCGTTTTTAGTTCATCAACACCTTATAAAGATAGCGAAAACTTCTTGTTTCTACCCTATAAGTTTTATGCACCCGTTTTTAGTTCATCAACACCTTATAAAGATAGCGAAAACTTCTTGTTTCTACCCTATAAGTTTTATGCACCCGTTTTTAGTTCATCAACACCTTATAAAGATAGCGAAAACTTCTTGTTTCTACCCTATAAGTTTTATGCACCCGTTTTTAGTTCATCAACACCTTATAAAGATAGCGAAAACTTCTTGTTTCTACCCTATAAGTTTTATGCACCCGTTTTTAGTTCATCAACACCTTATAAAGATAGCGAAAACTTCTTGTTTCTACCCTATAAGTTTTATGCACCCGTTTTTAGTTCATCAACACCTTATAAAGATAGCGAAAACTTCTTGTTTCTACCCTATAAGTTTTATGCACCCGTTTTTAGTTCATCAACACCTTATAAAGATAGCGAAAACTTCTTGTTTCTACCCTATAAGTTTCCACTGATTATGCGGAAACTAGGAGAACTAGTAGTAGTAGAGCTTTTTTGTGAAAGAGTTCGTCTGGGGAAGTACTACCACCATACCTATTTCTGCCGCAAAGCAGTAGTGCACGCATTGCCGTGTTCCGGTTTGAAGGGTAAGGGTGCCGGTGAAATTACAGGCACATGAGACTTTTCACCTTTATGTCTCAGGGTGGCGGGCGCAGTGCTATGCCACATAGGGTGCGTCCTAGGTAGACGTGACCTATGAGGTAATGCACTGTTCATAGGCAGAGGTTACCGCTTAACAACAGGTGAGGGGCCATCTGCTTGTTCCGTCATTCAAGTAGTATAAAAAAAAACATTTATTTTTGTTCATTGAAATTTGTAGCTAAACTAATGATATTTAAGAGACATTAACAGTCTCCTAGTATCAGCAAACTACAGTAAAATTTTAATTTCGCGCCTCTTGTCTAACGTTCAACGCGTTGGCTTGCAATACCTCGCGTGTTGCAGATGTCCATACCTGATAAAGATAGCGGAATGCTTTTGGTAGTTTTCGAAACTACATGAAGTTTCGTTACCTCTCATGCATTTACTTCCAGCGATCCTTAGTTCCTCGAAGTTTTCGCTAAATGTATGGAAGGAAACGAAACTACGCGTAACTTATAGTATCGAAAACTATAAAAAAAAATACTAAGGCCTCAGCTTGTGTGTCACATTACTATATAGAAAAAAACTACGCTGTTTTCACAGATCATTTAGAGAAATTAATTAATTCTACAAATGATAAGTTACTGCATTTTTATCAGAAATATATTTTCGGACCACTGTCAAGGAAAGCCGCTTCATAAATAAATCGTTGACCTATAAGAGCGCTCACGTCTATCACATGCCACCATGGTTGACACGGGGTCTCAGGCTAATCGATACTCCTTAAAAATGTATGGTGTGGAGCAATCATTCTATCACATTAGGTACCATACTGAAGGTACAATTTGTTTGTGAATTATTCAAGCACCTGTACAACGAACCACGTAAAATATGTGACTGGTTGTATAGAAGAGTAAAAATACTTTATAGGGCGGCAGAAAAAGCCTTTTAAACTTTTAACCTCAGTTTATTTTTCAATTAACTTGACGGCGAGTGCCGTCTACGTGAGTTCATAGCCCGTGTTTCAGCATCATCATCCGTTAGACGTCCACTGTTGGAACTCGCCTCCTCCATATAATGCAATGGGGGGGATTGGGTTTGGCATAATCACCACGTTTGGCAGGCGGATTTGTGATCGCAGTATTGGTGTTGAGTATGCAGGTGGATGCTGGAGTACGCAGGTGGATGCCGGTGTAACCCATCTTCGGGAGTTATAATACAGTTATTTATTTATAGTAATAACTAACTTGAGCATAATTGTGGATGCAATGAACTTATAAATTCGGAAAATCCATTGAAAAAGATGGTTTGGACCAGTTGAGCTAACTTTAGATCATTAGCATCGGTCTTCAGGTAGCATAACTGTATTAATTGTATTTTTTAAATTTTGTACCTACCTGTATTAGTTATATTATGTATTATTTCTGTAAATGAAAGACAATTGAAAAAGGCTAGAAACAAATTAAATGATTGATTAATTCATTATTTCCATAGAGGCCATACAATTTTGATGAACTTAGACATGTTAAAAGTCTAATTGGCGGAGTAATGTATCCAGCCAATCAGTCTATGTTAGTAGTTAAAATATTAATCCTAAGATACAGTGCGGGTTAAAGTGTATAGCAATCTGCGGACTAACTGCCACTTGACACGCCATCGTCAAATAATTACGATCGTTGGACTGACCGCAGTACATGTATACAGTACATATAATCTCAATCAAAACACTAAATCAGAAACAAACTGGTCCACTAAATCACTAAATTTTAGACAACATTTAACATAACATGTTATATTTAACAGACTTCAAACAAAACTCAGTGTAAAACACTTTTAAGTAATTACTTAAAGGTAGTTTTTTTTTATTAACATTACTCTGGTAGCGGAAATCAATCAATTAACACATATGAAAATTACTTCGTAATATAACTTTGGTTTTCATGAATTGTGAAGTATGTGGCGTAAAAGAAGATGTGTAGCACCTATTAATGGAGTGTCTTCGGAGTGCAGCTATGAGAGCGCAAATGTACCAGTGTAAAGGTGTTGTACAGCTCGATGTGCGTCTGTTTCAGAGCATGTTGACTGCGCAAACATCAGACGCAGCCATCATGCTCTACCAGTCCATATATGGGCTGGTTCAATAAATTTGATGAGTAACTTAGGAGAGCGACCTATGGAACTGGCATAGACGTCAATCGACAAAAGTTCCGGAAAAAAAATAGATTAAAAAAAAATGATACTTGTCCGCGAATATCACACACTTCATCATCATTGGCATCAGCCTACAGAAGTCCACTGCGAGCTATATGGCCTGCCTATTGCCACTTCAACTTCGGTACCAAAGAGAACACCCCGTTTTTGAAGTAGATCGTTCTGATTGTTATGTAAAAATATCAGAACACATTAGAGACGGTAAATATCCGTCTAAGACGGCCCTGATGAAATACCCGTCAACTCGGATATTAACTTAGGTATTTATTTACTTGTAGAGCTGAACTAACCGTTTCAAGTCCATTGTTGACATCATGGTCAGATATTATTCTTTGTCACAGCCATACTTGTTTAAGTACACATAATTTGCGTATGAATGTTTTTCTTCACTCATCATCGGTCTGAAAGCAGGTCCTACCTAGTTAACTCGAAACTATATTGTCATGTAGATTTTCCTGCCCTTGATGAATGTAAATTTTTTCAGACATGCTTTGATCTTTATAATTTTTTAGATGACCTTCGTGGAAAATCTACCTGGCGTTTCTAGGCCGGCATAGATAGTATGAAAAACCATAACTTCTTCTTTTTAACTACGAAGAGGTAAATCGACCGGCCTCTAATGAATTTACCCTACTAGCACAAAGAGAGTTTAGTAGTAACGTATTTTCGACTAGATAGTAGGTTAATTGTCATGTCAATGTGTTCTCGTGCTGATGAGAATGCAGTAGGTAATGTCTGCGCGACCCGAATTACAGCGGATAAAATTTGTGAGCAAGACCGGGGCCACAGGTTATACAGTTGTGGTCATATAATTAAGAACGATTTGAAGTTCTAGAAGTTTTTTATTTAAATCGTATCATACACAGAGATGTGTACCTTCTGACAAGCAACTAGTTATATTATATAATAGTCACATTAATAGAGCAACCTGACTTAAGAATAAAGTATGAAATCGCTAACTATTTTTTGCACATTTTATTGATTTTATCAAAGTAACACATTCAAATGGTACTGAAACTGGACAAATAATTAAGAACGATTTATTTAACTGCTCGGGAATTGTTTTGTATGACACTTAGATTTAAAAAATCACAATATTATGTAGCACAGGAAACATAAAAATAAATTTAATAAATATTTAACTAAAATTAATAGTTAATAGCATATCCACGGCTTTTAATTACAGCTTTACACCGGCGAGGCATTGACTCTATTAATTTTTGACATTTCGCAAGAGAAATAGAGTTCCATTCTTCTAAAAAAACGTCATTATGCTCTCTTAAATTTCCACACTTTGTATTTGAAACCTTTTTCTTTACTTCAAACCACAGATTCTCTATTGGGTTTAGATCTGGACTGTTAGCAGGCCAGTCTAAGACAGAAACTAATTGCGCTGTAAGAAATTCCTTTACGTTGCGTGCAGTGTGCTTTGGATCATTGTCATGCTGGAATGTCCAAATGACCGGTAGAACGTCTTCAGCGTATGGTAACATTGTTTCTTCCAGTATATTTTTGTATTGGAACTGATCCATGTTACCTTCTATCAACTTTACAGGTCCTACACCATGTCCAGAAAAGCAACCCCAAATTTTCACATTTCCACCACCGTGCTTTAATGTAACTTTCGTGTACTTTGGGTCGAATGCTGTATTCGGGGGACGTCGTACATATCGTTTTCCATCAGAACATACTCTGTTTATTTTCGTCTCGTCAGAAAAAAGTAAATTTTTCCACTGTTGCACAGTCCAGTTTTCATACTTTCTCGCAAATGCAAGCCGGGCTTGCCTGTGGCAAAGTTTTAACATGGGTACCTTTCTTGCTATCCTACCGTGCAATTTTTCTTCTACCAAACGTCTTCGAATAGTGCGTGCTGAGATTGCTGAAGGGTTGTTTTCACCAAAATATTATTTTCTAAGCTCATTGGACCCTTTAAAAGGATTTTGTTTTGCCATACGAACGATGTTTCGGTCATCTCGAGGAGTTGTTTTTCTCTGTTTAGGTACACGTGGAACATTCGAAGTAGTTTGATACGTAGCAAAATGCTTTACAGCGTGGAAAACCATCGTTTTTGAACATTGCAGATGGTCGGCTATCTTTTTATAAGACCAATTCTTCCGGCAAAGTTTTATTATTACTTCCCTTGTAGATTTATCACAACTTTTATTTTTTCCCATTGTTTGTTCTAAAGAAGCAATCACCTTTAATCTTTTACAGCACGTAATGGCGCCAAAATTATACAAACAGTAACAAATCGACTGAGTGTTCTCTATTTAAATTTGAATAAAGGTATAAACTACTTAGCGTTCTTAATTACGTGACCAGCCAGTAATAAGGAATACTTTGTTCAAAAGTAGTGTAAAAAGTTTGCCTATTGATTTTTAGCCAATCATGTGTATCAATGAATACAGTGGTAATATGGAAATGTTTTACGATACCGAGAGAAATAAAAACAAATGCATACAATTAGTTTTGCATGTTAGTTGGAAAAAATCTTCCCTTTATATCAGCGTTCTTAATTATATGGCCACCACTGTATATTAGTTACTACGTAACCAGGGCCCCGATCGTCTTAAGACTGCGCTCCCGCCAGGCAGTAATCTTCATACAAAAAAAACGCCACGTGCCGCTCGTTAAAGCGGTTTTTATTGAGTATCTCGCGAAATATAGATAATTTTAAAAATACTCCTTTTTATTGTACTGATTTTATTTATCCAACTTTTGACCCAATAATCTGTACCATATTGACAAACAATCGAATCTAACCAAAAGTAAAAAAAAAAAAAAAAAAAACTAGAAAATTTTCTCCTATCTTGTTTCTGTCTGGATGATGATCCCTTTGTATTTTAATGTAGGTAGTATATAAAATTAATTAATTGCATATTTTAAATTTGGATATTGTACTTGATTTAGTCAGTTAAAAATCTAATCTAAGATTGGTAATTTTGCGTATTTTTGAACGGATCGAACGTTCGAACTTTACCTATACGCTGATTGGTAAATTTTGGTGGCGTCGCCACAGATTAAATAATTGTAACTCGCCATGGCGATTGAGGCCCGGATCACAAAATCACACTAATATCATAAAAGTCAAAGTTACGATGTATGGATGCTTGTTACTCAATCACGTCGAAACGGCTAAACTGATTTCAGTGAAATTTAGTACATAGTTTAATACCCTGGATTACCTATATAGGACACTTAAAAAAAGCCACACAAGTCACGCAAGAGAGTGCGAAAGGGGAAAAGCGGCGTCTCAAGTATGGATGGCTTATTTCCGCCGCACTGGAAACTTCGACAGGAGTTGCGCTTCTTTTATTGCCTATTTTATGATGAACCTCATTTAAATATTGCATGTGAACAAGGCAGCTTCGTTCATAACAAGTTCTAGATGAAGAATGTTTAAAACCGGTGATCATGATATTTTAAAAGGCTACTTTTTTTTCTCTTTTAGCTATATTTTGTTCATTTTCGCGTGTTACATGTTGCATGTTGTCTGCTGCGTCATAACAGCTGCGCCTTAAGTTAACATACCATTATATAAAAAAACGGGCCGCAACACGCTTAAAAGCTTTTTAAATTAAATTTAAAATAGGCAATTTTAGAAAACCTGTTTTATCGGTTTGTTTTCGATTTTATTGTATTGTTTTTTTTTCGACTTCATCTGCAGACTACAATTAATTCAAAAAAGTTTTAAAAGTTAGAGGTAACTTGGTTTTTATTTATCGATAAAATATTTTTGTTGTGCTTTGGTTAGGATTCAGCTATATCGGAATTATATATATAGTTGTATTTACGATTTAGAGCAGTTTGCTTTAGGCGCTGAGAACAGCCAAAATCTGTTATTATCTACCTCATTAAGGTGGGGTATAACACAAAATTACTAATTATAGATTAGATTTTCAAGTGACTAAATCAAGTACAATATTCAAATTAAAAATATGCATGGATACTACATTATAATACAGAGGGATCACCCAGACAGAAACACAATAGGTCAAAATTTTCTCGATAAAAAAATATCACAATGTTACCTCTAACTTTTGGCTAGATTCGATTGTTTGTCAATATGGTACAGATTATTCAGTAAAAAATTGGATAAATAAGACCAATACAATAAAACGGAGGGTTCACCCACGGGGTTTTTTAAAATCTATACTCGTACCTATACAGTGGTGGCCATATAATTAAGAACGCTGATATAAAGGGAAGATTTTTTCCAACTAAGATGCAAAACTAATTGTATGCATTTGTTTTGATTTCTCTCGGTATCGTAAAACATTTCCATATTACCACTGTATTCATTGATACACATGATTGGCTAAAAATCAATAGGCAAACTTTTTACACTACTTTTAAACAAAGTATTCCTTATTACTGGCTGGTCACGTAATTAAGAACGCTAAGTAGTTTATACCTTTATTCAAATTTCAATAGAGAACACTCAGTCGATTTGTTACTGTTTGTATAATTTTGGCGCCATTACGTGCTGTAAAAGATTAAAGGTGATTGCTTCTTTAGAAAAAACAATGGGAAAAAATAAAAGATGTGATAAATCTACAACGGAAGTAATAATAAAACTTCGCCGGAAGAATTGGTCTTATAAAAAGATAGCCGACCATCTGCAATGTTCAAAAACGATGGTTTTCCACGCTGTAAAGCATTTTGCTACGTATCAAACTACTTCGAATGTTCCACGTGTACCTAAACAGAGAAAAACAACTCCTCGAGGTGACCGAAACATCGTTCGTATGGCAAAACAAAATCCTTTTAAAGGGTCCAATGAGCTTAGAAAAGAATATTTTGGTGAAAACAACCCTTCAGCAATCTCAGCACGCACTATTCGAAGACGTTTGGTAGAAGAAAAATTGCACGGTAGGATAGCAAGAAAGGTACCCATGTTAAAACTTTGCCACAGGCAAGCCCGGCTTGCATTTGCGAGAAAGTATGAAAACTGGACTGTGCAACAGTGGAAAAATGTACTTTTTTCTGACGAGACGAAAATAAATAGAGTATGTTCTGATGGAAAACGATATGTACGACGTCCCCCGAATACAGCATTCGACCCAAAGTACACGAAAGTTACATTAAAGCACGGTGGTGGAAATGTGAAAATTTGGGGTTGCTTTTCTGGACATGGTGTAGGACCTGTTAAGTTGATAGAAGGTAACATGGATCAGTTCCAATACAAAAATATACTGGAAGAAACAATGTTACCATACGCTGAACACGTTCTACCGGTCATTTGGACATTCCAGCATGACAATGATCCAAAGCACACTGCACGCACCGTAAAGGAATTTCTTACAGCGCAATTAGTTTCTGTCTTAGACTGGCCTGCTAACAGTCCAGATCTAAACCCAATAGAGAATATGTGGTTTGAAGTAAAGAAAAAGGTTTCAAATACAAAGTGTGGAAATTTAAGAGAGCTGTATGACGTTTTTTTAGAAGAATGGAACTATATTTCTCTTGCGAAATGTCAAAAATTAATAGAGTCAATGCCTCGCCGGTGTAAAGCTGTAATTAAAAGCCGTGGATATGCTATTAACTATTAATTTTAGTTAAATATTTATTAAATTTCTTTTTATGTTTCCTGTGCTACATAATATTGTGATTTTTTAAATCTAAGTGTCATACAAAACAATTCCCGAGCAGTTAAATAAATCGTTCTTAATTATTTGTCCAGTTTCAGTACTATTTGAATGTGTTACTTTGATAAAATCAATAAAATGTGCAAAAAATAGTTAGCGATTTCATACTTTATTCTTAAGTCAGGTTGCTCTATTAATGTGACTATTATATAACATAACTATATAGTTGCTTCTCAGAAGGTACACATCTCTGTGTATGATACGATTTAAATAAAAAACTCCTAGAACTTCAAATCGTTCTTAATTATATGACCACAACTGTATATAAAACAAAGTCGTGTAACTAACACCACTTATAACTCAAGAACGGGTGAACCGATTTGGCTGAAAATTGGTGGGGAGGTAGCTTAGAACCAAAAGATTAACATAGGGGGGGGGGGGGGGGGGGGGTCACTGGGGGCTAACCGTGCGATGCCGGGGCGAGTCGCTAGTTATTTATATTTCAGGAGATATTCAAGAAAAACCGCTATTTCGAGCGGCGCGTGAAGTTTTTTTTGTATGAAGATTTCTGCCTGGCGGTGGCGCATCCTTAAAGTTCCGATGAGTTAGAAAGTGACTAATAACGCTGCGAAACGTAAAGTCAGCGAAAATCAATATTCAAGCAAATATTTGCTGAGTAATCGAAAATATAAATCTACGACAACGACCTCTACAGCACGTCGGGCGAGTAGCCGGCTGAGATGCTAGAAGTAGCGGGTTCAATTCCCGCTGTGGAATAAATGTTTGTATGATCTGCAAATGTTTGTTATGGGTCTGGGTGTTGTGGTACCATGGTACTTGTAGTTGCTGATACTCACGACACAGGGAATCCTAGTGTGGGATCAGGACTGTTTATGTGACTGTTGGGTGTTTTTTTATGTTATGTTAGTTGGCTCTTTAATTCTTCGATGTTTTATTTTGGACTCTTGGAAATATTATTATTATTTTTTTTTTTTTTTTTTAATGTGATGATTATGTATATTTTTCGCCACAATAACCTGTGTATAGATTTTGCTAAAGATACTTTATAAATGAAGTCCTTATATATTCCCCAATTCAAGTCAGGGAGTATTAAATTGACCCTCTGTCAAAAAAATACATCCATCCGAACTCAAAGTGGATCCGCCTTATGTTCATTATCCACAGTCGTAATATGCAAAGCATACATTAAGACATGAGTAATTGCGGTTAAAATATACATAAATACATAAATTTGAAATTCTTATAAGAAAATGCGTATAATTACGGCCAACTGGAATGGATCTTATTTATTCAAATCAAACTGGATTCTTTCATATTATTTTGTGACCCCATTTTGATAATATGACATGCATAATTAAGTATCATGCAAATGGTAGCGGCTCCCAAATTAAGAGACGAGGATTATTTTTGAAAAGGTTTTAAGTTTTTTTGTTCAATGTTCAAGGTTTTTTTGTTTAGGTTCGCCTGCGACGCAGGATGTTGCGGGTTTGATTCCCGCCTCGGAACAAATATTTGTACGATCTGCAGATATTTTTTCAGAATTAGCAAGGTGAAGTGGCAATAGGCAGGCCATATAGTTAGCAGAACTGTTAACTGAGGAATAAAGGTTCTCGAGTGGATGGCAAACAAAAACCGGACGAGTCAAAAGAGGAATAGGGGGGCCTTCCTCTTTTGACTCTTGAGTCGTCCGGTTTTTGCTTTTCGCTCGTTCCGGCTCGTTGAAACAAATACATTAAAGGAAGCAGGAAAACGGTGGATGGAGGCGGCTCGGGAACATTCGTGGCGTTCTAAAGGGGAGGCTTATGTCCAGCAGTGCACTTCTCTGAGCGAAAGATAATGATGATAATACTTACAGCGCCCCTAGCGAAATCTTCGAAGAACTAAGGGACGCTGCAAGTAAATGTATGGAAGGAAACGAAACTCGTACTAAGGCCTCAGAACGTTGCCAAAACGCAATGCAACATCGATGCAGTCGCAAAATAGCGAGCGCCGCGCCGATACAAAAAGTTGGTAGTGTGCATTTGGCCGGATAATACCAGAATTTTCCAAAAAAGCTCAGACGTACAATCAGCAGGACAAATTTCATACCCCACTCTGCATTTAAACATAGAAAAAGTCACGTCTATTTCCTACACTGGATGGTGCAACCCACGGTGAAAAGAGGCCCATTTGAGGCTCTACCTACCCTTTCGGGGAAAAGTATGTACGTAAGTAGTAAGAAAAAAATTGCCTGGAAAATTGCGCGTTTCGTTTTTGTACAATCTATAAATAAGCAGGGAGGGGGAGGGGGACGGAGGGGGGTGTAACCAATTCGTGCTGCTGACCATCCATAAAATAACTTTAAGCCCATAACTGATTTGTTTGTCCTTCACAACAAAAGGATACACGCATAGGCTCGCCCAATGGCAATCACGCAACGAGATCGTTCATTATTCTTAATTATATATTTTTTTAAACTAATTGTGAACCTCCTTCTTTTGTTGAAGGCGGTTCTAAAGACAATTTAATTTTGTAGCTTAAAAATTGGCATAGGTTTGGCATCCTTTTTCCTGTAATTTTTGAGAAAAAAAAACAGCTAATTTATATGCAGAGGCCATTGGCCGGTTTATTCAAATATCGTTCATTATAAAAACAATAGACAAAGAAGAATTGAGAGCTAAAGTTTTCTAAAGCAGTCTAGTTTACTCCAAAGAGTCTGTTCTTTTACAAGCCTTTAACAAACACATGTGATCGAAAACGATTATCATTTTATTAGAAACGTCCCATCGTTAACGACAAAATCTAAAATAACAGGTTTCACAAATAACTGTTATTCATTAATTGAAAACACTCAAATGAGACAGGGCATCAGCAGCAAATTGAAACATTTTACTTTGATAGCCAATCGGCAGAGCTGTTTAAATGGAAATTTTCCTCCATTACTCGAAGCACTGATAAGTTTCAATACAGAAATGTTAAAAGCACCATAATATAGGCCTATAGCTAGTTATATTGTCATTTCCTTTCGTTCCCCTTTCCCGCCCTGAGCCATTTATTTCAGAAGGAACAATTGCGTAGAAGGGCTGGAAGCTTGTACAATCATCAATCTGTATTTTCATAATGCTTTACACTCGACACCAGACGCCATAGTCCGAGTTTTGACAAGAAATGGACACGGACGCACGGTGAAATCCGTGTAGTGTAGGTACACCACACACCCGTGTAGTTGCTTGTTCAAATTGCAGAATTGAGGGGCAAACCAGTTTACATTTCTGTCAGTTTCTTACAGGTGGGGTAATGGCGCAATTCCATGGAACTCCACTGAACATCGTTAAAACTTAACATTTGACATTTATAGCCCAGTCTGGACACTTTTCTGTCAGTTTCGTATTGTGTAACTACTTGACAGCGGCAAATTTGTGACGTCCAACTATGAGCCAGTTTCAAGCCCAGTGATTAGTGTCATTCGTACCAAAACCAAAGCTCAGTCTGACGTCACTGGACATCGAAAAAATCCTTCGGCAATTCCTCGAGATGGTAGTCTGGCACTAGTGTTCGATTTGAGTACTCTGACAGTAGGTTTTGAATTACGCAATAAAGGGGCGGAACGCGCTTGTCATCGCAATTTATTGTTAGAGCAATGCTACTTTTTTGTATTTGTATGTAATTAAATTAAGGGATTATCAACAATAAATCAAAATTATATTCATTAAGGAACTAACTTTATTTTGATGTAGTGTTTTGTTTGGAATAACGCTTTATTCATCAAAATAAATCGTACTGCCGGTATAATTCGTGGAAATAGGCAGTAGTTTTTTGTATTCCTTAATATTATTAATAATCGATATTCTAGTCTATTATGTGTCAGCAAGAATATTTGCCTAATATCATATATAGGTTTTTTTTTTAGTCAATTTGATGACTTTTAGTAAAGGAAATAGGACTCAAAAGTTTAGTTGTTTTTGATTTTCAGTAAAACTAGGTGCGGGAGAATGATAAAGAAAGAAACGAAACAAATAAAGTAGTGTTTGCAAATGTGGTGTCTGCAATATAATAGATTTTTCTATTTTTCGAGGGTTATATTATATTTATATTTTATATTTATTTATTAGAGTCACCAACATAGTATACACCGAAAAAAGTAAATACACACAAGATAGATAAGTTATACATGCCAAGTGCTACCACAATTATAGTTGACTAACAACATGCTATTAATAATAAAGAGCGAGAACAGATTAAAAAATTAAAAATAAAACATTATCACAAATTAATTAAAAAACACAACATGTCCTACAAATTGAAATTAAAATTTAACAAAAACAAACATACATATAAAACCTTAATTTTAAGTGAAAACATTACTTAGCGAGATTTTTCCTAAAATTGGGTAAGCTTCCGTAGAACAAATCAACGCCTTCGACCTTAGACACGCAGTTATACTGGCGAACCATCCTGTTCAAAGGAGCATTAAGCCCAAGATTGGTCTTGCAACAATCGGCCTGAAAAACCTTAAAGCTAGACGCTCTGGGCAGCCTTGATGGAGCAGAAAAGCGAAGAGAAGCCAGCCAGGTTAGGTTCCATTAGCCTCATGCTCCACTGTATCGGAAAAAAGGCTTGTATCTATGAGTATATCTTACTGTCATTTTATGTTACAATATTGAAATGATTAAATTTCAGGCAAATATTCAAACAATTTTTTTACAGCTAATAGTAATACTAATAGCAAGTAATGCTTTCCACATTCAATAAATCGAGGATATTTATAACCCAAAATTGAACTTTATCTCTTCCGAATAAGGATCGATAAATTCTCGTTGTTCCATTTAAATGAGGAATGCAAATATGGACCCATTAGTGATGCTCCATATGGTGTAAGTACATACTATGGCAATCGATCGTTCAAGCAACATTCTTTTATCACGTTCCTCGTAAATGGAACCCACTTTAGAAGATACACACGTAGTAGGAATCTACATAGTAAATTACACGGTAACCACGCGGTGTAGCTCTTTTTGTGGATAATGACTTGATACTATGGATCCAGTTATAGAAAACTGCTCCCAACAAGAAAGGCTTGAGTTTTGTTGAGTTGGCGATTCCGATTTAGTCGAAGTAGAACCGTATTCTGTGTTTTATATCCATAAAATGTACATATAGACATTGCGAAGAACATGTTTTCCTTGGCATAAGTCTATTTATCTTTATCACAGAACCAGTATAAATTATATTCAAATAGGTTCCTACTTTGTGTTATGTGTAGTCAAATGACATTGAAGAGACAAGTTAATCGATAGGCAAAAGAATGAAACCACATGACTGACATTTTCTTTAGAGTGTGAGGCCGCAGCCTATTAAAGCTAATTTGATGCTATTTAAGTAGTTTCTTTAGGTCGTGGGTCAGGCAGATGCAATGAGACCATTCACACATGTCATGTTCTCTTTATATGAGAGCCACTTAAAGATACTATAAGCCAAACCAAGATTAAAATCTGGCCAGGCGGTCGCATTCGCTAAATTAGTTAAATGTAAGTAATCTTTATTATACACAAAGATTACTAAAACTAATACAAGTAGGTATTAACAAAATTTCAAAAATACAAATGCTACCGTTGGGCTAGCTAAAGACCGTTGCAAACGATCTAAAGATAGCCTGATGGATCTACCACGCTGAATGACAATACTGATGCGTTGAACCAAAACAGTAAATTGAATAAATTGTATGTACAATATGAGTGGGATTTTACAGTAAACCATTTATTTATTTCTAATATATAATATATATAATATATAAATATTTCTATAAATAAATATATTATTATTATTATTGAATATTATTATATTTAATTGATTATTCCAAGGGTAACGATTTTTTTAATCGTTATGAAACAAAATTTGATCAAGTACACTTTGCAGCTAACGAAAATTAATAGTAAATGGTTGTAGTCCAGTGTGAAATCATTTTTGAAGACGATGCGATAAGCTGTTATACAAGGAGTGTACCACCAGGGCGTTTGAGCCCTTTTATACGACAACGAAATAAGCTCATATTTTGGATTTGGATAGAATCTTATAACACAGCTATTAGTGTGCTGCTCATGAGTACAACATTTCATGGAGTTAATATCTAAATAGGATCGAACTTTGTTAGCGTACAAGACGCCCAAGCGCCCCAGCGGTACATTCCTCTTAAAAGTTCGAGAATGTAAAACAGATTATCGAAACGTCTTAAAAAAACACACTGGACCTAATCATTTACTGTTAATTTCCGTTAACTCCAAAGTATTCACACTACTCAATTTTTTTTATGCCTGCACGATTTTTATATACACAACTTTCTCAAATATCTGCAATTCTATAGCCGGGCGAGTTCAGTTTTGCACTGAAGCCCATTTCTCTTATATATTTTATAACCACACTGCAAGTTGACCGAAACGAGATTGTATTGTAAATTGACTGAAAAATTGGTATTCTGCTCCCTCATAACAACAATATAATCTACTTTCGGTTCTTGCGACCATATTTAGAGCAGGATAGTGCTATATAATAATTGTAATGAGTGAAAGAGAGCATTCTCAGAACTTTGAAACATTCAAGTTACAGTCACATTTCGATATAATCACATTCCGCGTTGTATTGTCAGGTGAGCAGAATACCATTTTTGACGTTTGTGACATCGACAATAGATCGTATCATGATCCGAACTTTAATTTGACTATTTAATATTACGAGAATTGGTCTTCAGGTTCGGTGCACGCACGTCACGAGATATTATGCGCACGAGACTAATTCATTTACTTGGGGACGATTTCCTAAGAGCGATCGAGCGTGGCCGATTGAATTTGATCGAAAATAATAACCTGCGATATGAATAGTATTTATTAAATAATGAATAAAAATTATTGAATAATGTACTTACTACTGCACTGCCAAAAATATCTTATAAATATCTCCTTTATTTCTGTAGTTTAATAGCAAAATTGTGCTACTAAACGAATTTGAATTTTGCGTTAGACTTAGAGCGTTCGAAGGTGTCATGGCGTCTGCTTGTGACGTCACGAGATTTACACAAAGTGAAGTTAGCGAAGTAACTATTATTTAATCTGTGCCAGCGATGCCGGGTTCACGTTTGGTACTGCGATGTCGTCAGGACTGTGACTGGGATCTGATTGGCGTTTCATAAGATGGCAGATATAGGTAGCAGTTTTTAGTATATTATTTAAGTAGTTCCTTTTTGTCCCGTAATCTGTCCCATTCCGGGACAGACAAAAATTTACAATTCCTGTTTGTCCGCGTTTACTTCGATCAAGAAAGCCAGATTATCAAATGTTGCTTTGATTATGAAATTAAGGAAACATTTTGGATTTATGTATTTTTTCATTTTTAAATCAATAATTTATCTGGTTTTTTGTTAGTCATCAGAGGTGGAAAGAACAGTTTAAAAAAACACTGTTTTTAAATAAGAAACAAAAAGAAAAACATGTTTTTGTGATAATACATCGAGCTAAATTTGTTTATATGGAGACGGCTCCAGCGTGCTAGCGGTACAATCTTTTTGAAATGTAGTACGGTAGTAGGTATTATTTTTTATCAATATGGTTTAAAACTTACTTGGAAATCTAAAAATATACTTAGGTACTACAATAATCATTGAAAATAGTCTATATTTTTTATGTGATTATGTCTTAATTGAACTTATTATAAGTTTTAAGCCATTTGGAAATTTTTAAAGGGTCGGCAACGGGCGTGTGATGCCTCTGGTATTGCAGGCGTTCATAGGCTACGGTAACCGCTTACCAACACGTGGGCCGTAAGATTGTTTGCTACCTTGGTAGTATAAAAAAAAAAAAAAACAATTCATACTCACACAATACCGTTTATAATGTACGTCAGCGGAACGACTGTGTGATAAGCATAATGTTACGCAAGCAATGTTCTAATCTGAAGTTTAATGCATGGAAAACTAAAATTAGCAAGGCGACACACATGTGGAATTATAATGTAGCAAGCAAGGCATGAATTCTGAACTTTTAGAACGTTCAATGTTTTATTAATTTAGATAGCCGAAAAGAATGGCTAAAAACAAAAATATGTAGTTTTCACATCGTATAATTAACTAATTAAGATAGTGAATTCGAAAACAATGAGAAAAATAGAAAAACCCCAAGGTCTGACATCGTTTACATCGTGTTAGGTCGTCTTAATGCGGGTTGGGAAAAGGAATTCACCTAAGTGTGTCAGGGGAATGAGGAGAGTTTCATTTAAGCCCTTGAACCAGTTAATATCGAGATGAAAACGACAAAATCAATTTTAGTAGTAGTAGAGCATTTTTGTGAAAGAGTTCGTCCAGGGAAGTACTACCACTATACCTATTTCTGCCACAAAGTAGTAGTGCTCGCATTGCTGTGTTCCGGTTTGAAGGGTAAGGGTGCCGGTGAAATTACAGGCACATGAGACTTTTCATCTCTATGTCTCAGGGTGTCAGGCGGAGTGCAATGCCACATAGGGTGCGTCCTAGGTGGACGTAACCTGTGTGGTAATGCACTGTTCAATAGGCAGAGGGTATCACTTAACATCAGGTGGGCCATCTGCTTGACCCGTCATTGAAAGAAGAATAAAAAAAAAAAAAAAACATGAAGCTGGCTGAAATTGACTCTGTAGCGTGATTTTAATGATCAGGCTCCTCGAAGGAGGCTCCGTGTAAAATTAAGCTAAAACAAAGGCTGATGACAAGAAAATACGTGCCGTAAAACAGTCATTCACCAATGATTTTCTAGGTCTCTGTCATTTAAATATGTTATACAGGTTGTTATTGTTATACAACAATACAAGGTGAGTTATACAAATGATAAGTATCATAATCTCTAGAAAACCAATGAGTCTTGACGGAGAATCAACAAAAGATTAACTATGCGAAATGCCATGAAATTGTAGACGAACATCTTCAATTATGTTCCAGCACTTCACACAGAAGATCGGTGAAACTATAGAAATATGATGTAAGAGAAGTGTTATCCGGGCTGTTTTATATTGAAACAGAGTTCAACATTTTTGCTTCACTACTTTTTACATTTACAAACTTAAACACTTGAATAATTTTACTTAGGTGTATTATGTAAGGTTTTTAAGGTACAATATTATAATTAATTGTGTAAAGTATATTATGTATGAAATAAAAAAAATGTGATTCTATGTGTTCTGTATTTTATCTATTGAATTAGATTTTTGCAAGGTATCATGGCACAAGACGGCATAAAGACGAAGAAATTGCGGCTTCAAGCTGTTTTTTCCCGTTTTTAGCTGTTTTCTCCTCGTTAAATAGAGGTAGTGAAAAATAACCGAAAAGTCACCACGTATATTTGACATTTTATCATCTATTTCTAGGTTAGATTAAGTGATTTAACGTCGGTTATTGTAATACTTAACAATAAACTCCCAAGACTGGAGTGAAAAAAAAACATGCGAGCCTTGCAGTAGTCGCATATGATGTGTAACATCTGGTGTCTCACCTCCTTGGTAATAAGCAACATGGCTGATAGTACTGACCTCTTGGAAAAATGCGCGTGTCCCTGTTACACACTTTCGTCCCTTTTCACGAAGTCACTCCCACAGAGACAGATTGCAGGAAAGCGAGAGCAAAGATAATACACATCAAAAATATGAGCAATTTGCTCATAATCTGGCGACATGCGCCACGCCTCCTTACAAATTGTCCTATTCTTGAGATAACTATGGGTGAAACAACCAGTCAACGTTCCCAAGGTGCCAATAACCTAATAAACATCGATTACCTCTCGTTAGTGACCTCATTGTTTTTATAAACAGCAAACATTCGTGTTTTTCCGTCACCGTGAGAAGAATAGCCGTTTGTTCGATAGTTTTTTTTTCTCTTGCCCATTATTCGGCATGTGTAGGTAGGTAAGGTACTATGCCTATGGTCGGTTGTTTTGACGATAGTTTGTAAATAATTTTCTTGATTTGTAACTCGTGTATTTTAATTTCAAACGCTATATTTTTGAATTCTATAAATCCCCTATTCGTTTTACTTATTTTAATTTTTGTCAGAGCGAAGCGAGGTCTCAGGTCAGGGTCTATAATTGCAGGACGCAGCGTTTGCATGTATGTATGTATGTATGTGTATTTTTCCGACGGTAACTGCAGAACCGTTGATCCATCTTGATGAAACTTGGTAGGTTACGTGAATATAATTTGTAAGTTCAAACATGAGCGTAGTTAATCTGAGGAAATCAAGGCTGAGATGGTACGGGCTTGTTATGCGTAGACCAGGAGACCACGTCGTGAAAAAGTGCCTTTCCATTGCCACTAAAAAGAGGGGAAGTGGTAGACCTCAGACCACGTGGTTGACAAATGTCCACGACATGAACATACTTGGCCTAACCAAAGACGACGCGAACCAGCGAAATACATGGCGTCACATGATTAGGAAATCCGACCCCGAGTAACGGGAATGAGCGAGGACAAAGAAGAAGAAGAAGAAGAACATGAGCGTAGCTGGTGCAGAGGTTTTTGAGCTACGTGGAATACGAACCCCCACGCGTGGTCACGTTCCGGGTGAAGTACTAGTTAAATCAATAATTTCACTGTTTTCTTGATACTGTCGTCATACCTATTAAAAATAATCATAATCCCCTTGTAATTTCTTTGAATGATAACAAACTGATGACGTTTCGTGAGTTATCAAGAGTTCTAGGTATTGTAAAGGTGAACAACACAACATGATAACGAGGCAGATGAGAATTGGCGACACGTCATTTTGTTTATTGAGTTAAGACGCTGACAAGAGGCTTCTGTGAAACGTATTTTTAGCAGTATATACAGCAGTTTATGACAGAAAAAATAAAAATAATCTTCATCATTGGCCCAAGGGCATACAAGAGCCCAAAACAGGAATTCGAGACATTTCCTCGATAAAAAAAAAACATGAACAAACCTTTAAAATGCGCTTCTGACGTAAATATCCCAATTACTTATCAACAATATGTTGATAAAATGAATAAGAGTAACAAAGCTAGCCAAGTTATTTATATTATCGATTACGCAGAAATAATTTGTTTTATTACTGTTTTTCGTCATTTTTCGTTTCTTACCTGAACTTTAATGAGTTATATAGTGGCATAGTTTGACTTTTATCAGCGTCTTAAGTAATAGTTTCATTCCATGATATCTAAATTGCTGTTTGGTGTTTGATAAGAGTCGCAGATGACATTACTAATACACAAAATAAATAAAAAATAAAAGCAATATCTTCTACTTTATCAGCCGGCACACGTCCACAGCTGAACGAAGCCTCCCCCATACAATAGGGGGGATTTGTAATAATTACTACGCTTGGCAGGACGATTAGTGACTGCAATAGATGGGTGCTCCTGTCTAAGTTCTAGTCCTAAGTCTCTAAGTCGCCTTTAAGCACATCCACGAGAGGTTTTGGAGGAGTCCTATTCTCCGGCTGAGACAACCACGGCCATTCTTATCACGAAGCTTAAAATTGCAGAACTCCCCAGTGTATATGACGCATTTGAACCTATATAGAGAACCAAAACTGAACGCACCACTTTTTCAAGAAGTCAAAATATTCCTTATTCCGTAAGTGCAAGGACCATTTTTAAACGTCCAGCTTTGATCAAGTGCCAAGTATAAAGCAGTGGAGGGGCATTTAGTTTTAGATTGGTTTATCCCTAAAAAGGTTCTGGCTAAAATGATAGCGAAATCTTTTTCTACCCTGTCATTTTAAAAATAAAATGCCCTATTATTTAGGGACAAGTGGAGGAATTAGGGGGAGACCTTTGCCCAGCAGTGGGACAATATAGGTTAAGAAAAAAAAAAAAAAAAACGACATTTTCCAATGCTATAGCTTTTTGCTGAAAAACATAAGCAGAGTTCCAGGTGTAAAACCCAAAGTTCGAAAATATTATCAGTCCGTTCACTAACTAATCAGGTCTTACTTCGGCCATTGCACCTCAGTTTCAAAGCCGTCTTTATTGCCTACGGTCTACACTTTCAAAGCGGACTGTAAAAAATACAGCCTCGTAAAACATTTTTCATTACCTTAGTACAGTCGCACTCAGAACTAGCTAAGCAACTCGGGTTTGCAACACATGCACATGCAAAATTTTCATTAGCATTTTATATCATCATCTACAGAAGTCACAGCTGGACATAGGCCTCACCCATGCCGCGACGAACGGTTCAAGCCGCCTCCGGTCACTGACTTCCTGTGACTTTTAAAATGTCATAGATCCATCGAGAATACTTTCTTCACTGCGTCGTCCGGTAGTGGCCTTTCGAGATCCTTTATCCCGAGTGATTAACAACATGAGTACAAATTATAACCTAAGTATCCATAGGCGTTCAGACTATCAAAAAGAAGTTAATAAACAATACAAACCATCTGTATATTGTACATACATGAAATTTTGTAATTGAGGGAAACAATAACATAGGATACTAAGCAGCCAGTATTAAAAAACCGGCCAAGTGCGAGGCGGACTCGGGGACATCGGGAATAAACCGGGCACGAAGGGTTCCGTACCATTATCTATAAAAACGGCAAAAAAAACACGTTTGTTGTATGGGAGCCCCCTTAAATATTTATTTTATACTGTTTTTTAGTATTTGTTGTTATAGCGGCAACAGAAATACATTATCTGTGAAAATTTCAACTGTCCAACTATCACGGTCCATGAGATAAAGCGTGGTGACAGACGGACAGACGGACAGCGGAGTCTTAGTAATAGGATCCCGTTTTACCCTTTGGGTACGGAACCCTAAAAACACTCTTTCTAGTATGGGAATCATAGCGTTATCAACTGAGTTGCTAAGCTGCTTTTGATGGCGATTGTACCTCGAACAACCCCATTCATCACGTCTCCTCATTATGACCGCTTTTCCCTGTAACAGAAGTGGGTCATTCACGTAACCTAAGGCAATTATTTCCTGAAGCTAATCTCTATGTAGGCAGTACCTATGAATGATCTGTGGTCGTGCCTTTAGCAAGTAATAAGTAATAACTAATAGAAGTGAAACTCCAAGTGGCATGTACTCGAACAACCCCATTCATAGCAGTCTCCTTATTATAACCACTTTTCCTGTCACTGAAGTGGGTCATTGGCGTAACCTAAGCAACAAGTATAGTATTATTTGATCTGTGCCTAAGCTAATCTCTATGTACGCAGTACCATCTATGACTGGTCTGTAAAAGAAGTAAAACTCCTGGGGGGTCTTAATTCTGATCTGAATGTTCTTGATTTAAACTGCCAATGCTTGACAAATCTACAGACAAGTCTGTCTTTTAAAAGTCACCAGACAAACGAATGATAAAATCATTTTTGTAAAATATTTGATGTATAGCTCATATTGGTTAAAAAACGGGCACAATACTGACTGGCACGTCGTCACGATCACGATGCTGCGCAGAGCGGCTTTGTAAATGATTTATTTTTATTTATTAATTCGTTTACAAAACGTCAACTCGACTAGGTTATCAGATACAAAAATGAGTTTTCCAGACAAAATCTCTGACTTTTCACTGACATTTCCTGATTTTTGTTTACAGAGGATATACAAATCATTATTATTAGATATAACTCAGCTTAATACAAATAAATTATTATTCTTAGTTAGTAAAATTGCTGAAATATTATAATTTCTTAGTAGTTTCAATTATTCTCTAATTTTCTAATTTTTCCTGTTTTCCTGACAGAAAGCCAAAATTCCTGACATGTCAGGAAAAATCCTGACATCTGGTAACCCTATTTAAGACCCTTGTTTCACAATGTACAATGTAATTTGTCATGTAGTTTCGTATTTAAGCGCTATCGTTTAATCTATTTACCGTAGTATTTGTTATTTCTTCTGTGGCAGTGTTCTGGTTATCGGGTGTGCGGTAACATTCACGCATGCATAGCATACAATTGTACAATGCCGGCTCGACTTGGACGTGTTTCGCATTTGCATACGTATTAGGTACCTAAGGTTTCCTGTCAAACCAGTTATTTCAAAACATGAATGTTATTTTAATCAAATGTTTTTGGATTTTATATCCTGTACCAATCCCATATTTTTGATATAACATAACATAACGCCTCAAAATGCACTACATAGTCCGGATCCCACACTAGGATCCCTGTGTAGTGGGTATCAGCAACTACGAGTACCATGGAACCACAACACCCAGACCCGGAACAAATATTTGCAGACCATACAAAGATTTGTCCCGCAACAGGAATCGCACACGTAACCTCTTGCACTTCAGCCGGCTACTCGCCCGCCATGCAACAGAAGTCGTCATAGAATTGGTTTTGAATGTTCGTCTTACTTGAAAACATTTTAAAATTAACGATTTTAGGTTTTAGTTTAAGTTTAATTCAGATTTAAATATTAAACCGTATTTAGATTGAATTAAAGAACTCGACTTAAGTAGCTTACATACAACTTTTTAATGATGCTGTTACCATAACTTCACTTAATGATTTGCCACGTATAAACAGATGTTACGCATTACAGTAGAAACTCTGTGATCGTGTAAATTCATTCAAGATTTAATACAAAAAAACAATAAAATTAGTCAGCTCTTTGTATTGACGTATGTATGCATGATGCATTCATTCGAAACACAACTTGATTAGTTACGTACGTATGTACTAATCTTAGAATGCACGCATGAAGGCATGATTCTAATGTGTGCGTACGAATTATATTACTTTGATAATTTCTACAAAATAAAGTCATTTCGTAGCCTATTTTACTCATGCACATACAGAGGCAGACAGCCAAATTCCTTCACTATATAACTCAGTAAAGTTCTGGTATGACAGAATAGCGCTAGCGTGCCGAAAAGTTAACGAAAATCACGAAAGAATAATGTAAAGATTTATTTGCTGCGTAATCGAAAATATTATGCCCACTAAAATAATATTCGTTGTTACTCTTATTAATTTTATCAATGTACGTTGATATTGTATATTTACGTTATAAGTTCATTGAAGAGTAGATCGATGTGGCCGGCGATGGAGCAAAAGGTCTAGAAGGCACCTGTTCACTTTTGCTTTGAAGAGACCCATAATAAAGTTTTCATGAAAGACAGACGACGGTGGTAATCCACTCCTTAGCAGTTTGCATTATAAAGGTAGAACCGAACGATTAGTACAAATAGAGGGTATACTAATGAGGTGAGGATAGCTGAGCCGTGCGTCTGCTCGTCCTAGGATGAAAAGGAGATGGTGGGATCAGATCGTGAAGTTCCTGGGTGAATTTCCCGAAATGTTACCTATAGAAGATCGAAAGCCATGCAACTATTCCGTGGTATAATGGACATGGGAATGCATAGTAAATAGCAAAAGTAAACTTAAAAAGTTACAGCTATTCTTGTATTTTCGAGTGTACGGGTGATATGCGTTGTTAATGGATTTCAAGAAACAGGTTGAATTAATTGCAAAGGCAGCAGGTTTTAATTGCTTTTGGGCGAAATATCGAACCTGTAAAGTTGTCAGGCCAGAATATTAAACTGCAGAAGGTTAATTACGCGTTCTACAAATTACGTACACATTCAAGTCAATGCGGTTTACACATTATAGCAATATTACAAAAAAAAAACAAGAGCAAAGAACCGAATCTCTTTGTTTCACCACCTCGACGAAATTATCAGCCGGATTACGGATAAAAAAATATAATGAAATATTATGACACCTTGATTTTATGAAGATCTGACTAGTATTTTTAAAATTATTTAGAAACTTAGTTCTTAAGTTTCATATGACTTTAGTATCGATTTAATTTAAAAACGACTAAACGGATCTTTACAAAATTTTGAAGATAATGATCTAATCGGATAAGAAAAATGGTGTAGTGACGAAAGAACCCTAACCCGACTTAGCAAGATGTGTCATTCTCTAGATTACTGAAAAAATGGACCAGTTTTTTTAAAAGAGAGTTTTAGCGTTCTTCAGACAATAAATCGACAATGTGTACGAGGGACTTTAATACAGCAAGCCAACTAAATTAACTGATAAGTCGTTCCGTATGCCACTCGCACCCGCACTCACTGTGATTGATTTAGTGCCTACAAAGTGTGGAAGTTCCAGTTCTACATGCAAGTATTTATTATTATTTATTGTATTGTTTGGCCTGTTTGCCTAGACATTACCATGGAAACGACGATCAAAACACTGATTGGAATTTAAATACCACTCAGGGCAAATCACGCGGTCTGCATTACTCTTATTGTGACGTTGAAACAATCAATAGTTGAGATACTTACCTACTATCATTACTACATGATTGATCGTTTCTTTCTATGTGTATCTAGATACTTCGAGATCTATCTATGAAATTGTAGTGGCCATTATACGTAGCCGAGACTAAAAAGGCAAATATAGCGTTAACTACCCACAAACAGACTATTAGTACCTCAACAACCAAAGCGATAAAAACGGCAGCCATCACACCAGATCATCACCGGATAAGATTGTACCTACCTAATTTAAAAGCTGCCTAAAAATATTACGGATCATACACCGGATCACGCTCACCGGATCATTCAGTTAAAATCTATTTCATAATCAGGTACCTATAAGAAGTTATATCGATTTGAGTGAAGTTGGTAATGTTAGTTGTAAAGCTCTTTCTGATTGCTAGTAAGTATATATACTCACATAGTTTCAACACACCTTCATTCATGATCATGTCTGGCTGACGATAACGGCAATACCTGAGGGCCTAGTATACCAGGGTTGTCTCAGTTTTGCATTCGGTATCCCGACTATCCAATTGCGAGTCGATATTTGTTTTTATGTTTGGTTTTAATGAGCTTCTCAACAAGTCCGCTAGGGGTGCTTATCATTTTCTACATAAAAAAAATAATTTCAAATCGCTATTCGGTTTTCGTTATTCCGAGTGGTTCCATATTACAAACCTGTACTAAACTTTCTGGCAAGGTAGTGGTCCTATATCTACCTACTTACTGAAACAAACAGTTTGGAGCAGTTGAGCTACCTTTAGATTGTTTGCAGAAAGCTCAACTATATCATTTGTCTTTTTTAAATTTTGTACATATCTACTTGTATTATTCTTTCTGTAAATTAATTTACTTAACAGATAGCTAGATTCCGGATATACGGGTACCCGGAACTCGAGAGCGTCGATGTGATGGCTACCATATTGCAAAAGCTAAGTTTTCGGCTAGGAAGTAGCGTGAGGTAGACTTACCGAGCGTTTGAAAGTAACACTTTTTCTCGTCTTTGTTCTGGTAACTTCCGCTATGCCTGTGACCTTAAGTTGGACGTGAAACCAACAAACGTGAGAAATAGAATAATGTAATTCATATTGGATTACTTATGGTCTGCGGCAAGCTACAAGGGTGTCAAGGTAATGCGACGAGTATGCACTGTATGAAACTGTATTGCAGTATTTGAGATTAAGATGCAACTGGAAGCAAGCCACGGTAATCAATATTTTATATAAAATGGTAGTGTGACTGACTGACTGACTATATCAACGCACAGTGTCGTCCCGCCCACCCGTCCACAGGCACAGGGTGGCCAAGCCCCGTCACATGAGACGAGAGGGCGAAACGAGACTGGTTTGTATTGATTACTCTTGACACAATCTATACCTGGGTCTAAGTCCGAGAAGAATCTTCAATAACTGTTAAGTTTGCTTCGCTGTTATCTGTTGTAGTTCTTAGTGGTTTGCGCCATCGTTCAGCTCGCCATCTGTATAGTTAAAATTAAATTGATTCCAACCGTCATACTAATAATTTGTTAAGTAGAAGTTTCTGGTGTCTTAGGTGTGTATTAACAGCTGAACTGTTAAGCGTGGAATAGGAAACCGCAGCTACGTCTGCCAATTAACCTTCCACTAAGTATCCATGCTCAACACAGATATTGTCTCTCGTAGTAGGTACATCACCTATACTTATGAAAGGGAAATTGCGGTATGTTCCGCCAATTAATCTTTCACTAGGACTTCGTATTGAATTACCGAAGTTCCTCTACCTCTAGCTATGGCCTTTCACGAGGACTTCGTATTGAATTACCGAAGTTTCTCTGCCCCTAGCTATGGCAAACCATGGTCTTTACCACTGGCCACATTCATTCGTTAGGACTTCGTATTGAATTACCGAAGTTCCTCTACTATGTAACTGACTCTAAGAGCATCAGAAACCTTTACTACAGCAGGATAATTAGTTCCTATAAAGATCTAACAAAGATCTAGAATTCGAGGTATTTCAGGTTAGGAATCACTATAGTACTGTTATCTAGCACTACCACTTAGCTTTATATTTCTCCCAGATGAGATGCCTTAGGTCGCCGCAACACCGAAACACCAACCACTTTATGACTATTGCACTTAATATGAAATTTAGATAAGTTACGATTAAACGTTTTACTCAATTATCAGTCTACCGCCAAAAATAAATTATATACTTTGTCTATGGTGATCTTTCTATGGGTTCGGTGTTGCCAACGGGTCAACTCATTCTGTTATGTCTCATCAATTACACGTTTCGCTATATTAATAATTATTTGACTCATTTACCTATTTATTTCGCGAGCTACACGTCGCGACACTCCCGCCCGAACAACTTATAACAGGGTAAGCATGTTGCGCGTCCACTCTGCAATTTTCTCCAGAGCTCTGGTGGCCGCGCCTCTTCTTTGCTTGACTTCGTTGTTTACTTGAACTGACTTCTCGGGTTCATTTTCTTTCTGACTCAATATGTTTTCTCTGTCCGTGCTCTCTGATACGTTATCCATGTCTTCTAGCATACTGTTTTCCTTTGTTATTATCGACTCTCTATTTTCTTTCTCTTTTTCTAAACTATTTGATATAGTATCTTCCGAATCTATGACTTCCACTTCCATGGGCATCAATTCGTGTATAGTTATATTCGGTGGTACCTCATTTCCTCTTTCTAATGCATACCTGTCGTATTCAATGTCTACATTGTCCTCCATTTCCAATGGATATAAATGAGTTAAAGATCTTACGAACTCCTTACTTCCAACTTTTACCTTTGCAACTCTGCAAAGTCCGTCAGAACTTTTGACCAATGAAGTAATTTTTCCGACTTTCCATTCTTCTCGATTTTTACAATCTCCTTTTATCTGCACGATTTGACCTATTTTCGGAATAACTTTCGCCGTAACCTTAGGTTCTTTGACGGAATGTCTATATCTTTCACGGAGACTTTGAAGGTATCTATTCGTGAACATGTTCTTAAATTCCTCGAGGATAATTAAACCTCTTTTCCAAGCTTTGATGAGATCTGCTTTTGTTGTAGTGCCTTGCACTAAAAAGTCTTCAGTGGAACCTTCCATTGTTATGCATTTTCCCATAGTTAAGAAATCAGAAGGTTTCAGTATATCCACCAACTCAGAATCGACACAAGTTAGTGGTCTTGTATTGACTGTTGCCTCAATTTCCTTTACTAACGTGACTAATTGACTATCGGTCAGCATGTGTTTCTCTAATGTTCTTCTCATACAATTCTTTACGATTCCAATTAGTCGTTCATAAAATCCTCCAAACCAGGGGGCTAGTTGGGGTATGAACCTCCAACGAATTTCGTGTTTGATACAGTAGGAACTTGCGAGTATTTCTGACATTAGCTTAAAATTTGTAGCATTATCTGATGTTATCAATCGTGGCACACCTCTAGTCGATATCATTCGTCTCATGGCATGAAGTCCCTCTTCTGCTGTGAGATCTTGAACGACCTCTAAATGCACTGCCCTGACTGCTAGGCAAGTGAAAAGTGCTATCCAACGTTTACTTGTTTCGTTTCTACATTTAATTAATACAGGGCCCATGTAATCCAGGCCTGTAAATGTGAATGGCGATGTGTAATTTACTCTCTCTGTAGGTAACGCAGGGGGTGGTGGTAGCTTGAATGGCCCCCCTCCGTGTTTCTCACATCTAGGACATTTCCTTATAACTTTCTGGACTTGACGTTTTCCTTGCGGAATCCAAAAGGCTTGACGAATTATAGCGAGTGTATGGTTAACACCTACATGATGATTGTCGCTATGAGTCTGGTTGATGATCTTGTTTGTGTAATCGCAATCCTTTGGAATAAGTATAGGATAACGTTGGTCATACGACCAATCCGTCTTCTTTAAACGTCCTTTACAACGTAAAACTCCGTCTACATCCAGAAAAAGTCCAAGATTAATTTTTAGACATGTATCTTTTCCTTCTAGTTCTCTTGGAAAGTGTTCAGCTTGTAGCTTCTTTAGTTGTTTAATTTTCTCATCCTTTTCTTCACTTATGTTCACATCAGTCTTAGTTCGGTTACTTGTCCTGTCTTTATCTTGATTTTCATCATCGGTTGTCTTTTCTGTATCCATTGTATATCCTTGTGACTCTTTCGGGAGACCCTCCCCCGCACAAAGAGAAGAAATTTCCCTGTTTCCGGAAGGCCAGGAATCCGGATGTTGCAGTATAAACTGGGGACCAGTCAGCCATTTTACTCTATCTTCTTTAGAACTGAACGGTCTTGTAGCAACGTCCGCTGGATTTAGGTCTGATGGAACATATCGTATCATAAGGTTTTTATTCTTTTTAATTTCTTCGACTCTTCTGGCCACGAAAGGTGTGAGAAGTTTGTCAGATCTGCACCAGTCGATGACAATTTGACTGTCCGTCCACAGTATTTGACTTGTTATGTTAAATTGTAAAAATTGGGATACATATTTGATTAGCCTAGTTCCAATTAACACCCCCAGCAACTCCAGCCGTGGTATTTTCAGATTGTCTTGATCTTTCAAAGGAACTAGCCTTGATTTCCCTAAGACGAATTTTATCTCCTTGTCATTAACTATGTAGATTACAGCTGCGTAGGCTTTCAAAGAAGAATCCGTAAAGCAATGAATTTGACATGAAGTGGTAGTAGCGTCGCTGAAGTAACATCTGGGCAATGATATCTCCCGTACCTCTTCTAGCTCGTTACATATTTTTGACCAATCGGTATTTAGTGTCTCAGAAAATGGTGTGTCCCATTTTATTTTTTCTTTCCATAGACTCTGAATGAAAATCTTGCTAGACAACAGTGATGGTACAGCAAATCCGCATGGGTCATAGATTGACGCGATTACTCTCAAGACATCTCTTTTTGTTTTTGGTTCACCTATAGCTTTATCCTTTAGTTGCAGTGTATCTTCTTTCAGTTTCCAGTTCAATCCAAGAACTTTGATCTCGTCCTCTTTACAAGAGTCAGGTATCTGTTTTATAAATGCTTCAGAGTTGGAACTCCATTCTCTCAAATTCATGGATAATTGTTGAAATGTCTCTTTAGTATTCTTGTAAAGTTGGAGTGCTTCCTTCACTGTCTTAGTTCCAGTAACGACGTTATCTACGTAAATTTCCTTAGTAAGCTTCTTAATCTCATCATTGTCTGAGTTTTGTAAATGTAATCTGATTGTTGCATTAAGCAGAAATGGACTTGAAATAATACCGAACGGAACTCTTGTAAACCTCAAATGGAGCAGATTATCTTCTGTAGCCGGTTTATCTGTGTCTTTCAACCATAGGAATCGAGTTACATCGCGATCCGGTTCCTTGAGCGCGATCTGTAGGAACGCCTTTTCGACATCTGCACATACACCTATTGGTTGACATCTGAACTTTATAAGTATTCCAGTCAGATCCTCCAACATCATGGGTCCACAGTACAAGCATTGATTTAAACTTTTATTGTCCTTTGTTTTTGATGACGCGTCATAAACAATTCTCATAGACTTGCCAGGTACTTTTACCCCATGATGTGGAAGGTAATGAATTGGATGTTCTACTATTTGTTCCCTTCGATCAGGTGCTACTTCAATTATTCCTTTCTTCATTTGATCTTTTAACGTTTCGTCATATTCCAATAATGTGGATGTATTTAGTCGTTTCAATAAGTTGGTTAATCGACCATAGGCCAATCCAAAGTTCAAAGATAAAGCAGGAGGGTACTCAATCCAGGGCCAGGATACAGAGTACCTGTTATCTATGTATTCCGTTGTTTCATTGAACTTTCTAACAGCTTCGTCTTCCCGGTTTTCCCTCGGAGAATCGGTGATACCAATGGATTCGAGTTCCCATAAGCTCTTCATGTTTGTCTCTATCAGTGGTAGGTCAGGTTCGTTGAACAGCATTTCTACGTTAGACTGGAAGTACGTGACCACCGATAATTCATGCACGGGACTCGAACCCATTTTCCCGCTCAGTATCCATCCGAGGTCGGACTGTACCATGTATAAGTTTTCTCTTAGTTTAATTTTCTGCTCTGAGATCAGTGAAAAGTAATAATCGTTGCCAATAAGAATGTCCACTTGATCTTGTAGGGATCCATCATCGGCTAGTTTTGATTTATCTTTCCAGTGGCTGAGGTCCTGTCGAGGATATGGGACACTATGTGAAATCACAGGTACCACATTAGCAAATAGTGTGATTGTCTTGTCCGCTCTTGTCCTTAACTGCACTCTAACCACGGGACTTTCTATTTCTTGAGGAGTCTTTGATCCAAATGTAAATACTGTTAGTGTACTTTCTTCCTCAAGTTTTAGATTAAGATCTCTTGCAGATTTCTGCGTGATGTAAGTTCTTTGGCTGCCGGAGTCTAATAGAACTCTGCATTGAAGCTCCTTCGACAAATCTCCTACCTTACTGGCAGTAACTACTGCTGTTTGTAGAACGGTGAGTCCTTTATCTCTTGTGTGGAGTACATTGGTCGTCGTTAACTTATTTCTGCTTACTATTGAGAATTTAACAGGACATAAAGCACGATTGTGACCTGATTTTTTGCAATGAAAGCATTCCCTTTTGTTTCTACATTCTGCATAAGAATGTCCTAGTCTAAGACAACTGTAGCATCTGTTATTTAATAGAGATTTTCTTTCCTTTATGTCCTTGACTTTAGTACATTCGTCATTATAGTGGGATTCCTTACAGAAGATGCAATGAAATTTAAGTTTCTTGCTAGGTGGCCCTTTGTCTTTGTTTTTTCCAGGATAGCTTGTGTTATTTTGTTTGATCCCGTTTTTCTTCTGAGAAGTATATCCCTTGTTCTGTTTTGTGTGGTATCGAGCCTTTTCTTTATTGATTTCGAAGTTGGTTTTATCTTGTCTCTGTTGGTCCCTTTTTCTCTTTAGATTTGTGGGATTACTATTCCCAGTGGAATGAAGTGTCTTTACAGTGTAATATTCTTTATCATTTAGGTTTTTCTCCTGAGTTAGTCTATTTGCATCTTCACGCGCTGAAATTATGATCTCCAAATATTTTCTTATCTCTTCAATCGAATCCTGTTTTATCTTCAATTTCATTTCATATATTATATCTTCCGGAAATTTCTCCATCACCATGAATCTCAAGTGGTTATGGTTAATATCTTCACCCATCGAGTCCAACACTCTCAAATGCCTTTCTATTTCAGTTAAAACTCTTCGACAATCCGATACAGTCTTGTCTGCTGGATTTATTTTGTAGAGTGAAGAATAGTGCGCATCAATCACTTGAGTTTGTTTACCGTACCTATCCTTTAAAGTTTGTACAGCGATGGAATAATTTTTGTTGGTAATCTCTAGTCCGTCTATCACTGCTTTGGGATCTCCCCTTAAAGAAGCCTTTAGATATAATAACTTGTCCACTTCTGGTAAATTCCGATTGTGAATATTGGAGTTGAATTGATCCCAAAATTGGTGCCACTCCAGTATGTTACCGTCGAACTGGGGTAGCTCTAATTTAGGTAATTTTCCGGATAAGATTTGTTTTTCATTCTGATGGCAATTTTTCGTTGAGTTTTCACATTCTTCCAATTTCACCTTAAGTTCACAGTAGGTTTCCTCAGCTTCTAACTGTATTGCTGAGAATGCTGAGACCTCGTCCACTTGTGGAGTGTTTATGAGTCGAAAGTAATTGTTTAACTCTCTCTCTAATCGTTGTAGACAGGTATGAAGTTTGGAGGTTAACACCCTTCCTTCATGTAAGGTCGAGTCATTTAACTCATTTGTGAGTTTGTTAGTTACGTTTTGAGCACATTCGGACAGAACTTTCAGTTTGTTACACACACCGTGAAGGATGATAAGTATGCTTTCTTCCATATTGATGGCCTGTAATATAATATTACACAATCACAGAGCACACACTATCAATCATAGACCTGATAATGGGCACAGTGAGAAAGCATAAACTTTCTTGTACGGTGTGACTTTCCATTAGTGGACACTACTATATATACCTATTGTTTACAGCATTTTATGATTTCTCTTAGATTGTGTATTATTAATTTAATTATTTGCAGGTGTTGACAACACCATAGCCTAGTCAGCGGTGTTGCTGACTCCAAAGGTTGAGTGTTCGATTCCCATCATAGGCAGTTATTTGTCTGAAGAGAACTTGTATTTCCATGTGTCCGTAAGCAATCCTTCACAGGCACAGAATATATAATGTACAGGACCAATGTGAGAGATGTCCATATATAAATTAATTTATTTATTGTAAATAAGTAGCGATAAACAAGCAATAAATGGCCAGATGTACTGGCTATCATGAGTGTATGATGTGTCTTTTGTGGATGTACAAATTGGAAACTATTGTTTACTTCTAATATTCACCTGCCCTTGCTTGTTGAAGTAATAAGTAGGTATAATCTGTGATAAAGTGATATTGTTTCCCATATCATACATATATTCATTCATTAAACAAACTATGTTTTCACAAACTTAGTTTGAACCACAGTAACTTACAGTACATAAAGGTAATATGTACTAAGGTTAACTATAGGTGTATTGTATTGATTGAATTGTTTTGGCCACCCTTTGTCAATTTCGCGCTAGATCGCCGAGGGAAAGTGAGATTTACTTGCAATCATTAGAAGAGACAATTTAACAATATCATTTTCACCCTATGGAATGGTAGGCACACACAACGGTCGGAATATATATCAAACAAAATATATAAAGTGAACTGACCTTGTAAAACTAGACTTTCACAAACACCGGCGCAGTTAACTCAAACTTTCTTGAAAACAAACAAATTCACTTTTCTTTCAGTTGTACACCGTAAACAACATAAGAAAAAAGTGTTGCCATCCATCATAATTACTTCTGGAAGCTTCACTTATTGAAAAATCGATTCCATTATCGATCTAATTTCTCGCTCGATTCAACCTTTGTTTATTGAGGTCACTGAATAATTAAGTCATTGGTCGTATCTTATCGATCATGAACTTAATTTACTTATCTGTGGAGCTCATTAGTTGGGATCTGTTTTTTCCTGAATACACCAACAGAGTACCTCGTACTCGAGTGACACTCGACAGCTTCCCGTGTACCTATCGTACACAAGATAGTCTCAATGTTGAATGTACGCAAATAACGAGTTGTGTAGTTCGTCATCATGAATCGACATCATCGATACAGATACCTACACTTTGTTTATATTCGGTCACACGTCACCAACGTATTATTCATTAAATATAAATACACAGTAGTCATTTAATTTTTTCTGCCCTTTGCAGTTAGTTAGACACTTTGGTTCCGTAAACAACATCGATTACTAAGTAGTACTTGTTACAATCATGAATTTATACTCGAGACAATCCATCAGTATAATCGATTGCGTAAAAACAAATAATTTTCTTACAGTGGCAACACAGCAACAACTTCCTTTTCCTTTATTGAACTATTCTAGACTTGAGGAATTGTATCTTTACAAAACAGGTGAAAATAAATAATTAAATCCTTATGATAAATCATAAAATGAATTAAAAACAACAAATATTACCTTATTTCATTGCTTATTTCACAAAACAAAGGAAAAACTTATTTAAATTTATGGTGTTCTAACAACAAGTAACGCCATCTAGGTTACAATAGATGAACTGATCCGCTACAAAAATTTCTCAATATTTAATTACTTACATGTGGTATTATTCCAGAGATAACTACATTCAGAAATATTCAATTTTAGTTTAGAGTCAATAGCAGCGAAACGTGTATCAAGCTTCGACATTTCAGAACAGAGTTTCTTCAAATTGTTGATGGAATAAACGTATCTTTCATACGTAAAACTTACCGAGAGCTTTCACAGATGGCAGCACCAGTAAGAACTTCAAATTTATTTTATTTATTTATTTTATTCTAAAAGTGTTATTGATTTTCCCTCTCGGATCCCTGCATCTCCACCATGTCGTCCCGCCCACCCGTCCACAGGCACAGGGTGGCCAAGCCCCGTCACATGAGACGAGAGGGCGAAACGAGACTGGTTTGTATTGATTACTCTTGACACAATCTATACCTGGGTCTAAGTCCGAGAAGAATCTTCAATAACTGTTAAGTTTGCTTCGCTGTTATCTGTTGTAGTTCTTAGTGGTTTGCGCCATCGTTCAGCTCGCCATCTGTATAGTTAAAATTAAATTGATTCCAACCGTCATACTAATAATTTGTTAAGTAGAAGTTTCTGGTGTCTTAGGTGTGTATTAACAGCTGAACTGTTAAGCGTGGAATAGGAAACCGCAGCTACGTCTGCCAATTAACCTTCCACTAAGTATCCATGCTCAACACAGATATTGTCTCTCGTAGTAGGTACATCACCTATACTTATGAAAGGGAAATTGCGGTATGTTCCGCCAATTAATCTTTCACTAGGACTTCGTATTGAATTACCGAAGTTCCTCTACCTCTAGCTATGGCCTTTCACGAGGACTTCGTATTGAATTACCGAAGTTTCTCTGCCCCTAGCTATGGCAAACCATGGTCTTTACCACTGGCCACATTCATTCGTTAGGACTTCGTATTGAATTACCGAAGTTCCTCTACTATGTAACTGACTCTAAGAGCATCAGAAACCTTTACTACAGCAGGATAATTAGTTCCTATAAAGATCTAACAAAGATCTAGAATTCGAGGTATTTCAGGTTAGGAATCACTATAGTACTGTTATCTAGCACTACCACTTAGCTTTATATTTCTCCCAGATGAGATGCCTTAGGTCGCCGCAACACCGAAACACCAACCACTTTATGACTATTGCACTTAATATGAAATTTAGATAAGTTACGATTAAACGTTTTACTCAATTATCAGTCTACCGCCAAAAATAAATTATATACTTTGTCTATGGTGATCTTTCTATGGGTTCGGTGTTGCCAACGGGTCAACTCATTCTGTTATGTCTCATCAATTACACGTTTCGCTATATTAATAATTATTTGACTCATTTACCTATTTATTTCGCGAGCTACACGTCGCGACACACAGCCTATACTGTAAGTCCTACAAAATATATACAGGGCGTCCCAGGACTATGCGACATGAAGGGAAAGTACATTAAATATTGTAGATAGGATATTATGCTGAATGGAGACTTTATTTTATTTTAAAAACTTAGTAGAAGAATCCTAGAAGAATCAGCCAGCAACCACGGCTTGGCTTTGTTTTTGAGGATCCTTCTTACTACTATGTGGGAAGCGAGCGCCTATGTGGTGCCTGGCTAGTGCCTCGAAAACAAGGGCAACCTGATTCAAAGAAAAAAGAGAACCAACTTAAAAACCAAGAAGGTAGGTAGTCAAAAGTAAGATGTAAGAGAATCAGCAAAAGTTAATAAGACAGCACACGCTACGCTTGATATACTTATAAATAACAAACTATTAATAATGTGCTGGACCAGATATTGCAAAAATAAATAAATCAACCGTCCAAAGGTTTGCCTATTCAGCACATGCCCTTGAATATCCAGACAAAATAACCAGTACTAAAGGGTAGGCTGGGAGCTCTCCTCGGGACGTATAGCATTTATTACTTTGCAAAGAAACCATCAGAACCTGTCAGACGAGTTCCTGTTGTTGTAATGGGAATGAATACCCCAAATGGGAATGAATGTCAGTAGGTAGTAGACACAAGTAGCTTCATGTGAATAAGTTCATTAAAAAAACTGTAATGTGCCGGTGAAATTACAGGCACATTTGACTTTTCCACTTTACGTGTCAGTGTGACGGGCGCAGTGCAATGCTACGCAGGCAGATCACGTTCTTGGTGGACGTGATCTGTGAACGAGGTATTGTATCTGTTATAGCTAAACAGGCAGCTAACATCAGGTCTGCCAGTTTCGTCTCTTGAGTACAATAATAACTTTATAGTTGATAGGTAGGGTTGGGTTTAGCAGGGGTTTTTGAGGTCCCAGACACGAGAAGAAGAAGAGAACAGAAGAGAGGTATTTTTTCTTAGGAAACGCGATTTGAATTAATGTCAGTAAAAAAGTTTTTTTTTTGTAAGCTAGTCAAAAATCTTTCAAAAATACACCAAATATGCGTGTAACGAAACGTTAAATGCTTTTTCCGTAGTACTGTAATCAATCTAAATCATCATTTAGTACTTAGACAGAGCAGAAGAGGATCGGATAAGTTACGTCAATGGTCGATCCAATCAGTCGAATCAGAGCACCCCCACTTGAGTAGGTTAGGTTTAAAATCAGTCGCAGATCCGACCCAGAGCACCCCGACTCCACGTGGTCTTGTGCGTCACACCCCTAGAGTGAATATAAAATCGCGGAGCCAGAAGTTCGGAAGGTTCTGAGTGGAATAAGCCTGCGAGGCCAAGCGGAACGAAGGCGAGAGAAGCGAGCCGTCGACCGACCTCCGTAGCGAAGCGAAGGTTTAATGGGTGAAGCGACACTCAAGGGCGACCATGGTGATAGTTCCGGCGAAAAAAACTTTGGAATTGGTCAATTCCTAAGAGTTGTATATATCAGACAAGCCCCTTCCTCCTAAACGCTCCTCAAAAATCAGGTGTCTAAACTTTCATAATGAGCCTAAACACTACCAATTCACTCATAACCATCGAGAACTTCCGTTATCGACCTTCCGTCTCCATCATCAGATCTGGGCTCGCTATCACCATAATATAGTATTGTCATCGGAACTTGACAGGTATCCCACATTTCAGCTCAATCGGTTTAGGCGCCTAACGCAAAATGCCAATCGTAGATTTTATTATTACAAAGAAAATCAAGTACATATTTACCTAAAAATATGCATGGATACTACATTATAATTCCGAAGACTTAAAGTAAAAAAAACAAGATAGGATAATTTTCTCTTGCTAAAAAAAAGACAAAGCTACCTCTAACTTCTGACTAGATTTGTCAATATCGAGCAGATTATTAAGTCAAATGTTAATACATTTATTTACAGAAAGAATAATACAACTAATACAAAGTATGAACAAAATACATATGAAACAGTTGTGCTACATGAAGACCGCTGCTAGCGATCTAAAGGTAGCTCAACTGATCCAAATCACTACCAGACGGAAGCGTCCCTAAGATGCTGGCTGCATTGCCACACTGAATGGCAATACGAAATCAATACAATAAAACCGAAGACTTACTGTGACGATTTTGTAAAATTATCTACATTTTACAAGATATTCAACTAAAATTATTTCACATTGCATTGGCATTGGTGCCTTTTAGAGCGGCGCGGGACGTTTATTTTTGTATGGGAGCTGCGTCAACATTATCTTGATTTTTACCAAATAAACGACAAAAAACAGAAACAAACAAGGCAAGTTGAATTAAAGTTTATATAGAAAGACATGTTAATATACCATCAGGATATGCTCATTTAAATGCTGATAACCTTCAATACGCGTATAAACATTCTCTTTGCTAAATCTAAGCAGGACATAGCTAAGTTACTAATTAAGTTTGATTTAAAAGAGGGGTAAGAATTTTGTATGGAAAAATTTAAATCCAGACAAGGTCGCCTCAAAGCAGTAGTGCTCGCATTGCTGTGTTCCGGTTTGAAGGGTAAGGGTGCCGGTGAAATTACAGGCACATGAGACTTTTCATCTTTATGTCTCAGGGTGGCGAGCGCATTGCAATGCCACATAGGTTGCGTCCTAGGTGAACGTGTTCTATGAGGTAATGCACTGCTCATAGGCAGAGGTTACCGCTTAACATCAGGTGAGCCATCTGCTTGTTCCGTCATTCAGTAAAATAAAATTAAAAAAAAAAGTCACACCTACAGACACGTGCTTATATCTCTGTTGTTACACCCAACAACACTACAGTACCTATTCACAAAGGTTATTTTAAAATACCGGTAGGTAATCGTAAATTTTAAAGTTTTATTGAATAACATCTTTGCTAATTAAAGATCACAGGACAACTTTCAAAACAAACTTTACAACAAATTATGATAATGACTCTGTCATCTGCCGTCATCTCTGTTGGTAACACCTTGACTTTTAATTTGCATTCAGATAAATCCGCAATTTAAATTAACTGACAAACTGTAACAACTTTCTTTTGTTCGAGTACGCTATGGATTGTTTTGTAACAGTTTTAGCGGTGACTACATTTCTTTGCGATCTGGTTGGCATCAGCCGTTACTCAAGGGATAACTGTCGTCATCTATACATTACAGATTTCTCCGCTAGATACCTATCATATTTTAGAACGTGCTTTGGACTCTGTCGTGCTCGGTCGTTACGGAGCGTTTAGAAAGGACGAGGGTAGGGCTGACCATATACTCCAACTAGAGACGAGGGCTATTGTGTATATATGTGTAGGTGTAGTGAGATCATTTAGAAAGTGCAGAGTAATCCTCACCTGCACCGCATGAGTTCTTCCAAAAGTCGCAAAACTTGCTGCACGAACACATCTCGTTCAGACGTCACAACGCACTAGTGCCAATGTATTTTTAAACTTCACTTGTATAGTTTCGCAATACTTCAGCCGGTGCGCATTCACGCAGAGTCGGGCTAATGTCTGCAGCCGAGAAAAACTTTGTTCATCTTATAGTAAACAGAGTAAACATGTCAACGTAACGGGCGGATCAGATGATGTACGCTTCTGTACAGTTGGCGCGTAGAAAGCGAGTTTTCGTCCACGGCCGGGGGAGACCAATCGTCATCGTACCGAGGGTATGTGTGCGTACAAGCGGATTCGTGGCTTGCTGGCGGGGAGCGCTACGCGACGTACTGCCGATGCGGGCGCCCTCGTGCGACTGCCGACGAAAACAGTAACCTCTCCACGCAAAGAACCCACACGCGTCTCGGCTATAATAAATAGAGGGAAATGCACAGATTTCGCGACGAGATGACGTGATTATTGCCGCCAATTGATGGAATTGAATCCTTCAAATTTACCACTGAGGGCATAGCGTCGTAAATAAGGTTATGGCAACAGGAGCTTTGATGATTCTATCGTGAATTAATCCATCTTCACTTCAGGAAATAAATAAACATTTCTTAATTTGTCTTTTGCAGAAACTTGCCCATGTTTTCTTGGTAAGAAATCAAGGAACCGCTTATTAGGTTTTGGCAGTCTGTTTAGTATCATAATGTTAGCTAAACTGAAAACCAATAGAAAGGGATTTAATCTGCCATTTTTGAAAGAAACGTTGTCCTTTTTAATGTGTTTTTTCGAGTTATTTCGTGTAATTTTGGTGGAATAACCGGTGTAACTTGGATAAATAGCACATGTGTGATGTAGTGAAATTTAAGTGTATTGCGTGTCTTTTCGAAATGGTGGATTTTTCCCTGTAAAAACTAGGTTTTTCTGCCACCATCTAAACTGGGTTATGACTTGCGGAGACTCTTGACGACTTGACTATAAAAAATATAATTATATCATTTGAAATTGGCGAAATTGTTTGGAGCACTCCTCAGAAGCCATTATAAGAGGAGAAGAAGAAGAACAAATATAAAACTATCTTGAATAAACGCTAATCTATGTGTGAATATGTAAACCGTGGCGTAGCATCGTCGTAGCGACTTAATTATTTGCAATAATCACGCTTTGCCTACGATAAACCTTTACTAATAAACAATCAAAATATAATTCCTCTTGAAATTCCTCACAGTAAAACTTCTATACATATTCATAGGTAAGTTAAAATATGAGCTACTTCTCCGAATATGTTCATTGCCCATAAGTGCCATACAAAAGAGTTCAACGCGTACTCAGTACGTGAGCACATAACATAACATAACTATAACTGTATCTTAATATTTTTAGATATTATTTTTGAGCACGAACATGCAGCAATACTCAGATTAGTTGGGTTACGGGTACAAAAGCAATCGATATTTAGCGGAAGTGTACAATCAAAAGTTATCGTAACCTGTGTTACTAGGCAGTTGATGGATTTTCGTGACCTCAAAAAAGTGGCATTATGTTTTTTTGTGATATTGAACTTTTTACTATGGAATGTTGTAATTTAGGATTGACAATTTTACTATTACAAGAAATAAGAATAAATAAATAAATAAATAATGATAGACAGTTCAGCATTTTTTCTGTTAAAAAAACTTTTACTAGTAAAAATCATAAAAGACTAAGAATCGAAATCTTAAATTCTCAATTATGCATCGATTTCCATAGGAAAGTCTATGTTTATAACATGAATGGAATAACAATACTAATACTATAATATAAACCAGTTTAGATTTTATAATTATAACCATTATGTAAAGTAAGGTATAATGTATGCCTACGCATATTATAGTTATCAAGTTGGTGTCCGAAGGCCGCACCGCCTCTTATAGAGATCGGGAAGTACAGACTGACGGCGATATAAGACCACATCGATATAAATAGATAAATACACGCTGGATTATAGCAAAATGTTTCCGGGTCGTTGCTAATCGTTCGGTCCATGGTGGTTACGTAGTAACGAAGGGGTAGGCAGAGCCACCATAATCGCTAATTTAAGTGACTACATTCAAACCCATGCAAATAACTTAATCGTGACCCGAGTGCGGGCTCTTATCTGCCTTAACGCATTGGTATTGCCATTCAGCGTGGCAATACAGTGATTTGGATTACTTGAGCTATCTTCAGATCGTAAGTAACGGTATGTGACCGGTGCCGCGTTGTGTCTAGCATAAATAATATAGGTACCCTCCATCTCCTCCCGTGGATGTCGTAAAAGCTGACTAAGGGATTACACCAGGGGATGGGCAGCAGTATCCAACTGAGTAACCAATACTGCGACCACCAATCCGAAACGTGGTGATTATGGCAAATCGAGGCCTAGTCCAACAGTGGACTTCTAAAGGCTGCTGCTGATGATGATGATGATGGTGATGATGATGATGATGATGTAGCGGTCTTCAGATAGCTCAATTATTTAATTTGTTTTTTTTGAAATGTTATAATTACATACCTACGTATTTTGTTATTTCTTTTTAATGTAATAATGTGACAAACAATCAAATTATGTGTATTATTAATTTACTATGGAACCATGTAATGAGTTAATTTCATCTCCTACCACATTCTCACGAGGGCAAAGAGGACTAGCCGTGGAGCCTCTTTACATCCATGCCTAGGGTCTACTACATAATACACTACTACTAAAAGATACGAACATCATATAATATGCCTGTTTCCCCGTAGAGGTCTGCCTATATGCATAATTTGTCAAACTTTTTATTTATTAAAAAGGAATAGTTTTTATTGTATATGAAATACTAGTGCCCGCCCGCAGCTTAGCTCGCATTTTACCAGAGTAAAAGTAGGCTATAAGTAGCTCAATCCAGGTCATAATCTATCTGTGTAACTAGTTTAAAGGTTGTCTGGAAGAGATCGCTTTTAGCGATAAGACCGCCCATTGTACGTTGTTAATTAGTTTGTTGTTTGTCACTTTGTTTTGTTTTATTTTTCTAAGGTATAGGTACCTAGGTACAATAAAGAGTTTATCTATCTATCTATCTAATTTCATCTAAATCAACATGCAAACATCCAAATATGGTAACTTTGACCTTTATGGTATAGTGGGGTGAAATAGACCAGTTACATACGTTTACAGCGGAATCTCCGCAAGACGCAGTCATCATCATTTATGAGAAAATCAAGTTAGTTTACTATCAATAATGGAAAATTACCAGTTCTTAGTTAACTTCTTTATTGTTATTTAAAAATAAATATTGCAAAAAAATAGGAAGTTGTTTGCGTCATTCGCAGTAATGATTTAGGGTATTAATTATACCTTGGGTATAAAGGAAGTCACAAATAAATCAATTTTAAGGTACTTTTAGAGCACGCGGGTTTATTATTGGGAGATTATAATACTACTTTTATTATTTTAATTGTAAATATGTGTTCAAATAGTAGATTGTTCAACAAGGGACTAAAACGAGCCATTTCATACGAGATGGTTAACACGAGAATGGGTTTTAGTCCCGAATTAAACACTGTCACTTCGATAGCAAGAAAATAAAAAAACTAGGCACAAACAATTTAAATGGGTATTTTTTATGAAAAATTATTACCACACTGACCACAGAACAGCTCTATCTATTGACACTGACGCTTACATCCAACTATCGCCAAGAATTTAGATCGCTTATAGTTCCATATTCAAAAATAAATCCAATTAAAAATATTTCAAAAATGGAACATCGAAAAGTCGAGCCTTTATTCATTAATTTTGTAGGCTGTTGACAAAAACGACAATTAAAAAAAGCTTTAATCCCTACAGGCCCCTCGCCTCCTACCACTTTAGTTCGCTAAAATGACACACTTAGAGCATGAGAAGTGAATTTAAAACCTTACGGAATTTACGGTCACTCATTAAGTTGTGTTTTGTATTTTTGTGTGTTATTTGTGTACAATAAATAAAGTAATAAATAAATAAATAATGATGGACAGTTAATCTAAAAAAAAAAGAGTTAATCTATCTATCTATTTATCTATCATTTCACTTTCAAGAACAAGATGTGAAGCAATAAAATGATACTCGTATGTTTGTTATTTGTAGGTAGTTCAATCGGTCACGGTTAAGCTTCTGCTCATTCTAAACTTAAATTTTGACCTTATTGCCATTAGAAATAAGGTTAATATTAGCTTTTAAGTGCGGATGTCTAAGAAGAAAACGCAAGCACATCGAGACTACCTCAAGTCGAAAGGCGATAACCTCATGATAGTAGGTTCATTGTCGTGTTCTATGTTTGTTTTTAAAGTTTTTATCTTAATATTAAAAGGCAATTTCACTTAAGAGTACTACAGTGAAGCAAATACTACAGTATTGCAATAATAATGAGTTTACATACATACATACTTATACACACGCCTTTGTCCCCGAAAGGGTAGGCAGAGCTTCAAATGGGCCTCTTTTCACTGTGGGTTGCACCATCGTGGGAAATAGACGTGACAAGTGGTGAGATCATCGCCGCCATTGCTACCCACGACTGACTCTGCTAACGCTTTCTTTCAGTAATTACACATTCCGCCAGGACAAGTCTTATACCAACGAATCTTACAAACAAGCCCGGGTAATCCCTTAGTTGGTTAATCCTTTTACAACATCCACGGGAGGAGATGGAGGGGTCTATTCTTGGGCCGGACACACCAGTGAGTTTTTACTATTTAAATGGTTTTAATCCATATTTTCCCGTAAAATATCTTCAGTAAAACTAACCAACTAAACCGACTTACTGCAGGTAATTACTCTCCCAAACATAACGTTTCGCCAAAATTAAAAATACTTTACACAAATTCTTTACTAAAGAAAAACAACCACGTCTGCAGCCACACTAAATCTCGCAAGTAGTAAAAGTCAGAATGTTATTTTATTTAATACTAGTGGCCGCTCGTGACTTTGTTCGCGTCGTCATGTCGGTCCAAAAACCTTCCCCAAACGCGGACAACAAACTTACTAAAGACTCATTGCATTATTTGCATCGGCATAGTGGTTTAGGAATAAATACACCCAAACACCATGATCAATATGTATAAAAAATCGTTGCGTGACTCTATGCGTCTATCAACGCCGTAAGTCCTATAGATACATTCAATTTTGAGGGTACGTTCCTTTTGTAGTCTAGGGGTGCACTAAGAAAGGAGTTCCAGGAAGTAATTAAGTTTGTATGAAGAAAACCTTAAACTTTTCCTTTACTTTTAAACTAAAACCGTTATTGTGTCTTAAATATAAAAGCTTTGTGATTTTTTTGTAGAACTACTAAGAACTTGTATATTTTTGCAAAATAATTGTGTTAATTTATTTCAAATAGTCAGCGCACGCTGATAACGCAGCCAATAAACTCATTTTTCTTCGACTCTATTTACAAATATATAGAACCCGTACTAAAAACTATTTTTTATCACTTGGGAATAGCGTAGCTTTCTATGGGTAAATTAATTAAAAAACGGATCAGCAGTTCCAGATCTTACGTCCAACAACACATACATACAAACATACAAACTTTATATCTTTATAGTTTTATTATTTATAACATATAACACACAAAACAGAATACAACCGATAAAATTGTAAAAAAAACCATAACATAAATTTTAACTTGGGTAATATTTTAAAGTATATGTAGTGGACACATCACAATTATTTAAAAGAGCTAAAGTAGATTAATAATAATATACAAAATTACACATAAATAAAAACAGAAGGAGTATGTAACTCACTCATAATAATATTAGTGTAAAGGTGAAGACAATTATACCATAAAAACTTTCGTGAATCATATCATAAATTTGATAAAAACGGGAATTTCAGGTTTAGACAAGCGTGCGGCTTCGCTCGCGTGGTCGCGTGGTACCGGAATAAAAATGACCTAGATCAATCCATTCACACTATATTTGAAGCTGTCATCAAAATCGTTCAGCCGTCCGCGTAGTAACAAACAAACAAAATAATTAGGTTCCAAATTTTTTTTAAATGGTACCAATCTGGACGTAAAATAAAAAATCATTTTCCAAATCGGTTCATACATGAAGGAGATATGAGGTAACAAACATACAGTCGAATTGAGAACCTTCTCCTTTTTGAAGTCGGTTAAATATACCCAAACTTTCGCTTTTATCATATTAGTAGGGAATAATTGTTTTCGTGAATGTCGTTACGTTCAAGGAGATTCTCGGAGTTCTGTGAACCTGATTTCTGTATTTTCGTGTGAAGGTTATAAGCTCGCTTACTAATAGCCCCAACGAATTATTAGTAAGTATTAATATTAGTATGTATAGTATCTAACCTACTATCTAGAAGGTACAGTCAGCTCAGTGCGTACTTTACAAAGGAGTGATGTAACATAACACCCAACAGTCACATACATAGTACTGAGCCCACACTAGGATATAGGTATCAGGAACTACGAACACCATGACACAACACCCTGACCCAGAAAAAATATTTACAGATCATACAAACATTTGTTTCGCAGCGAGGATGGAACCTGCAACCTCTCGCATCACATTCGCCCGCCGGCGCCGTCGCGCCACAGAGGTCGCCACAGAGGTGTATTTCAAGCTAAGTCAAGTGTAGTTAGACCACAAAATAAATAATAGTACAAGTAGTTAGACTATATTTCTTGTATATACCTCAACATGGCACAGATAAAATAATACTATACTAGTAACTATGGTCACCTTATCTCAAACTGCTCATCTGACCTAACGCAGGGTTACCAAGAAAAAACTAGTGCCACGACGAACAGATTAATAGAGTTTTTCTAACGTACTGTTCCAATGCTTGTTTTTCCCCCCAAGATTTTTTCATGCAAATTGCTCTAAAATTGTTTTAAACAAAACCAACCCACCCAGGCCTAATATTAGTCGCCTTTTCATTATCTATAGTAGCTCACCTAATTTACTAGATGTTTACTAGCCGCCATTGTTTTTTTTTTGCCACCTGGAAAATAATAAGCTATATTCTAAGGGTTCTCCTAAAAAAAAAAAGTAATAGGTTATGTAATGGGCGAACATCAGCAAAACCCCTGGATACCTGAAGGACGGCGACCTCGGGGTCGGCCAAAAAAGCGTTGGCGGGACGATCTTGTAAATTTTGAAAAGGAGTAGTGGGAGACTGCCAATGACAGCGACAAGTGGAAGTTTTTTTTTATTTATTTTTATTTTATTGAGGTAAACCAACAGCGTTACAATATATATAGTCCAAATAACAAGATACACAACAATAAGGCCAAAAAAGGGTTACACAAATATTACAAAAAATATGGATACTAACAAAAATGCTTGTGCTAATTTAAAAGAAATTAAAAATATGACTAAGTGAAAGTAAATAATAAAAATATAAGAATATAAATATAAATTTCGCTTGGATTGCTTTGATGAGGTTAATAAGTGGGTGTGCGGGTGTGTGGGTGAGTGAGTGGATGTGCGGGTGTGTGGGTGAGTGAGTGAGCGGGCACTCCTGCTACCACCAGTCTCTTAAGAGTCTGGGTATCACAGGAGCTACCTTCACACGTATGAGTGTGTGAATGTGTAGGTGTGTGTGTGTGTGTGTGTGTGTGTGTGTGTGTGTGTGTGTGTGTGTGTGTGTGTGTGTGTGTGTGTATGTGTGTGTGTGTGTGTGCGTGTGTGTGTATATGTTTGTTTATACTTACATAAAATTATAATTCAAAATATTGATCTTGCGTTTTAGGTCAATATTTAGTGCAATTAAATAAATCTAAATCAGAATAGTGTTTGTTATAAGATCTTGCAGCACGACACAAAACTGAGTTTTGAGCATAGTTAGTAGATACATGGGGGACGTGTAATAACGGTGTATGTCTTGTGCGATAGGTCGAAACCTGGAAGTATACAGTATAGCTAATAGCTCACTATTGTCAATGCTACCATTTAATATATCGTGTAGAAGTATTACATCATATTGTCGACGTCTGAGTTCTAATGTGGTAATCCTATAATGTTTGCATGCTTCAAGGTATGTATCGAATAACTTGTGATCTTTAAAACACAGGTATTTTATAATCTTTTTTTGTAATGCTTCTAATTTATTAATGTGAACAGCATAGCATGGAGCCCAAATACTGCAGGCATATTCCAATATACTTCTAACGTAGGACAAATACAAACCTTTAATGCAATCAATATTTTTGAAAGGGCCGCTGACCCGTTTGATAAATCCTAACTGCTTGTATGCTTTGCTGATTACAACGACTATGTGCTCAGCTAGCACCATTTTTGAGTCGAGCATAACGCCTAAGTCCCTAACTGACTGCACTTTTTTAATATTATTGTTATTAATACTATAGTCATAATTAATTGGCTTAAGCTTTCTAGTAAATGTTACTTGTTGACATTTTGCACCGTTATCAGTTATTCTGTTTTGAACATAGTATGCAGAAAGACTATTGAGGTCCTCCTGTATTTTGGCACATGTTTCTAGGCACACATTTAAGGTAAACTTTATCACATTTAAGGTAAACTTTTTTGTCATCTGCAAACATCAAATATCGTGACTGCCTTATGCATGAAATTTGAAGACCTTTGCCCAGAAGTTGGACAACAAAGGTTAAGAAAAAAAAGTTATAGAACCACCTATTAGGCAGCCCCGTATATTATACTAACTAAGCATAAAAATGTATTATATTTCGAACTTCGAAATAAGATTCAGGTTGCTACGTTGTGAGTTTCACTGCCCATCGAGAAAATTATTTCGTCCAACTAACGTTTGTAGACAGGGACTATAAGAGTGTAGTTATCATGTAATACAAAATTACATAAGCTACGTTATCTAATCAACGTATTGCAGGATTGTTTGTGTGTAATTAGGTATCAGCCTTGGAAATGTTTTCAGTGTAAACAATGAGGTATGAGTGTCTCTAAGTACCTACTTATAGAAAGCACGTAATAATAATAAAAAAGTACTCATTAAGAAACAAATAAAACAGTCACAAACTGCATAATCTAACAACTTTTTTTTAAAATATCTCGATTCAAATCAATAAGTTCAATTTCAATTTCATCAGTGAATATCCGGACATAAGTTTAACTCATAATCATAATTTGTCAGATTTTTATAAAAAAATATAAGTGTCTCTTTAGTTTATTATAAGGCAAACCTTATGAGGGCGGCGCATGCCCAGCAGTGGACTTCTTCATGCATCTGATGAAAAACGAGTTAGAATATTGAGGTATAACATACATACCCATTTGGCAGGCAGCGTGCATGTGCGGTGAAGCTTGGAATCTTATATCGATGGACACTGTTCTCGACTCGTCGTCACGCGAGCTAGTGTCAGATGATGTGCCACTTACCTGAAACAAAGGTAAACAACAATTAATTGTGGTCCATTAAGCTTGGCCTGGATATCGCGATCAAATAGAGCGACGGAAAATCGATGGGAATGGGAACGGAAAAGACCTGTAGTTAATTTTGCCGCCGGACTTTTGACCGAAATTTTGTTTGCTTTGTTCACGCGGTTGAGATAATGGAATCAATCACTTACCTTAGATAATTTATAAACTACTACACAAATATAAGTAATAGACCTAAAAAAACCTATATGCTGATGATGAAGAGGTATCGTTCTAACCGGTAAACAGCAAAACAAAGTTTCGTAGATACCTACCTACAGTTACGTACGGTGCTGAAATAACACACAACACCAGCTAATGTAACAGTTCATATGAACCGTCAAAAGATATGTGCGCAAATGAATGGTGTTTATTTATAAAGTTCGTCATTATATGAAATTCAGAAACTTTAGCGGCCGTCTGTCCATACATTCGTGTTTTATTTACTGGAAAAAAAGGATTCTCTATCCATTTTAAGAATAACAGATTGATTTTTGTGCTTACATGAAGTTACGATATCTACCAAAGAATACCATATACTCTGTTAATGGGGCAGACAACTATATACGAGAGACGTCCTTTTCTAATTTAAGAGCAATTCTCTCTTGCACTATACTAGAATTGGCATAAAGTTGAGTAGGTAAAGCAATGACGCAGAGAGAGACAGAACAAGGTTGAAGGCATTTGAGGTGTGGTGCTGGAGGAGAGCGGAGAGAACAAACTGTCCAGATAAGGTTACAAACGAAGACATTGCAGAGAGTGAACCAGAAAAGAGCTTTAATAAGAAGTATTCAGAGTAGAAGAGGAAAGGTGGGGTTGGTCATCTTACACGAAAGATTTATATAAACCATCATAGAAGGGAAAATAGAAAGGAAACAAGAAAGAGGAAGACCGCGAATGAGTTACATGAGCCAGATAAAGGAGAAGGTCGCTGTCATGTCGTATAAGGAGGTAAAAGAGACCGCATACGGAGGGAATTGTATCGGTTGCACCAACAATAGACGAGCTCTCAAAACTTGAATGAAAAAGCAACATAGGTTTATTTAGGCTGGACGCTAATCGTACGCGCGTAGCTTGGTCAGCGTCGCACTCACTATACGCACGTATATATCGCTATAGCGCGTCAGGCGACCAACGAGCTCGACTGGCGGTTCTCGTAAGCCCGACGTAGCGTACGCGCGTAGCAGTTCATCAGCGCTGCACTGTGTAGTTTGATATTGGCTACGTTCGACCGACGGTGAGCGCTGACGTCGTTAGAGCACTATATAGGGGCTTAGGGTCTCGGGGGTAAATCCTCAGATTGTTAAGCGCCCAGCTGCCAGCGCCGAGGTTGTGGCCCACCTGGTGTTAAGCGGTAACCTTTGCTTTTAACAATGCATTGCCTCATAGTTCACGTCCACCTAGGCCACGCCCTATGTGGCATTGCACTGCGCCCGCCACCCTGATACCTGGCACTCATACCCTTCAGACCGGAACAAAGCAATGCGAGCACTACTGCTTTGCGGCAGAAATAGGTATGGTCGTAGTACTTCTTTGCACGAAATTTTCACACAAAAGCTACTAACGAACATAATGTAGACATAATCTTGACATTTTCATACAAGGTAGTGTCAAACTTCTGTAAAAACTAAATAAAATGTCGAGACCAAGCCTACAATCGTTTGTTCGTTGACGATAAGTTAGCTAACACTACATGAAGTCACGGGCTAGAGCTAGTCTACAAAGAAGCGCTGCAAGCCGGACCTTGACTGAGTCTCCAAATAGATGTATGAACCCGTTAACCACGTTCTGATCGAGCCGTCAGCCGCATCTGCTTGAGACTATACCTACCTACTTCAGTTGATTTATGCTTACAACTTGTGTATTCTATCAATGGAGGAGATCACGTGATTGCAATACTCCTATGGGAAATACCTATATAGCTTTTACTCGCGTCGCAGGTGCCCTAAGTCCTAGAGTTGCCATCCGTACTTTATAATAAAGTGTTGTACGTTATTTCGTTGTTTATACTTTATTTTACTAATTTTTACATGTGAAGGATTTATTTTGTTGGTTATAAAAATAAACTAAACTACTACTTCTTCTTCTCCTCTTATAATGTGGCTTCTGAGGAGTGCTCCAAACAATTTCGCCAGTGTCAAGTGATATAATTATATTTTTTATAGTCAAGTCGTCAAGTCTCCGTCAAGTCATAACCCACTTTAAATGGTGGTAGAAAAACCGAGTTTTACAGGGAAAAATCCACCATTTCGAAAAGACACTCAATATACTTAAATTTATTTAATTTACTTATTTAATTTTTTAATTTATTTAATTTTTTAATACATCACACATGTGCTATTTATCCAAGTTACACCGGTTAAAATGCTACCAAAATTACAACCCTAGTCAAGAAGTGTAGGCGAGAGGGGATTTTGATGACTAGAAGTTAGTTAATTCGCCATCAAACAATTGAAAAACTATTGTCTTAATTTTCCGATCTTTCAAAGATTAATTACTGCGCGAACGAAAGTTTTGTTAGTATGTTTTTTCCAGGTCAATCTATGTAAAATTTCATGAAAATCGATACAGCCTGATTGAGCCACAAACAAACACCTTCAGCTTAATTTATAATATTAGATATAGGGAGTATTGAGATGCTTGTATTCCTGTCCCAGACAAAATGAGAAAAGACGAAGCTTTAGTAAAATCAATATCAGGGCAGCCTATGACAACATTGGGAAAAATATAATTGTAGGCAGCGAAAAATAATAAATGGCCAACAGACCGAGAAAGATAGAAGATAGTAAGAGCTTGAAGTGTTTGCAAAAGGATCTGTCTGACCCATAGATAGACAAGATTATTTATAATTGGAGATCACTAGTGTCCTGACGATATCTGTAGCGCGTCGGACGAGTAGCCGGTTGCGGATTCGTTTCCCACTGCGGGACAAATGTTAGACCACGATCTCACCCGCTGGTAAGTGACGATGTGGCCGAAGATGGAGCGCAAAGGTCTAGAAAGCACCTATTCACTCTAGCCTTGAAGAGACTCAGATTATAGTTTTCAGGAAAGACGACGGTAGTGTATTCCACTCCTTAGCAGTTCGCATTATAAAATTCAATTCAATACATTTATTTCAGGCAACAGTGAAAAATAAACCTAAAGGTAGAACTGAAACGTTTAGTACGAATAGAGGGTATACCAATGAGGTACCGAGGTACCGAGCCGTGCGTCTGCTCGTCCTATGATGAAAAGGAGATTTGGGTGTAATGGTACCATGGTAATCGTAGTTTCTGATACCCACGATACAGGGAATCCTAGTGTGGGATCAGGACTATGTATGTGACTGTTGGGTGTTATGTTACGTATTGCTCCTGGAAAATCCCGTCCTTAAAAGCTTCGACCAAAGTAAAATAAACTTAAAAGTACCGGGAAATCCCGATATAATTTGCCGATCCCACCAGACCCAGGAATTCCAAAATGTCGGGATTTTACCGCCTGGAGCTCTGCGTCAGAAACATATTATATATACTTCATGAGCCTTCCTAGTTATATAAATAAGATTGATATGAAGATGATGTTATGAACATTAAATAATCTATATACACGACATTGGTTAAGTTGGCTCTCGACAACGTGCAAGCAAATTGGAGCAAACATACGATTGTTTTTTAAAAACCCCCGACGCAAAAACGACGGGGTGTTTTAAGTTTGACGTGTCTGTGTGTGTGTGTGTGTGTGTGTGTGTATGTGTGTGTGCGTGTGTGTGTATGTGTGTGTGTCTGTCTGTCGCATCGTAGCTCCTGAACGGATGAACCATTATTATTATTTTTGCTTGATAGGTGAATTTGTCGGGATTGTTCTTAGCTATGTTTGATCAAAATAGGTTTAGCCGTTTCATTGCGTTAAAGGTTTTTTGAATTTTTACAAAATTAATTACTTGTTATTTTTTTAATTTGAATGATGTAACAAGCATGTTGCCCGCGTATTAGGGCCATTATCTGAAGAGGAGGTTGACTCAAAACCCGTCGATTTATTTTATTTTATATCATGTGTTGAAGTCCCTCCGTCTCCTCGCGTGGATATCGTAAAATCTGACTATGGGACCAGATGATGGGCAGCAGCATCCACTTGAGTACTCAACACCAATACTGCGATCACCATTCCGCCTGACGAGCGTGTTGGTTAGGGCAAATCTCAGATACATATGTAGACAAAGATACGTTTATAAAAAAAAGGTTCATTACATATTTCACTGTTTTGTTGTAACCGCGTAAACCAAGGTATATTTGTGATGGTTACTCACATTCGCTTGACATTTAGCATTGCACTCCTCCGTCCAGCAGTGAATGTCTAAAGGACTGCCGCCGATGATGATGTAAATTGAAAATCAAATGAAAATAAATTGCCACTAAAAGTTATCGTAAATCGAAAGAAACGAAGTACTTATATACTTATGTAGGTACTTACTATCACCAATGTAAGTATCTGCAGTTTCAAAACATTTTCGCTTGCAGCAATGACCGTAAACTAGGTCCGCCCATTTTTTTGTTCACCAATGAGACATGGTAATATCCATAAAAATGTTAGTGACTCTACCCTAGAAACACCGCTAAAGGTTGTTATAAATCGAACAGGAAGGGAGGAAATACATCGTTTTTTTCAGTCAGGTCAGGACGTTGTGCCAGTTACCCTCGAAGACAAAACCGCATATACAAAACAAACGAACGTGCACCGTCCGAGCTGAAATTGAGTTTTCTTTGTTTGACAGTTTTTAATTAACAATCCCCGCCCGTGTTAGCACATTCGACAGGCTACGACTCATACCTCGGGGTACTAGATACAAAGGGATATTTAAATAGGCTGTCGAGGGACCTGTCTAGGGTATATAAGGCTTTGTAAAGACTTATTTGAACTAGGATATGTAATGGAACAAATTGTGCTTCTAGAGTTTCACTATTTTAATACCGGAAATTCGATGAAAATGTTATTAATTTATTGACCGAGCGAGCGCAGTATTTTCTACAACTGCAGGTATAATCCGGATGTATGTTGGCACTCGAGTACAGTTCGTATTTCTCTACTAATCTTGATGAAACTTCATACACAGGTTCTACAAATTTATAGTTTTTTTAGCCTTCGGTGATTTTTAATAAAGTTAGGGGTATTTCCCTCAATAAGGGAGGAAGTTTACTGCGGCGCCATTTACCTGCCGTTACCTGCTGTTATTCTAAACAAGAATTTCGAATATTAGCAAAATATAAAATGAATATGAAATATGAATATGACAAGAGGTTGTCAAGATATAGATATATAGGTTGTAGATATGCGAGGTCTACTGTTCGCGGAATTACTTTGTCATAAAAATTGGAATGCCCGCGACTTCGTCCGCGTGGAGTTACTTCTATGAAAACTTCAACATTTAGTAATTTATAGAAATATATAAAATAAAATAAATAAACAATAAACACCCCACTGCACCCGAATGAACTTCGGAAATTCCTATCTTAGTGCACCCCTAGACCACAAAAGGAACGTACCCTGCAAATTTCAGGGACCTTGGACTTACGGTTTAGGCTGTGCGTTGATAGTCAATCAGTCAGTCAGTCATTGACATACCCATTTTATATATATTGATGATATTGATATAATATAGACCCCATTGCCTCCCGTGGATGTCGGAAGTCCATTAACTAAAGGATTACACTAGGGGATGGGCAGTAGCATCCAACCAGAGAAAACAAACACCAATAATGCGATCACCGATATGCCCGAGCGTGGTGTTTTTTTACTACTTGGATTGACGGATCAAGCAGATGGCCCATCTGATGTTAAGTGGTACCCTCTGCTTATGAACAGTGCATTACCAACGGCATCCTGCAGCTCATTCCCGATCGCTATGACCTGCCAGTAATAAAGGCTTTTATCCGGGTCCTGATCAGGTAGGTAGTCTCACTGGAGTCTGTTTGGTCGGGATTCGGATGAGAGTTTTCACCTCAACTTACAGCTAAGTATAACTAATGTATTTCTAACATAGTTTTTAAGAATAATACTAACAAATAATGGACCTAATAATGTCTGATTTAATAAATGAATTATTATATTATATTATTACCTCATAGGTCACATCAAACTAGGACGCACCCTATGTGGCATTGCACTGCGCCCGCCACCCTGAGACATAAAGATGAAAAGTATCGTGTGCCTGTAATTTCACTGGCACCCTTACCCTTCAAACCGGAACACAGCAATGCGAGCACTACTGCTTTGCGGCAGAAATAGGTATGGTGGTAGTACTTCCCCGGACGAACTCTTTCACAAAAAAGCTCTACTACTACTAATTATGGCAAATACCCCCTATGTATTCTATGGTGGAGGCCTCGTACAATGTGGACGTCTAACGGTCGATGATGATAATGATGATGGTGATGACTGCTGCAATTTTCTTCTCTTCCATCAAAAGGAATTTGAAAATGCTTTCTCGCCCTGCCCTTTGTTTTATTTGTTTGACCTTTTACGAAACACAATGATTCTCGTCTAACCCTTGCAGTGGAACCCCATTGTGAGGGGTCATGAACTGACCTGAATATCGTTTACTATGCCGCCTGATAGGTGCCTGCCTATGTATCTATATGTAGCATAGATACTCGTACCTAGTATAGATAGCAACTATAACTGTGCATAGTAATTTTTGAAATTAAATATTATTCAAATACATACATACATAGACACAATCTATGTAAGATTATGTTTCACTTTTGTGTCTATGTAAGACACAAAAGTGTAGGCAGAGCCTCAATGGGCCACTTTTCACAGTGGGTTGCACCATCGTGGAATATAGACGTGACAAGTGGTGAGCTCCTTGCCGCCATTGCCTCTCACGCACGACTGACTCTGCTAACACTTTCTTCCAGTAATAACACATTCCATAATAAGCTAGCAGCCAGGACAAATCTTATACCAACTAATCTTATCAACAAGTCCGGGTAATCCCTTAGTCGGCTTTTACGACATCCACGGGAGGAGACGGAGGTGTCTATTCTTAGGCCGGACACACCACAGCACTACTATTATTATACTAAAAATAAATAAACAAAAAATTTAAATGGAATTTATGGATGCACAGCGGTGTCTAGCACGCATGATGTAGGGCTCCGAAGCTAATTACTCTATTTCACGACTACATGTCGCCATATCAGCTGCTTATCAGCTGTCATTACAAGCAATTCAATATAACCCTTCAAAAAATTATTGATCCTGGAAACAGATGCACCAATTTCCATCAAACATAGGCGAGAATAATCGATTAAGTCACCTTTCAAACAAAAAAACTAAATCAAAATCGGTTCATCCTTTTGAGAGCTATGATGCCACAGACAGATACACATACCTCAAACTTCCCCTCTTTTTGGCGATTCTCGTACGAAACTAATTGACCGCGAATCGAGTGAATGGCGCGGCGCAAAATACATTGTTTTATCTTTTTTTTTATTAGCCTTTCTCGATGTAGTGAAAATAAAAGCAGATTATCAACCTCGCTCAAGTGACTTCCGCATTCATCGAAGGCTTTTAAAACAAGAACTTGCATTTCCTTTGTGCATCTACTATTGTTATAGTCTACCGTAGATATTCTCGCTCTACGTAGTCTACACTGAGTCATATAAATATACTAAGGACAGCGTAGCGAAAATTCTAAGTCTATGCTTAGGACGCAGGCTGACAATCGTAGACAGAGAAAAATAGATATAGCGCTCAGCGTGTCGCTGTAATACGTAATACGCGAGGCTAGTAAATCAACCCAGGATAGTCAAATGTATGTAAAAGATAAAGCTAGGCTAGTAAGCTAGTAGGGAGCTCAACCATAACGTGGTCCACCTGCTGACACCGTAGTGGTGAACGGACGGGCTTTATTATAGTGGGATAGTCCGTACTAACCATCTTTTTACTAGCATCGTGTAGGTATTCCGGGCATAAGGGACAAGTAATCAAGGTAAAAAGGTAAGGTATTTGTTTAGCAAATGAAGTGCTGACCTTGTAAAAAGAGGCACGCGATAAGGGACAAAAAAATAGGCTCTGTCTCTTTTCTTTACAAGCATCTTTAGCATGGAAGGCGTCCAGCAGCTCTTCTCTGACTACATATAGGTAGAGCTGTTCTGTGCTGACTACGCTGACAATACATATTTTCTAAAAACATTCCTTTGCATCAACCACAGACCACAAAGCATTTGATGATTTGATGGTCTTTGGCGCTGCCGGGTCTCAGAATCCCAGACGTAATTTCAGGTTAGTAGCCAGGCCAAAATGTTTGTCAACGGATGCAAGGAAATGACGTGGGAAAAATCTATTGCTTGGACCAAAGACACGGACACAGACCACTTTTATTTTTTTATTTTCATAAATCATAAAATCATAAATCATTTATTTGTTTAAATGTGGTAGTATACAAGTTCTTAAAATTAATTAGGATGTCTCACATTTCCCATGTCTGGGATACAAATATTACTTCATGCATTTGCTGCTAAATTTCAACAAGCATATAATAAAATAAAATAAAAAGATACCTAATAAATTACAAATTACAACAATTTCAAATTCAACAATTTCAATTTCTCTTTTCAAGTTATTCACTATCCACGAAACTTTTAACGGACTTCAAGTAGGTAGGTACATTTGACGCCACATGCGTAGCGCGGTTCATGGAAAAATTATAAATTCCCGAAAGGGTGTGTTTTCTAAATTTATCCCGGCATCGAATCGATCCGGTTGGCTTTCCTGTCTAGACAGTCATGTACCAACTCGCCACTTAACATTATACTCGTACGAACTGAACACAGTCGGTTAAACGGAAAGGACAATGCTCTTTTGAGTCTTATTTTGTTTCAACAACATCGCTAAACCACTTCCTATCATCAGACAGAAGCCCAATTCTACACTGCAAGTTGACTGAATCGAGACTGTATTGTGAATTGACTGATAAATTGGTATTCTTGCTCTCTCGTAACAACAATATAATCTATTTTCGATTCTTGCCATATATTAGGTTGGATAGTGCTTATAATTATTTAGTGTTGTATTTTCAGTTGAATACTATTTTTGACGTTTGTTAGCACTAGATCGTGACATGATCCGAACTTTAATTTGACTATTATTTTATTACGAGAATTTGGCTTCTGATTGAGCGGTGGTTTCAAGAGTCAAGAGGAGTCAAGAGAGTCATGGAGTACCATCATCATCATCAACCTATCAAAGTCTGGACACGGCCTATATAACTCGGCTGCTATAGGTGGTAGCCAGTTGATATTTTTACAGTTTATGTTTGGGCATGAACCCTACGCATATAATAAAAATGCAAAACACCAAGACTACTGCAACCAAGGAATAAAACCGATAGCGAGTTAACTACTAATATGATAATAGTTAGCTAATATACTACTAGTGGCGACATCTTGTCGTGAATTGAATAAACTTTTCCTGTTCTTTGATAAAATTTGGAATATGATTTTGGAGAATGAATGGGAACTGTGACTTGACTTCTGAACTCTATGCGAGAGGTGGCTGGTTTGAATATTATTATTATGTATGTAATAATAACATTTAAACTGGCCATGCCATGCCAGCCGGCCATGTTAGTAATATATGTTAGAGGACTTGTGACAAAAGGACGAGCAGGCGCACGGCTCGGTGCCATCTATACCTCCTTCTATTCGTACTAAACGGTTCAGTTCTATCTTTATAATGCGAACTGCTAAGGAGTAGACTGTGGAGTACACTACCGTCGTCTGTCTTTCCGGAAAACTATAATCTGAGTCTCTTCAAGGTTAGAGTGAAAAGGTGCCTTCTAGAGCTTTGTACTCCATGTTCGGCCACATCGTCACTTACCAACACGTGAGATCGTGATCAAAGGTCTACCAATGTAAACAAAATGTAGTTAATTGACATAAAATCATAAAACAAGCGTGGTGTTAAAGACCTTCAATGTTCAAATGACACTACAGCACTATAATCATTGACGGCCCTAAGCGGCTGATAACCGAGTGACACAGGAACATTGCATGCAATGCCTGATAACGATAAATAATGAAATTACAATACATACCTACATATAAAAAGGAACAAAATGTGCTATCACTATTTCCTTATTGTGGAATATAAACGGAACCTCCTATATTATATTCCAAAGGTAAGGGAGAAGATATGTCCATTTACATTTATACATACATACATACATAGACACACGCCTCTTTCCCCGAAGGGATAGGCAGAGCCTCAATGGGCCTCTTTGCACAGTGGGTTGCACCATCGTGGAATACAGACGTGACAAGTGGTGAGCTCATCGCCGCCATTGCTTTCCACGATTGACTCAGCTAACGCTTTCTTCCAGTAATAACATATTCTATAATAAGCCAGCAGCCAGGACAAATCTTATACTATAGAATCTTATCAACAAGTCCGGGTAAACTTTATTTTTACAATTGCTATTATTTGTTGTAAAATTCACTATGTTTGATACTACAGTTTAACCTGTGTATTTTTCTAAACAAATTTATCTTATCTGATCTTATTCTGAATGCGATGAAATATTATAAATGAACGTATCTAGGAGACGGTCGAGGGTTCACATACCTCGTATTGTGGATGAAAGAGAAGTTCTCAAAGCTATCCGTAAACATAGCGCCTACAATTTCATCAATAGCTAACATACAGGGGTAAAATCGTATGTATCATAAACTATAGGAGACTGTTAATTAAGTTTACCTTACAAGTTAATTGAAGCTTGGGGTTTATATCCACCAATCCCCTATGTCCGACCAATTCATACTATTTCTTGGATCACTAATAAACTATCATCAATAATAAAATCGTTGCATGTCAGAATATTAACGCACAGCCTAAACCGTAAGTCGTAGAAACATGAAATGTGGAGGGTATATTACTTTTGTGGTCTAGGGGCAAATAATTTATTCTAGGGGTGTACTAAGGAAGGAATTTCTAGGGTTGCAACGGGGTGTTGAAGTTTGTATGGAAAAAACTTCACGCAGTACTAGTAATAAATGAAAAATACAAAGCAGCATAGGACACGACTGCTTTTTGTCCTGACACCACGCGTACAACGCCGCGGGCAAATGGCGAATACTCAATAAGTTGAAGGGCCTATATACCAACTAATAGGCAAACTAGCTTACGGCCCACCTGATGTTAAGTGGCCACCGTCGCTTATAGACACCGACAACACCGGGAGTATTGTCGATGCGCTGCCTACCCTAAAGGAATTTATGAACATTTTTCTTGAAGCGACAGATGTCGTAACCAAGCGGGAAAATCTCAGATGGAAGCAAAAATCACAATGGAAACAATAAAGTAATATTATCCAATCTGTGGTAATGGTTGATATGACCAATAACCATTTCAGATTCATTAAATAGAACCAATTAGACACCTAAATAACTTAAGCGCCATAACTAATAAATAAATAATTACACTACGGGAAGTTCAAATATTGTTATAAAGTGGCATCCACCTTGAATTTAGCCTAGAACGAGACAAAAATAAACATTTTGGAGGTAGTGATAAAGTATGTTTAAATAATATAGAACCGGAAGTGATCATGATTATTTGTTTTTGTGTAGAGAATGGAGTGTTATATCCGGCCCCTCCATCTCCTCCCGTGGATGTCATAAAAGCCGACTAAGGGATTTCACAAGGGTATGGCAAGCAGCATCTGCCTGAGTATTCGACTCGACAACAATACTGCGATCACCAATCCGCCTGCCGTAGAACCCCTGCCATGCGCAGTGATTATGGAAAATACCTTCCATTGTATTCTACGGGGGACGCCTTGTCCACTAGTGGACGTCTAAAGGTGTTGATGATGATGATGGATTAATTTCTTGTTTGAACCAAGATTTGGATTTGATCAGGAATGCTTTCGAATGAAACACCTTCAGATAGTATCAATCGGCGCTGGCGCTGACGATTTGACAGCGCATCAGCTCGATTCATGGCCGAATTGGTCAACGCAGCGCCTACTAGGGGCAAAGATACGGGTTCTAATTTTTTGGTCACATTTTTTACGACTAGTATAGCTTACTTCTGGTACTTATTAAGTAAATATAACCTGATGTTACTGAATATAGGAGTAAAGTGAATAACATTATTTTCCCAAGTAACGTGAGTCATAAGTTTTTTTTAAATTAAATAAGACACACAATGCATGTTTACACTAACACATTCAAAAAACAAAACAAAACAAGGTCTTAATCTTAGTGTTCCCGTAATTATAGAGCATCACAGCGTGCGCAAGAAATACAACATTAACAGCTTATTACAGGGATAGCTAGACCAGTCACTCACGTACTTAGTTAAAAAAAAAAAACATACGCCTATTCTTCCAAGTTAACTCGAGCACTAGCTTCGCTCGTTCAATAATTGGTAAATCCCCCTGAGAAGAGTTGAAGGGAACTTGGAAGCAATAAGTCAAGCACCTCAAGATATCAACAAAGGCTTTACAAGGCGTGCACGACCTTCAAACGTCAAAACAAAAGGTTTCTTCGTAACTCTGGTTCTTCTTGGTCACTAAGTGTGAGGTCAGTGACCGGTGCAATGGCCCTGAAAAATGCTTTGTGACAGATGGTGAAAGAACCTATGTGGTGAATGGATATAAGCTCGTCGCAGATGCTCCTTTCATGAATATTCCAATGTGTATGAAATAATATACTAAACTACAGATAAAATAATACTATACCTACTAAATTACTAAATTCTGTGTGTGGATTTAGTAACACTGTGGAATTTAGTAAATTACTAAATTCCACAGTATGGCCATATGCTGTCGTGGTGTGTCCGGTCTAAGAACAGACCACTCTGTCTCCTCCCGTGGATGTCGTAAAAGCCACTAATGGATTACCGGGGGACACCATACCAATGTGATCACCAACCCGCCCGCACGCGTGGTGATTGCATTCTATTGGAGTGGACGTCTTACGGCTGATGAGCATGTGGCTGAAGGCAGATGAGTTCATGGGTACACTTCGCTTACCATTGATGCGTCTGTCTGAAAGCGTATCTTCCTCGTCCCACCACGGCTGGTCATGGTGCAACCTTCGAATCGGCCGCTCGTAGTTCGCATAGTACTGAAACTCCATTCTATCCACTGTGACACTACGTATTTTTCTTAACAAAAACTTCACGTAAGTACGCACTATCTTGCTACACACACCACACCAGCTTGGTCGTTTAAGTGATACTGAGTTGCTATTAAGTCCTCACAAGACACGAGATAAAATACGATGGACAAAAGCAATAACATGTAGGGTCATTACTGGAAATAGTACCTACCTATCATTGTTTATTGGGTACATTACAGTTAGGTACATATTACACACAACACCCGATATTAAATTAAATCAATTTTCTTAAAAAAACTTCACACGACCGTTTCAGTCTCCACGAAAAATAAAGTCACACACACAATTTAATTGTACATGACTGCCCTATATACAAAAACTAAAAAGCTAAGTTCAGATCACATGTTATTTTTACTACCGGTGTTCAGAAATAAACGTTATTATGTTGACAGTGTGGCGATAGTTAGTCTACTTCTAGTGGTAGGTCGACCTGTGGAGTGCCTACGATATGTTTATTTTGACGTAAACAGCGTCGGTCGGTGAACGCACTAGAGACGACGTCTCCATTTGACCGCACTAAGATCGAAAATACATTTTTATCTCGCCTCTATATCTCTATTATCACCTCGGAAATGGATGTGTTTGTAAAGAAATTTATAAAGGTAACGTTTCAAGTCCACACGGCTCATTATGAAGGTATTGTGACGATCCTCCAGTTAACACCTGCTTCGCTACTGGTTCTATTGGCAGGGACTTGCTAATCTTATAAACATGTTGCCGCGTAGCAGGCGAATATTGATACTGTCAATTTTGCTGAATAAAGAACTAGAACTTGCGTAATATTTACCTACCTGCTCAGAATAACTGCAGACAAATACAATTACTGATTTTGTGCCCGAAATGCATTTTCCTCGGCATGTATGCTGTCATGGTCAGTTGGTGAACGATTACACATTTTCTTATTCAGCTTGTTTGTAAAGTAAGGTGCTTGCATTTTCAGACTGAGTAACGTTAATGGTTTGGTAAGGTGCCAATTTCTTGGTTTTCTAAGGGTTCCGTTACCAAATAAAATAAAGAAATGGTGAGTGGTCAGCTCCGTCGCGCGACTGGAGTCAAAGAGGATTTAAATACTGGAGTATCCAGTTCAAGGCTTGTTTTTTTTATTTAGATTTTACTCCCTAGACGATGGCGTAGCCTTATTTGCATAAGTTCCTACCGTGGGCCTTATTATATGAAAAAAAAATACCACAGATTATGACAACATGTGTATTTTGATAATCTTTAATGACATCGGAACTCTCGGTGTATTCTTCGGACTCGGCTTGACAATTTATTTTGGTCTCTCGTGAAGTAAGTAAGTAATGACCCGAATGTAACTACAGGTTTAAAAGTCACGGTCATTTTAAAAGCAGCAAACCTACTTACTTTTTAACAGAAAAGAGGTAGGAATTTACTGTTTAGCATTGACGTCAGAGATCTATATCAACAGTTACTATTAGCATATTATTTATTCTCTGCTATTAGGTAATAAAAGTTATATTCAGGCATCGAGTATTGAGGCCTGCAATGCTCTAAGTATTCAGGTAAGGCCACTAAATAAATAATAGTACTATTTACTGCTGCCACATCGCAAAGCCCTCCAGTGGCAGCACAGTCACACTCTAGCAAATGATTCTCATGCTTAATTAATAATAATTATCTTCAGACATTTTACATGTATTTAGATAAGTCAGTGATTTAATTAATATTTACCATTCACCACTATTTTACTACCCAGGTTTACTACCAGGTAGTTGCGTAGTCGTAGATTTTCAAGATGAAACTTTAAAAAAAAGAATTAGGTACCTATTAGGTTACTTTAGTAATAATATACCTACATCAATGCGTAGGAAAAAAAAACACATGATTACCTAGTGTAAACGACAAGTGACAGCTGCCAGATTTCTCCAGAGAGCGAAGACAGGTATAAAATGTGTCCTGGCTTACCTATAGGTACTATTTTATTTGTATTCAGAACTTTCTGATTTTTTCCTTTGTTCTAGATTGAAGGAATGCCCATCTCACAATCACCTCACCACCGACCTTCGGTATTTATCGAGAGCCAAGTCAGGTAGAAAAGGCTTCCTGGGTTATAGATGCTAAACTTCCCATTTTTTCCCTTGATATAAAAAACACACGAATGGAAACCTCCTCCTTTTTTTTAAGTTGGTTAATAAAAAAGGAATGCCCATCTCGCAATCTGCTTCTCCATCGACTTTCGGTATTTATCGAGAGCCAAGACAGGTAGAAAAGACTTCCTGGGTTATAGCTGCTGAATTTTCCGTTTTTTTCCTTTTGATATAGATTGAAAGAATTTCTCTCCCAATTTCCTCCACAACCGACCTTCGGTATTTATCGTAAGCGAAAACAAGTAAGAAAAGCGTCCTGAGTTATAGCTACTATTATATTCAGAGTTTTCAGAACAAAACATCCGTAGATTAAAGCAATATCCATTTCACAATCACCTCTTCCACCGTCCTTCGAAAAGGCTTCCTGAGTTATAGCTGCTATCATAATCAGAACTTTCAGATACTAAACATCCTCAGATTGAAGGAATGTCCATCTCACAATCACCCCTTCCACCGACCTTCGAAAAGGCTTCGTGAGTTATAGCTGCTATTATAATCAGAACATTTGAGATACGAAACATCCTCAGATTGAAGGAAAGCCCATCTCACAATCACCTCCTCCACCGACCTTCGGTGTTTATCAATAATCGGTTCACTCAACCGCAGAGGATAGAAGTAAAGTAAATAATTAATTTGAGAAATAATAAAGATAAATTAAGCTGTTTGTAGACGCTATCTAAATGGGGGTTTAATTTATTTGTAATGGTAATGCCTCGAGATTCCGTTTGACGCAGTCACGTTATTGTCTTAGTTTACTATCAAATAAGAAAATGAAGATACACCGTCGTCAATGTAAATAAGAGGGTATCAAATAAAGGTTGTTTTATGACTATATGATCAAGGTTTTTCTTACTTTCAAGTCACTACTCTACCATCTCTACAGGAAAGTTTTGTATTTTTTTCAAACGAGGCTTTACTTCTTTGGCTTCTGAGAAAAACTCCAACGTCAAGCATTATTATAGTAATAAATTGATATGTGATAAAACTAAGTCAAGTCGTCAAGAGTCTCCGTCAAGTCACAAGTGGACCCAGTTTAAAAAGGTGGCAGAAAAACCAAATTTTTGAAGGACAAAATCCATCAATCTGAGAAGGCACGCTACACTTACATTTGACGACCTCTGTGACGCAGCGGGCGAGTAGCCGGCTGAGATTCGAGAGGTTTCGGGTTGGATTCACGCTGCGGGACAAATGTTTGTATGATCTGCAAAAATTTGTTCCGGGTCTGGGTGGTACCCTGGGTACCCGCTTCAAGTTGCCGATGTCAATAGGTGACAGTAACCACTTACTATCAAGCGGGCCAGTTTGTCGAGACATTACATTAAAAAAAGTAATGTTAATCGTATGTACTGTTTTGCATTGAAATGACTCGTTTCGCCTTCTACGTTAAAAACAAACCAACCGGTGAATTAGTTCTAAATTATACACAGCTAAGGGCGACCGGTCCCAGAAACCTCAATACACCTAATAGAGAGAGATAACAAATATACAGAGATATGAATTCATGGATACTAATAGAGCAAGAGCTATAAGAGCAATAGTAACATAGATACATTACTGTCCTACACGTTTTCAAGGCCTAGATGAAAATCATATTGTGAGTAGTTTTCTACAATAGCTTGGCCCGCACTCCAAAGTCTGGGGGATTTTGATAGTATTCGAAAATATGTGAAGTTTCGTTTCTTGCCGCACATTTACTTGCGGCGCCCCTAGCGAAAACGAGGAGAAAACTAAGGGACGCTGTCAGAAAATGTTTGGAAGGAAACGACACTTCATATAGTTTGGAATACTATCAAATTCTCGTAAAACCCCCTGCTAGAGCATACTATGAAGCCTGGCAGAGCCAATGGGAAAGGCTGGCTGACCTTTCAATAGGACTTGGTTGAAAACCGGCTTGTCTCACAAAAATAAGTTTTTAATTAAAACTTTAGCACAGAATAAATAATAGTACAAAAGTACAATTCTCGGAAAAAAAACAATAAATGTATAGAATGGTGATATATTAAAATTTAGGAGTCGTTGCGTTACATACTCTCTCAGTAACAGTAAAGGTTACAAATTTGATGTTAATACAGTATTTACTTGAGGATGTAAATAAATAAATAATAGACAAGAAACACGGTTGGTGAAACTTTTAAAGATAGCTTTATTTTTTGAAATTGGTCCTCCTAAAACCCGTTTTATGTCCCTCCTTCGATTAGAGAAAATATTAAGTGTAAATTTTTATACTATTCTTTAGGTAATCACATTACTTAGATTAATAGTACAGAATTTATTTGTATATTTGCTACTTTAGAAGAAAAACTAAGTTTTATCATTTGTCGCTTACGTCAGATACTTCCCCGCTAAAGAAATCTATACCTCATCATTCAAGTGATACTTTCTTGCAGCAATTGTTTTCTTGCTAGACTCCGCCCATTCGGTATTTTAACATATCTCGTTAAAGAATAATTTTGAACCTTAGAATACATAGTCAAGAAAGCCAGGTTATACATTAATAATAATATATGAGATGAATTTGAAAACCTATAAAGCGACTAATGTCATGAGGCCTAAAAAGTAATGCTAGTTAAGTAACTACTCACAGTGGCACCGCTCTCTCTGTACCATCCGTACATCTTAAAACATACTGAATCACTAATTACAAAAAACCCAACCGATTTCGTCCTTTTAAAAACTTGACCCTTTCAAAAAGTTAATCGTTCGTTATATAAGTTGACCGTGCGCGGACGCAAGACGCGAATAGACTGACGACGAATAGCTTATTTACAATATTTACTGACTCAGGTATTTAGCGAGTCGGGCAAAGCCTGGACAAATAGCCATATCAGCCTAATTTTCACGTAAAGTGCTAAATGCAAAAGATAAAGTGAATCTTTTAAATGCCCTAGTTTGATAAGATATTTGGGCTATGTCACGTCAACATTGATATACAAGATCCAGGTGGCACAACATCACTCCATTTTTAGGGTTCCGTAACCAAAGGGTAAAACGGGACCCTATTACTAAGGCTCGGCTGTCCGTCTGTATGTCTTGTTGTCTGTCTGTCCGTCTGTCACCAGGCTGTATCCCATGAACCGTGATATTAAGACAGTTGAAATTTTCACAGATGATGTATTTCTGTTGCCGCTATAACAACAAATACTAAAAACCAGAATAAAATAAATATTTAAGGGAGCTTCCATACAACAAACGTGATTTTTCCAATTGCAGGTTAAGCAATGATCTGCGAGGTCAGTTTTTGGATGGGTGACCACTTTTTGCGTGCAATTTTTATTTTGTTTTTTTACAAACGTGATTTTTTTGCCGTTTTTATAGATAATGGTACGGAACCCTCAGTGCGCGAGTCCGACTCGCACTTGGCCGGTTTTTTAAGTCTAAAGTTGTGTTGACTGACAAATGTTCCAAAAATTGTGTCAAGTGTAATCACTAATTAGGAAGACAGAGGAAGTCCCTCATGCTAACGAATCATAACTTACTACTACAACCAACGCCGGTCTATATTGACCGACCGAGCCAAGCGTCCTTGCAAACAACTGGCAAAATTTGCTTTCATCTGTGCGGATGTATGTATGTATGTTGGTACACGTGTACATGTTGTATTTTTCAACTAATCTTGACAAAACTTGTATATACGGGTGCAAAAACTTCATAGATTTTTATGTCGTCGGCGATTTTTGTTTTGAGGAGTAATTCTCCAAAGAATGGGGAGGTATGCTGCGGCGCCATTTACCTAATATTTGATAATATTTGGCAGAAACAGTCGATAGTCAATTCTAAACAAGAATTTAAAATAAAAAGCGGCCAAGTGCGAGTCGGACTCACCCATGAAGGGTTCCGTAGCAGCAAGTAACATAATATAAAAGTTCTTGGATGGATCACGATTAATGACGTATTAAAAAAAACTACTTACTAGATCTCGTTTAAACCAATTTTGAGTGAAAGTTTACATGGTAATTAATGTACATCATATATTTTTTTTAGTTTTATCATTCTCTTATTTTAGAAGTTATGGGGGGGGGACACACTTTTTACCACTTTGGAAGTGTCTCTCATGCAAACTATTCAGTTTAGAAAAAAATGATATAAGAAACCTCAAAATCATTTTTGAAGACCTATCCATAGATACCCCACACGTATGGGTATGATGAAAAAAAAAATCGAGTTTCAGTTCTAAGTATGGGGAACCCTAAAAATAAAAAACTACTAACTAGATCTCGTTCAAACCAATTTTGAGTGAAAGTTTACCTGGTAATGTACATCATATATTTTTTTTAGTTTTATCATTCTCTTATTTTAGAAGTTACGGGGGGGGGACACACTTTTTACCACTTTGGAAGTGTCTCTCGCGCAAACTATTAAGTTTAGAAAAAAATTATATTAGAAACCTCAACATGATTTTTTAAGACCTATCCATTATATACCCCACACGTATAGGTATAATGAAAAAAAAAAAAAAGAGTTTCAGTTCTAAGTAACCCCAAAAATAATTGTTTTTTTTTCAATTTTTGTGTAAAAATCTTAATGCGGTTCACAGAATACATCTACCTACCAAGTTTCAACAGTATAGCTCTTATAGTTTCGAAAAAAAAAGGCTGTGACATACACGGACAGACAGACAGACAGACAGACATGACAAATCTATAAGGGTTCCTTGTCTTTGACTACGGAACCCTAAAAAGAGCAAAATCGATACAGGTGAGTTTTACAGGGCCACACAGGCGAAGTTTGAAACCGTGAGAGTTATCGAAAAGTGATGTTAGGAGGGCTGGATTTCGAAAATAATATTCCATCTATTGTGGTCTAGTAGATGGATTGTTCTGGATTCTTGCAACGACAGACCTCTTGATAATAATTAGGCACAACGCAGGCCAACGTAGGCCGCCGCGCCGCCGGCGCCGTGTCATTCGCGACGAGATTCCAGAATGCCATGTCCGGATTTACGAATAGCCACTTCACAGAACAACGCCGTTTTGTAATGCAGTTTTTTATACAGTTTAGCTACGACACAGACACACAACCCGTAACAAGAGCTCTAACTCCTATAGATAAAAAATATGTTTATTGTACATATTACTTCAACAAAAACAACAACAACAACACCTAGGTACAACTAACAACTATACCAAGGATAGTCGCGTTTTATGCACGGTGTATATTCGTGCTAATTATTGACGATATTTACGAAATTTTAGACGACATAAACATTCACTCTATACCTACTACGTCTCATCGTCATGACACATAAGTACCTAGTCATGTTATTATCCTCAGAGAAGTAGGTACACACAAACTACACAAAGAAGAATATTGAATAATATCGGGAAAACGGCGATAAAACGTCAAATATACGTAGGTATATAGTAATTAATCAAGTGCGAGTCGAACTCGTGTATGGTTCCGTATTATGAAACAAGAAGAATCTATTATACCAAATAAATGATTGATCCCGAGATGTTGGAAGGACCCATGAACTAGGCATTGGTTTTAATGTAATCTTTTTAATAAATTTAAAAGTTTATATAGTTAGTTTATATGCATTTTTCATTGTACTACTACCTCAATATTATAATAACCGAACTATAACTGCTCAACTCTTTTTGTATTTGTTTATCTCTAGAGTATTATCAGTATTAATCCCATAGAGAAACAGAAGAAGAAAATCCTTTTCCCCTTCCTTTCCTTCTTTCCCTCTTCCCAGGGGGGATTACCTACAAGTAGAAGAGTACCAGGGAGTACAAGAATGAACTATTGATCTGTACAAGAATTATAATGGATACTATAGGTAAATTCACTATTACTTTTTTGAGTGAAAACAGCCGGAGAAAAAATCGTTGAAAAATAGACACTTTTAGTACCTACGGGGCAATTTGTGTACCCCTAGGGACTGGTTTTGTTTATTATTCCCTAAGATTCATGCCATAATAACACATAATCTATTAACTCAAGTGGCTACCTCTTACGTCTACCGAGATCTACCCCTGTGGCATACCGCCAGACAGACTGATAGTGTAGGCTTAGCAGGTAATGGGACCCCGTTCGATGGGACACATTTTGGGTTCTGTTTGTTTGAAAAAGTCGTTATTATTTATAAAATATAAATTATAACTAAACGCAGTTTAGTTAAAATACAGCTTGGAATTAAAAGTAATCGGCAGGCTAAGGCGCCTTATATTTTTTTAACAAAATTACTATTTATGTAGATATTGGTCACTTTATAAATCTACGTTGGTAATATTATATACAATTAACATATAAGGTAAAGACATATCTGACATAACTAACATATATGAGCACTTTTTTTTTCTCGACCGGATTTAAATACATTTGATCTCATGGGGTACTGACTGCGTACCGGGCTTTTGGTGAGCGCAGATGGCGTTCAACCTGTAAAGTAGGTTGGGGCAACGAGTAAATATATGAGCACTTTGAATAGCGCGCATTTTTAAGGTTTCCCACTTTGAGTGCGGGACCCCAAAAAAGACACCCTTGTATACAACTCGTGACGTTCGTCATGTTCTTAGCTTCTATGTATTTCCGCGAAACATGTAAATGCTTAAGGCATCACGTTATCATTTTTCTTTATTTGGTTTTTATATGTACAACAGATGGATGGGGCACGATAACGATATTTATATTAGGTATCAGTAAAAGTAAGCAAAGGTTCTATGGAGGCAGACTTTGTCCCCGGAAAAGTGTGATCACGTATGTTTGTTTCAGGATCCGTGTATCTCCAGCAGTGGACTGGCAGTTGAGGATTTTAGTTTTTATGCCACTGCAAATACACTGTTACTGAATTTTAAGGATTGGTTTGAACAACCTCTGTGGCGCGGCGGGCGAAGTTTCGCCTGCGATGCAGGAGGTTACGGGTTCGATTCCCGCCTCGCAACAAATATTTGTGCGATCTGCAGATATTTGTTCAGGGTGTTCTGGGTATTTTCTATGTATAATAAAAAATATCTATCTATTTAATGTATTGTATTAAGTATATCAGTTAGTACCCATAACACAAGCTCTCCTTAGCTTGGGGCTAGATAATGTTGTGTGGACTGTCCAGCATTATTTATTAATGTATTTAAGAATATAAATAAAATTTAATGTGTTGAACATCATCATCATTCAGTAGACGTCCACTGTTGGACGAGGCCTCCCACATATAGAATGGGGGGGATTTGCCATAATCACCACGCTTGGCAGGCGGATTGGTGATCGCAATATTGATGTAGAGCACTCAGTTAGATACTGCTGCCCATCCCTGGGTAATCCTTAGTCGGCTTTTACGACATCCACGCGAGGAGACGGAGGTGTCTATTCGTAGGCTTGACACACCATGGCATTTGTTGAACCAATATAAATACCTAAATGGGATGAACATTAATGTGTTGTATTTTAAACAAGAAGCACTACGGAGCTACTGTTTGGTAATTTTGAATGTAATACGATGAATATTATGAAAATAATACCCTCACGTGCAACTACTGCAAACGCACGTTTATAGCCAAAATAGTACGTAAGCCATATAAGAGCACACCAGCGAAGCTCTTCCGTATGAAGCAGAAAAACAGTCGCCGTGGCCGAAATCGGTCTGGATGACATCATCATCATCATCAATGGTAATTTTAATCCTATGATTAAAACCGTTTGATACAGCAGACAGCACCAATATTTAATGGCTTAATTTATTTTTAGTCTATAATCAGTTCAGTGTGTTGCGGGCTGTGGACCCTTGCCTGCGGTGCTCAAATACGCCTCCCGTAAAGACGGGAGGGTCATCGGGTTCGACCCTAGGGCCTTGAGGTTATCTGAGGGCCATTGCACACGGTACTACCGGCCAAGTCCCCTGAGATGTGGCCGCTGACTATTGGCCTTATTTACAAGCGCAAAGTCGCGCGGCGGGCTATGGAAAAAGCTGCTAAGAGTTACACACTACATGCATGATAGAGTCCATCAGGGCAGGCAACGCATTGGCAATGCCTCTGGTGTTGAAAATGTCAATAGGCGATGGTAACCGCTTACCATCAGGCGGGCCGGATGCCAGTAAATCTAGCCATTACATTAAATAAAAAGACCAGCCATAATATAGCAAGCATCAACTGAAAACCGTTCGGTTTTAGGTTCTCTTGTCGTGGACGAGGCAGTGTAGGAGGCCCCTTGTCTTGATGGATCAAGGACATTATAGAGGTCCAGGAAATCTGTGGATGGAGGCGGATTAAGACCGTTCGTCGTGGCATTCTATGGAGAGGCCTACGTCCAGCAGTGGACCTCTGCAGGCTGATGATGAAGGTATATTCTACATCATGTCAAAATGAAGATTTGAGGTACAAAAAAATAATTGAGGAAATCCAGCTGTGGTAGGTGAGAATCATGATGGACGCTGATTAGTAGATCAACCCATTAATGTAATAGTTGTCAGCTCTTTGTAATTATTAAACGCTAATAGAATATTCAATTGACTTAATGAAGTATGTAATCAAATATAAGCAGAGGTTTTTTCCGATAGACAATCATAATTATCTTTTGTTTATTTTATTTGGGTAAACAGAGCTAAAAAAATAAGAGAACTGTACCAGTGTAGATTACGTTTACTGAAATAAAATATTTGTATTTGTAGGGTATTTAGAGCTCAAACAAAAAACTACGAATCGATGCGATACGAATTTGCAATGCAGAAAGCGGCGGCGCGAATTGCTGCGGTGCGATGCGATTTCGTGCGGCGCGGCGCTGGTTCGGGCGTGTGACCATTCCTCAATGGATACTCAACAGAAATGGACGTACTTTTCTAAATAGCGACAGGATCGCAAAAAGAGTTTTGCACTGCTGTTGATAAAAAGATACAGAAATAAAGGGATATCTTCAAAGATTCATCCATGCAACATCGCAGGAATGCGCGTTGCGAATCAGTTCACAAGTTCTTGCGATGCGTCGTGGGAGTTTGATGATTTGTGCGACGCAACGTCGCATTGCAGTTTTTGTTTGAGCCGAATTTTGCTTCTATTTTAGCTATTAACTCATCAAACTCCATTAAATGTTGTACACATGCTCACACTATATCTAGACACGTGGTGCGGCATATTTTTCTAAATTAGTATTTGTATTTTTGATTTGGTAACTATACAATTTTATAAGAAACTAACGCACCACGGTTATTGTACTGATTATTTGTTAAAATTGTCATGTAGTTTGACGAGTTAATAGCCACAATAGAAGCAAGCTTCGTTCACGTTCAAAAAGGCGCCCTACCAGTATACTCCAGAAGTCCAGAGTACTATGGTAGTATTTAATAGCTAGAGCTATTTTAATTCAATATCTATTTTAATTATTTTAATTTTTAGCCTGTATTTTGATTCTAGCTGACATTCTATGAATAAATAAATAAATTAAAAAAATCTATAAGTCTATATTTGCAGAAAAAATATTCGGACAAGTAGGGACAAAAAAAAATGTTATATTATTTTATGTATATTTTAAAATATGTGTTTGAAGAAATAATAAAATACTACTACAAAGCAAGATTTTCTATGATTTTCTGTGATTGTACTAGAGTCCGACTATTGTCCGATTCCATAGTCGGTTCACTAAGACTAGTATTTTGACCTAAGTCGTTTCAAGAGGGAACTTGTGAACTTAGCAAGAAATCAAGTGCGTTGATAGTTAATTAAAGAGATTCTTACCTTCGTCGTCTTTGTCGTCTCCAACGCCGAGAACAAACGCGCTCCTAAAGAAGACCATCTTGAAACTTGCTGACCGCTCACTTACGATGCTGAGTTGTGCTTTCAAGTGTACTTTACTACAAAATAATCTACATAGATATACTGCGATACTACAAACAAACACGCGACAAAAGCAAAACAAAATTTAAAAAATTAACCCATAAGTTACACGCCAAATACAACGCTTTTATGAACAAAAAACACAAATAATTAACCCATATGTTACACGCGAAATAAAACGCTTATAATAACAAAAAAAACCCAAATATTTAACCCATATGTTACACGCGAAATACAACGCTTTTACGAACAAAAAAACACAAATAATTAACCCATAGGTTACATGCGAAATACACGCGTTTATGGATTAAAAATAACAATTACGCGACTAAGGAATAACAACAAAAATATTTTAACCCATAAGGTCAAAACCGCCCCTAGTCGGTCGAGCGATAATCGGCTACATCTCTGGAGAAAGTTGGATTAGCTCGCTTTTCTGTTAGAAAGGCCGATTAATGTAGTATGTATCGTTACCACTTTACAAGTGATGTAAACTGAGCGCTAACCGAAATTATAGGTTGAGTGAGGAAGCTGCACAAGGAAATGTATAGAGTGGAATCGTTCACACATGTTTTTATGATGCTAACTGCAACTTTACTACAAACTAGCAAAAACACAGCTTTGTAAGGGCTAGCAAGATTTATTTTATCTGTTTTTTTTTAATTAGATTTAAAAAAGACATTAATTTAAATTACTATGTCAAATTAAATTATAAATGTGATAGTATTTAAACTATAGGCCTAGCGTTTAACTTAGTAGCCTCCTGAGGTATGGCAGCGGCACGGGAGGGGTGACATGTGACGTAAAGAACTGTCGGGCTACACACGTGATGAAAATTAGTGAAGATATATCTTACGATATTTACAAATAAGTACCTGAGTCATTGCGAAAGAGAATAAAATACTTGTTCAAATAATTATTATATTTAATACTAATATCAATTTTTTTAACTGAACTTTCAATTTATTAGCTTATGTCCATATCGCTACTCGAATCACTGTCAGTATGACTGGAATCACTTTCGTTATCTGTCTAGTCGTTTATATCGTTTTCATGCTCGGCAGAATGTGGATCAGATTTCCTAACCTTGAAAAAATTATATACATTATAAACAACATCTTTAGTTTGAGCTCTAATCCGAGGACCCATCTTCGGTTGCTAATCTCGTGTGCGTCTTGTCTAAAGCGGCCGGTCCAAATAACACGTATTGACGGCAGCGAGATCGCCGCCCGACTGACGTCAAGTGACGTCTCGCGACATTTGACATAAGAAAATCACCACCTTCCCGTGCCGCTGCCATACCTCAGGAGGCTACTAAGTTAACCGCTATACCTATACATAGACATAGACACACGCCTCTTTCCCCGAAGGGGTAGGCAGAGCCTCAATGGGCCTCTTTTCACAGTGGGTTGCACCATCGTGGAATATAGACGTGACGAGTAGTGAGCTATACAATTAGCCATTTATCCATAGTTAAATAATCTAATTAAATCTGGCTAATGAAGAGAAGTTATATCCTGATATTGTAATAATTGACATGGATTGTAGGTTTAGGCAGATAAAATAATACTATACGTATAGGTAAATCTAAATTATATTCTTTTAACATGCAATAAATGTTATCCCAGAATTCTACTCGTAGTTATATTATGAAATTCATATTTAATCAGAAAAGTTTAAAACTAATCCCACTCGTCGTCGTTTCGTATGAGTTAGTGCTGGCCTCTGGTGTCAGAGTTTGTCAAGCCGCCCGAGGGCCTCTGACATGGCTTATCGACTGCTATTAATCAATAACAGCCGGGACCGACAGCTTAACGTGCCCTCCGAAGCACAGAGCGATGTAAATCCGCACATAACTTAGAAAAGTCATTGGTGCGGAGCCTAGGATCGAACCCGGTATCGTTGGATTCTGAGTTGCACTATTGAACCGTCAGGCTACCATCGCTTTTTTTTACCATCCCACTAATATCATAATTATAAAGGATGTATGGATGTTTTTATGTTTATTACTCAATCATGCCGAAACCGCTGAACCAATTTCGATGAAATTTGCTACACAGTTAAGATTAGGACCTGGATTGAGCTATAGGTTACTTGTATCTTGTTAAAACACGAGCGAATCCGCGGGCGGCTACTAGTTAACCAATAAATAACTTACAAAATACCATGCAGCGTTACTTACATAATAGGTAGGTTACTAGATTATATTAGATTTAAGCTTACTATGTACATTGAGCACGAATACATAATATAGCAACACCATACATATACATAGTCACATACATAGTCCTGCCTGACTGACCCTACACTAGGATTCCCTGTGTCGTGTGAACCAGGAACTATGAACTAAATTAAATATGAAATAGATTTTTATCAGACAAAACAACAGGACAATTAAAGTTATTCAACAACTTTACGTTATATTAAACTAGCTACTCTACTCCATGTATACTCGTATTTCTGCATCATGCAATATTGACATACGCAAGGTACAATAAAGATATCTGCTTCTGCGTGGCAAGCTCATGCAAATAAACGTACAGACACGAGAGACAGTGTATGGAATTTCCACTTGGCATTATGATTTTAATTTTAATTTGTAAAAGGGACTCTACTCAATGTATTTCTGCAACATGTAATATTGACACTAGCAAGGGCATAATGAAGATGTTATGTGCTCCTGCGCGACGCATAGCCATGCAAACAAACGTCACAGACATAAGAAGCGGATATAATAATTGGTGACAAAAAGGCTTTATTTGTTTCACTATCTAAGTAAACAAAATGTTTCGCGAGGTGAAGTCAGCGTTTATAATTAAATAAAAATATTAAAAGAAAAAATGGTATTGTGTTCTTGGGGCTAATGATTCTTTAATTAGTCTATCATTGTTCTCTTATCTTATTATTGTATTATTAACATTACATCATTGACGACCTCTGTGGCGCGGCGGGCGAAGGTTGGCCTGCGACGCAGGAGGTTGCGGGTTCGATTCCCGCCTCGGAACAAATATTTAAACAATATATTTATTTTAGGTCAAGAACAGGGACATACATAAGTCAGCCATAGCAGAACACCTTTTGGAATCTGGCTCAAATCATTGGATCGAGCTACACAGTCCGCAGGTAATCTCGACAGAGCGACATTACATACCGAGAATGGTACAAGAGGCAATTGAGATTACTAAGTACAGAAACTTCAATAGAGAAGATGGTTTTCAATTATCTGGAGTATGGAAGCCTGTGGTAAGAATGTGTAAGAATCAAAAAAGTGTGGTACCTGCTACGCGTCCGGACACCGTTAGTGTTGTGTGTCGAGTTGGTGTGAATTGTGACAATGAAACCGATGGTAGTAGTATCGTTCGTAATAAAAGAGTGAGAAAGAGGGTAGATCGATATATCTGCCAATAACATCTACTCGCAAAGACTTTAGTCAGTTCTCCCGTGATCATGGCGCATGCAACTGTGCCGAAATATCGGGAACATATAAAACTCAAAAATCATGGTAAATATCCCGTTTCTAGTGAAAATTATATCATGGTTATCAAAGTCAAAGTCAAAGTATTTTTATTACTTGTATTTGTATTGTTATGTACATACTTTTCACTAGAAACGGGATATTTACCAGGATTCTTGAGGTTTTTAACTGATCCCGTTCTCCCGTGATCATGGTGCATGCAACTGTGCCGAAATATCGGAAACAAATAAAACTAAAGAATCATGGTAAATATCCCGTTTCTAGTGAAAAGAATGTATACCTACTCTGTGAAACCGCTTAATTTTGAATGAAAGCTAATATTCATTATAACAAGCATCGATATACTAGTATATTATATCGATGATAAGAAGGTTATTTAGGAAAATCTTTACTAGAGTAAAATCTTGCCACACGTACTACGATTTTACACCTATCATGTTTACTTGGCGTATCTAGGCATGTTTATCATATTACTCTACGACTTCTGCAAGGTGATCTGATGAAGACATGGTCATGTCTTCAGCTAGCTGCAAAAATACCCAGCAAATAAATTGTTACGAGCTGATGATCCTGGAAACATAGCTAAAAAGCATTTCGCAAATACCATCTTTCATAAAAAAAAACGCATTGAAGTCAGAGCACCCGTTTTGGAGCTACGTGGCTCATGTAATCTATGGACAACTTATCAAAGCTACGTGGCAACAAAGAAACATGCATATAGGCGTACACACATACAGACAGAAACACTACGGCCACAAACATAATAACCCCCTCTTTTTAGTCGTGGGCTAGAAACATTTATAAGTTTTCACCTTGTTTTCACTCTCACCTGTAACGTTTTTCGCAAAACATCAATTTATGTTTCCGGCATTAGCGGTTATAAATAGATTGACGAAGGGATGCCTCCGCAAGGGATTCCAAATTGACCCAAATTCATTCACACTAGACAAGTGACCGTAGGAACAGATCGCGAGGAGTCCGCCAATACGCGCTTACGACACGATTTCATATTTTTTTTTTTTTTTTTTCTATTAACAACTATCATTACATTATTTATATTGTGATGACATCATGACGACTGCCTACGTATACCTAGTAAACCTACCCAAACTTCAAAGGCATTTGATATGACATAAAAGTAGGTACCTATGCAAATCTAAACTGAGCTTACAAAGTGGCTATTGGACCATAAACCACCTCGTACTCCTTTCATGCATGGGCCATGAGAATGCAAAAAAACGGCCAAGTGCGAGTCGAACTCGCGCACGAAGGGTTCCGTACCATTATCTACAAAAACGGCAAAAAAACACGTTTGTTGTATGGGAACCCCCTTAAATATTTATTTTATTGTTTTTTAGTATTTGTTGTTGTGCAACAAGAACAGAAATACATCATCTGTCGCAATTTCAACTGTCTTACTATCACGGTTTTAGATACCGCCTGGTGACAGACGGACAGACAGACAGCAGAGTCTTAGTAATAGGGTCCCGTTTTGCCCTTTGGGTACGGAACCATTAAAAGGAGGGTTCTTGCTAAGTGAATCCTTTCACCACAGTGACTTATAGCGATAGCCAATGGACACTTGTCGAGATGCCGGAATGTGCCGCCTTCGGGCTATCATCATTTTCCGCCCAATTTAGCTTCTGCTCGACGCAATTACGGAATCATTGGTGTGATATGAGATTTATTAATAAAGACGCCTGCGGCAAGTGTGTCAAGTGCAGAGATAGTAACTACTCGTATGAAACTTGGGTTATAGCTATGTCTAAGCTAACATGCAGTCTTTGTACGTAATAGATACCATAATTATTATTTCAGCGAAATCATCCAACTCTAAATTTTTTTTTTTTTTTTTTTTATAAACGCTTTTGGGGTAAGTACCTGCCTGTACGACAACTAAGTCCAAACTCGACCGAATGAAACTCGTCCGACATGGTACGATTGAATCTTAACCCAAAAGATCAAGCGGAAAAAATCAATTGATTTTCAGCAGACAACTTATAACCGCAATTTTTTTATAACTATAATCGTCCTTCGATTGGCCTTGACCTCACCTGTTGGTAAGTGAAGATGCAGCCGATGACGGAGCACGAAGGTCTAGAAGGCACCTTTTAACTCTAGCCTTAAAGATACCCAGTTTATAGATTTCAGGAAAGACAGACGACGGCAGCGGATCTTAGTATGAATAGAGGGTATACTAATGAGGTAAGGATGGGTCTGAGCCGGCCGTGCGTCTGTTCGTCCTATGATGAAAAGGAGATGGTTCCTGGGAGCATTCCCTGAAATGTAACCTATAGAAGACCGCAAGACGCGCAAGACGCAATATTGAATAATATTCAATGAAGCATGTAAACGTAGTAATAAATTCTCCTTTGAAGCATGATAAACGTAGTACTAAATTATCTTTGGAAGCATGGTTCAATACATTTATGTCCGGAAGTTAATGTTTACCCGAGGGAAGCCGGGTTCGCTCCTAGTATAAGTTAACATCATTGATATACATAATATAAAGTTATGGTAAAAATTAAACCAATAATATCTAAATTGAATTCAGATATTTTATTTCAATAATTCTGTGACAAGAACATTAGGTAACTCCTACTTCAGCAAATAAGTATGCATTCTTATCATAGCAGAAATAAGGCTCCAGCTCCCATGAAGACGTGTACACTTCGATCAGCTTCTCATTACGACAATGTGCAATATTTTCTGAAAAAAAAATAAAAAAATGAAAACTTACTAAGTTATAGAGTTGTTGAGCCTGTGCAGTATTCTTTAAAGCCAGACCGCGCTAAAACGTCCGCGGAGTCTTTTATTTCAGTCTATTAAAACTACTAATCTTATCAAGTACAATATTCAAATTATATATATGCATTATATTATCTATATACAGTTGTGGTCATATAATTAAGAACGATTTGAAGTTCTAGAAGTTTTTTATTTAAATCGTATCATACACAGAGATGTGTACCTTCTGAGAAGCAACTAGTTATGTTATATAATAGTCACATTAATAGAGCAACCTGACTTAAGAATAAAGTATGAAATCGCTAACTATTTTTTGCACATTTTATTGATTTTATCAAAGTAACACATTCAAATAGTACAAATAACAAACTGGACAAATAATTAAGAACGATTTATTTAACTGCTCGGGAATTGTTTGTATGACACTTAGATTAAAAAAATCACAATTTTATGTAGCACAGGAAACATAAAAATAAATTTAATAAATATTTAACTAAAATTAATAGTTAATAGCATATCCACGGCTTTTAATTACAGCTTTACACCGGCGAGGCATTGACTCTATTAATTTTTGACATTTCGCAAGAGAAATAGAGTTCCATTCTTCTAAAAAAACGTCATACAGCTCTCTTAAATTTCCACACTTTGTATTTGAAACCTTTTTCTTTACTTCAAACCACAGATTCTCTATTGGGTTTAGATCTGGACTGTTAGCAGGCCAGTCTAAGACAGAAACTAATTGCGCTGTAAGAAATTCCTTTACGGTGCGTGCAGTGTGCTTTGGATCATTGTCATGCTGGAATGTCCAAATGACCGGTAGAACGTCTTCAGCGTATGGTAACATTGTTTCTTCCAGTATATTTTTGTATTGGAACTGATCCATGTTACCTTCTATCAACTTTACAGGTCCTACACCATGTCCAGAAAAGCAACCCCAAATTTTCACATTTCCACCACCGTGCTTTAATGTAACTTTCGTGTACTTTGGGTCGAATGCTGTATTCGGGGGACGTCGTACATATCGTTTTCCATCAGAACATACTCTGTTTATTTTCGTCTCGTCAGAAAAAAGTACATTTTTCCACTGTTGCACAGTCCAGTTTTCATACTTTCTCGCAAATGCAAGCCGGGCTTGCCTGTGGCAAAGTTTTAACATGGGTACCTTTCTTGCTATCCTACCGTGCAATTTTTCTTCTACCAAACGTCTTCGAATAGTGCGTGCTGAGATTGCTGAAGGGTTGTTTTCACCAAAATATTCTTTTCTAAGCTCATTGGACCCTTTAAAAGGATTTTGTTTTGCCATACGAACGATGTTTCGGTCATCTCGAGGAGTTGTTTTTCTCTGTTTAGGTACACGTGGAACATTCGAAGTAGTTTGATACGTAGCAAAATGCTTTACAGCGTGGAAAACCATCGTTTTTGAACATTGCAGATGGTCGGCTATCTTTTTATAAGACCAATTCTTCCGGCGAAGTTTTATTATTACTTCCCTTGTAGATTTATCACAACTTTTATTTTTTCCCATTGTTTTTTCTAAAGAAGCAATCACCTTTAATCTTTTACAGCACGTAATGGCGCCAAAATTATACAAACAGTAACAAATCGACTGAGTGTTCTCTATTTAAATTTGAATAAAGGTATAAACTACTTAGCGTTCTTAATTACGTGACCAGCCAGTAATAAGGAATACTTTGTTTAAAAGTAGTGTAAAAAGTTTGCCTATTGATTTTTAGCCAATCATGTGTATCAATGAATACAGTGGTAATATGGAAATGTTTTACGATACCGAGAGAAATAAAAACAAATGCATACAATTAGTTTTGCATCTTAGTTGGAAAAAATCTTCCCTTTATATCAGCGTTCTTAATTATATGGCCACCACTGTATATAAATTGTTGAACTCTGGGTATAGGTTGCAAAAATCGAATAAAAGTTTTGTAGGAAATTCGGTGCGCTTCTACAACAAACTACCTAAACATATAGTGGATTTAACAGAAAAGGGATTTAAGAGATGTATTAAAGTTAATCTGATAAAAAAGGCATATTACACAACTGGTGACTACTTAGCTGATACAGAAGCTTAGGATGACGAGGAATAAGGTAGCTTAAGTTTTGACAAAGCCCCTGTACAGCTACTTACCTTTGTTTTAATTTAATTAATTTTATTGACAAGGCCTTTATACAGCCGCTTAAAATTTGACATTGTTCTACTATTTTATTTTATTTTCGTTGTGATAATATGACAAAGCCCCTACACAGCTGCATCTATTATCAATATGTTTTTTTTTTCTTCTATATTTTGCTATAATGTACATTGATGTGTAAATGAATTGACGTAACTAAGTGTTCCCTGAGATCCTACAGCTTGAATAAATATATGAATATGAATATGAAACATGGATATATATATTATCATTCCGAGGGATCACTGTACCAGAAACACGATAGAACAATATTTACTCAACAGAAAAAAAAACAAAGTTACGTCTATTTTTTGCCTGGATTCGATTGTTTATCAATTAAAATGGAGCTTAGTATTGGGTAAAAATTAGATAAATAAAACCAATACAACAAAGCCGAAAGTTCACTGTAGGGGTTTTGAAAAATTATCTATATTTTACGAGATATTCAATAAAAAAAACACTTTTTCGAGCGTCGCGAGTCGTTTTTTTTGTATGAAGATTTGTACGCAGTTAAGACTGCGTTTTTTTGCGCTTGCACAGGATGGACTCCATTAGTATTGAATGAATGAATTATTTATTTGCTTAGAATGTAGGTATAAGTACTAAAAACATAGATGGTAGGTCTATATAAATTGAAGTTCCCAGTACATTCTGCCGTTAAAGCGTGCAAAATTAAATCTTAAAAGCTAGTTATAATTAAGTTACATGCGAGGAAAACAACAAAAAATCACTAAACAATTACCAAAAAAAAAAAACAATAATTATATGTAGGTAGGTTATATACAATACCACAAAACTTAGTCCAGAATACACAAACAATGTTAATAAAAAAAATAAAAAAACCAATACATTATTCTGAGAGAGAGAAAGAAAGAAAAAAATAAACCCTAATTAGACGCAAATAAGTACCTACCTACCTAAAGAAAACCTTATTTTGAACATCATGCATCACAAACCACCATCTTTAATATAATGAACACTATGCGACGTTCTCAAGCTAAACCGCGCTTAAATGATCGCGGTCCCTTATAGTTCGGTCAATTAGAAATATGTAATTAACTAAGGTACCTGCGGCAAATAAATCCCGTAGTTTAATAAGGCCCCATTAGGAATATTAAGCTTAAACCAGGAAGAATGTCATTAGACGCCTTAGACGGGCTAATATATTAAGATCGGGCTAATATCAGCGCAAATGTTGTCACTGCAGAAAACTAACTTTTATGTAATGTCGCCAACAGATAATAAAGCCCATCGATATAAGGCATTTATTTTCCTATTTATTGTGTATATTATGTCACACGTTACGTAATAGTTACTAAATTAAGTGTTCATTCTTCTTTAAATGATTAAATCGTTACAATGTTAGGTGGGCCGTTTACATGTCCTTAAACATTTTTGCAAGAGCGTTTATCCGGGTTCTCAACATTTTGTTGTAGGTAGCTCCTACAGAGATAAGGGGTATTTTTTTATGATCTTACAAATTTGGTAAAGTTAGTATTTGTAGTAGGTAGAGCATACAACTTCGTTCGTCTGTCGTGTTACTGGATTGATTGTGCTCACTGAGGTGCGGGGGCTCTCTAAAGTGTTGTGACTGATGGTGAAAGAACGAGTGTGATGAAAGGATTCAGTGCACTTCGCAGTACTTCTTTCAGGCTCATTTCTTTGAATTTTTGGTTCTAGGAGATACTCGTTTACGGAGATGCTAGAGAACTCCGCGTCGATACTGCTTTTCGGTAATGCTTTTGGCAAATTAGGTTGGAGCACCGAGCGCAAGCGCACCACAATATGGACCTTGGCTTGGGCCGTTGCCAGTTAAGGAATCGGAGAAAAACGCCCCGGAACATGCGTTGGTCGGTTGTAAGCGTGAGGTGCTGAAGCGACTCGTTGACCCCGCCTGTCATGACTGGATGACATCGCCACCGCATTAGCAGAGTGATTACGTCATCAGGATCACCAAGAACATGTCTTGATTAATTGAGGGACTTTGAATCGACGATGCCTTGCCAATTTGTCTATAATTAGACATGACACTCGCAAAGAAAATCTTGGCCACATATTTCAATGAAGCAAATTAAAGCTTAAAATTAAATTTTGGGTTGCATTCAAATGTTAAGTAATTGCAGAAGGTTATTAGACTTACCAGTAATCACACATTTCAGCCGGTACTCCTTCTGCAGTTGATCGTGTATGCTGCCAACACTCTCCGAGATCTTGCTGATGGGCCAGGTGGAAATCACTGTACTGTTGCTCGGCTGTAGTTGGGCCAGTGCTTGCATTTGAGTTTTCAGTATGCCAACACCTGTAAGGATGGACCAATTATTGTGTATTATAGTTAAAACTTAACACATACATAGTAACATACATAGTACTGATCCCATACTAGGATTTCCTGTGTAGTGGATATCAGGAACAGCCATGAGTACCATGGTTGAGGTTGGCAGTTAACAACCGTATGCCAAAAAATTTACCAAGCTTTCTAGATGTGATTTTGTATTTTATTTATTTTTTTATAATACACAGGCAGCTCTCAGAGATTATGCATGTATATCTTAGTCCTTATCAGTGCACTTTAAATAAATAAATAAATAATGCTGGACAGTTCACACAACATTATCTAGCCCCAAGCTAAGCAGAGCTAGAGCTAGCTATGAGTACTAGATAACTGATATACCTAATACAATATATTACATAGATAGATTATTTTTATTATACATAGAAAAATACCCAGAACACCCTGAACAATTATCTGCGATCGCACCAATATTTGTTCCGAGACGGGAATCGAACCCGCAACCTCCTGCGTCGCAGGCCAATCTTCGCCCGCCGCGCCACAGAGGTCGTCTGTCAATGTTTGTCAAGTCTATTTTTGAAAGAATTCACTGAGGGGGCAATGATCTCTGAGTCTGGTAGCCGGTTCCAAGTGCGCACGACGTGATTAGGCAATATGTGCATCCTCAGATTGCTGGTACTTGGCCCGCATTGCAGCTTCAGCGAGTGTCCTCTGAGTCCTATATTATTGTTTATGGTATATAGTGTCTGTGATAAATCTGGTATACTGTCATGGTTGTTCAGGATCTTGTAGGTCTCTATTGAGTCTCCACTATGTATTGTTATTATTTTATTGTGTAAGTATATTATGTGAATAGAAAGCAGCTGTGTGTCAATCCAGGTCAGATACTATCTCTTAACCAAATTTCACCAAAATACGTTCAGTCTTATGTGATTAAGTTCAAAACAATATAAAGGCCACGTCGCGCAAATAGATAAGCCAAGTGAGTGATACCATAAAGCCATTATGTTTTCTGAACTGGACTGGAGTAAACTCCAGTCACTGGTTGGAGCTGACACACACCATTTTTGTTCTATGTGCAGCATCATTTCCAGCCAAGGAGACCCTTATCTCTTTGTATGGATGTCAACTAAAGGATTCCACCGGGGACTGAGCAGCAGCATCCACCTGATTAACACCAATACTGTGATCACCAATCCACCTGCCAAGCATGGTGATTATGGCAAATCTCCCATTGCATTCTATGGTGGAGGCCATGCTCAGCAGTGGACGTCTAAAGGCTGTGACGACGAGTCAGATTCAGTTTACCTTCAACAATATTCTTCAGAATATCCAATATTTCCACAATATTAGCCATAAGCGCCTTGAGCTGGCTTGGATAGTAGTCATCATGGCATTCATGTAACTTCAGTGCTGAGAGGCAGTCCCAAAGACGACTTCCTTTGTCCCTCATGCGCGCCCAGTCCTTAAGGAAGCCATGGAGGTTGGATATGTGGGAGAATACCGTCTTTAAGATGCCAGGTTGGTCTTTAATCGGTGATGGTGACAGGCACTCTGACTCTGAAAATGGCATATTATATTTTCAGTGTTTGTGTTGACTACATACAAGGTAGCCACCGGCAATTATTGAATAAGTATTAGTTATTATATTGTGAAGTACATTATTATTTTACCATTGGCTATAAATTGGGTTGATTCTCTTTTTGAAGGCGTTTTCGACATGATGCTTTCTCTTGACTTAGTAGGTAGGTAGGTACATTTATTTCGGAAACTACCGGAGCTAACGATGAAAGCTCATTTAGGTACTCATATTTGTGAAGTAAAAATGTAGTACTATTTTCGCAGTTTCCTACTCAATCTTGACAGCCACCAAACAAAAACATAACCTAAAATGAATTTTAATTTTTAAAACACTAACAAACTCCTTAAAAAAAAAAAAACTAACAAACCGCAGATGTAAACCCTCCGGTCACAGACTACTAGGATGCTACGCATCCTCCGGTAAGGAGGCCTGCAATGCTCACCACAAATTAAACTGTGAACTAAACACATAAAATAGAACGGTTGTAGTCATTTTTCGGTGTGAAAATATCCACTGCCAAACGATATAACTATTAACGTATTGTAGCGTAGTACTGAGTACAATAAAGTATTTTATTTATATTTTATGATGAGCTACAGTTGCTGCGTGTTAGTTAAATAGTTTATAAACAATAAAGCCTGAATTGTAATTTTGTGTGTCGGTAGTTAGCTCTTCATAAAAAATTTACGATACTTACGATAAATTCTTGTGAGAATGTCTGGACCGCAACAAGACGTTATTGAGGAAGATGCCGCAGATTTACAGTTTCCTAAAGGTACAGTTAACAAATAATTATAAAATATTGTTATTCCTCTTGGAAAAGAATATAAATTCATACAAACGCGGTGTATCTTGGTCAAAATCGTACCTCAAACATTGATCTTCGTATCGGTATCTCAGTTTTTTACTCCTTATTTCCTCCTTACTACATTGATGAAACAAAAGGAAGTAACCGGTCTTGTTCTGTTCGTAGAGTTTGAGAATGCTGAGACCCTGCTAATATCAGAAGTTGACATGTTGCTGGAACATCGCAAGGCACAGAATGAATCTGCTGAAGAGGAGCAAGAGTTTTCAGAAGTTTTTATGAAGACCCTCACGTACACTAACATGTTCAAAAAGTTTAAAAACAAGGAAACAATAGCTGCAATCAGAAAGTAAGTCTAAACAAAAAATTATTAACTAGCCACTTTTTTGCTCATTTTACTTTGTTCCCGTTTGAATCCACTTCGGGATGTCAAAAAACAATTCATAATTCAAGTTTAAAATAAACAAGAATTATTAGAACAAAGTATCACTACACCACATATTAATATCCCACTTCCATTACGTTGACCATTTTGTTTAGTGTCTCCTCTCCTTGCTTTTTATGGGACCTGTTGATCGGGCATGGTTGCTGGCGGTGCTACAAAGGAAGGACCTCTAAATGTGTAACAAAACATCAGCAGAGTATCTAATATAAGTAATTAACATTACTAAAATCAATTTGATTCTGAAGCCTGCCTTTGAAGGTTTTGATTTGGTTTAGCAACAGTGAATAAAAATGGTCTAACAAAAATCTTGAGTTCCATCGATTCCATCAACATTGTCTCGCAGATATCAATAAGGAATGACCAATATCCATGCTTGTATCTCGTTTTAATAAAAATGTTATTTCTCTTATTTCAGTCTCCTACAAAGTAAGAAGCTTCATAAATTTGAAGTAGCAAGCTTGGCAAACCTGTGCCCTGAAACTCCCGAAGAAGCTAAAGCTCTCATTCCATCTCTAGAAGGAAGGTTTGAAGATGAAGAAATAAGAATATTGCTTGATGATATTCAAACTAAAAGAAGTTTACAATATTAGTGATTGTTGTAATATTATTTGTAAGACTAGCATGAAACATCAGACACAACTTAAGTCATGACTGTCAGTAGAGTGGTGTGCACAGTTGTGTCAGTCCCCATGTATGCGCCAGATATTCACCGGATGTCTGAATGCTCTCAAGATCACTCAGCATAAGTCAGGACTGTTGGACCGTCTAATAATGTTTTACTGTTCATGAATTATATGACTAATGCAATAAATCCTTAATTTTTCAAATTATTTATAGTTTATTTGAAAGAATTTAAGAAAGGGAAGAGTTGAGACATGTGAGAGTTCCAGAGAGTGAGGAAAATAAACCTGTTTAACAAACTCTGAACAATGTCACAAACACACATGAATTCCTACATATTATGTTATAGGACCTACATCGTTGCCTCTATTCATGTAAGTGAATAAGTGTAAGTGTTGGGGCACGAAGAGGGAACACTACAATAAATGTGGGAAATTACAGATTTTAGTCATGCGCACAGGTTATCAAGACAAATAGTAAAAACTGATTTGCGAAAAGTAAGAGATCTTTCACACATGTTTTAATTAACCATCATCAGACCACAGAAGTCCACTGCTGGACATAGGCCTCCCCCATAGAGTGCCATGACGAACGGTCTTGAGCCGCCTCCATCCACCGACTTCCTGCGACCTTTATAATGTATTTGGTCCATCAAGAGGGAGGCCTTCCTCTTTTGCGTCGTCCGGTTTGTGGTTACCACTCGAGAACCTTTATTCACCAACGGTTATCAGTTTGGTTATTTCCACTTCAACTTGCTAATTCTGAGAGCTATGTCGGTGATTCTGGTTCTTCTACGGATCTCATCATTTCGGATTCCATATAGAACTCTGAGCATAGCTCTCTCCATGGCCCGCTGCGCTTAAGTATATCAGTGCCATTAGGGTCAGAGTGTACATAAGGGGGCACTGAGGGAATTTTTTAGCAAAAAAAATGTTGTAATTTTTCTTTTATCCTACCGTGTAGCTTTTTTCTTATCCATTAATTAATGTTAAATGCATTTTTTCCATACGACTTACCGTTTCTGAGATATGAACTCTGAAATTTTTTCGTTTGTCAGAGTCCTATGATATTACCTAGGCTATTGGGTATTGGCGTGCATATGTCGTTTCTGTTTCGCTGCGGGCCCTCCGGGCCACGCTCGCCTTCGGCTCGCTCGCAGCTCACGTGTGATCACTGTTCTCTAGTGTTCTAAATCCATGTCGGACTGTCAACATGGCACTAACAAATATTTTTTTCAGACTTCATATCTCTAAAACGGTAAGTCGTATGGAAAAAATGCATATAACATTAATTGATGCCTGAGAAAAAGGCTACATGATAAGATCAAAAAAATGGCAATGATGCTGGCACCAATGGCAGCAGGGCTCGGGAATGAGCTGTCCCTCAAGAGTGGGGGTGAAAATATGTAGGAGACACCCTGGTTCCTGGCAAGGGTTCTTCGTCGATAGCATCTTCAGCCTCACAGTGGTGAGCGAGTGGTTAAAAAAGAGTGGGAAAAAGATACTACTCTGTTTACATTCAAAAGTCGGCATTGCACGAATCTGCACTATCTCAAGTTTGAGAAAGTTGGCATGAGCGATCAGCCCCCCTATTCCCTAACTGAAAATCACTCTGGGGTAAAGCGGGGCAGATATATTAAAAGTTCTAAACAAAGAAAGGTCTTGGTTCTAAACATGGGCATTTTGCAGAAAGTCTGCATTTAAACCTTTATTTGACGAACACCCAATCCATAGACTAGACAAATATATATATTTTCTAACCTGTGCTTCTTTAAAAACTGAACTGACAATACAATACTGACATGGCGCGGACGAAGTAATCAGCTGTTAATTGCAGTTTTAGGATAAATTAAATTGGTTGATATATTGTTAGTCTTTTCTATATTATCGTGCTTTACCTGCTATGTTTATTTTCAATGCATTCTGCAGTTTATCATCATAAAACCAACATTTAATGTAATTCGTGTGTGTAATAAAGAGAAAAAGAATGGCGCGCGATGTTCCTTGTCATCTGCTGCTGTCACCACACACCACCATTCATCCATCCATTGTGCAGAAAAAATGTGACTCGTTCGCTGTGTAAATTTGTTTTTATGTAATTTATAGTTATTAGAACACTAAATACAGTCATAATTCGTTACGGATCGTTTTACGGAGCCTACAATTATCATATTTTGCTAAAACAAGTTAGTATTCACGTCTAACCCGGCGGATAACCGGGCCCATGAAGTTGGCTTACAAAGAGAATGTACGGCGTCGGCAAATAGACTATTTGTGTTCTTGTGTAGTGTCAGTTTTCGTTGGTATAGCAGGGATTTATGTTAGTGTTGTTTGACCGATTGTGATAATGTCGGGTCGAGTGCGGAAGCAGCTAGACTGTCCAGTGGGGAAGCAGGGGCCGATGCGGGCGACCCTGCCTGTGTCATCGGTGATGAAGCAGAGTGGTGGGCTCAAGAAAAACGCTAGTAACAGCCCGACGCTCTCTCCCACGAATGTGTGGCCACGAATATCGCCAGATCACGCTCTGTCTGGTCAAAGAAGTCCTGGGGCTATCAACTACAAAGGTACGTTTATGATCGTTATCACGACCTTCACCTTTAGCCATTTATTATTGTCTAAAAGTGACCTATTCTCAATTGTGGATGACACACCCATTATTACCAGTCCCTAATTGTACTTGCAAAGCAAAAAAACTTACAAATTGATTTACAGAACAAGTTGTACTGAAATCTAGATGCTAATATTATACAAGCTAAAATTTGTTTGTTTGTATGTAGGGGGTAATCTCTGGAACTACTGATCAGAATCCGAAAACTCTTTCACTAACAGGAAGCTACATTGTCCCTGAGGGCTATAGGCTATGTTTTATTTGCTTCCGACACCACACGTGCATAGCCATGGGCGGAAGGCCAGTCTATTATACTGGTACTGTGTAGCATGAACCCCATATATCTGCTGTCCATGAATAATGGACCACCAGAGCAGTAAGTTGAAGTCAAAATCTATTTTAATCACAAAAGTTACTAGGATCATTTTTAATTATCTAGATAAATTAGATAGAATAATAGACTAGATAAATATAAGGTTTTTTTTTTTTTTTTTAAATCTATTTTTTTTCCGAACTTTTAAATATAAGGGATTAGGTGCAAAGTATGTCTTTTGCAGACTAATAGATTTACCAGGCTCATCAGGATGTAGAATCATGAGGATTCTCCACAATAATAGATTGTTAATAAAAACGCATAGCACTGAGCTTTTGAGCTTAGAATGGTGACACATGTTGTACAGTCACAAGGTCTATAAATAAGTAGGGTCTATGAAACTGGGTAATTTAGTTGATAGGCAAAAGTTCACTATTGTAGTGTCGTCTCTCATGCCACTTTAAATCTTTCAAATAATAAATATATTTTTTATTCATTTTGGGGTTTGACAGATAGAAACACCATCCAGGACTCTGATAGCTCTGATATGAGCTTTTCAACAGGTGAAAGATTGGTATTATTATTGTCAGAGTTTAAGAGACTACACTAATTTTCCAGTACAACAACGCCACAGCCAGGGTGTCTAATGATATAAGTCATTGCTTACATAATTTTGTACTTACTGCAGAAGCAAAGATTCTATTGATCAAACATTTTACCTGACAAGTTTGTAATGTATGGCAATATAAAGAAAAGATTGTTGAATAATATCATTTTCAATAAAAGCTTTTATTTAATTAGTGATAGGAACCATGAGCTGATCAAAATGAGCCCAAACACTGCCAGGCTACCAGGCCAGGTTGTGTCCGCATTGTTCAGGGTGTTCTGGGTATTTTCTATATACCTATAATCAAAAATATCTATCTATGTAATGTCTTGTATTAAGTATATCAGTTTAATAGTACCCATAACACAAGCTCTGCTTAGCTTGGGGCTAGATAATGTTGTGTAAACTGTCCAGCATTATTTATTTATTTATTGACTAACTGAGGTTGTTTGCATAAAAAGTGCAGGCTCTTAATATTAAGAGAGGTAAGTATGTGTTTTTCCACTTAAAAACACAAATATTATTAACTTGTATATAGGTATTATGCAACGGGCCTAATCTACATTGTGGATCGCACGATTCTGCAGCCAAGTATATTGAACCCGATCCTATCACATTCCAATCACAGAAATACTATGTTGTAGGCAAAGAGCGGTTCGGTGCTAGCATCAGACGCACGGCATCCCTCGACACATTGTATCACAAAGGGCAATGGCCACGGGACTACTATCTACATGCCGGCCAGCTGCTCGTTGATAAGTCCACACAAGTATGTATAATGCACTTTGCTGTTTATTGATAAACTCAAAATAGTAAATTACCTATTTTGTTCAGTTTTTGTTTTCCGTACCAAGTTAAGAAAAATAACATGTCTTCTGGTCTCACTCCGGTATCTGTCGGTCTGTTGAGATATTAAATTTGCCATAGTTAAATCATGTATCCCAAACCTAGTGCCAGGTTTTGGATATGAAAAAATAACTAAAAATTGTATACGTATAGTCCATTCAAATGGGACAAAACTATATAACTATAAACTCTATAGCCACTATTAATTTGTTACTTAATCACTTATTCAAGATTTAAGAGCTCTGCTCATGCTGGTGCAACCGATTCAATTCCCTCCATATATCTCTTACCAATGCTGTCTCTACACCTTAGACAACATGACGGCGACCTTCTCCTTTATTAAACAACTTAAAAAAAAAGGAGGCGGTTTTAAATTTGAAGTTTTTCTTTTTTTGACTTTATGCTCATGTAACTTAGTTGTGGTCTTTCCCGTTTTCGTTTTATTTTCCCTTCTATGGTGGTTCTTATAAAGCTGTCATGCCATAAATGATGATCAACCATCTTTCCCCTTCTACTCTACTCTGAATAGTTCATAGTAGGCTCTTTTCAGTACATCTTCGTTTGTACCTTTGCAGCTTATCCTCTCCGTTCCACATACCACATATCAAATTTGTTACATAGTCAAGTCAAAGAATATGGATACAAAGAAGGAATTTTAAATGTTCTTTAATCCTGTTATATACACTATTGTGATAGGGTCCACCGTAGATGCGTTATTTAGTAAAAATATTATTTCTTTCATCCAAGATGGCGGCTCACGCCTTCTGCCCCGTTGTCGAAACCTCTAATTTTGAATGAGGGCCTATCAACATACTATACCATTATAGGGCAAAATCCCCTATGGACGGTTTAGGAGACAAAAGCGTAAATAAAAATAATTGTAACCCATATGGTAACACACTTCAACACTGGAGCCAAAACTGGTTCAACAGAAATTCCACAAGAGCATGTTCTTGTTAAGACCGCGCAGCAACTCGTTGACCAACATCCCACCACAAAACATCGCAGTAGAAGAATCGTATGGCAACACGCAGAATCCTGCAAAAAAGCCTGAAGAATGGCAAAGCATACCAGTCCCACGTAACAAAAGAAGACGTGTATCTAACACTCCACCACATGAGAATGTCATAGATACCCACAACAGCTTTGCTGCCTTAGATACAGACTGTCTAGCGGAAATCGTACCAAAACAAACAAAACCCGCCAAGCCACCACCAATTGTTCTTTACGGGATCCAGAACATAAATGAACTCTCCAATCTTATCAATACAGCTATTGACGGTTCACAGTATAAGATAAAAAATGTAAATAAAAATCAACTGCGTGTAACGTTAGATACAACCGAAGCATACAAAAAAACCTTAGACATAATCCGTGAGCAAAGTTTGATTGGTTACACATTCTCGCGTAAAGAAGACAAGCCGTACAGAATTGTAATAAAGGATCTCCATCACACCACACCGAAAGAATCAATGATAGCGGCGATAGAACTTACTGGTAATAAAGTAACCGGAGAAATAATTAATGCCAGGCATGGCCCAGATAAACTACCTACTTCTACGTTCTTCGTGAACATTGAACCACACCCAAACAACAAAGAAGTAAAAAAAATTAAGTATATACAAAACCAATCCGTGAAGATAGAAAACCCTCGTAAACGTAAAACAATAGCTCAATGCCAACGTTGCCAACAGTATGGTCACACCAAAAATAACTGTATGCGCCCGTATCGTTGTGTCAAATGTGGCCAAGGGCATCGTACAACTGAATGTCCAAAAAAGGACAGGAACACGCCAGCCAAATGCTCTTTATGCGAAGGGGAGCACCCAGCCAACTACAAGGGCTGCGACGTCTACCGTGAGATATTTCAAAGAAGAATGAAGTCACAATGTAAGCGTCACGTCTGCCAGAACAATGAAGACCTGACAACAAGGTCAAGGAATACGAGACCTCTACTAGAAAATACCACACATAACCGGTACTCGAGCGATAAGCGACTGTACTCAGAAGTACTGTATGAACTATCTTCCCAGGATCTTCCCTTAGTCAATAATGTTCCTGGCAACCAGAAAAATGGAAAAAAGAGAGCAGACCCAGTAAGGACTAAACGCTATCCTAACTCAAACAATATGAGACTCCACAGTAGCAATACGTGACCCGTCCCAGGAACTGCTCTCGAATAATAACTATGATAAACCAACCTTCCAACCAAACATAACTAGAGAGGCAGTAATCCCTGAGCGTAATCATGACGCAAACGTGGATATGTACTCCGATGTATCTTACAAACAACAACAAGAACTGCCTTCGAATAAAAATTTACCCAACAACCAACAAAATGCTTCATCAATAGAAGTTTTAGAAAAAATTATATTAAAACAAACTGAGAAAATTGACATACTCTTACAACACATAAGCACCTTGATGGGCCTTATAAATACTCTCGTCAGCAAGTTATCATAATGATTCCGTACAACTCTATAAAACTGGCGACGTGGAATGTCAATGGGGCTCTCTCTAGCGCCCATGAGATAGAATACCTTATAAGAACAAACAACATAGATGTAGTTCTTTTATCTGAACCACACATGACCGGTGAAAAACCACTAAAAATCCCAGGGTATATTGTTTACAACACCCCCCACCCAAACGGAAAAAGCCAAGGCGGTGCAGCCGTCATAATACATAAGAGGATTAGACACTTTGTTTGCGGCAACTACTCGACTCCTAATTTGCAAGCTACAACTGTAACTGTCCAGGACAGATTTGGCTCACTTGATCTATCAGCGGTGTACTGCCCGCCACGACATAAAATTACAAACACAATGTTCGACGAGTACTTTGCTACACTTGGCCACCGGTTTGTATCAGGCGGTGACTGGAATGCTAAAAATACCTATTGGGGTTCTAGGCTCACGCTACCAAGAGGAAGAAATCTCAAAAAGTCTGTAGATTCTAATCACCTTCTCACAATTTCTACTGGCGAACCAACATACTGGCCTACGGATCACTTTAAAATTCCTGATCTTGTAGACTTTTTTGTAACTAAAGGTATAGGCCATCTTTATACTAAAGCTGAATCAAGCTTGGATGGTTCATCCGACCACTCTCCGGTAATACTGACAGTCAGCACAAGAGTGATCAGTGTGGAAAAACCAGAGAGCCTATACAACAACAAAACTGACTGGGACAGTTTCAGGCAACACCTCATAGACCACATTGACCTTAATATCTCACTGAAATCTGAAGACGAAGTGGAGGAAGCATGCAAGTCTTTCACTACCCTTATTCAGGTTTCTGTGTGGAAGAGTACCCCAGAAGTGTCATCAAAATTCCCATTTAACACGGTAAATATTCCAGATGCAATACAAAAAAAGGTTGCTGAGAAACGAAGACTCCGAGCGAAATGGCATGACAGTCGACTCACAGCTGATAAACAAGCATTCAACAAAGCGAGTAGGGTACTCAAGGGATATATACAGGAACACGAAAACATCACTTTCAACGATCACTTGGAATCCCTTTCACCACTTTCCAAAGGCCATCACTCCTTGTGGAAGGCTACGAAACAGTTTAGAAGACCTCAACAATCCAACCCTCCCATCAAAATGGATAACAACAAATGGGCACGAACTGATGAGCAAAAAGCAGAAGTATTCGCGACTCACTTGTCTCGTATATTCCAGCCTAACGAAGGCGATGACTCAGATGAGCAGGAAGTGGATCGTATACTGGAACAACCATTTCAGCTAGATCAACCAATAAAGCCAGTTAGCCCCGGTGAAGTATGGGCGGAAATAGGAAAACTAGACTCGAAAAAAGCACCAGGATTCGATCTCATAACACCTAAGATCCTGAAAGAATTGCCAAAAAAAGCGATAGTCTTCGTAACTTCATTGTTTAACGCAACTTACAGAATCTCATACTTCCCACTGCTATGGAAAGTTTCACAAATAATCATGATTCACAAGCCAGGTAAACCAAACAAAGAAGTAACATCTTATAGACCGATAAGTCTCCTTCCGGTACTATCAAAACTCTGGGAAAAACTCTTTGTGAAACGTATGAAGCGTGTCCTCAACCATACCAGATCATCAATTTGGATTCCGAGAAGGTCACTCCACTATCGAACAAGTTCACCGAGTTTACTCAGTGATTAGAGAATGTCTCGAGAAAAAACAATACTGTTCTGCAGCTTTTCTCGATATTCAGCAAGCATTTGATAGGGTGTGGTACAAAGGATTGCTATGCAAAGTCAAAACGCAGCTCCCCCACACTTTCAGTCCGATGATCAAGTCATACTTATCGAGTAGAATATTCCAAGTCAAACACGGAGAATCAAGATCAACGTTCTTTGACATTAAAGCCGCAAGGTTCAGTTCTTGGTCCAGTGCTCTACAATATTTACACGGCCGACTTACCTCAATATTCAGGCGTCGTGACTGCTACATTCGCTGACGACACGGCAATCCTGTCCTGCGATACTTCACCAAACCAAGCGTCAAAAACCCTGCAATACCAACTAGAAGGAACGGAAAAGTGGCTCTACAAATGGAGAATTCGTACCAGCGCCGCCAAATCAACCCATATCACCTTTGCACTCCGTAGAGGCAAATGTCCACCAGTCAACCTTGGCGGTTACGAACTCCCACATAAAGACGCTGTTAAATATCTTGGGTTCACACTTGATAGACGATTAACTTGGAAGGATCACCAAAAGAACGGAACTAGATGCTCGGTTCAAGAGCTTGTTCTGGTTGCTTGGGCCACAGTCCCGGCTGTCCCTATTTAACAAGAGGCTAGTATATAGCAGCATCCTCAAACCAGTGTGGACTTATGGGGTACAATTATGGAGCACAACCAGCAAATCCAACAGCGCAATCATCCAACGTGCTCAAAATAAAATCTTACGTGCCCTAGTAAGTGCACCATGGTTCACAACCAACAATGAGATCCACGAGTACCTAGAAGTCCCCACAGTTGACCAGGAAATTAAACTCCGAGGAAACAGTTATTTGGACCGCCTAAAAACACACTCTAATCCGCTGGCAAGAGCGTTAGTTGTAAACCCTTGCGACACAAAGAGGTTGAAGATAAGCCATATTCTGGACAACCTACTATAATGAGGGAAGAAGGTCTGATGAGTCCGGATCCCAAACGACAAGAAACCATCCACCTCATCCGCCTATAGTCCACCAACTGATTGCGGATAAACACAAACAACAACAAAAAAAAAAAAAAAAAAAAAAACCATATGGTACACATATGGTACACATATGGTGACAATTTGAGTTAAGCTGAGTAAGAATCCTTGAAGACTTATATGTTAAAATGCTGTAATTAAATTCTGTTAACATTTATGGCTAAGCTAAGGGGCTGTTATTGATATTACTAGGAGTGATGGCAGCTGTTTTACCAATAATTTTGCCCAGTAGTGTACGGTAGTGACATGTTGTTGTAGAATATCGAAGTAGAATATACTTTTTTTTTTTTATACTACTTGAATGACGGAACAAGCAGATGGCCCACCTGATGTTAAGCGGTAACCTCTGCCTATGAACAGTGCATTACTTCATAGGTCACGTCCACCTAGGAAACACACTATGTGGCATTGCACTGCGCCCGCCAACCTGAGACATAAAGATGAAATGTAACATGTGCCTGTAATTTCACCGGCCCCCTTACCCTTCAAACCAGAACACAGCAATGCGAGCACTACTGCTATGCGGCAGAAATAGGTATGGTGGTAGTACTTCCCCGGACGAACTCTATCACAAAAAAGCTCTACTACTACTACTGTTTATTTGATGATAGAGTGATCCACAAACTATTAACTTTGCACGTGTCTTATGTGGGAGTAACAGATTCATTAAAACAATATTTTTGTTGATTTCAGACTGACGAAGGTGGTGGAACCTCAGGGCGTTCGTCGCGAGGCTCTGATGATGATAAGTTCGACCGCCTGTTGCGTTGCCGCCTGCAGAGACCACACAAGCCCTCTGCTTCAGGGGACTACAATACAATCAATTCAAACATAGGTAATCAACTTTATTTTTGTAAACATCTTTCTTTGTTTATGTTTACATACACATAGACAGAGCCTCAATGGGCCGTTTTCACAGTGGGCTGCACCATCGCGGAATATAGACGTGACAAGTGGTGAGACTTAAGTTTAATCAAGTACATATGCCAACGAGCTATGGAGCGTAGTATCCTAGGAGTGAAACTCACAGACCGAATAAGGAACTCGAGAATACGCTCCCAACCACAGATAGCTGGCGTCGCTCAAAAAGCTGCTAAACTTAAGTGGGACTAGGCTGGACATGTGTGCCGTATGTCAGAAGAACTATGGGCGAAGACCACGACAGAATGGATCCCAAACAGGCGACGGCCACGTGGAAGGCCCAGACGGAGATGGCGGGATGAGCTAGACACCAACTTGAAGGATTGGTCCCAAATAGCCAATAATAGAGACGAATGGAAGGAGGGAAGGGAGGCCTTTGCCCTGCAGTGGGACACCACAGGCGTTGCCAATTTCTCTATATAGTTCGACATGACGCTCGCGACGCAAATCCGATTTTGAATGACCAAGACTTTAGTTTCACAGTAGTTCGTTGTGATCGTAAATAGTTATTACAAAAGAGTTGATGTTTGGAAGCGAGGGTATACCATTGTCACAAGTTTGTAATAACCTTTACGCCCGTGTGTCATACGACGTTTCTCAATACATTTGTGCGAAAACAAGTAAATAATATAAGTAAATAATAGTTCGTACAAACTCAACATCAATTTATTATTACTTTATTATACTTCTTGCGTTAAAAAAATTTATAGGACTGGAAAAGTAAACTGCTAATTCATACATACATACAAAGACACACGCCCTTTCTCCCGAAAGGGTAGGCAGAGACTCAAATGGGCCTCTTTTAACTGTGGGTTGCAACCCACCACTAATGCACTGCTAATTAAATTATTAATATGTGTTTAATTATAAGTAAATTGGTCTAGAGTGTCTATAACAAACAGAATTACGCATTTTATAAATTAAAAAAAAAAACACTTACATCAATTCTGCAGTAATAATAAATAATGCAAATAATAGTAATAGTAATTAATGTTTTAATGACTTGTGCACTAAAATAAAGAATTTTATATATGTATGTTAGTTTTAAGGTATTTATTTATTGCTATGGGCTTATTGTTTAGGTTTAGTACATTTTCCATTAAGCCTGAAATAAAAGTATTGATTGATTGATTGATTAAATACAGATTATAATAACTTCATTATTTTGTATATATTAATTTCTTTGTCTTATCTATTTATTTATTTTTCTTCGTTTATAGTCGACGTCATTTTATTCTCATTTTATAAAACTCCTTAGTAAACTTTTTGATTGGACTGGAAGAATAAACTGCTAACGAAATGACTTTACCGCACTAGTGCAGTCTCTTCAAAGTTTTCGACTTATTTCGCATGGGGGTAACACTTGGTGCATAATTTTGGTTACGCAAACCACGATGACTAAACTATTCACCGGGGTACAATGGTCGGCTCACTTTTTTTGTAAAATTCTCGCGGTCTCAAACGGGTTGGTCTTCTCCCAACGCTCCATATCGACTGAATTCCTAAAAGCCAGGCAACCGACTGACGTCCCCGTCTCCCCTCAGACTTGTTGCGTTTACGCAGTAAGGTATCAAATATAAACTTTTTTTGAGATAGCCTGTACATATTGCCAATAATAAAAAGTATTAAAAATTGTATGTATAATTTTGCAGGCCTTCGGTTCAGCAGTGGCAGCGTGCCGCTGAGAGCAGCGCGGTCGTCAGTTGAAGGGCTCAACCAGGAGATAGAGAGACTCGTGCTTTACCCCGCCAGCGGCACTCAAACACCGCACCACGACCGGCTTAGAGACAAGGTAATAGTTAGTTCAGCAGTGGCAGCGTGCCGCTGAGAGCAGCGCGGTCGTCAGTTGAAGGGCTCAACCAGGAGATAGAGAGACTCGTGCTTTACCCCGCCAGCGGCACTCAAACACCGCACCACGACCGGCTAAGAGACAAGGTAATAGTTAGTTCAGCAGTGGCAGCGTGCCGCTGAGAGCAGCGCGGTCGTCAGTTGAAGGGCTCAACCAGGAGATAGAGAGACTCGTGCTTTACCCCGCCAGCGGCACTCAAACACCACACCACGACCGGCTAAGAGACAAGGTAATAGTTAGTTCAGCAGTGGCAGCGTGCCGCTGAGAGCAGCGCGGTCGTCAGTTGAAGGGCTCAACCAGGAGATAGAGAGACTCGTGCTTTACCCCGCCAGCGGCACTCAAACACCGCACCACGACCGGCTAAGAGACAAGGTAATAGTTAGTTCAGCAGTGGCAGCGTGCCGCAGAGAGCAGCGCGGTCGTCAGTTGAAGGGCTCAACCAGGAGATAGAGAGACTCGTGCTTTACCCCGCCAGCGGCACTCAAACACCACACCACGACCGGCTAAGAGACAATGTAATAGTTAGTTCAGCAGTGGCAGCGTGCCGCAGAGAGCAGCGCGGTCGTCAGTTGAAGGGCTCAACCACGAGATAGAGAGACTCGTGCTTTACCCCGCCAGCGGCACTCAAACACCACACCACGACCGGCTAAGAGACAAGGTAATAGTTAGTTCAGTGGCAGCGTGCCGCTGAGAGCAGCGCGGTCGTCAGTTGAAGGGCTCAACCAGGAGATAGAGAGAGTCGTGCTTTACCCCGCCAGCGGCACTCAAACACCGCACCACGACCGGCTAAGAGACAAGGTAATAGTCAGTTTCGTACCCAGCGTTAGCTCGATCCAGGGGTCGCTGTTTAGAAGCGAAAATGCGGGTTTGAGTCCTGGATTGGAATTTTGAGTAACATTTAAAGGTGGTGGGCAACCACTGACCCAGGGCTCCTTCATGGAAGTAATTAGTACGGTTCTAAATGTTGTTTTATATTTTATATTGTCCAATTTTTCTACAGAACTTGTACATTTTTAGAAGTTGGGAAGCAAATTTGTATTTCTAAATAATTAGATTAATCAACTCATTGCATTTGCGTGAAACAAAACGCAACAAGCTTCAACACTTTCCGACAACTTCTATGCAAGAAATTAAATTAGCTTTTTCATTATCTTAACATATATTATCAATAACCAAAAGCGGCAAACCACGCAGAAGATGGCGCGATGAAATAGATACCTTTAACACAGATTGGCAAACAATAGCACAGGATCGTAGTGACTGGAGGATATGGGGGGAGGCCTTTACTCAACAATGGGGTGATTCAGGCTAACGGTAATCAGTAAACCAAAAGTATCTCAAACGTACAAAAAAAAAAAGTGCAACCCTGGTTAATCAAACTGTGTAAAAGTTGACCCAACGTTTTGACTAACGTAACGTACGTTTTTTTTTTTGTACGTTACGTTATTCAAAAAGTTGGGTTAAACAATGTATGGGGAGTTGTCCATGTTCTTTAAATTAATGATACAAAAACTTATTTATTGACAATTTGTCACCGTTCTTGTGAATAAAAGCATGTTTGTAAAAATGTACTATTAAAACAAACATACGTACGCTCCTTGCAGATAACCCCGGAGGGTCACCGCGCGCCGCTCGCCGAGCTGCTAAGGCGGTCCGTCAACACGCAGACGCCGCACGACCTGTGCAACACTGCTCATTCATCAGGTAATACTGCTTTACTTTTCTTTCTAGCAATAACATACATAGTCACACGCCTTTTTCCCCGGCAATGGGTAAGCAAGGGTAGGCAGATCCTCAAATGGGCCTTTTTTCATTGTGGGTTTTTTTTATACTACTTGGAATAACGGATCAAGCAGATTGCCCACCAGATGTTAAGTGGTACTCTCTGCCTATGAACAGTGCATTACCTGATAGGTTACATCCATCTCGCACGCACCCTATGGGGCATTGCACCGCGCCCACCACCCTGAGACACAAAGATGAAAAGTCTCATGTGCCTGTAATTTCACCGGCACCCTTACCCTTTAAACCGGAACACAGCAATGCGAGCACTACTGCTTTGCGGCAGAAATAGGTATGGTGGTAGTACTTCCCCGGACGAACTCTTTCACAAATAAGCTCGACTACTACTAAAACTACTACTACTGGTGGGTTGCACCATCGTGGGAAATAGACGTGACAAGCGGTGAGCTCATCGCCGCCATTGCTTCTCACGACGGACTCTGCTAACGCTTTCTTCCAGTAACACATTCCTTAAATAAGCTACCTAGATAATATATATTTGTGTCTCCAAGCAGTAGGGCTCGCATTACTGTGTCCCGGTTTGAAGGGTGTGGGTGCCGGTGTAATTACAGGCACATGAGACTTCTTCTTTATGTCTCAGGGTGGCGGGCGCAGTGCAATGCCACATAGGGTGCGTCCTAGGTGGACCTAACGTATGTTAAAAGCAGAGGCTACCGCTTAACATCAGGTGGGCCGGGCCATCTATGACCTCTTTATGTCTGGTTACTACTTAACGTCGGGTGGGCCATCAGCCCCTTTATTCGCTATGAACAAACTTAACAAAACACGAACTCGTTACGATATTTGCGTGAAATAAATTATGAATAGAGGTATGTAAGGATCGTAGTGAGTGTAGATCCGTAGTCTCTGCCTACCCTTCTGGGAAACAAGCGTAATTATTACCAAAAATTTACAATGTCCTACTGATTTACTTGAAATGATTGCTGTCTACTGAATGACTATGTTCAAATGTCTAAACAAGCTATTGTGGGAATAGATCCGTCGTCCAGAGGGTCGCTATCCAGCTGTGGCTCCGTGGAATTGCTTCTGGCAGCAGGTCTCATACAACTTAGCTTTTAGGGCGCTCATAAAACATACGAAAGGGTTTTTACAAAACGTACAACATTATCAACACTATGTGCCTATACAATTTGTCTTAATAATACAAAAAATATATATAGAATTCTGATATTAATTTCTTGGAAATGGCTAAAAGTGGCTTTAAAACAATACGTTTTCTATTTATTTTATGAATAGAAATGATTACCCTGAAGAACAATGGTCTGATGTGCCCAAATCAGTCTACTTTAAACCATCAAATAGTTACATAGTTAACCTTTATTCACTCTCTGTCAGATCAGCTCGCTGTCTCCAGAACATTGTATTGTAAATGGAACTTGACATTTGTGTTCACACGAGTGGTTTGAACTTTGAAATCAACTTCCAGGATTAGTACCACCAAACGAACTTGCATGGCAAGTTCAGTATGGTTACAAACAAAACAACCCCTCATATACGTTTTGTAAAAACCATTATGAAAGCGCCTTTAGTGCAAACCCTTCGCAACCTAGGTCATGTAGCTCCGCACAACACAATAGCCAAGAGTCCCCAGCATGTTGTACTTGAAACGTTTTGTTTTTTTCGCTTCTAATAACTGAATAGGTCCACTGTCCATTGAACCGTCGATGCATATACGGTAATGTAGTGCGTGCACACGCTACGCAATTTCACCATCAACTGCCGCTCTATGACGATCTCTACTCAGGCGAGTATCCGGCTGATATGCGAGAGGTTGCGGGTTTGATTCGCGCTGCAGGACAAATGTTTTTATGATCTGCAAATACTCGATCCTGTGTGGGTGTTTTGGTAATTTCTGATACCCACGACGCAGCGGATCCTAGTGTAGGATATGGAGTATGAATGTGACTGTTGAGTGTTATGTTATTGTCTGTCAACTGCAGCAGCAACCATACATCATTAGATCCCATTCATATCCGTGAGGACCTTCTACGTAGACAGTCAACACGCAGCTCCATGGGTCAAACAATGTAATAGAAGTGAACAAACACTCAAACAAGTAATTAATTTTGTAAAAATTAAAAAACCCTCAACGCAATGAAACGGCTGAACCGATTTTGATCAAACATAGCTAAGAACACTCCCGACAAATTCAAATTACAAACAAAAAAAAAAACAAATCGGTTCATGCTTTCGGGAGCTACGATGCCACAGACAGACACACACACACACACAGACACGTCAAATTTATAACACCCCGTCGTTTTTGCGTCGGGGGTTAAAAATACAATAAACGACGTAGATCTATGGGCAGTGAATGGATAGTGGGCCTTTTATAGTAATTTCAAAGTATGTTTTTATCAGCTTTGGTTTCTCTTCATTTATAATGAGAAGAGTACTTATTTAAGTGTGTAATTGTGAATAACAGGCGGCAGCGTGTGTTCGTCTCCAGACCTCGACGGCTCCAAGCTGGGCACTTCGCCGCAAATAAACCGATTCTTAGCCCGGGAACCTCCGGATGGTTGTGAAAAGGTAAAACTTTTTTTTTGTTTAAGTACGTGAATGACGGAACAAGCGGATGGCTCACCTGATGTTAAGCAGTAACCTCTGCCTTTAACAACGCATTACCACATAGGTCACGTCCACCTAGGACGTGCCCTATGTATTAATTATATATATATATATATACAGTTGTGGTCATATAATTAAGAACGATTTGAAGTTCTAGAAGTTTTTTATTTAAATCGTATCATACACAAAGATGTGTACCTTCTGAGAAGCAACTAGTTATGTTATATAATAGTCACATTAATAGAGCAACCTGACTTAAGAATAAAGTATGAAATCGCTAACTATTTTTTGCACATTTTATTGATTTTATCAAAGTAACACATTCAAATGGTACTGAAACTGGACAAATAATTAAGAACGATTTATTTAACTGCTCGGGAATTGTTTTGTATGACACTTAGATTTAAAAAATCACAATATTATGTAGCACAGGAAACATAAAAAGAAATTTAATAAATATTTAACTAAAATTAATAGTTAATAGCATATCCACGGCTTTTAATTACAGCTTTACACCGGCGAGGCATTGACTCTATTAATTTTTGACATTTCGCAAGAGAAATAGAGTTCCATTCTTCTAAAAAAACGTCATACAGCTCTCTTAAATTTCCACACTTTGTATTTGAAACCTTTTTCTTTACTTCAAACCACAGATTCTCTATTGGGTTTAGATCTGGACTGTTAGCAGGCCAGTCTAAGACAGAAACTAATTGTGCTGTAAGAAATTCCTTTACGGTGCGTGCAGTGTGCTTTGGATCATTGTCATGCTGGAATGTCCAAATGACCGGTAGAACGTCTTCAGCGTATGGTAACATTGGTTCTTCCAGTATATTTTTGTATTGGAACTGATCCATGTTACCTTCTATCAACTTTACAGGTCCTACACCATGTCCAGAAAAGCAACCCCATATTTTCACATTTCCACCACCGTGCTTTAATGTAACTTTCGTGTACTTTGGGTCGAATGCTGTATTCGGGGGACGTCGTACATATCGTTTTCCATCAGAACATACTCTGTTTATTTTCGTCTCGTCAGAAAAAAGTTCATTTTTCCACTGTTGCACAGTCCAGTTTTCATACTTTCTCGCAAATGCAAGCCGGGCTTGTCTGTGGCAAAGTTTTAACATGGGTACCATTCTTGCTATCCTACCGTGCAATTTTTCTTCTACCAAACGTCTTCGAATAGTGCGTGCTGAGATTGCTGAAGGGTTGTTTTCACCAAAATATTATTTTCTAAGCTCATTGGACCCTTTAAAAGGATTTTGTTTTGCCATACGAACGATGTTTCGGTCATCTCGAGGAGTTGTTTTTCTCTGTTTAGGTACACGTGGAACATTCGAAGTAGTTTGATACGTAGCAAAATGCTTTACAGCGTGGAAAACCATCGTTTTTGAACATTGCAGATGGTCGGCTAATTTTTTATAAGACCAATTCTTCCGGCGAAGTTTTATTATTACTTCCCTTTTAGATTTATCACTACTTTTATTTTTTCCAATTGTTTTTTCTAAAGAAGCAATCACCTTTAATCTTTTACAGCACGTAATAGCGCCAAAATTATACAAACAGTAACAAATCGACTGAGTGTTCTCTATTTAAATTTGAATAAAGGTAGAAACTACTTAGCGTTCTTAATTACGTGACCAGCCAGTAATAAGGAATACTTTGTTTAAAAGTAGTGTAAAAAGTTTGCCTATTGATTTTTAGCCAATCATGTGTATCAATGAATACAGTGGTAATATGGAAATGTTTTACGATACCGAGAGAAATAAAAACAAATGCATACAATTAGTTTTGCATCTTAGTTGGAAAAAATCTTCCCTTTATATCAGCGTTCTTAATTATATGGCCACCACTGTATATATATTAACAGGCTTCGCTTCTACTGATCTTATGACTTCATCACCAAACTTATTATAATTCAATGCCTCGTTTATATTTGACAATGTCTCTTTTTCTGTTGAAGTAAAATCCATAACTCCTATGTGGCATTGCACTGCGCCCGCCACCCTGAGACATAAAGATGAAAAGTCTCATGTGCTTGTAATTTCACCAGCAATTGGTGTGTTCCAACCGGAACACAGCAATGCGAGCACTACTGCTTCGCGGCAGAAATAGGTAAAAAACATGTTAAAAATTAAATTGATTTTCTTATGGAGAGAGATCGCGCCGGCTACAAACTATCAAAATACATGATGTTTTACGATATTTCCCTTCCCTGTTTGAATTTGTGATGAGCATAATAATATGATTTTTTCAGTGGTAAAGTAATGTTCAATATAAAATAACCTTCAGACCAGATCGGAGACGTTCTAAAAAAAGGCCAGGTCAAGAGTACCCTCTTAACCGATGAGCATGTATGAAGAATATGATGAGAGTGAATGAAGCAAAAGTGGTGTGTCAGGATCGTTGCAAGTGGAAATCCGTGGTATCTGCCTACCCCTCCGGGAAACAGGCGTGAGTTTATGTATGTATGTAAAGTAATGTTTGCCACAAACTAGCAGTTATAGCTGGCACTTAGCCTAGACCCTCAGAGGCCCTCCATGATCTTTGCGAAGCTAGGCCGTCCAAGGTCTTTGTGAACCTAGGCCTTCCAAGTTCACTGTAAACCTAGTTAGTGCTTCTAAGGTCTTTGTTCACCTAAAATGGTCTGTCTGATGGAAGGGACCCGAATCCCAAACCTAAAGTGGGTAAACGTTGCACAATATTACGCGTTCTCAAACGCTAAAGGAAAACATCGTGAGGAAATTGGTTTGTCCTAGAACCAAAAGTTCGAAGATATTATAGTGCATGAAAGAAGCCTCTGCGAGGCGTACTAAATGTTTTCACCACACTGGTTCCTTCACCACTGGCCACTAGGTCCAGTTCAAGGCCACCTGCTCAAGCTGGTCTCTGACCCATGGCAGGGTGACCACAAAAGTACTGATGACACCAAAGACTTTAATAACTCTACGATGGACATAGATATTCCATTACACTATCAACGCCAAAATATGGCACCTTTGAAAATTCGAACGGTGACAAATGACACGATGGCACTTGTCATCGGTATACTGCTGATGCAATGAGTCCGATACACTGCTGGTTCAGACTCTAGTCCTTCAAATTTAGTCAATAATCAAGCAGCAATGGACGGATAAATTTTGACAGAATTGTTTCTTTCTTATGCATTTTATTCTCTTTTGGTTATTATTTGCTGATGGACACTTTTTGAGGACTGACCCGAACTCCATTTACTATCGAGGTCTATGGGTGGCACTAAGATCTTTGAGCTGGCCAGTCTTATAACTAAGATCATTTATAATTTTGTTTTTAAATATAACTGTGTAACTCTAGCCTAAACTAAGTATTATTTCTATAAATTATTATCCTTTGTCTTAGTATTATGTAATAAGTATTTTTATATTTCTTATCCTTTAATTTACTATGTATCCCTGTAATAAGCTGTTAATTGTTGTATTTCTTGCGCACGCTGTGATGCCCTATAATTACGGGAACACTAAGATTAAGACCTTATTTTGTTTTTTGAATGGGTTAGTGTAAACCTGTGTTGGGTGTCCTATTTAATAAAATAAAATAAAAATAAGTCACTAGCGACCCGCCCCGTCTTCGTACGAAAAGTTATTATACATATAAACCTTCTGGAACAAATCCTCTATATGATAGTTTCATCAAAATTCGAGCGGACAAACAGACTGACGCGATAGCTAGTGTTTCATACTATGTATTAATCATTGCGTATTATGTGCGGTTTTAAAAAACTATATATTTTTTTTAGGTGAATCTAAGAGCAGGCGAAGGCGCCTATACCGAACCCCTCCTCATGAAGCCCGCCGTGTCCACGTTCACCCTCCGGCCCTCGCTCGGCTCGGCCTTCCACCCGCTGCAGCCGTCGCCGCCGCCCCGCTCCCCGCCCGCGACGCACTCACTCTCTCACAACACACACTAGCTATACTCGTACAAATAATACACGCTTAAGGTGAAACAACAGTATAAGATTTCATACAAAGTTAATGACCAAGATGTTCATGTTATTAAGTACACAAGGCAAATGTGAATGGGATTGATGCTTTGGGGGGAACGGTGAATGTATTGTGAATCGATGGTGTTCTGGAGAATGGCTAGGTTAAGAGTTAAGCGTCCCGTAGACACTGGGGCCCGTATGGACTATATGGACTTTGACTTGTTTTTTTTTTTTTTTTTGTGTAAGCGGATTTTTAAATTGGAACACACTTATGCTCTAGTTGACTGGACTGCTTAGCTTTTGGCTTGTTGTCATTTATTTATTCCTGTAATTTTTGCCACAGTCACGTCTATGACTGACGGATAACCTATGTACAAGTCTAATTTGATGAATGATGTTTGCATGAAATTGATTGATGAATTATTGACTATTTGATTTCAACGGTGAGTCACTATCATGGCACGGACACTGGCAGAATGGTGACAGCTGGCCACAGATGCCATAAACCAGTGGTGGGCAAACTTTTTTCAAGGGGGCCAGAAAGTTTAAACAAATTCAGAGGACGGCCAGAATTATAGCAGAATTTAATTTCGTTTTGAAAAAAACGCCTGTGTCTCTCACCACGCTCCGCGACCCGCAACATATGAACAACGCGGTTAGTCTAGCTGGTTCCTTTGCCTATGCATCTATTATTCTACTTCATACTGCTGGACCAGCGAAATATAATTATCGCGGGGCATATATATTCATTTTGAAGGACTGTCGGCTGACCGGTTTAAATCCTTTTGCGGGCCGGAGCTGGCCCGCGGGCCGTACTTTGCCCATCACTGCCATAAACTAAGAAAGAAGTGAAGTGAAGTAGTTTAAGTTTATTTTTATGAATGTCGATATAATTCCTTGACTGATGGAAATGATTGACGCATGTATGAAGTATTTGATGAGCTTGAATGAAGCAAATGAACTTGTGGTTGTATTAAGGAAAGCCAATGTTTCTACCTACCATTCCAAGAAACAAGTGTGAGTTTATGTATTTATGTTATTTTCCACATTTTATCATCTTAATGAACTGCTAATTGATTCTCGCCTGTCTTTTCTGAAAACTATAATCTGGGTCTCTTCAAGGCTAGATTTGAATAGGTGCCTTCTAGACCTTTTTGCTCCATCGTCGGCCACATCGTCACTTACAAACAGGTGAGATCGCGTTCAAACAAAGAAAAAAGTGCGAGTTGGACTCGCAATCATAGGGTTCCGTACATCGTTTTTTCTTCATGAATATTTTACCTGTGGGAATTTAAAGACGTAGGATTTGCGTTTAGGGTTAATTAATATAATTCTGATTTAATATTGATAATCAGTTTATTTTATTAGACACAACAAAATAATTAGCATTGCTCTAAATTACAATAAATTGCTATGACAAGCGCGTCCCGGTCAGAAACTGATGTGTAAACTTGGCTCTTAAAGGGATTTTTTATATACAAAAACACTGTAGAGCGTGCGCTCGCCTTCTTCGCTTCATACAACATTTTTTGTTGAACCTACGGCTTTTATTATAGTCACAACTTTTAACAAGATTATAAAATTAAGAAAAATATCATTTAAGTAATATATTGACGACCTCTGTGGCGTGGCGGGCGAGTAGCCGGCTGAGATGCGAGGGGTGCGGGTTAAATTCCCGCCGCGGTACAAAAAAATGTATTTATGATCAGTAATTATTACGTGGATTTGGAAAAGGCCTACGATAAAGTGATGAGGAATGAACTATGGTCGGTACTGTCGATGTATGGGGTAGACAGGAACCTTATTCGAGCTCTGAAATCTCTCTACGAGGATTCCAGTGCTTGCGTAAGAATACACGGGTCATACACTGAATGGTTTAGCATCGAAAAGGGTGTTAGACAGGGATGTGTAGCGTCACCGTGGCTGTTTAACCTATTCATGGACAGTTGTTTGTGAGATTTGAAAGATAGTGAATGTGGGTTAAGAATGAATGAGTTACTCGTCAAATGTCTTCTCTACGCCGACGACCAAGTAATACTGGCGCCGTCCACGGATGAGTTACAAGAGATGGTAACAATTGCGCATGAATGTTTTGAGAGGAAAGGAATGAAAGTAAACGTAAGTAAGACGAAAGTAATGGTTTTTGAAAGAGATGAACTAATGACGAAATGTGACGTTTTGATTGGTGGATAAAGAGTGGAATAAGTAAAAAAGTTTGTATATTTGGGAACTTTCACAAGAGACGGCAAGCATGAAGATGATATTGAAAGGAGAGTAAATGCTGGAAACCAAGTGAATGGGGCACTTCACGCCTTTATAAGCAGTCGGAATGTGTCCAAGAAGGCACGACTGGCCGTGCATAAAGGGGTGTTAGTACCGACACTAATGTATGGTAGCGAAAGTTGGGTATGGCAGAAGAAACATGAAAGTAGAATAAATGCAGTGGAGATGAGAGCTTTGAGAAGTATGTGTGGTGTGACTTTGATAGATAGAATAAGGAATAGTGTGATAAGAGAGCGTTGTGAAATTAAAGAAGACGTATAGTGACTAGGATTGAGAAAGGTATGCTTAGATGGTTTGGGCATTTAGAAAGGATGGACGATAGTAGATTGACGAAACGGGTACACAAGACGAGCGTGAATGGGACAGTGGGAAGGGGAAGACCTCGGCGAACGTATTCAGACCAGATCGGAGACGTTCTGGAAAAAGGCCAGGTCAAGAGTACCTTAACCGACGAGAATGTATGAAGAATGTGATGAGAGTGAATGAAGCAAAAGAGGTGTGTCAGGATCGTAGCAAGTGGAAATCCGTGGTCTCTGCCTACCCCTCCGGGAAACAGGCGTGAGTTTATGTATGTATGTATGTATGTAATTATTTGTACTGGGTAAATATTTGTGTTGTGGTACTTATAGTTCCTGATACCCACGACACAGGGGAACCCTAGTGTAGGATCGGACTATGTATGTGACTGTTGAGTGTTATGTTATGGTATAGTGCTTGAATTAATGTCGTATGAAATCTTACGCTTACGAATTCTTGCTACCCTATGTATGTCGGTTGTGTACTTCGATGCATAGTGCTGCAAACTTGTCTGACCTCTCACCACACTTGTTTGTTTGATGTAAGTAGGACATCATATCCATGTTCCCTAATCATTTGGAGGTGACTCTGCCTTTTGCTGGAATAATGATCATTTAAATGATCATTATTCCAGCAAAAGGTTATCTCCAGAATCTGAATAATACAAATTATAATCATCATCATCAGCCTACAGAGGTCCACTGCTGGACATAGGCCTCCCCCATAGAATGTCGCACTTCTTACTTCAGATTTCTATGAGATGCATAGTGCTACTATGATGTTACACAACTGACATCAAGACAGCAGGACTCCACCCTAGATATCCGTATTCCCATAAGGATATTCAGTGACGGGAAGGCCCCGTTTCGTATGATGGCATCAAGGCAAGTCTCATGTTTGTGGCAACTACACTACTGTTGTGACAATAATACATTAAAATAATGGCAATGTGTAGTCCGTATGTACTGGTAATAATGGTCAATTTTCAATGAGTGAGATTACAGTCTCAATGTATTTAGTAACGAGTATTGCGGAATTATGTTGAATATAACCAAAGCAAAAATCACAACATTCATGTTTTTCAGTAATATAAATCATGCAAAAAACTGTACCTATTATCATGAAAATAACAGCTTTCCGATAACTAAATTGGAAATATTACATCTAACGCTGCATCATCTCTTCGTATAGTTGAATGAAACCCTTATAATATTTGCATGGTCCGTGAAATGTATTCAATACACAAATTAGATGACTGCAACAAATATGTGTCTATGTATAAGTATGTTTACATAAAATTTTAATTTAGACGTGTATAGAATAACTCATTACTCAACTTAATTTTGGCATTGACTTATAAACGTGTTAGATCTCATTTGATGTATTATTCGAGTAAATTACGCTTGCAGTGCCCTCTTTCACATGTAAACTCTTGGTTATGTGTGAAATAGGCCATGAAAAGCATATCAACATACAGGTATATCGCTTAACTGAGTAGGAACCTGCGGCCAACACGTGTTATTTGAACTAACTTACACCGCTCTACTACTGGAGGTGCCAAATCAGTTAAGCCCTATGCCTGTAGTTTCAACTTTTTTCGGACCAAATATCTTAAAAGGGCCAGAGCATCGTATGGTCATGGTCATATCAGTTGTTTAGAAACATGTTTAATGCAAAAAGCTTTAAATTGTGGAATTTGGTAGAGTGATGGTAATCAGACTGAATTAAACTTAACTCATACTTTGGTACAGGTATATTGACTTTAGTTTTAGTAGTGTATTTAGAAGTGCCTGTCATGTGCATGTTAGCGCTGAAATTCCGTGTATCGTTTCGACTCGAATAAAATTGTACTAAGTATTTCTTCTGTTACTATTCTGGCTCTTTATTCAATATCTGTATCGGGTACAAGAGTGTGTATTTGATTAAAACGATTGGTTTAGGAAAGGTGGTCTATGCCATGCGCCTGTAAGATCTCTCATTTTGGCCAAAATGCATTTTTATCATCGAGACTGATAATCATAGTATGACAAATTACACATAAAACATAGTTAGATCTGCTTTTGGACATAACGCAATTATTTTTTAACCTTTTGTAAATTTCTACGGCAGATATATATTTTGGAAGGCTCACCTTTGGAATACATAAATAGTATATTCACGATATTGCTCAAATCAAAATTTTTATTAAGAGCCATACTTATGATACGCCGAATTTGAAAAATTGAACTTAGAATGGTAATCCATTTACTAATGTAAAAATAGTGATATTGTTTATTCAATAAAACGAATGTGATATTGTGAGTAATCGTTGGACGCTGACTGTTGATTAGCTTGACAACTCCTGGTGCTGATGACAACTGGTGCTCCATCGAAGGGATGTTGGGACATGCACAAAGTGACCAGTACCACGAGTTGTGAACTGACCAAGGTGCTGAGTAGTGACTGTATGAGTGTAGAGACTTCAACCAGTGGAACAGGATGTTTGGATGCGACTGTATTGTATAAGCACGGGAAGATCATTGACCATGAAAACGACAATCAAAAACCATAGCCCATGCTAAGCGAATAATTATACAATTATTGTACAAATGTTTATCTTCTTATATAATGAGATCCAGTCAGAGAGATCATACATTAATCTTGGTTTTGATAAGTTACACTGTGCGAGGCTTTATAAAGTGCACTATGAAAAAGTTGACCTAATTTTATCGACTGGAAAACTTTTTATTTTTTTTATTGAACTTTTTTTTTTTAAATGACCCTATTAAAGAAAATATAGCTTTAGTACTAAGTGGTCTATCATGTCAATCAGTGGTCTCAGAGGAATGATAACAAATAGCAGGTGGTGCTGATAAAATAAAAATAAAACCAGTAAAAATCATCAGCAGTTAACAATAACCTTGGAGGAAAGTCTTAAAAACCATTGACTTATTATTTCCCATTCGATGAAATTGGGTCTAGTTTCATTCCCTCTCATGTGTGCACTTTATAAAGACTCAGCGTATATTACATTTTAGCTCTCTCTTTTAGTCTACATGATGGAATTTGGTCGCCAGTTCAAGCTGCCGTAGTATACCAGCAGCCAGTCATCTCTTAGGCTGGATTTATCATCTGTTCACATCATCGATATAAACCCCGTGATTGTTTGTAAATGCCACTCCAAAGTAAAATGTAGTAGTAGTGATGTACATATTGTGCAAAACGTTTAACATGAAAGAAAAGCCGAGCCAGTATTTAATATCCGGATTTCTGTGTAATAACCGTTCCGAAGTGCAATATAGCTGTAACGTTGAATAAACAAACAATTTTCGATGTAAATGTCTTTACTGTATCTTCAAGCCTGAAATGTACTTTCTGTTGCACCATACCTGTAGGCTTGGTTGTTTTTGCATTGCTTCCTAACTTGCTTCCATGTCGCTTCTAGAGTCCCCACACTATGAATCGAAAACAATATTATGCTTTACTAAAAATGTTAGACATACGTCACTGGTCCAGGTTGTATTAAAGGAGTTATGATAGATTCTTAAGCCTCTCCCAATGTCGTTACCTACTTTAACATTATGGTTTAGTGGACTTGAAAATTATTAGCTGTTAATAAATGTGCTATAAAAATTATTCCCCATGATACTTAATAAGGAAACCACGGGACAATGGAGGGAGATTCCCTTAGAAAGATATTGCACTGTCAACTACAGACATAGCTCTTAACTAACCGCAGGAGCCTACTCAGTTAAGCGCTTAACTAACCGCAGGAGCCTACTCAGTTAAGCGCTGTGTCTGTACGGCCACCGTGATAACATCTTATTTGGGAATGTAAATGTTTTTAAAGTACATAAAGATATTTTTATATGTTCAGGGTAGGAATTGCGAAATGTAACATAAAAGTAACGTTGCTAGGATCCTAGATTTATAGTTCTTTTGTAGATGGTTAATTTCAAGTTTGCTTTTAGACAAATGATAAGTTTGTAATTTTTATTATTACATACAATTTTTAGATTAAATACTAACATTAAAAATAAACCAAAAGTGCCCATTGAGATAAGTTTATAATTCAAGCAAGTGCTTTGTTCGGTGTTTCGTAAGTTTAGGAACAAAATTAGGTATTAATAAAGTTATCGAAGGGTTGTTGAGTTGTTGAAGGTTTTTGATAAATGAAAATTCGTTTAGGTTTTTTTACATTTGATGCTGAACAAAGTGCTTGTTTAGTTAGAGGCATTAATTAACATCAAATATGAATAGTATCTACTATAAGTAATGTAAGAATGGTTTTAATATAGTTTTGTTTCAGAGAAGAAATTCTAATTACTATTTTTGTTTCCGATATTTTATCACTTATCTGTTTTCACTGTAATGTATCTTGCTGTATTGCAGACATATCCAATATACAGACTGATTTAAAATACCGTATTTTATTTTAAATGCAATTTAAAACTTAAACTCATAAATACGATAATTTATAAGCTACAGAGTGAGTAGTGTTTTACATAAAATTAAAGCTATACAAAAAAGCAGTACAAAATCAGAGGTAATTATATAAAAACATTACTTACCAATAAACCTGAGAAACTGTTGTTCAGGTAATTAGTTCCGAGTCAGAGACAGATTAATTCAGTGTTTTCCATGGTACCAGGGTAGTATAAGTTCCATGCAAGTAAGCAGCTGAGTAGCGCACTATAAAACCCACGCAGAATCCACCCAATTTCTCGAAGCGACGGAAATGTTGCAGGCGAGCAGCATTAGAGGCTAGTTTACTTAACAAATCGTTAGCGAGCCTAGGTCTGTGGAGAGTTTTTACTGTAACGCACACAAAAGCAGCTTAGTACCAACAATCAATTCTTCAACTCTACAGAATCAAGTAGAGCATCAGCTGGCTTGCCGTGTTCAGGCGAAGGAGCCGGCACTTAGTCCCGAAGCTGCCCCAAATCTGTCAGGAAATGAGAACAATGCCGGTGGGCCCTCGAGAGTTACGAGAAAAGTTTATCTGTGCTCAGGCGAGCGAAGTCTATATAGTAGAGTATTATGTCATTAGCTTAGATTATCTAAGGTCAAGCTACAAGCGCTTTGCTCTTCTACACTGTGGCTACCTTAACTATGACTGAGAGCGCTTCGCGCTCACGCGCAGGGCAAGAGCGGGATGCAGTAAGCAAGTTTTCGATGTGCTTACTCACACTGGCAGCTACACCAATCGCAGCGTGCCTTAGAATGTGATAGTGTTGGATACTTCACACAGTGCGGCGCAAACTGGTTGGGAGTCTTAGGCTGCGTTTCCATTGACGCGGAGTTGGGCGGAGCGGTGCTTAGCGGTGCATGAAATGACCAATCACTATGCTCGAAATCTCTGCTCCGCTTCAATGGAAACAGCACGAGCGGAGCGGGGCAGAGCTGAACGGATATTCATATAAAATAAGCGAGGTGATGCGGAGCGGAGGACAGCGGGGCGGTGCGTTGCGGAGGGTAGCTAGGAGAGCGAAGCGGCGAGGTGCGGACCGGGGTGCGGGGGAGGGTGTGACGCCACGACTCGCGCGCAGTGCGTCGTAGTAGTTATCAACTTTATGTCATAGGTGCAATACGAGAAATAAAACTGAGCTCAAAATTGTGCTCCGCTCCGCTCCTCTCCTCTCCTATCCGCTCTTCTCCTTTCTGCTTCAGTGGAAACACTTACCACTTTTCACCGCTATTCTCCGCTCATCTCCGCACAGCTCCGCGTCAATGGAAACGCAGCCTTAGGAGTTGCGCTTCCTTGCTCGACCTCATGTGCACTTACGCGATCATATTTTTTTTCTATTGCTTATATATATTTTCTTTGAACACGCCGTAGCACCTCATGTATCCGTGAGAAGACAAATATAAAAGTATGCATAGTTTACAGGTCTACATCGTGAACGCGTACAGCTAGGACGGTGGCCGAGGCGCGAGCAGGCGCACGGCTCGGTACTACCCTTACCTCATTAGTATACCATCTTTATAATGTGATTTGCTAAGGAGTGGAATAAACTACCGTCGTCTGTCTTTCCTGAAAACTATAATCTGGGTCTCTTCAAGGCTAGAGTGAATAGGTGCCTTCTAGACCTTTGTGCTCCATCTTCGGCCACATCGTCACTTACCAACAGGTGAGATCGAGGTCAAACAAAGGTCTATCAAATAAAAAATAAACGTTTTCGTGGAATGCCCAATAAGCCCAGTGGAAGTAGTTCTAATAAGACCTATAGTGATATTGGCTTTAATAGCGATAATCTTAATTATATGAGGAATAGCCGGATAGTAGAGCAGTTTTTTTTTCCCTAAAATATTGACCTTTTACGAAAATACGACTAGTAGCGAAGGACACGTCACTCAAGGTACTAGTATAGTATTATTTTATCTTTGCTCAAGGAAAACTCGAAAAGCGTCCAAGCTACTTGGGTCTAATATCAAAATTCAATGATTTCCAACAGTCGTTTTGTCGTTGCCTACGGCTAGGACACAACCGAGACCATTTCATTTTTATTAGGTTATGAGGTCTCTATTTTAAAATAGGCTTAAAGCAAATTCGTAAATCGTTATACTACTAGGCTTCTAGATTACGGCTTGCAGTATACAAAGCTTATGTGCGTTGTAACATTGCAAAAAAAGTTTACAGTGTAGTATCATAAAGAAATAAATGAAACTAGATATATATTCTCAGAGTTATATTAACCAACGTACTATGCATATATAAATAAATAATAATTGATTGAAAATAACACAAATAAATATCACAATATAATGGGTCAGAATGAACTTCCGAAATCCCCTCAACATGGCTTGCACCAAAATTACCTAACTAATTATTTATTGCAATTAAAACTCATAGGAATGAACTACATTAACTAAATAAACTTCAAACACAACACATTGGACACCTCCAAAACATTCAGTATGAAAACTACACACTTTCCCACTTACTAATAAACATTGAACAAAGTATGCAGTTTTAGGTTTTGTTAGGCATAATTACTATTTAGGGCATGCCGCAAAATTACACATAGCCGATTTTATTTTTAACAGAATATATCAAGTACATTATTCAGATTCAAAATATGCATGGGATACTACATTATAATTCAAAAAATAATTCATTATTATTTACAATGTACAAAAAATACTATAGGACAATATTTTCTCGATAGAAAAGAACCAATACTAAGTCATTTCTTTCTTCTGTGAACAAAACTACTTGGAAAAAAAACCCAGTAGTTCTGCCGTCAGAACTACTCAACAGAACAGGTGGGAATAGACAGTTTTGGCTAGATTAAATTGTTTCTCAATATGGTGCATATTATTGGGTCAAAAAATAGATGCATAAAATCAATACCTACAATAAAACCGAGGGCTTACAGGGGTTTTGTAAAATTATCTATATTTTACGAGATATTTAAATGTATATTTCTACCTGGGGTTGGCACAGCCTTAAAGTAAAAGTTTTCTTTACAGATATGGTTCCAATCAACTGCTACAGGCATAGCGCTTAACTGAGTAGGGTCCTGTTGTAGTGGACATGTGCAGGGGGTTAGGTTCCATTTAGTTGTTGGAATGTACGTGTTGACATGTACGGAGGCCGCAATGCTCTAAGGTTGACAGCGATAAAATATACCCTCTCGCACAGCTCCACTTCCGCAGGCACTCAGTAGTTGCCCAAGCCCGCATATTTATTAGGATGTACCCTCGCTAACCGCTCAACGTTTATTAACAAGGAGTTATTAACTAGTTTGCCTCGTAATCCTATGTACAAGTCTTATTGAGTAATCGCGTTGTTACAACTTTGAGCAAATTTCTCCTTTTGCGTTGCGATCCACGTTTCAATCTTTTCTTTGAGCTCTATGTTGGATTTCACTTGATCCATGGATAGTGGGGAACGGTTGAAGGGATCGGACTGGTCACTGAGTAGATGCCTGAAATAAAATAAAAACAATATCATTTAGAGTTTGTTATGAGTTCGTCCAGGATGAGTACCGGACCCAATATAACAAATATTATTTCTGCTGCTAAGCATGTAGTTATTGAAAACTATAAGCTTATATCGCACGCGTTCCGCGAAAATCAGTTCTTCGTAATCCAGAGGGCGCTAGCAGGTACATTGTCATTCAGTTGACTACAACAGATTTCGACCATTACACAGCGAGACAGATTATTTGTTCTGGCGCCAACAATGCAGCGCGTCCGTTAGTAAAAGAAGGCGTGCGTTGTCGTTTTGCCAGATACTTGAATGCGGTTGATACCGGGTGTTTGGAAGGCGGCTCATCCGTTCATCTTGGCATTCTATGGGCAGGCCTATGTCCAGCAGTGGACCTACCAGTATAGTTATATATGATTGCGTACCTTGCTATGGTAGTCCTGTCGACCGTGGTCCTGGAACTGGACAGTACGACGGGGTCCAGCATGAGAGTGCTCATGATGGGGTCGAGGAACTCCTCGGGCGCGTTGGCGAGTATCTCCTCGTTGTTTATGATTGCGTACCTTGCTATGGTAGTCCTGTCGACCGTGGTCCTGGAGCTGGGCAGTACGACGGGGTCCAGCATGAGAGTGCTCATGATGGGGTCGAGGAACTCCTCGGGCGCGTTGGCGAGTATCTCTTCGTTATATGATTACGTACCTTGCTATGGTAGTCCTGTCGACCGTGGTCCTAGAGCTGGGAAGTACGACGGGGTCCATCATGAGAGTGCTCATGATGGGGTCGAGGAATTCTTCGGGCGCGTTGGCGAGTATCTCTTCGTTGTATATGATTGCGTACCTTGCTATGGTAGTTCTGTCGACCGTGGTCCTAGAGCTGGGCAGTACGACGGGGTCCAACATGAGAGTGCTCATGATGGGGTCGAGGAACTCCTCGGGCGCGTTGGCGAGTATCTCCTCGTTGCGCTGGCGCTGCTCCGCGATGATGGCGACGCGCGCCGCGAACTCCTGCAGCGAGCCGATCAGCGACCCGCCGCCGATGCGAACTGCAAACACGATTACGATCATACAATAACAATTTTTAAGTTTCATTTGTCTTCGGCACCTTTTTAAAATCCATACACGACATGTAAAACTGCATCAAAATCAGTTAACGTAACACTTGAAAATTACATAGTCCGACCCCACACTAGGAGCCCCTGTGTCGTGGGTATCAGGACCTACGAGTACCATAGTACCATAACACCCAGACCCAGAGCAAATATTTGCAGACTATAACATAACACCCAACAGTCACATACATAGTCCTGACCCCACACTAGGATCCCCTGTGTTTTGGGTATCAGGAAGTAAGAGTACCCACAACACGCCGCAGAACCGCTCGCTGCTGCCCAGCCCCACGTACATGCGCGACGATGAGCTCACCTAGCACCGCCTCGGCGAGTGTGAAGAGCATGGGCGAGTAGGAGCGCCCGTCGTCGGACACGGCGCCACAGAACCGCTCGCTGCTGCCCAGCCCCACGTACATGCGTGACGATGAGCTCACCTAGCACCGCCTCGGCGAGTGTGAAGAGCGTGGGCGAGTAGGAGCGCCCGTCGTCGGACACGGCGCCACAGAACCGCTCGCTGCTGCCCAGCCCCACGTACATGCGTGACGATGAGCTCACCTAGCACCGCCTCGGCGAGTGTGAAGAGCGTGGGCGAGTAGGAGCGCCCGTCGTCGGACACGGCGCCACAGAACCGCTCGCTGCTGCCCAGCCCCACGTACATGCGCGACGATGAGCTCACCTAGCACCGCCTCGGCGAGTGTGAAGAGCATGGGCGAGTAGGAGCGCCCGTCGTCGGACACGGCGCCACAGAACCGCTCGCTGCTGCCCAGCCCCACGTACATGCGCGACGATGAGCTCACCTAGCACCGCCTCGGCGAGTGTGAAGAGCATGGGCGAGTAGGAGCGCCCGTCGTCGGACACGGCGCCACAGAACCGCTCGCTGCTGCCCAGCCCCACGTACATGCGTGACGATGAGCTCACCTAGCACCGCCTCGGCGAGTGTGAAGAGCGTGGGCGAGTAGGAGCGCCCGTCGTCGGACACGGCGCCACAGAACCGCTCGCTGCTGCCCAGCCCCACGTACATGCGTGACGATGAGCTCACCTAGCACCGCCTCGGCGAGTGTGAAGAGCGTGGGCGAGTAGGAGCGCCCGTCGTCGGACACGGCGCCACAGAACCGCTCACTGCTACCCAGCCCCACGTACATGCGGCAGATGTCCAGCACCGTGCTCGCCGGCTCGAACTCAAACTCTTTCATGTCTTTTACCTACAAACAAATTATAAAATTAAATGAGTATTGAGTTGGACCTCGCTGCGTTTCCAATGCGAAGAAAACAAAAAAAAAAACCAAATCATTCAAAAAAAAAACTTATTAATTTAGTAGTTATTTAAATTGATGGAATAAGTACTTATCGGCTATAAATTTTACTATTGGACATTTTTAGTACTGGTCATTTTAATAATTAGACATTTTTATAATTGGACATTATTACTTTTGGACATTGGCTTTGGACATTTTTCTTTTTGGACATTAGTCGTGCAAACCATTACTTTATGGGACTACTCCTGAATTTCCTTTCTCAGGAAAGAAAAAACCATCCAAATCGGTTCAGATATGACGGAGATATCGCATAAACATAGTCGGAAGAATAGTTCGGAAGTCGGTTAAAGAAATGAAACTAGAGCAAGTCAGATCATAAAAATATTGTGTAGATATAATCAGGATAAAACTTATCAAGGTATGCACCATTATAGATTTTTACGTAAGGAAAATTTTCCGAGATGGGCCTAAGCTTAGACATCGTACGTCTCCTCCCGTGGATATCGTTAAAGCCGACTAAGGGATTAACGTCTATAGGCAGATGATAATGATGATGAACCAGAAAGAACAAACACTCGAAAATATCAACCAAGTGTACGTGGGAACCTCAATTGGGAACAGAACAGTTAGTTACTTTTAAGGGGCTGGCTGGGGTAGGGTTCGCACAGGGGGACAATGTACAATACACCCTCAAGTGGGACGTCAGTGCAGTTCTTAACACATCCTAATTAGAATTCTGGGAATTAGTTCTGTGTATTTTCACAGTAGTCGTGCAAATAGTATTTTCTATAAATAATAAAAAATATCTATCTATGTAATATATTGTATTAAGTATATCAGTTATCTATCTACACAAACTCTGCTTAGCTTGGGGCTAGATAATGTTGTGTGAACTGTCCGGCATTATTTATTAATTTATTATTATTAATTAGAAGCTAGTCTTACCTTGAAATTCTTCTTGTTAGGTCCAACGAGGTTTAGCAAGAAGTAGTTGAGCATAGACGCGATGCGCTCCACCAACGTAGGATGGCAGAACACGTAATCTGCGTGAGCTGTCAACCGGACCAGCATCTTTATAGTTTCCCTTCCGAGGATGTTGTCGAACCGCGCCATCATGCCGATGTGGGACAGGGTATTGAGGTTCTGCGTTCGCTCCGGCTGGGCCATACTCGCCCATCTTTCAGAGTCTCTACAAAATTTGTATTCATACTTATAGGTTATCGACTATAATTCGTAGTAGTCTATATTTAGTAGTAGTAGAGCTTTATTGTGAAAAAGTTCGTCCGTGGAAGTACTACCATACCTATTTCTTCGTATTGCTGTGTTCTGGTTGAAGGGTATGGTTGCCGGTGAAATTACAGGCACATGAGACTTTTCATCTTAATGTCTCAGGGTGGCGGGCGCAGTGCAATGCCACGTAAGGTGCGTCCTTGGTAGACGTGACTAATGAGGTAATGCATTGTTAAAGGCAGAGGTAACCGCTTCAAATCAGGTGGGCCATCAGCTAGCTCAGTCATTCACTGGATAAAAAAAAACGTGAAGTGATGGGTGCCGTGCTGTGGCCGGCTTGAGGGCTAGACTCTGTCTCCTGCAGTGTATGTCGTAATAGTCGACTAAGGGATTACACCAAGGGATGAGCAGCAGCATGAACCTGCTGAGTACTCAACACCAATACTGCGATCAGCAATCCGATTGCTAAGCGTGTTGGTTACGACAAATTCCCCCATTGCATTCGCTGGGCCTCCTCGTTCAGCAGTAGTTCAGTTAAATGGAATACCATTTGTGACATTTATAACCTCGACACTAGATCGGAGCATGATCCGACCTATATAATGTTAGTTTTTATTAGGAGAAATGAGCTTCTGAGTTTGTTGCTTATGTCTTGTCTAATGGTGAGGCCACACTACCGTGATATGCCAATAATTATTGCCATAACTTAAACAACACCTAGGTGTAACCACGATTTGTGGCCATAATTGTACAATGCCAATCAATATGGCAAATGGTGGTAGACAATAGCTCCGGCGGCGGTCTTTTTTCGCACATCAAAGAAGATTACCGCAGTAATTAATGCGTTTGTGCTACACTACCGTTTGTCCAGTGTGCAATATGAGCTCACCGGCGACGCACGTATCGACCGACATGGAGTGGTCAAATGAAAAAGCGCTCGAGTTTTTGGAATTATTCCAATCCGAAGCGTGGCAAAGTAAAAAAATGTGGAAAAGTAGGAGTTCTCCACCTCTTCAAATTAAAACCATGATTTAAAACAATTATAAACTTAGGAAAAAGTCTAACCTTGTACGGCTTCTGTGCATTTTTATCATCCACCATCCTCTTTTTTTTGTCGTCATTTAGATTTGTTGAAATTTAAAAGATTGATGTAAAAATAATTGGCACTTGAAAAGTGATATTTTTACCGTCTAATTTATTGAGATATCTAGGTAAACTCTAGTGTAACCACACCAGTTCATGCAGTAATTTAAACGGTAATTTAATGTCATAATTATTGCGGTAACAGCCCGGTAGACGGTAAGGTAGTGTGGCTTCACCATAACTGTAGGCACCACAAAAGGTCCCAATCGCGTTAAATTTAACGTTATTACCAAAACAAAACCAAAACCATCACGTTATTTCGTATGTTGAAGGATCCTTTTTTGAGTCCTTATTGGTCGTTTTGGTTTGAAACTAACCTCATTCACTCATCATCACATACACTCTCATTTCACACATCTCACATACACTCACACTACATTCATCTCACTTTCACTTTCACTCTCACCTAATGAATAATAATAATTTACTTTTTTAGGAATTTAATCTTTGAGCTTTTCATTCGTTAATAATAATAGTTAGTAGTCTCTTTAATTGGTTGTTTGAACTTAATTTAAAATGTAATTTTTATTTATTTACTGTAAAATTTGTAAGAACGCTTTCTATTTTATTTACTTTTATTGTCTCGCATTGTTTCTCCATATTAAATCGTATTTATTAAACTATTTCCGGATACCCGCGATACATGCTAGCCCTAGTGCGGGATCCATTGTGTATAACCAAATTGTGTGTAATCTATTTTCAGAAATAAATTTATTTGTATTGTATTTGTTATTTGAACTAAGCTGTACAAATACAAATACAAATCATTTATTGATAACGCCAAGTTACAGGTCAGAAAAAGGTCAATATAAAAAAACATATATTGACTTAATATAAAGGTTATAATAAATAAAATTAGAATTGCATAATATTAATAGTAGTATTTGATATAAATTAAATAATTGGCAATTCGTAGAACTCTGCTACAGAATAAAATATACTGTCAAGAAGCCATTTCTTCAGTCGATTTTTAAAAACAATTGTGGAAGTTGCATCCTTAATCGTGTCCGGCAGCCTGTTGTAGACCGAGGGACCCATTATATAAACGGACCTCTCCGACTTGCGCAGCCGGTGCGCGGGCGTGACGAGCACGTGAGCGAGCTTGTTGCTACGCAGGGCGCAGGCGGTGTTCACACCTCTCCTCTGGAACTTATCAATGTTGATGTAAGTGAAAACTGCAACTTGATATATGAGTTCACAGGGGAGGGGCATGACCTTCAGCTCTTTGAACAAGTCTCGGCACGACACATCGTCACTCACGCCGACGATCGCACGCACGGCTCGCTTCTGCATAACAAACGCCCGCTCGACATCCGCGGCTCGCGCCCACAGCTCCACACCATAGGTAAGGATACTGTGGACGGTCGCAAAGTAACACGACATTACTACGCTGCGAGACGCGGTGCCAGCGAGTCGCCGCAGCGCGAAACAGGTCCGGCCCAACTTGGAGCAGAGTTCCTCTATATGAACCTCCCAAGTGAGTCCACTGTCGATGTAAAACCCTAGAAGTTTTGTAGTGTCGACTCTTTGCAGTGCGGTGTTTCCGGCGATCACGGTACAGGGTGGCGATGGCGCGCCATTGAGGCGAAAAATCATGAAGCAGGTCTTTTCTCTATTGAGGGCTAAACCGTTAGATTTAAACCACTGCTCGAGCCTTCGAACTACATTGTTCAGTGTAACCTCAAGTTCGAGTGTTGACGGCGCGGTCACAACTGCCGTTACGTCGTCGGCGTACATGTAGACTTGCGCGTCGCTCACGGACTCGGGAAGGTCGTTGAGCAGGAGGCTGAACAATGTGTTCGACAGGCTGGAACCCTGTGGTACCCCCATAGTGTTCACCAGCTCCACTGATCTTAAACGCCCTTGGTCGCCAACCACTGTCTGCGTACGGTGCGACATAAAGGAGGTGAGCAAGGAGAGCGCCGGTCCACGTATACCATAAAAATCTAGTTTGTTTGCGATCAGATGGTGGTCAGCTGTGTCAAACGCGCGCGAGAGGTCACAGCACAGCAAGGCGACTTGCTGGCCTGCCTCGCGTGCGCCTAGCACGCGCCACAACACTTCTCGCACTAGATCTGTAGTTGCGCGCCCGGGCCTGTACGCGTACTGCCTGTCAGACATTGTGTTTCCGTTTCCTATAAAAGATAAAAGCCTCTTATTAAGTCCTACCTCAAACAACTTACTAATCGCTGGTACAAGCGATATCGGTCTGTAGGACTTCATTTCCGATTTCTTGCCCTTACCTTTATACAAGGGGGATATTTTAACCCGTTTGAGAGTCACAGGATACACACCCTCCCGGATACAGGCATTAAATAAGTATGCTATGACATGGTCAAGCGATTTGGCTACGGTACGGAGTAGGTTCGATGATACTCCGTACAAATCGGTACTATTTTTTGGTGCAATGTGGACGCTCACTATTTTACCGATCTCGTCCGCTGTGAAATAACTAAGTCTCAGGGAACTGTCGCGCATTGTTGTGTTCGCGCTGAGAGCCGTACAGGCGCTGGTGATGTTGGCCGTCGGGGCACCGCACTTGCTGGCAGCGGTGGTAAACTCGAGGTTTAGCTCGTTTACCAATTGCTGCTTAGTGCTATAGGGCGCCCCGGCAGAGTCCCTCACAAGGTCAGTATAATCGACTCTTTCGCGGTTTCCGCGTCCTAGTTCGGTATTAATGACGCTCCACATACACTTCGCCTTATTTGGGTGGTCATTAATTTTTTTAGAGAAGAAATCGTGGCGTATTTGTTTTATCACCGCATTGTATTTTATAGTATAGCGATCAGTAATATCCATCAGGCCGGTATTTCCGGGAAAAGACTTTTTTAATTTTATTAAGTCAACGATAAACGTTTTTAACTCGTGGACTTCGCTATCTACCCAGGTATTATGTTTCAGGATAAACGGTTCTTTTTTAACAGGGTAATTTTTAATTTTAAGGGTTTTTGTAATTTCCTTAATCCGCTGCTCAGATCATGAATGCTCTAAGATCCGCCGAGTTGCATTCAGGCCAGTTCAAGCAAGGATCCCTCAAACTAGGCCAACGAAATAACCTGAAAAGTTTGTTTTTAAATAATCAAAATCAAAACTCGTCCCTCGTTACGCTCAGGGGTCAATATGTCGCCCGCAACGTAAGATACTGTCGTTTGACGACCTCTGTGGCGCGACGGGCGATGCTTGGCCTGCGACGCAGGAGGTTGCGGTTTCGATTCCCGCCTCGGAACAAATATTTGTGCGATCGCAGATATTTGTTCAGGGTGTTCTGGGTATTTTCTATGTATAATAAAAAAAAAAAACTATCTATGTAATATAATGTATTAAGTATATCAGTTATCTAGTACCCATAACACAAGCTCTGCTTAGCTTGGGGCTAGATAATGTTGTGTGAACTGTTCAGCATTATTTATTTATTTATTTATACTGCTTTATTCCCTAGAGCATAGTCTACTATTAAAGGTTTGAGTTCGCCGCTATACCCCTATATATTTAGTAGGTGGTAATGCACTGTTCCATAGGTGGGCCATCAGATTGGTCCGTCATACCAAGTTGTACAAAAATAAAATAAAAAAAACCCATTTGGTTCCCTCTGACTTCTACAAGCTGATGATGATGATGATGACGATGTCTGTACTCACTGTAACGCCTGCATGGTACGTATCTGTACTCACTGTAACGCCTGCATCGTACGTATCTGTACTCACTGTAACGCCTGCATCGTACGTATCTGTACTCACTGTAACGCCTGCATCGTACGTATCTGTACTCACTGTAACGCCTGCATCGTACGTATCTGTACTCACTGTAACGCCTGCATCGTACGTATCTGTATTCACTGTAACGCCTGCATGGTACGTATCTGTACTCACTGTAACGCCTGCATGGTACGTATCTGCGCCATGTTGTTGAGCGCTTCGTCTAGTAGGAAGATGGAGTCGTTGATCAGCAGGTTCACGAAGCGCAGAAATATCGGCGGGTGTACGGCCTCCATGTTGGATTCCGCTTCTTTTGCAAGTACCCTGAAAATAACATAGTTATATTATGATTATGAATATGAATGACTTTACTGTCCCACTATCCACTATCATGTATCTCCTGTAAGTCATTGAATGACTACAGCATTGATTGTGATTTTTCATAATATTAAATAACATAACACGCTATAGTAACATAGTCATATAGTGATGAGCTGACCACTTGTCACGTTTATATTCCACGATGGTGCAACCCACAGTGAAAAGAGGCTCTACCTTTTCTCTTACACTAGCTAAATATTATTTTACAAGTTTTTGATATAACTTGCAATGTATGTATGTTTGTCCGGGTGGAAGTTTGTCCGAGTGGAATCTTGCAACTGAATTGTAAAGCAGTTATCCTCAACCGATTGAGATGATATTTTGCATACCTGTCAAGTTCCGATGACATCTTAAATCATCCAAATAAAATTTTTGAATTTGAGAAATGACTTGACTATTGTAATTTACCTGTAATTTATCTGTCAGCAGCATATGATACGGTAAATATCAAAAGATTGCTCTCCAAAATAACATCCCTAACAGATGACCAACCTTTTGTGAACGTATTGGGTGAAATGCTCTGGAACCGATGTTTCCAAGTCCACCTGGAAACGGACAAAAGCAGATGGCGCCTCTCGAAGAACGGACTACCACAAGATAGCGTCCTAGCTCCTATCCTATTTAACGTTTATACCAACGACCAACCGAGCTCGGATAATACAGAAAGGTTTATTTACGCATATGACTTAGCACTAGCAATACGTACATCAAGTTTTGAAGACGCTGAGGTCAACCTAGAAAGAGCACTGACCAACCTCAGCTTGAATTACGAAAATAATTCTCTGAGACCCCTAAAACTTTGTCCTGTGTTTTTCATCTCCGAAACCGTCATGCGAACCGCAAGCTAAACATCGCATGGCGTGGTGCAATTATTGAACACACAGCCCACCCGACATGTCTAGGAGTTACACTTGACCGTTCCCTCACCTACAAAAGTCACTGCACCAACACAAAGCTCAAAGTTGCTACGCGAAACAACTTGCTGCGCCGTTTAACATCCACAGCCTGGGGTGCTTCTCCACAAGTTCTCCGAACATCTGGCCTAGCTCTCTGCTTCTCGGCTGGCGAATTCGCATGCCCAGTGTGGCATCGATCCGCACACGCCCAAGAAGTGGACGTAGCACTAAACGAAACGTGCAGAATAATAACTGGCTGTCTGAAACCCACTCCACTCGCTGCACTATACCCACTTGCAGGTATAGCCCCTCCGGAGATCCGCAGAGCTACCGCCTGCTCAGTTGAGAAATCCAAACAGGAAAACGACAGCAGACACTCACGTTATGGCACCAAAAAGCAGAAGAAACAGAAAAAACAGAAGAAGCAGAAGTGGCAGAAGTAGACTTAAGAGCCGCAATAGCTTCTTTAAGTCGACCGAAGCACTCACAGTGGACAGCCCTAGCGAGGCGCGAATAAAACTGTGGTTGGAAAGACACCCTCCCCTTGCTGACCACGTTGTACCTGCAGAGAAGCTCCCTTAGGGACATGAACTGCCATGGTACACCTGGAAATCTCTGAACCGACTCCGGAGCCAGGTGGGCCGCTGCAGATATAACTTGGTTAAATGGGGGTATTCCGACGAGGCACAATGTGACTGTGGGTTCACTCCTCAGACGATGCCTCACTTGCTGTCCTGTCCACTGTGCACCAACACCTGCACCCTAAATGACCTGTGCGAAGCCACTGAAAATGCTGTTGACGTGGCTAAATTTTGCTCTAAAACAATATAATTATCTATTATGGGAACCAACGACACGATGAAGAAGAAGATTGTAATTTAAATTAAATTAATTATAAATTAATATATTGTTATGTGTAAATCTAACGTTTGTTTGTTTTTTGTATAATTTGGACTAAGTTATTTTTGTTTGCTTCGTTTGCTCAGATACCTTAATATTGTATTTGATTAGTAGTATTAATGAATTGATTGGTATTTATTTTATCCAATGTATGTAATAGAGATGTACCTATTTTAAAACATTTACATGCTTGTGAAGCAAGAACATGTGCTCCTCACTATAACATAAGGCCTTCCACGTATCCTACCATGTTTTAGCAAATAAACTGATTTCATTTAATTTCAATCTTCGGCCACATCGTTACTTACCAACAGGTGAAAAATTGGTTCGTCAGTCGTGTTAATTTTGTTACTGTATCCATGCGTGCGCAGACTCACCACTTCCGTTCTTTTTACGTAACCTATAACTATTTCCATGATGCCTGATAAAAACAAAATAAAATAAAATCTGTGGCCTCATACATGTACAACTGTCAACACAACTCACGTGAGAGCGTCTCTATGTTCTTCAATACCCCAGAGGAACTCCATAACCAGGTACATAGGCCGTCGGTAGTTGAACTTCTGCTCGAACTGTACACTGCTGCCCGTCATCTCGATACCGACGAATACGTCTAGGAGACATCTCATGAGCTGGAATCAAAAATAACAGGTGAATTTTCCGAATCCAACTCTGGCGCTGTCTCTCATAATTCACAATGCCTCTCCTTCAAATATTGCCTTTGACGAACCAACAAGCTTTTCGTCCAAACCGGGGACTTCTTAATGTGCATTCCTGCTACTGCCGCCCAAGGACTCTTCCCGCCATTTTCGAAAAGAGACGTATTTTATTTATTTTCTTAGTGTTTTGAGTTTGTTTGTATTATTTTGGTGGAATTTTAACCAATGTAGCTCGTTTAAAGAGCACAAGTAGTGAAATAAAATGGAAGTGAATTGCGTGACTTTTCATATTAGTGGAAATTGACTACCAAAGTTTTAGCAAAACGGCCACTGTTAACATGACATGACTGTTACTTTGACGACTTGTAAGGAGTGTAACGTTGCAAATTATATTGAAAATACAATATACTTGAAAATGGCAAATGTACAACCCATGCGACGCCAACCCAATTATAAAGAATAAAGAAAAAAACAATCAATTCAAGCCTTCAAATCCTATACCAAGGCCTTTCAAGATAAGCAAAAACCTTCAGCAATGAAGAAACAGAAGAAGTAGGTACCTGTAATCTGTGTGGGTGCTCCTTGAACAGCTGTTCCCGATAGAAGGACGCTAGGTTACTCAAAGGTTGCTGGTCGTCCGGATGGTTGGGTAACATGGCTTCCAGGCACTCCGCTAGGCGAGCTCTGAAATCATCAAAATATACATACAAATAAAATATTTCGTGTTCATTATATTCATTTATTTATTAAAATTTTAGGACCGCTTAGATACGTCAAGTTACAGATCAATAATAATTTGGATACCAAATTAATATGAGATAAGTTTGGGGCAGAGCCGGCTCTAGGCCATGTAGCGCCCGTGTGCAATCAATACCTTAGCGCCCTCAAGTAGGCGCGCAGTCAAATTGGAATACAGGATTTACACATTTGCCACCTGTTGAAAAATTCAGTTTTTTTAGGTCGAGAAGACTGCAGTAATATAGATAAGTAGTAGCAGAACATATAACGGCGAGCGGAGCTAGCCGCGAAAAATTCTGTTTTTTAGCTCGAGGAGAGTGCAGTAATATAGATAAGTAGTAGCAGAACATATAACGCGAGCGGAGCGAGCCGCGAAAAATTCTGTTTTTTAGGTCGAGGAGAGTGCAGTAATTAAGATAACTATTATTAGACCATATAACGGCGAGCGGAGCTAGCCGCGAAAAATTCTGTTTTTTAGGTCGAGGAGAGTGCAGTAATATAGATAACTATTATTAGACCATTAAAGGCGAGCGGAGCTAACCGCGAAAAATTCTGTTTTTTAGCTCAAGGTAAGTGCAGTAATAAATATTGCTTTTATTGGAACATAATAATATAAAGGCGAGCGGAGCGATCCGCAAAAAATTCTATTTTTTAGCTCAAGGTTGTACATTCGGTAAACTTAGTTAAATATTTAGGTTTTTTTTTGTTCCACAATAAGACAAAAAAAAATTGCCTAATAATTTTCCTCCCCCTAAAATCTGCGTAATGGCAATTTGAATTGTATACTATTCTAATCGAATACAGCCGAATTCGCAATGATTGTCGGCGTGTTTTCAAACGAATCAGTATCTATTTTGAGGCTGATTACACGTTGTAATAAAAGTTATAGTGTAGGTAGAGTAAAGAAGCCGCTTTGCCGAGGTTTGCTTAGCTACCGCGCCCGGCGTCGGCCATAACGCGGGTGCTTTGAGAGATCGGCGCCGAAACGCCCTGCGGCGCACCGGCACCGCGGCGCCGAGCGCCGCTCGCGACTCAGCGCATGGTTTTAAGGGGCGCCCCCTAAGAGCCTGCGCCCGTGTGCGCTGCACACCCTACACAATAGGTAAAGCCGGCTCTGGTTTGGGGCTTTATCAGAAAATTGTTATTTCTTATGCAAGGCTGCAAAGTACGAGTACTTGTATTGAAACCTGAGCGTAGGTATTATTTAATCGTAACTTCACTAAAACCACTAAAATCCGGCTCGTGTGAACACTTGTTTTCCCTTTATTTTTGTATGCAGGATAAACGTGGACGCTGCGAGACGTCAAGAAGACAGAGATAGATGCTCTAGAAATGTGGTGATGTAGAAGACTGCTTTGGAGTATCGTGGACAGAGTTTCGTACTAATGTGTCGATACTTCAAGAACTTGGCATTAAGCAGCGTCTATCCGATCTAGATCAAACTCGCATCCTATACTATAAAAAAAACTTGCCATACAGATCAAAGTTATCATTCTCAAGTTCTCAAGTTATTCGGACACGCCTCGGGACGGGACACTGCTTCCATTGAGCGTCTTGTCGTACAAGGACGAGTAGAAGGCACCAGACCGAGGCGGAAGGTCACCCGTGCGTTGGACCGACCAGATCAAGTCTGCAGTGTGTGGCAACCTAAATGAATGCACTAAGATGTCCACAAATAGGGATAAATGGAGAGATATCGTGAGGCGAGTAACATCAGCCCCTAACAGCAGTATAACATGATGACCACGACTGAGAAGAGAGAATACCTTAGATGTGGGTTCTTCATTCTGTCTTGGTCGCCCATAAACGTCAAAACTAAGGTCAGCACTGGGTTCAAAGAGCCCGCTAAGTCAGCTTCGTCCGAGATGGCGCCCACCGTCCGCCGCGCCATTGTCACTAGCACTACTATGTTTTCCAGCACGAACTCTGGTATACATCTAAAAATAATAAATAAAAACATTATTACATAAAACCCAACACTCAAACGTAGTGCCACCAACTTATCATGGACGGCATTCAAACTAAAGCCGATTACACAAAAATTACAATACTAAACATAGGCTGGACATAAACTAATAGACATAGGCCTCCCCCATGGCATGCCACGAACGGTCTTCGGCCACCTCCATCCACCTCCTTCCTGCGACCTCTATAATGTCTTTGGTCCATCGAATGGGGGCATTCCTCTTTTGCGTCGTCCCGTTTGTGGTCGCCACTAGAGAACTTTAAATTTGGAGGTACTTAATGTACTTTTCACACCACCTGCTCGACAATGGCCAATTACATATCATGCAACCTGAACGTAAAGTAAAGTATTATCTCCCAAGGGATATAAAGTTGTATGAAACTGCCTATGGAATAAAGTGATTTGAATTTGGAACGTCAAGTTCGTGTGGAAACTCGTTGAAAACTTTAAGTAAAAAAAAGCCCATATGGCATTGCAAAGAGGTTTGTTCGAAAATCGAACTGGCCACCATAAACAGAACTCAAAAAAAAAAAAACTTTTACAAAGAACACAGACCAAGAGTGTACTACAAAGAATGTGAAACAAAAGACTGTGTTTGGTGCTGTGATTTTCAGTGAATTTTTATTGTCTCGCAGGTGTGAAAAGTAGAGTATTGCTATTTATTATTTACTCCTCTGGAATAAAGCCTGGCTTCGTCTTGGGCAGCTTTTACCCCTCGCTTCAATCAGGACTCTATATAACTCCCTAGCTCGCTACGCTCGGGAGTTAACTGTAGAGTCCCTCGTTACGCTCAGGGTTCAATATGCCGCCCGCGACGTATGACACTGCTTTATTCCCATAGTGCATAATCTACTATTATCTCACCTCAAGGTGTCGGGTGGAGTCGTCGTAACCGGCATCTGTATGGGCACTATGTTTCCCGGCGCGTAGCTCGCTAGGGCTCCGTCCGCGTTAGGCCTGATCGCGACTTGCACCAGCCATATGCAAGTCATCGCTTGCAGCCGATGCAGGTTCTTCAGCATTTCCGTCTCTAGTAGAGCGCATCGGAGACTAACCAATCTGTAAAATAAGAAGAAATCTTACTAGTAATGTTCTGTGGTCTTACTCTGAACAAGTAATCAACACACGTGTAGTGTGGAAGTTGACCAGGGTGACGCCTATTCCCAAAAGTAGCAACAAGTCGTCTGTTGAGGAATATAGGCCGATCGCTATACTGTCTTCACCGGCAAAAGTCTTTGAGCGTATTTTGCATAAAGAAATTTACAGGCAAGTGGAGCAGTTTCTTTGCAATGAGCAGCATGGCTTTAGGAAGAAGAGGTCAGTTGACACAAATTTGCTTACAGTCGTTGACTTCATATCGGCAAGGATGGATTGCGGAGGTCAGGTAGACGTTCTTTACTTCGATTTCTGCAAGGCTTTCGAACGAGTCAATAATGACATACTTCTTTCTAAATTAAGTAAATTGGGTTTTGCTCCGGGGCTGCTTGGGTTAACTGCGGACTATCTTAGAGACCGACGGCAATATGTAAGGCTAGGTCTATACGAGTCACCACCGTATCACACGCGTTCAGGGGTCAGTCAGGGGTCAGTCATTCTCGGACCTCTTCTCTTCATTCTGATGGTCAACGATATCCCATCTGTCATAAAGCATGTTAAATGTCTGCTTTATGCGGATGATTTGAAGTTGATTTCAGAAATAAAGTCTGCAGATGACTGTCTGAACCTCCAACGTGATGTGGACGCGGTTTATGAGTGGGGTGTGGCAAATAGAATGGAATTTAACTCGTCGAAGTGCTTTGCCATGACTTTCGGTCGCATGCGGCACCCTATCGAATTTCAGTATAAGTTGAACTGCGATCTTATCACAAGATCCACTACAATGAAAGACCTGGGTGTCACTTTCGACCGAAAGTTAACTTTTCACGACCACGTCACCACAGTAGCTAAGGAGTCTTTCCGAAGACTAGGTTTTGTTTTAAGGAATTCTAGAGACTTTCGCAGTGACCATGTCATAAAGCTAATTTTTAGTGCCCTGGTCCGCAGTAAACTTGAAGCAAGCTCGTGTGTGTGGCACCCGCATGAAAGCACTTACGCGCTCTTGCTGGAAAAAGTGCAAAAGGCTTTTCTTCGCTACCTCTATAAGCGCATGTATGGCTATTACCCATACATGTACCCGACAAAGTTCCTCCTAGGCTGCTTAGGCTATAACAGTTTGGAAGTCAGAAGAGCTAATAATTTATGTATTACCATGTTTAAGGTTCTTCGTGGTAGGATAGATGCCCCTGATATCCATAATGAACTGTTGCGGCTGTATGTCCCTAATAATTACTGTGGCGGCAGGAGACATAAATCATTATCGGTGCCTTTTTGCAGAACAGTAGCGCGCGCCCAATCTCCCATTCCACGAACCCTCAGTGTGCTCAATGCTCTCCTGGACGCAAAGTCTGATTGTGATGTGTTTGTGGATGGATGGAAGGTGATCCTGTCTGAGTGCTTGACGTTCTGTGAGGAGAATGTATGATTGTTTGTGCTTGAATGTTGACATGAAATTCTGTTTACCTTTTTGACATCTGTTTTTATTTTTGAATGTGATTTACCTAATTTTTTGTGATAAAACTTTGACATGCTTTTTATTTTTAATCTTTATTTAATATGATTACCCAATAATTGGTTATATTTTAAAATTCTTATTGTTTAATTTAATATGTTTACCAAATCATTGTTTATATTTTTTAAATTCTTATTTTTAATTTAATATGATTGCCTACCTATGTTAATTTTTATACCTATGTAAATTCATTAGTGTAATTGGCCTGTGCCGTTCTAGTTGAATAAATAAATACAAAAATAAGTAACACAGATTTTTGTACAGAAATTGAGATTCCCAGTGTTCATACAAAATCCGTGTTTCACTACAACATACGACAGTCTTCTTAAAAGCTGGTTAAAAATTCAAAACCTCATGGCTCTGGTCATCATCATCAGCAGACGTCAGACGACGAGGGCAAAAATATTGCAGTCCTACTATTTTTTTAATAATTATATTTTTGTTAGTAGAATCCCGCGATTTCATACGGTTGGATTTTTTTCATACAAACTTCAACACCCCGCTGCCCCGCCCTTAGGGGGTTGATTTTCGGGAATTCCTTTCTTAGTGCACCCCTAGACCATAAAAGGAACATAGCCTCCTTCAGGCCTCTAGGACTTACAGTTTAAGCTGTGCGTAGTTAGTCAGTCAGTCAGTCAATCAGTCATGCAACGATTTTATAAATTTTTATAACAGACTTGAAAACAAGTGAAATATTAAAAAACTATAGCACGACCTTCTGTGGACCACAAAATTAGATATGTATGGCTCGTCCTAGGGGACGTGACCTATGGTAATGCATTGTTATAGGCAGAGGTTACCGCTTAACATCAGGTGAAGCATCTGACTGTACCGTATTTCATTCAAATAAACTCATAATGATAAACTACAAAATATCATTCAAAACAAGCGTTTAAAAAAAACGCCTTAAAAATGTAGTAATAATCTTCATAAATTAAAACGCAAAAACCCATATTTAAAAATCAGCGCCAAATCAATCCAGTTTTAGGAAGTCACTGAATAGGGCGTTGTGACCAATGATGAAAGGATATTAACATAAGGATAGAATGTATGTTTGTCCATGAAGGTACACATAAATTAGGTGCAGACTTCAAAATACGAATTCGTTTTGTCTTTAATTTCTCAAGATTATTTTATTACTTCTTAAGAGGTTTCCGATGTAGCTCTGAAAGCTGGAAATCTAAACTGGCACTGGGCTGGGATACGTTAGCCGCATGCCCGGGGACCTCTGGTCTAATATAACAACAGAGTGGGTTCCGAACTAGCGGCGGCCTCGTGGTAGACGCAGAACAGCGATGGCGGGATGAGCTTGACTCCCACAACAAGGACTGGCCACAAATAGCTCAGGATATAAATGAGAGGGAAGGGATACCCTGCAGTGGGAAACTTCCGGCTTATAAATAATAAAATAAATAAATTATGGGGTTGTCTCTGTGGTAAGTACCTCGTCATGAGATGGTGTGCCCGCTGCCGTAAGGGCTCCAACAGGTGGTGCGCGCCGGCCGCGGCGTCAGACAGCGTGCGCTGAGCCTGCCCCAACTCCTGCCCACATCGCCATAACTTATGAGGTGTCTCTGTGGTAAGTACCTCGTCATGAGATGGTGTGCCCGCTGCCGTAAGGGCTCCAACAGGTGGTGCGCGCCGGCCGCGGCGTCAGACAGCGTGCGCTGAGCCTGCCCCAACTCCTGCCCACATCGCCATAACTTATGAGGTGTCTCTGTGGTAAGTACCTCGTCATGAGATGGTGTGCCCGCTGCCGTAAGGGCTCCAACAGGTGGTGTGCGCCGGCCGCGGCGTCAGACAGCGTGCGCTGAGCCTGCCCCAACTCCTGTCCACATCGCCATAACTTTTCCGCACACACTCGTACACCTATAACAGCAAATTATATGATACATTCAATCAAACAGAATTTGATGATAAAATGACAAAGATTCAGCTATTCAAATGTCAGCTATTTTCCATTTTCCACTTTTACAAACGTTATAGGAATGCAACATAAATCAAGCTGTTGACTGTGCAAGGAAAATTGAGCACGTCTACTCCAGGCACAAGATTGATACAGTACGATTGATTTCACTAATCATTAAGGATTTGTCACACTAGATGCGTTCTGCGTTCTGCGGACAGGTCTAAGCAAACGCAGCCCGCATCATGTATGGCTAACATTGTCGGTCTCAATATATATTGTATAGAATGCGATCTGACCGTGCGAGCACAAGCAAAGAACGCACACCGGTTGGCTGCGGGCAGACGGACAGCGGGTGGCTGACAACGGGTGCAGGCAGGAGGACAACGGGCGCCTTTTGCTATGCAACCATAATAACACAATATTTTCTTCTTCCTCGGTAATCATTTTCCTCGATCAAAACCCAATAAAAGAACTGATCACCACTAATACACGCAGACAAATAACTGAAATAAGAAGGCCGGTTTTTAGCCTGCCCGGACCGCTGACCGGTTGCCCTGCCCGGATCGCTGACCGATTGCTCTGCCCTGACCGACGACGTTGATCATACGTCATGATGCGGCCTGCGTTCGCTTTGACCTGACCGCAGATGCATCCAGTGTGACAAATGCTTCATCATCGATAATTATTTTTTCGACTAAGAATATTTAAGATGACGCTCTATATGTTCCCTTCACTATCGAAAACTTCAATTGTCTATGACCAATATTCAGTGGTACGGAAAGGAAAAACGACTGTCGTGTGACAATATATTTGTTTCTCTCTAACATAGGATAGCAAGCTATCTTCTAGGATAGGAGTAAGAAGGAACACTCTATAAAATAAGTGGCTATTTTAGCACTCAATCCATGTACTACTACATTCATGGTTCATGTGACTAAAAGCGCTGTCATGTTCTTACAGTTATTGTTTTCTTGCTAAACTCCGCCCATTTGATATTTTAACATATCGTCTTAAAACGGGGGAAAATAAAGCTTAGCGGCGCGATTTACTACTAAGAAAATCGATAAGAGGTAACGATAGGTAGCGGTGATAAAATAAGAGGACACATTGAATCACATAACACACGTAAGTAAAATAATTAAAGTGTTTAAGTTCGTAAGTGTAAGTAGTGGGGCAAAAAACAGCAACTTCGGTTTCAATATAAAACCGCCCGGATAACTCTTCTCCTTACATCAGATATGATAGAAACTGATAGCAACAAAGTAACGTAATTGCGCCACTGATCCCACACCAATTGCTTTATGTCGTGGGTATCAGGAACCACGACAGACCCAGAACAAAAAAAATAAAAATAAATAATGCTGGACAGTTCACACAACATTATCCTAGCCCCAAGCTAAGTAGAGCTTGTGTTATGGGTACTAGATAACTGATATACTTAATACAATACATTACACAGGTTTTTTTTATTTTATATAGAAAATACCCAGAGCACCCTGAACCAATATTTGCAATTCATGCAAACATTTGTCCCGGAGCGGGAATCGAACCCGCACCTCCCGAATCCCGGACGGCTACTGCCGCACCACCAAGGTCGTCTGACATTACAGATAATACTTGGTACGTAAAGAGATCAGCAAAAACCACTTAAGCAAGCTGTAATTGTGTCAAGGCTCTTGGAGATAAGCTAGATAAGATACCTAACTAAATTATAGGAAAGTAAATGATACTATAGTATAAAGTTATATTCCGTGGTGTGTCCGGCCTAAGAATAGACCCTCCGTCTCCTCCCGTGGATGTCGTAAAAGTCAGCTAAGAGATTACACCAGGGCATCCACAGGCAGCAGCATCCACCTGAGTACTCAACAGCAATACTGCAATCACCCAAAAATCAAAACATACCCAAATCCATACACTTCTGCGTCATAAAGAAGCACTCCGTTACAAAGTTGTATGTCTCAGCGGTGGGCCGCTTCAGCGACTGATCATTCTCATCGGTCAGAGCGGGCAGCAGGCAGGTCTCGTCATGAAGGAAATCCAAGTGGACTGATTTTGCTGCACATTCTTCCGGCTGTTAAATGAAAAACATAATTACAACATCCATATTTTATTTTATTTTATTTTTATACAACTTGAAATGATGGAACAAGCTGATGTTAGGTACCCTCTGTCCATGAATAGTGCATTATCTCATAGGTCACGTCCCGTATCTCTTATTAATTTATTACAAGGAAAACCAGCAGCACATACAAACAAATTATAGCAGAAGGCTATTATAAGGTTTTCACGGTTAAAAATAATAATAATATTATAATAATAAATGTAACTAGGTTACATAAAAAGTGAGAAGTCTGAGTAGACTGAAAACCTACTAAAAACTACAAGCTAGTATAAAATATACCCTCCCTCCTTGCGTCGGTAACCTCACTGCTGAGGGTCGTGACCTTTATGTGTGGCTTCTATCCTCAGCGGTGCTGATGGCGTCGCTCACGCTGGAATCGAGCGCAGGGCGAATTTGATCGCTCCAGCGCATGGGGCTCCGTCCCCGCGGTCAATATACAATATACATAGCAGAAAAATAGAATAAAATGAGAGATACAAATAATTAATCTCTTCGGTGAAAGTATCATCATCAGCCTATGGAAGTCAACTGCTCGACATAGGCTTCATAGCATGCCATAGACGAACAGTTTCGAGCCGCACACCGACTTCCTGTGACCTTTAAGATATATTTGGTCCATGGAGAGGGATCAAAGGGTTGTCAGTTCTGCGAGCTATTAAAGGCTTTTTGAGCCAATGTGAATTTGAATAATAAGAAGGAGGTAAAAAGGGAAGAGAAAAATCGTCCTCTTGGCCACCAACAAATTACCAATCTTAGATTTGATTTTTAACTTACTAAATCAAGTATAATATTTAAATTATAAATATGCATGGATATGATTGGATACTAAACATTATAATACCGAGGGATCACTGTACCAGAAACACGATACCTAGGAAGAGAAGAAGAGAGAGGAAGATCAGCGTTGTGTAACCATACGCAACATCATGTGAGTCGGACTCCAATTTGTGACGTCACTACGTGGATGGCACTGAGAGACACTCAATTAATTATATTTAAGTTAGATATAAGTACTATTTTTGCCTTTTGTAGGTATTACCTTTTATGTTTTATCTTTTTAATTTTTTATTTTAGTGTCATTTCTTTTATCCATGTTTGCCGTTTCAAATAAAGAATTTTTCTTTCTGTCTTTTTTTCTTTCTTAGGACAATATTTTCTCGATAGAAAATTAACCCAAAGTTACCTCTAACTTTTGGCTAGATTCGATTGTTTATTAAAATGGAGCATATTAATGGGTAAAAAATTTGATAAATAAAATCAATACAACAAAGCCGAGGGATCACCGTAGGAGGTTTTGTAAAATTATCTATATTTTACGAGGTATTCAATAAAAACTGCTTTTTCATGCGGCGCGAGGCGTTTTTTGTATGAAGATTTCTGCCTGGTGTTGGCGTAGATAGTCTTAAACTAGCTCTAGATCCCGCCAACGGCCTTGTTGCACATCACTTCTTCAGTAACAGCAGTCCACAATTGGAACATACTACCAGACGATTTTCTTTGCATTCAAAAACAAGCTCTACACGCATGGCCACGAAATGCCAATTCAGTAGGTACTTAAAATAGTGACACAAAGTTAGTTGTTCCACACCGTGTTAATTAAGACATATTAACGAAAGCTATAAACAAAATTTAATGGTATTTTCAATGGTACTTACGGGCACAGCTCCATATGTGGGGTCGATCTTGAGCGATTTCGGGTCGTCCGGCGTGGCGCAGAACGGCTGGCAAAGATGCAGTAAAACCGCTCCCAGGTTTATCATGAACCCATCTGACACGCAGCGCATTGTTGATGCGTTTACTTCATTCGCCTGAAAGGGTCAAACAGGTATAAGTTATACTAGTTACACGACTGCCCCAAAAAAAGTATTGTTTTCAAGGTTTAGGTATGTGTCTTTCCTTATGCCACCATATCTTCCAAACGCCACAACCAATTTAGATGTTTGATACCTCAAACATCTAAATTGATTGTGGCGTTGAGTCTAATGATACCTCATTAGAATCTGCACGATATTTCGATACGCACTGGATATGTAAAATTTATAAAATAACTAGGATGACAATGATGCCAAAATTAATAAGAATAAATTTTAAAAAAATATTTGAAACTGATTGTGTTTGTAATCAATGTGTAGAACTTGAAGAGTAGATTCTAAAAATATATAACAGGTATTTACTGAACATATTCTCAAGAAAAAAAAAACTATGCAGGCGGTTGTTATTTAATTAATTACATGATACATCACATACATAGTCCTGATTCCACACTAGGATCCCCAGTTTCATGTCAGAAACTACGAGTACAATGGGTACCACAACAACCAGACCTGTAACAAATATTTGCAGATCGAAGCAGGAATCGAGCCTGCACAACCTCTCGCATCTCAGCCTGCTACTCGCCCGCCGCGCCACAGAGGTCACGAACGGAACCTTGCAGAACAGCTACGTCCTCCCTCTTGAAAACTCCTTGTCACTCCACTAGCCGTTATGGCGGGTCCTTTTCTGTCCACGCGGTCAAGCTGTGGAATTCTCTTCCGCACTCTATCCGCGCCAGTTCATCGCTCGGCATTTTTAAGCGAAAAGTTAAAGAGCACTATCTCTCCTTGTAATTTACATGCATATATATATATAAATATATATATTTATATTATGTATTATTGTAGCTATTTTTTTTAAATGTATTTTAGTTTTGTAGGTGTATGTATTATATTATATATATTTACGGATTTAGTTTTGGCAGTCAGTTCCATTGTTCGCTCACCCAAGTCACACATCCAATTTAATGAACCAGTCCATATGTGTACCGGTAGACAATGTTGGATGCATCTGTTGTTTGCACAGCCAATATGCTCTAACACTATTGGTACTCTTCAAAACCTCTTCACGCTGAGAGAACTTGAGAGAAAAAGTTGAGAAAAACTCTTCAATGGATGGCAAACTTTGTCAGCCGTTATTACTATTTTCGGGAAATTCTGATAAGTGACAGGTGTGATGAGACAATAGGTTTTTTAAGTGTAATCTGTGTCTACCTGATTCCAGATTTTCCCTCTCGAAACATTGGTTTTCAGACACTTGCCGATCCAAGTAAGCAAGCGCTGTCTCATTTCTGGGCCTCCTTTTAGTATAGACAGGAATAACTTGTGCAGGTTGTTGGTGAGGTGTGAAGTAGCATTCCATATTGATGACTCCACCATTGATGTTGCTGCCTGATAAGATAAATACATTCATAGTTAAAGAAGAAGGACTGGCATGACAACTGACATGACTGACTATGGACTGACAGTTGAGAGCCTGAACACGCCATAACAAGAAGAAAAGGGTCACAATGTCCATAAAGTTTTCAGACAGTTTATTATTGCAAACTCAAATCACGACATTAAATCATCATCATCATCAGCCGGTTGATTTCCAATGCTGGACGAGGGAGGCTCATCAAATGCAATGGGGGATTTGCCATAATCACCACCCTTGGCAGGCGGATTGGTAATCACAATATTAGTGGCTTAGTGCTGAGCACACAGGTGGATACTGCCCTGGTTTAACCCCTCAGTCGGCTTTTACGACATCCACGGGAGGAGACGAAGGGGTTTATTCTTAGGCCGGAAACATACCATGTCAACATTAATAAACCAAAATAAATTATTGTGACAACATTTTCTCATTTTGTTCTGTCAATATTTGGCATTAAGTCAAATGTTACCTGGTCCATAGGATTGTCAAAGAACTCATGCAGTGATGTAGCAGTCCTAGGCAACACCGAGAGGCTCAGTAGAGCACCGAGTACACAATCCTGGTACAACCTCCCGTTTGACTCAAGTTTGGGCTCACAAGCCCCCATTAAAATCGGCGCCAAGTATGGATTAGCTGAAAAATATGTTAATTATGTATTTTGATCTGTTGTATACATAGCACAAAAGAGCCCGAATACATAATAATTTGATGTATGTAAATGACTGATGAAAGAAAAGAAAACTATTATTTTCAAATAGCAAAACTTATTTTTTTTTAATTTTTGATGTTTGGCTGGTGTTTGAGTAAGTTCAGTTATAGATCATTCCACCTAGGATATTATGAAATAAGTGCACTTGAATTACTTTTCCAATTACAAAGAGTACAAAAAATGCAAACATCCAAGTTCACATTGAGCAGTGGTTGCCAAAACACAAGCAACGTCAAGGCAAACACTGCCCAAACAAAGAAAATTTGCCAGTCAGTATCTAAAAGTATTTATAGTATCAGCCGGAAATCACACACCCCCAGATACAGGCCTTTTTATAAAAGCCTCCCAGTTTTTCTCTGATCGAGTATTCCCTGCAACCATTTTGATATCATCGATGCATCTCGCCAATAGCATTTTTGCATGTCCACCCTGTAAACGTTTTTCTCTGTTTTTTAGGAACTTTGCCTCGATTTACTACAATGTCAGTTCCATCATACTTTCTAAAGGTTCTAAGGTTTCTTTCTACACATCAAATTTAATTAACCAGCCCATATGTGGAGCGGTATAAACTTAAGCTCTATTGTAACATGATTGTGGATGGTGGGTCTTCTTGATGTTAAGTACTCAGATTGATGCTGCTGCCCATCCCATGGGGTAATCCTTTAGTCTCCTTTTACGACATCCACGGTAGGAGCTGATGAAGTCATATTCTTAGGCCGAGACCATCACAGCCAATGATGAATTATAAATGAATGAATGATGAATTGTGGGTGTTAGAGGTATAATTAAAATTTGATTACCTGCAAAGAGTTGTATTGATGGTAAAACATAAATAGGCAGACTTATAAGGTTGGATTTGTTAACCTCTGTGTGGATTAATGTAAGAACTGGTACCATTGTGATGCGTAGTTGCTCTTGATCGCCTAGTTCACCTGTGAATGAATAAGTCAAGGCTGTATCTATCTAATCAACGGTTATACCTACACATCCTCCTCATTTGACCACCTCTGCGGCGCGGCGGGCGAGTAGCCGGCTGAGATGCGAGAGGTTGCAGTTTTGATTCTCACTGCAGGACAAATACTGGTCTGCAAGTATTTGTTCAGGGTCTGGGTGTTGTGGTACCATGGTACTCCTAGTTCCTGATACCCACAACACAGGGAGTCCTAGTGTGGGATCAGGACTATGTATGTGAATGTTTGGTGAGTTATGTTATCTAGCAGTCCAATCAGGCCCACTGAGTCTACCATGTAGACCGAGTGAGTCTGAGTGGGCCCATATTACATATAAACCAGGAAAGTCATCCAACCTCCCCCCTAATCAAGGGGGTGAGCCTCTATGAGCTATTGTACCTGTTCATCTAAGAAATTCTTGATTTTTGTTATTCATCATCATCGGCAGGTCTACCCAAAGACCCCAAAGAATGCCACAACGAAAGGTCTCTTGCTAAATAAAGAAAAAAAACGAACGGTCTTAAACCGCCATCATCCACTAACTTCCTGTGACCTCCACAATGTCTTCGGTCACACAATGTTCCTGTGGGTGGTTGGCACTCGAGAACCTATATTCCGCAGCGGTTATCATTTCTGTGAGCTTAATGGCCAGCCCATTGCTACCTCAACCTGCTAATACTAATAGCTAAGTCAGTGACCTTGGTTCTTCGAAGGATTTCCATAGTTCGAATGTTCTCTAAGCATCATTACTAATATCGAAATTCTGATAAAAATCTACTATAACTTACCATCAGACATAAATGCTTTAACAACATCAATGAAAAATGTATGACTCTGTGGATCAACATGTTGTAAGAGTTCTAACAACTGCAATGAAAAGTCTTGTCCTTCAAATAAAGGTGGTTGCTTGAGAGCCGTCACTGCATTCCTGAATATTAGTTCCTTCATCTTTAGCACCACATTCTTTACAACAGCACTTGTACTTGAATCATAGTTCTGCAGGTTTTGCATAGAACTGAATAAATATGGAAATACCAGCTTCTGAATCACATGAGACTGATATAGTTTGATTTTAGTGGGTAACACATACACTTCGGGATTTGGCAAAAGCAACCTTTCAAAAAGTCCTTGTTCTAAAAGTTCTAAATCTATTTGTGTCCGAGGCTTTGAGGCTTCTGCAAGATCTTCTAGATACACCAATTGACGGTCTGTGTTACCTTCGAGGGCATTACGATTTATTGTGATATGAAAAACATTTTCAACAATGTTGTTTGTAGTTTCATTTTCATCATTTTCTTTTGTCCGTTTTGAAGAAGCTTGCAAAAGCGAATTTTCTTCATCGTGAACAGCATTATCTATGGATATATCTTCAGAAACTCCGAGTAATGCAGAAAATGGATTATTACGTTCAGACATCGCGAAAGTTCACTTGCACAGCAAAAACATGTAATTTTAGGAATGTTGTGATCGCCGACAACCAAATGTAACTGCTGGCACTGAGTGCTGCTGAATAACAAAGTGAGAACCACCACTATTTCACTGTATCACCGACAACAACACCACACCATCCGATTTATACCAAAACAAACAAACAATACGTTGTTGCGTGCAGAGACATGAGACCACAGAACGAAGAATAATAAAGCATGAGATGACTAGATGAGACGTAAAAATCTGAAAATCTTGCAATTCATACAATAAAACGTAGCTCAGTGTCATACATACAATTTTAACAAATCATTCAAATTTCAATCAAATTCACTGTTGCCAACTCTAAAAGTTAAAATTATCACATTTCCACATTAAAATTATCGTTTAGATTGTACTATTATTTATTCTTTGGTTTTGACGTACAGTGGATAGTGGAGATATATAATGCCAAACAAAAAACTACTACACTGACCCCTATTGAAACATCACTACGCTTTTTGGCGGGATATCAACGAGTGGTGCAATGATATTCGTAGAATTTTATTTTAACGGTGATTTTTGGGTACCAATTAATTTACCAGTTAATTACAAACGAAATTGTACCTAGCTAAATAGGTACATAATGTAAAAAAAAACAGATTGTTAACTTTATCAAAAAAAAAAATGATTAATAAAACATTATATTCTATTATCTGACCCCACAAACGTTAGTCAGTCGTACTATCCACGGCTTTATGTATTTAAGTATTGATTCATTCGTGTTTATAAAACAAGAGTATTATAATACAATGAACAGTTTTCCAGTAGGCATTGTCAGTTTAGTTGTTACATCATCAAGAGATAGCGCTTGCGTAACTTTTGGTTTTTACTTTTTTACAAACAAACACATAATATGAGTGACGGAAACTTGAATTGAATATCAGAGTTTTTTTGCGTTAATTTTTCATTGGCAAATGCATTTTGCTACCGTGTTTAGTGCACATTTTTTTTTTTGTTCATTGCTATCGTAGGTGCATACGTATAACATAATTTAGATATTTGCTATCGTACATCGTACCATTGGCTAAATTATCGTACGCCTCCGTAATTATCGTACGGTTTGGCAAGCTTAAACCAGAAGAAACCAAAGACCTTATACTGAAGAAACAGACTATACAAAATAACTCGCATCCATGGACTTATACTAAGTCCATGCTCGCATCGCACCACAGAATCAAATCGAACCGGACGCCTCCGTACGTCGTTCAGAGACGATAAATTGGGTTTGACTATTGACATTTACCTCACTCATTGCTCTCATGGTGGCAATCGTCGTTTCGTTTCGTATGAGGTAGTGCTGTGGTGACAATGAATTGGTTACTTTCTCCATGTGGCAAATACATGCATAATGTAGTTTGACACTTCGGTATTTATAGTAGCTTTGAAGATACATTTAAAAATATTTTAAATTGTTTCTTTAATTATTTATGTACAATAAATTCATGTTTGTTATTTCATGCATGTTGTACAGAATTACAGATATCATTAATTACACTTTCATACCTTGCAACATTGTCATATAGTCAAACTAGCCACACTCCTAAAATTTTAAACATTATCACTAGAAATCTGGAAAATATGTGCTGTATTTTCTCATTAATAAGACATCTCAAATAAAATAATTGGTTTTCATGTAAAGATAATGAAAGAACACGTATAATTTGTGTAAAACATTGAACAGTGCTATAGTTGGACGGATATTTATACGTTTTCTGACAGTTCTGAAAGAGGGCGCTTCTTCGATTATTTGGTTGCGTCATTAGCGACATCCGGGAAGGTGTTCAATTTTAGAACTAATTTGCTACGAATTTTTACTTTTTATCGCAGCAGTCGTCGTTCGAAATTAATCTATCGCACACGAATAGTTACGTTTATGCCTCGATGATATGAAATCAATTTTTATATACAGTATAGTAGGAGCATAGTGAACCGTTAATTAATGTAAGATTTGGTAACACTTAGTAATAATAAGTACCTACTCGCTAGGAAATATGTACCTATACGCGTCGGTGATTGATCAGCTAACCAACAAAATTGATGATAAAATCAACGGTGTATCTATACTGCCACACTTTCTTGTACAATACATAATTCTTCGCATTGCGAAAATTAAATGTTTGTACATAGGTAACTATACAAAACCAGACAACCAAATTAGTTCATAAAAGTTTACTCAATCATGGATGCGTCAAGATGGCGCCTAAAATTGGCTTTGATATTCGCTCAATGAAGTGAAATCTCTGCTCATGGTTACTTTGCATGAAAATAATTATTTCTCAATCTTTTGCGCACTTACCTACCTACCTATTTATGTTATAGAGAGTTATGTATCTACTTGCCTTCCTATTGTACATAGGACCTGATTTATAACGAGTTGGTGTTGTGCCTAATTTAGAGGTTCATTTTGTACCTACTTATTTATGCTTTGTTGGGTGTTGGTTAATTTAAATAGGTAATTGTGATCCTTTTTCTAGTTTCGTAAACTTATTTTTATCTCTTCAGAGGTACCTACCTACCTATTTGCTAAAATTAGAAATCATATTGTCATTATAACGCTGCTAAATTAGGAAGGCACGGTGGGTTGGTTTATCACGTCACCTACTTGTATACGCTAGTGTGAGTTGAGTGAGCGGCTCATGACCTCGATGAAAGAGAGGACACACATAGATATCTTGCCGTTCTAGAAACCTGACGTCATTCAAATCGTGGCGAGAACGCAGAGAACACACATTCAGAAGACATTGTGAAATGTGAACAGCCACCCACTGCCTGGCTAGCTTTGCTAAATCACCAAATTTAATAATTTGAAAGTAGTGGCTATGAACAGTAACTGAACTGACTTCTGCCATACATGTTGAATAGTATCTGCGCATCACTTGTAATTTCTGTGATTTTTGGAGAAAATATTCCCAATGCTAATTGTTTCGTCGAACCTTAGGTACAGTATTAAAAAACTGACGAGATAATCTCGACGTGTAAAAGGTTATTTTACACGATATAATAATTGTCATTTATGTAATCTTTGTTCTAAACTATAACAGAATACCTACGGTACGCAACGCAGTAGGTAGGTACTCGAACGTTCAAAGTTTATAAATGTGGGAGATGTCTTGTATTTTAAAATAGTGCAATTCCCTAGTATATAGGTTAGCTTTACCTAGTTGAATTCACGAGTTATTTTTTGTTAAATTATGACGCTTACCATACCCGTGTTATTTTATAACTTGTTCTGACCTTGTGGCATTTATCTGCTACCTATTCAATTTGGCCGGATTATACAGAAATGGTGGCCGTGGGGTGTAGCTGCGTAGTAGAGTTCATTGTGTTTCCCATTGCATGACGCATGTTTAGTTCTATTGAAATCTTAGCGCACGCTTTAACTTTTAACATTTCAATACCTACTTACATAAATAGGTATAGGTACCTAATTTACTTGTAGATATCTAAATCTACTTGGGCATCAACATCCGACACACCTAGGTACCTACCTAATTGTACTTAGTATGTACTTACCATAGGTGTAATCAAATATTTTATAAGACACGTAGGTACCTATGCCTAACGAGTAACCTACCTTTCTACATTTTCGAAAGTGTCATGTTTTGTGTCAAATTAGGTTTAAAGTCCTAAATTAGTAGTAATCCATAATGACCCTAATAATTAGGTAGTACCTTTTTAATGATACTATGGTAGGTACTAAAACGAGCAATTTCCTTTGTGCTCTCTAACATACCTAGAGACTTTATACACACACATTTGGTCACATTTCTGTATAATTTAGACTTTATTGTTGAGAAGCTAAGACTCAAATTTACTGATACGATTTCACGAAAATATCAGGGTCAAAGGTCGATCTAGTGTTTAGGTATTACTATATTGGTAAGTAAAGTTTTCATCATAAAACTAAAACATTTCTGCTTATATTTGGGTCAATTTATTACATATTTCGTGCTAGATAAATAACGCGGTTAAAAATATTAAAAAACAGGTAAGCAGGTAGGTACCTATCTACCTGCCTATATAGGTAGGTATTTTGTTCTTAGCATAGCACAGTGAAAGCAATACCTACCTAATACGTGTTTTTTAGGGTTCCGCACACAAATAATCCGAACGGAAACCTATTGTGGCAACGCTGGTCGATCGTACGTCTTTCAGTCGTGTTTTTTATCGAAAAATGATCAAGGCTTGAAATTCACACAAACGAAAATGCTCATTGACGAAAATCATGTTTAGGAAGAGTTAGGAAGTATATATTTTTTTAATTATTTCTGCTTAATCGTGGATTAAGCAGACGATGTAATTTTGCAGAAATCTGCACCTGCAAGCAGAGCGCATTTATTGTTTAACTTCTTGGGGAACCACCAAAGTCGTATTCAGACATGTTTTATTGTTACTTAGCAAGCATATCTAATATTTACAGGATTAAAAAAAAAAAAACTTACTTAGAAGTTGTAATTTGCCATATCCTTTTATAAATACTAACAGAAAATACTATAAATAGTTAATTAAAAAAAAAAACTTAAAATAAACAAGCCTATTTAGTTCTACAATCAAAATATCAGTTAATTATAAGTTATTAACATATGCATAAACGGAAACCTCAGTGCGCGAGTCAAGTCGCGCTTTGCGTACATTGTTCAAGTTTACACACACCGATAACATACGTTTATCATAGAAAATACCGCCATCTTTTGCGATAAACGAATAAGTAGGTACCTACTTACTTATACGGAAATCTTTGTATTTATTGTCCAAGCAAAAATAATTTATTATATTATTTTGTAGAATGAATATCAAAAGTAAATATTTTTTATACTTATATGGAATTTCATACGAAAGACTTCAACGCGCGCGTTTTTCATTGCCTTTTTCGATAAATGGTTAAGCATAGGTTGGTAGGAATAACCTGGAGAAATTTTAGGTAGCCAGATTTCTGTTTAAAATAATGTTTAAATCCGATCTAATTAATATTAAACTTACTTATATAACGGCCGCAACTTAGTCCCCAACTAAAGTTAAAGCTCAATAAAATGTACAACTTTAAATGTTTTTTCTATGGAACAGTTGAGTGCTCCCTTATCTTTAATTTGCGTTGGGAACTATGCGCTATGTAATACTACTTGGTGGTACTATTATTTATTCTGTGGTAATACTTAGATACTACCTACTGTCTAATATGTATCTATAGATACCAACCATAGGAAAATATTCAACAATAAAAAAAACCTCAGGTATTTTCCAGTTTGAGTGCATACGTTATAGTGTGTTTTTTTATAATGGGGTTGATGGCACTTTTAGAAAAAAGTGATATGCCTTATAACATTAGTATCCGCAGTCGCCATATTTGATGACTGTCTCGCATCATTTTGTCTAAAATTAAACTTTATAAAAATGCGTCTTTTCTACATAGATCTACGAACTACGAAACCCGATTTTGTGATTGACACAAAATAATTTTAGAAAATAGATTACTCCATAATTTTATTATAAATACCATGAAAGGTCCCTTTGCTCGATGTCAGGTAACTAATATAAAAAAAAAAAATTTTTAGGGCGAGCGAAGCGAGTCGTCTACTATCCCCATAACTTTTGAATTTTGTGGTACAAGTTACGAAAAACTATTTGTAATTTAACACATCATGGTAATATGAATTCATGTTTAGGTGTGTTCAAATATTAAAAAAACCTTGCGATTCCTTACAAGCTGTACTTTTTGCTATAATTGAGCTTAGTTAATTATGTGCCTACCTAGCCCCATTTTCAGTGCAAAAAACAATACTTCAACGATGTAATTTTTCAATTTCAGGGAAAATTTCAACATGGCTGAAGCAACTAATGTGGAAGATCTTGAAGACGGTGAGATTGAAAGTGATGGCGAAGAAATAACTGAAAGCCAGCATCCAGAGAAGAAAGAAGAAGTTAAATTAAATGAGTCTGAAACTATACACATTCAAAAACAAGAAAATCAGGATTTTTATTATAATAAACCAGGTAAGAAAAAGAAAAACAAGTCTAAAAAAGGAGACCAGGGTAAAAACAAAAATAAACTCAAAAATAAAAATAACCGTAAGTACTCGTCTAGTGCTGCCGAAGATGACTTTGCTGGTAGTATTGAGAAGGCTATTAGAAGTGCTATGAAAAGGAATGACGATGGAGAAAACCAGTTTGAAGGCGATATTGATGATCGTCGTAAACACACCAAAAAGAGAAAGAAATATGATGGTAATAAAGATGGTCCTGGCAAGAAGAAGATGAAGCAAGAATATTCAGATGAAATGGATGAAACTGAGATGATGTGTGTAAGAGGAGCTTCCCCAGTTAAAATGAATTCATCTGTTGATATCTATCCAGAAGATGAAAGGGATTCTTATGCGTCAGACAGTAGTGAAGATAGAGGACATCACCAACAACGTAATCAAAGACAAAGACCACCCCAACGAGAACGAAACAACAAAAACAATAAAAACGACAGGAGAAGAGGCGGTGCTCATCCCATGCAGGATCCTGATGGAGTTTGTTTGTATTTCATGCAAGGAAAGTGTCATAAAGGAGACGATTGTATATATTCTCATGACGCACACCCTCCTCGAAAAATGGAACTGTGCAAGTTTTATCTTATGGATTGTTGTGCAAAAAGAGACAAATGTCTGTATATGCATGCAGATTTTCCTTGCAAATATTATCATACTGGGCTTCCGTGCATATACAAAGATGAGTGTAAGTTTGCGCATGGTAAACCCTTATCGGATAATTTGAAAAACATACTTTTGAAACATATAGAGTCGGCACCTAAAGAGATATTAGGGGATTTTCCAAGGTTAAACAGAGAAGGTGCGTTGAAAATGATTCATTCCACACAAACAAACCTGATGCAACAGTTTTCTGAAAGTTCAGATGGTCAAGATAGAATCATTCCATCTCTTTTTGAGTTAAACCTACCTAATCCTCCAAACGGAGATGGAAATCAATTTAATTCATTTAGCAATGATCGACAAAACAAGATATCTCCAAAAGTCCGACAGTCACGATGGCAAAATGAAAATTCTAATCAGAATTATAACATGAATTTGTCACCAAATAGTAATTCATCCAATGTGCTAAGTATCAGAAATCTAACAGGAGTTTTAACTCCTAGGCAGATTTTAGATCTTTCCAAAATGGGAATTGAAAACTTAGATCAACTAGGACAGTTGACTGTTTTGCAGTTGAATAGTATTGGTTTATCTTTAAAGCAAATAACTGAAATACAGCTAAACACAATGAGCATCCAAAAGTTGGGTTTGATAAATTCCAATAATGAACAACAGTTCGCGGGTTCTACAGGTATGAAAGATTTAGATTTGAGAGTGCCACCATCGATTGCAGTGACCAGCAATCTTCCAGTGTCCTCGGATTTACCCGGTCAAGATGTCGATATGCGATTCCAACCTGTAGTTTCACAATCTGTTGATGAAGATAAAACACAAATTAAAATTATTAAGAAAGAACCGCAAACAACTAAAGATATGATTGACATAGACCAATACACTAAAGATGCCTTAAAATTTGCATCAAAGGACAGTGATAATATTGAAATGTCAAATGATGGTTACGAAAATGAAAAACCCACTAAGTCAACCGAAATAAAAGATATCGATCACAGAGTTTTACCTTTCCATGACAATATTTTGAAAGTAGCCGAACCAGTTGAAAATACTCAGATTAAAAAAGAGTCTGATACCGATATACGTTTTCGTCAACCAGTACCTATTTTCAAAAGTCCTGAAAAACGACATCGACGTTCAACTACTGATGATGAAGATAATAATTTACTTATTGACGAAAAATGGTATTCTAGTGACGAAGAAAAAGGTAACAAATACAAAAAGTCCCCGACATCATCACCTCGGCAAACGTCTTCATCGCCTAAAACTCCTTCTCCTCATGTGATCGAACCCTTGTCAGTACTGAGCAGACTCGGAGATCTTTCTAAAATTGATATAAGTGAAGAAGTTACTAAACTGTTAAACACAATGAAAAATAATCTAAATGAAAGTAAAAATGAAAACAATTCCGAAAATAACGACTCTCAGAAACTAACAGACCCAAGATCTAGAAGATTATCCGGAGATAAAGCAAGCGATCCTCCAAAAACAACAAGTCATAAAAAATCTCCAAGAGTTTCGATTTATGAATGTGTGGATGGAGAACCAACAGATGGCCGGCGAAGAACTGATGTTGATCTTCGAAAAACTGACTTCAGCATGCCATCATTTGGAGATACAGATTTACGACAGAGTGCCACTGGTGATATAGATTTACGCTTAGGACTAGCTTTCAAAGCTATACCGAATTATACCCCAGCTTCAGAAATAGATGGGTCTATCAACAGTCATCCTCCAATACCTTTTAAGGTAGTACCAATCGATATACCACGCCCAGACTACACAGATATAAGAAATAGCACCGCAAAATCGCAAGCATTGGCAGACCCTAGACTAAGAAAAGTATTTAGATTATCGGTCGATGAATCAAACAGTGACAGTGAAAAAGAAAAGACTTTAAAAGCAGCTCCGACTGGGCCACGAGTGGACCCAAGAAGAAAACCAAAAGAGACATCAGAAATTCAAGCACAGGATATCAAACCGAATCTATTAGATTTGCAAACGGTTTCACAAAACTCGAATTGGTATAAAGAATTAAGTTCTACTCAGAAAATTTTCGTAAATCAACATTTAGCCCCAGTGACACAAGCGGTCAAACAGTTTCAACAAGAAAAGGTACCCGGAAGAGTTTTTGATGTTTCTTCGATACAAAGCAACTCAATACTTTGCAATATTTTCACAAACTTAGGTATTTCCCTAGGGGAAAATGGTGAATTTTCATATGTGCCAAACCCTAAGGACACTGTGATGAATACGCCATCCAATTTTAACCAAAATAATGGTCCTTTTGGTATGAATAGTAATATGGGTGTACCTCATGGTGTATCAGTTGATGGCAATAATATGAACATGATGAACAACATGAACATGCCGCCAATGGGTATGGGAGGCATGAATAACAATATGAACATGGGAGGTATGCATGGGTTTAATCCGTCGTTACCGGACCATCGTGGGGGACCCACGCCCGGATTGTTAGGCATAGCTCCTAACATCCCTCATAATTTCAATAATAACTTCGGCGCGCCGAATAACTTTGGAAATATGCCTTTCAATGGTCCAGGCAACGACTTTAATTTTATGGACGGCGAACAGAACTTCCCTAGATTTCCGAATAGAGGAGGTCATCGTGGGCGCGGCGGTGAGCGGTGGAACCGCGGAGGCGCAGCACGAGCTAATAGAAAAGGTTACAACGACCGCAACAATTGGAAAAATGACAGAAATTAGGAGTTTGTATATATTTTCAATGCTTTGTTAATTCGTTAGGCTTTAGTTAGATTATTTATTTTCTTTAATTTGAAAAACCCATGATTAATTATGTAATCAAGGTGATAATTAAATAGGAATCTAAATGACAGACTCCATTTTTTTTAATGTGGTCCTTCGTATGTAAACGTTAGTTCTTTAGGTACGCGGTCTTATATTCTTGCGTAAATATTTTACGTCATTATTAACGTCGGTCGGTAATATTTTTATATAATTTAGATTATGTGATCGATTTAAGTTGAAAAGTACTCATTAAAAGAGCCAAAAGTTTTAAGACTGTAAAGTTTCACGTTCGTAATATTTTATAGTTTTCATCTGATTACGATGTACATTTAGTACCTACTATTTTGAAGTTCTTAGTTACGTAGGTATTGTTTTTGTAACATTGTAATATACGATCGATCTAACTAAATTATGCTAAGGTAATTATATTAAATGTACAATTCATTAGATTTTTCGCGATTTTGTTGTGCGGACTGGATAGACACGCCCATTTCGGAATATTTGAAAGTTAGAATAGAACCTAAATATCGTTAAACATTATAACAAGTAATTATTATCAATTTCTGAATAGCTTCATATTAATCATATTATTTTATATGTACCTATAGGTATAGAAGTATAGATTAGTCTTAGTCACAATAAAGAGCAATACAAATGTTCTATAGGTACTTTACCTTCAAAATGTAGCTACAAATTAACTTCCCATATTTTATGAATAATGTACATAACGTAACATAAGTTTTGGCTGTAGAGAATTCGTACTCATTTAAATTAAGAAGGCCTACACAGCTTCAAATAAAAAATGTTTATATTAATTAAAATTATATTCTATTAATTTGAAACCTTTACACAACTTCAGTATTTCTTATTAGATAGAGACCTAACAAGACATAGATCTATGACATAAAATAAATTATTCTGGTACGTTGGTTAATTTAATACTACTACTATAGGGTCTGACTCTGTAGGTAAGTACCTATTGTTCTATGATGTATGTTGATGATTTCAGAAAATATGAGAAAGAATGCTATGATAATGTTTTTTATAGCCAGAAAATAGTTGGTACGTAAGTATATAACGATTGACGTAAGTACCATAATATCTACATCATGGTGAGTATCGTCAAAAACATATACCTAGTAGTAGCCAGAGCTTTTTGTGAAAGAGTTCCTCCAGGGAAGTACCTACTATCACCATACCCATTTCTGCCGCAAAGCAGTAGTGCTCGCATTACTATGTTCTGGTTTGAAGGGTATGGGTGCCAGTGAAATTATAGGGACATGAGACTTTCCATCTTTATGTCTCAGGGTGACGGGCGCAGTGCAATGCCACATAGGGCGCGTACTAGGTGGACGTGAGTGACCATTGAGTTAATGCACTGTTCACAGGCAGCCGCTTAACATCAGGTCGGCCATATGCTTGTTCCGTCATCTAAAGTTATATTAAAAAAACACGGTTTAACCGTCTTTATTCAGAGATTGTAGAATTGAAGTTACATAACTTGAGAAATCTATCTTCAAACGATTTCCTCCAGACTTCAAATTGATGGAGACGCGAGAAACTTTTGAAAAAGTCGGAGCTGAAATTCAAAACACTTCAGTTAGTAACTTGACAGTAGACATAAATAATCACGTACAATTTCAGCCTGGTTCTTACAAAGTGTTAGGGCATCCATGTCCTCCTGATCATCGGAGTCAGTGCAGTTGTAGAACAGAACACATTGTTTTGCTGATAGCTTTGGCTGTGACACGAAGTAGTTATAGAGAAGCTCCATTTCTCTCGCAGCTGCTTGCAATGTATTAGGAGAGCATACTAGAATAACACCTTGAATTCCTAATCTGAGTGCAGGCCAGCAAGATTCAAACCTAGAAATTCAAAAAAACTGTTAGGTACCTATTTATACCAATCGCTGACAAAGACTCGTTTCGGTAATTTCCTACTAAGTCATCACTGGCTCATTCCTGAAAACCTCACCAGCAAGGTTTATGGGAATATTTAAAAAGTTTAAGTAAAATATTTAAATATTTAAGTAGTAAAGCTATTAGCCTTTCGATAGATCATTGACAATCGCAGGTCGGTGGACGAAGGCAACTCAAAACGTCGTTGTGGGATGCTTCGGAGGCCTATGTCTAGCAGTGTTTTTTTTTGGCTGATGATGAATAGAGAGCATTTGTGTTCTGTGGTATCAATGTAAATAAAAAGTAAATGCGAATACTGGGTAATACTTGTGGTCACCGCTGCAGTCCCAGAGCTCGATATCAACATTGGTAGACTTTCCATTGATGTTTAGATTCGAAAGCTCAAATTCCACCATTCTAACGCCTTGAGTAGGTTTAGGTGGCCCTGTTTCTTCAATATTGGTGGACTCAGATATGATGTTTGCTATCTGTGTTTTACCACACTGTAACCAAATAATTTTGCATAAATCTTTGTCAAAATGGACTTAGGGCCATTGTTGTGGCATTCTATGTAGGAGGCCTATGTCCAACAGTGGACTTATATTGACTGATGATGATGATAAATAAATAAATAAATAATGCTGGACAGTTCACACAACATTATCTAGCCCCAAGCTACACAAGCTCTGCTATATTTCGCACAAATATTTGTTCCGAGGCCGGAATCGAACCCGCAACCTCCTGCGTCGCATGCCAACCTTGGCCCGCCGCGCCACAGAGGTGTCATGATGCAGATGATGATGAATGAAGGCAGGTAAATTTTAAAGATCTAGCTGTAGATATGATACGCGTTGTTTATTTTTAAAATAGACTAGACATACTTACATCTGAAGGACCAATCATCAGAATCTTCAGTTTGCTGGGTTGCATGGTTAGAAGAAACAAGTCTTGCCGAAATACTTAGTTGCTTTAGAAGCTCAAACACTACAAAGCTTGAACACTTCACCTAAAAAGTCTTCACCACATAGTGACAGCTGTTTGTTTTACATTTCCTAGGTAACAACCACAGAATACCTTTCAGGCATGGAATGCGAGCATTTTGTATCGATTTATTCTATAGCTAGTGGGGACGTCCGCCATCTTTGTAGCTTTTGTACTAATAGATAGGGAGCTGGCGAGCATTTCGGGGTATGATTTGCACACGTTTCACGTCGAGGTGGATTGCAGTTTAAATCATTACGAATGATTTGGCCCAACAATTAAGGTCCTATGTCGCTGCGTTTTCGCGTAACAGCGGATTGAAGCTGCTTACAAAAATCGGGGTATTAAATCATTTGCACATGTATGCCTCTGGAGTTCATGGTCACAGTCATCTTGGCAACGAATAAAATCGAAGAGGCAGACGTTCAGGGCTCTGTGCGTTATAATGGGACGGAGTTGTAAAAATGTAAAAAAAGAAAACTCTACTAAGTCATTTGCACACGGTTCTCATTGCGCCCATTCGAATCATTATGACTCCGTGGATTCAAAAAAACATGTGGTAGACACTTTGCTCACTGATTTTCAGCTGTACAACTGTTTGAAATTCACGGAATCAAGGAAAATTATTCACTTTTGATAAAAATCACGCAAATTCTTCGTCAGTATAAAATCATGGCACAGTTAATATGTTTAAGATGCTCGAAGTAAAGTTTTCATGCAAAATATAAAAATAAATTATTATTTTCTTTGGGACGATGCAGGAAATTTGATAAGGAAAATGAAAAATAGTCCTTAAGTCGTTTTATTTCTCTGTGGACATATATTTTATACCTGCGCGGTTAGGCGCGAGGGTAGGGTTGTAAAAAAAAAAAATGGTCTGCCTTTGGAATATCAGAGGCCTGAACGTCTGCCTCATCGATTTTCTTGGTTTTCATAAGAAATTCAAACATCAGTCTAAGAGGCAGACATTTTTTTTACATTTTTGGAGTAGGTTCTGTTAATAGGCAACGCAGAGGCAACATGCTGGCAGATTATTTTTCCGTGGTCCTTTTCATTGTTTTTAATCGAACAATTCAAATCTGCCAAGTGTGCACTTCATATACAGTTTATTAAATCATATAAATAACTTAAAAAATTTAATACTACAAAAGTTAGAGGCCTGGATGTCTGCCTCTTCGATATTTAGTTTTTCCAGGATGCCTGTGATCATTAGCCCCGCTACCATGGTGGCAGACGAGGTCCTTGATGTTGCTTAGGGTATAATTATCACTATTGACGACCTCTGTGGCGGGGCGGGCGAACGATCGCCTGCGACGCTGGAGGTTGCGGGTTCGATTCCCGCCTCGGAACAAATATTTGTGCGATCTGCAGATATTTGTTCATGGTGTTCTGGGTATTTTCTATGAATAATAAAAATATCTATCTATGTTATATATTGTATTAAGTATATCAGTTATCTAGTACCCATAACACAAGCTCTGCTTAGCTTGGGGCTAGATAATGTTGTGTCAACTGTCCAGCATTATTTATTATACTTATTAATAACGTCTGCCATGTGTGCTGATTATACCGAAATTTTGCTCGCCAGCTCCCTATCTATAAAGGTGGATTGTCAAAAACCGTTTCCCATACAATTAGAGGACCCAATGTCGGTGATAGAATAGTAAGATATAATTTCATCACTAGTGGTAAAAACTAACTACAAAATGGCAATTTTCCAGTATAAAAAGAAATCCTTTACTATTAACTACGAGCAATATTTGTACCTATATACAGTGTAGCAAAATAATGGGACTTTTAAGGCAAGTACCTTTTCTGTTGTATTTAGAGAGTTTTTTTCCCAAGAAACATTAGGTGAATTTTAAAGAAACAAAAACGGCATATTTGTTTTTTAAATTGTCGGTACAGTCTTCCTGGAAACAACTAGAACTAGGTACTTACCTACAACAGAAAAGGTAGGTACTTATCCTGAAAGTCCCATTAAGGTGCCACAGCCTGTATATAAATCCCACTAATATAATAAATTACAAAGTTACGATGTTTGGTTATTTGTTACTCAATCACGCCAAAACGGCTGAACTGATTTCACTACGTTATAGAATCCGTAATGATATCAGTAGAAGAACCAAGATCACTGACATAGCACTCAGAATATTCGTGGCATTCTATGGGGGAGGCCTATTCAAATTCAAATTCAAAATCTTTATTTCAGGCTTACTGAGAAATGCACTAAACCTAAACAGTAAGCCCATATCAACATAAATACCTTAGAAACTAACATACACATAAAAACACTTTATTTATTACTTAATCTAACACACGTGTGATCGCCGACGCGTCGCGGCCCGGGGGATCACGTGACAGGCGGCCCTTGAACCGCCGGAACTACTGGCCGGTGGACTGGCTTATGTCCAGCAGTGGACAAAAAAGTGGACTTTGTAGGCTGATGATGATGATGATGATGAATTCATTATAGCTCGCACAACCGTTTTAGTGGTAGTAGTAGAGCTTTTTTGTGAAAGAGTTCGTTCGGGGAAGTACTACCTCCATACCTACCTATTTCTGCCGCAAAACAGTATTGCTCGCATTTCTGTGTTAGGTTTGAAGGGTACCTATTTGTGCCGGTGAAATTACAGGCACACGAGACTTTCATCTTTATGTATAAGGGGTTTTAGTAGTAGTAGAGCTTTTTTGTGAAAGAGTTCGTCCGGGGAAGTACTACCACCATAACTATTTCTGCTGCAAAGCAGTAGTACTCGCATTTCTGTTTTCCGGTTTGAAGGGTAAGGGTGCCGGTGAAATTACAGGCACATGAGACTTTTCATCTTTGTCTCAGCCTAGGGTGGCGGGCGCAGTGCAATGCCACATAGGGTGCGTCCTAGGTGGACGCGACCTATGAGGTAATGCACTGTTCATATGCAGAGGTTACCGCTTAACATCAAGTGGGCCATATGCTTGTTCCGTCAATCAAGTAGTATAAAAAAACGGGTGGCGGGCGCTGCGTAAATACGTTATTTATTTATTTATTTGAAGTTTTTAAATAAATAAATAAATAAGTAGTACCTACCTATTAGGAAGGCCCCTCTCGATGAACCAAATACATTATAGAGGTCGCAGGAAGGCGGTGGATGGAGGCGGGCCGAGACCGTTCGTCGTGGCATTCCATTGGGGAGGCCTATGACCATGATGATTGACTCAAGTGTGTTCAGGATTGTTGACATATTTGCCTAGATCGACGGAGGAGTTTGTCCCAGTAGTCAGACGGCCAATGTAGGTATAAATTATACTATTATTTATTATGTGGTATAAAGTAAGTGACCACTTGCTAGGGTATGTTATCCTTACATACATAGCATAAAACAAAGTCGCTTTCCGCGTCTGTGTGTCTGTCTGTACTGTAGGTATATCCGATAACTCCTAAACCACGCAATGGCTTTTGATGCGGTTTAACTTTACACCATCAATTAGATCATTTTTCACGGAAGGTTTGTAAATATAACTACCTACCCGTCCCGGAATCACGGAAAACTTCTAATTTTTCACCTTTTTTTAGGGTTCCATACCCAAAGGGTAAAACGGGACCCTATTACTAAGACTCCGCTGTCCGTCTGTCACCAGGCTGGATCTACTATTATATATTCTGTGATCTCATGAACCGTGAAAGTTACATTTCACAGATGATAAATATTTAAGGGGGCTCTCATGCAACAAACGTGTTTTTTTGCCTTATTTGTTTTTAATGGTACGGAACCCTTCGTGCGCGAGTCTGACTCGCACTTGGCTGTTTTTTTTTCTAAATTACTACACTTGTGCGAAGCCGGGGTGGGTGCTAGTAAATAATATGAGCGACGTGATATTTTTATTTTTTACCATCACCTGTTCCGGTGTCTGTAATGAAAAGACCCTCTTCCCGGTGTTCGATTGAGCTGAAATTAGGCATAGTACCTGTCGAGTTTCGATAACAATACAATATTTATTTATTTATTTATTCATAAAAAGGAACGCCAACAGCATATACAGTGGTGGCCATATAATTAAGAACGCTGATATAAAGGGAAGATTTTTTACAACTAAGATGCAAAACTAATTGTATGCATTTGTTTTTATTTCTCTCGGTATCGTAAAACATTTCCATATTACCACTGTATTCATTGATACACATGATTGGCTAAAAATCAATAGGCAAACTTTTTACACTACTTTTAAACAAAGTATTCCTTATTACTGGCTGGTCACGTAATTAAGAACGCTAAGTAGTTTATACTTTTATTCAAATTTAAATAGAGAACACTCAGTCGATTTGTTACTGTTTGTATAATTTTGGCGCCATTACGTGCTGTAAAAGATTAAAGGTGATTGCTTCTTTAGAAAAAACAATGGGAAAAAATAAAAGTTGTGATAAATCTACAAGGGAAGTAATAATAAAACTTCGCCGGAAGAATTGGTCTTATAAAAAGATAGCCGACCATCTGCAATGTTCAAAAACGATGGTTTTCCACGCTGTAAAGCATTTTGCTACGTATCAAACTACTTCGAATGTTCCACGTGTACCTAAACAGAGAAAAACAACTCCTCGAGATGACCGAAACATCGTTCGTATGGCAAAACAAAATCCTTTGAAAGGGTCCAATGAGCTTAGAAAAGAATATTTTGGTGAAAACAACCCTTCAGCAATCTCAGCACGCACTATTAGAAGACGTTTGGTAGAAGAAAAATTGCCCGGTAGGATAGCAAGAAAGGTACCCATGTTAAAACTTTGCCACAGGCAAGCCCGGCTTGTATTTGCGAGAAAGTATGAAAACTGGACTGTGCAACAGTGGAAAAATGTACTTTTTTCTGACGAGACGAAAATAAACAGAGTATGTTCTGATGGAAAACGATATGTACGACGTCCCCCGAATACAGCATTCGACCCAAAGTACACGAAAGTTACATTAAAGCACGGTGGTGGAAATGTGAAAATTTGGGGTTGCTTTTCTGGACATGGTGTAGGACCTGTAAAGTTGATAGAAGGTAACATGGATCAGTTTCAATACAAAAATATACTGGAAGAAACAATGTTACCATACGCTGAAGACGTTCTACCGGTCATTTGGACATTCCAGCATGACAATGATCCAAAGCACACTGCACGCACCGTAAAGGAATTTCTTACAGCGCAATTAGTTTCTGTCTTAGACTGGCCTGCTAACAGTCCAGATCTAAACCCAATAGAGAATCTGTGGTTTGAAGTAAAGAAAAAGGTTTCAAATACAAAGTGTGGAAATTTAAGAGAGCTGTATGACGTTTTTTTAGAAGAATGGAACTCTATTTCTCTTGCGAAACGTCAAAAATTAATAGAGTCAATGCCTCGCCGGTGTAAAGCTGTAATTAAAAGCCGTGGATATGCTATTAACTATTAATTTTGGTTAAATATTTATTAAATTTCTTTTTATGTTTCCTGTGCTACATAATATTGTGATTTTTTAAATCTAAGTGTCATACAAAACAATCCCCGAGCAGTTAAATAAATCGTTCTTAATTATTTGTCCAGTTTCAGTACTATTTGAATGTGTTACTTTGATAAAATCAATAAAATGTGCAAAAAATAGTTAGCGATTTCATACTTTATTCTTAAGTCAGGTTGCTCTATTGATGTGACTATTATATAACATAACTAGTTGCTTCTTAGAAGGTACACATCCCTGTGTATGATACGATTTAAATAAAAAACTTCTAGAACTTCAAATCGTTCTTAATTATATGACCACAACTGTATATAAACACATTTACAAAAATCATTCACTTAGTTTCGAGCTGATGTAGGTAGGGTGGGTGTGGCACGAATGAGCCACCTAAATTTTGAGGACAAATTATTTCGCTCCAATTCGTTTAAAACCTATGTTTTATACGTCAAATTGTTGGTAATTTATTTGACTTTACGATTGCATTTAAGATTTTTATAATAGTGAACATTGGTTTATAGAAAAAAGTTTTTGAAAAAAAAAATGGAAAATGGCTCACTGTGTACATCCCGGGGTACACAATGAACATAGGGGGTGGTATTCAATAAACCAGAGGGTACTCAGTGAATCACGTGTTTTAAAATTGATGCTAGGATTAATAGCCGGAGCTGGGAATAATGGAACAACAAAAAAAATACTACTTCATTGTGCTTGAACTTTATTTTTATTAAAAAATCTGAGGTAGGGACATAATTTTCGAATCTTCTAAAAGAAAACAAAAATACTCTTCCGAAATAAAATAAACAAAACTTACTTCTACATTATTAAACTAATCAACGTCACACAACCAAGTAATTATTTATCAGACTTTTCAAGTAGGTATTATTAAGTTCTCATCTTATTTTTAACGTGCAGGTCTATAGCTCGTTTCATATCTTCTTTAGAAGTTGACCCTTTTTTTCTCAATTCCTTCAATTCAAACCCTTTGAATTTCGTCCCATTCTGAAATTTATAAAAAAAACACTATTTCAAATCAATAATTTTATTAATCGTCATTTCTATTAATCGTCATCTTAACTCAAGCCAAAATTACACAATGAACCATGATTCACTGTGTACACAGACAAAATGGTTCACTGTGTGCCACACCTGTTCCACAAACTTGTAGGTTATATAGCTTCCAACAAGAAGCACCGAATCAATTGTGAATAATACTCAAAAAATGCAATTTAAAAGTTAAAAACAATAATCATATTCATTACATAGCAAGTATCTTACAATTAAAGTAGGAAGAAAAGTTAACTCACCTTTTTTTTTTACTTTTTGGCCCTTGGAAATTGAAAATGCTCCGCACGCACGCGTGTTCAACAGCTGCTCGCCGGCGACTGGGGAGGGGTAATTGAAGCGGGGGCTACGTGTATTCTTGCGAGTTGCACGAACTGGCAACGCCTCGTTTTCAAGTTACCATGGGTGGGTCATTGTGTGCACATGGCTCATTGTTGGCATCCCTACCCTATACACCAACTACAGGCGAACACAACATTGACACTTTTATCTTACAAACAAGGCAGACAACATTACTATTAGTACTCGTAATATTATTCTGTAAACTGAAGATTTACATATTACTTTTAATTATTTAGCTTAGTAAAATATTGGCATTAAAACAGATATATAGCTAGAAATACATAACAAAAAATAAATATTAAAATATAAGCACCTGTTGAACATAATTTAACTTTCTTGAATAAACTACTTAATAAAAAAATACATTATTTAAATCCTACCATGACTATAACAATTGCACTCAGTATCGTTTTGTTGTTGACGAAAGAGTTCAAGCATTTTCTTTTTAAAGCTTTTGGTATTATCGTTGAAAATATCAATATTTTCAACTGTTTGGTTGATATGGTTGTATTTATTACAAAGACGTTATTTATGGTGAGAGCAACACTCCTCTATGTATAATAGTGGCAATAGTCACTGTTTTTAAAAAGATGTTTCTCAACTAATAACATCATAAATATCATTAATCACTATCATTTAATCTTAAAAGTGGTGGTAGACTGTCTATAACTGGGAACGGATATATATCGGAGACAAAAATAGACACAAAAAATCAGGTCCCACCGAGATTTGAACTCGGGTCGCAGGATTCAGAGTCCTGAGTGCTAACCGCTACACCATGGGACCGCTGAATGCTTTGTTGAAAAATTTCATTGGTATTTGTTAGAGTTTATATTATAACTAAAAACACAACGACCAAAGTCCAAAGTTTTGATCTGATTGATATTTTTAATCGCGCGCAAACAACAACGGTGCCTATCATATGCTAAGGTACTAAGGTGCTAAGGTATTCAGGTGCTGTTATGACCTTAGTTAGGCTTATTAGTTGTTGATATCTGTGGTAAAACTAATTCAGCTTGAGTCATGATTCAGTTTTAGTTTAGTTCTGGAATGCAGATAGCAATAAGTTTAATGTGTTTTTTTTATACCTTTATAAAATAGCTTATAGAAAATTAGTGATCTGAGGGCCTACCACAGGTTTGTCTAAGTTTTGCAATCGTTAGCCCGACTATCGAATTCCGAGTCGATATGTTTCACAGTGGTCACAATATATACAGTAGCGAGTTTCTCAACAAGTCCGCTCATCATTTTCTCCATACAAAAACGTCATTTCGACTCGCAATTCGGTTTTCGTTAGGTACCTATAGGTAGGTATTCCGAGTTGTAACAAATTACAAACCTGTGGTAGGCCCTCTGAACCGTGTGCTGTTAAGAAATGAGCCTACTATTAGTGAGTAGGTAATGACACGGCTGAACCGGTTTTGATATAAGTACCTACCTACCTACCTTACAAATTTAATCTAGGAACCATCGCTAGAAACCCTGTTATCGAATTTTAAAAAACGCATTCTAATCTGTTCACCCTTTTTATAAGAGCTACGGTGCCACAGATGGACAGACAGACACACATAGCTGTCAAACACCTCATTTTGCATGAGTGAATGTGGTCCTAGCTTTTGTTTGTATTGCTTGAACAATGGTCAATGCCACCAGTGGCAATGCCAATGGTCAGAGTTATCTGGGGTAGGCCTGTTGCTATATGATTGTAGGTAATAGAGCAGGTTTAGAGCATTGTTTGCCTAGTGGTTTAATAGTTATGCCATAGATGGTGCTGTGGTCAACAATGGCCTAGAACGGCCGGCATTGACATATTCAGGAAGACTACAACTTCCTAGGGCACTAGGGTTGCATGTTTGCTTTACATAAACGACAGGCAACCCTGTTATTACCATAGACGTAGTATTTTTTCGCTACGCTAAATAGACAAACGAAGCGTGGGAGAGAGAAGTCATTTTTAAATGTACCCCGTGCAAGAAGAAAAGTGACAGCAACAATGTATTGAATGTGACATGTTTTGCTTGAGTACATGCGCATACCGGACGGTCTCTTGTGCAGTTTAACTAATTTTGTCATTATTTTAGTAATCTTACTATTAAATAACAAATATTACTTTGTATGACAATGGTGTCGTGTTCAGTTTGTGACTGTGAAGATACAAGACGTAATTATCCGGGAAAATACACGTTTCACAGGTAAATAAGAGATTATTGGTAGTTCGATTGTATTGCTTATTTTATCAATTCTGCTTTAGTAAATGGCCTAAAAACCAGTTTCATTCGTAGATTAGGACTTTCCCTTATATTTTTTGATAATATTTCGTTGCTGCACCTAGAAATAAACAATATTAGATGTAAAATATAAAAATGTTTGATTACGATAGGGCTTGACCAAGTGATGACGTCTGAAATATCGATAGTACTGTTGCAGTCTATATAGTTGTATAATGCGCATCATGTAAAAAGAACGCTGGCGGTCAAGCTTCTTCAGGCGTTCCAGCGTTCTTTTTAAGAGATAACTTACTTTTCTACTTATTTGAGAGATGTATAACTATGCAACGAATGAGTGCCTATCTAGTTTACTACAAATAATGTACAATTATAGTATGCGTCATGTAAAAAGAACGCTGGAACGCCTGTAGAAGCTTGACCACCAGCGTTCTTTTTACATGACGCGCACTATACCTACCTATAAATTAAATTTTTGTCCATCCTAGAATGGAGGTTTACTTTGTTTGGAGTAAATTTGTGTGCTCTGTTAACATTTTACCGATTTTTTTAAATCTATAATAACCAGGTGGACATTGAGGTGTGTGTTTTTGTATTGACTATTGAAAAGGTAACTTTAAAGCATCACGGGTGTTTTTATTGAAGTTTGTGTAGTAGATATTTTGGAGTAAATATTTACGTTGTTGATTATTACACACGCCTTTTTCCCCGAAAGGGTATATTTTTTTTTATTTTTTATAAATAAATATTGTTTATTTCTGCTTAATAAAATAATAGGTAACAAATTAAATTTAAATATACCCCAAAAATTCCGTTCCAGCGGGACTCGAACCTGCACCCTCGCCTGTGATCAGCGATGCCTTTACTTTCGAACTTTGAATAGAAGGTTTCCAATGAAACACCTGTATATACAGCACTATCAACTTGGCGCTATAGCCGAGTTGATAGTGCCCACAAATTTCGTCTCCAGCGTCATAGCTCGATCTATGGCTAAATTGTTTAAGGCATCGCCGATGACAGGCGAGGGTGCGGGTTCGAGTCCCGCTAGAACGGAATTTTTGGGTTACATTTAAATTTAATGATATCCATAAAGCGTGGTTTACACTTGAAAAATAATAAACTTTGGGGTAACAAATTGTCTATAGATAAAGTAACAGAGTGAAAAATTATATGGGCGTAGCACGGCTTATATAAAATGTTTTTGTGCTTTCAGATTTCCAAGTAATCCTTTGCTACGAGAAAATTGGTTATCGGTTATAAGAAGAGTGGGACGGACTCAAATAAGAACTCCACTAGGTATATGCAGCAAACATTTTAAGTTTAAATTTAAAAGGGAAACTCTAAGATCCCACCTATAAATAAAACCGTAATATTTAGGGGTCAATAAATAATAAAGGTTTATTTATTAACTGTATTCAAAATTGGAATAAGAACCTTATTCTCTTTATGACGTCAAATCTGCCAAACTGTGTTATTCATGAAAGACTTAATCTGCATTAAGATGTATTTATCTACCATACACATCACGGACGGATGATGAATTCTATCGACAATGTAAAAGTGTTGGTCGAGGACAACACTATTTTTAACTCAGACATAGACTTTCACCAACACGTGCACATATTTTTTTTGGTTCCATCTTCGATCTCTGATTGTAGATCTAGTACATATACTAAATCTATGGTTATTACAGTTCTTGCTTTGATTTGTATCATTCTCCGAAATATCATGGAGCATTTGTACTAATATTTATTCTGTGGCATTGCCTCAGCCTCCGCTCGATGTGTTCAAGACGAAGACGTAGAGGGAGACAACCATAGACGTAGTATTTTCGCTACGCTGGATCGATGGAGAAAACACGGTCTACGGTTCAAGACTATCGGTACTTGTACTTATAGCACAGAATAAATATTAGTACAGGTACAGAAGACTCACTTAGCGAAAAAAAATATATAAATAGCGACTCTTGCTGGGACGCAACAAAGTGCAATTCAGCTCGCATTAGCGCTCAATGCCTATCGCGATATTCACCTAAACATTTGCTCTCTCTTCTAACGCGTAACTCTGTCGCTGTCTGGCGCTGAGTGATGCGCATCGAAAGGGTTGTCGACATATCTAATAAAAAATTAAATAAACCTTCCGTTATATAGGTAGGTAGTCAACATTGTAGCACAGATTATGTATTAGTTACTTCGTAACGCGCAAGACAGCTAAACGAGGCCGAACATAGGGTCGGAGCTTTATGTCTCAGGGTGGTGGGCGCAGTGCAATGCCACATAGGGCGCGTCCTAGATGGATGTGACCTATGAGGTAATGCACTGTTCATAGGCAGAGGTTACCGCTTAACATCAGGTGGGCCATCGGCTTGTTCCGTCATTCAAGTAGTATAACAAAAAAAAGATCGAAAGCAGGTAGGTATTTTTAACCCCCGACGGAAAAACGACGGGGTGTTATAAGTTTGAGGTGTCTCTCTGCGTGTGTGTGTGTGTGTGTGTGTGTGTGTGTGTGTGTGTGTGTGTGTGTGTGTGTGTGTGCGTAGTTGTGTGTGTGTGTGTGTGTGTGTGTGCGTAGTTGTGTGTGTGTGTGCGTAGTTGTGTGTGTGTATGTGTCTATGTGTGTGTCTGTCTGTGGCATCGTAGCTCCCGAACGGATGAATCGAATTAGTTTTTTTTTGTTTGAAAGGTAAATTTGTCGGGAGTGTTCTTAGCTATGTTTGATCAAATCGGTTCGGAAGTTTCATTACGTTGAGGGTTTTTATTAATTTTTACAAAATTAATAACTTGTAGGTAAATTAAATAGTTACAAAGTTATATGGATATTATTACGATGAGATATTAAGTTGGTAGGTAAGTATAGTTTTTCTCTGCTTATGAAGTTAACAAGCTACGATTTAATTTAAAAACATCAGTAGGTTTACCAAAACCGTCGATTACCAAAACATATTATTATTATGAACTGAACTCGCTCTAAATAACCTAACCTACATAAAGTACCTTGCGAGTACCTATTTTCATTTTGAAATAGGTACATATTAGGTTCATATTATGTACCTACGAATTACGTAAGTACCACATGTTATTATCAATATTGTTATTATGTAGAAATAAAGACTTATTTATGTTTTTTTATTTTTATAAGAACTAAGAATGACGGAACAAGCAGGTAGCCCACTTGATGATAAGCGGTAACCTCTGCTTATGAACAGTGCATTATCACATAGGTCACGTCAACCTAGGAAGCGCCTTATGTGGCATTGCACTGCACCCGCCACCCTGAGACATAAAGATGAAAAGTCTATGTGCCTGTAATTTCACCGGCAACCACTTCCAACCGGAATACAGCAATGCGAGCACTACTGCTTTGCGGCAGAAATAGGTATGGTGGTAGTAGGTACTTCCCCGGACGAACTCTATCACAAAAAAGCTCTTCTACTGCTAATTTAGAGCGATTCAGAAGTAAAGTCTAATTAGGCACGTAAGTAGATCAATAAGTAGGTAGGTACCTAAATTCAAGTAATTACTTAAACCTATATTACAACCTAGATCTTTGAAATCTATTCTGTATGCACAAGAAATCACACCTATGAAAGGCATTACTTCGATATGTACCTACAGAAAATAACTAATGTCCCTACATCAATCAAATAACTTAAATTTCTTCGTCCTTCGGCAATGCAAAAAATGATAATTCTTAATTTGTTTTTTGACTATTGCATCCATATATAGCACAATATGTACGCGACGGCATATTTGCGCGGGAAACGTGTTGCGCGAGCGCTCAGGCGTGCGTCCGACAACCGACTGTCACTTGTTACGTCTGAGGAACGGCCGGGCTGTATAGGTATATATCGCGCGACCTTGAGCGAGTGATGATGCCCTGCTTATAGTGCCACCAACTTATCTGTAGAACGACCAAAATGGAAACTATTGAAAACTTTACCACAGAATAAATATTAGTAGACTTTACTTCGTTGTTGTTGTTCGTTCTCTGTTCTAAGAGTGTGCTTTTAGGTGTCACACTTACGCCTAATATCAACTTTAAAAAAATACTGAAAATGCCTTTACACGTTTATTCGTTGGGTAGTCGGTGGTTTGACGCTACAGATCAGTGTTACCAGCTTATTATTAAATAAATTCCCGATATCGTTAGACATTATATATATAAATATATCTATGAATCTCTTTGCCTTCCTCTCTTCTAACCAATAGTGCAGTAGATCTAACTAACTATAATGTCTACTACACCCTATGAGTAGTCATAACATGCAAAGTCCCTCTACGCATTAGGTACACCGATCTCAAACGACAGATTATAACATAAATGTTATATTTATAGACTGTTTTTCAAAGCATAAGAGCACTTTGAACTTATCATAATATTTGTAACCCTGATATAATGTGATTTAAAATACATTTATATATATGTAACCTATGTATCAGATTACCTGTTACCGAAACTTTTATCTATGTATCAATCTTATAGTAAAGAATAACTAAAAAAAAATATTCCTTCAATTTCGTCAGGTCCATGTAGAACCATGTTTATACCGATTGCAGCAAAATATTTAATAGGTGGCCACCCTTTTCGATGGTGGCCCTTGAATAATTCTACAGATAAGTTGGTGGTACTAATAGGCCTAGCGTTTAACTTAGTGGGTCCGGTTTAGTAGCATCCTGAGGTATGGCAGCGGCACGGGAGGGGTGACATGTGACGTAAAGAACTGTCGGGCTACACACGTGATGAAAATTAGTAAAGATATATCTTACGATATTTATAAATAAGTACCTAAGTCATTGCGAAAGAGAATAAAATACTTGTTCAAATAATTATTACACATATTTAATACTTATATCAATATTTTCAACTGAACTTTCAATTTATTAGCTTATGTCCATATCGCTACTCGAATCACTGTCAGTATGACTGGAATCACTTTCGTTATCGGAGTCGTTTATATCGTTTTCATGCTCGGCAGAATTTGGATCAGATTTCCTAACCTTGAAAAAATTCTATACATTTTATGCAACATCTTTAGTTTGAGCTCTAATTCGAGCACCCATCTTCGGTTGCTAATCTCGTTTGCGTCTTGTCTAAAGCGGCCGGTCCAAATAACACGTATTGACGGCAGCGAGATCACCGCCTGACTGAGCAAAAACCGCTAAACTACTAAACGTAACTTATTTTTCTACTGAAATCTACTAACGTTTTGGAAAAAAACCTACTGAAATTCTACCGTACTAGTAAAAGGCCTAAATTGATAATTTTTGGTAAGAAATGAAAGACAAGTTTAATATTAAGAGGTTTTATTTATACTATTAGGTATATACTTAATTAGATTCATCATTGACATTTTTTTATTTTTTTATTAGCTTGACCATATTGTTGTCAGGTTGGAAATTCGTGCAATTACTGCCGTTATCAATTAAACCTTGTTTTACATGTTAAAGCGATGATATGTGAGTGTTTGGAAACCTATTGCGCTGCTCTGTTTTCACCAAATTTAATTGTGAAAATATACGCTCACAAGAGGCGTTTGATACCGGCAAACACATCATCGCTTTTGCAAATTTACATAGATTATCATATTTTATTTTATTGTTAATGTCTGTCAATCTATGTACATTTGACCAAAATTTGTCCGTGTCAACCGAAACTGTTGATTGATTGGATGACGCTAATAAATTTTGAACGCTACTATCAAATTTTAACTGACGATACTCCTCGTCAATTAATTGTTGACCATTATCATTGGTAATCAAATTAGGAAAACGTTCTGTCAAAGAAATCTACTGAAATCCGCTACTTTTTCAAAAAATACTGAAAATCTACTGCTCTACCCAATTTACATCGAAAATCTACTGTCACAGTAGTCAATCTACCGTAAACGGTCACACTGTGACTGACGCCAAGTGACGTCTCGCGACATTTGACATAAGAAAATCACCACCCTCCCGTGCCGGTCCCATACCTCAGAGGGCATACCACAAGTTTGGAATTTGTTACAACTCGGAATAACGAAAACCGAATTGCGAGTCGAAATGTCGTTTTTGTATGGAGAAAATGATAAGCGCCCCTAGCGGACTTGTTGAGAATCTCATTAAAACCATACATAAAAACAAATATCGACTCGGAATTCGATAGTCGGGATACCGAATGCAAAACTTAGACAAACCTGTGGTAGGCCCTCAGGAGGCTACTAAGTTAAACAACAGAATAAATATTAGTACAGTTATACGCTATTTAGTACCTGTGCTATCGCTTGAGTTTTTTTTTAAATTCATTTATGGCCTCGATTTCAGGCCTTTGAGCAAATAATTTATCCATCACCTATGGCTTGTTTGAGCCATAGAGAATAGAGCTTTTTTTTTTGTTTGTGCGCTGGCTGATTGATTTGTATTTTATATTCTTTGTTCTTCCAAATTTCCAATCCAATTTCACCACATGAACGAATCACGATTTGTTTTGCTGTGCGACAAGAAAAACTACTATCAAGTATCAAACAAACTATACAATTGAATTGAGCTCATAGTGAACCATGCGAACTAGTCAATAAAGTTTGAAGTGGAAACAGGAAAGTGCTCCGTTGCATTTTCTATAAAAATAAGGTAAATTCGACAAAACGGCAGGCCGAAACAGTATGCGACGAGCCCGGGATGGCTACCAATACCAGCCCGTTCCTAGGGCTGCGACGGACGAAGCAGTTGAACACGAAAATGAAAGGATGGCGCAAGCACTTAGCGGAAAGATTTCATCATTGAAAAGTATATCAATAGAGCTAGGCGATGAAGTGCGATACCAAGACAAACTATTACGTGGACTTGATGACGACGTGGACAAGAGCTCTGGGTTCCTCGGGAAGACGATGGGGCGAGTGCTGACACTAGGCAAAGGAAACCACAATTATTACATATTTTACTTGTTTCTTTTCTCAATATTTATCTTCTTTCTGTTGTATATTGTACTAAAGTTTCGGTGATTTGTTGTGAACCAATCATTCCTGTGTTTATTTATTACCTATAATCGATTGTGCGTTGTGGTAATTCGGTACCTACCTAATTAAAGTGATATGTAAATAAAATAACTTGTTTTTTCTGAATCCTGTTTTATTTTTTAAGCAATAATAATAGATGAGGGGATTGCAAATTCACATCAACTAGATAACATAACACCCACATACATAGTCCTGATACCACCGTTGGATCCTGTGTTGTGTGTGGGTATCAGATTTAGTGCACCATGGTACCAAAATACCAAGACCCAGAACAAACTACACATCATATAAATTTCCCTCCATCCAAAGGTTGTCCTGTATTCTCAATACTTGCAGAACATGGTAACGTATGTCCTACAGCGGGAATCCAATCCGCAACTCAGCTGGCTACTTGCCTACTGTATCACAGAGGTCGACACAGGAAAGGTCAAGTTACTTCAGAAAGTACTTAGTTCAAAATTCAGTTGCTTCACTGGAGTAGATAGATACATCTTGCTAGCAATCAAAATACAAATCATTTAGAGCACTACAATACTCCTCACCCACAACATCTTTAGAAACTGAGATACAAAGAATACAAGGACTTTTCAGCAATTTAGCAGAGCTCCTAGCAGAGTCCAACAGCAAAGCCACTATACCACTAGCACTATGGAGGCTGTTCTTTCCACAATATGCACCCAACTCATCCAAAATGATTGCAGAGGGAACATTCTGCCAATCTGGCAACGTGGATAGACTTTCTAGTAATGAATCCAAAGTCTTGGCATACAAAAAACTTATCATTTTCATGTATTGTCTATTGGTTGAACTCAGTTCCTGTGACAATTGAGGGAGCTCTTCCAGTTCATTGCACATTATGTAGAGAACTTTACCAGATTTCGCAAACTTGAGCGCTTCTTCAAAAAGTTTCTTTCTATTGGTGTGTGTTTCATCGAAGAAGAATTTGCAGCTTACTTGATGTGCTTCCATCATAGTGAAGTTCCAGGGTAGCTTTTATTTTCAAAATTGTAATGTTTCTATTACACCATATTTCCCGATTACACCTGTGTGTCTGGCTGGAAACATATTCCATCTATATTTTGACCTTTTTTTTTTTTAATCTATTAGCTGCTAGCGTTCGCTCGCTCACGGGTTCACTCGTGTGTTATGTTAGTTTTCTGGGGGTACTGATGTTGGGATTACTAAAAGTAAATCCCTCTGTTTAATCTCAGTTTTTGATCTTTGTCTAAAAAGTGGCCCAGTCCCAACCGGTTTGGTTATTGTCCACAAAAACATTAAAAAAATAGACATAGGTACTCATCGATACAATATACTAGTACTATATCATAGGTACTTACACGTTTTTTATTAGAAAAGAAAGACTGCTGATGCTGAAAGCATCTACAGCATCTAATGTAAGTTTTGGAGTTTTGGACTGAAAGACAATGACTATATTGTAGTTTTTGGACAATGACATATGAATGACATGACATCCATTATACTTATACATGTTCATCCGCCCGCGCGGCTGTCGCATAACAGCACCATCTAGTGACGTGAAACAACATCTGAAAAATATAAGATAGTTTTACCTCACATGTCACTAGCTGGCGTTGCAACTGATTGGTGTAGTTTTTTGCATTGCCTGATGCTTGCAAAGTACCATGAGATTTATGCAACGTAACGCGGCGTTGCAAAACACATTAGGGCTAGGTAAATAAAATAAATTTCCTATTATTGTTGGAACTCTTTAGAAGTCAGGACCTCTAGCCAACATTTTGTTTACCGTTTTGAAGATAAATGGTAACCATAAGAAACCCCATACCAAACACAACAGGCTCCTACCGTCGCAGGTAGTTAAAAACATTTTATGGTAAATAAATTTATTTTATTCATAGTATTGTAAAGCTTATTTATACAAAAAAAATACACTAAACCCTACAAACCTACCTTATAGAACAGATGTAAGTGTAGAAGAAGGCAAAGGATAAGTTGACCTGAATCCATGAGCAGAATTTCCTACTTTCACATGTGTTATTGTTAAAAATAATAAAAAATGCTAATAATTTTTAAAACGGTAATTTCGCATCAGATATCGACCATAAATTGAGGGTCCTCTTCGGGTCGAGTGCGATCTCCGCGACAAAATTTCCGTTTTACAAAATGAAATACATAGAAATGCCTATAGTGAATTTATATGCAGAGCATTTTCAGCCCTAAAATTATAGCAACCCTTCATTTCAGTCATTCAGAAAAGAACCGCAATAATTCGCGAAAATCACACGCTATGCATTTGAGGTGCCTTACCAAGGCACCTCTGACTACGAGATTACACCAGGGGATGGGCATCAGCATCCACCTAAGAACTTAACACCAAACTGGTGGAGGCCTCGTCCAGCAGTGGACGTATACAGCCTGGTTATGAATAGTCAGTCTTTTGCTTTGGGTTTTCCAAGCGAGAATGCTCCACACAGAATCAACACTTCTGCCTTCACTATTTGGGGGTCATGTCCAGAGATTCCCGGAGTGAATGTGAAGTGGTTCACACGTCACTATTCCTTTCTGGTTCATTGTTTCAAAACCACATCTTGTTTCATTTAAATTAAAACAAAACCTATGTTTTTTTTTTCAATCCAGACCAGCCGTTTTTGTTTAAAAAACTGTCATATATTAATCAAATGGTGTTGATGATAGTCTTATAGGCAAAAGATCAATTAAAATTTTGTTCTGAAATTTGAAACTGTGAACCAGAAGAAAAATTAAGAGAGTTAAAGAGTGATGTTTAAAAAAAGTTCTCTGATCTTCAGCGAAAGTCACTGGTTTTTCGCTTCTGAAGCTTGTCATATTTGTACAGTTATACAGTACTTTTTACACGACAGACCCACAAAAAGGATTGTATTGTTTTCAGGGATTGTGAATGTATGTTTCTTTATTCCACCATATCTTCCAAACGCCATAACTGATTTAGATTATTGAGGTATCATTAGAATCTGCACGATATCACGATACGCACTGGATATGTGTTTTTTTTAAATAGCTATGTTAAAATTCAAAAGATCACACTTTAAAAATGTATCTGAATCTGATTGTGGCTGCAATCAATATGTGTACGTAGTTTTTGACACAAAAACTTAGTTTTTTTAACTTTTTAGTTGACTTTAAAATAATGGCAGTCATGTGTTTTTATATTTGTAAGTACAGTACTAGTACGAAAGTAATGGGCCTCGGCAATCATCAGCTTTTCGAAACAGAAATATGATTAACTTTTGAAACTATCATGGTTATTAACATCTACTCGCAAAGACTTAAGTTAGTTCTCCCGTGATGATGGCGCATGCAACTGTGCCGAAATATCGGGAACATTTCAAACTCAAAAATCATGGTATATATCCCGTTTCTAGTGAAAATTAGAAATATGATTGTACAATAAGTGATTGAAAAAGCAACAGCAAATAACAACTGACGAGGGAAATTATTTTCCTAGTAGCACAGTACACTTCTATGATATGACTATGATACATTTGACTCTGTTATAGGACTTGTACAAAATAGCGACATGATGATACTTTGAACAAAATATTAAAAAAAACTACATCACTTATTTACATTGTCTTAGGTATAAACTGTAAAGTGGAAAGTTTTTGTCATTTTTAAGAAACGTTTGTACCCCGTTATTAATGAAATTTCTATTATTCTTATTAATTTTTGTTTTATTTATTAAAGGTTTCCTGGATGAAAGTCTTAAGAGCTAAGCTCGCCTTTGCACATGTCCGCTAACTCTAAAGCTAAGGCCAAACCAAGGCGTTCAGGCCGGGTCCGCGGTGGCGATCTATTGTCTTACCACTGATCGCCACCGTGCACGCCATTGAGGACGCGAGCTGAACGCGTTGGTTTGGCCTTAGCTTTAGGCCGAGATACATATGTAGACGTCACTTAGCAATGTTCCTGTGACTGCCTACGACGTGTTTTAACATTTGTGTGGCAGGGACAGCGACAGTGCTAAGCATTAGTACGTGCTAAATAACGTATGGTATTATTTTATCTGTGGTAACGTCTATTTATCTCGGCGTCTGTTGTTTACGTGTGTAGAATATAGGAAACACCAATTAATCTAACCGGATCTGTTTCAATCGACACTAACTAATATCAGTTCTAATTATACCTAATACAGTCATACCCTGCTTTACTCAACTTCACAATGCGCGGATTCGCTATAACGCGAATTTCAAATTTCGCTCTAAAATGCCGCGATTTACGCTGATTGATTAGTTGGTTGAATCGTAACTCGCCTCTCGGCCTATAGGAATAGCAACCCACTGAGGTTTGCCACCATCATCGATGCGTGTTTACGTAGAACTTAATTTTCAGTAAAATAAATTTTAGGCAATTAAAATTTTGAAAAAAGAACTACTATTTATGCTATTTACTAGTGAAACGCCAGCGAATTCGTCCGCGTGGAGTTTATTTTATACAAACTTCAACATCTCGCTAGGGGCTGAATTTTGGAAAGTCCTTTCTTAGAGCACAAAAGGAAAGTATCCTCCAAAATTCAGGTCTTTAAAACTTACGGTTCACGCTGTGAGTTGATAGTCAGTCATTTAAAGATTTTATTTATATAACTCTTACACGTCAATATTGGCAATAACCCTTACACGTCAATATATTATCTTATCGTCGTATTGGTTTCTGACCCCGATACACGCGAACTTCACTTTACGCTATGGTTCACATCGCTCGCGTAAAGCGGGGTATTACTGTATTCAGACCAAACAATTTGATCATAATTTGAAGAATTGTAAAATATCCAGAAGCAGTATGTACGCGTCTGTACAATATTCCAGCTCGATATGGAGCTTATAAATGTGAGTGTTGAATTATATGTAGTACATCGTTCACTCCTGAGCTTTGCCCGCTTCTGTGATGGACTCGTACTGTTCCTTGTCGAGCTCCGTCATCGTGAGGCTGCCGTCTGGTAGGAGGAGCACGACGCGCCGCGTGCCGCCTGTAACAAGGTGTTTCTAAATTAGTCAGTAGCAACAACGTATACAGCAGCTGATGTGTCTTATTTGGAGGATTTCTCCTCGTAGAGGAGTCAATGTTATGTGCTGTTTTTATTTTCATGTCATTAACCTTATATCTGTGTAAAATATGGGCTTGTTTAGGTATAATTTTACTAAAGGTTCAGTATGGACTATTCTACTCGTACATGGGGTGGGAAGCGTTACCTTGCCATAACACAGTTTTTTAACTAGCGCAGAAGGCAAAGTTCTGTTATTTTCATATACTTACGTTCATCTTTAATTATGTTTTGTTGTACCTATTCTAAGTAATCTTTATCTTTTAAAATGTTCTACCTGTTCATTAAGCATGTGAAAAAATAACAAAATGCAGCTGTTTTCGACCTAAAATTTGGTTCAACTTCTAAACGACTTAGAATTTTGTACTTTTTCTTTCGCCTAAATATCGGCAAAGACTTTATCTTCAAGTTGAACGTATAATTCTGTGATGCGACGGTTTTTCACGTGGCAAATGGCTGTTTTATGCGCCTTAAAAGAGTTGTGGTGACCTCTTAAAACCTCCCTAAACAGTGATGGCCTGATGGTGACTAGAGGCCTGGGTAACAAATAGCGACCACACGCCGTAGCAATTAGTGGCCAGCGACACGCAGGAGCACGTCTGGGCCTCTCAAATATGTCCAGAGCCGAGAATGTGAGTCTTTAGCAAACAATTGACACGTACGACGGTGTACGGATTTTGTATGGAACCGCTCCCTGCGGATCCTTTGAACATGACTCATTACCTGGCGAGGGTAAGTCCGCCTGCAGTAGCTGCGCGATGACCTGCGTGGCGTCCTCTCCCGGCTCGCCCTCCACCTGCACGGCTACTTGCTGCAGTGCCGGTGCGTCTTCACCGCCCGGCATCAGCTGGGCGAGTTGCGCTGGGTCTAGCGTTAGAACGTCCTACAAAACAAACAAGGAGTTTGGTTAAAAAGTGTATGCTTCAAAACAGTGTTTTATAAAACCACGAGCTGCTGATAAATTAACGCAAACACTTTTCCTGTTACTAATAAACTTGGCGTAACCTTGTAATAGTTACACTTCTTTGTTTCTTTTGAGTGTCCTTATCTTAGTCAATAGTCTAGTATTTATACAACAATGTTTGTTTGTACCCCATCTATATTCAATTATTGTTTTTTTAGATTTTTCCTTCAGTTTTTATAATGTATTATATTGCTGAGTATTTTTGCAATTTGGGACCCTGGAATGGCCGTTGATACTTGCGACACTTGTGCGGGGTATCATCGTTTTTTGTAAATTGTTCCAAATACATATATTTGATTAGATTTAATTTTGCCGGTTAAAACACTAACTATTCCAAGGTAACGCCAAGTTTATTAGTAACAGGGTTACAGTTTATTTTTATCAATAGAGGCGGAACTTCACAGTAACGCAAAATTTCAACTCTGATCTGAGGGTATATGCCCTCTGATAACTGGGTAAAGTTTTTTGTTTACTGCGTGTATGCCGGAACAAGCAGATGACCCACCAAGCATTGCCACATAGGTTCCATCCTCCTAGGACGCGCCCTGTGTGGTATTGCACTGCTCCAGCCATCCTGAGACAAAGATGAATGTCTCATGTGCCTGCGATTTCACCGGCACCCATACCCTTCAAACACGGCAATGCGAGCACTATTGCTTTGCGGCAGAAATATGTATGGTAGTAGTACTTCCCCAGTCAAATCTTTCACAAAAAGCTTTACTACTACAGAACAGATACAGATAAGTTAATGGAGTTGTCTCACCTGTCCGTCTTCCCTAGTGACGTACATGACGTCCCCTTCGCCGTCCGTGCCCATGGCGCCTTCCTCGGCGCCCTCGACGCCTTCTGCTGCCACCAGTAATGTCTGACCAGCCTCGTTCTCACCCGCCACCTGCACAAACATATACATTACATTACAACAAAAAGCACAAGTAAAACTATCTATTGTATCTACTGTGTCAACAGAAAAGTTATTTTATAGATAACTAGATGACCCGCGCGCGACTTCGTCCGCGCATAGTTTAGAAACATCCCCAGCGCGGCGTGCAGACATCAACTTAAACATCAACAACCACCCCGTGAAACGACTTTTGAAACGACACCACACTCAAGTTTTTCAATTTAGGGGTCACATTTGATTTCCTGAAAATATTTTAATCTTAACAACGACACTGTGAAACGACCTTTGAAACGACACCGAACTCATGTCTTTCAATTTAGGGGTCCCATTTAACCTTGAGGTCCTGTAAATTTTGAATCTCAACAACGACACTGTGAAACGACCTTTGAAACGACACCATACTCAAGTTTTTCAATTTAGGGGTCCCATTTTAACCCTGAGGTCCTGAAATTATTTTGCTTTCAACAACGACTCCGTGAAACGACCTCTGAAACGACACCATACTCAAGTTTTTCAATTTAGGGGTTCCATTTGAACCTCGAGGTCCTGAAAATATTTTGATTTCAACAACGACACCGTGAAACGACCTTTGAAACGACACCATACTCAAGTTTTTCAATTTAGGGGTCCCATTTGAACCTTGAGGTCCTGAAAATATTTTGATCGCAATGACTACACTGTGAAACTAACTTTTAAATCGTCAAAATACGCTGAAATCTGTCTAAAACGTAAAGTGTATTTATTTACAAACAAAACGTTCCCGTGGCTTTTTTCAGCAAAAATTCAGGTACTGCTGAAACATATTTTTACTATTTTTATATAAGGAATCTACCTGTGAATTTTCAAGTATCTACTACCAACGGTTTCCGAAATACGAAGCATTTTAGTCTTACATTAAAAGCAGTTTTGGACCCCGTACAGGGTGAATTTTCCAAAATCCTTCCTTAGTACACCCCTACACCCAAAAAGCAATACATCCTCCAAAATTCATGTATCTAGGTCCAGCGGTTTAAGCTGTGCGTTGCAAAACGCAAAGTGAAACATTAAAAGCCCTTTTTGGACCCCCTAAGGGAGCGAATTTTCCAAATTCCTTTTTAAGTACACTTTAACACCCTAAAAGGACAACACTCTCCAAATTTCAAGTCTCTACGACCAGGGGTTTAGGCTGTGCGTTGTAAAAACTAAAGTTTTTTTATTTTTTTACAAAGAAAACGTTGCCCTGCCGTTTTTCAGGAAAATTTCAGGCATCGCTGAAACACGTGTTTGTTAATTTTATTTGAGGAATCTCCTTCTAAAATTTCATGGTTCTACTACTAACGGTTTCCGAAATACAGAGCATTTTTGTTTTACATTGGAACCCCATTTTGAACCCCTTAGCATGCGAATTTTCAAAATTCCTTTCTTAGTAGTACAACCCTACGCAATGAGACAAACACACCCTCCAAATTTCAAGTCTCTACGACCTGCGGTTTAGGCTGTGCGTTGGACCTCGTTGAGTCAGTCAGTCAGTCAGGACAATGCCTTTTATATATTAGATTTCATGTTGTATTGTGATTTTTGTGATTTTTATTTTATATTCTTGAATTGTGTGATTATTATGTATCTTTCTTATTTTTGACATGCCAATGTTATGCAACAATATAATGAAATGGTTAAATAAACAAATATCTAAACAACTACATCATACTTCCCCTCTCCATTCTCCGCTCATTGTACTGTAATTTGATTTAGTTAATCCTATTGTGTTTATTTTTTTGGTATACAATAAAGTGTTAATCCATCTAATCTATCTATGTATCATGTTTTGTGAGGCTGCTCTCTCTACACTTAAACCACATATATTTTCTCTAGCCTGTACGTTGCGTGCTCTTAGTTACAAGCACTTTGTGAGGTTGAATAGAGTCGAGGAAAGTTAAAGGAATGACTATTCCCCGAATGGGGACAGACGGGAACTACTCAAGAATACCGATGTAAGAATACCCGTGTAAGAATAGCAATGCTAGTCTTTTAGTGGCCGTCTACCTGTAGCCTATATGGCTAGAGCTTACCTGATATAGCACGCCGTCCTCGCCTCGGATCATGATGGGCGGGTGTCCGGAGTGCATTAGATTCACTTCCTCGCCCTCGCCCTCGCCCTCGTCCACGCCGATGCCCTCTTCTAGTAACTGCTTCACTGTCGTGCCTTCCACTTTCACTTGCATCTGTGCCCAAATAACAGAAGGTTCGTATCTTTCATATGCGATTTTAGAGTAAGCGTTAGTTATACTATTCAAACTTCGGTAAATGTTATTCATAATTATTTGGACTCGAGTCGTGTATTTTCTCGAAACAAGTGTAATAAGTAAGTTATGCCGGTTTTTCAAATAATTATAAGCGGGTTCCGAATCCGAAGATTTTGAGAACGGAATACTTTTCTTTGAGCGAGGAGAGTCTAGGAAAGTTGGAGGAACTTAGAACTTAGAAACAACGAAAATGAGTAAAAATTTAAAAAGCCTCGTATTTTTTAATTTTATTTAATGGAAAATTGTTTTTTTTATTGTATGGTAGACAGAACAAGCATATTGCCTTTAACAATGTATTATTCAGATACATACACGCCACATTTTGAGTTCTTAACCAGGATTTTACGATATAAGTGTAGATATAAAATAAATGACTTATTAAACTTTATATGTACGGATATGAATAGGACCGCCGCAATTAAAGCGCTGTTTAGCTTTACAGCATAATAAATGACTTACACCATCTTCATCTGTGATCATGGGCAGCGAGGGTTGTGCCATGTCGCCTTGCACGAGCATGCCGGTCGTGCCGCCGGGCGACATCTCCACCTAAACAATAAACAGGAACGATCAATCCTACTAAAATTATAAACTAGTGGAACGCCCGCGATTTTGCACGCGCGGTGTCGGCTTCCTCCCCCTGCACCCATCCACACACAATATATCCACCCAACCGTTACGGACTTGAGTGGAACTACACAATCTACACATATAATGCCAGTGTAACCACGATGCGGAAGCTAATAAAACATAGCACTCAGGGATAACGTAGCTTCGTGTTAGTGAAAGAATTTTCAGAATCGGATTAGTAGTAACTCTTTTTCACTGTGGGAAACATCATCATGTGAATATTATAAGTGTTGAGATCATCGCCGACATTGCTTCCTACGATTGACTCCAGCGTTGGGATGGTGGGATGAAACAAGCAGCAACCAATACGAACCTTCATGAGCATAGTCGGGTGCACGCTAGGCGGCGGCGTGACTGCGGGCGGGGGCGTGGGCGCGGGCGGCGGCGTGGGCGGCGGCGACGGCGTGGGCGGCGGCGTGGGTTCGTTCTCGGCGCGCGCCAGCCGCTTGCCCGTCTCGGGGCACACGGTGAGCGGCCGCTCGGGGCTCGGCGGCGGGATGGGGCCCAGGTCGCGCGGGAACGGGTCCTCGATACCGTCTGATGTGTCCGACGACGGTTCATCCTGAGGGTTAAAATGTTACAGATTACACCAAATGTTGTAGAAGTAGTAGAGCTTTTTTGTAAGAGTTCATCCTTCCTCAATACCTATTTCTGCCGCCAAGCAGTTGTGTTCGCATTCCTGTTTTCCTGTTTGAAGGGTATGGGTGCCGATGAAATTACAGGTACACGAGACATTTCATCTTTATGTGTCAGGATGGCGTGCGCAATGCAATGCCACATAGGATGCGTTCTAGGTGGACCTAGGTATCCTCAACTCAGGAAGCTGCCACCCGGAAACATTAGACTACGAACACAATGGTTTATTTTTTGTAAAAATATATTTAAAAAAAAACCGTTTTTATGAAATTTGTTATCCGAAGGGTGTGCTGATTAAAATGAGCTCAGCATCAGTGGGCAACAGCACTCCTTGATTATCTATTCCACCTTCGGTCTCCATCATCAGATATGCTGGCTGTCACCATAATATTGTTTTGCCAAACTTAAGCTCAAGACAACACCGGAAAGCGGGTCAAATTTAAGTTTTAAGATTTGATTACAGACACCGGGCCAGGTGAAACTAAATAAAAGCTTGTAACAAAAATAGTCCTTACGTCGAACTCAAAGAGCAGCTGCGGCACGTTCTTCTCTCTGAGCCGCACCACGTTTCCGCCCGCCGTGGACACCGAGTAGCCGCCTCGCCCGCGGCCGCGCGTCGTGCCGCCCCGTCGCAGCAAACTGTCGCCCTGGAACAAACAAGAGCTTTTAGGTTAAGGTGGTTGCTTTCGCTCGTGGCGCGAAATTCAAATGTTTTCGTGTTTTTTGCTCATCACAGCTCATCAACACTTCTTCGTAATTATATGACCTAACACACCAGTTTTAATTTATAGTATCACATAAATATCATTAGTTTGGCTATGAATGTGTACAACATAACATGTGGGCTAACATATTGTAAATGGCTAACAGCTTGTAATAGGTTATTATTTTTTCAAGTGTAAACCACACTTTATGGATAACATTACATTTAAATGTAACCCAAAAAATCCGTTACAGCGGAACTCGAACCCGCAACCTTGCCTGTGATCGGCAATGCCTTTACCAGTTCAGCCATAGAACACTATGACGCTGAAGACGAAATTTGTGGGCACTATCAACTAGTGTTCTATGGCCGAACTGGTAAAGGCATTGCCGATCACAGGCAAGGTTGCGGGTTCGAGTCCCGCAGGAACGGAATTTTTGGGTTACATTTAAATTTAATGTTATCCATAAAGTGTGGTTTACACTTGAAAAAATCATAAACTATGATGATATAGCAGTGGTGTCATCTCTTGTCAATGTTTCGAACTAATTTCGGACTTTGAACAGAAGGTTTCTAATGAAACACCTGAAGATGGCTCCCATCGGCGCTATAGCCGAGTTGATAGTGCCCAGAAATTTCGTCTTCAGCGTCATAGTGTTCTATGGCCGAACTGGTAAATGCATTGCCGATCACAGGCAAGGTTGCGGGTTCGAGTCCCACTGGAACGGATTTTTTGGGTTACATTTAAATTTAGCTTGTAATAGGGTTAACATATTGTAAATGGCTAACAGCTTGTAATAGGGTTAACATATTGTAAATGGCTAACAGCTTGTAAACATGGTAACAAGTTTGTGAAAATGCTAATATCTTATAAAAAATTCTAAGTAATAGTTTGTAAAAACGCTATCAAAATATTGTAAAATGGCAAACGTCTTGTAAAAAGGCCAACCTGTTGCAATTTCTTGTTGTGGAGGATGTTGAGTGGCGAGCCGGAGGGCGCGCCGGAGACTGGCCGCTGGATGGTGCGCTGGATGATCTTCTGTCCCGACGGAGTGATTATAGTCTTCTCAGTGACCTGCTGGCCGGCCGAGCCGTACGTTTTCTTTACCTGTAGTATTACAACATTATCATTCTTTACCTGTAGTATTACAACATTATCAAAATTGGAAAAAGTTGTTTCAAATAATAACTGTGGGGGTAAGCACGAATCATGGAGGTATAATAGTATGGAGTGAGTGCTAAAATAGCATAGAGTGTTCCTTCTTACTCCTATCCTAGAAGATAGCTTGCTATCCTATGTTAGAGAGAAACAAATATATTGTCACACGACAGTCGTTTTTCCATTCCGTACCCTGAATATTGGCACCATGCATAAACAAGTACATCTTCCTAGATTGTTACTATGAATGTAGTAGTAATTTGATATTTGGCCTGGTACGAGTTACACAAATAAAAACAGATAGATATATGCTTGTCTCATTCCAACAAATGAATACATTCATATAAAAGAATGAGACTGGTATAATCGATACCGTTTCGTTTTTAGCCTTTGTTCCATGCTTTAGTTCTTGTTCCGAGGCACGAATGATTAACGGATTAACGTTAGCAAGACGTCAGTCGTCAACAAATGTCAAATATTAACCAATATAATTTTTAATGTCTTTGGCCAATATTTTATTATTATTTATTTCTATTAACAACAACTATAATTACAGGGTATTCCTAATTCAATAGTGTAGTCAACTTATTTACTATAAATTATCAACATTATGAATCCTATTTGCAATAACATAAAATACAATGTTGCCTTTGCGAATTCTTTCAATGAACAGTGGAAAACGTATTTTTTTTCCGCCATCAGATTGAACGTGTGCATGGTGCGCGTCAGAGGCGCTTTTTTCAACAGCCGAGTTCTTCCGCAAGGCACCACGTACAGACATTTAACATTGACTATGGTCTCGCTAACGTTAATTATTAATGCTTGCCCCACTGAAATCAGAGTTTTGGCCGTGGTGTTTCTGGCCCTCTCCGTCTCCTCCCGTGGATGTCGTAAAAGCCGGCTAAGGGATTACCCGGACTTGTTAGGAAAGTTTTTCCTGGATGCTAGCTTATTAGAAAGCGTTAGAAGAGTCAGTCGTGGGAATCAATGGCGGCGATGAGCTCATCATTTGTCACGTCTATTTTCCCACGATGTTGACACCCACGGTGAAAAAAGGCCCATTGAGGCTCTGCCTACCCTTTCGGAGAAAACAGCGTGTATGTATGTATGTCTGTTTAAGTTATAGCTGAAATCCGAGTACAAGATCATCATTCATCATTTCAGTTTTTAGACTTTCACTGGTGAAAATAGGCTTCCCCATAGAAATGCCACAAGAAACGGAATTGATCCGCTTCCATCCACCGACCTTAACAAGGTCATTCTACAATTTGTTGTTTAGTATATGGTCACCACTCGTGAACCTTTATTCTCCAAAGGTTGTCAGTTCTGCAAGCTAAATAGCCTACTCATTTCCACTTCAACTTGCTAACTCCGAGAGCTATGATGGTGATCTTGGTTCTTCTACGGACCCTTCTTCTTCTACAGTGTAGTTATGATATGATGATATAAGATATGATGTAGTTACCACGTGACAAGGTATCACGTGGTAACTACACCATATCTTCTCATCACAGATACCGCAGAGCCTCAAAAGAGGCCCTCTGTACATCTACAATCAGTTGTTTGTAGTGATGACTTACAGCACTGAGACATGACTACTATTGGGCTCATACACAAGCTTAAAGTTACGCAGAAGGCTATGGAGAGAGCTATGCGACGACCTCTGTGGCGCGGCGGGCGAAGCTTGGCCTGCGACGCAGGAGGTTGCGGGTTCGATTCCCGCCTCGGAACAAATATTTGTGCGATCGCAGATATTTGTTCAGGGTGTTCTGGGTATTTACTATGTATAATAAAAAATATCTATCTATGTCATATATTGTATTGAGTATATCAGTTATCTAGTACCCATAACACAAGCTCTGCTTAGCTTGGGGCTAGATAATGTTGTGTGAACTTGTCTAGAAATATTTTATTTATTTATTTATGCTCGGAGTTACACTAACACCAGATAATATTAACAAACATAACACGGCAATAAGTCGAGGTTAAATGAATGACTGTTGCACATCATTGAATATTTCCAGCACATTGTCCAGAAATCAACTTCATTGAATGCGGTAATATAATACCCCATTTCTGGCACTCAATATCTACATGTTTTATAGATTCAAGTGTGGCAAATAAACGGGGATTACGATAAGAATCCGAAATGAGGACATCCATAGAAGAACCAAGATCCCCGACGTAGCTCTTCGAATTAGCAAGTTGTAGAGGCAATGGACATCAGGTCTATAGCTCGTAGACCATATAGACCACTCATAGACCACGAACCGGGCGACGCAGAGTACGAAGGTTCGTTCGTTCGTCGTGGCATTCTATGGCCTATGTCCAGCAGTGGTCTACAAGTGATAATATACTCACACTTGACGCCAAGTTTGTGCGAACTGGTGATCTCTTCACCTCTTCTTGCTTTTTCTGAAACAGTTATAGTCAAATTATTAGGTAGAATTCAGAAATACAGCTTATACAAGGTGTCCCTGAACATGTAGGTATGCAACCCCGAACGGGATTCATCTGATGAAATCATTGTAATTCTACCGATTCCAGTTATCATCTGTTCCCAAAAAAATATTTTTTTGCCTATAAAAAACGTATAATCCATCTAGAACGTCATAAGCTGTTTCTTAGACTTTGAGCCTACTTTATAACTAGTATAACCAACAGCCAAATATTTAGTCCTGATCCCACACTAGGATCCCCTGAGTCGTGAGTATCAGGAACTACAAGTTCCTGGGTACAACAACATCCAGACATGGAACAAATATTTGCAGATCATACAAACATTTGTCCCACCGCAGCGAGAATCCAACCCACAACCTAAACATTTGTCCCACCGCAGCGAGAATCCAACCCGCAACCTCTCGCACCTCAGCCCAATCGCTCGCTACGCCACAAAGGTCGTCGTCTCGTTTTTTTTTTTTTTTTTATGAAACGCATAGCGTGCAGCCGGCCATAAATATTTGCGCAACGTGTACCTGCTTGGCAGCCAGTATCTGTTTCCTGATGACATCTTGGTCAATGTTCGCGAGGCCGGGTCCTATCTTGCCAGGCGAGTCGATCTTCATGATTCCAGAGCTCTTCGACATTATGTACACACCTGTGTCAACACAAAACATTACCACCATCGTCAGACTGCTTCGTTTATTAATAACTAGCAATAATAACTCAGTGTTATATACACACTGTTTTTACAAATGATGTGAAAACATCAATTAGATGTCACGTGTGCATGTCATGCAAAAAAATGAGCAATTGTGAAATAGCGTTATTGCATTGTTCTTAGGAATATTGAGGGGTACCTATCTAGTGCTAACACATAGTGGTCGTATTTTTACAGACATCTGCACTATTAGGTCTGAACTACATACCATCTAAACATGGTATGTAGTTCAGGCACTTTACAAAGTGTAGTACAATATATATAGTTTATGCATGTAGTATTATAGTTTATTTATGTAATAGAGTAAACTATTGGGAGTTTTGTTTTACTGGTAAGTCTACTGGGAACATAGTTCCCAGTGGTCTTACTAGTAATTCTATTGGGAAGGAAATACCAAGTAGTTCTATTGGTAAGACTACTCGGTAAGACTACTGGGATTTGGCGAAAACTACACATGATTTGATTTTCGGCAAATATCATATTTTTTTGATAAATAAGGTAAGTGCAAAGGGCTAAATCTATGTGAATATACACCCTAGCGTTCTATACACATAACACACATTTCCACATGAAGCATAGCACTCTAACATATCAACTTGGCCCAATATAAGTCAGGTACTAATTACTAACCTGTACTGAGATTAGGCATATGTTTGGGGTCAACTTTGATGACGCCCTTGATGTTCGGCATTCCTTTCCCGCTCAGGCCGAGGGTTTTGACCAGCTCAGGGTCGAGAGACGCTTTTGGTGACTGTCCATTCACCACCTTCTTCTCGACTGTAACTAGCATTTTTTTTTTATTAGGGCTTAATGTCGCCTCGCCACAGAATGTGTAATTCTTATGTCATAAGCTATCAAACAGACATAAAAAAAAAAATATTATTGCAACATAAAATAAGAACTATAAATTCGCGCTCGGACTTACATTTAGTTTCGACGCTGTCCGAGTAATCATCATCATCACTGGAGGCCTCCTTCTTGATCTTCTTGGGTTGAGGCTCGCCTTCCTCCGCGCCGCACCACGCCTTCACCTGGTCCACGGCTCGAGCCTTGCTGGTACGTTGCAGGCGACTGAATAACAAGTTTTTTGTTGATTAATATACTTTCCAAAACAAGCTTTTATATTTTATATACTTAGACACACGCCTTTTTCCCCGAAGGGGTTGGCAGAGCCTAATCAATGGACCTCTTTTCACAGTGGGTTGCACCATCGTGGAATATAGAGGTGACAAGTGGTGAGCTCATCGCCGCCATTGCTTCCCACGACTGACTCGGCTAACGCTTTCTTCCAGTAATAACACATTCCATAATAAGCACATCGTACTGTCATCAGAACTAGGCAGGTAAGAACCATCTCGCAAACACCGCTGTAGTCAGTGGCTAATGGCAAAACTAACGCCTAAAATACTGTGGACGACAGATGTTATCTTGATTAACCGTAATTTCACATTTTGTAAATGGAAATGATTGCATTTTTATGGCGCACTCTTTTTTTAATTTGATTTGTAATATTTTATATCAGCTGTATCGGTCGGCTTATTCCCTGTGAAGTCGTTGACAATGTTGACTGCTAAGTAGTTAAAGCTTACCCAGTAGGCGTCATAGCTGGCGTTTCTGATTTCTTGACCACTTGTTTGACGATTTGAGGTGACGGTGTGTTGATTTGCTTCACCTGTTACGGAAAAGGATATGTTACAGAAGAGATATATTTAATCAATATCAAATTACCCCGGACTTGTTAGGCAATTACCCATACTCATTGGGGCAATTGGCAGTTCATGTTGGGTATTATGTTTCGGTAGCACTTGTTGGTTGTGAATGGGGAGACACACTGCTTATATATCACGCTAGGTGGCGCATAATCGCTGGAGTTGTTTCGTAGCAAAACAAAGGTCTAAAAATTTTTTTTTATAAACTGTCAAATGTGTCAAATATCTATGGTTAATTTTAGTACAGATCAACCAACTTATCTGTAGAATGAAATATATGTAGGTAGTTTAAAACTCAATACATTTCATTCTGGCACTGTGAGTACATCGCCCGTCATTACGATTTTGAGTGACCACGTTGGAATTAGGGGTGAGGTTATTCGTGCCAAACTGCAAGTACTGTCGAATTATTATTTTATAATGTTTTAGCAACTTTAATAAAGCTAAGTTTGTTGCTTCCATCAACAGCGTGGATTCGAACAAAACTTTGTCAGGTTAGCAGGGGAATAGTGGACAATACACCCTAAGGCGCGAGGACGCGTCGCAGACAGGCCGGAGACGAGACACGGACGCGACGGTACACGTTGACTGTGCGAGCGAGTAAGACCCGCCCGGCAGGAATGCCACCCCGCGCCCCGTCCTCGCCCCCGCCGCGACTGCGCCCCGTCTCTCCTGTGTGTTTTGAACAAAAGACGCGGAAGTAAAAGCGTCGCGCCCGCGCCCCGTCTATTCTGTATGTTTTGCGTCGCGACGCTTCTATACATTTTGTATGAAAGGGACGCGGAAGAGACAAATGTCCGCGACGCGTCCTCGCCTTACGTCTCTTCTATCTGGCTTGAGCCTAATGCGGGACATCAGTGCAGATCTTATCTCTATTTTGAGTTTGAATTATATAATGTATACCTGCACTGGGTGTTGTTGCTGCTGTTGTTGCGCCTTCAGTGCTTTGAGTTCCTTCTGTCTTGCGAGCTGCTTCTCGAATGCCTCTAGAAGATGCTTGCACGTCTCCATGTTCTCCACTGGCTCCCATGTGTTCTGTTCACTGCCAAATTGAGTTCTTATTAGAGCATTCTCCCTTCATGAATTAGATTCTCCCCAGTAAAGAATCTCTTAAATGACAGAAGAACTGTGTTATTTTATTGTTTGTGTGCTTAAGTAATCTTATAAGGTGGAGAATTTAATTCATGGTAGACGAATAGATAGACATAGAAGTGTTACACACACAGATAATGATAATGATATCTGGTATGGGTAAATTCACATTGCAGCGGAAGAGAAGGGAACGGAAGGGTCAACTTGTACCTGCAGAGAAGCTCCCTTCGGGACATGACCTGCCATGGTCCACCTGGAAATCTCTGAACCGACTCCGGAGTCATGTGGGCCGCTGCAGGTATAACTTGGTTAAAAGGGTGTATTCCGACAAGGCACAATGTGACTGTGGGTTCACTCCTCAGACAATGCCTCACTTGCTGTCCTGTCCACTGTGCACCAATACCTGCACCCTAAATGACTGAAAATGCTGTCGACGTGGCTATATTTTGGCCTAAAACAATTTAATTATCTATGGGAACCAACAACACGATGAAGAAGAAGGTAGTTATTGTGGATGATTTCGTTTATGTCTGTAAAATAGTACTAACTGTGGGTAGCCCTCCCATTTGAGCAGGTACTCGTACTGCTTGCGCCGCGGGTTGAACCGCTTGGCTAGTATCTTCTCAACCACGAACTGGCTGGCCTCGGTCGCGTCGCCCAGTCGGTCGGTGCGGCGCGCTATCCGCTCCTCGGCCGGCACGCGCTCTTGAGCGTTGCGAACAGACTCGTTGGTTTCCTGTTCATTTTGTCCACAGTTATTTTTTACCCGCAACAACGGAAGGATATACTATGTGTGTGTGTGTGTGTGTGTGTGTGTGTGTGTGTGTGTGTGTGTGTGTGTGTGATCTTGCTTGTTTGTTAGTGTGTGAGTCTGAGAAGTTATTTCGAAAAGAAAACTGAAGCAGATGATAAAAAAAAAAGTTGTTGGTCTTTGGTTCGTTTTTGACGATTAGTTTCATAACTAAAGGTATCCAACTCATTAACCAGCCCATATGTGGACCGGTAAAGAATTTTGCCCACTTCTAATATTTGAACATCCAAACACTCTGAAACAGGCACACATCAAACTAGTTAATACATTAATTCAGTCAGTATTCATATTTCTGTAAATTGGGTCTTTTTTTACCCTACATGCTTCACAATCAGTGCCCCAATCGCGCTAATTTTGGACGTTATTACCAAAACAAAACCAGAACTATTCACGTTATTTCATATATTTAAAACTATGGCATAATGTCCGGAACGCATTCCAGAGAGGAGCTTGTGGGCGATTACACTAAACTTAGAAGAACTAAGCTAAAAAATAGGTGTGGATGGCGACTTCGTTTTATACTGTTTATTTGTTTGTTTTATATACTACTTAGAACAACGGATCAGCCTATGAACAGTGCATTATCACATAGGGCGCGCCCTATGTGGCATTGCACTGCGCCCGCCACCCTGAGACATAAAGATGAAAGTCTCTTCACAAGAACTCTTTCACAAAAAAGCTCTACTACTACTTACATACATACATACATACATAAACTCACGCCTGTTTCCCGGAGGGGTAGGCAGAGACCACGGATTTCCACTTGCTACGATCCTGACACACCTCTTTTGCTTCATTCACTCTCATCACATTCTTCATACATGCTCGTCGGTTAAGGGTACTCTTGACCTGGCCTTTTTCCAGAACGTGTCCGATCTGGTCTGAACGTATGTTCGCCGAGGTCTTCCCCTTCCCACTGTCCCATTCACGCTCGTCTTGTGTACCCGTTTCGTCAATCTACTGTCGTCCATCCTTTCTAAATGCCCAAACCATCTAAGCATACCTTTCTCAATCCTAGTCACTACGTCTTCTTTAATTTCACAACGCTCTCTTATCACACTATTCCTTATTCTATCTCTCAAAGTCACACCACACATACTTCTCAAAGCTCTCATCTCCACTGCATTTATTCTACTTTCATGTTTCTTCTGCCATACCCAACTTTCGCTTCCATACATTAGTGTCGGTACTAAAACCCCTCTATGCACGGCCAGTCGTGCCTTCTTGGACACATTCCGACTGCTCATAAAGGCGTGAAGTGCCCCATTCACTTGGTTTCCAGCATTTACTCTCCTTTCAATATCATCTTCATGCTTGCCGTCTCTTGTGAACAAAGTTCCCAAATATACAAACTTTTTTACTTGTTGCACTCTTTCTCCACCAATCAAATCATCAAATTTCGTCATTAGTTCATCTCTTTCAAAAACCATTATTTTCGTCTTACTTACGTTTACTTTCATTCCTTTCCTCTCAAAACATTTATGCGCAATTGTTACCATCTCTTGTAACTCATCCGCGGACGGCGCAAGTATTACTTGGTCGTCGGCGTAGAGAAGACATTTGACGAGTAACTCATTCATTCTTAACCCACATTCACTATCTTTCAAATCTCGCAAACAACTGTCCATGAATAGGTTAAACAGCCACGGTGACGCTACACATCCCTGTCTAACACCCTTTTCGATGTTAAACCATTCAGTGTATGACCCGTGTATTCTTACGCAAGCACTGGAATCCTCGTAGAGAGATTTCAGAGCTCGAATGAGGTTCCTGTCTACCCCATACATCGACAGTACCGACCATAGTTCATTCCTCATCACTTTATCGTAGGCCTTTTCCAAATCCACGAAAGCGCAATAGACTTTTTGACCCATAGCCAAAAATTTTTCGGTTATGCATCGCAAGGAAAAGACATGATCCGTACATCCCATACCCTTTCGAAATCCCGCTTGTACGTCCAATATTTTCTCATCGGTTTCTTTCACAACTCTTTCAATCAACACCTTTGCATACAGTTTGCCGACGATGCTGAGTAGGCTAATACCTCTGTAGTTCTTACAGTCTTGCTGTGAACCTTTTCCTTTGTAAAGAGGTACGATGACAGCTTTGCTCCAATCCCTTGGTACTTGACCGGTGTTCCAGCACAAATTGAAAAGGCGGTACAGCTGACTCGCTACGATACCATGTCCAGCCTTCAGCATCTCAACTGTTATCCTATCATACCCTGCAGACTTCCCTGATTTCATACTTCGCAATGCTTTCACGATTTCATCCATGCTTATACTACTTTCATTATGGTTATCGCTTACATTCATAACTGAGGTAAGTGCCTGTCGATCCTCTCTTTCAAACAAACTTTCAAAATACTCTTTCCATCTACTTAATACGCATTCTTCTCCTTTCACTATACTTCCATTCTGATCTCTGATCGAGTTCAGCTCAGAGCCTTGAGTTTTACCTCTAACTGAACGAACAGATTTCCAGAAAAACTTTATGTTCGTCCGAAAATCTTCAGATAACCTTTTATCAAACTCATCTTCCTGCGCATTCTTCTTTCTTTTAACCAATTCTTTCACTCTGCCTTTCAGTCTCTTAAACTCTTTCTTAGCTTCATCTACATCCGCATTCGTTGCCTTCTGCATTCTTTCGTTAGCTCTGACAGCTAGCCAATCCATCCACGCTTTCTTCTTCTCACTTACTACCTTCTGTACATCTTTATCCCACCACACATTTTTCACCTTTTTTCCTTTCCTCCTCTTAATCACCCCACATACTTCAATAGCAACACTCACTACTTCTTCTTTAAATGACTTCCACAATTCTTCAATCTCAGAAATGTCATCGAACCTATCAAACCTTTCAATCAACTTATTTTTATACTCATCTATCACTTCTTCCTCTTGCAAGTTTTCTACTTTTATTCTTTCTAAAACACTTGTAGGCTCACGCACCCGATGTCGCCATCCTTGAAACAGACCACTTATTCGGCTCATTACCAGGAAGTGGTCTGTATGAATGCTGGTCCCACGGTACACCCTAGTGTCTAAAACTTTCTTTCTGATTCTTTCATCCACTATAACAAAATCAATCATACTTTTTCTCACATTCTTCGCCTCTCGCGTATACATATGGATCCTTTTGTGGTTAAACATGGTGTTTGTCACACAAAGGTTCCATTCCAAACATAACTCAAGCAAACTTTTACCATTCTCATTTACCCTTTCGTCACCAAACATTCCTAGTACACTATCAAATCCATCCCGCTTTACCCCCACCCAACCATTAAAATCACCTAACATTATTAACCTTTCATTATCCTTGCATATTCTCAGAACATCTCTCAAACTCTCCCAAAACTTTTCTCTTTCTCCCTGTGCACGCTGAGACCCACCTGTACCGTTGTCAACAGGAGCATATACCCCTACGACAAAGATACGAGTGAGGCCGACTTTCATTCTTAACCAAAGCAATCTCGCATTTACACATTCAAACTCATTCATACACTCAGCCATTCGCGCGGAAAGTATAACACCAACTCCCTGGCAAGCTCTGGCGGTACTAGGTACTCCAGACCAATATGCCGTGTAGGGTCCGTGCTTGGTGGTGTCACAGCCTTTCCGCTTCGTCTCGTTTACACATAGAACATCAATCTTTCTTTCATCCATCATCTGACACACCTCATTCAACTTTTCTTCCATTCCTCCTCCAACATTCAACGTAGCGAAACGGCACTCCGTAGACCGCTTTTCGCCCCCGCGGGAAACGAGACGTGACGGGTGGCGGACCGCGTCGCCGCCATGCGGATGATTACTACTATTTACAATACTTACAATATTAAGTATTGAAGTACTAAAATAAGAAACAAGCATAGATGTACTGAGTTCTGTATACCTTTAGAGATTTAGCAGTTTGACTGACAGTCAATTTAGGTGCCACTGGTTTAACAAATTCATCGCTTTCTTCCTCAGATGGATGATAGTCTTCATCCTGCAATATACACCAGTGTTTATTCAGTTATTGTATCATGTTTAACAATAGCATAAAGAGACCATAAAGGCGGATTTAAATTGAGTTAGGGAATTCAAGACAAGGCTGTATTCTAGCTGTATATTTCGAATTTGGCTGACGACTAGCATCCTCGGTAAGTTCCGTAACTGACTTAATGTAAATACGCCTTAACAAAATAAGTATAGAACATTTTGCAGGATTTTCAAGGCTTTTATTCTACTACAGATAAGTTTTAATTTACACTTGCGTGTTCTGTCTTATGCATGCAAGACATTTCCATCCAACACATAGATTGTTAGAGCAAGAAGATATTAAATGAAATATCAAACACAAATAAATGTTATTCTTACCACTTTAGGGCTTTTCCTAGGCCGCCCACGTTTCTTGGTCTCTGATTGGGGTGTTTGGATAGGCACAAGTTGATCTTCAGCCTTCAATTCCATCTGGAAATGTATCAATATCAAATTTTGTGGTAAAATCCAGTTACCATACCATGCTGTACAACTGTCCATAAATCCAAGCATGTGTTTGTATCTTGGTTATGAGAGGATGTTTAGTGGCAATAGATCTACTTACCTCGGATCATGACTCAGTTAGCTGTGTAAGTAATCTTAAATATAAATAAATAATATAAATTTAAATATAAAATAAATTTATAACATATCATAAATTTTTAACTTAATTTTGGATCAAATTGTGCAAAGTTGGTTAGAATCGACTTCCAAGATTTAATTTGAAGCGGGTTTCATTGTTAGACAGGGCTTGCATAAAACCAAACCATATTCAGGAGCAAAGGTAAGGGTTGATCTCAGCAACAGACCCTTTCCCCGGTCTCAGTAAATAAATAAGTAAATAAGTAAGTAAATAAATTTTAAAACATACGTGTATGTTTTAAAATTTATTTTCGACGGTCTCTATGGCTCGGCGGGCGAGTGGCCCACTGAGATGTGAGAAACTGTGGGACAAATCTTTGTATGATCTGTAGATATTTGTTCCGGGTCAACCTCAGACCGGGGGAAAAAGGTATATGGTCTATGTATATACATAGACCATAAACCTTTTTCCCCGAAGGAGTAGGCTGAACCAAATGGGCCTGTTTTCAGCATGTAGCCACATTCAAGGGACAGATAAAATAAAAAATGCATAGCAATTATTTCACAAGTTTTTGAACAAAAACCCAACAACTTACAACTTTGGCGTGTGCAAACTTAGACAGCGCCTGCACATTGGCTCCAGCAGTGATCCAAGCTGTCCTCTGAGCCTCCGCCATGCGACACCACTGCTGGTACAGCTTCCAGCTGTTGTCTGTACTGATGGACCCGTCTCTCGCTGATGAGCACTTCCATAAAAGGAATGCCCATACTTGTGCCTTGTTTTCATTCTGAAAACAGTTACAGTTACTTACAGTTAGTACGGAATGCACTCAAATTTTAGTGTATAATCCGCGTGATATCAGAATGTGATGGAACCTTGTCAAAGCAAATACAAAGTTACAGTTATCAAGCGAAGTAGTGTTAGCACAGAAGTACTGCACAAATCACCCCAATGTCTCAGGCCAATATTTGACATTGACTATCGTATTGCTAGCGTCCCGAGAATGTTAATTATTTGTGCTTACCACTGATAAAGTTATCATCTTGCGAGCATCATCACGAGTTTGCCGACCCTACTGCTACAAGGCAGACTGCGCTTGTCTCAGTTCCAAAAGGTTGCATCCCATTCTAATAGCGCGCGGACTATACCATAGAAACTTATAAACTCTTGCATTGCTTGTCCAGTAAAGCCAGTACTTGGTGGTGTAACTGATCAAGTGAGCTACATTTTTTTTATCCTTTTCCGAGGATTATATAAATTATTGATACATACATTCTATGAGGTTTAAAATCTACTTGTAGTAGTTTTTAGTAATAAATTATATTATAGCTTTGGTATATAATTATTGATATCTGATACTCACACTATCTCTGACCGGTGATTTGCCAGTACAATTGTTGGCTTCCTTGTGTTCTGTAAATTCTTCAACATAATGGAATGCTGAATGACACTGACCACAGACCAGCACATCTAAGGTAGCCATTTGCTCATGAGCCTCTGGAAAACAAATAAAAAACACATTGTCTATGTTAAAATTCTCTCATTGGACGAACATTTTAAAGGTTACTGGAAGCCGGTGGATTGATGTAGCTCAAGACCATAAATCAACCACTATAAGAGATATGTTTACCTTTTAATGCAGTGGGGTTTTTAGCAACTTCTTCTGGATTTCCAACTGCAACATCCTCGGATGCAGCCTCCCCTTCCTCTATAGATGTCATCTTGTGTTTATATCAGTTCCTGATTTATATTCAAAGAAACCATGAAGCTACAAGATTTCCCCTGCAAAAAGGTACCCCCTAATCACTACAATTTGTTTGTCACATTCACATTGTTGTGGTTAATTCATGAATAAGCGTTAAGTCAGTGACCAGGTTCAAAATATACATGCTATAAATTATTGTGAGTATTGTGTAACTATTCAAATAGTAGATTTTGGGTGTTCAAATCAAGTTCAAATAGTAACACTCAAAGATAAATCTTTGGTGGCCCTGAACAGGGCCTTGCAAGCGACGGTGACTGTTCCAGTGGGTGAAAGGACTGAATGCGCCTCGAAGAGGCTCATGTCATGCACAAATTACTACGCTAGCATACAGGCCGGGCGTTCCCGCCAAATCACTCAAAGAAGGCCAAACAGAGTCAAATAGTAATTCTTCTGGGAGGAATGTTATACAAATAGAAGATTGATGTTACCTGTTTACATTCTAATTGTATAGCAAAGTATTCGATGCACAAAGTAAACAAAAACAACTTAAAAATTTAAATTTCCATCCCGTGACACAAATCGAAGCTCGTTCGATTACATCGTTGATTCGACGCGATAAAATTAGACGCTTGCTTCTTCATTGTACAAACTAACACGTTTTTTACAAATAGATTAATTTACACATGCACCAGTGGTCATTTTAGTGTCACTTACCAAAACAAAGTATTTTTTTGGAAATATTAAACTTTTGCAGAATGTAACGCAAAACAAATCACTTCATCAAGAATCGAATAAATAATGAGAGAAAAACCGCTTGGCCGACACGCTACATGTGCCACCTAGTGGAACACCGACAATCTATGTTCTCGTTGAACTTCCTCGTAATGCTAAGCCAATCGCATGGCAGATATTGCTTTATTCAACCAATTAAAAAGTTTAACGTATTTGAAATGCCATAACAAACTTAGTGATTCATAGTTGACGAATTATTTGGCCGACATTGCTGCTTGGCCGTCACATTATGCCGACATGATAAATATTATTTTTACCCGACTACGACGAAGCAAAAAGTAGGGGTATGATTTTTACATGTATGTATGTTGGTATGTATGTATTTTCGTCTGTTCCTTCATAACTTATAAACTACTTATCACAATTTGACAAATGATGTAGGTATCGTTGGATGGAAGCGTCTTCATCGTCCTCTAGTTTTAAGCTATGTGACGTCACATTAAATTGAATATGAAGTAATTTAGAGGATATAGTAATTAAACAAAAATAGGCCGTGTTGGGTATCACGAAGGGGCTTATTTAGCATCTTGCAAAAATATTAATATTGTTAGCTGTTGCTTGCGGCTTTGCTTGCATGCACCAGATAATTGGAATAATTTCTAAAATCACGCCTTACTCCAAACCTATCCAAAATAATAAAATAATAAATCATTTATTTGCACCATTTACATAAAGTGAAGATCTTACAAATATACAAATAACTAAAATATGTATGTAGCTTATTACATTTACAAGTACCTAGTAGGTACCTTGGCCTCCACAGTCCACACTAGGATTCCCTGTGCTGTGGAGACCAAGGTACCTAATGAATGAAATAGGTACCTATTTAATTAACTAGCAACCCGCCCCAGCATCGAACGGGTGTAATTTAATATATGTTGTGTTAAATGTGAAGTTTCCCGTCCCACCCGTGCGAAGCTGGGGCGAACCGCGAACAGTTAGAAAAAATATCTAACTGATGGTGAAAACCGCATCAAATTCCGTTGAGTGGTTTATGAGGAATTAGCGGATACAGAGACAAACGCGGAAACGCTAGAGAGTAATAGTGTTCTGTGCGCGAAAAGCGTCTTTGTTTTATACTGTGTGTTAGGGATACTACCTATTTATTTCAAGGAAATACAGAGTAATACTTATCTATATATAACAAATTTCTCTATGATACTGATGTACCTAATTTAAATAAAAAATAAGTTCAAAAACGAATACCAGATTAGTGAAAACTCACGCTCTAAAATGTGAAACAAGAAAATATTATCATGGTGGTAGGTCCTCGGCACGTGTGCTAGCACTAATTTTTTTAGTCGTGCTAGCACGGTGTACACCGCATTCACTGTGCCGGTCGCGGGTCGTGTTTGATAGATAGATAGATAGGTTAACTCTTTATTGTACTTAGGGTTTATAACACACAGAAATACCTACTAAACTTAAAAAAAATATGCATAATGGGCGGTCATATCGCTTATAGCGATTTCTTCCAGACAACCGTAGGATGGAGAGGACTAAGGAAGAGTGGGTCCACGGTCTAAACCTATTGTAGTTTTTGAATGAGTCAATAACAAGAAGCTTGAATGTTGGTAGTTTAGCTTCATGGTCACTTGACACTTGTTAACTCTTTTATCTACCCTAAAAAAAAGAATACAATACTTTTTTACAGTATTTAAAGCGGGCCGACTCTTCCCGCCATTTTCGAAAAGAGACGTTGTCTACTTTTATATAATTTCTTTTCCTAGTGTTTTCTTGAGTAATTTTTTTGTTATTTTGGTGGCATTTTAACTAATGTAGCTCATTTAAAAAGCACAAGTGTAGTGAAATGAAATATAAGTGAATTGCGTGACTTTTGAAATTGGTGGAAATTGTCTACCAAAGTTTTAGTAAAATTGGCCACCGTTTTACTAAAACATGACTCGACTGTGACTTTGACGACTTGGAAGGAGTGTAACGTAGCAAAATATATTGAAAATACAATGTAGTGAAAATACCATAGATTTAGTTTATGTACTAGATCTACAATCAGAGATCGAAGATGGAACAAAAAAAAATATGTGCACGTGTTGGTGAAAGTCTATGTGCGAGTTAAAAATAGTGTTGTCCTCGACCAACACTTTTACATTGTCGATAGAATTCATCATCCGTCCGTGAGGTGTATGGTAGATAAATACATCTAAATGCAGATTAAGTCTTGGCAGATTTGACGTCATAAAGATAATTTCTTATTCCAATTTTGAATACAGTTAATCTTAGAGTTTCCCTTTTAAATTTAAACTTAAAATGTTTGCTGCATATACCTAGTGGAGTTCTTATTTGAGTCCGTCCCACTCTTCTTATAACCGATAACCATTTTTCTCGTAGCAAAGGATTACTTGGAAATCTGAAAGCACAAAAACATTTTATATCAGCCGTGCTACGCCCATATAATTTTTCACTCTGTTACTTTATCCATAGACAATTTGTTACCCCAAAGTTTATTATTTTTCAAGTATAAACCACGCTTTATGGATAACATTAAATTTAAATGTTACCCAAAAATTCCGTTCCAGTGGGACTCGAACCCGCACCCTCGCCTGTCATCGGCGATGCCTTAAACAATTTAGCCATAGACGAGCTATGACGCTGGAGACGAAATTTGTGGGCACTATCAACTCGGCTATAGCGCCAAGTTGATAGTGCTGTATCTACAGGTGTTTCATTGGAAACCTTCTGTTCAAAGTTCTAAAGTAAAGGCATCGCTGATCACAGGCGAGGGTGCAGGTTCGAGTCCCGCTGGAACGGAATTTTATTTAAATTAATAATTTTATTTTAATAGAATTTAAATTTAATTTGTTACCTATTATTTTATTAAGCAGAAATAAACAATATTTATTTATAAAAAATAAAAAATAAATATACCCTTTCGGGAAAAAGGCGTGTGTACAACAACGTAAATATTTACTCCAAAATATCTACTACACAAACTGCAATAAAAACACCCGTGGTGCTTTAAAGTTACCTTTTCAATAGTCAATACAAAAACACACACCTCAATGTCCACCTGGTTATTATAGTTTTTTTTTAAAACGGTGAAATGTTAACAGAGCACACATATTTACTCCAAACAAAGTAAACCTCCATTCTAGGATGGACAAAAATATAATTTATAGGTAGGTATAGTGCGCGTCATGTAAAAAGTAGTAAACTATGTAGGCACTCATTGAATGCATAGGTATACATCTCTTAAATAAGTAGAAAAGTAAGTAATCTCTTAAAACGAACGCTGGAACGCCTGAAGAAGCTTGACCGCCAGCGTTCTTTTTACATGATGCGCATTATACTACGATATAGACTGCAACAGGACTATCGATATTTCTGACGTCATCACTTGGTCAAGCCCTATCGTAATCAAACATTTTTATATTTTACATAAAATATTGTTTATTTCTAGGTGCAGCAACGAAATATTATTAAAAAATATAAGGGAAAGTCCTAATCTACGAATGAAACTGGTTTTTATGCCATTTACTAAAGCAGAATTGATAAAATAAGCAATACAATCGAACTACCAATAATCTCTTATTTACCTGTGAAACGTGTATTTTCCCGGGTAATTACGTCTTGTATATTCACAGTCACAAACTGAGCATGACACCATTGTCATACAAAGTAATATTTGTTATTTAATAGTAAGATTACTAAAAAAAATACGAAATTAGTTAAACTGCACAAGAGACCGTCCGGTATGGGCATGTACTCAAGCAAAACATGTCATATTCAATACATTGTTGCTGTCACTTTTCTTCTTGCACGGGGTACATTTAAAAATGACTTCTCTCTCCCACGCTTCGTTTGTCTATTTAGCGTAGCGAAAAAATTTTACGTCTATGGAAAATACAGATACTTACTTGAAAATGGCAAATGCAAAAGCCGTGCGGCGCCAAATATAAAGAAAAAAAAAAAAAAAAGCGGGCCGATGACAATAGGATGATGAAACTACTACTATCTCATTCGCTCAAATACAGATGCTCGTATCTTGTTACTTTGTCTAAACATGATTATGCTTCAAGTACAAATCATTTTGTGCGACAAACGGCAAACATAACATTAGTACTTAATACAAGCAAGCAAGCAAGTAAGAACTGCTTGCTTGCCTGGGTGCAATGCAAGCAATCAATCAAGCGTCGTTCCGTTCCGTTCGTTTTTGTTCGTGTCGTGTGCCGTGCCGTGTGGTTTGTCGTTTTGAGACGCTTTTATTCGCGCCGTCTCGACACGATATATTTTCCTTGTATTTCTACAAAAATAGCGATAAAATACAGTAAGTATGCCAGACCTAAGTGATAAAACAATTTTCCTATCTGTGAAGTGTTAATTTAGAGCACAACTTTCAGATTATGTCGGGAATAGCAAGTGCACGTTTGGCTGAAGAAAGAAAAGCTTGGCGCAAGGACCACCCTTTTGTAAGTGCTCGAGTGGTTTTTTGTGATTTTACGATTTGTTGGCTTGTTTCCATATGTGTTCATTACCTTTCAGGGCTTCGTTGCCAGACCTATGAAGAATCCTGATGGGTCCTTGAATTTGATGACATGGGAGTGCGCTATTCCCGGAAAAAAGGGGGTAAGTGGTAGCAATAGTTGAATAAAGAATACAACAAATTAAAATTACAGTTGCTGCACTATGACATTAAAGATTGTTGTAAAAGTAATTTGTATATTGACAAGTATTGTGTATTTGACGACCTCTGTGGCGCGGCTGACGATGGTTCGCCTGCGACGCAGGAGGTTGCGGGTTCGATTCCCGCCTCGGAACAAATAATTTGTGCGTTCTGCAGATATTTGTTCAGGGTGTTCTGGGTGTTTTCTATGCATAATAAAAATATCTATCTATGTAATGTATTATATTAAGTATATCAGTTATCTAGTACCCATAACACAAGCTCTGGCTTAGCTTGGGGCTAGATAATGTTGTGTGAACTGTCCAGCATTATTTATTTATTTATTTATTTATATTTGTTGATATAGCTTCAAATCCTATATGAGTTTTTTTTTTTCAGACTCCTTGGGAGGGTGGTTTATATAAGCTGCGTATGATCTTCAAAGACGACTACCCCTCAAGCCCTCCAAAATGCAAGTTTGAACCTCCACTCTTCCACCCAAATGTATACCCATCAGGCACAGTATGTCTGTCACTGCTTGACGAGGAGAAAGATTGGCGCCCCGCGATTACAATCAAACAAATCCTACTCGGCATTCAAGATCTGCTCAATGAGCCAAATGTCAAAGATCCTGCACAAGCTGAAGCATACACAATCTACTGGTAAGTTTAAAAATGATTATAATTGTGTTGTCCCTAGTTTTTCAGAATTAATAAATGTCCTTGTTTTGGTGTCATACTTCTGGTTGAGTCTCACTTTGTCAAAGACCAACCAATTTTCATACTCAAATCTCCATCCTCTTACTGTTTTATATCTTGTTGACATTGGAATTGGCAAAATTGTGGAAAAAGCCACAGAAGACACAAACAAAAAAAAAAGAAGAATTATCATCTTATCACTAGAGACTCGTCCCGTCTTTGCACGGGTAGATTCAGGATGAAAAACGCCCCCCCCCTCCTATCCCCCCCTGGTAGCCTATGTCACTCAGGGTTAATGTAGCTTTCCAATGATGAAAGAATTTTTGAAATTGGCACAGTAGTTTTTGAGTATTTGTAATATTCTTCAAAGGTCATCCATTTTACCATACTAACGAGTACATGGGTGTTCATTTTCCGATTTGCATGCGCAATAGGAGGTACCTAGGTAAAAGTATCTAGGTACTGTAAGTTTCTATGTCAACGTTAGATATTTTCATGTTATATTTTTTGTGTCGTTGTGTGATTTTTATTTATATTCTTATTGAATATTCTTTAATTGTGTGTTAATTGTGTATATTAAGTGTTGACATGCCAATGTTATGTAATATAACGACATGGTGAAATAAAAAGAATATCTTTCTGAGTTTATTCATTACAAACATACACACAAAAATATAAATCTTTCCTCTTTATAATATTAGTTTTATTTTATTTATCTTGGTGCTTTGATCTTCTGTTGTAGGCTTTTACATAGTGACATTTCGTTTCTTTGCAGCCAAAATAGACTAGAATATGACAAGAGAGTCCGTGCACAGGCGCGTGCCATGGCTGCCGCAGAGTGAAGAAAATATTCCATAGTTAGAATGTTATTTACAGCCACATTTCATTATGGTAACAGAACTGGTACAACCCTCAATTACTGGTATTGTGTTGAATGTCCTGAATGTAATTAATTACATCATTAATATCTTAGCATAATGTGATATTTCCATCACCCATGATGCAATGTGGCTGGACACAAGTAGCTCTAAGAATAATTGAACTAATCACTGAAACTCTCTTTTCAGTGATTAATTCAGTTTTTAAAATAATTTCTATAATATTGGGACAACAATTTCAAATATACATCAAGGCCATTTTGTTCGCTAGCTGATTACTTTTTATTAGAACTTAATGTAACTTTAAGATTTAATTTATTTGTGAAATATCAGCATTTGTGATACAGTATTTGGGATTCTAAACAAAAGGCTAGAATACCAACACATGCTTCAAAATTGTCAGCTGTGTACAATCTCAATATTTTCAAATATGCATTGTATTTGTATGAGATCTTATTAGCTACATTATACTCTTAAAATATTTTTGTAACTCTTAAGTTAGTAGTATCGAACAATACATTTTGCAAAGTATTCATGTGTTTGTTTTATTGTTAGGATTGAATGTTTCTCAATGTTACTTCATGTTCTATGTTAGTAGTAGAGCTTTTAGTGAAAGAGTTTGTCCGGGCGAGTAGTACTGCCACAAAGCTGTAAGTAGTGCTCACATTGCTGTGTTCAGGTATAGAGGGCTGGTGAAATTACATGAATGAATGAATGAATGAAAATACTTTATTGCACACCTTACAAACTAATTAAAATCACAACAATTAAACAAAAAACTAAATGTACAATGGGTCTATTTTATCTTTAAATTCATCTTTATGTCTCAGGGTGGGAGGCATAGTGTATTGCCACATAGGTCGCGTTCTAGGTGGACGTGACCTGTGAGGTAATGCCACAGATTACTTAATAGTTACTTCGTAAGTAATGCATTGTTCTAGGCAAGAGGTTACTGCTCTGCATAACATCAGGTGAGTAGTTCTTGTTTGAACCCGAATCTGTCCCCATTCGGGGACAGTCAGGAATTGACGATTCTTGTCTGTCCATCTGCCATTTTTCATTTTTATTTTGTTTTGACATAGGTATTTTCAAGATGCCTGCATAACATCTGAGAGACAGAACTCTCAAGCTCAGCTTTGTATCAACCTACATAACATTGAGGAACATTGTTCTGTGATCTGATCAATAATGTGAGATGTGACTTCTGCAACTCCTGCGTGCTCGAGCTGAGCAAGAAGAGAAGCAAGCAAGCCAGCATGAGGAGCATGGGCCAACAAGATCAAGTAGGGCGGGACATGGACATTGAAAAGCCGGACATAGCGGAAAACGAGGTGAAGGTTTAAAAAAAAATGTACCTATAATAAATAAACTAAATAAAAAAAACGTTTTCACATAATAGGTACTCATGTGGCTAGTGTGTGACTCATGGCCAATGACAGAGGATTTAAATATGGCCAATGACTAGAGAATCCTATGGACTTGACAAACCTACAGAAAAAACGTGTATACATAAACTGCATGAGAAACTAATATGGCGGATTGTTATAGTGCTGGCCTTATAGCAATTGATATTTTGTTATCGATAAAGCTATAAAAATATAAAAGTACATGTCTTCGCGCTTAGGGAGTAGGTAGACATAACGTAGGGTCAATGAGGGCTTTTCTTTACCAAATAATAATAAAAAAGTAATTCGATTTGGCTCGATAGATAGCGCTGACTCAAGTATACTTGTCAAAATAACAAATGCCTTGTCTGTGCTTTTGTGTGAATACCACGAAAATATATCTAAATTTTGTTGACGTTGACATTTCACTTTATTTTGACAGAACTACTTTAGCTTGTACAGAGCTGGCGCCATCTATTTTCAAGGCTAATAAACATGATGTGAAACGTCACGTGTTTTCTAGCACGCCACGCCACACCCCGACACAATTATATGAACCTAGCTTTAGGGAGAAGGTAGACAGAACGTAGGGCCAATTATCGCCAGCTCACGGCCCACCCGATGTAAAGTGGTCACCGTCGCTTACGGCAACACCAGGGGCATTGTCGATGCGCTGCCCACCCCGCAGGAACCCATGAACGTCTTTTTTTTGAAGCGACACATGTCGCTACTAAGCGGGAAAACCTCAGATGGAAGCTCATTCCATAGTTTGTAGGTATGGGGAAGAAACGATCTCGAGAAACGAGTCGTACGAGAAACCCAGGGCTCCATGATGTGTGGATGCGCGAAGAAGAAGAAGAAGAGCGATGGCAAAAAGCCGAAGCGGGGACGAGATCGAAAAGCCGATGATTCTAAGAGCTCTTTTCCTCAGATCCCCCCGTGTCATAGATGGGAACAGCACTCAACGTGCGGCTCAAATTGTGCTTTGTAAAGCAACAGCCGCCGACTCTGCGTAAAAAACTGCTTAGCACGATTGATATAATTTTTGAATTCCACACTACACGCACAATATTCATTTACAGTCACAGGCCCCACTGTGTTACGGGTATTTGAATTTACATTAACCATGGCACCAACTTCCAGACTGGTAGCCGAATGTTATTTGCGAACGCTCGCAACAATAATGATCACACAGCGGGAATTGAACCCGCACTCTACGTGTTTCAACCAGTCGCTTGCTTCGCTAGAAGGGTATCATGAACTAGTTCACTTTTCCAAAAAAATATCAATACATAAAATATCGTTATTTTTCATGTTTTTTCAATCTCTAGCTGTCATAACAACAAGCGCTAAACATGGCCGCCTGGCCGCAAGTGGGCATAAGCGTGACGTCCCAACGTGCCAAGTCCATTGGTTTCTTTAGTCATTGCTCATGGCTTGCTCATGCTCATGGCCGTATTTAGATAAAGACACAGAATAAATAATGTACCTATTGGTATGGGTAGGTTAGGTTAGGTTTTCCCGTGGTCTGGCAAACATGGCGCGAGAGGAACACCGGAGTAATTTTAGTCTGGTATTCTGCCCTTTTCAGGGCGGTGAGTCCGACATAATTCAGGTCCTCCCCGGACCGGTTTATTCGTAAATGAATTTTATACTCTGAAGAAAAAAAAAAAAAAAAAAATTTAGGTTCCAGTGGGGGGGGTGCACTGCGCAGCCGTGGTCACCACGCCGCCGTGCCTGTGCAGCCTGTAGCCCTTCCAGAGGGGGGTGCACTGCGCAGCCGTGGTCACCACGCCATGCCTGTGCAGCCTGTAGCCCTTCCATGTGAAGATGATGAATGATTGATTGAGATGGCGGCTAAGGCTGCCCAGAATGAGAGGGATTACTAATATCGCCAGTCGGATCGCGGAAGGATTTTGTTCCCGTGGTCTGGCAAACATGGCGCGAGCGGAACACCGGATTAATTTGAGTCTGGTATTCTGCCCTTTTCAGGGCGGTGAGTCCGACATAACTCCGGTCCTCCCCGGACCGGTAAATGAATGTTGTAATCTGAAGACAAAAAAAAAAAGGTTAGGTTAGGTTACCTACACTGAAAAATAATACCTATAAAAAAGCATTCCGCGCTGAACAAGTGATCGCTGAACGCGATGAAATAAGATGATTTGGGTGTAAAAGGATTGCGCTTAGTCAGTTTCGCTGCAAGGTCTGCAAGTAAGCGAAAGCGCATGATTACTTTACTACCATCTTCCTATTTCTTGCCTCAGTTTGTAATGCGGAATGCATTGTCCGTTCTTTTTATAAAAGGTATTTTTTTTTCTATGTTCATCTGCGAACTGTTTCAACTTTGTTTATGTGTGTTTTCGAAAAGAGTTTTTTTAGGTGAAATGACCGGGCACCTGTATTAGCGGCATGGGCTTACGATTTACCTATAACTTCTAGTGATGAGTCCCTCACTCGTGAGGTACCTCGTTTGAGGTCCTCAAAATTTAAAATGAGGGAGTTACTCGTTTTTCAACTTTGAGGCAACTCATTCGAGTTCTGACTGAGTTTTGTCTGATGCAAATTATGCAAAACTGCTAAACGAGTCAACTTATGAATGAGAGTTATTGACTCGCAACAACTCCCAACGCCAATAGTTTGTCTATGAGTAGTTTGAGGTTTGAGGCTTGATTTGATGTGATGTGGGTGAACGTAACATGGAGGAACAAGTAAACTTATTATGGGATTTTTCAAACAGCCATTTTTGAAAGAAACATTTTTATTTTGAAAACTAAAATTTATAAAGGTTTTTGCTTTGGCACCTTTGAGCGTATTAGCGCCCCAGTAAGGGTATTATTTTGTGGCGCTGACCCTACATCACGCATATTGCACATTACATTACATTACCGACGACCTCTGTGGCGCGGCGGGCAAAGCTTCGCCTGCGTCGAAGGCAGGTTGCGGGTTCGATTCCCGCCTCGGATCAAATATTTGTGCGATCTGTAAATATTTGTTCAGGGTGTTCTGTGTATTTTCAATGTATGTATAATAAAAAATATATGTATATCTATGTAATTTATTTTATGAAGTAGTATATCAGTTATCTAGTACCCATAACACAAGCTCTGCTTAGCGAAATAATAATAAGATAATGATATGCAAGATAATGTTGTGTCACGTCAAGCATTAAGTTTATTTTTTTATTTATTACATCAATCATGCACATACATAAAGAGCGACCGTGAGTGGCCGCGAAATAACTTCGAATAAAAATCACGGAATATACCTACGTATGTATAGTAGGTACAAGGTAGGTAGGCACAGAACGGCCTCTCTCCGCCCCGTGACATCCGCGTCCCTGCAGCACACCTCGCAGAAATATGAATCGCCATGTGCCGCGTACGCACGCACACGGTTTAGTGCAAAAATGGTGAAAAGCTGAGCTATTTTTGTATAAATTACGGGTCTATCAACCATCATCAAGCAAACGATAAAACACTTTATCAGGTTTCCATCTAGTGAATACTGGTAAAAAATACTAGGTAGGTAATGTACCTACCTAATCTAAATCTAACCTCAGATCACAGAAACCATAAAAGTTTTGTCGATCATTGAAGGAATAATCGAATAAAGTCTAGCGCATAAGGTTGAGCTGAGTTATTAGGTACTTCATTTATTTCACGCATAATAATAATGGCTCGATCGCATCATTTAGTAGGTACGCAATATTTTCTAAGTGTCAAGTGTCATCCAATATGTACCTATTGTAAAAAAAAACTTTTAGGTATTAATGTTTCTAAAGTAGTTAAGTAGCAAGTACCTACATATCAAATAGGTAGTACCTACCTGCCTAATTTACGAAGACTAGGCACCTACGTCTTACTTCCTAAGTAGGTAGTTAGGTAAGTAGGTATTTCTTCTTATCCTGTCGATGCTTAGTTAAAAGGTAGCCACCTCAATCACTTAGGTAGGTAAGGTACATACTTACAAACACATTTGGTGCGTGTATAAAAGTCATGTGTTTACTGTTTAGTAGTAGGTAAATAAAAAAAATACATTGACAATATAAAAATCGGACCTAACAGACCGGAAGCGGCCGGGGAAAGGCTAACGTAAAAATGATAGAGAGCGCGTGAGAGTTGTAAATAAAAGCTTCATTTGAGTTTTAGCACGCTCGGATCGGACGGTGGGGCGACGAGTACTTGTGTGTTGTGCAAACTAACTCAATTTTACTCCCTCCCTCATCCAACGAAACGGTAACGCGCCACCCCGGACGCTCGTCTCGTTCGCGCTCACGCCTCACTCGCTAGACGGTACTCTATCACAATCACCGCATCAACTCACCTCAAATGAGGGGCCTCAAAAGTACCTCGCGATGCAGAATGAGGTACTCCCTCATCCTCATTTAAAATAGACGAGTTACCCAACGCTAATAACTTCATGGCGTTAGGAGTAGACGACTTTCATCTTCTTTTCTTCTTTTAATGGCTTCTGTGGAATACTGTACTCCAAACAATTTCACTTGTTCCAAATATTAGACAGTAACATTGGCATTTGCAAAATTGAGAAAGTTGCTACCTAAGAAGAAGAAGCAGAAGTGACCAGAACTAAAGTTGTTTGTTTTGTTCTGTCTGCCGTCTGGCTGGTTTTTAACAAATCAAAAATACCCCAATTAAATAATAATGTGTACCTATTTTGTAGTGGAAAGCAGTTAAGTAAATAGAAGTTATACATAACCGCTGAAATAATGGCTGACGACGAGCAAGATCCAAAGGAGTACCGCTGGGAGACAGGTTATGAAAAAACTTGGTAATACATTTGTATATAAAATATAAAATAAATTTATTTTATAACTAATAAACCTACTACAATTACGTTCAAGTCCGTTCAACACTCTTAAAGTACTCAGCATTTTTAGAGTTTCTAACCTTAAAAATGTGTAATTAAATGTTGATTGCCTTAACGCAGGGAGGCTATAAAAGAAGACGAAGATGGCTTGGTGGAAGGGCTGGTGGCAGAGTTCGCGCAGAAGGCTGCTCGAAAGGCCGCGGCGCGCCGACAGGGGCCAGTCCGGCTCGGGATGATGAGGCATTTACTTGTGGCTATTGACTGCTCTGAGGCTATGAATTCCCAAGATTTGAAACCTTCACGGTTCCTTTGTACACTAAAGGTTCGTAGTCATTGAGATAAATAGCATAGCACCACCGCTTATCAACAGGTTATATGCTGCATGACCGGCTATAATGGGGGAAGAACTGTTCAGTCTGGATCCCAAAAGTGAAGAATCTATCCACCCATCCAACTTTAGCTCATCAACTGATTGTGGATATAAAAGATAAATTAAAAATGCATTTGCCTAAGAATATACCCCTCCGTCTTGTCCCGTGGATGTCGTAAAACCCGACTAAGAGATTACCCAGACTTATTGATAATATTCGTTGGTATAAGATTTGTCCTAGCTGCTAGCTTATTATGGAATGTGTTATTACTGGAAAAAGGCGTTAGCCAGGTCAGACATGGGATGCAATGGCGGCGATGAGCTCACCACTTGTCATGTCTATTTCCAACGATGGTGCAACCTATTGTGAAAAGATGCCCATTGAGGCTCTGCCTACCCCTTCGGGGAAAAAGGCGTGTGTCTATGTATGTATGTAAAAATGCATATTTGTAGATAGAGCTAAATGCTTTACTGATCTAAATGACCAGCAACTACAAAGAAATTGCCAATTCATTGACGAATCAAGCCAAAGGTCCCCATTGGCCCCATTGATTCAATGGTGTTGCATTTATAGGAATTTCAATAATTTTTGGTTTCAGCTCTTTGAAAAGTTTATTGAGGAGTTCTTTGATCAGAATCCATTGAGTCAGCTCGGTATAATAACTATGAAGAACAAGAGAGCCGAAAGACTGACAGAACTCTCTGGTAATGTCCGAAAACATATTAAGGCAATTCAAGGGTAAGTGTAGTCAATTAAATACATGCTGAGTATTATCATTGTCAATAGCAACGTTCATAGAAAGGAATATACAGTATACCAAAGTAGCTAGCTATTAATTCATTAGAATATAAATTTAGCTACTTAAAAGCTTCGAATATACAAGGTGTCCTGGAATCTTTGATATTAAAGATGTCTGATTCTGATTTCATTTACTGAATTTTTAAAAGAAAATTTCTAGATTTTGTCTCAAAAAACACCCTGTTACATTCTGTTGTTCAATAAAGCTTTTTTTTTTTCTATTTCTATTTTAACAGTCTCGCAAACATGGCTTTAAGTGGGGAGCCTTCGTTGCAAAACACCCTGGAAAGTGCGGGCAGGGTCCTCAGGCCTCTGCCGGCCCATTCTTCCCGGGAACTCCTCATTCTCTTCGCATCACTGACTACTTGTGATCCTAGCGATATTAATACTACTATACAGGTAAAAAGGATTTTGGTACTTTTACTTAGTTTCCAATTGAGGGTATAGAATTTATGAATAGAGAATACAGAATTTATGATTTTTTATGGTCTTGAAATGTTACATTTTGCGCCTGTAATTTAAGTCTATTGTTTGTTAGTTTTCAAAATCCTTGGTTAGGTTGACATACCTTATCTTTGTTGAATCTGGCAAAACAGGAATAAACCAAGAGTTTATATGGCTTTATTTTATACAAGTCTTAAACGAGTCCAGAACAAAGTACCAGTTCGCGACTTAATCTTTATGACTGTTAGGTACATTGAGGAGTTAGGAATGCAGTGAATCTGAAATGAGACGAATTCGGATTTCGGATTTTCGAAGATAAGAAGATGACGAGTCCAGAACATATACACAGATACACAAAGCCCTTCACTGTATATTATAGATTTGTTATTTGTACTGTACTGCATACAATTACCTGATTTCAATGATTGTTATTAATTTTTATTTGATTTGTGTAATAAACATTCCTATGGGCGAGAACAGCCACTTAACATCTAGTAATATATTTTCAGGCGTTAAAAACAGATGGAATCAGATGTTCTGTCATTGGACTAGCAGCAGAAGTCAGAATCTGCAAGAAGTTGTGCAAGGACACTGGAGGAGATTATGGAGTAAGTACAAAAACACTCCCGCCAGCGTCACCGCTCCCGCCCCCGCTACCGCACCGGCAATCGCTTTCGCCACCGCTCTTCGCGTTCTGTGAGCTAGATGCTGAATTCAGGTCTGCAACAAAACTAAAGAATTTTAAGATTTATTTAAAAAGGCCAATTCTCGTAATTACTTAAAAATGCTACACTGAAAGTTTACAGAATCAAGACAAAATTGTAAATTTACTGAAAATACCAATTTAAAGCTACGTTGGTGTAAAGATCGATCGAATTTTTCACTATAAATAAAACAGCGTGATACCATTTAGGTATTACATCAGCTAAACCAAATCTAAACCAAAACCGAAAACGTTAGGTTCGAACGTTTGAAGCGTTCAAAATAGCACAATTAGGGTCCTAGACTATGTCTATGGATGTGAGAGTTGCGTGTTAATGTTGTGTAAATTTTTAATAAGTTTTCTTTATTTTGAAGGTTGTGTTAGACGACTGTCACTATCGCGCTCTACTGCTAGAGCAGACGGCGCCGCCTGCCAGGGCGCGGACGTTGGAAGCAGGGCTCGTGAAAATGGGCTTCCCGCACTGCGCGCCGCCCGATGCCGCCACGGACCCCTCGTCTAACGCGGACCCACCCATAGCCGTGTGCATGTGGTGAGTACAAACATGGTGGCGACAAGATGGACGCTGGCTGACACAACGGACTGGGCACTGTGTATGGGCCAGCCACTGCCACAGCCTCTCTCGGGGATATTAAGAAAGAACCAATGTCTCTAGAGATAAACAAGGGTACAGATTAGCTTTTTAACATCTTGTATTTGCATGGTTTAATAAAATAAGCTGATTTTGCCCTTGTCCACATTATAACAGTTGAGTTGTTTTTAGGGTACTGTGCCTCAAAAAGTACCGTTAGCGTTAGGGTAGCGGAATCAATCGTTGTAAGATCACTTTGTTGTCTGTCTGTCTGTCAAGACCCTTTTCTCAGAAAAGAATAAAGGTACCAACTTGAAATGTATACCAAATCTAAAGGTCTGCAAGCTTAGTATCCTAAATAAAAACTTCTAAGTCAGTGACAACAAGTCTATTTTTTTTTTTCGAATTTCTACTTTTTTACCCATAAAATGGCTTGAAGTTAGTAAACTCTAAAAGAATTTGACGATTTCGAAATAATTTACGGATCAAAAGCCTCAGGACGAGTGTCTCGCTCGCACTTGTCCGTTTTTTTCCTTTTTTTCTTTTCTGTCTTACAGGCTGGTGGATGGTGGATAACGGAACTCCTTGATAGATAATAGTATTGATAATGGCCGTGTTTGGGCCGCTATTGACCAGCTCATGGTTTCGACTAGGTACTAACCTCATCATCATGTCCATTAAACTTGTTTGGAAAATATATCTATTTTTATAGATAGAGTCCCGTTGTCCACGCTTTTTATTTTTTTATACTACTTGAATGACGGAACAAGCAGATGGCCTACCTGATGTGAAGCGGTAACCTCTGCCTATGAACAGTGCATTACCTCATAGGTCACGTCCACTAGGACGCGCCCTATGTGGCATTGCACTGCGCCCGCCACCCTGAGACATAAAGATGAAAAGTATCATGTGCCTGTAAATTCACCAGCACCCTTACCCTTCAAACCGGAACACAGCAATGCGAGCACTACTGCTTTGCGGCAGAAATAGATATGGTGGCTTCGTGTCCATTATCAAACCGGCTCGCTGTAACTGTAGTGTAATGTTGTTTCCAGTCACCTGGAAGAGGGGGACGGTGAAGGCGTGAGTGGGGACGGGCACCTGTGTCCGCAGTGCCGCAGCAAGTACTGCTCGCTGCCTGCGCAGTGTCGTACCTGCGGACTCACGCTCGCCTCTGCGCCGCATCTCGCCAGGTAATGTTTCCAGTCACCTGGATGAGGGGGACGGTGAAGGCGTGAGTGGGGACGGGCACCTGTGTCCGCAGTGCCGCAGCAAGTACTGCTCGCTGCCTGCGCAGTGTCGTACCTGCGGACTCACGCTCGCCTCTGCGCCGCATCTCGCCAGGTAATACACACAATAAATACAATTCTGGTAATTTTTTTATTATTTATTTATAGACGAGCAGCTTTGGCTCATATGTCTACATCAAAACAGTGTAAAATATCTAATTTTGAGTCACTTTTTTAAGTTCTGAATTGTCCTTTCGTAGCCAGTTGTCGAGCTTGTTTTTAAATGCATTTACAGTTGGGCAGAAACAACATCATCTGATAGTATGTTCCAATTGTGGACTGTTACTGAAGAAGTGAAGTGCGTTGGCAGGATCTCGAGCCAGTTTAAATTGGTGGCCACAAGATGATCTTTCTTTCTTTATTAATTTAATTAATTTCCATGTTAATTTCTCCCTGTTCCCTGCCCTAAACTAAAGAGCTACATCCACGCTGCCTTGCATTGTGCTAGACAGGCTAGAGAGTTGCGTATAACAATGCATTACCTCACAGGTCACGTCTACCTAGGACGCGCAATATGTGGCATTGCACTGTGCCCGCCACCCTGAGACAAAGATGAAAGAAAGTCTCAGGTGCCTGTAACTTCACCGGCACCCATACCCTTCAAACCGGAAAGCAGCAATGCGAAAAGGCCTAGGAAAAGCTTGTTAAGGAATTCAAAACGGTTCAGATCTGAAGCCTAATTCTCGTATTAAAAATAGTCTAAATAAAGTACGAATTATGCTCATCTAGTGTCGATGTCATAAATATCACAGTGGAATTCTCCTCAACTGACAATACAAAGCGAAAATTTGAATATATCCCCGATGTACCTGACCGAAACTTTCATTCAAAGCTTTTCCGAGTATTTGGAATTTTAGTTATAATATATCGTCTTTCCAATGATATATAACACTATATCTACCATAGAAATGTGAAGATGGCTATGATATCTACGGTCGCCATGAATTTAGCGCCAAATACGCTACTGTCAAGAACCACCTTACACTACACATGGTACAAAACAGAGAGGTCCATAATTGGAATCATTTACCAGAAGATGTTGTTACTGCCACATCAATAAATGCTTTCAAAAACAATTAGAACAAACTGTTAACATGAAAAGACATTAAAGAGTAATCAGTGCAGCAACTGAAACTAAGACATTTCAACACTCTGAAATAGACACATCAGCGAAAGCTGCTCGTCTATAATTTGAAATAATAATCATAAAATATTATGTACAAAAGTTTTACTTTTGTACATAGGATTTAGACGTCAAAAAGGAGTATGAAAATTGATAGTTTTTTTTTCGAAAGTAGACTATGGCAAAATTGTGGGAACTAAAGCCAGTGAAGCCACAAATAAAAGAAGAAAGTAGACTATTACAAATTCAGTCTTGATTGATTTAATCTTTCACTACACATAATAAACAGTATGGTCACTCTGAAGTAATGACGATTTCAAGTGCTGCGTGCATTTACCGAGATATAGCTGTGGCATATTCCTTCGCATCCTCTCCATGGAGTGGTTTTTGGAACTAGCAGTTCGTCCCGAACGTGACCCACCAAAGAGGAGGGGTTTTTGGTATCTCACAAACCCCTGTATCGACCGATCAAGCTCATCAGCTCAGTACGTTTCAATAAGATTTGATCAACGGTTCTGCAGTTATGGTCGGAAATACACACATACATTCCGTGCTTACCGCCTGTGTTCCGGTCGTTTTCTGTTCTAATAGCAAAGTTATTAATTTCAGATCGTATCATCACCTATTCCCCGTGGATTCATTCGAGGAGCTACAAAATGAGGGTCAAGCTCAGTACTGCTTTGCTTGTCTGAGAAACTTCACAGATGTCGACAAACAGGTCAGATTCCACAGCTTCCAAGCGAGCCCTTTCACGTGATAGCTATCTATTGGCCTCATACAGAGACTCCAAGTCGCGCAGCAGACTATGGAGAGAGCTATGCTTGGAGTTTCACTGTGCATCTCCAATTTTCACTATAAAGTTTAATTATATGGACGACGCAGTAAAGAAAGTCCTCTCGTTAGAAATATTTCTGCGGCAAAGCAGTAGTGCTCGCATTCCTGTGTTCCGGTTTGAAGGGTATTTTATGGGTGCCCGTGAAATTACAGGCACATCTCATCTCGACGTGAGACGTTTCATTTTTGTCTTTGGGTGGCCGGTAATGCCGCATAGGGCGTGTCCTAGGTGGCCGTGACCTATGAGGAAATGCATTGTTAAAAGCAGAGGTTACCGCTTAACATCAGGACTATTGAAGAACAAGTTTTAGGGTGGAAACATCTTTTTCAAAATAAGCTTTTATGAAATTCGTGACCCGAACGGTGTGCTGATTAAACTGAGCCGAAACACTGCCTGTTTACTATTATCCATCGAGGAGCGCCGTGTTCCACCTTCAAATATATAAAATAAATATACCAAATATAATATAATAAATATACCTTCGTCTCCATCATCAAATCAACTCGCTGTCACCATAATATTGTATTGTCATCGGAACTTGACAGTAAACCCAAATTTCAGCACAATTGAACACCGGGAAGTGGGTTAAATTTGACTTGTAAGATTTGGTTACTCCGGATCAGGAGAAACTAAATAAAAGCTTGTGAAAAGTACTTACATTTATTGAATGACTTTACAGTTTAAGAAGCAGCTTATCAGAGTTTTCAAAGCTTAAAGGGTCCAAAAAAAATTGGAACATATAAATTTTGTGTATTTTAAAGATAACAATTCGGACCCAAATCAGTTTGCGCATTTTTAAACAAACTCTGTGTATTGATCAAATCCCTTTATGTTCAGATTTTCCGTTGCGGGCGTTGTCGCGAACACTTCTGCTGGGAATGCGAGAGTGTCGTGTCGACGACTCTGCACGTGTGTCCCGGGTGCGCGTCGCGGCCTCATCTCTACCAGCGCCTGCCCGAGACCTCGTGACATGCGAGACTACACGTTCCTAGAGTGTCGTGTCGACGACTCTGCACGTGTGTCCGGGGTGCGCTTCGCGGCCTCATCTCTACCAGCGCCTGCCCGAGACATCGTGAGATGCGAGACTACACGTTACTACAGTGTCGTGTCGACGACTCTGCACGTGTGTCCGGGGTGCGCGTTGCGGCCTCATCTCTACCAGCGCCTGCCCGAGATCTCGTGACATGCGAGACTACACGTTACTAGAGTGTCGTGTCGACGACTCTGCACGTGTGTCCGGGGTGCGCGTCGCGGCCTCATCTCTACCAGCGCCTACCCGAGACATCGTGACATGCGAGACTACACGTTACTACAGTGTCGTGTCGACGACTCTGCACGTGTGTCCGGGGTGCGCGTCGCGGCCTCATCTCTATCAGCGCCTGCCCGAGACCTCGTGACATGCCAGACTACACGTTACTACAGTGTCGTGTCGACGACTCTGCACGTGTGTCCGGGATCTATTCCTACCTTCGATCAATTTCGAGATCTCGAATCCCATACTAAAAAAACAAACGTTTTTTAAACTAGAATTAACCCATATAATAAAAAAAACACTTTTTGAAAAAAAATTTGTATAAGTTGGGTCAAATAGGTGTTGAAAAATGTTTAGGTCCTATTACGTCTTACATATGGGGGAACCCTAAAATTGTCTGCGTAGAAAATGTTTATCTCACCAGGTAGATTCATCTACAGTTTGACTTTATTGACTGGACTACTACATCGATCATGGGGACTTATCATTGGTGTTGATTCTGTGTTATCGAATGCTAATCAATCCTTTTCATTTTTTTCTATTAGAAAAGGACAGCGGTAAATTAAGCACGGTTTAGCTTTACAGAATTGATACCGATATCAAGCTAAATCATGTTGAATAATTGTGGGTAAACCTAACTTCAAATAACGAACGAAAGGCGTTCACCTTTGAGGGTACCGTCATAGGGAATATTTTGTTTTTCGTTATTGATCGTCTTTTTTCTAATATGATTGTCAAACGTTACAACTTGTGATTAGAATATTCCTATAGTTTTCATCAAGATTCTATTGACAGTACCAGTTTTATGATTGCTTTAGTAGTAAGTTCGAATTTTACTATTTATTGAAGAGACCACCCGCCATTTTTGCAAGCGCAAAAAACGCTGAGAAAATCATGTTGCCAAAATTTACCGCTACGTACGCGCTGGTGTATGAAATTCGCTGTTTGGCCGGATAATACTTTGGGTCAATGACCGCTTTTCTCTCTCTGTTTGAAATTATGCAAAGATGTGATTATGCAATGCAAATGATAATATTTAATTTGTAAGTTAATATAGGCAAATAGAAACACATCAAGTGATTTTCATTCAATCTCTTTTAATTGCCCTTTTATAATGATTTGATTTTAATGGAGAGGCGCTGGGTTTTGGCCTCATACAAGCCTTTTTGGAAGAGTTCGGCCGTGGAAGTACCTACTACCTGCATACCTATTTCTGCCGCAAAGCAGTAGTGCTCGCATTGATGTGTTCCAGTCTGAAGGATAAGGATGCCGGTGAAAATACAGGCACATGAGACTTTCATCTTTATGTCTCAGGGTGGCGGGCGCAGTGCAATGCCACATAGGGCGCGTCCTAGGTGGACGTGACCTATGAGGTAATGCACTGTTCATAGGCAGAGGTTACCGCTTAACATCAGGTGGGCCAACTGCTTGTTTCGTCATTCAGTAGTACATGTATGAAAATAATCATGCCCGTTTGCACCAGCCTGTTTGCACCAATTAATAAAAATTGCACTAAAATATTCATTCCCATTTGCACCAACCAATAAAAATGGGTGCGAAATACTCAAGCCCATTTGCATCAAGCTAAATAGGAAATAACGTGCCGGTGAAATTACAGACACCTGAGAATTTTCATCTTTGCCTCAGGGCGCAGTGCAATGCCACATAAGGTAATAACTACTCCCAGTCGAGGAGCCGGTAGCGGACCGATCAAACGCATCTCCGTATCAAGGAGACTGTTGCGGGTTCGAATCCCGTCAGGTTGGTAATATCTGGGATAAATTATTTTAAAAAAAGTCGCGCAGCGGGCCACGGAGAAAGCTAAGCTCGCAGTTTTACTACGTAATATAATTCAAATCGAGGAGATCCGTAGAAGAATCGAGATCCTTGACAGGTCTCAGAATGGTGTAGAGGCAATGGGCAGGCCATATAGCTCACAGAACTGATAACTGTTGGGAAATAGAGGTTTTCGAATGGCGATAACAAACCAGAGGACGCAGCGTAGGAAGGATACCCCTCTCGCAGACCCAATACATTCTACAGGTAGCATGAAGTCTGAAGAAGACCTGAGGCCCTAGTCGAAGTTTTGCAAACACCATCGTAACGATGATCGTACGTGTATAACATAATAACTAACTATTAATCTGTGCCAAAAACGTCACAGATTAATAGGCTAGTTACCCTACGCAATACACGTACGCTCGTCGTTACGATCATCGTTACGAAGGTGTGTGTAAGCTCGGACTCGTCCCTCTGTCGTCGTGGTATTCTATGGCGGAAGTATGTCCAGCTGTGGACTTCTATAGACTGATGATGATGATGTAGTACTGATTTTTTGTTAGTAGTAGAGCATTTTTGTGAAAGAGTTCGTCCGGGGAAGTACTACCACCATACCTATTACTAAAAAAAAAAATACTTGTAAGATTGTACTTTTGGTGTATATATGTAATATTTGTTGTAAAATAAATTAAATTTCATTTCATTTCATTAAATTTCATTTCATTTTATTTCATTTCATTTCATTTCTGCCGCAAAGCAGTTGTGCTCGCATTGCTGTGTTCCGGTTTAAAGGGTATGGGTGCCGGTGAAATTACAGGCACTTTTCATCTTTATGTCTCAGGGTGGCGGGCACAGTGCAATGCCACGTCCTAGGTGGACTAAACCTATGGGACAATGCATTGTAAAAGGCAGAGGTTACCGCTTAACATCAGGTGGGCCATCTGCATGTTCCGTTATTCACAAAGTAAAAAAAAAAGAAAGGATAAAATAATCCCTTCTTAACCGTGGATTTAGGAAAACAATAATACCAGAGATAAAAATCTAAGTACTTATTCGGTTTATTATATCACAATATGGTATTCTTCTATTTGTAATAGAAAAATAAATGTTCTTATACAATATTTATGACCACATTTTTAAATATTAATACATATATTTATTGGTAAATAAATATATTTTTACTACCTACATTGCATTTACTTATTAATAAAATAACACGGTCATTAAATCACAGTTTAAAATCTCTCATATGATATAGCTTTGCAAGTGTATACCAGTCACCTTAATGCCTAACGAAGTGATAATGGCTTTCCATTGCGATTTCGCAGTACATTGCCCCGCGTGCTTTAGCTTCTTTTCAAGTGCATACAAATTCAGAACATAAAGAGCAATTAACTGTAAAATCGCAATCGGAAGCAATTATCTCAATAGGGGGTGTCTAGCTGCTTTTTGTGAATCCTTCACTAAAGCTTCATCGCGTAAAAATGATGGCGGTCCCTCCCATTCTAAAACTGGCTCCAGGCTTAGCTTCAAATAAATTTGCGTATGTGTGTAAAGTTTGACTCATCTTTGCCACCCAGTGGCGTTTTAGTACATTATGGTACAAGTGTGTAATGTTGGTGATTACCGCTGAGGCGCCATTGAGACCCGAGCCGTTAGGTGAGGGTCTTAAGAGAGCCGAGGACGGTAATCATCAATACACACGTGTATCATACGACGTTGTTCAATAAAACTTGTGAAGAATATAATAATAAAACAGAAATACACTCTGTGTAAATGTTCAACTGTCTCTATAACTCACTTGTGAATAATAGCAATGAAAAAGTCACAGTTTGATTACAGGTGTAAAACAGAAATACACACTCTGTGTAAATGTTCAACTGTCTATAACTCACTTGTGAATAATAGCAATGAAAAAGTCACAGTTTGATTATGTGCCTAATTGCGGTGAAATTAGAGCCACTTTATGAGCAAGTGTGTTGAAAAATATTTTATCGAATACTAGGTACATTTATCGCAAATATTATGGTTGTCGAAAGGACGACTATTTTCTTGAGCTCATAAATACGTTTTATCATGATAAAGTAGCCTTAGCTCAATCCAGGCATAATCTATCTGTGTACCAAATTTTATCGAAATCTATTCATCCGGCGTGATGAAAAAAATATGATTTAAGATTAATGAGCTTAAGAAAATAGTCGTCCTTTCGACAGCCATATTTGCGATAAATGGGAGTGCTAATATTTGAAAACCAGTCTTGCAAATGCATTATCGTTATATGCATACAATATTTACTCAAATGCTTTAATAAAGTGTGGGCTAATTTGTTAAGTGCTGGCGACGGCTTGACAAACTGAAATAAGAGGCTGCGATATTTTTAGCGCGATCTAGCTTTAGTGAAGGAACAACAAAATCGACTTTATTTTGTTCTATTTGTAAGTATAATGGGGAGCCACAGGCAAAGCTAGCCTCAGATGGCGCCACCATCGCTGGTGCTTGTCATTTAGTGGTCTTGTCTTTTTCTCATCAGAAGGGAAACGGTGTGCACCTTTATTTTTACATTGAAATGCACTACACAGAGGCATGTTTTATACCAGACTATTATTTAATGTTTATTTACTAAAATTATCCATTGATATTTGACACTTTTGACCGTTTTTTTTTAACATTGATAGACCTTTGTTTTGCTACGAAACAACAACAGCGATTATGCGCCACCTAGCGTGATAAATAAGCACTGTGTCTCCCCATTCGCTAAGATTGAATAGGTACAAAAAGTGGAAAATATTAAATCAATCCTAAATTATCAAGAACTTCGACATTGTCTTTTTTGGTCAGTTTGGAGCCAGCCGTCTCCAACGTGATGAGGTCATGGCTATTAATGTTAAAAATACATACAAAGACTCACGTATTTTTGCCCAAAAGGGTAGGCAGACCCTCATTGGACCTCTTTTTAACCCCCTACGTAAAACGAAGGGGTGTTATAAGTTTGACGTGTCTGTGTGTGTGGGTGTCTGTGTGTGTGTGTGGGTGTCTGTGTCTCTCTCTGTGTGTGTGTGAATGTGTGTGTGTGTGTGTGTAGGTGTGTGTGTGTGTGTGCATGGTGTGTGTGTCTGTCTGTCCCATCGTAGCTCCCGAACGGATGAACCGGTTTTTTGGTTTTGTTTGAAAGGTGTATTTGTCGGGAGTGTTCTTAGCTTTGTTTGATCTAAATCGGTTCAGCCGTTCAGCGTTGCGATTTTTTTTAATTTTTACAATATTAATTACTTGTCATTGTAGGTCGCACAATCGTGGGACAATAATAGACGTAAAAAATAAAAAAGTTAAAACCATTGTGATGTTCGTAGACTGTGGTTCCTCGCACATCTCTGGTGGAAACATAGCCTAAGAATAGACCCTTCCGTCTCCTCCCGTGGATGTTGTAAAAGCCGACTAAGGGACTACACCAGGTGATGGATCCACCTGCTTACTTAATACCTCAATCCGCGTGCCAAGCGTGATGATTACGGCAAATCCCCCCATTGCATTAATTAGGGGAGGTCTCGTCCAGCAGTGGACGCCTTAAGGCTGCTGATGATCCATAGCTTAAACATCTCACTAAAATGCCAAAAATTTATTGACTTGCGACTTCACTGGAGAACTAATATCACATCGAAAATAAAGACACATTGTAAATGCATTTATCAAAGGCTTCGCACTCGTTAAACAGGGATACAAAGTAGCCTAAGTGTCAATCCAAGTCATAATTCATACATATATCAAATTTCATCAAAATAGGTTCAGCCGTTACGACTTGTAGTGATTGAGTAGCCAACGAACATCCAAACAATCGCACCTATTATTTTACTAAGCATCTTACACTCAAAGCCCGTACAATACTGTACAAAGATAATCAAAATACGGATAAATATTTAAAAAATTGTAACATTTATCTACGTGTAGACTGTTATAGGGCAGGTATTGACCAAAGCGGTGCGTGCCGGAGTTCAAATAATATCATCGATTAGAGAATAATGTGATGCTGTTTTGACGAGATGTTAATTAATTTTATTGTATTAAGTATATCAGTTAACTAGTACCCATAACACAAGCTCTGGCTTAGCTTGGGGCTAGATAATGTTGTGTGAACTTTTCCAGCATTATTAATATTATTATGTGTATGTTCCACTTTGGTGGAAACCGGCCCTAAAACATTAAGCGTTACAAATACGTTACTTGGTTACATATCACTCGCTTTTATACCGGCGCGGGTAATTATCACAAACAGAATATCAAACACGCTGGCTGGTAGAAGTAGATACAGGCACCATCTTCTTGCGAGTTTGCCAGAGAATATTCGACTTTTGATAGTACTGCTCAATCTGCAGTAGAGACTTGCCTTTAGTCTCCGGGAGGAGAAGATACAGGACGATAGTAGCCAGAGCTGATGAAGCACCGAACAAGCCGAACACCCCAGCCATGCCTATACTGGTCTTCATTATAGGGTATAGCTTAGTAAAGCCGAATAAGACAGTGTTGAACAGACAGAATATGTAGCCTCCGCACAAACCGCGCACTTTCGTCGGCAGTAACTCCCCTATCATCAACCCTGGTAGTAAGAAAAAACCTAATGTATTGAAAGCTACATAGCTTAGTATCAGCGCTGGGGTGGTGATCCCTTCGCCGGGGCCCTGGGAGAGAATACAGGCCAGCGCGAGGGTGCAAGTGGCTGTTCCGATGCCGGATATCATGACGAGCGCGCGCCGAGTCAGCCGCAGCAGGAGAATGCATGCGAGGATGGTCACCACCAGGCGAACGAGTGCGCTTGCGTTTGCTGCCGACTGTAACAAAACAAAAGACTTTAAATAATGCTTGAACAACATTCTGCTGCAAAGCTGTATCGCTCGCATTGCTGTGTTCCGGTTTGAAGGTGCTGGTGAAATTACATGCACATGAGATTTTCATCTTTACCGTATCAGTACCAGTAGGTAGGTATTGACATTGGAACTGTTTAGCATAATTCGGACAAAACATGAGCACATAGCTGCCGGACAGTACTTGTAGACCGAGGGGTGTGGCACTATGGTCAGGAGTGTGATGTAACCTATAATGAGCTGAACTTACTGTTGGTGGCATCGATCCACCGGCGTCTTTCACGATATCGACCGCGTAGAATATGACCACGTAGCTGCCCGACAGTATTCAAGCATGTTGAATGCGTTGATAGACCGAGGGGGACTTTTACTATGGTCAGGAATGCGATGTAACCTATAATGAGCTGAACTTACTGTTGGTGGCATCGGTCCACCAGCGTCTTTCACGATATCGACCGCGTAGAATATGACCACGTAGCTGCCCGACAGTATTGAAGCATGTTGAATGCGTTGATAGACCGAGGGGGACTTTAACTATGGTCAGGAATGTGATGTAACCTATAATGAGTTGAACTAACTGTTGGTGGCATCGATCCACCAGCGTCTTTCACGATATCGACCGCGTAGAATATGACCCCGTAGCTGCCCGACAGTATTGAAGCATGTTGAATGCGTTGATAGACCGAGGGGGACTTTAACTATGGTCAGGAATGTGATGTAACCTATAATGAGTTGAACTAACTGTTGGTGGCATCGATCCACCAGCGTCTTTCACGATATCGACCGCGTAGAATATGACCCCGTAGCTGCCCGACAGTATTTGAAACATGTTGAACGCGTTGATAGACCGGGGGTCATTGTGGTCAGGAGTGTAACCTATAATGAGTTGAACTTACTGTTGGTGGCATCGATCCACCAGCGTCTTTCACGTTATCGACCGCGTAGAATATGACCCCGTAGCTGCCCGACAGTATTTGAAACATGTTGAACGCGTTGATAGACCGGGGGTCATTGTGGTCAGGAGTGTAACCTATAATGAGTTGAACTTACTGTTGGTGGCATCGATCCACCAGCGTCTTTCACGTTATCGACCGCGTAGAATATGACCCCGTAGCTGCCCGACAGTATTTGAAACATGTTGAACGCGTTGATAGACCGGGGGTCATTGTGGTCAGGAGTGTAACCTATAATGAGTTGAACTTACTGTTGGTGGCATCGATCCACCAGCGTCTTTCACGATATCGACCGCGTAAAATATGACCACGTAGCTGCCCGACAGTATTTGAAGCATGTTGAACGCGTTGATGAGTAGCAGCGGTTTGAGGACCGGGGCGCGGGTCACTGTGGTCAGGAACGTGATGTTCTCGTCACCTCTCGCCTTTTCCTTCTCCCGGGCAGAGATCAGCTCGTGGAGTTCTCTTTGCGCCTGGAATGTATCATCACTAATGGTTTATTTACATAGGTAGGTACACACGCGTTTTTCTCCGACGAGGTGGGCAGAGGTTCAAAAGGCCTCTTTTCACCGTGGGTTGCACCATCGTGGGAATATTCCCACATTATATTTTTATATATAGACGTGACAAGTGGCGAGCTCATCACCGCCATTGCTCCCCACGACTGACTCGGCTAACTCATAATAACAATTTAGTCTACTTTCGGTTCATGGCGACCATATAAGAGTAGGATAGTGCTCAAAATACAATTGGAAAGAGTAGGTAAAGGAGAGTTAAAACTTAGAAGCGTTCAAGTTTCGGTCACATTTCGATATAATCACATTTCCGTGTTGTATTGTCGGTACCTAGTGTCGTTTGCCGGCTTTTTTGTAAAAGAGTTCATCCGCTTGTACTATTATTTACTCTGTGGTCCGGGGAAGTACTAAACATTATACCTATTTCTGCCGAAAAGTAGTGCTCGCATTGCTGTGTTTCGGATTGAAGGGAATGGGTGCCGGTGAAAATACAGGCACCCAGGCAGGTAATTATAAGACTTCATATTTATGTCTCAGGGGGCGGGCGCAGTGCAATGCGACATAGGCCGGTGCGTCCTATCTGAGAGGTTACCGTGGGCCGGGCCACCTGCTTGGTCCGACAATCAAGAAGTAAAAATAAAAAAATAAAATAAAAAGTTGTGACAATAGTATTTTATTGGTAAAAAACTTCTGAAACCACAAGAGAACAGGTATTACCTAATAAGCCCGTGGTATTGCAGAAATAAATCACGTGCAATAATTAAATCATAAGTGCTATTATAACGTTTCTTACAATACCCCTACGTACGACAGATACCTTCGTTTATAAACTTGTAGTTATTCTAAGACTTGTACCATGTTTGACTTGCCGTAGGTAGTAGGTACTACGATGTTGATATATCTTATTTGGATAATTTGTAAACGACTTTGACCGCTGTGCCGCTGATAAGTGTGACAGTCACGGTCATATTTATCATAGAATCAGTGCATCGCTTCCTACACGTTGATAAGCAATCAGTCAGATGTGACAATACGTCGTTAATCGTTTTTATCGCTATCTGCTAACGATCCGTCTGAGCTGTAAAGATATGGCAGAAAAAGCTGATTAATATCTTCCTTTTTTATCTGAGTTCTTTGGTTTTATCTGCCTTTTTTCCTGCCAGTACCTGTGTCATGTTTTTTGCCAACGTTTTACTATACGAATACCTATTACGAATGGTACACAGCGACTTTGTTTTCAGTAGGTAGGTACCTACTCAAACTTTGAGCCATGACTTTGCCATTATCCTGGATCTGTGTTTAAACATGGACTTGCGTAAAATAATTACAATATTAAAAAATACGTGTGGATACTACGAGTACATTATAATTCCGACGGATCACTGTACCAAAAACACAATAGAACAATATTTTCTCGATATAAAAAAAAACAAAGTTACGTCTATTTTTGCCTAGATTCAATTGTTTATTAAAATGGTGCATATTATTTTAGATAAATAAAATCAATGCAACAAAGCCGAGGGTTTCCTGTAGGGGTTTTGTAAAATTATCGATATTTTACGAGATATTCAATAAAAACCGCTTTTTCAAGCGACGCGAAGCGTTTTTTTTTGTATGAAGATTTCTGCCTGGGGTTCATCCAATAGTATCTAAGTATCTATCTACGTATCGATTGATAATAATGTTTCGTCATACGCTGTATCATGTATCATTGATATGATAAAGGTCAGCTCACAGGGTGTAGGCAGGTGATTTCATAGCATCAGTTTCCCCTCAAAATGTTTTATGAAATCATGAACAGAACTCATTGTAAGTTTTTACAAGTAGGTCCCTGCCCATTAATTAGGATTTAAGATACATATGCACAAACATTTTACGAAACACAAAAAAGATAAAGGAAATCGTGGCTTAGTTATAAAGGATAAGTATAATAGTATCACATTAGATCTACCTGATCATAATATGTAAAGGCCTCTATATGAGACAAAATTTTAGAGTAGGTACCTGTACAGACGGCAAAGCTAAGGTTAACCCCAGCAGGTAAGTATATTTAAAAATTGAAATAGCAATGAAATGATTATTAATGATTCTATATACTTTTTTATCAAAACTGAAACTTTAACGTTCAACGTGGAGGAAATTTTCATAGAAAAATTCAATTAAGTGTAGGTACATTTTGTGATGAACATTTTTCGAGTTTTCAAGTTGAAACTGTGACTTAAGGTGGCCCTGCGCGACGCACCGAAGTCCATCGCAGGCGTGGTCTAAAATCTTGTAGGTTCGTCCAATTCCATGTTTGAAAGAGAGGCACTGTGAAAAATGAGAGCCACTTCCAGATCCCTAGGTTGGAATTCGGAAAATTCCTTTACTTACTTGCGAGACGGCAATTAATGCGCAAAATATTCATAAAATTTGTTCCAGGACGTACGTGTTTTTGAGAAAAACTTACTAGTTTATGACAAAAAATTCTGTTATTTCGATTCTATTTATTAATATGGGGAAGGTCCATGGGAAGCCTTTTTTGTACTTTTACAGTTTATAAGTACATTATGAACATCCACAGTTCAGGTAAAAATTGTGCAAATAATCTGATTTTTGAAGGCTTATACTGAGTGGTAAAGATATTTAAATTTTGCTTCCCATTAACCTAGATATATTCTTCAAGATACATATTTGTTCAAAACATCTAACGAAGAAATTGTTACCTACAACTTCATAATCACGTACACGAGCTGAGCACGAGCGTTTGTATGGAAAGTATGTCGTGCAGCCTGCTCTTAACGATACCTATGGGTGGTTGGTAAGACAGGCAGATGGCCGCTTTTATTTAAAAATTAAATTGTGTAAAAACCTGTGAATGAATATTACCTACCGCGAAACATGTAACATCTATAAATGCCATTGAATCATCATCACTATTTCATGTAGGATACAGACCAGGACGTAGTAACCATTATTTAATCTGTGACGCGGGGGTAAAGAATTTGCTTTGCCGTCAGAGGGGTGAGTCTGAGTTTTGCAAACACCATCGTAACGGTGAACGTAACACGATCGTACGTGTATAACATAATAACTAGCTATTAATCTGTGCCAAAAACGTCACAGATTAATGGCTAGTTACTACGCAATACACGTACACTCGCCGTTACGATCATCGTTACGATGGTGTGTGTAAACATGGATTGCCCCTCTGTACTTTAAATTTGGTGGATCCCGGCGTGTATCCTATACGAAATAATCTCAATGGCATTTATAGAAGTTCTAGTATTGAAAATACATTTATTTACAGAAAGAATAATATAACTACTTAATACAAGGTATGTACAAAATACATATGAAACAGTTGTGCTACCTGAAGACCGCTGATAGCGATCTAAAGGTAGCTCAACTGATCTAAATCACTACCAGACGGAATCGTCCCTAAGATGCTGGCTGCATTGCCACGCTGAATGGCAATACTAATGCGTTGAGCCAGATAAGAGCCAGCTCTCGGGTCACGCGTCGCTTCGATGCCCTGAAAGTATTTTGAAAACAACGCGAAGGGCCTTGTTACCCCACGAGCCAGAGTTTCGACCCCGAAAGGCTCAAATAAGTAAGCTCTGACGAGACTTGCGTCTTTTGAGGTCCTGAGCGGAATCTGCCGCCGCACCAGCCCTAACTGATGTCCTGGACAGATAAGATGGCGCAAGGGTATCAACACAATTTTACATTGTTTGCGAAATAAATGAAATGAAATGAAATGAACGCATGTAGCGTCCCACACCAAAGACCTATACCCTTCTCCCACGGAACATGAGACATGCCGTCAGGCCGCTTACAATCTAGTATTATGTGTTTCGAATATTGAATTGCAAGTACACAATAGGTACACCATACAATCTGTACAAGTGTTCTGGCAACATGTAGCGGTATATTTCATACCTACTAGCATAAAAGTACCTACAGTAACGATACTTTTTGTCTTTATGCAAATGAATTGCACATCCGTAGTTGGGTAGAAATAAGAAGCACTCCGTAGATGTCTAACTACTGACTTTAATTTATGCCATCCAGTAACGGACCTAAAAATAAACATCATCTTTTCCTTTTCTTTTTTTAACTACGTGTATGACGTAACAAGCAGATGGCCCACCTGATGTTAAGCGGTAACCTCTACCCTTAATAATGCCACATAGGTCACGTCCACCGAGAACGCGCCCTATGTGGCATTGCACTGCGCCCGCCACCCTGAGACATAAAGATGAAAAGTCTTATGTGCCTGTAATTTCACCGGCACCCATACCCTTCAAACTGAAACACAGCAATGCGAACACTACTGCTTTGCGGCAGAAATAGATTTGGAGGTAGTAGGTACTACCCCGGACGAACTCTATCACAAAAAAGCTCTAGTCATTGTCAGCCCACAGAAGTCCACTAGAAATAGGCCTCCCCCTTAGAATGCCACGACGAACTGTCCTGAGCCGCCTCCATTCAGTATTCCTGCGACATTTGATCCATTGAGAGTAGGGCCTTACTTTTCTGCGTCTTCTTTTCGTTCGTGCGTTTTCTGCGTGTGTGCGTGCGTTCAGTGCGTTTCCCGGTTCGCCACTCGAGAACCTTTATTCCTCAACAATTTCGATTCTGCGAGCTATATTTAATTCTAGGTGTTAAGGTGGGGTATAACGCAAAATTACCATTCTTAGATTTGATTTTTAACTGACTAAATCAAGTACAATATTCAAATTATAAATCATGGATACTACATTATAATTACGAGGGATAACTGTACCAGAAACACAATAGGACAATATTTCCTCGATAGATAAAAACCCAAAGTTACATCTATTTGTTTGGCAAGATTCGATTGTTTATTAAATTTATTAAATTATTGGGTAAAAAATTAGATAAATAAAATCAAGACAACAAAGCCGAGAGTTTTTAAAAGCCAACTGTAGAGGTTTTGTAAAATTATCTATGTTTTACGAGATATTCAAGAAAGACTGCTTTTTCATGCGGCGCGAGGCGTTTTTTTTGTATGAAGATTTCTGGCTGGGGTGTACGCATCCTTAGACCTGCACTGAAATCTCGCTGTGGGGTGTATTGTGCATTATCCCCCTGTGCGAGCTATATCGTCATGATCCTCTATTTTTAGATATTTGCCAAAGTAAATGCAATAGCAATACTGCCGATTAAAAACTCATAAACTCAACAACGTAACCATCGCCAATGTAAACCTATAGCGCTTCAATTAAGGAATGTAATCAGGTTAAGTGTTTTGTTTGTAAGTATGTATCATCGATGTTTTTACTGAACGTTTAATGAATTGTTTTCGCTGTCACATCGTTGTCGCGTGTAGATTGCTTCAAATAAAGATTGATTGTGCTAGACGGAACCGAACCCAGGCCGACTACCTCACTGAATAACCAAGATGAAGGTCTCCGACTAAAGTCTAAGGAAACGGGACCCGGTATATTTATGGTAGAGTAGCCATAGGTATGGTGGGGTAGCTCAGAAGGAATAAACTTTGTGTATTTGTTTTTAGAATAGAATAGAATATTATTATTTATTTGCAACAAAATTAAAAAAATGATACAAAAACATAAGGTACAAACAACATAGAATCAGATATCAAAATATCGTTGCAAAAAGGCCCTAACTCAGCATATGCAGGTTGTAAACAACCTGTGCTGGTCTTCCGTTCGAGTCATTCTGCTTTTGTGCTCATATGGGCCTCAAACCCCAAGGCAACTGGATGTGTTTGGGTGCAATGCAGTAATAAATATTTTTTCGCCACATTTATGATGCAAACAGACAAATAAAGATACTCCTGAAACACATACCCGGGTGACCTGTCAGTCAGCTGAGATAAACGGATTGCTGTGTCGATGACGGACAGACAAACGAAAAAATCTAAAACTTTCTGATTTCAGAAAAGGACAAACAAATGTATTCTTCATATCATCCCCTAGGGGTTGATGCATAATGACATACTCTTACTTCCTAGGTAGACGTGACCAGAAGTGGTAATATATTGGTGTAGAATGTAGGCAAACAAAGGTTACAGCTAGCTGGGCCGTCGTCAGCTTGATCAGTCGTTAATTGAAATACATAAAAGCAAATCTAACAAATGGCCTGTGGGCTTTCGCCTAATATGTCGACTCCCTGAATAGGGTCCTTCTCTCTGTGCATCATTTCCTCAAGGCTGAGGGTCGCGTTTTGTATGATCTTTTCTCTAATGATAATTTTTCATTGATTTTTGTCTCCGACGGCACGAATTGCGTAGTCCAACTTAAGGGACTACGTCCTCTCTATCTTTGGGCTTCGATTTTACCCGTGACAGTCAGTTTTCGGGCCCAAGAATGAACCCAACGTTCAGCCAACCAAAATGTTTCTTCCGTCCATGCTTCGTGCGCTCTGACCCACGCTCTGAGTCTGGCACGCTCTGGCATAAATCACCCTTAATGAATTGTTTTGTCTTGTGAGTTGATTGGTTGAATTGTCCGCACGTTGCAGAAGTTGTCCCATTGTCATGTGCCTTCCTAGTTGAGCTCATTAAGTCGTTTAACGGGATGGATGGAGTCACATGGAGCCCGATTGGTTATAATAAATGTCACTACAGCTGAGAGCTTGCACGGAACTTTTTGTATGACGTTTTTACCACGTGTTGGCAGACACTATATTTAATCATCAACAGACGTCCACCTCTGGACTCATATAATTGAATGGGAGGATTTGTAATAATCACCACGCCTGGCAGGCGGATTGGTGATCGCAGTATTGGTGTCCATTACTCAGGTTGATTCTGCTGCCCATTCCCTGGTGTATCTAATTCCTTATTCGCCTTAACGATATCCACGGCTCCATAGACGGAGGTTCTATTATATTTTGTCTGGACACGCCACTGCTATGGTATTTGCTAAGAATTTTCCGTAGCTCTCGATTTTTCACGTTATCACTAATTATTCGCTCAAAAAGATATCGATACAGATAAACTCTGTAACATAAGTTAGTTTTCGAGTTCAAAAATTACTCATTCCAGTCACGAAACACGCGGGTCGCTAACAATAACATCATTTCAATACTTTTGAACGCAGGAACTGATTGTGGAAACAAAGATACCTACCTACCTATTTTACTTAAATAGTTGGAGTAGGTACTTACACTTATTCAACAGAGCAAAAAATATATTTCATACTCAATTGGACTGGAGTAAACTCCAGTCGCGCGTCGGAGCTGACACAAACCATATTTTTTTCTTTCAATAAATTATTTTCTATTGTGTTATATTATAATATCAAATGTCAGGTCAAGCTCACCGTATCGGGGTCTCCTCTCAGTCTCGACATGGCTGCCATAGCATCATGGAACCGTCCTCGCCTCGCCAGCCAAGTTGGACTTTCAGGCGAGAAGCACAGAGCGAGGAATGCAAGCGCAGGCAGCACTATAGACAGGTGGGCCACCGACCGCCATGGTAAAGCGCCACCCAACGCGTAAACGTATAGGACTCCTAGGGAATAGGCGACGAATGGTGTCCCTATGAGCAGTCCTCTTAGCCTAGGTTCTGAGATCTCGCCTAAGTACACCTGAAATAAGAAAGTTTACGTCAACATTCAGTTTATGTTCGTCGATGGGTGGATGTTTGCATGAGCGCTGCAAGTAAATGTATGGATGGAAGGAAACGAAACTTTATATTTAGGTTCGAAATAACGACTGTGCAAGCTCACATCGCTCAGCCGATGGATTTCATGTATGACAAGACAGGTAGAATAGATTATGAATGAAATTAGGACATTGTGTCCGGCCTAAGAATATACCCCTCCGTCTCCTCACGTGGATGTCGTAAAATTCGACTGAGGGATTACCTTGACTTGTTGATAAGGCACAGAATAAATAATAGATAAGGTTCGTTGGTATAAGATTTGTCCTGGCTGCTAGCTTATTATGGAATGTGTTATTACTGGAAGAAAGCGTTAGACAAGTCAGTCGTGGGAAGCAATAGCAGCGATGAGCTCACCACTTTTCACGTCTATATTCCACGAAGGTGCAACCCATTGTGGCTCTGCTTACCCCCCCTTCGGGGAAAAAGGCGTGTGTCTATGTATGAACTATGTATGTAGGAAATTAAGTTTAATTAGTTTTGGATGAAGTTAGGACTTCAGGTTTGAAGTAGGTGCCTGCAAAGGTGCTGCCATGATGCCCACGGCGAACCCACACACGACCCTGCCCAGCAGTAGCAGCGCGTGGTGCGTGGCCGAGCCAATGATGATCCAGCCGACGATGAGCGGCAGCGTGCAGGCTTGCAGCGTGCGCTTGGTTTGAAGTAGGTACCTGCGAAGGAGCTGCCATGATGCCCACGGCGAACCCACACACGACCCTGCCCAGCAGTAGCAGCGCGTGGTGCGTGGCCGAGCCGATGATGATCCAGCCGACGATGAGTGGCAGCGTGCAGGCTTGCAGCGTGCGTTTGGTTTGAAGTAGGTACCTGCGAAGGAGCTCCCATGATGCCCACGGCGAACCCACACACGACCCTGCCCAGCAGTAGCAGCGCGTGGTGCGTGGCCGAGCCGATGATGATCCAGCCGACGATGAGCAGCAGCGTGCAGACTTGCAGCGTGCGCTTGGTTTGAAGTAGGTATCTGCGAAGGGGCTGCCATGATGCCCACGGCGAACCCACACACGACCCTGCCGAGCAGTAGCAGCGAGTGGTGCGTGGCCGAGCCGATGATGATCCAGCCAACGATGAGCGGCAGCGTGCAGGCTTGCAGCGTGCGCTTGGTTTGAAGTAGGTACCTGCGAAGGAGCTGCCATGATGCCCACGGCGAACCCACACACGACCCTGCCGAGCAGTAGCAGCGAGTGGTGCGTGGCCGAGCCGATGATGATCCAGCCGACGATGAGCGGCAGCGTGCAGGCTTGCAGCGTGCGCTTGCGTCCGATGGCTTCCATGATCGGGCCTGACAGCATCGAGCCGAGCGGTGTCGCCGCAGAGTGTATGCTAGCTGTAACAAGATACGACGTTGTTGAGCCGTATTTACAAGATCATTTTAGGCATCTTCTTTGTCATATTCTTCATTACTGAAGGCCGTGCTCGTCTTGAATGGATTAAGTAGAGATGCAGACGAACTTCATCCACGCTGTTCTATCCTCGGCTTGTCTTAGGGCGGGCGGGAGGCCAGTGAGTGCCTTGACTTGATTAGACCAGCGACTAGGTGATCGGCCGCGCGGTCTTTTTCCATCCACTTTTCCCACTACTACGAGTTTTTCAAGGTATCTGGCTGTCTTCGGGCTATGTGTCTAAAATAACTGAGAACTCGCTGGTATTGATGGTGGAGAGTCTGGTCTTGATGGCCAGCTGGTTAAGTATTATTATTAAATTATTGGTTTTTTCTTTTTTGGTTTTATTTTGGACATACTCGGTATTTATTACTCTTATTTAGCAGGTTAATTTATAAGAAGAAAACATACACTATGTTTGATAACAGAGATTGAAGAGATGGGACTGGTTTGTTGTTCGATATATATCCATAAATATCTATCTTATCTAAAAAAAAAAACTCCTTAGAAATTGCTCTACAATAAGAAGTAGTAGAGCGTGTCTACTATGTACAGTATGTGGCAAGATAACGGGACATACAGGGCAAGTACCTTTTCTGTTATAGGTAGTTAGAGTGTTTCCTTCTTAGGGGACATTAGGTGAAGTTTGAAGATAACTAAAACAGCATACTTGTATTTTTGAAAAGTTGTACAGTCAACCTGATAATTGTCATTCCTCTTAAAAAAAACAAGTTGGCTCAATCGACTATTTCTGATCAGGAATACTTTACCCAAACTAACCTAGCAAGTAAAATCGTAAGATTTAGAGAAAACAATTTTGAATTCAGAACATAATGTTAGTTTGAAAGTGTACTAATTATTTACCAACGAGTTCTTTTAGCTTGCAAATAACACAAGAAGCAGATCTCAGAGGTCAGTGTTTCAAGGTGTACTGGTCTAGCACAACCTATTTAGGTACCTACAGTGAAACAAAGAATTTCGTTATATTAAGCAGTGAAATCACAGAATAAATTATAGTACGTGAAGTAGTATAATGGCAGGTCAGGCGTAGATGGACGAACCTGATAATGTGGACTGCACACATATATTCTTAGTAGTAGTAGACCTTTTTTGTGAAAGAGTTCCGGGGAAGTACTACCACCATACCATACCTATTTCTGCTGCAAAGCAGTTATGTGTTCGCATTGCTGTGTTCCTGTTTGAAGGGTATGGTTGCCGGTGAAATTACAGGCATATGAGACTTTTCATGCTTGCGCAGTGCAATGCCACATAAAGTGCGTCCTAGGTGGACGAGACCTATGTTATAATGCAATGTTCATACGTACCGCGTAACATCAGGTGGGTCAACTGCTTGATCTGTCATTCCAAGTAGTATAAAAAAAACACCTGTAATGTACATGTTTCTATCTACCTACACCTATTAGTCCAGCCATTTCGGATGTGGAATGTTTGAAAACAAAGAGCCAAAACATCGCTTAAATTAAAAGGCACTAAAGCTAAGTTTTTTGTCACTAACTTGTACAAATATAAATCAATATTGATACATTCATTCATTCACACACCTTTTCCCCCGAAAGGGTATGCAGAACCTCAATGGGCCTCTTTTCACCGTTGGTTGCACCATCGTGGAAAATTTAAATATATAACAGTTTTGTCACAATCATTTGATTTTATGATTGCTTTGTAAATATTGCAATGCAAGATGGTTTGTTTATATTTGGCCTATATTGAGTTTGGCTAGCTGGAGACTTGTACTTACTATTATTTATTCTGTGGCTAGAGTACCTAGGTACCTATAGTTGTGTATGGCCAAGAATTTTTTTTCTCAAACATATGCAAGGAATGCAAGGAAACTACTTCATAAAAAATAATGGTGCATACCTACTAGATTATAATTATGATGATATTCATTCTGAAGTTGCCTCGTGATTTTCTGGGGTGATGTCTGGGTTTGGTCGCGTTAGACCAGAATTAAATTCACCTAATGCATCATATGACATTCAAAATGATCCTTGTGCATAAAACACTGACTTTGAATATGTACTTTTCCTATTTATCAACCAAATTATTTTTAACCCCCGACGAAAAACGAAGGGGTGTTATAAGTTTGACGTGTCTGTGTGTGTGTGTGTGTCTGTCTGTCCCATCGTAGCTCCCGAACGGATGAACCGATTTAGTTTTTTTGTTTTGTTTGAAAGGTGTATTTGGCGGGAGTGTTCTTAGCTTTGTTTGATCAAAATCGGTTCAGCCGTTCAGCGTTGGGGGTTTTTTTAATTTTTATAGGTACTTATTATAGGTTTTTTTTAGTTTACCAAATATTCAATAGTCCTCAGTAGTAGTAGGAGTATATAGTACCTACTATAGGCCCTCGGGCGGCCTGACAAACTCTGACACCAGAGGCCAACACTACCTCATACGATAATCAGTCACTCCTACATCATCATCATCCACAGCCCACAGCCTGACTTCACCCACTGCTGAGTATAGGCCTTTCTTTGCCTGTGCCATTCCTTACGGTCCCGAGCCAGTCTCATCCAGCAGCGAGATAGGCAGACGGTATCGCATGCGTCGCGGGCCGAAATACTCAATAGAGAATATATTAGGTATTAGAATATATTATAATTATTTGTGTATTTCTTGAGTAGGTATATTCTACAAACATTTCTCAGATATTTTTAAATAGAAGCAGAAAATAAAGTGGTGGTGGGAATAATTAGCATAAATATAAATATTGCATAACAATAGATTTTCATTCGCTACGCGGTGGTATTCTACGCCATGGGAACCATTCGTAGTTTTCTGAATTGACTAGCTAGCTAGGCTATGGTCCTTATAAAGGTGGGGTATAACGCTAAATTACCAATCTTAGATTTTATTTTTAAGGCGCTATAGGTTCAACGAACATTTTTGTATGAGGCGAAGAAGGCGAGCGCACGCTCTGATACCGTGTTTTGATGTATAACAAAATTATATAAAAATGTCGTTCAAAGTTTTGTTTAATTTTGTTAATGAATTCACTAACTTAAATAATAACTAACATGTAACCAAATGTTTCAAAAATTAAAACGTGAGAGAAGTGATTGAAATATAGCATTTCAATTTTAAAAAGGAGGTATCTTTGTTATTTTTTTTTATCGAGTGAAGTAATTGAAATATTGTATTGAATTATTGATTTCACTAGATAAAAAGCTCATGAGTATCATATATTTTTTTCTTCGTAGAAAACTATGAAAATTCTTATCAAAAACTTTAAAATTCTGGAGACATTTGAGAACCTATCGCGCCTTAATTGACTAAATCAAATACAATATTCAAATTATAAATATGCATGTATACTACATCATAATTCCGAGGAATGACTCTAGCAGAAACACCATAGGACAATATTTTCTCGATAGAAAAAAAAAGTTACGTTTATTTTTAGCCTTTAATCGATTGTTTATTAAAATGGTGCATATTATTGGGTAAAAAATGAGAGAAATAAAGTCAATACAACAAAGCCAAGGGTTTACTGTAGGGGTTTTGTAAAATTATCTATATTTTACGAGATATTCAGTGAAAACCGCTTTTTCGTGCTGCGCGAGACGTTTTTTTTCTTTGAAGATTTCTGCATAGGATTGGCGCAGTCTTAATTACAGGAAATACATCATAGGGTCGCTCTCAATATTGTTTTCTGTGGCCTTATGCTACCTACCTATTACGACTACCTACTAAGTGGCTTATCTACTACTAACGGAAGTTATTCCATTGCTTTTATAGGCCATAACACACTAGGTATAAGCCTCAGATCCGCCTTAGCAGCTCTTAAGTACCTACCAAGACCAACTAGGTGTGATTACCAATTTACGGAAAGGGAAGTAAAAAAAATAAGAAATGTTTATAATATTCTAAGATAAAATGATGTGGAATTTGTAACATGTAGGAAGCAGACGCTAACCTATAAACCTACATGATAATTATTTGTTTTATGTCAGCCTAGGCCCGTGATATAAAAATAATAAAAGTAGTTTAATCTGTATAATTATGTCATTATAAACCATTTCTGTCCATTGACGGAAATGGTTTAAGATGATATGTTACAATTTTGGAGTCGTTGCGTTACATGCTCCTCAGTAACAGTAAAGGTTACAAACTTGATGTTAATGCAGTAATTACTTAAGGATGTAATCTAAGTAAATCATAGACAAGAAACACGATTGGCGAAACTTTTATCGATAGCTTTATTTATTGAAATTGGCCCTCCTGTCTATGTATGTATGTATGTACATACAGACATACGCCTTTTTCCCCGAAAGAACAATTACGGAAATACGGTATTATTTTCTGTGATCAATGATCATTAAATAAATATTTGATTTGTCATTATGGAGCAATCAAGCACTCAAGTTAGAGATTGAAAGTATTTTTCTCAGTAAAAACCTCATGGTTTTATCGGATTCGGACAATTAACATCCGGTTAGGGAGTTAGATCACACGCTACGTAGCACAGAGATGTGCTGGCTAAATTCTCATTGGTGATGACGTAGACTGGTGTTTACCACGTGACCATCGTGTCTCGGAAGAACAACCCAGGCTAAGGTCAAACCAACGCGTGTCTCAGTGGCGCATGGCGTGCACGGTGGCGATTAATGGTAAGACAATGGATCGCCGCCACCGCGGACGCGGGCTGAACTCGTTGGTTTTGCCTTAGCCATGAAGATTTCTGGCAGAAATCTTCATACAAAAAAAAACGCCACGCGCCGCTCAAAAAAACTGTTTTTATTGAATATCTCTTGAAATATTGTCAATTTTAAAAAACACTGATGTTGTTAACCCTCCGTTTTATTGTATTGATTTTATTTATCCAATTTTTGACCCAATAATCTGTACCATATTGACAAACAATCAAATCTAGCCAAAAGTTAGAGGTAACTTTGTTTTTTTTTTTATCGAGATAATTTTGTCCTATCTTGTTTCTGTCTGGGTGATCCCTCGGTATTATAATGTAGTAACCATGCATATTTTTAACTTGAATATTGTACTTGATTTAGTGAGTAAAAATAAATAATACTTGAAAAAAAACTAAAAAAACACGCTTTTATAGCTAACCGAACTAAAAATTAGAAAATAATTTTCAATTTCAAAGAGTTTATACTAGTAAAAGATCGAACAATCAATCAGAATTTATCACCTCAAAATAAAATTATAATAAAGTTTAAGTTATTAACAGAAGAATTCAATTCAGAATAAAAAGCGTGGGGTACTTGATAAAGTAAATGTAACAATCATTCTATTGGCAACTATCTATGAGAGGAGAGTTATGAAAAGTAGTACAATGCACCCCAAGCTTTTTATTCTGAATTGAATTCTTCTGTTAATAACTTAAACTTTATTATAATTTTATTTTGAGGTGATAAATTCTGATTGATTGTCCGATTTTACTAGTGTAATATTAAACTCTTTGAAATTGAAAATTATTTTCTATTTTTTAGTTCGGTTAGCTATAAAAGCGTGTTTTTTTAGTTTTTTTAAAGTATTATTTATTTTTAATTTTTTAGTTCGATTTATCAATTAGTTATTTGTTGACATGTGGTAATGAAATTTCTCACAGTAAGTCCGAAACTGCAGGCATGCGCAGATTGCGCGCTAGCTCTCTCTCTCTCTCTCTCTCTCTCTCTCTCTCTCTAGCTCTCTCTCTCTCTCTCTCTCTCTCTCTAGCTCTCTCTCTCTCTCTCTCTCTCTCTCTCTCGTTGAAATTGGTGAAAATTATGCTCAAAGAGTCCGTTACATACATACATACATACATACAACCCAAGCTAATAAAAGCGTGTTAGTTAAAAATCTAATCTAAGATTGGTAATTTTGCGTTATACCCCTCCTTAAGTGTATTATTATAAGATGCTCGTGAGCTAAATAACTGCGACTCCCGCTTTGAAACAACACTGTAGTTTGGACCGAGTCAGACAACGTTGATTTGGTTTACATTAGGTAACCTATTTCAACATATTTGTCAATTTTCTAACAGGCAATTAAGCCACACAAAATGGCCAGCGAATACGTATAATCGCTAATAAATAACTTTAGCTGTAATATACGTACTACACATGCACTCGTATTTATCCAGTAAATACTGGTATTATATCACTTGGTACTCGTCTGATTGAGATGCTTATCTCTTTATTTCGACATAGGTTATCAAATTTCACACGGCACAATTTAACTGATTACCTACCTAATATAATAGGTATTTTTTATTAAAACAGATGCAAACGAATACTTAGGTATTCTGTGGTCTGCCCACGTGGTATTATAATTAAAAAACAAACATTTTATTCACATACTTACATAGACATACACCTTTTTCCCCGAAAGGGTAGGCAGAACCTCAAATGGGCCTCTTTTCACTGTGGGTTGTACATAAGTAACCAATAATGGCTGCATTTTATTTAATTAAGGAATATACAAGTAGGTCCTTAAATGTACGTATAAGTAGGTATACAAAATTTAAATAATATTATTTAAATATTTAAATAATTTCTTTATTTTAATTATAGTGACCCCGGGCACACTGGGTAAACCAAAAAACAATGCAGCATATAGTTCTCAACTCACCGATCCATGAGCCCATCTCATCGTCTATCCTCATGGAGCTGTTCTCTACCCTGAGTTGTGGCAGTGCCACTGCCGAGAAGCCGATGGGATGGCCGGCGCCAGCAGCCAGGATCAGCACGGCGCATGTGATGAGGCACTGGAACAACACAACACTGCTGTAGGATCTATGCACTTACTGCACTGATGTGCGTTTTATTTATTTAAAATTATTTTCTTTGATTTTGTTTTGCTAATAATTGTGATTTATCTACAGTCCCGATAATCTTCTTCTCTTAGTCAATGTATAATCTTCTGGTGTACTTTTTCAAAATGTTGTCAATATGCACTTACTCTTTGTATATTATACCTGCGTTAGCTGTAGTTTCCTTTACAGAGTAAGCACAGGGAACGCATCCATTAGTTTATTATATTTTTAAGTTATGAGTTACTCATTGGAAATCCTAATAAATAACATAAATAAATAATTCTTTACGAAAAAAAACGACTTCGAAGCTAGCAATTTATCCCCAATACAAAATTTTATAATATTTAATGATCGGAACCGTATGTGCTGATCACAATGAGCCTAAACACCGACCATTATCCATCGAGGAGTTCCGTAGTCCACCTTCCATCTCCATCATCAGATCAGCTCGCTGTCACCATCAATATCATATTGTATTGTCATTGGAGCTAGACAGGTATACCAAATTTCAGCTCAATCGGATATCGGAAAGCCGGGTGGCACAACAGCATATAAATATTATTCACGGGTGGCGATCACCCGTGAAATACTTATCATTGACGATTTCCAATAGTCAACTTTGGTCTTCTTCATCAGTTCCACTTCACTTCACCAAATTATACTTTCTGAATGTACATGTGCAATGTCACATATCTTAGGTGGACGTGACCTATGTAATAATGCATTGTTAAAGGCAGAGGTGCCATCTGCGTGTTCGGCCATTTACGAATTTAAAAAAATACCTACTGCTTATAACAGCTGCTCTACATCATACATTATACCATCCAAAGATTTAGATATACATCTGTTTTCAATAGTAGGTCATCATCATCATGTTAAGGCACAAGTTATGCCCATCACTGAAGTGCCCACTTTTACCCCCGACGGAACGGGGCGGGGTTATGCGTATATAATGTTCCATTTTATCTCAAAAAAAGTTTAAACTATTTAGATACGGTTATTTTTATACAAAATATTGTACTTGCGTTTTGATGGCTTTTAGCTTTGTTTGGTGGAAATTGGTGCAGCCGTTTCCATTCCTGGATCATCAGCAAGAAAAATGCTTTTGGAAGACAATTGCAAGCAATGAGAGCTGATAGCGCGTTCGTTTTTTTGCTGTGGCGACATCTAGTCATGAATACAGTAATTAGTTTCGGGGCCCTACAGTCTGCGTTCTAGACACCGACGTGCGTTCATAAGTGTGCCTTTTTAGGGTTCCGTAGTTAAATGGCAAAATACGGAACCCTTATAGATTCGTCATGTCTGTCGGTCTGTCTGTCTGTCTGTCCGTGTATGTCACAGCCACTTTTTTCCGAAACTATAAGAGCTATGCTGTTGAAACTTTGTAAGTAGATGTATTCTGTGAACCGCATTAAGATTTTCACAATTTTTTTTTTAAAAAAACAATAAATTTTAGGGGTTCCCATACTTAGAACTGCTACTCAAAAAAAAAAAATTGGTTCAACCCATACGTGTGGGGTATGTATGGATAGGTCTTTAAAAATAATATTGAGGTTTCTAATACCATTTTTTTCTAACCTGAATAGTTTGCGCGAGAGACACTTCCAAAGTGGTAAAATGTGTGTCCCCCCCCCCCCCCCCCCCCCCCCTGTAACGTCTAAAATAAGAGAATGATAAAACTAAAAAAAATATACATTACCATGTGTTAACTTCCACTGAAAATTGGTTTGAACGAGATCTAGCAAGTAGTTTTTTTTTAATACGTCATAAATCGTAAACCATCCAAGAATTATGTTACTTGCAGCTACGGAACCCTTCATGGGCGAGTCCGACTCGCACTTGGCCGCTTTTTTCAAATTTTAATCGGATGATGCCGACTAAATGGATCGTAATATTAGCTTGTCTGAATTGACGACAGGTTTTTGTGCCTATTGTAGTTCAAAATGACCTTGGGCATTTAATATGATCCAGTTTAGTTAAAAGTATTTAACTTCCTTTATTATGATCCGGTTTAGTTAAAAGTATTTAATTTCCGCTATGGTTGGATCTATCTCGTCCTGTTTATCAAGTTACCATCGTAATTTAAAATTAGAATAAGCAAGATGTATTGGCACTCTTGCCTGCCTCTGCAGGAGCCAGCAGAACTGACAACCGGGGAATAAAGGTTCTCGAGTACCTACCGACCACGAACCAGACGACGCAGTGTAGGAAGATCGCTCTTTCGGTAGACACCGTTGGGGAATAAAGGTTCACGTGTGGCGATCACGAACCTGGCGACACAGTAAAGGAAGGCCGCTCTTTCAATGGACCAAAGAAATTATTAAGGGCGCAGGAATGGAGGCGTGTCGTGGCGTTATATGGAGGCGCTAAAACGATGATTATCATGATCCTAAAGAAGGGTCCAGAATATATCTACTTATGATCTAGCAAGACTATAAGACACCTCTGCTGGATGTTGCTATAGTAAATTTACGACTAAGTATTCTCAGTTAGAGTAGACTAATAAGCGCGGAATTATTACACAGTGATTTGTCTCTTCCGAGCGAATTTGGAAATGCTTGTCAGAGTAAAGGACAAAACACATATTATTCCAAGGATAATCCTAGTTTTACAATGACAATCCAAGTTTTATAATGGTAATCAAAGTTTTATAGTATTAATCCAAGTTTTAAAGTGATAATCCAAATTGTAGTGCTTATCCAAGTTTTATAGGGCGTTCTGCATTCTGTGATTCATGAAATGATTCCTTTCCAATGATTCATTTTCAAACATGACTGTTGGAAATCCATCCTAAATTGACTGTAATTGTCATATTACGTACCTACTATGATTTACCTTCCTGCATCTATCATAAAACCACTTTTAGTACTGTATTAGCATCCAATTGTAAATTAAGGTGGTTTTTACCTAAATTGAAGCAAAGTGGAGGCAATTTTCCACAATTTTGCAGCTCGTTTACTCAGATATAAGTATTTTTTTTTTATAATCCAGTATAATCACATGTTTTTCGTTATTTGCTTTTGATGATACATACGTGTGTCTTTGATTATACTTTACTAATGTTTTTTGTGTGAAATAAATCGTTTCTTTAGCAGGTAGACTTACTTATAACAGTTTGCGTGTACCAAGAAAGGTACTTTAATGAGCAGGTGGCATAATTGCCTGTTAAGATTATAGGCTCGACTCAATGACAGGGAGGTAGTCAGGGCAAGGGTTAAGATATGGGGGTCATGACATACTTACAGTCAAGGTGAAAAGATAAATGAAAGGTTAGATTTTTATATTCACATTCGTACATAAGGTATAAAATAGTCCCTGGTCCCACACTAGGATCCCCTATAATATTCAAGTTGCGTAGTTCGAAATTTTGATCATGACTCTACATTGACCTTTGTGCCCCATCGTCGGCCGAATGGTGAGATCGCGGTCAACCGAAGGTCCATAAATGTAAAAAAAAAAACTGGAGGGATGAGTCTACGCATGGGTACAGTTGCGCACTACTGACGAACCAATAGCGCGACGGCACAGACATATGACGAACCAATAGAGACATGCGGCGAGATAAACCCCCGTCCCGCTTCACCTCATTATTTTTACAAAACGCGATGAAAAAAAAACATGCCCTAAATTTTGACCAAAGACAACCACGGGGACGTTAATAGCTTAGGTTCAAGATTTTGATAATGTTATAGGTACCTAATTTTTTTTCAGGCGAAATTTCTCGAAAGCCTGATTTATTAATGAAAGTAAAAAAAAAGCAAGTGAAAATAACTAAACCCGCAGTCTTAACGACGCAACAACGATCGGAGACTAAAGCCCTCGGACCACCGTCCTGGCTTCGAGACTCAGCAGTAGGTTTCATGTACTATTCCATGGAACAGTGGCTATAGTATCCGCATTACTGTATATCCCTACAGAGCTCATGGAAGACGGTTACAGTGCAAGGCAATCTATTTAATTGGGATCAACTAGTGTTTGCTATTTCACTTTGATATCGGGTGTCATAACAATGTTATCTACAGGTTGTATAAAGTCTAGCTACTTAACTACTCCCTCGAACCTCATAATAATTCTAGATTGATTAAAAACGAATCCATTGTTTTTGACGTTTTTTAAGTTTGTAATTTCGGGGTGGTAGGTAGCCAGTCCAACATTTTTGATGTAACAGATGCTTACACGAAAAATCGACGGCTTGAACATAGTGAGCCTTTTTATTTTTAGAGTTTCAATTTTCATATGACGCAAATAGATCGTGTAAAATCGTGTAGGTAGTCGTTATGTTTATTGAACTGGGCTGGAGTAAGTAAACTCTCCAGTCGTGCGTCGGTATTGACAGACATATTTTTTTTAGTCCCTAAAATAATATTTTATTAGGACAGTTTATGTTTATGCAGATTTTATTTGTGTAAGATACAGCAGGACCCATACAAAAACAGTCCTAAGTAAATTAAACATCATTTGGTTGTGATGAAGAGAGTTTGTTTTGCCCTAGGGCATTTCTGAGGAGCATTCTTTTTACACCGAGGTACTACTGATTTTCGTAAGAATGATTAGTAGAAATTGAATGATTTTTTGATATAGGTACTAATTAATTTAAAAATACTCATCATCATCATCATCATCAGCCTTTAGACATCTACTGGCTGGACGGTGGGAACTTGCTATAATCACCACGATGGCAGGCGGATTGGTGATCGCAATTGGTGTTGATTACTCAGGGGGCTTCGTACAAGTTTTAATAGTTTTCGAAACTATATGAAGTTTCGTTTCCTTCCATACATTTATTTGTAGCGCCCCTAGCGAAAACGAGGAGAAAACTAAGGACGCTGTCAGTAAATGTATTGAAGGAAACGTAGTTTCGAATACTATCAAATTCTCGAACTAAGCCCCCAGGTGAATGCTACTGCCCACATCCCCTGGTTAGATTTTACGACATCCACGCGAGGAGACGGAGGGTCTATCTTAGGCCAGACTAGCCGCAGCATAAGTTAAATTAGGCAAAATTAAAAATACTAATTCAATAAAATAAAATGTACAGTTTATGTATCTTAAATATAGGTTACGCCAAGTTGTACGATAAGAGAAGGCTAAAATAGTTCACAATGTAGGTCGCTTTCAGTTCCATTTTCAAAAATATGCGAAAAGTCGAGTTGAAAATTCATTAATTTTGTGGGCTGTTAATAAAAAAATAAAACTTTAGTCCCTAGACACGGCCCTGTGCACTGCCCCTAGAGGCTAACTTATACACTTCGGTTCGCCTACACTTAGCTAAAATGACACACTTTTAGAGCTCATGCTCTAAAAGTGTGTCATGAAGTGAAAAATTATTGATTACTTCGTAGCACCCGACGGGTGGGATGGATTTTCAGTGGCATCATTAGTAGTCTTGACCCGGATAGTCCGTATAGGGTACTACGAATGTTGAAAATTCTATTATACTTAGTGGTTACCAAATACAAAACTAAAAATAAGGTATCTATGACATCAACATGGGTATCAAAATCAAGATATTGCTAACGAGGTCTTGTACTATTATTTATTCTATGACGAGGTTCCAAATATGTGAACATTTTAGGAAAACTAAATAATGACAAACTAAATTTTAGTAGTAGTAGAGCTTTTTCGTGAAAGAGTTCGTCCGGGGAAGTACTACCACTATACCTATTTCTGCCGCAAAGCAATTGCTGTGTTCTGGTTTGAAGGGTAAGGGTGCCGGTGAAATTACAGGCACATGAGACTTTTCATCTTTATGGGTGCGTCTTAGGTGGACGTGACCTATGTGGTAATGCACTGTTCATAGGCAGAGGTTACAGCTTAACATCAGGTGGGCATATAAAAAAAAAAGTATAAAAAAAAATATATATATATATATATTAGAGACACGGTAATTAAAAAAAAAAGAAGTTTTTGGTTTCCTGCACAATATATGTAAACGGTTACAAAAAACTGCATCTTAGAATCGGTTAAGTAATCTAGAGATAAATACCAATAAACACATAATCAAAATTGGTCGAGTCATTTTGGAGGTACAGACGAATAAATACATAAATCAGTCAGTCGAGTTTTTGTTTTTTATGAATTACTTGTTACATATATTTTATTTATTAATCCGATAGTTCCGACTTCTGCACGTAGAAGCGATAATTATAATACCTAGGTAAATGAAATGATATATTTATTTGCAAGAATATAGGTCGTTACATATTTGTTAAGATGAAGAGTTACGAGCAAATATTTAAATTAGATAATAATGATAGAATAATGATAGTTACAATGATAGGTACGTAGTAATAATGGTAGGTTAAATACTCGTATAATAAAAAAATACTATATTTAGAAATAAAATAATTACAAATTAAAACACATCACTGCAACTGATTTTACGAAATATAGGTACTTCAATTTCATTGTCGGAGCGAGCGAAGCGTCTCTTCTTCAAGTTAAATTTTCTTTCCTCTGTCAATTTGTTAGTACTCCTCTGGTCTTGGACAACTTGGTATATACTGGTTCTAAAATGTAATAGTACTTTTTTTGTCGTCGGCTGTTTTTGATTGGAGGGGTATTTCCGCCCAAATGGGGGGAAGTTTGCTGCGGCGCCATTTACCGCTCATTTTGATCATTATTTGGAAGAAAGATTCGGTAGAAGAATTTCGAATATGAGCAAAATCGGTCAAGAGGTTCTCTAGATATACAGGGTAAGTTTATTTTCAGGGCCTAGGCGAAGTCTGAAACCGTGAGAGTTATCGAAAAGTGATGTTAGGAATAACAAGCTCTATTTTCTTTTATGTTCTGTTTTACTGTAAAATAAAGTTTTTGTATTTTTGTTTTGCCTTTTTGCGATCTTTGTTTGATCATCATGGATAGACATGATGCATAGTTTTAAGGTTATGCTCGCGAGGTCTACTTTTCACAGAACTAATAGTTATATTCGAATAGATTCTGTATTATGAGCAAGGTTTTTCTGTTTACCTTGTAACAAAAGATATGTACAAAGGCGAGCTTAACCCTAAAGAGTTTTCTTACAGCAAACCTTAAGGGAAGCTTAGCAAAAATATAATACAAATATTGTCTGTACAGATCTAATAATCACACGACACACTGAAACGGCTAGATGGATTTGGATGAAGTTTGGAATATAGATAGTTGGACTCCTGGAATAAAACTTTTTTTTTTCTCCTGATATTCCCACTGGTTCGAGACACCGCGGGACGCAGCTAGCCTTTTTGATAAGATTTTTTGCTATGACTGTTTTGGTAGGCACTGTACGGCATAACCAAATTGAGATAACCTATGTAAGGCACCTATATGTGAATATTTGAATGGCACGTTATGCAAATTTTGCTCTACTATTGAGGTCAATAGCAGCTTTTGCAATACGTTTGACACTCCTGACATGGCTCTGACATTTACCTACTTAGAAGCCTTGTTGCTTAAAATTAAATTTTAGCGTTTGCGTATAAAGTTTTTTTTAGTTTTTTTTTAACTTAGTGAATGACCGAACATGCTGATGGCCCACCTGATGTTAAGCGGTAGCCTCTGTATTTAACAATGCATTGTCTCACAGGTCACGTCCACCAAAGACGCACCCTATGTGGCATTGCACTGCCACCCTGAGACATAAACTTTAAAAGTCTCATGTGCCTGTAATTTCACCGGCACCCATACCCTTCAAACCGGAATACAGCAATTCGACCACTACAGCTTTGCGGCAGAAATAGCTATGGTGGTAATACTTCCCCGACCGGTACACTTTCACAAAAAAGCTCTACTACTAACAAAAAAGGTGTCACCTTAAAAACACCTCTGATTAGTCACCTCAAATGATGTCTCTATCTAACTCATTAAAGTTCAGGCAAGTTAGTAAAGTGATAGAATAGCGCACGCGAAAAGAAACGTGAGCGAAAATAGCGAATAACATCAATTATTGTCTCAAGTAAATGCTTATTTTCGAAAATCTAAACTTAATTTTGATGTGAAACATCTATTGCCTTGGCAGTAAAACCGACTCGTATGCCGTGACGGCAAACGTCATGACGCTGTCATGCCGTTATACTATGAATTTGAATTCTTAATAGATGTTTCACATCTGCTGGGCGCATCGAGCAACGCAGGCCTCCGTACCGGAGGGGAGACGCCTTAGAGCTGTCAACCGATACATATTTATTCAGAAATTTTTGGGGGGGGCTTCACGCACTCACTTACAGTTTAATGCACACTTTTGTAACCAGTCGTTCTATCGCTATAAACGCACACATCTATAAACAGCAACACATCAAAAATCTTTATACACACATAGATGCTTTCTGTGTACAAACATCATGTTATGTCACAAAATTGACAGTAACACCCGTTCTAGGGACTTCCAGCACTCAAGTCGATAAATTAATAGTATCGATAACTTTTTGGTAGGAACTTACTTTGCCTACTGTATATATTCTGTGCTACCATCAAGGGTCATTGAAGGGATTTAAGGGCGGCTAGGTATGGGGGGAAGGGTTGAACGCTCTCTGTGAAGGAGGAGTTCCGGAGTTGTTATCGAGGATAACATACAGATCATTTTGTGGATCACTATGAAATTTTAGATTAGTAAAAGGTAGTAGTAGGCTGGAGAGAGAGGGGGTAAACGCGGAAACTTAGAGTATAGAGAAAAAATCAAGAAAATTTTGAGTACCCCAGGTACAACCACTAGCTCATGGGATGATTAGTTCTTGGGAAAATTTAATTAGAATTTTGTTCAAAGCATACAATAATTTCATAAAACTATGGGTCGGCAAGTCAAAAGAGATGAAAGGAAAGGAAAGGAAAAAACGCTTTACTTAGCTGCCGTCATCCTTCTAACCTACATAATCCATGTCGGTTCTGGCCACGAAATATACGATGTATTATATCTGTCAGTCACTGTTATTGTCAAAAACCAAAAATCATGATCCTAAGTGCCAGAAAACTACATTAGTCATTAAAATGTAAAATAGTTTTTTTTTTACATTTCAGGCATAATTATCCCACGTCACATGGGATCCTAGTGTGGGATCACAACTATGTAGGTATGTGTTGGGTGTGTTAAGTTATGTTAATGTTAAACAATGGTAGGTAAAGTAATACTTAGCGCTTTACCTAGTGAACAGAATATCGCGTTGAAAAAATTATACCTAGCAATTTTTTTTTTAATTCTTTGGTCAATCAAAGAATAGGATTTGAATAGGAAAATCCCACGACACAGTAAGGACACTCATGACACGACTTTTCTTGAAAATGAGTAAATGAGTTCAAACTGGGAAATGCTTTTGTTAATTTATCGTGATCACGTATCCCACAACCTAGGTAGGCATGCAACTTTTTACGAAAAACTATCACACCTCTAGATTTGTAATATCACATAGTAATTTAAATTCATGTCAAGATGTCGTTCCCCTCTGGCTATGCACAATTTCATTTGGGCATACGCGTTAGTAAAACTGTTTTCGCCCGATCATTAGGGCGAGCGAAGCGAGTCCTCTACTATATCCCATGCAATTTTGTGGTACACTTAACGAAAAAATTATCCGTTGTAATTTAGCATAGTAATTTAAATTCATGTCTTTGTTTAAATATAAATAATCACGGAAAAAAAGCTTGCTAGCCCTCACCAAGCATGTTTTGCTTTTGCTAGTAATAAAATTGTATCATGATGGGCCGATTGCTCTGTCAGACTGAACCGATCGTGTGACGCATAGAGTAAAACAGTGTGACAGTGCTACAAATACTGAAATGTCGAATCGTTACATTTTCAGCTCTAAATCAAGGTCTGGAACATCGAATTTACGAAAAGATGGTGTTTTCTTTCACATTGTACCTAAGTGAATTTCATTATATATATAAGTATATTTATTTTTATTTTATTTTTTGATGCTGGACATAGTTCACACAAGATTATCCAGCCCCAAGCCAAGCACAGCTTGTGATATGGACTAGATAACTGATATCCCTAGTACAGTACATTACATAGATATTTATTTTGCATTAACATAGAAAATACCCAGAACACCCTGAACAAATATCTGAAGATCGTACAAATATTTGTTCTGAGGCGGGAATCAAACCCGCAACCTCCTGCGTCACAGGCGAACCTTCGTCCACCGCGCCACAGAGGTCGTCAACTTATGGTATAAAATGAATAATTTCAAATTAAAATCATAACAGTTACCTACCTTGTTACATACCAATACCTTCATGGTGATTGGATTAACGGTTAGAAAGTTAGGTTAGGCTAGGCTATGGCTCCCGAATAATATAAATCAAATTTCAATAGCTTGTAAAACATATTAAACGAGCATTTATTTTATCGATAAATAATCTACTTTATTATTGAGGCACATCACTAATTTAGTTGTATAAAAGAAAACACAGGCAACTCACATACAGAATTTTTTGAGAAATAAAAAAAACTGTTAAATGAGCACAAAGCTGTTTCAGTGTGCATTGAGGCAGTTATTGTTAACAGTTGCTTATTTAATATAAAAAAATTAGGTTTACCAACAGTCTACACATGTATGTCGGAGAGAGAAGTCATATGATGAATCTGGAGAATAGATCTACTGAGATTGAAGGCTTATAAACACCATGTGTACGGCTGCGAACAATCGTATTCTGTCGTGTCGCGCCACCCAAACGAATGCGCCCGAGTCTTGTTTACGCAAAGACGCAAAGCGATCGAAGCTCGGATATTATATTATATTATATTTATTATAAGGAAAACCAGCAGCACATGCATACAAAATAAATAAAAGAAGTTAAAGCAGAAGACTATTAAAAGGTTTTCACGTTTAGAAATAATAATAGATACATAAAAAGAGAGAACAGGCTGAGTGGACTAAAAACTACTATAAACTACAATCTGGTATACAAAACACATAGCAGAAAAATAGAATAAAAAATAAAAAATGAGAGATACAAATGATGAATACATACAAAACAGAAAACAACAGTATAACTATAACAGTAAAAGTAAAACAAACAGTATAAATGAAGGAAACAGATATAAATAATAGTAAACAAAAAAAAAATAAGAACAAGAACCAAAAAAGTAAACCACACCTATCTCATGACGAAATTTCATCATCCTCCGCGGAGGGCGAGAAAAAGTCAGAACTGAGCCGCCGCCTCACGAAACCGACACTGGAGTAGAATAGGTCTAGACCTATTTGCTTAGATAATTTATTAAATTGGTTACCAACTCGCCATAAATAGGAGTTTTGGCGATAATTCGTTCTAACTATTGGTACATGAATAATCTCGTTATATCTAATTATTGTACGGGGAACAACAAGTGTTATTTTACTAAGAAGTTCGGGGCAATTAATATGATTATTAGTGATTTTGAGCAAGAAAAGCAGGTCACCAATTTCACGCCTTTTTTTGAGTGGCAGAAGGTGGAATTTACGACAAAGGTCAACATAGTTAGCAGAATTATACGGAACCTTAAGGCGAAAGCAAATAAACTTAATAAATTTGGTTTGAATACGCTCAATTCTGTTGATATAGGTATCATAACGTGGACTCCAAATTTGAGAAGCATATTCAAGTATGCTGCGCACGTAAGTGCAATATAAAATTTTAAATGTTTTACATCTACTAAAACTAACGGAGCTTCTCATTATAAAGCCTAAAGCTTTGGACGCTTTAGCAATGATGGAATCGATATGAGAGTCAAAGAGAAGTTTAGAATCATGCAGCACGCCTAGATCTCTCATAACCGTGCAATCCTGCAACCTCTGATTTTGTAATAGATAAACTGATTTGACTACAGTTTTTTTGCGAGTATATGTAATAGTAAAGCATTTAGACGGATTGAGATCTAGTTTATTACTAGCACAGTTCGTGTCAAGTCGATATAAATCAGCCTGCAAGTCAAGCACATCCCGAGGAGTAACTATAGTCTTAAAAATCTTCATATCATCAGCAAATGAAAGCAGGTTACTGTTGACAAAACAGGAAGAGATATCATTAATAAATATCAGGAAGAGCAAGGGTCCGAGCAGTGATCCTTGGGGGACTCCACTAGGAATAAGAACCCAGCTGGACATATAATTATTAACAACAACAGCCTGCGACCTATTGCAGATGTACGACGAGAACCAACGGAGCAGATCCCCTCTAATACCCATACTAAATAACTTAAGCAACAGAAGGCTATGGTCAATCCTATCAAAGGCCTTGCTGTAATCAGTATAGATTACGTCAACCTGACGACCATTATCCATTGACTCACTCAAGAACTCATTGAAAATAATAAGGTTAGACACAGTCGACCGCCCTTTAAGGAACCCATGCTGGAAGGGGGAGAAGTGCTGATGAAGCGCTGAATAAATCTGATTGTACACTATCCTTTCAAATAGCTTAGCAACTAAGCATAGCTTGGAGATAGGCCTATAGTTGATAATCTCACATTTAGAGCCCTTTTTATAAATTGGCGATACAAATGCTGCTTTCCAGAGCTTAGGTACGGCACTCAAAGATATTGATTTCTTAAATAAAAATGAAACAGGAATGTAAATTGACTTAGCACACGACTTGAGGAAGACAGGGCTAACGTGGTCTGGGCCAGCAGACTTGGATAAATCAAGGTTAGAGATCAATTTAAACACGTCATCAGGATCGATCTCAATACTGCCAATATAGCATTTCACAGCCTCTGAAGGGACTAATGAGTCAACGTTATAAGAACAGATGCCAGAGGGGACAAGGAAAGTAGAATGAAAATACTTAGAGAATGCTTCGCAGATAGATTCACCTGTAGCTACTGAAGCGTCTAAATAATTTAGATGTGAAGGTATACCATTTGATTTCGAGCGACTTTTTATGTAGGACCAAAACTTTTTTGGATTTTGTTCAATACTATTCTCAATGGATGACATATAATCGGCGAAGCATTTCTTTTCCAAGAGTTGGATTCGATTACGTAAAAGTTTGTAAGTGGCTAAGTCTGTAAGTCCACCATAAGTTTTATATTTCCTATAATGCCTATATTTTTCCTTAATTAATCTAATGAGTGCCCGGCTAAACCACTTAGGGTAAGAGCTGTCACTGACCAACCTAGACGGGACATATTGGTGTTTAAGCTGATCTAAAATCGAATAAAAAAACTCAACTGCTTCCTCGAGCGAACGCGAATCAAATTCAGCATTCCAGTCCATGTCCGCGATCTTGTTGTTAATAGATAAATAATCACCTTTGTTATAAGAATATTTTAAATAGGACTGAGATTTAAGGCAAGATACATTCAGAAAAGAGGCTCTGAGAAGAAGAGGTTTGTGGTGTGGTTTGTGGATATAAAAGGAGCGTACGAAAGCGCCAGAGCTCATTATTACATCGGCGTTGGCAGAGTGCACACGATTTAATCAACAAAATACAAAATCAAGTTCAAAGTCAGTTTGAATAAAATCTTAGTGAAACCTCTTTTGAATTTTCCTCATTTGCACGAGACCCACTGGAAAGCCCCTAAGTTGCCTTTTGCCGCTCGGAGGGATCTTGAGGATCCGACATGCATATATGAACTATATAACTATCTTTAGCTACAGAAGAAACCAATGGGGGCTTTTCATTTTAGTTTTTTTTTTTATTCAATTTGGCTCAATTGATGGCCCTGACTCAACTGTGGTTGTCAAAATCAACAAATCCATCGTACCTCTGTTATTTTGTGTGATAGTAACAAAATACCACGAAAATATATCACTTCGTTGTTGACTTTTACATTTCACTTTATTTTTACAGTTAAGTACACAGCAGCGACATCTATTTTCAAGGGTTTATAGATGATTTGGTATGGCCGTAAAAACCCCTCATTATAGGCAAACACAACGTGCAAAGATTGTACAGTAACCTCACAATGGGCGATCAACGATTTTTTTAAAGCATCTTTATTTACTTTTAACTGAAAAGAGTAAAGTTATTTAAGTATGATCAATATTGCCGATTTTGATAAAATTAACCACGTAGTTTTATTCTTATTATAAACTAGAAGCAACCCGCGATTTCACTCGCATAAGTTTTGATCCTATGGGAACATCTAAATAAAATTTAAAACTATTCCAGTGGTCCAGCTATCGCCGTTCTAAATTTCATCCAATCCTTAGAAAATTTAGCATTTATAATATTACAAACATACACACATACTCACGCCTGTTTCCCAGAGAAGTAGGCAGAGACCATGAATTTCCACTTGCTACGATCCTGGCATACCTGTTTCGCTTCATTCACTCACATCACATTCTTCATATATGCTCATTGGTTAAGGGCGCTCTTAGCCTGGCCATTCTCCAGATCGACCCTGATCTATTCTGAATACCTTCACCGAGGTCTCCCCCTTCCAACTGTCCCATTCATGCTCATCTTATGAACTAGTTTCGTCAATCTACTATCATTCATCCTTTAACCAATAACCCAAACCATCCAAGCATATCTTTCTCAATCCTTGTCACTATACACGTGCTCTTTCATTTTACAATGCTTTCTTAACACACAGTTTCTTATTCTATCTCTCAAAGTCCACCATACATACTTCTCAAACCTCTCATCTTCAGTGCATTTATTTTACTTTCATGTTTATTCTGCCTTAGCAACTTTCGCAACCACCATACATTAGTTTTGGCACTAACACTCCTCTATGCACATCCAGTCGTGCCTTTTTGAATACGTTCCGGCTGATAATAAGGCGTTAAGTTCACCTGGTTTCCAGAATTTACTCTCATTTAAATATCATCTTCATGCTTGCCATCTCTTGTAATCAAAGTTCCCAAATGTACAAACTTTTTCATGTTACACTTGTTGTTAATAGTAGTTTGATTTAATTCTATTTCTTTAAATATAGTTACACATGACATTTACGTTGACATATCATCATACACCTCTGCGAGGCACAATTAATCCTTTTACCATACTGGTTCTTTCACCATTGGTCACTAGGCCCCTTTCAGGGACACTATATCTCAAGCTGGTTAGTGAACCAAGAAAGAGCCCGTGACACGAAGTAGTAGTAGTTAGTAGTTACCGGTTAGTTAGTGGTTACATAGCCATCAAATACAAATACACGTTATTCCACATGTCACATTTTGTCGAACGTGTTTAATGAATTGTATTTAGTAATCAAGGATATTAAGTAATCATCCACATCTTGGCTTACTGACATTACACGTTATATACATGTTTACGTCAGCAGAATAAATCCTTAAATGCACATTGATGTATTATACACATTTATATCTACGCTTTTGGTCACTTTTATGTCGCCCCTGTGTCTCACGATTAAGTGGAGCTCGATTGACGAGTGAGCAGGGCAGTCGTAAGGGAATTGGCTTTCATTGCGAATAAATCACGTAACTTGGCAGTGATTTTAGAGTAATGAATGACCAGTGTACTGAAGTGCAGTCGCAGTGAAGAGTGAACCAGTGTTATTGAATAAAATATTCACGGTTTGTTTTGTTAAACCGTTCAGTTTTATTATTTTATCCCGAACACGAACTCAAAAATTACTAAATCTGAGATGGCCACTTTTGTTTTTATACGGCTTAATTTTACTTGGTCAATTTTCATGCAATAAGTTATAATAATTTAATTGAAATTCAGGTACATGTGAAAGGAAACACTATCTTTTTGTAAATTTGATGATCCAATCATTTTTTTACAGCATAAAACTGAACAATTCGGCATTTTTCTTAGAGCACTATCTCCCACGCGAGTCGATTCAGTCTGACAGAGCGATCGACGACAGCTAGTTTTTTATAATTTGTATGCCCTCGAGGGCATTCAATTTAGAGGGGAACTACAGCGGGGAATGCCTTTGATGGCGTCTCCATTCCGTGTTGCTCGATGGCTGGGCGTCCCGTGATGGGCAACTTTTTTTTAATAAGCTTACCGGTTTTCTAACGTGGCTTTTCTCGCGTTTTAAAAAGTAGCCAGGTGATAATCTATCTTTCTACCAAGTTCCATCGAAAACGGTTGAGCCGTTGTTTCTTTGTGATTGAGTAACAAATATAGAAACATAGAAACATCTAAACATTCAATCATCCAATTATCCAAACATCATAACTTTGTAATTTATGATAAAAGGGAAAAGGGTACCCGAAAGGGTAGGCAGAGCCTCAAATGGGCCTCTTTTTACTGTGGGTTGCACAGCACCATTGTGGGGAAATAGACGTAACAAGTGGCTCATCGCTGCCATTGCTTCCCACGATTAACTCTGCTAACGCTTTCTTCCAGTAATAACACATTCCTTAAATAAGCTAGCAGCCAGGACAAATCTTATAACTTAATCTTATAATCTTCCAACGAATCTTACAAACAAGTCCGGGTAATATGATATACTTAGTGGGATAATTTCCTTTAATAATGTGAAAATCACTTGAGGCATTTGGAAGCAGTAGGATTCTACAAGATTTTTTCCTGTGGAAAGTACTATGGTCCAATAACTTTAGTCTATTTTTAAAGTATTTGGATATTCCGTTTATGAGAAGTAGGCTTTCCGAAAGAGGTCTTTATTGCAGTTCGGTGTCTATTATCGCCTTGCCGTTCATAAAAACCTCGAAAGTAGAAACGGATCACGACTACAATTGGAGATTCTTGTTGCACTTGCCCTTGACATGTGCGTTCAAATTCAGAGCAAGCTAGCTGAATGTCTAAAATTGGAGATCTTACCACATCTCATCAGGATTCATCAAAAAAATAAGGCCCTGAAATGTATGACGGGTTCTTTGCGCGGTTTGAAAATGAAATAAAGCAGAGAATATGTTTTATGTTAATACCCCAACTAAAACAATAGCCATCTAGAACGTACAGTTAGGCGGAATAATAGAACAAGAAGTTTGCAAGCCATTGCGAATTTGTTTCACTAACACCTATACTTTTTTTGACTAAGTAGATATATGTTATTTTTAAATTGTTTCCACATCACAGATAAATAATGTTATACGCCCTACTAACTAGATACACCTATCTAGTTGTTAAAACAAATATTTTGGTAGGGTCGTACATTTTGGCAGAAGCCCAACTGAGAATGAGAATAAATTTGTGCACGCCAAATACAAATGCATTTTAGTGTTAACTGTTGAATAACCTGACGACATTCAACTCATTGCGCTGGTCACCGTGAGAATTCGTCTAGTAAGTCACTTTTCAGGTCAAAGGTATGATAAATATGGATAGTTTATCGAGGTAAGTCAGGTCATCTGCGTCTAACTATAGCTTATATTATTTATACTTTTTAGGTCTTGTAAAGAGGAACTTTCCTGTACGACAGCCACTATTTATTAAGTATAGAGTAGTGGTTTTAGTAGTAGTAGAACTTTTTTGTGAAAGAGTTCGTCCGCGGAAGTACTACCTCCATATCTATTTCTGCCGCAAATCAGTAGTGCTTGCATTGCTGTGTTCCGGTTTGAAGGGTATGGGTGCTGGTGAAATTAAAGGCACATGAGAGGTTTCATCTTTATGTCTCAGGGTGACGGGCGCAGTGCAATGCCTAGGGCGCGTCCTAGGTGGACCTGACCTATGTGGTATTGCATTGTTAAAGGCAGAGGTTACCGCTTAACATCAGGTGGCCAGAATGTTCCGTCATTCACGTTGTTAAATAAAAAAAAGTAAAAAAAAAGTGTTTGCCGCACTGTTGTATCGTAATCTAAATAGGAGGGGCACTGCCCGATCCAACACACACACCCATATTCTCAGTTGTTCTACTCCACTCAACCTCACTCAAGGAAATTTTTACTCCATTCCAATGAAGATTTTGAATATGGAATACAAAATTTCCTCGGGTGACGCTGAGTCGAGTCGAGGAAAGTTGGAAGAACGACTTGGTGACAATCTCTCACTGAGTTGTCATCAAACTCAATGTCGACATAATACTAGCAAGAGCAACAACTCTTTGTTGAACCTGTTTTTTTGCCTGAGGCTAATGAAGAAGTTCAGACCATATACATTGGATGTAAGGAGAATCGGTAAGGAGGAGAGGCGCATGTCGCCAGAATATGAGCAAGAGTCTAGCTAGTGGGTTTATTGTGTATTCAGGTTTATTGGTCTTTAGGAATCAATTTTCATATAAGGTCCAGAGTAAAATCGTAAAATGAAGATTTAACAAAATGTAAAGTCGTTTGTAGTAATTTTTCTCACCTGGTTGAAAACACCTCGTACAGATGAGTAGGTCTCGCCTTTGACGTACGGTGGGAGGGTTGCAGTCGAGCTGATGCTGCGCAGGAAGCTCTGCAAGGCCTCGTACTCGTCCGCCTTCTTCTCTTCTTTGGTGGCGATTTGCGGGATCCGCCCGCTGTCCAGCATTGCTTCGTGCGCTCCATCACTGTTAAGAGAAGGCGAGTTCAGTCAAGATTGTCAGGTAGGTATATAGGTTTATTAAGTTTAATTTCTCTGAGTTACGAGTCTCGGTGAAAGAGGTGTGGAAAGTGCAGTGAGAGTAAAAGAGCAAGATAAAGTGGTGTTACAGCCACTTTGTTAAAAATTCAGTTTTACTACTTGGTAAAGAAGATTTCTCTGTGCGAGATTTGTTTTTTATTAAATGAAAAAGCGCTTGTTCGTAGAACAATTGTCGAAGACAGCAGAGCATAAGAATATTTTTCTGCCAGTCTAGTATTTAATCATCGAGGAGTTCCGTTGTCTACCTTCCGTCTCCATCATCAGATCAGCTCGCTGTCACCATAATATTGTCAGTATTGTCTACAGGACAGATCAAAATTCGAGCATTCATCCGGTAGCTAGATTTTATTACATGTATGATTATTGTGTCCGGCCTAAATATACCACTCCGTTCCATTGATGTAATAAAAGTCTTACTAAGGGATTGTACCAGGAAATGGGCAGCAGTATCCACCTGAGAAGGTATTTAAGACTGCGCATGACCGCACGCGTCGCTCGAAAAACGTTTTTTTTTAAGGTCTCGTGAAATATAGATAATTTTAAAAAACCCCGTAGGTGAACCCTCCGTTTTATTGTATTGATTTTATTTATCCAATTTTTGACCCAATAATCTGTAGCATATTGACAAACAATCGAATCTAGCCAAAAGTTAGGGGTAACTTTGTGCTTTTATTTATCGAGAAAATTTTGTCCTATCGTGTTTCTGTCTAGGTGATCCCTCGGTATTATAATGTAGTATCCATGCATATTTTTAATTTGAATATTATACTAGATTTAGTCAGTTATAAATCTAATCTAAGATTGGTAATTTTGCGTTATACCCCACCTTAACACTAATACTGCGATCACCAATCCACCTGTGCCAAGCGTGGTGATTATGGCAAATCACCTCATTGGATATAAAAAGGCAGGCCTCGTCCAGCAGTGGACAACTATAGGCTAGCTAGCGATGGTGATGATAGGTAGGTAGATTTGTGTGGGCGGTGGCCGTAACCTCACGCAAGATTTCACCACTACGACCTTGGCAATGAAAGCGTGCAGCCAAATCTTAAAATAAACTGAAGATAATCACACAAGAAAGCAAATAGAATAATGTACGATTACCTAGATAACGAGCTTAAAAGATTTGTCTTTACTAAACTCGACCGCTTGTAGGATAAATAAAAATATTGATATGTAGGATACCTAGTTTAATCTTTCGTTCACAAACAATTTCTCAGATTAAGTACGTCATAGAGGGCCTTAAATATTCGTTCCTATAGATATTTAGATATTTTGCAGGGTTCAAATATGTCGCCCGAGCGAAGTTGCGGGCACACCCAGTTACACAGGATGGCGACGAACCTCTTCAACAACAATTCCTTATAGACAACAAATCGGGGACACATCGATTGGTCCGAGTGGAGGCTTGTTGTAACTTCGCTTCTAACAGTGAGCTTTTATATGAAAGTAGGTAAATGAGTTATAAATTAATTTGACTTCCCCTGACTCGGTCGAACAAATTGACCGCGAGTAAATCAGCCGCACTGTGTATACATTGATAAGATCATTTTAATCATTCTGTTGGCTGTGTATCGCCCAAAACACGACGTATTGAGACAATTGCCTTTTTCATTTGAAATGCACAGTGCCATTTATCCAACACGCATTACCATGCCCACATTGTGTTTACCATATAAAATGACATTGGTTGCTAGTACTGAACTGTTCTCCGTAAGATGTCCCTTGCCTTGATTGGCACCTTAGAGCATTGCAGGCCTCCGTATTGCTCGATGGTTGGCACGCCATACAAAGCAGGGAACATCTTACTTTTGTTCAACATGTTTCTTTTATTTTATTTTTCTTAGGTGTACAATAAAGAGTTTATCTATCTATCTATATTACGGTGTACGAGCTGTAACTGATCTATCAATGAAACTGACTCTTCAAGCGTTCAAGGAAGGACTTCAGCTGAACAAAGCTACCTTACCTTTGCACTTTGACAACCTTGAAATGTCTTGAAAATGTTTTGAAGTAAAATGCGTATCCGAAACACAACACCACCATTTCTAAGCAACAAACAGGAAGAAATTATAGATCTCGTTAACGTCCTGTTTCCAGAATGCTAAGGGTCGACTGACTTGGCGATAAAACTACACTGTTATCGAAGTAAACCCTGACTCCAATGCAGTCACTTAATTGTTTTGTTGCTCTTCTCTCTGATAATAATAAAAAAAATCTAATGTATTATACAATTATCTCGGTATTTTTCAGTTTTATTTATATTTTGTTAGTAGTAGAGCCTTATTGTGAATGGAAAATTGGTGGGGAGGTAGCTTAGAACCAGGAGAAGCACATAGAGGGGGGGGGGGGGGGGGTATAGGAGGGGGCTACCCGTGCGAAGCGCTAAATGTGCGAAGTGCGAGTCGCTAGTATGATATAAGATAACATATTGGAAAAACCAAAAAATGCTGCCTAATTCGCACATTATTGGACACTACAAAGAGAATATAGAGGCACAAACAGGATTAGCGAGTAGTTCCTGTTTGTCCCCGAATCTGTCCCCTTTCCTGCCAGACAGGAATTGACGATTCGATGGTAGTAGTTAGGAGTTATATTTTTAGGGTTTTGGAAGCTTTTTTGTTTTGTTTAATAATTTGATACCTGAGAATAAACCTATCACGCTTTTCTAAAATTAGTAATCGAACCGTCCGCTGATCAAAATGAGCCCAAACACTGCTATAGGCTATTATTAATCATCAAAGAGTTCCTTTGGCCACCTTCCGTCTCCATCATCAGCTCGCTGTCACCATAATATTATAATGCCATCGGAACTTGACAGGTATGCCAAATTTCAGTTCAATTGGATATCGGGAAGTGGTTGAAAATTATATCACCAGATTTGAATCCCACATACAGACAGTTCCTTTTTCTACTTTCCGCCAACATCATCAGATTGCTGTAACCATAATATTATATTGGCATCGAAAGGACTCGTCAAAACTAATCAAATGAGCCCAAACTTGAGGGGGTTACTAGTAGCCACTGTAGAGTTCCACTATCCACCCTCTGGCTTTATCAAATCAGCTCCAAGATACCAAATTATAGTATTGTCATCTGAACTACGTATACGTACCTACAAAGTTTCATTTTGATACGACAATAAAGTAGGTTAAAAACCGGCCAAGTGCGAGTCAGACTCGCGCACGAAGGGTTCCGTACCATTAACTACAAAAACGGCAAAAAACAGGTTTGTAAAAAATAAAATAAAAGAAATAACGCAAAAAGTGGTCTTCCAAAAACTGACCCCGCAGAGCATAGCTAAACCTACATTTTGATAAATCACGTTTGTTGTATGGGAGCCCCCTTAAATACTTATTTTATTCTGTTTTTTAGTATTTCTTGTTATAGCGGCAACAGAAATACATCATCTGTGAAAATTTCAACTGTCTAACTATCACGGTTCATGAGATACAGCCTGGTGATAGACGGAAGGACCGATAGACAGACGGACAGCCGAGCCTTAGTAATAGGGTCCCGTTTTACCCTTTGGGTATGGAACCCTTAAAAATACTTCTAAGATTTGATTACATTGTTTGTTAGTCACAACTTCACAAGTGAAGCTAATAAAAGCGTGTTAAAAAGAAATCGAGAAGAAGAAAGAAGAAAGTCAGAGTTCTTTGTCTGTTAGACAGTACGCAGTATTTCTTGGATTTTTAATTATGTGGCTGAAAGGTTATGGTGTTAGTATATTTTTAGAGCTGACTCATGAAGCCCTTTCATTTGATACCAAAAACGTTAGTTGTCTGAAAAAAATATAAGAAAACAATTCTCATACATAAATTTTACTGCCCTCCCTTTGGGAATATTTTTAAGAACTACCGCTCAAAATGATTGTTTTAACTTAAATTAATCGTGTAGGTACTGAACGGCTATCCTGTACATCGATTTGCGGTTTTCTATCAATATTTGCTTTGTACACCGACCGTCCACTACAGTCTTTGATTATAAATCAAGCCGTTTTTTTTAAATTCTCTGAGACTACAGTTTATGTTTCTTATCAAATATCAATTTGCAGTGTTACGTTAGCATATTTTGGAATTGAAATATTCAACAAATAGAGGTCGAAGATATGGCCATTTTTTTTACAAAATGACGAAAATAAAAATTATAAGTATTAAAAAAAGAGTGTTCCTAACCTAGTAGGTATGTCAGCTATGTTGATAAAAATAATTCCCAAAAAAAATGACGCTTTCATAATTTTCTATAATATTGCACAACATCTAATAGGTGTAATTCGGGTTTACCCAGACATGTTTAGCCAGATGTTTTTTGGTGCGTTTGTGTATACGTCAGACACATTCGAAGTGTGATACTCAATTGAACAGGGTCATCATGAGTTCGCATTTTTATTAAGTAGAGTCCGATACTAAGTCCGCAAGGTAGAGTCCATTTCATTGCGTCATTTTATTTTATTTTTATTTTGGTTTCTAAGTTAGCCGGGTGTAGGTACAACACATAATGTTCTTATCGCTTAACTTGCTATGCTGATGTATGTTTATTCGTATTTCGTCACTAGACGGACTAAGATATGCCGAATTTAATCTAGTGGTTCACCTTGAACTAAGACCTCGCGAATACATGCAATGTAGGTTATCTACTTTCTTTACTTTGTTTTCTCAACTTCATAAACAAAACAAAAACTATTCAAAACTAACTAACTTTTAATTATTTAAATTTATTTAACATAGATACAATTTTCAAGGAACACCTCGAGATTATTACCGAGATTACTTACAGCGAAACAACCATTCGAATAGAACTAACAAATGAGGCGTAAACGCTAAATACATAGGTATGTCATGATAATAAAAACGAATAAATTTGTAAACATGTCGCAATTCTTCGTTTTTAACCGACTTTAAAAAAGGAGATGGTTCTCAATTAGCTTATTTTTTTTGTTATGTTTTTATTAACATGGTACCTCATTATCTCCATCATTTAAGAACAGATTTGGAAAATTGATTTTTAATTTGGCACGACATACTTTATTGGTCCAGATTGGTCCCATTTCCATCAAAATCTGGTTCTGATGATGGGATCCATGAGGAATTGAGGGAACACCTCAAATATTAGCACACATATTGACGACATTTCGCCTGCGTCGCAGGAGGCTGCAGGTTCGATTCCCGCCTCGGAACAAATATTTGTACGACCTGAGATATTTTTTCAGGGTGTTCTGGGTATTGTCTAAGTATAATTTAAAAAAACTATCTATGTAATGTATTGTATTAAGTATATCAGTTATCTAGTACCCATAACACACAAGCTCTGCTTAGCTTGGGGCTAGATAATGTTGTGTGAACTTTCCAGCATTATTTATTTATTTGAATAGTGATTTCGGTATTTTTAGCAACAAGTCAAGCACTACCGTCAATTCTGTAATTACCTATGTTGAGCGCTTCTCACCGTAGTACTTGTAAAATATTCCATGTCATTTGTTATCTCTAGTGTGTTGCATGGTAAGAGAACCTAGTATTTAGACAAACCTAACATAGGTTTTAAGATACTATTAACCATAATATACTTAGATCAGTTTGTATGATAAATAAAATAAAATAAATAAATACATGTGCATTCAGAAAGTGCCATTTGGTGAAGTAAAACTGATGAAGAAGACCTGATATGTCCATTAGAACTCCTCAATGACACAGAATAAAAATACAATGAATAAAATGTATTTCATGCGATAAGGGTGGGTGGGTGACTTTCCGATATCCGATTGAGCTGAAATTTGGCATACCTGTCAAGTTCCAATGCCAATACAATATTATGGAGACAGCGAGCTGATATGATGATAGAGACGGAAGGTGAACAACGGAACTCCTCAATGGATAATAGTAGACTGGCCGTGTTTAGGCTCATTGTGATCAGCACACGATTCCGATCACTAAATCATGTATTGGGGATAAATTCCTAGCTTCGAAGTCGTTTTTTTTCGAACTATTATTTAATTAGTTGCTTGTATCGAAAAACTACAAAGACTAACCGTGTTACTATAATGCTAATTATCCTTGGAACAGTTGCACAGTGCTTTGTTTTTTGCTTTGACAAGCAGTTTCTATGGATATTCCGCGTTTATTAGTAGCACGGTAAAATTACTCGTAATGTGATGTAGACCGGATCCAAGAATGACGTCAATCAGGCTGATTCCGGCCGGATTGAAAATCTGCCCGGATTGCAATCTCTAATTATTAACATATAAGAAACAGGTATTTGTGACAAAGGATAAAGAAAATAATATTAAAATTAAACTAAAATATGTTAAATTAAAAATAAAGTACCTAGGTACCTAAAGTAAACATTGAAAGAAAATAAAGATTATATAACTATTTGTATACAAGAGCTCCACAGAAACACATAATAAACTTAGACTAAGAGGAAGCAGATTTGAAGGTACAAAGTGTAACTCTAGTAACAAAATGGCTCTGCCTCAGCATGAGTTGGCTGACTAGCAAGCTAGCAACCAACGCTGGTCTTCCGTCAGATCCACTTGTTGGCGTTACGGCTAACTACTCACGACTACTATACAAATAAAAATATAAAGCAGCCAAGTGCGAGTCGGACTCGCCCATGAAGGGTTACGTAGCAGCAAGTAACATAATATAAAAGTTCTTGGATGGTTTACGATTTCTGACGTATTAAAAAAAAAACTTTCTAGATATCGTTCAAACCAATTTTCAATTTTCGTTGGAAGTTTACATGGTAATGTACATCATATTTTTGTTTTGTTTTATTATTCTCTTATTTTAGAAGTTACGTGGAGGGGGGGGAGGGGGGGGGGGGGGGGGGGGTACGACGACGACGACGTACATTTTACCACTTTGGAAGTGTCTCTCGCGTATGGGCTTGATGTTTTTTGTTGAGTTTGTTCTAATTAAGTATGGGGAACCCCATTTTTTTTTTCTATTTTTGTTTAAAAATCTTAATGCGGTTCACAGAATACATCTACTTACCAAGTTTCAACAGCATAGCTCAAATAGTTTCGGAAAAAAGTGGCTATGACATACAAGGACAGACAGACAGACATGACGAATCCATAAGGGTTCCGTAATTTTGTTACGGAACCCTAAAAACTATTAATACGAATAGTACTAAAAGTAAGGTATGCTCGTATTTCAATAATATGCTTATTTTAGAAAAAAAAACAACTAATTAAAATCACTAGACATTGAAAATAATATACTTAGGTATACTAATATGTAAATTTGATTGATGCCAGACTACGCTGTTGCTGTGTGTTCAAAGGAGTCTATTTCATCAAAGATTAATGGTTAAAATACTGACAACAGAACATTTACGCAGGTGGTTTGTTAAATTCAATAGTTAACTTTGCTCTTTGGAATACTAATTTATGTTAAAGCATAAAGCCTTCTGTTAATATGCAGTGGAATTGTGACATACTAGTAGTTCGGCCGAACGTAACCTCGCGTGGACTCCGTAGCTCAAAAACCCCTGTACCGATCAAGCTCATGTTATTCACATAACCTACCAAGTTTCATAATGATTGGATCAACGGTTCTGCAATTATCGTCGGACAAACACACATACATACACACGCCGCATCCTGCAATTAGACTCTTAGGCACAATAATTATCTTTATTTTGTTACAATGTAAATAATAAATTTCCCATATTAGGAAAAATTGCAAAAAATAATGCAAGACTATTTAGTCAAATATTACTTACTACTAATATTATTTTAGTATTATTAATATTACTAGTAATACCATAACAAGACTAGAAACTGTTGATATATTGTAGTTTTATCTGAATTTACCTAACTAAGAACTGTATCTCCCCAAATTTTTAATGTAGGTAGCAAGCAATGTGGAAATTAACATAAATATTATATAAAATATCAATTAGTACTGTATTCATTATAAACAGCTTGAGCGTGTGTATTGTAGCGCAGAAGTAGGTACTAAATTGATCAACATGAATATACCACTAATATCATAAAAGTCAAAGTTACGATGTTTGGATGTTTGTTGATGTGGTATATTGGGGTTCAAGAGGGGTAAACAAAATAAAAGTGAGACATACAGATCAAGTGGGGTGTCATATGAAAGCGCTTTGCTTGGAAATTTCATGAAATTATCTCGAGGTGGTCCCTTGAAAATGTTATCACAGTAAATGTTTTTAGAACTCGGTGATGAGAAAGGTAAATAAAGTAGATAACCTACCTACATCGCGTGTATTCGCGAGGTCTCAGTTCGGGGTGAACCATTAGTTTTATATTTACTGAGCACCTAAATATTTATCAGTATTCGGCATGCGGCATGCTAGCTGCGAATAAACTTATCAGCTGTTCAAGTTTCAATGGAAGGTTGACCGAATTAGTTATAGAGCTCTTTTTCACAGGAAGCAAGTCTATATAGTGTAGAGTGTACAGTAGACCTTTGAAAAGAACCTACCTACTAACCAGTCAGTTTTATTTTTCAAAAAGTCAAGATGGCATAGGTTCACGGTAGATCATAACAGGTTATTGAAGCCCTACGTAAGCTCTGCAGGTAGGTAATTTAAGTAAAACTTACCCGGTCTTTTTATCCTTCATGTTGCTTGATAATAATAAAATAAAATAAACTTGTCTTACAATTAAGAGATCTTATTTAACAGCCTTTCACTAATATAACTAAAACTTGTGATTTTAGAAAGTCATTCATAGGAGTAAACTTTTGTAGCACCAACAGGCCGGTTTGTTATGAGATTTCAGTTGCGAGGTTTGTGAATGAAAGCGATCGATGGCGCGTGGGAGACGGAGTTTGCGCGACGGCGTACAGTGGCTAGTAGCGTCTAGCGGGCAAAGTGCCGAGCGACTGCGATTCCCGAGCCCGCTTCGAGCGACGCTGTACTGCCGACGACTGCGGCTCTACTATACCAGTCAACCAACACCACTGCTAATGACGTCAGCTTCAATCAATGGACATCGGAGACCTTGAGCAGATGTCACAATCCAAACGTGCGGATACTTCGCATACTTCCATGTTTGATAGATTATCGGACGCAATCACAGGCGATAACGGATGAGCTAGTCACACTGCTCAGAGATAAGCTCTCTGTATCATTGACCTACCGTGATAATGACATAACATAACACCCAACAGTCACATACATAGTCCGTGATCCCAAACTAGGACTACCTGTGTCGTGGTTATCAGGAATTAGTAGTACCATGGGGAAACATGTTTTTTTTTTCGAATATTCGTTTCCACAACACCCCAGACCCGGAAATAATATTCGCAGATTATGCAAACATTTGTCCCGCAGCGGGAATCGAACCAGCAACGTCTCGCCACTCAGCCGGCTACTCGCCCACCGCGCCACAAAGGATATTTAATAATACCTAAAGTTAATTGATTTATTAGAAAGTGGAAATATGAAAAATTTATATTTTCTCCACCTTGCTTGGCCATATCGTTAATATTTAAAAAAAGAATAGGTCAACTACTCACTAATTAGCGCTTTCCTGTATCTAAAGAACGAAATAACTCCGCTAATCTCTAGTACGCCAAGAATATAAATTGCTGGCGGTCCAGGAACGCCAAGAATGGAAAATTGTTGACAGTTTTTTTAAAATTTAATAAATAAGTAGACTTTGTTAATTTTCTCGATTTAGAGAAAAGCTATAGGTATGTTAATTTTTGACAATGTATTAGGTCATTCTACAGCGGACCACAGTTGGTTGCTACGGCAATAAGTTCATCATTAACATAATTGTTTAGACATGAATTTACAAAAGGCTTTTAGGTACTAAAAGTGATTATGCCACGCTAAAACATTATCATCGACATACATTATCGCAAAAATCATACATTACAAATTCTATCACGTAGTCTAACTCCGAGCATAGCTCTCTCCATAGCGCGCTGCGCAACTTTGAGCTTTCCAATTCATGCGGCCAATAGTTAGCGGCCACGTCTCAGTTCCTAAGTCATTACTGGCAACACGCACTGACTATAGACTCTCGGCATGATGAAGGAATATGAGTCGCAGGAAGGCGGTGGACGGAGGCGGCGCTGGACCGTACGTCGTGGAATTCTATGGGGGAAGCCTATGTCCAGCAGTGGACTTATGTAGGCAGATGATGATGATGAAGTTCGTAACGTGATTCATATAAGCGCGAAGGGAAACGGCTGCCTTTCATTATCGGGGCAATAGGGGCAAACCCCGAAGGAGCTTTGTTTACGCATCGACACTTTTAAAACACATCTTACATTATCTGCATCCGGTCTCACGTAGGACAGGTACAGTCACTAACGTTTTTTGCTGACCATGCTGAGAGTGAATTTGGTGTGAAAAGTGGTTAGTCGTTCGTAGTGACGACAGCCCGCCCTAATGCCCTTTTAACACCAATAGAAGCTTAGTATTTCAATGCTCTACCGTAGTTTTTTTTGGACAACTATAAGCACCAATAATAATGTTAAACAAAATAATAAGCGGCCAAGTGCGAGTCGGACTCGCCCATAAAGGGTTCCGTAGCAGCAAGTAACATAATATAAAAGTTCTTGGACGGATTACGATTTATAACGTATTAAAAAAAAAAACTACTTACTAGATCTCGTTCAAACCAATTTTCGTTGGAAGTTTACATGGTAAAGTAAATATTTTATTTTTTAGTTTTATCATTCTCTTATTATAGAAGTTAAGGGGGGTGGTGGGGGCACACTTTTTACCACTTTGGATGTGTCTCTCGCGCAAACTATTCAGTTTAGAAAAAATGATATTAAAAACCTCAATATCATTTTTGAAGACCTGTCCATAGATACCCCACACGTATGGGTTTGATGTTTTTTTTTTTTGAGTTTCAGTTCTAAGTATGGGGAACCCCAAAAATAAAAAACTACTTACTAGATGTCGTTCAAACCAATTTTCGTTGGAAGTTTACATGGTAATGTACATCATATTTTTTTTTGTTTTATCATTCTCTTATTTTAGAAGTTATGAGGGGGGGGGGGGGGGACACTCACACTTTTTACCACTTTGGAAGTGTCTCTTGCGCAAACTATTCAGTTTAGAAAAAAAATATATTAAAAACCTCAATATCATTTTTGAAGACCTGTCCATAGATACCCCACACGTATGGGTTTGATTTTTTTTTTTGAGTTTCAGTTCTAAGTATGGGGAACCCCAAAAATAAAAAACTGCTTACTAGATCTCGTTCAAACCAATTTTCGTTGGAAGTTTACATGGTAATGTACATCATATTTTTTTTTTAGTTTTATCATTCTCTTATTTTAGAAGTTATGGGGGGGGGGGGGGGGGGACACACTTTTTACCACTTTGGAAGTGTCTCTCGCGCAAACTATTCAGTTTAGTTTTTTTTTTAATTAGAAACCTCAATGTCATTTTTAAAGACCTATCCATAGATACCCCACACGTATGGGTTTGATGTTTTTTTTTTTTGAGTTTCAGTTCTAATTATGGAACCACAAAAATTTACTGTTTTTTTTCTAATTTTTTGTGAAATTCTTAATGCGGTTTACAGAATACATCTACTTACCAAGTTTCAACAGCCTAGCTCTTATAGTTTCGGAAAAAAGTGGCTGTGACATACACGGACAGACAGACAGACAGACAGACATGACGAATCTATAACGGTTCTGTAATTTTTAGTCACGGAACCCTAAAAATGGGCGGACCTAGTTTACGGTCATTGCTGCAAGCGAAAATGTTTTGAAACTGGTCAGGGGCTTACGTTGGTGATTGTACCTGTTTATTATCCCACTAAGAACTACTTTGCTCTTTTTAAATTTATTAACCATGGTCGATTTGGTTTTATTTGTACCTATCGATTTAGGACCGGCACTGTATTGATTTCAAAAATAAACAGAAATAAAACTCGTAAAAGACACCTTTAAATACTTAAATAGTGAATGATCCCATCTGCTTTGGGTATTGTCCTAACATAATAAAATAAAAGTATCCAGTTTTAAATAAAATTTTCCGCAATCGAAACAGCTCTTTTGAATCAACATTGATTTCAGTTTTCTTTTGAACACATCGCTATTCATTTCACGTAAATCTTTATTTACTGGTGTAACAGGGGCTTAAGAAGTGTTCGAACGTGTCCTTAACGCATCCTTATTGGTTAGCTTACATCCCCCTCACCCCGCCAACAGACAGGGGCAATCAGTCGAGGCCTCCCCGTTCGCCGGCCGCTAGCACGCGCCGATAATTATATGGCGTAAATACCTATTTTAACGTTTTCTTGAATAAAACTGCATTGTTTGTAATCGTGAGTCGAATCAATAAATCCCCTGAGAGATAGTTCCATTACAGTGACGCCCAACTAGTGGCCACGATTAATACAGTGAAAAACAAACGACGAACTTGAGCGCCGCGCGCGGATGAGTCCATTTTACCAACGGGCGGGCGAGTCCATTACACAGTGCACGCAGCAACAAAAAAAACGCGTTTTCACTGTTGTGCGCGCAGCTACCATCGGCCGAGGAAACGGAGTCATCGTGTGACGAGAGGTAGATCACCATCCACAATCATCACCCGCGTTGATCGAGCGAGGAGCAGCGGAAATACCCTGTTACTATGCCACGTAGAAAACGTAACGGACTAGATGACGGATCGGAAGATGACGCCGACGCCGAGACACAACGGGACAGAACGGTAAAATCATCATCACCGAACATCGCGATGACAGAAGACATGCTCCAGACCCTTGTCTCCACCATCACCCGGAGTCAAGCGGAATCAAACCGAGTCCTGATAGAGAGCATACTGGCTGGTAACAGAGATCAGTTACCAAGTACACCATCACCGAGACCCGACACGCAAGGACACTCACTGCGATCGGGTAACTTCTCAAAGTGTACAACGCGCTTCGACGGGTCGTCGAAGAACGCGGACGAGCTCGAGGCATTTATCGACTCCATCGAGGTATATCGAGACTGCACGAACGTCAGCGACGAGCACGCTCTGCGGGGGCTGCCCATGTTGCTGACCGGCGAGGCCGCCGTCTGGTGGCAAGGCGTCAAGTCGTCGGTTACGTCTTGGACCGACGCCCTGCAACGACTTCGAGGAATGTACGGAGTGCCACGTCCCGCGTATAAAATCTTTCGTGACATTTTCGCCACGGAACAAAGTAGTGAACGTGCCGATGTGTTTATCAGTAAAGTGCGCGCTTTGTTAGCGAAATTGCCGTATATTGTGCCGGAAGTTATGAAATTAGATATAGTGTACGGATTGTTGGACCGTAGGATAAGAAAGCGTATGTCTCGCAACGCGGTGGACGGGCTGGAACAGCTGATAACGAAGGTCAGGTTAGTCGAGGAGTCTTTGGCGGAGGTGAGTTCATCCCATCTTTCTAATAACAATGTAAGCTCCGTTATTAACCCTTTCGCTGCCGCGCGGGACCGTTCGAACACAAATCTAAGCGTTAACCCTGCGAATGCCGTTGGAGACCCCCTAAGCATAGCGAAACCTACTGTAACGTCATCAACTGACTTGCGCACTCCGAGTGCGAAACGTAGTGATAGTGAGGGGCAACTAAAACGTGTCCGACCAAAGTGCATATATTGCAAACTGTTCGGACACACTGTAGATAACTGTCGCAATAAAGAAAAAAAAGATTCGAGTAAAGTAGATGATAGCGCTAATAGATCAAGTAATAGTACCCAGTTACGTTGTTATGGATGCGGTCAGCTGGGAGTAATTCGTTCAAAATGTGAAAATTGTAAGAGCGCGCCAACCACTAGTAAATCGGATTTTTGCAGTGCCTATGTATACGATAGGGATGAATCACGCCCCCTAGTGGAAGTTCAAGTAGTAAACCGAACGGGCGTGGCTATCTTGGACACTGGGGCCACTCATTCTATTGCAGGCCCAATGCTATACGGTTTGCTTGTAGATGCTGGCGTAGAGTTTAGGAAAACATCACGCACAATAGGACTTGCTGACGGTTCACAGCAAGTGTGCGCCGCACTTGAGTGCGATACTGACGTCACCTTGGAAGGTCACGTGATACCTACCACGTTCTTGGTATTACCGAACGCGCCAACACGAACATTGTTAGGTAGGGATTTTATTATGAAAGCTTTGATCCTGTTGGACTTACCACAGAGCAGCTGGTGTTTTAACGATGAGCCGCGGTGCTGGTATCCGTTTATCACCAGTTTCGACTTACCTACCACCGGCGAGATGGAGCTGATGAAGGTAGAAGCATCAAACCTTGTGCTGAGGGATGAAGAGGGTGCCAAGTTAACGGCAGACCAGAGGACTGAGCTGAATGCTTTACTGGTGAAGAGAGCCGACCGCTTTGCGAAGGAGGGGCCCCCGACTGAATATGCCACCCATCGTTTGAAGATCGATGCGCACCAAGAACCCATCGCTTCACCGCCTTACCGGATGTCTCCTGGCAAGAAGGCGATGCTGGAACAGGAGTTGCAGAAGCTCCTGGAGGCTGATGTGATTGAAGAATGCGAATCTCCATGGGCAGCCAACGTGGTCCTCGTTACAAAGAAGGATGGAGGAGTCCGACTTTGTGTGGATTATAGGAAGTTGAACGCGGTCACTGAACCCGACCGTTACCCGCTCCCACGGATTGAAGATGTCCTCCACGCTGCCAAGAACACTAGCTTCATGACAACATGCGACCTCCGTTCAGGATATTTCCAGATAGGTGTTGAACCCGATGACCGGGACAAGACAACTTTTGTAAGTCCACTGGGCTGTTTCCGGTTTAAGCGGATGCCAATGGGTTTACGAAATTCTGGAGCCACCTTCCAGAGGCTTATGGACAGATTCAAGTCCGGTAAAGAACTGGCCGATGTTTGCGTACTTACATATCTTGATGATATTATAATTCTCTCAGAAACGTTCCCAAAACATTTAGACGACCTGAATGCCGTGTTCGATAGACTCGAGATGTATAATCTGCGAGTTAACCGCGATAAAAGTTGTTTTGCTCGTGAATCGGTAAAATTTCTAGGCCACGTTATAGTACCGGGCGGGATAACGGCAGACCCGGATAAGACTGCGGCTATTGCTAACATGTCCTCACCGATGAACATCAAACACGTGAAGACCTTTTTGCAAACATCCAGCTGGTTCCGGAGATTCATACCCAACTATGCTGATGTTGCCAGGCCTTTGACGGATCTTCTCAAAAAAGACAGCAAATGGACATGGACCTCAAAGCAACAAGACGCCTTCGACAGCATCAAACATCTTCTCGTCACAGCTCCGATATTGCGTCAGGCCGATGAATCGAAGCCATTTATACTGAGGACCGATAGTAGCGGCTATTGCCTCGGAGCAGTGCTAATGCAGGGGGAGGGCCCCGAGGAACGACCTGTTGAATACGCAAGCCGTTTGTTGAATAGCGCAGAGAGAAACTATAACACAACGGAAAGAGAGGCACTGGCAGTAGTATGGGCGACTACCAAGTACCGCGGGTACATCGAGGGATCAGAGGTTGTGATAAAAAGTGACCACCAACCTCTGCGATGGCTCATGAACGTTAAGTCACCTAGCGGCCGCGTAGCGAGGTGGGCCCTTACGCTCCAAGAGTATAACCTCCGTATCGAGTACATACCCGGCAAATCAAACGCTATCGCCGATACGCTCTCGCGTCCACCCTGCGCCGACGAGGCAGATTGTGACATCTGCTACGCTGAAGTCGATCTTCCGTCGAGAAGCCCTAAAGATATTCGCGAGAACCAACTCAAGGATCCTGATGTGCGTAAGATCGTTGAAGATCTTGAGTCAACCGACGACCCATTTAGGGGGAGGAGTTGGTCCAACCGGGGGTTCACTTTATCCGACGGTATCCTGTACAGGTACGGACCAGAAGAGTGCGAGGAAGAGACCGCATGTCTGGTTGTACCTGAGCACGAGCGTGAGAAGGTCCTAGTGGAGTACCACAACGCACCGACAGCTGGACATTTTGGAGTAGAGCGCACTTTAGATAGATTGAAAACAACGTACTACTGGCCTGGGATGAGACAGACTATTATCGCGTATTTGAAGAAATGTATTGACTGCCAAAGATATAAAGCCGATAATAGGAAACCAGCTGGGTTACTGCAGACCCCCGCAACCAACCGCCGTTTTGAAGTTGTCGCCATAGATCTATTCGGCCCATTACCAGAGACCGCAAGCAACAACAAGTGGATACTGATCCTAGAAGACACGTGTTCGCGATGGGTAGAGTTGTTTTCACTACAGAATGCTACCAGTGTAGATTGTGCTAAAGTCCTGATTGCGGAAGTATTTCTGAGATATGGAGTACCTAGACGAGTCTTGAGCGACAACGGAGTTCAATTCGTCAGTGAGGTAATGCAACAGGCGTGTCATTCGCTCGGCATTACCCAATCACTTTCACCTGTGTATCATCCCCAAGCGAACCCGGTTGAAAGGAAGAACCGAGATTTAAAACCCCAGCTCGCCATTCTGGTTGGAAAAGATCATAACACCTGGGACATTCACTTACCCGCGATACGCTTCGCGATGAACTCTGCTGTGACCAGCAGCACTGGATACTCGCCAGCGTACCTAACATTCGGTCGCGAGATGAGAGCACCAGCTGACGTGATCACGGATATGCGCGCTATTATCGAAAGCGATAATGTAATGACGAGCCTCACCCCTTATCTTCAGCGGATTTCAAACGTGCTATACGAAGCAAGGGAAGTACACGAGAAGGCTCAGGCGAACCAGAAGCGATTCGCCGATGAAGGACGACGCCCTGCCCCGGATTACTCTACCGGTGATCTCGTCCTTCTGAAAACCCAAGGGAGTAACGACACGACTCGCGGACAAACGCCTAAGTTCATACCGCGCCGAGACGGACCTTATCGTGTTAAGGAAGCAGTGAGCTCAACCACTTACATCTTAGAAAGAATGAGCAATAGCGAGACTCTAGGTAGGTACCACGTATCCCAGCTGACTCCATTCGTAGGCGATGTACAACTGCCGGTTAATGAAAAGAGGAAGCGTGGAAGACCAAAACGTTTTCTTGACTGACCCAGACGCGAGGGCGCGTAGTCTAGGTCAGAGGGGGAGCATGTAACAGGGGCTTAAGAAGTGTTCGAACGTGTCCTTAACGCATCCTTATTGGTTAGCTTACATCCCCCTCACCCCGCCAACAGACAGGGGCAATCAGTCGAGGCCTCCCCGTTCGCCGGCCGCTAGCACGCGCCGATAATTATATGGCGTAAATACCTATTTTAACGTTTTCTTGAATAAAACTGCATTGTTTGTAATCGTGAGTCGAATCAATAAATCCCCTGAGAGATAGTTCCATTACACTGGTTTATTATAAAATTTAACTCCTGACTGGAAAACTTTTTGACAGTTTTTCTAACCTACAAGTTGGGTGCCGTGTGCTCTTATATGATGCTTATATGACCTATTTTGGTTGTGTAAACGTGCGTTTGCAGTAGTTTCACTGTATTATTTTTGTAATATGTTATAAGGCGGTCTAGGTTTCAGAATCGCACCTTCTGTGTTACTCCACTGCGGGCGTTTTCCTGCCATAGACTCCCAATGAGAGGGCTCAAGGTTGCATTTTTCATGTCTTTTCTGAACATCCTTGAATCTCAGGTATATGGCCACCGGGTTCGCGTTTCCTTTTTTGGAGTTCAGAAATGAAAATGCGCTTCGCTACTCTCGTAGGGCATCCTGGAGACGTGGCCACACCATCGTTGTTAGCGCCGCCTTAATTATGCCTCGATACCACACACGCTTTCTTACGTAATCGGTTCATTATGTCCCGGAGGCATTTCAGATGGAATCTTTTATATGGAAGATATAAATAATCGTTTATTATCTAGGGATGTGATATACTAACATACTATATCAACAAGTGACTACTTAGTTATGTACCGGCCACAGGTGCAGAGTTGCGTCTAGCTAGAGTCTATAGCTCATAGAAATCAGATAGGAAGAATAGGAGGCGTGGTGCGTGGTTCCAGTCACTGCGGTTTTTTTTAATGGTTTATGTATTTACAACTTTAAATAAAATCATTTAATCAAACAGGATTTGATGATAAAATGCGAAAGATGTTTTCAGCTATTTCCCACTCCCTTTATTTAACGGGGAGAAAGCAGCTACCAACGCAGCTTGGCGCCGCATTTTCTCCGGTTAGCGGCTGATACCTACCTTGCAAAAATCGAAGCTAAAGTAAAAGTAAAACAGAAAAAAAAAAAAAAAAAACCTTGTTTCACGTATGTAGGTACAGTAATTAATTTAAAAAAAAAACCCCCCATCGTTGAACGGCTGAACCGATTTTGATCAAACACACACACCCGAACACTCCCGACAAATACACCTTTCAAACAAAAAAAAATATTTTTTATCCCGCACAAAAATTAATGGAGTGTACACCACACGGCCGGGTAAGTTGCTTGTCAAATTTGCAGACTAGCCCCTCTGTAGGTACGTAGGTACTCATTGCTGTCGATTTTCACCCTCGGCTCACTTCGTGTCGTCGAAACTAGCTTTCTACCTCGTCCAGGAAAAAGTATTATTTTACTTAGAGCATTGCGGCCTCCGTAACGGAGTTATTTTATGCTCAACGATACGAAATATTTTGTGGAAGTCAGATGTTTCGTGTTTATTACCATTTCACACAATGTTCAGTTATGTAATGAAATGGATAAATAAATATCTGAATTTCTTTAGTTCATGCGGATCGCATGTACATTCTCAGGTACATTCACCTGAATATGTATGCCAATGAATGTCCACAATACGGCATATTTCATCGTTATCTTTAACTACCTTGTTTGTATAAAGCTGCATAGCATTAAGTCCTCCAATTGTACAGTTTTTTGTGCAATAAAGAATAAGCTATATAAGTAAAGAATGCCTTCTTTATTTTAAGATTAACTAATCTGTCTGCGATGTGAAACAAGGTTGTCAGTACGGAATGGTCAATGTCGCAGCGATTCACTTCGTTTGTCGAAATTGTTTGACTTCCGGTTTACAATTTACAATATTTTATTACCAGCTCTACAACTTTTCTGGCGCTTAGTTTTCCTGTTTTTAAGCAAAAATAATAAAACCAGGCCGTTTTTTGCTGAATGTTAAAATTATCAATTCTCTTAGGCACCTCTGCAAGTCTCTAGAAAACTTACTTAACAACCTAATGCAATTTTTTTTAAATCCCAAAATATTATGTAGTTTTTTTGGTGAAAAATATATTTTTCAATACCTTACAAGTTTTTATAAAATTAGTGATCGGAACCGTATGCTGATCAAAATGAGCCTAAACATGGTCATTCTACTATTATCCATAGAGGAGTTCAATTGTCCACCTTCCGTCTCCATCATCAGATCAGCTCGCTATCACCATAATATTGTATTGTCATCGGAACTTGACAGCTATGCAAAATTTCTGCTCAATCGGATGTCAAGAAGTGGTTCTAATTCAGCTTGTAAAATGTAACATAAACAAACATACTTACATTTCAGTCTCCACCATAAGACCAACTCGCTGTCACCATAATAGTGTCATTGGAACTTGACAGGTATGCAAGATGCCAAAAAGTGGTTCTAATTCACCTTGCAATCCATTTTTTCCTGTTGATTGGCACTTTATTTTGTAGAAATATTATAAAACAATACTGTTTTTATACATGTTAATAAACAACTAAATGATTTACCTGTTCATTTACCTGTCGGTAAGTACAACATGCATATAAAACTTAAATACCTACCTACTATGCGGATACGTGAATGTCTATTTTTAGTACCGACCAAATTGGGACAGTACCACTATTATTTTCTGTGACAGTACCTAGGTATATTATATAAGCTTCACTGTTTGTTAGTACCTACGTGTGGGAAAAATCTGGCGATTGAATTTTCGTCCGATTCCCGATATCCGAATGAGCTGAGTCAAGTGCCGAAGCGATGGATGGTGATGGTGATGGAGACGATGGACAAAGGCATACCTCGATAGTTTTTTTTTTGTATTAGTTTTTATTATACTTCTTGGTATGACGGTTCAAGCAGATGACCCACCTGATGTTAAGCGGTATCCTCTGCCTATGAACAATGCATTACCTCATCACGTCCACCTAGGACGCGCCCTATGTGGCATTGCACTGCGCCTGCCACCCTGAGACATAAAGCTGAAAAGTCTCAAGTGCCTGTAATTTCACCGGCACCCATACCGTTCAAACCGGAACACAGCAACGCGAGCACTACTGTTTTGCGGCAGAAATAGGTATGGTGGTAGTACTTCCCCGGACGAACTCTTTCACAAAAAAGCTCTACTACTGCTAAAAACATAATAGTAGACTGGCAGTATTTGGGCTCATTTTGATCAACACACCGTTCCGATCACTAAATTCATAAAAGCTTGTTTTGAAAAAGATATTTTTTAAAAAGAAACTTATTTACACAGGGAATGATTTTGGTTTTTCTAATGATGTTATAATCTAACTAAACGAATCAGATTTTCCATTATCATTTAGATTTATGGTAATCTGTATTCAGCTAAATTTGATTAGTTTGATTACCTACTTACAATGATAATGGTAAAATACGTATTCCCAATGATCGTGCAATATTTCACAACATGAAGAAATACTCTGTAAATAGCTGTATTACATAGAAGTAGATACCTAAATATTCCGTCGTGCAGGGATTTATCTCAAATTCTTAGAAACGGTCAATCTGGTCCTTTAGACCGGGAGTTAATGTTGATATTAATACCTCAGTCTGTACATTTTCTAGGAGGAATAGGTATATATCAATATTTTTCTTAAACATGCTTGGTTCTTCATGATTTTGTTAAAAAACCTTCTTCGGGATAAGTCGACCTTGCCAGTCTAGGCCAGCATCGTTAGTATCAAAATTTATATATGTCGTGTTATTGAGGTAATTTCACTATAAAATCGGTCATTAGACGGCGCCGGATACCCTTATACTTAGAGATGAAAAGTCTCGTATGCCTGTAATTTCACCGGCACCCATACCCTTCAAACCGTAACACAGGAATGCGAGCATTACTGCTTTACGACAGAAATGGTGGTAGTACTTTCCCGGAGGTAAAATTTGTGATTTTGTTTAGATGGTGGGGGTAATTTCCGGAAATGAAAACCGGGTTCCTGGTTCTGTGGTTTTCTGATCCTGAAAATTAATAGACTAACAGGAAGCTACGTTATCCATGACTTCCCTGAGTGCTATTGGCTATGTTTTATTAGCTTCCCCCCGCGGCTACGCTCGCGCTATGTGTATAACTCTGCGGAGTGTTATTTTGATGATGTTTTGGTGTATGGATGTATGCTGGATATGCAAATGGATATGGATATGGATATGATAGATAGATAAATTGTACACCTAAGAAAATTAAAACAAAACAAAGTAACAAACCACAAACCAATTAACAACGTCAGCGGTCTTACCGGTAAAAGAGATCTCTTCCAGACAACCTTTGGATGGATTGGATTTGGTGTATTGTGGTAGCATGGTACTCGTAGTTCCTGATACGACACAGGAGATCCTAATGTGGGATCGGGACTATGTATGTGACTGTTGCATGTTATGTTCCGCATTTATAATACTAGTAGGAATAAATCCAAACCAATAATTAAAAATTACTGTACTGAAATAATGTACTAATATAAAATAATACTAATAATACTTTATAATACTAATTATAAATTATTATTATTATAAAATTAATTTACTGGAATAATTCCAGTCCATCCAAAGGTTGTCTGGCAGAGATCGCTTATAGCGATAAGACCGCCCATTGTACTTCCGTTTTTTTTTTTATGTATAAATTTTTAAATAGATTATTTTCTGTTTTGTACAGTAAAGTGTTTTCTATCTACAGTTGTGGTCATATAATTAAGAACGATTTGAAGTTCTAGAAGTTTTTTATTTAAATCGTATCATACACAGAGATGTGTACCTTCTGAGAAGCAACTAGTTATGTTATATAATAGTCACATTAATAGAGCAACCTGACTTAAGAATAAAGTATGAAATCGCTAACTATTTTTTGCACATTTTATTGATTTTATCAAAGTAACACATTCAAATAGTACTGAAACTGGACAAATAATTAAGAACGATTTATTTAACTGCTCGGGAATTGTTTTGTATGACACTTAGATTTAAAAAATCACAATATTATGTAGCACAGGAAACATAAAAAGAAATTTAATAAATATTTAACTAAAATTAATAGTTAATAGCATATCCACGGCTTTTAATTACAGCTTTACACCGGCGAGGCATTGACTCTATTAATTTTTGACATTTCGCAAGAGAAATAGAGTTCCATTCTTCTAAAAAAACGTCATACAACTCTCTTAAATTTCCACACTTTGTATTTGAAACCTTTTTTTTTACTTCAAACCACAGATTCTCTATTGGGTTTAGAACTGGACTGTTAGCAGGCCAGTCTAAGACAGAAACTAATTGCGCTGTAAGAAATTCCTTTACGGTGCGTGCAGTGTGCTTTGGATCATTGTCATGCTGGAATGTCCAAATGACCGGTAGAACGTCTTCAGCGTATGGTAACATTGTTTCTTCCAGTATATTTTTGTATTGGAACTGATCCATGTTACCTTCTATCAACTTTACAGGTCCTACACCATGTCCAGAAAAGCAACCCCAAATTTTCACATTTCCACCACCGTGCTTTAATGTAACTTTCGTGTACTTTGGGTCGAATGCTGTATTCGGGGGACGTCGTACATATCGTTTTCCATCAGAACATACTCTGTTTATTTTCGTCTCGTCTGAAAAAAGTTGATTTTTCCACTGTTGCACAGTCCAGTTTTCATACTTTCTCACAAATGCAAGCCGGGCTTGCCTGTGGCAAAGTTTTAACATGGGTACCTTTCTTGCTATCCTACCGTGCAATTTTTCTTCTACCAAACGTCTTCGAATAGTGCATGCTGAGATTGCTGAAGGGTTGTTTTCACCAAAATATTCTTTCCTAAGCTCATTGGACCCTTTAAAAGGATTTTGTTTTGCCATACGAACGATGTTTCGGTCATCTCGAGGAGTTGTTTTTCTCTGTTTAGGTACACGTGGAACATTCGAAGTAGTTTGATACGTAGCAAAATGCTTTACAGCGTGGAAAACCATCGTTTTTGAACATTGCAGATGGTCGGCTATCTTTTTAAAAGACCAATTCTTCCGGCGAAGTTTTATTATTACTTCCCTTGTAGATTTATCACAACTTTTATTTTTTCCCATTGTTTTTTCTAAAGAAGCAATCACCTTTAATCTTTTACAGCACGTAATGGCGCCAAAATTATACAAACAGTAACAAATCGACTGAGTGTTCTCTATTTAAATTTGAATAAAGGTATAAACTACTTGGCGTTCTTAATTACGTGACCAGCCAGTAATAAGGAATACTTTGTTTAAAAGTAGTGTAAAAAGTTTACCTATTGATTTTTAGCCAATTATGTGTATCAATGAATACAGTGGTAATATGGAAATGTTTTACGATACCGAGAGAAATAAAAACAAATGCATACAATTAGTTTTGCATCTTAGTTGGAAAAAATCTTCCCTTTATATCAGCGTTCTTAATTATATGGCCACCACTGTATCTATCTATCTATCTAAGATTGATATCATTTGGAACACCAATACAATTTGCGAAGTGCTCATGTTGAGAAAAAGCGCAGTGTATATTATGAGAAGTGGGCGTTTTGAGCTTGAGCCAACCAATCAGAGCTCGTGACTGAGAAATAAGATCATTCCACCTTAAACATTCCTTCAGCACAGTGACGCATGACATAACCAACGTGACAACTAGCTCCTGGGCTAAAATTGTTTTGGTTCAGGAGTTTATGAGGCTTTTATTATTAGCAGAAATGATTCATCTGGCAATGTCTGATAGTGGATTGATGTTCACATGCGGTCCGATTCATAGTCATGTGTTAATTTGGACTTGTAAACGCATTTACTTGTAGCTTGTTCTTTTCATTTACTTGTAGTATGTAAATACATCACAGTTTATTTAATATATTAATACAGTATATCAATATATACCTATATAAAATCGTTGTGTGACTAACTGACAACGTACAGCTTGCCTAAAGTAGGTACTAGAGACACAATACAAAAAAAGGAGATAAAAGATCTTTTGTGGTCTAGGGGTGCACAAATTACCCGCAAAGTGCAGCGGGCTGTTGAAGTTCGTATGGAAAACTCCACGCGGACGAAGTCACGAGCGTTCTACTAGTTATCAATCATACAATAAGCACGTATAAAATATTTCATACAGTGTAATAATCCTTTCAACTAATACATACGTCTACACGAGCACCATAAAAAAAAACATATTCAACAAAATTTAATTCAATCCGTTTAATTTTCTTAAAATTGAGATCTAGTTAAAGTGGATTCTCTCACTTGAGGCGCGAACTTCAAATTTTTTGGTGTTTTTTACCCATTACAGGTCATCAACACTTCTTCTGATAGCGAAAGTTGAGTTCGCGAGAACTAGGAGACTTAACACACATGTTTTAATTGATAGTATCTCATAAATATCATCAGTTTAGCTACGATAGTAATGAAAAGAAAAACACTGTAAATAAATAATATTTTAAAAAAATTAAAAAAACACGCTTTTATAGTTAACCGAACTAAAAAATAGAAAATAATTTTCAATTTCAAAGAGTTTATATTATAGTAGAAGATCGAACAATCAGTTTTTTTTTTAAAAGCGTGGGGTGCTTGGTAAAGTAAATGTATCAATCATTCTGTTGGCGAATCATATTCATCTATGAGAGGAGAGTTATGAAAAGTAGTAAAATGCACACACGCTTTAAAAAAAAAAAAAACCTGATTGATTGTTCGATCTTCTACTACTGTAATATAAACTCTTTGAAATTGAAAATTATTTTCTATTTTTTAGTTCGGTTAGCTATAAAAGCGAGTTTTTTTTTTTTTTTTAAATTTTATTTATTTTGTCATTTCTTACTTCGATTTATCTCTGTCTCTCTCTCTCTAACTCTAACTCTCTCTATGCAAAGTTTCAAATTAATCAGACTTCTGGAAATTGGTGAAAATTATGCTCAAAGATTCAGTTACATACATACATACATACATAGATACAACCCAAGCTAATAAAAGCGTGTTAAAATGTGTTAAGGGGGGTATCATAGCTAAACTGATGATATTTATGAGATACTATCAATTAAAACATGTGCGTTAAGTCTCCTATACCCTGGTTCAGAATTCGAGATATTTTTTGTAAACAAACAAATGTCACTGTTAAATAGACAAGCCAGTGGTAAAAACATTTTTTTGCGTGGATCATGTTTTACTAGTAGTGACCCGCGGCTTCTCCTACGTCTTAACAATTGTATTACATTTTTGTAATATCCGCCAAGCAGGTTCGCTCGCGCGGTATGTACCTTCAATTTGCGGCAATGTATCATCATCATCATCATGGTGATCGTTACGGGACGCCCGGCTAATGTGAAACATCTATGTTAGTATTAGAATTCTTAATTCATATGGCAATAAGATGTTTCACATCCAAAGATCAAGTTATGGCCCTTATAGATAACGTCAAGGCCGCACGTTATAACCAGATTTTGATGAAAATGGGACCAATCGGGAAGTATATCGTGTCAAATAAAAAAATAATGTTCCTAATCAGAAATTAAATGACGGAGATACCAAACATAAAAAAAACACGAATTGAGAACCTCCTCCTTTTTTATGAGGTTTGTTAACAAAAAAGTTCAAAACTCGATCGACGTTCTCACTTCATAATCATTTATTCATAGATCATGAGGAATTTAGCATTTAAAACTGGCAATACAGACAAAAGAGCCAAGCTTGAGTTGAACAATCGGGGCTAATAAGTTGATTGTTTTTATGAAATACTTTCGAAAATACTATGAATTCTGGATATGTACCGATGGTAGGTGACTTTACCAGTCGTTTTTAGACGTCCTTTGTAGTTTCTGCACACTTTTATGGCACACCTCGTCATTGCAGACACAAATTAGAATCAACGATGCGACGTTCACCTTGACGAGACAATTGACACTGAGAGGCGGCGAGCGAATTACCGGCCAACAGTTGGCCGGTATATTTTTCGACGGATTTGTGACGTGAAGCACAATCAAGTCTATAAACAATCAAAGATCACAACTACTCTGTCATATCTGAGCTGTTAGATTTAGTATCAGAATCTGATTCATCATTGATGTTAATAATAAATCTATCAGAAAAACCATCAATTATGTTATTAAATTTAACCATTTCATCTTCTATTTTTATCGCATGACGTACACAGTCTGCCCATTTCTCCAGCGTCACCTTTCTTAAACCTTCTTCTAATAATAGCTTTACCTCATTCATTTTAAAGGTTTTATTATTTCTTGCGACATGCCCCTTTACTTGAGCACACACAAGCTCAATTGGGTTGAGCTCACAATGGTAAGGGGGCAGTCGCAAGATGGTGACGCCGTTCTGGGCAGCCAACTCATCCACCACATTCTTATTAGGTATACTACAAAATGTTCGAGTTTTACTAAATAAAACTTATAACGAAATAGCAAATAAGGAGAAACCCCCACATGTCCACACCTACACATGTCCCACCACTATATGGCTTGCAGAGTGCGCCCTACAATGTGGAATACAGTAATATGATGAAAACAAGTTGGTAGGTAGGAAAAAACGTAGATATAAATAAAAGCTAAGCTTGAGCTTGTATTTCGTTTTTATTCACACAATGACAGTTGTCACACGCTCAAAAAACAGTAAAATGAATTTACACCGAATAAAAAGATCAATATCAAAAGCATATACTCTTTTTATTCTAACACGGCTTTCAAAACAAAGCCAATTGTTTAGAATCTCTGCAGTGTTCCAAGTGACATGAAATATTTTATACTAAAAAATATATTTTTGCTTGATAACTTTGTTAATAACCAAAATAACTCAAAAATATATACGACAAAATATTGATTACATTATAGGTTTATCAGATCTGAGTTAGAATAACACGCCAAGCCTGTTTATTGGCCTAATTTAATAAACTAACTTACTAGTACCTATTTTTTTGCTACGGTATTCCCTTTGTTTACAAAAAATATCTCGAATTCTGAACCAGGGTATAGTTCTCGCGAACTCAACTTTCGCTATCAGAAGAAATGTTGATGAGCTGTACCTAATGGGCAAAAAACACCAACAAATTTGAATTTCGCGCCTTTCCCTATGTCAACCAAATTACTCAAAAATGTAATGTGTAGAAGCTATGCCGCTATGAAACACTGGGTCGAACGGATTGGACAATGTTTTATGTAAAGGGATAAAATATAGGTACTTCGCCAGGTAGGTATGCTATTCCGAGAAACGATTTTTTCTAGGGTACTAATTCAATAAACTTAATATATCGTACACTTACTAATATACTATATGCCCAGTTATGTATGATTTTTCTCAGATTTTTGTTCGCCATCAATTGGATAACGAACAACTCAAAAATCTGGTGTTTCGTGCTTACGTAAAAACGTACCTATGTTTGGTCATTATTTTTCACAATTTATATTGAGTTGATCACAAAATTAAAATTCGTAGTTATTACCTAAATAAATAGGTGATACTTAGCTGTGAATTAAAAGAAATACCAGGCATGTTATAGCCATTGAGAAATACCAGGCATGTTATAGCCATTGAGAAATACCAGGCATGTTATAGCCATTGAGAAATACCAGGCATGTTATAGCCATTGAGAAATTGGCCCTGACAAAAGTACCAGGTATTTTCCATTTACAAACGTTCAGAAAAATAGCGCGATTGAGCCCAGCAGTGGACGTCAACGGATAACGATGAGTTTCTATTTGTTTTGACAAATGATGTGTTAATCGATTCGTTTTTGGCGGGTGTAGTGAAAGTGCACCTATCTACTACGAGTATGATGATTTAGCTACATGAGATTGAATAAGCAAATAAAGAAGAATAACTTACTTGAATCAATCTTCTGTTTCTAGATAAAGCACGCAGAAGCGTGCAGACTGCACTCTCGATCATATGCTGACTGCTTTAAACACACTCCAACTTCATAAATGTCTTTTCTTTTTCAGAATCCATCGCCTGCTTGTCGCCATAATTCTTGGCCTCCCATCACCTATGCATTAGTCACATTCACATATAAGCCCCTTTTTAATAAATCGATCTTAACCTATACCACAGATAAAAGAATACTATACTAGTACCTATACTATCAATTTCAAAATTCCTACGGAAACAATATTTATTTGGTGCATTCCAGACCGCTTGCAGTTTCGAGTTCGATTTTACATATGTGTTTACTTTTCAAATTAAGTACATCTGAGTCACAGATGTACACTGTAACATCTGTGAGTCAGAAGCAAGTTGACAAAATGTAGAGTAGGTAATTTGGCCGTAGACCTACAAACTGCAGGCCTCGGCTGTCTGACCCCGTCTATACATACGGCCGAAGGATGGTGTTAATTGGAAGAGACTGGATGACCCGTTACAATTCCTAAAATAACACTTCATGGTAAACAATGCACCCGATGTGTGTCATACGGTGCAAATTGATTCCTATAAAACCCACGCACACGAGGTGAGATGGATAAACTGGGATTAGGCACCGAAGAGTCAACAAAGCTTAAACTCCACAAAAAAGTCATGGCATGTTCATTCAAGTTACTTGGTGCTGGTCTGCTTCTAGTCTTCATCGTGATGATTCAAGCGAAGCCCTTAGAGGAGTCAAAAGCCGTCGCGAAATCAGGAGATGACGAGATGATGGAAACAGCAGAATCTCAGAACCCCTTCCTGCCAAGATTCGCTATGAGGAAGTTGAAGGAAAAACGGGAACAGGCCAGAGCGCAAAGGAGGAACCAAGGAGTCCAAGGAGAGAGAAGGAATCAGAATAATGGAGGCTATCAGGGAAGCTGGAGACAACCTTATGGAGTTCCATGCCCACACTATGTAAGTATCTACATACATATTTTGTACAGAACCTACTTATTGTATTGAGATATCCATTCATATCGTTTTTGTAAGTATTTAAAATGTCTAGTCACCTCCAAAGAATTAATCAACATTGAGTCAATGAAAAAACTTTGTTATTTACATTATGTCGATAAAGCGTCATTGTATTTTTATGCAACACTATCTGCCGCCGCGACATCGTCTGCGCGTAATTCGAATCAAAAATTGTAAAAAAAAAAAAAAAATTGCATACCTACTTACCAGGGATAATGTAGCTTCCTGTTAGTTAAAACTATTTTCAGTATCGGCTCAGTATTCTGGAGCTTACCTCCTACATCCCAACTCACAAACAAACTATACGTTTTTATAATTTTAGTAGGTACCTATAGATATCATAGCAGTTGACACTGTACTTTGTTTGAATTTTTGAGACATCATACATACATACATAGACACACGCCTTTTTCCCCGAAGGGGTAGGCAGAGCCTCAATGGGCCTCTTTTCACAGTGGGTTGCACCATCGTGGAATATAGACGTGACGAGTGGTGAGCTCATCGCCGCCATTGCTTCCCACGACTGACTCAGCTAACGCTTTCTTCCAGTATTATCACATTCCATAAATAAGCTAGCAGTCAGGACAAATCTTATACCAACGAATCTTACAAACAAGTCCGGGTAATCCCTAAGTCGGCTTTTACGACATCCACGGGAGGAGATGGAGGGGTTTATTCTTGGGCCGGACACACCACGGTAATCATTGAGACATCATTATTTAATGAAACAGGGGAAAGTATGAATGTATGCTCTACAAAAATATTTCCAATTAAATGTTGAGAATAGCTCAAATTTTTTCGTTAAGATGTGACCTTCTTACAAACTTCCTCGCTTTTTGGGATTCCCTACAATGTTCACTTTCTAAAATACTGACAACTTATTTGTGTAGACGACTTATTAGTATCCCCTTGCGAACGGTTCTTTGACCCAGAATGATTACAATATTTAAAGGCAAGTTACCAACAATAGCTTATACTGTCCTTGGCATTCATAAGATCATCATCTCTTCAATACTTTACAGAAAAAATGAAGACGCTCCTGATTTTAGTGTTGACGTTGGGAGTCATCGGTGTGCTTGCGAATCCAGTTTCAAAACAAACAATACAGAGTGAAAACAAGAATCCGCCTCTGGCAGAAAGCAGTGACTCACAAACAAAACATGAAGAGCTTATAAACACGTCAAACAAAGGCGACCAGGAACAAAAGAAAGATATACCAATTCAAGTTCCAGAAACACCCAATATCGATACTAGCAAAGATGTCAGTGAAAAAGTGGAAATTGTAATTGAGGAAAATATTGTCAGCCCCATTGATGATGGGTCTCAACTATCAGAGGACAAATGCGAGGAGGAACGAAATAAAGATACAGCAATTGAAAATTCTGCAGCGCCCAATATTGATAATAGCAAAGATGTTGATGATAAAGTGGAAATCATAATGGAGGAAAATATCATTAGCCCTATTGATGACGGGCCTCAATTACTAGGACACTTTGGAGGAGCATCACAATTGCCAGGATTTAGTGAAGACCCACCCCAAATGCCAGGGGCCATTGAAGGCCCACCTAGCCCACAATTTATTGGAGGATTTGCAGACGGCCCACATTTCCCAGGATTGATTGAAGGTAATCCACAAATGCCAGAAGACTTTGCAGCTGTCCCAAAACTACCAGGGGACTTTGCAGCCCGTCCAGAACTACCAGGGGACTTTGCAGTGAGTCCACAATTCCCAGGGGACTTTGCGGCAGGCCCACAACTACTAGGGCATTTTGCGAGCGGTCCGCAAGTTCCAGAGTTTGTTGAAGAAAGCCCACAAATGCCAGATTTCATTGGAGACATCCCAAAATTGCCAGAGTTCATTGAAAGTGGCCCTCAAATGCCAGGGTTCATTGACGATGGTCCACAACTGCCAGAGGACAGTGAAGATGACTTTCAAATCGATAAAGATTATTTCCGAGAAGACATGCAAAAAATCGAGCATGAAATAATGGAGACTGCCGCTGGTTTCATACCTACGCCGCTGGTGTTTAGAAGAAAACAGAAGCCAAGACGACGATTCGCAACTCGCCGACACTTCAGAAGGAATCCCTATAGGAGACACCAACTCTTCTATCCCAGTTACTACGCATTCTATCGACCTAGCTCTCTAAGATATTACTAAGATTTGTATGGTCTTGCCATTAGTAGGTTATCTAAGGTTATTTATTTTAATTATTTTAAACATATAAGTGCACATAAATAATAAAATAATAAATATTTATTTTTCATAATACATTTATTTCTACAACCCTTTTAATACATAAATGCCATATCAATTCAATAATGGTAATATCAATTATATTAATTCATTTATTTACATAATACGTAAAATATTACAACTCAATAAAGTTTATGCATTTAAATCAACAAAATGAACATACCCATAACAATCGTATTATACACTCATGGTAGTCGGTCGAGTTGATAATGATTACAGTAAATGGTAAGACCGATGTCAACATTAATTCTATCGTCTTTTACAATAAATCCGATCACTTAGATAATCACAACTTAGATTCTAAACAACATCAGTGGCCTTTAACTTCATTTGGATTAAATAGTTCTACAGATAGAGAGAACGCACGTAAATAGTAACACTGAATAAATAGATAAATAACAAAATTCCTAGTCACTGTAACATCCGCGGCACCGCTCACTGCTCGCGAATGCTCGCGAGGCGGACCGAGCGCCGCGGGAGAACGCGTACTCATTTGCCCGGACCGACCAATGCTTCGTCCATAAGCTCGTCGTCGGTGATTCCTGGGGAATTGGAATGGGGGGAGGGTGCAACCAGCGGCGAGGGGGCGGGGCTCTTGGCAAGTTGCAGGGCCAACGCGGGCGAGTTCGGGTACACGGGCCGCACAGCAACCAGCCCCGATACTTTACTCCCCGATGACGACGAGAAATCCAACAACATTTCAGCTGCCTCTTGAGGCGTTGTAGCCCCACTCCGCGCGACCGCACCACTCGCCGGCGGCTTCATACACGAATCCGCCCCTTTTCTATCTTCGCTACCTTTCGGCGCAGCGAAACCCTTTGAAGCCTCCGTCTTGAAGTCAAGAGGCATCAGCGGAAACGTTCCCGAGTAATCTTTAGCCTCGTCTTTTGTTCGCTGCGGAGTCTCGCCTTTGGAAATACTATCCGCAATCTTAGCGAACTCTAAAGGGCGGTCGGGCTCTTTCCCTGGCGGTAGTTTCGGACTCATTCCGCCCATGTTCATGAGCGGTTTTGGCACGTTAAGAGGGTAAGCGGATTTCTGCAGCGGATCGGCTGTTCGATGGTCAAAATGAGAAAAAGGATACTTCTGCTGATCCATCGTCCGAGAGAAATCGTTCACCATAGATCGGCTGTCGTACTGCGACGATGGACTGTTTTTGTCTGTTGTGTTCTGGTTCTTAAGCTTTGGTATTTGAAATTTGCTTGTGTCCAGAGGTTTGATTAGGCCCTCGACAAGAAAATTCGACGCGTCTTTAGGTTTGTAGCCGTCCACCTCATCCCTGGAGCTTGGACTAGAATGGCGTTCAGATTTTGAGAAGATAGACTTTTCCGAGTTGGTCATTAGTTTTGTCCGGGCTTTCTCTCGCTCTCTGTCTCGCATTACTTTCGACAGATCGCCACTTCCGCTCTTGGGAGAGCCAGAGCTAGACTTGGAAGCCGATTTGGTGAGATTGATACCGGTACTGCTGCTGGTGCTCGAAGACTTGTAAGGCACTTTCGTCATGTTCGTATTGTTCGAGGAGGAATCCGATGGAGATAGGTTGGCTTTGGGTGGAGTGGAGCCTGGGGTGACGTTTCCCGACTTGGAAGACTGCATTGCTTGTGTTTTTTTCGAAGCCGGCCCGCTTATTACCCCGGGTTTAAGTCCGGTGTGAGTTTTGGGCGAGCCCTGGCTCGGCGGCGTGAGCTGAGGCGACGACTGCTTGCCGGAGCTTGAGTTACTATAGTTCAGCTTACTACTACTGCTGCTACTCGAAGATTCTTTCGTTCTGGTTTTGTTTATAGTGATTTTCATTCCGTCCGAGCTGGGCTTCACCATGTACTCTTGGTTTTTGCTCTCGCTCGACTTGCTGCTAGCGTTTTTTGGATCTGAGTAGTTTTTGCTGCTGCTCGAGGAGCTACTGGACTTCGAGCTCATGTCTATTTCGGTGCCGCAATGCTGAGCTGATTTGAGTTTGTCTATCACAGCGCTGAGGGAACCCTTTCGATTGCGAGCTGCGCTCGGAGCGTTGGTCTTGTTCATTTCGACATTAGGCGGGGAAATGAGCGGCTCCGTCACGGGACTGTCGCAAGTGATGGGAGTTATTTCCAGCTGCTTTAATTTAACTGGGTTTTTTAACTTGGGGCTACTTCGGCCAGAGCTAGAAAAATTCAAACCGGAATGTTTCTTTTCTTTTTCTCTCGATGAGGTGACGGAGCTGGAACTGTTAGATATCTTCTTGGACAGATCGTACCCCGTGGTTCCGGATTTGCCGGAGGGTGATCCGGAGGTGGCTGACTTCAGGGCGGACATGCTCGGCTTCCCCGATCCTGAAGAGCTATGTTTCGGGGAAGAGACGCTGGGGTTTTTTGGACTCGAGTATCCTGGCAAGTGTTTGGGGCTATTCGGTACCGGCGAGTGTCTGGGACTGCTGTGGTGACTGGAGGTACCGGACGGTTTTCCCAGACCTTTAACTGTGCTGGGACTTAGAGATTTGGTTATCGACACAGACCTGCCATGTGTTGGGCTCGGGCTAAATTTTCTAAGCAGTGAATTTGGTGATGTTGACCTTAAAGGGGATCCATCGGTCGGTTTGATGCTCACGGACACTGGTTTCGTCAGCGGGTCCTGCTTCGGGGGTACCTTTTCGGGGGGCCCCATGGGGTCATCTCTGCGGCGCTTTTTCTTCTTCTCCTTGCTGCGTTCTTCACCAGATTTGCTAGACTTCTTGTCTGGCCTCATTCTGTCATCCATGGACTTCATTTGTGACGTTGTTATGGGAGTAATAGTTATGGAGCTGGGGAGAGCAGCGGGGGCGGCCGCTGTAATGGGGATGATCTCAATACCCGGTCGTCTGTCTAGGCACAGCATGGAGGATATGCTGGCGCCAGACTGCGAGGCCCCGGAGTTGGAGCCTATCGGAGTAATGCTGACGGAGGAAGGCATGTACGGTTTACCTTCAGTCAGGTCAAGGAGGAGTGAAGATGCGCTCCTGCTTCGTATTTCCGCGTCTTTGCTTTTGAGCTTTTGCCGTTTGTGATCAGACTTTTGAAAAGACGACCTGTAACCAAAAAACAAGCTTCAGTATCTCGCGTCATCTATGTTCTTATTAATTAACTAGCTATGTCCCGCAACTTCGTTCGCGCGGTACATGGTACATCTTCTGAAACTTGCAAGATATCGAAATGGACCAAACACGAAAATTTAAGTTCAAACTTCTGTTTTAATCCCTAAAATTTTAATTGAAATCCGTTATGCCGTTTCAGAGCCTATTCGAGACAGACAAACAGACAAAAATTCTCATCAAAAGCAGCCAAATGCGTGCCGGGCCACGCGCATTGTAGGGTGCCGTAGTTGCCCGTCACAATAACGGGGCTTTCCTGTTTTACACAACTAACAACTTCATCTAAGTAATTTTCAATGGAATTTGTACGAAAATTTCGTTTTTACTTCTACCCTACCTATTTATATTTTTTTATATTTTACCGTACCTACATATTTAAAGTTGTTCGACTATTACTCGTTAAGTTGCAAAGCGTACATAGCTGTGATAGTTTTCCTTTTAACTTCGTTGTATACAACGTGGAGTCACAATGGCGACATTAAATGTACACACGGGTAGAGCAGTATGACAGTATGAGTATGAGAGTAAGTCAGTAATCATAAAAAAAATATGAAATAATAAAAGTCCAAATTTCTAAATTCCCATAATCACCATTAAATTTCCACAATCACGATAGCACAACAACAAAGTTAACATAACCCAGGTCATCGAATAAATTCAGCCTGATCTATGCGGCAGAGTCATTGAAAATTGGACCTCTCGGATCCGTGCCGACGTGAGAACCTGCGGCGGATATTTGAACGATATCATATTCCATACAAAACAGCATACTTGGGCCTTTCAAATAAAAAAAAATTTAGTTACACCTCACACACAGCCTGTTTTACTAAATTTCAATCTCTACCCGCCCTTATTGGAAAACCCTTTATATAGTAATACATACAGATCGGGGCTCTCTCTGCCCCGCGCAACCCGCGTCCCCGCATCCTACCCCCGCAGATGGCAGGTCGAATCGTGGGTTCCTCATACTAGCAGAGTCGTCTTTTGTTCAGGCCGCGACAGTCTATGTAAAAGTATGTACTTTAACGCGCTGTATGAGTACCATTGTGTAATAAATTAAGAATACTAGCATATGGAAGCGCCGCTCCTTTAAATTCCTCATGCCAACAATGATGTAGCTCGCCGCCGCACTTGTCGTACCGCCTCGTTTGGCGTCAGGAAGTTCTGCGCCTAAAAGGCACGGGATTAATCTCTACTTTCTGCCTAGTCTTGGTTTGTCACATCTACGTATGTCCCATTTAAGGAATCCCTGCTAATTACGTTAAATCCTATCATGACACTGGTTATTTGTACCAATGGTTACATTCAAAGAAATCAAAGTCAAGAGAAAAAGCGGAAAGAACACCAAGAAATTACGTCTAACGGTGGACGTGTAAAGGCTGATGATGATGATGAGACGTCCACTGCTGGACAAGGCCGCCCCTATAGAATGCAATGGGGATTTGCCATAATCACCACATACCCAGGTAGTTTGGTGATCGCAGTATTGGTGGTGGATGCTGCTGTCCATCCCTAGTATAGTCCATTTGGTTTTTACGGCATCCACGCGAGGAGACGGGTCATCATCATCAGCCTTTACACGGACACTGTCGGACGAGACTTTCCCCATAGAATACAATGGGGTTTGCCATAGTCAACACGCTTGGCAGTCAGATTGGCGATCGCAGTATTGGTGTTGAGTACTCAAGTGGATGCTGCTGCCCATCCTCTGGTGTAATTCCTTAGCTGGATTTTACGACATCGACGGGAGGAGACTATTCTTAGGCCGCACAAACCACAGCACTCAGTGGACGTCTAAAGGTCTAAAAACTGCTGAAAGAAACCTGTAAAAGTACTGCAGAAGGTCCTGTACCTCATCATATTGTCTTCTAGATCAGCATCGTTGGAATTGTCCATATCCGAGGAGGTCCTGTTGTCTTGGCTCCGAGCGTCCGTCGCGTCCATCCCGGACAGCTCCAAATCCGACACGAACTCGTTCTGCGAGGCGAGCGACTCCCTCCCATCATCATTAGTGCTGTTGCTGTTGTTCGTGTTGTCGTCATCGTTCACGAATGAATCGCTATCGCTGTCGGAGTCCATCATCTCGGCGATGCCCCCCGGCTTACCCTTCTTCTGGCCGGGCCAGAGGTCGGAATCCGATTTGCGTTTTTTCGTTTTCCGTTCTGACGGTTCGGTTTTGATGTCGTCTTGACACATTAGGGACAAATGGTGCTGTTGCTCGGAGAGGTATGCGCCTGAGAATAATATACAGGGGATGTAAAAAGTTATTTCGTTGTTTTTGATAGCCCTTGTTTGACCACGATTTCACCTGTTGGTAAGTGACGATGTGGCCGAAGATGGAGCACAAAGGTCTAGAAGGCACCTATTCACTCTAGACTTGAAGAGACCCAGATTATAGTATAGACAGACGACGGTAGTGTATTCCACTCCATAGCAGTTCGCATTATAAAGGTAGAACTGAAACGTTTTGTGCGAATAGAAGGTATACTTATGAGGTAAGGATGGTACTGAGCCGTATGCCTGCTCGTCCTATGATGAAAAGGAGATGGTGGGATCAGATCGTGCAGTTCCTGGGAGCATTCCCCGAAATGTAACCTATAGAAGATAATAAATAAATAATAATAATAAATAAATAAATAATGCTGGACAGTTCACACAACATTATCTAGCCCAAAACTAAGCAGAGCTTGTGTTATGGGTGCTAGATAACTGATATACTTAATACAATATATTACATAGATAGATATTTTTTATTATACATAGAAAATACCCAGAACACCCTGAACAAATATCTGCGATCGCACAAATATTTGTTCCGAGGCGGGAATCGAACCCGCAACCTCCTGCGTCACAGGCCAAGCTTCGCCCGCCACGCCACAGAGGTCGTCATGAAAGAAAGGCATGCAACCTTACGGCGGTGCTCGAGACTCTGGATCTTAGTCTCCGCCATATGTTGCTCACCTATAAGCCTGAAAGCTCTACGTTCGATCGAGTCCAAGGCAGCAAGCTGGTATTTGGCCGAACCATCCCAAACATGGCAGTAGTGCTCCATACCAGCCCGGACTCGTGCTTTATATAAACTGAGAAGCTGTCCTGGTGTGAAGTAACGATTTACCTTGTTCAGGATGCCTAGCTTCATGGCAGCTGTTTATGAATATATTGGATACCTACACCATAAAATTGAATATTGTATTGTCGTCAGAACCAAAGGTGTGAGCAAAATTTAAGCATGATCGGATATCGGGAAGAAAAAAATCAATCACCAGATTTGTCCCCTACAGACAGACAGGAAAGCAAGTCGTACCTCCTTGGTGCGGATGGTTGACACTGTTGGGATAGAGCGAGCGTGGCGCGCCTGGCTCGTGTTTCACGTGGTCACCCCCAGGGTCGATGCCCCCAAGGCCGCAGCTAAAATTTGCGTCCAAAGCCGAGTAGCCACCGTTCATTTGTTTCGTGGACGCTTCACGCTCCCAGATCTTCACGAGCGATCTGAAACATAATATTAATAGTACATTACTGCCGCAGCCATAACCCGGAGGAGTCCTATATTCTCAGTAGTTCAATTGATTCTACTGAGCTATTCAGTGTGCCAAGGTGTTGGTCTCGATAGACCAAATACATTATGGAGGTTGCAGGAAAGTGGTGGATGGAGGCGGCCCGGGTCCGTTCGTCGTGGCATTCTATGGGGAAGGTATATGTCCAGCAGTGGACTTCTATAGGCTGATGATGATGTGAAGATAACTGCCGTCTGTCGTTGTGAAATTGCAACACAACTCATAATATAGATTTTCATACTTACGTTACTAGCCTGGGGTGGCAAGGTGGATTTGTTTCGACGGTTCTTAAAGAAAAGTATGAATATTTGAGAATATAAATTTCACCTTATTTTAGGTCACAGTGACTCGCGCCTACTAGTATAGGAGTGATATGTTTGTTTCAAGACAAATAAAGTCTGCATTACAAGTTGTATGTAGTGCCATGTTTCCGCTTGTCTAGTGTAGCTCATTTATTCGGAATGCCGGACAAAAACTCTTTGCTTGCTGAAGTATTCAGTGAATTGACACCCTTGAGGCGGCTGGGAGGGATAGTTCAGTACCACGGTTGCCATACTCTCGTATAATGGAAAAAAAGGAAAATATGCGTTCAAATTCTTACCTAAGCGAAAATACATTGCCTTTTCTTCTGAAGTATTGAGAAGCCCTAGAAGCTTCCGACCCGGGTCGCCACAGGGTTTTAGAGATATGCTTTCAAACTCTTACCTTAGCGTTATAGGAATAGAGTGACTTTTCTGAAGCACCCTGCTGATGTATTCATCAATTTGTTCTCTTGCTGGAGTATTCAGTGAGTAGACCGACGCTCTGGGTGTGGAAGGGTCGGATAGTTCAAGTTCTACCGTGGCCATACTCTCGTCGAGTGGGTGCTCGAGAGAGATGGAGATATGCTGCCAGGATAGCGCACTCACTTCGAACATGAGCGTGCTTTCTAACTCCACAACTGTGAATAGAAGAGTTATTGATTTGTCAAACTGACTTTGGACTAGACAAGTGGACCATCCAAGACTTAGTCCGCGATGAGTTTTTCCCATACAAACTTCAACATCCCACTGCACCCCTTTGGGCATAAGTTAAATAATAATAATAATAATTTAAATCGATATCAGAGGGTTCTTCTGTGGCCAGAGAACACGAATCTGTTGACAGAATTGGAAAAAATGACGCCATTTTGTTTTTGTAACTGGACCGATAGCTTCTAAAATCGACATCTGTGATCAGAGAATACGAATACGTTCAGTTTTTTCTTTTTTAATTATCGTGTTGCATGAAGACCTATATAACAATATTGTACTAACATACCTATTTCTTTAGTACAAAAAAATAGGTCTATTTTTTATGGATGTACAATAAAGTGATAATCTATCTATCTACCTAATGTAGTGGTTTTCAGTAGTTGAGCTACAATATTTTAACCTTCCTTTGTTATATAAGTAACTTGTTATTACGAGAATATGTTGTGTGTTGTGTGATGTATGTTGCGATGTGTAGTGCACCTTGTTTGGCCTGCGTGCGCACGCAGCTGGCGAGCAGCGTGTTGAAGAGCGCCTGCTGGCGGAGACACGCCAGCAGCGGCGGCACCTGCGAGGGGTGCGTGAACGGGACCGACGTCACGCAGCACGCGTTCAGGCCGCGCGTCTCGCACACGAAGTAGCACTGCATTTGGTCGGGGAGATTCTGTGCATACAAAACAAACCATTAAAACCACCATTACCACTACCACCATTACCACTAAAACCTCCATGATGGTGCAACCCTAGGTGAAAAGAGACCCATTGAGGCTCTGACTAAAAAGGCGTGTGTCTTTGTATGTACGTAAAACCTCCAAAGTACAATACAATAAAAATACAAATAAGTTTATTTCTAAAACAGATTACAAACAATTTGGTTATACACAATGGATCCCGCACTAGGGCTAGCATGTATCGCGGGTATCCGGAAATAGTTTACTAAATACGATTGAATATGGAGAAACAATGCGAGACAATAAAAATAAACACAAGTAATGAATTTTAAAAATAAAAAAAAACCCTCAACGCAATGAAACGGCTGAACCGATTTTGATCAAACATAGCTAAGAACACTCCCGACAAATTCACCTTTTGAAAAAAATACGAAATCGGTTCATCCGTTCGGGAGCTACGAGGCGACAGACAGACAGACAGACACATACACACACACAGACACGTCAAACTTATAACACCCCGTCGTTTTTGCGTCGGGGGTTAAAAATAGAACACATTCTTACAAACTTTACAAAACAAAAATTCAATTTACATTTTTAAATAAAATCAAACAACCAACTAAAGAGATACTAATGAACTGTTACGAGCTAGGGTTCAGGATAAAATAAACTCTTAAAACACCGGTGAACAAATTAACACTTTTTAATAAAATAATCCAAAAAGCACAAATTCACACTTCCGTTAACCGCACTATTCAAAATTATCACTCTCACCACTTTACTTGCACTATACTACGCTGTTCTAAATTATCCCTCTCAGGTCTCTTGATTACTTCACACACTTAGCTAGTAGTCAACTGATCTCCACGAATGAATTTACGACTTTATATACGAGCGTCTTAGAGTCTCGAATATTCTAACAATTACGAGCAATCTGTAGAAACGTCTACCATAGTCTAGAACTATCGGGAACTATATCTATCCTGCTCTAACAACAGGATAGCAGGCTCTCGCTACACTTCTCTGACACATCCTTACTCTATGGGTAGAGCCACAGGTTCAGCTATTCCTCAATAGATGGCGTTAAATGTGTTGCCGAATGACTTTATCTGTGGTGCCATATTCATTCTGTGTTGGCGCGTAACATTGCCCCCTCCTTAGACGTGCTCGTCCCGAGCATCGTTAGACCCATAATATCGCGCCAATCTATCTACATGTACAATCTTAGGTGTACCTCGCAGCCCCTTCTGAATTCGGTACGTGACATCTTTAATCCTGGTCACAACACGGTATGGTCCGTCCCATATCCGGACCAGGTCTTCCTGGTAGCGCATCTGCGTTACCATCATGGTCTTGTGAGATCAAAATTCTTGGGGCTCTTCTAAAACCGGCCAGCACTCGCCCCGCAGTACTGGCGTTTACTCGTTTCCCTGCTGGTTGTAGGTGGAGGCCAACCACCCGGTCTTACGGCCTCCACCTCCAATGCATGCGCCAAAGCGTTCTTCAAAGATTCGTGGTGCCCAAGTCTCACAGCAGCCCGTACTTCAAGGTCACGTATTCCATCGACAAAGGCTTGGACTAAATTACTGTCGATGAGTGCCGGTGACGATTGATATGCCTTTCGAACCAGCTTTTCTATTTCGAGAGCCCACTGCTGTAGGTTCTCAGAGTGACGCTGCGCTCTCTCCTTTAATTGAGCGCGGAACACGTGCTCCAAATGTGCATCACCATAGCGGGATTCCAATGCTTCGAGCATCTGTTCGTAGGTGAATTCCTTTCCGAGGGCCTCTAAAATGGTAAGCGCCTGGTCACGAAGGCCTAGAGTAAGGGCAGTCATAGCCTGCGCTGTGGTCCATCCGTTTTTTTTTTTTTTTTTTTTTTTTTTTTTTTAATTGCTGTCCCTCTGACTTTATCAGAGACTTTCTTATGCTATGCTTTATAATATTTACTGTAACTTTATTTATATTCATACCCTCTGAGGGTTTCTAAAATACAAGTGAGTACTATTAATATTTTACTCTATTCAAATTATTCGGGCTTTATTTTTCGGCTCTCGTTGTATTTAAGTGGGGAAAGGGTGGGAAGGAAAGGAGGGGATTTCCTTTAATTTTACAAAATCCATAAATTTTACATAAATTACTTACATTCGATTTCTCTTACATACTATTTGTTTTTATAACATACAATACATTATTTGGTTTCTATTTTATCTATGCTAGTGTTGTTTATAGGTACGTATTATATATTATTAAATATATAATAGTTTTACCAATATTACTACTTATTTTTATATACTACTTTTCTTGCTATGTTCTTACAAAATTCTATAAAAATATATCTACTTTCCTTATTTTCTATTATTTTATACATGTTATTTTTATTTATTTCTATTCCAATTTCAATTTCTGTTTCAAACCTTTGCCTCCCATAGACTGGACATTCTAATATTACGTGTAATGCACTCTCTTCTATTTGCGGGTCACAAACACATGACGGACTATCCTTGCACTTAAAACGATATAGGTACGAGGAGAATCCGCCATGTCCCGTCATTGCTTGTACAGTAATTGGCTCCAACGTTATCTTTGACAATATATGGTAAGCTTTAATGGCGTCTGGAAAGTAACACTTCGTCGTATAAGCAGTTTCCATCCGTTGGCCTTGACCACGGCCTCAAACTGGATCTTGTAGGCTGACCACGAAGAGCTTCCATCAAACGGCGGCACCTTGAAGCCTCGGACTGTAGGTGTAGCAACCACTGAAGCCACGTTCCCATCTCCAGACTTCAGCACACCCAGAGCCTTTTTAACATCGGCGATCTGGGTTTCAGCGTTGGAGATGCGACTCTCTTGGTTTTGTACCTGATCTTTTACATCCCGGAGTTCTTTCCCAATAGTCACGTACAAGTCCCTTATGAGGCGAGTCTGTTCCTCCTTATCGCGGCGCAGTTGCTCCTCAAGGCGTTGAACCTACTCCTCCTGCCGACGGGCCTGCTCCTCTTTATCACGGCGCAGATACTCCTCAAGGCGTTGAGCCTGCTCCTCCTGCCGACGAGTCTGCTCCTCTTTATCACGGCGCAGCTGCTCCTCAATGCGTTTAGCCTGCTCCTCCTGCCGACGGGCCTGCTCCTGAAGCATCGCCATTAAAGCAGCAAAATCAATTGAAGCGGGAGCTTGGACCGCTGATGGTGGTGAAACCCCGGATGATCCAGCAGCTGGCTCCACCATTGGGTCAGGAATCTGGCGACGCACTTGTGATGGTGAACCTTCAAGTCGCCTGACATCCATTTCCAACTGCCGTTGACTGCGCGTCCTGATACCTTCCGTATCGTCCTTTGGAAGTACCGGCATTATTTTATCCCGACTTCTGACACCAATTTGTTACGAGCTAGGGTTCAGGATAAAATAAACTCTTAAAACACCGGTGAACAAATTAACACTTTTTAATAAAATAATCCAAAAAGCTCAAATTCACACTTCCGTTAACCGCACTATTCAAAATTATCACTCTCACCACTTTACTTGCACTATACTACGCTGTTCTAAATTATCCCTCTTAGGTCTCTTGATTACTTCACACACTTAGCTAGTAGTCAACTGATCTCCACGAATGAATTTACGACTTTATATACGAGCGTCTTAGAGTCTCGAATATTCTAACAATTACGAGCAATCTGTAGAAACGTCTACCATAGTCTAGAACTATCGGGAACTATATCTATCCTGCTCTAACAACAGGATAGCAGGCTCTCGCTACACTTCTCTGACACATCCTTACTCTATGGGTAGAGCCACAGGTTCAGCTATTCGTCAATAGATGGCGTTAAATGTGTTGCCGAATGACTTTATCTGTGGTGCCATATTCATTCTGTGTTGGCGCGTAACAGAACTAACTATTACTAGCAACGAATGAAAAGCTCAGAGATTAATTTCCTAAAAAAAAAAAAACATTTTATCTGACTACAAGTACAAATAACGAATGTTTATAACAAATTAAATGACCCGAGTTTCTTTTACATACGGAACCTCTATTCAATGCGGTGTTCAGCCAGAGGCAACACGGGCTCCGTATGGGCACGAAACTCGGGCCGTAATCAGGTCAAAAAACGGGTCAGCCAGTAAAACCTGTATAATCATCGCAAAATGAAGACTATCTATTCAGATGACATATTTTACTAACCACAAAAAGTCCTTTGCTGAGGTTCAACTCTATAACTTTGCCTGGTGTCAGCTTGTTGTATGCCTGCTGTGCTACCAAACCCAACAGAGGTTTAGCGTTACTCCAGTCGGCTGCCACTTCAACCTATAAATAATAATTACCATTCGTATGAATTTATGATTTAAAGTAATAATGTTTTTTTTTATGCATGAAGGTTTAATTACAAGAAATTAATGGCTTTGTATGAGAACGCACCCTAAGGTTACCTACGAAAGATGCCTTGCTTAGCGCATGGTCTGGGTGTTGTGGTACGGGTACTTGGAATATACATAACATAACACCAAACAGTCAGATACATAGTCCAGAGGGGCTAGTCTGCAAATGTACCAAGCAACTTACACGGGCGTGAGGTGTACACAATTTTAGTATGGAATTTGAGGTTCTCTAGGGGCGCTATTTGGATTCTCCATACTAAAATCCGTGTAGTGTACACAACACGCCCGTGTATAGTTTGCTTGTCAAATTTGCAGACTCGATCCTCAGATCCCACACAAGAAGCCCATGTGTCGTGGGTAAAGGAACAAATATTTACAAAGATTTGTCTTGCAGCAGGGATCGAACCCGCAACTTCTCGCATCTTAGCCAGCTACTCGCCCGCCACGCCACTGAGGTCATCAGAAAGGTTCAAGGAAACATACGTTCCATTATATTTGGAGCCTTTTAGGACGCCCGTGCAGTAGGGCTATATTCTATGGTCGGACAGACATTGGCAAAGGCACAGGTAGCTGTTACAGTAAAGCGCCCATTACATTATCCAATTTGGAGAGCGCTAGATTTAGTGCTGCAGTGCGATATAAAAAGCGCCCATTACATTATCCAATTTGCAGAGCGCTAGATTTAGTGCTGCAGTGCTATATCAAAAAACGCCCATTACATTATCCAATTTGCAGAGCGCTAGATTTAGTGCTGCAGTGCTATATCAAAAAGCGCCAATTACATTATCCAATTTGCAGAGCGCTAGATTTAGTACTGCAGTGCTATATCAAAAAGCACCCATTACATTATCCAATTTTCAGAGCGCTAGATTTAGTGCTGCAGTGCTATATCAAAAAGCGCCCATTACATTATCCAATTTGCAGAGCGCTAGATTTAGTGCTGCAGTGCTATATCAAAAAGCACCCATTACATTATCCAATTTGCAGAGCGCTAGATTTAGTGCTGCAGTGCGATATAAAAAGCGCCCATTACATTATCCAATTTGTAGAGCGCGAGATTTAGTGCTGCAGTGCGATATTAAAAGCACCCATTACATTATCCAATTTGTAGTTAGTAAAAAACTAAAAAACACAGTGTAAATACTTACTTCGGTAGTAGCGTGTATGAGCTTGGCCAGGCCCGCGCACAAGGGCGTTGGTTGCGACAGTTTCAGCGTGAAGCAAGCGGGCAGCATCGCGCTGTTTTGTGGAACTAGTTGAGCGTACACTGGATTCCTGTAAAAACGATACAAGACGTAATGTACATACGGCAAAGCTTACCCAAAATATAAGTCCGATCGACTGTTTTCGTTTGCGCAGAAAAGCGCAGACTGATATCCGACAGTAGCCGAACGTACAGTATAGCTATGTCCCGCTGTATAGCTCTGTCCCGCTCGCATCTAAGAGTCGACTGATGAACAAAAGATGGCCCACGACCGGCCGAGATTTTCCCGCGAAACCGATTAACCAGTAACAGCGCAAGATTTTAGTGCACGATTGCTATTGGTAGAAAGAAGGTTCCCGCGCTGTAGGAATTGGTCTACGGCGCAGGTACATCCGGGCGACTTATATTTTAGGTAAAACTGTACCCACAGTGTGTTTAAGGATTGAAGTAAAAACTAAATGATCCATATTTTTCTGTACTATTGTATCACAAGTTGTGTATTCACCCACATCAAAACAGGGAAGGTACATGAATTAAGGTGAGAGATTGTGTGTTTGTGTGTGCAAACAAAACTGTGTGTGTGTGTGTCAAAAGATTTATGCTTGAATCCGATTCAGTATGTGTTTAGGCTTTGCAATAAGAGAGCGGCAAATAATGGATAGCAGTGAGCGGAGTCTGCCGCAAAATATGAAATGTATTAGATTAGATGGTAAGAGTACATAGTCGTAGATGTTACTAGCGACCGGATCGAGCCACGAAAACTTATATTGAGTAAAATTTGAGTGCAAAGAGTCTTTTATTATTAGAAAAAAGTCCACAATTTCCCTGACCCAATTGAGTGTACCTGACTTTCCTGAATGTAGTACTAGTACAGATTTTTTGTGAAAGAGTTCGTCCGGGGCATTTCTACCACCATACCTATTTCTGCCGCAAAGCAGTAGTACTCGCATTGCTGTGTTCCGGTTTGAAGGGTATGGTCGCCGGTGAAATTACAGGCACACGAGACTTTCATCTTTATGTCTCAGGGAGGCGGGCGCAGTGCAATGCCACATAGGGTGCGTCCTAGGTGGACGTGACCTATGAGGTATTGCATTGTTAAAGGTAGAGGTTACTGCTTAGCATCAGGTGGGCCATCTGCTTGTTCCGTCATTTACGCAGGTTACAAAAATAATAATATATAGACTGGTGTTCCAAAGTTCCTCACCCTTTACTGGACTGCTGCCTATTCGATATGATAGGCGCTAACTGCAGCTTGTTAGCCGCGGAGCCTTCCAGTAGCACCGTGGCCGAGTGCCCGATCTGTGTGTGCGAGGGAGCGACCAGCGAGGCTAGACCGCTGGACGCCTGAGGCTTCCCAAGAGTGAGCAGATCAACTGTGAGTGGTAGTAACCCCTTGTCTTTATCCAGCAGTTCGTATGGCGAAACAAAGTATGTCAATTTCATCGCGTGTCCTGGAAATTAATAAAACATGTATTTTATATTATTAGCCTCACACGCAAGCTCAGACACGCAGCGGGCTGTAGATAGAGCTATGCTCGGAATTTCACCACTACAAGTTAATTCAACGTGGAATGTGATTACTATATCAAAATGTTTTTTTTTTTTTATTTATGATAGTCCTTTGTTTGGCCACGATCTCACCTGTTGGTAAGTGACGATGTGGCCGAAGATGGAGATAAGATAAGATGAGATAAGATAATTTATTTGCCAGAACATTGTACAAAGTTCTTAAACTAGGTGCAGTCCACTTATGGAGCACAAAGGTCCAGAAGCCACACTCACTCACGCCATTCTAGCCTTGAAGAGACCCAGATTATAGTTTTCAGGAAAGACAGACGACGGTAGGGCATTCCACTACTACTAGTACTAGTTTAGTAGTAGTTTAGTTTAGTTAGTTTAGTTAGTTTAGTTTAGTAGTTGGTTAGTTTGTAAGGTGTGCAATAAAGTATTTTCATTCATTCATTCCACTCCTTAGCAGTAACTGACTGACTTTTTGTAACTAAAATGTTTCAAAGTTCTGAGAATTCTCTCTTTCACTCTTTACAGTTATTTTAAAGCACTATCGGATAGTGCTATATAATAATTGTAAAGAGTGATATGACTATCCTACTCTAATATATGGTCGCAAGCACCGAAAGTACAGTCCAACCAGTATAACTTGGCGCGACTTGTGGCCGACGTTGTGGCGCTGTCTGATACAGATTATGATGATTATAGATTTAGTTCCTCAAGAGCGCCACGTGCCAAATGATCCTTGTAGCACTTGTAGATTATATTGTTGATAAGAGAGAGCAGAATACAATTTTTTCTGTAAATTCACAAATACATTCTTGATTCGGTCAACTTTCAGTGTGGTTATAAAATAATTAAGAGAATTAGGCCTCAGGGAGTAAACTACGTCATCCTGTTCATGCTTGCTACTCGAGAACCTAAATTCCCCAGCTATTATTGGCTTTGCGCGCTATATGGCCAACCCATTGCCACTTCAATTGTCTAATTCTAACAGCTCTTTCTCTCATAAAATGTAATCTGCCATACCTCCTCGTCTCTTTTGCAAGAAGCCAATAGGGCTCTTGTGGACCTGCGCCCAGGGATCTTTGATGAAGCTCTGAATCTGCCGCATGGTGCAGAGATCTTCTTCCAAGCTCTGTAGGGCGCTAAATGCCTTACATTTCACCTGCAAATTAATATTGTATCGATTATTACAATTGACCAGGTACCTATCAACAGGTAGGTAGTACCTATCCAAAAACTTTTTTTTTTGTTATCTATTTTTTTTCGGAACTTTTGTCGTTCGACGACTATGCCAGTTCCATTGGTCGCTCTCCTAAGCTACTCATCAAAATTATTGAAAACGACAAATTATACAGAAACTAGTGACCTGCCCAGCGTCTTCCAAAAGTACATACAAATCTAACAAATTCTTCCAAAGACATTTTCTAAATGATAATGGAAACCGCATCAAAATCTGTTGCGTAGTTTAGGAGAAATAAGCGGATCAACAGACGGACAAAGTTTGCTAGCTGATATACTTAATGCAATACATTACATAGATAGATCTTTTTTATTATACATAGAAAATACTCGGAACATCCTGAACATTTATCTGCAGATCATACAAATAATTGTTCCGAGGCGGGAATCGAACACGACTTTATAACACAATAACATTTTTACAACCAAAATTGAACTTTCTTTCTTTATACACTGTGCTTTTATGAAAACATAGGAACCACTCTGTATCTCAAATAGCATACAATACTACTATTAGATCAGTTTACAGTTGTATTCTTACCTTTTTCTCGGCATTGAGTTGGTACACTGCGGTGAGTCCCTCCAACTGAGATGTGAAGTCTGCAAAGTCACCCTGAGATATGCACTGCACTAGTTCTTCACAGCTTTGTTGTTCAATCTGTAAAACATTAGGGTAGCACTATAGTTGGTATCTATTACCAGAACAAATTAGAACTACCAGAACAGAATGCAGTCATATTGAGTTCTATCCAAGTCAATTTTGCATAATACAACTTCACAATATCTTATAATCTAACTTTTGAAACTATCATGGCTATGCACATACTTTTCACTAGAACGGAATATGGCGCATGCAACTGTGCCGAAATATCGGGAACAATGTAAACTCAAAAATCATGGTAAATATCCCGTTTCTACTGAAAAGATCTTATAATCTTCTTGAAATCTACCAGTTTGGCCATTGAACAATTATTTTCTTTGTGCTTAATGTATAAAGATAACACAAAACTCTTGTTCAATGCTCAAATGGTAATGGAATGGTATTAGCATGGTATTCTACTTCAGTACATTTTGTAGGTTGACAAGGCAACAAGGCAAAGATGCCGTGGTGTGTCTGGCCGAACAAAAGACTGCTCCATCTCCTCTGGTGGATATTGTAAAAGCCGACTAAGGGATTACACCAGGGGACGCACCGACGACACCGATGTGTAAAAAATTATTTACCAACAAATTGATTATTCTTGATTATTCTTATTCTTGGATGGGCAGCAGCATCCACCTGACAAGCATTGTGATTATGGCAAATCGCTGTATTTATAGGGGAGGCCACATCCGTCAGTGGACGTCTTAAGTCTGCTAATGAGACAAGGTCTTGAGGTGCTGTCCTCTTCATTGTTTTGAAGGTTTGGGTGTTAGTCCATTCGTTTGGCATAGGATTTGAGTTTGTTGCACAATATCAACAACATATATCTTGTTGAACTGTTGGCACCTGAGTAGCAAAGAAGTTGACAGTTTGTGATGTAACCTGGTGCATTTGTTAACAAAGTCTCTACCAGCAGGTCTTTAACCTGGATCTTTGCCTCTAATCGGCAATGCCTTAACCTAATCAGCCATGGACTGAACTAAGACTGCTACAAAATTAGTAGATAATATCATATCAGCTAATATCTTGCTTCACAGCATTGTGAAGCAACAGGTTAGAGAAAATGCGCAACTTTTAGTAGTAGTAGAACTTTTTTGTGAGAGTGCACCCGAGGAAGTACTACCACCATACCTATTTATGCCGCAAAGCAGTAGTGCTCGCATTGCTGTGTTCCGGTTTGAAGGGTATGCCAGTGAAATTACAGGCACATGAGACTTTTCATCTTTATGTCTCAGGATGGCGGGCGCAGTGCAATGCCACATAGGGCGCGTCCAAGGTGGACGTGACCTATGTGACAATGCACTGTTCATTGGCAGAGGGTACCGCTTATCATCAGGTGGGCCATCTCCTTTTTCTGTCATTCCAAGTAGTGTAAAAAAACAAAACTTGTGGTACGCTTACCTTTCCCTCGTGATGTATCTTCACATCTTTTATTCCACCTGAAGCCTCAACTATTATCTCCAGGTAGAACATGTCTGATGAAATGAACAGGTTCACTCCTGATGTACCCACAACAAACTTTAACCTGTAATATAATACATGCAGTATTCAATCATTTGAAAATGAATTTACAGATGGAGTGTACATAAGGGGGCTCTGAGGAAAAATCATTAAAAAAAAAGACTTACACCCCAACGCCCTACCTTATGTACACTCTGACGGAATTTACGACTAGTTACAACTTTATGATAATTAAATAGATCATTTATTTATAGCAAGAGTAACAACTAATACATGCAAGTGTGAAAGCATCCCAAAGATGTAACAATCCAAAGATGATGATGACATTTGATGTGACATTGTTATGGTGAATATACCTAATTAAAATGGCTTACCCTAGTTGCCTAGATAGACATTCAAGCCTCTCAATAAGGCTCTGTAGAGAACCAACTTTGATACAATGCTGCAGGCTGTCAAGGCACTTCTGTAGTATCATGCGGTCTTGGCTGTCTAATGCCCAACGTTTATCCTGAAAACCAAAACATTATTAAATTAGGATTCAGTTAGGATCTAGTCAAAGGAAATACAAGGTAGTAAGCTCACCAGCATAGTCATTCGCACCCCCTTGGAAGTTTCAGCCAAATTTTTGTATTGTGATGTTTTGGACCTCAATTTTTCCATTAAGATCTCTTTTTGAAGCTCTTTGGATTTGTCCAACAAACCATTTGGGGTCGACATCATTGTTACAGAGCTGCCTTCCGTCATGGTGTTTATATCTTCGAATCAACTTCTAAACAAACACAAAGTGCAGTCACTAAAGTTCACTCACTGAACATCTGACGAGGTAAACTAGAGTTTATTTTCAAAGTTTTGTAACTCAATTAATTTGGTAGGTCATTTTCTTGAGATACTTTTATCTAATTTGTAAAATTCCGAATGCATTTTTATTTATTTATTTTACAAGGGCTCGTGCGGTTATTTCTTCGAATTTTTTTATTAGTCTGCGAAATTCTAGTTATTGAATTGACATTTTCATTCGCGCGATGGATGCCATTTGTATGTTATGTCGAAAAAGTTAAAAGTCTGTCTGTCATTACGTTGTATTGTAGGACGTGATAGAGATATGAGAATATTTCACGAAAGAAGGAGAAGTCCGATAACGAAAGTTGCTACGCTATACTATTGGAAATGGTCGGGTAATCTGTCAAATACATCCGGCTGCCAACTTCAAATAAAGTTTTTTAAATTCGATTCGGCTAAGCGGCTAAGCAATAATGTGTTTGGCATTCTACTGTTCACACTATATATATATATATATCACACTAATATTATAAAGGCGAAAGTTTGTGTGTGTGTGTGTAGTGTGTTTGTTACTTCTTCACGCTGAAACAGCAGAGGGGCAAGTCCGAGTTTACACACACCATCGTAACGATGATCGTAACGGCGAGTGTACGTGTATTGCGTAGTAACTAGCCATTAATCTGTGACGTTTTTGGCACAGATTAATAGCTAGTTATTATGTTATACACGTACGATCGTGTTACGTTCACCGTTACGATGGTGTTTGCAAAACTCAGACTCACCCCTCTGGACGGATTTGCATGAAATTTGGAATGTAGATGACGTAATATACGAACTAATGTAGCGACCTTCTTGACGGCTTGTATATGACATTTCATAATGTCTCTGTGGTCTCTTGTTTCTTGTAAATTACGTAGAATTTTATGATAATTAAAACCTACATTTCCTAGGTTTTGTCTTAATTAAATTTAATTATCATAAATGGAAAAGTACCTACGACCGGAACGGTTCGACGAGGACCCATCACCGAAAGCTGCCAAAGATTGGCTGCACTGGAAAAAAACGTTTGTCAACTTCCTCGCTCAGTCAGAACACGCAAGTAAAAGCGGCGACGCTGCGAAATGGCAAGAAACTAAGCTGCAGCTATTGGTAAACCATGTTTCGCCAAAAGTTTACGCGCATGTGAGTGAGTGCGACACATATGACTCCGCAATAGCTGAACTTGACAAATTATACGTCAAAGCGAACAATGTAATCCACGCTCGACACCTATTAACTACAAGAAGACAGCAGCATGATGAGACAGTCGACATTTATCTGCAATCTCTAAAACAATTAGCCATAGACTGTGAATTCAAGAGTGTAGATGCTGAAACAAATAAAAATTACAGCATTCGTGGCGCATTCATCGCTGGTATGACTTCCAACAAAATACGATCGAGGCTTCTAGAAAATTTGTCACTGACGCTAGATGAAACATACAATATAGCGCTCTCAATGGAGACGGCAGAAATAAACTCACAAAATTTCATCAACCCAGTTGTCAGTGCTATGCCTGACACAAAAAACGTCATCGCTGATCCTGAAACTACTGCAGCCGCTACAACATCACTCATAAATAAATATCCCACTCGCAAATGTTGGTACTGCGGAGGAGCTCTACATGGCAGAAAGAATTGCCCAGCAAGAGACACCGCTTGCAAATCTTGCGGCAAACAAGGACATTATAGCAAGGTATGTCGCTCAGAACCCAGCATCAGTGCTTCGATGACCTCGCCCGAAGAGTGCGGCCACTGCTCAGCCATCCTTGCTGCCGCACCTACCTCTCTCTGTAAAGCGATGATTCCTGCTGTCATTAAGGGCGTCAAAACACAAGCACTTATAGATACCGGAAGCTCGATTAGCTTCATTAATGAGAACTTCGCCAACCTTTGTCGTCTCAAGAGAAAACCATGCACCCAGACAGTCTCAATGGCTTCTTTGTCACACACGTCTCAAGTAAGTGGTTCGACCTTTCAGAACATACAAATAGGTGACCACTTTTATGAAAAGGCCAATCTGTTGATAGTGAAGAATCTCTGTGCTGACTTGATAATCGGGCATGACCTACTAAGGTGCTACTCTACTCTACAATTTGACTTCGGTGGTCCCAAAGATACATTCAAAGTGTGCAGTGTCACAGAAGCCTCAGTACCAGCTGTACCATTATTCGCAAATGTTTCTCCGAACTGCAAGCCCATAGCGATACGATCACGTAGACACTGTCCTGAAGACCAAAGTTTCATCGATGATGAAGTAAAGAAACTCCTAAAAGATGGAATCATTGAAGAAAGTCAATCGCCTTGGAGGGCACAAGTACTCATAACAAAAAATGCTACTCATAGAAAGCGTTTAGTCATTGACTACTCCCAAACTATCAACCGGTACACCCAATTAGATGCATATCCACTGCCTAACATAGAAGAAATGGTGTCAAAAGTGTCTAAATATGCAATCTTCAGTACCATCGATCTACAAAGCGCCTATCACCAAGTTCCTATACTCCCTTATGAGAGACCTTTTACAGCCTTCGAGGCTTGCGGCAACTTGTACCAATTCTGCAGGATCCCGTTTGGTGTTACTAATGGGGTGGCCAGTTTTCAAAGAACCGTAGACTGGCTCATCAGAAAAGAAAATCTTTCTGGAACTTATGCCTATCTCGACGATATAACCGTATGTGGCAATACTCAAGACGAACACGACCAGAATTTGGAAAGATTCATGAAGGCAGCTGACAAATATAGTCTAACTCTCAACAAGACCAAAAGCAAGTTCAGTCAAAAGACTATTAATTTACTTGGGTATACTATAGAGGACCACGTCATTAAGCCGGATGGTGATCGATTACAGCCCCTGTTAAAAATGCCACTGCCGAACGATCTAGCGTCTGTGAGAAGGATATTGGGTATGTTTGCCCACTACTCTAGATGGATCCCTAACTTTTCAGAAAGTGTCCATGTCCTCGCTCACGCAAACTCTTTCCCGCTAAGTGAAGAAGCTAAGGCTTGTTTTGAACGTCTAAAAAGTCCTCTGTCCATGCTATCAATGACAACATGCCCTTCACAGTGGAAACTGACGCATCCGAGCATTCGATTGCCGCTACGCTGACCCAAGACTCACGTCCCGTGGCCTTTTACTCCAGAACTTTAAACCACAGCGAACTCAATCATTCAGCCATCGAGAAAAAAGCGTACGCCATAGTAGAATCATTGAAAAAGTGGCGACACTTCCTCATCGGCAAACCCTTCAAGCTAATCACGGACCAAAGATTTATGTTCATTTATGTTCAATGCTAGACACGCCAGTAAAGTGAAAAATGAGAAAATTCAAAGATGGCGTCTTGAATTAGCGCCATACAAATATGATATTGTGTATAGACCGGGGAAGGACAACAGAGCAGCTGACGCTCTATCGCGCATATGTGCTTGCACTACGAATTCTACAACTATACTAGAATCGCTCCCCGCATCACTGTGCCACCCAGGAGTAACAAGAATGTACCATTGGCTCAAAAGTAAGAATCTTCCCTACTCAATCGATGAAGTCAGAACAATGACCCGAAATGCCGCTTGTGTGCAGAAATCAAACCAAGATACTTTAACAATTCTGCTCCTCTTCCAAAGCTTATAAAGGCAACATCTGCTTTCGAACGTTTAAGTATTGACTTCAAAGGGCCGCTCCCAATAATCTCCAATAACAAGTACATTCTCACCGTCATTGACGAATATTCTCGATTCCCTTTTGCCTTCCCGTGCAACGACATGACTGCCAAAACCGTCATCAAACATCTTAACAGCATATTTATGATATTCGGTATGCCCGCTTACATACATTCAGACAGAGGCACCCAATTCCTATCGGCTGAGGTAAGAGACTACCTCCATTCAAAAGGAACAGCTACAAGCAACACCACTGCATACAATCCACAGTGCAATGGCCAGGTCGAAAAGCTGAACTCGACTGTCTGGAAAGCTATACAATTAGCTTGTGGAACACATAACGTTCCAATCGAACACTGGGAACAATACTTATCGGTGGCGCTTCACTCGATTCGATAACTGTAGATAGTAGATAGTAGTTAGTAGATAACTGGACTCCCGGAATAACACATAGGCACATTTTTATCCCGATATTCCCTCGGGATCGAGACTTATAAGAGACTATCAACGTACAGCCTAAACCGTAAGACCTAGAGACCTGAAATTTGGAGGCCATGTTCCTTTTATGATCTAGGGGTGCACTAAGACAGGAATTTCCGATATTAGCTCTCTAAGGGGTCCAAAATGGGCTTTTAATATACATCAAAAATGCTCTGTATTGCAGAAACAGTTGATAGTAGAACGTTGAAAATTTTAAAGGAGATTCCTCAATTAAAATTAACAAACAAGTATTTCAGCGGTACCTGAAATTTTCCTGAAAAACGGCAAGGGAACGTTTTCTTTGTGAAAGAAAAATACTTTAGTTTTTACAACGCATCTGGTCGTAGAGACTTGAAATTTGGATAGTGTGTTTCTTTTTAGGTGTTAAGTTGTACTAAGAAATGAATTTGAAAAAAATATTCTCTTTAGGGGTAATAAAGAGCTTTTATTGTATACACTTTGCGTTTTGCAATGCACAGCTTAAACCACTGGACATTTTGCTTAGACATTAGATACATGAAGCTTGGAGGGTGTATTCCTTTTTGGGTGCAGGGTTGTACTAAGAAAGGATTCTGGAAAATTCACGCTGTTAGGGGTCCAAAGCGACTTTTAATGTAAAACTAAAATGCTTCGTATATCGGAAACCGTTGGTAGTAGATACTTTAAGATTCACAGGTAGATTCCTTAAACAAAAATAGCACATATATATTTCAGCAGTACCTGAAATTTTACTGAAAAAAAATAAGGGAACGTTTTCTTTGTAAATAAATATACTTTACGTTTTAGCCAGATTTCAGCGTATTTCTACGATTTAAAAGTTAACTTAGTTGGTGTAGTAGTTGAGATCAAAATATTTCTAGGACCTTAGGGTTAAAATGGGACTCCTAACTTGAAAAACTTGAGTATGGTGTCGTTTTAAATGTCGTTTCACGGTGTAGTAATTTAGATCAAAATATTTTCAGGAACTCAAGGTTAAAATGTAACCCCTAAATTGAAAAACTTGAGTTAGGTAAAAAATATGATAGACACTCAAATGTATTACCAGTCAAGCAAAAAACCAGTTAAAAAAATCCACACATGCTTAAGTCACATAAAACACAAAAACCAGTTAAATAAATCCAAACAAAAATCAGTTAAATAAATCCGCAAAAACCAGTTAAAAAACAACCAGCTACCGCAGCGCCTGCTTTGCTAAATATTTAGTTAAATTAGAGACATAAAAACGCACACAAAGTCAAGCAAAAACCAGTTAAAAAAATACACAAAAACCAGTTAAATAAATCCACACATAAACCAGTTCAATTAACCCGCAAAAACCAGTTTAAAAAAAACCAGCTACCGCAGCGACTGCTATGCTAAATATATTGTTAAATTAGAGACATAAAAACATACAATTAAGTCAAGCAAAAAACCAGTTACAAAAAATAACACAAAAACCAGTTAAATAAATCCGAAAAAACCAGTTGAAAAAAACCAGCTACCGCAACGACTGCTATGCTAAATATTTAGTTAAATTAGTGACATAAAAATACACAATTAAGTCAAGCAATAAACCAGTTAAAAAAAATACACAAAAACCAGTTAAATAAATCCGCAAAACCCAGTTAAAAAAAACCAGCTACCGCATCGACTGCTATGCTAAATATTTAGTTAACTAAGAGATATAAAACACACACTTAAGTCAAGCAAAAAACCAGTAAAAAAAAAGGCTGACCGACTGTCCGACTGACTGACTTTAGACTCCTAGAGACTTTGGAGGCTAGAAATTTGGAGGCTATGTTCCCTTTATGGTCTAGAGGTGGACTAAGAAAGGAATTTCCAATGTTCGCTTTCTAAGGGGCCAAAATTGGCTTTTAATATAGAACAAAAAAAGGTCAGTATTTTGGAACCTTGAAAATATAAAAGGAGATTCCTCAAATATTAATTCAAAATCAAGAAAATTGGCAGGGAAAGTTTTCTTTGTAAAAGAAAAAAAAAATAGTTTTTACAACGCATAGCCTAAATCACTGGTCGTAGAGACTTGAAATTTGGAGAGTGTATTTATTTTAAGGCTTAAAGGTGTACTAAGAAATAAATTTAGAAAATTATTATCCTCTTCTAATGTATATTCTTTGCGTTTTGCAACGCACAGCCTAAGCCGCTGGACCTATATACTTGAAGTTTGGTGGATTTATTTCTTTTTGGGTGTAAGGTTGTACTAAGAATGGATTCTGAAAAATTCATGCAGTAAGGGGTCCAAAACGGCTTTTAATGTAAAACTAAAATGCTTCGTATTTCGGAAACCGTTGGTAGAAACTTTAAAACTCTCAGGTAGATTCCTGAAATAAAAAAAGCAAAGATTATGCTTCAGCAGTATCTGAAATCTTACTGAAACAAGGTATGGAAACGTTTTCATTGTAAATATACACACTTTATTGTTTTAGCCAGATTTGAGCGTATTTTACAATTTAAAAGTTAGTTTCTTGGTGTAGTAGTTGAGATCAAAATATTTTCAGGACCTCAAGGTTAAAATGGGACCTCTAAATTTAAAAACTTGAGTATCGTGTCGTTTCAAAGGTCGTTTCACATTGTAGTCGTCGAGATCAAAATATTTTCAGGACCACAAGTTTAAAATGGGACCCCTAAAATGAAAAAATAGAGTATGTGACATTTCAAATGTCGTGTCACGGTATCGTAGTTGAGATTAAAACATTTTCATGAACTCAAGGTTATAATGTGACCCCTAAATTAAAAAACTTGAGTATGGTGTCGTTTGAAAGGTCGTTTCACGGTGTAGACGTGACGTTGTATTGTCGTACAAAATGTAAGAGACACACACTTATATATTAACAGTCAAACAAAAAAAAAACAGTTAAAAAAATCCAGCTACCGCAGCGACTGCTATACACACTAATTGACACATTAAGTAAAAGTTAGAGACACATCAAAACACACACACTTAGTCAAGCAAAAAATCAGTTAAAATAATCCAGCTACCACAGCGACTACTATGCATGCTATAAGTATTAACACATATAATTAAATTAGGGACACGTAAAAACACACAATTTTATTCGAGCAAAAAACCAGTTAAAAGATCCAGCTGCCGCAGCGACTATTATGCACACTATAAATATTGACACTAAGTTAAATTAGAGACACGTTTAAACACACAAACTTAAGTCAAGCAAAAAACCAGTTAAAAGATCCAGCTGCCGCAGCGACTATTATGCACACTATAAATATTGACACTAAGTTAAATTAGAGACACATAAAAACACAAACAAAAGTCAAGGAAAATCCAGCTACTGCAACGACTGCTATGAAAGCTATAAATATTGACACATAAAGTTAAATTAGAGACACATATAAACACACACTTAAATCAAGGAAAACGCCAGTTGACAAATATCAAGCTATCGCAGTGACTGCTACGCACGCTATAAATATTGAGTAGAGATATACATAGAAACACTCACACACACGCACACACTTAAGTTAAGCTAAAAAATTCCCATTGAAAGTGGCCTTCTCAGTCACTATAAATAGTCAAGGACAAACGTTAAAAGTGGCAGGTATTCATCTGGGCAGCCCTGATTTCTGATTCTACACCCAAGCACAATTTTGTTTTTTTTAGTGCTAAGCATGTCGCAAACAGCTCATGCTAATGACCTTTTCCAATAATGTTTTCCATGAAGTAGGTACCTAAACGACTGAGTTGCGAGCTTGGACTTCCATGGTTGCGTGCGACGAGTAACTACACATTCTCATCGTCGTAAAACTTGATGCGTTTTTCTTTGATGTCGAGTGGTTGTCTGGACCGCATGTGGCTGGTGCAAACGCGTGGATAGTGAATTAAAGAATAGTATTTTTTTTCTATAAATCTGTTCAACCGCGGGTGAAACCGCGGGGCTCAGCTAGTTGATCTATTAATTTTATAAAACCCCAACAGTAAACACTCGGCTTTGCGATATTGATTTTATTTATCTAACTTTTTACCCAATTGCACTTAATACACAAGCGAATCTAGCCAAAAGTTAGAGGTAGCCTTGTTTTTTTTTCTATCGAGAAAATATTGTCCTATCATGTTTCTGGTACAATGATTTGGATTTGTAATGTAGTATTTATGTATATATTTAATTTGAATATTGTACTCTATTTAGTCAGTTTCAAATGAAAACTACGATTAGGAATTTTGCGGCATACCTAACGTGACCATTTATTTATTTTGTCAGACCGGGACACATCTGCGGTTTTTTTTGTGTTTTTCTCTTTACAAGTAATTTTATTACCTATATATGATAGAATAACACAAAATAATCATAACTCTAAACACAAAATAGTTAAGTTGGCGTGACTTACTAACTAAGCCCTCAGTAGTGGCGTGACTTAAAAAGTCGTATTTTTGAATTTGTAGGCTGAACAATTTTTTTTTAAAATATCGGGTCTTGTTTTTGGTACGTGTGTAACTCAGTACATGTCTACTATCGTTGGGTCTGCTTGCAAAACCGGGACTATGTTGGCTTCGCTGGGGACACCGGGACAGACTGCCTGAAACCGGGACTGTCCCGCTCAAACCGGGACGTATGGTCACGTTAGGCATACCCCATCCTTAGAGGCCGTAATATCACAGAATATATAATAGTACAAGTAGTAATATCTAATTTTGCTCACCAAAATCGTCCTTGAACTCGGTATCTACTGGTTCGGAATAAGAAAATTTATCAATTTTTCATTGGTTCTGTAAGAATGAAAACACGATATTATATGAAAAAACACAAGTCTTTACGACTTAGTGTAGGTGCTGTATAGCATATTGAAAAGAAAACCAAGCCATAATGTATTTTTAATATTAAAATTTGATTGTTAAATTATTTGGAACTTGTGTGCTTGAAAGATAATAAATAAATAAATGAAAATAAAACCTCGATAAAAATAAATATGAAAAATCCTTGTTTCGTACACATTTTGAAGGAGATCTCAGGAATCCTACGATATTATAAGATAAAGTTTACTACAACAAATAGGTACTTAATAACTATTTCTTAAAACTGCAAAGGCAGTTTTTTGATAAGTTGTAATAGTTTTCTTGTAATAAGAAATTATTTCATATTTCGTTCATTCCGTCACTTTCTGACTTAATTGAACTTTATTGAGTCAGATAGTGATGGAAGTTGGAGGCTAGTTGCCTCGTGCGTGTTTTCATAACGCCACGTTCCGTCTCCGCCCCGTCCACGTCCTGACGCCGTCCCGTATGCATCGACCTTCTGATTCATCGAATATTGATCAAGCTATAACAGTTTTAAAAAAACTTATAAGATATAAACTTCTTATTCATTCATCATTCATTTCATTCATTTCATTCATTCATTCATTCAGTTCATTCATTCATTCATTCCATTCATTCCATTCATTCCATTCATTCCATTCATTCCATTCAATCCATTCATTCATTCTTTCATTCATTCATTCAGGTCATTCATTCATTTTATTCATTCATTCATTCATCATTCATTTCATTCATTTCATTCATTTCATTCATTTCATTCATTTCATTCATTTCATTAATTTCATTAATTTCATTCATTTCATTAATTTCATTCGTTTCATTCGTTTCATTCGTTTCATTCGTTTCATTCGTTTCATTCGTTTCATTCGTTTCATTCGTTTCATTCGTTTCATTCGTTTCATTCGTTTCATTCGTTTCATTCGTTTCATTCGTTTCATTCGTTTCATTCGTTACATTCGTTACATTCGTTTCATTCGTTTCATTCGTTTCATTCGTTTCATTCGTTTCATTCGTTTCATTCGTTTCATTCGTTTCATTCGTTTCATTCGTTTCATTCGTTTCATTCGTTTCATTCGTTTCATTCGTTTCATTCGTTTCATTCGTTTCATTCGTTTCATTCGTTTCATTCGTTTCATTCGTTTCATTCGTTTCATTAGTTTCATTCGTTTCATTCGTTTCATTCGTTTCATTCGTTTCATTCGTTTCTTTCGTTTCATTCGTTTCATTCGTTTCATTCGTTTCATTCGTTTCATTCGTTTCATTCGTTTCATTCGTTTCATTCGTTTCATTCGTTTCATTCATTTCATTCATTTAAATAAGATATAAGATAATTTTTTTATTAATTCATTGAAATCACAAGGATCATTTTGAATCGTCTTAAAAAATAAATTTACAGTTACTCCTGTTCCAACGCAACCAGACCTAGAAGAATCAGGCAACAAACACGGTCTGTTTTTCTTTTGATGATCTTTCTTACTACTAGGTGCAGAGCGCCTGTGTGGTGCCTCGAGAACAAGTTGAAGCTGATTCAAGGAAAAAAGGAAAACCAAATTAAAAGCCTTACTTAGGTAGGCAGTCAAAAGTAAGATGATAGAGAGAATCAGCAAAAGTTCATAAGGCAGCACACACTACGCTTGATATACACATAAATAACACATCAGTAATAAATTATATGCAGGTACAGACATTGCAAATTGACAAATTAGGTGTCGAGGGGCAGAGCGACATCAGGCCACGCGGCTTTATCATTAACATAGTCATGTAGTGTGTAATACGCTTTCTTAATTAAATTATTCTTTATGTAAGATTTAAATCTTCGAATCGAAAGTTTAGAAGCACTTTCTGGAAGTTTATTATAGAACCGAACAGAATTCCCCATAAAAGACCCACTTACTTTTTTAAATCTAAATTTGGGAATACTCAGTTTATTTTTATTTCTCGTGTTAAAACAATGCACGTCACTTTTTTTCATAAATCTATCTAAGTGTTTATGTGTATATAATAAGGTTTCGTAGATGTATTGCGATATTACGGTGAGAATGTTAATTTCCTTAAAACGCTCCCTCAACGAGTCACGTGGCTTCATTTTATAAATGGCACGTATTGCCCGTTTTTGTAAAACAAATATTGCTTGGATGTCTGCTGCTTTCCCCCACAGAATGATGCCATATGACATAACACTATGGAAGTAGCCAAAATAAACTAGCCTAGCTGTAGCTTCATCAGTAAGCTGCCTTATAGTACGAACTGCATATGCAGCGGAACTAAGTCTACCCGCAAGTGCCTCAATTTGTGGTCCCCACTGCAAACTTGCATCAATATTAAGTCCTAAGACAACAGTAGAGTTTACAAGATTGAGTGTCTCGCCATTTACTTTAATATTAGTTGGGTAATGTTTTACATTTGGCAAAGTGAATTTAATGCATTTAGTTTTTTTAGCATTAAGCAACAGATTATTTACTGTGAACCAATCAAGAACTCGCGATAGTGATTTATTTAGATCATCGTAATTAGCTTTTGACCTATCAACTTTGAAAATTAAAGACGTATCGTCAGCAAATAAAACTATATCACATATGTCTTTTACATAAAAAGGGATAAAGATAAAGATAAAGATAAAGATAATTTATTTGCTTAAACATATGTACAAATTGATGGTATAAATATTAATAGGACACAATATGAGATCTTTAATGTATACTAAAAATAGAAATGGGCCTAGTATTGAACCCTGGGGCACTCCCATAACAATAGACGATCCTGAAGACCTTTCACCACCAACGTCAACTTTTTGTACGCTATTGGATAAGTAAGAATTTACAAGGTTAATTGCCTGATTTTGGATGCCATTATGTTTTAACTTCAAAATTAGAGTAACATGACTCACGCAGTCGAATGCTTTGGATAGGTCGCAGAATACTCCGATCGCGTCTTGCGAGTTTTCCCATGCTTGAAATATGTGTTCCAAAAGCATGGTACCAGCATCAGCTGTTGATCGACCCTTGGTAAATCCAAATTGATGACTATGAAGTAGTCTGTGGAAGTTAAAGTGTGACAATAATTGAGTAAGAATAAGTTTTTCAAAGATTTTACTTAACGCGGGCAATATAGAAATCGGCCTATAATTAGCTGGATCTTTTGCATTTCCAGACTTGAACAAAGGAATTAATTTACTATGTTTCATAAGATCTGGAAAGATTCCGTCGTCAACACATCAAATAAAAATGTAGGCTAAGCATGGAGCAATATCAATAATTATAATACCTAACACCTTTGTGGATATTCCCCAAAGATCTTCAGTATTTTTAATATTAAGTGACTTAAATGTCTTAACAATACTATCGGCATTTACGTATCTAAAGCTAAACGCGATCTCACATTTAGCAACACTTAGTTCCAATAAAGTAGATGCTCCAGAGGCAGACGATTGTAATGACTGGGTTACAATAACTGGTATATTAGAGAAAAAATTGTCAAAGGCATTCGCGACATCAATCTTTTTTGTCAATATTGTATTGTTTATGTTTAATTTGATCTGCTTATTGCGTGGCTTAGATTTACCTGTTTCATTATTAATTAATTTCCAAGTTGCCTTAATTTTATTCGATGATTTTTCTATATTTTTTCTCAAATGTAATGATTTAGCTGCACGACAAACTTTTTTAAAAGTATATGAATAGTTCTTTATATACAAAATAAACTTTGGGTCATGCAACATTGATTCCCTAGCCGCATAGAGATCATATAATTTATTCCTACTTCTATAGATACCGGGTGTCGCCCAATCAGCTAACCCGACATTAGATTTAGCTATACATGTTTTTAACTGAAATATCTCAGTATGTTGCTCATTTATCAAATTAGACAAGGAGGTAAAAAGGTCATTTGGATCATCTACGCATGGTAAAAGGGGTATTTTAAGTTCAATACTGCTCTGAAACTTCATAATTCGACTTCCTGTGATAGGCCGATAAGTGAATTCCTTAGGTTCATCTACCAAATTACAAGTAAATATAGCACTGTGACCGTAATGATCCGAGGTGAAATGTTTAATTACTGCTTTATCAATTGGAACACTACTGCAATATATATTATCCAAACAGGTGGCTGATGTAAGTGTAACCCTTGTAGGTTTTTCGAAAAGGTGACGTAAATTGAAACATTTAAATAAGTTACGAATTTTCTCAGATAGAGGATTCACAGGAATATCTATATTGAAATCTCCGCAGACTATTAACATTTTACTACGTCCAAAAGTTTTAAGCAGTACTTCTTCCATAGTGGATTCAAATAACGCGAAGTCCGCGTCAGGGGGACGGTAAACACTCACAATGATATGCCGCTCAAGCTCAACACACGACAGCTCAATAGTCCTCTCAATGGTGAGATTTGCAACATCTTAACGTTCTTTGCATTTTAAATTATTTCGAGCAATAATTAAGGATCCACCACGTATGGCGTTCTTGCGTTTGAATGAACTTACAATATTATAATTCTCATAATAAGGGAGTAAATCAAATTGTAATAACCAGTGTTTAGTAACACACATGATATCTACATTAAACATATTTAAAAATAATTCTAATTCTAATATTTTGCTGGGAAGGCCTTGCACATTTTGATGTACTACATGTAATGTGCCTGGCTTTCTCATTGTCGGACTCGTCAGTTTAAACAAATATTGTCAGCTGACCCTCCTGCTTGTGTGCACCCATTAGTAATACTACTAACTACAGGCACGTCGATTAACTGCGTTATAGTACTTATAGCGGGATCAAAAATATTAAATGCTAACAATTTAGCAATTATCAGTTTACTATGTCTACTAAGAAGCATAGTATCTCTGGTCAAAATAAAATTACTAATAAAATTATTAGTATCAAAAAACAAAACGTCTCTATGACGACAAGTCAAATTATACAATATTAAATTAAGATTCCAAATTGCTTGATTGTCTTTGGAACTCAAAGATTTTGAGTACGGGAATGCACATAAAATAAATTTTCCCAAACCTGAATCTAGCTTATGTAGCAAAGTCTCAACTAGCTTAATTATATCTAGTCGCATGACACCACTACTCTCACCTAATTGAACTATCAGAGTGGTGTCATTGTCAAAGCGATCTTCGCTCTTTATACAATCTATAAACTTATGAATGGGGGCATTTTCAAAGCAATTATTAGTGACAACTTGCCCTAACTGATCACTTAGTAGCAAACCCATGCCAACGCCTATCTTATCAGAATACACCACAGTCTTCCGGGTCTGCCGACAGGATTTTCCCTGTCTAACCGGAGACTGCGCACCAGGTGTATGAATTACTTCAGCCTGTAAAGTAGATGTAGCTAGACTCTGTGATGTAAGTGGTGCCATCTGTATCAAAGAATCCAAAGATGATATGGAAACCAACTGGTCTGACACGGGATGGTCAGTCTGTGAGCTACTATTACATACTTGTACATATATGCTATCATTATTCACTATCTCTACAATATTGTTCATTTTCTGAACATTGTCAGCTGCAAATTGTTCAGCTTTTTTATATTTATGTGTTACATCAAGAAGTGATGTTTCTAAACACTTAATTTCTTCTGACATCTAATTCCTTTGAATAACGTCCAATTAAATTATAGCAGGAATTAAGTTCCTCATTTAAATTACATTTCTGCTTAATATGCTTTGCATAATTAAATACATTTTTATGCTTCTTTAGCTTTTTCTCCGACTTTTTTATGAAATTACTAAGTTATACATATTTTTTTATTCTGTTACTCCCTTTCATTTGTTGAGATTTACTTTTACTACTTTTCATTCATTTCATTCATTTCATTCATTTCATTCATTTCATTCATTTCATTCATTTCATTCATTTCATTCATTTCATTCATTTCATTCATTTCATTCATTTCATTCATTTCATTCATTTCATTCATTTCATTCATTTCATTCATTTCATTCATTTCATTCATTTCATTCATTTCATTCATTTCATTCATTTCATTCATTTCATTCATTTCATTCATTTCATTCATTTCATTCATTTCATTCATTTCATTCATTTCATTCATTTCATTCATTTCATTCATTTCATTCATTTCATTCATTTCATTCATTTCATTCATTTCATTCATTTCATTCATTTCATTCATTTCATTCATTTCATTCATTTCATTCATTTCATTCATTTCATTCATTTCATTCATTTCATTCATTTCATTCATTTCATTCATTTCATTCATTTCATTCATTTCATTCATTTCATTCATTTCATTCATTTCATTCATTTCATTCATTTCATTCATTTCATTCATTTCATTCATTTCATTCATTTCATTCATTTCATTCATTTCATTCATTTCATTCATTTCATTCATTTCATTTTCATTCATTTCATTAATTTCATTCATTTCATTTTCATTAATTTCATTCATTTCATTCATTCATTCATTCCATTCATTCATTTCATTCCATTCATTCATTTCATTCATTTCATTCATTTCATTCATTTCATTCATTTCATTCATTTCATTCATTTCATTCATTTCATTCATTTCATTCATTTCATTCATTTCATTCATTTCATTCATTTCATTCATTCATCATTCATCATTCATTCATTAATTCATTCATTCATCATTCATTTCATTCAGTTCATTCATTCATTTCATTCATTCATTTCATTTATTTATTCATTCATCATTCATTCATTCATTCATTCATTCATTCATTCATTCATTTATTCATTCATAATTCATTCATTCATTCATTCATTCATTCATTTCATTAATTTCATTCATTCATCATTCATTCATTAATTCATTCATTCATCATTCATTTTATTCATTTCATTCAGTTCATTCATTCATTTCATTTATTTATTCATTCATCATTCATTCATTCATTCATTCATTCATTCATTCATTTCATTCATTTATTCATTCATAATTCATTCATTCATTCATTCATTCATTTCATTCATTTCATTCATTTCATTCATTTCATTCATTTCATTCATTTCATTCATTTCATTCATTTCATTCATTTCATTCATTTCATTCATTTCATTCATTTCATTCATTCGTTTCATTCGTTTCATTCGTTTCATTCGTTTCATTCGTTTCATTCGTTTCATTCGTTTCATTCGTTTCATTCGTTTCATTCGTTTCATTCGTTTCATTCGTTTCATTCGTTTCATTCGTTTCATTCGTTTCATTCGTTTCATTCGTTTCATTCGTTTCATTCGTTTCATTCGTTTCATTCGTTTCATTCGTTTCATTCGTTTCATTCGTTTCATTCGTTTCATTCGTTTCATTCGTTTCATTCGTTTCATTCGTTTCATTCGTTTCATTCATTTCATTCATTTCATTCATTCATTCCATTCATTAATTTCATTCATTTCATTCATTCATCATTCATTCATTCATTCATCATTCATTCATTAATTCATTCATTCATTTCATTCATTTCATTCAGTTCATTCATTCATTTCATTTATTTATTCATTCATTCATTCATTCATTCATTTCATTCATTTATTCATTCATAATTCATTCATTCATTCATTCATTCATTCAATTCATTCATTTCATTCATTTCATTAATTTCATTCATTTCATTCATTTCATTCATTTCATTCATTTCATTCATTTCATTCATTTCATTCATTTCATTCATTTCATTCATTTCATTCATTTCATTCATTTCATTCATTTCATTCATTTCATTCATTTCATTCATTTCATTCATTTCATTCATTTCATTCATTTCATTCATTTCATTCATTTCATTCATTTCATTCATTTCATTCATTTCATTCATTTCATTCATTTCATTCATTTCATTCATTTCATTCATTTCATTCATTTCATTCATTTCATTCATTTCATTCATTTCATTCATTTCATTCATTTCATCATTCATTTCATTCATTTCATTTTCATTCATTTTCATTCATTCATTTCATTCATTTATTCATCATTCATTTATTCATTCATTCATTCATTCATTCATTTCATTCATTTCATTCATTTCATTCATTTATTCATTCATTTCATTCATTTCATTCGTTTCATTAGTTTCATTCGTTTCATTCGTTTCATTCGTTTCATTCGTTTCATTCGTTTCATTCGTTTCATTCGTTTCATTCGTTTCATTCGTTTCATTCGTTTCATTCTTTTCATTCGTTTCATTCGTTTCATTCGTTTCATTCGTTTCATTCGTTTCATTCGTTTCATTCGTTTCATTCGTTTCATTCGTTTCATTCGTTTCATTCGTTTCATTCGTTTCATTCGTTTCATTCGTTAAATTAGTTACATTCGTTTCATTCGTTTCATTCGTTTCATTCGTTTCATTCGTTTCATTCGTTTCATTCGTTTCATTCGTTTCATTCGTTTCATTCGTTTCATTCGTTTCATTCGTTTCATTCGTTAAATTAGTTACATTCGTTTCATTCGTTTCATTCGTTTCATTCGTTTCATTCGTTTCATTCGTTTCATTCGTTTCATTCGTTTCATTCGTTTCATTCGTTTCAATCGTTTCATTCGTTTCATTCGTTTCATTCGTTTCATTCGTTTCATTCGTTTCATTCGTTTCATTCGTTTCATTCGTTTCATTCATTTCATTCATTTCATTTCATTCATTTCATTCATTTCATTCATTTCATTCATTTTATTCATTTCATTCAATCATTCATTCCATTCATTCATTCATTCATTCATCATTCTTTCATTCATTCATTCATCATTCTTTCAATCTTTCATTCATTCATCATTCATTCATTAATTCATTTCATTCATTTCATTCATTTCATTCATTTCATTCATTTCATTCATTTCATTCATTTCATTCATTTCATTCATTTCATTCATTTCATTCATTTCATTCATTTCATTCATTTCATTCATTTCATTCATTTCATTCATTTCATTCATTTCATTCATTTCATTCATTTCATTCATTTCATTCATTTCATTCATTTCATTCATTTCATTCATTTCATTCATTTCATTCATTTCATTCATTTCATTCATTTCATTCATTTCATTCATTTCATTCATTTCATTCATTTCATTCATTTCATTCATTTCATTCATTTCATTCATTTCATTCATTTCATTCATTTCATTCATTTCATTCATTTCATTCATTTCATTCATTTCATTCATTTCATTCATTTCATTCATTTCATTCATTTCATTCATTTCATTCATTTCATTCATTTCATTCATTTCATTCATTTCATTCATTTCATTCATTTCATTCATTTCATTCATTTCATTCATTTCATTCATTTCATTCATTTCATTCATTTCATTCATTTCATTCATTTCATTCATTTCATTCATTTCATTCATTTCATTCATTTCATTCATTTCATTCATTTCATTCATTTCATTCATTTCATTCATTTCATTCATTTCATTCATTTCATTCATTTCATTCATTTCATTCATTTCATTCATTTCATTCATTTCATTCATTTCATTCATTTCATTCATTTCATTCATTTCATTCATTTCATTCATTTCATTCATTTCATTCATTTCATTCATTTCATTCATTTCATTCATTTCATTCATTTCATTCATTTCATTCATTTCATTCATATCATTCATTTCATTTTCATTCATTCATTTCATTCATTTCATTCATTCATTTCATTCATTTCATTCATTTCATTCATTTCATTCATTTCATTCATTTCATTCATTTCATTCATTTCATTCATTTCATTCATTTCATTCATTTCATTCATTTCATTCATTTCATTCATTTCATTCATTTCATTCATTTCATTCATTTCATTCATTTCATTCATTTCATTCATTTCATTCAGTTCATTCATTCATTTCATTCATTTATTCATTCATAATTCATTTATTCATTCATTCATTCATTCATTTCATTCATTTCATTCATTTCATTCATTTCATTCATTTCATTCATTTCATTCATTTCATTCATTTCATTCATTTCATTCATTTCATTCATTTCATTCATTTCATTCATTTCATTCATTTCATTCATTTCATTCATTTCATTCATTTCATTCATTTCATTCATTTCATTCATTTCATTCATTTCATTCATTTCATTCATTTCATTCATTTCATTCATTTCATTCATTTCATTCATTTCATTCATTTCATTCATTTCATTCATTTCATTCATTTCATTCATTTCATTCATTTCATTCATTTCATTCATTTCATTCATTTCATTCATTTCATTCATTTCATTCATTTCATTCATTTCATTCATTTCATTCATTTCATTCATTTCATTCATTTCATTCATTTCATTCATTTCATTCATTTCATTCATTTCATTCATTTCATTCATTTCATTCATTTCATTCATTTCATTCATTTCATTCATTTCATTCATTTCATTCATTTCATTCATTTCATTCATTTCATTCATTTCATTCATTTCATTCATTTCATTCATTTCATTCATTTCATTCATTTCATTCATTTCATTCATTTCATTCATTTCATTCATTTCATTCATTTCATTCATTTCATTCATTTCATTCATTTCATTCATTTCATTCATTTCATTCATTTCATTCATTTCATTCATTTCATTCATTTCATTCATTTCATTCATTTCATTCATTTCATTCATTTCATTCATTTCATTCATTTCATTCATTTCATTCATTTCATTCATTCATCATTCATTTCATTCATTCATTCATTCCATTCATTTCATTCATTTCATTCATTTCATTCATTTCATTCATTTCATTCATTTCATTCATTTCATTCATTTCATTCATTTCATTCATTTCATTCATTTCATTCATTTCATTCATTTCATTCATTTCATTCATTTTATTCATTTCATTCATATTATTCATTCATTCATTCATTCATATTATTCATTCATTCATTCATTCATTCATTCATTCATCATTCATTCATTCATCATTCATTCATTCATCATTCATTCATTTCATTCATTTCATTCAGTTCATTCATTTCATTCATTTCATTCATTTCATTCATTTCATTCATTCATCATTCATTTCATTCATTCATTCATTCATTCATTCATTCATCATTCATTCATTCATCATTCATTCATTCATCATTCATTCATTTCATTCATTTCATTCAGTTCATTCATTTCATTCATTTCATTCATTCATTAATTCAGTTCATTCATTCAGTTCATTCATTCATTTCATTCATTTCATTCATTTCATTCATTTCATTCATTTCATTCATTTCATTCATTTCATTCATTTCATTCATTTCATTCATTTCATTTCATTCATTCATTTCATTCATTTCATTCATTTAATTCATTTCATTCATTTCATTCATTTCATTCATTTCATTCATTTCATTCATTTCATTCATTTCATTCATTTCATTCATTTCATTCATTTCATTCATTTCATTCATTTCATTCATTTCATTCATTTCATTCATTTCATTCATTTTATTCATTTCATTCATATTATTCATTCATTCATTCATTCATTCATTCATTCATTCATTCATTCATTCATTATTCATTCATTCATTTCATTAATTTTATTCATTTCATTCATATTATTCATTCATTCATTCATTCATTCATTCATTCATTCATTCATTCATTCATTATTCATTCATTCATCATTCATTCATTCATCATTCATTCATTTCATTCATTTCATTCATTTCATTCATTTCATTCATTTCATTCATTTCATTCATTTCATTCATTTCATTCATTTCATTCATTTCATTCATTTCATTCATTTCATTCATTTCATTCATTTCATTCATTTCATTCATTTCATTCATTTCATTCATTTCATTCATTTCATTCATTTCATTCATTTCATTCATTTCATTCATTTCATTCATTTCATTCATTTCATTCATTTCATTCATTTCATTCATTTCATTCATTTCATTCATTTCATTCATTTCATTCATTTCATTCATTTCATTCATTTCATTCATTTCATTCATTTCATTCATTTCATTCATTTCATTCATTTCATTCATTTCATTCATTTCATTCATTTCATTCATTTCATTCATTTCATTCATTTCATTCATTTCATTCATTTCATTCATTTCATTCATTTCATTTCATTCATTCATTTCATTCGTTTCATTCGTTTCATTCGTTTCATTCGTTTCATTCGTTTCATTCGTTTCATTCGTTTCATTCGTTTCATTCGTTTCATTCGTTTCATTCGTTTCATTCGTTTCATTCGTTTCATTCGTTTCATTCATTTCATTCATTTCATTCATTTCATTCATTTCATTCATTTCATTAATTTTATTCATTTCATTCATATTATTCATTCATTCATTCATTCATTCATTCATTCATTCATTCATTCATTCATTATTCATTCATTCATTTCATTAATTTTATTCATTTCATTCATATTATTCATTCATTCATTCATTCATTCATTCATTCATTCATTCATTCATTCATTATTCATTCATTCATCATTCATTCATTCATCATTCATTCATTTCATTCATTTCATTCATTTCATTCATTTCATTCATTTCATTCATTTCATTCATTTCATTCATTTCATTCATTTCATTCATTTCATTCATTTCATTCATTTCATTCATTTCATTCATTTCATTCATTTCATTCATTTCATTCATTTCATTCATTTCATTCATTTCATTCATTTCATTCATTTCATTCATTTCATTCATTTCATTCATTTCATTCATTTCATTCATTTCATTCATTTCATTCATTCATTCATTCAGTTTATTCATTCCATTCATTTCATTCATTTCATTCAATTCATTCATTTCATTAATTTCATTAATTTCATTAATTTCATTAATTTCATTAATTTCATTAATTTCATTAATTTCATTCATTTCATTCATTTCATTAATTTCATTCATTTCATTCATTTCATTCATTTCATTCATTTCATTCATTTCATTCATTTCATTCATTTCATTCATTTCATTAATTTCATTAATTTCATTAATTTCATTAATTTCATTAATTTCATTAATTTCATTAATTTCATTAATTTCATTAATTTCATTAATTTCATTCATTTCATTCATTTCATTCATTTCATTCATTTCATTCATTTCATTCATTTCATTCATTTCATTCATTTCATTCATTTCATTCATTTCATTCATTTCATTCATTTCATTCATTTCATTCATTTCATTCATTTCATTCATTTCATTCATTTCATTCATTTCATTCATTTCATTCATTTCATTCATTTCATTCATTTCATTCATTCATCATTCATTTCATTCATTTCATTCATTCATTCATTCCATTCATTTCATTCATTTCATTAATTTCATTCATTTCATTAATTTCATTCATTTCATTCATTTCATTCATTTCATTCATTTCATTCATTTCATTCATTTCATTCATTTCATTCATTTCATTCATTTCATTCATTTCATTCATTTCATTCATTTCATTCATTTCATTCATTTCATTAATTTTATTCATTTCATTCATATTATTCATTCATTCATTCATTCATTCATTCATTCATTCATTCATTCATTCATCATTCATTCATTCATCATTCATTCATTCATCATTCATTCATTTCATTCATTTCATTCATTCATTCATTATTCATTCATTCATTTCATTAATTTTATTCATTTCATTCATATTATTCATTCATTCATTCATTCATTCATTCATTCATTCATTCATTCATTCATTATTCATTCATTCATCATTCATTCATTCATCATTCATTCATTTCATTCATTTCATTCATTTCATTCATTTCATTCATTTCATTCATTTCATTCATTTCATTCATTTCATTCATTTCATTCATTTCATTCATTTCATTCATTTCATTCATTTCATTCATTTCATTCATTTCATTCATTTCATTCATTTCATTCATTTCATTCATTTCATTCATTTCATTCATTTCATTCATTTCATTCATTTCATTCATTTCATTCATTTCATTCATTTCATTCATTTCATTCATTTCATTCATTTCATTCATTTCATTCATTTCATTCATTTCATTCATTTCATTCATTTCATTCATTTCATTCATTTCATTCATTTCATTCATTTCATTCATTTCATTCATTTCATTCATTTCATTCATTTCATTTCATTCATTCATTTCATTCATTTCATTCATTTCATTCGTTTCATTCGTTTCATTCGTTTCATTCGTTTCATTCGTTTCATTCGTTTCATTCGTTTCATTCGTTTCATTCGTTTCATTCGTTTCATTCGTTTCATTCGTTTCATTCGTTTCATTCGTTTCATTCATTTCATTAATTTTATTCATTTCATTCATATTATTCATTCATTCATTCATTCATTCATTCATTCATTCATTCATTCATTCATTATTCATTCATTCATTTCATTAATTTTATTCATTTCATTCATATTATTCATTCATTCATTCATTCATTCATTCATTCATTCATTCATTCATTCATTATTCATTCATTCATCATTCATTCATTCATCATTCATTCATTTCATTCATTTCATTCATTTCATTCATTTCATTCATTTCATTCATTTCATTCATTTCATTCATTTCATTCATTTCATTCATTTCATTCATTTCATTCATTTCATTCATTTCATTCATTTCATTCATTTCATTCATTTCATTCATTTCATTCATTTCATTCATTTCATTCATTTCATTCATTTCATTCATTTCATTCATTTCATTCATTTCATTCATTTCATTCATTTCATTCATTTCATTCATTTCATTCATTTCATTCATTTCATTCATTTCATTCATTTCATTCATTTCATTCATTTCATTCATTTCATTCATTTCATTCATTTCATTCATTTCATTCATTTCATTCATTTCATTCATTTCATTCATTTCATTCATTTCATTCATTTCATTCATTTCATTCATTTCATTCATTTCATTCATTTCATTCATTTCATTCATTTCATTCATTTCATTCATTTCATTCATTTCATTCATTTCATTCATTTCATTCATTTCATTCATTTCATTCATTTCATTCATTTCATTCATTTCATTCATTTCATTCATTTCATTCATTTCATTCATTTCATTCATTTCATTCATTTCATTCATTTCATTCATTTCATTCATTTCATTCATTCATTCATTCAGTTTATTCATTCCATTCATTTCATTCATTTCATTCAATTCATTCATTTCATTCATTTCATTAATTTCATTAATTTCATTAATTTCATTCATTTCATTCATTTCATTCATTTCATTCATTTCATTCATTTCATTCATTTCATTCATTTCATTCATTTCATTCATTTCATTCATTTCATTCATTTCATTCATTTCATTAATTTCATTAATTTCATTCATTTCATTCATTTCATTCATTTCATTCATTTCATTCATTTCATTCATTTCATTAATTTCATTAATTTCATTAATTTCATTAATTTCATTAATTTCATTAATTTCATTAATTTCATTCATTTCATTCATTTCATTCATTTCATTCATTTCATTCATTTCATTCATTTCATTCATTTCATTCATTTCATTCATTTCATTCATTTCATTCATTTCATTCATTTCATTCATTTCATTCATTTCATTCATTTCATTCATTTCATTCATTTCATTCATTTCATTCATTTCATTCATTTCATTCATTCATCATTCATTTCATTCATTTCATTCATTCATTCATTCCATTCATTTCATTCATTTCATTAATTTCATTCATTTCATTAATTTCATTCATTTCATTCATTTCATTCATTTCATTCATTTCATTCATTTCATTCATTTCATTCATTTCATTCATTTCATTCATTTCATTCATTTCATTCATTTCATTAATTTTATTCATTTCATTCATATTATTCATTCATTCATTCATTCATTCATTCATTCATTCATTCATTCATTCATCATTCATTCATTCATCATTCATTCATTCATCATTCATTCATTTCATTCATTTCATTCATTTCATTCATTTCATTCATTTCATTCATTTCATTCATTTCATTCATTTCATTCATTTCATTCATTTCATTCATTTCATTCATTTCATTCATTTCATTCATTTCCATCATTTCATTCATTTCATTCATTTCATTCATTTCATTCATTTCATTCATTTCATTAATTTCATTAATTTCATTAATTTCATTAATTTCATTCATTTCATTCATTTCATTCATTTCATTCATTTCATTCATTTCATTCATTTCATTCATTTCATTCATTTCATTCATTTCATTCATTTCATTCATTTCATTCATTTCATTCATTTCATTCATTTCATTCATTTCATTCATTTCATTCATTTCATTCATTTCATTCATTTCATTCATTTCATTCATTTCATTCATTTCATTCATTTCATTCATTTCATTCATTTCATTCATTTCATTCATTTCATTCATTTCATTCATTTCATTTTCATTCATTTCATTCATTTCATTCATTTCATTCTGAATGAAATGAGCGGAAATGAAATAAATTGAGCGGAATATCCCAAAAACTTAAAACTTTGACAGTATGCATTAGCATTACACAAAGTCAAACAAATCAAGACTAGCCGATTAAGTTTGCTGATTTTCTACCACCAAATCTATCCATAGTAGAAGAACCTTTCAAATTTCATGAGATCCCGACTTATAAAGAAAACATAATATCACCATCAAATTCAAACAAAGATTTACTAGTAGCCGCATTCCTGCATACACAGTAACTCGGAGCAATACGCTGACTCTGACAAAAACTATAACACGTCTTATAACAAGCAAAATGCCAGAATCAATTATGGTATATGGAGAGGCTTTTAATAAATACTTATTTATACTGAATTCCCGAAGGAAAACTATTAATTTAAGTACGCCAGCAGCAATTTCGTCTTGAGACATGCCAAAAAGTCTTTAAAGATAAAAAAATAAAATGTTAAGGATAGAAGTGCGTAAACAAAGACAAGGAAGTCAAAATAGAAGAGATTGGAAAGAGATCATATAAACAGTTGAAGAAAGCAGAAGTTTCAAGACGAAAGGTGACAAAAGTCAAAAATCAAGAAAGGAAACGAAAGAATAAAAGTGGATTGCGCCCGGTGTGATGATATTTTAATAAGCCACACAGAAGAAAATGCAGAAAGGAATACAAGATGTGATTTCTGCACTAAATAGTATCACATATATTTAAAAAAAAAATAGGACTCATACAACAAACCCTACAAGACAAGCATTTCTAATGCAATGCATGCATTATTGATTCCTAATTAATGAATGCACATTCATTTGTTTTATGTAGTTAAAAAGATTGAATGTAGGTACCTAATTGCTGAAGCTTCATGTTAATGTTAAATAATGGCCATCTTTACAAAAAATATATAATAGTGATAACGTCAAATGATTCATGTGATTGTTATGTTTAAAATCCTTATAACTATTCGAAATTAGTGACTGCTACTTATAATTAATATGATTTCTTATATAAGATGTAAGAAAAAAAATAAGATGATATTTTGATGATAACCATAATAAACGTAAAAGACTGTTAAGTAATCAATGTGATTGATAAATTTATGACTTGAAATGTCATTAGTTATTTGAATTAAAGGCTGTGATTACTATGTTATTCATTAAATTGCATACACTGATCGAGAAAATATAATAGATGATAATTATTGTTAAAACCATAGTTGATGATGCAAGACTTGTAATTGTTAACAGTAAAAAAAACTGTAATTACTATTTCAACAGTAAAGAAAAAAGAATTTAGAAGAAAAATGTATAAGTAATAAAAGGATTTAAATTTAAAGACTTACTTCTACCTAACAGGACATTCCAAATTAAATTATAAAAAAAACCAAAGCCAAACTTTGTTTTTGTTAATTTTTATAGTTTTTCCGGTGAGCCCTAAAAACATTTTTACTAAAAAACGAGTTTTTAATGTAACTATAATAGCTTCGTCTTACTTTTTTATCCATTATAGCGGCCGAAAACTAAATACCATGTGGCCGAATACTGAAATTTGTGGCCGAAAACTAGCGTTTTGCTCATTTTCGGGATTATAATTTATTATAAAAAAAACTAAGATCACATCGCGTCAAACAGTTTTGAAATCAGAAACTACAATATTTTATCTATCAAAATACATTATCAGTACAGATTATCAACAGTAACATTATTTTTTTCTGACCGTTTAAAGTTGCCAAATCCACTAAGAGGCCGTAAACTAGCGAACCGACCCTACAATGTAAAAAATATTTTTAAACTCGCGGCCTCTTGGACCCTCTTGGGTCCGGGGGCCCGTGGCATTTTGCCAGCCCTGCAACCCTATTGTTACGCCACTGGTTCAGTATTACTTACGGATGATTGTTTTTATCTGCTCTAATACCTACCTGCTTAGAGGTACTTGATACCCTTGTAAAAGCTTGCTAAGCTGCAGGAATTTAATAGAACTTGTCACCCACCCTATTTATATAGGTACCTACCTACCTACCTATTATCAAGTTCTATCGAACTTGGCCTATTTTCCCCCTCTTATTGTGAGATCATATTTAGGTAGGTATTAGTACATCCATCACGTCCACGGAACTTTATGGGATCAGCGGGGATAAAAGGCGAAAGTCTAACGAATCGAATTAAGGGTGCTTCCAGATCTTTGAAACACATTCCCTTAAAAATGTACTTACTTAGATATACCTACCTAGTCGAATTACTTAGATCTATGTACCTACTACTAAAGTTTTTATGCTTGTTTTAGTTGCTAGGGTTGCAGTTGATTCAATAATTTTAATGTAGAACTAAACTGGAGCAGGTTAGAGTAGGTAAGAATTGTATTCGCTTATCTGCACTTGTCTTGAACACATCACAATACAAACAAGTTGTTTGGCGATATTGCATAGATTTTAGACTAGAAAGGCTATGTAATAATTGGAGGGAAAACGAAGCGATAGGGCCTACAAAATCATGAAAAGCAGCTGTTTAAAAAGCTCGAAAGTTCGTCTTGTTATACCTAAAACAGAGACCTCGTTCATGTCGTCAGCGTCCACTTCCGAATTCTTCCAAGATTTGACCAGTCTCTTTTGCTAGTGCATTATTATGCTCGCGTAGATACCTAGCTCCTAGTAACAAAGTGGTAGTTATGTACCTAGGTAGGTAGGTACTTATTATTTGTAGAATAATTACAAATAAAATGTAACTTTTTAACTAAGTGTTTGGACTTTCGAATTGCACTTCATCACCTTCGACCAAATTATTTACGTCGATGTTCATCACCACATCATTTGATGACCTCTGTGGCGCGGCGGGCGAAGGTTCGCCTGCGACGCAGGAGGTTGCGGTTCGATTCCCGCCTCGGAACAAATATTTGTACGAGCTGCAGTTCAGGGTGTTCTGGTAAGACTAAGACATATAGTGACTACCTAAGACTATCTGTACTGTGGTTGTTTTATTGTGATTATTTGTGATGTTGTTATTGTTTAATTTAATTGATAACATTTTCTAAAACTATACGTAGGTATTTAAATTAAATGAAATAATATTCAATTGATGAAATTAGAGTTTCTAAATTGGCATGCCGATGTTTTTGGTGAAACATGTGAATATAATTACTTGTAAGAACGTTTTAACCATGTTTGAAGCGAATAAACCATTTAATTTCATTTAATTTCTGGGTATTTCCTATGTATAATAAAAAAAAAACTATCTATGTAATGTATTATATTAAGTATATCAGTTATCTAGTACCCATAACACAAGCTCTGCTTAGCTTGGGGCTAGATAATGTTGTGTGATGTATTTAGCATTATTTATTTATTTATTTATTTTTATATCATCATTTCAGCCGGTAGTACAAGATACAAGATACAAGATATTTATTTGCATAAATAAGTGTTACAATTTGGTCTTATATATTTGAAGCTTCGAATAGCACTTCATCATCATCATTTCCATTTGACGTCCACTGCTGGACATATGCTTCCCATAAGGATGCCGCACGATGAACAGGCTCGAGCCGCCTCCATCCACCCACTTGCCGCGTTCTTTACAATGTCGCAATCCATCGAGTGGGAATATCACTTCTGTTCATTTTTTATATCTATGCTATGTCTGCCCGACTGAAACGAGCGATGCCTGTGCGTGACGCGTTGAAAATGCATTTTTTGCATTCTCCCGGTTTGCGATGTGTCACTCTCTACAATGTTTGAAGTACAAGCCTACCCTGTTATTGTATAACCACAGTTTGCGATGTGTCACTCTCTACAATGTTTGAAGTACAAGCCTACCCTGTTATTGTATAACCACAGTTTGCGATGTGTCACTCTCTACAATGTTTGAAGTACAAGCCTACCCTGTTATTGTATAACCACAGTTTGCGATGTGTCACTCTCTACAATGTTTGAAGTACAAGCCTACCCTGTTATTGTATAACCACAGTTTGCGATGTGTCACTCTCTACAATGTTTGAAGTACAAGCCTACCCTGTTATTGTATAACCACAGTTTGCGATGTGTCACTCTCTACAATGTTTGAAGTACAAGCCTACCCTGTTATTGTATAACCACAGTTTGCGATATGTCACTCTCTACAATGTTTGAAGTACAAGCCTACCCTGTTATTGTATAACCACAGTTTGCGATGTGTCACTCTCTACAATGTTTGAAGTACAAGCCTACCCTGTTATTGTATAACCACAGTTTGCGATGTGTCACTCTCTACAATGTTTGAAGTACAAGCCTACCCTGTTATTGTATAACCACAGTTTGCGATGTGTCACTCTCTACAATGTTTGAAGTACAAGCCTACCCTGTTATTGTATAACCACAGTCAGGTGTGTTATTTAACCAGTCAGGCGTATTACCAGTTTGCATTGGGTTCAATCGTCCAGTTCGTAAAAGGTCGAAGTCCCAATTGATGCTGTTCGCATTGGGTCCAGTTTGCAAATAGTCCAATTAGCAAAAGGTCCAATTCGCAATTGCAGCGACAAACAGCAACTTGCGTGCTCAATAACATACAAGTTTTTTTTTTTATTACAAACTTTTTTAAATTAGTGATCGTAACTGTGGGCTGATCAAAATGAGCCTAAACACGGCCAGTCTACTATTATCTATCGAGGAGTTCCGTTGTCCACCTTCCTTCTCCATCATCAGATCAGCTCGCTGTCACCGTGATATTGTATTGTCATCGGAGTTTGACAGATATGCCAAATTTCAGCTTAATCGGTCGAAGATAACTGCTTTAAAATTCAGTTGCAAGATTCCACCCGGATTCCTCCCAGACAAACATACCTACATACATTGCAAGTTAAATAAAAGCTTGTTAAATAAAACCTCTCTTACAAAACGCGTTTTACGTTTTGGATGATAACACACACAAACATACACACACACACGCCGCGGTCAGACGCGAAATACTGAACTCATTTTTAGATAGGTAATTTAGAAAGTGACAGAATAGCTATGCCATATGATGCCAGGGACTCTCATCCGCAGGAATTGTACGAGATTATCTCTGTGAAGTCCGTATCTACGTTATGGAATAGCCAACAAGAAGCCCGGGTATGAATCCCATAGAGCACCTGTGGGATGAACTAAGACGAGTTCAACTAAGATCCTGCTCCAGAGACTCCTGGCCAGCTGAAAAACGCAATTCCAGAAGAATGAATAACATTCCACAACTTGTAGTCGTGACTCTCATCCGATCCATGAAGAACCGTATGAAAGCAGTCCTAAGGGCCCGGGGAGGAATTACAAACTATTAAATAAATAAATAAATAAATAAATAATGCTGGACAGTTCACACAACATTATCTAGCCCCAAGCTAAGCCAGAGCTTGTGTTATGGGTACTAGATAACTGATATACTTAATATAATACATTACATAGATAGATATTTTTATTATGCATAGAAAACACCCAGAACACCCTGAACAAATATCTAAATTGAATAAATTGTGCTTAAACTTGTTTTATTTACGTGGTTTATTTAATGAATTTCATAAAATCTCCATAGTGACTTGTTAAAGAAAACAAGAAGCATAAGAAAATTTAATTTCAATTTGGAACTTTAACCTCGTGCTTACTACCTCGGTACTGTCATATGTTTTCCCTAAAGTACAGGTATTTTCTAATAATCCATTAAAAACAAACTTTAAGTGTTTCGATTTTTTGATGAGAAGTGCCTCCTTTTCGGCTGCATAGTAACTGTGTTTTGTAACCTTAGAATAAATTGTCGTCTTGTCTCGTAACTATGTTACAAACTATAAATAAGTTTTCTGAACAGTTTCGTAATCACCTTTCTTGCATCTAAGTATCCTTCTACCACGGTACTTATTGGACTTCCAGCCTCCGATTTTTTGATGATTTGATTTTTTGATTTTTTGATGAGAAGTGCCTCCTTTTCGGCTGCATAGTAACTGTGTTTTGTAACCTTAGAATAAATTGTCGTCTTGTCTCGTAACTATGTTACAAACTATAAATAAGTTTTCTGTACAGTATCGTAATCACCTTTCTTGCCTCTATGTATCCTTCTGCCACGGTACTTATTGGACTTCCAGCCTCCGTGGGTGAGGCAGGCGGTATAAAAACCTTTTTTGAGTAGAAAGGTTCGAACTTTAAAAACCTTGTTCACGTTAGCGGCGGATAAAGACAAAACATAACAAAACCTTTCCAAGCTTGTGAGGTGAAAATAAAATAATTTATTTTCAGGACTAATGAAACAAATACCACATTACTAATAGGACTAATGTCCTGAGGCCCTAGTCGGAGTTTTGCAAACACCATCGTAACGATGAACGTAACGACGATCTTACGTGTATAACCTAATAACTAGCTATTAATCTGTGCCAAAAACGTCACAGATTAATGGCTAGTTACTAAGCAATACACGTATGATCGACGTCACGTTCATCGTTACGATGGTGTGTGTAAACTCGGACTTGCCCCTCTGACCTCATAGAAGCAGGTATTCACTATGTACCTACTGTGTCATGAATATCATGTACTACACCTACCACAAAATAACCACAACACACATACTCAGAAAAAAACCATTGGTCACTAGACCCTTTTTAGAGTATATCCTCAAGGTATCTCACCTACCCCAGAGTTACCTACCAAGAAAGAAGTGTTGACCGAAGTAGTAGTAACTCGTTTACTAAGCTCAGAAGCCCAATTCTCTTAATTATTTTATAACCACACTGCAAGTTGACCGAAACGAGATTGTATTGTAAATTGACTGAGAAATTGGTATTCTGCTCCCTCACAATAACAAGATAATCTACTTTCGGTTCTTGCGACCATATATTAGAGTAGGATAGTGCTATATAATAATTGTAAAGAGTGAAAGAGAGAATTCTCAGAACTTTGAAACATTCAAGTTACAGTCACATTTCGATATAATCACATTCCGTGTTGTATTGTCAGGTGAGCAGAATACCATTTTTGACGTTTGTGACATCGACACTCGATCGTAACATGATCCGAACTTTAATTTGACTATTTTTTATTACGAGAATTGGCTTTCAGATCAAATAAATTACTTTACTCCGTTCGCCCGACCCTCGACATGGATGCATATCAATCAAAGCTTACTCAAACCTCACTTACAAACTTTTATGTACCTAACTTGTTCTTGATTTACTTAGAGATACTTTTCCGAATTATTTCATTTTCATCATCATCATCATCTCAGCCCGGAATCACCCACTGCTGGGTATAGGCCTCCCTTCATTCCTTTATTTCATCTTAGCAGCGGCTAAGTACCGACCTATCATTGAGCATGATGCAGCTTAAGGGGCATTTCGTCATCGGTCAATTTTTAATGTACTATACCAAAAAAGTCCAGATGAAACCGGCCTTCGTTTGCAATTTGTCTACAAAACCGGGAATGGAATACCTGTAGGTATATTTCTTTACATTATTCAATTTGTTTTGGAACAATTTATTTAAAGGAAAATCATTAGGTGAATAAAGTGCTTAGTATAACAGCATTTGTCATAAATAGCATTTTAAAATGCTTCTCAGGTCCATTACCCTAAGAGACAGCTCGTTAAAAGGTTTCCCATGAACAAGGAATCAGCGATTATTCAATTATTGGGGTGTTTTTTCACGGTGTACCTACCAAGATACTTAAAATGTTAGTAGGTATTGTACATACTCGTAACTAGGTTTACTAGTGTCCAACCGCAGTTTCGCTCGCGTTTTACTAAGAAAAAGTAGTCTATACTGCTCGCCTTAGCCGTTTCGGCGTGATTGAGTAACCAACATCCAAAAAATAGCCGCTTTCTTATAGAACCACTAATTTTCCCCACTGGTGGGACGACGAGGGAGACTTATTTCTCGTGGTCCTGTTCAACTATATTTAATGATATAAAATAATAATATTACATTTATAATATTAGTGGGATTATTGCTATTGGGGTTTGTTTTTCAAACTTTTACATGTTAGTATGCGGTCAAATCTTGCAACTGAATTTTACGCCAATTTCACCCATAATTGAGCTGCAATACAATATTATGGTGACAGTGAGCTGAGCTGATGATGGAGACGGAAGGCGGACAACGGAATGTATGTCTATGTATTATGTATGTGTACAATTAGTCATTATTACGTAACTGGTATGAATAGCAGGCAGAATAGGTACTTTTTTACACCGGTAATTCTTCTCTACTGTGTTTGCCATCTTCTTGTGCCATAAGTCCAATTTCGACGTCACCATCACTCACAATTTATTAGGCGACGGAACCGATCATATACCTACCGATGTAACTTCCGCGCATTTACATAATACGCTATAAAATCCTACTGAAATTGAAAAGTAATGCCTTTAAAGGTTGCCTTTAAGGTTGCTGAAAACTCGGGTATGTAGAAGCGTAGGTACCTACGTTTCCACCACACTTTTTATTTCATTATTTTTTTTGTTCTTCATCTTCGGATGGGATGATAATTAACAATCTTTTAGAAGGCAAAATTAAAACTTTAGATTTCCAATAAAACTGTCTTGGATATAGTTGAGACATACTATTTCTGTGCAATAGAGTAGGTACTACGATTTCAATTTCTTCTATAGCGGATTTGATATGCTAAGAATTTGTTGATTTTATAATTTTACGAATCGAGTATCATTCGGAACTCGAAGCATCATTTTTCGAATCGAGCATTTTAGGTTTGGCCAATTTCTAATTTGACTAATCAAGTCAAAGTCAAAGTCAAAGTCAAAGTCAAAAAGTATTTTATTCATTGAAATCACAAGGATCATTTTGAATCGTCAAAAAATAAATTTACATTTACTCCTGTTCCAACGCAAGACCTAGAAGAATCAGGCAACAAACACGGTCTGTTTTTCTTTTGATGATCCTTCTTACTACTACTAATTTACTATTCTCGTGATGTCACAAATAGACATAAGTCGACCAAAATCATTTAAAACGAATAGGATCTGATGGTTATTGTGACATTTTTTGTAGACATTCACGCTTCGACATTATCTCTAACTTAGAGATAATCTCTACAATCCGAGAATTGCCCTCCAGGATCATTTTGAATCGTCCTAAAATATAAATTTATTTCTGTACCAACGCGACCAAACCTAGAAGAATCGGGCAACAAACACGGCTCAGCTTTATTTGATGATCCTTCTTACTACTTACTACTAAGTGGGGAGCGCCTGTGCGGTGCCTCGAAAACAAGTGGAAGCTGATTCAAAGAAGAAGGAAAACCAACTTAAGAGCAGTCAATTCCAGTACTTTCGATAAAAACGCTGGTGCTCAGCTCGTACGTGATTATAAAGTTGTAACAATTTTTTCGTCAGATGTTTTGTACAAATATGTATCTTGAAGAATATATCTACGTACTTGATCTTTTTTTGTTTTGTTTTGTTTACCTCTAAATTCTGTATAAGCTTTCAAAAATCAGCTTATTTGCACAATTTTACCTGAACTTTGTATGTTCATAATGTTCTTACAAACTGTAAAAGTAAAAAAAAAAAAGATCAGGTATCTAGCCCATGTTGTGTAGAATCTAAATTACAAACATTTTTTTCACAAACTTGAAAGACTTTTTCAAAAAAACGTACGTGCTGGAACAAGTTTTAGAATATTTTGCGCGTTTATTGCCGTTTCGCAAGTAAGTAGCGGAATTTTCCGAATTCCAACCACAGGATCTGGCACTAGCTCCCATTTTACACAGTGCCTCTCTTTCAAAAATTGAATTGTACGAACCTACAAGATTTTAGTTCAAATCGAATTGGGGCCCCTTAAAAGCCTCAGGCAGTCAAAAGTAAGATGCTAGAGAGAATCAGCAAATGTTCATAAAATGAAAGCTTACAATGCTTTCAATAGGTAGATCTAGGTTCTCTAGACCTTTGTGCTCCATCTTCGGCCACATCCTCACTTACCAACAAGTGAGATAGTGGTCAAACAAAGGTCTATCAAAGTCAAAAAAAAAAAAAAACGCTCGGTGTACGTTATGCGAAAAAATCGAGTGTACATGCATTTTGCGAAGATGGACGTTTTGCGAAGTGGTCATATTGAGAAAGAGGGCGGTGTACATCATGAGAAGTGGACGTTTTGCGACTGAGCCCTTCCAAGTTTATACGAGAATTCCCCAGAGTTTGTGCGAAGTCTATCACACACAGAGTTAAAATATCCTGTCCATAAATATAAAACAGCGTCTTTTTTAGTCCTTTAAGTTTATTTAACTCCCTGAGGGTACAATCACCTTGAAGGACTAAAAAAGATGCAGTTCAAAGATTTGCATGTACATTGCTTCCGCGGGCAGCAAGTGAGGCGTTGGTGGACATAGACATAATAGACCAAGGCGTAGTCGAGGAAACTGATTCAAAGAAAAAAAAGGAAAATCAACTTAAAAGCCTTACTTAGGTAGTAAGTAAGATGATAGAGAAAATCAGCAAAAGTTCATAAGGCAGCACACTCTACGCTTGATATACTGATAAATAACACATCAATAATAAATTATATGTAGGTAAAGACATTACAAATTGACAAATTAGGTGTCGAGGGGCAGAGCGACATCAGGCCACACGGCTTTATCATTAACATAGTCATGTAGTGTGTAATACGCTTTCTTAATTAAACTATTCTTTATGTAGGATTTAAATCTTTGAATCGAAAGTTTAGAAGCACTTTCTGGAAGTTTGTTATAGAACCGAACAGAATTCCCCATAAAAGCCCACTTACTTTTTTTAATCTAAATTTGGGAATATTCAGTTTATTTTTATTTCTCGTGTTAAAACAATGCACGTCACTTTTTTTCATAAACCTATCTAAGTGTTTATGTGTATATAATAAGGTTTCGTAGATGTATTGCGATATTACCGTGAGAATGTTAATTTCCTTAAAACGCTCCCTCAAGGAGTCACGTGGCTTCATTTTATAAATGGCACGTATTGCCCGTTTTTGTAAAACAAATATTGCTTGGATGTCTGCAGCTTTCCCCAACAGTATTATGCCATATTATGACATAACACTATGGAAGTAGCCAAAATAAACTAGCCTAGCTGTAGCTTCATCAGTAAGCTGCCTTATCGTACGAACTGCATATGCAGCGGAACTAAGTCTACCCGCAAGTGCCTCAATTTGTGGTCCCCACTGCAAACTTGCATCAATATTAAGTCCTAAGAAAACAGTAGAGTTTACAAGATTGAGTGTCTCACCATTTACTTTAATATTAGTTGGGTAATGTTTTACATTTGGCAAAGTGAATTCAATACATTTAGTTTTTTTTGCATTAAGCAACAGATTATTTACAGTGAACCAATCAAGAACTCGCGATAGTGATTCATTTACATCATCGTAATTAGCTTTTGACCTATCAACTTTGAAAATTAAAGACGTATCGTCAGCAAATAAAACTATATCACATATGTCTTTTACATAAAAAGGGAGATCGTTAATGTATACCAAAAATAGAAAAGGGCCTAGTATTGAACCCTGGGGCACTCCCATGTCAATAGACGATCCTGAAGACCTTTCACCGCCAACGTCAACTTTTTGTACTCTATTATATAAGTAAGAATTTACAAGGTTAATTGCCTGATTTTGGATGCCATAATGTTTTAACTTCAAAATTAGAGTAGCATTACTCACGCAGTCGAATGCTTTGGATAGGTCGCAGAATACTCCGATCGCGTCTTGTGAGTTTTCCCATGCTTGAAATATGTGTTCCAAAAGCATGGTACCAGCATCAGCTTTTGATCGACCCTTGGTAAATCCAAATTGATGACTATGAAGTAGTCTGTGGAAGTTAAAGTGTGACAATAGTTGAGTAAGAATAAGTTTTTCAAAGATTTTACTTAACGCGGGCAATATATAAATCGGCCTATAATTAGCTGGATCTTTTGCATTTCCAGACTTGAACAAAGGAATTAATTTACTATGTTTGATAAGATCTGGAAAGATTCCGTCGTCAACACATCTATTAAAAATGTAGGCTAAGCATGGAGCAATATCAATAATTATAATACCTAACACCTTTGTAGATATTCCCCAAAGATCTTCAGTATTTTTAATATTAAGTGACTTAAATGTCTTAACAATACTATTGGCATCTACGTATCTAAAACTAAACGCCACCTCACATTTAGCAACACTTAATTCCAATAAAGTAGATGCTCTAGAGGCAGATGATTGTAATGACTGGGTTACAATAACAGGTATACTAGAGAAAAAATTGTCAAAGGCATTCGCGACATCTATACTTTTTGTTAATATTGTATTGTTTATGTTTATTTTGATCTGCTTATTGCGAGGCTTAGATTTACCTGTTTCATTATTAATTAATTTCCAAGTTGCCTTAATTTTATTAGATGATTTTCTATTTGGTTTCTCAAATGTAATGATTTTGCTGAACGACAAACTTTTTTAAAAGTATTTGAATAATTCTTTATATACAAAATAAATGTTGGGTCGTGCAACATTGATTCCCTAGCCGCATAGAGATCATATAATTTATTCCTACTTCTATAGATACCGGGTGTCGCCCAATCAGCTAACCCGACATTAGCTTTAACTTTACATATTTTTAACTGAAATATCTCAGTATGTTGCTCATTTATCAAATTAGACAAGGAGGCAAAAAGGTCATTCGGATCATCAACGCATGGTAAATTTTGGGTATTTTTTGTTCTATACTGCTCTGAAACTTAATAATTCGACTCCCTGTGATAGGACGATAAGTGAATTCCTTAGGTTCAACTACCAAATTACAAGTAAATATAGCACTGTGACCGTAATGATCCGAGGTGAAATGTTTAATTACTGCTTTATCAATTGGAACACTACTGCAATATATATTATCCAAACAGGTGGCTGACGTAAGTGTCACCCTTGTAGGTTCTTCGAAAAGGTGACGTAAATTAAAACATTTAAATAAGTTAAGAATTCTCTCAGATAGAGGATTCACAGGAATATCTATATTGAAATCTCCGCAGACTATTAACATTTTACTACATCCAAAAGTTTTGAGCAATTCTTCTTCCATAGTGGATTCAAATAACGCGAAGTCCGCGTCAGGGGGACGGTAAACACTCACAATGATATGCCGCTCAAGCTCAACACACGACAGCTCAATAGTCCTCTCAATGGTGAGATTTGCAACATCTTAACGTTCTTTGCATTTTAAATTATTTCGAGCAATAATTAAGGATCCGCCACGTATGGCGTTCTTGCGTTTGAATGAACTTACAATATTATAATTCTCATAATAAAGGAGTAAATCAAATTGTAATAACCAGTGTTCAGTAACACACATGATATCTACATTAAACATATTTAAAAATAATTCTAATTCTAATATTTTGCTGGGAAGGCCTTGCACATTTTGATGTACTACATGTAATGTGCCTGGCTTTCTCATTGTCGGACTCGTCAGTTTAAACAAATATTGTCAGCTGACCCTCCTGCTTGTATGCCCCCATTAGTAATACTACTAACTACAGGCTCGTCGGTTAACTGCGTTATAGTACTCATAACGGGATCAAAAATATTAAATGCTAACAATTTAGCAATTATTAGTTTACTATGTCTACTAAGATGCACAGTATCTCTGGTCAAAATAAAATTACGAATAAAATTATTAGTATCAAAAAACAAAACGTCTCTATGACGACAAGTCAAATTATACAATATTAAATTAAGATTCCAAATTGCTTGATTGTCTTTGGAACTCAAAGATTTGAGTACGGGAATGCACATAAAATTAATTTTCCCAAACCTGAATCTAGCTTATGTAGCAATGTCTCAACTAGCTTAATTATATCTAGTCGCATGACACCACTACTCTCACCTAATTGAACTATCAGAGTGGTGTCATTGTCAAAGCGATCTTCGCTCTTTATACAATCTATAAACTTATGAATGGGGGCATTTTCAAAGAAATTATTAGTGACAACTTGCCCTAACTGATCACTAAGTAGCAAGCCCATGCCAACGCCTATCTTATCAGAATACACCACAGTCTTCCGGGTCTGCCGACAGGATTTTCCCTGTCTAACCGGAGACTGCGCACCAGGTGTGTGATTTACTTCAGTCTGTAAAGTAGTGTGATGTAAGTGGTGCCATCTGTATCAAAGAATCCAAAGATGATATGGAAACCAACTGGTCTGACACGGGAAGGTCAGTCTGTGAGCTACTATTACATACTTGTACATATATGCTATCATTATTTACTATCTCTACAATATTGTTCATTTTCTGAACATTATCAGCTGCAAATTGTTCAGCTTTTTTATATTTACGTGTTATGTCCAGAAGTGATAATTCTAAACATTTAATTTTCTCTGACACAGCATCTAATTCTTTTGAGTTTCGTCCAATTAAATTATAGCAGGAGTTAAGTTCCTCATTTAAATTAACTTTCTGCTTGATATGCTTCGCATAACTAAAAACATTTTTATGTTTTTTTAACTTTTTCTCAGATTTTTTTATAAAGTTACTTAGTTTTACATATTTTTTTATTCTATTACTCCCTTTCATTTGTTAACATTGACTTTTACAATTTGGTGTAGTGAGGTCTATCATTGAGAAGTTAGACCCACTGTTCATGAGTTCCGTCTGTAGATCCAGACTCCTATAATTATTCACTGAGGGCACATGTATAGATTCTGATAGTTCAAATTGTTCAACAAGGATTTGCATACATACCTACATACATGCGTGCGTAGGTTTTGTACGGCTTTAAAAACCTATGGTGGATCTCGTAAAGACTTTCACCTGAAACCAAATCAGAAAGACTACCAACATAGGATTTTTCCTTCATTTCTTGAAACTAATTTTTTAATTTAGTCTCCGCTAGGTAGTTAGTGGCGTTCTTATATTTATATTATATTATAAAGTGTAGTTCTTATATTTTTACTATCGAAACCAGGCGAGCATACACGCTTCGCAGTTATGAAATTTTGGTAAAGTCGCCAAAAGCCAATTTGCAGCTGTATTTATGCGATAAAAAGACCAATCTAGTTGTAATAGATATACTTAGAAACGTTACATCAGATCAGGCTTTTGCAAATACTTATTTAGAAAATATTAAAACAACAGAATCAACAGAACAACAGATTCTTGTTTTAATCAAGTTGACCCTAATTTTAGTTGGGATACATCTTCTCGTATAATTTTCACATAATTATAGGAAATGTTTGCATTTGGCAATAAACCAAATTGATTTAGTTTTGCTTAGGGATGCATCGTCGGCCGATAATATTGTTTTTTCTGATTCTGTTTTTTTTTACGTATTTCCCTATCATTTTAGACACGTATTTATATACGATAAACGGATAATCTGAAACGAGACCGGGTGTTGATAATTATCTACTGGAATACATTTATATCTGTAAGTAATAGATTTCCTATTAAGGATTTATCTTAATACATATTACATTTTCCGTTCTATTCAGCTTCTCTTATTCTAAGACAGTAATAAGTAATCTAAGATCATCTGTTTCATTGAAAGGAGCTTCTTCCAGATCCTATAAAAGGTTAAACTAGAAAGCAATCCTTCGAAAGATAGTCTAAAGTGTACAGGAATGATTCCACGAAGTGATTGAAGGTGGCAATCCTAGCCATGAAAAATACTAGCTATCTATAATAATATCTATAATGTACACGCATAAATGTGTAACTTCTGTTGTGTTGTGGATTTCCTAAGCGCATTAGATAATGGAAGGTTCTAAGATGTAAATATTTAATTGATCTGACTACATTTGAATCGAGAAAAAACTGAGTAACCTTGCAGGCCAGGTACGGTCCATAAGACTTGAAAGTAAAAAAATACTTGCAACTTGAAAGTAAAGTCGGTCGTTCCGCACGCAGGCATCTAGGCACACTTTTATACGTTATTTATGCATCCTGATCAGGAAGTCTAATTTTCAAAATGCCTAGGAAGTAAAATGCCTAAAATGAAAATGATTATTTTGCAGAAAACCTAAACAGAAAAATGACTAAAGTTCCATTGTGCCTAAAATATAAAAGGTCTAAAATGTGTGATGCCTTAACTGCCAAAGGTCTAAGAAGAAGTATACCTAAAAAGATTTTTGGCAAACTTATTATGCCTAGAAAGCAAATTGCCTAAACTGTCAGAGAGTATGTAAAATAAAAAAAATAAAAAAATGCTGGACAGTTCACACAACATTATCTAGCCCCAAGCTAAGCAGAGCTTGTGTTATGGGTACTAGATAATTGATATACTTAATACCTTCGACCAAAGTAAAATAAATGGACTGGCCTTACCCATACAAAACGTCCGTGAAAAATAAGAAAATTCGGATTTAGGGTACGGTCAACAAATAAACTATCTATCTATCTATCTATCCAGCCACTTCTGAGTAAAGGCCTCTTCTCTATAGCGCCACTCCTGGCGGGCTTGTAAATAAACTAGGTGAAATTAAATTATTGAACTTCTTAAAAACTGTATTTTTTGATACTTAATACTTTAACAGATGCAATGTGTTTTCTAAAGTTATTTCAGTAGGTTTATAGTACAAAAAATCGCCGAAAAAAATGCAATTATTGAATGAAACTTTTACAAAAATACATGGTTCCCTTCTGTTTTATATAGTTACGTATCTATTTTTCAGCTCTCAAACATACACAATATAAATCAATAGAAAAGCAAGTCCACCTAAGGTCATCAGCTCAATCAATTTGTGAAAAATATATTTTTCATCACTCAATAAACTAAGAAAATATCATAAAAATCGTACGGAAACATAAATGTATAAAAATTCCAGTATTTAAGAAACTGCAGAGTGCAGTTTTAAGAATTTTGCACAATGTGTTTTTTTATACTACTTGGAATGACAGATCAAGAAGATGGCCCACCTGATGTTAAGTGGTACCCTCTGCCTATGAACAGTGCATTACCTCAGGTCACGTCCACCTAGGACGCGCCCTATGTGGCATTCCACTGCGCCCGCCACCCTGAAACATAAAGATGAAAAGTCCCATGTGGCCGTAATTTCATCGGCACCCTTACCCTTCAAACCGGAACACAGCAATGCGAGCACTACTGCTTTGCGGCAGAAACAGGTATGGTGGTAGTACTTCCCCGGACGAACTCTTTCACAAAAAAGCTCTACTACTACTAACCGTTTTTTGGGGTATAGAATTCATTGTGTAGAAAATGATCAGAGCTAATACGGGAAAATGTATTCCACTTCCAAAAGTCGTCTGTTCTTGCTCGTCTTATGACTTCTATCCATTTTTGTTTACCTTAGATTTTTTTTGGAAAGCTATAAGGTTAATTAACATGCCATTACATATTATATGCAATTACCTAAAGCGACGTGCTTAGCAATGATTTTCAATACGGTTTTTACAGGCATCAGATTTTTTTGCAGTCTGTACCGGACCATCCGTCATGCGTGAAGTCTTGTCAAATATTTCGTCGCTGTAGTTGGAAAACTAAATAAGTAATAACAACAACAAAAATAACATCGCGAGAAAAACGCGATTTACTGTTTTATTGCGTCAAAAATGGCAATAACTTTTTTATCGTAACTAATTTTTCGGTCCGTGTTTTGATATGTTATAGATTGGTACTGTATCTATTTTCGAATTTAATGATAATACATTTTAGTTCTTTTGATTAAGAGAAAAAAATAAAAAAACGTCTATGTATTTTTCCCTCGCCAAAGTTTTGAATAATTGAAATGATCTATTATTTACTTTAAAAACTTTCGTGAATCATATCAATTATATGTCGGTGCTTACATCGATTTAACGGTACGTGAAAATTTCCCGTTTTTATAATATAATTATTATTTACTTATTTGAATATGACAATCCTATCCATGGGTATAGATTTATATAATATTAAAATACATTTTAAAATAAAACCAACTTATAATCATTTCTTTTTATCAAGACTGAATATTAGAAAACTACTGAAACACCTACATTATTTTAGCAGACTTATAAATTCAAAGTAAGTGACATAACAAACTTATCATACGACTAATGCTTATAAAATCAACAAAATGAAAAAAAATTGTGGAACACAATAATTCTAAGTATCAAAAAGAAAAAGGTATGTCGACTAAAATTAAAACTATCTACGAGTATAAACTTGTGTCTGTTAACTTTCATTCAGAGTGGGGAACATTGAGATAATGTCCTGGGGCGTAGTCCTCCTTGTCGCTCGTCCTCTAGAGCAAGACGTGTCCATCGACATGTATGGGCCATCATAACCATGCAATAAAGTTGATTTCGCAAAATGTGTTAGTTATGTAGTTTTCCTACCACACGACGATTTATAAGTTTTTTATCAATTGATGAAAATTATATTACAAAACCTTTACTTACGAATTAAATGCTATGCCTGAAGCTTTATTTGTATTTCTTGTGTTGTTTGCACTTGCAGAAAAGCACAGGAAGGCATTGTATTACCAAGGTATCTAATTTTGGTATTTTTCAGCATAGCTGTCACTCGTTGCCGTGACAAAGACTGACTGAAGCGAAGTATACTAGCTAGGTCTGTTTAGAAGCTTCAAAACTATCGTTCCCTAAGGCCCGTCCATTCATTTTATTTACGTCGATGCTTAATACAATATATTACATAGATAGATATTTTTTATTATACATAGAAAATACCCAGAACACCCTGAACAAATATCTGCGATCACACAAATATTTGTTCCGAGGCGGGAATCGAACCTAATCGAATGTTTAAGAAGTAGGTATATTTACGCCTACAATTTTTTTTTACGCTAGGTTTAGTCTTGTTCCTATGTAGGTGTATTGCATTTTAGACTATTTGCTTCTTAGGAAGTTTCACATTTTATACAATTTGCATTTTAGGCATACTACTGGTTTAGGTATCCTGAATCTTAGGCATTTTGCTTTTTAGACAAGAAATTTAGGCATTTTCCTTCCTAGGCAACTTAAAAATTAGACTTTCTGATCAGGAAGCTTATTTATTATACTCCGGGTGACATAACCAAAAAAATTAATATTAAAGAAAAGTTTTAAAATTAAAACGAAAAACTGAAAAAAGTTTCAAAATGTTGTAGAGGAAGCCCTAACAACGAATATCCCGTATATTGACGACCTTTATTAGCGGGTCGGGCGAGTAACCATCTGAGATGCGAAAGGTTGCGGGTTCGATTTCCGCTGCGGGACAAATGTTTTATGTATGAACTACAAATGTTTGTTCCGGGTCTGGGTGGGCCATGGTCATGGTACTCGTGTTTCCTAATACCCACGACACAGGGAATCCTAGTGTGGGATCAGGACTATGTATGTGAGTTTTGGGTGTTATGTGTATATTATGTGCCTTTAACTTAATTGCTGTAGTCGGAGGCAAAATCCACGATTTTTATTCAGAAAACTTTTTAGTGGAGTATTAATAATTTAGAATTGTGTTCTTCAAATAGGTAGTTATATTCCTTAGTGATTTGTCCTCATCCGTCAAGTAGTTTTGGAGCTACGAGAGAACAGATGAACAAAGTTACATTACATATACATAGACAGCTAAAATTATATCCCTCCTTTGCTTTGCTCCTTTCCTTTCCTTTTTGAAGGCCGGTGGTGGAATACATCAGGAAGAAAGCCGGAGTGGGTTTGAGGGTCATGAAGTTGGACTCTCGTCATAATGTGAGCTTTAGCTCATTTATGGTGAGGGTCTCTACGGAAAATGTGAAGACTTACTTGAGCCCTGACTTCTGGCCGAAAGGGGTGAAGTTCCGGCGGTTCAAGGGACGCCTGTCACGTGATCCCCCGGGCCGCGACGCGTCGGCAATCACACGTGTGTTAGATTAAGTAATAAATAAAGTGTTTTTTATGTGTATGTTAGTTTCTAAGGTATTTATGTTGATATGGGCTTACTGTTTAAGTTTAGTGCATTTCTCAGTAAGCCTGAAATAAAGATTTTGAATTTGAATTATGCCGTGGTCGGGTAACAGGTTTAGTTTGTGTGCTGCTATTTGTCATAGTTTAGATAGTAGCGTTAGATTACGTTTATGAAGTTTAATTACTTGAACGCGCACCCTCTTTCGTGAGGCTCATCGTACCTAGCTTTGATTTACTTTAAGTGACCTTACATTTAAACAACAGGCTGAGAACGTTTGTTTAAAATCCTAGTTCTACAAAAGATACCTATATTTTATTATTCCCAAAGTACTTTATTATTACAATACCTAAGGTTACTTGGATAAAGTATTTGAAACATTAGCTACAAGCATTTAGAAAGGAACCTAATTAAGAGGATGTTCTTTCGGACATTGTTCTCAAAGAAAATAATTTATAAGAAAATAAGAGTATAATTCAGTTGAGCTAGCTAGCTAGGTAGCACAATCAAATTAAAAATATACATAACTCAACTCATATCTACTTTTTTAATTTTGTACATACCTACTTGTATTTAATGTATTTTGCTTTCTGTGAATAAATTTATAAGTACCTGTATGTAGGTATAATATTTAGATAGATATGGCACGTGTAACCTGATTAAAACATGAAATAAAATAATTGTATATGACTATACGTATGTTAGGTATCTAAAACTGTATAAGCTACCTAGATTAAACCTAAATAACGGTATCAAATGTTTGCGTCTGACCTTCTTCTTGGAAGTCTATAAAGGTGACGTTATACGTATTCTGTTATTTATTGTTACCCAAATAAATCTGAAATTCTCCTTTGAGAAGTAAATTGCCTTTTTCATTTTTCGTGTTAAAGTATACTCGTAAAGCTCTCTTGAGAAGCACTCTTTTTATAGTGCAGTATTTTAGATTTATGACGTCATTAATATCAATTGGCAAATTACCATTAATCTGATTTAAGAAAGCCATAAAATTAAAAAACGCCTTGTTACGCCATTTGTTAAATTACTTTAGAGGATTATTTTTTTCTGTCAACCTATTAGTCGTACTTATTTCGAGGGCTCTGTATAGTAGGAGCGATTAACGCAAAAAACGAAAACCTGTAGTGCGGGGTATCAAATGAAAGGGCTGCTGCATGAGGCGGTTATAAAAATATACTACAAAAATAACTTTAAGCCACTTGTTTTCTAAAAATCCAAAATGTATTAACTAAATATATCAAGGTTATGTACATTATTTTCACTAGAAATGGGATATTTACCATGATTTTTGAGTTTTAAATGTTCCCGATATTTCGGCACAGTTGCACTGAAGAAAAAATACAGTTCGAGTAACCCGAAAATCGATAAAAGTTACCGTTCTGCGAGGTTAAAATGGAGCCAACACATTAAACATGTTAGCATAACTTAAAAAAAAACAGTTAAAGTAAAACAGTTCATTTTACTGTCTTATCCGGACTGATGTTTAACCGTTGAAATTTAAATTACTGCCAGGATACGTTGTTATTATTGACCAAAAAGTTCCTGTAACTGTTTATACATATTTATCTACTGTTTTCTTCCTAACTGTTTTTTTGCAGTTGCCCCAACGGTGTAAATTAATTAGATCTCAATGAAAAATATGTTGTAGCAACTGTGTAAATTTTAACTGTGCACTTTTTGCACACAGTTAGATATTTTTTTTTTCAGTGTGCATGCGCCATGGTAAATATCCCGATTCTAGTGAAAATTAAATATATCATGTTCAAGTTCAGCCAGGTAGGAAACGGCTGAATGTTTTTTTGTATAACATGCGCCAAATGACTAGCCATATCTCCATATCTAACGCCATTGAAGCAATTTATTTGATAGCCACCACGATAGGTTTTTTAAATATGATTTTCATACAAAAAAAAATGCAACTCAAATAGGCCTACGCAACACGTATAGAAATTAAATACATTCTTGAGTAAATACAATATTTATTATATTATAAGTTTTTTTTGTTTACAGCTTTTGAATTCCTACCTGTTAGATGTACTTTTGTATTAAGTGGGAATAAAAAAAAGTTGGTTTAATAAGAAATTATTTAAATAAAACGTGAATAGAACATTCATAGTTTTTATTGATCCATGATAAAAGTATTTCAAATTGTCATAAATAAATTAATGTTATTTAAATCACAATTGTGTAATTAACAGGTACAATTTTCAATAACTATATAATCTATTATTTGGTAATCTAAACCTCTCCCTAAATTTACTTAACCTATTTTAACTATCTGAGTAATACCATATAATTTTTATACCTCTCTCTTACCCGCATGCTATAGAGACGAGTAGGATATTGTACGAACGTAGCATATCTCTCGGCGTAGCGTGAGCTACACGACGTAGCGTATCTACGTACGTAGCGCATCTACGCCATTAGCATGTCTACGACCGAAGCTTATTCTACAACATAATATCACACGAGTGCGGTAGAGGTTAATAGGTAATCTATAAAATTTACTTAGCGAGATTCATAATCATTTTAAACGATTTTTAAAGGATTCCAAAAAATAAAGGTGTTTATACATATTAATTGAAGAGGACCGTGTTTACTGAAGGTTGCGGGACAAGGGGAAGTTGGCCGAGGAACGCTTGGAGCCGATGGGGAAGTGAGATAGATCAATCTCGTCCATGGGGTAGTCGGGTCTGTACCGTTTCTTGTCGAAACTGGACCTGTAAAACAAGCAGGGTCAGTTTATTTTACTTAGAATAACCACAGTTATAATAATACTATACGCATAACGTAACACACAGTCACATACATTAGTACTGATCCCACACTAGGATTCCCTGTGTCAGGTATCAGGAACTACGAAACCATGACACCCAGACCCGGAATAAATATTTGCAGTTCATATAATTTTTTTCATATAAATATCCGCAACCTCTCGTATCTCAACCGGCTACTCGCCCGCCCAGCCACAGAGGCCATTTTGAATAGACTTTTGTTTCGCTGATGCGGGAATTTAAGAAACAACCTTTCAGTTCTTGATTTTCGTCTCGCCATGAGCAGAGGTAGTTCACCAAATAAATATACTTAAGTGAGATAAATATTATTTTGCTTCTACTTTAGAAGGATACTCTCTGTGGCTCTAAATAAATACACAGATATTGTTTATTTCTTTCACGAAACAATGACGAGGAAAAGTCCCGGAAAATAAACTTATTTTGCAAAATTTTCGATAGTTTTGATAAATAATAAGCTTTTACCATCACATTAGAACTTTAGTATCAACCAGATTAGTATGAATTTGTGCGAGTTAACTATTTACATTGCCATTCCAGGGGCCAATTCTACTAACGCAAATGTATTCAAATTGTAGAATTGGGCCCCAGGTATCAAAATTCCAATTATAATTTGAATAGTTACACAGTCTTTTGTCTTTTCCGTTGAGAGGCAGTTACAAATTTGACCGAAAGAGACAAGATATGGTATTGTCTATTCCAATGATGATCCGCGTTTATTAAGAAAATTCTTTGGAATTAAAAATAAAATCAGGATGTTTTGTTTTATCCTAACGAGATTAGAATCATGCGGGAAATATGAGTAGTTTTTAGTACTTTTCAGTCATACAGTTAACGGAAGAATGATACCTCTTATTATTTAACAAAGCTACAGTTATTTATGTCTTCAATAAAAGATGAAACTGATATGACAATTTGACTTTTTTTTTTATTTGAAAACAGTTTTGTTGAAAATTTATGTATGCTATGTATTATGATAATGTTAATGTTAAAGCGAAGTGGAAGAAAAAGGGTATATGGTTCTTAAAAAGGCAGAACGGGCCAATATGATTGAATTTTTAGAAACAGGGTTTGATTTGCTGTTTTAGGGTTGTTATTGCTGTATAATTTAATGAAAATTTGCATGATAGTCTAAATATTCGGCGAGGTAATATTTATTTTAGGTAATTTATGAGTGGTATGTGATTTAAAAAATAAGACCATCGGGTCCATGTAACCATGTTGCGTGCCGTAATAGTCTCTACATTTTAGGACACTATAAGACTAGAAAAAATATTACATTACGAACTTACTCCATAAAAAAAGTAAGATATCAATTGATGTTTTTTTCCTAAATCTAAACTAAAGAAGAGGTAGCTCAAGCAACAAGCAACAAGATAATTTTATAAAAAAATTAAACCTTCGACAGTTAAGTTTTCTTACACCAGGTTTCATTAAAAAATGTACTGTAATTAGAGCAACCGTTCCGGAGCTATGAGGCTACGGACAAACAGACAAACACTATGCCCTCAAACTTTTAATACCCCTCTTTTTAGTTGGGGGTTAAAAAATGTTGAGTTGACGTACATTTTTCTAAACGACGAAGAACACTTATTACACTGGCATATCAAGGGCACATCAATGTTTGGGTAGTATTTTTTAAAATATATACAAGTAGAAGAATATCTGCATGGAATATGAAATAAGGGATGTTTAATATACACTCCAGCCAAATGTGTTCAGAATAGACGGAATGTTCTGAATGACGTCGAACACGTCTTACACTGGGGTATCAAGGTCTAGGTAGTTGGATCCGTACAGGTGGTAGAACCGCTTGATGGCGTACGGGAACGGCATGTTGGAGCGGTCGATTTCATCCATGTTCCTCTTCGAAATGAACGTGTCCAGGTTTGACCTGAGGAAACAAGAGGAACATTGTTCATTGCATAATGAATAACATATAGTTTGTTAGCGACCCGCCCCGGCTACGCACAGGTGTAATTTAGAAAAAAGTTAGAAATAGTTATTTGTTATATTTATATATAAGAGTGCAAAGTTGGTTTCTAACCGCGTGCTCGATTTTTATGACTGAGCAAGATTCTAAGCAGCGAGTGATTCAAAAATTAGAATCCTGAGCGAACGCTAACGCGAGAGAATCAAAAGAGCAAGGGGTGAAATTTCTTTGCACTCGGGTGCAACACGTAACTTTTCATCCCACCTCAGCGAGGAAATAACTAAATGCAAAAAAAAGTAATACACTAAGAAGGTTCCGAGTCTGAGTTTTTAACAAATTAAAAAAGGTTGTATGATAAATTCGGCACCATGGAGCTAGAAGTAAATAGGTTTAATGATGTTTTGAATTCACAAAATTACTGCACACGATGTTCTAAATTCAATTTTACTTTATCCTTGAGCGGATAAAAACGGCTTTTACACTCAGATATCGAAGAGCAGACTCTTTCCGAGATGGGGGGAATGAAAAGTGAATTTACTGCCGTGCGAAGCCGAAGCGGGTCGCAAGTTACCTTTCGTGAAAAATTATCTAACTGAAGGTGAAAACCGCATTAAAATCCGTTGCGTGGTTTAGGAGGAGTTAGCGGATATACAGACAGACACGCGAAAAGCGACTTACCAACGTGAAGCGTGAAACCATTTGTTTCTTGTAAGTAAGTGATTTAAAAATATGGCAAAGGTATATACATTTTTACAATGTCATGAAGTTAACAATTTCATAAAAAATAGACACAGTAAAAAATACATACATACATACATAATAAAACACAGTACCTAGGTACTCATCAAGTATGTGGTACAATAAAAAAATAAGTCTTAACAATCATGTGCCGAGCTCCAAGGTAAGGATAAGGATGCGATACTGTACCATGAAGGGACTGATAATATCCAGCTGAACCTGTGACGATGCCTCTACGCTTGGCTTGGTCCAACAGGTATAACACGTATCCACAAATAGAAAGAAAGAAAGAAAAGAAAGAAAAAACATTTATTTGTGCCAACAAACAAAATTCCATACAAAATGACACACACAGAAACAAAGAAAAATAAAACTAATGTGTGCCTGTAGTACCAGCCACGCATCACTGACACAAATTGGCGTCCAGCTCAGCATTTTTTGTGTTGTAGCAACACAACGCTGATCTTCCGAAATAGTTAAAACGCATCGTAGATAAGCCTAAATCCATACTAGCTGCTACCTAATAAACATGCGTTTTGATAGAGTGAGCTGTTGGCTCAAGTTATGAACCCTTACGAAATTTTAGTTTCAAATCTAGTTTCATAGCGAAGTTCCATAATCGTGGTTACTCGTGGTGCTCGTTATAACACTAGAACTCGTAACTAACTAGTCTAAACTAACTGAATCGACATGCACGTGTTCAATTGTTTCGTAGAATAAATAGTGCACATTTACTGGTTTCCTAGTTTCATAGATCGTTGAATAATCATACCTACGAAGCCATAAACATACCTACGTCTAGACTTTTTTTGTCAAATTTTCAAAATTCAACTGTCTTCATGGCCGTTTCTGTAAATAGAATGAAGTCTTGTGTGTATCTTGTTATAGCAGTACAACCTACCTAGCTACTTTCAATTACTGGAATGGTTCAAGGTTTCGGGATATTTAATGAAAGTGTGATCTCATGTCGATTGTCGGCCGGTGAAATAAGGAAATGTGTTTTGACGCGTGTGCTCAATCAGAGCTAATGAAAACGAAACATTTCCATGAATCTCTTTAGTTGATTGGATCCTAAAGTACTGAATCCCGAATTACAAGTAACTTAGGTATGTTTATTGTGTTCTAATTTAATTGTTTTGGTAGCACTCTATTATTATTTAGAAATACTCATAACTATACTCTAGCCAAACTTGATGTAGACAATATGTAAACAAACCATCATGCATTCTAAATGATTGTGATAAAACTGTTTTATTTTTAAATATATCAATATTGATTTATATTTGTACAGTTAGTGACAAAAAAACCTTGACTTTTACTTTAAATATGGGCTCTTTGTTTACAAACATTTCACATCCAGAATGACTTGACTATATTCGCCACGGGGCGCCGTAATTCTTAATCCAAATTGATTAAAAAAAATATAATTGCCGTTTACGTAGATGTAACATACTATAGATAGTATCTTTCTAGCTTTTTTTTTCTTTTTCTGTGGTGTTTCTGGCCTAAAATTCCTTGCATGGAGCAAGGAACTTGATAACAAGAAGCCTGTAGATGTAGTGACCTGTGCGTTTGACAAAGTACCCCATCAACGCCTCATAAGGAAGCTGGATCACTCTAGCATACGTGGGACGTTGCTCAAATGGATAGAGAACTATTTAATAGGCAGAACATTCCAAGTTCGTGTCGGCAGCTCTCCTGTCACAACAGAAGCAGGTGGCAAGCGGGGTACCGCAGGGATCGGTGCTCGCTCCCCACCTGTTCGGCATATTTGTCACGGACTTGGTTGATTTGATAGATTCTCAAACTGCATTTTTTGCTGAAGATGGTAAGTTTTTTGAAAACCCACTTGTGAACACTGGACAACTACAAGATCTAAACCGTATAAAAGACTGGAGCAAAAGTTGGGTAATCAAATTAAATGCATCTAAATGCAATATACTGCACTAGGCAATAATAATCCCCGAGTAACGTATTGCCTGGATGGAAACACCATAGATCCAGGCTACCTTCAAAGAGATCTAGGGGTCAACATTGCATCTAATTTAAAATGGGAGGAGCACATAACGTGCATGGTCAAGAAAGCTAGTTCCTTCATCTAGGTCATACGCAGATCCTTTCAATCAATGACAGTGGATGTCTTCCGCAAGATCTACAAAACTTACATCAGGCCTCTATTGGAGAATGGGTTTCAAGTGTGGAGCCCGTATTTCCAAAAATATATTAACTTACTTGAAAGCGTGTAGAGGAAGGCAACCAAGATACCACAGGCTCTACGTCGCAAATCTTATGAAGAGAGATTACATGCTTTACGCCTCACTACCCTTGAAGAAAGACGCCTCCGCGGTGACCTCACATATATAAAATCCCGACAATTTATTAATTTGTCCGTACATATATTATCTATTATCTAAATACTTTCTCTAACAACATGTAACAATAATCTGTTATAAATAAATAAACTAAAACTATAACTAATGCTTCAATCATTAATCATCCTGCCAAGCGTGGTGATTTGGCAAATTGCATTATATTCTATGGGGTGGCCTCGTCTAGCAGTCGACGACCATAGGCTGCTGATGATGATGATGCATTAAACTGGTTTACACAAATGTTTGCCTCTAACTTCCAGCTTTCTGGAGAAGAAAGTTTTTGTTTGCCATACATATGTGATGAGCAGTTCTGGCGACCTTTTTCTGTAACTATGTGATTGAATTTTCTGCAATGTTTTCTGTTCTTTCGTTTAGTAAATTGCCTTCGTATTTACTTTAAACTATATTTTGTTTAGTTATCTGTAAATTGAAAACGTGCTGTTCTCTCCACAGTATCAAGATAAAGAAACATCAAAGGTGAGTGACTTTATTCTTATTTCTGTTGTATGCGCTCTAGACAGGTAAGGATAGTTTTTAATAAGCAATACAACAGATAAAATAATACTACAGCAATACACACTACGAGTTCACGTTTAGTCGATTATTATAAGTAAGTATTCACATTGCCGACTGATAGCCCTGCTACAAAGTACATACATACATAGATACACGCCTTTTTCCCCGAAGGGATAGGTAGAGCCTCAATGGACCTCTTTTCACATTGGGTTGCACCATCGTGGAATATAGATGTGACAAGTGGTGAGCTCATCGCCGCCATTGCTTCCCATACAAAGTATATACCTCTTTAAATTAGCATTTATCTGTAGTTCCCACCTGAATAGTTACACCGCTAACGATTTGATAAACTATTAACAAGCAATTAATCCAGGCTAGACTAGTCTGCTTTCCCGAATCAGAGATTCATTTATTTTATCTGATGAATTGATAAACTATTAACAAGCAATTAATCTAGGCTAGACTAGTCTGCTTTCCCGAATCAGAGATTCATTTATTTTATCTGATGATTTGATAAACTATTAACAAGCAATTAATCCAGGCTAGACTAGTCTGCTTTCCCGAATCAGAGATTCATTTATTTTATCTGATGAAGCGAGATCTCAGACTCTTAATGCGGGATGCGGCGTTTGTTATATGTATGTATGTTTATGTAGTGATTTGGATCAGTTGAGCTACCTTCAGATCCTTAGCAGTGGTTTTCAGGTAGCACAGCAGATTCAAGTGTTTTAAAAAAAAAAATATGGAGCTATTACGTTTTTCCGACGATAACTGCAAAACCGTTGATCTAATCTTGATGATACTTGGTACCTACCAAGTAGGTTATGTGAAAGTAATTATTAAGTTCGAGCATGAGCTTGATCGGTACAGACTACAGAGGTTTTAGCGCTACGGGGGTCCATCAGAGGTCACGTTCGCGGCGAACTACTAGATAATAAACTCCGATACAGGCTGTTAAGGTGGATACTATCGCTTGAGGCGCGAAATTCAAATTTTAGCTACGATACGAACTATTTTATTTAGGTGTACCGTAGCTAAACTGGTGATATTTATGAGATAATATCAATTAAAACATGTGTGTTAAGTCTCTTAGTTCTCACGAAATCAACTTTCGCTATCTGAAGAAGTGTTCATGAGCTGTAATGAGCAAAAAACACCAACATTTTTGAATTTCGCGCCACAAGCGTGAGCATCCACCTTAACATACAACTCTTAAAAAGTTAGTCACGCAAGCATTTTATATATATTGATTAGCAGACCTATATAGGATCTTGGCAGTGCTACAAATTGTAATGTTGAGCTCAAATGAATGATTCAGAAAACGGCATCAGACTTACCTGTTTGTACGCTGAAAAGCAGAATCTAGCGATCTTACCTATACTACTAGTATAGTATTCTTTTATCTGTGCCTATACCTAACAACCTAACATCTTATGCATTTTGTATTTTACCTAGATTCATAAGCAATAAATGATTTATGATTTATTTGTTTATGATTTATGGCATAATAAAAAAAGGAAACAGTAAAAAGTAAAAACAAGCCAATATTGTTTCGTTCATAATTGTTGCAATAATTGTTGTTAAATATTTTTGAACGTTAGACAAATCATCTTCAAAATATGCTTCTTGTGGTTGAGTAAGGAACTCACCTGTCGATTTCATCGAAGTTCCGCTTCGTGTAGTCATCGCTCATTCCTCCGTAGAGACTTGTTTCGTATGGCGAAATTGGATATTTCCCGTTATCTTTTGCCCTGTGAACAATTTATTTATCAAGCATCCAACTGAAATTAAATGAAAAAAACATTTATTTGTCCGAAAACACGAAAACAAACAGAACAAAGACTTAAAAACGAAAAAGAGGTGGGATAACACAGAAGCAAAAAAATAGAAAAAAAAATACAACCACATACAACTGGTACAATTAACATAGTTTGGATTGTTGTTTTTTTTTTTCATTTGTTCTGGTACCTAAGTGCGTACATTGTAAAAGTGCAAGTGCGTGTTAGACCACAATGTGTAGGGTTCCGAAGTCAACTCAAACTCGAAAGATTTCATCGCAGGATATCCCAGAAAGTTACACACCATAATCAATTTACATGGGGAATCTCAAACTTCTTCTGTCTTCTACTTGTATTATTATTTATTCTGTGCTTCTAAGTAAAACGTCATAGAAATAGCAAGAGGAGGCCACATTGTAAACTAATTTGGCGGGGTGCCCTTCGCTCGCTTCTTGCCCATAGTGCAGTTGACTGGAGCACCGTTCTATCTTACATTCTTCTTTCTTTCTTTTTTCTTCTTCATTTCTTAATTTCTTAACCGTGACACAGTTGACTGGACTATAATAAATCTTTCGTAGGGTTGGTAAAAAAAAACAAGACCCTTTCAAAGAAATAACAAAAGATATGCGTTAAAGAATTCACCACCTCTTTGCATATAATCAAAACGTATGAAGCTTATTTTCTTAAAATTGTCTCTAGAGTATCCCTATACGAAATGTTAAAAATTTTGGTTCATAAGTGTGAAAGTTATATATAATGCACAGAAGCCATTACCTAAGATAAGAAGAAGAAGTTATCTATGACGCAGTTATTATTTACAGACTGGGACAGATGGACGGACAGACAGACGAATCGAAAGATCTTATAAGAGTTGCTTGTTGGACTCTGAACCCTAAAAACTGAACATCAGTTGCTCAGGCACCAATTTTTGAAAGAACTAACACATTGAATAAAGTCATTATCATTGAGATTAGTAATTTCATGTACAGTTTAGAGGACGAAGTCTATTCGTGGTTCTATAAAAGCAAAATATCCTTGGAATAGTTACACAGTGTTTTGCCTTTTGCATTGACAATAAATTTAAAATTAAATCGAAAGATACAAAACACCGATAAACATTGCATGGATTTTCAGCGTTTATTAGTAGACCGGCTTAGGTACATACGCGTTCATCAATAAGAATATACATTACTTGTTCATTGAATGTTCAATAATTTAACCGCATTTACCTTGACATGTAATCAAGCATCTTGAGTAGATTGCCACCGTAGGAAGACCGAGGATTATCCGGAATACCAGCTTCAAACATAGGGTGCAAAATTCTGTTCTTGTGACCTAGAATTTCATCAAATGGCAAGATATTGAAGATATTTGTAAGTGGAGTACCAGAAAGAACTTACCTGTTCAAAATTACCTGCCCAATATTGGGATGATCTTATATTTCATGTGTTTTGGTCGTGTTGTTTTGTTTTGTTTGTGACGGTATTGTGAACCACATATTAATAGAATATTAAATAAAAAGGTTCTAAATCAAAAGTAATAAAAGTCAAACCATTCATTTAAATTGTTAGTATTTATTAGTACTTAAATTTCAACACCGATTGATAACAATAATGTTTTAATATTGATAGAGTTAATTGAACATAAAATTGGTACTCGAGGGAGATATCACATTATATAATGTCACCTTAAATAAAATTGTTGAAGAGGGTGTAAATACCTGTGTAATGAGGGTGTGTAACTTTGTGCTTAGAATAATACATTCAAACAAAGTTTCCACCACCAAGGGGATCTAATTGACGTACAAAGTTACCGCCACCTAGGGAGTCTAAGTTCCGGACGAAATTTCCGCCTCCCAAAGAATCAAGATTTCTCTTGACGAGGTTAGGACCGCCGAGCTGGTCGAGGTTCTTCTTAACAAAGTTGCCACCACCAATGGAATCCAGGTTCCTCACGAAGTTCCCTCCACCAAGAGAGTCCAAGTTGCGAACAAAGTTGCTGCCTCCGAGGCTATCCACAAATCTGGCGTACTTTTTATCGCTCTCCGCTTCCCTTCCGAGGAGAGTGGATCCACCGAGACCGTTAAGGTTTCTGCCGAGAAGGCTGGAGCCACCAAGGTTGTTTAAGTTTCTTCCCAGAAGGCTTGATCCACCGAGATTGTTCAAGTTCCTGTAGCCGGAGCTTCCTCCCAGTCCTCCGGTACTCCTGCCCAGCAGGGAGCTTCCACCAAGACCGTTGGTATTCCTGCCAAGCAGAGAGTTACCACCGATACCATTCAATCCATTACGTTCTTGGAATCTGTCATATTGCTCCAAAAAACGGAGGAACTCTTCAAACTTTTCAGATTGCTTGTATTCTGCAACAATATGGCTGTAATCAGCACACTGCGTAGTAGATTGAAAGGCCAGTAAGTGCATTTATAAGTAAAATAATGGTACTCACCACCACACAGTAACAAACAGTGCACATAATGTCGAGACAACGTAGTGCTGGAACATTTAAGTAGTATGTGAGGAAGTGCGAGTTGCTCAATAGTTGAGAGAGTGTAGCGAGATGCATAATACAGTGCTTTTGGCAGTCGTGTTTTTACAGATGTGAGGGAGAATGTACGCAAGACTTGTGCTTTAGGAATTAATTGTCTTGAAAAGGAAAAGTAATGTGGTGGCCCTAAAAAGAGACCTCTCTGTCTCCTCCCATGGATATCGTAAAAACTAACAAAGAAATTACATCAGGAGATGGGCAGCAGCATCCACCTGAGAATAAAGCCATTAAAGCGATCACCAGTCCGTGTCCCAAGCATGGTGGTAATGGCAAATTTCCCACTGTATTTAATTGAGAACGACGTTTTAGCCTTTAGACGTTCACTGCCGAACGAGACGCGTTCAGCAATAGACGTCTAAAGGCTGCTGATGATGATGATTATGAAAAGGAAAATGACGTGATAACATAAAATATAGTCTAAAGTCTAAAGAATAAAGAAGGATACACATTGTTACGCAACCGATATTAGAACTGAACTTTTACGTTATAAATATTTTATAGTAGCAATTTAAGGCAGCTAAACATTCGTACTCTGTGACGTCTGCAGACTGCTGTCTATAAAATATTTGATTCTAAAGTCGATTGCGTCGTTGTTTAGGGTAAGTTTGGTGTAATGTGAAAATTGTGAAAGACCAGTGCCAGGGTGCATTCTTCACTGTTTTGTAAACAATATTATGTGCGAGATTTGCATTCAAATAACATTGACATTGTGTAAGAGATTGTAAAGTGTTCAACTTTGTACCAGTTTAATGGTTCTTACCGTTAACGTCGTAGCGTTTGCCGGAGCCTTCGCCACTTATCTCATTTTCCTGTTATAAAAAGAAAAAAATACGTTATAATCCGATAATGGAAAGGTTAAAACAAGAGTCTTAACAGATTTTCGTTTTGAGCGCGATGAAAGCCTACGGCGTAGCTCTTCGTAGCTCCTCTACAATCTTCATGAAATCCTATCTAGCTTCTGGAATTAGTATGTGGTACTTTTCTTTGTGAAGCTTCTAGTATTAGCATAGGAAAATAAATGTATTTAATAAATTAAGCGAGCCACAACCCCAGTACATAAGGCCTACGCCGTAACGTTTCTCGTAGACAATCTACAAGTGAATTTGATTTACCCTGTAAATAAATATACATTGTATGGCTCAAAAGTTATTATTATTTGGGAGAGAGTAAAGCATTGAAGAAGTAATTCCAAACTACGGCTTAACACGCGCAGTACCCATAAAAAGTAGCCTGTGTAAGTCAACCTAAAGAAAAGCACTATTTCTCTACAATATTTTATCTAAATCGGTTCTGTCGTTACAGCGTGATTGAGAAGGAAACAAACAAATTTTTGCGGTATTAGAATTAGTAGGTAGGAATTAGTCAAGTCCAGGCCGAAATTACCCATTATGTAGGATAACTTCTGAATCCATAAATCTTTCGTTTGTTTTGAAAATTAGTTTGAAAATTTAGTTAACAATAGACTAGTTTTCATTGTTTATTTTAAGTTAGTTAGTAGCCACCGTTGACAGAATTAAGCCAGTGGACTGGTTTGAAAGATTTGCTTTTAATTTAAAATTTGGAACAAGAATTTCGTTTTATAATGCTTACAGACTGATTGGAGGCTTAATTTGTTATTATGTTTCGACCTCGGTGGGGCTGTTGTCTTTTAAATTATTATAAAATGTTATTATTTCTATAGATTTAATTGAACGGGGAAATTGGGGGTCGGCGGCTAAAACAAATCGCCATAATACCAAAATCTACCAAAATTTACAAAGAACCACACGAATGAGTCATTCGCAAAAATAAGTTTTTTTTTAGCTTTAGACATACTCAAAGGTATTTTTTACATAAAAGATAATTAATTTAAAAATATAATCAGGCAGGCCAATAATATAAATCTAGGAAAACCGAGGACTAATTGTGGGAAAAAATATAATGCTTGAAGGGGCACAACTCTATAATAAACTGCCAAATGACATAAAACTAGTTAAAATAATTAAAAAAAATTCATAAATTATTAAAAGGATTGTTCATTACGATATTCATTAATAAGAATTTATTCAGCTACATAACTTGCCTAGCAAAAATGTATGGTACAAATAATCCACTATGTATATTATGTCCATATTATTTACATTATTGGGTAGTCCTTATGAAGTATCTTATTGCAACGCGCCGCAAGCCGTACTGCTTGCACTCGCTCACACTCGCTCATTCTTTGTGTACCATACATGGAGCCTATTTAGTTTATCGAGCAACAACTGTAATAACAATTTATATATCTATCATTTTAGAAAGCTACTAATTTTTAACTATTTAAATAATATTTAGTGAGCTACGCTTAATGGCACATACTTTAGATTTAATTACCTCCTAAACTGTACTTTTTCTGTAAGTGAATTTGTAAATTCTTTTGAGGAATTATTAAACCGATTTCTGCGTAAAGAAGAAATTTCCAACTCAAAAGAGGCCTTTGCTTTATCGTTTTATAGCTTTCATCGAAAAACGAAGAATGGATTTTGGAATAAAAGCCTCAAATTGATTTCGATCGCAATGTGTACATGTTTATCGGTATTTGAGCAGTTTCCAATTTACCCACTCGTGTCGGGGGCTATAAGTTATTTAGACTCAGTATATGATTGTTGTGGTGGATTATCTAAATATTTCTCATCCCAGAGGATCTCATTTACTTACGGATTCACCTTGTATCCGGTACACTGTACATTTTATATGAAAGTGGAAAACAGTATGCTCCAAATGATAAAATTAAGAGAGTTAGTGAAACCAGACCACAATAATAAAACGTAGAACAAATGGTATTGGTAAAAGTATAAGATCTGGAGCAATAGTAATTATGTGAAATTCTTGTATTTTCGTGCTCCATATGTATTGGAAAATCTTGTCAAATATATGGCCACCCAGCATTTTACAAAACCCATTTTTTTTTTTTGTTTTGTAACTACTAGTAGTAGTAGAGCTTTTTTGTGAAAGATTTCGTCCGGGGAAGTACTTCCACCATACCTATTTCTGCCGCAAAGCAGTAGTGCTCGAATTCCTGTATTCCGGTTTGAAGGGTATGGTTGCCGGTGAAATTACAGGCACATGAGACTTATCATCTTTCTTTTTTTGTCTAAGGATGGCGGGCGCAGTGCAATGCCGCATAGGGCGCGTCCTAAGTGGACGTGACCTATGTGATAATGCTCTGTCATAGGCAGAGGGTACCGCTTAACATCAGGTGGGCCACCTGCTTGATCCGCTTTTCAAAGATGTATAAAAAAAAACTTACAGACTTCTTGGTAGAGTGTGGTTAAGGCAACAAAGTTTCAATTGCAATTGGAGCTTTCTCTAAAGTTACCTAACTATTCAGAGTTCAACAGCTAATAAGTAACCTGGGGTAATTATTGACGTCAACTAGCTCTTTACTTTACTTTGTTAGGTGCCTTATTTCATCAAATGATTCATTTTCATGGGTCGTTCGGTTGTTTGCGTAGTTATTAGTAGTCGAAGTAAAAAGTTTTAGCGTAGTTGAGTGCAGCAGCACTTTGAACTCCAATCGAAGTTGGGAGGTTGTTTGTTTAATACGCTTTGAGCAATTATTAGAATTACTTACAGCTCAAAATCAATTTTCTAAGATAAATACTGTATCATGAACTAATTTAACGTAGACGTCGGTTAAGTTATTCGGAATAAAACCCACGACTAAAGGTCAGATTCCATTCTCACTACGGGGAAAATGCTTGTATGATCTGCAAATATTTATTCCGGTTTGCTGGTACGAACTCGACCTTTTTTATTGTAATGAAATCTCAACGTACAATTTTAAATTTTCAACGGTCAATTAGGTTCAATTTCCTTACATTTTTCTCCAAAAGTAAAATCATTATGTTTGTTCAGAAAAGTGTGTGGTACCGCTGCATGCTCTTTGGCGGTACCACATCGACTCATAATTTTTGATCAAAAGCGACGTACAAATTTGAATGTTTCATGTACAAATAAATACATTTTATTTTTATTTTTATCGTACCTACTAAAATAATGCCTGTTTGCTACCGTGCGTGGTACCGCCAGGGAGCATGACGGTATAAATGTTGTGTTTCTGAACTCATAGTTGCTGTAAGGCTGTAAGTACACGCTGAGCGTGGACATCAATTTGTGACAGTGATGCGTGGATGGTTGTGAATGTGGAAATTTTTATAGATGGACAAATTACTGATTGGACATTTTTGAACACTTGGACATTTTTATTTTCGGACATTAGTCGTGTGAAGGCTATTTATTTGTGGAAATTGGCGAAATTGTGGTCTACTCTGCAAGGGCCACTTATAAGTACGTAATAATACAACTAATACAAGTAGATAGCTGTGTAAAAAAAAAACCAGTTATCTACCTAAACACTGCTGCTAACGATTTAAGTATTTGTTAATTGGATATCTTTGTTTTGTATGTCTGTATATCTTACGTTTGTTATTGTCGTAAATAAATAATTCTTCTTTCTTTAGGAATGATGTAAGTATTATGTTCATGCCTGTTGGCTGTTATGTTAGATGTCGGTGAGGATCTTAGTCTGAAAAAACATGAATCGGACAAATCGCAAGCACGAGTAGGTACTTACTCTGTGAGGATCGGCACTGCAGCAGACCAGTAGAGCTGCCCCGGCCACAACCAGTGCACCGCAGATTCCACGCATTTTTTTCCTGGAATACATTTGTGTATTATAATCACGTTACGAGTAAATTCATCATTAAGGCTGGGACTCGCAGCACGAAATGTTTACCCCCTGCGTGCCATGTGTTCTTCCAGTAAAACATTATCTAAAGCCAGCAACCAGAACAAATCTTATACCAACGAATCATTATGTTTGTTCAGAAAACAAGTCCGGGTAAAGCCACAATTACGTGAAATTTTAAAAATGTAACTACAAACTTTAGTGTTTTTTTTTCAATCACACTAATGTCTGAAATTAAACTCTCGGTATTTTTTAGATTTGGTACGCAGGTAGATTATGTACCTGAATTGAGCTAATATCAACTTTACATCCTGGTACAACGCAAGCAAAGCCGCGGGCGGACACTAGTTTCTCATATATAGTTATGTTAGTTGTTTTCTTTGTTGTAATTAAATATTGTAGTACACAAGAAATGCATGATTATTTTTACGTTATTTTGTGTATTTAGCTATATATTAAACAAAATACATAGTATAAAATAGTTATAACTAAAAGAAAACGTACAGGTATGCTAAAAATAAGTAGGTACACTGTAAAAAAACCTAGAGCCAAAATCCAGGGAGTAAATAGCGGCATACGTTTATATAGACCAAGTGATACCTGCGTGCGTCCTCTTAATTAAGTTGAAACCAGACTACCCGGCACTTGGGAATCCGGACTCCGTTATATACTTTATAACCATTAGTATTTCAATATTTTGCGGAGGCTACACATTATAAGGGAAATTATTCATTAGAGTCTAATGACTATAACATCTTACTGCCGTATATTTTAAAGGAAAAAGAAAAACATGTTGTTGTGTTAATAAAAGATTTAGCTGTTATGCCAAGTTTGTATAAAATATGTTTTTACCGAGAAAGTAAACTCCGGGAATATGTGTATGGACTGAGCTATCCAGGCGCAAGGACGAAATAAAAATAAAAATGAAATAAACAATGCTGGACAGTTCACACAACATTATCTAGCCCCAAGCTAAGCAGAGCTTGTGTTATGCTAGATAACTGATATACTTAATACAATACATTAAATAGATAGATATTTTTACTAAAATAATCGTATAATGAGTTAGTTTCTAAGATAATTGTGAAATTATTATAGGTACTCAGGTTTGAATGTTTTCTTTCAAAAAACCATTGGTATACATACGTATTTTCCCCAAAAGGGTAGACAGAGCCTCAGTGGGCCTCTTTTCACCGTGAGTGTCACCATCGTGGGAATATAGACGTGACAAGTGGTGAGCTCATCGCCGCCTTTACTCCCCACTACTGACTCGGCTAATGCTTTCTTCCAGTAAAACATTCCCTAAAGCCAGGGCAAATCTTATACCAACTAATCTTACTAACAAGTCCGGGTAAAGCCACTATTACTGGAAATTGTAAAAAGAAATAAACCTGAGGCAGATATTGATATACTATTAAACGAGCAATATTTGTAATAACACAAATTCTGCACATAGCTGTTGAAAAAAAAACTGATGTTTGACAAAGATTATTAAATATCTACGCTTGTTAAAGGATCTTCAATGCGAGTTAACAAAGTTACGATTATGTAAATTAAATTAAACACAAAAATAAATAAGATATCAATGAATGGCACCGAGATATTGCTCAACGAAGTACATCGGCAGTAAATTATTCAATATCGCGCCGGCAACTGTGAGGCAGTAAGCGCGCCTTGTGACTTCATATTTTCAATTACATTCGATGTGAATATTATTGTAGATTTGTTGAGTATGCAATTGAGTAGGTATGTTGTAATCATAGAAGATTTAAGTTGGATAAAGTTAAGACCTTCTAACTATATCGCAAATATAAAAAAATTACAAAGACTTTTTAATAAATCTACGATGGTCTTAGCATTCCGTACACTATGAAAGCCAAAATATAACACATATGAAAATTCAAACGAGTTCGATACACTGTCGGTTCACAATCTAGTCCTTCAAATGTGTTTAATAATCAAGCAGCAGTGGACGGTTAAAACATGTTAGATTTGTTCCTCTTTATGCGTTTTGTCCCTCTTTTGGTTCACACACTTTTTGAAGTCCTTTTACTATGAGGTCAATGAATTTTGTAGATACAGTGGTGGCCATATAATTAAGAACGCTGATATAAAGGGAAGATTTTTTCCAACTAAGATGCAAAACTAATTGTATGCATTTGTTTTTATTTCTCTCGGTATCGTAAAACATTTCCATATTACCACTGTATTCATTGATACTAATGATTGGCTAAATATCAATAGGCAAACTTTTTACACTACTTTTAAACAAAGTATTCCTTATTACTGGCTGGTCACGTAATTAAGAACGCTAAGTAGTTTATACCTTTATTCAAATTTAAATAGAGAACACTCAGTCGATTTGTTACTGTTTGTATAATTTTGGCGCCATTACGTGCTGTAAAATATTAAAGGTGATTGCTTCTTTAGAAAAAACAATGGGAAAAAATAAAATTTGTGATAAATCTACAAGGGAAGTAAAATTAAAACTTCGCCGGAAGAATTGGTCTTATAAAAAGATAGCCGACCATCTGCAATGTTCAAAAACGATGGTTTTCCACGCTGTAAAGCATTTTGCTACGTATCAAACTACTTCGAATGTTCCACGTGTACCTAAACAGAGAAAAACAATTCCTCGAGATGACCGAAACATCGTTCGTATGGCAAAACAAAATCCTTTTAAAGGGTCCAATGAGCTTAGAAAATAATATTTTGGTGAAAACAACCCTTCAGCAATCTCAGCACGCACTATTCGAAGACGTTTGGTAGAAGAAAAATTGCACGGTAGGATAGCAAGAAAGGTACCCATGTTAAAACTTTGCCACAGGCAAGCCCGGCTTGCATTTGCGAGAAAGTATGAAAACTGGACTGTGCAACAGTGGAAAAATGTACTTTTTTCTGACGAGACGAAAATAAACAGAGTATGTTCTGATGGAAAACGATATGTACGACGTCCCCCGAATACAGCATTCGACCCAAAGTACACGAAAGTTACATTAAAGCACGGTGGTGGAAATGTGAAAATTTGGGGTTGCTTTTCTGGACATGGTGTAGGACCTGTAAAGTTGATAGAAGGTAACATGGATCAGTTCCAATACAAAAATATACTGGAAGAAACAATGTTACCATACGCTGAAGACGTTCTACCGGTCATTTGGACATTCTAGCATGACAATGATCCAAAGCACACTGCACGCACGAAAGGAATTTCTTACAGCGCAATTAGTTTCTGTCTTAGACTGGCCTGCTAACAGTCCAGATCTAAACCCAATAGAGAATCTGTGGTTTGAAGTAAAGAAAATGGTTTCAAATACAAAGTGTGGAAATTTAAGAGAGCTGTATGACGTTTTTTTAGAAGAATGGAACTCTATTTCTCTTGCGAAATGTCAAAAATTAAGAGTCAATGCCTCGCCGGTGTAAAGCTGTAATTAAAAGCCGAGGATATGCTATTAACTATTAATTTTAGTTAAATATTTATTAAATTAATTTTTATGTTTCCTGTGCTACATAATATTGTGATTTTTTAAATCTAAGTGTCATACAAAACAATTCCCGAGCAGTTAAATAAATCGTTCTTAATTATTTGTCCAGTTTCAGTACTATTTGAATGTGTTACTTTGATAAAATCAATAAAATGTGCAAAAAATAGTTAGCGATTTCATACTTTATTCTTAAGTCAGGTTGCTCTATTAATGTGACTATTATATAACATAACTAGTTGCTTCTCAGAAAGTACACATCTCTGTGTATGATACGATTTAAATAAAAAACATCTAGAACTTCAAATCGTTCTTAATTATATGACCACAACTGTATATATTATTATTTTTTCCTTAAACGCGCTTTTTAAAGTAAAATTCTTGAATTCAAAGCCTTTTTAGAGACTCACGAATAAGGTTGAACACGAAATAACAGAGAGAAGATGAGCCAATTTTTGTTCTCGCGGGAATTTAGACGTGAGGAATGGTGGTTCTAGCCTCCGCCAAATGCTTAAATAACATCATCATCAGCCTTAACATAGCACGGCGGGCGAGTAACCAATTGAGACGTGAGAGGAGCGTGTTTGAATCCCGCTGCGGGACAAATGTTTGTATGATCGGAAAATATTTGTTCCGGGTCCGTGTGTTGGTCCTCGTAGTTCCTGATACTCACGACATCAGAGATCCCAGTGTGGCATCAGAACTAGGTATGTATGCGGCTGTTGGGTGTTATATAATTACATGTTTTACATTTGACTATATTCTGACGGATCATAGTGAGATCTGAGAATATCCTCGATTAATGTTTTGAGACTGCGTTCCATAAAGGTAACTCTTTTAAGTTGCTGTTTTAAGTTCGGTGTAATTTTTAAACCCCGATGCAAAAACGATGGGGTGTTTTATAAGTTTGCCGTGTCTGTGTGTGTGTCTGTCTGTGGCATCGGAGCTCCCGAACGGATGAACTGCTTTTGATTTTGTTTTTTTTGTTTGAAAGGTGAATTAGTCGGGAGTATTCTTAGTTATTTTTGATCAAAATCTGTTCAGCCGTTTCATTGCGTTGAGGGTTTTTTAATTTTTACAAAACTAATTACTTGTTACAAAATTAATTACTTATTCTTAATTAATTATTAGATTACAACCTAGCCCAGTATATACTGTCTGTGTACGGAATAACTTTATTGAATCTGCCCCTCTGCTAAGAATAGATATATCCCTCTAATAAGTTACTTCAGACATGTTCCATTATTTTTATCCTCGAAAGAAGACTAGGGAAAATACTACACGTGCAAGTAATCACGGGGATTCATTGAATCAGACCAATTTTTTATCTAAATATACTCGTATCTCTGTTCTCCAGAATGATGTGTCGCATTCGATCAGTCATCGGTACGATATTTTTGGATAATGTGACACTTCGCGAGAAAGAATTCGTTTATTTATGACTTATGCCTAATGTAATAGATTTTTTTTGTTGAAAATTATCTTTCTTATAAATTTGACCGCTATGTGTGTCTGTCTGTCTGTGACACCGTAGCTCTTAAACGGGTGAACAGATTTGATTGCATTTTTTTTTATTTGAAAGCAGATTTTCTAGTTGTTCCCCATAGACATGTTTTATCAAAATCGGTTCAGCCGTTTCATTGCGCTGGTGTTTTTTTTTTTTTTTTTTAATTTCTTTTTTAATTTATTCAAAACAAGCTATTATTAAATTAGTAATCGGAAGCTCGAGTTAGTCAAAGTGAGTCCAAATACTGCCAGGCTACTATTAATCATCAATTGGTTTAGTAGGGTACGGAGGCCGCAATGCTTTAAGTTTGGTAGAATTGGGCCCCACGCTGTCACCATAATTAAATATTGTATTTGTATCGGAACATGACAGGTATATGCTTCGATAATAGATACAGAAAGGTATAGCAAAATTTCAGCTCAATCGCTCGGGCGGAACTGGTTTAAAATTCGGTTTGCTAGATTGACCACATACTAAAAGCTTGTAATAATACCTATTTACGAGTATATTTTGGAGTTTAACTAACCAATTTTTTGAAGGTTGCTTTTTATTGGGTTGGATATAAGTACGGTTACTAACTTGGTAGCAAACAATAACTTGTGGCTGTTTTAATTGTCTCACTTACGAGTTCGAGTAGATTCTTTGATGTTTTAGATTTTATTTAAATTGGTACAACACAATTTTATAATTTTGCGGTGGGACACGCCGCAAGAATCCTATTTTGATTTTTAACTAGAGTAAATCATGAAAAAGATCTGATTAAAAAAATGCATACATAATAACAATAATTTTAGTACCAAAAAAACAATATTTTCTCTATAGAAAGAAATCACAAAGTCATCATTAAGTTTTGGCTTGATTCGATTAATTATTAATTTTGTAATTTTGCGGTGGGACATGCCGCAAAATTCCTATTTTGATTTTTAACTAAAGTAAATCATGAAAAAGATCTGATTAAAAAAATGCATACATAATAACAATAATTTCAGTACCAAAAAAACAATATTTTCTCTATAGAAAGAAATCACAAAGTCATCATTAAGTTTTGGCTTGATTCGATTAATTATTAATTTTATAATTTTGCGGTGGGACATGCCGCAAAAATCCTATTTTGATTTTTAACTAAAGTAAATCATGAAAAAGATCTGATTAAAAAAATGCATACATAATAACAATAATTTCAGTACCAAAAAAACAATATTTTCTCTATAGAAAGAAATCACAAAGTCATCATTAAGTTTTGGCTTGATTCGATTAATTATTATTTTTGTAATTTTGCGGTGGGACATGCCGCAAAATTCCTATTTTGATTTTTAACTAGAGTCAGAAACTAGTTATAGAAAATCAATACAATAAAACCGAAGGGTTACTGTGAAGGTTTTGAGTAAAATTATTTGTTTTACGAGATATTCAATTAAAATTACTTTTTAGAGCGGCACAAGTTTTTTCAAGTTTTTAGTTTTTAGACAAGCGTTTTTTAAAATTAATATTTTTGTTCGGGTTTAGCGCAGCCTTAAACAGAAGCATCTCATTATTCAAATAAGTCACCTGTTCTATGCATCGTGTTTAATTTTTTACCTAAGTGATACCGTTTTCTCTAGCTGTTGGTAGGGCTAGTTTAAAAGTTTAATTTGGAAAAATAAAAGTTTTATTGAAGTGCGAAGAACTAGGATAGTAATGCAAATATTAAGCATAGGTATGTAGTAAATTTCTTTCAAAATAAAGTTAGAATAATTAACACACGGGACAATACAGGGATCCGTATCTTCTTGAGCACTGTTCTTTATAAAATAATCAAAAGCACTGATTAACTTTTGTTTGAAATAAACTTTTATAGGTATGTAAAACTGTAATACTGACCTGTGTTGGTGTTTGGTGGTGGAACTGTTGCCTGGCTCGGAGGTTGTGGTGTTGTGTCGCTGAAGCCGCCCTGCCCGCTTATATATCCGGCTTGAGGGGCGGCAGGACGCACGGCCCGCCCTACTCGTTATCGTGTGCATTCCAATATCACCAAATATATTAATTGATTGTTAAACTAATTGGAAGCTTTCGCACTTTTCGAACGCATGTATGTAAACTAATTTTAAACATGTAATTGAGACTAGTATTGTAGGATTCATTGTTAAATAACTTTAATATTATTGGTACATACTGGTACATACATAATTATGTGATTTTTCCCTTTGGATTTTTGTTTGGAAGACATATTGTTGTGCTTCTCAAATAAAGGTAGGTACAATACATTTAATTTTGAAACAATTGTTTTTTTAAAGATGATAAATTGCTGTATCATTTAATTTAAATCACAATTTGGCGTAGTAATAACCTGTTAAATTACGTTCAGAGGAATATTACGCATTCTTCGGAGTGAAAACAAAGAGGAGATTATGGCGGAAGTGGATCTTCCGTCCTTCCATAGGAGGTGAAAGTCGGCACATTACCGCTATAACATAACAAGTTTCTACTTGAAAATATCTTTTTCAGATCAAGCTTAAGTGCTTATAGTGATCGGAATCTTATAGTGATACGTATATTTTTTCGAATGAAATAACGCTGCTATTAATCATCGAAGTTTTCCGATGTCTACCTTCCATTTCCATCATCAGATCAGCTCGCTGTCACCATAATATTGTAGTGCTCGGGATTTGATAGGTATGATAGATTTCAAATCAATCTGATACCAGTGGACGCCTAATATCGTAAACGGGTTACAAGTTCGATTCCAAATTATTAGTTACGTTGCGTAGATCAAAACTCACAGGTTTTTCACTATAGTTTTGTCAAGAATCTTCTCTCTACAATGAATTCATGTTTTCGAAGGTAGGTATTACATCCTGTTTTGTATATTATCGTGGTTTATATTGAAGCTTTTGGCAATCATGGTGAAATTGATTGCATTGAAATTGTACTGTCTTCATAATGGTCCATTTGATATCCCAATAAAAGGAACCTTGTATTTTATTCAGATCACAAAAGGCCTATTACAATGTTTTTAAATTCTACGGGCGAAGGTTCAAAGGATCGGAATTCAGTTTAGTACTTTGGGTAACATAATACATGGGCATGAGATAACTACAGTTAAAAGCCGAACAACGATACAAAAAACAGGAAGTTCTCTTGGAATTAATTATTATACTAGTCTGGAATATCAAAGAGCCTGTCATGCACAGGTAAGCAGCCTAATTTAATATTTACAGGGAACCTAAACGTCCAAAACAACTTAGAACCTTCGACCAAAGTAAATTGCTTAGAACTACAACTTGACGACCTCTGTGGCGCGGCGGGCGAAGGGTCGCCTGCGACGCAAGAGGTTGCGGGTTCGATTCCCGCCTCGGAACAAATACTTAACTTACCTTAGTGTGAGTGTGGGCGAAAACATCATCGTGGTTTTAAGATCGGAAGGAAATCGCGAGAGGTATAATGAATATAATAAGCTGTGTTGATTTTTAAACAACTTCCAAATGAGGATGCTGAAATCTAGCATGATTTTAGTTTAGTTTTATAAAATACTTGTGTCCGCATGCGGCATCACTCACGTTTTACCATCATAAAAGTAGCCTATGGCTCATTCCAGGCCATGATCTATCTGTATAGGTACCACATCGAAATCAGTAACTTTGACGTTTAAAATATTAGTGGGACTAGCTGTCAACCACGTAGCCACGGTTTCAATCGCGAGGATTTGATCTATCTGTATACCTTTCCATCAAAAAATGGTCCATTCATTTTAGCGTGAAAGCAAGACTAAAGAACAAAACTACTGCAGCCTGCTGCTCGCCTGGTATATTGGGTAAATGCCAGATACTCGGAAAATTAATACTGGAGAGCGGTCGCCCTCCATTTCACAATTCTAGGGATCTTCTTCTTCTTTCGTGTCAAAGTTTCACCTTTTTTATTTTTTAGACAGTATTACAATAAACATTGGCCGCTGTAACTGCGTAATTCTAGCGATTGTTTTTCCGGATAAAAAGTATCCTATAGCTCAATCCAGGTCTTAATCTATCTGTGTACATCGAAATCAGTTCAGCCGTTTTGGTGTGATTAAGTAAAACACATACAAACAGACAAACTTTAGCATTTATGGTATAACCGTGCTACTAATAAATGCTGAAAATCCTTAGAATAGTTACACCGTGTTTTGTCTCTTTCGATAGATTTTCAAACTGCTTGTCAATGCAAAAGATAAAACTCTGTGTAGCTATTTCACGGATAATTCGAGTTTTATAGTAACACGGTTAGTGTGATACCAATGGAGAGAGTTGGAACGCGCTTAGGTACCTCTACAAATTCTTGCTAATATGTGCCCGTTTGATCGTGTGCTTGCTTGTTTTGTTTTGTATCTGTGCGTTAAGGCGTTGAAAGACGCCAAATTATGTCACTATCTAACTCGTTAAAGTTCAGAAAAGTTGGAAAGTGACAGAATAGCGCTCGCGAAACGAAAAGTGAGAGAAAAACACGCTTTTTTTGAATTTAAAAATCACTAGGAAGGTAATTTTCAAAAATAAAAAGAAGGCCCTCTCGGTGTTGTGGTATTTAATATACTAAAGGCAATAAAAACATCTTATGTAGAAAAATGCTTGTAACTACAAAAACAGAGGCTACTTTGACAATTTATTTCTAACAATAAAAAATTAAAAAAAAAAAAAAAAAGAAGAGGATATGCTTTAACATATATATTTTTTGTTGATTTTTCGATGCAGGTTGTGCATAAAAAATGTTTGAATGCAACACATTTCACAAATATCCACGCCTTAACGTTACCTATGTGCTATACTGTGACAAGAAATTATTTTACTGATGTTTAGGTACTTAATATGTGTCTGCAGCAAGTTTGGGCCAGGTTGTCAAAACGTTTTATAGATGGGCCGCGCTATCGCAACAAGAATTTGTAACAGGAAGTCGAGGGCCAGGCTGTCAACATCTCTGCTATACGAGTTTAAGGAACCCCCGTAAAAAAGTGTGATCGGGGGATTCAAACGTTGCGGCCACGTCCATTCGTATATTCTCATGGAGCTCAATGTATTTAATTGTATTATCGTCTACAAAGAACGCTACGGAGCATAGAGCTTGAGCTGCTACTATGATGGATAGGTTACAATATGTTGCCTGAATTAAATAATAAGAATAGGTAAGAAAAACTAAATTACAAAACAGGTTTTCCAAACGAGTTTTATGTCACTAACTAATCTTCGTTTATACTTTACTAATGTCCGCCCGCAATAGCTGAATCCATGTCATAATCATGTGTACCATCGAAATCAGTTCACCCGTTTTGGCGTGATTGAGTTAAAATTTAAACTTTAACATTTATGATATTAGTGGGATACAACAGACCATAATATATATATATATCAATTATTAATTATAGGTCTGTCAATGAATGAATGAAATGAATGAAAATACTTTATTGCACACCTTACAAACTAGTTAAAAACAAGACATAACAATTAAACAAAAAAAACTAAATGTACAATGGGCGGTCTTATCGCTAAAGAGCGATCTCTTCCAGACAACCTTAACTGTGGTGGGATAGCTAAGTACAATAGCGTAGCGAAAATTCCAAGTCTATGAGTACATACATAAATACATAGACACACGCCTTTTTCCCCGAAAGGGTAGGCAGAGCCACAATGGGCCTCTCTCCACAGTGGGTTGCACCATCGTGGAATATAGACGTGACAAGTGGTGAGCCCATCGACGTCATTGCTTCCCACGACTGACTCTGCTAACGCTTTCTTCCAGTAATAATACATTCCTTAAGGCGCTATAGGTTCAACGAACTTTTTTGTATGAGGGAAAGAAGGCGAGCGAACGCTCTGATACCGTGTTTTTATGTATAAAAAAATTATATAAAAATGTCGTTCAAAGTTTTGTTTAATTTTGTTAATGAATTCACTAACTTATATAATAACTAACATGTAACCAAATGTTTCAAAAATTAAAACGTGAGAGAAGTGAGTGAAGAATAGCATTTCAATTTTAAAAAGGAGGTATCTTTTTTATTTATTTTTATCGAGTGATTTAATTCAAATATTGTGTTGAATTATTGATTTCACTAGATAAAAAGCTCAAGAATATCATATATTTTTTTCTTCATAGAAAACTATGAAAATTCTTATCAAAAACTTTAAAATTCTAGAGACATTTGAGAACCTATCGCGCCTTAAATAAGCTAGCAGCCAGGACAAATCTTTATACCAACGAATCTTACAAACAAGTCCGGGTAATGGTAATGAGTACAATAGTAAGACTCCACCTTTCTTCTCGAAGTAATGACTACAGTTTTTGTAAATCACCCAGTTGATTATGATTTTGCGTGAGTGCATACTATTATTGTTCATATACTGAAGAAGAATAAGCGAGTATGTTAACAATAATAGTTCAATGTACGTAAACACAAACGGGATTGGTAATGCAAGAAATGTTACGAGTGGGTGACAAACCCTCTCGAATCCAGTTTTTAACCCCTTACGCAAAAAAAGGGGGTTGTGTATCTGTGGGTCTGTCTGTGGTATCGTAGCTCCTAAACGGATGAACAGTTTTTTTAAAGTTTTTATTTAACTTGTAATGTTTGTACGTATGTTCGGGTCAAATCTTGAAAACTGAATTTCAGAGCAGTTATCCTCAACCGATTGAGATGAAATTTTGCACATCTGTCAAGTTCCGATGTCAGTACAATATTATGTTGACAGTGACCTGATCTGATGATGGAGACGGAAGGTGGACAACGGAGCTCCTCGATGGATAATAGTAGACTAGCCGTGTTTAGGCTCATTTCACATAAAAGACAGTATTGAAAAATATATTTTTCCGAAAAAACTTATTTATTTGAAGGTGACTTGATCTAGAGTGGTCTTAGCAGTTTGGTGGAAATTTGTGCAGCCGTTTCCAGGATCAAATGCTCGCAAAAAAAAAACTGAGGGAACTCAAGCAGTTTTGCATGTAGAATCTTCAGTTTGAGCTCAAAATATTAAATTTTGACATCAGTCTCCAGGGTCTATTGATGACCAGCATAGGAAGAACAGGATCTAGGGTACTACTGAAGCAGAAACCTGCAAGTTTGATTTCAAACTTACATGTCTCCCTCACACAGACGCCAGGGTCTGATGATGACCAATACACGGTGCAATAGGTGTTCCGATTTCAATGCGGTTTTATTTGTATGAAAACTGGTGTTAGAACACACAAAATAGTCGGGGTTTTAAATTTTCGATAAACTTACTTGTTAACGAAACAAACACATTGATTAGTTTCTCCCGTGTACGTGCAGGTAGTTAAATAGTTTATAGTTACAATCGAAACCAATCTAACTGGCTCTCAGACACTGCAAAGTTCCGACATTCCTGTGATTGTAGCCAAAGGTTGGATTCGAAAACCTGCCTTATAATCGGTGAAATGCACATTGCAGCCGACATCCAACGATTCATGATGAATCCGTTTTGATAAAGTTAAAATCAACAGCTCCCGAAACTGAGAGACAAACCCTTGACCGTGACCAGCCAGCCTTGACCTTGGGAGTCCCTTGATATTCAAACCATGTATTTAGTATGTCTTCCAACCTGAAGGCTAAATCTCTTAATATGTTTTTTGAATGCGTTCCCATGGCGTAGTATACCACCGCGTCGCGAAATTATATCTATTGTTATACAATGTAAATAAGAACACACTCACTCACTTATGAGTCATTTTCGTTGTCCTGATCCCACACTAGAATTCCCTGTGTCGTAGATATCAGGTACTACGAGTACCGTGGTACCACAACACCCCTTCTTAGTCGTTACACTCTTGGCAGACTGGTCGTGGTCGTCACTTCAGGGTCTGTGGCTCGCTTCACAATCCTTCGCCACTCATCTCGCACCGCAGCTTTCCTGGTGCATTCATGCAGTGGACCGTCCAAAGCTGCCTTGATTTGGTCAGTCCATCTCATGTGCGATCTGCCCCGTGCTCGTGTGCCGTCAACTCTACCCTGTACAACAAGGCGCTCAATGAATACCTCTCCGCGTCGCGATACGTGCCCGAAGAAAGTGATGATGCGAGATTGCACAGTAGCTGACAGCCGCTGCTTAATGCCGAGTTCTTGGAGTATGGACCGATTGGTACCACAACACACAGACCCGGAAAAAATGATTACTAATCATACCAACATTTGTCCCGCAGCAGGAATCGAACCAGCAATATCTCGCATCTCGGTCGTTAATTATTTTAAAGCCACACTGAAGGTTAAGCGAATCGAGGCTATATTATGAATTGACTGTAAATTGTTATTCTGCTGCCTTATGTTATCAATTTAGTCTACTTTTATTTATGGTAGAGTATTATAATAATTGGAAAGAGTGAAAGATACAACTACGAAGCAAAAAACTGAAACGGTCAAGTTTCGTTTTAGTCTAAGTTGAGTAGAATACCATTTCTGACATTAATGACATCAAAACTAGATCGGAGCATGATCCGAACTATATTTTATTTAAAAAAAATAGAGAATCGGACTCCTTTTTTTCGAATTCCTTGAAGTTTCTTCAAGAGCTTCTGTTGCTTATAAATTCATCATCACCATCGGGCTATAAATGTCCACTACTGGACATAAACCTCCCCATAAAATGTCATGTATCAGATCGCTCTTGAGTCAGATCCATTCACCGACTTCCTGCGACCTACGGTCCTTCGAAAAGACTTTCTAAATGTTACTTTGGAACCCTGTAATCCACAACATGGAGGAGTGCGTTGAGACTTGTGACACTGTGCTTTACTTAATCATGTTTTTAATTTTTTTCTGTTTGATCCAAATTAAGATATTTTATTTTTAATCAATATTATTTATTGTTTTGTAGCAATATTATTAAATTTCTTATACTTAGATACTATATTAGGTACCTACCTAGTACTGATTACTGATTTAGAAACAACAAAACAATTTAGTCTTAGAATATAGAATAAACCAGAAGGTGCGTACGATGCGTATTGGTACAAAACACATTTTTTTTTTTTTTTTTTTTTTTTTTTATACTACCAAGGTAGCAAACAAGCTTACGGCCCACCTGTTGGTAAGCGGTTACCGTAGCCTATGAACGCCTGCAATACCAGAGGAATCACACGCGCGTTGCCGACCCTTTAAAAAATTCCAAACACCCCTTTTGAAGAACCCCATACTGTAGTCGCTCGGGAAAACCTCAGCAGGGAGATCATTCCACAACCTGAGCGTTCGCGGGAGGAAGTTTCTCTGAAACCGCACAGTCCGGGACCACCCTGGCTCTAAGGTGTGCGAATGAATCCTCTGCCGATGGCGAGCGGTGCGGTGAAAAAAGGTTGCTGTAGGCATCATGGCAAACAATTCCTCGGAACAAAACCCACTATACAAACGGTAGAACACGCAGAGAGAGGCAAAGTCTCTCCTCAAACTTAAGGGCTCAATACCGTTCGTGAGCTTGGAATTCTCGACAATTCTCATTGCACGCCTTTGAACCGAGTCAAAAGGTCCAAGCTGGTAGCCAGGTGCTCAGGAGCCCAGAGGTGACAGCAGTACTCCATGTGGGGCCGGACTTGCGACTTATAGAGAAGCAGCCTTTGCCCCGCAGTGAAGTACAGCTTCGCTCTGTTAAGTACACCAAGCTTTTTGGCAGCCAGCTTGACCTTATGTTCTAAGTGACTACGGTACTGGACGTCACTAGAGATGTCAATAAATCCTATGTCCTAGAATCCCAATGCTCGTAGAGATGGTGAGGGGAATGTCCTGGAATTGTGGAGCCACAGTAAATGGTTTTTTTTTAGCAGTGATCGCGCAAACTTGTGTCTTTGTAGGGTTAAACTGAATCAGGTTTTGCTCTCCCCAATCGGAGACTCTGGTTAATATACCCTCAATGTCAGACACAAGTTGCCTTCGGCTTTCCTCTACAATTTGACGAGGGATGTTGGCACGGCCCGTGTAAAAAGTGTCACCAGTACTGTCGTCTGCATAGCAATGAACGTCGTCAATGGACAGCATATCATTGATATGCAGCAAAAACAGCGTTGGGGACAGCACAGAACCTTGCGGGACGCCAGCATTGATGTCCATGCAATCAGAGCTACCACCGTCAACGACGGCTCTTATGCTTCTGCCGGTCAAAAAGTTAGCGACCCATTTGCACAACCCCTCGGACAGTCCGTAAGATGGCAAATTCGATAGAAGACCCCGGTGCCAGACCCGATCAAAGGCCTTAGCTATATCCAAGCTCACAGCCAATGCCTCACCTTGACTCTCAATGGCAAGGGCCCACCGATGTGTGAGATACGCTAGAAGGTCACCGGTCGAACGACAATGGCGAAAGCCGTATTGACGGTCGCTGATCAAATCGTTTCCTTCTAGGTATCTAAGGAGTTGGGTATTTATTACACGCTCCATAACCTTAGAGAGAAGGGAGGTTATAGCGATTGGCCTGTAATTGGATGGGTCTGACCTATCGCCCTTTTTGGGCACCGGGTGGACATGGGCAGTCTTCCACGAAGATGGAACCTGTCCAGTAGAGTAAGAAAGCTCAAAGAGGCGCATCAGAACAGGACACAGTTCAGGAGCACATTGCTTCCGCACCACAGCCGGTATACCGTCTGGCCCGTTCGACTTATGAACATCTAAAGAGAGTAATTCCCGCCGGACTTCCTGCTGCGTGAAAGTAATTTCCGTCATAGAAATACCGCACCATGGAATGGTAATTGGTACAGCACCTCCGTCGTCCAAAGTCGAGTTTGAGGCAAAGAGTTTCCCCTAAAGGTCAGCTTTCTCTTTAGCACTATGGGCCAGATTTCCGTCAGCTTTCCGAAGTGGTGGCAGGGACGACTTACAAAAGTTTCCTTCGGCAGCTTTAGCGAGTGACCAGAATGCACGACTCCCAGAAGGGTAGCGCGTTAGCCGCTCACCAAATCTGCCGACGAAATCAAATTTTGCCTTAGTAGTGGTACTTTTACTGAACCTTGAAGCAGCGTTAAGTTTGCGCTTCACATCAGAGATGTTAGGATCCTTATTAGCTCGCGCCGTGGTCCAAGCCTCATATGCAGCTTGCTTGAGAAGTTTAGCTTCTCTGCAAGGCCGATTAAACCACGGACGCTTCTTTATTCCCGCAGCCACCATTAGGTTTGGAATGAAACAATCCATACCCGATAGGATGGTCTCTGTGACTGCGGTCGCACAAGAGTCAGGATCTTCTGAAGTGAAGCATAGCTGCTTCCACGGGTACGACGCATAAAACTCACGCAGTCCGTCCCAATCTGCTGACTTGTAATTCCAAATTTGACGCCATTGTGTTGGCCGAGGTGGATCCGGCCGATCACAAGGCACATGCGTCCGGACAAGACAGTGGTCAGACGAGCCAAGTGGCGCATCCACTGATATGGAGTATCCGTCCGGACATGTGGTCAGCAGAAGGTCCAGTAAAGAACACGTATGGCTCTCAATATCTGGTATTCTCGTTGGAGAACTAACCAGCTGAGAGAAGCCATACCCCAAGGCGAAATCACGAGCAGACCTCCCCGCAAAGTCAGTGGTCTGCGAACCGAGCCACTCAACGTGATGTGCGTTGAAGTCTCCTAAAACCACTATCTCCGCAGAGGGATACTGCTCTGCGACTTTGTCCGATGTCGATTGCAAGTGCTCAAAAAGGCGGCCCGTGTCATGATCACCGCTGTGAGATCTGTAGAGGCACGCGTAGATGCGGGTGTGGCCACCATGATCCAAACGTACCCATAAAATTGACAGATCTCTGTCTTCAAGACCACGAAGACGGCGACAGCAAACATTCTCCCGGACGTACATACATACCCCGGCACGAGGCACAAAGTTGTGCTCAATCTTGTACCCTGGGTAAAGTAGGTAAGATGTATCGGCCGGACAGGATATTTGCGTCTCCGTCAGGAATAGTAGGGTCGGCTGCGCAGACTCAAGATACTGGTGGACTGCATTGAGGTTAGGTTAGGTTAGGTTAGCGTGCCTTCGTGCGCTGCCCGGTGTCCGCAGCAAAGAAGGTTGTGACGAGCCCAAGGCTCCTAGTTGCGTTGACAAGACGTTGCGTTGACAACCGATTGAACAATAAGCGCGATGACAATTAGCCATATGTTGGCGTAGGTTTTACGGTTTGCTAGCGTGGCGGGCGGAAGGGCCCCCGGTCCCCTCCTGTAGTAGCAGTCGGGTCCACTCCGGTCTCCTCCTCCGGCACGACTACCACTCCAGGAACTTTACACATACTGGCGATTCAGCCTCCCAGGGCGGAGATTATGGTAGTCCCTGGGTTCGGGAACCCGTTCAGCCTGCGGGCGGCCAGCAGTCAGCCGTTTCACCGGGTCTCCCTGACCGCCACGCTAACACGCCGCGCCTACAAACAACAAAATGGTGAAGATGCCACCACTGGTCCCCCTGTTGTCACCGCAACGCCCCCTCAAAGAGCTTATTCAACAAATAGCGTTATTTGGCTGCGATCTTCTGTAAGGCGGAGGTACTTCCCCAGGCGGACTGCTCCTATTTTGAACGAGAAAATCCCGCTATGTCCTACCTCTCACAATGCCTCTCTCCGCGCCTATCATACTTCCCACCCGCGTATTGCTGCTGGATCGGAAACGGTGAATCAATTTTTTGGCTAATTTTGACATGTGGGTAATTTTAACAAAATCTTTCGAGTTCAGCTCGACTAGCCACTTGGCCGATCACAGACTGGGTGACACTAGTCTCATTGAGACTAGTTGGAGTGGTGACAGTTTTTACGCGTGACAAAGGTTCTGGTTTATTCTATATTATAAGTCTATATTATGATAAAGAACATAAATTCAAGTGTACTCTGCACACGCGCCATATTTACAAAGGATACTCTGAGGATTCTGATCAAATAATCTGTGTTTGTATCAACCCAAACAAAACAAGTTAAAATCCACTTTCCCATACAAACCGCACACGCGCCATATCTCTAGTGAATACGTGAATTTACAACTTGAATATTGGATTAAAATAAACATCGAATATGTTATTATGTACTGTAATGAGTCCAGCTTAGAATATACTTCTCATCTATGGATCTCTTAACAACCGACTAAGGGATTACACCAGGTGTTGGCCTGCAGCATCCACCTGCATGAGTACATAATCACAACGCACAAACACAGAGTATGGATGCATTGTCTGTGTATGTACGTGACTACTGTTAGTTATTCTGTGTTTATGAGCGTAGTTACAGGCTACTTTTGCGTCGGGAGTTAAAAAATAAACCCCCAAACTTCCCCCATATACAAAATTTAACTTCACTTCAAAATTATATGATACTTTATGTTTAATTTTCATAACAACTGGTCACTTTTATCAACATTTGCAAGTCTTTTGAATGACTAACGAGTTTGTCGCGTATGCTAAGCACGTAACCTCATCTTTATTAAACACAGGGTTACTTTCTTTAGCATTTGCGGCACGATGGACGAGCTTTTAATTGCGGCTCAGGCGCTGATGACTGCCCGCTTTATACTAATGATCTTGTCAAGTATATAGCTACCAAGATTATATTAGACTACGCACTAAATCTAGTAGTTCACCCTGAACTTGACCTCGCGTGGACCCCGATTATTTATTCGGTGCCGTAGCTCAAACACCCATGTACCGATGAAGCTCATGTTCGAACCACATAACCTACCAAGTTTCATCAAGGTTGGATCAACGGTTCGCAGATATCGTCGGACAAACACACGTAGGTACTTACAAACATAGATACATCCATACAAGCTCCGCATCTTGCAATTAGACTGTGAGAGCTTGCTTTGCTCGGTCAACTAGGTGTACAAGCTGACTTAGCTGAAAAGTAAAAATAATTGACCAATACAAGCTAGGTCCCCGTTTTAGCTCGAGGGTTGGCTTTCGTATGTATGTATGTGGGTGGGTATGTTTGATAGGAGTTTGTTCGACGGGAATTTTCAAACCGTTGATCTAATTCGTCATGAAATTTGAAGTGGTGATACCAATTCATAACATAACACCCAACAGTCACATACATAGTCCTGATCCCACACTAAGATTCGCTGTGTCGTGGCTATCAGGAACTACGAGTACAATGGTACCAACACCCAGATCCCAACAAAATATTTGCAAATTATACAAACATTTGTCCCACAGCGGGAATCGAACCCGCAACTCCCTCTCATCGCATCTCAGCCGGCTATCGACCGCCACGCGAGAGAGGTCGTGGATACAATTGGCCAGTTCGTATAAAACCATAATCGGTAAAGGATTTGTTGAAGAACGGGCGAATAAGACGAGGAAAATTCAAAATATGGCGTGTTTACGAAACGAAACATCGCGAGGTTCAAGGAGTCAAGTTTTAGATGACCAGATAATATTATGTCATTCCGAGATAAATAAATAAATAAAGCTGGACAGTTCACACAACATTATCTGGCCCCAAGCTAAGCAGAGCTTGTGTCATGGGTACTAGATAACTGATATACTTAATACAACACATTAAATAGATAGATATTTTTTATTATACTTAGAAAATACCCAGAACACCCTGAACAAATCCCTGATCTGCAGATCGTACAAATATTTGTTCCGACGCGGGAATCGAACCCGCAACCTCCTGCGTCGCAGGTGAACCTTCGCCCGCTGTTGATGCCGAGATGCCGTTGTATTAAGATTTAAAACCATTCGTCAACTATCGTTACCTACTAAAACGGAATAATTTAATTTACAACCGTGATGGCTCTATCCAGTTATTTCATAAATACTATTGTAAACAATCAGAGTTATCTTACATTAAACCTACTATTATTTATTCTGTGATTAAACGCTAACTAGTAGGTATATCTACTCAGACGAATATTACCTACGTCGATGTTGATAGTGATGGTACCTACTCGTACCTATATATATTTGCTTATCAATTATAAAGAACGATACTGGCAGCTACTATTGTACATATTCGTCAATTATTGTGGTACAGCCTTAGAGCAATGCGGCCTCCGTAGGGTACAGCAGTTGCAACAAATATACTCTGTGGGAATATAGCACTCGAATCTAGTTTTGTCTCACTGTATGGAGTGCATACAGTTATAAAGTCCTTTTGGTGTAAAATCAGGTAGAATCCTGTCTTTTAAACCCGCGCAATATTAGCAGTTGTCGCAGGTGCATGCAACCTAGCACGGCTGCTAAAGAACTTATTTATAACTAGTGTGCGCCCGCGGCTTCGCTTGTGTTTAACCAGGATTAAAAGTGGCCTATAGCTCAATCCAGGTATACACAGGTATATACAGGTATATACAGGTAATCAATCTCAATAAATCTCAATCTAGGTATATACAGGCCAAGGTATATACAGCTCAATCTATCAGCGTGATTGAGTAGGAATCAAATAATAATACATTTATTTCTCTCAACAAAAGGTTACATAATATAAAAATATACCCAGCAGTGGGTGATTCCGGGCTGAGATGATGATGATGATGACATTAGTGGGATTAATTACTAACTCACTACTGATGTGTCGTAAATAATATTATAATTAACTTAATAAAATACTATACTAATATAATTCCGACCTCTGTGGCGCGGCGGGCGAAGATTGGCCTGTGACGCAGGAGGTTGCGGGGTCGATTCCCGCCTCGGAACAAATATTTGCGCGGCCGCAGATATTTGTTCAGGGTGTTCTGGGTTTTTTCTATGTCTAATAAAAAAATATCTATCTATGTAATATATTGTATTAAGTATATTAGTTATCTAGTACCCATAAAACAAGCTCTGCTTGGCTTGGGGCTAGATGATGTTGTGTGAACTGTCCAGAATTATTTATTTAGTATTTATTAATTTATTTAATTCGTACTCAACGATCGTTCTACGCTTACCATTGACCGCTTTGAGTCGAGTTCACTAACAAATAAATTGGTGGTTTCTGTAACTATCGCTCACGATTCCGCCGGTTTACGGTGTTCAGCGAATCAGTAAACTTCAGTATAAGTTTTCTTCATTATAATTTGTTCCGGAAGGAGCGCGGGGACGAATGACAACGTAATAACGGCGGCGGCAACATATTGGACGAAAACTACGAAGACATGTGATACAATACAAGTTTGTGGGATTATTGCCTACAAACATACTTTTCTCGGTCGAACCAAATTAAAATACATACTCTCAGTAAACATGGAGTTAATTCATACCTACCGTAGAGCCTGTATGATAAAAAAGAGTTAACAAATTATTCCTAAATAACTTGTCCACTGTACTTGGACGCTGTTTAGGTATGTTCTAAGATTTATACTGTTGTAGGTACACTGTTTCTGGGGTAAATATCATTTACTCCGTAGCATTTGGCGGATTTATTTTATATGATTTAGGAACCCTAATTCATATTTACTAAATATGCATAGTGAACCGTTTCCTAGTAACATTTTTCACTACGTAACTTTAAAAGTTTTTATCACAGTATGTATTTTATAGAGCCTATTTATTTTTATGTGATGGAGCGAGTGTTAAATACTCAGCTTCTTGGGTACCTGGAGGAGCACCAGTTGATCAGTGACCGCCTATACGGTTTTCGCCGTGGCAGGTCTGCTGGTGATCTTATTGTTAACCTAACGCACCAGTGGTCTGATGCAATTGAGAGCAGAGGTGAAGCGTTAGCTGTCAGCCTCGATATCGCTAAAGCATTTGACCGGGTCTGGCAAGGGGCCTTGCTTTCGAAGCTACCGTCCTATGGCCTTTCAGAGGGACTGTGAAAATGGATCTTGGGATTTCTATCTGAACGGAAAATTAAGGCCGTTGTCGACGGGGTGTGTTCCGAGGTCGTGGCTATCAATGCGGGTGTCCCACAGGGTTCTGTGCTCTCGCCGACGTTGTTCATCCTGCATATCAACGACCTACTGAACATTAATAACATGCACTGCTATGCGGATGACAGCACTTGTGATGCTTGATATGCAGGCCGTGTGAGTGACTCTCGGGCAGAGGTGGATGCACACTGAGACATGCTGGTATCCGAAGTTGAGTGCTCACTCAAGTTGGTCTCAGAATGGGAGCGACTAAATTTGGTCCAATTTAACCCCACCAAGACCCAAGTCTGTGCCTTAACCTCTACAAAAAGGCACCATTTGTTGTTACCCCACAATTTCAGGGTATTACCCTTCCCATTTCTAATAGTCTCTCGATCCTGGGTGTCGATATTTCGAGCGAAGTACAGTTCAGGGGTCATTTAGAGAGCAAAACTGCTCTTGCCTCCAAAAAACTCGGTGTACTCAACAGATCGAAGCGGTACTTTACACCGGAGCAACGATTTACGCTTTACAAAGCGCAGGTCCGGCCCCACTTGGAGTACTGCTCTTACATCTGGAATGGTGGACCGAAGTACCAACTGCAACCTCTGGACTCCCTGCAACGCAGAGCTGTTAGGATTGTCGACGCGCCCAAAGTTACCAGTGATCTAAAGCCGTTGAGCGTGCGCCGAGATATTGGCGCGCTTAGCGTCTTTTATAAGATTTTTAACGGGGAATGCTCTGAGGAGCTGTTTGAGCTAATCCCAGCTTCGCACTTTTATAACCGCACATCCCGCCATCGTGAGCGAGCTCACCCGCACATTTTGGATGCGTGGAGGTCTCGCACAGTGCGTTTCACGCGCTCGTTTCTCCCGCGTACCTGCAGGGCGTGGAATGAGCTCCCGTTGGATGTCTTCCCACAGGGCTACAATATGGGTAAATTCAAGAGAAATATCAATAGGGCTCTTAATGGTAGGCAGCGCGTTTGCAATACCGTGGGTGTTGCAGATGTCCATAGGCGGCGGTGACTGCTTTACATCAGGCGGGCCGTCTGCTTGTTTGTTAACTTATAACATTAAAAAAAAAAAAAAAAAAAAACATACATACATAGGCTCTGCCTACCCTTTCGGGGAGAAAGGCGTACACACACCTTTTTCCCTGAAAACCCTCAATTATTCACCGTGGGTTGCACGTTGCACCATCGTGGGAATATAAACGTGACAAGTAGTGAGCTCAACGCCGCCATTGCTTTGCACGTCTGACTTAGCTAACACTTTCATCCAGTAATAACAGCCAGGACAAATCTTATACCAACAAATGTTACTAAAAAAACAATAACAAGAAATACAAGTCTAATATAATATATTATGAACCTTGTGACAGAATGCAGGCAGATGGAAAGACGGACGGACGGCCGGCGCGGGCGTAGGCTTAGTAATAGAGTTCCGTTTGCACCATTTGTGTGCAAACCCTAAAATATAACACTTATGCTCGGGTTCGGGCAAGATGGATGATGTTTTAATTGTTGCCAAGAATTTTTCCAGCACTACGTAGAAAAACATCCCGTACCAAAGTGAGTAAATAGTTTTTTTATTATATAAGGAAAACAGTATTTATAAGATTCAAATGGGACCGAAGCGTGATCAGTTGATAACCTCCTCCCTTTTATGAAGTCGTTTAAAAATAATTAATAAAAAGCGGATGGTGTGGTAATTACTATATCTCAAATTTCAGCCACAATTGACACTTTTAGTGTTCAGTAACGTACAACGAAACCCATACGTTGAACGTGGTGAGGTCATTCATGGCAGTATTGAAGGAACACTAGACTCAGTATTGTAAAGTTCATTGTATCGACGAAATAAACGTCCAACTTATACTGCTGCATGCTAATGAACTGCAACGACGTATAAATTCGAACAAATGCAGCTCATCTTTGCTTTTTATCTAATGCATTTTACTAGATTTAGGCTTTGTTTCACAATCAATAAATAAACGTACTCGTAAAAGTAGTAAGGATTAAAGGTTTAAAGGTTTAAGTTAGTTACTCAGCGAGTTAACTACTTAGAGGTTAAATACATTCGTTAACTTTTAACTTACTGAGCAGATAAAGTGGTGATTAACACTACCTACTGACGGAATGTGAAATGCAAATACTTTTTTACTGAGCAGTTATATTTGAAGTAGCTTACTTAGAACTTTACATAGTGGTTGTGAAACAAAGCCTTAAGGTTCGGGTTATAACTGTTTAACTGCGTGGGTATTAAGACATTTTAATTTTAATGTTGTATAAATAATTTAAACTACCATTTTCTGTACCTCAATCTCTCTCTCTCTCTCTCTACACACATACGGGACACTCATTTCCGAAGTCCAACAGGTACTTAACCACAATTATATTAAAAAAGGGGATTGCTAAAAAAACAAATTTCCATAATTAGCACTTTTATACGTAATATATCACTTTGGAAAATTGTAACCCTTTATTTTTACAAATTGTGTCCTGATTTATGCGTCGCCGCAACCTGATGCCTGAAGAGTGTGTGTTTGTCTTTAACTGAAGGTGGGCCTTGGCTTGAGATTTAGATTTACACTAACTGATTATGCTACAGTGTAGCAGCTATACCAACAAGTTTGCTTTACAAGGCTGGGCGTGTGAGATACGTTTCCTATATCAACTAACCAAGCAGCAAACTATAACAATTAAGCTCTTTGCTCAAATATTTGCTTGCGTAACATTTAATCAAATAGTTAAAAAAAAACTAAAAACGCGCTTTAATATATTATACTAAACAGTATAAAATAATAGGACATGCGGTTAAGTTATAGGCAAATGAGACTTTTCATCTTTATGTCTCAGGGTGGCGGGCGCAGTGCAATGCCACATAGGGCGCGCCTTAGGTGGACGTGACCTGTGTGGTAATGCATTGTTAAAGACAAAGGTCCGCTTAATATCAGGTGGGCCATCTGCTTGATCCGTCATTGAAGTAGTTAAAAAAAAACTATAAGCCCAAACTATGTAGATGTGTTTACTATTACCCATTCAAGGGTCCGTTACCTAACTAGTATGTTATCTTCGGAATTACATACACTTGCAAAGTTAAATTTGGACTCTTAAATCCTATTACAAACAAAAACCACTTTATGGCCGATATAAGCGTGTTACAATCCTAAAAACTGCTTCAAATTCTGAATTAAAATTGAGTTGCAGCTTTTTTAGGGTCACTCAATTATGCACCGCGTAAAAATTATGGAGGTATCCTTCATGAGAGCATAATCTGGATTTAGAAAAACCTAAGTCCTGTTGCGTAGATAACAGTTAAAAACCCAAATGCCAAAGCTTTCATACGGTAGCTTTAGACAATCGATAAAATTAAAAAGGCCAGTGGTTTATCAGTGTCATAACGAATAGTATTCGATGCGTTTTGAGCCAATCCTATTATCTAGAGTGCTCTCGAGACTTAATAACCGCACTTCAATGGAGAGTGATACAAATCTCAAAGAGGTATTTTACACAGGACGATGCGACCATACACTGTTCACTGACTAAGTCAGTGCGAGCAACTTGTATTAAGCTATGCATCATGTCGATACATAATGATAAATAAATGAAACAAAAGTGGAAATTTTATAAATAAAAAATATTAGATAAACTAATAATAAATTTCTACTTTTAATTCTGATCTATTTAATTTTCAAAATTGCACTCGCTGCATCACTTTTTGATAACTCTCACGGTTTCAGACATTGGCTCATTTTAATCAGCTTCCAGTTCTGATAACAGGACAGAGGAGGCTGGCAAAAGAGAAAGGAGGCCTAGCACCCAGCAGTGGGTGATTCCGGGCTGAGATGATGATGATGATGATGCAATAATTTCCACATTATCATCAGTCAGAAGTAAATTTTATAGAAACTTGTTTTCAAAAAACTTATTTTAATGTAAAGCACCACAAGCCGAAGATCCAAGAAATGATGCAAACTTCACCAAAATGTCTCAAAAATATTATTCTTAAGGAGTAATACTTTCACATAGCACACAGCCATTAGAATTAAGAGGTATGAAAAAATAGTTAACCAGGTAGGTAAATGAAAAAGTTGATTTCATTCTACACGATGTTTTCATTTTGTAACAATAATATACATATTTGAATGTCGTATCGGCTATTAAAAAGAGTGCTCAAAGTGCGAATGCTATTGAATGATGTCACGGGGTCTATTGCGTCAATTCAATTCAACTGATATTTTCCGGGACATATAAAAAGTATTGAACACGTAACGCTGCCTAAGCATTGTCTATATGTGGATGGAACCCACATGGTTGGGTCTCCGTTCATTTCATAGTAGTTTGTATGAATAATAGGTACCTACTTCGAAATAAATAATTACTATTATTGTACGCGTTAGTACACTGCTTACTTGATAACACTAAACTTCAACGAAAATGCGTTTTTTTTCTCAAACATGTTTATCTTTTCTTTTCTTACTCTTTTATCTTCCACGAGATAAATCGACCTTGCGAGCCTAGGCCGGCAATGTTGGTATGCAAATCCATATTGTCGATTATCAATTTCCCAAAAAAAGGCACTTTTACTATGAAAATGTGTTTCCCTATTCATGTATTATCCGCGCAATTGAGAAAAAAACTATACTAGCCTCGTTGAGGACTCACGTACGTGTCATTTATTTTTGTATGTGTCTTTATCACCTATCGCCTGATTTTCCGGCCGCGGCAGTATTTATTACAAGCTTTTATTTAACTTGTATGTTAGTGTGGAAAGAAAAGTTAGTGTTAGTGTGAAATTTTGCATAAGTAAGTTCCGATGACAATACAATATTATGGTGACATCGAGCTGATCTGATGGTGGAGACGGAAGGCGGATTCTAGATAGTCACACGTAACATCTAAGAATTTAAGATTCCCAGTACAATAAAGGGCATTCCATCAGGACTGCATATTTCATCTGAGTGTTGCATAATTTGCATGGTTATCACAATCGTCAAAGTCGGCCTTGCAAACTACATTAGTATGGTAGAGTAACTTAGTGTACGACGGAGTCATGAGCGGTGATATAATATAATAAATAGGTTTAATGTTGAAAAATATCTAATACAAAACAAGTTTTTATGACCTTAGTGATCGGAATCGTGAGCTGTTTAAAGTGAGCCCAAACACTGCCACGCTACTATTATCTATCGAGGAGTTTTTACTTAGGTTAGTTTACAAGTTAGTTTTTAAGTTTACCAACTTTCTCAAAAGTGTTTGAAAGAGCTATGTGTAATCAATTATATTCATATAAAATGATTTATAATAATGATAAAATGGTTTTAGAAAGACAAGATCCACAACATCAGCAGTATACACATATATTCAAAAAGCACTCCAACTAATAGATGAAAAGAAAATTGTACTAGGATTATTATTAGATATGTCGAAAGCCTACGATAAAGTCGTTTATAGTATATTGCTTCAGAATTTGTATGGCTCAGGCATACGTGGACCTGCCTATCTTTGGTTTCAATCATATCTAAATAATAGAAAACAAATCGTCCAAATAGAAGATCATGACATTGAAAATAGGGAAATAATAGAAATAAGATCAAATACCAGAAAATTAAAATGTGCAATACCACAAGGAAGCGTTCTAGGTTGCGTACTTTTTCTTATTTATATAAATGATTTGCCAAAAATATTTAATAATGATACAACGTTACCTATATTATTCACGGATGATGTCTCAATATTAGTAAAATGCGAGAAAAACGAAAAGGATTCAATATTAAAGAGTACATTACAGACCGTAACAAATTGGCTTCAAGACCACAACCTGGAAATGAACTGCAGTAAAACTAAAGTAATGCAGTTTAAAACATACAATAGTCCAACCATTCCATTAAAAATAGATTTTCAAAACACTGCTTTCGAAAAAGTTGACACATTCAGCTTACTGGGTTTAAACATAGATACTCACCTCAACTGGAAGACTCACATAGAACACATACAAATTAAACTATCCAAGTTTACATATGCCCTTTTTCAAATTAAACACAGTACGAACACTGAGACTGCATTATCGGCGTATTATGCGTATGCGTATTCGTGGCTAAGATACGGTATAATGCTATGGGGAAATAGTGTAAATGTGAAAGACCTATTCATTACACAAAAGAAATGTGTTAGAATCATAGCCCAGATTGATAACATGCAAAGCTGTAAACCTTATTTCATAAAATTTCACCTTCTGACGCTACCTTCAATTTACATTATGGACATTTGCATTTTCGTTTATAAAAATAATAACCATTTCACCAAAATAAACGAAACACATACAAACACTCGTCACAAAGACAGACTTTTTCTGCCATATTTTAGAATAAGTATGCTAAACAAAAGTCCTTATTATATGGCAGTAATTTTTTTTAACAAGCTACCAATTAATATAAAAAATGAAACTAAAATTACGTTGTTTATCGGAGAGCTAAAAACATTCCTTATTCAAAGGTGTTTCTATACTGTTGACGAATATTTAATAGAATAAAAATGACCATTTGCCAACTTTAGCTACCTAAATTACCTTTTATACCTATGCTTAAATTTCCAAATTGATGAATGTACCTAGTAACTCTGTAATGTTAGTAACTTTGGATGTTTTTTTTGCTGTTGTATTAGTTAAAATTTTAGTAGTTAGTTGTTTTACCTATGGGTAAAACAAAGGTAAACTAGATATACTATGTAGTAACTTTGTAAACTAAGTAGCAGTTTACGCCCTCGAAAAATTTGCGATGCCAGAGGCCAAATAAGTCATAAGTGTAAGTCATAGTTTGTTTCTTTTTGTTTGTATTTTTAGCTATTAAGGTGTACAATAAAGTATTTTCTATCTATCTATCTAAGTGCTCACTATTTTATTAGACCAAATTGTAACACTTATTTATGCAAATAAATATCTTGTATCTTGTATCTATCTTGTATCTTGTTCCGTTGTGCAGCTTCCGTCTCCATAATCAGAATGTATGTTTCTCAGCAACCACCATTGCTATCGACTTGCATATAACACATAAACATAACACAAAGTCTATTTCAGGTGAAACAATTTGGAAAGTAAGTATTTTTACTATCGTCATATATGGGTATTTTTTTTACATAGTGAATTCGGCCTTAGTCTGGCCCTGCAGACAGAACGTTTGCGGAATCAATGGACTGCTCTCGGACTGAATGTGAATGCGGACCTTGATTCCTCATTTTCTGGCTTGGTCCTTGTGTCGCACCACTTACACAAGGGATTACCTTAACCAGAGACCAGACAGTAATAGTAATATACTAATAGAAGTGGCCAAATATAAATCTAATAGTGTACTAAACTGGTCAACCATGGCCACACATGTTGTCAATTGTAAGAGGAATAAATCTAACAACTAGAAAATAAACAAATCAATAAAAGTAAACAACTTTATTTTAAGCCTAGCTGAAGTGGCAAGCCCTGCTGACAGGCCTCAAAGGATCTCGTTTGATTATTCAGAGCATGGTTTAAATCTGGACGCGTGAAGCGATACGAAGAGATTTGAAACAAATCCCCCGAGCTTAAAATAGATTTAGGCAACCCATATTTTTATACAAACTTGTGTTGTTAATAAACAGCAGTTTTGACGGCGGATTGAACTTCTATTAAATAACTAATAGGTATGTAATGCAATAGGTAGCTAGTGATGACCGTGCTCACTAACTATTGATCACACAAGCTCGAAGTCACGTCGCGGGCTATTGAGAGAGCTGTGTCCGTAGTTTGACTATGTGGCACGGCTTGAAACAAGAAACGAGAATAACCAAAATCAAGCTGTCAGATTTAGCAAGTTGAAGTTGCAATGCAGAAGTCATATATAGTTACAAGAACCGACAACCGTTAGGGAAGAGTTTTTGAGTGACGACCACGAACCGGACGACGCAGTTTACGTAGACCCCTCATCTCGATGGACCGATGATATTTTAAAGGTTAAGGGAAGTCGTAGAAAGGAGGCTCAAGTCAAGACCGTTCATCGCGGCATTCTATGGAGCAGCCCTCTCAGTGGCTATAAAACTGGTATACGCTTTCAATTACCAGTTTGTAGCTTTGCTCGAAGGTTTGTAGTACATTGAGATGTATGTTTGGAATATTTATATTCTTGAAACAAAGCTAAATCACGCGGCACAATGTACTGCAAACTGGTAACCGTAAGCGATTACCAGTTGGATAGCTAATAAGGGGGCTGGTCTATATCATGCGGTGGACATCATCCGGATGAAATTATGATGATGATGAATACACAATAAAAGTGAGATTACTGTTGGTGCACACACTTGGAAGACACACACGTGTATAACTATACTTATTTGAAAATATGAGCTATGAGTTTGAGCTAGTAGCCGGCTGAGACACGGGAGGTGCTGTTTCGATTCCCGCTCTGGGAAAAATGTTTGTATGATCTACAAATATTTTTTCTGAGTCTGGGTGTGGTGGTACCATGGTGCTAGCACTACCTGATACCCACGTAGATCCTAGTGGGGGATCAGGACTACGTATGTGACTGTGTTGGGTGTTTTATTATAATTTTTTATTTTAGCTCAAAACTTTTTAATTGAACTTTATATAATTACCTTCATTCAGACAAAGGATTCCTACCACACAAAAGTACATAATAACTCCTTGAGATTGGCAGATTTCAACTGGCATGAATCGTTTTAATTAATTAAAAATGATTTTCAATTAAATTGGATTTTTGCATACTTTCGGCGGCGCATTTTGTCCCATGTCTCGAAACTTGATAACGGAGTGCTAGGTCCTGATGGAAATTAGAAAAGTTGATGAATGAATTCTCATTATTCGTGAAAAACCATCGACCCTCATTCGCAGATTAAAACAAGTAGAGATCCGTTTACTCTCTCACTCACGCCTTAAAAAAACATGACCAATGGACCGATCACCATGTAGGACGATCGCGCAGAAGCTTGTATCATGATTATGGGAGTAAAGTCTATATGATGTGTAGTTGCAACACTCGATATGGATTGTGTAAAAATGTGGGTTTGTAACTTTCGTCCAGGCAACAAAATATTTTACCGAGTTAATAGTAAAGCTCGGTTTATCCTTGGAATAGTTACAGTGTTTTGTCTTTTGCGTTATCAATCATTTGAACAATCGATCGAAAGAGACAAAACATGGGGTAACTATTACAAGTTATTATTTATTGTTATTTATTTCGGTTAGCTTTTAAAACCTTTCCCTATCTATTTTCTATCATAGTAAAACAACCTAAAGAAAATCTGTTAAAAAACTGGATACCGTTTCAAGATTTAGGACTTGTAAGATTCCTGATACGAAATTTCGTAGCATGTGCTACGCGTCGTAGCTCGTAGCGTTACCATATCTGTCCTTAATTTAATTAATCTAATCCGCATTCGATTGATTTGCGGCGACATGACAGTGCGTATTGAAAACTGCCGATAACTCCAGAGTTCTGCCTAGACAAGAGAAAAACCCTCCAATTTTCCAATATTTTATTTGAGTACTTACCAAACTTAAGACGGCAATAGATAATGCAGTCTGGTTCAGTTCACACGAATATCATTGAGCTTTAGTAGCTGGACGCAATGGATGATGTATGACTGTTAAGCGAGGAAAAGGATTAGGATGTGATAGAAAAGACACACCAAGTTGATATTGGTTAGTTATTTATTTTACGTTGATAAGCTACAGAAATGGAACAACATTTCAGAGAAGAAATTATCTGACAGTTTGAGAGCATAATATAAATAATATCTAGTGACGTTTCATAATTTAAAAATTGTGAGTACTCTACTTAAACTAAAAGCAATTGCTACTGTTACTTACCGTTAGGCAATCTAGTTATGGCGCACCACGTGACTTGCACAGCTATATAAATAATAATAATAAATAAATCTGGACAGTTCACACAACATTATCTAGCCCCAAGCTAAGCAAAGCTTGTGTTATGGATACTAGATAACTGATATACTTAATACAATATATTACATAGATAGTTTTTTTTATTATACATAGAAAATACCCAGAACACCCTGAACAAATATCTGCGATCGTACAAATATTTGTTCCGAGGCGGAAATCGAACCCGCAACCTCCTGCGTCGCAGGTGAACCTTTGCCCGCCGCGACACAGAGGTCGTCAATATAATATAGAAAATAAAATGAAAGGAGGAAGGGGAATGGGGGGGGGGAGAATTAGGGGAGGAGGTAGGGGGCAGAAGTAGGGAGAGGAGGACTGCTTTTTATCCCGACACACCATGCGATGCGAAGCCGCGGGCAAAAGGCTAGTTTCTAATAGAAAAACCTCTGTCACGTGGTGCTCACTCCGGGGCTCAACTTATTCGCCGCTTTCAATCCCGAGGTTCCTTTGGAAGTGAAATTTTGAATTGCATCAGCACGATCAGGTAAATCGCTATGGTGCTTATAGCCTGAAAAAAATATGTCAATCATCTTAAGGAGCTTGTTGGATTTCGAACAATATGGAAAATAGTTAATGTTTGTAAAAAACTGTTTTACTAGATAAATAGACAACGCATGCGGTATATCCGAGGGAACTGAATTTTGGGATAAAAAAAGACTGGCTACGCGCATTGTATAGGGTTCCGTAGTTGCCCGTCACAATATGCGGACTTAGGCCTTTCCTGTTTTGCACAACTAACAACTCATCTATGTAATTTTCAACGGAAGTACGGTTTTTAATTTTCCTTTTAACTTCATTATTTGTTCATTTGGTACTGCTGAAAATATTTTTTTTTTTAAGATTTTACTTTGTTGTACCTCCCATGTCAAATTAGAGCTTTTTGGTACTTAAAGTCTCTGAGCTAAGCCGTGAACAGGAGAGAGACGGACGGACATGACGAAATTATAAGGGTTTCTTGCCTTGTTGCCTACAGAACCCTAAAAGAGGAAGTGTGCCGCTAGCCCGCTCCGTACAAAACGAAGTTCGATCCTCATTTGGATAGTAATTAAAACAATTCAATTATTTTTATAGACACAATCTAGGGCTGCAGTTTGTCAGTTTCCAATAAAATTGTACAGAATCAAACTAGCATGGGTTATAAGATTTTCATACAAATCATTAAGTTAGTAAACTAACTAAAAAAAAACAAAGTTACCTCTAACTTTTGGCTAGATTCGATTGTTATTTAAACTGGAGCATATTATTGGGTAACAAATTAGATAAATAAAATAAATACAACAAAGCCGAGGGTTTACTATAGGGGTTTTGTAAAATTATGTATTGTTTACGAGATATTCATGTAAGTGTAAGCTAAGGTGATTGTAATCTGTTTTGTAAATCCAATAAATAAAATAAAATAAATATTCAACAAAAAACTGCTTAATCGTGCAGCGCGAGTAGTTTTTAGTTTTTAACCCTAATCTATATGTGAAATAAATTTAATAAAAATTTGCTGAGCCGTTGGCGTGAAAGTACAATAAAGATACAAACATCATCATCATATATTTCGCTTTTATATATTAGTAGATATAACAAACTTACGGATGTGAGCAGTTCCCTATTGACGTGTGCGTAGCCCTTGAGGCTCACGACAGCGGGATTCATCTCAATGGCTTGTATGAAGTGGTCTACCTGCAAACAGACGCAGCTGTCAGAGGCCGGTGTATATATCCTTCGATAACATTATATGGCCCACTGGAATGTTGTATTAGTATCAGTTGTGTAAAAAGTTGTTTTAATCGTCACCTGTAAATAAGTTTTTTGTGAAAAATATATTTTTAAATTATCATCATCAGCAGCTCTTATAATAGCCCACTTCTGGGTATAAGTCTCCTCCCTCAAACGCCACTCCAAACGGTTCCGTGCGATTCGCATCCAGGTATTTCCCTCTACGGCCTCTATATCATCCACCCACCTGGTTGATGATCTGACACGGCCTCTAGTGCTCCCTCACGAGAGCAATTTTTAATTACAAGCTTTTATAAAATTAGTGATCGTAACCGTCTGCCTATCAAAATGAGCCTAAACACGGCCAGTCTAATATTATCCATCGAGGAGTTCCGTTGTCCACCTTCCGTCTTCATCATCAGATCAGCTCGCTGTCACCATCATATTGTATTGTCATCGGAACTTGACAGGTATGCCTAATATCAGCTCAATCGATTGAGGATAACTACTTTTAAATTCAGTTGCATGATTCTACCCGGACAAACAGACAAACATACATTGCAAGTTAAATAAAAGCTTGTAAAATAGTACCTACTGCAGGGACGAGATAAGAAAAGAAGTTATTAAGCATATACCACAATACCCAGACCCGGAACAAATATTTGCAGATCATACAAACGTTTGGGAATCGAACACGCATCCTCTCGCATCTATTAACCAATGCTATTAATAACATTGCATAATGCTATTATCATCATTAGGTGACCACTACCGGATATAGGCATACCCAATACATTGTCACGACTAACGAACTTAATCCGCCTCTATCCGGCTCCATCGGCTGTGCTATACACAGCGTCGTCCGGTTCATAGTTGCCACTCCAGAACGATTCTACAGAGTCGGTTTTGCGAGCTATATGGCCTGCCCATTGCCACTTCATCAACCAATCAACAACCAAGAAACAAATCAACCATTCATTGTTTTTTTATAATCACAAAGTTCTATCACATATAAACTCCTAGGATAGCTATGGAGAGAGTTTTCAGTAAGTGATAGAAGAAAATATGAGACTTTATGATTTATGAACTGATAAAAAAACAATCTTTATTACAGTGTTAATGATACAGTGTTAATGTTTATGAGGGTAGAGTTGAGGCCACACGAGCACGGGGCAGATCGGCCATGAGATGGACTGACCAAATCAAGGCAGCTTTGGACGGTCCACTGCATGAATGCACCACGAAAGCTGCGGTGCGAGATGAGTAGCAAAGGATTGTGAAGCGAGCCACATATCCGACCACTCTGCCAAGAGTGTAACGACGAAGAAGAAGAAGAAGAAGAATGATACCTCTTTTTGCGTAGGTCGATCGACAGCTAGCACGTCGACGGAGAGCAGAGTATCTTGCACACCGGCTGCAACCTACCAAACAAAATATTGTTTTTTTTTTTAACTGTGTGAATGACGGAACAAGCAGTTGGCCCATCTGATGTTAAGCGGGTGCCTTTAAGAATGCATTGCCTCATCGGTCACGTCCATATAGGACGCGCCCTATATGGTATTGCACGTCGCCCGCGCCACCCTGAGACAAAGATGAAAATTCTCATGTGCCTGTAATTTAACCGGCACCCATACCCTTCAAACCGGAACACAGCAATGCGAGGACTACTGCTTTGCGGCAGAAATAGGTATGGTGGTAGTACTTCCTTGGACGAACTCTTTCACAAAAAAAGCTCTACTACTAACAAAATTACAACAACAACATATACAGGGTGTAACATAATATCCCTATAAGCCCGGGGAGGGGGTATTCTACAACATCACGGCGAATAACTTTAGTTCTACGAATTTTTAAATTTAGCTGTTTTTAATTCATGAAATGTCACGTAAACATCCTAAAATTCCTCAAGAAATGTCCCTAACACAGCATGAGGATGTTACGGTACGTTATGGTACCTTACGTAGGGCTGCCTCACGTTGTGTTAGGTACATTTTTTGGAGGAGTTTCAGGAATTTATCACGGGATTTCAGGATTTTTACAAGGCATTTAATGAATTAAAAACTTCGAATTTTAAAAAGTCTTAGAACTAAAGTTATTCTCCATGATGTGTAGAATACCCCCTCCCCGGGCTTATAGGGATATTATGTTACACCCTGTATGTGACAACAATATGTTACATGTTGGTAACAATTGTGATATGAGTTAGGAGCTTGCTTGATCATCAGCTCGTAGAAACCCACTGGACACAAGTTTGCCTCATAGAATGCCACGACAAACGGTCTTGAGCTGCCTCCATCCACCTTCCTACGACCTTTATAATCATAGAATTGAAATTACCGTGGCTAGGTACCATTTTAGAAAAATTACGGTCGGTGCTCATGAAGGACCTCTAAATGGTCAATGAAACGTCAGCAGGAGAATAGTAAAGTACGTGGTATATAGTCGTAATTTTTCTCGAAAGAAAGAAAGAAAGATCGAAAGAACCCACACTCCGTCGTCCGGTACGTACAGGTCTAGCGCTTAACTGAGTCAGTCCCTGAGGTATGGGAGCGGTAAGGGAGGTGTGTTTTCATCTATTCATTCATCTTGTGTTTTTCTGTGATATGTGACATAATAAAGCCACGCTTCATTTTGACGTAACGAAAACACCCCTCCCGTACCGCTCCCATACCTCAGGGACTGGTTTAGTTAAGCGCTAGACCTGTAGTTGCGTAGATCAACGCAGTACTAACTGAAATATAAGTACCTCCTGAGTGGAGTTGTGTGAGCAGTCCACAAAAATGAACAGTAGAGTGGAGCAGTAGGCCGCGTCCACGAATAGGCCCATCTCCTTGAAACTGAACCCGAAGCCGTGGTCCACGATCTCCGATAGCGCCCCGTACACCGCTATAGTTATATTGGCGAACCTGTAATTAGGCAGAAGTTATGTTGGCGAAACTGTATTAGGCAGAAGTTATGTTGGCGAAACTGTATTAGGCAGAAGTTATGTTGGCGAAACTGTATTAGGAAGAAGAAGAGGTCAGTAAGCTGATCCGTTCATATCTAAGAATAAAAAAACTGGTTAAATGCGCGTCGGACTCGTATGGTGAGGGTTCCGTACATGTATGCTACGATTAACTTATTAGTCCTCGGTCAAATTTTATACGCATGTCGCATTTTCATTCACGAATACGAGTATTTCCTGTTTCCGGGAATTTAACGACTTTAAACGGAAATGGACTGATTAGACCAATTTAGTTCTATTCAATTCAACTTGCGACATTTGAGAATCGATAATACGCCTTCAAACTTGCTTGTTAGGTGGTTGCACGAGGAAGACCCAACTATTTGTGGCGATAAGTTTTGCGCATTGATCTTAAAGGGATATTCTATCCAAACTTCCGATACAAACTTGAGATTTGGAATCATTAGTTTGAAATTGAAACATATAGCCACGGGGTCTCATCCCAAAGAAAAAATATATTGTTCTATTGAAGTTCAATAGATGGCGTTACGGGTATAGATTTGTTATTGAAGTACGTGAAAAATGAATATTAGATCCTGAAAAAAAGATTTTCTAATAGCAAAAAATACCCGTAACAAGGGAAAATTAAATAAATGCCTCTGTAATCAAGTTTAATTATTTTTCAAATGATGTCGTTTCTCTAGCGGTAAATATTTGAACTACGTTGGGGTAGACACAGTTTAATTTAGTACCACAGGTAGTAATGACATGATAGATGGCGTTATTTAAAAAAACAGATGACACGCATATATGACGTCATGCCCGAAATGAAAGAGAAAACTAGTATTTCCGTATTTCCTTTCTATTCTAAAGTTTTCAAATAAAATGTCAGACATCAATTTTGATATCATTGTAACCAAAGACGAATATATATATAAAAGACAATGTCCTGCTGACTGACTGACTGACCGAGTGACAACGCACAGCCTAAGCCGCGTAGAGACTTGGAATTTGGAGGGTGTGTTTGTCTTGATGCGAACGGTTGTAACTAAGAAAGGAATTTCGAAAATTCTTATGCTAAGCGTAAAACAAAAATGCTCTGTATTTCGGAAAGCGTTGGTAGTGGATACTTGAAATTTCCGCTTCGGCCGTCAGGGAAACCGGCGTTTCGTTACTGGTTCATAGGTAGTTTCCTCAAATAAAATAAAACAAACATAAAAATTAGCAATATATGAAAAATGCCACGGGAACGAAATATGGTATGTATTTTTTGAACAAAGACAACTTTGTAAAAAAATACACTGATATGGCAGTGTATTTTTTTACAGCGTATTTCGACGTAAAATATAGTTTCACGGTATAGGTAGTTGTTGGTATTCAAATATTTTCAGGAGTGGGACTCCTAAATTGAAATACGAACAGAGTGTTCGTTCGTTTCAAAGGTCGTGTCACGGTGTGGTTGTTAATGTTAAAGGTGTTGTCTGCACGCTGGGAAATTATTCTGACTACGCGCGGACGAAGTCGCGAGCGGGTCATCTGTTGAGTTTGAAAAATAATAATCGTCTTACAGGGTGATTGGAAGATGTGTGCAAAGCTGTAAGGGGAAGGTAGTTTAGACCATTTAGAACTATTTAAGCCGTAAAAGTTATAAGACGAAGTCCGACTATTTATTATTACCGTTTTTTTTTCGTAATACCCTGAAATTTTCAGTTAATTGCTAATAATTGCCAGTTTTATTGATTAATGTTCTCTTTTATTTTATTTTGTAGTCCAAGTAATGTGTAAGCAATCTAACAAAACATGGTCTAAGCATCTGTGTCATTAGACATTTTCAGTACAGACACTTTAGTTCACAAAAAAAATAAAGGATTTAAAGAATCAGGTTTTTGAAAACAATGTTTTTTTTTAGCTGATAGTCACTGCATTATGCCGAGTTCTTGGAGTATGGACTGATTGGTACGAAACAGTCCACGAAACCCCAAGCATTCTTCTCCAGCACCACATCTCAAGAGCATCTATATCCTCTTTTTCTCGCTCTCCCTAAGAGTGCATGTTTCTGCAGCATAGAGGAATATGGGAAACACCAGCGCTCTAACGAGACGGATCTTAGTAGATTTTGTTATGCTACGACTTTTCCATATCTTGCTCAGCTTATCCATGGCGGACCTAGAAATCGCCATACGTTGCTTGATTTCGTCAACGCATCCACCATTGTTTGTGATCAAATATCCGAGGTAAATGTATGATTGGACCTCATCACAGTTTGCGATTTGCGTGACTTCCGGCAAGTTGTTATTGACACGGTCAACAATCATCACTTTCGTTTTGCTGCGGTTGATCTTCAGTCCAAACTCGAGGCTGATGTTTTACATCTTGAAAAGACTAAATTTCCCTTACAGCTTTGCACTCACCTTCCAATCACCCTGTGCACCTACGTGTCTAAGTTTTTTAACGAACGCCATCTATTGAGTGTGTGCGCGTTTTACGCGGTAATTACAGTTGCAGGAGCTAGGTGGCTCTAGCTTTAATTTTCCTGCTAGCGGCATCTAGCGCCCAGGTCAGGCAACCAAAATAGCCCGCATAATAGCCCGAGTTATGGCGGTCGCATTTTGTTGTATGGCATGAGGTATCTGTACTAGTATAGTATTATTTTATCTGTGATATAGCTAAAGTGTAACACAATGAACGACCGCTTAGCGGCTGTTTAATCTATACTAAGTAGTTCTGCGAAAAGAAGACCTCGCGAGCACAAACTTTTTTGCAGCAGTTGTTTTCAATCTGATTTGTACAATAGTACATACCTCGTGAGGTTTTTTGAAGTTGGATATTGAAATAGTCTTTAACATTTCATGAAAAATTTAAGATGATGTTCGTACGTAATTGACCTGGGGAGCGAAGCGGGCTATCCTATGTTGGTACTCGCGTAAAGTCGTATTTTTCAACAAATCTTGACGAAAATTGATGTACAGGTTCAATTTCATAGAATACAAGCACATCCGGACAGATGAAAGCAAATTTTGCCAGTTTTTTCAGACTCGGCTCGCTTCGCTCGCTCGGTTAATGATAGATATTTTCATACATAATGTGTTACCAGAACCGATGTTACGGTAACCACCGGTTTATGTGCTGGTGTACTTGGACCTAAACACTTTGAGAAACTTTCTGGGAATAATTTTACCTTCCGCAAATATGATACTTTAGCAAATATGAAGGAAAGTTAGAAGTGTAGACTTTAGCAATATATATCAATGAGTGTAGATCAATTAAATGTTTGGGTTGTGCTTTCAAGGTTGTACCTTACCTACCTACTAACACAGACCAGAGAATATCCTGCAGCCTACACAAGTCGATAGCGAGTGAGTTCGCAAATTTAGTATTTTATATAATAAATAATAAATAAATAATACTGGACAGTTCACACAACATTATCTAGCCCCAAGCTAAGACATATATTGACCATTGACATCGACGCGACTTGAAATCTTATAATTGGCCAATTTATGACATAACGACAACTCACGGGCGACTCGATAACTCCAGAAACTAGTGGTAAGGGTACCTTTTGATATAGTTACCTACTATAATCTTTGGGTAAGGGTACAACTGTATCTACCAGTAAGCGATGAAGTTTCTGACTTACTCCAACCGCCATACTGAGCAACTGAGTATTGAAGGAAAAAATAAAATAAATAAATAAATAATGCTGGACAGTTCACACTACATTATCTAGCCCCAAGCTAAGCAGAGCTTGTGTTACGGGTACTAGATAACTGATATACTTATATACTTATTATGTAATATTTTTAGATATGTTTTATTATACATAGAAAATACCCAGAACACCCTGAACAAATATCTGCGATCGCTCAAATATTTGTTCCGAGGCGGGAATCGAACTCGCAACCTCCTGCGTCGCCAGCTAACCTTCGCCCGCCGCGCCACAGAGATCGTAAAGCTTGGTACCAACACCTTTAGCCAATGCCATTTCATTGTCGTTTGTCTCACTTCACGCATTTAACGTTTGTAGAGGTTTCGTTTGCGACCAACGGCAAACATTTTGTTACGCTATTTAGTAAGTATTATAATATTGTTGGTTGGTAGATGCCGAAATGTCTGTATTTAGGTTGAGTTTGTCACTCGTGCATTATATAACCTGGCGCACGCTACTATAATCAAATGTAACTTACATAAACAGACAGTATGTAGAGTAAGTCCGTGCGTACGCATTTCCCAACGACTGCAATAATTCAGAGAGGTTCAGCCACAGGTAGCGGTACCGAGCGATCAGCTTCGCGGAGCATTCCATGGTCACATCCTAGGAAGCAGAAACGATATGAGTCTCTACCGAGAAACAGAGAGTGAGAAAAGGAACTCGTATGAACTCGTATGAACCAGAAAGTTTAGATGCGTACTGGCGGAATTCCACGTTCCACCTGGTTGTCATTTTCTGCTAAATTATGGTTCGTCTTTTTCCGGTTCTTTTTTTCAAAAATCGAGCACAATACGGTCCTTAACAAGTCTTATCCGATTATATGGTTCCGATGGTGTATTCGCCGGTCCACCGTCGAACGCGGTCGCGGGCGGTGCTCATGATGAAGAGGCTTCTGAATTCAGTCTCGAAACGTCAGCAAAGCGACGAAATACAGTGGTAATAAGCCGTTATTTATTTAAAATGATTCCCAACCACGATAGTTTCAATTCTATAATATCTGACTTGTAGTTTTTAAATTAATGAGAAACTAAGTTTTTTCGTTCCGTCTGGCTCTGTTTTAATTTAATTTATATACTGCAAGTTTGATATTAATAACATTTTGCTGAAGACTTATCAAGGTTCTTCAAACCAATACTTACCTAAAAGAATATTTTTTGAAAAAATGAACCCGGTAATATTTATCGAAAGTTGAAGCGTAATTCAGCCGAAAAGTTCAACAAAGTGTAGGTACATGGTTTTTTGGCTGAATTACGCTTAAAACCTCTCTATTTTTGTTAATAACTTAAATGCAAAATAGAGCAAGTCGGAAGGAAAACGTAGGAAACTACATGTCAGATCTTCATAAAATGTTATATATATAATCGGATAAAATCAAAGTGCGTAGCGTTCTAGATATTGAAACGATGTTATAGATACGTTCTAGATCTTGAAACGATGTTATAGATACGTTCTAGATCTTGAAACGATGTTATAGATACGTTCTAGATCTTGAAACGATGTTATAGATACGTTCTGATGACAGTTTCAAATCAGTTTTCCCGCGTAATTCAGTTGAATTTTTTATTTAATAATTAAATAATGCCTTGGCAAAACCTCTGCAAATGGGGAATGCGAGACTCCTCCCAGACTGAATGTGACTGCGGAGCTACTATTCAGTACATGGCTCACTTGCTCACCTGTTTCTTGTGCCCTAAAACCTGCACAAGGGAGGACCTTAACAAAGCCACAGACAATGCTGTAGAATCATATCAATTATTTTATAAAAACGGGAAATTTTCACGTACCGTTAATTTCCCGTTTTTATAAAATAATGCTGTAGAAGTGGCTACTTTTTTACAATAAAATCGTTTACTAAAGGCATACATTAGAAGATCATGCCTCGGCAAGAAACTGAAAGATATGAATGAATGTTGAAAATAATGTAGAACATTGTTCAACACACCCTGCGGAAGCACTCCGAAAGGCCTTGCGACGCGATCTTTATACCCTTGCAGTTGATGTACCAGAGCGCACAGTTCATGTTGATCATCGTTATAATGTGGAAGTAGGCAGTCGTGTGCCATAGCAGGAACCCGTCGAGCAGCGCGCACAGACTGAGCAGGAAGCATACAGCGAGCAGCAGGCAGCCTACACTTATGATGACGATAGTGGTCTTGAGGTTCGGGAATTGAAGGTTTTCGCCCGTTACGCGGTAGTATCTGACCTAATGAAACAAATTGATAGATAGATAAGAGTTAGTTCGTCGTTCTTTGGTTGAGATTAGGAGTAATGAAAAGAATCTTGTGGTCGATGGCGAAATAACCATTGTGGTGAAAGGATTAAATTCACCTCGCAGAGTCTCCTTTCATGCATATCGTCTTACAGTTTTTGGTGCTGGTACACGCTGGTTGCATAACGGTATTTTCCTTCACCGTTTGAGATTGAGACCACGTATTGTGTAGTTATACATACACACATATATATGCAGCTTATTAGCTTAATTTACATACAAAGACATACGCCCTTTTTCCCCGAAAGGGTAGGCAGAGCCTCAATGGGCCTCTTTTACAATGTGGCTACTTTTAATGACGGGTCAAGCAGATAACCCACCTGATGTTAAGTGGTACCCTCTGCCTATGAATAGTGAATTACCACAGGGTTTCAGACAAGTGGTGAGCTCATCGCTGCCATTGCTTCCCACGACTGACTCGGCTAACGCTTTCTTCCCGTCACATTTTGCATCCAGGACAAATCTTATACCAATGAATCTTACTAAGAAGTCGAGAGTAAAGTCAAGAGTATAGATAAAATAAATAGCAAAATAAATAAATAAATAAATAATGCTGTATAGTTCACACAACATTGTCTAGCCCCAAGCTAAGCAGAGATTGTGTTATGGGTACTAGACAACTGATATACTTAATACAATATATTACATAGATAGATATTTTTTATTATATATAGAAAATACCCAGAACACCCTGAACAAATATCTGCAGATCGCACAAATATTTGTTCCGAGGCGGGAATCGAACCCGCAACCTCCTGCGTCGCAGGCGAACGTTCGCCCGCCGCGTCACAGAGGTCGTCAATATTCGAGAACCCTTGGCCTATGAGATGGTACGTATTATTTTGTAATATCTTGGACTGGCTGGTTTAATTTCATGGAATTTATGATGGGGAACGATCGGATTTTACAATATCAACATCCCTTCTTAATAGGTAATTTCTCAATCTCTAATAAATTGAGTTCCAAAACAAATAAGCACTCAATTAGCCACCTCACCTGAAACTTTCCCCAATTAGTCTTGTAAATAGCGACTTGGTGAGCCACGCCCCAACCCACGAACGGGATCCAGAAATGCGGCACGAGGAACACGACGAACAGGATAGCGTAGATGTACTCGTCGAACCGACGGATCGAGAGCAGGATCGTGATCCTCTCGTAGCCGACGATCAGGACGACAACAGTCGCAACTATGTAGAAACATATCGCGTACAAGGTGGCTGAGGATCGCCAGCTGAAAGTTATTGTACCTACAACAAGTAATTAATTTTGTAAAAATTAAAAAAAACCCCGTCGCAATGAAACGGCTGAACCTATTTTGATCAAACATAACTAAGAAAACTGTCGACAAATTAACCTTTCAAACAAAAAAAAAACCAAATCGGTTCATCCGTTCGGGAGCTACGATGGGACAGACAGACACACACACAGACACGTCAAAATTATAACACCCCTTCGTTTTACGTCGGGAGTTAAAAAGGTGTGTGTCAGCTGGAGTTATACTCTAGTCCAGTTCAGTATATGCGCGAATAGTAGAGCTTTTTAGTGACTTCGTCCGGGGAAGTACTACCACCATACCTATTTCTGCCGCAAAGCAGTAGTGCTCGCATTGCTGTGTTCTGGATTGAAGGGTATGGGTGCCGGTGAAATTAAAGGCACGAGACTTTCATTTTTTATGTCTCAGGGTGGCTAATCGAAGGAGGGACCTAAAACGGGTTTTAGGAGGGCCAATTACAAAAAATAAAGCTATCGAGAAAAGTTTCACTTATCGTATTTCTTGTCTATGATTTATTTAGATTACATCCTCAAGTAATTACTGTATTAACATCAAGTTTGTAACCTTTACTGTTACTGAGTGAGCATGTAACGCAATGACTCCAAAATTTTAACATATCGTCTTAAGGTACACACCTGGACGTGACCTAGTGATGGGCATCACCGCCAGCGCTCTGAACAGCACTAGAAGCAGCTTGTGGTCCCGGTAGAACTGGTCGTGAACTTAAGGTACACACCTGGACGTGACCTAGTGATGGTTATCACCGCAGCGCTCTGAACAGCACTAGAAGCAGCTTGTGGTCCCGGTAGAACTGGTCGTGAACTTAAGGTACACACCTGGACGTGACCTAGTGATGGGCATCACGGCCAGCGCTCTGAACAGCACTAGAAGCAGCTTACAGTCCCAGTAGAACTGGTCGTGAACTTAAGGTACACACCTGGACGTGTCCTAGTGATGGGCATCACGGCCAGCGCTCTGAACAGCACTAGAAGCAGCTTGTGGTCCCGGTAGAACTGGTCGTGAACTTAAGGTACACACCTGGACGTGACCTAGTGATGGGCATCACCGCCAGCGCTCTGAACAGCACTAGAAGCAGCTTGTAGTCCCGGTAGAACTGGTCGTGAACTTAAGGTACACACCTGGACGTGACCTAGTGATGGGCATCACGGCCAGCACTCTGAACAGCACTAGAAGCAGCTTGTGGTCCCGGTAGAACTGGTCGTGAACTTAAGGTACACACCTGGATGTGACCTAGTGATGGGCATCACCGCCAGCGCTCTGAACAGCACTAGAAGCAGCTGGTGGTCCCGGTAGAACTGGTCGTGAACTTAAGGTACACACCTGGACGTGACCTAGTGATGGGCATCACCGCCAGCGCTCTGAACAGCACTAGAAGCAGCTTGTGGTCCCGGTAGAACTGGTCGTGAACTTAAGGTACACACCTGGACGTGACCTAGTGATGGGCATCACCGCCAGCGCTCTGAACAGCACTAGAAGCAGCTTGTGGTCCCGGTAGAACTGGTCGTGAACTTAAGGTACACACCTGGACGTGACCTAGTGATGGGCATCACCGCCAGCGCTCTGAACAGCACTAGAAGCAGCTTGTGGTCCCGGTAGAACTGGTCGTGAACTTCACACGTGTCGCCATCTTGTGACGAGAGCATGTCTCGTTGTTCTTGCTCCTGTATCAAACAAATCCCGTACGTCAATAATTGTAATAGGTACTACTACAACACTGTTTTTCAACTAGCACGGGAAGTACGTTCATAAACCTCGGAGCATATCCATTTTTTTTTAAATACATACATTGACACACGCCTCTTTCCTCGAAGGGGTAGGCAGAGCCTCAATGGTGGCCTCTTTTCAGTGGGTTGCACCATCGTGGAATATAGACGTGACGAGTGGTGAGCTCATCACCGCCATTGCTTCCCACGACTGACTCAGCTAACACTTTCTTTCAGTAATAACACATTCTATAATAAGCTAGCAACCAGGACAAATCTTATCAACAAGTACGAGTAATTCCTAAGTCGGCTTTTACGACATCCACGCGAAGAGACGAGGGGTCTATTCTTAGGCCGGATATACAAAATATTTTTTATATATTTTCTTTTTTGTTCCTTCTTGTTTGCTATGCACTATGTAAATAATAATACATAGGTTACGAAATAAAATTATTCTTATTATTCTAAGGTTTAATTTTTACTTCTTGAAATTATTCTTTCCAAGTTTGCAACTTTTTAAAGTATTTCCTGATCAGTACAACGCTTTTACCAGTTTACCTACTGCCAATTATAGTTGTACACGTGTTTTAAAATGAAACCCGAAAGAGCGCCTCTGACGGAACATTTCGGCAACTCAATTTATCCATACAAAAACCCCTCACCCGTCTAAACACACTCACGAATGTGACACAAAATTTAGGCTGGGACTTCAGTTGCATTTTTTCACAATCGCACCAGTACTGTTGCCCCTTGTGGCATAAGTCGGTGAGAAGTCCATCGTCCCACTGTTGGGTCTCAGGCGCGCACCTACACTCGACGCGCGAGAATGGCCTTGCTGTCAAGTCTAGAGAAACGGTGGATGTGTCATTATTGTAGTTAAAAATCAATAAGTACCTATACATACTCTGGTATACACTGGTAATTAAAAATCAGACTTACATAATCTCTCTGCGTCCTCTCATAGAGCTGTTTACGAGTTTGAACATGCTTCATATCATTTTGCAGGTAGGTATTATTGAGGCCTTCTTCGAATAAATAATCAGGGATCATGTTTGTGCAGCAGCGCTTTCCCACCGTTGAATGCTACGAAAAAACAGTTAATGCTAGGCCTAACAACCGCATGTTTCAGCCAGTGCTTTTCAGGGGTTAAGGCTTTTTTCGCCAGATTCCTTGTTGGACGGATCCGGTTTTGAACAGATTCTTATTTGGACAGATTCCTTTTTCACTGGAACGTCAAATTGGACTATACAAAAGTACGGATTTGTATATGTAATTAGAAATCCACCATCTTACCTCTAGAACCATTGACCTACATTTTTCTATCATCTACATACATTTCATTCTACAGATAAGATGGTGGCACTATATTAGTTGCAATACAAATTTAAATTTAAATATTTTTTTAAGAATTTTAAGTTTTTATTAATTTTTAAAACCAAAGTAAAAACAAAAATAAAATATCTCACTGTTAACAAAAAATAAATCTTCACTTCTAGAGCAACATGATTATGTATTACATAAAAAATATTAAATTACACTGTGATGAGATGACAGCAATTTTTTTTATATTTAACCAATTTAGTCCAACAAGGAATCTGGCGAAAAAGGCCCTAGTCACCCTAACTGCTGTATGTTTCTGCCGTAGCGTTTTCACTTTTAAAAGCTACCGAAAAAACAATTAATGGTAGGTAACAACTAACAGCCGTGTATTTCTGTCAGCTCTTTTCACCGATGAATGGTTATTAGAGCAAATGCTATGAAGAAATGGTAAAAGCGTATTTCTTCAACAGAGGTAAATGAATGGTAGGCCGTTCCTGCCGTCAACTTGATTAATGACCTCGGATGCGACGCACGACACCTTGACACTATCGAATGCTAAGCGAAGGTAAACGTAATTAAATATTAAAGTAAACGACCGTGTCGCTTTTCGAATATCAATGTCGTGGTCATGCCCGCCTTCATATGGAATAGTGTATGTTAAAATCTATGGACTCTTACAAAAAAACTTCCTTAAAAAAACTGTACGAAATAAAATATACGTTAGTGATTTACCTAATAGGAAGATTATTGTTATACGACGCGGTGCAGTGCGGCCCGCCATAATGTCCGTTACAATATTTACGTACCTAGTTTGGAGTTATTTCTTGTTATCATCAGTTAGGCTACGGTAACCGGTTAGCAACAGGTAGGCCGTATGCTTGTTTGCTAACTTGGCAGTATTTAAAAAAAAGTGAATTTTTTGAACCTGTTGGCCGCCCCTTATATCTTGCCGCCCTAGGCCCGGGCCTACTGGGCCTTAGGGCAAATCCGCTACTCCGAGGGTATGTTTTTCCATAATAAAGGCAGCATTAGATGATTTTGAAAAATCTAGAGTCTGCCACCAAAACAAACCCTACCCAAATTGTATGGTAACCGAAATGTAGTTCTGTGATCGCAGGAAATAGCACTAACCAAAACCTCTTGCAGTCTTGCCAGACGTTTTTTCTTTAATCGAACTAGATGGCGCCACTAGCAGATTAGAACGCGCTATCGTTGCGTTTTGATATTATAACCAGTCGCTTCGAACAACCACGCTTTACAACCACTTGTTTTAAAAAACGGTGAAGGAAAACATTGTTATTTTTTAACACGGATATGCTGTAAAAATATACTGCATTACACGTGTGCAGTCTTCGAAGAACTATAATAATCAAAGTTTTAAATAACTAGTAGTATGTGTATTATAAATAGTAGTAGTAGAGCTTTTTTTGTGAAATAGCTCGTCCGGGAAAGTACTACCACCCACCATACCTATTTCTGCCGCAAAGCTGTAGTGCTCGCATTGCTGTGTTGCAGACATGTGCAAAATGTATCACTGAAAAGAAAAGAGAGATACGTATCAATTGAACTACAAGATACGTATCAATTGAACGACAAGATACGTATCTATATTTTGTATCTCTAGTTCATTTCGTTCACTACTATCTGAATCTAGTTCACGAATGGAAGATTCAAATATGTACCTACCTAGTTTATTATTTTATTAAAATCAATGTACCTACCTATTGCTCACCGTTTGATGTACCTACCTAATTAAGGAGTGGACGCCAAATTCTAACTCATTAAAGTTCAGGTAAGTTAGAAAGTGACAGAATAGCGTGCGCGAAACGAAAAGTGAGCTAAAATCACCTATAAAACGTATATTATATACAATTACGTATGTACGTTACATACAAAACCGAAACGGAAACAAAACAAGCGGGAAGTCACGCGCGCTTTTAAAACTAGATAATAAAAAAAACAGGAATTTTGCATCTACAAAAACGTACCTACCTCAATATTTTGTTTTATCCAAAGAAAATTAAGTTTTATTTTCTTGTACGAGAGTCTTTTTTTCCGATGAGTCACGTCGACGGTGCACTGGGAACCCCGCCACAGACTAGTTAGGAGTACGCTTTGCCGGCCGATGATGGCCTAATGTCGCCATGTCGGTCGAATGCGCAACAGCGACATCAGCCGAGTGACGCCGAAAAGCCCAATCGTACAGTTAGTTCGTTTCGTTCGTTGATTTGAAGCTCACGTGGTCTTGTCAGTCGTTCGCGCGCTCCCATAGATTCACTCATCACTTACTGATACACTGATACACTTTAGGCGCAGGTGAACGACTGATAGATAGATTCATACCAAGCGATGTAGTTCACTGAACTAGTTCGTTCGCGAACTACTCATGTCTACTGTGTTGTGTTCCGGTTTGAAGGGTAAGGGTGCCGGGGAAATTATTGGCACATGAGACTTTTCATCTTTGTCTCAGGGTGGCGGGCGCAGTGCAATGCCACATAGGGGGCGTCCTAGGTGGACGTGACCTATGAGGTAATGCACTGTTCATAGGCATAGGGTACCACTAAACATCAGGTGGGCCATCTGCCCCCCTATTCCCTATCTTGAAAGTCACTCAGTGACCAACGTTTGACAAGTAAAATTACCATCAATTGACAATTCTTAATAGTATTTTTTTTTAATTGATATAGTCATTCTTCTTGTCAAACGTTAGTCACCGAGTGACTTTCAGTTAGGGAATAGGGGGGCTGATTGTTCCTTCATTCAAGTAGCATATTTTTTTTTTACAAAATAGCGAGCGATGCGTGCGGTTACTGCACGGAGGTTTCGTTTGAAACTTTCGCACATATGGCAAGTTATATTATAATTATATACTTGTGTCCGCCCGTGGCTTCACACACGTGAACGTGAACGTCTATAGCTCAAGACGTCTAGAGTCAGTCCCCGAGGAATGAGAGCGGTGTATTCGTCTCTCAAATTACCAAACGACATTTTTTTTTAAATTAACTTTTTACAATGTCATTACAGTAAATAAACACCAAATCGACAACGAAAAAAATAGAACTTAGAGATAAACCTACTTGCTAAGATATTTAACAGTTTCTATTGTGAATTTCGACAATGAAATAGTAAATAAATCAACATCGTCCTCATTACATAATTCGTTGAGTATCCGAAGTGCCTTTGTGAATGGTGCATGTCCGAGGAGATTAGTTCTTGCAGTAGGCACTGAAATAAGCCTACGTCGGTGCGGCCGAGCACTCATGTAGAATTCGGTACATACAGACGCACACATATCAGCACTCGCGGATTGTACAACATACCTCTTAATACCTTAAATATGTATAAAACTAGCGTAGCCTCCCGTCTAACCTCCAGCTTAAAATAACCCACCATTCCCAGCACGAAGAGGGTGGGGAACATTAAGGGGAAGAAAGGATACACACGATACAATTTCATGTATAAAAATCATGCAAACTTATTTTGTAGTTTTTCCACCATGCTTATGTACTTTTTCTCATGGGGATTCCAAATCATAGCACCACTTTCCAATCTACTCCTCACCAAGGCATTGTATAATGCATTGATGGAGCTAATATTTAGACGTAACGAAAACACCCCTCCCGTACCGCTCCCATACCTCATACTGACTCAGTTAAGCGCTAGACCTGTAGTATACTCGTTTATTATAAACCTTCGCAAGGTTGTAAATACTAAGACAGATAAATAGACGTTACTTAGCACGTACTAAATGCTTAGCCTTATCCCTGTCACTTTCACACACAAGTCATATCCCGCGTGCTAGAGAAGGACAGAGACAATGCTAAGCAAGTAGGTGCTAAGTAACGTCTATTTATCTCATCCTAATACTTGGCTAGTAGTTCAGTACTAGGGAACAATTGACCACTTCTGATGACTATAGGTCGGGTACCTTTGAAGTACGTACCATACAATAAAGTACAATTTCTGCACATATTTTCAGCAGTTGATAGTAGGTAAGTACATAATATAATTTAAATAGGTAGCGGTATTTGAGGTAGCCTGGCCCGCTAGCATGCTACCCGTGCTGCTAGCTTTATATTTCATCAATAGGTATACATATATAAAATCGCTGCGTGACTGACTATCAAAGCAGTCTAAACCGCAAGTCGTTGAGACTTATAGCACAGAATAAATATGAGGATTTTCTCCTCATTGACGATTAAAAATCGCATTGATATAAACTGCACACAATTGACAGACTATTTACAAATAATTTTATACGATTTTCGCTCACTTTCCCTTCCACGTGCCCTGTTCTGTCACTTTGTAACTTACCTGAACTTTAATGAGTTGGATAGTGATGGAGTTTGGTGCAATTTTATAGTTTGACAATTATTTTAAGGGTGTTCCAAAAGAAACAATTTGTCATCTTATATCATACATATAATACAAAAATATCACAGCTTTATTTTCACATTATATGTACATTTAAGTACTTGAATAAATAATAATGTATGTACATAAAATATACAGATTACACCAATCACGATAAACCACATATAACATAACACACAACCCTGTGATTCCCTGTGTCGTGGGTATCAGAAACTACGAGTACCATGGTACCATAACACCCAAACTCGGAACAAATATTTACATTTCATACAAACATTTGTACCGCAGCGGGAATCGAACCCGCAACCTTTCGCATCTAAGCCGGCTACTCGCCCGACGCGCTACAGAGGTATATATATATATATATATATATATATATGCATGTGTTGAGTAATAATTGTGTTCTTATCAATGCTCATAAATAATCTTGCAAATTGTATATAAATGTAACAATAAAGTTCGTACAAAATCTATTGCACAGCCAAATGGCTGGCCGAAGGTCTTTTCGCCATTTTCGAAAAGAGCCGTCGTCTACTTTTATTTTAATTTATTTTCTTGTTTTTTTGAGTTATTTTGTGTAATTTAGGTGGCATTTTAACCAATGTAGTTCGTCTATGGATGTGTATTGAGTGAAATTAGAAATTGGTGGAAATTGTCTATCAAAGGTTTTGTAAAACGGCCACCATTTTACTAAAACATGGCTTAACTGTGACTTTGACGACAAGGATTATAAATTATAATTGTACGTTGCAAATTATATTGAAAATACAAAAATTATACTCGAAAATGACAAATTCACAAGCCGTGCGTCGCCAATTATAAAGAAAAAAAGAAAAAATGGCTGGCCCATGATCCCAGAAAACAAGGTCTGCTACTCTGAGACCGCCATATCTTTTTTTTTTCATTGGTAGACCTTTTGTTTGGCCACAATCTCACCTGTTGGTAAGTGACGATGTGGCCGAAGATGGAGCACAAAGGTCTAGAAGGCACCTATTCACTCTAGCCTTGAAGAGACCCAGATTATAGTTTTCAGGAAAGACAGACGACGGTAGTGTATTCCACTCCTTAGCAGTTCGCATTATAAAGTTAGAACTGAAACGTTTTGTGCGAATAGAAGGTATACTAATGAGGTAAGGATGGTACCGAGCCGTACAAATAAAATTAAAAGCCCGTATTCTAGAACTATGCTCAAGCGTGAATCGAGATAGCATAGATTTGATGACAGTTTACATTGATATCTGTCAATTAAACTATGCACGAGCACAGATAAAATAATACTATGCTTGAGTATTGTTCTGAAACTGAGTTGAGTTCACGAAATGTCTATAATGAGATCTATAATTTTTAAGTTTTTGATACGATTTCTAATAGTTTCTAAGAACAAAAAAAAATATCTTAGTTGTCTTCGTAAGCTTTTTATCTAGTGAAATCATAAATTCAATAAACTATTTCAATTAAATCACTCGATAAAAAAAAAACAAAGATACTACCTTTTTAAAATTGAAATCCTCTTTTAGACCTACTTCTTACACGTTTTAGTTTTTTGTAATATTTGGTAACTTATTAATTATTAATTGATTTAGTGCATTCATCAACAAAATTTGACTAAACTTTAAAGGGCATTTGTATATAAATTTGATGAACACAAAAACACGATAACAAAGCGTGCGCTCGCCTACTTCACCTCATACTAAATATTTCGTTGAAACTTTAGCGCCTTAATATTCTCCATAAGAGTGGAACTTTGAAATACACTAAAAAAAAAAAAAAAACTACTTGATCATCATCATCATCAGACGGTAGAGCCCATATAATGCAATGGACGGATAAGCTATAATAACCATGCTTGGCAGGCGGGTTGGTGATCGCAATACTGATGCGAATACCAAGGTGGATGCTGCTGCCCACCCCCTGGTGTAATCCCTTAGTCGGCTTGTACGACATCCACGGGAGGAGACGGAGGGTTCTATTCTTAGGCCGGAAACACCACGGCTTCGTACATAAGTTGTTGTAATTCTATGATTTCAGCCTCTCTAGTTGCGCCATGAGGTCTTTGTCGGCATCGGTGGTCGAAGCTCCGATTTTGTTGCGCGCCACGGACGGAGCGTTCGACATCTGGAAAACAAAAACATAACATTATCAACTCAACATACAAGTCACTACATAGACCTGACCCCACACTAGGATCCCATGCGTGAGTATCATGAACTACGAGTACCATGACACCACAACACCCAGATCCGGAACAAATATTTGTAGATCATGCAAACATTTGTCACGAAAACAGAATCGAATCCGCACCTCTTGCGTTTCAGCCGGCTACTCGCCCGCCGCGCCAGAGGAATCATATTTATTGAAATCATGCAATAGAATCTGTGAAGTATCGGCGATCGATATATTAGATTTATTAGAAGCAATGACAAGGTATCAGATAAAGAATCTATAGAAAAATTTGAAATTGTGGTCGATAAAGTCAGCGATTTAGATCTCAACTGTGTTATTGTTGTAGATTTTAACATAAAGATAATTTGTACAGTTGTATTGGTGGAGAACTTGTACAGTTCGAATACAAAATTAACTGATGTGCACAAAGCACAAAGCCCATAATTTTGAGGAATCTGTTTGACTTCCCGACACTAACTACGGTTTCTAGTTCCACTAGGTCTAGATCACCTTTACACAAATTTAGTAAATGGGTCTATTTCTGTGGCTGCTTGGTGACCAACATAAGTGATCATTTGGCAGTTAGGGCGGTATTTTTGTGTCCCCGGTTACAGCCAACTGCGAAGTTTGCGTACATTAGGAAATTTAACGCAAAAAATGCAAACTTTGTAGGATCTTTAGATATCATTGACATGATATCATGATGATTGGCATGAACTACTATCTAAGTACAGCCAGACTACTGACAAGTTTACCTCAACTGTTAATATAATTAAAAATAAAGTTTACATCTGCTATCCCTTAAAATGTTTATAGATATAAACCTGAGTTTGCATGGGTTACTCAGGATTTAAAGGACTATAAACTATTATTATTTGAGATTACTAACATTAGTAAATTAAAAACAAACAATGAATCTTAGCTGACATGAATTGTTACTTCGTTTCGTTTCGTTTCGTTTCGTATGAGGTAGTGCTGGCCTCTGGTGTCGGAGTTTGTCAAGACGCCCGAGTTCCTCTGACATGGCTTATCGACTGCTATTAATCAATAACAGCCGGGACCGACAGCTTAACGTGCCCTCCGAAGCACAGAGCGATGGAAATCCGCACATAACATAGAAACGTCATTGGTGCGGAGCCTAGGATCGAACCCGGTCGGTAACATTGTTACTAAGACTTTATAATAAATGGGACTAAGCAGGACTACTTTACAAATAGTAAAAAAACAAAATTAATACCACAAAAGCAATGTGGAACATAGTAAATAGGGAAAGAGGTAAACATAATACGTCTCGCCTAGATTTTACAGATGTAATCACCAACTCTGATGGTAGCAAATTTGCGAATAAGAGAGTTCTGTTAGACACTATGAATTGTAGACTACTGCCGTGCATCGCGCGCTTCTCATGGCGCGCGCTCCCGCGGACCGCTCGCTAAGGCTTCGGCAGTTCACATCAGAGGAGGTATACGTTATAGTGACAAAGCGGATGACCCCAAAGATATCAAAGGACGTCTATGGCTTGTCGATGAAACTGCTGCGTCCCGCGGTACTCGTCCTGGCCCATACTAGCCCACGCGTACAATAGCTGTATCCAGGAAAGTACTTGCCCGACCCCATTAAAGCAGTTGTTCAAAGGCAAAGGCAAGCGAAGCGAGATGGATGATAACTACCGGCCTGTGTCAATAACCCCAGAACTAGCAAAAATATTCGAAAATGGCATATGCTCTCGACTCACAGCATTCTTAACGTCAACCAACGCACTCACTGAACGCGTACCGCGAGGGACGTTCTACCACATCGATGACACGCGAAGTAGTCAGGCTCGTAGTTGCCGCCCGCGTATGGAGGCAACACGTCGCAGTGAAATGCTGCGGCTTATCTGAAGCTTTTGACGTCGCCGAACATAACATACTTGCAGTTAAACTGCAACACTAAGGAATCGATGGCCCAGCGTACGCTCTGCTGGCGGACCTCATCCCGAACAGGACTCAGGTCGTACTGGGCGTCGGTATCACATGCGACCCATTGCAGTTGCAGATGGGTGTAGCTCAAGGATCCTCGGTGTCAACATCCTGTTTTCGCTGCTATTAAACGATCTACCAGAAACAGTCTCCACAGCCGAGATCCTCATGTACGATGACGAAGTCACCGCACCATCAATTGAAGCTCCTGAAAACCGCCTGAATCATGCGGCGTCTCAGCCTTCGGAGTGGTTTAGAATAAATGGCTTCGCTCTTAACTTAGAGAAAACACATTTTATCCATTTTCGCCTTACAGATAGTGCGGCGCGACCCCTGTCTGTGACCGTGGATGGCAAAGTTATCGGTCAGGTCGAGAACACCGCCTTCCTCAGTTTCCAGATCGACAGAGGACTGCAATAGGCAGAACATATTAATGTGATGTGCGGAAGGCTAGGGAGTGCGTGCTACGAACTAAGCCGGGTGGCACGAGTAGTATCCGTTGACGTGGTCCGTGCTTGTTACTTCGCCACGCTGCACTCGCTACAGCAGTACGGCACCGAGCTGTGGTCGCACGCTGCCGATTGGGAGCGTGTGTTCCGGATGCAGAAAAGGGCCGTACGGGCTGCGATCAGCGTACGGGCGATTGTGCGGATACGGAGTGACGAAACAGTGAGACCGCACTTCAAAGAACTAGGTATTCTTATGCTGCCGTGTATTGCCATCTCACAAGTGGCACTATATGTGAAGAAAAACCTAAGTTCTCACGCGACTCACGGAGATTTCGCTCATCAGACTCGTAACCAGCGCAAACTCGTGTCGTTGCCGCGGACTCTTGGGCTCGAGATTAACTCATATTATGGGCCCAGCAGTGTACAATAAGCTGCCAGAGTCCATCAAAGATGCACCAAACTGCACTGTTTTCAAAACCAGACTGAATCGCTGGCTTATCGACAACCCTATTTATAATACGATGACTTCATACAGTCATAAAATAATTATTTCAATTTGTGTTTAGTGTTATTTATTGGTATTTGTAACTATAATATGCTGTATCTACTATTGTATTGTGTTATATTATATTTTTGACGTTTAAGATAAGTTATGAATAAATGACTATAAATAAATACAGGGAGATTTGCCATAATCACCACTTCACAGGCGTATTGTTATTGAGTACTCAGATGGATGCTGCTGTCCATCTGTTGGTGGAATCTCTAATGATGCTGTGCAGAATCAAGGGTGCAAGCCAGATAAAAGAGCCGAAAGGCGAGGACGCGACTTTTGAAACTATACAGACGAGACGGGATGGAGATATTTCTGTTGCAATGGTTTATCTATTCCAATTCCCCCGCTGCGCCCGCGACCCGTCTCATCAGCATGAGGCTGTCAAGAGTCAAATAGGCTTCTCTTAAACGTATTTTTAGCAAAATCTACACAGTTTATGACAACAACAAAACATATCGTATTTCCAAGGGCATGATAGAGCCCAAAACACGCTTCCAATAAATTGTCTCGACACAAACCATGCGCAACAATGCGCTTGCAACGTAAATATCTATATTACCTATCAACGTACATTGACCAAATTAATAAGAGTTACAAATAATATTATTTTAGAGGGTATAGTAAATTTATATTTACGCAGCAAAATACTGTTTTTCGTGATTTTCGTTAATTTTTCGTTGCACGAGCGCTATTCTGTCACTTTCTAGCTTACCTGAACTTTACTGAGTTAGATTGACGACCTCTGTGGCGCGGCGGGCGAAGCTCGGCCTGCGACGCAGAAGGTTGCGGGTTCGATTCCCGCACTCTGAACAAATATTTGTGCGATCGCAGATATTTGTTTAGGGTGTTCTGGGTATTTTCTATGTATAATAAAAAATATCTATCTATGTAATATATTGTATTAAGTATATCAGTTATCTAGTACCCATAACACAAGCTCTGCTTAGCTTGGGCCTAGATAATGTTGTGTGAACTGTCCAGAATTATTTATTTATTTATTTAGATAGGACGGAATTGGCTGTTGTCTACGATATTCTATAGATTTTGTATAAAAGTACATTAAAGAGGTGCAGTCTTCAGCTCGTCCTCGTCTTCCGTCTCTGTCTGGCTTGCCCCTACGCCATGCTCAAATTATCGCGCGCCCTCTCTAACAGACTAAGGGACCGCGATACTTTAAGCGCTGTTCAAAGGACAATGTTGCAAAGAGTTTTGCGATTAAACTTTACCTTTCCACTGATTTCAATGCCGATCTCATCAAGCACTTTGTTGATGACACCCTCAGTCTCCTCTTCCTCGTCAGATTCACCCATAATGTCATCCAGTGTGTCTGAAACTATTGAGAGTACACCGTCATTCCAAATAGTACACAAAAAGAAGCTTTTACAAATTGTATTAACATTGTAATGTAATGTAATCAGTATTATGGGATCTCTTACTGGGTATCAATACAATAATATATAATATCTGGCAACAATAACAGCCATACAATATTCAAAATCATAATATGTTTTTTTGTTAAAAACATCTTTTTCAAAACAAGCTTTTCCGAAATTACTGATCAAAATGACCCAAACACGGCCAGTCTACCATCGAGTATCCATCGAGGAGTTACATTGTCCGCCTTCCGTCTCCATCACCAGATCATCTCGCTGTCACCAGAAGTAAAGGTGTATGCAAAATTTCAACAAAATTGGTTCAGTGTAAATGGTACAAAATTCAGTTGCAAGATTTGTCCCAAACATACTAAAAAGGCAAATTAAATAAAAGCTCTTAAAAAAACTGACAAGTGCGACCTTTGCTCATCATCATCATCATGAACAGCCTTTAGACTTCCACTACTGGACGAGGCATCCCCCATAGAATGCAATAAGGAAGGATTATGATTATGGAAGGATTTGCCATAATCACCATGCTTCGATAGCGGACTCGTGATCGCAGTATTGGTGTTGTGTACCTACTCAGGTGCATGCTGCGGCCCATCACCTGGTGTTACCCTAAGTCAGTCACGGAAGGAGATGGAGGTCTATTCTTAGGCCGGCCGGACGTGCCACAGCAAAGCATGGTGTTCTCAGCACCACAAAATTATTTTCGTGAGAGCTAATAGTATACTTATTACTTACTCATTTCATCGGTCATATCCATCTTCGTACTAGCCTGCTTGAACGCCTCCATATCCTTGGCTATTTGGTGTGGGTTCATGACTTTGTTCATGTTTCCCATGGTCTTGGCGGTCGTGCCCATCGCGGCCGCTATCGCTATATTGGCTCCCATTGCCTTATTGTGAATTTGAACACTGGCTATCTGAAAATAAAGTTCATTATTCTAAGTTAGATGAGTACTTAGACAAATTTATTGTTTTATTATAGGTATACAGGGCTATGTTCACATTGAGAAACAATGCCCATTGGGGTTGTCTACTATACCTTCCTAATTATTATCCATTCACCACAAAGTTAGGTACCCCAAGCTGGTCACTGACCTAACGAAGAATGACCATGAAAATACAGGTGTCTAAAGTAAAGGTAGTACATAGAAGAAACTTAAAAAAAATGGAGGCCATTTATTGGAACATCTACATACAACTCTAGTAGAATGTAGGACGATAGGACTTACCTTGCTGTTGGCAGAATAGATTCTGTTCTTCTGTGCCCTCAGTTGGACTAACTGTTTGGCTAGTATTTTGCATCCTTCATTGTTGCCCTCTTTTGCCATCTTTTTAATTTCCATCTCCTGAAATAAGAGTTATAGGGTTTCAATCTAGTAGTAGTGACCATGAACCAGATGATGCAGTGTAGGACGGCCCTCCACTTGATGGATCATTGGTCATGATGGGTGTTGAAAGTTAGTGGATGTGGCTTAAGATTATTTATCGAGGCTTTGTATATGGAGACCAAGTCCAGCAGTGGATGTCTATCGCCTCCTGTTGATGAACTAATGGGGCACACACAATGAGTCATAGAAGTAAACAAAAGTAAGTACTTGTGCAATCAAATTAATTCATTGTTTAGGTATTTTTACACGTTTCTAGAACTGGTTTAAACATTAATTTATTCAAAATTCTACGACTTTAGTTAGATCAGGTTTCAATGAATGAATATCTTGAAAATAATAATGAAACAGTGACAAATCTTACGAGTTTCTTTTCTTCCCGTTCCAAAGCTGCCTTGTCTCGATCCAGGTCTCTACCAGCTTTACGGAGCTCACGATCATTTTGTCTTTGTTGTTCTGAAGAAAATAAAGTTCTTTGTTGAAGTAAAACACTAAAATATAGGCATGAATCCTGTCGTTGTGTGAATGTTTTCGGATGATTATTTTAACGCATTGGTATAGTACCTTTAACTGTTGGTTCGCTTCTGAAGAAATTCATTATGACTATGCAACGCACTTCATTCAACGTTTTTGCCTAAATTTAACCACTTTTAGACTGAATTTTAACTCATCAAAATTATAGCGAAAAATGTATTTTCTTTCAGACAGCCACAGACTGTAGACAAACAGAAAACAGTGTACTACGTACATTATCCCTTTGTATTTTTTTTTCTCTATGGTTGTGTTGTGGACTTTTGGTCTTGGTACCGTATTTATTCTTCCATGTACCATGTACTCTCGGTACTATACTTATAAATCTGTGGTATGTATGACTGTCTCGATGTTCGCCGAACACAATGTTCCGAGATGGACAAAATTGGAACTAAAGCAAAATTACACTATAAAAAAAACTTAGACTGTTTTAAATGACTTGTGAAAAATAGGGGAGTAATAAATGCTTAAGTAATCTCCCCTTTTTTTGGTAATTTCCTAATGACGATAGCTAAATGCTCCACTAGCGGCGCTGTCAACCACAGAACAGCTCTACCTAATATTATAGGCTGTCAATAAGGGGTTTTCACGGCCGTTCACTTGGTGCTTGAACCCTTGAAAATAGATGGCGCCAGCTCTGTACTTAACTGTCAAAATAAAGTGTAATGTCAAAGTCAACAACGTAGTGCTTTTTATTTTTTTGTTACTATCACACAAAAGCACAGGCAATGCATTTGTTAATTTTGACACCACATTTGAGACAGCGCCATCTGTCGAGCCAGATCGAACTATTTTTTTTATTCATAAATGAAAAGCCCTCGTTGAACATATCAGTTATATATCTTCATGGATGGACTCATGGACCTACTACCCAAAGGTGTACTAATATTTATTCTGTTGCTGTACTATTATGTATTCTGTAGCTTGAGTCAAAAGCACGGAAACACCTAGGAAGATGAAGCACAGATTTATAAGTATAGTACTCACGGAAGAATAAATACTATAGCTCGTTCACCGTAAGATGGCACCTGCCCTGGTTATCGTGCAATGCCAACCAAGGCAGGTGCCATCTTACGGTGAACGATCTGTATATTAGGTAATGTATTTCTTCTTCCATGGTCAAAAGGTATATAAGCGAGGAGACGGTCAAGCGGCAAGCACGTTCACCGTTAGATGGCACGAAAACTAAAGTATGGTTGCATTAAATAATTATAGTAGTACTTCCACGGACTAACACTTTCTCAGCAAAGCTCTACTACTAATAAAACGTCTTATATGTTTGACGATGATGATGATATTATTATGACTGACTCGCAAGTTGTAAAACTGTATATTAGGTTTACCTCCATGAAATTGTCAAAATATCAATTTGGTACCTAATCATGTTATTCGCCCATGCTTTGTAAAATTCGGCTGGAATAACAAACTCTTCAAAGGCATGCTGCCTCTCAAATATTGCTATACCTACGAACTAAGTACGAGTACCATGGCTAGAACAAATATTTGCAGACCATGCAAACATTTGTCCCGCAGCGAGAATCAAATCCACACCTCTCACATCTCAGCTGGCTACTCGCCCGCCGCACCACGAAGATCTTCGTACCTACATAACAAAGTCAAGCTCTCCAAGACCTTTGGTTTCCATTATACTTTGAGTCTCGTGTGTATAAGGATTTATTTCATAATTTACTACGGTCGTAGAGCATTGCGGCCTCCGTACCGGAGACTACGGTACGTGCTACGAGATCGTAAATCTGTAGCGCCTCGTAATCTGTGACGACCTCTGTAGCGCGTCAGGCGAGTAGCCGGCTAAAATGCAAAGGTTGGCGGTCGTTCCCCGCTGCCGGACAAATGTGTGTATGATCTGTAAATATTTGTTCCGGGTCTGGCTGTTATGGTACCATGGTACTCGTAGTTTCTGATACCCACGACACAGGGAATCCTAGTGAGGGCTATTTATGTGACTGTTGGGTGTTATGTTATGTAAATAGATCGTAGCTAAAAACGTAGCATGGTCGTAGAGGAACCCTCCATGATCTTTGGTAGAGAAAATAATAAATCAGTTTTTCACATATATTGTATTGTAAAATCGAAAACCATTCCTAATGCTAAAGTCGCTTCATTCATTATACTTTGAGTCTCGTATGTTATATGGATTAATTTCAAAATTATTGTCTAGTTTTGCTACGGTACGTTGGTTCTACGAGATCATAGAATAGATCGTAGCTAAAAACGTAGCATGGTCGTATAGCTGGACCCTCCATGATGTTTGGTAGAGAAAATAATAAATCAGTTTTTCACAATATATTGTTTTATTTTCGAGATTAAAATCGAAAACAATTCCTAATGCTAAAGTCACTTCATTCTTATTAAAATTTCGCTTTTGGACGAACTTAAAACTTATCTAAAGATTAGGCACACATTTTACTATAGGTCCTTCCATAATGCTTTACCTACAAACAAATGTTTACCTAACAAAATCAAATTGTTGCTTTTTGTCGACATTTTTAGTTAGCATTTACAAATATTCCTGTTTGACTAAATGTTTATATATTTCATATTACGTTTAATACATTTAATCAAAACTTTCTACGACAAAACGGTCTTAAAATAAAAAACAAACAAGACGAGACCAACACAAAATTTCAATAAATAGCGGATTAAGTACTAACGTCATCTTATTTAGTAAGTAGATAGGTATGTAAATGATAAATTGGTTCAACCTACCTACCCAAAGTAGATAGCACCATTGATGTTACGATGGGACTTGAATGATCAATGAATTTATGATTCACAAAAATAATATAACTAAACTTTAGCTAACAACGAATATACAGAACACAAGCATCATGATTTAACTCGTAAAATTGTTTATTATTATTAGTATAAAGTAAGTGGATAAGAGATTCACCAAGACCATTTCGGTGTATACAGATTGAATGCCCACCTATCAGGTAAAGCTATGTGTGAGAAGTTCTTAAACACACTTTCTGACCAATCGAAAGGCTTCACGGCATCTTTGTTCAGCAGCTCTAGTTTCTCCTCCTCTGCCTCCTCTTGCTGTTGTTGGAGCAAGTCTCTGATCTCGAGCCCGTTGATGTCTGGCTTATCGTTGAACTGCTGGGTGTAAATGGGCGCTACGTTTCCTTTATTCAGCTGCACTGTGATATTGGCCTGGATCTCGGTGTATGGTGGTCCGGCGACGGCAACGAATTCTAGGGCGGATGAGTTCAGGGTTCCTGTTCATGGAAAAAAACAGTCATAAGTTTTTTGGAATTATGGTTATCCAGAATTGATAACTAATTAATTGTAAGAAGAATTTTATTAAAAAGCCCCTACGCAATGAAACGGCTGAACAGATTTTGATAAAACATGTCTAAGAACCATCGCTCGAAAACCTGCTTTTAAATAAAAAAACGCTTTCAAATCGGATCACCCATTTAAGAGCTACGGTGACACAGACAGACAGATAGACACACACATAGCGATCAAACTTATAACAATCCTCTTTTTGCGTCGGGTGTTAAAAATACACAAAAGAGAAATAAGGTACTGAACTATCTAACACAAAAAAAACAAGTGTGAAATGTAGACGATCTCCAATGGATTATTCCACATTAAAAATATATGTGCTCATACTAAACGGTTGAGGAACACATTGTGGAAAAAACAGGGACAAGCCTGCTTTTAAACAAAAAACCAGCCGGTGTGAAACCTAAAATTCGAAGACATGTAAGAGCATGAATGAAACCAATGAATCCTTTCTCCACACTTGTTCTTTCACCATCGTTTTACGGCCACTATACCTCATGCAGTAGCCAGTGGGGCCACAAAAGACCAACGAACTAGAAGTGACCTATAGTGACAAAGCTGCCATAGCATTTGTAACTAAAGTTCAACGACCTTTGTGGCGCGGCAAATGTTTCCATGTCTGGGTGTTGCGGTACCATGGTAGGTAGGTAGGTACTCATAGTTTCTGATACCCAAGCAAAGGGAATCATAGTGGGGATGCAGTACTATGCATGCTACTTTGTATACTATAAAAAATGTATTAAATTGTCACAAACTTAATAGTAAAATAAATAGTTACGTACAAAATAAACAACAGGTATATATTGTTGCAAGGTGTTAAAAACAGATTGTCAGGATTGTAAAATATTAATTTTCGAAAAAAAAACGACTTCAATGCTACGGATTTTATAATGAAATTGGGAACAATCTGGAATACTTTATTTCAAATAAAAGTAGGTTCATAAATGACGGAGATACATCGAGCAACACGGAACGGAAGCCTGCAATGCTCTAAGCGGATATATGAGGTAACAAACGTACAAAAACATAGAGTCGAATTGAGAACCTTCTCCTTTTTTTGAAGTCGGTTAATTAGTTTGAAGTTGCACTTAGCTTTCACCCTGAGAAAACTTGTGTTGTAGCTAGTGAATTTGTGTTTATAAAACGCAAGTATGAAGTACCTTCATAATAGAAGCGTACAGAATGTTTCATCAGAATCAACATGCGAAAAGTACGTATATTATGTGTAAATAATATAACTCGGTCAACCAAATATAGATAAGCATTATTTTGTAGAATAAACAAGCGTGGATAACTCACCGCTGACGATCTTTGTATCAATAACACCATAAGCTTCTCTGCCGTTGTTGACGATATCCCCGCGCACGCCGAGAACAGCCCAATAACCACGCTCCGCTATCACGCTCTCCACATCACCCACGGAACTCGTCTCATTACTGGCTCGGTTCATAGCGGTCACATTGTTCTGCCTCATCAGTTTTATGATGGTATCTAGTGACGTCGCGTTTTTATAGCCGCGTTTGAAGAGGACCGCGCGCGGCGAATCTGACTCTGAGAATATTTGACCGTGAAGCTGTTCCATTTGCTTTATGTGAGTGGTTTCTGCTATATCCTGCAACAAAAAAATAAGATTGTCATCACCGATGGGCCGATTAAAGTTTTATGGTCGCAGGAAGTCGGTGTTAGAAAGTTTTAAACGGACTTTAAAAACTCAATTGAAAAATCTGGTGTTTCGTAAACGTATGATTCACTAGTGTCCACCTGCGGCTTCATTTGCGTTTTACCAGGATAAAAGGTAGCCCTCAATTCAGGTCATTATCTATCTGGGTACCAAATTTCATCAAAATCGGTGCAGCTGTTTCGGCGTGATTGAGCAACAAACATCCAAACATGGTAACATTGGCATTTATGATAATAGAGCGATTATAATTTTTTGCTAATAGAAACTGAATTAAAATTCGTAGACTTGGTACTAGATAAATAGGAGATTTATACTGTGCATTGCATCTTAGACATTTTATTAGTCATTGAGAAATGTGCGCTGACAAACTTGTAGGGATCCTTAACGCTAGATAGCATTCTCTGTCCCAGCTAGGGCTGTTAGTACAGGCAAATTAGCAAAAAGTGTGGCCCTAAGTCGAGTAGTACTGGATTCTTATGGAATCGATAGATGACACGAATAGAAGCTTATCCCAGGTTTGCACCGTTTCTGGCGCATACGGAAGGCTTTTAAATATTAGGTACAAACTTTGAAAAATTGTAACTTATGAAAAAACAAAAAAGTGTTAAGTGCAAGTTCAATTACTTATAGAGACAGTCTTAGTGCGTTATGGATTTTAATAAAAACTACGTGCATAGTGGGAAACACTGTGAATTTGTTTTTTTTAGTTTGCGGCTCGGGGGAAATTTATGTACTCGGTGCAAACTTACATAAGGTTTCTATAAGTATTATAAACAATATATTAGTTTTGCACACCTCAGCGAATTACGGAACATAGTTTTTTTTCTTTTTTTGTAAATTGTACTTCGGGGGAAACTTATGTAGTCGTGCAAATTTTATTATGGTATATACTATCAGTTTACTACATTCGCACGTAAAAAAAAACACTAATTTCGTACCGGAAGTACTTCTTAATAATAGATCTTAATAAGAAATCAACGGCGTGGGTGGGGTGCAGATTCATACCAAAATGTAGGCCGTATTCATCCCACGAATAATAAAATTGTATATTTGTCCATATTAATCGCAAAATGTAGTCCGGATTCATACCGCGCCACGGCCTTTAACAATGGATATTAGTACGGTCAGACAGAAAAATGCCTTACTATCATTTTCATATATTTTTGTTGGATGCAAATGATTAATAATTGGCGTTCGTATGTTTGTATGTTTGTCTGATGATAACTTGCGAACTGTTGATATATTCTTTATAAAACTAGTATTCTTTATACAATTTGGTAGATGGGTATATAGTATTAGTACAATTTGTGTAAGGTTATGAGCTAAATTGGTTCGGGGGTTGTAGAAGATATTGGGGCCAAAGAAAGGGTAAAAAAGTGAAACAATCATAGACGTTTCAAAACTAGTTTTAATTTTATTTTAGACTGTGTAACTTTTGGGATATAAGCAAAGAAGTAAAAATAAATAACCTCTACAGTTTTTCTAGTAATCTACTATCATCCATCGAGGAGTTCCGTTGTCCATCTTCCGTCTCCATCATCAGATCAGCTCGCTGTCACCATCATAAATAAATATTTAATAAATAAATAATGCTGGACAGTTCACACAACATTATCTAGCCCCAAACTAAGCAGAGCTTGTGTTATAGGTTATAGATAACTGATATACTTTAATACAATACATTACATAAATAGATATTTTTTATTATACATAGAAAATACCCAACGAAAACATATAACATAACATTAATAACATCCTGAATAAATATCTGCAGATAGTACAAATATTTATAAATTATACAATATGGGTAAATTCAAGAGAAATATCAATAGGGCTCTTAATGGTAGGCAGCGCGTTTGCAATACCGTGGGTGTTGTCCATAGGCGGCGGTGACTGCTTTACATCAGGCGGGCCGTCTGCTTGTTTGTCACGTTTAGGGCATGTAATATCGGAAGGTTTTCAATTCCTATACTGATTTCCGATATTAAATCTCAATATTGGCATTCCGATATTAATATCGGAATTTCGTTATTTATTTAGAAATAGCACATTTTATTTATAAATTGCACAAATTCGGTATTAGGTTGGATTAAGTGCAATAAAAAATATTTTTAAATCGTATTCTAATCGTATCTGATCACGGGAGAACTAACTAATGTCTTTGCGAGTAGATGTTACGGGCAGATATATCAATCTACCCTCTTTCTCACTCTTTTATTATGAACGATACCACTACCATCGGTTTCATTGTCACACTTCACCCCAACTCGACACACAACACTATCGGTATCCGGTCGCGTAGCAGGTACCACACTTTTTTGATTCTTACACATTTTCACCACAGGCTTCCATACTCCAGATAATTGAAAACCATCTTCTCTATTGAAATTTCTGTATTTAGTAATCTCAATTGCCTCTTGTGCCATTACAAATATTTATATAATATACGAATCTTTCCATACCTATTTCTGCCGCAAAGCAGTAGTGCTCACATTGCTGTGTTCCGGTTTGAAGGGTATGGGTGCCGGTAAAATTACTGTAACATGAGACTTTTCATCTTTATGTCTCAGGGTGGCGGGCGCAGTGCAATGTCACATAGGGTGCGTCCTAGGAGGGCGTGACCTATGTGATAATGCACTGTTCATAGGAAGAGAGTACCGCTTATCATTAGGTGGACCATCTGCTTGTTCAGTCATTCTAAGTAGTATTAAAAAAAACCTGTTATTAAGATATTGTCTAACTTTTGAAGCAAAGTGACATGGTGCGCCGTCGTTTTAAAAAGTCATGTTTCGGCGTGTTAGTAAAATGATGTCTGTGGATTATCCATTTAAATCTTCTCTTAAAAAGTTCAAGTATGACTCGCCATTTAGGCGATCTGGCAGTTGGAATGGGCCCACCATCTGTCTTAGGTTTCTGCCTCGTATGTAGAAAATAATGTCCTTGAACAACAAAGATGGGTTGTTTTACTATTGCTTATGTGCAATACAATCTTCAGACTGTCACATTTCTTTTTAGTTCCGACTTGCAGAACATTTTCAAAAACTCTTTTTTGAACTAACTTTTATTAAATTGAGTGTTTTTATGATCCTGTGCAAGAATCTGGAACAAGGTTACATGACTAATAGCTGTCACATCAGCCATGTTTTTAAGATAGGTTTGGATGAAAAAGATTATGTGACTATTTTTTTAAAAGTTCATTGAAAGTAAGAGTCCAATAGGCAAAAAAAAAAAAAAAACTTCATATTATTATTTTTATTTTAATGCAATAGTAGGTGCTATTGATGTAAATGCTATCAGACAAGGTAGCCCTAGTATTTAGCTTATTTACAACAAAAAAAACAGGCCTCTACCTCAACGAATCAAGTCACAATGGCCAAAAAAGTGTAAGAGCTCCGATTGTCTTAAAAACACATAACTCGAAAACTACTAAAAATCGCGAAATGGGGGTGATTCGGGTATCTCTGGGGGTAACCTTTCTTTGGACTTCGGCTTGACACTACTTTTTGGGACACACTGTATATTATTATTACTTTGTTGATTATTTATACCAACAATTTTATGAAATAAATAGTTGTTCCATAATAACATATTTTTTTGCTGACGCTACTTTCACTCGTTTTAGATGTAGGTATTTCTAGGTGGGATAAATACGGACTTTAAAAATGAAATGAATATTCATTGTATGAATCCGGAATAATTATTATCACTTTCAGCTCGTGGGATGATTTTCTGGGATCAATACGGATGCACCCCGCGGTCGGGGGACAGTGTTAGCAGTGTAGCGCCACAGTATATATATTAGTTTCTTAGCACCGCACTGAACTTACATATATAATACTTAAAAAATGCATGTTCCGTATATAAATACCAGTATTAAATGACTGGCGAATGTAGTACTAATCAAATGAATAAGTTTAAGTGAAATTCCAGAATTGCCTGAAATTTCCCCGAAGTAGAGCGACAATAAAACATGGAAAAAGTGACTTCCGTGTGAGGTACCCAGGTGCAAACCTCGTAATTTATTTGGCCCATTTTTCTGGTAATTCTGTCAATTTGCACCGACTACTTCAATTTCCCCCGAGCCGCAATACAGAAAAAAAGTTTTTTTTAGAAATGTTTTTCTTTCGTATGTTCCGTAAGTCGGATTAAAAAAATACTTGGTGCAAATGTAGATCATAACGGTCTTAAGTGTATGCCAAATTGCACCGACTACATCTATTTTCCCCATTAAGTTACGGGTATTATAAGGTTTTCACCCTATTTCACCCTGTTCCGGGGGGGTGAATTTGCTGAAACTTATATTAGAGGTGATTTTCAAGCCAAACAAAACAATTAGAAAAGGTTTTGTGACTACATCTAATTACTTCCACACTTTTGCTAAAAATCACCTAATTTGCCTGTACTATGTGGCTAGCAGTAGACTGATGAAGATAATGATGATTACATTAACATCTTGATCATACATCACATCCGATCATAGCGATTACAAAAAGAGCATCTTAGGGTAGCGCGTTGATGTCCTTTGAGTGTAATTTTTAACCAACGACGCAAAAATGACGGGGTGTTATAAGTTTGACGTGTCTGTGTGTGTGTGTCTGTCTGTGGCATCGTAGCTCCCGAACGGATGAAAAGATTTTGTTTTTTTTTTGTTTGAAAGGTTAATTTGTCGGGAGTGTTCTTAGCTATGTTTAATCAAAATCGGTTCAGCCGTTTCATTGCGTTGAGGGTTTTTTTTAATTTTTACAATATTAATTACTTGTTGTTCTTGTAGCAGTATTCTCGAAGACTCGTATAGGTAACCTTTCATCAGCTTTTTTTGAGCGCCGTATGCTTTAAGTACCTATTGGAGGTAGCCCGACTTCCGATCCGAAGATTGTGCGTTGGATCCCGGGATTCAGCAATGGATATGAAAAATGTATGTGCGCATAGTATACATGCTATGCGCACATACATTTTTTGTGTAATAGTTAATTTCTGTTATATTACAATATTCTTGCTTTCCCAGGTAACACAAGAATTCAAATATACTGTTTTAGATTTAAAAAAATGTTTTACAAGAATAATTGTTGATTCATCAGTTTTTTTCGGTAATATGATCACTGATAATTGTTTTTATATATACCAATTATTGTAGTTGTTAAAATATGATTATTTTCTTAATACAGAGCCAAATATTTAAATATAATATTTCCGATTCTGATTCATCTGTAGCAAATTCTGATTCATCTGGGCACAAAATATTTGAACGTAGATATCTTGGAAACTACTTAATAAAAGCAAGCCCATCAATGAAATATATGTTCTTTGGTTACCTTTTTTCATATGAACATGTGCAAAAGCGCAAAAAGTGAAAAATAAAATTGCCCAGATGAATCAGTCGAAGAATGAAATTTAGAAGAACTACCCTCTCCTCCTTCCTCCTCGAAGAACCTACCTTTTCCTCCACTGCACATGTGCAGTGGAGGAAAAGATCGCGTGAAAGCGGCTTGCCCTAGATACAATATCAAAGGCAAATGTGACATCCACCAACCCACATTGTGGTAGCTTGGTGGATTTGAAAGGCAAAGTCTATTTACTCTTGTGGAGAGCAGACCGCGAATGATTATAGTAGGAATATTATGGCATGATAGTTTACAAGCTTTATATATTAACCCTCGAGGGATAATAGTAGACTGGTCGTGTTTAGGCTCGTTTTGATCAGCACACGGTTACAATCACTAACTGTATAAAAACTTGTACTGAAAAAAAAATATTCACAAAAAACTTATTCTTATCGCTATGTTTATGACGTGGCTTAGTTGCCAATTGATTTCGACGGTATGAAACTCACTTTGAAGAAAGGCAGTCCATACGTAGCCCAGTATCCCTTCTCGAGGAGGGCGTCAGATAGGTCTGCGGAGTGCGTCAGGCCGGGCACCTGCTCGATCAGCGCCACGAGGCCCTTGGTGCGCCCGGTGCTGGCTCGGTGCACTACCGTGTGTCTTACATGCCTGGAACAGGTAACATTGAGGTCATTAAAGGTTTTGCAATGTTTAAATGGTAGATTGCTTTAAAAGAGTAAAAAATGTACGCTGAGGGCGCTATATTTTATCGGTCGCTGTTGCTTGCTCGCAATTTTATTGACTTCTGTAACACAGGTCATTGAACCTAGCTCAGTCAGGGAATTCATTAAGGCGCTATAGGGCCAACGAAAATTTTTATGTCAGGGTGTGAAGCACGCGGGGTTGCCCCGCCCACTGAGCGTGACGCAGGATGCGCCGAGTTCAATGACCCGAATTCTATCGGCGGGTAAGAGCGTTTTCACACTTTCCGATCCGATATCCTTATCGCAAGACATTTCCATACATTTTGTCGGTATCTGATATTGGAGACCGATAAAATGTATGAAAATTACGGCCGATAACGGTATCGCATCGGATAGTGTGGAAACGCTCTAAGGCGTCTTGCTATTATTTTCGCACATACGGTCATCAAGTAGTACAGTATGCGCACAAAAAATAATAAGTTTTAGTGCTAGTAATAAATAAATAATAAAGAATGTTTACGTAAGTTTTTTTATTATTTCTGTTGGATATTTGGATAATTACATTACCCATAAAAATGGATCGTTAGGAAGGTATCTAATTGTGGCAGAAAATCAGATGTTCCATAAACAAAATAAGTACCTCATGATTCGATCCTAAGAAATTACCTCTCCGTCTCCTCCAGTGGATGTGTGCAGTGGTCTGTCCGACCTAAGACTAGGCCCTCCGTCTCTTTCTGAGGAAGAGTGCAGAGGTGTGTGTCCGGCCTAAGAAATTACCTCTCCGTCTACTCCAGTGGATGTGTGCAGTGGTCTGTCCGACCTAAGAGTAGGCCCTCCGTCTCTTTCTGAGGAAGAGTGCAGAGGAGTGTGTCTGGCCTAAAAAATTACCTCTCCGTCTCCTCCAGTGGATGTTTACAGTGGTCTGTCCGAACAAAGAGTAGCCCCTCCGTCTCTTCCCGTGGAAGAGTGTCGTGGTGTGTCCAGCCTAAGAAATTACCTCTCCGTCTCCTCCAGTGGATGTGTGCAGTGGTCTGTCCGACCTAACAGTATACCCCCCGTCTCTTCCCGTGGAAGAGTGTCGTGGTGTGTGTCTGGCCTAAAAAATTACCTCTCCGTCTCCTCCAGTGGATGTTTACAGTGGTCTGTCCGAACAAAGAGTAGCACCTACGTCTCTTCCTGTGAAAGAATGCCGTGATGTGTTTCCGGCCTCAGAAAATACTTCTCCATCTCCTCACGTGGATGTGTGAAGTGGTATGTCCGGCCTAAGAGTAACCCTCCGTTTTTTCCTGTGCTGTTGAGTGCTGTGGTGTTTGTCGGGCCTAAGAAGATACCTGTGCGTCACCTCACGTGGATGTGTGCAGTGGTCTGTCTGGCCTACGAGTAGACTCTCCATTAGTTCCCGTGGAAGAGTGCCGTGATGTGTGTCCGCCCTAAGAAAATACCTGTCCGTCTCCTCAAGTGGATGTGTGAAGTGGTATCTCCGGCCTAAAAGTAACCCTCCGTTTTTTCCTATGGAAGAGTGCTGTGGTGTTTGTCCGGCCTAAGAAAATACCTGTGCGTCACCTCACGTGGATGTGTACAGTGGTCTGTCTGGCCTAAGGGAAGACTCTCCGTGTATTTCCATGAAAGAGTGCCGAGGTGTGTGTCCGGCCTAAGAAAATACCTGTCCGTCACCTCACGTGGATGTGTACAGTGGTCTGTCTGGCCTAAGGGAAGACCCTTCGTGTCTTCCCGTGGAAGAGTGTTGTGGTGTGTGTCCGACCTAAGAAAATACCTGTGCGTCACCTCACGTGGATGTGTGCAGTGGTCTGTCTGGCCTAAGAGTAGACCCTCCGTCTGTTCCCGTGGAATAGTGCCGTGATGTGTGTCCGGCCTAAGAAAATACCTGTCCGTCTCCTTCCGTGGATGCATTGAGCATCACATCAATCTACAAATTCTACCTATATCATTCTATAATTTGAAATGTAATAACTACTCATTTTGATTTCTAGCACCGAAAATGTATGGTAGTAAATGTGTTACTACCGTACATAACATACATACCATACCACCATCCAAAGGGCGTCGACAATTTTGGCATAGTCGTCAGCCACCATTTAGTTTTATTTTTAAGTAAGAGGCGCACTTTAAAAAAATTACATTTTGCTAGAGGATACGGGTCATTCGCAAAACATCCACTTCTCATAATGTACACCGCACTTTTCTAACTATTTTTTTTTTCAAAAAAGCTGGGTATTGGTTACTGGCTCACTGACTCATTGACATCGTTATTCTCCTAGAAGGAGTCGTTTTAGTGATGGGTCATGTTCTAGGAAAGTGTTAAGTTTTTTAATCAGACTCGGGAAAAAATCTGTCATTTAAAAAATCCAAGCTGACCAAAACCGTTCTTCGAAATGGTGACCGATCGGATCCGTTCAAACGACGCATCCTACTGGATGCATTTTGGGATAGATTAAATAAAAAAACAAAAAAATTGATTGCTGCTCTAAAATGGGTTTTTTAAGCAGACTTGTCCGACTAGACTTTGGTGAATTAAAGTTTTTTACCAAAGTTATCACTCGAAAATTTGGTTTATATAGAAAAGTTGTAAGCATCTTGGTGTATATAGAGTGCAAAATCACAACTTTTTTAAAAACCATGATGGCGCATGGCGGATTGTTTGGTGGTCATTTTGTAGAATCGTAAAGTTTTCAATTTTCAAATTGAAAAAAGAGACTGCGGGCAACACCGGAGCTTGATGACTAGTAAAGGGCTATCGTGTGGGAGAACAAGTGGTGTTGCCTGGTGGAAATTTCAACTTTTTTACTTTTCGTTACTTTTTACTTGTATTTATATTTTACTTTTAAAACCAAGAAGTAAAAATGTAATCAAATGAAAAAAGTAAAAAGTCTAAAATATAAAAAAGCAGAGCAGAGCTTGTGTTATGTGTACTAGATAACTGATATACTTAATACAATATATTACATAGATAGATATTTTTTATTATACATAAAAAATACCCAGAACACCCTAAGCAAATATCTGCGATCGCACATAAAATAAATTATTCTATTTAGTCTTCTTCTGCCTGTGCCCAAAGATATGATGACTAAAATATTCTCTAACAAGAAAATATGCTATTTCGTCTTCTTCTGCCTGTGCCCAAAGATATGATGACTAAAATATTCTTCTTGAATGGAATACGTGCTAACACACAATTTACAATAAATTTATCTGTGCCCTGAGCTACCTGAAAAATACATATGTTTATAAGGAGGCGAGGAATGTAGGTACCTATGCATCAATATGCATAGGTACCTACATTCCTCGCCTCCTTAGGGTCAGGAAACATTCTGAGTACCTTTAGATTGCTAAAGGTACTATTATCATTACAGGCAGCTCCTGTCTACTAGTGAACTCTCCAACAGTGTAGGTAGGTATCTACTCAGAATGTATCCTGACCCTACACAGAACGGATAAACTAATAAGTGAAGTATTAGTAATAACGCGACAACATGGAACGAAGGTAGGATAGTCGTATGAAAAGTTCTTTGTGGTTGTCTGTCTGCGGCCTGGCTAGAGAGTATCAAAATTTCTTAGTCTGCCTGCCAAAGAGCGTCAAGTTCACCTTTTGGGAGTGTTGGAAGCTCTAAACTTTATTTTGAAAAACACAACATTTGAATCAAGTTTCAAAAAATTGAGGTACATTTATTATTTTTCATTAGCTGTAAAATAGCCAAATAAATGCCCTTTCTCCGTAAATAACTATTATGTTGCTTAGAATTTCTAGTTATTTTTATACCGGCCTCCATATATTTTTTGGACATCTCCTTTAGTCTATTTTTAGCAAAAAAATTGAGTGTATATTTTGCGAAGTGGACGTTATGCGAAGTGGTCATATTGAGAATAAGTGCGGTTGTACATTACAAGAAGTGGACGTTTTGCGAATGAGTTGTATCCTCTAGCCATAGCACAATAACTAGTGGGTCGGTGGTGCGTGAGGTACGAGCAGCTGGCGTACAGTTTTCCTTTGCCGCTTACTCGCGTGTATGCACAAACCTCTACAAACCCCTGCAAACCCTACCAACACTACAAACCCCAACAAAATCCTACAAACCCTACAAACTCCTTCCAACGCCTACGAACCTCTATAAATCTACTTTGATTTTGACCCTTAACCTTGACCTTGGCCTGTACCTGTACCTGTACATGTACCTGTACCTGTACCTGTACCTGTACCTGTACCTGTGTCTGTACCTGTACCTGTAATTATACCTGTACCTGTACATGCTCCTGCACTAATTAATACGAATGTCATCTCTTCGTTTATCTCATTTACTCGACCATCGTTCTCGTTGGCTCGAGAAGCTACAGCAAAGTTAATTTGAAGAGAGAAAACTAACGTAATATTCGTAATCAGCACCCACAAATTACTTGAAAACGACACCCATATTAGTTTTTTTCTGATCTTACCATTTTATAGGGTTACCAGCTTACCTACTAACTTACCCACCTAACCGAAAAATTTAAGTAATATTCGTAATCAGCAACTACAAATTACTCAAAAACGACACCCATATTAGTTTTTTCTTATATTACCTTTACGCAGGGTTGCTAGGTTACTTTCCTACTCACTTACATACGTACCTGACTGCAAATTTGATGATGTATTCGCAATCAGCACCTCCAAATTTCTCGAAAACGCCACCCATATCGTTTTTTTCAGTCTCTCGATTATACAAGCACCGTTTTCCCCCAGGGTTACCAACAATATACTACTTAAATAGTCAAAGGTTATTTTTAAGGACTTCCTTCATTTTCAACAACAAACAAACCAACCACCAAGGTTAATACCACATACAATTTATTATCAAAAACTTCATTTTTTTATATACATTTGGGGAAAACCTCGGAAATTACCCTAAAAATTAGGAAAATATTTCCACCTGGCAACACCACTTGTCCTCCCACACAACAGCCCTATACAAGTCATCAAGCTCAGTGTTGCCCGCAGTCTCTTTTTTTCAATTGGAAAATTTTATTTTCCACGATTTTACAAAATGGCCACTACACCATCCGCCATCTTGGTTTTGAAAAAAGTTAGGATTTTCCTATATTCACCGAGATGCTGGCAACATTTCTGCATAAACAAAGTTTTCGAGTGTTAACTTTGGTAAAAGGCTTTAATTCACCGAAGTCTAGTCAGACAAGTCTGTTTAAAAGAGACATTTTAGAGCAGCCTTCTATTTTTTTTTGTTTGTAACATTTTTCTTTAATCTTTCCCAAAAAACAGTAGGATGCGTCGTTTGAACGGATCCGATCGGTCACCGTTTCAAAGAACTGTTTTGGTCAGGACCAAAACAGCTTGGCGACTTTTCCCCGAGTCTGATTAAAAAACTAAACACAAACCTAGAACAATGAGTCAGTGAGTCAGTCACCGTTATCCAGGTTTTTTTATATAATATAGATAGAAAAGTGCGGTGAACATTATGAAAAGTGGACGTTTTGCAAATAAGCCGTATCCTCTAGCCATTTATGTTCAGTTTTCAAAGTGCGCCACTAACTTGAAAATAAAACTAAATGGCGGCTGACGACTATGCCAAAATCGTGGACGCCCTTTGGATGGTGGTAGCCGGTAAGACATTTACTACCTACCATACATTTTCTGTCCTAGTAATCAAAATGTAGTTAACATTGAAAATCGTATCCTAATGCAATAGGTAGAATTGGTACATTGATGTGATGCTCATTGCATCCACGGGAGGAGACGTTGAGGTTTTTTTTAGGCCGGACACACACCACGGCACTTTTCCACGGGAAGAGATCGGAGGGTCTACTGTTAGGCCGGACAGGCCACTGCACAAATCCATTTGAGGAGAAAGAGAGGTATTTTCTTAGGCCGGACAAACACCACAGCCCTCTTCCATACGAAAAAACGGAGGATTGCTCTTAGGCCCGACATACCACTTCACACATCCACTTGAGGAGACGGAGAGGTATTTTCTTAGGCCGGATACACATCACGGCACTCTTTCATGGAAAAACACGGAGGGTCTTCCCTTAGGCCAGACAGACCACTGTACACATCCACGTGAGGTGACGGACAGGTATTTTCTTAGGCCGAACAAACACCACAGCACTCTTCCATAGGAAAAAACGGAGGGTTACTCTTAGGCCGCACATAACACTTCACACATCCACTTGAGGAGACGGAGAGGTATTTTCTTAGGCCGGATACACATCACGGCACTCTTTCATGGAAAGACACGGAGGGTCTTCCCTTAGGCCAGACAGACCACTGTACACATCCACGTGAGGTGACGGACAGGTATTTTCTTAGGCCAGACACACATCACGGCACTCTTTCATGGAAAGACACGGAGGGTCTTCCCTTAGGCCAGGGTCTTCACTTGAGGTGACGGAGAGGTATTTTCTAAGGTTGGACACTCATCACGGCACTCTTCCACGAGAAGACACGGAAGGTCTACTTCTTGGTCGGACACACCATTGCACACATCCACTGGAGGAGACAGAAAGGTAATTTCTTAGGCAAGATGATCTCTACTCCTACTAGGTATGTAGGTAAGGTACCCATCTAAAGTAACAATTTGAAGTCAGAGTTTATTCGCAAAAAAAATCGGATATATTTGTTTCCTAGGTTTTACTTCTACTTACGTTTGTTGGCTTTTTCATAATTATGATTTGTGAGTTGCTTGATATATTCCGTAGTGCGTTTGTTTGCTAGCAGTGCCACAGAACCAATATTAGTTTGTACTGCGGAGACGCTCCGTAGTCACGTGACCGATGGCGGGAAAATTGACACAGGTCCTACCTCGATGCGGTCTGCGACCGGTCTGAACAAGGCGAGCGCACGCTCTGATACTTATATTTGTGTTTAAAAAATTATATAAAAAATTCCCTTCTAGTTTTGCTAAATTTTGTTAATGACTTCACTAATTTAAATAAAAATTAACATGACACTAAGTGTTTCATAAGTTAAAACGTGAAAGAAGTAAGTCAAAAACATGATTTAAATTTTAAAAAGGTGGTATCTTTGTGTTTTTTTTTTATTCAGTGAAGTAATTCAAATAGTGTATTGAATTAATGATTTCACTAGATAAAATGATCAAAAATATCATATATTTTTTTCTTCATAGAAAACTATAAGAATTCTTATCAAAAACTTTCAAATTCTAGAGACATTTGAGAACCTATGGCGTCTTAAATGTCTGAACATTATTTTTATGTCAATAAACAATTTTATTATTATTATTTTTATTTACCAAACATAGTTTTTCGAATAAGTAGATGAGATACAATAATATTTGGACAGAGGCAAATCCTAGAGCTGAAAGGATTTTTAACCAAAGTTAAAATCACGTAAGTGGCTCCTAGTTCACACTTTCTACTCGATAAACGAGTTCTAGGAGCTGCCGATTTGAATGTTTTGAATGTATAAATGATGAAATTAATAGTACCTAATTAATTATTTATTTGTATTAATGATTATGATTTATAGTATGGTTATTCATAGAAACCTGACTTATAACTTGATGTTATTAATAAAAATATTGTGTTGTATTGTTACAGAAAATATAACCATCGCCCGTACTTGTAGGTCATCCACCAATGCACTGTGCACATGGCTACGGCTCGTCACGCTAAGTCTGATTACCCTTTAGGAGCATAGTTTCCACAGGACCACAGTAGAGTTTAGGAGGATAGTAAGTAGGTAGCTTACTTGTTGAGCGTGCTTTCGGTAACGACTTCATTCCTGAAACTCTTTACTCCAGTCTTCGGGGCTTGGTGCAGGTGCTCGAACCTGCTGAAGTCTACGACCAGCCACTGTTTGCTGGCGGTGCCGGAGTTGCTACTGGCGAGGATGTGGGCCCAGGAGCTCACGTTGGTGGCGAGGTGGTTAGCGGCCAACACGCGGGGACTCACTGGAATCTAATAACAAAGAGGAACCTAAAATAGTACTAAGCTTAGTATTCATTTCTGGCATTCCTAAGAAGGTAACACGCATAATGATCTATCTATATCCACTGTGAAGTAAGGAGAGCGTGACCAGAATGGTATGAACTGATGACTAATGATGAAGGAATTTCCTGGTGGAAATTTTGGTAGCAACGGACTGGACAATTGGACATTTATTTATATATCTCAGGAAAACAAACAGATTTAAACAAACTTAAAAACGACTTAATATAATTCAAAAGTAAAAAAAAAGCATGTAAAGAAAACCTACTAAGAATGTTGTTACAAAAAACAAATCGAAATTAAAACCGAATGTTTACGAAATCCCACGAAACCATCGATTTTTAGTTTTTGTTGGACTTGGACTCGGCTTAGGTACCTAATTATAATAAGCAAGAGTTTTATCTACGCTCTACAAAGTATACCTTTCTGAGTAATGTGGGTTCTGCTTTAATCTTCTGGGTTAAATATTATAACACTCTACAAAGGAAGTCGGAACAAGGAGAAATAAAACACATTGTTTCATACACCGTTATCTATTATCAAACCTTTCATTCAATACGGTCAACATTCTGTCTGCCATTTTGAGGCAAACCAAGGTAATGAGTGTCCATTCGTATTGTATCTGCGTTAGCACTTCACATGCAAATGTTTGATATGATGGATGAGTTACTTGTTATTGAAGTACTAAAAACATTTGAAGGCTGTTTTACAGGTTTCGTAAGTTTTGTGTCCTGCTTACTATTTTGTACGTTTTGTATATAAGGTCAGAGTAAACTTAAATCATAATTATAAACGAATCTAAAGACACACTAACAGGGAACATTAAAAATTGCGAAATAATCTGGGAAATGCCTCTATCTACTAGGATCTAGGATCTCGCTATCTAGGAATATCTAGAATCTATAGTTAGGTACTTTGTTGGATCATAGACACGTTAAATAGCCTATATAGTAGAGAGTCGACTACATAAACGAATAACAAGTACCAGTATGGAATCAATAAACGAATCAATCATAGAAATCAGTAGTAAGGTATCAATCGTTACGTGACTGACTGATTCACCGACTGACAACGCACAGCTTAAGCTGCAAGTCCTATAGACCTATAATTTCGAAGTATGCCTTTCTTATCTGGTACAAAAGTGAACTAATGGGGTGTTGAAGTTTGTATTGAAAAAAGTCCACGCAGACGAAGTTGCGGTCGTTCCACTAGTCTAGTATACGAAACGAGGAAATTCGTCAAAGAACCAGTCTCACCGACAATGCTCTCAGCATCGGAAAGTTGAAGTGGCAATAGGCAGGGCCAACTCAACCGCCGAGCAATGTCTCTTGAGCTGCGAATTGACAGACCGATGACATTCACAGGGAGTCGGTGGATGGAGGCGACTCAAGACCGTGCATCGGGGAATTTTATGGGGGAGGCCTATATCCAGTAGTGGATATGATGACAACTCACTTGTTCATTTATGCTGACGTCATTCCACAACTTTTCGTTATAATTCCTCAGTGTCGTGCCGGTGACAGCCATCCTGTGTTCGTTGCCCCTCACCACGTAGAACTCATCCTGGCTGGTAATGGAGCCAGGGTATCCGGAGAAGTCCACTGAAGTTCCCGGTATGATGTCTGAGCCAGCTTTAGAAGTGTAGTGGTAATTGAGTTTGTACCTCTTCAGGATGCGAGTCATTGATGAGTAACTGGGGAAAAAAATATCACTCTCAGACAGGGAGGCCTTTGATGCATGCAGTCTTATAATAACGCGTTGGTCTTATTATAGAATGCGTTAGTCAAAAAATAGGACCCAAAAAGACCTTATCTTTGTTTCGATTGAACGGTCCACGAAAACTATCTCATTTGTGCAGTGGTGTGTAGATATATATAAACCCTCCGTTTCCTCCCGTGGATGTTATAAAAGCCGACTAAAGGGATTACACAATCGGATATAGCCAGCCATTTAACCACCCAGTTTTAAGACGATTCAAAATGGTTCTTCTGACTTATGCTTTAATTTTGACTGTATACACTTACTTTCCAACAGCGTTATGCGCGATGAACATCCTCTGGGTTGCCATGCCTTCATCATCAGTTTCATTGACGATCCTCAAAAACGCGCTCGACAGATTTGGCAGCTTGTCCAAAGTGGTGTTTTCAATGGAAATGTTGAGCTTGTGCTGTAGTTCCGCCACGTCGGCTATAGAGTTCAGCCAGTAGAGGTCTGATATGTCGGTGTCGTACTCGTTAGTGCTGCGCTCCACTCCGTGCTTCCACCCGGTGTAGATGCCGTTGATTTGAGTGTAGTACAAGGATACCTGAACAAAATAATGAATAAATTTACTCAGGTAATCCAACAGTCGTTAAAAATTTGTTTAATTTAAATTTCAAGACTTTAAGGCCATAAGTGGTTAAATAACCTTTTAATTGTTTGTGGTGAGACTCCGTAATCACACTGTGTCCACTCGTCCAAATTCTACATGTTTTTTTTACCTGCTTTTCTAAAGACTGTTTATTCCACAAAGGGCTCCACTCTTTAGATAGGTTAAAAGTACCATATTAGGTACTGTAGTAGGTATTCTTCTTGCCTTGTCTATCTACCAAGTCGAGTGAAACTTACTTGATGCCAAAAAGGATCTTCACTCGCGTGTTTGTCAGCATAGTTCTTCCAGCTCTCAACAGACATGTCCAACGCATCTTTCAACTTGTTGCATTGCTTTGCAAAAGGCGTCCCTTCACATTTATCTCGGATCGTGTTCTCCAAATGTGTGTGGATGAGGTACCAAGTGAGAGCACCCTCCACAACTCCTGCCGCGTATGCTTGGATCTCGTCGGTGTACGTGGAATTCGTTTCAACTTCTAGGAGTGACCAGCTGTAAATAAACACATCTTTAGAATCGGCACGGCTGTTGTCTAATCGATGTCGATTACCAGTTTGCTGTTCTTTGCGCTGCGTGTTTTAGGTTTTTTATAAAAGCGGAAATATTTAAAACACGTAGCGCAATGAACAGCAAACTGGTAATCAAAATTGAACTTCAGTTTATTACAGAATAAGATGCTATACAGTGTGTCTGGAATCAGCTATTCGAACTTTACCTTTCAATAGAAAAATAACTAATATCTCGTGTAAGTTTAAGCACAGATAAAAGAATACTATACTAGTAGTTTAAGTAAATATTCTGATTAAAAAGTGCTATATAATATGATGGCTATCAAAGAAACAAAGTAAAAAATCTCTTGTTTACGAAGTTTCATAATAATTGTCGGGACCTCTTTCTCGTCCAGATTAACAAGTCTCACGTTCCTATTGGAAATGCTGATCTGTCATCACAAAAGCAGAGTCCAGCCGAGCATAACGTTCCATAAAAGCAACGTACCCCGCCGTGTCAACGTCCATTCTGAAATACGCTCGAGCCACTCCCGTAGGTATATTAGCGAGTTCGTTGCTTTGACCCCAGTACTCGATACGGTATCCGGTTTTCTCCGAGTAAAACACGGTTGCTGCGTAATTCCCATCTTCTTGTATCCTGAAAGGAAACGTAAGCCAACATAAAGTAATAAAACGGTACGCAAACGCCGAGTTTATTGGCCAAGAAAAATAATGAGATCATTATATATAATGACGCAAAATCATTTCAGACAGACTTGGAATAATAAGTAGGTACCTAAAGTAGCAAAATGCTGGTCTATTTTTGGGAGTTGTACGAAGAAAGTTTGCTATGAATTAGGTAGGTATGTATCTCACCTTTCAATTTGTCCGACAAAAAGTGCCAATATTGCCAGTATTCCAAGAATCCCCAGGATATAAGAGCTGATTTTCGTCCTCAGCCACGAGGCTCCGACCACTTTCAGTACCGTACTCATTTTCCAGGTTTTATTGGAATTGACAATAAATAAATTAAACTATAAAATGTAGAATATGTTGAGAAACTTAATAATAATGAAGTGACAGTGCGTGTAGATTATATTCTCTAGCGGAAGATTGACCATCAAAAATATGGTAAAGCCAGATGTTCACGGCTGGCCGGGGGATGCTCCGACTGGTGCCCGCAGAGTCTGCATTGGACAGATTCTGCAGTGCTGTGTAGCTTTCAAGCTTCTTATTTATTTTAACCCTGAAACAAACATTGAACATTTACCACACATGTAAGTCTATTTTCGATTGGAATGTTATTCCGATTGATATTTCTGGAGGAATGTTTATTGATCAGATCATCAGTTTTGGCGGACGTATTTGAGCCTTTCAGGATCGAGACTGTGTCAGAGAGCTACCGTAGCCTACATGTTTTCAAAATTCTTTCAAGGCTGGTCAGATCGACGTGTGACCCGAGACCTGGCTCTTATCTGGCTCAACGCATAGGTAATGCCATTCAGCGTGGCAATGCAGCCACATCTTAGGGCCGCTTCCGTCCGGTAGTGATTGGAATCAGTTATCTTTAATAGGTCCTTTGGTCTTTAGGAAGCTCAATAGTTTTATTTGTATCATTTTAATGAAATGTAATAAATAATAATTTATTGCATGAAATAGGATACAAGAAGATGAAAAATAATAATAAGACCAGCATATTTCGCCATGAGTTAGCATGCAATTTTAATAATAATGTAAGTCTCTAGTTATAGTATTTATTCTTACAATATAATTCAATAATAACTATAATGGCAACGAAACAAGGTAAAATAATAGTGAATAATAATAAGGAATCATAATATTAAATGTCACAAATGTTGTATATTCTTGTATACATTGTATTATTGTTTCTGTGTATAAAGATTAAGTATGGTCTACGTTTATTTTGATTAGAATTAAAATGAACTGCGATCATCTCGTCGATAACTGATTTCTGTTTCGTTAACCAGTTCCTAATGCAGCGCCAAATCGACGGAATTTTGGCGGATGACCTTATCACACGAGATGAGGCGGAGACGACTCATCTTGATATCGAACGAACATACAATTTTGCTTTCAATTTTAATCTGCCCAAGCATCCCAATTATGTTAAAAGCTGTGAGTCGTTATCTTCATATTCATATAAATAGCTAGATAAAAATGTCTTTAATTAGTCGGTAGTCTTTCGAAAGAATGAAATGCTGTCCATGATGCAATACTTAGTAGGAAGTTAATCAACGCAGTTATGTAGGGTATATTAATTGTCGGCACTTTATTACAAGACAACAGAGCAAATATTTAGTATAGTGCACCTTTCACTGAAGCATTAAGTGAGATTAGTGATACTGAAAAAAAAAAAATTGGCATTTCCCACTTAATATCTCGAAGAGATGGACTGCGTCACAGTATAATTTATCTTAGTACCTATATTATAAGTACCTACAACGTAGGTATTTTAATTCATTTGATAGGCATTAATGCAGAGAATATTACTGTGAATAGTCTACTTCGCTATCGACAACAAGAAAATAGAAACGCAAAGAAAATGTCCAAACGATAGCAGTAGTATAGAATAAGTTTTATTGTTAATTATATACGTACCAGCTTTAATTGCGCCCAAATCGAATTCACACGATGATTAAAACACTTGATATACCTAACTACAATGAATTAGATCCTAGTGTTGGATAAAAGGATAAACACTGCACTCAAGACTGTTTTGATATGTTTCCTAGTGAGTTCAAGTAACAACTGATGGTAAGAATCGTAGTAAGTAGTCACGTAGATAATATATTGTTATCAAAATATCAATAAGATACATTAATGTTAATAAATGTTTAAGGATTGTGTCTCATGCTGGCGTTATCTTAGGTAATTACCTGAAATAGAAATATTACTGGCGCTGCTTTTAGCTTTTACTGGCATATTTTTTATGTCTAACACAGGTTTCAGTTAGTTTCGAGACAGTTTAGGAACGGTAATGGACCGAGGGCTCTACCTTGAGGTACTCCTCTAAAAACTTAACTAAGACTCGTTCAAAGTTTTGAGTGTTCGATTCAATTTTATGTGTTCTAATAATTTTCTTACATCTTCATACCTAATTGAATGATACCGAAAGCCACACTGAAACCCGAATACAGGGGCACGGAGGTGCTAAATTGTTTGTCAATTACTTATTTGATTTATTTGCCATGACCGTGAGCTACTAGAGTCAATCACATCAGTCAAGACGCAATTAAGGTATATTTACAAGTTCTCTATTGTTAGTTGAGCATCTTCTTCCGGATACAGAAATTGCACGTTTGTTGTTTTGAAGGTTGTCTTTTAGTCTGATAAAATAAATCTGGTCAATATTTCTTTTAGTTTTGTTCAAAATTGAAGAGACCTGGGCCACTTTTTAGGGTTCATCGTCAACAAGACATAAGACCCCTTATAGTTTCTTCATGTTCGTCCGTCTGTCTGTATGTCAGCGTCATAGCTCAGTTACTCTTAGTACTAGTTTTGTTATTTTTGATTGTTACACGTATATTTGTAAACACGTTTTTTTCTCTTCTGCCCCGTTGTGTGTGCGTGCCGCCATTGAATACATCGTTTAGGAATCTGTTTGCGAAGTGCTCATTTTTGTAAGAGTCTAGTGCCCCCCAAAAAATCTGCAAATAAAGAGATAATATTTATTGAATGACCTTTGTTTTTTTTTCACCGAAAATGTTAACAATCTTTCTTATTCACAAAACATTTAGGAATGCGTATTTCATGGCACGGATCACATTCTTTTGTTACAAATGAGAAAGTACCAAATAAACATTTCACTGACTAGTTTCCGTCGAAGCGACTCGTGACCCGAGACCTGGCTCTTATCTGGCTCAACGCATTAGTATTGCCATTCAGCGTGGCAATGCAGCCAGCATCTTAGGGACGCTTCCGTCTGCTAGTGATTTGGATCAGTTGAGCTACCTTTAGATCGCTAGCAGCGGTCTTCAGGTAGCACAACTGTTTCATATGTATTTTGTACATACCTTGTATTCGTTGTATTATTCTTTCTGTAAATAAATGTATATCTAGTTGTCTGGCCTATCCGTATTAGGAATAAGTGCATTCACAATAGGATTCAAAATGCTTAAACTTATACATAAATCTAAAAAGGTAATCACGCGTGCTTAGTAGGCATTTACTCTACACGTGGAGATTCACGCATAGCAAAAGATCCTCTAGGCAGTTTTCTTAGCGTTGCAACTTCATAACATGTATAGTGAAAAGCCCGCGACTTAGTCCACGTCGAGTTTTTTTATACAAATTTCAACACCCCGCTGCCACTTGACACTTGACCACGATCTCACCTGTTGGTATTTTAACTAATGATTTACGACTTACGGTTTAAATGTGAGTTTTTTTTTTCTTTATAATCCTTGAATGACGGAACAAGCAGATGGCCCTCCTGATGTTAAGCGGTAACCTCTGCCTATGAACAGTGCATTACCTCATAGGTCACGTCCACCTAGGACGCGCCCTATGTGGCATTGCACTGCGCCCGCCACTCTGAGACATAAAGATAAAAAGTCTCATGTGCCTGTAATTTCACCGGCACCCTTACCCTTCAAACCGGAACACAGCAATGCGAGCACTACTGCTTTGCGGCAGAAATAGGTATGGTGGTAGTACGTCCCCGGACGAACTCTTTCACAAAAAAGCTCTACTACTAAATTTGATGGCATTGACATGTGTATATATGTATAGCTGAAATAAGTTTTTTGTGATAAAAATATATTTAAATACTAGCTTTTATAAAATTGGTGATCGTAACCGTGTGCGGATCGAAATGAGTCCAAACACGGCAAGTCTCTATTATCCATCGAGGAGTTCCGTTGTCCACCTTCCGTCTCCATCGTCAGATCAGCCATCATATTGTATTGTCATCAGTACTTGACAGGTATGCCAAATTTCAGCTCAATTGGTTGAGGATAACTGCTTTAAAATTCAGTTGCAAGATTCCACCCGGACAAATATATTCCACCCGGACATACATTGCAAGTCAATATAAAGCTTTGCCATATCTTTGGTAGTCAGTGAGTGAGTCATTCAGTCACACAATTATTTTATATATATTATTATATTGATGATGGTGAATCAACAAAATAATAATTTTGATGGTAAATAAAATGTATATCAAAGATGTTTCTCGGCCTATTTCAGGCTTCATTCAGTTTTCGTTTTAATAGTCCTTACCATTAGTGATAAAAAAGTATTTTCACACCACCTGCTCCACAATGTTCAGTTACATATCATGCAACCTCAACGAAAAGTAAAGCATTATCTCTTTAGGGATATAATGTTGTATGAAACTCCCTTGGGAATAAAATGATTTGAATTTGGAACGTCAAATTTGTGTGCAAACTTGTGGATAACTCGTAAGTCAAAAATGCCCATATGGTATTGTAAAGAGGTTTGTTCGAAAATCGAACTGGGCACCATAAGCAGGACTCAAAGAAAAAAAAAAGGTACTTTTACAGAAAACACACTACTGTAGTGTACTACAAAGAATGTGTAACAAAAGACGGTGTTTGGTGCAGTGATTTACAGTGAATTTTTATTGTCTCGCAAAAGGTGTGAAAAGTAGAGTATGCTCCTCTGGAATAAAACCTGCCTTCGTCTTGGGCAGCTTGACCCCTCGCTTCACTCAGTACTCTATATAACTCCCTCGGTAAGAGTCCCTCGTTACGCTCAGGGTTAAATATGCCACCCGCGACGTAAGACACTGCTTTATTCCCATAGTGCATAATCTACTATAGCAATTCTAAGACGTAACAGTTCTATAGAACAAATGGGAGTTACTGCAATTTATCAGTGTTTCACGAACACGTATGAAACGCTTATTGCTTAGGTACGATTCGCACGATACATTTGTGGATATAAATCTCGAACAATGGACAATACCGGTAGCAGTGAAGATACATACTAGGTTCTTACTTAATATTCGTTTATAAACAGTAACTAGGGTAATTTTCACTAGAAACGGGATATTTACCATGATTTTTGAGTTTCAAAAGTTATAGTAACTAGGGTACCTAGTGCTATCCAAATCGTTGTGGTTCGTTATTGTAGGGAAACCAGAGTGATGGAAATCTCAACCTCGCCGTGTGTAGTGAGGAATTAGAACTTCTTAGGTCTACAATATCGTTATTTTACAACCCCGAAATCAGACATAGGGCAAACCACAGGTACCTTACATAACACCCTCCGTAGCAAGTGGACAGATTCGCAACTGGACAGATTCTCAGGTGGACGGATTAGCAACTGGACAGGACATGTACAGTCCATAACATAACGACAACCTCCTGTACAGTCGTTTGTGTATTATTAATTTGAACCTATATCATGTAATGCATTATTTGACTAAGCTAAAATTAAAAGAATTAAAGTTTCGTCAGGTCGCAAAAAACGGGGTTAGGTGGAAAAAGGTCAAAAGTTAATGAAACTTTGGGATGTTGTTCAGTTTCATAAACTTTTGACGTTTTTCCATCTGAAACCACCTGCCGACTGACTATAGGGGCCTTTCGTCACTAGGCGCGCATTTTTCCGAGAGGTTGTACTATCAGCCATGTTGCTTATTACCAAGGAGGTGAGATGTTGGATGTTACACATCATATGCGACTACTGGAAGGCTCGCTCGTTTTTTACAAGCTTTTATTTAACTTGCAATGTAGGTATGTTTGTCTGGATGGAATCCGGGTGGAATCTTGCAACTGAATTTTAAAGTTATCCGCAACCGATTGAGCTGAAATTTGGCATACCTGTCAAGTTCCGATGACAATACAATATGATGGTGACTGCGAGCTGATTTGATGATGGAAACGGAAGGTGGACAACGGAACTCCTCGATGGATAATAGGAGACTAGCCGTGTTTACGCTCATTCTGATCAACACACGGTTACAATCACTAATTTTATAAAAGTTTGTATTGATAAATAAATTTTCCACAAAAAACTTATTTTCATATCAAATCTGTCGAGACTGCCAAATAATTATAAAAACGTTAAGTTCGTTTATCTGTTAGAATGAGGATTGGACTCCAACTCCTTGATTTCGCAACATTTAATCTAAAGCCGTGGTGTGTCCGCCCTTATGCCGCGTTCCCACGGCCCGTCTAGAGACAGGCGTCTGAAACCCGAGCATAGAATAAATAATAGTATATATGAGGACGACGCGCCGCGGGCCACTGTGGTCCCACGGCGCGCGTCTGCCCGCTAGGGAATGCAACAACGGTGTCCTAAAGAATCGGGATTTACGGTACTTAGGAACCGGGATTTGTTTTTGATAACACAGTAGAGTCGAAAATGATAGACGAGAATTAATCATAAATATACTAAAACGATGTAGGTGCGTACTCTAGGTACTTAACTAATAGAAAATGTTTTACACAATTTTGTTTGGCCAGTGGAGTCAGCACGGCGATGCCTCCTTGATCAGACCATGGTGAATGGTCTACAAACGTAAAAGCATAATAAAAAAATAATACTTACACAAAGAACAAATGGGCATGATGACAATAACAAAAAAACCAGTGACATTATATATTTCAAAATAAAAATAGGTAAGTACATTTACTTACCTATTTTTATTCTTACCATTTAATCCCTCGGGCGGCTTGACAAACTCTGACACCAGAGGCCAGCACCACCTCATACGAAACGAAACGAAACGAACCATTTAATCCCAAAACGTTTCCTTTGCTTCGCGAGGTTTTTATGATTTTTGGTAATCAGAACCCAGTCCAAGGCGTGACGTCATCGTGGTAACAAACGTGAGGCAAACGTACCGCACTGGTAATGCGGGCACACATTAAAAAATAGTTACTACCTAATAGCTTCTCGCTGAGAAAAACTTGTGCCTTCACAAGCAAACGCCATGCTATGCATGACATAATTGAGAGCCTTTTAACGCAAAATTCAAAGTTGGTATAAAAAATGCAAAATGTTGCAACTAAATGATAGTTTTATACAGAAATAAGAGAATTTTTGGCAATAGTAAACACGTAGAGATCCACCAACTTATCTGCAGAATGAAAAGTATGTAGATGATATAAAAATGTAGGTAAATGGTTCTACAGATAAGTTGGTGGATCTATAAGTACATTATAAAATAGTTTTTAAAACAGTCATCAGTCATCATGCCTATTCATAGAATATGGTCTACCCCTATATTGTACTATTATTTATTCTGTATAATGTACTCTGTGCTTAGGCTTGGGCGCACGATAAAGACATACTTGGCATGTTCTTTGGTTATTATTATAAGAAAAACACGCTAGCGAAAACGTCCACATTGTGTTAAGGTGGATGCGCACGCTAGAGGCGCGAAATTCAATTTTTTTGGTGTTTTTTGCCCATTACAGGTCATCAACACTTCTTCAGATAACGAAAGTTGAGTTCGCGACAACTAGGAGACTTAACACACATGTTTTAATTGATGGTATCTCATAAATATCATCAGTTTAGCTATGATACCCCTAAACACATTTTTCCAGTGTTTTTGTTTGTTTAGGGGTATCATAGCTAAACTGATTATATTTATTAGATACCATCAATTAAAACATATGTGTTAAGTCTCCTAGTTATCGCGAACTCAACTTTTGTTATCTGAAGAAGTGTTGATGACCTGTAATGGGCAAAAAACACCAAAAAATTTGAATCTCGCGCCGCAAACGTGAGCATTCACCTTAACACTTCAACACCTAGCTACACCCCCTTAGGGGATGAATTTAAAAATTCCTTTCATTGTGCACACCTAGACCACAAAAGGAATGTATCTTCCAAATTTCAGCTCTCTAGAGTTAAAGGTGTAGTCAGTCAGTCAGTCAGTCAGTCAGTCAGTCAGTCATGCAAAGATTCTATATACCTATATACTAGATGACCCGCTCGCGACTTCGTCCGCTTGTAGTCAGAAAACTTCCTCGGCGCGGTGTGCAGAGAACAACACCACGCCGTGAAACGACCTTTGAAACGCCACCACACACAAGTTTTTTAATTAAGGGGTCACATTATAACCTTGAGTTCCTGAAAATATTTTAATCTCAACAACGAAACCGTGAAACGACCTTTGAAACGACAACATACACAAGTTTTTCTTTTTAGGGGTCCCATTTTAACCTTGATATCCTGAAAATATTTTTTACTCAATGACTAAACCGTGAAACTAACTTTTAAATCATCTAAATACGCTGAAATCTGGCTAAAACGTTAAGTGTATTTATTTACAAAGAAAACGTTCCCATGGCTTTTTTTATTAAATTTTCAGGTACTGCTGAAACATATGTTTGCTATTTTTATTTAAGGAATCTAGCTGTGAATTTTCAAGTTTCTACTACGAAGCATTTTAGTTTTACATTAAAAGCCGTTTTGGACCCCCTACAGGGTGAATTTTCCAAAATCCTTTTTTAGTACACTCTTAAACCCAAAAAGGAATACATCTTCTAAATTTCATGTATCAAGGTCCAGCGGTTTAGGCTGTGCGTTGCAAAACGCAAAGTGTATACGTTAAAAGCCCTTTTTGGACCCCTAAGAGGGCGAATTTTCCAAATTCCTTTCTTAATCCACCTCTACACCCTAAAAGGAATACACTGTCCAAATTTCAAGTCTCAACGACCAGCGGCTTAGGCTGTGTGTTGTGAAAACTAAAGTTTTTTTTAATTTTTACGAATAAAACGTTCCCGTTCCGTTTTTCAGGAAAATTTCAGATACCGCTGAAACATGTGTTTGTGTATTTTAATGGACAAATCTCCTTGTAAAATTTCAAGGTTCTACTACTAACGGTTTCCGAAATACGGAGTATTTTTATTTTAAGTTAGAACCCCATTTTGAACCCTTTAGGATATGAATTACCAAAATTCCTGTTTTAGTACAACCCTTCACATTGATACAAATACACCCTCTAAATTTCAAGTCTCTACGACCAGCGGTTTAGGCTGTGCGTTGTCACTTGTCAGTCAGTCAGTCAGTCAGTCAGGACACTGCATTATATATATATATATATATATATATATATATATATATATATATATATATATATATATATATATATATATATTGTTAACTACTATGTTTCAGACGCAGAACAAAATGCGATAAAATTCTAAAAGAAACGAATGAACCATTATTTAGTTTGGAATTCCCGGTTCTTTAATGGACACGAAATACTACGATTTCGCGGTACTCTGGGTCCGGGATTTCCAGGGAGCATACATTACTGCCTACGACACTATCGTTCGCCACTATATAGGATTAGGTATTCAAATCGAAATATGTAGGAATACCTAGCTAGTTTTAGGTATGTAGGCGGGTGTTGTAAGTAGGTACTCGTATATAGTCTATAATAAGTAGTGTACGTACACATTAAAAAGTTTGCGATCACTTTGAAAATATTATGAAAACCTATAAATTGTATAAATTTGCTTAGATATTTGACGACCTCTGTGGCGCGGCGGGCGAAGGTTCGCCTGCGACGCCGGAGGTTGCGAGTTCGAATCCTGCCTCGGAACAAATATTTTGTGCGATCTGCAGGTATTTGTTCTGGGTAGTTTCTATGTAAAATAAATAAAATAAATAATAAAATAAAATAATTATCTTGCCCCAAGCTAAGCAGAGCTTGTGTTATGGCCATAGATAACTGATATATTACAAAGATATATATTTTTTATTATACATAAAAAATACCCAGAACACACTGAACAAATATTTGCGATCGCACAAATATTTGTTCCGAGGCGGGAATCGAACCCGCAACCTCCTGCATCGCAGACCAAGCTATGCCCACCGCGCCATAGAGGTCGTCAAAAAAAAAAAAAAAAAAAAAAATATAGGTAATGTAATAAAAAATATGTATATTTAACCCCCGACGCAAAAACGACGGGGTGTTATAAGTTTGACGTGTCTGTGTGTGTGTTCTGTGTGTGTATATGTGTGTGTGTGTGTGTGTGTGTGCGTGTGTGTGTGTGCGCGTGTGTGTGTGTGTGTGTGTATGTGTGTATCTGTGTGTGTGTCTGTGTGTGTGTCTGTTTGTGCCACAAACAGACACACACACAGACAGCCACACGTAGCTCCCGAACGGATGAACCGATTTTGATTTTTTTGATATGTAATGTATTGTATATCTAGTACCCATAACACAAGCTCTGCTTAGCTTGGGGCTAGATAATGTTGTGTGAACTTGTCCAGCATTATTATTATTTATTTATTTATATGTAGATGTTCTCTGGTGCTTGGGCAAAGTCTGGTTTCAGCTAATAAAATTCTTAAACAAATAAAATTCTTCGAAACAAAATTCATTTATTTGTCCCCAAAAAAAACATTTGCAATATTAAAGTAACGAACTAGCAAAATCAAGCGAAACAGCACATGCCTTTCGGAATAGTATAGGTACCTAGTAACCTACCAATTCTGGGATAACTGTAAGTACCTACACGGTGTACCTACCTTTCTACTCATAGTTGTATTATGTAAGTATGTAGCTTACTACATACATGCCTACCTAGCTATAGCTAGTTGTAGGCTTGTAGGTAAGTACCTACCTATAGCCAGTTCGAGGTAAGTACCTAGCTAGTTGTAGGTAGGTACTACGTAGTGAGGAATGCCCGCACTTGATGGACTGAGGAGAGTGTAAAAGGGCCATTTGCAAAAAAATTGTACCTACATTTCACAAAGTACATGTCACAAGGTTTTTTTAAATCTAAACTATCAGTAACCTCATTATTTCACTGTCAAATTTACTTAGTTTAATCATTGTTTGATCTATTTAATTGTAAACAATAACTAAATATTGAACATAAGTAATAAATAATAATAAATAAATAAATAAATAATGCTGGACAGTTCACACAACATTATCTAGCCCCAAGCTAAGCAGAGCTTGTGTTATGGGTACTAGATAACTGAAATACTTTATACAATATATTACATAGATAGATATTTTTTATTATACATAGAAAATACCCAGAACACCCTGAACAAATATCTGCGATCGCACAAATATTTGTTCAGAGGCGGGAATCGAACCCGCAACCTCCTGCGTCGCAGGCCAAGCTTCGCCCGCCGCGATTTTTGAAGTTATAATACTATTGATAACTTCAAAAAATATGCCACAAAATCTCTCCATACAAATTATGCATTTCACAGTAAGGTCATTGCAACAAAAAAATACTCTGGGGAAATTTCTAGCTAAAATATTTTTGGAAACTACATAATCTAAGCAATCTAATTTCATTTTTATGAAGACCTCTGTGGCGGGGCGGGCGAACATTTGCCTGCGACGCCGGAGGTTGCGGGTTCGATTCCCGCTGGGTTCGATTGTTCTGGGTATTTTCTATACATAATAAACTAGTGGTTCGCCCCGAACTGAGACCTCGCGAATACACGCGATTCAGGTAGGTTACCTCATTTCTTTCGATAAAATATCTATGTAAATAAATAATTAAATAATACTGGACAGTTCACACAACATTATCTAGCCCCAAGCTAAGCAGAGCTTGTGTTATGGGTACTAATAACTGATATACTTAACACAATACATCAAGTAGATACTTTTTTTTTATTATACATAGAAAATATCCAGAACACCCTGAACAAATATCTGCAGATCGCACAAATATTTGTTCCGAGGCGGGAATCGAACTCGTAAACTCCTGCGTCGCAGGCGAACCGTTGCCCGCCGCGCCACAGAGGTTGTCAATGTCCCTACGTGAGTACATCCACATAAAATGAATGTTCTTGTCGGTTCGATGAGTTAGACCTACAACGTCGTTAAAATTCTTAGAAACGGGAGGTCAACTATACTGGTTAATGTTTTATGGAGTAGGTACAAGTTTCGAAATTCTTCAATTTTAGACTTTTCCCAGTATTCGCATCATAAAAGCTACAAACATACCAAATTTCTGCGTTGTAGGATTAGTGGAAGTACCCTAGAGGTTTTGGTTTTTTACGTTTTTAGATTTACCTTAACATCTAAAAAACTTCATAAGTAAGTTACAAAATTCAAAAAAATAGTTTTGAAATGTCGAGTAGGGGACTTTCATATGACATCCCATTTGATCTGATATTCTCACTTTTTTTTTACCCCCTCTTGGACTCCAATATCTCAACAACCCCCGACCGATATAGCTCGTAACCTTACCAACAAATTGTACCAATACTATCTACCTCCCAATCAAACATGAAAATCGGATTAACGGTTCGGAAGTTATGCTCGGACTAACATACATACATACAAACAAACGCCGCTTCTTCCAAGTTGACTCAGAGAACTCGCTTCGCTCGTTCAAAAATATCTATCTATGTTATATATTGTATTAAGTATATCAGTTATCTAGTACCATTAAAACAAGCTCTGCTTAGCTTGGGGCTAGATAATGTTGTCGCCCGCGGTTTCACCTGCGTTATTCTCCTTTAGAGTAGGTTTTGATCTATCTATATACCTACCAAATTTCATCAAAACCAAGACTAATAAACATAACTACTCCGCAAGCAGCCTGCTGCTTGCCTGGTGTTGTATTGGATAAATTCCAGTATTGAGGATATCCAGTAGGTATCCGACAAGCCGACTACTCTTGCAGCAGCATGTACATATACCAGGCAAGCAGCAGACTGCAGGAGTCTTCTAGTTGCAGAATGTCTGGAATACCCTTGAAAATACTGGATTGCTGTCGCCCCCATTTCACCGGAATTCCAGATATTCTGTTGCCATATTGCTCCTGCATGCAGTCCTGCATTCAGCACACGCATTTTGGAATATTATAGGTAGGGTACCTACCAATTCTGGGCCACCTGTACACGGTGTACATACCTTTCTACTCATAGTTGTATTATGTATGTAGGTATGTAGCTTACTACATACATGCCTACCTAGCTATAGCTAGTTGTAGGCTTGTAGGTAAGTACCTACCTATAGCCAGTTCGAGGTAAGTACCTAGCTAGTTGTAGGTAGGTACTACGTAGTGTGGAATGCCCGCACTTGATGCACTGAAGAAAGTGTAAAAGGGCCATTTGCAAAAAAAGTGTACCTACATTTCACAAAGTAGGTTTTTTTTTAAATCTAAACTATCAGTAGGTAACCTCATTATTTCACTATCAACTTTACTTAGTTTAATCATTGTTTGATCCATTTAATTGTAAACAATAAGCAAATAATGAACTAAGTAGTACTTTGATAACTTCAAAAAATATGCCACAAAATCTCTTCATACAAATTGTGCATGTCACATCAAGGTCATTGCAACAAAGAAATACTCTGGGGATATTCATACTGAAATATTTTTGGAAACTACTTACATAATCTGAGCAATCTAATTTCATTTTTATGAAGACCTATGTGGCGAGGCGTACGTTCGCCTGCGACGCCGGAGGTAGCTGGTTCGATTCCCGCCTCGGAACAAATATTTGCGCGATCTGCAGATATTTGTTCAGGGTGTTCTGGGTATTTTCTATATATAATAAACTAGTGGTTCACCCCGAACTGACACCTCGCGAATACACGCGATTCAGATACCTCATTTATTTCGATAAAATATCTATGCAAATAAATAATTAATAAATAGTACTGGACAGTTCACACAACATTATCTAACCCCAAGCTAAGCAGGGCTTGTGTTATGGGTACTAGATAACTGATATACTTAATACAATACATTAAATAGATAGATATTTTTTATTATTCATAGAAAATATCCAGAACTAACTCCCTGAACAAATATCTGCACATCGCACAAATATTTGTTCCGAGGCGGGAATCGAACCCGCAACCTCCTGCGCCGCAGGCGAACCTGCGCCCGCCGCCACAGAGGTCGTCAATGTACATTAGTACGTACAGAGTACGTGAGTACATCCACATAAAATGAACGTTCTTGTCGGTTTGAAGAGTTAGACCTACAACGTCGTTCAAATTCCTAGAAACGGTAGGTCAGCAATACTGGTTATTTTTTATGGAGTACCTACAAGTTTCGAACTACATAAGTTAAAAAATTATAAAAAATAGTTTTGAAATGTTGAAGCAAGGGACTTTCATATGACATCCCATTTGATCTTATAGTCTCACTTTTTTTTTTACCCCCTCTTGGACCCCAATGTCTCAACAACCCCCCGACCGATATACCTAGCTCGTAACCTTACCAACAAATACCAATACTATCTTCCCCCCCAATCAAACATGAAGATCGGATTAACGGTTCGGAAGTTATGCTCGGACAAACATACATACATACATACAAACAAACACCGATTTTTCCAAGTTGATTCAGAGAACTCGCTTAGCTCGTTCAAAAATATCTATCTATGTAATATATTGTATTAAGTATATCAGTTATCTAGTACCTACCCATAACACAAGCTCTGCATAGCTTTGGGGCTAGATAATGTTGTGTAATTTAAACTGTCCAGCATTATTTATTTATTTATTTTATTTATAAACTAGCTGTCGCCCGCGGTTTCACCCGCGTTATTCTCCTTCTGAGTAGGTTTTGATCCATCTATATACCTTCCAAATTTCATTCAAATCTGTCCAGCAGTTTCAGCGTGAAGAAGTAACAAACGCACTACACACACACACACACACAAACTTTCACATTTATAATATTAGTGGGATTTAACATCTGCGTATCGAATCAATGGATGGAGGCGGAAAAAGTTTAAACATTTCTGTGGCATTCTATGGAGAAGCCTGTTATCCATAAATTAACATCTATCAGCTGATGATGATGAAGTAAAAAATCCTCTCATTATGAGCAAGTCCTTATGTTTCCAGTTCGTCATAAGTTCGTTACGTTCAATTTAGTTTCCATTTATTAACATATACACATTTTTTGCAAATGGCCCAGTTGGTTTTGGTTTTTTAACTAGGTACCTACCTACGTCAATGACGTATCAAGTAGATGGCCCACCTGATGTTAAGCGGTAACCTACCTCATAGGTCGCGTCCACCTAGGACGCGCCTTATGTGGCATTGCACTGTGCCCGCCACCCTGAGACATATAAAGATGAAAAATCTCATGTGTTTGTAATTCTACTAGGTACCTATATTGTATTTTGTTTTTTATATATTTACACGTTGTTTTTTTTTTTTGTTGTAAATTCACCTCCTCTCACGTTCTTTACAATCCTGTCCATCCAAAGGTTGCCTGGAAGAGATCGCTCTTAGCGATAAGGCCACCCATTAAATCACCGTGAACTAGTTTGTAAGATAATATAAGTATGTTGTTATTTTATTTTTTAAGGTGATTACAATAAAGAGTTTTCTTCTATCTATCTATCTATCTATTTCACCGGAACCTAGCCTTCAAACCGGAACACAGCAATGCGAGCACTACTGCATTGTGACAGAAACAGGTATGGAGGTAGAACCTACTTCCCCAGACGAACTCTTTCACAAAAAAACTCTAGGTAACTAGGGACCACTAGTAACTACTAGGGTGGGTGCACCAGCCGCACACCAGGCACCAGTAGTACACCATTTAAAACTTCAACCATAAATAATAAGCTTCTTTTAAATTTCCCACTACTTTTTTACTTTTACCTTTTTTTTTTGTTGTTAAAACAGAATGAGACGCCATCTGCAGAAATTATAATGATTTTTATGTAACAATCACTCGTTCATTATTGCCATATTGTAACAGGGTAAATTGGGGAGGTGGGAGGACAAACCTCGCAGATGCAGCTCCCTTAGCTCAGCGGTTTCGCTACTAAATGTTTTTTTTATTATTTTGCGATTTAAGGATGTGTGAATTAAATGGATATGAGACTTGGACTAGGTGTTTAGGCTTTAACAATTAAAACGAGTCTTTCTTCTGTAGGATTGACTTTATTCTTATCTTTTTTCTTCGACCCTAAAAAAAACTACTGAGGTCCCTTCATACAGGGGGCGACACGCACTTGTCCTGTTTGTTCATCTGAGAAGTTATTACAATTTCTGAACCCACCTCTATTTTTTTATAACAAACATAAAAACTGGGGTCCTTTCCTTAGGGACGACACGCACTTGTTCTGTGTTTATCTGAGAGATTATTACAATTTCTGACTTCACGCCTATTTTTTATAACAAAGATAGACACTGGGGTTCTTTTCCTTATGTTCATTTGGTTCTGGCGGCCATTACAATAAGCACGCGCATGAAGGTAAGTTTTTTAATCTACTTAAATCTCGGGTTGTATCTATTGTTATGAGCTCCTATTGTTTTAATTCGTTAATATAATGTGTTTACTAATGGTATTGCATACTATTTTTGAAAAATATATCTTTGTGAAGAGATAGTTTCGCTGGTAAACTACTGGTGGTCGAGCTTTTTTAAAGATAATTGTTATTTAACTTTATACAAATTTAAGGTTAAGTTAATTGATTACTTTTTTATAGGAAACACTTCGGAAACTTACATTGTTCCAATAGTTGTCCAGTGGTTTAACTCTGGTAAAATCAATACTATCAATTTGTTACAGTAGTTGACTATTTACATTTTCTTTTAAACTCATCAACCTTCCGAAAAGTTTTCTGTTGTTATTTTATAAGCGTAGTGTTTGTTGTGAAAGTATGATCTCTTAAAATTTAAAATTAATCTCTTATAGTTATAACTTTCTAAGTGCCGAGTTATTAATTATAAATGTTGATTTCGTAATAATTATTTAATATTTCATTGATGACACGTAATAAAATAAGATAATAAAAAACAATACTCGTAAAGTAGCTTCTTTTCAATAAAAACACTAGTTTTATTACCTGGTCAATCATTGGTGCAATGCATGGTTAATAACTGGTACAAACTGGTCAACCTAAGGAACATAACACCTCGCGACGCATTTTTTTAGTGTAGGTAAATATTGTAGTTCAACTAGTAGATCTTTTTTGTGAAATAGTTCGTCCGGGGAAGTACTACCATCATACCTACTTCTGCCGCATAGCAGTAGTGCTCGCATTGCTGTGTTCTGGATTGAAGGGTATGGTTGCCGGTGAAAATAGAATTTGTTAAATGTGGTTACAAAATAAATATCTTTTTATCTTTTATCTACATTACAGGCACATGAGACTTTTCATCTTTATGTCTCAAGGTGGCGGGCGCAGTGCAATGCCATATAGGGTGCGTCCTAGGTGGATGTGACCTATGTGATAATGCACTGTTCATAGGCAGAGGGTACTGATGGTCATCTGCTTGATATGTCACTGAAAGTTGTTTAAAAAAAATAGGATACAGACAGACACTTTAGTAGTAGTAGAGCTTTTTTGTGAAAGAGTTCGTCCGGGGAAGTACTGCCACCATACCTATTTCTGCCGCAAAGCAGTAGTGCTCGCATTGCTGTGTTCCGGTTTGAAGGGTAAGGGTGCCGGTGAAATTACAGGCACATGAGACTATTCATCTTTATGTCTCAGGATGGCGGGCGCAGTGCAATGCCACATAGGGCGCGTCCTAGGTGGACGTGACCAGTGAGGTAATGCACTGTTCATAGGCAGAGGTTACCGCTTAACATCAGGTGGGCCATCAGCTTGTTCCGTCATTCAAGTAGTATAAAAAAAAATTAAAAAAAAAGACACAGCTACACACCATATTCCAGAATAAAAAAGTGAAAGGCAATCAAAGGTTGAGTTGTAGGTTGTAGGTAGGTACATAAATTCTACTTCTCGCGACTACTGTATCTAGATACCTAAGTACCTACCTACCTATACCTACGCACGAACGAAGGTATTTCATTTAAAAATCTCGGAAAATATGCGTCCTAGCGAAATTACCACTAGGTATACAAAATAAAAGCTTATTAAATTTGCTAAACGTTTTACTTTGTCAAGTTTTTCGAAATCTTGAATAGTTTTCGCATTATCCGCTCTTGAAAGTCTGTAATTATAGAAAAAAAGCGGCCAAGTGCGAGTCGGACTCGCCCATGAAGGGTTCCGTAGCAGCACAGAATAAATATTAGTACAGGTAGCAGCAAGTAACATAATATAAAAGTTCTTGTAGTTCGTTATAACTTTGATCGATGTTTTAATAATAGTGTATTTTTTTAGGGTTCCGTAGCCAAATGGCAAAGAACTGAACCTTTATGGATTCATCATGTCTGTCTATCTGTTTGTCTGTTTGTCTGTTCGTCCGTATGTCACAGCCACTTTTTTCCGAAACTATAAGAACTATGTTGTTGAAACTTGGTAAGTAGATGTATTCTGTGAACCGCATTAAGATTTTCGCTTAAAAATAGAAAAACACAATAAATATTGGGGGTAGGTACTTAGAACCCCATAATTAGAACTGCAACTATTTTTTTTTTCATCTAAATTATACGTGTCTATGGATAGGACTTCAAAAATGATATTGAGGTTTTTTTTTTTCTAAACTGAATAGATTGCGCAAGGTACACTTACAAAGTGGTAAAATGTGTGAAACTTCTAAAATAAGAGAATGATAAAACTAAAAAAAATATATGATGTACATTACCATGTAAACTTATACCCAAAATTGGTTTGAACGAGATCTAGGAAGTAGTTTTTATCAGATACACTATTATTAAAACATCGATCAAAGTTACAACGAACTACAAGAACTTTTATATTATGTTACTTGCTGCTACGGAACCCTTCATGGGCGAGTCCAACTCACACTTGTCCGCTTTTTTTTATCTCTATTGAACGCGGCCTGGGTCTCATTCGTTCTTGAATGAAAGGTAAATTGCGGTTTACGACTTATGAAGTATTCAAAAAAACTTACTAGATCTCGTTCAAACCAACTTTCGGTGGAAGTTTACATGGTAAATGTACATCATATATTTTTTTTAGTTTTATCATTCTCTCTTATTTTAGAAGTAACGGGGGGGGGGGGGGGGGGACACATTTTAGCACTTTGGAAGTGTCTCTCGCGCAAACTATTCTGTTTAGAAAAAAAATATATAATTAGCCAAGCATTTTTGAAAACCTATCCATAGAAACCCCACACGTATGGGTTTGATGAAAAAATAAATGTTGAGTTTCAGAACCCCCAAAATGTATTGTTTTGTTTTCTATTTTTGTGTGAAAATCTTAATGCGGTTCAGAGAATACGCATCTACTTACCAAGTTTCCACAACATAGTTCCCATAGTTTCGGAAAAAAGTGGCTGTGACATACGGACGGACAGACAGACAGACAGACATGACGAATCCATAAGGGTTCCGTTTTTTGCCATTTGGCTACGGAACCCTAAAAAGCAGCTTCTTGGGTGGGAGGAAGACAAGAGATATCAGGCTTGACGGTAGACACCGATTTCAAGAATGACTTGTATGCCTATGTACCTGGAGGCATAGAGGGAGACCTCTTTCACTGGAGCCCCATACCTCCTCAGAGGAAGGGTCTGAAAAGACCGCTGCTGCTCTCTGGACCTCTGGCGACTTCAGAAACCACTTAGCAAATGCGACCATGCTTTTTTGAAATGCTGAAGATGTTGTGTCGCACGCATCCTGATGTAAAGGCGTGCAAAAACAGCACGTATTTGAAACCTTGTTGCTTGACGTTTTACGAGTATAAAGAATTTAACGGCAAAAAAGTTTTTTTTTCCAAAAATGGCAGACTTTCAAGATCGGATATCACGAAAACTATAAAAGATATGGAAAAAATTTACGAAGTAAAACTTGTTTCATATATTAGCCTCATAGCTAACATTAGCTTTAATTCTGTATAGAGTGATCATTAACCCAGAGCCCCCCCTCCCCCTCCCCCCGGCTCAAAGGCTTCGGTCAGGGACTTTTGATATGTTCACCTCCTAACTACGTACCTACCTAGTCCAAACAAAGTTAAGAAGTCAAAAATTGTGTTCCAAACATTTCCCACTATAAATATTTACTTATTTATTAACTTTTTTCGAAGTAGTTTTATAAAGAATGAAGAGCTCTTCACATATCTTTACATAAAATGTTATATCGGTAGCAATTGTTTAAGTCCGCAGTTTTGCAGAATCGTGCCACAGATAAAATAATACTATAACTGTGCATAGCTCCTTTGAGGTTTTGCCGCCACGCGTTTCGAAACTCGTGTTCAGTGCTGCCACCTCTGAGGCCGATCGGCCCTAAAAGCGCTTGAAAATAGCGCTAGATTCCGCTAGATTGCATAAACAAAAAATAGCGCTAGAATCCGCTAGCTTGCATGAACAAAAAAAGGCATTACGAAATAAGAAGTTTTTATTTATTTCAATACAAATTGTATTTATCTTCTAAATTCTACTATAATCTTACTACCTACATAAAAAAGGCACATTGTAAACCAACGAGCAGAAACAATTTATATTATTCGGGGAATACCCTACCCTAAACATATGGAACGGAACGGAAGCTAAACGAATTGCGGCGTTGCTGCTTACTTCCTACTTTTTGCCGAGATTGCGACATGATTACTACCAAGATTGGTCTGCCAAAAAAATGCGCTACAAGTTAATATTAAAATTTCAGCGCTAAGTGTCCCAAAAAAGCGCCAGATCTAACTCCGAAAGCGTTGAGGTGGCAGCACTGCACGTGTTGTTTGGCTGTCGGTAAACTCAATACTTCACGTCGTCGGCGCGAGTCCGTCGCGCCGTCCGCGCCTTTGAAGTTTACCGACTCTCGATGGATTCGGCGCGCCGGCACAGGCGTGCACAGTCTTGCGTGGTCCCACGGCCCGTGGTCTGTGCCGGCGGGTACAAGAGTGCGGGGAGGGAGGGCGTGGACTCATGCTGATTGGACGATGACTACCAGACATCGGCAGGCGTCTGCCGACGGGGTGGTCCCACGGCGTGTTGCCTGTGACCTTGCGTCTGTGCCTGTGTAAAAACGGGCCGTGTAATTGCACCATTAGATGCGAATCTGTCCACTTGCTACGGAGGCACATAACATAGCTACATACATATCACCCCAACAGTCACAATATAACTAGTCCTAATCGCACACTAGGATCCCCTGTGTTGTAGGTACCAGGAGCAACGACTACCATGGTACAAGAACCCAGACACGAATTACCAGATCATGCAAGCATTTATCTTGCAGTGGGAATCGAACACGCAACGTCTCGCATCTCAGACGGGTACTTGCCCCCTGCGCAACAGGCGTCGTCAAATTACTTGTTAACTGACGTTAGGCTATTATGTAGGTAACCACTTAGATATTGTTTCATAGAACAATACTGTGAGTAGTATCTTTAGGTAGTAAGTACAATGCTGGAAACTGTTGGTTTCTGCATCCGCGTAGCATTATGAACAGATCCAGAAGTGCACTTATCTTTATGAGATTCTCAAGAACTTCTGAAATAGATTTGTTTGATTGCCTTTATATATGCTAAAAGCTTTCTACCTTGTAGTGTTGCTTGAATGCACGTACCTCGCCAACATTATTTCTGACATACACGCATTTCGAAATTTACGAACGAATTCGTAGATAGAGACCAAACATATTGGAATATATATATATTCAATAATTCGAATAAATAAGTGCCAAGGAAGTATTTATGAAAGCATTTCTTTCAGCATTCATTATTTGCTAATTTTTATCAAATTAATCTTTTGCTGTAAGTAATCGCTATAGATTTATCAAGTGATTAAAAAAAGATAACACATCGAAATGAATGAAGACTAATTAGAACTTGATAGGTATATGAATGAAGACAAATTAGAACTTGATAGCTCTGAGGATTGTCGTTATCAAGGAACACGAGAAGTCTTAGCGCCATGCTAAGTACCACAGCGTGCTCAAGTTACACTTCCTATTACAAAACTAGATAAAATTCACTGCCTAGGGCCAACCGATGATGACGTAGAATCACAGGCTTATTTCATAAGCTCAGCAGTTTTTATGAAAAGACAATAATCAGGACTTACCGTGAGATGATAGCCGTGATTGTAATGGGACGCTCACGGTCAAGGAAATAACACACAATACGAGGTTATTATCACAATTATTGTCGGTGATAGTGAGAAACCACAAAAGCGTAAACAGCTTCCATTTTAAGTAAAAGCAAACTACGACCTCACTCAGGTTTAACTAGCACAGAAATACGATGGAAACGAAAAGCTCGAGCTATTCTGGAATAGCTGAGCAAATTCGTGTTATTTTATTACAAATATTAGAACCGAATTTGCAAGTACGACCGGCGAATGCGTAAACAAATCGAAAGTAAATCAATGCTGGAGTTGAAACGTTCGCGAGTACATTCGGGTTTATGATGATACACTAACGCGGAAAAACATTTTTGCACATGTGTTTAAACTAGCTACTTTTGTAGATATTTTTAACAGAGCCAAAAATAACGTGTTTTGTAGAGCCTCTCAGAGTATCAAGATTTTACACCATTCGATTCTGTAATGGTCTTCTTTCATATGTTATATTTACGGCATCTCATATACCTTACTTAGTAACAGTAAAAACCCAGGTTTTCATCAACTATATAAGCACTATATCAGAATGATACTATTTCTCTATATTAATTTTAAAATAATTTAACTACATCCCTACAAAATACAAGAAATCTCTACCACAAACTATACAGAGTCTAAGTTAATAGTGTCACACGGGTTTTGTGTGGATGGAGACATTGATGAGAGCACCTACACTTTGCGATCCACATTTTCCAAACAAAAACCCGTGTTGCACTACAGTGTCATTGCTGTTAAAACTCGGACCTCTACGGCAACAGAACCTTCTACGTAGAACTTCTACTCTACGAGAGCACGCGTACAGCCAAATCTCATAGATATTCTGAACGCATTAGTATTGCCATTCAGCGTGGCAATGCAGCCAGCATCTTAGGGATGCTTCCGTCTGGTAGTGATTTGGATCAGTTGAGCTACCTTTAGATCGATAGCAGCGGTCTTCAGGTAGGACAACTGTTTTTTTTGTACATACCTATTTGTATTAGTTGTATTATTATTTCTGTAAATAAATGTATAATATTATATTCTTTACATAGTTTATGGAAGGGTTTGTTTTTAGCAGCCTATTTGTATTTACGTATGTTCCACCGTAGTGCCTAAACTACTTACTCATCTCACTTTGACTTCGAGAAATGGAAGAGGAGAAAACTGAGTTTATTTACTCATACAAATTTATTTTCATTTTGCATGGTATACTTTATAAAAATATTGTACTTAAATATGTACCTAATGTTGTGGTGCACCGTATTCGGGCTATAGTTTTATAACTTTTTACTTGTCAAAGTATCTAATTAATTACCTAAGTAAGTACTTCAACTTTCTTTACATTTCTTAAAGAACAAATATTATTCATACCTCCATAGTTACTCTTATAGGGTACATTACCTGCCTATCTGCTAAACAAATACAGTTATCATCAAATACAGGAGGATACTACTGAATACTTTACAAGATTAAATTAATCAAATATTTTGAATGAATTGTATGTTTTATAAATACGTAACAAGATAAAATTAATCTACACATTTTTTACGTCACAGACTAACGTTACGTCTAAGTTCGTTTCGACGTGGCCATTGAAGTATGCTATAGGAAAGGGCCTAATGAACGATAGTGAAAGAACCCAGTGTGGTGAAAGGGTTCAGTGCGCCTCGCAAAGGCTTCTTTCATTCATATGTGTATTCATATGGTTTCGACCTCAGTAGCGCGGCGGATGTAGTTTTGCCTGCGACGCAGGAGGTTGCGAGTTCGATTCCCGCCTTGGAACAAATATTTGTGCGATCTGTAGATATTTTTTCAGGGTGTTCTGGGTATTTTCTATGTATAATAATAAATATCTATCTATGTAATGTATTGTATTGTATTAAGTATATCAATTATCTAGTAGGTACCCATAACACAAGCTCTGCTTAGCTCGGGGCTGGTTAATGTTGTGTGAACTGTCCAGCATTATTTATTTATTTATTTTATATGTCACTTGTCCTCAAATTGTTGGTTCTAGGACATACCAGTTTTCTCACGATGTTTTCTGTAACTTTTTAAATCACATAGCATTGCTCACTTAAATGTTTCAAATAGTAATATTAATTGGTGCACGACGGTATTTGAACCCGTGACCTAGCTAATACATACCTGTGTTCTGAGGATGAAGTAGAATATTCTGCTTTGATATAAACAAGTTTTTTGCAATACAAGCTTTTATAATATTAGTGATCGGAACCGTGTGCTGATAAAACCGAGCCTAAACACGTCCAGTCTACTATTATCTATCAAGGAGTTCCGTCGTCCGCCTTCCGTTTCCATCATCAGATCAGCTGTCACCATAATATTGTACTGTCATCGGAACTTGAGAGTTATGCAATATTTCAGCTCCATCGGTCGATGTTAACTGTTTCAAAATTCAGTTTCAAGATCTATATATCTGTGTTTATCTTAATATATATATATATATATATATATATATATATATATATATATATATATATATCATTCTTCTGTACGTGTGCGTCACTGAACTCTTCAACGACTGGACGGATTTTGATGTTTTAGTTTGTGTGTGTTTGGGTGGGTCACTGGATGGTTTAGATTCACAGCTAGACTCGGTAGGTGGCGCTGCAGTCAGGTCACCGGGACAACGCGAACGAAGTCGCGAGCGGGCAGCTAGTTTCTTATACATTCCTAAACCACTGGCGATGAAACTTTGGTGAGTTATTATCCACTCTTATTATATAGGAAGACCTCTATAAAAAAGCGAACGAACCAACCAAGAAACTTGTGGGCTACTAGTCACCAATAAATAAGTACTTACTCGAACTAAACTTATAATTCTGTCTGTACAGACACGAACAGAGCACAAAAAAATAAGGACACTTTCTCCATTAGCTATCTAACGTGGATCAGTCGATAAGTAGAGCTTAGACGTCTTAGCTGATTTGACTCCATTATTGTATGGGTCTGTCTACCATATTTATTTACCTATTCTTAGGCACTCCATATATTATAAACTAGTGTCCGCCTACGGTTTCGCTCGCATTTTATCAGGATAAAAAGTGGCTTATAGCACGACCTAGGTCATAATCTATATGTGTACCAAATTTCATCCAAATCTATTCAGCCGTTTTGGCGTGATTAAGTAACTAACATTCAAACATCCAATCATAGTAACTATGACATGTAACTCTACATTTATTTTTTAGATTTTAATCAGTTGAGCTTAAATCGTTTGCAACGGTCTTCAGAGAGCTCAACTGTTTCATTTGTTTTTTCAACACTATGTTTCATTTGTAATTTTTAAATTTTGTACATACCTACCTTCATGTATTAGTTGTATTATTCTTTCTGTCTGATATTATCTAATATTTTATATTTTTTTTACTTCTTTACATTTGAAATCTCTTTCATTTGACCTAATCTGCAACTTACGTAAATTATGTAGAGATGTATATTCAAAGGGGAGATTTAACCTCCATCGACCCCAGCCATTGAATGCGCCGGAAATTCCAACGGGCAAAAAACAGCCCGCCGCGGGATGCGGGCTCAAGTTTTTTTTTTCTATTTGCATTATTCATAGGTGTCTCATGACGTGAATGAAGTCTGTGATTCTGGGCTTTATCCTTTCAAAGACCATTGAAAAGACCGAAAAATTAGATTCGGACGGTAATGTCCCTTTCGCAAAATTTCCTGCGCTTAAAAATAAACCTTGTTCGCATAACGTCCCGTGACAATAGTTTTTGAGTTGTTTGATGGAAATTTCGCCAGATGAGGTCCATAACATGCTACACAGTATAGTATTCGGTTAATAAAAGTATGCGATTAACTAAACTAGTAGTAGTAGTTCCACGAATAGGTATTAGACATTGCGAGCACAAAACTTTTTTTGCATAAATTGTGTTTAGTTTGTGCATCACTTATATCTGGACAACTTCTTGACTGATTTTGCATCATATTCGAAATTCTTGTTTAAAATTGAGTACCGTATGTTTCGTAATCTCTGGTAAATGGCGCCGCAGCAAGCTTCCCCATTTTTTTGGAGGAAGTACCCCTCCAATTAAAAATAACCTACGATTAAAAAAAACATGAAACTGTATAGAACCTGTATATCAAGTTTCGTCAAGATACGTTGAAAAATACGACCTACGCGAGTACCAACATAACTAACTACATCAGAACAGATGCATGAAAGAAAATTTTGCCAGTTGTTGCTGTCTTCGCTCGCTCGGTCAGTTAATAAACCACGATCAAAAGTTAACAAAATTATAATTTAGGTATCAAAATATTGTGATTGGGTTTTATATTTTTTATTTGGTAGCTTACTTTCCGCAATTATTAAATCATTATTAATTATCAATTCATTAAATCATAGAAAAGTTCACATTGGCTCATACAAATAATAACTACATTCTATGAAAACTCCATAGAGCAAGAAGTCCAATGGTCAGACAAATAAAAAAGTGTGTTCAGTGAATGCACCATTATTGCATGTGCATTCCGTGCAGTATGTATTCTGTGACTGGAGTGAATAGCCACCACGGGTCGTTGAACCATCTATTGAATGCAGCGTACGAGTATGTCTACTTGATCTTATATGACATTGAGTACGTAATAGCATGCGTTGACCACTCATACTTTACAAAGATCAAATTTATATTTGTACGAAAAAAATCTGACTTGTGGACCTACTGTTTGTTTATTTTATGCTGATTAGTAAAACTTCGGTAGCTGATAGATAAGTACGTAACACTCCACACTCCAATTCACTTATTTATACTTGTTGTCATAATTTTTGCATCACACGATCATATAAATCTGAAGTAAAAAGAATAAAGGAGGCGTGGCGCGTGTTGCCAGATTATGAGCAAATTGCTCATACTCTTTCAATCGCGGTCTAGTGGGCTTATTATCAAGTATTTACGACGTTAAATCATTAAACTAGTGTTTCTGAGACAAGTAGACCTCGAGAGCACAAACTTGTATAAAACTTAGCATAGCTTAGGGGCCGGTAAATGACGCCGCATTAAACTGCCCCTTTTTGGACAAAATAACCTCAAATAAAAAAATTGGCGAGACAAAAAAATACTATTGAGTTTTAGAACCCGTATATCAAGTATCGTAAAGATTAGTTGAAGAATACGACCTGTACTAGATTACCAACATACATACATACATACATACCTATATCTCGACAGATGAAAGCAAATTTTGCCAGTTATTGCAAGGAAGCTTCGCTTGCTCTGTCAACTAAACACAGAATTTATAATGGTCAAATATCAAAACTACGTCAACTACGTGGTGTTTTTCAGATAATACCCACTTCACTTAAGTAGCGAATGTAGCGAGCGAGGACAACGCAGCTAAAAATGGTAAACAAACAAAGCTTAGTGCCGCGATTTCTCTGGTTAGCGGGTTAATGCCGTCTTGTGCCATGTATTGTGTCCTGTATATTTTATCGAAGATTGTGTCATACAAATTGAAGTCAAATGTTAAAATACAGGACACATTGAATCACTCAACACACGTAAATAAGATAATTCAAGTTTTTAAGTTTGGAAGTCTAAAAAGTAGTGGGTGGGGCAAAAAATCCCGGTACGGTTTTTCTTACGATTTGTACGTTTACGATCGATGGTGACACTACGACTCCCTATTATAAACTAAGTTGGTACTAGTACTACGCATGTTTTCGTATAGTCTTACAATTAAACACGGATCGCTAATATTATACTCATCACGTGTATCTGTTACATTGTTTGTCGAGAATCGTGATCATTTTCATTTTCATTATCAAGTTCAGGATGCATCACATCTACGACTTGGCATACATATGAAAATGATTATAGGTTGATTTACATTGAGTCAGTTAATACCGACAGTAACAGTGCTGGCTTCGTGTAAATTTTTATCCCGATAAAACGCGAGCGAAGCCACGAGTTGGCACTAGTAATTAATATTATATAACCTACAATTTATAATTGTACATTAGCTTCACTAGTCAACAGTAATAATAATAATTTAATTAGGCCCTGTCTGAAAACCAGCTCTGCACTAAACCTAGGTCTGGTGCAGCATATTCTGAGACAGGGACCTGTTTGACCCCACACAACACACACAACCTATCAACTTACCTAGGTACCAAAGTTTATAACAGTTTTTGTTTATTTTTATTTTTATTTTTGTTTCTCTAAGATCGTGTAGTAGGTACTAACTTACGTAATACTTAGTAGATTTTTGTTTTTTCATCTTGTTTTATGTGTGTGTTGCACGTGTGAAAAAATAAATAAATTTTCTTTCTTTCTTTCTTTCAATGGCTCCAAAGTTGCCCAGAGTTTTTGTTGGGTTTTTGTAGAGCCAGCTTTGCAACAGCAACTACAAAAACCTAATAACCTTACCCCAACCTAAAAACATCGCAGGAATGGAAGTACTAACTACTGAACCCAGAAATATCAAGTAAGAATCTGGAAATATTGAATGAAAGGTACATAGCAGAGATGAAGGGTAAGGTATAAGTAAGTACACAGATAAAATAATACTATACGTAATACTTACAGCGTTGGTGGTGTGACCACAAACACACAATGTCGGCGTACTCAACCCATCGGGATAGAACTGGAGATGGCTTTGGGCAACGGTCGACCACTGATCTAGACCGCAACAGATCTGTAAAAGACGAAAACAATCTTAAGAAAATTTTGAACAGTTATTTTGCATAAAGGATAACAAATACCACATTATGTAGATCACAAAGGTTCATCAAATACTAATCGATAACACCGCGACGCAACGTTAAGTTGCTAAAAATTTAAAACGCGACGCAAAGCGGAGCTGCTAAAATTGAACCCCGTGGAGCAACGTAAAACTGCTAAAACTAACCCCCACGATGCGATGTAGAAACCTGTGACATGACGCAGAGCTACTAGAAAGGAACACCACGACGTCGCTCAAATTATACTACACGACTAACACGACGCAACGCTAAGCTGCTAAAGCTAAACCCCGCGACGAAACATAGAGCTGATAAAACTAAACCCCGCGACGCAACATAGAGCTGATAAAACTAAACCCCGCGACGCAACATAGAGCTGATAAAACTGATCCCGCGACGCGACGTGTATAGAACTGCTAAAATTGGACCCCACGACGCGACGCTGACCTGCTAATGTCGTTGCAAAGAAGACTTCACTGTTTTATGTCTATTTTACTCTTTGATTAATTACTGATCATTCACAGACAGGATTGATAAGGTAGGTCTATAAATAATACATAGGTTACTGACTTCAATGCAACTAGGTACATCAAATTTTAGTTTCGTGGATATTGGTCAAAGCTGTGCCTACAGGTAGCTGCTTACGCATTCCAGTGATTATATCAACGAGGATTATGTAGCTAGGCAACTGCTACATTAGTCTGGCACATAATCTAGCTAGACACTGATTATATGTATTATCTAAGCAATAAAGTACACGTGACTATCAAACTCTATGTATTAGTCAACGCTGGGAGACGAAGAGACTTGAAGCCGTTCATTAACATGGTGTAATGTCTGTTACAAGATGAATGGTCACTGCGCGCCAGGGTGGCCCGGTTATCATAACAAAGGTAAACATACACCGGTGTATGTTTAATAGCCCATCAACAGATGATCCCTGTACGGTGTAAACCGTTATTAGCACAGTTTGTGCTATAACAAGTATTTCCCCCGAACGTGACCTCCCGATATCGTTTATCGATAAATTGTTATCAGTTGAGTGATGCTTTTACCGAGCTCATGTTCGAATTTAAAGATTCTATTCACCAAGTTTTATCGATTGGATTACGGTTCTGCAGTTATCGTCAGACAAACACACATTATCGATATGTGGGTATCGTACAGCTCGCTAAATTGAATATTGGTACAAAATCTAATAACGTAAAAGAACAATCGATATTGTATTTTAACATTGATGCCTGAACTACGAAGAATGTCCAGAATGCCCCAAAACCATGAGAGTGTTAAACAGTCTAACCACGCATGACGAGCATGGATACTGATAGATAACGCACGGTTTGTGTGACGTCACAATGGCTGCCATAAATGAGCAAATACGTAAGTCTGCGTACTTAATGATTGGAAAATTCTTAAGAACCTCAGTAATTGTGAAATGAAAATAATTAGAAGCACCTATCAAAATCGGTCTAGTCATTAGCTGATTGTAACCACAATGACAAGGGCTTTAGATTTTGACATCTAAACTTGGAAGTTTTTAATATCACACCTACGATGGCGGCCATTTGCGAGATAAATAACACGTGCAATTTATAATTTTTTAGTAGAAAGACAGATTTTCTGTTTAACATTGGTGGTTGGTTATTTGCTCAACTTCTTGAGTGCTACAATCATGTTATTTCCACAATGACCGGAATACAAGTCTACGTATTTATAGAATATCTTCCAACACCCATGACAAATGTGGAGCTCGTCGTGATAATCTAGCTACAATAGGGCTGTCATACGTCTTAGTATACCAATATATATAGATAATAGTTGCGTGGTGTGTCCGGCCTAAGAATAGAGCCCTCTGTGTCCTCCCATGGATATCATAAAAGCCGACTAAGGGACTACACCAGGGGATGGCCAGCAGCATTCACCTGAGTACTGAACACCAATACTGCGAACACCAATCCGCCTGCATGTAATCCGCATTTGTCATGCAGGCCAGTATGATTATTTTAAAAATAAGGCTGAGGGTATATAAACCTTTTTCGAAAAGATTCTAATTTAAAAAACAGTATGCTAGCGGATAAAAGCATGCAAAGACGCAGATTTCGAATGCTAATTGTTAAACAAAACCTTTCCGGGCTTGTTAGGTGAAAAAAGTTTATCCCGGTAAACGCTTTTAGATTTCTGGCAACCCTACAAGAGGCACGTGCGTTCAGACGCGGAAAATGGCGACATTGCTTATTCACTATTTTAAACCTGGTAGAGCGACATAAATGTGATTTGTCTGAATATGTAGCAAGACCACATTTTTGGACCAGTTTCCGTGGTGTCGATCTGTCTAGAGAGATGACAAAACGTCTTGAATCTTGGGGTCAAAACGTAAAAAAACTCTATGGTAGAGTCAGATAACAGGTGAAATACCGGAACAGTTATTTCATGAGGTCATCATCATCATCGGCCTTTAGAAGATCTAGATATAGGTCTCCCCTTTAGATACGTTGGGCGGCCTCCATGTACCGTCTTCCTGAGACCTTTATAATGTCTTTGGTGCAGCGAGAGGGGTCTTCCTATACACTGCGTCATCGGACTCGCGGTCGCCACTCAAGCTTGTTCCCCAACGAGCTATATGGCCTGCCCATAGCCCCTGAGAGCTATGTCGGCTCGATATGTGCATAGTGTTTAAGTAATAAGTACCTATATACCTACCTACCTGTAATGAAACTATCAATCAGCTTGTTTACATGATCTGCTAGTAGAAATAATCTAAAATGCAAACTTTTTTAAAACTTTTAAGTGTTATCTTGTGTAGCATCTTTTAAGCTTTTTACAAAATGTCTAACTATAGGTACATGTAGGCTTCAACCAAAATAAAAAAGTATGGACGGGCCTTAGGGAACCATAGTTTTGAAGTTTATAGTAAGTGAGCTCACTCACTTCGCTTCAGTCGGTCTTTGTGATGGCAATGAGTGTCGTAACGTTGGTACGTGTGTTGTAATTGTGACTTAGTTTTCACGGTCGTTTTGTATGGGTAAGGCGCGTCCATACTTTTTTATTTTGGTCGAAGCAGGTGGGTAGGTACCTAACAATTTAATCTAACAATATAATTTTCCTATTTTTAGGTGCCGTAGTATGGCCAGCCTAAGCATTTACCCCTCTGTCTCCTACCATGGATGTCGTAAAAGCTAAAGGATGGGCAGCAGTATCCACCTGAGTACACCTGAGTTCACCTGAGTTGTCATTTTTAAACGGCATCCACGGGAGGAGACGGAGGGTTCTATTAGGCCAGACACAGCACGGCTGCCAGAATACCAGTAAAAATCCTGTTTTTCAAAATGAATAAGTAGGTACTTACTGAATATAGTACGCAGTAACCATCGTAGTAAGATCACAATAATTTGCATCAGAAGGATGCACGCAAAATCAACAAACAAAGTTATTTTCCATTACTCATCGAGATTAGGTATTTTATTGATTTTGCAGCGGATAAGCATTTTGTAAGATGAAATTGTTTTAAGTAGTACAAAGGTAAAAACTACCGTTGGAAGGGCTAATAACTTCAGCCTAGAAAATAAGTCTGAGGTCAGGGCGGACTATGTTTTTTTTAAAAAACAAGTTGTTCGGTTTTATTTCAATCATGTCCATTTATAGGCTGTATGAGATTAATTTTAAAACAAAGATACAATAAAGTAAATTATGGGTATAAGCAATTGCATTTTTGGAACTAAAAAACTATCCATTGTCTTAAGAGGTTGTCAAGAGGCAAATAGGCTTTTTAGGGTTCCGTAGTCAAAGACAAGGAACCCTTATAGATTCGTCATGTCTGTCTGTCTGTCTGTCTGTCTGTCTGTCTGTCTGTCTGTCTGTCCGTGTATGTCACAGCCTTTTTTTTCCGAAACTAGTAAGAGCTATACTGTTGAAACTTGGTAGGTAGATGTATTCTGTGAACCGCATTAAGATTTTTCCACAAAAATTGAAAAAAAAAAAAAATTTTTGGGGTTCCGCATTCTTAGAACTGAAACTCATTTTTTTTTTTTCATTAAATCTATATGTGTGAGGTATCTATGGATAGGTCTTCAAAAATGATGTTGAGGTTTCTGATATAATTTTTTTCTAAACTTAATAGTTTGCACGAGAGACACTTCCAAAGTGTTAAAAAGTGTGTCACCCCCCCCATAACTTCTAAAATAAGAGAATGATAAAACTAAAAAAAATATAAGATGTACATTACCATGTAAACTTTCACTCAAAATTGGTTTGAACGAGATCTAGTAAGTAGTTTTTTTTTAATACGTCATTAATCGTAATCCATCCAAGAACTTTAATATTATGTAACTTGCTGCTACGGAACCCTTAATGGGCGAGTCCGACTCGCACTGGGCCGCTTTTTATTTAAACGTATTTTTAGCAAAATTTACACAGTTTAAGAAAACAAAAAATATATATTATATATCTATATAGTATATCTTCCTCATATTTCCAAGGGCATGAACGAGCCTAAAACACGATTTCGATAAATTTTCTCACTAAAAAATATCGTGAACTTACCTCTACAATGCACTTATAACGTAAATATCTGTATTACCTATTAGTGTACATTGATAAAAATTATAAGAGTAACAAATAATATTATTTTAGAGTGCATTGTCGATTTATATTTTCGATTACGCAGCAAATATTTGTTTTTCGTGATTTTCGTTCACTTTTCGTTCTGATACTTTCTAACTTAACTCCTGCTGGATCTAAGTTTTTAGGTTCAGGCAGATACAGAATAGTTTAAAACATGCTCTTATCTATGGTATGCCATGAGCTCAGTATTTCCTATAAAAACACATAATTATCTCCGCATTCTATCTTATCTTAAGGCCACACTGAACAGATTTGAGTAGGCTTGTACAATTTTAGGCAGAACATCAGTACTTTTTTTTTTGTTGTGACATGATACACGCTGGTCCCTACTTTTTGACTTTTTAAACGTCTGTAAATTCGGGTGTCAACATTTATGATGCGGATGCATTTATGAGGAAATGACGTTTAAAGGCTTGGACACTGAGCCCATTTATCAATACATATAAAATCGTTGCGTGACTGACTGACTGATTGACATCAACACACAGCCTAAACCGTAAATCCTAGAGACCTGAAATTTGGAGGGTACGTTCCTTTTGTGGTCTAGGGGTGCACTAAGAAAGGAATTCCAGGAATTCTACCCCTGAGGAGTGCAGCGGGGTGTTGAAGTTTGTATAGAAAAGTACACGTGGACGAAGTCGCGGGCATTCCACTAGTTTTTTATATACATATATTTAAGGATGAGAAACACCCTATAAAATGTATCTTGTATGAGGCGATACATTGGACAACAATACGAACTGAAGACGTGAGGCAGCTTGGAAAGTTTAAGTTATTGTAATCTAGAGACAGGGTTTTTTCAGATCTCTTTAGTGTAGAGATCCGTCAGAGAAGACATGTGTAGAATAATTTGCATCCATATTTGGCGGTATAGGTATTTTAAGCGTAGAACATTAAATTATTCCTTTATATAATCTCTAAGAATATTTATGGGAACTAAAGAACGAACCCAATTTTAAAAAAACTTCATCTTTTCAAACTTATGTGCAATGCCACATAGGGTGCGTCCTAGGTGGACGTGATCTATGAGGTAATGCACTGTTCATAGGCAGAGGTTACCGCTTAACATCAGGTGGGCCATCTGCTTGTTTCGTCATTCAGTAGTATAAATAAAATTAAAACTATGACTGAAATAGAGACATAAACGTTGCATAACGTAGGTAAACTACTAAGTACAATCTACATAAAAATCGGCCTAGCCAGCATAGCAACACGTTCTAAATATAAAGACCACGTGTAGAGGGGACATGGTCGGTTCGGTGTATGGCTCACGAGTTTTGGGGTCAAATACCCTACAGCTGGATATCTTATAATATTGATCGTGCCTAATTGTATGACTTTGTCATACTTTCCTGTCAATTTGATCTAGGACCTAGTAGAAATTCAAAGTGCATGTGAAATATAGGGTGGGTTTGAAGATTTAATTTAGTTTTTAAAAACATTCATGAAATTTATTCTGGTAGGTGCTAACCAGATTACAGCTCTACTAGCTAGGTATATTACTATAGAGTGCTAACAGTACAACGCTACACTCGAGGTTATTAACCAAGCAGGTTCCATCATTAATTGAAGAGAAAGTTATATCAGTGAAACCGAGCAGTAGGTAGGTAAGTAATAAAAATGTCACAAGGATAAACAAATTTACGAAAAAAAACCTTATCGGGGAAACCCACATTAAATGCCCGTGGAAATCTTGAGCAATACGTAATGAATAATGTGAAATTTAAATAAGTTAAACTACTTACAATTGCATCGATTTTCCTCTCGAGTAACGTAGAAATCCTTTGATGTCGTGGAACAAAACGACTACATTTGAAAAGGCACTGTTAGGGCTTTCGTGGGTCGAACTACAATGAGCCCAGTGCGACACAACCGCTCTTGTTTACATCGAAATGACGAGTGAGTTGAGTTGCTGGGTTTCCTTTCCATTCGATCGGTCCGTGGCACCACTGGCACGCGATATGACGCGCTCGGTAGCGCAGGCGGCGCTATCAACCGCTCTTATCAGTACCTGCCAAATAATTGTAAAAGACAAGTCGTTTTTTTTGTCTTATTATCTTTAAATGGTACCAAATCTAGCCAAAATAGGAAAAAACACATCAGAATTGGAACAAAATATTTGTTCAATTAATATTAGTAGCAATGTAAAACAAAATATTTGTTCAATTAATATTAGTAGCAATGTAAAACATTTTTCGTAAGTTGGTAGAGCTTATAGATAGGTTAATAATAATTAGGTAGGAAGGTGCCTTGATAAAAAAAAAAAATGGGATTCCTTGGAGATAAACGTAATAAGTCAGTACCTACAAAAATATTTACAAAATCAGTCTTTAACTCTTGGTCACAATCTTCGTAGAGAAGTTAATATAAAAGAATAGTCAAAAATATGGTATGAAACGGATAATGATTTAGTAGGAACAGGAAGCTTATACCTACTAGCTACTACCTTGTAAAGCTTCTAGATTCTGAATTAAATTATTCTTGAAAAGAGCCAGACAAGTCTAACTTCTAACTCAGCGTTGCTAAACTTAAGCGCGCCATCTATTGAAAATATAATAAGACTCCTACAGAGCTCGTAGAGCTTGTTGGTGTAGAGTGCTACGCCGCTGGTTGTGCTACGTGCTTTACCGAACGTCGGCCACATTACAGTTAGACTCAATTACAACAGATGTCGCCAGAAGCGCTTTTCAATTAAAATACTCTTTGCACAGCTTTTTTGTATATTGTTTTGTTTGTAATACCTACTGTATTTACCTATCAGCAGATCTAAATGTAATTGTGGGGTCATTAGCTTTCGTCAACATACAGTTTACCAACATCGATTCCAAGTCAGTACATTAAGTAGGTAGGTATAGACCAACTCTTACCTAGTTATTATATTTGCTGACTTGTTTACTTAATGACCCTGCGTATCGACATTGGTTAACCTCTTACCTACTAATTACCTAAGCAATCTACATAGGTAACTATTTTACAGACGTACCCACCATTATATCCCCAGCACTACAAGCTAATAGTTCAGAGATCCTCAGAAGGCAGCAGCTTCAAAAAATTAACCATAGAAATAAACAATACATAACAAAACCAAGATTAAATTAGATGAACGGGCTTTTCAACCAACTCGTCATCTCTGTCTCTCATAGAGCATTTAAATGTGAAGGAACGAGACAGGGCCGTTGGAGAATTAAGTAGGTACACAATGATTATAAATTCTCATTTGAGCTAATGATTAGCATTACACGGCTCTCAATACTGGATCGTCTTATAAATTATGTGTTTGTAATTTATAAATTAGTAGCTATGTTCAATAACCTGTTTTACTGTGAATTAGGAGCTAAGTATTATTTTGTTTGTAGATACTTCTGTTGAGTATATTTTCAAGGTTATTGTTTGACATTGAAATTTTAGCTTCACTAATGACAATCGTCACTTTTGTTAGGTAGGTACTATTATTTATCCTGCGACTTTTGTAAAAACATTATCTTAGCTACATACCTCAGAATACAAAACGGAACATATTGAAGCGTTTGTAAGTTTTTTGTTACTTATTCATGCCGTATATAACGACTATAAACTAATTTCGATGAAATTTTTTACTCACATCGATTATACCTGGATTGATTATAGCCTACTCCTTATCCCAGTATAACACAAGTGCAGACACTTCCCTAGTGGCTATTGTAGAGTCTAGTTATTATGCCTAGTCTTGTGCGTCAGCAGAAAACTGATTGTAAACAACTAGTGTCCCTACTGGCTATTGTGGAGTCTAGTTATTGTACCTAGACGTGTGCGTCAACAAAAAATGGATTGTAAACAACTAGTGTCCCTACTGGCTATTGTAGAGTTTAGTTATTATACCTAGTCGTGTGCGTCAGCAGAAAACTGATTGTAAACAACTAGTGTCCCTACTGGCTATTGTAGAGTCTAGTTATTGTACCTAGACGTGTGCGTCAGCAAAAAATGGATTGTAAACAACTAGTGTCCCTACTGGCTATTGTAGAGTTTAGTTATTATGCCTAGTCGTGTGCGTCAGCAGAAAACTGATTGTAAACAACTAGTGTCCCTACTGGCTATTGTAGAGTCTAGTTATTGTACCTAGACGTGTGCGTCAGCAAAAAATGGATTGTAAACAACTAGTGTCCCTACTGGCTATTGTAGAGTCTAGTTATTGTACCTAGTCGTGTGCGTCAGCAGTAAACGGATTGTAAACAACTAGTGTCCCTACTGGCTATTGTAGAGTCTAGTTATTGTACCTAGTCGTGTGCGTCAGCAGAAAACGGATTGTAAACAACTAGTGTCCCTACTGGCTATTGTAGAGTCTAGTTATTGTACCTAGTCGTGTTCGTCAGCAGAAAACGGATTGTAAACAACTAGTGTCCCTACTGGCTATTGTAGAGTCTAGTTATTGTACCTAGTCGTGTGCGTCAGCAGAAAACGGACTGTAAACAACTAGTGTCCCTACTGGCTACTGTAGAGTCTAGTTATTGTGCCTAGTCGTGTGCATCAGCAGAAAACGTATTGTAAACAACTAGTGTCCCTACTGGCTATTGTGGAGTCTAGTTATTGTACCTAGTCGTGTGCATCAGCACAAAAACGGATTGTAAACAACTAGTGTCCCTACTGGCTATTGTGGAGTCTAGTTATTGTGCCTAGTCGTGTGCATCAGCAGAAAACGGATTGTAAACAACTAGTGTCCCTACTGGCTATTGTAGAGTTTAGTTATTATGCCTAATCGTGTGCGTCAGCAGGAAACGGACTGTAAAAAACTAGTGTCCCTACTGGCTACTGTAGAGTCTAGTTATTGTGCCTAGTCGTGTGAGTCAATAGAAAGCGGAGTGTAAACAACGGTTCTACAAGATTTCTAAACATTTAACCTATTTGGATCCTTGCTCATGCAGTTCGCCAACTGAAAACACAAATGAATAACACCAATGTGATACTTTCTTAACATTATTTTTACGGATCATACGGTACTTCAGAAAACTACTCTGTTGGACTCTTCAACCAAAGTAACTTTGGTCGAAGGTTGGAGTGATATAAGTCGCCATTTTCTTTAGTTTGTATAACCCGGGCTAGCAGCGTTGGATTATTTGTGTCATTTGTTTTATGAGCGTTATATTTTTCGCGTGTATGTATGTATGTGTGTATATATGTAGGTTTATTTGCTTGGCACGCTCTTTAGCCTAAACGGCTTGATGGATTTTAGTTTGAGAGGTGTCGTTAGATTTTTCTTATTGGGTACATATATCAAAATTATTCAAGCAGGCGTGTTTTTGTTTTTATTTGTTTAATGATATTTTCTTACCTGTTATCATCATCATCATCATCCTGTAGAAAACTACTGCTGGACATTGGTCCCCCATAGAACCACGACAACCGGTCTTGAGCCACCTGCAACGTCTTGCGACCTTCAAAATCGTTAGTCTATCCTTACTATAAGATCCTGGCTTAATGCCATTTTAATAAATAATAATGCTGGACAGTTCACACAACATTATCTAGCCCCAAGCTAAGCAGAGCTTGTGTTATGGGTACTAGATAACTGATATACTTAGTACAATATATTACATGGATAGATATTTTTTATTATACATAGAAAATACCCAGAACACCCTGAACAAATATCTGCGATCGCACAAATATTTGTTCCGAGGCGGGAATCGAACCCGCAACCTCCGGCGTCTCAGGCCAAGCTTCGCCCGCCGCGCCACAGAGGTCGTCACTCTTAACTCTTTCTCTTCTTCTTATTTCGTGTCGATGTCTCACTCAAAGCCCTTTTTTACCAATAGAGTGCCACTCCCACGGCATTATCATTTATCTACTTGATAAATATTGTTTTCTGGGTTAACATGGTTTTCTTCTAAAATCAATCTAGGTTACCTTTCTAGCATGTTACCTATTTAGGAAAACTAAGCGTCAGTCTCTCGCAACCAACAGTAAACAAATACATGTATTATTAAGTATTATATTATTAAAAATAATCACGGAAAATCGAAAAAATGCGACGTTGCCAGCCCGGCAAGGACATAAAGACTCTTAACGAAGCTGAAGGCTTATCAAACCGGAATCATTTATGTAACTACCTACTTACAATTCATATGAATGAAATCTTTATTAGATAGCGTCCATTTATCTCTGGCTTTTGCTGTATGTTTTATATATCCTCAGATGAGCTCATCATCATCATCTTCAGACTACAGAAGCCCACTGCTGGACATAGGCCTCTCCCATATAATGGCGTAACTAAACAATCTGGGGCCCGTGGCAAATTCGAAAATATAAAAAAATTAAGTTGTGGGACCGTGGCAAATTCGAAAATTTAAAAAAAATTAGTTGTGTGGGCCCGTGGCAAATTCAAAATTTTTAAAGAAATTAGTTGTCTCATTTTGGATTATAAGCAGAACTTATAAAAATATACTTTTCAAATAAAATAAAACATTCAGGTACAATGTAAAAAAAAAAATTGAGCTCGCGGCCTTTTGGCCCGGGGCCCTCTTGGGTCGGGGGCCCGTGGCATTTTGCCAGCCCTGCCACCCTATTGTTAAGCCACTGCCACGACCAACGGTTGAGTGAGCAATAGGTATACCTAAATAATGCAGTTCCGGCGCGGCCGTCCTCGCCTATTATGTACCCACCTAGTATGTTGAGAGCATGTTTAGTTTTTAGTTTTATACAGTACTTTGCGATTTCTTTTGTTTATATCGCGTTTACTATAACTTGTATCGCTATCCTTATCTTGTTTAGTAAGTGTCTACCTTAGAGCATTGCGGCCTCCGTACCTTTTCTACCCTTGCGTCTTCAGCCAGTATTGTCATTTGAATTTTCAAAATTCGAATTCGTTCGCTTCATCGAGGAATTGCAGACTATTCAATATTCTGTGACTGACACTGATTAGCGAATAGAAAATGGTGGAATAACTATTTTTCTCAGAGATATGATCATAGATACGATATAGATCCGTCATACAGTGCGAACTAGTACGGAGGGTGGTCACTTGACCGTGCTTATTACCTACTCTAACGTTTATTTACTATGTACTCATACTTAAAACTTTTAGTAATAAGTACTATGTCCACCTTGAATATTTTTTAAATGTCATGTCATAATCAGTTTGTTCTTTTGTTTTTGGAAATAAATTATCTAAATTATCTAAATAGAGAAATTTGTTATATATAGGATATGATTCGCCCCCAACACAGATAAAATAGTACTAAGTATACTAGTACAAAAAACTCTCCTATAGAAAATTTAATTGAAAAAGTTCATCGAGACGTTTTTGAGTAGGTACGTGATTACAAATTGTGCTAATATTATGAATGCGAAAGTTTGTGTGTGTGTGTGTGTTTGTTACTTCTTCACGCTGAAACGGCTGGACGGATTTGCATGAAATGTGGAATGGAGATAACTGGATTCCCGGAATAACACATAGGCACATTTTTATCCCGATATTCCAGCGGGATCGTGACTTACGCGGGTGAAACCGTATACCGTAGCTAGTATACCTATAAATATTGCTCGTTTTATAGGATAGGATAGTAATATAAAGCAAATAAACACAAAGTAGGATGTAGAGCGCATGCGATATCACTCTCTTTGCTGATGATATTTCATGCAAGTAGCCGTCGACTGTAGCATACCTACTATGATTGTGAAGCTTGACCCTTACTCACATTTTTGTAAAAAGTTTATCTCATTTTACAATTAGGTACATTCATAACGATTCCCATTCATGATGTTCATTGAAGAACATGAACGAACACACGTAGGTAACACGTTTATGTTACGCGTGCAATGTTATTCCACGAGGTGGGTATTACATAACAGTGAGTGGTCCACGAAACGCAAGTTCACGGACCTTGCGCGTTGCGTGTGGCATTGCGAGAGCTCCCGTGGTGCTGACCTGCCCCAACCCTCGCCGAGGTGTCTCCATCGTCACCACGCCGCCATTCACTGCTAGGTCAACGAACTATCCATGTGCCTAACAGCCGGCCGCTATCTGATGGCTTTCGAAGCTTATGGCACAGAGGTAATGCTGATGGTACGTTAGATAACATGTGACTATGTGACAGTTAGTAGTTTAGTAGTAGTAGTAGAGCTTTTTTGTGAAAGAGTTCGCCCGGAGAAGTACTACCACCATACCTATTTCTGCCGAAAAGCAGGGAGTGCTCGCATTGCTGTGTTCCGATTTGAAGGGTAAGGGTGCCGGTGAAATTACAGGCACATAAGACTTTTCATCTTTATGTCCCAGGGTGGCGGGCGCAGTGCAATGCCACATAGGGTGCGTCCTAGGTGGACGTGACCTATGAGGTAATGCACTGATCATAGGCAGAGGTTACCGCTTAACATCAGCTGGGCCATCTGCTTGCTCCGTCATTCAAGTAGAATACAAAAAAAAAGTTATAAGCATTCAACAAGAACTCTCAACAAATATTGTTTCGATGACTTTCAATGAAAACATTGGAAGACTCGAAGCATCTTCGCCGCCCAAAAACGTAGCATGCGTGACATATTGACGACCTCTGTGGCGCCTGCGACCCAGGAGGTTGCGGGTTCGATTTCCGCCTCGGAACAAATATTTGTACGATCTGCAGATATTTGTTCAGGGTGTTCTGGGTATTTTATATGTATTTAACTGATGGTTATCCTGATTAGGACTATGACAGTTACTTCGACCTATTTGTGAATCTGGTTTAAATAAAATAAACACTGAATTTAAAATGTCTTATTATTTCACAAACTTGATAGGTGGGAAATATTAAACTATACGACTTAATTAGGGCGCGGTGGAGTGACGACTAACGTAAGTACATACATGTACTAACCTCGTAAAGCCAAACTGCAAATATGCAATTTCATTAGTGTGCGTGATGACGCTACATCAACCTCCCCCTTTTTGAAAATTTTGAACATAAAAGTTATACAAAACAATTCAAAATTAAAAACTAATAAATCAAATATTACCAAGTCCTGAGTACATTCCTGTTAATAACAGTAAGAATCGCTGACTAGCGTTCTCAGTAAGTTGAGCGCTTGGACCTTGGTTTATCGCCCGGACGCAGGTTGGATAAACAAAGGCTGGATACTATTACAATTACAAGGTAATGCTAACTAAGTACTCAAGCTGTTTACAATATTTCTCAGAACTACGTTCCTAGAATGTAATTTATGAAGACAATGAATTATAATTCGAATACCAAATTAATATCGGTCTGTAATAAAAATTAATTTTATTATTAAATTACAAACTAAATTTAATAAAAATCTGTTACAATATTTATTATAAGTAACATGTTAAGGAGTAGCTTATATTACGTATGATATAAAAATATTACGTAGGAATAACTATGTTATTTAGAGATATTTATTTGAACATAGCAGCGTCAAACGTCCTTCATACCTTAAATTAAAAGAAAAAAAGGTTTAAAGTTGACAAGTAGTTATTGAATTGATAAATGAACGTATTACCTAATATGATTAAGGGTAGCTGAAAAGTAAATATACTAACTACTTAGGTTAAATACGTACCTTAAGTTAAGCTATCGTTCCTACGGAACCATGTGTCTGCATGGGTACTGGCTGCTGGTTATTAATCTCCTGACGCAACCATGAGCGAAGCGTCGAGCGACAGCGATTTCCCGCAAGATACAAGAAAATTAATAACGCTATCACGAAAATTACGATTAATGCGTAAGAGTGTAGACTGATTTGGTTGTCGACATTACCACCACTCTGTGCAATTATTATCTCCTCGCTCTTTCCCTTAACTGATGAATGACACATTTTGAAAAAATATTATCTCAACTTTAAAAGAACTGTAAGTAGATAAGTGGTGCTTTAGCGAAAGCCGATAAGTAAATGATAATTGAAATTCAATGAATGTATTACATTACTTAAGTAGGTACTTACAAAACTGCTTATTACTCTAATTACTCACTCCTTTATATGAGCGGTACATATCAATGCTAACAGATTGTTAAACTTATATAAAGTAATTAAAAATACAGTAATTCGGGAAAAAAATATTGTATGCACATTGCAAAAAATACAATTCTATGAATTGCAAGGCCATCTTAATATTAATTGCGTAAATGCAAGCTCGCTATGTAAAAATAAAGCTACACTGCACTGAATTTACACGCAAAAAATAATATCACCGTGATCACTTTAACACCACACTATGTAGAGTAGAAACTTCAATGAAGTAGAACCCTGCTGGACAGACAACAGCTAGGCTACCGCTACGATGTAGGTTGATTTCCTTTGACTGGAAAATCATCATCACGTAATGATGATCGGCTGCTCCAATGGGCTTCCGAAGATGGATAAGACCTGGCTTGACCCGACGCGTCACCCGTATAGCAACGCGTCGCAACCATACCATATAGGTGTTCTATTGTTACCTCCCGAGGCGTGTTCTTCGTCAGGAGGGAGTCGCCACCTGATGCTGGAACTATGTTTCTGCTCACGAAGTGCGGACGAAGTTGCGAGCGGTTAAGCTAGTTAAGACGGACCAAGTCGCTAGCGGGCCACTACTATGCGACCTTATGTGCGCACAGCTATGCGAGGACTTCATAAGATCCAGGATTTTTCACCGCCCCGTCGTATGTTTATGAGCCGCCACTATTTTAGAGTTCGGGGTCACCAATTTAACTGATAGTTATCCTGATTAGGACTATGACAGTTACTTCGACCTATTTGTGAATCTGGTTTAAATAAAATAAACACTGAATTTAAAATGTCTTATTATTTCACTGATATATAATTCACAAACTTGATAGGTGGGAAATATTAAACTATACGACTTAATTAGGGCGCGGTGGAGTGACGACTAACGTAAGTACATACATGTACTAACCTCGTAAAGCCAAACTGCAAATATGCAATTTCATTAGTGTGCGTGATGACGCTACATGTACAATAAAAAATATCCATCTTATGTAATGTATTGTATTAAGTATACCAGTTATCTAGTACCCATAACACAAGCTCTGCTTAGCTTGGGGCTAGATAATGTTGTGTGAACTGTCCAGCATTATTTATTTATTTATATCAATGGCGGACTCTTCTTGGGAAGTTTTATATGTCGTGTCATTGACCAGACTTGGTACCTAACTACTTACCTCTTTAGGGTTCCATACCCAAAGGTTGCTAAACGGGATCTGTCCGTGCGTCTGTTTTATGTCATATAATATCTCGGCAGTCGTAAGAGGTAGCCACTTAGCCAGCTGAAATATTCACTAATTATGTGTTGGTTGGGCATTGAACGCTATTTAAATAATAAAAACCGGCCAAGTGCGAGTCCGACTCGCACATGAAGGGTTCCGTACCATTATTTATAAAAACGGCAAAAAAACAGGTTTTTTGTATGGGAGCCTAAAAATATTTATTTTATTAGTTTTTTTTAGTATATGTTGTTATAGCGGCAACAGTAATACCTACATCATCTGTGAAAATTTCAACTGTCTTACTATCACGGTTCATGAGATGACAGGCAGACAGTGCCTGCTGCCAGTTGCCAGCTGCCTGGTGACAGACGGTTAGACCAGACAGACGGACAGCGGAGTCTTAGTAATAGGGTCTCGTTTTATCCTTTGGGTACGGGACCCTAAAAATTCCAGCCATGGAATAACCACGATAACGCGTTCTGTTTACATCTAGTTTGGCTTGAGTCAAGCAAACAACTCAAGCAAAATCTTTAATTTTAAACTTTCTCACTTAATTTTAAAGTTATTTCATAGTCTCACTTTAATTTTAAACTTTTCTTTGCGACTATGGTATGGCTCGAGAGGAGCTATGTATGTCAGGTTTATTTCTTGAAAGTAAGCCTATTTTCTAAGGATAGCTTACCCACTAATATCCTACCTGCCACAGAATATATAATAGTACAAGTACCTACTAATATTATAAATGCGAAAGTTTGTGAGTGTGTGCGAGTGTTTGTTACTTCTTCACGCTGAAAAGGCAGCACGGATTTGGATGAAATTTGGAATGGAGATAACTGGACTCCCTGAATAACACATAGGCACATTTTTGTCCAGAAATACCCACGGGATCGAGACTAATGCGGGTGAAACAGCAGGGCACTTCTAGTCATAAATACGAATGTTTGTGAGTGTGTTTGTTACTTCTTCACGCTGAAACGGCTGGACGGATTTGCATGAACGTTTGAATAGAGATAGCTGAACTCCTGGAATAACACATAGGCTATTTTTTGACCCGTTACTCCCACGGGTTCGAGACTTATGTGGGAACACCGTGGGGCGCAGCTAGTTACGAATAAAAATGGAAATAATGACTACACAATCAGGTGATTACATTCATTCTGAACATTTACCCACCTGGTAATAATGACTACACAATCAGGTGATTACATTCATTCTGAACATTTACCCACCTGGTAATAATGACTACACAATCAGGTGATTACATTCATTCTGAACATTTACCCACCTGGTAATAATGACTACACAATCAGGTGATTACATTCATTCTGAACATTTACCCACCTGGTAATAATGACTACACAATCAGGTGATTACATTCATTCTGAACATTTACCCACCTGGTAATCTCATGGATAGTACAGAAGTAAGTAACTATCTGTAGCTACAGGTTCAACAAGTAATTAATTTTGTAAAAATTCAAAAAACCCTCAACGCAATGAAACTGCTGAACACACATACTCACAAACATACACACATACAAACGCTGCATCCTACAATTAGGCTCTGGGAACTTGATTCACTCGGTCAAATATATTAGCTTGACATTGAAAACATTCAGGACACTCCTCAGAGGCTAGAATTAAAAGAGCAAGAAGAAATTTAAAAAAATGAAAAATAAATAATAGTTTCAAAAAACTAAAAAAAACACGCTTTTATAGCTAACCGAACTAAAAAATAGAAAATAATTTTCAATTTCAAAGAGTTTATATTACAGTAGTAGAAGATCGTACAATCAATAAGTTTTTTTTTTTTTTTTTAAAAGCGTGGGTTGCATTTTACTACTTGTCATAACTCTCCTCTCATAGATAGTTGCCAACAGAATGATTGTTACATACACTTGTCAAGCACACCAAGCTATTTAAAAAAAAAAAAAAAAAAAACTGATTGCTTGTTCGATCTTCTACTACTGTAATTCTTTGAAATTACTGAAAGTCTTTGAAATTGAAAATTATTTTCTATTTTTTAGTTCGGTTAGCTATAAAAGCGTGTTGTTTTTAGTTTTTTTAAACTATTATTTATTTTTAATTTTTTAGTTCGATTTATCAATTAGTTATTTGTTGACATGTGGTATTTAAATTTCTCACAAATCATTTCGCAATCTCATCATTTACTACAGAGGATCTATCAAAGAGTTTATTAATCCTGGCGGTCCTAATAAGGATAACGGGAAACTGTTATCAAATTATTGCATTGTCATCGGTCCTTGATACGTATGCAATTGTGGAAATTGGTGAAAATTATGCTCAAAGATTCCGTTACATACATACATACATACATACATAGATACAACCCAAGCTAATAAAAGCGTGTTAAAAAAAACATAAACAGCCAACGCAATGAAACAGCTGAACCAATTTTGATAAAACATTGTTAAGAACCATCGCTAGAAAACCTGCTTTCAAATAAAAAAAAACGCATTCAAAGCAGAGCTACGCCGCCACAGACACACAAAACACACACACACACAGCGGTCAAACTTACCTATAACACTCCTCTTTTTGCATCGATGGTCGGGGGTTAAAAAGTAGAATAGCTACGAAGGTACATATGAAGTTACATAATTACATACAGCACACATACCTAGAAGACCGATAAACTCACAACGCCTTGCGTTAGTCGGGTTACCTACACAAAATGTAGGTAATCAAATATATCAAATATCATTGATTTGGCTTACGCATGCCATAGTTCTAATTTCAGAGAGGTTATTTCGAGTTGTCGAAGTTGTTTTTGTATCACGAAATTGGTCCAATTTGCTTGCTATTGTCGACATACCCACTCAGTAAAACATGTGTAACGTTGGGTAAGTTTATGCAAAGAATTGCAAATTATTATAAATTAATTTGGAATACTAAAGTAGGTAATTCTGTTTATTTAGCAACTAGCGGCCCGCTCGCGACTTCGTTCGCGTGGATCCAGTGGTCCAGAAACCTTCCCCGGGATGTGTGTTTTATCCGAAAAAACAATCCCTGAAAAATCCAATCAAAAATATAAATATGAAATGCGCTATTCTATAAATTTTCGGGGTATTCCAAATTTATCCAATGTATCGTTCGAGCAGCAGACTGCAAGAGTAGTCGTCGGGTTATCGGATACATACTGGAACTCACCAGTAGGTACTGGAATTTATCCAATACCAATACCAGGTAAGCAGCAGGCTGCAGGAGTAGTTTTGTTCACGACTGGACCAATTTGGATGAAAATCGGTCTAAAAGGAGAACAGCGCGGGCGTCAGCTATAGTGAAAAATATGTTTTTCTTAAAAAAGTTATTTAATACTAGCTGACCCGCGCGACTTCGTTCGCGCGTAGATTAGGTGGTATCTACCTACTCGTATACGAGTATTCGTTGACTAACCTCATCATAGAAGGTCCAACACCTTCCTAGTTGAATCGTTTTCCTAAGTAGACATAGTGGTCTAAAGCATCATAGCAGAATCCCAAATGAACATTGGCAAGATACTAACAAACCTCCAAAAACAGCCAAAAAATACAGATCCTCAAAAATAAACTAATTATTCCCCCTTAAAACGCTCACAACCTAAGAAGCCTTACAAACCTCTAAACAGCCATTCAAACTCATAAAAACACAGGGTAACCTACCCTAACTCCTTAAAGAAAGAAAGAAAAAAACATTAGATAGATAAGATAAATTAGATTATCCTATTTGTTTATCCTTAGATTTCATACAATGCCTTAAACTCTGAGAAACCCTTAAAACCTCGTACAAACCCATACAACCCCATTACGACGGACCTTGCTCAGGATTCTTCTTTGGGAGTCGGATTTTTTACCAGCTGGGACAGGAACCAAGATAGAACGTTTTCTTTGCCTTAAAACTCCTTGTGAAACTCCTTTTTTTACAACACCTACAAACCCTAGAAACCCTGACAAACCCATACGACCCCATTTTAGACGTTATAGAATACAGGACTTTTCTCATGATTTGAGATTTTTATTTTTCCTAGTGTTTGACTAAGTTTGAACGGTTTTCTCGGCCGCAAAACTCCCTATCCTACCCTATCCCATTTCGTCAAAATTGTAAGAGCAGTATATCGAGATAATTTGTACAGACAGACAGATAAAGTAACAAATAAATTATATAAGTACAAACGTTGCTCGAACGCATTGAACTTTTTCAAAAAAACTTTGTTAATAAAATAAAAAAATCTAATAAAATAAAATATGCAAGTTCTTCTAACAGCACGTCTGGTTTGCCTTCGCCGTCCTTCTTTATCAATATATCACCAACCGATAAAAAAATTCAGAACTCTCGTAACTTACTAAATAAAGTCAAGTAAGTAAGTACCTAAAGTAAGTTAGGATTGTCGACGCAACCAAAGTTACCAGGGATCTAGAGCCGTTGAGCGTGCGCCGAGATATTGGCTCGCTCAGCGTCTTTTATAAGATTTTTAACAGGGATACTCTGAGGAGCTGTTTGAACTAATCCCAGCTTCGCACTTTTATAACCGCACATCCCGCCATCGTCAGCGAGCTCACCCGCACATTTTGGATGCGTGGAGGTCTCGCACAGTGCGTTTCACGCGCTCGTTTCTCCCGCGCACTTGCAAGGCGTGGTATGAGCTCCCGTTGGATGTCTTCCCACAGGGCTACAATATGGGTAAATTCAAGAGAAATATCAATAGGGCTCTTAATGGTAGGCAGCGAGTTTGGAATACCGTGGGTGTTGCAGATGTCTATAGGTGGCGGTGACTGCTTTACATCAGGAGGGCCGTCTGCTTGTTTGTCAACCCATAATATATAAAAAAAAGTTTACAATAAAACACTCAGAAGCCATCATAAGAAAAGAAAAAGAAGAGTATTGCGTATCTTTTCGATAAGGTGGATTACAACTCGGTTTCTCTGCCACCATTTAATGCACTAAGCCATTATATGAAGAAGAAGAAGAAGAACAAGAACGGTACATTGACGGAATTGTTTGGATCACTCCTCAGAAGCCAATATAAGAAGAGAAGAAGAAGTAACTGAAGAGTGAATCCTGAACGCTTAGCAACGACATGTTTGCTCTTCCCGCCATTTTCGAAAAGAGACGTTGTCTACTTTTATTTTATTTATTTACTTAGTGTTTTCTTGAGTTATTTTGTGTTATTTTGGTGGCATTTTAACTAATGTAGCTCGTTTAAAAAGCGCATGTGTAGTGAAATGAAATGGAAGTGAATTGCGTGACTTTTGAAATTGGTGGAAATAATCTACCAAAGTTTTAGTAAAATTGGCCACCGTTTTACTAAAACATGACTCAACTGTGACTTTGACGACTTGGAAGGAGTGTAACGATGCAAAATATATTTAAAATACAATAAAGTGAAAATACAGATACTTGAAAATGGCAAATGCACAAGCCGTGCGGCGCCAATTATAAAGAAAAAAAAAAAGACATGTTTGCATGTCAAAATGGCGTAACTATGGAATTAAGCTTACTTTCCTCAATAAAATAAAAATGCCAAATGCACAAGCCGTGCGACGCCAAAAAATAAAATAAAATAAAATAAATAAATAATAAATAAAATAAATTCTGAGTAAAATAACTATGGAATTGTTTGCATGTCAAAATGTCGTAACTATGGAATAAAATAAATATATTAAATTGTCGTTTTAAGTATTTTCCTCACAATTTTCCCATATTTTTTCACCTTTAAAACCTTCCCTGAACTTCCACAAATATTTCAAAATTCCCACTAAAATTAGTTTATGGTGGACTCAAAGATCGTTCCCAGTGTGCGCTGAATTCACAATTGAATAATAAATACATTTATTTACAGAAACAATTATACAACTAATACAAAGTATGTACAAAATACATATGAAACAGTTGTGCTACCTGAAGACCGCTCCTAGCAATCTAAAGGTAGCTCAACTGATCCAAATCACTACCAGACGGAAGCGTCCCTAAGATGCTGGCTGCATTGCCACGCTGAATGGCAATACTAATGCGTTGAGCCAGATAAGAGCCAGCTATCGGGTCACGAGTCGCTTCGACCAGATGCCCTAAAATAATTTTGAAAACGCGAAGGTCCCCGGTACCCCACGGACCCACAGAGTCTCGACCCCGAAAGGCTCAAATAAGTAAGCCCTGTCGAGACTTGCATATTTGCGTCTTTTGAGGTCCTCAGCGGAATCTGCCTCCGCACTGGCCCTAACTGATGTCCCGGACAGATGAGATGGCGCAAGGGTATCTGCGCATGTAGCGTCCCACACCAAAGGCCTACCCTTCTCCCACGGAACAAGAGTCATGCCGTCAGGCCGTAATAAATAATAAATTACTTTACAGTCAATGTTTTATTTAAAACAGTGTACAAAAACGGCTTGTGTTACTACATTTTCATCCAGGATTCAGCACCTCCAGCGATCTGGAATAAATTAATTCAAGATTTGACAATTGGTATTAGGCACCTACATTATGTAGGTACTTCGTATGAAGGCGAACAAATACAAATACAATAATACAAATAATAACACGTAGGTACAAAGTTATAAAATCTATATCCCGAATACGGTGAACAACAACATTAGTTACATGTAACAATTTTTTTTTATAATGTACTAGCCCGCTCGCGACTACGTTAAAATACATCAAAATTGGTCAAGCCGTTTCTGAGTTTTAGCGAGACTAACGAAATTATTACTATTATATAATTTATTTCTGTTTTTTACACCATATTATGTTAGTAAAGAATTGTTAGTATTATCATATAGTATTTCTGAAATTACAAATCACAATTATTAAATTAAACTATTAAATTAAATTATTAAAATTAAATTAAATTATTAAAATTAAATGAAATTATTAAAATTAAATGAAATTATTAAAATTAAATTAAATTAAATTAAGTTATTTGGAACACCGCATTGAGTGGCATGGCAGCACATGCGTTTTGGTCCAGTGACTGAGGATCGGACCATCCACCCGCAATGCAATTCATTTTTTTGTTTTTTTTATATACTTAATATAAGAAATCTTAATGCAAAAATAAAAAGCAGCCAAGTGCGAGTCGGACTCGCCCATGAAGGGTTCCGTAGCAGCAAGTACATAACATAACATAGTTCTTGGATGGATTACGATTTATGACGTATTAAAAAAAAACTACTTACTAGATCTCGTTCAAAACAATTTTCGTTGGAAGTTTACATGGTAATGTACATCTTTTTTTTTTAGTTTTATCATTCTCTTATTTTACAAGTTATGGGACACACTTTTTACCACTTTGGAAGTGTCTCTCGCGCAAACTATTCAGTTTAGAAAAAAATTATATAAGAAACCTCAATATCATTAGATACCCCACACGTAAGGGTATGATGAAAAAAGTTTTTTGAGTTTCAGTTCTAAGTATGGGGAACTCCAAAAATTTATTGTTTTTTTTCTTTTTTTGTTTGAAAATCTTATTGCGGTTCACAGAATACATCTACTTGCCAAGTTTCAACAGCATAGCTCTTATAGTTTCGGAAAAAAGTGGCTGTGACATACAGGGACAGACAGACAGACAGACATGACGAATCTATAAGGGTTCCGTAGTTTTTTTACGGAACCCTAAAAATGAGTATTTCTTTTGAAACCCCACTCGACGATAGCATAAAAATAATCGAGAGCTTTTTAGGGTTCCGTAGTCAAAGACAAGGAACCCTTGTAGATTCGTCATGTCTGTCTGTCTGTGTATGACACAGCCTTTTTTTTTGGAAACTATAAGAGCTATACTGTTGAAACTTGGTATGTAGATGTATTCTGTAAACCGCATTAAGATTTTTACACAAAAATTGAAAAAAAAACAGTAATTTTTGGGGTTCCCCATACTTAGAACTGAAACTCAACAATTTTTTTTTCATTAAACCTATACGTGTGTGGTATCTATGGATAGGTCTTCAAAAATGATGTTGAGGTTTCTAATATAATTTTTTTCTAAACTTAATAGTTGCGCGAGAGACAGTTCCAAAGTGGTAAACAGTGTGTGTGTGTGTGTGTGTGTCCCCCCCCCGTAACTTCTAAAATAAGAGAATGATAAAACTAAAAAAAATATATGATGTACATTACCATGTAAACTTTCACTCAAAATTGGTTTGAACGAGATCTAGTAAGTAGTTTTTTTATTTTTGGGGTGCCCCATAATTAGAACTGAAACTCAAAAAAAATTTTTTCATCATACCCATACGTGTGGTCTATCTATGGATAGGTCTTCAAAAATGATTTTGAGGTTTCTTATGTAATTTTTTTCTAAACTGAATAGTTTGCACGAGAGACACTTCCAAAGTGCTAAAAACCCCCATAACTTCTAAAATAAGAGAATGATAAAACTAAAAAAAATATATGATGTACATGCTATGTCCCATGTAAGCTTTAACTCAAAATTGGTTTGAACGAGATCTAGTAAGTAGTTTTTTTTTAATACGTCATTAATCGTAATCCATCCAAGAACTTTTATATTATGTTACTTGCTGCTACGGAACCCTTCATGGGCGAGTCCGACTCGCACTTGGCCGCTTTTTTATTTGTGAAAGAGTTTGTCCGGAGAAGTACTACCACCATACGCATTGCTACCACCTTTGCACCGCACCATTGCTATTACCGCAAAGTGGTGTTCGCATTGCTGTGTTCCGGTTTGGAGGGTATGGGTGCCGGTGAAATTACAGGCACATGAGACTTCATCTTTATGTCTAAGGGTGACGGGCGCAGTGCATTGCCACATTAGGGTGCGTCTTAGGTGGACGTGACCTATGAGGTAATGCATTGTTAAAGGCAGAGGTTACCGCTTAAGCAGGTGCAACATATGCATATATTTTTTATTATACATAGAAAATACCCAGAACACCCTGAACAAATATCTGCGATCGCACAAATATTTGTTCCGAGGCGGGAATCGAACCCGCAACCTCCGGCGTCTCAGGCCAAGCTTCGCCCGCCGCGCCACAGAGGTCGTCACTCTTAACTCTTTCTCTTCTTCTTATTTCGTGTCGATGTCTCACTCAAAGCCCTTTTTTACCAATAGAGTGCCACTCCCACGGCATTATCATTTATCTACTTGATAAATATTGTTTTCTGGGTTAACATGGTTTTCTTCTAAAATCAATCTAGGTTACCTTTCTAGCATGTTACCTATTTAGGAAAACTAAGCGTCAGTCTCTCGCAACCAACAGTAAACAAATACATGTATTATTAAGTATTATATTATTAAAAATAATCACGGAAAATCGAAAAAATGCGACGTTGCCAGCCCGGCAAGGACATAAAGACTCTTAACGAAGCTGAAGGCTTATCAAACCGGAATCATTTATGTAACTACCTACTTACAATTCATATGAATGAAATCTTTATTAGATAGCGTCCATTTATCTCTGGCTTTTGCTGTATGTTTTATATATCCTCAGATGAGCTCATCATCATCATCTTCAGACTACAGAAGCCCACTGCTGGACATAGGCCTCTCCCATATAATGGCGTAACTAAACAATCTGGGGCCCGTGGCAAATTCGAAAATATAAAAAAATTAAGTTGTGGGCCCGTGGCAAATTCGAAAATTTAAAAAAAATTAGTTGTGTGGGCCCGTGGCAAATTCAAAATTTTTAAAGAAATTAGTTGTCTCATTTTGGATTATAAGCAGAACTTATAAAAATATACTTTTCAAATAAAATAAAACATTCAGGTACAATGTAAAAAAAAAAAATTGAGCTCGCGGCCTTTTGGCCCGGGGCCCTCTTGGGTCGGGGGCCCGTGGCATTTTGCCAGCCCTGCCACCCTATTGTTAAGCCACTGCCACGACCAACGGTTGAGTGAGCAATAGGTATACCTAAATAATGCAGTTCCGGCGCGGCCGTCCTCGCCTATTATGTACCCACCTAGTATGTTGAGAGCATGTTTAGTTTTTAGTTTTATACAGTACTTTGCGATTTCTTTTGTTTATATCGCGTTTACTATAACTTGTATCGCTATCCTTATCTTGTTTAGTAAGTGTCTACCTTAGAGCATTGCGGCCTCCGTACCTTTTCTACCCTTGCGTCTTCAGCCAGTATTGTCATTTGAATTTTCAAAATTCGAATTCGTTCGCTTCATCGAGGAATTGCAGACTATTCAATATTCTGTGACTGACACTGATTAGCGAATAGAAAATGGTGGAATAACTATTTTTCTCAGAGATATGATCATAGATACGATATAGATCCGTCATACAGTGCGAACTAGTACGGAGGGTGGTCACTTGACCGTGCTTATTACCTACTCTAACGTTTATTTACTATGTACTCATACTTAAAACTTTTAGTAATAAGTACTATGTCCACCTTGAATATTTTTTAAATGTCATGTCATAATCAGTTTGTTCTTTTGTTTTTGGAAATAAATTATCTAAATTATCTAAATAGAGAAATTTGTTATATATAGGATATGATTCGCCCCCAACACAGATAAAATAGTACTAAGTATACTAGTACAAAAAACTCTCCTATAGAAAATTTAATTGAAAAAGTTCATCGAGACGTTTTTGAGTAGGTACGTGATTACAAATTGTGCTAATATTATGAATGCGAAAGTTTGTGTGTGTGTGTGTGTTTGTTACTTCTTCACGCTGAAACGGCTGGACGGATTTGCATGAAATGTGGAATGGAGATAACTGGATTCCCGGAATAACACATAGGCACATTTTTATCCCGATATTCCAGCGGGATCGTGACTTACGCGGGTGAAACCGTATACCGTAGCTAGTATACCTATAAATATTGCTCGTTTTATAGGATAGGATAGTAATATAAAGCAAATAAACACAAAGTAGGATGTAGAGCGCATGCGATATCACTCTCTTTGCTGATGATATTTCATGCAAGTAGCCGTCGACTGTAGCATACCTACTATGATTGTGAAGCTTGACCCTTACTCACATTTTTGTAAAAAGTTTATCTCATTTTACAATTAGGTACATTCATAACGATTCCCATTCATGATGTTCATTGAAGAACATGAACGAACACACGTAGGTAACACGTTTATGTAACGCGTGCAATGTTATTCCACGAGGTGGGTATTACATAACAGTGAGTGGTCCACGAAACGCAAGTTCACGGACCTTGCGCGTTGCGTGTGGCATTGCGAGAGCTCCCGTGGTGCTGACCTGCCCCAACCCTCGCCGAGGTGTCTCCATCGTCACCACGCCGCCATTCACTGCTAGGTCAACGAACTATCCATGTGCCTAACAGCCGGCCGCTATCTGATGGCTTTCGAAGCTTATGGCACAGAGGTAATGCTGATGGTACGTTAGATAACATGTGACTATGTGACAGTTAGTAGTTTAGTAGTAGTAGTAGAGCTTTTTTGTGAAAGAGTTCGCCCGGAGAAGTACTACCACCATACCTATTTCTGCCGAAAAGCAGGGAGTGCTCGCATTGCTGTGTTCCGATTTGAAGGGTAAGGGTGCCGGTGAAATTACAGGCACATAAGACTTTTCATCTTTATGTCCCAGGGTGGCGGGCGCAGTGCAATGCCACATAGGGTGCGTCCTAGGTGGACGTGACCTATGAGGTAATGCACTGATCATAGGCAGAGGTTACCGCTTAACATCAGCTGGGCCATCTGCTTGCTCCGTCATTCAAGTAGAATACAAAAAAAAAGTTATAAGCATTCAACAAGAACTCTCAACAAATATTGTTTCGATGACTTTCAATGAAAACATTGGAAGACTCGAAGCATCTTCGCCGCCCAAAAACGTAGCATGCGTGACATATTGACGACCTCTGTGGCGCCTGCGACCCAGGAGGTTGCGGGTTCGATTTCCGCCTCGGAACAAATATTTGTACGATCTGCAGATATTTGTTCAGGGTGTTCTGGGTATTTTATATGTATTTAACTGATGGTTATCCTGATTAGGACTATGACAGTTACTTCGACCTATTTGTGAATCTGGTTTAAATAAAATAAACACTGAATTTAAAATGTCTTATTATTTCACTGATATATAATTCACAAACTTGATAGGTGGGAAATATTAAACTATACGACTTAATTAGGGCGCGGTGGAGTGACGACTAACGTAAGTACATACATGTACTAACCTCGTAAAGCCAAACTGCAAATATGCAATTTCATTAGTGTGCGTGATGACGCTACATCAACCTCCCCCTTTTTGAAAATTTTGAACATAAAAGTTATACAAAACAATTCAAAATTAAAAACTAATAAATCAAATATTACCAAGTCCTGAGTACATTCCTGTTAATAACAGTAAGAATCGCTGACTAGCGTTCTCAGTAAGTTGAGCGCTTGGACCTTGGTTTATCGCCCGGACGCAGGTTGGATAAACAAAGGCTGGATACTATTACAATTACAAGGTAATGCTAACTAAGTACTCAAGCTGTTTACAATATTTCTCAGAACTACGTTCCTAGAATGTAATTTATGAAGACAATGAATTATAATTCGAATACCAAATTAATATCGGTCTGTAATAAAAATTAATTTTATTATTAAATTACAAACTAAATTTAATAAAAATCTGTTACAATATTTATTATAAGTAACATGTTAAGGAGTAGCTTATATTACGTATGATATAAAAATATTACGTAGGAATAACTATGTTATTTAGAGATATTTATTTGAACATAGCAGCGTCAAACGTCCTTCATACCTTAAATTAAAAGAAAAAAAGGTTTAAAGTTGACAAGTAGTTATTGAATTGATAAATGAACGTATTACCTAATATGATTAAGGGTAGCTGAAAAGTAAATATACTAACTACTTAGGTTAAATACGTACCTTAAGTTAAGCTATCGTTCCTACGGAACCATGTGTCTGCATGGGTACTGGCTGCTGGTTATTAATCTCCTGACGCAACCATGAGCGAAGCGTCGAGCGACAGCGATTTCCCGCAAGATACAAGAAAATTAATAACGCTATCACGAAAATTACGATTAATGCGTAAGAGTGTAGACTGATTTGGTTGTCGACATTACCACCACTCTGTGCAATTATTATCTCCTCGCTCTTTCCCTTAACTGATGAATGACACATTTTGAAAAAATATTATCTCAACTTTAAAAGAACTGTAAGTAGATAAGTGGTGCTTTAGCGAAAGCCGATAAGTAAATGATAATTGAAATTCAATGAATGTATTACATTACTTAAGTAGGTACTTACAAAACTGCTTATTACTCTAATTACTCACTCCTTTATATGAGCGGTACATATCAATGCTAACAGATTGTTAAACTTATATAAAGTAATTAAAAATACAGTAATTCGGGAAAAAAATATTGTATGCACATTGCAAAAAATACAATTCTATGAATTGCAAGGCCATCTTAATATTAATTGCGTAAATGCAAGCTCGCTATGTAAAAATAAAGCTACACTGCACTGAATTTACACGCAAAAAATAATATCACCGTGATCACTTTAACACCACACTATGTAGAGTAGAAACTTCAATGAAGTAGAACCCTGCTGGACAGACAACAGCTAGGCTACCGCTACGATGTAGGTTGATTTCCTTTGACTGGAAAATCATCATCACGTAATGATGATCGGCTGCTCCAATGGGCTTCCGAAGATGGATAAGACCTGGCTTGACCCGACGCGTCACCCGTATAGCAACGCGTCGCAACCATACCATATAGGTGTTCTATTGTTACCTCCCGAGGCGTGTTCTTCGTCAGGAGGGAGTCGCCACCTGATGCTGGAACTATGTTTCTGCTCACGAAGTGCGGACGAAGTTGCGAGCGGTTAAGCTAGTTAAGACGGACCAAGTCGCTAGCGGGCCACTACTATGCGACCTTATGTGCGCACAGCTATGCGAGGACTTCATAAGATCCAGGATTTTTCACCGCCCCGTCGTATGTTTATGAGCCGCCACTATTTTAGAGTTCGGGGTCACCAATTTAACTGATAGTTATCCTGATTAGGACTATGACAGTTACTTCGACCTATTTGTGAATCTGGTTTAAATAAAATAAACACTGAATTTAAAATGTCTTATTATTTCACTGATATATAATTCACAAACTTGATAGGTGGGAAATATTAAACTATACGACTTAATTAGGGCGCGGTGGAGTGACGACTAACGTAAGTACATACATGTACTAACCTCGTAAAGCCAAACTGCAAATATGCAATTTCATTAGTGTGCGTGATGACGCTACATGTACAATAAAAAATATCCATCTTATGTAATGTATTGTATTAAGTATACCAGTTATCTAGTACCCATAACACAAGCTCTGCTTAGCTTGGGGCTAGATAATGTTGTGTGAACTGTCCAGCATTATTTATTTATTTATATCAATGGCGGACTCTTCTTGGGAAGTTTTATATGTCGTGTCATTGACCAGACTTGGTACCTAACTACTTACCTCTTTAGGGTTCCATACCCAAAGGTTGCTAAACGGGATCTGTCCGTGCGTCTGTTTTATGTCATATAATATCTCGGCAGTCGTAAGAGGTAGCCACTTAGCCAGCTGAAATATTCACTAATTATGTGTTGGTTGGGCATTGAACGCTATTTAAATAATAAAAACCGGCCAAGTGCGAGTCCGACTCGCACATGAAGGGTTCCGTACCATTATTTATAAAAACGGCAAAAAAACAGGTTTTTTGTATGGGAGCCTAAAAATATTTATTTTATTAGTTTTTTTTAGTATATGTTGTTATAGCGGCAACAGTAATACCTACATCATCTGTGAAAATTTCAACTGTCTTACTATCACGGTTCATGAGATGACAGGCAGACAGTGCCTGCTGCCAGTTGCCAGCTGCCTGGTGACAGACGGTTAGACCAGACAGACGGACAGCGGAGTCTTAGTAATAGGGTCTCGTTTTATCCTTTGGGTACGGGACCCTAAAAATTCCAGCCATGGAATAACCACGATAACGCGTTCTGTTTACATCTAGTTTGGCTTGAGTCAAGCAAACAACTCAAGCAAAATCTTTAATTTTAAACTTTCTCACTTAATTTTAAAGTTATTTCATAGTCTCACTTTAATTTTAAACTTTTCTTTGCGACTATGGTATGGCTCGAGAGGAGCTATGTATGTCAGGTTTATTTCTTGAAAGTAAGCCTATTTTCTAAGGATAGCTTACCCACTAATATCCTACCTGCCACAGAATATATAATAGTACAAGTACCTACTAATATTATAAATGCGAAAGTTTGTGAGTGTGTGCGAGTGTTTGTTACTTCTTCACGCTGAAAAGGCAGCACGGATTTGGATGAAATTTGGAATGGAGATAACTGGACTCCCTGAATAACACATAGGCACATTTTTGTCCAGAAATACCCACGGGATCGAGACTAATGCGGGTGAAACAGCAGGGCACTTCTAGTCATAAATACGAATGTTTGTGAGTGTGTTTGTTACTTCTTCACGCTGAAACGGCTGGACGGATTTGCATGAACGTTTGAATAGAGATAGCTGAACTCCTGGAATAACACATAGGCTATTTTTTGACCCGTTACTCCCACGGGTTCGAGACTTATGTGGGAACACCGTGGGGCGCAGCTAGTTACGAATAAAAATGGAAATAATGACTACACAATCAGGTGATTACATTCATTCTGAACATTTACCCACCTGGTAATAATGACTACACAATCAGGTGATTACATTCATTCTGAACATTTACCCACCTGGTAATAATGACTACACAATCAGGTGATTACATTCATTCTGAACATTTACCCACCTGGTAATAATGACTACACAATCAGGTGATTACATTCATTCTGAACATTTACCCACCTGGTAATAATGACTACACAATCAGGTGATTACATTCATTCTGAACATTTACCCACCTGGTAATCTCATGGATAGTACAGAAGTAAGTAACTATCTGTAGCTACAGGTTCAACAAGTAATTAATTTTGTAAAAATTCAAAAAACCCTCAACGCAATGAAACTGCTGAACACACATACTCACAAACATACACACATACAAACGCTGCATCCTACAATTAGGCTCTGGGAACTTGATTCACTCGGTCAAATATATTAGCTTGACATTGAAAACATTCAGGACACTCCTCAGAGGCTAGAATTAAAAGAGCAAGAAGAAATTTAAAAAAATGAAAAATAAATAATAGTTTCAAAAAACTAAAAAAAACACGCTTTTATAGCTAACCGAACTAAAAAATAGAAAATAATTTTCAATTTCAAAGAGTTTATATTACAGTAGTAGAAGATCGTACAATCAATAAGTTTTTTTTTTTTTTTTTAAAAGCGTGGGTTGCATTTTACTACTTGTCATAACTCTCCTCTCATAGATAGTTGCCAACAGAATGATTGTTACATACACTTGTCAAGCACACCAAGCTATTTAAAAAAAAAAAAAAAAAAAACTGATTGCTTGTTCGATCTTCTACTACTGTAATTCTTTGAAATTACTGAAAGTCTTTGAAATTGAAAATTATTTTCTATTTTTTAGTTCGGTTAGCTATAAAAGCGTGTTGTTTTTAGTTTTTTTAAACTATTATTTATTTTTAATTTTTTAGTTCGATTTATCAATTAGTTATTTGTTGACATGTGGTATTTAAATTTCTCACAAATCATTTCGCAATCTCATCATTTACTACAGAGGATCTATCAAAGAGTTTATTAATCCTGGCGGTCCTAATAAGGATAACGGGAAACTGTTATCAAATTATTGCATTGTCATCGGTCCTTGATACGTATGCAATTGTGGAAATTGGTGAAAATTATGCTCAAAGATTCCGTTACATACATACATACATACATACATAGATACAACCCAAGCTAATAAAAGCGTGTTAAAAAAAACATAAACAGCCAACGCAATGAAACAGCTGAACCAATTTTGATAAAACATTGTTAAGAACCATCGCTAGAAAACCTGCTTTCAAATAAAAAAAAACGCATTCAAAGCAGAGCTACGCCGCCACAGACACACAAAACACACACACACACAGCGGTCAAACTTACCTATAACACTCCTCTTTTTGCATCGATGGTCGGGGGTTAAAAAGTAGAATAGCTACGAAGGTACATATGAAGTTACATAATTACATACAGCACACATACCTAGAAGACCGATAAACTCACAACGCCTTGCGTTAGTCGGGTTACCTACACAAAATGTAGGTAATCAAATATATCAAATATCATTGATTTGGCTTACGCATGCCATAGTTCTAATTTCAGAGAGGTTATTTCGAGTTGTCGAAGTTGTTTTTGTATCACGAAATTGGTCCAATTTGCTTGCTATTGTCGACATACCCACTCAGTAAAACATGTGTAACGTTGGGTAAGTTTATGCAAAGAATTGCAAATTATTATAAATTAATTTGGAATACTAAAGTAGGTAATTCTGTTTATTTAGCAACTAGCGGCCCGCTCGCGACTTCGTTCGCGTGGATCCAGTGGTCCAGAAACCTTCCCCGGGATGTGTGTTTTATCCGAAAAAACAATCCCTGAAAAATCCAATCAAAAATATAAATATGAAATGCGCTATTCTATAAATTTTCGGGGTATTCCAAATTTATCCAATGTATCGTTCGAGCAGCAGACTGCAAGAGTAGTCGTCGGGTTATCGGATACATACTGGAACTCACCAGTAGGTACTGGAATTTATCCAATACCAATACCAGGTAAGCAGCAGGCTGCAGGAGTAGTTTTGTTCACGACTGGACCAATTTGGATGAAAATCGGTCTAAAAGGAGAACAGCGCGGGCGTCAGCTATAGTGAAAAATATGTTTTTCTTAAAAAAGTTATTTAATACTAGCTGACCCGCGCGACTTCGTTCGCGCGTAGATTAGGTGGTATCTACCTACTCGTATACGAGTATTCGTTGACTAACCTCATCATAGAAGGTCCAACACCTTCCTAGTTGAATCGTTTTCCTAAGTAGACATAGTGGTCTAAAGCATCATAGCAGAATCCCAAATGAACATTGGCAAGATACTAACAAACCTCCAAAAACAGCCAAAAAATACAGATCCTCAAAAATAAACTAATTATTCCCCCTTAAAACGCTCACAACCTAAGAAGCCTTACAAACCTCTAAACAGCCATTCAAACTCATAAAAACACAGGGTAACCTACCCTAACTCCTTAAAGAAAGAAAGAAAAAAACATTAGATAGATAAGATAAATTAGATTATCCTATTTGTTTATCCTTAGATTTCATACAATGCCTTAAACTCTGAGAAACCCTTAAAACCTCGTACAAACCCATACAACCCCATTACGACGGACCTTGCTCAGGATTCTTCTTTGGGAGTCGGATTTTTTACCAGCTGGGACAGGAACCAAGATAGAACGTTTTCTTTGCCTTAAAACTCCTTGTGAAACTCCTTTTTTTACAACACCTACAAACCCTAGAAACCCTGACAAACCCATACGACCCCATTTTAGACGTTATAGAATACAGGACTTTTCTCATGATTTGAGATTTTTATTTTTCCTAGTGTTTGACTAAGTTTGAACGGTTTTCTCGGCCGCAAAACTCCCTATCCTACCCTATCCCATTTCGTCAAAATTGTAAGAGCAGTATATCGAGATAATTTGTACAGACAGACAGATAAAGTAACAAATAAATTATATAAGTACAAACGTTGCTCGAACGCATTGAACTTTTTCAAAAAAACTTTGTTAATAAAATAAAAAAATCTAATAAAATAAAATATGCAAGTTCTTCTAACAGCACGTCTGGTTTGCCTTCGCCGTCCTTCTTTATCAATATATCACCAACCGATAAAAAAATTCAGAACTCTCGTAACTTACTAAATAAAGTCAAGTAAGTAAGTACCTAAAGTAAGTTAGGATTGTCGACGCAACCAAAGTTACCAGGGATCTAGAGCCGTTGAGCGTGCGCCGAGATATTGGCTCGCTCAGCGTCTTTTATAAGATTTTTAACAGGGATACTCTGAGGAGCTGTTTGAACTAATCCCAGCTTCGCACTTTTATAACCGCACATCCCGCCATCGTCAGCGAGCTCACCCGCACATTTTGGATGCGTGGAGGTCTCGCACAGTGCGTTTCACGCGCTCGTTTCTCCCGCGCACTTGCAAGGCGTGGTATGAGCTCCCGTTGGATGTCTTCCCACAGGGCTACAATATGGGTAAATTCAAGAGAAATATCAATAGGGCTCTTAATGGTAGGCAGCGAGTTTGGAATACCGTGGGTGTTGCAGATGTCTATAGGTGGCGGTGACTGCTTTACATCAGGAGGGCCGTCTGCTTGTTTGTCAACCCATAATATATAAAAAAAAGTTTACAATAAAACACTCAGAAGCCATCATAAGAAAAGAAAAAGAAGAGTATTGCGTATCTTTTCGATAAGGTGGATTACAACTCGGTTTCTCTGCCACCATTTAATGCACTAAGCCATTATATGAAGAAGAAGAAGAAGAACAAGAACGGTACATTGACGGAATTGTTTGGATCACTCCTCAGAAGCCAATATAAGAAGAGAAGAAGAAGTAACTGAAGAGTGAATCCTGAACGCTTAGCAACGACATGTTTGCTCTTCCCGCCATTTTCGAAAAGAGACGTTGTCTACTTTTATTTTATTTATTTACTTAGTGTTTTCTTGAGTTATTTTGTGTTATTTTGGTGGCATTTTAACTAATGTAGCTCGTTTAAAAAGCGCATGTGTAGTGAAATGAAATGGAAGTGAATTGCGTGACTTTTGAAATTGGTGGAAATAATCTACCAAAGTTTTAGTAAAATTGGCCACCGTTTTACTAAAACATGACTCAACTGTGACTTTGACGACTTGGAAGGAGTGTAACGATGCAAAATATATTTAAAATACAATAAAGTGAAAATACAGATACTTGAAAATGGCAAATGCACAAGCCGTGCGGCGCCAATTATAAAGAAAAAAAAAAAGACATGTTTGCATGTCAAAATGGCGTAACTATGGAATTAAGCTTACTTTCCTCAATAAAATAAAAATGCCAAATGCACAAGCCGTGCGACGCCAAAAAATAAAATAAAATAAAATAAATAAATAATAAATAAAATAAATTCTGAGTAAAATAACTATGGAATTGTTTGCATGTCAAAATGTCGTAACTATGGAATAAAATAAATATATTAAATTGTCGTTTTAAGTATTTTCCTCACAATTTTCCCATATTTTTTCACCTTTAAAACCTTCCCTGAACTTCCACAAATATTTCAAAATTCCCACTAAAATTAGTTTATGGTGGACTCAAAGATCGTTCCCAGTGTGCGCTGAATTCACAATTGAATAATAAATACATTTATTTACAGAAACAATTATACAACTAATACAAAGTATGTACAAAATACATATGAAACAGTTGTGCTACCTGAAGACCGCTCCTAGCAATCTAAAGGTAGCTCAACTGATCCAAATCACTACCAGACGGAAGCGTCCCTAAGATGCTGGCTGCATTGCCACGCTGAATGGCAATACTAATGCGTTGAGCCAGATAAGAGCCAGCTATCGGGTCACGAGTCGCTTCGACCAGATGCCCTAAAATAATTTTGAAAACGCGAAGGTCCCCGGTACCCCACGGACCCACAGAGTCTCGACCCCGAAAGGCTCAAATAAGTAAGCCCTGTCGAGACTTGCATATTTGCGTCTTTTGAGGTCCTCAGCGGAATCTGCCTCCGCACTGGCCCTAACTGATGTCCCGGACAGATGAGATGGCGCAAGGGTATCTGCGCATGTAGCGTCCCACACCAAAGGCCTACCCTTCTCCCACGGAACAAGAGTCATGCCGTCAGGCCGTAATAAATAATAAATTACTTTACAGTCAATGTTTTATTTAAAACAGTGTACAAAAACGGCTTGTGTTACTACATTTTCATCCAGGATTCAGCACCTCCAGCGATCTGGAATAAATTAATTCAAGATTTGACAATTGGTATTAGGCACCTACATTATGTAGGTACTTCGTATGAAGGCGAACAAATACAAATACAATAATACAAATAATAACACGTAGGTACAAAGTTATAAAATCTATATCCCGAATACGGTGAACAACAACATTAGTTACATGTAACAATTTTTTTTTATAATGTACTAGCCCGCTCGCGACTACGTTAAAATACATCAAAATTGGTCAAGCCGTTTCTGAGTTTTAGCGAGACTAACGAAATTATTACTATTATATAATTTATTTCTGTTTTTTACACCATATTATGTTAGTAAAGAATTGTTAGTATTATCATATAGTATTTCTGAAATTACAAATCACAATTATTAAATTAAACTATTAAATTAAATTATTAAAATTAAATTAAATTATTAAAATTAAATGAAATTATTAAAATTAAATGAAATTATTAAAATTAAATTAAATTAAATTAAGTTATTTGGAACACCGCATTGAGTGGCATGGCAGCACATGCGTTTTGGTCCAGTGACTGAGGATCGGACCATCCACCCGCAATGCAATTCATTTTTTTGTTTTTTTTATATACTTAATATAAGAAATCTTAATGCAAAAATAAAAAGCAGCCAAGTGCGAGTCGGACTCGCCCATGAAGGGTTCCGTAGCAGCAAGTACATAACATAACATAGTTCTTGGATGGATTACGATTTATGACGTATTAAAAAAAAACTACTTACTAGATCTCGTTCAAAACAATTTTCGTTGGAAGTTTACATGGTAATGTACATCTTTTTTTTTTAGTTTTATCATTCTCTTATTTTACAAGTTATGGGACACACTTTTTACCACTTTGGAAGTGTCTCTCGCGCAAACTATTCAGTTTAGAAAAAAATTATATAAGAAACCTCAATATCATTAGATACCCCACACGTAAGGGTATGATGAAAAAAGTTTTTTGAGTTTCAGTTCTAAGTATGGGGAACTCCAAAAATTTATTGTTTTTTTTCTTTTTTTGTTTGAAAATCTTATTGCGGTTCACAGAATACATCTACTTGCCAAGTTTCAACAGCATAGCTCTTATAGTTTCGGAAAAAAGTGGCTGTGACATACAGGGACAGACAGACAGACAGACATGACGAATCTATAAGGGTTCCGTAGTTTTTTTACGGAACCCTAAAAATGAGTATTTCTTTTGAAACCCCACTCGACGATAGCATAAAAATAATCGAGAGCTTTTTAGGGTTCCGTAGTCAAAGACAAGGAACCCTTGTAGATTCGTCATGTCTGTCTGTCTGTGTATGACACAGCCTTTTTTTTTGGAAACTATAAGAGCTATACTGTTGAAACTTGGTATGTAGATGTATTCTGTAAACCGCATTAAGATTTTTACACAAAAATTGAAAAAAAAACAGTAATTTTTGGGGTTCCCCATACTTAGAACTGAAACTCAACAATTTTTTTTTCATTAAACCTATACGTGTGTGGTATCTATGGATAGGTCTTCAAAAATGATGTTGAGGTTTCTAATATAATTTTTTTCTAAACTTAATAGTTGCGCGAGAGACAGTTCCAAAGTGGTAAACAGTGTGTGTGTGTGTGTGTGTCCCCCCCCCCGTAACTTCTAAAATAAGAGAATGATAAAACTAAAAAAAATATATGATGTACATTACCATGTAAACTTTCACTCAAAATTGGTTTGAACGAGATCTAGTAAGTAGTTTTTTTATTTTTGGGGTGCCCCATAATTAGAACTGAAACTCAAAAAAAATTTTTTCATCATACCCATACGTGTGGTCTATCTATGGATAGGTCTTCAAAAATGATTTTGAGGTTTCTTATGTAATTTTTTTCTAAACTGAATAGTTTGCACGAGAGACACTTCCAAAGTGCTAAAAACCCCCATAACTTCTAAAATAAGAGAATGATAAAACTAAAAAAAATATATGATGTACATGCTATGTCCCATGTAAGCTTTAACTCAAAATTGGTTTGAACGAGATCTAGTAAGTAGTTTTTTTTTAATACGTCATTAATCGTAATCCATCCAAGAACTTTTATATTATGTTACTTGCTGCTACGGAACCCTTCATGGGCGAGTCCGACTCGCACTTGGCCGCTTTTTTATTTGTGAAAGAGTTTGTCCGGAGAAGTACTACCACCATACGCATTGCTACCACCTTTGCACCGCACCATTGCTATTACCGCAAAGTGGTGTTCGCATTGCTGTGTTCCGGTTTGGAGGGTATGGGTGCCGGTGAAATTACAGGCACATGAGACTTCATCTTTATGTCTAAGGGTGACGGGCGCAGTGCATTGCCACATTAGGGTGCGTCTTAGGTGGACGTGACCTATGAGGTAATGCATTGTTAAAGGCAGAGGTTACCGCTTAAGCAGGTGCAACATATGCTTGTTCCGTCATTCACGCAGTTAACAAAAAAACGCATCGCTATGAGCGATCCAGTTAGCACCCTTTGGATAATGAACCCTTAAATCTGAAGATCACGTTAAATACGATTTCATAGTTAGATGATTCGTAAGAAATGAAAAGAAAGAAAATTCGTTTATATTTATCTAAAGGATAACGCCCACATAACACATGAAAATAAATGAGTAGGTAAAATAAGTAGTAGGTACTTTGGACAACAGGTAGGCATATTTTTTTCAAATAAAATGTTGTTTAGTAGGTCTATTTAGTAGGGATGTAGGAAGGTATCGATATGTGTTGTGTGGGGTCAAATAGGGCCCTGTCTCAGCGTTGGAGGTTGCGTGATTCGTGATGGCGCTATTTTGTGGGCGCATGATTCGTTATTGCAGAATAAATCTAAACATACGTTATGTAGACACTCGCCTTTATCCCCGAGAAGGTAGGCAGAGCCTCACTAGGCCTCTTTTCACCGTGGGTTGCACTTTTCGCCATTACTTCCCACGAGTGACTGGGTTAACGCTTACTTCCAGTTTTTTTTTTTGTTCTATTTTCATATGCGATCAGTCCTCAGACTATGAGCAGATTTGGTACGGGTAGTCGTACTTGTAGCAGAAGTGGTCCAGCGACCACCTCTCCTTTTCTTATGTGTCATGTTCCACCGAGTTCCATGATATGTTGTCTTTTAAAAAGCCTCTTCGGGTAGTTGATGGTATTTAGCTGTGAGGCCAAGTGGTTCGGATGTACATTCAAACGTTCTTTGTATTTCGAAGAATATAGTTTTATTTCGTCGACGACTGTGTTGACCTTCAGTTCGCTATGCAGCTCAGTAATCATTAAGAACCACGGTGCATTGGATAGGTTTCTTAAGATGCCATTTTGTGCTCTTTGTATGATGGAAATATTTGATTTGCAGGCTGATCCCCACAGTTGTATGCCATACGCCCAGATGGCTTCAGCACAACCTGGTAAATCAGGAGTTTGTTGTCAGTACTCAGGACAGAGTTTCTACCCATTAGCCAATGGAGGTTCCGGTACCGGAAGTTGAGTTCGTCTCTTTTTTTTTGTAGCTGCTTTCTCCAGGTCAGTCTACGATCCAGGTGCATCCCTAGATACTTCACTGAGTCGTTATGTGGTAATATGTTTTCTCCAAGGTGAACGGGCGGACAATCTCCCTCGCGGAGTGCGAATGTAGCATGAGTTGATTTAGAGGCACTGGCTTTGATTTTCCACTTTCTCAACCACTGCTCTATCTTATCGAGTTCAATTTGTAGGAATTGCGATGCTTCGTTTGGGTCTTTACTACTAGCAAGAATAGCATTATCGTCTGCAAATGTGGCAGTTACTACACCTGGTGTCTCGGGTAGGTCTGATGTAAAGATGGTATATAGGATAGGGCCCAGCACCGATCCCTGAGGTACTCCAGCTTGTATGTCATGGAAACTAGACGTGTATTCGTCATCCTTTACTTGGAATATTCTTTCCGAGAGGTACGAGTTCAATATTCCAAAGAACGAGTGTGGTAATAAGTTTTTAATTTTCTACAATACAATGAGACAACCCAACATCTATCCTGATTCAGAAGAAGACCAACACAGGTCAGCGACTCGGATAGGGCAACACAACTACCCCGAAACAAATGAAGCCGTAAATCAGCGAAAACCTGATCGACGGAATGAGAAAATAACAAAGCGACAAAATACTGAAGCAGGTAAGGGAAATACCCATAACATAAGGAAATAATTTGAGCTAAAACCGCAACTAGCATCAAATGCAGACTCTCACACATATACAGAATATACACAGGGACGACATCAGACCTATTCTGAAGCAACCAGTACCCAAAGACAACAAAAATATGGGGAGAGGCACGAGGAGAGTAGAGCAAATCAAAATATGGAACAAAGGAAAGAACATAATAACAACACAAGGAAGCCCTTAGAACCACAAAGACAACAATCAACACAAGATGATCACGTCATGCCAACTCAAGTCATTCAAGACTTATTAATAAAACAACTCGAAAAATGGACTTACTCTTTAGCCAAATGAGCATGTTGATGGGTCTCATTGTGACCCTAGTCGAAAAGATGTCTCAATGATTTCACTAAACATTGCTGCCTGGAACATCAACGGCTTAGCTCCAAATATTCATGAAGCTGACATGTTGTTAAATATACACAAACTGGATATACTCTTAATAGCTGAAGCGCACTTTACTGACAAAAGCTTGGTCAACATTAGAAACTATGTCATATATAGCACTCAACACCCTGATGGCACTGCACATGCAGGAACAGCAATAATCGTAAGATCATCAATAAAACACCACGAACTACCTCCGTACAAGACTGAACATATTCAGGCAACCACAATTGCTGTTGAAGGAAAAACTGGCGACTTCAAAGTCTCTGCAGTTTACTGCCCACCAAAACATCAAATCAAAGAGTAGCAATTTACACACTACTTTAACACTCTAGGCCCTAGATTTATCGCTGGAGGACACTGGAACTCTAAACATCTTCACTGGGGTTCAAGGTTAATAACCACAACAGGAAGACAACTAAAGCTATCAATTGACAATAATAACCTCTCAACGCTATCAACACGAGAACCGACACACTGGCCTACTGATAGAAATAGACTCCCGGATGTTAGTGACTTCTTTGTTTCCAAAGGAATGTCACAATATTCTGCCATGGTCAACTCATGCCTAGATGGCTCCTCAGCCCACACCACTGTACTGCTAACGATTGACACAAAGCTTTTAGAGTACGAGACAACCCCGAAAATGTATAGGAAATCCACGGATTGGGACTCTTTTAGAGAAGTTATCGAAAGGAGACTCAAGCTGCAAATCGCTCTAAAGACCCCTGAAGACATAGAAGTGGCTGCTACCCATTTTACGAACCTTAAACAAGTTGCATGCTGGTTGACTACCCCTGATAATCCGCCATAAACACCCAGGCACAATTGTGTTCCCTTGGAAATAAGGTCTAAAATCCAAGAGAAAAGAAGACTTCGTAGAGTGTGGCACTGCGGCCGACATAATGAAGACAAAAAAAGCACTTAACAAAGCTATAGTCGAGCTCAAAGAACTCATACACAACGCTAAAAATGCAACTCTCACTCTGCACCTAGAATCATTAACAGCAACAAAATCAACAAACTACTCCTTATGGAAGGCTACGTCAAACTTCAACCAGCCTAAGAGAACTCGACCACCCCTGAGACTGGCTGACGCTAAATGGGCCAGAACAGCACAACAGAGAGCGGAAGTATTCAAGCCCAATGATGGCACAGGTAACGAAGACCCCAACGTCGAGGGTGTGCTAAACCAAGTCTTTCAGTTAGATTTACCCCTGAAACCAACCAACCCTAGAGAGGTCTATAGATATCTACTCAAACTAGACAACAAAAAAAAACCAGGTTTTGACCAAATAACGAAAGAGATCTTAATTCAGCTACCAAAGAAGGGAATAGTATTACTTTCAACACTATTCAACGGAATCCTGCGAGTCGGTCACTACCCAGGTGTTTGGAAGATCTCACAAATAATTATGATCCACAAAGACGGGAAACCAGCAAACGAGCTCGGCTCATATAGGCCGATTAGCTTGCTACCAGTAATTTCCAAGCTCTTCGAAAAAATTCTGCTCACACGAATGCTAAAAACATAAGCCGAAAAATCGTTAATTCCCGACCACCAATTTGGATTCCGACAAGAACACGGCACCGTAGAACAAGTGCATAGAGTCGTGGATCAAATAAGAAAATCCCTGGAACTTAAAGAGTACTGCTCAGCGGCCTTCCTAGATATACAACAGGCTTTTGATAAAGTTTGGCACAAGGGGCTCCTCTGCTTACTTCCAGTAATAACACATTCCTTAATATGCTCGCAGCCAGTACAAATCTTATCAGTTCAATCTGTTGTGGATTTCAACAGAAATTATCAAAATATTAAAATCCATGAAAATGCCTTATTAATTAGATAAATTCGTAGATATTTGAAACGGATACCCTCCCTACGTATTTGTGATGTTGCTAAGCCGGCACCCGCCACCCATCCACGCTCCATAATAAAATACATTTTGCCTACGGCCTTTTGGCCTACAAGACAATATTATAATTGTGGGAGAACCGAGAATAATCTTATTTTCGTGTGTAGGGGAAATCAGGTTAGATCAGGCAGGATGAGAAATGTTTTTTTTTATTATATTTTACATTGTTTGTAAATTTGGCTTACTTAGATCACCGTTAACTGCGGACCATATTTTGTTACGCTACCTCTATATTTAGTACTAGCAACTCGCCTTAGTGTCGGGATCCCCTCCCCCCCCCCCTCTCCACCCCACGTTCCCAACCCCTCATCTATCCACACACCAAATATCACAATAATTTTGTGTTACAAATAAATCTCTCAAAAAAAGAAAGTTTACCCCTTCATAATATAAGTGTATACTAGTGTCCGCCCGCGGCTTCGCTCGCGTTTTATCATGATAAAAAGTAGTATATAGTTCAATTCAGGTCATAATCTATCTTTATGCCAAATTTCAACAAAATCTGTTGACCCGTTTCGGCGTGATTAAGTAACAAACAAACATCCAAACATCGTAACTGTGACATTTATGATATAAGTGGGATTAACGTTAATTATTATTTTTACATTAATGATTAATTTTATACTGATATTATATTATTTTAATATCTGGATTTATACTGATCGATCAATTATATATAACGTAAGTAATGAACAAGCTGAATGTATTGTACATTGTCTATATACTTACCAATATTTCGTGACTTTTAACCGTTTTCGTTATCAATAACTATAATTACTACTGTTGTTATGACACTAAACAGCCGTGTCTATAAAAATAGTACTATCCTTGAGTGTTTTTACATTTGAAACGACAAGTTGATACAAATTCGATCGAAAAGGACATAACTCGGTGTAACTATTCCAAGGATATTTCGCGTTTATTAGCACGGGAAGTAGAATGGAATAAAGTAGAATGTAACGAGTGGAAAACTTAGTCTCTCTGACACAGATTACTTAATAGTTACTAAGTAACCTCTGAGCATCATGTTTCCGGGACACGACACTTCAGAAAGTGAACGTAGTGGGGACTCTTTCCGCGTTTTTCGAAAGAGACGCGCGTCGCCTACTTTTGTTTTATTTCCTAGTGTTTTTTTTATTTATTTTGTGTATTTTTGACGGCATTTTAGCCAATGTAACTCGTATATACAGCACAAGTACAGTGAAATAAAATGGAAGTGTATTGCGTGACTTTTCAAATTGGTGGAAATTGTCTACCAAAGTTTTTGTAAAACGGCCATCGGTTTTAAAACATGACTTGACTGTGCCTTTAACGACTTGGAAGAACAAATTATATTAAAAATACAATAATTATACTTGGAAATCGCAAATGCACAAGCAGTGCGAAGCCAATAAAAAAAAATGGTGAACGTTTGTGGATACGCCGGGTAGCTTATTATGTATCTTGCAATAGCAATGCGATAGCAATAATTGCGCGATTATCGCATCCAAATCGCAAATTCGTATTACGTATCAGCGATCCGTAATACGAATTTGCAATTTGGATGCGATAATCGCGCAATTCTCGCGCAATTTTTGCTATCGCATTGCTATTGCAAGATACGTAATAAGCTAGCGGATCTTATATAAGTGGTACAAGTAAAGAGTATGGCTAATGTTTCTCACCTCTGACAGAGAGCGGGCAGTACTTGATGGTGTGCGCGGCGTCGCCGGTGGCGCCGCAGGCGGGGCAGCGCGCGCCGCGCACGCGGCCGCGTCGGTCCTTCAGCCTGTGCAGCGAGTACCATGAAGAGGGCGCACCGTTACCTCTGACAGTGAGCGGGCAGTACTTGATGGTGTGCGCGGCGTCGCCGGTGGCGCCGCAGGCGGGGCAGCGCGCGCCGCGCACGCGGCCGCGTCGGTCCTTCAGCCTGTGCAGCGAGTACCATGAAGAGGGCGCACCGTTACCTCTGACAGAGAGCGGGCAGTACTTGATGGTGTGCGCGGCGTCGCCGGTGGCGCCGCAGGCGGGGCAGCGCACGCCGCGCACGCGGCCGCGTCGGTCCTTCAGCCTGTGCAGCGAGTACCATGAAGAGGGCGCACCGTTACCTCTGACAGTGAGCGGGCAGTACTTTATGGTGTGCGCCGCGTCGCCAGTGGCGCCGCAGGCGGGGCAGCGCGCGCCGCGCAGCACGGGGCAGCGCACGCGGCCGCGTCGGTCCTTCAGCCTGTGCAGCGAGTACCATGAAGAGGGCGCACCGTTACCTCTGACAGTGAGCGGGCAGTACTTGATGGTGTGCGCCGCGTCGCCGGTGGCGCCGCAGGCGGGGCAGCGCGCGCCGCGCAGCACGGGGCAGCACACGCGGCCGCGTCGGTCCTTCAGCCTGTGCAGCGAGTACCATGAAGAGGGCGCACCGTTACCTCTGACAGTGAGCGGGCAGTACTTGATGGTGTGCGCGGCGTCGCCGGTGGCACCGCAGGTGGGGCAGCGCGCGCCGCGCAGCACGGGGCAGCGCACGCGGCCGCGTCGGTTCTTCAGCCTGTGCAGCGTTACCATGAAGAGGGCGCACCGTCTCTCACCTCTGACAGTGAGCGGGCAGTACTTGATGGTGTGCGCGGCGTCGCCGGTGGCGCCGCAGGCGGGGCAGCGCGCGCCACGCAGCACGGGGCAGCGCACGCGGCCGCGTCGGTCCTTCAGCCTGTGCAGCGAGTACCATGAAGAGGGCGCACCATTATTCTTGCAGAATGCACATTCCTGTAAAGTTAAATTCCATTTATGTCAAAAACTGCTGGACAGATGGAGCCTGAATCCACAATCTGAACATCAGCAGCCTTTAGACGACCACTGTTGGAGGAGGCCTCCCCATTGAATGCAATGCGGGGATTTGCTATAATCACCAAGCTTGGCAGGCGGATAGGTGATCGCAGTATTGGTGTCGAGTATGAGTGGATGCTGGTGCCCATCCCCTGGTGTAATCCCTTAGCCGGTTTTTATGACATCCATGGTAGGAGACGGGGGGGTAAATTCGTATACCGGACTCAGATGGGTCATCGTAACAAATAATTTAGAATTTATTCTTGAACTACGGTGCTACGGCGTAGACCTTAGGGCTCCATAACCGGCACTTTCATTTGCACGTAACTTTATCGCTTGTTTATTTAAAATATGTGAATTTAATTTCCAATTATCCAAAAAACTGCAGAATATTTATTGTTGAACTACAGTGCTACGGCGTAGACCTTAGGGCTCCATAACCGTCCCTTTCATTTACACGTAACTTTATCGCTCTTCATTTAGAATGTGTGAATTTAACTTCCAATTATCCCAAAAATTGCTGAATAGGTGGAAGAATAACCTAATTACATATTTTAAAATGTCATGTTTGACGATCTACGGTGCTACGGCGTAGACCTTGGGGCTCCTTTGAACCATCCCTCATACATATTTTCATACACGTAGGTACTAGGTAGCCTCATCAGCATCTCTACTAAATCCTTTCAAGACGGGCACGACCTTCAGTAATGAAGAATACGACGAAGAAGAAGAAGAAGGTACTAAATACTGACCTATATGTTCTGTTACTACGTACAGATAGTCTGATAAGATAGTAAGATTGGTAGTAATCGCATAACAGCCCAACCATGATAAAAACGAAACAAAAGTAATCTATAGTTTTTTAATTCAAATGCCTATTGTAATATAAGATTAAAATTCAGTAGAATTCGGGATTGTACTCGTAAATACCGAAATTAGGAGTTAGATATGTTTGTAAATATTTAAGTATACTAGAAACACGATTACGTCAAGGTACGATTGAGCTCACCCGTAAAAAGTCAAACTTTATTACGGTTTGTTTTCAAAAGCTTGTTAACAAACTACTATTTCGTTTACGAGCAGTATTATAAAGTAAATACAAAGTGAACTACAAGCGTGGGGGTCTGTTTCAGTTTTACATAATTACAAAACTACGAACGTTATAAACCGAACAAGCAACCTGTCCCGTCGTTGCTTATATAAAATACATTGGTCTGTTTATTTGTACTGTATCTAAGGATTTCAATTTCACTTTTATAAGTTTACTAGCAATTCGCCCCGGCTTCACACTGGTAGCCCCAAGTGAACACCCCCTCCCTTCCCCCCCTATGTGCTTCTCCTGGTTCTAAGCTACCTCCCCACCAATTTTCAACCAAATCGGTTCACGCGTTCTTGAGTTATAAGTGGTGTAACCAAGGTGTAACTAACACGAGATTGTTTTATATATATGAAATGAAATGAAATCAGTTTATTTGCTAGAACATGGTAGGATACATGGAAGGCCTTATGTTATAGTGAGGAGCACATGTTCTTGCTTCACAAGCATGCAAATGTTTTAAAATAGGTACGTCTCTATTACATACATTGGATAAAATAAATACTTAATCAATTCATTAAAACTACTAATCAATTAAAATATTGTGATAACTGATTATGATATAGATTGTCAAAATAAATATTTTTAAAGATAAGCTTTTATAAAATTAGTTATCGGAACCGTGTGCAGATCAAAATGAGCCTAAACACGGCCAGTCTACCATCCATCGAGGAGATCCGTTGTCCACCGTGTTGCTTTTTCGAAAACTGTTGTTTCTTGCAGCGCGAGGCGTTTTTTTGTATGAAGATTGCTTGGGGTTGGCTCAGCCTTAAGGTTGGGTATAACGCAAAATTACTAATCTCAGATTAGATTTTTAACTGACTAAATCAAGTACAATATTCAAATTAAAAATATGCATGGGTACTATATTATAATACCGAGGGATAACCCAGACAGAAACACGATAGGTAGGAAAAAAAAACTCGATAAAAAAACACAAAGTTATCTCTAACTTTTGGCTAGATTCGATTGTTTGTCAATATGGTACAGATTATTATTACTTGTACTAATATTTATTCTGTGTTATTGGGTCAAAAATTGGATAAATAAGATCAATACAATAAAGCGGAGGGTTCACCCACGGGGTTTTTTAAAATTATCTATATTTCCCGAGATATTCAAAAATACCCGCTTTTTCGAGCGGCGCGTGGCGTATTTTATGTATGAAGATTTCTGCCTGATGGTGGCGCAGTCTTCAGAGATATCTACCATCGGCATCTGGTTGTGAACTCGCTGAAGCCGCAATACCTCCGCGTACTTGAGTAGTAGCTCGAGCTGATGGGGCGCCATCGAGAGGAGCGCTGCTTTTTGCATCTTCATCATGTCCTCAAACTTGCTACATTTTGGTGTAACTGGAAAAAAACACTCCAAAAGTCATAGTTTGTGGTTTTTGCTAATCACAGCTCTTCAACACATCTCGAGATAGCGAAACCTGAAGCCCAATTCTCGTTATACAAAACAGTCAAATTAAAGTTCAGGTCATGTCACGATCTAGTGTCGATGTAGGAAACGTAGAAATTAGTATTTTGCTCACCTGACAATAGGTACAACGCGGAATGTAACTGTAATATCGAAATGTGACTGTAACTTGAATGTTTCTGAGACTCTTTACAATTATATATATCACTTATCCTACTCTGATATTATGAGGGAGCAGAATACCAATTTTTCAGCTACCAACTGGGCGCAAACACTACAAACCTACCTAATAGTAGGTAAGCTACACCAAAATATACCTTGACGACCTCTGTGGCGCGTCGGGCGAGTCGATATTGAAATCTTTGGGGCGAGTAGCCGGCTGAGATGCGAGTGGTTGCAATTTCGATTCCCGCTGCGGGACAAATGTTTTTATGATCAGCAAATATTGCTGATCATAAAAATGGTGGTACCATGGTACTCGTAGTTCCTGATACCCACGACACAGGAAATCCTAGTGTAGGATCAGGACTATGTATGTGACTGTTTGGTGTTTTTTTATACCTACAACTGTTTTAAGAAAAAAGTCGCACTTTTATTTTTTTAAACGCCTCTATTTCAGCAAACCTTCGATCAATTTAGCTCATAAGTCATTAACCTTACCTACAAATTGTACATTTGAACCAATACTGTCTACCCACCACCTACCTTGCAAGATTGGGTCAACGCTTCGAATATTATCATCGGACAAACAAATATAGATACATACAAATGCCGAATCGTTCAAGTTTACATATAAAACCCAATTACAAAATCATCGAATTTGCTAGCTAGTCGAACATCGAACACGAACACAAACTTGAACACGGCAACCAATCAATCAAAGTGTCCTAATCAAATGGAATCGTGAAGGTTATCAGCGTGTTATACCTTAGTAGGTACTGTTATCAGAACTGCACAAGTGCACACTGCAATACTACACTAGTAGCTAAGTCTTATATGAACTTCATTCAGCTGCCGTAGTATATCAAATTACAGAAAAAAACAAATGCTGCAGTAGAGACACGCTTAGGCCGATGCTACACGGCCGGTCTGTACAGAAGACTGAAGTCAGGATCAGTAAAAAAATAAACAAGTACAATAATTTAACAAAATAAAAAACCCGACTGTGTAACACATTTTGATACACCCATTGTCACTCTCACAATTAAGACGAATCTAACGACACGTCTCAAGATAAAATTCATCAAGCCGCTTAGGCTACAGAGCGTGCCAAAGAAATATACATACAAACATACATACGTACAGTCGAAAAACATAACTCTCTTCTGGCGCAGTCGGGTAAAAACCTCTCACGAGCCGTACGTTACTCCGTGGAGTAGTGGATGCTTGACCGTACGGTACGGACGTTTGTAGTACCTACATACCGTACGCACGGTCCATTCAATGCGAGTCCATTCTGTCGTCGTACGGACCGTCCGCGTAGCACTAAATACAGTCAGGTCCTTTGGCCAGAAGAATTTCCATAAAGTTCCATAACCCAGCCACCAGCCAGGCTAGGCGACACCGGCCAGTCGCCCAGCTTGTGACTCAATAAGTACCTATAAGTACTTGATATACCTCTTGACTTTTTATGATGACTGAATGTGAATTAATATGTAACGCTTAATTTAATAATTGTAATTTTGTATACTTACTAACATTAATTATAAGATTTAATTATTATTAACAAAGTGGATGACATGTGATTTTTGTATTGTGTGAAATCTGATATAAACAATTATCTTATCTTATCTTATAATCGTTGCCAACACTTGCACATGATAAAAATACTTCTTTTGTTTCTTTATGGCCGCTTATCTGAGGAAAGTCAATCTCAAACCTCAGTTTTGCCAGTGTCAAGTCATTATTTTGATAGTTTCAGTCAAGTCTTTCTTAGTAAAGCAATGGCAGTTTTACTAAGATTCATTTGTGTTACTTAGCTGTGTGTACATATGGTGTGGTGTGGTCTTTAGTATTCTTGACCAAATGGATCTCGTCTAGTGTCAAGTGGAACCTGCGATGGTACTATGTTTCTCTTGTTTATTATGAAACCACGCTGAAAGTTGACCGAATCGAGACTGTGTTGTGAAATGACTGAAAATGTGTATTCTGTACTCATGTATGTGTATTCATGGCGACCATAAATTAGAGTAGAATAGTGCGAATAATAATTGGAAAGAATGAAAGAGATGCGTCTATGAAAGCAGAAAAACCTTTCAACTTTCGGTCACATGAACGGGCTGTGGGCTCAGTTGACACCTGAGAACACATTTAGTTTTAGACACATTTCCGTGTTGTACAGTTGTGCAGAATACCATTTGCGACAGCTATGACATCGACATTAGATAAATAAAATAAATAAATAAATAAATAATACTGGACAGTTCACACAACATTATCTAGCCCCAAGCTAAGCAGAGCTTGTGTTATGGGTACTAGATAACTGATATACTTAATACAATATATTACATAGATAGATATTTTTTATTATACATAGAAAATACCCAGAACACCCTGAACAAATATCTGCGATCGCACAAATATTTGTTCCGAGGCGGGAATCGAACCCGCAACCTCCTGCGTCGCAGGCCAAGCTTTGCCCGCCGCGCCACAGAGGTCGTCAATCGTCGTCGGGTCGTCGTCGTAGATCGGAGCATCATCTGAACTATATTCTTATTTTTTATTACGAGAATTGGCCTTCTGTTATAATGTCCAGAGTTGGCTCTAAAACTCATAACGATTGGTTCCCGAGAGTGCCAGCAGTACTCTAAAAGAAGGTAGCTATGTCGCTACACACGTCTCTGGCAATTAACGAGATGTGCCGACCATGCAATTATTACCCCTATCCCCTGAGTGCTACATAGTTCTATGAGTAAATTGCTCGTCTCTATTGGAGCCACCTAGTCATGAAACTAGTTTCAAAATTAAAGAAATTCCAATAGACATAATCGACGACCCCTGTGGCGCGACGGGTGAGTAGACGGCTGGCATGCAAGAGGTTACGGGTTCGATTCCTGCTGCGGGACAAAAGCTTGTATGATCTGCAAATTCAAGCATTCAAGGGTAATAAAAAAATTCACTTCGAGTCGTAGCCGCTAAATTAAGATAAGACACAGAAACGTTTTGTTTCATAAATTCATGGTGTTTCTTTAATTTGAGATACTATGTTATTGAGAAGGAATTGATCCTTGTAATTTACCCTTTCGATCAGTATCATAAAAATACAGAGTGTTTTTGTTATTAATTTATCGTGTTCGAGTCACGGCTTAGGAAAGTGAATTTTTAAATATTCTTGAATGCAGCATTTCAAAAATAATGGAAAGTCTCCATTATGCAAAACTTCCTAAGGTCAATATTTAAAGTACCTTGGTACTTGCCCTCCATGTAGCATGGCAGTGGAACACACTATATTATGTTCTAAGTCTATTCTAAAAAAAAACTAGGTATGCCAGTCCGTCATTTTACGAAAATCAGCAGCAAAGTCAGATTTTGGCCGGCAATAACTAGATCTCAGTCTTACCATTGCATTCTTCGCCAGGCGTCTTCACGGCTACATGCTCGTCTTCGGAAGGCACTGATGACCCTGACACTGCATTTGATTTCTTGATGTCCTTATCCATTGTGATTTGTGCTTTTAAAATCGCTGGATCCAGTTTGATGGCCTGTAGTGCATCTGTCACAAAACATGTATATATAAAAAATACCAATGCTTATCAATATTTCAGGCTTAATGATAAATTTACAAGAAAACTCTCTTCTTCGGAAGTCTTGATAGTAAGCTCAAATGCATGCATTACTCAGTCGGTACCTATCGGTGCCGCGTTGGTTGAGGCATGATGTTATGTGACGTCTCTTGTCCACGAGGAATATATTATATCACTAACAAACAGCAGAATCTACGAAGTTCAAATATCAATCACATAACCAGCTGTAACATAACCTAAATGACATAGAATATTTAATACCAACCTGTGCACCTCGCCACATCGGAATTAGAATTACTAATTTGCACTTTTGAATCCATTATCGTAAAGGATGTCTTGCGGTTCAATAAAATAAATAAGACTGTTAAAATGTGGGTTAAACCAGGGAACAACTCAATCTCTGAGCTGGCTTGGAGATAATGTACTCGTATAATGTTCTGTGCTGACCACTACACGAATTACAGAACTATGTGCTGGTACGATACTGGTCACGATAGATAAAAATTATGAAGTTGAGGGTAGATTTCTGCTGGTCAAAATTGATCATGGGACCTCAATTCTGTTGATTTGATGATCAGACACTGAATAATAGATCATTGTATTGCTGGATAGAAATGATCAGAAAAATGGATGTATTAATACATACTAAGATAGATTAATTTTTTACTTTTACAAAGATAAAAAAGCCCTAAGGATTATGTGTCTTGAAAATCGAACCCTACATATGCGTTTCCCCCAGAGTATTGCAGGCTTCCGCAACACGGTTTCCCCCGTTTCGCATTTGGCCTGTTTTTTAGGGTTCCGTACCCAAAGGGTAAAGCGGAACCCTATTACTAAGACTCCGCTGTCCGTCCGTCTGTCCGTCTGTCACTAGGCTGTATCTCATGAACCGTGATAGTTAAACAGTTGAAATTTTCACAGATGATGTATGCCTGTTGCCGCTATAACAATAAATAATAACAAAAACAGAATAAAATAACTATATATAAGGAGGCTCCCATACAACAGACCTGTTTTTATTGCCGTTTTTGTAGATTGGTACAGAACCCTTCGTGCGAGAGTCCGACTTGCACTTGGCCGTTTTTTTAAATACAAGACCCGCGCCGTGGCTCATGATCGTTCATCGTGCGTGGCATTACATGGGGAAGGCCTACAGTTGGCTTCGTGGACTGATGATGATGAATTCAAGATGACCATATATTTTACCAACCTATTTTCCACTAAAACAAATGTTGAATATGTGTATAATGGACTAGTTGACCTTCATTAGCATTAAGACTAGAATTCTGTATTGATAAAATCTGGTTATCTAGTAATAAAATTAGGATCAGTTTCTCAAGAAATGATCAAACCAATCTGATTTCTGGGTCGGGACCTAGTTAGATCGCCTAATATCTGCTAGGTACGTAGTATTGTCTGCGGATATTGTCTGCAATATAAATCAAAAATTAAATATAAAGAAAATTATTTTTGGCACGTCTAAGTGCATATTGTGCCAAAAAATAAATAAATAAATGAATGAATGAAATGAATAGAATGAATTTTTAAAAATATCAATTAACTCATGTTCTCCTCTTCATTTGACAACCCTTTCAGTAGGTAGGTCCTAGCTGTAATATCCGCCCTATTGATTTTGTTGTTATAAGCGGGATACTTCCTGGTCAGACCAAACGGGTTCGAACTTTTTGGCATAGCGGTCTGCCGCCGCATGATTAAACTTGCGGCGCACCTTAAAACCTATATATATGCATAGAGGGCACTCAAACAAACAAAAAATATGTGTGTATATGATATCCTAAAGTGGCACATTTCAGAGATAATTGAAGGTAAATATTACAAAATAAAAAATATGTTAATCATTAAATATTCACAATTTCATGTTTCTAGACACTAAACACTGCTTATTTAACTGATCACAGTTCAGTTCAATTATAAGACACAAGAAAGTAAACATGGAGCATGCAAAAGCATTTTTTTGAACAACATCAAAATGTCGCAAAATATAAAAAAGCATTGTACTATGTACAATTTTGTTCTAGGACACGGACGATTGTAGCCTTGTGTGTCATCATTCATTGTTCCCCGTAGCATCATTCATAGTTCCCTGTAGACTGTGTGGTAATGGGTGAGAGACCAACCTCTGGATCCCCTACAACGCAGAGTTTTTAGGATTGTCGACGCACCCAAAGTTACCAGAGCCGTTGAGCGTGCGCCGAGATATTGGCACGCTTAGCGTCATTTATAAGGTTTTTAACGGGGAATGTTCTGAGGAGCAGTTTGAACTAATCCCAGCTTCGCATTTTTTTTTTGACGACCACTGTGGCGCGGCGGGCGAAGGTTGGTCTGCGACGCAGGATGTTGCGGGTTCGATTCCCGCCTCGGAACAAATATTTGTGCGATCGCAGATATTTGTTCAGGGTGTTCTGGGTATTTTTCTATGTATAACAAAAAATATCTATCTATGTAATATAATTGTATTAAGTATATCAGTTATCTAGTACCCATAACACAAGCTCTGCTTAGCTTGGGGCTAGATAATGTTGTGTGAATTGTCCAGCATTATTTATTTATTTATTATTTATAACCGCACATCCCGCCATCGTCAGCGAGCTCACCCGCACATTTTGGATGCGTGGAGTTCTCGCACAGTACAGTGCGTTTCACGCGATCGTTTCTCCCACGCACCTGCAAGGCGTGGAATGAGCTTCCGTTGGATGTCTTGCCATGGGGCTACAATATGGGTAAATCCAAGAGAATTATCAATAAGGCTCTTAATGGTAGGCAGCGCGTTTGCAATACCGTGGGTGTTGCAGATGTCCATAGGCGGCGGCGACTGCTTTACAACAAGCGTGACGTCTGCTTGATTGTAACCTCATAATATAAAAAAAAAGAGAAAACGATTTGTTCACGCCGCTCTTCCTGATATCCTGACTATCTTGTTTACTTTTTTGCTGGTGTGTGTCTTCGATAAATTAGGTGTGTGTCTTTGTTTGTCATAAATAAACGTTTATTTATTTCTTTTCTTTCTTTTGATATGAAGTGTTTGTTCTGACGCATGTAATCCCTCAACTCATTTTGCCACTTTGATACCCTGTATTTGGTCGTACGAACTGGTCACGTTCTCTTACCTAGTGAACCTTCCAACCTACCTAAGCAACCTAGTTTGAAGTTATATTTATTTTTAGATATAAATAAATAAAACATTGTATAAATGGGAATGTCATTGTATAAATGTATAATTGTATAAATGTATATCATTATCATTGTATATCATTGTATAAATGTCCGAATTGGCGATTTCAGCGCAAAACCTCTCGCGCGAACTCATACTAGACAATAATGCATAATTTCGCTCCATTCTGGACGAGATAAGACCTTTATTTGGGGGTTTTATTTTTCTCTGACATTTAAATGTTCTTAAAAAAGTTGTTTTTCCATGCTCCAAGTTTACTTTTTTGTGTCTTATAATTAAACTGAACTGGGAATAGTTCAATGAGCAGTGTTTGATGCGTAGAAACGTGAAATTGTGAATATTTAATGTTTAATATATTTTTTATTTTGGAATCTTTACCTTCAATTATCTCGGAAACGTGCCACTTTAGGATATCATATACGTGTATATTTTGTATTTGTGTAAGTGTCGTCTATCTATATATATAGGTTTTAAGGTGCGCCACAAGTTTGAAAAAAAATCATGCGGCGGCAGACGACTATGCCAGCCTCCCATACTAGGAGGTTGAAACCCCTTTGTTTTGCTATAACTCGACCTTTGCGGCACAAAGTCTGAGCTGCGGTTACAAAGGAGTACTATCATCTCGTAATTTGCACTCAAATTAAATTTGAAAAACTGGTATGGTTCTGCGTTCTGCCAGTTAGTATCACTACTTGTAGGTACTAGGTATTATTTATTTTGTGGTATCACGCAAATGTAGTCTGTTACCCGGACCATAATAACAAATTGATTGACACCTCATTACAAAATTGGATAAGTAGTTAGGCGGTACGGTGGACCATGTAAATATAAACATACTCTGCTAATACATAGACTGCTAAAAGCATAACCCTTCCTTTTGGCATTGCCGTAGTCGGGTAAAAGATACAAAAAAGAAAATGTGTAGGTTGTAGGTATTATTCTGTGGCACTACTACGTACTACAAACGTAGATTTTATCACATTGTAGGTGCCTACCTCACTTGCGTAGGTTAACACATACCTATTTATGATAATCTCTAACTTCAATCTAACTGTGAATGAAGAAAAATCTAGCATCCATTGTTCGTCATTAATTTACATTGTAGTATTCTATTCTACTTGTACTTTTATATATTCTGTGTCTATAGGTACAATACCTACTTATTTCAGTACTTAGGTCACAGGAAAACGACGGGGTGTTATAAGTTCGACGTGTCTGTGCGCGCACGCGCGCGCGTAAGGGTGTGTGTGTGTCTGTGGCATTATAGCTCCCGAACGGATGAACCGATTTCGTTTTTTTTTAGAAACGTGAATTTGTCGGTAGTGTTCTTGGCTATGTTTGATCAAAATCGGTTCAGCCGTTTCATTACGTTGAGGGTTTTTAAATTATTACAAAATTAATTACTTACTTGTTTAATGTTTGTTACCTCCGTCCATCGAGCACTCCGGTACGGAGGCCTGTATGCTCTAAGCTAAGCCTCCGTCATTTATAAACTGTTTTGAAAACATGTGAACACCTTTGTAATGCGAACTGCTAAGGAATGGAACATGTTGCCGTAGTCTGTTTTTCCTGAAAACTATAATATGGGTCTCCTTAAGGCAAGAGCAAGGGAGCCTTCTAGACTTTCCAGCCGCATCGTCACTTACCAACAGGTGAGATCGCGGTCAATCGAGGGTCTATCATAGTCATCATCATTGTCTTGCCCTTTTCCCAAATTATTTGGGGCCGGCGCAGTACGTCTTTTTCTTTCACTCTCCCCTGTCAGCCTTCACCTTATCATTCACTCCCTTCTCATTCATATCATCTCTCACGCAATCCATCCATCTTTTCTTAGGTCTTCCTCTTCCTTTCCATCCACTAACATTCATATTCATAACTTTCTTAGTTACATGCGTTTCGTCCCTCCTCATGCCCATACCAAGCTAAACGATTTCCTTTCAATTTTTCTGTCACTGGTTCAATTTTCAAACTTCCTCTTATATACTCATTCCTTATTTTATCCATTCTTGTTACTCCACACATCCATCTCAACATTCTCATCTCTGCTGCTTGCAATTTTCTTTCATCCTTCTTTTTCATGGCCCAGCATTCCGATTAACGAAAGGTCTTATCACGGATTTGTAAATTTTACCCTTCAACTTGAGTGGCATCCGTGGGTCACATGTTGTTGCTGTGACCTGTCGCCATTTCATCCACCCTGAGTTGATCCGATGCGTTACGTCCCGGTCAATCTCACCATCCCCCTGTAAGAGCCCCGAGGTACCGAAAATCAGACGAGACCGGTAAGGACATTTCGGCATGTGTTATTGTCACAGGATTGGAGACACCGCCGAAATCGCAGAACATGTACTCGGTTTTGGTTGTGCTGATTTTCAGGCCAACACTCTCCAGTCTTTGCCGCCATTCCTCAAGTCTACTCTGGACCTCAGTGCCATTCTCGGCAACCAGCACAATGTCATCGGCAAACAGCATGCACCAGGGAGCCTCTCCTTGGATGTCCGACGTAAGAGCGTCCATTACCACCAGGAAGAGGTGAGGGCTCAGAGCTGACCCTTGGTGCAAGCCTACAGCCACATTGAAGCTAGCGGTAGTGCCAAATGTGGCCCGGACATGGGTACTGCATCGGCTGTACAATGCTCGGATCAACTCCACGTACTTCAGAGGCACACCTTTCTTTTTTAGGGCCCACCACAAAACTTCTCGGGGTACCCGGTCGTATGCCTTCTCAAGATCAATGAAGACCATGTGCAAGTTTTCATGTGCACTTCTTTATTTCTCGCATAGTTGACGCATTGCGAAAATGGCATCAGTTGTTCCCCGACCTGGCATGAAACCAAACTGATTTTGTGAAATTTCAGATTCCTCTCTCAGTCGCTGTTCAATGACCTTCTCCCACGCTTTCATACTGTGAGGGTCTATCATAGTAAACAAAAAAAGGAATGGTCCCATTTTTATCAAATTCTGACCCATGAGGATTTGAGGGCACTCCCAAATATGTTAGGCATATTTATAGCGAGACTAGCAGCTCGTCCCGGCTTCGCACGGGTAGTGTCGGGATAAAAAACAGAATGGCAGAAAGTATCAACTTGAAATTTCTACCAAATATAAAGGTATATGAGCCCAAAGTGCCCAAAAAAAATCAACCCAACGCATTCAAAAGATACGGCAAATGAATGTCTTATTTTTGTATGGAAACCGCGAAGATGTAAAACCTCTAGGGTAGGTTCTTCCAGTAGCCTCACAATTCTGAAATTTGGAACGCTAGCAGGCTTTGTGGCATAAATAAAGGAAATCGCAGAAAATTATGGAATTTCGAATTTTGACTCCTGAATGCCGTGGTGATATTTGTAGGAAAAAGTGACTGAAACTTAAAAAGGGATCTGGCGATATCGAAATACTTTAGTTTAGGAACCCTCAGGGCACGAGTCTCACTCGCACTTGTAATTTTTTTTAATATGGTGATACTGTGTTTCTCAACAAGTCCGCTAGGGGCACCTATCATTTTCATCAAACAAAAACCACATTTCGACTCGCAATTCGGGAGTCAGGAAAATAAATGCCAAACACTTTGTGTGCGAGTCTGACTCGCACTTGGCCGGTTTTATTTTATTTAGGTACTACCGATTAAGGCTGCTTGGTACTACTGAATGAGAAAAAAATTACTAGCTATAAATTTTCTATGGTTATTGCGCTTACTTAAAAAAGCATTAGCAAGTAAGCAAGCATGAAATATTCCATTTAACTTACCTGATATGAGGGTTCATTATATATGCTATATTTATGCAAACTACGACTGTGAAAGGAGTTGTCAAGGCTCATTTAATATTGTTATCTACCTATGCAAAGCAGTTTCTTATGTGATTTATTTCGGTTACGTAACCTTATCGCAACTCCGTCAAGCTGGTCAGTAGTTATCGTCACTGATAACGGCTACCTTTAGCTCAAACTGGAAATGTAGTTTAGGTACAATATAATACTAAACGTAGTTATATATGTACGTGTAATCTATATATATAAAAATGAGCCCCTATTTCTCCTGGTCACGCTATAACTCGAGAATGGCCGGACCGATTTCGCTAATTATTTTCTTTGTGTTTGTTATTGTCAGGAGAAGGTTCTTATGAAAGAAAATTCAGGCAAAAAAAACGGTAGGTGGTACTGCAGACGGGTCACCGGGACCACGCGAACGGGCCGCTAGTAGGTATTACTATAATAATGAATAAATAATGCTGGACAGTTCACACAACATTATCTAGCCCCAAAACACATAAAGGACAAGTGTCCGGCCCAAGAATAGACCCCTCCATCTCCTCCCGTGGATTTCGTAAAAGCCAACTAAAGGATTACCCGGACTTGCTTGTTATATTACGTTGGTATAAGATTTGTCCTGGCTGTTACTGGAAGAAAGCGTTTGTAGTCAGTCGTGGGAAGCAATGACGGCGGCGATGAGCTCACCACTTTTCACGTCTATTTCCCACGCTGGTGCAACCCACCGTGAAAAGAGGTCCATTTGAGGCTCTGCCTACCCTTTCGGGGAAAAAGGCGTGTATCTATGTATGAATGTACGTATGTATTTGCATAAATAACCGTTATACAACCGTGCCATCGTGTAGGTATTCATGATTATACAATAAATAAGTTTGAATTGGATACCTTTCCAGAGCTATATACCTATGTACAGCTTATTTATTCCCTTCGATAAAGGAACTAGTATAATATATCGATGTTTATTCCTATACAAGAACACTTTTTTGCGTCATCGCTTTTGATTGGATATTCTCGTGAACCTTTGAAGTCAAATTATAATCACAGAGAACCTACGTTCGATATCTTGAAAATGATCCTTGTGATTCCATGAATAAAACCATTCACTTTAATAATACTTATATTACTTCAGTTCATATTCCGTAAATATTTTATCAGTTACGTATAAGTAGCGGTGCTAAGAAAATTATAATTCTTTTATCATGTTTTAACTTATGTTGGCAATAAGGATATTATGAATTACCAGTGAATTACTGACCTAATATTAATCTTTTCTTTTTCTTTCTCTTTGGCGCTTTATTTATTTTTGATTTGCCATTTCAAGTTCGAATTATTGTATTTTCTATATATTTTGCAACGTTACACTACTTCCATTCCAAGTCGTCAAAGTCACAGTCAAGTCATGTTTTAGTAAAACGGTGGCCGTGTTACTTCTTCTTCTTTCGTGTCAATGGCTAAACATGACTAAATTTTATTGGACCAATAGGAAGCAATCGCTAAGCCCCTGTCCGTTGCCTGATTCAGGTCTTCTAGTGTGCAGGTGGTCGGGCAGAGAGAGCAGTAGCGCAGGTGAGTCATGCCGTGTTTACTAACACTTTGGTAGACAATTTCCACCAATTTGAAAAACACTCACTTCACTTCCATTTCATTTCACTACACTTGTGCTCTTTAAACAAGCTACTAGGTACATTGGTTAAAATGCCACCAAAATAATACCAAATAACTCAAAAAACACTAGGAATAAAAAGAAATAAAATAAAACTAGACAACTTCTCTCTTCGAAAATGGTGAAAAGAGTAAAAATCAAATCATTATTTACAAAAATGATAAAAGAACGAATAAAAGTAATCATCAATTGGATATATGCCTCCCATAATTTCTTCAAGTCTGTTTCTCTGTTCCGAGTATTACGACTCTTCTGGCGGCCAGCATCGGTCCATCGTTTCTTCGGCCTGTCTGGTCTTCGGCCTCCTACGCGTACCCAAAGTCTCCACTCGGATATCCTGCGGCTTCATCTGTTATTGTGCAGCGCATGAGGTGTCCTGCCCATTGCCCCTTCAATTATCGTGAGATGCGAAAAGTACTAAGTATAGGAAATTTAAAAAAAGATACAGTTTAGCTATCTTAAAACCGTTTCAAACGGTCTGAAGATGGAATCAACTGATCCAAATCACTACCAGACAGAAACGTCCCTATTAAGATGCTGGCTGCATCGCCAGATTGTGAATGTATTATTTTAAATAATATCTATATAAAAATATTATTTTATATATATTATGTAATTGTGCGTTTGCTGGTTGCGCATGCGCACCAAACAACCAAAGATCCATTATCTGCCAGGGTCAAGCTTTTATGAAATGCAAATCACTCTAGGCTATGGACGGAAGCTGCACACTAGACAGAAAAGCAAACAAGCATCATCAACATCATCAGCCGAGTTCAGGTAAGTTAGAAAGTGACAGAATAGCGCTCGCGCAATTAAATGTGAGCTAAAATCACGTAAAACAGCAACTGTCCGAAGTAAATTATTATTTTCTATAAGTAATCATAACATATTTATTTCATTATTATTTCAAAACTTACCTACTATAACACATTTATTTCACCCTTACACAAACGGTATCCGCTTCAAAGCGATGTTATTTCCACAGTGGTAAGCTGCAGCCGAAGTAACGAATTCTCAAAGCGAATTGACTTGCTACCTAGACCCTTTTTTGCTTCATTCACCACCATGATAATGCTCGTCGGCTCAGGGTAATCTTGAACCTCGGCCTACGCCGTAGGCCCTACGCCCTACGACATTAGCTGCAAAGCGATGTTATTTCTACAGTCGTAACCTGAGGGCACGACCTTCAACCACAGAATAAATAATAGTACAAGTACCTCAACGCTCAAAGCGAATTCGCTCTGCTCTGCAAGCGTCAGCGTCGAGCGTCGAGCGTCAAAATAAATGTAATGTGATCAACCTTTTACAAGGCCGCGAAACAGCGCTGCAAAAGCGATGTACATACCTTGTTTTCGTGGCACAGGCGTAATACAATACCATATACGTGACATAGATATTGCTTTAGTATTCTTTTATCTGTGCTTTAGGTAGGTAATGTCAGTCTCACACATTGTTCGACTTTTCTTCAAGCTTCATCGCTAATATGTATAATGTTACTTTGTTTAGAACCCCTGCGCCCCAATCGCGCTAATTTAGAACGTTACCTACGTTGAGGGATCCTTTCTTGAATCAAGCTGTAATTTCCTCCGCTGCTCAGATCAGTTTGAGACGTACAATTACGTAAAACGTATTCTAAGATCCGCTGAGTTGCACTCAGGCCAGTTCAAGCAAGGATCCAAACAGGCGTACGAAATAACGTGAACGTTTTTGGTTTTGTTTTGGTAATGTTGTGTGAACTATGCAGTATTATTTATTTATTTATTTAATAACGTTCAAAGTTAGCGCTATTGGGGCCAGGAGGCCATGAAACCTACGAGGAGATGCTTCAGCATAATAAGGACTTGCAACAGGAGCTATCTGAGTGTAGATATAAACTTGAACAATTTGAACTATCAGAATCAATACATGTGCCCTCAGTGAATAATTATAGGAGTTTAGATCTACAGACGGAACTCATGAACAGTGGGTCTAACTTTTCACTGATAGATCTTAGTACACCAAGTTGTAAAAGTAAATCTCAACAAATGAAAGGGAGTAACAGTATAAAAAAATATGTAATTTCATAAAAAAGTCGGAGAAAAAGCTAAAGAAGTTTAAAAAAATATTTAATTATGCAAAGCATTTAAGCAGAAATGTATTTTAAATGAGGAACTTAATTCCTGCTATAATTTAATTGGACGTAATTCAAAGGAATTAGATGATATGTCAGAAGAAATTAAGTGTTTAGAAACATCACTTCTTGATGTAACACATAAATATAAAAAAGCTGAACAATTTGCAGCTGACAATGTTCAGAAAATGAACAATATTGTAGAGATAGTGAATAATGATAGCATATATGTACAAGTATGTAATAGTAGCTCACAGACTGACCATACCGTGTCAGACCAGTTGGTTTCCATATCATCTTTGGATTCTTTGATACAGATGGCACCACTTACATCACAGAGTCAAGCTACATCTACTTTACAGACTGAAGTAATTCATACACCTGGTGCGCAGTCTCCGGTTAGACAGGGAAAATCCTGTCGGCAGACCCGGAAGACTGTGGTGTATTCTGATAAGATAGGCGTTGGCATGGGTTTGCTACTTAGTGATCAGTTAGGGCAAGTTGTCACTAATAATTGCTTTGAAAATGCACCCATTCATAAGTTTATAGATTGTATAAAGAGCGAAGATCGCTTTGACAATGACACCACTCTGATAGTTCAATTAGGTGAGAGTAGTGGTGTCATGCGACTAGATATAATTAAGCTAGTTGAGACTTTGCTACATAAGCTAGATTCAGGTTTGGGAAAATTAATTTTATGTGCATTCCCGTACTCAAAATCTTTGAGTTCCAAAGACAATCAAGCAATTTGGAATATTGTATAATTTGACTTGTCGTCATAGAGACGTTTTGTTTTTTGATACTAATAATTTTATTAGTATTTTTATTTTGACCAGAGATACTGTGCTTCTTAGTAGACATAGTAAACTGATAATTGCTAAATTGTTAGCATTTAATATTTTTGATCCCGTTATAAGTACTATAACGCAGTTAATCGACGTTAATCGACTGTAGTTAGTAGTATTACTAATGGGGGCACACAAGCAGGAGGGTCAGCTGACAATATTTGTTTAAACTGACGAGTCCGACAATGAGAAAGCCTGGCACATTACATGTAGTACATCAAAATGTGCAAGGCGTTCCCAGCAAAATATTTGAATTAGAATTATTTTTAAACATGTTTAATATAGATATCATGTGTGTTACTGAACACTGGTTATTACAATTTGATTTACTCCCTTATTATGAGAATTATAATATTGTAAGTTCATTCAAACGCAAGAACGCCATACGTGGCGGTTCCTTAATTGTTGCTCGAAATAATTTAAAATGCAAAGAACGTAAAGATGTTGCAAATCTCACTATTGAGAGGACTATTGAGCTGTCGTGTGTTGACCTTGAGCGGCATATCATTGTGAGTGTTTACCGTCCCCCTGACGCGGACTTCGCGTTATTTGAATCCACTATGGAAGAAGTACTGCTTAAAACTTTTGGACGTAGTAAAATGTTAATAGTCTGCGGAGATTTCAATATAGATATTTTTGTGAATCCTCTATCTGAGAGAATTCTTAACTTATTTAAATGTTTTAATTTACGTCACCTTTTCGAAGAACCTACAAGGGTGACACTTACATCAGCCACCTGTTTGGATAATATATATTGCAGTAGTGTTCCAATTGATAAAGCAGTAATTAAACATTTCACCTCGGATAATTACGGTCACAGTGCTATATTTACTTGTAATTTGGTAGATGAACCTAAGGAATTCACTGGGAGTCGAATTATGAAGTTTCAGAGCAGTATTGAACTTAAAATACCCCTTTTACCATGCGTAGATGATCCAAATGACCTTTTTACCTCCTTGTCTAATTTGATAAATGAGCAACATACTGAGATATTTCAGTTAAAAACATGTATAGCTAAATCTAATGTCGGGTTAGCTGATTGGGCGACACCCGGTAGCTATAGAAGTAGGAATAAATTATATGATCTCTATGCGGCTAGGGAATCAATGTTGCATGACCCAAAGTTTATTTTGTATATAAAGAACTATTCAAATACTTTTAAAAAAGTTTGTCGTGCAGCAAAATCATTACATTTAAGAAAAAAAATAGAAAAATCATCGAATAAAATTAAGGCAACTTGGAAATTAATTAATAATGAAACAGGTAAATCGAAGACACGCAATAAGCAGATCAAATTAAACATAAACAATACAACATTGACAAAAAAAGATTGATGTCGCGAATGCCTTTGACAATTTTTTCTCTAATATACCAGTTATTGTAACCCAGTCATTACAATGATCTGCCTCTGGAGCATCTACTTTATTGGAACTAAGTGTTGCTAAATGTGAGATCGCGTTTAGCTTTAGATACGTAAATGCCGATAGTATTGTTAAGACATTTAAGTCACTTAAAATTAAAAATATTGAAGATCTTTGGGGAATATCCACAAAGGTGTTAGGTATTATAATTATTGATATTGCTCCATGCTTAGCCTACATTTTTAATAGATGTGTTGACGACGGAATCTTTCCAGATCTTATGAAACATAGTAAATTAATTCCTTTGTTCAAGTCTGGAAATGCAAAAGATCCAGCTAATTATAGGCCGATTTCTATATTGCCCGCGTTAAGTAAAATCTTTGAAAAACTTATTCTTACTCAATTATTGTCACACTTTAACTTCCACAGACTACTTCATAGTCATCAATTTGGATTTACCAAGGGTCGATCAACAGCTGATGCTGGTACCATGCTTTTGGAACACATATTTCAAGCATGGGAAAACTCGCAAGACGCGATCGGAGTATTCTGCGACCTATCCAAAGCATTCGACTGCGTGAGTCATGCTACTCTAATTTTGAAGTTAAAACATTATGGCATCCAAAATCAGGCAATTGACCTTGTAAATTCTTACTTATCCAATAGAGTACAAAAAGTTGACGTTGGTGGTGAAAGGTCTTCAGGGTCGTCTATTGTTATGGGAGTGCCCCAGGGTTCAATACTAGGCTCATTTCTATTTTTAGTATACATTAACGATCTCCCTTTTTATGTAAAAGACATATGTGATATAGTTTTATTTGCTGACGATACGTCTTTAATTTTCAAAGTTGATAGGTCAAAAGCTAATAACGATGATGTAAATAAATCACTATCGCAAGTTCTTGATTGGTTCACTGTAAACAATCTGTTGCTTAATGCTAAAAAAACTAAATGCATTCAATTCACTTTGCCAAATGTAAAACATTACCCAACTAATATTAAAGTAAATGGCGAGACACTAAATCTTGTAAACTCTACTGTTTTCTTAGGACTTAATATTGATGCAAGTTTGCAGTGGGGACCACAAATTGAGGCACTTGCGGGTAGACTTAGTTCCGCTGCATATGCAGTTCGTACGATAAGGCAGCTTACTGATGAAGCTACAGCTAGGCTAGTTTATTTTGGCTACTTCCATAGTGTTATGTCATATGGCATCATTCTGTGGGGGAAAGCAGCAGACATCCAAGCAATATTTGTTTTACAAAAACGGGCAATACGTGCCATTTATAAAATGAAGCCACGTGACTCCTTGAGGGAGCGTTTTAAGGAAATTAACATTCTCACGGTAATATCGCAATACATCTACGAAACCTTATTATATACACATAAACACTTAGATAGATTTATGAAAAAAAGTGACGTGCATTGTTTTAACACGAGAAATAAAAATAAACTGAGTATTCCCAAATTTAGATTTAAAAAAGTAAGTGGGTCTTTTATGGGGAATTCTGTTCGGTTCTATAATAAACTTCCAGAAAGTGCTTCTAAACTTTCGATTCGAAGATTTAAATCTTACATAAAGAATAATTTAATTAAGAAAGCGTATTACACACTACATGACTATGTTAATGATAAAGCCGCGTGGCCTGATGTCGCTCTGCCCCTCGACACATAATTTGTCAATTTGCAATGTCTATACCTGCATATAATTTATTACTGATGTGTTATTTATGAGTATATCAAGCGTAGTGTGTGCTGCCTTGTGAACTTTTGCTGATTCTCTCTATCATCTTACTTTTGACTGCCTACCTAAGTAAGGCTTTTAATTTGGTTTTCCTTTTTTCCTTGAATCAGCTTCCACTTGTTCTCGAGGCACCACACAGGCGCCCCCCACCTAGTAGTAAGAAGGATCATCAAAAGAAAAGCAGACCGTGTTTGTTGCCTGATTCTTCTAGGTCTGGTTGCGTTGGAACAGGAGTAAATGTAAATTTATTTTTTAAGACGATTCAAAATGATCCTTGTGATTTCAATGAATAAAATACTTTTGACTTTGACTTTGACTTCTCGGATTGTAGAGATTATCTCGAATTCGACATATGTCGAAAAAAGATGGCGAATGTCGAATAAAATCTTAATTTGCTATTCTCGTGATGTCACAAATAGACATAAGTCGACCAATATCATTCAAATCGAATACGATTTGATGGTTATTGTGACATTTTCGTGACATTTCTTGTAGCATTCATGCTTCGACATTATCTCTAATTTATAGATAATCTCTACAATCCGAGAATTGGCCTCCTGGCCTTTCTCCAAAACGTCTCCGATCAGCACGGCTATTGTCTAATCGATGACGATTACCATTTTGCTGTTAATTGCGCCGCGTGTTTTAGCTTTTTTACAACAGCGAAAATATTTGAAACACGCTGCGCAATGAACAGTAAAATGGTTTTCAAAATCGAACTTCAGTCTGTTAGAAAATAGGAGTAAGACCGCTGGTCTGAATACGTTTGTCAATTTATTTGAATTCGTTGTACTATGTGGTCTACCAGTATACACCTACCATGACTAGGTAGAATGAACCTCACAAACTACAATCAATACTACCTGTTTACTGCAGTGGCCTTGACCCCATTATAAGAGTCCTTGAAATTCTTGAAACTTCGCCAACAGAGAGCTATTAGAAACATATTTCATCAGTGCAACAAAGTTCCTATTACACAATAGAAGATTGTTGAATCGGGTGGAAAGTGACTCCTTGGACCATGTATTAGAGTAGGATAGAGTTTTATAATAATTGTTAGACTTGAGATTCGCTAGAGAGTATTATTGTTCTGTGCGCTGAGCACTCGAATTTAGCGTGAGCGACGTGCAGAGGATGAACCCCGATAACAATAATAATAAATAGTATTTTTATAGTGTAAAAAGTCAAACCAACAATTTATCCATTTTGGCCGTACCATACATTTCTTTACCATATGACGTTCGTACTGTAATTTCACTCTAAAAAATAATATACAGTTAGGAACTGGAAAGCCAGAACTAGATGAAACTAGAAATATATATATAGTCCTCCTCAACGTATCTGTCGATGGCGAACCCTGATAACTTAATTTTGTTGTCTATATAATTCACAAATTTCCCTATATATGTGAGCGAATATGGCTCGCAAAACCAAACTTTGTTTTGAACGTTCTATCACACGAGGGACAGTGCAACTGTCCAGAAGAATTATAGGTATAGGTGTAGACGGTTTTGGGTTTTGTCTTCTGTTGCTGGCGCTTAGCATCAAGGTGTTCCAGACGAGTTACTTCATATTGCACAGTAGCCTTGTGAACGGTGCTGCGCCAGTCAGACCGCCGATGTGCAAGCGCTTCCCAATCATCGCACGGTATATCACACGAAGATAGGTGGCGCTTAAGGACATCCTTGTAGCGCAGAAACTGACCACCAGGTGCACGCTTCCCCTGAGATAACTCCGAGAAGAAGACCGATTTCGGAAGCCTGGTGTCACCCATACGCACAAGATACCCACACCACCTAAGTTGGCCTTGCATGAGCAGAGCCTCCATTCCACTAAGCTCGGTACGGCGAAGAATATCTGTATTAGGCACACGATCCTGCCACTTAATACGAAGTATCGATCTGAGGCACTTCATATGAAAGACGTCAAGCCGCTTTATATCACCTTTATAAAGACACCAGGAACTAGAAATAACCACTAAGTAACTAACTCGAAGGCATGACTTGTACCTTGGGAAGTTGGAAGAAGGGTATATAGGCCGTTGGTGTGGGACGATACACGCACCATCTCCTCTGTTTAGGAAATCAGTTAGGGCCGGTGCAGCCGCCGAATCCGGCTGAGGATCTCAAATGGCGAAAATATGTAACTCTTACAACGCTTAACAGAGCTTACAAATTTGAGCCTTTTGGGGTCGATACTCTGGGTCCGTAGGGGACCTACCGTTTTCTAAATTCTTTCAGGGCGTCTGGTCGAAGCGACGCGTGATCTGAGAGCTGGCTCTTATCTGGCGCAACGCATTAGTATTGCCATTCAGCGTGGCAATGCAGCCAGCATCTTAGGAACGCTTCGGCCTGGTAGTGATTTGGATCAGTTGACCTATCTATAGATCGCTTTCATCAGTCTTTCGGTCTTAACTGTTTCCTTTTTATATTTTACATACATACATACATAGACACACGCCTTTTTCCCCGAAAGGGTAGGCAGAGCCTCAATGGGCCTCACTATTAATCGGTGGTACCGTTTAACTTTAAAAGACCTACGGTACCGCCAGGGGTATGGCCAGGGGTACCGTGGGTCTGAAATGTCTTTTCACTGTGGGTTGCACCATCGTGGGAAATAAACGTGATAAGTGGTGAGCTCATCGCTGCCATTGCTTCCCACGACTGACTCTGCTAAAGCTTTCTTCCAGTATTACTATTACACATTCCTTAAATAAGCTAGCAGCTAGGACAAATCTTATATCAACGAATTTTAGAAAAAAGTCCTGGTAATCCCTTATTCATCTTTTACGACATCCACGTGAGGATGTCTAGGATGGAGGGGTCTATTCTTGGGCCGGACACACCATAAAATGTATATATACCTACCTACTTGTATTAGTTAAATAAATACTGCTGGACAGTTCACATAACATTATCTAGCCCCAAGCTAAGCTGAGCTTGTGTTATGGGTATTACATAACTGATTAACATATATACAATACATTACATAGATATATATTTTTTAGTAGTAGTAGAGCTTTTTTGTGAAAGAGTTCGTCCGGGGAAGTACTACCACCATACCTATTTCTGCCGCAAAGCAGTAGTGCTCGCATTGCTGTGTTCCGGTTTGAAGGGTAAGGGTGCCGTTGAAATTACAGGCACATGAGACTTTTCATCTTTATGTCTCAGGGTGGCGGGCGCAGTGAAATGCCACATAGGGCGCGTCCTAGGTGGACGTGCCCTATGAGGTAATGCACTGATCATAGGCAGAGGTTACCGCTTAACATCAGGTGGGCCATCTGCTTGTTCCATCACTCAAGTAGTATAAAAAAATAAAATAAAAAAATACGTGTAAAATACCCAGAACACCCTGAACAAATAACTGCAGATCTTACAAATATTTGTTCCGAGGCGGGAATCGAACCCGCAACCTCCTGGGTCGCAGTAGTTGTAATATTCTTTCTGTAAATAACAGTATTGAATACTACTTAGATGAGATCAAAGTATAGTCACATACATTGTAAGGTAATTTACAGATAGCCACTTACTTAGGTTTTCACAATACAGCTTGCAGAACTGACATCCGTTGGGGAACCAAAGTTCTCGACTGACGAACACGAACTGAGGGGCTAGTCTGCAAATGTAACAAGCAATTTACACGGCCTTTTGGTTAGTCCAGTAACTTTATACATCACCAGTATGCGTCAAATCCGGTAGTTCTGATTTTTTGTAGACTTGTTTATGATGTTGTCCTTATGAATAATCCAAGTTTTTGACCTCGAGCGCCGAACGCAACCTTGTCAAAAATAGAAAATAAAACTTTTTTTTTTCAAGTTTTGGTGATTATAACCCTAAAGGACTAGTTTTTGAGAAAACTTTCTTAGGACGTTTTTAAAGTAGACTAAATTTGCTACAATATGATACTAGAACTGTATCTGAAGACCCAATAGTTTCTGAGATTAAGCCTTTCAAAGTTTATCAGTTTTTTCGAACTTCGCAATTTTTTGCAATTCAGATGGCATATCCCCACAAGGGGATGGTGGTGAGTCGTCGAAGTCTTTTCCCCACAAGTCATCCGCCATTTCGACATCGGACAGATCGTCGCCTTCTGGGATATCTACTACTGCAACATCAGGTATATTATCACAAGAGGCCCCGCTGCAGTGCCTGCAGACTGATGAGCATTTTAATCCTGCCTTCCTGCAGCTGCACGCGTTCCCACAACCCTTCGTGCACTCGCAAGAAATCATCCGCAAGAGGTGTTGTGGGGCTGCATCTCTGGTCATCATTTTAGGGTCCACTTCATCCGGCTAGAGTTATTCGAGTAACGTATAAAATATTGCAAAGAATTGCGAAGTTCGAAAAAAAATATAAAATTTGAAAGGCTTAATCTCAGAAACTATTGGGTCTACAGATACAGTTCTAATATCATAAAGTAGCAAATTTAGTCTACCTTAAAACCTCCAGAGAAAGTATTCTCAAAAACTAGTCCTTAGGGACTAGTTTTTGAGAATACTTTCTCTGGAGCCTAAAGCCAAGCCAAGCCTTTTTTAAGCCTTTTTTTTATTTTGGAGGTTCTCAGCCAGAGTTATAATCGGCAAAACTTGAAAAAAAAAAAGTTTTTTTTCGATTTTTCACAAGCTTGCGTTCGGCGCTCGAGGTCAAAAACTTGGATTATTCATTAGGCCCACATCATAAACAAGTCTGCAAAAAATCAGAACTACCGGATTTGACGCATACTACCCCATACCTTCAGACGACAAAGTTACTGGACAAGGTGTACACTATATGGATTTTTGTATGGGATTTGAGGTTCTCAAGGTGCCCGCTAGGGGCGCTCTTCGGTTTATCCATGCATACACCACACGCCTGTGTGACGAAATCCTGTGTACCTACCTAGTTGCTTGTCAAAGAACATGGGCAACTTCCCATACATTGTTTGACCCAACTTTTTTGACTTCCGTAACGAACAGTTGTGATTATTTTGGTTACTGATAATATATGTTAAGATAATCAAAAAGCTCATTTAATTTCTTGCGTAGAAGTTGTGGAAAATGAATTAAGCTTGTGGCGTTTTGTTATTATCTAATTATTTAGAAATACAACTTTTGCTTCCCAACTTCTAAAAATATACAAGATCTTTAGAAAACTTTTACAACATTTAGAACCGTACTAATTACTTCCATGAAGGGACCCTAGTTGTTTTTTATTTTTGAGCTGGGTCAGCAGTTGCCCACCTCCTTTGCAGACTCGAGGTTCTGGACGACGCAGCGCAGTTTAGGAATTCCTCCCTCTCGATGGGCCGACCGACAACAATGGAGTGGATCAAGATCTTTTGTACTGACACTATATATACAGAAATTCATATACAGGAAGCATAATGAAGTACTGTAGACTTCTGCAGGCTTCTAATGATGATGATGCCACTGCAGCAAATCCCACTAATATCATAAGCGTCAAAGTTACGGTTGGATGTTTGTAGGTATGTTTGTTGCTCGTAGGTAGGTAGGTACTTACTATTACTCGTATAATGAATTCTGAATGTAATTAAGTCAATTCATGCAAATGACAATTATTAATAAATTAAATTTATTTATGTTAAATGAAACACGTGCAAACTTCAATTATTATTGTTATAACTAATCTATGTAATTACTTATAAGGGGAAATAAGGGCATTTTACTTTTACTTTTTTAGTTTTGTCTCGCCGGAACAGCTGAACAGATTTCGATGAAGGCCTATAGCCCCATATGCTACATTTCTAAGTCGCGGACGGACTAGTGCATTTTATGTACCTAAGAAGTGGTGCCAGGATGTGCTAAAATGAGCCGTGACCCACATAATTAGACATAGCACTCTGATAATAGTTACTATGTAACGTGAACTATGGTCGCAGAGCCACGCCCCGCCCGGGCGACTCATAGCGGACTGATAAGCACGTTGCATGCAAGTGCAGTGTGCCCAATCTGTACCTGGCCACGGAAAAAACAATACATATCTAGTTATGTACACTTCAATCAATCTAGATCGGAACAAAATAAGCAATGTACACACCCTAACCTCGTAACGCCCAAAGTAGCAACGCACGAAGTAAATAAGTAGAACTATAGCTAGTAAAATAATATATACGCTAAGTTGTTTGTAATCCAATTTTTAGGGTTCCGTAGTCAAAGACAAGGAACCCTTATAGATTCGTCATGTCTGTCTGTCTGTCTGTCTGTCTGTCTGTCTGTCTGTCTGTCCGTGTGTATGTCACAGCCTTTTTTTTCCGAAACTATAAGAGCTATACTGTTGAAACTTGGTAGGGAGATGTATTCTGTGAACCGAAGAATTTTAAGATTTTTAATAAGATTAAAAATTAAGATTTCCATTAAGATTTTTACACAAAAATTGAAAAAAATTACAATTATTTTTGGGGTTCCCCATACTTAGAACTGAATCTCAACAAAAAAAAAACATTAAACCTATACGTGTGGGGTATCTATGGATAGGTCTTCAAAAATTATGTTGAGGTTTCTAATATCATTTTTTTCTAAACTTAATAGTTTGCGCGAGAGACACTTCCAAAGTGGTAAAAAGTGTGTGTGTGTGTGTGTGTGTGTGTGTCCCCGTAACTTCTAAAATAAGAGAATGATAAAACTAAAAAAAATATATGATGTACATTACCATGTAAACTTTCACTCAAAATTGGTTTGAACGAGATCTAGTAAGTAGTTTTTTTTTAATACGTCATTAATCGTAATCCATCCAAGAACTTTTATATTATGTTACTTGCTGCTACGGAACCCTTCATGGGCGAGTCCGACTCGCACTTGGCCGCTTTTTTTAAAGTTCAAATCACAGAATGGGTAACACTATTTTTTTTTTCTAAATAAATAAAAATTAAATGCAGTTCGTTGGTAATCAATTGGTAATCGCATCTCTCGCTTGTGGCGTGAAATTCAAATTTTTTGTGTTTTTGCTCATCAACAAACCCTTCTTCAGATAGCGAAAGTTGATTTCGCGAAAATTAGGAGACTTTGCACACATGTTTAAATTGTTTGTATCTAATAAATATCATCAGTTCAGCAACAAATACCCTAAATAAAACATTGTAAAACAAAATGCTAACTATACAATGAATTTGGTTCATACGGCAAGGTGCCAAGACAAGAGCACTGGCTGCATTCCCACGTTGAATGGCCAAATAAATTATTTGTGCCAGGAAAGAGCCAGCCCTCTTGCCACCAACGGCTTCGATTAACAAAAATATTATTTTTTAAAAGGTCGTATTATTAGTTTCCCATAGCTCTAAAGTCTCTACTCCAAGTGGCGCAAAAATGTAGTCATCGGAGAGGACTACATATTTGCACTGCTTAGCGTTTTTAGCTGCCTCCGCCGCGGCTCCAACCTTGGTGATTGGTCCTGTTAGGTCAGAATGTGTCGTTCAACGCAATTGGCGTCCCAGACAAGGGCTCGCCGATTTATGAGTCCAATAAATAAAACTAGTAGTTCTGCGAACAGTAGACCTCGCGAGCACAATTTTCTGTGTATCATTTCGATCCATAAAGATAAACAACAAACCCAAAAACTTAAAAATAAACATCAAGTTTTTGAAAAGGGATTTAATGACTTTACCAAGTCAACTCGCCCACTGGGCGTTTTGCTAATAGGGCATACTGGTCATATGGCGTTTTACTAATAGGGCATACTGCTCATAGGGCGTTTTGCTAATAGGGCATACTGCTCATAGGGCGTTTTGCTAATAGGGCTACTGTTCATAGGGCGTTTAGCTACTAGCCTATTAGTAATAAGTAGGTAAATGATTTTGCTATAAAGTCAATTTGCTTTTAGGACCTTGTAGTACGGAGGGGAGGTTAATGGATCTATTAGTAGGATCAATATCCACAGGATCATAGCCAACGGATCTATTAGGAACTACTCGGATTCCATCCGTACCATGTGAACGTTCGTTGTTGATAAAATCGCAATTAAGTATCCGTGTTGCTAATTGCATACATTTTGTATTGAGACGACCCGACTCATTTATGTTGTAGGTAGATAAGGTTATCGCCGTTTGTTTTATTTGAATAACCTCAAACGTTATACAACGTGTCAGTTATTGAAATAACTTGGAGATTGAAATCGACAACAACAATTGACGTTTTTTTTCCAAATGCATTCTCTTACAAATGTGTGCTGCTATGCACTTACCTCAAGTACTAGTATAGTATTCTTTTATCTGTGCCTCAAGTTTGAAATTACGCGCAAAGTTCCTAAGATAATATAAGATAAGATTTATTCAGGAAAAAGTTAACAAACTTACCAACTAGTAACTAACTACAACTCATAGATGTAAGTACTTGTAAATAATGTTGAGCCTAGAAATCCATTTAAATTTTATTTGCCCAAACTTAAACTGGGCGATTTATAAGAGAAATGTATATTATGCCTACGGGTCTAAAATAAATTACTTACCAAATTCATATATGGATTTGCCATTTACTATGTTTTAAATCAAGCTGACGAAATGGCTAGCCGATCATTGTTTTTATGATTATAATGAATTTTGTATTTTAATGAGCAATATATTATTATATTATTTCGAAATGATCGGAGCCCTTTTCGAGTCTCAACCACTTCTTCCTACATTAGGTACTTCACCAAGCTATTTTGAGGGTAAAATACTCGTAGTCTTATTTAAAAAAAAAAACATTTTCGTTTATTTGTGTCACAAAGCCACCTAATAGCATCTCAATAATTGTGAGCATACTGGAAGTAGAGGTTGTTCATGTTAGCAAATTCCATACAAAAACCGGCCAAGTGTGAGTCGGACTCGCGCACAAAGGGTTCAGGATAAAGATATTTATTCTCAAAAGAAATTACATTTCACTTAATGAGAAATTACTTAAGTTCTAAAATAAGCAGTGAGCATGCAGAATGTTGTGGGTAAAATTATTAAGTAGGCTATTAATTAGACAACAAAAAACACTATATGTATGACTTATTTAAGCAAGTAAACATGTAAACATGGGTTCCGTACCATTAACTAAAAAAACGGCAAAAAAAGGGTATAAATAAAAATTTCACGCAAAAAGTGGTCACCCATCCAAAAACTGACCCCGCAGAGCATCGCTTATCCTACATTTGGAAAAATCACGTTTGTTGTATCGGTGCTCCCTTATGTATTTATTTTATTCTGTTTTTTAGTATTTTTTGTTATAGCGGCAAAAGAAATACATCATCTGTGAAAATTTCAACTATCTAACTATAACGGTTCATGAGATACAGCCTGGTGACAGACGGACGGACAGACGGACAGCCGAACTTTAGTAATAGGGTCCCTGTTTACCCTTTGGGTAAGGAACCCTAAAAATTTGATTAAAAATTACATTTATTGCCTTATAAGCTTGATTTTAAGCTATAAACTCGGATACCTTTAGAATTGGTCAGTTTATACAAATTTCAAGTTGCTACCTTTAACCGTTCTGGAGAAAAAGGGTATTTGACAAACAAATGAGGTAATGCACTGTTATAGGCAGAGGTTACCACTTAACATCAGGTGGGCCATCTGCTTGTCCCGTCAAACGAGTGGTATAATAAAAAATAAATAAAAAAAACAGACAAGCTGACGGACAAAAAGCGATCCTGCCTATAATGGTTCCGTTGGTACCTTTTGAAACCCTTATAAGTAGGAATTGGAACGTTGGAATAATAATAGACGCTTACTGGGTAGTTACACAGAACAATTTCCAAAAGTTTCCTAAAATAGTCTGGAATCGGCAAGGCCGTCTCGTCGCCCGGGCGACCAAGGACGGTTCGGATCACATGGATGTCTCCACAGGGCAGTGAACACTGGGAGCTGAAAGTTTATAGCTGGAGATACGATCTCTTCGAAAAGTTTAAAGTTTAAAGTTGATTTATTTGGTAGTATAAAAACTTAATTTATAAAAGTTTTTTTTTTTTTTGTCTCCTTTGTTTCTTGTAATCTGCCTTTCCGGGCATTGAGCAAGAGTTTTGTGCTTCTTTCGTGCTTGACATGAATGGTATACGCCCAGTGGCATATCCACGACTCTAATTCAGAGGGGCAAGTCCGAGTTTACACACACCATCGTAACGATGATCGTAACGGCGAGTGTACGTGTATTGCGTAGTAACTAGCCATTAATCTGTGACGTTTTTGGCACAGATTAATAGCTAGTTATTATGTTATACACGTTCGATCGTGTTACGTTCACCGTTACGATGGTGTTTGCAAAACTCAGACTCACCCCCAGTACATATTCTTTTAGATACTAGATGAGGTCTTGAGGGGCTCTCCTCTTTATCCTTCTGAAAGTTGTGGACTTTTTCATTTGCAAGCTGGTTAGGGTGTTGCTCCATACGTTTGGCATAGGATTTGAGCTTGTTGCAAATATCTTGTTTGACTGTTGGCATCTCTAGGTCGCGATGTAGTTGACAGTTTGTAATGTACCATGGTGCATTCGTTATCATGCGTAGCATTTTAGATTGAAAGCGTTGCAGAATTTCCAGGTTAGAGTTTGCCGCTGTACCCCACAGCTCAGCTCCATAGGACCATACTGGTTTTAAAATGCATTTGTAGAGGAGGAGTTTGTTGTCCAAGGATAATTTGGATTTCCGAGCCATTAGCCAGTACAACTTCCTGAGTTGCAGGCTAAGAGCCTTTCTTTTTGTGAAAATGTGCTTCTTCCAAGTGAGGCGTCTATCCAAATATATACCCAGGTAACGCACATCATCGCATTGTGGTATCTGGATTTCATTCAGCTTGACTACGGGGCATGAACCGTGTCTAAGAGCAAATGTCACATGCACAGATTTGGTTTCGTTTGCTCTAATACGCCAGTCCCTTAGCCAGATAGAGACTTCGTTTAGGCTTTTTTGTAGCATGGCCGATGCAACAACTGGGTTTTCGTGAGTGGCAATGAGAGCTGTGTCATCAGCGAATGTTCCCACAAGGACGTTTTCTGTTGTTGGTAGGTCAAAGGTGTATATGAGGTACAAAACTGGGCCCATAACTTGGGGGACACCAGCATTTATACAATGGAGTCCAGTTCGATCCTCTCCATGCTTCACATAAAAATGCCGTTGATTTAGGTAGGATTTTATCAGAAGATAATAACTTATAGGTAGGTCTTTCAGTAAAGCAGGCCCTCATGCCATACACGGTCAAAGGCCTGAGAAATATCCAAAAAAGCGGCCGAGCTGTATTGTTTGTGTTCAAACGCATAGTTTATCTTAGCAACCAAACGATGGACTTGTTCAATTGTTCCGTGGGCTGCACGGAAACCAAATTGATGTGAAGGGATCAGTTGTGTTAGAGCTATCTCATAAGTTAGTCTTTTCATGAATAATATTTCAAATATTTTAGAAATGATTGGAAGCAAACTTATGGGGCGATAAGACGCAACATTTTCAGGATCTTTGCCGGGCTTGAGAATTAGTATGATTTCCGCTACTTTCCATTGAGCCGGGACGAATTCTCGACGCAAAGCAGCATTGTACACCTGTGTTAGAAATGTGACGCCTATATCAGGCAGTTCTTTCATGGTTTTTGCCGTGATAAGGTCGTAACCGGGGGCTTTATTAAGATCTAGTTTCTTGATAGCAGAGTAAACTTCGCCTTTAGTAAATTTCTCAATAGGAGGTGCTATTTGGTGAGTTGCAGACAAGCCTTTCATTATTTCGTCTGTTTTTGACGATCCGGTGTCTGGGTTAGGCAAAAACACTTTTGACAGGTGCTCAGCAAACAACCCTGCTTTGTCGGTGTCGCTCCTGGCCCAAGTTCTGTCATTCCTACGGAGAGGAGACCGGAATGTGATCGACGTTTTGAGTGCCTTTGTGGTTTTCCATAATGAGTAGTCCGTGGCAGCTGCAGCATCTAGGCTAGTTAAACGGACCTCCAAGTTTTGGTTCGAAATGTTTTCGAGGATCTTTTTGAGCTTAGCCAGGCTATTAAAGACATTCTTGTCACTATGGTGTCTAGTTGTTTGCCACTTTTTCCTTGCTCGTCTCTTTTCTTGAACCATGTCTGTTACAATTAGCGGATACGTGGGAATAAAGTCAGCGTTGTCTAGGTTTGTAGGAGTAGCTTGCCAGGCTGCTATTTGAATACACTCATTGAATTTTTCGACTGCTTCTGTTATGTCATTATCAGTCTCAAGTGGAATTTGTGTATCCACCGTAACTTCAATGATCTCACGAAAGTGTGCCCAGTCCGTTTTCTTGGTGTGCAGTTTACATGGCTTAGTAACCCTTATAGTGTCGTTATACAACTCCGCTAGGATCACCGTGTGGTCTGACGATAAGTCATAGCTGTAATGACAAAGTAGAGATGACGTGGGTAGTCCTTTAGTGATAAAGAAGTCTACTAAATCAGGTTTCTTTTTGACAGCGGTGGGCCAATATGTTGGTTCTCCAGTGGATGAGACTTTAAGGTTAAGTAGCTGTACTGTTTTGAGCAGTTCTCGTCCCTTCGTCGTTGTTATTCTTGAGCCCCATTCGGTGTGCTTTGAAATATTTGATAATAAATTTATTTAAAAGTAAATTTAATTTATTGTATCTTCAAAAACAATGGCGATGATGTCTGCAGCAGTAGTATAAATACTGTGTCGCAGACACCAAAAACAGCATTGAGAACTTGAGACCAGAAGGTAAATTCTCTTAATTATTCAAAAAACCCTCGGAATCCTAACCATTAAAAATCTTATGTCAGGACAAATCCTGACGCCTAGCGCCTGGTAACCCTATACGCGTCTGATAAGCTAAAATTCTAGTTTAATTTCTCGGAAAAACTTTGAAGCGGTCAAGTTTCGGTCACATTTCGATATAATCACATTTCAGTGTTGTTCTCACACATTTTACGACATTTATGACATTGACGCTGGATAGGAATATGATCCGAACTTTATTGAGGCTATTTTTCAATTACCAGAATCAGGCTTCAGCTTCCATACAAAAAACCACATTGAAATCGGAGCTATGGGGCCACAGACATACAGACATACTTGTGTGCCACACTATGGCCTCAAACTTATCTACAAAATAAAGAATAAAATACAAAAATAAACACTGAAAGAAATACAAGGTGAGCGGTCAATTGTGCCTGTGAGTGTACTAATAACTATACATACCTAATCAGGTATTTCTTTTCATGGAATATTTTTTGAACAATGTAAGAATGTAAAAAATTTCAAATTTAGCTGAAGTGTTTGAAACAAGGTACCTATCGACGAGGCAAGGTCGCCGTCCAACCAGGGTGTTTCCGAGAAGTTGAAAGTCTATGAAAATACTAGCCGCGCCCCGCGGTTTCACCCGCATAAGTCTCGATCCCGTGGGAATACCGGGATACAAATGTGCCTATAGGTATGTTATTCCGGGATTCCAGTTATCTCCATTCTTAATTTCATCCAAATCCGTCCAGCCGTTTCAGCGTGAAGAAGTAACAATCACGTACACTCACACACTCACAAACTTACTTATTTATAATATTAGCGGAATTCCGATCGAATTGGCTTAGGCCGACACTAAAAAATATTTCAAACTTAGGTACCTTTCATACAATACCACACTGGTTACATATTTAAAATACTTACTATAAAATTACTAAGTACAGAAATTTGTGCCTTTTTCATTAAAATAAATAGACAATGAAAAAACAAAAAAAAAAGGGTTTACTTACTTCCCATAGTCCCTAAAAGTCTCAACTCAACGTAGTTCCTTTTTAGGGATCACTACCTCAAAAGGCATCACCGTAACCCAAATGATGGAATTATGGTAGCAGTGACCTGTTACTATATATTTGTGAAATTCTCCACGATCTTTATAGATAAATCTACAAAAAATATAAATGTTAATCTACATCACATAAAGCATGTCCTCTTGGTTTCAAAAATTTGTTAAAATAACTTAAAATGTAAGAAATAAATTTGTAAATTTGCCTCTATTTTCGTAGTTACGAACATTTTTCTCCTAAACTACCTAATCAACCTACCTACCTTAATCATAAGATGTTTTTATTGCCTTCAGTATATTAAATAACACAACCTTGGTTTTATTTTTGAAAATTACTTCCTAACGATTTTTTAATTTAAAAAAAAGTGATTTTCGCTCATTTTCGTTTTGCAAGCTCTATTCTGTCACTTACTAACTTATCTGAACTTTAATAAGTTAGATAGTGACAGAATTTGACGTCCATCGACGCCTTAAACGTTTTATAGTACCTAACACGGCTATTCTATAAAGTGCGAAAGTCGAAACAAAACTCGCGTTGAGAGGCAATATGCCACCAGGCAGCGGCCGACTTGCACTCTTACCCCGCCACTCCGCCCGTGACCTAACAGATAATAGACACTCAAACTAATTTATACTCTATGTGGTACGTGGTTGGCATGAAATTCAACCGTATACTGCGCTAAGCTAAAATTTCAGGAAAATCCGTGTTGTGTTTAGAAATATAAGGTTGAAGTTTAAATGGCTACTCGCGGTGACATCAGGTGGTGCATTGTGAACAAGGTACCAGTAGTAGGTATACTATAGACAGTATGTTAAAATGAGCCCGTACCGTGAAGTTCCTTGTAGAGATAGTTACTGTGTAATTATTGTTCACTCTACTGTAGGTGCGTCTAGTAGTACAAAGGTACCTGTGGATTTTTCATAAAATACTATTATCTCTAATTTTTCAGACCAGTTAATTTTTCTTACTTTTGCACTGAAAATCTTGGTTGGTATGTACGAAAACACCAGGGTACTCGTATGGGCAGCAGTAACCACCTGAGACTCAACACTACGACAACCCTGCCGTGCGTGGTTATTATGGGAAATCCCTCCATAGCATTCTACGGGCAGGCCTCGTCTAGTGGACGCAATTTTTTTTAATTTTTTTTTACTTCTTGGATTGACTGGTCAAGTAGATGGCCCACCTGATACTAAGTGGTACCCTCGCCTATGAACAGTGCATTACCTCACAGGTCACGCCCACCTAGGACGCACCCTATGTGGCATTTAGGGCTTGCATTATCCGTAAGCTTTTACTATCCGGATAATATGGATAGTAGTGAACTTTAGTATCCGGATATCCGGATAATACGGATAATTTCAGAAAAGTTCTAAATTTTTTCAAATAATAGAAAATGACGGTTATAAATAGCTTTATTCATGTTTAAATTAAACCAACATTCGCACCCACCATTAAAATATGAATCACTTTAACCAATTCGGTAGCTCTTTATGGTAAAATTAAAACTACTATCATAATAATAACGTGATCATAAAATATCAAAAAATATCATAAACAAATTAAAAGTGACAATTTTTTTTCTTATATTCAAATTAACACTTATCTTCTCGAAATAACTATTTTTTTTTTAAATAAAGCAAAACTTGCATTTAAAATCTTGCTAGCTAGGTCTCATCTCTGGTAAAACGAGGTTTTACGAGTTTTCGCGCATTTTGCAAACACCTAGGTAAGCTAGGTCCCCCAGGTACTTTATGAATATGTGAAAAACATGTAAAAGAAAGGATCAGGGGATCGATTTTTGAGTGTCACCGAGTGACTAGAAATCACGAATGACAAAAAGCCATCCATGACTTCGAAATCACTTTTTACCAAATGTCGTATTTTTGAGAGTCTTACTCTGTCTACCAACTATTCTACTATTTTGATAGGTACTACGTGATCCTTTGATAATTTGTGATCAATGCGTGTATGCGTGCGTGTACCAATGCATTAGATAAAGAGTAAAATTGAGTAAAATGTTCATAAATTCCTTCAGGGTAGGCAGTGCATCGACAATACCCCGGGTGTTGCCGGTGTCTATAAGCGACGGTGACCACATCGCATCAGGTGGGCCGTATGCTAGTTTGCCTATTTATTTCATAAAAAATAGGGCTTTTTTTTGTACTACTTAGAATGACGGAACGAGCAGGTAGCTCACCTGATGATAAGCGGTACCCTCTGCCTATGAACAGTGCATTATTACATAGGTCTAGTAGTAAGAAAACCTAGTAGTAAGAAGGATCATCAAAAAAAAACAGACCGTGTTTGTTGCCTGATTCTTCTAGGTCTGGTTGCGTTGGAACAGGAGTAAATGTAAATTTATTTTTTAAGACGATTCAAAATGATCCTTGTGATTTCAATGAATAAAATGCTTTTGACTTTGACTTTGGTCACGTCCACATAGGACGCGCCCTATGTGGCATTGCACTGCACCCGCCACCCTGAGATATAAAGATGAAAAGTCTCATGTGCTTGTAATTTCACCGACATCCATACCCTTCAAACCGGAACACAGCAATGCGAGCACTACTGCTTTGCGGCAGAAATATGTATGGTGGTAGTACTTCACCGGACGCACTCTTTCACAAAAAAGCTCTACTACTATTCATAATATGATTAAAATGTCAGTGCCAAAAATAGTCACGGAGTGATTTCAAATCGAGTGGAATATAATAATCCACAGAATATAGTAAAATAGCACAATTATGATTCAGCACAAAGTCAAATACTGCAATCACCAAAGCGCCTGCCCAACGAGGTGATTATAGAAAATTCCACCATTGCATTCTATGGGGCAGGCCTCGTCTTACAGTGTACCTACGTGTAATAAGGCAGCTGCGAGGCTTTTAACGCCATTTGCGAAAAAGACGTCGTCTTCTTTTATTTTATTTATTTTCCCAGTGTTTTTTTTAAAAGTAATATCGTGTTATTTTGGCGGCATTTAAAGGATCGAACAGGACGATCAAAGTCCACAGGATCAATTTCAAGGATCGAACAGGAACTACTCTTTTAATCAACGTAGCTCGCTTAGAGCACAAGTGTAGTCAAATGATATGCAAGTGTATTGGCGTGACTTATCAAATTGGTAGTGACTAGAAATTGACTACCAAAGTTTTAGTAAAACGGCCACCGAAAATTTATTGTTTTTTTTCTATTTTTGTTTGAAAATCTTTAATGCGGTTCACGGAATACATCTACCTACTTACCAAGTTTCAACAGCATAGCTCTTACGAAAAAAGTGGCTGCGACATACGGACGGACAGACAGACAGACAGACAGACAAGACGAATCCATAAGGGTTCCGTTTTTTGCCATTTGTCTACGGAACCCTAAAAAGGACGATGTCATCGGCAAACCGGAGGTTTGATAACCTCTCATTGTCGAAAACAATGCCCTTATCTTCCTAGGAAGTCGCTGAGCTTTTGAAAACTTCCTCTAAAGTGGAGGTGAATAGTTTCGGCGATAGTGGGTCGCCTGCCTGGACTCTTTTCTTTATACGAAACGATGGACCGTTTGTGTGTATTTTGATGGCTGCTGTACTATTTTGGTAAAATCTCCATGTAGGTGGGTTCTATATTTTGGTTTTGTAGAGATCGGAAAATTGCGTAATGTGTTAGGCTATCAACGCTTTGGAGTATTCTACAAAACAAAGATAATAGTGGCAGTTTATATTCCAGTTGTTTTTGAATGGAGGTGGTCGGTGATTGATAAGCCGCGGGCCGCGGCGGAAACCAGCCCGTTCTGGCGGTTGGTTCATATCGAGATCACCTGCTAGGCGGTACTCTATAACTTTAATAAAGGCTTTATAGAGCTGTGAAATAAGGCTCATTTAACGATAGTTACTGATTTACTGTAGACCTCTGTGGCGCGGCGGGCGAACGTTCGCCTGCGACGCAGGAGGTTGTGGGTTTGATTCCCGCCTCGGAACAAATATTTATGCGATCCGCAGATATTTGTTCAGGGTGTTTTGGGTATTTTCTATATGTATATAATACAAAATCTCTATCTATGTAATATATATATTGTAGTAAGTATATTCAGTTGTCTAGTATCCATAACACAAGCTCTGCTTAGCTTGGGGATAGATAATGAAGTGTGACATGTCCTGAAAAAAAATATTGTCTGCTTTTTCACCTTTTCTGTGAAGTAATGTTCGTTTCGTTCGTTTGTGAAGAAGGTTTTAGGTATTGGACTGATAAAATTTATCTGGTAACGTTCCTGTTTGTATTCATATTTATTGCTTCATTCCTCATATATATGAATACTAGCTGACCCGCTCGCAATTTCGTCAACGCGTAGACTTTCATACAAACTTTAACACCCTTTTTCAACCCCTTAGGGTGCGAATTTTCAAAAATCGTTTCTTAGTGCGCGTCTGCACCCCTTTAAGAAAGCTTGTGCCAAATTTCAGACCTCTCGGCCCAGTAGTTTCCGAGATTTCGTGATGAGTGGTCAGTGAGTGAGTGAGTGAGTGTGTGGACTTCTCTTTTATATATATAGATGATGTTAAACAATGAAAAAACATTAAGGCGATATGTTAAAATACCGAATGGGCGGAGTCTAGCCAGAAAACAATAGCTGTAAGACAGTGACAGCGCTATTGCTCACTTGAACCCGGGAAAAGGTGAGGTATAGATTTTTGCCACTCGAAAGTAACTGACGTAAGCGACAAATGATAAAACTTCGTTTAGCTTCTAAAGTAGCAAATATAAAAATAAATGATCTATAATTAATGTAAGTAATGTGATTACCTACTGAATAATATAAAAAAATATGCTTAATACTTTCTCTAGTCGAAGGAGGGACCTAAAAAGGGCTTTAGAAGAGCCAATTTCAAAAAATAAAGCTATCGAGAAAAGTTTCGCGAATCGTGTTTCTAGTCTATAATTTATTTAGATTACATCCTCAAGTAATTACTGTATTAACATCAAGTTTGTAACCTTTACTGATAATGAGTGAGCATGAAACGAAACGACTCCAAAATTTTAACATAGCGTCTTAAATCATTGTTGCAAACTGCCAATAAAGTCGAGTGAGAGCACCGACACGACACAGCAATAAAGCGTACCTATTTACAGTGCGGTGTGTATTACCTAGTACGTATACGAGCTGCAGTTGGTAAATTACCTCGTGTCCTAAGTACCTAGGAAAATTACTATGTAATGTACACATTTAGATTCTAGAATTTACTAATCCCACTAATTTCATTGCGTAGGCACAGGACACGTTCATTGGAAAATCTAACTAACAGAAGGAATTATAGGTATTAGGGATGGCATATCATATGGAACCTCTAAAGTTTAATTATGTCCTTCTGGCTGTATGTATATGTAACAGCCATTTAGGTACATAAACAGACAGGGCTACGGAGCTAGTAGGTAATATTATATAAGATTATGAATGTGGTGGCACATCGCGACGCGGTGGACTTCTACGCCATGGCCAAGGGAACCAATCCAAGAGTAGATTAATAGGCGAGAAGCCTACGAGTATTTTATTCGTATTTTTAGCAAAATTTACAGTTTATGACAACAAAATATCTTCAAAAAATCTTCATCATATTTCCAATGACATTATAAAGCCTAAAACACGATTTCGATAAATTTTCTCGCAAAAAAATCCTGATCTCTGGTATGCTCGTCTCTGACTCTGAATATTTTAAATACTTTTCAGGTAGTAGGGAGTGGGGTGCACACTTCGTCCCCCACCCAATACTGACCTCTTCAAAGCTTCATATTTGTGAAACAGATCTCTGTATCGAAAAAAATATCATAGCGTAAAACCTCGTTAGGTACCTATATACAGGGCGTCCCAAGACCCTATGCGGCATGAAGGGAAAGTACCGATAGAATATTTTGCTGAAATGAGACTTTATTTTATTTTTAATACTTAGTAATACTGCATTCAAAGATTTTCTAAAAATTACTTGCTTCGGCTGGGAATCAAACCGACTTAAATAAATAAAAATACGTATTTAAATGATGCCAATCGAAAGTATGTATAGCTAAAAAATAATAACTCCTCTTGAGTAACATATTACCTAGTAAGTATTTTATAAAAAAAAATAACGTAAAATGTTTGATTCCATTAAATGTTCGGTTCGATACCCAGACGAAGCAAGTAATTAAAAAAAAAAAATGGAGTAACACTGACTTTTAAAAATAAAATAAAGTCTCCTTTCAGCAAAATATCCTATCTACAATATTTAAGGTACTTTCCCTTCATGTCGCATAGTCTTGGGACGGCCTGTACATTTGAAATACCTATTCAACGATTCCATACGATAAGCTATGCTGTTTTTTTTACCATTTTACATTTAGGGTTTTTAGGTACCCCGCCCGAGTAGGCATAAAAAAGCGGCCAAGTGCGAGTCGGACTCGCCCATGAAGGGTTCCGTAGCAGCAAGTAACATAATATAAAAGTTCTTGGATGGATAAAGATTTATGACGTATTAAAAAAAAAACGTTGTAAAAAAACTACTTACTAGATCTCGTTCAAACCAATTTTGGTTGGAAGTTTACATGGTAATGTACATCATATTTTTTTTTAATTTTATAATTCTCTTATTTTAGAAGTTATGGGGGGGGGACTCACTTTTTACCACTTTGGAAGTGTCTCTCGCGCAGATTATTCAGTTTAGAAAAAAATTATAATAGAAACCTCAATATCATTTTTGAAGACCTATCCATAGAACTCCACACGTATACATTTGAAGTTTTTTTTTTGTGTTTCTTTTCTAAGTATGGGGATCCCCAAAAATAAAAAACTACTTACTAGATCTCGTTCAAACCAATTTTGAGTGGAAGTTTACATGATAATGTACATCATATATTTTTTTTAGTTTTATCATTCTCTTATTTTAGAAGTTACGGGGAGGGGGGACACGCTTTTTACCACTTTGAAAGTGTCTCTCGCGCAAACTATTCAGTTTAGAAAAAAAATGATATTAGAAACTTCAACATCATTTTTGAAGACCTATCCATAGATACCCCACACGCATAGGTTTGATGAAAAAAACATTTTTGAGTTTCAGTTCTAGGTATGGGGATCCCCAAAAATACTTGTGTTTTTTTTTCAATTTTTGTGTAAAAATCTTAATGCAGTTCACAGAATACATCTACCTACCAAGTTTCAACAGTATAGCTCTTATAGTTTCGGAAAAAAGGCTGTGACATACACGGACAGACAGACAGACAGACAGACAGACAGACAGACAGACAGACAGACATGACGAATACATAAGGGTTCCTTGTCTTTGACTACGGAACCCTAAAAACAGCGTGATAGTTGTACTATTATTTATTCTGCGGTGATATAGGTAGTAGGTAGTAAAAGTCTACGAGTAAAAAGGTTCTGACTACGAACTGACAGAAACACAAAACGAACATGGCGAAACTAGGTACCTATAAGGATTCCTTGTCGGGCTTCAGAACCCTAAAAACAACGGATCAAAGTCGATGGCATATAATATAGTATCTACCTAGTTGCCTACCTATATACAGTTGTTGATACTGCTTTGAGTGCTACTGCTGTGGGTGGTCTAACAACTCTTTATAAATACACTTGGTTGCATGCAATGCTTGCAATGACACATAATCCGCCGGCGCGGGCGGCGCGGCGGCGTCATAGCAATGAATAGCAAGAACACATCACCTAGTAGGAACCTACCTACCTACTACACAATCTATAGAGCTTGGCAACAGCGCCGCGCCGCGCCGTGCTATGTTGATGTAGTGGGTAGGTAGGTACCTACTAACTGTGAGTCGATTGAGCCCGCGTCGTCGCGTCGTGTTTCGGAGGGCACCTTCAAACGGTGCCATTGACCGTGGTCAGGGACGGGCGGGCCATGACCGTCGCTCTGCGTTGTCGGTCGGCGGCAGCGTATCGTCGAGCCAACATTCCGTCATCCGCCATCATTGGCCTAATTCACGCTGGACTAACTAATGAAAACACTAGCACAAACATGCCTACACATATCACAATTCACAGCCCGCCATTATGGAACGTGAAATTCAGAGGTACCTAGGTAAATCATGCTTTACCTTACCATTGTTAGGTAATCATTACTCAGGTACTTACCAGTTTTTTACTGTGTAGTACCTAATTAAATAAGCATATTTTTTAATAATAAAAGTTAATTTCTTAATTTGATAAGTCGTAGGTATCTTAAAGTTTTTAAAAGCGAAAAGCTACGTTTAATCCTCTCGGGCTGTTAGGTAGGTAGGTACCTATCATCTTTGTAGATTAGATATAGTCAGATCTTCAGATGATACCACAACGATACCCTTATTTTGAAACAATGTAGGTAGGTTGGTACCTACCTACTTACCAGAAGGCGTGATTCATCCGAAATAGGTTTTCGAGGACCACTCCGGGAAGCCCCAAGCTGGCTGATGTATGCACAAAATACCTGTGTAGGTTACCTATTTATCCGGGCTATTCCCAGTAGTTTTACAGAGTAGTCTTACCAGTTGAACTACTGGTAATTTTCTTCCCAACAGACTTACTAGTAAGACCACTGGGAACATTGTACCCAGTAGACTTACCAGTAAAACAAAACCCCCAATAGTCCTTCTCTTATGTAGACTTAGGTAATTGATAGACAACCTACCCACAGTTACGTTTGCACCATTAATGGTGCAGACGTTACTAGTTAGTTATGTTTGCACCATTGATTGATAGGAAAAAACAGACCGTATTAAAAAACCGGCCAAGTGCGAGTCGGACTCGCCACCATAATCCATACCACCATAAAAACCATAAGATACCATAATCTATAAAAACGGCAAAATAAACACGTTTGTTGTATGGGAGCCCCCTTAAATATTTATTTTATTGTTTTAAGGTATTTGTTGTTTTAAACTTTTCAGTTCAATATGGTCAACAGTTAGTGTTGACGGTACGTGCAGGGAGTGAAATCGCTCTTTTGTCACCGATTGCAGCAACCGAACCTGTTGCGACCACTGAACATCGCAACTAGATTAGATCGCTACTAATCGCTATAAGCGATAAGACCGCCCATTGTACATTTCTGTTATTTTTTTGTTATTGAGTTATGTTTTGTGTTTCTGTGTGTTATTTGTGTACAATAAAGAGTTAATCTATCTATCTATCTATCTATCTATCTAGAGTTTGCTAAGTCTGCAAAATTACCCAAAATGTTAAGAGAATATCGTAAAAACCGCTAGTTGCGATTTGCCGGTTGCCGCAACTGCGAGTTCAAAATTGTGTCGAGTTCTGAGCGCCATCATGATTGATAAAACTATGTGATCCCAAAAAAGTCAACATTATGGGAATAAAACTTTTAAATAATTCAACACTCTAAGAATTCAACATTTTGCGAAACAAAAAAATATCAACATTGTGGGAAATTATACATTTTGGGATTTCAACATTTTGCAAAGTCAACCGAACGGTCCTAAAGGATGTCAAAATGCGTACTATTGCACATATTGCGTAAATGTTAAGATGCGTATTTAAAATTAGTCAAAAAGCTTGTAGGTCATTATGCGTCAGAAAGGAAAAATGCAGTTATTTTAATTTTTGTTTTTTTTCTCTTAGACATAATAAAGCTACTGTCTATCAATTACGAGGTCTATGTTTTATAAAGTAAAACTAATGGGAAAAAAATAACACTAGCGAAGTCTTACTATCAGTAAGTCTGTTGGGAAGAAAATTACCAGTAGTTCAACTGGTAAGACTACTTGGTAAAACTACTGGGAATAGCCAGTCTGGTTACCGAGGAGCTAAGAGATGAGATGCTGCAGCGTCTGAATTTGACTCTCCTCAAGGCTGTATCCGACTGGGGCGATGCCAATCTTGTCAACTCTCCTCGGTGAAAAAGACAGTTTCTCCAAGTTCCCATCTTCCGAAATGTACCTACCTACCTACCTGTAGACGCACAGAAGTAGAGGTAGACATCACCTCGAGCTCTTTAGGAGTGGAAAACACTACCGTCGTCTGACTTCCTGAAATCTATAATCTGGGTCTCTTCAAGGCTAGAGTGAATGTGCCTTCTAGACCTTTGTGCTCCATATCGTCACTTGTTTAGCAACAGGTGAGATCGCGGTCAAACGAAGGTCTATCAATTTTAAAAACAAAAAAGTTTAGTACCTTTTTGGGTAGGTAGGTACATACCTAGGTACCTACATTTAGTGTGAATTTGTATAGACTGACTTGGTATAGTATAGGTACTACCTGCCTAGGTACCTACTACCTACGAATGTATTGCGCCCGGCAATCTTCGTTCGTGACAGACTGTTACTTTTGCACTCAGTTGCATGCAAGGTAAGTACTCTAAGTACCTACTTATTTCTGTTTCGAAAAGACGAACATTGCCGAGGGGCATTACTTTCATAGTAGGTACCTACTAGGTAGTCTAGGTACACACCATAACTACTAGTATAGTAGGTATTATCTTATCTGTGACCATACATAATATTTGTAAGACTACTAGTATAGTATTATTTTATCTGTGGTAAGACACACGACACATTAATTATTATGGTTGGTAGAACTACTGTAGGTAGGTAATTGAATAAACAGATATTGCGTTATTTGCCCAATACCAAATGAACCTAAGCTAAGACTAACGTATTTGTGAAATACACCATGAACTTACCTTCAGCAGTAGAATAGGCAGGTAACCTACTCCATCCTATAATACCTACCTATCAATAATTTGTGGCTGTACAAGGCTAGGTAGAGTAGGACCTACCCACCTAGGTAATGAAACAGAAAACACACCTGTTGGTATATAGGTAGGTACCTACTCCGCACCGGTTGTAATTTTACACCCAGAGACCTGCTATTTGATACCTACCTATAAGTATGCTTGGTTAGCAACGAGCATTGCACGCTAACCACCTGCTTCATCATAATCATTCCCAGGCTGATCCACCCGCTGCTGATGTTGGCTATAGGCCTCCTCCACCTCAATTAGATATAGATATTTGTCATTCCGAGGTCTTTCCCGCGATTTGCTTTGCTACATCACATCATAGACCCATCTCCCTGCTGGTCTTCTACCATTATGGATATTATGAGTAAAAATATAAAACACTAGCTAACTATACAGGCCGTCTCAAGACTACGCGACATGAACGGAAAGTACCATACATATTGTAGATTGGATATTTTGCTAAAAGGAGACTTTGTTTTATTTTTAAAACTTAGTAAAACTGCATTCGAATATTTTCTAAAAATTACTTGCTTCGTCTGGGAATCGAACAGACGTAAATGTGAAGAAAAAAAAACTTTTAAAATAAAATAGTATTTTTTCCGCAAACTAACCTATGTACCATATTTAAGGTACTTTCCCTTCATGTCGCAGTCTTGGGACGCCCTGTATTGGCACTTGGCACCCATTTACCTACTAAGAAAATAGGTACTACCTAAGATGTACAAGTTTATAAAAATTTACCGAACGTTCCTATAATAAACTTTCATTGATTTGACCTCTTTAGGCAAAACGTAAATCCTGAAATTTGGAAAGTAGGTTCGGTGCATCTATTTTGTGGTTTAGGAGTGCACTAAGGAATTCCGATATTCACCCTCTAAAGAGGTGCAACGGGGTGTTGAAGTTTGTATGGCATAACTGTGGAACAACAAAACGCTGACGAAGTCGAGGAAGTTCTACTAGTTATAATAAGGTGAACTAACAAGGGTAGACAAAATAAAAAAAAAATGTTAATACTTACATCAATTTAATATCAATATAATCAAGATGTGCATTTCTTAGCAAATTCAGATAGGTACTTAGCTAAAATATTTACAAATGAGAATGTACTCGTATCTATAACTCAAGACCGCAACTAAATAATTTACGATATCATAATTCTACCTGCCACGTTATTATACAAAATCAACACGATACATTTTCAGTCGGTTGTTGCGATTGTATAATTTGAGCTGCGGCCATTTGTAATCTATGTACTCTACGACCCGTAGCGTAACTGCGTAGCTGGATGCTCACGCTTGTAGCGTTCAATTCTTTTTTTTTTTGTGTTTTTTGCTCATTACAGCTCATGAACACTTCTTCAGATAGCGAAAGTTGATTTTGCGAGAATTAGGAGACCTAACACACATGTTTTAATTGATAGTATCTCATAAATATCATCAGATTAGCTACGATCCCCCTAAACACATTTTAACAATGTTTTTTATGTTTAGGGGGATCGTAGCTAAACTGATTATATTTATGAGATACTATCAATTAAAACATGTGTGGTAAGTCTCCTAATTCTCGCGAAATACCTTTCACTATCTGAAGAAGTGTTCATGAGCTGTAATGAGCAAAAAACACGAAAAAATTGCATTTCGCGCCTCATGCGAAAGCAGCCACCTTAAGAGTGTACCGCTAGGGCGGAGCCCTCTGCATGCAAACGAAGGATATTGTCTCATACTCCATGAAATGTTGTATGTATACAACATTGATCATGTATACATAATCAATGCACTAATATCTCCCCCGTGAGACCCGTATCTAGACCAGTGGTTTGTCAGTTTTCAAATCACACTTGAATAAACATTTGTATAGAAATCTTACAACTCATGCTTGTTTTATTCTATACTATTTAATGGGGAACTCACAAACCATAGGTCTAGTATGTTAGTCTCTAGATTGTGTACAACATTTCACAGTAAATGAGGGTCAAAATTAGTTTCGTATAAAGCGAGCTAGTAGCGATGGCTGCACCTAAGCAAAGTGATAATCGTAGATTTTATTTTTAACCGACTTCATAAAGGAGGATTTTCTCAATTCGACTGTATGTTTTTGTATGTTTGTTACCTCATATCTGCGTCATTTATGAACCGATTTGGAAAACTGTTTTATTATTTGAAAGGATATATATGTACTTCCAGATTGGTCCCATTTTCATCAAAAATCCCCCAGCTGAAGTCGTTTTTTTTAGCAAATAATGATTACCAGATTAAATCAAGTACAATATTCAGGTAAATTATATGCATGGATACTAAATAATAATTCCAAAGACTGACTCTAATCAAACACAACAAAATAACATTTTCTCTATAGAAAATTCAGTCACCTCTAATTTTCTGCTATTTTAGATTTGTTCTCAATGCGATGCAAGTTATTAGGGCAAACATTTGACTTAGAAATGATTGAGGGCTGAATCAAAAGTACCTTGCTATATTTTACGCTAAGATGTTCGTGCAGCGTGGGCGTGTTTTTGTATGAAGATTTAGGTAGCACCAACCCCAGGCAGAAATCTTCATACAAAAAAAAACGACTCCCGCTCACGAAAAAGCAGTTTTTATTGAATATCTCGTAAAACATAGATAATTTTACAAAACCCCTACAGTAAACCCTTCGCTTTTTTGTATTGATTTTATTTATCTTTTTTTTACCCAGTAATATGCTCCATTTTAATAAACAATCGAATCTTGCCAAAAGTTAGAGGTAACTTTGGGTTTTTTTTCTATCAAGAAAATGTTGTTCTATCGTGTTTCTGGTACAGTGATCCCTCGGAATTATAATGTAGTATCCATGCATATTTATAAATTGAAAATTGTACTTTATTTAGTCGGTTAAAAATCGAATCTAAGATTGGTAATTTTGCGTTAGCACTCGTACCAATATCAGGTTTTCCATGGAAAACTGTAATTTTCGGTGCACTCGAGGGCGCTCTCTGAGTTGAGATCGATTTATGAATGCAGGCATAAGTCTCTGCCATGACAGACAACTAAAATTGAGGACATACTACCATAAAACTCGATCTTAAACCAAAAATATAGTATCTATAATATAACGACTACTTTCTGCATACATAATAATAACTATAATTATAATGGCTTCGATAATTCATCCTTAGAGCCAATAGGTACTTCACAACCTATACAATATAAATTCAATCCTACAAAAAATTCGTCACTGTCATTTTATGACGAGTTTGCACAAAATTAAGAATAACTAATTATTTCTCATAATAGGTACTCGTCCCAATTAAAATGTATCTATTATTTTGGGCAAGTAAAAAATAAATATTGAATAGATTTATAGACCTAACCATAGAATAGGTACTAAATATTACTGGTTTAACCTACGTATGATGTAGGTATTAAAACATTTTTCTATTAATAGTTCTATAAATTCACAATTTAAATAAAACATTATAAAACCACAATCACGATTTGCTGCCAGAATTTATGATCGAACAGGTTCCACGAATTTTTACGAAAAAACAACTATAGGTAGGTATAATAGCAACAGATATTTTACTAAAGAAACAAGCGGCTATTCAATGCCCCTCAATAGGAAAATGAAGAACACACATAGGTATTTCATTATTTACAACATTATCTTATAAAGACAAGATACACAGGTACCTACGTGATTATATCGTCATGCATGACGTAATTGATTCTTATCATGTCTAGGCCTTCGATTAGTTTGGTATCGAACTAGTGCATTTTTTTGCACCAATTTTATACCAAAAAAAATTAGTCTGTCGTTTTTTTTTCGATCACCTTTTAATTCCATCCTTTCGCCCTTAAACGTTATTCTTAGCTTTGGCCTTCGTATGATATAATTATACAAATAGACTGCGGTGTAATTCGATCTATAATGCGCGTCATGTAAAAAGAACGCTGGCGGTCATACTTCTTCATACGTTCCAGCGTTCTTTTTACATGACGCGTACTATACGGACCTTCGTGAGGTCAAAGGTGTCGTATCACACACCGGAAGGGTCGTCTGCTTTTTAAGGTGCTGTCAGTTCACGAATAAAGGGTATTTTAAAAGCAGTATATCTTAAAAACCCGTGACTTATTTAAACTTTAAAATATATTTGAACTTACGAGTTTTTTGGAGCGGAAAAAAAACATAATTAAACGAAAAACACAATTGAACATAGGTACTTCGATGCGTAAAAAAGTTCAAACATAGGTACTGATTTATTCACCTTTAATTGCACACATTGACAGATTATCTATTATTTAATACCAATTTTTCGTGATTTTCGTTCACGTTTCTATTCGTGAGCGCTATTCTTTCACTTTCTGACTTACCTGGACTTTAATGAGTTAGACAGTGACAGAATTCGGCGTCTGACTGTACCTTAACATACGACCCTTCCGGGGTACGAAGTGGTGATGAATCCCATGTCTGATCACAACCTTCAAATTTACCTTTACCCTGCAACCTTTACATTGAGAAAAATCTCCTATTCATAATTCTTCTCTGACCTACAAACTATTCCGTTCTTTCAAACATATTATCTTGTTCCTGCCTACCCCTATTACAAAGCATCGCATTATTCCTCCGTTAAATTCTTTCATTTTGTATGGTTCTCTACCAGTCAATTTCCCTTACCTAGCTCGTAGTAACATTAAGACAATATTAAACATTTGAATATTTGGTAACACTTACAAAAATATGTAATATTAACAACGATGTCAACGATAATATCAGGTACACAATTGCATATCTACAAGCGAATAAGATACACATTGATTATCCTAATTTTCGTATCAAACAGGAAACAAAGTATACACAGAGTTACAAAGTTATTCTCTAAAATTTAAATTTCATCGTTTCGAAAAAGCAGCGCATATTTGACAATGCAAATTTTTACCTGAAACATTTCAGTGCGTCTGGGTCTATTGACTTTGCAATGCATCAGCAACATTGTATTTTGTAACATTCAATATTTGTGAAATTGGAGGTGAGCCAGCGGGAGCTTACTAACCAACCCAAAAATGAATTCTTGCATCTCCCCCGAATATGATTGCAACATTTGTATACCTAACTGTAAGCAATGGCAAAATGTTGTAAAGCATACTCTTGAATAAACTGTTTTTTCTGGCTTCTCTAGTACAAAATAACTTGATTAATTAAGACTTAGGCAAGCCTTTAGATAATTTGTGTCATTGCACTAAGAATGTGGCTAATAATTTGATATATTGTGCACATTAAATTACAAATTTGACAGGAAGATTTTTTAACCGACTTCAAAGAGGAGAGGTTTTCAATTCAACTATAGTTTTTTGTGTGTATGTTACGTGATATCTTCGCTGATTGTGAATCGACTTTAATAATCAATTTGGAGTTTACTTCGTAACAATCGCTTTTCATATAAGGCTCACTTTCTTAAAAGGTACGCAAATAGATGGGGAGTAAAATCGAGCGGGAACTACCTATAAGACAACTCGTTATGTTTTCCCTCTGCGCAACATATTCGTGCATAATATCCAGTAACGCCAGTCGCGCGTCGGCACGCCTTTTTTTATTGAATAAGTTATATCTCGAACGTGGCCCTACTTAAATTTGCTGAAAATATTCCAAAAAATTTGGAAATTTAGGGATGAATCCTATGTATTGAAAGCTTTGAAGTAGGTTTTTTTTTGTAAACGGTTATTAATAACAGTCCTAGCCTAGTTACGTCCCGATCGTACACGTGGATCTCATAAAAACGCCGAATAAGGGATTACACCAGGGGATGGGCAGCAGCATCCACCTGAATACTCTACACCAATACTGCGATCACCAATCCGCCTGTGAAACTTGGTGATTATGATCAAATCCCCCCATTGCATTCTATGGGGGAGGCCTCGTCCATCTGTGGATGTCTGCTGATGATGAATCACATCAGTTATAATTAAGCCAGGAGTCTGTATTTGGTTATTGTTATTATGGCAAGATAAATATTGAAAAACCATTCTAATAAAAGTTTAAGATTCATAACAGGTATAAATAGGTAAGTAAGTAATAAATTAAAATCAAATACCTGTTTACATTCCTTATAATCACTGGTGACTAAAATGGTGTCTAATGACAATTTATACAGAATATCCATAAAATGGTGTCAAGCGTATGTCTATGGGATCTGGAATCATGTTCCTCAGAATAAAGTATTTATGCAGTCACTGAAGGCTAATAAAACTTAAGGCTAAACAGCCAATGAAAAATGGAAGAGTTACTGAAAACTAGAAAAAAAACTTTTCTCTAACTTGATCTAGTTTTATATTAATATTTCAGTACAAATGCTTAGATCTATGAATGTGAAATTTACCTGATTGCCCCATTAGTGTTTATTTAATTATTAAAGGGAGGCGTAATCTGATCAAAATATGTGGTTTGCTACGTGTCTTATTTCAACCTGTATCGATTCTCTGCATCAATCCTGCTCATCCGCCTAAATGTTGGCAATAAAGTGACGGATCCAAAAGTGACCATAATGGTCTTGTTGACTTTGGACACGTATCTAAAAGCAACATAAAACGTACAAATTAATTTAAAAAAAGATTTCTCTTTGGCTATTTACCCTGCAAGTTTCAATGACGTATAAGAATAGCTACGACTCCTAAACAAACGATAATCGCAGAACATACACGGGGTCACCCCCTACTAGGGAGGCTCTAAGTCTACATCAAGACTTACGCTTAAATCTATTTTACAGGACATCCTTTATAAAAATATTGTCTGTCACATTCAAAATAATTATTAAACAAAAATAACACTTTTGGCACAAATACCTAACATAAGCAAATAAGTACATATTAATTTTTAATAATCCAATATGGCTCTTATAGTAGGATCCATACTTATAATTCCTTTTTGACATACACAAGTGTCTTAATCATTTTATCAATTAGTTGATAGCAGCTTGTGAACATGATGGCTCACAACAATAATATAGCATTTTAAATAATTATATCATAGAGGAATTCATAAGGAACAGCACTGTAGTTAATAAACTTAATGTTTATTATTAAAATCCCATATTTTTAAACAAACTAAAAACACTCATTGTATTGGATTCAAAAACGCTAAGTAAGCTAGTGGATATAATTATTTAATTGCAAAATATAAACAATGTAAATATAATTGTATTCTAATATTTACACACATGACATTGTAATAAAGCAATTATTGAAATATAGCTAATGTTTAAAAAAAATAGAACACCTATAAATGGCCAGACTCAATCTTAGGAACAAAAATTTTGAATAATTATCTAGCATGATCTGAGTCAATTAGAGAGTGGCATCTTCTTAGATATATTATGTAACTTATTTACCAATAACAATTAGCATTTATATAGCTACATCATGTAACTTTCTATGTATAATGACAATCAGTTCAGTAAACATACATAATCCAAAGGAGTTTACCGCTAAGGTGTTTGAGTGCCTTGAGCAAAATTTGCTCCTATTTTGGATAATTATCTCATGAAACCCCATGAAATATTGTACATCATCAATACACTAATATATATACCCGTGATTTGTCACTTTCTTATAAAATCATAATCATCATTTATTCAACAAGGTTCCATTTCAAACAGATAAAAAAAAATTGTTTGGAAATCTTATATCCCAACCTAGTTTGTTTGTGTACAATTTTAATTGGAAACTGATAAACCACAGGTTTTCTCTTGATTGTGCCTACAAAATTTAATTGACTTGAATGAATTAATATCCTACTGAGGGTCAAACTTCGTTTTGTATGATCAGGCTAGCGGTACACCATGGAAAAACATACCTTTATCAGAAACATGACTGGGTTACAGGCATTATCATTCCCTTAACAAAATTCAGAACAGTTTTACAGATACTCCTCCCTCCCCAAAAAACTCTAGACAATGCAGAAGTTAAAATTACTAATTAACTGAGAACCTGAATACTGGTGTATCTTTTCAATTTGTCACAATCAACATCATTATCATCATCCTCTGACTTCCTTTTTCTAGAATCAAACCGGACTCCAGTACCTTGAACAACCATTTCGCTATTTTTGATGGCAGATATTATGTGTTCTCTTGATGGTGGCACTAATTTGAGTTCATCAATATTTTCACTGACCGATGGCTCTACAAGATGCATGACGATGCGCTCGAGACGTTTCGGATGTTCAACAGGCACCTCGTCTGCCGCCACTATTGTTTCAACCTGCTGCTTTTCATTATCCACAATCACAGAGTACTTGCGTTTCATCTCTTCCATCATTCTCTTTCCGTAATCTTCTCCAATCACACTGTTCACACACACAAAACTTTGCACATTTTTTGTGTCTTTATCTATTTCGAGAAAACCCCTCGTTCTCATATAAATAAAATGGCCAGATCTAGACATCAGCCTGTAATAAGACTCACCAAATTCCTTGCTCTCGTCGTACATTTGCCGCAGAACACATATAACCCAGCGCACATCTTCTTTGTGCATGAAGACAAATGCAGAGGTACCCGTCACTTCGTCCGTCATGTACCCCACAGCCAGGGATATACTCTGATCGCATTGCACAATACGGCCGTCAATCATATGCCTCGTCCAGTATTCAGAGTAGGCAGTTGGAGGGAGAATTCGAGGTGGCAAGTTACTGGACAACACATGAATCATTCCTATGAATACAAAGTCATTTCCACTGGATGAAAAGGTGCGATTTTGTCTAACTCTTTGGCGCCTAATTACTCTTTCATCTTGCACTGCATTGGCTATTGCCTTATCTGATTTCCTGAGCATCCCATCAATGCGGCACCTCTCATATCGCACAGGATCTGACCTGGCTCCCGCTCGCTTGATTCTAATATTGAAGTTATGATGCTGCTCATATAGTCTGCTGTCGCTGCCCGTTTGCAGCTCGTGTGGGTAAATGTGTTGATGGAGTATTTCCTTATCATCAGGGTGAACATAGTTGTACAAATCGAGGCCTAACAGATCAACATAGCAGTACCCCAACTTCTCCTGAATATTTGGTGATATAATGCATATTCGGCCGCGACAAGTCACAGTGAACATAATCCCGCCAATGAGGTCGAAGAACTTTAAAAATGCAGGAGACCATGTCTCAATATGACTGCACTTGATTGTATTGCCAAAGACATGTTCATTGCGCAGTTTATTTGCTGCGAGCCTCAAGACACTAGTTTTATCCACTTTCCTCTGAGATTGTACGATATCAGAGAGGAGAGACAGCATTTCAGTGATTAATGCATTGTATTGGCTCCTTCTCTGTTTTTCTGCGATTATGCGTGATTCCCGATCGCTTGCCTTAGTAGGAGGCATTTCTAGCGAATGAGAATCAGAAGAGGATTCACCGCAGCTTGAAGCTCGAGTATCGTAGCTGACTCCTGTTGGAGGGACGGCAACTGCTAAACTAAAATCAGTGGCTGGTCCGGCTACAGGCAACGTAGCAGCGACGACTCCCAACGGACTGGCTATTGAGTGTAGGCCGAGCCGATCGCCTGCAGCGCCTTGGGAGGTCATTCGGCCGATAATATTATGCTTCCAAAAGAATGTCCTTGTTTGATATCATTACAAACACTTTATCACATCACAACTGAACTTTGTCCTGCTACATAGTGATTCAATACAGTAATGATGATCGTTCTATTTCTCACATATTAAATTGCTATTTGATCACACATCACATGAATTAAATACTTTTTTTCTATGTTGAATTTTATCACAATTTTATTTTGTGTCAAACAAAAGCACAGCCGCCTGCCCTGCCTCGCGATCTTTCTTGTTTGTTTCTCTTTCTTTCTTTCTTGCGCACGCCGCGCAAAACGCGCACGATACGCAGTAATGCCAACTGAACAAAAAACTGACTTGATCAGACGATCAGACTTGCTTGATGTCTTTTGTTCTCTATGGATACAGACCGGCACCTGCCATGGAGTATTTACAGGTGCTATCTTTTCTTACTTACGGTTACGTACGCATTACGGATAGTATTATTTTAGTCTGTGCTTATGGCAAACGACCCACTAACTTATCTGTGAATTGAAGAGCGTCGCTCTAATCGCTCTGGTGTTGCCATTCTACGAATAATTAACCACAATTTGGGATTCCTACATCTAATCTGCTATGTTTAGTCTTCACAGACCAATGTATCTGACTCTTACCTATATAATACAAAATTGAGGATCAAAAATGTATGTTTAAAAAAACTCTGTACTAACTGTACGGGTTGCATGAAGCGAGTCAAACTGCACGTGCGGCTACCTCTAGTTAATAATATAAGACATTGAAGTAAGTATGTGAATAAAACTCTAACATTCCATTAAATATAATGTGTATGTTTAAATATTTTTATTATGTATAATCATCATAAAATTCATGTTGTTTTCGTCGTATAACGCCCATATCGAAGTCATCGACAACAATAAAACCAGTACTTCGTTTTCTTGATTTTCCAGGCGTTCTTACTTTAGTACCGGTTTGTTCTGCTACCTTTTGCTTCTCTGACTATTTTCGAAACCAAACCTTCACTTACACCTGAAAGACAAAATAAAAAACTAATGAATTAACCATATAAACTAGAAGTGACGATGAAAGCTGAGTCAAGTACTAAATGCATGTACGTACAGAAGTTATCTGGCAAGCGATGCGAGCGAAGATTTCAGAGTCTACTCGAGTCGAGGTACATGTTTCATGAGCAAAATTTATGGGATAACTCACTCACACTCACCTGTAGCGACAGAAACTCGTTTGGTTTTGATTAAATGGAATAATCGGAGCTTTTTGGCGAGCTTCCTCTTCAAAAAATGCTTTCACCTTCAGAATAATATTCCGGGCATCACTTTTTATAGCTTTCGGCATGATTGAAAGCGCAAAATATTTAGTATCCAAAAGTAAGTATAAAACACTCAACAGAGAGCAACTGACAGTGACAACCGAACCACAGACTACTAAGATGCTAACGCATTTTATCGATGGCCGAACCGAACGACATTTTCATCATGGCGGCTGTAGTTCCATTTTCAGCCACTTCACAGATAAGTTGTTGTAGGTTGTCAGTTTCTTGCGTCAGTTTTTTTTTTCAGGTTTTAATGTGGGCTTTTCTTTTTAGGCTTTACAAAATAAAAGTAGTTGGATTTGGCTCGATAGATGGCGCTGACATTGACATTGACAATAACATCTGTCACAACTGACTGACGCTTGCTTGAACTTGACGGTTACTCTTGACGACTTGACTATAAAACTATAATAAATAAATCACTTGACATTGGCTAAATTGTTGCAAATAATGCACAGAAGCCATTACCGAAGCTAAGAAGAAGACGCTTGCTTGAAATTGTCAAGTGGCACCACTACCGGTCCGCTGAACACGCCAAAAAGAAGAAGAAATTGTCAATTTGACACTGAACAGATGTACAAACATCACCAATAAATATTTTTTAAAATTTATACACATTTTTAATTATTAAAAATGTGCTTAAACCTGATTGGTAGAACTACCTATTTTTCATTTCAAATTCTACCTATTTCTAACCATTTTTGCGCCCTGTTCTACCATTTTGCCAAAATTGTATGTGACAACACTGAGATCATCCATGGTACCTACATCCATGGTACAGATCCGCCAACTTATCTGTAGAAGGAAATGTATGTAGATGATAGAAAAAAACTTAAATTTCATTCTACAGCAAAGAACAGCTGTTCTATAGATAAGTTGGTGGATCTTCTGTACATTCAAAATATTCAAATCCTGCCTGCCTGCCTCGAATCAAGTCGAATCAATTCAAACTCAGACATGTGCAAAATGTATCACTGAAAAGAAAAGAGAGATACGTATCAATTGAACGACAAGATACATATCTATCTTTTGTATCTCTACTTCATTTCGTTCACAACTATCTGAATCTAGTTCGCGAACGAAAAGATAGGAATCCATACGTATCTATCTTATGTATCTCTAGTTAGTTTCGTTCCCTACTATCTGAATCTAGTTCGCGAACGAAAAGATACATCCTTATTTTCTTAGATAATTATGTTTTCGTTCAGTTCCTGTTCGGGAGGATTATGAAAATAATGAAATATGTACCTACCTATTGCTCACCGTTTGATGTACCTACCTAATTACGGAGTGAACGCCAAATTCTAACTCATTAAAGTTCAGGTAAGTTAGAAAGTGACAGAATAGCGTGCGCGAAACGAAAAGTGAATTACGTACGTACACGTTAAATACAAAACCGAAACGGAAACAAAACAAACGGGAAGTCACGCGCGCTTTTAAAACTAGGTAATCAAAAAAAACAGGAATTTTGCATCTACAAAAACGTAGGTTTTTGTAGATGCAAAATTCCTGTTAAGTATTTTGTAACCTGTAAAATCCTAGTACCTACATCAATATTTTGTTATTTTTCAAAGAAAATTAAGTTTTATTTTCTTGTACGAGAGTCTCTTTTTCCGATGAGTCACGTCAACGATGCACTGGGAACCCCACCACAGACTAGTTAGGAGTACGCTTTGCCGGCCGATGAGGGCCTAATGTCGGTCGAATGAGCAACAGCGACATCAGCCGAGCGACGCCGAAAAGCCCAATCGTACAGTTAGTTCGTTTCGTTTGTTGATTTGAATGCTCACGTGGTCTTGTCATCTTGTCAGTCGTTCGCGCGCTCCCATAGATTCACTCATCACTTACTGATACACTGATACACTTTAGGCGCAGGTGAACGACTGATAGATAGATTCATACCAAGCGATGTAGTTCACTGAACTAGTTCGTTCGCGAACTACTCTACTCATGTCTAATTCAAACCCATAGAGAATTTTTTTATATTTCAAACCGGATTACAATTTACATGGAGTTGGTTGTGTTTGTTTTTATTTAATTTGCGATGAACCGGTTATCTCTGTAACAATAGGAGGAAAATTAGTTTTTCACTGTGTTTGGTTGAATGAGATAGAAGGACAGAGAACACGATTCCTCGTATCAAGCCGAGATGTGGTTTACAGTGTTAATGTGTGTTCTGATAAATGTACAGTTTTTACTAGCACAAGATGGTAAGTCGGTATAGCTTTAAAAATTAGTTGTTCTCCTATACCTACGTTATCAAATATTTTTGTATTTACTTATTTACTTTTTTGTTTCTCCGGTAGTTGGTGACCAATGTGTGCCAAATAAAAACTTTGCTGAAGGGACATGCTCTTTGGCCACAGATTGTGAACCTGCTATAGAGTGAGTTTCTGTCTATACAACATGTTTTTTTGTACTAGTCATTTACCTAGGTATAGTCCGGTGGGGGAAGATAAGCAATGGGGAAAATGCAGCACCAGTCTAATTGCTGACCTCTGTGGCGCGACGGGCGATGCTTGGCCTGCGACGCAGGAGGTTGCGGGTTCGATTCCCGCCTCGGAACAAATATTTGTGCGATCGCAGAAATTTGTTCAGGGTGTTCTGGGTATTTTCTATGTATAATAAAAAATATCTATCTATGTAATATATTGTATTAAGTATATCAGTTATCTAGTACCCATAACACAAGCTCTGCTTAGCTTGGGGCTAGATAATGTTGTGTGAACTGTCCAGCGTTATTTATTTATTATTATTTAATTTCTACTTTGAAAATCGTATGATACACTTACCCTACTTGACCTAATCGTATGATGCACTTACCCTACTTTACCTAATCGTATGATGCACTTACACTACCTGACCTAATTGTATAATGCACTTACCCTACCTGACCTAATTATATAATGAACTTACCCTACCTGACCTAATTGTATGATGCACTTACACTACCTGGCCTAATCATATGATGCACTTACTCTACCTGACTGAATCATATGATGTACTTACCCTACCTGACCTAATCATATGATGCACTTACCCTACCTGACCTAATGGTATGATGCACTTACCCCACCTGACCTATTTTTGTATTCATACAAGAACTATTTATGTATGGTCAAGAGTATTGATAGTGGAGGGTCCCCAACCTAAGGTTGTGGGTTCAAATCCCGGTGCATGAATGGATTGTTCTACCGTAATTTATGTGTAATATTACTGCCCTCAAACAGTGAAGTAAAACATTGTGAGGAAACCGGTATGATCTAGAACACAACATTTATAGAGTGACATGTGCATAAAAAGAGGCGCACTGAACTCTTTCACTACACTGGTCCTTTTACCATTGGTCACTTGGTTAATTTCAGGGCACCATCAGGGTCATTTAAAAAGAACGCTGGAACGCCTGAAGAAGCTTCCGCCAGCGTTCTTTTTACATGACGTGCATTATACCTCAGGCTGGTCTCCGATGTAACTTTTTTTCTTTTTTATAACTATGATGTACCTTTGTTTGACTACGATCTCACCTGTTGGTAAGTGACAATGTGGCCCAAGATCAAGCACAAAGGTCTAGAAGGCATCAATTCACTGTAGCCTTGAAGAGACCCAGATTATAGTTTTCAGGAAAGACAGACGACGGTAGGGTATTCCACTCCTTAGCAGTTCGCATTATAAAGGTAGAACTGAATCGTTTAGTACGAATAGAGGGTATACTAATGAGGTAAGGATGGTACCGAGCTGTGCGTCTGTTCGTCCTATGTACGTAGGGTGACCAAGAAAGACCTGGTGACACAAAGTAGTTTTAGTAATACAATAATTATGTCAGACAAGAATGTGTACTGTCAGTGTCTTTGACTGTGTATGAAAGCCATGTAGAATTTACAGTGTTATCTCCTTTGACTTGTATTTATTTTCAGACAAATAATAAAAAAAAGGACACACGACTTCAAGAGATGTGGCTTCCAAGGTCTAACAGAAGTTGTATGCTGCCCACACTCAAATTCTAAATTCGGTACAAGTTAGTTACTGCTTTTAACTATAACATTATGAAATCTAAGCTACAAGGGCTAATTTCTGAAACGAGGTCATCTGTAGATGTTCCAAGCACACCTACATAGCTTTCACAGTTAGCAAGCTCAAGTGGCAATGGGCAGGCCTTTTAAGTTACGAAAACGATTGGTGATAAAGGTTCTAGAGTGGCAGCCATGGATTGGATGATGCAGTAATGCTATAGACTGATACCATTTTGAAGGTCACAGCAAGTCGATGGATGGAGGTGGCTCAGGGCCATACGTTGTGGTATTCTACGGCTTAGTCTAGCAGTGGACTTACAGGCTGATGATGATAATATAAAAGAAGGTTGTACTGATAAGACTTGTCTCATCTGACTTGCCTTGATTGATTATGTATTTTTTTTGATCAAATTTGCATTTAACTAGAAATAGTTTTTACTCATTTAATCCTAACAAAACCCTTTTGTTTTTCGTGTCAATTATATTAATAATTTATTTAATGGGGACAGCAGACTCGAATGAAACTTACCCCAAAAGATCAAACATACAAAAAATATTGATTATAAGTCAACAATTTATATCTGCATAATTCTTATAGTCGCATAGTTTTAAAATTATTAATTGTATACAATGCATAAAGAACTGACAGCGGCCATAAAATCTGTAAATTGACAATAGTTTTTTGGATATTTCTAGTTTGCCCCCAAATATCAGAACACCATTAATGTGCACTATAAGTTCATGATTGGGTCACCTAATACTGTATATAAACCAAACTACAATAATCATCCAATAGGTTCAGAAAAAATATGCTGTGAAAGACAGACACAAGAAAGATACCCATAATGGTCCCGTTGGTACCCTTTGAGGTATGGAACCATAAAAACAAACATTGCCTCTTAAGGTGGTTGCTTTCGCTTGAGGCATTATATGGTTATTGTATGGTTTTTACAGTGTTTTTTTTGTTTCAAGCACATTCATAGCCAAACTATTGATATTTATGTAATACTTAAAATTAAAACTTGTGTGTTAGGTCATATAATTACCGGCAACATTGTTTTCGCTACCTGAAGAAGTGTTGATGAGCTGTGATGAGCAAAAAACACGAAAAAAAATGAATTTTGCGCCACAAGCGAAAGCAACTACCTTAATGTCTGCCAAATAAGATTTATCTTTTGTTTAAGGTTCATCAGAAAGGTCACCTAACAAATCTCAGAGGATAGCAGATAGAGGTTGGTCACTTTGCATTTTGTTTACAATTTTATAATGTACTAGTGTCCGCCCGCGGCTTTGCTCGCGTGTTACCAGGTAAAACGGTCATAATCGATGTGTGTACCAAATTATATCGTCGTGTCGGCGTGATTGACTGTTTTTTATCCCAAGTCCAACACAACGCGTGCGACGCGCGCAAAATGATAGTATTGTAATAAAAGAGGTCACATTTAAATGTAATGTTATCCATAAGCGTGGTTACACTTGAAAAAAAAAATGAAACGAGGTAAAGTTTGCTAGTGAGTTTGTATGTAGGAGATCTGCGTACCTAATGATCCGATTCAGAAAATTATTTCACTAAGGAAGCGGCTTTATCCCTTAGTGGCTATTATAAGCAAGTTCTAGTTGCAACGGACAGGCCATACAGCTCGCAGAAGCTTTGGGAAATAACCTGTTCTCGTGTGGCGACCACGAACCGGATGGCCCGACGCAGTGTAGGAAATGCATCAATGCATCCTCGCGTGACCGACGACATTAAAGGCAGGTGAAAGTCATTGGTCATGGTAAAACGGGCAATACGTGCCATTTATAAAATGATTAGTAAATGAAGCCACGTGACTCCTTGTAATATCGCAATACATCTACAAAACCTTATTATATACACATAAACACTTAGATAGGTTTATGAAAAAAAGTGACGTGCATTGTTTTAACTCGTGAAATAAAAATTAACTGAGTATTCCCAAATTTAGATTGAAAAAAGTAAGTGGGTCTTTTATGGGGAATTCTGTTCGGTTCTATAATAAACTTCCAGAAAGTGCTTCTAAACTTTCGATTCGAAGATTTAAATCCTAAATAAAGAATAATTTAATTAAGAAAGCGTATTACACACTACATGACTATGTTAATGATAAAGCCGCATGGCTTGATGTCGCTCTGCCCCTCGACACCTAATTTGTCAATTTGCAATGTCTGTACCAACATATAATTTATTATTGATGTTTTATTTATGAGTATATCAAGCGTAGTGTGCTGCCTTATGAACTTTTGCTGATTCTCTCTATCATCTTATTTTTGACTGCCTGCCTACCTAAGTAAGGCTTTTAAGTTGGTTTTCCTTTTTTCTTTGAATCAGCTTCCACTTGTTCTCGTGGCACCACACAGGCGCTGCCCACCTAGTAGTAAGAAGGATTATCAAAAAAAAACAGACCGTGTTTGCTGCCTGATTCTTCTAGGTCTGGTTGCGTTGGAACAGGAGTAAATGTAAATTTATTTTTTAAGACGATTCAAAACGATCCTTGTGATTTCAATGAATAAAATACTTTTTGACTTTGACTTTGATTCTCCCCCTCGTGGTGACCCCCTGTGGCGTAACAATAGGGTGGCAGGGCTGGCAAAATGCCACGGGCCCCTGACCCAAGAGGGCCCCGGCCACAGCCCCGGCCCAAGAGGCCGCGAGCTCAAACATATTTTTTTACATTATACCTGAGTATTTTATTTTATTTGAAAAGTATATTTTTATAAGTTCTGCTAAAAACCAAAGTGAGACAACAATTTTTTTTTAAATTTTCGAATATGCCAAGGGCTCTCACGGGCCCACAACTACATTTTTTAAAATTTTCGAATTTGCCACAGGCCCCTGATGGTATAGTTACGCCACTGGTGACCCCTCCATAGTTATGTATATCATGTTTATAAAGCATGCATATCTTGTTTCAGAATGTCAGAATATAATGGAATCTGCTTTATATGCACTCGACTTACACATCTTAGGTGGAGAAACCGCCTCGCTTGGAGAATTCCCTCATATGGTGAGTTTATTTTCTATGCATTTTCATAATTACGGACCCAGCGGGTATCAAACCCGAGAACCTCCGCTAGATACGGGATGCGCTATCGAACTGCTGTCTGCTCCCAGTCAGATCGAAGTTCTCGGGATGGTTCGCTCCAAGCGCCGTATATTTCACTAATTTCACTAGTGGTTCGCTCCGAACTGATACCTTGCGAATACACGCGATGTAGATTACCTACCTACTTTCTTTACCTTTCTAACCCACTAATAAACATTTACTGAGATAAAATTTTCGCGGGACCACCTCGATATAATTTCCTACATATCATCGAAAGAACCTTTGAATTAGACTAAGCAACGGGGCGTAAATACTACATACCTATTTATAAGTGGCTGACGAATTAATTGACAACCTCATTTGGTGAAGTCAGTTATCATCTTAAAATAATCTAGCAAGTAAGTGTATCATGAAAACCATAGGCATCATTTTAAAGTTCAGTTTATCAAATAAAATAATGTCCAACCTAACTGAACTGCAACATAATTGAAATTCCTAGAAATGAGAGGTCAACAATGGATGTTATATTGGTTAATGTTTTCAAGGGTACATGTTTCGAAATTCTTCAAATTTAGACTTTTTCCTGTATTTGTGTCTCAAAAGCTACAAGTATACCAAATTTCAGCATTGTGGGATTGCTGGAAGTACCCTAGAGGTTTAGTTTTTTGTAATTTTTCTATTATCTCAAAAACATCAAAGTCGAAAAAATAATTAATAATTCTTTTCGAAAAAAAAACGACTTCGCAGATAGTATTTTTTCCTACAAGAAGGTCCCCGTAGACCGATTTCGGCGAAATCCGTATTGACGATCACTGAGGAGGTCGTTACCTTCGAGGTATGCAAGGAGTTTCCTATTCAGTACACGCTCCATACATTTACATAGTAGGGAGGTGACCGAGATAGGGCGGTAGTTCGAAAGGTCAGCACGACTGCCTTTCTTGGGCACAGGTTGCACGTTAGCGAGCTTCCAAGACTTGGGGACTACACCAGATTTCAAAGAGAGGCGGAAAATTCGCGTTAATATTGGAGACAACTCAGGGGCACAGGTTTTTAACACTACGGCCGACATACCATCAGGACCGCTAGCTTTATTCACGTAAAGACTACGTAGCGTTTCGAGCACTTCCTTTTGCTGGATGCGAATTTCTTGCATTGAAGCTTCGCACCGAGGAAGGCTGGGTGGAGTTTCGCCAGAGGTGTCAAGACGCGAAGCATCCGCGAATTGAGTGGCAAATAAATTTGCTTTCTCAACCGCAGCGTGAGCTAGGGACCCGCCAGGTTTCAGTAGTGGGGGGAGTGAAGGGCGGCTGAAGTTCGCTTCCACCGACTTAGCCAGAGACCAGAAAGCTTTACTTCCCGCAGGGTATGCGGCAAGCTTAGCCCCCAGATAGCCAATCCGATTGAAGCGAGCCTTCCGTAACACCTTCTTGCAGGACTTGGCGGCTTTGTTATAGGCTTTCTTCTTAATCCGTGCATCCGAGGTTTTACCGTTTCTTGCGTCTACCCAGGCTAGATAACCCGCTCGTTTTTGCGCTTCCGCGCTAGCACACGTGGGACTGAACCATGGACGAAACCTTACCTACAAATTGTACCAATACTATGTACCCCCCTAAGAAGATCATGAAGATCGGATTAACGGTTCGGAAGTTATCCTCAGACAAACATACATACAAACGCCGATCCTTCCAAGTTGACACACATAACTAGCTTCGCTTGTTCAAAAAATGACAAGGTTACGATATTTGGGTGTTTGTATGTTTGTTAATCACGCCGAAACTGCTAAACCGATTTCGATGTTTGGCATGAAATTTGTTATGACTTGGATGGAGCTATATAGGCAACTTTTTACCCTGGTAAAACGCGAGCGAAGTCGCTGGCGGACACTACTTAATATTTCTTCTAAGTCCAATCCTCATCATGTGTGCAAATTATGGCAAATTATTGCAAAATATATACTTCTTCTTTTAATTAATAATAATAAATTAATAATGCTGGACAGTTCACACAACATTATCTAGCAGAGCTTGTGTTATGGGTACTAGATAACTGATATTCGATATTTTTTATTATACATATAAAATACCCCGAACACCCTAAACAAATATCTGCAGATCGTACATATATTTGTTCCGTGGCGGGAATCGAACCCACAACCTCCTGCGTCGCAGGCAAACCTTCGCCCGCCGCGCCGCAGAGGTCTTCTTTAGCCTATAGAGGCGGAATTATAGCCTGTGCTCTGAGGAAAGTTTCCTCAATTTTGCCAGCGCATAATGGGTATTTTATTTTGATAAACTTGGTAACTCATTAAACTAATATACCTACATATTATTTTGTAAAATTAAATAATTAGGTGAGACTATATGGGTCATAATTAGGATACCTACCTACAACATGATAATACAATTATTTTGTTACTTCGTCTGAATTGAAGTTAATTATCCTTGACTGATTTGTTTGCCATTGATGTGTGTATTATTTCATTTAGGTGTAAAGGCAAGACACGATTTCTTGTTTTTTTTATTGATCTTGATGATATTTTTATCATTCATGCAACCGTAATTACCACGGTCGGGCAGGCGGATTGGTGATCGCAGTATTGGTGTTAATTACTCTGGTGGATGCTGCTGCCCATCACCTGGTGTAGTCCCTTAGTCGGCTTTAACTGACATCCACGGGAGGAGATGGAGGGGGCCAAGGTCGGACACACGACGGCACCAAAAAATATAAGAACTTATAAAGTAGTAGCCAAGCCAATATAATAATTATAAATAATAGCAACTATTATACATATGTATATTCTGTGGAAATACCTCGTGAATGTGCAACTGAATTGAGTAACAAAGCGCAGGGAGTGTTTTTTCTTTCAATACTGGCTGATGGGTGGCGCGACACGACTCCTACACTTTTTTTTTTAAAAGCCTTTTTTTTGTAACCCAAGGCCTGATCAATGCTCGCATGCGGTTCTTCATCGTTCTGATCAGTTTTTTGATTGTTTCCCTGGTAATCTCGTCGCACTCCTCTAACAACGCTGTCTTGAGCTCGTCGAAGTAAGTCTGGACTGAGGGCTGGCCACTCCATGGTCTGCAAACCAACTTCATCCAATAACAGCCGAGTAATAAGTGCTGTGTGACACCGGCATTAAGTTTTCCCTCACGAACACAGAATAGATTGGTAATTTGGTAGAAAAATGCATTTATATAGATCCGATAAAACCCGGTGCTACCCATTGGGTTTTATAATTTTTGGAAAAACCCTGGATTTTTCCTTTGCCAGTAACACATCTAATCTACTTTTGTTAATTGCTTTAAACTTACATCAATGCATAAAACTGGTTTTTTTCTCGTGTTACAGGTGGCATTAGGCTTCGATCGAGGAAATAACTACGTTTTCGACTGTGGCGGATCCGTCATTTCCAAAGACTATGTGTTAACAGCATCGCATTGCATCGACACTTTGGACGGGTAAATATTTCCTGGGACCAATGGTGCACCGTGCCGTGTTGGTTTTTCAATCACACATCATAAGATTTTGCAATATTCGGCAGTGTAGGTAGTTACTTTCCAAGGCACAGCTATGTAATTTCATGTTCGCCTAGTATCTACGTCAGCACAGCACTACGGCACTTTAGCTGGTGGTATCGTTTAACTTTAAAGGACCCACCGACCACCGTGCCACCAGAGGTACGGCCAGGGGTACGGTGGCTCTGAAGTGTAACTCTAAAACTATCTTCGATATCTTTATTAATTGGTTAGGGTAAATACCTCAACAATCCCACTATTATCATAAATGGCAAAGTTACTATGTTTGGATGTTTAGATATTTAGATGTTTGTTACTCCATCACACAGAAATCGGTTCGATTTCGATGAAATTTGATACACATATAGATTATGACCTGGATTGAGCTATATGCTACTTTTTATCCTGGTAAAGCGCGAGCGAAGCCGCGGGCGGACACTAGTGCTCCCAGAAACTTCACGATCTCACCATCTCCTTTTCATCAAAGGACGAGCAGACGCACGGCTCAGTACCATCCTTACCTCATTAGTAGACCCTCTATTCGTACTAAAAGTTTCAGTTCTACCTTTATAATGCGAACTGCTAAGGAGTGGAAGACACTATCGTCGTCTGTCTTTCCTGATAACTATAATCTGGGTCTCTTCAATGCTAGAGTGAATAAGTGCCTTTAGACCTTTGTGCTCCATCTTCGGCCACATCGTCACTTACCAACAGGTGAGATCGTGGTCAAACAAAGGGCTATCAATGATCATTGTCTTGCCCTTTTCCCAAATTATTTGGGGTCGGCGCAGTACGTCTTTTTCTTCCACTCTCCTCTGTCAGCCGTCACCTTGTCATTCACTCCCTTCTCATTCATATCATCTCTTACGCAATCCATCCATCTTTTCTTAGGTCTTCCTCTTCCTTTCCATCCACTAACATTCATATTCATAACTTTCTTAGTTACATGCGTTTCATCCCTCCTCATAACATGCCCATACCAAGCTAAACGGCTATCAATGTAAAAAAAAAAAACTAGTGCAATATACTTGTGAAATAGTCAGCTGGCTATCTCTTAGGGCAGCCGAGATATGCCCTTGTGTCAAAATACAGACGGACGGACAGATAGGCTTCGTAGTAGTAATAGGGATACTGTTTGGGTACGAAAACCAAACTTTTTCACGATGGTGGCTTGAAGGCGCGATCTTGATTTAAAGCGCGACGATCTGAAAAGTAGACCGCCTTCTATCATAGTGTACCATTATGAAAATAATACCCTCACGTGCAACTACTGCAAACGCACGTTTACAGCCAAGATAGGGTATGTAAGTCACATAAGAGCACACCACCGAAGCTCTTCCATATAAAGCAGGTAAGCAGTCGCCGTGGCCGAAATTGGCCTGGATGACGTTGCATCATCAAGGCTTTGCTGTCGCTCGCGGTCGAAAAGTCAGAACACAACAATATCAAAATTTTGTTTCTGAAGGGCAGAAACACCTCCTGTTGCCACCTTGTCGTAGGTCCTTATGTGAATGTTTGTCTTTGTGTTTGAAGTATAGAGCCGAGCGTGGTACGTACTGGCGTGGTCGAACTCGGCGGCAACACATGGGACGATGAAACTGACGTCGGCATCGCGGAAATCATCAAACATCCGAAGTATACGCGCTCAAAGAAATACCACGACTTGGCGCTTTTGAGGTAGCGTATATTCAAATTCAAAATCTTTATTTCAGGCTTACTGAGTAATGCACTAAACCTAAACAGTAAGCCCATATCAACATAAATACCTTAGAAACTAACATACACATTAAAAAAAAACACTTTATTTATTACTTAATCTAACACACGTGTGATCGCCGACGCGGCGGTATAGTACTAGTGGTTCGCCCCGAACTGAGACCTCGCGAATAGACACGATTTAGGTAGGTTACCTTATTTCTTTCCAAATAATATACGTACGTGTGGTTTGAAAAGTTAGATCTACAACGTCGTTCAAATTCCTAGAAACGGGAGGTCAACAATGGATGTTATACTGGTTATTTTTTAGCAGAGTTCAAGTTTCGAAATTCTTCAATTTTAGAATTTTTCCATTATTTGTGTCATAAAAGCTACAAACATACCAAATTTCAGAGTTGTAGGATTAGTGGAAGTACCTTAGAGGTTTTGGTTTTTTACATTTTCGATTTAACCTAATATCTCTAAACTTACATAAGTTAAAAAATTATAAAAAATAGTTTTGAAATGACGAAGCAAGCAGGGGCTTTCATATATTATGACACCATTTGGTCTGATATTCTCGCATTTTTTTTTACCCCTTGGACCCCAATATCTCAACAACCCCTGACCGATATAGCTCATAACCTTACCAACAAATTGTACCAATACTATCTACCCCCCAATCAAATTTCATGAAGATCGGATTCACGGTTCTGATATTATGCTCGGACAAACACATACATACATACATACATACATACAAACACCGATTCTTCCAAGTTGACTCGGAGAAATCGCTTCGCTCGTTCAATTATTGCAATGTTGCTTACAGTATATTCCACATACGAAGTCTCGGCTGACATATCTAGAGAAAGTAAGGTTCTCGATTCATACGTCTCTTTCCTAGCTTTGTCGAACTGACAGTCCGGGACTTGTTATCGGGAAAAAATCAGTTGCAAGATTTGCTCCCCACAAACGGACAGACAGTAAAGAAAGTTAAATAAAAGCTTTTAATAGTTGAACCACAGGCACGGACTGGTAAAATATAACAGAGAATAAAATATGGCAGATAAAAAGGCATGCAGAATATTCTTCAATTAATAAAAATAATATAAATAACTATACATTTAAGACAAAGATAATTCACAATTTAAAGGTCACTCGTCATAAGATGACTCATAGGAAATTTTGGTAAAAGGGATCTATATTTTTATTATCAAAGAAACCTCTTTTATAACAGAGATTTTCATTTTACGGGCCAAAGGGGCCGATTTGTGCCTCTAAATTTTCTAGGTAGATTCGTCCTACCGAACACATACACTTCAATATTATAATAGGGTTTTTTTTTAAATTAATCATCGTTGGAAAAACCCGTTTTTTGCGTATACGACCTTCAACGAAATCCTATACTAAATAATAGTTGACCAATGCCTCGCCATAATGTTCTTTACATTATTTGTAAACGAAACGAGCTGGGTGAGGTTGCAAAGAGTTCAATGCTCGCAAAATGATCGCGGTCCAAAACCGCTTACCATGTAACCTTTGCGGAACCAATGACGGTGAGAGAATAATATACAATTTCATCACTAGTGTTTTAATATTAGGGCCGTGGTGTGTCCGGCCTAAGAATAGGCCCCTCCGTCTCCCCCCATGGATCACGTAAGAGCCGACTAAGGGATTACCCGGACTTGTTTGTAAGATTCGTTGGTATAATATTTCTCCTGGCTATCAAGCTTATTTATGGAATGTGTTATTACTGGAAGAAAGCGTTAGCAGAGTCAGTCGTGGGAAGCAATGGCGGCGATGAGCTCACCACTTGTCTCGTCTATTTCCCACGATGGTGCAACCTACGGTGAAAAGAGCCCCATTTGAGGATCTGCCTACCTTTTCGAGGAAAAAGGCGTGTGTATGTATGTATGTTTTATTTTAAGTAAAACCCAATTACAAAATGGCTATTTCCCAGTTTGTAAAAAGTAAAAAAAAAACGACGATTAGTAACTCTTTGTCCACCTTAATAAATAACAACAGATGATGTCATTGTTTTTTCAGACTGAGTAAATCCCTCTCGTTTTCGGTGAATCTGAACGCGGCGTGTCTCGACACCAGCGAGACGGACCCCGTCCTGCCACTCGTCATCACTGGGTGGGGACAAACCAGTAATACCAGTAAGTTATCTAAAGAGACCTCAGACAAACGGAACAATGCCCTCTAGAAAACTGAAGCTAGTTTTTTATTCGAATGTGCGTCATATACAGATAACACGCACACACACTAACACACCGACACACACTAACGATTGATGAGCATTGTTTTGATACATTGTTCTGTGTGAGTGCGTGGATATTTTTTACTTTTTTTTAACTACGTGAATGGCGGAACAAGCAAATGGCCTAGCTGATGTTAAGTGGTAACCTCTGCCTTTAACAACGCATTACCACATAGGTCACGACCACCTAGGACCCACCCTATGGTGCATTGCACTGCGCCCGCCACCCGGAGACATAAAGATGAAAAGTCTCATGTGCCTGTAATTTCACCGGCACTCATACCCTTCTAACAGGAACACAGCAATGCGAGCACTACTGTTTTGCGGCAGAAATAGGTCCCACGGACGAACTCTTTCACAAAAAAGCTCTACTACTATTAAACTGCTCTGTACTTGTGTTACTATTAGTCATTTCTGTATTATGAGCATAGTTTTCGTGTTCACTTGTACGTCGTGCGTCGTGTTCCGTCTTAACTTTATTTGTCAGCGGTAGAGAGGAGCATGTATGGATATGTACCTGATCGTATTATTAGGCTAGTATTGGGGAAATAACTGTAAGAGAGCAGGGAATTCAAAAAACGGCAATTTGTGATACTTACATTTTAATAAAACGCATAAACACAAATATTACCATTTTACAGGTTACTTTTACCCAAACAATGTTGTGTTTATCTGTACCATTTCTGTCTTTTTGTGAATCTGTCTATTTGAGAATCTGTCCTAATGCGAATCAGGCTTTTTGAGAATCTGTCCTTATGCGAACAAAGGGTAACATCATACATACATAGACACACGCGTTTTTCCCCGAAAGGGTAGGCAGAGCTTCAATGGGTCTCTTTTCACCGTGGGTTGCACCATCGTGGGAATATAGACATGTACTCATCGCCGCCAATGCTTCCCACGGTTGACTCGGCTAAAGCTTTCGTCCAGTAATAAAACATTTCATAGCTAGCAGCCAGGACAAGTCTTATACCAACGAATTTTACCAACAATTAGTAACATCATTTCGATTTAAATAAGTTACCGTTAGATAGTGTGTCCGGCCTAGTATAGACCCCACTCTCTTTTGGTGTCGTAAAAGGACCCCAATGGATAGCAGCAGCATATACTTAGCACCAATACTGTGGTCACCAATCCGCCAGCAAGCGTGGTGAATAAGGAACCCTCCCACTGCCCTCCCCACACCATTATTGCATTATATTTGAGAGGCCTATGTCCTGCGTTCAGGGTTGGAAATAACTGTTTATTTTTCAAAAAGAACAGAACACTCTTTCTATCTGCAAACAAAAAAAAACTTTGTTTAAAATCAGTTTCTGTCAATTGTTTTTTTTTTGTAGTATTTTAAACATGTTTAAAAAAAACACATTTTGCAATTTAATTAATGTTTTTTTTTAATTCGCTTATAATAGATTGGTCTGTATGTTTGTAGGTATGTAAGGGAATCTTTGATCGTGATTTTCACCGCACTTCAAAACGACAGAAGAACAAAAAATATTTTATCGAATAAAATTTGATATGAAATACATACTTAGGTTTTTCATGTTTTGAAACATGTTTTAAACAAGTATGCATTTTTCCCAGTGTATTGTTCATTGTTTTAAGAGTTTAAAACTCTTGTTTTAAACAAATGTTTGCCAACCCTGCCTGCGTTGGACTTCTATAGGCTGATGATGACATACACGCCAAATGTGCGAATAAAGTGCACTTATTTGTATAACAATTTAATATTATACAAAATTTAAAACCTGTTTTTAGTGTTCCATTCTTTAAACAAGTAATTAATTTTTTAAAAATTAATAAAAAACCTCAACGTAATGTAACCGCTGAACCGATTTTGATCAAACATAGCTAAGAACACTCCCGACAAATTCACCTTTCAAATAAAAAAAAAACTAAATCGGTTCATCCGTTCGGGAGCTACGATGCCACAGATAGACACAGACACACACACACACACACACACACACACACACACACACACAGACTACGTCAAACTTATAACACCCCGTCGTTTTTGCGTCGGTGGTTGAAACGGAACACTTATGGAAGCAGGTCGGAACGTGAGATAAAGCACAGTCGCAGTAACTCTTGGAGAAAATACAGCAGCTCCATTGCATCTCAGAGCGAAACGGCGCGTCTTAACAAAATACTGTCAAAGGACAAGAAAATAAAACTAGGCTCTCTTAAGAAGCCAGATGGGACCTACACAATAACAGAGCGTGAACAATGCGAACTGCTACTAAACACGCACTTCCCGGACTGCACTCTGAGTGATCACATCAGCTGGAAAACCAATGAAGGTCACACACCTCAGAAAGCTGACTGGGAACTAGCAGACTCTATAGTCTCAGAAGAAGCATTGGTTTGGTCAGTGAGAACTTTTCAGCCATTTAAAGCGGCGGGCACTGATGGAATATTTCCTGCCCTACTACAGTGGCATCTCACGAAAATCGAGGCCATGCTAATCGCGATCTACAGGGGCTGCATTGCCTGGAAATATATACCACCTACGTGGAGAGAGGTAAAGGTAGTTTTTCTTCCTAAGCCAGGTAAGTCGGACTACACTCAACCAAAGTCATTCAGACCAATCAGTTTGAGCTCCTTTTTGCTCAAAACTCTGGAAAGACTTTGTGACAGACACATACGCAGTGGGCCACTAGTCGAAAATCCTGTGAACAAAAACCAACACGCCTATCAATCAGGAAAATCAACCGAAACAGCACTACATCAGGTGGTTCATAAGATTGAAAGTGCTTTACTGGACAAGCAGTCATGTCTAGTCACATTCATAGACATTGAAGGCGCATTTGACAAAACGACCTTTCTAAGCATTGAAAAGGGCTTAAGAAATCAAGGGGTCGACGAGAACCTAAACGAATGGATAACGAAAATGCTGGCCAACAGGGCAGCTCTCATAGATAATTCAGAGGTGACACGCTGTCTAGTTACGAAAGGCTGCCCACAGGGTGGAGTACTGTCTCCATTTCTCTGGGTACTAGTAGCTAATGAACTTCTAGAATCACTCAACAAAGATGGAATTAACACAGTTGGATATGCTGATGATCTTGCAATCATGATATCGGGACTTTTTGAATCAACTCTGTGTGAGAAGATGCAAAAAGCACTTAAGATCGTGGAAGCATGGTGCCATAGACATAGCCTGTCTGTGAATCCTAACAAAACAGAACTGGTGCTCTTCACTCGCAAGACGAAGATGCCAAAACTGGAACTCCCATGCTTATTTGGAAGGACTCTGACTCTGAGTAAAGAGGTAAAATATCTTGGAATATGGTTGGATAGCAAACTCATATGGGGCAAGCAATTGGACCATGTAACGACAAAAGCCACAAATGTGTTATGGCAGTGTACACGAGCCGTGGGTAAAGACTGGGGTCTAAAACCCAAGTTATGCCTATGGATGTATAAAGTCATGGTTCGACCTGTGCTAACTTATGGTGCCGTAGTTTGGTGGCCGAGAACAAACCTAGTGACAGCAATAAACAGGCTACAACAGGTTCAAAGACTGGCATGCTCGCTCATAAGTGGATGCACAAAATCTACACCATCAGCAGCGCTAGACATCCTATTAGGCCTGACGCCGCTCCATATACACATACAGCAGGAGGCAATGGCGGCAGCACTGAGAATAAAATCCACGGACCAGTGGAAGGGACACAGCAGAATAACAAATCACTGTAAGATACTGGAAAAGGCGACCAACATAATCCCAGAAGCCTTGGAGGGTACAGATAGAATAGCCACCACATATCTTAACAACAAAGGGTACGAAGTGGCGACTGAAGACACGGAGGTGACTCTTCCTTCCGCCCCGCCCGTCTACCACATATATACAGATGGGGCCAAACAGAGTAAAGGTGCGGGCTGCGGTTTTTACTGCCCTGAAACTGGACTCTCAAGGGCACAACCTCTGAATAAATCCACCACCGCTTTTCAAGCAGAAACCCTGGGGCTTCAGCTAGCGGCAACTGATATATCATCATCAATAGTGTCCACCAGTATAGGGACCATTGATAGACAAATACAACTTATTTTCGTAACAGATAGTGCAGCACTCACAAATGCGCTGAAGAGACCGGACACCAGGTCAAAATCGGTCGCAGAGTGTCACACTGCACTTCAGAGACTGAGTAAGAAGTATAATGTCACAATCAAATGGACGGAAAGCCATGGCCATTGTCTTGGAAATGACAGGGCTGACTCCCTAGCTAGGGAAGGGGCTAAACTTATCCCGACTCAAGCTGACATCAGCCTATCGAAACCACCAACAGTGGAAATCAAAAACAAGCTAAGATTGCATTCAGAAATGGATCACCAAAAGCTATGGGAACGAAGGTCGGACTGTAAGCACACAAAACATATGCTCCAAAACCTGACAAGAAAATGACGAATACACTGCTTAAAATGAAACGCGAGGACCTGCGTATGGTGGTGGGCATCATAACAGGACACTGCGACCTCAAACCATCACCTGCACAAAATTGGAGCCACTGACAGCGGGCTGTGTCGGGGCTGCTTGCAGGAAGAAGAGACGGTGGAGCACGTCATCCTAAATTGTGCGGCCACAAAAGACGCCAGGGCCAAGACGGGTTTGCAGGAGCTACTTGGATCCTGCTCTCCATCATCGACGCCTTCGGACACACTTCAACAGTGTTGCCATCAACCCAAAGTCCTGCTCCGTTACTTTAAGGAGCTGGGCTGGCTGGGGTAGGGTTAGCACAGGGGGATAATGCACAATACACCCCACAGCGGGATGTCAGTGCAGGTCTTAGCACCCCCACCTAGAATTAGAATTAGAATTAGATTAGAAGCAGGTCGGTGTCTAGCATGCATGATGTAGGGCCCCAAAGCGAATTACTCTATTCACGACTAGATGTCGCCACATGATAAATAGAACGCGCTATTATTCCAATCAAGTGCTTGGCATAAAAATTGTGAGCTGATAATGCTGGAAACGCCTGCACCGTTTACAAACAAAAAATAAATCAAAATCGGTTCATCCGTTTCGGAGCTACGATGCCGCAGATAGATACACAGATATACACACGTCTAACTTATATAACACCCTTCTTTTTGGTTCTTTTGGTTTAAAAAATATTAATTTCGCTTTTATCCTATATTTTATGGTACACAATTTATGCCTATTTTGTTTTAGCTGCATATTTTAAGAAATTAACTTATTTACGTACGGGCCTTTTAATATGACCTCTACTCATTAATAACCGAGTTCAAAATGGCAATAACAGTAAGATAAGGAAAGACATGGACTCATTTTCAGCTGATAACAGACTTGTATCAAAAGTTTTTAAATGAAGTTTTAATGTCAAGTCCATGTCTAACTAGTGTTAACTTTAAAGTATATTTTAGTTTTACGTCTGATGGACTCATTTTCAGCTGATAACAGACTTGTATCAAAAGTTTTTAAATGAAGTTTTAATGTCAAGTCCATGTCTAACTAGTGTTAAGTTTAAAGTATATTTTAGTTTTACGTCTGATGGACTCATTTTCAGCTGATAACAGACTTGTATCAAAAGTTTTTAAATGAAGTTTTAATGTCAAGTCCATGTCTAACTAGTGTTAACTTTAAAGTATATTTTAGTTTTACGTCTGACCAAATTAGGAAAACGGAACACATAGGTAATCACTTCGGTGTTTGTTCTAATTTGTAACATTTAAAATACCTGTATTTCTTCGTAATCACACCCCTTAATATTCTCTTGAAAATCAACATTCTTGTTCATAATTTTCGTATGGTTGGGCTTCTGTCTAATTCTGGTACCTACTACGTTTTATATTCTGACAGACACACACCGGAGTATTTATGTCTTATAACTTCTTATATTTGTCACTGACTCTAACTTGTTCAGGGAGCTATGTGACCCTGTGCACGGCCTTGTGGCCGATGGTAAGGAACTAGGTGGAGCGGAAACCTCCCCACCTCGCAGGGGGTGGGGAGAGTCATCAGTTATTTGTTGTTCTTCAGCACGTGACATCTCTAATAGAAAAAACAATTGGTGCGGCTTCGGATTTCGAACTTAAGAGATCAGAAGTATACTACTTGTCTGTGGTGACTCCCAATAGACCACCAAGGCTGTATGTATCCCAATAACCTCCGCGGCGCAGCAGGCGAGTAGCCGACGCGAAAGGAGCAGGTTCGATTTCCGCTGCAAGACAAATGTTTACATGTTCTGTTTTTTTTTGTTCTGGGTCTGGGTGTTGCGTTGTATCATGGCAGTCGTAGTTCCTGATACTCATGACACAGGGAACCCTAGCAAACTGAATCGAGACTCCTAAGTCTCGATTCAGTTTGCTAGGGTTCCCTGTGTAAAAAACTATGCCTACATAGTTTTTTTTGGCAGATTTCAATGAATATTTCTCACCAAATCTATGCACGAGTCTCGATTCATGCTTGAGCATAGTTCTGGAGTTCTGGTATCAAGACTGTATGTGTCTGTTGGGTGGTACGTAATACAAACATAATTCAAATTCCTTTATTTCAGGCCGACAGACATAATTACACACAGACATAATAAAGACACAATAACAAACTTTCAATACACAAATTATAATTACTATTTAAGTCAAATTATAACAAGCAAAACAACACAACAAAACAAATACAACAAATAAATACATACGCAGACACAAGGGACCCCCAGATACCGGGGCACAGCCCCTTAAAAAGTGTTGTATGCAGGCTTATCCAGTGCCCCATAATCGGAGAGTCCCACCTATCTGCCAAGGTGCTTAGAATGGTGTTGGGGCTGCCACGCAGGCGTTCCATGAGAGACGCACAGCGCTTTCTTATGATGGCGTGAAAGCCATCAGTGTGCGCCTCACTGAACATACCTGACGCACTGCAGAAACGTGGCAATCCCATCAGCACTCTAAACCCATTATAATACTGAACGCGCAGCACGTTGTACGCCCTCTGCGTATAGGCAACCCACAGGCTGCTGGTGTAAAGCGTTTGACAGTATGCTTTAAAAAGCGTCACTTTCACCTCTAGAACTGCGAGCAAACCTGCGAGCCACCATGTTACATCGGACGGCCAACGCCCTGCGCTCTCTCTCTCTCTCTATGTCCTCATTGTCCTGTAATGTTGTGCATGTATCCGTTACAGGAAACGCAAAAAGTACGATCCTACTGAAGGCGTCAGTGAGCGCGGTGAAAAGCGACAAGTGTGGCGAGTCTTACTCTAACTGGCGCAAGCTGCCGCAGGGCATCGTAGACAATCAGCTGTGCGCCGGCGACCCTAAGGGCTTAAAGGACACTTGCCAGGTCAGTACTAACATCACTTATATTTCCTATATAGGCCGAATTTATCCCATTTATCTCCTCCAGTATTCACCTTGACATAGACTATAACATTTATATTTATACTAGCTGTAACGAAGTCGCGGCTTCGTCTGCGCAGGATTATTAAGCAGCGGAGTATTATTAAGCTAGTATTATTAGACTTAAGCGGGTGAAGTTAGTTTCACCCGCGTAAGTCTCGATCCCGTGGGAATATCGGAATAAAAATGTGCCTATGTGTTATTCCGGGAGTCCAGTTATCTCCATTCCAAATTTCATCCAAATCCATCCAGTAGTTTTTACGTGAAAGAGTAATTAGTATATGATATTCGGTTACCAAATTACTCCTGCATTCTGCTGCTCGCCTGGTACATTGGATGAAAAGTCTTCGCATTGCTGCTGCGCCCGCGGTGTTTTCCGCATAGTTGTCTATCCCGTGAGAAGATATTCGTTGTCGGTTACCAAATTACTCCTGCATTCTGCTGCTCGCCTTGTACATTGGATGAAAAGTCTTCGCATTGCTGCTGCGCCTTGCGGTGTTTTCCGCATAGGTCCCGATCCCGTGTGAATATCGGGATAAAAATATACCTATATGTTATTCCGGGAGTCCAGTTATCTCCCTTCCGAATTTCATCCAAATCCATCCAGTTGTTTTTACGTGAAAGAGTAACAAAGATACATCCTCCATCCATCCATACTTACAAACTTTCACGTTTATAATATTAGTAGGATTATTAATAATTGATTTAAACCTAAACCGTAATCCTACTGAGCAGTTCATTATTATGTAACTCAAGAGATAGATGGCGAGAGTGTATTAATAATAATAATTGCTATAGGTAATTAAATACATATTATGGCCCCTACTCCAAGACTATCCAAAGAAACCAACATCCCTATTAAATTAACATTGTCCATACAAGATCTCGATCTTCTAAACCCCTCTGTTTCATCTAAAAAACAGGTGTTTTCTCTAAGTACTATTCCAGTCTAAGCGTGATGATGGTGTGAAATATCTAGTAGTCTAGTGCCGAGCTAGTAGTTTCGGCATGGACAAGACATCAGAGCAATTGGTCTGACATTCTAGCCCGAGCTATTATCAGCATTCGGTTTGGGTTTAGGAACCACCCTAATGACCTTCCATTGACTTGGTGCAAAACTTGTCGACAAGAATCTATTGTATAACGATTTTAGTATAGTTTTCGTAACATATACGATATATTCATATACGATATGCCATCTGTGCCTGGAGCTGTATCTGACTGTTTTTTATACGTAGACTGATCACCATTCGGTAGGATAAAATCTAGAAGGTCTCTTTCAATGACGGTTCTATATTTCAGCCAGTCCGCCTTCTTAAAGTTACGCTTTCTTTTTGCGGAAATTAAGGGGTCAATATGGGCAATAGGCAATGATGGACTACCATCATTAAATGATTACTTTGTGGTTTAAAATATTTTTTTAGTATTTCTCTTGTTCTTCTCTTCTTAGAATGGCTTCTGAGGAGTGCTTCAATCAATTTCGCCAGTGTCAAGTTATATTATAAAAAAGTGACAAGTTGACATGACCATTGATATTGACGGTCAATGGGCGGGCGTGGCGCGTGATCAGCACACCTTGGCGCATGACTTGATGCATAGAAGAGGTGTGCTTAAGGCTGCGCCACGCCCGACGCTTCTTGTATTTGTCCTGCGCCTTAGGTAGCGTTCAAAACCAGTGCTCAATCAAAATAAACTTTTTGTTTCTTAACGTAAACAATAATATAAAAACTTCAAAAGTAAAAATTGGCAAACGTACTTTGTTGCCCTCATAAAGTACGTTTGCCCGAAATAACGTACAGCACTTTATAATAAAGTACGGATGGCAACCCTAAACGAGACCAAATCTAACTGTATGTTTGTTTCCAGGGCGATTCCGGCGGTCCTTTGCAAGTGAGCCTCAGCAACGTTACAACCGTGTACAAGGTGGTGGGTATAACGTCGTTCGGTCGCGGCTGCGGCTCGTATGTGCCCGGCGTTTACACGCGCGTCGCCAAGTACGTCGACTGGATCGAGAGCGTCGTGTGGCCGCAGTAACCACTCTACCACTCTACGTACAACACCTGCGGCTCGTATGTGCCCGGCGTGTACACGCGCGTCGCCGAGTACGTCGACTGGATCGAGAGCGTCGTGTGGCCCCAGTAAACCAATCTACCACTCTACGTACAACACCTAGGCGCTGCGCACACTTACTCCTCACCGATGACGCATGCTCCAACGGAACAAGTGACAATTCTAAACGTTTTTCATACAATTATGTGTCCGACATCGCATACCGCAGCGTTATGCGTTATGATAGCGAGACCGAAGCTTTAACTGGACATCGCAGTTTGTCAATAAAAACGAGCCGAGCGAAAGGCTCCAAAGTTCTAGTGTATCTACTTACTATATCTATCTATACTATTTCTACTAGCAACTTGCGAGGCAATGACACACTAGATATTTGAAGCTATCTCACCTGTCTCAGTTTTCTACTTTGCATGTGTTAAAATAAAACAAACCTTAAGCTTACCGACGATAATATAATGAAGTGCGCGATCCAGTTTAGATATAGATTCATGCGTGCAACATGTTTGACGTTTTCCATATAATTTCAAGAAACTGCGCATAAAGCAACTTTAGTTGAGATTATTGGCAATCGACTAATGGTTGTGAATGCCGAAATCGGTGATTAAGGCGCAATAGGTTCACCGCATGTCTATAATGAGCTCTAGAGTTTTTAAGTTTTTGATAAGAGTTCTTAGTTTTCAAGAAGAAAAATATATATAGTATTCTTAAGCTTTTTATCTAGTGAAATCATTAATTCAATACACTATTTGAATTACTTCACTCGATATAAAAATATATCAAAGATACCACCTTTTTAAAATTTAAATACCTTTTTAGACTTACTTCTTACACGTTTTAATTTTTGAAACATTTGGTAACTTATAAATTATTATTTGAGTTAGTGAAGTCATCAACAAAATTTAACAAAACTTTAAAGGTCATTTTTTTTGTTATACTCAAAAACACGGTATCGAAAGCGTGCGCTCGCCTTCTTCGCCTCATACAAAAATATTCGTTGAAACTGGTTGAACCTATAGCGCCTTCAATCAATTCGTACGAAAGCGTCGAAAGTATGTCGTTGTAGACGCCGTCGGCCGCGGCGACCTAATAACTAGACAAGTGCTGCTCTTTCGAGATCCATTGTCACACAGACGGGTGTCCATGGATTTCGAAAGTTTACTTAAATTTGTGGCAACTGTAAACTGGGCCTTTTTGGTAACTGGAAAAGGTCAACTAGAGTTGCTACATGCGGTCTTCCTCGTTCCAAGTCCCATAATCACGTTAGAATAATTGTCTATAGTATTCTCGTCATAGTGAGTGAAAAGCAAATGACAATAGGATCGGACGGGCGCTCTCATCTCATTCGAACATTGATTCGCAAAAAAAACCACCTGCGATTGTATTAAAGTAGTTATAAAGGTAATATATATAGTACTAAAGGTCGTTATATTTAAGCCTAGTCTGCGTAAGCCTCGTATACACCTTAATTTTCACTAGAAACGGGATATTCACCATGATTTTTGAGTTTTATATGTTCCCAATATTTCGGCACAGTTGCATGCGCCATGATCACGGGAGAACTAACTAAAGTCTTTGCGAGTAGATGTTATTGGCAGATATATCGATCTACCCTCTTTCTCACTCTTTTATTACGAACGATACCACTACCACACTGGTTATGTACATAACCATGATAGTTTCAAAAGTTATATCGTATACACCTTGTTCAAACTATTTTTCGTAATGAGACCCGATAAGTCGGAAACATTACCGGACACGTCCGGCAGTGCGACTACAGTCGTGGCTTATGCCGTATCTGGTGAAGCGCGCGCACACTATAAGTAATGAGTCGCGGACTCTACCTTTTTTTACGGCTCAATAACTTACGTTTAACCTAGCTGTTAACCTACCTACTTTTACCTAAGAAAAAGGGTTTAGAGAGTGAGAGATAGACAGGAAAGTGATCCCATAGAGGCCCTGATTTTTCCTATTGTGGTATGGAACCCTAAAAAGTGTTTGTTATTCTTTAAGGTACCTATTTGTAAGCCGGACTTATTATGTGACCCAAATATCAATCCAGTTGGCATTTTCGCCTCGTCGATGTTTGATCAAATCGGCTATGATAGTGCCGTCGACTCGATCCATAGCTGAATTGGTAAAGGCGAAGATGCTGGTTCAAGTCGCAATAGATTGGGATGGATTAAAGGTCTCTGCGTACGTAACGTGTTTCAACCCTGTCAGAACGGGACGCAACTTTAGGAAATATCGTTTCATAGAAAATGTATACGAAAGAGCTTACGTCACGGGTGCTTTGACGGGACGGTAACGTGGCGCTCAAGGGTCGGGAAAAATATCGTTGGTGACGATGTCAAAATGGACCTTATTTACCACACTAGCACGTTAGTTTCGCGTCACTGTCGCGGTGCGTGCATTAAGGATGCGCTCAGCAAACCCGGGCAGAAATCTTCATAAAAAAACGACCAAGTGCGAGTCGGACTCGCCCATGAAGTGTTCCGTAGCAGCAAGTAACATAATATAAAAGTTCTTGGATGCATTACGATTTATGACGTATTAAAAAAAAACTACTTACTAGATCTCGTTCAAACCAATTTTGGTTGGAAGTTTACATGCACATCACATTTTTGTTTTGTTTTATAATTCTCTTATTTTAGAAGTTATGGGGGGGGGGGCACTTTTTCAGTTTAATAATCATTTATTCTCAAAAAGATAATTATTATCACTTACATGAGAATCAATTATACATACTTAGTAAAAATAGTTTAGGTCGTTCAAGTTAATATAGATAGGAACTCAATCAACACATTATGACGCATAAAATTGACGCATAAAGTTTTGAATGCGTTAAATGTGTTGAATTTTTTTATATCTGAGGGTAATTTATTGTAAAGCTGTGCGCTTTCGTAAACTACCGTTTTTTTCCCGTAGTTCGTACGACACTTGGGCAAGACAAGAAAGCTAGCGCGACGCGTACTTTGCTTTGATACTTCCCTTGTTTTAGTAAACGTTAGATTAGTGTGGATCGATTTCTTGAGGATTTTTCGCACGAGAATGCATGTATTATAAATGAATAGCTGTTCTAGGTTCATAATTTTAGTTTCTTTGTAGTTTTTTTTAGTTGATGTTAAATATGGATAATTAAAAAGCAATTTGATAATTTTGTTTTGTAGAATTTGCAGTTCAGATAATCTAGTTTTAGCGGCGTTGCCCCAAATTTATATTAGGTATAATAGATGCGGTTTTACGAGTGAGTTGTAAATGGTGTAGCGTAATTGACGCGGAACACACCGGACAATGTTACGTAGAGATCCAATACGTGATGAAAGTTTAGTTTTAATATGGTCTATATGTGTGTTCCATGTCAAATGGCTATCCAAATGTAAGCCTAGGTATGTTTCATTGTTTTTCTCTTGTAAAGCTACATTGTTCATTTTAAGGGGGTCATAGGACGAGACATGTTTGTTTTTTGCCTTGAAAATCGTGAAACATGTTTTTGACATATTAATGGTTAAGAGATTATATTGGAACCAGTCATAAAGTGTGTTCAAATCTTCTTGAGCGCGTGATATTATATCGTGAATGGAGGCTCCAAAGTAGAACAGCGCGCGCGCAGTAGTTCATCCGCGTACAGCGTGATGTTTCCATGTAGACTGATGCATGTTATTTATGTAAATTAAGAATAAAAATGGGCCTAGAATTGATCCTTGAGGGACCCCGCAGGATATAGGTGCCGATTCGCTTTGAATTTCATTAATTTGTAATTTTTACCACTTTGGAAGTGTCTCTCGCGCAAACTATTCATTTTAGAAAAAAATGATATTAGAAACCTCAACATCATTTTTGAAGACCTATACATACATACACCACACGTATAGGTTTGATGAAAAAAAATTTTTTTAGCTTCGGTTCTAAGTATGGGGAACCCCAAAATAATTGTTTTTTTTTTTATAATTTTTGTGTAAAAAACTTAATGCGGTTTACAGAATATATCTACCTACCAAGTTTCAACAGTATAAGTAGCTCTTATAGTTTCGGAAAAAAAGGCTGTGACGTACACGGACAGACAGACAGACAGACAGACATGACGAATCCATAAGGGTTCCTTGTCTTTGACTACGGAACCCTAAAAAAACGCCTCGCGCCGCTTGTAAAAGCCGTTTTTATTGAATATCTCGTAAAATATAGATCTATAATTTTATAAAACCCCAACAGTAAACCCTCGGCTTTGCGATATTGATTTTATTTATCTAACTTTTTACCCAATTGCACTTAATACACAAGCGAATCTAGCCAAAAGTTAGAGGTAACCTTGTTTTTTTTTTTCTATCGAGAAAATATTGTCCTTTCATGTTTCTGGTACAATGATTTGGATTTGTAATGTAGTATCTATGTATATTTTTAATTTGAATATTGTACTCTATTTAGTCGGTTTAAAATGTAATCTACGATTAGGAATTTTGCGGCATACCCCATCTTAAGAGGCCGTAATATCACAGAATATATAATATTACAAGTAGTAATATCTAATTTTGCCCACCAAAATCGTCCTAGAACTCGGTATCTACTGGTTCGGAATATGAAAATTTATCAATTTTTCATTGGTTCTGTAAGAATGAAAACACGATATTATAAGAAAAAAACCTCGATAAAAATAAATATGAAATATCCTTGTTTCGTATGACATTTTGAACGAGATCTCAGGAATCCTACGATATTATAAGATAAAGTTTACTACAACAAATAGGTAATAACTATTTCTTAAAACTGCAAAGGCTGTTTTTTGATAGGTTGTATAGTTTTCTTGTAATAAGAAATTATTTCATATTTCGTTAATTCCGTCACTTTCTGACTTATTTGAACTTTATTGAGTCAGATAGTGATGGAAGTTGGCGGCTAGTTGCCTCGTGCGTGTTTTCATAACACCACGTTCCGTCTCCGTCTCGTCCACGTCCTGACGCCGTCCCGTATGCATCGACCTTCTGATTCATCGAATATCGATCAAGCTATAACAGTTTAAAAAAAACTTATAAGATGAACAAATTCTTAAAATATTACCATTCTTCACCGTCAATGGATAGACAAATTTTAAGTTATGCTTAAAATTAAATAGCATTTAGGTATAAATAAAGCGGTACGTATAGAACTTATGGGAAGATAGTTTAATTAGAGGAAGCCAAGCCATGACATGCCAATATAAAATTGTTCTCAAAGTTAGTGATATCTCAACGACGAATTTATATTATTTTGTAAGCTAGTTATGTTTAATCACTTTTATGATTAGTATAATATTTAAAAAAAAAAACGTTTTTAAATGTCGGTTGTAAAAATTATGTTCTCGAAAACTGGAAATTAGGATAAATACCGTAGTTTCAAAAATATTTTTGTGTTTCTAATAATTTGGTAGGTAAGTGTGATATGTGTATGTACATTTATAAAAAGTGCCTCAAATAAACATATATTACTAGCGTAAGCATAGGGCGGAACGTGATAAAATTACTCCCAATTTTTGGGTGTCAAAATTGGATGCGAGACGCCAACGACAACCTGTCTATCGGCTCTGGTACACCTAATCCGTTGTCGGCCGAAGTATGTTCGGGCGTCGTCGTCCGAACTCGGCCGATCGAATCAAATGTATGTAAAGGATCGCGCGATCTTCCGATCTACAGTGAAGGCGCTCGCGTTCCTTTACATACGTTTGATTCGATCGACCGAGTTCGGACGACGCCGCCCGAACATACTTCGGCCGACAACAGATTGGATGTACCCGAGCCGTTAGACTTAGCATGCACGTAATCGGTTGTTACGTGTTATAACAAAATGCAAGTTTTGTAGATCGACCGCATATTGATATTTAAATCTATGCTCAAATAGTAGGTAGTTGTATTTTTATATAAATTATGATTTAAACTGTTTTAACTTACTTGTTTTTTTCCGAGTATATGACCCGAATTTCACATTATGAACTGGTGACAGTTTTAATAAATTGATATTTATAGTAAATGCGCCCTATTATTTGTATGTTTACTACAGTCCCTAATTTTGTTCTTAAGAACACAACAGCAAACCACAACAAACTGCAACATTCAATTTTTTGGTATAACCAGGTATAAGTTACAGTTTTGATTGAGATTGTACTAAAGAGCAGGATGCACATACGTCGATATATTAGAACTTTTTTATTGTAACTAAGTAAAGTCCGAGCCGTGCCACGTAAGAGGCGCGGACTAGGCACGGATTGAAGGATAATTATACTAGCAGCAAGACGGAGCCGGGTCATTTTATATGAAGTATTACGAGCACCGCCCACACCTCGGACAAGTCTTGGGCGCAAGGTGTAGCATGTATCATGGTGTACTTCATATAAAACCTTCGAACCATTTTACACCCGCGGCTTGTCCGCGCGTCGTACGTGCCACGGCTCGAATCCGGCTCGGCCTAGCATAAATCATCCTCAATCGGGTTTCCGAATCCTGTGATCAATTATTTTGATCAAACTGGCCAAAAAGTAGGTATGGATGGGCCGAATATTAGTTTAATGTTCGGTATATAAATAGAACCCTCCGTCTTCTCCCGTAGATGTCTTAACAGCCGGGATTTCACCAGGGGATGGGCAGCAATATCCACCTGAGTACTCGACACTAATACTGCGATCACCAGTGGTCATGCCAAAGAGTGGTGATTATGGCAAACCCCCCCTTGCATTATATGGGGCGAGAGCCTCCACCAGCAGTGAACGTCTAAAGGCTGCCGCTGATGATGATGGTGGTGATTATGGCAAACCCTCACCCCCTTGCATTATATGGGACGAGGGCCTCGACCAGCAGTGAACGTCTAAAGGCTGCCGCTGATGATGATGGTGGTGATTATGGCAAACCCTCACCCCCTTGCATTATATGGGGCGAGGGCCTCGACCAGCAGTGAACGTCTAAAGGCTGCCGCTGATGATGATGGTGGTGATTATGGCAAACCCTCACCCCCTTGCATTATATGGGGCGAGGGCCTCGACCAGCAGTGAACGTCTAAAGGCTGCCGCTGATGATGATGGTGGTGATTATGGCAAACCCTCCCCCCCTTGCATTATATGGGGCGAGGGCCTCGACCAGCAGTGAACGTCTACAGGCTGCCGCTGATGATGATGGTGGTGATTATGGCAAACCCTCCCCCCCTTGCATTATATGGGGCGAGGGCCTCGACCAGCAGTGAACGTCTAAAGGCTGCCGCTGATGATGATGGTGGTGATTATGGCAAACCCTCACCCCCTTGCATTATATGGGGCGAGGGCCTCGACCAGCAGTAAACGTCTAAAGGCCTCTGCTGATGATGATGTGTTTTCAGCAGATTTAACAAACATTCATATTCGTCAGATTATGGGTACATACATACATACATAGACACTCGCCTCTTTCCCCGAAGGGGTAGGCAGAACCTCAATGGGACTCTTTTCCCTGTGTGGGAAATAGACGTGACAAGTGGTGAGCTCATCGCCGCCATTGCGTCCCACGACTGACATTCGGTAAAAGTTCCGAACTTTCTGCTGAATAAACTTGCACTGCAATAGCGTCTAGATCCTGTATTTTACCGAACCATAATATTAACCTTGTAATAATGATATCTCGTCATTTATGGAAAAAAACCCATAAATGCCATTATTTAACAATGTAAATGAATAGTAATGCAAACATAATTTGGGTAGGTAGGTACCTCTATTTGATTTCTTATCTACTTATTTCGTGTCAGTTTTGTCGTGAACCATAAAGATGTTATCTATATCTATATACTAATAATACAGAGGAATTTGATTTGAAGAGAAAGGTTGTTTGTTTGTTTGTTTGCATTGACTAGGATCCGAAACTAATGAACCGATTTGAAAAAAAGAATACTGTTGGGAAGCTACTCTATCCCCGGGTGACATAGACTACATTATATTTTTTTTTAAATTTGGATTCCTTACAAATAATCCAATAATGTCAAATGTAACCCAAGGTGTAAAAAAATTTAACTTAGGGGGAATAACTTTAGCAGGTTTTTGTATCTCGTGTGTGGATAGATGGGGGGACGAGAGGGAGGGGGGGGGGGGGGGGGGGGGGGATCCCGACACTGCCCGTGCGAAGCCGGGGCGAGTTTCTAGATCTAAATAAACCAGTTACTTAATGCTTTTTATGTTTTTTTTCTCAAACCTTACGCATTTTTCCTGTATTGTTTGATGAAGTCTCCAGATGAAGTGTCTACAAAACAGCATTTTGGTTTTTCCAAAAAAACGGTCCAGTGCGGGTTTGACTCGCGTGTAAAGGGTTCCGTACAGTGGGCTACCATAGTATTAATTAGTATTAATTTTATATAATTTTATAATAATATCTTTGATTTATATTTTATTGTATTAGTTTTAATGTTTTTGTGTTTTAATGGGTTTATATAGATTTAATTTTATGGGTGTAAATAACCTGAAATAAATGATTAATAATAATAATAATAGTAACCGCTAGACCAATTTGTACTTAAATTCATAATCAAAACTTTTATTTCAGGCTTAGGTACTGAGAAATGCACTAAACCTAAACAGTAAGCCCATATATACATTATACATTACAACATAAATACATTAGAAACGAACATACACATCAAAAAAAAAAGTTAGGTATACCCGGACTTGTTAGTAAGATTCGTTGGTATTAGATTGGACCTGGCTTGGCTGTAAGAAAGCGTTAGCAGAGTCAGTCGTGGGAAGCAATGACGGCAATGAGCTCACCACTTGTCACGTCTGTATTCCCACGGTGAAGACGCCCATGGAGGCTTTGCCTACCCTTTCGGGGAAAAGGCGTGTGTTTGTAGGTATGTAGGTACTTAGTCCTACAACGAATATTTTATGGACTATAAGTATAGTGGTAATTTAAAGGCGTGTGTTTGTAGGTATGTAGGTACTTAGTCCTACAACGAATATTTTATGGACTATAAGTATAGTGGTAATTTAAAGGCGTGTGTTTGTAAGTATGTAGGTACTTAGTCCTACAACGAATATTTTATGGACTGTAAGTATAGTGGTAATTCTATTAGTATAGTGGTAATTTAAAGACAAGAATAGGTTTTCCTTGAAACTATGAGTGAAGGATTATATTCCATTATTTGATTCAAAATTTTAGACTGTATCATTTAAATTAAATATATTTTATTTTTTTCTGAATTAGCCCTTTCATTTTCTTATACGTCACGTGATGCACTTGACAAAAGTTTTTTTTACAAGCTTTTATTTAACTTGCAATATTTGTATGTTAGTCATCCTATGATCGGGTCAAATCTTGCTTGAATTTTAAAGCAGTTAAAGCATCAAGCGATTGAGATGAAATTTTGCATACTTATCTGTCATGTACCGATGACAGTAATAGTAGATTAGTAGCCAAGGGCTGTAAGGCATCAATTGCAGCCCGAGATATTTAGGCGCACGAGCGCAGCGAGGGCGCCTATAGTTCGAGGGTGCCATTGATGCTTACACCCGAGCTAACTACTCTGCTTTACATCTCGATTGTGAGGTAAGTAGAAAAAAACCGGCATTACAAGAATAAAACATTTTACGTACCTTAACAGCTAAATATATGTCATCAGGGGCTTCATTTATAAATGGCTAGGGCTTTTCTAGCTACATTATTACCCTAGAGCGCTAATTGGTCACCTACAAGCCCCATTTTAGGGTAATAAGGACCTACTTACCGAATATGAGAGATGTAAAATATATTATGGTGACAGCGAGCTGATCTGATGATGGAGACAACATAACTCCTCGATGGATAACAGTAGACTGGCCGTGTTTAGGCTCATTTCGATCAGCTCACGGTTCTGATCACTAATTTTATACAAGCTTTTTGAAAGCTATATTGAAAAAACTTACCTAGGTATTAGTTTTCTAGTTTGTACCCCAAAACACACCGAAAAACAGAATTCATTTATTTACGCTATAGTCCGTGATTACATGTACCAATTTTCGTACAGTAGGTATAGGTATAGTGTCTGTGACAGACATAGGTAAATGTGGCGGTGGTAGGTATCTTTTGAGGTAAGGAACTCTAAACATAAAGGTCAAAATCAATGCAATCTTCAAACCGGAATGGCTATTCTCGTGCATGTTTTTATATACGATGACCGGTCATCTGCAACCTTCGGAAGTAAGTAGGTACGTAGGAGGGTGCTGCCACCTTAGCGCTTTCGGAGTTAGATCGAGTGCTTTTTTTGGACACTTAGCGCTGAAATTTTAATATTAACTCCTAGCAGAAATTATCGCGCATTTTTATGACAGACCAAACTTAGTACTAAGTACCTAGTAATCACGTCGCAATCTCTGCAAAAAGTAGGAAGTAGGTAGGTAAGTACCGCAATTCGTTTAGCTTCCGTTCCGTTCCTTAGGTTTAGGGTAGGGTCATTATAATTATTACCGGTAGTTCGGGGTGACTATGTGACGGCAGGTGACAATGTGCAATGGGGGTCATGACCAAGATTTTTATCGATTTATTTCTTAAGTTTGACCTCAGCCTTTTTTTCATATTACTTACCGATTTTAAAATAAATTTTACAATTTTAGTCCATTTCGCGAAACAGTCACCTGGCAATATTTCGTGTCATTCTCTGGGATGGAAGTTTTCAGCGCGGCTCTTTGAATTAGAGATTGGGTGTAAACTTTTAGTTGGTCAGATATATCTACAAAAGTTGTCGCAATAAAGGTATGTTAGGCTTATTGTATTATTTATTGTTAAGTGAATGAATATAACTCATAAATATATTTCATTTAAATTTTTTTCATTTCATGAAGAGAATGTCTAGTTTTGACTAAATTACGGGATTTCTAACAAAATGGTGAAACTTCGCAGGTGAAAATGTGCCACGGTTAAAATATTAGTGTTGCTATGTTAGTTAGCTAGAATCCTACTACAATTACGATTGTTTGTCTCGTTTCAGTGTTTATAATGCCACGGCATTACGAAACACCGATTGAAGCCAGATCGTATAAAAAACCCTCACCCATTTCAAAATTGGGCGTTTTTCGATTTTCATAATTGGTGGAATTCTATTAGCAAATTTCTACAATTTTTTTCGCGATTTTTTTTCATGGCATCATTCATGGTTTCATTTTTGTATGGACCCATATTTCATCCTTTTCGACTTCATATGAAGAACATTCTGAGGTGGCACATTCTCACCCCGAATGCCAGGTGTAAATGTGCCACAGGTTTTTATTTTTTTTGTTCTAAAGTATGATAGTTTGGTTAATTGTAAGATACAGCACTTATAATAAAAAACTTATAGAACATGTGTATATTTTTTTACCGACGCAATTAGGTACTTGTGTTTTTTTAGCTAGTTTTGAAAAACCTTGAAATGTGGCACATAGTCACCACGAACTACGGTAATATTAAGACCATTTAAGATGATAAATTCAATTTTTATTGAAATAAATAAAACTTCTTAGGTACTATTATGCCTTTTTTTGTTCATGCAAGGTAGCGGATTCCAGCGCTACGGAATCTAGCGCTATTTTCAAGAATTTCAAGCACTTTTAGCGCTGATTGGCCTCAGAGTCACAGAATAAATATTAGTACAAGTATCAGAGTCGTGGCAGCAAGGAGGACAAATCGTTCGAATGTGAATCAGTTAGACGAACGAAGACGAGCAGAGATGTGCTCTAAAGTAATTGTGTGTATATCGCTATGTGTACGTTTAATAATAGCTCAAGATGGTAAGTCTTATTATTGATGAAAGTTGTTTAGTCGGTGCTCTGCAATATTATCTTAGTGTCGCTAGTTTCTATGTGTCCCAGGAAAGCGGAGGCAGTCATCCATAGAGATTTTTTTATCAGTCACCCAATGATAGCCTCAATTTTTCTAGGTCACTTTTTTCCAATTAATAATACCTAACGTAGTGGCACCAATGATCGACACTTTTAGGAGATAGTGGGCATCTATAGAAAATTAAAAGTCATCTTATACCAAAAGTAACGATTGAGTCAGATAAGGTATATTCTTGAGATAAGAATAGCGTGTATTATTTTTATGATCTATACACAGACTAGAAGAAAAGCCAAAAATAACATAAATCTCCAATCATCGACACTGAATCTCCAGTAATCAACACCCAGTTATCGACAGTTACCAGTTACCGACACCCTGTTATCGACTATTACCCGTAATATGCATTGGAATATCTTTTGTCAGTGGAATATGTTTTTCAGATAGCGCTAAAATCCACTTTTCTAATATTTATTTTTTTCCTTTATTTAAACTGTGCTCGACCCCATGGGCAACCAATTGTCGTTTTCCCCCAAAGTTTATCATGGAGGTACACCGAAAGGTTTCGCAGTATCTGCAATCTTTTCGCCATTATTTACAGCCTCAACGGCTTTTTCTAATTGGTAGGGTACCCATAATTTTTTCTCGGAGCCATCTGTAAGAACCAATCATCGACACATATATCGACACTTGTCGATTACTGGTAGCTCGACTTTCAATAGTCTACCAAGTACGCAAAGCAAAAAGAACCACATTAGATTGTCAAAAGAAATATTGAAAAGAAAAAATAAATTTTTCGATTACCTATTGGAAAAGTGAGTTTGTGAAAACTCGTGATCGACACCAACAATTTACTATAAATCTACATAAGCTTAAACTTCTGTTATAACAAAAATCGGTCCTATGGTCCGTGGAAAAAAACAAATTTGAGTAAGGCACATTACATTTGGATAATCAATATCATTATATTTAATAAAACTAAGTTGATAAAATGTGCGGGCCGATAAAACTCAAAAACGAACGAATGCAGCTCAAAAAAGGTTTAACCGTAGGGTAGCCCCAACCCTCCCATCCATCAAGAGGGTTCGGGTTTTGGGCTCCGATTCCGAAAAATATTTCACTAACAGCAAGGTACATTATCCTAAGTGCTAAGCTGAGTGCTAAGCTGTGTTTCAATAGCTTCCGCCCGCGACTACGCTCGCATTATATGTGTAGTTTCACTCAACTCCGATTTTGATGATGTTTGAAGTGTAGATGGATGCTGGGGTCACCTGGGGTGGAGGCAGAGCAGATTAGGACTGTTTTTTATCCCGCCACAAAGCGTGCGAAGCCATGGCCAAAAGGCTAGTATAATGTATAATAAAATAGCCGATATCTGGAGCTGAATCTACCAATACATACATACACATACTGGTACACATATACGTATGTTGGTGGGTACTGGTGGGGTGCATTAGATAGCTACGAGCAAAACTTGCGGTGCTAACATACCTACTGCTTCATTTGTATGGAAAATATGGTCATCAAAATAATGCAACCTGTTACGGGTTGCTAACCGGAATGTTACTTCCGTTATATACTACTTCGACCAAAGTTTACGTCGATGATATACTATATATACTTCATTATATACTATACTAACATAACCGGAAGTTACGGTTATGAAGTAACTATTAAGTAATCTGTGCTTATGGTAGTAAAGTTTTTTTTTTTTTTTTTTTTTATGTTTTTGCTCGACAATCTTTCTTACCTCCTGATGGTAAGCGGTTACCGTCGCCTATTGATATCTGCAACACCAGAGGTATTGCCAATGCGTTGCCTGCCCTAAAGGACTCTTTATTTATTTTTTGAAGCGGCTCTTATTGTAGTTTATATAATAATGACAATGACAAACGTGGGACAAATGAGCAATGCCAGCACTACTGGTTTACGGCAGAAATAGGTGTGGTGGTATAGTACTTCCCCGGACGAACTCTTTCTCTAGAAAGCTCTACTACCCTACTACTAAAATGTAATTGAACGTCTAATGGCTGCTGATGATGATGATGATGGATTTATTTTCACTTTACAGACTTATGTAGGTAGTATTACCGATGCGACGAGTTGATATATTTCTAGCTCGAGTAACTCGAGTTTATATGGCTATTGACTGGAGTCGCTACTCGAGTTGACTCGCCTCGGTGTTCGTGTAGCGATGAGTCGTTGAGTTGATGAATAAACGAGCCAAATCGAGCTTATTGCTACCACTCATTAAATCGACGCGCGCTGTAATTCAACTTGTTATAGGTAGACGAGTTGACTCGTTTACAATTTTACTAGAGTAACTCGAGTTAAACAACTCAGCCAGTGCATCGCTAGGTGCGATGGCTTCTTTTTGTTTATAAAATCGTGACGTCAGAAGCACAGGCCATGACACCTGCGATCGTTTTGAAGCGATATTCAAAGTTGGGTTAAAAAATATAAATAAGATAACTTTTGGCAATAGTAGACCCGTAACTACATTATAAAATCGTTTTTAAAAATTAATCATCACCAAGTAGTTCCTAGATAGGTATTTATTTTATTTTGTTTCTGCCGTAGTTGGAGACCCATGTGAGCCAAATAACAATTTTGCTGAAGGGAAATGCACTATGTTCACAGATTGTGAACCAGCTATAAGGTAAGTGTTATGTACACGTTCACCGTAAGATGGCACCTGTAAATACTCCATGGCAGGTGCCAACTTACGGTGAACGGTCTGTAGGTATAAAATATCGCTGGATAGTGGTGGAGTTGACCCTATGAAAACAGTAGTAGAAAACCGGTCAACACCACCAAATTGATATTATAAACTTACATTTATTTTCAGACAATTAAAAGATAAATCGAATCACGATTTCAAGAGATGTGGATTCGAAGGATTAATAGAAGTTGTATGCTGCCCACAAGCTGAATCTAGATATGGTAGGTACAATACAATACAATTATACCTAGGTACGTATATAAACCTACCTACTCTTTTTTTTTTTTTTTTTTTTTTTTTTTATCAGCTTACGATATCCAGCTAATAATATACCCGGCAGTGCCCGGCACTCGAAACTCAGGTACTTTACGCAATTTAATTTGTGCCGTCGTAAAAGCCGACAGCTTACACCAGGGGATGGACAGAAGCATCCACCCGAGTACCTACTCAACATCAATACTGCGATCACCAATCCGCCTGCCAAGCGTGGTGGATATGGCAAATCCCCCCATTGCAATAATGGGGGAGGCATTATCCAGCAGTGGACGTCTAAGTCCTGATGATGAATGATGATGACTGGTCTGCTGTAACTGGATTTCTGTGTTATAGGGTCAACTGAAAAGTCGTTAGTCAATTCGCAGAGGACAGCAGATAGAGGTGAGCAACTGACTTATTTTTAAAAGCATATAGCGCAGGCGCATGCTTGTTGCTGATAAGGCACGGCCGTGACACAGAAGAGGCGACGATACGGCAAGGTCTCTCAAGAAACAAAGATAGAAAGAAAATTTATTTATTTTCCCCACGACACAACACACACATAATACAAAAACAAAAATCTACTAAGTGCTGCAAGATCAGTAAGGTAGGAAGGGATACAGACTTAGTAGAAAAACAAATATTAAAATTAAAAGAAATAAAAACTATTTGAAACTTTGGTAAGTTGATAGGTTGTTCAAAGAGGTCCCTGTCTCAGAATATGCTGCACCAGACATAGGTTTAGTGCAGCGCTGGTTTTCAGACAGGGATGATGCCACGAACATCAATAAACTACAGGGGAGAGAACGATAGGCAATAAATAAATATGTCTTTATAGTAGGCTGACTTTGCAGCGATAGCATGTCTTCCATGATGCCATACATGCCCATGATGGATGAATGGATGGATGGATGGATGGATGGATGGATGGATGGATGGATGGATGGATGGATGGATGGATGGATGGATGGATGGATGGATGGATGGATGGATGGATGGATGGATGGATGGATGGATGGATGGATGGATGGATGAATGAATGAATGGATGGATGGATGGATGGATGTCTAATAGAAAACAAAATTGTAAACTTTTGTTTCAGAATGTCAGAAAATATTGGATTCTCCTTTTTATGCACTCGAATCGTACATCACAGGTGGAAAAGCGGCGTCGCTTGGTGAATTCCCTCACATGGTGAGTACGGGAGTTGCCAACATATTATGTATTGTTATTTAGTTAGATCATAAGGATGTATCTACATATATTTATTTATTGCTTCGTATTAGTATTAAAGGTTTTACAATTTGGTCAGCAACATAGCCCCGCTGAGGCCCTAGACACATATTTAATAGTTATTTGTTGAAAATAACTATTAAAATAACTATAACGTAAAAGCTGGCAAAGAGATTACATCAGAGGTTGGCCAGCAGCATCCACCTGAGTACTTGACAACAATAAATAAATATTAGTACAAGTACCAATACTGCGATCATCAATCCGCCTGCCAAGCGTGGTGATTATGGCAAATCCCCCCATTTTCTAAGGGGGAGGCCACCTCCAGTAGTGGACGTCTAAGATCGCTCGCTTACTTATGTTCGTGGTTGATTTTTGTCTCTGGTGGTGACGTACCAACCAGCCTGAAGGTGAACATCATACATTATACCTACCTACCTAACTAATAATGTTATGTACCTACTGAGGGCGTAGTACTGGTTTGTCTGAGTTTTGCATTCGGTATCCCAACTATCGAATGCGAGTCGATATTTGTTTTTAGAGTCTATTCAGAAAGAGACCCGTCGTGGGATTTGAGGGCGCAGCTGTGCTTTTTTTATTAGCGGGAAATACAATAGCGCGTTTATTCCGTTTTCATCCTTTTACAACTGTAGGCACCTACTAAACTATTTCTTTAGTTTGTGAATCAAATTTTGAATTATATACTAAAGAAATAGTAGAACTAAAGAAAACCTTAGTTCCCATTTTGCCCACGACGGCTCTCTTTCTGATCAGACTGAATGGTATAGAATTGAAAATTGAATTGAATTGAGACTGTATGGGTTTAATGAGTTTCTCAACAAGTCTGCTAGAAGAGCTTATAATCTGCATACAAAACGAAATTTCGACCCGTAATTCTGTTTTCGTTATTCCGAGTGGTTCCAAGTCACAAACCTGAGGGCTGAGGGCCTAGTAGGCACAGGTTTGTCTTAATTCTGCGTTCGGTATCCCGACTATCGAATTCCGAGTCCGGTATTTGTTTTTATGTATAAATAAAAATAAATAAAATAAATAATGCTGGACAAGTTCACACAACATTATCTAGCCCCAAGCTAAGCCAGAGCTTGTGTTATGTATGGTTTTCATGAGTTTTTCAACAAGTCCGCTAGGGGCGCTCATCATCTTCTCCATACAAAAACGAAATTTTGACTCGCAATTCGGTTTTCGGTATTCCTAGTTGTAACAAAATATAAACCTGTGGTAGGCCCTCTGTACTACCCTATAAACCAAAATATCGAACTAAGGAATATTATGAAACTACCTGGGTAGCCACTCGGGTTTTTCCACATAGCGAATTGGTGCTAAATCGTTAGTCACATACCTGCATACCTACCTATCTACTTTTATTAATTGCCTTAATAAAACAGGTATTTCTCGTTTTACAGGTGGCATTAGGCTACGATAGAGGCGCTGGCTACCAGTTTTCCTGTGGCGGATCAGTGATTTCCAAAGACTACATTTTAACAGCAGCGCATTGTGTTGATACTAGAGACAGGTAGGTTTTAGATATAAGATAACTCGGACGGAACACAGAACCAATGTTCGATGGTCGCAAGAGCAGCTTCTGGAACTTATATATTGTACTAGATGACCCGCGCGCGACTTCGTCCGCGCGTAGTTTGAAAATATCTCTGGCGCGGCGTGCAGACAACAACTTAAACATCAACAACCACCCCGTGAAACGACTTTTGAAACAACACCACACTCAAGTTTTTCAATTTAGGGGTCACATTTAAAAAAATAAAAAATAGAATAGCCTAAAATAACTAAAAAAAATATATTTTGCCCTTGATTTCCTTGATATTTTAATCTTAACAACGACACTGTGAAACGACCTTTGAAATGACACCAAACTCAAGTTTTTCAATTTAGGGGTCCCATTTAACCTTGAGGTCCTGAAAATATTTGAATCTCAACAACGACACCGTGAAATGACCTTTGAAACGACAACATACTCAAGTTTTTAAATTTAGGAGTCCCATTTTAACCTTGAGGTACTGAAAATATTTTAATCTTAAAAACGACACCGATAAACGACCTTTGAAACGACACCGTACTCAATTTTTTCAATTTAGCGGTCCCATTTTAACCCTGAGGTCCGTAAAATATTTCAATCTCAACAACGACACCGTGAAACGACCTTTGAAACGACACCATACTCAAGTTTTTCAATTTAGGGGTCCCATTGAACCTTGAGGTCCTGAAAATATTTTGATTTCAACAACGACACCGTGAAACGACCTTTGAAACGACACCATACTCAAGTTTTTCAATTTAGGGGTCCCATTTGAACCTTGAGGTCCTGAAAATATTTTGATCTCAATGACTACAATGTGAAACTAACTTTTAAATCGCCAAAATACGCTGAAATCTGGCTAAAACGTAAAGTGTATTTATTTACAAACAAAACGTTCCCGTGGCTTTTTTCAGCGAAATTTCAGTTACTGCTGAAATATATTTGTGCTATTTTTATATAAGAAATCTACCTGTGAATTTTCAAGTATCTACAACCAACGGTTTCCGAAATACGAAGCATTTTAGTTTTACTTAAAAAGCCGTTTTGGACCCCTTACAGGGTGAATTTTCCAAAATCCTTTCTCAGTACACCTCTACACTCAAAAATGAATACATCCTCCAAATTTCTTGTATCCTCCAGCGGTTTAGGCTGTTCGCTGCAAAACGCAAAGTGTATACATTAAAAGCCCTTTATGGACCCCTAAGGGAGCGAATATTCCATTTTTTTTTTAACTTTAAGATAAGATAAATTTATTACGAAACAAACACAGGTTAATATTTAGTAACAAACAGTGATCTTTCAAAAATAACAATAAAAAGTAAAAACATGCTTTGAGACATTATACAGTGGTCCCAAACTAGGCGAGGCCTGTATCTTGGTGACCCTGAATTTCCTGGTCAGAGATAATGGTAGTTTGTGTTAGCTTTGCTGCTCGTTCGTTACCAACTGAGTTACTAATACACATAATGCGTGAGTCAAAGAAACAAATGAGCTCAGCAAGAAAAATATAAATAAAACATTAAACTTTTTAAAGTTAGGTATGCTCAAAATGGTATGGTAATTCCTCAAAACAGTAATTGTAAGGTGAAGAGTGTAAATTGGTGCAAGTGAAGGTGCGTGGCGGGGGGGGGGGGGGGGGGTTCGGGCTTCATTGTAAGATGAATCTCTCACTTATGACGAGACTGAAAGACTGTCCGTCTTTCAGTCTCGTCATAAGTGAGAGATTTGAGCCATTTTCTGATAATTGTTTTGGCTTTGTTTTGGCTGCAGGTAGTTAGATCGCAGAATTCGGCCACCTTGTTAAATATGCGAGGGTTAAGGTACTTAGTGAAACGGCGCACAAAGACAGTTCTGGTTTTAGGGAGCGGTAATTTGGGAGCCCTTTGGCGACCACTGATCAATATTGGCTTTGTTTTAAGGACTTTGAGTGCAGCCTGGCAGATGAAGAGCTGACGCACCGAAAGAACATCTGCCTCAGGATAGAGGAGAGCGGTGGGAAACCGGCGAGGCTTGCCCAACATTACAATGAGAACTGCCCTTTGCGCTCGTTCTAGTTCTATCATAGTTGTTTTGCAGGTGCCTCCCCAGGCTCCAATGCAGTACTGGATTAAAGATTGGCACAGTGAAGTGTAAACCATTTTCCGAACTTCAAGATTTGTTGCGCCTCGAAGTAGTTTCATCAGGTATATCTGTTTCCTTGCTTTTTTGGATAGAATCGAAATGTGCATTTTGAAGTTCAGGTTTTGGTCAATTTCCACTCCGAGGTATTTTGTATGGTCAACTTTGATGATTTCCATGCAGTGACAGATGTGGTTTGAGATCATATTGACGGGACAACTAGCAGAATGGATTTTAATGTTATCCTGTTGCGGAAGCGAGGATCTACTAATGTGGAATGGTATAAAGTTAGTTTTTTTGATATTCAGTGTAATAATGTTGTGGTTCAACCACAATAAGATCTTGGACATGCCTATTGAAGCTGTCTGGAAGACTTCTTTCCAGCTATGACCATGGAATAGCGCTACTGTGTCGTCAGCGTAGCAAATCAGTTCTGCATTGGGAATATTGAGCTGGAGAACATCATTCATGTATACGGTGAACAGAGTCGGTGCTAAAATGCTGCCCTGGGGCACTCCAAAGTTGATACCTATCTCGTCACTCACACATCTTCCAATCTTAACGCGTTGTCTTTTGTTTGTAAGATAGCTTTTGAACCAATTCAGGACGCTTCCCCTGATGCCAATTTGTTCAAGTTTTCCAAGAAAGAGTGGGACTGACACCGTGTCAAATGCTTTTGCAAGGTCTAGGAACACGCCTATACAGCGGTTTCCGTTATCCAAGTGAGTAGACACGATGTCAATGAGATGACCGATAGCATCGGAAGTTGATTTCCCCCTTCTGAATCCAAACTGCTTGTCCGACAATAGCTTGTATTTCTCAAGGAAGTCTACTAGACGTTTGTTGATAACTTTCTCTAAGATTTTGGAGAGAATACAGAGCAGAGATATTGGCCTGTAGTTGTCTGGACTGTCTTTTGGACCACTCTTATGTATTGGGGAGACCGCTGCTACCTTCCAAGCTTCGGGAAATACTCCAGAAGACATACTAAGATTACATATGTGTGTGATTGGTTCAAGTATTGAATTTTTAATCTCTTTTAAAAGTGTTGATCCTATTTTGTCTATTCCCGGGGCGCTGTCTACTTTTAGATCTGATATTATGCGATTAATAATAGTCAGTGGGTAACATGAAGAGGGTGTTAGAGCATTTTGATTGCAGCTCTAATTGTGCACATAAGGAGTTTTGGTCTGTAAGCAAGTTATTGAGAATGTTGAAAGCTAATTTGGAGCCAACTCGGGCAAAGTGAGTATTACACAAGTTAATCGAGTCTAGTGGACTAAGATCAGAACGCAGATGAGAGTTGGAAACGTTGGTTTTGTTTGGGATCTCGCAAATAGCCTTTAAGGTCTTCCACAGCTTTTTTGGGTTATTTTTGTTGTCTGTTACTTGCTTGGTCTCATAATTGTCCTTTATTTTATGCAGGAGATTATTGCAGAAGTTTTTATAACGATTATAAGTTAGCTTTAGGTCTTTATTTTTAGGTTCTAGTCGCATCCTTAGGTGTAACCTGTCGCGATGACGCATACATCTTATCAAGCCTGGAGTTATCCATGGTTTTATTTTATTTTATTTTTAAAGTTTTAGGAAAACTTACAGCTAGATGGGTACACTATAGGAAGTTAAATAAATACATGCAGCTAACATAAGTTGCTACAAGTACGCTGATGGCCAATTAAAAGTTTCCGCAGACATGTATAAATAAGTAGTTAAGACAAACAGAAACAGTAGACGACACAATCAAATAATAAAGATAATATAATACTAAGTTTATATAATACTAACCAAAGAAACTGTCATTAATCAAGCGTTTAAGCTTACTTGTTGTAGTGTTGAAAATATCAACATCAATGTTTGCTTTAGCCAAGAAGTTGAACGAGCAGCTTGCTCTGATCAAAAATGCATTTTGCCTATAGTTATTCCTGACAAGAGGAACATAAAGAACGTTTGGTTTTCTCAACACAGCCATGCTAGTACGCAATCCCAAATGTTCAAGAAGCTCCGGGCGGTCAACGTTACCATTAGCAATATTTAAAAGATACACCAAATCAGGTACATCCCTACGTTTGGAGAGTGGAAGAAAATGAAATTTGCGACACCTAGTGACGTAATCGGGTAGGAAAATTTTGGCTCGGTATTGAAGGTATCGTAAAAACCTCTTTTGAATAGATTCCAGTCGCGATGAATAAACGGTATAACAAGGATTCCATACCTGCGAGGCGTACTCCAAATGACTACGTACGTATGCACAGTAGAGTATTTTAAATGTCTTGATACTAGAGAATTCCGATGACATTCTTAAGACAAAACAAAGTGCACGAGATGCCTTCTTGACTATATTGTTAACATGTTCGTCAAACAACAACTTACTGTCGAAAAGTACACCTAAATCTTTAATAATATTAACTCTTGATAGAGGTGAGTCATAAAATGAATAATTATAAATCAATTTAGTCGGTTTACGAGTGAAAGAGCACAAGTAACACTTGGAAACATTTAGATCTAATTTATTGAGTGTACAATAATTTTGAAAACTGATAAGATCATCTTGAAGGCGAAAAGCGTCATCAAGTTTATTAATTGGGAAAATAATTTTCATGTCGTCAGCGTAAAGAAGTATTTTAGAGTAAATGAAGCAGGAACAGATATCGTTTATAAAAATGGTAAAAAGCAATGGTCCTTATGAGGATCCTTGAGGGACTCCAGAAGGGATGCACATGAGCAATGAAGAGTAGCCACCTAGAACGACAGTTTGGCACCGATTGCGAACGTAAGATGAAAACCACCTGAATAGATTCCCCCTAATACCCATTCTTTGAAGCTTCTGAAGAAGAAGTAAGTGGTCGATGCGATCAAAACATTTAGAATAATCCGTATAAATAACGTCAACTTGAGAGGGTTCAGACATAAAACGTGTTAAAAACTCCGTACAGAGTAAAAGATTGGAAGTGGTTGACCTACCTCTCAAGAAACCATGTTGATGTATAGAAATGTTGTGTTTAAGTGCGGAGTACAGTTGAGCGAAAAAAATTTTTCTAGAACCTTAGCAAATAAACACAACTTCGATATTGGCCTGTAGTTTTCTACCTTATTTTTAGGACCTTTTTAATGTATGGGGGTGATGAAGGCGACCTTCCATATATTAGGGACAATGCCCTCCGCGAGGGAGCGGCGATATAGTAGTGAGAGGGGCAGAACTAAACTCATGGCACATTTTACTATAAAAATAGCTGGGATATGGTCAGGTCCCGCTGATTTAGTAAGGTCCAAGGACTTAAATAGTTTCAAAACATTATCCTCCAGCTCTTCAACCATACCAGTATCAGCAGAAGAAGCAAAGTCAGGCGGACAAGCTAGCGCAGTATGCATATTAGTCTGAGAGTTATTAAGGAAGGTAGAATGGAAATACTCACTGAAAAGGTTGCAAATCTCATCACCTTGGTCGGACGAGTTTATATGGTATTTTTTATATTTTTTTTTTAAATTATATCTTAAAAAATTAACACAAACAAAGTATTATACACTCAAAAGACCCTTATGGGTTTGTTCAGAGTGTATACAAACCTCCTTAGGTATAAATACATAACCTTACTCTGTAATACAGTATCCTCTTCACCGCTTAAAATAGGTAAATACATAAATAAGTTAGGTAATTTAGGTAGGAACTAGTTATGTTTGTCGTACAAAAAATTGTTGCATTCTGACTGAACCGATAAACTGGTTACCGGCCGGCATACGGCCATCAGTTGAGTCGAGTAATGCGCGCTAAACACGTGAATACAAGGCTGTTCATAAAAAATGTGACTTTTATTTTTTTAACTCTGTAAGTACTGTTTTATTTATATATATTTTATTTATATTTATATTAGGTAGATTTTATGACTTTTAAATATTCAAAATTTACAATACGACTTCTTTTAACTGGTATTGGCTTATTCATCTTCAGACTAACCATAGCTAAGTCGTGGTCAGTGAGTGAGCACTTGCAAACTATTCCTTTAGCAGGGCCATGCGACTTGATGAAGGTATGATCTAGGCAACGTTCGCCTCTCGTGGGATATGTTTGGATAGCCGGGAGCAACCCGTGCTCAGCCATTAAACATTGGTACATCGCACTATAAGTTTTATCTTTAGGTAGGTCTTTGTCGTTGTCAAGTTGTCAAGTATGTTTATATTTATGTCACCGGTTACGACTAATTTGGTAACAGATTTGTTATTTTCTAATAAAGAGTCTAGAGATTCGAGGAAGTTTTCTTTATTCATAAAGGAGGGGGAGCGGTAAATAGCTATTAAAGTGAGAGTATTTGCAATTTTTACCACCAAACAGTTTGCGTCGTTGAATGTTGGTTCAACAGCGGCACTCGACCAAGAGTTCCTAACATAGGTAATGACGCCTCCACATTTATTTATAAATTTAGTTGTATGTATGAAACATATCCATCAAGGCGAGTCGTCCCTTAACCAACCCTCTGTGAGAACAATGACGTCGAAAACCATTCCAATACGGTTCAGTGCAACTTGTAAATCCGCGAAATTCTGACTGATACTTCTTATATTACACGTTAGGATTTTAAAAGATGAGAGTTCAAATTTTTCCTTACAGTGTTCTAATTTATCTACGGAGTAGCATTTGATGGATAGAATTTCGTCAATTTCCGAGGGCATGTCAAACATACAAAAAAAAAGGTGTTTTTTTTTTTGATAAAGTATTTTTTTTACCACCGAATTGTGTGGTTCTTTTACCACGAGTAGGTTGTAGTACAGAAAATTCCATTGTTTAAAAGATATTCCCAATGTGTAGTAATATAAGTAGTAATTGCCAGTTATTGATGGTTTAGAGCAATAATTATGCCACCGTAAAAACTCTATATACAATAAGCAGATAAACATACCAGCCAGAAGGAGAAATTTGTTCCATGTTTCAGGTAAGATATGTAGTTTTGTGTTTTGTGAATTATCAATAAAGTTCTCAGGGTAACATGGAGCGCAAAAGTTAGAAGTTAGTGAGAGACTGTTTTTTTTGTATGAGTATAAGACTTAGATTATATACTAGAGGGTTTTTCTGTATGTATGTAAGGTGTAAGTCATTATAATCATTATAATGTGTTCTGTTTCTAGGAGATATGTATACAGGTTGAGAGTGCATGAAATAGTAACTCAGAGCAAGAACAAAATTATACGAGTAGGTACAAAATTTAGGAAAATTATAGGTACGCTTATATTTAAATGCTAGTCTAATGAGGTTAGTAATGCGTACTAAAGTTACTATACTTTTTAAGTACACTTTTACACCCTAAAAGGACTACACTCTCCAAATTTCAAGTCTCTACGACCAGCGGTTTAGGCTGTGCCTTGTAAAAACTAAAGTTTATTTATTTTTTTACAAAGAAAACCACCCCCTGCCAATTTTCAGGAAAATTTCAGGAATCGCTGAAATACATGTCTGTTAATTTTAATTGGGGAATGTTCATGTAAAATTTCATGGTTCTACTACTAACGGTTTCCGAAATACAGAGCATTTTCGTTTTACGTTAGAACCGCATTTTGAACCCCTTACCATGCGAATTTTCAAAATTTCTTTCTTAGTACTATCCTACGCATCAAGACAAACACACTCTCCAAATTTCAAGTCTCTACGACCAGCGGTGTAGGCTGTGCGTTGGACCTCGGTCAGTCAGTCAGGACATTGCCTTTTATATATGAGACTAGATGACCCGCGCGCGACTTCGTCCGCGCGTAGTTTGAAAACATCCCCGAAGCGGCGTGCAGACAACAACTTAAACATCAACAACCACCCTGTGAAACGACTTTTGAAACAACACCACACTCAAGTTTTTTAATTTAGGGGTCACATTTTACCCTTTATTTTCTGGAAATATTTGAATCTTAACAACGACACTGTGAAACGACCTTTGAAACGACACCGAACTCAAGTTTTTAAATTTAGGGGCCCATTTAACCTTGAGGTCCTGAAAATATTTGAATCTCAACAACGACACCGTGAAATGACCTTTGAAACGACAACATACTCAAGTTATTAAATTTAGGAGTCCCATTTTAACTTTGAGGTACTGAAAATATTTTGATCTCAATGACTACACTGTGAAAATAACTTTTAAATCGTCAAAATACGCTGAAAGCTGGCTAAAACGTAAAGTGTTTTTATTTACAAAGAAAACGTTCCAGTGCCTTTTTCAGCAAAATTTCACGTACTGCTGAAACATATTTTTGGGATTTTTTATATAAGGAATCTACCTGGAATTTTCAAGTATCTACTACCAACGGTTTCCGAAATACGAAGCATTTTAGTCCTACATTAAAAGCCGTTTTGGACCCCTTACAGGGTGAAATTTCCAAAAATCCTTCCTTAGTACACCCCTACACCCAAAAAGCAATACATCCTCCAAATTTCATGTATCTAGGTCCAGCGGTTTAAGCTGTGCGTTGCAAAACGCAAAATGTATACATTAAAAGCCCTTTTTGGACCCCTAAGGGAGCGAATTTTCCAAATTCCTTTTTAAGTACACCTTTACAGCCTAAAAGGACGACGCTCTCCAAATTTCAAGTCTCTACGACCAGGTGTTTAGGTTGTGCGTTGTAAAAACTAAAGATTTTTTATTTTTTTACAAAGAAAACGTTCCCATGCCGTTTTTCAGGAAAATTTCAGGCATCGCTGAAACAGGTATTTGTTAATTTTATTTGAGGAATCTCCTTGTAAAATTTCATGGTTCTACTACTAACGGTTTCCGAAATACAGAGCATTTTTGTTTTACGTTAGAACCCCATTTTGAACCCCTTACCATGCGAATTTTCAAAATTCCTTTCTTAGTACAACCCTACATATCGAGACGAACACACCCTCCAAATTTCAAGTCTCTACGACCAGCAGTTTAGGCTGTGCGTTGGACCTCGGTCGGTCAGTCAGTCAGTCAGTCAGTCAGGACATTGCCTTTTATATATTAGACTAGATGACCCGCGCGCGACTTCGTCCGCGCGTAGTTTGACAACATCTCCGGCGCAGCGTGCAGACAACAACTTAAACATCAACAACCACCCCATGAAACGACTTTAGAAACAACACCACACTCAAGTTTTTCAATTTAGGGGTCCCATTTAACCTTGAGGTCCTGAAAATATTTGAATCTCAACAACGACACCGTGAAATGACCTTTGAAACGACAACATACTCAAGTTTTTAAATTTAGGAGTCCCATTTTAACCTTGAGGTACTGAAAATATTTTAATCTTAAAAACGACACCGATAAACGACCTTTGAAACGACACCGTACTCAATTTTTTCAATTTAGCGGTCCCGTTTTAACCTTGAGGTCCGGAAAATATTTGAATCTCAACAACGACACCGTGAAACGACCTTTGAAACGACTACATACTCAAGTTAGTAAATTTAGGAGTCCATTTTAACCTTGTGGTACTGAAAATATTTTGATCTCAACAACGACACAGTGAAACGACCTTTGAAACGACACCATACTCAAGTTTTTCAATTTAGGGGTCCCATTTTAACCTTGAGGTCCTGAAAATATTTTGATTTCAACAACGACACCGTGAAACGACCTTTGAAACGACACCATACTCAAGTTTTTCAATTTAGGGGTCCCATTTGAACCTTGAGGTCCTGAAAATATTTTGATCTCAATGACTACACCGTGAAACTAACTTTTAAATCGTCAAAATACGCTCAAATCTTGCTAAAACGTAAAGTGTACCTATTTATTTCCAAACAAAACGTTCCCGTGGCTTTTTTCAGCAAAATTTCAGGTACTGCTGAAACATATTTTTGGGATTTTTTATATAAGGAATCTACCTGGAATTTTCAAGTATCTACTATCAACGGTTTCCGAAATACGAAGCATTATAGTTTATTATTAAAAGCCGATTTGGACCCCTTACAGGGTGAATTTTCCAAAATCCTTTCTTAGTACACCCCTACACCCAAAAATGAATACATCCTCCAAATTTCATGTATTTCCATTTTATGTCCAGCGGTTTAGGCTGTGTGCTGCAAAACGCAAAGTGTATACATTAAAAGCCCTTTATGGACCCCAAAGGGAGCGAATTTTCCAAATTCCTTTTTAAGTACACTTTTACATCCTAAAAGGACTACACTCTCCAAATTTCAAGTCTCTACGACCAGCGGTTTAGGCTGTGCGTTGTAAAAACTAAAGTTTTTTATTTTTTTTACAAAGAAAACGTTCCCCTGCCATTTTTCAGGAAAATTTCAGGAATCGCTGAAATACTTATTTGTTCATTTTATTTGAGGAATCTCCATGTAAAATTTCATGGTTCTACTACTAACGGTTTCCGAAATACAGAGCATATTTGTTTTACGTTGGAACCCCATTTTGAACCCCTTAGCAAGCGAATTTTCAAAATTCCTTTCTTAGTACAACCCTACGCATCGAGACGAACACACCCTCCAAATTTCAAGTCTCTACGTCCTGCGGTTTAGGCTGTGCGTTGGACCTCGTTCAGTCAGTCAGTCAGGACAAAGCCTTTTATATATTAGATTGTAGGTAATCGAAGAAGCAGTGGTATTAAGTATATTTTTATACTAGTTATATTATAACGTACAATTACAATATCACGGGATTCTCTAAAAAGTAAAAAACTTAACAACCTTATACCGCGGCGAGGGACTATCTTTACTATGGCCCGTTGGCTCAGAGCATTGCAGCCTCGGTACCGGAGTGCTTGATGCCCGTTGGAGACGGAAACGATTGCCATTCTGTGAAATTGTAATGTTATCAGTTAAATTATAATACAACACCACTAGGATCAAGAGCAGAAATCACAAATAACACCAGATTAGATTAACACCAGCAACATAATATGGCGGAGACTAGCATACAAAGTCTCGAGCACCGCCGTAAAGTCGCATGCCTTTCGCTCTTCTATATGTTACATTTCGGGGAATGTGCCCAGGAACTACATGATCTGATCCCTCCATCTCCTTTTCATCACGCGACAAGCAGGTACACGGCTCAGTAGGGGAGAGTTGGATATTACCGAGCCCCTAAGAGAAAATGCCAATGCCAAACTAAGCGTAGGTTAGGGTTATACAAATAAAAGATAAGTATAGCTTCGCAAAACATTTAAAATTAAACATTTTATTTTATTTTATTTATTTTGGTAAACCAACAGCGATTTATAAAATATTACTTTATGTTTAACATTAACAAAATTATGGCCAAAAAGGTCTACACAGCTTAAAATTAACAAAAGATTCTACTCAGTACGATATATCAAACAAAACTTACTAGTTGCTACAAACAAATTGATCACGATGATAACATAGAAATAAGATATTATTGAAAAACCAAAAAACTGTAAACGCGATATTATCAAACATAGGTACGTTAATATCGTGCCCATTACCTTTAAATTCGTGCCAGTTCGATAATACAGTGCTAATACAAATAACTCCAGTTTTAGTTACATATTGTATATTATATTTATTGTAATATAAATGTATACCTATTATTTATTATATAGTCTTCTAACAACATTCTATTTCAAAAAGTTATATCTTCAACAGTATCATAATTTAACCAGCCTCAATGTAAATCCTTACAAATAACTGCTTCTTACAAGTTTTTTTTACAAATATTTGTGTTAAGGCGCGATAGGTTCTCAAATGTTTCTCGAATTTTAAAGTTTTTGATAAGAATTTTCATAGTTTTCTATGAAGAAAAAATATATGATATTCTTGAGCTTTTTATCTAGTGAAATCAATAATTCAATACAATATTTGAATTACTTCACTCGATAAAAAAAAATAACAAAGATACCTCCTTTTTAAAATTGAAATGCTATTTTTCACTCACTTCTCTCACGTTTTAATTTTTGAAACATTTGTTTACATGTTAGTTATTATTTGAGTTAGTGAATTCATCAACAAAATTAAACAAAACTTTGAACGACATCATTATATATTTTTTTTATACATAAAAACACGGTATCAGAGCGTGCGCTCGCCTTCTTCGCCTCATACAAAAATGTTCGTTGAACCTATAGCGCCTTAATATAAACTTTATTTTTGGTAAAACTATTAAAAACCTAACAAAAACAACTTATTTGTAACTTCAGATCGAGTAATCAGTCTCAAAATTGCTTACAATTAAAATTCTTGGCAGCCGTTATTATTTTTCTGCCATTTACATATGGGTTTCATTACTTATGTCTTCATGTCATCGGAATCCCGCGACTTCTTCGTTTTCGGGGTTTTCCCGTTGTCCACGTTTTTCGGCATTGGATCTTTCATCCTATAAAGTCAATATAATTTTACTTAAGGTAGTAGTACTTTTTCATACATGATAATACCGCGCCCTTGGTACGGAATTATCAAACACTGTCTTTTTTTAATAATCCTTACACAATAAACATAAGGAAATAATATTGCTAAAACTACTTAACACATGCAATTTTAAGTAGGTATTTTTGCTTTCTAAATGCATATAATAAATGATGAAACATTTATAAGTAAAGGGCTCACCTCTTATGGAAGATAGTCTCAAAATAATAGTCGAAGTGCCGAACATTTTTAAATAATTGTGGCCTTTCTCTGGTGGCTCGGAACGGACTGACGATGCGCGCGGGGAGGGTCGTCTGCGTCGAGCTTCGATATTATTAGCACTATATGCACTCGCTATTCGTAGTTTTTAGGGTTCCGTAACCAAAAATTACGGAACCCTTATAGATTCGTCATGTCTGTCTGTCTGTTTGTCCGTGTATGTCATGGCCACTTTTTTCCGAAACTATAAAAGCTATAAGTAGGCTGTTGAAACTTGGTAAATAGATGTATTCTGTGAACCGCATTAAGAATTTCACACATAAATAGAAAAAAACCAGAAAATTTTTGGGGTTCCCCATACTTAGAACTGAAACCCAAAACTTTTTTTTCATCGAACCCATATTTTTTTTTTTTTTTTTTTTTAATAATTCTGGACAGTTCATACTTGTATGTGGATGTATATGGATAGGTCTTCAAAAATGATATTCAGGTTTCTAATATAATTTGTGATTAAACGAACTTACCCTGTAAGTGAAGTTCTATCATAATTATGCTCGGCTTGTCCGAAGAGACTAGATTTGACGCTTATATAATATACTTGTAGTTGCGCTAGCATTCACCATCCCTATTGCACTTATTTGAGACATACCTCTATTTTTTTTATTGTGTGGGTAGTCGCACCTTACTCTGTAGCTGAGTGTCCTCTGTTCGTCATTTAGTTTAGAGCTATTATGTAATATTTCACAATGGGCTGGGTACCAATAATCATTCCAAATGAATTTAATGTTAGAGGTGGGTTTGCGCTAGTCTCTTCGGACAAGCCGAGCATAATTATGATAGAACTTCACTTACAGGGTAAGTTCGTTTAATCACAAATTATACTCGGCTTGATCCGAAGAGACTAGATTTGACGCTTATATAATATACTTGTAGACTTTTAGAGCCTAGTTATTTGTGAAATATTATCCTTTACTTCTTTGAAGACTCTACATAGAATTTAATCTATATTTTTTGCCACTTAAGTTATTATTAAATAACTAAAATATTTAGGCCATACAATTAAGTAGTATATTATAACAAGAATATACTTTTTATTTTTATTGAATTAACTTTTTTCGGAAGAATTATTTATGATTGCATTGACAAATGAATCACCTACAATGGTACTCGTAATATCCAAAGGCTTATTATAAAACTTTAACAAAGTATTAGAGGTGGCGGTCCGGCCAGCGTTCTCCTGATCACGTCTATAGCTGACGCCGAGAGAGTGAGCTCGCGAGGCGGCGGCGCGGCGGCGGCGTGCCGCGTGCTGTGCGCACCGAACGCCGCCGCGCACCGGTACGCCGGCCGCTCTCGTGATGTGTGATTCTAATCCAATGACCTATAGTCTGACTGGAAACGCCACCGTGTGGTTGTTTTGCACTTGCAGTCTCACGCAGGGGTTCTGATTTTTAACAAACAGTATTGCAAAGTTTTTGTAGGGCATATAACTGGTTTTTCATTAAAAACTAGGAGAGCCGATTTTTGAATTTTTAATAATGTGACTGCATTGTTATGTTATGATGTTGTCTGATTGTTATGTAGACGCTGTAATGGATATATTATCAATCATAATTTATGAAAGAGTTTGCACACTAGGTGTGTGCGGTTACTAAGGGTACTTGAGTGACCAGTTAATTTAAATTCTGTATTCAGTTCTTTTCTAGATGTGAATCGCACAGAACCGATTGGAGTGGCATTTGAGGGAGGAGGCTTATTATACCCAGCAGTGGGCTGTTATTTAAGCAGCCAATGATGTTGATGATGATGCTGAAATTTTCAAGTTATATTTCTTCTAGGGGACGAATCATTCCAAAATAATTTAAAACTATGTCAGGATCCCATATTTGCGCATGGGTGGACATAAATTATATTCCTTTAAAGAAACGTTTGACTTGTCTGAACCTACATGGTTACCTACAAATATATATATATATATATAGCGGACCGACAAGTATTTAGATTTCCATATTGAGCTCCTTCACTGTACAATAACGTAAAAGGCTATAACGCCTGGTAAATAAGCGTTGTGTAAATCGATATTTTTAATTGAACAATAGACAAACCACTTTTTTATGTACATCATATTGCTTAATAGAGTTTAGCCATAGAGAGACAAGTATTGAGGCGAGTTTGTCGCCTGAGGAGCGATACTACGGAACTTGATAATACTGTGGCCACCACGGTAATTCAGGAGTGCATCTTGCGCGTGCTAGAATAAGAGCACCGAATTACATCTTAGTTTGGCTTAATAATGATAATCTCGGAACACACTAAACATTTAAAGATTGGATACCAGAGCTGGGTAGGCCACATTGGTACCACCATGATATGATAGGTACCCTTGGCATCATCAGTTATTATCTTTAAATAAATGAATAAATTTATATCAATAGAAGTAGAAAGGTTTCCAATCTACCGTAAATGCATTGACCGCAAAAGCCTCATGATCGAGGTGCCAGGAAATGTATTTAATGCATTATTTAGTTTACCTGCTAGACAAAACCTCTATGACAGTTTTTTTTTTTTTTTTTAATTCCTGAAAGGTGTTCAAAGACAACTCCCATACTATATCCGGATGAACTCGTCTAGATTTAAAATCAACCTCAAAGTTATCTACTTACCTAATGTAGGAGGCATAAATGTACAAATTACATTTCACACACTACTACAATAAAGCTTTAGTAACTTCGGTTAGGTGAGGGTACCACCCATGCAATTGTATTTTACCTAGGTTCATAAATAATAAATTATTTATGATTTATGCTGTTTATGTAAGAGATGGCAGTCGTGTTATCAATGCGCAATAATATTTGACAATTGCCTAAATCTCTTGTAAATACTTTGAAACAAAAGAATGTTGCTAGGATTTCTTAGATAGTATATGTACCTAGCGCGTCCCTGTGTACAGACCAAGCACCGCTGGCCCTTTCTTCAGCGCAAGCGACACCCCATACCGTGGTTGAGGCATCCGAAAAACAATTCTAAGTCATAGATGTCGTGTTTAATGTTATCGAGGTCGAAATTGCCTGTTTTCACCATTTCAGGTTGGGTTCAATAGATGTTGGAATCGTCAATTCTAATGTTTATTATAAGTATTTCATACTTATTATTTTTATTTTTTAGATACTTGATACGTTCAAACAATTTTGTATATAGCGTTCCATATTCTATTGCTAGATAGATACGCAAATACAATTAAACCAACGAACCGGGCGAACTCCCTTATTTTACATCTGTTTATAGAGATAAACCTTTAGGTATATTTATCTTTTAGTTCGACATACAATATCTGGAGGAAGACTGACTTGAAGGTTTTTCGAATCAATGTTATATCCAAGGAAGATACAAGATTTGCTTAGTACAACAATTTTATATTAGATATAATACCTACTGTACGGTGCAGTTTTGCAACTAGTTTTATGATTTTCTGAACACGTACGTTGAAGTACTAAGTACAAAAGTTAGGACGCTAAATCGGTGAAGATTACCTTCCCATTGAAAAAGTAAGTATTTTTTATAGACTGGATGAATTTTAACAAAATAGATATGCGTCTTTAAGATCGTGTATGAGCAATGAAACAAGCTTTAACGCTGTACGAAAGTCTTCAATTTTGAAGTGCTTTGACAAATTCATTGTTTTTTTTTTTAGATTTAGAACAAATCTCATTTTACCATTCGGTTTTGATGTTACCATCGTTCAATGGCCTCCATTAACAGTAATTCATTGTATTTAGGTACTTATTCGACATTAGTACTTATTCGTCACATCAAGCTGGAAAAACTGGCTTGGTAAAAGGAATCCAAAGCCCTCAATGAATGTCAAAATGACAGGATCAATAGTGATTAGATTCCATTGTTCATAGAACTGAGTTAGCCTACCAGCGTTAGGCTGCGTTTCCATTGACGCGGAGCGGAGCGGAGCGAAGCTTAGCGGTGCATGAATTGACCAATCACTATGCTCGAAATCTCTGCTGGCTGCTCGCTCGCCATAGTGATTGGTCAATTCATGCACCGCTAAGCTCCGCTCCGCCCAGCTCCGCGTCAATGGAAACGCAGCCTTATTTACGGGTGGCGGAGCGGGCTGCGAGGTGGCTGGGACGGCAGCGGCGCGGCGCGCGGTAGCGCGGCGGCGGCTAGCGGCGCTGCGGGCGGCTGGTTGCAGACGCTGGACACCGACTCTGCGACTGCCAGTAGGAGGTCGCGTGGGAGTTCCTCGCCGTCGGCAGTAGTCGTGCCTTCGACTTTGAGGTCGCTGCTTGCCTCCGAACCGGTGTCGGAGCCTTCCAGTTTTTTGACTACTGGGGTCCTAGTCTTGCTCGGAGGTGGCTTTGGTGCCGGAATCTTGAGCTTCTCGCTGGATTCTCGTAACAGCTTGGCCTAGGCTCGAAAGAGCGGAAGCCATTACAATCTGTTTTGATTCAATAGCATTGTCGCGCTTCATTACCATCTCTGCTTTAACTTTTGGGTTCAAGGCTGGCGCGGCAATATGTTTTGCTGGGTACTAAGCACATATTATCTAGAATTTATTTTCATTAATCCTGCTATTGCGACGTGTTCAAACCGTACGCGGAAACGTCCTTCTGGACCGCATTTCCTAATTTCTTCGTAAGTGTAGGGTCTACGCCAAAACTATCTAGAATTTCGGCATCTAATTCAGGTATGACGTCATTCGGCGTCTCAGAAATTGTAGAAGGGCCTGCCTCAATGGTTGGCGCAATCTGCTAAGCGCTGGTAGACGCTTGCTTGCAGCAGGTGCCGCAGATCGATCCGTTTCTGGTATGAAGGCGTTTTTTTTTTTTTTTTTTTTTCGAACTTTGTTCAGCAGGTGTAAGTACAACATCGGCAACAACAAGTTACAGTTGATTGCGGCTAAACATGACAGCAAAATAAGCAGGCAAGTCAGAGATATTGTAGTGATGAGATAGCCCATAAGCTAACCGCAACACCAATATCTTATGCTCATCGAATATTGCATGCTCATACCGTGAGGTGGAGCAGATGGTAGTGAAGAGATAGCCTCAGAAGCTATCCACAACACTATAATGTGGCACGAGACAGCCTCAAAAGCTGCCCACAATACCCAATGCAAATTTCAATGGCCTAGGTTATATTATATCACAATTAAGTAGGTTATTCTTGCACTATAGCAAATACCTTGTACTAACTTGCACGTTGCGACTGACGATCAGGTGATAAGTCAAGTGATGGCGCCGACGATGCAGACGGTGAGCTGGATAAGACACGTATACACGTAGTCGTTTCACTTCTGCGCCAGGTATTCTGCGACGATGAATTTCTTCTTCGAGAGTTTTTAACTTTTTACACAGTTTTTCGTAATTTGAATCTGCCCTTTTCCTTTTAGGCATCTTGATGAACTATTCACTTCGTGTTTTAACCAAAAAATATTTTTCTGATGAGATTTTGTGCGGAATGGTTGAGCACTAAATCGCGAATGACGAACAGAGGACACTCAGCTACAGAGTAAGGTGCGACTACCCACACAATAAAAAAAATAGAGGTATGTCTCAAATAAGTGCAATAGGGATGGTGAATGCTAGCGCAACTACAAGTATATTATATAAGCGTCAAATCTAGTCTCTTCGGATCAAGCCGAGTATAATTTTTTCCTAAACTGAATAGTTTGCGCGAGAGACACTTCCAAAGTGGTAAAATGTGTGTCCCCCCCCGTAACTTCTAAAATAAGAGAATCGTAAAACTAAAACAAAAATATGATGTACTTGTACTTGTACCATGTAAACTTCCAACGAAAGTTGGTTTGAATGAGATCTAGTAAGTAGTTTTTTTTATACGTCAAATCGTAATCCATCCAAGAACGTTTATATTATGTTACTTGCTGCTACGGAACCCTTCATGGGCTAGTCCGGCTCGCACTTGGCCGCTTTTTGATATATGCAGGGGCTGATATATCCAACTCTATCCTTACCTCATCAGTATACCCGCAATTCGCACTAAGCGTTTCGGTTCCACCTTTGTTATGCAAACAGCTAAGGAATGGAACAAGTTGCCGTCGTCTGTCTTTCCTGAAAACCATAATAATGGGTCTCTGTAAGGCAAGGTGCTTTCTAGACCTTCGTGCTCCAACGTCGACTGTATCGTCACTTACCAACAGGTGAGATCGATGTCAAACGAGGGCCTATATTATTATTATTTTTTTAAAGTACCTTGCGTGTAGTTTTCATATAAAAAGCCTGTTTTATGAACAAGGAATATAACTGCCTACTCTTTTATAAAACGAGAAGCCAAATCCCTGACAACAAACTTAGGATAAGTTGGCGCCGGAATGGTGAACAATGAAGGAATGGGTTTTTCCATCCTAGGTGCTAGGTCCTTATACAAATACCTAATAATACTACCATCCTAGGTCCTTATACCTATGTACCTACTTTACCATACAGTGTTAGAAAAACCATGATTTTCGGATTTTGAAGATAGTAAAAAACTAAGCGCGGGTAGCGCCGCTATCTTCGCGGATAGCGTCATCATTTCCTATGTTACTCCGACGGTTGAAGGAACCTTTTGTCTTTTAATTTCCAGTATAGAGCCGAGCGTGGTACGCACTGGCGTGGTCGACCTCGGCGGCAACACATGGGACGAGGAGAATGACGTCGGCATCGCGGAGATCATCAAACATCTTGACCATACGCGCGCTTTGAACTACCACGACATTGCGCTTTTAAGGTAACAAACAACATCATTTTAATGCATTTATTCAGTTTTCTTTTTTTATAAATTTTCATAACATCATAACTAAGTTATAAATATTAGTTGTGCGGTGTGATTCGCGATTGTGCGGCTGCCGTGAGTGCGTCAGCTTAGAGCAGGCATACACAATACCTACCTAATAGGTACCTACTTCTAGTCATCTTACCAAAATACAGATGGCTGAAGTAGGTAAACGGCTCATCTACGAGTACCACCATTTTCAAAAAGAAACGTCGTATATTTTTTTTTATAAATAAAATAAATGAAAAATGCAATAGTTAATAGTCAATATATATACCACACATTACATAACACCCTGAACAAATTTCTACAGATGGTAAAAGTATTTGTTCCGAGACGGGAATCGAACCCGCAACCTCCTGCGTTGCAGGCGAACCTTCACCCACCGCGCCACAGAGGGTGTCAAGTTGTAATTTAAATTTCTAGTGTTTTTAGTCATTTATCGTGTGATTTTGTTGGCATTTTAACCGATGTGGCCTAGTTAGGAGCACAAATGTAAATTCCATTGCATGCATTGCGTGTCTTTAACCGGTGCGGCTTAGTTAGGAGCACAAGTGTAAATACCATTGCATGCACTGCGTGTCTTTAACCGGTGTGGCTTAGTTAGGAGCACAAGTGTAAATACCATTGCATGCACTGCGTGTCTTTAACCGGTGTGGCTTAGTTAGGAGCACAAGTGTAAATACCATTGCATGCATTGCGTGTCTTTAACCGGTGTGGCCTAGTTAGGAGCACAAATGTAAATTCCATTGCATGCATTGCGTGTCTTTAACCGGTGTGGCTTAGTTAGGAGCACAAGTGTAAATACCATTGCATGCACTGCGTGTCTTTAACCGGTGTGGCTTAGTTAGGAGCACAAATGTAAATACCATTGCATGCATTGCGTGTCTTTAACCGGTGTGGCTTAGTTAGGAGCACAAGTGTAAATACCAATGCATGCATTGCGTGTCTTTAACCGGTGTGGCTTAGTTAGGAGCACAAATGTAAATACCATTGCATGCATTGCGTGTCTTTAACCGGCGTGGCTTAGTTAGGAGCACAAATGTAAATACCATTGCATGCATTGCGTGTCTTTAACCGGTGTGGCCTAGTTAGGAGCACAAATGTAAATACCATAGCATGCATTGCGTGTCTTTAACCGGTGTGGCTTAGTTAGGAGCACAAGTGTAAATACCATTGCATGCATTGCGTGTATTTAACTGGTATGGCTTAGTTAGGAGCACAAGTGTAAATACCATTGCATGCATTGCGTGTCTTTAACCGGTGTGGCTTAGTTAGGAGCACAAGTCTAAATACCATTGCATGCATTGCGTGTCTTTAACCGGTGTGGCTTAGTTAGGAGCACAAGTGTAAATACCATTGCATGCATTGCGTGTCTTTAACCGGTGTGGCTTAGTTAGGAGCACAAGTGTAAATACCATTGCATGCATTGCGTGTCTTTAACTGGTATGGCTTAGTTAGGAGCACAAATGTAAATACCATTGCATGCATTGCGTGTCTTTAACCGGTGTGGCTTAGTTAGGAGCACAAGTGTAAATACCATTGCATGCATTGCGTGTATTTAACCGGTGTGGCTTAGTTAGGAGCACAAATGTAAATACCATTGCATGCATTGCGTGTCTTTAACCGGTGTGGCCTAGTTAGGAGCACAAATGTAAATTCCATTGCATGCATTGCGTGTCTTTAACCGGTGTGGCTTAGTTAGGAGCACAAGTGTAAAAACCATTGCATGCATTGCGTGTCTTTAACCGGTGTGGCTTAGTTAGGAGCACAAGTGTAAATACCATTGCATGCATTGCGTGTCTTTAACCGGTGTGGCTTAGTTAGGAGCACAAGTGTAAATACCATTGCATGCATTGCGTGTCTTTAACTAGTATGGCTTAGTTAGGAGCACAAATGTAAATACCATTGCATGCATTGCGTGTCTTTAACCGGTGTGGCTTAGTTAGGAGCACAAGTGTAAATACCATTGCATGCATTGCGTGTCTTTAACCGGTGTGGCTTAGTTAGGAGCACAAATGTAAATACCATTGCATGCATTGCGTGTCTTTAACCGGTGTGGCTTAGTTAGGAGCACAAGTGTAAATACCATTGCATGCATTGCGTGTCTTTAACCGGTGTGGCTTAGTTAGGAGCACAAGTGTAAAAACCATTGCATGCATTGCGTGTCTTTAACCGGTGTGGCTTAGTTAGGAGCACAAGTGTAAATACCATTGCATGCATTGCGTGTCTTTAACTGGTATGGCTTAGTTAGGAGCACAAATGTAAATACCATTGCATGCATTGCGTGTCTTTAACCGGTGTGGCCTAGTTAGGAGCACAAGTGTAAATACCATTGCATGCATTGCGTGTCTTTAACCGGTGTGGCTTAGTTAGGAGCACAAGTATAAATGCATTGCGTGTCTTTTCTATCGAGTGGAATGGGACTGTAATGGAGGGATTTGTCATAATCACCACGCTTGTCAGGCGGATAGTTTACCCAAGTATTTGTGTGAAGTACTCAGGTGGATGTTGTTGCCCATTCCCTGTTGTAATCCGTTAGTACGACTTTTACCTACTACATCAATAGGAGACGGCAGGGTTTCTACTTGGCCGTTTTACCACAGCCACGATTCTCGTTGTAGGCACGAACTGTATCTTAGTGAGCTCGCGAGTGATATCAATAACATAGATTATTTTAATGAATTTCAGACTGAACAAATCCCTCACGTTCTCGCATAAACTGAACGCGGCGTGTCTCGAGACTAGCGAGGCGGACCCCACCACGCCACTCTTCATCACTGGATGGGGGAAAATCAGTAATATCAGTAAGTTTATAACGCGAACTGCTAAGGAGAGGAACACACTACCGTCGTCAATTTTACCTGAAAAGTATAAGCTAGGTGTCTTCAAGGCTAGAGTGAATCCCAGTCGTTTTAGTTTGAAAGAAAGACTAAGAACCAAGATAACTCCTGCAGTCTGCTGCTTGCCTGGTATACTGATGATTTCCGGATACCTAACTCATGAATACCGGATAGCGGTCACCCCCTTTTCACCGGTACCTCAGATATTTATTTTGAAAGCAATCGCTTCACTTACAAAAGAGATCAAAATGGCGGCCACTATTTTAATTGACTAAATAATTGGCTAGTTATTGTTTGTGAATTGTCCAGCATTATTTATTTATTTGTATCCGTTTCAGATTACAGTGTGGACATCACGACGTTGCAGCAGGCTTCAGTGAGCGTAGTGCCGATCGGGAAGTGCGGTCAATCTTATACCAGGTGGCGCAAACTGCCGCGGGGCATCGTCGACAACCAGCTGTGTGCCGGCGAGGGCACGACGGACACTTGCCAAGTCAGTACAATACTCGCCAGATATCTTATACCGGGTGGCGCAAACTGCTCGTTGACAACCAGTTGTGCGCCGGCGAGGGCACGACGGACACTTGCCAAGTCAGTACAATACTCGCCAGATATCTTATACTGGGTGGCGCAAACTGCTCGTTGACAACCAGCTGTGCGCCGGCCACCCTGAGGGCACGACGGACACTGGCCAAGTCAGTACAATACTCGCCAGATATCTTATACCGGGTGGCGCAAACTGCCGCGGGGCATCGTCGACAACCAGCTGTGTGCCGGCGATGGCTCGACGGACACTTGCCAAGTCAGTACAATACTCGCCAGATATCTTATACCGGGTGGCGCAAACTGCCGCGGAGCATCGTCGACAACCAGCTGTGTGCCGGCGATGGCACGACGGACACTTGCCAAGTCAGTACAATACTCGCCAGATATCTTATACCGGATGGCGCAAACTGCCGCGGGGCATCGTCGACAACCAGCTGTGCGCCGGTGAGGGCACGACTGACACTTGCCAAGTCAGTACAATACTCGCCAGATATCTTATACCGGATGCCGCAAACTGCCGCAGGGTATCGTCGACAACCAGCTGTGCGCCGGCTACCGTGATGGCACGACGGACACTTGCCAAGTCAGTACAATACTCACCAGATATCTTATACCGGGTGGCGCAAACTGCCGCGGGGCATCATCGACAACCAGCTGTGCGCCGGCGATGGCACGACGGATACTTGCCAAGTCAGTACAATACTCGCCAGATATCTTATACCGGGTGGCGCAAACTTCCGCGGGGCATCGTCGACAACCAGCTGTGCGCCGGCGATGGCACGACGGACACTTGCCAAGTCAGTACAATACTAGCCAGATATCTTATACCGGGTGGCGGAAACTGCCGCGGGGCATCGTTGACAACCAGCTGTGCGCCGGCCACCCTGAGGGCACGACGGACACTTGCCAAGTCAGTACAATACTCGCCAGATATCTTATACCGGGTGGCGCAAACTGCCGCGGGGCATCGTCGACAACCAGATGTGCGCCGGCGATGGCACGACGGACACTGGCCAAGTCAGTACAATAATCGCCAGATATCTTATACCGGGTGGCGCAAACTTCCGCGGGGCATCGTCGACAACCAGCTGTGCGCCGGCGATGGCACGACGGACACTTGCCAAGTCAGTACAATACTAGCCAGATATCTTTTACCGGGTGGCGCAAACTGCCGCGGGGCATCGTTGACAACCAGCTGTGCGCCGGCCACCCTGAGGGCACAACGGACACTTGCCAAGTCACTACATTACTCGCCAGATATCTTATAACGGGTGGCGCAAACTGCCGCGGGGCATCGTCGACAACCAGCTGTGCGCCGGCGAGCGATGGCACGACGGACACTGGCCAAGTCAGTACAAAACTCGCCAGATATCTTATACTGGGTGGCGCAAACTTCCGCGGGGCATCGTCGACAACCAGCTGTGCGCCGGCGATGGCACGACGGACACTTGCCAAGTCAGTACAATACTCGCCAGATATCTTATACCGGGTGGAGCAAACTGCCGCGGGGCATCGTCGACAACCAGCTGTGCGCCGGCCACCCTGGAGACACGACGGACACTTGCCAAGTCAGTACAATACTCGCCAGATATCTTATACCGGGTGGCGCAAATTGCCGCGGGGCATCTGGCCTGAGGGCACGACGGATACTTGCCACGTCAGTACAATACTAGCCAGCTATCTTTACGGCTTTCAATATATTGAATAATCATCAATCAACCCCATAAATATCAAAGATACGATGTTTTTATGATTGTTACTCAATCACACCGAAACGGCTGAACCAACTTCAAAGTGATAGGTACACAGATAGATAGATAGATTGAGATCGATACCTAGGTTGAGCTAAAGGCTATTTTTCCTGGCTGAACGCGAGCAAAGCAACTGTAACTGGGCCGAGTCTGTAAATTAAATATTTTTCGAAAATTCTTATTGAGGTATACTCCGTTTTCGCCAGATGGAAACTTGTAAAAATTACTGTTAATGTAGTTGCTTGAATACCATCGACACCCGTAAATGGTACCTACCAGTATAATCGTCATCGCAATTGTTGCTGCAAAGTTAGTATGACTAGTGGTGACAGTGGCTGTTTCATTTTCCAGGGTGATTCCGGCGGTCCTTTACAATTGAGCATCAGCGAAATCGTAAGCGTGTACAAAGTAGTGGGTATAACTTCGTTCGGCAGCAGCTGCGGCTCTAAAGCACCTGGCGTGTACACGCGTGTCGCCAAGTACGTCGACTGGATCGAGAGCATCGTGTGGCCGCAGTAACCACTCTACCACTCTACGTACAACACCTGCGGCTCGTATGTGCCCGCCGTGTACACGCGCGTCGCCAAGTACGTCGAATGGATCGAGAGCGTCGTGTGGCCGCAGTAACCACTCTACCACTCTATACGTACAACACCTGCGGCTCGTATGTGCCCGGCGTGTACACGCGCGTTGCCAAGTACGTCGACTGGATCGAGAGCGTCGTGTGGCCGCAGTAACCACTCTACCACTCTACGTACAACACCTGCGGCTCGTATGTGCCCGGCGTGTACACGCGGTTTATTCCATCCAGTCCTACCAGTAGTTCGATAGTCGAACTGTTTGGATGTTTTTTTTCCAAATTGTTATACTGACGGATCGAACTATTTGGAAACAAGGATTTTATTCCAAATAGATTTACTATGATTATAATGGTACAGTCAGAAATGCTACTTCAAATGCATTTGTATCTTGAGAGGAAATTGTCCTTTTTGTTATGATATAATAAATCCTTTCTCGATATATCCTCTTTGAAGGATCACTTAAAACAAATTATGAAGTATACTTATAATATACTTGTCACTCATTTTATTTGTCATGTAAATTAATGATGGGTTGAAATCTGCCATTTTTGAAAGAAACGTCGTCATTTTTATTTTATTACATTTTAATGTGTTTTTTCGAGTTATTTCGTGTAATTTTAGTGGCATTTTAACCGGTGTAACTTGGATAAATGGCACATGTGTGATGTAGTGAAATTTGAGTGTATTGCGAGTCTTTTCGAAATGGTGGATTTTTTCCTGTAAAAACTCAGTTTTTCTGCCACAATTTAAACTGGGTTAGGACTAGACGGAGACTCTTGACGACTTGACTATAAAACTATAATAATTATATCACTTGACATTGGCTAAATTGTAGCAAATAATGCACAGAAGCCATTACCTAAGATAGAAGAATAAATTAATGATTTGTGTTGAGGTGAATAAGTAATACGTAATACATGGAAGAAAATGATTAAGAATCGAGTGTTGTGTTTTTAAAGAGAGGAAGGGGTACGGTGCTGCTATATGCAGGACACCAATATTACAAAAACAAAACATATGAAAATAGAACAGCTATCTGGAAATGTGCTTCAAGCAAAATTAGCAGATGCGTTGGTTCAGTTACACTGTAGGTAAAATCTTACTAATATTATAATAAGCGGGAAAGGTTTACAGATGTTTTGATGTTTTAATGTTTAAAAAATATATTTGCTACTACGTAAATCTATGACTGTACTTCGGAGTTAGTAAATCTATTTGGAATAAAATCCATGTTTCCAAATAGTTCGATCCGTCAGTATAACAATTTGGAAAAAAAACATCCAAACAGTTCGACTATCGAACTACTGGTAGGACTGGATTGAATAAACGGTACACGCGCGTCGCCAAGTGCGTCGACTGGATCGAGAGCGTCGTGTGGCCGCAGTAACCACTCTACGTACAACACCTGCGGCTCGTATGTGCCCGGCGTGTACACGCGCGTCGCCAAGTACGTCGACTGGATCGAGAGCGTCGTGTGGCCGCAGTAACCACTCTCCCACTCTACGTACAACACCTGCGGCTCGTATGTGCCCAGCGTGTACACGCGCGTCGCCAAGTACGTCGACTGGATCGAGAGCGTCGTGTGGCCCCAGTAACCACTCTACCACTCTATACGTACAACACCTGCGGCTATGTGCCCGGCGTGTACACGCGCGTCGCCAAGTACGTCGACTGGATCGAGAGCGTCGTGTGGCCGCAGTAACCACTCTACGTACAACACCTGCGGCTCGTATGTGCCCGGCGTGTACACGCGCGTCGCCAAGTACGTCGACTGGATCGAGAGCGTCGTGTGGCCGCAGTAACCACTCTCCCACTCTACGTACAACACCTGCGGCTCGTATGTGCCCAGCGTGTACACGCGCGTCGCCAAGTACGTCGACTGGATCGAGAGCGTCGTGTGGCCCCAGTAACCACTCTACCACTCTATACGTACAACACCTGCGGCTATGTGCCCGGCGTGTACACGCGCGTCGCCAAGTACGTCGACTGGATCGAGAGCGTCGTGTGGCCGCAGTAACTAGCTCCTGCACAAGAGTACCTACCGCCCTGCTCTGCAGAGTTATCTGGGCCGTCCTGAGGTCGGAGTCCGAGGCGCATGCAAGCCAGATAGAAGTGACATAAGGCGAGGACGAGGCGAAGAGGCGCTCCTTTATTATTTTCTTACTAATTGTAGGTTAGTACCTACAGAAGCGTCGCGATGCAAAACATACAGGGGAGACGGAGCGCGGGCACAACGCTTCGTCATCTATTTCGCGCCCTATTCTTAAACATACGCAGACAGAAGGGGGGCGCTGCTGTAAATGATTGTATATGAAAATCTAAGCTTATTTATTGATAAACCTATGAAAGAATAAGTAAACTTGCTTGAGGCATTTGGAAGCATGTAAGAACTATTATGTTAACCATGTGAAAGCAAAAATATATTGAGTATTGAGTATTGAGTATTGAAGCACTAGGATGTTTTAGGACTTTTTTGAGTAAATTATAGGAAACTTTGGTTTTTTTCCTGTCTAAAGTAACAATAACGGATTTTTTGACTACCTATTGTATATTTTTTTAAGTAAGTTGGTTATTTAGGCTTTGAACGTGGTCTATTTTGCAGTTTGGGGCTGGTATCGCCTTAACTGTAACAGAAACGTCTCCGCCCCGCGACGTCTCTTCTGTATACCTAGTAGGTATAGTTATTTAAAGTCACGTCCGCACCTCGACCGCATTTCCAACGCGCCCCTGCCAGGACGCGTCTCGGGTCACGTCTGTTCTATCTGGACAAATTTTTAGCGTAAGTAACACGGATTTTTGTATGGAAATTGAGGTTATCAAATTGTCCGATAGGGCCGCTCATCAGAGTATCCATACAAAATTCGTGTTAACTACAATATTTGTCCGAAAAGCATCGAAAAGCATCGAAAATAACATCGAAATTCTAGTTCATATTTGTAAACGTCAACGTTGTAGTTTCGCAAACGGATCCTTGAATAGAAATTATCTCACACCCAACGATATATTAAATTACATAACATGATAACTTGAGACTTGATAACATGTCTCTGCTCATACCTTTCATTTTTTTAAACTACATATCCAACGACTAACGACACCCGTCAACATAGGATAAACAAGAAAAATAAAACCCCATTATAAAAATATTGTTTTGAGATTTTATTTTACAACTTTGTCGGTGTGATTAATATGTAGGTATTTTTTTGCCAAATTACGGCTTTCTAGCACTAACGAAAAAGTCTCTGAGTTAAGCCGCGGACAGACAGACGAACGGACATGGCGAAACTATAAGTCATAAGTCATAAGTCATAAATTTTTATTGCTTCATGTGGTGTACAAGATGGACTAGGTAATTCTTAGTTCTCAACATGAACCCTGTAAGGGCACTACAATAATTTATAAATAGGTACATATTTATAACTATCTTAAAAGCTAAAACAAAGGTAATATTCCATAAGGTCTATTCCTTTTTATCAAAAAATTCTTTTACGCTGTAGAAACTATTGGAAATTAGGAATATTTTTAACTGTCTATAGAATACTGAGTCTTTTTTAATTTGTGATAAATGAAATGGTAAGTTATTAAATATTTTTATTGACATGTGGTGCGCACCTGATCTAACAATTTGCAATTTGGTGTATGGTAGAGCTAGTCTATTTCTATTTCTTAGATTATGAGGTTGCAAGTAGTGGTCTTTAGCTTGGGTAAATAAGTGTTTGTGTGTTCCTACAAGTTTACATATTTCAAATATGTAAATTGAAGTTAATGTTAAGATTTTAAGTTTAGTAAAGTAAGTCCTACAGCTCTCCATTTCTGTTATATTGACAAGTATTCTGATGCATCTTTTCTGCAAAACAAACAATTGATTTGCATCTACGCTGTTACCCCACAGTATAACACCGTAACTCAACCAGGCATGTGCATATGCAAAGTAAGCACTGGTTGCTGTTTTGGTTTTTTCTATTAGGGTTCCTTGTCTTGTTGGCTACGAAACCCAAAAAAAGGGATGGCCTAGCTAGCGAGAACATCGTGAAAATTCTCTATGAGCGGGAACATCGGGAAAATTCTCTATGAGCGGGAACATCGAGAAAATTATCTTTGAGCGGGAACATCGAGAAAATTCTCTATGAGCGGGAACATCGTGAAAATTCTCTTTGAGCGGGAACATCGGGAAAATTCTCTTTGAGCGGGAACATCGAGAAAATTCTCTATGAGCGGGAACATCGTGAAAATTCTCTTTGAGCGGGAACATCGGGAAAATTCTCTTTGAGCGGGAACATCGGGAAAATTCTCTATGAGCGGGAACATCGGGAAAATTCTCTATGAGCGGGAACATCGAGAAAATTCTGTCTACAAGCCCTGAAGTTAGCCGCTCAGCTGCGCATTATATTTTAGGACCAAATTTGTCTGCGCATCGAAACGCCTAACTTCAGGGCAGCCTAAATAAATATGTACCTACTAATAAAGTAACATACTTAATACTTTTTCATAAATGCTAATGAATAATCCAGTTGTTTTTCTTCAAACTCTACATTAAAATGTTGCAATTGTTGTTAATTTTTTGTAAAACAGGTTTTATGTGGTGTATGTCTTCGACCAAAGTAAAATAAATGGACTGGCCTTACCCATACAAAACGTCCGTGAAAAATAAGACAATTCGGATTTAGGGTACGGTCAACAAATAAACTATCTAACTATCTATCTATCTATCTATCTATCCAGCCACTGCTGAGTAAAGGCCTCTTCTCTATAGCGCCACTCCTGGCGGTCTTGTAAATAAACTAGGTGAAATTAAATTATTGAACTTTTAAAAACTGTATTTTTTTAATAGGTACTTAATACTTTAACAGATGCAATGTGTTTTCTAAAGTTATTTCAGTAGGTTTATAGTACAAAAAATCGCCGAAAAAATGCAATTATTGAATGAAACTTTTACAAAAATACATGGTTCCCTTCTGTTTTATGTAGTTACGTATCTATTTTTCAGCTCTCAAACATACACAATATAAATCAATAGAAAAGCAAGTCCACCTAAGGTCTTCAGCTCAATCAATTTGTGAAAAATATATTTTTCATCACTCAATAAACTAAGAAAATATCATAAAAATCGTACGGAAACATAAATGTATAAAAATTCCAGTATTTAAGAAACTGCAGAGTGCAGTTTTAAGAATTTTGCACAATAAGTTTTTTTATACAACTTGGAATGACAGATCAAGAAGATGGGCCCACCTGATGTTAAGTGGTACCCTCTGCCTATGAACAGTGCATTACCTCAGGTCACGTCCACCTAGGACGCGCCCTATGTGGCATTCCACTGCGCCCGCCACCCTGAAACATAAAGATGAAAAATCCCATGTGGCCGTAATTTCATCGGCACCCTTACCCTTCAAACCGGAACACAGCAATGCGAGCACTACTGCTTTGCGGCAGAAACAGGTATGGTGGTAGTACTTCCCCGGACGAACTCTTTCACAAAAAAGCTCTACTACTACTAACCGTTTTTTGGCGTATAAAATTCATTGTGATCAGAGCAAATACGGGAAAATGTATTCCACTTCCAAAAGTCGTCTGTTCTTGCTCGTCTTATGACTTCTATCCATTTTTGTTTACCTTAGATTTCTTTTGGAAAGCTATAAGGTTAATTAACATGCCATTACATATTATATGCAATTACCTAAAGCGACGTGCTTAGCAATGTTTTGACGTAAATAATGCAAATTACAATTCTAAATCAATACGATAACCCTTAGGCATCAGATTTTTTTGCAGTCTGTACCGGACCATCCGTCATGCGTGAAGTCTTATCAAATATTTCGTCGCTGTAGTTGGAAAACTAAATAACTAATAACAACAACAAAACCAAAATCGCGAGAAAAACGCGATTTACTGTTTTATTGCGTCAAAAATGGCAATAACTTTTTTATCGTAACTAATTTTGCAGTCCGTGTTTTGTTATGTTATAGGTACTGTATCTATTTTTGAATTTAATGATAATACATTTTAGTTCTTCTTTTAGTTTTAATTTTCCAAGAGAAAAAAATAAAAAAACGACTATGTATTTTTCCCTCGCCAAAGTTTTGAATAATTGATGCAGTTATTTATTTTTGCAAGTCAATTGTTTAGTTTTCCTTCGTCAATGATCTCCACTGAGGTTCAAAAAGCTAATGATAAGTGCCATTATTTAATTTTCCCATAATAGTGAAATCATGAAATGATCTTCTATTATTTACTTATTTGAGTATGACAATCCTATCCATGGGTATAGATTTAAATAATATTAAAATACATTTTAAAATAAAACCAACTTATAATAAATAAATAAATAAATAAATATTTCTGGACATTTCACACAACATTATCTAGCCCCAAGCTAAGCAGAGCTTGTGTTATGGGTACTAGACAACTGATACACTTAATACAATATTAACATAGATAGATATTTTTTATTATATATAGAAAATACCCAGAACACCCTGAACAAATATCTGCGGATCGCACAAGTATTTGTTCCGAGGCGGGAATCGAACCCGCAACCTCCTGCGTCGCAGGCGAACGTTCGCCCGCCGCGCCACAGAGGTCGTCTTCATAATCATTTCTTTTTATCAAGACTGAATATTGGAAAACTACTGAAACACCTACATTATTTTAGCAGACTTATAAATTCAAAGTAAGTGACATAACAAACTTATCATACGACTAATGCTTATAAAATCAACAAAATGAAATCAATTTGTGGAACACAATAATTCTAAGTATCAAAAAGAAAAAGGTATGTCGACTAAAATTAAAACTATCTACGAGTATAAACTTGTGTCTGTTAACTTTCATTCAGAGTGGGGAACATTGAGATACTGTCCTGGGGCGTAGTCCTCCTTGTCGCTCGTCCTTTAGAACAAGACGTGTCCATCGACATGTATGGGCCATTATAACGATGCAATAAAGTCGATTTCGCAAAATGTGTTAGTTATGTAGTTTTCCTACTACACGACGATTTATAAGTTTTTTATCAATTGATGAAAATTATATTACAAAACCTTTACTTACGAATGAAATGCGATGCCTGAAGCTTTATTTGTATTTCTTGTGTTGTTTGCACTTGCAGAAAAGCACAGGAAGGCATTGTATCACCAAGGTATCTAATTTTGGTATTTTTCAGCATAGCTGTCACTCGTTGCCGTGACAAAGACTGACTAAAGCGAAGTGTACTAGCTAGGTCTGTTTAGAAGCTTCAAAACTATCGTTCCCTAAGGCCCGTCCATTCATTTTATTTACGTCGATGGTGTTAATACTCCAGGGCCCCAGGTGAATTAAGTCTTTCAAGTAAGTTAAGAGCATTTATATCACCCAGGTGTATTAAGTAGGTACACAAATAGTGTACTTAAGGTGGATGCGCACGCTTGAGGCGCGAAATTCAAATTTTTTGGTGTTTTTTGCCCATTACAGCTCAGCAACACGTCTTCAGCTAGCGAAAGTTGAGTTCGCGAGAACTAGGAGACTTAACACACATGATTGAATTGATAGTATCTCATAAATATTATCAGTTTAGCTATGATACCCCTAAACACATTTTTACAGTGTTTTTTTTTGTTTAGGGGTATCGTAGCTAAACTGATGATATTTATGAGATACCATCAATTAAAACATGAGTGTTAAGTCTCCTATGTGTCGCGAACTCAACTTTCGCTATCTGAAGAAGTGTTGATGAGCTGTAATAGGCAAAAAACACCAAAAAATTTGAATCTCGCGCCGCAAACGTGAGCATTCACCTTAATACATCTGGGTGATTTACGCCAGCTGAATCAAGTCAACCGAAACTTTTTTACAGTCACCTTATGATTTATGTCGGCAGGCAGTTACCTACTTTTTCCCGACTTTAGTCAGGAAGGGTAATTGTTTCAAAACGTGCGTGTCTGTTTTTATAAGATCACCATCACATAGGGCCGTATTTACGTAGTAACTATTAAGTAATCTGTGGCCGTATGCCAGAACTATCATCTTCATCAGCAGCCCTTTAGATGTCCACTGCTGGACGAGGCCTCCCCCATAGTATGCAATGGGGGGATTTGCTATAATCACCACGCTTAGCAGGCGGATAGATAATCGCAGTATTGGTTTTAAGTACTCAGATGGATGCTGCTGCCCACCCCCTGGTGTAATCCCTAGTCGGCTTTTACGACATCCACGAATGAGAATGGGGCTTAAAAAAATATTTCAGCACAGTAGTGTTAGAAGAATGTCTTCTAATTTCATTCGTTCATTCGTTGTTTTTTTCATTTCTTTTAGTTTTTATTGATTCTGTGTGCAGTTTCGGTCAAAATAAATTTTATTTCTTTCTTTCTTTCTTTCTAATAATTGAGTATGACATTTTTTTTTTTTTTTATTGTACCTTTTCTACTTCAGCACGATTCTGCCTTATCCCGAATCTGCCGAATACTACGTGAAGGATTCTCTTTTCCTGTTATATACAGCGCTGTCTCAATGATCCTATGATACTTATCATTACAAAGTGGTGATGCGCTTCTCGATTCACGCCTGAGCGTCCTGGACAGACGCGTTCAGCCCAAGTATAGTCAGATTAGGTTAGCTGTCTAATTTTCTGCCCGTCTTCTGAAATGACATGCTGGGAGAAACCATACACACCGCTGCTAAACTACGTTTAGAGACGAGGAGGTAGGTAGAACCTTTAAACAAAAGTTATCTAATGTATGTGAAGTAAGCATTTAATACTTATCAGATAACAAATTATTCAATGTCGTATAATAACTTATTTAAGAACAATTAATAATGTGATATAATTAACTAATTCTAAGTACCTATTTCAATTAATTTAATAAAAAGTAAGTCGCTAGTTGGGCTTCTTATTCCTATGTGCGGAGTACGAGTTTATTTTACTTACTTATTCGGAGATGTCAACGCATCCCTGAGCCACAGATAAAGTAATACTATACTAGTACAGATACCTCATGCCATACAACAAAACGTGACCGCCATAACTCGGGCTATTCTGCGGGCTATTTTGGTTGCCTTACCTGGGCGCTAAATGCCTCTAGCAGGGAAATGACAGCTAGAGCCACCAAGCTCCAAAAAAAAAAGATAGTTTTTTTTTTGTTTGAGTTTGTAGGAAGGATTTGAGTGAATTTCCGTACTTCGTTTTAGTAAAACCTTAAAGTAGGCATGTTAGAAGTATTGCATAGACTACACAATTATACACGTGTGGTTTGTTCACAAATCTTTGTTTCATTATGTTTTCCCTTCAAGTTTTTTTTTATTATTTTCTCGGAAACGGAGGTTCTATAAAATATAAAATTAATATATTCGAGTAGCCCAATAAATAAGCTTTTTTTTAAGATATATTTTGTACTGATGGAATTTTCTCAGAATATTATACCACTTTTGACTTCTCCAAATCATCACAATCTGTTGAGAATAACTGCTTTAAAATTCAGTTGCAAGATTCCACCCGAACAAACATGCCTATATTGCAAGTTAATTCAATTCAATTTATTTATTTCATGTCCATATTTTGTTAGTCGCTCCTATAATAATGGGAGGCATATTTACAATAAAAAAAAATATAAAAACATTTTTAGCAAGCAATTTTTAGTTAAATAAAAGTATGTAAAAATGAGGCACTATTTAGTGCTCGACTGACGGCAGCGCTAACAGTCGGTCGAACGTAAGAATATACAACACACAAGCAAACACACGAACACATACGAACGACTACAGTGCAGCTCAGAGGCCTTAGTACGAGTTTTGATAGTTTTCGAAACTAGGTAGGTAGGTATATGAAGTTTCGTTTCTGTCCATACAGCAGCACCCCTAGAACGTCCGAGAACTAAGAAGCGTTGCAAGTAAATGTATGGAAGGAAACCAAACTTTTTATACTTAGTTTTAAAACCCATCAAAACTCGCACTAAGGCCTCAGATGAATTGCTACGCGCGTACGACGACGCTGACTGAAAAACGCGCGTTCAGTCAGCGCTGAAGATACGCGCTCACAGTCGGTCGAGCACTAAATTTGTGAACGTGATAGTAGTTTTACCCAAAATATAAGTCGCCCCGATGTACCTGCGCCGTAGACCAATTTCTATAGCGCGGGAATCTTCTTTCTACCAATAGCAATCGCGGCCGGTCGTTAATCAGTAGACTCTTAGATGTGAGCGAGACAGAGTTATACAACGGGACAGAGCAATACTATACCTACGTTCGGCTACTGTCGGATATCAGTCCGCGCTTTTCTGCGCAAACGAAAAAAGTCGATCGGGCTTATATTTTGGGTAAAAGTGTAACGAGCAACAGTAAAACAGTGAGTAAAAAAACTCGCACTCGGCTACCGGACTGAAGGGCGCGTCACTCTAGTACCATTAATGGTACTAGAGTGTAACTTTGACGTGGACTGAAATAATTATTTCAGTCCACGTCAAAGTTAGCCATATTATCCCTACGACGATATTCTATAGGACGATCCATGTCAAAGTTAGCGATTTGTTGTATTCCTGACACCAGACGGCGAAGCGAGAGCGTCCGGTGAGCGGGTGTGTGACTGACACCACCGATTAGTGAGACGATCTATAAGTCCATATTAAAGTTAGCCATATTATTGTATTCCTGAGACCAGGCGGCAAAGCGCGATCCGTCCATCTCCGGGGCGTGTGCGTTGCCAGCGACCAGGGCGTGACTTTGGCCACCGATCTGAGCGCCGCACTCCGGGCACTTGCCGAGTTGATTGGCGCCGCCGCACTCGCCGATGCAGTAGAAGTGACCGTTCGGACACTTGTACCAGTGCCCGGCTTTCAGCCCTATCGCTTGCACGATCAAGTCGCGCTCCTGTTTGGTCACAACGCCGGAAACCTTGACGACCTCCTGCAATTTTTTCAACGCCTCAATAGCTTCGTTTTCTTTGAATACGCCAGGTTTGAAGACGGACGCATTGGCCGCTTTTAAGGCAGCCGACACGGCGAGGCTGGTCTTCGACTGCTTATAAGCCTCATGACTCAGAAGTTTAGCGAACTGAACGATGGCGTTCAGACGTCTTATTTCCAATTTGACGTCTGACTGCTGCTGTTGGCTGATTTTGAACATAATACCTTTCTTGCCGTGGAAGACGAAGAATTTGCATATTTGTTTGACCTGATTCGCCAGTTCGTCCTTCAGTTCCGTTGCGTTGTTTTTCAAATAGGAGTTGTAGCATTCTGAGATCATGTCCAATATGTTTAAACATAACAACTCCATGTCTAGTTGCAGTTTCGATACCGGTGCTTTGTTATGGGTTCTGACTACAATCTGGAGATTCACGAAAACGTTCTTCACGTGATTGTTTCCTAAAAAAAACAATAATACTTATTAGAATTTTAATAGATCTACATTATTGCTATAAGGGGTATAAAAAAGACAACTCCTGGAAACCGACGTTACGGATAGCTAGCCCTAAACAGGTAGGTACATTATGTAGGTAATACCGGCTTTCACTAAAGATAAATAACTAACGAGAACACAGATGTAGTTAGTAGGTGCTCCGCATCAGCTCCGCTCCGGCTGCCGGAAAGTGTGGCAGCTTTTGAACAGGCAACTTAATTCCATCAACTGTTTTCAGATAAAAATCCAGATGACTGCTGCTGCAGGCATCTGTTAGGATGGGTCTACTTCGTATTTGAACTTTTGAGTTAGTTCAATAAATCCTACTATCTACTTTCCCTGTTGACTGCATTGCGTTCGTCTTTGACTGACTATCAACGCAACGCCAATGACTTAAGTCATTGATCAACGCACACTGTCTAACTACACTGTCTGTCTGTAGCCGCTTGTCTAATTTTTAGGGTACCTACCTATATTCCTTTTTGAGGTCTAGGGGTGCACTTAGTGGGAATTTCAGAAATTCATCTATGCATTTTACTAGTCGTGTCCTAGGCTCCGCACCAATGACTTTTCTAAGTTATGTGCGGATTTCTATCGCTCTGTGCTTCGGAGGGCACGTTAAACTGTCGGTCCCGGCTGTTATTGATTAATAGCAGTCGATAAGCCATGTCAGAGGCCCTTGGGCGGCTAGACAAACTCTGACACCAGAGGCCAGCACTACCTCATACGAAACGACGACGACTAGTCGTGTATTGTTTATATATGAAAGTTTCGATGTTCAGGTATTAGTGACTTTCTTTAATCACGCTGTATGCAAGTCAGTAATTGCATGAACTTTGCACGGGTATAGTTCGTGACCGTAGTGCTAACATGTGAGCCGCGAAATAATTGTACCGTCGCATTATCTCGTGCAAAGACGATATGTCTTCATGTCGACCGATGCTAACATGGCAGTCCATTCACGAGAACTCGTTTTTTAACCCCCGACGCAAAAACGACGGGGTCTTATAAGTTTGACTTGTCTATGTGTGTGTGTGTGTGTCTGTCTTTGGCATCGTAGCTCCCGAACGGATTAACCGTTTTTTTTTTTGTTTGAAAGGTGAATTAGTGGCGAGTGTTCTATGTTTGATCAAAATCGGTTAAGCCGTTTCATTTCGTTGAGTTTTTTTTTTAATTTTTACAAAATGAATTACTTGTTATTGTAATATGTGGTGCAAACCCTAACATGGCGCCAAAGATAACAATATCTTGGGTCTATTTTTGACACTTCTTCTTCTACACGACAAATACAGATCTACGCTCGTCGACAATATCTCGTCTTTTCACGGGATTTCACACATTATTTTTTTATGATTACCTACTGACAGCCCGATTACCTATTGTGATTCACTATCTTCTTTCTTTCTACGAGACGGCAGAAACTAGTAAATAACTTTTCCAATAGTCTCACTACTGGATGTTTAATTTTCGAGTGCAATTTCGGTAGTCCCTTCCAAAAGAGTACCTACCAGCATCAATGAAAACGGAAACTTGCTAGGAGTCTCTATGCTAAATTTTTATAAATAACGAGGAAGTCCGATAAAAACAACAAGCCAATTAATGTGGTGAAATCATTTAATACCTATCATACATAAAAACATAGACACACTTCTTTTTCCCGAACGGGTAGGCAGGGCCTCTTTTCACCGTGGGTATTCCCATCGTGGGAATATAGGCATGACAAGTGCTTCCCACTGCCATTGCCACCTATCAGATAACAAATCTTTCTAAGCTACAACGTGCATAGTATCACTCATTTATGAATAAGAATATCTAAATAATTAAATTAATTTAAAGTAAACATAGGTAAGATGCTATGTTATGAGCCGAGTGCGAGGTTTTTACTGTTATCAAAGCTAGTTTTGTTTTTAATATTCCTCACACAAAGGCGGTGAAGCGCTAGTGTTGTTACATTTCCGGGGCGCGAGTGTTGCCAGTGGCCAGTCTGTATCCCACACCGCCGATCTGAGCGCCGCACTCCGGACACTTGCTGGCCGTCACGGCGCCGCCGCACTCGCCGATGCAGTAGAGGTGACCGTTCGGACAATTGAACCAGTTTCCGGCTTTAAGCCCTATCGCTCGCACGATCAAGTCGCGCTCCTGTTTGGTCACAACACCGGAAACCTTGATAGCCTCCTGCAGCTCTTTCAACGCGTCGATGGCTTCGTTTTCTTTGAATAAGGTGGGTTTTAAGACGGACACATTGGCCACTTCGAAAGCAGCCGACACGGCGGGGATGGTCTTCGACTGCTTATAAGCCTCATGACTCAGAAGTTTAGCGAACTGAACGATGGCGTTCAGACGTCTTATTTCCAATTTGACGTCTGACTGCTGCTGTTGGCTGATTTTGAACATTACACCCTTCTTGCCGTGGAAGACGAAGATTTTGCATATTTGTTTGATCTGATTCGCCAGTTCGTCCTTCAGTTCCGTTGCGTTGTTTGTCAAATAGGAGTTGTAGCATTCTGAGATCATGTCCAATATGTTTAGACATAACAACTCCATGTCTAGTTGCAGTTTCGATACTTTCTTTTGGGTTTTAACGACGGTCTGAAGATTCAGGAAAACGTGTCTCACGTGATGGTTCCCTGGAAAAAAACAATAATATTAGAACATGTGTCACGTTGACTGCTGAAAACACATACAATACATTTGTGTACTGTGACAAGAGGCCCCCGCACTTACAGCTTTTGAATTCTGTGTGATACCTACAGGCTTCAGCTTTGCGGCGATACACAAACATGTTTGACCCGGGTCAACTACAGTGCGGCTCACAAGCATACCTACCTATGTGTTTCGACTAGACATTCTCTGACCAAATTAGTCATCATGGCAGAATCGCTGGAAAAACTAGGCATAATGCTTGGAGACCTAAATACAGTCCCAATGGGTGGGCCTTCGCATGAACACAGACACGAAGATCATGTCAAATGCCCATGTCGCGCCCATACCGGTTACACGTTGGGAACGATACATGAAGATATCATCAAAGTATTGTTGACCACTGTCATGTCTATTTGGATCAGACAAAAGATTCCCAGACGAAGTAAGTCATTTTTAGAAAATCTTTGAATGCAGAATTACTAACTTATAAAAATAAAACAAAGTCTCCTTTTAGCAAAATATCCTATCTACAATATTTAAGGTACTTTCCCTTCATGTCGCATAGTCTTAGGACGCCCTGTATAGCTATTTCCATGGGTTATCCCCAATCGGTACACTCGACAGAGTAAAATATCTAATTAAATAAAAGATTTCTGTTATGAGTATTTTTTATTATTTTTCGTACCATCAGATTTTGCCAACCTACCTACAAATTGCTTGTATGGAAAGGAATATAGATTTGAGGCTAAAGCCCACGTGTTTTAGAGCGAAACTTTTAGGCATTAGCGATTGGTACAATGATAAAACGTCAATTTTGCCCTTGAACTTCTTATAACCCTTAAAATTCTTTAACAAGAATGCCATGAGAGCAGGTTCAGCAAGAATCTGCCCAATTCACGAATCTGTTGAGTAGTGAATCTGCCGAATAACGAATCTGTCCAAGCCAGAATATGTCCTACACCGAACTAAGGAAATAATTGATGCAAACATAGACGAAAATAAAGGTAAAGCCAGCCATCAAAATATTAAATTCCTTGAAACCATATGTAAATATGATTGAATTTGCAATTGTAACGCAAAGCACAGTTGTATCGCAGTTCTCAGAATTATCAAATTGAAGTGGCAATGGCAGGTCACCACATAGCTCGCAGAACTGACCATCACTGTTTTTTTTTAAACATTGATTGACCTTCGTTTTACCGCGATCGTCGATCGTTGGTAAGTGACGATGCCGACGGTAGCAATATATGATATAGGAAAGGTAAGTCGAACAATTATTGATAAAAACATAAATTGCCATACGTTTTTGACAACTTATTTCTGTTATTTTTTGTAAAATTCTTGTTGCAGATCGAGGAATGCATTATCAGCGGTCGATTGGGTCTCACTCAGGGAAAAGCTGAAAAACACGAATCACTTTTCGTTATTTGTGGGCGCGTCCGCGACTATCGTGAAAGCCATCGTCACAAAAATAACAATAACAATGTGTAAATAATATACACATTATATTCAGCTTTATTTTGATTTAAATTAAAAAAATTGCGCGTACACTATGTAAGTCCAAGCTATAATTTTTAAATTCACATCCACTTATTTACACTAATTTAAATGCATTAAATAGTTATACAGTTGTGGTCATATAATTAAGAACGATTTGAAGTTTTAGAAGTTTTTTATTTAAATCGTATCATACACAGAGATGTGTACCTTCTGAGAAGCAACTAGTTATGTTATATAATAGTCACATTAATAGAGCAACCTGACTTAAGAATAAAGTATGAAATCGCTAACTATTTTTTGCACATTTTATTGATTTTATCAAAGTAACACATTCAAATAGTACTGAAACTGGACAAATAATTAAGAACGATTTATTTAACTGCTCGGGAATTGTTTTGTATGACACTTAGATTTAAAAAATCACAATATTATGTAGCACAGGAAACATAAAAAGAAATTTAATAAATATTTAACTAAAATTAATATTTAATAGCATATCCACGGCTTTTAATTACAGCTTTACACCGGCGAGGCATTGACTCTATTAATTTTTGACATTTCGCAAGAGAAATAGAGTTCCATTCTTCTAAAAAAACGTCGTACAGCTCTCTTAAATTTCCACACTTTGTATTTGAAACCTTTTTCTTTACTTCAAACCACAGATTCTCTATTGGGTTTGGATCTGGACTGTTAGCAGGCCAGTCTAAGACAGAAACTAATTGCGCTGTAAGAAATTCCTTTACGGTGCGTGCAGTGTGCTTTGGATCATTGTCATGCTGGAATGTCCAAATGACCGGTAGAACGTCTTCAGCGTATGGTAACATTGTTTCTTCCGGTATATTTTTGTATTGGAACTGATCCATGTTACCTTCTATCAACTTTACAGGTCCTACACCATGTCCAGAAAAGCAACCCCAAATTTTCACATTTCCACCACCGTGCTTTAATGTAACTTTCGTGTACTTTGGGTCGAATGCTGTATTCGGGGGACGTCGTACATATCGTTTTCCATCAGAACATACTCTGTTTATCTTCGTCTCGTCAGAAAAAAGTACATTTTTCCACTGTTGCACAGTCCAGTTTTCATACTTTCTCGCAAATGCAAGCCGGGCTTGCCTGTGGCAAAGTTTTAACATGGGTACCTTTCTTGCTATCCTACCGAGCAATTTTTCTTCTACCAAACGTCTTCGAATAGTGCGTGCTGAGATTGCTGAAGGGTTGTTTTCACCAAAATATTCTTTTCTAAGCTCATTGGACCCTTTAAAAGGATTTTGTTTTGCCATACGAACGATGTTTCGGTCATCTCGAGGAGTTGTTTTTCTCTGTTTAGGTACACGTGGAACATTCGAAGTAGTTTGATACGTAGTAAAATGCTTTACAGCGTGGAAAACCATCGTTTTTGAACATTGCAGATGGTCGGCTATCTTTTTATAAGACCAATTCTTCCGGCGAAGTTTTATTATTACATCCCTTGTAGATTTATCACAACTTTTATTTTTTCCCATTGTTTTTTCTAAAGAAGCAATCACCTTTAATCTTTTACAGCACGTAATGGCGCCAAAATTATACAAACAGTAACAAATCGACTGAGTGTTCTCTATTTAAATTTGAATAAAGGTATAAACTACTCAGCGTTCTTAATTACGTGACCAGCCAGTAATAAGGAATACTTTGTTTAAAAGTAGTGTAAAAAGTTTGCCTATTGATTTTTAGCCAATCATGTGTATCAATGAATACAGTGGTAATATGGAAATGTTTTACGATACCGAGAGAAATAAAAACAAATGCATACAATTAGTTTTGCATCTTAGTTGGAAAAAATCTTCCCTTTATATCGGCGTTCTTAATTATATGGCCACCACTGTAGGTAAGCCGAAAAATTCTACTTACCGTTTTTTTTTCATTATTATGTTCACAGCTTATGTCGGAACATAACAGCACCATAATGTATAAAAAACACGGTGTATTTACAGAATTTCTGGTGGAATATTTACCGTATCTTAACCCAGCAAATAAAACAAAACAATTTTACTCTATAGAATTTGGATGACTATACAATAACTATAAATTCATACACGGTCAGTTTTTTTTTTGACGCATGTCGCCGCTTACCTCTTTGAAATCCAACTGATAAAAAAAACATTATATCCAGTCAAAATCAGCTTTTTTTTATTATTTTCAAATCCTTTAAAAATAACAGCATTCAGGTATCGGATCTTACCCTCTTACTTTACGAAACTAACAGCAAAAATGCTACTTACCATGTAACACCGGCGTGTATTTAGCACGATAAGATCCCAAATCCGCTCTGAGCTTCTGTAGTGTAGCTACTATATTTTTTTCTGTTCCGTAAACCCGCTCTTTGATAGGGTTTATCTCGTTCTTGAAGGTAGCGTTCACAAGGTCTTTGTATCGGCCCGTGTTGATGATGGGCTGGCGGCAGAACGGGCAACAACGGATCTTTACAGTTTCACTGTCGCCCTTCATCAGATTGTCCATGTCCTCGACCTCCATGATGTGGCCACAGTCTTGCAGTAACACAAATCTGAAAACCACGACAACACCATAACATCATCATCATCATCAGCCGATGGAGTCCACTGCAGCACATAGGCCTTCTCCATAGATTGCCACGAAAACAGTCCAATCCACCTCCCGCGACCACCACAATGTCATCGATCCGTCGAGCGGACCGTCCTCGGCCGAATCTTGCAGTCCTCAGTCCTTGGTGAAAGAGTTTGCCCGGGGAAGTACTACGTTCATACATAACTCTACCGCCATCAGTAATGTGAGCATTGCTGTGTCCCGGTCTGAGGGGTAGGTGCCTTCTGAAATGACACCAGAAGTGGAAGGTTACCTGTCGGTATCTTCGAACGCGTCGCCGAGGAAGTCCACAGGGAAGGTGTCGGGGCTGCATGTCTTGCAGACGGGCGGGCACGGCTCGCCGCACAGCCCGCGGCAGGCGTGCCCACACTTCAGCGGGCGTGGGCACGCCTCGTCGCACGCCGCGCGTGAGCACGCCTCGCCGCACCGGTTCACGCAAGCGCCGTGCGGACAAACACGCTTGCAATCCTCCTAAATAATCATTAATTGGTGATTTCAATCAATTAATAAACATAATTCACAACAGTCATAAAGTAAATACCTAGTAGTTTTTTTTTTTTTTTTTTATTTATTTATTGAACATGATTTACAACATATGTTTCTTACATTTAGTGTTTAAAAACCTATATTAGGTTTATTGTAACACTAGGTTCTCGATGATAGGTACATACAAAATTACATTCGAGTTATAAGTAGTAGGTAGTTAGATAAACAAATGATGCACGTTCACTCGAGCACACACACACATGCGAGTCACAGTAACAACATCTAGAGTGAGTGCTCGCGCGAACATAGGATGCTCCATTTTATGCCAAGCTCTTTAAATTGCTTAGCATATACTTTTTTAAGGTGTATTTAATATTGTTTTGAGTAATTTTGTTTTTAATGTCTGTAGGTATTTTATTAATAAGATGTGGGATTATGTATTCAGATGTTCGTTTCCCGTATTTGTTCCTAAATAATGGTTTAAGTAGATTTTTGTTGGTCATACTTCTGGTAACAATATGGTGACTTTTTTGAGTTTGAATATCTAAATTGAAGAATTGTTCTATTAGCAAATTGAGTTCTACCTTTTTATGTATCGGAATAATGCCACAGTAATTAAAAAGGCCTAGTGAATCACCTGCGTATTTATTTTTAATTTTAATGGGAACGATCAGTTTAAGTAGCCTGTACTGTATGTTAAAAATCTGGTCAAGGTATGACTTGTATGTACGGCCGTAGCTACTCAACCCATACGATAGTATACTTTCAACTAAGGCCTTATACATTGTCATTAAAACGTGAAAGGGAACCCTGCTTTTTATAATATAAAACTTAGCCATAATGGCACGAAGTTTGTTGCACGTTCTGTCTATATGCTTTGCCCAATTGAACCTATTATCAATGACTAAGCCGAGGTAAGTGTGCTCGATCACCTGCTCAATATTTATGCAACTGACTTTACACGGGGAGTTAAATGAGTGTAGACAATCGTGACTATGGGCTACAACTTTAAAGTTATTTTTACATGAGTTGTGGCTAGAGTGGACGTGAATCAGTTTTGTTTTGTCAGCGTTCAGTACCAGTCCAGCATCATGAGACCACCTGCAAATTGCGGTGAAATCCGATTGGATATGGTCTTGAGCGATCATAATATCATAAGAAGTGTTGATGAGCTGTAATGGGCAAAAAACACCAAACAATTTGAATTTCGCGCCGCAAGCGTGAGCATTCACCTTAATGCAATTCGTATAATTCCTATAATTCTGAGTGATGACAATGTTTTTTTTTTCAAATGATTACTGAGAATTCAACAGGTAAACAGTGTTTATTAAATAAATTAATTCCTCATCCTCAAATTATACGAAACTCTGCCTAGTAACTACAATATACCCACTAAACATGAACATTACAGACTCATTGCAGCAACTTGAAACTAGATCACATCCGTAACTTGACTCTGTAACTTGTTTAGATGTCCCTGCAACTGAAATACCCAAGCTAAAATCTTAAATTTAAAAGTTTCCTAACTGTTCACAAGAAACATTTCTGAAATTTACGACTAGCTAAAATTTGGGACGTTTAAAATAAAATTTTGTATCAATGTAACATTTGTAACGTTCTCAAATTGACATCGAAGCAACCTACAACTGCTAAGGTACTGAAAGTTACATTTGCAATGTTTCCATAACTTTGAATGTGTCAAGTTCCTTCAGTTACAATCTTATCATTTCTGCAACTTGGAACAAGCTTGAAAATTAAACGTTGTGATGCAAAAGTTTCGATATGCTAACACAATAACGTTTCTATAAGTTTCAAATGTAACGTTGCTGGAATCAATATTTACTTAAAAAACTCAATGTTGCAATAGATTATTTAGCACAATGTACCACATGTAACGTACTAAATGTTACATTTGCAATGCTGCCATAACTTTGCATGTGTAAAGTTTGTATGTGTCCCATAGGTGGCAATTTTAATATTTCTGCAACTTAAAATAAGCTTGAAATTGAAACGTTGTGATGCAAAAGTTTCTTTAAGCTAACACACAAACGTTTCTATAAGTTTCAAATGTAACGTTGCTGGAATCAATATTTACTTCAAAAACTCAATATTGCAATAGATTATTTAGCACAATGTACCACATGTAACGTACTAAATGTTACATTTGCAATGCTGCCATAACTTTACATGTGTAAAGTTTGTATGAGTCCCGTAGGTGGCAATTTTAATATTTCCGCAACTTAGAATAAGCTTGCAATTGAAACGTTGTGATGCAAAAGTTTCTTTAAGCTAACACAAAAACGTTTCTATAAGTTTCAAATGTAACGTTGCTGGAATCAATATTTACTTCAAAAACTCAATATTGCAATAGATTATGTTAGCACAATGTACCGCATGTAACGTACTAAGGCCACTGTTCACCAACATATTAACGGACGTTTAAACGACTGGTTAGCTTAAACCACTCTTTTTGACAGTTGTTTTCATACATTATCTGTCACTTTGACGATTGGTTACAGTAACCAGCCGTTTATTTGTTCGTGAACTTGGGCCTAAATGTTACATTTGCAGTGCTGCCATAACATTGCATGTGTAAAGTTGTTATGAGTCCCATTGGTGGCAAGTTTAATATTTCTGCAACTTAGAATAAGCTTGAAAATGAAACGTTGTGATGCAAAAGTTTCGTTAAGCTAACACAAAAACGGTGCCCAAAAAAATTAAATAAAAAAAACATTTCTATAAGTTTCAAATGTAACGTTGCTGGAATCAATATTTACTTACCACATAATAACGTAGGCATTATAGGGGGAAGTGATTTCACAACCATGGAATGCACAACCCTGGAATGCACAGCCATGGAATTGGTGTACATCGATGGTCGCCAATTCCATGTCTGTGTTTTCCCGGGTTGTGATTTCCAGGCCATGCAAAATAATATACACCCATGGAATAGGCATCCAATAGGTTCGGGAGGATTATAAAATGACATATGCTCATCGTTTGATGTGCGTTCACTAAATTTAATTATATTTGCTTTGGTAATTACTACGAGGCTTGATTATTCGAAAAATATATTAAATATAAAATCTAAAAAAACTAGATAAAATGCATGCATAATTTTGACGGCATGTCTATAAGTTTATTAAGTGAGTGACATCGACAATGCACTGAGAACCCCGCCACAGAGTAGTTAGGAGTACCTACGTATTGCCGGCCGTTGAGGGCCGAAGTGTTGGTTGACTGAGCTGCGACATCAGCTGAGTTACGCCGAAAAGTCCAATCGTACAGTTAGTTCATAGGGAACTTAGTTCGAAGCCTACTTGGGTAACCCTGTCCACGCGAGTCTGACTCGCACTTGACTGATTATTTATCTATTACCTACCCGGTTCCTAATATTTTAGCCGTTACCGTTGCCCCTTATTTTACATTTTCTACCAAATAAGTGGTACCTACAATCCTCCGTCATGGCACCCGTATCTGAGGGCCTAATCTTATGCTGAATAACATCAGACCCCGTAGCCTGATTTCGTTGAAAATGAACATTTTGAGCTCAAAACAGGGGAGCGGATTATTCTGGAAACAGCTGCACCAGTTCAATTCCACTAAACATAGTTAAGACTCATCTCACAAACACCACCTTTCTTAGAAAAAAGATAGCATTGAATTCAGCAGAGCACTCGTGCCGAAGCTGAACCACTATCAGAATTTCTTAGTAATTGTATCACTGAAGGTATCTTTCCTGATCAATTAAAAATTGCAAGAGTTATTCCTATCTACAAAAAAGGTAAAAAGAATGATCCGAAGAATTATAGACCAATATCGTTGCTACCTATTTTATCTAAAATTTACGAAAAAGTCTTAAAAGATAGGATAGTTTCACATTTAAATTTAAACAAGATTATTAACGAACGCCAATTTGGCTATCAAATGTGTCTTGGTACTGTTGATGCTGTTGATCTACTAATAAATGAAGTGTTAGGCGATCTAAATAGAAAAATGAAAGTTGCAGGTGTATTTTTGGACTTATCCTCTGCATTTGACACATTGATCACGAGATTCTACTTGCTAAGTTAGAATTTTACGGACTAAGGGGTAACGTTTTGAGCCTTATAAAATCATATTTAAGCAATAGAAAACAATTTGTCGAAATTAAGAATATTTTAAACGGACAAGAAGTGGTGACCAAATCTAAGTTGATCAATATAACACGTGGAGTTCCACAGGGCTCAATTTTAGGACCAATATTCTTTATTATATTTTTGAATGACATGATAGATTTTATTACAAATACTATACCAGATATTAAATTAATTGTTTATGCTGACGATACAAACGCAATCATTCCAGCTACTTTTTACAGGAACTCGAGTTTAAAATTAACGATGCGCTTTTGGCATTTAACGAATGGTTCCACGTTAACAATTTAAAATTAAATATTAATAAAACTAACGCTATATTATTTCGAACGACTTCCCGTAGACATGAAACTATTGACATAATAAGTAACGGTGTGATGGTAGAATTCACTGATAGCGTTAAATTTCTAGGGGTCCATATTGATCAGTTCTTAAACTGGAAATCAGAATTAGAATCAATTGAGAATTCGATAAGTTCAGTTTGTTATGCCATTAGAAGCTTAAGAGATGAAGTGGATCTTGATCAGCTTAAAACCGTTTACTACGCTTTGGTGGAGTCAAAGCTAAGGTATAGTGTCAAATTTTGGGGGAACAGTTACGACTATAATATAAATAGAGCTTTTGTAATTCAGAAACGTGCCATCCGCACTATGGTCCGGATACCTCCGTGGGAATCATGTAAAGATCACTTTCGAAGCTTAAGCATTTTAACTCTTCCCAGCCTCTACATTTTAGTGGTTCTTGTGGATGTTGTCCGGTATCCTTCTAAGTATGAAACGCCAGTACAAAGAGAACTTAGATTAAAAACAAGAAGGAAAGATTTAGAGGCCCCTCTGTGTCCTAGATTAGGAGTTGCAATGCATGGCTGTCGGTATCAGGCAGTTAAATTGTTTAACTCGCTACCTGTTGTAATGAAGACCATTGATAGTCCAAGTGTATTCCAAAATAGACTAAAAAAGCTTTTGTTGGAAGGGTGCTATTATTCTTTAGATGATCTTGTCCTAACTAATGTAAATATTGATAGCACCTGACATTATATTTTTATTATTCTGACTTTAATTATTATTCTGACTATTTGTGAATTTATATGACATTTTGAATAGGTACAATAGTTAATTATCTTTAAAATTTAATTGTATAAAGTCCTTATTGTATGTTATTTTATTATGTGATTTCAGACACGATTGTAAATTGTTATTGAATTAAATAAATGAAAAATGAAGCTACGTGTCAACAAAGAAACATGATACCAGACATGGGTAAATACCTACAATTAGTAGGTGTACTAATAGCAGACATAATAATATAAACTAAGCCTCAAACTTATCCACCCTCCCCCCAACCCACCTCCCTACAGATTAACAGGATTGCCCCTCTCCTTTAGGCGGGGGGCAATCCTATTCAATTCCTTCAATGCATGATGCACAGCCATGGATTTCGTGTCCATTTGTACATGAATTCCCGGGTTGTGCTTTCCATGGTCGTGTATTCCCAGGTCGTGCATTCCATGGTTGTACAATAACCGGACCCCATTAAAAGTAACACTTGCAATGTTGCCATAACTTTGCATGTGCAAGTTTGATTGAGTCCACCGATAATATATGTTGCATGCAATATTTCTACAAGTTAGAATGAGCTTGAAATTAAAACGATGTGATGCAAAAGTTTCGTTATTCTAACACAAAAACGTTTCTATAAACAAGTGTTACATTGCTGGAATCATTACGAATTTGGGGTTTTCTTCTCAGGCAGTTTTTTTTTTTTTTTTTATACTACTGAATGACGTTACAAGCAGATGGCCCACCTGCAGAGCTATTCTAAAACGTTCGTTAGGCATTCCGATAGCGGAATCGGAAGTTACCGACAGAGATTCCGATAGACGCGATTCTAAAATATTCGATATCGAAAACTTTGACATTAGAATTCGGAACCTTCGCCCATATCTTTCCGACAGCTATTTGGTGTCGGGAACGTTTCCGTGAAGTAGGAAAACATACAAATATTGTGTTTTACTTAAGATAATTGATTTAATACTATTTGTTTACTGAAATTAACTTAACAAGCAAACGTAAGTGGCCTTTAATCAAGAAGTTATAGCCTCCAAAAACCTTTTATTTTCGTTTTATTTTTAGGTTGTGTATGTTAGTAGTTAGTTACCTAAACAATACAATTTGTGTTGAGTAGATGGAGCACATCATTGCAATGAGAGAGATAAATCAACGCGATAGAGCGCTGCAAAGGAGTCAAACTCTTGCACGTCATCGTTCAATTAGAGACGACTCTAATCCTTTCCACGATCCCAATTTTCGCTCGCTCTACAGACTGACGCCGGATTTAGCCTTCATGGTAATCGAGGAGCTAAAGCCTTACTAACAAGTCCACAAGAAACTCTAATGTGATGCCAGTAGAGCTCAAAGTAAGTACCTACCTATACCCTCTTCCACATAATTTAATCATATCAAAATGATGTTAGGCGGTAACCTCTACCTATGAACAGTGCATTACCTCATAGGACACGTTCACCTAGGACGCACCCTATGTGGCATTGCAATGCGCCCGCCACCCTGAGACATAAAGATGAAAAGTCTCATGTGCCTGTAATTTCACCGGCACCCTTAGCCTTCAAACCTGAACACAGCAATGCGAGCACTACTGCTTTGCGGCAGAAATAGGTATGGTGGTAGTACTTCCACGGACGAACACTTTCACAAAAAAGCTCTACTACTACTAATATCCAGTTCACATAGCAAAATGTTTGGGAATTATAACCTAAAAGATAAATAAACTAAAAATTGATTTATATAAATGGACATTACATTATTCCCCCAAATACCTATTCGTCAAGGATTTCACATTTTTTTTTAATTGAATGGTTGGACTATTGTATGTTTTAACTGCATTACTTAAGTTTTAATGTACTTAGTTTATTTCGAGCTTGTGGTCATTGAGCCATGTGTTAGTCTGTAATGAACTTTCTAGTATTAAATCGTTTTTTTAGTTTTTTTCGCATTTCACTAATATTGAGACATCATCCGCGAATAATATGGGTAATATATCTTTATAAAATATTTTTGGCAAATCATAAATAAATAAGGAAAAGCACGCAACCTAAAATGCTTCGTTCTGGTATTGCACATTTTAAATCTCTTGTATTCGATCTTATATTTCTATTATTTTTCTATTTTCAATATTGTGATCTGCTATTTGGACGATTTGTTTCCTATTATTTAGACATGATTGAAACCACAAATAGGCTCTTGATGATATACCTCAGTAATTTAAAACCAAGAATTCGAGAAAATGTGGACCAATTAAAGGGGAAAGTTTAAAAAAAAAGTTTTCCTTAGATGCCCCTGGGGGCTTATCGAGAGCAAACTAATACCTCATTACATAATATCTGGAAAGTTCCCCGTGGATTCCGTGTACCTTCCCCCCTCACCCCTCAAACGTCTTCATGATTAATGTTTTTCAATTTATGTCAGAATATATCTTAAAGTTGTTATAAAATAACCAACTCTTCATTCATTTCGATGTGACCTGAACTTTTGGAGTTGGCAACATTTCTTTTCTTCTTACATTTGAACTTTTGGAGTTGGCAACATTTATTTTCTCGCTCTTTCTCGTTGAGGTTTAATTGTTGTGGAAACGTGAATTTGTGTGCAGAGACCGAATAAAATAGTTATTACAGCCTCTTATTTCAAAAAATGGATCAAGATAATGTAAGTATCTATATATAACATATTATTTTCCTGTTTTTATCCGTAAAATCTGTGTGTGAAGCTTTGATTTGAGCGAGTCTACGACCGACCGCGACGCAGCGACGCGACGCCCGCCATTACGTTTGGACTCCAAACCAACACAGCAAACGAAACGATGCTTTGTATCTCAAGCCACGGATTTAAAAAGTATCAACATCTCCAAAATGAAAAAACAAATGAAATCAAATCACACACATGATAACACATCACACTTTCTATACAGAAATCTGAACCACTAATCGCTGTATTCGCTGTTCGATCTAAATGGGTTTTCAACGATTCCTGCTATGATGATGCTCGCCTGGCTTCGTTGATTGGCAGGACTAGTCTATTTTCATGTCAGACTGGATAGGGAACTCAGGAAAAAGTAATCCAGCCAGCTTCAAGGTAAAAGTAAGAGTAGGTATATGTAATTTTATTTAGCTGATGTGCGGCTAGCATGTATGTAAGCATGAAAACATGACGATGTGATGGTGTTTTGCACTGCTAATTATTAAAATGTAATACCTACCCGTGTTGTGTAACATGTTAACTTTGGAGTGTATAATTGCCTTATGGCTATGGGAGGCATGCATGAGGATGTGACGGATGGATGGGACCTCAAAATCAGATGAGTGGTTTTACTATGGCCTTTATAATTCCTGTGATGTTTGTAACTAAACTTGTTTTGATGTGATCCTATAAATTTATAGGTATTTTTTTAAAATCTAACTTCACTAATTAGTTTTGTTGATTGGTGATAATCTAAACTAAACGCAATTTTTCCTTTTATTTAATTCATATGTACTTAGTAGGTATATGTTTTATACACGGAACACGGAGTGAGTAAGACTCACTCCATGTTCAACTGGACCCAGACATTAATTGCATATTGTAACTATTTTATTTATATGCTACTGCCTATAGGTACCCTATATTATATCAGATAATATAAAGCTAAAGCTAAAGATAGCTCACCACTTGCCACGTCTATATTCCAAGATGGTGCAACTCACTGTGAAAAGAGGCCCATTGAGGCTCTGCCTACCCCTTCGGAAAAAAGGCGTGTGTCTATGTATGTATGTATTAATTATTATAAAATCTAATTAAATTACTGATTATTCTTGTGCCTGGGTACATATATTTGGAGATCATATACCTATGTCCCGAAACAAATGGTTTTCTAAAACTTTATTTTAAATGGTATTCTTATTTTCCAGATGTTGTATGCAGTGATTACTTTTATTTATGGCGATGTAGAATACATCAGTGCCTGTCCAAAAAACTGGATAAACATAGAACAACTAACATGCTTGTGGCCGAGTAACAAAAAGGTTGAAAGAAAAGCAATTAACTTGAACATGAAACCTGAATCGGATTGGACAGAAGTATCAGTTCTTCGCATTATTGGACTTTATGGTAAAGATGCTCAGTTGCACATTCTATGACCTTTATATTTAGCTTAACTATTGATTGTAATTATTGATAAGCTTTATCCAAGTGGGCAATGTACTTTTTATCATACCTGCCATCTGTACGTGGGGTTCCGAAGTTAGTACTGAAACTACGAGCGGCGCAGTGGCTAGGCTAGTGTCCCGGACTTTCGATCTTAGGTCGTGGGCTTCAAGCCCTGTCGTGCACCAATTGATTTTTCCACTCGATAGATTTATATGCTCTATACTACGTGGTCGGGAGTCAGTGGATAGAAGCGGCTCAAGGCTGTTTGTCATGGCATTGAATGGGGAAGGCCTATGTCCAGCAGTGAACTTCCACAGGGTGGGTGATCATGATAATGACTAACATGATGAATGAATATGTTCTATGATGAAATGAAATGTGTTTAATTTTGTTTGTTTCAGAGCCAGAGGTACAGATACAAGACTTACAGAGAGATACAGTTTCATCACCAACTCGGACAATTTCTAACTGTAGCGATATGACAACATTTAAAAATGACTTTGGTAAGGAACTATTCATGTTCTGATTATGGCTGGGCCTTATGCTGTGCTCACTTGCAAAACTAGATCTTTAAACAAACCAAAGTGACGTTACCAATTATAATATAATTTATATTAATACGGATCTCTGTGGTCTGAAATAAACTCTTTTTGTTTCTTATTTAATTGCAAAAAAATATGTCTGAAAAATGATTTTTTAATACCATTAAAAATTATTGCATTGTTAAATTACATTATCGGTACATTTCGTTTGAGTAGAACTTGTGTCTGATAAAAAAAACATTTCTTTTTGCAGATCAAATTATTAAATCGTTAATAGAGGTTTTAGTATCCTACTGTGTCAAAAGAGTAGAAGCAATTGAAAACAAACTATCTGTTGGATCAAAGGAACACAAACCGACTGATAAAATGGTTACAGATCTGTTGCCAATCAAAGAGTTAAAAGCATTGGAAGACTTCGAGCAACAGTTAAACAGTTCTGAAACTATGAAGCAGCAGTTGGTATGTCTACACTCTGTCTTAAAATTAAATAACCACAATTTATACAAACCCACGGTTTTAGCCAATTTTATGTGGGTAGGTACCTCATTTATTAATATGGTTGCAATAATTTCAGCACAAGTACATGCAATATTCTGGAGGAACAAACGACAAAGATTGTATCAATAGGTGTTTGGAAAAAGTATTCACGGACTATCTCGCCCAATTTTGTTCCTGGACGGGAAGAAAGAATAATTTCAAGTTGTCCGGTTTGAGTGTAATGTACATCATCAAAGGTAATATTTCTATAATTATAATATGATTCATTCTAAATAACCATTTATTTTCAAAACAGATAAAAATTAAAATTGAAACTGCGTACCAATCATGATGGTAACAATTGTATGTGAACTCAAAAGATTAGTTTTGGTTCAAGTTTCCCGAGGGCAGTGGGACCTCTCATCATGTTATGTATACAGAATGAGTTTTTTTTACAGGGCTTCTTAGGCTAAGTCTGAAACCGTGACAGTTATCGAAAAGTGGTGTTAGGGAGCCACAAGCTCGATTTAAACATTTTAATTCCATGTTCAAATTGATTTCCATTAGGCGGCCAACTATATGCACACTATGTAAAGTAGTGCTTGTTGGTGTTTCTGATGTATAATGATGCCACCCTAAAGCGTTTGAAACAATAATATTAGTTATTTAAGCGTTCCTCTGGTGACTTTTTCTTTTTTTCAGCTGCTGTGAAGGATATCTTTCCAAATACAACGGATGAGCAATATGAAAGGGCAGTTATGGTGTGGTTTCAGCATGCATGCACCAGGATTAAACGTCGTAGTCTCAAGAACTGAGCTTAGGTTTTATCTTTAGCCTGCACTAATTTTACAAAATGTTGTTATAAAATTAAGAATTTTCCACTGAGCTGCTAAATAAGTATTTTAAAGACTTGCCTTGCACTGATTACAGAACACATGTCTTCTGCAGGGTGATATTCAAATGTTCGGAAGGCTTTCCAATGGCATTCCTAAGTTTTTCATTTCGATGTGGTAAGTACTTAACTAAAACAATTTTCTCTAGAAAACACAGTAATAAAAAATTACTGTGTTTTACTAGATAAATTGTTTATTACTGTGTTTTACTAGATAAATTGTTTATTACTGTGTTTTACTAGATAAATTGTTTATTACTGTGTTTTACTAGATAAATTGTTTATTACTGTGTTTTACTAGATAAATTGTTTATTACTGTGTTTTACTAGATAAATTGTTTATTACTGTGTTTTACTAGATAAATTGTTTATTACTGTGTTTTACTAGATAAATTGTTTATTACTGTGTTTTACTAGATAAATTGTTTATTACTGTGTTTTACTAGATAAATTGTTTATTACTGTGTTTTACTAGATAAATTGTTTATTACTGTGTTTTACTAGATAAATTGTTTATTAATGTGTTTTACTAGATAAATTGTTTATTACTGTGTTTTACTAGATAAATTGTTTATTACTGTGTTTTACTAGATAAATTGTTTATTAATGTGTTTTACTAGATAAATTGTTTATTACTGTGTTTTACTAGATAAATTGTTTATTACTGTGTTTTACTAGATAAATTGTTTATTACTGTGTTTTACTAGATAAAATTGTTTGTTACTTACCACATCGAAATGAAAAACTAACGTTTGAAAATCATCCTGCTGAAAGTAATTAATGGTTTCTCTAACAATGATAATATTCAGGTTTCTAAAATTATGTGTGATGCACCTGGAAAGTCGTTCATTCTATGTATAAAAAACTTTGATTGAAAAATAATAACTGATAATTTTAGATAAGTATTTAATTAAAATTAGATTAGAGGTAATTTAGTTTAATGGTGTCCTATTCGCCATGAACATTTATAACGCTAAGTTTACACCCAAAAACAAGTTGTGACACTAGTTTTCAACAAAGCTTGTAAACGACTTATCAAAAACATGTCATGATCTACTAGTATTGAAAATATTTTTGGTAAGTTTTCTACATGTTTTGTATACGACTATACATATATTATCACAACTTGTTCTGGGTGTAAACAATAAATGAAAACAGTTTGATACATGTAGAATACATGTTTTATATCATGGTGTAAACGAGGGATAAGAATTATAATACGAACTAATAAATTCATAAATATGATACTTAATTAGTTTTATTTGAATTACTTTGTTAGATTCATGGAATTTCCAGGTAAAATGTCATCGCTATTTGTCACTACAGAGTTGTATTGTTTAGTTATCATAACTTAATAATTTAGAAAACGTAGCCTTAAGTAGCTATTTAATGTTATGAAGGTTCTTGTTGTAAATGTTACGCAACCTTGTAGGTAAATTAAATGTAGGTTTACCCTGTGTAAGGTAACGAAGCTTTAAGTCGAATGCGTACCTTGCATAATAATATAATTTATTTCAGCTTGTTTCAGTTACGTTTAGTATAAAGCTATTCGTGCAAAACTAACAGGCACACTGTGCACTGTGAGTTTGTATTAAGTTTTATACGAAACATTCCAAATTGAACAAACTGAAATAAATTGTATGCAAGGCACGCATCCGACTTACTGCATCGTTTCCTACGCAAGGTAAAAATACATTTCATTTGCAAAGTTCCGTAAGATTTACAGGAACCTTTAATACAACATTCAATAGCAACTTTTAAGCTACGTTTCTTGTAGAAGATGCGACTACATTTCACTTGTAATGCACCGTGAGGTTTGCAGGAACCTTAATTAGCAACTTATAGCTACGATTCCTTTGTAAGCTGCAACTACATTTCACTGACAAGATGCTGTGGGGTATAGAGGGATTAATATTACAACTTCCAATAGCAACTTTAGGCTACGTTTATTTTACAAGTTGCGACCACATTTCACTTACAACATCCCACAAGATATACAGAAACCTTAATTGTAATTTACATTTGAAACTTACAGCAACTTACTCAGATAACATAAGTAGGTAGTAAGTTGCACTTCAAACTTTCTGTAAATTATAGATGAAACCAACCAAAAACATAACAAAGTAGGTACTTTCAAGCTTGCATAAATGTTGTTAGATTGTTGGCTCAGCGTTACTTCTGAAAGCTGCTGCAATGTTACGTGTCTTAGGTCCAAATAGGGTACAGTTTTGAATAATAAATCCGAAAATTGACTTGGTACAACTTTCATGGGCAACGTTGCTCAAAAACCTTAGTTTACCGGTACTTTCAAGCTTGCTCGCACATTTCTACAACGTTGCATAAATATTGTATCTGAAACTAACGAGCAACTTTGTTTTGCTAAGTAATATTGGGTTTGACCCTGAAATGGACCCTTAATTTGAAAGTTGCTGTAACTTAATACAACTTCCACAGGCAATGTTGCAAAATATCCTTAGAATGCCGGTACTTTCAAGCTTGCTGCAACTAGTTTTTAAAGTTGCATAAACGTTGCAACTTTGCAGATGTAGCTTGCAACCCACCAACTGCAATGTTGCGCAACTTTGCATCAACGTTACCTTGCTCAGTGGGTATGTGGTTAGAAATCGAGCGCAGACTCCATTGCGGGTGATGCACTTCCCCGCCTCCCACCCCTCCCCCGCGTGACTGCGAAAGGGGGGTACCGCGTGTCAACTGGGCTAAATCACCTCAGAACAACCCAAGGATCAACAGTGACAAACGGCGCGTTCCTCTACAAAAGTGCAAGGTGCCCCATACAAATCGTCCAATAAACCCCCAACTAATACTAACTAAAATATGGACCGTAGGACCGTGATGTGATATAGTGATTTATTTTTTATTAGGTACCTAATAATTAGATCTGTACTTACCTTACAAGACTTGCACGGGGCGCCACATAGCTTTCTGCAGCGGTTATGTTGACATTTGACTTCACAGACTTTCTTGCAAGGTGGACATATTTGGTTGCACGGCTCTTCACACCTATAAATAGTAACTTATCTATTTATGGTCCACATTATATGTAGTTTATATAGATATGGTAGAGAAAGAAAGAAAGAATATATTATTTTAAGTATACAAGAGCTACACAGAAACAAATAATAAACTTAGACTAGGTAAGAGGAAACAGATTTTAGAGGTACACTTTGTACCTTCAAATCTGTTTCCTCTTACCTAACAAAATGGCTCTGCCTCAGCATGAGTTGGTTGACTATCAAGCTAGCAACCAACGCTGGTCATCCGTCAGAACCACATGTTGGCGTACATTGAGATGGACGAATGGATGGATGGTGGTTTAGTTTGTTTGTTTGTTTCGTATGAGGTAGTGTTGGCCTCTGGTGTCGGAGTTTGTCAAGCCGCCCGAGGGCCTCTGACATGATTTAGTTAGATCACTGATGATGGTCCAATAGGAGGTACCTACTTCGACTTCCAATCCTGAGACCGTGGGTTCAAATCAATGCCGTGCTGCAATGGTTTTTTCTACTCGAAAAATTGTCACTCAGGATGGCGGGCGCAGTGCAATTCCACGTAGAACACATCCTAGGTGGACGTGACCTACGAGATATTGCAGTTTAAACCGGCAGAGGTTACCGCTTAGCGTAATCAGGTGGGGCAACTTCCGTCAGCTAGGTAAGTACCTTCATCAGGCAATACATCGACTGCTGTTGCCCTATAGAATGCCAGGAACCGCCTCCATCCACCGACTTCCTACATGCGACCGGAAGAATATCGTCATTCCATAGAGTCCTCCCTATACGTCGCTTATTCGTTTCTTAGTCGCCAGCTTTTGATCGAGAACCTTTTATTCCCAATGGTTGTCGGTTCTGCGATCTATATGGATGATCTTCGTTCTTCTACGGATCTCCTCGGTAGTGAACCTCAAAGCATAGCTCTCTCCGTAGCTCGCTACACGACTATGAGCTTGGGTACCAGGCCAATAGTAGCTATATTTCTTTGTCGTGTGCCATACATTAAAATAAATAGGTACTAACTGGTGTCCGCAGATGTTTTGTTGGTTGCAGGTCTGGTTGCACGGCACGTGCAGGCGTTGCTGCAGGCAGTGCGCGCACGTGCCCGCGCACACGTGCTTGCACGCCAGCACCACGCCGCACGGCACCGTGCACGCTCCTAATAAAAGCTCCGGCTTCAGATCCGCTGAAACAACGATACATCAGGCGTCATTTTCACCTATTACTTTTATCCCAACAGCTTGGAAATATGGTTGAAGAACGGGATAATTTTCTTTATTAGCATGAAAATTTCTGCGTTCTTGTGGAATAGAGTATTTCTATTAAGATTAGTTTGAGTTTAGTTACCTGCGGGTAGGTTGGCAATGTTGCAAGGCAGCGAGATGAGGTGTCCGCACGGCGAGCTGAACTAGTGCTGAGATGGCTCGGTGCACTCTGACGGTCGGCACTCTTTGCACTTAGATCTAGAGTCTATAGTCAAGCTAGAGTTACCTGCGGGTAGGTTGGCAATGTTGCAAGGCAGCGAGATGAGGTGTCCGCACGGCGAGCTGAACTAGTGCTGAGATGGCTCGGTGCACTCTGACGGTCGGCACTCTTTGCACTTAGATCTAGAGTCTATAGTCAAGCTAGAGTTACCTGCGGGTAGGTTGGCGATGTTGCAAGGCAGTGAGATGAGGTGTCCGCACGGCGAGCTGAACTAGTGCTGAGATGGCTCGGTGCACTCTGACGGTCGGCACTCTTTTCCACAGAGCGCTTTGCACTTAGATCTAGAGTCTATAGTCAAGCTAGAGTTACCTGCGGGTAGGTTGGCGATGTTGCAAGGCAGCGAGATGAGGTGTCCGCACGGCGAGCTGAACTTGCGCTGCGATGGTTCGGTGCACTCTGACGGTTAGCACTCTTTGCACTTAGATCTAGAGTCTATAGTCAAGCTAGAGTTACCTGCGGGTAGGTTGGCAATGTTGCAAGGCAGCGAGATGAGGTGTCCGCACGGCGAGCTGAACTTGCGCTGCGATGGCTCGGTGCACTCTGACGGTTGGCACTCTTTGCCACAGAGCCCTTTGCACTTGTGCCCACAGGTCATCGTGCGCTCGCATTTCTTATCGCAATACTGTCTTGCCGGCTCAATCTTGCACATCATTTTAACCACATGTTTGCAATCTGGGATCGTTTTCGGCACCTGCAATAAAACTCGATTTTATTCCAATTTCCTACATCAGTATAGTATCAATGAATCAACAAAATCTCTTGTGCAGATGGCCCACCTGATGTTAAGCGGTAACCTCTGCCTTTAACAATGTATTACCTCATAGGTCACGTCGACTTAGGACGCACTCTATGTGGCACTGAACTGCGCCTGAGACATCATGGTGAAAAGAGGCTCATGTGCCTGTCATCTTACCGGCACCCATTAAACTGGAACACAGCAATGCGAGCACTGCTGCTTTGCGGCAGAAATAGGTATGGAGGTAGTACTTCACCGGAAGAACCTTGATGGCAACAGTTGCTTCTAATGGCGTTGAAAGACGCCTTAGAACTACTTGTTTTCAGAAAATTAAAAATTATATTACTACTTCTATGGTTATAACTTGTAAGGTTGTTACAATTATTCCGTAGTGGACATTTCCATGTCCATTTCCATTTATATGTATGTTAGTTTTTAAGGTATTTATGTTGCTATGGGTTTAGGTTTTGTACATTTCCTAATAAGCCAGAAATAAATATATTGATTGATTGAGGTGTGGGCTGGGTTGACCAAAGAATCATATTTAAATAGTTTGATGTTTTTGTTTATCGTAAGTACCTATACGAGTTGTAACGTTGTACTAACATGTGAAATGTTATATTATCAGCCTCCTGGTGTTTTCTTATGTATTGTGACAACCATGGCCTAAGCAATACCTACGGAATTTTTAATTAAAAATTACATATATGATGCAACTCACCTTGCTGCACTGGAGAGCCGTTTACCCACAGAGCCGGGTTTGAATGATTTCACTTCGGTTCTAAGCTTTCTTATTCAAGTCCCTTACCATTTCTCTGCAATCCCCGCATTCCTCCCTGCACATCTTCTTGCAGAAGTGTCCGCAAGGCAACGAGCGCGCGCACTTCTTAGGGCACGGCACCGTGTCGGGATCAATGCCGCAATCTATTGTTAGCGTGTGCTTACACGCCATCCTCTTTTTGACGACCTGATAAATAAATCAGTTTTTCTCAATCATTTTTTCGACCCAGGTCGAAAATAAATGAACCAGGGCACGGAAGTAATTAGTATGGTTCTAAATGTTGATTTTTGTAAAAAAAAACTAAAAACCTTTTTGTATATTTTTAGAAGCTGGGTGGGAGGCAAAATTGTATTTGTGAAGAATTAGATAAATCAACTCAGTGCATTTGCGTGAAACAAAACGCAACAAGCTTCATTACTTTCCCACAACTTCTACGCAAGAAATTAAATTAGCTTTTTCATTATCTTAACATATATTATCAATAACCAAAAGTAACCCAACTGTACGTAACGTTAGTCTAAAAAGTTGGGTCAAACAATGTATGGGGAGTTGCACATGTTCTTTTTGGATTCAGGATACGCCTTCAGGGAAACCCCTGTTATGCAATTTGGAAGTGATTCGCTCCTTACCCGCACATCGCAGATGTCACAAGTCTCGTGACACAACTTGTGGCACTGGTGGTCTCCGCGGTCTCCTATCAGGTCAGCCTTGCAGTTGCGTTTCGCATTAGCGCACTGTTTCTTGCAGAGATACTGAAAAAAAAATACAGGTAAATATTGGGTAGAAGACAAGATAACCCTTGAATTTTAATTCAGATGCACACCACACATGTCCCTAGAACGAACACAAAGACGAAATCGTGGATTTGAATTCTAATTAGGATTTTCCCGGGAACATGTAACTGAATGCTGAAACACCCTTAAATCTTGATCAAAATCAACGGAAAACCTGTAGAAAACGAAGCTATCGAGTAAATTCGTAAAACAATTGTACCCTTTTCCCCAGCAAACGGCTAAATGCACTTCAGACCCACCGTAGGTACCCCTGGCCGTACTGAAATATATAATGAGAAGGGAGTGAATGATGAGGTGACGGCTCACAGGGGAGAGTGGAAGAAAAAGACGTAATGCGCCGACCACAAATAAATTGGGAAAAGGGCAAGACAATGATGACTATTAGCCTGAACCATCCCATTGTTGGGCAATGGCCTCCCCCCATTTCCTTCAGGCACTAATCATGTGTTAAATCCAAATACTAAGTTAAACTTATAATACCGTAAAAAAACAAGCGTTTAACTCAATGCATTAAAAAGATATGGCAAGGAATAATGTTTGTATGTAAATAGCGAAAATTAAAAAACCTCTAGGGTTTCTGTACGTTTTGTAGTGAATACTTTTGATTCACTACAAAACGTACAGAAACCCTTTTCCATCATTTAGAGTCTACATGCCAAATTATTTTTCTTACCTTCTCGTGGTCCGGGTCATTCGTGACGTGGCATTTCAGCAGGCAGCTGTGTCCACATTTCTCGACGCGGAACTCGCAGTTCACCATGCAGCGGACATTCTTTACATCCACGTGGCAAGCCTTCCTCGCCTGAAATTATTGAGAAGGTGCGGATTCAGGGACTCCATACTGATTGAGTAACAATTATCCAAACTCTTATCTATATTCCATCTATCTTCCATCTATCATCTGTTTATCTATCTATACTAGTAGTAGTAGAGCTTTTTTGTGAAAAAGTTCGTCCGGGGAAGTACTACCACCATACCTATTTCTGCCGCAAAGCAGTAGTGCTCGCATTGCTGTGTTCCGGTTTGAAGGGTAAGGGTGCCGGTGAATTTACAGGCACATGAGACTTTTCATCTATGTCTCAGGGTGGCGGGCGCAGTGTAATGCCACATAGGGTGCGTCCTAGGTGGACGTGACCTATGAGGTAATGCACTGTTCATAGGCAGAGGTTACCGCTTAACATCAGGTGGGCCTCTTGCTTGTTCCGTCATCCAAGTAAAATAAAAAAAAAAAAAAAAAACTATACTAAAATGCTTGTTTTACAATAACAATTTACTGAGCTGAATCTGGTAGGTATGTCAATAAAATATTTTTATCGAAATCCATGTTGATTTTTAAACTCATATTGTGGCCGATAAAGAGACCATATTTTTAAAACTATAGGTACTAACTTTAATTTTAACTTTAACCGTCGGCCGAGGTCTATGCTAACCCGTATTGTAAATCGGCTCTTTGGTTTTCGCGATACAGGCTTGCCTAGGTTCTTAATTTTTTCATTTTTCAAACCAGTTTTTTTTCTACTACAACATCCAACACAATCAACAATCATCCAAACTTTTATCTATCTTCTTTTATCTATCTTCTATCTTTCATGTGTTTATCTGTTTATATGAATATTTATTATCCCGAAAAACGAAAGTGTTCCTGTAGAATAGACGGTGTTGTCTTTAGAGGTAACCTCCGGAACTACTGACAACTTTTATTAATTGTGCTACAGATCCGATTTCAAAAATTCTTCACTTACAGGAAGCTTCATTATCGTGCTATTTTATTCACTTCCGCCCGCGGCTACGCTCGCGTTATGTGTAGTTCCACTCAACTCCGTAACGGTTTTGAGGATTTTGATGGTACCTATTTGGAGTGTTTATAGATGCTGAGGGGAGTTTTTTTTTATCCCGACACCACGCATGCGTAGCCGTATGCAAGAGGCTAGTTAATAATAAACTAGTGAACGCCCGCTTTATTCTCCCGACGAAAATTATGTTTGGGATAAGAGAACCGTAAGTTCGAATCAAGGTTTTAACTAGTATGTCTAAGTTACTAAGTTTCATCAAAATTGGCCCAGCCGTTTTTGCGTTTAAGCACTAAAGACAACCAACCATTATTCATTTTACTTTTAAATATTACTATAGATAACAAGGTAAGACTTAGTGTGCGTTTATAAGTAGGTAAGTGGAGTCACGATTGTATAAATCTAGTGTTAAATCGTCTAGGTACCCACCTGATGCTTACAGTCGGGGAGCGTGACCTCGACGATAGTGGGACACTTCACTGAAGGGTCCTCCGGCTCGAGATGGCAAAATATCTGCATCTCGTGCCCACAAGGCAGCTTCTTCAGCACTTTCCGCATGCACGGACCGCAATCTTCCGCGCACTTCTTGGGACACACGTGCTCAAGGACGCATTGTATCCTGAACATATACAAAAGCTTGGTTTATGGTGTAGAAGCGCGCACCTACACTGGCGCAAAGACAGCCTCACTGCCGAGCACACTTCGCTCAAACAGCATAAATTATAAGCGCGATTAATTCAAAGTCAACAGCATTGACAGTAGGTAGAGCTGGCGGAGGTAGTAAGCAAGTTGCATTGGGATGTGACTTGATTATGAGAAGTCGGAAGACAGGACGAGGACACGATAATTCTAAATTCCAGCAACTTGTTCTACTACCGGGAGGGCGATCAGCTGTCCCAACCCGGTATCTGGTTTCCCGTCCACAAAAAAGTGCTTCGTCAAAAACATTGTAAAGATCGAAAATCAAAAACGAAAGATAACAAACCCATTGTTAAAGATGAAACGTGAAGATCTACGGTGGTGTACATTATCACGGGAGACTGTGATCTCATCCACCATCTACTGGAGACAGGAGCCATGGACTAATGTCGCGACTGTCTTCAAGATGAAGCGACAGTGGAGGATGTGATATCACACGGCACAGCCACAAATTCCACAACATCCAGAAAACACTGGATGCTTCCATCAACCCAAAGTCCTCCGTTAAAGAGTTGGGCTGGCTGGGGTCAACCTAGTTGAATTAGAATTAGAAACCTCTTTTCATCGTGGTTTAAATCGAAAGAATATCGAAAAGTTGGCCGTATATTACACATAGAAGTTATGACATTTGAAGGTGCAGAACGCTCTACACACTTGTCTTCGGTTGATGGGTGCTAGTGGTCATATTATTGAATGTGTATTTGGACACACGAGTAGCTCAGCTAGTTCTATGAAGACTTTACCTTTCACATTTGAGCGTGCATTTGGTAGCAACCGTGAGGTGTTCGCGGTCGTACCCGTGACAGAGCAGAAGGCACTTGTGGCCGCATTTCGGCAGATGGACGTCGCAGGGCAGCAAGCAACCCCCCTCGGGGACTTTCTCGAAGTCCTCCAATTTCTCTATCTGTAATATGGAAAAAGGCGCTCCTGACACTAAGCCTGACACCTGGGTCAAAAGCCACTCGCGAAGCTACCGTTAGAAACTTACTGACTCGTTCATTCATTTCATCACCATTGTCAGCCGTTATACGTCCACTGTTAGACAAGGCCTCGCTCATAGAATACAATGGGGGCAATTTGGCATAGATACCAATAATCACCGCGCCAGCGGTTAAAATAAACAAATCGGGTGAAAAAAATCCCGTGTTTTGAAACTTGGTTGTTTTGTCATTGTGTAGGTCCATTAGATTGAAGAAAACAGAATAACCTGTTGGAATTACCCAGGGTCGGGGTTTGGCTCTAAAAGTGACGTTTTTAGTTTTTTGCATGTATTGAATGGTTACCACAGTAACAATTAAATCCAATAAATTTTCCTACAAAAAGATCATACACATTTTTGTCGTAGAATTAGCCGTTTCAGATCTATGAGCTTCTAAAGTTGTGATACCTTTTTTTTTACGATGGGATAATGCATTACGCATGTCCATCAGCTCGGTGAGAGCTGAGGGCGTCTGTCGGGCTCTCCGTTGGCTAGCACCCAACGGCATACCGACTAAAAACCCATCGATATTCCTTCCTTCACCTTAATGCTAGTGCATCATCAAACCACTCATCATTTGACGAGTGGTTTAGAGATGCACTAACACTTGACAGGGTCACGGGGTCCCGGTTGGATTCTACCGCGGAAAGTTGTGATACCTAGTCAAATTGCATGTTATAGTGTTCTAAAGTAACCTTGTTCGTACGAGTATAAACATACTATTAGAACAAGTCAGCTTTAAAGCCAAAACATGCCATCCATCTTTGGGATTTCAATTATACTTAGGAGGTAAATTAACTCACAATCGTCATATTATTCCTATGAGTCTGGCACTGAAGTATCAGATTAGTGCCCAAAGACGTGTTAGTCTCCAAAGTAGTCGCAATGTTTTGCCAGAGTTCAGAACTTGCTTTCAATGTGTCAATATTTCCGAATATATAGAAACCTGTAAAAGAACAAAGGAATTTGATAGGTGATTGGAGTACGTCGGCGAACTTTGGGTTACTTCGATTTATAATCTAATTAATAAGATTAAATTGCAATGACGTAACTGCAGTTACTAAGAAGTATTAAGGCGTAGTATAAGTACAGCCGCCATCAGAACTGATTTTCACCACAAGTGACCAAATACAGGTAGGTACACTAAAAGTCCACAGGGACCTCAACCAATAGAGAAAAACAATGGGAAAATATTTGCACAATGAGGGTCATTAGGACACGAATGCTTACAATTGGGCACAAGTGTCATAATGTCGCCAAAAATCTGTATTACAATGAATATTGTAGCATAGATCATTTTGCTACTGCTACGTTTGGTACTGACAAACGTAAGTCAATGCAAAACCGTTTTATAGTAGGTACCTATGCGAAGGTCTGAAACCAAAAGTGTAAAAAGAATAACAAAATGTAATAAAATGTTACCGGGTAGCAATACATACCGGATAGATTATATAACCATGCTAGCACGCCAAGAATGTGTGACACCAGCAATTTTAGTCATGTCGTGCGAGCCATATCCTACTAATATTATAAACGCGAAAGTTTGTAAGTATGGATGGGTGGATGGATGTATGTTTGTTACTCTTTCAGGTAAAATCTACTGGATGGGTTTGGATGAAATTTGGAATGGAGATAACTGGACTCCCGGAATAACACATAGGCACATTTTTATCCCGATAATCCCACGGGATCGAGACTGACGCGGGTGAAACCGGGGGCGCTGCTTGTGTAACATAACATATCATAACACCCAACATTCACATACATAGTCATGATCCCACACTAGGATTCCCTGAGTCGTGACTCGTGTGTATAAGGAACAACGAGTACCATGGTACCATAACAGCCGACCCGGAACAAATATTTGCAGATCATACAAACATTTGTCCCGCAGCGGGTATCGAACCCGCAAGTTTTCGCATCTCGCTTCGCTGGCGCGCTACAGAGGTCGAATATAATATTATACACTACATATATGTTACAAGCGTTTGTTTTCTTCAAATATTGGCGCTATTTCTTATCAAGGTGGGAAAAACAATTCTTATGATGGTGACTGTAAAGTAAGTGTACAACATAATGTCTAGCCTGAATTTAATTATTATTATAATACAGATTAGATACAGATTGCCGTACCGTGTTTGGCTCTAGACAGGGCGACACAGATTCTGTTCGCCGTTCCCAAGAATCCGATCTTATTCTCCTCGTTGTTCCTCACGAGGGATAATAAGATGATCTTAGATTCCTCTCCCTGGTAGTTGTCCACGACCGTGATCTTGACTCCGTTCAAGTGAGTGTATTTGTCACTTTCCTGAAATGCACAATATACTTAGCAAATCTGGCGGTGTTAGTCCAAGTTCCTTGTAGGTACTTGTAGTACATAGTAGTAGTAGCATAGTTTTAGTAGTAGTAGAGCTTTTTTGTGAAAGAGTTCGTCCGGGGAAGTACTACGAGTTTCTGCCGCAAAGCAGTAGTGCTCGCATTGCTGTGTTCCGGTTTGAAGGGTATGGTTGCCGGTGAAATTACAGGCACATGAGACTTTTCATCCTTTATGTCTCAGGGTGGCGGGTGCAGTGCAATGCCACATAGGGTGGGTCCTAGGTGGACGTGAACTATGAGGTAGCGAACTGTTCATAGGCAGAGGGTACCGCTTAACATCAGGTGGGCCATCTGCTGGATACGTCATTCAAAGTAGTTACAAAAAAAAACATGGGTTTTGAGAGGATATTTTTTACAGGACGCGGACGCCAATTTTTACGTACACAACTCCCACCAGTCACATACAAAGTCCTGGTTTCGCACTAGTAGTGAGGGTTCCCGGTGTATTACGAACTACGAGTACAATAAATACACCCGGAACAATTATTTACAGACCGTGAACCATTTGTCCCGCAGCGGGACAGAAAAACTACAATATATACCACCCCTCTCGATGGACTCACGACATCTAAAAGGTCATAGGAAGTTGGCGGATGGAGGTGTCTCAAAACGTTTCATCGTGGCATTCTATACAGGAGGCCTATGTCCAGTGATCAAGTCAAAGACAAGTCAAAAAATATTTTATTCATTGAAATCACAAGGATCATTTTGAATCGTCTTAAAAAATAAATTTACTCCCGTTCCAACGCGACCAGACCTAGAAGAATCAGGCAACAAACACGGTCGGCTTTTTTTTAATGATCCTTCTTACTACTAGGTGGGGAGCACCTGTGTGGTGCCTCAATAGCATCAGTGGACTTCAACAGGCCGATAATGATGATGAACAAACGGTGGTGGCCCTGTTCCAACCTTCCTCATGTAGAACATCTGTCCCTTGTAGGCGGCGAGGATGGTGACGTCATCGGCTCTGTACCCTTGCTGCATCAGATAGTTGGCTAGCGCCAGCGTGAGGTCCGCTTCTCTGTGGTTCGTACGACTCATGTTCTCCTGAACTACCTATAACATACAAAAAAAGCAAATTATTTACTTACTTTATTTAGTTAAAAATTAGAAAACATTGTAACGGGTGCAGGGATCCGGTGGATGGAGGCGGCTCCAGACCATTAGTCGTGGAATTCTATGCCGTTGTCGCTGTTGACGTCAAACCACGTAACTGTCGACTAACCTCTTCCTTGAACTCGTGACAGTAGAAATACAGATTCTTGGTCATCCCTTTGACATCGGGGAAGTCGTAGACCGAGGGGTGGTTCTCGAGCTCCGGGTAGATGTGGGGGCAGATGAGCGCGGCGATCTCAGGCCTCATGCGGTGCTGCACGCTCAGCCGGCGGCTGTGGATGCCGTTGTTGATCATGCGCTCGAACAGGGACACCTCCAGCTGGAAGTGCTTCGCCAGCTTCATGTGAGACGCGGACGGTCTCAGTTGCTGGTGGTCACCTACAGAACAAAGTAACGTTATTGATCATGCGCTCGAACAGGGACACCTCCAGCTGGAAGTGCTTCGTCAGCTTCATGTGAGACGCGGACGGTATCAGTTGCTGGTAGTCACCTACAGAACAAAGTAACGATATTGATCATACGCTCGAACAGGGACACCTCCAGCTGGAAGTGCTTCGTCAGCTTCATGTGAGGCGTTCATGTGAGCTTCATGTTTCATACGAAAGGCGGCGGGCAGAAAGTGGATGAGAAGAGCCGAACACCGGGCTTGACGCGTATTGCGAGAGGCCTATGTCCAGCAGTGGACTAGTGTGGGCTGATGATGAACGGCGGTTTCCTCAACCAATTTTATGAAAGATGTTTATATTTTATCTGTCATCCATTATCACATTTAGTTAGCTTACCAGCCCTTCGTGAGGGCTACAAGCTGAGAGCGTTTGTTCGATCTAATCTGCGCCCCCAGCCTTTAAATAAAGGCACCGTGAGTCTGTTACACGAGTTTTGTAGATATAGGCAAAATTAGTTTCCGCAACAGCGGCGTTATTTCAGTTTTCATATATAGCACGTGTAGTGTAGGTAAGTATGTAACACGCTCACAAGTGTACTAATTCACTCGTGAGCGTATTACACGTGCAAAGCATTACAAAACACGAACGAAAGCTTCATTCCTGTCATTTAATTTTGACACGAAAGGAACATCTACTTATAAGACACGTCTAAAATGACACACTACGAACCAATCAAAATGAGATGCTTGCATCCCTCCGTCAGAGATGTGACGATATGCTGCTCCAAGACTTCTGCAGCTTCTTCCACGATCACTGAAACAATATGTTAGACATTTTAAAAAATATTTATCTTCTACTTACACAAGTTATGTACAAAGTCAGTAAGTCGCATATTATGTTACAAATTACAAAGCTATTAACATCATGAGGAAGGACATAAGATACTTTATTATTTTCCGCATTCGAACTCTATGTGTAGGTATGTTCCATTGTGCGTGAGATTCTGTCTAGGTACCTAGTTAGCCATCCTAACTCTGTCCAGAAGCAGGCTTCGCGCAGTGACCTCGGCTTGTTGAAGATTTGCTCTTGTTGTGAATTATGTTGAGTACATAATTATAAGTGTGTGTGTGTGCTACGTACCGATGGGAGGATTCAAAGTCTGCAGCAGTTTGCGCATGCGCGCGGCCCCACTCGTCGTCATCCCAACGATCCTTCTGTCCTTCAACACTTGCAAGTCCAACATCATTCTCGACTCTTCGTATATAGTCGTAGCTGTGTTCACTCGTTCCTGTAATGCGCACGGGTTGTGGTAAACATATAAGTGGTAACGTCCAAACGCATGAAAACGATTGGCTAAAATAACATTGGTGGTACAACAGAGACTTGTATAAAAATATTTCTGTAACTAGCAGTTTAAATCAGTAATTTTCTGCTTGATTTTTAGAGCAGTGCATGCATTTTACCTACATCAACAATTCGATAAGCCCTCATCACAGCCATGCTGCGTGATAACCAAGTTGATAATGGTTTAATTGATTCAAGATGATTAAATATGGAACCTGCCATTCTTTGAGAATGCCTGTCTTGGTAGGAACATAAGATCTCAAAACTTTTTGAGCTTTAGATAGTAGCGAGACTGACATCATTTTTGCATTGGAAATGTTTTTGTTGGGTCTGTCTTGTCATATTAATATAGGGTGTTTCAATAGGAGTTTATAACACTCAACACACATACATAATCCTGATCCCACACTAGGATTCCCTGTGTCGTGGGTATCAGAAACTACGAGTACCATGGTACCATTACACCTAGATCAGGAACAAATATTTGCAGATCATACAAACATTTGTCCCGCAGCGGGAATCGAACCCGCAACCTTTCGCGTCTCAGCCGGCTACTCGCCCGACGCGCTACAGAGGTCGTCAATTCTGATAATAGCTCAATAAGCCTATGTCCAGCAGTGGACTTGTACCTACAGGCTGATATTGGTACCACCATCCATAGAATGCGTAACTAGTACAAGTGGTAGGTACAGTTAGAACCCTGAAGCCCAATTACAGGCCTCCATACCGGAGTTGCTCGATTGCTAGTACCTATACTCTGACCCTTTTATTCATAGTCAATTTTGAAACCTTTGATAGCTCGAATACGTTTCGTCTTCTTTTGACGTACTATCTAATTTTACATCAGTGCATGCAAAACAAAAGTAATTTTAACTTAAATAGTTTAATAAAATGTTTATGAAGAAGGGGGTAACTCTATTCTAAACTCAGTTGCAGCGCCATTTCGTAATGTGTAATACTTAGTACTTGCCACAAGCTAATGAAGAACATAGATCTATGTAACAAAAATGTAGGTGAGCAATTAATAAATGAATATGAATCTTCAGGCGAGATGTAGCAAAACCCAGACAATTATATTTACAAAAGGCAGCTTGAGTTTTCTGCCCCGGTTGAAACCGGGCGATTTGCTGTAGCATTTAGCCTTCATTTCGCATTCACCTTAAAAGATGCTAAATTAAACACTTACTTGCATCTGGCCTACTTCATTCCTAGCGGCAACCGTGAAATTATGTATCCAGCTGAAATACAGCGACCACCTTTCTATTGTAGGAATACGGTTGAAGGGCGTATTGCCTGCAATCCTGATAGTGGGTCGCCGTTGACGATGTTTATTCATGTCCTGTCAAATTGAGAAAAATACATACATACATAAACTCACACCTATTTCCCAGAGAGGTAGGCAGAGACCACGGATTTTCAGTTGCTACGATCCTGACATACCTACCTCTTTTGCTCAATTCACTATCATTACATTCTTCATGCATCCACAAAACATAGAGAACATACGCTAAACTCACTACGCATCCTTACTGAAGCAATACATAGCTTTGCTATGTCTCGCAAAGGCTGGTTTATACGTATTAAGTTGTCAAGTAGTTAACTAAATTTGAACTTAATTTTAAGCTACTTAATGCATGTAAACAACGAATTTAGTAATAAGTTGAAAGTTAAATTTTAGCGTGCAAGTAAACAAGTAGATTAGAACTTTTTCTATTTTCCGAGTAAGTTGGTGGGCGTGATATGTATAAACTAGCCTTATAAGTAGTCTGCCAAAAATAATTCAGTGGAAACTTACAATAAACATTGTTTTGTACGAATTCAGCAACTGTAGCTCAAGTGTGATGTTTCTATGAATTTGTTCGTTGGCAGTGTTATTGTATTGAGTTATTAACTGTTTTATTTGATCAGTTGCTGCTTCTACGGAAAATGACGAGATCTCCCTCCGCTTCGCCATATTCTCGAAGCTGTTGTTATCTTGCTCGTCCAACACCACTCCGGTCCTTCTGCGGTTTTCTTTCTCGAGATTTGCGAAAGAATTGTCAGTTGTATTTTCTTCAAATAAATGATCAACATCGTACTCGTAATACTCGTTATTGTGCTCAAACAGCCAATGGAACAAAGGATCGTAACTGCTGTTGAGTCCTGCCTCCTTATAGAAGTCGCAGAGATATCGAAGTTCACGTACTTCGTCTGCAATAACTTTGGATCTGATCACTCCGTTGAGCAGGACGTCGAGCATCAACAGCGACTCCTTGAACTCAGATATAGTATCTTGAAGCGTCAACTTTTGATCAAAGAATGCATGATTCGCTGCGCTATGGATACTTATGTTCCGCCTCAGTTTATTTATATTGATTTGCTCCATAGCTGGGTTGCGCGACTGTCCGCCGATGCGAACTATGGAGTCGGTGATATCCATCAGAGCCTCTAGGAACTGATCCAAAGCGTGGTTCGTGTAACAGATGACGAGCATGAGACACCCCTCGATTTCTTTCAAGTTCTCAAATAACGTCTTCGCTACTTTTATCCCGAGGTACGTTTTGCCGGTGCCCGGAGGTCCCTGGACAACGGCGAACTCGTGAGTCAGACACAGTTTGAATGCGTCGTATTGGCTGTCGTTAAAAGATAGTGCATCTTTGTTTGGCCATGTTTCGTCTTGAAGTACTGTGAACATCACATCTTCGTCATCGTTTTCATGCTCTAATATATCCATGATAGTTAGGTACAAATCGTCGTATTTTGGTGTATCTCGCGTTGTGCCAACAGTTTCGACGGCAAATTCCGTATTTGCTGCCACGTATGACGGAGGTTTGGGCTGGGGCTGTGAAATAAGAAAGTTCTAATGTAAAGGTTATTTGTATCCTGCTATTTATATCTTCTATTACTAAAGTCAAACTGTAACTGGGCCGAATCTATTTAGAAAATTCTAACAGAGTTGATCTCCTTAATCGTTATGGAGGCCAAACAGTTTTATTTTTCTATCTGTCTATAGTCTGACTGGATCTTTGAAAAATCATCACGCTCAATAAACTTGACAGATTTTAATGATTAATTCACACCTAGAATATTAATTATCTCAAAAAATTAAAGGGTTCCAGTATAATAGGTAGTGTTTTAGTCTTTGAGGGTAATCTTCGGACTAAAGGCCAGTTTTTTTTTTCTCTTTTATCTGCGTGAATGACAGAACGACTCTATGGAACGACAACATTATAAAGACCGCAGGAAGTCGGTGGTTGCAGGCAGCTCACGCCTTTTTATCGTGAAATTCTAAAGAGAGGCCTATGCCCAGTGGTGGACATCACCCGGCTGTAATGATAGTGATGAATAACGACTGATATAGGTACTTACATTGACGTCAACGATGTACTGCTTCATAGCGATGTGCTGCGGGAACGCGGGGTCCAGTAGAACCTTCAACACGTGGTAGTACGGCTCGAAGTACACTTCGCTCTCTATCTACATTGACGTCAACGATGTACTGCTTCATAGCGATGTGTTGCGGGAACGTGGGGTCCTGTAGAACCTTCAACACGTGGTAGTACGGCTCGAAGTACACTTCGCTCTCTATCATGGTTTAAGGTACTTACATTGACGTCAACGATGTACTGCTTCATAGCGATGTGCTGCGGGAACGCGGGGTCCTGTAGAACCTTCAACACGTGGTAGTACGGCTCGAAGTATACTTCGCTCTCTATCATGGTGTAAGGTACTTACATTCACGTCAACGATGTACTGCTTGATAGCGATGTGTTGCGGGAACGTGGGGTCCTGTAGAACCTTCAACACGTGGTAGTACGGCTCGAAGTACACTTCGCTCTCTATCTTGGTGTAAGGTACTTACATTCACGTCAACGATGTACTGCTTCATAGCGATGTGCTGCGGGAACGTGGGGTCCTGTAGAACCTTCAACACGTGGTAGTACGGCTCAAAGTACACTTCGCTCTCTATCATGGTGTACGTGTCGTCATTGTACAGCTGCGCGTTGAATCCCTGCCCGATTATAGAGACTGGGATCTGAAACAAATACATGTACACAATAAACAGTACTTACTTATATCATTCAAATACTCATTTTGCACTAAACAACAATTAAAATACTCATTATTGCACCAAACAACAATTAAAATACTCATGATTGCACCAAACTACAATTAAAATACTCATTATTGCACCAAACAACAATTTAAATACTCATTATTGCATCAAACAACAATTTATATACTCATTATTGCACCAAACAACAATTAAAATACTCATGATTGCACCAAACAACAATTAAAATACTCATGATTGCACCAAACAACAATTAAAATACTCATTATTGCACCAAACAACAATTAAAATACTCATGATTGAAAATAAAAATAAATAAATAATGCCGGACACAGTTCACACAACATGATCTAGCCCCAAGCTAAGCAGACCTTGTGTTATGGGTACTAGATAACTGATATACTTAATACAATACATTAAATAGGTAGATATTTTTTATTATACATACAAAATACCCAGAACACCCTGAACAAATATTTGTGATCGCACAAATATTTGTTCCGAGGCGGGAATCGAACCCGCAACCTCCTGCGTCGCGTCGCTTTTTTGTAAAAGAGTTCGTCCGGGGAAGTTCTACCACCATACCTATTTCTGCCGCAAAGCAGTAGCACAGAATAAATATTAGTACAAGGCAGTAGTGCTCCCATTGCTGTGTTCCGGTCAGAAGGGTAAGGGTGCCGGTGAAAATACAGGCACATGAGACTTTTCATCTTTATGTCTCAGGGTGGTGGGCGCAGTGCAATGCCATATAGGGCGCGTCCTAGGTGGACGTGACCTATGAGGTAATGCACTGTCCATAGGCAGAGGTTACCGCTTAACATCAGGTGGGCCAACTGCTTATTCCGTCATTCAATAGTATAAAAAAAAAAGTATGAAAATAATCACGCCCGTTTGTACCAGCCTATTTGCACCAATTAATAAAAATTGCACTAAAATATTCATTCCCATTTGAACCAACCAATAAAAATGGGTGCGAAATACTCAAGCCCATTTACATCAAGCTAAATAGGAAATAACGTCTGGCAAAATAAATCATAAATAATTTCTTGCTTATGAATCAAGGTAAAATACAATTGCATTAGATGTTAGGTTGTTAGTATAGTAAAGATCGCTAGATTCTGCTTTTCAGCGTAGGTACAAACATTAGACAGGTACCTAATAAGTAAGTCAGATTGGCCAATTTATAAAACAGATCGCTAGATTCTGCTTTTCAGCGTAGGTACAAACATTAGACAGGTACCTAATAAGTAAGTCAGATTGGCCAATTTATAAAACAGATCGCTAGATTCTGCTTTTCAGCGTAGGTACAAACATTAGACCTAATAAGTAAGTCAGATTGGCCAATTTATAAAACAGATCGCTAGATTCTGCTTTTCAGCGTAGGTACAAACATTAGACCTAATAAGTAAGTCAGATTGGCCAATTTATAAAACAGATCGCAAGATTCTGCTTTTCAGCGTAGGTACAAACATTAGACAGGTACCTAATAAGTAAGTCAGATTGGCCAATTTATAAAACAGATCGGCAGGTTTATAAATATAGAGCATGCACGAATTTCAAAATGTTAACAAGCTACGCTGTGTCCTACTTACTAAAGATAATCAACATGTTAACAATTAATAATAATAATAAATAATGCTGGACAGTATGCACAACAATATCTAGCTCCAAGCTAAGCAGAGCTTGTGTTATGGGTACTAGATAACTGATATACTTAATACAATACATTAAATAGGTAGATATTTTTTATTATACATAGAAAATACCCAGATTACCCTGAACAAATATCTGCAGATCGCACAAATATTTGGTTTGAGGCGGGAATCGAACCCGCAACCTCCGGCGTCGCAGGCGAACGTTCGCCCGCCCCGCCACAGAGGTCGTCATCGTAATTAAAATAACTAATTAAAAATAAAAAGATAAACTTACATAACAAGTCTTATTGTACTCAGAATTTATTTGTATCAGAAATTAACTTGAAATACTGATGTCACACAAAAACTCATCTAAAGTAGGTACTTATAATAAGCTTTTTAGGGTTCCGTACCCAAAGGGTGAAACGGGACCCTATTACAAAGGCTCGGCTGTCCGTCTGTCTGCCTGTCTGTCCGTCCGTCTGTCACCAGGCTGTATCTCATGAACCGTGATAGTAAGACAGTTGAAATCTTCACAGATGATGTATTTCTGTTGCCGCTATAACAAATACAAAAAAAAAGGGGCTCCCATACAATAAACGTGATTTCTCCAAATGTAGGTTAAGCGATGCTCTGCGGGGTCAGTTTTTGGATGTGTGACCACTTTTTGCGTTCAATTTTTATTATTTTACAAACCTGTTTGTTTTTGCCGTTTTTGTAGTTAATGGTACGTAACCCTTAGTGTGCGAGTCCGACTCGCACTTGGCCGGTTTTTTAACCAACATATCATCACAGAATAAATAATGTACAAATTAAGTTTGCGCTTAAATACATTTAAACTCGAACAGATAATGGTATCTTGTTGAAGATAACACTTTGGTTTTGGCACATAATGACCAATAACTTAAAATTAAATCGAATAAAGCCTATGTCACATTTACCGAATGCCCGACGAACTTTAGGCCAAAATCACCACGGCATGGAGCCCTGATACAGCCAGGCGGCGTCGCGGCAGACCACGCATGATGTGGCGGGATGAACTGGACGCCTATGAGAGGGAATGGGAAACGGTTGCACAGGACCGTGGTGACTGGCGGAAGTGGGGGGAGGCCTTTGCCCATCAACAATGGGACAGTATGGGCTAATAGTAATAGTAAAGCCTAAGTACGCCAGTAGAAATGTAGTGATGATAAATACCTAGTAGGGGTAGGTAGGTAATGTATCACTCACCATGCCCCGCGCCAAATAATCCTCTTCGCGATCTAGAATCGTAGCGGCAATGAAAGTCTTGCAGTTGTCTTTCGTGAACAGAACCAGTGAGCCGAAAATAAATCTCTTGTTGTGTTTCCAGTTGGTTCGTTGGAACATCTTATTGCTCTGTACGTCGATCTGCACCATTGATCCCACTTTGGTTTGGGACACGTAAGGTCTCACGAATTTCACATTTCGGAAAACACTGAAAATGTATATATAGTACGTCAGTTCCTAAGGATAAGTCCGACGACATTTGAAAGGTTGCAGGAAGTCGGTGGATGTAGGAGGCTCAAGACCGTTCTTCGTAGCATTCTAAGGGGGCCTATGTGCAGCAGTGACTGGGGTTCCTGACCTGAGGCTAAAGTTATCCTACTTTAAGCGGATAAAGACATTTTAATAATTACATTAATTCTGTCTTACCTAAGTCATGACGCGTGACCCATGCCCGTGACCGATCGATGTTTACAGTTAACACTTTACCGACACACACAAGCTTCATTCATCAACTAGCCCTCCTGTCAACCCCGTGGCATAGGGGTATCCATGACGGATTTCCCCACTTAAAAGTTAATAAAAGAGGTACCCGGATTTTAATCTGCCATTTTTAAAATAAACGTCGTCATTTTTATTGAATTACATTTTATGTGTTTTTTTCCAGTTATTTCGTGTAATTTTGGTGGCATTTTAACCGGTGTAACTTAGATAAATAACACATGTGTGATATAGTTAAATTTAAGCGTAATGCGTGTCTTTTCGAAATGGTGGATTTTTTCCTGTAAAAACTTCTGCCACCATTTAATTTAAACTAGGTTTTGACTTGACGGAGACTCTTGACGACTTGACTATAAAGAATATAATTATATCTCTTGACATTGGCGAAATTGCTTGGAGCACTCCTCAGAAATACATTATTATAAGAGATAGAAAAGAGATACCGTTAAATACTAAAGGAACCTAGCTCAACTGATCCAGATCGATACCAGACGGAAGCGTCTCTATACTGGCTGCATTGCCAAGCTGCGTAATACTGTACTGCAATACTAATGCGTTGAGCTAGATGAGAGCCAGCTCTATCACTTTGTTCGTATTGCTAAAGAAGTGATTTTTAAAATGGCAAGTAAAGTAACAAAAAAAATCTTACCGAATATGATCATATCTTTTCTTTGTCTGATCATCTAAGAATTGGTCTGTAAAATAAATAATAAAAATAAATTAAATTGTTTGAAAAATATATGATCGCTAGAACTAAGTTAAATTATTGTTCAAAGGTACATGTTAGAGCAGTATACATTTAAAAAAACTACTTCAAAGCATTCAATAACAAATCGCTTCAAGTGTGCCTATAAACTTTGAAGTGTTCCCTCGATTTCTCCAGGATCCCATCATCAGATCCTGACCTTATGACCATGGGAAAACCTGGGAAGTATACCCCTTCAAACAAAAAAATAATTTTCCATATCATATAATATATAATAAGTTTTCGAGTAATCGGGGAACATATATATATAAATATATAAATATATCGTGTTAGTTACACCACTTATAACTCAAGATCGGCTGAACCGATGTTAGTCATCTCTTTTTTGGTGGATTCTTCTCGACTCCAAATAGCAGAATAAGTAATAAAATATCGGGGGGGGGTCTGTTTTTCACCGGGGCTACCCGTGCGAAGCCGGGGCGAGTCGCTAGTAAAAAATAAAAGATTCCGACGAATTGAGAACTTCCTCCTTTGTAGAAGTCGGTTAAAAAGGAAGTTTACAACATTAAGTATCAAGTAGATATGTATGTAGCTGTATGAATGATAATGCCTGTTATGATTAAGGTGACCAGTTCTAAAAAACCCTAAACTAGTTAGGAGGGTTCCTAACTAGTTTGAGACAATCTCGTCGGGCCAAGTGTGCCTCTTACTCGTGCCTCGAACACCCACCAAGGCCAAAAAGTTACCTAGGCTACTAGTAAGTACCTAGACACTATTACTTATTTTGTGGTTAATTTTTTATACAAATAAATACCTGTTAAGTTTTGAATTTCTGTTTCGCTTTTTGTATCTGAGAAATATTTCTAATAATGGTGGGTTTCATAATAAGGATAGAAACAAGTGGTAAGATGATACAAACTTGTTGACTTAGGAGTAGGACTAGATTATCAAAATTAGCTTGTCTTACAATTTATGGACACATTGTACATTGAAAATATTTTAGCGGGTAGGTGAAAAATGCTAACAGTAAGCAGGTACACCTGTGCGTAAATTTGTGTGTGTGTGTGTATGGATGTGTGTCTGTGTGTGTGTAAATGTGTTTTTGAATGAGTGTTGTTTATGTATATGTGTTATGGTTTGTACGTATACGTTGTATGAGTGTTATTTGTACATACGCGGACGCCCGAGAGAGCTCGGGGAATGGAGCACCGTAGGTATTTATCGGACGCCCGTTACTTTTTTCATCGGAGCATAGAAGCTAGTCTTCATAATTGATTGTACTCACTCAGTCCATCTCGCAAAGGGCCGAAACAATCTTCCCTGAGTAATCTGAACTGGACGTCCAAATAGTGTTCCACGTTCTGATACCCGCCGTCCACGATGTTCGCTCGGATGTACGGTCTGCGGTGGAGCAGGTCCTCCCGCGTCGGCATAATGCTGAGCTCGCGGAAGTCTTCGGGAGGGGCTCCCTCCTCAACACGGAACCGTTTGGCCGTCCTATTCTCCTGATAACAAAAAATAAAGAACCTATATTAAACACACAAGTCAACATATTAGGGACGTATAGCAATACAATGAAAGCACTGATGCGGTCTAGTGGGAGGGACCCAGACTTCCAATCGTGATCGTGGGTCCAAATCCCGGAGCATCTTTAGATTTTTATGCTCGTTTGTATGCTCTCAAACAGCGACCGAAAACACCGAGAGAAAACCAGCATGTCCTGGAACCAAAAAGCACTGCGAGATGCTCTTAATTCTTTACCACACTGGTTCTTTCACTATGGGTCACTAGGACCTTTTCATAGGCATCATACTCAAACTAGTCTCAATCACAGGGGACCAAGAAAGAACCGGTGGCACGAAGTAGTAGTAGCAACACAATACGAGCGAGGCCCTAACTTGATGTATGACTTGTATACCAAAAAGTTCCTTATAAATTATGTTAACCTTGCGCAGTACATTTATCGCACGCTGAAATCTAGTGACTGCGACTATTCGGGATTTCAGTTTAGAGAAAGCTTATCTCTAATGTTCCAACAATGAAATGTCTTCAAAACATAACATAATAGGTACCCAACAGTCACATACATAGTCCAGAACCAACAATTGGATCCCTGAATCCCGAATATCATGAATTACGAATACCTGGTACCACAAAACCCAGACCCGGAACCTTCCGGAACAAACATAGCAGAGCAGAGCCGGAGCAGATCTTGTCTTTTTTTTAATGAAACTAATAGGCAAACTAGCTAACGGCCCACCTGATGTAAAGTGGTCACCGTCGCTTATAGACATCGGCAACACCGGGGGTTTTGTCGATGCGCTTCCTACCCTGAAGGAATTTATGAACATTTTTCTTGAAGCGACACATGTCGTAACCAAGCGGGAAAACCTCAGATGGAAGCTCATTCCATAGTTTATAGGTATGGGGAAGAAATGATCTCGAGAAACGAGTTGTAGGAGAAACCCAGGGATCTATGATGTGTGGATGAGCTTTGTCATGGTGCCGGGAAGAGCGATGGTAAAATCTCGAAGCGGGGATGAGATCGAAAAGCTCGTCAGAGCATTTCCCGTTGTGCTTGTAATGAAAGTGTTAACTATAACATTAACATACCTACCACCAAATTGGAAATTCCTTTATACAGAAATAATAGGGCCTGAAGGGAAAGTTTTTCAACCCAGAATCACGCGAAGCGAAAATTAAGGTATTTAAGGGGTTAGGTAGGGGTTTTTCGTCAGTAGACCGTAGGTAACCACATGGCGTGGTGTCTCCGGGTTAAGAATATACCTCTCCATCTCCTCCCGTGGATATCGTAAGAGCCAACTAGGGATTACGACAGGGGATGGGCAATAGCATCCACCTGAGTACTCCACACCAATACTACGATCACCAATTCGAGTGGCAAGCGAGGTGGTTATGGCATATCCCCCCCCCCCCCCCCCCCCCCCCCCAAACCCCATTATATTATACGTGAGAGGCGCCTCGTGCGACATTGGACGTCTAACGATGACATAACTTACCTCATTTCTTTTCTCAAATGTGACCATCCTCTCCCTTAGCTCCACCAGTTTGTCGCTACACTCTAGAGGCAGCTCGAACCCGTGACGCTCCTTCAACATATCCAAGCACGCCTTCGACGTGGCTTCCAGTAGCGACCTGCATTTATCCAAGGCGAGAGTTGGATACGTATTTACGATACACTCGCTAAAATCAACGAAGTTTCGCCAAAAAGCTTCTTGCTTTTTCCAGTACAAGTTGTTGGACATTTTAGATTGCGCGTACGGTAGCTCCATCAGATAGCTTTTGAAGCTTACAATGAAGTTGGAATTGCAGATATCCAGAAGCATTTTAGATTTCGTCTCGTCAAAACTTGATTTGCATACTTTAGCGATGACTTCAATAATCAACACAAATAGGTCGTATCTCTCTATGGGAGACTGTATCAGTTCGATGAAAGCATCTCTGTTCTCCATAAGTTTCGCGAGGGTCTCTTTTGTTTCAGTGTTCGCAATTTCTTCTAGTTTCTTAAAACCACAATTTTTATTTCTATGAGGAAACTTTCTCCTTTGATTATCATTGGAACCACTCTGGTCTCCGCGTGGATTATCTCTGTTAAACTGAGAGACGCTCCGGTTCCCTCTCGGACCTTGTGGCCTCGGTCTTGATGAAGATCTATCTCGTGGCCATCCTTCACCAGGTCTGCCATCATGCTGCATACCTATAAAATGAAAATAGGTATGCCTAAGAAGATATCGCCTATTCAATAGATTCGAAAGATTGTTTAGAACGCAATCACGCCGCGCCGCCGGCCGGAAAATCCATTAAAAAATTACTTAGATGAAGTTGTTAGTTGTGAAAAACAGGCAAATCCGCATATTTTGACGGGAAACTACGGAACGCTACAATACGCGTGGCCCAACACGCACTTGGCCGTTTTTATTTACGTAGGGTAGGTATATAAAGCCTATAAACATTCCAGGCTAGGAATTTTACCTTCAACCGAGCGAGGTCTTCGCTGGTTTATGTTGGCATTCCCTCGAGCAGGAAACCTGCCACCTCTTTGGGCGCCTCTGCCTCGATTGGCGCCTCTACCTCTATTATTCCTATGGTTGTGAGGTCCTGTTGGAAATATTTTAAGGAGGATAGTCTCGCATGTGTTGCGAAATTATTATTATTTGTTTTGGTGTTTTTTGCTCATACAACTTATCAAAACTTCTTCAGATAGCGAAAGACGATTTCGCGAAAACTAGGAGACTATCACACATTTGTAAAATTGATAGATCTTATTAAATATCATTAGTTTAGTTACGAATATCCTTGAATAATTTTTACAGCGTTTTTTGTTTTGTTTAGGGATATTCGTACGTAGCTAAACTAATGATAGGTATATAATCAATTAAAACATGTGTGTTGTCTCTTAGTTTTTGCGAAATATATTACTTTCGCTATCTGAAGAAGTATTAATGAGCTGTAATGAGCAAAACACACCAAAATATTTGAATTTCGCGGTACAAGCCAGACAATTATTAGTCATAAAGAAAAATATCCCGATAGTAGGTAGGTCCTTATGCGGTGTTCGAACCCGCGCCTTACCTGACTTATGAGACAGGTCGTGGGTTCAAATCCCGGTCGTGCACCAACCAAAGGATTTTTCTACTTGAAAAATGTATGTGTGCTCTGATAAATTATAATTTATCAAAGTATGTGTGCAACATTATGTGCTCTCAAACGGTATAGGAAAACATGGCGAGGAAACCGACATGTCCTAGAACCAAACATTCATGTACCCTCTATTCGTACTAAACGTTTCAGTTCTACCTTTATAATGCGAACTGCTAAGGAGCCGAACAAACTACCGTAGTCTGTCTTTCCTAATAACTATAATCTGGGTCTCTTCAAGGCTAGAGTGAATAGATGCCTTCTAGACCTTTGTGCTCCGTCTTCGGCCACATCGTCACTTACCAACAGGTGAGATCGTGGTCAAACAAAGGTCTTATGTAAAAAAATTAAAAAAATGTGACATGTGCATGAAAGGAGCCCCGGTGAGGCGCACTGAACCCTTTCACCAAACTGGTTCTGTCACCATTGGTCACTAGGCCCTTGACAGCGCCACTATGGTGGCCCCACGCTGGTCTCTCACCTAATTTAGGGTGAACGCCACGTATTAGTTGGCGATATGGTAACATTTTGGGGCCGCCACGGAGTTAGTTGGCGATATGTTAACATTTTGGGGCCGCCACGGAGTTAGTTGGCGATATGTTAACATTTTGGGGCCGCCACGGAGTTAGATGGCGATATGTTAACATTTTGGGGCCGCCACTGAGTTAGTTGGCGATATGTTAACATTTTGGGGCCGCCACGGAGTTAGCTGGCGATATGTTAACACTTTGGGGCCGCCACGGAGTTAGTTGGCGATATGTTAACATTTTGGGGCCGCCACGGAGTTAGTTGGCGATATGTTAACATTTTGGGGCCGCCACGGAGGTAGTTGGCGATATGTTAACATTTTGGGGCCGCCACGGAGTTAGTTGGCGATATGTTAACATTTTGGGGCCGCCACGGAGTTAGTTGGCGATATGTTAACATTTTGGGGCCGCCACGGAGGTAGTTGGCGATATGTTAACATTTTGGGGCCGCTGTTACATGCTCATCACTCGTAACGGTAAATATTACAAACTTTATGTTATTACAGTGATTACATGAGGATTTAATCCAATATAAATCAAAAACAGAAACACGATTAAGTATGATGAAACTTTTCACAATAGGTTGATTTTTTGAAATCGATCCTCTTAAACATTGAGAGTAAACATTTGAACCACGTAGTACATATTACCTCAAAGACCTCATCACGTTTTACGTCCATCCTTCCGATTAAAGAAAATACTGACGGTAATTTTTTACACTATTCTGTAGGTACTTAAATTTTAACAGACAGGTAGCTACTAGGTAGTAGGTACCTACTTAGAACTTAATAGGTACTTAGAAGGTACTTAGAGAACAGTAAGTACTTAAATAACTAGAAAAGGATTCTTTTTCTATCGTGTCAACGGTTTACCTTTTTTTGTTTAAACTATTTTAGGGTAAAATTGAAAAGCATTTATTTGAATACAGCACGTATTAGGTATATGATAGCTAACACCGGAACAATCATTATCACTGAAATAATGAGTCAGTGTATATGTTTTGTGAGTACCTACTGTGATAAAAAAATAGGGTTTTGTTTGCTAACGCAAGTATAGCTCTACGATATATCTGTGGTTACTTTGTGGTTACACAGAGAGACCACACTCCAGTAAAATTAGTTCTCAGAATAGTTATTTATGATACTAGGATGAAAAGTTGGTTATTACAAACGAGTAGACGAATGTAAGCCCGAGACGAAGTCGAGTCGTCTCGGGCTTACCATGTTAAAACTAGAACTACACCTTTTGTCTCATTTTCTCTAGTGAGACAACCTCCTTGGAAGCGCTTCCAAGGAGGTTCGATTATTCAGCTTGAGAAATAATCAAACCTCGAATCGAATGGCGCAATTCTTACCTATACCTATATTTTTTATATGGAAATTAAAAAAAACCGTAATGGATACGCACGGCGCTATACAACGGATCGTGCGGTAAAATAGGTACTCTCACCTAAGTACCTATTTTACTGCACGTTCCGTTGTAGGTATGGTTCGTAATTTTAAACTTTCGAACAATGTACCTATACATGCTTCGTAAAGGCAGTTTTTGAGCAAATGTGTTAAAAAAAACAAACAGTTGATTGTTTGTAGAATGAAAATATGTGATGCGAGAACTCCAAGTCCATACTGCGATCAGTAAATAAAGAATAAGTACTTGTAATAAGGCTATATTAATGTTTTTTTTTTAATTTAGTTGTTGATTGTGTCAAACAAAGAGTAGGTGTTTTTTGTATTTGAAATTAAATAATTATAACAATTAATAGGTAATACTTTTATAACACACTAGCGACTCGCCCCGGCTTCGCACGGGTAGCACCCGGTGAACCCCCCCCCCCCCCCCCCCCCCCTAAGACAATCTCCTGGTTCTAAGCTACCTCCCCACCAATTTTCAGCCAAATCGGTTCGTGCGTTCTGGAGTTATAGCGTCAGGAAGGAAAACCCGACTTATTTTTATATAGTACAAATTTTACCAAGGATCCCTAATTTTTTTCAAAATGAAATGTAGCCTATGTCAAATTGGAAGAATGTAGCATTCTATTGGTGAAAGAATTTTTTAAATCGGCCCAGTACTTTTTGAGCCTATTCATTACAAACATACAAAAATAGGTACAAATCTTTCCTCTTTATAATATTAGTGTAGATATATTGTTGATACTAACCAGATAATTATCCGCTAGTTTATCAGACAATTATCGGATAACTAGGTTTCAATGAACATAATTATCTTGCAATCCTGACAAGCTCTGCCTACCCCTCCGAGAAAACGGCGTGAGTTTGTGAAGGTCGTGCGGTCGATTCTGTGTGATGATAATGTAAAGCAGGCTATTATTATCGTGCTCCTTTTCATTTTATTATATTTGTAAGGGACCGCGATAATATTAGCGCGGTTTTTAGATATAGTTGTGTAGAAAATCGATAAGATTCTTTAACGTAAATAAAATAGAACATTACTGCCGCGGCCGGCAAGTCAGGCGTAGATCGACGCACTCATACTTGAGTCTATCTACGCCTAGTTGCAGCCAAGGCTAGTTAGGATTTTTCTCAAGCTGCGCGGATATTCATCGGATTTCAGCGTATACATAGATTGCATGGATAAGTAACAGACTTTCAAGGTGAAATTGTCTGTTTGTGACGTTGATAACACGAGAGATAAGGATTTCCATACTAACATTCCCGGCCAAGAACTTCTCCATGAAAGTTCTCGAAAAAAATTAAGAATATCCGTGCATATTTGAGAAATACTTATCTACCTACCCCTACGGGAAACAGGCGTGAGTTTATGTATGTACCTAGGTATGTTTGAGAAAAATAATTAATTAAATATACCATCTTACCGGGATCGTCTCTATCATCGTCCATTTCTTTTAGTTATTTTGAAGACTTGTAAGGTTTCCAACTTGTCTGAAATTAAACAAAAAATAAACTTTTACATATAAATCACATCCAGCACCAGGCCATAATATTTATTCTGTGACCAGGCGTTCCGTTGACTCCCTTTCGTCGTCTATAGAACCCAGAATAATAATAATAATAATGTTTCCTTGATTAAGATTAAAATTAAACATAACTCTTTACGAAACAAAAACAACTTGGAAGCTAGGAATTTATCCCCAATACAAGATTTTGTAATACACCAAACCAAACCACCTGCCAAGCGTGGTGATCATGGCAAACCACCTGCCAAGCGTGGTGATTATGGCAAACCACCTGCCAAGCGTGGTGATTATGGCAAACCACCTGCCAAGCGTGGTGATTATGGCAAACCACCTGCCAAGCGTGGTGATTATGGCAAACCACCTGCCAAGCGTGGTGATTATGCCAAAGCCCCATTCAGGGTTGATATGATTTAAATCACTTGATTTAAATTAGTGATTTAAATCGCGATTCAAATCAAGCTATTTTTTTATTAAAACTAATGAACAATCATAAAATAAATAGTTTTTTACTGCGACCAAATCAGCCAAATTGTGTCAAGGGTAAAACGCTAAACATAAACATAAACCCCCGCTAGCTTATTACGTATCTTGCAATAGCAATGCGATAGCAATAATTGCGCGAGAATTGCGCGATCATCGCATCCAAATCGCAAATTCGTATAACGATCGCTGATACGTAATACGAATTTGCAATTTGGATGCGATAATCGCGCAATTCTTGCTATCGCTTTGCTATTGCAAGATACGTAATAAGCTAGCCGACATAAACTACGGTGCCGGCGCACACACACGTGTTGACGTGAAGCAATACATAATATGAAAAAATGTATACCTAACCGAAGAAGAATTGGATATAATCAAGCAACTGTGTACCTGTTGCTTCTTACGCTAGGGTCGAAAGAATATTTTCGGCATTCAATTTGGTGCACAACAAAATAAGAAATAGATTAGAGTCAGAAGGCAGCCAAATTAGTCTTCCTTTTAAAAAAATAAGCTAATTATTTTCCTTATTAAAATGAAAGTGTGTTTTTAACAAGTAATTAATTTTGTAAAAAATTAAAAAAAACCCAACGCTGAACGGCTGAACCGATTTTGATCAAACAAAGTTAAGGAACACTCCCGACAAATACACCTTTCAAACATAAAAAAAACTAAATCGGTTCATCCGTTCGGGAGCTACGATGGGACAGACAGACAGACACACACACACACACACACACGTCAAACTTATAACACCCCTTCGTTTTCGTCGGGGGTTAAAAACTAGAAGTGATTTGATTTTAGAACTGTTTGATTTTTGATAATTTTATAATATTTTTGTTACAAACAAGTGGAACAGATCTGTTTAAAAAAAATACGATTAATCATTTTTAAATGTTTTTTGTTAATTTTATTGATTAAATAAAAATATTATTAATTAAAAAAATAATATGTTGTGTTTTTTTTAATTAATAACCGACTTATTAATGTATAAAGATCAGAAAGAAAAAAACCACAAAAATCTGATTTAAATCAAATTAATCCTTTTTTTTTTTATTAAACATGATTTTTGTCGACCCATTGCATTATATGGGGGAGGCCTCGTCCAACAGTGGATGTGTAACAGCTGATAATGAAGATGAAATGAATGTCGTGCATTAGCTCTGTCCACACTGTGCATTTTCATCTTCAACTTTCGTTTTCATTTTTCTATTCAACTTTCGTTTGACGCTTTCAATAATTGAATGCGTTAATGAACGCAAAACCATAGTTTAGTCGTAGTTTCTTCTTTTTGGAAACATGTGCGACGAGAATATTTTACTTGGTGGAAAATTATTATTTTGAAATTGCTTAAACCAATCATAAATCCACCCGAAGCCGGAAAACGTGAATCACAGCGCGCGCTTCGCTTTCAATTCTCATCGCGCATGCGCTAAGGGCATGCCTCACGTGCGCTGTTGACTGCGCTATGACGCATGCCCTTAATGAACAAAAAAAGGCACAGTGTGGACATAGCTGTTCGTCATTGTGTCACATATTACTTAATAGTTACTACGACTATGTTTCTAGTGTAATACGGTAACCACGCATGAGAGTACGATCCAGTAACTAGATCCACACATCGGGGGTTGATCCACAAACCCGCAATATTTTTGAACGGCCTATCCAACGATACCCCACACCATGGGATAGAGGAGAACTTAGAGCAATGCGGCCTCCGCACGGGACGAGAATAAAAAAACCGGTCAAGTGCGAGTCGGACTCGCGCACGAAGGGTTCCATACCATTATCTATAAAAACAGCAAAAAAATCACGTTTGTTGTATGGGAGCCCCCCTTATATTTGTTTTATTTTAATTTTATTATTTATTTTTAAAGTGAATATATAACTTAATATTCTGTGAATATTTCAAGCGTTTTCCTGTTGCCTTTATCAATATCGAGCAAAAACGAGCAAAAACATCACGTTTGTTGTACGTCATCTCAACGGTACTGTGTCATCTCGAGCACCAGATTATTCTGAGAATCATCAAAGATAGAAGTCTTTGAGAATCATTCCCCCTGATGCCGTGTCGCCAGTGTTCTTTATTTTTAGGGTTAAATATTTATTTTATTCTGTTTTTTTTGTATTTGTTGTTATAGCGGCAATAGAAATACCTACATCATCTGGGATAATTTCAACTGTCTAACTATCACGGTTCATGAGATACAGCCTGGTCTATATAATTGCATAAAAAATAACGTTTGTCGTATGGGAGCCCCCTTAAATATATATTTTATTCCATTTTTTTGTATTTGCTGTTATAGCGGCAACAGAAATACATCATGATAAATAAAGATAAAACCTTACCTATAATGATTTTAATCCACAAAATAGAGATATATCATTACAATAACAATCGGTTACCTAGTAACTATTATTTCAAAAGAGTTCAGTATACCACATTCACCCCGCCTAGAGAATAATCCTCGTACCGACTTGGTAGCCTCCGCTCCCGGGTGGATCGTCGCAGCGGCGGCGAAGGTTCTAGAGCACGTTCCTCTGGAACAACGTCCTGTTCCTCTTCGACATCGGATGGCTGTTCTAGTTCTGGTCTCTGTTCTGGTTCTGATCTCCGTTCCTCACCTACTATGTCGTTTGTAGAATGAGAATCATGAAATTCCTCTTCGCTTGAAAAAGTTTCATCATGTTGCTCAGTTATTTCCTGGATTATCTCGCTGTCCTGACCCAATGGGGCTAAGTGTCGGTTCGAGACAGTTGATTCACGACCATCTTCGAGACGAACATATGAGTAATCCGGGTTCACGTGAAGTAGAGTCACTTCTTCAACGACATGTTGATATTTATTTGAACGATTAAATTTTCTCATTAAAACTTTTTCCGATTCCGTCAGCCAAGTGGGTATTGAAACTCCGTTAGAAGATCGCCTGGTATGTGTAAACATTCTTTCATGCGGCGTACAATTAGTCGCTGTACACAACAAAGACCGGATGGAATGTATATAACGCTTGTCCTAAAACTTTTTCCCAGTTTTCAATCGCTAGATTGCGGGAACGTAAGGCCAATTGCACTGATTTCCAAAGGGTTCCATTGAACCGTTCAACTTGTCCATTCCCTCTTGGATTATAGGGTGTGGTTCGACTAGTAGCAATTCCCCGTGAATTTAAGAAGTTCTTTACTTCTGCAGACATGAAACAGGTTCCTCGGTCTGAATGAAGATATGATGGCATTCCGAATAGTATAAAAATCTCATTGATATGAGATAATGTGAAAATGTGAAAATGTCAACTATCTAACTATCACGGTTCATGAGATACAGCCTGGCGACACCTTTATAAATAAATAATAAATAAATAATAAATAATGCTGGACATATCACACAACATTATCTAGACCAACCTAAGCAGAGCTTGTGTTATGGGTACTAGTTAACTGATATACTTAATACAATACATTACATAGATAGATTTTACTTTTGAAACTATCATGGTTCTGTACATACTTTTCACTAGACGCGGGATATTTACCATGATTTTTGAGTTTTATTTGTTCCCGATATTTCGGCACAGTAATCAATATCAATATCGGCAATATCTGGAACAAATAAAACTCAAAAATCATGGTAAATATCCCGCTTCTAGTGAACAGTAGATAGATATTTTTTATTATGCATAGAAAATACCCAGAACACCCTGAACAAATATCTGCAAATAGCACAAATATTTGTTCCGAGGCGGGAATCGAACCTGCAACCTCCAGTGTGGCAGGCGAACCTTCTCCCGCCGAGCCACATATGTCGTCAAAAAAAAACTATAAGAACGGCAAAAATCATCACGTTTTTTTGTGTATTATTTTATTGTTTTTTAGTATTTGTTGTTATAGCGGCAATAGAAATACTTACATCATATGTGAAAATTTCAACTATCTAACTATCACGGTTCATGAGATACATCAGACTGGTGACAGACGGACGGACGGACAGCAGAGCCTTAGTAATATGGTCCCGCTTTACCCTTTGGGTACGGAACCCTAAAAACATCCCCACGTGAACCGTTTATTTTACCACTATAACGGTACCATGCCAAATTACAGCTTAATTCTTGTACCATTTATCTATGCTAGTACTAAGACTAAGAGTCTCTGAGCTAAGCCGCGGACAGACAGACTGACGAAGGGCAAGGCGAAACTAAGTACCTATAAGTGTTCCTTGTCTTGCTGATTACGGAACCCTAAAAAATGAGAACACTCACGACACAGCATCAGGGGGAATGACTCTCAAAGACTTCTATCTTTGATGATTCTCAGAAAAATCTGGTGTCCGAGATATTCTGTGCTCGAGATGACACAGTACCATTGAGATGACGTCATAGGTACACTTATCTCGCATAAACTATTTTGTACGGCCGCCACTACATACCTATGATAGTGACGTCATCGATCTTATGTATTCTGTGACGAGATTTCATCATCATCATCATCATCATCATCATCATCATCATCAACAGCCTTTAGACGTCCACTGTTGGAGAAAGCCTCCCCCATATAATGCAACGGGGAGATTTGCCATAATCAACAGGCTCGGCAGGCGGATTGGTAATAGCAGTATTGGTGTTATGTACCTACCTACCTACTACTCAGTTGGATCATTGGATGCTGTAGCGTAGGTAGGTACCCTGGTACCTATAATCCCTTATTCGGCTTTTACGACATCCATTGGAGGAGACGGAGGTCTATTCTTAAACTGGACATCACAGCATGACGAGATTATGTCTTAATTAAATAAAGGGGCAACCTCATCCAACCTGGTTCTAGCGGAAGCACAGTTTTTTTTATTTTTATTTTTTATACTACTTGAATGACGGAACAAGCAGATGGCCCACCTGATGTTAAGCGGTAACCTCTGCCTATGAACAGTGCATTACCTCATAGGTCACGACCACCTAGGACGCGCCCTATGTGGCATTGCACTGCGCCCGCCACCCTGGGACATAAAGATGATAAGTTTCATGTGCCTGTAATTTCACTGGCACCCTTACCCTACAAACCGGAACACAGCAATGCGAGCACTACTGCTTTGCGGCAGAAATAGGTATGGTGGTAGTAGGTACCTACTTCCCCGGACGAACTCTTTCACAAAAAAGCTCAACTACTACTACTCGATATTATATACCTACCTACCTAATAGTCGGAAGCTATTCAAAAAATGTACCTAACTACCTACCAATAACATCCCCTACCGAGAGAGACCTACCTACCTAGAGAACCATTCTACAAAACTTTATATTGGTGGACTGGATTTGGACTGGAAGAACACTGGTGACAATAGTAGGTACCTACCTACGTAGGTAGTTGTAGATACTATTCTCTATGTGGTTGTACCTACGTACAGTCAACGATTTCAATACCGTAGATATGCCCTTACCGTTGAATGACCGCGCCGAAATGTTTCCACGTGAAATAAGATAGCTCGCTCATTTGGACTCAGTGCATATCTAGACACAGTGTCAGCTGGTCGTTGTTGTAATTTTGACGATTTTATAGCAGAAGTGTCACAAAATGCCATCGTGTGCATTTCGCAAGTGCAACAACAACTCCAAAAACACAAATAAAGCCAAAGGTGTATCATTTCACTCGTAAGTATTGCGATTTACTTAAATAACTATTTTTTACTTCCGTTGTCCAAATTATTCAAGTTAAAATGGCGATTGCACGCAAATTGCATGAAAGAGAAAGTAGTATGTGCAACCACTATAAGAGAAAAAGATATGACACTATTTTCTCGGTACATTTTTGGTACAATCTAAAACCAATATATAAAGACACGCGGGTGAACTCCGGCTGCGCTTTATAAGGGATCATCTACCAATGGATATAGAGATATGCTCGGTAGCGTCAGCAGATTCAAGAGCGTAGTCACCGCCCGCGCCGCGTCGCTTCCGCGTCATTGAGTTTTAATTTATTGCATGTAATATTAACACAACTTATTGTGGAGCGGCAGGGTAACGCCCAGCTACGATACCTATATTGCTTGCCGTAGGTACGTGCTCCAGGCGTAGATGGTGATGGCGCCTGCCTAGTTTTGGCTGGTCCCGTTCCGCTGTCCGGAGTAGATGATGGGAAACAGGAAGGTAGATGACCTTCAGGGACCCTGTATCGCCCCGAGCCGTGATGCCTCGTCCTGCCTGCAGTCGATTGGGGTGTGGGATTCTTCCGGTTTTTACAGTGTTTTTTTGTTTCGAGCACAAACACAGCCAAACTAATGATATTTATGTGATACTATAATACTATAAATAAAAACTTGTGTGTTAGGTCATATAATTACCGGCAACATAGTTTTTGCTATCTCAAGAAGTGTTGATGAGCTGTGATAAGCAAAAAACACGAAAAAAGTTGAATTTCGCGCCACATGCGAAAGCAACCACCTTAAGAACATTACTTTTATTTTATTTTCTAATTTTTTTTGACTTGAATAAGTTAATATTATTAATTCAATGTCATTTAATTTTGTGTCATATTATTTTGTTTTTTATTTGTGTTCATTCCATGGTATATATAGTAAATTGCGCTTGTTGTGTTTTCTAAAGAGATAGGTACTTAAAGAGTTTTTTTGTTTAATTTGGTACTAAGTTATATTGCATGCTGTGAAGCGGATTATGGTGGATCTTTATTTTAATTTGACAGCTATCCTTGTACCCATTTGTCACAATAAATAAATGAATCTGAAACATTCGGTAGTCAATTTTAAACAAGAAGAAGAAGAGAAGAAGTTCACTGTCTTTTGTGTTAAGAAGACTGTAATCTACTAACTCTTTCACTGTTCAACATCACTATGTTGTCACTGTTTTATCTGTACAAAATCTTTGTTTATCAGTAAAGTTAGTATTAGATAACGTTTGTACACTCGAAACACGTTACTATTTCTCGATTATAATGAGTTTAATGGTAAAAATTGAATTTTTTCTATTTATTTGTAACGAAAATAACGGAGCTCAATGTTTACACGTATGGCAGCGCCATCTCTCTGCCAATTAATAGACATTCTTTGTAAATAACGTGTTTTAATTTACTTACCCACTCTACAACATTTAACAGTTTAATTACTATTATTTTGCTTGTTATCTGATGAGTTTGCTGACCGTATATGTGCAATCTATGGATTGCACACTTTTTAGACAACAACACATATTTTCAATTTCAGGACTTAGAGGATGTTTATTTGCTCTCAAAAGTGTGTGCAATATGATTGCACATTAAATGGTAATATCAACAGTTAAGTTTATAGAGAAAATCACGATTTTTAAGTATGTGTGCGTCTACTAGTGCGTCGGCACTTTGTTAACGCACACATTCAAATACAATGCAACAGTTTTCGGGGCCAGGGCATATCTACGGTATTGAAATCGTTGCGTACAGTAAGCCAAACAACTTCAAGAAAATGGACGACAGACGCCATGATGGCCGTCATCGCCGTCAAGAAGAATCCTGACGGTGTGTTTCATTCTTTCGCACAATTAATTACATCCATCCCCAACTGCCAACCAAACCTTGATTTATATTAGAAAGATGAGATGAGATGTCCTTGTATGATCGAATCCTACATGGTGGTAGAATTCCATAGCGATCTTGCTCAAATGGAACTATGTAGATAACTCAGTAGGTACTGAATTAGGAATAGGAACATGAAATAATCAATATTACGTACCCTAGTACTTACCAGAAAATATAAAATCACTTCAAAAATGCACTCTTACTGCAAAATACAAATTGCACTCTATCACAGACTACTACTATCGAGTCACAGTCCGCTATTGCACATGCACAAGCGAGCTTCCGAGCGAGCCCGCACAGGCGCACCGCACACAGTCAAACAAATCGCCTTTGTTCGGTCGGCTTCCCCTCCCTTCCCTCCCATCACCCATCACCCATCCAAATCTCCCCAGTCCACAACCTATTCAGAGTATGATAAAATAATATTGCCAAATACAATTTGTCAGACTCCCTAGACTCCTTATCTTGTCTCGACGTTTATATTATACTCGTTGAACTAAACCTAATAAAATAGTGGTTCGCCCCGAACTGAAACGTCGCGTTACCTTATTTCTTTCAAAAATTATGCATACTATACGTGAGTACATCCACATAAAATTATTAATGAATTGGTTGAATTTCTGGCATTCCTTTCTTAGTGCACCCTTAGACAACAAGAAGAGGAACGTACCCTCCAAATTTCAGGTCTCTAGGATTTATAGTTTAGGCTGTGCGTTGATAGTAAGTCAGTCAGTCAGTCACGCAACGATTTTATATAATATATTGATTGAATAGTAAAGTAAATGAAGGTACCAATGTATGTATGTAATGGAGGAAAACTGATAATTTCCTTTTAAGTAGAATATTACCATATTATCTTGCGTTTTGAACGATTTGGTGATAAAACTGTTTAATTATGAAAAAAACAAAATTGTACAAAAATACATTTGGGGTAAGTATTAAACAAAACAGACTCGAATTATAATGCGGAACACCTCTATGCTGGCAACTCAATGGAAGATTCGTGAACTTCGGGGACTTCCCGAAAAAAAGTAGAATGCAAACAAAATGTGAACACGGCACAGATTCTGCTGAACTGCTACAATAAAAAAATAGATTTTGTTTGTGTGTCAGTAAATGTTTTCAGAAGTCTGTTAGATATAAGTCTGTCTATAGGGTGGGTAACCTACTATATCGCGTGCATTTTTCATTTTTTATTTTTGCATATTTCCCCCTTACCCCTGTCTGGACAGACGGACACAAAGACAGACGGACGGACGACGGAGCCTTAGTAATAGGGTCCCGTTTTACCAGTTGGGTACGGAACCCTAAAAAATTAGTTACCTACCTATGTTGATAAATTGATGTGGACTCTTTCCGCCATTTTCGAAGAGACGTTTTTTAATTTTATTTCATTTCCGAGTGTTTTTTGAGTTATTTTGTGTAATTTTGGTGGCATTTTAACCAATGTAGCTGGTCTATGGAACAGAAGTGTAGTGAAATTAAATGGAAGTGTATTGCGTGCGTGACTTTCCAAATTGGTGGAAATTGTCTACGAAAGTTTTTGTAAAACAGCCACCGTTTTACCATAACTAACATAACATTAACTAGCCCCCAGCTAAGCAGAGCTTGTGTTATAGGTACTAGATAACTGATATACTTAATACAATATATTATATAGATAGATATTTTTTATTATACATAGAAAATACCCAGAACACCCTGAACAAATGTCTGCAGATCGCACAAATATTTGTTCCGCAGCGGGAATCGAACCCGAAACCTCCTGCGTCGCAGGCAAACCTACGCCAGCCGCACTACAGTCCACAAGACAAGTGCAGTACACAGGACACGATTTCGGCAGGAAGTAATTATTGACGTTTAATTACTTCCTGCCGACATACTGATCAAAGACGCAGAAAATTACTAGTCAACAATTTAGATCTTCTTGGGAATCACCGAATAGGCCGTAGAAATGAATGAATGTTTTTGCTGTTTCGTATTTGTATACTACGTCCATGGTATTTCCATAAATTCACAGAATATATAATAGTAAGTCCACATTTACAAGACCGTTACCTTGGAGGCAAACACTTTAATCATTGCGTTGGTGTTGATCGTAGAACATCTGTTTGTCTGTGGTGTTTCTTTCTACGTATTTTTTATCTCTCTATGGTGTTGTTGGTTGGTTTGGTAATTTGGTTGTTTTGATGAGAATTTTTGTGTGCTTTTTGAAAGCCTAGATTCTAAGCTAACAAAATTTGTTAATTTAAAACAGCTTTGGCCATGCAAGACCAAGATGAAGAAACAGATAATCATGAATTAGGCCCCGTGGATAATGCATGGGCCATGAAAATACCTAAATTTAAACCAGAAGACAATCCACATGGTCTTCTAGAAGAAAGTAAGTTTGCCACGTTGTTTCCTAAATACAGGGAACAGTACCTAAAGGAATGCTGGCCTCTTGTGCAAAAGGTACTCAAGGAGCATAACATAGTTGCAGATTTAGACCTCATCGAGGGTAGCATCACTGTTAGAACGACGAGGAAAACATGGGATCCCTATATCATCATAAAAGCAAGAGATATGATGAAACTTCTCTCTAGAAGTGTGCCATTCGAACAAGCTGTAAGAGTTTTGGAAGATGAAATTGGATGCGATATTATAAAGATCAATTCATTTGTCAGCAAGAAGGAAACATTTTTGAAGAGGCGTCAGCGGATAATCGGTCCAAATGGAGTAACACTGAAGTCTATAGAGTTACTAACAGAATGTTATGTGCTTGTGCAAGGAAATACTGTTTCAGCTGTGGGCCCCTACAAGGGTTTAGTCCAGGTTAGACGCATAGTGGAAGATACTATGAAAAACATACATCCAATGTACAACATCAAGAGTCTAATGATAAAAAGGGAGTTGATGAAAGATCCTAGGTTAAAGAATGAAAGCTGGGACAGGTTCCTGCCAAACTTTAAGAGTAAGAATGTCCCAAGGAAGCAGCCTAAGAAGAAAAACAAAAAGAAGCCTTACACTCCATTCCCACCGCCGCAGCAAGAGAGTAAAATTGACAAGGAACTTGCAACCGGTGAATACTTCCTCAAGGATGAACAAAAGAAAGCTAAACGCCATCATGAAAAAGAGGAAAAACAGGCACAAGTTAAAAAGGCTAAGCAAGAACAGAGACAGAAAGATTTTATACCACCTGAAGAGAAACTTGACGCTCCAACATCTACAGAATCAACGGTAGACATCAAGCAGCTAAAGGCCAAAATGAAAAAGTTTTCCAAACAAAAAAGTTTAAAGAAGAGAGACTAAGCACTTATTATGAGGAAACAAAATAAACGTGGACTTTAAAATTATCTTTTTATTTTCAGTAACTTCAACTCTGGCACTAATGAATTTTTGGTTATGAATTCCTTTCCATTCATAAAAGGTTGTAATACATAGGGTATCATAATTTTGCCTTTGGGATTTTGGTGGGTTTCCAGCAATGCTATTAACATACGTGGAACTGCACACGCTGTTCCATTTAATGTGTGAACATATTTTCCACCATCATACTTAATATTAAGTCTTCGGGATTGGTAATCTGTGCAGTTGCTGCAACTGGATATTTCCCCAAAGGCATTGCGTCCAGGCATCCATGCTTCTATGTCATATTTCCTGAAAAAGTTGCATATTATCATATCATCCTTTATCCTACACTATTAAATGCGCATGATTTAGAAAATGTAGGCTCTAATGTCTTTGATTAAGTTTACTATACATGTTGAAAATCGATCTAGCTAGGTCTCATTTTATTCCAAGTTAAGGTTAAGCAATGATCTGCAAGGTCAGTAGGTATTTGGATGGATGACCACTTGGGCCTTGGGCTTCAACACTTTGCATGTAATTAGAGATTGTAAGGGTACTTACAAACACTTACCGCCCTACTAATAAACGCGAAAAATCCTTTGATTAGTTACACCGTGTTTTGTCTCATACAATTTCTATTTAAAATATGAAGAGTACTGAATCTCTATTCGTCTATCTGAATCAAAATCTTGCTGGAGACCGGGCTTGTTAGAAATGGAGTAGGAAATCACTGTCTCATTCAACAAGACTGATGTATCACAAGAGCACATGATAAGGTGCACTAAAAAAATCAGATTGCCCCAACAGCTCCTTGTCACCTCAAAACAAAACTATCTTACTATAGAATAAAACTCATAATACCTATATGCAGGTGCTCCCAACTCATGTGGAGGCATGTCCAGGACTTGCATATGGAGGCCGAGGGGCCTGAACAACTCTTCCTGAATCTTGAGGATATACTCCAGCATATCATCAGATTGCTCTTGGGGTGTGGCAACAAACATTTCTACTTTCGTGAATTGATGTACCCTGGTGAAAATAAAAAGAAAGTTTAATTATATATAACAAAACAACCCTTAATGGAGATCCAATACCGGTCTAGAATGGCGTTGTATGGGAGTTTGCAGGAGTTTTAAAGGGTTGTAGGGGGGGACTTGTTGGAGTTTATTTGATAGTGGTTTGCTGGGGTTTTTATGGATTGCATGAAATGTTAGAAGTGTACAATAGATAGGGCTTGTAGAAATTTTTAGGGGTTCGTTAACCAATTTTATTGAAAGGAACATGAGGCAAAAACCCCCCATGGTTTCACTTCAGATTCAAACCTTGAGTCACGGAAAAACAAGCCTTTATGCCCCAGCAGGGCCAAATCAAGCGCTGATCTAACTTAATTTAGCTCCAAACGTTTGAACATAGTAAATAGTAGATATCTTTATCCATCATAATTATGTCCAAGTTATATTTAGCCCAGGTCGTCCGGTGGCTGTGTTGATCTATGTATTTACCTGTAAATACCTCTCTCCTCAATGACATTGGATGTTTCAGCTCTGTAACACCTGCTGACAGCTGCAAGTTTGAGGGGCAGGTCCTGTTTCTTGTGTATTGAGTTCTTAAGAAGCCCAGCGAGAGACATCTCAGCGGTACCTGACAGATACAGGTCAGATCCGTGGTGATGCGGGTCTAGAGAATAAATCTATAACAATGAGATAATACTTTACACGTTTAGTCATATCTTCTTAATTTGTGTTAGATCAGTGACCTGGTGAGGTATGGTAGCCCTGAGAAGGGCCTCGTGACTTGTGAATGGCCAAAGAGCCAATGTGGTGAAAGGATTCAGTACTAGTACTTGCTTGTTTCCTCACAGCGTTTTTTACACCCCTTGATGCAAGCACATATATAGATTACACACATTTTTCTGTGTTTATCTGCGATCAGTCTTCAGACTATGAGCAGGTTTGGTGTGGATAGTTGAGCTTGTAAGAGAAGTGGTCTAGCGACCTTTTCTCCATTTCTGTGCATCATGTTCTGATGAGTTCCATGATAATTTATCTATCTGCTATTCAGCTATTTTGTAGTAAGACATCTTTTCTTTTCAGTCGCTTTTTATATGAGGGCTTAGTGAGTCGACATACACATATTTTGTGAGGAAAACTCACCAAATTGTTTAACACATTAAAGTTCAGGTCAGATCAGTGACAGAATAGCGCTAGCGAAACAAAAAGTGAGTGAAAATCACGAAAAACAAATATTTACTGTGTGATGGTTTTTTTTTATCAACTTATTACTGCATACCTACTGCTTTATAAGCTAGAGTGTAGAAAAAGCATATAGGGTCAAGGTCAAAAGTTTCATGATCACTTCTGGTTTGCTAAGTAACCTGATAAGAGAGTCAGAAGGCATGTCAGCAAAGAAAATGTCTTTTATACTTGCAACTAATAGCACAGAATAAATAATTGTACAAACTAATAGGCATGCTGTCTGGTCTCTTTAATGGTTTATACCTAGAAACGTGTACTATTATTATTCATTCTGTGCCTAGAAGCAAACATTGTTCAAATAGTTTATTACGGATGTAGAGGCCAATGATGATGACATACCTGAGTGCGGTCTCCATTCACAGCCATACCACAACTCTCCAACACATTTCTGGGCAAGATGTCTGGTACTGACACAAGTTCAAAATTCTCACTCAGTAGTTTAGTGACTGTGTACTTTATTAAAGCCTCCTCTAATTCAGCGAGCTCTCCAAGAAAATAATAACTTTTGTGACCACATGTATTACCTAACTTTTCTGTTCTAATTAAATTCAGTCGCTGTGTTATTTCACTGAATTCCAGGGGCTTATGACTGAAGTCTTTCTTCTTATCAATTAAATCTTTTATACTTGGATTCACATTGGTTTTCACTTTAGGGTGAGTCCGGTTTGGAAGAGAACTCAACTCTTTTAGCAACTTTTCTCTTATTTTTTGGCTGTCCACTTCTGGTGTGGTCTTGAATAAGTTGTATAATTCTAGGACTTTATTTATGTCACCAACTCCTTTCCTTATGCATATGTTGTGTTGAATTTCCTCAGAGTTCTTGTTATCACAATAGTAGTTTGTGTCAAAATCTGGTATACAAAAACTCGAACAGAACCTTACTTGTACAAGCCTATTCCAAATACTTTTTGCTGCTAGTCTCTTCAACATGTTCATAGCTTCATTTAGATCTTGGCAAGGATTTTCTTCACAGATTTTTTTTTATCTAAATGATTGATAACTTTTCTTTAAACAAGCACTTTCAAAACAAACACTGGTGCATGCCTGCATGCATGCTATACAAATTTCTCTATGATGCATGCATGCAGTGCTGTGTACAGTAGATAGAGGTTCTGTATATTTATTCTGTGGTTCTGTGATGGCTAGTAGGTAGGTATTTCTGCAATGTTGCCTGGTGGATAAAATCTAAATTAAAATCCAATTAACTTTTTAGTAAATTTTGACTCCTCACAGACAAGCTTATTTATATAGATCTTTCACTAAACATTACGCTATTAGTTAGATGGTCATTAGTTTACTCTTATTAAAAAAAAAAAAAAAAAAAAAAAAACATTTTTTTTAAAATGAATTATGCCAAATATCAAAATATGGCAACTACATAGCTTTTTTTTTAAAGTAGTTATGTCAATGGTATGGTGAGCGTGAGCCTCAGGCGTGAGCACTTTTTAGGGTTCCGTAACCAAAAGTTACGGAACCCTTATAGATTTGTCATGTCTGTCTGTCTGTCTGTCTGTCTGTCCGTGTATGTCACAGCCACTTTTTTCCGAAACTATAAGAGCTAGGCTGTTGAAACTTGGTAAGTAGATGTATTCTGTGAACCGCATTAAGAATTTCACAAAAAATTAGAAAAAAACAGTAAATTTTAGGGGTTCCACATAATAAGAACTGAAACTCAAAAAAAAAAAAACATCAAACCCATACGTGTGGATACCTATGGATAGGTCTTCAAAAATGATATTGAGGTTTCTAATTTTTTTTTTTTCTAAACTGAATAGTTTGCGCGAGAGACACTTTCAAAGTGGTAAAAAGTCCCCCCGCCCCCTTCCCCGTAACTTCTAAAATAAGAGAATGATAAAACTAAAAAAATAATATGTTGTAGGTACATTACCATGTAAAATTCCAACGAAAATGGGTTTGAACGAGATCTAGCAAGTAGTTTTTTATTTTTGGGGTTCCCCATACTTGGCAGTTGGCACTGAAACTCAAACTCGGCAATTTAGTACGGCGCCGGACGTACTAAACTGCCGGGCGCTCTCGCTAAAAAGTGTTCTGTGGGCCGGCGCGCCGGGCGGCGCGCACAGAACAATAATACTCCTACCAGCGCGGCGCGGCGCGGCGGCGGCGTGTTAATCTTTTTTGAACATCTGCCGAGTGATCGAATATTAAAATTGTGGCGAAAATCATTTATTTGTACACATCTACCTATCCATCTCAATTTATACTTATTCTTTTTCTTCTACTATATAAAAATAAGTCGGGTTTTCCTTCCTGACGCTATAACTCCAGAACGCACGAACCGATTTCCACGGTTTTGAATTCGTTGGAAAGGTCTCGGGCTCCGTGAGGTTTATAGCAAAGAAAATTCAGGAAAAATTTCAACAGAAAAGCGGGAAAGTCTTTTTTCACATACAGCACCATCTCCGATACATAGCATGTACTACAAACCAATATCAACCAACCAACCATCTGGTGGCGAAACGGAGTTCGCCGGGTTTGCTAGTTGTAAATAAATTGTTTTTAACCACCTTTTTGATTTTAATTGTTTCTTGTTATGATTTTAAAGAACAATACATAAGATAGTGAGCGAGCTCACTCACATGCTGGTAGCTGCTGGTAGCATTAGCAAGGTAGTAGTCGCGCAAGATACTTACTGATAATAGATAGGTAGAAGGGATAAACTCGGACTTGTTCGATTTACTTTTAAAAAAACATTAAAATGTTAACCAACTTCACAAAACGGTGATGTATTGCAATTCGGCTAAACGTTGGATGTATAGTTTGAGCTATCCTAACTCTCACAGTTAAAACAGTTTAAAGTAACCTAAGTCTCACAGTTTTTTTAAAAGTAAATCGAACACTTCCGAGTCATGGTCCGAGTATTTTTGAAGTACTCTATACTATGGGCACAGAATATTTATTAGTACGTATAGGGTCCGCTTAAAAAATATGTTGTTTTTTTATATTCAAATCTTCCTTTGATAGACTACTTTGGGTAGAGTATTCCGGGAAATGGAGTCAATTGAGACAAACTTTTTTATTGAGAAATGTCGTTTGTCAGGCTGACTATTCGATATGAGAATTTGGGTGGGTTATGCAACTTTTCAAAAATACAAAAATGCAGTGGTTGTTTTCTTCAAAATTCACTTTTAATGTTTTCTATGAACAAACCTCTCTAACTACAACAGAAAATGTAGATACTCGCACTGAAAGTTCCATTATATTGTCATTGTCACACCCTGTATCTATAACGAAGGAATATAGGAAAATTATCCCAGATAATTAGACTTTACAAGTTAACGAGTCTGTGACGCATAGTCTAACAACTTGTAAATGTAACTGCAACTTATAAAATGTACTTACTTGGAGAAGTAAAAACGAAAATTTCGTACAAATTCCATTTCAATTTTTACATAACTATGTAGTTGTTAGTTGCGAATCCGGAAAGCCTCCTTCTAAGCCCGCATATTGTGACGGGCAACTACAAAACCCTACAATGCGTGTGGCCGGTCACGCACTTGACTGCTTTTTTAATTAGGTAGCTTTCGCACTCAGGCTTGTTGTACGGGAAATTCCCGAAGTCCATCGGAACATGAGCTTGAGTTGCCAGCGTAGAGATATTCCTCATTATTATTCGAGTCTGTTCTGGTTATTGCCCCAAATACTTTTTTATTTATCAGCACAAGGATTTATCACGCATCAGATTATTATCTATTTTGCCTCATTTGCATATTTATATTGCGGGACACCTAATACGATTTTTTTATTCCGTACGAATGATAATAAAACCTATGGTTCTGGTGATAAAATAATTCTAAAATAAAATTCATGATTGGGAATCTGGGGTGATTGGGGATTCCGCCCTGAGAAAACATTATTTTGGAACGTTTTTAGTTTTTTGCCAATGTGTATAATTTTTTTCAAAACTTAAAACACCAATAATCAATATAAAAGGTAGGGTTCCGCGCACCTTCCACGCAAAGAGGAGGAGACAAGCGAGGAGGAAGGAGGAGGGAGGAGGTCCCCCTCCATTCCCTTTCCAACCTTCTGTTGAGGTAGCATGATTTTAATGTGTTACTGTGATTTGGATCACTTATGCTAGGTATGTTTAGATAGTTTGCAACGGTCTTTAGATACCTCTTTTTTTTATTTGTATGTTTTTTTTTTAAATTTGCTGTAGTTGCTTTATTATTTCTGTCTATTAAGTTTTATCCACATCTAACTGATAGTAAATATAATTAGATGAAGGTATGTAGTAGAGGAAACTTGATATTATCTCACTTAAAACTTAAGTAGGTACCTAGTTACTTTCATAACTGAACTAGAACAACATTGTTCCTAACTTTTAGAGTAGATACTCCATTTTTTTATAGAATTTATGAAACACAATCTACCGAGTATTTTTTTTCATTATTTTACTAATCAGTCCATGACTTAAATCATTTCATGACAAACATTCCTTACTCTACGTGAGTTAAGTTGAGGAGTGTACTCGAATTGTATTTGGCAATATTATGCAATCATGCTGCCAAGATACAATTTTGCTGTGACAGCTTGAGTGAGTGTGAGTGAGTCATTTGGCTTCTCTATGCCGGAGGGGAGGGGAGAGTGAGAAGGAAGGAAGTAGGAACGTAGACAGCTCTAGCCCCTTATGAGACTAGGACGGAATAAATCTAAACACAACAAGGCTATTCCACTTCTATTGTGTGGTTTAATTTTAAGTTTTAGCCATACATACATTCATTCATGATTTTAGCCACGGTTGGTAGATTGGGGGTTTTTTTCGCAATTTTGGGGAATTATTTCGGTCTTGGGGAAATTTTGGGGAAACTAAATCCTTGGGGAAATGTTTGGGGAAAGGAAAATAATTCAGCGAAATTTTGGGTTTATTTTGAACGTGCCTTATTCTATATGCATGAGGTCATTATTAGGGAATAATGTTGCATTCCACAATATTATAAAACTAGCCACCTGTCTGCTAAGCCTGCCATTTTATAATGCAAGCGTAGAACGACTATTTTCTATAATGAATGTGTTAAAAAATAAACAACGTAATAGATTGTTTACTACAACAACCGACCATATAATGAGAGTCAGATTTATGTTCTTAATTTCGGCGGTGGATGCATCAAGTTTCAACCCACTAATAAAATGTTGCAAAAATTTAATGCTGAAAATGTTTATGTGACAAGTTTAAATGAAGACGAAGTTGTAGAAGTTTTGAACATCATCCACGATTCAGCATGATGTTCAAAACTTCTGACGCTTCGTCTCTGCTTATCAACATGTAAATATGATATAAATAATACTATGCTTATTATTCCTTTTGTTTTATTTACTGGTTAAAACAATATTGGGGAAATGAGTTTCAAAACGATCATTTTGGGGAAAAAAATATGTGAATATGGGGAAAATTCAGAAACTCGATTAGCAACCCTGGTTTTAGCTCGACTCTAGAAGAATCCAATTAGATTAAAAGAATCCATCGAATTATTTCTTTTTCGTTTGTGATGTGACTAGAATGTTGTGTTGTTCAGTCAGTGTTCTATGTTGAGGGTGATATTGAAGCGAATCGAGTGTTCTTTATTTTCTCGGTAAGTACCTACCTACGTAGTTTTGATTACCTAGGTACTAAATGTTCTTACAGATGTTAGTGGTTGGTTATACCCATAGAGAATTTTTTTATATATAGGTTATACCTACTGAGCTATGTACGTACCCTCCTATCTAATCCCTTTTGTTTTGAGCATTAACAATCTGCTAAGCTAAGGGGAAAATAATAATTGATATTGATTGTAGGTACCTACCTACCAAGCACTCTCATCCTCTCATCTTGCTAAAATAAATCATGGGTTGGGCAGTACCGATGTATTGTTTGTTTATAAGGAGTCGTTCCGTTACTCAACTCTTCAAAGGTTGGACCTTGGGAAAGGTAGATGGTTTGGAGAGCTGTTTGTTATCTCCCTACCCAAGGAACATAGGTAGGTACTAGACCTACTCTTTCAACAGTAGACTAACTAGCTAGGTATGTAATGTAGAGATGATAAACTAATCTAAATGAAAACCAACGATTTATTGGATACCTATAGTGGGATACCTACTTAAAGCCACTCAATGTATGGGAACCAATATTTTTGACATTAAAGAATGAGACTTGGCTCACTTATTCCTTAGGTGCACCAGAGTGGAAAACGGCCGGGAGACAGCGGGAGCCACCCTGCTGGGGGGGAGGGGGAGGGGGTGAAGTTTTCTTACGCCGCGCGTACTGTTGCTCGTTATAACGGCTAATTTATGGCTACTATGACAAGTGAGGTATCACTTTCGGATAAATTAAAGATGGCCAATCATTTTCTGAAACAAAAAGAACACCTTTACTCACAAAAAAATAGAATTAACACCGAAAATATTTTTTTTTATGAACCGTTTTATTCGAGTGATGATAATTTTCGATCGAGTAAAGATATTGGTTTAAAAAAAATATGATTAGAAAGTCACATTCATGCAGATTTCAAAAATATAAGATTTATTGGAATTATTTATGTAAAAATGTGGGAATAAAATATTTACTACATCGCGGCAGAGCACCGACTAACTTTTCTTGGAAAAATATTGACAACAGAAACTACTTTTATAGGCGGTATAGGTTACTGTTGATAGTAATAAACACCGGCCAAGTGCGAGTCGGACTCGCGCACGAAGGGTTCCTTACCATTATGTTTTAAAACGGCAAAAAAAACACGTTTGTTGTATGGGAATATAGAAAACACTAGGCTCCGGACGAGTCTAATTTTGGTCCTCTTGGTGATTCTCCTATCCTTCCATATTCCCCCCAGCCGACTCATTAAGTTCTTGTCCATCCCAACCCTGCTTCGAAATTGCTGGAAAACATACCACCCACAAAAGGAGCTCTGCACCAGCATTTCCTGCGAGCAGTGTTTCAAGCAATCAATATATCGGATCACCATTGTTTTTATAGATAATGGTGTCACCAGGCTGTATCTCATGAACCGTGATAGTAAGACAGTGGAAATTTTCACAGATGCTGTATTTCTGTTGAAGCTATAACAGCAAATACTAAAAAAAAAAAAAAAAAAAAAATTAAGTGGGCTCCCAAACAAAAAACGTGATTTTTTTGCTAGTTTTAGCTTTATATTGATGTCGGCACTAGGTAAACGCTTGAAATATTCACAGAATATTTGGTTATATATTCACTTTAACAATAAATAGTTAAATTAAAATAAAACAAATATTTGAGGGGGGCTCCCATACAACAAACCTGTTTTTTTTGCCGTTTTAAAACATAATGGTAAGGAACCCTTCGTGCGCGAGTCCGACTCGCACTTGGCCGGTGTTTATTACTATGAGCAGTAACCTTTACCGCCTATAAAAGTAGTTTCTGTTGTCAATATTTTTCCAAGAAAAGTTAGTCGGTGCTCTGCCGCGCTGTAGTAAATATTTTATTCCCACATTTTTACATAAATAATTCCAATAAATCTTATATTTTTGAAATCTGAATGAATGTGGCTTTCTAATCATGTTTTTTTTAAACCAATATCTTTACTCGATCGAAAATTATCGTCACTCGAAAAAATAAAATGGTTCTTAAAAATTTTGCTTTTCGGTGGTAATTCTATTTTTTGTGAGTAAAGGTGTTCTTTTTGTTTCTGGAAATTATTGGCCATCTTTAATTTATCCGATAAATTTGCCGTTATAACGACCAACAGTACGCGCGGCGTATGAAAACTTCACCCCCTCCCCCTCCCCCCCAGCAGGGTGGCTCCCGCTGTCTCCCGGGCGTTTTCCACTCTGGTCCACCTGAGTAACAAGTGTGCCAAGTCTCATCCATTAATGTCAAAAATATTGGTGTTGTCCTATAAGTATCCCACTACTACTTACATTAGAAGATACGCTACTCCTCACTCAAAACGGCGATAAGAAAGTGAATAAGTGAGGTAATTACCGCAAGTTCCGTAGACAGAGAAGAGTATGTACAAGCGAGTCGCTCGCGGCCACTCGCGGGCTACAGAGGGTGTAAAATAAGACCTGAGACATGCTATAGGTACGCGTAAAGACTGTAAACTACGACGCACGCGACAACTGGGTAAAAAGTAAGTAAGTTCTTGAGTGGAGACCGCGTCTTGGCAAACGTAGCGTGGAGTAGGTAGGTACGCTCTGGCTAGGTGGAGCAGTGTTGCCAGATGTTTTTGAAGAGCGATCGTACGGTGGTATGAAAAAAAATCGTATTTCCTAGGGAGAAGGGAATAAACAAATCGTACATTATTAAGGTAAGAAGTTGATTCATAAAATTAGTTACGACTTATACATATTTTACTATTCATCAAATTGAGCGTGAATAGTTATTAAAAGTACCCAGGTGTACAAACAAGTAAACTTTCTAAATTGCAATTATACCGTAAAATATAGTCCTCCTCGTCGATTTCGACAACGGCGACCCTAGTTTTTTTATTTTTTTATTTTTTTTAATTATATTATTTCCTAGCGTGAGCCCTAATATGGCTCGCTAGACCGAACTTAGTCTTAAATACCCTGTCACAAATACTGCAATAAGTTGGCCTTGAGAGTTCAAGGTGTAAGTATAGGAGGGCTTAGGTCTCTCTTTGCGAATTTGGCGTTTTACGTCAAGTGTTTCGTAGATGGTAGAGCGCCAAGACGACCTGTGTGAAGCGAGCTCCTCCCAACCTGTGGGATCAATAGCGCAGGCTTTGAGATGTCTTATAAATGACCGTAAAATAAATAGATCTAGAATGTACGTAGCGAAAATTCTAAGTCTATGGTATAATATCCCTGTCTTCAAACTAGCATCGGATTCAGAAATCGGTTGGATAATAATTGAACTTTTGAATGAACTTCCTGGTTAATAAAAGGGTAGTGATGGCCAAATTACATTTGTTGGGCGGCTTTTTGGTTTGTTAAAGTTCCTCTAAGGTTTGATTGATTTGACATTATGCATGACTGACGTGACGTGTGTGACATTGACAGACAATAACAATTACAAAACATTGACAGCTGACTTTTCTAGGACCACCGTTTGAAAACCATTTTAAAACGTGACATTTGCGAAATTGTGGTCTATTTCGCAAGGGCCACTTGTTCAAGAACTGAACTGAACTGAACCATTTTGTAAGCAAAGAATCGGTCATACAAAATCTTTAAAAATCGTACAAATGATGTGCGATTTCAGTGATTCGATCGTACAGTAGTAAAACGGGCAAAAAATCGTATGAATACGATTTAAATCGTACATCTGGCAACGCTGAGGTGGAGCGATGACCTACTAAACGCGGCGGGCAGAAAGTGGATGAGAAGAGCAGGGGTGCGTTCAGTGGGTACACTCTGAGTGTTGGTTGTCACCAGAGTGTACGGTTGTTCCGTTCACAGGCTCGGTTAGAGCACTCGGTTAGCGTCAAGTAACCCTAACCGAACAACCACCTCTGACAATTCTGACGTCTGTCAAAGTCAAATCATGTGCTTGTCACCAAAGCGTATGGGTTGTTCCGTTCGGAGGCTCGGTTAGAGCGTTCGGTTAACGTCACGTGACCCTAACTGACCAACCACCGTTTTGGGTGGGTGTTTGGTTGTTACGATTTTGACGTTAGATTGCTGTCAAAGTCAAGTCGATCCCACCCTTCCCCCCCAAAAATCCTGTTCCATCCATAGATGAAGAAATATTTGATGTATTTTAAGTAATATAGTAACTACGAAAGTTCCAGATTCCACGAGAGGGTTTTTTTATAAAGTGAAACAGGACTTGTTATCAGCTCCTGGATTACTTTGCTATTAAATGCTCTAAGACTTTGTTAATCAATCACGCTGTAACAGCTGAACCGATATTGATGAAATGACATCCACAGATATGTTCAGATGTACAGTAGCGGTATATGTCAGCTGATTGATGATGATGTTGCAAACATCGCCAATATTTTTTCTGTGAAATATCAAGGCTAGCTTTTGACAAATTTTTCAGTACCTATCAAGGCTGGAAGGATCTTTTTTGTCAAGTGCATGTCGATCACACGCATTCAGGGTTCCGTACCAAATGTACCAGATAATTCTCGAAATGTTTCGAAAGTTTTTTGTATATATTGGTAAAATATAAATACACACTTAAATATGCTTTCAGCGATAGTGCCACTCATTTTACTGTTTTTTTTATATTACGTTTATTTCTTGGTGTAGGTACAAGTTATTATATCGATCTTAATACATAACAAGTACCATATTTACAAAACAAGTTCCTAGGTCAAATGCAAAATAAAAAAACTTGGTAACAAAATTTTGGAAAAAAAACTGTCTTTGGCAGCTTTATTTTCTATTACCATTGAAAATATAAAAAACTATACTTCATGAGATCTAAAAATGATAAACCACATGAAAAAAAAAAAACAATGTGAAAAAAAGAGTTAAAAATAAGGCTAATTTTATTGTTTTTCAGTAAAAAGGAGCTAAATAAACAATGCAGATTATGTGATTCAACAAATCATTCTACTTCACTACACAGCTACAATAACAATAAGGCTTTGGTTTTGTCGTTCATTCATTCAAACTATCTACTAACTTCTTTGAAAAAAAGAGGAGCTGACAATGTTGAAATAGAGCTGAATTTAGCTCTAAAAGAGCTAAAATGGCAACACCGGGTGAATAAAGCGTTTGTTGACATCAAAAATTGACAGTGGCATTGACATTCCGTGTCAATCCGAGTCGTTCAGAGCCTCAGAGCGTGGTTAAAAAAACAACTACACCCTTGGAGTGTACCCATTGAACGCACCCCAGAACACCGCGTGGCGCGTTTTGGGAGAGATCTATGTTCAGTAGTGGACTAGTGAGTGAGGTCTGATGATGATGATGATGATCTCGGAACTAATCGGAAGGAGAAATATAGGTAATGTAACTACATTTCACCGAGGTACGACCAGTGAGTTGTAATTACTAATACACTAGTAATAATAGTTCAATGGATACAACGGAGAGACACGAAAGCACGCGGCCGGCCGGCAGAATGGGGTTGTTACCTATAACAGTCAATATTCACATCAACTTATTTTTTTTTACTAACATTATTCGTAGTAGTTATTTTAATTAATTCAATATAGGTATTCGGTTTAATTGAATGTAGGGTAAAACCCGGATAGTTGCCTCGGACGGATACATGCCCCGGTTGTTGATACACTATGTTAGGAATATAATATAGGTAAGTTGTGTTGGCACTTTACTACAGTAAGTAAAGACCCCCGCAAGGCTCCGTGCCGCGTCAGCCATCGGAATAGGCGCACGCGTTTTGTCCGTGTGAGCCATCGAGCAACACAGGCCTCCGTTTCCGTGTTGCTCGATGGTGTGAGCCAAAATCTTCCGCGGCGAAACTTTTGACGGGCGTTATTTCTAGGTAGGTATATGGGTTAGTAATTTCTATTGAATATTTTTATTACTGATCGTGGTTTCAGTCAACTTTTTTTTTCTTTGCATACCTACATTAGAGTTTAAATTACATTAAGATAAGATAATTTATTCGTTCCTTCAAAAATATAGTACAGTTTAGTATAATCAAGTAATGACTTACAATAATAATGTACGCGAGGAGCGCTGTTCCCTGCACTAGGTCTCAAAGAGCCTGTGTTGCAAGGTCACAGTGACTCACCCCGGACTCTCCATCGTTAGTCTTAGATAGTTGGTACTTGTACTTAGTAACCATAAAATTAAAGTTAAAGTTATACAAATTAGTATGAGGTATAGTGATCTAACAAATTTTAAAGCTAATAATACAGTAGTAATAATAACAAGAGAAAAAAAAAACAATTAAAAAACAAAAGTAGGTAACGATTTTTACGAATAAAGTAAATATATAATATAAATATGTGTCCAACATTCTAACATAAATTTCCTATAACATTATTTAGGGTTTCGTGTTTGTAAGTTTTATGTAGGTGTGTGGTTGTGAGTTGTGTTTTAGTGAGTTATATACCTACTTTTATGAAAGTGAGGAGAGTGACTGAAAGTCTTATATTTTATACTAGATGTCCCGCGCGCGACTTCGTCCGCGCGTAGTTTGAAAACATCTCCGGCGCGGCGTGCAGACATCAACACCACCCCGTGAAATGACTTTAGAAACAACACCACACTCAAGTTTTTAAATTTAGGGATCACATTTTACCCTTTATTTTCTGAAAATATTTTAATCTTAACAACGACACTGTGAAACGACCTTTGAAACGACACTGAACTTAAGTTTTTCAATTTAGGGGTCCCATTTAACCCTGGGGGCCTTAAAATATTTCGATCTCAACAATGACACCGTGAAACAACCTTTGAAACCATACTCAAGTTTTTCAATTTAGGGGTCCCATTTAACCCTGAGGTCCTTAAAATATTTCGATCTCAACAATGACACCGTGAAACAACCTTTGAAACCATACTCAAGTTTTTCAATTTAGGGGTCCCATTTTATCCCTGAGGTCCTGAAAATATTTTGATTTCAACAACGAAACCGTGAAACGACCTTTGAAACGACACCATACTCAAGTTTTTCAAGTTAGGGGTCCCATTTGAACCTTGAGGTCCTGAAAGTATTTTGATTTCTACAACGCCACCGTGAAACGACCTTTGAAACGACACCATACTCAAGTTTTTCAAGTCAGGGGTCCCATTTCAACCTTGAGGTTCTGAAAATATTTTGATCTCAATGACTATACTGTGAAACTAACTTTTAAATCGTCAAAATACGCTGAAATCTGGCTTAAACGTAAAGTGTATTTATTTACAAACAAGACGTTCCCGTGGCTTTTTTCAGCAAAATTTCAGGTACTGCTGTTTTTTTTTTCTATTTTTATATAAGGAATCTACCTGTGAATTTTCAAGTATCTACTACCAACGGTTTCCGAAATACGAAGCATTTTAGTTTTACATTAAAAGCCGTTTTGGACCCCTTACATGGTGAATTTTCCAAAATCCTTTCTTAGTATCCCTACACCCAAAAATTAATACATCCTCCAAATTTCATGTATCTAGGTCTAGCGGTTTAGGCTGTGCGCTGCAAAACGCAAAGTGTTTACATTAAAAGCCCTTTATGGACCCCTAAGGGAGCGAATTTTCCAAATTCCTTTTTAAGTACACTTTTAAACCCTAAAAGGACTACACTCTCCAAATTTCAAGTCTCTACGACCAGCGGTTTAGCCTGTGCGTTGTAAAAACTAAAGTTTTTTTATTTTTTTACAAAGAAAACGTTCCCCTGCCATTTTTCAGGAAAATTTCAGTAATTGCTGAAATAAGTGTTTGTTAATTTTATTTGAGGAATCTCCATGTAAAATTTCATGGTTCTACTACTAACGGTTTCCGAAATACAGAGCATTTTTGTTTTAAGTTAGATCCGCATTTTGAAATCCTTAGCATGCGAATTTTCAAAATTCCTTTCTTAGTACAACCCTACGCATCGAGACGAACACACCCTGTAAATTTCAAGTCTCTACGACCAGCGGTTTAGGCCTATTACGCACTGTCGACTAGTCGCCGGCGACTCAGAGGGCCTACCACAAGTTTGTAATTTGTTACAACTCGGAATAACGAAAACCGAATTGCGAGTCGAAAAGTCGTTTTTGTATGGAGAAAATGATAAGCGCCCCTAGCGGACTTGTTGAGAAACTAATTAAAACCATATATAAAAACAAATAGCGACTCGGAATTCGATAGTCGGGATACCGAATGCAAAACTTAGACAAACCTGTGGTAGGCCCTCAGGTTGTCGACGACTGTAATATTGTATAGTTTAAATAGGTGTTTACGCACTAGTCACGGCGACTCGGCGAATCGCCGCGCAGTGGCGACGCACAGGCAACTGCCGGTCGCCGGCGACTAGTCGACAGTGCGTAATAGCCCTTAGGCTGTGCGTTGGACCTCGGTCAGTCAGTCAGTCAGTCAGTCAGTCAGTCAGCCAGTCAGTCAGTCAGTCAGGACATTGCCTTTTATATATTAGATTTCTGTTATATAGTAGTAGTATAGTTATATATTATTTATATAATAATATATTTTTATTATTGTGTGTTGCGAAGATATTTTGCATTTTATCTGATATTTGTCATCAGTTTTTCTGTTTCAGCGTATGTAAGATTGCATAGGAAGTCCATAAGTGTAATATTTACTTGTGTGTAGTTCATTTGTACAATAGCTCGATTTTGACTTACACGATTGTACAGTTTTGGACCCATAATAAGTAAGGATTTTCCCCCTAGCTTTGTTCTGGATCCAGGTACTTTAAACACTTTGTCTTTCCTACGTTTCAAGTTGGACAGTGTTATTTTGTCTGAGGTCACTAGGGAGTGTTGCTTACCTACCAACACCTTGATATACAGTTTCCTGATTGAAAGAACAGAACATTCTTCATATAGGGCGCTCGTGGAGTAGTTATCTTGGTCTGAATAATATAACTTTAAGCAGTGCTCGCTGCGCCCTTTCCAACTGAAGCAAAAACGTTTTGTCAGCAGCGCCCCATGCTCTTCTGCAGTATGTGAGAACTGATTGTGATAGTGGGAAATATACTTTTATGAGAGATTGTAGGTTCATAGTATGTCGTAGTTGTTTAAAGATATCTAGATCATTTTTAATTTTTCATTGTTTATTATGTTTTATTGCAAAATATTTTTTATTTATTTCGCAAATGAAAAGGGCAAGTATCCGCATCAAAAAGGATAGTTGCCCTGCTTACTTTCGCGGATAGTTGCCCCTAGAGTGTTGATTGCACTCTAGAGGCAACTATCGAGTCCAAGCAAAGACGGATTGTTTTTTTTTTTTTTTCGAATTTACTGTGACTCTTAACTTATTGTAAATAAAATAAATATAACAGTTTTTAATATTAACAGCTGTTTGAATATTAAAAACTGTTCGCGTTTACTTGTTATTTAACAAAAAGTAAGTTTAATGCGAATATTCGAAACTCGTATAACAAAAGATGTTGACCTTGGAGAGCACAATGACTTGTAAAATGCGCAAAGTGGTTGGGGGGCCAAGCACTTGCGTATTTTACAAATCATCCTGTATAAAATATTATTCCAAACTTAAATTTATATAGGTTGATATCAAATTGTACCTACTGTAAAAAAAATCTTGTAAAAGATCTCAGTAAATTATAAAGACTGTTAAATTACTTTAATTGATATAAATTTATTTCTATCCAAAATAAAAATCATACCCACACGAGGCAAGTATCCCCCGAAGCATTTTCCATGCTAGGCTACTATCCGCCATAGTAGGCAACCATCCCTTTTGTGAGAGGTGTAAAAAACAGTATTTATTTAAAATCATTGTTAATTATGTATACAAAAATAGGCTATTATAGAAGATAAAAGACCTATGTTTTGAGATACATACTGAATAATTTTCAGCAAGTTCATATTTTAAAAATATAAAGCTTTTTCGAAAAGTGGGGCAACTATCTGGCTTTTACCCTATATGTAGGTAGCTACTATATAGGTACTACACTATATATTGGTACACTAATATTGGTGTTGAGTACTCAGGTCATGCTGTTGCCCAATACTGGTGTAATCCTTTAGTCGGCTTTTACGACATCCACGGGTAGAGTTCACCAAATATTGTTTTTAGTTCAGTGATCCCTTGGTATTACAATGGCCCATGCATGTTTTTTATTGAAATATTGTGCTTGTAATTAATTAAAAAATCTAATTGATAAAATTATAAATGAAATATACGATTTTGAATTACATTTATGTTTTATAGCTATGCAGCATGATGGCAGACCTGATGATGGATGGCCACGAGATAGATCTTCATCAAGACCGAGGCCACAAGGTCCGAGAGGGAAGCGGAGCTTCTCTCAGTTCAACAGGGATAATCCACACGGAAACCAGAGTGGTTCTAATGATAATAAAAGGAGAAAGTTTACTGATATAAATTTTAAATTCGGTTTTAAAAAACTGGAAGAAATTGCGAACACAGAACCAAAAGAAACACTCGCGAAACTTATGGAGAACAGAGATGCTTTCATCGAACTGATCCAGTCTCCCATAGAGAGATATGATCTATTTGTGTTGATTATTGAAATCATCGCTAAAGTATGCAAATCAAGTTTTGACGAGACGAAATCTAAAATGCTTCTGGATATCTGCAATTCCAACTTCATTGTGAGCTTCAAAAGCTATCTGATGGAGCTACCGTACGCGCAATCTAAAATGTCCAACAACTTGTACTGGAAAAAGCAAGAAGCTTTTTGGCGAAACTTCGTTGATTTTAGCGAGTGTATCGTAAATACGTATCCAACTCTCGCCTTGGATAAATGCAGGTCGCTACTGGAAGCCACGTCGAAGGCGTGCTTGGATATGTTGAAGGAGCGTCACGGGTTCGAGCTGCCTCTAGAGTGTAGCGACAAACTGGTGGAGCTAAGGGAGAGGATGGTCACATTTGAGAAAAGGAATGAGGTAAGTTATGTCATCGTTAGACGTCCAATGTCGCATGAGGCGCCTCCCAAATAGGAGTGCTAATAATCACCTCGCTTGCCACTCGGATTGGTTATTGTAGTATTGGGGTAATTTGGGGTGGAGTACACAGGTGGATGCTGCTGCCCATCCCCTGTTGTACGTAATCCCTAGATGCCTTTTACGACAACCACTTTTATCTCCTCGATAAGGGGCCTAATATTAGAACGGATATTCCACGCCATGTGGTTACCTACGGTCTACTGACGAAGAACTCGCATTGCGTGATTCTTGGATAAAAGACTTCTTCAGGCCCTATTATTTTTGTATAAAGAGATTTCCAAGTTGGTGTTATCTTGGATAACTAGTGGTTCGCCCCGAACTGAGACCTCGCGAATACACTCAATGTAGTTACCTACTTTATTTACCTTTCTAACCGACTTCTACCTCGAGATAATTTCCTACACATCATCGAAAAAACCTTTTGAATATGACTAATTGACTAATAACGGGGCGTAAACATACCCATTAGTATAAGTAGCTGACTAATTAGTAAGTGATAATCTGCTTTTGTGAAACCAGTTATCTCAAAATAATCTAGCAAGTGAAGTGTCATGACTCATGAATAATGGCAGTATTGCAAGAAAACCATAGGCATCATTGTAATGTTTAGTAAACATTAGACCTTCCTTCATCGTCGTTAAAACCATAGGCATCATTGTAATGTTTAGTAAACATTAGACCTTCCTACATCGTCGTTAAAACCATAGGCATCATTGTAATGTTTAGTAAACATTAGACCTTCCTACATCGTCGTTAACACCATAGGCATCATTGTAATGTTTAGTAAACATTAGACCTTCCTTCATCGTCGTTAAAACCATAGGCATCATTGTAATGTTTAGTAAACATTGTACCTTCCTACATCGTCGTTAAAACCATAGGCATCATTGTAATGTTTAGTAAACATTAGACCTTCCTACATCGTCGTTAAAACCATAGGCATCATTGTAATGTTTAGTAAATATTAGACCTTCCTACATCGTCGTTAAAACCATAGGCATCATTGTAATGTTTAGTAAACATTAGACCTTCCTACATCGTCGTTAAAACCATAGGCATCATTGTAATGTTTAGTAAACATTAGACCTTCCTACATCGTCGTTAAAACCATAGGCATCATTGTAATGTTTAGTAAACATTAGACCTTCCTACATCGTCGTTAAAACCATAGGCATCATTGTAATGTTTAGTAAACATTAGACCTTCCTACATCGTCGTTAAAACCATAGGCATCATTGTAATGTTTAGTAAACATTAGACCTTCCTACATCGTCGTTAAAACCATAGGCATCATTGTAATGTTTAGTAAACATTAGACCTTCCTACATCGTCGTTAAAACCATAGGCATCATTGTAATGTTTAGTAAACATTAGACCTTCCTACATCGTCGTTAAAACCATAGGCATCATTGTAATGTTTAGTAAACATTAGACCTTCCTACATCGTCGTTAAAAACATAGGCATCATTGTAATGTTTAGTAAACATTAGACCTTCCTACATCGTCGTTAAAAACATAGGCATCATTGTAATGTTTAGTAAACATTAGACCTTCCTACATCGTCGTTAAAACCGTAGGCAAATTATGACGAGTGCTCCGAGTAGATGCAAAAATGCCAACTGAATTAAAGTATATATTTTAAGAAAAGGTTACAGTTACATTAGAAAATTATAGGTAGCTAAAATTATGTGTGTCTGATGGTCGATGTTAGAACCAAGAGTGTGGGATGTCTCAGTGTGCCATCCAGTGCTGGGCGAACTGGGGCGCTCATCATGTCTTTAGGTCAGGTCGAGAGCATGGACTATCGGAACATTTTTCTAATACCGGTATTTTTTCGATATCAAATTCTGAAATACCGGAAAACCGGTTTTTCGATATTTTTTCGATATTCATACAAATATGTATTCAGTAAGTTATCTTGTTTTGTTATATGTAAAGGATGATATAAACGCACAAACTATCATCTAAAGGAACACAAAATCTACATTTTTACCACGCACATTATATTACAATCATAATTAACACAACATAAAATAATAAATAGATAACATTAATTGGAATTAAAAAAATGTTAGGCACTTTTTACAAAAAAAAAAAACGATAATATAAAAGCATAATATTGTAATTCATGAATTCCCTTTTTTTATTAAATTTAAAAAATTTGGAGTAAATTGAATATTATATTCAGAATAATGAACTAGAATACATGTACGTACCTACCTACTTACTAAGCGTGATTCATTCATTCATTGTCTTGCCCTTCTCCCACTTTATTTGGGGTCAGCGCAGTACTACGTCCTTTTCTACCACTCTCCTCTGTCAGCCGTCACCTCATCATTCACTCATTTCTCATTCATATCATCTCTCGCGCAATCCATCTATCTTTTATTAGGTCTTCCTATTCCCTTCCATCCACTTACATTCATATTCATAACTTTCTTAGTTACATGTGTTTTATCCCTCCTCATAACATGCCCATACCAAGCTAAACGATTTCCTTTCAACTTTTCCGTACTTTGCGATTTTCAAACTTCCTCTTATATACTCATTCCTTATTTTATCCATTCTTGTCACTCCACACATCCATCTACACATTCTCATCTCTGCTGCATGCAATCTTCTTTCATCCTTCTTCTTCAAGGCCCAGCATTTCGATCCATACATAACGACAGGTCTTATAACGGATTTGTAAATTTGACCCTTCAACTTGCGTGGTATCCGTGGGTCACATGTTGTTGCTGTGACCTGTCGCCATTTCATCCACCCTGAGTTGATCCGATGCGTGCGATCCCGGTCAATCCCACTATCCCCCTGTAAGAGTGACAACTAGCTAACGAAAATTGGAGGAGACCGGTGTGAACATTTCGGCAAGTGTTAATGTCACAGTATTGGAGAGACCGCCGAATTGTACTCGGTTTTGGTTCTGCTGACTTTCAGGCCAACACTCTCCAGTCTTTGCCGCCATTCTTTTACTAAACGTGATTGATATAGTTTTAAATTATGTGTAGGTATCTAATTACAACTAACAAAAAGAAAATTATAGGCTGATCAACTTATGTACTTAAATTTTATTTTGTGAACTTCTAAAATAATAATAATAGTATGAATAAATGACTTAAATAATTAAAATAAAAAACTGATATCCAAACAAAATTTAAGAAAACTGGGTGGTTTTGTCATGGTGGCAAAGCAACGGCATGCTAAACTTATGGCTTCGACTGTGATGACGACGGTCACTAATTGACTAGATCGATCTTGATGGAACAACGACCGCAAAAAGCAGAGGCCATCTATGGGACGATCTCATCTTATTGCATGTATAGGCAGCAGAGGAGAAAGCCCTCACACTTCTTGGTAGTATTGTCAGTAAATATCTATACGCATTGTGAAGCCACCATTACAACCGTTTTAAAATAGTGCCATCTCAATCCGTATGAGTTTTGATTCTTATCACCATCATTGCCACAGTCAGCCTCATCTTCTCCTTCATTTATTTTAAGTTTTCTCTCATTCTTTAATTATTTATTTATTTAGTTCCGTTGCAAAATCAACACTTTCGCCACTAACGCTACCTGCGACCAAATTGTCATCAATTGCAGCAGTCGTCAAAACGTATAGTCAATTTCCTCAAGTATTTCTTGGTTGGTTAATTTTGGGAACTCATGGGTAGCAACTTCACTGAAATATGTTTCATGATTATGAAGGTTTTGTAAAATGGTTGCAATGCTAAGACGTCTTTCGGGAGTTAGGTAGGTCAATTAGGTAGGTGAGCTACCTAATTAAAACTTATTAAAAGTAATAAGTAGGCAAAGGTAAATAAGTCACCTTGTGATACTATATTTATGTTTCTGCAGCATAATTGAAACAAGAAATGTAAAATTAAACCTTAGCTTCATTAAAATTAAGCCTTAGCCTAGCTAGTGTTGGTCACGTAGCGCCGTTATTTTTATCTCATATTTTTAAAATTTAATATCAAAATTCCGGTTTTAGTCCAGCCCAATACCGGTTTTTAAATATCGGATTATTTGTCCGATATTCCGGTATTTCGATACTATCGAAAATTCGGTATCCATGCTCTAGTCAGGTCATTAGGCCATGCTTCATCAGAGCCTTGTCCACGAGGCGCGCTATCTAGGTAAATGCTATTCAGCATTCCTTATGTAGTACAGATGTGTAACACCTCCCCCCATACTTCAGCGACTATTTCAAAACGTTTTTTGATAGAGTCGTTGAAATGTTGCTGTGGTCAAAGGGGTGACGTTTTCCTTTATCTACTATCTCGGAATAAATCCCTGTAGGTGTAGGGGCAATTGCTTCTTCGATTGGGTGTTCTTTAATGATTTTTGCTCGAAATTGACAATACGTCAGGCCAATGGCAAGTGCGGCTGCACTTAGCAGAATGATGTAGACTGGAATCGTGGTGTGATACAAACTATCGTTCGAGATTTCATCTAAGTTTGGTGGAGTTTGTAGAGATATTTTCTCGTTGATGTCATGAAGATCTCCAAGATCGATTGAATGCAGTATTACAGATGAATCTTTTCTAAGTTGTCGTTCTTCAGGTGTGGGTATATCCATGATCTTTAACGGATGTCCTTTGACGCGGTCATTTGAATTTGAGTTAGTGAATTCAGGTGTCTTGAGATAACAGTTGAGCGGAATGGCAGCCAAGTAGCTTCCTTGAAGGATTCTATACTGTTCCGGTCCACATGATGTCTTGACCTTTGTCTGGTTAGGAAAACTCAAGGTGTAGTGCTTATCGTCGAGTTGTTCCATTGCTTCTTTAATGAGGATGATAGACGTCAGCTTACAAGATGGGTTGAGTTCTTGCTTTATGATGAGGTGTTGAATGCAGTCAGTACCCTCTTGGAATTTGTAGTTGGACTTCCTTTCGCAGAGATACTATTGTTTTACCTTCGGAAATTCTGTCTCCATGTACATAGAGTCTTCTCCAGAGATTGCTATGAAAGGTAGGGTAGGTATAAGGATTTGGTGATTTTTGTTAGGGACAATGGATAATTTGAAAAGGTCGTAAGTCCAAGGAGAGGCAATCGGTACCCTAAAAACTATAACTATCTGGCTATCCATATAAAAATATCCTAACTTAATTATATCGTAAAAATACCTAATTTCTACGTCAAGGATTTCGTCCTTCGAATATAAAATCCTTAACTTATCTAAAAACATTTTCAAATCGGCTTCAAATGTTGAATGAGGAGTACCTGAAATCCTAATAAAAGCTAGTGTATTTTCTAACCTAAATATTTCTTCGGATAATTATCACCCAAAATTACAAGATGTTGTGCCATATGGGCATATTTAATTAAGTCAGTTTCCCTAGAACTATCGCTATTCAGAATTAGATTTAAATTTTTCCCTATTTTATCTTGATTTAATGTTATATTCTTTAATATTTCGGAATTTTCCAACATCCATTCTTTATTTAAACTAATATGATTTTTTATTTCTGATTCTAATTTATGTTCGTTACTTTTCAGAACCTTGATGACATTATTATATTTAATCGCGTCCGTATAATCTAAGTTACCAGATATGCTTTTAATTACTGAACCGAGCCCGTCAATAAGGCCTCTTTTCCTACGGTTGGGTTCGAATGTCCGCAACTGATCGGAGACTCGCTTTAGCTTATCGTCGAGATATTCGATATGAGGCTCATAAAGAAATTACGTTTTATTATTTAACTGAGGTCGTAGTTCAAATAATTGCAATTTTACTGATTCAATTTGAGAAAAAATGGCATCAAGATTAATGTAATTTAGGAAAGAATGGTAGTGGGATACAACCTTAGTTGGGCCTAGTTTGAATGGGAGTAAACCTGGGCCGTCTCGTAGCGAGTCAATCGTTACATCTTGTCCTTGAGTCAGTTGTAGCAGCACAGCCAGCTGTAGAAGTATCCTGTAACAAAACAGGGTTCTTACGACTTCGCTTAAGGCGGGACTTGGCGACTGGGCCACGTTTCTTTTTTGTGTAGATGTGAATAGGGAGGTCTGCTAGGACCATAGATTTAGTATATGTACTAGATCTACAATCAGAGATCGAAGATGGAACCAAAAAAAATATGTGCACGTGTTGGTGAAAGTCTATGTCCGAGTTAAAAATAGTGTTGTCCTCGACCAACTCTTTTACATTGTCGATAGAATTCATCATCCGTCCGTGATGTGTATGGTAGATAAATTCATCTTAATGCAGATTAAGTCTTTCATGAATAACACAGTTTGGCAGATTTGACGTCATAAAGAGAATTTTTAATACAGTTATTATAAACCTTTATTATTTATTGACCCCTAAATATTACAGTTTTATTTATAGGTGGGATTTTAGAGTTTCCCTTTTAAATTTAAACTTAAAATGTTTGCTGCATATACCTAGTGGAGTTTTTATTTGAGTCCATCCCACTCTTCTTATAATCGATAACCATTTTGCTCGTAGCAAAGGATTACTTGGAAATCTGAAAGCACAAAAACATTTTATATCAGGCGTGCTACGCCCATATAATTTTTCACTCTGTTACTTTATCTATAGACAATTTGTTACCCCAAAGTTTATTATTTTTCAAGTGTAAACCACGCTTTATGGATAACATTAAATTTAAATGTAACCCAAAAATTCCGATCCAGTGGGACTCGAACCCGCACCCTCGCCTGTCATCGGCGATGCCTTAAACAATTTAGCCATAGATCGAGCTATGACGCTGGAGATGAAATTTGTGGGCACTATCAACTCGGCTATAGCGCCAAGTTGATAGTGCTTTATCTACAGGTGTTTCATTGGAAACCTTCTGTTCAAAGTTCGAAAGTAAAGGCATCGCTGATCACAGGCGAGGGTGCAGGTTCGAGTCCCGCTGGAACGGAATTTCTGGGGTATATTTAAATTTAATTTGTTACCTATTATTTTATTAAGCAGAAATAAACAATATTTATTTATAAAAAATAAAAAATAAATATACCCTTTCGGGAAAAAGGCGTGTGTACAACAACGTAAATATTTACTCCAAAATATCTACTACACAAACTGCAATAAAAACACCCGTGGTGCTTTAAAGTTACCTTTTCAATAGTCAATACAAAAACACACACCTCAATGTCCACCTGGTTATTATAGATTTTTAAAAAAACGGTAAAATGTTAACAGAGCACACATATTTACTCCAAACAAAGTAAACCTCCATTCTAGGATGGACAAAAATTTAATTTATAGGTAGGTATAGTGCGCGTCATGTAAAAAGTAGTAAACTATGTAGGCACTCATTGAATGCATAGGTATACATCTCTTAAATAAGTAGAAAAGTAAGTAATCTCTTAAAACGAACGCTGGAACGCCTGAAGAAGCTTGACCGCCAGCGTTCTTTTTACATGATGCGCATTATACTACGATATAGACTGCAACATGACTATCGATATTTCTGACGTCATCACTTGGTCAAGCCCTATCGTAATCAAACATTTTTATATTTTACATAAAATATTGTTTATTTCTAGGTGCAGCAACGAAATATTATTAAAAAATATAAGGGAAAGTCCTAATCTACGAATTAAACTGGTTTTTAGGCCATTTACTAAAGCAGAATTGATAAAATAAGCAATACAATCGAACTACCAATAATCTCTTATTTACCTGTGAAACGTGTATTTTCCCGGATAATTACGTCTTGTATATTCACAGTCACAAACTGAACATGACACCATTGTCATACAAAGTAATATTTGTTATTTAATAGTAAGATTACTAAAAAAAAATACGAAATTAGTTAAACTGCACAAGAGACCGTCCGGTATGGGCATGTACTCAAGCAAAACATGTCACATTCAATACATTGTTGCTGTTACTTTTCTTCTTGCACGGGGTACATTTAAAAATGACTTCTCTCTCCCACGCTTCGTTTGTCTATTTAGCGTAGCGAAAAAATTCTACGTCTATGGCTAGGACTATGTCCTGTGTGTAACGTGGTGCGAGTTTCTGTCGATTCGCCATAGGGTTCCGTACGAAAACTTGTTCGTCGGGCGTGTATTTTTTTCCTGGTTCACGGTGTTGTTCCTGCTTTCTGTCAACTCAGTTCGATTATGTAAAGAAGTCTCATTAATTACGTCATACACTTGAGTCATTCGTCTTTTATGGTCCTGTGAATATTGTTGAAGTAAATGACCAGTCATATCTATGTCCAATGGGTCCCGTGGATCAAAATGTCCCGTGATAAGGTCAATGGGCCGGCATTTCGTGAAGCTGTGTATGGAGCTCCAGCTACCAGCTCGGCTAAGTAGCATGTAAAGGCTATCGACAATGCTGACACAAATATTGGCACAGCTTAGGTAATGGGCTTTAACCAGAATTTGAATCTCTATTTTCAGACTCGTTACCTTATATCTGTGCCATTACTAATGACAGCGCGCACAGATAAGTTGATATTTACTGTGTAATTCACGGATCACGGATGGTCGTCGTAAACGCCACGTCGTGTTACGTTGGTAGACCCTGCCTCAGGTTTCAAATATGTGTACATTTCAGGTAAACGTAACTAATCAGAGAGACCAGATGATTTTGAAAAAAAAAGGAAAATCACTTTTTGTCTCCTACACAATATGTGATTATTATATAAATAGAATTGAAAATAACGTGGCCTGGTATCATTTTAGAAAAAAAAAATTGTGAAGTACGTGGTGAATAGTCGTAATTTTTCTAAAATGATACCAAGCCACGTAATTTTTCTAAAATTATATCCTACTAATATTATAAATGCGAAAGTTTGTGTGTGTGTTTGTTACTTCTTCACGCTGAAACGGCTCGACGGATTTGCATGAAATTTGGAATAGAGATAACTGGACTCCCGGAATAACACATAGGCACATTTTTATCCCGATATTCCCACGGGATCGCGACTTCGCGGGTGAAACCGCGGGGCGCTGCTTGTAAGTACATATATTTGAACCTTCTTTGAGGTTATTAAACTAATATGTTTTATCAGGAGAACCGAACGAACAAACGGTCCCGGCGTGAGGAGGGAGCCCCTCCCGAAGACTTCCGCGAGCTCAGCATTATGCCGACGCGGGAGGACCTGCTCCACCGAAGACCGTACATCCGAGCGAACGTCGTGGACGGCGGGTATCAGGACGTGGAACACTATTTGGACGTCCAGTTCAGATTGCTCAGGGAAGATTGTTTCGGCCCTTTGCGAGATGGACTGAGTGAGTACAATCAATTATGAAGACTTCCGCGAGCTGGAAGATTGCTTCGGCCTTTTGCGAGATGGACTGAGTGAGTACAATCAATTATGAAGACTTCCGCGAGCTGGAAGATTGCTTCGACCCTTTGCGAGATGGACTGAGTGAGTACAATCAATTATGAAGACTTCCGCGAGCTCAGCATTATGCTGACGCGGGAGGACCTGCTCCACCGAAGACCGTACATCCGAGCTAACGTCGTGGACGGCGGGTATCAGGACGTGGAACACTATTTGGACGTCCAGTTCAGATTACTCAGGGAAGATTGCTTCGGCCCTTTGCGAGATGGACTGAGTGAGTACAATCAATTATGAAGACTTCCGCGAGCTGGAAGATTGCTTCGGCCTTTTGCGAGATGGACTGAGTGAGTACAATCAATTATGAAGACTTCCGCGAGCTGGATGATTGCTTCGGCCCTTTGCGAGATGGACTGAGTGAGTACAATCAATTATGAAGACTTCCGCGAGCTCAGCATTATGCCGACGCGGGAGGACCTGCTCCACCGCAGACCGTACATCCGAGCGAACATCGTGGACGGCGGGTATCAGAACGTGGAACACTATTTGGACGTCCAGTTCAGATTACTCAGGGAAGATTGCTTCGGCCCTTTGCGAGATGAACTGAGTGAGTACAATTAATTATCTTATAACTTATATTAGACAGAATTAGTCTTCATTCAGGCGCTGATAAACAAAACTGACGATTGCAAGCGAGACTCGCACACTGAGGGTTCCGATCCGTAAATTATTTCGTAATTGTCAAACCCTTTTTAGGGTTCCGAACACAAAGGGTAAAACGGGACCCTATACTGAGGCTCGGCTGTCCGTCTGTCTGTACGTCTGTCACCTGGCTGTATCTCATGAACCGCGATAGTTAGACAGTTTAAATTTTCACAGATGATGTATTTCTGTTGCCGCTTTAACTACAAATACTAAAAAACAATAAAATCATTTTTTAAGGGGGCTTACATATAACAAACGTCTTTTTTGCCGTTTTTTATAGATAATGGTACGGAACCCTTCGTGCGCGAGTCCGACTCGCACTTGGACTTTTTTTTTTGTATCAACCACTATTACCTACAAACCTAACCAAGCCATTTTAAGGGTAAAATTGTTTTTTTTTTATTTTAGACTTTTTCCTTTAATTGTGTCGCAAAGCCCACATTCCAGATTCGTGATATTACAGTGGAAGTACCCTAGAGGTATTGCAGTTTCGCGATTTCCGTAGTATAACGCCACGACCGCCATATTGTTTTTTTGTGAAAATATATAAATCCAGGAACCACCCCACGGTAAAGACTTAAAAGCGTTCCTGCAAGCCTTTTTTACAACCTTCCGCTGCACTCTTGTTGCAGCCCTTCCAGTTTCTTAAAATCGGGCTTTATGTTTGCTCTCGAAGCGATTGTCACCTAATTTTTCAAAATCGGTTCAGTGTTTCATTCATGTGGTACAAACTTACATACAAGCCAAACTAATTAGTTGTTATGTACCCATCCTATTGAAGCTAGACATAGCTTCGCTATCCCTCACTAAAGTAGTCGCCCAAATAATTTGACATTTCTAGCCGTATTATATTTTTAATGTTTTGAGTAAGATGCTTGATTTTTTTGGCACTTTAAATAACCTCACGGACTTTCATATCTTCTTCTATCTTCACTTCTATATAAATACTAGCTGTACCCGCGCGGTTTCACTCGCGTGTTTCATACGTTCGAGTTTCTAAGATTAAGTGGGAAAGTTGCAGTTCCAAGCACAAACAAACAGTGTAGTTCCAAGAAAGCGAACCAAGTGCACGTCAGACCTCGCGCATTAAGGATTCCGTACCAAATGTAGTATAATAAAGTAGTCATATTTTTTTCATTTTATAATCCTTCATGCATTTTACACACAGGACAGTATTTAGGATTCCGTACCCAAAGGGTAAAACGGGAACCTATTACTAAGGCTCGGCTCATGAACCTTGATAGTTAGACAGTTGAAATTTTCACAGATGATGTATTTCTGTTGCTGCTATAACAACAAATACTAAATAACAGAATAAAATTAATATTTAAGGGATCTCCCATACAAAAAACTCGTTTTTTTTCGCCGTTTTTATAGATAATGGTGTCATCAGGCTGTATTTCATGAAACGTGATGGAGTTAGAAAACTTACATTTTCAAAGATGATGTATTTCTGATGCCTCTATATCAACAAATACTAAAAAATACAATAACATAAATATTTAAGGTGGATCACATACAACAAACGTGATTTTTCCAATGCTCGGCGAGGTCAGTTTTTGGAAGGGTGACCACTTTTTACAAGCAATTTTTTTTTTTACAAACCTGTTTTTTTGCTGTTTTTATATATAATAGTACGGAACCCTTCGGGCATGAATCCGACTCGCATTTGGCCGATATTTATAGTTAATGGTGTCACCAGGCTGTATCTCATGAACCGTGATAGTTAGACAGTTTAAATTTTCAAAGATGATGTATTTCTGTTGCTGCTATATCAAGAAATACTAAAAAATCGAATAAAATAAATATTTAATTGGGCTCCCATACAACAAACATGATTTTTTCCAAATATAGGATAAGGAATTATCTGTTTGGTCAATTTTTGGATGGGTGACCACTTTTTGCGTGCCGTTTTTATAGATAATGGTACAGAACCCTTCGTGCGCCAGTCCGACTCGCATTTGGTCGGGTTTTTTTTTTTGACGGGAAAAATAACTAAATAATTTTTAGTTACCTATGAATATATTTGGATTCTGGTCAGTAAGATATATAAATACCTAAAAAATATGAAGACTGTAAGGTTAAAAGGTTTAGCCGCTAGACTCTAATGTGACAGAAAGACGGACGGATGAAACGGAAGGACACAAATTCGTCAAAAATTGCATTTTTTGAATAGTTTTTGTGATAGTTTTAAGAGAAGCAAGGAATGATTACAGAATAGAGATGGATTTACAAGTATACTATACACAGTATTATTTTATCTATGCTATATACAAATTATATTTTTTTACATCCGGTTAATAAAAGTCTGCAAGACCTCCTTGTAAACTACATTTCGTGTTTTATTTGTTGGTTGCAGTATTATGAGGGTTTCGGGTGAACTGACTCTAGAACACGCCACATACGCTGACCATGTGAGAAACAGTCACTTCTCAGGTCCACCCCAGCTTCTTTTAAAGTTTGGCCCTGTGCCTTGTTGATAGTCATTGCGTAGCAAAGTTTTACTTGAAATTGTAATCGTTTGAATTCAAAATGATAAACTGAAGGGATAAGTGGGATTCGAGGGATAAAAACTGTTTCTCCTTGACTGACGCCTGTAAAAATAGTTGCTTCGATCACATTCTTTTGAAGTTGGCGGACCTGCAGCCTTGTACCTTTGCATAGTTTGGGCGGTTGCAGATTTCGCAGTAACATGATTGGAGCTCCAACCTTGAGGTGGAGTACATGTGGTGGTAATCCTGGTGGGTCGAGACTATTTAAGAACTCCACAGGATAGTAAACAGCTTTCTCAACCTCTAGTACCTCATCCACAGATTTATATGTTACTCGTTCAGTTAGAAGTTTCTCCAACAAATAGTTGTTGATGTTGTTGGCAGAATCGTTTTATGGAGTAAGAATAGCTCTTTCTCTTAAATAAGTTACATCAGCCTGATTAATGTTGGAATATATTCTGTTAGTGAGATTATCCAGATCCACCACAACATTACAAAAGATGCTCGAAATGGCTATTTGCCCATCTTCTTCAAAAATATTGCCATCACCAATATCCAGTAATAATTTTGAAAACTATTCTGCCCACAGCTCTCGGTATAGCTGCACGCGCATATAAACTCTTAAGGACAGAACTTTGACGTGATGCCACAATATCGATGATATGAGACAGGCATTGACATCTTCAGTACGTGTGCCTCGTGGAATAACAGGCAAGGTCTGTCTAAAGTCACCAGCCAAAAGGACTGTCAACCCACCCATTAGACGGTTTTGAGCTCTAATGTCCTGTAGTGTTCTGTCTCCATTAGTGCCTCTACACTGCCTTTGTGAGCCACAGTGCACTCATCCCATACAATTAATTTTACTTCTTTAAGCACCCGAGCCATATTACTTTGTTTGGGAATGTTACAAAGAGCAGACTCACAAGAGTTTAGGTTTAGAGGCAGCTTGAAAACAGAATGAGTAGTCTTGCCACCGTCGAGTAAGGTAGCGGCAATACCCGAAGAAGCAACGGCAACGGCAATATTCTTGACGCGTCTTACCGTGGCCAGCAGCAGATTTAAGAAGAAAGTTGTTCCCGTTCCACCAGGCGCATCGAGGAAGAACAACTTTCCACAATTACAATCAATGTCATATTTATTAGGTATTTATGTATCTTACTGACCAGAATCCAAATATATACATAACTAAGAACATAACATAACTAAGAAAAACAAAGTTTTTTGTGTGGGAGCTCCCTTAAATATTAATTTTATTCTGTTTTTTAGTATTTGTTGTTATACCGGCAATAGAAATACATCATCTGTGAAAATTTCAACTGTCTAACTATCACGGTTCATGAGCCGAGCTTTAGTAATAGGTTCCCGTTTTACCCTTTGTGTACGGAGAACCTAAAAACTGTCTTGTGTGTAAAATGCATGCAGGATATAATTTTTTAGAGCCCATTAAGTAATGAAATACTTTATTTTACTACATTTGGTACGGAACCCTTAATGCGCGAGGTCTGACGTGCACTTGGTTCGTTTTCTTGGAACTACACTGTTTGTCTGTGCTTGGAACTGCAACTTTCTTATAAACTCGAACGTATGAAACACGCGAGTGAAACCGCGCGGATACAGCTAGTTCAGTATAAATCTACCTATACCGGCATAAAAAAAAACATTGTAAAATATGCAATAACGCGTCAGCGCTAGCTGACCCGCTCGCGACTTCGTCCGCGCGTAGATTAGGTAGTACCTATACCTACTCGTACTATGCATTCTGTAAATAGTTACTGGTACAAATATCAACCTGTATAGGTATACTTAAGTCCACTGCTGGCCATAGGCCACCCCTATAGAATGCCACAATGGACGTCCTGTGCCGCCTCCATGCAACGACTTCCTGTGACTTTTAGGTAGGAGGCTTTCTACTCGCCCGGTTCAAGGTTGCCTTTCGAGAGCAATTATTCCTCAACGGTTGTTGGTTCTGCGAGCTATATGACCTGCCCATTGCCACTTTTGCTAATTTTGAGAGCCATGTCAGTGGTCCCGATTCATTTACGGATCTCTTCGTTTCGGATTCAGGTACATGTACGTAATCTCTGAGCACAGCTCTCTCCATATCCCGCTGCACGATTTTGAACTGGTGTGAATGCTAATAGTTGGTGATCATTTCTCAGTACCGTAAGCCATCACTGGCAACACAACAGACATGCACCGATAACAGACTTTCATCTTGAGGCTCTCCAGTTTCTGTGATGTGAAGATATAGCGTAGTTTCCTGAAAGCTACTCATCTGAGTTGGATTCGTGGGCTAACCTCATCATAGAAAGTCCAGCACCTTCCTAGTTGAATCGCGTTTACCTAAGCAGACATAGTGGTCTAAACCATCATAGCATAATCCCAAATGATCATGGGCGAGAAACTAACAAACTCCCAAAAAATACCTACAGATCATCAAAAAAATAAACTAATTATTCCCCCTTAAAACTCACACAACCTAAAAAGCCCTACAAACCTCTAAACAGCCATTCAAACTCATAAAAACACAGGGTTTATACCATACCCTAACTCCTTAGAGTTCATACAATGCCTTAAACTCTGAGAAACCCTTAAAACCTCGTACAAACCCCATTACGACGTATCTTGCTCAGGAGAATTTCTTGGAAGTCGGGATTTTTACCAGCTCAGGCAGGAACCAAATTAGATCGTTTTGTTTGCCTTAAAACTCCTTGTGTGACTCCCTATTTTTTTTACAACACCTACAAACCCTAGGAACACTCACAAACCCATACGACCCCATTTCAGCAGACATTATAGAACAAAGGACTTTGCTCAGAATTTGGGTTTTTTATTTTTCCTAGTGTGGGACTAAGTTAGAACGGTTTTCTCGGCCTCAAAACTCCCTATCCTACCCTATCCTATTTCGTCAAAATTGTAAGAGCAGTGTTTCGAGATAATTTGTACAGACAGGCAGACAAAGAAACAAATGAATTATATGAGAACAAACATAGTACCTACATTACATTACATTTAGTTGTAGCACAGAATATATACAGGTTGTAGTAGAGCTTTTTTGTGAAAGAGATCGTCCGGGGAAGTACTACCACCATGTCTATTTCTGCCGCAAAGCAGTAGTGCTTGCATTGCTGTGTTCCGGTTTGAAGGGTATGGGTGCCGGTGAAATTACAGGCATATGAGACTTTCATCTTTATGTCTCAGGGTGGCGGTTGCAGTGTAATGCCACATAGGGCGCGTCCTAGGTGGACGTGACCTATGTGAGAATGCACTGTTCATAGGCAGAGGTTACCGCTTAACATCAGGTGGGACATCAAGCAGTAAAAAAATAAAATAAAAAGATGAGTACCTACGTTGCTCGAACGCATTGAACTTTAAAAAAAAAACTTTGTTGATAGAATGAAACATAGGTACTGGCCATCTAGAAATTAGAATAAAAAAACTGTCATGGTAACGAACATACATGGGCTTCCAAGATTTCGATGTAAAATATGCAATAACGCCTTGACGTAAGGTTCAATTTCAATTTTGTACTACTTCCATATTTGAATTTCAATGTAAAATATGCAGTAACGCGTTGCAGTAAGATTCAATTTGGTTCATTAAGGTTTTTCATACAAACATTAAATACCCCTTTTTATACCCTTAAGGGCTGAATTTCGTAAAACCCTTTCTAAGAGAGCACCAGGAAGCCAAAAGGAACATGCATGCCAAAATTCACGTCTCTATCTTTAAAAACATGGGACTTTCATACAAACTTTAACACCCTTTTTCAACCCCTTAGGGAGCGAATTTTCAAAAACTGTTTCTTAGTGCGCGCCTACACCCCATAATGAATGCTTGTGCCAAATTTCAGCCCTCTCGGCCCAGTAGTTTCCGAGATTTCGTGATGAGTGGTCAGTGATGAGTGAGTGGACTTCTCTTTTATATATATAGAGATAAATGTATGTATGTATGTACGCGAATAACTTTCGAACGACAATTGTTTTTTTTTGTGTTCGTTATAGTCTGGGCAAAGTTTGTATAAAAAAAAATACCGGTTGGTGGCGCTGCAGTCGGGTCAGCGGGACCACGCGAACGGGCCGCTTGTTTGTAATACATTTCAAGTTGCTATATACCTTCAGCCGTTACTGAGAAAAAGGGTCTTGATAGACAGACAGACAGACAGACAACAAAGTGATCCTATAAAGGTTCCGTTGGCTACCTTTAAAGGTACGGAACCTTCAAAACGGTAAAGTGTGAGTCGAACATGCGTGGAGAGGGTCCCTTACATGTAGGCTACCATGAACTTATTAATCCTCGGTGACATAAAGCAACACATTTTGAATACAATGGAAAATCATACATATGTATGTATATTTTACAGGTCAGTTCTTAGATGATCAGACAAAGAAAAGATACGATCATATTCGGTAAGCAACTTTTCATTACTTACTAATTTAGAAATTACGCCTTATTACTGTAAGTATAGACCTCTGTCTCCTCCCGTGGATGTCATACAAACCGACTAAGGGATAACACCAGGGGATGGGCAGCAGTATCCACCCGAGCACTCAACACCAATAATGTAATCGTCAGTCCGCCTGCCAAGCGTCGTGATAAAGGCAAATCCCTCCATTAGTCTATCCTGTCTGTCTGAAATTACAGGCACATGAGACTTTTCATCTTTATGTCTCAGGGTGGCGGGCGCAGTGCAATGCCACATAGGGTGCGTCCTAGGTGGACGTGACCTTTGAGGTAATGCACTGTTCATAGGCAGAGGTTACCGCTTAACATCAGGTGGGCCTCTTGCTTGTTCAGTCATCCAAGTAGTATAAAAAAAAAAAAAAAACCTCTTTTGTATGAGTGGTTTTAATGCTATTGCCCAGAAACAGTATAAATCGCCTCTGTTTGTACGCGTGTGTGTCATGCTATTGCCCAGAAACAGTATAAATCGCCTCTGTTTGTACACGTGTGTTTCATGCTATTGTCCAGAACAAGGATAAATCGCCTTTGTTTGTATGCGTGTGTTTCATGCTATTGCCGAGAAACATTATAAATCGCCTCTGTTTGTACGCGTGTGTGTCATGCTATTGCCCAGAAACAGTATAAATCGCCTCTGTTTGTATGCGTGTGTTTCATGCTATTGCCCAGAAACAGTATAAATCGCCCCTGTTTGTACGCGTGTGTGTCATGCCCAGAAACAGTATAAATCGCCCCTGTCGGACGTGTCTGGTGGGTAAAGGCCTAAAAACATTTTTATTATTGAAAATTTCAGTGTTTTCCGTAATGTGAAATTTGTGAGACCTTACGTGTCCCAAACCAAAGTGGGATCAATGGTGCAGATCGACGTACAGAGCAATAAGATGTTCAAACGAACCAACTGGAAACACAACAAGAGATTTATATTCGGCTCACTGGTTCTGTTCACTAAAGACAACTGCAAGACTTTCATTGCCGCTACCATTCTAGATCGCGAGGAGGGTTATTTGGCGCGGGGCATGGTGAGTGGTAACTACCTACTTACACTATAGGTATAAATATCATCACTACATTTCTACTGGCGTAGGAAGAGGTTTGTTATTAACTTAGTAGAGCTTTTTGTGAATGATTCGTCCTGAGAAGTACTACCACCATACCTATTTCTGTCGCCAAGCATGGCAGCAGTGCTCGAATTTGGTGTGTTTCAGTTTGAAGGGTGTGGGTGCCGGTGAAATCACAGGCACAACCTTCATGTTTGTCGAGACCTTTCATCTTTGTATCAGGGTGGCGGGCGCAGTGCAATGCCGCATAGGGCGCGTCCTATAGGTTGACTTGACCTATGGGATCATTTGCACTGTTAATAGGCAGGGGGTACCGCTTAACATCACGTGGGCCATCTGATTGCTAGCATGCATATCATGTTTTATAAAAAAAAGAGGGATTTGTTAGATTCAACATGGCATAGATAGGCCTGCAATGCTGCATAGATAAGATATGCTCGTTAGTTAATTTTTTCCGCATAAATCTTGTAGCTTGGTCTGTTATTTTGATATTCGTTATTTCCCGTATCCGTGTTGGTGCAAATGGGCATGAATATTTCCGTGATTTTTTTATTGTTGTGGTGCAAATAAGTTTTACTGCTTGGTGCAAATGGGCATGATTATTATTACAATTATTATTGTTTTGTGCAATCATGAGTATTTTAATTGTTGTTTGGTGCAATCATGAGTATTTTAATTGTTGTTTTGTGCAATCATGAGTATTTTAATTGTTGTTTTGTGCAATCATGAGTATTTTAATTGTTGTTTAGTGCAACATGAGTATTTGAATGCTATAAGTAAGTACTGTTTATTGTGTACATGTATTTGTTTCAGATCCCGGTGTCTATAATCGGGCAGGGGTTCAACGCGCAGCTGTACCATGACGACACGTACACCATGATAGAGAGCGAAGTGTACTTCGAGCCGTACTACCACGTGTTGAAGGTTCTACAGAACCCCGCGTTCCCGCAGCACATCGCTATGAAGCAGTACATCGTTGACGTGAATGTAAGTACCTATATCAGTCGTCGTTCATCACTATCGTTCAACGCGCAGCTGTACAATGACGACACGTACACCATGATAGAGAGCGAAGTGTACTTCGAGCCGTACTACCACGTGTTGAAGGTTCTACAGGAACCCACGTTCCCGCAGCACATCGCTATGAAGCAGTACAACGTTGATGTAAATGTAGTATCTATATCAGTCGTCATTCATCACTATCATTCCAGCCGGGTGATGTCCACCGCTGGACATAGGCCTCACCTTAGAATTTCACGATAAACAGACGTGAGCCGCCTCCAACCACCGACATCCCGCGTTCTTTACAATATTGTCAGTCCATCAAGTAAGCGTCATCCTACTATATGAGTCCCATCACCGACATGACAATCGCAGCAATTATTTATTATTATTACAAATTAATTTTATACAAAAATTAAAACTCCCGAATATTTTGAGTGTTCCATTAAAATTTGAAAGAGGAACACTTATGATGTAAGTAATTACTCTATTCACGACTAGATGTTGCCACAGGAAAATATAGCTGATTCGCGCTATCAGCTGTCATTCCAATGGTCTTCCAAAATAATTTTTGGAGCTGATGATACTAGAAAGCAAACGGCTGCACCAATTTCTACTAAAAATAGCTAAGAAGCATCTCGCAAACACCATCATTCATAAAGAAAACCGTATCAAAAGCGTTTACATCGTTTTGAAGATGTGAGGAGGGTGTTCCGTGTTTTTTTTTTTCATCATTTGTTTTCGAACAGACATCCTCTCACCCTACTTTGACTACCTCTGTGGCGCGGCGGGCGAAGGTTCGCCTGTAACGCAGGGTTTGATTCCCGTCTCGGAACAAATATTTATACGATCTGCAGATATTTGTTTAAGGTGTTCTGTTTTTTTTCTATGTATAATAAAAAATATCGATGTATGTAATGTATTGTATTATGTATATCAGTTATCTAGTACCTACCCATAACACAAGCTCTGCTTAGCTTGGGTCTAGATAATGCTGTGTGAACTATCGAGCATTATTTTTTATTTTATTTATTTATTTACTTCTCCGTTTCGTCGGGAGTCAAAAGTAGTAGGGCACAAATAACCTTTACATTAGAACTTCGTTATTTCACAGCCCCAGCCCAAACCTCCGTCATATGTAGCAGCAAATACGGAATTTGCCGTTGAAACAGTTGGCACAACGCGAGAAATACCAGCATACGACAATTTGTATCAAACTGTCAGGGATATATTAGAGCATGAAAACGACGACGGAGACGTGAAGTTCACAGTACTTCAAGACGAAACTTGGCCGAAAAAAGATGCACTATCTTTTAACGACAGCCAATACGACGCATTCAAACTGTCTCTGACTCACGAGTTCGCCGTCGTCCAGGGACCTCCGGGCACCGGCAAAACGTACCTCGGGATAAAAGTAGCGAAGACATTATTTGAGAACTTGAAAGAAATCAAGGGGTGTCTCATGCTCGTCATCTGTTACACGAACCACGCTTTGGATCAGTTCCTAGAGGCTCTGATGGGTATCACCGACTCTATAGTTCGCATCGGCGGACAGTCGCGCAACCCAGCTATGGAGCAAATCAATATAAATAAACTGAGGTGGAACATAAGTATCCATAACCCATCGAATAAAGCACTCAATCATGAAAAGATGACACTTAGAAACCTGATATCTCAGTTCCAGAAGTCGCTGTTGCGACTCGACGTCCTGCTCAACGGAGTGATCAGACCCCACTTTATTGCAGGCGACGTACGTGAAGTCGGTTATCTCTGCGACTTCTATGAGGAGACAGGACTCAACAGGGGAAACGATCCCTTGTTCCATTGGCTGTTTGAGCACAATGACCAGTATTACGTGTACAATATTGATCATTTATTTGAAGAAAATACATCTGACAATGCTTTCGCAAATCTTGAGAAAGAAAATCGGAGAAGGACCGGAGTGTTGTTGGACGAGCAAGATAATAATAGCCCCGAGAACATAGCGTATCGAAAGGAGATCTCGCCATTTTCCGTAGAAGCAGTAACTGAGCAAATAAATCAGTTAGTAGCTCAATACAATAAAACTGGTAACGAACAAATACGTAGAAACATCACACTTGAGCTGCAGTTGCTGAATTCGCACAAAGCAATGTACAATGTGAGTTTTACAACATTATTTTTTCTTGTATAGTCTGGCGTAATGAGAATGGCGTGCTTAAATAAATTATATTTTTCAATTGGCAACCAAAACCAGCCTTAAATATGTTTAACACGCTTTTACAAGGTTGGTCTGTTGTTTTTGTGTAACGGAATATTTCTTTGAACGTGATTTACATCCACTTCATAACGTCGGATTAAATTGAAACTTTGCACACTCATCAAAGTTTGGGCTCATTTTGATCAGCTTACGGTTCCGATTACTAATAACGTAAAAGCGTGTCTTGAAAAAATATTTTCATTAATACTACCATCTACTTCACTAGAAGTATCTAGATCTTGTTGTTGAGTTATAATAATAATAATCTTTATTTCAGGCTTATTAGAAAATGTACAATAAAGTTATGCCTAAACATTAAGCCCATATAAATATATACCATATTATATACCATATAACATACAATTTTGTACATAAAACTGTCACTTAACCGGTTGGCGTGCACATGTGTCGGCCGACACACTATTTTCAGCATACCTTGGAATCCTACATGTGTCGACCGACACAGTCCATAGAGGGTTTATTGTATTGTCTATCAATCATTATTTAGGAACCGGATGCTAGATATTGCAACACTATTCCATAGAGGCATGATGGTAGACTGACAAAGAGGCAATAACCACTTTGGGTTGTATGGGTTTGTACGAGGTTTTAATTGATTCTTAAAGTTTAAGACTTGTATGAACTCTAGGGAGGTAGGGTAGGCTAAACCCTCTGTCTTTAGGAGTTGGAAGGTTTTTTTTAAAGGTTTGTAGGGCTTCTTAGGTTGTGAGAGTTTTACAAATAAAATTCGGTTGACATCGGCCGCCATTTTGTTGCAGCGGTCATCAGTTTTTATGAAATAAAGAAAATTGAGTGTTTTCTGGTTATTTGAGTGTAAATGACTGCAATAATAATGTTTTTTAGGATATAGACCATGTGTTATTGCCAATAAACTACTAGAAAGTGCTTTGTGAAGATGTTTAATGTGATCTCAAAGTTAATGGTCAGTTATCGCTGACAAATTAGCCACAGTGAGGAAATGTTTTTTTTTTTTTTTTCATCAGAACGGTAAGTTTTTTTAAATTTGTTGCTTATAAAGAAACCAATAAGAAATTTCAAGAGGATTCTTGTAGTTGTATTAGTTTTATTATCCGTCCATTCATTAGCCCACAATGAACGATTTAGTGATGAATCCATCATTTTTGCCGTGATCTGCCCGCGACTCAAGGGATAGTATACAAGCGAAATCGCGCGACTCGACTTTGTTTCGATACCGTCCCTATAGCATCGGTAAACAATACCAACTGGCCAGAAATGCGATCAAGGAGCTTATCCTTACACTTAACCTGGACCTGGAGAGCATATGACTTGAAGTCAGTGGCCCGGCCCTGTTTTGGTCACAGCCGCTGGAGAGACTGTCGAATCGTCCCATAAATCCGGCCCTGGCACCTCTCCCTCACGAACCGGAGTAGGTCATCATCTGTGATCACCTGATGTTTTCTCGCTTATTCGGGAAAGGTCTTTCTAGTTCTAGATTTAGTTTCTAGATGTTCATAGTTGGCTCACCTGCATGCAGTGTGGTCGACTCTGTCGGTATCTTACCGGTGCCGCCAGTAATGACGAGACAAAATTGCCTATATAAAAAAAAGCACTGCGTCGCCCTCATTCCCACGCTTATTCTCTTTCCGCACAGGCCCTACGTGGCTGTTACCTTGAGATTGAGACCCAAATAAATGCAGTTCCATACTTTCACTCAAGTTCCCTTGACCGTGGCATACTATCATATACATACACACACATAGACACACGCCTTTGTCCCCGAAGGGGTAGGCAGAGCCTCAATGGGCCTCTTTTCACCGTGGGATGCACCATCGTGGAATATAGATGTGACAAGTGGTGAGCTCATCGCCGCCATTGCTTCCCACGTTTGACTCTGCTAACGCTTTCTTCCAGTAATAACACATTCCATAATAAGCTAGCATCCAGGACAAATCTTATACTAAGAATCTTAAAAACAAGTCCGGGTAATCCGTTAGTCGGCTTTTACGACATCCACGGGAGAAGATGGAGGGGTCTATTCTTAAGCCGGACACACCACGGTTCTACTATAATAGTAGTAAAATATACGCGCGTTACCATTTCTACGACCTACGGATCTACGTTCTATGACGCCAACGGGCTACGAGCATCGCGCTCGAGCTACGACGTAGACATCTTTTACGATTGGCCCGATCCATAACCCGTTGGCTTCACACCGCTACAAGATGACGTCGCCACAGCTGAGGGGCAAGTCCGAGTTTACACACATCATCGTAACGATGATCGTAACGGCGAGTGTACGTGTATTGCGTAGTAACTAGCCATTAATCTGTGACGTTTTTGGCACAGATTAATAGCTAGTTATTATGTTATACTCGTACGATCGTGTTACGTTCACCGTTACGATGGTGTTTGCAAAACTCAGACTCACCCCTCAGGTCTCCTATTGCTACGATGCCTACTTTCAACGACCAATGCCTACGTGCTACGACGTAGAGATCTTTTACGATTAGCCCGATCCATAACCCGTTGGCTTCACTATTTTTCCGTACTATCATGGCCGCCCCGTCGTTAAATAGAGCTGTTCAGTTAATCAGTTAATCTTGTGTTCATTATTTTTCCTAATTTGACAGGAGATGAATAAACATCGCCTAAGGAGAAGCAATATCAGGATTGCAGGCAATACGCAATTCAATCGTATTCCTACAGTAGAAAGGTGGTCGCTGTATTTCAGCTGGATACATAATTTCACGGTTGCCGCTAGGAATGAAGTTGGCGAAATGCAAGTGAGTGTTTCATTTAGCATCTTTTTACAATTCACAAACAACTCAAGTTGCCTTTTATAAACAGAGACTTGGGTCTGGGTTTGGCTACATCTCGCCTGATGACTAATATCACAGAGTAAGGAATAATACTAACGTACAACAGAGAGACAATCTTAGTACTACGATCGTTGCCACGATAAGTCGCGCAAGAGCAGCGCCTGTGGCGCGCGCTCGGTACTAACGTACTAATATGCATTCTTACTTGTTTTCTTAACAGCGTACTAGATGGCGCTTCTCTCTTGCCTTCTTTACAGCGCACTAGATGATACTTGAGAAATCAAGCGTATTTCATCACATCATATCATAGAGTAACACGTTAGTATTCTTACTACTCTGTGGAGTAACTATCGAAATATTATCGAATAACACACTGCTCCGAAACATGGTTTTATTTCAACGCCATCTATGTGTTTCTTGACCAAACTTAGAACCTTAGAACCCAATCAAAATGTTTCGGTTAGAAATTGCTAGATGTCAGTAAAAACATTGAAAAAAAAAACTATTTTATAACGATTTTTGTTATTTTATTAGTTAAAATCACATAAAAAGTCTTCTAGAGGTACTATTTACGCAATGCCGTCAAAAAAAGTGAAAAAATAATCTAATTAATGTGTTCAATATTCCTAGCGATACCAGTACTGCCATCTATCGATATTTTGTGTGAACTAATTCTAAAATGTATTAATTAACCAGACCTGCTAATATTATTCATTTCCTTCCTTGCTTTCATATAGATTGTTAGATATTAGTCCACAAGTATGGGCCCTGCAATTGAGTTTGAGTCTAATATCAGTCGCAGTAAGATAGTAATCGTCGGGAAATAGCCATTTACATAGTAAGATAGACGCGAAGACTTTGTTTTAAGCTTTTATTTAAATTGCAATGTTTGTATGTTAGATTGTTTAGGTCAATTCTTGCAAGCTGAATTAGAACCACTTCTTGACATCCGATTGAGCTGAAATTTTGGGGTTCGAGTCCTGGCCTAGGCAAGTGACTTTTTGAATATACGTGAATGCAGTATTACTGACTTTAAAAAATAATAAAAGTACTTACCCTTTATGTAGCATGCCCGTGGGACACACTGTATATCGTAATTCTAAGAACATTCAAAGTTCTTTACAAACAAACATCAGATGTTACTATTAACTACAAAATAGGATTTAAATATAATGTGCAACATTTCTTTTAAATCTCATTGTCTGACGGAACAAGAAGATGCCCACGCGATATAAACGGAACCCTCTGTATATTATCTCAGGCCACGTCCACCTAGGTGGCAATGCACTGCGCTCGCCACTCAAACAAAAATAAAAAGTCTCATGCGCCTGTAATTTCACTGGCACCCTTACCCTACAAACCGGAACTCAGCAATGCGAGCACTCTCTGCTTTGCGGCAGAAATAGGTGCAGTACTTCTCGGGACGAGCTCTTTCACAAAAAAGCTCTACTACTAAACATTCTAGTTCTAACTGGTGTATTGCTCGAAGGTACATACAAATATAATATAATAACAAGTAATTAAATTTGTAAAAATTAAAAAAAACCCTCATCGCAATGAAACGGCTGAACCAATTTTGATCAAAGATAGCTAACAACACTCCCAACTAATTCACCAATAAAAAAATAAAAATAACGGTTCCTCCGTTCGGGAGCTACGATGCCACAGACACACACACACACACACACACACACGCACACACACACACACACATACACACACACACACATACACACACACACACACACGTCAAACCTATAAAACCCCCGTCGACGGGGGTTAAAAAATATGTAATGACGTTTAAGACAGGAGTCTCTGTAACAACCAACGTTTTTTTGCCAATCGTTTGACAACCCCTGCGCATTACAGGAACGTGTGAACAGAGCTACGACTATATACGAAGAGTCGAGAATGATGTTGGACTTGCAAGTGTTGAAGGACAGAAGGATCGTTGGGATGACGACGAGTGGGGCCGCGCGCATGCGCAAACTGCTGCAGACCTTGAATCCTCCCATCGGTACGTAGCACACACATATAACATTACAGGAACGAGTGAACAGAGCTACGACTATATACGAAGAGTCGAGAATGATGTTGGACTTGCAAGTGTTGTAGGACAGAAGGATCGTTGGGATGACGACGAGTGGGGCCGCGCGCATGCGCAAACTGCTGCTGACCTTGAATCCTCCAATCGGTACGTAGCACACACATATAACATTACAGGAAGGAGTGAACAGAGCTACGACTATATACGAAGAGTCGAGAATGATGTTGGACTTGCAAGTGTTGAAGGACAGAAGGATCGTGGGGATGACGACGAGTGGGGCCGCGCGCATGCGCAAACTGCTGCTGACCTTGAATCCTCCCATCGGTACGTAGCACACACATATAACATTACAGGAACGAGTGAACAGAGCTACGACTATATACGAAGAGTCGAGAATGATGATGGACTTGCAAGTGTTGAAGGACAGAAGGATCGTTGGGATTACGACGAATGGGGCCGCGCGCATGCGCAAACTGCTGCTGACCTTGAATCCTCCCATCGGTACGTAGACACACACACATAACATATTTTGCTAAAAGTTATTAAATTGATTACCACACATTAAATAATACATTGCACTGCGCCCGCCACCCTGAAAGATTAAAGTCTCGTGTGCCTGTAATTTTACCATGTAAACCAGAACACAGCAGCAATGCGAGCACTACTGGTTTGCGGCAGAAATAGTGGTAGCATTTCTCCGGACGAAATCTTTTATAAATTTATAAAAATGTTCTACTACTACTACATTATAAATAAATAAATAAATAATGCTGGACACAGTTCACACAACATTATCTAGCCCCAAGCTAAGCAGAGCTTGTGTTATGGGTACTAGATAACTGATATACTTAATACAATATATTACATAGATAGATATTTTTTATTATACATAGAAAATACCCAGAACACCCTGAACAAATTATCTGCGATCGCACAAATATTTGTTTTGAGGCGGGAATGGAACCCGCAACCTCCTGCTTTGCAGGCCAAGCTTCGCAGGCCAAGCTTCGCCCGCCGCGCCACAGAGGTCGTCCCTACCTGACATTACCTGCGTAATGCCAGGCGTGGCGCACTCCGCACTTTAGGTATGAAGCTACAAGTACCCGAGCCGCCCCGTCCACGGGGTCTATTCAGTAAGGTGTTTCGCGCGCGCTCGACCTGACGCGCGCCCGCGCGCCTTACCACAGATTACTTAATAGTTACTACGGCCTTACGCTAACAAATAAGTAATTTTCGAGTATGGCCAAAAAGTACTGCATAGCATATGGGTGCATAAATTTCAACAACAATGTCGCCATTATATTCTTCAGTCTTCCTGCGGATATCGAAAGGTAAGATACTTATTATTATTTGTCCTAAACACGGAAACTTAGTTACAGCTCAGCCTACAACATATTACTTACCTTGCTAGCTATATTAGACCTACAACTGCTTACCTAAATCTATATCCGACTTAAAATACAATCTAGTAGTAAGTAGGTACCTACACTACCTACCTATTTCTGTCTGCATTAGCAAAGTCAACTTAGTAATTGTAAATTTGATGAGTAACTACGTGACGTGATTAGGTAGCTACATTTTTTAATAAATTACCTGCCTACCGAACCCTGTAAATTAAACAAGGATGGGTTGGTACCTGATCACTCAGGGAATCTAATATCTACTAAGGTATCTATATACCTACTCACCTGATCGTCGAATATAAAAGTGTCGCTAAGTTCTATGTAGTGTGTATTTTTGTGTCTGTGATTTGTACTGTACTGAGTGAGCGAGTGCCTTTCTCTCATAAAGATGTAATTTATAAAAGGGGTACTTAGGTACCTCTACAGTTGCACGCGGGAAAACTTTCGAAATATTTCGAAATATTCGAAATATGTATGCATCCTAGGCACATAGGCACCTAGCTCAATCTAAGTAGAAGAGTTCCCTTGATTCCTAAGTAGGTACCTACTTATTACCTGTTTGCAGCAGGTAGGTAGGTAGTTAGGTAGGTAGGTAGTTAGGTAGGTAGGTAGGTACTAATCAGCGTCGATAAAAAATCTTGTAATTTGAATCATAATTACAAACACATAGAAAGTTTCAAATCGATACGGTAATTAAAAGTAGGTATAATTATAGGTATTATTAAGTAGCTTGCCCTAATCGAAATAGGTAGCTAATCAACATTATGATTTTTGGGTGTTGGCTCTTGGACTATTTTGTTAGCGTCGTATGTCATTCCATATTTGATACCTACCTACACTTAAGAGATGTTTAGTTTCATTGACAATGTACAGACTAGCGTATACCTATGGCATTAGATAATCATGTTATAGTAAGCGACAAGTCGTCAACCCTTACGAAATGCGTCACTATGCGCCAGACAGCGACAGAGTTACGCGCTAGAGAGAGAGAGAGAGAGAAATGTTTAGGTGAATATCGCGATAGGCATTGAGCGCTAATGCGAGCTGAATTGCACTTTGTTGCGTCCTACCCAGAGTCGGTATTTATATAAATTTGTTCGTGAAGTGAGCCTTCTGTACTGTATATATTCAGTGGTAATGCGTACCTACGTTCACCTTTTTACTATATTAATGTAATTAGATATCATAATCATAGACAAGAGAAAGATATTAATCGAAATCGACTGATCTGCTCAGTACGAGTAAGTAGAAAGAAAAACATATTGCAGCGCCCTAACGGGGCTCATGTACCTACTTACTTATCTAACAGTAGAAATAAGACCGTATACTAACAATATTTTATTTTATTTATTTTATTTTATTCTCTTATGAAAACTACCAGCTAGTTACTTAAAAAACAGTTATAAGGTATCGAAGGCCAATTAAAAGTTTTCACAAATATTTTACAAATAGGATAATAAAGAAGAAGTAGTAGACGAAGAAACATATTATGACAACTAGAAAATAAAAGTGTTTTAAACGGTCGGTGGAGGTATTGAATAAATCAATATCAACCACTTTCGCTATTTCGTTAAAACATCTGCACGCTCGTATTGTGAAAGAGTTTTGCCTATAATTAGTGTTAGATGTTGGAACGAAAAGTAAATTATGCTTTCTGAGAGCTGCAGCAGGGGTACGAAGCCCCAGTCGCCCAAGCAACTCAGGACAGTCAACCCTACCGCTAGCAATGTTGAAAAGATAAGCTAAGTCAGCAACATGCCTTCTTTTAGATAGCGGAAGGATATGGAATTTCTTACAACGAGTATAATAGTTCGGAATGTACGTTTTAATTCTAAACTGTAAGTACCTAAGAAACCGTTTTTGTATACCCTCGATTCGATTAATATAATTATTGTAGCCTGGGTTCCAAACTGGAGACACATATTCTAGACAGGAGAAGATTGGAGGCAGTCAATTTCCCTTTCCGGAAACCATGCTGATATTCAGAAAATGTGTGTTTTAGCGCTGAGTATAACTGATTATAAACTAAACGCTCAAGAACCTTTGCAAAGACACACAGTTTAGAGATAGGCCTATAGTTTTCTACCAAATTCTTAGGGCCCTTCTTGTGAATAGGTGTTATAAACGCGGATTTCCAAATATTAGGAACGATGCCTTCATTGAGAGATCTCCTATAAATAAGCGTAAGAGGAACAGATAGGCTACATGCACAATTAACAATAAAAGAAAGGGGAATATTATCTGGTCCAGAACCTTTATTTAAATCTAGCGATTTAAATAGTCGCTTAATTTCTGATTCATGCACCTCTATCGATGAAATATTTGAAACTGATGCGTAATCGTTGAAGCTGTTAATATCCGTTGGAAAATTGGACGAAGAGTTTGAAATTAGGAAGGTGGAATAGAAGTACTCACTAAACATTTTACAGATTTCATCCCCATTATCAGAAGAGCTCTGGCCAAGTTTAAGGACAGAGGGGTATGCATTACACTGTTTTTTACTTTTAACATATGACCAGAAGGCCCTGGGGTTTTCTCTAATATTATCCTCAACAGATGCAATGTATTCGGCAAATAATCCAGATTCTAAAGTTTTAGCGCGGTCGCGTAGAATCACGAGTGAATGATAATCCGCACGATTGCCATATTTCTTATATTTCAAATGGTACTTAAATTTTTCTTTCAATATTTTAATTAGTGGAGATTTATACCATACTAGATGACCCGCGCGCGACTTCGTCCGCGCATAGTATGGAAAAATCCCCGGCGCGGCGTGCAGACAACAATTTAAACATCAACAACCACCCCGTGAAAGTCCCATTTGACCCTTGAGGTCCTGAAAATATTTTGATTTCAACTACGACACAGTGAAACGACGTTTGAAACGACACCATACTCAAGTTTTTCAATTTAGGGGTCCCATTTAACCCTGAGTTCCTTAAAATATTTCGATCTCAACAATGACACCGTGAAACAACCTTTGAAACCATACTCAAGTTTTTCAATTTAGGGGTCCCATTTTATCTCTGAGGTCCTGAAAATATTTTGATTTCAACAACGACAACAAGAAACGACCTTTGAAACGACACCATACTCAAGTTTTTCAATTTAGGGGTCCCATTTGAACCTTGAGGTCCTGAAAATATTTTGATCTCAATGACTTTACTGTGAAACTAACTTTTAAATCGTCAAAATACGCTGAAATCTGGCTAAAACGTAAAGTGTATTTATTTACAAACAAAACGTTCCCGTGGTTTTTTTCAGCAAAATTTCAGGTACTGCTGAAACATATTTTTTCTATTTTTACATAAGGAAATCTACCTTTGAATTTTCAAGTATCTACTTACCAATGGTTTCCGAAATACGAAGTATTTTAGTTTTAAATTAAAAGCCGTTTTGGACCCCTTACGTGGTGAATTTTCCAAAATCCTTTCTTAGTACACCTCTACACCCAAAAATTAATACATCCTCCAAATTTAATGTATCTAGGTCCAGCGGTTTAGGCTGTGCGCTGCAAAACGCAAAGTGTATTACATTAAAAGCCCTTTATGGACCCCTAAGGGAGCGAATTTTCCAAATTCCATTTTAAGTACACTCTCTTTTAAGGACTACACTCTCCAAATTTCAAGTCTCTACGACCAGCGGTTTAGCCTGTGCGTTGTAAAAACTAAAGTTTTTTTATTTTTTTACAAAGAAAACGTTCCCCTGCCATTTTTCAGGAAAATTTCAGGAATCGCTGAAATACGTGTTTGTTAATTTTATTTGAGGAATCTCCATGTCAAATTTCATGGTTCTACTACGAACGGTTTCCGAAATACAGAGCATTTTTCTTTTAAGTTAGAACCACATTTTGGACCCCTTAGCATGCGAATTTTCAAAATTCCTTTCTTAGTACAACCCTACGCATCGAGACAAACACACCCTCCAAATTTCAAGTCTCTACGTCCTGCGGTTTAGGCTGTGCGTTGGACCTCGTTGAGTCAGTCAGTCAGGACAAAGCCTTTTATATATTAGATGGGGTATTTGGTTGAGGGGTAGACCGTTTTAGAAGGTATGAAATTGTTTCGGAGGTTGTTGTTGTTGTTGGAGGTTGGTTGTTTCCAAGAACATCATAGAAAAATGAAACCGCATCCTCAAAAGGCTTACCATAGATCACTGATTGCTAATCAATTGCATCTAACTTTGAGGAGATAGTAGTATAGTCCCCCTGATGATATAAATATCTTATGAATGGCCGAGGCTTTAGAATATGCAGTTCTACAAAGTCAGCTGATATGCAGAGGGATTTGTGATGCGGGTCTTCCGGAACTAGAGGGTTTTTACAGTGAATGACAGAGATATCATTATTAGAAAAAATCAGATCTAATATTCGATTATTAGTTATATTCATATGTGAATTATATTGGAGTAAGTGGCAAACGTTAAGATTATCGAAAAATTCTGATTGATAGGACCCTTCTATGTTCATAGGTTGGTATGAAACCCCATCATCTGATACAGTCCAAGTTAGATTGGGCAAGTTAAAATCACCTAACACTATAAATTTATCTGAAGAATTTTCCAAGAAACGGTCTGTCAGATTTCGTGAAAAATTACCAAACTGTTTGATAAAAGAGTTGCCCATTTTTTGGTTACACATATAAACTACACACAAATGAATTTTGTAAGTGATTTTAGGCTTTCTGTTATGAAGCGTAAGTGTCACCCATAAGTCCTCAGCAGACGAGCTCCACTCACTTTGTTCCTCGGCTATCAACTCGCGACGCACCGCTATAATCACGCCACCCCCCTTGGATTGGTTAGTTTGTTCATAAATTCCATCGCGCCTCCAAACAACATAGCGATCGTCAAAAAGTTCACTATTACTTATACCATCAGTTAGCCAGGATTCCGTTATACATACTACATCATACGCATTCATACAAATATTCCTATAGAAATGAGAGGTTTTCGTGCGCAAGCCATTGACATTCTGATAAAAAATATTAATCGGCATCATTGTTAACAAGTAAAATTATTAGGCACTGTGTGGGTAATACAAACGGTAACTGGTTATAACACTATAAAACATTCCATTTTTTAAGTTATAGCAGCCTGAAAATCCATTCCTATCCCGAGCGATAAACGTAACTAAAATTAATTGTAAGTACATGTAAGCAATAAATAAATACAAATACAAATATTTTCCACAATGTCCAACATATTGTTTCAGTGATCGTGGAAGAAGCTGCAGAAGTCTTGGAGCAGCATATCGTCACATCTCTGACGGAGGGATGCAAGCATCTCATTTTGATTGGTTCGTAGTCAAAGACTTTAGAATAACTCTACAATGGAATTAGCATTCCATACACTATCAACGCCAAAATATGGCACCTTTGAAAATTCGAACTATGACAAATGAGTTCGATAGACTGCCGGTTCACACTCTAGTCCGTCAAATGTGTTCAACAATCAAGCAGCAATGAATGTGTAAAATTTGTCTTTTTTTTTTTTGTTTCTCTTTTGGTTCAGACACTTTTTGAGCGCTGCCCCGAAGTCCATTTACGTTGAAGTCAGTGCTCGTAGTGTGTAATTTAATATTCATATCAAAGGAGGTTTTGTACGACTTGTGGCGCGCGGGGGGCGAGCAGCTGGCTGAGATGCAAGAGGTTCGATTCCCGCTGCGAAACTGCAATAGGAATCCTAGTGTGGGATCAGGACTGTGTTTTATAAAACTGACTGAAGTGTTTTAAATAAACTATGTGTCAGCTCCCAAACGCGACTACAGTTTACTATGAACAAGAACATTTTATTTTTTCAAAAACTTAACGTTTTTACCAAAAAAAAAAAACCCGTTTTACTTGCCTTACGTAACGTGGGCCTTATATGAAAATCGATTGTTATATGAAAAAATACGCATAAGAGCGAGCGAGACTCGCTCCCTGAGGGTTCCGATCTGAATCATAAATTATTTCGTAATCATCAGTCCTTTTTGAATTTCAACCACTTCTACAAACTTCACCAAGCCATTTTAGGGGTTAAAAAGTCTAAATAAAAAAAAACTTTTTTTCGTTGCTCCATATCTCGGTAACCTATCAACATACAATAATGATTGAGTAGTCAAAAATAATAGTAAATTTAACGTTCTACAAAAAAGTGGTTAATACTTTTGCCGTAGGATGTAAGGGATAAAAGTTATTGAGAAAAAACCGGAGGATGGTGCAGTTTTCACCCCCCTCCTCTATTCGCACACGGTCCTCGAGGTCCAAAACTTGGGAAAATTTTAATTAACTATCCCTAAACAAGTTCCCAAAGTTATTGAGACTACTACTACTAGTATTTAAGTATTTTAGACTTTTTCCTTTATTTGTGTTACAAAGCTTCTAGCCCGGTCGCAAAAAATGGGGTTAGATGGAAAAAGGTCAAAAGTTAATGAAACTTTGGGAGGTTGTTTAGGGATAGTTAATTATCATTTTTCCAAGTTTTGGACCTCGAACACCCTGTGCGAAAAGAGGAGGGGGGTGAAAACTGCACCTTCCTCCGGTTTTTTCTCACTAACTTTTTTCCCTTACATCCTACGGCAAAAGTATTAATAACTTTTTTGTAGAACGTTAAATTTACTATAATTTTGACTACTCAAACATGATTGTTTGTTGATAGGTTACAGAGATATGGCGCATCGAAAAAATCTTTTTTTAAAATTTGATAATATAAGATATGTAGTTATGATATATTATGTAATGTTGTAATAATTATGGTTCCTGGTTACAATCACCTACTTTGGAAACTCCCCACTCCCCTCCACCCAAACCAGTTCTCAAAAGCTGATTTTCTTCTGTGATGAAAACCAACCATTATTCACATCATCATGCTGGTATTCATATTATAGTCCATTCAAGTTAAACATGAAAAACAAATGTTCCTTACCTATAAAATGACCTATAAAAAAATAAGTTTTTGTGAAAAATATGTTTTTGAATACAAGCTTTTATAAAATTAGTAATCGTAACCGTGTGCTGATCAAAATGAGACTAAACACGGCCAGTCTACTATTATCCATCGAAGAACTCCGTTGTCCACAATCATCAGATCAGCTTGCTGTCACCATCATACTGTATTGTCATCGGAACTTGACAGGTATGCCAAATTTCAGCTCAATCGGTTGAGTTTAACTGCTTTAAAATTCAGTTGCAAGATTCCACCCGGATTCCACCCAGACAAACATACATACATTGCAAGTTAAATAAAAGCTTGTAATAAGAAGCTTCTAGTACGTGAAAGGCGTAAAGTTTACTTGGTTCTGTAGGTGACCACCAGCAACTGAGACCGTCCGCGTCTCACATGAAGCTGGCGAAGCACTTGCAGCTGGAGGTGTCCCTGTTCGAGCGCATGATCAATAACGTTACTTTGTTCTGTAGGTGACCACCAGCAACTGAGACCGTCCGCGTCTCACATGAAGCTAGCGAAGCACTTCCAGCTGGAGGTGTCCCTGTTCGAGCGCATGATCAATAACGTTACTTTGTTCTGTAGGTGAGACTACCAGCAGCTGAGAACGTCCGCGTCTCACATGAAGCTAGCGAAGCACTTCCAGCTGGGGGTGTCCCTGTTCGAGCGCATGATCAATAACGTTACTTTGTTCTGTAGGTGACCACCAGCAACTGAGACCGTCCGCGTCTCACATGAAGCTAGCGAAGCACTTCCAGCTGGGGGTGTCCCTGTTCGAGCGCATGATCAATAACGTTACTTTGTTCTATAGGTGACCACCAGCAACTGAGACCGTCCGCGTCTCACATGAAGCTGGCGAAGCACTTCCAGCTGGAGGTGTCCCTGTTCGAGCGCATGATCAACAACGGCATCCACAGCCGCCGGCTGAGCGTGCAGCACCGCATGCGGCCCGAGATCGCCGCGCTCATCTGCCCCCACATCTACCCGGAGCTCGAGAACCACCCCTCGGTCTACGACTTCCCCGATGTCAAAGGGATGACCAAGAATCTGTATTTCTACAGTCACGAGTTCAAGGAAGAGGTAGGTTTTTCGCTGTGGTCAGGCGGCGATTTGACGGGACAGTGGCTATATAATTACACGGCTAACGTTCTGGGGCAGCCTCTATCCACTGGATCCCTGGTACCCAAAAAATAAAAAGTCATAATTGAATAAATAAATCCCACTATTAACAAAAAAAAAGCGGCCAAGTGCGAGTCGGACTCGCCCATGAAGGGTTCCGTAGCAGCAAGTAACACAATATAAAAGTTCTTGGATGGATTACGATTTATGACGTATTAAAAAAAAACTACTTACTAGATCTCGTTCAAACCAATTTTCAGTGGAAGTTTACATGGTAATGTACATTATATATTTTTTTAGATTTATCATTCTCTTATTTTATAAGTTACGGGGGGGACACACTTTTTACCACTTGGGAAGTGTCCCTCGCGCAAACTATTCGTTTAGAAAAAAATTATATTAGAAACCTCAATATCATTTTTGAAGACCTATCCATAGAACCCCCACACGTATGGGTATGATGAAAAAAAGTTTTTTGAGTTTCAGTTCTAAGTATGAGGAACCCCAAAAAAATATTGTTTTTTTACTATTTTTGTTTGAAAATCTTATTGCGGTTCACAGAATACATCTACTTACCAAGTTTCAACAGCATAGCTCTTATAGTTTCGTAAAAAAGTGGCTGTGACATACAAGGACAGACAGACAGACATGACGAATCTATAAGGGTTCCGTAATTTTTGGTTACGGAACCCTAAAAACGATCGGAACTTGTTTTGTTAATGTAGCTGGCCTAGTCCAGCAAGGTCGATTTATCTCGAAAAAGGTCTTCGATAAAAAATATCCAAAGAAAGTAAATAGCAAATAACTTGCTTTTTTGTATGTTATAGGTAGTTCAGGAGAACATGAGTCGTACGAACCACAGAGAAGCGGACCTCACGCTGGCGCTAGCCAACTATCTGATGCAGCAAGGGTACAGCGCCGATGACGTCACCATCCTCGCCGCCTACAAGGGACAGATGTTCTACATGAGGAAGGTTGGAACAGGGCCATCTGTTCATCATCACTATCAGCCGTTTGAAGTCCACTGAACATTGGTCTCCTCTATAGAAAGCCACGACTAACGGCCTTGAGCCGCCTTCATCAACCTACTTTCAAGTGACCTTAATTAAAATGTCGTCGGTCCATCGAGAGGGAGGGGTGGGGGGTCTTTCTACATTGCGTCCTCGTTCTGTTCGTTAACCTATGTTCCTTTATTCATTAGGTACAGTTTTAACCAAAATATAAGTCCGATCGACTGTTTTCGTTTGCGCAGAAAAGCTGAGACTGATATCCGACAGTAGCCGAACGTATAGTATAGATAGATAGATAGATAGAAAACACTTTATTGCACAACACAGAAAATAAGCTAATTAAGAATTAATATTAAACTAAACACGGAAGTACAATGGGCGGTCTTATCGCTATAAGCGATCTCTGCCAGACAACCTTGTATAGTTCTGTCCTGCTGTATAGCTTTGTCCCGCTCACATCTAAGATTCGACTGAATTAACAAGATGCCGCGATTTTGCCGCGAAATCGATTTACTATTAACAGCGCAAGATTTTAGCGCGCGATTGCTATTAGTAGAAAGAACATTCCCGCGCTATAGAAATTGGTCTACGGTGCAGGTACATCGGGGCGACTTATATTTTGGGTAAAACTGTACACAAAGTTTGTGTGGCTGCTTACCCCTCAGTCTCCTCCCATTGATGTAGTCTAGGACTAAGATGACACTAGGATAACACCACTGGATGGGTAACATCATCCACCATATTACACTCTATGGGGGATGCTGATGATGCTGTTGATATCCATGTCCTATACAGGCCGCAGTCTGAAACCTCTGATGTCACTCATACTTGTGACCGTGTTTGCACTTGTTTTTGAAACCCAAACAGCGCCCCTCGCGGGCGGTTTCTGCAAATACTTTTGTCTATTTGACTTAAAACCGTCAAGTCGTGACGCGCAAGTAGAGCGCTAAATTCATCGTCAAGCCCCCACTCGATACCTACCTTGCTAACCTATAAGACAAAGGGCATAGACTAACTAAACACAATACAGATTGGCAGTCTATTGTGTTTAGTTAGTCTACGCAAAGGGCCACAGAGGTGCGAGTAGCCGATCGAGACGCGAGAGGTTGCGGGTTCCATTTTTGCGGAACAAATTTATTTATTTATTAAGAAACAAGTACAACTAAAAAACAACCAAGAATCAGCCTACAGAGGATAGACCTACAAAATCATACTATCACTACCTACTTAGGTACATTCAATATTCTCTAAAACAAGCTGTGCTATCTCCATGAGTTTCGGCAGGTTGTGACATAAAATTACAACGTTGTTCTCTGAGAGAATAACTAAGCGGATGGCGTGTGACATTGTTGGGGCAAATTTGAGAAGTTAGTTCTAGATGTTGGCTGGCTGAGCATTCATGTTTCAAATGTTTCATAGACTGTAAATGTTTGTTCAGAGTCTGTGTTGTGGTACGATGGTACAGTTTTACCCAAAATATAAGTCCGATTTACTGTTTTCGTTTGCGCAGAAAAGCGCAGACTGATATCCGACAGTAGCCAAACGTATAGTATATCTCTGTCCCGCTGTGTAGCTCTGTCCCGCTCACATCTAAGTCGACTGATGAACAAGATGGCGCACAACCGGCTGCTATAGAAATTGGTCTACGGCGCAAGTACATCGGGGCAACTTAGATTTTTGGTAGAACTGTAGGTACTCTTATTTTCTGATACCCACGACACAGGGATTCCTCACGTGAATGTTGATTGGGTGTTTATGTATGGAAAAACCGGTCCCCGCTTCCTCTTAAAAATGTCGTCTTAATACCCATAGTGTGTTGAACTGATTAACACCGCCAGATTTGCTAACTATATTGTGGATTGCAGGAAAGTAACAAATACACTCACTTGAACGGAGTTAAGATCACGGTCGTGGACAACTACCAGGGAGAGGAATCTAAGATCATCTTATTATCCCTCGTGAGGAACAACGAAGAGAACAAGATCGGATTCTTGGGAACGGCGAACAGAATCTGTGTCGCTCTGTCTAGAGCCAAACACGGTACGAAAACCCTTCGACCAAAATCGAAGCGAAAACCTTTATCCTATCTGTAATGTCGTATTTTTGACATTTGCGAATTCGGATGGAATGAGAGTGTTTTGTGATGCGATGTGCGAATGCGAGTGTTTTGTGATGCGATTGTACGAATGCGAGTTCAAATGCGAGTGTTTTGTGATATTAATCCTCTTGAACATAAAATATGCTACGATTGTCAGTTCGTTCGAAAATAGGAGGGCAGGTCTGGACTGGAGAGTATCCTTTATTCAGTTGTGGGGTAAATCAGTTCTGATGGTGACTATACTTATATATGTAGTTACGTCGTCATTGAGCCGCATCAAAAAAATATGTAATAAGAGTTCTTCAGGTAGGCAACGCATTGGCAATGCCTCTGGTGTTGAAGATGTCAATAGGCGACGGTAACCGCTTTACCATTACCATCAGGCGGGTCTTATGCCAGTTTGTCGAGACATTACATTAAAAAAATGCGAGATTATTAATAAACAGAAATAGGCTAAAGTTCTTACCTATCATCTATCTATTTCCTTTGTTCTTTTACAGGTTTCTATATATTCGGAAACATTGACACATTGAAGGCCAATTCTGAACTCTGGCGAAACATTGCGACTACTTTGGAGACTAACACGTCTCTGGGCACTAATCTAACAATGCGTTGCCAGACTCATAAGGATAATACGACGATTGTGAGTTAACCTACCTCCTGAGTACACTAAAATCGGAATGCGTAACTGTCTCACTGACTGACTGACAATCAAAGCACAGTCTAACTAAACGTTAAATCCAGTCATATCCGCGTTGTCGCGGGCGTTCAATAGTCAGTATATTATTTTGTCACTTTACACGTTCTCTGACGTAACGCAATTGACAGTGATGACTGATATGACTGATGGCTCTTGTCACGGTGCAGCCGTGGACAGGTAGGTAGTCTAGGTTTTAGGTTCCTATCCTACCTGATAGAAGAGCTAGGAGTAGGTAGATAAACGAATAGGGTATTTTTATACATATATTAACTTAGAATACTAACAGGAAAATCACTTAAAGTTCGTTATCACTTAGAGTCTTTAGTAGTATGTTGTATGATGCTGAAGGCAGAAGTGCAGGCAGAAGGCCAGAGTAGCAGGCAGAAGGCCAGACAGCTATGGGCCGGGGTTTGAATAAAGGTCTCAATCTCAGCAGTCGTAAATGTCTCAAAAGGTCACGCTTGAAGAAAATAACACTTGGACAAGAGTGGAACGCGCGTAGTACGGAACCCAAGAACAGGTGTGGACTCTCCACGGTACTGTCCTGTGAGCTGTAGATCGGAACCACGTGGACTAGACGCCATGATGAAGAGCGCGTCCCTCGTCTGCAAGGTAGTTCTGTGGCAGGCTGGTAGCAGCAGGTAGGGCTGGAGACAGCAGGTAGCTTGTGAGTCCGGTTGGTGGCTGTGAGGCCACCAACCGTAAGGTTCGACCCGTAGAGTTGGACCCTGTAAAGATCACGTAGTTGTAGTGATAGCCTCTAATCTTCGCTCTGGTGCAGTTTGGTTGAAAGACGCATCTAGGTGCCGCGACGTGGCTCGCAGGGAGTAGGCAGTACGTGGCTTTCAACCTTATTACACCGTAGGGTTTACAACAGAGATTAGGAACTAGTTAGTCAGAAGGACAGACATAGTAGGTGTCTTAGAGACCATTTAAGACGAACGAAGACGTCCCTAAGTGGACGTGCCTCAAGTTTGATGCTAGAATTACAACATTAAGAAAAATAAGGAGAAGAACATCAGATTATACAGTGCTAGCTAGAGTGTAATATATTTAAATAAACTCAACAAAATTGGGCGTATAGTCAGAGTTTGTAGTGTTAATTAGCGCGTTGCTGGAGTTGAATGAATACGGACACATGCGTGTGTCAGATTTAGTGAGATAGCCCTAAATATGAATGTGTATAACACATGATATTTAGTCCATCCTGATCACTTACATAACGTGGGGTAATCAAAATAGAGCCTGTGACACGAAGTAGTAATAGTAACTAGTATGTGTGACCTATGTGACATATTAGGTGTATGTAATACATGTTAGCTATGCTAATAAATTATCGTCTTCTAAGGCAAATCAGTCTAACTAACCAAACTAGTCTGGGTTGGATGTAATTTACATGTGATACTTTCTTATAACTGTGTACTTAGTACCTACCTACTAGCAGCACAGTATCGTTTCTGAATGTGCTAAGAGAATGTAATAGAATTGATTATATTGATAGGTACCTATTAATTAAGCAAGAAATAAGTGTAACTACCATCAATTGTAATACCCTCTTTATTCGGTTTATAAAATAAAGTTTGAAAATCCACTTACTACATATTTATTTTTTAACACATGATCAGGTGCACAATAAACTCATTTAGACAAAAGATAGGTATATACACATATTGATTTTAGCCGGTATGACTTACGTATTAACTTGTCTTTGGGCTTGCGGTGGTATTTCAACATCTTACTTACATATCGAACCGGATAATATCAACACAGGTAGGTACATATAGCAAGATACACAGTTAGTAATAAAACTACTTCATACCTCTTGATAGCAGAACTTTACAATCCTCACTGTCCTCTCAGAACATCGTCATCAACTTTTATACCTTCACAAAAACATTAATGGTCAAGTCATCCTTGACCAATCACAGCACAGGAAATATTTAGCCCAAATATATTCGCAGAACAGAAATATCCATGGCATATAATGCGATAAAACTCTTTTGAAATATACTTAGTGATTGTTAGAACCCTTTAATATTACTAAATTGTGTTATTTAGGCCAATATTCATTAAAATGGGATCGACCAATCACAGAGATCGGTAAGGTATATTTGTACATTGGTTATTATAACAAAATCTAGTTTTACAGATCCTTTTTAAAACTTACTTGATGAATTATACAAATTTTGTTATCAATCAATCTCATTCTTATCATAAAACAGTACATAACAACACCTAAACAAAACAGAAAGTTGTGTACTTCCAAGTCCAGCAACACTCCATTATGCAACTATCCAACTCAAAATTGCAAAATAAAGTGTTTAACTGTTTGACAAGCTATTATTTATCATATAATAATATACTGCTTATAATGTAATGCTAAATAAGCTTTATTTCTAATTGCTAAGCTAAATACAATGTAAATTATAGGTACAAGGCATTTCGTTCGGAAACATGTACAATTCTCTTCGTTCTAAAACACACCCTATGGCTGACAAGATATTGATTTGACAATGACATAACGATACAACCAAAAGAAACGTTGTGTAAAGTATGTACTTTGAACATATAAATATATTACTTTCAGTAATCTGTCACGTGCGTTGGGTTTTATAGACCGATAGAGAGCAAAGTTGTCAACACTGTGCATGTGTGAGTAATGATTGTCCGTTAGTTTTTGTCAACAACTTACTAGTGTGAGTATGGAATGTTCTAGAAACTTCTAAATAATTTTGTAATGTTACACTCTATATGAAACAAAACGGGATATGTTACAGTTTTACCCAAAATAAATAAGTCCGATCGGTTGTTTTCGTTTGCGCAGAAAAGCGCAGACTGATATTCGACAGTAGCCGTAGCCTCTGTCCCGCTCACATCTAAGAGTCGACTGATGCACAAGATGGCGCAAGACCGGCAGGGATATTGCCACGAAATCAATTAACCTATAACAGCGCAAGATTTTAGCGCGCGATTGCTATTGGTAGAAAGAAGGTTCCCGCGCTATAGAGATTGGCCTATACGGCGCAGGTACATCGGGGCGACTTATATATTGGGTAAAACTGTACCTCTTGTCATGTCATGTTGATGAATTGTCGAACACGTTATGCCGTAGCAACAGCCGGGAACTGTAAAGAACATAAAAGCAACAGTTGTAAAGTAGGGTCAGTTCGAACATAACTTTACGCTTGTTTCCGAAATTCATGCCTGTTTCTGAAATTTACGCCTGTTCCAGAATGATAGGCTTGTTTCCGGACATCACGCTAGTTTCCGAACTTACCGCATATTTTCAGACTTTACGTCTGTTTCCGAACTTTACGCCTTTTTCCGTTATGTCAGGGATCATTATCGTATCGTGTATAACGCTGTTCAAAACCATTGCAGTCTAATAAGAAATTATAGGCACATGAGACTTTTCATTTTTATGTCTCAGGATGACGGCCCATTTGCAATGCCGCGTAGGGCGCGTCCTAGGTGGACGTGACCTGTGAAGTAATGCATTGTTATTGGCAGAGGTTACCAGTTCCATCATTCATTTAAATATAATAAAATACAATCCGGCATTAGACACAGGTGTACTTTTTAAGAAGCCTTTTACATTACAGATAGAGAAATTGGAGGACTTCAAGAAAGTCCCCGAGGGGGGTTGCTTGCTGCCCTGCGACGTCAAACTGCCGAAATGCGGCCACAAGTGCCTTCTGCTCTGTCACGGGTACGACCGCGAACACCTCACGGTTGCTACCAAATGCACGCTCAAATGTGAAAGGTAAAGTCTTCATAGAACTAGCTGAGCTACTCGTGTGTCCAGATACACATTCAATATGACCACTAGCACCCATTCAGCCATTGTTATCACGTTGCCTGCCAGACGCGAGTGTACTCGTAGTGGTAATTATCACATGTCACCCACACTTGTACTATTATTTATTCTGTGCCCACACACGACTAACTAGTATGTTCGTAGTTGGCAGCACATCCGTATGTTCGTAAGGTTGGCATAAACTATTTTTTTATCTATTTAATTGCCAACTACGAATACACTCATAAAATATTATGCACATCAAATGCTCTCCTACCATTATTCAGTACGGAGTAAAAACTTATTTTGGTCTAAAAAAACTGAACTTATGTACACATCCTTGAATACCTTCCTACTTGTATACATACATACATAGACACATGCCTTTTTCGCCGAAAGGGTAGGCAGAGTCTCAATGGGGCCTCTTTTCACTGTGGGTTGCACCATCGATTTACAATAAACAGATATCCTTCCGTAAAACCATATGAAGATAACAGACCAAAATAACCAACGATCCAATTCATAGTCCTGAACCCAAACTAGGATTCCCTGTGTCGTGGGTATCAGGAACTAAGGAGTACGTTGGTATCACAACACCCAGACCTGGTCCCTTATTCGCTATGACCATAAACAAATAAATGATTTATGATTTATAAATTCCTTGCCAATAACATGTGACGTCATAAACAATGATTCCACGCAGATATCGTAACGAGCCCGCGTTATGTTACGTTTGGTCAGATCGAATAAGGGGCCTGGAAGTAATATATTTTGCAGATTTGTCCCACATCACCTGTCAGTCAGCTAATCGCCCGCCGCGCCATGGAAGGTTATAGTGTATTTTGTTGTCAGAAGACATATTTCAATGTCTCGTTATTGTGTGTATGTTACGCGATATCTTTGCCGATTGTGAACCGATTTTAATAATTCTCTTTTTAACCCCCGACGCAAAAACGACGGGGTGTTATAAGTTTCACGTGTCTGTGTGTGTGTGTATCTGTCTGTCCGCTCGAAGCTCCCGAACGGATAAACCGATTTAGTTTTTTGTTTTGTTTGAAAGGTTTATTTGTCGGGAGTGTTCTTAGCTATGTTTGATCAAAATCGGTTCAGCCGTTTCATTAAAAAAAAGCGATGGTAGCCTAACGGTTCAATAGTGCAACTCAGAATCCAACGATACCGGGTTCGATCCTATAGGCTCCGCACCAATGACTTTTCTAAGTTATGTACGGATTTCCATCGCTCTGTGCTTCGGAGGGCACGTTAAGCTGTCGGTCCCGGCTGTTATTGATTAATAGCAGTCGATAAGCCATGTCAGAGGCCCTCGGGCGGCTTGACAAACTCCGACACCAGAGGCCAGCACTACCTCATAAGAAACGAAACGAACGATAAAAAAAAAAGACTATTTCAGACACACAGATCCATAATTTGGTTAGTACACAAAAATACAGCACTTATGAAAAATATTATTATTAATACCTACAGTAACACAGTTAAATTTTTATTCTAACAACTGGGCAAAATGCACTCAGTTACTCACTGCGTTCAGTTATTGCGATGAGGTTTTTTTTTAATTGTAACATAATTAATTACTTGTAATAATTATTCAATAGATTAATTATATATCTGAAAAATGGTCCTCTTTAAATTAAATTAAATTTTTCCTATAAATTAGTAAAGTTAGAGGATGAATCCAGAGTTTATTGTAAGCTTTGAAGTCTGTTTTGTTTGTAAAAAAACAATTATTTTAGGAAATGCGTCCTTGAGCACGTGTGTCCCAAGAAGTGCGCGGTAGATTGCGGCCCGTGCATGCGGAGAGTGGTGAAGATGCTGCCTTGTGGACACGACATGGAGATGTTGTGCCATCTCGAGCCGGAGGACCCTTCAGTGAAGTGTCCTATTATGGTCGAGGTCACACTTCCCGACTGTAAGCATCAGGTGAGTACAGGGCTTGGTTTACTAACACCAAAACAATCGTTGGTTGGTTGGTTGGTTGGATGGTGGTTTGTAGGTTTATAAAATCGTTGCGGATTGCCTTACAATAACTGCACTGTGCATTTATTGTGTGTGCATTATGCACACCGTAGTCCTGAAATTTTCGGAATACATTCCTTTTGTGGTGTTGGTTCATTCATAACCCCCAACGGAGCGGAGTATGGCTCATGTGTTTAGGGTGTGAGGTTGTTTATGTGTGCAAACGCATGTTCCCATTTATCTCAAAAACGGTTTGATCGATTTACATACGGTTTTCTTTATATGAAAGATGGTGTTTGCGTGATGGCTCTTAGCTATGTTTGGTGGATTTCTCGAAGTATTAAACATTTTGTTTAAAAATATGTCATTTAGAAATTAAAAAAACAATATTTATTTTGTTATTCTGTATAAATACGAAGTCAATGGTTATCTGAAGACGAATACCTACCATAGGACCACAACACCCTGACCCTGAACAAATATTTGTAAATATTTTTCCCGCAGCGGGAATCGAACCCGCAACCTCTCGCCCTAGTCGGCTACTCGCCTGCCGCGACACAGGTCGTACACAGATGCGTATTTCGACTTTATTTTACACTATGTATTGGATTTATTTACCGTACTACTACTACTTCGTGCCACTGGTTCCTTCTGGCTCACCCTAATGTTAAGTTGTGGTGGCCTTGAAAAAGATTTTTTTATCTACTTGAATGACGGAACAAGCAAGGCCACCTCTGTCTTTAACAATGCATTACCTCAGAGGTCACGTCCACCTACGACGCACCTTGTGTGGCATTGCACTGCGCCCGCCACCCTGAGACATAAAGATGAAATACCGGCACCCATACCCTTCAAACCGGAACACAGCAATGCGAGCGCTACTAGTACTAGGCAGTACTTCCCCGAACGAACTCTTTCACAAAAAAAGCTCTACTACTACTAAAAAAACTAAGGGTCTTCCTTAGCGAATCTTCTCAATAATTTCAGGCGAGGAAGGCTTGCCACGTGGATGTGAAGAGTGTCCGCTGCATGGCAAAGTGCGAGTTCCGTGTCGAGAAATGCGGACACAGCTGCCTGCTGAAATGTCACGTCAAAAATGACCCGGATCACGAGAAGGTGAGAAATAAGTTTGTGGTGTTTTTTATTTTTATTATACAAGCTTTTATATAATTAGTGATCTTAACCGTGCGCTGATCAAAATGAGCCTAAACACGGCCAGTCTCCTATTATCCCTCGAGGACTTCCGTTGTCCACCTTCCGTCTCCATCATCAGATCAGCTCGCTGTCACCATAATATTGCATTGTCATCGGAACTTGACAGGTATGCAAAATATCATCTCAATCGGTTGAGGATAAATACTTTAAAAAAAATGTGATTCAAATGTTCAAATTCAATGTGAATGGGAACCGTGTGTTCCAATCACATTTTTTTTAAACAATATACTATTTTTTAGAACACTGAAAATAGCTTTTAATTTTTATGAAGTTTACCTGTATTTTGTTCAGTATCTCTGCAAGAAACAGTGCGCTAATGCTAAACGCAACTGCAAGGCTGACCTGATAGGAGACCGCGGAGACCACCAGTGCCGCAAGTTGTGTCACAAGGCTTGTGACACCTGCGATGTGAAGGTAAGATAAAGAAGATATTTACATGAACATGGTAGGTGGCATAAAGGTTACACTAAAAAAGCGGCCAAGTGCGAGTCGGACTCGCCATTGAAGGGTTCCGTAGCAGCAAGTAACATAATATAAAAAACGGCCAAGTGCGAGTCGGACTCGCCCATGAAGGGTTCCGTAGCAGCAAGTAACATAATATAAAAGTTCTTGTAGTTTGTTGTAACTTTGATCGACGTTTTAATAATAGTGTATTAAAAAAACTACCTACTAGATCTCGTTCAAACCAATTTGCAGTGGAAGCTTACATGGTAAACTACATCATATTTTTTTTTAGTTTTATCATTCTCTCATTTTAGAAGTTACGGGGGTGGGGGGGGGGGGGGGGGGGGGACACGCATTTTACCACTTTGCATGTGTTTCTCGCGCAAACTATTCAGTTTAGAAAAAAATGATATTAGAAACCTCAATATCATTTTTGAAGACCTATCCATAGATACCCCACACGTATGAGTTTGACTTTTTTTTTTTAGTTTCTGTTCTTTGTATTCTAAGGTTGGTAAGGTAGGTTCCTAAGTTGGGAACCCCAAAAATTTACTGTTTTTTTCTATTTTTTTGTGAAATTCTTAATGCGGTTCAAAGAATACATCTATTTACCAAGTTTCAACAGCCTAGCTCTTATAGTTTTGGAAAAAAGTGGCTGTGACATTACAAGGACAGACAGACAGACATGACGAATCTATAAGGGTTCCGTAATTTTTGGTTACGGAACCCTAAAAATCTTGGATGGTTTATTATTTATGACGTATTAAAAAAAACTACTTACTAGATCAAGTTCAAACCAATTTTCGGTGGAAGTTCACATGGTAATGTACATCATTTTTTTTTTAGCTTTATCTTTCTTTTTATTTATAAGTTACGGGGGGGGGGGGGGGACACATTTTACCACTTTGGAAGTGTCTCTTGTTCAAACTATTCAGTTTAGAAAAATATTATTTGAGAAACCTCAATATCATTTTTAAAGACCTGTCCAAAGATACAACGTATGGGTTTGATGAAAAAAAAATGTTTGAGTTTCTGTTGTAAGTATGGGAACCCCAAAAATTTCTTGTTTTTTTTTTCAAATTGTCTGAAAATCTTAATGCTGTTCACAGAATACATCTACTTACCGAGTTTCAACAGCATAGCACTTATAGTTTCGTGTAAAAGTGTCTGTAACATACGGACGAACAGACAGACAGACACGACGAATTCATAAGGGTTCCATTTTTTGCCATTTGGCTACGGAACCCTAAAAAAGACCCATGAAAAATTTGAAAATAAAACCAGTTAGATAAAGATATAAAGATAGTTAAATTATCGATTTTAAATTAAAAGAATTCCAAAATGTTTGTCTTAATTTCATATTAAAAGCGAGATTAATAGGATTTTTCATAAATAAAATACAATATAGGGCTATCCGCCATGCTATGCGGAACGCCAATCAAAGCCCAGTCACAACGTCACGTCACGAAGCTCTAGGAAAGTACCAACCTTGAAACAAAGGTACAGAATAAATAATACTAACTGCGCTGCCTTTTCTTTGATTACAAAATCGTGACGTCACAAGCAGACCCATGACACCTACGAGCGTATTGTCCCTAAATTAAAAATTGGTTTAAAAAATGCATTAACTTAATACGAAAACATCATAGTAGGTAATTACTTACTTTAAAACGATAGTTTTGAACAGAAAAGAGATTTTTTGGCAATAGTAGGTACATTGTAGCAACAACTGCACAAAAGTGCACATAGTCGAACTATGCGGTAGAACCAGGTAGAACGAAGTGGCCAGAGACGTCAAGTTACGATGACAATACCATATTATTGAGATAACTGCTGATGGAGACAACAGTATGATTGACTGGAAGTGTTTGAGCTGATTTGGATCAACTCGCAGTTGCAAATTCTCTTTTAATCATCATCAGCCTGAAGAGTGATGACTGAGGATGTTTTAAATCGTTTTGCTGTCATCATCAGCATTGGCAGCCCTTAGACTTCCACTGCTTGATGAGGCATCCCCCATATAATGCAATGAGGCGATTTTCCATAATCACCACGCTAGGCAGGCAGATTGGTGTTTGCTGTATTGGTGTTTGGTACTCGGGTGGTAGTGCTGTCTATCCCCTGGTGTAATCCCTTAATCGGCTTCTACGACATCCACGGGAAGAAACGGAGTTGCATAGTTTAACTGAACACGCCCTGGTATTCAAGCTGGATACGAACGAGACATCTTTCAATAAAGAAACTTGAACTAAGCATTTTATTGAGGAAAGTATACATTATTTGTACACCAGGTCGTGAAAACGAGGACAGTGTGCAAGCATAAGATCACAATAAAATGCTGCAATGATCCGGACACGGCGCCGTGCCCCAAGACGTGCGCGCGCCCGATGCCTTGCGGACACGACTGCAAGAAGATGTGCGGCGAGGAATGCGGGGATTGTAACGAAGTGGTAAGGGGATACATGATCTGATGTAGCAATAATAGGTAAGCATGTTTGATGTTGAATCAAGCATGTCAAGGAAATTGATTCTTTTGGCCAAAACAAGTCTAAATGATAATAGGAAACAGACTTGTCCTTCGTTGAAGTTTAGTTAAAATTCATACCTATCTTGAAATATAGTTATTAAGTCAGAGTCCATTCATTATACCGAGTGAATTTCTAGTAGATTGTCTAAAAGATAACATTTCTGAAAAATCGCTGGTTCTATGTTAGGTATACTGTGCAAGATAAATTTCAATAAATTTTGTGTGTTCATTGCATAGTTTTATCTATATATGATTTTTTCTTCAAATAAAGTCTTCATCATTTTATTATAATTTTTGCCCGACAACTTTAGTGAGGGATAGCGAAGCTATGTCTCGAAACGATCTATGTCTATCTATCTAAATATTATAGGTGACTGTTACCTAATTATAACTTTTTTTTTTTTTATACTACTTGAATGACGGAACAAGCAGTTGGCCCACCTGATCTTAAGCGGTAACCTCTGCCTATGAACAGTGCATTCTCACATATAGGTCACGTCCAGCTAGGACGCACCCTATGTGGCATTGCACTGCGCCCGCCACCCTTAGACATAAAGACGAAAAGTCTCATGTGCCTGTAATTTCACCGGCACCCATACCCTTCAAACCGGATTTGTTAGTAATGGTAGTGTAAGGAATAAATGCCCTTTTATTTATTTATTTGATGTATTCTACAGCTAAACGAATTTTTATTACAGGTGCCGAAAACGATCCCAGATTGCACACATATTGTTAAAATGAAATGCAAGATTGAGGCGGCAAGACAGTATTGCGATAAGAAATGCGAGCGCACGATGACCTGTGGGCACAAGTGCAAAGGACTCTGTGGCAAAGAGTGCCAACCGTCAGAGTGCACCGAGCCATCGCAGCGCAAGTTCAGCTCGCCGTGCGGACACCTCATCTCGCTGCCTTGCAACATCGCCAACCTACCCGCAGGTAACTCTAGCTTGACTATAGACTCTAGATCTAAGTGCAAAGCGCTCTGTGGCAAAGAGTGCCAACCGTCAGAGTGCACCGAGCCATCGCAGCGCAAGTTCAGCTCGCCGTGCGGACACCTCATCTCGCTGCCTTGCAACATCGCCAACCTACCCGCAGGTAACTCTAGCTTGACTATAGACTCTAGATCTAAGTGCAAAGCGCTCTGTGGCAAAGAGTGCCAACCGTCAGAGTGCACCGAGCCATCGCAGCGCAAGTTCAGCTCGCCGTGCGGACACCTCATCTCGCTGCCTTGCATCATTGCCAACCTACCCGCAGGTAACTCTAGCTTGACTATAGACTAGATCTAAGTGCAAAGCGCTCTGTGGCAAAGAGTGCCGACCGTCAGAGTGCACCGAGCCATCGCAGCGCAAGTTCAGCTCGCCGTGCGGACACCTCATCTCGCTGCCTTGCAACATTGCCAACCTACCCGCAGGTAACTCTAGCTTGACTATAGACTCTAGATCTAAGTGCAAAGCGCTCTGTGGCAAAGAGTGCCAACCGTCAGAGTGCACCGAGCCATCGCAGCGCAAGTTCAGCTCGCCGTGCGGACACCTCATCTCGCTGCCTTGCAACATTGCCAACCTACCCGCAGGTAACTCTAGCTTGACTATAGACTCTAGATCTAAGTGCAAAGCGCTCTGTGGCAAAGAGTGCCGACCGTCAGAGTGCACCGAGCCATCTCAGCACTAGTTCAGCTCGGCCATGCGGACCCCATTGGTGTAAACAAACGCCATCTAAACTAGAAGTTCCTACTCTATTCCACGAGTAGGCGGATATTTCCATGCAACTATAGAACGAAAAATTATCCTATTCTTCCCCCATAGTTCCAAGCTGCTGGGTAAAAGTAATAGGTGACCATGACGCATGGTGTATCGTTGTTTCAGCGGAACTCAAGCCGGAGCTTTTAGTAGGAGCGTGCAAGGAGCCGTGCGGCGCGGAGCTGGCGTGCAAGCACGTGTGCGCGGGCACGTGCGTGGGCTGCCTGCAGCAACGCCTGCACGTGCCGTGCAACCAGGCCTGCAATCAACAAAACATCTGCGGACACCAGTTAGTATTTATTTTAATGTACAGTGGCGGAATGAAAACTTTCGTCAGTTTTCAAAGAAATTCCCAGAACATGTCGCGGGCACATATTACCTTTTCCAACATATCCTACTGCTAACTGCTTAACTGCTGACTGCTGTATAGAAACCATTTTTTTTGCTTATGCTATCGATATTCACTCTCTTTTACCACACATTGTGTAAGACTGGTTTTTCGTACACCACTGAACTAGCCACCACTGACGTGCGGTTAACGAGGCGTTGATGAGGGTTAAATTCTGGCTGCAGCCTTTTCTTAGTTTGAGACGCTAGTTATTTTAATAAGTATAATAATCAATAAGCTAACAACTACAACATAATAACTACAACATGAGCCGCTTCAAAAAAATGAAAAAAGAGTCCTTCAGGGCAGGCAACGCATTGGCAATACCTCTGGTGTTGCAGATGTCAATAGGCGACGATAACCGCTTACCATCAGGCGGGCCGTAAGCCAGTTTGTCGAGCCATTACATTAAAAAAAACCCTCGGGTAATAATATACTATTCAGCTAATTATACTACTATATTTATAGGTGTGAAGAGCCGTGCAACCAAATATGTCCACCTTGCAAGAAATTCTGTGAAGTTAAATGCCAACATAGCCGTTGCAGGAAGCAATGTGGCGCCCCGTGCAAGTCTTGTAAGGTAAGTTAATTAGGTGGGTACTCTATAATCACTTGCAATAAAGTCTAAAACGCGACTTGAGTCGTAACATAGTGGTCGGACGCTTTGGGCCAGATATTCGTCGGACGTCCGAGGACATCCGACCATCGTCTCCGTGAGGAATAGCAGATGAGGTTTACGAGTCTCGAGATGATGGTGGACTGGTATGAGATTTGAGTGCAAGCCCCGAATATTCGTGAAGTGCACTTACACACGCTGTTTAACTTTACTATTTCTCGTGCGTTTCATGATTTCATGTGAGTTTGGAAGAGTGAAGAAAGGTTGGATAGCCGTAGGGGACCAGCCACGCTGCGGACCCTAAAAAATAAAGCATTTCTCAGACGTTAGGGGACTAGATGGGAGACTGCGGGGACGCCCGTACCCCCCGAAGATGGCCATCGGGTCCTCTCATCTGATCGCCAACCGACACGAAGGAGCATCCCTGGATTTTTCGTATGGCAGTGGGGCAGCCTTTCATCAGTGGCGAGCTCACTAGGCTTGGCCCCCTACAACCTGCGGACATCGCACCGGAACATGACCAGGTCGTTTGGCGGAACGGCTTTGTCCAGGGTGGTGACTAGCCACGTCCGAAGCCTACCACCAGAAATGATTATCACCCGTTCAGCACCACCAGGGATTACCTGTAGGGTCTCACAAGTATTCTCCTACGGACGCGGGCAACGTAAATCCCCATAAACATGTTGTCGCCTTAAAGAACCTTCAAGTACCTTGACTCTTCGCCTTTTTCGACGTCATCTACTTTTTCATATAAAGGCGTTCGAACTTTTTGGCATAGTCTGCAGACACTTGATTATTTTTCAAACTTGCGGCGCACCATAAAACCGATATATATGGATAAAGAGCACTTAAACAAACAAAACTGGGAACAATTAAATAAGCAGTTTTTAATGCGTAGAAACATGAAATTGTGAATATTTATAAAGAAAGAAAATTTATTTATTTTCCCCACGACACAACATACACATAAAAAAAAAACTACTAAGTGCTACAAGATCAGTAAGATAGGAAGGGATACAGATCTAGTAGAAAAACAGAAATTAAAATTAAAAGAAATAAAAACTATTTGAAACTTTGGTAAGTTGATAGGTTGAGTGTGTTGTTTGGGATCAAACAGGTCCCTGCCTCAGAATATGCTGCACCAGACCTAGGTTTAGTGCAGCGCTGGTTTTCCTAATTAAATGAAATGATGCCACGAACATCAATAAACTACAATAACTTATAACGTTTAACATATTTTTATTTTGGAATCTTTACCTTCAATTATCTCGGAAACTTGCCACTTTAGGATATCATATACGTAGTACTATACATAAAAGTTTCATGGTGAGCCGCAAGTTTGAAAAAAAAAACATGCGGCTGCAGACTACTATGCCAGCCTCCCATTCTAGGAAGTTCAAACACCTTTCTAGTATTTTTAGGGTTTCGTACCTCAAAAGGTACAAACGGAAGGATTATAGGATTACTCTGGTGTCTGTCTGTCTGTCACAACCTAGTTACTCCGAATCTACTGGACGAAAAACGTTCTTGTACAATTTTAGGTGAAGGCGTCGAGAATGAATGACGAAAGTGACACACCCGATAGATACCACATCGGACAATCGTCTTATTAACCAGGTGAATTTAATCCTGTTCCAACTCGACCGAACCTTGAAGATACAGGGCAACAAACATGGCTTGTACTTATATTATTTTGATTATCTTCTGTCGATTGACAATATACTTCTACCCCTTGAACAAACGAGGACGAAAGGCGAACCATTATTTATTATCATAGAGACTCCACCTATTTATCCTACGAGAAATAGTTTCAAGAAATTTTGTATATTTAGGAGGACTGCCATCGTGTTTGTCCACACGGCGCTTGCGGGAACCGGTGCGGCGAATGGTGCTCACGCGCGGCGTGCGACGAGGCGTGCCCACGCCTGCTGAAGTGTGGGCACGCCTGCCGCGGGCTGTGCGGCGAGCCGTGCCCGCCCGTCTGCAAGACATGCAGCCCCGACACCTTCCCTGTAGACTTCCTCGGCGACGCGTTCGAAGATACCGACAGGTAACCTTCCACTTCTGGTGTCATTTCAGAGAACCCCTCAGACCGGGACACAGCAATGCTCACATTACTGATGGCGGCAGAATTATGTATGAAGGTAGTACTTTCCCGGGCAAACTCTTTCACAAGCTCTACTACTGAGGACTACAAGATGCTGCCGAGGACGGTCCGCTTATTTAATATAAAATATAATAAATTAATTCAACAATTAATGCATGCAAATTTCTCTCATTATTTGTCTAAAACTCAACATAAATGTCAACAAAACAAAAGTCATGGCTAATAGACCGGTCATTACGCCTATAAAAGTACAAAATGTCCAGCTAGAAACAGTTTCGGAATACATATACTTGGGACAATCCATCGGTATGGAGAATTACATAAAAACTGAGATTGAGCGACGAGTGAAGCTTGGGTGGGCTAGTTTTGGCAGTATGAAACACATATTTAAATCAAGTATGCCACAAAACCTAAAACAGCGAACTTTTGACCAGTGCATACTGCGAAAGTTAACGTACGGTTGCGAAACGTGGGCGATTACCGACACGAACATGTATAGGTTAAAGGTAGCGCAGAGAGCAATGGAGAGGTCGATGCTACGGCTATCCCTGCGAGATGAAGTGCGAAATCAGGAGATTCGCAGGCGGTCCAAAGTCACGGACATTGGGAAACGCATCTCACAGTTAAAGTGGCAATGGGCGGGACACCTCATGCGCTGCACGGATAACAGATGGAGCCGCAGGATAACCGAGTGGAGACGTTGGGTAGGAGGCCGAAGACCAGGCAGGCCGAAGGCACGATGGACCGATGACATTAAAAACGTAGCTGGCCGCCAGTGGAGTCGTGATACTGGGAACAGAGCCGACTGGAAGAAATTATTGGCGGCATATATCCAATATTGGACGGAAAGATGCTGATAAATGATGATGATGATGATTTGTCTAAAAATTATGTTACATCAACTGTTAACCTATTTTGTGAGAGACTGGTGCCTGAAGTAGGTTTGAAAGGCCTGTATTACAGGTCACCAGTGCTCTCGCGCCATGGATTAAAAATTACAGATAAAGTGTACCAAAAAAAACAATCTAATAAAGAAACAATATAAAATTAAATTTTAAAAAACCGCTCGAAGAGACGGATCGTTTACATTGTGGTGGTCGCGGGAGATGGATTGGACGGTTTTCGTGGCATTCTATGGAGAAGGCCTATGTGATGCAGTGGACTCCATCGGTTGATGATGATGATATTATGGTGTTTTCGTGGTTTTCAGATTTGTGTTACTGCAAGACTGTGGCCACATCATGGAGGTCGAGGACATGGACAATCTGATGAAGGGCGACAGTGATACTGTAAAGATCCGTTGTTGCCCGTTCTGCCGCCAGCCCATCATCAACACGGGCCGATACAAAGACCTTGTGAACGCTACCTTCAAGAACGAGATAAATCCTATCAAGGAGCGGGTTTACGGAACCGAACAAAATATAGCGGCTACACTACAGAAGCTCAGAGCGGATTTGGGATCTTATCGTGCTAAATATGAGACGGTGTTGCGTGGTATGTAGCATTTTTTTGCTGTAATTGAACAACTGCTGGTTCGTATCGAGTAATATCTTACGAACCGATACCTGGAAGCTAGTGTTTTTGGAATGGTTTTGGGTTTTAGGGAGTCTGTTTACACCCTGCCTAGCACTAAATACTGTAAGTATAGCCATGCTGCTGGTTTTAGGGAGTCTGTTTACACCCTGCCTAGCACTAAATACTGTAAGTATAGCCATGCTGCTGGTTTTAGGGAGTCTGTTTACACCCTGCCTAGCACTAAATACTGTAGGTATAACCATGCTGCTGGTTTTAGGGAGTCTGTTTACACCCTGCCTAGCACTAAATACTGTAGGTATAACCATGCTGCTGGTTTTAGGGAGTCTGTTTACACCCTGCCTAGCACTAAATACTGTAGGTATAACCATGCTGCTGGTTTTAGGGACTCTGTTTACACCCTGCCTAGCACTAAATACTGTAAGTATAGCCATGCTGCTGGTTTTAGGGAGTCTGTTTACACCCTGCCTAGCACTAAATACTGTAGGTATAACCATGCTGCTGGTTTTAGGGACTCTGTTTACACCCTGCCTAGCACTAAATACTGTAAGTATAGCCATGCTGCTGGTTTTAGGGAGTCTGTTTACACCCTGCCTAGCACTAAATACTGTAGGTATAACCATGCTGCTGGTTTTAGGGAGTCTGTTTACACCCTGCCTAGCACTAAATACTGTAGGTATAACCATGCTGCTGGTTTTAGGGAGTCTGTTTACACCCTGCCTAGCACTAAAAACTTATGAAAGTTCTAATATTATTGTTTTTCTCCAGGAAACAATGACGTGAAGTACGTTTTCCTGAATCTCCAGTCCGTAGTTAGAACCCAAAGGAAAGAATCGAAAGTGCTCCTAGACATGGAGTTGGTATGTCTAAACATATTGGAAATGACCTCAGAATGCTACAACTCCTATTTGACCAACAAAGCAACGGAGCTAAAGGACGAACTGGAAAATCAGGTCAAACTAATATGCAGTATCTTCCCCTTCCAATTTATGAAAGGTGTCCGAAATAAAATATTCAAAATGTTCAAAATCAGCCAACAGCAGCAGTCAGACATCAAATTGGAAATAAGACGTCTGAACGCTATCGTTCAGTTCGCTAAACTTCTGAGTCATGAGGCTTATAAGCAGTCGAAGACCATCCCCGCCGTGTCGGCTGCTTTCGATGTGGCCAATGCGTCCGTCTTCAAACCTGCCGTATTCAAAGAAAACGAAGCTATTGAGGCGTTGAAAGACTTACAGGAGGCTGTCAAGGTTACCGGCGTTGTGACCAAATTGGAGCGCGACTTGATTGTGCGAGCGATAGGGCTGAAAGCCGGGCACTGGTACAAGTGTCCGAACGGTCACTTCTACTGCATCGGCGAGTGCGGCGGCGCCAATCAACTCGGCAAGTGCCCGGAGTGCGGAGCTCAGATCGGTGGCCAAAGTCACGCCCTGGTTGCTGGCAACGCACACGCCCCGGAGATGGACGGCTCGCGCTTCGCCGCCTGGTCTCAGGAATACAACAACATGGCTAACTTTAATATGGACCTGTAGATCGTCTTACGAGGAGTGTACCGTCCACTGTATACAAACCAAGTTTGCTTTTGTTTTTTATTTTATCCCCTCAAATTAGCGTGACATTTTGTACTCATGATCAATACAAGACCCGTGTTTTTTCAGTTTTTTATAAAATTATCCAAATCACACTGACTTAAACATTTGTAAGGAAATGCTAGTTTGAGTCTATACGATTTAATGGGAAACTGACAAACCATCATCGTCATCATTGTCTTACCCTTTTCCCAATTTATTTTGGGTCGGTGCCGTACGTCTTTTTCTTCCACTCTCCCCTATCAGCAGTCTCCTCATCATTCACTCCCTTCTCATTCATATCATCTCTCACGCAATCCATCCATCCTTTCTTGGGTCTTCCTCTTCCTTTCCATCCACTAACATTCATATTCATAACTTTCTTAGTTACATGCGTTTCATCCCTCCTCATAACATGCCACTAACATTCATATTTATAACTTTTTTAGTTACATGCGTTACATCCCTCATCATAACATGCCACTAACATTCATATTCATAACTTTTTTAGTTACATGGGTTTCATCCCTCCTCATAACATGCCACTAACATTCATATTCATAACTTGCGTTTTATCCCTCCTCATAACATGCCACTAACATTCATATTCATAACTTGCGTTTTATCCCTCCTCATAACATGCCACTAACATTCATATTCATAACTTTTTTAGTTTAACATGCCACTAACATTCATATTCATAACTTTTTTAGTTACATGCGTTTCATCCCTCCTCATAACATGCCACTAACATTCATATTCATAACTTTTTTAGTTACATGCGTTTCATCCCTCCTCATAACATGCCACTAACATTCATATTCATAACTTTCTTAGTTACATGCGTGTTACATGCCTAACATGTACCTAAACTGCTGACTTGAAGGAGAGTGAAATAGCAGCCTTGCATTTTCAATGCCCGGCCGATACAACACGAGTGCCAATTCAGCAGTTGCAGTTTTACTTGGAATATGGAAATGGAACATGGTGTCGTCATTCTATCACTGGTACCTACTTTGACCAGTCGTAGTCTCTGTTAATTTTAACTTAGAAAAACTTACCTTTCATTCGTAACTTGTTGTAATAAAGTAATAAAGTACTTTTAAAAGTCTTTTGGATTTTTTTTAAAACCATTGGCTGTGGCTATCGTTATTGGCGCAGGCGGTAGGATACTTCGAGACAGTGCGTTATTCGTCCAGGTTCCACGAATCGGCTCCAGACGAACAGACCCCTGTTTGTGCTTTCAAGTACTTTATCGTGGTATCCAGAATCTACGAGCACACGGCCGACGGTGCACTCAAAAATCAAATGTGAGTACTTTGAAACTTTCTTTGAAGTGTTGCCTCCTTTTCCACCATTTTCCACCCACGAAAAATCGGGGAGGAATCTGTCGTCTCTAGGCAGATTCGTAGGGATAGTGAGGTAGATAGAAGTAGAAATTTAGGTAGCTTAGATACTATTGAGGAAACAGGTGAGGAAATCATGGCCACCCCAACCCCAACCCCAACTGTCAAAGAATCAGACCACATCTATAAGGCGCTACGCCTGGTCCCCGAATTTGATGGGAACCCAAATATACTGACCAGATTCATCAGAATCTGTGATCAGCTTGTGACAGAATTCATGCAAACTGATCCAGGTCATGAGTTACCAAATTTATGCCTTATTAATGGTATCCTCAATAAAGTGACAGGTCCTGCAGCCAGGACAATAAATGCTAATGGCATCCCAGATAATTGGTTAGGTATAAGGAATGCACTGATTAACAACTTTGCTGACCAAAGGGATGAGACTGCCCTTTATAATGACTTGTCGTTGGTCACCCAGGGGAACGATTCCCCACAGGACTTTTATGACAAATGTCAAGCCCTTTTTAGTACGATCATGACGTACGTGACTCTGCACGAGCACCTGCCTACCACCGCGGAGGCAAAGCGCGACTTGTATCGCAAACTAAGAATGCAGTCTTACGTACGAGGTTTAAAGGAACCTCTGGGGTCTCGTATACGGTGTATGAGACCACCAACGATTGAAAAGGCTTTGGAATTTGTCCAAGAGGAACTGAATGTAATGTACCTACAGCATAGGAATGAGTCCATACCCGAGCGTCGGAATCCAGCTACGCAACCGCAGGCCTCTTCGAAGGTACCGTTTCTAGTTCATAATTATTCTGTACCTAAGGGTTTCAATTTCGGTACCCCAAGCTGGGAAAAAGCCATGCCCGCGCCCGCTCAACTGCAGCAGCCGCAACAGCAGCATTGGCGTCCCGCTTTTCAATTTAACCAACCCTTGCAGCGTTTCCCTATGCAACCGTCACGTACGCAGCAAACGTTCCGGGCACCCCCACCAAATTTTAACCCCCAGAACAGCGGCTTTAGGTTCCAACCTAGAAGCACACCCCCTCAGAATCAAGGACCAAAACCTATGAGCGGTGTAAGTCATTTCGTGACAAAGACTCTTCCTCCGACAGGGTCATGACTGGCAAAAATTTGGCAATCCACCCCCGACAAATTATTTTAAGAGTAGGGAGGTGAATTTTAATGAAGTAGATGACTGTTACTACCCTGACTATTACTATGAGCCAACTGACTATCCAGAGACAGACTATGGTAACTACTACGATTACCAGAGAGTCCCGGAGTATTACTATGACCCTCAGAACGACTCTCAATACCATGACGATGCACCATCGAGCTCAAATGCTATTGAGCCCGCGCAACCGTCTTCCAGCCAAAAAGAGCAGGATTTTCCCAAGGGCCGTTCCAACAGAGAACTAAAATAGAATTGAATTTACAGGCTAAGAAAGAATTACGCTACATACAGATATCAGATCCGCCGCTTAAATTACTTGTAGATACCGGAGCCAATCAATCATTTATAAGTCCCGAGGCGATCGATAGCTATTTTTCAAATGTGCCAAAGGACTTTGATCCTTTTGAGGTGACTAATTCTCGTGTGACAAGCATCCATGATCATTCGATCACAATACCTCATTTTGTGGAATTTGGCGAGCAATCTAATATCAAACTATTCGTCTATAAATTTCACAATCATTTTGATGGATAGGTCTAGACTTATTAGAAAATTGTACAATAGACCTAAAGAATAATGTGTTGCTCACTGAGTTTGCAAGCATACCATTGTCCCGCTACCAATGCAGGAAAACCAATCAACAGGAATTTATCCCTGCTCATTCATGTAGATTAGTTAACATCCCTATCCAACATCCGGACGGTGACGTATTTGTGACTGAGCAATTAATGTGTAACTGCATTATACATGAATGTATCACTAATGTGACAGACAAGACTGGAATAGTAGAGATAGAAAATATGACAGACAGCGACATAGTCATCTCGTTTGACCAAACGCGTTTGACGCAAGTAGATGTTCGTAATATCGAGTGCACGCGCACCGAACAAGACCCAACTCGAGTAAAAAATGTTTTACGGCAACTTCGTACGGACCATTTGAACGTTGAGGAAAAAGCAAACTTAGAAACTTTATGCGCACGCTACGCTGACGTATTTTATATTGAAGGAGAAGCTTTGACCTTTACTAACAAAATCAAACATAGCATCAGGACGACTGACCAATTACCTGTCTATACGAAAAGTTACAGATATCCCTATATACATCGTCAAGAAGTTAGGGACCAAATCACAAAGATGTTAGAACAAGGTATCGTGCGACCATCTGACTCTGCCTGGAGCTCGCCTATATGGGTAGTTCCAAAGAAAGCTGATGCTTCGGGAAAACAAAAATGGAGATTAGTTGTAGATTTCCGTAAACTGAATGACAAGACCATAGACGATAAATATCCGATCCCTAATATCTCAGATGTTTTAGATAAACTTTGTAGATGCCAATATTTCACAACTCTAGATTTGGCATCAGGGTTTTATCAAGTAGAGATGAACCCTGACGATGTGTCGAAAACAGCCTTCAACGTGGAACACGGCCATTTTGAATTTCTTCGTATGCCTATGGGGCTTAAGAATTCGCCATCCACCTTTCAGAGAGCGATGGATAATGTTCTCAGAGGGCTGCAGAACGAGATCTGTCTCGTTTACCTAGACGATATAATCGTATTTAGCACATCCTTACAAGAACACATGATTAATCTCGAAAAGGTGTTCACTAGACTGCGAGAATCCAACTTTAAAATTCAGATGGATAAGTCAGAATTTTTACAGTTAGAGACTGCTTATCTTGGTCACATAATCAGTAGAGAAGGTATTAAACCTAATCCCGATAAAATTGCAGCTATTCAAAAATACCCACTGCCAAAAACCAACAAAGAAATAAAGCAGTTTTTGGGACTTTTAGGATATTATAGGAAGTTTATACCTGACTTTGCCCGAATAACTAAACCCATGACTAAGTGCCTTAAGAAATCAAAAAAAATAACACTAGACTCAGAATATGTTGACTGTTTCGAGAAATGTAAGAAGTTACTGACTAATGATCCAATACTTCAATATCCTGACTTTAGGAAAGACTTCGTCTTGACAACAGATGCATCAAATGTAGCATTGGGAGCTATACTCTCTCAAGGACCTGTTGGCTCTGATAAACCAATCTGCTACGCGTCCAGGACACTGAACGAAAGTGAATTAAATTACTCTACTATCGAAAAAGAGCTGTTAGCCATAGTATGGGCCACTAAGTATTTCAGACCATATCTGTACGGTCGTAAATTCAGGATCCTTACTGATCACAGGCCCTTACAGTGGGCCGTTAACATGAAAGAACCCAATTCAAAGATAACCCGATGGAGACTTAAACTTAGCGAATATGACTTTAAAATAGAACATAAACCAGGAAAAGCCAACACTAATGCAGACGCGCTCTCACGTGTGGAAATCAATAATGAAGAGATCGAATCATTCCTCTCGGAAATTGATTCATTAGTCGTTCAGCAGTCGCAATCAAAACGCTCAGGATCTTCAACAGCTACGGCACATACTAGCGTTGAAAATCCAATACTCGAGATTCGAATAACCGATGAGCCCTTAAACAAGTTCCACAGACAGATCTGTTTTACTATTGTAGGTGACATCAAACGACGAACTACAGCGACGAAACCATTTGATACACACACCCGCACATTTATACAAGTATCAGAATCCTCTCTAGAGCAAGACGTAGTTAACGCTATTAAAGAGTATGTTAATCCAAAGGTTAAAACTGCTCTTAAGATCTTGGAAAATAACGAACATAAGATGTTGTCTGAGTTCAATGACCATATTAGCCTTAATAAAGACTGGATGGCACAACATACCATGTTAATCGCGACTATTGCAGATAATCAGGAGAAGATAAATAGGACATTAGAACTAATTTTAGCCAAGCAAGCTAATGCTGATAGCGATCTTCTCAAATATGCGAAATTTGCTCAGCTTTTAGCCATCATCAGTGAAAATACAGATGATCTATCTTTAGAATTAACTAGATTAGAAAATTCTTTAGCATTCGCACGTGCATCGAGCACTCATCATAGTATGTTAGGAATAAATAACTTAGAAAATATGTTAAGGAAACTTAGAAATATCTATAGTAGTAATGAGATACTAGATGACGACATAAGAGAATACTACACTATTATTAAACCAGGGTTTTATTTTAGTGGTAAAAGAATAGTTATCATATTTAAATTTCCAATAGTCTCCCCAGATAATTTTGATCTATATAAACTTTCCATTGTCCCTAACAAACTTAACCAAACCTATATCCCCTCATATCCTTTCATGGCAACCGACGGGAAAGCTTTCATGTACATGGAGGCAGAATGCCCGAAGTTCAATCATCATCATCTCTGCGAAGAGAGCATCAACCATCAACCACGGGAACATCCTGATTGCATCCAGAACCTCATTATAAACCAATCCTTAGACAAGTCATGCCAGCCGACGAGGATCACTCTTACTAAAGAAGCAATGGAGCAGTTAGATGACCAGCATTATACACTCATCTTCCCACGGCCTACGAAAGCGGAGCTACATTGTGGACGCCAAGAATATATAACCTTGTTTGGAAGTTACCTCGCCACTGTGCCACAAAAATGTTCCCTACGTACTCAGGAATTCACTATCATTAATATTAACGATCAAGTCAAAGGACAGCCACTGAAGATTACTGAAATTCCTAAGAACTTCAACACGGAGTACAACGGCAGCATCCCACACCTAAGACTCAACTCCATCAATCTTAGAGGGCTACATCATATCGAAGACAAGATATTATTACAACATCCAGCAGAAATAAAATCCATAGACGGGACATTATACCACACAACGCTACCATTCTATGCAATTGTACTAGGTGCAGCTGTACTTGTTATCGCCATCGCTGTGCGACGATACATGAGACGTAGAGAGGTGACTATTACAACACCATCAAGCAAAGAGGAAGTGAATACTGAGGAGCATTCCTACGCCGTTCCTGAGGAATCCCGAACCCGGAGGTCCGTTCCAGCAACATTTTCGCTAAACGTTCTCAAATAGTTGCTGCTCTGAGGATGGAGATGTTACATGCCTAACATGTACCTAAACTGCTGACTTGAAGGAGAGTGAAATAGCAGCCTTGCATTTTCAATGCCCGGCCGATACAACACGAGTGCCAATTCAGCAGTTGCAGTTTTACTTGGAATATGGAAATGGAACATGGTGTCGTCATTCTATCACTGGTACCTACTTTGACCAGTCGTAGTCTCTGTTAATTTTAACTTAGAATAACTTACCTTTCATTCGTAACTTGTTGTAATAAAGTAATAAAGTACTTTTAAAAGTCTTTTGTTTTTTTTTAAAACCATTGGCTGTGGCTATCGTTATTTGCGTTACATCCCTCCTCATAACATGCCCCCATACCAAGCTAAACGATTTCCTTTCAACTTTTCTGTCACTTCAAACCACAAGTATAATAATTAGTCTCTTGACTGTGTCTACAAAATGTAATTGACTTGTATTGATGATATCCAAACGAGGTTCAAACTTCGTTTTGTATAGAGCGGGCTAGTGGCACAGAATAAATAATAGTAAGTACTAGCGGCACTAACGGTACACTTCCCTTAACTAATCGGTGGTGTCAGTCACACCCAGAAGCTGTAGTCTGAAATTTAATATGATGTAGAACCTCGGTCAAATAAAGAGAAATAAGACGGAACATTTCCCCGATTGCGCCCTAGCAAATGGAACCCAGTTTCTTATACGTGTGTGTGCGTGTCATATATATAACGCGCACGCACTCACCCACACTAACGACAGACTAACAATTTATGAGCTTGGTTTTGATACGTCTGCGTGAGTATGTAACATACAGACTAAGATATAGATAGATAGATAAAACGTTTTTTTTTTTTTTTTTTTTTTTTTAAATATAATATATATATGTAAGATACATACTACGTATGTAATATATCCACCATGTAGATGATAGAAAACTAAATACATTTCATTCTACAGATAAGTTGGTGGAGCTGTAAGTACTACGGGTCTAGCGCTTAACTGAGTCAGTCCCTGAGGTATGGGAGCGGCACGGGAGGGGTGTTATCGTCTCTCAAATTATCAGATGACTTGTGACATAATTTAAACGAAGCACCCCTCCCGTACCGCTCCGATAGCTCAGGGACTGACTCAGTTAAGCGCCAGACCTGTAATTGTTATCCTGTGTTATGAGCATGGTTTTAGGCTTTGCGTGCGCCATGTTCCGTCTTGACTATCTTTATTTGTCAATTAGAGTGACACCCGTTAGCACTAAACATAAGAATCGCCTAAGTTCTTTCCTAACTTGTTTAGACTACTCCTAACGATAAATTTGCTTGCACTAACCCTAAGCCATTCCTTAGTCCACTTAGGCTAGGCTGTTCTTAGGCTTAGGTGTATCTTAACTATTAACTTGTTTAGTGCAAACTGGCGTTAGTGTAATAAATACCGATTTTTGTATATGAATTTGAATTTTGTAATGGGGAGCCACAGGCAAAACTAATCTCAGATGGCGCCACCATCGCTGGTGATTTTTCTCATACTAAATTTATCCATTTTTGACATAACTAAAACAGTTTTTTTTTAACATTGATAGTCCTTAGTTTGGCTACGAAACAACACCAGCGATTATGCGCCACCTAGCGTGACGAATAAGCAGTGTGTCTCCCCATTGAGGTTCACAAAGTGTACGCTAGGGGCGCTCATAGATGTATCCGTACAACATGCGTCTAACAGTAGGTACACCATACGTTAGTGTCAATTGTTTGTAATGCGGCCGCTGCTCGCTGATAACTCACATACAAGCGCGACCAATTTTTATTTTTTATTTACTTTATGTGCTGTTTCTATTTTAATTGTCGTTTTTGCTTTATGCCGTCTACATAGTTGTGAAATTACAATTAATCTTTGTCTCAGGCTGGTGGGCGCAGTGCAATGCCACATAGGGCGCGTCCTTGGTGGATGTGACCTATGCGTTAATGCATTGTTAAAGGCAGAGGTCAGGTGGGCCATCTGCTTGTTCCGTCATTCACGTAGAGACAAACGACGTTTCATTGGGTTATCACAAGAATATCATTTGGGATGGAAACATTGATTCTAGTAACATATTTAAGTAATCCACAGAGTGTTGACACTAACTGTATTACTATAAAACTCTAATTATCCTAGAAATAGATACCTACACCACAAAATAAATAATACATAGTTACCTAACTACACAGTACACAGTGTAGTGTTGTGTGTTGTGTGTTGTGTTGTGTTGTGGTGTTGTGTTGTGTGTTACATGCCTAACATGTACCTAAACTGCTGACTTGAAGGAGAGCGAAATAGCAGCCTTGCATTTTCAATGCCCGGCCGATACAACACGAGTGCCGATTCAGCAGTTGCAGTTTTACTTTGAATATTGAAATGGAACATGGTGTCGTCATTCTATCACTGGTACCTACTTTGACCAGTCGTAGTCTCTGTTAATTTTAACTTAGAATAACTTAACTTTCATTCGTAACTTGTTGTAATAAAAGAATAAAGTACCTACTTTTAAAGGCTTTTGGGTTTTTTTTAAAACCATTGGCTGTGGCTATCGTTGTTTGTGTGTTGTGTTGTTGTGTGTGTGTTGTCAGTTTGTGTTGTGTTGTTTTTTTTTTTGTCAAGCCGTTTCGAATTCGTTCGAAAAAGACTAAACACGGTGTAACTAATTCAAGAATATTTTGCGTTTACACGGGAAGTGGTGCTTTATTTTATAATTGTGACAATATGGATGGCTGAGGGCTCATTTTTAACAGACTTCAGAAAAGGAGCAATTTTATTTTCGTCTGTACTTATGTATTTTTGATGTATTTTCATCGATAATCTCAGTCAATTGTGAACCAATGTGAAAAAAACATTTGTTGTTTGAATGGGTATACCTACTCCTGAGGTGGTCCCATATTCACCAAGTCAGGATCTGATGATGGAGTCTCAGAGAAATCGAGGGAAACCCTCAAAAATTGATGGCACGTAGTATGTTTGTTAATTTTTCATAACTTATTCAGTTATTTGTGTCTTGGAGTTATCATCTCAGGCTCGTGAGCTGATGATGAAAGCCACAGCACTTCTTATCGATTAGGAGTTGGAGATAATTCTGAATTTCAGACTTATTGAAAGGTGAAGTCAGTTGTTTTTTAATTTTTAAATTTTTACTCACTTTTTTCTGTTGCGTTTTTATCACGTTTGCGTTAATTTATTAATTCAGTTACTACACACGCATTTGAGTTAACGCGAACGTGATAATACATAAATTTAGAGTAAGCGCGAACGCCGTGATAGTATGCGTGATATATGATTTTCGTGACAGTAGGTATGGATATGTAGCGTCATCACGCACACTAATGAAATTGCATACTTGCAGTTTGACTTTACGAGGCTAGTACATGTATGTACTTACGCCAGTCGTCACTCCACCGCGCCCTAATAAAGTCGTATTGTATAATAATACTAATCAGGATAAGTCATCAGTTAAATTGGTGACCCCGAACTCTAAAATTGTGGCGGCTCATAAACGTACGACGGGGCGGTGAAAAATAATTTTGGACTTATTTTTTTTGTGTGTGTTTAAAGTCGTCACACCACCGCGGTCTTGTACAGACGCCCAACAAAAGTCATCCCGTCATAATTTACCCACTCATTGAGTGTAGTGAATCTACATTATGTAAGGATCTGATGAAGTCCTCGCATAGCTGTGCGCACATAAGGTCGCATAGTAGTGGCCCGCTAGCGACTTGGTCCGTAACCGCTCGCGACTTCGTCCGCACTACGTGAGCAGAAACATAGTTCCAGCATCAGGTGGCGACTCCCTCCTGACGAAGTCCACGCCTCGGGAGGTAACAATAGAACACCTATATGGTACGGTTGCGACGCGTTACTATACGGGTGGCGCGTCGGGTCAAGCCAGGTCTTATCCATCTTCGGAAGCCCATTGGAGCAGCCGATCATCATTACGTGATGATGATTTTCCAGTCAAAGGAAATCAACCTACATCGTAGCGGTAGCCTAGCTGTTGTCTGTCCAGCAGGGTTCTACTTCATTGAAGTTTCTACTCTACATAGTGTGGTTTTAAAGTTATCACGGTGATAATATTTTTGCGTGTAAATTCAGTGCAGTGTAGCTTTATTTTTACATAGCGAGGTTGCATTTACGCAATTAATATTAAGATGGCCTTGCAATTCATAGAATTGTATATTTTTTGCAATGTGCATACAATCATATTTTTACATATTATGGTATTTTTAATTACTTTATATAAGTTTAACAATCTGTTAGCTTTGATATGTACCGCTCATATAAAGGAGTGAGTAATTAGAGTTATAAGCAGTTTTGTAAGTACCTACTTAAGTAATGTAATACATTCATTGAATTTTAATAATCATTTAAATATCTCTAAATAACATAGTTATTCCTACGTAATATTTTTATATCATACGTAATATTAAGCTACTTCTTAACATGTTACTTATAATAAATATTGTAACAGTTTTTTTAATTAAATTTAGTTTGTAATTTAACTATAGAATTCATTTTTATTACAGACCGATATCAATTTGGTATTCAAATTATAATTCATTGTCTTCATAAATTACATTCTAGGAACATAGTTCTAAGAAATATTGTAAACAGCTTGAGTACTTAGTTAGCATTACCTTGTAATTGTAATAGTATCCAGCCTTTGTTTATCCAACCTGCGTCCGGGCGATAAACCAAGCGCTCAACTTACTGAGAACGCTAGTCAGCGATTCTTACTGTTATTAACAGGAATGTACTCAGGACTTGGTAATATTTGATTTATTTGTTTTTAATTTTGAATTGTTTTGTATAACTTTTATGTTCAAAATTTTCAAAAAGGGGGAGGTTGATGTAGCGTCATCACGCACACTAATGAAATTGCATACTTGCAGTTTGACTTTACGAGGCTAGTACATGTATGTACTTACGCCGGTCGTCACTCCACCGCGCCCTAATAAAGTCGTATTGTTTAAAATTACCCACCTATCAAGTTTGTGAATTATATATCTGTGAAATAATAAGACATTTTAAATTCAGTGTTTATTTTATTTAAACCAGATTCACAAATAGGTCGAAGTAGCTGTCATAATCCTATATAGGATACACATCAGTTAAAGATACGTAAAATTTTGAGTTCGCGCTAACGTGATATTATACGGAGCGTCCCAGTACTATGCGACTTGAAGGGGAAAGTACCTACCTTAAATATTGTAGATAGGATATTTTAAGGAATGGAGACATTATTTTATTTTTAACCCCCGACGAAAAACGAAGGGATGTTATAAGTTTGACATGTCTGTGTGTGTGTGTGTCTGTCCCATCGTAGCTCCAGAACGGATGAACCGTTTTTTTTTTTTGAAAGGTTTATTGTTCGGGAGTGTTCTTAGCTTTGTTTGATCAAAATCGGTTCAGCCGTTCAGCGTTGGGGGTTTTTTAATATTTACAAAATTAATTACTTGTTAAAAGTTAGTAATACAGCATTCAAAGATTTTCTTAAAATTACTTGCTTCGTCTGGGAATCGAACCGGCTTAAATGTGGAAAAAAAACATTCCGTACCTAATTTTATGATACCAATCGATAAAATGAACAAAAAATAATAATTTGTCTTGAGTAACGTAGTATCTTAAAACAAAGGAATAACTTTTTATTTTTTCTTTTTTATATTTTTATACAGTAAGGTTCTTTCCCTTCATGTCACATAGTCTTGGGATTCCCTATCAAGTAAAATAACCCGTATCTTAAGAATTTAATAGAAATACTTAGTTAATAAAAAATTAGTAGGTAATAACTAAATATACTTGTTCTTACATAAGTACGGAGGAGTAATTTATGCCTTGTAATATTTGTTATCTGATAGGTATTATACGCTTATTAAATAAGTAATTATACCTGAGGAGGTAATTGATATAGCTTGAAATATTTGTTATCTGATTGGTACCTATTATATGCTTACTCAACCTTAGTTGCCTCATTGTTTTGTTACACACCTATCTACCTCATCGTTAGTAGAATTTATAAACATAGTTTAGCAACCGTATAGTTTTGTTGTTTTATTTATTGATTCTAGGACAACCATCAACACAACATAATCACAACATAGTTTTTGAATCAGAGCATTTGTAGAAGTGCCACGGTCCATGTGAATACATTCCAGCCATTTGGAAAACGCATCTACTACTATCAAGTACACTGTCTGTCCTATAGACATGTAGTCTATGTGAATGCGGTGCCACGGGCCGGGGGGGCGCGTCCATGCCGCGGGGGGAACGCTCGGCGGCGCGCTGCGCACGGCGGCGCACGCGGCGCACGCGCCCACCCGCCGCTCGATGTCGCCGTCTATACCGGGCCACCACATTCTACTGCGAGCTGCGCCTTTTGTTTTCACGATGCCAAAATGAGCTGAATGCAATTCGTCTAACATTATGTCTCTGTAGACACTCGGAATCACTATCCGATGGCCGCGGAACAAACAGCCATCTGTGACTTCTAAATCTGTTTTGCATTGGTAATACGGTGCTATCGATTTGCAACTTATTTTCCTAGGCCAACCATTATTCATGTATTTGATTACCGTTTTCAACACATTGTCGGCGGCGATCGTACGTTTAATATCTTCAAATAAAACTGGTTCTAAGCTTGCCTCTAAGAAAAAAAAATACCTAGAACTTTCCTCCTCCTGCTTATCACAATCACTGAGCGCGACCGATAAGGGTGAACGTGAAAAATAATCCGCAACTTCATTATTCTTGCCATCTATGTACTTTGCCGTATAGTTGTATGCGGATAAAATTATTGCATATCTTTGAAGCCTTAAGGCGGCCGTTACAGATACACCCTTACCCTTGCCGAAAATTGAAAGCAAAGGCCGATGGTCAGTTTTCAAGATAAAAGGTTCCTGACGACCATACAAGTATTGGTGGAAATGTTTAACTCCGAAAATAATAGCCGTCGCTTAATTTTTCTAGAAAGTTCTAGGTATTTTTTTTTCTTAGAGGCAAGCTTAGAACCAGTTTTATTTGAAGATATTAAACGTACGATCGCCGCCGACAATGTGTTGAAAACGGTAATCAAATACATGAATAATGGTTGGCCTAGGAAAATATGTTGCAAATCGATAGCACCGTATTACCAATGCAAAACAGATTTAGAAGTCATAGATGGCTGTTTGTTCCGCGGCCATCGGATAGTGATTCCGACTGTCTACAGAGACAGAATGTTAGACGAATTGCATTCAGCTCATTTTGGCATCGTGAAAACAAAAGGCGCAGCTCGCAGTAGAATGTGGTGGCCCGGTATAGACGGCGACATCGAGCGGCGGGTGGGCGCGTGCGCCGCCGAGCGTTCCCCCCGCGCCCTGGCCGCGCCCCCCCGGCCCGTGGCACCGCATTCACATAGACTACATGTCTATAGGACAGACAGTGTACTTGATAGTAGTAGATGCGTTTTCCAAATGGCTGGAATGTATTCACATGGACCGTGGCACTTCTACAAATGCTCTGATTCAAAAAACTAAAAGAAATGTTTTCTAGGTTTGGTGTGCCTAATGTCATTGTATCAGATAATGATGTAAAAATTAGCTCGGCAGAATTTCATACATTTTGTCGAGCCAATGCTATTGCTCACAAAACTTCGCCGATATACCACCCTATAAGTAACGGCCAAGCAGAAAACTCTGTAAAAACTTGTAAAAAAATGATAAAATGTATGTATGCAGAAGGTGTTTGTCAAAAAGATATACTTGAAAAGTTACAGGGTTTTCTGTTTAATTTTAGAAACACAGTTCACTGTGCTACTGGTTTCACGCCGGCTATGCTAATGTTAGGTCGCAATTTGAGGTGTAGGTTGGACTTAGTTTTACCACAAAATAAAACTATCGATAACCACAACGAACCAGTGCCACTTAAACGTAACAGATGTTTTGAAGTAGGTGAAACTGTATGGGCTAAGTGGTTTATTGCAAGGAAAAGTATTTGGAGTGTAGGAATTGTAAGAAAGATAATAGGCACTAGAATGTTTGAAATTCATTTTAAGGATTACCATACTAATTGTGACAGACACGTTGATCAGATGAGAAAGTTTACTAACAAAAGTGTCAATAGTGCTGCAAATGATATTGAAAATGATAACGGTGAAACGTCCGGCTTCGGCAGCTCGTCACTGCCGCCGGCGCCGAGCGCGCCACCACCGTCGCCGCCGTCCCCGCCACAGCATCCGCCCTCCGCAGTGCAGCCTATTGGGCAGTCCCCCGCGACGCCGTCTCAGGCTTGTCCTTCACCGTCACCTTTCTTTTAAAATTGGTGGAACTTGTCTACAATTCAATTCAATTCATTTATTTATTTCAGGCAACAATGAAAAATGTACTTTGTACCTAGACAAAAGGCCCCATGAAAGGCCCATAGTAATATATACATTACAACTAACATACATATTTTATAAGTACTTATAAATATAGTATTGCTGTGGTGTGTCCGGCCTAAGAATAGACCCCTCCGTCTCCTCCCGTGGATGTTGTAAAAGCCGACTAAGGGATTACCCGGACTTGTTGATAAGATTCGTTGGTATAAGATTTGTCCTGGCTGGTAGCTTATTATGGAATGTGTTATTACTGGAAGAAAGCGTTAGCTGAGTCAGTCGTGGGAAGCAATGGTGGCGATGAGCTCACCACATGTCACGTCTATATTCAACGATGGTGCAACCCACTGTGAAAAGAGGCCTATTGTGGCTCTGCCTACCCCTTCGGGGAAAAAGTCGTGTGTCTATGTATGTATGTTATAACTATCACTCAAACTGTCTACCAAAGTTTTAGTAAAACTGCCACCGTTTTACTAAAACATTACTTGACTGAGACTTTGACGACTTGGAAGGAGTGTATCGTTGCAAATTAAAGTAAAAAAACTGAGCCAGGTGAGATAGCTTCAAAGTCGTAAAGTGCCCTTATCTCAGTTGTCTGCCAATTATAAATAAACAGAAATAGATTATAGATACACTATAACGAAAGAGATACACTACGACTTTGCAGCCTCTCACTCGGCTCATTTGTATTGACTACTGCGCTGCGATGGCCGTATGAATATAGCATATACGTAGAATTTTTTCGCTACGCTAAATAGACAAACGAAGCGTGGGAGAGAGAAGTCATTTTTAAATGTACCCCGTGCAAGAAGAAAAGTGACAGCAACAATGTATTGAATTTGACATGTTTTGCTTGAGTACATGCCCATACCGGACGGTCTCTTGTGCAGTTTAACTAATTTCGTAATTTTTTTAGTAATCTTACTATTAAATAACAAATATTACTTTGTATGACAATGGTGTCATGTTCAGTTTGTGACTGTGAATATACAAGACGTAATTATCCGGGAAAATACACGTTTCACAGGTAAATAAGAGATTATTGGTAGTTCGATTGTATTGCTTATTTTATCAATTCTGCTTTAGTAAATGGCCTAAAAACCAGTTTCATTCGTAGATTAGGACTTTCCCTTATATTTTTTAATAATATTTCGTTGCTGCACCTAGAAATAAACAATATTTTATGTAAAATATAAAAATGTTTGATTACGATAGGGCTTGACCAAGTGATGACGTCAGAAATATCGATAGTCCTGTTGCAGTCTATATCGTAGTATAATGCGCATCATGTAAAAAGAACGCTGGCGGTCAAGCTTCTTCAGGCGTTCCAGCGTTCGTTTTAAGAGATTACTTACTTTTCTACTTATTTAAGAGATGTATACCTATGCATTCAATGAGTGCCTACCTAGTTTACTACTTTTTACATGAAGCGCACTATACCTAACTATAAAATAAATTTTTGTCCATCCTAGAATGGAGGTTTACTTTGTTTGGAGTAAATATGTGTGCTCTGTTAACATTTTACCGTTTTTTTTTAAATCTATAATAACCAGGTGGACATTGAGGTGTGTGTTTTTGTATTGACTATTGAAAAGGTAACTTTAAAGCACCACGGGTGTTTTATTGCAGTTTGTGTAGTAGATATTTTGGAGTAAATATTTACGTTGTTGTACACACGCCTTTTTCCCGAACGGGTATATTTATTTTTTATTTTTTATAAATAAATATTGTTTATTTCTGCTTAATAAAATAATAGGTGACAAATTAAATTTAAATATACCCCAGAAATTCCGTTCCAGCGGGACTCGAACCTGCACCCTCAAAAAATCAATAAATAATAACCCTGTTACCACAAAAAATAAATAAAACACTGTTTTAACACGTGTTTAGTTAAACAGTGTCTAAGGGATAAACACTGCTTAAACAAGTGTTTAAAATTTCTTACCACAAATACATGTTTATCATCTAGTTAGCTAAACACTGTTTAAATTGACGTATCCTTTTTTTAACTTGGTAACCCTGAGAATCGTTTCATTTCTAGCAGATTTCATTTGTTGAGAGTTTCTCTTTTCTATCGAAATTTATTTGTAACAGTTGTAAATACGGAATAACTAAGTTACAAAATTGAAAATAAGTACTATTTCATTAAATGAAGAGGTTCGCCATTGGTACGCCACCATACGGCTGGTGTAGACATAAATGTAAAAAGTTTTTTGTACCTACTTTAACAACGGAACGGAACGTACTTTTCAATGACAGTCAGCTGTGTCTGGCGAGGTTAGTTTTTATTGAAGTTGATTGGGAAAATAGTTCTAAAATGTTTTTACCAAGCCGGTAGCAGATAAACGGAACAATAAGTGAAAATGGATACGAAACATCGTTTGGACTAAGGAATACTGGGATTTTAGGAGATCTTTATGGAGTAAAATACCTAGCAGTAAATAAGCTGAACAATGACAACAAAAACTAAAGGCAATAACGAAAGGGCGCCTACCTGATGGCGGGCCCAGTCCCGTAAGGCACAGGCAACTTGAATTTGAGGATCTAAGCACGTACCTACCACGAAAATCTTGCGGAATTTCATCTTTTATTACCTATGTCAACAATTTTGTTTCCGAAAGCTTTACTGAACCTGTACCGATTTTGAAGTTAAATTCATTGTAATATTCGAAAGGGTTCACTCGCACTGAGTCGCACTCGGTACACTTGATCACGATGGTTATCCATAAAATAATCGAAGATATCCATTGCAATTTACGTACTGAGAAAGCAATATGGCGAAGGTTAAACGCGTGCTAAACAGGGGGTCGTTGTTGTTTAAAGTTAAACAACGTCTAAGCCATGTCTAACTTTAAACAACGGTTAAATATGGTTTTGTAGTATCACTTTTGCTAAACAACTGTTAAACACGTGTCTAAGGCGTGTCTATGTTTTTTGTGGTAACACCGTAAAGGTTTATTTATTAACTGTATTCAAAATTCTCTTTATGACGTCAAATCTGCCAAACTGTGTTATTCATGAAAGACTTAATCTGCATTAAGATGTATTTATCTACTATACACATCACGGACGGATGATGAATTCTATCGACAATGTAAAAGTGTTGGTCGAGGACAACACTATTTTTAACTCGGACATAGACTTTCACCAACACGTGCACATATTTTTTTTGGTTCCATCTTCGATCTCTGATTGTAGATCTAGTACATATACTAAATCTATGGAATATAGGCTCGTGCACTGAGCAGTATTCACTACGTTGGTTCGTGGGTATCTACTACCACAGAACAAATATGCGACTACAACACGACATTTAATGCGAGTCGGGGCAACACCGGCAACAGGCTGTCAATGTCATGGTCGTAATATGTCAATGTCAAACAAACGCCTCTCCAAGTTCCCCCCCCCGAATCCTGGCTGGCCGTTTTCCCGCCAATAAAGCGATAACTTGGTTGTGACTTGTGTGTTTTAAAACGACTTTATTTAAAGTTGCTATTAAATTGACGACCTCTAGAGGAAAGTATCAACATGCCAGTTAGAAATCGTAGTATATCCAAAAGCCCAAGAAGTTCAGAGAATGATGTTTCCCCCAAAGCGAAATCGTCTCCAAGGTACCTACTGTTTCTGCCCAAAAATGTTTATTGTTTTGATTGGTATCGTTTCTTTACGTTAAGCTTTCATGATTGCAGAGGTGTTCGGAGATCTGCACGGATCTCTGAACCGAATGGAAAACAATTGAAGATAACCACTATGTTTACATCTAAGAGAAGCAGGAGTCCCAGTGAAAGTGGAGTGGGGGCTGTTTCTGTGAGTATAATAAGTGTTACTAAAGGGAAGTAATATATTTAGGGTCACTAAAGGGGTTAACCAAGGTAAAAGGTAAAGGAGTGTACTGCTAGGACGCTTGAGCCCTCTGCATACAAACGCAATTTGCTCCAATTTTAGTTATTATTTCATTAGAAATCTATGAAATAATGAATATACGTATATGAATACGATGTTTTATCAATTTCTTATAAAATTATGTGGTTTCCAATTCACACAGACTTAAAGATTTGCATGGGAAACCTTATTATCCACTTGACACTATACTATTTTAATGGGACACTGTAAAACCACGGCTCTAGATTGTGGGAAATGAATTTAATTGACTTGAATTAATGAATATTTAAATGATGATCAAACTTCGGGTTGTACGTAGCGGGCAAGCGGTACAGTTCTCTTAAGGGATTTGTTTAGACTCCACCGGCTAACCCAAAAGATGGTTAGTTGGTGATCTTACTTTGTGGTACATCATCATCCTGAATAAGTCCCCTGCTAGGCATAAGCCTCCCCTACGAAATGCCATCATGAACAGTCTGAGCCACCCTCATCCACCAACCGGATCCAGCAACCACCTCGATCCACATCAATCAACTGAGATGCCGTTCTACCGGCCGCTACTTTAGGTACACCTATGATATATTGCTGTTAGACAACAACCACCTCGATCCACATCAATCAACTGAGATGCCGTTCTACCGGCCGCTACTTTAGGTACACCTATGATATATTGCTGTTAGACAACAACCACCTCGATCCACATCAATCAACTGAGATGCCGTTCTACCGGCCGCTACTTTAGGTACACCTATGATATATTGCTGTTAGACAACAACCACCTCGATCCACATCAATCAACTGAGATGCCATTCTACCGGCCGCTACTTTAGGTACACCTATGATATATTGCTGTTAGACAACAACCACCTCGATCCACATCAATCAACTGAGATGCCGTTCTACCGGCCGCTACTTTAGGTACACCTATGATATATTGCTGTTAGACAACAATCAGAATAGCATGATAAGTAGGTAACACAAACATAAAGATTTATGGTATTTACAGAAAAAAATAAAAACCATCAACAGTATTGACCATGCAACATCAACAAGCCATGATTTGCAAGATACAAATTTGAACAACTCTGAAAATGCAGAACAAAGCCCTAGTTCTACTCAAGAGTCAAAAGAATCACCAGCACTTATAACAGCTGAAAATGGACACTCAAAAATTGAAATAGCGAGAGAGAATTCATCTGAGGATGACACCAAATCAGACAAAGCAACTAAGAATGAGTCACCTGATCATTCCACAGAACAATCAATGACAGAATCAAATAACAATAATGAAAAACACAATGAAATAAATGGATCCGATGGCAACAATGTAGATATTTCTGAGAAATGTGACACATGTGGTCAATATGTAAACAACTCTGACATATTATATTATCAAGGACATCCACAGGATGCTTTGGAAGAGTATGTAGCATTGACTGATGAAAAACTGGTATTAGCATCAGGTAACAACTTTTTTGTATGTTTATGAGGTTAGCAGATATCTCACATGCTGCAAGTACTACTGGATTTTAGTAGGAACACATCACAGTATCACACGGCTGCAGTGATAAGCCGCAAAATGTCAATTAAAAAAAGCATTTCGCTAGTAGGTTAGTAGGATTTCTATCTAGCTCTGTAAAGTATGTTCTGTAACTCTATTTCAGGAGAGGATGGAGATATCATGGAGAGACCTCAAACCAATATAACTGGTTTCTCCGTTTTTGACCAAGCGGGCCATCTGGTGCCTATCGATGGAGGACTCATCGAGAACGATGTTCGCATCTACGTGTCAGGTTACTTGAAGTCTATCTGTTCTGATTCACTTGAGATTGATGACGATTCTGTTCCCGTGAAAGATGTCGGCCCGGTCATTGAATGGTAAATAAATAAGTACCTCCTTATCTCTTATCTTAGCTGAATTAAGTCATAGTAGTCAATTATCATAAGCTCAAGTCTCAATTCAGTTTGAGATCAGGAAAACAGGCTTTAGGCTTTTCATCTCGTCTTCTCCAGAAACGTCAAAACGTCGTCGTCGTCGTCGTTCTTCGTCGTTTTCAGAAATAGCTATAAGCGATAAGACCGCCCATTGCACACTTTTGTTTTTCGTTATTTAGTTAAATTTTTGTTCTTTTGGGTGTAGTTAGCTTAGTAACGTCACAGATAAAATAATACTATACTGTGTTGTACAAAAAAGGCCGGCGTCCACTGACGGCGCCGGCGTGGCACGGCAAAGGATTTTATTACTAATCAAGTTATTTGGAATTTCAATCAGTTTAGAATTCATGTTACTTTATTTCAATACCACGTTGCCGCGGCGCGCCATTGCATCCTTCGAGACGTATGGATAACTTTATGTCGAGGAATTATGATTGCTAAGCAAGTTGAAATAAGGTTGAAACTTGTGCAGTGGCGGCTGGGCTTTCAGCAGGATGCCGCGGGATGCCGCAGCACAACCTGCCATGCCGTGCCGTGCTGGCACTGGGCGCCGGCCCTAAAGTGTCTTTATTTTGACATAAAACCATGCATTTGTTTGTTTACACATGGCATCGGCGCCATGTGTAAAGGTCAATAGGTACCTTCTTATTCTTGGATTTCCAAGGGCGACTGCAACAACGGCGGCACGACGGCCCCTATACAACTTGGAGATAAAGATTACCCATGTAGAAAGGATCCACGGCCCAAACCTATGCTCCCAGATAGTTTTTACTGATCCTACTTTTTGTATCATAAATAAGTTTTTGTTAAAAAAGTATTTAAAATAATAATATGATGATGAAATTGTTAAGCAGAGATGATTCAAATGAGCCCAAACACGGCCAGTCTACTAGATTCTACTAGATTAACCATTGAGGAGGTCCATTCTCCACCTTCCGTCTCCATCATCAGATAAGCTCGCTGTCTCCATAACATTGTATTGTCATCGGAACTTGCTTGACAGGTACTTACGCAAGATTTCAGCTCAATCCTTCGATCACAGATGTGATCGCAGGCTCAATCGGATGTCAAGAAGTGGTTCTAATTCAGCTTGCAAGATTTGACCTAAACAAACTAAAACAAACTATAACGTAAACAATGTATGTTATATTGCAAGTTAATTAAAAGCTTGTACAAATAATGACTAAGCTGTTTAAACCGAATGATTGTCTCCCTTTTTCAGGTATATTCACGGTTTTGATGGTGGAGACAAGAACTGCATAACATTATCCACTGAATTTGGTGAATACAATCTACTGAAACCAAGTGATCATTACAAACCTCTTATGGACAATTTATATGAAAAGATCTGGCTCAGTAAAGTTGTCATAGAATATTTAGAGGAGAACAATTATATGCAGCCATCCTATGAAGAGCTATTGGAGGTTATAAGAAGTGCCACTATACCAGAATTGAATGACCAACCTTTGAGTGAGGAAATACTCCACAAACACTCTCAGTTTGTGTGCGATCAGGTTGTTAGCTTAGAAGCAGAAGAGGACGACGAACCTGTGATCACTCTGCCGTGTATGAAAGAGCTGATCAAATTAATGGGCATCAAATTCGGTCGTCTCAAGGGACGCACGAAAATAGAGTTCAAGAAAATAGATAAAAAGTTGTGGACAAAGGCTACCACCACTCCGTTAGTGCGGAAAACGTTCGAAAGCTTTTTCTCCAACCAATTGGATAAAACGAATGAGTTACATTTGAGAAGAAAGAGGTGTGGGGTGTGCGAGGCGTGCCAGTTTCCCGACTGCGGCGAGTGTAATGCTTGCAAAGCTATGGCTAAGTTCGGAGGACATGGTCGGACCAAAAAGGCGTGCGTTCGACGTCTTTGCAAACACATGGCGGTCGACCAAGCAGAAGATTCCGACCCCGACGACGACAATGATTTCCAAACAGCGATAGAAAAGAAACTGCAAGAGCAAATCGAGGACATCGTCCCGGTCAAGTTGACTGGAACCAATAACAGAAAAATCAAATGGATCGGAGAACCTGTCAAAGCTGATGCGACAAAACATTACTATGAAAGAGTAGAGATGGATGGATCCGAATTTTGCAACGGAGATTTCATAATGGTGGAGTCATCTCAGCCCAATGTTCCCGCGTTAGTCGCTAGAGTTGTATACATGTGGAAAGAGATCACAAACGCGAAAATGGGATTCTTTCACGCTGAAGTGTTTTTCCGGTCGTCCGACACCGTTTTGGGGGAAGTGGGCGATCCGAGAGAAGTGTTCTTAGGAAATAGATGCTGCCACGGTGCGCCCCTGTCTTCGATACTGAGAAAGGCTTCTGTGGAAAAGAAAGACGTACCGGCGGATTGGTTCAAACTCGGAGGGAAGGAGGTAGACGAGAAAACTTGCGAAGACGACGGCAAAACTTACTTCTACACTAAATACTACGAAAGGTTCACAGCACGTTTCGAAGGTCTTCCCCAAAATCCTGAATGCCCTAATGTCTTACGAAAACACAGATATTGTCCTTCATGCGAGCGCAAAACTAGACGAGATGCACAGAACATTCCTAAAGTTGTCGGTAAAGTTTTAGAAAAATCAAGTATAGTACCAGAAAACAGATCAGAATGGACCACAGTAAAATGGCAGGACTATGAGTATAAAAAAGGTGGTGGTGTATTCCTGAAATCCGGTACTTTCAAATCGAAAAACAGCTTCAACACTCAAATTGTCAACATAAAGCCGAAATTGGAGAAAGTTGATGAGAACGTCTATCCTGAGTATTACAGGAAAAGCGATAATAATTTGCGAGGGTCAAACATTGATACGGGAGAGCCATTCTGTGTGGCTTACATAGCCGCTGTCACTGCGATAGGAGATGGACCACTCATTGTACCTCAAGACATATACCTAAAGGTGAACGTCCTATACAGACCTGAAAACACAAAGAACAAGTTTCCACAACACGAGGACGTAAATATGGTATACTGGAGCGAAGAAATACGCGAAATCCCATTTTCTTCCGTTGTAGGACCTTGCTATTTGGTCTATGAGCAAAATATTCCACAACAGGAACCGTTGCTTGAATGGCTCGAGAAAGATCCCAGCCGGTTTTACTTTAGAATGTCTTATGATAAATGTACAGGTAAAATCGGTGACGTCCCAAATTACGCTACGGCTGTCGGCCGAAGGGATAAAGGCAAAGCTAAGGGGAAGGGCAAAGGGAAATCGAGCAAGCCGTCTGAAGTCATCCCAAATAAAGATGAAGAAGTGAAGATCCGGCCTTTAAGAACTTTGGATGTTTTCGCGGGATGTGGCGGGTTGTCTGAAGGGTTACACCGTGCGGGCGTCGCCGACTGTCGCTGGGCCGTTGAGAACTTAGAAGCCGCCGCTCACGCATACTCCCTAAACAACAAATCGTGCACAGTGTTTAACGAAGATTGCAATGAGCTACTGACAGACGCGATGTCCGGAGCCACACACAGCCGAGGAGGCTTTCGCCTCCCCATGCAAGGCGAAGTGGAACTACTCTGCGGCGGACCCCCTTGCCAAGGCTTCTCCGGAATGAACAGGTTCAACTCCAGAGAGTACTCCAACTTCAAAAACTCTCTAGTCGCCTCATACCTGTCTTACTGCGATTACTACCGACCGAAGTTCTTCATACTAGAGAATGTACGGAACTTTGTCGCTTTCAAGAAAGGAATGGTTCTTAAGCTGACTCTACGTGCTTTACTAGACATGGGCTATCAGTGTACGTTTGGTGTGTTACAAGCGGGGAACTACGGTGTACCACAAACGCGACGCCGGCTTATTATACTAGCGTCAGCACCGGGGTACTCTTTACCTTTATACCCTGAACCGACGCACGTGTTTAGCCGGCGGGCGTGCTCTCTGTCTACGTCTATAGACGGGAAGCGTTTCGCGACAAACATTAATTGGGACGAGTCAGCGCCGCGACGCACGTGCACCATCCTCGACGCCATGAGCGATCTACCGCAGATATGCAACGGTGCGAACAGAGTAGAGATAGAATACGGCTCCATGCCAGAGAGTCACTTCCAGCGGATGGTCAGAAGTAAGGACGAGAATACTAAGCTACGCGATCATATCTGCAAGAACATGGCGCCTCTAGTCCAGGCGAGGATAACTCGGATACCAACGACCCCTGGCTCCGATTGGAGAGACCTTCCCAATATATCGGTTACATTACCAGATGGGACCAAGAGTAAGGTGAGATACGTTTTTGATACCTTACATCTTCTTTGCTTAGTGTCGTGAACATATGTGTATACGTAGTATGTGTGTATGTATACAAGACTGAGCATATAGAGCACGCCGTTGTGAGGCCCTATCCCGAGTTGTGCACCGCTGCATACACTCACTTGTGAGTAGTTGTACGTACTTTTTGGATGATTTCGGCATCTCATTTTGTGTATTCAATATCGCGTATCCGTATCCAGTTCTTAGGCTATCTTGTCTCTGGTACTAGTTTAAAAAACGCCTATGTATGATCAACATATAACGTACTACGAGATGAGCAGCATCTTATGAAAAAATTTATTCCAGGTGCTGCAATACCGCTACGACGACAAGCGCAACGGGCGCTCGTTGAGCGGCGCGCTGCGCGGCGTGTGCGCATGCGCGTGCGGCAAGCCGTGCAGCGCCGCCGACAAGCAGGAGAACACGCTCATACCGTGGTGTCTGCCGCACACCGGCAACCGACACAACAACTGGGCTGGCCTCTACGGTAACTATACTAACGTGTGCGGCAAGCCGTGCAGCGCCGACAAGCAGGAGAACACGCTCATACCGTGGTGTCTGCCGCACACCGGCAACCGACACAACAACTGGGCTGGCCTCTACGGTAACTATACTAACGTGTGCGGCAAGCCGTGCAGCGCCGACAAGCAGGAGAACACGCTCATACCGTGGTGTCTGCCGCACACCGGCAACCGACACAACAACTGAGCTGGCCTCTACGGTAACTATACTAACGTGTGCGGCAAGCCGTGCAGCGCCGAGAAGCAGGAGAACACGCTCATACCGTGGTGTCTGCCGCACACCGGCAACCGACACAACAACTGAGCTGGCCTCTACGGTAACTATACTAACGTGTGCGGCAACACGTCTGTAACTGTACTATGTGCGACTTTTTATGTTTTTTATTGAAGATAGAGAAGTGTTTAACCGCCATCTTCACGGTATTGGTATTGGTATTGACGCACGAATTTTATTTTAGAATTATTTTATCACCAGATCTATTTGTTTTAATTGTAATACCTATGAAATCAAAAATTCGTGGTCGAACAACAAGCCATTGTCTATCATCCTTTTGGCACGGCGCTCAATCGAATCCAAAGCTAAGCTGAGCTCATTGAACTTGTACATTGCAGGGCGCATCGCGTGGGACGGGTACTTCAGCACGACGGTGACGGACCCCGAGCCGATGGGCAAGCAGGGCCGCGTGCTGCATCCCACGCAGGCGCGCGTGGTCTCCGTGCGCGAGTGCGCGCGCTCGCAGGGCTTCCCCGACACCTACATATTCGCAGGCTCCATACAGGACAAACACCGACAGGTGAGGACATTCGTACTGCGGGTATTTGGGTCTCTATCCCAAATACCTACAGATTTCGTACATTTTTATGGGAAGTAAAACTTTAATGAATACACTGTCATCTTATGATCGCTCTCACTTCCCAGTAGGAATATAAGATCTACTTTGAAAATCTTTTTTATAAGTAAAAAATTACCACTTAATTAATTAATGTTTTTATTCTTACTCATGAGTTTCCACGGGTGATTATTATACTATGGTGTAAATAAAATGAGTTGCCGAAAAGTGCTGTTGCAGTTTCCGTACAAAAACACGAGTGAGACTGAAAGCTAAATATATTATATATTGTACTAGACCGGACTTGTTGATAAGATTCGTTGGTATAAGATTTGTCCTGGCTGGTAGCTTATTATGGAATGTGTTATTACTGGAAGAAAGCGTTAGCTGAGTCAGTCGTGGGAAGCAATGGCGGCGATGAGCTCACCACTTGTCACGTCTATATTCCACGATGGTGCAACCCACTGTGAAAAGAGGCCTATTGTGGCTCTGCCTACCTCTTCGGGGAAAAAGGCGTGTGTCTATGTATGTATGTATGTATGTATGTACTAGATGACCCGCGCGCGACTTCGTCCGCGCATAGTTTTAAAACATCTCCGGCGCGGCGTGCAGACAACAACTTAAACATCAACAACCACCCCGTGATACGACTTTTGAAACAACACCACACTCAAGTTTTTCAATTTAGGGGTCCCATTTAACCTTGAGGTCCTGTAAATATTTGAATTTCAACAACGACCTTTGAAACGACACCATACTCAAGTTTTTCAATTTAGGGGTCCCATTTTAACCCTGAGGTCCTGAAATTATTTTGATTTCAACAACGACACCGTGAAACGACCTCTGAAACGACACCATACTCAACTTTTTCAATTTAGGGGTCCCATTTGAACCTTGAGGTCCTGAAAATATTTTTATTTCAACAACGACACCGTGAAATGGCCTTTGAAACGACACCATACTCTAGTTTTTCAATTTAGGGGTCCCATTTGAACCTTGAGGTCCTGAAAATATGTTGATCTCACTGTGAAACTAACTTTTAAATCGTCAAAATACGCTGAAATCTGGCTAAAACGTAAAGTGTATTTATTTACAAACAAAACGTTCCAGTGGCTTTTTTCAGCAAAATTTCAGGTACTGCTGAAAGATATTTTTACTATTTTATATAAGGAATCTACCTGTGAATTTTCAAGTATCTACTACCAACGGTTTCCGAAATACGAAGCATTTTAGTTTTACATTAAAAGCCGTTTTGGACCCTTTACAGGGTGAATTTTCCAAAATCCTTTCTTAGTACACCCCTACACCCAAAAATGAATACATCTTCCAAATTTCATGTATTTAGGTCCAGCGGTTTAGGCTGTGCGCTGCAAAACGCAAAGTGTATACATTAAAAGCCCTTTATGGACCCCTAATGGAGCGAATTTTCCAAATTCCTTTTTAAGTACACTTTTACACCCTAAAAGGACTACACTCTCCAAATTTCAAGTCTCTACGACCAGCGGTTTAGGCTGGGCGTTGTAAAAAAGTTTTTTTTTTTTTTTTTACAAAGAAAACGTTCCCCTGCCATTTTTCAGGAAAATTTCAGGAATCGCTGAAATACGTATTTGTTCATTTTATTTGAGGAATCTCCATGTAAAATTTCATGGTTCTACAACTAACGGTTTCCGAAATACAGAGCATTTTTGTTTTACGTTGGAACCCCATTTTGAATTAGCATGCGAATTTTCAAAATTCCTTTCTTAGTACAACCCTACGCATCGAGACGAACACGCCCTCCAAATTTCAAGTCTCTACGACCTGCGGTTTAGGCTGTGCGTTGGACCTCGGTCAGTCAGTCAGGACAAAGCCTTTTATATATATTGTATATTTTAACTGAAAGAAACAGTGCAAGACCATAGAATAAGGACTAAAGCATGCAAGACTAAAGCATAAAGACATTCTAATTTTAAAAGCTATTATTGTCGCTAATCTATAATGTATAATGTCTATAATGTTAACCTATTTCTGCCGCAAAGCAGTAGTGCTCGCATTGCTGTGTTCCGGTTTGAAGGGTAAGGGTGCCGGTGAAATTACAGGCACATGAGACTTTTCATCTTTATGTCTCAGGGTCGCCACCCTGGCGCAGTGCAATGTCACCCACCTATGTCCACATAGGGTGCGCCCTAGGTGGACGTGACCTATGAGGTAATGCACTGTCCATAGGCACCACTTAACATCAGGTGGGCCATTTGCTTGTTCCGTCATCCAAGTAGTATTAAAATGTAAGAGCGTTTTCCCACGAGCGACGACACGAGACGATTTAAGAAACACACGACGCACGGCACACGATCTTTCGTTTGGAGGTTTTCAGCGACGACTTCAGCGTTAGTTAACTTAAGTATATTCTCTTGACTTTTAATTTCAAAATTGTCTAACTCCGTCCCCAAACCCTTAAAAACGAAGCGCCTCGCATTTTTTCTCAGAACTTTTTTTCTGTGTTGTTCCCTGCTCTTGTCCCATGTACAGGGTTTATTTTCCACAGCTTCTCATAACGTCAAAATTATTTAATTAAACGATAAAGAACTAGAAACAACCAAACTGAACTGTCGTGTCGTGCGATCCGTCACGCCGTGTAGAAGTTCATACAGATGCTGTATCGTGCAAAATTACAGAGTCCACATAGCGAATTGTCGTTTGAAAAACGTGTGTCGTATGTATTGTGCGGTGATGTTGCGTGAGTAAACGGTTCATGTATGGCACCAGGAGTCGTCACCGCATTTTGTCGTATCATGTCGTGACTCGTGGGAAAACGCTCTTAACTATTATCCCTCAGACATGCGAAATTCGGGTACTCGCCGCAATCCAATTGTGCTCATACTTTTTGATTAATAACGATTATAATATTGTTCTCAGATCGGTAACGCGGTGCCTCCCCCACTGGGCGCCGCGCTGGGCAGGGAGCTCAAGAAGGCATTAGCTGCTAGCCCTCAATCGTAGTCTCATCAACAGCTGGAGCCGCCTCCATCTACCGACAACCTGCCGTTAAAAGTTCAATCTCATCAGTCCATCTAGATGAGATTGAACGGTTAACGTAGAATCCTACAACTACAACACGTTTTGGTTTGTGGTCTTCTTCCCCACATTAATCTTTGTTCCCCGGCGTTGGTTCTGTGAGTTAATACTGGGATTTGATTTCATCACATAGTCTATTCTAAGCTTAGATCGATCAATGTTAATACTTATAGTTGTTTTTCTAATATGTTTTAATTTTTATGTTTTTTTTTATATGTTCCTTCCAACTTAAGGTGAATGGTCCAAAACCGTTTACCATACAAACTTTGAGGAACCAATGTTGGTGATAGAAAAGATATCATCACTTGTGTTTTATTTTAAGTAAAACCTAATTACAAAATGCCAGTTACCTGCCTTTAAACCTAGTTCAATTACAAAAAATACAGTTAGTGTTCAAATTTAATGTTTGTATGTATGAAAAATATACACTTGTATAAAAATTCTAATTTATTTTAGTAGTATTTTTTATTTAGTAGTAGAATTTTCGCTGTTAACATCTCCTTTTTGACGTTGTAATTCCAGAGTTTGTAAAAATATATATAGATTTTATGGAAATAAACAACAAACCAATCTCATTTATGAATTAAAGTTGGTTTAAGCCGCGTTGACATGATAAAAGTGCAATTGACGACTACTTCGACCCTACTTTGGTCATGGCAGCAGCAATCAAAGCTCACTTGGACATCCAACGCGGCTTAAATTGGGTAGATTTGGTTTTTTTTCAGTTGGTAAAATTGCAATGCAAATTTGCAAAAAAGAGTTGTTAATGTGTCGAAACATAGTTAATATTCAGAAGCCTTTAAGCATGTAAATTTGCTACTAGGTTATTAAGATGCACTGGCTGCAATTATAAATAAAATCTTGTTGCAAAATAAATATTTATTTTTGTTTAACACCTTTAGTTTTACGTTTTATATTTTTGACCAGTAGGTCAAGTTCGGTCTCCTGTTTAGATTTCTTAGGTGCTACTTGCTTTTCAACTGGCATGTCGGCTGGGCGTCGTTTTAGCTTCTCCTGAATTAATATCTCCATATTTTTTGTCTTCTTAAAGTTGGGATCGCTGGGATCAATGTTGTAAAGATGCGAGTTGTATAACGCTGAGAAACGTTCGTCCTTTGTATCTATTTCGAAGTCCGGGACCGCCTGTTTTTGCTCAATCATTTTTTCCCTGAGTTTCTTTTTCCTTCTAGATTTTTTGGTGGTACCTTCTGCTTCTTGAATTTTCTGGAGGCTGAAGTGAGCTTTGCCGTCATCTTCGTCTTCTAGAAGTAGCTCTAATTCTGCTTTTCCTTTGACGTCATCTGGGTTCGAAACTTCATCATCAGCGATTTTATTCTTTTTAGACTTTCCTTTCTTAAATTCTGGCTTATTGAACTCCTCTGCAAAGTAAGGGTCATTCATGTCGATATCTGATGGCACTTCTGAATCATCGGAATCTGATGCTGTTTGCTCTTTATCTTCAGATTTTTGTTTCTTTAGAAGTTTCTTCTGCCTATTGTGCTCTCTTTTCTTTTGCATTAGCTTTTCAAAGGGTGTTAGTTCTTTTTTATCTGAAAAAACAAAGTTTCAGTTAAAACAGAATTATGAGTAATACACTGCTGGGAGCCTACCCCCGAGGTTTAATGGGCCCTTAACAAGTGAGGATTTGTAAACATAACAAGCCTTTAATTATCTGCCATATAAGTGCCCAAATCTCGGTTTAGTTTGAGTTCCGTTCTGGAACACAGGCTTAAGTGCTATATGTCATCACTGTCAACATGAAAACAAAGATGCAAATAATTACCTTCATTCAGTTTTTTCTTCATCAACTCCTCAGCTTTGTCCTTGATGCCTATTCCCCATGTGATCTCCATTTCCATCTCTTTGTTCTTCTTCCTGTCTTCCTTCTTATCAATGTCTTGGAGCAGCATCTTGTATTTTGTAATGGGGTCATCATGTTCGTCTTCTGAGTTTGACTCTGCTACTTTTTTGTTGGGTTGTTCATCATCTGTAAATCAAAGAATTTAAATCTAGGGTTGATTTGTGTATCAATCCGACCAAACGCATGGCTACCTAGAAAGAATTGGTGATACGAATGAAGGAATTTATTGTATTGTAAAATTATCATCAGTCTTTAGATTACGTAGTAACTATATTATAATCTGTGCTTTAGATGTCCATTGCTGGACGAGACCTTCGCCCCCATAGAATGCAATTCTGGCTTGGCAAACACTTGGCAGGCAGATTGGTGATCACAATATTGGTGTTGAGTACTCAGGTGGATGCTGCTGTCCATCCCGTGGTGTAATCCCTTAGTCGGCTTTTACGACATCCGCAGGAGGAGACGGATGAGTCTATTCTTAGGCTAGACATACCAAGGCTAGGCTATCGTAAAATATTTGCTTATAACTTCAACAGGTTAGCGTCCACTGCTGGACATAGGACCCTCCATAGAATACCAGGAGGCAGGATCTCTAGTCACCTATAACCTACTTCCTGAAACAGAATAAATAATACTATCTATCTATCTATGTAATGTATTGTATTAAGTATATCAGTTACCTAGTACCCATAACACAAGCTCTGCTTAGCTTGGGGCTAGATAATGTTGTGTGAACTGTCCAGCATTATTAATTTTTCATTTTATGTCTTTACAATGTCGAGGGGCCGTACACTGCGTCATCCGGTTCGTCACACGAGAACCTTCATTCCCCAACGGTTGTCGGTTCTGTAAGCTTAGGATTGATGGTATTGCCTACCTTCGCTCTCACTGCTCGAAGCCAAGTAGTCCTTGAGGTCCAAGTCGTCGATCTTCCCTGTGAGTGCGCCCCTGAGCGCGTCCGACCGGTTGGGGTTGGTGGCGTCCCAGGTCAACTCCACCTTGGCCTGCTGCAGCGCCGTGGTCGTGAAGAGGCGCGGCTTGTACTTCGACAGATCGGGCAGCTGCGTGCACACCTCGCGGGGCTCCTAACACAAATACAATCATTTAATAACGAATTTGTTCTATACTTTTATCTTTTTAAGGACTTCGACTGGTACTAACGAAATCATTAAAGGATCACTCGTGTTGTGTTAATAAACGAATTCTGACTGAAATTATTCAGTCAGTCTCGAGCACCGCCGTAAACCTGCATGCCTTTCGATGTTCTATAGATTACATTTCTGGGAATGTGCACAGGAGCTACGTGATCTGATCCGCCATCTTCTTTTCATCTTAGGACAAACAGGCGCACGGTAGGTGCGCTTGCGGTGTATATCTTGATCAGGGTCTGTGTGTAGGTACTACTAAGTTACATGTCAAATACCTGATCAAAGGTGACGTCATCCGGTATGAACCTCATGTCCAGCCGCGTGGCACTGCTCTCGTACTCCATGTTGTCACACTCGCCGTACAGCTTGTCGGCGGTGGTGACGCAGTCGCACTCCACCACGGCGTAGTAGTACATGTGTAATAGTATCTGATCAAAGGTGACGTCATCCGGTATGAGCCTCATATCCAGCCGCGTGGCGCTGCTCTCGTACTCCATGTTGTCACACTCGCCGTACAGCTTGTCGGCGGTGGCGACGCAGTCGCACTCCACCACGGTGTAGTAGTACATGTGTAATAGTACCTGATCAAAGGTGACGTCATCCGGTATGAACCTCATGTCCAGCCGCGTGGCGCTGCTCTCGTACTCCATGTTGTCGCACTCGCCGTACAGCTTGTCGGCGGTGGCGACGCAGTCGCACTCCACCACGGCATAGTAATACTTTAATCTGTTTAGCTGGTAGCGGCGCAGTTTCTCCATGTGATATGATGAACCTACGCAAAAATATTTGATATGTTTACCCCCGATGCAGCTATATCCATTCCTGGATCATCAGCTGGCAAAAATGCAAGGAATGACAACTGATAGCGCGTCCTATTTTTACCTGTGGCGACATCTAGTAAAGAATAGAGTAATTCGCTTACATTCGTCCTACATTATGCGTGCTAGACATCAATGTGCTTCCATACGTGTACCTTTTTCAAATTTTAAAGGATCACTGAAAATAGTTGTTTTTTTTTAAATAAAGTTAACTTGTTCATTACTGCTTTTATTAAATTTTTGTTCCAATCGATATAAGTAATTGTATCAAAATGAGCCGAAACACGGTCAGGTCACTATTATCCAACGAGTTCCATTTTTACAAGCTTTTAGTATATTTAACATGCAATGTTTGTATGTTAGATTGTTTGTTTAGGTCAAATCTTGCAAGCTGAATTTGAACCACTTCTTGATATCCAAGAAAGTTCCTTTGAGAGGTATGCAAAATTTCAGCTGAAATTTTTCATAGCTCTCAAAGTTCCAATGACAATACAATATTATGGTGACAGCGAGCTGATCTGATGATGGAGACGTAACGGGGACAACGGAACTCCTTAATGAATAATAGTAGACTGGCCGTGTTTGGGCTCATTTTGATCTGCGCACGATGCCGATCTAATTTTATAAAAGCTTGTATTGAAAAATATATTAAATAAAAATCTTTTCACCTTCCATCTGCATCAGAACTTAACAGGTGAGTTCAACTCAATTCGATAACGGGAACTAAGATTTTACCCATACTTTTATAAATCAATGAAGGTATACCTTCTTCATTCCCTCCGTCGTCAGACAAGTCACCAGCGTTCTTGTCGGTGAGTTCAATAGGACCTCGCACTTCCTCCTCCTGCATTCTCTTCAGACCAAACTCAGAGGGATACACCTGTAAAGATAACAAATTAAAGATTATAAGTAACCCCCGACTAAAAAGAGATAGATAGAACATTCTTTATTGCACATAAAACAAAGAAGTACAAAGGCGAACTTAATGCTAGAAAGCATTCTCTTCCAGATAACCTTGATGTATTGCGGAAAAAATATGTATCGGTAGTGCACAAGAAGGGAAATATTGGATAAGTTTAAGAAAAATTAACAAAATATAATAATAATAATAAATAAGTACTTAAATTACTGCCTAAAATATAAAATAAACTAATACATATCATTAATATTATAATACATACCATTAATATAATTCTAAAATGAAATGTATAAAATAAAATTGCTCATTAATTAATCGATCTTATACTGAGGAAATGATTATACATTCTAGAGCTGAACACCTCCACTGAAGTAGACTCACGATAATTGAGAGGGATATGGTTCCACAGACAATTGCAGTTTGCAGTTTGCAGAGAGTTTGTAGGCGTGAGACTAAGGAGACTCACCAGCCCCGCCGGCGGGGTCGGTGTTGTCACGGTGCAGCCGTGGACAGGTAGGTAGTCTAGGTTTTAGGTGCCTATCCTACCTGATAGAAGAGCTAGGGGTAGGTAGAAAAACGATTAGGACATTTTTATACATATATTAAACTTAAAATGCTAACAATAAGGTCACTGAATGGATTGTTAAACTTAGAGTCTTTAGTATTATGCTGAAGGCAGAAGTGCAGGCAGAGGGCCAGAGTAGCAGGCAGAAGTGCAGGCAGAGGGCCAGAGTAGCAGGCAGAAGGCCAGACGGCTATGGGCCGGGGTATGATCAAGGGTCTCAATCTCAGCAGTAGAATAGGTCTCAAAAGGTCACGCTTGTAGAAAAGAACACTTGGACACACGCGTAGTACGGAACCCAAGAACAGGTGTGGACTCTCCACGGTACTGTCCTGTGAGCTGTAGATCGGAAGCACGTGGTCTAGACGTCATGGTGAAGAGCGCGCCCCTTGTCTGCGAGGTGGCTCGTGGCAGGCTGGTAGCAGCAGGTAGGGCTGGAGACAGCTGGTAGACAGCAGGTAGCTGGTGAGTCCGGTTGGTGGCTGTGAAGCCACCAACCGTATGGTTCGACCCGTAGAGTTGGACCCTGTAAAGATCACGTAGTTGTAGTGACAGGCTTGATTCTTCCCCCTGGTGTAACTTGGTTGAAAGTCGCCTCTAGGTGCCGCAGACGTGGCTCGCAGGGGTAGGCAGTACGTGGCTTTCAACCTTATTACACCGTAGGGTTTACAACAGAGATTAAGAACTAGTTAGTCAGAAGGACAAACATAGTAGGTGTCTTAGATGCTAGAGTTTACAACATTTAGGAAAGATAAGAAGTACATTAGATTAAACAGTGCTAGTTAGAGTGTAGTATATTTAAATAAACTCACCAAAATTGGGCGTAGTGGAAGAATATAGATGTGTTATTGATTGCTCTGTCTGAGTTTGAAAAGGGCCGGGCGTAAGGGCGCCTGCCATTTTATAGGTGAGCCTAGTTGTCAACAACTTTCTATGTGTGCGTGAGATGTAACCAACATGGCTGTGTGCATGTGTGAGTAATGCTTGTCCGTTAGTTTTTTGTCAACAACTTTCTATGTGTGAGTATCGAATGTTCTAGAAGTTTTTATAATAATTTTGTAATGTTACAGTATCGCCCCTCCCAGAGAAAGGGTTTTTCCTGATAAAACCCGCTAGAACTGCAACCTATCTCTTGATGACTCTACATTCATACTGTCTTTCATACTTCAATCTTTTATTCATCCCGCATTAGCCTCAAGTCATAGAAGGCTTAAGAAGCTACAACTAGAATATATTTACTTTGATGTGTAAATATACTCATATCAACAAGAGTTTTACTTGTTAGTGTAGTAGAGGCTTTATCATTTAGAAGGGCAAGTGTTATTTAGTACTAGTCTGTATGTAAGTTAATGTTCTAATATAAATTCTAAGTGTCTCTATCATTGTAGAGTTGTTTAAGTTTAAGTTGTTAAGTGTAGATTAGTATTAATTTAGAGAAGCTGGCATTTTAGGCTTATTTTAGATGTTTGCCATAATCCGCATCCTAGTCAGAATTGGCTTGTTTAAAGAGTTTTGAAGCAATCCGCTCTGTTGTTAGAGGCTTATTTTTAAATGAGTTTTCACCGCTCATATTGCTTCTTAGAGTGTTCTAATAGGTTTAGTTTAAGTAATTATTAGTTAAAGTTAATTATTAAATATTACAGTTATGATAAGAAAATATTTAGTGTTAAGTCTATAGTTCTATTTGTAGTTAAAGTTGTATGAGTATAAGATAAATTAAGAGTTGATTCTATGTTTCTATTTGTAGATGAAGTGGAAAAAAAAAAAAATTTTTTTTTTTTTTTTTTGTAAGTGTTGACTCTATGTCTCTATGAGAAGTGAAAAGGAAAAAAAATTTTTGAAGTGTCTGCTCTATGTAAAAAAAAATTTAAGTGTAAGATCTATGTTACTAAAAATTATAAGTGTTTGCTCTATAAAAAAAAATGTAGTGTAAGCTCTATAAAAAAAATTTTTTGTGATTGAGTAAGTGAGTGAGTTTTTGTAATAGTGACTGTTGTTTATGATACTGTATGTCACTCTATGTGTTGGAGTTTCAGTTTAAAGGCTAATCGAGAAAAAAAAAATTAAGGAAGTTTAAAGTCATCCAAAAAAAAGTATTAAGTAAATGCAAGTTCTTAAATAGGTAAGTGTTTTCTATTATTAAGTCAAGTTTATTTTATTTTGTGTTTACTTGTCTTCATATTATTTATTGAATTTATTCTAATTGTTTATGTTTATTACTTTTATCAATGGGATTAAAAAAATATTTTTACGAAGTTATTGTTTGTACTGAACTTATGGTGACATCTGTTGAGAAAGTTTTTAAGTTATCTCTAGTTCATTATTACTAATATAGAAGGCCATAGCAATATTGTTTAACCGCCATCTGTTGGGGAGGTTTAGTATTAATGTCTTTAGTTTCCTGTTGGAAATCATAGATGGCAGTAATAGTATCGAATAGTCACTTTTAGTAGCTGTAGATCACTGCAACAAGATATCATAGGGGTAGGCAGGAATATTTTAGTTATCTGTTTGTATTAGTACTAATAGGGTTTGAATGTAGATGAATAGGTAGATAATAATTTGTGATTTTAAGTAATGGTTAAAGATTTAAATAAATAGCATTAATTAATTTGTTTAAGTTTGATTTCTCATAAATATTTTAATTAATATTCTAACAATTTTGTTTCTGTTAAATAAGACACGCATGAGTTGTTTACGAACTATGCATTCCTGGCAGTACATAAGGTAAGTAGGTCAGGCATGAGTGACAGTAATGTTCGCTCAAGTACCTATTTTAATGTGTTTGTAATGAATAGGAAAGATGTTAAGAATTATGGCTTAATCAAACTCTGATAATGTTTTTTTTTTAGGATAGTATTTAATAAGATATACCTAAGTGAGAATTTACCGTTATTTGATAAAGTAGTTGAGGTCTTTAGTAAGTATTGTATTTTTAAGTACCTCAATGATAAATAAGTGTTTGATAGTAAAGCAAGGTATTTAATTATATTTTATGATCTCCTTTGCAATTTTTAGGGGACTAGGTGTCCTTATATGTTTTACATAAGTTAGATAAAAGGTATTATACATAATTGATTAGGTACATAAAATACGTAGATTAAAGTGTTGTACTTAGTAAAAGTTTAGTGTAGGTAAGGCTTTATTCTTTAGCGAGTTTTTCTAACATATTATTTCTATTCGCTTAGGTTTTAGAATTAGGCAATAGTAAATGATTATCAGACTAAATCATTCATAATTTAGCGAATAGCTACTTTTGCAAATGTAAGTAGGTAGGTTAATTGGTCATTTGATCGTTTAGGTTAGATAAGAAATTCATTTCAGAGAGTTTTAGCCAAGGAATGTTGGTAGGTAGGTATGTAGACAGCGTGTTGTTTTGACAAACAGTTTATAGTAGGTAGTTTTCTGGAAGATTCTACCGGTCAACAGTGACGATGCCTGTGACGTAATGTGATGTTGTAGCCATCAACATATTGTATTTTGTTTTTTTTTTAGTAGCTAGCTTTATAGCAGTTTTGTAGGTTTACAGATTATTAGTATTTATATAGTAGTACATAGTTTGCTGGTTTTTAATGAGCTTTCAGAATTATAGATTTTAGATATAGATACTCATACATACTTAATATAGATATAGATACATAGTTAGTTATCTAGTTAGTTGTTTTTCTTAGATTTAATTCTTGCGTGAGGTCTGAAATGAGTATGTTATAAAATAGATTACTATAGGCAATAGTAAGCTAGCATTTAGTGATGGCTTTTTTTTATATCGGAGTCACGACCCGCTCCGTTTGTTCCACCGAAGGTTTAGTCCCTTGGGAGAAAAATGCAGATATCCCGCCAGAGATGTAGGGTCTCGGCAAGAAAGTATATTTCGCAACATTTTTGGTTTGTTGACCTCTGTTGCGTTGGAAAGTTTTTTTGAATAACATACTCAAGACCGCCTCGCACATAGATTGAATAAGCATTTATTAAGTAGGTAGTATAGTTTTATTTGGTTATAGTTTAGTCTTTAGAATGTAGGTAAAGTTATTTTCTAGTTCAAAGTTAACTAGGTTATAGGTAATAAGTCTTTAGTCGACCCACACTCACACGTAGGATTAGTTTTATCAAGTAGATAGTAGGTAGTTTAGTTTCTAGATGATTCGTTGGTAGGTACGTTCAAAGTAGTTTACAGTTTTATAGCTAGTTTAGGTAAAAGTATTTGTATAGATTACGAATTACGATTAGTGTAGATTAAAGTTACGTTTAGTTTAGTTATGATTTTAAGATTTTAGTGTTTACGTAGGTAGCTACGATGTAGATTTTACGTTTCTAGTTTCAAGTTTAGTTTTAGAAAAAGGAATAGTATAGATTTTAAGTTAACCTTTAAGTTTACGTTTAGTTTAGTTTAGTTTTTAGGGAACTCGTAAGTAGGTACGATTTAGATTTTAAGTTATCATGTTTATTATAAGTATGTAAAAGAAGTATTTAAGGTCAGTGTTTCTCACACACACACACACGCACACGCGTTGATAGTATTAGTATTTTATAAGTAGGTAGATTGTTCTAGTGTTGTTTACTATTTCCAACATTCTAGTGTCAAGTTCAGTTGTAAGTCAAGCTTAGTGAATCAATGAAATTGCATGATAGATACATAGATATATAGATTGTTAGTTAGGTAGATAAGTAGGCAAATATTATTCTTTATAGTGAATGAGTTTAATATCCTTTATGATAGTTTCCGTTCATATCTACTAGTTTGTAGACCAGATGAACGTTTGAGTGAGATTCTACATTTTAGATATTTAGTTTCCATTGTTACGACGAACTAGCACTGTTTACGCAATAATGTAGGTAGGTACACAGAAATGGTTAGAATTACACAGTAACACACAGATAGGTATACACAGATAGATATAGCTGTAAAGAATTATACACAATTAGACAATAGATAGTAGTATACACGATTAGACAATAGATTATTAGCTTTGGTACAATAATAATTTCTAGTAGCTATTATTATGATACCGCCACGATGCAATAAAGGCGAGCTTACACCTCTGTTCTTGTAGGTATGTTGTTCCGAGTTTTTACCAAGCGTTTGTAAATGACAAAAATTGGTATGAGACATAAGTTTGAGACTGAGATTGAGAATGAATAGGGCACCATTATCACGTTGATATGGGCCGGAATAGGTATAGTGAATATATCTCTTATGGTAGTAAAGAGAGAATTGTAAAGAGAGTTGGAAAGAGAGTTTTAAAGAGAGTTGGGCGCCACTGTCACGGTGCAGCCGTGGACAGGTAGGTAGTCTAGGTTTTAGGTGCCTATCCTACCTGATAGAAGAGCTAGGGGTAGGTAGAAAAACGATTAGGACATTTTTATACATATATTAAACTTAAAATGCTAACAATAAGGTCACTGAATGGATTGTTAAACTTAGAGTCTTTAGTATTATGCTGAAGGCAGAAGTGCAGGCAGAGGGCCAGAGTAGCAGGCAGAAGTGCAGGCAGAGGGCCAGAGTAGCAGGCAGAAGGCCAGACGGCTATGGGCCGGGGTATGATCAAGGGTCTCAATCTCAGCAGTAGAATAGGTCTCAAAAGGTCACGCTTGTAGAAAAGAACACTTGGACACACGCGTAGTACGGAACCCAAGAACAGGTGTGGACTCTCCACGGTACTGTCCTGTGAGCTGTAGATCGGAAGCACGTGGTCTAGACGTCATGGTGAAGAGCGCGCCCCTTGTCTGCGAGGTGGCTCGTGGCAGGCTGGTAGCAGCAGGTAGGGCTGGAGACAGCTGGTAGACAGCAGGTAGCTGGTGAGTCCGGTTGGTGGCTGTGAAGCCACCAACCGTATGGTTCGACCCGTAGAGTTGGACCCTGTAAAGATCACGTAGTTGTAGTGACAGGCTTGATTCTTCCCCCTGGTGTAACTTGGTTGAAAGTCGCCTCTAGGTGCCGCAGACGTGGCTCGCAGGGGTAGGCAGTACGTGGCTTTCAACCTTATTACACCGTAGGGTTTACAACAGAGATTAAGAACTAGTTAGTCAGAAGGACAAACATAGTAGGTGTCTTAGATGCTAGAGTTTACAACATTTAGGAAAGATAAGAAGTACATTAGATTAAACAGTGCTAGTTAGAGTGTAGTATATTTAAATAAACTCACCAAAATTGGGCGTAGTGGAAGAATATAGATGTGTTATTGATTGCTCTGTCTGAGTTTGAAAAGGGCCGGGCGTAAGGGCGCCTGCCATTTTATAGGTGAGCCTAGTTGTCAACAACTTTCTATGTGTGCGTGAGATGTAACCAACATGGCTGTGTGCATGTGTGAGTAATGCTTGTCCGTTAGTTTTTTGTCAACAACTTTCTATGTGTGAGTATCGAATGTTCTAGAAGTTTTTATAATAATTTTGTAATGTTACAGTGTAACCGTAGAGTTTGTAGGCGTGAGACTAAGGAGACTCACCAGCCCCGCCGGCGGGGTCGGTGTAACCGTAGAGTTTGTAGGCGTGAGACTAAGGAGACTCACCAGCCCCGCCGGCGGGGTCGGTGTAACCGTAGAGTTATATGTCGTGCCTGGATGACATCGCCACCGCGTTAGCGTAATTGGAAGCGTTCGGTTTCACCAAGAACTTGTCTTGGTGTACATAGTGACTATAGGATCTAAGGCGCAACAGGTGCTCCAATTTCAATGCGGTTTTATTTACATGAAAACTGGTGTTGGTACACGCAAAATAATAGGGATTTTGAATTTTTTAGAAAATTATCTTGCTTAAGGTTGCACTTCACAGTACCAGGCCACATGACCGCCTACACTATAAAAATAAGCATAAAAGTAAGGAGTTTCTTAGGAGCTAGCACAGTTTTAAGACTGTGATTATGGTCTAAGAGGCAGTATTAAGAGGCTGTCAAGAGTCAAGTAGGCTTCTTGTAAATGTTTTTTAGCAAAATCTACATATTATATCTTATATATATTATATAAATATAAGATCTTATCTTATATTATATAAATGAAGAATAAATATGATATAAAATACATTGATAACATTAATAAGAGTAACAAATAATATTATTTTAGATTAGTAGATTTATATTTTCGATAAAGCAGAAAATATTTGTTTAAATACAAGTTTTCGTTCACTTTTCGTTGCGCCAGCGCTATTTTGTCACTTTCTAACTTACCTGAACTTTACTGAGTTAGACTCATACTATACTCATAGTATACTCTTGGTATACTTACAGTAATTTATCTTCAGTATTTTATCTTGGTATACTCACAGTAATTTTATGAATAAGACCTCCAGCTGGTACAAAGGAATTAAGGAGAACCATAATATCTGTCGCCTTGATATTGTCCCAGTCCAAGTTACAAACTGCAATCCTGCCAAGGAAATTAAGGTATGGATTATTTGTTTGTAAGTCATTGGTTCTTCCTTGGTCTACCTCAGGTCAGTGACCAGGTTTAGTACGGTGCTGTCAAGGTTCTTGTGACCGATAGTGAACCAGTGTAGTGAAAGGGTTCAGTGCGCCTCACAGAGGCTATAAACAATATTGATCTGTACAAAGTCAAGCAAGAGTACGTTAGAGCGAGTACATGAGTTTTTTAGGAGCATATACTTAAATAACGAATACTAATATAATTATCGGTGAAATTACAGGCACACGAGACGTTTCATCTTTAGTCTCAGAGTGGCAGGCGCAGTGCAATATCAAAGTTACGTCATTCACAAAGTTAAAAAAAAAACACTGCTAAAATAATATTCAATCAATCAATGTATCAATCAATAAATTTATTTCAGGCTTAATGGAAAATGTACTAAACCTAAACAATAAGCCCAATGCAAGAAATACCTTAAAAACTCATAATCATCATCAGCCTGTATCAGTCCACTGCTGGACATAGGCCTCTCCCAATGCTCGCCATTTAGACCGATTTCCAGCTCTTCCCATCCACTTTCTACCAGCCGCCTCACGCAGATCGTCGCTCCACCTAGCCAGGGGGCGCCCCACACTACGTTTACCAAGAAGTGGTCTCCACTCTAGAACACGTTTACCCCAGCGGTTGTCGGTTCTTCGGCGGTTTTCGGGGAATGGTCCCAGGAACTTCATGATCTGATCCCACCATCTCCTATTCATCATAGAACGAGCAGGCGGACAGCTCGGTACCACCCTTACCTCATTAGTATACACTCTATTCGTACTAAACGTTTCAGTTCCACCTTTATAATGCGAACTTCTAAGGAGTAGAATACACTACCGTCGTCTGTCTTTCCTGAAAACTATGATCTGGGTCTCTTCAAGGCTAGAGTGAATAGGTGCCTTCTAGTCCTTTGTGCTCCATCTTCGGCCACATCGTCACTTTCCAACAGGTGAGATCGTGGTCAAACAAAGGTCAAAGTTAAGTTAAAAAAAAAAAAAAAAAATATGCCCATTGCCATTTCAGCCTGCTAATTCTCTGAGCAACTAACATACATATATATATATATATATATATGATACACTTTATTTTAATGCACACGTTAAGACAGCCACGTATGACGCAACTGCCCGAAGAACCTCCTGAACTTGACACCTTTCGGCCTGAACTCTCCATTCATGAAGGTCAATAGACGTTCATTGTGCTATAATAGTTATTGTGGATATTGTTCTAGTATAGTTTACCTTCTAGTAGATTCCTCGGTGGATCCTGCATCGGCATCTAGCTCCCCCCACTCATGCTCTAGCTCACTATCTCCCTCCTCTTCGCTACTATCCTCTTCCGAGGAGCTGTCGGTCTGCAGTACCCCTGGAATCAATAATATTAAAATATTTTTATTGAAAATAACCTCTAACACTATAAACAGTCCCGAGCTATTGAGTAAAATCATTATCAACGTCCCAACGATATGTACAAGATCTTATTATCCTTTATATACTCCTATTGTTAATAAAAACTATAGGCAAAATGCATTTCTACAACTTGCAAGCATCAATTTCAACAAGCTGTGTAAACCGATGGATCTATTCTCCACGAGTGTAAGCTCAGCCCGTCAGCGGCTAAGCAGAGTATTTTTCGTAGTTTAGTTTATTTAGTAACCGTACCTTAGTTAATTATGTATTTATGTATCTTCGTTACTGTTGACTAGTTTGTTTCTATTATGCTCTCTACACATGAAAACCCGTAATTGGCTTTTTGTTTTTTAACTCTGTTTTTTATGTATTTATATATAGCTGTTGGTTTTCCTACTAAATAAATATAAATATAATATAAATATTAAATAGTCAGCATCATGAGCAGAAAGACGGCTGGTACAATGTCCATCCAGATGGGGTTCATCTTACACTTTTCTATAAGAAGTCTTATTCGCCATCGGTTGTTGGTAAGGACTAGTAAGAGGAGAGCTATATGGCGTGCCTATTGCCACTTGAAATTGCTGACTCTGGAGATCACCAACATGACTTGAGTTGGTTAGGTTCATAATGAAACAGAACTGACATGGAGCACCCCGACTGCACATGCTCTTGCGCATGATAATCCCCAGTAGTATATACATAGTGGGGAAGCCAGAAGCTCGGGGAGGTTCTGAGTGGCAAAGCGACACTCTCTTGTGCGAGCGTGAGAGCAACTTGCAGAGGCCCACCTGGTATCTGTCATGAAGCAAATTCAACTTCAGTAGGATAGGTTAGGTTATGTTAGTGAAAACAAAAACATTGTACCTAAGTACGAGTAAAAAAATATAATGAGACTATTTCAAAAACTAAAAATATGCCAATATCACGTCTCATAAGTAAAGTTATAAACCTGTTAAGTTAGGAACGAACCTGTATAGTTCGGAACCCTCCTTCACAACGCCCCATCTATCCACACACCAAATACCATCAAAATCTGCTAAACCAGATTGGGCTGGCTCTCGGACTATAAGGTGGGAGTGGCACCGAGGGGTAGATCTGTATGATCGTCACATGGTTCCAACCACTTTTGAAAGATATATTTTCCAACAAGAAACTAATTTCCTCTGTTTTCAAAAAAACACTGACTTTTCAGGAAAATTCCTGCCGTTTCGTAACCCTAGTAGCAATGATTGTCAAGATAGGTTGAAAACTTACCTTCACCACGAGCATAATCTATGTCCAAATCTAGAAGCCGTTCCTTGGTCTTGGGGTCAAGCTTCCCGCGCACTAACTTGTCGTTTTTGAATATAGAAGCCTCACTTCCCTCTTCAGTCGAGGGCCGTCTTACAAATCGTCCTGTGGTTACCTCTCCCTTTGTTGTTTGATCTGTTTTTTCTTCCACCTCGCTTTCCTGATCAGAATCACTCTTCTCTGAATCTTCTATCTCATAGTACTTTCTCAAATTTTCTGTAGAAGTCTCATTTACTGGTCGTCCACGCTTATCAACAGTATATTTCACTTTAAATTTATCATCACTGAACATGGACTGGAATCTTTTATCAATTTTGACCTTGCGTTCATGTTTGGGGATTTGTCGGTAGCGAGGGTCATTCAGGTATTTTGCAAAACGACTATCTTTGAGTATATCATCCATGATCAAATAAATCAAAAATCATACATACGAATTCAACTGGTGTTTATCAAATATTTTATTTTTCGTTCTAGTTCTACATAGAATAGATAACCTCAAATCTCAAAACCTTCTTCCACTTCTTCTATTTGTGTGTGTCTGTCGTTGTCTTTCCCGCCCGTATGTGAACACGCCAAAAAAAAGAAGAAGAAGAAGAAGGTTATGGCACAGAATAAATATTAGTACAAATACAGAAGATTCACATAGCGAAAAAATTATATAAATAGCGACTCTTGCTGGGACGCAACAAAGTGCAATTCAGCTCGTTTTAGCGCTCAATGCCTATCGAGATATTCACCTAAACATTTGCTCTCTCTTCTAACGCGTAACTCTGTCGCTGTCTGGCGCAGAGTGATGCACATCGAAAAGGTTGTCGACATATCTAATAAAAATTAAATTAACCTTCCGTTATGTAGGTAGGTTGTCAGCATTGTAGCACAGATTATGTATTAGTTACTTCGTATCGCGCAAGACAGCTAGAAGAGGCAGTGGCGGTTGCAGGGGGGGGGGGGGTCACGGGGGTCATGACCCCCCCAAAAGCATTCACGACAACTTGCAAAATCTCCTAAAACTAAAAAAAGCTACAAAAAGCAGAATTGTTTTTCGCGGCTCGCTCCGCTCGCTTTTATATGTTCTAGTCATCGCTATTTTTATTAGGTACTGCACTTTGCTCGAGCTATAAAAACAGAATTTTCGCGGATCGCTCCGCTCGCCGTTATATGTTCTGGTATTGGATTGCTTTGTTACTGCACTTTTCTCGAGCTAAATACACAGAATTTTTCGTGGCTCGCCGTTATATGTTCTAACAATTGCTATCTTCATTACTGCACTTTCCTCGAGCAAAAAATACAAAAAATTCGCTATATGTTCAGATAATGGATATCTTTATTACTGCACTCTCCTCGAGCTAAATACACAGAATGTTTCGCGGCTCGCTCCGCTCGCCGTTATATGTTACAACAATTGCAATCTTTATTACTGCACTTCCTTCGAGCAAAAAATAAAAAAAAATCGCTATATGTTCTGATAATGGACATCTTTATTACTGCACTCTCATCGAGCTAAATACACAGAAATTTTTGCGGCTCGCTCCGCTCGCCGTTATATGTTGTAACAATTGCTATCTTTATTACTGCACTTCCTTCGAGCAAAAAATACAAAAAAATTCGCTATATGTTCTGATAATGGATATCTTTATTACTGCACTCTCCTCGAGCTAAATGTACAGAAATTATTGCGGCTCTCTCCGGTCGCCGTTGTATGTTCTCTTTAGTACTTCTCCTCAAGATAAAAATATTGAATTTTTATATCGCGATCGAAAGGTCGCGTTGCAACAGGAGTATATAAGACAATTCAAAGTGATCCTTGTGATTTAAATGAATAAAGTAGGTTTTTTTGATTTTTGTACTAGAGCCAAGATGACCCCCCTCAAAATCTTGAGCTGCGACCGCGCCTGAGAAGAGGCCGTAACATAGGGTCGGGTCTTTATGTCTCAGGGTGGCGGGCGCAGTGCAATGCCACATAGGGCGCGTCCTAGGTCGACGTGACCTGTGAGGTAATGCACTGTTCATAGGCATAGGTTACCACTTAACATCGGGCTATCCGCTTGTTCCGTCATTCAAGTAGTATTAAAAAAAAGATCGAAAGCAGGTAGGTAATTTAACCCCCGACGGAAAAACGACATGGTGTTATAAGTTTGAGGTCTCTGTGCGCGCGTGTGTTTTTTTATTTATTTTTTTATACCCAAGTAGTATAAAAAATAAAAAAAAACACACTCGCGCACACTACTGGTTTGCGGCAGAAATAGGTATGGTGGTAGTACTTCCCCGGACGAACTCTTTCACAAAAAAGCTCTACTACTACTCAGTGTGTGTGTGTGTGTGTGTGGTTGTGTGTGTGTATGTGTCTGTGTGTGTGTCTGTCTGTGGCATCGTTGCTCCCGAACGGATGAATCGAATTAGATTATTTTTTTGTTTGAAAGGTGAATTTTTCGGGAGTTTTCTTAGCTATGTTTGATGAAAATCGGTTCAGCCGTTTCATTGCCTTGAGTGTTTTTTTCATTTTTACTAAATTAATTCAATGAAAATAAATGAAATAGTTACAAAGTTATATGGATATTATAACGATGAGATATTAAGTTGGTAGGTAAGTATCGTTAGCTTATGAAGTTAACAAACTACGATTTCATTTAAAAACATCAGTAGGTTTACCAAAACCATCGATGACCAAAACATATTATTATTATGAACTGAACTCGCTCTAAATTACCTAACCTACATAAAGTACCTCACGAGTACCTATTTTCATTTTCAAATAGGTACATATTATGTACCTATGAATTACGTAAGTACCTACCACATGTTATTATCAATGTTATTATGTAGAATTTTTTTTTTTTTTTTTTTTTATAAGTTCTAAGAATGACGGAACAAGCAGGTAGCCCACTTGATGATAAGCGGTAACCTCTGCCTATGAACAGTGCATTATCACATAGGTCACGTCCACCTAGGACGCGCCCTATGTGGCATTGCACTGCACCCGCCACCCTGAGACATAAAGATGAAAAGTCTATGTGCCTGTAATTTCACCGGCAACCATACACTTCCAACCGGAACACAGCAATGCGAGCACTACTGCTTTTATTCCAGCGATTATACCAGTCTCATTCTTTTATATGAATGTATTCATGTGTTGGAATGAGACAAGCATAAATCTATCTGTTCTTATTTGTGTTAGTCGTACCAGGCCAAATGTCAAATTACTAGTACATTCATGGTAACAATCTAGGGAGATGTATATGCATGATACCAAAATTCAGGGTACGGAACGGAAAGACGACTGTCGTGTGAATATATATTTGTTTCTCTCTAACATAGGATAGCAAGCTATCTTCTAGGATAGGAGTAAGAAGGAACACTCTATGCTATTTTTAGCACTCACTCCATTACTATTATACCTCCACGCAATCTAGGAAGATGTATAATGCGTGGTGCCAATATTCAGGGTACGGAACGGAAAAACGACTGTCGTGTGACAATATATTTGTTTCTCTCTAACATAGGATAGCAAGCTCTAGGATAGGAGTAAGAAGGAACACTCTATGCTATTTTAGCACTCTATCGATGTACTACTTCATCTGTGATGATTATCTAGGAAGATGTTCATGATGATTATACTACATCTTGCGTAGCGTAGTATCTAAAGATTTAAATGTCTGTGGAATAGTATCTCTTTTTCGTTTTTGGTGTGTTGCAGTGTTGCCACCTTGGTGGTTTTTCTACCAGAACTAGTAGTTTTTCAAGGCTTTTAGTGGTACTTTATCATTGCCTAGTGGTTTTTATTTTATTAGTGGTTTCTAGCGGTTTTTCAAGATTTTTCAAGTTACTGATGTAAAATGTTACAATGATGTATTACCTAGCGATGTCATTACAGCTATTGGCAAAAACTCAAAGTTCTCTTACAAAAATCAACCACAACCAACAACATCATCTGCATCGGCGTCGACAGTACCGTCGGGGTCTGTGAATTATGATGAAGATATAGAAGATATAACGGTTGATAAATTAGAATTTTAAGTTTCACATTATTTTAACTAATTAGGCACATATAAATAGCAAATGAATTTATTCATGTGGTTTTATTTCCCTGTTAACTCAAGTAAAAAAATCTTTATTATTGCACTAATAAATATATTATTATTACAAATTTTAGCGGAATCTGGTGTTTTTTTTTAACTCCAAATTTATAAAATCTAGTGCATTTTTAGTTTTGATCTAGCGCTTTAAAAAAATCCAAGGTGGCAACACTGGTGTGTTGTGTTCAGTCTGTGTTTTATTTATTTTTTGGGCGGACGGATGGAAATTGGCCATTTGGGTAGTGAAATCAAAAATTGATCGAAAACCTCGAAAAATGAATAGCATCGGCGAGGAATGTACTGAGCTGAAGAAAAAATACGACGACTGTTTCAACAACTGGTTCACTGAAAGATTTCTAAAGGGCGACCACGATGACTCGATGTGTGCCGGGATTTTCAAAGTTTATCAGGAATGCGTAAAGGTATGAAACTGATTGTAGGAATGATAAGAAAATCTTGAGAAAAATATTATTTATCAGATAAAGTATAAAATAAACTTATTTAATTACTAGCTATTTTATTTAAATTATGTATTTTCATTTCTTGTGGTTACATCATGCATCATTTCCTCAGAATGCCATGAAGCAGCAGAACATTGACTTCAAAGAAATCGACAAGGATATATTAGGAACAGAGCACGAATGTAAAGCCCCTCCGAGCGGCAGCAGTTGACAACACCTCGAAGATGTGTCAACACATTGAATGAAGCTCAGCTGGAAAACATTCAATAGGAACATTTACCAATATTGTTGCGATGTCAATGGGTTTTCTACTAAGTTAAATCAGTTGTGATAAGAGGAGTGCAAGGGCGCTTGAGCCCTCTGCATACAAAGTTTGTTCCCATTTAGGTTATTAAATCATCAATCTCCTTGTTAACATGATGACTTAGACATTGACTTAGATCAAGATTACTGTCAATTTCTTATATAAAGTTATATGGTTTCCAAATAACAGACATACAATACCCATGCTTGCTAGTTTAATTCTGTACAAAATAATGGGAAACCGACAAACCACAGCCCTAGATAGTACCCACAGTCCAGTCTTTAGATAGTATCTAGTTTTTTTTTAACCTGTACTGTTGTCCCACTGCTGGGCCAAGATCTCCCCAACTTTCTTCAGCCAGCTCTACCCATAACCTGTTTTTAGAAGTCCAGTTTGTTACACCAGCGTTTCCTCGGGCGACTTCTGTGGGTATTCACTGTTTAACTTCCCTGGCCCACTTTTCAGGCTCCATACAAATCACGCACGTGATCCTTGCACTTCCATAAAATGTTATTTACTTGAATTAGTTAATATCTAAAGAGGAGAAATTTGTTTATATGGAGCGGGTATGAAATAGTTATCTCAAGTATTGCCATAAATAAGAGGTTCCTATGTCAAACCATAATAAAATCTAACCTACATAGTAAGTTTCTGGTATTTGAGAATGATTCAGTTTTATAAACCCCACTGCCATGCCACTGATCGCATGGTGGGGTTTATGGGAGACCTTTTTTGAATTCTCTACTGGTGGAGTTTTTGGGAATGGACCCTCACTCAGTTAACATATCACCTAACAGTCCCGATCCCACACTAGGATTCCCTGTGTCGTGGATATCAGGAACTACAAGTACCATGGTACCATAAAGTCAAAGTCAAAGTCAAAAGTATTTTATTCATTGAAATCACAAGGATCATTTTGAATCGTCTTAAAAAACATAACACCCAGAAACAGAACAAACATTTGTCCCATAGCGGGAATCAAACCAGCAACCTCTCGCAACTCGCCCAACGAGCTACAGAGGTAACACAGAAAGCAACACAACAAACTTGGATTCCAGTTATAATATAGTGAAATATGGAGTATAGTATGAAATTCAATTATAGTGATAATTAACTACAAAAATCAAATTATTGAGTACAAAGTATTTATGTTAGTTTTATTAAGAGTAAATAATAAAGTTAGTTGTGTAACATTTTATAGTGATGTTATTTCAAACTCTCCCTTACCAGTGTATCTAACTCTGCCCTAGGGCATATTTTTATACAATCTTTTATTTTCTTGCAATGTTTGTAAGTATTTATGTTTGGGTCAAATCTTGCAACTGAATTTTAAAGCAGTTATGCTCAACCGATTGAGAATAAATGTTGTATTCCTGTCAAGTTTCGATGACAATACAATACGATGGTGACAATGAGCTGATCTGATGATGGTGGCGGAAGGTGTACAACGGAACTCTTCGATGGATAATAGCATACCGTGTTTAGGCTCATTTCGATCAGCCCATGGTTTCAATCACTAATTTTATAAAAGCTTGTACCTAGTTATTGAAAATATATTTTTCACTAAATAATTATTTTATCATAGTCATTTTGATCAAAACGGGGTAATGTGTTTGTGTTTTGAAAATCTGACCAATAAAACATTTACGTTCTTCCCTTAATTTATTAAAATTACAATTATTACCAATAAAAGATTTGAGTACAATAGAATGAATCCTCATCTTTGGCTTGTATCTCTGGGTCGATACACAAAGCCACGACTCTTCATTTCTCTAATGACACCGGCTGGGAGTCTTCCTGATACAGATATTGCGTAAACTCCTTTACAAAACCGACCTGAAACATTTAAATAATACAACACACAGCCTTAAACTTTCCATCGTCAACAGCAGTGCCCCTAGTATGTAACTATTAAACCTATCTAGGAATTATTAAAGTTATACAAAGTGATTGGAAAAAACCGTATTCAAATTGGTGAAGCCATTTTGAGGATAAATGGTAACAAACAAGCTCACCCCAAACAACTAATAAAGTTGTTACTTTTGTGGAATTAAACTGAAGAATTATAACATATATAACATAATTATTACAAATACATATAATTATAATATTTATATATATAAACAGAATGGCCACTCTCCGCACTGCGCAATTTACTATACACAATATACTATGCACAATTTATATACTTCCCCCCGCCCCCACAGCTCGGGAGTCAATCTGGGAGTCTCAGGAATGCATAATATAGGTGGTTAGGTTTGTCAGAGGATAATGGTATCCTTTGACAAACCGTCAACATTCATCAAGCAAACTATCTGGCTGTTAAGAGTTATGAATTTAAAATGAACTGCTTACTTATCCTCTGCCATTTGCAAACCCAGCTATCCTCTGGGCTCATAACTGCTATCATTCTGTAAAAAATAATAAATTTTAAGAAAAACAATATTTTTTTTGTTTAAAAATGTCGAAGCATGACACTAGGTGGCTAGCTACAGTACATGGTGGCTGAACTGGCGGCGTCTGGAGGTAGGCGAGTCGCTAAGAGCCTCTAATTTTAAAATGGAAAGAAAACTACTATTGTCAAAGAATATTATTTATTTATTTATAATACACAGGCAGCTCTCGGAGCTGATGCATGTATATCTTAGTCTTTATCAGTGCACTTTAAATGTTTGATAAGTCTATTTTTGAAAGAATTCACTGAGGGGGCACTGATCACTGAGTCTGGTAGCCGGTTCCAAGTGCGCACGACGCGATTAGGCAATATGTGCATCCTCGGATTGCTGGTACTTGGGCCGCATTGCAGCTTCAGCGAGTGTCCTCTGAGTCCTATATTTTTGTTCATGGTATATAGTGTCTGTGATAAATCTGGTATACTGTAGTGGTTGTTTAGGATCTTCTAGGTCTCTATTAGGTCTCCACGCTCTCTACGTTGCTGAAGGGTAGTTAATCCAAGTTTCTTTGAAATATGATATTCTACAGCCTTATCCATCGTGTTGTATTCAAATTGTTGGCCATTATCTGTACACGCTAAGAGTGTTTAGGGAAAAACAGATACATGTTGGCTCGCATCGCTAAAAGCGAGGTTACTAGTAAGGGCGCTGAACACTCAGTGCAGTGGGTGCAATATATTTGTATAGGTTTCTTTTCTCTGGCATCTCACTAGACTCTAGGCGCTAAGCGAGGCATCCAGCAGTGCGGCCACAGCCTAAGGCCAGATTTAGTGCTCAACTAACGGTGAGAGCCGACTTAGTAGCGTAGCATAGTATATATGTACAAATTGGGAGCCAATTACAGCTTATGAACGACTACAGTGCAGCGCCGATAGACATCCATACGTCCTTATTTCCTTGACACAGCTGTGTAAGTTAAATGACTGAACAGGCCAAAATGGAACAGGTTAGCTTTTTGCAGCTCATGGTTTAGGGGGTACAACATGTACTGATAACATGCAGTAGGTGTCTTCAACTATCCACTTACCCATCAAAGTTATTACTAGTGCAGTCATAAACATTGTCCTTGTTATTTTTCATGCGAAGGAATTCATCACAGTTGTCACATCCATCATATTCAAATTGGTCAAAGGTCTGAAAATCAATAAAAAATTAAAAGTTTTTTGTAAATTCTGAGGGATATCTTGGCTTGCTTAAAAAGTTTCACGCTTCTGTTGTGTAAGCAGATAATAGAAGAGATAAATTGTTTCGAACACACTGCTTCAACATCTTAATAAATTAAATAGGCACGACAACTCAATCCAAAATAATGCTTTGGACAACAAACTTCAATGTGTCCAAAGTCTGGAAAATGTAGCAATCGACGTATCACAAGCCTGATGATGATACTTTTAGTTCCTGCAGAAAATATAGGATGAGATTACAAACCTTGATCAAGGAACAAACTAAACAGGCCCTGAGACCTCTCAAATCTTTTGGCACGGTGTCTAGGGCCATTATGAAGTAATGGTAAAATATATTTCAAATAAAGCATGCAGTCGTCTAAGATACTGAGAGTTTACGCTAAATTGACTAACACGACACGTACGACACACACAAACAATTTAGTCAAAATAAAATCGCCTTTTTGCACAAAAGAAGTACATCCATTAATCCATCCATCTACGAATCCATGGCTTTTTTACTTGACCAAAGAACAGTGTTGCCAACCACTTAGGGCCTGATGTCGCCCTTTTTTACATCTTAAGTAGCCTAATGTAGCCGAATTTCAACTTCTGTAGCCTAAAAAAGTAGCCCAAAGCAAACGCCAAATGTTCGCTAAAATAAAATAAAACGTAGTATAAATCAATTTATTTATTCATACCTGCTTTAACCTATCGTAAAATTATGAACAAGATACAATTTCAAAAACTGAAACCAGACTACCGCAATAACTAAACGACATAAAATAAAACTAAACACAATTTTGAAAAATGTACAATAATCGTATGTAGGAGAAGTATTATCATAGGGTCATGGCAACTTCAATTTTATTCATAATATAAGTACCTATATCTATAATTGTTAATTGATATTGTAAATTTTTGGGTACCTACAGGTGTTGAAAATACAGAATGTCGGTGGGAATTCCATGTTCAAAGACTTGCTGGTATTTTTTCCCATTCATCCCGATAATGCTTCACATATTTTCCGTGTTTTCCCATGGTAATTACAGAAAAAATCCTTTGAAATTACTTTGCACATGCACACACGGGATAGTAGTTCAAAGCGAAAGTGACAAAAATAAACGAATATTCCCGGACTATTAGTTTGAACTATAGGCAGTGGAATATGGATAATTGAAGTAGTCATTAACAGGAAGGAATTCATAATCACTTCATTGCATCCTTATATCGGTTACATAATAGCTAAGACAAATTCAGGGTACTCCCCGGAAACCACCGTAACTAATCAACGAGATATCAATGACCATAATTCTTTATTAGTTTTACAGACCTTAGGGTAGCTATGATTTTTATCAAAAGCTTTCATTTTTGATTCGGCTAATTTAAATAGCTTGTCTCTGAAGTAGCCTAATAGGCGACCAGTCGCCTTTCAGATTTTTTCATCGCCGATTCTCATTCTGAGTAGCCTAAATGGTGACAAATCGCCTACGTTGGCCACACTGCCCAAGAAAAGAAAAGTAATACTTAACGTAGAGAGAGAGAGAGAAGAGATTAGAGATACCATACCATGGACTTAGTATACGAAATGAAAGATCCAGACCCATGGATGTAAAACAGACCACAGACAGAACAAGAGCAAAAAGCTGCTTGAATTTGAATTTACCCATGGACTTAGTTTACAAAAGGATTGAGAGCTGGCAGCTGAAAAACGAGCCGAGCAAGATATGAACTATAAAGTTAGTGTGTCTACTTCTAATACGGTGACCATAAAATAAAGTCATGTCCAGGGGATCGATTTTTGAAAGTCAGCGAGTGAGTAGAAGTCAGCAAAATGACTATTAGTCACCGATTTCCAAAAGTTCGTATTTTTGTAAATCACCGCTGACTAAAATTGTCATACTATGATATCAATACGAGTGGCTCTACCCACTCGATTTGAAATCACTCCGTGACTGTTATGGCACTGACATTTATGAATAGTATTTACTCAATTTTACACTTTATCTTTGTGGCTCTCCTATTCCACCCACACATAATTATTATCTATGGTCCGAACGTAGTACACTGTTTTTTCTGTGGTGAGTGGAACCATGGACTTAGTATAGTGGAACAGACAAACTAATAATGGACAGATACGTCATATGTCAAAGACAACGACTGTGAAATATTTGCAAGTTGGTAGACAGGGTATGACTTTAAAAAATACGACATTTGGTAAAAAGTGATTTCAAAGTCATCGATGACGTTTTGTCATTCGTGACTTCTAGTCACTTAGTGACTTTCAAAAATCGATCCTCAGGAGACTTTTTCCATAGAAACATACGAACGTGGAGTGGAACAGACATTATTTAAATCTAATTATTTATCACAGTTATTTATGCAGCCAGATTCATACTGGAGGCTTGGTAATGAAATGAAATAAAATAATGAAATAATAATTTATTGCATTTTTTTTTTTTTTTACAAGAGGATGAAAATATATATATATATAAGATTATTTAATCTTAGGACCAGCATATTTCGCCATATTTGGTAAGTGATCAGTATCACGAATCGATAACACTTTTTGTTAATTTCGTAAATAAATGTTGACCTCCCCTAATAGATGATTCGGGACTGGGCTTGCGTTTGTAGGAAACACGTTTTTTTTCTAATATCACAGAAAGTGTTATCGAACCTTGTTACTGATTACTTACCGAGTGTTCAGTGTCGGCAAACGGCGTGACTCGTGACGCAGCCATGCCGTGATGTTTCTCGTCTGCCAGGCGTCCCGCGACGGCCAACTTTTAGATTTGTAGTACCTCCCTACTTTGTAAATGTATGGAGCGTGTACTGAATAGGAAGCTCCTTGCATACCTCGAAGGTAACGACCTCCTCAGTGATCGCCAATACGGATTTCGCCGAAACCGGTCTACTGGGGACCTTCTTGTGTATGCCACGCACATTTGGAGTGAGGCCATCGAGAAATACGGTGAAGCACTAGCTGTTTCATTAGACGTCTCGAAGGCCTTTGATAGGGTTTGGCACGCTAGCCTAATTGGCAAGCTTCCTGCCTACGGCCTGCCAGTTCAACTCTGCTCCTGGCTCGCAGACTTTCTGAGGGAAAGATCCATTCGAGTAGTTATTGACGGCTGCTCGTCGGATCAATTGGCAATTAACGCCGGGGTACCTCAGGGGTCAGTGCTATCTGCCACACTGTTTCTGTTGCACATTAACGATCTGCTAATGCCCGGTATCATTGGGTATGCAGACGACAGCACAGTTGTGGAGAGATATGTTTCTACTGCGCGAGCTAGGCAGAATGAAATTCAGGGGTTAAGAGATGAGATGCTGCAGCGTCTGAATTTGACTCTCAAGGCTGTATCCAACTGGGGTGATGCCAATCTAGTCAAGTTCAATGCCTCTAAAACGCAAGCTTGTCTCTTCTCGGCGAAAAAAAGTCCGTTTCTCCAAGTTCCTGTATTCCGTGATGTACCTGTAGCTATAGGAGATCACCTCGAGCTCTTAGGTGTTTCGCTCACGCCTACTCTCAACTTTGGCTCTTACATCGAGTCTAAGGCAAAAACAGCTGCCATGAAGCTAGGCATCCTGAATAAGGTAAAGCGTTACTTCACACCAGGACAGCTTCTTAGTTTATATAAAGCACAAGTCCGGGCTGGTATGGAGTACTGCTGCCATGTTTGGGATGGTTCGGCCAAATACCAGGGGGGTTAGTACGAGAATTTGTCAGTATTCGAAACTATATGAAGTTTCGTTTCCTTCCATACATTTACTAGCAGCGCCCCTAGCGGAAACGAGGAGTAAACTAAGGACGCTGTCAGAAAATGTATTGAAGGAAACGAAACTTCATATAGTTTCGAATACTGACAAATTCTCGTACTAAGGGTACTGCTTACTGCCTTGGACTCGATCGAACGTAGAGCTTTCAGGCTCATAGGTGTGCAACATATGGCGGAGACTAAGATCCAGAGTCTCGAGCACCGCCGTAAGGTTGCATGCCTTTCAATCTTCTATAGGTTACATTTTGGGGAAAGCTCCCAGGAACTGCACGATCTGATCCCACCATCTCCTTTTCATCATAGGACGAGCAGGCGTACGGCTCAGTACCATCCTTACCTCTTTGGTATACCTTCTATTCGCACAAAACGTTTCGGTTCTACCTTTATAATGCGAACTGCTAAGGAGTGGAACACACTGCCGTCGTCTGTCTTTCCTGAAAACTATAATCTGGGTCTCTTCAAGTCAAGAGTGAATAGGTGCCTTCTAGACCTTTGTGCTCCATCTTCGGCCACATCGTCACTTACCAACAGGTGAGATCGTGGTCAAACAAAGGTCTATTAATGTTAAAAAAAAAAAAAAAAAAAAAAAAAACATGACCTCTTAGTTTTTACCTATACAATGGTCATGGTCACCCTTGCTATCATAAAGCTATCATTTCAGGTGTTAGAAAGGGACAAACTGCCTCTATTCTAACTTCATCTTCTTCTTCATCTTCTGACGCTACCTTCAATTTACATTATGGACATTTGCATTTTCGGTTATAAAAATAATAACCATTTCACTAAAATAAACGAAACACATAACAGAAACACTCGTCACAAAGACAGACTTTTTCTGCCATATTCTAGAATAAGTATGCCAAACAAAAGTCCTTATTATATGGCAGTAATTTTTTTTAACAAGCTACCAATTAATATAAAAAATTAAACTAAAATAAGGTTGTTTATCGGAAAGCTAAAAACATTCCTTATTCAAAGGTGTTTCTATACTGTTGACGAATATTTAATAGAATAAAAATGACCATTTGCCAACTTTAGCTACCTAAATTACCTTTTATACCTATTCTTAAATTTCCAAATTGATGATTATTAGGTAACTCTGTAATGTTAGTAACTTTGGATGTTTTTTTTTTGTTGTTGTATTAGTTAACATTTTACAAAGGTAAACTAGATATACTTAGTAAACTAAGTAGCAGTTTACGCCCTCGAAAAATTTGCGATGCCTGCAGAGGGCAAATAAGTCTTAAGTGCTCACTATTTTATAAGACCAAATTGTAACACTTATTTATGCAAATAAATATCTTGTATCTTGTATCTTGTACCATCTCTCTTGGCTCGTTTTTCCTCTATCTATGACGGTAATCTAAATTGAGTCTTAAGTTCTTAACCTAATGAAATAAGGTCTTGTTTCGGTATTATAATTTTTTAGAGCGCTCAGTCCTTTTGTATACTAAGTCCATGGATTTACCTATAACTTCATGACCAAGAGTGTACTACGACCACAACTGAGACTATTCTGTCTCTGATGTGATGGCTGCCGTCATTTTACAACCATGTAAAGCGCAACCATAGAATGCACAGCCTTGGAATTGATGTACATCCATGGTCACCAATTCCAAGGCTGCGCTTGTCGGGTTGCACTTTCCTGGCAATGTAAAATAATGAACAAAGCTGCCCAATGAGGGCTTTTCATTTTCGAATAAAAAAAAAAAGTAGTTCGATTAAGCTCGATAGATGGTGCTGACTCAAATGTGGCCAAATTTAACAAATGCATTGTCTGTGCTTTTGTGTGATAGTAACAAAATACCATTAAAATATATCACTACGTTGTTGACTTTGACATTTCACTTTATTTTGTCAGTTAAGTACAGAGCTGGCGCCATCTATTTTAAGTATCATGAGAAACGGCCGTGAAAACCCCTCATTACCGGTCTGTACATTTCTTGGTTGTGTTTTCCATGGCTGTACAATCCCAATAAATGCTGATAATGCCCAACCATGTGATGTACAACCTGAGAATTAAATGTCTAGGATACGTCAAACATAACCTGTGCTTCGATTACTCTCACTGTTTTCGAGCTTTTACATGATGACACAATGGAAAGCGTAGAATGATAATGTCAGTGTCGAGTAGGTTATGTTTAAAATGAGTGGCAGATCCAGCAGGAAGTACCCTGACTCCACCAGTGGCCCTAGTCGGAGTTTTGCAAACACCATCGTAACGATTAACGTAACGACGATCGTACGTGTATAACATAATAACTAGCTATTAGTCTGTGCCAAAAACGTCACAGATTAATGGCTAGTTACTACGCAATACACATACGCTCGTCGTTACGATCATCGTTACGATGGAGTGTGTAAACTCGGACTTGCTCCTCTGGTCTTGTCCATCTAGCCCCTAGAGTGTAAATAAAAACGCAGAGCCAGTAGCTCGCGTGGGAGGTCCCGAGTGTCGCTTCACCCACTCCACCTTCACTACACTACAGAGATCGGTTTCGATCGGTTACTGGCGAGAGCCCATCACGGAAAAAAACTTATTAAAAGTGGTGTGGTTGCATTGAAATGTCAGGATGTACAATATCATAACGTGTAGTTTCATCTAAACGAAGCATAGGCTTTCGAACAATCAAAAGTAATGCACATTAATTCCATGGTTGTGTGGCTGTACAAACCCGACACGTGCGTGGAATGCATAATAAGATGAGAGTCAGAGTTTTCACCTCAACTTATAGCTATAACTAATGTATTTCTAACATAGTTTTTAAGAATAATACTAAGAAATAATGGACCTAATAATGTCTGATTTAATAAATGAATTATATTATATTATATTATAATCATGGAATGAATGTAAAATTGACAACACTGGTTGGCCAGAAATTTCCAGGTTGCGCATTACCAGGTTGTGTAATATCAGGCTGTGCAATCTTAGGACGATCAGGAATGCACAACCATGGATTTCGTGTCCATTTGTACATAAATTTACCGGGCTGTGCAACCAGGCTGCGTTTTCCATGGTCGTGAAATCCCAGCTGTTCATTCCTTGGTTGTAAGTACTTACATATCCGGTGCCCCTACCAGAGGGGCAAGTCCAAGTTTACACACACCATCGTAATGATGATCGTAACGACGAGCGTACGTGTATTGCGGAGTAACTAGCCATTAATCTATGACGTTTTTGGCACAGATTAATTGCTAGTTATTATGTTATACACGTACGATCGGCGTTACGTTATTCTTCTTCTTTTTTTGGCGTGTTCAGCGGACCGGTAGTGGTGCCACAAGGGCGTTACGTTCATCGTTACGATGGTGTTTGCAAAACTCCGACTAGGGCCTCAGATGGCACCTGCCATGGAGTATTTATTTTTAAATGGTTGGCAAGGCACACAGGGGAACGAGCTGTAGTTATATTCTTTGCTCCAACCCCATTGTTGTATTCAAAGAAAATGTTTACTCTCTCGAGAAGAAGCCCATCTGTCTCATGAAGTTATAGGATTTACCTATATCTGTCTGCCTCATTCTAGGAAGATGTAGTGCCTCATTCATACTTTGATAAAGTTTGCGCTACGTTTACGGCCAAATTTTGATGGTAACTCGGTCCCTTTTTACCCGACTGCCCGAAGGAGAGTTATGTTTCTTAATGACAGCCTAATTACTATTGGAGGTATAAATTAAATTTCAATGATCTTACATGTAATTTTTCTGTATATTTGGAACAGCAAAAATAAATTACTTACAATAAAAGTTTTAAAAAAATACATTGGGTCAATGTTATCACGTTTGGTACAATGTTAACAAGATGAGTCACTCAGTCACTAGTGGCCTACCTACCCAATTTCCACTGCCTACCAAGTAGGTACCTACCAACCCAACTACCTACTACAGGTAGACGAACATATTCTCCCCGGCTCTTTCGGATGATATGAATTCGTTCGATGTTGCGTGCAACACTGTTGTGACAAGTTCGATCCAGTTTCCGTTATCTAACATTGTTTTCCTTTTCCATTTGATAAGCGTCGCCTAAGGGTTAATGATTGTAGGAATCTGTGAATGAATTATTATTATAGTTGATAGGTCAGAGCGCGAGCCCTTTAATGACGTCATCTTGTCACCCGCCAGCTGCGACCGCGCGCGCGTCTTATCTCTGTGGGATGAAAGCCGATTACTGCGTAGTTAGGTACTTATTTCATATCTACAGTAATAATTTCTTAGAACTTGAAAACTTATTGCGCAGTTATCAGTGGGCTTCATATAGATGTGGATAATTTTGACTGACTAGCTTCTAGGTAGGTATAACAACCAGGTAGGTGTTTTTTTTTTACTATACGGTTATGGGTAGGTGCCTACAAATATAAGGATAACAAAAACAAAGAAAAAAAACGCGCAAGTGCGTGTCGGACTCGCGCACGAAGGGTTCCGTACCATTATATATAACAAGTAATTAATTTTGTAATAATTTAAAAAACCCTCAACGCAATGAAACGGCAGGACCGATTTTGATCAAACATAGCTAAGAACACTCCCGATTAATTCACCTTTCAAACAAAAAAACTAAAACAAAATCGTTTCATGCGTTCGGGAGCTACGATGCCACAGACAGACACACAAACAGACACACACATACACACACACACACACACACACACACACACACACACACACACACACACACAACCACACACACAGACAGGTCAAACTTATAACACCCCGTCGTTTTCGCGTTGGGGGTTAAAAACGTCAAATCACAAAATCACGTTTGTTGTACGCCCCCTTAAATATTTATTTTATTCCGATTTTTAGTATTTTTGTTATAGCGGCAAAATAAATACATAGTCCCTTCTAGACCTTTGTGCTCCATCTTCGGCCACATCGTCACCAACAGGTGAGATCGTGGCCAAACAAAGGGCTATCAATGTTAAAAAATAAAATAAAAAAAAGATCAAGTGGGGTGTGTGCGTGTGTGTGTGTGTGGTGAGATGTCAGCTGTTCGCCATGCGTGTGAACAGCTTGCTTGGACCGCCGGGCCCCGCGCCGCGCCCGCTCCGAGCTGCGCGCCGCGCGTGTAAACGCGGTATTAGGGTGTCATAATTTTAGGGTTCCTTACCTTAAAAGGTACCAACCAGAACCATTACTAATAGGATAATTTTGTTGTCTGCCTGTCTATCTGTCAAGACCTTTTTACGCACGAACGGCTAAAGGTAGCAACTTGAAATGTTGACCAAATTACCAAGTAGGTATATAGTTGCTTAAAAAATTAAAGCTTTCTTACTTTGCATTACAAAGATATGGCAATAGATATCTAGTTTTTTTTATGGAAATAGCAAAAAAATACCTTTGCCCTTACAATTCTGAAATTTGAAATGCTAGGAGGTTTTGTGACACAAATAAAGAGAGAGTCTAAAATTGTCAACTTTTTTACGCCTAAAATGGTTTAGTGAAGTTTGTAGGAAAAAGTGGTTGTAACTTGAAAAGGGTTCTAACGACTTCGAAATAATTTACGGAATAATGTGTCTGAATACCTACTTCTTCTTTTTCTTCATATAATGGCTTCTGAGGAGTGATCCATACAATTTCGCCAATGTCAAGTACCTACCTCTATTAGTTATGTTTATAGGTTGTGTCGATGATTGATTGTACTATTCAATTATTGATGTCAAAGTACAAAGTTGACGTCAGACAAAATTATTCGCGACTGTCAAATAATATGCACTTATTCGCTATTCGACGAATAATGAAAGTTACGAATAATGTCGAATATCGAATAATGGCTGCTAACCGCGGCATCTTTATTCTTGACTTGATTTGAAGGTTCCGAGGAATGGTTCCGTTGGTATATGGCATGTATGTACTATTTGAGGTAGGTACCTACCTACCTACCTAATAGAATGACCACCCAAATGACGTATTGTTTGACCTACTTTACACGCACCCAACGCAATAGAGGCAACTCAAGCAACTTGTAAATAAGACAATCACTAAGGAATTTGTATCAATAAATATATTGAATAATGATAGTCATTCATCTCTATCAAGTTCATTATGCAATTGTACTTAAGTACGTACTTAATTCATTTGCAAAATATGGAACGTAATTCAAGGCCAAGGTTACGTTGAATGACGCAGACAATTCAAAAACTTATTAGCAGAGAACAAGGTTCATAACGGCTTGGTAATCAAATTAGAAATATGAATTATGCATGGACTGTGGATATTGTGTTAGTACTACCTATGCATAATATGATATTCTGTGATGTTGTTTCTCGTGTGTGTCCCTCTATCCCAACATTTTCATTTGTAGGGAGGAGTAAGGGACTTGCGTGACTTAGGGATACGTAGACAGACCCTCTATGCAGGGATAGGATAGGATACCTACCCTCGTGTTCCCACTTTTTACGGTTCTGTACCTGCCCCCTATGTGGTGTCGATAAAAAGGTCTTGCATTATTTAACGACACCATTTTTTTTACTAGCCCTTTCAATCAGGGTGATACTGATGTATCAAAGTGCCCCGCCTATACCCTGGTTCAGAATTCGAGATATTTTTTGAAAACAAAGGGCATCAAAAATAGGTACTCTATGGTAGTTTATTAAATTAGGCCAATAAACAGGCTAGGCATGTTATTCTAACTCAGATCTGATAAACTATAAAGTAATCAATATTTTGTTGTATATATTTTTGAGTTATTTCGGCTATTAACAAAGTTATCAAGCAAAAATATATTTGTTAGTAGAAAATATTTCATGTTACTTGGAACACTGCAGATATTCTAAACAATGGACCTTGTTTTGAAAGCCGGTCCCATTTTGTTAATATCATTAGTTTCTCCTCATTCGCCGAATACGAATGTGCTTTTCGCACAGTTTTACAATGGAATGGTCATACTGTATCATAGGCAAGAGTTATATATAACATGTTGCCGTTTACACATTGACTCGTCAGATAAACTTAACATAGTGGGGTTGTGTTTATTTGCCGCAAATTGAAGGTACATACTGCGTGAACCCTCTGGCGGATATTAACAAAAATTTAATACAATTGGTAAGACGTAGGAGAAGCCGCGGGTCACTACTTGTGAAACATGATCCACGCAAAAATATGTTTTTACCTCTGGCTTGTCCCTTTAACAGTGACTTTTGTTTGTTTACAAAAAATATCTCGAATTCTGAACCAGGGTATAAGTGGTTTGCAGAACCATTCGTCTATACATAGTAGGTATATACCTACATCACGTAATACATGCACGTCATCATTTCAATTTTCGATAACGTTATCGTATCGCACAGTGGGAAAGTAAGTACATATTTCATATATTAACGTAGGCTGTAACCTATTAATTGTAACTATTAACCATTAACGTAACCTACTACCTACGCGAAGTTATCATTTCGACGGGGTTCGATATGAAACGCGTGCGCTTCATTTCATATAAATTCCTACTTAGGTATCTACTTACCTACATCCAATAAATTCTATGCTTACACCCATTTTAACTTCTTTCTTTTTAATAACGTTTTCAAGGAATAGGTAGGTAATAAAAAGCAGTCCCATTTAACTTTGAAATAATTGCTTGCTTGCATGCATGCATTACCATGTAAACTTCCACCGAAAATAGGTTGGAACGAGATCTAGTAAGTAGTTTTTTTAACACACTATTATTAAAACAACGATCAAAGGTACAACGAACTACAAGAACTTTTATGTAATGTTAATTGCTGCTACGGAACCCTTCATGGGCGAGTCCGACTCGCACTTGGCCGCTTTTTTCGTATGGTAAGGTTCGGTGTTTCCATCTATGGATTCCCAAATTCCACTTTGATGGGGTCCATACCATACCTCAAAAGGTACCAAATGGATCAATTTCTTCTATAGATCTTCTATAGGTTACATTTCGGGGAATGCTCCCAGGAACTTCAGGATCTAATCCCACCATCTCCTTTTCATCATATATAGGACGAGCAGGCGCACGGCTCGGTAGGTATCACCCTTACCTCATTAGTATACCCTCTAGGTATTCATACTAAACGTTTCAGTTCTACGTTTATAATGAGAACTGCTTATAAGGAGTGGAATACACTACCGTCGTCTTTCTTTCCTGAAAACTATAATCTGGGTCTCTTCAAGGCTAGAGTGAATAGGTGCCTTCTAGACCTTTGTGCTCCATCTTCGGCCACATCGTCACTTACCAACAGGTGAGATCGTGGTCAAACAAAGGTCTATCGTGGGTCCGAAATGTTAAAAAAAAAACACTCGTGTCTGTCTGATTTAGGCCCGTAATATCAATTGTCAGTTTAAACCATTTCTGTCCATTGATATAAATAAGTAGTTTAAACCACAGATAAAATAATACTATACTAGTATTTAAACCTCTGAAGAAGAACCATCCATGATTAGAATTAATTATTAGAACTAAGAATTGCTATTGATAATAGCGTGGTGAATCTTTAATTAGGTACCTACCTATCTACCTACCTACCTAAGTAGGTACCTATCTAGATGCATGAATAATCATGGCAAAACCATAACCATAATTTGACGACCTCTGTGGCGCGGCGGGCAAAGATTCGCCTGCGACGCAGGAGGCTGCGGGTTCGATTCCCGCCTCGGAACAAATATTTGTGCCATCTGCAGATATTTGTTCAGGGTGTTCTGGGTATTTTCTATGTATAATAAAAAAATATCTATCTATGTAATGTAGGTATATCAGTTATATAGATAACTGATATAAGCAGAGGCTTGTTTTATGGGTACTTATGGGTACTAGTACCCATAAAACAAGCTCTGCTTAGCTTGTGGCTAGATAATGTTGTGTGAACTGTCCAGCATTATTTATTTATTTATTATTATTTATTTATTATTTATAAGAACACGAGTACCTATACGCCTATACCTACGTAATTACTTAGGTACCAGTGAAAGCAGATGAAACATTCGTTCACTGGTGCGTGCCTACAGGTCACAGAACCTGTTTGACATTTTGGTAAAGTTCTAGAAATAGTTGGCTAGGTACTTATCAACTAGAAGCATAGACTACCTACCTAACTAGAAGTCTAGAATTGGTTCACGTGTGACGATCACAGACTGCAGGGCGCGTCGAGGCACCTGCGGCTTGCGGTCGTGCCAAGGCTTGCCAACCGCACTAGTCTACTTCGAGATAGGTACCACAAGTAGGTAGGTACCATACCAACCACCATCGGGACTCGGGACCCACTGTGTGAATGAGATCTTCAAATTGTATCTCGCAGCATCTCTAGAGTTAATGCGTTTACTCATTCCTTTCAATTCTACTAGGTATATTGTATTTGTTTTTATATATTTACCACGATTATCATGTTTTTATTATTTTATTGTATTTTTAAAGTTACTTCACTTCCCCTCACGTTCTTTACAATCCTGAGCGATAAGGCCGCCCATTGTAGCACCGTGAACTAGTTTGTAAGATAATATATAAGTACCTACCTATGTTGTTATTTTATTATTTTAAGGTGAGTACAATAAAGAGTTATCTATCTATGTATCTGTTCTAGACAAGCATGACATTCTCGAGCACATCTTCATCAGGACATAAAACATCTATTATTTCTATATAATAATATGTATATATGTATATATTTAGAATGTGCTCATGACCTTTCTTTTGATACCAAAAATGATATGATTATGTTTTTTTTGGAAAACATTTTGTATTTTTATAATTTTGTAAATACCCTTTGTCACTATAAAGTCGAATCTAGCGACATATCATTCATCACAATCGGTTCAGCCGTTTAGTAGTTAGGATGGAACATAGAGACGGACATACAAACAGATCAAACACATAACCTTCCTTTTTTTAACCGACTTCAAAAAAGGAGGAGGCTCTCAATTCATCGGAATCTTTTTTTTTTTTTTTTTTTTATGTGTATTCCCCGATTACTAGAAGACGCCTGGATCGATTTAGAAATTTTGTTTTTGTTTGAAAGGGTGGTTCCATGGTCATTAGATCATTAGATCCATAGTCAGGATCTGATGATGAGATCCTGGAGAAAAAGAAGGAACTCTTCAAATTTTATAGGCACAATTGAAGCGATTTGTTTTTTTTATAGTGACTCGTTATTGAAAGCTTTGAAGCCAGTTGTTTTTTTAAAGAAGTGTTTTGATGTTTTGTTGTTTTTTTAATTTTGTTCGGACAGAGTAACACACACCCAACATAACCCCCCCAACAGTCACATACATATTAGTCCTGATCCCACACTAGGACTCCCCGTGTCGTGGGTATCAGGAACTATCAGATGTCAATAGGCGACGGTAACCGCTTACCATCAGGCGGGCCCAATGCCAGTTTGTCGAGCCATAACATAGAAAAAAAACCAGACCTGGAATAAATATAATGCAGATCATACAAACAATTGTTCCGCAGCGGGAATCGAACCCGCAACCTCTCGCATCTCAGTCGGCTACTTGCCCGTCGCGCTATAGAGGAATAGGTTACTATTACGTTTATGATACCCTCTACAGGTGATTGGTTCCCTTCGCGACATCTCAGACCCATGAAAATGGCCTTCTCATCACCATCGTCACCCATAATAACCACGTCGACCTCCGTGGCGCGGCGGCCGAGTAGCCGGCTGAGATGCGAGAGGTTGTGGGTACGATTCACGCAACGGGACCAATATTTGTAAAATCTGCAATTATTTGTTCCGGGTCTGTACCTATTTACTTATATTCCTTATTCCGTAAACACATGGATAATTTTGAAACGTCATGCTAGTGTCTATTTAGTGCCCAGTACAAATAGTGACCGGGGCGTTCAGTTTTAGATTGGTTATCTCTCCACATAAAACCCGTTTTAGGTCCCTCCTTATAGATAAAATATTGACTTGTTGCATACACACTTGAACCCGGGAAGAGATGAGGTACTGTACTTATAGATTTTTGCCGCTCAGAAGTAACTGACATAAGCGACAAATGATAAAACATAGTTTTGCTCTAATAAGCAATCCTTTGCTAACTGCGAAGTACCTACTTTGATTACCTACTGAGCAGTATAAAAATTAACCGTCAATATTTTCTCCATAGGGTAAATACGCTAAATCAGGGGTCACCGATTAGTTTCGCTCGGGGTCCGTTTAAAGAAATGAAATGACCATGGAGGTCCGCACAGATTTAATAGAAAAATATTGATTAAAAACATGTAATTACGGCAATAAAAAGGTACTTTTTTACAAATCAATGATGAGAAAAATGACATTTCTTGTTGCGGACTATCTGTCTGAAATTTGGAGTCAAATTGGTGCAAGCTATTGACATTAAATCCTGGAGGTGTTCATCAGTAAGTCTAGATCTAAATTTATTCTTAATGAAGTTCATCTTCGAGAATGCTGCTTCACAAACATATGTTGACCCAAACATGGTAAGGAGTTTCAGTGCTTTTTTTTGTAGTTCGGGGTATTTATTACCACTTACAAATAAGCGCGCAAATTTTAGGACCGCACGAGATGGGTCGGCGGTCCGCATGCGGACCGCGGTCCGCCATTCGGTGACCCCTGCGCTAAATGTAGCCCCCCTAAAGGTTTTTTCGACTTTGAGCCTATGTAACTTTGGTAATTTCGACGTATAGATTATTTCATATATTTTTTTCGAAAGGTTATTAAATCGTCTATTCAAAAACAACATCAAATCTTACGCAGCTGTATGCTCAACAACACAGTAAATGTTTAAATTCAGGAAGGGTGAAAAACCCTAAAGTCGGCCGTTTTCACCCTAACCTTGACCGCATATTTTCCTAATGTCGGCCGGGTACAGTATGCTCTAAAAAGTAAAACAGAACTATTGTACCAATTATAAGATATTTATTTTTCCAGCAAAATAAACTGTCTTAGCTAAAATACTAATGGTAATCTTTTAACAATTAAGATATTCAACTATTCATAACGAAACAAAAAATAAAAACCATGATAAATCTTAGAGAATTGGCGTTGATAAAATATAAAAATCCAATTTTTTTATTTTTTTTATGAGTTTTTTATTTATTCCTATATCAGTGAAAACCAATGTATTTTTTTTATAATATTTCATAAGTCTTTCAAAAATGATATGACAGAATATAAAATTTTATATTATTAACTAAACATCATTTTTGTATCACCCTGTCTTTAGACTGACCAGCCGGTTGTGCCGGCCGACTTTAGATTATTCGTTATCCCTAAAGTCGGCCCCAAATCAGAAAGGTAAATATCTTGGAAATTAGAGTATTTACACCCGGCCGGTTTTTGGTTTTTATATTCAGCAGCAGCTAATGATAGAATTAGCAGTGAAAAATCGACTCTATTAACCCGCCCGGGGAGATGGGCCTCGTCAGCATTGGTCTGCAGCCTGTCTAGGAGAAGGAAAACTCCGAAATCAAACCACCACTCAGGGAGCATACCCGAAAAAAAAACCCCGATCCAAGGTGTAAACCGACCCGTGCCGAGGGATTCGTAGCCAGAGGGCAGTCTGGTTGTTAACGGAGGGTGCCTGTGTTGGCGGTCACAGGGCACAGCGGAGATCTGCCTTACCCCCGTAAAGGGCTCTGCGGGGGTGGACCTTTTGATCCCTTCTACTCGTGGGAACGCAATGGAGATATATAATTATAATAATCATCCGCATGGCGGCGACGCGGTCCGCCACCCGTCACGTCTCGTTTCCCGCGGGGGCGAAAAGTGGTCTACGGAGAGCCGTTTCGCTACGTTGAATGTTGGAGGAGGAATGGAAGAAAAGTTGAATGAGGTGTGTCAGATGATGGATGAAAGAAAGATTGATGTTCTATGTGTAAACGAGACGAAGCGGAAAGGCTGCACCAAGGACACCACCAAGCACGGACCCTACACGGCATATTGGTCTGGAGTACCTAGTACCGCCAGAGCTTGCCAGGGAGTTGGTGTTATACTTTCCGCGCGAATGGCTGAGTGTGTGAATGAGTTTGAATGTGTAAATGCGAGATTGCTTTGGTTAAGAATGAAAGTCGGCCTCACTCGTATCTTTGTCGTAGGGGTATATGCTCCTGTTGACAACGGTACAGGTGGGTCTCAGCGTGCACAGGGAGAAAGAGAAAAGTTTTGGGAGAGTTTGAGAGATGTTCTGAGAATATGCAAGGATAGTGAAAGGTTAATAATGTTAGGTGATTTTAATGGTTGGGTGGGGGTAAAGCGGGATGGATTTGATAGTGTTCTAGGAATGTTTAGTAAGGAAAGGGTAAATGAGAATGGTAAAAGTTTGCTTGAGTTATATTTGGAATGGAACCTTTGTGTGACAAACACCATGTTTAACCACAAAAGGATCCATATGTATACGCGAGAGGCGAAGAATGTGAGAAAAAGTATGATTGATATTGTTATAGTGGATGAAAGAATCAGAAAGAAAGTTTTAGACACTAGGGTGTACCGTGGGACCAGCATTCATACAGACCACTTCCTGGTAATGAGCCGAATAAGTGGTCTGTTTCAATGATGGCGACATCGGGTGCGTGAGCCTACAAGTGTTTTAGAAAGAATAAAAGTAGAAAACTTGCAAGAGGAAGAAGTGATAGATGAGTATAAAAATAAGTTGATTGAAAGGTTTGATAGGTTCGATGACATTTCTGAGATTGAAGAATTGTGGAAGTCATTTAAAGAAGAAGTAGTGAGAGTTGCTATTGAAGTATGTGGGGTGATTAAGAGGAGGAAAGGAAAAAAGGTGAAGAATGTGTGGTGGGATAAAGATGTACAGAAGGTAGTAAGTGAGAAGAAGAAAGCGTGGATGGATTGGCTAGCTGTCAGAGCTAACGAAAGAATGCAGAAGGCAACGAATGCGGATGTAGATGAAGCTAAGAAAGAGTTTAAGAGACTGAAAGGCAGAGTGAAAGAATTGGTTAAAAGAAAGAAGAATGCGCAGGAAGATGAGTTTGATAAAAGGTTATCTGAAGATTTTCGGACGAACATAAAGTTTTTCTGGAAATATGTTCGTTCAGTTAGAGGTAAAACTCAAGGCTCTGAGCTGAACTCGATCAGAGATCAGAATGGAAGTATAATGAAAGGAGAAGAATTCGTATTAAGTAGATGGAAAGAGTATTTTGAAAGTTTGTTTGAAAGAGAGGATCGACAGGCACCTAACTCAGTTATGAAAGTAAGCGATAACCATAATGAAAGTAGTATAAGCATGGATGAAATCGTGAAAGCATTGCGAAGTATGAAATCAGGAAAGTCTGCAGGCTATGATAGGATAACAGTTGAGATGCTGAAGGCTGGACATGGTATCGTAGCGAGTCAGCTGTACCGCCTTTTCAATTTGTGCTGGAACACCGGTCAAGTACCAAGGGATTGGAGCAAAGCTGTCATCGTACCTCTTTACAAGGGAAAAGGTACACAGCAAGACTGTAAGAACTACAGAGGTATTAGCCTACTCAGCATCGTCGGCAAACTGTATGCAAAGGTGTTGATTGAAAGAGTTGTGAAAGAAACCGATGAGAAAATATGGGACGTACAAGCGGGATTTCGAAAGGGTATGGGATGTACGGATCAGGTCTTTTCCTTTCGATGCATTACCGATTTTTTTTTGGCTAAGGGTCGAAAAGTCTATTGCGCTTTCGTGGATTTGGAAAAGGCGTACGATAAAGTGATGAGGAATGAACTATGGTCGGTACTGTCGATGTATGGGGTAGACAGGAACCTCATTCGAGCTCTGAAATCTCTCTACGAGGATTCCAGTGCTTGCGTAAGAATACACGGGTCATACACTGAATGGTTTAGCATCGAAAAGGGTGTTGACAGGGATGTGTAGCGTCACCGTGGCTGTTTAACCTATTCTTGGACAGTTGTTTGCGAGATTTGAAAGATAGTGAATGTGGGTTAAGAATGAATGCGTTACTCTTCAAATGGCTTCTCTACGCCGACGACCAAGTACTACTTGCGCCGTCCGCGGATGAGTTACAAGAGATGGTAACAATTGCGCATGAATGTTTTGAGAGGAAAGGAATGAAAGTAAACGTAAGTAAGACGAAAGTAATGGTTTTTGAAAGAGATGAACTAATGACGAAATGTGATGTTTTGATTGGTGGAGAAAGAGTGGAACAAGTAAAAAAGTTTTTATATTTGGGAACTTTGTTCACAAGAGACGGCAAGCATGAAGATGATATTGAAAGGAGAGTAAATGCTGGAAACCAAGTGAAAGGGGCACTTCACGCCTTTATGAGCAGTCGGAATGTGTCCAAGAAGGCACGACTGGCCGTGCATAGAGGGGTGTTGGTACCGACACTAATGTATGGTAGCGAAAGTTGGGTATGGCTGAAGAAACATGAAAGTAGAATAAATGCAGTGGAGATGAGAGGTTTGAGAAGTATGTGTGGTGTGAATTTGAGAGATAGAATAAGGAATAGTGTGATAAGAGAGCGTTGTGAAATTAAAGAAGACGTAGTGACTAGGATTGAGAAAGGTATGCTTAGATGGTTTGGGCATTTAGAAAGGATGGACGATAGTAGATTGACGAAACGGGTACACAAGACGAGCGTGAATGGGACAGTGGGAAGGGGAAGACCTCGGCGAACGTATTCAGACCAGATCAGAGACGTTCTGGAAAAAGGCCAGGTCAAGAGTACCCTTAACCGACGAGCATGTATGAAGAATGTGATGAGAGTGAATGAAGCAAAAGAGGTGTGTCAGGATCGTAGCAAGTGGAAATCCGTGGTCTCTGCCTACCCCTACGGGAAACAGGCGTGAGTTTATGTATGTATGTATGTATGTATGTATTAACCGTTTTATGACTAGTAAACTCCAATTGCAAAAACAACTTCATTCGCCTAAAGTCGGCCTTCGGCCGAGTATAGGAATTTTGAGAAAAATCAATCCCAAATACCGGCCCCTCTATTTTCTCCTAAACTATATAACATAAAAAAAACCTTAAAGTATCACTAATTAATTCATTAATTGTTATTTACACTTCAAAATCAAAATTATTTATTATTTACCTCCGTAACACAGTTCCCGTAAATGGCGTTGAACGTAAAAATAGTTAAGTTTGGAGATAAACGCTCCCATCTCGCACTTCATTTGCAATGACGCTTACTCCACAGAATGTATAAGACGCAACGGGTTACCATTTGTTTTCGATAGAAAAGGATAAACACAGGTCGTGATTTATGTGACAAAAATGTGAGTTTCGTTAGGATTTTGGGAATGCAAAGGAAAAATGTATAGGGGGCCGACTTTAGAGGGGGGGGGGGGGGGGGGGGGGCGGAATTAGGCATATCTACCCTACGAAGGAGGGACCTAAAAGCGGTTTTATGATTATGAGGGCAAATTTCAAAAAACAAATCTCACGAGAAAAGTTTCGCGAATAGTGTTCCTGTTTTTGATTTACCTAGGTATTTAGATTACGTCCTCAAATAATTACTTGTAATCGTACCTTTAGGTACTGTTACTGAGTGAGCAGAGAGCACGTAACGCAGCGACCCCAATCATGGGACTTGTGCCGGAGTCTACATGTTGATGCCGTCCACGGTCACATCCTACATTATTTTAAGTAGTGAATGAAACCAGCAGCCAAATAAAATAAAAGCAGGTGCTCTGCGATCTGATTTAGTGGATTATTCGATCATCTTCAGTCGTTCGTTGAACTGTCTCGCGCCTGTCGCCAAGAGTTTCTGGGTCGCAGAGACGTGCCAGACGATCTTTAGACAACGTTCAGACGACTTTGTTGTTTATTGAAAACATGTGAGGATGTTAATTACATCATTCATCTTACTACCTTACCGACCTACCTATATAGGTACGTCTTTTCGTCTCTCTTACAATGCAAAACACAGTCAATCCCTCAATCCAGATGTAGGTAACTACTACATATTGGTAGGTAGGTAGGTAGGTATTCATATTCATTTAATTAACCTTAGACCATAATACTAGGCAAGTCAAATAAAACAAATTAATAATTTAAAAAAATAAATTTACTTCAACTCTAATACTAATTAAGTAGGTAGTGAATTTTATGGATAGCAAAGGTAGGTACCTACAAAGTAGTTTTCTTTTATTATATACATAAGTAATACACAAAAAATTACAAAAGCCAGGCAATAAACTTATAAATAAATACAATTTTAACTTACCTATTAGGTACCAAATAAACCTAATATATAAAAATAAATATATAAACAAGGCTTTTATTTCTCAATATTAGTTAGGAACTTAATTTAGTTATTGAATAATAAATCCATTATTGAGTTTTGTTATCGAGAGCCTCCTGGGTATGACCTCCTCTAGGTAGGGAGGAGGCCTACCTAACCTAATACCTACAATATCCACATTATCACGCTTCGCTCGCGTTTTACTCGGATAAAAAGTAACCTATAGCTCAATCCAGGACATAATCTATCTGCATACCAAATTTCACGGAAATCGGTTCAGCCGTTTCTGCATGATTGAGTAACAAACATCCAAACATCGTAACTTTGACATTTATGATATTGGTGGGAAGTGGGGTGGCAAGGGGATATAATGCCACTTCGTAGGTACTGCTTGTAGATAATTTATTATATTGGTTTCGTTTCGTTTCGTTTCGTATGAGGTAATGCTGGCCTCTGGTGTCGGAGTTTGTCAAGCCGCCCGAGAGCCTCTGGCTTATCGACTGCTACAGCCGGGACCGACAGCTTAACGTGCCCTCCGAAGCACAGAGCGATGGAAGGGAAGTGGGATGGCAAGGGGATATAATGCCACTTCGTAATGCTTGTAGATAATTTATGATATTGGTGGGAAGTGGGATGGCAAGGGGATATAATGCCACTTCGTAGGTACTGCTTGTAGATAATTTATGATATTGGTGGGAAGTGGGATGGTAAGGGGATATAATGCCACTTCGTAGGTAGGTACTGCTTGTAGATAATTTATGATATTGGTGGGAAGTGGGATGGCAAGGGGATATAATGCCACTTCGTACTGCTTGTAGATAATTTATGATATTGGTGGGAAGTGGGATGGCAAGGGGATATAATGCCACTTCGTAGGTACTGCTTGTAGATAATTTATGATATTGGTGGGAAGTGGGATGGTAAGGGGATATAATGCCACTTCGTAGGTAGGTACTGCTTGTAGATAATTTATGATATTGGTGGGAAGTGGGATGGCAAGGGGATATAATGCCACTTCGTACTGCTTGTAGATAATTTATGATATTGGTGGGAAGTGGGATGGCAAGGGGATATAATGCCACTTCGTAGGTACTGCTTGTAGATAATTTATGATATTGGTGGGAAGTGGGATGGCAAGGGGATATAATGCCACTTCGTACTGCTTGTAGATAATTTATGATATTGGTGGGAAGTGGGATGGCAAGGGGATATAATGCCACTTCGTACTGCTTGTAGATAATTTATGATATTGGTGGTGAGTGAAAGGCAAGGGGATATATTATATAATGCCACTTCGTACTGCTTGTAGATAATCTCATATACTATAAAAGGCATTTATGATATTGGTGGGAAGTGGGATAATCGGGATGGCAAAGGGATATGCCACTTACTGCTTGTAGATAATTTATTTTTAATTTTTTCTAGAACACACTCACCTTAATTCACCTGTCTGCAGTAAGTAGGCACCTCCCTATTTCAGTCGGGCAAAACTAAAACTTCGAAGAAAGCACCAAAGTAATCCGATAAAGTAACTCGTAAAATAGGTGCGCTACTTATGTGAATGTTTTATAAGAAAAGTTAAGTTAAATGCTAAAACTTTATTTAATTTTGTAAAATACAAAGTTTATTTTTTACTTACTCTTACACCTTTGTAATCCAGTCTGCTGATGTAATGTATGACTTTTAATCTCCTCGCTCGGGAGTCTAAAATAGTCTAAATGCTCTCCCACACATTGCGTAATAAAGCGCGATATTATGTAGGTAGGTACCTAATAAGTAATAAATCTTATAAAATCAAAAATCATATCATTTTACAACTCGTTTATCTCGTATAATTTTACTGCATTTATCAATAATTCTACAAGTTTTGCGCTATAAAATGGATAATAAGTACCTACCTAGCTAGTAGGTATTATTTCAGCGTAAATTTCTAAATGTGTATTAGGTACAAGTAGGTACCTATTAGGTAATCTAGTAAATTTTCGAATGCATGGATATAACTTGTATTTATCTAGTAAGTCTGGGAATTTTCATTTTGACACCAACTCGATGGTATAGGTACTAAAGTAGGCAAAATATTAAATAAAAATACGGTTTTACATAAACTCGAAACATCAGTTTTTTTTCTTTCAGAGAAAAATGCTCCGTACTGGGCAATAGCACAGATAAAATAATACTATATTAATAGCAATAGTAAGTATATCAGTAAGAAGAATTTTTTTTTTAATATGTGGCCCGCGCTGAGTTTACTTACCTACCTTCGATCATCTGTGATCGAAGAAACTTACCTATCGCAGTAGAATAAATAGCTCATCAAAATAGAGAAAGTTCAAAGCGGCGTAGGTACAAAACAAGTGAAGCCGACAACTACGCTCATAGACACAGAATACATAATAAGGTACGTAGGTACCTAACCTAGTAAGTACTAAACGTAATAAGTAGGTACACGCATTTGCACAGACGATGCATTCAAGCTAGACTCATCACTCCTTAGTCTGTGCCAGTGTGTTACTGTAGTGTACACTTGATCGCGCATGCCCGCTAATACAAAAAGTATAGGTACTGAAAACATATCGCAATAACGCATGCAAGTGTGGGAGAGCCTTTAGCCTTTATAAAACGAAAGAAACTAGGTAGGTAGGTACCTAACTATTTACTTGAGCAAAGTAGGCTGAATTTGTGATGTGAGGCGACTGCAATCAAACTAAGAAATTATACCACTTTAGCAACCCAAAAGAACAAGTACCTACCAACCTACTCTTAAACCGACTTAAAAAAAAAGAGTGTTTTAGTGTTTGTTATCCTTCATTTAGTAATCGATATGGAATTTCTATTAGTTGTCACGATATACTTCCAGATTGGTCCCATTTTTAGCAAAATCTGGTTTTGATGATGGGATTCATGAGGAATTGAGGGAACTCCTCAAATATTATAGGCAAACGTAAGCGATTTCGGTATTTTCAGCAACAAGTCAAGCATGTGCATTCAGAAAGTGTCATTTGGTGAAGTGGAACTGAACTGACTGAACCAACAGAGACGAGAGATGGCCATTGAAACTACTCAATGATAAGTATTTCACGGGTGACTTTCCGATATCCGATTGAGTTGAAATAAGGCATACCTGTCTAGTTCCGATGACAATACAATATGATGGTGACAGCGAGCTGATCTGATGATGGAGACGGATGGTGGACAACGGAACTCCGTGATGGATAATAGTAGACTGGCCGTTTTTAGGCTCGTTGTGATTGTGAGCAGCAGGCATGATAAATTCCAAGATTCGAAGTAGGTTTTTTCTTGATAATAATTATGTGATTCTCTTTGCCCGTACTGTGAGGCTATTTTGTAACAGAAAAAGTTATGAATTCTGAATTTTGCTGAATTTAGAGTTTTATTCTTTGTAGTAGGAGTCGCACGGCTTGTGCATTTGCCATTTTCCAAAGTCACAGCAAGTCATGTTTTAGTAAAACGGTGGCCTTTTTACTAAAACTTTGGTAGACAATTTCTACCATTTGAAAAGTCACGCAATTCACTTTAATTTAATTTCACATTACAAATGGTAGTGAAATTAAATGAACGAGCTACATTGGTTAAAATGCCACCAAAATAACACAAAATAACTCAAAAAACACTAAGGAAAAAATTAAAATAAAAGTAGACGATGTCTCTTTTCCAGCTCTGAAGATCTACCGCGTGATCTCTTTCGGCCTACGTTTCCCACGATGACCAGTTTTTTGAGGTTTTCGTCTAACTATATTATAGGGAGGCGCGCCGGCGAATATTTGTGGAAATATTGTGGAATATTTCGCACAATAGACTTATAAACTGAAGATACAACTGTTTTGGTTTTGAATGACACAATTCTAGCTTTGCACCTCGTTTGATAGAAAGAAGAAAGAAAGAAAATATTATATTTGTAACTCAATCAAAAACTAAACCTAAACTAAAATAAAATATGATAGGATCCTTTAGCCATATTATGGCTGAAGTAGGAGAGTATACGGGGGTGATAAATTGTGGAAAGCCTGTCCATTGGTACGTTTCGCAGTCCACGGTATCCACAACATTCGCCTCCAGCACCACACCTGGAATGCAACAATCCTTTTCCTCTCTCTAGCTAAGATGGTCCATGTCTCCACGCCGTATAAGAATTTAGGGAAAGGCTCGGTCTAGGCGTACCTACCTATCTTCGTCTTTTATGATATGCCTCGATTTTTCCAAATGCCCCCTAAGCGAGTCACTGCGTCCCTTCCCATGTCATACGACGTCACACAACTTCCATCGAGCCGAGGTAGACTAAACTATCCACCGCCTCAATGCCCCAGGTATAATGCGCGTCATGTAAAAATAACGCTGACGGTCATACAACTTCAGGCGTTCAAGCGTTCTTTTTACATGAAGCGTACTCTACTAGAGCCTGAGAGTAGTCCAGCTTGGTCAACTATCTACAATTTTGCTTTTATTGATGGATATCCCCATGGCTTCTCTTGAAGTCCAGACGGTATAATAGCAATTCCACTTCCTCCGTCGATGTGGTCACGAAAGTTGTGTCGGCTGCGTAAACAAAAAATTTATATTCTTTTGCGTCCTAGGTAATACCGAATCCTAATCTTCCATTGTTTTGCTGATAATATACTCTCCATAGATGTTGAAGAGCAATGGTGAAATAATATTAGTTGAAAGATACCTATCATAAATTACTAATTGCGTTGTAACTTTGGGAATTAATGAAGGTGGCTGGACTGGATCAATGCCAGGTTTCTCGTTAATGCCCAAGGCGCGTCCTTTACGATCGCACCCAAACAAATCTCAATGGAGTTTACGACTCAACAAAAAACCGAACATTACGATTAACATATTTCACAAACAGCAGACTGTAAAGCTGAAGATTTAACACTTTTAAGTCTTCTGCTAGTCTACGAGTGGCCTGGGTGGCCACTGCCAGAGGTGAGTCACCCGGCCTGATTTGGTCTGGCCCAACTTTCCTAATAAAAACTATAGTCAAAATAAAGATTGGATCTTGCAGGCCTCCGTATACCCGAGAGTCGATGTCATAATAAAGATTGGATCTTGCAGGACTCCGTATACCGGAGAGTCGATGTCATAATAAAGATTGGATCTTGCAGGCCTCCGTATACCGGAGAGTCGATGTCATAATAAAGATTGGATCTTGCAGGACTCCGTATACCGGAGAGTCGATGTCATAATAAAGATTGGATCTTGCAGGCCTCCGTATACCGGAGAGTCGATGTCATAATAAAGATTGGATCTTGCAGGCCTCCGTATACCGGAGAGTCGATGTCATAATAAAGATTGGATCTTGCAGGCCTCCGTATACCGGAGAGTCGATGTCATAATAAAGATTGGATCTTGCAGGCCTCCGTATACCGGAGAGTCGATGTCATAATAAATGTCGAAAATGGTATTCTCTGCTATTGCAAATATAACAAAAAAAAAATTGTATTGTTCTAAACATGTGACCAAACCAGCCAAGTATTTTAACACCGTACTGGAGGGTGTGTCTGTCTTTAACATCGTCTTCTGATGATGACTAGCAGAATCTTCAAGTTTGAGCTCAAATAGGCATCTTGTATTTACAGAAAGAATAATACGACTAATACAAATATATATAAATAACAATATAGTGTCCGCCTGCGGCTTCGCTCGCGTTTTACCAGGATATGAAGTAGGTAGCTTGTAGCTCAATCCGGTATAATCTATAAGTGTACCAAATTTCCCGACTGATCCTTTATTGGTTCAGTTGGTTCCGTACCTTAAACCGTACCCAAACTACAAACGAAACAGTTGAAATATATCTAAAGACCGTTGCAAAAGACCCAAAGATAGTTCTGCTAATCCAAATTACTACCAGAAGGAAATTCAGCATTATGAGTTCAAAACTTGTATTAGGTACCTGCTATAATAAGTACTTAGATAATAATATATTGTTTTGATAGGAAAACTTTAAAGCGTAGATTTTTTGGAACTATTCCATAAGTTTCTGCGAACAAGTTGATACAGGAAAAAACGGGAGTTTTAATTTTAAATATTTTCCACGAATTGTGTATAATGTCACCAGACATCTTGAGTCACCGCTGTTCAACCGTTGATTAATTCATGAGCCACCCTGCCAGCCAATATTTTACTTTGGTCGAAGCTGCTAACGGGTAAATCATTTACTTGTCTGGATTAAGGGTTGGGTACCTACCTTGGTAGTTATTCATCCTTTTATACTTAAACCTTAGAGCTATTGTTGTCGAGGTGGAAATCTGCTGCCACATACTACTATTAACATTATTACAATAGGATGAGGTTTCTCGGACTCGAAGATTCACTGAAATCGCCCCGGTAAATGGGTCGTCATCCTCTGCGCATTGCGATGGGCCCCAGGATCTCCAAAGGAACGCACGGGTGCCCATCTCGCGCGGCGCTCAAAAGTGCACAAACACTCCCTCAAAATATAGCAGCCATGTGCGGCAACCAACCAAGGGTGCGTAAGATGGCGGGCAAAGCACTCACCCCGGCCACCACGCGAGCCCAGCCACATCTCTCTCTTCGCCCACGAAAACGCAACAAAATTCATGTCTTTCCGGCAGAAGCGAAAAATGACACCACGAGTGTAGTGTCATGGCCAGTCCTGGCCATAGTATTCCGAGCGTAACTCGGCAGCGGAGACACGGCTACGCCCGGATGGTAGAGAGGGCAAACTACCTTTTTCTCGTTTATTCCCACTTTACTGCCCTTCCCTGCTGTCTCATCATCCAGGCATCACAATGCCGGGGTGATAAGAGGCAGCTTCTGCCCGTTACGAGTGGCGACACGCTCGAGAATTCGAATGTGCAATGCCGCCAGTCACAAGCAAGAGTAATCCACCTCACCCATCGGGCACCTCTGTGGTAGGTAGGGCGTACCACTGTAATCAGAGGGACACGCGGAGAGTCAAAACTCATCCCGCCCTGAAATGGGGGTGGGAGGGGACCGCTCGCCAATCCACCGTCCTCCACATGTACTCTCAAGCTACACCTACAGGATAACAAGGAAAAACCTCAACGTTTTTCAGAAAAAATATATCAGTAATACCAAGACCGTTCGAAAAAAAAATACGTGAGTTGACCGGCATCCAGCCGGTCACGAGTGTGTTGGCGGAGGCCGGATACCGGAGTTAAGCCGTAGGGACCACCAAACCCGGCCGACGCGGACGGTCCAGCCAGACATACAGTCCAAGCTTTCAAAGGGCAAGTTGCGAATTTATTGCTTGCTACTCGTATACAGAATATTTTTTTTTTTTTTTTTTTTTTATACTACTGGAATGGCGGAGCAAGCAGATGGCCCACCTGATGTTAAGCGGTAACCTCTGCCTATGAACAGTGCATTACCTCATAGGTCACGTCCACCTAGGACGCGCCCTATGTGGCATTGCACTGCGCCCGCCACCCTGAGACATAAAGATGAAAAGTCTCATGTGCCTGTAATTTCACCGGCACCCTTACCCTTCAAACCGGAACACAGCAATGCGAGCACTACTGCTTTGCGGCAGAAATAGGTACGGTGGTAGTACTTCCCAGGACGAACTCTTTCACAAAAAAGCTCTACTACTACTAAAAGATATATAAAACATCGGTAAAATCTGGCTCTTGAAAGTCATGCTAGGAAATCGACAGTTTCTCAAAAGAGATAAAAATATCTCTTACCCGACGGATCCAATTCATTGTTGAGAATATATCTTTATAGGGGGGAACATGTAGGGTAAGGTACATTCAATAACATCTCTTATACCTATGGAAGCATGAATTACTTAATGAATGAAAACACACAACATTTAAATAAAACTAAATGTACCTACCTACCCAGGTAGGTACAATGGGAATCATCTTGGAGCAATCGACTATTGCCCATCTTTTTACATTTTAATTTTGTTTGGAGCATAGTTACAGCGTTTCACCGTAGAACTGTATTTTCCATTTTGTCCAGCATAATGCGATATTTACTCGCTCGTATTTATCTCGTTGATGCCAGCTCGCGTTATGTGATGCACAGTGCACTCCACCGCGCCCGATTACATTACTGGCACCTGTCACATGAATGCTCTTCTATTCTCAGAATATAAACTTACAAGGGTTCAGAGGGGGATTGTCTATTCAGAGACCATTTCTTTAACTAGGTACGTATGTAAGTTAACTTGTCTAAGTAAATTATCTTATGAAACTTGCCATGAATACTCAGGCAAATCATGGTTTTTTTGAGACAGCTTTCAATCGTCCTTTTTTCACTGTGGGTCGCAAAATCGTCGGCATATCGACAAGAACACAGCTGGTGAGCTCATCGCCGCCATAGCTTTCCCATACAATAAACTCTGTTATAGCACAGAATAAATAAGTTATAGCTTTATTCGTCTTAGATCGGTCACTCACTACACTTCGATCCAAATGACGTATGCTCGGCTAGCTTATTACGTATCTTGCAATAGCAATGCGATAGCAATGCGATAGCAAAAATTGCGCGATTATCGCATCCAAATCGCAAATTCGTATTAGGAATCGCTGATACGTAATACGAATTTGCGATTTGGATGCTATAATCGCTCAATTCTTGCTATAGCATTGCTATTGCAAGATACGTAATAAGCTAGCGGGTGTCTTCAATTTCTAGGCAAGTGTGTCAGCCATTATAATAAATTATAAAAAACTATTGTCCGCCCGCTGCTTCGCTCGCGTTTTACCGGCACATAAAGTAGCCTATAGCTCAATTCAATCCAAGTCATAATCTATTAGTACATATACATACTAGATGCCCGCTCGCGACTTCGTGTAGTCAGAAAACTTCCCTGGCGTGGCGTGCAGACAACAACATAACATCAACAACCACGCCGTGAAACTACCTCTGAAACGAAACCAAACTCAAGCTTTTCGAAATACGAAGCATTTTAATTTTATATTAAAACCCGTTTTGGACCCCTTACAAGGTGAATTTTCCAAAATCCTTTCTTATTACACCCCTACGCCCAAAACATCCTCCAAATTTCGTGTATCTAGGTCTAGCGGTTTAGGCGGTGCGTTGCAATCTTGCAAAACACAAAGTGTATACATTAAAAGCCCTTTTTGGACCACAAGGAGGGCGAATTTTCCAAATTCCTTACTAAGTACAACTTTTCACGCTAAAAGGAATAGGTACACTCTTCAAATTTCAAGTCTCTACGATGAGCGGTTTAGGCTGTGCGTTGTAAAAACTAAAGTTTTTTATATTTTTGCAAAGAAAACTTTCTCCTTCCGTTTTTCAGGAAAATTTCAGAAATAGCTGAAACTGTTTTTTTTTATTATTTGAGGAATCTCCTTGTAAAATTTTAAGGTTCTACTACTAACGGTTTCCGAAATACAGAGCATTTTTGTTTTATGTTAGAACCCCATTTAGAACCACTTAGCATACGAATTTTCAAAATTCCTTTCTTAGTACAAGCCTCCGCATCGAGACGAACACACCCTCCAAATTTCAAGTCTCTACGACCAGCGGTTTAGGCTGTGCCTCGGTCAGTCAGTCAGTTAGTCAGTCAGTCAGGACATTGCCTTTTATATATGAGTATATATATTAGATAATACTGCGAATAATTTTGTTATACCTACTTACAAAATTTCACCGAAATCGGTTCTGCCGTTTCGGTGTGATTGAGTAACAAACATCTAAGTTAACTTTGAAATTTATGATATTAGTGGGATTCTTAAAATAAATATTTCTGAATTATTAGAAATCGGAAGTTAGTTATCCGGGTTGTTTTGCATTGAAAGTTGAAACCAATGATGTCGCTGTTTTTTGCACCAATTGATGCCCAACGGGGGAGGACACACACATACACACACACACACTACCCATGCGAAGCCGGGGCGATACTAGTATAAATTAAATACAAATAGTAGGTACCTAGTTGTTATGTTATTCAGTAATATTAATGGTTGCAGGCTCGGGTCGCTCGCGCATCTCGCGCAGTGGCCGTCTTGTGGGTATATAATAAATAATAAATAAATAAATAATGCTGGACAGTTCAGACAACATTATCTAGCTCCAAGCTAAGCAGAGCTTGTGTTATGGGTACTAGATAACTGATATACTTAATACAATACATTACATAGATAGATATTTTTTATTATACATAGTAAATACCCATAATATACATACTACCTACCTATATAGCTAAAAAATAAGTAATTTAAAAACAAAAACGTTTTATTAGAATTCCAAATTCAGTTCTCATGTTATTATTAACTAGCGGCTCGTCCCGGCTTCGCACGGGTAGTTTCAGGATAAAAAACAGCCCCCCCCCCCTGCTAGCCTATGTCACTCAGGGTGAATGTAGCTTTCACATGGTGAAAGAATTTTTGAAATCGGCACAGTAGTTTTTGATTTTATTCATTACAAACATACACACACACAAAAATTCAAATCTTGCCTCTTTATAATATTTTTGTAGATGTAGATTTAAGCTTTTGTGGCTTACTGTGGAACCGCTAAATATTGCCCCGATTTGCCCCCACCGAAAATGCATGTTGTTGCCAAAAGTCTACCAAACAATTCTACCAATAACAATTTTGCCATAATTTAAAATAAAAACGCCCAAGTGCGTGTCAGGCCACGCGCATTGTAGGGTTCCGTAGTTGCCCGTCATAATATCAGAACTGAAAAGGCAATTTAGACTTCATTTAAGTAATTTTCAATGGAAATTGTACGAAATTTTCCTTATTACGTCTCCAAGTATATAAAATTTATTTTTTTATTAATCATTCAAATTGTATAGTTGCTACAGTACAAAGTTGTTCGACTATCACTCGTTACCTGTAAAGCCTACTTAGCTGCGATAGTATTTATTTTAACTTCGTTATAATAATACTACTGTTCTACTACTATTTTTTCACGCATCCAAAAACAACCGTTTAGCTGGCAGGCAGTTGGAGGAGGGGGGAAGGGGTACACGTCGATGACACTCGACTCTAACAAATATGAGCACATGCTAGGTACAATATTATATTATGTTCTATTCGACGAATCTTATCAACAAGTCCGGGTAATCCCTTAGTCGGCTTTTACATCATCCACGGGAGGAGACGGAGGGGTTTATTCTTAGGCCGGGCACACCAAAGCTTAAAATAATAAATAATAAAATGTTTGTTTCAGTAACTTAGGTCTACAATTTTACATTATTAAAATCTTCGATAAAGGAACTACCTTTTATCGAAGATTAAATTATGTAAATTGTAGTGTATTCGTTGGTATAACATTTGCCCTGGCTGCTAGCTAAATGTGCTATTACTGGAAGAAAGCGTTAGCTGAGTCAGTCGTGGGAAGCAATGGTGGCGATGAGCTCACCACTTGTCACGTCTATATCCCACAATGGTACAACCCACTATGAAAATAGACCCATTAAGGCTCTGCCTACCCCTTGGGGGAAAGAGGCGTGTGTCTATGTATGTATGTATTACTAAATTACAGCTTTCTAGTACTAAGAGTGTCTGAGCTAAGCCGCGGACAGACAGACAGACGGGCATGTCGAAGGGTTCATTGTCTTGTTGAATACGGAACCCTAACAAAGTAGGTAGGTACTGCCACAAAATAAATAATAGTAGAATCATAATGGAAGTGCATAGATGGGCAAGTACCCTTAGAGCACTGCAGGCCCCGGTACCGGAGTGCTCGATGGCAAGTATCCATAGATAGAATACCCATTACATGGTACACCCATACGCCAACGTATTTTTTGTTAGGTTGTGTGTGGCGGAAACCCCACATCGCCCTATTATTCTAAAGCTACAGCTAAGCTACTACAGCTGCTAAAGGACAATTTATCGTTATTAGGAACAAAACAAAATGCAGCGCTAAGGACACGAGTGATTCTATTTTGGGAAAGTAGGAGCCTGCCCAGACCCAGACACATCCATCTTGACGTTTAAAATAATGTGCAGCATGTTTACTGAACTTATTTTTGTGGCACATAATTAGTGTACAGGATGATGAAACCATGGACGAGGCGACGTCAGGCAGGCGTGGGTACTGTCAGGTGCACTGTGGCTACGGAAGAACTGCACAGATAAATATGGCAGACGCAGAGTGCATGAATGCTTTTAACTTTTAAGTCATTTAAAAAGCACTAAGTGAAGTGAACGAACAGGTTCCCTAAAACCTGTCCTTTGACGTTTAGGTTTTAGGAGGTAGATAACAGCCAAATTACGTCACTATCGAACTCAGTAAGTTCAGGTAAGTTAGAAAGGGACAGAATAGCGCTCCCGCAACGAAAAGTGAACGAAAATCACGAACAAATATTTGTTGCGTAATCGAAAATATAAAAATGCCCTCAAGAACAATATTATTTCATAGGTGCTCTTTTTAATTTTATCATTGATAATAACTAATATGAGATATTTACGTTATAAACAAGTTTTAGAGGTAACATCACGTTTTTTATATCCAGAAAATTTATCGAAATTGTGTTTTGGGGTCTATCATGCCCTTGGAAATATGATGAAGTTTAATAAAAAAAAAATGTTGTTTTCATAAGCTTAACTGTAGGTTTAGCTTGACTCTTGAAAGCCTCTAAGGAAATATCTCCTATAAAATAAAAGAAAAATAATGTGCAGTCGTGTTTACTTAATTTATTTTTGTTGGTCATTAAAGATTACCTAACAGAATGACGAAACCATGGATGAGGTTACGTCAGGCAGGCGCGTTACTGTTACGTGAACTGTGGCTAGGAAAGGTCTGGTCACTGATGGGAAACAGCTAAATATGTTGTAGTGCATTCGAAATACTTTTAACTTTTAAGTCATTTTAAAAGCATTATCGAAGTGAAATACAATATTTACTGTACATGAAACACTGCTTTTGAATTACAAAATTTTTGTTCTTGCTGTTGACATTCCAAACTCTTTTCACTTTACTCCCCTGGGAGTATCATACAACGAGGTAATGCTTTAGGTACTTTACGTTGAGATTGCATGATATTTAAATGTATATTGTCAGGCAGTTGATGTGAAAACTCTATTATATCATTGGCGTTGGATAAACGACGTACCGTACCTAATTCGCGTCATCTCCCCAGGATTGTAATTATCTATGAGCCCAATCTGATGTACTTCCTATTGTTTTTTAAAGTTTGTTAACGAAATAAATAACTTTCATTAGTATTATATTGTTATTTACTGAGGCGCTAAAAAATGTAGGTTACTAATGGGAATATACTGGCATGGCAGCCCAGTAGTTTCGAAAATAAAACTGTCGTACTTACAAAATGCTATAGGTTACTTAGTAAATTTTTGCATATTTACCTTATAGGTAGAACTTGAATTGTCTGATGATAGGTAGCTGAATATTAATAAGGTAGGTATACATAATACACTCGCCAACTAGGTACGTATTTTAATTTAATAGGTATTTATTGGCAGTGTTAAATGTGTATGTGTACAAGCGAAAGAAAAAGCAGCCTGAGATCTCCAATGCCAAAATTTCAAACTCTCGAGTCTCGAGCGAGCGCCGAGCGTTACCGGAAAAACTACGCAACTTTCCACACGAGTTCGAATCGCACTTCACAGGTTTTTCTTTAATTCATTTTGGACAGATGTCAAAGTAGGCGTGAATTAAAAAAAAAACAGTTAAGCTGTTGAGTAATCCGTTTATCCTGGGCGAACGACGCCGACGACGTCTTTCTCGTTTTACCTTGTTCGGTAGGTCATCGACGTGTTTTGCTTCTAAATATCGGTTCATCCACTTGGTGACAAACGTCCTACACGTTATCATATGCCTTTAAGCCTGAACGCGCAACATTATGGGTCCTTTGGGATGTAAATAATGTAAACAAAAAAACATTGCCACGAAGCGAACGCGAGAACTGGTTTTATTTGATGATGCATCTTGGGCAACATTTTGAACTACCTGCTCGTAGTTATTGTTTCGCAAAAAATCTCCTCGTAGTTATTTTAGGTTGTCAGCCTACAATGTAGCAGTAGCGCAGTGTCAACCCAGAGAGAGTTCACAAGTACCGGTACCTAGGATCCTATGGTTGACGAAGACGAACTCCTTGATTCTTGCAAGAGCATCATTTATGCGAATGAGTAAGGTACTGCCATGTGCATCAAAGCTGCGCACTAAGCTAGTCCAATGCTTCGTATGGCAGGTGGTCACATATGGCTGAGAAGCATTAGGGAAGATCTCCGGAAAACAAATGGGGGTTTTAAGATGTAGATGTAGATTTATCGTCGCATTAGCGAATCAGTTGGACGCATAAAGTTTGTTCTAAAACGGATGGGAATTAAAAAGTCGGGTCTTGTGCGATCCATCAAACAATGAAAATTTACCTGCTTGGGACGTATCTTACGACTTGAGCCAAACCATCTACTAAAGCTAACAATGATGGTCAAAATACCAGGTAGAAGAGGTGCTAGACGAAAAAATACAACTTGGTCACGCTTAATTAGTCAGTGAACTGGTATTAAAAAGGCATTATAGTAGCCTAAATGCATCATTATAATGATGACTTCTGACCTTCAGTAATCGAGAGGCATCATAAGAAGTTTTTATGTGGCAGTCACGTTCTTTTGGTACAGTTTCAGTTTCAGTTATTTATTTCATAAAAATTATATAGTCGTGTCTGAAAAAAAATAGTAATTTACACGCACTACACCTTCGAACAAAATAAATAGCATGGACGGTCCTTAGGGACCGATAGTTTACAAGCTTAGTTTTGAGTGAGCTCGCTCACTGCGCTTCAAACGGTTTTTGTGACGGCAATGAGTAACGTAGTAACGTACGTGTGTTTAATTGTGACTTATTTTTCACGGACGTTTTGCATGGGTAAGGCCCGTCCAAACTTTTTTATTTTGGTCGATGCACTACACAATATTATAACAAAACATATACAAATTATAGAATTACAACATTATTACACATTTATTATAAATCCTTTAAACCTGTTTGTCATGAATATTCCTTTTTTTTTATGGCTAAAGGGACTAAAACTAACATATATATAAGTTTGGATAAGACAAACAAATTAAACTGATATTGAAGTATGAAAAGGCTTTGGCGAAATGGAAATAATGAGACGAATTGTATAGACCTTTAGAAAATTAGGTACTCGCAGGCGAAGCCGCGGGTGGTAAAACTATGTAGTTGAGATTTAGATAAACATCTTGTAGTGAATTGAATGTAGTATTTCTAAACACGCAACTCAACTAAACTGTTGTCTGATGTGGATCATTTAAATCTAATTGCGTCGTAGTAGCTGTATGATGTGATTTACCAACTTAGCTAGATCAATGACTCAACTACTGCGTATCAAACTTGTGATGTTTGAATTTATGAGAGCTATCAGCAGAATACAGCTCCAATTGCAAACAAAAATACCTACCTAGTATTATCGTTGTGATTTGTAAGAGCACCAGATTGCATTTACAACAATAACAAAATATCTAGTGGTTATTGATTGGCCGCGTGCGTATCGCTATCCATTCATGCAACAATAACATAATTATATCATTGACCTATACCATAGTTAACTATATGTATAATATTATTATATACCTTGTATCTATTAAGTTGACGTACGACTTAATATTACATCTATTATTAATATGACTTTATTTAGTTGTATATTTTAATATTTATTTATGTAAATACTTATGTATAATAACTTTAATGTAGGTGTAACATTAGATAAAATTTATGAAGTAGCTAGTAATTTGTTAAATTTATTTTATATTAAGAGATTGTTTAATCAGATTTTAAGCCACCGTTCTGTAATGTCGTGCAAAAAAAAACTTGTCTATCCCAAGGTTGTCTTGCAGGGATCGCGTATAGCGATAAGACCGCCCATTGTACTTCCGTGATGAGTATTTTTGTACAATAAAGTGTTTTCTATCTATCTTAAATACCTTTTTTGGGTTCCGTACCCAAAGGGTAAAACGGACCCTATTACTAAGACTCCGCTGTCCGTCTGTTCATCTGTCACCAGGCTGTATCTCATGAACCGTGATAGTTAGACAGTTGAAATTTTCACAGATGATGTATTTATGTTGCTGCTATAACAAAAATACTAAAAAACAGAATAAAATAAATATTTAAGTGGGCTCCCATACAACAAATGTGTTTTTTTTTGCTCGTTTTTGCTCTATATTGATAACGGCAACAGATAGACGCTTGAAATATGCACAGAATATTTCGTTATATATTCACATTAAAAATAAATAATTAAATAAAAATAAAACAAGTGTTTTTTTTGCCGTTATTATAGATAATGGTACGGAACCCTTCGTGAAAGAGTACTGTTAGAAATAAATCTGCTTTAATTGTTTTACAATTTTATTTTATCTTGTGATTTCTGAACTTACCTGTTACGTGGACTGGATCAAAAATGGTAGACATTGTCAGTGTTGTCATTCGTCAACTTATAGTACCTACAACTTTATGGGTCTACGGTCTACAGCACTCGACGCCGCCATGCCGACCGATGTTTGTTTTTTATCCGCTGGTTCGCGGATCAACCGTTGATTTGATTTTTCAGAATGCAGGTATTACATTTTCATTGGTTTCGTTATTCGTGACAAATTGCTTTACCTATCGTAGGCGCAATTTTGATGATCTAACTGCTAAAAGCTTTGAGCTTTTTACAACTTCTTAATAAGTTCCACTCCGCGAAGTTAAAGTTTGCTAGTAGGTATGCCTCAAAAGGAGCATGATTTTTCATACTACCTATAGTACTTTTTCAAATATGGCAAAGAGAGTATAATTTTACACTGAAATGACTGTTGTTGGCTTTTATATTGTTAATTATTTTCGGTAAATCATATTTAGTTTAGGAAATCACTGGATTAAAATAACATCGAAATGACTGATATACTTAGACTAAAATTTCAATGTTATTTTCGCAATTATTCCAGTGTTTTCTTCAACCAAATATGATTTGCCGCAAATAATGACTAATATAAAAGCCAACAACGGTAATTTCAATGTAAAGTTATAATATCTTCGCCCATATTTTTTTTAATACAACTTGGTACCTATAACGGTACCCTCTGCCTATGAACAGTGCATTACCACAGGTCACGTCCACCTAGGACGCATCCTATGTGGTATTGCACTGCGCCCGCCACCCTGAGACATAAAGATGAAAGTCTCATATGCCTGTAATTTCACCGGCAACCATACCCTTCAAACCGGAACACAGCAATGCGAGCACTACTGCTTTGCGGCAGAAATATCTATCACTTCCCTAGACGAACTCTTACACAACTAGTAATTATTTTTGTAAAAATAAAAAAAAACCTCAACGCAATGAAACGGCTGATCAAACATAGCTAAGAACACTACCGACTTTTTGCGTCGGGGGTTTAAAAATACATTAGTATGAAAAAGCAACCACCATGTGACATGAAGATGATTGATATGGGCGAAGCCGCGGAGCACAGCTAGTGTATAAACTGATTTTGTCCGCCGACGGACGCTCCGGCTGCCTACTTATATCCGCGCGCTCGGCGGCGCACGCCACACCGGGCCACTCACTCTGCCGCGCGCACATATCTTTCAGCGCCAAGTTTCGATATCTTCGTACCTAGTGACCATGAGGGTGCTGATCATTTTCCTCGCCGCATGTGCACTCACTGCAGCCATGGTCCCCATGGAAAGGGTGAGTATTGACTACTTACAAGAGCAAGAAGTGAAACAGTGAACAGTGTGAATGATCTTGCTGTGTTGTGCTGCATGTGCTGCGTTTACAAGAAAGTATGAATGAATTGTGTCCATTCGTTTTGCAAGCTGAATGAAAATAAGTTCGGTAGGTACCTACCTAGGTACGTCCATTATAAGATTCGTAGAAAATAACTACAGGTAAGTCCATAAAGCTTTAGGGTTTCGCTAACTTATATACCTAAGTATATAAGTTAAATAAACTGGTGAGACTTTGTTGTCTATCCGCGGTAGGTATAACACAGTTATTTATTTTATTTTATTTATTTAACAAAATCCACAGCTCTTAATTATTTATTGCCTTAGTCTAATTACAGCTTATAACGGTTTTTTTTTAAATTATTTATGTTTATATTTATAGATCTCTTGTTTCCGTATAATTACACCACGTGAAGCAATTTGAAAACTATTTTTATTTTCATCTAAGCTTGCATAATTCAACGTGTAGCAAACTCTCTAGAAAATTTAGTTTTTAGGGTTCCGTACCCAAAGGGTAAAACGGGACCCTACTACCTTAGTAATAGGGTCGCGCCCGTCCGCTGTCCGTCCGACTGTCTGTCCGTCTGTCACCAGGCTGTAGGTACCTATCTCATGAAATGTTCATAGATGATGTATTTATGTTGCCGCTATAACAAATAAAAACTAAAAACCAAAATAAAATAAATAGGTATTAAAGTGGGCTCCCATACAACAAACGTTTTTTTTTGCCGTTTTTATAGATAATGGTACGGTACCCTTCGTGCGCGAGTCCGACTCGCACTTGGCTGGTTTTTATTTATCACATCTAAGATATTTTTTATTTTATCAGAACCTCCTGTCACTTCAAGTCTACACTAATTTTATAGCAGGTAAACTTTGTTTGTAATGGATAAACTCAGAAACAATGAACCGATAATCACATACAGAAAGCTAAATTATCAACTAGTAACATACCTACCTACTGCTTTACCAGATTTGGATGGTATTTGATTCGAAAATGACAATGCGATACCTTAGGTGCGCGAGTCTGCCTCGGACTTGGCCAAATTGATTTCATGAGATGAATAATTTTTAAATACCTTTTTGTCCCAATAACGAAAGACTCCTAACCTTTGAATCCTATGTAGGTAAGTTCCAAATAACAATTAGGTAGTCCCGATAAACAATGCAAAGTTGCCGCCTGACCTGAGCTAGGTAGGTAGGTACTTACTTATCGGGGAAATAAAAACGGGCCTGTGAAAAAAAGCTGGTAAGACTAATTGAGTTCGTATACGATAGAGTCATCAATTACGAAAAAACAAACGCAGATAATTTTGTTAAATGAGACTACAGAATGAGGTATCGTTGTAAAGAATATGAATCTATTAATATAATACATTTAAAAATCTTTCATGAACTTTGGAAACTATGAGTCATCGAAGTTTCGCTAATAGCCATGGCGCTCCCAAAATCTAAGAATACTAAGAGGCATCAAAAATCGAAGCGAATAAAGTTAAAACAGAGAACATGCTAAGGTCAAAAATAATTTCAATCGGCTTACGGGAACCCACCCAACCAGACCTCCAAATCACGAATCCGAATCCGTCCATCGAATTCTCGGCACGTCAAAAAGTAGAAGGGAACAAATTTGAGGCACTACACGATAGTGATTACATCCGTTTTTTATGTAATACAATTTTAAGATGTATCGAATTTCTTCATTAGATTCACATTTTGACAAAAAGAAAAACAAATGAAAAATAGCTCGAAACGTCATTTTACTAATTTGTTTCTTTTTATGAAATAGAACCTTTAAAACCAGCCAGATACAAATTGCCAAAGAGATTTTATTACAAGTTTATACATACTATTATACAATAAGCGAAAAGAAATATTCCCCGAAGTTAAAAATAAATTTTTGTGTTTTATTTTTGCTTCCGACTGAAGTCCTAGTCTGGCAGGATGGGCAGCGTTCGGAAAACTACGCCAAGTCTTCTCGTCGCCTATACCACAATGCCTGAAGACAGTCTTCAATCAGTAATGACCTATGGTGCCGACTGCCGAGACGTGGACACTCACGGTAGGGCTAATCCACCAGTTCAAGGTTGCACAGCGAGCTATGGAACGGCCTATGCTACGTAGCGTGCGTGGGGCACTAGATGGAGCGATGACTTACGAAAGGCGGCGGGCAAAGTGGATGAGAAGAGCCAAACACCGGGCTCAGTGGCGCGTATTGGGAGAGGCCTATGTCCAGCAGTGGACTAGTGTGGGCTGATGATGAAGCCCAAGTTCGACTTTTGCAGCAACCATCATAGAAATGAGCCGGTGACGACGATTGTCCGTGTATTACGTTGTATCTGTGCCATGCACAGATTTGTACGTACTAGTAATACCTGTGGTAATATACAGAAGTAATACCTAATACACATCGCCGTCATCGTTACGATGGTTGCTGCAAAATTCGGACTTGGGTCTCTGATGATGGCAATTAGGGCATACAATCCCGCATGTTGTTTGTGATCTCGGTATTTGCGGGACCGATAATTTACGATCCCGCAAGATCTCGGTATTTGCGGGACCGATGATTTACGATCCCGCAAGATCTCGGTATTTGCGGGACCGATGATTTACGATCATGATTTACGTTGGATGCCCTAACAGTCTTCTGATCCATGGACCACCTTCCACCGCCATCATACTAGCTATCACCATCATAATTTCGGTTAGGTATTGTTACTTGACAGGTAAACATACGCAATCATAACACAAGGGGCGTTCCGATGCCCCGCCATTCATCAGGTTATTACTCTTTCAATTCAAACGGATAGCGGCAACTGGGTCAAAATTAGATTGAAACTTTGCAAGATTTGTCTCAATGTCAACGATATATTAAATTACAATGTCTCTGCTCAATGTATACTTTACAATGTACATACCAAGGTACTTACGATGCAATGAACATGCTGTACGGTATTCAAAGCCGGACGCGGGCAATGCCCTCTAACAGATTGCGTTTCATAGAATTTTCAGTAACGACACGCTTGCATTTTCTTTTTGACTGGTCTAATGTTCAAGATCTAGGTATATTACATAGGCAATGACTTTCTAACTATAGATAGCCAATAGAACTAGCGTGGTTCTAAACCCAAAACAGACCACTTTTATTCATAAAATAAATGAGATTTGTTCGTTATTTATTGGATTATTTAGGTGTCCGTGAAATTCACGCAAAAAAGCTCACTCAATTTTCGCATATTTGTGTATTTTCGAGTAGGTACCTACACTTGAAGACTACATTTATTAGTCAAATTATTAATAAAACAACTCAAACTTATTATTTATAAACCTAAATTTATAAATATATAAAATTATAAAAAATAAAATTAACTGTTTTTTTCCCGGAAATATAACGGAAGTAATTATTGTTATATTATTTTTATTATTTATAATAACTATAACTTTTGAAATAATCATGATATACCTTTAACTAAAAACGGGATATTTACCATAATTATTGAGTTTTGTTTGTTACCGATATTTCGGCACAGTTGCATGTGCCATGATCACTGCAGAACTCATGGTAAATATCCCGTTTTTAGTGAAAAGCACATATTTGTTTTTCGACATTTATAAATAAAATCCTTTGGCATGCGGATCCGGAAGTTTCCGTTGGAGATTCCGAAGAACACGATTTTATATATCCGATACTGAAAACTTTGACGTAAGAATTTGAAACTCGGTGTATGCTTTCAAAGTAGTAGGTAGTACCTATATGTATCGTGGAGTGTCCACCTAAGAATACCTAAGGGTCCGGCCTAAGAATAGATTCCTCTGTCTCGTCCCGCGGATGTCGTAAAAGCCGGCTGGGGATTCGGTACACTAGAAGTTGGTTATTATGTACCTATAGAAATTCACATTGCATTATATGGGGGAGGCCTCTACAAGTAGTGGATGTTTGCGGCTTATTATGATGTAGAGGGAACTTTAGGGAGTTAGAACTAGGGTTATTGGGTTGGAAACGTTGGCTTCCCCTCTCTTCTATATTTTTATTATGTTCGCTTCTGTCCATAATAAAGTGCGGTTGTTTTTTTTCTCGTCCAGGTATCCCATGTTTTGTGGTGTCGTTGGATAGGTCTTTCAAAAATAATGCGACTGCGTCAAAACAATTTTTGATATGCATATTTTTATTAGAGTCAAGGCCCCCCAAGTGCAAGCTAAACGGTTGTTTTTGAATATGTGAAAAAAAACACGGCAGTATAGGTATACCTATAACGAAGTTGAAAGGAAAACTATCGCAGCCAAGTAGGCTTTACAAGTTATAACTTTAGTCAAACAACTTTTAGAAGCAAATATACAATTTGATTGATTGATTGATATTTATTTATTTAATATGTATAAGAAGAAATAAGGAAAATTTGCTGCCTTGCCGTTCGCTGCTGAACGAGACCCCCCTTTTAGAATAGGAGGGACTTGTACGACGCTGGGCAGATGGATGCTGCTGCCAATCCCATAGTCGCCTTGTACGAAATTCATGGAAGAATTTGGGGTAGGGGGAGCAGGACGTAGGGGTGGGGGGGAGCAGGATTTAGGGGAGGGGAGCAGGAGGCGAGGGAGGGGGAGCAGGAGGTAGGGGAGGGGGGGAACGCGTGCGAAGCAGGGGTCAAAAGGCTAGTATATTAAAATATGAAACATAAAATACAGGATCAAGTATAAATGAAAATTATCTAGGTACCATGTACCTACATACCTACCTAAGGTTTAGATAATTTTTTTACCAGAAAGTAAATTTATAATTTATCATAAGTAAAGTAGGCTTATCTTGACCATTCCAATTATTGTAATGTGGGCTACATTCATTACGATTATCATAATATTTGTATTGAAACCGGCAAAAACCGGTTTCAATTATGTACACAAAGAAATTCCCACGCGCTCCAAAATTTAACACTTTTATTCCCAGACGCTCCAAATACGAAGCGGGGAAGTCAGAATAAGCCCTTCGGGTGAAATCGGGAAAATGTTCTGGACGATTTTTGTATAGTTTTAAATTAAATCATTCGATAACGCCCTCTGAGAGTGATACGCGGTAATCTACAGGAACCGTAGACAAAGTCTATACGAAATGAAAAACTAGCTGAAGAAATAATATTTCCTTGTTTTATGTGATAAGGTGATGATATATCATAAATATATCATCAGCCCATTTGAGGCTCTGCCTACCCTTTTGGGGAGAAAGGCGTGTGGCTATGTATGTATGTTGATATCTCACTGTTTTCGCTTGCTATTTTCCCGGGGTAGCTTATGGAAGATTTTCATGGATAAATCGGTGACATCAAACACATTTTGTGAAATATATGTACCTACAAGTCATTAGGTATCTAATTTAATGTTGTTTACGTGTGGAAATTACTGGAACCACATGTGGAAATGTCATCATAGATAACACGCATTTATTTCGGCGCAGTTATATACAATACAAAGCGAGGGTAGGTGGTCAATGACCCACATACCTACCTATATGTCGGAATAATACAAACATACTTCCTGTTTACTTGGTTCCTTCCACTACGGTGGCTGTAATGTAGCGTACTAATGTTGTAAATGGTGTCGTCATCCGTTCGTCTATTACGTTCATTCATGGTTGTGTTGTGGTTGCCGATCCGGACTTCGAACGGATACGCTCAAGGGCGTGCGTATACAAACATCGTACGATGTCCACACGATACACGAAGCTCGGCCCGTTACATGATAAGTAAGATAAGGAAAGTGTTTGTGGGACGCCCCTAATTGGAACCGCTCCCTGATGATAATAAACTCAATGTGACGCACAATTTCTACTGGCCTTGCTCTCTTTTATCTAAATTCAAATTCAACTTTTTTTTTATTTTATTTTATACTACTTGGAATGGCCAGAGACATGTAATATATCGTTGGGAATGGCGGATCAAGCAGATGGCCCACCTGATGTTAAGTAGTACCTTGCCTATGAACAGTGCATTACCTCATAGGTCACGTCCACCTAGGACACACTTTATGTGGCATTGCACTGCGCCCGCCATCCTGAGACATAAAGATGAAAAGTCTCATGTGCCTATAATTTCACCGGCACCCTTACCCTTCAAACCGGAACACAGCAATGCGAGCACTACTGCTTTGCGGCAGAAATAGGTATGGTGGTAGTACTTCCCAGGACGAACTCTTTCACATAAATGCTCTGCTACTACTTATGAATAATGAAATATAAAATTAATTTAATGAATAATTTGTTAGACCAGACTCAAAACATTCTTAATTTTCGCTAACCTACTAAGCTAGGTTTTTAACTAGATAAGTACCTACCTACCTACTTGATGGAATCCTGAATTTAGGCTTAACTACCTAACTACCTTTGATTATTTATAATTTATCAAAGCTAACTACTTAAGAAAGGATTTAACTAATTTGAAAATCTTTCTAGGTATAATGCGCGTCATGTAAAAAGAATGCTGGCGGTCAAGCTTCTTCAGGCGTTCCAGCGTTCTTTTTACATGACGCGTAGTATACTTAGTCAATTTAGCAGTTACTAACCTGATTAGAGGAGTAATAGTTGGTAAGGTACCTAATAAATGGCAATGCGATGGATAAATAAATCTTACTTAAACGATGGTATATTTATCAGCCCTATCTTACACGATAAACATGTTCATTCTGGACCATTGCGTATGCCTGATACAATGCATTGACGCACGTACTAGGTACGTATCGATAACTTAAATGCCCTCTTGAAACAATGTTATCAATAGGTACCTACCTAATTAATTGACAGTAGATAAAAAACACTTGTGCGCGAATGAGTATTTTTTTACTGTTGGCTCGTTACTTGGATCTCAAAACCTGAATTTTAGACAAAAAAATAACCTAGTAGGTATAGTTATTTCGATTTCGCATTGAACGGTCATATTTATTCTTAAAAATAATTTAAAAGGAATAATAAATAAATAAATAATAAAATAAATAATGCTGGACAGTTCACACAACATTATCTAGCCCCAAGCTAAGCAGAGCTTGTGTTATGGGTACTAGATAACTGATATACTTAATACAATAAATTACATAGATAGATATTTTTTATTATACATAGAAAAATACCCAGAACACCCTGAACAAATATCTGCAATCGCACAAATATTTGTTCCGAGGCGGGAATCGAACCCGCAACCTCCTGCGTTGCAGGCCAACCTTCGCCCGCCGCGCCACTGAGGAGGGTGAGGAGGAATATTGTATAGTTACTAGAAATTTGTACGATGGTGATGATATGGCTACGCTTGTTTTTAATACCTAGAAGGATATCAGCACCTATAATAGGTACAACACAAGTCTTTACGACTTAGTGTAGGTGCTGTATAGAATAAACCAAGCCATTATGTATTTTTAAAACCCTTTGATTGTTAAATTATTTGTAACTTGTGTGCTTGAAAGATAATAAATAAATGAAATGAAAAAAAAAACAAATTCAAAATCTTTATTTCAGACTTATTGAGAAATGCACTAAACCTAAACAATAAGCCCATATCAACATAAATATAAATACCTTAGAAACTAACATCCATACAAAAACACTTTATTTATAACTTAATCTAACACACGTGTGATCGCCGACGCGTCGCGGCTCGGGGATCACGTGACAGGCGGCCCTTGAACCGCCGGAACTTCACCCCTTTCGTCCAGAAGTAAAATTAACGGCTATGTAAAATCTGTTCAGCTGAGATTGCAAACTAATGATATTGTATCGCATTGGAACTTGACAGTAACTTTGCAAAATGTAAATTCAACCAGTTGGGTGGATTCAGTTGCAAGATTTTAAGTTTGCAAGTGAACCTTGTACGAGTATTGTATTATATTGTAATATCTAACTCGCATTGTTGTGTTCCGGTTTGAAGGGTAAGGGTGCCGGTGAAATTACAGGCACAGGAGACTTTTCATCTTTGTCTCAGGGTGGCGGGCGCAGTGCAATGCCACATAGGGCGCGTCCTAGGTGGACGTGACCTATGAGGTAATGCACTGATCATAGGCAGAGGTTACCGCTTAACATCAGGTGGGCCATCTGCTTGTACCGTCACTCAAGTAGTATAAAAAAAAAAAAAAACTTTTGCAGCAACCTATTATAATTGAAAAGAGGGATAATGACACTCTTGTAGTTAGAGCAAGATTAATGTAAGCGGTATGAACATGTCTGGGAGATGATTTAGATTGCGATTATCTACGTTAGGCAGACTGCACGCGCGCCGTCTCAAACTAGTATTATTCCAGATATAACAGCTTGCATGCGATAAAAGTGATTTGGAATAACTAAGGAATTCATTGTGTCTGTAATATGCGTTTAGAAAAACCTCAACAATTATGAAGTGTCTCATGACATTATCATGACTAATTAACATGATTAATTGTTACAGCGAGCAGTGAATACAGAAGAAGAAGAAGAAGAGCTGAGAATCCAAACTACGACAATCACTGCAACGCAGTTGATTTGCGCAAAAGATACTCCTTGTGGTTGGTTGCTCTACAGGCCCAACAACGTCAACATCATAGATGATACCATTACAAATTCATAGTAAGTAGGTATGCCCTCTAAGAACCTGCCTAGGTTTTGTACCCTATAAAATCCCTAAATTGATTGTTTTTCAAGAATTACGCGTATGCACGTCTTATAATTAAGAAACAAGAACAGGAGATGTCCGCTGTATCAAATAACAGTTTCTCGCTGTTTCCGCTTCTCGAGACAACACACGATGTTTTTCTCGATATCAATTTTTAAACACAGACGCAAAAACAACGGGGTGTTATATACGTTTGACGTGTCTGTGTGTGTTCTGTGTGTGTGTCTTTGTGTGTGTCTGGGTGTGTGTCTGTCTGTGGCATCGTAGCTCCCGAACGGATGAACCGATATCGTTTTTATTTTTGAATGGTGAATTTTGCTGGATTGTTCTTATCTATGTTTGATAAAAAATCAGTTCAGCCGTTTCATTGCATTGAGGGTTTCTTTTATTTTTACAAAATTAATTACTTGTTTTATCCCTAGCTACATTTTAAAATGAGTCATGGGTTACCAAAGGCGGCCTCGTCGTAATATTTTTCTTTCTGTGTAAATTAATGATATTTAGCTACACAAAATAAGAACGATCACGCATATATACGTAATTGGCAAACGATCATACGATCGATAAAATGTTGCAATACTTTCAATTTCTGTTGAGCATCTATCTACCACATTTATTTTTTGTATGACTAACGTGTAACTCGTTTTCTGATGATCTTTATTTCTTTCGACTATCTACCATGAAATGATCATCCGATCTGCTGTCATATTGTCTAATCGATGACGATTACCAGTTTGCTGTTCATTGTGCTGCGTGTTTTATCTTTTTTTTCAAGAGCAGAAATATTTAAAACTCGCAGCGCAATGAATAGCAAACTGAACTTAAGTCTATTACGCAATACGACCCCTGTTTCTAAATTGCTAGTCAAAGCTAGGTAAGTACAAATAATAGAAACAGTGGACTGTCAATTAAAGCTGTCTTCTTCTTTTCACAGTTGCAAATGCAGTGCTGATACGTCTTGCGAGGTGAACGAAACTGACCATGAAACAAACACCAAAGTTCTCAAGTGTATTAAACCAAAGAAGGAGGAGGGAGATGTCGAGAGCTAGCGGGCCTCTCATCTCTAACCCTAGGGCTCTAGACTTGGCAGGTTGAAGTCGCTTGTTCATACCGCCGACAGTGCTATTGCATTTAACAATATTTATATTGCAATCCAGTGCCACAAGCTAAGTAAAGCTTGGATTATTTTGTTGCTAGTGTTTGAAGGGACTCTGTTCTGAGCTGGGACATGTACAAATATGCGGTTTTGTATACTTAGTACATTGTTCATTTTTCATACGTAGAAACAATGAATGTGTTACTGTTGCATACGTAAGGCAACTGAATTTCTTTCAATACGCCGACGTGCCATCATAATTTTAATTAATTATTTTTACTTCTATTTTAAATGTTTTAGTCAATGCATAATTTGATTGATGTTTTTATGTAGTCGTAAGTTCTATTCATAAACTTTGGAAGGGCTTTAAATTGTGATCCTCAGGTTTTTTTCTCTAGTAGGCTGACTGAATAGTAGCTCTAAAATTAAGGTGAATAGGATCCAATTTGAATTTAACAAGCTCACTTCGCTTCTTGGCTCGTGCAAATATCTATACTTATAATAAAACTATAACAGGTCCTGCCGAGGAGAGTCTCGGCGAAAAGACACCGTTTTAGACTCGTACAAAGCACTGTCATATAAAATAATACTCACATTCAACATTTATTGTGCGAGCCGCGAAGGAACTCTCTACCTGAGTTACTACAGTAAATACAACCTAGGAGTTTTTAAATCCAAAGTAAAAAGCTCCGAGTGCTTCACCGCCGACTACAAAACTGTGGTCAATTGCGAATAATTAGTCTGCAGGGATGGCAATCGCGAAAAAAGTCACGGGTACAGAGCTAGTCAGCAATATAATAACAGTTAGAGCATTTTTCAACTGACCCTGTATAAAGGTCGCTCTGCTTCTCGCAACCTACTTGTTCTAATTATTGTTCAGGGAGTGGGATCCCCACTCCTTCTGTCACACACACGAATAGCCAAGATAAACCCGACATAAAATAAAGAGGTTAACAAACTAAAGCCCATCCCCAACATCAAAAAGCGGCGCGATTCTCTTTACATAAAATATTTGTGTGAAATCAAAGTTTATCTTCGATATCCACTGAAAACTTCACACCGATTCCGCCTCCTCATATTTAATGTTATAAGAACATCATGTTATTGGTATTTAATGAATTTCGTTTGTAATTTTATATCGAGAAACTTAATTTATTGCATCTCATTAAAATAAATGTACTTATATTAGGTAAAGATCATCTCTTAATGATATGTATATATCTGATCATAAAACAATTCATACACTCCCTCGAATAAGCACGTCATTTTAAAGTTCCTATTTTATTTTAAAAGTAATTTTATGTTTATTCTACCTTCCGGGTGTATAAATATTTTAAACATCTTATTTTACGAATGAGCTATCTATATCATGTAAATGCTTTGCTAAATATATTCTTACTGCTATTCTTAATTTGTAACTACTTCAGTGCACATTTTTTTTTATTTCTGCGATTCAATATTTTTCGTATGTATATTATATTTTTCGTGATAAGTCCAGTCAAAATGAATGGTATTGATTCATTGAAATGAAAAGGATAGCTCTCCGCTGATGTCAAGCTAGATTGAAACAGAGCTTGGTAATATTTTGATGATTTTTTTTTTTTTTTATACAGGATTAGTTAAATCTTTATTTAAAGAAAGAATAATATAATAAATACAAGTAGGTTTATACAACATTTCAAAGATACAAAAAAACAGTTGAGCTAGTTTAAGACCGGTCTAACTTTATTTATCTTATATTATTTCTATGCGCAATTATTTCTTACACCCTGTAGATTAGATATTTAGTTTTAATTCGTACCATGAAAGCTCATTAACATTACATAATAATGCTGTATTACTAGCAAAATAGGATAATTTTGTAAAACCTAGATTTGTAGTATTCATTGACAAAATAAAATGATGTTTAACAGATAATTATTTTATTGTTTGTAATTTCATTTAAATAAACAATCTCTTTACTTAGGCCTAGGCGTTGTTTTATTGTATTAATGAGTATCCCTCAGCATTGTCGGTGTTAGTAGCAAAAACATTTGAAACTACATTTCTGACCTTACAATAAATTATGGATTACCTACCTCTTCTAAATTCCCCGGCCGAACGAATAGTTAGAAAATATCTTGCTTAAATTTTGGTACACAGAGCTAGCTTCTACGATATTTCCTTTATAATTCAAGCGCAGCTAACGCATACCTAGCGCTCCTGTGGCCGTAGCGTACCACCGTAGCCATATAAATCTCGAGTACCTAAAACTGCCTCACTATACCTACAGGCGGCTTAGTAAGACTTTTGATAGTATTCAAAACTATATGAGGTTTTATTGACAGCGTCCTTAGTTTTCTCTCCCCATTTTCGCTAGGGGCACTGCAAGTAAATGTATGGAAGGTAACGAAACTTCATTTATTATAGAAAACTATCTAAGCCCCCAGTAGGTACCTACCTACAGTAGTATATTCACATTATAATTAGTATATTATATACATATTTAGTAGAAGATAAGAAGAAGTAGATACATTTAATAGGTACCTACACAAGTATATTTCGATAGTTAGGTACCTAATTATGTAATTAGGTTCGCTTGTAAATTTGTATTTATTTGTATTGTATAAGTTTTCACTAAGTACTGTCCATCCAAAGGGTGTTGGAAAGATAGTTTAGGGTCTATTAGTTAATTAAAATATACCTATTTGTCTCTCTGTTACTAAGCGATGAGACCGCCCATCGTATTTAAATTGACGTAGTAGTAACTATTAAATAATCTGTGCTTAAATTATTGTCCGTTTGTTATTTTCTTGTAGGTATATAAGTTAGGTACGTACATTTCTACTGTATTCTAAAATTGTAAACTTACACTACCTAAGTAGGTAAACAGTATGACTGTTTTCATAATTTCGGGCCAATGCTAGGAGCGGCTGGGAAAAGGTTGGAATAACATTTGGAGCGCATTGGGAATAAGATGGAATAGTAAGTCACAGCTATCATAGTTCCTAATATAGTAGGAACCCATAGGGTTTTACTAAAATCTTAGACAATTTTAAAACCAAACCATTACTTGTAAAATAAATACTAAACAATAGTAGGTACATTATTGCAAAGGCGGTGAAATAGGCAATTGCAGGTACATACAAAGGTGCATTCATACATAACATACATACAAACGCCGATTCTTCCAAGTTGATTTAGAAAACTCGATTCGCTCGTTCAATTAAGTGGTTAAAACACCATCAGTTTTGCTCTCCCAAAAGGTCATCGTGGATAATGTCCCCAAGTATTGGGCACTTTCACATTGCACGATAGTGACACGACAGGATACCGACAACGATATCGTCCCTATATCGGCACGATACCGGCGACGATAAGACGCACGACGCACCACACCACAGATATCATTAGGTATCACTTTATATTTTTTCCCAAACGACGTAGTTTAATCTCAGTGAATAAAGCAAACAAAGTGTGCTGCCTGCCTGATCCTACACTAGGATTCCCTGTGTATCAGGAAAGCGTAGCTCTCTCCGCAGCCCGCTGCGTGACTTTGAGCTTGTTGAACGAGCGAAGCGTGTCCTCTGAGTCAACTTGGAAGAATCGGCGTTTGTATGTATGTATGTTTGTCCGAGCATAACTTGCGAACCGTTCATCTGATCTTCATGAAATTTGATTGGGGGGTAGATAGTATTGGTACAATTTGTTGGTAAGGTTATGAGCTATATCGGTCGGGGGGTTGTTGAGATATTGGGGTCCAAGAGGGGGTAAAAAAAAAAAGTGAGAATATCAGATTCAGTGGGGTGTCATATGAAAGCTACATGCATCGACATTTCAAAACAATTTTTTATTTTTTTTTTATTTTGTAGTTTTTGAGGTATTAGGGTAAATCGAAAATGTAAAAAACCAAAACCTCTAGGGTACTTCCACTAATCCTACAACACTGAAATTTGGTATGTGTGTAGCTTTTATGACACAAATACTGGGAAAAGTCTAAAATTGAAGAATTTCAAAACTTATACTCTAAAAAACAATAACCAATATTGTTGACCTCCCGTTTCTAGGAATTTGAACGACGTTGTAGGTCTAACTTTTCAAATCACTTAACTATTCCATCTCAGTAAGTAGATAAATGTTTTTAGAAGTCGGTTAGAAAGGTATTTGTATATTTTGTGCAAAACTACAGGGAAAAGTCGAAAATTGAGGATTGTCCTTGTAATACAATTTTTTTGCGATGAAAAACGTAATCTTTGGTTGTTAAGTAACAAATCCAGTACCTACCTAGTAAAAAAGTCAGTTTCTCCAAGTTCCTGTCTTCCGAGATGTACCTGTAACTATAGGAGATAACCTCGAGCTCTTAGGCGTTTCACTCACGCCTGCTCTCAACTTCGGCTCCTATACATCGAGTCTAAGGCAAAAACTGCTTCCATGAAGCTGGGTATCCTAAATAAGGTAAAGCGTTACTTCACACCAAGACAGCTTTTAAGTCTGTGCAAAGCACAAGTCCGGGCTGGTATGGAGTACTGCTGCCACGTTTGGGATGGCTCGGCCAAACACCAGCTTGCTGCCTCAGACTCGATCGAACGCAGAGCTGTCAGGCTTATAGATGAGCAACATATGGCGGAGACTAAGATCCAAAGTCTCGAGCACCGCCGTAAGGTCGCGTGCCTTTCGATCTTCTATAAGTTACATCTCGGGGAATGCTCCCAGGAACTTCATGATCTGATCCCACCATCTCCTTTTCATCATAGGACGAGCAGAAGCACGGCTCGGTACCACCCTTACCTCATTAGTAGGTATACCCTCTATTCGTACTAATCGTTTCTGTTCTCCCTTTATAATGCGAACTGCTAAGGAGTGGAATACACTACCGCCGTCTGTCTTTCCTGAGAACTATAATCTGGGTCTCTTCAAGGCTATAGAGTGAATAGGTGCCTTCTAGACCTTTGTGCTCCATCTTTGGCCACATTGTCACTTACCAACAGGTGAGATCGTGGTCAAACAAAGGTAAAAAAAAAACGCCCATGTGCGAGTCGGACTCGCCCATGAAGGTTTCCGTAGCAGCAAGTAACATAATATCATCTGGTGGAAAGTTCTTAGATGGTTTACGATTTATGACTTATTAAAAAAAAACTACTTACTAGATCTCGTTCAAACCAATTTTCAGTTGAAATTTACATGGTACCTAATGTACATCATATTTTTTTTTAGTTTTATCGTTCTTTTATTTTAGAAGTTACAGGGGGGGACACATTTTAACACTTTTGAAGTGTCTCTTGCGCAAACTATTCAGTTTAGAATAAATATATATTAGAAACCTCAATATCCTTTTTGAAGACCGATCCATAGATACACCACATGTATGGGTTTAATGAAAAAAAAACAATTTGAGTTTGGAAGTGTCTCTCGCGCAAACTATACAGTTTAGAAAAAATATATATTAGAAACCTCAATATAATTTTTAAAGACCTATCCATAGATACCCCACACGTATAGGTTTGATGAAATAAACCTTGAGGTTCAGTTCAAGTATGGGGAACCACAAAAATTTATTGTTTTTTTTCTATTTTTGTGTGAAAATCTTAATGCGGTTCACAGAATACATCTACTTACCAAGTTTCAACAGCATAGCTCTTATAGTTTCGGAAAAAAGTTGCTGTGATATACACGGACAGACAGACTGACAGACATGACGAATCCATAAGGGTTCCGTTTTTGCCATTTGGCTACGGAACCCTAAAAACACAACTAGATGGCACTGCTAATTATGTCTGAAAGTTAGATCGCGCTATCGATGCGTTTTGAAGCATGGATATGAAGTACCGTGATAACTACGGTCATTTTATGCGTGGATATACTCACGTAGGTACATAACATATATATTTTTTCGAAAGAAATAAGGTAAGCTACCTAAATCACGTGTATTCGCGAGTTCTCAGTTCGGGGCGAACCACTAGTATATGAGCTTTGACGACCTCTATGGAGCGTTGGCCTAGTATAGCCGGGTTGCGGGTTCGTAGTTCCTGGGTACCACAGAACACAGACCCGGAACAATTATTTGCAGATCATACCAACATTTGAGCCACAGCTGGAATCGAACCCGCAACCCGGCTGACCAAAGCGCCATAATGGAGGCCGTCAAAGCTCATATACAAGCTCAAAGTTACGAAGCGGGCTGCTTCGAGTTACACTACGTATTAGAATCCGAAATGAGGAGATCCGATAAAAGAACCAAGATCACCAATATAGCTCTCAAAATTAGCGCCAATTATTGAAGTGGCAATGGGCTGGCCATATAGCTCGCAGAACTGATGACCATTGGGTGTAAAGGTTCTCAAATGGCGACGCAGTGTAGGAAGGCTTTCGATGGACCAAAGACATTGTACAGGTCGCAGGAAGGTGGTGGATGGAGGCAGCTCAAGACCATTCGTCGTGGCATTCTATGGAGCACTAGACTTCTACAGGATGCTGATGATGATAATAATGAGATATTAGTTACTACGCTGCGAGCTTCGTATTACAAACCTATCCTGATATGTTTCTAAAACTACCCTCAAGTTTTTGTCAAACAAAACTGTGAGTTGAGTCTTTACAATATTTTTAAACCCCGACTAAACAAGTAATTAATTTTGTTAAAATTAAAAAAACCCTCAACGCAATGAAACGGCTGAACCGATTTTGATCAAACATAGCTAAGAACACTTCCGACTAATTCACCTTTCAAACAAAACAAAAACAAAATCGGTTTATCCGATCGGGAGCTACGATGCCACAGACAGACACACACACAGACACGTCAAACTTATAAGAGCCCGTCGTTTTTGCGTCGGGGGTTAAAGAGGGGTGGGAGGGGTGTTACAAGTTCAAGGCCATAGTGTCTGCCCGTCTGTTTGTCTGCTTCATAGCTCCAGAACGGCTGCTCTGATTTTAATGCGGTTTTTTTGTATGAAAGCTGATGTTTACGAGATGGTTCTTAGTTTTAATTGGTGGAATTTGGTGCAGCCGTTTCCAGGATCATCAGCTTGCAACACGTATGTTTTTGGAGGGAACACAGGATTTGTTGCAGCTTGAACCTTCAGTTTGAGCTTAAAATGTTAATTTTTGTCGTCATAAGTCTCCAGGGTCTGAATCTTGAAGTTTGCGCTCATGACATGTCTTCCTCGCGCAGACTCCAGGGTCTGATGGTGACCAGCACACGATAAATAGGATCGAGGGTTCAATAGGTGCTGAGCTGCGAATTCAATGCGATTTTCTTTGTTTGAATTTGATCTGAAAACAGTCGGGGTTTTAATTTTTTTATACAAATAATACACGTAGGAACGTAGAAAAAAAAACAGTTGTGCTACCTGAAGACCGCTGCTAACGATCTAAAGGTAGCTCAACTGATCCAAATCACTACTAGACGGAAGCGTCCCTGAGATGCTGGCTGCATTGCAATACGTTGCGTTGTATAATGCGTTGAGCCAGATAAGAGCCAGCTCTCGGGTTACGCGTCGCTTTGACCAGACGCCCTAAAATAATTATGAAAAACCGAAGGGCCCCGATACCCCACGGACCCAGAGTCTCGACCCCGAAAGGCTCAAATAACTAAGCTCTTTCGAGACTTGCATAATTTCGTCAATTCACAATTTAATTTTATTTTATATCATTCGCCGGGCCCTTACCAGCGTTAACATTCCAGCCATTCTAGAACCGAATGGTCTGTTTCGTGACGATGGTAAGCGGCCTGACGGCATGACTCTTGTTCCGTGGGAGAAGGGTAGGCCTTTGGTGTGGGACGCTACATGCGTTGATACCCTTGCGCCATCTCATCTGTCCGGGACATCAGTTAGGGCCGGTGCGGCGGCAGATTCCGCTGAGGACCTCAAAAGACGCAAATATGCAAGTCTCGACAGAGCTTACTTATTTGAGCCTTTCGGGGTCGAGACTCTGGGTCCGTGGGGTTCCGGGGCCCATCGCGTTTTCAAAATTCTTTCAGGGCATCTGGTCGAAGCGACGCGTGACCCGAGAGCTGGCTCTTATCTGGCTCAACGCATTAGTATTGCCATTCAGCGTGGCAATGCAGCCAGCATCTTAGGGACGCTTCCGTCTGGTAGTGATTTGGATCAGTTGAGCTACCTTAAGATCGCTTGTAGCGGTCTTCAGGTAGCACAACTGTTTCATATGTATTTTGTACATACCTTGTATTATTCTTTATGTAAATAAATGTATATGAGAATTTTATTTTTGATGAAATTAAATTGTTCATTAACTAATTTTGGCATACATTACCTATTTGAAGTGAAGTGGCATCGTTATAGCCTGATTACACCTACCGAGTAGAGTGGCGAGACAGTGCCCTCGGCCGAGTGCTCGGTACGTATAAACATAGCGCCGAGTGCTCGGCCGAGCGCTCGGCCTAGCAACAGACCGAGACAGTCACTCGGACCCTGTTCTATTTACTAGGCCGAGTGCCCAGCCCCCCCTTCTCCGCACTGTCTCGCTCGCTCACTCGGTGGATCTGAACACGCGCACTCGGCGACCACTCGACACTCGAAGCGTACACGTCACTTTTTCCTGCGAATTTTTGTTTGCACGTGTTGTTTAGAAACGTTAAAAAATGTCTGGGAAATGGGATTTTGACACCACATTGAAGTTTATACAACTGTATAAATTGCATCCCTGTTTATGGGATTTCTCGTCGAAGGATTATAAAAACAAGCCAAAACGTGATGCAGCTTACATATCTATTATCGAAGAAATGAACATTTCTGGTTTTGGTGTTCAAGACGCAAAAAATAAAATTAAGAACCTAAGGTCCACTTATTCTCAAGAAATGAAAAAAATACAAGATTCCAAGAAGTCTGGCGCGGGTGTCATTAATGTTTATATATCAAATATAAAGTGGCTACATGAGATGGAGGAGGTCTTCGCAAAAGATTTAAAGAAACAAGTATATGAAAACGTAAGCATGTACTTTATTTTTGTTTAGATATATTCTACATTCATTTTAAAAATGAATAGGGAAATTATGATATCATTCTGTTTTGCCACGAAACAGCTCCTGCTCCACAAAAAAAATCTGCATAGTTATCACGCAACTGTCTTGCGGTTCTTGACGCATAGTTGCTGTTATGGTCGGTGATAGATGGTAGACCAGCTATGAGTTCTCTTCTCCAAGTACCCTCAGTAATGGTTCCTGAATTTATATCTTCATCGTCAACGCAGCCCCTTGGAAAATAATGACCGGGGCTTGAGAGACGTAACCAATTATGCAGGGCACATGAGGCGCGAATGATTTTTTCTGTTGTGGAGACATCCGTTGGTATGGGCTTATGAAAAATTCTGAACCTACTAGCCAGGATACCAAAAGCATTCTCAACAATTCTACGTGCTCTGGATACTCTGTAATTAAATATTTTTTGTTTTTCTGTAAGGTTTGAGCCACTGTATGGTTTTAATAAATATGTTTTTAATGGGAAGGCATCATCTCCAACAAAAAAACCACCTTTTGGCAACAAGTTACTCTCAAGGTTATTACGTAATCTACTGTTTTTAAAAATCCCTGCATCTGAGTTTCTTCCATTTGCTCCAATATTTACATAACGAAAACAGTAGTCATGGTCAACAACAGCCATCAGAACCACACTGTTAGAACCCTTATAATTGAAATATTCACTCCCACAATTAGGAGGTGCTTCGATTGTAATATGCTTCCCGTCTATGGCTCCATGACATCCAGGAAAATTCCACCTAGTTCTGAAGCCTGATTCTACTTCATTCCATTCTTCATTGTTTGGTACCTGAAACATAATTACACAAACAATTAATTCCACATACACACAATTTTGAAACACACCTATCAGATCATCCCTTTTGATATTGACTGGGCACTTTCAGATAATCTTTGTGCAGAAAATTAATATTGAATTTTTTTTCAGGTCCTACAAACGAACAACGAAGGCACAGATTCTCAAGCGAGTGGTTGCACAGATTCTCAAGCGAGTGGTTTTGCGGTACCCATTAGTAATACTATTTTTGGGGCGGTATCTTCTCAAAAAACTCCTACAAATGAAGAATTAACACCTTCCACAGCTACTGCTAGCAGTGTTAGAAATACGCCACGAGCAAAGAAGAGGACCAAAGAAATACTAACAGCTGTTTCTGATCTGAAAAAAATAAACGAAGATCTCAATTCTGAGGAAGAAACAGTATGGGGCGCTTTTGGAAAAAGTGTTGCAATGCAACTCAAAACCATGTCGGTGGAGAATGCTTTGTTAGCCCAATGTCGAATCCAAAGTATTCTGACTGAATTCGGCTTAAAAGACCACAGAGAAAAGACTGCATCTCGTTCTGCTATGTCCAATTATAGCAACCGCAGGACATCTTCTGCACTTTCAGATACTGATATTAGCTTTGTCGATTCACCCACCATTTATCTTGGCGAATCCGTTGCATCTCCACCACAAGCATCACCAGTTTCACCACCAGAACAGATCATCATTGTAACACCACGTACAAAAGAAACATCAACAACACAAACAATCTATACCACATCCTCGGATTCGTCACAAGCACAACTCATTTATACAGCAGCTACACAGTATTCTAATTATGATAATGACATAATAACTGCTGCAATGAATGCGGCTTCCGCTTTTCAGTATTAATTTTTAAAAGTTAACTGTTAATGTTTATTAATTAAACTTTGAATATGTATGTACCACCTTAAATAAATAATAAAACTAATTTTGGAAAATAATCTTTATTTATACCTAACACAAGGACAAAATTACTAACCTTCAAGTAACTCTCCAAATATGTGTATATGGCTTCCATTACTTCTGGGATAAGTAATGATATTGCAGCCCGAGATATTCTATAAAATGCTTGTAAATAACGGTAGCTTATTCCTGTTACTATGTAGCATAATGCTACTTGCAACTTAGTTCTTGCAGGTATAGCTTCTCTTAAGACTGTATCTTCTCTTTGTATCATTGATGTAATGTTTTCTAATAATGTATTAAAATTTTCTACAGTCATTCTCAGAAGGGCTCTAAACTCATCGGGGTCTTCCAACTGTAATTCACTAAAAATAGTGTTTGTAGCACCTAACTCAGGTCTTCTTAAAATCCATGGTCTCGTCCAAATGCGGGATTTCTCTTGAGCCAACAATTCTGTTAATTCTTCTACCAGGAGAGGTATAAGTAATTTTATAGATTTTCTAATAATTTTTTTCCGATCCATATCAGCGTTTCACTTGTACGGTATAAACTGAACTGACTGACTGTCTCGCCGCAATTTTAAAAATATGTATAAACACTCATTCGGCCACAGCACTGTCTCGGCCCAGTGACATTTTGCTGTCTCGCCACTCTACTCGGTAGGTGTAATCAGGCTATTAGGAACATCCACGACGTTTAATTTTAAGTGAAGAAATAGACCAACTCTGTGATTTTGAGGGTAGTTTTAGAACCACCTGCGTTGGAAGTCGTAAACAAGTTCGATAACAGGGAACTCAGTTGTGTGCGTGTGTTGGTGAGTATATAAATAGTGCACCTGCGATCTGGAGTGTTCTTTTCAACGGGGCTGCGAGTGCAAGCATAGTTACTTTGTGAAGATTAATTTGATAGCTGCCATGTCTTTTACTATGGAAGAAAATAACGTGATATTTACGACGGCTGGTGACACGATGCCTACGAATACGGTAAGTTTTGTTTGATCATCAATTTGTTAAGAATCGAAGTAAGCAAGTAAATGAGTTAAAGATTTCCTGTCTTGTTGGCAAGATATTTGAATCGTGTCATTGTGTTTTTCTTCGACATTGTTCTTAGAATGTTTCTAGTTTGCTGTGGATTTTAATTGTTTACCGTGCTACTAATAAATGCGGCATATCCTTTGAGTAGTTACACCGTGTTGGTCGGTTTCAATCGAACTTGAAACTCCTTGCTAATTCTGAACAAAACACTGTGTAACTATTTCAAAGATCATTCGAATTTTATAGAGAGGGAGGTCGTTAACAGCAAAGTCGAGGCGGCGGCGTTTATGCCTTGTTTTGAAGATGCATTCAACATGTCCTCTTCGGAAGACGAAGACATGTTTACGCTTATACAAGTATCTACTATCACGTGCGAACTCTCCTGTGCTAGAAATCGAATTACACAAAATGGCGGACAGGCGACGTGGAATACCAACGGGATTTTTAGAAGAGGCGCGCCTTTTACACTCCCTCTCTTTGACTACGCATAATGCCGAAGCGTGCTTGGCCTAAGAATAGACCCCCTCGTCTCTTCCCGTGGATATTGTAAAGCCGACAAAGGGCAGCAGCATCCCGAGTACTATTAATCAACACCAATAGGTACTGCGATCTACGATCAACAATCCGCGTGATATGGCAAATCCCCCCATTGCATTCTATGGTGGAGGCCACGTCCTGCGGTGGACGCCCTGATGATGATTAAGCCACCAGCCAGCCATTTCGAAGGTTCGCCTGCGACGCAGTAGGTTGCGGGTTCGATACCCGCCTCGGAACAAATATTTGTACGATCTGCAGATATTTGTTCAGGGTGTTCTGGGTATTTATCTATGTAATGTATTGTCACAAGTATATCAGTTATCTAGTAACCATAACACAAGCTCTGCTTACCTTGGGGCTAGATAATGTTGTGTGAACTGTCCAGCATTATTTATTTTTATATTTGATTTATTCAATTCTAGATCTGTGACTCTGACGAAGCCTAATTAAAGTAAAAAATGGAAAAATCCATTGCTGCACTCAGTCTTTGAAAGCAACGACCTTCGGGTCGGAAGTCGGAGTGCCTTTGTGGGGCAACCAATACTGCTTTTGATATTGACAAATCTGCCATATTCACCTTTACAGGAGACTGCTGCGATCAGGAGCCGGCCCGGGATCGGTGAGAGCGTGTTCTCGCCGCTGGCCCCGAGCTTCCAGAGCCGCATGGGCAGCGACGCGCACAAGCACCTGCATCCACAGGAACCCAGGGCTGCTGATACAGGTACTTACAGGAGACAGCTGCGAACAGGAGCAGGCCCGGGACCGGTGAGAGCGTGTTCTCGCCGCTGGCCCCGAGCTTCCAGAGCCGCATGGGCAGCGACACGCACAAGCACCTGCATCCACAGGAACCCAGGGCTGCTGATACAGGTACTTACAGGAGACAGCTGCGAACAGGAGCCGGCCCGGGACCGGTGAGAGCGTGTTCTCGCCCCTGGCCCCGAGCTTCCAGAGCCGCATGGGCAGCGACGCGCACAAGCACCTGCATCCACAGGAACCCAGGGCTGCTGATACAGGTACTTAACACATTATCATCTTTACTCCACTGCTGGAGTAATCTCTACTTATCCGTACTTTACTTCCAGTGGCAGTCCCGATCACCTCTGGCAACGGTGCTTACCTACAGTTGATTCAGCTTAGAGAATCGGAAATGTTTTAGGTAATTAGCATGCCACCCTATTGTTCACTTAGGTACTGCATTTTCAAACTTTTGTAAGCTTAGGAATCCAAGCTCCAACGCTGCTAATTATTTTATAAAAATTAGTAATTAGTCTCCGCCCACGGCTTCGCTCGTGTTTTACCAGGATAAAAAGTAGCCTATAGATGCTCAATACAGGTCATAATCTGTATACCAAGTCAGTCCCAATCGGCCATTGAGTCAGTCAGTCACGCACCATTCGGGGGCCCAGTTCTGTGTCTAATATACCTACACCGGGGATGTTTACCTCCGAAATGAGCTTTTTGGCACGGCTTTATCGTGTTGTAGGTAGGTACCTAGCTGAGATACCTTTACGCGTTAGGTAGGGTAGGTACCTTTACGCGTCCACTGCTGGGCGAGGTCTCCCTCATAGAACGTTATATTTATACATAGGTACTTAGTCATCATTATCATCATCATCATCAGCCTTTCCCAGAGGTCACCCCATAGAATGCAATGTGGTTTTTCATAATCACCACGCATGGTAGGCAAATTGTTGTTCGCAGTATCGGTGTTAATTACTCGGGTGGATGTGACAGGTCATGCCCTGGCTTTAAAGACATCCATCCATCTCGGCTTTGCCAAGGGCACAGACGGAGGGGTGTCAGACACTGCCGTCCGTGAAGATACAAAATAGAAATACCTAGTTTAATGATGGCATTAAATTAGCGAGCTCACCCGCACATTTTGGATGCGTGGATCTCGCACAGTGCGTTTCACGCGATCGTTTCACCCGCGCACCTGCAAGGCATGGAATGAGCTCCGTTTCATCAGGCGGGCCGTCTGCTTGTTTGTCACCTCATAAATGTTATTCTTAAAACTTTTTCATAGCTCCGACCTCCATCGACATTGACCACATGCTGATGAACCTGCGCATGAACGGATCCGATATGCAGTTCGATGACGTGGAACATCAGAACTCCCATTCCAACTACTTCTTGGGCGAGAACACGCAGTCGATGGGTGAGTCCATCTCATAGCTTTGTTTCGACTCGTCGAGATAAGATCACCATGTGTATTTATCTTAGTTAGTAGGTACCCTTTATTGCAAAATTGTATTCTTATTTGCCTGATTTGCATGTTGCTACTGCGGGACACAGTGGGACAAATGATGAGCCCTTAGCGGAATTGTTGAGGTGCCAAAAAAATATATCGACGCGCAATTCGAATGAAATCTTAGACAAACCTGTCCCTGTGCCCATTACCATTTCAACTTGCTAATTTTGAGGGCTATGTTGGTGATCCTGGTTCTTCTATGGATTTCTTCATTTCGGATTCTATCACGTAGTGAAACTCCGAGCATAGTTTTAACGAAACATAGGCACTCGTAATACCAAGGTATACCAATTCTACCTCACGATAAAAAATTGTGATTCAATCATAATTCTTAAGCTATTCGCTGCATGTGTTTTTTTATTGACACAGTCTTCTACCAAAGTACTTTTTACTTTGGTCGAAGAACACAGGGCTCTGTCGCAGTTTGACCATATCGCCCAATCTTGGTACAATCGAAAAAAAAAACAAATCATAAAATATTTTACAACTAGGGAGGTAAGTTGTTGGGCTTCTGTAGACAAAGGAGCAGCCAACAAGGTACGATAGTTCATCAAGTTACTTTTATAGGTACTTAGAAGGGTAGTAACATATTAAGTACCTATATCAGTTATCTAGTAGGTACCCATAACCATCGACGTAAATATTTTACTTTGGTCGAAGCCCATAACACAATCTCTGCTTAGCTTGGAACTAGATAATGTTGTGTGAACTGTCCAGCATTATTTATTTTATTATTTAGTAGGTAGGTACCCAAGTTCATCTTAGGCATCTAGTTTCTGAGAATAAATATTGGACGCCTATAAGGATAATAATAAGGATAATAAGGAGCCAGGGTTCAGCTACAAATAAATCGATTCTGAGTTATCATTTGGAGAAATTGACCTAAACTTACAATAAATGATAACGCAAGAAAATACAATCCATCTTGAATGAACACGTTATGAAATACTTACCTAATTATACCTAATTACTGGTCTTTTGTATAGGCTCGCTTGATTATTTGGGAACCAGGGTTTGTTAAGGCGTGGATATCTGTGAAATGTGGTGCATTAAAACCTTTTTTCTCCACGATCTTTATCGAAAAACCTTATATGTTAATCTAAATTATATAAAGCATGTCGCCTAGGTTTTTTTTTCTTAAATGACTTAAAGTTTAAGGAATAAATTTGCAAAGTAGCCTGTTTTCGTAGTAAAATCATTTTTTTCCTTATCTATCAATTATAAGATGTTTTTATTGCCTTCACCATAATAAATAACACAAAGCCGAGGGAACCTTGTTTTTATCATAAAAAATTACTTTCATAACCGTCTATTACTTCCCTAATGATTTTTAAATTAATAAACTTGATTCTAGCTCTTTTTTCGTTTCGCGAGAGCTATTCTGTCACTTACTAACTTACCTGAACTTTAATGAGTTAGACAGTGCCAGAATTTGACTCCTCGTGAAGTGGAACACGTTGTCATGACAGGTGGTGGCAGGTCTGACTCCGTGTCGTCCAACATCTGGAGCGATGTGTCGAGTAACGCTTCCTTTTCCGCCGCCAGGACCGGCGAGATGATCGACACCTTCGACTTCTTTGTCAAAAGTAAGTTTATTTGGATTCATACGTCACCAGCCGGTGTGGGGCAGAGCTGATAGCAGCCACATTCTGTCACTACCTAACTCATTCAAGTTCAGGTAAGATAGAATGTGACAGAATAGCGGTTGCGAACTGAAAACTAGTAGCCTATGTCCATCCCGAAAGTAAATTTTAAATATTACCTAGTGAAATATATTAATTACCCGGACTTGTTGATAAGATTCGTTTGTATAAGTTTTGTCCTGGCTGCTAGCTTATTATGGAATGTGTTATTACTGCTAGGTAGCGTTAGCAGAGTCAGTCGTGAGAAGCAATTATGGCGGCGATGAGTTCACCACTTGTCACGTCTATATTCCACGATGGTGCAACCTACTGTGAAAATATGCCCATTGAGGCTCTGCCTACCCCCCTTCGAGGAAAAAGGCGTGTCTATGTATGTATGTTTATGTATATTTTTTATCAGATGAGTTGTTTCAAAGATTACCTCCTATACTACTGTAGATTATTTGTTACCTACCTACTCATATTCATTCTATCTAAGTACGTACTTTGTACCTTTGTAAATTCATTATTTTCACTGGCTGATAACTTCTAGTTTATATTGAATGTTCTTCGCTTCTAATACAACCTACTAATTGCGAGTAGCTTATATATGCCGCTCGCCAGTAACTTATTCTGTTGCATAAAATGGTAATTTATCCTAAAATTCACTGAATTTTCATTAAATAACAAATTTGGTTCATTTTACATTTTTACTACTAGCGACTCGCCCCGGCTTGGCACGGGTAGCCCCCGGTGACCCCCCCCCCCTCTATGTCAATCTCCTGGTTCTAAGCTACCTCCCCACCAATTTTCAGCCAAATCGGTTCACCCGTTCTTGAGTTATAGGTAAGTCTAAGTGGTGTAACTACACGACATTGTTTATATTTATAGATTTTTCCAGATCCCAACCCCAACATCCCGTCATTTTATCCAAATATTTTGGATTTCCGATCTGGCAACCAGATATTTTGGTTTTCCGATGTGGCAACCCTATGTTACCTAGGCGTGTGTGTGTACCTCTGTGAAGGACTATTATTTATTCTGTGGTGAAAGTAAGTCAAATGTTGTTGTTTCCAGGTCTATCGTCAGCAAACACCTACGTGTCTATGCTGACGCGCGAGCAGCTCTCAGTGCTGCGCTCCATCCGCCCCAGCCTGCTCTACGAGTTCCTGCAGGAGGTGGTGAAGGTGCGCAGCGATAAGCGCATGCGCCGCGCTCTGCCCAATGTAAGTGATCATCATTATCATCATCAGCAGCAGCCTTGAGACATCCACTGCTGGACGAAGCCTCCCCCATAGAATGCAATGGTGGGATTTGCCATCTCAAAAAGCTTGGCAAACGTAATAGTGATCGTAGTATTGGTTTTAAATACCTACTCAGGTGGATGCTGCTGCCCATCCCCTGGCGTAATCCCTTAAACTTTCTTAGGTCTTTTCTTAGGCCGGACACACCTACCCAAGTAATACTTTCTTAGGTATTTTCTTTGGCCGGACGCACCTACCCAAGTAATACTTTCTTGGGTCTTTTCTTTGGCCGGACACACCTACCCAAGTAATACGAAGAAATGCTGACGCGTGAGCTTTCAGTATTTCACTAGACCAAAGAATAAATAATAGTACAAACTGGGCTCCGCATAACTTATATAACTAGTCTACCTATTATCACTATTTCCTTCACAGGAGTGTGCATTCTGCAAAAACAACGGCGAGAACGAAGAGTGCTATTCACAGCACGCGCTGAAGGACTGGCGCGGCCGCGTGCTGTGCCCCGTGCTGCGCGCTTTCCGCTGCCCGCGCTGTGGCGCCACTGGCGACCGCGCGCACACCATCAAGTACTGCCCCGAGAACCCTGACGGAGGTAAACCATTCTTTTGTTTACCTATTGCTCTCTCTGCTTTATCATACGTCCCTTACGTCTGTCATAAACGTGTCAAACAAACACATCCCTCCCCCTACAAGTTTAGAGGAATCATAATAGAAAAAAGTACTGTTTTTAGCGCAAATTTCTCAATAAGATGTTTTGTATTTATTTGAATTCACTGTCATATATCACCTATTTATCTAGTAAGTCTAACAAGTTTCATCTCGATAACAACTCAATATAAATTAGAAAAACTAAACGGACAAGTGCGAGGGAGGCTTGCTGCCTGAGGGTTACGTACCAGCACCCCAGAGGTATTATATACAAGATACAGCAGTCAGCACACAGCTGAAGGTTGCTGAGTGAAATCATCATCGAAGAGATCCTATAAGGGTCTCGTTTTTTCCTGTTGAAGTACGGAACCCTATGGGCTCTGAACCTGAGATTCAGACGGCATAGTAGTCCTGCCGTGGCCTCGGCGATTTTGGTCGATAGTGACGAGGAAGAGTAGACGTGTTATCTACCAGTTTACGAGTTTACGACAAAAATATGTTTAAAATATGACAATTGTTTCTTAATTGTTTTCCTGATTAATTCACCAACCAACTCTTAGCTAAGTTGACTTTTACGCTTACATTCCGTAAATAACCGTTACATTTTTTCATAGAAAACTGTAATTTAGAGATAAGATTTCTCGTAAGAGTTGGTTTGTGAAGGTAGCATAAATAAGAATTATGCTGAAAAAAATATTTTCCAAACAAGCTTTTCAGAAGTGGACTGAGGATGATGATGATGAAATTATTAAGCAGAAATGAGGCCAAACACGGCCAGTCTACTATTATCCATCGAGGAGTTCCGTTGTCTCAGATCAGATCAGCTCGCTGTCACCATAATATTGTATTGTCATCCGAACTTAACAGGTATGCAAAATTTTATCTCAATCGGTCGAGGATAACTGCATTAAAATTCAGTTGCAAGATTCGACCACGCACATACAATTTTTTTTTCGCCAGGTTTAGATCGCTCGGGAACTTTCGCGTCTCGCCGGCGCATGGGCGGCGCCTCGTCTCTGCTGACGGGCCAGCAGTCAGCGCCTGCGCCCTCGCCGGCCCCCTCGCACGGCTCGATGTCCCACTCTTCATTGTGGAACTCTCTCGGCATTAACTAGCTCATACGATCAGCAGGCGCCAGTTTTGCACCGCTTTGTGAGTTGCGCACTTTCACGTGTTTCACGCTTTGGAAACCAAAACAGCGCCTCTGGCGGACCGTTTCAGAAAATCATTTTTTTATACAAAATTCCGTGATGATCGCTCACTAGTAAGAGTGAAAACAGTGGTGCAAAACTCTGACTAAGGCCTAACCAAAGTTTTTCACCCCTGATTTCAAAGACTAATTGCATCAACTCTGATGAACCAATCCCTAAACTAAATTTGACAGCACTAAAAAATCTATATCATCAAATATATAACATTCTATACACTATCAACGCCAAAATATGGCACCTTTGGAAATTCGAACGATGATAAATAAGTTCGATACACTACCCGGTTCACACTCTAGTCCTTCAAATGTGTTCAATAATCAAGCAAAAATGGTCGGAAAAACTTCATCACAAACTTGTCACAATTGACTCTACGCGTTTGTATAAAGCCCTCAAAGCAAAAGTCCATTTGCTTCGAAGTCTTTGTAATAAGTAGACAAAAATTTAAAGGAAGCCAATATTTTTAGTGTTATTAAATTTAGTATAAGAGAATCGTGCTTATGATTATCATTGTGTAGTTCCATAGCTAAATTACATTCCGGTCACGTTATGAATTCCTTTTTGACGTGTTCAAGTTCCATTAATGAGGACAGCCACTAGCAAAATAAAATGCAGTACTTCATAGATGTGGTCTCACAACTACGATGTGGCATTTTTTCAAGTTCTAGTGTCTGTCAACATTGGTAGAACTTGATAAACGTTCATACGTCAAAAAGGAATAATAGCGTGGTTCTACTGTAAAAAAAAATTCCATTAAAAAACGATAGTGACCGTGACAGTACGCAGGACGTTGCGTACTGTCACGATCACATGCGTAAATGGTTTTGACAAATTGAGTTACTGAAACGAACCGCTAGTGGCGCTGTTTGGACTCTCACGATCGTGACGGTAAACAGCGGTGCAAAATTTACACTAGGCCTTGTATTCCGAGTTTAAATTCATTTATTCTTTAGTTACTAAATAAGAGTACCTACGTAATGCCTGTATTTAGATGTAGGTACTATTTCCTAAGAAATCTGCGGATTGGAACGCGCCTCTTTGGAATACTAGGATAACATTCCGCTCTCATGCTTAGTGCGTTCGATTATCTATTCGTCTTATAGAATTGTGAACAGCACATAGCATGTTTATAGTTAGTTATAATCAAATCATCGTATGCAGGTCATACAGGATTTGATAACAGATATCTGATAATATTGGAATGTTTTTCTAGATGTACTCTTTTACTATTAATATTTTTCATTGGATTTTACAATACCATTCACAATTGAAGCTGTTTTAATAAATCATCGTATACAAACAATCCATTTATGATAATTACAAAAATAAATTTGGTAATCCATTCAATTTATCTATGTTATTGTATCAATTTATCATCATTATGCGTGGTATAGAAGCAATGGCGCTAACTCCGTGTCGTTAGTCATGGCTGTTTTTGTTTGTCGTTTGATATACAAAGCGCTTTTGCCTCGAGATACCACTCGTTAGTTATTCGTTAACTCGGCAATGTTTGATTTATCTATCGAGTATACCAATGAAAAACTTCTTCCTTACTAACCCTTGTGTTTTCACATATACTTAATTTGGCTATGTTAAAGGTTTGAAAGTTTATTTAATTAATATATTTGAGCATCAAAACCTTCTTTTACTTTTCCATCCCGATCTATCCTTAGTTAATATAAATAGTTGATTAGGTACCCGTGCTTTGGGTGAAACCCAAATACATACACGGACACACGCCTTTTTCCCCGAAAGTATAGGCAGAGCCTCCATGTGCCAGATTTACACTGTAGGTTGAACCATCGTGGGAATATAGACGTGACGAGTGGTGAGCTGATCGCCGCCATTGCTTCCCATGACTGACTCTGCTAACGCTTTGTTCCAGTAATAATACTATTAGTGTGATATACAGTCATCAGCACACTTTACGATGGAGAACTTTTGACAAGTAATAAAACTAGTTTACATTTAAACAGTATATTCAAGTATTAACTATAATATTTATTATTATATCAACAGTACATTAACGGAGTATTATACAATTGTGATAGAAAATGAGTTTAAATTCATAATTTCATATATAAAAATGTGAATAACTTTAATTAAATTCTAGATGTTATGTTATTCAAATACACATATCGATATACATACATACATAGACACACGCCTTTTGACCCGAAAGGGTAGGCAGAGCCTCAATGGGCCTCAAATATTTATATCGATATAATAATTTAAAATGTAGTTTAATAAGCTTAGTGTTCAGTAGCACAATAAAACATCATGTTGAATACACCAGTGTGGCACAGACCATGGTCTTACTATAAAATACAGATTTGTAAAAATTCGTTAGCATTTTCTGTTCGATATCAATTATGACAAGTGACTTGCCGAAGCAATTTTTGGAAACAGTTTGTCAAAAAACTATAAGAAGTAGTACATTACTTTTAACATAAGAACAACAATGCAACTGACGACCTCTGTGGCGCGGCGGGCGAAGGTTCGCCTGCGACGCATGACGTTACGGGTTCAATTCCCACCTCGGAACAAATATTTGTACGATCTGCAGATATTTGTTCAGGGTTTTTGGGTATTTTCTATGCATAATAAAAAATATCTATCTATGTAATGTATTGTATTAAGAATACCAGTTATATAGTACCCATAACACAAGCTCTGCTAGCTTGGGTCTAGATAGTGTTTAGCTACTTTGTGTTTAGCTGTAAGTTTTCCCAAATTTGTAAAACCGAAATAAAATAAAATAATGTTGTGTGAACTGTCCAGCATTACTTATTTTTATGTTATTTTTTAATGCACATTGAAAATAACAATCATTAAATTGGATCAGTCAGAACATCAAGCATCAGATTGTTATAATAACAATAGTACTACTAATTCGCGTCACCGGTTCTTTTCCGGTCCTCCTGCGTTAGGTCAGTGACCTGGGTCACAATCACTCTAATTTATCAAAACAAAACCAAAACCGTTACGTTGTGCACATTTTGCATTGCACTAATCTTTTAAAAACGTCAACGATATATCTTGTTTTGGAAGATGCGTTTGGGTGGCGATCGATCGATTTGTTCACTATACTTAATTAGAATAATGCGATAACATTTCTTACATCAGCTAAACAAACTCTAAACCAAAACCGTTACGTTCGAACGTTTCAAACGTTCAGAAATTGGGGCCCAGCCTGAAGTATGGTACCCTGAAAAAGCTCTAGTGACCAATGGTGAAAGAACCAGTGTGCTGACAGGATTCAATGCATCTAGCAGGGTCCTTTATGCACAAATAATTTTATTACATTATTTCATTCTAAATTGAACTATGTACGTCATGACTCAAATCTATTTCAAAAAAGCAACACGTAGGCAAGTTTATACATTTTGGCAAACACGTAAGGTACCTTTATAAATTTTTAAGGTAACTCATATAAATAATATTTTGTAAGTAATATTTTGGGTAAAAAATTCAACTGAAATGTACATAAAAAGTTCAAAAAATAGTTAAAATTAATAAACTTACGTTACTTCATATTTAACAATCAGATGGACTGTTAACTATGAATCTAATTCGTAGAAAAAGTAATAATAATGATATAATTCTATGAATATAAGAAACACACTCAAAATACACTATTTATTTACATGAGATTCGAATTTCCTGAGCGGAGTGATAATTAATTTAAATTAAAAACGTAAATGCGATCATTTTGGGAATGGTTAGTAATTAGTAAAAGATCCAATTGTGGAATGTTAGAACTGCAAAGGAGTTCAGAAGGCGACCTTTTTCGACGCCATTGCAAGTATTTTTGACTAAGGTGGTCCAATACAGTTAATACATAACTTTGAGGAACCATTGTCAATATTATTTCATCACTAGTGTTATATTTTAAGTAAAAAATAATCAAAAAAATTAAATTTTCAAATTTTATTACAAATAATAAATGTTATAGATACTAGGTGTGTCCGGCCTAAGAATAGATCCCTCCGTCTCCTCCCGTGGATGTCATAAAAGCCGACTAAGGGATTACCCGGACTTGTTGATAAGATTCGTTGGTATAAGATTAGTCCTGGCTGCTAGCTTATTATGGAATGTGTTACTAGTGGAAGAAAGCGTTAGCCGAGGCAATCGTGGGAAGCAATGACGGCGATGAGCTCCCCACTCGTCACGTCTATATTCCACGATGGTGCAACCCACTGTGAAAAGAGGCCCATTCAGGCTCTGTCTACCCCTTAGGGGAAAAAGTCATGTATCTATGTATTGTATGTATGTATGTAAGTATAGGTACTTATAATATTAGAATGTATTTTAATAATTATAACATTATTAGTATTAAAATGTAAGTATTCTTAGTAATAAAACTGGGTAATTGCCATTTAGTAATTAGTTTTTACTTAAATAAAACACTAGTGATAGTGGTTCCTCAAAGTTTTGTATGGGAAACGGTTTTGGCCCATCCACCTCAAGTAAATATGTTATTTCAATATTAATTTAGCGGAAGCTAATTAACGTATATTCCGCTAGATGTGCCTTCAGCCTACGGCTACCCTTAACCCGGTATTTATAATACTTCAAATCTTTGGTTGACATGATAGAATAAGATCCGGCTCAGCCTAGTACGCACTGCGCGGAAGAAGCTCTTCAGCATCTCTATATAATCATCTCATGACGGGCACAACCTTCATGAGGTGATGAAGAAAACAGTGGATTAATAGCGAAAATAACATCGAAATGACTTGTATGGACTAAAATTTCAACGTTAGTTTCGCTGTTGTGTTCAACCAAATATGATTTGCCGCAAATAATTACCAATATAAAAGCCAACAACAGTAATTTCAGTGTAAATTGATACTCTGTTCGCGCATATTTGGTAAAATACGTTTGTATGGAAAAGCAACCACCTTAATAAAGATTACGCCGAAGAAGAGATACCGAGTAGAGCGAGCCAGTCTCGGCAGTCGGTTGCAAAAACTCCAACCTCTTCCTTGGACACCATTTCTATGAATATATTTATCTATGCTATAACATACTACCTTGAAATAATATGGCTTACATTTTACCCACACCACGGGATTGTAGAAGAACAGAGCTATTGATTTGTATTAGATATTTTAAATATTTCTGAGCAAGTTATTTGGTTCTTAAAGTTACTACTCGCTTAATAGCTTGACTAAAAGATGCATTGCAAATAGCCTCGTCTTTCCCAGATTATGCTTTAAAATATATTCTACATAAAAAATAGAAAGAAAAAAAAAAAAAAAAAACGGCTCACCATTGCATACGCTCATGGACTGCATATACTTTGTAAAACGTAGCTCGATTCCTCTGACGGTTACTATTTTTAGCTAAACGATATTCAAAGCTATTTAAATTTGAAAAGGGGAAACTTCCTAACCGAAACATTCCCGTTTTCAAGTTTAAAATGTTTTAAACATCGTTTAGACTGTCAGAATGATCAAATAACAATTTGATTGTAAAAGGAATCATGCTGTTTTTTAAAACTAAAGTAAGTTTTATATTGTCAAAATAAGTTGCCGGAACAGTCCGCTAGAGGCGCTGTTTAGATTTCCATACAAAAACTCATACGTTTACGCGCTCACTGTCGTGAGCGTATGCAGCGGTCCGTTCGTTCACGGCACCGGTCAGTGACCAGGTTGAGGTATGGCGCTGGAAAATGAACCAGTGACCGATGGGAGAAGAGCCAGTGTGTAGTAGCACAGCGCTACAGAACTCGGAATGCACACGGAAACATTTACTAGAATAGATTGCCAGTGATCATTGAGTTATTATTGTATTAGGTACTAGAGAAGACACGAACGTCATGCGCCGCATGCGGGAAAGAGAAGGAAAGAAGGAGAAAAACTATCGAGTGAAGTATGGTACATATTCTATTAAGTATATCAGTTATCTAGTACCCATAACACAAGCTCTGCTTAGCTTGGGGCTAGATAATGTTGTGTGAACTGTTTCAGCATTATTTATTATTTATTTTTATACGCATTAGAATGGAGCAGCGTGATGAAGTACGGTATCTCTTCTAGTACATAATAACTCGATGAAAGCGATACGTCTAAATAATGATATACTTAATTTACATCTAAAATGTTTAATAAGTAAACGTCTGTATGGAAGAAGTCTTTTAAAAAGAGAGTTATTCAGAATTTGTTGTAAGTTATATTATAAAATATTCCAAAATTCATTACCAGAATTTGGCAGTTCATTTTGTAAAGAGCCTCATTTTTGGAGATTACTTTTTATAAGATCAGTTTAAGTACATACTAGAGATGTTAATTTGATAAATAGTTTGTATAAATAAATAGGATTCATAAAACATTTTTTGGATTTAAAAAGTCAAACAGCCCTTCACTAGGTGTAGCGTAAAATTAAAATAATATTATCACTTTTTTAATTTGACACAAGCTAATTATGTAAAACGTAAATGTAAATAGAACTATCAACTATAATTTAAAAAGAATTTGTGAAATAATTGTCGCAGATTTCCAGAAAGGTATGTATTCAGACCATGGGCTTCCAGACGATAGTATTATCGCAACCAATTATTAGAACATACTTATTAAGAATCTATTTTCAAAGACCAAATAGTAAGTATTAATGTAACTTTTTTTTATGTCTGAAATCGTAGCTTTCTGGAAAATAATGACAAAAATGTCACGGGCTGTCTTTGAGCGCACTGCGCAGGCGTGTATATTGTTAGTGCTTGGCTGCGTAATGAGGGCTTTTCAGTTAAGATAAAAAAGTAAAAAAGTAGTTCCAACTGTCTCGATAGATGGCGCTGGCTAAAAACACTCTGTTTTTTTTTTTAGCGGGTTTATTTTTGTTGTTTTACTAATTGACGACCTCTGTGGCGCGGCTGGCGATGGTTCGCCTGCGACGCAGGAGGTTGTGGGTTCGATTCCCGCCTCGGAACAAATATTTGTGCGTTCTGCAGATATTTGTTCAGGGTGTTCTGGGTGTTTTCTACGTATAATAAAAAATATCTATCTATGTAATATATTATATTTAGTATATCAGTTATCTAGTACTTATAACACAAGATGGCTTAGCTTGGGCCTAGATAATGCTGTGTGAACTTATCCAGCATTATTTATTTATTTATTTAAACTTTCGTCTTATACTTGTGTTGTGTTATTATAATTGTGTTGTTCCTAGTTTTTCAGAATAAATAAATGTCCTTTGTCATTACTTCTGGTTGAGTCTCCCTTTTTCAAAGACTGACCACTTTATTTCTCAGATCTCCATCGTCTTACCGTTTTATATCATGTCGACATTGACATTGGAAAAAATGTGGAAACTAAAGCCACAGTAGCCACAAACAAAAGAAGAAGAAGAAACTTTCTCCTGACAGTTTATCCACAGAACAGCGCCATCTAGACGGCCGTGAAAACCCCTCATTGTGTTCGCTCACAGTCTCAGCGCAGTGCATTCAGAATACGGTTGTAAGTACTGGACTAAACCGATAGGTCCCACAAAATCGTTCTTAAACCTAATACAGGGCGTTAGTCTGTACACGCGCCATATTTACGGAGGTTGCTTTTATAGATAAACGGGAAACATAAAATTGCAACTATCGTGATTGGGAAACATTATAAAGTTGCGGGCGGTGCTCATGATGAAAAGGCTTCTGAACCGAAACGTTATCAAAACGACGAAAAACAGTGGTATAAGCCGTATATTAATTTTAAAACTCTTTATTGTACAACACAAAAAATTAAATACTTAAAAATTAAAAAATTAAACTAACTAATCACGGAAGTACAATGAGCGGTATTATTCCTTTACTTTGCAGTGTTAATATCCAATATTCAAGTTGAGAATCCACCATCCCATACACATCGCAGTTTTAAGTCAAGGAAATGTATGGGAATTATTTTAATCTTAGATTGAAAACAGTTTTTGGTTACAAAATATCTTTTAAAAAACAAGCTTTCATGAAATTAGTGATCGGAATGGTGTGCTGATCAAATACTGCCAGTCTACTATTATCCATCGAGGAGTTATGTTGTCCACCTTGCTTCTCCATCATCAGATCAGCTCGCTGTCACCATAATATTGTATTGTCATCGGAACTTGACAGGTATGGAAGTGGGTCAAATTTAACTTGGAATATTTGATTACACCGGGACAGGTGAAACTAAATAGAAGCTTGTAATAAACAGAGATTTTTATTAAGGAGTGTGGAAAAGAATGGCGGTGATAAGCTCACCGCTGGTCACGTCTACTATTCTGCGATTGTGCAAATCACAGTGATGGGGCCAAGTAACATTCGTAAATATGGCGAGTTTTCAGTGCAGAGACCCCGTATACATTTATTTATGTATATACAAATTATCAGGGGTTTTCCTACCCTTATTTTAACGTTAACATTATAGTTGTATAAAGCACATTCATTTTAAAATCTAGCTCTTTAATGTCAATCTATCGAACACCAAATACCGCAGATAAGGATTTTTACAATATTGGACTTTACCTACTTGCCACAAATAAAACAGTAAAGCCTAAGTTACATTACGAAATTAGTGGCATAAAAATAGTTTCATGACATTAATTTCATCAACAAAATCAAGTGTAAACTTCTAATTTTATAATGCATGTATCGATTTTAAATTTTTGCTCCACGCCATATTTTTATTGTAACTAGTTTAATGCAACTAATTTCATCGTGTAAACGCGACGGACTAGTGTCGCTAAAGCATCTGTACATAGAGCATTCAAAAATAAAGCATTGATGCTGATGGAGCCCAAAATCGCTCGTATCTACTGTTGATTTAACGACACTTCATAACTTACGAAACAACTTACAGAGATATCGAAACTAGTTTCGTAGAATTATTTCCATCATGCATGTAACTAGTTTTGTAATGTAAATTCGGCTTTAAATGTAATAGAGCTCAATATTGTAACATACCTTCCGCATATCTTCGCGAAGGAATGGGAACCGATCCCGTGCTACCACAGCCATCTTCGACGCGATGACGTCACTCTTTGTCATTCACTCGGCTGCTCGCCTGAAAGTGACCGATATTAACTTTATTAGTAACCAAATAACGTAGTAACGGAACACTTGGTATCGACGTACCTTCGTTGTTGTTGTGTCGCGCGCGCACTAGACGCTCGGGGTGCGAGTGCGCGAGCTGCGTGTAGTCGCGGAACACTTGGTATCGACGTACCTTCGTTGTTGTTGTGTCGCGCGCGCACTAGACGCTCGGGGTGCGAGTGCGCGAGCTGCGTGTAGTCGCGGAACACTTGGTATCGACGTACCTTCGTTGTTGTTGTGTCGCGCGCGCACTAGACGCTCGGGGTGCGAGTGCGCGAGCTGCGTGTAGTCGCGGAACACTTGGTATCAACGTACCTTCGTTGTTGTTGTGTCGCACGCGCACTAGACGCTCGGGGTGCGAGTGCGCGAGCTGCGTGTAGTCGCGGAACACTTGGTATCGACGTACCTTCGTTGTTGTTGTGTCGCGCGCGCACTAGACGCTCGGGGTGTGAGTGCGCGAGCTGCGTGTAGTCGCGGAACACTTGGTATCAACGTACCTTCGTTGTTGTTGTGTCGCACGCGCACTAGACGCTCGGGGTGCGAGTGCGCGAGCTGCGTGTAGTCGCGGAACACTTGGTATCGACGTACCTTCGTTGTTGTTGTGTCGCGCGCGCACTAGACGCTCGGGGTGCGAGTGCGCGAGCTGCGTGTAGTCGCGGAACACTTGGTATCGACGTACCTTCGTTGTTGTTGTGTCGCGAGCGCACTAGACGCTCGGGGTGTGAGTGCGCGAGCTGCGTGTAGTCGCGGAAACCTTGGTATCGACGTACCTTCGTTGTTGTTGTGTCGCGCGCGCACTAGACGCTCGGGGTGTGAGTGCGCGAGCTGCGTGTAGTCGCGGAACACTTGGTATCGACGTACCTTCGTTGTTGTTGTGTCGCGCGCGCACTAGACGCTCGGGGTGCGAGTGCGCGAGCTGCGTGTAGTCGCGGAACACTTGGTATCGACGTACCTTCGTTGTTGTTGTGTCGCGAGCGCACTAGACGCTCGGGGTGTGAGTGCGCGAGCTGCGTGTAGTCGCGGAACACTTGGTATCAACGTACCTTCGTTGTTGTTGTGTCGCACGCGCACTAGACGCTCGGGGTGCGAGTGCGCGAGCTGCGTGTAGTCGCGGAACACTTCGTTGTACGTGTCGTCGTTGGAAGACATCTCACTTTCACGCATCTCTTCGTTCAACTTCGTAAGTCGCAGCCTAAAGTATAATATACCAAATAAATATCCAACTTATATTAAAACTGTCTTTTATTTCATCAAAAAGTACAATCGACTGAACCGATTTCAATTAAATTTGGTACTCTGATTTTAGTAGTAGTAGAGCTTTTTTGTGAAGGAATTCGTCCAAGAAAGTTCGACCACTGTGCCTATTTCTAAATTCCCGATACTAAACTGGCGTGCATGAAGATTCTTTTTTGTATATAATAATAACAATGGTAAAAACACAAGACTGCAGTGCTTTTTTCTTCCTTTTTGATCCGGAAGGTGGAGGGTCAGTCTTGTTCTGGGAAGGAATCAGTGTGGAAGCCCGTACCAAGCTGGTGATTCTGCATGGTTCAGCTACTGCATCGACGTCCAACATTTTTTAAAAGTCAGATTCAATTGGTAAAACTCAGAGAATAGCTCTCTCCACAGCTTGCTGCGGCGCTACTTTGAGTGTATGAGGTCAACAGTTAGCGAAAGATATATAATAATAATGAAAGTAGACTCACAATGTGACGATATCCGCATTGGCGTGCTCGACTGCGATATCGAGCGGCGTCAGTTTCTCGTTGTCCGCTATCGCCTGGTCCGCGCGGTATCGCAGCAGGAGGCACACCTGTACACATCATCATCATCGTCATCATCAGCATCATCACCATCACCACCATCATCATCAGCAGCAGCAGCAGCCTTTAGACATCCACTGCTGGACGAGGCTTCAATTAAATGGGGGAATTTGCCATAATCACCACTCTCGGCAGGCGGATTGGTGATCGCAGTATTGGTGTTGAGTACTCAGGTGGATAACAATGCCCACCCCCTGGTGTAATGCCTTAGCCGGCTGTTAAGACATCTTCAAGAGGAGACGGAGGTATTCTTAGGCCGGACACTCCACAGTACTATACATCAAATTCATGGTACCTATACAATTTGATAATATCCGTGGCCCAGCGGGCGAGTCGCTGGCTGATACCAGAGATGCGGGTTCGATTCCCGCCTCGGGACAAATGTTTGCATGATCTGTTTGTTCTGGATCTGTGAGGTCTGGAATAAGGGCCTCAGTTAGTTTAGTTCTGGAACACGGTTATTAGTTCAGTTAGAGTTTAGTTCCGGAATACGGGTCTCGGTTCAGTTTGAGATTACTCTCAATCTGGGGTTTAGAATTGCCATGTCCACACATTACATTGCATGTTGGGTTCACTAATATTAGAATTTACACCGGGAATGCATGTAAAACAAAATACCGTAAAATATTGTGTATAATTCGAGATGAGAACCAAATAATAAAAAAAGTAAAACTTCAGGTATGCGGGTCTTGGTTCAGCTTAAAAGTTCTGGAATACGGTTCTTGGTTAATACGGGTCTCGGTTCAGTTTGCGAGTTCTGGCATACGGGTCTCGGTTCAGTTTGAGGTAAGTTCTGGAATACGGTTCTCGGTTCAGTTTGTGATTAGTTCTGGAATACGGGTCTTGGTTCAGTTTGAGATTACTTCAGGAATACGGGTCTCGGTTCAGTTTGAAATTTCTGGAATACGGGTTCCGGTTCAGTTTCAGGTAAGTTCTGGAATACGGGTCTCTGTTCAGTTTGAGGTAAGTTCTGGAATACGGGTCCCGGTTCAGTTTGAGGTAAGTTCTGGAATACGGGTCTCTGTTCAGTTTGAGGTAAGTTCTGGAATACGGGTCTCTGTTCAGTTTGAGGTAAGTTCTGGAATACGGGTCTCTGTTCAGTTTGAGGTAAGTTCTGGAATACGGGTCTCGTTTCAGTTCGAGGTTAGTTCGTAATGCGGTTAGAAGCATACCTGCGCAGTATGCCCCGCCTCCGTGGCTAAGTGTAGCGGTGTCCGGCCCTCGTCGTCTTGCACGTTCAGCTTACTGCCGTTCAGCAACAGGAACGAGCATGCCATGACCGAGCCCTGGAAGAACAGTTCAACTTGAATCGCCTGATTGTGTGCCATGAATTGATGAAAGGTTAAAACATGGTCCTCGACAATGACCTCTGTGGCGCGGCGGGCGAGTAGCCAGCTGAGATTCGACAGGTTGCAGTTTCGATTCCCCCTGCGGGGCAGTCTATGCCAGTGTGTGTATAGAACACCCTCCAACCCTCTCTGCAAGTCTTTATTGCCATGTTAAAATCCCATACATTCTGCCACATCAGGGGAAACGCGTGTAATTTTAACTAGTGTATGACGGAACAAGCAGATGACCCACCTGATGTTAAGCGGTAACCTCTGCCTTTAACAACGCATTACCACATAGATAACGTCCCCCTAGGACGCACCCCATGTCGCATTGCACTGCGCCCGCCACCCTGAGACATCAAGATGAAAAGTCTCATAATGCCTATAATAATGGGTATGGGTGCCTGTTTTCACCGGCACCCATACCATTCAAACCGGAACAGAGCAATGGGAGCACTGCTGCTTTGCGGCTGAAATAGGTATGGAGGTAGTACTTCTTCTCTTTCACAAAAAAGCTCTACTAATACAGTTTACTCCTACTACCAGTTTGCTTCTGATTTCATCCTATTTCTAATTGTTTGTGCGTATGTCTGTCCGAGTCATATTGTGTCAAAAAGTAATATCGCTTCACAGTACTGTCGCCTACGCTGGTGCCAACTCCTGGCGAACGATTTATGTTCAGATATTTGTTCAGGGCGTTCTGGGTATCGTCTGTGTATAACAAAAAACATCTATCTACGTACATACATACATACATAAACTCACGCCTGTTTCCCGGAGGGGTAGGCAGAGACCACGGATTTCCACTTGCTACGATCCTGACACACCTCTTTTGCTTCATTCACTCTCATCACATTCTTCATACATGCTCGTCGGTTAAGGGTACTCTTGACCTGGCCTTTTTCCAGAACGTGTCCGATCTGGTCTGAATACGTTCGCCGAGGTCTTCCCCTTCCCACTGTCCCATTCACGCTCGTCTTGTGTACCCGTTTCGTCAATCTACTGTCGTCCATCCTTTCTAAATGCCCAAACCATCTAAGCATACCTTTCTCAATCCTAGTCACTACGTCTTCTTTAATTTCACAACGCTCTCTTATCACACTATTCCTTATTCTATCTCTCAAAGTCACACCACACATACTTCTCAAAGCTCTCATCTCCACTGCATTTATTCTACTTTCATGTTTCTTCTGCCATACCCAACTTTCGCTTCCATACATTAGTGTCGGTACTAACACCCCTCTATGCACGGCCAGTCGTGCCTTCTTGGACACATTCCGACTGCTCATAAAGGCGTGAAGTGCCCCATTCACTTGGTTTCCAGCATTTACTCTCCTTTCAATATCATCTTCATGCTTGCCGTCTCTTGTGAACAAAGTTCCCAAATATACAAACTTTTTTACTTGTTCCACTCTTTCTCCACCAATCAAAACATCACATTTCGTCATTAGTTCATCTCTTTCAAAAACCATTATTTTCGTCTTACTTACGTTTACTTTCATTCCTTTCCTCTCAAAACATTTATGCGCAATTGTTACCATCTCTTGTAACTCATCCGCGGACGGCGCAAGTATTACTTGGTCGTCGGCGTAGAGAAGACATTTGACGAGTAACTCATTCATTCTTAACCCACATTCACTATCTTTCAAATCTCGCAAACAACTGTCCATGAATAGGTTAAACAGCCACGGTGACGCTACACATCCCTGTCTAACACCCTTTTCGATGTTAAACCATTCAGTGTATGACCCGTGTATTCTTACGCAAGCACTGGAATCCTCGTAGAGAGATTTCAGAGCTCGAATGAGGTTCCTGTCTACCCCATACATCGACAGTACCGACCATAGTTCATTCCTCATCACTTTATCGTAGGCCTTTTCCAAATCCACGAAAGCGCAATAGACTTTTTGACCCATAGCCAAAAATTTTTCGGTTATGCATCGCAAGGAAAAGACCTGATCCGTACATCCCATACCCTTTCGAAATCCCGCTTGTACGTCCCATATTTTCTCATCGGTTTCTTTCACAACTCTTTCAATCAACACCTTTGCATACAGTTTGCCGACGATGCTGAGTAGGCTAATACCTCTGTAGTTCTTACAGTCTTGCTGTGAACCTTTTCCCTTGTAAAGAGGTACGATGACAGCTTTGCTCCAATCCCTTGGTACTTGACCGGTGTTCCAGCACAAATTGAAAAGGCGGTACAGCTGACTCGCTACGATACCATGTCCAGCCTTCAGCATCTCAACTGTTATCCTGTCATACCCTGCAGACTTCCCTGATTTCATACTTCGCAATGCTTTCACGATTTCATCCATGCTTATACTACTTTCATTATGGTTATCGCTTACATTCATAACTGAGGTAAGTGCCTGTCGATCCTCTCTTTCAAACAAACTTTCAAAATACTCTTTCCATCTACTTAATACGCATTCTTCTCCTTTCACTATACTTCCATTCTGATCTCTGATTGAGTTCAGCTCAGAGCCTTGAGTTTTACCTCTAACTTAACGAACAGATTTCCAGAAAAACTTTATGTTCGTCCGAAAATCTTCAGATAACCTTTTATCAAACTCATCTTCCTGCGCATTCTTCTTTCTTTTAACCAATTCTTTCACTCTGCCTTTCAGTCTCTTAAACTCTTTCTTAGCTTCATCTACATCCGCATTCGTTGCCTTCTGCATTCTTTCGTTAGCTCTGACAGCTAGCCAATCCATCCACGCTTTCTTCTTCTCACTTACTACCTTCTGTACATCTTTATCCCACCACACATTTTTCACCTTTTTTCCTTTCCTCCTCTTAATCACCCCACATACTTCAATAGCAACACTCACTACTTCTTCTTTAAATGACTTCCACAATTCTTCAATCTCAGAAATGTCATCGAACCTATCAAACCTTTCAATCAACTTATTTTTATACTCATCTATCACTTCTTCCTCTTGCAAGTTTTCTACTTTTATTCTTTCTAAAACACTTGTAGGCTCACGCACCCGATGTCGCCATCCTTGAAACAGACCACTTATTCGGCTCATTACCAGGAAGTGGTCTGTATGAATGCTGGTCCCACGGTACACCCTAGTGTCTAAAACTTTCTTTCTGATTCTTTCATCCACTATAACAAAATCAATCATACTTTTTCTCACATTCTTCGCCTCTCGCGTATACATATGGATCCTTTTGTGGTTAAACATGGTGTTTGTCACACAAAGGTTCCATTCCAAACATAACTCAAGCAAACTTTTACCATTCTCATTTACCCTTTCGTCACCAAACATTCCTAGTACACTATCAAATCCATCCCGCCCCACCCAACCATTAAAATCACCTAACATTATTAACCTTTCATTATCCTTGCATATTCTCAGAACATCTCTCAAACTCTCCCAAAACTTTTCTCTTTCTCCCTGTGCACGCTGAGACCCACCTGTACCGTTGTCAACAGGAGCATATACCCCTACGACAAAGATACGAGTGAGGCCGACTTTCATTCTTAACCAAAGCAATCTCGCATTTACACATTCAAACTCATTCACACACTCAGCCATTCGCGCGGAAAGTATAACACCAACTCCCTGGCAAGCTCTGGCGGTACTAGGTACTCCAGACCAATATGCCGTGTAGGGTCCGTGCTTGGTGGTGTCACAGCCTTTCCGCTTCGTCTCGTTTACACATAGAACATCAATCTTTCTTTCATCCATCATCTGACACACCTCATTCAACTTTTCTTCCATTCCTCCTCCAACATTCAACGTAGCGAAACGGCTCTCCGTAGACCGCTTTTCGCCCCCGCGGGAAACGAGACGTGACGGGTGGCGGACCGCGTCGCCGCCATGCGGATGATTATTATAATTATATATCTCCATTGCGTTCCCACGAGTAGAAGGGATCTAAAGGTCCACCCCCGCAGAGCCCTTTACGGGGGTAAGGCAGATCTCCGCTGTGCCCTGTGACCGCCAACACAGGCACCCTCCGTTAACAACCAGACTGCCCTCTGGCTACGAATCCCTCGGCACGGGTCGGTTTACACCTTGGATCGGGGTTTTTTTCGGGTATGCTCCCTGAGTGGTGGTTTGATTTCGGAGTTTTCCTTCTCCTAGACAGGCTGCAGACCAATGCTGACGAGGCCCATCTCCCCGGGTTTGATTTCGGAGTTTTCCTTCTCCTAGACAGGCTGCAGACCAATGCTGACGAGGCCCATCTCCCCGGGAGTATATATCTATCTACGTAATGTATTGTATTAAGTATATCAGTTCTCTAGTACCCATAACACAAGCTCTGCTTAGCTTGGGGCTAGATAATGTTGTGTGAACTGTACAGCATTATTTATTGATTAATGCGGCCGTAGTAGTCGCTGATAGAAGCGTGGTACTGACGCTGAGGACGGCGTGGTGAAGCGGCGCGCGGCGGCGCTGCGGGGCGCAGTTGACGTCGGCGCCGGCCGCCAGCGCCGCGCGCATCACGGGCACATTGTGCGCGCGCGCCGCGCGGACTAACACCGCTTCCGCTGACAAATTGCACATCTCTTCTGCACCTGAAACATAAAGACAATTCTCGTAAAAAAAATAAAGTACACTGCAAGTTGGTCGGATAAGACTCAATTGTGAACTGACTGAAAATTGGTATTGCTCAATTCAGTCTTTTTTTGATTCATGGCGACCATAGAATAGAGTAGGAAAGTGTTGTGTATCATTGGAAAGAGTAATGAGACACGCGTCTATTATACTTCAATTCTAGCCTAAATTCTAGGAAAAACTTTAGAGCGTGAGAAATTTTAAATGTGATTTGAACTTATTAAAATTTCGATATCATCATTGTTATGGGGGACGCCTCTTCCAGCAGTGGACGTCTAAAAGCTGCTGCTGCTGATGTTGATGATGATGATGACTTACCTAGTTCTTCCGCGTCTTCTCCTTCGGTGGAGTCGTGGTCGGACGGCAGCGTTATCTCCAACGCTCGTTCACTTCCCAGTTCCGCACCTATTTCCAAAACTGGACTGCCGCCGGAGCTTTCACTGGCTGAAATAACAATAATTTTCATGAAACATACATTAACGCCGACCGATTGGTGCAAACGCGTTTAGATCCTCTGTTTACGAGTGCACATGCTATAGGAAAAGTAGAATTACTAGCGTCATCTGTTGACAAGTAGATGCGTAAATCGCGCTAATTTACCATAACAAAACTACAAACAAAACCGTTACGCTGTGCACATTTTGTATCGCGCTAATCACGTAAACTTTTAAGGTTTGTTTTGGAAGATAATGTTGATGCAACGATCGATCAAACTTTTCGCTATACCTACATTAATTAAATAGCACGCAACAATATTTCTTACACCATCTAAACGAAATCGAAACCAAAACCAAAACCGTTAGGTTCGAACGTTTGAAACGTTGAAAATTGGGGGTTCGATTCCCGCTGCGGCACAAACGTTAGTATAACCTGCAAATATTTGTTCGGGGTCTGGGTGTTGCGGTAGCATGCTACTCGTAGTTCTTGATACCCACGACCCAGGGAATCCTAATGTGGGATCAGGGCTATGTATGTGACTGATGGGTGCGTTACGTTATGTTATATAAGATTTGGTTCCAACCATCTCGATTTTCGGGCTGTGATGGGTTAGTCCAACTCGTTCTATAATAATGTTGTTATGTGGCAATAGTTAAGTCACCATTACGTTTAATTTAACTAAGGTTAACTTGTGCGGCCGTAAGCCAACCGGACATGTACAGTAAACTTACCACTACTACTATTTTCGTCGCTCTTCTCATCGACGATGGTCTCAGGGACAGCGGGCTGGGCTCGAACCCTAAAGTAATAACAATTATAATAACCAAACTAGCTTTTAACACATTCCAACCGATTCCAGCGATTCCAAGCCATCTAAGAACCTTCGTTGAAGTCATCCAAAAACATCTATACTAAACTAAATATTAATATTAAAGTGTCTGTTACCTTTTCATGCATAAGCCGCTGAATAGATTTTGATAAAATTTGTCAAGGCATTCTGACAAGGATACATTTTCAAAAAAAATAATGGTAAATAACTAGGGTTAACCGCCAAATGCGTATATGGTGGATACTCTAGGTCAGGTAGAGTTCCGTATTCAAGTTCACAGTTTTTACTAACTAACCGTGCCGCTTGTTCCATCTCTAATATAAAATTCGACTCAACTTAGCATAGAGAAGCAGTTTCAAATACGATCGAAAGAGTCAAAAAACTATTCAAAAGATATCCGCTCGTTCAAAAAGTTCCATTCTTGTAATTTACACAACGCTTAATTTCAACGCCATTTTGTTAAACACATTTATTTTCAGCAATTTTTTTATTTTGGTCGCAATCGTATCTTTTGGGGGCGACCTCAAGATGGATGACCAAGACAAAAGCAGAGTGATGAAAGAGACGAATGTACCTGCGCCTAGCCCTGCGCACGGACCAGCGCCTGCCGCTGCGTAGCGGCGAGGTGGTCACCGCCGCCGTGTTCATGCAGGTGGCGCTCGACACTATGTCCTTTACGAACGACAGTTTCAAGACAGAAGCAGAGTGATGAAAGAGACGAATGTACCTGCGCCTAGCCCTGCGCACGGACCAGCGCCTGCCGCTGCGTAGCGGCGAGGTGGTCACCGCCGCCGTGTTCATGCAGGTGGCGCTCGACACTATGTCCTTCACGAACGACAGTTTCACGTACTTCGCACGGATCCAGCCTTCCCGCACACACCTGCACAAATTAAATAGATTTACACGGCTGCTCATTAAAAAAAAACCGGCCAAGTGCGAGTTGGACTCGCGCACGTTGGGTCCCGTACCATTATTATTAAATAATAATTTGTAATTTGTGTGTTTTTAAATTTTAATAATGTGTCTTTATTATTCTGTGTGTAATTATGAGCTATCAGCATGAAATAAATGAATTTGATTTGATATCTATAAAAACGGCAAAAAGGTCACATTTGTTGTATGAGAGACCCTTAATTTTTTTTTTCTGTTTTTTATTATTTGTTGTTATAGCGGCAACAGAAATACATCAACTGTGAAAATTTCAACTATCTAACTATCACGGTTCATGCGATACAGCCTGGTGACAGACGGACAGCGGAGCCATAGTAATAGGGTCCCGTATTACCCTTTGGGTACGGAACCCTAAAAATGAGCAAGCCTTACAGTAGTCGCATATGATGTGTAACAACTTAGGCGGACTTAGATTTAGTAGCGCCATCTTACGTAAAAAGTAAAGCTTACGTTTCGCAATCAGGGGTAGCTCGAGCAACGGTGGCGCCCTCAGTATTGGCTTCGTAAATTAAATTCACTATTTTGTTTCCAAGTTCAGCCATTACCTGCAAAAATAAAAATTATAATTTGAAACAACAATGTGTAGATTACTGTGGAGTGTCCGGCCTAGAATAGGCCCCTCGGTCTTCTCCCGTGGATGGCGTAAAAGCCGACTAAGGGACTTTTTCAACGAGTGGGCAGCAGCATCCAGCGTGCCATTTTATTTTGCACCTACTTTGCTTCTAAATATCTCCATTCGCACGGCTAGCTGATTTCGAAGAATTTTTACAGTTCACTATGGCGCAATTAGGCATTTTTCTATCAACATCCGACATGCTATCGCGAAGACAGCCGAGAGCGAACTGATTCGAGGTTTGCTAACAGGTACATTGCACCAACTTTCGGACAGAAAAAGTGACACGCAAACTAGGTGCACATGCGGTGTCTATCTTGATATATGGATATGTACTTGCTGGACAAACTCTTTCGCAAGGAGCTGTCTGCTCTACTACTACTAAAGGAGTTGTTGAGAAAAGATAACGTACCTTTATAATGTCTGGTTCCCAGTCGTCTAACGTGAGCGACCTCACTTTACTCAGGTGTACTCCGAGCGAGCGATGGATGCCCGAACATTCTACAACATACGAAATATTTCTGAGTAAATGCGGCCTTGAACCCGGAATTTTCAAATATACCAGAAAAAGAAACAGCAAAGGGCACCTCAAAACTGACTAGATTGTGACTTGAATGAATTAGTATCCAAATAAGGAGCAAACTTTGGTTTGTAAGGAGCGGACAAGCGGTACAATTCTCTTAATTTTTCTGGTATTTTAAAAAATACCGTGTACCCGGTGTACGTTTACCCGGACTTGTTGATAAGGTTCGTTGGTATAAGATTTGTCCTGGCTGCTAGCTTATTATGGAATGTGTTATTACTGGAAGAAAGCATTAGCCGAGTCAGTCGTGGGAAGCAATGGCGGCGATGAGCTCACCACTTGGCACGTCTATATAGTATATGGCACGGTGGTGCAACCTACTGTGAAAAGAGGCCCATTGAGGCTCTGCCTACCCCCCTTCGGGGAAAAAGGATTGTGTTTATGTATGTATGTATGTACCGTGTACAGTTTACGTGAACGTAGAGCATCACTGACCTATACAGAGCGTGATTCCAAGGTTGATACTGGCCCACCGAGGATTCTGACTGCCACAATCGCAGCAGTAATTGTTGCCGGGAATGCTCAGGAGTTGTTCCCATATTCTGAAAGGACATCAACAGATTCTTCTAACATGAGATAACAACAAGTTTTTTACTAAACAATTTTTTTTTTTCAATTCAAGCTTTTATAAAATTAGTAATCGGAACCGTATGCTGATCGAAATGAGCCTAAACACGGTCAGTCTACTATTATCCATCGAGGAGTCCGAAGAAGTTCCTCTGAAACCGCACAGCCCGGGACCACCCTGGCTCTAAAGCGTGGGGATGAATGCCCTCAAAGTAACTGTGGGCTACATCGGGCCCTAGTCAAGGTAACTGCAGTATGGCCGATTATAACAGACAATTTAGTCAGGCAAACTTGCTTCAGGGCATACTTGTTATATCGGCAGAATGTTAAGTACCTGATTTTCTTCATAGCCACGTTGACATTGGGCCTGTCGTCAGCCGGCCGGCTCGTGTCGGGCACCAGCACAAGCTGCGCGTCGGGGTGGTCGCGGCTGCGGCCCTGCTGGATGGCGGACCGGATGCCGTTCTTCAGCGCGCCTATCCAGCAGGTGAGCATCTCCTCGGAGTCAGCTTGGAGCATGTGGCTCCTGCCATTTAAAAACAAATACCTTAAAGGTGTGTGAACTTAAAGTGCCCTAAAAAAAGCAGGCTTCTAACTCGATGCATTAAAGAGATATGGCATTACATTTTTGTATGGAAAACCCGATATGTGTCCTTGACATTTAATGTCTAAGTAAGTACCTATAATTGTATACCTATGATATATTAGTCTATTGAATATGTGTGTATGTGTTTATTTATTATTTATGTATCTATTATAGTAAATATATTATACAATCTATCCTTTAATCAAATTGTTGTGTACTAACTACTATTGTTTTTCACATTACACAAAGGTTAGCTGGAAGAGAATTCTATTTAGCATTAAGTTCGCCGATGTACAATACTTTTTAAGTTGTGCAATAAATAATTTTCTATCTACCTATGGAAATTATTACACTAGCTGCTACTGTTCTGTCAAAATCTGCTTTCAGAGGTTAATTAAAACCTGGTGTCTATTATGTGTAATATCATAAAAACCCAGAAGAAAGGCCAACCACGGCTCTTCATAAGTTCTACTACTACTATTTCGTGACCTTAGTGGCTTAGTAAACAATGGTGAAAGAACCAGTGTTGTGAAAGGGTTAATTGTGCGCCTCAAAGAGGATTCTTTCGTGCACAGGAGTAAGCATAAGTTTGTTAAGTTCTGCTGACTTTCCCCTACTGAATCCATGCAGCCCCCTTAGCCTAACAAACAACTCGCCTCGGCTTTGCACTGGTAGTGTCGGGATCTCTCCCTCCCCCTTATCTATCCATACACCAAAGGGCTTAACCACATAACCGCGTTGCGGCACCGCACCGCAACACTCGCCTATGTTTAAGCCCTATAAGTGCTGCCGATTTCGGTGTTGCGGCGCCGCAACGCGACTATGTGTTTAAGCCCAAATATCATCAAAATCAAAAGCAGTCTAAAGAATTGATACATGGTTAAGAGACACACCGACGAGCGCGCCTAGGGACGCTTTTAGAATCTCAATTATCACGAAATTCAGTGCTACCACCTCGCCCGTTCAATTGCTTGTCAACACATAATTAATACAGAAATACAGAAATACAATTTATTCGTAAAATCAATTCAGATGTCAAAACAAAAATCCAATAAAATAATAATAATAATTCCGTTTGCTTAAATAACGGTACCTACATACACATTTACACTTTATCTTAAACAGCTAATAAGTAGGTAATACATATTATTGACCCTGCTAGGGCGCTGCATTTTGATATAGGGAAATGTTTATCAAAATTAATAAACAGGTATACAAACGAATTTAGAGCCTCATAGCGTCATCTGTTGACTACTGGACGCGCTATAGGAAATGTGGAATGGCTTACTTCATCTGTTGACGAGTAAGCGCATTATGTGATTTGAATCGCGCTAATTCTGAACATATTTACCAAATTTCAAACGTTCGGACATTCGAACCTTAACTTGACCAATCCAGACGAAGAAAATTTCGAAAATTAGAACGTTTGAGGTTTGGCAAACACGTTCAGTATAAGCGCGATTGGGGCCCAGGACTCATATATACATCTGTCGTCTTTGGATTGTTCGAGAGGGTTCTACGCAATTCACGAAAATGGTAAAACATTCTGGGTTTTTATTGCTTACGTATAGAAGCAGAGCTCGCTCGAAGAGAATATCTATGATTCATATACGTAGAACTCAGACGTGTCGTCGTGTAATTTGCACGAATGAATCGAGATACTCACTTGCACGGTGACAGAACTTCGAAGCAGTACCGCCGTTCTCCATCCGGCGCGAGCTTCACGGTGCAAAGCCGCAAGTCGTCTTCCATCACGGTCACATTCAGCTCACCAGTCCTCTTTCTGTAAATGACGTACAACAACAAAAATAAATAATGATGTAAGTCTTTTGTTTAATAATATATTTTGAAACCCAGCATTTATTAAATTGATGATCGGAACCATGCGCTGATCAAAATCAGCCCAAAGACTGCCAGGCCTATAGGCCTATTAATCACGGAGGACTTTTGTTTTCCACCTTATTTCTGCATTTTCAGCTCACTGACACCATATCTCGAACCCTGATACCACCATCATACCACTTGATCGCCACCTCTGTGGCGCGGCGGGCGAAGGTTCGCCTGCGACGCAGGAGGTAGCAGGTTCGACTCCCGCCTCGGAACAAACAAATATTTGTTCGATCTGCAGATATTTGTTCAGGGTGTTCTGGGTATCTTCTATGTATAATATCAAATTGTATGGGAATTATCAGCTCAATCGATTGGGTGAAAGTGATTTCGATGCAGATAAATTAAAAAACTAAAACAACAAAAAAAACTGTATTTGTATGATACCGATCGAAAGGGTAAATTACAAGGATCAATTCCTTCTCAATAACATAGTATCTTAAATTAAAGGAAATATGAAATAAGTAACTGAGTAAAAACAAATTCTGTCTTTTCTTATTCCATAATTTAAAAGTGTTCCTTTAGTAAAATGTTTAATTGGCTACCTCGTCCAGACTCGACGGACGGATGGGTTAGGCTTAGTAATAAGGTCGCTTTGATCTTTGGGTACATAAACCTACAAATAGAATAAAATGTAGTAGGTACTGAAGGAGTTTGCATGTAAAAAATGCAAATAGCGACAAATGAAACGGCCGTGACTATTTGCAGTCGACCTACACCGAGCGACCCACTTCAAAGAACCTTCAATACAAACGCTAACTAAAAACGCAAATATTACTTAGCATTATTTGATTTTTATATCAATTGTGTTTGTAAAAAAATTCGCCATGCAAATTTTTTCCAGCTTATAAAATCTATACCATAGGCCATTCGGACTGCGGTGGCGGTCATGACGTTTATGACACCGTTGCAAAATCTGACGGCACATCTTTCGTTGAAAATCCCAAGGAGCCAAAGTATACTTTGGTACATAAAGCCAAACTCCCATACATCAAACTTTAAGGTAACTGCTTACCATCAGGCGGGCCGTATGACAATATGTCGAGAAATTAAATTTAAAAAAAAACACAAAAAAAAAAGTTGTCGTCATCGGGCCTGATCGGGTGAATAATGAGGTTTTCCAGCCTAGCATAACAGGTACTTTTTTTTTCTACAACTTGTTATGACGGATCAAGCAGATTGCCCACCTGATGTTAAGCGGTACCCTCTGGCTATGAACTTTGTTATTGCACTGCGCCCGCCACCCTGACACATAAAGATGAAAAGTATCATGTGCCTGTAATTTCACCGGCACCTATACCCTTCAAACCGGAACACAGCAATGCGAGCACTACTGCTTTGCGGCAGAAATAGGTATGGTGGTAGTATATACGTAAGTTTACCACTCAGCGATAGGATAATCCACGATTTTAGGTTTTATTATTTTTTCAGATACTAAATAGCTCCATGCGGATAGCGAAACCATAATCGCGGATAACGCCAACACTTTATCAGGGGGGTTAGTACGAGAATTAGACAGTATTCGAAACTATATGAAGTTTCGTTTCCTTCCATACATTTACTAGCAGCGCCCCTAGCGGAAACGAGGAGAAACTAAGGACGCTGTCAGAAAATGTATTGAAGGAAACGAAACTTTATATACTGTCAAATTCTCGTACTAAGGGTACAGATACCCGACGGCGATCACAACATTTTGCTAAGACATACGCCACTCACCTATAAACAAGCCGGTTGTCGTACAAATAGAACCATCGTCTATTCCAGGTCTTGAAGGCATTTGACGTGCGCTTGAACAAGTATCCCTGCATTCTGGGCATGTTCTTCAAACAGGGCATACTCAGTCTCCCCTCCTTGCTGTCGCCGTCTGAGTTAGTATTGCAACTAGGTAGCACAGTGTCTTTACTGTTCACTATAGTGTGTCGGTTCTCCATCTCCTTGTCCAGTATTTTAGTGTCGTTACGCATAACTGCAACCTGAAAATGCGATTTGTTAAAATAGCTTCTTTAATGAGCGGGGAGCACGTTTTTATAGTATTTTCTCAATGATTAATTAGTCTGATACACAAATAGAAAATTCTTAATAATTAGTACATGCTCGTTTTCTCACAGCTGAAGATTTTATTGATATTTTAAGCAACAGCTTAAAATATCAATTTAAGACGAGATTAAGAAAAACGAATTTTTTCAAGCACGGGTTTACAATACGTCAACTCTTATGTATTAACGTATTTACAACGCTTGTATCTTAAGGTTTCAATCTTGATGAAACTTGGTTGGTAGGTAAGTTATGTGAATATAATTTTAAAGTTGGAACATGAGCTTGAATGGTTGCGTGGGTTTTTGAGGAACGGGGTCCACGCGAGTTCACGTTCGGGGCGAACTACTAGTGTATATGACCAAATCAGGTCTACAGCGTACAGCTTAGTAATAGGTTCTACTTATTAAAATGTATACGAGATGATGAAATTTGTATTCGGAATTTGTAATTGTATAAAAACCACCTCGTCGGGTGGTCTTTGTAATGGCAAAATGCCTCGCAGCGATCAACAGGTGGCTGTTTGGGAAATGGCCATTGGAAATAATACCTTTTTTATAATTTAACCAAAGGCATTACGAAATTTTTAATTATAACCGGTTAAAGTGATTATTTCCTCTGCATTTATCACACGCATTTATCACATTGACCCTAACATGAACGGTGAAATTACAGGCACATGAGACTTTAGATCTTTATGTGTCATGGTGGCGGGCGCAGTGCAATGCCACATAGGGCGCGTCCTAGGTGGACGTAACCTATGAGGTAATGCTTTGTTAAAGGCAGAGGTTACCGCTTAACATCAGGTGGGCCAGCTGTTAGTTCCGTCATTCACGTAGATAAAAAAAAAGTTAAAAGTTAAACATCAATATGATTCTATACAAGGTTAATTCTTTATTTACAGAAAGAAAAATACAATTAATACAGGTAGGTGTATAACAATAAATGCATAGTTGGAGAATAAAGTTTTAAAAGTTTTTGGGGTGTAAATTTTTTAAACAAAATCAACTCAAAGCGAATTACATATTGTTTGTTTTACTTATGAATTTAGCACGCAGTTTGTTTAATGTTCGTGAAGTCACGCAATTTATCATCAGCGAATAGTAGTATCTCACGAAATAACGAGGTGTAGCAGACTGGCCGTAAGCATCATGTCACGGTTACTGTTATAATATTGATTCGCGAACCGCGCCTAATTCAAAATTATACCCTCTAATAAACGGACTACTAAGAGCTATGGAGTAAGTTAACAAATGGACGTTGAATTAAAACGCTATAACCTAAAATAATGCCAAAATAAAATTCGTGATTTATTTCCCGTAATAGTAATATGCAAATAAATAATTTTACCCGGACATGTTTGTAAGATTCGTTGGTATAAGATTTGGAATGTGTTATTAATGGAAGAAAGCCAGATAGTCAGATAGTCATTTAATCATACAAAAGGTACACGTCAAACAAATAATTATCACATGAGTCAAAAGTACACATCGTACTTAAAACAAAAATCAAAATCACAAATAGGTATACATAAACAAAAAACATGTCACATCTAGGGAGTCAGTCGTGGGAAGCAATAGCGGCGATGAGCTCACCCCTTGTCACCTCTTTTTCCCACGATGGTGCAACCCACAGTGAAAAGAGGCCCATTTGAGGCTCTGACCCCGAAAGGGTAGGCCTTTCGGGGAAAAAGGCGTGAGTCTATGTATGTATGTTAACTAAGAATTATCGGGAACAATTAAAACTCGAAAATCATGGTAAATATCCAGTTTCTAGGGAAAAGTAAGAATTATTTTGTTCACGATCAGCCCCATGTTCTAGCAAATGTCGTTAATGAATGAATGATGACCTGAATATTTCTGAAAATATTTTTTTTTGACCGGGCCCTAACTTCTGTGTGAGATTCGTTGGTATATCATTTGTCCTGGCTGCTAGCTTACTAAAGAATGTGTTAATAACTGATGTGACTGATGTTAATACAATTCTTAAATACTAGTACTACCAACTACCAATACCTAATTATTAATCAACAACAAATAAATAATGCTGGACAGTTCACACAACATTATCTAGCCCCAAGCTAAGCAAAGCTTGAGTTATGGGTACTAGATAACTGATATATATTTAATACAATACATTACATGGATAGATTTATTTATTTTATTTATTTATATATTAAGAAACAAGTACAACACCATAACAGATACCAGATATTTTTTATTATATATAGAAAATACCCGGAACACCCTGAAAAAATATCTGCAGATTGTAAAAATATTTGTTCCGAGGCGGGAATCGAACCCAAAACCTCCTTCCTCGCAGGCGAACCTTCGCCCGTCGCGCCACAGAGGTCGTCATTAGTAATTCACACTAGGTCATTCATTACTAGGTCACAAGTAATTATAATATCGTAAAAAGAAAACAATATTTAGCATACTTTAAAACCTAAGATAACAAAATGTATGTAAGCATACCTCGTCGGCTGTGGATTTGAGGAACGGCTCTAGATCCTCAGATAAATCCCCCCCTTGATGGTAGTAGGTGCAACAAGCTTGCAGGTACGATTGAAACTGAAACAAACAACATCAAATTATTAGTTGCTCCTCTACTTTTGCAACATTTCAACTTTCTATGCAGATTAGTTGGAGCTGCGATATCAACACATCAATATTTAAAGAACTAAGCACTCATGCCTAATTAATAGCAGTGGCGTGTCTGGCCTGAATATATACCCCTAAAATATCTTCCATGGATGTTTTTGTTTTTTGTTTTAAAAAAGGTCTTTATTACTTAAAAATTTATTACTTATTAAAGCTAAACACAGTTTAGTAAAATAAAACTTAAAAATTAAACGTAACTCGGCAGGCTAAGGCGCCTTTATGAGCTTTTTAACAAAATTACTATTTCTGTTAATGGGCACTTGGTAAATCTGAAATATTGTGATATGCAAGTAACATATAAAGTAAGGTGGTGTAGTTACATAATATGCGCACTTTGGATAGCGCGCATTTTAAGGTCATCTTCCATGGATAAAAGCTGCCTAATAGGGATGGGTCGTACTTGCAAAATCGAGAACCAGGGCTTCCAAGTTCGTCCACCTTAAGACACCAGCGCCAAAAACCAGGGCTCATAAAACCTTCAAGGTATTTTTGTGCATAGGAAATTGATCCGTACAGGAATATAAAAAGGGAACAAAATCGCTTTTTATAAAAAATACATGCAAGTGGAAAAATACTTGCATAGGAAATTGGACCAAACCGTTTTATAAATAAGGAGCATAATTGCATCTGCGTAAAAGTACTACGAAACCTTGCAGGTAATTCCACTGCACAGGGCGATAAAGTTTTTGCGTGCGGAACTAGCAACTTTACTTGCAAGTTGCAAGTATTTTTTTACTTTCAAGTCTTTAGGGTCCGCTCCTGGTCGGCGTACTTGCAAACAAAAACCTGGTGGGAAACCCTGGTCGCGTAAATACGCTCCTTCCCTACTGCCTAAGGGGTTACACCAGGGGATGGGCAGCAGCATCCACCTGAGAGCTCAACCCCACCTCTGCGATCACCAGTCCGCCTGCAAACTATGGCTATGGAAAATTTACATTAAATTTAATGGGGGAGGCCTCAGCAGTAGACGTCTAAAGGCTGCTGATCACCAAACGCGAGGACCAACATAACCACTACATCCGGACAGATGAAAGAAAACTTTACCAGTTGTTGCAAAGACTTCGCTCATACATACATACGGACCTAAAACGGTTTAGGAGAGCCAATTTAAAAAAATAAAGCTATCGCGTAAAGTTTCACCAATCGTGTTTCTAGTTTATGATTTATTTAGATTACATCTTCAAATAATTACTGTATTAACATCAAGTTTTTAACCTTTACTGTTACTGAGTGAGCCTGTTTTAACAGTTCGGCGATAAATCTAAAATCTCCTGAAAGTACTAATACATACATGCATACATAGATACCAAACGCCTTTTTCCCCGAAGGGGGATAGGCAGAGCCGCAATGGGCCTCTTTTCACAGTGGGTTGCACCATCGTGAAGTATAGACGTGACAAGTGGTGAGCTCATCGCCGATATTGCTTCCCACGACTGACTCTGCTAACGCTTTCTTCCAGTAATAACACATTCCATACTAAGCTAGCAGCCAGGACAAATCTTCTGGAATAAATCTTATCAACAAGTCCGTGTAATCCCCTTAGTCGGCTTTTACGACATCCACGGGAGGAGACTGAAGGGTATATTCTCAGGCCAGCCACACCATAGCTACTCAATCAATAAATACTTATGAATTCAAAAATTCTTATGAATGGAAATTTCATGTGTCCTGCCTATTCCGGTTCAAGGAGACAGACAGACAGACGGACGGACGGACAGCGGAGGCTTAGTAATAGGGTCCCGTGCGCACCCTTTGGGAACGGAACCCTAAAAAGTAACTAACAACTTATGTATGAGATATAAATACCCTCACTTCAAGTTAGTAGATTGAGTAATAATTAAATAGTACCTACACACAACTTATAAATAAACCGCAGTATAACATGTATAAATAGGAGTATTACGTACTACGTGATTCATAAGGATGTTTTATAAGGATATGAAAAATAGATACCACATTGAATTAAAAATAACGTACAAGCCTTACGGTAGTCGCATATGATGTGTAACATCTGACATCGCTCACCTCCCTGGTAATAAGCAACATGGGTACCAACCCCTCTGAAAAAAGCGCGCTTCCTGTTACACACTTTCGTCCCTTTTCTCGAAATCATTCCCATAGATTGTAGTAAAGCGAGAGGAAAGATGTTAAACATCATTTTTTTGTAACGTTTATATACCTTTGTTTGACCACGATCTCACCTGTTGGTAAGTAACGATCAAAACATCAAAACAATAATTAAAACAATGCATTGTGAAATCCAATGGAATCCAAAAATAACAATGGAATGAATGTTGTGAAATGATTTCAGTAAATGGTCTATCCAAATTTCCAATTTCTTATTAACAACATACCTAAATAGGATATCCTTTTCACGGAAATTACGGACAATGGAATAAATTCGACAAAGAAACACAGCATCGTCACAAATACGACATAATAGAGCACTGTTTACACGATAGTACGACCACAACACCTGCCTCACAAAGTATCAAGATCATCCACGCTCCGAGGACCTTGCACGTTGTGAGCGAGCACTGAGCAGGTGACTTGCCTTGTGGGAGTGCACAAACTGATGACTGTCAATACGTGTTGATGACTAATGAAAAAAGCGGTCAAGTGCGCGTCGGCCCACGCGCATTGTAGTGTTCCGTAGTTGCACGACACAATATGCGGACTTAGGAGGCTTTCCTGTTTTACACAACAACTTTATCTAAGTAATTTTCAATGTAATTTGTACCAATTTACCTTTTTACTTCTCCAAGTACATTTTATTAGTTGTTCGACTATTACTCGTTAACTTGTAAAGGCTACTTATAATGCGGGTCATGTAAAAAGAACGCTGGCGGTCAAGCTTCTTCAGGCGTTCCAGCGTTCTTTTTAAGACATTACTTACTTTTCTACTTATTTAAGAGATGTATACCTGTGCATTTAATGAGTGCCTACCTAGTTTACTACAAATAATGTACAATTATAACCACAATTATATACAATTATTATATAATATATAAATAATGTACATCACAGCTGTGATGGTTTTACGTTTAACTTTTAACTACTGCTGTGAATTTTTACAAATATCTAACAACAACGGTTTAGCTGGCAGGGGGCGATACACTTGAATCTAACATAAATAAAAAAAAACACACGACTTGAGAACCTCCTCCTTTGTTTGGTGTTTATATATCATCAGTTTAGCTACGATACCCCTAAACACATTTTTACAGTTTTTTTTTGTTTAGGGGTATCGTAACTAAACTGATGATATTTATGAAATACTATCAATTAAAACATGTGTGTTAAATCTCCTAGTTCTCGCGAAATCAATTTTCGCTGCAGAAGAAGTGTTGATGTGCTGTAATGGGCAAAAAACTCCAAAAAATAATAATTTCGCAAACGGATCCCTGAATCGAAAAATGATTTTTACACACCCGCAATATTTTTGAACGCCCTATTTAATGACACCCAAGCCATGGGATATACGAGGAAAAAAACATTCCAACTTTATTTGAAAAAGAATAAAATGTAGAACAAAAATGTAACTAACAATTTTTGTTCTACATTTTATTTTAACTCTTGTCAGCGTGATTAGTATGTATACCCATGCCAAATAAAAGCTTTCTAGTACTAAGAGTACCTGAGCTACAAACAGCGAAACTATAAGGGTTCCTTGTCATGTACACCACAGAACCCTAAAAATTGCCTTAGATAAGATATCTTTGGGGGAAATGATAATCGACAATAATTCGTGTCATTTAAGTAAGATAATGTTTTGGGAAACAGTGATATCAGGATAGATAATCATTTAGGCTTTGTTCTGGTCATTGTTGCCTTTTCTTGGTCACAAAAGAATATTAGGAAATGAGATATTAGCACTTTTTTAATAGTTCGATAAACCACACACATGCCGGTCGTCACATCAATCGCCCCTTACCCAATCATCTACTAACATAGATGCCTCTGATTTCAAGTCTTACGCATATAATTTTAAGGTTGGAAGTGGATATCTGACTAAGACCATACATAAAAATAATGACGTAGCTACAGGTCTAGCGCTTAACTGAGTCAGTCCCTGAGGTATGGGAGCGGTACGGGAGGGGTGTTTTCGTCTCTCAAAATTATCAGATGACATGAAGCCACGCTTCATTTTGACGTAACGAAAACAACCCTCCCGTACCGCTCCCACACCTCAGGAACTAGACCTGTAGTTATAAAGCGATAGAGTACATCTGCACTGCACTACGAAGAATTAATTACCGTAATGTTCGTAATTATTTGATCGTATCTTATTGTGATACAATAATTGCGATTCACGATATTGTACAGTCATACATATTATGTTTATTTACAGCATCTTAAGGACGCTTCCGTCTGGCAGTGATTTGGATCAGTTGAGCTACCTTTAGATCGCTAGCAGCGGTCTCCAGGTAGCACAACTGTTTCATATGTATTTTGTACATACCTTGTATTAGTAGTATTATTCTTTCTGTAAATAAATGTATATATTTACCTACATTGAATAGCTAATATAAAGTGGATAGACTTTATGTAATGGGTGCTCAACCGGTTTATAGCGAGCCAAATAAGCTCAAATCAAATCACAGAGTCAAATTTAGTAGTGGTAGAGCGTTTTTGTGAAAGAGTTCGTCCGAGGAAGTACTACCACCATACCTATTTCTGCCGCAAAGCAGTAGTGCTCGCACTGTATTCCGGTTTCAAGGGTATGGGTGCCGGTGAAATTACAGGCACATAATATTTTTCATCTTTATGTCTCGGGTGGCGGGCGCAGTGCAATGCCACATAGGGTACCTAAGTGGACGTGACCTGTGAGGTAATGCAATTTTCGAAAAGAGACTCTTATTTTATTTCATTTCCTGTTGTTTTTTTTTTAATTTATTTTGTGTTTTTGGTGGCATTTTATCCAATGTAGCTCGTCTATAGAGCACAAGTATAGTGAAATGATATGGAAGTATATTGCGTGACTTTTCAAATTTGTGGAAATTGTCTACCAAAGTTTTTGTAAAACGCCCACCGTTTTACTAGAACATAACTTGACTGTGACTTTGACGACTTGGAAGGATTGTAAGGTTGCAAATTATATTGAAAATGGCAAATGCACAAGAAGTGCGACGCCAATTAGAAAGATAGAAAAAAGGCAGAGGTTACCGCTTAACATCAGGATAATTTTCAGGCCTAATTGCATAGTATTTATATTTGATTATGTCACCACAAGTCGAGTTCACCTATAAATACACCTCAAGTACTTATGGTTTTGGTTACCATGACACAGAGCGTATGTTACGTATTTAATTGTAAACATATAAGTTTTAAAATTCTGTTCAATAGACGTGAAAGTGAAAGTCATATCCTTACTTACGAATCGTACACAAGAGAAAGTTTGTTAGTTATTCAACACAGTCAAGCCGAATCGACTTGGCGGCTAAGAACTAACTGCGATATACAGCCGGGATGGTAGGTGCAAGGAAGCATTGAAGACCGTGTGACTTTGTTTTTTTTCCAAATTTACTTTTTATGAAGGTTTGTCCGGCCTATTAGAACCCTCGGTCTCCTCCCGTGGATGTCGTAAAAGCCGACTAAGGGATTACCCGGACTTGTTGATATGATTCGTTGATATAAGATTTGTCCTGGCTGCTAGCTTATTATGGAATGTGTTATTACTGGAAGAAAGCGTTAGCTGAGTCAGTCGTGGGAAGCAATGACGGCGATGAGCTCACCAGTTGTCACGTCTATATTCCACGATGGTGCAACCCACTGTGAAAAGAGGCACATTGAGGCTCTGCCTACCCCCCTTCGGGCAAAAAAGGCGTGTTTCTATGTATGTATGTATAAGTTGCCTCAAACGGTTATGGCAGCTTTACAGAGCTTTTGGCGAGCGCAGATGGCGCTAAAAGTTAGGTTTTGCCAACGAGACGGGCACCATTGGGATAAAGACTTCGTCTTAGCCGTTGCCAGATTGATCATCGGAGAAAAACGCCCCGGAACATGCTTCTACCGGTTGTACACAAGTTACTAAGTTAGTGAGGAGTCACGACGACCCCGCCGGCGGGGTCAGTGTATCGGTGGTATATATCGGTAGTGTTTTTTGTTCTGTCGTGATTGGATGGCATCGCTACCGAGTTACCGGCAGTGATAGCGTCATCGGGATCACCAAGAACGTGTCTTGGTCTACGGAGGAACTATGACTGTGACCCCAAGGTAAGACCTTTTAGTAGTAAGCGCTCCATAAGAAAGTTCGTTCAGGGATTTAAAATTCCTATTTCTGCCACCAAGCAGTAATGTCTCGCATTGTGTTCAGGTTTGAAAGGTATGGAAGCCGGCGAAATTACAGCCAAATATTAAATAAATACAATCGCTAACAAATGATTAAGAGCCCCTACAAGTTTCGTACGAAGTAACTATTAAGTAACCTGTGGTTTCGGGTTCTTAATAGAAAATAGTAGGTAACTTTTTTCATCGCTAATATCTCAATATGATGTCTGGTATTTATTTTAGTTCATATCACCAATTTATCTAGTAACCGTGTTACTATAAAGTTCGAATTATCTTTGGAATAGCCTTTTTAAATTCGATTGATAAAGACAAAACACGATGTAACTACGCTAAGGATATTTTGCGTTTATTAGTAGCACGGTAAGTATGCCAATTTTAAATTGTTTCCTATGGCATCTATGTATTATTGTGAAGTTTGCTATACTTTACGAGAGGTCTTCGCATGCCTTTCGATCTTCTATAGGTTACATTTCGGGAAATGCTCCCAGGAACTTCACGATCTGATCCCACCATCTCCTTTTATATATATATATTTATTTGTGTGTATATTATACTTATCTATTATTCTGTTTTTTTTGTGATAATGTGTAAGTTTATTTATTGAAAATATTTCTTTTACAATTAACTATGGGTACACCCCAACCAATCTTCCATATTAGTTCAGCTCCTCTCCATCCAAAGGTTGTCTGGAAGAGATCGCTCTTTAGCGATAAGACCGCCCATTGTACATTTAGTTTTTTGTTTAATTGTTATGTCTTGTTTTTAACTAGTTTGTAAGGTGTGCAATAAAGTATTTTCATTCATTCATTCATTCCTTTTCATCATAGGACGGGCAGACGCACGGCTCACTAGTACTTACCTCAATAGTATACCCTCTATTCGTACTAAACATTTCAGTTCTACCTTTATAATGAGAACTGCTGAGTGGAATACACTACCGTCGTCTGTCTTTCCTGAAAACTATAATCCGGGTCACTTCAAGGCTAAAGTGAATAGGTGCCTTCTAGACCTTTGTGCACCATCATTGGCCACATCATCACTTACCAACAGGTGAGATCATGGTCAAACAAAGGTCTATCAAAGTTAAAAAGAAAAAGAAAAAAAAGGTTTTTATGTAGAAGATTTCTTATTTGCTTTAGACGCAGCCTTTACGACTCATCACCGACTCTACTCAAAGTAAATCATTGAAATGTGAGCTCGCATTATGAGAGTACGACGCGAGGTTTATACCGTTTGACTTGAATTGGTGATGAGCCGTTGTAGTGCGCGACGGCCTCGATACTCACTGTGGCCAGTATCTCGTGCCGTTTCCTCGCCTGCAGCATTGTGATCTTCTGCACGTGATCGAGCGCAGTGTGCCGGAAACACGAACGCGTCGCCAGCAAGAGATTCACTGCCTCCTCCACATCGGCCGTTTTGTGGCGAGCTACCTGTAATACCCTAAGTATTACGAAGAGTGTACCACTAGGGCGTTCAAGACCTCTGCATACAAACGAAGTTTACTGCTATCTCTTCAAACTCTATGACATTTTGTATACATGATCACATTAATAAACAGACCCGTGGTTTCTAAGTTTCTTATAATATTATAATGGTTTTCAAATCACACCAACATAAAGCTTTGTACGGAAATCTTATAACCCATGAAAGATAGATACACAAGAAACTTACAAACCACAGGTCTAGCTAGATATTAGTCTCGCAACGGCACTTAGGCCTGCGGCCACTGATACTAACTATTACTAACAATCCCACTAACTAATACCATAAAAGTCAAAGTTACGATGTTTGGATGTTTGTTACTCAAGCACGCCGAAACGGCTACACCGATTTCGATTAAAGGTACCCAGATAGATTATGACCTGGATTGAGCTATAGACTACTTTTTATCCTGGTAAAACGCGAGCAACGCCGACGGGTGGACACTGGTATTAAATTAAAAAACATAAAAATCATTTTTCGCAAGTAGATTAAAGGTAATTGTCCTTTAAGTGCAGAATTACCCTTTTGGGAAAGTACTATATTATTTCTGAGACATACCAGTTTATATTTACCTGCGAGTTCCTATTTAAAGCTATGTCCAGATCATTTGAGATTTTTTCAAAGTGATGCTTGCTTTCTTTTACACCTTTTATATCTCTGCAACAAACAAAAGTAATGTCTGAGGCACTGAGTGCAGGATGTAGGGTGTCTGACCGTTTGTTTATCAATCAAATCAATGAGTCACAGGTCAACAATTACCTTGTACTGTAACTTTTTAACACAAATATAGCCAGTTTTAAAATAAATCTAACAAAATACATTGATTGTGCATTTGTGCATGATGAAGTTGATGGTTATTAGTCATATGACAGTAGCATCCACAATCATTAATAGATATTTTTTCATAACAACTTAATACAATGTATCCTTATCTAGTAATGATCATTAGAGGTGCTGAGGTAGAGGTGTAGTGTAGAGGCAGTAGAGGGAAGGGAACTAGGTGGAAGGGAAAGCCTTATGTTTTGATGTACACCACCATAATTAAAGAGGGGACTCCTATAATACAGGTTATTGTAACTTAACAGAGGAGATCCCAACCCATGTAAACCCATAGTCTTGTAAGCAAAATAAAGTTTTATTTTTTGTATTTTTAACCCCTGACGAAAAAACGAAGGGGTGTTATAAGTTTGACGTGTCTGTGTGTGTGTGTGTGTCTGTTTGTCCCATCGTAGCTCTCGAACGGATGGACCGATTTAGTTTTTTTTTTGTTTGAAAGGTGAATTTGTCTGGAGTGTTCTTAGCTATGTCTGATCAAAATCGGTTCAGCCGTTTCATTGCATTGAGGGTTTTTTAATTTTTACAAAATTAATTACTTGTTATATAATAGGAGGGCTCTGACCCTTATATTTGTCGCAAATATAGTCAAGCATCTTGATTTCCGACTTGAGATATTGACACAAAATAATAGTATGAGGAAAGAAAACCTGTGAAGGGAGAGCAGCCCCATAGTTTTCGTAAATATAGCTATTCCTTTTAATAGCCAAACATCTTGAGTTCCCACTTGAGATAATGACACATAACAATAACTGTACTTACACTTTAACAAAAGCACTGAGATTCTTGAGTACAGTCCTGGAGGCCTGATCAAGGAGTATTGAGTGGAACTTGTTCATCTCCTGCACAGCATGGATCATACGGTTGAGATTGGCCATCACCGCTGAGTCCTCGGTAAAGCAACCTGACAAGTCCCAGAGGGCATTCGCGAAGGTCCTATTGTGATAGTAAAATGTATTAAAGCTAGAAGCCGGCCAGTAAGCTAGAAAAGGTCTTGCTGCCCAATGAAAAAATTCCTATGCCATATCAATGCACTCAAAATCATTCACAGAGTTGCTTATCAACTAATGCTAATGCTGGCATATCACTTGGCATAGCATATTTCTGTATCATAAAACTATTAAACAAGCAATATTTGTTTCAAAAACGGATCTAACAATTTTCTATATGTGGGTTTGTGGGGGCGAAAAATCGATATCCAACTTTGGGAAAAAAAAGTTTTTAAAAATTTAAGTTAAGCTATGAACTGCAGGGTCAGTTTTTGGACTGGTGACCACAATTTGAGAGATTTTTTAAAAAGAATCAAGCTTGGCTCCATCGCTCCAGGTACTTTGCTTTATTTGGCCAGTAATGCCCATGGACATATCATATCTTTTTGTCTTATTTGTCAAATTATGCATATTAGGCAACCACACATAATGGACCACCCATAGAGTCTGAATGAGGAAAAGGGAGTTCTTTAACGTTAACACAAATAGGCAACAAACATGCGTATCATCCCCTTGTCAGTTTTTGTTTACACATCAAAGGATTCAAATAAGACAAACATTCACATCATCCGTCCACACTTGGTTCGCTAAAACAGTGTTCACTGTTTCTGAATAAGCAAACACTGGCATGGAGATTATTTGCTGGTTCAACCCTATGCCAAGTGAAGTGCTGGCATAAATATAGGTCATAGACAAACAACATCAATGGTAAAGTTAGCATACTGAAAAAATGCTAACTAATGTATGGACTGGCTTAATGTGATCAACAAATGCATTGCCCCATTACTATTTTTGCCATATTTCTTAATGCTTTTGCTTGTGTATAGGATAGTTATAAGCACTAAAAACACTAGTTCCTTCAAACCTATTGAAGTATGTACTTATCATAATTCTGCAGACACTAATCATATTTGTATGACATAGATTAATAAACAAAATTAATCAGTCAAATGTTATACTTTGAGCTGATATTGATAAGATATGTAGATAGTAACAATAAATGTAACAGCAAGTTAGTTACATAGGTAGAAGTATTCATTAGTCAGCTAAGAAATATAAGTACATTACATAGAGCAAAAACAGGCCAAAAAGTTCTCACCCTCTATGAGTCATGTATGTTTTCCCAGAGTCTATCATCACAGAACACGCCTTCAGCACTTTATCGAGCTTCTGCTCCAATCCATCTATGCTGGCTTCCTCCGTCTCCAGCTGTTCCCTACAACAATCGTTTCACTGGGCGTAAACAACGAAAAACATACACAACACGTAAGAATTCTCACTTTCATTGAACAAATTAGAACAAATTACCTAAACTTCGGAGAGTCTCGGAGACATTCATCAAAATCTATGAGTGGTTTCATTTTGAGGAAAATGAGATTAGCTTTTCGTCTCAATTATCACAAAACATTTCAGTTTAATAAAGTAATCAATCACGAAAAATAAACGAAAACTCCGGAAATTGAACAAGCAGGCAAGCAGTGGCAGTGGCAGATTCCTGAATAACTGACAGTGACAGTGACTCTTTTCTTTCGATCATTGAAAAGGAACAAAAAAAAAGAAGAAGAAAAGGAACGTAATGTACAACATGGTAATGTACGCCCTGTTATTGTACAGCCTGATTTTGTACACCCCGTTCAATAGAAGCCAGTGGCACTAATTATCAGGGAGTGCAAAACTTAGCTGTGCCTAGACAGGGGGCAAAGGGGTAAGTCCGAGTTTACTTACACGTTTACACAGACCATCGTAAAGATGATTTTAACGCGACGATCGTACGTGTATTGCGTAGTAACTAGCCATTAATCTGTGACGTTTTTGGCACAGATTAATGACTAGTTAGGATATGTAGTTAATATGTTACACACGTACGATTGTCGTTACGATCACCGTTACGATGGTGTTTGCAAAACTCCGACTAGGGTTTCTGTTTAAAATCTTCACACGGTCATTTTGTACGACCTGAATTGGTACGGCCAGTTTTTCGTGACCGTGATTGGCCGAAAGTCTATCCCATTGGACATGAAGGAGCCGTCAAGCCTATTCAAACCATGAACCTATATTTAACCGGTCAAGCCGAGCGATGTCGCTTGCACGTCGCTTGTATGCTATGCTAACGTGTTATAAAAAGACCCATGGGCCATGGCAAAAGAAACACGATTCAATCAAAAGCCAAAGCCAAAACAAAGTTAAAAAAAAAAACTTTTTTTTTCTATGTTTCACAATCTAAACATGTACGTACCTAAATTATACAAGCAGAAAACAAGTTTAAAAATAAAGCAAACAAAAATTCTGGCAAATTAATTATACAACTAAGAATAAAACAAGTTTACTTTAAAAACGTAGATCACTATCGCTCTCTATTGATTCATTTCAACTTCGTGAGACTTCGTCTGAACACTAGAGATAGATCAAACTAAGCCTACTCGGTTTTCGTATTCAAAATGAATCAAGAAAAGACAGCAAATATCAAAGATGATCATGTCCTCAACGTTCTGCTATGTGCGATTGCAATTCCAATTTCAATGTCCTTGTGGATAGGGAACATAATTTACTCAAAGTTCATTGTTATGAGTGACGGATTCGATGGTAAGTTTTCTAGCTAACACATTTAAAAAGAGTACAAGTCATAAAAAGGTACCGTCATCACAGAGTACTTTGTCATACCGTCATAACCACACACCTAATTTCCTACTACATCATTCAATTGCCAATTCCAGACAAATAAATAAATGATTTATTTTTCAGAACCCATAGTAATATCTCCAGGTCGTTGGCTAGCCTCCTGTCTCATACCACTACTTGTGGCAGTTTATGGGTACAGAAAAAAGAGTGTGAACTTAAACGGGGCAGCATTTGGTTCAGTGATAGCATTTGTTCTTACGTTGAGCAATTACAGCTTCCTAGCCTGTCTGTTTACTTTCTTCATTTCATCGTCGAAAGCTACTAAGTTTCGACCCCATTTGAAAAGAAATTTTGAAGCAGATTATAAAGAAGGTATGTTAATTAGACTAATTTTAATTGTTTTGTTGCATAACCTACATAAATCCTTTTTATACATTATGTGACTGGCCACTGGCCCTCCTATTGTCTATAAAACGGATTAAAAAGTCTGTTCATCAGAGTACGGGAACAGAAAAACGAGTGTGAACTTCTTACATTAAGCAATTACAGCTGTCTAGCATGTCTGTTTAGTTTCTTCATTTCATCATCAAATTGTATATTTAATTGTGTTTTTCAGGTGGCCAGAGGAATTGGATTCAGGTACTTTGCAATGGTGGAATGGCTACTCAACTTGGCTTATTGTACTTATTAGATGTAGGGGCTTGTGAAAGACCAATCGATTTTATAAGAGACTACAGATCCGCATGGCTCTCAATTGGTGTCCTGGGTGAGTTAAAATAAGACCTATTGCAAATTACAAAATGAGGATCACTTTGACAGTTTGAAGGAGCGTCAGTGTCTACGACACGGATATCAAATAACGCCTCCCTCTGAGCGTCCCATACGCCGCGGCAAGAAATTTCTCCACGTAGTCCACAGTCACCTTCGGAGATGATGGGTTCTTTGACTACGTTTCCCCATGCATGTTGACATAAGTCGCAGAATAGATCTCTAATTTAATTAAGATGACGTGTCTGAGATAAGGCCACCTGTTTTACAGCATAAAGCATGATCAACATTGAATTCATCGCAGCCACAGCCGTCACATGATTTTGGTATAGAGCCCGGTAATCTGTGGTAACGTAATGCAAGTGCGTATCTGAACTCCAATAAGGATAGATCGAAGTGGTCTTTCTTAGTAGGAATGATAGATAGCCAGTTACAAGATTTTGTTTTCATTTTTAACGAAATTGAACGTTCAATCGTTCTTCTCTTGATAGGCGAGAGTTTGGCCAAGACTATAACCAAGAGTTCGTCATCAAGAATTCCTTTCTCTTTGCGGCTTTCTTTCTGTGCATCTTTAAGCGATTTATGATGTTGAGCAAGGTCCATGTGTGTATTTTCTATCAAAGCACTTGAGAGGACTGAACAACCCTTTTTTTGAACATTCATAGTTCATATTTGTCATTTTTGATAGAGCGGATTGCTAGACCACCTTTGTGGACGGGTAGAGAGAACCAGTCAGCTTCCAATGATGAGATATCGCCTCCTAGTAGAGTGGGTAAAAAACTGGTACGCAATGTGTTTGTTAGTGGTACAAAAAATTGGTTGGCGTTTTCTTAAGACTCTTAATAGGACCATTAGAATTGATCTGCTTTAGTGAGGGCAGTGCAGGCAGCTTGGGGTGAGTTTTTACAGATAAGTGAAAGCAATAATAAAAATAAAGAATCTATATATATAAAAGAGAAGTCCACTCACTCACTGACCACTCATCACGAAATCTCGGAAACTACTGGGCCGACAGGGCTGAAATTTGGCACAAGCATTCATTATGGGGTGTAGGCGCCCACTAAGAAACAGTTTTTGAAAATTCGCACCCTAAGGCTGCGTTTCCATTGACGCGGAGCTGTGCGGAGATGAGCGGAGAATAGCGGGGAAAAGTGGTAAGTGTTTCCACTGAAGCAGATAGGAGAGGAGCGGAGCGGAGCGGAGAGGAGAGGAGAGGAGCGGAGCGGAGCTAACTTTGGAAATTTGAGCAAATTTTGAGCTCAGTTTGTCTCCATCTTTCAGAAAGAGCATATGTCATGTTGTTGTTTAAAAAGAAAAAAGCAATCCTTTTATATCTTTCCTTACTTGACGACGAAGATAACGAATCAGATGAAGTAGCATTGACTGTTGCAACTTTTTGGATATGAAGAGAAAACATAGATTCTGGATTCGACAACATATAAAATATCGTTCTGTGCATGGAGAATTTTCAACTTATTTCCAAACGTGTGACGCTATACGCTAAACGTGTGATTACTACGACGCACTGCGCGCGAGTCGTGGCGTCACACCCTCCCCCGCACCCCGGTCCGCACCTCGCCGCTTCGCTCTCCTAGCTACCCTCCGCAATGCACCGCCCCTCTGTCCTCCGCTCCGCATCACCTCGCTTATTTTATATGAATATCCGTTCAGCTCTGCCCCGCTCCGCTCGTGCTGTTTCCATTGAAGCGGAGCAGAGATTTCGAGCATAGTGATTGGTCAATTCATGCACCGCTAAGCACCGCTCCGCCCAACTCCGCGTCAATGGAAACGCAGCCTTAGGGGTTGAAAAAGGGTGTTAAAGTTTGTATGAAAGTCTACGCGTCGACGAAGTCGCGAGCGGGTCAGCTAGTAAATAAATAATAGAAAGAAAGAATAGAAAACTATTGTAGATTGCCAGTTATTTATTTTCTTGTTTAAAAAGTTTTATTTTCCTTGTGCCAATATAACTACCAAGGAAGCGTGATCCGGTTATGATGGTTATGTTAATCCCCTTGAAATTCTGTTGAGTTGTTTGTTTGTCGTTCTCAGCAACGATTAGGTATGATTTTTCGTCTTGAGGGAAGTAACCATATGCTGGACCTATTTTGCTCATTTTATCCCACCATTGATGTAGAAGAGGAAGAGTCATCTGCGTACCAGCATTGGGTAGTTCCTTTTTCTGTTTTTAGTTTGTTATGGATAGTGTTGCAAGGGCATACAAAGGCATGGCAAGTGGTTCACCTTGAATGACTCCTTCTTTGCTATATAGTCTCATATCGGAATCACGTATAACAAGTTCTGCATGACCATTGTCCATGACAATATTATTTACCCCCCCCTTGGTAGACTATGTCACTCAGGGGGAAAGTAACTTTCTAAAGGTGAAATAATTTTTGAAATCGGCACAGTAGTTTTTGAGTTTATTCATTACAAACATACACACACACAAAAATACAAATCTTTCCTCTTTATAATATTAGTGTAGATATACGGCGCCTTCCTCATTTCTTTAGTAGAGCCTGCTCGCACAAATTTTGTCTGGAAGAGATTGCTCTTAAGCGATAAGACCTATATTAGTAGTAGTAGAGTTTTTAGTGAAAGAGTTCACCAGGGGAAGTTCTACCACCATACCTATTTCATGTCGCAAAGTAGGAGTGCTCGCATAGCTGTGTTCCGGTTTGAAGGGAATGGGTGCTGGTGAAATTACAGGCACATGACTACGAGACTTTTCATCTTTATGTCTCATGGTGGCGGGTGCAGTGCAATACCAAATAGGGCGCGTCCTGGGTGGACGTGACCTATGTATTAATGCATTGTTAAAGGCAGAGGTTACCACTTAACATCAGGTGGGCCATATGCTTGTTCAGTAAAACACGCTGTTAAAAAAAATACGAGAATTGACCTCTTAAGTAGGTAATTAATTAATGACATTATTAAATTACGTTGATCCAGTCGCAATTAAATGTGGTAGGTAGGTTATTGATCCCAATACAATAGGCAAGTTGCTATTTGTTGAGATAGGTAAGGTCTCAGTTTGGGCCGAACTACTGGTACTAAATTAAGTATTCAAAGTATCTACTTATTTCTTTTTCAGGGGTATTTGCCTGCTGCAATGGTGACACATGGGCATCTGAACTAGGCACTGTCCTATCTAACTCTGACCCATTTCTTGTCACAACCTGTAAAAGAGTGCCTAAAGGTACCAATGGAGCAATATCAGTCATGGGTACCATAGCTAGTACCTTGGGAGGACTATTGGTTGGAGTTGCTCAGTACCTGACTCTGTACTATTTTGCTGATAAAATGCTATGGGCATATGCCCCACCACAGTGGCCTATCATTATGATTGGGGCTCTGGCTGGATTTCTGGGCAGTCTCATTGATTCACTTCTGGGAGGAACTTTACAATATTCAGGTAATATATTATTGTAAAGGGTGTCCGGTAGAACCCCAACGCTGAACGGCTGAACCGATTTTGATCAAACAAAGCTAAGAAAACTCCCGACAAATTCACCTTTCAAAAAAAAAAACTAAATCGGTTGATCCGTTCGGGAGCTACGATATAATAATAATATAATAAAAAATCTTTATTGACATAATGCAGAGTACATAATATATTACTGAATCCATAGATACGATGCCACAACAGACACACACACGCACACACACACACACACAGACACGTCAAACTTATAACGCCCCATCGTTTTTGCGTCGGGGGTTAAAAACTACACACAATAATATTTAAAATAAAAATATTTAAAATTAGAATAAAAATGTTAAATATTTCGTCTAAATGTTAACGGTCACACTCTTGGAATCTGACCTCAGTATTCCGCGTGGAGAATCGCGCCTCGTAAACGATGTTTTCTTATAGTGCTGTGATGATCGCTGGGTTTGTTTTATTGACTCTACTTTTGAGGTACCTACCCCATAGAAAAAAGTCCATGGGGGCGAGATCCGAGCGACCATCAGCACTAAAAGCACTAAAAGATAATAACGTACCCGAGGCGCGATTCTCCACGAGTGGCGCGGAATACTGAGGTCAGAGGAGACGGTCAACATTTTGTAGTAGTAGAGCTTTTTTGTGAAAGAGATCGTCCGAGGAAGTACTATCACCATACCTATTTCTGCCGTAAAGCAGCTGTGCTCGCATTGCTGTGTTCCGGTTTGAAGGGTATGGTTGCCGGTCAAATTACGGGCACATGAGTCTTTTTATCTTTATGTCTCAGGGTGGCGGGCGCAGTGCAATGCCACATAAGGTGCGTTCTAGGTGGACGTGGCCTATGTGATAATGCACTGTTCATAGGCACAGGGTACCGCGTGGGCCATCTGATTGATCCGTTTTTGAGTAAAAAGTAAAACCAGCTGTTCTTTTCTTTCAAATAGTTAATTAAATAAATATATACCGTTTTCTGACACCGAGATATCTACCGATGATTTGCGAGTGTCTGGAAGAGATTGATAGGTACTAGCGAAAATACCGCACATACATTACAATCATTCAAATCACCATCTCCTCCCGTGGATGACGTTAAACCGACTAAGGGGTATTTAGCACTAATACTTGATCACCAATCCGCCTGCGGATCGTGGTGATTATCGCGAATCCCATTGCATTCGATCGTCATTCGATGGGATCCTAGTCCAGCAGTGTGCGTCTACTGGCTGATGACGATGATGAATTCAGGTCATCCGCGAACTTTCTATTTAGTGTTGGTTTTCTTCTACCCTAAATACTTTAATAAACCTTTATTTTGTTTCAGGGGTGGATAAAGAAGGAAAGATTGTGTGCCATTCTAGTCTATCAGTAAAACATATTTGCGGTACAAATGTCCTGGATAACAATAGTGTGAATCTCATTACTACTATCATAATGGGTTTGCTTATGCCTACACTCAGTAAAAATCTGTGGCCATTGTTTTAATTTTCCTAATTTATTAGACCTATAGGTACTATGTAATTAATTATGCATTTGTGTGCATATTAATTTGAAATTATGTGAGTTACAGTGACTGAAAAGAAATGGTAAAGCTGCTGTTGAAGGCAATTTATTTTTATACTTAGATTTTTGTATATTTTTATTGAGGTGTAAAAAAAACTAAACTAGGTACCTAGGTATTGCTATTTCCATCCTTATTGGATGATTTACCTACACAATATAAGTAAACACGAGCTGTATTTTTTGTATCGAGCTTCCGCTATATTCGACTGTCGAGGCCGTAATAGGTATGTAATTTTGCCCACCAAAATCTTCCTAGATTAGAACTCAGTATCTACGGGTTCTACGAGTCAAATATTTTGGAAATTAAAATTTAATATTTTTTATTTTTTCATAAAAATTTAAACACGATATGAAAAACTACCACGAGATAAAATAAATAGGTATAAACTAGTGGTTCGCCCCGAACTGAGACCTCGCGAATACACGCGATTTAGGTAGGTTACCTTATTTGTTTTGAAAAAATATCTATGTTATGTACGTGAGTATATCCTTCATTTGATTTTGACTAGAGTTAGATAGTTCATAGTTCATTTATTGATAACAATAATGTTACAGGTGAAAAATAATTATAATAAGAAAGAACATAATTAGTAATAGTAATGAAAGTTGTCCGAGTTCCGAGCCTAGCATCAGTCTCCATCATCAGATTCAGCTCGGTACCGGATTCAGACGGTACATACAAAATAATTGTATCATAGAAAAAAACTACACAATTTTTCAAATAAAAACAGGGATGATTAAAAGTAGGTTATATACTATACCTACCTACCTAGTAGCATACCTAGATTAACATGTTTTGATTATAGATTATAGTAGACATGTTCTGTGTTCCTAGCTAATCAATCTTATAGGAGAGGGTCTTGCAGCCAAGGCTCTCATGACTTTTGTTGATCCTTGACTTTTGTTGATATTGGTTTTGAAAGTCGAATCTAGCGGGCGCTCGATAAAACAATTGGTTACACTGTAGTTTTAATGTCTCTAAATAGTGTGAACCAGCCATTTTTATTGGATAACAGCAAAAAGGGGAAAGGACTAGTAAATCAAATTAGGTAGGTACCTACGTACTATAGCATAGGTGGGTACTGTAGGGTTGGTAGCTTAAAAGATTCAAAAAACGTCTCTCGGCACCTATATAGTACGTACCTACACACACATATATATATATTCGTATTTTACTAAACTGGGTGTTTAAATATGACAATATTTTCATAGACTAGTCATCAGGAAAACAGTTCTGGGCAGAATTAAAGTTAATTGAACTTGTACTTAATTAGAAATTATCTGTTTTTTGTCTCTGTTGATTTTATAAAATTATAAAAAAAAAGCTTTTCGAGGTTTCATTGCATCCAAACAATAACTGTTGTTAGGTACTAGTTCCTGAAGACGCGAAGCCCGTAATGTGGAAAGATCACGAAGAAAGGGGATGGCATAGCGATATTCAATTAAACATGTTATGGGTAGGAAGAGATAATCTAATCTATTAGTTTAATATAATCTAAATAACATTAAAAATATAAAAAACCCCAACTCTGAAACGGCTGAACCGATTTTAATAAAACATGTCTAACCATTGCTAGAAAACCTGCTTTTGAATAAATAATGCTGGACAGTTCACACAATATTAGCCCCAAGCTAAGCAGAGCTTGTGTTATGGGTATGGGTACTAGATAACTCATACAATAATAAAACATCAAAAGTACATTTTTAATTAGTTCCACCACAAATAAAATAATACTATACTAGTTCCACCCGTTCCACCATTCTTCCTAGAGTTCCACCGCCTTATCTTTTGACAGCGTCACTATTGGAGCCATTTTTCGAAATTCGATCGGGTGAGAAAAACATGGTGTAGGTACCTGAATATTCCAAGAACATTCCACGTTTAAAATATTTAAACTATATAATACCGTCTGTATTTACAATTATGTCCACCTGAACAGATACCTAAGTTAGGGGCACTGTTTAAAGAGATGCTTTATTTGATTTATTTCCGGATTTAATCCCCATCTATTCGCGTACATGGGCCTTGGTCACAGAACAATAATACTCCGCCGGTCTCCGCCTTGGTTTCCTGCACAATATCTGACTGTTATCACGTGAAGCCCCGCGCAAAAAAAAACGGAATAAATATGTATCACTTGGTATAAGTCCATGGTAGAGATGTGTAACTCATGAGTGATTATCGAAATAGATATATACAGGGTGTCCCATATTTAATGGATAATCCAGCAAGTGCATAAAGGGGGGGAAAACGCCGCTCAGAAAATAAAATAAAAAATAAAAAATCTTTAACAGTCCTGGAAATACAACACTTTAAAAAAAAAAAAAAATTGCTGCCTATACGCACATTATGGGACACTACAACCACAAATGGAGGATTTTTTTTATTTTTTTTTCTGTGAAATATTCCTGAATGTTGGGCCTTGCTAACGTCCTACCCAATTCATGACCAGCTATTGCTGTTTTTTTTACAAAAGGTTTTAAAAAACCAGAATAGCAAATGTCTGTTTTTAATGTCTAAGTTTGAGCACCTCTGGTGAAAAAAAACGTATGGTGACCTGGGTGGCCAACAATTTTGAAAACATGCCTACTTTATGCGGTTTCTAAAACGGTATTACACGCGATATTTTTATTTGAAAATTATTAAGATATTGCTATGTGACACACTAAAAACGTATTTTTCATAAATTTAATATTTTTAAAAGTTGCAAATAATATCAATAATAGCTACCTAAATACGTTTTAAAACGTGTGCAGAGGATCAGACGGACCTGGCTGATAGACCATTACTTGCTACCTGACTTGAGACAGGTAATAACAGGTGGTAATAATAATGGTCGAAATTCTTCCTGGGTGCATGACGCACACACAAGTGCTTGTGTGAGAGAGATAACACTATTTGGCCGCATGCGAGTAAGAGGGATAAACAGGTACGCTTCCCTATCCCTTTGTGTGTTTAGGATTTGTTACGTGGTTGACTGATATTTAGATAAGTGATTTTAGTGCGTATCTTGATTCTCCCGACAACACATGTGCATTTTCGGTTCTCACGGCTTACTTTCGATATCACGACTACTCGGCATTCTTTCGGACTTTGTTTTGTGCATTACGGTTGGACTATTTTCTGTGCTGTTTACAACGACTCTGCATTCAACTGGACTGGTTTTGGTGCTTCAGTATTATATCTTGTTTGGCGCTACTCAAGAGACTGCTATGCCTCGTGTACAGTACTCAGCTCAGGAGTATTGCAATATGCATTTCCTTTATGGGGAGTGTGGTGGAAACGCCAGTGCAGCCGCAGCACTTTATCGGGAGAGATACCCAAATGCACGCCACCCTGATTACCGCGTATTTATTAGAGTGCACAGCTGCTATTTAGAAGGAAGGATTCCTGGTCGTGGCTTAGGTGGTACAAGTGAAGGAAGACCCCAGTTAATTGACGCCCAGGACATTGTGCTCAATAAAGTCGCAGAAGACTACAATTTCTGTTCGAGATATAGCAAGACGCGAAGGCATTGCAAAGTCGACAGTGCATAGAATATTGAAACGGCGTAAATTTCACCCATACCATGTCACCCGTGTGCAAACTCTGCAGCCAAGGGACTTTGCTGCAAGAGTAACTTTTTGTCGCCTAATGTTAGACAAAATTGAAGAAGATTCGGAGTTTTTTGATATAATTTTGTGGAGCGATGAATCTTCGGCCAAAAGAGACGGCTTTTTGAACCTGCACAACCTTCATAGCTGGCAGTTGACAAATCCTCATCTGATACGTGAGGATAAATCACAATACCAGTTCAAAATTAACTACTGGACAGGGATACTAAATGGCAAAATTATAGGCCCATACGAAATGCCAGGCAACTTAAATGGGCCGGGCTGTTTAAATTTTTTATTTTTTAAATAATTTTTAAAATAATATGGTTACAGAATGATGGGTGTCCAGCACATTACGCTGTGTCTGTAAGAAGATACCTGGACGAAACATACCCCAACAGGTGGATCGGCCGTTTGGGACCAATTTTATGGCCACCACGGTCGCCTGACCTAAACCCCTTGGACTTTTTTTATTGGGGCTGCCTTAAGGAAAAAGTGTACAAAAAAGCAATCACAACAATCGAAGAACTGCGTCAGCGCGTTCAGGAAGCGGCTCAAGAGATTGAACAGCGCAGGTACACGCGACTGCTGAAAAGATCTTTTGTCCGACGGTGCAGAGCTTGTATTAGAGTAGGGGGTAGGCAATTCGAACACCTATTGTAATAAAAAAAATAAAGATTACATCATGCTCAAATTGTGGTTTCAATTATTACATACCAAAAGAAACATTTAAATACATTTATATTTTATTTTTAACTTTTATGTTCTAGCAAAGAAGGGCTCTTGATACATAACTAGCAATAACTTAATAATTTTCAAATAAAAATATCGCGTATAATACCGTTTTAGAAATCACATAAAGTAGGCATGTTTTCAAAATTGTTGGCCTCCCAGGTCACTATACGTTTTTTTTTCACCAGAGGTGCTCAAACTTAGACATTAAAAACAGACATTTGCTATTCTGGTTTTTTAAAACCTTTTGTAAAAAAAACAGCAATAGCTGGTCATGAATTGAGTAGGACGTTAGCAAGGCCCAACATTCAGAAAAATTTCACAGAAAAAAAAATAAAAAAAATCCTCCATTTGTGGTTGTAGTGTCCAATAATGTGCGTATAGGCAGCAAATTTTTTTTTTTTTTTAAAGTGTCGTATTTCCAGGACTGTTAAAGATTTTTTATTTTTTATTTTTTTTTCTGAGCGGCGTTTTCCCCCCCTTTATGCACTTGCTGGATTATCCATTAAATATGGGACACCCTGTATACCGAGCGAGAGGCAAATAGCTCAGTAACTCCCTTGTGTTCTTCTTACTAACTCTATATATCTAATCTATATTTATCTCTATGATTCATAATTGGTCTGGATTTATGGTCGGAAGTTCGCCGGAAAAGATATATAATTATTGATCGTTGCCACTTTAGTGATTTTGTCGCTAGATCCAGTGGTTTTTAGAAGGTAGACGGTGATTTTCTGAAAAAAAAACACTGAAAAATTACTTGATGACTTTTAGTAATATTTATCGAATGTTGTGTTTTGGATCCTTTTGTTTGGTGGCACGGAAGGAGGCATGTTTATCCTCTCCTATTTAAATATATCGACAGACGGTTTAACCTTGTCGCAACATCTGTACCGTGTGAGCGAATTTTTTCATAAGCTGGGTACACTATGCATGAAAGGAGGACTATACTTAAAGCTAAAAAGTTGTCTCAGTTGCTGTTCATCAGTAATAACTAATTAATAAATTAGAAGAATATGTACCTACCTTTCCCATTAGTTTTTGTAAAGAAAAGTTACGTAAACGAAATGATACTTTTTTCTTTCTTACCTACTAATTTTTCATTTCTGATGATCATAGGATATCTACTACTAAACCTGATTATCCCTGGAACTATATCCAAAGAGCATCTAATGACTATATCTTTAAAGAGTGATATATAACTGGTTATTCAAAATAATTATAACTCACTTATCTTCTGAGTGATATCTTCTGTAGTGGTATCTTCTGTCTAGTCTAGTCCATGGTATCAGTTGACAGCTCTATGTCTAGTCTGTCTAGTCTAGTCCATGGTATCAGTTGACAGCTCTATGGCGTCTCCCCTCCGGTACGGAGACCTGGCAAGGCCGCACCCCGCTGGCATGGCTGTGGCTGTTTGCGATTTCGGCTGCGTGCCATTTTGTCCTTGTAGCACTGTAAGTGCAATAGACTGGTTGTAGTAGAATGAGGAAGCCGATTAGGGACTCTTCCCGCCATTTTCGAAAAGAGACTTAGTTTACTTTTATTTTATTTCTTTTCCTAGTGTTTTCTTGAGTTATTTTGTGTTATTTTGGTGGCATTTTAACTATAGCTCGTTTAAAAAGCACAAGTGTAGTGAAATTAAATGGAAGTGAATTGCGTGACTTTTGAAATTGGTGGAAATTGTCTACCAAAGTTTTAGTAAAATTGGCCACCGTTTTACTAAAACATGACTCGACTGTGACTTTGACGACTTGGAAGGAGTGTAACGTTGCAAAATATATTGAAAATACAATATAGTGAAAAACAGATACTTGAAAATGGCAAATGCACAAGTCGTGCGGCGACAAAAAAACTTATAACTATTTGGCAATGACATTTACGGAACGATGGCGTACGTGGCGTATAGTGACAGTACCATTTTAAAAAAAAATGAATGACAGTACTCAGCTGGCTGACCCGATTTTTTATGTTTTCTTTTCTTTGTGTTTTCGTGTGGTGTGTCTGATGGAGTTCTGTGTTGTGGTTTGTGTGAAATACAAAACAAAGTTCAATTGATGACTCATTATATGGAATCTGTGTAATAGAATAGTATTAGTTTAGTTATTGTTGTATCAACTAATTGTTGAAGTAGGTATCTACTTCGATTCCTGGCTTATGTAGAGTCATCGCTTCATGAAATCTAAACCAACCAATGTATTGGTGTTGTTGCTTTGAGTAAACATGCCGTTCCACATAGAAGAGAGTCCTATTATAAACTCTGATATAGATAATGACGAGACAGGCAGTCGCAGGAATCTAGTCGAGGATGAGCTGGGTGAGTAGTTGCGTAGTTTCACGCTTGGCTTGCTATATTATTGTTGCTCATAGACCCATAGTTTCAAGGTCAGAATCCTTGGAATATGAAATCATTAATCTTACAAAGCTTCCTGTTCCCTAAATAAGTATAATATCAACATTTAATCCAAGAACAAAATAACAAAAGTTAGACTAAATACTATGGAAATTAACTGAATGACATAACAGCACTAATTAAATATAATGGAACTCTTTGTTTATAGTGGAAGAGACAACAGGATGGATCAAATGTCGCACAGTTCTTGGCATAATGGGCTTCCTGGGCTTTGCCAATGTGTATGCCATGCGAGTGAACCTGTCAGTCGCTATTGTAGCTATGGTGAATAGTACCAAGCCTATAGTGTCAAATGATTCCACATTGGATGTATGCCCGGCCAGTATTCCTAGCAATACTTCTGACCCTACTGTAAGCATTTTTTTTGTGTCTTCTATTAGCATTTTAATACAAGAACATTATGACAATAGTTTATTATTATTTAAAATTATAGACAGCTGCTTTCGCTGATGAGTGTCTATTTCAGAGTGTTGAAGTGTCTTAGTTTCACCTGCTGCACTGATTACACTTTGATGTCTTTTAATGTTAACAGTTTGTTTGTTCGAAACCAGTTATCCAATTTGTTTTTGAAAGCATTTATTGATGTGGCAGTAACAACCTCTTCTGGTAAATGATTCCAATTTTGTACTAAGGAACTAACGAATTCTGTTACTTAGGAAGTGCTGTGCAGTGTTTGTATTGGATGTTTGATGTAGCTTTGATGGTTAATTCGCCAGCTATCGTCTTTAACTTGTTAAGTGAAGCATTCACAGGTTCACTTTCCAACAGGTGAGATCGTGGTCAAACAAAGGTCTATCAAAGTTAAAAAAAAAAAAAAAAAAAAAAAAAATTACTTCCTAGTTTCTTACAATACTTTTTACCTTAGGCTAGCATTGCCAGTACAATATAAGTAAGTATAACAGCGGCCTCGTGGTTGAACCTTAATCTCAACACATACACAGACCATTGTCTAGGTGCGGTAACCATAACCAACTGATTGCCTACCATAGACTACTGTCTGTTGTGATTCTTACCATCTGCATGCAAAAAGGAACAGCGGCCTGCATACCGCCAGACTAGCATTTATGATATAAGCCACACTACACTTAGTATAAATAAAATAAACAAATAATGCTGGATATTTCACACAACATTATCTAGCTCCAAACTAAGCAGAGGTTGTGTTATGGGTACTAGATAACTGAAATACTCATAAATCATAAATCATTTATTGCTTAATACTAGTATCTATGATAGCTTGGAATAAGAAGGTTTGAACCAATAGTAACCAAACAGCAAAAAAAAAATATGAGAACCACACAAAACAGAACTAATGGAAAGTTTGGAGGATGCCTTTGCCCGAAGGCACACAGATTTAGAGGAAAGCAACATGGGCGTTGGTGGTTACTTATGACTAAAAACTAATCTGGGAATTATACAATTGAAACTATTGTGGTTGGGAATCATATTAAATAAAAACCGGCTTATTACCACTGTATTTCGCGGGCGGTGCTTATGATGAAGAGGCTTCTGAATTCAGTCTCGAAACGTCAGCAAAGCGACGAAATACAGTGGTAATAAGCCGTTATTTATTTAATATAATCTGGGAATGTTGATGTTGTGTGGCTTTTGGTCCACTCTTGGCGCACAGTACCTTATGTATTGTGCTAGTGCCTGTGCTCTAGCTTTAGGATATCAGCTCTTTTTAATAGCTGTTGTTAACTGGGCCAGTCTGGGTTGAATTAGCCAGGCTGCAAGCTAGTTGAATAGTTGAGTGGTGTACTAAGCACTCCTTGTATTTTGCAGCACTTGTTCTTATCTCCTCTTTAACTGTGCTCATTTAATGGTGAATATACCCTTTAAATTGAAAATTGCTTTGAAGTAAATAAATATTGAGTTTATATTTCATAATTTCAGAGACCTGGGGATTTCAATTGGACTGTTGAGCAGCAGAGTATAATATTGGGCTCATTCTTCTATGGATATGTGTTGACACAGGTGAATATTTAGCATTCTAGTGTATAAAAAAATGTATAGACAAGCTACCAAAATGTACAAAATATAGTACGTTACTTGCGCGGCTGTCAAATCAAGCATAAACGGGCGAACGTGAGAATGTGTGCCGCTTGCATTCGTGAGTTACGGCAAAGATTTGTAAAACATGCAGTCCTTGCTCCAGCCTGCGATTGATATTCATAGTGAAATTGCCTTTTCTAGAAACGACCGATAATTTGGATACTAACATCGATTAATAAAAATCTGGTCAATTAATTTCGAAGAAGGTTTTCGAAAACATATACTCTTATCATAAACATATACTCTGGCTCATGCTGAGACAGAGACAATTTTGTGACTCAATGCAATTTTTTTATTATGTCTTCTATTTTATTTTAGTTTAGTTTTCGTTTTTGATTGAGTTACATTAAAATAATTTCTTTCTTCTTTCTTCTTCTTTCTTTCTTTCTTATCAACATTGAAGCGTTTGAACATAAGACTGTTTCGCGTGATCAGATGGGACCTGATGGGTTTCGCGGGATCAGACAGGATAAGCCCAATCTACTTTTACTATGGCATGATTGAGGTCACCAGTTGGGACAGATCTAGTGGTGACAAATGTCAATAGACGTAACAAATTGGCCCAGCCATATGACACGATTGAGGTCACCAGTTCGGGCAGATCAACTGGTGACAAATATAAATAGACGTATAAATCGGTCCAGCTGTACGGCATGATTGAGATCACCAGTTTGGGCAGATCAACTGGGCACAAATATAAACAGACGGTTTTAAAATAAATGAACGGCTTATTACCACTATTTTTCGTCGTTTTGCTGATGTTTCGAGATTCAGAAGCCTCTTCATGAGCATTCGCCGGTCTAACGCCGTTGTGGGCGGTGGTCATTGATGCCACCAGTAGGGGACAGAACTAGTGGAAATTAATGGTAATAGACGTACCAAATCTGTGCAGCTATATGGCAGGATTGAGGTCACCAATTGGGACAGATCTAGTGTTGCCAAATGGGAATAGACGTAACAAATTGATCTAGCTGCATGCCATGATTGAGGTCACCGGTTGGGACTGATCTAGCGGTGACAAATGGGAATAGACGTAACAAACAAACATGTAATTTCGCATTTGTAATATTAGGATATTAGATTCCAGGTGGTAGAATAGCAGAAATGTACGGCGGGAAGCTTGTCTACGGCATTGGAGTATTCTTCTGTGCGATATTCACGATCCTCAGTCCGATAGCAGCCTACACGGACTTCTGGTTTTTCATAGTGGTTCGAGCGTTCGCGGGATTGGCCGAGGGAGTTACGTACCCGGCTATGCATGCTATGCTTGCTAAGTGGATACCGCCGATGGAAAGATCTAAGTTTGCTGCTTATGTTTATGCTGGTAAGTTGAAAAATACTGCGATCAGATAAATCTGTGTATGTTCTTTAGTAATAACATAAAACCAAACGGACACTTACATAGTCCTGATCCCACACTAGGATCACTAGCTCGCAGCTAGCTTCCTATCTAGCTAGATAAATCTGTGATCGAAGGGCTTCCTAATCACACTGACTGAAAAATTTGTATAGAAATCTTATAACCCATGCTACAGGTCTAGCGCTTAACTGAGTCAGTCCCTGAGGTATGGGAGAGGTACGGGAGGGGGGTTTTAGTCTCTCAAATGTTCAGATGACATGTGACATAATGCGACGAAAACACCCCTCCTGACTCACCCAGACTGACTCAGTTAAGCGCGACCTGTAGTTTTATTCTATACAATTGAATGGAAACTGTTAAATGACAGGCCATCATGATGGCGGCTAAAGACCGCTCGTCTTTTTATTCTATGGGTGAGGCTTATTTCCAGCATTGGACTTGTACAGCCTGATGATGATGATTAGTTAGACCAGAAATTAAAACTACAAGTGTCTAACTGTATCCATCTCTTACAGGTTCAAACATAGGCACAGTGGCAACATTACCTATATCCGGCTGGCTGTGTACGTTAGAGTTTGGTGGAGGCTGGCCTTTATGTTTCTACATATTTGGAGGCTTGGGCGTAGTGTGGTTCATTGCGTGGCTGTTTTTGATCTACGACGCTCCACAGAAACACCCGAGAATATGTCCCAAAGAAATAGAGTATATCACCAATTGTATAGGACCCAGTCATGTGAGTAAAAACAAAAAAAAAACAGTTATATATTTACAAGATAATTTGGTGATAATAATAATCATACAATTCGAAATTAACAATAATAAGTGCATAAGAGGGGAACTCGTGCGTAATTGTGGGGGGAAAGCATAGTGCATATATATGGGGAGTGCAAAATGAAGGGATCCGTCGTATGGTTCCGTGTTCAAACTACAGTTTTCATTATGTTATAGGATATCTATATTAATTGGTTAGGGTCTATGTGTTTTAAGACTCATTTACATTGCAAGCGCAAATAAGTGACCGCAACCCCAGGCCGTGTCTGTTTGGTAGAGACTTGACACCTCGGGGTCAATTTATACTAGCGCAGAGTCGAAGCGCATCGAAGCGTCTATCCAAAACTGAACATAACAAATTCAACCTTAAACTCCACAGCGTAACGCACTCATTACCTCTGAGATTTTAAAAAGAAGCGAAAATTTTTCGGAATTCGCGCGTCTGCGCGTGAACAACGATTTTAAAATCTCTGAAGTAATGTGTGCGTTACGCTGTGGAGTTTAAGGTTGAATTTGTTTTGGATAAGACGCTTCGATGCGCTTCGACTCTGCGCTAGTATAAATTGACCCTTAAAGTTCGGCGATAAATCTAAAATCTCCTGAAAGTGCTAATTCATACATACATAAACACATGCATTTTCTCTCCGAAGGGGTACGCAGAGCCTCAATGGGCCTCTTTTCACAGTGGGTTGCTTGCACCATTGAGGAATATAGACGTTACAAGTGGTGAGCTCATCGCCGCCACTGCTTCCCACGACTGACTCGGCTAACGCTTTCTTCCAGGAATAACACATTCCATAATAAGCTAGCTTATGAGTTTACTCTTTTAACCCCACTAATATTGTGTGTCATAGTTACGATGTTTGGATGTTTGTATGTTTGCTACTCAATCACGCCAAAACGGTTGAACCGTTTTCGATGAAATTTGGTACACAGATAGATTATGACCTGGATTGAGATAGGCTACTTTTTATCTTGGTAAAACGCGAGAGAAGCCGCGGGCGGACACGAGTAACTAATATTTAATTATTTATGTATGCACTTGTTTGGATTGGTGAATAAAATATACAAAAAAATCGTTTATATTTTATTTACTCTAAATAAGGAGAATATATTCTACCATTTGGTGTACATAATGCAGCCAGATGATTTACCCGGATGAACTATGTCTACCGCACCGAAAAAAAAACAGACTGTGACTTAATTTAAATTAAACACAGTAGACATACACATACACACGCCTTTGTTTGCATATAACACGGAATAGGTATAGTATCAGCTTGCAAGCTATCAGCAATGTGGGACGCAGCTGTGACTCACGCGCTGACCTCACAGATGTTATTCAATGCTTTGCTTCAACTTATTTAGACAATTCTAATTCGTAAATCAATGCTGTATAGTAGGTAATTATGCACCCACTTTTATCATCCAACTTTATCCTCATATGAGGACTTAGATAGGCCTTTTTACCGTGGGTTTCACACATGAGCATAGACGTGACCAGGGCTGAGCGCTTCGCTGCCATTGCTTGACTGACTCGGCTAACGCTTTCATCCAGTAATAAACACATTCCTTAATAAGCTAGCAGCCAGGACAAATCTTATACCAACGAATCTTACTAACAGTCCGGTGGTGTGTCCGGCATAAGAATAGACCCCTCCATCTCGTCCCGTGGATGTCGTAAAAGCCGACTAAGGGATAACCCGGACTGCTTAATATCAGTATAGGTCAAAAAATATATAAATAAGACCGCTCATCGTGAATTTGTGGTTAGTCTAATGTTGCAGTCTAAAAATAAGTACCTATATTAAATGTTTCAGGAGGACAAACCCACAATGTCGATCCCATGGTGCAAGTTTCTAACCTGTGTCCCCCTGTGGGCTATCCTGATAGCGCAGTGCGGCCAGGCGTGGGTGTTCTACACGCAGTTCACGGAGCTGCCGTCCTACATGAACAATATATTGCATTTCGATATTGTTTCTGTGAGTATCAAGTTATTAATTTTTTAGCCTATGTGTTATTCCGGGGGTTACCATCATATATATCATGTATAGTGCGCGTCATGTAAAAAGAACGCTGGCGGTCAAGCTTCTACAGGCGTTCCAGCGTTCTTTTTACATGACGCGTACTATAATTGTACATTATTTGTAGTAAACTAGGTAAGCACTCATTCAATGCATAGGTATACATCTCTTAAATAAGTAGGTATAGTACGCGTCAAGTAAAAAGAACTCTGGAACGCCTGAAGAAGCTTGACCGCCAGCGTTCTTTTTACATGACGCGCATTATATCTATCTCCATTCCAAATTTCATTTGAATCCGTCCAGCCATTTCAGCGTGAAAAAATAACAAACATACATGCACTCACAAACTTTCGCTAGTCTGATAATAATAGACACACAACTATCGAAAATACATCATGAAATATAAGACGGTTGAAATCTGTAGAACATGTCACTGTCTCGGAGAGTAAGTACCTCAGGCATGTGCTTTCGGATTGTTCCCATCTTGCTAACTCAAGAGTATTTGCACAGATACAAGCAAGTAGCCAGGATCATCCATCCACCAGCAACTTGCTCTTCAATATGACCTTTTCGGACCGAAAAGAATGATGAGAAAGGCCGCGCTACGCTCTACTGGGACCGGTCTATCATCACGGTTAGGAGATCGTTGCCGATAAGCCTGATATCGTGCTGGTAGACCGGTCGGAACGCCGGGCGATACTTTTGACGTCACTATTCCACATGATGCTAATCTCGAGAAGGAAAAGTTGACTTGGCTCACGAGATTACCGCCATGTGGGATGTAGGTTCAACGATTATCGTTCCGATAGTCGTTTCAGTGAATGGACTAATAGCGAAGAGCTTTGCCGAACACCTTAAGAGACTCTCGCTAAATGGTTGGATCAAGGGTCAGATTCACAAGGTGGTACACCTGGACTTGGCACGCATACTCAGGTAGTTCCTCTCACTGCAGATCTAGCCTCCGACCACTGCGAGTCTTTGCGTCTAATATTTACTTTTCGATATTTCACAGAATGCGCGGCTAAGCGCTCTTCCGTACCTAACCGCATGGATCGGCGGTATTCTCATCTGTATATTAGCAGACTGGACGCTGGCTAAGGGATGGATTAACAGGCTCAACAGCATGAAACTGTGGAATACAGTCTGTAAGTATTTATCACGGAAACTTAGTCTGCCATTGTTTGTATCGTGTTAAGATAACTGTCTAACCGGACGACGCAGAAGACAAGGCGAAGGACCAAAGATATTCTACAGACACCTTGATGACCCCTGTGTCGCGGCGGGCGAGTAGATGGCTCAGATGCGAGAGGTTACGGGTTCGATTCTCGCTGCGGGACAAATGTTTGTATGAGCTGCAAATATTTGTCTGGGAGTTGTGGTACCAAAGTACTCGTAGATCCTGATACCCACGACACACGGGATCCTAGTGTGGGATCAGGACTGTGTATGTGGCTGTTGTTTGTTGAAGTTGAGGGATGTAGGCGGCTCAAGACCGTTCGTCGTGGCATTCTATGCGGGAGGCCTATGTCAGTGGACTATAAGCTGATAATGAACTATCTCGGAACAAATATTTGTGCGATCGCAGATATTTGTTCAGGGTGTTCTGGGTATTTTCTACGTATAATAAAAAATATCTATCTTCCTATTTAATGTATTGTATTAAGTATATCAGTTATCTATTACCCATAACACAAGCTCTGCTTAGCTTGAGGCTGGATAATGTTGTGTGAACTGTCCAGCATTATTTATTTATTTATCTAACTGAACCGCTTTTTCTCGTTTTGAACACCTTCAAATAAAAGGACCAATTCATCAGCTGTTCTAATTATGCCGTGATGGCAGGTCCAATTTGAACGGTGTTTCTTTGTTGTGTAGGGATGTATCCAAGAAGGTTTTATGATAATCTTACCAAATCGGATTAGTACTTTTTCAGAAAATCTTTAAATAAACTATTCTCCCGCATCTGCGGGGTCTTGTGTAGTCGAAGAGTTTTTGAAGTAATAATGAGCAATATGATTCGACTGATATCTCTTCTTATCGTACAATAAGAACCGCTAAAAAAAAGTGTCCTTCAGGGCAGGCAACGCATCGGCAATACCCCCTGGTGCAGATATCAACAGGCGACGGCAACCGCTTACCATCAGGCGGGACCTAAGCCTGTTTGTCGAGTCATAATATAAAAAAAGCCTTTGTTGAAATAGTGGGCAGTATAATTCTGCCGATATAACTACAGGAGTCTGATATAACTATACACGGGTTTTTGAAGTAAGGCTAAGGTCAGACCAACGCGTTCAGCCCGCGTCCTTAGTGGCGTGCACGGTGGCGATCAATGGTAAGACAATGGATCGCCACCGTGCACGCCACTTAGGACGCGGGCTGTACGCGTTGGTCTGACCTTAGCTTAATAGAAGGCAGTACAAACTATTTTTATGAAGTTAATCATCACATTCACATACACACACACACACACACACACACACACACACACACACAACACTACACAATAAACTGTATATTAGTGTAAGTTTTATTTTTATATAGTTTTTGTAGTAGTGTTTACATTCTATTTGTAACGACTGTAATTTTAAAAAGTCAATCACATACGGGAGTGAACTGTTTCCTGGGCCACAGCTCACGCTTTTCCGGGAGACAGGGCTACATCATCATGTTATGGTCAATAAACATTTCTTATTTATTTCTTATTTATTATTTATTCGCATCTGAACGGCCAACATCACGGTAGCCTAGTTATATTGAGCTATATTGTGTTGTTCAGCGGCGTTTGTTCCTGCGTTTGGTCTGCTGGGCATCGCGTGGGCGGGCTGCGACCGCACTGCAGTCATGCTGCTGCTCAGCATCACGTCGGCTTTTGGAGGCGCTGCATACGCTGGTAACTTTTTTACTATTTCTTCTTATAATGGCTTCTGAGGAGAGCTCCAAACAATTTCGCCAATGTCAAATGATATAATTAATTATTATTTATTTAATATTATTTACATTTTTATTGTATTTAATTACAATAACGTTAATACCCTATTATTATTATTATCGTTCATTATGTATGTTAATATTCATTATTTTCTTAATTGAATGCACACATTATCTCTAATTTCACTGTATGCATGGGGATTAAAGAGCTACCTTGGCGTAACACAGTTTTCAACTAGCACGAGAGGTATGTTCCTAAACCTCATAGTGCCTACGCTATTCTTAGTTCTTAATAGTTGTTTTAACGTTAAATATATATGCCCTCTGTAAAATATCCTTAAGTTATGAAATAAACTATTCTATTCTGTTCTTATTATATTTTTTATAGTCAAGTCATCAAGGGTCTCCGTCAAGTCATAACCCAGTTTAAATAGTGGCAGAACAACCGAGTTTTTAAAGGGAAAAATCCTCCATTTCGAAAAGACACGCAATACACTTAAATTTCACTACATCACACATGTGCCATTTATCCAAGTTATACCGGTTAAAATGCCACCAAAATTACACGAAATAACTCGAAAAAAAAACAGAATGTAATTTAATAAAAATGACGAAGTTTTCTTTCAAAAATGGTAAATTGAATCACTAACTTTTTTTATTATATTTTTGCGCTGGCCAATTGATGTGTGACGTAACAGCAAGTGGACGCGCTGTAGTAAGTGTAAAATTGCCAGCGCCATCTGTTGTCGAGTAGAAGCTCTACGTGTAAGACAGAGATGCATATATATACACCTGACCTTTATAATATGGACAGTTCAAAAATCAGTCCAGTACATCTACAAAATTCTCAAAAGGTCCAGAAAAGTCCGAATCATTCCACCAAACTGGTTCCTTCACCTTTGGTCACTAGGCCCTTTTCTGGGCCACCATACGTCAAGCTGGTCACTGACCTAACGTAGAGCGACCAAGACAGAACTGGTGGCACTATGCAGTAGTATTGCGGATTAATCAAGTAACTTGAGAGTGATTTCAGAGTAATTAGTAAACAGTATTAGCGAAGTACAGTCGCAGTGAAGAATTAATTGATGTTTATGATAACTTTATTAAGTGCAATTTTGATTAAACCAAATTTCAGTGTGTTTGTTTTATCTCGATTCCCCCTAGCTCGTAACAATATGCTCTGAATACTTGTTGCACAATTTTAACCACGAATTTTAAATTCTCTTAATGTGATTGTTTATGGCATGGTTTTATAATGTTTTCTTTGATATTTTCAGGAAATCAAATGAACCACATAGATCTGTCGCCCCAGTTTGCTGGCACCATGTACGGTATCACGAACGCGGCGAGTAACATTTGCGGGTTCATGGCGCCCTATGTGGTCGGCCACATAATCAACGCTGATCAGGTGAGTTGAACTCTATATCTGAGCAGATACGTGTTATGTTAGCATGTACGCCAGCTTAGTTTCGGAGGTGACACACAGCTTTTTTTGTTTTTATAATTACTTTTAATACTTGTTATTTACAGGAAACATTGGGGCAGTGGCGTGAGGTGTTCTACTTAGCGGCAGCTATCGACCTCGGCGCAAATCTGTTCTATTTGTTCTTCGCTAGTACAGAAGAACAGGTAAGGAACACTTGACTAAAAACATACCCATTTTACATGTAGGAGAGGTATCCTTTTTTTAAAGTTTTTATTTTATACCCATGTCAAATCACGGCTTTCTATCGCTAAGAGTCTCTAAGCTAAAGCGCGGACAGACAGGCGGACATGGTGAAACCATAAGATTTCATAGTCTTGTTTACTACGGAACCCTAAAAACCAGTGAAATTATTCATTTAACTATATCCTATATCCTTAATTTAAAATTGAAAGCGAGGTTATTATTATTTTTGATAAAATAAAATACAAAATACGGTTATCCGCCATGTTATGCGAAACGCCTTCACAGACAAACGTGAAAAAAAACTTACCGCAACTACAGAATATATACAGTACAAAAGGCTCACTTCACGAACAAATTTATATAAATAGCGACTCTTGCTGGGACGCAACAAAGTGCAATTCAGCTCGCGTTAGCGCTCAATGCCTATCGCGATATCTACCTAAATATTCCCGCTCTCTTCTAACGCGTAACTCTGTCGCTGTCTGGCGCGGAGTGACGCGGTTCGTAAGGGTTGACGATTAGTCGCTTACTATAACATAATTATCTAATAGCATAAGTACGTTAGTCTGTACCTTGTCAATTAAACTAAATATCTGTATAAGTGTTTAGGTAGGTATCAAATATGCGTGCCAAATATGGAATGACATACGACGCTAACAAAATAGTCCAAGACCCAACACCCAAAATTCATAATGTTGGTTCTTGTTCGTGATGATGATGATGAGTGGACTGTAGATATGCTGGGGTGTTCGGGTGGATACACAGCGTCGATGCTGCCAGGCAGTAGGTATGGGTAGTTACGGTGGCGCCGTGCGCCGACGGCGGCGCGGGGTGCGGTGCGGGGCGGCGCGCGGGGAGGGGTCAACTACCTACGGTAGGTAGCTATGTACCTTCTATAGATTAAGTACGTACCTACCTACCTACGTAATTGCAAATAAAAAGTATGAACGCGCACTTTGTTGTGTAGAATAATCAAAATCTTACTACCTACCTACATAATATTTAGTCCATTGTACCAAGAGTACCTACCTACCAAAATAAAAAATACTAAAACACAATTAAATAGGTACCTACTAGGTAGTTACTTACCTGCGTTTCTTCATTTAAGCTAATCCTGACCTTGTAAACAGAACTTGTAAGTAAGTAGGTATCTATCTAACTACGTAAATACGGGATACATAAAACAAAAGTCAATATTTGTTAGCTACCTATCAAATTAAGTACTAATTACCTATTATGTAGACGTGCAGTTCTAACCTAACCTTTTGATTTTCGTTGGAAGTGTGAAAAATGTGAGGTTCAGATCCCTGTTATTATTTAAGCAGACGAATGCACTGCAATATGAATTTTTCTTCATCACGGAACGGAAGACGCGACGCGGTGCGAGCTTACGGCCACAGATTACTAAATAGTTACTTCGTTACGGAGGCGCGCGGTAGCCCACACTGAATGAGTCCGACGAGTCTCCACCCGCCGGTACTTGTAGCTTCATACCTAAAGTGTGGAGTGCGCCACGCCTGCCGCAACGGTAATGTTTGTACCGACAATGCTGGCACACTCATCACCAATCATTGAATCGGTTTGTCGTGTGTCGGCTCTCACGTTAGGTGTACTAGAGTTAGTAGTAGTAAAGCTTTTTTGTGAAAGAGTTCGTCCGGGGAAGTACTACCTCCATACCTATTTCTGCCGCAAAGCAGTAGTGCTTGCATTGCTGTGTTCCAGTTTGGAGGGTATGGTTGCCGGTGAAATTACAGGCACAGGAGACTTTTTATCTTTATGTCTGGGGATGGCGGGCGCAGTGCAATGCCGCATAGGGTGCGTCTCAGGTGGACGTGACCTATGTGATAATGCACTGTTCATAGGCAGAGGTTACCGCTTAACATCAGAGCCTCGAGTCAGCAAATTTGACAAGCAACTTACACGGGCGTGTGGTGACAACACACGGATTTTAGTATGGATAAACCGGAGAGCGCCCCTAGCGGACATCTTGAGAACCTCAAATCCCATACAAAAATCCATGTAGTGTACACCACACGGCCGTGTAAGTGGCTTGTTACATTTGCAGTCTAGCCCCTAAGGTGGGCCATCTGCTTGATAAAAAAAAACTTATAACATGATAATTTTCCCTCCAGGATTGGTCGCGTCCTGACGACGATGACATGACAGCGTCAGCGCCGGTGGAGAGCATCCTGTTCCCGGAGTCGTAGTCTACGGACGGGCGGGGCGTCGCCAGCGACACCTACCTATAGTAATATAGAGCAATTTTATACTTAGTACTCAGGGGGATGTGCTACGGACACATTCATTACCTTACTTGGTTAAGCAGTATGGTTACTAATATAACATCCAACAGTCACACATACAGGTTGTCCCAAGACTATGCGACATGAAGGGAAAGTACCTTTAATATTGTAGATAGGATATTTTGCTGAAAGGAGACTTTATTTTATTTTAAAATCTTAGTAATACTGCATTCAAATATTTTATAAAAATTGCTTGCTTCGTCTGGGAATCGAACCGACTTAAATGAAAAATTTAAAATTAAAATGATTAATTTTAGGTTATTCCTTTGTTTTAAGCCATGTTACTCAAGAGGTTTTTTTTGTCCATTCTTTCGGTTGGCACCATAAAAATAATTAACATAGAAGCAAGTAATTTTTAGAAAAATATTTGAAAGCATTATTACTATGTTTTAAAAATAAAATAAAGTCTCCTTTCAGCAAAACATCCTATCTACAATATTTAAGGTACTTTCCCTTCATGTCGTATAGTCTTGGGACGCCCTGTATAGTCCTGACCCCACACTAGGATCCCTGTGTCGTGGGTATCAGAAACTACGAGTATGGTGGTACTACAAAACCCAAACCCGGAACAATTATTGAAACTGGCTACCTCATACGCCGCCGAGATATACCCCTGTGACAGAATATAGACAGACGGACGGATGGTGTATGCTTAGTAATAGGGTCCTAGCACACTCTTGGTACGGAACTCTAAAAACCAACTTCCGCCATTGTAATGACTTTGGTAGTAAACAAAACAGGGTTAGAATAATTAACTCGGATCTAATTTGAGTTAGATAATAAAGTAGGGTTAAAATGTTAGCCCTGGTTAACCTTAGTTAATCGTAAGAATTATAAAGAATTCCATCTTGTTGGTAATTTTTGGGATAATATTAAAATCTTATAATCATTAAAACTATCAGAAGCACCCTCTATCGTCTCTAGATCGTCGCGTCGACATACCATATAATTACACTAGATAACGCAAGTGCATCTACTGTGTCACTTTGGCTGTCTGAAGTAGGTGCAATGTACCTATTAGCAAACCTCAAATCATTTCGGTCTCGTCATAGCACGCGACAGCACGTCGGCTGTTATTAGAAAAATGCCTAATTGCGTCAAAGTGAACTGTAAAAATTCTTCGAAATCAGCTAGCCGTGCGTATGGAGATATTCCGTAGCATAGCAGGTACAAAATAAAACGGCACTCTTGTTTTCATACAAATTTACGTGTTTGCGGTGTCTATCTTGATATATGGTCTGTGGTCGCGTCTTATAAAGCCGCGGTAGAACAAGAAGTACGAAGCTTATTCAAAGTCTGTAGATTATAAAGGATTATCCACACACATCCGGGAGGGGACCGGGACGAGCTCCTACCGTAGTGCAAAGACCCGAAGCTCAATCAAAATATAGTTTGGATTTCCGATCTAGTGTCGTTATCATAACACTGCCGGTTCACACTCTAGTCCTTCAAATGTGTTCAATAATCAAGCAGCAATGGGTGGATAAAACTTGACAGAATTGGTTATTTTTATGCGCTTTTTTATTGGTTCGGAGACTTATTAAGTGCTGACCCTAAGTCCAGTCCATTTACTTTGACTTCATTGGTTGGTACATTTTGTAATTACATTTTGTATGAACTCGTTCACAAACACTCTGTCTTTGCGCTCCGGTCAGAACACGACCCGAACCCGTCCCGTCTCCGTCCCTGATGTGTGTGGATAGTCCTTTAGAGCAGTTCTGGTCGGTGTCTTTTACACGTTGGTGTATAAAATAAACTGTCAACTGACCAAAAGTCTTACTTAAATTATATGTAAATTATATGAATGCTTATCGATAATATATTGAATATTATTGTCACAATATACGAACTATATTAGTATAATATAGATTAAATTCAAATTCAAAATTCAAAATCTTTATTTCAGGCTTACCGAGAAATGCACTAAACCGATTATATATGCGATTATCTATGTCCTATTGTAATAGGACATTTTGATGCTGTTCTTTTGGTTCTAAATTATGAATATCAAAAACTTGGTATTATAACACAAAACGCTGTGTTAATAAAACATGATATCAATCCAATCCAGTTAGTTCAATTAATAGCGATTTGTAAATTATTAGAATATGTAGGAACATTTCCAGTGTAGTTGAATTCCTTGTTATTTATAAACGTGGGTTAAGCTCGGTATGGTTTAACTTTGGTTTAAATATCTTCTACCCTTGCTTTCTCAAAGACAGACAGGGATGAAGAACAGTAAACTGAAGCTAAACTATCATCATCATCACCAGGTGTTAGATGTCCACTGCTGGACGAGGCCTCCTCCATATAATGCAATGGTGTTACCAGAATCACCACGCTTGGCAGGCCAATTAGTGAACGCAGTATTGGTGTTAAGTACTCGGGTGGATGCTGCTGCCGATTCCCTTGTGTAACCCCTTAGCCGGGTTTCATGACATCCACGGGAGGAGACGGATGGGTCTATTCTTAGGCTGGATACGACACGGCAAGCTAACTAAACTATACCGTAACTAAATCACTTTGAAATAACTAGAATATAGAATACATTATTGATAAATAAGTAATTTAATAGTTGAATCATGGATTTGTATATTTTTGCTAATTAAATTGTAGACTAAGTCTGTGATATGTACAAATTATGGAAATATTTAAACGTTTGGGGAAAAAAGTAGAAATCAATCATAAATCATTCCAAGCCAGTTATTTTATAAGTAAAAGATTGACCAGATACATGAGCAATAACCGTAACAGCGCCTCTAGCGTACTATTTTGGCAACTCTCTAAAACCTGTGTAACACTCTCACGAGTGAGAGTGTAAGCGGCGCGCAAAAGACGGGTCAACTACTAGTACCGATGGATCTCTATATTTTAGACACAATCTTCCTGAATACGTAAGATGGGTTTAACTTTAGTCGAAAGCGATTAACACTTGTTAGGTCTAAGAAGAGCTCTAGTTTAAAAATACCCGTAAGTCTTAAGGCTGCGCCTCAAGCATAATTTTAATCATAGATTTGTGTTTTTCCTTTTTAAATCAAGAACAATATTCAGATAGAATATACGCATGGATACTACATTATAATTCCGAAGGCAGACTCTAATCAAAATCACAATAGAACAATATTTTTGCCATAGAAAAAAAAAACAAAGAATATACGCATGGATACTACATTATAATTCCGAAGGCAGACTCTAATCAAAATCACAATAGAACAATATTTTTGCCATAGAAAAAAAAAACAAAGTTACCTAAATTCGTTCAATTGGCTAAATTCGATTGATTCTCAATATGGTGCAGATTATTGGGACAAAAATTAGATAAATAAATTCAATACAATAAAATTTAATACTTACTCTGAGGGTTTTGGTAAATCCTACTAATATTATAAACGCGAAAGTTTGTAAGTATGGATGGATCGATGGATGGATGTTTGTTACTCTTGCACGTAAAAACTACTGGATGGATTTGGATGAAATTTGGAATGGAGATAACTGGACTCCCGGAATAACACATAGGCACATTTTTATCCCGATATTCCCACGGGATCGAGACTTACGCGGGTGAAACCGCTAGGTGCTGCTTGTTGGCTGTATTTTACGAATGCCTTTTTTGAGAGACGCGGTTTTTTTATGTATGCAGGTTTTTGTATGCTTTAAGCGCAGCCTTAATGTAATTTTACAGTAGAAGACTGGCATTGACGACCTTGTAATAATATGGAGTCAGCCAAAACATTATGGCCAAAGATTTAATTACCCTACTAGTTTAGCGGTCTAAAAACTGAAGTCGGTACTTTTCCCAGCTCAAACCTCTCAATAACTGTTATTCACAATGAACAGTTATAGAAAGAATAATACAACTAATACAAGTAGGTATGTACAAAATTAAAAAAAATACATATGAAAGAGTTCTGCTACCTGAAGACCGCTGCTAACGATCTAAAGGTAGCTCAACTGATCCAAACCAATACCAGACGGAAGCGTCCCGAAGTTGCATAGTTATTATATCACCAACACACAACCTTTATGCAACAAGTCTACGAATTTTAATTTTAACTCATATGTCGCTTGAGACGCGCTGGATTTTATTGAGTTTATTAAACGTGGACCACATTTCTTTAAGTACTAACTCAAATTAATCAGAGAATATACTGTAAGCCCAGTGTATTTTTTTTCACATTGTTATTCACTACCAGTTATATACAATGAAAAATCTGGTGTATTGTGTTTTCTACAAAAAAGTTATATATATAACTTGTGCATTAAAAATAAACAGATATCTTATAACCATTGATAATCGTGCGCTGAAAAAAGTAATATTATTACATGCTTTTATTTAATTTGACCTGTTAGTGTGGGACAAATCTTGAAAATGAATTTTGAAACAGTTAACCTCGACCGATTGAGCTGAAATTTGGCATACTTGTCAAGTTCCGATGACAATGCAATATTATGGTGACAGCGAGCTGATCTGACGATGGAGCACTCATAGATGGTTAGTAGATTAGTGGCAATGTCTGAACTCATTTTGATCGGCATTCAGTTCCCATCACTAATTTCATAAAAGCTTGTTATGAAAAAGATATTTTTCAATAAAAAAAATGTTTCTTATTAGTGCTAAACATGTGTGAACTTACATTCATTATTTCGATCATATCATTAATGATAAGTTCTTAAAATAATCTTACTGTTGATGGAAAATGATAAATCATGTTCATTCATTTCTTGAATGTAAAATAATTAAGTGTAATTGTGCAGTTGTGTAATTTTTATTGGTGTTTTTTATATATTTGATGTCTTATTTTGGAACGATACACGATAAAAAAGCTCTGAATGTACTAAGTATGTATATTCAGAGCTTTTAAATAGTATAATATAGGTAACGGGTGCTTGGCTTCTGTTCCTGTTTTTTTACAGACAGCGACACAAGTAGACAAGTCATAAAATTATGATTCAAACTCAACTCAAGTATGTTTTCGAAGTCTTCTAACAGACATATTATAACTTTGACTTGACCTGCTGTTTATTATGTCCTTTAAAGTGAAACTGCGTTATTACCCAGCCTTTTATTCATTCTCATGAGCGCGCTTTATTTTTACCGCGCCTGTTCTTGTGTAATATTGGAACGCTTTTAAACGGACGTTGTAATAGATATAATGATATTTTAACGCCTTCTAATTTTATAAAATACGGCACATAATTAACAACCCGGACTTGTTTGTAAGATTCGTTGGTATAAGATTTGTCCTGGCTGCTAGCTTATAATGGAATTTGTATTACTGGAAGAAAGCGTTAGCCGAGTCATTCGCAGGAAGCAATGGCGGCGATGAGCTCACCCCTTGTCACGTCTATATATCCGCGATGGTGCAACCCACAGTGAAAAGAGGCCTATTGAGGCTCTGCCTACCCTTTAGGGAAAAGGCGTGTGTCTATTTATGTACTACACAAAAGCAACACCTGATGCAAAACTAAGGTGCCATTTGTTTTGAAAAAATCGGTGTGTTCCAGTTTTAATCAAGCTTTAAAAATCTTTAATCTAACTTTTGTCGCTGACTGTATATGAACAACATACAAATTTGAGCTTACGCTGTCTTCCGTTAGGGTCTAAAATAAAATAGAGCGGAACCAACGGTTTTTATTGGTCAATATTATTTTATTGTTATATTTAACTCGCTTTACAATTTTGTCACAGTAACTAAATAATAGTGTAACAAGTAGGTACATTGATTTTAAACAAATTTGTTTCGACAAACAATGTATCTATTAGTTAATATATATAAATTACCTCAAAGGTTACCTCTTAGGATCAACTCAGAAACATTCCTTTAAATCTGTAATCCACAATACATAGGGTTAAGTAATATTTAGTTCAAAAAAACAGTATTTCACAATGTGATGAGTTTTGTTTGCAAACTGAAATATATTTAAAACCCTGTTACATATTTATTTCATGATTAATTTAAAATAAAAAACTTTTACTTTTACTTTATGCTCGGTATATTTTATATGCAAAATATTTATGTACTGCTTGATCGATTGAGTCAAGCAGTACTTAATTTATGGCGTTTTTAAGGCGTATATTTAAGATATATTTTAATCGTTAGTATAGAATCTCTTACAAATTATTAATTTTCATCAAAATTCAAAATTGGTGTAAAAAAATGCTTTAATCTATTTGGCATGCTTATATTATTTGCTGTGATTATTTCTATAGTAATACAAAATGTATATCGTACGAGCTAACTTTTATATGTAAATGACTTATTTTTGTAGAACAGTAAATAAAGTTTACATCAAAGCTGCCTCTGTTATTGTTGCCCTGACATTAAACGTACAAAGAGGCAACGCTGCCTACCCTCCGGCGAACAGGCGTGAGCTCATATATTGCTAACAAGCATTTTCCCGCAGCTCCGCACGCGTAAAACCTGAGACTTAAGTACGGATTTTTGTATAAAAATTGAGGTTCTTAAGGTGTTCGCTAGGGGAGCTTTTTGGTTTTTGCATACTAAGGCTGTGTCCCCAGTAGGCAAGCTGTTCGCCGCCGACTGAGTGAGTTAGCGGCGTCTCGGTTTAGTACGCCCTTCCATATTTGAAATGGAGTGTTCACAGTTTGCTAGTTTTGCGCTCACTCTAGCAGCGTTACGCGCAAAACTAGCAAACTGTGAACACTCCATTTCAAATATATGGAACGGCGTACTAAACCGATACGCCGCTAACTCAGTCGGCGGCGAACTTCAAAAAAGTAAAAAACAATTTACTTCGGTCGAAGGCGGCGAACGTTTACTTATTGCAAGTGATCGAAAAAGCGACAGACACGATCGACGATTGCCGAGGCCCTTTATTTTCCTAGTTGTAATGTTAACCATGTATTTTGGATGTGTGTTTTGGAAATGGAGGTTCTCAAAGTGTCTGCTAGGGGCGCTTTTCGTGTTACAATATAAATACAATATGCAACTTTCAATTATTGATTTAGCAGTTAATACATACATGTATGCCACCATACCTATTTCTGCCGGAAAGTAGTGCTCGCATTGCTATGTTCCGGTTTGAAGGGTGTGGGTGCCGGTGTAACTACAGATACATGAGACTTCAACTTTATGTCTCAGAGTGGCGGGCGCAGTGCAATGCGACATAGGGCGCGTCCTAGGTGGACTTGACTTGTGAGGTAATGCATTGTTAAAGGCAGAGGTTACCGATCAATAATAATAATAACATAAACGTTTATTTTGACCAGAGATCCATATTGGGTTAGTAACACAAAAATTACTTAAATTATGTTAGTACAATAAATAACCTATGAATAAATCACTAAAAACAAATTTTAATTGCAAAAAGCTTTAAACTAGCTAAGCTAAACAACAAGCTTAACATCAGGATTGCATTTTTCTGTCTAACCGTACCAATATCTATTGTTATAGGCCGTGGTATAAATCCGGACTACTTTTTGGGATTACAATTTTATTTTTCGTGGGATGAAACCCTACGTTTTGGTCAGAATCCGGAAATAAATATTCATGGGATGAATCCATGGGATCAATACGGATGCATCCATCATGCTTGTTCCGCCATTCAAAAAACAATTGATTGTTAAAAAGTGACTGTAGGCACATAAAGAAAGGACAGACGTTGAGTTTTATAAGTATAGAGGCGAAGATTGACGAGTTGCGTCTAAAAAGTGGCAAGCTGTGGCACGAATGGGTTTTTGTGGAGCCTAATTGGTCTCACACCGGCGAGGCGAGGGAAATTATATCTTACGGGCAAAATAAGGGTTTCGGGCCAGTTTGGCGGCAATCTTTACACTATCAGTGCGGCTCGCCCGTGCCAGGTAGGTAATTGCTACGTGTGAACGACCGCGCGTCAATACTAATATTTGTTTTCGCCCCATAGTCAAGTTTTTGCTTCTGCCGTGAGATAAGTGGCAATCGAAAACGAAAAAATCTATGCAAATGTTATGTAGTCCAGTAACTTTGTCGTCTGAAAGTATGGGGTAGTATGCGTCTTCTGATTTTTTGCAGACTTGTTTATGATGTTGGCCTGATGAATAATCCAAGTTTTTGACCACGAGCGCCGAACGCAACCTTGTCAAAAATCGAAAAAAGCGTTTTTTTTTTCAAGTTTTTGCGATTATAGCCCTAATAGACTTGTTTTTGAGAAAACTTTCTGAGGACTTTTTAAAGTTGACTAAATTTGCTACAATATGATACTAGAACTGTATGTGTAGACCCAATAGTTTCTGAGATTAAGCCTTTCAAAGTTTATATTTTTTTTCGAACTTCGCAATTTTTTGCAATATTTTATACGTTACTCCAATAACTCTAGCGGGATGAAGTGGACCCCAAAATGATCACCAGAGATGAAGCCCCACAACACCTCTTGCGGATGATTTCTTGCGGGTGCACGAAGGGTTGTGGGAACGCGTGCAGCTGCAGGAAGGCAGGATTAAAATGCTCATAAGTCTGCAGGCACTGCAGCGGGGCCTCTTGTGATAATATACCTGATGTTGCAGTAGTAGATATCCCAGAAGGCAACGATCTGTCGGATGTCGAAATGGAGGATGACTTGTGGGCAAAAGACTTCGACGATTCACCACCATCCCCTTATGGGGATAAGCCATCTGAATTGCAAAAAATTGCGAAGTTCGAAAAAAATTATAAACTTTGAAAGGCTTTCAAAAACTATTGGGTCTACAGATACAGTTCTAGTTATCATATTGTAGCAAATTTAGTCTACGTTAAAAACGTCATAAGAAAGTTTTCTCAAAAACTAGTCCTTTATAATCGCCAAAACTTGAAAATAAACAGTTTAATAGCTTTAAATCCAATTAAATTGCTTTAAACCAATCCCTTTGAAAGACGTCTTTGTTATCTCATTATTGGGTGAGCGCTATTTTAGTTAGGTAGGTATTTCAGTTTACGTTTACCATTTGTCTTAGGCCCGGGATGGGAGCGTTTATCGATAACGAGGTGTGGTTTCGGCGCAATTATGACAGTCATCAATTTCAGTAAGTACTGCCTGCAGGTGCGACTGCTGATCACGTGAGGCAAGCAATTACGTACACTTAGGGATCGACGATCTAATGCGCTTCCAGATAAGGTTGGGCAGAGCCTCACCCCTGATGGCACCATAGAGTACGAGCAGCTCTTCTATTTTATTGACCACCAGTTTTTCAAGATAGTCACCTTCCTTCCCTTTTCTAAAATTAGTAATCGTAACCGTGAGCTGATAAAAACGAGTCCAAAAACTGCCAGGCTACTATTAATCATCGAGGAGTTCCGTTGTCTTCATCATCAGCTATCAGCTTGGGATAATATCAGATCATAATATTGTATTGTCATCGGAACCTATGCCATACCTATTTCAGTTCTATAGGATATATGGAAATGGTTAAAAATTCCATTCAAAGATTTGATTACATTGTTTGTCAGTTACAAGGAAGGCGTGTTGTTAAAGAAAGTCATTGATTAGGCCGCCTGTGGTAAAAATAACCAGTATCTGATATGGTAAAAAGATTACCTACGTACAACGTACCCTACGTTGTATATTCCTGGTTATAGGGTGCGTCCAGCGTCCAGGTACTCCTTGCTAACCAATGTCACATGTTTTCGATTAGGACATGCCAGACGTTACAATGTTTTCCTTCACTATTTTGGTATGCCACAACGGCTTTCAACGCATTGTATTTAGTTAACTATCCCACTACTTAATATCATAGGTGCTAAAGTTTGGATGCTTGGATGTTTGTTACACAATCACGCCGAAACATTTGGTACACCGGTAGAGTATTACCTGGATTGAGCTATAGGCTACTTTTTATCCTGGTAAAATGCGAGCGAAGCCGCGGGTGGGCACTAATGTATCTACCATAACATACTCAAAAAACAAGCAACATTGGTTTGTAGACTAGTAATTTTCAAAATGCATAATTTCTTCGCCATAAAAGTTTTAGAATAACCAAAAGGAGAAATTTTAGAAACTCGTAAAGAGTTTTTAACAATGGACGAGTTATTGGCGAACCCTTGCAATTAACTTTTAACATAATGTTTGCCAAACAGTTTTATTATTGTCCTGTGAAGACGAAGCCTCAACCCGTCAATGTGGGCCTTTGTGGGCTGCAGGGCGCTGAAGCAGGCCTGTGCCACTTATAATCCGCTTTTAGACTTGAATGAGCTTTATCGCACCGAATTTAGATTAAATATTGCTCGTATACGATGTTCGGCTCGTTTCGGCAAATTGATTCCTTTTGACAAAAGAACTGGTAAGATTTACCACACCATATCTAGTGTCGGATTTACGACGGTGTATACAAGATCACCGACATATAGGTACTCAGAATTGCCAAGTTGAAGTGGCAATGGGCATGACATATAGCTCACAGAACTGACAATTGTGGAAGGTCCTCGTGTGGCGACCACAACCCGGACAACTTAGTTTTACATTAGATTGTAAAACTGTGACGTAGTGTAGGAAGGCTCGATTGACCAAAGACATTATAACGGTGGCAGGAAGGCAGCTCAGGGCTGATCGTAGTGGCACTTTTTCGGGAGGCCTATGCCCAGCAGTGGACTTCCACGGGATGACGATGATGATTATTATTTTCTGTTTAGCTGTGCAAAACAAAACTCGCCTGCTCTCGAGTTTTCTCTGCAACAAGATTATCCAACAGAGAACCAAATTAAACACGTTGGTACTTTGTCAAAAGAATATAAGAATAATTTAAGAAGCAGAGAGCTGGTCATAATGCCGAAGAATCCTCAACCATTGGGGTAAACCAGCCGGCCTAGTCAAACGGCATTTGCTTCGAAGTGATTCCATTTCTACAGTCGTAATACAATAATACAAATTATTACAATAGACCACGTGACATTTCGATAGCTTACGTCAATCTCATACATTATTGGCTTTTCTACTAGCGTCATCGCTAATAAAATGTTACTTTGTCTACGGCCTCTGATCTTGGGTGGAAACCGTATCCAGGCAAACGTAGTATGGGAGAGACAGACACAGACAACGTAGAGCGATGACATACGAAAGGCAGCGGCAGAAAGTGCATGAGATAAGCCGAACACTGGGCCCAGTGGCACGTATTGGGAGATGCCTTTGTCCAGCAGTAGACTAATGCGGAGGCACGAGATAAAATAGCTTGAATACAGAATATAGAATCGCCCCAGTGAAACTTTGTAGAGGTTGCCGAAGGGCAGGCGCGGCAAATGCGATAAAACTTTTAAAAAAAACTTTACGAGCCGCCAAAGGCTCTATTACACACTAACTATTCTTTATTCTGCGGCTCTGCGAAAACAGACAACAAAGCTTAACGGCCAACGTGTTTATGACGGTATGTAACAATATCTCGTGTTGTAAACTATAGGGCATTGCGTGTTGAGAAGAATAGCTTAACGGTCCGGACAATGTTGTATTGTGATCGATGTTACCACTAAGGTTAGTTGATGTCATTTGTGATGTCTTCTTTTGAGACAATCCCAGATCGTAACTGGATGATACTGATATACCATAGGTAGAGCTTTTTTGTGAAAGAGTAGGTACGTCCGGGGAAGTACTACCACCATACTTATTTCTGCAGCAAAGCAGTAGTACTTGCATTGCTGTGTTCCGGTTTGAAGGGTATGGTTGCCGGTGAAGTTACAGGCACATGCGACTTTTCATCTTTATGTCTCAGGGTGGCGGGCGCAGTGCAGTGCGGATGCGTCCTAGGTGGACGTGACCCATGTGATAATGCACTGTTCATAGGCAAAGGGTACCACTTAACATCAGGTGGGACATCTGCTTGATCCGTAATTCTAAGTAGTATAAAAAAAAAGATATTGCGGTAGGTAGGTATTGCATAAATTGATAAGTAGGTATTTGAAAAGCTCATAGTTCGCAATGATAGAGTCGTCTCTGTGAGTAGAACGCTAGATGAATAAAACCAGTGAGAATATAGGAATTTTAATAGGCTTTCACAATGAACATTGTGTGTAGTAAAGTTGACATGCACGCGGGCTAGATAATCCCACTAAAATCATAAATGTCAAAGTTTGGATGTTTGTTACTCAATCACGCCGAAACGGCTGAACCGATTTTGGTGAAATTTGGCATACAGATAGATTTATGTCTTGCTGTCACCATAATACTATATTGTCATTTGAACTTGACAAGTATGCCAAATTTCAGCTCAATCGGTTTGGTGGAACTGGTTCAAAATTAAATTGCAAGATTTTATCAGTATGGAGGATCAAACATAATATATTTTTGTTGTATCTAAAGAAGATCAAAGTACTTACGTTTTTAGTTGGTAACGCTTTTTTGGTGGGACGGGGAAACTCTTCTTTTTTTAGATACTTTTTTATTTCTTTCTAAATTAACTCCTCCCCCCCCATCCCCCCCCCCCATCCCCCCCGTGCGAAGCCGGGTTGGGTCGCTAGTTTAGTATAATTGTCTTGCTAAAATTAAACAACTCATGTTATGCTGCTGTTTGGCCCGACAGTCGACACTCACAAAAGACCCTCACAAAAGTTCACAATTCGTTCCGCTGGCAAAATAAGAAATTTTAAGAAATGTAATTAAGGAGCGGTTCCAAAAAGCCCTTTTGGTTTCGGTAGCAATAAACTCGCGTTGTCTGAGACACGCCGCGAGCAAAGGGTTTGTTTAGCCCCTATGGGAAGGTTCCGAGAACCAGCGGCCGGGGACAAATAAACAGTTTAGTGTTTGTGGACGGTCGCTTCAGACCGGAGCGAATTGCGTGTCAACGAATCTTTTACACTGATGGTATATAACAAGCCTCGTATTGTATTGTAGGTATGGTTGAGGTGGTTTGGCTGGTAGAAATAGAAGATTTTCAACAAGGGACTAAAACGAGCCATTTCATTCGAAACGCTCGGGAGGCTATAGAATCAACTTTTCACTACGATTGTTAGACAATCGAATACAGTAAGAATCGTGGCAATACTAAATAATAAAAAAAAACTTGTTGGCTAACGCACTGACTCATACATCCAACGATCGCTATTTCATTTTTATTATGATCTCCATGGGGTGTTTTCTATGTCGACCCACTTCCTTGTTAGTTTGCTTTAACTAACTAGCATTTAGTATTATTTTATCTGTGGTTTTGTATTGCATATTCGACAAATTAATTCCATCCATTCTTCTTGTTCCATGGCTAATTTACAATTAAGATGTTTGTACCTATTAAATAACCGTAAGACATCGTAGTGATTAGTAAATATTAAAAAAAAGTAAACCTACTAAAATGCGTCTCTACCTACGTAGATTTTAAAGGACAGCACAACGGTCCTCTCACCAAAAAACGGGATCATAATGTTCTCAGAAAATAACAGAACATACCTATAAAAAGCTCAGTAAAAAATATTATTGAAAGCAAAAACAGCAATAACGGAGCTGAATACAGTAAAAATAGTACAGATGTTACAATAAAACATCTAAACAAATGACAGAGTGCAAAAAATGCTCTATTTAGGTAAAGAACAGAAATGCTCATAAAAATTAGTAAAATGGAGCAGAGCTTTTGTTTCGTAGAGTCGGGCGCCTGAGTCGTAAACATTTAAATAATATTGGTTCCCAAAATTGTAACAGTTTTAACACAAGATAACTGTCTTGTCACTTCTAAAAAAACCTAATAATTACGTTTCGGTTCGACTAAATGGGGCACTAGAATATTATGAGTGAAAATCGGCTTCTGTAATATGATGTAAGTACGTAAGTAAAAATTGAAAAAAACTTGCTTCACTCAAGGATAATTTTATAAACTCGTAACACCCATGCCCTGGTGTGTTAGGTCTAATAATAGACCCTCCGTCTACTCACGCACGTGGATGTCGTAAAAGCCGACAAAGGGGTTACAGCACGGGATGGGCAGCAGCATCCACCTGAGTACTCAACACCAATACTGTGATCACGCCTGCCAAGCGTGATGATTATGGCAAATCCCCCATTGTGTTCTATAGGGAGGCCTCGTCCAACAGTGGACGTCTGATCAATACCCAATCTATGCAGTTTAGTAATTGGTATAGGAGCCAGAATTAGGATTTACTCTAGGATGTCGGTGCAGTTTGAATACAAGACCTTGGGATCAGGCGATTCTACTTCATAGTCTACATTATAGTCATAGTAAGTATAAATTATTATTATTATTATTTATTTATTGAGGAACAACAAACAGAGGCTTAAAAAATACAATAGAAAACGATGATAATCTGCAGTAGTTATAAAAACTGTGTCGCAGACACCAACGCCCTCCCCCGTTACAAAAAGTTATGAGTTCCAAACAAGTTATAGGTATAAAGTACAATAGATTAGAAATTAGTTTAGTTAACAATTTCAAATTCAAAAGAAAATTTAATATATTACTAGTATGCGAGTCGAGTGTGTGTGTATGTAAGTGTGTGTGTATCGGAGTGTAGGTGTGTGTGTGTGTGTGTGTGTGTGTGTGTGTGTGTGTGCATGAGAGAGTGCGTGTGTATGTGTGTGTTTGGAAGAACGAATAAGTGTAATGAGTAAGTGTAGTGTGTGTAAAGTAAAACACATATTACTACTTGACAACCCTTAGGAGATCCTCCGTATCTTCATAATTTAGGGATGTAAGCCACTCAAGACATTTTAATTTACATTTGTTGTGTGGAAGAGGATAAATATTAATCAGCTTGTTCACTCTGTTATACAAACTGGAGCTTATATGCGAGAAATGACGACTCGCTACTGCAGTGCGGCGCGGTTCCAATTTGCAAACTCTATCCGATCTTCGTTTATTATGAATTAAGTTTGGGTCAAAGAATAACAGAGAGTGTTTACGAAGAATGGTTTGCAAAATAAAAACTTGACGAACTGTGGGAACTTGGCAAAGCGAGAAAAGTTCAGTAGTAGGGAACCATATGGGTTTTTTGGACATCACTTTGAGAACGGCTCTCTGAGCCCGTTCCAGCCTTAACATCAGGGTTTTGGCTGAGCCACCCCAAGAAGTGATGCAGTACGATATAATGGATTGGGCTAGAGCAAAATATATGGTTTTTAGACAATGGAAACCAATAACAGTTCTAAGGTTTTTAAAAACAAAGATCAGCTTTCTTATGCGGGAAAGTGTAGAGGATATTTGCTGTTTCCAAGTTAGTGAATTATCTATCATGACGCCGAGATATTTAAGACAAGACGTCCGTTCTAAAGTCATGCAGTTGCAAGTGGACGGGACATTATTATTACAGACATGAGCACAGACAGAGAAGGAAGAGTCTGGTTGCGTGGATAGGTTGGGTGAGAAAGGGATAAATTTACTTTTTGATACGTTAAGGGTCAGGAGATTTGTGCGTAACCAGTTCATGACCAATTTAAGTGCAATTTCAGAGAAATCACGAGCCTCCTGCCAACTCTGACCATGAACCAAGAGGGCAGTGTCATCAGCATAGGTGATAATCTTACAGTTAGGAAGACATAGGTTACAAAGCTGATTGATATAAATCAAAAATAAGGTAGGTCCGAGGACACTACCTTGAGGGACACCAAAACGTACATATTCATCGTTACTTTTGAAGCCATCTATTAAGACGTATTGGATACGATTTTCAAGATAGGTTCTAAACATATTCAGAGAGACACCTCTTATGCCTACATGTTCTAATTTATTAAGGAGAATGGGGACCGAGACAGTGTCAAAAGCCTTGGAAAGATCTAAGAAAATGCCTATGGTCTTTAGTTTTTTATCGAAGTTTGTCACAACAGTATCCGTCAGCTCTAACACGGCGTCCTCTGTGGATTTACCGCTCCTGAAGCCAAATTGGTTAGGAGACAGTACGCTGCTTTTATTAATGAAATTCATTAATCTCTTATTTAGAATTTTTTCAAAGATCTTAGACAGAACAGTAAGTACTGAAATCGGTCTATAGTTAGTGACACCATCCCGATCACCAGTTTTGAAAATTGGGTGAACCACAGCCTTCTTAAAAACACTAGGAAAGACTCCTGAAGTAAGGGCAGTGTTAAAAACATGATTTAGCACGGGGATAAGAATATGTCTGGCGGATTTAATAACAGTGGTAGAGATGCCGTCCCATCCCACCGCGCACTTATCCTTAAGGTTTAGAATTAAGTTTTCAATCTCAATGTTGTCCACACTGTAGAGAACCATCGAGTTTTGGGGAGATAGGCTGAAAGCATGGACTAACTGGGAAGGAAACAGATCTTGGGGTGAAGTTGGGTTTGCGTTGACTTCAGCTACTATTTTCGTGGCAAGGGTTTTTCCCACGTTTGCAAAGAATTTATTAACAGTGTTAACAGACGATAAGGGACTACCACATAGATTTAGAAGATGCGAAGAGGTTGACTTGTTTTTATTAAGGTTTGCAATTTCCTTGATTATATTCCACGTAGCTTTAGGGTTGTTCCTGGCCTTCTGAAATTCACTTTGTTGGTATTCACGTTTCACCTTTTTTAGAGAATTGTTACAGAACTTACGGTAGCGGAAGTATATAATTTTGTGTGTATCATTTTCAGGATTTTTTTTAAATTTCCGGTACAATTTGTCTCGATGACGGATACATTTCAGAAGACCAGGAGTTATCCAAGGTTTGACAATGCGTTTCCGGCTTGGAATCATAACACTTTGACTGTTATTTCTTACAACCGTAGAGACAAGGATAACCAAAGCATCAGCTACTATTTCGGGGTCATTAGAGTTAAGAATAGGAGTAAAATCTGTGTTTTGGAGATCAACAACAATCGCAGGGATATTACTTCGCTGTGAGAAGCGCTTAGAGACATTATGATTTTCCTTTGTACTACAGTAAAAAAGAAGTGGTAAGTGATCGGTGATAGGAGTATTGAGAATAAGCGTCGATGCAAAATTTGAAGAGCGAAGTATTATGTGATCGAGGCAGTTATTTTCTCTTGTTGGGAACATATGGGCTGGTAGCATGCCGTGTGAGGCTAACAGGTTCAGATATTCATCGGTTACAGAATCGTTATTACTTGGCAAAAGGTTGATATTAATATCTCCGATAATTACTGCAATTTTAAAAGATTTTAGTGAGTCTAGCGTTTTGTCAATACTTTGGAAAAATGGGCCAAAAGTTTTATAAGACGGGGACCGATACAGGGCAATTACTGAAATATTGTTAGAAAACTTGAGAGTAATGCAGTTGGCATCATTAAAGTGAGGTACTTCAACGTTAACTTTAAGTTGACTTCTTACATAAACAACCACACCATCGTTTTGGTTTTTATAGGAGGATTTGTAACTATCAAAGTCTGGGAGCGTTGGAATATGTGGGGATTTACTTAACCAACATTCAGAGAGGACGATCACATCGAGATTGAGGTTTACTCTTTGTAATAAAATGAGAAGGTAGTCAAAATTGCAGTTTATGCTTCGTATATTGACGTGACAAATCTTCAAACCGACACAATTGTTATTTATGTGAAGAGTTACATCTTCAGGTGCACAAACAAATGATTCCGATACGGAAATTTGCTCAATATCATTATTCACCATGTTAAGATCATCCATAATAAATGTAAAAGATTAACAAGGGAACTGCAGGTATAGGATTACTGAACAGAATACTACTGTTCATGTGAATAAATGAGCTTGTTGGTATAATTAGGAAATTTTGAAAGCAAGAGATTTGCCATATGTATAAAAGCTTTAAAGATAGCTTGAAAGATCTACAAGGTTGTCTATAGTTTTTGTATTTGGGTGTAAGGGTGTGTACGTGTGTGTAGTGTGAACATACTGTAATTTTGAAATATATATTTTTTAACATAAAAAGAAACAATACAGTAACAACAATAAAGTAGTTGACTTTAGGTAACTTGGGTAACATTTGTAACTTGGGTAACATGCTAGGGGAACATTTGAGATCCAAGTTGAAGTGCATAGAGTACGTTGAGAAAACCAATAATGTCAGTCACTTTGCATTTTTGATGTTATCCAAATCATTTTCGCTTAGCACCCGGATAAGAGTCCCATTTTCTCTTTTGCGAAGAAATATCTTGCCATGGGAAACCCAACAGAACATGTAATCGTTGCCCTTCGCAAACTCTCTAGCAAGGTAAAACAATCTCTTCATTTTTGGAGTCAGATTTTCCGATATGAATATTTGTTTAGTTGGACCACTTATATGTAAGTGCTCTGTGGTCAGCTTGGATGTACCTTTATTAAATTTACGGTACATAAAAACCATTTTTTCTTTAATCAGGGCACTAGTGAGGTCCACTATTATCGTTCTGTTAGCCGAATTTTTATTGGTAATTCGGAAAATATCTTTCACATCGCTGTGAGTTATCGGCACATTTAGAACCTTGCTAGTATTGATGAAGGTTTCAAGCAGAGCAGTCTTGCTTTCTGAGGTAGGTGCAGGTATATTTCTAATCTCCAGGCATGTTGACCTAGAGTTGCGCTCGAGACCATCCAATCGATCTTCTAGCGACTTGATACCATAACACCCAACAGCATAGACATGTACTATTACTAGCGTGTATAGTATTATTTTATCTGTGCTAGCGTAAGCCTATGCCCAAAAGTCACATACCTGATCCCACACTAGGATCTCCTGTGTCGTGGGTATCAGGAACTACTAGTACCATGGTACCACAATACACAGGACCCTGAACAAATATTTGCAGATCATACAAACATTTGTCTCGCAGCAGAAATCAAGAACTAAGTAGTTATGACGATGATAAGAGTCGAAAGGTTTTTTTTTTGGGAATTTTAAAAATCTACCTACGCAGTTAACAGCTAAAATATATAAGTAAATCTTTATCATATTTCAAAAACCATTTCGATAAACTTTCTGCGTAAAAAATAAGGAGCATTCTAAGGCGAGGCTGAAAAACAACGTGGCTGAGCCCTCGACCTTTTCTCTTACACTAGACTAAATATGTTATTTTTATACCTATATCCTTTGTTTAGTAGTATAGTGTAAAGTTTTTTTTGTGTCTCTGTTACAAAACTAACAAGAGTAACAAATAATATTATGTACTGTTGTTCTTGATTTTCGCACAGTTTTTGTTTTGCGAGCGCTATTCTGTCACTTTCCTACTTACCTAAACTTTAATGAATTAGATAGTGTCAGCATTTGTCTGTTGTCAGCGTCTAACATATTATTAAGAATGTATTGTACAGTACCTACGTAATATAGTGAGTGCATAATGTTGCTATGCCTTTCGTAAAGCGGCGTCAGTTCTAAGTTCACCGCGGCTGTACGTGCCTAAATACCCATTCCTATGTCGTTAGAGAAAAGCCGAGGTGTATTGTAGTGTGTAATGTAGGCGGGCGCATACACTGCCTTTACGTATGCTAAGCAGACAGCCACAGAGACTCGTAGTGCGCCGGCCGCTTTGAAGTCGATCGCTGAACAAATTTATGCGAGCGTCAATACATTAGACCCGGCGCGACAGTATGATGTCAGCGAAGCGTTTGAGGGCGCGGTTCCATTATTTACAATATTTTGACGTGAATTGGATGAACGGCTTCCTTGACGTACCAGCGGGCATTCCAGAAATCCTTCTCCAGTCACGCTTCATGCCCTGAAAAATGCATTTATTGAGGAATGGGGGAATATTCCTTACATATGCTTAGGAATCTGGTATTCAGCATGCCAAATCGTGTAGAAGCTGTAGTAAGAGCACGCGGAGACAATACAATGTATTGAATAATTATATTGTGTTTCAATTGCGTAAACCCACTTGTATTTTTGTCAAATTTGCTATTAACTTATTTTAAATATTTAATTAGTTTTATTTTGAATTAAATACAAGAAACCAAGTTCATAAAAAACAATAGTAATATACAAAAGGCTGAATTCCTTATACTTTTAGAATGCAAGTACGATACGATATGTACGTAATAATACCGGACGCGAATGGAGACTCGCGGCAATAATGCGGAGGCACGCGAGAGGACTCCGCCGCCGCGTGCAGCGGGCGCGTGCAGCGCGCGCGTGCCGCCGGCGCGCGGCGCGCGGGCACAGACAGCTCACTGCAACCAAACTGTTATCACATCGCACGCACCAAGTGTGAATCACGTGAAGGACAATGATACTTTCTTCACGAGAAATATTATGTTTTTGTATAAAAATTCTGATATTTACGGAACGCTGACGAGCAGAGTGCGCCACAGAATAAATCATTATAGTATCACTGTAAAAATCTGTGTTAAATGTCAGCAGAATTACTCTCCACTAAATAAAAATAAATAAACAATTCATAAAAAAAAGTGGACCATATTTACCTTTTTGGCTATACCCATTTTGCGAAATGAAAATAGATAAAGCCTTACGGAACAAACACCATACAAAAAAATATCCCACGTCTATATTACTAACCAATCGTAAAAAGTAATAAAAATTCAAAAGTGACCTATCTCCAAAAACTTCCATCTAGTTTTTCCTTTCGTTCCTGCCTCATCCGCGCGCTCGCTTCTCGCTTGCTGCCGTCAGTCGCGCGCCGACCACACGACTCGGCGCACGTGCGTGACCTCTCACTCGCGATGCAGTGACTGCTCCGGCAGTGCAGTGATATATAACTATGGTGATGGTGACAAGCCCACAGGACACTTCGAACATGGCACAGCCCGGACAGATTGATAAGAAGCCGACTGATAACAGAAGGGTGAGCTTTTTTATTATTTTGATACAAATTAAGTGTCTTGATAGGATGCATAATTGCATTTATAGTTCATCATCATAATCATCACCCTACAGAAGACTAACTGCTGCCCATAGAATGCCACGACAAACGGTCTAGAGTCGCCTCCATTCACTGCCTTCCTGCGACCTCTATTTTGTCTTTGGTCCATCGAAAAGGGGGCACTCCTCGTCGTCCTGTTTGTGGTCGCCTCGCCACTCGAGAACATTTTTTATTATACTATTTATATTTATAGTTATTTATGGTTTATAGTGTATAGGGAAAACCAGGTACTTACTGAAAAAACAATGAAAATAATTAAATGCTAATTAAAAGTTTTAACGACACCTCGTAATGCTAATGCATTAAGCGTTGTCACACTACAATAGACATAAACGCGCGCAACGTAGCACCTTCGTAGCACAATCTACGAACAATGAGTTTATCCTAAACACTCCTAAATATATTTTTCTTTAGGAATTTATTAACCCCCGACGCAAAAACGGCGGGGTTATATAAGTTTGACGTGTCGGTGTGTGTGTGTCTGTCTGTGGCATCGTAGCTCCCGAACGGATGAACCAATTTTGATTTTGTTTTTTTTTGTTCGAAAGCTGAATTAGTCGGGAGTGTAAGCTATGTTTGGTCAAAATCAGTTCAGCTGTTTCATTGCGTTGAGGGTTTTTTAATTTTAACAAAACTATTTCCTTGTTTTCTGGATAAAGTTGGCAATAGGAGGGTATAAGGAGGATAAAGTGGGTAATTCTGGGCTGAGATGATGATGATTTTTCTTTTTAACTTTTATTGTATTTTTTAGCATGTTTTTAGTTCTTCTTATTTTATCTTACAGCATTAATCTTTTTATTGTACATATTTGTTATCGAGTGCAAACTGATGATTTCATTTTGTTTGTCTTGGAATATGTGCTGTTTTGTATAGTATTGTAAGCCTGATCTGTAAAGTTTATATTTGCGGTTATTAGAGCGAAGACGTCACATTCTGTTCAAATGTAATTTTTGTCCTACGTGAGTCATTTTATCCCTAAAACGATTTTTTGGTCAACTCAGCCCACACCTTTCTCAACCCGCGGGCCGAAATGTCGACTACGAAACCATAGTTTCCGTTCGTCCTTCAGTTCGCTTGTTTAGACGTTTTGCTTCATAGTAGTTCTGCATTTTAGACGTTTTGTTTCACTCTTTCAAGTTACACTTTGATCAAATATGTATATAAAGATAGGCTTGGCGTTCGGTTCACGTAATGAGTCTAACTAAATCCCTTTTTTGCGGAGTAGTTTTGACCTCTCAATTCAGCACCAAAACGTCGCATTTTAATTTCTGTACCTCCATCTTTAGCTCATGTTAATTCGTGACACAAGCATGACGTAGATACATACAACATTAGCTCTTCAATTAAGCTGTTTGGTCCTGAGTTTTAGCGAGGTCTCGCGAAATATGCAAACCAATCTGTCACGACTCTCGTGACAATGCGGCTTCTGATTTCTTGTATAACGTTAGCTTGTAAAAATCACATGCTTTACCATAAATAAAACTCTAGATTCATCGTCAAATGACGCAAATGTAACCTGTCTATGTAAATAATCCAGCCTCACTTGTGCGTTCGTGGCGTTAGTTCATCTATTGATAAAAGAGTGTACTGCTAGGGCCTACCTTGGCCCTCTGCTTACAAACGAAATTTGCTCCTATTTCTGATCAAATTCCATAAATTTTTGTATGCCTGGTCAATATTGTCAGTTCCTTATGAAAATACATGATTCCTTTGTATGGAAATCTTATTAGGTACCTATGCTAGTTTGATTCTATATACAATTTTATGAGAAAGTGATAAGTCACAGGCCTAGATTGGTCTCTAGATTGTGTTTACAAAATTACATTAACTTATCCAATTAGTTATCCTTATAAACTTCGGTTTATAAATTGTTTTGAAATGTCGAAGCGAAGGTCTTTCATATGATACCTTACTTGATCTGATTTTCTAACTTGTTTTTTTTTAACCCCTCTTGGAACCCAATATCTCAACAACCCCCAAACCGATATAGCTCATAACCCTACCAACAAATTGAACGAATACTATCTACTCCCCAATCAAATTTCATGAAGATTGGATTAACGGTTCGGAAGTTATGCTCGGACAAACAAACATACATACATACAAACGCTTAGCTCGTTCAATTAAACAAAAATGTTGGAAAACTAATTTTCCCAGATATGAGACCTAGCTAGATCTATTTTTCGCCCCCAAAATCCCCCCATATAGCAAAATTAATCGAGCCGTTAGAGCCGTTTTCGAGAACGTGATTACAAATATACAAAAATTGCTCGTTTAGTAGGATAAGGCTGCGTTTGAAACTAAGCCAACTGAAATGTGCGATTTTTGTAACTTTTATAACAAGGTTCATTAGTTCATTGATGTCAAAAATATAGGAGACAAATACAGTATAAGGAAAATGTGATGATGAGAAATCTTTGATTTCTTTAACGAGATGAGACATTCCCACACGATCGATTTGTCACTGGTTTGTGAGTATAATTATTATGGCAACTGGGCACTTCACACCAAATAGTACAGACGGCACCACCCACATTGTATTCTCTTATCGCCGGCCGTGCGATGACTGTTTAGGTAGCTGATAGGGCTGGCCAAACCAGCATCTTTTTTGACAGCATGCAACAACTGGCAAAATTTGCTTTCATCTGTCCGGATGTATGATGTTGGTACACGCGTACAGGTCGTATTTTTCAATTAATCTTGACAAAACTTGGTATACAGGTTATCAAAGTTGTATTTTGTCGACGATGATGTTTATTTTGCTGCGGTGCTATTTACCTGCCGATTTTGATTATTTGGTACAAACATTCGGTAGCTACTCAATTCTAAACAAGAATTTCGAATAGGTAGGTATGGTTGGTTACTAGATACGATTATAAACTAAATGCTCAAGGTAGAGATATAAAAATATATCTACTTTTCATAGACTAAACTAAAAACGTATTCAACGTTCAAACTCAATTTGGTTCGACTTTAAATTCATGGCGACGAAAGGAGTGAAGACTTCAAGAGAGAAGTAGCCAAAATTATCGAAAAAACGTTGAAAGTATTGTTAAATCTTTCTATGCCGATTTAAACATTTGTGGCATTTACGACATTGACAGATCGGAGCATGATCCGAAATATAGTTTTGACCATTTTTTATTACGAGAATTGGGCTTCTGATTTAATCAGTTCGTTGTTTTATCAACCCTATCGCCCGGGATGGATAGCGCGGCGGCGCAGTGGTCTGAGTCGGCAGGAGGCGTCGCGTGGGCGCCGCCGTGGGCTAATTGTCGTGGGAACGCGTCGTCGCCCACCCTCGCCCGCCGCCGTCGTCGGCGCCCACACTAGCGCCACCGGGACTCGCGCATTACACAATTATCTCTCCACTCTTCAGGATGGAAAGGTCGCCCATTAATATCTTAGAAGAAGGAGCGTGTCAGTAGTACTACTGGTACATTCTCTGTGGCGGGGCGGGCGAACGTTCTCCTGCGACGCCGGAGGTTGCGTGTTCGATTCCCGCCTCGGAATAAATATTTGTGCGATATGCAGATATTTGTTCAGGGTGTTCTGGGTATTTTCTATGTATAATAAAAATATCTATCTATGTTATATATTGTATTAAGTATATCAGTTATCTAGTACCCATAACACAAGCTCTGCTTAGCTTGGGGCTAGATAATGTTGTGTAAACTGTCCAGCATTAATTATTTATTTATTATTCATTTCTTGTAGAATTAAGAAGGACGAAAATATCCCCATAGTACTGCTGACTCGAGGCGGTAAGAGGGTAAAGATATACTGGTAGGTAGGTCTATTGAGTACCACGGGTAATAAACGATCTCTGACGCCTTTGTGTGGAGGTTCATACTGTTTAATATGTTAGATTTTGGCGCTGTGTTGGGAATATTTAAAATCCATTGAAACTCTTGGGTTTTTGGTTAAAAGACAGCACAAAAAAACTGCAGGTTCATGTTAAAAAACCGTATTCTAGGTAAGTAGGTAAAATTTGTTATCAAACTTAAACAATCAGGCACGTAGACAAAGTGAACGTGCGAAAGATTGCGTAGGTACCGAATAAGTCGCTATCTAAAGTATGGATTATACACATGCGATTAATAAACGCCATGCGCCATACCCTTCTTTCCATTTCATCCCGTTTTTCACTAGAAGCGAAAGCGTTATTGTCAGTCGCCGGTAGCTGACACATGGGATAGTGATAGTCACTAGAGGACGCTATACCGCACACGATCCATCATCTGATAACAATCTAAACCAAGGTATCGTTATCTTGGTTTCGAGCGTGTGACCGGCAGCAACACCCACGCTACCAGCTCGAGGTAATTCTAGAGATGTGACGCATACAGGCCGAAACATTCGGGATATAATGTGACATGTGTGTGGGACGGTTCACGCTTCCAGCTATCATAATATTACTTACTTCGACAGACCGAAAAGTTCTGACTCCGAAAGTTTTAAAACATTCAGAAGAAAAGGTGAAACTTTTGACCCATGCAAGATTCAATAGACGGCGTCGCCACGCTTCAAATTACTGATATTTTTTGTACAAATTGATGTATAGTAGCTACTGCTCTAACTATGAATGGGCAGGAAGATGAGCGTATACTAATGGTAGTACCAGGTGTCTGGAGATGCTAGTCAGCGCTGCTCTCCATCGGACAACTGACTGAAACTGAAGGAGGCAAGCGGTAAACAGACTGCAAAGCAGTCACGATCTTCAATTAAGGAAGGAAGAAGAAGGGATGGAAGCATTGATTCTTCAAGATACCTCAAGAAGTGGGGTTATTAGACCGGGGGAAGCGAGTTCTCAGAGTCTAGTTACAAGATGCGGCATTTTATAAGTATGTGTGTTCCTCCAACGATAACTGCAGAACCATGGATTCAATCTTGATGAAACTTGGTAGGTACAGGGGTTTTTGAGCTATGCAAGCAAAGTCACGTTTAGGTCTGGTCTTGAAGATTTATAAAATTAATGTGTTTACTTTAAACCCCCGCGTTCATTTCGGTTTCGGCTCCAACTTTGCTCCCGTTTAATACCACCTTCACACCTCTATATGCAATGAATAAGTGATTGCTATTAACAAACTTATTATTATCTATCACGTGCTGCCATAGAATACTAAACAGTAGCTGCTACGTAGCTCCGCCTACACGAAGCTACGAAACTACGCACAGATAAGGCGATTCGATTATCGTAGTTACAAACTAGGGAGTTAAATGTGGGTGCTATTGACACATCTAATACAGACTCGCTACAAGTGCTTGCTTCCGTGTTAGGAAAATCAGAGTTCTGGCTTTGCTTGGTAAAAAGGTAGCGCAAGTTAAATATTTATCTTCCTACATAAAATCAGTGGCATCTATGGTATTGTAGTGGTATCAGATAAAAGTTGCCGCAGTTGATCCATCATCTTGTTGATGTAAAAATGTTTACAGCTTATAAATAGCGCGTAGAACCTTCGGCTATGCATGCATGGCTATGCGTGTTTTCGCATATTGCGTGTCGTATCCATGCAAATGATTGTTAGTGATTGTGATACAGAATAAAATACAGTAATCGTTCAGATTTCAGAAGTTTAATTCCGGTGATGACAAAACTGATAACTGTGTATGAATCTGTGGGACGCACGCTTAATTACAATTTACACGAGTCCATTTTATAAAATAAGCCTACGACTATTTTTGTGTTTTCCTACAAAACACCAGTTTTCCAACAAAAATGAGCTAAAAATAATTTTAACGAATAATAAATGTTTAATGCGGCGCCCCCTTGCGAGTTAACGCTGTAACACTTATCTAAGAACCATCGCCTAGGAATCACAAACCCTTTTTAGGAAGCCATTTCTAAATCGGTCGCAATGTTTTGGATATAAATGTGAATATTCGTTTGCACACATAAACACATAACTAAACACATAGTTGTATGTGATTCTCACCCTAATTGCATATATCGGTAAAAGTAGACGTTCAGTACCCTGGTAAACAGTTACATTGTATAGGGTCAAATAGTTCTTATCCGAGACATATTTAATCTAAAGTCGACACACTAAAGATAATAGTACGTTTCAAATTGATTTGGAGTGATAGAGGCGTGTTTCTGGACAGGCGCGTGCCGGAAGCGGCGCGTCCGCTCCCACGCTTGGCACGCGCCGGGGCACGCGTGCCAACATACAATATCTACGCCAATATTAGACGCCAATAATTCGTCTGCCAGGATTGAGGACGTACTCAAGCTTGGAGGGGCATCTTCTGTATAAGTGGGAAGATCTCTAACAGTGACGTGTAACACGCATCTTGGCTACAATCCAAAATGCGTGTCTGCTAAGTATTTTCAACTGAAACTGGGAAACTGGAAACTGTTTTAGCAGATTTTGATGGTATTTGGTGTGTGAATAGATGGAGGGGTTGGGAAGGCATTGGGGGATCCTAACACTAACCGTGTGAAGCCGGGGCGAGTTGATAGTCATTTATTATAGTCATCTAGACATATTTTTTTAATTGATTTATTCATTAATACTAAACCTAAACTTACAGGTTATCCTTCTTGTAAATGCGAATTTAGATACGTATTAGGTATCTACCCAATTTGTGCGTTGTGGGTTGTATAGTAGAATAGTAGGCATCTGCCCACGACTTTGTCCGCGTGGAGTTTTTATGACTTCAGCACCCTGCTGCACCCCTCGAGGGAAATCTTTAGAAATTATGTATAGAATTTCTGTTTTAGTTTTTTTTGTGAATATCTTTAGAAATTCCAAATCCTTAAAATTTCAGGTCTCCAGGACTTACGATTGAAACCGTTCGTTGAGTCAGTCATTCATGCACGATTTTAGGTATATATAAGCACTATGTAATGTATCCTTAAGTTATGAAATAAAACTATTCTATTAAAACTATTTTATTCTATATATTGATTGACATGGTTTATTCAGCTACGAGTATTCTTCAGCTGAATCCGTCCACGTAGCATCATTACGCTATCAAGTAGCACTGCTCGCTGCCAAGTGCCAATGCGCCGCTGACCTATCCCATTCCGTTCAGATATTTTGAGAGTTCCCCGATTCTGGTTGTGTAATCCCATCCCACCACACGTGTTTCAATACAAATATTGGACAATCCAACTATACTCCAGCACTAGGTGCCTGATGGACAAGATAGTTAGGCTTCCTCAGATTTTCCCAGCCTTAGCAGGTTTTAGATAGCTTAGTTAGTTAGTTTAGTTTATTCATTAATAACGTTGTTGGTTACATGTCAGGTTCTTAAATATAATAAGCTTAGCTTACAATGTTTTCAACAGCAAGTTATTTAGTTTACACTGTATCGTGGCTTCCTCATAGCGTCTTTGATTAGGTATCTTGCCTTTTCAGCTTGGCAATGCAGCCAGCATCTTATGAACGCTTCCATCTGGTAGTGATTTGGATCAGTTGAACTACCTTTAGAGCGTTTGCAACTGTCTTTAGGTAGCCCAACTGTTTCATTTGTATTTTTTAAATTAAGTACTTACCTACTTGTATTATACTTTCTGTAAATAAAGATATTTTCAATTTATACAACCACCATCATAGTTATCATCATCAGTCCACTGCTGGACATAGGCCTCTCCCAATGCGCGCCATTTAGACCAATTTCCAGCTCTTCCCATACACTTTCAGCCAGCCGCCTACAAAACCACAACCACCGATCTCTTAGTTTTCTCTAAAAGACGAAGATTGTGCTCTACTTAGTATTCGTAGACCCAGCTAGTTTATTGTAAATAGTTTTCTAGCTATGTAGGTATTGCAGAGCGTTCTGGGTGCCTGCCAGCCCATGTAACACGTCTGTCTGCACTGCAGAACAGCAGTATGATCGATCATTGTGTTACCTTCTTCATTTCCATGGCTTATGAGATGTTTAAGTCCATAGCTTATAAGTAAGAAGTTTTAGACGTGTATATACACACATAGGATGTAATAAATGGTCATAAAAACCATTTGGGCAGTACCTAGGTATTGTCTAATGGCTACTAAGTTCTTGTCCCGAACTTTTGGCCACAATGTCAATTAAATAAAGTAAAATGACAAGCAGTGCCAGTGGTTCGCAAACCATGGGCCACACAGTCAACATCCCATCAAAACATTATTAATGACAATTTCACTGAGATACGGAGATTTCTCTAAGTTTTGGTACCCCATGCCTGCGGGCCTGTGATGTTCTCAAAGTTTTGTTACATACATACATACATACATACATACATACATACATACATAGACACACGACTTTTTCCCCAAAAGGGTAGGCAAAGTCTCAATGGGCCTCTTTTCACCGTGGCATCGTGGGAATATAGATGTGACAAGTTTTGAGCTCTTCTCCGTCATTGCTTCCCACGACTGACTCGGCTAACGCTTCTTACTAACAAGTCTGGATATTCCCTTAGTCGCCTTTTACTATATCCACGGGAGGAGACGTGGGAGTCTATTCTTAGGCTGGAAGCACCAAGGCTTGTACTATTGGCAACATAAGTCCCTGCCCATGCTAAGGGTGCATTTGGTGTGACCAGTGACTAGTCGTAGCGACGTCATCCCCGCCCTAATGCCTTTCGAACACCAATAGAAACTTACTATTTTGGGGCACACCAGTACTTACTTGTTAGTCAGCCTCTTAATTATTTTAACAGTCGTAGAAAAATATGTTTGTCTAGGAATTGAACGCAATACTCTCAGAACTGTCGAAAACAAACATTGAATTAAATAGGTGTGTATTTGGAGCCGAGCGGCACGTGTCGCGGCGCCCGACAGCATCTATTCGATGACTCGTTCGTTACGTAAACTCTTCATTGTTTCTGTCTGGGTTTTATTGGGTTTAGTGTTCCGGTACGGAGGCCGCATTGCTCTATGGCTTAGTGCAACACAAATAAATGTAAAGAGATACTCACAAATAGCGCAGAATGAAAGCTGTAATTGCTTATAGCCTCTACACGTGTAGTACTGTAGAGAAGGGTATCTTTCTAAGCTTATCCGATAAACGAATCATCACCAATTGCCGTAATTGCAAATTAACTCTGATGGGTATATAATAAGCATGTGTTTGTTTAAATAGCATATGTAGGTACTATACTATTTAAGTACTTAAACTACTTCGTCCGCGTGTACTTTTCCATACAAACTTAAACACCCCGCTGCACTCCCTTAGGGGTTGAATTACTGGAATTCCTTTCTTAGTGCACCCCTAGACCACAAAAGTAATGTACCCGTCTCTAGGACTTATGGTTTAGGCTTTGCGTTGATAGTCAGATAGTCAGTCAGTTAGTCAGTCATGCAACGATTTTATATATATATTAATTATACTTGGTATACATAAATTATATCCATTTACATATATATATTTTGCGGGCGTGCCGATCCCCGTACCACCCGTGACTTCACGGAACCTTTAATATGTTTAGATCTAAATTACCAGGGGCTTAGAGTCCATATTTCAATACCTGTCCACCCATACCATATAATAGGTTATTAACACTAGCGTGCCTATACCTAGAGTCACATGAAACTGATATTGGGGCACGATCGTGTGGGCTTGATTGGCGGCTCCATGTGTCGAGATTACGTCCAGCACGACCGAGGCCGACTCAGCACGTGCCTGCGAAATTAATGCTATGTACGCTTTACTACATACGAAAACCTACAACTACATGATAGAGTGCCTAGTGAGAGACTAGTAATACTATCTACGTTAGAGTGTACTTTGGTTTAGCAGAGACTACACACAAAATCGTAACAGGGTGCAAGTTTATTTTATTTTATGTTTATTATAATTTTTAGAACAACATTAAATTACTGATCGGAACCGTGAGCTGATCAGAATGAGCCCAAATTCTGCAGGGCTAGAGGCACCACACAGGCGCTCTCCACCTAGTAGTTAGAAGGATCATCAAATAAAGTCGAGCCGTGTTTGTTGCCTAATTCTTCTAGGTTTGGTCGCGTTGGAATAGGAGTAAATTGTGTTTTCAATGAATACTTTTGACTTTTGACTTTGATTAATCGAGGAGTTCCGTTTTCCACCTACCGTCTCCATTATCAGATCGGCTTATTGTCGCCATATTATTTTGTTTTCATCGGAACTTTAAAGTTATGCAAAATTTCTGACGCACACACCATATAAGTGAAGTTAAATTAAAACTTTTAAAAAGATTGCTGTAGTTTAAGGTTTCAGTACCTAACGCTGAAAAACTGATCAATCTCAGGAAGTCGGTGGGATAATTAACTCAAATGTACAGTGGGATGTCCGAGATTTATAAATATAAATCTCGGACGCTGAGATTTCGTATCGAATAGCTGATTAAAATCTATTGGAGACCATTACCAATCAGTCTTACTTTATGAATGACACAATATTGATGTATTTTTATTACAGCTCGTTGATGAATGATATAAATATGTATTTGTAGAGCGTATAAATAAATATTTTCATGCTAACTAGCACATGAGTGAAGTCGTGAAATTTAAGTGCATTGCGTGTCTTTTCGAAATGGTGAATTTTTCCCTGTAAAAACTCTGTTTTTCTGCCACTATATAAACTGGGGTGCTTTGACGGAGACTCTTGACGACGAATTTTACTACAAATTAATATCACTTGACATTGGCGAAATCGTTTGGAGCACTCCTCAGGAGCTATTATATGAAGAAGAGAAGAAGAGAGTTACGGGGTGGCAAATATGGGGTATCGTTCTTAGTATAGCCCATGTATACCCTCATGCCCTGGGTGGTTTCATGACGTGTCGGTAGATAGATATAACTTACGGGTCGGTATTCTCCATTTTCATGAATACGGTCGCTCAATCCGGAAATGGCGTTGAGGCCGGAAGCGATAAACACGTGCACGCCCTCATGTGCAAGCAAGCCTTGACTTCAGTATAATTAATAAGATATGCATTGCATACCTTCATACTGTAATCGACTACCAGCACAGGTGTTAAACTTAAATACTCGTAGGCCCTACCTATCAATGTTACTGATTGATACAATTCAACATTTTAGAACCAAAACGCAATAGGTACAGTTTAGGTACATAATCAAAAGTTATATGCGGTCCTAGATACGACCTTTCAATATTAGTTAATGGTTTCTTTTGAGTTGAAAATTAGTTAATGGTTTCTTTGGAGCTGAAACTCAGTCTCCCACAACATCATCATTAATAGACAGTAGAAGTCATAGAAGACATAGGTAGGCTTCCCCCGCCGTCTCAATCAACCGACCTCCTGCGATCTTTAAAATGTTGTCGGCTTATCGAGACGGCCTTTTGTCTTTTATAAAATCGTTGCGTGACTGACTCACTGACTGATTATCAACGCACATCTAAACCGTAAGTCCTAGAGACCTGAAATTTGGAGGGTGCACTAAGAAATAAATTCCCAAAATTTAACCCTTAAGGGGGTAGAGGGGGGTTGTTGAAGTTTGTATGAAAATACTGCAAGCGGACGAAGTCTCGGGCATCCCACTAGCTTCTTTAATTGCAAGTAGATAAGGTTCAAACTTGTGCGCATATATACACACTCTACTACTCACAATATATTTTATATGTACTTACGTATTTTGTTATGATGCGCGTCTCGTGATCCGTGTGACATCACTGAGCCTATCAATAAACTAGAGATAAAATCATGCCAGTAACCATGTTTAGAAAACCCGAGGTGGGAGATAGTCATAGTACCTACTTACATATATTTCAATAATCATCGTGACAAGTAATGCATGACACTATTATTTTTCTAGATACCTCTAATTTATTAACCTTCAACCAAAAAGAGAGGTGTATGTAAGCTTGACTTGTATGCATGCGTGTGTTTGTGTATTTTGTGTATGTGTGTGGGTGTGTGTATGTGGGTGTGTATCTGTGTGTATCTGTGTTTGAGGCATTGTAGCTCCCAATCGGATGTTTTTTTTTTGTTAGAAAGGTGATTGGATCGAGAATGTTCTTAGTAAAGACTACATAAAGTAAATATTTGTGCGATCTGCAAATATTTGTTCAGGGTGTTCTGGGTATTTTCTAGGTATGTATAATTAAAAAAAGACTATGAAGGTAATGTATTGTATTAAGTTTATCAGTTATCTAGTACCCATAACGCAAGCTCTGCATAGCTTGGGGCTAGATAATGCTGTGTGAACTGTCCAGCATTATTTTATTATTTAACTCTAATTTGAAATATTTATCTGTTCATACTACCGAATTGTATTCAAACATTGACACTACTGACACTTCCAAGAAACTTACAGAGGTGCTAATGGCTAATCGCTACATTGACGGCAATTTTAAACCTTAGCGATTACATTATATGGTAATAGCAAAATCGTGTCTTATGTCACAGAATAGTGTAGAGTACATGACTAATTAACTAAGTCGTGTGTACGTTTCTATGCCTGACCAAAGAATACGTATTAAAGAAGTGAAACTCCACGACGCGTGTATACAAAGTCAGTGTTGAGCCAACACCGGTGCTGAATAGTACACAGACATTGTGAGTACAGAGGCCTAAATCCGCTAATTTTGAACATTATTACCGAAATAAAACCAGAACCATTCACGTTTTTTCGTATAATGCGCGTCATGTAAAAAGAGCGCTGGCGGTCATACTTCTTCATACGTTCCAGCGTTCTTTTTACATGACGCGTACTATACGTTAAATGGTATCTAAATGAGGATCTACTTTGTTTTGTATGGAGCGAGCTAGCGGTACGGGTACCAAGATATCGATTTCTAATTGGCTAAGTTTGATTTATGGACATAAAGATCCATACTTGCAGCCCAGTTCCCTTAACATTCAAAAAGGTTTTTGCTTCTGCACGGGCCTCAGGGAGCGAGTTTTGAAGCGTATAAAGTGAGTGAGCTAGACTCACTAAGCTTCAGTCGGTCTTTGTGACGGCAACGAGTGACGTAACGTACGTGTGTTGTAGTTGTGACTTATTTTTCACGAAAGTTTTGTATGGGTAAGGCGTTCATACTTTTTTATTTTGGCCGAAGTTCGCTTCCATACACTAGTTTAGCTTACCTAAAGTAGTTTGTGCTGATAGCCGCGTGACGCGGCGCGCGTAACGTCACGACACGCGCGCCGCGCCGGCCTTCACCTTGACTTAGCACGAGCGTAACTAGATATTGTATAGTGCTTTTTTCAAGCGCCACTGTGTTACGCCTGCCGCCCAACACCGTGGAGTACAGGGTGTCCTGAATGAAACAATTAATTAGGATCACAGACTAGTATAAAAAAACTACGCATATTAGGATTTTGATGTTTGGGTGTGACAATACTTCCAGAAACTTTTGAAATTGATAAGTCCGGCCTTATAAGAAACCGCCCGCGAATGTCGTAAAAGGCGAAAAAGGGATTACCCGGACTTGATTAGTAAGATTAGTTGGTAGCTATGCCAGCTTTTTATGGAATATTATGTGAACTGGATAAAAGCGTTTGCCGAGTCAGTCGTGGGAAGCAATGGCAATCCACGGTGAAAAGAGGCACATTGAGTCTTTGCCTACCCTTTCGGGGAAAAATGCGTGTACTATGTTCATGAAAACACGATCGTTTTGTTGGACCTTTATTTCTGAGCAGCGTTCTGGAAACCGCCATACCTTCTAATCACATATACCGCAGAGCCTCAAGACGAAAGTCTATATAATCAGTGCGTGAGTCTTGGGTATAATGTCTTACGGTACTGAGTCGTTGTTGCTTACAATTGGCTTAGCGGGCTATGGAGAGAGCTGTGCTTGGATTTTAGATATATGATAGAATCTGAAATGAGGAAAACCGTACTAGAACCAAGATCACTGACATAGCTCGCAGAATTAGGGTAGACGAAATGTATGAAAGCTCCCTCCCGATGGACCGACGACGTTATAAAGATCACAGTACGTTGGTGGATGGAGGCGATAAATTAAACTTGTAGGGGCTCCCAAGGTTTACGTGGGCTTAAAAGCTGAACATTTGGACACACTGTAGACCTTGTTAGTGGTTCACACGACGGCAGTCAGTTGAATTGCAATTACAATACAAAGGCTAATCGGCTAACAATGTCACCGACACTAAAGTACTTCCTTACTTGCTATAATGTAATCTGTTATCGAGTTCACAACTGTGAACTCCGGACCTCCGCTTCCCATCCGCATAGGCGACTCGAATTTAATGATCATTCATGCATCATTTCAATTAATAAATTTAGTTTCTGTTTTTATTCTGTGTCTGAAAATAAACATAACATAACACCCAAGAATCAGATACATCCTGAACCTACACTAGGATCTCCTGTGTCGTGTGTATCAGGAACCGTGAGTACCACACCCAGATCCAACAAAATAAATACGCATTATAATATAGTTTAGTATTCTAGAGTGAGACACTTGGATTACTCCAAGAATCCTTATTAAGGTTACCTAAAAATCCCCAATAGCCATGCTACGCTACGCTACGACTAGCTGTGGGGATTCCCCTAGTCCCCTTTATCACCATTAGTTTTTTTCCTTAACATATTGTCCCACTTCTGCTATTATTTATTCTGTGGCAGAGGTCTCTTGTCTCTCTCTCTCTCTCTCTCTCTCTCTCACTCATCTCTTGCCTCTCGCTCGAGACCTTTGCCCATTAGATAATTATTACTCGAAAAATATTATGTGCGCAATACTACGAGCGCTCAAACGGTGAACCAAAAATCCGAAGACATGTAGAATTGAAACTATCGTGGTTGGGAGTAATTTTAAAATGAATATACGACTAATTACCACTGTTTTTTTGACTTTTTACTGACGTCCGCATTGCTCTATGGCTTAGTGCAACACAAATAAATGTAAAGAGATACTCACAAATAGCGCAGAATGAAAGCTGTAATTGCTTATAGCCTCTACACGTGTAGTACTGTAGAGAAGGGTATCTTTCTAAGCTTATCCGATAAACGAATCATCACCAATTGCCGTAATTGCAAATTAACTCTGATGGGTATATAATAAGCATGTGTTTGTTTAAATAGCATATGTAGGTACTATACTATTTAAGTACTTAAACTACTTCGTCCGCGTGTACTTTTCCATACAAACTTAAACACCCCGCTGCACTCCCTTAGGGGTTGAATTACTGGAATTCCTTTCTTAGTGCACCCCTAGACCACAAAAGTAATGTACCCGTCTCTAGGACTTATGGTTTAGGCTTTGCGTTGATAGTCAGATAGTCAGTCAGTTAGTCAGTCATGCAACGATTTTATATATATATTAATTATACTTGGTATACATAAATTATATCCATTTACATATATATATTTTGCGGGCGTGCCGATCCCCGTACCACCCGTGACTTCACGGAACCTTTAATATGTTTAGATCTAAATTACCAGGGGCTTAGAGTCCATATTTCAATACCTGTCCACCCATACCATATAATAGGTTATTAACACTAGCGTGCCTATACCTAGAGTCACATGAAACTGATATTGGGGCACGATCGTGTGGGCTTGATTGGCGGCTCCATGTGTCGAGATTACGTCCAGCACGACCGAGGCCGACTCAGCACGTGCCTGCGAAATTAATGCTATGTACGCTTTACTACATACGAAAACCTACAACTACATGATAGAGTGCCTAGTGAGAGACTAGTAATACTATCTACGTTAGAGTGTACTTTGGTTTAGCAGAGACTACACACAAAATCGTAACAGGGTGCAAGTTTATTTTATTTTATGTTTATTATAATTTTTAGAACAACATTAAATTACTGATCGGAACCGTGAGCTGATCAGAATGAGCCCAAATTCTGCAGGGCTAGAGGCACCACACAGGCGCTCTCCACCTAGTAGTTAGAAGGATCATCAAATAAAGTCGAGCCGTGTTTGTTGCCTAATTCTTCTAGGTTTGGTCGCGTTGGAATAGGAGTAAATTGTGTTTTCAATGAATACTTTTGACTTTTGACTTTGATTAATCGAGGAGTTCCGTTTTCCACCTACCGTCTCCATTATCAGATCGGCTTATTGTCGCCATATTATTTTGTTTTCATCGGAACTTTAAAGTTATGCAAAATTTCTGACGCACACACCATATAAGTGAAGTTAAATTAAAACTTTTAAAAAGATTGCTGTAGTTTAAGGTTTCAGTACCTAACGCTGAAAAACTGATCAATCTCAGGAAGTCGGTGGGATAATTAACTCAAATGTACAGTGGGATGTCCGAGATTTATAAATATAAATCTCGGACGCTGAGATTTCGTATCGAATAGCTGATTAAAATCTATTGGAGACCATTACCAATCAGTCTTACTTTATGAATGACACAATATTGATGTATTTTTATTACAGCTCGTTGATGAATGATATAAATATGTATTTGTAGAGCGTATAAATAAATATTTTCATGCTAACTAGCACATGAGTGAAGTCGTGAAATTTAAGTGCATTGCGTGTCTTTTCGAAATGGTGAATTTTTCCCTGTAAAAACTCTGTTTTTCTGCCACTATATAAACTGGGGTGCTTTGACGGAGACTCTTGACGACGAATTTTACTACAAATTAATATCACTTGACATTGGCGAAATCGTTTGGAGCACTCCTCAGGAGCTATTATATGAAGAAGAGAAGAAGAGAGTTACGGGGTGGCAAATATGGGGTATCGTTCTTAGTATAGCCCATGTATACCCTCATGCCCTGGGTGGTTTCATGACGTGTCGGTAGATAGATATAACTTACGGGTCGGTATTCTCCATTTTCATGAATACGGTCGCTCAATCCGGAAATGGCGTTGAGGCCGGAAGCGATAAACACGTGCACGCCCTCATGTGCAAGCAAGCCTTGACTTCAGTATAATTAATAAGATATGCATTGCATACCTTCATACTGTAATCGACTACCAGCACAGGTGTTAAACTTAAATACTCGTAGGCCCTACCTATCAATGTTACTGATTGATACAATTCAACATTTTAGAACCAAAACGCAATAGGTACAGTTTAGGTACATAATCAAAAGTTATATGCGGTCCTAGATACGACCTTTCAATATTAGTTAATGGTTTCTTTTGAGTTGAAAATTAGTTAATGGTTTCTTTGGAGCTGAAACTCAGTCTCCCACAACATCATCATTAATAGACAGTAGAAGTCATAGAAGACATAGGTAGGCTTCCCCCGCCGTCTCAATCAACCGACCTCCTGCGATCTTTAAAATGTTGTCGGCTTATCGAGACGGCCTTTTGTCTTTTATAAAATCGTTGCGTGACTGACTCACTGACTGATTATCAACGCACATCTAAACCGTAAGTCCTAGAGACCTGAAATTTGGAGGGTGCACTAAGAAATAAATTCCCAAAATTTAACCCTTAAGGGGGTAGAGGGGGGTTGTTGAAGTTTGTATGAAAATACTGCAAGCGGACGAAGTCTCGGGCATCCCACTAGCTTCTTTAATTGCAAGTAGATAAGGTTCAAACTTGTGCGCATATATACACACTCTACTACTCACAATATATTTTATATGTACTTACGTATTTTGTTATGATGCGCGTCTCGTGATCCGTGTGACATCACTGAGCCTATCAATAAACTAGAGATAAAATCATGCCAGTAACCATGTTTAGAAAACCCGAGGTGGGAGATAGTCATAGTACCTACTTACATATATTTCAATAATCATCGTGACAAGTAATGCATGACACTATTATTTTTCTAGATACCTCTAATTTATTAACCTTCAACCAAAAAGAGAGGTGTATGTAAGCTTGACTTGTATGCATGCGTGTGTTTGTGTATTTTGTGTATGTGTGTGGGTGTGTGTATGTGGGTGTGTATCTGTGTGTATCTGTGTTTGAGGCATTGTAGCTCCCAATCGGATGTATTTTTTTTGTTAGAAAGGTGATTGGATCGAGAATGTTCTTAGTAAAGACTACATAAAGTAAATATTTGTGCGATCTGCAAATATTTGTTCAGGGTGTTCTGGGTATTTTCTAGGTATGTATAATTAAAAAAAGACTATGAAGGTAATGTATTGTATTAAGTTTATCAGTTATCTAGTACCCATAACGCAAGCTCTGCATAGCTTGGGGCTAGATAATGCTGTGTGAACTGTCCAGCATTATTTTATTATTTAACTCTAATTTGAAATATTTATCTGTTCATACTACCGAATTGTATTCAAACATTGACACTACTGACACTTCCAAGAAACTTACAGAGGTGCTAATGGCTAATCGCTACATTGACGGCAATTTTAAACCTTAGCGATTACATTATATGGTAATAGCAAAATCGTGTCTTATGTCACAGAATAGTGTAGAGTACATGACTAATTAACTAAGTCGTGTGTACGTTTCTATGCCTGACCAAAGAATACGTATTAAAGAAGTGAAACTCCACGACGCGTGTATACAAAGTCAGTGTTGAGCCAACACCGGTGCTGAATAGTACACAGACATTGTGAGTACAGAGGCCTAAATCCGCTAATTTTGAACATTATTACCGAAATAAAACCAGAACCATTCACGTTTTTTCGTATAATGCGCGTCATGTAAAAAGAGCGCTGGCGGTCATACTTCTTCATACGTTCCAGCGTTCTTTTTACATGACGCGTACTATACGTTAAATGGTATCTAAATGAGGATCTACTTTGTTTTGTATGGAGCGAGCTAGCGGTACGGGTACCAAGATATCGATTTCTAATTGGCTAAGTTTGATTTATGGACATAAAGATCCATACTTGCAGCCCAGTTCCCTTAACATTCAAAAAGGTTTTTGCTTCTGCACGGGCCTCAGGGAGCGAGTTTTGAAGCGTATAAAGTGAGTGAGCTAGACTCACTAAGCTTCAGTCGGTCTTTGTGACGGCAACGAGTGACGTAACGTACGTGTGTTGTAGTTGTGACTTATTTTTCACGAAAGTTTTGTATGGGTAAGGCGTTCATACTTTTTTATTTTGGCCGAAGTTCGCTTCCATACACTAGTTTAGCTTACCTAAAGTAGTTTGTGCTGATAGCCGCGTGACGCGGCGCGCGTAACGTCACGACACGCGCGCCGCGCCGGCCTTCACCTTGACTTAGCACGAGCGTAACTAGATATTGTATAGTGCTTTTTTCAAGCGCCACTGTGTTACGCCTGCCGCCCAACACCGTGGAGTACAGGGTGTCCTGAATGAAACAATTAATTAGGATCACAGACTAGTATAAAAAAACTACGCATATTAGGATTTTGATGTTTGGGTGTGACAATACTTCCAGAAACTTTTGAAATTGATAAGTCCGGCCTTATAAGAAACCGCCCGCGAATGTCGTAAAAGGCGAAAAAGGGATTACCCGGACTTGATTAGTAAGATTAGTTGGTAGCTATGCCAGCTTTTTATGGAATATTATGTGAACTGGATAAAAGCGTTTGCCGAGTCAGTCGTGGGAAGCAATGGCAATCCACGGTGAAAAGAGGCACATTGAGTCTTTGCCTACCCTTTCGGGGAAAAATGCGTGTACTATGTTCATGAAAACACGATCGTTTTGTTGGACCTTTATTTCTGAGCAGCGTTCTGGAAACCGCCATACCTTCTAATCACATATACCGCAGAGCCTCAAGACGAAAGTCTATATAATCAGTGCGTGAGTCTTGGGTATAATGTCTTACGGTACTGAGTCGTTGTTGCTTACAATTGGCTTAGCGGGCTATGGAGAGAGCTGTGCTTGGATTTTAGATATATGATAGAATCTGAAATGAGGAAAACCGTACTAGAACCAAGATCACTGACATAGCTCGCAGAATTAGGGTAGACGAAATGTATGAAAGCTCCCTCCCGATGGACCGACGACGTTATAAAGATCACAGTACGTTGGTGGATGGAGGCGATAAATTAAACTTGTAGGGGCTCCCAAGGTTTACGTGGGCTTAAAAGCTGAACATTTGGACACACTGTAGACCTTGTTAGTGGTTCACACGACGGCAGTCAGTTGAATTGCAATTACAATACAAAGGCTAATCGGCTAACAATGTCACCGACACTAAAGTACTTCCTTACTTGCTATAATGTAATCTGTTATCGAGTTCACAACTGTGAACTCCGGACCTCCGCTTCCCATCCGCATAGGCGACTCGAATTTAATGATCATTCATGCATCATTTCAATTAATAAATTTAGTTTCTGTTTTTATTCTGTGTCTGAAAATAAACATAACATAACACCCAAGAATCAGATACATCCTGAACCTACACTAGGATCTCCTGTGTCGTGTGTATCAGGAACCGTGAGTACCACACCCAGATCCAACAAAATAAATACGCATTATAATATAGTTTAGTATTCTAGAGTGAGACACTTGGATTACTCCAAGAATCCTTATTAAGGTTACCTAAAAATCCCCAATAGCCATGCTACGCTACGCTACGACTAGCTGTGGGGATTCCCCTAGTCCCCTTTATCACCATTAGTTTTTTTCCTTAACATATTGTCCCACTTCTGCTATTATTTATTCTGTGGCAGAGGTCTCTTGTCTCTCTCTCTCTCTCTCTCTCTCTCACTCATCTCTTGCCTCTCGCTCGAGACCTTTGCCCATTAGATAATTATTACTCGAAAAATATTATGTGCGCAATACTACGAGCGCTCAAACGGTGAACCAAAAATCCGAAGACATGTAGAATTGAAACTATCGTGGTTGGGAGTAATTTTAAAATGAATATACGACTAATTACCACTGTTTTTTTGACTTTTTACTGACGTTCCGACTGAGTTCAGAAGCCTCTTCATCATGAGCAACGCCCGCGACCGCGTTCGACGGTGGACCAGCAAAGACATCGTGTGTATAGTTTTAGTAGAAATGCATACAGACCTTGATTATTTTACTAAGCAGAACTAGAGCCAAGAGTATTATTTGAAAAGCGTAAACAATGTTTATCCTTCACCTCGGTAGAACCAGCAGAGCCGGCTCTCAACACGTGTGCGTATGCAAATTATGTACAAGGATGTCTACGGATTACATTCTAATTAATTCAAGAATGCTACCTAAGCCAATATACCTCACCGAATAATTTAATTGGAGACGATATTTATAGCATCCTCACTTCCGCTTCCGACATCAATTCGAAAAAAAAAAAAAAAAAAAAAAAAAAAATTTTTTTTTTTAAAGCATTCGAGATTTTACCATAGAATTGCTATTTTATGGGAGGAAAAGTATCATATTTTGGATTTCCTGATTACAACGGTTGTGGTGGATAAATAAATAAATAATGCTGAACAGTTCATACAACATTATCTAGCCCCAAGCTAAGCAGAGCTTGTGTTATGGGTACTAGATAACTGATATACTTAATACAATATACATTACATAGATAGATATTTTTTTTATTATACATAGAAAATACCCAGAACACCCTGAACAAATATCTGCAGATCGCACAAATATTTGTTCCGAGGCGGGAATCGAACCCGCAACCTGCTGCGTCGCAGGCGAACCTACGCCCGCCCCGCCACAGAGGTCGTCGATGTGTATCTAATAACATTATAGAGATAGGCAAGGTTAACTATCAATAATTATCTGCCTTCACTCAATATTTATTTTATTCCTAAGGCTATTTCAGACTATTTTATATCACTATTACTATTAGCCCATGATGTCCCATTGTTAGGCAAATACCTCCCCCCATTTCCGCTAGTCACTGCGGTCTTTTGCCACCATTTGCTATTGCTCGGAGGCGTCCTTCACCCGCCACATAAAAGACGATATGCTAACGGATGTGCGAAGTACTAACATATTATATGAAGAGTTCATGCTACACTCTCGCTTTGGACGAGGCTCGGCAAGCGCGGGCTGCGCATTTTGTAGCATGAACTCATCATCATCAGCCTACAGAAATCCACTGCTGGACATAGGGCTCCCCCATAGAATGCCACGACGTACTCTCTTGAGCTGCCTCCATCCACCACTTCAAACAAAATGTTCGTACTTACCATTTTAAAACTTTGCCTTGTCCGAGCCTCATGCATCACGGCTTGGACCCGGCTCTGCCTAGTACATCCTATATGCGTGTCTTGCCGCGTCGCCTTGTTGTATACTTGTATCAGGGTTAATGGTCATTTTGGCGCACAGTTCGTCAGGCATGCGACTGACGTGGCCGGCCCAATCCCACGGCTCTCCTCTCTCATCGGCGATTTTGACTTTTGAGCGCATTATTCTGTTTCGGAGAAATACTTCGGATAAACCTTGAGTTTCGATATACTTTGAGTTCTCAAAGCTTATATTTATTTATTTGTTGTTACAGAGCAACAAGCCGATTATGGAGAAGAGAAGAAGGGCTCGGATCAATAACTGCCTGAATGAACTGAAGGCTCTCATTCTGGATGCTATGAAAAAAGACGTAAGTTATATCCATTACTAGTAAGTACGTGTCACCAGTTCTATCCTGATCACCCTGTGTTTGGTCAGAGATCAGCTTATATGTTGGTCCTGACAAGAACCTAGTAACCAACGGTGAAAGAACCACTGTGGTGAAAGGATTCAAGTGCGATCTCAGAAGCTCCTTGCCATGTCATTGAATTTTTGGTTCTATTTTGGTCACGATGTGTTTCTTCACCCTTTGAGAGCACATAATATGTTGCATATACATTTTTCAAGTGGAAAACCTACCGGTATTTGAATCCACGACCTTAGGAACGGATATGGTCCCTACCATAAGTGCGCATCTATGGAGAGGTTGAAACGAGGGTATTACCGGGTCAGCCGAATGGTTTAGCAAAGAAAGAAAAACCATTGTTGGATACAAAAGATTGGTTCAGAGGATAAATATCCTATCTATGATATTCCTAAAACCATAGCCAAGTTGTACATACCATAACATAACAGCCAACAGTTATACCATGCTACCACAACACACAGACACTGGACAAATATCTGCAGAACAGTCGTACCCGTAACGTGTCGCATCTAAGGCGACTCCTCGCCCTTCGCGCCACAGAGGTCGTTATAATAACACTTCTTATAAAATATTGTATCTAAAGAGGGCCTCAACTCAGAAGTCAACGACTTATAAGCTTAAAAAGTAACCCAAAAATTCCGTTCCAGTGGGACTCGAACCCGTATCTTCGCCTAAAACGTGCGAATTTCTGAAAAAAACATGTTTTGCCGTGTTGATTGTGCCCACAAATTTCGTCTCCAGCGTCATAGCTCGTTCTATGGCCAAAAAGGCATCGCCAATTATACGCAAAGGTGGTTCGAGTCCCGCTGGATACGAATTTTTGGGTTACATTTAAATTTAATGCATGGAATGGACTTAAAAAGTTTATGATTTAATGTTATCCATAAGCATAGACACAGATAAAATAATACTATACTAGCACAGATAAGATAAACTGTACCAAAAGTGTGGTTTTACACTTGAAAAATAACAAACTTTGACTTATAAGCCATCACTTTCATGTTGCTTATGATTGTTTTCATATCAAAACCATCTATTTACAGCCAGCCCGCCACTCCAAGCTGGAGAAAGCTGATATCCTCGAGATGACAGTGAAACACCTCGAAAGCCTCCGCTCCGAAGGCTCCCCGGACCGATTCCGCGCCGGCTACCGACACTGCGTGTCCGAAGTCTCCAAGTTCCAAGGCATAGACGCGGGGCTACGGAGGCGGCTGGTGAAGCATCTCGAGGGGTGTGTGGGCACCTCGGGCCAGCGGCCGGCGGCAGCGCCAACCCCGCCGTCAGATAGTGAAGACGTTGTTCCTGGACATTCGACTATTTTTATTTCGGGTAAGTTTTATCCATATATCCCCGTCTCATACTGATTTTATAGTAGCATTAGTAGCGACTGATTTATTGTTGGATATTTGGTCTAATTAGTTTTATCGAAGTAGACAATGTGAGACAGGTATATATTGTAAAAATAACTTCCTTCGTCTACCGTGGCATGAACGTCATTTTATCGATGGTTCAAAATAGAATAGAGACGTTATGAAGATGCGTGCGTTGTCGAACGCTTGAGAATCTTGAGAATTTAGACCCTCTTAATATTATTATAGTACCTATTATTTTATCTGTGATATTATGAAGGCCGTTTTGTTTAATAAATGTAAAAGTTATGATGTTTGGATGTTAGTATGTTTGTTACTCAATCACGTCGAAACAGCTTAGATGTTTTTTTTACACAGATAGATTATGACCTGGATTGAGCTAGTATCCAGCTAAAATGTGGGAGAAGCCGCGTGCGGACACCAATTAATAATAAGCCAGCCATGCGTCATGCGCATCCGCAGTCAAGTCTCGGTCCCTCCATAACTTGAACAGTTTTGTAAATAATTTTTGATGAAAACAAAATAATTTTATCAAACAACGGGTTAAAGTTTTCTAAACTTAACACTAGGGGTAGGGAGTTAGCCCAAGATACTTAAATAAAATGTATCAAGAACATGAAATGAAAATGAAATGAAAAACAAAATGAAATGAAAAACATTTATTTGGCACAAACAAAAAAAACAAACAGAACAAACATGTATTTTTTCACTGCCTTAAAAATTAATATTTTTAGTACCTAACGGTATATTTTGTCCACAGCTGGGCCCGGCTCAGGCGTGCGCCTTGTACCGACTCGGCTGGCGAATGGAGACATCGCCTTAGTCCTACCCGCCGGTATGACGACCAGCAACTTCGGAACGGTCCCCAACTTAGTACCGCTCTCACCCCGGGAAGCATCATCGTCATCTTCAGAACCCAGGTGCTTCTCCCCTGTGAGCTCAGGCTGGGGCACCCCTCCCCCCGCCCCGGAAGAACCTGCCCCTCTTGCGTTGGTAACTAGAAAACCGCCCGAGGAAAAACCCTGGAGACCGTGGTGACATTCCCTTGAAAACTTTCAAAGCTTTCGAATGATTCTGTGATACGCTTAGTTGTAAATAATGCACTGAGTATTGAAGTTCCTAGAGTAGATTTCTTATTACGAAGGTCAGTTGGGGTCAGTTTTTAGGTTTAATAATCTTAGGTCAGGCGAGCACTGTAACTTATCGCCACACGGTAAAACGTCGTAGTGCGCGGCTGGCCTTAGAACTATGTTAGTTTTTAATTGTAAATTTCATGGAGACATCTGAGGCAGTATTTCATGTATGTAGTCGGACAAAATGTCCGTTAATTCATTAAATATAATTCATTTTAATTAAGTGCCATTTATTTTGCCTGTATTGTTATACATATACTTACATAATTAATTTAACACTGAATAATATAGTTCTTTGTGCCTTAAAATACAGCAAAATCTTAAGGTCTTCCAATTAAGCTACGTTACTTTATTTGATACTTACATATAACTGTATACAAAATATTTTATATGTGAATTGTGTAAAATAAAATGTTTGCAAACCTAAGTGCTCAAATACCTAATAGGCTAGTTACCGTTATATACCAGCACTCAGCAGTCATTTACTGTCTTCCATCTCTACACAATGTTACCTTTCCGGAGAGTATAAAACTGTATATTCTACTTTATCATTTTAAGATCTAATTATATTGTAAGCTAATGATATTGTAAATCAGGCTTTTAATTTGTGTATTAATATACACATTAATGTTTGTTTGTATATTTAACTCATCCGTCGTATAATTATAATGGTAAAATAATGTTTTCGAACAAGTTAATTAGTACAACTATTTATAATAATATTGCCGTCTATAAAGACGTTACCGACAAATTAAATAATTCAGACATTCTATAGAATGCCAACCTTATTTAGACAATATATCTAAATTCAAATGTAACCCAAAAATTCCGTTCCAGCGGGACTCGAATCCACAACCTTGCCTGTGATAGTGGCCACAAATTTCGTCTTCAGCGTCATAGTGTTCTATGGCCGAACTGGTAAAGGCATTGCCGATCACACGCAAGGTTGCGGGTTCGAGTCCCGCTGGAACGGAATTTTTGGGTTAAATTTAAATTTAATGTTATCCATAAAGTGTGGTTTACACTTGAAAAATAATATACTATGAATATATCTAAAATTATAATTCTATTATATTTTGTCTAGGCAATGCCTAAAGATTTAACAGAATACCAGAATTAATGAAATTTTACTTAAAATAGAGAATAATTAGAGAAACAACTCCTATATTACGCAGTGTTATTTTAAAGCGTGGAGCGAGATGCGGACTCAACTTACTTAAAAAATGTATTTATTATAAAAATTTGCTTTCTGTTTCAAAGATGTTTTTAGTATCTAAGTAACTATTCTACTTATTGCCGACTAAACATTCTATAGACTACCTTGGCAAAGTATATTAAAGTGTCGATTTGTGTCGAATTTCATACAATGCCTAATTGCTTAGGCAATTAGGCATTCTATACAATGTCGGAAATACACATTACCGATAACATACATATTTTTATAAAGAAAGTGATATTATGTAAGAATGAGTAAATATTATAATACTATGAGTAATACTATAAATTGCACCTAAAGTAAATTATTACTACATAGGTATATGCCATTATGTATGAATAAACGATCAACATAAAAACTACCTATTATTTTATTTTCTATAACTTAACATCCAATAGTCACATACATAGTATCCAGAACCTCGTGTCTGCAAATTTGACAAGCAACTTGCACGGCCGTGTGGTTTAAACACTACACGGATTTTAGTATGGAGAAATCGAAGAGCGCCCCTAGCGGGCACCTTGAGAACCTCAAATCCCGTACAAAAATCTATGAAGTGTTCACCACACGGCCGTGTAAGTTGCTTGTCAAATTTGCAGACTAGCCCTTCTGGTCCTAAACTAGGATCCCATGTGTCGTGGTTCACAGGAACTACGTGTACCATGGTAGCACAACACCCAGACCTGGAACAAGTACTGCAGATCATACAAACATTTGTTCCGAAGCGGGAATCGAACCCGCAACCTCCCAGTCGTCGCATTAGTCGGTAGGTTATCCGTCAGTCATAAGCGTTAGCATCCTAGTAGTCTGTGGTCATAGAAATTACTGTGGTAAAATTGCTACTTTTGCAATACTATACTTGCAGACAATGGGCTTCCAGGCAACATTTCAAAAAATTAGGTTTTAACATAGATCTAAGCGTAGCGCAAATTCTAAGTTTATGGGTAACAACAATGGTATGGTTTAACAAGGATTTTTCGACAGAAAAAAAGTTGCCTGTTGCTGGACGCCCGCATAGATGTACGGCTTGTACGAGTCGGTTTTACTGTAGGTATTCACAAACTTTCTTTACAAATAATAATTGTTTTACCTACCTAGAATACCCAAAGGCTGGCGACGCCGTACAGAGAACTACATAGTTGTTGAAGAGGCAGTAGCACAGAGAGACTGAGTTAATACAAAAGATTTTTGTATCATAACAGTCTGTAGCAAGAAGAGATTGACTTTTCCAGGCATACCTAGATAAATAATATACTTACACGTGTCAAAGCACAGACAACAAACTCTAATAAGTTTTTTTTCAGACAAGCTTTTATAAAATTAATGCTCGGAACCGTGTGCTGATCAAAATGCGCCTAAACACGGCCAGTAAAGTAAAGTAGGTTAAAGAGCAACGCAATGGAGTTTTTTTTTAATTTGGTATAAATGCTTTTTATAATTAGTGATCGGAACCGTGTGCTGATCAAAATGAGCCTAAACACGGCTAGACTACTATTATCCCTTGAGGAGTTTTGTTGTCTACCTTCCGTCTCCATCATCAGATTAGCTCGCTGTCACCATCATATTGTATTGTCATCAGAACTTGATAGGTATGCAAAATTTCAACTCAATCGGATGTCAAGAAGTGGTTCTAATTCAGCTTGCAAGATTTGACCTAAACAGACCATCTAACATACATTATACAAGCAGATAAATAAAAATAAAACAAATACTGGACAGTTCACACAACATCATATAGCCCCAAGCTAAGCAGACCTTGTGCTATGGGTACTTGATAACTGATATACTTAATACTATACATTACATAGGTATATTATATTATATTCTTTATTATACATAGAAAATACCCAGAACATCCTGAACAAATATCTGCAGATCGTACAAATATTTGTTCCAAGGCGGGAATCGAACCCGCAACCTCCTGCGTCGCAGGTGAACCTTCGCCTGCCGCGCCACAGAGGTCGAGATACAAGCTTATAAAAAAAGATTGTGTTATACCTTCAGGTATTGCTATGATCTACTCTTGACATCGGTGGTATCAAGAACTGTTGCAGAGCCTAGCCAATGGTTCACACTGAGGGTGGTCGAAAACTTATCAATATATCTTTGAATATGTGTTTGTTTGTTTGCACTGCCGCGACACTAATTGAGGGTTATTGGAGAAATTATGGCACCGGCATCGGCAGCTGCAATTTTCCACAATCACAGGCCGTCGTCCCATCCTGGGTGGCGAGCGGACATTTTGACAGAAACCACTATTTAAGCCTTTAAGGGATCATTTTAGAGACCAACATTTAAAAGGAACATGACAAAACGCTTAAACCGCTTAAGGTATGTTTTATCTGCGCACCGCCGTCTTTTGATTTTGTATTATCCTGTCCATCCAAAGGTTGTCTGGAAGAGATCGCTTTTAGCGATAAGATCGCTCATTCTACATTACTGTTATTGTTTTTGTTATTTTATGTTTTTATTTTTTATATTTGGTGTGAAATAAAGTGTTAATCTATCTATCTATCTATCTGCACCCAAAAAATACAGCACTGCGTCTCTACTAAAGTAAAAATTTACTTTAGGTGATTAGTCACCCTAAATTTTGCCACTGTAAAGTTCAGGTAAGTTATAAAGGGGCAGAACAGAGCACACGAAACAAATAGTGAGCGAAAATCACGAAAAACAGCAACTATCTCAAATAAATTATTATTTCCAAAAATGTAATTTTATAAAAAATTTGAAAGGCTTTTGAAAGCAGTAGGCTTTTTTTGTGTAAACAAACTTTGTAACTTTTCTGTCAAAAGAAACAGCAATTCAAAAAAAAAAAACCTATTTTCTATTCTTGACTTTGTTATTATTCTTGTTTTTGAAAATTATTTGTGGGCCATCTCAGGAGCCATTTAGGAGAAAGAAGTAGGCTTTCTAAGATAGGTATATTATTTGTGGGCCATCTCAGGAGCCATTTAGGAGAAAGAAGTAGGCTTTCTAAGATAGGTATATTATTTGTGGGCCATCTCAGGAGCTATTTAGGAGAAAGAAGTAGGCTTTCTAAGATAGGTATATTATTTGTGGGCCATCTCAGGAGCCATTTAGGAGAAAGAAGTAGGCTTTCTAAGATAGGTATATTATTTGTGGGCCATCTCAGGAGCCATTTAGGAGAAAGAAGTAGGCTTTCTAAGATAGGTATATTATTTGTGGGCCATCTCAGGAGCCATTTAGGAGAAAGAAGTAGGCTTTCTAAGATAGGTATATTTTGCAGTTCTGGGTCTATTATCGCCTAAAATCAAAACGATACTGCTTTACTTATAAAGAAAATTATCAAACGAATGCCTTTTAAAACTGCAAGGTTTAATAAACTCAACTCACGTAATATCGTTTTACTCTGCAAATTCTAAGTGAAATGTTATCCTTACCAAAGATATCGGCCATTACATCTCATTTAAATTCATGAGATGTGTAAGCTCATGTAATGTTGATAATATCAGACTCTAACGATGAAAGTAATTGAAATGTGATTTTTATTAATTTTAGCAACATCTGCCGAACCACCCAGGTCGCGGGCTTCGAGCGTGGAATTTGTGTCTTCTGCGTTTTCCAGACCCGTATAATTTCGATTCCGTAAAAGCTAATTTCGAAGATACTAATTGAACCGTCTCATCAATTGCTCTTTTAACGAGATTGAGAAATAAAACCGCAGTAAACTTCGGCCCGCAGTTTTCAAATCTTTGATTACTCCGCTTTTAGTATCAATTGTTTTATTGTCTTTCAAAGTACCAACCACGTACGATTGTTAAGCATTGTAAATAAATTGAAGTTGTCAGGTCGGTCGGCGTGTCGGACTCCTGCGCAGACAAGGGCGGTGAGTGACGGCTCCTCGTTACCGAAAGGCTCGTTTTCTTTTTACCCTTTTGTATTCGTCCGATGGGGGCCAATTAATCAGTGCTATGACGCGTGACACGACCTAATGAGCTGGTAGGGCCACTCTAGCACACGAATCTCGACATTGTAGGGGGTGATTCAGTGTACAATTATTTTAGTGATGTCTAAGATAAACACTTTAATCGACGTTGTAAACTTGTAACAACGTGATATGCCCGTACTCTCGTAAATCTCGCCCACGAGATGACGATCAGGTCTCATCTCGCATGACGACCATACAAAGTTATGTTTTTCAACCGAGGATGAGCGTCATCTCGTGCAAGGGATTTTTCTGAGAGTTCATACATACCTAACATAACACCCAAACATTCACATACGTAGTCCTGCCGGCCTAGCCAAATGGCATTCGCTACGTAGCAATCCATGTCTACATTCGAAATACAATACAATAGACCACGTGACATTTCGATAGATGTCAATCGCCTACATTGTTGGCTTTTCTACTAGCGTCATCGCGTCATAGCGTCGTAGAATGTTATAATGCGCGTCATGTAAAAGGAACGCTGGCGGTCAAGCTTCTTCAGGCGTTCCAGCGTTCTTTTTAAGACATTACTTACTTTTCTACTTATTTAAGAGATGTTTACCTATGCATTGAATGAGTGCCTACCTAGTTTACTACAAATAATGTACAATCATTCAATTAAAATAATTAATATTAATATATAATAATATATTAATATAATTAATATATTTTTATTCAATAAATTTAATTCAATTTATTTGTACGCGTCATGTAAAAAGAACGCTGGAACGCCTGTAGAAGCTTGACCGCCAGCGTTCTTTTTACATGACGCGCACTATACTTTGTCTAAGGCCTCTGATCCCACACTAGGATCCTGTATTAGGAACTACAAAGTACCATGGTACTTAGACCCGGAACAAATATTTGCAGATTATACAAACATTTGTCCGGCGGTGAGAACTGAACCCACACCCTGTCGCCGGGTACTCCCCCGCCGCGTCATCACAGAGAATCGCGTTTTTACAAGCTTACAGCATCAATTAAAGTGTTTATCTTAGACATCCCTTAAATAATCATACAATGAACGAATAACATTTTATTGTTGGTCCACCATCGTTTTTTGTGCAAGACCTCCTCAAATAAGCTGTGGAGGTAAAACGTGCTAGCTAGGTGGTCAATGTGGTGGTCACTGTGCAACGAATTCTGAGCAAAGCTCGGCTTGCCCACCTTGTTTGAGTTATTCGTTGCATTTCCGTAGGTATTTGTAAAATGGTGGACAATGCAACTTTTTGGAAACATTGTGTGGTAGGGTCTGACGTTGATACTAAATATTCTTAAGAAAAGTACGGCTTTTTTTTGTTTTCATCGTAATTTTTTGTTCTGAAAGTAAGCTAAATTCTTATAGTTCTTTAATGTAACTAATTGTAAGAAAATATATACATACAAACAATTTATAGTAAGGTATAACAAAAGCCACGTACAAAGGCAAGGTTAGTCCTAAATAAGTTTTCTTTCAGCAAAATTTGGGGCCTTTTTGGAGAGGTGATGAAGCTTGGGACAAAGGACAGTAAACAACATGAGACGAGACAAAATACGAATTGAAAACTTTTCGACAAGCTAAACTTTTTAAGTCATTGTATAGTGCACCTGCCTGCTCAAAAAGATTTGACTAAATGAAGTCATTCATTTTATATTGGTTTGAGGGTTTTAATAACAAATAATCGAATGTTAGAGAACCAGGGTGGTCCAAATTTGGGAGCTTTTAATAATGGCAGTTGAAAAACCAAATTGAGGACCTGCGGTTGGAATGTTTTAATGATTACATTTAGGAATACGGTGATCTAACCTAAAGCAGAGTTTTATAAATCTTCAAGCTATTTTTATACGATTTTACAGTGCTCAAGAGAGCACATGATAGGTACTTTAATATTTCTCAGTATGGCCGCGTGCATTGTTTGTTATACGTAGATGTTAGTAGTTGAGCTTCTTTGTGAAAGAGTTATTTCGGGGAAGTACTACCTCCATACCTATTTCTGCCGCAAAGCAGTAGTGCTCGCATTGCTTTGGGTATTGGTGCCGGTGAAATTACAGGCACATGAGACTTTTCATCTTTATGTCTCAGGGTGGCGGGCGCAGTGCAATGCCACATAGGGCGCGTCCTAGGTGGACGCGACCTATGAGGTAATGCATTGTTAAAGGCAGAGGTTACCGCTTAACATCAGGTGGGCCATCATAAGGTGGGACATATACTAATTCCGCCATTAAAATAAAAATAATAATAATGGGCTCGTTCATCAGTGAACGTCTTACGCCTGATAATGATGGTGATGATGGTCTACAATTCTACCTAAATTGTTGATGTTGCATGACCATGATACAGGATATGTCGGAGGCCTGCCCGGGGCTGCCGGCACGTGCGCTTAGACAAAAACACACCACCCAGGTCGACACGTGCGGTCAGAGCTTGCACGAGCCAATCCTTGTTTTGACACGTGTTTTTACGTAACTCGAAGACGTGCTCTAAAACGTTAGTCTACATCTGCTTAGAGTAGTTTAATTGCTGTGAGTAATTAATATAATTATTCTTTCAGGGTTTCTGTGACCGCGGCGCGTGACCCGAGAGCTGGCTCTTATCTGGCTCAACGCATTAGTTGAGCTACCTTTAGATCGTTTGCAATGGTCTTCAGATACCTCAACTGTTTAATTTGTAATTTTAAATTTTGTACACACTTTACACTTCATATCTCGAAAATTAATGAACCGATTTTAATAAAACTTACCCTGTTCCCTGAGTTGAACGATAATAAATCCAATAAACAGAAAATATGGCAATTAGACAAACAATACACTTATTTTTGGCACATCTGTTCAGAAGCTCACATAGACTAACATAATTAACAATATTATATGTATACATAGGGGTCGCACAGAAAACCTCCTTTTTTGAAGCCGTTTAAAAAAAATTACACTCAGCAGACCATTCTATTCCCAGTAGTTCAATTGACAGAATTTACAATTTGAACCACAATGAATGAGTCCACTATGAATTTACTCCAAGCTTATTTTTAAGGTTCGGATTCCATGAAGCTGTAATCTATTAGGTAGGTATAGCTATTATAGAGTAGGTGGGTAACTAGTTAAAAACAACACTTAAAAATCATGATTACGTTGCTTAATTGCTAGATTAGTTGAAGTTTGACTGTAGATGGTATCTGTATAGCGAAGGCAGTAAGTTTCAGTGGGCTCGACAAGGCGATGTGTTGATCCCGATACAGAAAGAATGGTTTATTTTGAGCGCACATTCATCGTTCCAATTAGTGTTTCACTGAGGGTTGGATTAAAGCCGAAGCTTTAGTTAAAGCCGATTTTTTTTTCATTTGTTTCCACTTCTGAAAAGTACATAAAAATGTGTATAGGGCTATAAGAACCCTAAGTGCAAAATAGTAATCGTTATCTCAGGCTGGAACGTGCCGGTACCAGAGTGTCATTGCTATGAATAAGCCACTCTTTAATGTAGGCCAAAGGTTTCTATGATTAGTTAGTTATTTTATAACCTATAATATGTAAAAATCTTACTTGCGGAAAATTGATTTTGGTAGAGATTTCGTGTCGGCATTACTAAGTATTACGCCGCACGAATTTGGGGTTGCTGAGGATTAGATCTGGTAGGGGTTGGTTTTCTTTACCTCATGGTACGATGGCCGCTCCCCTAGAATATGCGTAGTTTTATAATGTGTTTATAAATTATCGTGTGTGTGTGTTTTCCGGTTTTCCTTTGTTTTTATGCTGGTATGGACTACTGGGCAGTGATGTTTTCCTCAACTGTTTTAAATGACTTTTTATGTTTTGAACTAAATTAAAATATTGTTTTCTTAAAAACTGAACATATTCTAGGAATGGGAGTGGTACCGGAGGGTGGGTTGTAGTCCACTCTCTCCTTCCCCCGTCCACCCGCTCTCTGAACTCGGGCCTTTGTAGCCATATTGTAATGCAAAACCGAGTTTTCATCGTCAGTTTGCGGTAGCCGAAAATGTTGCCGAATCCGAAGCTTCAACACTAGTACCAATTACTGTAGCGCTTGCCAACGATCGAAACGTAGCCTCAAATTAATTGAATTGATTATCCAATTGGATTTAGTGCAATTCGGTTCTTGTGCTCGTTTTCTCGTGTCGTGTGATTACAGAGCGAAGATACCTTACCAATTATTTTAATTTCAATTGCAACACTTCAACTACTTTCTTATTTCCAATAATTTTACTTAATTTTTGTATTTCTTCTATTCTTCTTCATTTTGCCGTGGGGCCGATGATCATTAAGTAACTCAAATATTTAAAAAAAAATAGCGGGCTAAATACCATAATCACTCTCAACAACTATATAATATACAAGTAATTAATTTAGTAAAATAAAAAAAAACCCCGACGCTGAACGGCTGAACCGATTTTGATCAAACAAAGCTAAGAAAACTCCCGCCAAATACACCTTTCAAACAAAAAAAAAAAACGAAATCAGTTCATCCGTTCGGGAGCTACGATGGGACAGACAGACAGACATACACACACACACACACAGACACGTCAATCTTATAACACCCCTTCGTTTTTCGTCGGGGGTTAAAAACACTTATAACTCAAGAACGGGTGAACCGATTTGGCTGAAAATTGGTGGGGAGGTAGCTTAGAACCAGGAGGGGGGGAGGTTCACCGGGGGCTACCCGTGCGAAGCCGGGGCGAGTCGCTAGTAAAAAATAAAAGATGGATGCCATACATAGACTGCAAAAAACATAACCCTTCCTTCCGTAGTCGGGTATAATACTATTATTTATTCTGTGCCAGTACTCAATACCTCCAGCCGTCTGTCGTTGCCGTATGTCGGGGGCTTAGTACGAGAATTTGATAGCATTTGAAACTGTATGATGTTTCGTTTCCTTCAATACATTTACTGACATAAATAAATATAAATCTAAATCTTAGTTTTCTACTCGTTTTCGCTAGGGGCGCTGCAAGTAAATGTGTGGAAGGAAACGAACCTTCTTGTAGAAAACTATCAAATTCTCGTACTAAGGCCCCTGCTAATCAAACCAATTTACCTCGTTATGTTGTATGAAAAATAAAGACATACAATAATTTATCATTATTATTACCTACTTAACCAAACGACGAGTTTTAATTCTTAAAGATACTTAAAAGTATATTAGAGGTTTGTAGTCTAGACAGGGCTGTTAAAACCTCAATATTTTATAGGTAATTATTTTAAAACAAGCTACAGAAGGCCATTACTTAGAGCGACGCCTCGCTACAAAATGGCACCGACATCGCGTTGCTTAATTACCTACGCTGTTAATGTGAGTCTTTAAAATAAAACAACGTTTTATCGACCACAAAGACTGCTTCAACGACCTTCTGCAACATATCTATGCATGACTAGCAACTCACCCAGGCTTTGCACGGGTAGGATCAAAAGTAGTCCCCGGGGAATGAATGAATGAATGAATGAAAATACTTTATTGCACACCTTACAAACTAGATAAAATAAATACACAACAATTAAACAAAAACTAAATGTAGAATGAGCGGTCTTATCGCTAAGAAGCGATCTCTTTCAGACAACCTTTGGATGGAGAGGATCTAAACTTATAAGGAAGATTAGTTGGGGTGTACCCATATTTAAATGTACAAGAAAAATTTACTACAAATAAAAGTAGTAGGGAGGGACTACTTTTCACCCCGACACTACCTTGTTTTTGCCCGCGCATCCAAATTTGACGACCTCTGTGGCGCGGCGGGTGAAGGTTTGCCTGCGACGCAGGAGGTTGCGCGTTCGATTCCCGCCTCGAAACAAATATTTGTACGTTCTGCACATATTTGTTCAGGTTGTTCTGGGTATTTCCTATGTATAATAAAAAATATCTATCTATGTAATGTATTATTTTAAGTATATCAGTTATCCAGTATCCATAACACAAGCTTTGCTTAGCTTGGGGCTAGATAATGTTGTGTGAACTGTCCAGCATCATTTATCTAATATTTATTGAAATACCATCAAAATCTGCTAAACGGAGTTGAGTGGGGGAAGCTAATAAAATATAGCCTATGGATAATTTTATCAATTAAAAACAAACAAAGTTTACTTCTTTATAACATTAGAACATACATTACCTAAGGTATATTATGCATCTTACACGATTTATGCTGAACTCACAGGAAATTTTTAGTCGCATAAAATTTGTTATGGCGGCACTTATTTAGAAGTTTTTTTGAAAGATCACCATTGTTCACGTCATATTCCTGCGATTGTGTGACTCACGGTAACCACAGGCTCTCTCACGCTCTGCCTATCCCTTCGGGGTAAAAGGCGTGTGCCTATTTATCTAGGCTCACTTTTTCAGTACAAAAGACATAAACGCGCACGCGTTCCCCATATATAACTGCTGAATAAAGTTGGTATGATGTGCGTGAAAACTTTTTACTGTACATAATCTGCCAAAATAATCACTAACCCTACAAATATAAATAAAAACTTTTTTGTTGTTTTTCTTAACCTATATTGTCTCACTGCTGGGTCTCCCCCACATCTTCCACTGGTCCCTGTCCTGGGCAGTCTCCCACCACTCCTTTTCAAAATTAACAAGATCGTCCCGCCAACGCTTTCTCGGCCGATCTCGTGTTCGCCAAAATAAACTGAGTATTCCCAAATTTAGATAAAAAAAAATAAGTGGGTCTTTTATGGGGAATTCTGTTCAGTTCTATAATAAACTTCCAGAAAGTGCTTCTAAACTTTCGAAGAATAATTTAATTAAGAAAGCGTATTACACACTACATGACTATGCTAATGATAAAGCCGCGTGGCCTGATGTCGCTCTGCCCCTCGACACCTAATTTGTCAATTTGCAATGTCTGTACCTACATATAATTTATTATTGATGTGTTATTTATGAGTATATCAAGCGTAGAGTGTGCTGCTTTATGAACTTTTGCTAATTCTCTCTATCATCTTACTTTTGACTGCCTCCCTAAGTAAGGCTTTTAAGTTGGTTTTCCTTTTTTCCTTGAAACAGCTTCCACTTGTTCTCGAGGCACTACACAGGCGCTCCCCACCTGGTAGTAAGAAGGATCATCAAAAGCAAAACAGACCGTGTTTGTTGCCTGATTCTTCTAGGTCTGGTTGTGTTGGAACAGGAGTAAATGTAAATTTATTTTTTAAGACGATTCAAAATGATCCTTGTGATTTCAATGAATAAAATACTTTTGACTTTGACATCACCGCGGCAACACCAGTCAGGGAACGCAGCTTGGTGGTCCTAACATGGTCGGTTCTCTTATATTCCAAAATGCTGTGTTCCATTGTCCTATAACCAAGATAACTTTATAAAATCGAAAACCCCCAGTTGTTTTCAGAATTCCATTACAATCTAAAATACGGAACAAATATTGAAACACATTGTTGCACCCGAGATCCTATTCATCCTTGCTGGTCATTATCAGACCCTGGAGCCTGCAGGAGTCACACATATCATGTCGTCTTAATTAAAACTTGAAGATTCAGCTTCAGTAGTAGCCTAGATCTTGTTCATACTATGCCGGGTATCATCAGACCATGGAGCCTGATTGAGGATTAAAAATCGATCTCATTAGCAAATATGTTTACGGTAAGATATCCTGATGAGAAGAATTTGATTGTTATTGTGTTATTTCTTGGCTGCGTTCGGTCAGTGACCCAGGTTAATTTATGAATTATGAGGAATGAAGTTCTATACAGGCCATTTCATCTTTAGCCTGTATAATTTTTCCACGAAACATACGTTCTCAGGAACACATCAAAAATTACTTAATGGGTACCTAAGGGTAGTTACTAATAGATCCCTTGGCTATGATCCTGTGAATCTTACTAATATACGTTTTCAAATTACTAACTAATCCCTTGACGATTTTTTAGTGAAGTAAAGTCGGCGTAAAAACTGCCCAGTGACCTATTAAAAACTCGTCGTGTGAGGAATGCAGCATAAATATGACCAAATTGGGTTAACAGTTGTTTTATTCGTATTTATTTGCTTTTGAGTACCTATCTAGGTTGTTGGTAAATATATGTTTTTGAGGTGTTTAAAGTCACTGTTCTAACATTGTAACTATAATTTACGATTGGTACTAACAATATAAAACGATTTTACGTGTAATTAAACCATAAAAACTCGAGATTACGACGTTTAAATGCCAAAAGGATAATCAATGTCTTTCAGAGTATTCTTCCATAAATAGGTACCGACTTGTGGTTTACGAGCTATTTTTGTGCCAAGTGTAAACCTTAATTAGCAGATAGTGAAAATAAAAATAACTATAATAAAAATAATATTGACGACCTCTGTGGCACGGCGGGAGAAGCTTCGCCTGCGACACAGGAGGTTGCGGGTTCGATTCCCGCCTCGGAACAAATATTTGTGTGATCTGCAGATATTTGTTCAGGGTGTTCTGGGTATTTTCTATGTATAATAAAAATATCTATCTATGTAATGTATTGTATTAAGTATATCAGTTATCTAGTACCCATAGCACAAGCTCTGCTTAGCTTGGGGCTCGATAATATTGTGTGAACTGTCCAGCGTTATTTATTTATTTTAAAAACATGTTTTTCCACATCTATTTAAAAAGCCGATTCAGTTGATGATCAAGGTGCAAATATGCAAGTCTCAACAGAGCTTACGTATTTGAGCTTTTCGGGATCGAGACTCTGGGTCCGCGGGGTACCGGGCCTTTCGCGTTATCAAAATGATGTCAGGGCGTCTGGTCGAAGCGACGCGTGACCCGTTAACCGGCTCTTATCGGGCTCAACGCATTGGTATATTGCCATTTAGCGTTGAAATGCAGTCAGCATCTTAGAGACAAGCATCTCTAAGATGCTGGCTACATTGCCACTTGGATCAGTTGAGCTATGTTTAGATCTTTTGCAACGATCATTAGATAGATCGAAAACGTATTATTATTTTATTTGAAATTGTATGCGCTTCCAATATTTTACCGTCACTAGATGAGCGTTCTCAAAAGTGTAATCCAATGCCTACAAATTACGTTTGAATTGTACCAAACTAAATAAAACGATCAAATAAATCTATACATCGGTTAATTAAATAACTTCGGGTTGATCTTTTATTGGTGTCACCCGTGTTTGGGATGTATATGTATATGTAAGCGAAACCAAAAAGGGTGACACTTCCTCAGTCTTGTCATCCTCATGATAAAACTGTAATGTCTGCAAACTTGTAGCGTGAATGTTTCTTTCGGCTTCTAGGTGCACACTAAGAAAGGATTATACGAAATTCAAACCCTGGTCAAAGTCAAAGTCAAACTCAAAAGTATTTTATTCATTGAAATCATAAGGATTATTTTGAATCATCTTATAAAATAAATTTACTCCTGTTCTAACGCGACCAAACCTAGAAGAATCAGGCAACAAACACGTCTGTGGGCTTTATTTGATGATCCTTCTTACTACAGCTGGGAAGTGCCTGTGTGGTGCCTCGAGAACAAGGATAAGCTAATTCAAAGAAAAAAGGAAAACCAACTTAGTGAATGACGACAGAATGAGCAAAAGGGGGTAAAGGGGGTGTTTGTGTGTAGTATTAACAAGTTATGGCGCCAAATAGAATCTTACGACATCGCGTTATTGCACAGTTTAAACTGAAAACCGATTTAAAAGCCAACAAAACTGTTTTTTTTACTAGGTCAAAGTAAGTTCCGAACAGGAAAAAAAACGAAATTGAAGTCAGACAAGTTTTTTATTGTGATACTTTCGAATATTCGCAAACGAATTCAGGCGGACAGCTAGTAAATAATTGTTAACGATTAGTAGGTCGAGTTCGGTACAGTATTAAAGGGATCTATTTCAGTGAGCAGTAAATAAGAGATGGAGGCCACTCTACGGCGTGTAGGTGCTATTTAGCCCTCAAGGTGGTACGGGCACTTCGTGACTTACCGCCGCGCTGCACCGAGAGGAAAACATAAAAAACGCCCACACAGCCGCCTTAAAAATGGTTAAAACAGGCTTGTACTACTCCAATTCAGCTTGCAGTGTAAAATAAGCTTTATTGCGCTCAGTTTAAATTCAACATGGTTGAGCTGCGAGCTATCCAAATAATGGCAAATCGAACATCGCCCTTTCTAAAATGCATCGTGTTAGAACCCAAGTTCAAAGCAATACCTATTAAAAAAGCTTTGTGGACAAACGAAATATCAATAACGGATAGACCTGGATTAAGCTATACGCTACTTCTTATCCTGGTAAAACGCAAGCGAAACCGCGGGCGGACACTAGTACTACATATTTACTGTAGTTTTTTGTAATATTGACACTTTTTTTTTAATTAATGGTAACTTGTCCCGCTTTAGTTTATGTGGATTATTACTGCTAACTTCACGTGACTTGTTCACGGTACAGACAAAAAGAATATTACAAGATTTAGAAATATATAAATTGTAGCTGATATATGTACACCAAAGCTGTAAGCAAACTTTAATTAATAAGGCATTTAACTAATAGCTATTTCAATACCGTTCGCTTATGTGTCACAGATTAATACGGGGTGTTGGCTTTCCTGTCGTTGCAGTGAGGTTTCTGTACGACTACGAGTTATTCGATCTGTGGTTAAAATAAATAAAATGCACACGTCCCGGCTTTATCTGCCGGCGCACAGCGAGAACAGCAAAGGACGGTCGTGTACTGGACTTTACATTTTTTTTTCTAGATTACTGATTATAGTTTGATTGTGCCGAATTGTTTTCTTTACAGCAATATTGTCTCCTATAGACAAACTTATAGAAATCTGAAGTAAAGACAATTGGTAAAGAAGCCGGCGCATGTCACCAAAGTATGAGCGAATTGCTCAGACTCACCTGCGGTCTAATGGGGTCATTGTCAAGTATTTACGACGAGCACTATTCGGAGGTCTGCAATGCTCTAGGAATCAAACACAGAATAGATTTTCATTTATTTTCGACTTCCTTTATTTATCGAGGAGAAAGCAGCTAAAAACGGGAAGAAACAGCTTGGAGCCATGATTTCTCTGGTTAGCGGCTTAATGCCGTCTTTTGCCATGATACCTTGCAAAAAACTAAGTCAAAAGATAACATAGGCATTAAGTTCGCCTATGTACTGCTTTTTGTCTTGTGCAATAAAGAATTTTCTATCTATCTATCTATCTATAGGTAGTATAGTATTATTTTATCTGTGACATAGGTAAAGGAAACATGGAATCGCATACATAGTAACAGAAGTCACGTGTTTTAGTTTGTAAGTGTTACAAGTACTGGGGAAAAATACGAGTATTTACTAATAGATCCCTTGGCTTCGATCCATTGTACTGATAGATCCCGTATACCTATTATTTTGTAACTAATAGATCCTGTTTCCACAGGATCAGTTTACGCGACATCAGTGTCAATACAAAGCAGCCTGCGTAGGTAACACTTCTTCTTTCTTCTTCTGTTCTATGTATTTAGTTAGCGCGAGCTTTCATTGGCGCACTTCGATGAATGTAGAGCACACATTGTATCATCATAATCAAGTGGTGTAAGCACGCATAAATAATCGCATGAACAGTATTAAAACTTGACTGTCGGTGTTCCTATAAAACTCTGATTATTCTAAAATTGCAATGTTTTGTCTTTTGCAATGATAAGCAGTTTCAAATTTGAACTAAAGAGACAAAATACGGTGTAAGTAATCCAAGGATATTTCGCACAAAATAGAACATAGCTTATTCTGCCAAACTAGGTTTTTTTTTGTAAACATAGTGATGTTTTTAATGTACCATAAACTACTATAAACTTGAAGCTATAAACTAAATGATCACTTCATTGTTCTGTACATAGCACATCGTGCAGTGTGCTACGCGCATGCGTGGCGTGTGCCCGCGGCAGGTGTGTGAGGAACCGGTCCGGTACAATAGCGCACGTAGCTTTATTTCTCGCTAAAAGAAAGCAACTGACCTGATAAAGTTATTTGTCTCTTTAAAAATATATTTTAATTATAATTAAAGGGTCCTGTGGTCCCGTTTTGTTTACATCAGATACAAATACAAAGGCTGCGTTTGAACGTGCATGCCTATAAAAGAATTGCCATCACAATTGTACTCTACTTTTACCAGACTATTCAAATTCAAAATTCAAAATCTTTATTTCAGGCTTATTGAGAATTGCTTTGAACCTAAATAATAAGCCCATATCAATATAAATACCTTAGAAACTAACATCCATATAAAATGTGATCGCCGACGCGTCGCGGCCCGGAGGATCACTTGACAGGCGGCCCTATAGAACAGCCGGAACTTCACCCCTTTCGGCCAGAAGTCAGGGCTCAAGTAGGTCTTCACACTTTCCGTACGGACCCTCACCAAAAATGAGCTAAAGCTCACATTATGACGAGAGTCCAACTTCATGACCCTCAATCCCACTCCGGCTTTCTTCCTTATATACTCCACCACCTCTGCGGCCTTCACGTCGAAGTAGACGCGGGACACGTAGATCTGCGTGGTGGGTACCTTTGCTCACTGGATAAATGAGTACCACACTGGTTACGGCTAAGGACTTCCGTTTCTTCCTTATCACCTCGACTATGGCAAAGCCAACAGGAAGGATTCTGATTTTAGCCGTCTATGCTTAGGGGCAAGAGGGGACTGCTTCTTATCACACCACACGTGCGAAGCCGCGTTCAAAAGGCTAGTAGTTAAATATTTCTGAAGCACATTTTAATTCGAACACGTGAGTAAGTGGTTGTCTTTCAACGTTGGGCTGTCTCACAAAGCGATTCACGCTCGGTGAGAGCTGATAATGTGGGGCTCAACTCATGACTTGCACATTGTGGAAAGCCTTTTAAATTGCACAGCAAGGGTTAGGCATCTCACGATTAATATATCAAACCTTTGTACTCTCAGTAATTTATCAATGTAGCGAGCAATAAAAGCCCGTGATTTCTTAACGGACGACGCAACGCTTTAAGCGAAGGTTTCTCATAGATTCCTTGGTAGGTACTACACTAATATTATGAAGAAGTATAAGTTTGTTTCTATGTTTGTTGTAATCTCTGGAACTACATACCTACTAAACTTATTCTAATTATATCACTAATATGTATCCTTGATTAATATACCTATGATACAAAATTGTTATATTTGTTTTGGGTTGATTGGCTTTAATAGCAATGAACACAATGTTGCAAAAACATTGGTTTTTAGTAGTTCTACAGTTTATCCTAAGCCTCTATGCTAACTCTATCGGCATTAAAATTTGGTGAGTTGTTGACCGCACGTCGCCGGGAAAGTTTCTGGACCACCGGGATCACGCGAACGAAGTCGCGAGCGGGCCGTTAGTTGCTGGTATTTTACTTGGCATTTTACAGTCGCTCTCCTCCATCCATATTTCATTTAAATATTCATAACTTTATTTATAAAAAAGTTTTACAATAGTTTTCCAGCGAAAACCGCGAATAAAAATGTCGGCCTAAAAGTTACGGCTGACTAAATTAATTTCCAGATTATTAGTCTCATTAAAAATAAAAAGTGACATAAAGTGAGGGTTAACTTGCGCAGAGCGGCGCGCGATGGTGCTCGCTTATCCCCGATCCGGTTACAGCAAAACATCGACCTCTACAAAACTCGCTTGTTTTTTCGTTGGCAAAACAGTCTTATTTACGCTAATTAAGTGAAGTATAAGTTCGTGACTAGTACTGTGGGAGTGCTGAGGGTCGACGAGAAACGTGACGGCTGTTTCACTAACCTGCGATCTCTGTGTCATAAGCTGCACAGGGATTTTATTCTGGCATCGAAGACAGGGCTGACACTATAATCAATCTTCCTTTTATGCCGATGATCGTTAGAAGCCACGAATTTCTACCAACCACGAATCAAGTCACGAGAGCGATTGGAAAAAAATGGCGATCTACCATTCACTCTACATTATCATCATCATCAGTCTTCAGATATCCTTCGCAGGACATAGTCCTCCCCCTTAGGATGCTACGACGAAGCGTGTTTACCATATTCGGGGGGTCTACCATAATCACCATAAAGCCTAAACCGTAGGTCCTAGAGACTTGGAACTTTTGAGGGTACATTCCTTTTATGGTGCACATCGAAATTCACTTCCTAAGGGGGTGAAGCGGTGAGATGTTCGTATGAAAAAAAACTCAACGCGGACGAAGTCGCGAGCGTTTCACTAGTATTCCATACACTTCAATGTTTTTGTGTATTTTGCAAGAAGATGTTGTGAGTTGACTCCCACATCATGCTTATCAGGTAACATGTATTATTCGCCCGAAGCGAACTCAAAAGAATATTAAAAGACACAAAAATCTGAATGTTTTTCTGTATTGCCCCTCAGGGAAACTTTATTTTAAACTACGATACATTCAATTTAAAGCAGTATATTTATCGCTCTATTGTAATAAACTAGTTAAGGCCAACCCGCTCAAGTTACAATGCCATTTTGTACCTATATTTTATGATGTTTCCAGAAATAATGTTCCATAATTTCACGATAAGTAACATTTTATGAAACAATTTAAATTATTTATCACTTCAAGTCACGTATTGTTAGGAACTCCTCACACTGAATGCGGTGCGGGACGGTGCAGTGCGGTGCGGTGCGGTGCGGTTAGATACCACCATGCACTGCTTCCGGAGTGCATTGCTCAGGCGGCGGTCAGGGATGTGGTGGCGCCATCTGATGGCACCAGCTTAGCCTCTAGTCTGCAGGAACTCATGGCGAACGCGTACCCACGCCTGCGAAACTAAATAAAACAAATCATATCCTTGGATATCGAGAATAGCAACACAAATTCCTATCATTACATTTTCTATAAAAGAACGGGGCAAAATCCTTTTATTTGTTATAAATATTGCGCGGACCCAATAAGATCACCCCGTCAGTAAGTAATCTGTGCGCATGCCATCACTGGCATAATTATGTACAAGGCGAAATGTAATGAAAGAATTTAGCCTCCATACGCTGGTAAGAGGCCTGTGCAAAAAAAAACTATCTCAACTTTTCAAGAAAACCATGAACGTGGCATAGAATTGAATTCTTTCTGCAACTCAGATAGCTACGCATTAGGTACACCGAACTCAAACGATTCTGACAGTGGTCTTTCTATGGATCTCCTAGTTTCGGACTTTATCAGGTACCTAGTGAAACTCCAGACTTAGCCCGTTCCATAGCCCGTTGCGCGTCTTTAAGCTAGTGTTTCTCTTACGTTCAATCAAACTTTAGTTCTTCTTCCGAGAATCAAACCAATAACAAAAGCAATGATATTTTATATTTTAGGTACGTTTTATATTATTTTATGTTTTAGTTATTGTATTGGTATATTTTTGCTAATAAAAACAATCGATTCCTGCGTAATTTCATGTTCGTCAATTATGTCTCTAAATAAATGTGCTATCATTCTTAATGCCTATTGCATTCAAGTATTTAAAACGCTACGCAATCATTACCTACAACTATTTAGAAATATCTACCTCCTAGCCGCAGTTTCATAAGTGCACTTATCGAATTAAAAGCACTTAAATGTCGCCAACAAATATTTATAACTAGCAGCGCCCCGCGGTTTCACCCGCGTAAGTCTCGATCCCGTGGGAATATCGGGATAAAAATGTGCCTATGTGTTATTCCGGGAGTCCAGTTATCTCCATTCCAAATTTCATGCAAATCCGTCCAGCCATTTCGCGTGAAGAAGTAACAAACACACTGCACACACACACACACACACACACACGCACAAACTTTCGCCTTTATAATATTAGTGTGAGTGTGATTGTGCACACGTATCGAAAGGAATCTATGTTTAAGTTACTAATATATCGGGTTATTTAATACTTAGGTATATGTGTTTGATATTAGGTTGAATATCAATGAGATCCCATGATTAAGTTGTCATCATCATCACCATAATCCTATAGAAGTCCACTGCTAGGTCTGTCTAGAATGCCATGTCATGATGAAAGAGCGTGAGCTGCCTCCACCTACCGATTTCCTGAAACCTTTATAATTTCCTTGATTCATCGAGTGGGGGTTTTCTAGTGCGTCACCGGGTCGTGGTCTCATGAACTTTTCTCTAGTAGTTATTTTCTGCAAGCTATTATGACCTGCCCATTGCCACTTTAACTGGCTAATTCTGAGGGCTGTGTTTTCAGTGATTCCGCTATATTATGGCCTTAATATGACAGCCGTGATTATATTTATTTTGTTATGTTTGGCTCAAACTCATATATAATTATTATTGCATTATTTGTGTCTTCTATCTGTGTGCCAAACTTTAACCAGCTCACTTTATAAACTTCAAAACTATCGTTGCCTAAGGCCCGTCTATTCTTTTGATTTTGGTCGAAGGCGGCAAACATCAAAATCGCTCAAGCCATTACGGTTCCAAGGTATGCGAGCAACAAACATACATCAGAATATAATTATATTTTATTATACAAACCAATTCGTTAAAGTTCTCTACGTAGGAATATAAAATCAGTACAAAATAATCTACAATGTCAGATTTATAAAATAGCAAAATCGCAAAATCCCTTAGACAAGGAACCGCACAATGCTATGCTACAAATAGAAAGGGCTTTAATAAGGGGCAGATGCATAGAATGAATGCAAAGATGCAATCAACCCTTTTCTAGATTCAAAGGCTTCATTTGCCGGCGCACGAGTGGTGTTAAGGCCCACGGCTCACCAAAGCTACAAAACTAGAAGAAAACAGATATATACCTATATCAAATGTAAACATCAAATAATATCGATACAAGATTTTAGTAATATGCACCGATAAGTAAACTTGTATGAGATTAGTCTGATACCGTAGTATAGTATCGTAGTATTTTAGTAGTAGTAAAGCTTTTTTGTGAAAGAGTTCGTCCGGGGAAGTACTACCACCATACCTTTTTTCAGCCGCGAAGCAGTAGTGCTCGCATTGCTATGTTTCGGTTTGAAGGGTAAGGATGCCGTTGAAATTACAGGCACATGAGACTTTTCATCTTTATGTCTCAGGGTTGGCGGGCGCAGTGCAATGCCACATAGGGTGCGTCGTAAGTGGGCGTGACATGTCAGGTAATGCACTGTTCATAGGCAGAGGGTACCACTTAACATCAGGTGGGCCCTATGCTTGACCCGTCATACAAAAAAACATAAAAAATACACAATTCGTAATGAAATACTTACAACTTGTCAGTAAAATGATGGTGTTTCATCGGTGTATGCATCGAGCAACAAGTACGGAGGCTAGCAATGCTCTAAGGGTGTATTCGTATCTCTATTTCGTATGTGATCGGTGTGAACGGTGTCTCTGATATTTTATCTGTGGGGAGTTATGGTTTAGCTTTGGTAAAAACGAGCGCGAGGTTAGACTGAGCGCGATTGGGGCCCAAGGCAAATACGCCATAAATATTTTATGGTAGGTTATTCTTGAATATTCCCATATTACCTTAATCCCTATAAATATCAAGAAACAACCTACAGTGAATAAAGGCTCTGCCTACCCTTTCGGGGATAAAGGCGTGTGTCTATGTATGTATGTATGTATATCAAGAAAAACCAACAGGATTTGTTCAAATTAACATAACATAACATAACATCCAACACACATAGCCCTGATCCCACACTAGGATTCCCTGTGTCGTGGGTATCAGAAACTACGAGTACCATGGTACCATAACACCCAGACCCGGAACAAATATTTTCAGACAAAAATTTGTCCCGCAGCGGAAATCGAACCTGCAACGTTTCGCATCTTAGCTGGCTACTCGCCCGATGCGCTACAGAGGTCGTCGATTGAGAATTGAGCAGAAAGTAGACTAGCTTTTGGTAAGTTAAATCGACACATCATTGTAAGCCAAGCTGTAGGTACCAGTGGTTTTAGCTATGCACACTTCAGTGGACAGTGGTCCTACCGACTTCACGATGATGCGCAAGCGCAGTAATACAGGTAGCTCTCTGCACGTTCAAAAAAGACGGAATATGCAATAACTAAGTTTGCACTCTCCCATTACTGACCAAAGTTATCATAGCCACCGCGGCTGGAAGCACGGTCCAAGCGGAAATAGGGAGATAGGTTTGAATAAAATAGAAAACGCTTTACTAAGTATATAACACACATAGTAGTGTACTACATACACACACACATACATACATATGTGTACATATGTGTATACACACATATTTACTGTATATAGTAGTGTTAACACACTTGTATTATTTTTAGTTACCCATTTTGTGTGACTGAAGCACACAACGGAACTCCTTGATGGTAAGTCGTTGGTCGTGCTTAGGCTCATTTTAATTATCTCACAGTTCCGATTACTAATTTCACTCATCCCACATGACTAAAAAAAAATATTATAATTTAATAAAATAAAAAATATAGGTATCATGTTTTTAAAATGGACTAAACATCAGGCAATAATTTCTCGTAGCCCCTTTTAAATTATTTAGATACTTAATCATATTATTATAATCATCGTAATGTTTTTATTGAAGTTATTTACATAATACAGTGCAGGTTGAAGCTCCTGAACTAGCGTTAGTTGCGTCTGAGAAGTCAGTTCCTTCCCGTTTTCTATATGGTTACAAATTTTACGTTACAAAGACGGGTTGAAATTGATTTAGTTAAATTGAAAAAGCTAGTTGCCTCTTTTGGTTCTTTGTTTAATCATCATGGATCGACATGATGCATAGTTTTATACAATTTTGTGCTCGCGGGGTCTACTGTTCGCAGAGCTACTAGTTTATTTATTTGCAATTACTGCTTATTTTTTGCGATTGCTTGTTGTATATCCATGCAATCTTGCAGTCATTACAGGTTTTATACTGTTTTTCTTTTATCGGAAAGGCGTGGCGTGACTGATGGTCGGACAGAATGACAGACTCATGGTCACACTTGCGACTGCCGCTGTCTTTTGCTACGCCAGGACAAGATTTGCCGACAAAAGGAAGTCACGACACACTTCGCTTGTTTTATTGTTCGAACATTACAATTTAAGTTTGCGGGTAAAAACGTATCTATGTTGTATAATAGAATACAACAATATAAAATAGAATATAAAATACTTTATAGAACCTAAACATACAAAAAAATAAAAGAACATAATAGCTATATACTCTTTATTTACAGAAGTAATAATACAACTAATATTATGCGCAGGTGTAAATAATCTTCAAAATTAAAAAAACAAAAACTATATAAAGACCAAAGTTTATTATTCTTCAAGTGTTATCCACACTTTATACAGAATGTAACATAATATCCCTATAAGACCGCGGAGGGGGTATTCTACACATCATGCCGAATAACTTTAGTTCTAGGACTTTTAAAATTCGAAGTTTTTAATTCATGAAATGCCTTGTAAAAATCCTGAAATTCTGCGTTAAATTCCTGAAACTCCTCCAGAAATGTACCTAACACAACGTGAGGTAGCCCTACGTAAGGTACCATAACGTACCGTAACATCCTCATGCTGTGTTAGGAACATTTCTTAAGGAGTTTCAGGATGTTTACGTGACATTTCATGAATTAAAAACTGCGAAATTTAAAACGTCGTAGAACTAAAGTTATTCTCCTTGATGTGTAGAATACCCCCTCCCCGGGCTTATAGGGATATTATGTTACACTCTGTAGATAACATTAAATTTAAATGAGACCCAAAAATCGGCGCTTTAGCCACAAATTTAGTCTCCAGCGTCATAGCTCGTTCAGTGGCCGATCTGGTAAAGGCATCGCTGATTACAGGCAAAGATGCGGGTTCGAGTCCCGCTGGAACGGAATTTTTGGGTCACATTTAAATTTACATAAAGACCATTGCAAATGATCTAAAGGTAGCTCAACTGATCCAAATCACTACCATACGGAAGCGTTCCTCAGATGCTGGCTTTGCCACGCTGAATGGCCATACTAATGCATTGAGCCAGATAAGAGCCAGCTCTCTGGTTCCTTTTCGCTTCTACCAGAGACGCCCAGAAATAATTGTGAAAACGTGAAGGTTACCCCACTTACACAGAAATTCGGCTGAGGATCTCAACAGGCGCAAATATCCTAGTTTCGTCAATGCTTACGTATTTGAGCCTTTCACGGTTGAGACTCCGGGTCCGCGGGGTACTGGACCCCGGGGCGGGTGCATCCGTGGGTGCATCCGTATTGATCCCAGTAATTCCGTGTTGATCCCAGGAATTCATCCCACAAGCTAAAAGTGATAATAATAATTCGGGCTTCTGCCCACGTAATTTTTGGAGTCCATATTCTTCCCACCTAGAAGTACCTATATCTAAAATGAGTGGAAGTAACGTCAGCAAGAAAGGGTGCCCTTCGCGTTTTCAAAAGTCTTATCAACGACGCGTGACGTAACCATCAAATGTATGGCTGTGGTGTAACCAGCCTATGAATAGACCCTCCGTCTCCTCCCGTAGGTGTCGTAAAAACGCCAATTTGTGTCAGTGATGCATGGCTGGTACTAAGAGGCACAAATTAGTTTTATTTTTCTTTGTTTCTGTGTGTGTGTGTGTGTGTCTTTTAGTGTGCAATATTGTTGTACTCATGTACTCATGTTAAAAACCGACTAGTTTTTACACCAGATGGCAGCAGCATACAACATAGTACTCAACACCAATACTGGCGATCACCCCGTCTGCCAAGCGGTTATGGCCAATCCCCCATTGCATTCTATGGGGGCCACTTCCAGAGGTCTTGTCTAGTTTTGCCATTCGTTCTCTCGACTAGGTCCCGAATTTCGATATAATATTTGTTTTTTGTATTGGGAAGCAAAAAATCTCGCTTTCGGGGCGTCCCATGGGTGGAGATGGGTCGACGACATCGTATCCGTCACGGGCAATACCTGGTTGAGAGATGCACAGGGAGAGGAGGCTGGCGAAAGAGAAAGGAAGCCAGCAGTGTATGATTCCGGGCTGAGATGATGATGATGGTGAAGCAACAAGTCCGCTAGGGGAACTCATTATGTTGACCACACAAAAACGATATTTCTAGACTTCGAGACTTAGACCATGGCGTCGGCAGTGGATGTCTAAAGGCTAATGATGATGAAGAAATCCTGATAAAGTTACATACATAGGTATATGTAAACACCGTCTGTGACATACTAGGAGTCCCTACCTACATCAAAAAATCTCTATGCTACCTACTCACTCACGTATGCTTCCTGTCAGCAGATTATCGTGACAATCCTTTTGATACTTGAACTTAGGTAAGTTTAATCTCTCTCGAGAATTGTGTAAACATCTTTATGGCGATTTATCGCAATTTTCCCGTCTTAAAATAAGTAAGCCGACTTTAGCCGACCAAACAAACATATCAATCAGTAGCTGACGTCTGTTCTTGAGAATAGAGCGGCTTCAATGAATATGAAGCGTGACTGAAGGATGTTCACGCATAAGATCTTTGTATCCACATCCAGTTTAGTCAGATCTATCAGAACTGAAGCTTCTCAAGTAGCAAGTTTAACAGGTGGAGGTCTTTTTATGATGGTGATACGAATCGAGAGGCGGCAGGATCTAATTCTCGGTGGGATCAGCGGATCACGCGCAGCGCGTGCGCGCGCGCAGGAGGCGTGCAGCGCACGACCGTGCATAAATTAGAAATGACGCCCGTCACTGCCGCGAATAGGAATGCATAATGTGAATGCAGGATTGAGATGCACGTGCAATGCTATATTAAAACTTTAAAGGCTGTTGATGTGATCATCCAACAGAATTCTCATCAGATCCTCTATAGAGTGGACGAAATAGTTATTTGTGTTACAAGGAGACAAAGTAATATTTTGTTCCTCGAGGTCGTTATTTTGAATTCAGAGCAAAACGAAGAATTCTATACCTAGTTTAATCCTGAGCGTAGCGATGAATTCATACGCCACCCGAGAACAAAATTATTAAATAATTTATCCACCATAATTATACAAAATAACTCAAAACACACTAGGAAACTAAATAATTGCGTTAATGAATTGAATTGAATTGAATTGTGGTATTTAAAGTGGATTGTGTAACAGACCAATTTGAATTGAATAATTTTTCGTATTCGTATTGGTAGAATTTTAGTGTTACACCCATAGACGTAGAATTTTTTCGCTACGCTAAATAGACAAACGAAGCGTTGGAGAGAGAAGTCATTTTTAAATGTACCCCGTGCAAGAAGAAAAGTGACAGCAACAATGTATTGAATTTGACATGTTTTGCTTGAGTACATGCCCATACCGGACGGTCTCTTGTGTAGTTTAACTAATTTCGTAATTTTTTTAGTAATCTTACTATTAAATAACAAATATTACTTTGTATGACAATGGTGTCATGTTCAGTTTGTGACTGTGAATATACAAGACGTAATTATCCGGGAAAATACACGTTTCACAGGTAAATAAGAAATTATTGGTAGTTCGATTGTATTGCTTATTTTATCTATTCTGCTTTAGTAAATGGCCTAAAAACCAGTTTCATTCGTAGATTAGGACTTTCCCTTATATTTTTTAATAATATTTCGTTGCTGCACCTAGAAATAAACAATATTTTATGTAAAATATAAAAATGTTTGATTACGATAGGGCTTGACCAAGTGATGACGTCAGAAATATCGATAGTCCTGTTGCAGTCTATATCGTAGTATAATGCGCATCATGTAAAAAGAACGCTGGCGGTCAAGCTTCTTCAGGCGTTCCAGCGTTCGTTTTAAGAGATTACTTACTTTTCTACTTATTTAAGAGATGTATACCTATGCATTCAATGAGTGCCTACCTAGTTTACTACTTTTTACATGAAGCGCACTATACCTAACTATAAATTAAATTTTTGTCCATCCTAGAATGGAGGTTTACTTTGTTTGGAGTAAATATGTGTGCTCTGTTAACATTTTACCGTTTTAAAAAAAATCTATAACAACCAGGTGGACATTGAGGTGTGCGTTTTTGTATTGACTATTGAAAAGGTAACTTTAAAGCACGACGGGTGTTTTATTGCAGTTTGTGTAGTAGATATTTTGGAGTAAATATTTACGTAGTTGTACACACGCCTTTTTCCCGAAAGGGTATATTTATTTTTTATTTTTTATAAATAAATATTGTTTATTTCTGCTTAATAAAATAATAGGTAACAAATTAAATTTAAATATACCCCAGAAATTCCGTTCCAGCGGGACTCGAACCTGCACCCTCGCCTGTGATCAGCGATGCCTTTACTTTCGAACTTTGAACAGAAGGTTTCCAATGAAACACCTGTAGATACAGCACTATCAACTTGGCGCTATAGCCGAGTTGATAGTGCCCACAAATTTCGTCTCCAGCGTCATAGCTCGATCTATTGCTAAATTGTTTAAGGCATCGCCGATGACAGGCGAGGGTGCGGGTTCGAGTCCCACTGGAACGGAATTTTTGGGTTACATTTAAATTTAATGTTATCCATAAAGCGTGGTTTACACTTGAAAAATAATAAACTTTGGGGTAACAAATTGTCTATAGATAAAGTAACAGAGTGAAAAATTATATGGGCGTAGCACGGCTGATATAAAATGTTTTTGTGCTTTCAGATTTCCAAGTAATCCTTTGCTACGAGAAAAATGGTTATCGGTTATAAGAAGAGTGGGATGGACTCAAATAAGAACTCCACTAGGTATATGCAGCAAACATTTTAAGTTTAAATTTAAAAGGGAAACTCTAAGATCCCACCTATAAATAAAACTGTAATATTTAGGGGTCAATAAATAATAAAGGTTTATTTATTAACTGTATTCAAAATTCTCTTTATGACGTCAAATCTGCTAAACTGTGTTATTCATGAAAGACTTAATCTGCATTAAGATGTATTTATCTACCATACACATCACGGACGGATGATGAATTCTATCGACAATGTAAAAGTGTTGGTCGAGGACAACACTATTTTTAACTCGGACATAGACTTTCACCAACACGTGCACATATTTTTTTTGGTTCCATCTTCGATCTCTGATTGTAGATCTAGTACATATACTAAATCTATGGTTACACCTATACTTAACATAAGAACTGTCTTGTACCTACCTAAAATTCTGACGAAATAAATATATCTGTATTTGTATTTAAATAAAAAATTAAAAAAGACGATTTCTCTTTTCGAAAATCGCAGGAATTTCCAGCGCCTTTCAGTGCGCATTGCCTACCTAACTTCTTACATTATAATTTTATGCGTTCTACCTCTTTGGTTAACACTAATCAAGAAAGAGTTTATAAAACAAACCGATAAAAATACCTAAAAGGCCTGCAATGCTCTCTAAATGGGTTGAACGTTATTAGGTGGAAACAAGAAGCACTCCTTCTTTCAGACGGAAAATATCGAAGTTACTACATCCTAACCCGCCTGAGGATTTAAATGATTAAAATATATCATGTTTTGCCCCGTGTAGGTAATACCCATAAATCTCAGAGAGTACGTGTGGTCATGGAATAAATAGTAGTCACTTGGTGTGGTGAGCGTGCTAGGCAAGTATACAGCGTATATCCAAGTTATAGTTCGAGAGTCAGAGGGATTTTGCAGCGCTGTTTGTAATTGTAATAAAAAATTGTGGTGCTTTTTAAATGTGCCTAATGTTTATATTGAAAAATTGCAAAAGTCTGTTAAACCAGCTTAGGCTTATAAAGAAAAATGGTTAAAAATTATTTCTTAGGTTTTCAAAGGTTTTCAACCAGAACAACAAGATAATATTACATAATATTATATACAGCAAATTTTATTAAAATGACGCATTTTTTTTAAATTAATTCTTTATAATCACTGTTTTTTTTTGTGGTAAGTAGCAAAGAATCTCTTTTATATCTGAGATTTACATTTTACGGGCCATCGGCTAGCTTATTACGTATCTTGCAATAGCAATGCTATAGGAATAATTGCGCGAGAATTGCGCGATCATCGCATCCAAATTGCAAATTCGTATTACGGATCGCTGATACGTAATACGAATTTGCGATTTGGATGCGATAATCGCGCAATTATTGCTATCGCATTGCTTTGTAAGATACGTAATAAGCTAGCGGAACCGATTAAGCCTCTAAATTATCTTGGTAGACTCGTCCAGCAATGGACGCCTCGGTGTGGAAGTCTCCATTTCCACACAGAGGCATCCATTGTCCGAGGCCTCCACCTCGGCCTCCCCCACAGAATACAATGGGGGGATTTGCTAATCACCATGCTTGTCAAGTTGATCGTTTCGACCAACAATCGATCGTTGATTGAGTTGTTGGTGATCATAGTATTGGTATGATTGGTGGATGCTGCTGCCCATCCCCTGGTGTAATCCCTTAGTGTGCTTTTACGACATCCACGGTAAGAGACGGAGGGGGTCTATTCTTAGGCTGGATACGCTACGGCACTGATTTTGGTTTTACATTTTGGAAGTTTACATGGTTAATGTACATCATATATTTTTTTTAGTTTTATCTTTCTCTTATTTTAGAAGTTACGGGGGGGGGGACACATTTTACCACTTTGGAAGTGTCTCTCGCGCAAACTATTCAGTTAAGAAAAAAATGATATTAGAAACCTCAATATCATTTTTAAAGACCTATCCATAGATACACCACACGTATGGGATTGATAAAAAATTAATTGAGTTTCAGTTCTAAGTATGGGGAACCCCAAAAATTTCTTGTTTTTATTATATTTTTGTGTGAAATTCTTAATGCGGTTCAGAGAAGACATCTACATACCAAGTTTCAACAGCCTAGCTCTTATAGTTTCGGGAAAAAGTGTCTGTGACATACACGGACAGACAGACAGACAGACGTGACGAATCTATAAGGATTCCGTAATTTTTGGTTACGGAACCCTAAAAATGGGAACAATTGGTCAAAAATATTTAATAGTGCATGCGCCATAGATTACTACCAAGTTATTATTACACCGCTTTGACACACGATTGTCTAACTTGCGTAACTCTATAGGAAGATGTACTACATGGAAATAAGGCTATAAACAAACCGGATTCGATTATACCAGTCCATTCATGGCGTAACTCAAGCACGAGTATTATGTCCATAAATTTATTCGGATTTTGTCAAGAAATCAAATGTTAATAATAAAAAAAACAATTCGAAAAAAAATTATTACACTGATTGAATTTGTACCGAATACTTAACATGCCTTTTTTATGGTATGTTTGGAATAGTGGTGTATATACGACATAGGATAATTATATATGTCGTCTCTATAGTTTGTGTATTTTGGACCATTGCGATTGTGAAATACCACTTCAAACGTAGCTATACAACCTGCTATCTCTTGTGCTACGAAACTCCGTCTCACGGCCGGCGGCAGACGCGGAGACCGCAGCGACCTCGGGCTATGTCTTGTACGCACACTGGTCAAATAGGACCATGCCTGATCTTATCGGGACCTTCCGTGCTACCCACGGAACTAGAGAAGGCACTTGATCCCAACTGCTCCGAATGAAACCTGTCTGAAATGGTATGACTTCAAAATCTACGTTGTCTTTGCTAATTAACATGCCAAATACTTCTGAGGGCCTTTTCATAACAATGATAGACGTTCATTAAAACCGCAATATCACCTGTGATGCGGCCAACAATAACGCACAAAGGTCTAGAAGGCACCTATTCAAGATTATAGTTTTCAGGAAAGACAGAGTTCCTTAGCAGTTTTTTCCCATTATAAGGTGGAACCAAAATGCTTAGTACGAATAGAGGCTATACTTATTTTTCTTTTTTTTCGAATGGATTTAAATGCAGTTGACCTCCTGGGGTCATGCACGACTGCGTTACCGGGCTTTTGGTGAGCGCAGATGGCGCTCAACCTATAAAGTTAGGTTGGGGCAACGAGCCCAAGGGCACCACTTAAGTACGGACCTCGGCTTGGGCTGTTGCCAGGTTGGGCAGGAACGGTCAAAACGCCCCGGAACATGCTTGTACCGGTTTAGGCGTAAGTAGAGACTATACTAATGTGTTAAAGATTATTTATTTTATTTGCTGCTGTGGTGTGTCCAGCCCAACAATAAACTCCGTCTCCTCCCGTGGATGTCGTAAAAGCCGACTAACGGTTACCTGGGCTTGTTGATAAGATTCGTTTGTATAAGATTTGTCCTGGCTTATTTAAGGAATATGTTACTACTGGAAGAAAGCGTTAGCAGAATCAGTCGTGGGTAGCAACGGCGGCGATGAGCTCACCACTTGTAACGTCTATATTCCTCAATGGTCCTCTATTTCCCACGATTGTGCAACCCACGTGAAAAGACGCCCATTTGAGGCTCTGCCTACCCTTTCGGGTAAAAAGGCGTGTGTCTTTGTATGTGTGTTTGTTTATAATTTTAATTCAAGCCCCAGAAATTAGAAGTAAACAGCAAAAAATATACCTACATACATAGGTTCCAAGGTCCACAATTGCCTGATTAAAGTGTCTAGTGCGGCACGTACCTTGAAGCCTATCCTGCAAAGAATCGACTAGCTCCACTGCTTCAGTTCAAGAAAATGTGTCCTAAATGCCAAGTTCCAGTATTTCCAGCGTGTGGCGCGCTCGCGCTGGGCGCGGGCGGCGCGTGCCTGGGAACCGGCGTGGCGCGCGCGTTCTCACGGCCTCGCTGACCTGCCCCCCACCCCCCCCGTGCCCCCGCACAGTCGTGCGCCTCGCCGCCCGCCCGTGCCTACGCCTCTCATCTTTGGTAGCTAATGCCACCTACCTGATGTTAACACTTATCTGGTGGGCTTGAAATACCACTACGAAAACATGGTTGCTTTTTGAGGATGGCTTTCTTTGTGTTTTGAATTTCTCTATCAATTTACGATTGTGGCCTGAGAATAGACCTCTTCCACTTCTTGCGTTGATGTTGTAAATGCAGACTACGGGATCACACAAGGAGATGGGCAGTAGCATGCGATTACCATCTATTTGTTTTTGTTTTGAACTGTGTGAATGACGGAACAAGCAGATGGCCTACCTGATGTTAAGCGGTAACCTGTGCCTTTAACAATGAATTATCACATGAGTCACGTCCACCTAGGACGCACCCTATGTGGCGTTGCACTGCGCCCGCCACCCTGAGCCATAAAGATACCGGAACACAGCAATGCGAGCACTACTGCTTTACCGTACAACGAACACTTTCACGAAAAAGCTCTACTACTAACAATCTTGTAGTAGTAAACCTTTTTTGCGAAAGAGTTTGTCCGGGGAAGAACTACCACCATACATACTTTTGCCGCAAAGCAGTAGTGCTCGCATTGCTGTGTTCCGGTACGAATGGGCCGGTGAAATTGCAGGCACATGAGACTTTTCATCTTTGTCTCAGAGTGGCGGGTGCAGTGCAATGCCACATAAGACGCGTCCAAGGAGGACGTGACCTATGAGGTAATAATTAAAGGGGGTTCTCATACGTCCTAATCTTTTACGATGGTACGGAAATCCTTCTTGTTTGAGTCCGACTAGCACTTGGCCGGTGTATCTTATTCTAAATTAAATTCAAACCGGACGACGACGTAGAGTGGAGATGCTGCCTCGATGGACCAAGGACCGTTCGTCTTGGCATTCTATCCGGGGCAGTGGACTTCTACAGGCTAATGATGATGATGATGACATAAAACTGCTCATCTCATGTAGAGTCACGTTCATCCACTTACTATATTCAAAAAAGGTTCCACTGAACTATTTTCGAGCTTTTTATTCAGCCATTACTTAAAATGATTTCACATAAATACTCCAAAGGTTCTCATAATCAGACGCTATCAAGGGAACACGGGACGCGGTACAAGTCTGGCCGTGTAGTTATAACTTTTTCAAGAAATTACGAGTTGAGTATTTCTGCAGTGAATATCCCTCGCAACCTGAAAAGAATGCATGGCTGGTTCCCACGAGCAGTTTATGAAATACCACGACAGATTATTCATCAGTTACTATGGTATTACTGAGATAATAAGTAGTCGGCCGGAGTGAATGCGTGGTGTGCCTTTTTGTGAGAGTGAAATAACGACAATTCACTCGGGAAGTGAAATAAAATGAGATAAATTTTAGAAATACAAGATTAAAGTTCTAATTACGGTTTTTTTTAACTGAAATGTATGAAAAATACCATTTATTAAGAAGTTAAAAACTTGTGTTTGTATCATAAATTCATTTTACGTCGATGATCATAAATAATACCTGATGCGAAATAAAACAAAATGACACGCAAAATGTGGTCACCCATCCAAAAACTGACCTCGCTTAACCATTGTTTAACCTAAATTTGGAAAAATTACTTCAATAAAGTGTAAGTAGTAGAGCTTTTTTGTGAAAGAGTTCGTCCGGGGAAGTACTACCATCATACCTATTTCTGCCGCAAAGCAGTAGTGCTCGCATACTGTGTTCCAGTTTGAAGGGTGCCGGTGAAATTACAGGCACATGAGAATTTCCACCTTTATGTCTCAGGGTGACGGGCGCAGTGCCCCACAGGACCACATAGGACGCGTACTTCGTGGACGTCACCTATGCGATAATGCACTGTTCATAGGCAGGGGGTACTGCTTAACATCAGGTGCTTAAACAAGTTGTATAAAAAAAACCACGGAAAAACTATTTCCCCCAAAGATGAGACCTAGCGAGATCGATTTTCGCCCCTAAAAACCCGAATTTTATCGAAATAGTTTGAGCCGTTTTCGAAAACAAATATTGCTCGTCTAAAATATAGGATACCCTATATAGGGTGTATCAATTATCATGGAGGTAAATACGTGACAGTTTGTCCATAACATAGAGCAAATTCTAGAGTCGCATTGAATTAATGTTACCCTTGATATTACCATTTTCATCAGCCAATTTTTTTTAACCTAATGTAGGTCCATGTTCGCACGTCAAATTGACAGGTTTCTACGAAAAACTGACTTTGTGATTAGTTTTGTGTGTCGTAAGCATTAGGTGACCCAAGCTTTGGGTGAAGTGGGTGGTAAAAGTGAGAATAAGTATACTTAAATATAAAGAATAAGTCGTACCTATACTAAAAGGTACATTTTCTATTAATTGCGCAATAAAAACATCTCACGTCCGTAGGTATCGCACTCGAGTTGCGCGCGCGCGTCTCATTCAGCTTCGAAGGCAGGCACGTAGCGTCGCGCTTAGATGCAATCTGTTTACTTTATGGCTTGTGCGTCGGCAAGCTTTATACTCTTTGATTATATTATAAAACACCTTTATAAGATAACTCGTTTTCGTATGTGACTCCACTCGCAACTCTCGGGTGGTTGAATAAATAAATGTGACTATGTCTTGAAGCGTCCGTGCCATCAGGCAGTTTTTTGTCTTTGGAGAAATCGTCAACCAGATAACCGATACATTGAGGGTGTAATAGGGCTATGCCAGGTTTCTCAGACTCGAGGACTCACTGAAACTCCCCGGTGGCCTCCTCTGCGCATTTCGATGGGCTCCAGGGCCTCAATCGTTCTAATTTTGAACGTATATTTACCAAAGCCAAACCATTACCATTTTGGCGACCTCTGTGGTGCTTGAACTGGGAACGTATGAACTGGGGCCCTGGATCGTCAAAGGAACGCACCCGAGCCCATCTCTCGCGATAGGCAAACCTGCCCATCCCGTGGTTGGCTGAAAGGCCTACAACAAACACTCTCTCAAACTGTGACAGCACAGCTGGGTTACCATGAGCTCTTATAGCCATTTAGTTCAAAAACTATTCAGTAAAAAATATCGGTTCCGTGATGTCCGCAACCTTCGACCAAAATAAAATTTATTTTGGTCAAATTCCGCTACTATATTTGAAGACTCTGTCGCAGAGGGTATTTAAACTTCTACAATTAAAGGTATTCAACAATGAAGAATGTCAACGACAAACCGATATTTTGTTCTGAATAGTTTTTGAACTGAATGGCTATAAGAGCTCATGGTAGTCTCCCAGGGTCCAACACTGTGCTGCCACAAACCACAGGCTTGTAGGACGCCAGAGCTCTCACCCCAACCACCACGCGAGCTTAGCGATATTTCTCTCTCTCTCTCTCTCTCTCTCTCTTTGGCATGACTTGTCCTACCATGTCATACCAATTTTAGCATTCTGTACTGTGACTTTCTTAGATTATGAACCAGACTATGGGTAGTTTCAAAATGATTCAATCATGGACCTTTTTACGCATTAGATACTACATAGTATGTCCAAAAAGCATTGTAGACTTAGTGGAACTACTCTAGAGGTTATACATTTTTAAGTCAAAGTAATTAAATCTAAGACTAATATAATGTACGTTACAAAAAGTTACTGAAATACTTTAACGCAAGTAGTTGACAAGGATCCTTTTTACAGGTTAGGGATTAGGGATGATACCATCGGTTGTTTTCTGCATTCAATTCACAAAGCGTTATCGTGGATATAAGACAAAATGACAAGTAGATTATTTTGTAGATGTTGAAATAAGCTACAACATACAAGCGAGAGAAATCAAGTCGTTGCAGATTGTGAGGTGTAGGGATATTAATTATTGCTCCTCCAATGATATAAATTACACATGTTTATGTTGGGTAGTAAAATCTCAGGCTAATCCTTGCTAGTGTTGCATCATGACGCGTTCACAACGAAGAAAAGCGTGGTGCTACAGGTAAAATAAAGGTGCGTCCTAGGTGGACGTGACCTATGAGGTAATGCATTGTTAAAGGCAGAGGTTATCGCTTAACATCAGGTTGGCCATCTGCATGTTCCGTTGTTCACGTAGATAAAAAAAAAAAAGATTTTGCCAGAACAAATCACGGTTTTTTTTACCTAGGATATATCTTTGATTTGTAAGTATTAGTCGATCGTATTGGTGGGGCTGGCCTAAAAATGGATCCCTCAATCTCTACCCGGGGATGTTATACAAGTCAACTAAGGGATAACACCAGGGGATGGGCAGCAGCATCCATCTTACAACCAATACTGCGATCACCAATCCGCCAGCCAAGCGCAGTGATACAGCGCAGTTTGGTTAGTAGTAGAGCTTTTTTGTGAAAGAGTTCGTCCGGGGAAGTACTACCACCACTATTTCTGCCGCAAATCAGTAGTGCTCGCATTGCTGTGTTCCGGTTTGAAGGGACCCATACCCTTGTCAAGGGGCCGGTGAAATTACAGGCACATCAGACTTTTCATCTTTATGTCTCAGGGTGGCGGGCTGAGTGCAATGCCACATAGGGTGCGTCCTATGTGGACGTGACTTATAAGGTAATGCACTGTTTAAGGCAGAGGTTACCGCTCAACATCAGGTGGGCCATCTGCGTGTCCTGCCATTCAAATAGTTGAAAGAAGTAATCATGACGAATTCATTCCATGGGGAGGGTTTGTCTAGCAGTGGACCTCTACCGGCTGTTGATGATGATGATGATGATGCTCATCTTCCATGTAGATTCAAATAATAACTCTAGAAACTTTAATAGGTAGGTTATTAAATTCCATCTGCTACCCCCCATCCCACGTTCGACCAGATTATTATGATTTTATTTCAAGATCTGTAGATCGGACGTTTATTACCTGTAACTCAAGTTCCATAACTCAAGTAAAGGAACATTTACGTCAAGGCAATATTTACATAAACAGCGATCGTGGCACCGCGACATGTAAAGTAACCTTAAGAATAATAAGTTGACATATACAAGACACGGCATTCCACGCACGTAGGACCCCGCGTCTTCATCTGCAGCAAAAAGGCATCAGCCTAATTTACTTGCTGTAAACATTCCACAAATGCATTAGGTTTGTTTTACATTACGGCAAAAATTAATTTTACGATGGTTTTTGCCACAACTCTCTATGCTTGGAGTCACGCGCCAGACCCATGCAAGGTCATGATAAAAACCAAATAAAAAACCCATCACAAGCGTGCTCCCCAGGTCTCATAAAGGCGCAAAAACACGCTACCTGCTTCTCGCGTCACTTTGAGAGTTCATAAGGACACCGACTCGACCGCGTCTCTGAAATTGAGCCACAGTACCTGCCATTGAGATGAAAAGGGAGGCTGGATCAGCTTTGTCAGCGGTAGCCGAAACAAGTTATTTAAATTCGTAGTACCACTCGAGACTGCTACGCCTACGTCTGTCTGGGGCAAGATCAACTTTTTAGGTTTAATTTACTAGTGTCCGCCCGCGGCCCCACTCGCGTTTAACCAGGATAAAAAGTAGCCCATAGCTCAATCCACCTGAGTACCAAATTTAATCGAAATCGGTTTAGCCGTTTCGGCGTGATTGAGTAACAAACATCGAAACATCGTAACATTGACATTTATGACATTAGTGGGACGGGATAGTGGGATGATATCTAGGACAATTGCTCCGCGGTAGGATAATGTAAAATGTAGTGCATTAAAACCTTTTTCCTCCAATCTTTATCGAAAAATCTACAAAACATATATTAATGTTAATCTACATATTCTACATCATATAAAGCATGTCCTCTTTTTTTCAAACATTTGAAAAAACAACTGGAAATGTAAGAAATAAATTTCCAAAGTAGCCTCTGTTTTCGTAGATACAACTATTTTTCTCCTAAACTATTAATCATAAGATGTTATTACTACCTTCAGTGTATTAAATAACCCAACGCCGAAAGGATCTTCTTTAATTTTTGAAAAGAACTTTCCTAATGCTTTTTCGTTTAACATAAACCTGAATTTTGCTCACTTTTTGTTTGGCGAACGCTATTCTGTCACTTTCTAGCTTACCTGAACTTTTTTGAGTAAGATAGTGACATAATTTGGCGTCCATCGACGCCTTAAAATGCCGATGCGACATCGCGAGGCGCATGTTACCAATAAAGCAATCATCGCGGCGGTCAGGCCAATTATAGTGTTGCAGACTCATTCGTTGGCGATCGGAAATTAAAATTAAATTGATGGCACTCTGCTCGCCGCTGTAACTTGTGCCGGGCGAGACGCACCGCCCACCACCAAGCAAACTTTTATGCAAAATGGATCTTAATTCAATTTGTCTTTAAAGGCAATAATAGACTCCAAACTGCAATAAAGACCTCTCTTTGAAAGTTGAACTTATGAAATGGTACGCTCGATGGCCCTTTATGGCGCTCCTGTGTGGGCAGGCTCCATTAACTCGAGGGAGACTGCCGTCTTACACAGGGCACAGAGGGTCATAGCGGTGAGAGTGTGTCGGAGCTACCGCACACTCTCACACGAGGTGGCGTGCGTCCTTGCGGGCTCGCTTCCTTGGGACCTTGAGGCCGAGGTTCTGTCCTCGGTCTACTGGCAGAGGAGGCGAGCCCGCGAGGAGGACCTTCGGCCGGTGGCGAGGGAGATCCTGCAGTGGCGGATAAACGCCAGGGAAGAAGCTCTGGCGTCTTGGAGCAGGCGGCTGGCCATAACAAACCCCCGTCGGGGTGTTGGGGCCAGCCGGCTATTGGAGGCGATTCAGCCCATTCTGGGGGAGTGGGTGAACCGGGAGCACGGGGCGCTCTCCTTCCGGCTGAAGCAGATCCTCTCGGGGCATGGTTGCCTCGGGAGGTACCTGTATCGCGTTGCCCGAAGGGAAGCTTCCTCGGTTTGCCACCAGTGTGGCTGCGCGGAAGAAACGGCGCAGCACGTTTTGGAGGCATGCTCTGGGGTCGAGGGTCCGCGACAAGCTCTAGTCGTGGTCGTGGGAGCAGACCTTTCGTTGCCGACCATCTTAGCTAAGATGGTCCAAGACGAGAGGTCTTGGGTGGCGGTAGCCTCCTTCTGCGAGGTTGTGATCTTGGTCAACCTGACTCAAGTTGGTTTGATTTTCATGGGCTTCTTGACCGCTCCGCCCCCGAGAGTGGTTTTGGTCGGTGACAAATGGGATTATGTCTTTTTATTCTGCTCTTCTTTTTTTATTCAAATCTTCGCTACATATTTATTTCTATTGCAAATTTATTATTCTGTGTGTCAAAATATTGTAAATGTTTTTGTGTATGAAATACAGTTTAATTTGTTTCAATCGCACAATTAGTTTGGTCGCTAACTTGCGTGGCTGTCACGTCCTCGTCATCAGAGAGAGGTCAATGGGGGATTTAGTACCTAAGTATATATTTTTGTAATGTTGTGATCACCAGGAAGGCGTTCATCGAATTCACGTCCAAACGCATGTTTAGATTTTCGAAAATAATCCAGTTACGTTATTTCGTGATGTTCGCTCACTTTTCATTTCGCGTTGTCTCTTCCTTATTTTCCTGAACTTTAATGATTTAGCTAGTGACAGAATTTGGGGCGACTAATCACCTTAAGATGCCGTTTGCTAGAGTATTCATCAGTGTGATCTACGGTTAATTTTTTGGCTACAAGACGTCAAGAAGACGTCTCCTTAATTTCCACCTCAGCTCAAGCTGTCTGCTTACATCGCCATCAATGGGACAATCGTCGCTTGTTGACTCGAATTACCTTAAACGATAACTTAAGTGGTCTGAAATCGTGCTTCTCCTATAAAAGGGGTTGCAAATCCAACTTTTCAAGCCGACTACTTGATGACAATGATTGACTTTTAAATGGAAAACACCCAAATCGTATTCACAGATAAGACTCTGCAGGGGTCGCCGAGTCACGGGCCGACCGACGATTGCTCATTTCGGAATAATAATAAGGCACTGACGGACGCTGCAGGCAAACGAACACTGAGGCTTAGGAAAAAAACCGGCCTAGTACGCCTCGGACCTCGCGCATTCAGAGTTCCGTACCAAATGTAGAAGTTATAAATTGTATAAGTTTAGTTAATCCATAGGTAAAATTAAGTCTGTTAGTAATAGAAAAATAAGAATATTCTCGAAATGTTTAAGTTCTTTAAAATATTAATCTGTTGATAAAATATACATAAAGTAGCATATTTACAAATAATCTAGTTCCTATAGGTCAAACGGATGTTAAAAAAAACTTGTTATCAACATTTTGCTAATAAAAATTTACTTTGACGGCCTCTCATGAGCTTGTTTTCCATTACTTTTAATAAGATTTTTTTTCTATGCCCTCCTATTGGGAGCCCCGCTCAAAATATTAGTTGTTTATTTGTTTGGATTTGGGTCAGTAATATACATCAATAGTGCAAATATGAAGACTGTAGCTTCAACGGTTTAGCCGCTAGACCCCTGTGACAGATGGACGGACGGACGGATGGGCCAGAACAATAGGGCTCCGTTTGAACTCTTTGGGTACGGAACCCAAAAGAGGAGCCGCGTTTTGTTACACAAAGGCAGCTTCAATTTGTACCGGGCTGTGAGCTTTCTGAGGTGCGGATGAATGGCTGTTCGCGCTGGCATGTCATCCAGGCCACGCATACTGATGAGCGGCTCGAGCCTCTAAGACAGGGGCACCAATTATTTCAGTCCTCTCCTGTCTATTGTGATGCTACAACCTTTTTCGGCGTAACGAATACAAGAATTTCTTTTTGTATGCCGTCTCTGTAGACGTGACTAAATCGGGAGCGGGTTCGACGAAGCGGCCGCATATAAAATCGCACCTATTAAAGCGCAAAACATCGTTGTTGTGGCAGCAAAAACTATAAACAGCGACCTTAATTAATCGTTAATTGCATTTTAAAGCTTGGCTGTAACACTGAGATAAAATTGTGTGCAATTTAGTCTCATTGGCCATCGAGATTATTTAATGCGCCCGGTCCGATGGTGAAAAATAAGAGCCAGGTTTTCAAAAATCGATTAAGGGGGACATGATTAAGGAGCGGTTTTTGTGTTCGTTTGCTGTCCGATGACTGGTACGGATTAAGGTTAAAAAAAATGCATACATACATACATATACTCACGCCTGTTACCCGGAGGAGTAGGCAGAGACCACGGATTTCCACTTGCTACGACCCTGACATACTTCTTTTGCATCATTCACTCTCATCACGTTCTTCATATATGCTCATCGGTTAAGGGTACTCTTGACTTGAACATTTTCCAGAACGTCTCCAATCTGGTCTGAATACGTTCGCCGATGTATTCCCCTTCCCACTGTTCTATTCACACTCGTCTTATGCACCCGTTTCGTCAACCTTCCGTCAGTCCAGCCTTTCTTAATCTTTGTCATTACGTCTGGTTTAATTTCACAACGCTGTCTTATCACACTATTCCTCATTCGATCTCTCAAAGTCACACCATACCAAATACTTCTCAAAGCTCTCATATCTCTCCTATATATATATATATATATATGTTTGCATATATGGCAATAAAGTAGTCGCGGGGTAAATGATTATGTTATCGCGATGTTTCTTGTAATCCCTGTAACGCATAACTCTTCCCTTGCGGCTGTCAGGCAAGGCGATATTACACGTGGATTATTGAAGTAAAATGTGTTCACTGCTTATCGTTACTGTTGGAAGTTTGCGGACGAAAATAAAAATAAAGTTATTCATAAATAAACACAACATTAATTTTATAAAGAAACTAAAACTCACGATTAGTATAAGCGTTCCAAAGTCCAAAGGGCAAAAAGGTTTTTGCAGCGCCCCCTACCGATTTAACACCATAGCATTTATCTAAGAACCATCGCCAATTAATCAAAAAACCCTCTTCAGAAAACTGTATCTCAATCGGTCAAACAGTTTTGGATATATATGGGACATTTGTTTCCACACACAAACAACCTCTCACCCTAAACGCATAAAACTTCTCTGTTCCGTCTTGGGTAAAATAAATAAATATAAGATCGCTATGTAGGTATGTAAGTAGGGTATTACCGTCGCGCCGTCCATGAAAGTTTCGGTCAGGTAATAGTAGATTATGCACTGAGGGTATAAATGAGTGTCTTACGTCAAAGGCGGCATATTCATCCTGAGCGTACCCTGAGCGTAACTTAGGGGTTCAAGCTGCCCAAGACGAAGACAAGCTTTATCCCAGATGAGCATACTCTACTTTCCACACCTTCTGCGAGAGAATAAAAATTCACTGAAAATCACAACACCAAACACCGTCTTTTGTTTCACATTCTTTGTAATTGAGTGCACTGCTTATGGCGGCCAGTTCGATTTTCGAATAAACCTCTACGATGCCATATGTGTTTTTTTACTTAGACTTTTCCACGAGTTTCCACACGAAAATGACGTTCCAAATTCAAATCACTTTACCTCCCTAGGGAGTTTCATACAACCATGCTTTACTTTACGTTGAGGTTGCATGATATGTAATTGGACATTATCGAGCAGGATGGTGTGAAAAGTTTTGAACAATTTAAAATTGATTAATAATAAACTGTGCTTAACTTTTTTATGGTGTGGTCTGGTTTTCAGTTCCTTGTAACTTAATATCAAAAGTCAACAAATCAGTAAGAGCTGTCGTTTTAAATAACCGTCGTAACGCCCACCGGCGCGATTTAATTACGAAATCAATAATCGAAGCATTCGGTTAATTGATTGTCTGATACGAGCGGATCCCGTTATCAATTCGCGTGCATCTTCTATAAAATTAATACCGAGCATAATATTGCAGAGCAAAACGAAACTGCAGCGCCGAGACTAGAAAAGGTACTTTGAATCGAACCAGAATATACTTAATGTACTAAATCGTTTCGAAATACGCCATAAATTTTTAACTTCTATTTTAAAATTATCCATTGGACAATGGATCAATCAGGAACAAAATTATAGGTATAATGGTCAAACAGGACAATGGCTCAATCTCAATGGATCAAACAGGAACTACTCATCTTATTCGCCCGAATTCTTTACCTACAAATTAAGGTAGGACATGCCGCAAAATTCCTAATCGTAGATTTGATCTTGAACTGACTAAATCAAGTATAATATTCAAATTAAAAATATAAATGGTGACTACAGTATAATTCCGAGGCATCATTGTACCAGAAACACGGTAGGACCATATCATCTCGATATAAAAAAAAAAGCCAAAGCTACCTCTAACTTTTGGCTACATTGTTTATTCAATTAGTACATATTATTGGGTAAAAAATTCGATAAATAAAATCAATACAACAAAGCGGAGGGTTTACTGTAGGTAGGGGTTTTGTAAAATTATCTATATTTTACGAGATATTAAATAAAAACGGCAATTTCGAAAGGCGCGAGACCTTTTTATTATATGAAGATTTCTACCTGGGCTGATTGCTCAGATTTGAATTGGCATACAATAGTACCTACTATTGGTACTCGAATCATCAACCTAACCTGTCATTCATTGCGGTTGACCACACACAAGAAAGCCCTCGCTCGCTCGCTCCGCTCGGTCAATTAACACAATAAATATTTAATATGGTTTATCAATTCAGTAGCAGATTTAATCAATCATTAGGAGCATGTTTCCTACATTGCTTTGCTTCCTGCATTACGTAGTTGTATGGACATTGCCATAAAAAATCTTCCGCAGCTATTAGTTGTGTTTGCGATCATTAAAATCGCATCAGTCCGCTAAACTTTTTACTAAATGTCGAGTCACACATACATAAAAACACAGTCTACCAGAGAGTTTGCCCACAGGTTGACCACTCTGCCTACTGGTCAGCGTGGTTGATCACCTAGACACTAAAATCACGTAAAATCGACTAGATGGATTTGGATGAAATTCGGATGGAGATAACTGGACTCCCGGAATAACACATAGGCACATTTTTATCCCGATATTCCCACGGAATCGAAATTTACGCTGGTGAAACCGCGGGGCGCTGCTTGTAATTAAATATCCTTGATTTGAGTTGTATAATGTGATTGCCTATAATGCCCCATCGAAATCGGTTCAGTCGTTTCGGCGTGATTGGGTAACAAACATGCAAACATCCAAATATCAAACGTTGACATTTATGATATTAGTGTAATTCAATCTTATGATTATTTTAATTATAATTGTGTATTAAATAACACAATGCCGAGAAGACCTTATTTTTATTTTTGAAAATTTCTTTCCTAGTTACTTGTTAGTTAAAAAAAACTTGATTTTCGCGCACACTTTGTTTCTGGAGTGCTATTCTGTGACTTTTTAACTAACCTGAACTGAAATGAGTTAGATAGTGACAGAATTTGGCGTCCATCGACGCCTTAATAATCACTTTTGGTTTCCTTTACACTATTCAATTCAATTCAATACATTTATTTCAGGCAACAGTGAAAAATGTACGTTGTACCTAGACAAAGGCCCATAGCATGGTATTTAGTATTAATTAGTATTAAGCATTAGTATTGCCATTCAGCGTGGCAATGCAGCCAGCATCTTAGGGACGCTTCCGTCTGGTAGTGATTTGGATCAGTTACAGTGATTTGGATTTGGATCAGCTACCTTTAGATCGCTTGTAGCGGTCTTCAGGTAGCACAACTGTTACATATGTATTTTGTACATACCTTGTATTATTCTTTCTGTAAATAAATGTAGAAAGTAATTTTTATAAAAAGTTTATTCTTGAAAAAAAAATAAAAAATACTCCATTTGTTACCTGCTCGCTTTGAAGCGGTATTGACACGTAATCGTAAATAAATCACACTCCCGCTACGGTGGTCTCTCCTGACCAGCGGTAATAAAATGCTCCTTTAGTTGAGCCTTTATAATAACCTTCTGGATTGGTAGAACCAGCCTGGGTGATGGAAGGTTTATGGGATATGCTACCTTCGACCAAAATTTTACTTTGGTCGAAGTATGCTACGGTATTTTTTTTATCTCTAAATGCACCTATATTAAAAACATATACCTAGCAGATTGCGTAGCTCTTCTCGAACCACGCATAATGTAGGGTTCCGAAGTTTACTGCATTCTAAACTAGATGTCGCCTCTAGCACAGAACAAATAATAGTACAACACCGAGTAGAATAGAGTGCGCTAACGGTGTCATTCGTTGGTTGGAGAACTCTTTGTACCGGAATCACGCATAATCTGTAAAAACTTCAACTGTTACGGCTGCCGAGATATGTACCAGAATCCATATTCCTTGGTCAAAGAATTGTACTGGTATAGAACTCCGCTAGGGATTCGATTTTTGGATTTTGTGGATTTCCTGAACCATAAGGAAATCCACCCACAACAAAACATAGTCTGAAATTTTCAACTGGCTACCCTTGCCGAGACCTGTGATACAAGTTAGCTCATATTCGAAATTCTTATTTAGAATTGAGTACCGAATGCTACGTGAAGACCTCTGTGGCGCGGCAACGACGGTTCGCCTGCGACGCAAGAGGTTGCGGGTTCGATTCCCGCCTCTTAACAAATATTTGTGCGATCTGCAGATATTTGTTCAGGGTGTTCTGGGTATTTTCTATGTATAATATAAAATATCTATCTATGTAATGTATTGTATTAAGTATATCAGTTATCTAATACCCATAATACAAGCTCTGCTTAGCTTGGGGCTAGATAATGTTGTGTGAACTGTTCAGCAATTATTTATTTATTTATTTTATTATTTACTGTCAAATATTATATAAATCGGCCAGTAAATAGCTTGAAATTAACGCTGCAGCAAACATCCCCCTTTTGAGGGATATACCACTCCAATCAAAAATTATATGACATCGTAGAACCTGGTTTCGTCAAGATACTAGTATAGTGTACTATGTGGTAATGCACTGTTCATAGGCAGAGGTTACCGCTTAACATCAGGTGGGCATCTTGCTTGTTCCGTCATCCAAGTAGTATACAAAAAAAAAAAAAAAAAAAAATATATCTGTGGTCAAGATTACTTGAAAAATACGACCTGTACGCGTGTACTAACTTATCTACATCCGACCGGACAGATGAAAGTTAATTTTGCCAGTTGTTGCAAAGACTAGCTCGCTTCGCTTGCTCGGTCAATTAGTAAGTTCGTATATGAGCTTAATCGGTAAAAGTATTCGTTGAGATAGGTGGTTTTTGTTTCTTAAATTTGACTGCACAGCCACTTCCGGATTATCCGGACAAATCGGCATGACGAGCACACTAAGACGCTGGCTTGCCACAGGACAGCCTACTGGTATCGAGTAATCCCAGCCTTCGCCACAAATGTGTGATAGCTGTTGCGTCGCCTATCAAACACTTTTGCAGCGAAAGTGAGCTTCGTCATTAGCTTATTTTATGATCCAGGTAATTACTATCATGTACTCTAGCCTTTGGAAACTCTTAAGCTATCGACATTTCATAATGTCTCGTCTTATAATGATACATTACTCAAGTTCCTATAATCGAATGATTTACCACATTTATTTAACACAAATGCCCACACGTGGCTTCGCTCGCCTTTTCCCTGGATAAAAAGTAGCCTATATCATCGTCATCAGCCCACACTAGTCCACTGCTGGGCATAGGCCTCTCCCAATATGCGCTACTGAGCCCGGTGTTCGGCTATTCTCATCCACTTTCTGCCCTCCGCCTTTCGTAAGTCATCTCTTTCGCAAAAAGGCTCTACTACTACTACAATATAGTTATGACACCACAACTTTTTTATGAAAACCGTCATTTAAGCCTGTTGGAAATCAGGTGTTTATTGTTTTTGAACCCGTAAATATAACATGTTTCAGCTAAATAAGAATTCTTGTTAGTGTTTCAATACTTATTAAAAGCTTTTATGTAACTTGCAATGTATGTGTGTCCGTTAAATCTTGCAACCGAATTTTGAACCAGTTAGCCTCTTTCAATTGAGCTGAAATTTTGCATACCACTCAAGTTTTGATGACAATACAACATTATGGTCACAGCGAGCTGATCTGATGATGGAGACGGAAGGTGGACAACGGAACTCCTCGATAGTTAATAGTAGACTGGCCGTGTTTAGACTCATTTTGATCACCTCACGGTTCTGCTTACTAATTTCAAACCCATCATCATCGTAATCATCACTCAGAAGTCAATTTTACAAAAGCTTAAAAAAAACACAAACAAACTTATTTGATTATGTAGTTGAAGTGGCAATGGGAAGGCCATTATAGCTCACAGAATCAACAACTGACGGGGAATTTATGGCTCTGGAGAGATCAGTACGAACCGGACGACGTAGGATCGCCGTCTCGATGGACCGGCGACATTATAAAGGTCATCGGAAGTCAGTGGATGGAGGCAGCGCAATACCGTTCGTCGTGGCATTATATAGGTAGGCCTATATCTAGATGACGTCTACAGTCTGAGGATGATGAAGTAGCTGTAACTAATCATACGTGCTGACTGATGATTCGTTTACTTCACAAACATATTTAAGGTTAAAAATGTTGCACAGTTCAAGAAATCTAGCAAGTAAAACATGCTAGGAATAACAAAATAAATAAACAACTTGAAATTATTCAGTATTTAAAAATTATATACATAATGTAAAGAAGAAAAAGAAAGAAAGAAAGAAATTAATGTTAAGAATCGCTCCGTCGTCGAGATCTACCCACTTCGTTCCGTTTCGCGGAAACACATAATATTTTAATCGTTTTAAAGTGCTTGAAGTTAGGAGAATTTGGAATGTCTGTAAGAAACACATAAAACAATAGAAATTGAGTGGAGTGAATGACCTTTGCTGTTGGAATCGTATGACGCCGATAAAGACGCCGTTAGCGATGCCGGCCAATAGCAACGCCGATAGGTACGCCGATAATGACGCCGATAATGACGCCGATAATGACGCCGATAAAGACGCCGTTAGCGATACCGGCCAATAGCAACGCCGATAGGTACGCCGATAATGACGCCGATAATGACGCCGATAATGACGCCGATAATGACGCCGATATTGACGCCGTTAGGAGGTTTTGTATAAATTGAGAACATTTAACGTGAAAAAGGCAGTTTATTTCGAGAAGCCAGAGGACACAGTCGGAGCTTGGAGAATCATTGGTGAGTCAATTGTTTTTATAACTTTTGTAATGTTGTGTCTTATTGATTAAATTGATGGCTTGTGTGTACTTTACAGATAAAATAAATTAAATTAAAGTAATTAAAATACTTTATGTTTACGTTGCGTTTATGTTGCGTTTGTGTTTACATTTATGCTTACGTTTGTGTTTATGTTACGCTTGATTGCGTTGACGCTTATGTTGCGTTTGTGTAATGTTTACATTTACGTTTGCGTTTACGTTCATTGTTTCGTCTACGTTTATGTTGCGTTATGTTTGCATTGACGCTTACGTTTGCGTTTACGTTTCGCTTGATTGCGTTGACGTTTATGTTGCGTTTGTGTTATGTTTACATTTACGTTTGCGTTTACGTTCATTGTTTCGTCTACGTTTATGTTGCGTTATGTTTGCATTGGCGCTTACGTTTGCGTTAACGTTACGCTTGATTGCGTTGACGTCTATGTTGCGTTTGTGTTGTGCTTACATTTACGTTTGCGTTTACGTTTTCGTTTGAATTAATAAAGAAGTCTTTCAAAGCAGTATAATTACTTTAATGATTTTACTTAATAGTTTTTTACCCTTTTCTTTGATAAACTGAATCTAGAAACTTGTTCTTAGTTTTCACGTAACCTTTAGTTAGGGTTTATATCTTGATAGAAATTCCTTTTCATATTTGCAGTCTATTGCTTAATGTGAATCTTACTTATCGATTAAATCTAAAATCCAACTTATTTTGAAATAGTGAGCTTCTGTGTTTAATTGGAGAGAAATAATTCACAAATTTTACATAGTGATATCTATTGAGATGAAAGAGAACTCAATTTTGTTATTAACGGTTATACTCCAGTCAAGCAAAGCCGTACTGAAGATGATCTCTACTAGAGAAGGGAGTGACTCTTGAGACACTGACCTGATGTAACAAACCAGGATATCTACTATCATAATTTATAATCAAAGAATAGTTTTGAATTTTGAATTGGATTCAGAAGTTCCATCTTTAAACTATCTTGTTTGAAATAATAAGCTAGTAAATCTAAACTTGTTAAAAGTAAAAGTTGTGATTTTAGATTATTTTATTTTGACAAAATTATAAAGTTTGAAACAAATAGGTAACTGGGGTTTTACCAAAAGCTATAAAGAAATCGTTTTGATATTCGTGATTATACTCAGCCTAGCAAGAGCCGTGCTAAGTGAATCCTGACTAGAATAGAAGGAGGAACTTGAAGTCCCTAATCTGTAATATCAAATATTGATAATTCTTTCCTATGCTATTTTATTATGTTCCAAGGTTTTATTTGGGGAATTCTTTAAAACAGAAATTAGTTTCTTGTAAAGGTAAAGACAGACTTTGACTGTATTTTATTTATTTAAATTATTCAGAAGAGTTTTATTATACCGAGCTTTATTTGAAGTTTAGTTTATTTTCTACTAGGCTTTGTAGAATGTTAGGTTACTATTAGAACTTAGGGGCCTTTCCGTGAAGGCAAGTCCGGGTTAGAAGAGTGTTGGATGATCGCGAGTTAACCCACCTCACTGTTAGTTCATTTAAAAATAAAATAAAATATTTAACTTCAAGGTAGTTCTTGTTCTTATTCCGTAGAATGTTAGGTTACTATTAGAACTTAGGGGCCTTTCCGTGAAGGCAAGTCCGTGTTAGAAGAGTGTTGGATGATCGCGAGTTAACCCACCTCACTGTTAGTTCGTTTAAATATAAAATAAAATATTTAACTTCAAGGTAGTTCTTGTTCTTATTCCGTAGAATGTTAGGTTACTATTAGAACTTAGGGGCCTTTCCGTGAAGGCAAGTCCGTGTTAGAAGAGTGTTGGATGATCGCGAGTTAACCCACCTCACTGATAGTTCGTTTAAATATAAAATAAAATATTTAACTTCAAGGTAGTTCTTGTTCTTATTCCGTAGAATGTTAGGTTACTATTAGAACTTAGGGGCCTTTCCGTGAAGGCAAGTCCGTGTTAGAAGAGTGTTGGATTATCGCGAGCTAACCCACCTCACTGTTAGTTCGATTAAAAATAAAATAAAATATTTAACTTCAAGGTAGTTCTTGTTCTTATTCCGTAGAATGTTAGGTTATTATTAGAACTTAGGGGCCCTTCCGTAAAGGCAAGTCCGGGGTTAGAAGAGTTGATGGAAGATCGCGAGCTACCCTCCTCACTGCTAGTTCTAATAAAAATAGATTAACAATAAAACCATTAGGTAGTTCGAGTAAGAGAATTCGTAGATGTTGTAGGTATTAACGTAAGACTTTCGTTTAGGTTAATTCGAGAAATTTTATGAATACCGTTATAACCGTTATTTCCATCTAATAAATAAATATTTAGGCTAAAATGCTTGATGACCAAATGAGTCTTAAGTCAAGTTTGAATCTTAGACACTTGACTAAGTGGTATTTATAAATATACCTAATCTTTCATTATCTGAGGTTTTAGCCTCTAAGAATTTATAAGTTTGAACGTGTCATGGACCATTGGAGTTTGTGGATCCTCTTTTAAAGCATAAATGAGTCTATAAAGGTCAATAAAGTTCTTTATATGAGTCTCAAAATTAAGACTTTTATATTAAATATAATTTTAAATTCTGAAATACATTTTTATACAAACATTCTGGAATAATAACTTTCCTGTATGAATGTTTCTTTGTCCCTTAACGTCATTATATTTTATAATATTTATTTATGGCGAGGTTCGGAAAGACAGTTGAGGGGAGGTCGGATGAACTGTCCCGCACAATTTTATTGTGCGGCCCTTAAAGTGTCCCAGTACAAGACTATACAGACTGACTAACAAACTTTTGCTAAGTCCTTTGCTTTAATCATGATAATTTATGTTGTTATGTTGTTCTTATGAGGATAACACATCTCTTTTGACTATGTGATGCGTTCATACTAATAAAATTATGTTGGAGTGAACTTTAGGATAAAGTCATTAAATAGATTTGTTTATAGGTATTATATTAGGTAAGTTAGGAAATTTTATAAGTATGGTATAGTGAGGAAGTCTTTGAACTGTAGTTATAGATTAGGATAAAATCTAAAATTAATAACGTCGGGATAAACTAGGTTAATCAAATTATATTTTAAAACTAATCAATAAAGAATTTATATTTTAGTAGTTTAGATATTATTCACTATTCTATAAATAAGTTTAGTTAGGTTTCCATTAGGTATTGTTAGGTCTTGACATAAATAACTTAAAATTACCTGAATTACTACAATTACACAACGTACGGTCCTACCACTAAAAACTAGACGATCACCATGGCCAAAATAATTAAGTATTAAATCAAACAAACCCACAACTAAGATGATGAGCATATCAAAGATACGTTCCTGTAAGAAAGTTGGAAAACGGGAGTTAAGTTTAAGAGCAGTCAGTAGTTATAGTATTTGTTCGGGTTTAGGGTTGCGAGAGTTGAGAGGTTAAGAAGTTAGTAAGTGGGGTAGTGTATGAGAAGAGGGGGGAAGTTACAATATGGTCTAGCCGTGACCAGGATAGTTTATGTCAAAATTAAGTAGTTTCTCAATTTATTAGTAATATGAAATTAATTAGGTTATTTTTTTTAAGCTGTCATAAGTATAAAATAAATATTTTTGTGTATATTGTTAGTTTGTGGGTTGTTGATTTAGTATTTAATTCATGGGGCGGGGTTCCCGCACAATTTGTTGCCGTAAATATAGGAAAGTTCTATGTCAAGTCAAACTATAATTAGTTATTTTATTTACTAATTTTTAAAGGCATCATTTAATTCAATAGTTTTATAAATTATGTAAGTCTTCGTTGTAGGAAAGTAATTTCATTACGTTAGTTGGAAGGTAGTAAGTGTTTGTAAAATTTATTAAAAATAAATAGATAATTGTGTCCTCGTTTAAAAGGTTATCGAACTTAAAGACTATGCGAGAAAATAGGTAGGTTAACTTATATTTCTAGGCAAAGTAACAAAGTAAATAAAGTCACTTTCAGTCGTATGTAGTTGCGATTTTTAAATTATTTAAATGTAGATATCATTTTATTGGCAAATTTTGGAAAAATTAAAATTGATTAAGTGAGGTTCTATTGAGGTTAATTGAATATAATGAATCTAAAAACTTTAGCAGAAATAATTGTTCAAGGTAGTATAAAGAATACCATCATCATTAGGTTCATGTCCATTTAACGCCTTTAAAAAAAAAAAAAAAAACTGAACTAGTCGTTGTAGATACATAAAATAGGTTAGTAGTAAAATAGGATTATTTTAATAGCAGAATTGTATTTTTATGTTTCTTATTTTATTTTGAGCTACTTATCTATGAATTTTGTTGTTATAATATATTAAATTTGTTACATTTACATAGAATAAAACGGGGTTAATTCTAACTAGGTAAATTTCACAGTTTTGCCTTAGGTATTTTATTTAAAATAAGAAGTTAACTTCGAGTAGTTCTACCCAACATTTCTAATAACTGTAAAAATAGGTATTAAAATTCTTTAAACGGGGGTCGGTTAGTAAACAAATTTTAAGCAGGTTAATAGTGGGTTTGCATTGTAAAAGAGGGAATTAAAATTCTTTAAACGGGGGGTCGGTTAGTAAACAAATTTTAAGCAGGTTTATAGTGGGTTTGTATTGTAAACGTGGGAATTAAAATTCTTTAAACGGGGGGTCGGTTGGTTAGTTAATTTTAAGTAAGTAAATAGTGGGTTTGCATTGTAAAAGTGGGAATTAAAATTCTTTAAACGGGGGGTCGGTTAGTTAATTAATTTTAAGCAGGTTAATAGTGGGTTTGCATTGTAAAAGTGGGAATTAAAAATTCTTTGAACGGAGGGTCGATAAATAAATTATTTTGAATTAAACTAAAATAGGTAAATACTTTCATAAATAGAAGATGAATAGATGGGTAGATAGATAGGAAGATAGATAGGTAGATAGACAGGTAGATAGTTAGATAAATTGATAGATAATATTTTTTGGATTTTAAGGGTTAATTTCTTTAAGCGGGATTATTCAAAGATATTAAGTTTTTGAGAAGGTATTACATTAGAAATTAATGGACGTTAAACAAGTCGTTTTAAAAATAGTTTTTGTAAATGGTTAACTTTATCTTTTCATACAAGTAGGTATTTCATTCTTTGAATCGGGGGGTCGTAAATTTTATTATTTTGTAGTTAACTAAAGTATCGTGAAATGTTTTTTTGTTATAGAAGTAGGTATATAATTATTCAAATGGGGAAGTCGTAAAATATATTGTTTTGCTTTAGAATAAATCTTCTTTGATATTATACGTAGGTATGTAGTTATTTTAAAAGGGGGTCGAAGATTGCTTGCATTTAGGTTTTACATCTGTGGTAAACAATTACGTAAGAATGTACCTTTTTAGAGCTTTAAATTGAGATTAAAATAAATCTATTCACATCTTTATTATTAATTATTTTTACTCATAGGCCGACTTAGTAAATAAATAAAAAAAAATAAGTTGCATAGAACAAAATAATGAATTGTTGGAGCAAATGGGTTTGGTTCATTTCTGAGTATTTATTTGTTGGAATCAAATATGGTATAACATAATCTAATTAGGTTTTGAGGGAGAAAATAAAAAAAATAAGGTTTCGCTTAGGATGTTAAAAGTAATATCGGCTTCAGATTCCCTTAGGTTAGTTAGATTGTTAGGTTTCACTTAGGTTAGGTAAGAAAAAAAAACTACTCAGGTTTTACTTTTTATACTACTTGAAATTGCGGATCAAGTGGATGGCCCAACTGATGTTGAGTGGTATCCTCTGTCTATGAACGGGGCATTGCCTCATGGGTCGCGTACACCTGGGACGCGCCCTATGTGGCATTGCACTGCGGCAGCCATCCTAAGACGTAGAGATAGGGGGTCTCATGTGCCTGTAATTTCACCGGCACCTTCCCTCTTTAAACCGGAACACAGCAATGCGAGCACTACTTTTTTTTGTGGCAGAATAGTGTGGTGGTAGTGCTTCCCGAACGAACTCTTTCCTTAGGTTAGGTTAAGATAAAGGGTTTAGACAAGTTAGGCGAGGTATTTAAAAAAAAATTGTTTGATTTAGTTTAGTAAAAAAAAAAAGGGGACTTATCTTAGATTTGTTTATTTATTTCAAAGTTTCAGACTCGTAAATACGCCTAGATTAAATGAGGGTTCTATTGTACGAAATGCGTAATCACAAATTTTTATTCTCGTGTTATATTTATTCTTATAAAAGTTTAGTAACAACATACTAAGATGGTTCATTGCATTAGTGCCTGTAGTAAAAAAAAAAAAAGGAGTAACTTAGGATTAAGGAAATGAATAGGTATAGCAAAACTCTTCTGAAGTAGAATCAAGATAGTCTAGAAACTGATTGAGTTGGGTTATTATATCTAAACAATACCTAGTCATTGGTCAAAGTTTGATTTTATTCTTTTGTTAAGTTTGGGTGATCAAAAAAAAGGATAATATAATATATATATAACAAATTTAGCATTTATTCTTTCTAAGTAAAGGTGTAATTTATTGAAAGGTTTGGTTTCAATATACTCAAACTTTATGTAGATTTTTAAATGGGGTAAACTAGAAAAGGAGTAGCTAAATTTGGATAGGTGAGATTCATAGTAAGCTAATAGTTAAAAATAGTTCATTAAAAGGTAAATTATGTATTTAAATATAAATAATGCTGTTGGAAAGCTAGGGATGAATGAACTACAATGAATAGTATCTAAAAGGAGTCATGTATGATGTTGAATGAACAGGTAATTTAAGTAGATTTTTAAATGGATCCATAAAAAAAAATTGTTGGGGTTTGAGGTTATGGAGGGCCCTAGTGTTTCAACAGTGTTTTCAATGAGTTTTTCATAATAAAAGATTTGAACAAAGGTTGCGTGAAATATAGGGACAAAATGTTTGATTTTAGAGTTTACAATTTAACGTTCTTGATAAGATTTCTGAAGTACAATATTATTTGATTAGAAAGCAGGGTATAAAATCCTGAACAGGTCTAGTCGATGTTTTTATTTTTCAGAAATTGTTGGTAGAAAAGTAGAGTGTCAAAATATAAAATAAAATAAAAAAAGGGTCAATTTGGTGGGTGACATTTGACATTTGTCGGTTTTATCTTCATATTGAGGTGACCTGCTTGGAAATATCGATTAGGGTGAATGAATCGATACGGACTTGGAACATATTATGTAAATTTTAAGGGTTATCGGGCGAATCCCTAACTCATTATTTTCTTTCGTAAATTTAAGGAGCAAAATAAGAGAGTTGTGTAATTTAACAAAAAAAAAAAAATGCATTTATTCAGTTGGACTATCAGAACTGTTATTAGTATTGTCATCTTCATCACTGTTGTCAGCATTTAGAGATATTATTAATTCATTTTCAATAATATTGTTTATTCTAACATCTTGTTCAAAATCTTGTAAAATTATTTTCTTTGTTTTCCCTACGACTTTTCTGACTGACTTCTGCACACACAATTTGTAGCAGAGTTATCATTTTAGCAGTACTGAAGAGTGGTTCAGTATTGTTTGACGCTGCATGACCCTTTATTTGTGCCCAAATAAGCTCGATGGCGTTATACTGACAGTGGTAGGAGGAAATTGAATAACTTTGTGTCCATACTCTAGGGCTAGTTCATCGATTACATAGTGGAGCTTGGACGGCTTAGTTGCTTTTACCAGATTTAACAACTCAACTTTTAATAAAGTTGGACTTGGTCCACACCATTTCTTAACATTCACGAGACGATTTCAATATTTTTGAGTTGGTGGTGTGACAACTTGTGCAGAGTGATACGATGCATTGTCCATTATGATTTATACATCCCACCTAAATTGTACCTAACATCAATGATTTTTCTATTTAGTTTTTTTTTGTATTTTTATAGTTAGTTAAAAGAATAATAAATATAATTATGTTTTATTATAATCACAACGAGGTTATTAATTTATGGTGATATTTCTTCACAAGTAATCGCTGCATTCTATTCTACTTATCAGCTTTCGATTTTTGGAGTAGCATCCCTAGTGTTTGTAAAGAAAAAGGGTTAAATGACGCAACATTGTGAAGGCGTTCAGTTCTTGGGATCAGAAATTGTTTATTACGTTTAGAATGGTTTATTAGTGAAAGAAAATCGTAAAATTACTCGTATCGGTCATTGTTACAATAAATATAGTAATTGAAAAAAAAAGTTAAGCATTGTGCAGTTCTTATTTTATGCCCGCCGTTACAGGGCTACGTTGTTGAATTTTGATGAATTGTCAAGTGTTACCTATTGGAATGGCCTGACATTAGTATATTATTATGATATATATATTTAAGTATGATTATTGTGTTTTGAAAACAATATAATAGAATAAAATTTAAGTGACAATATTAGGAAATTAAAAAAAAAATACTTCGAGGTAGTTCGTTTTTGTTTCGTAGAAAATAGGATATTTTTAGAATTAGGGGCCTTTCCGTGAAGGCAAGTCCGCGGTTAGAAGAGTGAAGGATGATCGCGAGTTAGCCCTCCTCACTGTTAGTTCTATTAAAAAACAAAAATAAATTATTTAACTTCAAGGTAGTTCGTTTTCGTTTCGTAGAAAATAGGATATTTTTAGAATTAGGGGCCTTTCCGTGAAGGCAAGTCCGCGGTTAGTAGAGTGAAGGATGATCGCGAGTTAACCCTCCTCACTGTTAGTTCTATTAAAAAACAAAAATAAATTATTTAACTTCAAGGTAGTTCGTTTTCGTTTCGTAGAAAATAGGATATTTTTAGAATTAGGGGCCTTTCCGTGAAGGCAAGTCCGCGGTTAGTAGAGTGAAGGATGATCGCGAGTTAGCCCTCCTCACTGTTTAGTTCGATTAAAATAAAAAAATATAACTTAAATTATATTCATATTTTTCATGCAGTAAATAAACATGAAGATTCAAAGAATAAAAAAAAAAAATATGTAAATGAATTTGAAGTCATGCTATGATTTGTTACAGACATTAGTTATCTAGGATATTTAAGGAATAAAAATGTTAGCGAATAATAGTTTGAATGATCATAATCTGGTTTAACAAGCTTTCATCAGTTGATTTATTATTTATTAGCTTAAATTTAACGAATTTATTTTGTTATTTTACAAAAGTTTCTTACCTAAACTGACCTGTTGGGCTAATTTAGTAGCGTGAATCCACAGCGAAACTTTTAAGTGAGGAGTATTGTGAGATGATGAATGAAAAAAAAAAAAAAAAAAAAAAAAAAAATTAAGGTCTTAGTTAATTCCACAGTTCCTAGGTTAGAAACGGTTGCTGGTGCTTAATTTTAGATATGACATTTACTACACAAAGGACGGTTGGTAAAGGAAGGGATTTGGTGTTAGGTTTAAGTCTTTAGACAAAATATTCCTGTCACGAGTTGCCTTCATTAAAAGTTCTACTTACGTGGTTAGGTTCGAACTGGGCACTCCTACATGCGCCGAATTGAAAATGGCTCATTATGGGACTTTAGCTTCAGGAGAATAACATGATTATTTCGCCCCGTTACACTTGCCATTATTGGGTGATCTGGAAAAAGTAGGGGGGAGGTAGTACTTTCACTTCAAACAAGGGTTTGATCGGGAAGGGCTACTTGATATCACTCGGGTATAGCAGAATTCACAGCCCTGCTTCTTCTGCTGAACCTAGATTAAACAGATGGTTTCTGTGGTTGGGTGTTTTGGTTATGTTATCATAATTTTCGTCTGATGCTCGAGTTCTTAATGGACTGTTTTCAGATTGGGTTTAAAAACACTTTACACTTTATACACACCCACCCGAACACACACGAGATTAAATATATATTTGATTTTAAGCACTATCAAATTGTAGTTTACTTGTAATTTGGAAAGTATGAAGAGAATAATGAAGTTCAATTGTGTTTGTGAGTAAAATTGGATTATGCCAAATTTCCTATAGTAAATTCTGGGAAAATTAACTGCGAAAATTTGCAGGGGGTCGAGCTGTAACTAATCATACGTGCTGACTGATGATTCGTTTACTTCACAAACATATTTAAGGTTAAAAATGTTGCACAGTTCAAGAAATCTAGCAAGTAAAACATGCTAGGAATAACAAAATAAATAAACAACTTGAAATTATTCAGTATTTAAAAATTATATACATAATGTAACTGTTAAGAATCGCTCCGTCGTCGAGATCTACCCACTTCGTTCCGTTTCGCGGAAACACATAATATTTTAATCGTTTTAAAGTGCTTGAAGTTAGGAGAATTTGGAATGTCTGTAAGAAACACATAAAACAATAGAAATTGAGTGGAGTGAATGACCTTTGCTGTTGGAATCGTATGACGCCGATAAAGACGCCGTTAGCGATGCCGGCCAATAGCAACGCCGATAGGTACGCCGATAATGACGCCGATAATGACGCCGATAATGACGCCGATAAAGACGCCGTTAGCGATACCGGCCAATAGCAACGCCGATAGGTACGCCGATAATGACGCCGATAATGACGCCGATAATGACGCCGATAATGACGCCGATATTGACGCCGTTAGGAGGTTTTGTATAAATTGAGAACATTTAACGTGAAAAAGGCAGTTTATTTCGAGAAGCCAGAGGACACAGTCGGAGCTTGGAGAATCATTGGTGAGTCAATTGTTTTTATAACTTTTGTAATGTTGTGTCTTATTGATTAAATTGATGGCTTGTGTGTACTTTACAGATAAAATAAATTAAATTAAAGTAATTAAAATACTTTATGTTTACGTTGCGTTTATGTTGCGTTTGTGTTTACATTTATGCTTACGTTTGTGTTTATGTTACGCTTGATTGCGTTGACGCTTATGTTGCGTTTGTGTAATGTTTACATTTACGTTTGCGTTTACGTTCATTGTTTCGTCTACGTTTATGTTGCGTTATGTTTGCATTGACGCTTACGTTTGCGTTTACGTTTCGCTTGATTGCGTTGACGTTTATGTTGCGTTTGTGTTATGTTTACATTTACGTTTGCGTTTACGTTCATTGTTTCGTCTACGTTTATGTTGCGTTATGTTTGCATTGGCGCTTACGTTTGCGTTAACGTTACGCTTGATTGCGTTGACGTCTATGTTGCGTTTGTGTTGTGCTTACATTTACGTTTGCGTTTACGTTTTCGTTTGAATTAATAAAGAAGTCTTTCAAAGCAGTATAATTACTTTAATGATTTTACTTAATAGTTTTTTACCCTTTTCTTTGATAAACTGAATCTAGAAACTTGTTCTTAGTTTTCACGTAACCTTTAGTTAGGGTTTATATCTTGATAGAAATTCCTTTTCATATTTGCAGTCTATTGCTTAATGTGAATCTTACTTATCGATTAAATCTAAAATCCAACTTATTTTGAAATAGTGAGCTTCTGTGTTTAATTGGAGAGAAATAATTCACAAATTTTACATAGTGATATCTATTGAGATGAAAGAGAACTCAATTTTGTTATTAACGGTTATACTCCAGTCAAGCAAAGCCGTACTGAAGATGATCTCTACTAGAGAAGGGAGTGACTCTTGAGACACTGACCTGATGTAACAAACCAGGATATCTACTATCATAATTTATAATCAAAGAATAGTTTTGAATTTTGAATTGGATTCAGAAGTTCCATCTTTAAACTATCTTGTTTGAAATAATAAGCTAGTAAATCTAAACTTGTTAAAAGTAAAAGTTGTGATTTTAGATTATTTTATTTTGACAAAATTATAAAGTTTGAAACAAATAGGTAACTGGGGTTTTACCAAAAGCTATAAAGAAATCGTTTTGATATTCGTGATTATACTCAGCCTAGCAAGAGCCGTGCTAAGTGAATCCTGACTAGAATAGAAGGAGGAACTTGAAGTCCCTAATCTGTAATATCAAATATTGATAATTCTTTCCTATGCTATTTTATTATGTTCCAAGGTTTTATTTGGGGAATTCTTTAAAACAGAAATTAGTTTCTTGTAAAGGTAAAGACAGACTTTGACTGTATTTTATTTATTTAAATTATTCAGAAGAGTTTTATTATACCGAGCTTTATTTGAAGTTTAGTTTATTTTCTACTAGGCTTTGTAGAATGTTAGGTTACTATTAGAACTTAGGGGCCTTTCCGTGAAGGCAAGTCCGGGTTAGAAGAGTGTTGGATGATCGCGAGTTAACCCACCTCACTGTTAGTTCATTTAAAAATAAAATAAAATATTTAACTTCAAGGTAGTTCTTGTTCTTATTCCGTAGAATGTTAGGTTACTATTAGAACTTAGGGGCCTTTCCGTGAAGGCAAGTCCGTGTTAGAAGAGTGTTGGATGATCGCGAGTTAACCCACCTCACTGTTAGTTCGTTTAAATATAAAATAAAATATTTAACTTCAAGGTAGTTCTTGTTCTTATTCCGTAGAATGTTAGGTTACTATTAGAACTTAGGGGCCTTTCCGTGAAGGCAAGTCCGTGTTAGAAGAGTGTTGGATGATCGCGAGTTAACCCACCTCACTGATAGTTCGTTTAAATATAAAATAAAATATTTAACTTCAAGGTAGTTCTTGTTCTTATTCCGTAGAATGTTAGGTTACTATTAGAACTTAGGGGCCTTTCCGTGAAGGCAAGTCCGTGTTAGAAGAGTGTTGGATTATCGCGAGCTAACCCACCTCACTGTTAGTTCGATTAAAAATAAAATAAAATATTTAACTTCAAGGTAGTTCTTGTTCTTATTCCGTAGAATGTTAGGTTATTATTAGAACTTAGGGGCCCTTCCGTAAAGGCAAGTCCGGGGTTAGAAGAGTTGATGGAAGATCGCGAGCTACCCTCCTCACTGCTAGTTCTAATAAAAATAGATTAACAATAAAACCATTAGGTAGTTCGAGTAAGAGAATTCGTAGATGTTGTAGGTATTAACGTAAGACTTTCGTTTAGGTTAATTCGAGAAATTTTATGAATACCGTTATAACCGTTATTTCCATCTAATAAATAAATATTTAGGCTAAAATGCTTGATGACCAAATGAGTCTTAAGTCAAGTTTGAATCTTAGACACTTGACTAAGTGGTATTTATAAATATACCTAATCTTTCATTATCTGAGGTTTTAGCCTCTAAGAATTTATAAGTTTGAACGTGTCATGGACCATTGGAGTTTGTGGATCCTCTTTTAAAGCATAAATGAGTCTATAAAGGTCAATAAAGTTCTTTATATGAGTCTCAAAATTAAGACTTTTATATTAAATATAATTTTAAATTCTGAAATACATTTTTATACAAACATTCTGGAATAATAACTTTCCTGTATGAATGTTTCTTTGTCCCTTAACGTCATTATATTTTATAATATTTATTTATGGCGAGGTTCGGAAAGACAGTTGAGGGGAGGTCGGATGAACTGTCCCGCACAATTTTATTGTGCGGCCCTTAAAGTGTCCCAGTACAAGACTATACAGACTGACTAACAAACTTTTGCTAAGTCCTTTGCTTTAATCATGATAATTTATGTTGTTATGTTGTTCTTATGAGGATAACACATCTCTTTTGACTATGTGATGCGTTCATACTAATAAAATTATGTTGGAGTGAACTTTAGGATAAAGTCATTAAATAGATTTGTTTATAGGTATTATATTAGGTAAGTTAGGAAATTTTATAAGTATGGTATAGTGAGGAAGTCTTTGAACTGTAGTTATAGATTAGGATAAAATCTAAAATTAATAACGTCGGGATAAACTAGGTTAATCAAATTATATTTTAAAACTAATCAATAAAGAATTTATATTTTAGTAGTTTAGATATTATTCACTATTCTATAAATAAGTTTAGTTAGGTTTCCATTAGGTATTGTTAGGTCTTGACATAAATAACTTAAAATTACCTGAATTACTACAATTACACAACGTACGGTCCTACCACTAAAAACTAGACGATCACCATGGCCAAAATAATTAAGTATTAAATCAAACAAACCCACAACTAAGATGATGAGCATATCAAAGATACGTTCCTGTAAGAAAGTTGGAAAACGGGAGTTAAGTTTAAGAGCAGTCAGTAGTTATAGTATTTGTTCGGGTTTAGGGTTGCGAGAGTTGAGAGGTTAAGAAGTTAGTAAGTGGGGTAGTGTATGAGAAGAGGGGGGAAGTTACATAGGGACTTAGACATACTTCAAGTTACAAAATGATGAGCGCAATTACCACATCATTAAAAACAAAGGCTACATACTTTGCTCACTCAGAAACAAATGATTATAATTACAATTATCTATGCTGAATGGATGGAGTGGATTGACCAATGAATGCAACCTTCATCATCACACGAGCGAGCTATGTCTATAGGGAACTGGCTGAGCTTCATTACAGCACGCGCCCTACAAACATGCAGTGCAGGAACACACAATTGTATTTAAACTGTTACTGAGGTTATCTCATACTTGTCAATTTTGCCACTTTTGGTATTTTACTAACTTCAATAGTTTTTAATTGTAATTAAATTGCATTATAATTGTAACCATTTAGAATCTATCGTAAAATCTTTCTTCGTAAAAATTCGTAAAATCATAAATTTAGCAGACTTTCATTCTTAATGACAATTGTGATTGCATAGTATTAGAAAGGTTTTTCTTTAAAAAATAGTAGTATTGGGCCCCAGAATAGTTTATCCCTAGCCGCCAACTTCCATCAATATCTAACTCAGTAAAGTTCATGTAAGTTAGAAAGAGCCAGAATTGCGCTAGCGCAACGAAAAATCAAATTATTAGAACTGCTTATTAGAAGAAAATTAGGTACCTATAAAAAAAAAAGTGCCTTTGCTGTTTTAAAAAATAGTTATTACCTAGTTATTGTAATAACATTTTGTTTGAAATATCGTAGGGTTTCTGAGATCTCTTTCTAATCGTAGATTGCATCCTCAACAAAACTTATTAATAACGCGAGGGAAATCGCGGTCTACAGTTTTTTTTTTAATACTTTTTGCTACGGAACTAGCATCTGCTTGGCCCACCTGATGATAAGCGGTACCCTCTGCCTATGAACAGTGCATCATCACATAGGTCACGTCCATCTAGGACGCGCCCTATGTGGCATTACACTGCGCCCGCCACCCTGAGATATAAAGATGAAAAGTCTCATGTGCCTGTAATTTCACCGGCAACCATACCCTTCAAACCGGAACACAGCAATGCGTACACTACTGCTTTGCGGCAGAAATGGGTATGGTGGTAGTACCACAGAATAAATAATAGTACAAGTAGTAGTACTTCCCCGGACGAACTCTTTCACAAAAAAGCTCTACTACTATTACAGCTACGGTAATATTATAATTTCTCAACAATTGTACAAGACCATAATAAATAAAATCCGCAATGAGATTATCCGACACAGAACTAAAGTCATTGACATAGCCCACCGGATTAGCAAGCTGAAGTGGCAATGGGCTGTTTATGTGCCGAAGAACGGATAACCGTTGGGGTAAGCGAGTTCTTGAGCGGAGACCGCGTCTTGGCAAACATAGCGTGGGGCACGCTCTGGCTAGATGATGATCTAGGAAAGGCGGCGGGCAGCAAGTGGATGAGAACAGCCGAACACCGGGCTTGACGCGTATTGGGAGAGGCCTATGTGCAGCAGTGGACTAGTGTGGGCTGATGATGATAAGAATAAATTAATAAACACGCAGAACCTGCGACACAAGGTTTTTGAGCCTTTTAAACCTTAGTGTAGGTTCTGCACATCATAAAACGTACTTTCATAATTAACTGAATTTCAATTAGACTAGATTATAAGATTATATCTAGATTATAGATATATTTAAATGTGGTAAACTAACCTATTTATGTTTTCTTTTTGTTATTGTTGTCTCTTTTATTTTGTACAATTGTATGTATGTCCTATTTTTTAAAATAAATATTACGTTATGCTTTGTTAATTGTACCTAAATTATACTAATATAAATAGAACTATTTTGATACATAGTTGTGTCTGCTAAGATGCAGCACATACGCTTAGTTATAGTGCGCGTCATGTAAAAAGAACGCTGGCGGTCAAGCTTCTACAGGCGTTCCAGAGTTCTTTTTATAATTTTACTTACTATAATTGTACATTATTTGTAGTAAACTAGGTAGGCACTCATTCAATGCATAGGTATGCATCTCTTAAATAAGTAGAAAAGTAAGTAATCTCTTAAAAATAACGCTGGAACGCCTGAAGAAGCTTGACCGCCAGCGTTCTTTTTACATGACGCGCATTATACTCGTAGCTATTCGCATACCAATCTAACGAGCACTGCAATCGATGAGCTCTGAACACTTCATTACTATCCGTAATTACTTTTAGAAATTATGTTATTAAGTTTAATTAAGGCTCGTGATCTATGCAGCGTTATAATAAGCTACAGCGTCATCATTATTAATGGGCAGGCCTTAATAGTGGCTCATTCAAAGTTGCAATACTTTATTACGCAGTTACCATAGACAATTATTTATTTATTTATTCAACTAGAAAGATACAGGCCAATTAAACTAAGTAAATTGTTTTCCATTTGTATAAATATACCAACTTGTTGTACGTACTATTGTTTACATTCATTTGGTAAACATATTATTCTACCAAATAAGATTTTATGGAGAAAGCACGCAAGACAAAAATAAACTCAACATAACTTCCAAGTGCGCGTAGAATGTCCTATTATAGGTTTTTTTTAAAATATAATTCGCCTGAATAATTTGTTATTTTATTTTTGTAACAAAGTTTAACAATATAAAAACTTTGAGGAATAACTCTGCCCGTAAATTTGAACATCTGTATTTAAATCAATCCAATATGAAACAGGGTGATGTTACAAACTTGTACTGATAGCAGAATCATTCTGTTTATACGACATATGGTACCTAGCTCACCTGGAAACAAGGATATCTTTATACCTGTCTAGGTATTTGGATATTTGTAAAGAGAGCATCGAGTTGAAACATGAATATAAAAATAAAACGGGTTGAATATTATTGGATTGAAACAAGAACCATTCGAATGCACAGACAACAAATAAATAAATGTTCAAACGCCAGTATGATTACCTCAAACAGCTTATTGTTTCAGTGTAAAATGATGTAAAGAGCCGTAATGTCTGTAAGAAATTGTTTGCGCGGGCGCCCGTAACAGATTCGATTTGTCCATTGTCCGGTAGCGCTAACGATTCGGCACGGGAAGGTTCGACTCCACCGCACTGTTAACCACTGGTTAACATAACTGAAATTACGGGATTTTGCATGAACGACGGGTCGGCATTCGATTAGAGCCGCACGAATTTGGGATTGCTGAGGGTTGGATCTGGTAGAGGCACAGTAGAGGTTAGTTTTTTCTACCCCATGGTTCTACCTTTCTCTAAACTAGGAGACGTGTAGCTTCTTTTTTTAAGTGTTTTTACATACCTACGTGTAAAAACATTTTTCAGTCGTTTCGTTTCGTTTCGTTAAAGTAAATAGTTTTTTTCATTTTTCAGTAAAAGCAGCATTTAATGAACTTTTATCAACCCAGATTTGAGTTCGTTAGGTTCGAAATGAGTGCCAGAACCGACACAGAGCATCCCAAACTCTACATGGTCATGTGCCTGACACCCCTAGAATTATAAATAGTGCAGCAGGCAGAAGGTTGGGGGCGACTGAGAGACCTTCTGGCAGAACATACTTTTTACTAGAAACGTGATATTTACCATGATTTTTGAGTTTTGATTGTTCCTTCTGGCAGAAGCCCACCCGGAGTCTAACACGGGGCAACCTCAGACTACGTAAATTAAAATAATATATTATCTATATATTTATATTATCTCTTAGTACCGGGTATCGCTCCCTCCTTCTAAACCTCCCAAATGGTGTTGCTCCAATCTAATGCATCTCCGATTTCAGAACAAAAATTCGCGAGTCGTCGATTTCGTAACTAGCCCGGTAGAGACGACCACAAGACCGTTCATTGAAGCATTCTATATGAAGCCTTATGTCCAGCAGTGGACTTATACAGAATTATGGTGATAGGTATTCAAAACTACAGGTCTAGCGCTTAACTGAGTCAGTCTCTGAGGTATGGGAGCGGTACGGGAGGGGGTTTCCGTTACGTCAAAATGAAGCGTGGCTTCATGTCATCTGATAATTTGAGAGACGAAAACACCCCTCCCGTACAGGTCCCATACCATAGGGACTGACTTAGCAAGCGCTAGACCTGTTTTTTTAAATACTACTTGGAATTATTCAACCTGATGCCCACCCTCTGCCTATGAACAGTACAAAATGCATGTGGCATTGTACCGCGCCCGCCACCCTGAGACATAAATATAAAAAGTCTCATGTGCCTGTAATTTCACCGGCAACCTTACCCTTCAAACCGGAACACAGCAATGCGAGCACTACTGCTTTGCGGCAGTATGGTGGTAGTACTTCCCCGGACGAACTCTTTCACAAACAAGCTCTACTACTACTATGTTAACAAATCGGTAGAACCAGCCTTTGAGATGGGTACAATCTATCAGTGCGGTAGATTCAATTAGCGCTGGAACAATAGGACGGCCGGACGGTGCTTCGCTCCGGCTACTATGCTCACCTTATACCTAGCTATTGTTCAGTGACCGTGAACCTTAACCTTCATCTTATGATATAGGTATGCCTTACCCTGCTACTGATAAACAAGGATCATCCTTGGAACAGTTACACCGTGTTTTGTCTCTTTCGATCGAAATTGAAAGTGTCTGCAAATGCAAAAGACAAAACACATTTTAATTAAATGAACTTAAACACGGCCAGTCTACTATTAAGTATCTATAGTTCCTATTAGTTCCGTAGTCCACCTTGCGTCTCCATCATCAGATCAGCTCGCATTCACCATAATATTGTATTGTCTTCGGAACTTGACAAGTATGCAATATTTCAGCTCAATCGGTCGAGGTTAACTGGTTTAAAATTCAATTTCAAGATTTGACCCACACTAAAGTGTTACAAGAACCATTTGGCACGTCTTGTGGCCGCCGTTGTGGCGCTGTTTGATACTATATTACAACATGGCAGTGTTAGTTCAGGGCTTCGGTAATTTATCGAAGGTTCAGGGGGTTTAGTACGAGTTTAATTTAGTTTGATTATTATCAACTCGGCTACAGAACGGGACTATAAATAAGTTGTTTTTTTTATTGGTGAAATCCATAATGGATTGCCTTCTGTCACGGCGCGGGTGGCAGGAGGGTTATGCCGGACTCTTACCGGCTAAAAAACAACGTCAACAGGAGCAGTAAGCTCCTACTGACGTTTCATTGACGGTTTAGAGGTCCTTCCTCATAACTAGGCTTCTAAAAAGGCCTTTATTACATCCCTAGATACATAATAAGTCAGATGAATAACTTTTCATCGGCGCGTTACCATAATCAAATTTGAGCTGTACCCAGACATCTTCATGAGTGCAGTGATTAAGTATTGCATATGTGATTAATAGCATGCTAATAAGAACAAAATGCGATTATTATTGGAGCTACAACTACAAGGTTGATTGATTGTCTGTTATCTGAAGCAGGTCTTAAAAATTACAATTAAGTCGGTACTATTAAGGATAAAAAAAGTACCTACTCTTAAAACAAGATGGATCTAGGTAGAGTCTAGACTACTATCTTTACACGTTTCATGCTTTACATTTTGTTGCAGATAGCGGATCGTTTGATAAATAGACACAATTCTGCTGAAAAATTATTCCTTTCACCACACTGGTCCTTTCTCTAGAGGTTACTAGACTTTTTTCCAGCTATACTTCAAGCTTGTCACTGACCTAACGCAGGGTGACCAAGAAAGAACCGGTGACACAAAGTACTTGTACCTAGTCATCATTTTCAGCCGTTAGACGTCCACTGTTGAATGAGGTCTTCTGCATAGACCGCAATTTGCCATAATCAAGGCTTAGCACGCGGATTGGTTGAGTCCTCAGTTGGATACTGCTGCCGTCCCCTGGTCTGAACCCCGAGTCGACCGGTTAGTCATCCACGGGAAGGGACGGAGTGGTCTATTCTTAGGTCGGACTCACTATGGCTAGTGGTAGTAGTAGGAACTTAGTGATTTATTAACTTGTTAGTTAGTTTAGTATATATTATGTTAGTATGTTAGTGCGCGACAAATCTTCCAAGCTGAATTAGAACCACTTCTTGAGATCCGATTGCGCTGAATTTTTGCATATCTGTCAAGTTCCGATGACAATGTAATTTTATGGTGACAGCGAGCTGATCTGATGATGGAGACGGAAGGTGGACAACAGAACTCCTCGAGGGATAAGTAGTCTAGCCGTGTTTAGGCTCATTTTGATCAGCACACGGTTCCAATAACAAATTTTTAAAAAGATTTTATAATGAAAAAAAATCTCCATTCATTCGCAGAAAAAATATATGATCACACAACATTCACAAAGTTCCCGCTTTCCAGTTGACATTCATTAATGCCTTCGCCAGACTTCAAAAGGTAGATAAACAGTGAATAATCCGACAGGAACATTAACTTGTGTGTCGCTATCTCAGGCCTCAGCCACTCGAAGTCACAGGCAAATAATAATTAGTTGGTTTACTCTCGACACGTAGCAGATTTAACAATAGATTATCAACGAGTTTCTGATGTGTAACATCTTTCCTCTCGCTTTCCTGCAATCTGTGGGAGAGATTTCGTGAAAAGGGACGGAAGCGTGTAACAGGAAACGCGCATTTTCCCGAGAAGTTGTTACTATCAGCCATGTTGCTTATTACCAAGAAGGTGAGATTTCAGATGTTACACATCATATGCGACTACTGTAAGGCTAGCTAGTTTATTAATATAAACAAATTTTAATTTTAAGAAATTATTATCGTAACCTTCTAACTATAAAACTCGGATTGTTCTTAGAATAATTACGTAGTGTTTTGTCTTTTTCTTTGACAACCAGTTTCAAATTTGGTTGAAAGAAATAGATAATGGATAGCAAGCGTGGCAACCATAATATATTTATTGAATTTATTGATAGTTAAATTTGACAGATCGCATGAACCTCGAAAACGTAGATTGAAGGCGATTGTTAAATTCACTCAGATTTTATCAATGACCTAAACATATACAAAAAACAGCGCAAATAACGTCTAGAACTAAATAAGAACAAAACTACGTTCAATGGGGGGAAAAGCAAAAGCTACGGTGGGCTACGTGGGGGGAGGAAGGGCCACAAACAAGACAAATTGAATCCACGTGGTTTATGGATGCTCCGGGCCTTGTTTCGCGAAATATTTTTATATCATGCACGCCCTGTGTGAGCCATCATGCTATGTATACATGATGTATATATGAGCGACAGAAAGCTCTGATGCACACACATCATCATCAACATTGTCTTGCCCTTTTCCCAGTTTATTTGGGGTCGGCGCAGTACCTACGTATTTTTCTTCCACTCTCCCATGTCAGCCTCATCATTCAATCCCTTCTCATTCATAGTTTCTGATGCACACGCATATTCTGCGAAATGTACTTAGTTGTGAAGTGTAGTGATTTTATAAGTGATGCAGGTGTTCCTTTCTTGATCTATGTCAGCTTCGGTAGCTTCACCAACGTTTCAATTAACCCACGATTAAGAAATTAAACGTAATGAGTGGTCAACTCAAAGTGCTGATTATGGCACTCGATTTACGATGCCAGCGAGTGCCGTAATTGGCAGTATTTAGATCGGACGCGACACACGACCGAGCCTTGATAAATGTCATTCCAGGCGCTGATAGTGATATTTTTAGGGTTTCATTATCGAAAAGTTTAAAAAGAAACCCTTAATGATGAGGATTCAGTGTCCGTATGTCTGTTTACCTACAGTAAGCGGTTCTCAGCAAATATCAAAGCTACACTAGAACACAAGCTAACAATTTTTGTAAGTATTAAACTTATGGTTCAAACTTGTCCTTTAAAATGTTAAAGCCGTGTGTTTGACTCATTTTGATCAGCACACGGTTCCGATGACAAATTTTATAGAATCTTGTAGTGAAAAATATATTTTTCAACAAAACCTTAATTTTGATGGTTCACTGAAAATAGACAGGGTTTTTAAATTTGTATAAACTTAACTTGTTCAAAACGCATGCAGTTAAAATTCGCGGAGTACCTAGTCTAAGCAAGTTTAATTTTTAAGTGACACCACAGAATAAATGTGACACTTAAATAGTCGTGCACCCACACACGAGTTGTAGTAAGTATACATCAATTGATAGTTCACGTATTTTTTTTTTACTTATCCGGATCAGACATAGACTAAATTATAGGCATACGGGATCATCCAGTACAATGGAGCATCACTACCGGATTCCCTCAGTAACTACTCACAATAATTACCTGCATGCACTGATGGGATAGGTACCGTTAAAGTATACCTAGTTACCTAGGGTGCGCAGACCGACCGAATGCATCCGATTGATCCGATCCAATCAACCAAATTAGCTGTCAATTCGTATTTAAATTGAGAACAGAAATAAAACATGGTCTCAGGTTACCATAAATGGGCATTCGCCAAAAACACTTGCAAAAACTTGCTGCTTGTCTGAATGGGTATGCGCCTCGCCGACAATGCCTTATGAGACGACAGCGCGCTCGCGTCGCCAACAAAGAATGATACAAGAAATAATTACGCCCATTGATCGTAGCTCATTAAAATCGACCAATAGGCGTGCTGCTGCGGTGGAACTTCGGAATACAAAAGGAATACGTAGCAGGCAAGGGCAATTTGCCGCGGCGCCGCTGCCTGCCCTTTCTTATTGAAATAATTCGGGCTGGCTACCGCTGTATTCAATTAGAGACAAGCCGTTATTCTCGGTAAATTATCAATTAAATGGAGTCTCTACACAGGAGGTCGTATCGCTTGTTACTTGGTAAGTGAAAACAAAGTATCTATGAACTCAAACTTATCTCGAATTCCGTTTTAATGAGGAGAGGTAGGTTTGCACTTATAATGACACAACACAGGGAATCCTAGTGTGGGGGTTAGTAATTAACCTAACCTACTTACTATGTATAAACATGTACTTATGTTTTTTAAATTAAAATATTGTTAAGGAAAACTTTTACATAATTAAGTAGGGGTATTTAGTTTCAGTGTTTTTGTATACAAATAAAAGTTTTTTTTGTATGACTATAAGTTGATTGCGCGTTTGAAGCTCGTGTGAGTCATGCACGGTAAAGGGTGAATTACGCTAGGCCGAGATGTGGCACGTACGAGGCGCGGACGAGGCACGAATGTGTGAGCTAAACTCACACAAAAAGAGAAAGAATATGGTACATTGCCCTATAGCAAACTGAAGCCAGTTTTCTACGCGTGTGTGAATATTAAACAGGTAGCTCACAAACATATCATACACTAACACACCGACACAGACTAAGCCACATTGGACGCATTGGCTGTGTGAGTGCATGTACTACTGTTATTTTGTGAATATGAGCACAGTTTTCGGCTTCACTTGTTTCGTGCGCTGTCGTGTTCTGTCTGACCTTTATATATTTGTCTGAAAACTGAGGCCTCGTCTAACAGTGGACGTATTACAGGCAGATCAGATTCAAGAAAAAACCAGTGGGACAATGAAAAATAACTCATTATTTAGGTACTTACATCTTAAGGTGAGTCTAGTTTGTTTTTTTTAACTTCGTAGGGTGGATCAAGCTGCTGACCCACCTGATGTTAAGCAGTAACCTCTGTCTTAAACAATGCATTACCTACTAGGTCACGTCCATCTAAGACGCATCCAATGCGGCATTGCACTGCGCCCGCCACCCTGAGGCATAAAGATGAAAAGGCTCTTGTGCCTGTAATTTCACCCGTCACCGGCACCCGGCACTCCTCTCAGCTTTCAGATTTTCTTTATTTTTAATAGCAGCCGAGCTTCGATTGTGTGATTGACACAGATTAGCTAAAATAGGGAAACGTATCATTTTTGAATTTTTGAAATTAGAATCCGCTCGTTCCGCTGAGGAATTACAAACTATTAAATATTCTGTGACTGACACAGATTAGCTAAAATAGGGAAACGAGTTTTTTTGTGGAAAATCTATTTTTCCCTGAGATAATTAGATGCTAGATCGATTTTTTGCCCCCAAAACCCCCATATAGCAAATTTCATCGAAATCGTTTGAGTCGTTTTCGAGAATGTAATAACAAATATATACCTTGCTTGGCCTTTGTCGCCAGATTCTTTGTTTGACGGATCCCGTTTTAAACAAGGATAACAACCAATCAACTTTGTTAAATCGAGTTTCAATAGTATGAAAGGCTCCATACAGGCCTTTTATTAGTATTCAAATTATAAGTACACCATACTCCATATCTCACCGTATTGCCATATTTTACGGCACACAGCGTTTTGGGCAGCAATAATTATCGCCGTTTACAAGGCACATAAAATACTAATTAGGAACACTCAGGAATAACAGTTACATACATAAAAGTACAATGATTATAAATCGTATAGCTGCGTTTAAGTTTACGGCTTGGGAGCTGATATTAAATCAATATTGCAATTTTATGATGTTGAAAATTTTAAAGCAACTTCGGATTTCATCTACAAACCAAATGATCCAATTTGAGTGTATCTTGTGTGCTCTGGGCTCTGATATACCCCTCCGTCTCCTCCCATGGATGCAGTAAAAGCCATACTTAGGGATTACACCAGGGGATAGGCAGCAGCATCTACCTGCGAAACTGCGATAGCCAACCCGTCCGCCAAGCGTGGTGATGTGGTGATTATGGCAAATGAGGAGGTCTAATCAAGCGGTGGACGGCTACAGGCTGATAATGGTGAGTGGCCATAACCCATAATAATACCCAACAGACGCATAGATATTTATGTGATTATAGAAGTGCAATTCTCACGTGGATGGAATGGCCAAACTACTGAGCAAAAAGTTAGGTAAAAAGGGTATGTCTACACTTATCTATACCTGTATATAAGGGTTTTACCTGACTGATTGACTGACAGACTGACTTATAGATTCATCATCGCCGAGCGGAACTGGACCTAAAAAGCTGAAGTTTCAATGATAGATTCCTTTTATAGGAAAACCACCCACTAAGAAGGGCTATGGAAGATTCTAGGTATGGTCTATAGGTACTTCTGAAATGTTGTGGAATATTTTGGATCACTGTGGTTACTAGTATAGTATTATTTTATCTGTGCCGTGGTTTTCCCAGACTTTCCTTGAGCTTTCGTTGGCCAGGGCAAGATTACCATAGGGAGTAAGTAGTACAATAATTCAGTAAACTATCACTGCTATAGCTTTTTATGATAAAGTGTTATTTTTTATTGTTATGTTTACAATCATCAATATTTTTTAATATATGACTATCAACGCCTAGCCTAAACCATAAGTCTTAGAGACCTGAAATTTGGGTACATTCCTTTTGTGATCTAGGAGTGCACTTAGAAAGGAATTTCCGAAATTCACTCCCTGAGGGAGTACAGCGGGGTGTTGAAGTTTGTATGGAAAAAAAACACGCGGACGAAGTCACGGGCATTCCACTAGTAAAGTATGATTCTATTCTAAGTGTTATATTCTAAACGAAGAAAAATACGATACGGCAGTTGTAGACTATCAAGTATTTTGAAAAGTACACCTGAGGCAAAATATGTGTTCATTTGGCGTTTTAGATTCAAAAATTCTATGTGAGTTTGGGATTTTAATTTAACCAAACTCCAAAATAAAACGCACGGACTAAGTATGTATAGTTAGTTTCTCGTACAAGAGATTGCCGACCAGTTTTTGCGTGGTCCGTATCAATGGAAGGCTGAATGGCATCGGCAAAGGGCCACAAAAAGTGATGCGCCGCGTGTCGCCATTAGTATGTGTGGTGGCATCCGATTGTGAGCATTAATTTATCGATAATGCTGCATCGAATGATGCACGAACCGCCACTCGCAGCGAGCATGCGAGAGACACGCGCGAACTTCCTGTTCCACGTAGGACGAGTCAGGAGCCAGTCGCGTGGTATTACATTTATTTATTTACAAAATTTTGGAGAAAGGTTTACAAAAATTCTGATAAAAAATATAGAACAAGTCGGGGTTGACAAGTGCATGTTTATTGACGGCTAATTACAAGTTTCCCCAGATATACTCAAAAAAATTGCATAGGTACTCTTGGTTTGGAAGCGGTGAACGGGCTTTTTAAAAAAACTTTTCTTTACTTAATTTTTATATTTTTAAGAATAATGACTACACGTCTATTCCGATTTAGAGGTGAAACGGTAGTGGTGGTCCAATCTGTGTGAGAGCCCAGGCTCGCAGGCCTGTCTAGACCTTACATCAGCAAATACTACAGTGCTTATTCGTTATTCTAGACTTAATCTAGGGCCGAAGGGCCAGGGGACTCCATAACTCCTCCATCCCTAAGAGGAAAATTATCGGTTGGATCGATTTGAGATTTGTTCCGATAATTTTGCTTAAATGGTAAGATTTTCAGCAATTTTAGCCGAAGCACATAACATAAAAACATCAGAAAACTTAAGATTAATAAGCCTAAAGTAACATATCCTAAATTTTCACTGAAGTTAACAGTTTTCTTTTCGTTCATAACACTTTCGATCACTGCACTGTGCTTTAAAGAGTAAGCCATGTATTTCACTTCATCTAAGTTGACTTCCCTCATGTTAAGTGCGCGTGCACCGGATAGACTCGCGTTCACACGTAACTGCGGTAAGGCGATGACTGGAATTGGCTCAACAACGTCCGATTCTATGTAGATACGGTGGCGAATACGAATTCCATTAATCTCCAAATCACAAGGCTCGTCGATGGTCACGAGGTAAGTCCCAAATAATGGCTGTTTACTGACCTCGTTGTCACAATATTTGGTTAGTGTAGTCTTGAGTCTGCTGTAAATAATCCAACTGTCAGAGTTGACTTGTTGGACTTTGACCTCTTCAATTTGAACCTGATGCTGTTTACAGTCAGTAGGGTTCTCTTCGAACTTCATGAGCTGTTCGATACAGGTGAGCTCATGGTACAATGCTCTGTTGTCCGCATTACACGGAAAATGGTCGCCAGCTGATAACGGGCGGCATGGTTTCACAATTGGTAAGTATTTCATTCCTTTCGCCAAAAGGTAAGGATATTTGGGGAAAATAGATAAGGTTTCATTGTTGGATTGGTGGAAAATTGGTAAGGAGTACATTTTAAAGTAATTATAAGTACAATTATCAGTAACAGGAATTTCCATAATAAACGTGATCTGGTTTTTCTTAATAAATGATTTTACACACATAGTTTCCTCTAATTTCAGTAAGTTCTTATCGATAGGTAAATACACTAAGCTTTGTGAGCTTGCAATCAACTTCAAATGATACATAAGTTCTGTCGAGTTCACGATAGATTGATGTAGTATAGAGACTCTACTTAATGCTAGAGCAGTTTCAATTTCACTTATCCTAATAAAGATAGTACGAAAAGTGCTTGTAAAAACGTTAAACAATTCTAATATGTATGTGAAGAAAACCCAATTGTTTTCTCTAGCAGCTAGATCTCTTATCATTATTTCTAAGTTAGCAGTATTCTGATTAATTGTTTCAGTTACATTGATAAAGCTATCAAACATTTTAGAGACCAACGTCAATTTCTTAGAAATTATAATTTGATCGTGATTTAATTCAGAAGTAAGTTTATCATATTTGATCGCGTCGTCATGGTCAAGATTTCCTGTAACAATTTTTATAATCGAACCCAATGGATTTATTAGACCTCTTTTAAAGCGTTGCTGTGGAACAAGTTGTTGGTATTTATCTATAGTTATGTCGCGTATGAACTCCGTATGAATTTTCACATTTTTAAACTCTTGCGAATATGTTATATTCCAATCGATTAATTTACATAGTTGTTCGTAGTTCGCTGATAAGTAATTTAAATCATTGTAGATCCCTTCCAATTTTATAACCTTAATTAAGGTCCAATGGTCAGTTTGAAAGTATGCTTGACCTTGTCTTATCGGAAGTATCCCCGGGTTTCCTTCAAGTGTCTGCAGATGAAGAGCCAGGGTTGGTGTCACTATCAGCAGTACGCTGCACCACCTGCGGAGGGCGTTTGACATTTTTAATAGGGACTTTAGTTTTTCTTTCCCCTACTTGTATAGGTAAAACGTTTCTTTCAGGTTCACCTATAACCTTTGCTTTTACATAACGAGGTTTATCTTTGCTTTTCCGCTTGTTGATATCTTTAGCGAAAATCGTTTTTCCTTTGGAAAATTGTATTTCAGCTTCACCGCCTTTCTTTTCCCTAATCTTTTGTTTAATTGTTATCATCTTATCTGCCAAATGTTCATACAAGATTTTTGTTCGCTTCGCATGATCCTTAACTAGTTTCTGAAAATACCGCTTTTCTAATTCTATACTATATGGGCTATTTGTGTCGGTGTGTCCGAATACGACTTCAAATGGAGTAAGTTCAGTAACGGAATGAATAGTGTGATTGTATGCCATAACCGAATATATCATTGCTGATGCTGCATCAGTACATCGTTTTTCATATTTAGCCAATCTATAAATTTCAATTATCGTGGAATGGAAACGTTCAATAAGTCCCATTGAGTTAAGGTTATTGGGCGTACCAATGTGAAGTTCTACTTTATGTAAAATAAGAAATTCTTTCAGTAATTCATTGTTGAACTCAGTTCCGGGATCTGAACTTTTCTTTTTAGGGATTCCGTAATATGAGAAATACTTCATCAACGCTCGAATTACTTCAGGTGTTGATTTGCCTTGAATTTCGATTGCCTGCCCTAACTTACTGAATGAATCAATAAGAGTCAAATAAGTTTTTCCTTCAATGCTGAAAAGGTCTATGAAAATCTCCTGAAATGGGGCATCTTGCGTTTGCGTTAATTGTAATATAGGTTTGATGGGTTTCCTATCATATTTCATTTTCTGACATGCTTCACATGCATTTATAACTGCCGTAACTGTTTCTTGCATTCTATCCCAATAATAATTTCTACGAATCCTAACTAATGTCTCTTTAATACCACGGTGGCATGTCTTTCCTTTATGATATTTAATTATTACTGCTCGTTGCTCTCCCTCATTTTCAATAAATATTACCCGTTCCGTGCATTCGTAAAAATTAACCATGCCTTGCTTAAAAAGCTGAATGATTAAATTTCCGAATAGTCTTCGATGTTTTTCTTCCTCAAAATAGATGAAATATATTATTTTTGGCTTTATATATTGTTTTAGAAATTCTTTAACTAAATCTGAATTATCTGTAGGAAGGAAAACTTCCAACACCTTTTGTTTTTCTCGGGAAAGATTCTTAACCTGCAATTCATTTTTAAACCATGAATATACTAGAATTTGATTTGGCTTGTTGTCAATTGCCTCATGTAAAATTGGTATTCCTGATGATTCTAAATCTGCAGCGGAATGAATCGTTTGTGATTGACTGGATTCTGATCGAATGGGGTATTCATCTATGTCCATACTATGTCTTGATAATGTGTCAGAAATCGCTATAGGGCTATCAGCTGTCGCTGTCCTACTTGTATCTGATATTGTTATAGTTGATGAGTCATTTCGTGTCGTTTTCCTTTTTGCTGTTAATTTTCCAATATCTTTAACTACGTCTTCTAGATGTTTCCTAAGTTTCTCATCCCTTTTATCTACGTTTACTGCCATTGATTGGGTTTCATCGTCTGAATCTAGAGCATTAATCTTAATTCTAGATAAGGCGTCTGCGTTCGTGTTTTGTTTGCCGTTTTTGTGTATCATTTCATAGTTATAATCCTGTAAGCGTAACCTCCAACGAGTAAGTTTACTACTAGGATCTTTTAAGGATCGAAGCCATATTAATGGTCGATGGTCGGTATAAATGAAGAATTTTCGACCATACAGGTAGGGTCTAAAATGTTTCACTGCCCAGATAATAGCGAGCAATTCACGTTCGATAGTACTATAACGTGATTCAGTGTCACTTAGTGTGCGACTAGCATACGCTACAGGTCTGTCACTACCAATTTGTCCTTGAGATAATACTGCGCCTACCGCTACATTTGACGCGTCCGTCGTAAGTACGAAAGGCTTGTCATAGTCAGGGTACTGTAATAATGGGGCGTGTGTCAAGAGTTCTTTACATTTATTAAATGCGTCTTCATATTTTTGGTCGATTACGACTCCATTTCGCTTTTTCAAGCAAGCCGTCAACGGTTGCGTGATTTTTGCGAAGTCCTTAATGAATCTTCGATAGTATCCTACAAGTCCTAGGAAACTTTTGATTTCTGTCGTCGTTTTTGGTAAAGGATATTTTAGTACAGCGTCTATCTTGTCGTTATTAGGTCTTAGTCCGTCTTTCGTTATAGTGTGTCCAAGATATAGTACTTCTTTTCGTAAGAACTCTGACTTGTCTAATTGTACTTTCAAGTTAGTCGCCCTAATTCTTTCAAAGATAGTCCGTAATTTATTAATATGTTCATCTAGGCTGTTTGAGAAAATTATTATGTCGTCTAAGTAAACCATGCAATGTAGACCTTGTAGGCCACGTAAAACGTTGTCCATGGTCCTCTGAAACGTCGCAGGACTTGTCTTAAGCCCAAAAGGCATCCTACTGAACTCAAAATGTCCAGCTTGTGACGAGAAAGCTGTCTTCTGTCTGTCCTTTTTCTCTGTTTTTTTCTTTCTTTTTTGTTTCTTTTTTTCACTTGCTAAGTCAAGTGTGCTAAAATACGAGCTTTTTCCTAATTTGTCGAAAAGATCTGTTATGTTCGGTAAGGGGTATTTGTCGTCAATGGTTATGTCATTCAATCGCCTATAGTCAACTACCATCCTATATTTGACCTCACCAGATGCATCCATCTTCTTTGGCACCAGGTGTACGGGTGCGTTCCAAGGAGAATGAGATTCTTGGATCACATTGTCTTTTATTAGTTTTTCGACTTGTCTGTTAATTTCTTCCTGTATAAATGGAGCTTGTCTATAAGGCTTTATATATATAGGGTCCTCGTTTTTAGTACGTATGTGGTGTTTGACCTGATTAGTGAACGTCAAAGGAATTTGGTCGCAGTAAAATATGTCTTTATAGTCCATACATAGTCTGTAAAAATTTTCCCGTTCTTCGTCATTGGTATGGTCAAGTCTGAGCTTCGTTAAATTTTCTTCGAGTAAATTGTCAGTCTCTATTTCATTAATATGTCTTGTCAAATTCAAGTCACATTGAGTATTCTCATGTCGCGTTACTGTAAAGGGTCTCTTAATAGTCAATCGTTGTGGCTGCTCTAACGTATTCTGAATAACCGTAGATGCATAACCATTAATGCAGTTCACTATTGCACTAGGCATTCGTAAGCCACTTCTGAATTCATAGAAGTCAAGAATAGCTTCGCCTGAATGTTGATCAATTGGTAACTTGACTCGCTGTTCCGATCGTGGTGGTACATCAATAATATAATTTAAATTATTACTGATTATTGGAATACATGTGGTATCCGTTTTCAGAAGCTGTTCTTTCAAATCAATAACCGTGCCTAATTGTTCTAAAAGATCGTTTCCAATAAGTCCATCATAGCGTGCATCGACATCATACAAATAAAACGTATGCCAATCGGTACTTGAAAAAGTAGGCAAGAGAGGGATATCCATCACTTCATCATGTCTACTAGACGCGTGGGTGCTAACCACTTGAAATGGTTCCTTTCGAATAAATTGGCTAAAATATTGATAGGCTTTTCGGGGGCTAAAGAATGATCTCATACTTCCGGTGTCAATCATCATTTTCGCGTCTATTTCTGCCAAATAAATATACGGAAGTTTTAAATTAGGATCGCAATTTAGTGCTAGGATCTCTTGTTCTTCGAGGCATTTTCCTGAAAATCCACTGCCTTAGATACGTCAGTCTGTTCTGTTACGTCAGGTTGTGTGTCGGTACAGTCCGTGTAATTTTCTTCACTATAATCGTTCACTCCATTTTCATCATAGTAACTATTTTCGTCATAGTAGTAACTGTCATCGTAGTAAGGGCCGTATTCGTATTCATTCATCGTCAGTTCATTCATTTTAAAACCTTGTTGCGGTACTTGCGGTCTAGGAGGTGCTGTCCTCATAGACACGTCACTAATTTGCATTTGAGGCTTTTGTACCTGAGGGGCACTATGTCCTACTTGGTTTGGCTGAATACCAAATTGGGGACGGTAACCAAATTGGGATGGCCGATTGTTAACTTGTTGGCCAAATTGTTGTGGTTTATAACCCAATTGCGGGGGTGGTTTATAACCTAATTGTTGAGGTGGTTTGTAACCGAATTGTTGGGCTGGCCTATAGCCGAATTGTTGAGGCGGCTTGTAGCCAAATTGCTGAAGGCCTACCGGAGGTTGTGGCTGAAGGCCAAACGGAAGTCTGTATCCCAATGTTGGAGGGCGGACCGCTCCAAAACCTTGTGTTTGCCCTAGAACTTGGGGCGCCTTAGGCGGGGTATTGTTACTTATCAATGGCCTTGAGCCCGCACTCGAAATTTGGCTATTTCCATGAAGGCGATTTCTCATGTTATACTGTTCCAAGAAGTTGACTTCTTCGAGCACTACACTTAAGGCGTCTTCCAATGTTTTAGGTGACTTAAGTCGTACCACTCGTACCATTGCTTCGGGAAGGTTGTATAAAAATACGTTTAATGCGGTATTATTGTAAATTATTAATTTTGCGCGTTTTAAGATAGTATCCGTAATTATGTTCACTTTCGATATTAATAAGGAACGAACACTTTGAATTCGGTTGCAAAAGTCCAAATAACTCTCGCCCGATTTAATTTTCAATGATTCTAACTCAATGTTAATGCACTCCTCACTACGTGGGTCTCCAAAATGCTGGATAAGCAGTTCCTTCAATGCAGACCAAGTCACAACATCCTCCCGCTCTGATAAGAGCGCGGCTGCATTCTCTGTAAGTTTGCTAGTTAATACGTTGAATACGTATAAGTTTTGTTCTTCACGACCTGGATTACTATATCTCTCAATTACATATTCACATTTTCGTAGATATAAATTTAGCTGTCTTTTATCACCTTTATACTGGGGAATCAATGCTACAATTTCTTTAGGTACCGGCTCTATTTTCGATGTCATAGTTATAGAGTAGTTAACTGTACAGAGACAGCAACTATTCACTCGATATTACACAATTTATGATTTTTTTACACACACACAAAAACGCAGAAAATCAACACAAAGACACAACAGAAGTTGGGAAAATGTGGAAACTAAATGAAAATTTTTCACTTGAATTTACGCGGTTGTTTGAAATTAAACACTTTAAAATAACACAATAAAAGCACAAAAATAATTGTTAATAAAGAAAGGAAAACTTGAAAAATTTCCACTTGAGTTTTCACTGTTATTTAAAATTACTGACACAAAAATTACAAGGAAAATTATTTCTAAAATAAGTTTTTATCCTAATTTATGATTAATGTACGATCAATTTCAGATCATTTATCTTTACGTTACACTATTAAATTAATTACAATACAAATTTAAATTTTAAAATCTGTACTCTCTATGTTTCTTAGCTATAAGTGCTCTATGCTGAGAGCAAGGCTAACTTGATAGAGTTTTATACAAGGTCAACCAGACACGTTATACCGAGAAAAGTTCGATCTCAATAATAACAATTGTTAATTAAAAAACCGTTTTTACAAAAATAGGAGGATTTGGGAAACAAAGGAAATGGCGAAAAGTTTTACTCACCAACCGACTGCTACTCCCATCACTCACTTTTTCTGTACCCGTTTAAGAGATTATTTATTTGGTTCGACGGATTAACATTTCGTGGAATTTCTCGTGCAAAATTTTCCTGACGAATTTGGACGTCGGAAAAACGCGGAAAACCCGTGAAAATTAAGGAAAATCCGTTTCCGGCTGCGCCACTCTTGGTTTGGAAGCGGTGAACGGGCTTTTTAAAAAAACTTTTCTTTACTTAATTTTTATATTTTTAAGAATAATGACTACACGTCTATTCCGATTTAGAGGTGAAACGGTAGTGGTGGTCCAATCTGTGTGAGAGCCCAGGCTCGCAGGCCTGTCTAGACCTTACATCAGCAAATACTACAGTGCTTATTCGTTATTCTAGACTTAATCTAGGGCCGAAGGGCCAGGGGACTCCATAACTAGGTAGTATACAAAGTAAGTTAAGCAGTTAAGCGACTTATTGGAACTAACATAGACATAATAATTAGAAAAATACTGAATGGGAAAATAACAACTAAAATTAAGTTAAATAGATAGGTAGTAGCTTACACCACGGAATATTATAACACTTCAAAAAATGGATCAGCGTCTAAGCTTTACTTGTACTGGTTTTGAATATGTCAACCTCACTGTTTTCAAGAATTGAACGAGCAAGAAGCGCTATAAAGATGATTGGACTATCATGGGTGTGAGCTGACTGAACTCAGTAGATTATGGAGTCCAACTGGCTCCGATTGACCTGCACTATCTACCTGGCTACCTACCAAGAACGCCTAAGAAACTTGCGACAGCAAGTCACATCACTAAAACTAAATACAACTAGTTTAACTAGTACTATATTTATGTTCCATGTTGAAACTTGGCGGATTATGGAAATAACAGCTCAAGCAAGGATCCCTCAATCCAGTCGTAAGAAATAACGTAAACAGTTCTGGTTTTGTTTTGGTACTAACGTCGATCGGGAACCTTGTCTTGAAGGGTAGGTAAAGAGAGAGCTCCCACGACTTGATTGGCAAGACCTCTGGCTCCTGGTCTATAAGAGTCGATATTTCGCCATCACTTCGTGATACTGCCACATATTTATGAATCCCCGGTTTTTGCCAAATTAAGCGGCAGCAAAAGGAGTTGAAAGTCAATGAGATTTTTTGGTTTCCGCAGTGTAACGAGGACGTAGTGTACCTACTTAATTATGCTCTGTCCGAACCTGATCCCATCAACCTTGTTTAATGTTGATGGATGATTTTAATATACTTACTTAAGTAGGTACCTACCTACCTTACTTATTAAAAGGTACAAAGGTTAGGTAACTATTGAGAAAAATAAGTTTTTTGTTCAGAAATATATTTTTCAATCGGTACAAGCTTTTATAAAAATAAAAATGAGCTCAAACACGGTCTACCTATATACTATTATCCATCGAGGAGTTCCGCTGTCCACCTTCCATCATCAGACCAGCTTGCAGTCACCATAATATTGTATTGTCATCGGAACTTGACAGGTGGTCGGGAAGTGGTCGAAAGTTCGATTCCAAGATTTGATTATAATGTTCGTTAGAAGTGAAGCTAATAGAAACGTGTTAAAAAAACGAGCGAGCCTTAGAGTAGTCGTATATTATGTGTAAGATCTGAAATGTCACCTCCTTGGTAATAAGCTACGTGGCTGACAGTACCAATACCTATCTTGGAAAAATGCGTGCTTCTTGCTACGCACTTCCGTCCCTTTTCATGAAATCACTCCCACAGATTGCGGGAAAGCGAGAGGAAATAATAATAAATAATAAATAATGCTGAAATGGAAAGATGTTACACATCAAAAACTAAGTAATAAATAAATAATAATAAATAATGCTGGACATTTTACACAACATTATCTAGCCCCAAGCTAAGCAGAGCTTGTGTTATGGGTACTAGATAACTGATATACTTAATACAATATATAACATAGATAGATATTTTTTATTATACATAGAAAATACCCAGAACACCCTGAACAAATATCTGCGATCGCACAAATATTTGTTCCGAGGCGGGAATCGAACCCGCAACCTCCGGCGTTGCAGGCGAACGTTCGCCCGCCCCGCCACAGTACAAATAACTAATAAAAATAACTAAGATCATCGAACAGCCTATCCAAATGCAATGATTGACTTCAGTAGCGGTTGACAATGCACGTCGGAAAAATGCTGGCCAACAATTTCCAACGATAAAAGTGAAGTAAAGTGTTTTTACCAAAACCTGCTATGCAACGAACGGCTGCGGCTTTTCTGCGCAATGCCAGCCAAGTATTTTAATTTATGCCACAGCAGACACATTAATTTTCTGTTAAAAATCACTGACAAAAAGTTATTTTTTCAGTATAATACTTATTTACCCCTCGACAGAACGGAGAGGGGTTTTTTGGTGGACATTATTAGGGTGAGGTGGCAGGTTGTATGTGCAAACAAATATTCCCATTTTTTTTCAAAACTGTTTGAGCGATTTAGATACAGTTTTATTTATATGAAAGATGGTGTATGCAAGATATCTATTTTTGGTGGAATTTGGTGCAGCCGTTTTCAATTCAGGATTATCAGCTCGCAAAAATGCTTTTGGAAGACAATTGCAAGGAATTACAGCACATAGCGCGTTCCATTTTTTCCGGTGGCGACATCTAGTGGTGAATTGAGTAATTAGCTTCGGGGCCCGGGGCCCTACATCATGCGTGCAAGTGTTCCTTTATCCAATTTTAATAGAACACTGGAAATAGACGGAGTTTTTTTGTTTTATAAAATTAACTTGTTCTTAGGTAATTATTTTTTATTATATAATAAAAATAATAAATAATAATAAACTAGGTAATTACTTACGTAATGTTTCTTGCTGTTTCAATGAAAACTAAAACAAGTAGGTAAGTATTATTTTGAATGTTCATAAACGGAGACTTTATGCTCATTTAGTATCTAACAATGATCTCAAGAAATGTATTGAAAGAAAACACAATTATTAGTTGCTAATAACTGGTACAAGCTATATAATTACACGTTGAAAGGAAAGTATAAAGCATGTCTTCTTAATGGATGGCTGGTTTGCATGCCGCTGGGCATCGACAGACGATTGACAATGAGCTCTCATTAACCCGTCAAGCGAAAATACCCAAAAAAAAAAATGGCCCCCAAGCGACTGCACTTTTTCTAGCAATTCTTTTTTTGTTTATGTTATCGGAAAAAAATATTTTCAAGTGTTTACGCATAATTATATGACAAGTGTTATACATCATTGTTATGGCATTGAATTTTCCTACCTAATAATAAATAGTAATATATTTGAAAAACTTACATGACCTCGTAGTAAATTATTATTTTCGAAGACACACACACATTGTGATTTCACACACATATTTTATCTCGTTGCACTCATTCACAATAGCTTTCACCAAAATTACACATGTAAGTATGTAGCATACATATTTACGTAATCATTTCACAAAACTTTATCACTTTGAAAATAAATAAAACACAAGAAAAAGATAATTTACAACTTCGAAAAAAAAAGCACCGCCATTTTGGTACCATCCCGCGGCCGCGCCATACAATTTGCACCGAGCGACCAGAAGACATGAAATTCCATGTCGTCAAAACTTAGTTCCATTTATCGCGTTGATTTATACCTCTTTTTGAAATAATACGAACACACACTAAATCTACAATGTTTTTCTGGTAAATTTATGCAAAAATATATCCAAAACAGTCACTGATTCCTCCAGAAAGACATTTTTCATGACCGGCCGGACCGGACCGGCTCTGTCGACACGCGCGAAATTACTGGTCACTCGCTCGCGAGTCACATCGGTGGCTTCAAATATTTTTTTCTGTATGTTTGCTTCGGTTTTCTACCAATCAAAAGGCACGAGTGAACTTCCACTGAATGAACAATATTGTGTACAGCCAATAGGAAAGCTCAAATAATTCGAACATAGCCAAAAATATTGACCAATCACACAAATCTGTTATGAGCAAACCTTGCTCATAAGGCACGCAGTGTGAATTTTTCTTATGAGCATATGCCGCTCATAAGGCACTCAACGGGTTAAGTCAAGAGTCTCGGACCGTAAGGACACAGGCTCCAATTTCAGCTCGTTTAAACATACGAGTATATTAAAATGAGGACAATAAATGTATTGTTTAATCATGGCAGTCCGCTCAATGGACAAAGGACGAGACCAAAATGTTTTTATTTAACTTTTTTACCTACGTGATTTTCTGTAATGAAGAGCTCTATGCTCTGTAATCTACAATTTAAACTCTATTCATCTTTCTGTTTTGCAATCTCACCTGTTGGTAAGTGACGATGTGGCCTACGATGGAGCACGATGCACGGTCTGGAAGGCACCTATTCATAGACCCAGATTCTATTTTTCAGGAACAGACGATAGTAGATTGTTACTTTCCCTAGCTGATAGAAGGTATATTATACCAATGAGGTAGTTTGCATACATTGGTTCCACAATAGTCTGAAATGCTTATCGTTTCTATTGATTTGGCTTTATATTTTAAAAATATCAAGGTCTACATTTCCTTGTGTTACGCTTCTAAAGCTAAAAGTTAATGACAAACGCTTACAGACAGACATTTCATAAATGTAGCGTATATGTAGTTTAACAGCAGAGGGCCTATCACCACGCCTTCGATACAAATCAACAGGTTCAATCCATCAAAAGTCTTGTTTCTCATACATGAATACCAAGACCATTTAAAGTGGCCAAATGAGCTCAATCGTTACAGACAGCGCCTCTGGAGTGATATGACAATGATTTATACATTGTCGTGGAACCGCCAGAACAGACCTCAGAGGTGCCTTAGCATGGTGTAACTTTCTACAATGTACCTGACGCATATCCATCCACAGCAACATTAATAACTGTCTATCGTCAATGTTCATAGCTTCATTGCATTGCAATACTCTTTTAGCTCTGTCTATCGTCAATGTTCATAGCTTCATTGCATTGCAATACTCTTTTAGCTCCACCTCAATATAATCGCCAGCAAATTGATTTGTTACATGTTTTTATGAAAACCTCATGAATTTATACACAGGAAAGCGATATATATAGAAATGAGAGTTGAATGATGCAGACAGGATGTGGTTTTTGTGTGTGGATTCTTAAAGCATCATTGTTCGTTGTAGTACCTACTTGTAGGTACCTACAAGTATTTATTCTGTGATACAATTTAGATGTATTTCATCGTTCAAAAGACGATTAAATTGAATACCCTAGTAGCTCATCGATCGATAACTGTACTTAAAAGCTTCGTGAATGATGATGAGCTAAGACGATTGTACCGGTAGGAAGCTTGAGCCCTTTTGTATGCAAACCAAGTTTGCTCTAATTTTGGATACCTATCTATTATTGCATCAAACTCCATTAAATTTTGTAGGTACCTACACATGTACAATACAGCAATAATAATATAGAATAGTGGTTTGTCAGTTTCTTATATAATAAAATGATTTACAAGGTATGGCAAGGTAGGTATGACATGTTATGAGCAGGGATGAAATACATGTAACTAAGAGAGTGATGTTACGAATGTTAGTGGACGGAAGGGAAGAGGAAGACCAAGAAAAGATGGATAGATTGCGTAAGAGATGATATGAATGAGAAGGGAGTGAATGATGAGGTGACGGCTAGAGAGGAAGAAAAAGAAGTACTGCGCCGACCTCAAATAAATTGAGATAAGGGCAAAATAATGATCATGATTTGGGTGTTGGTTTGGATATTGCGTAGAGCCACTCGTAAAGTCGCTCCATCTTGCCAACTCATGTAATAGGCAGTATTACAAAGTAAATAGGTACTTTCTTGCAGGCTCATGGACAATTACGAGATCAGCATACCGATCTTCTTATGTTTATTCAGCCAGAAGAAGAGCCGGAATCTGCAGCAGGTCGCACCCGGTCGCACAAAAACCTGCTCCACAGCAATGCCCAGTTATTTGTCAAAAATAAAATGATGTTCTGATTATTATTTCAAGAATACACGGCATCCGCCCGCCAGACTCCAGAGACCGAGATCCATGCGATAATGCGACAATAAAATATATAAATAATTCATTTCGGACCGCGAGTATTGATTCGCAAGAACGTGTTTCAAATATTTTATTGCGGGTATTAATAAATGGAGCAGATGTATGGCCTGTTGTTCTTGTCGCATGATTGCACCGATTGCCAGCTAAATTAATTAGAATTAATTTTGCTGTTTTTGCTGGAGAGTTCTTTGAGGTGGATACGTTGTTGGGACAGCCTCAAACTTTGATAGTTTTCTTTTTGATGTAGGGATCAATAACTTTAAATATCAAACGAATCTATTATTTAACCGGTAAGTTTAGATACCTGTTCAATAAACGTTATTGTATTGTACGTTATTGTATACGGAGACAGAGAAAGTTTGGAGGCATGGATATGTAGTGCTGGAGGAGAATTAAATTAAATTCAATACTTTTTATTTCAGACTATGCACAAATAATACAAAACATATGAGGAATAGTCCATAGTTTGGTTAAATAAAAATGATTACTACACTAACTTAATACTAAAATAAATCTATATATATCTATATAAAACAAAGTCGTGTTGGTTACACCACTTATAACTCAAGAATGGCTGAACCGATTTGGCTGAAAATTGGTGGGGAGGTACTCAAGAACTATTGAGTAGAAGGTGAAAGATGGTTGGCCATATTATAAGAAACGACAGCTTAACAAAAACCATCATGTAGAGGAGAAAAGAAGGTAAACGAGGAAGAAGCCATGCATGGTCGCTGTCATGTCGTATATAGGAGGTAAAGGAGACCGCGTTAGAAAGAGTTAAATGGAGCGAAGTGCATCGGATACACTGACGACATGAGCTGAGCTCTTATATCTTGAATGAACATGTATTTAATAGAACTTATCTCAAAGGAATGTATCTTCAAGATGGCTACTTACTAGGTTTTTAATATGCAGTCATGTCAATCAACGGGTATCGGAACAAAAACCACAGCAGGTAATTATAATCACAAGAAGAATAAAGTCCGATAACCAATAGCAAGTTCGGTTTGAGTTCAGGGTAGAGAGGCGGTCCTACAGTTACACGAAGGCCTAAGGTTTTAGCAGAAAAAACAAGAATTTTGATGATAATTATATTAAATACTAGTCCGCCCGAAGATTCGTTCGCATTTTACCAAATAAAAGTATAGCCTATAGCTCAATCAAGGTCAGGTCAGGTACGTTGGTATTATTTACTTATAATATTATAAATAGTAGAACGCCCGCGACTTCAGCCGCGTATATAGTTTTTTTTCCATACAATTAGATTCCACTTTAGAGAAACAGAAATAAATGCGGTACATAAATACTTGATACCAGTGTCCGCCCGTGGCTTCGCTCGCATTTTACCAGGATAGAAAGTATCCTAATCAGTGGGTCATAATCTATCTGTATACCAAGTGTCACCAAAATAGGTTCAGCCGTTTCTGCGTGATTGAGTAACAAACATACAAACTTTGCAATTTCTGATGTTAGTGGGATTTTACTTTTGCGGGTATCATCGTGTTTTAGTTGTTTCTGTACCTACTATTCTAATTGTTCCCATTCAATTTTTATTTTATTTTTAAACTTGACCTTTTAGTTTATTTGTGTGGGACAAATCTTGAAACTGAATTTCGTAGCAGTTAACCTCGATTGAGCTGAAATTTTGCATACCTGTCAAGTTACAATGCAATATTATGGTGACAGCGGACTGATCTGATGAAGTAGACGGAAGGTGGACAATGGAACTCCTCGAAGGATAATATTAGACTGGCCGTATTTATAGGCTCATTTTGATCAGCACACATTGTATATACTGATTACTGATTACTGAATACACTGATTGTATAAAAGCTTATATTGAATACTTAATATATTGACGACCTCTGTGACGCGGCGGGCGAACGTTCGTCTGCGACGCAGGAGGTTACGGGTTCGATTCCCGCCTTGGAACAAATATTTGTGCGATCTGCAGATATTTGTTCAGGGTGTTCTGGGTAGTTTCTATATATAATAAAAAATATCTATCTATGTAATATATTGTATTAAGTATATCAGTTGTCTAGTACCCATAACACAAGCTCTGCTTAGCTTGGGGCTAGACAATGTTGTGTGAACTATCCAGCATTTTTTTTTTCCCCAATATAAAACTTATTTAAATACATAGGTAATTATAGGAGACTGGGCAAAAATAATAATAAAAAAAACAGCTTTTATTAATTTAGTGATCGGAATCTTGAGCTGATCAAAATGAGACACTACACCAGGTTACTGTTAATCATCGAGGAGTTACGTTGTCTACCTTCCGTCTCCATCATCACCAGCTCGCTGCCCCATAGTACTCATTGTACTCATACTCATAGTATCGTATTGTCATCGGAACTTGACAGGTACAAGGTATGCAAAGTTTTAGCTCAATCGATTGGAAAGAAGGGTTGCAAGATATTTGGAGACATCATAATATACTAACAAGGGAAGTTAAATAAGAGCTTATGTACTTGTTTAATAAGAAGCCAAGCGACCAGTTATAGTACGAGCTAGGCAATGATTTTCATAGACGAAACGAAGTAGATTTATTTTAATCTATAACAAAACCTCGCTATTTACACTGCTCGACGACAGCTTAGTAAAAAATAGGCCAATTAGTATACATTTATGGAGGCGTACATACATCAAAATAATAATATGAGGCATCAAAGGCGCCGCGGAATGAAGATTTGCCGCAGATAAGGTTGCTATGAACATAACCAGAAGCCGGACATATTTTAGAACTCGAATGGCCGGACGCCGGACATTTTCCACTCGTAGGTAGGTATAACAATGTAATGCTCCTGGTCTAGCGTCCCTCTGCCCCACGTCTGGAGTGAGGTATGCCGCAAAATTCCTAATCTTAGATTTATTTTTTAACAGACTAAATCAAGTAAAATATTGAAATTCAAAATATGCATATATACCTACTACATTATAATACCGAGGGATCACTGTACCAGAAACACGATAGGACAACATTTTCTCGATAGAAATTAAAAACAAAGTTACGTCTATTTTGTGCCTAGATTCGATTGTTTATACAAACGGTGAATATTGTTGTTGTAAGTTAGATAAATTAAATAAATACAACAAAGCCGAGGCTTTACTGTAGGGGCTTTGTATAATTATCTATATTTCACGAGACATTCAATAAAAAAGAAGTTTTTTTTTTTGTATGAAGTTTTCTGCTTGGGGTTGGCGCAGTCTTAATAGCCGGATATTGCAGCATAAGGTGTGACGTCAGGCAGCCCTAGCTCCACAAAATGTAAACAAGGCATGAGAGCCGACAAAGAGTTGAATATGGCGGAGGCAAGGGTCGGGCATTCGAAGATCGCCGCGCTTGTTTCACGGTAATCGGTTAATTGTACACCCTGATGACGTACGTACCTACCTACAAGCATATTAAATGCCCGCAACGCAACGCAGTTCAGAAACACAGTTCAGGAATAGCACTGGCTAATGGCTGTTTCACTAGACGTCATCAGTATACCTGCAATCCGCACTAAGCGTTTCGGTTCCACCTTTGTAATGCGAACTGCTATGGAATGGAACTCGTTACCGTCGTCTGTCTTTCCTGAAAACTATAATATGGGTCTCTTTAAGGCAAGAGTCAAAGGTGCCTTCTAGACCTTCATGCTCCATCGTCGGCCGCATCGTCACTTACCAACCAGTGAGATCGAGGTCAAACGAGGGTCTACCGATGTAAACAAAAAGTCTCGAAGGCCTTTGACAGGGTTTGCTCCGCTATCCTTATTGGCAAGCTTCCTACCTACGGACTGCCCGTTCAATTCTGCTCCTGGCTCGCAGACTTTCTGAGGGAAAAATCCATTCGAGTAGTCATTGACGGCTGCTCGTCGGATCAATTGGCTACAAACGCCGGGGTACCTCAGGGTTCAGTGCTATCTGCCACACTGTTCCTGCTGCACATTAATGATCTGCTAGTGTCCGGTATCATTGGGTATGCAGACGACAGCACAGTTGTGGATATAAACATTTCCACTGCACGTGCTAGGCAGATTAAATTCAGGAGCCAAGAAATGAGATGCTCTAGCGTCTGAATTTGACTCTCAAGTCTGAATCCGGCTGAAAACGCAGGCTTGGCACTTCTTGGCTAGAAAAGTCAGTTACTCGAAGTTCACACACACACACACACACACACATATACGTGCTTGTAATTATTATTACTGGATCAGCCCACTATCGCCTTTAATGAATCAGAAAGGTATATTGCTACGGTTTCTGATATATCTACTGAAGGTATTGTGGTACCTTAAGCTTTAATGCGCGCAGACTTTCTTTTAATTTTATTACCCGCATCAGCGGTTATCGCGCTCATCTTAATAAATTAGACTAATGAAGATTTACAAGTTGTTTATTTTTGAGAGGAGCCTATTAGGTACCTATCTCTAAGATCTAGTTGATTATTTAAAATCTACTGCTTCTTTGTTTGAAGCTGTGTATCTTCACGTTACTAATGTTTATCGGACATTTTCATAGACTTTCTAATAACTCTACGATGGACCTACCATTCCACACACTATACGTAAAAACACTATAAAATTGTGGCACCTTTGAAAATTCGAACGATGGCAAATGAGTTAGATACACTGCCGGTTCACGCTCTAGCTAAAGTGTTCAATAATCAAGCAGCAATGAACGGATATTACTTGTCAGAATTGTTCCTCTGCGTTTTTTCTCTCATTTGGGTTTTTGACCGCTGACTCGAAGGCCATTTATTTTGAGGTCGATTTTTCTTTGACTGTCCTGGTAGGCAGTGCACGAAATGGAAGTAAATTTCAAAAAATTGCATAACAATAGAATGTACCTAGTGGAGATAACCCATGGAGTTTTAGAACAGAGTAATATTTTTGAAACAATTATTCAACGATATCCCACAGGTAATACGTAATTGAAAAAAAAAACACTTTACATGGGAAAACCCCACGAAAAATACTGCAAACATTACTCCTGAGTTTTTAACCTTCCTTTTCTTGATTTTAGATTATAAAAAAAGTTTATAAGCTTCTGCTGATCTGCTGATTCAAAGATATTAGGTCTTTACCTATGAAATTGCTGATTTTTATGAAAGAAGTTAACGTATTTTTTTTTCTATATTTTATATTTCTATTAATCAAAGTAATAACCCATGCAATCGATGCATCGTTGCAAACGCAAGGGCAGTTTATTGGTGCCCTTCTTGAAGAAATCAGCCGGACGGGAGGCAACAAATTCTTCAAAGGCATTTTGCACTGCAACTCGGGCATTGAATTTTGTTTTTTTTTTCCGGCAATATGTTATCCAAATTCTGTAAAAAGTACAAGTCTGTAAGCGCAAGGTCTGGTGTGTACGGTGGATGACGGAGAGCTTCCAACCCCAGCTCTTGGAGACCGTCTGTTATGCAGTATGAGGTCGCGTATTGTCGTGCAGGAGCAGTGGGGACGAGCGATTGACCAAAGCTGGTTGGAGACATTCTCCATCATTGTGTTCAATTCCTCACAGTTCCCATCTGCAGGAATGCTCATCCCATTTGGTAAGAAGCTGTGATGAATCACACCGGCGCTAGACCACCAAACAGTGACCACCACTTTTCTAGGGGTAAGTTTTCGTGTAGGGCATTGTTTAGGTGCTGATCCAGGATCCAACTAACTTGCTGAATGCTTGTGATTGTTATAAAGAATCCATTTTTCATCGCAGGTAACAATACGGTTCAATATTCCTTCGCTTGTGTGTCTGTTGAGCAGCGTAAGGCACGCCTCGAGCTCGACGCGTACTTCGCGCGATCAATGAGTTCCTGGGGCACCCATTTGTGAAGCTTTTTTACCTTGACAATTTGGACCAATATTGTTTTGATACTAACGTCGAAAGCTGCTGCTAATTCAGCCGTAGATTGACATGCATCAGCTCCACAATCGGCTTTAATTCGTCATTGTCGACCAAAGATTTCGGCCGACCACGGGGTTATTTTCCAGGTCGTAATTTCCAAAACGGAAGCGGGCAAACCAATAACATTCGCTCCGAAACGTCGTTGCTGTTGCGTGCCGCTTGTGCCACATTGCTGCCACGACGTTACTCATATTCCATAATTACTCGAATTTTTACTTATCCATGGTGAAGAAAAAGATTCAAATGCGATGAAAACATACTGCTAATCAATAAACAAATGACTAATTTTGAAAAAAGAATTCCATGTTTTTTTAATTAAAATTAACTTGAAATTAAAATTCTGAGTCAAACAAAAATTATTTTGATTTGAAATGTCTAGTAATGCAGAACGGCAACTTCATAGGTCATCGCGGGAAGCCGGTGGAAGGAGGCACCGACATGGGACCGTTCGCCGTGGCATTCTAAGGCCTATGTCCAGCAGTGGACTTCTATAGGCTGGTGATGATTATGATAGGCCTTTACGCTTTAGGCTTGTGCCTTTTATAGGCACCTATTAGTAGATATAACAGTCTATCGATAGCCTACGGATCCAGATGCATTAAAATTAAAAGCATTCGCGAGCCACAAACTAACAAATATCTGTTTTCAATACAAAGATTACGCATAAATGCATATTTAGTGTGGCAATGAGTTCAGCTGTCAATAAATTATTGCAAATCTCGCGGTTCCATTAGGACCACACACGGAGCGGCTCGTTTGTAAAACAGCACGATTTTAACAGCTTATTGCGGGTATTAATGTATGACATGTGACGAAGGCAGTTTCTGAGCAACAAGGAATGCGATTAATCCTTGATTAAAAATAATTAGCCATTCGCCACGAAGCCTGTTTGGCTCGCGCTCCGCCGCGATGTGGTCAGAAACGGGAATAGCTACAATTGGTTCCATTACAAAATCATTTAATGGAATAAGAGTTTTTAAAAGAGTCATCGCTTAACTTTAGCTAGTTCTTACCCAACTCCGAAAGGAGGCATGGCTGTATTTTTTTTTACTAGGGTCGATTTTAGCTGCAATTAAAGGCAACGCTGAGCGAAACGAACCCTTTCGAATGACGTCTCATCTCTGGTAGCATATTACCTTCCCTGTACCTATTCTTTTAAAACATAAGTAATGCATATCTTCCAACTTTTACCGACTTCGCATAGGTATCACGATTACCTAACAACTGCTCCTCTGGCTAATTGTAGAAGCCGTATTTTATTATTTATCATAGGCCATACTTATGGAGAACTTATGCATTTAAACGTAACCCAAAAATTCAGTTCCAGCGGGACTCGAACCTGCATCTTCGCCTCTAATCGGCAATGTCTTGACGAATTCGGCCATGGAACGAGCAAACGCTGGCATCCATTGGCGAATTAGCCGAGTTAATTGTGCCCACAAATTTAGTCGCCGCGTTCGAGTCCCACTGACACATAAATTTTGGGTCGCATTTGATGTTCTCGATAAGTGTACCTAGAAGAAATAATCCTAATCATCGACGTAATTTTTTGGTCGAAGCTACTAATAAGTATTATAAATGCGAAAGTTTGTGTGTGTGTGTGTGTGTGTGTGTTTGTTACTTCTTCACGCTGAAACGGCTGGACGGATTTGCATGAAATTTGGAATGCAGATAACTGGACTCCCGGAATAACACACGGGCACATTTTTATACCGATATTCCCACGGGATCGAGACTTACGCGGGTGAAACCGCGGGGCACTGCTAGTAATATAATATTTTAAGATAAGATAAAATAAGATAAGGTTTATACAAGTCATAACTAACAAACTAGGTGGAATAATTAATTAGATTTTTTTTATTACTTACAGGAGTTTTTGTAACCCATTATTTACAAAATTTATCGTAAGTTTTTTATTTTGTTAAAAGATCGTAAGGATATGTACCTAGTCATAGATAAAATAATACTACCTAGTGTAAGTTTGACTTTTATTCTAACCATAGATTTAGTATATGTACTAGATCTACAATCAGAGATCGAAGATGGAACCAAAAAAAATATGTGCACGTGTTGGTGAAAGTCTATGTCCGAGTTAAAAATAGTGTTGTCCTCGACCAACACTTTTACATTGTCGATAGAATTCATCATCCGTCCGTGATGTGTATGGCAGATAAATACATCTTAATGCAGATTAAGTCTTTCATGAATAACACAGTTTGGCAGATTTGACGTCATAAAGAGAATAAGGTTCTTATTCCAATTTTGAATACAGTTGATAAATAAACCTTTATTATTATATTACAGTTTTATTTATAGGTGGGATCTTAGAGTTTCCCTTTTAAATTTAAACTTAAAATGTTTGCTGCATATACCTAGTGGAGTTCTTATTTGAGTCTATCCCACTCTTCTTATAACCGATAACCATTTTTCTCGTAGCAAAGGATTACTTGGAAATCTGAAAGCACAAAAACATTTTATATCAGCCGTGCTACGCCCATATAATTTTTCACTCTGTTACTTTATCTATGGACAATTTGTTACCCCAAAGTTTATTATTTTTCAAGTGTAAACCACGCTTTATAGATAACATTAAATTTAAATGTTACCCAAAAATTCCGTTCCAGTGGGACTCGAACCCGCACCCTCGCCTGTCATCGGCGATGCCTTAAACAATTTAGCCATAGATCGAGCTATGACGCTGGAGACGAAATTTGTGGGCACTATCAACTCGGCTATAGCGCCAAGTTGATAGTGCTGTATCTACAGGTGTTTCATTGGAAACCTTCTGTTTAAAGTTCGAAAGTAAAGGCATCGCTGATCACAGGCGAGGGTGCAGGTTCGAGTCCCGCTGGAACGGAATTTTTGGGGTATATTTAAATTTAATTTGTTACCTATTATTTTATTAAGCAGAAATAAACAATATTTATTTATAAAAAATAAAAAATAAATATACCCTTTCGGGAAAAAGGCGTGTGTACAACAACGTAAATATTTACTCCAAAAAAAAAAAAACTGCAATAAAAACACCCGTGGTGCTTTAAAGTTACCTTTTCAATATACAATACAAAAACACACACCTCAATGTCCACCTGGTTATTATAGATTTTGAAAAAAACGGTAAAATGTTAAAAGAGCACACATATTTACTCCAAACAAAGTAAACCTCCATTCTAGGATGGACACAAATTTAATTTATAGGTAGGTATAGTGCGCGTCATGTAAAAAGAACGCTGGTGGTCAAGCTTCTACAGGCGTTCCAGCGTTATTTTTACATGACGCGTACTATAATTGTACATTATTTGTAGTAAACTAGGTAGGCACTCATTGAATGCATAGGTATACATCTCTTAAATAAGTAGAAAAGTAAGTAATCTCTTAAAAAGAACGCTGGAACGCCTGAAGAAGCTTGACCGCCAGCGTTCTTTTTACATGATGCGCATTATACTACGATATAGACTGCAACAGGACTATCGATATTTCTGACGTCATCACTTGGTCAAGCCCTATCGTAATCAAACATTTTTATATTTTACATAAAATATTGTTTATTTCTAGGTGCAGCAACGAAATATTATTAAAAAATATAAGGGAAAGTCCTAATCTACGAATGAAACTAGTTTTTAGGCCATTTACTAAAGCAGAATTGATAAAATAAGCAATACAATCGAACTACCAATAATCTCTTATTTACCTGTGAAACGTGTATTTTCCCGGATAATTACGTCTTGTATATTCACAGTCACAAACTGAACACGACACCATTGTCATACAAAGTAATATTTGTTATTTAATAGTAAGATTACAAAAAAAAATACGAAATTAGTTAAACTGCACAACAGACCGTCCGGTATGGGCATGTACTCAAGCAAAACATGTCACATTCAATACATTGTTGCTGTCACTTTTCTTCTTGCACGGGGTACATTTAAAAATGACTTCTCTCTCCCACGCTTCGTTTGTCTATTTAGCGTAGCGAAAAAATTCTACGTCTATGATTCTAACGGCTTACAATCAGGTGGAGGAGTTATTAGGTAATCGTGAATGGAGGCGGCTGAAGATAGTTTATCATTGCATTCTTTGAGGTAGCCAGTTAGATAGGTGGAATTTGTAACCAGGCCAAATGCTTGATGCAACGTTCCAACACGAAAATTCCTACGGCTACACGACTGGGCCCATTTCTTTTTAGATCACATTTAAATAGAAAATGTTATGTTTTGTGGACAACTATCAAACTAATTATTTAAACGATCGGTAATCCCTACTTCAATAGCCTTATATCGAGCTCTGTGGTTACCGTATCAATATAATATAATGATATATAATTATTACACAGCATACATATTACACCGCAATCATAAACATTACCTACTGACTATCTTACAATAATTAGCATCGGTTTAGATACGCCGATGAACGTAGAAAACACAAGGGATGTTGACAGTCTGGTCCACAGTACGTGGCCTATTGACAGCGCGTCCCATTTTTCTATTTTTTTGTTGACGATATGGCCCATGACGTTGGTGGGGTGGGACACGATGCCAATAGCCAAAATAAGTTGTTTTAGTTGATGATGTGGCCGGTTCCTTTTTGTGGGAACAAACTTGCATTGTAAGTACAGTCAGAGAAAAAAGTGAATGCATTTGTAATTAACTACATACATACATAGACACACGCCTTTTTCCCCGAAAGAGTAGGCTCATTTAATATATCGCTTCTTTAAAATTTGTAGAACTATTGAGAAAGCCTAAGATATCCAGAGTACCTAGTAGTACAGAGTTTTAGTAGTAGTAGAGCTTTTTTGTGAAAGAGTTCGTCCGGGGAAGTACTACCACCATACCTATTTCTGCTGCAAAGCAGTAGTGCTCGCATTACTGTGTTCTCCGGTTTGAAGGGTAAGGGTGCCTGTGAAATTACAGGCACATAAGACTTTACATCTTTATGTCTCAGGGTGGCGGGCGCAGTGCAATGCCACACAGGGTGCGTCCTAGATGGACGTGACCTATGAGGTAATGCACTGTTCATAGGCAGAGGGTACCACTTAACATCAGGTGGGCCATCTGTTTGATCCGTCATTACAAGTGGTATAAAAAAAACCTACATAAAGTACTTACCTACCTTCATATGTATTTCAGCCTGTAAGGTTAGATACATATATGGGCATATACCTACATCTAAAGTAAGAAGTGCTATCCGGGCTGTTTTGTATTGACACCGATGTAGCCGTTTCTTACCCCACTACTTCATATACTAAACTTATACACAAACCGTGCTACTAATAGGTACCACAGAATAAATAATAGTAGGTACGCTAATAAACTTCAGTTTCAAATTCGATCGAATGAGACAAAAATCAAAATCAATTCAAAAATCAGTGTAACTGTTCCAAAGATAATTCAAATTTTATTGTAACACGGTAAATTCTTTTATTTACGTTCTATGTGTCCTGTATTGTGTTTTTTAACATAGATTTTTGTAATGTTGGTATCACGGCACAAGACGGCATTACATCGCTACCCTGATAGGTACCTATTTAATGTTATTGATTAAGTTTTATTTTATTTTTATTTTATTGAAAAAAAAAAGGAGTACGTACCTACTTATTTGGAAATGTTTACCTACAGGGTCGGCAACGTGTTTTGCCTCTGGTATACAGGCGTCCATAGGCTAGGGTAACCGCTTACCAACAGGTGGGCCATATGCATATTTGCCGAATTGGTAGGTAGTATAAAAAATAAAAATATGTATATAAACGACACTGACTGTACTACACAAAGGCCTGCAATCGGGGCATATTATTCCCATACATACGTAGGTACCTGTCATTTCACTTGCCCATGATTGTCATTAAAAGATGAACCATTTCCATTATGACGTCAATTTTACACCATTATTCATGGTTTCCCACGGTAGAGTGGTCTTGTCTCCCACGCTCATCCCAGTGTCCTTCCATTCAGTAGCGTAGAAAGGACGTATAGATCTCAATTCAATAGAAAAGAGATGCATTTCACACAATGTGTTTTGTCTGTGTATGGGAAGAGTTATTTTTTTAATAAACTGCCGTTAGGCCAACAGAGGAAGACAAGGAAAAAAATTCCAGACACAAATTGAATTAATTCACAAGGGCAAATCATTCATTGCGAACCTTTTGGGTTGGTTGCTATGCTACCTAGTAAAATGAATAAACCTCTTGAAACCATGGCAATAAGCTTCGACCAAAATGAGAAGTATTTGGTCGAATCGAAGGCAATAAGTGTATTTATCTTTTTAGGATTCCGTACCTACCTCAAAAGTTTTCAACGGAATGGAGCGGGCTACCAGTACCTTCCTACATGCTACACTTCCCTAAATTACCTATAACCCCTTTAACTTGGTTGGTACCTGAATTGTATGTAGGTAGATGAAAATGCGTTTCTTTTGGGTGCTTACCCAACACGTAGGTAGGTAGATACCTATTGTACAACTATAATAAATACAAAAAGCGGCCAAGTGCGAGCAGGACTCGCCCATGAAGGGTTCCGTAGCAGCAAGTAACATAATATAAAAGTTCTTGGATGGATTACGATTTATGACGTATTAAAAAAAACTACTTACTAGATCTCGTTCGAACCAATTTTGAGTGAAAGTTTACATGGTAATGTACATCATATATTTTTTTTAGTTTTATCATTCTCTTATTTTAGAAGTTACGGGGTGGGGGGGGGGGGGGGGGGGGGGGGGGGGGGGGGGGACACTTTTTACCAATTTGGAAGTGTCCCTCGCGCAAACTATTCAGTTTAGAAAAAAATTATATTAGAAACCTCAATATCATTTTTGAAGACCTATCTATAGATACCCAACACGTATGGGTATGATGGAAAAAAGTTTTGTGAGTTTCAGTTCTAAGTATGGGGAACCCCAAAAATAAAAAACTACTTACTAGATCTCGTTCAAACCAATTTTGAGTGAAAGTTTACATGGTAATGTACATCATATATTTTTTTTAGATTTATCATTCTCTTATTTTAGAAGTTACGGGGGGGGGGACACACTTTTTACCACTTTGGAAGTTTCCCTCGCGCAAACTATTGAGTTTAGAAAAAAAAAAAATTAGAAACCTCAATATCATTTTTAAAGACCTATCCATAGACACCCCACACGTATGGGTATGATGAAAAAAAGTTTTTTGAGTTTCAGTTCTAAGTATGGGGAACCCCAACAATTTATTGTTTTTTTTCTATTTTTGTTTTAAAATCTTTTTGCGGTTCACATAGTACATCTACTTACCAAGTTTCAACAGCATAGCTCTTATAGTTTCGGAAAAAAGTGGCTGTGACATACTCGGACAGACAGACAGACATGACGAATCCATAAGGGTTCCGTAATTTTTTTTACGGAACCCTAATAAAATGATAGACAAAAACTTGATTGAAACGTCACACGTTACCACCCGAAGCTAACCGACCGAAAGGCCAATCAATGGGGCCATTGTACACTTTTTTGGTGGTATTGGTAAGGGGATATGGCAATATTAATGTACGCTGTGGTGTGTCCGTCTGACCTAAGAATAGACCCCCCGTCTCCTCCCGTGGATGTCGTAAAAGCCGACTAAGGATTACCCGGACTTGTTAGAAAGATTAGTTTGTATAAGATTTGTCCTGCGGCTGCTAGCTTATTAGGGAGTGTGTTATTACTGGAAGAAACTGCTAGCCGAGTCAGTCGTGGCCCCCTAGGAAGCAATGGCGGCGATGAGCTTACCACTTGTCACGTTTATATCCCACGATGGTGCAATCCACGGTGAAAAGAGGCCCATTGAGGCTCTGCCTATCCCTTCGTGGAAAAAGGCGTGCATGTATCATCATTATGTATGTATTATTTCCTTTTCACTGTGTTCATCTAATAAATTGTTATTTTTTTCATGACATGTATCGGTGGTATGGGCTTATGGAAATGGTCCAATTCTAGGCCTCTGCGTAGTTCTATTAGTATTGTATAAAGTATACAGTTTCGAGTCTTTAAAACATATTTTCCAAGTGTTCAGCACGAAACACGAAAACTTAGAGTAGATTAGGTACGGGAGGACTAAAAGTAGGTAGATATGCTGAATCTTCAAGGAGGAATTTCTTGAAGGTCTTTGATAAAAACAAAACAGTCACATACATTGTCCTGATCCTACACTATATTCCCTGTTGCGGGTATCAGGAACTACAAGTAGGTACAATGAATGACCCACAACCAACACCCAAACCAGAATAAATAAATAAATAAATAATGCTGGACAGTTCACACAACATTATCTAGCCCCGAGCTAAGCAGAGCTTGTGCTATGGGTACTTGAGTTATCAAGTATACTAAATACAATACTATATACTGATTATTACTATATTACTATTTATTGATATACTTAATACAATATAGGATTACATTACATACATGCATAGATACCTACATTACATAGATAGATATTTTTTATTATACATAGAAAATACCCAGAACACCCTGAACAAATATCTGACGATTGCACAAATATTTGTTCCGAGGCGGGAATCGAACCTGCAACCATCTGCGACGCAGGCGAAACTTCGCCCAATATTTGCTGATTATGCAAACATTTGTTATCGAACCCGCACCTCTCAGCTCTCCAACAGCGCCACATAGATCTACATCTCTACGGGTTCGACGTGGCAACACTTTTCGCAAGCTAAGTACCTATCCTACCTAGGAGAAGTTGATTTCTGTGGTAGGTATCTCAGTTAGGTGAGGTTCATAGTTACCTACTAAAGCTAGGTCTACACCTCATCATTAGGTAGGTATGTTACCAACATTTACGGTTAAGGGCGCTTTTATGGAGAATTTAACGAGTTTAACACGTTCATTACGCGGATGCGTTTATAGGCGTGTTTCGTCCTTCACTGATGGACGTCATCATAATTTAAGTTAATGGGTCCACCACTTTATTTTCGGAAAATGAATGAGCAACAGCATTGGTGTAATAATAACTAGGTAATATCACCATCGTCTTTAATTTTACTTTACTAGGCTTGTTCGAAAGCTGTTTGGAAAAAAAAAACATGAACTTTAATATAAACTCATCCGAAAACGACCATTATTCTTAATGTCTTGTGTTAGGTACTATACCTGCATGAAATAAATTTAATTTAATTTCCTGTTACTGCTAGCTAGTTTAACTTATCACACCGTTCTTTCAACGAGACAATACGCACAACAAACAAATTACATTAGGTCCGTATGCGAATCAAACGATCGAGTATAGGTACATACCTACCTTACCTACGTTCCAGTGAGGTGTGGTACAGTGACTGATATTGATTAGAGGTATAGCAAAGGGTTCTGATTTAATTTATTACAAACCTATGAATATGCATAAACCATAATTCTATCGATAAAATGATATTTTTAATGATTGTAATGTTACATGCAAAAATCATTTCATTAACCCTTCACCTCTACCGAAACACAAAAGAACGGAGAGCTATTTAGACGTCATGAATATGCAAAAGTAACAATTACAATAATCAATATTGGTTTTGATCTTGACTCGATGATGAGTCATTGTGCAGTCATCAATACACACGTCTGCGAAAATGATGGCTCTTTGTGATGGACGCACACAATTTTATAGTAGTGGAGGGTTAAATCAATTGTATTGATACGTTACTAGGTAGGTACCGACACCATTATTGACTGACACCTGTTCATTTAAAGTATTAATAAGTTTTATATTGGTAATTTTTTTTTTAAACCGGCCAAGTGCGAGTTAGACTTTCGCACTAATGGTTCCGTAACTTCCGTACCATTATCTATAAAAACGGAAAAAAACACGTTTGTTGTATAGGAGCCCCCTTAAATATTTATTTTATTCTGTTTTTTAGTATTTGTTGTTATAGCAGCAACAGAAATACATCATCTGTGAAAATTTCAACTGTCTAACTATCACGGTTCATGAGATACAGCCTGGTGACAGGCGGACGGACAGACAGACAGACAGACAGACAGACGGACAGCGGAGCCTTAGTAATAGGGTCCTGTTTTACCCTTTGGGTACGAAACCCTAGAAACAGACTAATTAAATTAGTGATGGGAATCCTGAGCTAATCAAAATGAGCCCATAAACTGCCAGGATACTATTAATCATCGACGTTTTCCATTGGCCATCTTGCGATTCCATCATCAGATCAGCTGACACCATAATTGTATTGTCATCGGAACTTGACAGGTATGCAACATTTTCAATCAAATTTTCAGGTCTGTTGAGTGGAATCGCTGCAAGATTGCACCACATAAGAGTTTTTTTTGTTTGGATATTTAATCAAAGACATACTAACGATAAATAAAAGCTTCGTAAAATTTTATAATGTAATGTTATATCTCAAAGTAAGGAAAGGTAGATGACCACCTAGCCTAGTGTGCCCAGTGAGCAGGCACCATCCATTCTCGCATGATAAAGGAACCTCCTGCTTTTTTGGACGACCTCTGCAGCGCGTTGGGCGAGTAGCCGGCTGAGATGCGAAAGTTTGCGGGTTTGATTCCCGCTGCAGGACAAATGTTTGTATGATTTTCAAATATTCGTTCCGAGTCTGGGTTATATGGTACCATGGTACTCGTAGTTTCTGATACCCAAGACACAGGGAATCCTAGTATAGGATCAGGACTATGCATGTGACTGTTGGGTGTTATGTTATATTGTAAAAGAAAATTCGTTTATAGAGAAAACCAGTAAATTTTATTCTCAAAAATTCATAACATTCACAAGATAGAAAATAAATGCTTGACTCTTAGAGTCATTCACGCGTACAAAAATTTAGAAAACATTTCACACATACACTCATACACACTATCATCACAATTGGTTTTACATTTTTTTTTATAATTTTGCTTTGAAATTCGCAACATTTCGAAAAAAAGGGTTATAATCCTCTGGAAAATACATAGCATCAAGAAACTTATTATAAAATATTTGCTTATTTTAATACCGTCCAAAATGCAAACAAATTTGCATAAAAAATGAGATACTATTTAATAGGACGGATTTTATAAAATTATTGTTATAAATAACAATAATGTAACTTGTTTAATCCTAAGAATAAACTAAATTAATAATAATTGCAGGAATAGTATAAGCATAGGCGATAATTTTGACGCTTACCTATGTAGGTAACGTATAATAAGCTTAAGCGATAATTCCACAGCTTGTATGGGTGTGGAAGAAATTACCTGGAGAAACAGTTTTTCGAGAAACCCAGGGATATGCGAATGAGCATTGTCGCTTTTGTAGTTCATTTTATTTATAAACACAGTCACGATGCTGAGAAGAGCCGTTGTAAAATCTCGATGCCCGGATGAGATCGAAAAGCTAGTCGGAGTATTATTGTAGAGACGGCTGAACGCAGACTTGCCCCCTAAGGCTAGGCTCAGACGTATCACTTTCCGCCCACATTAGAACCAGAAAAAAGTGGTCATATGTTGAGAGTACTGGTAAAGTATGGAATGCCGTGACAGCGCTCAGACGGACGACAAACTGTGGTCGAAAGTGGTCAATACGATTGACAGTTCAACCACATTACGACCACTGTTTTGTGGGCGGAATGTGGTACGTCTGAGCCTAGACTTATTCGCTATGACCAAACTTGACAACGCGGGCTCGTTACGATATCTGCGTGGAATCATCGTATAGAATACATTGTGACATCACACGTTATTGGCAAGGAATCTCTTAATGTCATAGCGCATAAGGGCCCAGCTAAACCAATCTAAGCAGAAACCAAAAACGTTCCGTTCGAACCGTTCATAAGCACCATGTGTGGGCCCCAGGAATGACACATTGGAATAGCCCCGCGTGCATTCTGCTGAGTCTTAGGGCGAGATAAATAGATCTTACTGAGCAGGTACTAATGCTTAGCATTATCCCTGTCACACACATGACAAATTACTCTTGCTAGAGAGAGACAGCGACAATACTTCACATTAGTACAGGGGTTCCCAAAGTGGGCGATAACGCCCCCTTGTGCGCGCTGCAGGCCTAAAGGGGGGCGGTAAGAGACCTAGAAAAATAATGGGGGCGTCAAATCAGTCACACTTTCGCATTTTAATAGTTATTAGTTTTCCTAGGTAGGTCATTTTCGTAGATAATAGACCGCGGGCAATCATGTTTTAACAAGTTTTTGTTAAATAACCCGATATGTGAAGGTAATAATTACACAATAATTGATTTAATTTGAATTTATAGTGGTTTTTAAGTAGGTGGGTGAAAAAATGGGGGCGCTAAAAAATTATTTATTCTCAAAGTGACAAAAAATAAGTTTAATAAGTTTGGGAACCCCTGTATTAGTATGTAGTACGTGCTAAGTTACGTCTATTTATGTGGGCCTTAGTTCTACAGTTTGTCGATCCAGTCCTCCACTGCCTTGACCTCGGCCGGGTTCTCGTCGTCGCCAGTGTTAGCTGAGCTCTCGGCGAACTCAACGCGCGAAGAGAGATGGGAGAACTCAAAGTCCTTGCCTGGTTTGCCGATGTAGGTGTTGGTGGTCTGCCCGTCCACGGACTGGAGCTGGTTGGATTTTGTGACGCGGACCAGGTTTCTGCAAAGATTTAAAAAAAAAAATGAGTACATACATACATAGACACACGCCTTTTACCCCGAAGGGGTAGGCAGAGCCTCAATTGGCCTCTTTTCACCGTGGGTTGGCATCATCGTGGAATATAGACATGACAAGTGGTGAGCTCATCGCCGCCATTGCTTCCCACGACTGACTTAACTAACGCTTTCTTCCAGTAATAATACATTCCATAATAAGCTAGCAGCCAGGACAAATCTTATACCAATGAGTCTTATCAACAAGTCCGGGTAATCCCTTAGTCGGCTTTTACGACATCCAAGGGAGGAGACGGAGGGGTATATTCTTTGGCCGGACACACCACAGCGTACATTAATATTGTATTCAAATAAATATATAATATTTATTTCTAAAATATCCCTTTACCCTTAAGGATGTCGTCATCAATACCACCAAAAAAGTGTGCTTCTCGATGTACCATAGAAATCGCAGAAAGTCGGTGGATGGAGATAGCACATGACTGTCGTGGCATGGGGACGCCTATGTCCAGCAGTGGACTTCTGTAGGCTGATGATGATGAATGATGATGATGAGTAATTTTATCATCATCACCACTGGACGTCCACTGTTAAACGAGGCCTTCCCCATATAATCCAATGGAGGGATTGAAATCATGCCATAATCACCACGCTTGGTGGTCGCAGTTAGGGTGTTGAATACTCAGGTGGATGTGGCTGCCCATCCCCTTGTGTAATCTCTTAGTTGGCTTTTACGACATCCACGGGAGATGGATCCATTCTTAGGCCGGACACGCCACGGCACAACTAGGTATTGACCCTGTTGTTATTGAGTAGAAAATTGATAGTATAGAATAAACACTGAGGTTATTGACAGGATTTATACACAAACAAGTTTTGCAGTATCATTGTTTTGAAATGATTAAATGGCGTAATGTGTACTTGTAAATTGTAAGTGCAAAAGATAACACACTGGTTGGTCTCCATGTATATTATTGATTCTGTGCAAAGTTCCCTTAACTTTAAGGCGCGGTGAGTTGACGAATTGCACGTTTTTAAGGAGAAAGATATCATATTTCTGAACAAGTTACGACTTATTTTTTTTTATATATTTTTCTTCAGTTCTTTATCTAGAATTTCATGTACGGAAAACACAATAGCATAATTTTCTCTCGATAGTTTTTTTTTTGAAAACTACACCTTTTTGAACTTTGAATCGATTTATTGTAATAACTACTGTGAGTAACTTTACCACAAAAAACATAGACACGCCTAGACGCGTGTTTAACAGTTGTTTAGCAAAATTAATACCACAAAACCATATTTACCCTTGTTTAGGGTTAGACATGGCTTAGACATGTTAGTTTCTAAGGTATTTATGTTGATATGGGCTTACTGTTTAGCTTTAGTGCATTTCTCAGTAAGCCTGAAATAAAGATTGTGAATATGAATTTAGACGTTGTTTAAATTTGAGTTAACACTTGTTTATGCAGTGTTTAGAATATAATACAATAGATAGAATATAGTCCTGATCCCACATAAGTATTCCCGGTGGATTTCCGTGGGTATCAGGAACTACGAGTAAGTACCATATATACATAATTATGTTACTTACATATCTTGTATTGATATACAACAAAGGTCTTTTTTTTCTTCTCCTTATTACTTTTTTGTGCACTACCTACATAAATGTATCCACAATACACAAAGGTTAGCTGGTAGAGAATGCTTCTTAAGTTAAGTTCGCCTATGTACATTGTTTGTTTTGTGCAATAAAGAATATTCTATTCTATTCTATTCTATACATTATAACACAAGCAGCGCCCCGCGGTTTGACCCGCGTAAGTCTCGATCCCGTGGGAATATCGGGATAAAAATGTGCCTATGTGTTATTCCCGGTGTCCAGTTATCTCCATTCCAAATTTCATCCAAATCCATCCAGTAGTTTTTACGTGAAAGAGTAACAAAGATACATCCATCCATCCTTACAAACTTTCGCGTTTATAATATTAGTAGGATATAACGGGGTGGGCATGTCCGCATGCGTCGCGGGCCGAACCTGGATGAGACTCATTTCAGACCCACGGTACCCCTGGCCATACCCCTGGCGGTACCGTAGGTCTTTTAAAGTTAAACGGTACCACCGATTAATAGTGATGTAATGAGTCCGGACCCGTGCTTCACCTAAGTTCTCCACCTTAGGTACCAACTCCTACTATATTTTGTATTATTCTAAATGACTAAAAATACATTTGTCTATGAAATCAAAGCACAACTTGGCGGTAAATAAAATGAACCAAAACGGAAAATAGTAAATTTTTGAAACCACTCGCTCAAAAAAAAAACTATCTATCTATCTAATTACCCATTTATCATACGAGAGATAGCTAGGTCCCCGCTGTTACGTTTGCACCATTGATTTGCCCCATTAATGGTGCAGACGTAACTGGTTAGTTACGTTTGCACCATTAATGGTGCAGACGTAACTAGTTAGTTATGTTTGCACCATTGATTAATAGGGAAAAGAAAAAACAGACAAACAGACCGTATTAAAAAACCGGCCAAGTGCAAGTCAGACTCGCGCATGAATGGTACGGGTTCCCTACCATTATCTATAAAAATGGCAAAAAATACACTTGTTTTATATGGGTAATATCCCTTAAATATTTATTTTATTGTTTATTTAAACTGTCTTACTATCAGGGTTCATGAGATACAGCCTGGTGACAGAAATAATAAATAAAACAAAAATAACATTTTGACAGCTGTCATCCAAAATGTAGATTTTGTCATCAGCTTTCATTTAAGCCATACAACGAAACTCTAGCAAGAGTCGTTTCCAAAATATGCCTGTTTCAATTTTGACAGCTGTCATCCAAAATATAGATTATGTCATCAGCTTTCATTTGAGCCATACAACGAAACTAGCACGAGTAGTTTCCGAAATATGACTGTTTCAATTTTGACAGCAGTCATCCAAAATGTAGATTTTGTCATCAGCTTTCATTTGAGCCATACAACGAAACTCTAGCACGAGTAGTTTCCGAAATATGACTGAATCAATTTTGACAGCTGTCATCCAAAAAAACGGCTATAGTTGCGATTTGCCGGTTGCCGCAACTGAGAGTTCAAAATTTTGTCGTGTTCTGAGCGCCTTAGAGATTGATAAAACTATGTGATCCCAAAAAAGTCAACATTATAGGAACACAACTTTAAAACAATACAACACTAAAAAGAAACAACATTGCGGGAAATTATACATTTTGGAATTTCAAAATTTTGCAAAGTCAACCGAATGTTCCTAAAGGAACTTGTTTTTTGGTGAACATTCTATCCAAAAAACCATGTCAAAAAAAAACGCTAAATAAACAAATTTTTATGGCGAGAAAAGCAAGGTTAGTATGTTGTATCAAATTGAATGGTGCAAACGTAACCACGGGGCTAGGTCAACACATCACTAGGGTCACTTACTCGGTGGTACCGTTTAACTTTAAAAGACCTACGGTACCGCCAGGGGTATGGCCAGGGGTACCGTGGGTCTGAAATGGATGAGACTGGCATGGGACCGTAAGGAATGGCACAGGCAAAGAGAGGCCTATATTCAGCAGTGGGTGAAGTTAGGCTGTGGATGATGATGGATAACTGGGTGGACTAACCCCTATTATAATGTGACATTGATAATTCTAGCGCAGTTTAACTAACCACACCATTGCCTTTAAATAGTTTTTATGTAGATTGCTACTTCCATCTCCTCCGCTGGATGTCGTAAAAGCCGACTAAGAGATTACACGAGGGGATAGGCAGCAGCATCCACCTGAGTACTCAACATTGTTTACCAATACTGCGATCACCATCCGCCTGACAAGCATGGTTATCATATAATGACGACCCATGTGGCGCGGCTGGCGATGGTTCGCCTGCGACGCAGGAGGTTGCGGGTTCAATTCCCGCTTCGGAACAAATATTTGTGCGATCTGCAGATATTTGTTCAGGGTGTTCTGGGTGTTTTCTATGTATAATAAAAAATATCTTTCTATGTAATGTATTGTATTAAGTATATCAGTAAACTAGTACCCATAACACAAGCTCTGGCTTATCTTGGGGCTAGATAATGTTGTGTGAACTTGTCCAGTATTATTTATTTATTTATTTAATTACACCATATTTTATGGAGGACCTATAAAAGTTAGTTAGGTAAAAGTCAAGGGCAAGATTTTACTCTTTCAGGTAGTTGGTAGTCAGAGGTTTAACCAACATTATATTTGGCACATGCCCACTTGTTGCATCTATAGACTAAACCTTTATGAACCAGACCACTGGATTTGGAAGTCAGTGGATGGAGGCGGCTCAAGACCAGTCATCCTGGCATTATATGGGGGAGGATTATGTGCAACAGTGGACTTCCACAGGCTGATGATGCCGAAGACAACGCCTTTCGGGGTAACCTGAAAAGTTGTCCTTACATTTCTTTCTCCAGTAGCTCTTTAATAACTTGGCTTCCCTTGGCAATGGGCTGGTCTTGTTTGTTGCACAGAATCAGGACCGGAGGGCTGATGCTCTGAACGACAGGGTCCACCAATATTGTGTACAGGTATCTGAAAATATCAAATATAATAGTTGTACAATCTCACTATTTGTTTGAAACTCTCAAGATGCAACACTCTCGGAAAAACTTAATTTTATAATTAAAAAGCAGTAAACCCCCCCCCCCCCCCCCTACATCACCAATTAACAAATCTATCCAGCCTTTATCAAGTTTGACGACCTTTGTAGCGCGTCGGGCGAGTAGCCGGCTGAGATGCGAAAGGTTGCGGGTTCGATTCCCGCTGTGGGTTAAATGTTTGTATGATCTGCAAATATGTGCGCCGGGTCTGGGTATTATGGTACCATGGTAATCGTAGCTTCTGATTCCCACGACACAGGGAATCCTAGTGTGGGGTCAGGACTATGCATGTGAATGTTGGGTGTAAAAAAAAAAAGTGACCATCTCAATGTGGCTCTTACCAGCAACACTTATTATTTATAGTATAGATTATACATACATGTCAAGTTCCAATGACAATACAATATTATAGTGACCGCAAGCTGATCTCATGATGGAGATGGAAGGTGGACAATGAACCTTCCCTATGTAATAGTGCCTGGCAGCATTTGGATTCATTTTGAAGGGTTCCAATCACTAATTGACAAAATCTTATTTTGAAAAATAGTTTTTAATAAAAATCTTATAGATTATATACTTACTCGGCCACATCTCTGATTTCTTTTTGAATGGTGACTGAATCAATTGTGTAGATAATAGCTTTAGCGCTATTTTTGTACTGATCAAAGAACTTGTTCCTCAGTCTCTCTTGACCAGGCAGGTCTACGATCCTCATTTGATGCTGAAAGCAGAAATTCAACAACCTTACTAACACATCTCAAAAACTTTGGGTTTACGCATTTCCCCGCTCACAGGGGATTCCCCTCCCCTCAAACCGGCCTCTTTCCCCGCCACCAGCTTTTTCAACACTTACATTTTTAAAATTACCACAAAATGTTCTTTAATTTTTTTCTCAAAACTATATGCTTCCTTGGTTGGGGAGTGGTACTGGGGTACCCTGTCCTCCCCCCCCCCCCCCCCCCGCTTCCAAAATTGAGAGGCCCGTTTCTAATACCGACCTCTGATCTCCCCGGGAGGATATTATAGGGTAATGTGAAAGGAAAGCAAACTTACATTGGCTGTAACATATTCCTCCACATTTTCTTTCATAGATGTGAAAGTCTGTCGATATTGGGAGTATGCAAGTCTCACAAACAGCAGGGTCTTTCCGGAGTCCGAGAGTCCAGTAAGCAGAATAGATTTACGGGAATGACGCCTTCTTGAGAAGCACCACCAAAACACTGCAATCACAAACAATGCAATTACAAATTCAATTAGGTTTAGCTAGGTACGTTACTAGCGACCCAACCAGCCGGGGAATTGCGTAGTAGACTGACGTTTGATGATGATTACCAGTTTACTGTTCATTTCGCAGCATGTTTTAGCTTCTTTCCAAGAACAGAAATATTGAAAACACTCTGCGCAATGAATAGCAAAATGGACATCAAAATGAAATGTCAGTCTACTATGCAATAACCACCCCCAGGGTTTTCATGGGCAATAAATAAATCCATTGTATGGTAATAAAAGAGAAGTGGACGATTTTTTTATTTGATTTGAGTAACTGAATAGTACCCGTGAGATGGTAGAAGGAACAAAGGAAGACAAACTAAACGCTGGGAAGGCGACTTAAAAAAGCAAGCAGGTCCAGAATTGACATGCACTGCAAAAGATAGGGAAAAATGGAAAGCTTTGTCGAAGGACAAGCTGTAAATGGAAAACCGGTCAGAGTGTACATAAGGCACTGAGGAAAAAAAATTTTTTTTGCAAATTTATTTTTTGCCTTTTTTTTATCGTTTCGTGTAGCTTTTTTCTTGTCCATCAATTAATGTTACATGCATTTTTTCCATACGACTTACCGTTTCTGAAATATGAACTCAGAAAAATTTTCGTTTGTCTGAGTCCTATGATATTACCTAGGCTATTGGGTATTGGCGTGCATATGTCGTTTCTGGTTCGCTGCGAGCCCTACCGGGCCACGCTCGCCTTCGGCTCGCTCGCTGCTCACGTGTGATCACTGTTCTCTAGTGTTTTAAATCCATGTCGGACTGTCAACATGGTACTAACAAATATTTTTTTCTGACTTCATATCACAAAAACGGTAAGTCGTATGGAAAAAATGCATTTAACATTAATTGATTCCTGAGAAAAAGGCTACATGATAAGATAAAAAAAAAGAAAAAATATTTAGCTAAAAAAAAAAAAAACTTTCTTTTTTCCTCAGTGCCCCCTTATGTACACCCCACCCTAAATCTGAGGTATCAATTCTATCAAAGATGGTATTTTTTATCTACATTCGCGAAGACTTACCGAGTGTGAACAGGAGGACAATCAAACTGAGTAAGGTTATGTATCGAGGATCATTCAACATCGGCTCCGTGTGAATCTTTTCCTTAACTACTTCTGAATCCATGGTGGATTAAATTAGGAAACCGAAATTAAAAGAACAGTATTTCGTAAAAAGCTAGATCTAAAGTTATAAGTAAGTAACAAATTAACAAAATGCGTTTTCGAACAATGAATATGAATGGAATGACGTATACGTAGCTATAGCTTAACAGCAAAGAGGATACGATACAATCATAATAGCACCAGACTTGTTTTCTTGGTTGGTTGGCCAAACAAAACAAAGAGTTGGATATAACCCATGGACTTAGTACTACGTCCATGGTATAACCATGGACTTTATAACGTTTATGTCATCATAACGTAGAGCATACGTAGAGCGAGTTGCAAACCACAGATAACTTTTTATGAAGGGGAAGACCGCGGACAGGGGAAGTCAAACTAAAGCCCGCTGCACACGACGCTTGTTTTACTGCTGGATTGCTTGCGGGGTCCTAAGATGGCTACTCTGCTGGCAGCGCTGCGAGAAAGTGACGTCACTGCTGGCTCTGAAGCGTGGTTGCGTGCTGGCTGTCGATTAAAGAACGTGTGCTATTTTTCGTGACGGCTTGCTTGCCTGCTTCCATTGATTTTCATGCTCCGTTGTTCAAAAAATGACTCAAAGGTGGTCTTCGGAGCAAAATGAGCAAATCAATGTTTTAATTGACGCATACAAAAGTAACTGTGTTTGTATGCAATAAATACTCCGAATTAACACAATAAGCAATTGCATTTTAGTAGTAGTAGAGCACTTCTATGAAAGAGTTCGTCCGGGGAAGTACTATCACCATAACTATTTCTGCCGCAAAGCAGTAGTGCTCGCATAGCTTTGTTCCGGTTTAAAGGGTAAGGGTGCCGGTGAAATTACAGGCACATGAGACTTTTCATCTTTATGTCTCAGGGTGGCAGGCGCAGTGCAATGCCACATAGGGCGCGTCCTAGGTGGACGTGACCTATGAGGTAATGCACTGTTTATAGGCAGAGGTTACCGCTTAACATAGGTAGGCCATCAGCTTGTTCCGTCATTCAAATAGTATAAAAAAAAACATCTTTGAGCTTCATAGAGTGAAGGACGCAGTTTTGGGGTTAAAGCCAACCGTGACAGCAAAAGAGTGCTCAACAAACACAACTTGAGGAATCAATTTAATATATTAATTAAATCAATTTAATACGCCTAGCAACAAGCACCGTGTGAAGCCAACCTAACAAGGGAGCCATCATTGCACCCACCGCCACAGCCAACTTCGAACCCAGCGGCAAATTCTAGCAAGCTATTTAGTAGCAAAACAAGCGTCGTGTGCGTTAGGCTTAAAGTAAAGAGTAGGTACAGTAACCATGTCGTAACGTAGACAGATGACTAGACGTACAACCACGAACCTACTACCCAAAGGGACCGCGCGAGTCGAGCGAGTCCCTACATAGTACGTTGTCTCGTTCTAATTTGCATAGCGTACAGATCCACCAACTTAACTGTAGAATTAAATGTATGTAGATGATAGATACAGATATGTTGGTGGATCTGTAACAACAAGGTTCCTCGCGGTCCCTTTGTGTATTAGCCACAGAAGGTATTAGCACAGAACAAATATTAGTACGTATTAGGTCCATGCCTGTGTCCATGGGTCCATGTCGAGTAGTCCAAACCTGGCGCGGTGGCGGTCGGCGCGGCGCTCAACTAGGGCTCGGGCTGGTTAACACTTACAGCTCGTTCACTGTAAGATAGCACCTGTAAATACTCCATGGCAGGTGCCAACTGGTGCCAACTTACGGTGAACGGTCTGTAGTTATAAGGCTAGTCTGGCTAATTAAAGTAGAGAAACTGGCAAACTTTGTACATGGCAACTCTCTAATACAAACGTCAACGTAAATTTGACAAACAAGCGACTTGTTGCCGTTGGCAGTCGTCACCGCATCCTGTCGTTCGTCTATAAGCGCCCTTACATTCCAGCAGTTTTTTTTTTAATCAGTTATTTTCAAACCCTGGAACTATTTCACTACAAAGAGACATGACGCTCTATTTTTAATAATTTTATCACTGTATTCTCTTTTCTTCGGGTTTCGGGGTTGACGGATCCGTCAATGTCCTAATTCACGCTCATTTTAAAATACGTGCAAGCTCCACCTATAGCTGTAAATATTACAAGAATCAAGCTGCAAAAACGATATGCAGCGACATGTTTGGACATCTGTGGCGCGGCTGGCAAAGATTCGCCAGCGACGCAAGAGGTTGCGGGTTCGATTCCTGACTCGGAACAAATATTTGTACGATCTGTAGATATTTGTTCAGGGTGTTATGGGTATTTTCTATGTAAAATAAGAAATATCTATAAATGTAATGTATTTTATTAAGTACTTATACCTGAAGACGAAAGTCTTCAATTAGTGTGTCCTACCCGTAATGACCTACGATGCCGAGACGTGGACACTCACGGTACGCCTGGTCGATCATCAGTTCAAGGTCGCTCAGCGTGCTATGGAACGAGCTATGCTCGGAGTTTCTCTGAGGGATAAAATCCGCAACGAAGTTATCCGACAGAGAACTAAGGTCATCGACATAGCTCAGAGAATTAGCAAGCTGAAATGGCAATGGGCTGGGCATATATGCCGAAGAACCGACAACCGCTGGGGTAAACGTGTTCTAGAGTGGAGACCACGTCTTGGTAAACGTAGTGCGCCCCCTGGCTAGGTGGAGCGACAATCTGCGTAAGGCGGCTGGTAGAAAGTGGATGGGAAGAGCTGTAAATTGGTCTAAATGGCGAGCATTAGGAGAGGCCTATGTCCAGCAGTGGACTGATACAGACTGATGATGATGATGATGATGATGAAGTACTTATATCAGTTATCTAGTACACATAACTCAAGCTCTGCTTGGCTTGGGGCTAGATAATGTTGTGTGAACTGTCCAGCATTATTTATTTATAACCAGCCGCGCCGGCGCGGTGCGGGCTGACTATGACGACCGACCTACGACAACTGTCGCGGGTTTTCGTCGGCAGTCGTCGCCGTATCCTGTCGCTCGTCTGTAAGCGCCCTAAGCTCTACCGTAATACCGCGTTTACACGCAAGACGCGCATCCCGGCAAGCAGCCCGGCATGCAGCCTGACACGCAGCGGTCCAAGCAAGCTGTTCACACGCATGGCGAACACAGCGGACATCGATCTCGTGGCGGCCTACCTATTTCTAAAGGAAAATAAAAATAAATGATCGACGTCGAGTTAAAAAGAGAAGATGAGTTCGTAGAAGGTGGTGGATGATAAAAATACAAAGAAATCGCCACGAAGTCGTCGCATGTGACACTAACCGGCCGCGCGCGTGTGAACAGGCTCATTTGATGTGTCGAAAAACCAACAGTCAGCCCGATCGGCGCATTCACGAGCACGAACACAGGCGCGTGCACAAACAGTCTGTTCACATGCTTGCGCTCGTTGAATGTAGCTTTGAAGGCGTGCGTGTAAGCGTACCGTAATGTAATGTACTATAATTTGTAGTTTTAGCTCGTATGTATGACATATAGAGATGCCAGTGCAGACCGATGCAATCGAAAACTTTTTTGGTCAAGTTCTTACAAATTTAGAGCTAACAACCGTTTGTATACTAAGTCCATTTAACAACCAAAAACCCAATGGAGAACACAAAAGGGTCAAAATGTTACATTTAAATATACCTAACATCAAAGCACAGACTACGCACGTTATATTAGTTTTTATTTCACGTAAACACATGCAGTATTACCGAAGTTATAACTGCGCAAAGTTTAGACAGCTTTATAAATTTCCGAGATTACGCGCGCTCGTGACGTCACGGCTCGCGTGGTAGGTCGCGCGCGCCGCCCGCCATAGTGAAACTCATACAAATAAAGACACGCGCGCGCGCTTTGTTTTAATTCTGTTGCCCAAATAGTACGTGTTTGTTAAGTAGGTACTTTGGTATTGTTGTAACAAAAAATATTTAGATATCCCTACTTATTTTCATTTTATAAATTCCTGTACCTACCTTAAGTTATAACGGCATGGAAAAAAGTCGGTCAATCTGCCACGAATAGCTTATTGGTGGCTAAATATTTTATTAATAAAACGGCCAAGTTCGAGTCAGACTCACGCACGAAGGGTTCCGTACCATTATCTATAGTAAAACCGGCCAAGTGCGAGTCTGACTCGCGCACTAAGGGTTCCGTACCATTATCTATAAAAACGGCAAAATAACACGTTTGTTGTATGGGAGCCCCCTTAAATATTTATTTTATTCTGTTTCTTAGTATTTGTTGTATCTATAATAAAACCGGCCAAGTGCGAGTCGGACTCGCGCACGAAGGGTTCCGTACGATTATTTATAAAAAAAACGGCAAAATAAACACGTTTGTTGCATGCACACTTTGATCTTAATTTTCTCAGCCATTTTTACAGATAGAAAAAAAAGTAAAAACGCTGCTATTCTCGTAATTTTTTCTTGAATACATTGGCATTTGTAGAAAAAAAAAGTGTGTCTTCTTCATTTAGTGTCAACATTAAGTCATTGTTGATCACAGGATTCATTAGGTTTCACCATTGGTTTCACCAAGCATCACGGGCACAAACAACTTTTAAAAATTAAAGCTTTGTATATAGGGCACTGATGTAATACTATTGCAAAGAAATAACCTGCCTCAAATACAACAGAAAGCTTATAATAAATATACGAAAAAGTTAGGGAAAAATACATATATTAAAAATCCTAGTTTTGTTTTACTGTCGGCTCCCAAAATATAATATTGGTAGAAAACATTTGATTTCATTAGCCCGGCTAAGCCAGAAAAAAAAACCAGCTTCTTCTTCTTCAAATTGTAGCTTCTGTGGCTTTAGTTATCATTCTCTATATTGCCGAGCCAATCAGGAACCAGCGCTTGTGTCTAGCACGGCCAATGACTAGGCCGTCATACACCTAACGATATGCTTGCGCAAGCTTAGACTTGTGCAAATAAACATAATTTCCAAATGACCACAGACGGCACTAGCACTAGCACAGTATGCTTGAACAATAACCATTTTTAAAGAAGTGAGCCTCCAAGTGTGTTGTGCGATGGATGACGCTTTGGCAATAGTTGGCTTAATATTTGCTACAAAAAAACACTTAAAAGAAACCGAACCATAAGGTGTAAAGACTGGTTAAGAAAAAGAGAGCAATATTCGCAATTTCGCATTCGTTTTTTATTTTTTTTATTTTATTAATTTATTTACTGAATTGAAATTTACACACAAAGACCTAACTACCTGCGTGTCTCCCTGTCTCCCGTTTCTGTCACTCATCATTTTGGCGCGAAAACGATCACAGAACGTGCGTGCAATGCAAACAGGCGCCTATTATATACTACTACTGAAACGCGGTGCGGCCACACACGTTCAAGTAAACTTGCGCAACCACGAATTTGCACAAGTTTTGGAATTTAAAATTGCAACTATTTTTCAAACTTGTACAAGTCAGAAATTTGAGCAAGTATCTTCCCATACACGTTACAGTATACTTGTGCAAGTCTTAACTTGCGCAAGCATATCGTTAGGTCTATATGGCTGGCTTCAGTCATTGATGCGCAGCTAACATCCTCCTCTAGTAGTCTGTGGTGCAGCCAGTGTAAGTTGTCACATCTACCAATTTTTTCGTAGATCTACCTATTTTACCTTTATTCTACCTATCTAACACCCTCGGCCTCAAATCACCCCTTTTTCAAAATATTATGATTGTAAACAATTCTCCACGCGTGTAACGATTTACTTACTTAGTTACTATCGAATTTAGCCTGTCTTGTAATTTTAGCACTTAAAATGGAACGCGTTAAGTGAAATAAGTGAATGATGAGGAACAGAGTATAGAGCTACGGAGTGACACTGACATTGACATTGACAGTGACATCTATCACAACTGACTGACGCTTGCTTGACATTGACAATTTGACACTGAGCGACTAAGAGTCGGGCATTCCTGATTTCTCCCTTTATACCGTACCTTTATCTTTCCTCAAACTCCCAGCACTTTTTTGGTTTTATGTCAAGTTAATCATCTGTCATTGGCAAACTCTTGTGGCACCACTACCGGTCCGCTGAACACGCCAAAAAAAAGAAGAAGAAGATTTTTAATCAGGAATGATTTTTTAATTTTTAAAATGTACATAAACTTGATTGGTACCTATTTTTCATTTGATATTCTACCATTTTCTACTAATTTTTGCACCCTGTTCTACCATTTTGCCAAAATTGTATGTGACAACACTGGGTGCACCTGCGTCCTGCAGCAGCAGACAGATGCTGTGTTGGATGCATAGCGTGAAAGTACATCCAAAAACTACAATAAATACTGGGGAGTACATCTGTCTGTCTGTTTGTCTGTGCACGCATATGCATGCACGTTGAAAATATCTAAAAAAAAATGTATCTTATCTCTGAGTAGTCAAGTGTCTCTGTTATCATACCAAATTACCATTACAAATGGATGTACCTACTTACTTACCTCGCCAGTAATACTAATTCCTCCTTAGCTAGGTACCTAACCTATACGTATTATTGTAGATACCATTAAATAATAAGTATAGAAATACTCGTCTTTAAAGTTTTCAAGGCCAGTAGCATCCTAGTACCTAGTCTGTGATCCATAAATCCATTCATCTACCTACTACCTTTATCTAGCAAATTCGAGGAGGTAGTCGTCAAGTCGTCGCTTGTAATAATTTAGTTGTAACTCCGAAGGTTTATTCGTTAGTGTTGATTATTTCGATAGGTATCAATGGTCATTCGTGGCCGGTGTGTCAGTTGTCTATCTAGTTTCCGTAGAAGTGCAGGTTTGAGCAACATGAGTATCGACATTGGAGGTAAGATAATATAGAGGGCGAAGGCTCCCCCTACGGCTGCAATGTGTCCCTCCTACATTTTTTTTTCCAAAATCAGAACCTCACTTTTGTCCTGTTTTAGGTCAAAGCGCGGAATCAATGCAGAAAAACTTGTTTTTATTGACCATAATCTGATCTGCCTCATAGGTAGGTATATAATTATAATAATACCTACCTACTTACGTATTTATTTATACCTATAGCAGATTGTTGTGAATAAGTGAATAAAAACCAGTTTTCTGCCTACTTATACTTACCAAATATTACTTTCTGATTCAAATGTTTTTTTTTTTCATTATTAACCCGAATTGTAGACTATATTCGGCCGAATACCAAATATTTAAAAAATGCCCGAATTGTTGCCGAATTTTCGTTACATAGCTGTTGTTCTAACCCAAAGGCCAAAACGAAGCTAACATCAACTTTTGTCCATAGGAATGAGAATCAGATACAAGGACAAAGATGAAACATTTCTGGAAAAACATTTGGTGTCCAAAGAACCATTTGGGCAGTTCAAGATCTGGTTTGAAGAAGCATGTAACAGGAAGGAGATCTTAGAGCCTAATGCTATGTGTCTAGCTACTGTGTCTAAGTAAATGAAACTAAAATGATTTCATCTGCATTTTGAGCATTACCTATAAAACTAATTTGTACACCAATTACCTATCAAAATAAGCAAAATATAAGTGACCTCTTCTATTTCAGAGATGGCTATCCTTCAGCTAGATTTGTGTTGTGTAAAGGATATGGCAAGGATGGCTTCAAATTCTTCACAAACCATGGGAGCCGGAAAGCCAACGAGATGGTGCGATCATTACAATATTGAACAGGAAATCAAAGCCGGCTTGTGTTTACTCAATCTGTTTTTTTCCAGGATGCAAACCCAAATGTTGCAGCAACATTCTACTGGGAGGCCCTGAACAGATCAGTCAGGATTGAAGGACAAGTTGAGAAATTGAACATAGAAGAGTCAACTACATACTTCCATTCACGGCCGGTTCCCAGCCAAATAGCTGCCTGTGCTAGCTACCAGAGCACACCGATCGCATCACGGGATGTGTTGTGTGAACGTGAATCAATCTTAGAAGCAAAATACTTGATTCCACAAAAAGAAGTACCTAAACCTGAATATTGGTAAGAAATTATTTTTACCTCAATGTTGTAATAATGAGTGCCCACTAGCGGCTGTGCTCATCTGTTAATAATGAATGCCCACTAGTGGCTGTGCTCATCTGTTAATAATGAATGCCCACTAGCGGCTGTGCTCATCTGTTAATAATGAATGCCCACTAGCGGCTGTGCTCATCTGTTAATAATGAATGCCCACTAGTGGCTGTGCTCATCTGTTAATAATGAGTGCCCACTAGTGGCTGTGCTCATCTGTTAATAATGAGTGCCCACTAGCGGCTGTGCTCATCTGTTAATAATGAGTGCCCACTAGCGGCTGTGCTCATCTGTTAATAATGAGTGCCCACTAGCGGCTGTGCTCATCTGTTAATAATGAATGCCCACTAGCGGCTGTGCTCATCTGTTAATAATGAGTGCCCACTAGTGGCTGTGCTCATCTGTTAATAATGAGTGCCCACTAGCGGCTGTGCTCATCTGTTAATAATGAGTGCCCACTAGCGGCTGTGCTCATCCGTTAATCCAGATGAACTCTCCTTACTGAATTTCATTTAAACCTGTTCAGTCATTACGGTGTGATTGTATAACAAACATACAAACTTTGGCACTAATTAGGATTTATCTAATACTTTACTTTCAGGGGTGGATACATAATTCGCCCGATGGCAGTGGAGTTCTGGCAGGGCCAGAGAGACCGGCTTCATGATAGGATTAAGTTCAGGAAACCCAAAGATGGAGAACAGCCTGATGGAAAGCTACTACACGAGGGTGAAGATGGCTGGGTCTATGAGAGACTTTCTCCTTAGAATGATTTTATATAATATATTATGGAATATCTTATAAATGGAAATGGATAAATAAAGATGTGTAAGTGTTTTCCACGAAAAGTATAATAATTTAAAATAATGCACATTAAGAAATCCTAGTTATTTTTAAAATTTCTCTCTGGATACCACCTGTACTTTTCCAACATACTTCACTGCTAAACAGACCATTCTTTTCAACAGCTTTCTCAAATTGTCTAGTTCCTCCACCAACTCCAAAATAATGTGTTTTTGCTGCTACAAATATGACCCCCTTATTACTTAATCTATCTTCAAATAGTGAGATAAGCTTATCATAGTTACATTCATTGTAAATAGTTTCTGATGTAACAATTACATCAAAGACATTGTCTATTTTCTTATTGAATGATGCCCAGTCACCCGAATAAAACTTGCATTTCTTTATGTCTGACTCTCTAGTGTCCTCTTCTATATTTAGCAATACATTAGGTATTGTTACATATTCAAGTACCTCTTTATTCTGAAACAATAACATAACATAAGTAGGTATAACAATCTTAAAGCAATATGGCTTCTATGCTTTATCATAACAATGGACATTTGACATCAGGTTTTTATTTTAAAGTTAAGACCATTAAATGTGAGCCAATAATTGTGATCCAGCAAGACTGGAACCCCAAGTGAAACAAAGGTACGAATGTGTTGACTCCCGCTGTATCAGTTATGTAAGGTCAGAGGCCTGTTATATAATAAATCGTTATTTTGGGTCACATTTAAATTGAATTGTGGGGTAAACTATAGATATGAAACTGCCCCTCCCCCTCCCTTTCGCCTCTCCCCAACTCTCTATAGCTATGTCCACACTGCATTTTCATCTTCAACTTTTGTCTTAATTTTTCTATTCAACTTTTGCTTGACGCTTTCAATAATTGAATGCATTAATGAACGCAACACTATATTCAGTCGTAGTTTCTTCTTTTTGGAAACATGTGTGACGAGAATTTTTTAATTGGTGGTATATGTGCAGCTCACTTGGTTATAAGAAATTAAATTGATTTTGAACTAATATTGTTGTTGAATCCACCCGAAGCCGGAAAACGTGAATCACAGCGTGCTTCGCTTTCAACTCTCATTGCGCATGCGCTAACGGCATGCGTCACGTGGTGCCTGATGTTGACTGCGCTGTGACGCATGCCCTTAATGAACAAAAAAGGCACAGTGTGGACATAGCTTATGGTGGTGTTTCATATCTATAACCAACCTGAATTGAGACTTATAGTGAAAGCTAAGAAGTTCCAGAATATTACTTACATAATCCTGAAAGGTTAATCGGGCTGACTTCATGAAGGCGTAAATACCCAGGATCCCAGCACCACAACCCAAGTCTAATACATTCTTGTTTTCAAACTGAATTTCCTCATTTTGTACTAGATATTCCAATAAATCAATTGTGCACTCCCAAATTTTGAGGCCACCTGGAATTTTTATGTTTTTAGTCAATAAAGTGCAATAAAGTGTCCATGCGAAAGAGCGCCATCTCTTCTTTCCTGTACAAGCTGTCCATTTTCTCGCTAATTAGCGCCTGATACTTTCACTTGAGTGTACATAAAGATTGCTGCCCTGTTTATTGAATTTTATATTTCATAGCTATACAAAACATGTTAAAAGCAATAGCATACTGATGTTGTTTTGGACTAGGTAGGTACCTTCATATTTGCCTGTAACAAGATCACTTTGTTCATTCTCAGCAAGCTTGACTGCGGTTTTGAAACCAGTGTCTTCGATGTTAGAGATGGCTTCACTGACCACAACGTGGCCTATCTCAATGTCATCACAAGTTACCATCTGGGCATGGGTCACTATGCTGTCAAGCTCCTTTATTTGTTTTTCTGGTATAACTTCCACACTTTCTAGCCATTGTATTTCTGCTTGTGGTTCTGCAAATAATAATTTTCAAAAATTATTGGCTTCAATTTAATTAGGTAGGCACCTGCTACAAGCTGCAATGTTTTGAATCGTCCAGTAAAACCTGATCCCTGAATAAGGCCTGTGAGTGTTTCGACCTACTGTTATAGTACTGTGTGATTGATTACCTGCATCAGTTTTAAATTCATTTTCACCTGAAAAGTTGAACCTAAAAGAAGTCATAACAAAACTAGTTCTCGTAGGTACTTTTATTTTCCCGTCATTGGAATAATAAACATAAACGTAGATTTGTAAAGCGTGTTTAAACGCCTGGCTTCCTGTTTATACTGTATACCTAGAGTAACCTAGCTACAATCTTTTCAGAAATGTTTTCTCAATCAAATTTTGAGGTTAGGTTATTTTTTTTTTTTTTCTTCGTAATTGGCGCCGCACGGCTTGTGCATTTGCCATTTTCAAGTATCTGTATTTTCCCTATATTATATTTTCAATATATTTTGCAACGTTACACTCCTTCCAAGTCGTCAAAGTCACAGTCAAGTCATATTTTAGTAAAACGGTGGCCAATTTTACTAAAACTTTGGTAGACGATTTCCACCAATTTCAAAAGTCACGCAATTCACTTCCATTTCATTTCAATACACTTGTGCTTTTTAAACGAGCTACATTAGTTAAAATGCCATCAAAATAACACAAAATAACTCAAGAAAACACTAGGAAAAGAAATAAAATAAAAGTAGACAACGTCTCTTTTCGAAAATGGCGGGAAGAGTCTAGGTTATTATTATAAATGTATGTACAAGAAATGGAATGGGTGGAGACTGGGAGTAGTTATATAAAAACTCTATATAACTACTCAGTATAAGAATTTAAAATTTAGTGACTAAATTTTAAATTCTTATACTGTGACGTAGACACATCAGCGAAAGCTGCTCGTCTATAAATTAATAATAATAATAATAATAAACCATAATGCTGTAATTTGCCTATCAAAATTGTATGGGACATTTTGGATCATTTTCAACCTTACTAGTCTTGTAACTGTATATTATATAATAAAAATAGGTAAGTAAAACATATTAATCGGTGGTAGGTACATACAAGTTTAGGTAGTTGTCGGCGACCACAAATCACCAAGTGGGGTAAATGCTACATATATTGTTGGCAGCACCTTAGGCAATGCTGCCAATACATAAAATAAGTGCCTTGCTTTTGTGAACGATCTGTAGACAGAGTTCACCGCATAGACGTAGAATTTTTTGTACATACTAAATCTATGGTTCACCGTATAATAAGTTGGCACCTGCCGTGGAGTATTTATCTTACGGTGAACGATGCGTGTCATCGAGCAACACGGAATGGAGACGCCATCAAAGGCATTCCCCGCTGTAGTTCCCCTCTAAATTTAATGCCCTCGAGGGCATACAGCTTATAAAAAACTAGCTGTCGCCGATTGCTCTGTCAGACTGAATCGACTCGCGTGGGAGATAGTGCTCCAAGAAAAATGCCGAGTTGTTCAGTTTTATGCTGTAAAAAAATGATTAGATCATCAAATTTACAAGAAGATAGTGTTTCCTTTCACATGTACCTGAATTTCAATTAAATTATTATAATTTATTGCATAAAAATTGACCAAGTCAAATTAAGCCGTATAAAAACAAAAGTGGCCATCTTAGATTTTGTAATTTTTGAGTTAGTGTTCGGGGTAAAATAATAAAACTGAACGGTTTAACAAAAAAAAACCGTGAATATTTTATTCAATAACACTGATTCACTCTTCGCTACGACTGCACTTCAGTACACTAGTCATTCATTACTCTAAAATAACTGCCAAGTTACATGATTTATTCGTACTGAAAGCCAATTCCCTTACGACTACCCTGCCCACTCTTAAACCGAGCTCCACTTAAGCGTGTGATAGAGGGGCGACATAAAAGTGACCAAAAGAATAGATATAAATGTGTATAATACATCAATGTGCATGTCAGGATGTATTCTGCTGACGTAAACATGTATATAACGTGTAATGTCAGTAAGCCAAGAGGTGGATGATTACTTAATATCCTTGATTACTAAATACCATTTATTAAACACGTTCGACATCATGTGACATGTGGCATTAACGAGTATCGTATTTGACGGCTATGTAACCACTAACTAACCGGTAACTACTAACTACTACTACTTCGTGTCACAGGCTCTTTCTTGGTTCAGTGACCAACTTGAGATATAGTGTCCCTGAAAGTGGCCTTTGACCAATGGTGAAAGAACCAGTGTGGTAAAAGGATTAAATGTACCTCGCAGAGGTGTATTATATGATATGTCAACGTAAGTGTCATGTGAAACTATATTTAAAGAAATAAAATTAAATCACACTACTATTAACAACAAGTGTAACATCAAAAAGTTTGTACATTTGAGAACTTTGATTACAAGAGATGGCAAGCATGAAGATGATATTTAAATGAGTGTAAATTCTGGAAATCAAGTGAACTTAACGCCTTATTATCAGCCGGAACGTATCCAAAAAGGCACGACGACTGGATGTGCATAGAGGGGTGTTAGTGCCAACACTAATGTATCTGGTGGTAGCGAAAGTTGCTAAGGCAGAATAAACATGAAAGTAGAATAAATGCAGTGAAGATGAGGTTTGAGAAGTATGTATGGTGGACTTTGAGAGAGAATAAGAAACTGTGTGTTAAGAGAGCATTGTAAAATGAAAGAGCACTTGTATAGTGACAAGGATTGAGAAACGTATGCTTGGATGGTTTGGGTATATATAAAGGATGAATGATAGTAGATTAACGAAACTAGTTCATAAGATGAACATGAATGGGACAGTTGGAAGGGGGAGACCTCGGTGAAGGTATTCAGAATAGATCAGGGTCGATCTGGAGAATGGCCAGGCTAAGAGCGCCCTTAACCAATGAGCATATATGAAGAATGTGATGTGAGTGAATGAAGCGAAACAGGTATGCCAGGATCGTAGCAAGTGGAAATTCATGGTCTCTGCCTACTTCTCTGGGAAACAGGCGTGAGTATGTGTGTATGTTTGTAATATTATAAATGCTAAATTTTCTAAGGATTGGATGAAATTTAGAACGGCGATAGCTGGACCACTGGAATAGTTTTAAATTTTATTTAGATGTTCCCATAGGATCAACACTTATGCGAGTGAAATCGCGGGTTGCTTCTAGTTTATAATAAGAATAAAACTACGTGGTTAATTTTATCAAAATCGGCAATATTGATCATACTTAAATAACTTTACTCTTTTCAGTTAAATGTAAATAAAGATGCTTTAAAAAAATCGTTGATCGCCCATTGTGAGGTTACTGTACAATCTTTGCACGTTGTGTTTGCCTATAATGAGGGGTTTTCACGGCCATACCAAATCATCTATAAACCCTTGAAAATAGATGTCGCTGCTGTGTACTTAACTGTAAAAATAAAGTGAAATGTAAAAAGTCAACAACGAAGTGATATATTTTCGTGGTATTTTGTTACTATCACACAAAATAACATAGGTACGATGCATTTGTTGATTTTGACAACCACAGTTGAGTCAGGGCCATCAATTGAGCCAAATTGAATAAAAAAAAACGAAAATGAAAAGCCCCCATTGGTTTCTTCTGTAGCTAAAGATAGGTATATAGTTTGTACCTCTTCATATATGCATGTCGGATCCTCAAGATCCCTCCAAGCGGCAAAAGGCAACTTAGGGGCTTTCCAGTGGGTCTCGTGCAAATGAGGAAAATTCAAAAGAGGTTTCACTAAGATTTTATTCAAACTGACTTTGAACTTGATTTTGTATTTTGTTGATTAAATCGTGTGCGCTCTGCCAACGCCGATGTAATAATGAGCTCTGGCGCTTTCGTACTCTCCTTTTATATCTGAGCGTCGATCGCTTTGCGTCTTTGCGTAAACAAGACTCGGGCGCATTCGTTTGGGTGGCGCGACACGACAGAATACGATTGTTCGCAGCCGTACACGTGGTGTTTATAAGCCTTCAATCTCAGTAGATCTATTCTCCAGATTCATCATATGACTTCTCCCTCCGACATACATGTGTAGACTGTTGGTAAACCTAATATTTTTTTTTATTAAATAAGCAACTACTAACAATAACAGCCTCAATGCACACTGAAATAGCTTTGTGCTCATTTAACAGTTTTTTTTATTTCTCAAAAATTCCTGTATGTGAGTTGCCCGTGTTTTCTTTTATACTACTAAATTAGTGATGTGCCTCAATAATAAAGTAGATTTTTTATCGATAAAATAAATGCTCGTTTAATATGTTTTACAAGCTATTGAAATTTGATTTATATTATTCGGGAGCCAATAGCCTTTTTTTTTTTTTTTTTTTTTTGTGTCGAGGTGAAAATCTGCTAACAGATACCCTACCACATTGAGGGTGTGGTAGGGTTATGTGAGGTTCACGGACTCGTGGACTCACTAAAAACACCCCGGTGGCCGGCCTCGATGCATGTCAAGGGGCTCCGGGATCTCCATACGGAACGCACCGGTGCCCCTCTCGCATTTGCCTGTAGAGCACAGTCCCGGGCATGACTTCCAAAGTCACGCCCAACACCCTCGCTGGTGCTCACAGCGACTACTTGCCACTAGTTGTCACTGCCTTCCCGGGAGGGAGCCAATAGCCTAGCCTAACCTATCTTTCTAACCGTTAATCCAATCACCATGAAGGTATTGGTATGTAACAAGGTAGGTAACTGTTATGATTTTAATTTGAAATTATTCATTTTATGCCATAAGTTGACGACCTCTGTGGCGCGGTGGACGAAGGTTCGCCTGTGACGCAGGAGGTTGCGGGTTTGATTCCCGCCTCAGAACAAATATTTGTACGATCTTCAGATATTTGTTCAGGGTGTCCTGGGTATTTTCTATGTTAATGCAAAATAAATATACTGTACTAGGGATATCAGTTATCTAGTCCATATCACAAGCTGTGCTTGGCTTGGGGCTGGATAATCTTGTGTGAACTGTGTCCAGCATCAAAAAATAAAATAAATATAAATATATATATATAATGAAATTCACTTAGGTACAATGTGAAAGAAAACACCATCTTTTCGTAAATTCGATGTTCCAGACCTTGATTTACAGCTGAAAATGTAACGATTCGGCATTTCAGTATTTGTAGCACTGTCACACTGTTTTACTCTATGCGTCACACGATCGGTTCAGTCTGACAGAGCAATCGGCCCATCATGATACAATTTTATTACTAGCAAAAGCAAAACATGCTTGGTGAGGGCTAGCAAGCTTTTTTTCCGTGATTATTTATATTTAAACAAAGACATGAATTTAAATTACTATGCTAAATTACAACGGATAGTTTTTTCGTTAAGTGTACCACAAAATTGCATGGGATAGTAGAGGACTCGCTTCGCTCGCCCTAATGATCGGGCGAAAACAGTTTTACTAACGCGTATGCCCAAATGAAATTGTGCATAGCCAGAGGGGAACGACATCTTGACATGAATTTAAATTACTATGTGATATTACAAATCTAGAGGTGTGATAGTTTTTCGTAAAAAGTTGCATGCCTACCTAGGTTGTGGGATACGTGATCACGATAAATTAACAAAAGCATTTCCCAGTTTGAACGCATTTACTCATTTTCAAGAAAAGTCATGTCATGAGTGTCCGTACTGTGTCGTGGGATTTTCCTATTCAAATCCTATTCTTTGATTGATCAAAGAATTAAAAAAAAATTGCTAGGTATAATTTTTTCAACGCGATATTCTGTTCACTATATATAGCGCTAAGTATTACTTACCCTACCATCGTTTAGCATCAACATAACTTAACACATCCAACACATACCTACATAGTTGTGATCCCACACTAGGATCCCATGTGACGTGGGATAATTAGGCCTGAAATTTAAAAAAAAAACTATTTTACATTTTAATGACTAATGTAGTTTTTTGGCACTTAGGATCATGATTTTTGGTTTTTGACAATAACAGTGACTGACAGATATAATACATCGTATATTTCGTGGCCAGAACCGACATGGATTATGTAGGTTAGAAGGATGACGGCAGCTAAGTAAAGCGTTTTTTCCTTTCCTTTCCTTTCGTCTCTTTTGACTTGACGACCCATAGTTTTATGAAATTATTGTAGGCTTTGAACAAAATTCTAATTAAATTTTCCCAAGAACTAATCATCTCATGAGCTAGTGGTTGTGCCTGGGGTACTCAAAATTTTCTTGATTTTTTCTCTATACTCTAAGTTTCCGCGTTTACCCCCTCTCTCTCCAGCCTACTACTACCTTTTACTAATCTAAAATTTCATAGTGATCCACAAAATGATCTGTATGTTATCCTCGATAACAACTCCGGAACTCCTCCTTCACAGAGAGCGTTCAACCCTTCCCCCCATACCTAGCCGCCCTTAAATCCCTTCAATGACCCTTGATGGTAGCACAGAATATATACAGTAGGCAAAGTAAGTTCCTACCAAAAAGTTATCGATACTATTAATTTATCGACTTGAGTGCTGGAAGTCCCTAGAACGGGTGTTACTGTCAATTTTGTGACATAACATGATGTTTGTACACAGAAAGCATCTATGTGTGTATAAAGATTTTTGATGTGTTGCTGTTTATAGATGTGTGCGTTTATAGCGATAGAACGACTGGTTACAAAAGTGTGCATTAAACTGTAAGTGAGTGCGTGAAGCCCCCCCCAAAAATTTCTGAATAAATATGTATCGGTTGACAGCTCTAAGGCGTCTCCCCTCCGGTACGGAGGCCTGCGTTGCTCGATGATGCGTGTACCTATGCGTAGTATTTTTTCTGTGATTAGTAGCACCCACATCACCCACCGGGTTTTTGGAGTTTTTATATAACTACTCCCAGTCTCCACCCATTCCATTTCTTGTACATACATTTATAAAACAAACGAGGTAGCCCGTGCAACTCTTTCTCGATTACCATACATACTTTTCCCTGTAATAAATCACTTGGTCGTTGCAATAACTGCACTTGCCCACTCTTAGTTTTGGTAGATTTTTTTGAGCACTGATTTATTTGTTCGAAGCCAGATGTCGAATTTATTTTTGAATGCATTGACAGCAGCAGCAGTAGCAGTAACGACGTCATCTGATAGCGCGTTCCAATTGTGAACCACTCTATTGCTGAAGAAGTGATAAGCGGCAAGTGAGACGGCGGGGTCACGGTTTAACTTCAGCTGGTGACCACGTGTGGATCTTAGATCGTCTTTTTTAATAAAAATGTCATGAAAGTTTTGCAGGTTGTAATGATGGGACATAATCTTGTAAGTTTCGATAAGATCTCCTCGAAGGCGTCTATCCTCAAGAGTAGTGAGACGTAGTGTGAGTAATCTGTCCTCATAGGATTTTCGTTTGGGTGGAAATGAGTTGGAAGTTTTTAGATCTTATCTCAAAAGTAAAAGACAAATCACTGAGATAAATGGATGTCGATCTAAAGAGTGTACAATCAACTTAGGAGTTCCTCAAGGATCAATTTTAGGGCCCTTGCTCTTCTTAGATTATATTAATGACGTGTCCGTTGTATTTAAGAACGTAGATGTAATCTTGTTTGCTGATGATACAAGTCTAATCATTAAAGACAAATCGAATCTTTATCTTCTAGAATCAAACAATAACATTAAAGTTAGGTTCTCAGCAAACAACATGTTTTTAAATGTAGATAAGACTCATATTATACAATTTTATCTAAGCACTAGACACAATGACACTCCTAAATGTATGGAAAATGTATTTGATAATCTAAAGGTGTCACCAACGAATAGCGTAAAATTCTTGGGTGTATGGCTGGACACTAAATTAACATGTAAGTAAGTAAGTAAGTAAGTAAAGCATTTATTGAATAAACCAATGTACATATTAAAATGAAGCTCTGACTCCTAAACTAGGGCTACCTGTATGTCAGGAGTCAGTTTCTTCCCAGTAGGTGTAACATAAAAATGGTTAATACATCAACAATAATGTTCATACTTATAATTATTTAAACTAATACACAAATCATAGCGTTTACAATCATAACAACATAGTATAGTAGTTGTTAAATTGAAAATAAACACATAAGTTTTAATGTGAGCGTGTGGAGTGTTAACATGTTTGTATTATTTTAGCACAACAAAAAGATCTTCAATCTCACTATACGAACTTTTTTGAAGCCAATCTGTAATCTTAATTTTAATCTGATAATTATTTAACTTTTTAATATTATAATGGACTGAATTGAATTTATTATAAATAAATGGAGCTGTGCTATTATAATGTCTTCTAGCTAGCTCCGTCCTAGTTTGCGGAACAGGACAGCGGTCAACCCTCTTATTCTGGTCTGGAAGAGTTGGAACTGTATGATTGTGGTATCGTCTTAAGCATTGGTATATAAATAGTTTCCGCACGCTTAGGACTTGTGCCTTATGATATACCTCGGTAGTGGGATGTCGAAAGGGTAAAAACATTAAAACCTTCAAAACTACTCGCTGCGCTCTTTCGACTTCTATCATGTGGCTCTTACATGCACCTCCCCAAACACAGATGCCGTAGCTAATAATACACTGACAAAGAGCATTGAATGTTTGCATAAGAAGTTTGAAGTTTGCGACATGTCGGAGGGCTTTGAAGACATATATGAGTCTACGTACTCTGTTAGTAACGGAAGTAATTTGAGCAGTCCATGTTAAGTTATCGTCAATTACTAAACCAAGATATTTTGTATTGATTTCTCTTTTTAAGAGTGGGCAAGTGCAGTTATTGCAACGGCCAAGTGATTTATTACAGGGAAAAGTATGTATGGTAATCGAGAAAGAGTTGCACGGGCTACCTCGTTTGTTGTGGCTAAAACATAAATACTAGGTTTTTGAAGTATTAAGAGTTAATAGGTTATCTTCTAACCAGCTAGTAACCCTGCACAAACCTTGTTCCACCGCTGTTTTTAACCTCTCCCAACTATCCTGATAAAACAATATTACGGTATCATCTGCAAACATAGTAATGTGAGCATTATTGACTTTGATTCGATTCATTTGATCAATATATATTAAGAACAGTGTCGGACCGAGCGTGCTGCCTTGTGGTACACCGTATATACAATTTGCGTCCTCACTAATGTTCTTCCCAACCCGTACGCTCTGCGTCCTACCATTAAGATAGCTTTTAAACCAAGCATGGGCAATCCATCTTGACATTCTGCTCAAAAAGTTGTGTTCAGCTACTTATGCCGTAAAAAAAACAAGGAGCTAGGAGGGATAAAAGCTGCTCGTGACGTCCATTTTGCTTATTTCCACTAATGATTAATCCATTTAATGATTTATGGCATTTTGTTCTGGGGGACTGCCGTAGATGCCAACAGAGTATTTTTACTGCAGAAACGAGCAATTCGTTATATTTTAGAATGGGCTACATTGATTCTTGTCGGGATAAATTTAGGGAATTAGGCATAATGACAATGACTGGGGAATTTATACTACAGAATGTTCTTCATGTAAGAGAAAATATAAATGAGATGACAAGACATACAGATGTACATAATTATAATACTAGACATAGAAATCGCCTCGTCTTACCCAAAATTAGATTACCTAAGGTAAGCAAAATAATAATAATAATAATAATGCTGGACAGTTTACACAACATTATCTAGCCCCAAGCTAAGCAGAGCTTGTGTTATGGGTACTAGATAACTGATATACTTAAAACAATATATAACATAGATAAATATTTTTTATTATACATAGAAAATACCCAGAACACCCTGAACAAATATCTGCATATCGCACAAATATTTGTTCTGAGGCGGGAATCGAACCTGCAACCTCCGGCGTCGCAGGCGAACGTTCGCCCGCCCCGCCACAGAGGTCGTCAAAATCGCCTAAAATATTACGGCACCTCAATAAAATTGTGTAATAAAATACCGGACAATGTACAAAATATGTCAGATAACTCATTTAAATTATTTATAAAAGGACATTTAATTAATAAAAGTTATTATAAGTTGAACGAAGCTTTTGCTGACAAAACATTGTTTATGGAAACGTGATTATTGAAATATTTTAATGGTTTATATTTAATATTATAATTGACGATGCTTTTGCAGATAACTTATCGCTTGTGTTACATAACTGGGTATTTTTAAAAAGTAATTATTAGTTTTTTTATATATTTTGTGTAAAAACTGAGGTACCTACTTACCTACTTACTTTGTTAATTTGACTTGTCCAAGCGCATGCAATATGTCAAAGGACATGAATAAATGAAATGAAATGAAATGATGACACAATTTAAATTATAAACTATTTATTTAAGTTTTCTGACAGTAATTATGGTCGAAAGGAACGATGACATATCACTGTCACTTGCATAAACGTCATCATCATCTGTCGTATCCGAATCTGTGCTGCTGTCATTTCCTAGTTCAATTATCAGTAATATAATCAATCCAGACATCAAGTTCATAAAATTTGTCTTCTACATTTTTTACGTTTTCACTGTTTTTGCCAATCCTGAGGGGTTATAGATGAAATAGCTTCTTCACGATATTCCCAGCTTCTTGGCCGACATTATTGCTAGCTACTCGTCTCTTTAGAAGACTCCACATATAAACTCAATTGCATTTAAGTCGTAGTGGTAGAGGCAGCAACTTCACCTTCTTTAGATATTCTACTCACGCTTCTCTCCGATATGCCTGAAATACACACAAAATTTGTATCATTTAAAAAAATTATATATTTATAAAAACACAAACAAGGACAATATCATAAATAAATAAATTAAATTCACTGAGATTATGTACTTCTTTATTTTAATTCGTTATGTTAGTAAATTCTAATTACCCATATTAAAGATATTGTCTCGGAAGCTGGTATCTCTATTTTACTAAGCTGTCATATGATTGAGTGGAATTAACGGGGCTTTGTTTCCCTTTTCTCTCTTACAAAAGGCACGCACCTTCAACACAATAATTGCAATCATCAACACAGCAATTGCATTGCTTCCAAATGGCTTTGGCATGATTAATGCGAATAATATTAAATATTGTCACAAAAACGACCGGAGCAGTCTATGACAATCTGCCCATCTGACAATAACAGATTGACAAGCTTATAGTGCCAACATCACGGCGAAAAAGGGCCTTGCTTTTGTGAACGATCTGTACACGGTGAACGGTCTCTAGCCATGGACTTAGTATACAAACAGGACTGAGTGCTCGCAGCTGAAAAACGAGCCGAGCAAGATATGAACTACAGAGTTAGTGTCTACTTCTAATACGGTGACCATATAATAAAAACATGTCCGGGAGACTTTTTCTATAGACACATAAGAACGTGGAGTGGAACAATCATTATTTCAATCAAATTATTTATCACAGCTAATTATGCAGCCAGATTCATACTGGAGGCTTGGTAAGTGATCAGTATCACGAATCGATAACACTTTTTGTTAATTTCGTAAAATAAAATGTTGACCTCCCATAGTAGATGACTCGGGACTGGGCTTGCGTTTGTAGGTTTTTTTTTCTAATATCACAAAAAGTGTTATCAAACCTTGTTACTGATTACTTACCGAGTGTTCAGTGTCGGCAAAAGACGTGACGCAGCCATACCGTGATGTTTCTCGTCTGCCGGGCGTCCCGCTACGGCCAACTTTTAGATTTATAGTATCGATGACCTCTTAGTATTTACCTATACAATGGTCATGATCACCCTTGCTATCATAAAGCTATCATTTCAAGTGTTAGAAAGGGACAAACTAACTCTGTTCTACCTATCTCTCTTGGCTCGTTTTTCCTCTATCTATGACGGTAATCTAAATTAAGTCTTAACCTAATGGAATAAGGTCTTGTTTCAGTATTATAATTTTTTAGAGCGCTCTGTCCTGTTTGTATACAGTAAGTCCATGACTACACCATATATTGTATTTTTTTTTGTAAATCATGACCAAAAAAAATCTACAATATATAGGTACTGGGATCAAAGAGGATACAATAAGTACGTATGGGATCACAGAGTACAGTACTCTGTTATTATGGGATCATGACTGCTACGAAATTGTAAAGCACAGCCCAAAACACAAAAAAAACAAAAAAAGCTATGTAATATCTACTTACCTGGGTGAGTGTTTTCGAAATAATGATAGTTTATTTTACAAATTAATAGAAGAATGGAAGCAGATCCAATAATAGAAGAAAAACAGGTAAAAGTGAGAGTTCACAAAACAGACGAGACAGACAGAAAAGGAGAGAAGGCAGATGCAGAAAATACACAGTTGACCATTACCAACACCGTTAGTTGAGTAAAACTAGCAGAAACAATCCCTGGGACGGTCCCCGTACAAAGAAGAGGAAACAACGAAAACAGCCAAAAGTGCGCCCTATGTTGTGAAGGAAGATACTACTGTTGTCACGTACAATTTTGGCAAAATGGTAGAACAGGGAGCAAAAGTTGGTAGAATTAGGTAGAATTTGAATTGAAAAATAGGTACTTCTACCAATCAAGTTTAAGTACATTTTTAATGATTAAAAATGCGTATAAATTTTAAAAATATTTATTGGTGATGTTTATACATCAGTTCAGTGTCAAATTGACAATGTCAAGCAAGCGTCAGTCAGTTGTGACAGATGTCATTGTCAAGGTCATTGTCACTCCGTAGCTCTATACTTTGTACCTCATCATTCACTCATTTCACACTTCCGTTTTATGTGCAAACAGGCTAAATTCGACTAAATTAGGCTAAATTAAGTAACGTTTCGTAACACGCGTGGAGAATTGTATACAATCGTAATATTTTCAAAAATAGGTAGATTTGAGGCCGAGGGTGGTAGATAGGTAGATTATAGATAAAAAAGTTAGATCTACCAAAAAGTTGGTAGATGTGACAACACTGGCTGGCAGCAACATAAATGTTTTACCCCTCTCTACCCCCGCGATCATGTCATAGACCGCGGGATTGAGCACTGATGATTAGTTAGATCTTGCATTGAACTTTATACCAGTTCCACATACAGCTGATTGAGTGTTTGGGCTCATTTTTATCAGCTCACAGTCCAGGCTGTCTCTACCCGGGGAGGTAAAATAGATAGAGGATCTCTTTGGAAATCGCTAAAGAGCAGAGATCCCGTAATAAACCTGATATACCTACATCTATAGGAAATTTTCGAATTCACGAAAAATAACTTATAGGTATTAGTTTTTGTTAGGTTTCGAGGTTTCTTATAAAAAAAAAAGTAGATAGATGGCGCTGACTCAACTATGGTTGTCAAAATTAACAAATGCTTTTAATTATTGTCGCCGCACGACTTGTGCATTTGCCATTTTCAAGTATCTGTATTTTCTCTATATTGTATTTTCAATATATTTTGCAACGTTACACTCCTTCCAAGTCGTCAAAGTCACAGTCGAGTCATGTTTTAGTAAAACGGTGGCCAATTTTACTAAAACTTTAGTAGAAAATTTCCACCAATTTCAAAAGTCACGCAATTCACTTCCATTGCATTTCACTACACTTTGTTTTTTTTAAACGAGCTACATTAGTTAAAATGCCACCAAAATAACACAAAATAACTCAAGAAAACACTCTTTTCGAAAATGGCGGGAAGTGTCATATCACTACGTTGTTGCCATTGACATTTCACTTTACTTTGACAGTTAAGTACAGAGCTGGCGCCATCTATTTTCAAGGCTTTAGTTGGCAAGTAGGCATGATGAAAAAAGGCCGTGAAAACCCCTCATTACGTAAAGAAAACTTAGATTATTTAAAAAACAATTAACATATGTTTCTTTCTAGTTACCGGCAGCTGATCCAATATTGGAGGAATATTTGGGAAAAGTGAGTCGCATAGTTTGACTAAGTAGACAGCCACAGATTGCTGTAGCCTCACAATACAGCCAAGATACATCTATTTTAATATTAATAGCTATTTACTATATACATATTTAGTATGTACCAGTATCAGCCCAGTAAATATTATGTATCAGCCATGTGCACCGTCGGCGTTCCCTATAGATCTAGCGTAGCGAAAAGTCTATGGCGTGTTGCCAGATCCTACTCAGCCCAGGTTGCCATTTGTATTTTATTAATATAAAAATATTGATACCTATTGCGTACTGTTTATTGCTCTGCATTTTGGTTGATAAAAATTTAAATCCAAAAATGTTAATCCAGTTGGTTGATAAATAAATAATCCCACAAATTTTGTTTTTTGTTTCAAAAGGCAAATCCATGTTTTCCTGAAAATAAAATTATTATAAAATATAAATAAAGAATAAAATTCCTATTTCACAACGCAAACACATTTTTCTAGAAGCTGATAAGTTTTACAAATTTCAAAAAAAAATGTATAAGGGCCCATGCATTTTAATGTGAATGCTCACGCTTGCGGCGCGAGATTCAACTTTTTTGTGTTTTTTTGCCCATTACTGCTCATCAACACTTCTTCAGATATCGAAAGATAAGTTCGCGAGAACTAGGGCACTACGAGGAAGTACGATACCCATAACAAAAAAAAACACTGTAAAAATGTGTATCATAGCTAAACTGATGATATTTATGAGATACTATCAAATAAAAACATGTGTGTTAAGTCTCCTAGTTCTCGCGAACTCAACTTTGCCTATCCTATAATTGATGAAATGAACATCTAACTATTTCAAAAAATAATAAGATGGCAACACTTTCCTTCTTTCATATTTGTTTGACATTGACAAAGAAGGACGGACAGACCAACCAATTTGTTTGATCCAACTGAATGCAACTAGGTACCTACCATTTGCCTAGTTTTATGTTTTATTAGAGCATTTTTTAAAAGAGTATTACTGAAATGGAGCCGTTCTCGAACCTACTGTAGTGTAGACGTGTATACCAAACACAGAACACAGATCGCGCTTGTTGAGTCTTGCTTGACACTCGCGCGAAATGCGCGGCAAAACTGACAGGAGTTTTAGTTTATACGAATAAATTCTGAATACAAAGTAATATTCAGAAACGTTTCAAATTTAGTAACAAGTTTTGTTTAAATAAAATATAGGCTGAAATTTACATTATTTGAGACAAAATCTGAAACTCGAAGACAAACCAAAAACACTCTTTGCAGCCAAAATTACCTATTTAGGTACTTTTCGACGATATCATGCATCCACTAATTACTTTACTTTTGACTATAGGAGCAACGTCTTATTCCTATCCTAGGTATCTAAAAGGCTGGGAAGGGCTGATGATAAATAATGAATTAATGATGATTCAATCAGTAAAATTGGTTTTTAATATAGGTCTGTAGCATATGGATTAAGAACTTACCAGTAGATTTTAAAACAGCAGTATTATAAAACAACGAAAAAAACTTCCTTTGCACTGCAAACACTGCACTGCACACAGACAGACACACAGTTTCTTCCTCTTTGTTTTAGAGTTTTCATAAAATTACTTTTATCTCTAGCTTCACCAAAATAGACCTTTTGTTTGTAGAAATACGGGGACAATTTGTTTGTCTACTAATTATGTATTGTTTTCATTTGGGAATAAAAATACGTTCAAGATTTTGATTTTGTTCAATTCGATGCGTTCAGCTCATCTGCGAAAGATAATCGATATTTTTTTACTGATGATCGCGCGATAAGTCGTAACGTTGCAGAAAAGTTGCCTTTGAGCTTGGTTGCCATTTGGTTGCCACGAAGGGTCATATGTTGCCAAAATGGCAACCAAAGTTGCCAAATGGCAACGCTAGTATGGCGTTCCCGCGCTTGAAGGAAATTTTCCTCCCAGTCCCATGCATGCGCGCAGCGAGTCATGCATGCAATGCAAACGTTTTGTTTCCGTTCTTTTCATTTTCATCATTCATTCATATTTTTCTGGTTCAATCAATTCCACAGACCAAGAGTAAGAGTGTATGTTCAATTCGTTCGTGTCAATTTTTACGAATTTATTGAATAAAATCGTATTTTAGGGGGTTTATTCAATAAAATCCTATTAAAAATAACTTAAAACTATGACAGACTCTAAAAAGGTAAAATTCATATTTTTGTAAACCACAAAATAGTTGTTTGATTGACACGAGCAAGCAACGTTCGTTGAGAGTGCGTGACCTTAGTTTTCGTGAGATTTTACCTGTTATTACTGTGACTCATTGCGTTTTAGTATCAAAAAGTGATTTATTTAGACGTGATACAGTGTTACCGAGGCCCATCTCTCAATAATGGCATCTGTAAGTTTTTTGTAAACTAGTCAACATAACCTCAACACCTTTGCGGCCGTGGGGTAAAGCTTAAATATTATAATGGCTGTCTGTCTACAAAATGCTTGCGTATGTTTCTAGGTCCAAGAATATAAGGACTCGCTCAAGTTGAAGGCAGAACAACTGATTATAAAAGGCTTTCCTGAGAAGATAGTGAAGCTAAACCAGCTTCTGGAGACATCTAACTTCCAGAATAGGGACTTGGCTGATGTCCACCAGGTACTCTCCATTATCTTGTATTGTTCTGATTCTACATATATGTATGAAGAGGTTTATCAGACTTGTGTTTTACTGCAACAGCTGTTATGTGTTTCTGGTTCAGTGCTGAACATAGGCCTAATTTCCCTGACTTCCTGTGACCTTTGAAATGTTGCTCCATTGAGTAAGGGGTTGAATTTGTTCACTGCATCATCTGAATATTAGCGAAAGAGCTTGTCCTGGAAAGTTCTACCACCATACCTATGTCTCCCGCAAAGCAGTAGTGCTCGCATTCCTCCTGTGTTCCTGTCTGAAGGGGCTGGTGAAATTACAGACACATGAGACTTTGCATCTTTGTCTCAGGATTGCGGGTGTAGTGCAATGCCACATAGGGTGAGTCTTAGGTAGACGTGACTGATGAGTTAATCACTGTTCATTGGCAGAGGGTACTGCTTCACATCAGATGGGCCATCTGCGTGTTCCGTCATGCCAAGTTATATAGTTATATTCAAAAATAGTGCTAAATCTATCTAAGTACAACATTATAATTTACTGTATTTCAGGACCTAAACATTCCAATCCCCCCACCGGTCTCCAATGAGCCCAACGCCAAACGGCAACGTGTAGAGTCATCAGATGTGATATCAAGCAACACAAGCATTGAAGGATCCAAAGTGTACTCTCTGCCTAACGGCTCTGTAACATGCAACAAGCCCCTCAGCGACCTCATTCATCTTGTGAAGCCACATATTCGAGAGCTAGTGGAGGATTCTAATATGGTAAGAATGTTGTTCTCATAAACTAACTGTTCTATAAGATTTTTGTGAAAAAATCATTTTTCAGTAAAAGCTTTCATAAGATCCACCAACATCTAACTATGATGATGATGATAATGGAATTAGTAAGCAGAACTGTGAGCTGATCAAAATGAGCCCCAACACTGCTAGTCTACTATTAACTATTGAAGAGTTCTGTTGTCCACCTTCCGTCTCCATCATCAGATCAGCTCGCTGTCTCCATAATATTGTATTGTCATCAGAACTTGACAGGTAAGCAAAATTTCAGTTCAATTGAATGAGGCTAACAGGTTCAAAGTTCAGTAAGTTTTTCTAAGTAATTTCTGAAAGCTGAGTCATTGAATGAGCTTTTAGTAAAATAGGGTCTTCCTGGATTAAAGAATCACACTCCAAAGAGTCTTAACAAGTCTTTGAAGGTTGTAATCCTGATGGTGCTACCATGGAATTAACCAGACTCAAAGTTTTAGTTGATTGGCAGGTTGGAGCACATGCACCTAACTTTAGTCTATATCGCTCATCTGTAACCACACTCACCAAAGACATGAAATCAGGGAAACATGCCTGTGTCCACGATTATTATAGTCCGTAATCAAGAATTCTGTTCTTAATTTCATTGAAGTCTGTAAATAAGGAAATTGTATTCTCAAATGGGTTTCCAAGGAAAGTTATGTACAACTCAGGAATTTCCATTACACATAATGATGATACATCAATATACCTAGTACATGATTGAATACGTATATGTGTGATATTTGTACTTAATAGAAAATACTGTTTCACAATTATAATAATAAAACACAAGTTTCAACATGTTTCAACTCGTTTTAATTTGATGCCACCTGCTTTGGCTCTTATTGCATACATTTTGGACTTTCAGCTGTAAAATAATTTCCATAAACAATGAAATGGCTTATTTTTTGTTATGATAGACACATTTATGTTTTAAGTTAGGCTTATAAAAAATTGAGCTAGACTTGAGCTTGGCTTTAAAAATTGTATTTCACTTTTTCGTTGAAAATGTCTGTCTTTCCGTTTCTAAATTTGCAGTCCATTTTTCAAGTACTTGCTGGCATTCGATTGAGCTGAAATTTGGCACACCTGTCAAGTTACATTGATAGTACAATATTATGGTGACAGCAAGCTTCTCTGATGTTTGTAACAGAAGGTGTACAACAGGACTCCTCGATGATGATGAATAGTTGCCTGACAGTGTTTAGTCTCACTTTGGTCAGCTCATGGTTCCAATCACTAATTTAATAAAAGCTTGATATTTTTCAACATTTACACTTATTTTGTATGTATTCACTTCAGATAGTTAAAAGTATTTTTTTTAAATACTTGTATATTTATTTGATTATTGTATTACGCATAATCTGTTATGTAAACGGAGAGTTCATGTTTCGCCCACTTTAATTTGTATTATGGTTCAAAAACAGAATTTGACCCAGTTCCCTTTTTCCGATTACTTGAAATTGCTCAAATCTATCTAGTTCTGACGACAGTACAATATTAAGGTGACATGACCTGATCATGTAGAGTAAATGTGGACATTGGAACTTCTTGATAATTCTGAAACAGATTATACAACATAGGATACTCATTATCCTGAAGTTTTAGTAGTAGTAGAGCTTTTTTGTGAAAGAGTTTGTCCGGGGTAGTACTACCACCATACCTATTTCTGCCGCAAAGCAGTAGTGCTCGCATTGCTGTGTTCCAGTTTGAAGGGTAAGGGTGCCGGTGAAATTACAGGCAGATGAGACTTTTCATCTTTATGTCTCAGGGTGGCGGGCGCAGTGCAATGCCACATAGGCTGCGTCCCAGGTAAACCTGCCCTATGAGGTAATGCACTGTTCATAGGCAGAGGTTACCGCTTAACATCAGGTGGGCCATCTGCTTGTTCCGTCATACAGTAGAATAAAAAAAAAAAAACATTAGGTTCCCTTGGGAGAATGACCTAGAGAGAACGACATAATCATAAAAGCTTATTTGTTCCAGCTAAAAATGTGGATCTCATTCATGATCCCCAAGATTGAGGATGGAAACAACTTCGGCGTGTCAATACAGGAAGACACGCTCGCCGAGATCCAGTCGGTGGAGTCCGAGGCGGCCGCGTTCTTCGACCAGATCTCGCGGTACTTCATCTCGCGCGCCAAGATCGTGTCCAAGGTGGCCAAGTATCCACACATCGACGACTACAGGCGAGCTGTTAGAGTGAGTACTATGTCCCACCCTACTAATCCTACTTGTGCAAACTGCTCGAATTAAGCATCAAGGGCACGCGCCATTTATTAAGACTTCGGATCGTCATTATGTAGATTTATTCGACGACCTCTGTGGCGCAGCGGGCGAAGGTTCGCAAGCGACGCAAGAGGTTGCGGGTTCGATTTCCGCCTCGGAACAAATATTTGTACGATCTGCAGATATATGTTCAGGGCGTTCTGTGTATTTTTGTATTAAGTATATCACCTAGTACCCACAAAACAAGTTCTGCAAAAATAAAAGAAAAATCTCAAACGCATAAATAAATAAATGACCGCACGCAAGTGATACATTAACAACGCGACAAAGACGAATAACTATTACATGCTTGAATAAATACGGAAACACAAAAACAGTCTGGCACCATCAGAAACACAAACATACGACAGACGACAGAGTGATAGAGACAGGAGTAGAATGAGAGACGGAGTTGGTTGAGGTAATCACAAAAACGTCATTCCGAAAAGCTTTTTGTTAAAATAATACAAGCTTTTATAAAATTAGTAATTGGAACCGTGTACTGATCGAAATGAGCATAAACATGGGCAGCCTACATTATCCATCGAGGAGTTCCGTTGTCCACGTTGCATCTCCATCATCATATCAGCTCACTGAAACCATAATATTGTATTGTCATCGGAACTTGACAGTTATGCAAAATTTCATCTCAATCGGTTGAGGATAACTGCTTTAAAATTCAGTTGCAAGATTTGACCCGAACATACATACAAACATTGCAAGTTAAATAAAAGCTTGTAAAAACCATTGAAGCAATTGAAACCGATAGCAACAGAGTTAAATAACCGTGCCCCAGTGTGTTTTTTTTTATACTACTTTGAATGACGGAACTAGCATATGGCCCACCTGATTATAAGCGGTACCCTCTGCCTATGAACAGTGCATTATCACATAGGACGCGCCCTATGTGGCATTGCACTGCGCCCGCCACCCTGAGACATAATGATGAAAAGTCTCATGTGCCTGTAATTTCACCGGCAACCATACCCTTCAAACCGGAACACAGCAATGCGCTTCTGCTTTGCGGCAGAAATAGGTATGGTGGTAATACTTCCCCGGACAAACTCTTTCACAAAAAAGCTCTACTTCTATTATATGCTTTTAATTGTGTTCATATTGAAAGGCACGATAGTATGACGTACATCGGTTCGCTAATATACACATTCAATTGCGCAATACGGATCCTCCAAAAAAAACATCGTCAGTACTTTTACAGACAAATGTTATCTTTTTCAGGAATTGGATGAGAAAGAGTACCTTTCTCTGTGGCTAGTGATGTGCGAGATTCGCAACCGTTACTGCTCGCTTCACGACATCGTCATCAAAAACCTGGAGAAGATCAAAAAGCCGCGCTCTTCCAACGCGGATTCGCTATACTAGGTTCTGCCACAGTTATTCAAATTTTAATCTTAAACTGTTTCGTTGCAACAGCCATCTTTGTGTTAACTGTTAGTCATAAAACAAATGTAAAGAGAACTAGCCCGCTAGCCCGCTCCATACAACTGAATTTACTCCTCATTTGGATAAGTTTAGTAGGAACGTCTTTATTTACAGAAATAATACTACAAGGAGGTATATACAACTTTATAAAATACTAGCGACTCGTCCCGGCTTCGCACGGGTAGCCCCCGGTGAACCCCCCCCTCTCCCCCCTATGTCAATCTCCTAGTTCTAAGCTACCTCCCCACCAATTTTCAGCCAAATCGGTTCACCCGTTCTTGAGTTATAAGTGGTGTAACTAACACGACTTTGTTTTTTATATATATATATAGATTAATTAAACAGTTGAGCTGCCTAAAGACCGTTGCACACGATCTAAAGATCCAAATCACTAGCAGACGGAAGCGTCTCTAAGATGCCGGCTGCATTGCCACAATTAATGACAGATAAGAGCCAGCTCTCGGGTCACGCGTCGCTTCGAACAGACGCCATGAGAGAGTTTTGAAAACGCGAAGGGCTTTGGTAACCCGCGGACCCGGAGTAGGAGCTATACGTAAACTCTGTCGAGATTTGGATAAATATGCGTATGCGTAGTATGTCAATTTCTTAAAATTATACCAACGTCTTTGACACCAATTAAAGATTTGTATGTAAATCTTATAACCCAAGCTAGTTTGATTCTATACAATTTAATTTGAAACTGACAAACCGCAGGTCTGGATACTCTAGTATCTAGATTGCACCTACAAAATGTAGTTATTCCATATCGAAATAAGGACTTGGTTTATATGGGGCGGGCTAGCGGTTTCTCTTAAGTCGTATGTCGTTACAAAAGAGATGCTTGGCGCCTTAGTTGTGGCACACAGAGATAGATCGGATAAAGATAACACTCTGCGGACATCCATGAGGTGCCATTACAACAGCCATAGCTGTACGTTGAAGCCAAGTTATACCAGCTGACAAATAATGCATTCAAAAACAATTTTCATTGTGGCCTTAGGTACTAGAACTATCATACTTCCACGAGACGAGTGTTACCTGGCGGTATTGTAGTTCTACAGCAATAATCCAGTGGTGAAGTGTTTCATTGAGACTGAATGCTTACAATCCAGGTTTTAATACCTTTTTAAAATGACATTGATATTCACCAGTTTAATTTACGTATTATTCACTTGTTTTAATCTGTAAATATCAATTTGAATAACACTTTGTGAAGTTTATTTAAAATAATAATGACTGCATGATGATGGCATCCATTCTATTTGATTCAAAGCAATAAAGTTGAAATGGGATGTTTACCGTGGTTTGAGTTTTGTTACCTAATATTTCGCAGTTGAATGCGCCATGATCATAGGAATACTGGTCTAGGTACTCCACTAAGGCCCAAGTTCACGAACAAATGAATGGGTGGTTACCGTAACCAATCGTCACAGTGACAGATAATGTATGAAAACATCTGTCAAAAGAGTAGTTTAAGTTAAACAGTCGTTTAAACGTCCGTTAATGTGTTGGTGAACCACTGTTGTTTTTTAGGCCACTGCCTAAGAAGGGTAAACCACTCTTAAAATTTAAGCACTAACATGTTTTATTATAATACAAAAATATGTCTATGGCATAACGTCTTTAGATATTAATAAAAACAAAATTTAAAATCATGAAATTAATCAGTTTTCACGTAAAGAGATCAGTTTTCACGTAGAGATCGGTTTTCACGCAAAGAGATCAGTTTTTACGCAAATATCAGTTTTCACGTAGAGATCAGTTTTCCCGTGTCCATGGCGCATGCATCTGTGCCCGAATATCCTGTTACAAATACATGGTAGATATCCCGTTTATAAATGGGTTATTTCTTATCCATGATAGCGAGTTTCATTAGTTGAAATTTACTTGTAAAGGTTGTCCTTTATGTAAAGCAACAAAATAATTTATAAGTTATAGACATAATTATTCTGTGCAGGAAGAGAAACGGCGTGGGAGATAGGGCGCTGCAGTGCTATGTTACCGAGTTTGTGTTGTTAGCAACACTTTTCGCCGCGCCTTTTCTCTTTTCGCACATACTGTACCAGTGTTTCTACTCTTCCTTAAACTTAAGCGCATACATTCTTAAACTCCATAATCTAAGCGCATACATTCTTAAACTCCATAATCTAAGCGCATACATTCTTAAACTCCATAATCTAAGCGCATACATTCTTGTGTTTTGCTGATGTGCAAGAGACGAATCCTCAAATTCCTGTTATAGTTTAAGTGTGGGTTATCCGACCATGACGGGTGACCTGATAGACGATTGGCTTACAGCCAATATTAATTTTAATATGTAACCATTATTTTATTGAATAAAACATTTCTACGAAACCATTATTTTTTTCTTGTAATTATTTAAATTCATATAGGTTTCATAACTAGTGCACGTGAAGGCTGTACCTACTATTAATTTATAAATCTTAGTAGCCACAAAAAATATTCTTGGCTCAGAATCAGGATTAGCTACCGCGAAGGACTGTTATTACCTATAGTTGCAGCATCATTTGACGACCTCTGTGGCACGGCGGGCGAAGCTTGGCGTGCACGCAGGAGGTTGCGGGTTCGATTCCTGCCTCTGAACAAATATTTGTGCGATCGCAGATATTTGTTCTGGGTGTTCTGGGTATTTTCTATGTATAATAAAAATATCTATCTATGTAATATATTGTATTAAGTATATCAGTTATCTAGTACCCATAACACAAGCTCTGCTTAGCTTGGGGCTAGATAATGTTGTGTGAACTGTCCAGCATTATTCATTATTTATTTATTTATTTTATTTATCTACGTAGGTCTGCGATCAGAGAACTACTCTTTTATCGCAGACGTAGGTGAATAGTTCTGGAAAAGAACATAAGCCGAGATAAATAGACGTTACTTAGCACGTACTAATGCTTAGCACTCCCCTGACAAAGTCATACAAATGTTAAAACCTCAGACTAAAGAATTTTCGTCATTGGTTAAAACACGCATGCTAGATGGTCACAGGGACAATGCTAGTAGTACGTTCTAAGTCCTACCTACCTAGTATACCTATTTCTGCCGCAAAGCAGTAGTGCTCGTATTGCTGTGTTCCGGTTTGAAGGGTAAGGGTGCCGGTGAAATTACAGGCACTTGAGACTTTTCATCTTTATGTCTCAGGGTGGCGGGCGCAGTGCAATGCCACATAGGGCGCGTCCTAGGTGGACGTGACCTATGAGGTAATGCACTTTTCATAGGCAGAGGTTACCGCTTAATATCAGGTGGGCCATCTGCTTGTTCCGTCATTCAAGTAGTATAAGAAAAAAAAAAAAGTTGCTTCTATTTATCTCGGCCTAAGAGTTCTCACTCAGTAAAACAAATACTTAAAAGGTGCCTCCACATGTTTGGAAGAACTAGCATGCTATTAAGGCGAACCCTGCATGTGGAACCCGAAGGACTTGTACAAAAGGTTTGCGTTCGCGACAAACTTAGAGCCAGCAACGCGGCCTCCGTACCGTGTGGTCATGTTGTTTGTCCCACTTCATTTGCAAACGTTTGCAGACGTTTGCGACAAACGGCAAACGTGTGTTTTTTTTCTTTATAATTGGCATAGCGCGGCTTGTGCATTTGCCATTTTCAAGTTTAATTATTTTATTTATTAACCCCCGACACAAAAACGACGGGGTGTTATAAGTTTGACGTGTCTGTTCATGTGTGTGTGTGTGTCTGTCTGTCCCATCGTAGCTCCCGAACGGATGAACCGATTTCGTTTTTATTTTATTTTATAGGGAGTGTTCTTAGCTATGTTTGATCAAAATCGATACAGCCGTTTCATTGTGTTGCGGGTTTTTTTAATTTTTACGAAATTAATTACTTGTTTTTAATATAATTTGCAACGTTATACTCCTTCTGTCGTCAAACTCGCACTCAAGTCATGTTTTAGTAAAATGGTGGTCGTTTTACCCTGAATGAGATGATCATTGTTTTCTTTAATGTCGGCCCAGTGGACTGATAAAAGAAATTATTTGCTGTCAACAACTGTCGAGTCGATATTAATGTGTCAGGTGAACTAATATGACTGGCCGTAGGTACTTTCTCAGAGAATGCCGCATTGCTGAAAAAAAGTAGTCTTCAGAAAAGTATAATACATACACCTATACTTTTCCGCTACAATGATGTATCTGTCTAAATAAGTGTTATATAGCAACACTGTCGATTTCCCAAATAGCCCGGATATATATTTGCCTCGTCTTAAAATTGGCATTTTTTTAGTCCCCATTCTAGAGTGTCCCGATGAGACCCTAGCAAACTATGGCAGCCTATCCATATAGGCACGGGGTCTCATCCCATAGAAAAAATATGTTGTTCTATTAAAGTTCAATAGATGGCGTTACAGGTATAGATTTGGTATTGAAGTATGTAAAAAAACAATATTAGGTCTTGAAAAAATATTTTCTAATATCAAAAAATACCCACAACACGGGAAAATTAAATAAATGTATCTACAATCAAGTTTAATAATATTACAAACATTTAATTTCGTCTTTTTTCTGATGGTAATATTTTGTTGTATGGCATGAGGTATCTGTACTAGTATAGTATTCTCTTATCTGTGATATAGGTATTGATTTTGAATGAAAAGAAAAGGTGTTGGTCACGGTTTGATACCATGATAGGTACTAGGAGCTTTTATTCATATCAAACTGGCCACTTTAACAAAACATGACATCAATTTTAAAATTATTATTGTTTTGACGTGACTTTCTGGCGTAAGTTAGTCCATCTTCCTAGGGCGTAAGTAATATTATTTGTCAGTCTCTGTTTGTCTTTATTTTTTTTGCTATTATTTTTGTACCTTATAATCTGGTTATTAAATATTTGTGAAGGTTCTATACGTGATGGCGAGTGACATTGCATCGGGGAACTATGGCGACAATGCGCAGAACAGGCCTGACGAACTGAAACTCCGGAGGTCCAATCATGTGTTCGACGAAGCCGGCGAGAACATACAGTACCACAGCGATTCCGAATCGCTCGCGTCTAAAAAAAGCAAGACGCGGTACATCAACCCAGCTATCTACATCGAGACTGTGGAAGCTTCGCACTCTGTGACATCATTGCAGACAGACTCTTGCGTTGATGACGTCACTCCGCACCCGCACAGCTCTTACCGCAGTAACTCTACCCCTTTTTTGAGCGGTTGCGAGTCCAGCACATCTTCTGGCAGCGTGAAGAGGAAGTCGTGCCGATTGGTAGGCAAAGAGTATCCTCCCGATATAGAAGCGGATTTGGAAGAAGATACACCTCGCTATGATCAGACTTATCGCGAAGATGGGGTACCCATGGACACATTCCGCCTATCTGTCGCTTCGCTATCTACGACCACCACTGCTAAGGAGGAACGCGAGCGCAATGAAAAGAAAAAACATGAGGCGTTCGAGAAATGGGTCGCGCGTAAGGAACAGGAAGTGCGTTCGTTATATTTTTATTCTTTCGTAAAACTATCTTCAAAACTTTTCATAAGGTTAGGTAATATTGGTGTTTGTGTGGCTAGTGACTCCGACTTTAAATACAAGATCGGAAAAAAAAATGTCGTCAATAGTACTACGCCATCTCACGATAAAGGAAAACATCGTGAGGACACTAGTAGGTATATCTCACAACCAGTACTTTTTCAGACATAGGGTTAGGTAGCATTTTAGGGCATGTAAAAAGTGACCGTGCGCTATGAAGATTGCCGAAAAAAATTATGATGATGGCTTTTCGGGAAAGAGAGATATGGTGGTACGGGCGGTGGTACGGGATCCGGATTGGTCTTGTCTTTTCCATACTTTTAGTTAGTACGCTATCTTGCGTATGGTCACGTTATCTTTATTCCCTTGACACTTGGTTAAGTTCACAGAAGCGTGAGAAAGCACGCTCCGAAAAGATGAAGATCCAAGTAGCGGCCAGCACTTCGCCAGAGCAGCGCGAGGAGTCGTACCGCCGCTGGTTGGAGCGGAAGCGCTTGCAGGAGGAGCATCGTCGCGCTGACGACATAATGCGCCAGTACAAACAGAATAAGCTGTTAGAACAAGAGCGCAATAAGAAGGAAACAGCTAAGGGGGGCAAGCTGGCCGAATGGATACGCAAGAAGGAAGAGGATATGAAAGGTTAATAAATATTTACATCTGTAATATTCTTTAAACCAACTAAATATATTCTAATGGCGTACTTTTGAATAGCTTGGTTCTTCGGAAAGGTTAAAGGCTGCGTTTCTACCAGAGCTATGCGAGGAAGTTGAGTGGTGCAAAGAGGCGCAGCGGAGCTGTGAAACTGTGTGACTCTTTCCACCAAAGCTGTACGAGGAAACTGAGTGGTGCGAAGATGCGTAGGGGACTGTTTTCACGTGCCAGCTGTGCTAACCAGCTTGCTTAGCTACACCGCCTCGCACGTCTCCCTCGCTCGCGTGTCTTGCACACATCTCTCGCTTGTTTTGTATATCCAAAGACCTCTCTCCGCTAAGAGTAAAACGCCAGGGCTGAGCTGGGCGAGGCTAGGAAAATAAAGTAATCCTATTGGAGGGATTTATCGTCGCTCGCCGCCCAGCTTCCTCGCACAGCTATGTCGTAAACACAGCTTAAAGCTGTGGACGAAGTCGCGAGCGGGTCAAGTTTTGTATAAACGGGAATTTTCATGTACAGGTTTATCTTCTTTACCATTAGCCGGTAAACATCCACTGCTGGACGAGGCCTTCCCTATAATATATTATCTATAATTTAGGGTATTTAACATATTCACCACGCTTGGCAGGTGGATTGGTAATCGCAGTATTGGTGCTAAGTACTCAGATGGATGGTGCTGCTCATTCCCAGACTTAATCCCTTGATCGCCTTTTATGACATCTACACTCTACATTTATAATCGGCAAAGATTAAGTTATCAGTTCAGTATACTCCAATACAGATTGTGTTGGATCACGGATGATTCATTTTGATCATTCGTTGGCAGGGTCACATTTTGCTATAGCAAACTAAATAAAAGCAAGTTATTTGTGTTCTGTGCTTAAAAGCCTGTTAGCCACATAAGAAAGATTACGCTTCGTCCGTATGTTTTTGAAAACAAATAATAAGTCTAATGCTATCAGCTATGAAGACTCGTGAGGAACGCAAGGCAGCGCGCGCCGCCATAGAAGAGCAAAAAAGACGCTCCACCGGCGAGCAAGCGTACCGAGACTGGCTCAGAACTAGCAAGAATAAACCCCTTCCGGTGCCGCTCAACCAAGGAGAACTCAGTAAGTTATATTCTTTATTAGACAAGTAAACAATCACAGAAGAAGGACTAGCATGGAACTAAGGCTAAAAACGAACCGGTATCGATTATACCAGTCTCATTCTTTTATATGAATGTATTCATGTGTTGGAATGATAGAAGCATATATCGATCTGTTCTTATTTGTGTAACTTGTACCTGGCCAAATGTCAAACTTAGTACCAATTACTACTACATTCATGGTACCAATCTAGGAAGATGTACATGCATGGTACCAATATTCAGGGTACGGAACGGAAAAACGACTGGTCGTGGGACAATATATTTGTTTCTCTCTAATATAGGATAGCTAGCTATCTTCTAGGATAGGAGGAATAAGAATTCGCGGATGTGTACGAAGGCGAGCTATTAAACCCAACTGAGACCTCTATAGCTATTTAGTCTGCTTTTATTTCGTTTATTCCATCCAGTCCTACCAGTAGTTCGATAGTCGAACTGTTTGGATGTTTTTTTTCCAAATTGTTATATTGACGGATCGAACTATTTGGAAACATGGATTTTATTCCAAATAGATTTACTAACTCCGAAGTACAGTCATCGATTTACGATGTGCAAAGATGTCGCATCAGCTGGCCAAAAGTGGAAAAACTAAATTGTGTCCGCTTTATTTTTTTTGGGCATATTTTCCACGAACTGCTTCAGAACAATAACAAACAACACAAACACTTTACGTAAATCATACAAAATTATTAAATTACCAAGGTTATATTTGTAATATTTATAATAATATTAACCCTACCTACTATAAAGCCTGTGGTTGTTATACTATCAGTATTTAATTTAGAAACACCTGGGAGAAAGACACTACTAGACACTACACACTTTTATCTCAAAATTTTTAAATAATGTCCTACAGAGATGTCACCATTTAAAAGCATCATTTGAATGTAAAACAATGAATGTAGAAGGAAGAAGGCCACTTTATTGAAAATATTAAAAGTTTTTAAAGATGATGCCGCTTTGTATAGTATTTTACGAACACAAATTCAAAATGAAGTGGCCCCATTTAAAAGCCGAACAAATGAGAGCATTCTGAAGGATCAGCATATACAAAATACCCAAATGATGTTTTTAAATGGTGACATCTCTGTTGGACATTATTTAGAAATTTTGAGATAAAAGTGTGTAGTGTCTAGTAGTGTCTTTCTCCCAAATGTTTCTAAATTAAATACTTACTTTATAGTAGGTTATAGCAGGGTTAATATTATTATAAATATTACAAATATAACCTTGGTAATTTAATAATTTTGTATGATTTACGTAAAGTGTTTGTGTTGTTTGTTCTGAAGCAGTTCGTGGAAAATATGCCCAAAAAAAATAAAGCGGACACAATTTAGTTTTTCCACTTTTGGCCAGCTGATGCGACATCTTTGCACATCGTAAATCGATGACTGTACTTCGGAGTTAGTAAATCTATTTGGAATAAAATCCATGTTTCCAAATAGTTCGATTCGTCAGTATAACAATTTGGAAAAAAAACATCCAAACAGTTCGACTATCGAACTACTGGTAGGACTGGATGGAATAAACCTTTTATTTAGGGTTTCACGCAGTAGTAGTATAGTATCAGGAACAAATTGTAGTTTTGAAAAAAAAAACCCAACAACCCCACAGCTTCTTCTTCTCGCTACGCTGTACAGGAATTATATTTTAAGCATCTACGAGTAGCTATGCCGCGGAAATAAATCTTTCTTGGGCATCAACGGCTAGCTACGCCGTAGAGAAATGATCGTTCACATGTATCTACGACTAGCTACGACGTAGTGGATAAATATTTGGCTTCAACATCTTGCTACGCTGAAGAAGTGGAAACTGTCTACGGTATCTACGGCTAGCTACGCTATAGTTGATCAATATTTGGCTTCTATAGCTTGCTACGCAAAAAAAGGAAACTACTATATCTCCGGCTAGCTACGCCGTAGGTGTCCCGGTGCTCCTATCAGTAGGAGTATTTAGTAGGAGCACGAGGAGGAAGTGAACTATCGTTCATTATGTTAGCTACGCCGTAGATAATAAATGAGTAATTTTCATAGATGTATAATAGTAAGGATTGAGTGCTAAAATAGCATAGAGTGTTCTTTCTTACTCCTATCCTAGAAGATAGCTCCCTATCCTATGTTAGAGAGTAACAAATATATTGTCACACGACAGTCGTTTTTCCGTTCCGTACCCTGAATATTGGTACCATGCATATACATCTTCCTAAATTGTTACCATGAATGTAGTAGTAATTTGACATTTGGCCTGGTAAGAGTTACACAAATAAAAACAGATAGATATATGCTTGTCTCATTCCAACACATGAATACATTCATATAAAAGAATGAGACTGGTATAATCGATACCGGTTTGTTTTTAGCCTTAGTTCCATGCATTAGTTCTTCTTCTGAGATCGGTTGCTATGCCGTAGAGGAAGATACTTCTACGGTTTCTATGGCTAGCCACGCCGTAGAGGAAATTACTTTCTACGGCATCTACGCCGTAGAGGAAGAAACTTACTAGCTGTATTTATGGTTTGCTACGCCTAGCTTGTGGTGTTGGTTTAGAAATTTTCTCATAAGGATGCAAAATCTAATCCATAGTCAAGAATTTCACCTGATATCCGATGATTCACATACAACGTCATCCATAAATATAAACATACATATTTTGGTCGCAGGTATGCGCGGTTCCGTCTCGCAGATGTACATTAACCCCGTTCCATGGCAGTCCCTATCGTGAAGGCGTGTGAAGAAAAGATTTTTCCAGGTTTTTCTAGCGTTATTGTGTCCCAAAATCAAGCAATACCGTGGGCTCTTTATTTTTTTTACTCTAGTTTTAAAGTACATAATATATTTTAGAGTAAATTTAAATTTCTTAGATTATTATTACAGTCATGATGTTTATAATCAGGCTAGCTAGCCATTTCGTGAATTTAGTCGGCTAGAAAAATAAAAATGTTCGATTTACAATTCGTCTTCTCTTTTAATAAAACCAAACTATCATTAAATATTTTATTAATATGGGTCCCTTCAAGTTTTAAATAATAAATCTAACAGCTACTATAAAAATACTTCCTACTACATTTAAGGCACGCAATCTATCTAGTGAATGAATGAAAAAACATTAAAAACTAAATTGCAGATTGCAAAAAGGTGCGTCATAAGAAGCTTTCTGTTTACACTTACCCAACTTTCTAATGCATATAAGAGTCGTATACTTTCCAAACAATCTATTAATCTTTTATTAGCTACCTGTTCTTAGCCCTAAATTCCGAACAGACCATCAATCATCAAAAATCCTAGTACTAATCCTAGTATCCTACTTTTTTTTTTTGTCTTATTTTCAACAAAAGCTTCCTGTATCTACAGTCTTCTTTTATCATCGACAGATGATTAATCTGCTGATCTAAAGCATAGAATTGTTGTTTTTCTGAATTTCAATAGATTTCTTCTTCCTCTTGAAGTCGCAATATTTCTGATTTGTTCATAAAGTAGTAGGACGGCTGCCGCCCCTTCAGGTCCTTGAGCACTCGTTTCGCGCCAGCTCGTATCAGCACTCGGCTGAGTGATTCTATCTTCTCAACTCCCATTGCATAGTGTAGCGGTGTACGTTCCAGCTTAAATAGGAAATATCATATTAATTGCATTATAGATTAATCTAATCTGAAAAATAACGATAATGAACTACCGCGGTGCGATCAAACTCCTTCCGAATAGAGGACAGGACAGGACAGTTTTTTTTTGCATAGCCGGCGCTTGTCCCTGCAATGGATGTTCAGGCGCGGTGGTATACCTTCGGAATTCAGTCGCCTACTGATGGAAATATGTATATAATGAGGTAGAGAGGGCATTGGAGTTTTCACTTACATTGTCTCCAATACGCAACAGCTCAGGAACGTTCTGCGCTAAATAAGCAACAACGTCCTCATGCTGCGCCAGCACGGCGATGTGCAGAGCTGTTCTGCTGAACGAGTTCTGACAGCAGACGAGCTTGCGGCCGCCTTCGGATGCCAGAACGAGCTCTACCGCTGACACGTCTCCTTGCCGCACTGCGCCGTGGAAGACGTCACGTTTTTCCTGAAACAAGGATTTATTACATCTTTGTAAAGTCTTTCTTAAGAACAAAGACGTTGATATTTTCTAGAAACAGTTGTTATGCAATATTGGTTATAGTAGGTATCAGCCATGTCTCAATGTTATAGTTGTTTCGAAATATATTTTAAGGTGGTGAGGCCTGTCGCAGGTAGGTCGTTCCCAATCATGTTTTAACTTACCTCAAAAGCTGGAATAGAAGCTAGCATTTTAATCATTTCAGGATCACCGCGTTCTGAAATAACATCTGTTATTGTTGCCCCATCATCGTCAATCACGTCCAGTATGTGGTCGTATCCTTCCATCAGCAACTCTGCAATTTTTTCTGTGTTTCCTGCAACATACATTTTACTTTTATTTTGGATATCGGGTAGACATACGTGTCTTTGTATTACGCAAGCTTACCTCTAGCTGCTAAATGCAAAACATATCTATCGATCTCCGTGGTATTCTCTGGCACATTGGCTTGCGTGGAAACATCTCGAGCAGTCCTGTAGAGCTCGTCTCTGTACCCTATGCTGACGTCAGACTCCTGCAGTAGTTGGAATAGGGCATTCCGTGTGTGTGTGCGGGCCGCGGCAAAGTGCAGCATTGACTGTCCATGCTCATCCTGAAAAATAATGTGGATATGGGTATTTTGTTCCGGATTGGAAGGATTGGTTCTCCCTTCCAGCCATAGCATAAGATCAAGATAACTCATAGGCTTTTAATATTGCTATAGTCTTTTGTTGTAGATTACTCATATATAGCTTCGGAATCCTCTAGCTAGCAGGTTTCTGAAGGATTAACTCTATTCTACTTTTTCCAGAGATATGGTAAGCCTTTTGTACTAAAACTGGGACTTACACGTTTGGTACTGGTGAAGGCAGTTTCAGGTCCATCCGGGCTAGTCAACGGTTGCGGATCCAGGGTGACGACGTCTATGGGTTTATGCGGTCGGGTAGCGGTGCGCGCTGCACTTCTCGGTAGTTTCGGCACAGATTCTACCGGCAGATGCACGGGAGCTTGCTCGTTCTCTACCTCTGGAGCTTCTTGAGTTATTACCACATTCGACTCCTATGATAATAATTATAGATGAGTAAATAGCGATAAAGTGTTCGTTTCAAACTAAAACGCAACTTTAAATTTATTAAAATAATTATCGCTTACCTGTGTGCCTAGTTGCGGCTTCTCGTGCTCAGGAAAATTGTGAAGAAAACTGGCGAGAAACGCTACCGGATCCTTAGGCTTTACATTAGCCACCTCAGTTAGACCTTTGATCAAAGGATCTCCGAGAGCTGTGAACACAGTGCTCATATAAACTTCTCTGTTCACATTTACACTTTCCATTTTTACAAAAAGTTAGTTTTAATGCCTTACACTGTGCGAGATATCTGCCCTCTTCGGTGCGAAAGATGGGAATGTCCATGTGTCCAGTGTCGGGGTCGGACGGCCCTGGAATCGATTAATTATTAACAACGGAATGGCCTCCATTTATGCTATTGTGACGTGGGTGTCCGAGAACACGTGTGTTCGTACACGAAACCGAACACCTGGGGGTGGAAGGGGGGTTTTAAAATTATAGAGGTGGCGGAAACTGGTCAAAAGCTCTATTAGTATGCCATGATTGATATGGCTTGTTTTGTATCGATCGGTAATCAACTGTTCTTTGTGAATGCCTGTTATTAATAAAATACTTGAGCGTATTCTTGGCTACACGATATATTAGTATCCTGCGATAAGAAAAGGATGTATTTTCGATTTAGTTCAATACATCTATTCTAAAAATATTTACCACACAAGACTCTATAAATAGCTTGGATTGTAGCGGACATCACACGTGAACTATCTAATGTTGGAAAGACAAACATGGCTGGTGATGAGCGTGCGATAACGTAAAAGCTTTTTATATAGTTAATTGTTTAGCGTGTAAGCGTTAAAATCACGTTGCTATTGTGAAACATGAAACTCCACAACACATTCTAGGAATAAATAATCGTTTTGAGTACTGACCTAACTTTAGATCTCATTAATAAAGTTGAGGCTCATATTAAGCAGTCATGGTCGAGTTGAGGCATAGGTATCTTTCCAACATTCGATAAGAGTAGTGATTCCTAGTGTGAAGGTGGCTATTAAAATTAAATCTATAATAAATCAAATTTAAATATAACATTTCTATAATTTATCGTGTTTCTCTGGACTGTCCAAACCAGTAATGCTACTTCTCTTCCTTTTAAAAATGTTGTTCAACATGTTAGCAATGTGCGCTGAATTTTGCATGGTTAAATCTTTCTCTAGATGAAGCAAATTCGATGAGGCTGTAGCAAAGTCGTTGAAGCAGCTTGTTTCCGTTATACTTAAGCATTGAAAGTTGCTAATTCGTGCTATCTCAGCACTCAATGTTTCCCGATATTGCAGTCCTCTCATAGCACAAAGATGTTTCATGTTGTCAGGGTCTTTTGATAATCCAGGAAAGTTGACGATAAGACTAAAACGGATTCCGGCTCCTAAAAATGTCGGTCTGCTTGACAAATGCCCCAGTTTATGGTCCCAGGCGAAATCCACTTTATCGTGAAGATAGGTCATGATGCAAGACAGTTTACTGAATGGCAAGCCAATTTCTCCTGGCGAATCTACTGCAGAAGATACCAGCACTCGCACATGATCATGAACATTGATCCAAACAGCTATAGACTTATCACCGTTTACAAAAACACCTCGTCCGTATGGCCAATGTTTGCCATGTAACCGCATACTATCATCGATTTCTTCTCTATCGCACAATGCTATCAATAAACCATTCGACGCTAAAGCAGCACAAATTTCAGAGGGTTTTTCCATAACTTCGTTTAGCGTGTAATATGATCCTCCCTTTTGGTCTGACTCAGGAGTTGACTGCTCGCTGAACTTTGTGAAATCCTCCTGCATTAATACAGTTGAAACAATTCTTTCGATTGCTTCCAATTTGCCACTTTTAAGATTAATAGGCAGTTCAAATCCTTCCAGATTTCTTGAACACTCGAATGTCCCCGAAAGTACGAACTGATCGTTTGGATCAATATTTAGCTCTACCAGAGGTTCAGAAGCTGGATGAGCGGATGATGTTTTCTTAAAATCAGACTTTGGATGCGGGGGTAAATCTGAGTTTATATTCATGTTATGAAGATCTTTGATTAGCGGTGTTAGAAATTCGTGGAACACCTCGTACGCATAGTAATCTGGAGCAGTTATCCCTCCAGGAAAATCTTCTTCTATTGTCTGTATAATGTTCCTATTGTCTGGTAATTTCTTTACAGCCGGCCATATGACGTCGAAGAGATTGTGATCTAGTTTTGTGATTCTGCGCTTTATTGCATCGAAAACTGTTTTTTTGAGGAATCTGCCTAAAACTAAAGGTGGAGTTGATCTGTTCGATGAAGCTGATAGTGGGGTTCGAGGTGTTCTAGCAGAGGCTAAGAGACGGTAGCATCTCTCCAGAGTGTCCAATTCTTCATGTGTTTGTAAGTCCCGTCGCGATGACACTTGATCCTTTGGAACTACACAGTCTCATATTTATTTATCATGATATTGTTTTAAAATAAAAATCGTTGATTTCAGTCATTTTACTCATACATACCTTTGTCAGAGAACATCGCTTGAGCTGCTTCGTCACTTATTCCAAAATCTGATAAGAGCTGATCGAAAGGTAACAAGCTTTGATTCCTATAACAATCCTCTGCCGACCTTCCGTTCTGAAATATCGTCATGAAGCGCGTTACAAGTTTTAACAAAAACCATTCATGTTTTTAATGATGTGACATCTACTCACATCATCCAAATCTTTGGAATTGGCTCCGAGTTGTTGGAGTAAGTTATAATAGTGTCCATTGTCAGGCAGAACAGCTGCGTAGTGCAAAGCCGTTCGTCCTTCGAAGTCTACTGCAGATAATGTTTCAGGAAACCTGTTAATATTTGTTTGATGAGAAAACAACTTACTCGTCTAATACGTTTTCGGCTATTTATTTTTGAACAATCTTTTATGAAATTAACTGATTAGCTGATGATAAAGAAATTAAACACGCCAAGTCTACTATTATCCATCAAATAATTCCGTTGTCCACCATCATCGCATCAGCTCGCTGTCACCATAATATTGTATTGTCGTCATGCAAAATTTCAGCTCAATCGGTTAAATAAATAAGTGAAGTTTCGGCAAAGTAAGTGTCGGGCCACGCGCATTGTAGTGTTCCGGTAGTTGCCCGCCACAATATGCGGAGTTAGAAGGGGGCTTTACTGGTTTACAGAAATTACAATTTCATCTAAATAATTTTGAATGGAATTTGTACGAAATTTTCCTTTTATCTGTAAGAACATTTTACAAGTTGTTCGACTATTATACGTTTCATAGCTATGATAGGTTTTCTTTTAAATTCGTTATATACAGGATGTGGCAATTCTCACGGTAAGTACCTTTTCGGTTGTAGTTAGAGTGGTTTGTTCTTAGGTAACATTAGGTAATTTTGAAGAAAATTAAAACTGCATTTTTGGTCTATTGCCACATCCTGTATACTGGCACTGCTGTCGTGATTTTTTTCCCATATCCAAAAACAAACATTTAGCTGGTTTACCGTTTGGCTTGACTAACAAAAAATAATTCATAATTCATATATTTGCATAACAAAGGTTACAGAAGATGACAAGAGACAAAGGACAGCCATTTTCCTGACGAATAGCATGCAATCAGAACTTAAAAGCTTAATATATCGCAAACGGGTCCCTAAATCGAAAAGTGACTTTCACACACCGCAATATTTTTGAGCGACCTGTCCAACGCCACCCCACGCCTTGGGATAGACAATAAAAAACATCCCACTTTACCTGTAGGGGAGGGAAGTACCCTAAAAATATTTTATTTTACCACTTTTCCGGTGTGTTTATTATGTGTACCCATTTCAAATTACAGCTTACTAAGAGTCTCTGAACGGGCAGACAGACAGACGGACATACATGGCGAAACTATAAGGGTCTTGTTGACTACGGAACCCTAAAAATTTATCGAAGTGGGTTAAGTTAACGTACTTTGATCCTAGATACTTCATAATGTTCGTTTTGCCGAATACCGTTGCCACATGCATAGGAGTTGCACCGTTTGGTGATATCGGGTCTCGCGCGATCGCAAATTTCCTTCGATCCAAAGCAGCTTGCATGATTGGAATGTTTCCTTCTCTAGCTGCTTGATGGACCATTTTTATCTTTTGCTGTAAACATTTCGTCAGGAATTACTTCAAAAGGTCTAAAAAAATCGTATTCATTTCTGGATTCTAAATAATAATTAATATTGTAAAAATTTAAAAATAACCCTCAATGCAATGAAACGGCTGAACCGATTTTGATGAAACATAGCTAAGAACACTCCCAACTAATTCACCTTTCAAACAAAAAATAACAAAATCAAAATCAGTTCATCCGTTCGGGAGCTACGATGCCACAGACAGACACACACACACACACAGACACAAAGACACGTCAAACTTATAACACCCCGTCGTTTTTGCCTCGGGGTTTAATAAAAACAGGCTTACCATGTATAACGAAACATTGTCGAGAAATCCTTGCAATTCCGAATTCGCTGATCGCCTCCCAATCAATCTTGATCCTTCACCATTTAGGACTAATGTTGCCAACATCTCCATATTGGCAGTGTTTATCAAATCTGTTACTTCGGGATCGATCTCATTGTCCTGCGAATATTTATGGGAGTTTATGATAATTTATATGATGCGAAAAAAATTACAGTGATCACTATCTCGGCTATTTGCACTGATTCAACAGATACTAGAAGCTAGCAAATCAATCATGACAGTGGTGTTACAAGGTGTCTGTGAGAAATACAGTGCCACAATGATGCTTTCTATTCTAATAAACAACACCACAATCAACTAATTAATTTACGTATTACCTTCAATAGCCGGTCGGATAGTAGAGGACGGTACAATAGGAATATACTTACTAAAACGAGCACTTCCCCGTGAACTGACTCGTCTCTCTGAGTAATACTTGCATCCTGAGAATCCTGCTCGGCTTCACCATTAACAATGCCTTCTATAAGACTCTCTTGAGTATTACGTCGATTGCTCTCGCTTCCTTAATTAGCAAAATAACCAAAAATATTGAACTTGTCTGGGACCCTCTTATAATTGATTATTACTAATTATAAGAATTATGTTTTGAGTGTTTCGTGTGCAGTGCCAGTAGAGAGTTCGTTTTTACCTAAATTGGCACTCCCCATGCTAGATATTTCCGCTGTGCTTTTAAGATTAGTGTCGCTATACTCGGATTGAGTGTCTCCAGGAACATGAACATCGTCATCATCTTCGTTCTTGTCACTAATGTTGTTATTACCTTCATGCTTTGCGGAATGGTGATCTTCACCTTTACCATTATCATTCGTATCTGCTTCTTCATGTTTATTATTCTCATCCTCATCGTGGTCGTTAGTTTCTACAACTTCATTTTGGTTCTCTTTAGGAGGTTCTTCATTTGGGTCTTGCACATTATTTGATTGGTTTTCGTCTCTTTCATTTTCCTTAGAATCTGATTCTTGTACAGTGTTTTCATCCTCAACTTTCTCTGATTCTGTTTGATCATCATTGGTTTCAAGTTCCTCATTGTCATGTTTAGTTGTGCTTTCTTCTACGTCTTCAGTCCCAATATCATCGCTTGTTTTACTATCATTTGTTGCTTTCTTATTTGTTTCTTCGCTATGATCAGCTTCTTCAGAGTTCCCAGCTTCTTGTTCAACATCCTTAGATGTTTCCTGAGTGTTTTCTTCGACAGCTACATTCTCTGTTGTATCTTCTGTTTCACCTGTACCTTCGTTTGGTTCTTCATTGGCTGTTAGATCATCACCTTGGGAGTTCTCTTCGACATCTTCTGATTCCTAAAATGTATAAAATAAAGATTCATGCAATGTAAACCAACAAGCAAAGCAAACCAATAAAATTATAACTTACTATAATGAATCAACATGCAAGTCCATACCTTACTAGCCTCATTATTTTCCTTTGGTTCTTCATTTGGGTCCTTTTCTGCTTTATTACTTTCATCTAGTTCTGGCAAGTCTTTTATCAGTTCATGTGTGCTGCTAGCTTTCATAACGCCAATGCGGTTTTCCGTGCTCTCAGAAATTGTGTTTGTGTTATTCTTAGACGAAAGGTTTTCATTCGATGCTCTCAAATGTCTCCTCCTTGACTTCTTGTTTAATTCTGCTATCACTTCAGTATCTAGCAGTTTCCAATCCCAGGAAGATGGGTAAGCACTGGATGGTGTTCTTGGTGCATCTGGTAATGTTTTGAATAAACCCTTATCTATGTCATGAGGTCTGTTTACGTAAAAGGCTGCGGTTTTGTTTTTCTAAAAATAACCAAAAGTTACTGTATCTTCTTAATTATTCTTACTTGGCATACATTTATTATGATTAGGATGGAAATAATTATGAGTAGATTACTAGGGAGAATTTGGCTGTTTACTATGTAGGTACTTGTACTTACGTTATCAACTATACTTTCATCAGCTCCAAGACCGACGAGAGTGTTGAACGTGTGTTGATCATCTCTCATAGCCGCAGCGTAGTGAAGAGGCGTTCGTCCATCGTTGTCAATGTCGTTGACACCCTGAGGATATCTCTCCGCGAGGTACTTTAGTATGCTGCTGTGGCCGAGACCTGCAGCCTATGGTACAAATATTAATAAACATAGCGTGGACTGATATATTTATACTATGGGCAATTTAGAAAGGACAGTGTCGTCGAGGTCATCGTGAAAATACATATTACAAGACGATTATCAATCGTTGGAAAAAATATCTCATCCATCAGCAACTTTGATTCCTGTGATGATTTACAAATAATTGAAATGAGATTGTCCTTCTGATACGGATTGCATATCAACTGTATTAGTTAGGATTTCAAACCTCGGGAATGCACAAGGTATTAACTGTAGTAGTTACCTTATGCATTACAGTCATGTTGTTAGCATCCCGGCTCGATAAAGCTTGGGGTGGCACCGGGTCTCCCGCATGCTTCATCAGTGCTTCTAGATCGTTTTCCACCACTGCTGTGTGGATATCGCGGATCGTGTTCTGTAATTTAGAAATATGACAGTTGAAACATTTTTATCTAAGTTAAGTACTATGAGAAAGACTATGCAGAGCTGGTCATGTTCTACCCATAAAAAGTATATTTAAAATAGTACAGTATAGCGTAGACTAATTTGTATCATTGGACTATGTGGTAACAATAGATTTGACGACCTCTGTGGCGCGGCGGGCGAAGGTTGGCCTGCGACGCAGGAGGTTGCGGGTTCGATTCCCGCCTGGTAACAAATATTTGTGCGATCGCAGATATTTGTTCAGAGTGTTCTGGGTATTTTCTCTATAGTAAAAAATATCTATCTGTGTAATATATTGTTTTAAGTATATTAGTTATCTAGTACCCATAACACAAGCTGTGCTTAACTTGGGGCTAGATAATGTTGTGTGAACTGTCCAGCATTATTTATTTATTAATTTTAATAGATAATAAGAGATGAGAAGTTACGCTCTGCTGAGAACAACTCTTAGTAGGTGATTTTACGGTCTTTTTTGATCTCTACTTTAACTGTGTTTGAGACCTACATAGATGTTGATGTTTTATGTGTATCTACATATACATACATAGTCAAATGCCTGTTTCCCCGAAGGGGTAGGCAGAGTCTCTATGTGCCTCTTTTCACAGTGCATCATTGTGGAATACAGACGTGCCCAGTGGTGAGCTCATCACCGCCATTGCTTCACACTTTCCACTGACTCAGCTAACGCTTTCTTCCAGTAATAACACATTCTATAATAAGCTAGCAACCAGGACAAATCTTATAACCAACGAATCTTATCAACAAGTCCGGGTAATCCCTTAGTTGGGTTTTACGACATCCACGGGGGAGATGGCTATTCTTAGGCCGGACACACCACGGCTCGTTTAATTCTTATATTCGGTAAATAACGAGTAAAAATGCTATGTACCATGATGTATGGAACTGCCTCCAGGAACTTCTTGACGACTGGCTGGCTGGACACCTCGCTGAGTAGCCTCGCCCCGTGCCCCTACCACACGACGCGCTGCAGGCGACTCATGTCACAGTCGTGGCACCATATCCGAATGTTATGTACCTACCATGATGTATGGAACTGCCTCCAAGAACTTCTTGACGACTGGCTGGCTGGACACCTCGCTGAGTAGCCTCGCCCCGTGCCCCTACCACACGACGCGCTGCAGGCGACTCATGTCACAGTCGTGGCACCATATCCGAATGTTATGTACCTACCATGATGTATGGAACTGCCTCCAAGAACTTCTTGACGACTGGCTGGCTGGACACCTCGCTGAGTAGCCTCGCCCCGTGCCCCTCCCACACGACGCGCTGCAGACGACTCATGTCGCAGTCGTGGCACCATATCCGAATGTTATGGCGTTTAATCGCCAGTCCTGAAGAGTAAAACTCATGGTTATTAAGTCATTAACATAGTAGCAGCGCCCCGTGGTTTCACCCGTCTAAATCTCGATCCCGTGGGAATCTCGAGATAAAAATGTGCCTATGTGTTATTCCGGGAGACCAGTTATCCCCATTCCAAATTTCATCCAAACCTGTCTAGCCGTTTCAGCGTGAAGAAGTAACAAACGCACACAAAAACTTTCGCATTTATAATATTAGTGTGATTACAGTTCGCGGTTGTTAAATCTCTTTCACCATCTCTCTACTGCGACGCAGGAGGTTGCGCGTTCGATTCCCGCCTCGTAACAAATATTTGTACGATCTGCAGATATTTGTTCAGGGTGTTCTGGGTATTTTCTATGTATAATAAAAAATATCTATGTAATTTATTGTATTATTAGATTTATCTATGTAATGTTTGGGCTCATTTGATCAGCAGTTCCGATTACTAATTGTAGAAAAGGGTATTTTGAAAGAAAAAAAACATTCAAAAACTTATTTCATGACGAATATGGCATGGCATGGCTTGTTATTGAAACGAATCGAAGGCCACTGCGCTGCACCCATCACTGTAATTCTGTATTAAAATACAACAATGATTCAGAATATGGCATGGCATGGCTTGTTATTGAAACGAATCGAAGGCCACTGCGCTGCACCCGTCACTGTAATTCTGTATTAAAATACAACAATGATTCAGAATAAGGCATGGCATGGCTTGTTATTGAAACGAATCGAAGGCCACTGCGCTGCACCCGTCACTGTAATTCTGTATTAAAATACAACAATGATTCAGAATAAGGCATGGCATGGCTTGTTATTGAAACGAATCGAAGGCCACTGCGCTACACCCGTCTTTACCACATTCACTGTAATTCTGTATTAAAATACAACAATGATTCAGATTTGCAAAGTTCAAGGCAAGCTCTATTTACAAAGAAAAAAGAAAAATTTTACGCTTTTGAACAAGTACCTACTCGGAATTGATTACGTCCTGAAAAGACGTTTTGTGCTTTTGAAATTCGTTTACGTAGTTCAACTTCAGGATCATTATGGTGGAATATTTAGTTAGATTTAGTACAGTTAGGTTTAGTATAGATTATGGATCGATATGATGCATAGTTTTATACAAGTTTGTGCTCGCGAGGTCTACTGTTCGCAGAACTACCAGTTTAAAAAAAACATACGTACATACATAGACACACGTCTCCTAACGTTTTCTTCCAGTAATAATACATTCTATAATAAGCTAGCAACCAGGAAAAATCGTATACTAACGAATCTTATCAACCAATCTGGCTAGTTTGTCGGCTTTTACGAAATCCACGGGAGGAGACGGAGGGGCCTATTCTTAGACCGGACCGAAAAAAAGATTTTTTAGAAAAGGGCTTTATCGCTTATGCGATGATCCTGTACGATGTAACAAGACGATAGCCTAGCCTAGAACCTAGTAAGATTTTTAAAATGTCTCACGTTTTTCGCAGAACCAGATTGAAATCTTACCAACATTCTGCTAAACGTTTTAAAATTAGTTTCTAGTTGGCTTACATATATTTATCATTAAGAAGGGTAAAAGAAATAGAATAGTGTTGTGAAAAGTTTTCATATAACGTGAACGAGGTATCGGCCGGTGCGTGCCAATCACACCATTGGCTCCGTCAATCGAGCCTTCGACAGGGTAATTGAATAGCGAATGTCCTCATTTCCAGAATCGATTCGTGCTCGTTGTTATTAGGTTACGAGTTGTGATCGGATTAGTGATAAGGATTTGGAATAACTATTTTATGGTAAAAACATCCCGATTGTTTATTACAACAAAGAATTATGAATAGAGTGGTGTCAGATTGATTGATGATTATCAGTTGATTGTTATCGTAAACATTATCTGACTCGGTTCTTACCCTGACTACCATCGTCGATTATCAGTTGATTGGTATCGTAAACACTATCTGACTCGGTTCTTACCCTGACTACCATCGTCATACGGTTGAACTTAAATATGTCATAGGAACTTTATTAGTACGAGATCCTTCAAGAGGTTACTTAACTTTTATTATACTCGGCTTGATCCGAAGAGACTAGATTTGACGCTTATATACCTAATATACTTGTAGTTGCGCTAGCATTCACCATCCCTATTGCACTTATTTGAGACATACCTCTATTTTTTTTATTGTGTGGGTAGTCGCACCTTACTCTGTAGCTGAGTGTCCTCTGTTCGTCATTCGCGATTTAGTGCTCAACCATTCCGCACAAAATCTCATCAGAAAAATATTTTTTGGTTAAAACACGAAGTGAATAGTTCATCAAGATGCCTAAAAGGAAAAGGGCAGATTCAAATTACGAAAAACTGTGTAAAAAGTTAAAAACTCTCGAAGAAGAAATTCATCGTCGCAGAATACCTGGCGCAGAAGTGAAACGACTACGTGTATACGTGTCTTATCCAGCTCACCGTCTGCATCGTCGGCGCCATCACTTGACTTATCACCTGATCGTCAGTCGCAACGTGCAAGTTAGTACAAGGTATTTGCTATAGTGCAAGAATAACCTACTTAATTGTGATATAATATAACCTAGGCCATTGAAATTTGCATTGGGTATTGTGGGCAGCTTTTGAGGCTGTCTCGTGCCACATTATAGTGTTGTGGATAGCTTCTGAGGCTATCTCTTCACTACCATCTGCTCCACCTCACGGTATGAGCATGCAATATTCGATGAGCATAAGATATTGGTGTTGCGGTTAGCTTATGGGCTATCTCATCACTACAATATCTCTGACTTGCCTGCTTATTTTGCTGTCATGTTTAGCCGCAATCAACTGTAACTTGTTTTTGCCGATGTTGTACTTACACCTGCTGAACAAAGTTCGAAAAAAAAAAAAAAAAAAAAAAAAAACGCCTTCATACCAGAAACGGATCGATCTGCGGCACCTGCTGCAAGCAAGCGTCTACCAGCGCTTAGCAGATTGCGCCAACCATTGAGGCAGGCCCTTCTACAATTTCTGAGACGCCGAATGACGTCATACCTGAATTAGATGCCGAAATTCTAGATAGTTTTGGCGTAGACCCTACACTTACGAAGAAATTAGGAAATGCGGTCCAGAAGGACGTTTCCGCGTACGGTTTGAACACGTCGCAATAGCAGGATTAATGAAAATAAATTCTAGATAATATGTGCTTAGTACCCAGCAAAACATATTGCCGCGCCAGCCTTGAACCCAAAAGTTAAAGCAGAGATGGTAATGAAGCGCGACAATGCTATTGAATCAAAACAGATTGTAATGGCTTCCGCTTTTTCGAGCCTAGGCCAAGCTGTTACGAGAATCCAGCGAGAAGCTCAAGATTCCGGCACCAAAGCCACCTCCGAGCAAGACTAGGACCCCAGTAGTCAAAAAACTGGAAGGCTCCGACACCGGTTCGGAGGCAAGCAGCGACCTCAAAGTCGAAGGCACGACTACTGCCGACGGCGAGGAACTCCCACGCGACCTCCTACTGGCAGTCGCAGAGTCGGTGTCCAGCGTCTGCAACCAGCCGCCCGCAGCGCCGCTAGCCGCCGCCGCGCTACCGCGCGCCGCGCCGCTGCCGTCCCAGCCACCTCGCAGCCCGCTCCGCCACCCGTAAATAACGCTGGTAGGCTAACTCAGTTCTATGAACAATGGAATCTAATCACTATTGATCCTGTCATTTTGACATACATTGAGGGCTTTGGATTCCTTTTACCAAGCCAGTTTTTCCAGCTTGATGTGACGAATAAGTACTAATGTCGAATAAGTACCTAAATACAATGAATTACTGTTAATGGAGGCCATTGAACGATGGTAACATCAAAACCGAATGGTAAAATGAGATTTGTTCTAAATCTAAAAAAAAAAACAATGAATTTGTCAAAGCACTTCAAAATTGAAGACTTTCGTACAGCGTTAAAGCTTGTTTCATTGCTCATACACGATCTTAAAGACGCATATCTATTTTGTTAAAATTCATCCAGACTATAAAAAATACTTACTTTTTCAATGGGAAGGTAATCTTCACCGATTTAGCGTCCTAACTTTTGTACTTAGTACTTCAACGTACGTGTTCAGAAAATCATAAAACTAGTTGCAAAACTGCACCGTACAGTAGGTATTATATCTAATATAAAATTGTTGTACTAAGCAAATCTTGTATCTTCCTTGGATATAACATTGATTCGAAAAACCTTCAAGTCAGTCTTCCTCCAGATATTGTATGTCGAACTAAAAGATAAATATACCTAAAGGTTTATCTCTATAAACAGATGTAAAATAAGGGAGTTCGCCCGGTTCGTTGGTTTAATTGTATTTGCGTATCTATCTAGCAATAGAATATGGAACGCTATATACAAAATTGTTTGAACGTATCAAGTATCTAAAAAATAAAAATAATAAGTATGAAATACATAAAATAAACATTAGAATTGACGATTCCAACATCTATTGAACCCAACCTGAAATGGTGAAAACAGGCAATTTCGACCTTGATAACATTAAACACGACATCTATGAGTTAGAATTGTTTTTCGGATGCCTCAACCACGGTATGGGGTGTCGCTTGCGCTGAAGAAAGGGCCAGCGGTGCTTGGTCTGTACACAGGGACGCGCTAGGTACATATACTATCTAAGAAATCCTAGCAACATTCTTTTGTTTCAAAGTATTTACAAGAGATTTAGGCAATTGTCAAATATTATTGCGCATTGATAACACGACTGCCATCTCTTACATAAACAGCATAAATCATAAATAATTTATTATTTATGAACCTAGGTAAAATACAATTGCATGGGTGGTACCCTCACCTAACCGAAGTTACTAAAGCTTTATTGTAGTAGTGTGTGAAATGTAATTTGTACATTTATGCCTCCTACATTAGGTCAGTAGATAACTTTGAGGTTGATTTTAAATCTAGACGAGTTCATCCGGATATAGTATGGGAGTTGTCTTTGAACACCTTTCAGGAATTAAAAAAAAAAAAAAAAAACTGTTATAGAGGTTTTGTCTAGCAGGTAAACTAAATAATGCATTAAATACATTTCCTGGCACCGCGATCATGAGGCTTTTGCGGTCAATGCATTTACGGTAGATTGGAAACCTTTCTACTTCTATTAATATAAATTTATTCATTTATTTAAAGATAATAACTGATGATGCCAAGGGTACCTATCATATCATGGTGGTACCAATGTGGCCTACCCAGCTCTGGTATCCAATCTTTAAATGTTTAGTGTGTTCCGAGATTATCATTATTAAGCCAAACTAAGATGTAATTCGGTGCTCTTATTCTAGCACGCGCAAGATGCACTCCTGAATTACCGTGGTGGCCACAGTATTATCAAGTTCCGTAGTATCGCTCCTCAGGCGACAAACTCGCCTCAATACTTGTCTCTCTATGGCTAAACTCTATTAAGCAATATGATGTACATAAAAAAGTGGTTTGTCTATTGTTCAATTAAAAATATCGATTTACACAACGCTTATTTACCAGGCGTAATAGCCTTTTACGTTATTGTACAGTGAAGGAGCTCAATATGGAAATCTAAATACTTGTCGGTCCGCTATATATATATATATTTGTAGGTAACCATGTAGGTTCAGACAAGTCAAACGTTTCTTTAAAGGAATATAATTTATGTCCACCCATGCGCAAATATGGGATCCTGACATAGTTTTAAATTATTTTGGAATTATTCGTCCCCTAGAAGAAATATAACTTGAAAATTTCAGCATCATCATCAACATCATTGGCTGCTTAAATAACAGCCCACTGCTGGGTATAATAAGCCTCCTCCCTCAAATGCCACTCCAATCGGTTCTGTGCGATTCACATCTAGAAAAGAACTGAATACAGAATTTAAATTAACTGGTCACTCAAGTACCCTTAGTAACCGCACACACCTAGTGTGCAAACTCTTTCATAAATTATGATTGATAATATATCCATTACAGCGTCTACATAACAATCAGACAACATCATAACATAACATAGCAGTCACATTATTAAAAATTCAAAAATCGGCTCTCCTAGTTTTTAATGAAAAACCAGTTATATGCCCTACAAAAACTTTGCAATACTGTTTGTTAAAAATCAGAACCCCTGCGTGAGACTGCAAGTGCAAAACAACCACACGGTGGCATTTCCAGTCAGACTATAGGTCATTGGATTAGAATCACACATCACGAGAGCGGCCGGCGTACCGGTGCGCGGCGGCGTTCGGTGCGCACATCACGCGGCACGCCGCCGCCGCGCCGCCGCCTCGCGAGCTCACTCTCTCGGCGTCAGCTATAGACGTGATCAGGAGAACGCTGGCCGGACCGCCACCTCTAATACTTTGTTAAAGTTTTATAATAAGCCTTTGGATATTACGAGTACCATTGTAGGTGATTCATTTGTCAATGCAATCATAAATAATTCTTCCGAAAAAAGTTAATTCAATAAAAATAAAAAGTATATTCTTGTTATAATATACTACTTAATTGTATGGCCTAAATATTTTAGTTATTTAATAATAACTTAAGTGGCAAAAAATATAGATTAAATTCTATGTAGAGTCTTCAAAGAAGTAAAGGATAATATTTCACAAATAACTAGGCTCTAAAAGTCTACAAGTATATTATATAAGCGTCAAATCTAGTCTCTTCGGATCAAGCCGAGTATAATTTGTGATTAAACGAACTTACCCTGTAAGTGAAGTTCTATCATAATTTTGCTCGGCTTGTCCGAAGAGACTAGCGCAAACCCACCTCTAACATTAAATTCATTTGGAATGATTATTGGTACCCAGCCCATTGTGAAATATTACATAATAGCTCTAAACTAAATGACGAACAGAGGACACTCAGCTACAGAGTAAGGTGCGACTACCCACACAATAAAAAAAATAGAGGTATGTCTCAAATAAGTGCAATAGGGATGGTGAATGCTAGCGCAACTACAAGTATATTATATAAGCGTCAAATCTAGTCTCTTCGGACAAGCCGAGCATAATTATGATAGAACTTCACTTACAGGGTAAGTTCGTTTAATCACAAATTTTATTTGGGTACCTATGTAAAGGAATTATTAGGTGACCCATCTGATGTTCAGTGGCAACGCCTGTAATACCTGTTATTTCCCAAACCTTTCAACCATAGTAATTAGAGCATAAAGTATAAAGTATTTATTCAAAACAAGAATAATGAAACAGACTATAAAAAATCAAATAAGATGAAAGTACGTTTTGAAGTTACTAGGAAGCGCCAGTAGAGGTATAGATAAGTTCTGTTAGCAGCCGTGCTAGGTTGCACCTGTGTTACGGCGGCTAATCCTTGCTATTATTCATTGAACTTAATTCATTAGAAACAAGAAATGTAAAGTAAACAAAATCTCAAATCTAAAAATAATACTAATAATTTATAGCAAACAAAATAAGAACATTATTTTGTATCACTAATCAACATATAACCTGTCTCAGTCCTGAAACAATATTTAGGTGAGTAGGTAATCATTTAGCTACGTTAAATAATAATGTATATAGCTTTGCGGCAGAAATAGGAATGGTGGAAGTAATTCCCCGGACGAACTCTTTCACGAGGAGCTCGCTACTCAACTCTACTAATGATATTAAAGTACCTAATGGCCGCTGTAAAGTAATGAGGTTCGTTTATGTCAGGCCTGTTTGTATACCAAAAGCGGACATGCTCATAGCGCTAACACGAGAATTTTAAACTAGGCGTACATACAATGAATGAATGAATGAATGAAAATGAATGAAAATACTTTATTGCACACCTTACAAACTTGTTAAAATATGCACACAACAATTATTAAACAAAAATTAAATGTACAATGGGCGGTCTTATCGCTAAGAAGCGACGATCTAATCCAGACAACCTTTGTATGGAGCTAACAATATACGCATTAGAAGGCTGATGGCAATGGGCTGGTCATATATGCCGAAGAATCGACAACCGTTAGGGTAAACGAGTTCTTGAGTGGAGACCGCGTCTTGGCAAACGAAGCGTGGAGCGCCCTCTTGCTAGGTGGAGCTATAACTACGAAAGAAAGTGGATGAGAAGAGCCGAACACCGGGCTCAGTGGCACGTATTGGGAGAGGCCTATGTCCAGCAGTGGACTAGTGTGGGCTGATGATGTACATACAATATACGTTCTTGAATGTTTACTTAGATTTTAGTACAAGCTGGTGGCATCGTGCCTAACTACATACTTATGTACGACTAATGACTAATATACCTATTGCGAAAATAAATATGTATAATGTGATACCGATAAAGGCCACGTACACTCTTCAAGTTAGTGTCAAGGCCGAATTTTATAGTACACAGGCTGAAGTTCAGACAGACACATTTTAATGTTTAATGCCTTGGACGTCGATCGATAACGTATGCTAGGCTTTCAATTTAAATATTTGATGTTGAATAGTAGGACATCCATCAGGCTTTTATATCGAGTATCGATTATTGTGTATTTATGCACCTACTCGGATGGTATGATTATGTTAACTACCTAGATATATAAGAAAATTTTGGGTCATATTTATTCATAGTAACTAAGTGGCAGTAAGCAGGCTATATAGCTCGCAAACCGGACAGCCGTTGGGAAATAGACTCTCGAGTGGCGACCATGAACCGGAAAACGACGCAGTGTAGAAAGGCGTGATCTCGAGGGACCGATGACGCTTCAATAGTAGGCAGGAAGTCGATGTATTGAGGTGTCTCAAGATCGTTCGTCGTGGCATTCTAAGGGGGGCCTATGTCCAGCAGTAGACTTCTGATGATAATAACCTACACTTTACAAAATATTATATTAAACAGTATCTACACTCATATCGTAATAAATATACTACCTTCGCCTGTAATAAGAAAAAAATACTTAAAGCATTGTGTTTCTAAGAAAGTAATGTTTTTTTATTTTTTCCCATTAAAATACACTACGGCCAAACCAAGGAGGTTTTATTAAATTTTTACACATATTCGTGACATAGTCCTGAAACAATATTTAGGTGAGTAGGTAATCATTTAGCTACGTTAAATAATAATGTATATAGCTTTGCGGCAGAAATAGGAATGGTGGAAGTAATTCCCCGGACGAACTCTTTCACGAGGAGCTCGCTACTCAACTCTACTAATGATATTAAAGTACCTAATGGCCGCTGTAAAGTAATGAGGTTCGTTTATGTCAGGCCTGTTTGTATACCAAAAGCGGACATGCTCATAGCGCTAACACGAGAATTTTAAACTAGGCGTACATACAATGAATGAATGAATGAATGAAAATGAATGAAAATACTTTATTGCACACCTTACAAACTTGTTAAAATATGCACACAACAATTATTAAACAAAAATTAAATGTACAATGGGCGGTCTTATCGCTAAGAAGCGATCTAATCCAGACAACCTTTGTATGGAGCTAACAATATACGCATTAGAAGGCTGATGGCAATGGGCTGGTCATATATGCCGAAGAATCGACAACCGTTAGGGTAAACGAGTTCTTGAGTGGAGACCGCGTCTTGGCAAACGAAGCGTGGAGCGCCCTCTTGCTAGGTGGAGCTATAACTACGAAAGAAAGTGGATGAGAAGAGCCGAACACCGGGCTCAGTGGCACGTATTGGGAGAGGCCTATGTCCAGCAGTGGACTAGTGTGGGCTGATGATGTACATACAATATACGTTCTTGAATGTTTACTTAGATTTTAGTACAAGCTGGTGGCATCGTGCCTAACTACATACTTATGTACGACTAATGACTAATATACCTATTGCGAAAATAAATATGTATAATGTGATACCGATAAAGGCCACGTACACTCTTCAAGTTAGTGTCAAGGCCGAATTTTATAGTACACAGGCTGAAGTTCAGACAGACACATTTTAATGTTTAATGCCTTGGACGTCGATCGATAACGTATGCTAGGCTTTCAATTTAAATATTTGATGTTGAATAGTAGGACGTCCATCAGGCTTTTATATCGAGTATCGATTATTGTGTATTTATGCACCTACTCGGATGGTATGATTATGTTAACTACCTAGATATATAAGAAAATTTTGGGTCATATTTATTCATAGTAACTAAGTGGCAGTAAGCAGGCTATATAGCTCGCAAACCGGACAGCCGTTGGGAAATAGACTCTCGAGTGGCGACCATGAACCGGAAAACGACGCAGTGTAGAAAGGCGTGATCTCGAGGGACCGATGACGCTTCAATAGTAGGCAGGAAGTCGATGTATTGAGGTGTCTCAAGATCGTTCGTCGTGGCATTCTAAGGGGGGCCTATGTCCAGCAGTAGACTTCTGATGATAATAACCTACACTTTACAAAATATTATATTAAACAGTATCTACACTCATATCGTAATAAATATACTACCTTCGCCTGTAATAAGAAAAAAATACTTAAAGCATTGTGTTTCTAAGAAAGTAATGTTTTTTTATTTTTTCCCATTAAAATACACTACGGCCAAACCAAGGAGGTTTTATTAAATTTTTACACATATTCGTGACATAGTCTGTAGTCTATGGTACGCACGCTACTTGCATGCACGGTAAAATGGTGTTGGTTTTTTTACGCTTGTTAATTTGACGCGATTTACGTGATTATTTTTCATATGCTTTGTTGGTGAAGCATAGTATATCAATTTAAGAGTTTCGAAACCAATAAGTAAAGATAAAGGAGTGTATGAAACTGCACATATATGTTCCGTATGTAAATTCCAGTATTAAATGGCCGGCGAATGTAGTACTAATCAAATGAATAAGTTTAAGTGAAATTCCAGAATTGCCTGAAATTTCCCCGAAGTAGAGCGACAATAAAATATGGAAAAAGTGACTTCCGTGTGAGGTACCCAGGTGCAAACCTGGTAATTTATTTGGCCCATTTTTCTGTTAATTCTGTCAATTTGCACCGACTACTTCAATTTCTCCCGAGTACACAATACACGATAAAATATTTTTTTACAAATGTTTATTTTTTTCGTATGTTCCGTAGGTCGGATTTTAAAAATACTTAGTGCAAATGTAGATCATAACGGTCTTAAGTGTATGCCAAATTACACCGACTACATCTATTTTCCCCATTAAGTTACGGGTATTATAAGGTTTTCACCCTATTTCACCCTGTTCCGGGGGGGTGAATTTGCTGAAAGTTATATTAGAGGTGATTTTCAAGCCAAACAAAACAATTAGAAAAGGTTTTGTGACTACATCTAATTACTTCCACACTTTTGCTAAAAATCACCTAATTTGCCTGTACTAATATCTAGGTATTGAAACATTCGTGTGAAACTGTTAAAAACCGAGGTTTACTCGTGTTTTAATAAACCTGATGTAACAGTTTCATAAACTACTATTAAGAACATAGACATTAACAAGCAACGTTGGATCCAGCTAGGCTTGTTACTTTTTTTTGAGAGGGATTACTAATATCGCCTGTCGGACCGCGGAAGGATTTCGTTCCCGTGGTCTGGCAAACATGGCGCGAGAGGAACACCGGAGTAATTTTAGTCAGTATTCTGCCCTTTTCAGGGCGGTGAGTCCCACATAATGCCGGTCCTCCCCGGGCCGGTTTATTCGTAAACGGATTTTTGACTCTGAAGACAAAAAAAAGGCTTGTTACTTTAACCTCGAAACAGGTACTTAGTATTTTGTCATTTTCATTGTCCCGTAGTTTCAAATCCGTTCGAAAGTGATAAAAGACGCTGTAATTATTCCAAGGATATTCCGCGTTTATTAGTAGTACGGTTCAACTGCATTCTTATTAATTATGTAAAAAATATAAAACTTTCAACTACATATTTTCAGCATTACATTAAAATTGGAAAAAGGAAAACATCAAGGAACACTCAAGAAGGAAGCAAGCACATCGGTGTCTAGCATACATAAATTAGGGGCCCGAAGCTTATATTCAAGACCAGATGTCGCCACAGGAAAACAAAATACGCGCTTGCTGCTGTCATTCCCTGCAATAATAATTGTTTGCGAGGAATTCCAATTTTTTTTTTCCTGGAATTTCCTCCTAAGAATTTCGCAAACGCTATTTTTCATATAGAGAAAACCGTATCTAAAACGGTCAAACCGTTTTGGAGATAAATGAGAACATTAGTTTGCACACACAAACACATAAGCTCTCACCCTAAACGCATAGACCCGCTCTGTTCCGATATGGGTAAAAATAGCACTAACTTTTAATATAGCTAATATGTATGAGCGTAATGGTATGAAAAGTAACGATTTTCTTTATTACGTTTGCTTAGAATATTGTTTAATGAAGTCAGTAAATACTTCGAGCAAGGAAGCAACAAGTTCGCGTGTCGAGTTACCAGATTAGCATAACGGAACTCACAAAACACTCTGAAACAAATCCGAAACACTCCGAAATAAATTCGATAGTGCGATAAGGGCTACAACAAAATTCTTCAAGTTCACGCGTTGTTTCGGAAATCACGTCATTTGTTATTACGTGTGGGGGACGTATTTCACATCCAAGTTAATTAGTAATATTTTTTACTGTTTATGAGTTTGGGCTTTCAAATAAAACAACAACGTTAACCTGAAGTTGAATAATTTTTTTAAATCATTTTGCAGTGTGCTGGGATACCCTAATTCGTGGGTATCAGGAACTACGAGTACCATGGTACCAACACACAGACCTAGAACTATTTGCATATCATACAAACATTTGTTCTGCAGTGGCAATCAAACCCGCAACCTCTCGTATCTCAGAAATACAGAAATACAATTTATTCGTAAAACCGATGTAAGTACATGTCTCAGCCGGCTACTCGCCCGCTCCGCCAGAGGATTCTCGTTCTAGTTAGTTTTAATTACTAAACAAGTTCATAGTCTTCAAAATATAACACCCGAATATACATTCGTGTTTTTTAAAAATAAACCCTATTAATGGAGTGGGCAGGTCCAGAATACAACGTACCGTAACTACCATGACCACGCAACATAACCCCACCCCGCCTGGCCAAGCCTTTATCTGCACGCTAATGGAAATATGCCTGAGCCATAACTCAAAACAGACACCTCGATGACATACCTTGGAATTAGACTGATTGACCCAAGAATCGTAGGCAACATAACTACAAAAACTGCTGACCCATTTTCGATGTTTTTTTTAAACAACAGTAAAATTTTCTCGCTACACAATAGGTGTTTCCACGGTAAGGTTGTTCATTGTAAACCTGTTCTTTGACTGACTGGTGCCTGAAACAAGTTTTCGAAAAGCCCGTATGAAGGTACAGATTACCAGACCTGACTCCACGGACAGACTGTGGACAATAATTAAATATAGTAAATTAAACAAGCGTAAACGAACTTCAATTCCACTCGCAATGCTGTGTTCCGGTCTGAAGAGTATAGGGTGCCGTTGAAATTACAGGCAAATGAAACTTTTATCCTTATGTCCCAAGGTGGCGGGCGCAGTACAACGTTACACAGGGCGCGTCGTAGGTTGACATGACCTATGAAGTAATGCATTGTTATAGGCAGAGGTTACCTCTTAACATCAGGTAGGCCACCTGCTACCTCCGTTATTCAAATCAAATAAAGAAATATTTAAAACTCTATTATACCATTTAATTTACTATGCCTTGGCCTTACAGCAATAAACAGACCATTGTCGACGACATTTATCATAGAATACTTAAAATTATTAGGAACGAAGTTAATTTATTCCTAGGATAATTTTTATATGATGGTGGGTGGTAGGTAATTGCAGGTCATAGACACGTGGTAGGTGACACCAATAGCTGACACACCGGTGTAATGACTGATCTAACTTGATAGTACTCGTTCCTTAAATATTTTGTTTTACTGACGTCAGCTGGTATTTACTGGTACTTAAAGTCAATGGTTTTACCGTTAGTCATGAACTTTAGGGGAACTAGCATCAGCTCGCGGCTTTATTTGTGTGATAAAGGGATAAAAATAGCCAATATGGCAATTTCCAATTTCCAAAAGCCAATTTAAGTGTCCGGTGGGAATTTAAAGACTTAAGATTTTCGTTTAGGGTTTCCTGTAAAGTTTAGAAGAGGCTTTCTTAAAATTCTTTTTTTTTAGGGTTCCGTACCTCAAAAGGTAAAACGGAACCATTATAGGATCACTTTGTTGTCCGTCTGTCTGTCAAGACCCTTTTTCTCAGGAACGAGTATCAAGCTGAAATTCTTATCAAATACTCAAGTCTACTGGCCCTTGGAGCTTTCATATGACACCCCATTTGATCTGATATTCTCACTTACATTTTTTTACCCCCTTTTGGACGTCAATATCTCAACAACCCCCCGACCGATATAGCTCATAACCTTACCAACAAATTGTAACCATACTCAAATTTCATGAAGAACGGATTAACGGTTTGGAAGTTATACTTGGACAAACATACATACATACATACATACAAACGCCGATTCTTCCAAGTTGACTCAGAAAACTCGCTTCGCTCGTTCAAAAAAAATATTTTTAGTAATTTTAAACTTACCCCCTTTTCTCATGATGATTTCATTTAGCAATAAAAATACCATAATTTTTACTTATATACCTACAGGTTTGTATGGAGCCCTCGGTGCGCGAGTCCAATTCGCACATGACCGGTTTTTTTTTAAATTTTAGATCAAGTGGTTTCCGAGATAATTAATCGATTTTCGTATAATTTCTTTAAAACATTTAAAACCAAGTATTAAAAAAAAAGAACTTTTGTATTCCACATTACAAGCCCTTTCATTTGATATGTCACATGCATGTGCATGCATTAACAAAAGTTTTTTTAATTTTCCAGTTTGCCCTCCAAAATCTGCATTCGTTTACGCTACACGTACGCACGTGTGGTCATCTAACTATGTGTATGTACTAAGTTTTTGTCCAGTAGTTTCGGTGAAAACCTTATCCGGCTTTCCTGCCGTTTTTGTTTTTTGTTGACCTTGCATGCGTACCTACCTTCTTTTTAAACGAACTGTATACAAAATGTGGATTTAAATTGGTTTCAGAATAGCACATAGTGTATAGCTTATAACTAACTATAAGATAACTGTAAATCCTGGATTAATAAAATAAATAAATAAATAGGCTGTGACAAATGGACAGACAGACAGACACGAGAGTGATCCAATAATGGTTTCGTTGGAACCTTTTGAGGTACAGAACCCTAAAAATAAATCTATGACCTTCATACAAATAATAGCACAAAAATATTAGCAAGGAGCTTTTGTGATCGACAAAAACACCGACAAAAAAACGTCAAGTTTTAAGAACGGTTCTTTCCTCGTGCTCCACCTGAGTTCTCCACCTGGGTGGAGCATGAGGAACTGTATGTCTTCGTGCTCCAACTAATGATATTGTTGTATTACACTCATTAACATACGTCATTATCTCTCTACCACAATTAATTATTGAATGCATTTTAAACGTATTCATCCACTAATTCTAGCGTTTTATACCCAACATCGTTTTATATGGTTTTATCAGAAGAGATGGATTCCCTTGAGTCGCCTACTAAACGCCGTAGGGAATGTATTGAAAGAGATGACGCTATTTTAAATGGACAAATACAATTGATGATGCTATTTAGACAAAGTGCGGTAATGTGGGGCAGTCATTAATATCCATAATTAATAAATTAACATCAAAAATAATAAATATCCGGATATTAATATAGATATTATTATATAAATAATAATAATTAATATAATAGTCCGGTGTCACAAATAAGCAAAAAAATCAAATTTTGTGCCGCGACCTTTTTACTTGACAGTACTCAACAGTGGTTGGAGCAAGAGGACATACAGTTCCTCATGCTCCACTCAGGTGGAGAACTCAGGTGGAGCACGAGGAACGACCCTTAAGAACAGAAGAAAAAGAGAGAAATATTAAGGATTTTTTCTGAACAATTCTCGTAGTTATTTTAAACCCACAATGAAAGTTGAGCAAATCGAGACTGAATTTTGAATTAACTGATAATTGGTATTCTGTTCCCTCTCCTATAACAATTTACTCTTGAATCATGGTACCATAGATCAGAGTAGGATAGTGTTATAACATTGGAAAGAGAGAAGACAGATGCGTCTATTACGCTAAAACTCTCGGAAAAACTTTGAAGCCTTCAAGTTTTGATCACTATTCGATATAATTCACATTTTCGTGTTGTATTTTGTATTGTTGTACGATTTATGACATCGACACTATGATCGGAACATGATCCGAACTTTAGTTTGACTATAATAACCATGATTGTTTCAAAAGTTTTATTTTGACTGTTTTTTATTACGAGAATTAGGCTGAATCAAACCTCAAACAGCAGATTTAGGAATCGAATAGGTACTTCTTTCAGGAAGTAGCAAATTTACTTATGTGTTTTAAATGTTTTTATATTTATAGTAATTTACTAGCTTTATAGCCCATAATAGCGTTTTTTCCTGCGGTTTTGCACACGTGGTGGTGGGATATAAAACAGTCCGCTCTCCCCCTATCAGCATCCATCCACACTACAAATACCATTGGTAGAGTGGAACTACTCATAACGTGAGCGTATAGCCGCGGGCGGAAGCTAATAAAACGGAGCCTATAAGCACTCAGGGATAACGTAGCTTCCTGTGTAAGTGAAATATTTTTTTGCAATCGGGTCGGTAGTTCCTGAGATTAGGTTTCTAGTAGTTTCTGAGTTTGATTCCTACTTCAGACAGACAAAACTGCCAAACTCAGGAACTGTTTTGTTTTTTCGGGATAATAAATATTCTAGTATATATTTGCCTCAATTATATTCCTCATCAAATATTTAATTTATTGATTCGGCCCAGTTACAGTTATATTATACTATAGATAAACAATTACCCAATAAGGAAACATCACTCGAATAAGTTGGTAAAAAGTTCTGAAAGCTCGAAACTCCCCAAGAGTTGTTAGAAGTTACATGTTTACATACATAACATATAATGCAAGCTTTTTTCAGATACATTATAAAATAAAGGCTGTTTTGTACTCACCGGGTGGGTTCTTGTTCTCCCTGGGCATGGTGTCGTGGGCAGTGGGCAGCGCTAGCAGAGTGCGCGCTGGTCCGCGGTAGTGTGCGGGCGTGCGGCCGGCCGCGTCCCGCGCGCCCCGCGCCGCGCCCGCGCCCTCCAGCAGGGCGGCCGCGCACGCCTCGTCGCGACACAGCGCCGTGTAGTGCAGCGGTATGCGCCCTTCCTAATGCAACACCACTCATCAATCAAGTCTACTGATGGTGACTTCAGGGCTTCAGTCACCTTGAAGTCACCCTCAGAATACATACATACATAGACACACGCCTTTTCCCCCGGAAGGATAGAAATAGCCTCAATGGGCCTCTTTTCACCGTGTGTTACACCATCTTGGGAATATAGACGTGACAAGTGGTGAGCATATCGCCGCTATTGCTTTTCACGGCTAACATGGCTAACGATTTCTTTCAGTAATAATAGGTTGGTACATTGCTTAATAAGCTAGCAGCCAGGAAACGTTTGCTATCAAGTCGGGTAATCCCTTAGTCAGATATTACGACATCCACGGGAGGAGACGGAAGGGTCTATTCTTAGGCCGGGCACACTACGAATTATGGGGCGATGCATGATCGGTCTTCTCACTAGCTCTATCATTGTTAGACAACAATAACTCTATTAAATGAGACTTCAAATTAAATATACTTTTCACTAGAAACGGGATATTTACCATGATTTTCGAGTTTTGAATGTTCGAAGACTCATTTTCTTCTGAAGCACGCATAAATAATTATTAATAAAAGTTATTAAAATAAAACCAAATTGTTAGTACCTATATAGATACTTAAAAACCAAATTACTAAACTTATTTTAGACATAAAGAACTCACGGAATCCTTGATATGCACAAGTTGCGGGAAGTTACTGACGAGATACTCGGCGATGTCCATGAAGTCGTAGAACACAGCTTTATGAAGCAATCCTACCCCAGCTTCGTCGCGACACGTCACGAACTTGCGACGGTTGTAGTCTGCTTCTAGAAGATCCTAGAACAGACACTATATCAATTTCCACAAATATGACTTTGTGGAAAACGTATCTCTAAACTCATTGACACTTTCGTTATTCAGATTCCTCGTAGTCTGATTATAAGCATAATAATCTGCTTCATAAAGAATATAGAAACTCTTGAGACTGAACTGTAATGCAAGCAACAGGCTTCATAGCAAAATATATCTAAACAAGTATAAAAGAGACATAAAACTGAACACGCCATAATTTCACTAAGTCAAAATAAAATATTCCTTATTCATTATACTTAAGGATGATTTTGAATCGTCACGCTTTGTGTAAGTGCCAAGTAAAAGCGGTGGAGGAATATTCAGTTGTAGATTGGTTGATTTCTATATCATTCTATTGGGCTGCGCCAATCTCGTAGCACATAGAAGCATGCTACGAATTCGTAGAATGCCTACGACTACGTGGTATCTAGTGCCTACAACTTCGTAGAGCATCTACAATTGCATAGTGTTGTCGCGTAAAAGTTACAAGTCCAATGCTGCATATAGGCCTCCTCCATAGAATGCCACGACGAACGCTCCTGAGCCGCCTCCATTCACCGCCTTGCTGCGACGTCTATAATGTCTTTGTTCCATCGAAAGGGGGACTTTCATGTTACTGTGTTGAGTTACCTGCAATTCCAGCAGTGATCCCTTTTCCACAGCGGCGTGCAGCGCGTCGCACTTGGCTACTAAGGCCGGCAGGTGATGCGACAGAGGGAGCGCCTCAGCCTCGGCGAGCAGGCGTCTGCCTTGCCCCGCCAGCACCAGACGCTCCAGCTTGCTGTCCGGCCCCCCGCGAGCCCACTGCCGCAGCTGGGCAGCTGATACTAAGCCCACTACTGGGATATCACAATTATTTTAGGTTATACAAGAAAAATAAGATAAAAAAATACATATTTTGTAACTACAAAAAACAACTTAAAATTTATTTAAATATATAATAAATAAATAATGCTGGACACAGTTCACACAACATTATCTAGCTCCAAGCTAAGCAGAGCTTGTATTATGGGTACTAGATAACTGATATACTTAATACAATTTATTACTTACTTATACTTCGATAGCAGTCGATAAGCCATGTCAGAGGCCCTCGGGCGGCTTGACAAACTCTGACACCAGAGGCCAGCACTACCTCATACGAAACGAAACGAACTTATATAGATATTTTTTATTATACATAGAAAATACCCAGAACACCCTGAACCAATATCTGCAGATCGCACAAATATTTGTTCCGAGGCGGGAATCGAACCCGCAACCTCCTGCGTCGAAGGCGAACCATCGCCCGCCGCGCCACAGAGGTCGTCATATATGACACATATATAGCTTGTGGTGTGTCCGGCCCAAAAATTTACCCCTCCGTTTCCTCCCGTGGATGTCGTAAAAGCCGACTAAGGGATTACCCGGACTGTTGATAAACTTCGTTGGTATAAGATATGTCCTGGTTGCTAGCTTGTTATTGAATGTGTTATTACTGGAAGAGAGCGTTAGCCGAGTCAGTCGTGGGAAGCAATGGCGGCGATGAGCTCACTACTTGTCACGTCTATATTCTACGATGGTGAAAACCACTGTGAAAAGAGGCCCCTTGAGGCTCTGCCTACCCCTTCGGGGAAAGAGGCGTGTGTCTATGTATGTATGTATGTATGTATATAGCTTAGCTTAAAAATAGGTAGCAAAGAAGTTCATATTATGAAAACCTCCGACTATTTTCAGCGTCAAAAATGGTATTCAATAGGTTTGTAATTTGTTACAACTCGGAATAACGAAAACGGAATTGCGAGTCGAAATATCGTTTTTGTATGGAGAAAATGATAAGCGCCCCTAGCGGACTCGTTGAGAAACTCATTAAAACCATACATTAAAACCAATATCGACTCGGAATTCGATAGTCGGGATACCGAATGCAAAACTTAGACAAACCTGTGTTAGGCCCTCTGCTCACCTGAAAATACAACGCGGAATATGATTATATCGAAATGTGACTGTAACTTGAATGTTCTGAGAATTTTCTCTTTCACACTTTATATTTATTAATGTACTATCCTACTCTAATCTCGCCAATCTCGTGCAACGAATCGCAAACATCTAAAGTTCAGACTGACTAGTTTATAAAATAATTAAGAAAATTGTGCTTCAGGATGCACGTAGCAGGTAGTCTGTTTGCATGCACATGATTCACATAGCTACTTACTTGATGAAAATGCTGGAAAATGAGCTTGACGTAAACAAACACTGTGTTTTTATAACCCAAATTAAATAGATTATCTTACAATCGTCTTCCACACGCCGCGGCGCCGTCCGTGAAAAGGAAAACAAATGTTTGCTCAGTACGACTGGCAGGCTAGCCAGTGGCCAGCACTGCAAATTGTACGCTACTGCCCGTTGTCCGTGTTCCTTTATCGTTTCCTTGTGGTATCAGCCGATTTAGCTATTGCCTAACTTAATGTTACAGTGTGTTCTTTTAAATAATAGTAATGTGAGTTTTTATCCAAATATCCATGCTTATTATAAGATGATGTGCTTTTTCTGTTACCCAGACGCCTAAGAGACTCGTGTTTTTGGAGAAAACCCAACTGCTACGCATTATTTCATAAGTATATTTTTATATTTTATTGTACACTAGTGAAACGCCCGCGACTACGTCCGCGTGGGTTTATCCAAACAAGTTTTAACACCCCACAACACCCCTTTAGGTGGTGAATTTCAGAAATTCCTTCTAAGTGCACCCCTTATGTTTCAGGTATGACTTACGGTTTAGGCTGTGCGTCAATAGTCAGTCAGTCACGCAACGATTTCATATATATATCAATTTCATGTTGCACACAGGTTTAATTAATCTCACACGCACCTGTAGACTTCATATAACACACTCACACAAACACACCTTTCTTATAGTTGTCCACCAGTTTTCTTACATTGTTAACTACACATAATCTTCTAGTGAATCTTAGGGCAAAATTTAAAAATTGTTTCTGTTATTGGCTGCTAAGCTAAGTGCATTACACTAAGCATAAATAATTAAGAGCTGTGGATTTTCTTAATTAATAAAACAAAATAAAAATGTGTGATATTATATATTGTGGATAGCGGGGTTTTATGTATTTGGTAGCATCGAATTCAAAATGCAAATACGGAATCACGTGGAGAGGGTTCCGTAAAAACAGGCTACCATAGTAACATCTAGAAAAAAACTACTTTTTCAAAAAAAAGCACGCATTTTCTCTTCACAATATTTTCCGTTGCCCATGGGAATGCATAGACTTTCGTTTTGGTTGGTTGGTTTTAGTTTAGCTTTTCCTGGAAACTATGAGAGGCTCTATATTGATATAAAGACACAGAATAAATAATAGTACATATAATAAAGAGCTTAACATCAGATGGGCCACCTGTTTGTTCCGTAATTCATGCAGTAAACAAAAAGTATTCCTCCTATCTAACTCTTTAATTTATTTCATATGCTACGTGGTGGTCTTAATAAAAGTTTTTTTAATATGTTTGCAGGCCCATAATTAACAGCTATAATAAAAAATCGTTTATTTAAGTTTTACTACCGTGATTAGGGTACTTACCTATAAACTTTTTGAGTCAAATATAGTTTTGGAGAAAATAGTCTGAGACATACAGACATGAAGTTCCGTAGGTCTATTAACAGCTGTCACATATATTTTTTGTTTGGTTATAATAGTTTTTTGCAGGTAAATATTTTTCTGGCCATTTAAAAATTACTTTAATTCTTAAAACCACCTGTACATAATAAAAGCCCTCTAACCATAAAAGATTCGCGTGAAAGGTTTATATGCTAACAACGAGGGTTATCGGGCCATCTCATGACCTGCCTACCTTTCCATGGGCTTGCAGTTTACTTCAAACCATTTGTGTCGTTGATTATGTCCATTTGGGTCAAACAATGAGGGGCTTTCACGGCCATCACGAAACATGATTTCTGTGATGAATATAGATGGCGCTGCACTGTGGATAAACAGTCAGAAGAATGTTTAACTTTATTTATTTAATTCTTTATTGCACAAAAAAACACAAGGAAATTGTACAAACGGAGGACTTAATGCTAAGCAGCATTTTCTGCCAGTCATCCATGAGGATGATACAAAAAAAGGTTGGCGTGCTAAAACTAATTACAAAAGAAAGCTTATAATATAGCTTAGAAACTAATTTGCCTTAAAATAAATACAAACATATAACAAACAACATACTTATAATTTAAATGAAAAGATAATCATTCCTTCAACAAAAAAAAAAAAATATTAATAGATAGATAAACAAAATAAATAAAGTATACTATATATATATATATCATGTATAATAAATATCAAAGATATGCAAAAATGTGAAACTAAGAAAGAAGGTAGTCCTAAGTAGGTAGTCCTAAGTAGGTAGGAATATAAGTATAAAAATAATAATAAAAATAAATAGAGTAAATAATAAATAGTAAGAGGTAGGTACTCAAGAGGTAGAATTTAAAAAAAGATTATGAACAAGGCGTTTAAAGGTGGGTTTAGAAGATGACTTTTTTATATTAAGAGGGAGAGCATTCCAAAGACCCACAGCTACCACCTCGAAAGAGTCACCACGAAAGGCAGAAGAATGAACAGGAGTTGCGAGGCGGAGTGAATCAGTGGACCTCAGATTAAATTCGTGAGTGTCAGATAAAAATTCAAACTTAGACTTCAGGTATTTAGGGGTATTTGGGTCATTCAGAATTGAGAAGAGAAGACACAAAATTCTCAAATTTCTCCTTTCCCTGATTGGAAGCCAATAACTTTGTGACTATTGACTTGACAAACAACAAAATCAGTCCAGTTCTTGAAAATAGACTTGACTATATTTATCAGTAGAAACAACATAAAATTGTAAGATCATGGACAATATAAATGTATATTATGTGTATAGTTTTGTATGTATATTGATTGTGTGAATATTTTGTTTTGTTGTTATGTGTATTAGTTTTTTTTTTCCAGTTAAGTGTGAATCAATTTGTATTACATAATCACGTACGATTCTCCCTTTAAACCGTACCTATAACTTTCCTCAAACTCCCAGCACTTTTTTGGTTTTATGTCAAGTTAATCACCTGTCATTGGCAAACTCTTGTGGCACCACTACCGGTCCGCTGAACACGCCAAAAAGAAGAAGAAGAAGAAGAAGAAGACTTGACTATATAAAATATAATTATATATCTTGACATTGGCGAAATTGTTTGGAGCATTCCTCAGAAGCCATTAATAAAAGAAGAGAGAGCATTTTTTTCAGTGGATTTTGATTCAGCGCCATCTATCGAGCCAGTTAGAACTACTTATTTTTAAAATATAAAATGAAAATCTACGAAGCATGAATCAAATACGGGGAGGCAAGTAGCTAAGTACAATATCATTGGGCAGCGCATCTTTTCGTTACAGATACCGCAGAGGTGCAGAGCCTGAAGACAAAAGTCTACAATCAGTGCGTGTATACCAGTGATAAAGATGGATAGATTAACACTTTATTGTACACCATAAAATAAACACAATGGAATAGAATAGAATAGATTTATTTCAGACAAGTTTACAAAATTATAAATCTAGGTTAGTGACAAAAGGTTCCACGTGGCAGACAGCAGCAGGTAAGTAGATACTAGATAATACAACAGGAGATCACACTGTATCATGATGGAACATACAATCTAATAAGTCTTCCCAGGACTGCGGAATCAGGTCCCCGATCAATCGCCGATAAGATTCCGTTGGAGGATAACAGGATAATAGGAACAAGTTACAGTACAGTGGGCGGCCTTCTTCTGTAGGTTCTTCCAGGCAACCTCTGATAACTAACGGCGCTGAGATATGGCCACTAATTATTAGGTTTTTTAACAGGCTGTGCAGAGAGCTATACCTACTCGGAGTTTGACTATGTGATAAAATCAGAAAAGAAGAAATCCGTAAAAACCAGCATCTCATATAGCTCACAGAATTAGCAAGTTGAAATGAGCAGGCCTACAGCCGCTTGGAATAAAGGTTTTCGAGTGGTTACCACAAATAGAAGATGCGTCCATTATAAATACTAGTAGTTCTGCGAACAGTAGACCTTACGAGCATAAACTTACAAAGTCTAAACTTTGCATCATGTGCCTATGATTTATAAACCTTAGTAACAAACACTGACCTCAAAGAGTTATTAAGAAAGTCTTTGGTAACAAAGAACCCATTTTCTGTCCTAGAGTAGGTAATTTGTGTTATGCGAGATTTTTATGCAAATATACCGTAGCACTCATATGCTCGCATGACTTAGTTTTTATGTGAATGAGAGCTATTGTTAGAACTCTAATACTTACTTGAAAGGACTTATGCATCTGTAATACGGTTGGAAAGTTTAATTATGAACGCTATTATGTTTATTTTTTGTTTTATTATGGTATTACGCCTATAAAATAAGAACTGTCTTGTACCTACCTAAAATTCTGACGAAATAAATATATTTGTATTTGTATTTGTATTTGTAAGGAACGCTTGCACCATGCAGCAAGGTGCTACCACCAAGTGCAGAAGTGGCGGGGAGTCAACTTTAATCCCACTGATTGGGGGTGGAAGCTGTCTTCTCAGGGACTCACCCCCATCCCCACCACCATGGATCCCTTCTGCGAAAAAACTCATGTAAATGCAGTCCTCTGCCAGTCATGCGTTTGCAAATTCTGAATTAACGTCGTGGATGTGGAGCTGAAATGCTCATACGATGAAGTTGACCCAACTACAGACTGCTGGGCACCTCTCCCAGCGTCCATCACGGCCATCGAGACACCATCTTCGTGCGAGCCCAAGCCTGGGCCATCTAAGATAGACAATCCGTTTTTAAGAGAACCGCTATGCCCACAGGTACCATTTAGATCTCAAATGAAAGTTAATTAAATTTACTACAACTTAATTTCGTATAATATTTGACGTGGGATGCGTATTTTAGTAAATATTTCACATTTCGAAATGTTCTCTTAATTTCGAAAAAATAACACTTTTAGGAAAAAATTGCCTATTTTTGAAGTATTGTATCTTTGGAACCTATGGCTATATAGAGCTCGCGCTAGTGTCAAATTGGAAAAAAGTAGTCTACTTTAAAAGTATTTACAGTGACTATCACGGTCAGACCCTTCCTTCACTAAGATATTGAGCAAAACCTGAAAAAACACCGAAAATTTCATGGTTTTTTGGGCACACCGCCGAACGCACAGCGCTTGGAAAATTGCAGATCTGGTTATTTAATATTGGTTAAGGTCCTAACAACATATAAAAAAATCAGCGGGACCCGACCTTTTGCAAGCATGGATGTACATCTTGACTGGACTAGTGTCATTCTTTGGCTAAAAGCGTTACTTAGTAAGCCGTCGGACACAATATTGTGTAGGTACTGAGTTGTGTACGATACCTACATTACACTGACAATTCGATGGATCGTTTGAGGTGAACAGCCTATGGTCGGCGAACCCTGAAAATATTGAACGTGTCATGCCATACACACCTATTTACTATGTTAATGTATGATATTTGTGTAGGTACTAGCACATGGACAAGCGGTTATTGAAACTACGGATCATTTCAGCGGATACATGACAGAGTTATCATTTGTTTACTCATCTCTAATCGAGATTAAAGGTAGTTCGCACCGAACTGAGACCACGCATACCACAACGAATCGTTTACTGATTAACTTATGTAGAAACTTGCCGTTGTACATAACCAAATTGTAGGTATCACCAACCTATACCTACCAACGCACGGTTCGAAAGTTAGTTTCGAACAAATTGTTGATTTATTTAAGTTTTTTTTTAATATGGCATGGTCTGGCCACTTGGCGTGCTAGTTTCAATGCTTACGACATTTATTGCAAAAAAACAAGTCCGCACGCTAAGGTCGTGTCCACTAAGTGTCGTACCTAAATTATATGGAAATGTCCAAGAAATCGATAAAATAAAACTTAAACAGACGTCCATTACTAAAATTCAATTTTCAAGCACTTGTGGCGATTGGTATTTGATCCTCAGAATAAGGATTTAGTCCTTATTCTGAGTGGTATCCGATTGAGTTGAATACCTACCCGTCAAGTATTAGAGCATGTCGGCCTCCATGTTGCTCTATTTCAAGTTACGATAAAAATACTTTTTTTTTATTTACCTAGTAATTTTTATAAAGATTGTACAAAAATACAAAAATTACCTTCTGGGGTGGTCATAGTTTCGCTAAGTGAATTCATGATAGGCCAATAATAAGGCTTACCATGAATTTACCTAAACAATTACCATACCCTCGAGTCACGGCATCCAGACACGGTTTATGCTGAAAAAATAGCAATTTGAAGCCATTTTGTGTAACATTCTCAGTTTGGGAGCGCACGCTACCTCCAGACGGTTGCTTGGTGTTTGCTGTTTACACGCTGTCTTAATCCTGGCACCTGGCAGCATGTCGGAAACCTTTTATTTTCCTGCCTACCTAACATGCCGGGCACGCGAGGAGTAAAGCCTATTCCACAAATATGAGAATAGATTAAATATCCAAGTTCATATTTAAAAAAAAAAAATGCGGCGAAGCATAAAAAACGGCCAAGTGCGAGTTGGACTCGCGCACGGAGGGTTCCATACCATTATCTATAATAACGGCAAAAAAAAACACGTTTGTTGTATGGGAGCCCCCTTAATTATTGATTTTATTCTGTTTTTTAGTATTTGTCGTTATAGTGGCAATAGAAATACATCACCTGTGAAAATTTCAATTGTCTAAATATCACGGTTCAAGGGATATACAGGTGACAGACGGATGGACGGAAGTCTTTGTAATAGGGTCCTGTTTTACCCTTTGGGTTAGGAACCCTAAAAAACGAGGGTTATGTGTTTTACCTCTATGTATCTATGTGTGTATGTACGTCCCTATATTCCCTCGTAACTACTAAACGGCTGAACCGATTTTGATGAGTGATATGTCGTTAGATTTGTCTTTATTGAGTATATTAAAATGACGGATTTTACAGACTTGGACCTTTTACAGAGTATTGGTGACCTGTACTGTGTTACAGGTTTTTCAAAACATCAGCCCTTAGATAAGCACTATTTATATTATGTTACCTATTATTGAGAGAAAATAAATGGTTGAATAGAGTAAAAATACACTCTAATAGCCCAGAGGATTAGCAAGCTGAAGTGGCAGTGGGCCGGTCATGTCTGCAGAAGAACCGATAACCGGTGGAGTAAACGAGTTCTCGAGTGGAGACCGCGTCTTGGCAAACGTAGTCTAGCTAGCCCTCTGGCTAGGTTGAGCGACGACTTGCGCGGGGTGGCTGGCAGAAACTGGATGAGGAGAGCCGAAATCCGGGCTCAGTGGCATGCCATGGGAGAGACCTATGTCCAGCAGTGGACTGCAGTAGGTTGATGATGATGATGATGACACTACAATAGCTCTACGATGGACATATCATTCCATACACTATCAACGCTAAAATATGGCAGCTTTAAAAATTCAAACGATGACAAATGAGTTCGATACGCTGCCGGTTTACACTCTAGTCCTGCAAATGTGTTCAATAATCAAGTAGCAATGTACGGCTAGAACTTGTCATAATTGTCCCTTATTATGTGTTTTGTCTCTCTTTTGGTGCGGACACTGAGCTCTGGCCCGAGTACTATTATATATTCTGTGCCCGAAGTACATTTACTTTGATTTAGTATTTTCCCCTTCTTAACCGTGGTCCGGTTGTGTAGTCCGGCCAGCCGGACTGTGGAAAATTTATTTTTTCTGTGATACGGTTAACCGCACCAAGGAAAGAGAAAAAAATTCAGCTGTCCGGTCAACCGGACCATGGAAAATCTTAACCACTTGTAATAAATGCAGAATGTAATCTTTTTGCTCGAGTGTCACTTGTAGTGAAGTATGTATAGTTATTCAAAGATAAAAGACGAAACATACATATTTTATTTTATTTTATTAATCCAGGATTTACAGTTATCTTATAGTTATAAATAAATAAAATAAATAAATAAATAATGCTGGACAGTTCACACAACATTGCCTAGCCCCAAGCTAAGCAGAGTTTGTGTTATGGGTACTAGACAACTGATATACTTAATACAATATATTACATAGATAGATGTTTTTTATTATATATAGAAAATACCCAGAACACCCGGAACAAATATCTGCAGATCGCACAAATATATTTTCCGAGGCGGCAATCGAACCCGCAACCTCCTGCGTCGCAGGCGAAAGTTCGCCCGCCGCACCACAGAGGTCATTAACAGGAGTTAGTTATAAGCTATACACTATATGCTATTCTGAACCAATTTAAATCCACATTTTGTATACAGTTTGTTTAAAAAGCGGGTAGGTACGCATGCAAGGTCAACAAAAAACAAAAACGGCAGGAAAGCCGGATAAGGAATATCAGTTACATAGGTAAATTAAGTAAATTAAGTTTAGTACCTACATTAATTTGAATAAAGCAGCAATTACTCTTACAAAAACAATATAAGTAAGTAAGTAGGTACATAAATCTGAGAAATTACAAAAACATTAAAACAAAAAAACAAACAAAAACATAGGTAAAATATATATAAGGTAGGTATTCATAATCGCATAAGGGTGTCTGTAGTGTATATGGGTGTGTGTGAGTATTTTTGGAGTGTGAAATGTGTGTATATTGTGACATGTGTAAGTATAATATATGTAGATAGAAAGAGACATATTTATATGTATTGTGTCGTTTAGGTCTCGAGACAATTTAACGGGGGATTTGTTCGCCAGCCGGACTATGGAAAATTTGTATTTTTCGATTGTTCGGTGGCGATATTACCGGACCAAGGTACAGTGTACAGATGTACAACCAACCAAACAGTATCGCCACCGGACAATCGAAAAAAGAAATTTTCCACGGTCCGGCTGGCCGGACTACACAACCGGACCACGGTTAAGAAGGGGTATTTTCGATAGTCAATTGGTTTAATCAAAGCGTAGTGTTAATTTGTGCTACAAAAAAACACAAATTAACAGACAATACATGTCTTTTATATAGACATTAGTCAATGCGTCATTAAACGTCATAGGAAGAGGTTACCGCTTAACATCTGCCCCCCTATTCCCTAACTGAAAGTCACTCGGTGACTAACGTTTGACAAGAAGAATGATCATCAATTAAAAAAAAATACTATTAAGATTTGTCAATTGATGGTAATTTTACTTGTCAAACGTTGGTCACTGAGTGACTTTCAAGATAGGGAATAGGGGGGCAGGTGGGCCATCGGCTTGTTCCGTCATCCAGTAGTATAAAAAAAAACCTCTTTTAAAAATCTTTACTGTCCTGAGAATATAAAAACAAGTAGGTTCCACGATGGTGCAACCCACTGTGAAAAGAGGCCTATTGTGGCTCTGCCTACCTCTTCGGGGAAAAGGGCGTGTGTCTATGTATGTATGTATGTTTCTTACCTCTGGGTGGGCTGTAGTGTAGATAAATTCCGTTTTTCTTCGCTGTCCTTTCAGAAAGCCATTTCTTAACTCCTTCCATCACAAATCCAGCTTCACTTGACTTGACATGAACAACTTTGAATTTCACATAAATTATCTACTCTCTGTCTTTCGGCTTAAAGGTAAAGTATAATTTATTTTAACTTTTATGAGCTTTACAAAGACACCAATCGATAACTGTTTAGGAAATCGTACGATTGAAAAGTATCTTGGTATTTATATTTATATGTACTTATTGATTAACACACAAGTCTGTCACTGACACAGTTCAGCTTATTGCCCTAGTACTTATCAGAAACGAGTGAGAGCACGAAAAGTGTCGAACTTTTAAAGTTTTACAGCACATGTGTTGTCATACCTTCACACACTACTCCACTGCAGGTTTATTTTCCCACAAGAAATAGCGGTATCAAGGAATGCAATAATATTGGTATGTAAAGTACAGTCTTGAAGGAAAGTTGTTCGTTTCCTTCACTAGATATTTACTTAGCACTACCCAGTAGTCAGTTATTACTCACGTCGCTCACACACTCACTCATACACATACCCAGTTACTTATTTACTCAGTTAGATAAGTTAATTAAAATGGTTAACTTTTGACAGATTTTTTATACCTATAAAAATCACACATTTCCCAACCGCTACTAAAATATTCCTCAGAAATCAACCTTCAATCCATCTATTTACAGAGATTTGCGTTTATACAAACAACAATAATCCTACTAATATCATAAATAAATAAAATAAATAAATAATGCTGGACAGCTCACACAACATTATCTAGCCCCAAGCTAAGCAGAGCTTGTGTTAGGGGGACTAGATAACTGATATACTTAATACAATATATTACATAGATAGATATTTTTTATTACACATAGAAAATACCCAGAACACCCTGAACAAAAATCTGCAATCGCACAAATATTTGTTTCGAGGCGGGAATCGAACCCGAAAACTCCTGCGTCACAGGCCAAGCCGCCGCGCCACAGAGGTCGTCATGCATAAATGCCATAATGATGTTTGGATGTTTCTATGATTGTTACCTAATCGCACCGAACGGCTGAACCGATTTCGATGAAATTTTGTACACAGATAGATTATGACATGGATCAAGCTATAGGCTACTTTTTTTTTAACAGTAAAACGGGAGCGAATATGCGTACGGACGCTAGTACGTAATATAATTCATTTAGTAACAGCATAGAAATGGTTAGTAATAGCATAGAACAGATTTAGAAATGGTTGGATTTATTCGCGATCTTAAGGTACTTCTAGTGATTTCAGGAAACTTGTTGAAGCAATATTCTTCAACTTTTACTCAATATTTTATTAACATGAACTTGAGTGCATCACTATACCTGATTCAGCGAAAAACCTATGAAACGTTTCGACAAAGCCGTCTTGACATTGTAATTAATGATCTACTGATGCGGTATTCGCAGATACCTACTTTAAACTAATTATACCACAGACACCGAAGATAGGTAGGTTGATGTTGGGGGTGAAAGGTCATCAGGATTGAATTTTGACATGCTACCTCAGGGTTCAATACTAGGTCTTTTGTTGTTTTTAGTATACATTAACAATCTACCTTATTTTGTAAAGGATTTGAAGAAGGATCATCAAATAAAGCCAAGCCGTGTTTGTTGCCTGATTCTAACGCGAGTAAATCATCTCATCTTGAGTGTGGTGTCCTAGAGACTTGTAATTTGGAGGGTGTGTTTGTCTCGATGCGAAGGGTAGTTTTAAGAAATAACTTTTGAAAGTTTACGTCCTAAAGGTTTCAAAATCGGGTTTTAATGTAAAACAAAGATATATGTTTTCGACACTGATAATAGCGTACAACCGATAGAAGACCATTGATGTACGAGGCCTCCCTCTCCTATATAATAGGGGGGATTTGCCATAATCACCACGATTGGCAGAGGGATTGGTGATTGTAGTATTGGTGTTAAGAACGTAAATGGATGCTTTTGCCCATTCCCTTGCATAATCCTTAAGTCGCCTTTAGAATGGACGGACGGACTGCCTGAACGATCTCTTGATGTTTCCTTATCGTTTTCGTAACCAAAAAAATAGGTATTTGGAATATCTGTTGCGGGTTTATACATGACGCTTTAATGCCACCATATGGTGAAACGGTGTCATTTCTCATTCTTTACCTTGGACAGAGTATCCTTATTGAGAATCGATTAATATATATATGTTATAGCCATTGATAACAAACATAGTAACAAAGTAGTAGTAGAGCTTTTTTGTGAAAGAGTTCGTCCGGGGAAGTACTACCACCATAGGCACCTATTTCTGCCGCAAAGCAGTAGTGCTCGCATTGCTGTGTTCCGGTTGGAAGGGTAAAAGTGCCGGTGAAATTACAGGCACATGAGACTTTTCATCTTTATGTCTCAGGGTGGCGGGCGCAGTGCAATGCCACATAGGGCGCGTCCTAGGTGGAAGTGACCTATGAGGTAATGCACTGTTCATAGGCAGAGGTTACCGCTTAACATCAGGTGGGCCATCTGCTTGTACCGTCATTCAGTAGTATAAAAAAAAAAAACATCACAGTACTACATAAATTTAACTACTATGTACCTACCTCTTTTATTTATTCCTAAAAGTTGAATATCTATTTACCTACTTTTCTTTAAATGAAGCAATGTTAATGATAGTAAAATATGTTAAATAATTATATTTGCACCAACAACTGATGGACTATAAACACTGATTGTATAATTTTGGTACAGGATTGTTTTCAATTCTTGTTTAATTTCTGAGCGCTGTTTGAAATTGTGACAATATTTACGTTAAATCCAATATCCTTTTTGCCCGACTTCTGAACAGGTGGTTCTGCTCCTTCAAGATAAATAGAACTTCTTTGAGCTGAAAATAACAAGTAAATATTTAAAATGAATATGGAAATGAAGTGTATAAAACTACCAGCTTGAGCCACCTAAATAACCAGAGTTTCATTACCTGTAGGTATCGTACAAAGATTGATAATACGTAACCCGTTACGCAAGAAGACATTTTATTTTTCGTACTTGTTCCGTTGGTTGTTAGGTTTTTTAAAAGATATTAAGATCTTCATTAAAAAAAATCCTACAAAACTGGTTACGTAAACAAGAAATTTATTCTTTATGCAATACTGGTTACGAAACTCCGGTTACTTAGCCGGCCGAAGTTAAACTACCATACAGTCAGTGTTTACGAACCATTAATTAGTTGCGTATTTAAAATTCGATGGTAGAGCTCATTGAATTTCTTCTGTCTCTTCATATTGGATGGCGTGCGAACAACCAACGTTGGCAGAACTATGTAATGCTCAAGATTAATTTCTTCACTGGGATGTTTACGGTAACTGGCGACTTTTTTCGTAACAAGCCGAGGATTTGTATGCTTTGATTTACAAGCTGAAACACTACTGCCACTTGTGAAGTCTTTGTTTTCGCTACACTGGTTTCTATGAGGTTGTGTTTCGCATGCACTAGATTGAGGCCTTGTCGATGTATGGTAGCAACAGGTCTGCTGTCTAGCGGAAGGTGAGTGAGATTTGTAGCTAGGTCCAGGAGAGCAGTCGTCTTCTCTGGGCTGTTGCATTTGTCGCAAATCGGAGCCCATCAATCGATCATGGCACCTGTGACCATTACGTGGATTTTGTTCCTCTCGTTGTCGGTTGGATACAGAAGCACTCCCAGTGTTTATGTCGCTTCCCGGTCTATTCTTGTGACTAGCTACAATAATGTCCCCAGTTTTACCAACAGGCCTGCAACTCTCATGTCTGTGGTTCAGTTTGACGATTCTGTAATGTCGTCGTCTTCTGCGTTCCACATGTGCTACTCGCTCCCTCAAGAGACTGTCGATCAGTCGCTGTAGCTCGCACCTTGTGCCACATCTCTCCGGATGCGCCATCCGACGGCCCAGTCTAGTATTCGGCCAGTGCGTGCGACACACGTCCTCCCAGATGATGTCACTGAGTACGGCTTCTCTCGAAGGTGTCAGTTTTATTCCGTCATCACGAGGTGCGAATTCGCCTTGAGCCAAATAATGAACTGTGTCCATAAGGCGATAATCACGCACGGGGTTAAGTTTGTGCCTTATTTTATGCACTCGCTCGGCAGCTAGTTTTGGAATATCGTCTCTCTTACACGGAACAGACGCGCATTGTCGACGACCTCGAGCTGTGATCCCATCATAGGCAGTAAAATCACGACCATATTGTTCAGAATTGTGTTCCTTCTCTATTGTAGTAGCTTTGCTAGGTGATAAAGGTGCAGCTTGATGGGCGTACCTTTGAAAAGCGGATGTTCCAGGTACGTGGCTGTACTGTATGTAGCTACATCCGGGTCGTTCCGTTCCAGATGAACTTTTCATTATGTTTTGTTTGGCTTCCTCATCGGATGATGTCAATATTGCACTATTGGGATCTAACGTACGATAAACCATCTCTTGCCTGAAAACCTTACGCTCCAAGTGATCCATTCTTTTGTGTAAGTTGATTATTGTACTAGAAATAGCCGGCTCAATATCATCCGAAGGTGTTACTATTGAAGTTGAAATGTTTACTCGAGCGGGGTGCGTGGATTTTTCTACTGTTGCTTCGAGATTAGGAAGATTTATGTTCAGCTGTGGTTGAGTATATAAATAGCAGTTTTCGGTATGCTTCTGTTTATCATTGTATAGGTTTGGTTGTGATGGGTTTTCATGTGGACATTTCAGAACAAATGTTGAACTTTGTTCGTCAATACTTAGTGATGAAACATTTTCTATTTTTCCTTTTGAACTTGCTGTGCCGCATGCAATTGAGCTTACTACATTTGAATTATCTTCACTTAGATCTACAACATAGTCAAAGTCAGGTAGCAAGTGGCGTAAAGACTACAAAAACGGTAAAGGACATTGCCAGGGTTCGGTCCAAATGCTGCCCAGAAATGGAAGTACCTGCAATGGATCCCTTGTGTTTTTCTATATCATCACCACAAATATAAAAAAAATCTACTTCGGGGTTTTCAAAAAAAAATACATTTTTATTTTTATGAATTATACGAATGATATTTGTAATTCTTCAGTAAATTCAAACAATTATACTGGACTGTTTGATGTGCTAAAGGTTTTAAAGCATACCTTGGATTTTATATACCTATCTTGGATGCTGCTGTCATCATCAGCATCATCAGTTAGTTCGTATGAGGTAAAGGCCAACCCAGGTATCAGAGTTTCAAATATACCCGAAGGGCTCTGTGTTCCAGGGTTCGGTACAAATGCTTTTTTTAAGATCTATCATAAGGTTTCCTAGTTTGCGAGAGATCTGTCTATTGGGCAAAGTTAAGACTGACAGTGTGGCGGTATCATTTCGTCAGAGCCGGAGAGTTTACGAGAGCTTGAGAAGTTATATGATTATACATGTATAAGTTATACACCTCATCGCAAAGTCCTGCTTCTGGCACGACTAGTGATGTGAGATCCCGTTTGATCCGCCACTATACCGAGGATATCCCGGACGTTATCCTATACGAGATCCGAATGGTTCAAAAATAGCTTAAGAACAACAAGGCACCGTGGAGGACGGAATAACGACAGAGCTTCTGAATGCGGTATACATCGGTACCTTTAGAAGCTATTTAATTCCATAATCCTCGAAGGTACAACGCCAGTGGCGTGTAACAGGAGCGTGGTAATACTGTTCTTCAAGAAAAGAGATAACATCCTTGAAGAATTATAGGTCCATTTTCCTGTTGAACTACGTCTATATAAGCTGTTTTTGAGAGTAGTTACCAATCGTCTCCCACGTGGGTTTGACGACTTCCAGCCTCCGAACAAGCCGGGTTCCAAAAAGGCTTTAATACCCTAGATTGCTATATGTCTATCCGTCTTCAGGATCGGATCCTATCCAATTGCAGGAGGAGTTTAGATAGCGAGATGTTATTTCTTTGAAACTGTTCACCTCTGCATTGGTGGATGTTTTCAAGCTTTTGATCTGGAACGGATATGGCATCAGCATCATCGGTGAATACATCACACTAACATCACTTAACTTCGATTTGCCGATTATATTGTCATCCTGGCAAAATCGCTGGAAGAACTTGCTGCAATGCTCAGGAATCTCGATACCGTTTCCCAACAGGTGGGCCTTAAAATGAACATGGGCAAGACGTACATCATGTCAAACGCCCATGTTACACCTATGCCGGTACATGTTGAGAACTATATCATCGAAGTTGTTGACCACTATGTCTATTTATACGATTCAACAAGGCAGGTCAAACTTCGTGAAAGAGGTCAGCCAAAGAATCCAACTTGGATGGCCAGCGTTCGGAAAACTGCGCCATATCTTCTCATCACGGTAAGACAAAAGTCTATAATTAGTGCTCGGTGCTAGTGTGGTACTGAGACGGAGCCGCTAACTATTGACTGCGTAGGAAAGCTGAAAGTTGCGCAGCGGGATATAAAGAGAGCTATGCTCAGAGTTTCACTACACGATAGAATCCGGAATGAGGAAAGCCGTAGATGAATCAAGATCATTGACATAGCCCTCGGAATTGGCAAGTTGAATAGGCAATGGGCAGGTCATATAGCTCTCTGTTAATCGTTGGGAAAGAAAGGTTCTCGAGTAGCGACTAAAACCCAGACGACGCCAAAGCGGAATGCACCCCTTTCGATGGACCAAATACATTATAGGGGTTGCAGGAAGGCGGTGGATGAAGGCGGCTCTTGATTGTTCATCGTGGCATTCTGTGGCGGAGGCCTATGTCCAGCAGTGGACTTCTTTAGGCTCATGAATATGATGATGATGATTTGTTTTTTTAACTAAATGCGCTCATTTTTACATACAAATTGTGACATGGTGCAACGTCGGAACGTTGAAACTAAGCTGATCTGCTAAGAACCACGAGGATAGCAACACACCGTGTGTTTCTTCATCAGCTGGAAGCTTTGGTTTGGCTTTATAGTACAGCGGGAGCCAAGCTCAAAGTTCCTATGGGAGTTTCAGCTTTCTCTCTTCTGATTGGTCCACGTTGTGAACAACATTTCTTAGAAAATACTTGGGATGATTTACCAAATGCAATGAATCGTTGCTTCAATTTCAAACCTGATGATGCTATCAGTGTTATTGAGCTACTGAAACAGCGTCGAAACCACATACTAGACATCGAAAATCTTACAGAACAACATGCGTCAGAGTTACATTACTGGACTTATCGTACAATAGATGAGTTTGAAAGGATACTACATGAAACTCCATCGCTGACACAGCGCTGTAGGAATGCTATTTTGACATCAGTAAAAATGTGGCGCATAGCTACATTAAAATACTCCTGTCGTAGTATCTTGAAGTCGCGTTTTAGTCTTCCGTTGACTATTTCTACAGGCTATCGACAGATCGTGCACATTCTTGACTTATTCGCTTGGATTGCTGTTAATTGTGTAGCACCTCTTGTTTTAGATTCTGGCATTACACCGACGTATCCGTGGGACTCTAATAACGGAATTGAGTCACGGAATCCTCTGTCTAATATAAATATATCATTACTCTCGAAAAACTAATGTAAGACACTTCCTGAACCTTTTAAAAGGACATTTAAAATAGCTCCATCAGATTTTCTGGCTGAGTAAGGTCCGTAAGCATCTACTATATGGCCGTCACAAGTCACAGATAAAAATGGTTTTAGTAGTTTGCGGTACTTGTGGAGACTATAAGTATCTTTTTGAAATGAAAAGTTGCTGCTCTTCTGGATGAAAATACAAGTAGCATCGCATATCACAATAGCATTTTGTTCTTCGGCTCCAACCTTCATTGCTAAATAATGCGTGAGGAACGACGAGATTTCGTTCTATAACCTGTTGTCGGATTATATGGTCGAAGCCCAAATTAGTGGTACAAAGTTGTTTTTGAGACAGCGTCGCGCGAAGTTAGAGAGTTGTCAAACGTTCAATATTTTGACGTGACATATGAAAAAATGTGCCTAGTCTTTGGTCTGACTCACCACTTCTTATTTTTGTTAAGTATGTACCAAGGACCACAATTCAACTACTTTAACTTTTGGGCACCATTTGTACCAAGTCCTCGGATACGGAGGCCTTCCAGCAGCCCATAAACTCTGATACCAGGGTTTTCCACTTGCTCATACGAATTTAATTACTTTAAGCTGATGATTAATCACATTAGAGTAAATTCCGAGACCATAGTAGGCTTAAATACCTTTAGCACGTCAAGCAGATACGTATTATTGTTCGAATATACTGAAGAATTACAAATATCATCCATATAATACATAAAAATAAAAATGTTTTTTTTTTTGAAAACTCCGAACTAGATTTTTTAAATATTTGTGGTGATGATATAAAATAATACAAGGTATCCAATGCTAGTACTTTCATTTCTGGGCAGCATTTGGACCACATCCCATACAAAGACTGGCAATGTCTTTTAAAATAATACTTACGGGATGTGAAAGATGAATGATCTCCAATAGCGAGGCGTGATCCGGACTTACTAGAACCCTAAAAATAAAATAAATTTAGTATTGTATAATATTTTCAAGTAGGTAGGGTATTACTTGAAGATATTATACAAGCCTAACTTAACTTACTTTCCTGGAATGGAATCGGCTTTTTTCTGCAATGTACAAAGTTTTGATTGCTGGGACGCGTGGTTTGATTGAAACGAGCACCTTTTGTGAACCCCGTTGATGGGTTGTTTTTTTTTGGAAGATTTCTAAATCTGCAATACAAAAATAAGTGTTGGCTGTGTTTTGTCTTCTTGCGAGTTTGTCTAAGCAACTCTACGTGAGGAGAGTACATAAGTAGCATACCCAGAAGGAGAGATTTCTTGGGCGGTCTGGTCGGCCCAGCAGCAAGATAATCGTAATTGATCTCACGAATCAACTTCTCTTCCTGGATGGATATTAGCTTCTTTTTGGATGGAGACTGTTTATTTTCCATCACATTTTACTTTGCTCTTTCCCTGCATAGTTATAAAATTCAAAAATAATTTAGACACGTACAAAAATTAACATTTTCTATGACATTTTATGTCAGAAAGCTGGTTTTGCTGGCAATTTCTTTTTCAATTCTGTTGTTCATGGTTCTAGAAACGTACATACTTTGTTGTTAAGCTTACAGGTTTTAAACGGTTTAAACTTTCGTCTCTATCTACCGAGCAGTTTTAAATCCACGGTGAAATATTTTAGGCTTGTTTAATGTTGTGCAGAAATCTCTCGGATGTTCTTGCTTAATCTTCCTTTAATAATGTGTTGCTTAAGGAAAAATCCACGATGTCATTGATAGACGCAAAAACACTTAATACTTTTTAATTTCATCATCTTTTCGAAAATGGAAAACAGTAAAAAACAATAATGTACGCTGTCACAATATGCAAAAAGTGACAAATCAACCGTATATGATTAAAACAAATTTTGAATCACTTTATGCGAAAAATTTGCGTGATTTTGGAGTAAAACTTCTTATGGATGCTTAAGTGATCGTGGAGGATGTCTGAGCCAGAGAAGAAGAGTGGCGCTGGAAGTTCGTCTGTGGTTTTAGTGGAGCAGTCTCCGGCTAGCAGACACAAGCCCGCTTACCGGCCGACGGAAATGCAGGAGGAACCGCCAGAGCTGCATCACAAGCGCAGCCGAGCACCCGCAGTTCCAAGTACGATGCAGTTTTCATTATTTAATTTGTTTTGGGTTTGACATCATTTATGAAAAGCATCAAGTTGTTCTGTAGGTAGTAACTGTCATATCAACATTTGTAGCCATATGTTGAACATTTGTGGACATAATTATTATGTATTTTGAATTAGTGCAGTGACTACCAATATGAAGTTAGAACATCTAAAGGATGATGATTTCCGTAATTTTTCCAGCAGCTGTTGCCGAGGAACTGAAAGACATTGCACATTCTGACAGCACGGATCGAAATGAATGCGAACCCGGTAAGATACAAATTGAAAACATTATTGATTGGCAGGCAATCAATAATCTGGACCCGGTCGGCTAGTCGTAAAATACTGAGTATAATCTACATAAATCAAAATGAAATGCTGTTTGTTGGTAATCGCATCACTTGAGAACGGCTGGACCGATTTGACTATTTTTTAATTGTTAGTAATAGTCCGAATGAGGTTTTTATAGAAAGGAATAAGTTTGTTTGTGAGAAAAACATATTTTTCAGTATAAGCTTTTATAAAATGAGTGATCGGGACCGTGTGCTGATCAAAACGAGCCTAAACACGGCCAGTCTACTATTATCCATCGAGGATTTCCGTTGTCCCCCTTCCGTCTCCATCATCAGATTAGCTCGCTGTCACCATGATATTGTATTGTCATCGGAATTTGACAGGTATGCAAAATTTCAGCCAATCAGTCGAGGTTAACTGGTTCAAAATTCAGTTTCAAGATTTTTCCCACACTAACATACTAACTTACCTACATACAGCAACAAGTCAACAACAGGTTAACAGGTCAAGTTAAATAAAAGCTTTTAAAGTTGATAAAGTTGCCCGAAAACTTCGGGAAAAAAAGCGGCCAAGTGCGTGTCGGACTCACCCATGAAGGGTTCCGTAGCAGCAAGTAACATAATATAAAAGTTATTGGATGGATTACGATTAAAGACGTATTAAAAAAAAACTACATACTAGATCTCGTTCAAACCAATTTTGAGTGAAAGTTTACATGGTAATGTACATTATATTTTTTTTTTTAGTTTTATCATTCTCTTATTTTAGAAGTTATGGGGGGGGGGGGGGGGGGGACACTTTTTACTACTTTGGAAGTGTCTCTCGCGCAAACTATTCAGTTTAGAAAAAAATGATATTAGAAACCTCAATATCATTTTTGAAGACCTATCCATAGATACCCCACACGTATAGGTTTGATGAAAAAAAAAAAAACAGTTTCAGTTCTAAGTATGGGGAACCCCAAAAATAAAAAACTACTTTGCTAGATCCCGTTCAAACCAATTTTGAGTGAAAGTTTATATGGTAATGTACATCATATTTTTTTTTAGTGTTATCATTCTCTTATTTTTAGAAGTTACGGGGGGGGGACACACTTTTTACCACTTTGGAAGTGTCTCTCGCGCAAACTATTCAGTTTAGAAAAAAATTATATTAGAAACCTCAACATTTTTTTTAAAGACCTATCCATAAATACCCCACACGTATAGGTATGATGAAAAAAAAATTTTTGTGTTTCATTTCTAAGTATGGGGAACCCCAAAAATCATTGTTTTTTTTAAATTTTTGTGTAAAAATCTTAATGCGGTTCACAGAATACATCTACCTACCAAGTTTCAACAGTATAGCTCTTATAGTTTCGGAAAAAAAAGGCTTTGACATACACGGACAGACAGACAGACAGACAGACAGACAGACATGACGAATCCATATGGGTTCCTTGTCTTTGACTACGGAACCCTAAAAAGGAAGGTTCTATGGGATTTTTGTATGAACTCAAAACCATTGGAGAAAACAACGTATGTCGGGTCAACGGTTGAGAGGAATTTGATGATATTTGATGTGTGGATGGATGATGAGACGAGGGGAGGAACTACTTTTCATCGCGACACAGCGCGTGGGAAGCCACGGGCAAAAGGCTAGTTGTTAATAAAGACAGATTTTCAACTCATCCTGTTCATGATAATAAAATTGAAATTTATTTTCAGAGATGTCATCCGAAAAGCTAAAACACGACACTTCGAGTAAACACACATACAAGCGAGGGTCGTCTTCCGGAGCCCTCGCGCTGTCAGATGTCGGCACGAAGGTGGGCTCAATGAATCATTCCGTTATTTGTATTGATCTGGTATGAAGATTGCGTATTTATATGAGCGGATATCAGCTCTGATATGCGCTTTTTGTTGCGTGATAATTGCTGAAGCTTTTTAAATGAATCGTGACTGCTCTTTTTAATGATGTATCATATTTGCTAGTTAAATAACTTTAGAAACTATTATGGTTATGGTTATCATGGTTTCGAGTTTTGATTGTTTCCGATATTTCGGCACAGTTGCATGCGCCGTGATCACGGGAGAACTAACTAAAGTCTATGCGAGTGGATGTTATTGGCAGATACATCGATCTAGCCTCTTTATCACTCTTCTATTACGAACGATACCACTACCATCGGTTTCCGCGCGATACTTACCACATGGACTCGAACCCACAACCGTAGGAACTGAAATCGAAGTCACTACGAACGCAACAGTGCACCAGTGCTAATTATAGGTTGAATTTCAGAAGGGCTCAGTGATACCGCCGGCGCAGCCGATACCGGCTGCAGAGCCAACAGTTCCGTTGGCGCTTTCAGATCTAGACGCCGAGAAGTTAACGCTGAAATCTAAGGAGGAAGATGACAGCATAAACGATGAGATCACCGAGTTGCGGACCCCCGAAGTGCCTAGGAAAGTTTCAGAGTGGGTAAGTTTACATTCGTTTCTTGTTTGCTACGAGTATTGTGGTTTTCTTTTTCAGGATGGTTTTACAGTTTTTTTTTAATCAGTCGGTTATGTCGGAATTGTTTCCGTTTTATAATGAAATACTTTAATCTTTGAAACACCATTCATATACACTCACGGCTGTTTCTCGGAGGGTTAGGCTGGGGGTATCTTGTAGTGCCTCTTGCTACACCCTAACAATTTGCAAAACCAAATTATTCGTATGTAGATAAAAGCACGGCCAAGACAGAGTATGTAAGCAATAACGAAAGCCGCCATGGCGTTGCTAAGGTATACCGATATGGAAACAGCATTCCATGATATAGATATGCGGTAGGTCTATATGCTACCGCGGCAGCCCGCACGCTACAATCCCTCTCAATGAATAAACAATGAAATCCGCGTAGTAGTAGATACTAAATGGGTGCATAAGGCGCAACATTTTCCAATGACCTCTGATCCACTCTGTTGTCGCGACTTTTCAACGCACTCTAGCTGTGCTGACTACTGAGCATTACGGGCTTTGCATTAAGGTGGATGCTCACGCTTGTGGAGCGAAATTCATTTTATTTTGGTGTTTTTTGCTCATTACTTCTTCAGATAGCCATGGTTGATTTCGCGAGAACTAGGAGACTTAACACACATGTTTTAATTTATAGTATCTCATAAGTATTATCAGATTAGCTACGATCCCCCTAAACAAGAAAAAACAATGTAAAAATGTGTTTGATGTGTGTGTTCGTAGCTAAACTGATGATATTTATGAGATACCTACTATCAATTAAAACATGTGTGTTAAGTCTCCTAGTTCTCGCGATATCAACCATCGCTATCTGAAGAAGTGTTCATTAGCAAAAAACACCAAAAAATTTGGACAGGAGCTGACGACCAAAAAGGTGAGGTAATTTTATCGTTGATGAAACTCATTAGGTACTTACCTGGGGGACTCTTTGCGAGACCCGATGATCTGGCAGGCCTACCGGGTGGATTCAGAAGTATCCATGATGGGATGGGGAAAATAAAAAACACTTATTTGGTAATGTATCGTCATTCAGTTTTGTTGGAAAATAATCCACTTTGTTCACAAAACTGCAAAAAAAATACGATCGGTTGGCGGAAATTTGCTGACCACTAATATCACAAAAGTCAAATTGGCGATGTTTGGATGTTTGTATAAGCCAACGTGTTGGCCAATGTGTAGAGAGCTACTTGGCGGTATGCTAAGCTAATTGGTCTAGTTGGCACCAACATTGACAGGCCAACCAAATAGTGTCGGTTTTTTGTGCACACATCAAAGGATCTTGGCGCGCTCCGCAAACAGCGTTCACACGTTGGCGTCTTGTTCAGTTCGTTGTTACTCGTCAGCGGAGACAGTACTATTGCGCGTGAGTGAAAGTTACGTTCCCTAGCGATGGCGGCGCCGGCGTGGACAAGCAATGAGGTTTTACAATTTATAGAATTGTACCGAAATAAATAATAAATAAATAAATAATCCTGGACAGTTCACACAACATTATCTAGCCCCAAGCTAAGCAGAGCTTGTGTTATGGGTGCTAGACAACTGATATACTTAATACAATATATTACATAGATAGATATTTTTTAATATATATAGAAAATACCCGGAACGGGTGTTTGTTCAGGGTTGAACAAATATCTGCAGATCGCACAAATATTTGTTCCGAAGCAGGAATTGAACCCGCAACCTCCTGTGTTGCAGGCGAACGTTCGCCCGCCGCGCCACAGAGGTCGTGAAATGAAGAAATGAAATGAAGAAGTGAGAAATGAAGGAATAATATGGAATCCACGGCATGAACTACATAAAATCAAAAACAAAAAAGTTATTAAACACATACTTTGGTGCACATGTACGTAATAATTAAACGCACTGTTTAAATCTCTCTGCGTCCTCTGTGGTGATGGTTGGCCTGCGACGCAGGAAGTTGCGGGTTTGATTCCCGCCTCGGAACAAATATTTGTGCGATCGCAGATATTTGTTCAGGGTGTTCTGGGTATTTTCTATGTATTATAAAAAATATCTATCTATTTAATGTATTGTATTAAGTATATCAGTTATCTAGTACCCATAACACAAGCTCTGCTTAGCTTGGGGCTAGATAATGTTGTGTGAACTGTGTCCAGCATTATATTATATAAAAATAAATAGCCGCGGCTGCAAGAATTTCTACGTACATCTTTCATCGAAGCGCCAATGCAGAATGATCAGTAAGCCAATGTGGAAACAGCAACCTTGGGGATGCATCATTTTGGCCCAACACTTTGGCCCAACACCTTGCCCCAATGTGTACAGCCGGCTTTACACAATCACGCCGAAATGGCTGAACCGATTTCGTTGAAATTTGGTACACAGATAGATTATGATTAGGTTTTTTTCCGTCTATTTTATTAAAAAAAGCCAAAAAACCCAGTGAAAAATAGTGGTGGAAAAGTATTGAAAAAAAATAATTTGCTTTTTGTACGAAAATGAGCCGAGGGGGGTGAATAAGAATAAGTGATAGCGCTAAGCGAGTGAAACCGTGTTCTCACGGAGCGTTAGTTGTATAACATTTACAGCATTTTTCCACCAATCGATTGACTTGATATGATTTTGTGTATATTGGGAACACTGCGGAATAGGTTGCAACAAAAATAAATGACGATACGATATGATATATTTATGACATATATCTAAAAAAAAACATCCTTTAACGTCCGAATTCACCAGGTGTGCCTACCAGATCGACGGTTTTCGCAAAAGAAACCTCATAGTTAGGGAGCTGGCGAGCATTTCGGTATATGATTTGCACACGTTTCACGTCGAGGTGGATTGCAGTTTAAATCATTACGAATTGATTTGGTCCAATCAATTAAGGTTCAATGTCACTGCGTCATCGCGTTACTGCGGATTGAAGTTGTTTAAAAAAATCGGGGTATTAAATCATTTGCACATGTATGCCTCTGAAGTTCATGGTCACAGTCATCTTGGAAACGACGAAAATCGAAGAGGCAGACGTTCAGAGCTCTGGGACGGAGATGTAAAAATGTAAAAAAAAGCTCTACTAAGTCATATGCATACGGTTCTCATTGCGCCCATTCGATTCATTATGACTTCGTGGATTCGAAAAAACATGTGGCAGACACTTTGCTCACTGACAACTGTTTGAAATTCACAATACACAATACGGAAAAGGTCGGAACTGAGTTAACCCGTTCTCACTCATATTCCCAAATAAAAGAGAGACACCACGAAAGGAACTATAGATATATTTTATACCTGCTTGGATTGGTGCGAGCATCGGGTTGAAAAAAAAAACATTAGGTCTGCCTTTGGAATATCAGAGGCCTGAACGTCTGCCTCATCGATTTTCTTGTTTTTCATAAGAAATTCAAATATCAGTCCAAGAGGCAGACATGTGCGCATAATATAGCACACCTTTTTTTTCATTTGGAGCACTGTCAATAGACTACGCAGAGGCAACATCCTGGCAGACTATTTTTCCGTGGTCCTTCTCATTGTTTTTAATCGCTCAATTCAAATCTGCCAAGTGTGCACTTCATATACAGTTTTTTAAATCATCAAAATAACTTAAAAATTATATACTAAAAAAGTCAGAGTCCTGGAGGGCAATTCTCGGATTGTAGAGATTATCTCTAAATTAGAGATAATGTCGAAGCATGAATGTCTACAAAAATTGACACGAAAATGTCACAATAACCATCAAATCGTATTCGATTTGAATGATTTTGGTCGACTTATGTCTATTTGTGACATCACGAGCTAGCAAATTAAGTTTTTATTCGACATTCGCCATCTTTTTTCGACATATGTTGAATTCGACTTAATCTCTACAATCCGAGAATTGCCCTCCAGGATATCTACCTCTTCGATTCTTTGTAATTCCAGGATGACTGTGATCAGTAGCCCCAAAGGCAGACGTGCATAATATAGCATACTTTTTTTTTAAACATTATTGAAACGCTGTAAATTTACAACGCACCGCCACCATGGTGGCAGACGACTCGAGATCCTTGATGTTTCTTAGGGTATAATTATCACTATTAATAACGTCTGCTATGTGTGCTGATTATATCGATATTTTGCTCGCCAGCTCCCAAACTATCAGTTACGTAATACCCTGTGTTTTATCGACGATAACATTACCGGTCCTTTTGGTCGTCAGTTGTTAGACCATAATTAGCTTGTTCACGAATACTACTTGAAATCGCGACCGAAGCTTAATAATAAAACGTAGACTCTCATACAGCAGTATATTTATATAGTACCAATAAGTAGAAGACGTAAATAGGTACGTAATAGTAGAAACGTGCAAAGGTCTCGTTATCAGAAGGGTTTGGTCTGCCTGCATAAAGAAGTTAGGCTGCGTTTCCAACAAAGATGTGCGAGGTAGATGAGCGGTGCGAAGATGCGTAGCGACGCTGTGGAACGATGCGCAGATGAGCAGTGCGAGGATGTGTAGCGGGCTCTTTTCAGATGACATCTCTCGCACACATCCCTCGGACACATTCCTCGCATACATCACTCGCGCACATCTCTCGCACACATCCCTCGCACACATCCCTCGCACACATCCCTCGCACACATCCCTCGGACATATCCTTCGCACACATCCCTCGCTTGTTTTGTACGTTTAAAAACCTCGCTCTGCTAAGCCGTGTCCACCAGAGCTGCGCTGAGCGAGGCTAGGTAAATTAAGTGATGCTATTGGTTCTTAACTAACACATCCCTCGCTACGCATCCTCGCTCACCTCTGGTGTAAACGCAGCCTAACTCGGGGTTGATTGTTGCAGTCGGACGAGCAGGAGGCGGGCGGGCTGTCGCGCAGCGAGTCGCGCGCGTCTCGCGTGTCGCGCGCCGTGCGTCAGCTGCTGTGCTGCGGCACGCGCGTGGAGTCTCCCTCCGAGCACAAGATCTCGCCGCGCTCGGGCCAGGGTATATAGAGCCCCGCCGCCGTCCACACACGCGACTCTCACCATGGGACTGCAGATGTCATCGCGGCTGGCCATTTTTAGTAGCTCTCACCGCGACTGGGGATGGCCAGCTGACAAAGATACCTCTGAACTTTACGCACTTAGCATTGTATATAAAATTATTAATAAAATGTGATTTTCATTCATAAAACCATAATGTATTTATCAATTATATGCGTCGTTTTTTAATTTTTTTGCCGTTTTCGCTCGTTTTTAGTCTGTTTGTTGTATAATGATAGCTATTTATTCAGATTGTTAACTTGCTGTGTAAACTAAGAGAAAAAAAATTGAGCGCTAGTTTGTGGTTAAGAAAATATTTCTGTATTTTTCAAATTAAACTATTTTATTTCATTAAAGTTGTTTACTTCATTTTATGAAATATAGTGCACACTCGCATCACACCTATTTATATACATATTTATATAAATATAGTGTACACTCGCATCACACCTATTTATATACATATTTATATAAATATAGTGTACACTCGCATCACACCTATTTATATACATATTTATATAAATATAGTGCACACTCGCATCACACCTATTTATATACATATTTATATAAATATAGTGTACACTCGCATCACACATATTTATATATATATTTATATAAATATAGTGTACACTCGCACCACACCTATTTATATACGTATTTATATAAATATAGTGTACACTCGCATCACACCTATTTATATACGTATTTATATAAATATAGTGTACACTCGCATCACACCTATTTATATACATATTTATATAAATATAGTGTACACTCGCATCACACCTATTTATATACATATTTATATAAATATAGTGTACACTCGCATCACACCTATTTATATACATATTTATATAAATATAGTGTACACTCGCATCACAGCTATTTATATACATATTTATATAAATATAGTGCACACTCGCATGCCAGATATCCTTCTGATACGGACCGATTATCGCTACAGCTTCCTCAAGTCGACCGAAGCACTCAGCCACTCAGTGGACAGCCCTAGCGAGGCACAAACAATACAATACCCTCCCCCTGTTGACCACGTTGTACCTGCATAGAATCTCCCTCCGGGACATGAACTGGCATGGTCCACATGGAATTTTCTGAACCAACTCCCGGAGCCAGGTGGGCCGCTGCAGGTATAGCTTAGTCAAATGGGGGAAATCCGATGAGGCACAATGTAACTGTGGGTTCACTGCACAGACGATGCCTCACTTGCTGTCCTATCCACTGTGAACCAACACCTACCTTTTCTGTTACACTAGACAAAATATATGTTATTTTTATACTTCTATTAGTATATGTACTAGTATAGTATAATTTTATCTGTGGTATATGTAAGGAATAAATGCCTTTTTTTTCTTTTCTTTTTTACACACTAAATGACCTGTACGAAGCCACTGAAAATGCTGTGTACGTGGTATATTTTCTGGAATGATACCAAGCCACAATCATTTAATTTTACTTGATTATTGTCGGACTTGAATATGGCTGACCCTTCAACTTGCTAATTCTAAGAACTATCCGTAGATCACCGATCTACGGATATTCTATTTTTTTTAGACTACTTGAAAGACGGAACAAGCAGATGGCCCACCTGATGTTAAGCGGTAACCTCAGTGCATTACCTTATAGGTCGCGTCCACCTAGGACGCACCCTATGTGGAATTGCACTGCGCCCGCCACCCTGAGACATAAAGATGAAAAGTCTCATGTGCCTTTAATTTCACCGGCACCCTTACCCTTCAAACCGGAACACAGCAATGCGAGCACTACTGCTTTGCGGCAGAAATAGGTATGGTGGTAGTACTTCCCCGGACGAACTCTTTCACAAAAAAGCTCTACTACTACTAGTTTCGGATTGTATCACTTTGTTTATCAAATAGGTAAACGTTAATTGCAATGAAAATAATGTAGTTATTTATGAATGTTTTTAGGAAATTGGTGCGAGAAGTTCTTACATCTTAGAGCGCAAAAGCTGCTTTGGCCCTTGTTTTCGCTCAACAACACGATTCGGCGGACCCTCTGGTATTACGATATGTTTACCAAATGTAAGGCACTGCGCACTCGGTGCCACCTGCTGCTGGGACACTCCCGGCACCGCTGCACCAGCGCCAGGAGGCACCGAGTATGATCCGACAAGGGAACAAGTTTATTTAATAATAAGCTTTTTGTAAAAAATATTTTTTACAAGCATTTATCAAATTAGTGATAGTAACCGTGTGTTGATCAAAATGTGCCTAAACACGGCCTGTCTACTATTATCCATCGAGGAGTTCCATTGTCCACCTTCCATCTCCATCATCAGATATAAGCTCGCTGTCACCATAATATTGTATTGTCATCGGAACTTGACAGGTTTGCCGAATTTCAGCTCAATCGGTTGAGGATAAGTTCAGTTGCAAAATTCCACCCGGACATACATTGCAAGTTAAATAAAAGCTTGTAAAAAAGTAATACCCCTTACTATTTTCAGTGTCCCTACACCAGGATCATACAAATTTGTATTGAAATCGGAGTACCCGTTGCACTCAATATCCTATTCATCGCGTCATCATCAGACCCTGGATGTCATAATTTGAAGTTTGAGTACAAACGTGAAAATTCAGATTCAGTTGTACCTACCCTCAGTTCATCCTATGCTGGACATCATCAGACCCTGGAGCCTGATGTCGTCAAAAATTAAAGAGCCCAAACTAAAGGTTGTAACTAGCTGCATAGTTGCCTTGGTTCACTTCAACCAAATTGTTGCGAGCTGATGTTCCTGGAAACGGCTGCACCAATTTCCACCAAACATAGCTAAGGGCCATCAAACAAACATCTTTCATGCAAACAAGTAATTAATTTTGTGAAAATTCAAAAAAACCTCAACGCAATGAAACGGCTGAACCGATTTTGATCAAACATAGCTAAGAACACTCCCGACAAATTCACCTTTCAAACAAACAAACAAAATCGAAATATGTTCATCCGTTCGGGAGCTACGATGCGACAGATAGACACACACACAGACACGTTAAACTTATAATACCCCGTCGTCTTTGCGTCAGGGATTATGCGCTTTTGTTAAAAAAAGCGCATTGAAATCAGAGCAGCCGTTCTGGAGCTATGTGGCCACAGACAGACACTATGGCCTCAAACTTATAAGACCCCATTTTTTAGTCGGGGCTTAAAAAAATATTAAGATCTCAACAGATGTGAAAATAATTGAAGTGAATGTTTCATTTTTCAGAATTGTGAAAGATCTGCTGCCTGTGCTGAAAGCAACCGAAAACAATCTGTAATAAACATCACACTATCCAAGGTTTTATTGAGTTGTTATCGTTAATGACAATGAATTTCCAGACAAGGAAGCTTGTCTCGTATTTCATATTATTTTATAAACTTATCATCATCATCATCATCCACAGCCTGACTTCACCCACTGCTGAGTATAGGCGTCTCTTTGCCTTGCCATTCCTTCCGGTCCCGTGCCAGTCTCATCCAGGTCCGACCCACGACGCATGCGATATCGTCTGCCCGTCTTGCTGCTGGACGACCAACGTTTCTGTACCCAGTTCTTGGTCGCCATTCAGTTAGCGCCTTACTCAACCTATCGTCACCTCGTCTTGCCAGGTGTCCTGCCCAACTCCATTTTCGTTCTGTTATACGATTCCCAACATCTTTGAGCTTCGTTCGACTTCGTATCTCGACGTTATAAACTTATATGGCTGATGAATTCGACCATGCTAATGGAGCCTCTGTTTAGGGTACCCAAAGGGTAAAACGGGGACCTATTACTAAGACTCCGCTGTCGGTCCGTCCGTATGTCTGTCTGGCCGTCTGTCACCAGGCTGTATCTCATGAACAGTAACAGTATAGTTAGATAGTTAAAATGTTCACAGTTGATGTATTTCTGTTGCCGCTTTAACAACAATACTAAAAAACAGAATAAAATTAAGGCTCCCATACAACAAACATGATCTTTTTTGCTCGTTTTTGCTCGATAATGGTAACAGCAACAGGTAGGACGCTTAAAATATTCACAGAATATTTAGTTATATACTCACTTTAAAAATAAATAATTAAATAAAAAATAAAACAAAAAATACGGGGGCTCCCATACCACAAACTTGTTTTTTTGCCGTTTTTATAGATAATGGTACGGAACCCTTCGTGCGCAAGTCTGACTCGCACTTGGCCGGTTTTTATTTATTTGTATTTATCTTCATATTGGTCGAAGAATTTATTATGCATTCTTTAACTTAAAATATACTTGATTAGTTATCTCATTTTTACTAATATAGCATTTATATGTTATGTCCTACTTTGAGGACAAATCTCTATTTGAGGGGCAACAGTTTTTTCCTTTGGAAGAAAGTGTAATCGACTCATTTTAGGCCAAAATCACTAATGCAATGTCCTACATGTCAAAAAAGCGGACAAGTGCGAGTCGGACTCGCCCATGAAGGGTTCCGTAGCAGCAAGTAACATAATATAAAAGTTCTTGGATGGATTACGATTTATAACGTATTAAAAAAAAACTACTTACTAGATCTTTACCAATTTTAGTTGGAAGTTTACATGGTAATGTACATAATTTTTTTTTGTTAGTTTTAACATTCTCTTATTTAAGGTACACTTTTTACCACACTTTACCTAGTCACACTTTTTACCACTTTGGAAGTGTCTCTCGCGCAAACTATTCAGTTTAGAAAAAAAATATATTAGAAACCTCAATATCATTTTTGAAGACCTATCCATAGATATCCACACGTATGGGTATGATGAAAATAAGTTTTTGAGTTTCAGTTCTAAGTATGGGGAACCCCAAAAATGTATTGTTTTTTTTTTTTCTATTTTTGTGTAAAAATCTTATTGCTGTTCACAGAATACATCTACTTACCAAGTTTCAACAGCGTAGTTCTTATAGTTTCGGATAAAAGTGGCTGTGACATACACGGACAGACAGACAGACAGACAGACATGACGAATCCATAAGGGTTCCGTAATTTTTGTTAAAAAGTAGTAATATATCGAAGAAAAATATTTTTCAACACACTTGCTTGTAAAGTGGCCTATATTGCAGCGTTTTTAGGGTCATTTATAATGCAGCGCGCCAACCACCAACGCGTGCTTTTCACTTTACATTACCGCAATAGTGTGTTTTTTTTGCTATAAATACCAACATCTGTATAATGATATAACTACTACAAGTAGGTATACACAAATGAGACAGCTGAGCTAACTTAAGAACGTTGCAAACGATCTAAAGATAGCTTAACTGTTCCAACTTTTAATATACAGGTGCATCATAATGTCCCTATAAGCCCGGGGAGGAAGTATTCTACACATCAAGGCGAATAACTTTAGTTCTACAACTTTTTAAATTTCGAAGTTTTTTTTCTTTGAATGCCTCATAAAAATCCTGAAATACCTCGTAAAAATCCTGAAAGTGTACCTAACACAACATGAAGACGTTACGGTACGTTAATAAGAAACCTTATGTAGGGCTACCTCATGTTGTGTTAGGTAAGTTTCTGAAGGAATTTCAGGATTTTTACGAGGCATTCCATTTCTGAAAAACTTCGAAATTTATAAAATCCCATCCCATAGGGACACTATGATACACCCTGTATTTTGATGAATTTGATGTTTTTTTTTGCAAATGCCAACAAATACTATTGCTTATCATTTTAATTTCAGTAATTGCCTAATATTAAACTTTATATTAATAAAATAAGACAGTGAAATTTTATTTATTTACCCTCGCAAGTGTGTTGAAAAACGTTGCCTTCACTTTGTAATTTTCATCGTGTGTAGATATTTAATTTTACCTGTTTAAAGACTAAAAAAGCTCAGAGATAATTTCCATTTCAGAAATGCCTGATATACAGAACAGGATCATATAATGAAAATCAAGACGAAGGACAAATTCATCAGGTATTAACTCACCGATCACTATTCCATGGATAGCTGTTAATAAGGTATACATTAAAAAGGTGAAACATAACTTTTTCAGACTTCTTGTGTGAAATTTATTGAAACACTGAAAGCGAAGATAGTTGATATGACGGAGAAAGTTAAAGAGGTCCTAACGTCTCATACTCCCGATAAAAACTGAAAACTAAGATAACGAGGAATTTAAACATTAATATCTTAGTATATTCCTTTTCTTTTTTGATCACGTTTATATGAAAGCTTTTATGGAAATTTATTTACTGAAATAAAATATTGTTTGTTTATTATTTTTTATTAACAAATTAGTATAGACACCCCCAAAAAAGGGGAACACTTGTAAACTTTTTATGAAGGCCTTTCTTTTATGAGGTGCATGGATCGTTGGCTCGGTCCCTTAACACCTGCTCAATGCGGACGCTCCTCGGTAGCCGGCACACTGTGCACGAGCCGCTCTGCGTCGGCATCTGGTGGGTGAAGTTAGAGGCGCGGGCCGCATCGTAGTCGGCCTCTCGCGGACGCCAGCAGATAGGTGGTACCGCATTTGCAGGTCATCTCACGACAAATCTGAAACGTATTTTATCATCAAAAGCAGGTCAAGAAAGGGATTGTAGTACTTTTACTCTGGAACTGGAATAATATACCTATACCTACTTAGTAAAGTAAAGTTTTTGTTTCTTTATAGTTGGCGTCGCACGTCTTATGTATTTGCCATTTTCAAGTGTAATAATTATGTTTTTTTCAATATAATTTGCAACGTTACAATCCTTCCAAGTTGTCAAAGTCACAGTCAAGTCATGTTTTAGTAAAACGGTGGCCGTTTTACATAAACTTTGGTAGACAATTTCCACCAATTTGAAAAGTCACGCAATACACTTCCATTTAATTTCACTACACTTGTGCTCTGTATAGACGAGCTGCCACAGAATAAATAGTAGTGCTACATTGGTTAAAATTCCACCAAAATTACACAAAATAACCAGGAAATGAAATAAAATAAAAGTAGACGACGTCTCTTTTCGAAAATGGTGGAAAGAGTCCGAGTCAAACTCGCGCATGTCGACAACTCTTCTAAATCTTTGTAATGCGTCATCACCATCATTGGACGTCCTTTATAATAGTAGTAGTAAAGCTTTTTTGTGAAAGATTTCGTCCGGGGAAGTACTATTACCTATTTCTGGTAGCAAAGCAGTATAGTGCCCGCATTTCTGTTTACCGTTTTTTTTTTTTTTTATACTACTTGGATGACGGATCAAGCAAGAGGCCCACCTGATGTTAAGCGGTAACCTCTGCCTATGAACAGTGCATTACCTCATAGATCACGTCCACCTAGGACGCAACCTATGTGGCATTGCACTGCGCCCGCCACCCTGAGACATAAAGATGAAAAGTCTCATGTGCCTGTAATTAATGTGCCGGTTAGAAGGGTATGGGTGCCGGTGAAATTACAATCACGTCAGACTTTTCACCTTTATGTCTCACGGTGGCTGGGTGCAGTGCAATTAAGTTTGGCAGGTGGCCGGGACCCACTGAGATTTTCCCGGAATGAGAGCATATTTCCTGGGTCCCAGAATTGTGAAAATTACCCGGAATTTTCAAAATCATAACTTTCAATCATTTTAACCTTTATAACACGCTTTACAACAATATAAATAAATAAATGTTGAAAATTGGTTTGTATTTTATCCCGGATTAGACGCCAGCAAATCTGGCCACCCTAAGTGCAATGCCGCATAGTGCAAGACCTAGGTGACCTATGGGATAACGCGCTGCTCAAATCTGGCAACCCTAAGTGCAATGCCGCATAGTGCAAGACCTAGGTGACCTATGGGATAACGCGCTGTTCAAATCTGGCAACCCTAAGTGCAATGCCGCATAGTGCAAGACCTAGGTGACCTATGGGATAACGCGCTGTTCAAATCTGGCAACCCTAAGTGCAATGCCGCATAGTGCAAGACCTAGGTGATCTATGGGATAACGCGCTGTTCAAATCTGGCAACCCTAAGTGCAATGCCGCATAGTGCAAAACCTAGGTGACCTATGGGATAACGCGCTGTTCAAATCTGGCAACCCTAAGTGCAATGCCGCATAGTGCAAGACCTAGGTGACCTATGGGATAACGCGCTGTTCAAATCTGGCAACCCTAAGTGCAATGCCGCATAGTACGAGACCTAGGTGACCTACGGGATAACGCACTGTTCAAATCTGGCAACCCTAAGTGCAATGCCGCATAGTACGAGACCTAGGTGACCTATAGGATAACGCACTGTTCATAGGGTGGGCCATCTGCTTGCTCCGACATTCCTAAGTTCCGAAGTTAAGTGAGTAAAAAAATTAAAGAGGCCTCCCTCATATAATGCCATGACGAACGGTGTTCAGACGCCTGCATCCACCTTTCTGCGGTCTTTACCATGTCATCAGACAATAGAGTAGAGGGCGACGTTCTGCGTCGTACGGCGTTATCTGGTTCGTAGTCGCTACTCTACTCCCCAACGGTAGTCGGTGTCGGTTTTAACGACCTCTGTAGCGCGGCGGGCGAAGGTTCGCCTGCGACGGAGGTTGCCAGTTCGATTACCGCCTCGGAACAAGTACTGGTACCATCTGCAGATTGTTCAGGGTGTTCTGGGTATTTTATATGTATAATAAATAATATCTATCTATGTAATGTATAGTATTAAGTATATCAGTTATCTAGTACCCATAACGCAAGCTCTGCTTAGCTTGGGGTTAGGCAATGTTGTATGAACTGTCCAGCATTATTATTTATGAAATAATTAATGAACATAACTAACAGAGGCAAGGTATTCGTCACGGCAAGCATCAGGGCAATCACAGGTCCAGTGTGTCGGCGGCACGCACGGTATGGAGGGCGGCTGATAGCAGGTCCCGGGATGAGCGTAGCACGAAGAGCAGCAGCATTGTTGGCACATTGTGTATACCTGAAAAATTAGAATAAATGTCAAACTATAGACTAAGAAAAACCTAACTCGGGATAGCTATTTGGCAGCTTAAGATATTATTTAACTGTTTTCTTATAACTATGGTGTGTCCGGCCTGAGAATAGACCCCTCCATCTCCTCCCGTGGATGTCGTAAAAGCTGACTAAGGGATTACCCGGACTTGTTGATAAGACTCGTTGGTATAAGATTTGTCCTGGGTGCTAGCATATTATGGAATGTGTTATTACTGGTAGAAAGCGTTAGCCGAGTCAGTCGTGGGAAGCAATGGCGGCGATGAGCTCACCACTTGTTATGTCTATCCCACGATGGTGCAACCCTGTGAAAAGAGGTCCATTGAGGCTCTGCATACCACCCTTCGAGGAAAAACGCGTGTGTCTATGTATGTATATAAAAACATCGTATGGTACACGGACGTAAAGGTTCAAGCTCGTGACGATGGTAAACCCTTGACGTTGGCTCGTGATTACAAAACTTCAACTCGTTTACTAAAACCTATTTAAGACTCTCGTATCACAATGTACTTCCCAAGGATGCTGTTTTATGATTTTCTATGTTCATCCTATTTGCCATGCTTTTAGTTCGCTCACTAAGCGGTCATTTTTTATTTATTTTTCAACATACTTGCTCGTAAAGTGGCTCTAATTTCACTGTAATTAGGCACATTAATGACACCTGTAATCAAACTGTGACTTTTTCATTGCTATTATTCACTAGTGAGTTATAGAGACAGTTGAACATTCACACAGAGTGTGTATTTCTGTTTTACATCTGTAATCAAACTCTGACTTTTTCACTGCCTTTTACACGCAAAGACACCCACTTTATTTAGGTACCCTTCTTAAAACATTTACTGAGATACATTTTCACGGGACCACCTCGAGATCATTCAACAAATAATACACAAAAAACGAGTCAAAAAATAGTATTAGAATGTCCAAACAAAGCGCATATATAATATGACACCCCACTTGATCTGTCTCACTTTTTTTACCCTATTATGCCAACAACCTCCCGACCAATATAGCTCATAACCTTATCTACAAATTATACCAATATATACTTACCACCCTACTAAATTTCATGAAGATGGGATTAACGGTTCGGAAGTTATCAGCGGACAAACATACATACATACATACAAAGGCCAATACTTTCAAGTGTACTCAGAGAACTCGCCTTGCTTGTTCAATCATTACTCCTAGACCATCCAAATCGTAGAACATACAGGGAGGTGATTCGGATGTCGCCCCCCTGTCTTATCCATTCATTACCTGACACCCGATATATGTGATTATGATGATATGCTGATATTTTAAAACTAATACTTTAATTTCACTGATGACCCTGGTGATGAATAAGGTACATGTAAAGCTTACCAGCCAGATAGCTCTTGCGATTTCATTTCGGACATACGGTAGACAGTTACACAGAAGACAGTTTTCAAACTTCGACAACTCTGGAACACCTAAATTTTTCTCCACTCCCGATGGGCCTAGCACAATCTAAAAAAGAAAAATACAATATTATGGCGACAGCGAGCTGCCCCCCTATTCCCTAACTGAAAGTCACTCGGTGACTAACGTTTGACAAGTAGAATGATCATCAATTAAAAAAAAATACTATTAAGAATTGTCAATTGATGGTAATTTTACTTGTCAAACGTTGGTCACTGAGTTACTTTCAAGATAGGGAATAGGGGGGCTGATCTGATGATGCAGGCGGAAGGTGGACAACGACACTTCTCGGTGGATATAGACTGGTATTGTTGGGGCTCATTTGTTAAAATGAGCCGCGCCAATTAGTGATCGGAATAACGGTGTGTTGATTAAAACACACCGTCCCGTCCGTCACACTAGTTTTATAAAAGCCTGTTAAGTATTTTTTTTACAAAAATCTTTAATAAGAGAAGGCATTCAAATCCAAAAAATAACAAAAAATAATCACCTCACTGGCGAAAAACTGACAGCCCGGAGCGCAATCCCCCAAACTGTCCACATACGCGCACTGCACAATATTTTTCTGGCCCATCAGTCCTTTCACAACGTTGATCGTAGTCCGTGCCACGGCGTAGGCGCCGGCCAGGCTCGCGGTCTCCGTGCAGCAACCTTTGGCTGCGCACACGGCTTCCGTGCCACCCATTATACACGAGGTTACGCATTCTATCTGGAAGTAGGTATTATATTGTAGAACCCAAGGTAACATTTACAACGAATACAAAGGGCCTACGAAAAGAGCTGTCAAAAACATGATTTGCATTTATTTTTTTACTTCGAGACTTACGGAGCAAGCAGTAACCTCTGCCTCTAACAAAGCATTACCTCATAGGTCACGTCCTCCTAGGACGCACCCTATATAGCAATGCACTGCGCCCGCCAGCCACCCTGAGACATAAAGATGAAAAGTTTTTTTTTCTTTTTTTTTTATGCTACTTGGTGACGAAACAAGCATATGGCCCACCTGATGTTAAGCGGTAACCTCTGCCTATGAACAGTGCATTACCTCATAGGTCACGTCCACCTAGGACGTGCCCTATGTGGCATTGCACTGCGCCCGCCACCCTGAGACATAAAGATGAAAGCCTCATATGCCTGTAATTTCACCGGCAACCATACTCTTCAAACCAGAACACAGCAATGCGAGCACTATTGTGTTGCGGCAGAAATAGGGAGGTATCCCCGGACGAACTCTCTCACAAAAAAGCTCAACTACTACTGAAATGGTTAATGGTTAATCATGGTAAGTCTATGAATTACCTGTTCCTGAGTCATAGTACATGGATGGACAGCGACGGACAGGACGGGCACCATCGTGGAAGGAGTGGCGCCTCCGATAACCGGCACGCGCACCGCCTCCGGGGGCGCTCGCAAGAAGTCGGCCAGAGCAGTGTTGGCTCGCACGCAGTTCAGTTCAACACAACCAAGTAGCGTTCGGGGATTATATAAGGAGCGAAGTCTTTGAATCTCGCCGACTAAAGGCACCATGCTTTCTACTGGCTCCGTAGCTACTATTGTGAACACCTGAAAGTAGATTTTTCGACACTGAGATGAAAAAGTGTCATCAGTCCGAGCGAAGCGAGTGAAGTCTTTGTAACAACTGGCAAAATTTGACCAACTTTGATAATACAGATTCAACAATTTTATAGAATTATTATATAATTTAGCAGAAAAATTTGGTACTCAATTCTTAACAAGAATTTTGAATTTGAGCTAAGTCAGTGAAGATGTTGTAATGAGGTTATCCCGCCTGACTTTAAAATCCTGTTTATAAAAACAGTCGGTTTAACTTGTTTCTTTGTAGTATAATAACATTCGTAATTATCTCGTGAGATTTTTGAAGATGGTTTTTGAAATAGATAACTGTTTTAATTATGTTAAAAGCTAATAAAAAACTCAAGATGATGTTTCGATGTAAACTGAACACAATTGTTTGTTGTGTTTGTTGCAAAAAAATTACAACTGTTCGCAGAACTCATTTTAAGATAATAGGTAGGTAGGTGGGAAGAAAACGGACTCCAAAAATCACGTGGTCAGAATCCGGAATAGATGAATTCCTGGGATGAATACGGATGCACCCGTATTACTGATACTGGGCGCTGGTGACGTAACGCTTTGACGATTTTGTAAATGTCTAAGTAAGCGGTTCACACTTACCGTTGGACATACATTGCAGATCTGCAGAGCGATTTCGGTTAGAATGGGAGCACTGTTTTCAAACGTGTCACTTAGATTACGTGCTACTATTACCACCACTTTTGCACCCTGAAACATGACAAATAATAATTTTCCTGGAACAGTGAAGAATTTTTTCAATAAAATTATGAGCGTCCTTAATTCAGTGTACCCATTACATGTATACATGGAATTTAAAAAAAAACCCGGCTCTCGTCAACAATTCCTCCTCCGACCACTGTGGCGCGGCAGGCGAAGCTTGGCCTGCAACGCAGGAGGTTGCGGGTCCCGCCTCGGAATATTTGTGCGATTGCAGATATAATATATCTGAAAAACGGTAACATATTATGTTCAGGGTGTTCTGGGTATTTTCTATGTATAATAAAAAATATCTATCTATGTAATACATTGTATCAAGTATATCAGTTATCTAGTACAAATAACACAAGCTCTGCTTAGCTTGGGGCTAGATAATGTTGTGTGAACTGTCCAGCATTATTTATTCATTTATTTATTTGTTAACAAAAGGTTGAAACATTTTTGACGATATGCCTACCTAGTCGTTTTACTATCAGTTCTGAATACGTTGCCGTTTTTCTACTGGGACATTTTGATATTTGGGTGTTATACAAACTAAACGTTATAGAACTAAGTCCAATCTTAAACCCAGGCACAATTACATTACAATTACATATTTAGCTTGGTACCTAGATTATATGAAACTAAGTCGCTTTGCTTTTATAGTCGTTATGCAATCTAGTCCTTACGAACCTAACCCTGATGATCTTCTTACGTCGTGCTTGAATACCCTTCTCTGCGAGATCAAGTATACGGTCTAGAATCCCACTAATATAATAAATATCAAAGTTACGATATTTGGATGTTTGTATGTTTGATACACAACCACGCCAAAACGGCTTAACTGCTTTCAATGAAATTTGGTAAACAGATAGATTATGACCTAAATTGAGCTATAGGCTACTTTTTATCATGGCAAAACGCGAGCGAAGCCGCGAACAGACACCACTGGTTATACTGGTATAACATGTTGTGTATGTAGGTATGTATTTTGTGTAGTGTAACACCCAAGTCAACTACATAGTTCTGATCCCACTAGGATTCCGTGTCGAGGGTATCAGGGACTACGAGTACCATTCTGGTACCACAACACTCAAACCAGCTCCCTTATTCGCTACGACCAAACGTGACATAACGCAGGCACGTTACGATATCCACGTGGAATCATCGTATAGAATACATTATGACGTCACACGTTATTGGCAAGGAATCTCCTATGGTCATGGCGAATAAGGGCCCAGGTACAAAAACCTGTTGAAAATTTAAACTTTCGTCCCGCAGCGGGAATCGTACCCGCACCTCATGCTTGCCCACTGCACCACGGAAGTCGACTATATAAGCACCATAACCATAAGTTTAGAACTTTAGACTGTTTGTCTGTGTCGAGTTCATTGGTGGATGGCGGTGGAATCATCTCCTCGTTCATTTTATTGTATTCATACCATTAGCGCATCGCACAGCATATGCCGCCCGGAGAATGATGAGACTTTGCATTTAGTATCCACGTGGCTGAGTTCCATTCCATAGCCGCAAGTCGGGCATATGTCGTAGAGCGCGATCTCATCCAGGAGCGGACATTGTTTCAGAAGGAGCGCTAGAGGTTGTCCTGTTTGTCAAAGGGAAAGTTAGTTCACACATCAACACATGTTTCCGTAGTGGTGGGCGGCTAGTAGTCTTATAGTAGTAGTAACAAGTCGAAAGACTTGTTACGATCCTAAGTTACTCTAATTTAATTCTACTAAATAAACCTTTATTATGTTAGTTCCTCACATACGGTGCGCAGACTTGGTCACTTACCAACAGCCAGAAGTTCAGGCTCGGAGTGAGCCAGCGGGCTATGAAGCGCAATATCTTAGGAGTCAAACTTATAGACCGCTTTAGAAATACGATACTGCGCTCCTAAACACAAATAGCCGATGTAGCTCTGAAAGCTGGAAAACTAAAGTGGAACTGGGCTGGACACGTTAGCCGCATGCCCGGGGACTTCTGGGCTAAGATTTGCCCGGCAGTGGGAAACTCCCGGGTTATAAATAAATAATTATGTAAGTTAATAAACATAATGTTAACAATTAAAGACATTAAAGTGTAATCAGTATAGCGAGTGAAACTAAGACATTTCAACACTCTGAAATAGGCACATCAGCGAAAGCTGCTCGTCTATAATTTTAAATAATAATATTGTCGTAATATTTCAACACTAAAAATTTTAACTGTTTTCTGAATGAAACTTGAATCAGGACAGCCTAGAGCGATAAATACTATGAGGTTTCAGATTTTTTAAATATATTTATAATAACTTTAGATAAATAATTCTGAATGTCAAGGGAGGTAACAGGTTATCCTATCCAACAAAAAACTCCCATTCAAAAGTAAAGGTGGGCTTCTTCACTCATACACTGTTTATTTTTATTTTGAAGAATGACTTCATACTAAGCTTAATTTGATTGCGTAAAATCACAAATAACAAAAATGTTATTTCAAATAGACAACCAATTTAAACCTATAGCTGCTGAGTGTCCAGCCTAAGAATATACCCCTCCGTCTCCTTCCGTGGATGTTGTACAAGCAAACTTAGGGAATACATTATGGGATGGGCAGAAGCATCCAACTGAAAACTCATCAACAATACTGCAATCAACAATCCGCCTGCCAACCGTGGTGATTATGGCAAATCCTCCCAATGGATCCCCCATTGGGGATCAGCAGTGGATGTCTAAAGGCTGATGAAGATAAAACCGATAGAGTAACGTAATCGCGCCCCAGATCCTCACTCTGATAGGTACTACTGCTACGTTCTCTTCCAAAGTGTACCCTGAGAATGGCTTCTGAGGAGTGTTCCAAACAATTTCGTCAATATCAAGTGATTTAATTATATATATATATAACTGAGTCCTCTACATAAACATCACCTGTTCTTCCAGCTGCTCCACATATGGTCACCTTCATGCCCGCTGGACATGTGCTGTAAGACCTGCATACACATCGACGTGGCTGCCTACACAAGTGTATCGAACTACATAACAGATGTCTCCAGTTCCCGTATCTCATAACAGATAGCATTTTCCTTATTAACGTTTTTTTCTTGGTTTTTATTTTAGTTTCATTATAAAAGCTACCATTTTTATATTATTTTTGAAGTTATCAAATTATTTCTTCTTCATCGTGAAGTATTCTGTCAGAATGAGTTTTTATACAGCTTCATTAACATTATGGATAGCAAAAACAGCTTTTCAACCAATTTTACAGCCAAGTTTTAATGTGCCCCTAATAGTATAAGATCCCGACCTATCTTTTGAACCCCTCATTCTTTCGCAGACGATATATTTTTCATATAGATACTATAAAATATATTAATAAACATTACTAAAGAGGGTTTGCATCCTAAAGGCACTGTTCATCAACACATTAACGGGCGTTTAAACGGCTGTTTCGCTTAAGCAACTCTTTTTGACAGATGTTTTCATACATTATCTGTCCCTTTGACGAATGGTTACGGTGACCGCACATTTGTTTCTTTGTGAACTTGGGTCTAAATTCGAAAAATAGCCTGGGCCGAATTTGTTGTAGCAACCCTCCTTTGTAATGTGTATAATTTTATAGTAGGTATATGAACAAAATCCCACCTGGGAAAAGAATGAGGGGCTCACAAACTAGGTCGGGATCTTGGACTATAACCTTGATTACCCTTTCAAAAGTGAAACACACGTAACCATACCATTTTATGTAATTGTTTATTGATAACCACTTAGGTAAGCTTTTAAGTCACAGTAGCAATCATTTCCCTGTACACACCTACTTTAGCACCATGTTTTAATGGCGATTACATCGTCAGCCTGAGGGAATGCCATTATGATAGGGCTTAATTACAGTACTCGGCAATGGACACGGCCAATCTATGAATAAATAAAACATCAGTTCGATACTATCGTACGAAATTGCAATATAATAATGCACGATTTCATTCACATCGAAGTTACTTTATAAAATTCACGTAGCCAATAAACATGAATTCGTGTCTGAAAAAATGTTTTTCAAAAAAACAATATAACGTTCTACATTTACGTAGCGTTTTCAAACCACTGTACGTAGTCCTATCCATACTTGGTTTGTTTTTATACAGTGTTCAATCACACAGCAACAAAAATGGATTTTCAATTATCCCGAAGTCTATTTATCTCAATTTTATGTGCGCGATGTCTAACATCATAATAATTGGCTCTTTCCTAGTGCTCCACATCAGACACATATACTTCTCTATTGAAGACAATGCTTTGACCAATGGCATCATGACTCAAATGAATTATATAACAGAGTTGTTTTCACTCATATTATTCTGTGTGGTTGCTTACATCAGTGTTTTTCTCAATCGGTTCAAATACGTGAAGATACTGAACAAGCTTTCGGCTCTGATCGACGCACCCAATATCAACAGTGAAAAGATTCTTAATCGTCTACGTTTTCAAGTAAATATCGTCGTGGTAGGAACTCTAAGCCTTCTGCTAATGATGCAAATCATTGTAAATTTTACAAGAAGTGACAGCATCTTCAAGATGTTTCTAGTTGTGTCGACATTCATCCTGCCTCAAATGGTGCAATTCACTACCATCGCTTTCTTCTACTTACTTATTATGATGGTGGTTGAAATATTCAGAAACGTAAGGGAACACATTTTATCTACGTCGTTGAAGAAAAATGCTAATAGCGGTTTCATGAAAGTAGAGTCGAGACATGGAAATTTAACCCTGAGGCAGATAGAGCTTATTTACATAGAAGCGTTTGCGATAAAGCAGAGTGTTAACCAGATGTTCGAAGCACCTATCTTAGTGACTATGATGCAGTGTTTCCACGCCATAGTGAGCGAGTCCCACATCATTTACCATGGAGTCGTGGTACAGAGGAGCCTTGAGATACATGAAATAGTCAACTGCTCTATATGGATCGTATACCAAGTCATAAAAATATACGCAATCGCTAACGCAGGGAATTTATTTAAACTCGAAGTATGTTCCTCCTCACTTTATTGCAGTTCATTATTAACTACTATTTGTTGCGACAACATTTGTATGACGTTTTTTTTTCGTAGGCTATGAAACTATGGAGAGCCATTCATTATATTCCTACGGAAACACAGGATCTACGATTTTTCATGGAGGTAATGATCAGCTTATGCTAATTTCTTTTGAGAAAATAAATAATCTTTAACGACAAATAAAAAATTGTAGGATACATTTACGACCTAAGATTGGGCATAAAATAATTACACTGAATTCCAGTTTCCAAAATTAAACTTTTAATAAAGTTATCAAAAAAACCCTTAAATCACCCTGACTAAGGCTGTAACTCCTCTTTTTTAATACTTTGGAAGTGTCTCTCGCGCAAACTACTCAGTTTAGAAAAAATATATATTATAAACCTCAATATCGTTTTTGAAGACCTATCCATAGATACACCCACACGTACGGGGTCTTTTTTTTTTTTTTGAGTGTCAGTTCTAAATATGGGGAACCCCAAAAATTTCTTGTTTTTTTTCTATTTTTGTGTGAAAATCTTAATGCGGTTCACAGAATACACCTACTTACCAAGTTTCAACAGCATAGCTCTTATAGTTTCGGAATAAAGTGGCTGTGACATACACGGACAGACATACAGACAGACAGACATGACGAATCTATTAAGGGTTCCTTGTCTTGTTGACTACGGAACCCTAAAAAAACCGTTTGTTGAGATCATCACATGGACCTAGTAGGTCTATGGATCATCATCACAAGCGAAAAAGAGATACTACGCATTATAATCAATTACTGATGATTTCATGTTTCAGGTTCAGCATTTGTCGGCGCTGATGTCCTTGCCTGAAAAGGAGTTGACGGTATATGGATATTTTCCACTCGATGCTACTCTCATGTTCAAGGTAAATATAAACTTTTATATTTTGATAAGTACCTGTGTAGTTTCTTACAAATAGGTTAGGTAGGTATGGTTCAAAGACGCGCGTTGATGTCTTTCGTATGAAAAAATGCTATATCGTTGGAAGACTGATGACAGTAGGTCTAGTGGCTGTGGTTCGAGTTATAGGTACATACCTTCGCTAGGTAGTATGTGCCTACAACGTACAGGTCTAGCGCTTAACTGAGTCAGTCCCCGAGGTATGGGAGCGGTACGGGAGGGGTGTTTACGTCTCTCAAATTATCAGATGACATGAAGCCACGCTTCATTTTAATGTAACGAAAACATCCCTCCCGTACCTACCGCTCCCATACCTCAGGGACTGACTCAGTTAAGCGCTAGACCTTTAAAAAAATATAATCGAAATCGGTTCATCCGTTCGGGAGCTACGATAGGACAGACGGACACACAACTCCCCCCCCCCCCCCCCCAACACACCCCTTCGTTTTTACGTCGGGGGTTAAAAAGGAAATTATACTAGTGTCCTTCCTATAGTTTTGCTTTTTTTTCAGGTAATTGCTTCGGCTGGAATGTATGTTATAATTCTGGTGCAGTTCGACAAAAAATCTTAAACAACAATGTATTTAGGTTCATTTTGTGATTGATACTTAAGTATATCTATTGGCGAGAACTTATTACACGTGTGAGACGTCTTACACACGTGTAAGGTCGGTGTGCACACCAAATCGACGCAACGAGTATCATCGTTTTCGCGTGAAAGCAAGACTAACACAGACTAACACACATACCTACTACTCCTGCACAGCCTTAGAGCATTGCAGGCCTCCGTACCGGAGTGCTCGATGTGCTCGGTGTTCATATAGCTGGTGTACCTTCATATCTGTTTCTTCTTAATTTAATACGTGTTTCTGTGTAGCTCATATACCTATACAAATAAATATATATTCTTTCTTTTATTCTTTCTTTCATATTGGATATATTCCATTATTATTAATTAGCATTATTTTGTTAGGTAAAAATATAGGTATTTAAAGTTGCTTTTTTAGGGTTCCGTACCCAAAGGGTAAAACGGAACCCTATTACTAAGACTCCGCTGTCCGCCCGTCTGTCTGTCTGTCTATCTGTTCGTCTGTCACCAGGGTGTATCTCATGAACCGTGATAGTTAGTTGGAATTTTCACAGATGTATTTATGTTGCCGCTATAACAACAAATACTAAAAAACAGAATAAAATTAAGGCTCCCATACAAAAAACGTGGTTTTATTAGCTCGTTTTTGCTCGATATTGATAACGCAACAGGTAGACGCTTAAAATATTCACAGAATATTTAGTTATATATTCAATTTAAAAACAAATAATTAAATTCAAATAAAACAAATATTTAAGGGGGGCTCTTATACAACAAACGTGTTTTATTTGCCGTTATTATAGATAATGGTACGAAACACTTCGAGCGCGAGTCCGACTTGAACTTAGCCGATTTTTTAGGGTTCCGTAGTCAAAGACAAGGAACCCTTATGGATTTGTCATGTCTGTCTGTCTGTCAGTGTATGTCACAGCCACTTTTTTCTGAAACTATAAGAGCTATGCTTTTGAAACTTGGTAAGTAGATGTATTCTGTGAACCGCATTAAGATTTTCACACAAAAATAGAAAAAAAAACAATAAATTTTTGGGGTTCCCAATACTTAGAACTGAAACTAAAAAAAAAAACATCGAGCCCATACGTATGGGGTATCTATGGATAAGTCTTCAAAAATGATATCGAGGTTTCTAATATATATTTTTATCTAAACTGAATAGTTTGCGCGAGAGACACTTCCAAGGTGCTAAAATGGGTGTCCCCCCCCCCCCCCCCCCCCGTAACTTCTAAAACAAGAGAATGAATAAAATATGATATATATTACCATGTAAACTTCCACCAAAAATTGGTTTAAACGAGATCTAGTAAGTAGTAGTTAGAAAGTGGTTTTTAATACGTCATAAATCGTAAACCATCCAAGAACTTTTATATTATGTTACTTGCTGCTACGGAACCCTTCATGGGCGAGTCCGACTAACACTTGGCCAGTTTTTTATAAAATACCTGACCACTAGCAATGTGTGGTCTCTCTGAAAATAAATTTAAAAAAGGCTTAACTACGTTACTGTAAAATAAATTATTAACTCGATGAGAATAGGGCCTCGATCGAAGCTCGGCACATGATCCTAATGTACCTACCACATAGGTACTCGATGAGTAGGGTCTATACTGACTGTAGGGAGTACGTCTTGTGTTTTGTTCCGTACTTGTGCACTACTAGCTAGTTACCTTCTACTGTGCCTATGTTTATGTTTATTTTTAAGTTTGTGGTGACATTGTAAAAATGTGTAGTACCTTTACCAAATTTGTAAATCACAATTATAAATCGCTTAAAATAAATAAATGCTTGGCTGAATTGAATTGAGTTCTAATTTAAGCTTTTATCCCCGCAAAATCAATAATTTTATAATATACTTACCTACTTAATAGTTAAGAAATACCTTCTTTCTTAACCTAATAGGTACTAGGTATTTCATAAAATTTTACGATTGTAGTGCTATTTTATTAGGTACTTAGGTACCTACCCGACTGCGGCGAAGCATATTTAAGTAAACCGTCTCATAATGTTCCCTCGTAACTATGCTAAGCGGCTGAACCGATTTTGATGTGTCGTTAGATTCGTCTTTATTGTCACATGGTATACCTAGTACCTACAACTATATACCTACCTAATACTTAGAGAATTAAAAAAAATTGTCGGCTGGATATATAATCAAAGACCTATGTAATTCTGTCTTTTTGAGAATAAATATCTTGAAACTGAAAAAAAAAATAGGTAGTAGTTTTTGGCGCCTAAATATTTTTTGTAAATTACCTAAACTTTTTTGGTTATGAAAGTTCTTGATGATTCAGTAAAGATTTTGCAGGAGTTTTAGTTTTTAGACTTTTATCTTGTTTTGTGAGTGAGAAACTTTGATTACAATACCTATATTGGCGCCAGACCTTGGCGCTTGACAAAAAAATATATTTCCCTAGGGTGAGTTTAATTTTACAAAAACAGCGCCATCTCTTGGCATGAAAAGGCTAGTGAGCGAGTCCTATTGTTTGACTGCAATTTGAATGACTTTGACGAAACGTTTTTAGGCTCTTCCCGCCATTTTCGAAAAGAGACGTCGTCTTCTTTTATTTATTTTCATTCCTACTGTTTTTTTGAGTTATTTCTTGTAATTTTGGTGGCATTTTAACCAATGTAACTCGTCTATAGAGCACGAGTGTAGTGAAATTAAATGGAAGTGAATTGCGTGACTTTTAAAATTGGTAGAAATTGACTATGTACCGAAGTTTTTGACCTGATTGTGTCTTTGACGACTTGGAAGAATAAAAATGTTGCAAATTAAATTGAAAATAAAATAATTAAGTATACTTGAAAATGGTAAATGAACAAGCCGTGCGACGCCAATTTTATAGAAAAACTAAAGTCTTTAATTTCTGGTTGTAGCCAGGGTAGCCAGCTCAACATCAACATTTATGATGCAAGGAAAAAACTAAAAAGCTACGGCTAGGACTATTTGATGTGTGACGTCTTTCCTCTCGCTTTCCTGCAATCTGTGAGAGTGATTTCGTTATGATGGAGAAAGTGTGTAACAGGAAGCGCGCATTTTTCCGAGAGGTTGGTAGCACGCATTATTCCGAGAGGTTGGTACAGTCACCATGTTGCTTCCTACCAAGGAGGTGAAATGTCAGATGCTGTAGGGTAGCATCCGCTTTTTTTTTGGCGAGGTTTATGTGAGGCCTCTTTGTGTTCGAGGGAGGTGACCGAAAGGCTCGCGAGTTGATATTGACACGCACGTGTATGGTGCGATAAACTGCCTCGCTGATCTAAAATTAAACAGCGCCAAAACGGTGCCCACACCTGTGGCCACCAGACGTGCTAAATGATCTTTGTAGCACTTTACAATCATACATTATTATATGTAGTAAACACTGTCTCACATTTAATTTATTTAATCTGCTTGTTCCGTCATTTGGTTCGGTCAACTTGGATAAATAGCACATGTGTGGTGTAGTTAAATTTGAGTGAATGAGGGCTTTTCATATTCAAATAAAAAAAACGATTTGGCTCGATAGATGGCGCTGACTCAAATGTGGTTGGCAAAATTAACAAATGCATTGTCTGTGCTTTTGTGTGATAACAAAATACCACGAACATCGTTCACTTCGTTGTTAACTTTGACATTTCATTTTATTTTGACAGTTAAGTACAGCGCTGGCGCCATCTATTTTCGAGGGTTAAGGCTTATTAAGCATGATGTGAAACGGCCGTGTATTTTCGAAATGGTGGATTTTTTCTTGCAGAAACCTAGTTTTTCTGCCCCCATTTTAACTGGGTTATGACTTGACGGAGACTCTTGAAGAATTGATTATAAAAAATAAAAAAAACACTTGACATTGTTAAAATTATTTGGAGAACTCCTCAGAAGCCATTATAAAACGAGAAGAAATAGCATCATAGTAGTCTGTGAAGAAGAAAACTTTCAGGTAGGGAATAGGGGGGCAGCAGATTCGATTTGCTGATACCGAGTTGAGTTGGCAGCACAGCATCAATATGTATTGAGTGAGCACTTGACAGTGTGGTAACATCTATGAATTTTTTGGTAGATCTACCTATTTTACCTTTATTCTACCTATCTACCACCCTAGGCCTCAAATCTACCTATTTTTCAAAATATTACGATTGTAAACAATTCTCCACGCGTGTAACGAAACGTTACTTACTATCGAATTTAGCCTGTCTTGTAATTTTAGCACTTAAAACAGAACGTGCTATGTGAAATAATTGAATGATTAGGTACAGAATATAGAGCTACGGAGTGACATTGACAATGACATCTGTAACAACTGACTGACGCTTGCTTTACATTGTCAATTTGACACTGACAGTCGCGCGTTCGCGGTTTTTCCGCGATTTTTATTGATTAAAAATGTACCTAAAACTTGATTGGTAGATCTATCTATTTTTCATTTCAAATTCTACCAATTTCTACTAATTTTTGCACCCTGTTCTACCATTTTTCCAAAATTGTATGTGACAACACTGGCACTTGAGCAGCGCGCAGCAGCAGCAGTCAGTGTTGCCGTTTTGGCATTTTTAGTGCTAAATCTAGTATATTTCTTGATCATTTAGCATGGAAAAATTGCATTTAGCATATTGCATGTTTTGGCATTTTATGGACCTTTTCTTCAGAAAAGAAGTTCTGAAGGTCCAGGGACAATATTATTTGCTCTAAATGTAGATTTTATTTATTATTAGTATGTCAACTCTCTGTAAAATAAAGGGAGTTCCTGAAATTTAGGAATTGTGTGGCACTACGTACTCTAAACTCCATTCTACACGTTTTTTTTTTTTTTTTTTTTTTTTTTTTATTGTAGAAGACTAACATACCTCTGACATGATCAGAGTCTTTATTTTTCTATGTTCTTAAAGGACAGGGTTTTTATTTTTTTATTAATTTTTCCCAAATGGGATCACATACTGCTTAAATCCAGAATACAATTAGTCTTATATATTAGTTTACAGGGTGTTCCTATTTTTGTAACTATGTATTTTATAAGTACATCTTTTATAAATACAACGCTTAATCTAGGTTTATCTTTATATATTATTAACATTGTTCTTACATCTAACCTGATAGAATGTTCTAATTGTACCTATCTATAACTACTTGGAATGCAGTGTATGTTTTTATGCCCATAATATATATTTTTAAATATACATTATTCATAATATGTTATTTAACTATTTGTTTCTTTTTATAACAATATTCACTATTTTAGTACAGAAATCTATAAATTCAGTCCTCGTGTGCTTATTTGCGACAATTTTACATGTTGTTTCTGGATTTATAACACAATCTATTCGATTTTCAGCTTCGTATCTTTCGCGACCAAACACTGGGCATTCATAAAGAATGTGTTCGACTGTTTCATCCTTGTCAGGCTCACATATACACGATGGGTTCTCTTTACACTTAAAACGGGCTAAGTATTCCGAGAACCCACCGTGCCCCGTCATAATCTGCGTTTGTACATTTGAATGCTGTAATTTTCTGTCAATTTTAAATGCCTCTATTGCGTCAGGAAAAAATAATTTTGTAACAGCGGCTTTGTTTTCCGTTTTGTACCTCTGATTCCATACATCAAGCGACTCCTTACGGATTTGTCGCTTGATGTATGAAACCGGGCACGCATCATATTCAGGTTTTGTTTTCAGCTTGAGTGCTGCTTCTTTAGCCAACTCGTCAGCTCTTTCATTTCCATTCATCCCTGCGTGGGCTTTTATCCAAAACAAAGATATTTCTTTGTTTTGGAGTAAGATTGTTCCCATGTTCCTGCGGGTTTCAGTTGCAAGGGGATGAATGGAACCGTTGTTCGTCACAGTTTCTAGAGCCGATCGGGAGTCGCTATAGATGCCAAAGCTGGCTTCAGGGCGCTTTATGATCTCCCGCGTGGCCCTACATATGGCGTAGAGTTCCGCCTGGTAGACCGTGCAGTATGATGGCAGCTTAAGTTTGAGGGTCTTCGTCTCCGCTTCGCCATTCCATAAGGATAGCGCTGCGCCAACCTTCTCCTCAATCTTGCTGCCATCTGTGAAAATGCGGACTGCCTGATTGTTGTGTTTTTCAACATCTTGTTGGTCTACCAAGCTCATGAACTCCCAGCTCATATGCTTTGCCGGGTGCGGGGTCAGGCTGTATGCCACCATTTGCTCTACCTCTCTGTCTCCCAAAAATGGCTGAGGAACTCCACGCTTTGCCCTATACAGGGCTGCTGCTTCTTGGATTCTCAGATCCAGTGGGAGCATTCCAGCCAGTACCAAAGCCGAGTTTAGCGAGACAGTTCTGTACGCTTTAGTTAATTTTTGAGCGAAAACCCTTTGCACCGCGTTTAGTTGCTTCCGTACATTCTGTTTTTTCGCAGCCATCTCCCAAGCGCTTGCAGCGTACAATATGACCGGTTCAACCGTGGCTGTGTATATGATGCGGATCACTTCCGGGTGGAGACCCCAACTGCACCTAGCAGCTCTCGACAACTGTGTAAAAATGTTCAATGCTTTTCTGCATGTATTGGCCGTGTGCTGGTTGAAAGTCAGTTTTTTGTCGATTGTGAGCCCCAGTAGTTTGATCTCGTCTGACATGCCAATGTCAATCCCACCCATATTCAGAAGTGGAGTATCGTACTTTAGTTTGCGTGTAACTATCATAGCACTAGTTTTTTGCGGAGCAAATTTTAGTTTATTTCTGACACCCCACTCCTGGACGTAGGAAAGAGTGGCATTGGCCTGTCTCTGCACCTCCAGTGCCGTGTCGCCATCAAACACAAGCACCACGTCGTCCGCGAATGCCTGAACGTAGTCGCCTCTTTGTTCCAGGCCTTTTAGAAGAGGATCCAAAAGGAGGTTCCAGAGTATTGGCCCTCCTATAGAGCCCTGGACACAACCTTTATTTGTGTGTTTTGAGTGCTCCTGTCCGGCGTATCGCACTTTGACCATTCTATCCTTTAGGTAGCTGTCCATTAACCGTCTCAGGTTTACCGGGCAACCTGCCTCCGCCAGCCTCACCCTGATGGCTGGCCACCATGCGCTGTCAAAAGCTCCCTCTATGTCCAATGATATCATTGTTATTAGCTTTTTCTGTATTAATTTGCTTTGTATGTGTTTCATCAGGTCATAGAGGGAGTCTTCGGTGCTCTTTTGGGGCACGAACCCATATTGTTGGGTGCTCATTGTCGGAAGCAGGTGCCATTTCAGCCTTCCTATCAACATCTTCTCAAAGATTTTACCCAAGACTGGCAGCAGTCCTATAGGTCTGTATGACTTCGGGTTTGTATAGTCATCTTTTCCCGGCTTCCTTAGGACTACCACTGTCGCTTCTTTCCAAATGACAGGGAAATGGCCGAGTGCTAGGCACCTGTTGCTCAGTGCCAGGAACAGTTCCAGATCATGGCTAATTGCGTGGCCACAAATATCAGCTGTAAGGCCATCTCCACCCGGAGCCTTTTTTGAGTTGCAATGCTTTACCGCGAATTTTAGCTCTTCGCTAGTAAACGGTGGGTCATGGTATTCATCATGAACCCAACCGTTTACTTCTTCAGCTTCAACCCTAATTTGACTGTGGATTGCATTGTCGTCCCCTTCTGGGTCATCCGGGTAGAAGATGTCTGCCAACAACTTCACTGAAGCCTTGCTGTCCAATACCTTCCCTTCCCTTTTCAAGGGCAAGTCCTCCTGTCGTTTAACTGTCCTACCTATAACCCTGTAAATACCCTCCCATACTCCTTCCTTGTCCTGTTTCCCGCAAAATTCCTTCCAGCTATGAATTTGTGCTTTCTTAGCTTCGTACTCATATTCCTCCTTTGATTTCAGGTATTCTTCGATCACCTTCTGCCTGCGGACCGGAGCGGCACAACGGATTCGTCTTCTCCTCGTGGTGACCATCTTCTTCAGTTCAGCGAGTTTCTCCGACCACCATGGTAAGGTTAGTTTACAATTCTCTTTCTTTTTAGGTATGCTATTTTTGCATGATTCTAAGATTGCTTGTGTGTAATATTGTACTGTTTGCTCAATTTCCAATTTATCTGTTATTTGTTCTATTTCAATTTTGTTTAATTTATTTGTCTCGAGCAATTGGGCCAATTTCTCATGAAACTGGTCCCAATTTGCTTTTTTGCTGTTAAAAATTCTGGTTGTTCTGCTTATTTTAATACCTTGTCCTTTCGTTAGTCTTATATTGAACGTTAAAACGTTGTGGTCGGAGCTCGTCAAACCTACTATAACTTTCCAGTCCTCGATCAAATCCAGCAACTCCATTGCGCAGGCAGTTATATCGATAAAACTAGTGTACTGTTTATTACCTCTTATTGTGTCAAAGGTAGGAGTATCGCCCTCATTCAATATCTGGAGGTCCATTTCTTCTAGGGTTCCTGCCATATCTATTCCGCGATTGTCAATTTTTAGGCTTCCCCACCAGGAGTTTTTTGCATTGGCATCGCCTCCTATAAGGATTTTACGCGAGCCAACATGCGCTCTGATCTTCTTTAGCTCTTCAAGGTATGGCTCAATAGGTTCAGTTCAATAGTCCGAACAAGTGCCTGGGAGATCGTGGCGGTCTCATTTTATTTTGAACCATTCTACACGTTAGATATGACCCTAAAAGATCAGGCAAATCTTGCCATTCATATAACGTACCTAGCCATGAAGTACTTAAACGCTGGAGTCACGCGATGTCCATTGTATGCTAAACAGATTATAGGAGTTAAAGATAAACTTGTGATGCCGTTGAGTATGGAAGCTGAAGGTGGCCCTTCAACATCACAAGCCCAACCAAAACTAGACGAGCATGACGATGTTATTTTATTAAAAATTGTTTGATTCTGAGGATTAAATTAATTTAAAAAAATAACTTACTGTCCTACTAACATTATAAAAAAGACTGATTGTGTATATTTATGTATGCTACGCTGAATCGGCTGAACGTATTTTGATGAAATTTGGTGCGTAAATAAGATACATACAAACATAAGATACTGTAATCCTGGAAGATTGTGTCCACGCTGATGAAACTGAGGGCGCAGCTAGTTAAGAGTAAAATTTGGGTTTTGGCATTTTATTTAGCATTCTCTAAAGTTATTTAGCATTTTTTTAGCATTATCTGAACCAAGTTTCAGCATTTTCTCGAAATAGAAAACGGCAACACTGGCAGCAGTTTGTTCATGTTTCCTGTAGTGAAGTGATCGCTAATTAATTACAGTTTCATCCTAGTTAGTGCTCTGAAATATAAAATTTTAACGTTATTATTTCCTGTTAGACCTAGATTTTAGTTTCAAGCTGCATCCTAATCATATTCTTCGGAAAATGGTAAGAAACTCGCGATCAAGACCCCCTTTGGTTTCGAACGTAATAGTTTTCCTTTCTTCTTGCTGTTCCGAACCGGTGTTTTAGCAATATTTACGTAAATAGAGCTTAGACTCTTATTAATATTGAATGAATATCCTACATGTATTGATCTACTACAATTTCGATATCTATCGAACGAACCGGCATGCGGCGTAGCCATTTTGAGTCGCCGTAATGGCTGGCGGCCGCCATGTCAGACATCACATGTTTTATCAATTGTAGCTTTCACGCCGTGTGAATCTAGTAGGACTAGGTACCTTCATACATTTGACAATTTATATCTTCGATCAATCTGGTCATCACCAACTTAACCTAAGCCGTAACTTTAGTTATGTTTGAGATCGTCGGATACCGGCACATGAGGTCCAACGCCCTGCAAATTATTCGGGTAGGTGCGTTACTTAGATACTCCGCCTCATTTCGTGGCCTGTTTCTTTGTAATGTAGAGCTGCTCTAAGTATTTGGAAAAAGCTTTACAATACCGGTGGCAAATCTCTTGTAATAATCATACGAAGTAAATCAGCTGCTCAATCAGGTGTCAGGTAACTGAATGTCTCTGGAATTTCCAATTACCTATATACTCGGGCTGTCAGTTTATGACCCAAAATATACTCAATGTAATAATACTACCTGTGTAAACCATGTAATCTTCTAACAGTACAGCTTTTACAGATGGATAATGTGCACCAGCACCCTCCCCACCCCGGCGTGGTCCCAGGCATGCCCCCAGGCGTGCCCATGCACGGACTGCCCATTCACGGGGGCGGTCCAGACGGAGAGCACCCGGGGCCTCAGGGCCCGCGTCGGCGCTACCAGAACCGCCCGAAGCCCAACAACAACTTGGAGCGGCTGCCGTTGGATGAAGCTGCCAAGAGAGTGAGTGCTTTTGACTTAACTTACGCACAAGATCTCGGATGAAAAGCATAATTATTTTGTGTATAAAAAATACACACCTATTTTTACTGAAATCAATAGTAAATTGCTGCTGCAACCATTGCTGCATTGTATGATATTGGCCAGATAGTGCAGGATTATCTACCTAGGTACCTTGGATTGTTTGGTTTCCTTTGTGTTGTTGTGTACCTACTTTATGTGTAGATGTGGAGATGGTGAGGACTTGCTACTTTATTTTATTATGTGTATACAAATCTAAATTCTAAAATCTTACTCATACCTACCTAATGTTTTAAACTGTTTAAACTAAGTTACTTAATATCCTAAATCTTCTGGAAGAGACTAGCCACCCACAACACAGGGTATCCTAGTGTGGGGGCTAGTAAACCACTTATATACTTATCTACTTCATTCTATTCCCGTGAATGTCTTCTTTTTGGTTATTCGCTTAATTTTATCTACCTATCTATCTATTGTCCCTATGTATCTATTGTTGTTTGTTTATGTTTAAGTAGTATTTAAGTAATTTTTGTAGCATGTTTGTTTTTTGCAAGTAAAAATAAATAAATGAAATGAAAATGAAATGAAACCTGCAAGTCAGGTAATGAACGACGAATGTGACCCTCACTCCACATACTGAGTACCTACATCATTGCCTAGTTACAGCCGTGGTGTATTAGGAATTTCTCTCAAACATGGGTTTTGTGACTCACTTTTATGGACAACAGATAGTATGTCAACACAAACAGATTTTCATACCTAGTGAAATTTTTCCTTTGTGTGGTAACACAACACATATATTTTCATAATAACAGGTTGATTTGTCTCAAAATCCTTGAAACAATGTATGAAGATCCAAATCTGTTTGAGAAAACTTAATTTATTATAGTACCCATATAATAATATTATTACCAAGGTAAATTTTCACAATACTCTTCAGGCATCACACAAGATGTATCTTGTGTGTGGGATATATTTATCTTAGAATATAGTCACAACATAATACCCAACAGTCACATAGATATAGTCCTTATCCCACACTAGGATTCCCTGTATCGAGGGTATCAAAAACGAAGAGAACCATGGTATGATAACATCCACACCCGGAACAAATAATGTTATGTTCAAACTTGTAATCATGTGCATAGCATGGTCTTGCTTTGCAATCACCATCACCTCCCATAGTTCCCATATTAACATAATGAATCGGCTATGCATCTCCTCTCAAATCATATTAGTGTAGATTACCGAAGTCACAGTCCCTGCATAACTCTGAAACTATTCATCACAGGATATCCAAGATAATTTTTAAATACTTCTTTCTTTTTTTTCATTATTGTATGTACAACTTGTACTTGCCAGTAGTGTAGTAAAAAAACTGGTCAAGTTCAAGTCGGACTCGCATGTTGAGATTTCCTTAAAAAGTAGGGGCTACCTTATTAATTAATTAGTTCTTTTAAATAAGATACTGTAAATTAATAACCACTAGTTGGACCAATTGAACTTATTAGTCCTCTAAGTTATTTTAGTATCTCCGAAATAATATTTTTTTACGTTTCCTGAGGGAAATAAAAGACAGGATTTCCGTTTAGGTTTTCCGGTAAACTAATATCCCGTATTATTTTATATTTTTCGGATTTTGGTTATACCTACTTGATTTTCTTTAATACCTTAAAATTATAGGAGGGGCTGGTCCCGTTCCCTCCCCACCCACAAAATCAGGTGGTCCATTTCTAATGCCGACCCAATCATGCTCTTAAGGCTGCCAAGATGAGTCACATAATATATTTATTTTATTTATTTATTGGCAACCTTTGGAACCCTTGTAATAGAACTGACAAGTTACTAACAACTAGATTTCATGACATCCCTCCATGCATTACTAACATTAATACACCTGCTTACTAATTAACGGTAGATTTTTCAGGAAATGGAAGCCCTGCCCATGAAGACTCCTGTGTCCGTACTTCAGGAACTGCTGGCCCGTCGGGGCACAGTGCCCAAGTATGAGCTGGTGCAGATTGAAGGAATGATCCACGAACCGACTTTCCGCTATCAAGTGACGGTCGCAGATCTTGTTGGTAAGTGTCATGCTTATTACAAGCTTTTAAGTTGCACAGCTATGCAGATCCTATATCCTGTTCATTGTGGCAACAAAGAAACATGCCTACTTATACAGACACGCAACAATACAATTAGCTAATCTTGTACTTGTGTCTTGTCTTTGCATGCTTTATCTAAGCAAAAGTATGAGCACACTGAACTTTTTACTACCTACCCATAATTTTACCATACTTAAGTTTATAAAAATATTGGATGGAGTATAAATTTTGCACACACATATTGTTGTTGTTGTTCCAATGACAATTAAATACAATGGCGACAATCTGATATGATGTAGACAGAAGGATAATGGTAGATGGTTATCAGTAGACTAGCACTGTTTGGGCTCATTTAGTGATTCTGAATACATGCTAATTCACCAAAACTTAATACTCAACTGTGATTATTGTTATGACAGCTATGGGCACGGGCCGTTCCAAGAAGGAGGCCAAGCACTCTGCTGCCAAAGCGCTGCTCGACAAACTAACAGGAGCTGTTCCTGCAGATCAGAACACAAACGGAACTGTGCCTGAGACGTAAGTATTAACTATAATTTGTCTGGCTGGTGCTCCACTCATGTTTGACCTAAATATTATTAAAAAAATAAAACAAATTGAATAATTTTTATGTTAATCATTTAAAATGTTAGTACCTAGTAGTAGAGCTTTTTTGTGAAAGAGTTAGTCCGGGGAAGTTCTACCACCATACCTATTTCTGCCGCAAAGCAGTAGTGCTCGCATTGTTGTGTTCCGGTTTGAAGAGTAAGTGTGCCGGTGAAATTACAGGCACACGAGACTTTTCATCGTTGTCTCAGGGTGGCGGGCGCAGTGCAATGCCACATAGGATGCGTCCTAGGTGTACGTGACCTATGAGGTAATGCACTGTTCATAGGCAGAGGGTACCACTTAACTTCAGGTGGGACATTTGCTTGATCCGCCATTCAAAAAAGTATTAAAAAAAAACTCATATTTAATTTACATAACCTTCCCCTGATAAAAATACCTTACACAACAGTGAAAACCACTTTCAAATCCGAGGATGCTCATATTGCCCAATCGCGTCGTGCGCACTTGGAACCAGCTACCAGACTCATTGATCAGTGCCCCCTCAGTGAATTCTTTCAAAAATAGACTTTACAAACATTTAAAGTGCACTGATAAGGACTAAGATATACACGCATCAGTTCCGAGAGCTGCCTGTGTATTATAAACAAATAAATAAAAAATAAAATCAATTGTACAACACAGAGTGAAACTTTGCATGTACAGTCTGAGATTTTAAAATGACAATTATAAGATATTCATAAAAAAAGCTTTTACTACTTTCACAGCTGTCTTCAAATCATAACTTCAAATCGAATGTTGGTGGTCATGTAAATAGTTGTAGGCCTTATTACAGGCATTTAGCCCACTTACGAGCCTTCACATTGAATAATTGCAAATTATTTGACTTTACTATTGCATCATTCAAACTTGCCGATAGTAGAATTAGAATTAGAAGATTAGAATAGAATATTATAATTTTTCAAGTTTGTCACTTGTCAATTTATGTTTCTAGCGGTACTCCCGTGGTCTCATCATTTGAAGACAAGCTGATGGGTAATCCGGTGGGATGGCTGCAAGAGCTTTGCATGTCTCGCTTCTGGCCTCCACCCTCCTACCATGCAGAGAATGAGGACAACATGAACAGGCGTAAGTATTTGAACATTACTGCTTATAGATCATCAGCTGACAGACATCCATACATACATACATACTTAGACACGCACCTTTTTCCCCGAACGGGTAGGCAGAGCCTCAAATTTATTCTACTCTTGGTCGCGGCTTAGTTCGCGTGATACCGGTTGCACCCAGTTTGTTTTAAGTATTTGTATTTATTAATTTTCACTAGAAACGGGATATTTACCATGATGATTTTTTTTATTTATGTACATAACCATGATAGTTTCAAAAGTTGTATTTATTAATCCAGGATAGATTTCTATATTTTCTATTAGCTTCTTCTATTAGCTTTTTAATAGAATATATTTTGAATCAAACAAATGTTACCTCTTTTAAGTAAGTGTTGATTCACCTGATCACATTTTTCCAGTTTTTTTACACATTTGCTCTGTTTTATTGTCCTTTTCATAATAAGAATAAGATTTATTTTATTTACAGCATCAACATAATCGGTAATATATAGACTATTACATTTATTAACAACTATTATTACTAGGTAGGTACTTTTAAAACAGACAATGGTAAAGCTGACTGCTTAAACTAAAGTTGTGTTATTGAAGGTCACAAGCATGTATCATGAGGGCCAAAAACTCCTTCAAAAACAAATTTGGTAAACAAATTTGAATGACACGGTGCACTGATAAGATATACACGCATCAGCACAAGCTGCTAGTGTATTAAACAATAATAATAGTAAGGACAACCAAGCTTTGCTGGAGAACAGAGTGGCGAGTCTAAGTTTAATAATAACCATTTGAAACAGACATTATGGTGTAGTGTAATACGGATTTTGTATGGCACTGATGAGTGGACACTGCGAACCTCAAATTCTATAGCAAAATTCGTGTTACAATACACTATACGTCTGTGTTGATTGCTTGTCAAAACTTAAGACTTAAGATTGAAGTAATCCACTTAGACATCGTTCATAGAATGCCATGGACACTGACTTCTTGCGACGACTGTTACAATGCCATTAATCCATCTACTGCTGCTTATTATGCTTTGAACTTGCTTTGTATGCTTCATGCAAGATCTTGCATACCTGCCAAGTTGAGATTACAATACAGTGCGTAAGCCGAGCCGATGATCTATCATCGGCTTACCTTCTGTCTCTAGACAGAAGGTGAGCAATTCCTTATGTTTCTTAAGTATGTTGTATGTCTCTATCATCAGGGTTGGTTTAATGTGATAATTATCTTTGATATATATCAAGGTAATTATCGACATAAATATAGGTTGATAATTATCTTTGATATGTAAGTAGCATGCACCTCGTTGGTTAACTTTCGTATTTTGGTTTGCAAGTTTTTAGTCACGATAGTAATATAATTGATTTGATTAAAACCTTGATTGTAAAATGTGTATAATTTATTTACTAAAAAAAGTTTGCTAGGCTTATATCTGTTTGATTATTATCGCGATAGTTATCAAGGGGCATATTTATCTTGTTAATTTCAAACCCTGTCTATCATATCAGGTCACACCCTTGTCTACGCTGTTCCAATGTTGATAGCCCTACTAATAGTGAATATGTTTGTTTGCAGGCCTGCCTCACGAGCGTCAGTTCACGCTGATCTGCACGCTGCTGAAGCGGCGCGAGGTGGGCACGGGCAAGTCTAAGAAGCTGGCCAAGCGGCAGGCCGCTTACAAGATGTGGCAGGCGCTGCAGGACAACCCACCGGAGTCGTTCCAGCCGGAGGCCGATGCTGAGGTATCTACAACTGTTTGAACTTTGAAGCATCATCATCCGACATATCTATCCCATTGAATGGAACTGGAACCGGCTTCCAGACTCAGTGATAAGTGCTTCATCATTGAAATCTTTTAAAAATAGTCTGGAAGAACGATTAAAGTGCACAATATACACGCATCAGCCGTGGGCAACTGTGGGTGTTGTAAAAGGTGACTAACGTATTACATCAGGAGTTGGGCCGCAGCATCCACCTGAGTATTTCGAAGCAATACTGCAAACACCATCTGCCTGTGAAGTGTGATGATTATAGCAAGGCATCAACCGGCTGATGATGATGATGATGATGACATCACCTTTAAGCAGCCTGTGTGTAAAAAATATATAATGAGGGGGATTTGCCATAATCACCACTTATTAAATAGTTTGTTTATTGCTGTGTGGTGTGTTGGTACTCAGGTGGACGATGCTGCTTTTCCCTTGGTCCCATAGTCTTAGGGTGCATTTTACAAGCTTTTATTTAACTTGCAATGTATGTATGTTTGGGTCAAATCTTGCAAGCTGAATTAGAACCACTTCTCAACATCCGATTGAGCTGAAATTTTGCATTCGTTGATAATGCAATATTATGATGACATCAAGCCGATCTGATGATGGAAACGCAAGGTGGAAAATGATACTCCTCGATGGATAATAGTAGACTGGCCGTGTTAAGGCTCATTTTGATCATCTCACGGGTCTGCTTAATAATTTCATCATCAGTCTGATGTACATTTATTAAAAGCTTGTTTTGTAGAATACATTTTCCAACAAAATACTTATCTAATCCAAACCCAGCATGGCATCATTTTGCTTGAAGTAACTGGGCACTATAGCCATATATCTCGCAGTGCCGACATCCGCCGGGGAGTAGAGTTTGCCGACTGGCGACTATTAACGGGGCGACCCCCCACTCGACAGGCCGTATTTCTTTGTCATTAATCATTTTGAAGTGTAAGAATTAACAAAAAATAATAATAAAGGTAATTTGTGATAATGCCGCGTTGACATGATCAACCTACACTTGACACTACTTAGAAGCACTCTGGGGGCTTAGTACGAGAATTTGATAGTATACGAAACTATATGAAGTTTTGTTTCCTTTAATACATTTACTGACAGCGTCCTTAGTTTTCTCCTCGTTTTCGCCAGTATGGAAGGTAACAAAACTATATGAAGTTTCGAATACTATCAAATTCTCGTACTAACCCCCCAGACATCCAAATGAGCTTTGATTTCTGTTGCCACAATCAAAGTAGCATCCAAGTTGTCATCAGAGCGCACTTTGATCGTGTCAACAATGCCATAGTTTTTGTACTTGACGCCATTATTTTGATTCCCCATCCTTCATCCAAGTGTACTTCAAAAAGTTATCTCCTAGACAACTTGATTAGGCGCTGACGTCCAAGTGAGCTTTGATTACGGTTGCCATGGCATATAATATAATATATATTTATATGTACTTACTACGTACAGAACGACCGCACTCCGCCCGCGCGCTTCCCCGCTTCCTACTCCGCAGATCTGTTGTCCTTCTATTAATTAATCTGTGGCTGAATGTTGGTTCCTCATACTAGCCGAGTTATATTTTGTTTAGGCCGCGCACAGTTTATATAAGAGAATGCATTTTAACAGGTTGTATGAAAAAGATGTAAATCATAAATCATAAAATCATAAATCATTTATTTGTTTAAATGAAGAAGTAGAAGTTGTATGTCTGGAGTGTGGCCATGGTCAAAGTAGCATCTAAGGACATAGTCATCACAGCGTACTTTGATTGTCTCTACGCTTTATTCTATTGTCTTTCACTAACATTCATGTTCAACAGCCTTATATGGCTTTTTGTCATTCCCTGACAGAACTTGGCCAGGTATTTTACTATCTTTCAGTCCAGGCTTGAATGAACAAAATTACAGTCGCGGCGTAAGTTGAGACGGAAGGCGTACCACGTAACTGGCGCAGTAGCATTTTACTAATGCGCGCTTTTACATTGGACGATAACGACACGACACGATATCGTCGACGATACCGTGTCGTGTCGTTACCGTCCAATGTGAAAGCGCCCAATAATTCATGCTGTGTCAGTTTCGTGGTCTGATGGTCGAGTCTTGAGTTATAAGCGCACGACCTCATCAATATATGTATTCTCATGATTCTTGTTGTGTTCTAGGGTGGACTAGCGGCTCGTTACGAAAGCTTGAAAGATAGTAAAATCTCTACTCTGACTACCAGTCACAGCCACAAGGTGTCGCAGTTTCACAAACATCTCAAGTCGGCTGTCGGCCCACACCTGGCCAAGTTGCAAGTATGAACCATTTCTATTTCTAAGCATGCATTCAATGATCTTGATGATTATGTGGTTTGGTCAACGACATAAGTTTAATAACATTTTGGGAGTTTAAAGTCATTTTATTTAAGAATAAAGCCAACATTGCCAACATTTCAGGGTATCAATAAAGGTGTATCTTCAAATCGAGCAATAAATATTTAAAACAAGCTGTTACAGAAATATTGGTGTTTTCAAAACTCAAATTGTTATTGGTTGTACCAACTCAAACCTTGTGTAAAGAATCAAATGCATGATATGTCTGCCATTTTAAAATTGTATCACTTTGTGAAGATTTTGTATAAATTTTATTATTCAACATTTATGTTGACCATGACTTCTGAGTTTTATTGTTTATTGGGGAAACAATGAAACTCATAAACCATGACAAAGAAAAGTATGTTCATCAGTGTTTCAAAAGTTGATTTCAGTAGCTTTATCTATTTTTAATTCATATTTGTAATGTAACGTTTTGTTGTGCAGTCTACTCCGCTGAACAACAAGGACTTCAACTTCGTCCAGTTCTTGCAAGAGATCGCCACCGAGCAGTCGTTTGAGGTGACCTACGTGGACATCGAGGAGCGCTCCATGACGGGGCTGTGCCAGTGCCTGGTGCAGCTGTCCACGCTGCCGGTGGCCGTGTGCCAGGGCGCCGGCATGACGAGCAAGGACGCTCAGTCCTCGGCCGCTCAGAATGCTCTCGAGTACCTCAAGATCATGACCAAGAAGTGAATAACTCACAATCTCGCGACATCAAGGCGACAAGACCAGTGCAATAATGCTTTTATAGCATATTCTATCGCAACTCGCATACAGGTCGTTATTGATGTCGCTAGGTCCTGAGCCAAAACTTATCTTTATCGCCACTACCCATTTGAAATGGCATTTTGCCTGTGTGCCAGCACTTCGGGCTATGCTTTATAACTGGCATATTTGCAGTATCTTACTTGTGATTTTCTTCGGTTATAAATGCGGGACTTCTGATTATTTACTTTATTTTATTACATAGTGTTCATTTCTTTGACAAAATGTATATCAGCAAGTGAAATTTCACTTGTACTATTACTGCCAATGTGCGAGCATAAACTGCATAGCCCGTAAACATAAAAGAAACAAAGTATGGAGTGGTCATATAAAATAATACAAGCTATACTTTGCATAGAATTAGTGTAATTTTCCCAGCGTGGAAATTACTGAATAAAATATTGAAAAAAAACAAAAAAAATATAAAATTATAAATGTGAAAAAAAAGTGTGGACTATATTTCCAGTTTAATATTCAGCATTACTTAGGCATGTTTTGAAATCATATAATAAGACGAAATTATATCTATTTTAACTAAACAAAATCAAGTGTAAGCTTTTAATGTAGGTCATACATATTCTTGTAATCATGGCATAGCCAATCATTGTATTTATTTTGAAGACAGGCATATTATATTGACTTGTTTAGTAAATTAAGTTAAGTGTTGTGTGTTAAGAAGTACTTACTCTAACATGCTGAGCATTAAACGGAAAAAATATTCTCAGCTAGTGTTGTCTTGTTGACGAACTGGCCGACCTTTGCTTTGTAACAAGCTCCAAGTCTTGGTCGACTCACTTGAACATGAATGAACTTCTTACAAAGTGCAAGGGTTGGGAACATGAGGATGTGATCGTAAGAGGCAGGATTGTAGATGGTTATTTATTTTTGTACCAGTGATATCTAGGTTTTCATTTGTATACAAGATATGAACTTTGCGGGGAAGCTGAGAACTATGAGGTGGGATGAATTTATCACTGGAATGGGTGGTTGCGAAGTTAGGATCCCTTGCCTGTGAAAATGGGCATTATTTTAATGCAAAGTATAGAGGTTGTAACGTTTTTACGAGTACAGTGTCGTCGTCGCTGCCTGCCCGAAGCCACGCAATGGCGAGGAACCTGCACGCACCCAGTTTCTTTTAAATTGAATGGTGTGAGTTCGACCTGCCCTTTTATAACATCGCACTGTTCAAGTTAGAAAAGACTACTCGAGTAAACGACTGGAGTTCTGTTCAACCAAGACCAACTAAATAATGATATGTCCATCGGACGTTCTTTTCAACTTTGATTTTGTGTTTAGTGAGTCTTGGTTTTACTTGTTCTTGTTATTCAAGAATAATATTAGTTAGTCGTAGTATATTGTCGCTAACATAAACATTTTATCTTCACCTCCATTTACTTAAATACTAATAAAATATTAATATATCAAATAAGAAGTACTAATCTTGATTTTTTTGCTATGCATTGTTTCTGCTCTAACTTCATGTAATGAATTAAATTGGTGTTGCTTATAAACATGTCTTTTTGTTGATTCAATGTCCCAACTGCAAAATGCGAGCGCTAAGGACCACGAGAAAACTGTCGTTTTAAGTACACAACATACATAAAACTGCATCAGTGGTGCGATCAGCTAAATATGTTGCAAACGATTTCTATTGTCCGCTTGATGCTAACAAAATAATATTTCTATCGATGTTTTCCGATCAGCTATCTTTTCTTGCTCCGATTTCTATGGACTTGTATCGATGTGTTACAATCTGAAGTTTGTACGTATTATGGATAACCCGACCACTTTACAAAGTACGATTATTCTATGAACCGTGTATCAACGTACTAACCATTTTTAATCAACTGTATAATACGACTCTTTTATGCTTTGTCTATGATAGAAACATATTTTTACTCTGTGCTGTGTGACTTGTGTGATGCGTAGTATCCTATTAGTCAATCCTTGTGAGAAAAGTTTGTTTACATTTTAACAAATATACGAATTATCAAATACTTAAGGTTTGGAAGGAAAGTAGATAACCACATTGAAGTGAAATGTATGTATACATATAGACCCAAGTTGACGTTTGACTCCAATTTAATATTTTTAACAAAATAGCGCAATACCGCTAAATAGTAGTAAAAGTGTTTTGTACGTACTGAATGTTTTTATTTGATTTGGAATGTAAATAAACCATGTTCAAACAATTAAAAAATCCACTTTTATGGCTTACCTTTTAGATTTCTATGGTTTGAAACAACCATTTACTTGTTTCTATTGCAATAGGTTGTGTTGCGATCAAATGCTGTCATTATTCATTGAAACAGCGGTACATAATCGCTACTTCATACTATCGATAGAAACACTACATGTCAAAAGGCTTTTTGTTGCAATCAAGCTTTGTTAGCAACAGGGTGAGTTGCATGATCGCTAAAACGTCATTTTCAATAGAAACAGCATTGAAACAGCGCAATGCTGATAGAAACAGGAGATAGCTAATCGCTCGGCAGTTTAGACATCGAGCAACGCAGGCCTCCGTACCGGAGTGCTCGATGAGTTTAGATGAATGACAGGGGGAGTCCAAAGTTAAAATTATTGACGAGTTTGAAGTTATTGACCATATTTGGGCCAAACGATTCAACTAGGTAGGTCAAACTTCGTGAAAGAGTTCAGCCGACGAATCCAACTCGGATGAGCAGAGTTCGGGCTTAGAGTATAGAGTATTCTAAGCGTTCGGACAACTACGCCGTATCTTCTCACGGATACCGCATTGCATCAAGACGAAAGACTTGACGGTGCGTGTTGCCAACTTGCCAGTGATGACTTAGGCACTAAGCGAATTATTGGCCGCATAGGAAGTTGCGCAGCGGGTTATGGAGAGTGCTATGCTCGGAGTTTCACTACATGTAGAATCCGGAATGAGTTGATCCGTAGAGGAACTAAGATCACCAACAGCTCTCAAAATTAGAAGGTTAAGTGGCAATGGGCAGGCCATATAGCTTACGGAACTAATAACCGTTGGGGGAAGAAAGGTTCTCTACTGGCGTCCACAAACCGGACGACGCATGAGGAATGCCCCCTATCGATAGACCAGACATTTTGGTTGCTGGAAAGCGGTGGATGGAGGCGGCTGAAGACCGTTCGTCGTAGCGTTCTAGACCTATGTCCAGCAGTGGAGTTTAGGCTGATTATGATGATGATGCATGCATGAATATACCTAGGTATAGCATTTTATGATTGAAGTCAACCTACGGGTAAGGGATCACAGTGAAATTTAAGGCAGTTACAATTATTGAATCCTGTCCGGGTAGACATTAAAACACGTCATCATCATCATCAGCCCACAGACTGCTGGACATAGGTCATGGTTGAAGTACTTCCCCGAACGAGCTCACTCACAACACAAGGAATTCTACATGTTCTCAAAATGTTAGGTAGGTAGGTACTTTGCTTTACGGTACATTTATTTGACGAGCTGCATCCGTGGGGAGGCAAGTAAATGGCCGTGTAAATCGCAAGAGATGAGCGGGTTCAAATCCCGCTGCGAGAACAATGTTTGCATGATCTGTTAGTCAGTATTTTGTTCAGGATCTGGGTGTTGTGTAGGTACCTACTTTAGTTACTAATAGGTCACGAGTAGTCACGAGTAAAGGTACTTTGTGGTCACGACCAAGGAACATCAAACTTCCATAAATCATTGGAAAACTAGGTGCCATCTGGCCGGAATGGTGAATATTGAAGGAATGTTTTTGTATGGGATTTTCCACCCTAGGTTTGAAATCTTATCTTTAACACAGCGATAGGATAAACCGTGCTCGGTTTATACATTGTTAAAATGTCCCGATGGAGTCTTGAATGAATAGGTGCCTTCTAGACCTTCGTGCTCCAGCGTCGGCCGCATCGTCACTTACGAACAGGTAAGATCGCAGAAAAACGACTCGAGGGCCCATGTTAAAAAAAAAAGTTTTTTTCGAGACTCCGCGTGGGTGGCGCCACTATCTTCGTGGATACATACATACATACATACATAGACACACGCCTAAAGGGTAGACAGAGCCTCAAATGGGCCTCTTTTCACTGTGGGTTGCACCACCGTGGAAAATAGACGTGACAAGTGGTGAGCTCATCGCCGCCATTGCTTCCCACGACTGACTCTGCTAACGCTTTCATCCATTAATAGGTACCTAACACATTCCTTAAATAAGCTAGCAGCCAGGACAAATCTTATACCAGCGACTCTTACAAACAAGTCCGGGTAATCCCTTACTTAGTCGGCTTTAACGACATCCACGGGAGGAGATGGAGGGGTCTATTCTTGGGCTGGACACACCACGGGCGCCTATTATTCCAGTTACCCGAACCACAAGTCACAACGTACCTATTGTAGGTACCTATATACGTAGGCGGCGCGCCGTCAGACTAACATGTGCCCGAACGACCGACGGTGCCTACGACACTTGCGGAATCAAGACTGTTCATGTGTGTGTTGTGTTATTTAAAATCTTTATTCCCTGGTGACTGATAAAACTACTGCATAAGTGAGATGTTGCTTATATAGGTACTTTAAATAAAACATTTATTTATGAAATAGCATGTTTTAATTCTCTAGGTTAATTACATTCAGAATTTCAACATATTTTTAGGATTGTATTTAAACTGTTTTAACTTGTTTAGTCTGGATAAAGTCTCATTTTTTGGTAAACTGTTATGAGGAGCATTTTGAGTAGTCGGCAATTTATTCTCTCGCTTTATTGTGAAGGAGTAAGGACTCGCACCAGGAGATGAATACATTTTGCAATTACCTTCGTCTTCAGACAAACTCCACCTTTCTATTTCCTTAGACGGTGTCAGTTCAACTTGGGAATAATCTTGAAAGATACTCCTGTTAGGAATTCCTTCACGAGATACATATTTATCCTCTTCCCACGCCGTAGGATCATAGCAATCCATAGAATTCGTGTCCGCGTTAATATAGTCTGATGTTGTATTAAAAAAATCACTGAATTCTGGTGGAGGAGGGATGATGTCATCAGGTTCATCGTTGTTATAACATTGCAGAAGCGTTTTAGGGTTGAACATCGTCGGGTCGATATTGGAAACTGTATCTTTTACTTCCAAATCCTCGATGGATTGATCATAATCTGGTATATCTTCATCTTCAATATTACAAGTATTTTGAAGCACATGTTCTTGTGTGTCTTCATTGTAATCTTGGTTGAACACTGGTTTTTTTGGCGTAGAAATCCCAATCTCGTAGTTTTTTATTTGCCTATTTTGTTCTAACAGATCGAGTTTGTTATTCGTTTGTAATAAGGTAAAACGTTCATTAACATTCACTGTTTTGGGTTTTGTCATCAATGCGCTAGGCAATGAGGTGTGGCTTAGTCGGCGAATGTCAGATTTCTTGAAAAGTATTTTTGGTTTGTAATTTTCCGCTGCATTCAAAGTTCTTTCACTAGCCTTACTTTGAACGAGTCTCTGGTTAGAAGAGTCTGGTAGGACTGCATTTCGTGAACTATTATTCCTGTAAGTAAATAATAAGCTGGATAAAGTTAACAATTGGCAAGGTTAAAACAATACTCAGAAGTGTGAAATGTAGGGCAACCACTTTCCGGAATTCATCATCCAGGTATCCGGAATTTATCAAAAACTAGTAAGCATAAGCACTAGTATAACACTCCCTGGACTTTTTTCCATACAAAACTTCAACACCCTGCTGTCCCCCTTCGGAAGTTCCTTTCTTAGTGCACTCCTAGACCATAAAATATTTAGCTATCCTCTAAATTTCAGTATCAGTCAGTAGGCGAAGACGTAGGTATATAAGTTTAATACATATAGGTAGGTGTAAGTACATTGATACCAGGCGAGCAGCAAGCTCCAAGAGTATTCCGGTTACCGGATACCGGATATCCGGAATACCGGAGTTTATACAAGCAGCATGCTGCAGGAGTAATTTTGTTTTGTTAGTCTTGCTTTCACGCAACATCGACTGCACCAATTTTTATGAAATTGGGTAGATTATCATTAAAAAGATAACTATTAAAAAGACCAGCATTTAAAAGAGAATAACGTGTGTGAAACCGCGTTCGAAAACTAGTTTTATTTTTTATTCTACTTGGAATGCGGATCAAGCAGATGGCCCATCTGATGTTTTTTTTTTTTTTTTTTAATTTATTAAAAGGACTTTGTCGCTGAGCGACAACATCGTCCCGTGAATGCAACATAAAATCAAACTACAAAAAACAAAAAACTAAAATTATTCTAACGCTAAATCAGCCAGTTTATACAATAATTTTGCTTCCTCTGACGAAGGACACGCTAAAAAACTATTGAGGAGGCCAATGTGTTCCAACCTGTTCCTACCAAAACACGATATTCTAAATGTTTCATTCCGAACACACTCCATCAAGATATGTTGAACATCCTCAATTACTCCGCATTCGTCACAATTCGGCGACGGGACTTTTTTCATCAAGAATGCAAACTTATTTGATGGAATGTGTCCGGAGCGTAATCTGAGAGCCGTTTTCAAACAATTTCTATTAAGTAGGATATTATCTATCCACGGATAGTTAGATATTTGCGGCTGGATGGTTCTGTACCAAATACCCTTCTCACGTGCTCTTTCGTCAAAGTACTCTTGCCATACCACTCTGCATTGATCTTTTACTAATTTTACGTGATCTGAGAAAAGAGGTAATACATTCAATGGAACCCCGTCTACGGATGCTTGTTTAGCTAGCAGATCTACGTCATCATTCTCTTTTAACTGAATATGAGATGGGATCCATTGAAGAATCACCCTTTTATGATATGACTGCAAACTTAAGATAGATTCTAGTATTTGATAGGCAATCGGTACACCTCTCAAATGAGAAGTACAACGAGCCAAATGTTGCAGTGAACTTTTGGAATCAGTCAAAATGACAAAACGGTCGAAATTAATTGAATCGATATATGATAGGGCTTCTGCTATGGCAATCAATTCAATATGCATAATAGAAATATCAGAATCTATCTTAAGCTTCATACTACATCCAAGATTAGGGTCCAAAAAGGCCGAACCTGCCCCATTATTATCCTTAGACCCGTCGGTGAAAATTTTATACCAACTACCATACTCTTGTTCAATAAAGTTTGTACATATATTTCTTAGATTGTGGCAGTTAAACGTACGCTTAGCCCGATCAATTAGCGGAATCGAGTCTGATATTATTTCCTTTATGTGAATGTTACTAACCCAAGTCTCTAATGAGAACATTTCAAGCTGATTACTACTGTGTATAGAGACTGAGTCTAAAGAATTTTGAATATTGATAAGCAAAGGGATTTTTTTATTAGACCAGTAACGAGAACGTCTTAGCGATGTTAATTCTAGTAATTTATTAATTGTGCCGTTATTAGAAAAAGATTTAGATTTCAACCAAAACTTTCCAGCGAGATATTTTCTGCGAAATTGAAGGGGTGGAAGACACAATTCATTTTCCGTCACGTGGATTGGAGTGCTTCTAATATAACCACCAATTACACGTAAGGCCTGATTTTGAATCCTATCCAACTTTAATAAATTAGTCTTGCAGCTATTATCATATAAGTAACTAGCGTAGTCTATTCTACTGCGGATAATAGTTATATACAGGCGTCTTAAATGTTTCTGATGAATACCCCACCCTGGCCCTGATAATACCTTCAGTAGATTTATGAATTTAGATACTTTTTGAATCGTCTCATTAATGTGCTTGCCCCATCTAAGTGAACCATCCAACCACAAACCAAGATATTTAACATGATTAACCAGAGGCAAAGTGTGATTGCTAATTCTAAAATCAACTAAACTTCTGAAAAAACCTTTCTTAAATATACACAATTTGCTTTTTGTTGGAGATATATTTAAGCCTAAACTACTTAACATATAATTGAGCTCTTGACAAGCTAGTTGAAGTTCTTCTATTGCAGAATTGACATTTGGTTTTGATATGTACAACACAAAATCGTCAGCATATTGAGAAATTTCTACATTTTGGATGTTTTTACAAATGTTAATCGTAGCCGTGTTAAAAAGAAGAGGGGACAAAGGGTCTCCCTGAGCCAGCCCACGACCAGTAGATCTAACAACATCACATCCATCAACTGCAACTTTTAACTGTCTACATTTTAAATAAGACCAGAGATATATACAAATTTTAGAACCCACACCTAATTGATCTAAAATTTTTAACAAACCACTCACATCAACATTATTATACGCGTTGTCTATGTCAATAAAACAGGCAGCAGTTAATAATTCTTTAGAAAAACCAATTTGAATTTGAGAGACTAAACGAGTAAGATTATCAAAACATGATCGAGCTTTACGGAAACCTACCATGTTATCGGAGAACATCAATTGTTTTTCAAAATACCACTCCAACCTTTTATTTAAAATCGAATGGAAAATTTTACACAGACATGATATCAAAGAAATTGGACGAAGTGCAGAATCTGAGTTTGACTCCCTGCCCGGTTTAGGTATGGGAATTATCTTCACCTGACGCCATTGTGTTGGCACAAAGCCGGAATATAGAAAAATATTATACAAATTGACTAAAGTATTTTTACCTATCAGCGGCATGTGCTTAATCATAGAAAATGATATTTCATCACTGCCTGGTGCAGTATCAGTTTTTTTAATTGAGTTTTCTAATTCCTGTATTGCTATTTCAGATTCTAATGTATTATTATTTGATTGAAATTGTGGTTGAGGGGGGAATGCGTAATCAGGTGTTAAAGAATTGAGTAATCTTTCTGCTTTATCTTTATCTACGCAGCGATAGGACGTATCCAAACGATGGCCTTTCACCCATCTCATTTTTCTCCACATGTTTGACGACGAAGTAGTTTCGTCTATGGAGGTACAAAAACCTTGCCATGATTTACATTTAGCTAATCTTATAAGTCTCTGCGCGTTACGTATCTTCTCTTGCAAAGTTTCTAAATTCATAGGAGATGGATTTCGCCTTAATTTGGCCAAAGCAAGACGGCGTTCAGCCACTGCTTTCGATAGCTCGGCGTTCCAATATGGTTTAGGCTTAAATTTATTACATAAATGTTGCGGTATTTTTTTATAGGGAATAAATTTATTGGCTGCTGTTTGTAAGGTGCATTCAAACATGTCATAAAATTCTTGAGGATCATTGGGAATATTACAATCAGTAAGTGATCTTTCTATGAATAAGGAGAAAGAATTCCAATCGCTATTTTTAAAGGTCCTTTTTTTAACTACTTCCCTATAAACGTCTATGTTAATCGATAGTTTAATAACAAGATGATCGCTTCCAAAAGATTCATTAGTAAGTTTCCAAGAAAATAATGTGGCCAAATCTGAAGAAACAAATGAAATATCAGGGGAAGATTGTTGCAACACGTCATTTACAAGACGTATTCTGGTCGGCTTACTATTATTCAAATAAATAAAATTGTGTTCCAGCATAGAATCATAGATTTGAAAACCTCTTTGGTCCGTTCTATGACCCCAATTAATGTGATGTGCATTAAAATCACCTAAAATTAGTGTTTTACTACTTGCAATAGAAAATACGTAATCCCAATCATTTTGTGTCGTATGTACTGGCGAAGTACAATATATAGACAGAATATTCTCAATATACCGGCAATTAAGGATTTTAACATGTAAAAGTTCAATACCTACATTAGGAGAGCGTGATAAACAAACGATACTTTTAACCGACCTATGCGTTAAAATAGCTACGCCACCGTACCCATCCGCCCGATCTAACCTGTAGGTATTATAACTATTTATATTAAAATAACTGTCAGGCTCGAGCCAGGTTTCGCTCAACACGGCTATGTAATGGTTTCTTGTGTGAGTAACGATTCAAGAGATAAGGCTTTTGGTCGTAAACTTTGACAGTTCCATTGTAATATATTAACATTAAAATTAATGACGTTGTTATCCATCATTAACGAAAATGTTAAGTAAGGAGCCAGCTGAAATACTGCTGACTACTTTGGATAGTATCCACTCTGTGCAAATCGTTACCACCTGTTGTATTTTAGTCTCTAAGGAATCCTTACTTACCACAATTTTGTATAGTCTAGTTAATAAACGAATGAAACTCAAGTCCTTTGTACCTGGAGGCACGGCAGCGCTCCCGCCAAGCCGAGCATTAGTTCTGCGTGAATTCTTAGGAGTCTCACTGTTATCATGCGTATAGTCTTCTGAGCATTCCGAGTCTTTATTACCATCGGTCTCCATCGGCAGCGCGGACGGAGATGGGGCCGGGGACGGGCCCGGGGTGGGGGGACCATGTTGTTTACGTAGTTTCCTCTGCTTACGGCTTTGCACTAATTTAAAGGAATTCTGTTCGGAGTTGGCAAACAATTGAGACATCAGTTTCTCCTGCCGAGCTGGTTGAATGGTCTCCTCCCATACGAGTTCAGGTTCACGATGCGTCGGTTCAGAATGTAGTACCGCAATGAGAGGTGGGCCCGGGGATATATGCCTATCAGGGATTGGAGAAGGCGGAACGTAGATGGTGAGAGCTTTCTTGTAAGTGCAGTTAAATTCTGACATCAGCTCTCTAATTCTCCTCTCCTTTTTAAATACTGGACATACCTTTTCAAGAGCCATATGACTTCCCGTACAATTAACGCACCGGAATGATGTTTTTTCACAGTTTTCATGGCTTTTAGTGCATTTAGGACATACTACCTTTTTCGAGGGGCACTGAAGTCTCGTATGACCAAACTTCCAACAACGCGAGCACTGGGTCACCGGGAAGACAAAGGGGTCCACTTTCACTTTCATGTCATAAATGAATACATACGCAGGAAGGGATGCTCCTTTAAAAGCAAGGCGAACAGCTTCACATTTCTCCCAGCCGACGGCAATATCTTCTTTGTATTTCCTCTTATTTAATCTCTTCGCTGAAACTATCTCAACATCGCATGACAGGTTCTTAATTATATCCTCCTCAGCAAGATCCAAATCTATGTTTTTTATTACCCCGTATGACAAACCTACTTCGGAGGTCTTCTGGCATCGCCATCCAAGGTCTAAAAATGCCTTACATTGAATAAATTGGTCAGCATCAGCCTCTTGGTCAAATGTTATCAATATTTTGTATTGATGTACATATTTTACGCGGCAAATTTCATTGATGTTATTATCCCTGAATAATCTGGCTAAAGCAAATTGCTTAGGCAAAGCAGAACTACACGTCACATATATTTGTATTTTTTCTTCAACTTCCTGATTAGACCTGCGTATTAATTTACGCCCCCGAGATACAGTATTCCATCCATCATCTGAAGAGCTTCCCTCGCGAGTTCTTGACCTTTTCCTATTCAATTCTTCTCTTTCCAAGCGTTCAATTTCACTGCAATCCATATTTTCCTGAACAACAACAGCAGTCGCATCCTAGTTGTTTACGTCGTCATTGTTCGCACTCAAATCGACTGACTGTCCTTCGGTATACGATTCATTATCCATTGTGCACGGAACTCGGCCTATGCAGGTCGAGCCCACGCCTAATGACAGATAGGTAACTTGTTATTGATTCGCGCGACGTGACCTATTCGCTCGAGGTGCAAATAACAACTGGCCCATCTGATGTTAAGCGGTACCCTCTGCCTATGAACAGTGCATTATCACAAAGATCACGTCACGATACCTAGGACGCACTCTATGCGGCATTGCACTGCGCCCGCCAACCTGTGACATAAAGATGAATAGTCACATGTGCCTGTAAATGTCACCGGCAAAAATACCCTTCAAACCGGAACACAGCAATGCGAGCACTACTGCTTTGCGGCAGAAATAGGTATGGTGGTAGTCACACTAAAAAAGGCACTACTGCTAAAAATGCTTACCCCATGTTTTTGATGAACTTCTGTAAAATACTTTGTACGCTGTCAGGTTTGTTTTCTTCTGGAGAATCTGCTATTTTGTATTCGCTGAATGTGTTTTTAACTCCTTCATTATCTTTGCCTACTTCTTTAAGCTCTATATTGTCTTCCGAAAATTCTACAATTGGAGAGCTTCTAAGAAGTTTTGTCGCTGTAGTGGAAGGTAATGGTAGAAGGCATTGGTTTTCGGGGCATTTTTGTGCCGCAGATAAATCATCAGAACTTGACAGTGCTTTCGGGTTGCCTGTTACATTAATATTTCCAACCCCAGAGCTATAACTTGCTACCTTTGCGTTTTCATTTTTACAATGTTCAATATTTGGAGCCTGAAAATGCATGAAAGGTAATGGTAGCAGGTATTGGTTTTCGGGGCATTTTTGTGCTACAGATAAATCATCAGAACTTGACAGTGCTTTCGGGTTGCCTGTTACATTAATATTTCCAACCCCAGAGCTATAACTTGCTACCCTTGCGTTTTCATTTTTACAATGTTCAATACTTGGAGCATGAAAATGCATGAAAGGTAATGGTAGCAGGTATTGGTTTTCGGGGCATATTTGTGGTGCAGTTAAATAATCAGAATTTGGCAGTTCTTTTGGATTGCCTGTTACATTAATATTTCCAAACCCAGAGCTATAACTTGCAACCATTGCGTTTACATTTTTACAATGATCAATATTTTGAGCACTTTCAAGTTTTTGTTTTTTGAAAGCTTCTGAATTTTTATTTTTGTCATCTACCTGTTCTTCTTTTCGCATAGTTTTATTTTCGTTAGAAACTATTTCGGTTACATCTAAATTGAGAATCAATTTTCTTGTAACACGCACTACGTGATCAGCGATTTCTTGTGTAGATACGTCCGTTTTGTTAGTTGAATATGAGTATCTGTTGATATATTGCGTTCGCTTATCTGCTCTGGGATAATTATAGTCATTACTTTCCTCAGCGAAAGCTGGTCGATTTCCAATGGCATATGTCGTGGAGTTATTGTAAGTTGGTATATCTTTGGTACTGGGTGATTTTATTTCAAGTCTTTGTGTTTCATCTGATTCTGGAGTATAGCTTGCCATTTTTGGCAAAAAGATCTCATCGTTGTTACAGTTTTGAAGATGTGCCTTGTTACTAAATTCAAAACTGTTAGAATTATTGAATAGCGTCAAATCTTTTAGTCTTTGGACAGTGCTTTTCCGTAGTTCTGTCGCTGGAAGTTCTTGTTTTTGTTGTAAATCCGGGACACGGGTAACCGTATTAGATAAAACAAAGGGTAATTTGAAGTTATAGTTGTGTTGGGTGGAAATCGGCTGGCTACTCGCAAAGCTGAATGTTGTAATATCTTTATTTTCTTTACCGCTATTTCTTGGTGGGTCTGTTTGTAAAAGACTCTGGATTTCCTCTGTTGTTGTCGGATCATGGTAATGAGTGTTTTGTAACTCCTTGTTTGTAGCTGAATTGTAGCTTTGTTGGGTGAAAACTAGATGATTATCAAAAGCAGAAGTCTGAGTTATTTCTCTAATATCTTTATTATTTTTCGGTGTTTCAATTTCAAGTCTCTGGTTTTCTTTTATATCTAAAATGCTTGGCAAAGTCGAAGGTTTATCGTTACTGTTTTGAATGGAAGGTGGCAGATTCTCAGTAGCTCCAAACTGGTGGTATTTGGATGGTGGAATATAAATACATTTGTTGTTTTTCGGTAGTTCTATGGCTGATAGGTTTTCTGTAACTTCTGGGACATGAATAATCGTTGTTGGTAAAGCAACCGGTAATTTATTGCTGTCATCGTTTCTTTGGGTGAAAGTTTGCGGCTCATCAAAATCATAACTCATAGTATTATTGGATGCTGTCACTTCATTGTTATTTTTCCCTAATTCTAACGATGGGAGTTCTTTGATATATTTTTTCCACATATCTATCATTGGGAATTCCTGTTTTTCTTTGACTTCTGGAACATGCCTTATTGGTCTTGGCACAGCAATAGGTAAAATATCTTTACAGTTAAGCTGTCTTGAAACAGATTGAATTCCAAAAGCAGTGGCCGCAAGATTACTAAATTCTATAATTTCTATATTTTCATTGTTTCGTGGTTTGATTTCTACTTGTCTCGGTGGTTGGATTTCATGGCCTTGTTTTCCTTTTATTTTTGTGCTGCTTGGTATAACAATAGAGCACTTATTATCCACTGCAGTTGCTATATTCATGTTATCACTATCAAGATCTTTTATATTTGTTCCAATCAGGGGAACTAACGGGCTTACATCTTTTCCTAAAACTGGTTCTAGTTTCTTCAATTCTCGTTCGTCATTGGTGTTGTAGACACAAATATTTTCAGTGTTTTTGGATTCATTTATCAAATTTATTGGCTTTTCAGGTTCAATATTTTTATTTGAGGTAATATTGTCTTCCACATTGTTATAATCTGTGATAATTCGTCTTTCTTTCTTTTCCTCAGCATTTCCTGTATCAGTGTCATCTCTGATATCTCTGTTTAATAGTTTTATTGCTGGCAGTTCATTTTCTTCATAATTTTCGTCTACGTCGGTGGTTGGTTTTTCTTTATCTGAATCTGTGTTATCTTCCAGCATAATTTCATTAATTGTAGCATTATAATCATCTTTGTTTCTAGACGAACCTTGTACAATGAAGGTTCCTTTGGTTGAGATTGGTTCGTCCTGTATAATACCGGGTAGGATTATATCTGGAACCTTAATGTTGGTCTTTGCCTTGTGTAAATATTTATCTATGTGACCTCTTATGGTATCAGAAAAGCTATTTTGTTCATGTGCTTTGGTTTCTTCGTCGTCACTCAAGTCTACATTCTTTTCCAGCAGGTCTATGAAGCTAAAATTAGTCTTTTTAGGAACATTTTTACTCACTGGTTTATATCTTTTTTTGTTGATGCTCTCAAGGTAACTAGTATTTCTGTTTGGAACACATTTCGTATTAACAGGCCTAGACATAGCGGCTTTCTGTATGATACACTCGTTTTCATTACTGCTGTACAATTTCGTTTTATTTGAAAGCTCAGGCTTGCTATTCACTTTCGATATTTCACTTTCAATTTCATTCAGAATATTGTTTATTTGGTCTTCGTCCAAAAATTCGTCATTTAAATCATTATCATTTATCTCGTATGTATTTGGTTCCGCAAAGAAGGCACTTTTTACTGGCGGCTCTTCATTTCTGTGGTAATTTGGTTCTACGGGTACATTAGCAGTGTGAACAATACTTGGCGTATCTGGTTGTTTCAAGTGAGTGAGCTCTCGTAATATATGCTCCGACATAACTGTTGATTTTTCCAAATCTTCCTTCAGTACCTTCGATGTCTTTCCAAACGACTCTTTTAGATTTTTGAAGTTATCAATAAAAGCGCTTTCTCGTTTCTTCTTTTCTTTGGATTGTGATATTTCATTGTCCGTATTATTTCTTTTCCGTTCTCGGAATGTGTTTGTTATTGTTGTCTGTTTTTGAACAGTCTTTTTGGTGAGTTCTTCATTGTATTGTGATTGCGTAGGTTTTATCTGGGGTTCCACATCTTTGAACACGTATTCACAGTAAGCGTCGAGGCCAGCTAAAACAATGCAATTTTAATAGCAAAATAACTTATTGCATTAATAAATCAAGATTGTGAAAATTGGGATTGGATTGGGGAAGATTAGGAATCTGAGGGAGGATTGGTGGGCGAGTTTAGTAGATGATGATGATGTACCAAAGGTTGAGCTGACACAGTGAGCGTAGATTTTGTGTTCAAACCCGTGCTTTCTCGTTATTTGGTATGTAATACTTCCGTCATAGACACCGATCAGGTCTTTGTCCCTGAAAGAGAAAGCACATGGGTAAGAAATAATCTAGATTTTATTCCTGGTAATACATGTTTTTCGGATAGATATCCAATGATAGTTAATGACAATGCGAAATTAGAGAAAGCCTACCTTATTTTTTATTTTTTTATTTTACCTCTTTGTCTATGTGATTAGTATGTATACCCGTACCAAAATACAACAAAATACAGCTTTCTAGTACTAGAGTCTCTGAGCTAAGCCGCGGACAGACAGACAGACGGACGGACATGGCGAAACTATAAGGGTTACTTATGTCTTGATGACTACGGAATCCAAAAAAATAGTGTATTCGAATTTCAAAGATATGTTTTTAAAAATTTATTTTTTATTTGTTTCTAAATACCTACAATACGAACTAAATTATGTTCGACCACAGACCATATACCAAGATAGACACAGCAAACACGTAAATTTGTATGAAACAACAAAATAAAACGGCACGCTTGTATGAAACCAAGCGTGCCGTTTTATTTTGTTCCTACTATGCTATGAAATATCCCCATTCGCACGGCTAGCTGATTTTGTAGAAGAATTTGTACAGTTAACTAGGGCGCAATTAGGCTTTTCCTATTTACATTCGACGTGTTATCGCGAAGAAGGCCGAGAGCGAACTGATTAAGGCTTGCTAATAGGTGCATTGCACCTATTTCGGTCGGGCAAAGTGACACGCAAAGTAGGTGCACTTGCGTTATCTAGTGTAATAATAGGTCTGTGTGTACGACAGTTACTAGAAAATATTTGATTCTTGCAAAACATCGCATTTGAAAAAAAACCCTTGTTGAAATGTTTATTTATTTTATTTTTAAAATTTTAGGGAAACTAACAGCTATGCACAATTTTTGGTATTTATATATAAAATAACATGTTTAAACATGTTAAAAAGCAGAAGGCTAATTATAAGTTTCTACAATTAAACTACTAAATAGATAAACTAGAACTAAAAATCAGTAGGCGACAAAAGAAAAATAAACCATAAAGATATTAAACAATAATAATACTTACATAGTAGCAGCTTTAGGATCTAAAGACCACTTACGTGAAAGAAGTGAGAAGCAGTAGTATGTTTTCAGAGTCGCCGATTATAACATAGCTCTTGTGCTTCGTCCCCGCAGTCAAGTTGTCCAGGTTCCCCGAGAGATTGTGATGGTTCAGTAACACCAGTTCCGTGGATACTACCTTCTCGTCGACGGGCGTCATCGTGAGCTGGTATTTCGGCAGCAGGTTTATTTGTTTGCGGAGAATGTTGCCTGCTGGTGGGCCTTTGTTCATTATCTAAAACCCATTGAAGTCATTAGGAGTGGCTAATGTGGTGATAGGTAGAGTCTGTTCAGAAAGAGAGCCACCGTGGCCAAATTGTGAACTAACGTTTTCTTTGGTTTACTAAACTATTTCTGTAGTTTATGATTTAAACTTTCGGAATTTAGAAACATAAACTAAAGAAACATAAACAGTTGTAAAAGGATCAAACGGAACAGAAGCATTTTGTTTTGTTTAGTACTGCCCGCTAAACAAAAAAAGAAAATAAGCACAGCTGCGCCCTCAAATAAAACGACGGGTCTATTTGTGAACACACTCTACCTTTCCCGCAGAGACTACTTCCAACTTTACCATTTACACTAGCCTTTTCATTCATTCATTCAACAGGAAAAATAGATCAACTTGGTACCTACATATAGGTACTCTTTTCAGCTGTGGTACGTCAGCCTAAGAATATATATCTCCGTCTCTTCTCGTGGATGTCATACAATCTGACTAAGGGATAACACCAGGAGATGGGCAGCAGTATCCACCTGAGTACTCAACATGACACTGCGATCTCCAATCCGCCTGCCAAGCGTGGTTATTATGGAGAATCCCCCCTTTGCATTCTACGGAGGAGGCTTCAGCAGTGGACATCAAAAAATTATAAATAAATAAATAATAAATTATGCTGGATAGATCACACACCGCTATATAGCCCAAGCTAGCCCAGGGCTGGGCAAAATACATGCTTTGCTTTAATTTAAATACAAATAAAAAAATACTGTATCGCAAGTAATTAAAATACGAAATACAAAATATCTTTAAGAAAGGTATTTTAAACATGAAATACAAAATATAGTATTTTAGCTATTTTTAATTCAAATACAAAATAAGTAATTTAGACCAATTTGACGTACATTTTGATGCGTTTTGTTGGCCTATTTTGTCATACAGTCATAGCGTACAGTATACATAACAGGTGCATTGCTGCCATCTTTAACAGCTGCTTTACCATCATTACACTCTCGCCTCGCACTCACACTCACGATCGCTAAATGAAGGTTAAATGTATTTTGTTAAAATGTATTTTGAAGTCTCAAGTATTTCAAATACTAATTATAAAATACCTCGGCGTCAGGTATTGGAAATATGAATTACAAATTAGGTACATTTTAAAGAAGTTATTGAAATACAAATACCAAATACGTATTTGTATTTCAATTACGTATTTTAATTACAAGTAATTCAAATACTGCCCAACCCTGTCTAGCCCCAAGCTAAGAGAGCTTGTATTAGATAACATAATGATGATAACATACCCTTTCCAAGTCTCGAGGATGGCTTTCCTCCAGCAACATGAAGTTGACTTTCCCCGCCGTAGCTAGCAGCGTACTGAATGCAGGCCCGATTCCCTTCAGCTGTTTGCTAACATACGGGGAGTTTTCCCATAGATTGGCCGCCACGCACTTGGCCAGGATGATGGTGTTCAGTATGGCAGAGTAGTACTGCGGTTGTTGGGACACAAGGGCTGGGCGGGTCACGTATGCGACTAGACCTGTTAGATATAAATAAATAAATAATGCTGGACAATTCAAACAACATTATCTAGCCCCAAGCTAAGCAGAGCTTGTGTTATGGGTACTAGATAACTGATATACTTAATATATGAAAAAAAATATCACCCTCGAGACCTATTTAGTAAAAAAATATTATTAAAATCGTTTCACAATTGGCGAAAATATCTCGTAATATACACACAATAACGAAGCACGAAATCTGTCTTCCAAATACGCAATTTGAACGCAGGAAATTATTTATAGCCAGACATTTTCATGACAATTCCAAAAGTCCAAGCACGGATAGGATACCTACGTCGTTTAATGACGGAGTTCCAGTGCCTACCAGTTTCATCATCAGACCAGTTCGATGGTACCAACTTCATCAGAAACATATTAAAATCTGCTTCAACATATAGTCTCTTTAACTATCCTAGCCGAGATATCTTATCGCCAACCGTTAAATACTTATCATTGGGGAGTTCCAGTGGCCATCAGTGGTATTCTTCATCAGATCCACTTCACCAAATGATACTTTCTGAATGCACATGCTTGACTTGTTGCTGAAAATACCAACATCGCTATATGTATGCCCATAATATTTGAGGAGTTCCCTCAATTCCTCATGGATCCCGTCATCAGAACTAGATTTCAATAAAAATGGGACAAATAATGCTATAATAATAATGCTGGACAGTTCACACAACATTATCTAGCCCCCAAGCTAAGCAGAGCTTGTGTTATGGGTACTAGATATATATACTTAATACAATACATTATATAGATAGATATTTTTTATTATACATAGAAAATACCCAGAACAACCTGAACATATATCTGCAGATCGCACAGATATTTGTTCCGAGGCGGGAATCGAACCCGCAACCTCCTGCGTCGTAAGCGAACCGTCGCCCGCCGCGCCACAGAGGTCGTCGTTGTAGATATCAAGTACCTGAGTGAAGAGAATCGAGGCGGTATCTACTAACCTATGGCACTATTTTTACCCAATTCAGAAATGGAGGAGGTTCTTAGGCTTCTCTTAAACGTTTTTTTAGCAAAATTTACACTGTTTATGGCAACAACAAATCATATTTCATAGAGCTCAAAATACGATTTCCAAAAAAATCGGGAAAAAAAATATTGTACTAACCTCTACAATGCGCTTATAATGTACTATATATATATATATATATCTATTTAATAAGAGTAGGTACCAAATAATATTATTATTTATTTTTATATAAGAGGGCATAGTAGATTTATATTTGTTTAATTTTTATTTTATATTTTATGTTTTATATATTATACTATTTTTCGTGATTTTCGTTCACTTTTCGTTGCGCGTTGATTCTGTCACTTACCTGAATTTTACTGAGTTAGATAGTGACGTAATTTGGCTGTTGTCTGCCTTAATTAAGATGTTTTTTTCTATTTTTCTGAATGTTTGTTGTTACCTCATATCTCCGTCATTTATGAACCATTTTTTTTTTTTGTTATTTGGTATGATATTCTTCCAGATTGGCCCAATTTTCATCAAAATCTGGTTCTGATGATGGGATACTTGAAGAATTCAGAGAACTCCTCAAATATAATAGGCATACATTATTTATAGCGATTTTGGTATTTTCAGCAACAAGTCAAGCATTTGCATTCAGCAAGTAGGTACCTATCATTTGCATTCAGCAAGTAGGTACCTATCATTTGCATTCAGCAAGTAGGTACCTATCATTTGCATTCAGCAAGTAGGTACCTATCATTTGCATTCAGCAAGTAGGTACCTATCATTTGCATTCAGCAAGTAGGTACCTATCATTTGCATTCAGCAAGTAGGTACCTATCATTTGCATTCAGCAAGTAGGTACCTATCATTTGCATTCAGCAAGTAGGTACCTATCATTTGCATTCAGCAAGTAGGTACCTATCATTTGCATTCAGCAAGTAGGTACCTATCATTTGCATTCAGCAAGTAGGTACCTATCATTTGGTGAAATGGAACTGATGAAGAAAACCACTAATGGCCACCGGAACTACTTAATGATAAGTATTAAACGAGATATGACGCGGCAAATATAAATAAATGGCTGTGATGAAAATAGTAGTAGTAGTAGTAGAGCTTTTTTGTGAAAGAGTTCGTACGGGGAAGTACTACCACCATACCTATTTCTGCCGCAAAGCAGTAGTGCTCGCATTGCTGTGTTCCGGTTTGAAGGGTAAGGGTGCCGGTGAAATTACAGGCACATGAGACTTTTCATCTTTATGTCTCAGGGTGGCGGGCGCAGTGCAATTCCACATAGGGTGCGTCGTAGGTGGGCGTGACCTATGAGGTAATGCACTGTTCATAGGCAGAGGTTACCGCTTAAAATCAGGTGGGCCATCTGCTTGTTCCGTCATTCAAGAAGTACATATTAAAAAAAGAAACATCGAACTGATCTGATGATGAAACTGGTAGGAACTGGAACTCCGTCATTAAACAATGTAGGTATCTTAGCCGTGCTTGGGTTTTTGGAATTGTAATGAGACGCGCTCTGCTATAAATGACTTTCATGATAATATCCCGCATCCAATTGTGCTACTTGAGTCTTATGTTATGTGGCCATGATTGTCAGAAGTCATTTCGTAGCCTCCTTATTGAGTGTATGTACCTACGCGATTATTAGGTAAAAGTTTTCAGCTCGAAAAAAATGTGCTATTGTGCGCAAGCGTTGTATCGGCCTTCCGGGCCCGATGCACATACGGTAAAGACGGCATTGTTTGTCAATTAAATTTGAAGAATAAATGTTAAAAAAAAAGTTAGAGTATTAATCCCATTTATTGCAAGCTTTGAAGTCGGTTTCGTTTGTAAAAAATAATTAATCGGTCCAAACAAAAAACGCTACGTTAGAAACGGTAACCATCTTGTCACCTTCGACTAACATAAAAGTCGAAGGCTGTCACCATAATATTGTATTGTCGTATTTTAATTTACAGAAATAATAATACAACTAATACGAGTATGTATGTACAAAATTAAAAAAAATACATATGAAACAGTTGAATAGTATGAACAGTTGTGCTACCCGAAGAGCGACTAACGATCTAAACGTAAGTAATTAATTAATAGTATGTAAGTAATTAATATCCCGCGTTCAAGTTACGCTACCCTTGATTGTCTGAAGACAGATTTCGTGCTTCGTTCTTATGTGTTAGTTACGCGATATCTTCACTGATTGTGAACCGAATTTAATAATTCTCTTTTTGTTGATTTAGGTTGCTCCCATTACAATTTGAAGAAAATATTCTAAAAAACATAGGAAAGTACGGAGATGAATCCAGTTTATAGTAACTTTGAAGTCGGTTTTATTTGCAAAAAAAATATTTTCTGTAGTTAGTCCGTATTTTTTTCTGCTTAGTAAAACTTACATTTGCAAACTCTATCTGCGATCCTCATAATCTTCATAGCTTCTTGGTTGAGGGCTGGATCAGGAATGGGAAGGCAGCCGAGGACAGCTTGGATCATGCTACGTTGGAGAAAGGACTGGCTTAGTGTCGCAGAAGGATAATTATCACTTTCACTTGGCACTTTCAGTTTTCCCTAGAAATCTCGACTATGTTGCACAAAATAAAATAAAACATCCTGTGGACGTCCACTGTTGGGCATAGGACATAGCCCCTCCTCCCCCCCATATAATGCCATGACACGACAGGTGTTGAGCCGCCTCCCTCCACCGACTGCTACGTTTATAATGTGTTTGGTCTATAGAAACCATCCTCTTCGCTTCTGCGACGTTTGTGGTCGCCTCGATGATTATCAGTTGGTCTGGCAGTGTTTGGGCTCATTGTGATCAGCTCACGAGTCACGGTTCCGATTACTAAATTTAAGAAAAGCGTGTTATATATAACAAAAAAATAATTAGGAGTACTTTTTTCTGAAAGAGTTCGTCCGGGGAACCTACCTCCAGACCTATTTCTGCCGCAAAGCAGTAGTGCTAGCATTGCTGTGTTCTGGTTTGAAGGGTATGTGGGTGCCGGTGAAATTGAAGGCACATGAGACTTTTCATCTTTATGTCTCAGGGTGGCCACATAGGGTGCGTCCTAGGTGGACGTGACCTATGAGGTACTGCGTTGATAAAGGCAGAGCTTACCGCTTAACATCAGGTGGGCCATATGCATGTCCAGACATAAAAGTAGAAAAAAAAAAAACGCCTGAATGTGGTCCCATCTTGTTACTCGATGAGGTAAGGTTGAGTACGGTCTGCGCTCGTACTAACACAGGTAATCCATACACAGGTTTCCATAACACAGGTAATCCTAGGTTTGGGTACCAATCAATGCTGTCAAACTATGAATTACCTACTATAAGATAATTTTAATAATGTTTGTATCCTGATTTTTGCAATATTTGTTGATTTAAATAAATAAAAAAAACCTTTTTCAATACTGACCAGTTAAGTTTCATCTGCCTAGTGGTGATCTTGCCCTTCATCGGGAACCGGATAGTGGCGGCCGCATTGTTCCGGTTTAACGTATTGAGGCATCGTCTCTCGTCCATGCGCAGATACATGTCACACAGCTCATGGCACTCGCACACCATCCAGAGGAGACGCTCCAGAGACTCTGATCCGTTGATCTGTGAAGGTTTTTATGCTATTGCCGCAAATACTGGTCTAGTGCTTAACTGAGTCACTCTCTGAAGTATGGGAGCGGTACGGGAGGGGTGTTTTCGTCTATCAAATTATCAGATGATATTCATTTCGACGTAACGAAAACACCTGTCCCGTACCTCTCCCATACCTCAGGGACTGACTCAGTTAAGTGCTAGACCTGCAGTACTAAATGCCAACTCTCGTTGCAGATCTAGTCTGTTGGAACACAAATAGAGAAAGTACAGACAGAACACGGCGTACGAAACCAATGAAGCCAAAAACTACTCTCACAAACACAGAAAATACACGTGCAGACTCGCTCAACTATGCTCATCACTCCTTAGACTGTGTCGGTGTGTTAGTGTAGGGTGTATGTGCTCCAGCCCACTGGGAAGGGGTCTCCTTCCTAAGGTTACAGAGGGGACCAACGCTGTCTGGACAGCGGAAGAGTGCGACAGCGTCCCCGTTGTCCCGACTAAAGGCGACCGGATGAACACATTGGTGGTTTTTAGCCGGTACGAGTCCGACATAACCCTCCTATTAAGGCAGCGTGGGGTAGTGGGTGCGGTCGGGAAATGGGAGCTATGGTCATTGAACGGCATGTAGGCATATTTATGGGATTGTAAACACTCAGCCGCTTCCGCCAACCTTCGAGAAACTTCGCCTGACCGGTACGAGCCCGTTAGTGCCTGCGTTCAGTCACGAGGGACAGATGTGTGTTTTTCGCTCCACGCTTATAAAAAACTGCGGATTGCCAGCGCCAAGGAAAGCATGAAGTTTTATTCTTATTTTATTATGTTTATATTAATTACATCTGTAGATTAATCCGTGGCAGACGGGTATCAATGACGGATTTACCCACTTAAAAAAAAGCCCGTGTTTGTGTGTTATCTGTGTAACACGCACACACGCATAGAAAACAAGCTTCAGTTTGATAAAGCTCCGTCTATTTTCTCTATTTGTCTGAGGTTTGGGACGAGAATAGACGTGGCGAAAAATTAAACTATTTTCATTTCTCCTCTCGATGGACCTGAAGTCGACGGATGGAGGCGGCTCAAAATTTCTTCACAGAATCATATGAGAGGTCTATTTCCAACAGTGGACTTCTGTAGGCTGATGATGTTTACAACCCAACACAGCTATCACAATCCAACACAGATATTTACCTACATTTTATGTAGCCAGGTTTTGTAGTCTTATGCATGTACCTAGTACCCATACCTATATGCATAACCATACCATGTGGTGTGTCCGGCCTAAGAAAAGACCCTCTGTTTCCTCCTGTGGATGTCGTAAAAGCCTACTCAACACGAGTTCTGCGATCAACAATCCGCCTGGTGATTATAAAAAATGCTATCATTGTATTTTATGGGGGAGGCCTCGTCCAGTAGTGAACGTATAAAGTCTGATGATGATGATGCCCATAAACTCAACACTTGGATTTTCTTACGTTTTCCAAGAACCTTCTTCAACATAAATATCGATCTATTATCCTAAGCTATTTTTGATCAAAAAATAAAATTAAAAAACATGTAACTAGCAACGATGTGTACCACGTACATTCTCACGTTTGACCATCATCGCCTGACTTGCATGCATTGACAGTAATGTACTATACCTTCATGATGTGTTTCATTGTTTCCAAGTCCAAGTAGTAGATGGACATGAGTCGGCCCGCCTCCGTGGACTCGATGCAGCATGCTTCGTCCATTGTTATGAGGCCGGAAGATGCTAGGCTGTTCATTGCTTTCACACATAGTTCTACAAATTATAAACAAGAACATTGTTTTTAAATTGTTCTGACGACCTCTGAGGCGCGGCGGGCGAAGGTTGGCCTGCGACGCAGGAGGTTGCGGGTTTGATTCCCTCCTCGGAACAAATATTTGTGCAATCGCAGATATTTTTGTTCAGGGTGTTCAGGATATTCTCTATGTATAATTAAAAAAAAACTACCTATGTAATGTATTGTCTTAAGTATATCCGTTATCTAGTACCCATAACACAAGCTCTGCTTAGCTTGGGGCTAGATAATGTTGTGTGAACTGTCCAGCATTATTTATTTATTTATTTAAATGTATAAATACACCCCCCCACATTATCTGTCTCACTAAGAATTTTTGACCCCTTCTTTGAACACACCCACACGTTTTTAGTAATATTAGAGCTTTTTTGTGAAAGAGTTCGTGCGGGGAAGTTCTACCACCATACCTATTTCTGCCGCAAAGCAGTAGTGCTCGCATTGCTGTGTTCCGGTTTGAAGGGTATGGGTGCCGCTGAAATTACAGGCACATGAGACTTTTCATCTTTATGTCTCAGGGTGGTTGGGCGCAGTGCAATGCCACATAGGGTGCGTCGTAGGTGCACGATGAAAAAAATACCGAACTAATGTGCGGAATTCAAATGTGAATATAGACTTGATGAAACCTGATGAGACTGTTTGGCAACCCTACTTGATTCAGTGACGATAGTTTTAAAACCATGTCACGATAGTTAAAGAGTTCAAAATTGACTGCCAATTGCACAGTTACTCTCAGAAGGTAATTTTAGAATTAGTCCCTTCTCCCATTACGATACGCACAGGCGATTCAAGTATCCTGAAGGTATCCTGCAAGTCTCGGAGACTAGTCGCCGCCAAGTATGTCACATACATTTGAATGCAGGCTTGTGTGCGGCGACTAGTCTCCGAGACTTGTAGGATATCGCCTGTGCGTATCGTAATGGGAGAAGGGACTTAGCGTTCTTCATGCTATCGAGTAGGTACGAGAAGCAATGTAATTTGTTAACAGGTTTGTAATGCGCATAAAAAGCTCACATAAATATGTCGCCGCGCGGCTATAATTGTATACCCAAAAACCTTTTAAGAATGTGCTTACATCTAAATCAAGCTCGATTCCAAAAAGGCACGATAAATCCTTTAATCGGCTGTTGTATAGATGCCAAATCTGTATCTAAATTGCACTAAAAATAATTTGTAAGCTACCGACGCGACGCAGAGTTTTGATAAGCTGGCTTTAAATTCCTTTTTGAATATTTATTTTACGTGTAATTTAACCACGAACAAAGGTGAGTGTGATAGCTTTGAGAATTAGTAAGTTGAAGTGGTAATGCGCAGGTTCGCTCGCAGTTTTAGTAGTAGTAGATCTTTTTTGGAATGAGTTCGTACGGGGAAGTACTACTTGACGACCTCTGTGGCGCGGCTGGCGATGGCTCGCCTGCGACGCAGGAGGTTGCGGGTTCGATTCCCGCCTCGGAACAAATATTTGTGCGATCTGCAGATATTTGTTCAGGGTGTTCTGGGTATTTTCTATGTATAATAAAAAATATCTATATATTTAATGTTTTGTATTAAATATATCAGTTATCTAGTACCCATAACACAAGCTCTGGCTTAGCTTGGGGCTAGATAATGTTGAGTGAACTTGTCCAGCATTATTTATTTATTTACTTCTTTTGCAAAACAATAGATAGATAGAAAGATTAACTCTTTTTTGTACACCAAAAAAAAAAAACACAATAGGATTAACTGAATCAAATTACAGTACAATGAGCGGCCTGATCGCTGAAAGCGATTTATTCCAGGCAACCATTCAATAGTGCTCGAATTGCTGTGTTCCGGTTTGAAGGGTATGGGTGCTGGTGAAATTACAGGCATATGAGAATTTTCATCTTTATGTCTCAGGGGTGGCGGGCGCGTCCTAGGTGAACGTTAAAATGCATTGTTAAAGACAGCGGATAGATCCGAAATTCAAGAAGTAAAAAAAAAAGTTAGTTTAGAAAAAAAGACCTGACAACCACAGGAGAAGAAAGGTTCTCGAGTGGCGACCACGAAGCGGACGTCACAGCGTAGGAAGTGGTGCACTGTCAAGGTAGCAGGAAGTGGATGGAGGCGGCTCAAGATCGTCATAGATTTTAAGACTGCGCTCCCACCAGGCAGAAATCTTCATACAAAAAAAACGCCACGAGCCGCTCGAAAAAGCGGTTTTTATCCGTGGGTGAACCTTCCGTTTTATTATATTGATTTTATTTATCAAATGTTTGACTTTCTAATCTGTACCATATTGACAAACAATCGAATCTAGCCAAAAGTTAGAGGTAACTTTGTGATTTTGTTTTATCGAGATTTTTTTCGTCGTGTTTCTGTCTAAGTGATCCCTCGGTAATACTCGGTATTATAATGTAGTATCCATGCATATTTTTAATTTGAATATTGTACTTGATTTAGGCAGTTAAAAATCTAATCTAAGATTGGTAATTTTGCGTTATACCCCACCTTAATCGGGAGTCCTATGTATTTATTTTGTACTAGCTTGCGACTTCGTCCTCGCAAAGTCCACATTGTGGTCGGCCTACGATAAAAAAAAACCGCTAATCGATGTACGATAGCCGTTTGGTACACGGGTACCTTAGGTTAAACAATCATTTTGAGCGATATTATAGTTTTTAAAATATTTAAAAACAAAACCAAGTTTTTTTTTAAAATATTGAGCTTTAATCCTGAAAAAAAAACATTTCTCAAAAAAAAAACTCTTAGAAAATGTATAAAAACGCTTTTTTTGAGTTTTCTCAAAATAATAATGTTTGATTGCATATACTTTGGGCTTCGACCAAAGTAAATAGTTACTTTGGGTAAACTATTTCTGACAAGAAATAATAGAGTCGATTGAGCCCAACTTATTTTTTTAAACTGTTCTCTGATGACTTATAAATGCTGTTTTAGTTTCTTCAAAATTTACCTAATGATTCCTAAGAACAAACCTCTGTAACTACAACAGAAAAGGTACTTGCCCTCGGAGTCCCATTATTTTGCCACAATCTGTATATTGATAACACACGGTAAAACCTCATAAGACTTGTAAGGTGCTTCAAAATTCGAGCTGATAAATAAATAAATAAATAATGCTGGACAGTTCACTCAACATTATCTAGCCCCAAGCTAAGCAGAGTTTATGTTATTGGTACTAGTTAACTGATATACTTAATACAATACATTCCATAGTTTTTTTATTATGCAAAGAAAATACCCAGGACACCGCGAACAAAAGTTCAGGTAAGTAATTAAGTACCTAAGTGTATTGTATGTGTACGTACATTACATAGATAGATATTTTTTATTATACATAGAAAATACCCAGAAAACCCTGAACGAATATCTGCAGATCGTACAAATATTTGTTCCGAGGCGGGAATCGAACCCGCAACCTCCTGCGTCGCAGGCGAACCTTCCCCCGCCGCGCCACAGAGGTCGCCAAAACTTTAATCGTTTGTGATAACCTTAGTAGAGGACGCAACCGGCTGATACTGATGATGACATAAAGCTAACCTACAGACTATAATACTTAGATACGCATGTCTCGAAGACATTCGCCTGCATGCCAGGTAGGCTTACCTACAACCTTTAAACTTCGAAGGATGTTTATAAAGACACTCGTAAGCGGGTAGATAGGTACCTAGGTAGGTACTCCACTACACACACTATTATATATTCTGTGATACAGGGGTCATCAAGGCAATTACACAATATCTAAATGGGGAGATGAATAAACATAATTGCCATTCCAATACTAGCGTTCTTCACAATTTAGCACGAACATACGTAGGTACTATCTTAAACGTAAGGGCATACATTGTTGGCTGCCTTAAGTTAAAAACGCTGGGTTGATTACAAAGGAGGCTAGACAAAATATTAAGTGACTGTTGATAAAGCTGCCAACGTTTTTTTTTTTTTTTGACATCTTTCCTAGACTCTTTCCTCCATTTTCGGAAAGAGATGTCGTCTACTTTTATTTTATTTCATTTCCTTGTGTTTTTTGTGTAATTTTGGTGGCATTTTAACCAATGTAGCTCGTCTGCACAAGTGTAGTAAAAAGAAATGGAAGTGTATTGTGTGACTTTTCAAATTGGTGAAAATTATCTACTAAAGTTTTCGTAAAACGGCCACCGTTTTACTAAAACATGACTTGACTGTGACTTTGACGACTTGGAAGGATTGTAACGTTGCAAATTATATAGAAAATACAACAGTTATACTTGAAAATGGTAAATGCACACGCCGTGTGACGTAAATTACTCGTATAAAGAAAAAAAATCATCTTTCCTCTCGCTTTCCTGCAATCTGAGGGAGTGATTTCGCGAAAAGGGACGGAAGTGTGTAACAGGAAGCGCGCATTTTTCCGAGAGGTTGGTACTTTTAGCAATGTTGCTTATTACCAAGGAAGCCACCCGGCCTAGCACTTAGCTCTAAAAAGAGCCATTGATTGTGACTGTTTGTATAGAGAACCAGAGTGGCGCAAGATTGGTTGGTGGAGATTTACTGTAGTTTAAATCTTCTTGTTTGTAAGGCACGCCTCACCATCTTTCTGCACGTCCAGGATGACTGGCAGATAATGCTGTTAGCATTAAAAACACCTAGCACTATTGTTTTGTGTGAAAGTTTTAAATCTGTATATACATATATACTTTAAACAAAGTCGTGTTAGTTACACCACTTATAATAAATCAAGAACGGGTGAACCGATTTGGCTGAAAATTGGTGGGGAGGTAGCTTAGAACCAGGAGATTGACATACAGGGAGGGAGTAGGGGGGGGGGGGGGGGGGGGGGGGGGGGTACCAGGGGCTACCCGTGCGAAACCGGGGCGAGTCGCTAGTAAATAAATAAAATAAGATTCAAGTGCACCCTGCGAAAGTTTATAAGTTATCGCTTTCGCTTGTAAGTTGGTGCGTCAAGGACTGAGGAGATCGCATGTGTCGACAATACGGCGTTTGAAGAGCAACCATCAATCTTGTTCCGGAACCGGCCTGTGTGAGCTCTTGGAAATGCTACTTGTAATTAAATTGCTAAAAATAAATATCATGACAAATAATTAAAAGGCCTTTAAAACAAAGGTGCAAAAATGCGCGACTGAAAAGGAGGAAAAAATACGGACGAACTGAGAACCTTTCTTTGAAGTTGGTAAAAAATATAAAAAAAAAACATTTGTTTTACTATAATTGATGTAAAAGAGTATTTAACAGAACTAACAGAATGTACAAATCTTTTTGGGGTTGCCCATTTATTGGGCGCTTTCACATTAGACGATAACGACCCGACGAACGATTCCGTGACTATATCGTCGACGACACCTGGGGCGAAACGATGCACCACACCAGTAAATACAGCAAACAAAGTGCGGCGCACAGACAGAGATATAGATGTGGTGTGTGCTGTGGCACGTCACTCCACCGCTACACTCTTTCACCACGCACTGTGTCGTTGCCGATATTATTGACAGTGTGAAAGCGTCACTACAGCTTGTTCACCGTAAGATGGCACCTGTAAATACTCCATGGCAGGTGCCAACTTACGGTGAACGGTCCGGCTCGTTCACCGTAAGATGGCACCTGTAAATACTCCATGGCAGGTGCCAACTTACGGTCAACAGTCTGTATCTGTAGTAACGGTGCGGGGTGAAGGAGAATAGCGGGCGGGAGACGCGCCGCATCACACCCATCTATGTCTGTGCGCCGCACTTTTTTGATGTATTTACTGGTGTGGCGCATCGTTTCGCCCCTGGTGTTGTCGATGATATCGTCACAAAATCGTGTCGTGTCTCGTTATCGTCTAATGTGGAAACGCCCATTCCATTGCAGAGAGAGCGTGGCCAGACTAGTGTCCTGTCCGTCACCCTTTGGGTAACGAAGTAATAAGTTAGTGGATCCACATGTGGATCGAAGAAGCGGAAAGTGTATCCATGGATCATGATTGGATATGGAGCTTGATTGTTTATTGTTAAAACTATTTACAAAATGGCAATTACCCAGTTTTATTACAAAAAGTAAATTTGAATACAATTAAAAGTTAAATGTATATACTCGTATGTATGAAAAAATACAAACATAACACCCATTTGAATACTATTAGTATAACAATTTATTTTTTGTTATAAAACTGGGTAATTGGCATTTTGATAGTTTTTACTTAAAATAAAACACTGTAGTGATACAAATATATATATTCTATCACCGACATTGGTTCCTCAAAGTTTGTATGGCTTTATACATCTCCATTTCGGAACAATTTGTACGATCTGTAGATGTTTGTTCAGGGTGTTTTGGATATTTTCTATGTATAATCAAAAATATCTATCTATGTAATGTATTGTATTAAGTATATCAGTTATCTAGTACCCATAACACAAGCTCTGCTTAGCTTGGGGCTAGATAATGTTGTGTGAACTGTCCAGCATTATTTATTTATTTATTTACCTGAGCTATCAACCGCCGTAAGTCCTAGAGATCTGAAATTTTGAGGGTACATTCATTTTGTGGTCTAAGGGTGCAAATTTCCGAAATTTGCCCCTGAGGATGTCGCGGACCAAGTCACGGGCGTTCCAATACTGTGAAATACGCGTTAGCTGATTTAATTGAACTTGATTTACTTCCTATACGCGCTTTTAACAAACATTTAAAATAATTAAGGTTTTATTACTATAAATAAATATAGCTGGACAGTTCACACAACATTATCCAGCCCCAAGCTAAGCAGAGCTTGTGTTATGGGTACTAGATAACTGATATACTTAATACAATTACATGGATAGATATTTTTGATTATACATAGAAAATACCCAGAACACCCTGAACAAATATCTGCAGATCGCATAAATATTTGTTCCGAGGCCGGAATCGAACCCGCAACCTCCTGCGTCGCAGGCGAACCTTCGACCGCCGCGCCACAGAGGTCGTGTATAATCATAATGTCAAAGTTACGATGTTTGTTACTCAATCACGCCGAAATGTAGTAGTAGTAGAGCTTTTTTGAGAAAGAGTTCGTCCGGGGAAGTACTACCACCACACCTATTTCTGCCGCAAAGCAGTAGTGCTCGCATTGCTGTGTTCCGGTTTGAAGGGTAAGGGTGCCGGTGAAATTACAGGCACATGAGACTTTTCATCTTTATGTCTCAGGGTGGCGGGCGCAGTGCAATGCCAGATAGGGCGCGTCCTAGGTGGTCGTGACCTATGAGGTAATGCACTGTTCATAGGCAGAGGTTACCGCTTAACATCAGGTGGGCCATTTGCTTGTTCCGTCATTCTAGTAGTATAAAAAAAAAAAAAAAAAAAAAATGGCTGAACCTATTTCGATAAAATTTGTCACACAGGCAGGTTATGACCTGGATTGAGCTGCTTCTTATCCCGGTAAAACGCGAGCAAAGCAGTGGTCGGACACTAGTAACTAATATAATTGTACATATATTGTTTTCTGACAGTTTTTAAACGTGTTTATAAAGGACAGAAAAATCTTTTTGTAAATTACCTTCAATTTTCTTCGAGATCTGGTGATTTGGAGCACTTTGTGGCAAACCAAGATATCTGCAAACAAAATACACTTTTTTACACAAGCTCAAAGCCACGTAAAGGGCTATAGAGAGAGCTATGCTTGGAGTCTCTACGTGAAATAATCTGAAAGGAGGAAAACATAAGAACCAAAATCACCAACATAGCCCTCATAAAGTGGCAGTAGACAGGCCATATAGCTAGCAGACTTGGTATACGTTGGGGAAGAAAGGTCCTCAAGTGGCCACCACAAACCAGACGACTCATAAGAGGAACCCCCCCTTTCGGTGGACCAAATACATTACAGAGTTAGTAGTAGAGTTTTTTTGTGACAGAGTTCGTCCGGGGAAGTACTACCACCATAACTATTTCTGCCGCAAAGCAGTAGTGTTTGCATTACTGTGTTCCGGTTTGAAGGGTATGTGGGTGCTGGTGAAATTACAGGCACATGACACTTTCTATCTTTATGTCTCAGGGTGACGGGCGCAGTGCAATGCCACTTAGGGTGCGTCCTAGGTGGACGTGACCTATGAGGTACTGCACTGATCATAGGCAGGGGTTACCGTTTAACATCAGGTGGGCCATCTGCTTGTTCAGTCATTCAAGTAGTACAAAAAAAAATGGACTTCTTTAAGCTGATGGTGAGGTACTTACCTTTTGGGGTCCTTCGCTGCTCGCACAAAGAGGAACGTAGAGCGTAGCCACTGCACGCACTGCGCGACGTCGCTGACTGTGCCGAGGGCGGTTTCACTGTTCAGGTTCTCTGGCACGCGTTTGTGCAGGTAGCTCTGCAGCGGTTCACTGCCGCCTACTAGGGCCTGGTAGCGAGGCTGGAAATCATCAACTCATAAACTTTAGAAACACACGTTAATCACACCAATACCACCGTCCTTTATCGTTCTCGTCAATTCCAGTCCATCCTAAGGTTATAGAATTAAATTTAAAACTATCGTGGTTGGGAATCATATTAAAAGATAAACGGCTAATTACCACTTCGTCACTTTGCTGACGTTTAGAGACTTAGTTCAGAAGCCTAAGGTTATAGAATTGAAACTATCGTGGTTGGGAATCATATTAAAAAATAAACGGCTAATTACCACTATTATTCGTCACTTTGCTGACGTTTCAAGACTGAGTTCAGAAGCCTCTTCATCATGAGCACCACCCGCGACCGCGTTCGACGGTGGACCAGCGAATACTCCCCCAGCCTAAGGTTGTCTGGAAGAGATCTCTCTCAGCGATAAGACCGCCCATTGTACTTCCATATTTTTTATCCTGTGTTAATTTGAATGTGGTGTGCAATAAAGTATTATCTATCTATTTACCACAGTAACTAGCAATTTACCAATACGGCATGGTAAAATAATTTTCAATTTATAATAATTACTGCAAGAAAGAGTTAGCTGAGTCAGTCGTGGGAAGCAATGGCGGCGATGAGCTCACCACTTACCACGTCTATATTCCACGATGGTGCAACCCACTGTGAAACAAGGCCCATTGAGGCTATGCCTATCCGTTCGTGGAAAGAGGCTTGTGTCTATGTATGTATGTATGTATGCATAATAATATACTTCAACAGGTATGCTACTTCGCGATCCAATAGTCACGTGGTTAAACACCAGCCTACGTCATCAACAGCCCATCTCTCATCTCTTTCATCTCAGAGTAAAATACTTCGAGTTTTTTTTTTGTCTGGCGCCAAAGTAATTAAATTTAAAATCTAATTCCCCGACCCCCTGATATTATTGAGGAGATTGTGGCGCGTTGGGAGAGTAGCCGGCTGAGATGCGAAAGGTTGCGGGTTCGATTCCCGCTGCAGATGTGTCACACACAAAGTCGAGCTTATACCATTCTAAAATATCATAGAAGAGACCGTCATGCTCGAAGTAACATACCATAAAACATGCATTCAAACCTTTTTCCTACTAAATGTTTTATAATACGCTATAATGAAGCCTACGTGACCATAGAGAAAAAAAACTACGTTTGCGTGACATTAGCATTGATTGACTTTTGTTCTGACGTTCTGACATATTTTATATTCTGTGATTAAAAACTACAATATATACCGCAAAAACTACAATATATTTATATACCGACAGTTTTATAAATTCAGTTTATTTTACAATTTGTTTTAATAAATCAACATGGTGAGTAAAGAGGCAAAGCAGGCCCAGAAGGAAAAGAAGAAGCTAGAAAAGCTCAAAGCGGAAATTGCGGCGAGAGCAAGGTTAAAACGTATGGAGCTGCAAAGAGAGGTGGCTGCTCAGGCTTTGAAGAAAGGAGAGCTGGACAAATCTTGGAGACAAATGATGCTCAAGATCAATGAACCAGTGTTCCATCAAGACATTGAAGTTATGTGGCACGTCTTCGAAAGGGTATACGACAAGAAAGACCAACTCATCACCTACACCATGCAACTGACAGACGTGGCTGATGACCAATTCCAACGCACGATATCCAGCTTCTGCAATACTATAGATACCACTATAAACAAGTTTCTAGCCGATTTAGATGCAATTTCTGAAGACAACAATAAGAGAACTGCAGATCTTCTCAAGAGAGGTGAAGACGATGCTGCCCGTATTATAACTGAACACAATGCAGCGGAAACACACTTGCAACTGCTTCTCTACCACGCACACACTACCTCTGATACTCTTGCGTGGACCACTCGAGGGGAAAACTTGGTTAAGGCGGATGAAGAAATGAGCAAATATGCAAACGACCGCGAAAATCTACGATCATTCCTTGAAAATAATTATAACGCTATGTGGGATTCCTATAAAGCTGTTTTGAAAGCTTATGTAGTGAACACCGCTGAGAATCAGAAAGAAGTGCGGAAATTACGAGTGAAGGAGAATCTAATGGCTGATATCATCGCATCACAAGGAAAGAAGATTGCCAATAGCGGTGGGCTGCTCAAACGTCTTCGTTCCGAGTTGGCGGCTTACGAATCTGGCACAAAGCAAGCCGTTTTCAGGGATCGTCGGAACAGGCACAGAGACGCTTGCTACCGACTGAAAAAGTCACTGTATGGTGGTGTAGATACTGACGTGAAACGGTTAGCCACTTTGGTAAAATCTTCGGATGACACAGTAGAATATCTGGAAGCTGCTTACAAGAAAGGCGAAAAGATACTACGAATGGCTGCACTATGTAGGAAGTTCGAAACACAGCGTGAAAAAGTACTACCATACGGTTCGTTCATACCTCAATCGCCAACTCAAGCTAAAACTAGTGTTAGGCAACAGCCTGATGATTCATTAGTCGTGAACGCGATATCGACAACCTGCGGTCTGACGAGGCTTTGGCAGCGCATATCAAAAGCTGAATTGACAAAAAGAGCTTTATCGCGTGAAAAAATGTTACTTGAACAGGAAAATGCAGCTCTAGTGCGAAAAATAAAAATGTACGGTGAGAAAAAAGTAAACCCTGACACGTTCAAATGTATTTGCGGCTCACCCGATAGGAAGACTACTCTTACACAACCAGTAGCAGTTGAAGGAGTTTTTGAAATTAGTAAATTGAAATTATAATATAGTGAAATTAGTAATTGCGAAGGAAAAATAAATTCGCAGTTCATGCAAAAGTATTTTCATTCATCACGACGCTCATAATTTAAGTCTTCCTTCAATGTTATTACGACATAAATGAGTCCTGTATGCATTTGGTTTAGGTAGTCTTGTGGACGCGTAGACTAGCGCGCGATGCACGCGAATTTCACAATGACACGAGACATAAGATACTCGCGAGGCGCAAACGATGCCACTTTGACCTTACATCGCTGATTGTGGTCCATGATAAAAGCCAAAAGCAACTTATGACATCATTATATATAGGTAAGGAACTTTACTGCTGTATTGAAGGGGATTTGACAAATGAGGTATGTGGTAATAAATGGTTTATTGAGTGCTAAATTTCAAACGCTATGAAGTATGAATATTAGAATAGGTTATATGGTTTTCAACATGAAACCAATTCTTCCTCACAAACAACGCATTTTCCTGCAGTGTTTCTTGTTTTCTTGTTTTAATGACTTCTGAGGAATAATTTCGCCTGTCAAGTATATAATTATAATAAAATTCGTCAAGTAAGTAATCAAGATTCTCCGTCAAGTCATAACCCAGTTTAAGGTTCTAACAATCTGCCATTTTTGAAAAAAACGTCGTAATTTTTATTTGATTACATTTTAATGTATTTTTTCAACCGTCTAATCGTGTAATTTCATGTAACTTAGATAAATAACACATGTGTGGTGTAGTTAAATATAAGTAGGTAAGTGTATTGCGTGTATTTTTTCCTCCAAAAACTTGGTTTTCTGCCACCATTTAAACCGGGTTATAACTTGACGGAGACTCTTGAAGACTTGGAATAATTTTATTAGGTACAATTATATCAATTGACATTGGTAAAATTGTTTGGTGTATTCCTCAGAAGCCATTATAAGAAGAGAAGAAGACCCAGTTTAAATGGTGGCAGAAAAACCAAGTTTTTGTAGGACAAAATCCATCAATACGAAAAGACATGCAATACACTTATATTTAACTATACTTGTGCTCTTTATCTAAGTTACACCGGTTAAAATGCCACAAAAATTACATGAAATAACTCGAAAAAATACATTAAAATGTAATTAAATAAAAATTTCGACGTTTCTTTAAAAAATTGCAGTTTGACAGATCTTTGCTTGTTCTGCTGCTTAACACTGTTCTGCAGATATTTGTTCAGAGTGTTCTGGGTATTTTCTATGTATAATAAAAAAAAACTATCTTTGTTATATATTGTATTAAGTATATCACATAACACAAGCTCTGCTTAGCTTGGGGCTAGATAATGTTGTGTAAACTGTCCAGCATTATTTATTTATTTATTTTATTTATACTGAACGGTCGGTTCTATTGACTTGTGCCACTCTACGTAACTTATCCATAAATTTAAGTTCATTAAGTATTAAATTCTTGATTTTGTGCAACATATTATGGGTGCCGGCTCCATATGATATTGCTACAATGACCTTGCTCTTCGTATTATTCGTGTGACGCTCAATGTAGGTGAAGACTGAATAAAACACATGACAGTCTATTGTGATATTAATCGCTCTCACACGTAAACTGACGAAGGATTCGGACTGATTCCCGCAATCAACATTCTTGGCTTTAATAACCGCATAAAGCAGTTGTTTTTAATAACATTTGACTAAACAAAAGCCAATTATCTGCAAATGTGCTCACAGCGCTTAAGCAAAAACTGATGGAATGTACAAATAATTATCATCTGAATATGAATTATGTATTTGATGGCTACTTATAAATCAATTAATCCCACTGCATAAGTATCAATGTAACGATGTTTGGATGTTTGTTACTCAATCAAACCAAAACGACTGTACCTATTTTGGTGAAAAATAGTACACATATAGATTATGACTTAGCCAAACAGCATTCGCTTCGAAGGGATTCCATGTCTACATTCGTAATACAATATATTAGACAAAGTGACATTTCCATAGCTTACGTCAATCTCATACATTGTTGGATATTCTACTAGCGTCATCGCTATTAAAATGTTACTTTGTCTAAGGCCTCTGGACAGAGCTATAGGCTACTTTTTATGCTGGTGAAACGTGACCGAAACCGCGGGCGGACACTAGTAAGAAATGTAATTCTCGTACTTACTGGGTACCTGCTGATATTTACAGTATCAATGACAACAGTCTGGGAAACAAGCGTGACCCAGGTGACCATATGATGGACCAAGGATCATCTTTTCTAGCCAGATGTCAAGAAAACGAATGCCTAATAGAAATTATAGAATTAAAACTACCGTGGTTGGGAATATTAAATAAATAAATAACGGCTTATTACCACTGTATTTCGTCGCTTTGCTGACGTTTCGAAACGAATTCAGAAGCCTCTTCAGCAAAGCGACGAAATACAGTGGTAAGAAGCCGTTATTTATTTATTTAAGATGCCTAATAGAAGTACATTTCTGAAGACTTCATTGATTACGAAATTTTTAGGGTTCCGTACTCAAAGAGTGCCAACGGAACCCACTACCGCTGCCCGTCCGTCCGTCACAGTGCGATGGTACGGAAACCTACGTGTCCGACTCGCACTTGGCTGGGTTTATTGAAGTTATTTAACATCTGATAACAATCTTGGAAGTGTATCATGATGGCAGTAAGTATTCCTAAAAACCAATAATGTAAAATGTAGTGTAAGCAGCGAATAAATTAAAGGCAAACTAACTTTACGTACGTCGTTCGAAATGGGAGCCCAATGACTGGTTTTTTTATTGTGTAAAAACTAAGAAATTATTTGATTTTGTTTTTTTATCTGTAGGTATTTATCGCTCATAAGCTACTAGCATATCCAATTTCAGCATTTTGGGATTACTGGAAGTATCTGAGAGGTTTTTTACTTTTATTATTTTGCTTATGTATTAACTACCAAAGTCTAATATAACACTAAAATACTTTAGAAATGTCCAAACAAAGCCCTTTCGTATAACACCCCACTTGACCTGATTGGCTTACTTTTTTATGGGCCTCAAAAAAGCGATGGTAGCCTAACGGTTCAATAGTGCAACTCAGAATCCAACGATACCGGGTTCGATCCTAGGCTCCGCACCAATGACTTTTCTAAGTTATGTGCGGATTTCCATCGCTCTGTGCTTCGGAGGGCACGTTAAGCTGTCGGTCCCGGCTGTTATTGATTAATAGCAGTCGATAAGCCATGTCAGAGGCCCTCGGGCGGCTTGACAAACTCCGACACCAGAGGCCAGCACTACCTCATACGAAACGAACGAAACGATGGGCCTCAATATCTCAACAACCCCTGACCGATTTAGATAGATAGATATATAAGAAAGAAAACACTTTATTGCACAACATTTCACAACATAATATAAAAAAAATACAGATATAACTAAAACTAACTATGTCGTACAATGGGCGCATATAATGTGTAACATCTGACATCTCACCTCCTTGGTAATAAGCAACATGGCTGATAGTACCAACCTCTCAGAAAAATGCGCGCTCCCGCACACTACCGTCCCTTTTCACGAAACCACTTCCACAGTTTGCAGGAAGGCGGGATGAAAGATGTTAAACATCAAAAAGAAACATTTTCCGTATTAAACGTGATTTAGGCAAAGATAGAGTCGGTCGCGCGGGACTTATCTAGAGCGTGACAAAGATCACAAAAGCATAGATATTCACTTCCTTGTCATGAGAAGAGGATGACAGATAATCTCTTTCACTAACCGATGCATCAAGGATAGTACAAGGGTTGCCCTACATGACATAATGAACTATATTGTTGGCAATATTGTACGACTCATACCATCTCATACAGTACTATGATTCTAGAGTTATTAAAGGCATCACGACGCGCCTTACAAAGCTGGCTGAAGATTTGACGAAACGATTCAAGCATTTCCTTATTCGATGCAAGAGATTCCCACGACGATGCTCAACTAAATTTGAAATTTAAATCACACATAATTTTTATGATAATTAATTATGTTAGCTTCTTCCGATAACAATAACGGTTCACGGTCAGAATATAATGTTTTAATTGGATAAACGAACGCATCAAATGTTATGAAATAATTACTACAATGCCAACAAATGAGTAGCGTTACGAAAATATGTTTGGCATATTCGAACACGCGACAGAATTGTGCTTATTGATGGTCGGGTACAATAGGCGTGTCTTCATCGCATTCGTCGGGCAGCAATGTAAAATACAATATAGGTAATTGTGGTGTTTAGTCATGGCTATCGTATGGGTTTTGAATGTAGAGACATCGGTCACGATGCGATAGGGCGACATTACGGCATCTCGCGAGGGTCTCGGGGTGCGTATAAAGTAAAGGACGAGCTGGGGCGCGCTACAGTCCTCTCTTACACGTTATACGACATACATCATTGTCTTACTACAGTTGTTCAGTGCTGTGTCGTGAGATTTGTGTTTTGTATCCTCTGAAAGGTGAGTTGGATAATAATTGATAAATTATGTTTTTACTTTTATTTTAAGTAAAAAAATGAAATAAAGGAAATTGTACAACTATAGGTACATATATGTTAAATTAAGTGATCATACATATAACAAGAGTTAGAGCTCATTTATTACAGTTTATGTTTCAATTTTAAATAATAAATAAATAAAATAAATAATGCTGGACTGTTCACACAATATTATCAAGCCCCAAGTTATGCAGAGCTTGTGTTATGGGTACTATATAACTGATATACTTAATACATTACATTACATAGGTAGATATTTTTTATTATACATAGAAAATACCCAGAACACCTTGTACAAATATCTGCAGGTCGTACAAGTATTTATTCCGAGGCGGGAATCGAACCCGCAACCTTATGCGTCGTAGGCGAACCTTCACCCGCCGCGGCACAGATGCTGCTGCCCATCCTCTGGTGTAACCCCTTAGTCGACTTTTACGACATCCACAGGAGGAGACAGAGGGGTCTATTCTTAGGCCGGACACACCACGGCACACTAAAACCTATTACCACCTATGAATAAAATATTATACCCAATAGCATAAATAAATCTTAAAAATAACTATACAGCAAAATTAATCACGCAACCATGCGAGTGAGTTTCGATAATTTCATTGTCATAGAATCAAAAACGTGGGAATAGCTTACAAAAAAACTGGTTGGCTTAATGGGTGCCAATAGCAGCAACGCAATATTGGAAATGTATGTTACTGTGTCGTTACATTCCATAAATTCACCCACAGATATATACCAGAATATGTAACTCTCCCACGATTCAAATGCGTACTTCAGTCATGAAAAACAGGCGCAATTCATTGGAGACTATTTACAAAATGCATGCAAAAAAAAAGTGTGTCAGTTGACTGGATATTACTCTCCATGATATTACTCCAGTCCAGTACATATTGTGGAGACTACTGGGGTTAAAGTTTTTTTTTTTCAGTACAAGATGCTCGAATATATTTCGCAGAGGGAAAACATAACGCACTTCAGTTTTTGTAAACGCTCGATTTTATGATTTTACCCCATCTATTGGCATACCGAATTGATTTATAAACGACGTAACGTTCATGAAAATATGCAAAAGTTACACACACATACATACATATAGACACACGTATTTTTCCCAAAAGGGTAAGCAGAGCCTCAAATTCTCACTGTGGGTTGCACCATCGTGGAAAACAGACGTGACAAGTGGTGAGCTCATCGCCGCCAATGCTTCTCACGGCTGACTCTGCTAACGCTTTCGTCCAGTAATAAAATATTATTTTAATAAGCTAGCAGCCAGGAAAAATCTTATACCAACTAAAATTACACAAGTACATTTAATTAAAATTTTTGCTCATATTCGAAATTCTGGTGTAGAATTGACTATTGAATGTGTTTGCCAAATATTATAAAAATGAGCCGGTAAATGGCACTGCATTAAACTTCCCCCTATAAGGAGAAACACCTCTTTATAAAAAATCGCCGGCGAAAAAAAAATATAAAAAAATTAAAAGTTTCGTCAAGATTCGCTGAAAAATACGAATTGTACGGGAGTAACAACATACATACCGTACATCCCAGTATCCAGACAGATGCAATCAAAATGTTATTAGTTGCCGCAAGGACTTCGCTCGCTCAGTCAAATAGCTGACATAAATAAAAAAAGTCGAAAGCAATCTGATAAATATTGCACCTTGGAAATAGCTGAATAATTAAACAGTGAATTAATTTCGTGTCATGGCTTTGCATTGACAAAACCCATAAAATAAGTGCGCAATCACATATGCGGTGTGAGACAAAGCCATTCCCCAGGAACCGATCACGCAAGGTCAGGCAAATCTCAATTATTGAATACCTGCCTCAATTATTTATGCAGATTGCCCCCATGGTTGCGATGATGCTCGTGAATACCTATTCAGAAGAGTCCAACAGTGGACTACCAGTCTGATGATAATGATAAATAAATACATAGTTCTCAAAAAAAAGCTCAAGCTGACCTGCCCGCAGAACCCGTTTATGGTGGCGCGAGAACTAAGAGACTTAACACACATGTTTTAATTGATAGTATCTCATAAATATCAACAGTTTACTACGACACCCATAAACAAAAAAAAACACTGTAAAAATGTGTTAGGGGTATCGTAGCTAAACTGATGATATTTATGAGATACTATCAATTAAAACATGTGTGTTAAGTCTCTTAGTTCTCGCAAAATCAACTTTTGCTATCTGAAGAAGTGTTGATGAGCTGTAATGGGCAAAAACACAAAAAAAAAATATCTTTGCGAATCAAGCGTGAGCATCTACCTTAAATCAGATGATCACCTACAGAAATCCAGTGCTGGACATAAGCCATAGAATACAAACAATCGTGAGCCGCCTCCATCCACTGACTTCCTGCAACCGCTCTCTTGTCGTTGGACCATCTAAAAGAGGCTTTCCTCTTCTGAGTCGCCCTGTTTGTGGTCGCCACTCGAGAACCAGTTTTCCCCAACGGTTATCAGCTCCGCGAGCTATATAGCCTGCTCATATTAACACTTCAAATCAGGGCGAGGATTTAAAATGCATATTTTGTTAAGTGGAAAACCCCATTGGTAAATTCTTGCTACCCGAATTTGAACCCAGGAGCGTAGAGAAGACAGATTTATTTGATTACTAGCTAGAAATAATATCGAGGATCAGTGGTCATTGATTGACTGATTCAAATGTCCATTAGGTATTTACTATAAATACTTCTATCACGCTATATTTCTAATAGGTACTGGTAATAGGGTGTTTTTTTCTGTCTTACCGTGCTACTAATGAACGCTGATCATCATTAGGATTTGACACCATATGTTTTCTCTTTCGATCTAATTTGAAACTGCTTGTCAATTATAAAACACTATGAATAAAATTCCAAGGATAATTCTAATTTTATATTAGCATGGTAAATAATAGGGTATTAACCTTATTTGTTAGATTTATAAACAACTATTTACTTTTATGTTTCTAGGGATATCTTTGTAAATATCTGTAGTATTCGGGATCAAGTTCTATAACATGCCTTTAAAATGATTAGGAATTCGTATACGCGTTATATCTACAGCATATTTTTAGGTTTCTGTACCGCAAAAGGTTCCAACGGACATTTTATAGGACTTAATCAATATGACGGATATGAAGGAAAGCCTCTGGGGTGGTCCCTGAATTTGTTTTTTTGGTTTCGTATCGAGTGGGTGTCAAATGAAAGAGGAGAAAATTCTGAGTTGATTGAGATTTTTATATGAATTTATAAAAATATTGTACGTACATGTTGTGGTTTTTAGTCATTGAAAAATATTATTATGTTCTCTTTACTTTCACCGTTTTTCTCTATGACCTAATAGTCATACTTGCTAGAAAACAACAACACCATGTATAAGTTGTTTTTTTGTTGTTTGGAAAACACAGTAATGTATGTATCGTGATTAAACAACATAAAGCCTACTGTAATTAAAATCATTAACACTTCATTGTCGCATCCTTTTATCGGTTTTTCTTGCTAATTGATATTTATGTACACTACAGGACAACTTGTTTTTCCTCAGAACTATTTCACAATAAGGTTATAGAAAATAACTGCTTCCTTGAAAACTTACCTACTTTTCTTGGAAGATAAATAGAGATCAGTTTGTACTTGATTCAGGTTTTGTCATGAGAAGCTTTTAATTAGATAGTTTATAGAATTTTATTTGAAGGACAAATAATTAAATTAATTGGAACAATTTTACTACCCACCTGAAATGCTTGAAGCTCGCTCATAGAGGCCTTCGCAAATAATCTACAATCGACAAACAAAAACATTAAATGACGATAAAAATCAACGAAAATAAATTTAAAGTCTTCGGTTTTTATAGTAAAATATGATCTATGTTTTTGGGTAAAAATTCTTCGATTAAATTAGCTTATTATACAGGGATTGTTTCAAAAATATGAATATGCGGAAATGATAACGGTTTTCATAGTTATGAAATAATTTGAAGATATTGAATTATGTATATTCTTGAAGGAATTCAACATGTAGAATAAATTGTCCAGCTGGTCTATTTATATTTTACTTGCTCAAATATACGATTTCTTTTTCTTCTGATTTTTCTTTGCAATGTTTTCAGCTAGTAGTTTTTAACAGCATACCTGCCTTACATCTTTCAAACCAAAGAGAAAAAATGTAGACTAGGAGGTATAGTATGGTGGTTTTTTATTTGGCTAGAAGAAGTAGATTTTTGTAAGATCTCAAAAGTTACTAACTACAGAAACGAACCGGCAACCGTTTCCAGATGGTCATCTTTAGGATAATCTATAAATCCCATAAGTGTGGGTTAAAGCTTTACATAAACCTACTACCTACCTACTTGAGCCCTGACTTCTGGCCGAAAGGGGTGAAGTTCCGGCGGTTCAAGGGCCGCCTGTTACGTGATCCCCCGGGCCGCGACGCGTCGGCGATCATTGCACACGTGTGCAATTCTCAATAAGCCTGATAGTTTGATAACTTTTTGAAGTCTGTAATTTCGGGTTGTTAACCAGGCCAAAATATTTGATGCAAGGAATTTACGTTTAAAATGAAACCTACGGCTCCGCACACATGGGTTCCATTTTTTGTAGGTACATATTACAAATTACTCAATCGTTTCAGATGACTTCAATAAAACTAGTGGCGTGTGCTTTCGTCATCGTGTGCGTGAGCATACGGCAGTCGATGGCCGCGCCCGCCGCGGCACCACAGGAAGAAAACTACCCTCCTATGCCAGTAAGTCATCATCATAATCATCATCAGCCTGTAGAAGCCCACTGCTGGACATATAAACCCCGGAAGCGTGGTATGTGTCGACAGAGTATGAGCATATTGCTCATAATCTTTACCTCGCGGTCTAGTGGGCTTATTGTCATACACTTATGACGTAAACCAAACACAGAAATTGATGATAACATGAATAAAATTCGTGGGGTCTTTTCAGTTATTTTCCTCTATATTAAACGAGGAGAAAGCAGCTAAAAACAGGAAAAAACAGCTTTTAACCGCGATTTTTCATGTTATCGGCTTAAGAAGCTCTCAAGAGACAAATAGGCTTTTTTAAACGTATTTGTAGAAAAATCTAAACTGTCTAAGACAACAAAAAAAATATATATTAATCTTCATTATATTTCCAAGGGCATGATTGTGCCCAAAACAAGATTTCGATAAAAAAAATGCCAAAAAAAAAAGTCATGATCTTACCTCTACAATGCGCTTATAACGTAAATATCTCTACTACCTATCAGCGCACATTGACCAAATTGATAAAAGTAACAAATAATATTATTTTACAGGGCATGGTCGATTTATATTTTCGATTACGCAGCAAATATTTGTCTAAATACCGTTTTTCGTGATTTTCATTCACTTTACGTAGCGCAAGCGCTGTTCACTCACTTTCTAACTTAACTGAACTTTACTGAGTTAGATAGCGATGGAAATTAGCTGTTGTCTGCCTCTTAATGCCGTCTTGTACAATGATACCTTGCAATAATCGAAGCAATAGATACAGGACACATTGAATCACATAACACACTCAAGTAAAATAATTCAGCTTGTTTTTATTTTAGTTTATAAGTTTTGAAAGTAGTTGGACAACAAGTTATTAATTTAGTCAAAATTAAAAAAATCCCTCCATGCAATGAAACGGCTGAACGATTTTGATCAAACATAGCTAAGAACATTACCGACAAAATAACATTTCAAACAAAAAAAAAGAAAAGAAATCGGTTCATCCGTTCGGGAGCTACGATGCCACACACACACACACACTCACACACACACACAGACACGTCATACTTATAATACCCCGTCTTTTTTGCGTATGGGGTTAAAAAACGGTAGTTAGTTAAATGTCAGTTTCAATACAACCAGCCAGAATATCACTTCTCTTTACTTCAGATTTCTATGATCTTGAGCCACCTCCATCTACCGACCTTTTGCCACCTTTATAGTGTCCTTGGATAATCGAGAGGAGAGCCTTCGTAACACTGCGTCAGCTGGTTTGTGTTCGACAATCGAGAACCTTTATTCCCGGTTGTCAGTTCAGCTAGATGACCTGCCCATTGCCACTTCAACTTTCTAATTCTGAGAGCTATGTGAGTGATATTGGTTCTTCTACGGATTTCCATAGAAGCGAACTCCGAACATAGCTCTCTAATACACCTATGCCGATAAGTACTACCAATATTCATGCTCCCGCTATTTGAGCGTTTTTTTTTGACATAGATTGACCTTTGTTTGACCACGATCTCACCTGTTGGTAAGTGACAATGTGGCTGAAGATGGAGCACAAAGGTCTAGAATTCACTCTAGCCTTGAAGAGACCCAGATTATAGTTTTAAGAAGCATATTCAAGAATCAAAACTCATTCATGAAAGATTTTCTATTTGGATCGTACCATGTTATTTTCAATAAAATAGTATAATTTTATCTGTAAACTGAATCAAAATCAATTCTCTATGTTATTAATGAGTGTTCTCATCAAGAATCACGATCTGGGATGACCCGGTACTACGCACGGAGTTAAATGTCAACGATGTACAATCAGCCTATTTACTGAGTTACCTACAATGCCTAATGCCTACGATAAAGGGCAAGTCATTGAAGGGCGCATACGACGCATTATTCTCAAAAATAAAGCGATAATCACGTTTGAAACTGCGTGAACTGTAAAAATCCATTTATGTTTACAGATAGTATAGTTAGTACTCTTTGGGATGTATGTATTTGCGTTTATTTTTTAAATAGTTGATGTAAATTGTTGTAATGACGTTGAAATTTTAAAAATATATTGTTACATATTCATATTAATTTATCGTTATTATCCAAGTTTAGCGAACGCTCAGGTTGTGGAATGTTTTCCTGCTGAGGTTTTCCCAAGCGACTACAGTATGGGGTTCTTCAAAAGGGGTGTTTGGAATTTTTTAAAGGGTCGGCGGCAGCGCGCGCGTTGTGCCTCTTGTATTGCAGGCGTCCATAGGCTACGGTAACCGCTTACCAACAGGTGGGCCGTATGCTTGGTTGCTACATTGGTAGAACAAAAAAAAAAGAAAAAAAAAAGATTTTTGTATCTACCTGAATGAAAGAACCAGCAGATGGGTGAAACGGTATCCTCTGCCTTTACCTCATAGGTCACGTCTACCAAGGACGCACCGTATGTGGCATTGCACTGCGCCCGGCACCTCGAGACATAAAGATGAAAAGTCTCATGTGCCTGTAATTTCACCGGCACCCACCTTCAAACCGGAACACAGCGAAACGATCACTACTGCTTTGCGGCAGAAATAGGTATTTTGGTAGTACTTCCCCAGATGAAAAAAAGCTCTTATTACTATTTCTTATTATTTAAGTAATATAATTTGCGTATAATTAAATAGTCATTAAAAATTCAAACTGCAGTTACAAAGCTGTACGCCTTCACATAAATAAGTGTCGTGAACTGAAGATGTGTCAAGCGCATTATAATTTAACCATCTGACCTTAGTGACCTTATGTATTTACAACTACGATATATTATAATAGTATCGTGTATTAAAACTAAGACCCAACATGCAAACGAATTAATATACCTACAATGCAATATTTGAGAAGGAATTTCAATAGATATTTCGAAGTAAAACTGAGAGTGATAACTTGTAAAAAGAACCCTGTTTATTAACCCCCGGTGCAAAAACGACGGGGTGTTATAAGTTTGACGTGTCTGTGTGTGTGTCTGTCTGTGCATCGTAGCTCCCGAACGGATGAAACGCTTCTGTTTTTTCTATTTTGTTAATAGTTGTATTAGTCGTGATTGTTCTTAGCTATGTTTGATCAAAATCGGTTCAGCCGTTTCATTGCGTTGAGGTTTTTTCAAGTTAAACACAGTTTGAAATTTGCGTAGCACAGGGAGCGCGTTGAACTCTTTTGTATGAAATGGTTCATTCGTTTTAGTTTTTTTCATCTTTACAGCTTTTGGCTTTCATTTATAATAAGCTCAAGGTGATGAAACCGCTGTAGCAATATCACAGATATATAATTGTGGTCATAAGTTAGTGGTAGGTAGTATATTTATGACGCTGGCAAGAGAATAGGCTTCACTTAAATATGTTTTTAGCTTAATCTACACAATTTATGGAAACAAAAAAAAATATATATAATCTTCATTACATTTCCAAGGGCATGGCAGAGTCCAAAACACGATTACGATAGATTGTCGTTAAATAAATCGTGAACTAACCTTTACAGTACGCTTCTACCGTAAATATCTCTATGACATAAACGTGTTCATAAAATTAATACGATTAACATTTAATCCCACTAATAATTAAATGCGAAAGTTTGTGTGTTTGTGCTTCACGCTGAAACGGCTCGATGGGTTTGGATGAAATTAGGAATAGAGTTTTTTTAATTTTTTAATTTTACTTAGAATGACGGAACAAGCAGTTGACCCACCTGATGACAAGCGGTACCCTCTGCCTATGATCAGTTAATTATCACATAGGTCACGTCCACCTAGGTCGCACCCTATGTGGCATTGCACTGCGCCCGCCACCCTGAGACATAAAGATGAAAAGTCTCATGTGCCTGTAATTTTACCGGCACCCCTTCACACCGGAACACAGCAATGCGAGCATTTCTGCTTTGCTGCTGAAATAGGTATGGTGTTAGTACTTCCTCGGACGAACCCTTTCACAAAAAAGCTCTACTACTACTAAAGATAGGTGGACTCCTGGAATAACACAATGATCTATTCCTTTTTTGTCCCGATATTCCCACGGGTTGGTGTCTTCTGCGGGTAACGCCGCGGGGCGCAGCTAGTATTACCTACTATAAAGAGCTTAATAGATTTATGTAATCAATTATGCAGCAAATATGTCTCACTTTCGAATATTGACAGAATTAGACAGGTGCCCCAAAAATAAATCTTCGTTTAAAAAAAACAGCTCAAGTTTGTGGCACTGTACGCCATTATAACGCGGTATAATGCCCGGACTTGTTTATAAGATTCGTTGGTATAACATTTGTCCTGGCTGCTGGCTTATATTATTACTGGAAGAAAGCGTTAGCAGAGTCAGTAATGGGAAGCAATGGCAGCGATAAGCTCACCACTTGTCTATTTCCCACGATGGTGTAACCCACGGTGAAAAGAGGGACATTTTAGACTCTGCCTACCCTTTCGGTGAAAAAGGCGTGTGTCTATGTATGTATGTATGTATGTATATTCATAGTGCGCTAAGTCTAAAGATGCTGTATCGGTGCATCTTGCCTCGATTATATCTAACATGATTATACTAACGATGTGAACCAAACAAACTCGCGCAAACTCGTCTAATTGGACGCAATTGCGTTTACTCTTTGTGCGATTTTGTTATCTCAATCATCTGAGATTAATTGTGTACAGTAAAAACCTAATTGAAACATTTTAGTCAGTCGCAGTTAACTTGTTAGTTTTGAGATATATTTTGGCTCAGAGGTTCATACTTGTCATTAATACTTCTGGGAGTTTGATTTATCTATACATTTCACACAGCTAAATAGGAATAGGGGGAAAATTGGCTCAAAAAAATAAACCTAAACATTTCACACTGCTAAATAGGATTAGGGGGAAAATTGGCTCAAAAAGTGAACCTAAACATTTCACACTGTTAAATAGGATAAGGGGGAAAATTGGCCCCAAAAAATTGAACTCGGGCCCAGTTGACCTGTTATTTCGTTCATAGAAATCGCCTCGTCTTACCCAAAATTAGATTAGCTAAGGTAAGCAAAAGTTATTACCGCACCTCAATAAAATTGTATAATAAAATACCGGACAATGTACAAAATATGTCAGATAAATCATTTAAATTATTTATAAAAGGACATTTAATTAATAAAAGTTATTATAAGTTGAACGAAGCTTTTGCTGACAAAACATTGTTTTTGGAAATGTGATTAATGAAATATTTTAATGTTTTAATGGTTTATATTTAATATTATAATTGACGATGCTTTTGCAGATAACTTATCGCTTGTTTTATATAACTGGTTATTTTTAATAAGTAATTATTAGTTTTTTCTATTTTTTGTGTATAAACTGAGGTACCTACTTACCTACTTACTTTGTTAATTTGACTTGTCCAAGCACATGCAATATGTCAAAGGACATGAATAAATGAAATGAAATGAAATGAAATTTACCCCTCACCAAAAAGAAGGGTGTTATAAGTTAAAGGCCATTCATACCTCTGGAATCTTGATTACCCTAAAAATTTCACACTGCTAAGTAGGACAAGGGGGAAAATTGGCCCAGAAAAATCTGACTCAGGCCCAGTTCCTCGTTTTTTACCCTCGACCAAAAAGAAGGGTGCTATAAGATAGATAGATAGATAACACTTTATTGCACGCCACATCAAAATTAACACATTAAAACAATCAGAAAAATAGTATGGAAGTATCTCGAGCGATATCTGGAGCGATCTCTTCCAGACAACCTTGGGATGGACTGGAATTAACGAAAAAATTAAAACGATTAAGTTAAAGGCCATAGTGTGTCTGTCTGTCTGTATGACAAGTTTTTCTGTTAGAACGGGTGCTCTGATTTAAATGCGGTGAATGGTGTTTTCGAGATGATTCTTACCTATGTTTGGTGAAAATTTGTTCAGCCGTTTCCAGGAACATGAGCAACAATTTATTTAAAGGGAACTTAGGCATTTTTGCAGCTAAAACCTTCAGTTTGAGCTCAAAATGTTAGGTTTTAGCTGCAAAATGTTCAGTTTCGACGACGGCTGTACCAAACTACCTCGCAAATTACATCCTTCATACAGAAAAAACTGCATTGAAATCAGAGGCACCGTTCCAGAGCTACGAAGCAACAATATAACATACAGACAGACACACTTTAAAAATCTTCAAATTAATAAGACCCTTCTTTTTAGTGGGGGGCTAAAAAGGTAAAACACAACACGCCTTGATCTTGTAAAGTTTCAAAACAAGCGTACCTTCTTCAAAATGGCAAGTCGCCACAAAAACGTTAAAACGTTAACGTTTCAAAATTATATTTGTTGAAGAATATTAAATAAAATAAATAATTAAATAATGCTGGACAGTTCACACAACATTATCTAGCCCCAAGCTAAGCAGAGCTTGTGTTATGGGTAGATAACTGATAGACTTAATACACAACACATTACATATATAGATATTTATTTGATACATAGAAAATACCCAGAGCACCCTGAACAAATATCTGCAGATCTTACTAAAGATAGGTACAATACTAGTTTATTCTTCACTTTCTAGAATTGCAGTTCCACTCCAGATGTGGATTCATTTGTTTTTGCATAATAATTGAGTTTGCAAAATGTAAATGCGATGTCATGCTCGGCCATAATGTCGAAACAATTCCTCATTACTGTATATAATTGAAGTTTTGACTCATTTTGAGACTTCATTCTGCTTCACTAATAATTTCGTTATACAGATACAACATTCTGTGGATAAAACCAACGTATCAGGTTTTTTTTAAAGTATTGGTTACTAATACATATTATGCAGTTAAAAACAAACGAAAAATAAGAATATTTGAAATATATGAAAAATATTTTATTATTTATTAAACATACATTGATCCAAATTTTGGCTTTCCACTTCAATGCTATAAAATAATAATGCTTAGATATATTAAAAACCGGCGAAGTGCGAGTCGGACTCTCGCACGAAGAGTTCATTATCCATAAAACGCCAAAATAAAACACGTTTGTAAAAAAATTACAATAAAAATTGCACGCAAAAAGTGGTCACCCATCCTAAACTGACCTCGCAGATCATTGCTTAACCTACATTTGGAAAAATCACGTTTGTTGTTTTGGAGTCCCCTTAAATATTTATTTTATTCTATTTTTATGTATTTGTTGTTATAGCGGCAACAGAAATACATCATCTGTGAAAATTTTAACTGTCTAACTATCACGGTTCATGAGATACAGCCTGGTGACAGACGGACAGCCGAGCCTTAGTAATAGGGTCCCGTTTTACCCTTTGGGTACGGAACCCTGAAAAGTAATGACAATGTTGTGTTGTTTTATGTACCAGCTTCAATGTCTGGAAATCATTTTCGGTTCATTATAACACTTAATCATAAAATAAAGTAGGTACTGAGCTTCATATTTTACGATGGTCGTATAGATTACAGTCATAATATCTGTGAGATCGCGTATCAAACGGTCATTGAATACGAAACCATCGTCTTGTAAGTCAAGGTAGTGAGCATCGAATGCTCTTATCCTTAGTATCAGACCACACAGTTATTGTAAAGAGGTTTAATATTCTCTCATATCGTAAAATTTGAATTATTTACTTCAAAACGAGTCTATATTGATATACTTTATATACACAATACCGAAATTTAAAAATAGAATCATGTTATAACACTTTTTCTCTAACTAAATAATGTTATAAAATGACTTTATTTCCATTGTAATACACTACGACCAGACCAAGGAGGATTCATACTCTAATCCGTTTTTTTTAAATAGTCTGTGGTTACACGCGCTATACATGATATGCGCGATAGAACCGTGTCTTTTATTTTGCTTAGGTATTCATTTGACGCCTTTTATTTACGTCATTGTTTTTCATGTGCTTTGTTGGTCAAGTAACAGTTTTATTGCATGATGTAGATAAAGTATTGTATGAAACTGCACGGTATTAAAACAGTCGTGTGATACTATTAAAAAACTCACCAAAACTTACACTCGTGTTTTAATAACCCCTGTTATGTGACAGTTTCATATTAAACTATCATTGAAAAGACAAAAACCTTTTGTAGTTTTACATCTTCGTATTAAAAAAGTTTTTCCAAATAAGCTTTTATGTAATATAGTCATCGAAACCGTCCGCTGATCACACTACCAGGCTACTATTTAACCATCGAGAAGTTCCGTTGTCCACCTTCCGTCTCCATCGTCAGAACTTTGACACCACCTAGGGTTATCGGGCTCACAGATACTAACTTTAGTAGCACCCTAGATCCTGTTCATCATATGCTATTCATCATCAGAACCATCGTGAGCCTGAGCTCGTCGAAAATTAACATTTTGAGCTCAAACTATTTTCATAATATCTATAGGAAAAAATGCCTGAGGTCGATTCGAAAAAGTCCTAAAAACGGCTGCACTAATTTCCACCAAACATAGCTAAAAGCCATCACGCAAACACCATCTTTCATACAAAAAAATATACAAATACACTATGACCTCTAAATAAACCTCTTTTTTATCTCCTCTTATTTTTATGACCTCTTTTTATTCGGGGTTTAAAAACTTGAAACCTCTAACCAAATATTCTTGCAATTTCAGTACGAATACAAATACGATGTGGAAGACCAAGAGAAGCTCCTCTACTTCGGCGCGAACGAAGCAGGCGACGCGCAAGGCAAGGTCGTCGGAGGGTACAAGGTTCTGCTCCCGGACGGGCGTCTCATGAACGTGGAATACACCGTGGAGGGTGACAGCGGATTCGTACCCAAGATCAGCTTCGAGGAAAACGCGAATCCCTTCGGCAAGGGAAAGTAAACTCTAACACCAACAAACAGAGATTAGATCTAATGCCATGACTTCTTGTAACTAACAATTGAACTAAAAATAGAAATAAAGCGATATAGGCCGTCTCATGAACGAGAAATATACCGTGGAGGGCGACAGTGGATTTGCAACCAAAATTAATTTATAGGGAAACTGATTCTGAGATTGGATCTAATGCTATGACTTCTTGCTTGCTGTAAAGGTTCGAAAGAAATTTAGGCGCGAAGGTGCACATTCGCGTTCTATGCAAAATTAGAATCTACAGCCTTCAAAGATACTCGTAATAAGCACTACTGGGTTGATTTAACTCTAAATTTTTCGACTCTACTAACAGTTTTTGTAATAGGTTTATTTTGGTACAAATTAACATGTAAATCGTTATTCTCAAGTCTTAACTTTTTCAGAATAACAAGAACTAGACGTTTTAATATAATGATAAGTTACCAGTTCTGTGATGAAACAAAAAGTTTAATTAGAGCTGTTCATTGCCATTGAACTTAGTGAAAGATAAGATATACATTGTACGCTGTATCCATTAGAATTAATTTTACTTTTTATTATGAACTACATATTTTGATAAATGATTTTGTATAAAATTAAAACGGTGTTTTAATTATTTCCCAACATAGACAGTTTTGCTAAAAAAACTTTGGTGAACATATTATAAAATTGTATCATTTAGGTATATCTTATAAAAACAGGAATTTTAAATCCTTTTTTTTGGAAAACCTGCCGGTGTATATCGGGCAAAACGGTACGTGAAAAAAAAACTTTTATAAAATGTGTCTACTGTTCAGAGAACTATTAGTTTTTATCTATATCTATACTAATTATATTTGATTGTTTCTTTGCATTAAATAGACTCTGAAACTACAGAACCGATTTGAAAATTTCTTTCACTGTTGGGAAGTATCCTCGGGTAACATAGGTTAAATTTTCAAAAAAATTGAGATCCTTACTAAATCTCCAAAAATGTAACACTAGGTGTAAAAAAAATACCTAAAATATTCTTTACATCGCGTGTGGATAGAGGGAGGGTTATGAAGGGGAGAGGGGTTCCCGACACTACCCGTGTGAAGCCGGGGCGAGTTTCTGGTTGTGTATAAAGTGACTGACCTTGTCTGCCATCCTGGTCATGATGACGGCAGTAGCTTCAGTGTCGAACTGAGGCCGCCCCGCGCGCCCCACCATTTGGAGCACTGTGCTGATGCTGTATTCCTGAATATACATTACAAAATATTATTTTTAAACAAACCATATTTTTTGGATACCATAAGCAGTCTTTAGACGTCCACTGCTAGACGAGCCCTCCCACATAGAATACAATGGGGGGATTTTCCCTAATCGCTGCGTTTGGCGCATTGGTGATTGATGCTACAGAAAGCCGCAGATGCCGTGGTGTGTCCAGCTTTAGAATAGACCCACCGTCTGCTCCCGTGGATGACGTAAAATCCCACTAAGGGATGGGCAGCAGCATCCACCTGACTTCTTAACACCAACACTGCCAAGCGCGGTGATTGTGGCAAATCCCCCCACTGCATTCTATGGGGGAGGGTCCAGCAGTGGACGCAACAGTCAAATACGTAGTCTTGATCCCACACAAGGATCCCCTGTGTCGTGGGTATCAGGAACTACCAGTACCATGATACCATAATACCCATAACCGGAACAAATATCATACAAACATTTGCCCCGCAGCGAGAGTCGAACCCGCAACCTTTCGCATCTCAGCCGGCTACTCGCCCGACGCTCCACAGAGGTCGTCAAAGGTCGTAAAGTGGACGTCTAAAGGCTGTTGACAAGATATATGTATGACTAGTGGAATGCCCGCAACTTCACGAGTAGGTACTTTTCAATACAAACTCAAACACCCCGCTGCACCCCCTTAGGGGTTGAATTTCTGGAATTCCTTTGCTAGTGCACCCCTAGACCATAAAAGGAACGTACCCTCCAAATTTTAGGTCTCTACGTCCTGCGGTTTTGGCTCGGCGATGATGAATCAGTCAGTCAGTCAGGTTAAGCTCTTATATAGATTTTGATTATGGGGCCTGCAATATTTTGCGGCTCAACTCGTCCAGCGTTGACTTATAGGCCGAGATAAATATATCTGACTTGCACGTACTAATGCTTAGCATTATCCCTATTACTTTCATTAGTAGTAGTAGAGCTTTTTTGTGAAAGAGTTCGTCCGGGGAAGTACTAACACCATACCTATTTCTGCCGCAAAGCATTAGTGCTCGCATTGCTGTGTTCCGGTTTGAAGGGTGCCGGTGAAATTACAGGCACATGAGACTTTTCATCTTTATGTCTCAGGGTGGCGGGCGCTGGGCAATGTCACATAGGGTGCGTCCTAGGTGGACGTGACTTATGAGGTAATGCATTGTTCATAGGTAGAGGTTACCGCTTAACATCAGGTGGGCCATCTGCTTGTACCGTCATTCAAGTAGAATTAATAAAAAATAAAAAAAACATGTCAAAACACGTATGCTTGAGACGAACAGAGACAATGCTAAGTTGAACGTGCTAAGTTACGTCTATTTATCTCAACTATAGACTTTAGGTGCACGCTCGCCAGACGAACTATTTCTCAAGTTGCTCTAACTACAAATCGTTCTCCGCCGTCATTAAGGCCCTGTTCAGGGCCAACAAACAAAGAAAAGACCAGTGATAGAAAGGCAGACAGGAGCTACATAGTACCTGGTACGCCCCCCCGACGTACTGCTGCGTGTTCTTGATGATCACGAGATGAGCTGGTAAGTTCACACCCATCGCTGTAAAAAACAAAACTTATATTGAAAAAATACAAACATAATAAATAAATAAATAATGCTGGACAGTTCACACAAAAATAACAAGCCCCATGCTAAGCAGAGCTTGTGTTAATGGTACTAGGTAACTGATATACTTAATATAATACATTACATAGATAGATATTTTTTATTATGCATAGAAAATACCGTAAACAAATATCTGCAGATCGTACAAATATTTGTTCAAAGACGGGAATCGAACCCGCAACCTCCTGCGTCACGGGCGAATCTTCGCCCACCGCGCCCACACAGGTCGTCATAACAAGGTTTCATAAAAATAGTGGTCGGAACCGTGTGATGATCAAAGTGAGCCTAAACACGGCCAGTCTACTATTATCTATCGAGGAGTTTGGTTATCCACCTTCCGTCTCCATCATCACATCAGCTCGCTGTCACCAAAATATTGTATTGTCATCGAAGTTGACAGGAATACGAAAAGACTATTAAATCGATTGGGTGGACATGGTTTAAGGCGCTATAGGTTCAACCAGTTTCAACGAACATTTTTGTAAGGAGAAGAAGGCGAGTGCACGCTCTGATACCGTTTTTGTTTATGAAAAAATTATATAAAAATGTCCTTTAGAATTTTGTTAAATTTTGTTGATGACGTCACGAACTCAAATAATAATTAATTATGCCTATGTAGTCTCTTCATCATCTTCGGACGAGACAACACGGCATAATTCCAGTCGACCATCACTTACAGGGTAAGTTTGTTTGACTAATTAATAAGTTACCAAATGTTTCAAAAATTAAAACGTGTCGGAAGTACGTAGTATGGTATATCAATTTTCAAAAGGTGGTGACATTTAATTTAAAAAAAAAGACGAGTGACGTAATTCAAATAGTGTATTGAATTTATGATTTCACTAATATAGTACAGGCAAATTAGGTGATTTATTGGAAAAGTGTGGAAGTAATTAGATGTAGTCACAAAACCTATTCTAATTGTTTTGTTTGGCTTGAAAATTACCTCTAATATAACTTTCAGCAAATTCACCCCCCCGTAAAGGGGTGAAATAGGGTGAAAACCTTATAATACTTGTAACTTAATGGGGACAATAGATGTAGTCAGTGCACCTAACACTTTTTTGTTTAGTCAAAATTTTAATATTTTCAAAGTTTGTACCTAATATTTAAAAGCCTTCCGTATTCACCAGAAACGGTGCAAACCTGGGATAAGCTCCTATTCGTGTCATCTAACGATTCCATAAGAATCCACGACTACTGGACTTAGGTCCACACTTTTTGCTAATTTGCCTGTACTATAAATAAGAAGATTTAGAATACCATTTTTTTTAAACTGTAATAACTCTTATCAAAAACATAAAAGTTCCAGAGCTCATTATAGACATGCTGTGAACCTATTAAAATTAAAATTAAAATTCTGTTGCAAGATTGAACCACATACGTGTAGCTATTTTGTAGGGTTGCGTATCCGGTGCTTGCCTATGGGAATGTGTCCGGAACGAAGTCTAAACAGTGCTATAATAATATCACCTATTTATTTATTGTCTCGCCATGCACATACATACATAGACACACGCATTTTTCCCCAAAGGGGTAGGCAGAGCCTCAAGGTCCTCTTTTCACAGTGGGTTGCACCATCGTGGAATATAGACGTGACAAGTGGTGAGCTCATTGCCGCCATTGCTTCAGACGACCGACTCGGATAACGCTATCTTCCAGTAATAACACATTCCATAATAAGCTAGCAGCCAGGACAAATCTTATAGCAACGAATCTTATCAACAAGTCAGGGTAATCCCTTAGTAGGCTTTTACGGCATCCACGGGAGGAGACGAAGGGGTAAGTATGGGATAAAAAGTATCCCACAGCTCCTACAGCTGAGCGATGTATTTTGGTATACATAGCTGCATAGTTGGTATACCTTTGTGCAAATTTTATAGAAATAGGTTGAGTAGTTACAGTGTGATTCAGAGACTCACCCAGCGTAGTGGTAGTGATGAGAATGGGCAAGTCTCGGTTCCGGAACGCCAGTTCGATGTTGGTCCTCTCTTCGTACAGCAGCCCCGCGTGGTGACAACCAACACCACTCAACACCAACGTCTGGAAACAATATTTGGCTCGTTAAAACACCGACTGGGCAGAGTCTAGCTACCAAACTAGAACTTCAAGAAAGTGATAGCGCTATTACTAACTTGAACCTCACTTATAGTAGTAGTAGAGCTTTTTTGTTTTGACGACCACTGTGGCGCGGTGGGTGAAGGTTCGCCTACGATGCAGGAGGTTGCGGGTTCGATTCCCGCCTCGGAACAAATATATGTATGATCTGCAGATATTTGTTTAGGGTCTTCTGGGTATTTTCTATGTATAATAAAAATATCTATCTATGTAATGTATTGTATTAAGTACTAGCGACTCGCCCCGGCTTCGCACGGGTAGCCCCCGGTGAACCTTCCCCCCCCCCCCCCCCTCCTACCCCTCCCTATGTCAATCTCCTGGTTCTAAGCTACCTCCCCACCAATTTTCAGCCAAATCGGTTAACCCGTTCTTGAGTTATAAGTGGTGTAACTAACACGACTTTGTTTTATATATGTATATAGATATCATTGCAGTTATCTAGTACCTACCCATAACACAAGCTCTGCTTAGCTTGGTGCTAGATAATGTTGTGTGAACCGTCCAGCATTATTTATTTTATATCAGCTTGCTAATTCTCTGAGCTAGATATACATACCTGCAACTTCTTATTCTTGATAGTGGAAGCGATAGCCATCAACCTCTCCTTCTGCGCCTCGTTGAAACAGATCGTTATCTCCCTTGCGAGTGTCTCTGCGGTCAGCGCTACGCTTTTCCTTGTGTTACAGAATATCTGAAAATATTCGTTCATTATGGTACAAGTTTGTAATGTTGGTGATTACCGCTGAGGCGCCATTGAGACTCGAGCCGTTCGATGAGGGTCTTAATAAAGCTGAGGACGGTAATCATCAATACACACGTGTATCATACGACGTTCAACACACTTGTGAAGAAAATAATAATAAAACAGAAATACACACTCTGTGTAAATGTTCAACTGTCTCTATAACTCACTAGTGAATAATAGCAATGAAAAAGTCACAGTTTGATTACAAGTGTCATTATGTGCCTAATTGCGGTGAAATTAGAGCCACTTTATGAGCAAGTGTGTTGAAAAAATATTTATATACAGAAATAATATTACAAGTAATACAAATAGGTATACAGGGTGTCCCAAGACTATGCGACATGAAATGAAAGAACCTTAAATATAATAAACAAAAAGAACCTTTTTTTTTTAGTAGACTAGTGTCTACTATAATATACTTACTCCACCTAATCTACTTTATTCCATTCCATTCAACTACACTCCACTCTGTTCCACTCCATTTTATTTCAATCTATTATATTAATCGTTTGTATAAGATTTGTCATGACTGCTAGCTTATTATGGAATGTGTTATTACTGGAAGAAAGCGTTAGCTGAGTCAGTCGTGGGAAGCAATGGCGGCGATGAGCTCACCACTTAACACGTCTATATTCCACGATGGTGCAACCCACTGTGAAAAGAGGTCCATTGAGGCTCTGCCAACCTCTTCGGGGAAAAAGTTGTGTGTCTGATGTATGTATGTATTGTATGTATGAGCGCTCACCAGTGTCGGTTTCCCGTTGTGATATTTCTGTATGATCGGCCACAGCTTGTAGTTGAGCACCAGGTCGAACTTGAAGATGCTGGTGTTCTCCGCGCAGTGGTACCCCTCCACCACGCGCCTCAGCCTCACCGGCCGGCACTCATCACCGAATCTGAGGATACCATCATGTTTTAATCATTATCCAAGGCGCTACCGGATGATTTCTCAGCTGAATCTGTCTTGAGCTTCTACTCTTCAGCCTCTAAAGCCGTGTCTGCGGCGCCATGTTTTGAACAGAACATTTTTCGAAAATATAAAATAGGGGCTAAATGTTTTGTCGAGCTTTAGCTCGACACTTGAAAACATTTAGGCCACGCCCCTTTTTATGTTTTCGAACAATGTTCTGTTCTAAACATGACGCATCGGACACGGCTTTACTTTTGCGTGTGGTCAGTGATTTTACGACCAAAACTGGAAAATTGGATCACAGGGTTTCACTATATTTTAATAAAGTCATGGTATGTCATGGAATGTCATGCTGTGTCATGTTGTGTCAACTGTGTAATGCTGTAACATGCTGTGTTATGCTGTGTCAGGCTGCGTCATGATGTGTCAGTATCTTAAGCTAAGGCCAAACCAACGCGTTCAGCTCACGTCCTCAATGACGTGCACGGTGGCGATCAATGGTATGACAATAGATCGCCACCGTGCACGCCACCGCGGAAGCGAACTGAACGCGTTGGTTTGGCCTTAGCTTTACGTGAGGATTTAAACGAAGTACCCAAGCTAAGCGTTGCATTTTATTTAGAAAAATTTGAGACTTGGGATAGAGTCACTTCCATGTCTGTCCTTCTGTCACACGCGATTTATAGATTATCGTCTATATTCTACGATGGTGAAACCCATTGTGAAAAGAGACCCATTGAGGCTCTGCCTTTGCCTGGCAGAGCCAGGAGTAGGGGAGCTTTTTCCCCGAAAGGGCAAGGCAGAGTTTGCTCTGGCTTGCCCTTTCGGGGAAAAAGGCGTGTGTCTATGTACCTATGTAAAAAAATAAAAGAAAAAAGACATACTTATAGTAAACAGCGGGTTTGTCGTTAGTCTCGAGCCACGCCGCCACGTCCTCAGGGTTGCTGACTGTGGCCGACACAGCTACGAATCTGATGTTGGGTGACACGTTCCTCGTAGCTTCGGCGCCTTGGTATTGTTGCTGCAGCTGTTCTAAGCGGTGCGTGGATTGAACTGATGCCTAAAGATATCAATAAGGAAAACTTTTATTAGAGTGGTGGTTGCTTTTTCATATCATAATCATTTATTCATTTACAAACACGGGTACAAAGCAAACAGGTGACAAATAGAATGGTTGATCCAGCCATGCTTTACCAGTTTTGGCATGCAATGGGATTCCGATGGGAACATTTTTTTTTATACTTCTTGGAATGACGTGTTAAGTAGAAATTACAGACACGTGAGACTTTTCATCTTTATGTCTCAGGGTGGCGGGCGTATTGCAATGCCACATAGGGTGCGTCCTAGGTGGACGTGACCTGTGAGGTAATGCATTGTTCATAGGCAGAGGGTACCACTTAACATCAGTTGGGCCATCTACTTGTTTTATACTACTGAATGACTGAACAAGCAGATGGCCCACCAGATGTTAAGCGGTAACCTCTGCCTATGAACAGTGCATTACCTCATAGGTCACGTCCACCTAGGACGCATTCTATGTGGTATTGCCCTGCGCCCGCCACCCTGAGACATAAAGATGAAAAGTCTCATGTGCCAGTAATTTCACCGGCACCCTTACCCTTCAAACCGGAACACAGCAATGCGAGCACTACTACTTTGCGGCAGAAATAGGTATGGTGGACGGTGGTAGTACTTCCCCGGACGAACTCTTTCACAAAAAAGCTCTACTACTACAACGGAACATCCCCGTTCCCCGTCTGAGCCGAGCAACAACACACGGGTGAGTGGATATCCTCGGCAGTACCTCGATGGTCTTCATCCGGCTTACGACGGCTTCCAGCACCGGTCCCCGGGTCTCATCGTTCAGGATATGGACCTCGTCTATCAGGAACAGCTTGATGACCTCCACCATCTGCCTGTGGTCGCGCCACCGACGCGTCAGCATGTCCCATTTCTCAGGAGTTGTTATTATTATCCTAGTTAAAGTATATTAACTATAAATTGATTTTATAATAAATTAGAACGACATATTTTTAATTAAATAAAAAAAAAAAACAATTGCGAGTCGAAGTCGCACACGAAGGGTTCCGTATTACCATTATCTATAAAAACGGCAAAAAAAACACGTTTGTTGTATGGGAGTCCCCTTAAATATTTATTTTATTCTTTTTTTTGTATTTGTTATAATAGCGGCAACAGAAATACATCATCTGCGAAAATTTCAACTGTCTAACTATCACGGTTCATGAGATACAGCCTGGTGACAAACGGACAGACGGACAGCGGAGTCTTAGTAATAGGGTCCCGTTTTACCCTTTGGGTGCGGAACCCTAAACAAGGAACACTTATAAAAGCACAGCGATGTCTAGCACGCATAATGTAGGGCCTAGGGCACAGAATAAATATTAGTACAAGCCTAGGGCCTCGGAGCTAATTACTTTTCACGACTAGATGTCGCCACAGGAAAAAATAGAACGCGCTATCAGCTGTCATTCCTTGCAATTGCCTTCCAAAAGCATTTTTGCGAGCTGATGCTCCTGGAATGGAAGAGGCTGAACCAATTTACACCAAACATAGGAAAGAACCATCTCGCAAACACCATCTTTCATAATTTTCACTAGAAACGGGATATTTACCATGATTTTTGAGTTTTATATGTTCCCGATATTTCGGCACAGTTGCATGCGCCATGATCACGGGAGAACTGACTAAAGTATTTGCGAGTAGATGTTATTGGCAGATATATCGATCTACCCTCTTTCTCACTCTTTTATTACGAACGATACCACTACCATGGTAAATATCCCGTTTCTAGTGAAAATTATGTACATAACCATGATAGTTTCAAAAGTTATACCATCTTTCATATAAAGAAAACCGATCTATATCAGTCAAACCGTTTTGGAGATAAATGGGAAAATTCGTTTCCACAAACACACAACCTTTCACCCTAAATGTATACTGTTACTGCGTTCGTCTTCACCGTTGGTAATAAAACTATAAATATAAAACAAAGTCGTGTTAGTTACACCACTTATAACTCAAGAACGGGTGAACCGATTTGGCTGAAAATTGGTGGGGAGGTAACTTAGAACCAGGAGATTGACATAGGGGGAGGGGGGGGGGGGGGTCACCGGGGGCTACCCGTGCGAAGCCGGGCGAGTCGCTAGTTCTTTCATATAAAGTAAACCGTATCTAAATAGGTCTAACCGTTTTGAGATAAATGGGAAAATTCGTTTCCACAAACACACAACCTTTCACCCTAAATGTATACTTTTATCCATCCGTCGTCGCCGTGGGTAATAAATTACTAATAAATTAGTAATAGATTAATTATCTTCAGTAAATACCATGATTCTACTATCAGCTTACCGATAGGGCTTCAGCTGTAAGAAATCCACGTCAGTGTCTCCAGTGACCGCTATACACTGGAGGCCGAGCTTTGTGAACTTTGCGTACCATTCTGTAAGCCTCTCCATGCACAGTGCTTTTACGGGGGCCACTGAAATACATAACATAACATCCAAGTCACATACATAGATGGTGCAACTCACGGTGAAAAAAGGCCCATTGAGCTCTGCCTACCCATTCTGGAAAAAAGGCGTGTTTCTATGTATGACATCAGGTGGGCCATCTGCTTGTTAGGTCACAACAAGTTGTATAAAAAAAAAAAGACGACATGTGTGGCGCGGAGGTCGAAAGTTCGCCTGCGACGCAGGAAGTAACGGGTTTGATTTCTGCCTCGGAACAAATATTTGTACGATCTGCAGATATTTGTTCAGGGTGTTCTGGGTATTTACTATGTATAATTAAAAATATCTATATATGTAATGTATTGTATTAAGTGTATCAGTTATTTTGTAGCCATAACACAGGCTCTGCTTAGTTTGGGGGTAGATAATATTGTATAAACTTTTTATTTAAGAAAAATTACGACTATACGCCACGTAGGTACTTTATTCTCCTGTTCACGTTTAGTAAAGTACGTGGTGTATAGTCGTAATGTTTTCTAAAATGATACCAAGCCACCGTAATTTTAATTCTATGGTTGTGTTAACTGTCCAGCATTATTTATTTATTTATTTATTATTGATGTACCTATGTATAGAGTGCTGATCGCTAGGAAAACTGCCAAGAACAGGTGGAAACCCCACTTATCCGTACCAAAGGATACCGTAGCAAAGGAGTGGAACTCATTGCCAGCGTCCATTTTTCTCGATAATTCAATCTAGGAGTCTTCAAGTCGAAGAGGTAAACAGGTATCTTCTAGACAAGCGAGCTAAATCTTCCGGAGTTCGCCCGGGCGGGTAAGTACTGCGGTCATACTCCATTTCTGCCGCAAAAGAGTAATGCTCATATGCTTTGGTGCCGGTGAAATTACAAGCACATGAGAGTTGGAGGCATGCCGCAAAATTACTAATCTTAGATTAGATTTATACAGACTAAATCAAGTACAATATTAAAATTAAAAATATGCATGGATACTACATTATAATTCCGAGGGATCACTGTACCAGAAACATGATAGGACAATATTTTCTCGATATAAAAAATTCCAATGTTACGTTTAGATTCGATTGTTTATAAAATGGCGCAAATATTCGGTAAAAAAATTGATAAATAAAATCAATACAACAAAGTTGAGGGTTTACTGAAGGGGTTTTGTAAAATTATCTACATTTTTATGAGATATTCAATTAAAAACACATTTTAGAGTGTGAATTCGTTTTTTTCTTCATGCGTTTTTTTTGTATGAAGATTTCTGCTGGTGTTGGCGCAGTCTTAACTTAGGGCGCTTAGAGGTTACTGCTTCGCATCTGATATAACAAATGCTTGTTCCATTATATATTCAAATAAAAAATACACACGTCTTTTTCCCCGAAAGGGTAGGCAGAGCCTCAAATAGGCCTCTACCACCGTCAGTTGCTCCATCGTGGGGAAAAAAAATTCTATAATAAGACTTAAAGCCGATGAAAAGTTCATAAAAAGTCTTACTGTAAATAATTTTGAAATCACGGTTTTCATTTCTGTCTTCTAACTGCATTAGAAGTTGGACGATGGCCATTTCAAACACAACGGTCTTACCAGACCCCGTGGGGGCGCAAACCACCATGGATTTATCTGAAACACAAAGCCCTAATGTACAGCAGAGGTGGTTTATCACCGTCATGATGATGGTGGGTGATGATAGACCATGCGTCATTACATTACATAGACATACCTACACATATAGACACCTTACACATAGTCATAGACATTTAGTTACTTATATTTGTAGGGATTTAATTTGGCTTCATGAAATAACTAACTAGTGGCTCGCGCAAGGTCTACTTGAAATCATGACATGTGATAAAAAAATGTTTTTTGTTTTGAATTCAATCTATAAACACACTGGGCATTTAGAGCAATATTTTTAACAAAACTACTATCTATGTAAATATTGGGCACTTTATAAATCTACGTTTCCTTTTATTTTAGGCATCATCATCATCATCATTGTCTTGCCCTTTTCCCAATTTATTTGGAGTCGGCGCAGTACGTCTTTTTCTTCCACTCTCCCCTGTCAGCCGTCACCTCATCATTCACTCCCTTCTCATTCATATCATCTCTCACGCAATCCATCCATCTTTTCTTAGGACTTCCTCTTCCTTTCCATCCACTAACATTCATATTCATAACTTTCTTAGTTACATGCGTTTCATCCCTCCTCATAACATGCCCATACCAAGCTAAACGATTAGATAATTTATAGACTATCTAAGGCTAAACGATTTCCTTTCAACTTTTCTGTCACTAGTGCAATTTTCTAACTTCCTCTGATATACTTATTCCTTATTTTATCCATTCTTGTTACTCCACACGCACAATGGTATTTTAGGCAATTATCATATTATAAGGTAAGGTGATATAAACCATTAGGTACCTACCTATATGTATGAGCACTTTGAATAGCTCGCATTTTTATGGTAAATGGTCCGTACCGACTGGGGGCAACCAATTCGTGTTGCTGACTATAAAACTTTTAAAGCTAATTGATCCATTATTATACACTCGGTGTGATAACCAATTAACTTTGCCACCTGAACTTATAAAGCACCTCCATGTTATCCTAAGTTCCTTAACTATAATATATTAGGTAAGTAGTAGTAGTGCTTTTTAGGGTTCCGTAACTTACGGAACCCTTATGGATTCGTCATGTCTGTCTGTCCGCGTATGTCACAGCCACTTTTTTCCGAAACTATAAGAGCTGTTGTTGAAACTTGGTAAGTAGATGTATTCTGTGAACCGCATTAAGATTTTCACACAAAAATAGAATAAAAAACAATAATTTTTTGGGGTTCCCCATACTTAGAACTGAACCTCACCATTTTTTTTTTTCATCAAACCCAAACGTGTATTGGTATATATCTATGGATAGGTCTTCAAAAATTATATTGAGGTTTCTAATATAATATTTTTCTAAACTGAATAGTTTGCGCGAGAGACATTTCCAAAGTGGTAAAATGTGTCCCTCCCCGTAACTTCCAAAATAAGAGAATGATAAAACTAAAAAAAATATATGATGTAACATTATTACCATGTAAACTTCCAACGAAAATTGGTTTGAACGAAATCTAGTAAGTAGTTTTTTTTTAATACGTCATAAATCGTAAACCATCCAATAACTTTTATATTATGTTACTTGCTGTTACGGAACCCTTCATGGGCGAGTCCGACTCGCACTTGGCCGCTTCTTTGTAAAAGAGCTCGTCTGGGGAAGTACTACCACCACACCTATTTCTGCCGCAATTGCGGCAGAAATAGTGCGGCAGAAATAGGTGTGGTGGTAGTTAGTTACTGCTTTACAGCAGTAGTGCTCATAGTAAACATCCAAATATCCAACACATAGTAGTAACTTTGACATTTATTACCTAGTGCACAAAGTACCTTTTCAACACACTTGCTCATAAAGTATGGTATTATCTTACCAATTTAATAATTAATTAATGTAATTTCACCGCAATTAGGCACATAATGACACTTGTAATCAAACTGTGACTTTATTCACAAGTTAGTTATAGAGACAGTTGAACATTTACAGAGTGTGTATTTCTGTTTTACACCTGTAACCAAACTGTGACTTTTTCATTGCTATTATTCACTAGTGAGTTATAGAGACAGTTGAATATTTACACAGAGGGTGTATTTCTGTTTTATTATTATTTTCCTCACAAGTGTGTTGTAAAACATCGCATGATACACGTGTGTATTGATGATTACCGTCCTCGGCTCAATAGCGCCTCAGCGATAATCATCAACATTACACACTAGTGCCATAATGTACTATTATATTATACGGAAATATTAGTGGGATAACAGCGTTTTAGAGGTTAGGTAGGTAGGTACCTACCTGAATACAGAGCATCTTCTATAACTCTGGACTGCACCAAGTTGAAGAAAGGGTATGAAAATACGCTTCTGTACTTTACATCTGAAACAGCGAAAGGTGAAACAGGGTTTAACTAAGTAGGTATAAGTATAGGCAAACTTCTTTAGATAACATACTGACATAGCATAGAGTAGGTACCTACTACAGGTAGGTACTGCTGGTAGGTACAGGTAATATTATGTAACAATTGCATTGTAAGATTAATTTAGGACTATGCAGGTATAAGGTACCAACCATCAGCAACCTACATACTTAGTCCTTATTTGGTGTCAGATGTCTTTAGGTAGGTATTATGATAAAGCCATCTTTATACAGCGGATATAACCAAGCTAAAGTTGCGGTCCCTTTCATTCGTTAACTTTATCTAGAAATTAGGTATTTTTTAATACCCGTCTTAATATCCATAAATATGAGTTCTGATCGCGAAAGTTTAAAAAATACAATTTATCTAGAAAGCTGAGAATATTTCTTACCTATCTCATCAGCACTTCGAAATTCGCCATACTGGCCGGTGCCTTTAGCTGGCCTTCTTACATTAGGTGATCCAAAATTACAAACAATGTCAGAATTTGCTACGACGTCTCCAGCAGAATTATTGCCATGAACATGATGCTGAGAATCGTCGACGAAAGACAACGACAAAGGCTGAGAATCACATATTATCTCTTCGGGATCATCAAGAACGTCTGTGAAACTCTTCCTGAAATAAGTTGTAAAAGTATTTTGTGTTTAATACCTTGGCGGGTAGATAAGCACAAGAAATTTAATAAATATTGCTTTTGACAAATGTAATGAGTCATACTTACAATTCTGAAGCCATTTTTGAGAGAAACTTTAATTAATTCTTCCCGCGCAAATTACTTAAATCCGGAAGGGCATCATAGCACACGCAAAGTCTACTTAGGGATACTACGTATTCTATCTACTCGGACCACAGATGAGGTTGAGACTCGGACCAGTCATGGACCAGTTGCTCCGAGACTCGGACGGTAGAAAGTATTAAAAATCCTTACTCTACGGCTAGGACACACTGAGCACATCTAGGTAGATGGACTAAAGGCATGGAACTAAGGCTAAAAACGAAACGGTATCAATTATACCTGTCTCATTCTTTTATATGAATGTATTCATGCGTTGGAATGAGACAAGCATATATCTATCTGTTCTTATTTGTGTAAGTCGTACCAGGCCAAATGTCAAACTACTACTACATTCATGGTAACAATCTAGGAAGATGTATATGCATGGTGCCAATATTCAGGTTACGGAACGGAAAAACGACTGTCGTGTGACAATATATTTGTTTCTCTCTAACATAGGATAGCAAGCTATCTTCTAGGATAGGAGTAAGAAGGAACACTCTATGCTATTTTATCACTCACTCCATACTGTAGAGCACATTCCTTTTTCTCTATGGTGCTAGCACAGACTAATGTCTATAATCTAGCTAAAGTGCTACAAAGATCATTTGGCACCTCTTGTGGCCGTCGTTATTGTATGTAGCGCTGTGCCCGTGGCGTCGTCGCGTCCATAGTACTACCTTGGTTGGCGGCCAACCAAGGTAGGTGCCATCTTACGGTGAACGAGCTGCACCTAGGTAGTAACAATAATGTTAGTTCTGATTTCGGCCACGTGCCAAATATTCCTTTTAGTACTGTATATAGAAAAGATTAGAATATCTCGGCATATAGCATATATAGGGATCGTATCTATGATTCTATAAAAAAAACTCTATGGATTCCACAGACTACTAGAATCATGGACGTCGTATACAAAAGGACTGAGCGCTCTAAAAAATTATAATACCAAAACAAGACCTTATTCCATTAGGTTAAGACTCAATTTAGATTACCGTCATAGATACAGGAAAAACGAGCCAAGAGAGATGGTTAGAACAGAGGCAGTTTGTCCCTTTCTAACACTTGAAATGATAGCAAGGGTGACCATGACCATTGTTTAGGTAAATACTAAGAGGTCATCGATACTACAATTTAACTCGTTTTTCAGCTGCGAGCGCTCAGTCCTTTTGTATACTACGTCCATGATCTCATTAGAGAGTATTATTGTTCTGTGGATTCTTGGATTCTATTCTCCTTGGTTCCTCGTTTCCTCTGCTGCGTTCTATTTTTTGCTATAAAAAAATCATTAATTGCTATTCTATTTATTTCTATTCAGAATTTATTTATTTCATTCATCTTCTCTAGTGATTCCCTCGTATTATATTGGGGCAATGCTGATATTGTTTAGCCCAGCATAATGTAAGTTTATCAAAAACACACGGGAATTCTTGGAATCATAAAAATAAAGAAAAACATCTTTTTCTGCATTCTTATTAAATAGTGTCTTACTTTCAGGGAAAAAGTAAAGGCTTATGATAAAGCAGACACAGTCTCGCTAGATACATTGTCATTAGAACAAATAGTTCAAGAAACAAGAGCAAAAGACATATCCCAGCTTGAATCATTGAGCAAAAAGGTGTATTATTTGCACACGGACCTTCTTTACTACAGAAAGGAGGGTTCTAAACTTGGAACGTACTGCTATGAAGCATGGAAAGTCCTGATAAAGAAGGTGGGAGGAACGCCGAATGGATGGAGAGACCTCGGTTATGCTCTTGGTGTAAGCCAGGATGACTTGGATGTAAGTTTTATATTCATATTCATTTATTGCTTATTATGTAATTAATGTACATTAATTTTAGTATTTGATAGTACTTATTTTTATTTTTTGGTGTTTTTCATCTTGCTTCAACTATGTATAATTTTAGTAGTAGTAGTAGAGCTTTTTTGTGAAAGAGTTTGTCAGGAGAAGTATTACCACCATACCTATTTCTGCCACAAAGCAGTAGTGCTCGCATTGCTGTGTTCCGGTTTGAAGGGTATGGTTGCCGGTGATATTACAGGCACATGAGACTTTTCATCTTTATGTCTCAGGGTGGCGGGCACGGTGCAATGCCACATTGCACATTGTCCTAGGTGGACGTGACCTATGTGACAATGCAGTGTGCATAGGCAGAGGGTACCGTTTAACATCAGGTGGGCCATCTGCTTGATCCCTCATTAAAAGTTGTGTAAAAAATAAAATATTCTGCTGTGATAATACCTTTAGAGTTCAAAAGTAAGAAAATTTACAATCTACATAAGTTATGTTCCAGTACTTAATTACTTATAATTTTTACAGTTTATAATGGCACAAGTGCGAGATGACCAAACTGACATGGTTCTCAAAGTCTTTAGGCAAAGTGAAAAGGCAACTATAGACAACATTGTAGATGCATTCATAAAATTGCAAAGATATGACATTTTAAAATCACTTGAAGATCCACTTTGTAATATTGCTCAGTATTTCAATAAAGATGACAGTGGATATCAGAGTAATGGGAAAAGCACAGGGCACAGAGAAATTGTCAGGCTCAAGAATATGACAAATGATTTACCACTGGCCTTGAACAAAAATATGGTCATCCAAAAAAAAGATCCAGAAAAGCCTAAGCAGCCAATGATGGAACCAGCTACAAATAAAAAAGGACCCATTCAGAATGATACCCCAATTCTGTTCTTGACCTTTGCTCAAGATGGCTTACCAACAGCCATCAATATACAGGAGTATGTGGACAGCTGGACTGATATTCCAGAGGTGAAAGTGATCACACTCAATGGTAAAAGGGATGAAATATTTCAGAACCCTGAAAAATTTATTAGAGAATATTTTGAAAAGGTCAGTAAAATTATTAAATTCAAATAGTTCTACTGTTTAGTTTAGACATTGGATTTAAACAAATTATGTAGTGGCCGTCCAGCCTGAATAAAATAGACATAGGTCCTTCCCATGGAGCACCTTTGAGCCTGGTTTTCCGCCTTCCCCTTCTAGTTGCTGCCAGCCACCCTGCGCAAGTCGTCACTCCATCTAGTCAGCGGGTGCCCTATTCTACATTGCCTCTACACAAGAACTTGTATACTCCAATGGTTATCAATTCATAGGCAGTCATGATCAGCCCACTACCACTTCAGCTCTCTAATTATCTGGGTTATGTCAAGAAGTTTGGTTTTCTGTCAGATAACCAAAGCATAGCCCTCTCCATAGCGCGGCTGGCAGGATGCACTGGTTAGACTTTTTGTCTGTATGCATTGTGGGATGGGAAAAGGAGAAGACTTGATGAAGTTTTCCAAAACAAGTATCTAAGTGTTATCTAGATGTTATACCATAAAAAATCTCGGCATCATGTATGACACTAGGCTAACCTTACTAATATTTAACCACAACTCTTACAGTTGATTGCATCAAGCGGTTGGGGTTTATTATTAGAAACTAGGGATTTTACTACAGTCTTCTGCTTGTTTTTGCCACTTCAGCTTAAACTTTTTTTGTGGCGGTTGTTGGTTCAATTTAAGCTATACCAGTGACTGTAAACTGCTTAGACCAATCCACATTCTTTTTCTATTTCAGGCTGATTTTATAGTACCCATTCTAACACCAGGATACCTTGATGAGATAAAATCACACAAGGTCAACTTACCAAACACTACTGAAAACCTGGACCATAAATATGCAAACTTTATCTACAATTTGATAGTCAATCATTACATCCACGCTACCGGCTGTCTGAACATGAAAGTTAGAAGTGTTCTACCACAGAACTCAAAGACTGACTTGTTTATGAATATCACTATGTACCCAGACTTGATGCCGTGGACCTATGAGACTTCCTTTGATGAGCAGTTTCAAGCATTCTTGAAGAAAGAGAGCTCATGAAGTTCATGAGCTCATGTAGGTGTAAGTAAAAGAGTGCATTTTTGTGATGAAATCTATTCCACCTATTTTTGTAATCGAAAACCAGTAGTTTTTAACAGACTTCAAATAAAAGTTTGTGAAAAATAAAACTTCAATTTGTGTGTATTTTTTTGAAATCTGACATTTAAGAACCAGGAAAATTATATTTTATTTGAAAAGATACTACCAGATTTGTCCCATTTTTATCAAAATCTGGTTCTGATGACGGGATCCATGAGGAATTGAGGGAACTCCTCAAATATTATGGGCATACATATAGCAATGTTGGTATTTTCAGCAACAAGTCAAGTATGTGCATTCAGAAAGTATCATTTAGTGAAGTGGAACTCCCCAATGATAAGTATTTCACGGGTGGCAATAAGATATCTCGGCTAGGATAGTTAAATATTGAATCAGATTTTAATATGTTTCTGATGAAGCTGGTACCATCAAACTGATCTGATGATGAAACTGGTAGGCACTGGAACTCCGTCATTAAACGACGTAGGTATCCTATCCGTGCTTGGACTTATTGGAATTGTCATGAGATGCACTCTGGCTATAAATAATTTCCTGCGTTCAAATTGCGTATGTTATGTTGATTGTCAGAATGTCGGAAGACAGATTTCGTGCTTCGTTATTGTATGTAAGTTACGAGATATCTTCGCCAATTGTGAACCGATTTTAATAATATTTTTTTACTAAATTGGTCTGAAGGGTGATATTTTTTTTCCATAATTCTAGAAAAATTAGGTAATAAATCCCTAGCTTTGAAGTCTGTTTTTTTGTTGTTTTCTTGCCATATTTGACAAAAAAATAACCTCCTACTAACGTTGATGTACCCATCGACGTAATTTTACTTTGGTCGAAGGATGTACCTATATTTTACTAGTACTAATTATTAATGCAGGAGTCAATTGTAATACATACAAATAAAAATATATGAATTGATTCAAAGTTTTATTTATTTCCTTGATAATGCTATAAAAATATTAGAACAGTTGCTTCATTAGTTCATAATAATGTACTTAGAAAACATGGTCCAAGTCACTATTTAGCTCACATAGTTATTAAGGTAAGAGATAAGCATTTTTGATGTTAGAAAAGAAAAACAAGATAAATGTTAACGCTAATTTCTTATAACTAATTGTAACAGATTTAATAGGACTATTTTCAAACAAGTGGCAAAAATTGCAATTATGTAGACACTTTTATTATACTATGTCTATTAGCCATGAAATAACTTTAGGCACTGGTGTCTTCCTAGTAAATGAACACAGCAAAACTATAAGATGGCTGGTCAACATTACCAGGGGCTAGTTCCGAGCCTACTCTTTGTTGGTGTTGGTTTCTTCCTCTGTAGTATCATCGAAAGTGCTAGTTTCATCAGCAGTGCTGACATCATTCACGTCTATACCAGTGTCGTTATCGCTGCCATTGAGTTCCTCCTGAAAAACAAAAATAGTAAGCAATTAATTGACCCAACTAAAAAAGGGTTTCAACAGTTTTTTTCAATGAAAGATAGACAATACTATTGTCCTATTGTACAACACAGAAATTGAACTAGTACAAACAAAAAAATAATTTTGTAAAAATTAAAAAAACCTCCAACGCTGAACGGCTGAACCGATTTTGATCAAACAAAGCTAAAAACACTCCCGACAAATACACCTTTCAAACAAAACAAAAAAAAACGAAATCGGTTCATCCGTTCGGGAGCTACGATGGGACAGACAGACACACACACACACGTCAAACTTATAACACGCCTTCATTTTTCGTCGGGGGTTAAAAATCAAAATTGTACCTAATCAGTACAATGGGCAGTCTTTTAGCTCTACAAGCGATGTCTGCCAGACTAACTTGGGATAGAGTGGAATTATTAAGAGTGCGATATGGTTAATCTATACATGTAGTGGGAATTGGTGCACCCGTTTCCAGGATTATCAACACCAGCTTGCAACGCCTTTGAATGGAACTCGGCATTTTATGCAGCTGGAACCTTCAGTTTGAGCTCAAAATGTGAATTTTTGATGATAACAAGCTCCATTTCTGGTCCAAGGTTGATTATGACCAGCATAGGATGAACAGGATCTTGGGTACCTACTAATGAAGCTGATAGTTCAAGTTTGAGAAAATAAATAATGAAACTAAATATTTGTATTTGTACGAGTTGACCCTGATGTGTTTCCATATAAGTGTTCTGTTTTCCAATTTTAACGGAACATTGAAAATAAATGGGGTTGATGTTAATATTCCACTGTGTGTAAATTCATGTAAATACTATTGGGAAAACCCTAAAAACCACATGAGTTGTATTGTTTGAAGAACCTTAACTTTCTAGGCACATTACACTTATCAGGATAGCCCTGGATACAGTAGCAATTTAATAAGTGGGTGTGATAAGAAAATTGCCCGCTAGCTCAGTGTGCAACACAATCTGATAATTTACTTGAACTACATGTAACTAGCCTGGGCTCCAATCGCGCAAATTTTTTTGTACATACTTTTTACTAGAAACGGGATATTACCATGATTTTTGAGTTTGAATTGTTCCCGATATTTCGGCACAGTTACATGCGCCATGCGCGTTTCTAGTGAAAAGTATGTACATAACCATGATACTTTCAAAAGGTATTTTGTACGGTCTGCAATGAGAACTTAGTGAATCTTTAATGCTCTAAGCAACGGATTAAGCAAATTATGGCTTAATTCAAGCAAGGATCCGTCAAATCAGATGTATGGAATAACATGAACGGTTCTGGTTTTGATAATAACATACAAAATTAGCACAATTGGAGCCCTGCATTGACACAAATTGTGCACTGCACAAGACACACCAGTTTTTTTTTTTTATACTACTTGAATGACGGATCAAGCAGATGGCCTACCTGATGTTAAGCGGTAACCTCTGCCTATGAACAGTGCATTACCTCATAGGTCATAGGTGACTCATAGGTGTATTGCATTATGTGTATTTGTACTATTACAATCACATAAGTACCTTGATAACTTCAACAAATGAGTTTGCTTCGTCCAACATCTGCTTGACCATAGTGTTCTCTTCCTTTAGGTCATCAATAATTTTGCGAAGCTTCTCATTTTCATCCAAAGCATCTTGTAGAGCTACCCTGGAACATTACAAAATCATGCTGAGCTTCTTTGTGATGAATTTAAGGTGCATCATACTTATTATTTCACAAAACAGGGAAATGCAGGTGTAACTACACTCTGTGAATGTGTTTTTAAGGATTTGAGACATTGATTGGTTGCACCCGAATCGTAAGACAGAGTGTAGGCACTGAAGGCAGAAATATTACGCAGTCAAGGTTCATACCAACATTTTTCTTATTTGCTTATCACTGCCTTCTTATATAGTTGTTAGGCAATACATTCTAACAGCCGCTGATATCAGTCACCGATAAAATGTATTGAAAAATGGCCCAATAACAATATCACATTGGATAGTGTGATCAGTCTTACAGAGCTACAGACCAAACCTGTGCTAAATTATTCTATAATTTCAATAATTTGAGGAAATAACAACTTACTTTATAAGTAAAATGATAAAGATATACTCACTGGCGCTTTCCTGCTAGGATTTCCCAATATTTCTCAGATGCACCATTTGGATTTGTGAGATCTTCAACAGTGATTTTATTCTCAACACTTGCTTGAGTCTCCTTTGATGAAATATTCTTCCTCTTTACATCAGGAGTGATTTCACCGCTACAAAATAAAAATAAAATTAGTAGTTGGTAAGGGTAAACATAGGTTATTGCACTAACAGTATTTAAAGGCAAAACATGTAAGGGGCATCAAAATTAACACATTCACTTCGTCGAATACTTTCCAAGCTATAGAGCTCTTGGAAACTAAGGCAAACCTAATTACTTACATGGAAGTATCTTGGGTGAGTTGATGCTTCAAACTTTTGCATGGTCTACCAACTAAATTTTCTCTATCAGAAGACGTATGTTGCAGCGTCTTGAGCGATCGTCTTGTTCTTGGGCCTTCCTGAAATAATGATTGTTCAGTGACACGCGTAAATAGCTAGCAAGAGCACGAAATAATTTGGCGGTTTGAAGCGAAGCTACCGCCAAATTATCTTCATCTTCGAACACTTCGATTTTTACCTGTTGGGTGCTCATTTTAAAATTAGTTTATTGAGCCTTCTGAAACTGAATTCGTAATTCTTGATATGATTCAGTTTTACCACTGATAGTACCTTCTTAAAGTCTAAATTGAGAATTTACGAAATCACAACAAAATCAACAACAACCGAACGAATAGAAAAAATATGACCGAACGCAAAAGAACGAAATCATCAATACACAGACAAACAGATCAAAATTCGTAAAAAAAAAAAACTCTATGAATCAACGAGTGCTGCCAGCTCTTGTTTTGATTTTACCCCACAACCTTGGTCTCAATGAGGGGTTTTCACGGCCGTTTCACAGCATGCTTAAAGCCTTGAAAATAGATGGCGCTAGTTCTGTACTTGTATTGGTGTGCAAGGGCTATAATTGATGGTATTTTTATTACTTGTCAAACGGTTTTTCAATAGATTCCCTGAGTTAGACCCTTGAAAATAGAGGGTGCCAGCTCTGTACTTAACTGTCAAAATAAAGTGAAAAGTCAAGTCATCACGTAGTGATATATTTTCATGGTATTTGTTACTATCACACAAAAGCACAGACAATGCATTTGTTAATTTTGACAAGCACATTTGCGTCAGCGCCATCTATCGAGCCAAATAGAACTACTTTTAGAATGAAATGTATCTAGATGATAGAAAACTACATACATTTCATTCTACAGATAAGTTGGTGGATCTATACTTATTTTTTATCCCTAATGAGGGCTTTTTTATTTTCGAATTTAAAAAAAAAGTTGTTCTATTTGTTTCAATAGATGGCGCTGACGCAAATGTGCTTGTCAAAATTAACAAATGCATTGTCTGTGCTGTTGTGTAATTCAGCTAACTGTAATTGATCTGTAATTTCAGCAACACCACAATTAGTTACGTTTGGGTACAATCGATCGATCTATGATTTGAAATACCTGGACAAGTTTTGAATCTACGAAGTATGTGATCTTAAAAAAGAAACTGCAATGTACAAAATTGATCTTTCTATATTTATTGCATATTCTTTATAATATATACAAAAAAAAAACTACCAGTTAGTTTCGGAACTTTTGCGTTTGACTGCCGGCAACACTTTCAGTTGCTATTTATTTTAATGTTTGTCTGTCGTGCCTGTTATTATTCACCGATAGACTAATTTAAATTTAAAATCATACGGACGGCCTTACGTACGGGTGAAATCTGAAATCAATAAGTTACTTGCAGCTATTGTTTCAAGTCTTGTTCAATATCTGACGCAGTGAATCTTCAAAATAATTGTACATTTTATACTTAGATTTTACGATTGTTTCAATGTTTATCTTATCTTACCTGAAGCAAGCTAAAGACCTTTCATATATTAATCACTAATAGAGCTAGAAGTGCTAGATTATAGATCACAAAGGCACGTCAGGATATCAAAGAAAATACAATGGATACTCTCAGGTAATGGATTTAAAATTTTCCGTAAACTGCAGTGCTAAAAGTACGACAAACACGGTCAAGGTTATTTATAGAGACTTGTCACACTTAGACCTGTTTTTGCAATTCAGCTTCAAATGTAATAATTAATTAAAACTGATAAAATAAATGAAGTCCTGCATTATTTGAGAATGTAATGTGTATTGTCCCTCTAATATCACACTCTGCCCAACTCCATAAAACTAGAGAGAAGGGCTAGATGATGGCAGCATTGCTCTAGTGTCCCTGAGGGTAGATGAAGTAAAGCAGTCATCAAATTTGATCGTCTCCCTGGAGTCCCATTTTTACCCTGGTTTAATTAATGGTTGTGTAGTGTAATATCACATGCTCTGCTGTCTCTTTACCCCGAGGATAGCCGTGACATAATCCACTGCCTAGTACCACTGTCTCCAATGGAAGGTTGTTGAGATCTCCATGGTCCAGTGCCCACCATCATCCGTTGCTATATTTATTATTTAAAATCTTGAGCGACTTGAGTGACTGACTGACTATCAATGCACAGCCTAAACCATTAGTTCTACAAACCGGAAATTTGGAGGGTTCATTCTTTTGTGGTTGAGGGTGCACTAAGAAAAGAGGTTTCTTAAACTTACCCCCTAAGACAGTGCAATGGGGTGTTGAAGTTTGTGCAGAAAAAACCACAGGCGGATGAAGTCGCTGGCTTTCTACTAGTGTGCTAATGTTGTATCTCCATCCTAAGGTTGTCTGGAAGAAATCGCTATAAGCGATAAGACCGCCCATTGTACATTTCTGTTATTTTTTTGTTATTGAGTTATGTTTTGTATTTCTGTGTGTTGTTTGTGTACAATAAAGAGTTAATCTATCTATCTATTGCAGGTTATATTTTGTGACCTGGAATGTGGCCACCAAGTCACCGAATCAGGATATGAATGCGCTCTTAGATTTTCCATCACAGTTCAACAAAAACAAACCACTCCCAGATTTCTATGTGATTGGGTAAGTTCTAAAAGTTTCCATAATTGACCTGTAAATCCAAGTATATTTAATGTATGCTTGTTTCTAGTGACACCACTCAGATGTGGTGGCTAACTATTGTTCATATTCACAAGCTCAAGGTCGCGCAACAGGCTATGGAGAGAGATATGATAGTAGTTTTACTATGTAATCAAATATTAAACAATTTTAAATTTTAATCCTCTTTAGATTTTAATTTTTTACGAGGTGCATCCCTACCTCACAATGAGCACTAGTAATTGATTTTGTTAATTGTGTATTCTGATACCATAACCGCTGTAATAACTAACTACATGAAATTATTGTGAAATAAATGTTTATTTCCCCAAATTTTAAACAATATAAATGAGAGACTATTGAGGAGAATAAAGGTTCTCAATAAAGTATTGATTGTATTAAAAACTAGTTATATTAAAAATACATATTAAAAAGTATATATGTAGGTATATATAGGCATATATGTCCAGCAGTGGACCTCGAAAGGCTGATCATGTATCCCATTGCTGAGGGATCTTCTTTTGAATAACATCCACCATGCGAGTCCAGTGTCTAGGTGGTTGAATTTTCATGTAAATTGCAGTCATTGTAGGTAAGACAGTTCTCAGCAATCAAGGATATGTAATGCATAATCACATAATCACTGCATAACATCTATGACACACTTAATTTCTGGGTCAGTGTAAATGATGTAAGAAGTTTGGTGTTAGTACACTTTGGATATGGTGGTAATTAAATTAAGGTCCAAAACCATTTGAGGAACCAATGTCAGTGATAGAATATATATAATTTCAACATTGGTGTTTTATTTAAGGTGGGGTATAACGCCAAAATTACCAATTTTAGATTAGATTTTTAACTGACTAAATCAAGTACAATATTCTAATTATAAATATGCATGGATATTTATAATTTGAACGTTGAATATTGAATTTATACATTATAATAACGAAGGATCACCCAGACAGAAAAACGATAGGACAAAATTTTCTCGATTAAAAAAAACACAAAGTTACCTCTAACTTTTGGCTAGATTCGATTGTTTGTCAATATGCTACAGATTACTGGGTCAAAAATTGGATATAAGATCAATACAATAAAACGGAGGGATCAAACTAGGGTTTTTTTTTAAATTATCAATCTTTTACGAGATATTCAATAAAAACCGCTTTTCACAGCGGCGCGAGGCGTTTTTTTTTGTATGAAGATTTCTGCCTGGAGTTGGCGCAATCCTAATTACAAAATGGAAACTACCCATGTTTATTACAAAACATACATTTTGATACAATATAGTGTATTATTTTTTGTAATAAACCTGGGTAATTGGCATTTTGTAATTAGTTTTTACTCAAATTAAAACATGATGAAATTATATCTATTCTATCCCAACATTGGTTGGTTGAAGTGGCAATGGGCTGGCCGTTTAGGTCGCTGAACTGATAACCATTGGGGAAGAAAGGTTCTCCACCACAAACCACACCACCACCACACATATATAATAAAATTAACAAAATTTTAAATATTCATGAACTTATGTATTCAGAATGTAAATTAAAAACAACAAATTGGCTTTTGTCATTGAATTACGATCAAACAGAAGAATGTATTACTTTTATTACCTAATGCATGCCACTCGTATAGGTATATACACACACACCATTCACCCTCACACCCACACACATTCACTTTTTAAACCTACACACGACACACACAACTCACGCATACTCACACACGGGAAATCCCTGCAATACCCAGACTCTTTAGAGGCTTGTAGTTTTGCAGGGATAACCCCTTACACTCACACAATACACCTTCTATTACACAAACCCCACACACACCTTCACGCTTAACACACATGTTTACATACACCCTCGCTTATTTAATCTCCTTTAAATTGCCTTAGCCTTCGACCTTAGGCTGGGTTGAAATATATTATCAAAATATATAAAATCGTTGCGTGACTGACTGACTCACTGACTGACTGACTGACTGACAATCAACGCACAGCCTAAACCGTAAGTCCTAGAGACCTGAAATTTGGAGGGTACATTCCTTATGTGGTCTAGGGGTGCACTAAGAAAGGAATTTCCGATACTCCCGCTCTAAGGGGTCCAAAATGGGCTTTTAATATACAACAAAAAAGCTCTGTATTTCAGAAACCGTTTGAGATTCCTCAAATAAAATAAATAAACACGTGTTTCAGCGATTCCTGAAATTTTTCTGAAAAATGGAAGGGGATCGTTTTCTATGTAAAAAAATCTAAAAACTTTAGTTTTTACAACGCACAGCCTAAACCGCTGATCGTAGAGACTTGAAATTTGGACAGTGTATTCCTTTTAGGGTGTAAAGGTGTACTTAGAAAGGAATTTGGAAAATTCACCCTCTTAGGGGTTCAAAAAGGGCTTTTAACGTATACACTTTGCGTTTTGCAACGCACAGTCTAAACCGCTGGACCTAGACACATGAAATTTGAAGGATGTATTCCTTTTTGGGTGTAGGGGTGTACTAAGAAAGGATTTTTGAAAATTCACCCTGTAAGGGGTCCAAAATGGCTTTTAATGTAAAACTAAAATGCTTCGTATTTCGGAAACCATTGGTAGTAGAAACAAGAAAATTCACAAGGTAATTCCTTTAATAAAAATAGCCAACATAAGTTTCAGCAGTACCTGAAATTTTGCTGAAAAAAAGCATGGGAACATTTTCTTTGTAAATAAATACACTTTAGGTTTTAGCGAGATTTCAGCGTATTTCGGCAATTTCAAAGTTTGTTTCACGGTGAAGTCATTAAGATCAAAATATTTTCAGGACCTAAAGGTTAAAATAGGACCCCTAAATTGAAAAATTTGAGCATGGTGTCGTTTAGAAGGTCGTTTGACGGTGTCGTTGTTGAGATTACATATTTTCAGGATCTCAAGGTTAAAATGGGACCCCTAAATTGAAAAACTTGAGTATGGTGTCGTTTCAAAGGGCGTGTCACGGTGTCGTTGTTGAGATTAAAACATTATCAGGACCTCAAGATTAAAATGGGACACCCAAATTGAAAAAACTTGACTATGGTGTCGTTTCAAAGGTCGTGTCACGTGTTGTTGTTGAGATCAAAATATTTTCAGAACCTCAACGTTATAATGTGACCCCTAAATTGAAAAACATAAGTATGGTGTCGTTTCAAATGTCGTTTGACGGAGTCGTTGTTGAGATATATTTTACGGACCTCAAGGTTAAAATGGGACCCCTAAATTGAAAACCTTGAGTATGGTGTCGTTTCAAAGGTGGTGTCACGGTGTCGTTGTTGAGATTAAAATATTCCAGGACCTCAAGGTTAAAATGGGACCCCTTAATTTAAAAAAATAAGAATAGTGTAATGTCTAAGGTCGTTTGAAGGTGTCGTTGTTGAGATCAAAACATTTTCAAGACCTCAAGATTAAAATGCGAACCCTTAATTGAAAAACTTGAGTATGGTGTTGTTTCAAAGGTCATTTGAAGGTGTCGCATACATTTTACGTTTGTAAAAATCTAAATTGAAAAACTTAAGTATGGTACTTTTCACTAGAAACGGGATATTTACCATGATTTTTGAGTTTTTAATGTTCCCGATATTTCGGCACAGTTGCATGCGCCATGATCACGGGAGAACTAATTAAGTATGGTGTCGTTTCAAAGGTCATTTGACGGTATCGTACAAAATATAAGAGACATAGTCATGAAAAAACAGTAAAAAAATCCAGCTACCGCAGTGACTGCTATGCACGCTATAAATATTCACACATAAACTTAAATTAGAGACACATTAAAATACACACACTTAAGTCAAGAAAAAAACCAGTTAAAAAAACCAGCTGCCGCAGTAACTGCTATGCACGCTATAAATATTGAGGTTCAAAAAAGTTAGAGACACATATAAACACACACACACTAAAGTCAAGCAAAAAACCAGTTAAAAAAATCTACCTACCGCAGCGACTGCTATGCACGCTATAAATATTCACACATAAACTTAAATTAGAGACACATCAAAACACACAGACTTCAGTCAAGCAAAAAACCAGTTAAAAAAACAGCTATCGCAGCGACTGCTATGCACGCTATAAATATTGATGTTCAAAAAATTTAGAAGAACATAAAAACACACACACTAAGTCAAGCAAAAACCATTTAAAAAAACCAGCTACCGCAGCGGCTGCTAATGCACAAAAAATTACATTCAGAAAAAATCTAGACACGCACTTAATGCATAACCAGTCAAGCAAAAAATCATACTAAAAATTCAGCTACCGCTGCGACTGCTACGCTATGGTGGATTGAGTCCTCAAGTAAATACCTATAAACTGTGGTATCCTACCTGTAAATCCCACTGTCGACGAGATAAACCGCGAAAAAATACCACCACTTGCTTATTTTTTGTGTTTTTGTGCATCGGCAAAAAAATGCCGATCGGTAAAATCGAACAATTCGATATTTCGAGTAAAAAGTGATATTACGACGCGTGGAACAGTTCATGGCGCTCACTACAATTAAATCAGAGTTACAAGTCACAAAGACACCTGATTTGGGGGGGTGAAGGGGGGAGGGGGGGCTCGGGGAGGCGCAGCGCACGCGGGCCGCGTAGGGGTCGGCAGCGGCGCCAGCGCAGCGGGAGCACGCGCTCCCGCCGCGCCCGCGGGCGATGTGCAGTGCGTGGAGCAGCCTTGCTGGCGGTGCGGAAAGGGGCACCGGACCATCGGATGCTGGTTTAGAAATTATTCTTGTGACGGTTGCGGGCAATGTGCATACGTTCGGGGGAGGCGCGCTAACTTACAATTAGCATAGGTAGGATACCACAAGTGGAAAACCAAACATTCTACTACTACAACAACTAGAACATACTATTACCACAGTGTAAAACATAATTAGTCTGTGCTATTACGCAGAGTTATGGATAAAACAATATTACGCGTACGAAGTCGCGGGTTACAGCTAGTAATATATATACTCATACATACAAACATACAGTTAAAGTTAATAACGTACTATTAAAAATTTCCTTTTTTTTTCGTATCATTATTGAAGGAGGTCCCCAAGATACAGGTTAACCTAGTTTGGGGACCAACGATGTCGTGTTTTTGTTATTGTAATTTTCCTGTTCAATAAACGTTATTGTATTGTATTGTATTGTATTGTATTGTATTGTAAACTGCACGACGCAAAAGAGTAATGCCCCCCTTTCTAGGAACCAAAGATGAGGTTGCAGGAGGATCCTCAAGGCGGCACAATACCTTTTGTCATGGCATTCTATGGAGGAGGCCTCGTCTTGCAGTGGACGTCTAAGGCTGATGATGATGATGACTTCTATTACTTCGCATGTCTAGTTCTTTCTTGGTCTTGGCCCAGCTTAAGGTATATTATTCTCTTCCAGTCTACAAGAAGTCAAATCCCAACCCCAGAACATACTGATGGATTCTCTGTTCACGGATGCGTGGACGTCTACATTCAACAATATCCTGTGCCGTCAAGGGTATATCATAGCGAAGCTCACCCGGCTGCAAGGCATACTGCTCCTGGTGTACACTCAGATGAAACACGTCACACACCTGAGGGATATCGAAGCGCAGTACACAAAGACAGGACTCGGTGGGTTGTGGGTAAGTTTGGTTTTATTATACGACTAGCGATTCGCCCCGGCTTCGCACGGGTACTACCCCCCTCCCCCCCTTCTACGCCCCCTGGATCCACAAACCAAATACCAAAAAATTCAAGTTCAGTGAAACTATATATAAAGCGAGCGTATAGGCGCTGGCGGAAGCTAATAAACCATTCCCTATAATACTCGCTGATAATGTAGCTTTCTACAGGTTTATTTTTTTATTTTTTTATTATACTACTTTAATGACGGAACAAGCAGATGGCCCACCTGATGTTAAGCGGTAACCTCTGCCTATGAACAGTGCATTAACTCATAGGTCGCGTCCAGGTAGGACGCACCCTATGTGGCATTGCACTGCACCCGCCACCCTGAGACATAAAGATGAAAAGTCTCATGTGCCTGTAATTTCACCTGCACCCTTACCCTTCAAACCGGAACACAGCAATGCGAGCACTGCTTTGCGGCAGAAATAGGTATGGTGGTTGTACTTCCCCGGACGAACTTTCACAAAAAATCTCTACCACAGATTACTTAATAGTTACTTCCTACTGTTTTGGTAGGTGTTTTAACTTTTGAGTTTATCCATTACAAACAAACAATGTACCTCTTTATAGTATTAGTACTAGTATAGTATTATTTTATCTGTGGTATTAGTATAGAAGTATAGATATAGATTCTAAAGATTGTGTATTTGTTACTTAATCTTACATAGAGCCTGTAGAAGTAACTTCTGGACATAGGCCTCCGCGACGATCGTTGTTGAGCCGCCTCCATCCAATGACCTCGTAGGTCCATCGAGAGGGGACCTAAACTACACTACGTCGTCGGATCGTCTCGAGAACCTTGACTCGCGTTGTGAAGCCGCGGCTTAAGAAGCAGACAACAGCGAAATTACGTCACACGTCTGAAATCGTGTTTTGGGCTCTATTATGCCCTTGTAAATATGATGAAGATTAACATATTTGTTGTTGTCATCATCTTATGAAGATTTTGCAAAAAATACAGCCTCTTAAAAGCTACAGTTATATATTCGACATCGCCACTTGAAGTCGATCTATCCAGAATACTAAAATCCTAGGGATCGTGACCTAGATTTGCCACCACATATCGTGTGTACTTTATTATTTAGTAATACAATCCCTACGTATTCGTATCTTGTGACCCTGAGCCCCTCACTGCTTTGTAGGATCAATATCAGGTGGCGTGATACCTACACCCAATAACATTGGTATGGTCTATGTTGGTGTTTGGTAGAATTTCGTAGCTTTATAAAATACTAGTGTTTGTCCGCGGCTTCACCCGCGTTATTTTTCCCAGGGATCTGAAATGCTGGATAAATGTTATCATGTTATTCACGAACCCGCATTGGGGTAACGTTGTGGATGCATGTGACATTCACCAACCGGCATTGGGATGGCGCGGGCGTGGTGGATTCATGTGACATTCACCAACCCGCATTAGGCTAGCGTGGTGGATTCATGTGACATTCACCAACCCGCCCTGGGCTAGCGTGGTGGATTCACGTGACATTCACCAACCCGCATTGGGCTGGCGTGGTGAATTCATGTGTCATTCACCAACCCGCATTGGGCTAGCATAGTGAATTCATGTGACATTCACCAACCCGCATTGGGCTTGGGTGGTGGATTCATGTGACATTCACCAACCCGCATTGGGCTAGCATAGTGAATTCATGTGACATTCACCAACCCGCATTGGGCTTGGGTGGTGGATTCATGTGACATTCACCAACCCGTATCCCGTATTAGGCTAGCGTGGTGGTTTCATTTGACATTCACCAACCCGCATTGGGCTTGGGTGATGGATTCATGTGACATTCACCAACCCGCATTATGCTAGCGTGGTGGATTCATGTGACATTCACCAACCCGCATTGGGTTAGCGTGGTGGATTCATTTGACATTCACCAACCCGCATTGGGCTAGCGTGGTGGATTCACGTGAGATTTACCAACTCGAATTAGGCTAGGGCAGTGGATTCATGTGAAATTCACCAACGCGCATTGGGCTAGCGTGGTGGATTCACGTGACATTCACCAACCCGCATTGGGCTAGCGTGGTGGATTCACGTGACATTCAACAACCCGCATTGGGCTAGCGTGGTGGATTCACGTGACATTCTCCAACCATCATTGGGCTGGCGTGGTGGATTCATGTGACATTCACCAACTCGTATTGTGTTAGCGTGGTTGATTCATGTAACATTCACTAACCCGCATTGTGCTTGCGTGGTGGATTCATGTGACATTCACCAACTCGTATTGTACTAGCGTGGTGGATTCATGTGACATTCACCAACCCATGTGGTAGATTGATATCATAACCAATATCTTCGAGAGTAGGCTCCGAGTACGAGTGGGAAGCTACAATTAGCTATCTACCAGACCTTAATACTCCAAAGGATTGTATAGGTCGCGCAACAAGTAATGAGCGCTGACCTTCAAAGCGCAGAAGTATTTTTTTGGGTCTGTATAGGGAATGCGCTAATGTAAACATACGCAGTCAGCCCCACCACTTTCGCCGAGCGCTCATTAGTCGTTGCGCGACCTATATCATAACTTTGACACCCGCAATTCCACCCGTTGCAGGGCAACAAAGGAGCAGTGAGCATACGTTTCAACATATACGGCTGTTCGGTGTGCCTCGTGAACTGCCACCTAACGGCGCACGAGCATCTACTCGCGGACCGGATCAGCGACTACAACACCATCATCAAGCAGCATCAGTACCATGTCTCGGAGACGGCCAACATTTTATACCATGAGTGAGTAATTTATTAACAACTTCGTCAAAAAACTGTGTCGTAATAGTGACGCCTGCATGCACAATTTCAACATAAGTCGAGATATTATAGCCTATTGTGGAGGCAGCTAACTTGATGCTTTGGTTCCGGCGAAATGGCAGCGAGTTTTGAAACATGAATTCGTCATAGTTTTGTGGCATAGTTCAATCAAATTCTATGGCGAGGCTTCCAAATTGATAGTTATTTAAATTTTTACTAGTTTAACTGTATTTGATTCATCAACAAAACATCTATTAATAATCCAATTACTTTAGTCGTTTTAATTGGTTTGACAGCTGTGGTGTGTCCGACCTAAGAATATACCCCTACGTCTCCTCCCATGGATTTCTTAAAACCCAAATAAGATATTACACCAGGGGATGGGCAGAAGCATGCAGCTGAGTACTCAACACCAATACTGCGATCACCAATCCGAATGCCAAGCGTGATGATTATGGCACATCCCCCCATTGCATTCCCGGATGGAAGGGGGGGGGGGGGGGCTAAAGGCTGCTGATGGCTAGTCTCTATTACTTACTTCTCACTGCCGTACAATCCACTGCCGCACTGGTTCTTTCTTGGACTCCTGATCCCAACGTCAGGGCTATATTCCCATTTAACACAAAAAGTTTTTTAGGAAAAAAGTATGTGTACAAGTACAACGTGACGGAAAACATCGCTAGGAAACTAACATGTCTTAGCACCAAAAATTCCAATATATGTGACTTGTTGGTAAGGACCCTCTGCGAGCCTTTTCACGGCCAGGCTCATTACTGTATAGCAGGGTGACCAAGACAGAACTAGGGGCATGACGAGACAACGATACTAATAACATTGAAGTAACATGTCCTTGAAATAAATACTAAAACTCCACACCTAAACGTTACTCCGAAATCAAAAACTATTTGCCCAGTTTATCGGCAGGCTTATTATTTGTAAGGGCTGACATCATTATACGAATTATCTTGTCAGGAAGATAGTACAGTTAAAAAAATGGCCAAGTGTGTGCCGGGTCATGCATAAGCTAGGGTTCAGTAACCATGAGCATATGAATGAACACATGAATTAATTTCAACAAATAAAATTGTTATAGATTTTGGTAAAAATTCGAAGAAATGTTAAACGCCTAAAGAGTTGGCATATACTTGACCTAGACCAGAGAACCTAACAAAGGGATATATTGTCTATCAAACTGGTAATCGCTTTCAACTACCAGTTTGCGATACATTGCGCGGTATGTTTGGAATATTTATATTCTTGAAAAGATGCTAAAGTACGCGGCGCAATGTATTGCATACTGGTATTCGAAAGCGATTACCAGTTTGATAGACAATATACAATGGTTCTTCAAATTAAATGGTGTTATTCATTGGAATCACACCCAAGCCACACCAACCAAGAAAACATCTGATTATGGCTAAACAGCTGATTGCAGATAAAAAGGAACAAATAAACATGTGGAATTAAATGAGCATGAAAGGAGCATAACTGACTTACGAAACTATAAGGGAACTACGGAACCCAAAAAAAACAAAATGATTGATGGTCTTGAATATTAACTTACCTGGTTATTTTCCTTGGCTAGGTAACTAGATACCAACTGATTGATTTTATCAGTTATAAATATTTATGAAGAAGAGTATCGATATATTTCCTAAAAAAAGATTGGTTTTATCTTTGAGATTTTACAAAACTATTTATTTTATCAGCCTATCGGTAGTTCTGAAAATGTATTAGTTATCTCGTTAGTATCCTTTATCTATTTAATAATTTTATCACGGATATAGTTGTCATGTATATGTCATCATAAAAATTATGTGTGGTGCAATACATAGACACACGCCTTTTCCCCTGAAAGATAGATAGATAGATAGAAAACTCTTTATTGCACTCACCTTAAATAATTAAATAAAAACATACTTATATTGACTTACAAACTAGTTCACGGTGATTCAATGGGCGGCCTTATCGCTAAGAGCGATCTCTTCCAGGCAACCTTTGGATGGACAGGATTGTAGGGAAAGGAAAAAAGGGTGGTAGGCAAGCCCTCAATGGGTCTCTTTTCATCATGAGCTGCACCAGATTGATTAGTAATCTCTCTTATAAAGTGGTCAATGAGCCTGCTGGTTGGATGATGTAATTGTGGGCTGGGTTGACCACGAAACGGTTTGAAAGTGGTCAACTGAGCCCGCGGGCTGTGGGCTTAGTTCACCCCCAAAGCGGTCAGAGCACCAACCGCGCTAACTGAAGCGTTCACGTTTGGATTGAGGGATCCTTGCTTGAATTGTCCTGAAACTCACCGGATTCAAAAAATTACAACTCAATTCAGGGGACTGATCGCGAAAGTTAAAGAAATACTCGAGATATCGAAGAACTCTATCTATCACCATTATTTCTGTAAGTTTAAAAAATTCAAAAATTCTATATACAGTACAGAAGGTTCACTTCACGAACAAATTTATATAAATAGCGACTCTTGCTGGGACGCAACAAAGTGCAATTCAGCTCGCGTTGATTATAGTCATTTCGTGAACCTATATAGCGCCTTAAAACCGGAATATGCGAATAGGTACTACAGTATGTCTATTTACTATGGTACAATAGGTTTTCTCGAATGTCGGAAGATAAAAATAGATAAAACGACCAAGGTCTAAGTTCGCATACATTATTTATAACGTACACGCTCTATACCGGTTTGAAAATAAAAACATATCCGTTAAACCTATTTGTTCATAGAATTTCATAAACAAGATAAGAAACAAGGTTAGCCTCTATAATTTTAGGGGAATATACACTTTGGCGAAATCTTTTAGTCCATCTTATGGCCTAAGGGCCTGAAAGTGTACCCTACACTGTGGAGGGAGTACCATCTCACAGTAGAAGGAAGAATCTATCGTTCTTCTTGCATTATTTATAACGTACACGCTCTATAGATCGGTTAATCCTATCTATACAAAGAAGCTCATTCACAAGATAAATAAAAAGGTCAGGGCTCTATATCTTTAGGGGAATATACACTTTCACTTTGGCGAAATCTTTTAGTTCATCCTATGGCCTAAGGGCCTGAAAGTGTACTCCTCACTTTGGAGTACTAACTCACTAGTAGAAGTGATAGTCTATCTTGATTTGTTCTTCTTACATTATTTATAACGTACATGCTCTATAGATCGTTTAATCCTCGCTCTACAAAGAAGTTCATTCACAAGATAAATTAAAAGGTCAGGGCTCTATAATTTCAGGGGAATATACAAATCTTTTAGTCCATCTTATGGCCTCAGGGCCTGAAAGTGTACCCTACACTGTGGAGGGACTACCATCTCACTAGTAGAAGGAAGAATCTATCTTGGTTGGTTCTTCTTGCATTATTTATAGTGTAAACGCTCCGAGCCGCCTCCGTCCACCGACTTCCTGCGACCTTTATAATTAATTAATTATAATTCATTTATTCAGACAACATGATCCAATTTATAATTAATAAACAATACTTAAAACTAAATACCCACATACATATATTAATTATTAATAATTAATATTATTATTGTATAATATATTATATTCTAGTATATTGTATTAATTATTTATATATTAACTAATTAATACAATATACCTGTTCAGAGTTGGGGTTTATAAGGGCTGACACCCAGTACCTCTGCAGAGGACTGTCGTACCTGCCTGCCAGTGCCCCGAGTATACTGTTGGGGCTACCCAGCATTCTGCTTTTGACCGACGCAATCTTGTTGCGCATTACAGCGTGAAAGTCATTGACATGAGCATCAGCGAACATGCCAGACGCACTGCAGAATCTAGGTAGCCCCACCATCGCTCTAAACAAGTTATTATAAAGGACACGTAGGGCCCCAACTGATTTTTTGGTATAAGAAACCCACAGGCTGCCGGTATAAAAGGATTGACAAAAGCTTTTAAACAATTTTACCTTGACCTCCACTGAGCAATGTGCAAACCTGCGGATTAGCATATTTCCACGAACCGCCACCGCCCTACGCTCCCTTTCTATGTCACAATTATCTTTTAAGTCAGCAGTGACCACATGTCCCAGGTATTTAAATTTGGACACTGGCTAGTTCCCTACCGTCCAGGTAAATGGGGGGTATGTAGCTGAGAGGGCGACCGCTCGCCCAAAAAACCATCACCTCGCTCTTCTTGCTGTTATATTTGAGCCCATGACTTTTGGCGTAGTCTTCGCAAACACGCAGCAGCCTCCTCAGCGCACACACCGAAGGGCTAAGCAGCACCATATCATCCGCGTAGCTTATGTTATTGATCATTTGACCATCAACGGAGCACCCCACATGCATGCTACTAAGCCCACCGATGAGCTCATTCACATACAAGCAGAAAAGTTTAGGAGATGTTAACCCCCCCTGCCTAACTCCACATTCCAGCCTGTACGTGTCCGATACCTCACCCGCCCATCTCACGCAGTTATCCTGATGTGCATACCAGTGCCTAAACAAGCCAACAACCTCATAAGGCACCCCGGCGACCGCCAACTTGTCCCACAGTATCCGATAAGACACCAGGTCAAATGCCTTTGATAAATCAAGAAAGCAACCAAACACTGGTGTTTTCCTCTTGGTGTAATACGTGACAGTCTCCTTGAGGGCAAAGATGGCACTCTCAGTAGACAACCCTGCTCTAAAGCCAAATTGAGCATCATGCAGCTTCACATATTTACCCAGTTGTTTATCAAGGAGACCATCAAATACCTTTGCCGTAACTGTAGCCAGAGATATTGGCCTATAGTTATTCTTATCGGACACGTCACCAGTTTTATTCTTAACAATTGGAATCACTATAGTACGCATGAGATCTGGAGGCATATAGCTATGTTTTAGGCAGAGATTATAAAAAAGAGCAAGTACTCGTGGCAAGTGGACCCCCGCATGTTGAAGGTGCTCAAGACAGAGACTGTCGTGGCCCGGCGACTTCCCACGGCTCATGTTTTTTATAATATTCTTAACATCACTAGCCGAGAAATAAACTAGCGCTTCCTCACGACTTGGTACAGATTCGCACGCTCCACCTCCCACCCCTACATCTATTGGCTTACTAGGTAAAGTTGATGCCTGTATTTGAAAATGCTGCATAAATAAATTAGCCACAGCCTTGTGGTCGCTCTTACCCTCAACACTTACGGGCAGGCTTGGTTTTGGGTTTAAATGATTGACACATTTCCAGAATTTTGAAAAATCTTTCTTCTTGTTATGTTCAGCAATAATATCCATTTTAATTTGATTTTCATTCTTTATACACCACTTTAATTTAGCTTTAAATTTCCTTTTTTATAATGTCCTTGGCCCATTGAGGGTGTACCTTCCTGCACTGCCTCAAACAATGCTGTACTAAAACTGCTGTGCTGTACTGTAGAAATCGCTATAAGCGATAAGACCGCCCATTGTACATTTCTGTTATTTTTTTGTTATTGAGTTATGTTTTGTGTTTCTGTGTGTTATTTGTGTACAATAAAGAGTTAATCTATCTATCTATCTACTACTTTCTTTTTTTTAACTTCATGATTGTCTGCATAAGCTGATTGTCCACCTGATGTTAAGCGGTAACCTCTGCCTTTAACAATGCATTACCTACCTCATAGGTCACGTCATACTTACGCTCATACTTTGGACAATAAACAATTTCATTTAATTTTTTTTTTTTCATTTTCGTCCACGTGGGACGTGTCCTATGTGTGCCGCCACCCGCACTGCGCCGGCCACCCTGAGACATAAAGATGAAAAGACTCATGTGCCTGTAATTTCACCGGCACACATACCCTTCAAACCGGAACACAGCAATACGAGCACTATTGCTTTGCGGCAGAAATAGGTGTGGTTCCCCGGAGGAATTCTTGCACAAAAAAGCTGTACTACTACTATTACTTATCGAACACTGGTACAAGTTGCAACACTCTTACAAATCCAATATAAAACGGATTGAACAATTATCGCCTTGTGTCTTGTTGTACCTACTTTATCAGATTACCAGATTGTTCATACTATCTATAATCTGCGGCATACTCTAGATAGGTATTGCAATCATATCATGTACTGAATGATAAGTCCATGTTTTGGTCTGTTTTCTGGCTTATTCCTCGTACCACCAACCCGTGTCACCAGTGGTACGAGAAGGAATTTACTCTTCGTACCACTGATCGACAATCTATAATGGTTCGCCAAGAGCAAACTCTTGGTACTTAATTTCTTTAGATATATATACCTAAAAATAAATATTATTGCTGATTTATTTTACCACCTGTGTCTATTTAAATAAAGTTCATAACCATCATCATCATCAGTAAGACGTAACTGTTAGTCGAGGCTTCTTTAGAATTAAATGGGGGGATTTGCCAATTTTCGTAGTATTGCTGTTAGTGGGTACACAGGTGGATGCTGCTTCTCATCCCCTGGTGTAATCCCTTAGTTGGCTTTACGACATCCACGGGAGGAGACGGAGGGTCTATTGTTAGACCGGACATACCACATCAAAAGTGGTGTGTTTGGACATATATGTGTCACGACGAACGGTTTTGAGCCACCTCCACCCACCGACTTCCTGCTACCTCTAATGTCTTTGGTCTATCAAGATTCAAGATTCAAGATATTTATTTGCATAAATAAGTGTAACAATTTGGTCTTATAAAATAGTGAGCACTTATGACTTATTTGTCTTCTGCAGGCATCGCAATTTTTTTTTTAAGGGGGGTTCAAGAAGGGGCCTTAATTCGCAGCTTCGTCCGGTTTGTGGTCGCACTCTAGAACCTTTGTTCCACAACTGTTGTCAGTTCAGCTAGATGACCTGCCTATTGCCATATCAACTTGCTAATTCTCAGGGCTATATCGGTGATCTTGGTTCTTCTACGGATTTCGTCATTTCGGATTCTACCACGGGTGTGGAAATAATTTGCTAAGCTTCATAACTGATATATATCAGTAGGTACCTAACCTACTGTTTACACATTAATGTCGCAATTATGACGTCGAAATGCTTATAATTACTTAGCTATTATAGTAGCACAAGTCTTGAGAATAAAAATTATAATTTAATGTTTCCTTGATCTATCTCGTGCATTTAATTCAGAATCTCGATTGTTCCAATTACCACATCATGAGCATAACCTACGTCACGTCATAGTATAATATTAGCTAGTAACTGTCGCTCGCGTTTTCACCCGCGTTTTCGTTCCAAGGGAACTAGTTCCCCTTAGCTTAGGGAAGGGTTAGTTAGTTTAGTACGCTTTATATTTGTAGGTATCTAACTCGTTTTTAAGTATTTACGTATATTTTTATATTTTCTGCACACTTACCCACCACTACCTCTGTGGCGCGGCGGGCGAATGTTCGCCTGCGACGCCGGAGGTTGCGGGTTCAATTCCCGCCTCTGAACAAATATTTGTGCGATCTGCAGATATTTGTTCAAGGTGTTCTGGGTATTTTCTATGTATAATAAAAAATATCTATCTAAGTTATATATTGTATTAAGTATATCAGTTATCTAGTACCCATAACACAAGCTCTGCTTAGCTTGGGGCTAGATAATGTTGTGTAAACTGTCCAGCATTATTTATTATTTATTTACTATTCATCAGTTCTCCCTATCATCAACGGTTTGCTGGAAGAAAACTCTTTTAGGGTAAGACATGTACAAACATGTCCTTTGTGTAAGTTGTTTTTAATCACTATGTTTGTATGTACAATAAAGAATAAAGGAACTTAATTTCGGAATAAAAGTATACCATTTTTTAATCTAGGGTTTAATCTATATCTTCGGTGGGTCTAATCTATCATTGTACCAAATTTAATCAAAATTGGCGCAGGTGTTTTGGCGTGAAGGCATCCCCGATAATGTTTCCAGCTAAGAATAGATACCTTCGTCTCCTCCCGTGGATGTCGTAGAATCCGACTAAGAGATTACACTATATTAGGCAGCAGCATCCACCTGAGTGCTCAACACCAACACTGCGATCACCAATCCGCATCATCGATCACAAATCCCCCCATTGCCTTCTATGGGGGAATCCTCGTTCAGCAGTGGATATGTAAAGGCTGCTGATGATGTGATGATCTGACGACTCAACCGATTTTGATGAGCCTGGATTTAGAAATAGGCTATTTTTTATTTATTTATTTGTTTTCTGGCAGGCAGTCACTTAACATTATATTACTTAGTAGTTATTTTAGTAGTAGTAGAGGTTTTTTGTGAAACAGTTCGTCCGGGGAAGTACTACCACCATACCTATTTCTGCCGCAAAGCAGTAGTGCTCGCATTGCTGTGTTCTGGTTTGAAGGGTAAGGGTGCCGGTGAAATTACAGGCACATGAGACTTTTCATCTTTATGTCTCAGGGTGGCGGGCGCAGTGCAATGCCACATAGGGTGCGTCCTAGGTGGACGTGACCTATGAGGTAATGCACTGTTCATAGGCAGAGGTTACCGCTTAACATCAGGTGGGCCATCTGCTTGTTCCGTCATTCAAGTAGTATAAAAAAAAAACTTATTACTGGGTATAACATTCACAAAAGAAAAGGAGTACCCAAAAACCATATAACTGTAGGTATTATTAGAGCAATAGCGAGGACCCAAAATGAAGAAAAACATAAATAGATCTCATAATTTGACGACCTCTGTGGCGCGGCGGGCGAAGGTTGGCCTGTGACGCAGGAGGTTGCGGGTTCGATTCTTGCCTCGGAAAAAATATTTGTGCGATTGCAGATATTTGTTCAGGGTGTTCTGGGCATTTTCTATGTATTATAAAAAATATCTATCTATTTAATATATTGTATTAAGTATATCAGTTATCTAGTACCCATAACACAAGCTCGGCTTAGCTTGGGGCTAGATAATGTTGTGTGAACTGTGTCCGGCATTATTTATTTATTTATTTAGATCTCTGGTCAAAAGTAAATCGGCAAACTAGAAAACTGAACTTTTACTTGTGGTTCTGGAGTCCCACCTCAAATGTGAGTGTCTTGTTCCAGCTACGTGTTCTGGATCGGTGACCTGAACTTCCGCACAGACCATCCGACCGGCAGCAGTCCTACCTCCGAAGAGATCGTCGCCACGCTGCAGAAGGTTGAGAAGGACAAGTACAACGCTCTACTGAAGCACGACCAGTTGAAGGCGGTCATGGAGACGGGCGAGGCGTTTTCAGAGTTTTCCGAACCCGAGATTCGGTTCCCGCCGACTTATAAGTTTCTGATGGGCAGCGATGAGTATGATTTGAAGTGAGTAATTTTAGAAGTAGTAGAGCTTTTTTGTGAAAGAGTTCATGCGGGGAAAAACTATCTCTGCCACAAAGCAGTGGTGCTCGCATTGCTGTGTTCCGGTTTGAAATATGGTTGCCGGTAAAATTACAGGCACATGGGACTTTTCATCTTTATGTCTCAGGGTGGCGGGCGTGGTGAAATGCCATATAGGGTGCGTCCTAGGTAGACGTGACCTATGTGATAATACACTGTTCATAGGCAGAGGGTACCGCTTAACCATCACCATGGGTGGGCCATCAGCTTGATCCCACATAAAAAGTAGTATAAAAAATTATTCTTACCATCATCATAACTCATACTTGGGGCTAGATAATGTTATTTGAACAGTCCATCATTTTTTTAAATCATAATTTTCGCCTTTATATTTCTACTTCTGGACGAGACCTCCCCATAGAATTCAATTGGGGGATTTGCCATACTATTGGTGATCCCAATAAGTATAGTAATTATTATATGGTTGGTTATTTCTCTTAGATAGCTTTTACGACATCCACGGGAGAAGACGGAGGGGCCTATTCTTAAGTAACAGCCTCAAATATAGTATAGTAGTTTATATTTGGAAAATTACTGTATTTTCAGGAGAAAACCGTCATGGACAGACCGGGTCCTATACAAAGTGATAGTGGACAACTACGAGAATATAAAACTGCGCGCCGACCTGATCTCCTACAACCACATATCGCACTACACCGTCAGCGACCACAAGCCTGTCGTCGCGCAGTTCAATATAAAGGTCAGTGTCTTCCGATCTAACATCTATATGGTGCCCATAAAACGCTCTCACCTCAGTCTGACCGGAAGTTCTGGACTGACTAGTATTTTCGGTGAAAATAACCGTGGGGAGAGCTTTTTATAGGCACCATGTAGATGTGAATCCTGAACTGACCAGTATTTTCGGTGAAAATAACCGTGGGAAGAGCTTTTTATAGGCACCATGTAGTTTCAAATCCTGAACTGACCAGTATTTTCGGTCAAGGTAGCGCTGTCCTTGGACGATTTTATTTAATGAACCGTGTGGACTTCGGTTGTCCGGCCGAAACCTCTTGCCTTTGCCTACAAAAAAACTCAAGAAAAACATGAGAGTTGCTGTCAGATGGGTAAAAACGTTCACAAAAAGTTTGTTTTGACGTTTCGAAAGGCTTGGTGCCATATTTTCAGACTATGATGACGATGATTGAGTGTTTGGAATCCCAGAATAGACTGGCCACTGGCTTATTTTATTTTATTTTATTTTATTTATTTTGGTAAACCAACAGCGATTTATACAATATTACTTTATGTTTAACATTAACAAAATTATGGCCAAAAAAAGGTCTACACAGCTTAAAATTAACAAATGATTCTACTCAGTACGATATATCAAACAAAACTTACTAGTTGCTACAAACAAATTGATCACGATGATAAAAGTGTGCGGGTGCATGAGTATGTATGTGTATGTGTGTATGAATCTATGTGTATGTTCGTGGGTGTGTGGATGTACGTGTGGGTGTGGGTGCAGTGTGGAGTGTTATAAATGTAGGTATGTGTAAGTATAGTAGAGTATAGTATTAGGTATTGTTTTTAGACATTTTTGTTTTTGTTTTTTTTGCTTACATCAACCACCGACCGTATGCCACGAAATATATACCTTCCAAATACAGCGCGAACCTGACCGGAAATCATGGTCGGTCTGACCGTGTACAGCTCGTTCACGGTAAGATGGCACCTGTAAATACTCCATGGCAGGTGCCAACTTACGGTGAACGGTCCGTAGTGAGCGTTTAAGGTGCAAAAGTATTTTGCCTATTATAGCATGTATTTAGCATGTGCGTGCAGGATTGGTAATTTTAAGATTAAACAGTAGAGCATTAAGATTTGCATTTAAATAGCTATAATTAACCGCAATCAATTAAGTAAATGGTTACCAACTGTGATATAGACGCTTCTAGAATTCCTACTAACTTATAATTAATCCATGTGACTACGATCCACATCTAACTGCGCTCGAAATTTATGATAAATAGATAGATTGAACTCTGTATTTTACATAAGAGAAAAACTTAATAAAATAAATAAGAATGGATAGTCTTATCTCTTATAGCGATTTATTATAAGACGACTCAAAATTATACTTGTGATTTCAATGAATACAATATTTTTGACTTTTACTTACTCTATAATGATAAACTAAGAGATTATCGCTATAAGAGATTTTACGCATACGCAATATTTGATACGCATTTTGAATGCAAAGTGCGTCCATTTTACTGTACAGTATGGAGGACACCAATTGCCGCGCGCCATTGCGCTAACTGCAGCGAAGGTTGTAAAGTTCTTTCATAAGAAACCATAGATTTGTGTCGCTTGCTGTTGCGGCAAGTGCCGCACGTCACGTGCAGTTACTTAAAAGTGTACCTCTAGAGCCGCGTGCGATTTCCGCGCTTTGCTTGGCAACACCCTAACAATATCCCAATTAACACTTGCTTGCATGTGCACGTAGATACGTAACGGTTTCACGCGGGCGACGCTCGAGGAGTCCCCGCGCGGCGCGCGCTCCACGGTCAGGATGCGCTCCGCCCTGATCGCGCCGGCTGACGTGCCCGACTCGGCAATACCGACCCTGCACGAACAGATGAGTAGTGCTTCGCCACCAGAGATGCTGAGTACGGCGCAGAGTGTCGTTACTGATAGTGTGAGTAGCTTGGTAGCTTTAACGTAGGAATAGATGCTTTTGGTTTTATGGCGCTGTAAATACAATTACCTTACCCAGTTTCCTTTTTACGTGCAGTTCTTGCAGTTGGTCCTTCGAGCCGTGTATAAAACCTGTATATCAATATATTATACGGTTACATCGATTGATGGCGTAGAGATATTCCAAGCTGGAACTGCGCGCCTGTCGCCAATGTAAAATATATGGTATTCTCAACCAGTAAACCATTTTCAAACGCCATGTTTGTCTCAAGAAAGTGCCAAGTAAACGCCGTGGAGGTTCTCACAGTTTTACCTTGGAATATCTCTACTATGCCAATAAAAACAAATGAACATCAGAGACAAGGAAAGCTCGTCATTCATACATAACGCTAGCAGCCAGCCCCCTTAGTCGCTACGACCAAACATAACGCGACATAACGCGGGCTTGTTACGATATCTGCTTGGAATCATCGTATAGAATGCATTACGACGTCACACGTTATTGGCAAGGAATCTCCTATGGTCATTGCGAATAAGGGCCCAGGACAAATCTTATATAGGTCGCGCAACGAGTAATGAGCGCTCGGCGAAAGTGGTGGGGTTGATTGCGTATGTTTACATACGCGCATTCGATATACAGACCCAAAAAATTACTACTGCGCATTGGAGGTCAGCGCTCATTACTCGTTGCGCGACCTATACCAACGATTCTCACTAAAAAGTCCGGGTAATCCCTTCGTTTGCTTTTACGACATCCACGGGAGGAGACGGAGGGGTCTGTTCTTAGGAAGGAAACACCACAGCCAACCACAGAAACAAAGCGTCAACTACAGCTCGTTCACCGTAAGATGGCACCTGTAAATACTCCATGGCAGGTGCCAACTTACGGTGAACGGTCTGTATAAGAACTACCTCACAAAAAGCAACTCTATGGCCGTGTATTAAAACCCTCATTTCGTTTGACAGGCGTTCTCGAACTACACAGAGAAGACGGTGGAGTTCGCGGCCATCTCTCGTATCTGGTACATCGGCGACTCCGACTTCAGGACGCAGTGCACGCTCTCACCCGACGTGTCGGTCAACAGCAACGACTGGATCGGCATCTACGACGTGAGTGTTGTCGTCTTTGACACGCGTTCTCGAACTACACAGAGAAGACGGTGGAGTTTGCGGCCATCTCTGGCGTCTGGTACATCGGCGACTCCGACTTCAGGACGCAGTGCACGCTCTCTCCCGACGTGTCGGTCAACAGCAACGACTGGATCGGCATCCACGACGTGAGTGTTGTCTTTGACACGCGTTCTCGAACTACACAGAGAAGACGGTGGAGTTTGCGGCCATCTCTGGCGTCGGGTACATCGGCGACTCCGACTTCAGGACGCAGTGCACGCTCTCACCCGACGTGGCGGTCAACAGCAACGACTGGATCGGCATCTACGACGTGAGTGTTGTCTCTTTTAGGTTTCTGTACCCAAAGGGTGACAGATGGAACCCTATTACTAAGCCTACTACGCCGTTCGTCTGTCTTTATGTATGGATGCCGTTATAGCGGAATAACTCGACAGCCGTAGGAGGTAAACAGTTATAATTTTCACAGATTGTGTTTTCATTGTCAAACAATGTCCTTACACTCATTTTGTATTTTCAGGCCAATTTCCACAACCTAGACGACTACATAGCGTACGAGTACCTCGCCAAAGTGAGCCTGCCTGAAGCGCCGGCCGCCAGCGGGCAGCCTCGCGCCATCACGCTGAGCTTCCCGGTGGGCAGCGGCGTCAGGACGCCAGGGTTCTACCGGCTCATATACTTCAGCCAGCCCAACAACGACGTCAGGAGTGTACTAGGTAAGCTCCTAGACGACAACATAGCGTACGAGTACCAAAGTGAGCCTGTCTGAAGCGCCAGCCGCCAGCGGGCAGCCTCGCGCCATCACGCTGAGCTTCCCGGTGGGCAGCGGCGTCAGGACGCCAGGGTTCTACCGGCTCATATACTTCAGCCAGCCCAACAACGACGTCAGGAGTGTACTAGGTAAGCTCCTAGACGACAACATAGCGTACGAGTACCAAAGTGAGCCTGTCTGAAGCGCCAGCCGCCACCGGGCAGCCTCGAGCCATCACGCTGAGCTTCCCGGTGGGCAGCGGCGTCAGGACGCCAGGGTTCTACCGGCTCATATACTTCAGCCAGCCCAACAACGACGTCAGGAGTGTACTAGGTAAGCTCCTAGACGACAACATAGCGTACGAGTACCAAAGTGAGCCTGTCTGAAGCGCCAGCCGCCAGCGGGCAGCTTCGCGCCATCACGCTGAGCTTCCCGGTGGGCAGCGGCGTCAGGACGCCAGGGTTCTACCGGCTCATCTACTTCAGCCAGCCTAACAACGACGTCAGGAGTGTACTAGGTAAGCTCCTAGACGACAACATAGCGTACGAGTACCAAAGTGAGCCTGTCTGAAGCGCCAGCCGCCAGCGGGCAGCCTCGCGCCATCACGCTGAGCTTCCCGGTGGGCAGCGGCGTCAGGACGCCAGGGTTCTACCGGCTCATATACTTCAGCCAGCCCAACAACGACGTCAGGAGTGTAATAGGTAAGCTCCTAGACGACAACATAGCATACGAGTACCAAAGTGAGCCTGTCTGAAGCGCCAGCCGCCAGCGGGCAGCCTCGCGCCATCACGCTGAGCTTCCCGGTGGGCAGCGGCGTCAGGACGCCAGGGTTCTACCGGCTCATATACTTCAGCCAGCCCAACAAAGACGTCAGGAGTGTACTAGGTAAGCTCCTAGACGACAACATAGCGTACGAGTACCAAAGTGAGCCTGTCTGAAGCGCCAGCCGCCAGCGGGCAGCCTCGCGCCATCACGCTGAGCTTCCCGGTGGGCAGTGGCGTCAGGACGCCAGGGTTCTACCGGCTCATCTACTTCAGCCAGCCCAACAACGACGTCAGGAGTGTACTAGGTAAGCTCTAGACGACAACATAGCGTACGAGTATCAAAGTGAGCCTGTCTGAAGCGCCAGCGGGCAGCCTCGCGCCATCACGCTGAGCTTCCCGGTGGGCAGCGGCGTCAGGACGTCAGGGTTCTACCGGCTCATATACTTCAGCCAGCCCAACAACGACGTCAGGAGTGTACTGGGTAAGCTCCTAGACGACAACATAGCGTACGAGTACCAAAGTGAGCCTGTCTGAAGCGCCAGCCGCCAGTGCGCAGCCTCGCGCCATCACGCTGAGCTTCCCGGTGGGCAGCGGCGTCAGGACGCCAGGGTTCTACCGGCTCATATACTTCAGCCAGCCCAACAACGACGTCAGGAGTGTACTGGGTAAGCTCCTAGACGACAACATAGCGTACGAGTACCAAAGTGAGCCTGTCTGAAGCGCCAGCCGCCAGCGGGCAGCCTCGCGCCATCACGCTGAGCTTCCCGGTGGGCAGTGGCGTCAGGACGCCAGGATTCTACCGGCTCATCTACTTCAGCCAGCCCAACAAAGACGTCAGGAGTATACTGGGTAAGCTCCAGGATGCTAGATGATTTTTTTTGAAGAGCAGAAATATTTAAATCACGTTGCGCAATGAATAGCAAAATTGGACTTCGAAATCGTACTCTATTAGGACATAAAACCGTAGGTTGGTTAAAGTCATTATAAAACAAACAAGTAGAAGTAGTAGTAGAGCTTTTTTATGAAAGAGTTCGTCCGGGGAAGTACTACCTGCATACCTATTTCTGCCCCAAAGCAATAGTGCTCGCAATGCTATGTTCCGATATGAAGGGTATGGGTGCCGGTGAAATTACAGGCACATGAGACTTTTCATCTTTGTCTCAGGGTGGCGTGCGCAGTGCAATGCCACATAGGGCGCGTCCGAGGTGGACGTGACCTATGAGGTAATGCATTGTTAAAGGCAGAGGTTACCGCTTAACATCAGGTGGGCCATCTGCTTGTTCCGTCATCCACGTAGTTAAAATCTATATATATAAAACAAAGTCGTGTTAGTTACACCACTTATAACGCAAGAACGGGTGAACCGATTTGGCTGAAAATTGGTGGGGAGGTAGCTTAGAACCAGGAGAAGCACTTAGGGGGGAGGGGGTTTAGGAGGGGCTGTATTTCACCGGGGGCTACCCGTGCGAAGCCGGGGCGAGTCGCAAATAAAAAATAAAAACAAGAGTTTTATTAATGTTACTACTTTTCAACAGGCATATCTGAACCGTTCGAAGTTAGCAGCAGAGAAGAGAAACTCCTCACGACCGATCCATCGGACCAGGCGTCCACCAGCACGTCGCCGAGCCGGCCCAAGCCGAGCAGCGCTACCACCGACATCTTCACCGACTTCACCGGCCTCGACGTCTCCAAGCTGTCGCGGCACTTCTCCAACGACCTCAGCATCGACTGACTGAGGACCTACCTGCCTGGTTCACCGTCCAACGGCAGGCGAAACAATTAGACTAGTGCTATTTATAAGTGGACATGACAGTATGAGATTGTAGTTTATTATACAGGTGTATAATAATATCCCTATAAGTCCGGGGAGGGGTTATTCTACACATTACGGCAAATAAGTTTAGCGTTACAACTTTTTAAATTTCGTAGTTTTTCATTCATGAAATTTCACGTCAAAATCCTGAAATTCCTCCAGAATTGTACGTTTCACAACATGAGGTAGCCCCGCGAAAGGTACCTTATTTTTATTTTTTTATACTTCTTGAATGTCGGAACATGAAGATGGCCCACCTGATGTTAAGCGGTAACCTCTGCCTATGAACAGTGCATTACCTCATAGGTCACGTCCACCTAGGACGCGCCCTATGTGGCATTGCACCAACACCGTTACACTTCAAACCGGAACACAGCAATGCGAGCACTACTGCTTTGCGGCAGAAATAAGTATGGTGGTAGTACTTCCCCGGGCGAACTCTTAACCACCACCATAATGTACCATAATGTTCTCATTTTGTGGAGGAATTTCAGGATTAACTAGGCATTTCATGACTTCGAAGTTTAAAAAGTCTTATAACTAAAGTTGTTCGCCATGATGTGTAGAATACCCCCTCACGGGCTTATAGGGTTATTAGGATACACCCTTTAGTGTGACATTAAAGCATCAAAGTATATGTGATAGACGTAGATTTGTATGTTACACTATAGACACTATTAGCTGTAGTCTATGTATTATTACAATGTATATTTCTGTTAACTCTATGTATATACAAATTATATAAGTAAATTATTATGCCATTATTTACGTTATCCAACGGTGTCTGAGTAGTTCCACAAAATACTAGACAGCGCCTAAAAGCATAAAAATAAAAATAAAAAGTATTGGAAAATTCGTTCTATGAAGATGTAACTGCAGTTAAAAAATAAAAATAATGCGTTGATAAAATCAGGCATATAAATATGGAATTTATAAAAATAATCCTTGAGATTTTAATGTATATCTCGCAGCAAACTGGTGGAATCAGCCCTTTCATTGAACAACGCCATTCACTATATACAAAATCTTTGAACCTCGAGAAACAGCTATAATATTATGACCGAGAGAATGTAAACCCCCCTGAAATTAAAAAAAAAAAAAATAACATATAACTAAATAGTTTGACTAGCCTTTACATAAAAAAACTTGGGGTTGAATGACGTTGTTCAGTGAAACGGCTAGCTGTGCAATTAAACGGCTGATTCAACCAGTTGGCTGCGACATATATATTACTTTTGACTTTAACCTTGAATGCGGTCTTCACACACCACAGCGACCACAGATACCTTAGCCGGATTGGACGTAGTTAAGCTGACTCGACACTTTTCCAAAGGTCTAAATCTCAACAGAATAAAGAGCTATCTAAGTAGACATGACAATTTGAGATTGTAGTTTATTACTTTAAAAGGTACTAGTTACTTTTGAAAGTATTATTGATAATTTGATTTCCAAATTGAACATTTAAATGCATAATAACGATACAACTTAACTAAGATAAACAACACTACTACTAGCAATACTTTCCCAAATGCTGATTAAATTGTTGGCAACTGCCTCCGTAAACTGCAATCATTCCAAATTCAGCTTTATTTTCCTATATACACTGCATATAATGGTGATTTGACCTCAAGTCGGATGCTTTGTTTGCTTACATTATTTACAATCGTAGCAAAATGACAATACAGTGTAATAGATAAAGTACAATGATGCGTGAACCGTTTCGTACCGTGCGTACGTGCGCCAGTGGACGCACACCTTTAGTGAACTGAGCTGTTGGCCATAAGCGTTTGTTAAAAAAATACACGGATATTTTGCATATTACTACACCATAATTATTAAAACTACGGTCTCTGTAAATTAAGTAATTTAAAGTATAAAATGTACTTATTGTTGTTTTTTTGTTCGAAATGAAAAAAGGTATGTAATACATTTTGGCTTTTTAGTATTTGGACAATAATAGCGTAGAGCGCCTAACTTAGAGATTATTAGTGTAAATACCGTGTGATTTTCTGTAGTACAATTTATATAATCTTTGTATCATAAAAACACAAGTTTAAATGTTGTACAAGGGTTGTACATTCATTGTTTAAAGTTTATATTATGTGAATAATTGTACATTTAGCGGACGAAATAGCAGCGGAAGCCGCTATTTAGATAACATAAGCGAATAGAATACTGTGTTGTAGATATTCTAGGATAACATGCCCAGAAAATGAAACGTTTCTTAAGAGAAATCGCTTTCAGCTTCAAGGCTGCGTCCCCAGTAGGCAAACTGTTCGCCGCCGACTGAGTTAGCGGCGTATCGGTTTAGTACGCCCTTCTATATATGAAAACAACTCAACAGCAACTCAACTTTCAAACAGCAAACTGTGAACACTCCATTTCAAATACGTGGAAGGGTGTACTAAACCGATACGCCGCTAACTCAGTCGGCGGCGAACAGTTTACCTACTGGGGACGCAGCTTTGGGCCGCTCATTTTACTGTGTTAATTATGCATATTTTGTATACTAGTGTGCAATAAAACATGCATCTATCTATATCCAGTGTTTTATAGCAAGACGTTTAAAGCTGTCTTTCAGTCGTCTTCTGTGAAAATACCAGTTCGCGCCCAACAGTGACCTGGCTTTATCTCAACGGATCCTTTCCCGATTAAGCTCACGTACGTACTTGGCTATTGTATTGGTATCTCCAATCGAACTACCAAGTTGAATGACGATTGGATCCACGGTTCGAAAGTTATCGTCGAAGAAAGTACCTTCATGCATAGAGATAAACCAATCTAAAACAGAACGCCCTCCGTCGCTTTTACTTGACACTTCCCACAAGCTTGACGTTTCAAATTGATTCTTGTGGATACGGATTAAGGAATATTTTATTTTGACGTAATGATATAGTGACGTGATCAGTTCTAGGTGGCTTTATGTTCTACATGTAGGGTTCGCTTCGCTCGGTCAAAATAGTTGAGGGGCCATGTTATCGTAGAATATCCCTTTAGTGGCGTCTTTTCCGATGCAAACAGCTTCCAGTACATTTATGAAATCAAGAGACATCATCATCATAATCATGTCGTTATTGTACGCTTCATCTTCGTAGAAGCTTAAGTTTAGTCATATCTAAGCTACATAATATATAATAAATAAATATATAAATACCTATGTACATAAATACGTTCTGCAACAGAGCTTTATTCTGTATTCATTTTTAATCTAGGTAAAGGTCCAATCTTTATTCACAGTAATAATATAAGAATATAAATAAAACAGTTGTGCTATCTAAAGTCCGTTGCAAAAACCGTTGCCGTTCTATAGATAGCTCAACTGATCCAAACCGCTACCAATTATAAATATTGTCTTGATAATTGAACTTACTATTGTATCGATATCAGGGTTACTATTAACGAATTAATATCGTGGTGTGACTATTTTATCACACGGTTACTAACCAAGTTATGGTTATATTATATATATACAGTGGTGGCCATATAATTAAGAACGCTGATATTTTTTCCAACTAAGATGCAAAACTAATTGTATGCATTTGTTTTTATTTCTCTCGGTATCGTAAAACATTTCCATATTACCACTGTATTCATTGATACACATGATTGGCTAAAAATCAATAGGCAAACTTTTTACACTACTTTTAAACAAAGTATTCCTTATTACTGGCTGGTCACGTAATTAAGAACGCTAAGTAGTTTATACCTTTATTCAAATTTAAATAGAGAACACTCAGTCGATTTGTTACTGTTTGTATAATTTTGGCGCCATTACGTGCTGTAAAAGATTAAAGGTGATTGCTTCTTTAGAAAAAACAATGGGAAAAAATTTAAGTTGTGATAAATCTACAAGAGAAGTAATAATAAAACTTCGCCGGAAGAATTGGTCTTATAAAAAGATAGCCGACCATCTGCAATGTTCAAAAACGATGGTTTTCCACGCTGTAAAGCATTTTGCTACGTATCAAACTACTTCGAATGTTCCACGTGTACCTAAACAGAGAAAAACAACTCTTCGAGATGACCGAAACATCGTTCGTATGGCAAAACAAAATCCTTTTAAAGGGTCCAATGAGCTTAGAAAAGAATATTTTGGTGAAAACAACCCTTCAGCAATCTCAGCACGCACTATTCGAAGACGTTTGGTAGAAGAAAAATTGCACGGTAGGATAGCAAGAAAGGTACCCATGTTAAAACTTTGCCACAGGCAAGCCCGGCTTGCATTTGCGAGAAAGTATGAAAACTGGACTGTGCAACAGTGGAAAAATGTACTTTTTTCTGACGAGACGAAAAAAAACAGAGTATGTTCTGATGGAAAACGATATGTACGACGTCCCCCGAATACAGCATTCGACCCAAAATACACGAAAGTTACATTAAAGCACGGTGGTGGAAATGTGAAAATTTGGGGTTGCTTTTCTGGACATGGTGTAGGACCTGTAAAGTAGATAGAAGGTAACATGGATCAGTTCCAATACAAAAATATACTGGAAGAAACAATGTTACCATACGCTGAAGACGTTCTACCGGTCATTTGGACATTCCAGCATGACAATGATCCAAAGCACACTGCACGCACCGTAAAGGAATTTCTTACAGCGCAATTAGTTTCTGTCTTAGACTGGCCTGCTACCAGTCCATATCTAAACCCAATAGAGAATCTGTGGTTTGAAGTAAAGAAAAAGGTTTCAAATACAAAGTGTGGAAATTTAAGAGAGCTGTATGACGTTTTTTTAGAAGAATGGAACTCTATTTCTCTTGCGAAATATCAAAAATTAATAGACGCAATGCCTCGCCGGTGTAAAGCTGTAATTAAAAGCCGTGGATATGCTATTAACTATTAACTTTAGTTAAATATTTATTAAATTTCTTTTTATGTCTCCTGTGCTACATAATATTGTGATTTTTTAAATCTAAGTGTCATACAAAACAATTCCCGAGCAGTTAAATAAATCGTTCTTAATTATTTGTCCAGTTTCAGTACTATTTGAATGTGTTACTTTGATAAAAACAATAAAATGTGCAAAAAATAGTTAGCGATTTCATACTTTATTCTTAAGTCAGGTTACTCTATTAATGTGACTATTATATAACATAACTAGTTGCTTCTCAGAAGGTACACATCTCTGTGTATGATACGATTTAAATAAAAAACTTCTAGAACTTCAAATCGTTCTTAATTATATGACCACAACTGTATATATATATATTTATAAGATATTTAATGTATGGAATACGAATAAATATGTGCCATACCGATATCATGTCTCTATGTAAAGTTATTAACCTGTAAAGTGGAACTATTATTGCGCAGGGCAACACCGACACCTACGGGCTGCCATACTTGCGTTGCCCTGTTTTTAATAACACTGGCTAACTTCTCGTAAATTTTTAGCTTTGAGTTAATCATGTGTGTTTTTTTGTGCTGGCTCCCGGACTATGTGTTAAAATAGTATAATGTAACTAAATGTTATCGGCTCAGATAAGCCTCGACGTTTCGCTGGACTCCAGACAATGAGCTTGCGAACAAGCTGGCCTCTAGTACAACGAAACGTCGAGACTTATGTGAGCCCATAACATGGTTAGTAACCGTGTGATAAATAAAATAGTAGTGTAACTATTATTAGCGGTTTTTTTTTAAATAATGCGTAGTTTCTTTAAGATTCTTTAAGAAAGTTTTTTTGTAATAGGTAGTAGTAATACTAATTTCGTTTGTAGTGAATTCTCGCAATTGCAGTTTGAAACGTTATGTTCCTATTTTATGTCCAATTTTTTGGACAATAAAATCAAAAAACAACTAGAAATTCTAAAAGATTTATGATAAAACTACGAAAAAGCGAGTTCATAGACAATATTAAACATGGAACTTCAGAATTTACGCGTATCTTTGTTTTTAGTGCTCAAAATTTACTCATTGGTTGATAATATAGTGTTGTGGTTATTATTAGTACCTACATAACTGAGTTAGGCGATGGTGGCCTAGTGCGGGAATGTACCCACACACGTGTGTACTCCTCGCCTAGTTGCGGTCAAGGCATCGAAAACTGAAGTAAGGAGAATTGAAAAGGACCCGTGGCGCGCGTTGCCAGGTCTTGAGCAAATTGCTCACACACTTAGACTAGACCGAAAAAATGAAATGACCGAAAATGTCTAAGTTACGTGGTGATTCAAAGTCAAACCATCACCGGCGGAGTTAAAACCATTTAATCTGTGGCGACGCTCCAAAATTGTCCAATCAGACGTAGGTAAAGATTGAACGTTCAAACGTTTCAGGCTTTCAGAATGAAGGCGATTGGGGCCCTGGACACTTTGAATCACGTAACATACATACATACATACGACCTCTGTGGCGCGGCGGGCGAACGTTCGCCTGCGACGCAGGAGGTTGCGGGTTCGATTCCTGCCTTGGAACAAATATTTGTGCGATCTGCAGATATTTGTTCAGGGTGTTCTGGGTATTTTCTATATATAATAAAAAATATCTATCTATGTAATATATTGTATTAAGTATATCAGTTGTCTAGTACCCATAACACAAGCTCTGCTTAGCTTGGGGCTAGGTAATGTTGTGTGAAATGTCCAGCATTATTTATTTATTTATTTATTATTTTATACATAGACACACGCCTTTTTCCCCGAAAGGGTAGGCAGAGCCTCAAATTGGCCTCTTCACTGTGGGTTGCATCATCGCGGGAAATAGACGTGACAAGTGGTGAGCCCATCGCCGCCATTGCTTCCCACGACTGAATTCACATTGCTTATAATAAGCTAGCAGCCAGGACAAATCTTATACCAACGAACCTTACAAACAACTCCGGGTAATCCCTTAGTCGGCTTTTACGACATCCACGGGAGGAGATGTAGGGGTCTATTCCTAGGCAGGATACACCACGGCCAAGTAAGAAAATTAATTTAAAAAAAAACGTCGACTTCGTTTTCAATGCAACAGCTGGGTCCAGATAGATAACGCTCTCCTTACTTCCGTTTCTATGGGTATAGGCTTCTATAGATCTTTTCTCAAACATGCAGCGTGCCTGCTTTCTGTACCACAACTTCTTGTTTTTATGATAGTCGTAGTGAAATTCCCTTTGTGACGCGGCAATGGATTTAACGATGCCGGCCTAGACCGGCAAGATCGATTTATCTGGAAGGTCATCGAAAAATGCTTGAGGAAATTAATTATTTGAGAAGCCAAATATTCCCGTCCTTACTAGCGACCCTGTGAGATGTCCTTTTTGCGTCCTTTTCGTGATTATCCTTAACGCAAAAAAAGTCTCAGTGCGGTATTTTCTTATTTATTATGTTAAGCTACGTGGTTTTATGAAATAAGGTATTTTTTGTACCCTGAATTAGCCAAAGCTGTATAACTTTATAAAACCTAGGTATTGTTGTATATTGTTAAAGAACCACCGATTTTGTATGACAATTTTGAAGAATATAGGGTAAAAATAAAATAAAACCTACGTTAGAAATCACACAGCAGCACAGACAATGTATTTGTTAATTTTGACAACCATAGTTGAGTCAGCGCCATCTATCGAGCCTAATCGAACTACTTTTATTTTTTTATTCTAAAATGAAAAGCCCTCATTACGAGTTATCTAGCTGTCATCTTGTATAATAGTAGATACTTAATCTTGTTAGATGTTTGTAGAGCTGTATCTAGACACGGTAGTGAGCATGTAGTGAGTCAGCCAAGTTCGGTAAAGGCTAAAAATAGACAAGTTCATCCAGTAACGTAAAAGCAATCATAGAATAATATTTAACTACAAACTATATCTACTCTTCACACATTTTATATACTTATCGAATTTATAGAATTGTATAAACAAAAAATAAACAGTATTAGTCGTAAACTTGAAATTTGCCAATATAATTCGTACTTAATTTAGATATTTTTGATTTGAGCTATGCTATTCCTAGTGATATCATTATACTAACGTAAATACACGAGTATATTTATTTTGCGTGTATATTTTATATAAATATTGTATTTATATAAAATATACACGCATGTACATTTGTAAATCATAAAGGTCGTTATTGCATATCTTATATACTGCTTCAACTTGTGTGCCCAAACAAAAACGGAGAAAACGATTAATCATTTAAATTAAGTTCCATTTAAGATTAAATGATTCTTAATCACAGTACATCCAATTTTATATGATATTGTTTATTTGAGGTTATATCTTTTAATTATCTTCTAAGGTAAATAAGCTCTGTCTATACGCTTGGTACCGTAAAATTGGATGAATGATAATTTTGGGGCTGCTTTGATCCGTAGTTTTTTTTATAAATTTTCCGCGGTACTTTTTAACACATACATGCACATTTTTGTTCGTATTTTGACAAAACAAGTTCCAAAAGAAAATAAACGAAAAAGTTACAACAGGATACATATTACGTACAAAAACAAGTAATGATCAGAGTAAGCCCGGAATTCTATGTCATCCTACTTGACCCGTAATTAATGACTGGAGAAATAAATATCTTTGCCATAATGGAGTGGAAGACTTGTCTCAGCTATTCATATTATAAAAAATACATACTCAAGGGATAAACACCGCCTGCCTGCTCCATACAAAATTAAGTTTGAAGTAATTTTTTACTCCCAACAGTCACTTGCATAGCCTGACCACACTAGGGTATCATGTGTCGTGGGTATCAGGAATTAGAGGTCCGCAACATCCAGACCCGAAACTAATATTTGCAGATCATACAAACATTTGTCCCGCAGCAGGAATCGAACCCGCAACCTCTCGCATCTCAGCCGGCTACTCGCCCGCCGCGCCACAGAGGTCTTTTACATTGACAAGTACTCGAAAGAGACAGAACACGATGTATCTATTCCAATGATTTCCGCGTTTACCTTTTAGCATCATGGAAGAGGAATCAATCAGCAATTTTTGAAAGAAATGCAATTTTTATTTAGTTACATTTTAATGTGTTTTTTTGAGTTTGTTCGTGTAATTTTGGTGGCATTTTAACCGGTGTAACTTGGATAAATAACACATATGTAGTTAAATTTAAAGAGTATTGCGTGTCTTTTCGAAATGTTGGGTTTTTTCCTGTAGAACTCTGTTTTTCTGCCACCATTTAAACTGGGTGTCGACTTGACCATAAAAAATATAAATATATCACTTTACATTGGCGAAATTGTTTGGAGCACTCCTTAGAAGCCATTATAAGAAGAAGTATCGTGGAAGTTGTAATAAATTTAACTATCTTGCCGTTTTAGTACAATTGTTGTAAATATAAGGTCGTTCATGTAACGTTTTACGTATTATTTCGACAAAAATGTTGAAATCTTCAATACTTTTTAAAACTGAACACTTATCAAAATGTTTTTGCTATCTTTTCATCAACAACTGCAGGTTCTCATATAAATCACGTGCACGCGATGACGTCATCTCGTAGACGAGATTTTCTGAGAGTCATCCCCAGGAACAGTCCTTGCACGTGGTCCATATATATAGTTCACCTGGCTGTATACGTCGCGCAACGAGTTATGAGCGCTCTGCGAAAGTGGTGGGGTTGATTGTGCATGTGTACATTCGCGCATTCGCTATACAGACACAAAAAATACTACTGCGTATTGAAGCGCTCTAAACTCGTTGCGCGACCTTTACTTACCCAGAAACATCAACTCTCTTACGTAGGTACTTGTTGAGTTATAAGTTGTTGGTGAAAACTTTTAAGTACCTATTACTTGCATGTTTACTCATAAACTTTTAGGTACCTAATACTTGCATGTTTACTCATAAACTTTTAGGTACCTAATACTTGCATGTTTACTCATTAGTCGTTGAGTTTGTAGGTATGACTTCTGTTTTAATCTGAAACGTGTTATATTTTATGTTATAAACAGCGCTGTGTAAATTATTTACTGAATATTTACACCGAATTTCAATGATAAATGTTTGTTCTGACACTCGGTATTTGGTTACATTCGACGTAAACACTCACTGGTAGTGTCATTTCGTCAAAGTTTAATTAATAGTACAAAAGCAATTATAATCGCAGTCACTCGGTGATGGTCACTGTTAAATTATGGGAAATATAACTTTATTTAGTTGGAAAACAGCTTATTTTATTTGCTTCCCTACCTGTGTTAGAAATTCTTTGAAATCGCACAACTGATGCGATGATGTTCTTGATATTTGGTGCTAGTTTAATCTGAATTGCAAATTAATATATCAGTGGCAATATTTGATGTTTGGTTTCATCCAACCGGAGTCTGATAATATTGATTCATATCACATAAGGTGTACGTAACATTAGGTAAGGAAGATTTGCTCGTTAAATACTGCACGTAAGTGCGATATTAGCTGTTATCGCATAAATCATTCGACGATAAGTGCGGAAAACGGTCGGGAAACCGCCGACGTACTCTCTTGCAAGCTAACTCGTAGTACTTAGCGTAGCATATAAACTGATACGCGATCTGTGGCGGCGTAGCGTTATCGGGAAAGCGCGGGAAAATAGTCTGCGGTCGCTTCAGTAGGATCGCGGCCGCCGGCAAGCATGGACGCGTCGCGCGCGCTCGCTCTGATACTCGCGGTGTTCGCGCTCGTTACCGTGCGCGCACACAACCCCTCACACGATAACATTCTGAGGATACAGCTGTGGGACGCAGAGGGTCTGAGCCGGGAACCGTTATCCACCAAACCTCCCACCACCACCACCAGGGGCACCAGTCACCACAAGTTCAGGGTCGACCTGAACTCTCTTTACAACGCGATGCTTGAGGATGCCCACGGTGGAGGCTACGGCCGCTTCACCAGGCATAAAGTGCGGCACAAGCGGCGCCGGCCGCGGCAGACCGGCACCGACCTGCCCTGGAGGTTCCACTCCGGCGCCGAGCTGATGAACGTGGCTGTGTATGATGATGATACACCCTGGGACATGATCGAAAACGACAGTGGACCCGTGAATGCCAGTGCAGTGAGTGATTCGAGTGCCGGCGAAGTGAATCTCCGGGACGTGTCACCGCCGATGACTCTGCGCCAGCCCCAGGACGAGGTAATGAGTGAGGGCAAACACTGTTCTGTAATATAATACCTCCTTTCACGGTTATCGTCGCCCGAGGTGGTTAATAGCCATTCACTGAACTGATAGCCTGCCGGCGTTGCCGTGGGGATTTCCTATTCAAGGCTTCTTTTCAGATTCACCCTCGAGCGACGATGCGTTGATAAAAGTGAATGCCCTTCATTGTTTTTAAAATATTTTCTCGCCGGCTGTATGTAGATAGTATCACGCTCGGACGCTAGCGAAAAATACTTAGGGGGATTGGCTCTTGTATTGCGTTATCAGTAGATATTTTGGAGTGATTCACTGATGTGTTTTATCAATTCACTGATAGCCCATTGATACTATAATTTGTATTTCAATATAGGTACTTACCTAAGTATCTAACAATAGGTCGTAATAGTTGTATTTTTATCGTCAATAGAATTTACCCAAATAAAAATATCTTGGCGCTCAAAAACAGATGTAGGTAGGTATACGGCCAAACTTATTTTAGTAATTTCACTTGGCAGTGATCGAACATTTTACCATTACAATGAAGAGTTGGTATCTATAAACTTGGGCAACATTCACAAGCTCTAATTAACTTTCGAGTGCAAATTAATCTTGAAGAACAACTTACGATTAATGAAAAAAAATACAAAGAAATGAGTCCATATAACTGTACTTTCCAATACTTTACCTTGCCCTGCTCTACATGAGGCTATATAGTTTTTAGGACACTTACCGCTACACTTGTAGAGGTGCAATTACGAAGACCCAGTAACACTATCAGGCGAAAAATGTAGCTAACGATCAGTCGTAAATAGTTGTATTTTTATCGTCAATTGGATTACTTAGCCAACGAATAATATATTGGCGCTCAAAAACAAGCGTAAGAGGAAAACTTGTTATTGGTCGTTCATTTTACCATGTCAATAAGGAGTAAAGTAAATGTAACTTCGAAGGTTTCGTCGGTCCCTTAGCAAATAAATTAGTGTCAACTATTATTCATACATGACCTGTTTTTAACTTTCGCTCTTTCGACCGAATATTATCCTTACGCAAAACTAACGGGTCCACTATGCAAGGGTAGCCACCCCTAATTATTTTCACTGCCATATTTTATTAACATAGCGACTTCACGAGTCGTGTACTTATGTTTTATTTGCGTGAGACAATCTCAGATCAAATCTCATCATCATCATCCACTGCCTGACTTCACCCACTGCTGAGTATAGGCCCTTTTGCCCTTTGCCCTCAAATCTCTTACAAGGAATTAATTAAGCTAGACGACCTACTCGTTTCTAGGTAAATGTTATTTACGGGAAACAAACAACTATTCTTTTTCCTGTTGTCTTCAAAAAGTAATTTTGCGAAACCCTACAAAGTTCCTCAAATAATTCCTTACCTTGTGTTACTTATCTTTCTGTCTTTCGCTGGACAAAACTTTGTCAGTTAGGTCACAGAATAAATAATAGGGTCAGGTGAAGTTATTTATTCAAAACAGTTGTTGGGTTTCCCTGGGATCACTAGAACTTATATTTTGTTGATAGTCATTTTATTAAAGGTACTTTATGCACAAAATCATAAAAATACAAATACTTAATAAAAATAATTCTAAGTTTATTTTTCTGTTACAAAAATGTATGTTACAATAAACAATCAGCCATGTCAGAGGCCCTCGGGCGGCTTGACACACTCTGACACCAGAGGCCAGCACCACCTCATACGAAACGACGACGAATAAACAATCTTTACAAATATAAAGGTAACATAACTAAATTAATACCAATAGACTTACAGTATAGCAGAACATTGCAATGTTGGCAATGGTTATGTTTTTGACAGTCTATGTGTGTACCTGAGTGTGTATCTACTTTCTACTGCCGGTTTTTATTTTTATTTCATTTTATGTTTTTTGTTTTCTTGTGTTATGTTCAGGTATGTGTGTGTGTGTGTGTGTGTTGTGTCCTCTTGGGAAAAAATAAATAGATTTTATTTCTTTCTTTCTTTTTCTATGTTTGTGTGGATTTGTGTATATTTTTTTGTTCTCTTGTATCTCCTAAACCACTTAACCGCTTTGACAAAGGTATCTTTAGATTCGTACCATCACTTCGCGTGTTATAGGATATTGGCATTAGAAAAATCAACATAGCGGATTTTAGAGGTGCATAACACAACTTAGTAGGTATATTTGTTTGAGATAATCTGTTATTTTTGGTATCAACAGATAGGTCTTGATAAGCACATTGTAAATATATATATTACGTACGCCAATGTTTTTAATTTCTTAACAATTAGTCTCACAAGCGTTTTCATACTTTTCAGTAAAGATTTTCCGTAGTCAGGTTTTCGATTTTTTAAGGATATTTATCTAGCAAGCTAAGTAGAAGCTACCCTTAGCTAGATAGGTATCTCCTGCGCTCTAAATAAGCAATTTTACTCCAAATAATTATAGCGAAGGTCGTTATTTTTCAAAATATGCAAAACCTTATGCAAGAGGTATTATCCTGACCTATTTTACCGAGTAGACGGTAGTTTGTTATATGATCTACCAATTAGTGTAAATAACTACAACCTGCATCGACCTCTGTTTTATATAAAAACCTAGCTATGTAGGTACCCGGATTTGTATGTAAGATTTATTGGTACAAAAATTTGTCCTGGTTGCTAGCTTGTATTGTATGTGTTATTACTGGTAGAAATTGTTAGCCGAGTCAGTCATGGGAAGCAATGGCGGCGATGAGCTCGCCACTTGTCTCGTTTATATTCCCATGATGAAAAGAAGCATTTGGAGGCTCTGCCTACCCCTTAGGGGAAAAAGGCGTGTAGATATGTATGCATATTTAAATACTTTACATTTACGAAGTACTTTTAGTAGAGTTCCTTCTGATTTCGTCCGGGGATGTATTACCCCATACTTTATGCCGCCAAGTAATAGGAATTATCTTGTTGCTGTGTTACAGTTTGAAGGATGCCGGTGAAATTACAGGTGCTAAAGACTTTTATCTTTAAAGGTGACTGTGCATTGCAATGCCACATGCGTCACGCACGTCCTATGCGAATCTGACCTACGAGTTATTGCTGTTGATAAAGGCCGAGGTTACCGCCATCAGGCGGGCCATCTACCATCTTTTAAAAATACATCGACATACCTACCTAAGTAGTATTTTATATTCATCATCCAGCCTTTAGACGTCCACTACTGGACGAGGCTTCTCCTCTAGAATGCAATGTGAGGATGTGCCATTATCACCACGCTTGGCAGGCGGATTTGTAAGCGCAGCATTGGTGTCAGAAGTCAGGTGGATACTGCTGCCCATCCCATATTCAGCTTTTACGATATCCACGGGAGGAGACGGAGGGGACTAATCTTAGGCTGGATACAACATGGCAGTTTACATTAAGGCGCTATGTTAATTTGGATTCGTTGCGATCGCTCACTCAGTAGAGGTTACAAACTTAATTAACACAGTAATTAATTGAGGATGTAATCTAAATAAATCAAGAACAGAAACAGGATTGGTAAACCTTTTCTAGATAGATTTATTTTTTGAAATTGACCCTCTTAAATCCCGTTTTAGGTCCCTCCTTCGAATAGAGAAAATATTAAGTAGGTAATCACATTACTTAGATTAAAATAGAAGGATTTATTTTAATATTTGCTACTTTAGAAGAAAACGAAGTTTTGTAATTTGTCGCTTACGTCAGTTACTTCCGAGCGGCAGAAATCAATACCTCATCTCTTCCCGGGTTCAAGTGAGTTATAGCGCTGTTATTTCTTGCCGCTATTGTTTTCTTGCTGGACTCCGCCTATTCGATATTTTAACATATCGTCTTAACAGCTTTAAAATACTAATAAAAAAGTTCAAATTCCCAATCCAGGATATTCGTATAAAATAAAATAAAAGGTATGCTGTCCCTAAACTGGTCAATTTACCCCCGGCTATATGAAATTCGATTCCTGAATTTGCTGGTACCTTCGACGTTCAACCCTCGGTATATATTTCCCACCTAACGGATGGACGTTCACCATTGCTAACCAACCAGAAATAAGGTCTGCTAATTCAATATTATTCTTGTCACGTAGAGTCAAATATAAAAACTTGCTACATAACCTACCAAAGACTTCGAGAACGCGGTCTCCGTACATAAGATGACTACCAGAGATACGGGTCCTATTTTTCCCGGCGGACTGACAGGTCATCCTGCCTTTCACAGGTATCTTTGTATGTAGGTATGTAGCAAAAAAAACATTTATTTCCGCGTTGCTCCCAAGCGGCTGGATGAATTTTGATGTATGAGGTATCATTAAAATCGTCAGGGGAGTCGATAGGAAGGTTTCAAATATAAGCTGCTAAGACGTGGAATACACAACCGTCGTCTGTCTTTCCTGAAAACTATAATCTGGGTCTCTTCAAGGCTAGAGTGAATTCTAGACCTTTGTGCTCCATCATCGGCCACATCGTCACTTACCAACAGGTGACATCGTGGTTAAACAAAGGTCTATCAAAGTTTCAACAAAAAAATGTGTGCATTTTAGGTAAAAGTAAATAGTCAGAGAGATTATTTAGGTCATTTTGAAAATTAATGAAAAATATTTTAACATGTGACTGTTAATTATAAATTTAAGAGCCTTGTTTGAGGTTGTCCCAATGGTTTACAAACAACTGCATAGAGATACCAATATACACATAATTCAAATCGGGTGAGCCATTTTGGAAGTAAATACAATTTGCCTCCAATTTAATTACACATTTTTAGTTTAGTTTTTTGTTGTTTCAGGGTTTTGTATTATTTTTATGAATTAGTTGTATTATTGACTGATCAATTAGTTGCTTCAAGCAATTTTAAATGCTATTTGCCGACAACATGCAGTGTCTACAACGAATAATAAGAGATTGATGTTGGACGGTGTAGGTATTTGACTCTCCCATTATGGAAATGAAGGCTGTATGACGCGATAGCTCACACTGCGTGCCGTGCAAATGTTTTCAACGTGAATTGATGACCGTCTGTGTGCGCGGCAGTTAATCAGACTCTATTGCGCCGGCACTGTACAGTATGACGTACAATTATTGATTTGCTGCTATATTTCGGTCTAACGTGCCACTTCCACCTTGTTCTAAACGTCGCACATTATGGTAAGTAGGTATATGACGTGCCGTGGTGTGTCTGGCCTGGGAATTGACCCCTCCATCTCCTCCCATGGATGTCGGCAAAGCCGAGTAAGGCGTTAAACCAGGAATGGGCAGCAGCATTCACCTGAGTACTCAACACCAAGCAGTCTACCAACCGTGGTGATTATGGCAAATTCCCATATGAGGGAAGTCTTGTCCAACAGTGGACGTCTAACGGCTGATAATGTGCTAATAATGATGACGTGGTGATCATTGTGTGCCGTACAAATGTTTTGGACAGAGATTGATGACCGTTTGATCGTGTCTGTGCGGTACTCAATCAGACTGTATATAACTCTCACTGTATATAGCTACTGTATAGACTGTACATATAAGGTGAATATGTACAGTCTATACAGTACCTATATACCTATTTGAATGATTTACGGAACAAGCCACTTGATATTAAGCGGTAACCTCTGCATATAACAATAAATTCCCTCACAGGTCACGGCATTGCTTGCCCGCCACCCTGAGACGTAAAGGTGAAATGTCTCATGTGCCTGTAATTACACCGGCATCCATAACCTTAACCGGAACACAGAAATGCGAGTAATCCTTCACTTAAGTTAATTTTGTAAAAAAAAAAAACTCCAACGCTGTGAAACGGCTGAACCGATTTTAATGAAACATGTTTTAGAATTATCGCTAGAAAACCTGTTTTCAAATAAAAAAAAAACTGCATTCAAATCGGTTCACCCGTTACAACCTTCGATCAAAATAAAAAGTAATTTTGATCGAAGGGTGCCACACCACACAGCGGAAAAACTTATCGCCTACCTCTTTTTGCGTTGGGGTTAAAAAAGGTCTATACTACTAACCAAATTTATTGTGTTTGCTCATTATTTCTGCCCAAACGTGACGCTATGATCATTGTGTGCCGTGCAGATGTTGTGGACGGAGATAGATGACCGTTTGACCGTGTCTTTGCGGCAGTCAATCAGACTCCATTAAGCACCTGCGCTGGACAGTATTGCCAAGGAAATTATGAATTTGCGCATAATTTCCGGACATCGACGGCCGAAGGGCGTTCACGCGGTATCCCAACACGGCCAGAAATAACATACGGGTTCATCTAGCTATCGTAGCGAGTATATTCCACTAATTGGCAAATCGGATTTTGAACGACTCGGAGCGGATTGGTATTGGTTTTGCAACGGACTAACTGTAGGTATTTAAATGGAACTTATTGATTTGCGCCTAATTTCCGGTCGAACGGCGACGCGCTCAAGCGGTTGGTGCTGTAGCCTAGTATAGGCACAGAAATAATACACCGGAAAGTGCTATTTAAGTAGTAATTGGCGAATCGGATTTGAAGTTGCATTTTCATAGCAAATAGTATAAACTTAAGGTTACAAGTCTAATGTAGGCCGGTATTATAATTAATTGCCACCCTGGGATATAAAGATGAAATTTCACCGCGGCACCCGCAATTGCTTGTTCCGTCATTCAAGCAGTTAAAAAAAACATACCCTTCCAACCGGAACACAGCAGTGCGATCACTAGTGCTTTGCGGCAGAAATAGTAGTAGTTCCCCACTAGTAGTAGTACTTTTATAGGAGGTAGTACTTCCCAGGATGAACTCTTTCACAATAAAGTTCTACTACTACTTAATAGTGGAATGCCCTCAACTACGTCGCGTGGAGTTTTTTCATGCAAACTTCAAGAAACCACAAAAGGAATACCCTCCCAATTTCAGGTCTTTAGGACTGACAAACGCGGTCTAAACCACAAGTCGTAAAGACCACAAATGTTGAGGGTATGTACATTACTTTGTGGTCTAGGGATGCACTGAAAAAAGAGTGCAGCGGTGTGTTGAAGTTTGTATGGAAAAAACTCCACGCGGATGAAATTCACGGTCACTTCTAAGCTAAAATGATTACGGTCCTTGTCTAATACCTACACAGACGGAAATGGAAGGAGCCCGATATAATTTTAGCGAAGTTTTGGCTCCAGCATTAGTACGTACCTAAATGCTCTACCCGTTGACTCTATCATTTCAAAAACAACCCCATTTCCCACCAAAATAATACCAGACCACCAATAAAAGACCCAACCCTTGTCAAAGATTTGTTCCTAACTCCCCCTACCCTTTAACTTCCAGAATAATGTACCCAATTACCCGTACAAGCGTTTAAATTCATCACTCACGGTTTTAATTAATTATGAAAGGTAATAAAGGGATCAAGTGGGTAATTATGCTCCCACATTGCACAGTACGGGCTCGTTTGAGGCCGTATCACAGGAGTAGAAAATAATAGGAAGACTTACCTACTCCGACGTGACGTCACTAAACCCAACACTGTATGAATCTGTCACGCAGCGTTTTTCTCAACCGAGACACATTTTTAAGCTTTCACTAACTACTGAAAAAAGTCCCAAGTGTGTGTCGGGCCACGTGCATTGTAGGGTTTCGTAGTTGCCCGTCACATTTATACGGACTTAGAAAGGGGCTTTTCGGATTTACACAACTAACTTCATTATATAATTTTCAATGGATTTGAATAATTCAAAGAAGAAGAAGACGATGTTCAACGCTTGTACGCACCCAGATTTTTCAGAAGTCAATTTCTAAACAGACATCCGAGCCATAATGCATCTAAAATCAGCGCCGTTAAGCGTATTTTATGTACACCGAAGTCAGTTTGGAGTGACTCAGGCCTAAGCGTACAGTACGGCCTCATTGAGGCCGTATCGTGAAACAGGATCTAAGTTCCCCTTTATCTTTAGGCGTTATTACACGCAAGTGTGTTAAAAACTATTAAAATACCTCGCGTGACCTTTTGTCCGGGCTTATGGCTGTATTACATGGAATCTTTTGTTGATAACTTGTCGTTTTGTTATTTAAAAGACTACCATGGGGTTAACCACAACAAAACAATTCAGTTAACAATATTATTATTTGAAATTATACGGGATATTGGGGCCATGCTAGTTAAACAATTAATGTTCTGAAAAGCAAGCAGAGAAATATTATCTATAAATATACAGATATATTTCTCGAGATTTTTAAAGTCGCAGGAAGTTGGTGGATGGAGGTGGCTTTAGAATGTTGTCGTGGCATTCTATGGCCTATGTCCGGTTGTAGACTTCTATAGGCTGATGATGATGATGATAATATTAGATGAAATCCTAAACGAGCAATATTTGTATATTATAGCTATTTTTAATCACGTTCTCGAAAACAGCACAATGCCACATAGGCTGCGTCCTAGGTGGACGTGACCTATGTGATAATGCACTGTTCATAGGCAGAGGGTAGGTACCACTTACATCAGGTGGGCCATCTGCTTGATCCGTCATCCCATGAAGTATAAAAAAAAAGATCTAACGATTTCGATAAAATTTGCTATAGGGGGCATTTGGGGGCGACGGAAAAATCGATCTAGCTTAGTTTCATCTTTCGGAAAAAGCGTTTTTCCAAATTTTGGTTAAGAAATTATCTGCGGGAATAGTTTTTTGAGATCGCGTTTTGAGTGTTTTCTTTTCTAAAAACCTAGTGAAGCTCGATCGCAGAAGCCCTAGGAACCGTCATTCAAAGCAGTTCTATCATCAGCCTTTAGACATCTACTTCTGGACCAGCCCCGAGAAGCCAAGGGTGGGATTTGCCTTAATCACCACGCTTGGCAGGGGGATTAGTAACCGCTGTGTCGATGTTAGGTACTCAGTTGGATGCTGCTGCCCATCCCCTGGTGTAATTCCTAAATCAGCTTTGACGACATCCACGGGATGGAGGGGTCTATTTTTAGGTCGGACATACCACGGTACATCAACTTCCGATATATTTGCTTGTAATGATTACAGTTTTAAATTTACTTTGATTACATACTTACCAACATATTGGTGTTAATTATGTGTAAGTACTTCTTGTTACATAGATACATACATAGACATACGCCTTTTTCCCCGAAAGGGTAGGCAGAGCTTCAAAGGGGCCTCTTTTCACCGTGTGTTGCACCATCTTGGAATATAGACGTGACAAGTGGTAAGTTCATCGCCGCCATTGCTTTCTACGACTGACTCTGCTATTAGCGCTTTCTTCCAGCAATAACACATTCCATAAATAAGCTAGCAGCCAGGACAAATCTTATATGAACGAATCTTACAAACAAGCCCGGGTAATCCCTTTGTCGGGTTTTACGACATCCACGGGAGGAGATGGAGGGGTCTATTCTTGGGTCTTTTATTTAATTTAAAAAGGAGTAGCGATGATTTTAGCGTGGTTTAACTTTGGAGAATGCAGCACAGAATCCACAAGTATCCATTGAATATTTAAAACTCGCATAAAACGAGAAACGAAGTGGAGTTACTACCTATTTATGTAGTAACTTTTGGAAACTTCACTTCGTTTGGAAACTCAATGGAACACTCAATGGGGACTTGTAGATTCTGTGCCAATATTTATGCTTCTTAATAGAAGCATAAATATTGGGGAGCTGAGTATATTATGTTAGTAGTAGAGCTTTTTTGTGAAAGAGTTCTTCCGGGGAAGCCACCATACCTGCTCGAATTGCTGTGTAATTACAGGCACATGAAATTATTCTCTTTAGTCTCATGTTGGTCGGCGCAGTGGCCACTTAGGGCGCATCTTAGGCAGACGGAACCTGTGAGTTAATGTATTATTATAGAAGGACGTTACAGCTTAAGAGATATGGGCCATGTGCTTGTTACTATATTCGTATTTACTAAAAGAACATTAAAAGCCATTTTATTTTCCATCTTTTGAATGTTCTATGCACAAACAAGTCATTATTTCAATGTTCAAATGAATATATCAATTAAAAACGTAATTCCTAATGTTCACAGCTAAAGATAACGACCCGAACATTTTATTATTCCCATAAAATGTTTTATGTAATGTAGACAGCTATAGGAATATCGTAACAGAGAGTAATAATGATGTTGCGTCGCGAAGGCATTATAAAAGGGGCGGTAATACCCTAGTAAAATCTTTAGAATTTTCGTAAAGGAGACCGTACGGGATTGGCCCAAAAAAACACTGACTTCTATATACTGCTACATACATAGATACATACATAGATACACGCCTTTTTCCCCGAAAGGGTAGGCAGAGCCTCAATGGGCCTCTTTTCACAGTGGGTTGCACCATCGTGGAATATAGACGTGACAACAATCCTCGTTTTTTTGACCTAGTCATTTCTTAGTGCTGGATAACGACCTGAATATTGTGATGCTAACATAATATCTTCTCTGGGAAGCTCAGAATACTTTACGCTATGTTGCTACTTCATAACGATTCATATTCATTGCGATGTTTGCGGAGGCTCGGGTTGATGGTTTTCACGCCATCATCCGTAAAAAAACTCGGCCTGCGACGCAGGAGGTTGCGGGTTCGATTCCCGCACTCGGAACAAATAGTTGTGCGATCGCAGATATTTGTTCAGGGTGTTCTGGGTATTTTCTATGTATAATAAAAAAATATCTATCTATGTAACATATTATATTAAGTATATCAGTTATCTAGTACCCATAACACAAGCTCTGCTTAGCTTGGGGCTAGATAATGTTGTGTGAACTGTCCAGCATTATTTATTTATTTAAACTGCCTCATTGCTCAGCAGAGTGCGGAGCAGTTCCATCGGCATCCTGCAGCTCATTCCCGATCGCTATGACCTACCAGTAATGAAGGTTTTTATCCGGGTCCTGATCAAGCAGGTAGTCTCACTGGAGTCTGTTTGGTCGGGATTCGGATGAGAGTTTTCACCTCAACTTATAGCTATAACTAATGTATTTCTAACATAGTTTTTAAGAATAATATTAACAAATAATGTCTGATTTAATAAATGAATTATATTATTATATTATAACACAATACCTTTGTCAAATTAAACTTCTTGTCATGATTCGGTGACCACTGTGATCATGCAATATATGTGTAATTTAATTTGTTGCATAGTCAGTTCGTTTGTAGATACCTAGTGTTTTAGTTACCTAAAAGCAATTTTTTTAGGTCGTATCCTTTTTTCTACAAGACCCAATAACATTTGCTGTAGTAATATGAAATTTGCCCGCGGCTTCGCACGCATGATGTCGGAAAAAAACAGCCCCCCCCCCCCCCCTCCTGCCCCCAGCATCCATCCACACTTCATCAAATTCCAATAACTGAATTGAGTGTAATTACACATAATGCGAGCGTAACCGTGGGCGGAGGCTAATAAAACATAACCTATAGCACTCAGGAATAATGTAGCGCCATGTTAGTGAAATAATTTTTGGAATCAGAAAAGTAGTTCCGGAGCAATCTCCGGAAGCAAGGGGATTACCCCTTGCATCCAAACAAACACACAATAATTTTTTAACTCTTTTATTTTTTTATTATTAACTGGTGGAATTCACGCGACTTCGTCCCAAAGGGCTTTTTTTGCATAAAAACTTCAGCTTAAATTTCAGGTTTTTTTTCCCTAGGTCAGAAAATGAATGTCATGAATGTGCCCCTGTGTTGTGGGTATCAGGAACTACGAGTATCGTGGTTTCACAGCACTGATCCGGAACAAATATCTGCAGATCATGCAAACAGTTAACTCGCAGCGAGAATCAATCTCGCAATCGCGTAGAAGAAAACATTGCATAGACATCACTGGGAGGGTCAATTTTGCTCAACCTCCTTTATAGTCAAATCCGACATCTGCCTTTGAAATATTGTCAGCCGTGAGCCAAAATAATTATCTACGCGTCCCCTAATGACTAAGTATGATGGAGTGAAGTACCTACATTCCGCTAGGTTAGGAAAATCGATGGCGCTTCGTGGTGCAAGTTTTGTCATTCGCCGCACCTGAGATCGTGACATCATATCTACAGTTATTTATGACTGAAGTAGGTTACCTATATGTGAAGTACCTCAGGGAGGTGTGAATATTTCTAGTTTATCTGTGACTCATTCTACTAAGATTTATTGTGGACTTCGCCCTGTGGAGTTTTCCATACAAATTTCAACAGCCCGCTTTTTTTGTGCACTCCTAGACCACGAAAGGAACGTATCCTTCAAATTTCAGGTAATAGGACTTACGCCTCAGGCTGTGAGTTGATAATTAGTCTGTCAGTGAGTCAGTCAGTGAGTCCTTCAGTGAGTAAGTCAGTGAGTGAGACAGTCAGTAAGTCCGTCAGTGAGTCAGTCAGTCACGCAAATTTTATATATTTGATATCCCGGACTTGTTGGTAAGATTCGTTGGTATAAGATATGTCTTGGCTGCGTTATTACTGGAAGAAAGCGTTTACCGAGTCATTCGTGGGAAGCAATGGCGGCGACGAGCTCACCACTTTTCACATCTATATTCCGACGATGGTGTAACCCACAATGATAAGAGGCACATTGAGGCTCTGCCTAATCTTTCAGGGAAAAAGGCGTGTGTCTATGCATGCTCTTTCGAAACTTCCAACTTATTAAAATAGGTACCATTTAGGAATTTCTTGCATTGCATCTGATCGTGCTATTTGCAAAATGCTCTTATTCATTACGAAGTCCTTATAAAACAAACTACGACAAAAAAAGCATTCACAACTTCGCACCGAGTTGCCCCTGGTTGTTGCAAAAGTTTATAATAACTATCTCAAAATGGTAAATTGCGAACGGATTCTAATTATAAGTAGAACAAAACATACCAGACACATTATATAGTGCTGAATCCACATTAGGTATCCCTGTGTCGTGGGTATCAGAAACTATAAAAAGGGGCTTTTATTTTTGTCTATAAAGGTGCTCTTGAGTGTATTTTTTGTGTGAATTTTTAAAACACCAATTAAACAAATAATCGTCCGCGTGTACTTTTCCGTACATCTTTCAACACCCCGCTGCACCCCTTAGGGGTTGAATTTCTCAAATTCCTTTCACCCTTAGACCACAAAAGGAACGTACCCTCCAAATTTTACAGTTATACTGTGTGTTGATAGTCCGTCAGAAATCGTCAGTCAGTCAGTCACTCAACGATTTTATGTATATTGATTAGTACCCCAGAGGGAATTGAACCCGCAACCTCTAGCATCTCAGCCGGCAACTCGCGCGCCGCGCCACAGATTGCGCCAAATCTACCAAGTGCAAATAAATGGTACTCTTTTTCCTTAAAGGTACCCAGATGTAGTTTTTATATATAAGTATGCACGTACCTATATACCGCACAAGGACCCTATTTGTATAGTGCCTTTTGAAAGCAGAATCCAATCATCGAAGATCTCTGCATACGTACCCAGCTATACATATACCTACCAGCATGTTATTCAAGGAAGAGCATTTCCAATAATGTATCGAATGACAAAACGTCTGTTCAATCTCGAACCCTCCGTGTACGGATTACGTAGAAAGCTAATTTGCAACATGGGGGTTGAGATTTATGAAGTTCCACACACATCAGTGAAGTGTCCGGGCTCAGTAATGTCCGTTGTTAATGAAAATTTAACCTTATTTGTATAACGATAGAGCCTAATATCAGCAAAAGTAATAAACCTAGAGCTGAATATCGGCATTCGCCATTTAAACGTCATTCAGGGCCTTAGAGCATTGCAGGCCTCCGTTCGTGTTGCTCGATGTTCAGGGCCGATGGCTCTAACTAAATACAAATTATGTTCGGATTCACAGTACGGACATTTCACGCCCCGGTCACGGCACTGATGTGTGTGTAAAGTCCTGAAGAAAACATTGATTGTGTTTTATGGGCTAGCAGCTGACCCGTTTGCAATTACTTCTTAATTTAAAATCCTTCCAAAAAACCGGGCTTTTCAACAGCGAAAACCTCATTTGAATCCATTGGGTGGTCTTGGCGGAAAAGAGTAACAAAGGGATAATTCAGCTTCTTACCAGCTTTTATTTAACTTTACCTGTTAGTTTGATAGGTTTGGGTCAAATCTTGCAACGGAATTTTGAACCATTTCTTTTCAACCAATTTTGCTTAAATTTAGTTCTGATGACAATTCATTATTATGGCGATATCGAGCTGGTCTTGATGGTGGAGACGGAAGGTGGACAACGTAACTCCTCGATGGATAATAGTAGGTTGCCGTGTTCAGGCTCATTTTGATCAACACACGTTGCTAATTACAAATTTCATAAAAGCTTGGTTTGATGATAAGATATTTTTCAACTAAAGACTTATTTTAAATAAGTAGTGCGTACGTAAACAAATCAATATAAGTAAGTATCTATACGTAATGCGGCCTGACAACGCTGTGATACAGGGGCCTCTGTTTTCCTTGTAAAAAATGTGTATGTACCAACGTCCAAAAGCGCAGCAAAGCCAGAGAGATGACGGCTCATGAGAAAGGGCCCTATGTGCTGAAAATTATTTTTCCATCTAAAATAACAGCTCCGGGGCTTAGGTTCAATTGATATTTTGATTTTAAGATGATTGATTTTTGTTAAAATTAAATCAGTTTACGGAATATGTTTCGAGGTACAGAATACATTTTTATTTTCGTTTGTAACGGTCTTCAGATAGCTCAAATGTTTAATTTTAATTTTTTTAAATTGTGTTCTTTCCTTACTTGTATTTCTGTAAATAAATGTATTTTTATCCATGGTTTTATATATATATATATGACTTTGGTCGAAGATGGCAGCTATAGTGTTCAATAATGTATCTTGTTTACTACATAAGATTAGCTATCTTAACTATTTTGTTCAAAAGATATCAAAACATATTATTTATCCAACCAAAGTACGGTATAGTGGACCATATCTGACTATAATTTGTACAACAAGAACATCTCTACCAATTGTAGTCTCTATCGTAGTTATGATGTAGGCGGATAACATTCAACGTACACCTTCATTCACATGTTGTTCTAAAATCATATGATAATGACTCTATCAAACTATGTGGGTGTTGGAACAATCGTGTACCATCTTTGAAATTAGTTGAGAGTATTACATATATTGTTTTTTGATATGGGGCTTGAAAAGAAAGTTGTTGGATTTTAAATTATGTTTAAAATTATATAAAATTGGGTACTTTAATTTTACATTGGACGGTAATGATGAAATTACTTACGTTTTACGTTTTACGCTTTACAAAGCGCAGGTCCGGCTCCACTTGGAGTACTGCTCTCACATCTGGAATGGTGCACCGAAGTACCAACTGCAACCTCTGGACTCCCTACAACGCAGAGCTGTTAGAATTGTCGACGCGCCCAATGATACCAGAGATCTAGAACCGTTGACGGTGTGCCGAGATATTGGCGCCCTTAGCGTCTTTAATAAGATTTTTAACGGGGAATGCTCTGAGGAGCTGTTTGAACGAATCCCAGCTTCGCACTTTTATAACCGCACATCCCACCATCGTCAGCGAGCTCACCCGCACATTTTGGATGCGTGGAGGTCACGCGCAGTGCGTTTCACGCGCTCGTTTCCCCCGCGCACCTGCAAGGCGTGGAATGAGCTCCCGTTGGATGTCTTCCCACAGGGCTACAATATGGGTAAATTCAAGAGAAATATCATTAGGGCTCTTGGTAGGCAGCGCGTTTGCAATACTGTGGGTGTTGCAGAAATCCATAGGCGGCGGTGACTGCTTTAAATCAGGCGGGCCGTCTGCTTGTTTGTCACCTTATAATAGAAAAAAAAGCGGCCAAGTGCGAGTCGTACTCACCCATGAAGGGTTCCGTAGCAGCAAGTAACATAATATAAAAGTTCTTGGATGGTTTACGATTTATGACGTATTAAAAAAAAACTACTTACTAGATCTCGTTCAAACCAATTTTCGTTGGAAGTTTACATGGTAATGTACATCATATTTTTTTTAGTTTGAGCATTCTCTTATTTTGGTAGTTACAGGGGGGACACATTTTACCACTTTGGAAGTGTCTCTCGCGCAAACTATTCAGTTTAGAAAAAAAGATATTAGAAACCTCAATATGTTTATTGAAGACCTATCCATAGAAACGACATACGGAAGGGATTAATTAAAAAAAAAGAAGATATTTAGTTCTTATATGGGGAACCCCAAAAATGTAATGTTTTTTTTTCTATTTTTGTGTGAAAATCTTAATGCGGTTCACAGAATACATCTACTTACCAAGTTTCAACAGCATAGCTCTTATAGTTTCGGAAAAAAGTGACTGTGACATACGGACGCACAGACAGACAGACAGACAGACAGACAGACATTACGAATCTATAAGGGTTCCGTATTTTGCCATTTGGCTACGGAACCCTAAAAAACTGTGATCAATATACAAGCTTTTAAAATAGACAGTTATTAAAAGTGCTCTGTAATTATTCTTGTTTGTATTTTATCCCTCTTGATAGACTAAGGACATTATCAAGGTTGCAGGTAGTCAGTGGATGGAGGCGCTTGAGACCGGTCGATAGACTAAGGACATTATCAAGGTTGCAGGTAGTCAGTGGATGGAGGCGCTTGAGACCGGTCGTCGTGGCATTCTATGAGGCCTATGTCCTTCTATATGCTGATGATGATGTTGATAATGTTGATGATGATTACATAATTGTTTTACTGATTCGAAACACAATTAAACACATTATATTAAAAAATATACAACTATATAATATACTTAATAATATACTTTTATATTGAAGTTAATTATGATTAAGTATATATTAGGTACCTAAATACCTAGGTAGTCTACATGTAGAGTATGTAAATAACAAAGTACCTACAGTCAAAGTTGGGATTTAGTTGAAATAATGGACTTTATAATTTTCGTAAACGACCATAATATATTCTTATAATTACAGTTCTCTTATAAACAGTCGCGGTTAACATACCATTATTTTAATAGCACGTGAAGTGAATAGATAATCAGGATTCCGAAAAAGAAATTAAAGTTAAACTCAATAGCTGGGATTTCCTTGAAATAATTTAAGTAAGTACCTACGTATCAAATATGTATCTACACATAACCAAGGGTACTTCATAATTCTCGAAAAGCTTGGTTTAATTCAATGACCATAGTAAATAAATCGCTGATTACAACTACAGTTATCCTATAAACATTCGCGGATTAACATAACATTATTTTAATACTCGTAGCACGTGAAGTGAATACATAACCTAGATTCCGAAAATTTAAATTAAAAGTTAAACTCAATAGCTGTTCGTTTTCAAATGACGTGATCTATCGTCGCACTGTAATTATTTTCTTACATTGTCGCTGGCGTTTATCTTCTTTTGAATGATGATGATGTGGACGGACTCAGGACGGGGGCTAATGCAAAAACTAGCAAAAACTTTTAGAAAATTGGCAAATTATATGAGAGCAGATTAATCCTACTAATATTATAAATGCGAAAGTTTATGAGTTTGTGTGTGTGTGTGTTTGTGTTTATTATTTCTTCACGCTGAAACGTCTCGACAGATTTGGATGAAATTTGAAATGGAGATAACTTGACTCTCGGAATAACACATAGGCACTTTTATCCCGATATTCTCACAGGATCGATACCTATGCGGGTAACACCGCGGGGCGCTGCCAGTTTATTTTTGTATCTTGATAGTTTTATATATTTTTTTCAAATAATCCAGGACATGTTAGATGGGACTATTTGATCAAATTCTGAAGCCAAAAGTGGTCGGAAGTTTGATTCTAGCATCTGGACAAATTATTGTTTCATACTATGGCTCCGGAAAATGATGTTGGTACACATTTTTTATAAAGTAAGTAAGGCTGTAAGTATCTTTATCAAATTTGTCTTATTGCCCATTGTAGCTTAGAATGTGTGTGGGACAATCGTCAATTCTTCAAAATGGCTGAAATTGTTTCCGTTATATAGACCCGTGTTTATTTTATCTTGAGGCCCCCTCCCTTCTTCGGGCCCTGTCAGCAGATATCATAGTTGTCGACTTAGGAGGTATTTGAATGCTTTACAATCAGCTGAATTGTACGTCAAACAATAAATAACGTCGCGCGACTTGTTGAGAACCAACTAATTAAGTTCTTGTGAGTTTGGACGTGCGTGGGCGATTGATCTCCCATCCTAACGATGCAATTGATAAACTTTCATAGGGATTTCTACTCTATTCAAAAGGATGGAAAGGTGATAGTTCTATAGCGAGTTGGATTAAATAAATTTCTTATGCAAATCTCCAGTATTTAGTGGTTTTATGTTGATTGCAGTTCAATAATTGATAATGCTAATGAAGAGTCAGCCATGTAACGTGTGTGGGTTTATTAAATTTAAATAGTTCACGTCGAGTTATGCTTCAAATACCTATATTGAAACAATGGACATATTTTAATCGGAATTAATCCAAAAAGCTGCACGCTTTTAATTAATAATTTCACTGGCCGAAAGTCAAATTCACGCGATTACCTAATTATATTTCAAAATATAAATTGTTGCCAAAAAGTTATGTACAAAAAGGTTCTTTTGTTTGTTACATACTATTATAATGATGGTAAAAATAGCCCCATTGAGGCTCTGGCTACCCTTTCTGGGAAAAAGGCGTGTGTATGTATGTATTATAATGATGACATGCGTATCTATGCCTTATGCGTATTTTTGTGATGAAATTGCTACTGTCATAAATTATTTCCGCGGTTATTCTGATTTTTAAAATCTAATTAATAAATTGTAACCTTTTTTTTGGATTTTTTCTGTTTATCATTCTTAAAACAATAAAATAAAATGCAACAAATCTTAAAATCCAAGCACTGTTTTTTCATGATTAAAAATTATTAGGTCTGAATAAACTCATTGTATTAATAAGTTATAATCTGTCGTAAAGTTGAACTTAAGATCATTTACAAAAGCGAGAATAACTTAAGTTAGAACTCTGTAATAATTATTACCCGTAGGTACCTATAAGTTGGAAGAAGGTATCTTTGCAAGTAGGTTATAATAAAGGCGAGTATTCTTATCAGCTGCATCGAAACTCATAAATGAAGTCACCGAGACGAGACGTGTCGTCGATAATGCTGGACCACAGAATACTATAGCAACTACTGAAGTAGAACTACCAGTTACCTTAAAGGTACTAGGGTAGGGTTTCACTCACACACATTCAACTTATCTGGTTGGATCCAACGGCATATATCAACTTCATTTTGAGCGTAGGTACAAAGTTATGTATCATGACCTGTTTATCATTATGGCCACTCATAAATTATTTAACGAGCCAGTGAAATAAGTGGTATTATTTTTGATTGAACACTTCCTTAAAATTATAAATGTTAACGAAATAAAACAAGCTTTCTTGAGGAGTGTGTTGTTACTGGAGGAAAGTTTTAGCTGAGTCAGTCGTGGGAAACAATGGCGACGATGAGCTCACCACTTTTTACGTCTATATTTCCACGGTGGTGCAATCCACGGTAAAAAGAGGCGCATTGAGGCTCTGCCTACCCCTTCGGGAAAAAGGCGTGTATCTATGTAAGTATGTATGTATGTATGTTCTCACATTTTACTCAGAAAAAACTTAGCACGCTCCTGAATTAGGTTGAATCAGTGTAAGTAGCTAAGGCAACATATAAACTTATTATTATCTAAGCATCCGCCAGTACTGGGATAAAAGTAGCCTGTGGTTCAATCCAACTCAATGTAGAGTCACCTATGACTCTACCAGTACCGGGGCCATTCGCGTTTACAAAATTATTTTAGGGCGTCTGGTCGATGAAAGCCTCACGTGATTTCAATGAGTAAAATACTTTTGACTTCGACTCTGACTTTGACTTTGAATTCTCATACCTACCATAAAATAAATTGTATTTTTTTTAGGTTTTTAATCAACTCCTGATTAACGCAAATTTTTATTTTCCATTTATCTTTTTCATAGTATGTAAATGATACTTGATTTGATTCTACAGCTAACGACTTCACAAATTGACTCGAAACTGTGCCAGGACGACCTAAAGGCTGCCTGCCACTACAGCGCTAACGATCTTCAATCACGGTGATCGATCTTTACCAAATACAAACAATACAACCACAACACAGAATAGTAGACAATATGCTTACCACAGACGATTTTTCAAATAAGTATCTTACAGTTACCTTCACTCAAGCAACCAAATGTTTATCACCTTTACATCAAAAAGTGCTGGAAGTTTCCGTGCATCCATCATCGAAAACGTTACAGACTTCTCATTCTCATTTTTGTTAGTAGTAGAGCTTTTATGTGAAAGAATTCCTACCACCATACCTATTTCCGCTGCAAAGCAGTAGTGCACGCGTTACTGTGTTCCGGTTTGAAGGGTATAAGGTGCCGGTGAAATTACCTAATATAAGTTACTTATATTAGTCTACTGCGCCTGTGACATAAAGATGAAAAGTCTCATGTGCCTGTAATTTCACTTGTACTTATATTAGTCTACTTACTTATAGTATAATTATCATAGTATTATTTTATCTGTGCTTATAGTAATATACTTTTGCCGTTTTAAGAGTGAAGATAGGTAAAGCTGCATTTGGTAACGAGTTGTAAATGATGACAACGGAGAAGTGAGCAATTCTATTGGCATTGTTTATGAAGTGATTGAACTGCTATCTAGTCTAGCACTACTACTATTATAGGTACATACATGGTGCAGTGGTCTCTGAATCACACACTTACCGATGCCACAAACCTATACCTACATTGATTATTCCAATTACTCACAGCGTTAGGCTGCGTTTCCACCAAAGATGTGCGAGGTAGATGAGCGGTGCGAGGATGAGTAGCGAGGCTATAAAACGATGTGAGTGTTTCCATCAGAGATGTGCTAGGCAGCTGAGCGGTGCGAAGATGCGAAGACGCTGTGAAACGGTGCGCAGATGAGCAGTGCGAGGATGTGCAGCGGGCTCTTTTCAGATGCGAGCGAAAACTCCAAACGTGAAAGCTTGCGTCCACCCTTTGCACACATCCCTCGCGCACATCTCGCACACATTCCTCGCGCACATCCCTCGCTTGTTTTGTACGTATCAAAACCTCGCTCTGCTAAGCCGTTTCCACCAGAGCTGCGCTGAGCGAGGCTAGGTAAATGAAGTGATTCTATTGGTTTTTAAATACATCCCTCGCTACGCATCCTCGCTCATCTCTGGTGGAAACGCAGTGTTATGATTCTATGAACTGTATATACTATCAAATGGAGGTTTTTATCTACAAGCTGAAGGAGTCCGAGCTTTGTTACGGTAACCCAAATTCTGTGGCGTATATACACTGCTCGATTGCGTTCGGCAACAGAATTAGAATAGAAAATCTTATTAAACAAAAAACGAGCGAGCCTTACAGTAATTACATGAGATGTGTAACATCTGACATTACACATCCTTGGTAATAAGCAATATGGCTGATAGTACCAACCTCTTGGAAAAATGCGCGCTTCTTGTTACACTTCCGTCTCTTTTCACGAAATCACTCCCACTGATTGCAGGAAAGCGAGAGGAAAGGTGTTACACATCAAAAGTTTCACATGCTCTCCCTTATGATACTCTTAATAACATTGCCAAATTTTATCAATATCGGTTCAGATATTTAGGCGTGAAAAGGTAACAGACAAACAGAGACAACCGACAGTTACTTTCGCATTTATAATATAAACTATTGGAGTGCCCGCGACTTCGCCCGCTTGCAATTTTCCACACAAACTTCAACACCTCGTTGCACCCCCTGAAGGGTTGAATTTCTGTAATTCCTTTCTTAGTGCACCCCTATAGACCACAAAAGGAACGTACCCTCCAAATGTCAGGTCTCTAGGACTTACGGTTTAGGCTGTGCGTTGATAGTCAGTCAGTCAGTCAGTCAGTAACGAACCGATTTCATATTTATATATATTGATACTTATAGCTGCATTTGGATTTATTTTGCACATCATGCAACCATTTCTGCCGAAGCGGGAATCAAACCCACACATCGCTGCTCAGCACCTTTACCACTGGAAATCACTAAAGAGCGGTCGTCGTAGCTATTTGCCGCAATGGTCTATTATTTCTTTGGACATAAATATAACGAGTTTTGAAGTTCAATTTAAAATAACTGATTTATATTCAACGCCCTCGTAGTAAAAGCCGTAACTCAATGGATGAGATGTAGATTAAAATTGTCGTTTGTATTCACTATTGTTTTTGAATAATGGGAACACACATGCTGTTATTTTAAAGGTCTCTGCATGTCCAATAATAATTTATCGTGTAGCTTTTTTAGGGTTCAGTATCCATAGGAGCCAACCCTATTACTAAGCCTCTGTCTGGTTTATGTCACAGCGGTTTATTTCGGCAGAGGTATAGCCAGTAAACTATCACAGATTATGTATTGTATTTTTGCTGTGGCATAAGCTTGTCAAATAATAAAAAAAATACAAAAACTAAATGCCAAAACTACCATTATTTAGATATCTCATGTTAATCTACATGATATATCTAAATAATGGTAATTTTTTTAACGATTTTTATTCGGCTGTAACTCAAAAATTGTAGTAGGTAATTAGTATTATGATAACTTTCAAATTTGGAAAAGAACTATTAGGTATTTGTTGTTTCCTACACGTATGGCATAAGGAACCCTCAACCCACGAATCCAACTCGCACTTGGGAGTTTATTTTTGTATAGTTTAGTTCAATTAAAATATTTATAAATACCTTCAGAGCAAGGAGTCAAAAACTAGTTGTGTATGCATGCCTTTAGAGTTTATATCAATTTAAGTATGGCATTGACAGACACTGTGTTACTTTATTTGTAAGTGGCGGCACATATAAAATCGGTAAATTACCTATTGAAAAGACTGCAAAGTACCTTACCTTTCATATACCTATAAGTTTGTCAACAAAATCTTAGCAATCCATAAAATTCTAACAGATAGAGGTAACAAAACAAAATGATGTAACTTAGCAAAATATTTTCGCAGTTCACTGAAAAATTTGATCATCAAAAACAATGCCAAGCAAAACACGGCTGTATTTGCCGTCACTAAACTAACAATTTATGCATGGCCCCTAATGGCGTGTTCCATCAGGCTCTGTTTGCGAAGCTTTTGGAAATTTTACTCGGTAATAGCTGAGCCTACGTCTTGTACCATGTCAATATCGGCCTTCTCAGGTTTATGTTACCCTTTAGCTAATGCTTAGATAATATATAACGAGATAGTAAGTTGTATAAGAGCTTCACCGTAAAAATTTGCTGATCGTAGTAGTAGGGTTTTTTTTAAAGTAGGTTGTTTGCTTTTGAACTTTATCCTTTTGCCATGGACAATTTTAATTTTGTTTTTGTTTTAAATAGGGTTGCCAGTTGATATTTTTAATTATATGTACCACCAGGACCCTGTAATTGTACCGAAATGAGCGAAAACTTACGCTTGAATAACGGCAAATTTATCAACTAGGTAGTTCCATTAAAATTGCTTTTTTTCAATTGTGGCCAAGTGCATGTCGGCCCACGTGCATTGTAGGGTTCCGTATTTGCCCGTCACGCACGCCCACAATATGCGGCTTCAATTTCAATTTACTGAGAAGGGGCTTTCCTGTTTTACACATTTAACAACTTCATCTAACTAATCTTCAATGGAATTTGTACGAAATTTAACCCTACAAAAAAGTTTGACGGATTGGTACTGTAAAACAAGTCCATGTGTAAAACCAACCATACACATTATGTCAATGCCGTATGACAGTCATATGTCATGTAAATCCTGCCAGCCTGTCTGGTCTGTCACCAACGATTGGCACTAACAGACAAGCATTCTGGTCTGTTCGAATGAATATGACAGTCTTGTGTTCTTTCGTACCAAGGCCCTTGGTTTGATTCGTACCTTACATACCGTATCTAATTATGTGCGTACTGTACAGAAAGATACTGAAGGTAACCAAATTATACGGTTTCGGTATCCAACTATCGTTCTGGCAGCCCTGGTGTTGAATAATATGAAATAGAGCATAGGTATAGACATGAGTTATTGGCAATGACCACTTTGTCCACGTGCCCTCGGTTTGACCGACGATGCGGCGATCTTAGGCCGGTCCATAGTGGACATGGCTCGTATTTAGCCTACTTTCGTGCTTGTTAGCATAGTTTAGGTCAACAAGTAATTAATTTTGTAAAGATTTAAAAAACCCTCAACGCAATGAAACGGCTGAACCGATTTTTATCAAACATAGCTAAGAACACTCCCGAAAAATTTACATTTCCACCAAAAAAAAAACAAATAGTTTCATCCGCTCGGGAGCTACGATGCCACAGACACACACAACACACACAGACACGTCAAACTTATAAAACTCCATCGGTTGATAAGGGGTTCTGCACGGCCGTTCCGAAACATGATTTCAGTGTTGAAAATAGATGGCGCTGCACTGTGAGTAAACTGTCAGAAGAAAGTATCATGTTTATGTACATAATTTTCACTAGAAACGGGATATTTATCATGATTTTCGAGTTTTGAGTCTTGTCTCAAAAATCATGGTAAATATCCCGTTTCTACAGATCTTTCACAAAAGCAAGGCACTTATTTTGTGTATTGACAACATTACCTACGGTGCTGCCAACAATATATGTAGCATTTACCCCACTTGGTGATTGGTGGTCGCCGACAACATTATCTAAATTTGTATGTACCTACCACCGATTAATATGTTTTACTTGCGTATTTTTAAATAATATACAGTTACAAGACTAGTAAGGTTCTAAACGATGACACAATTTAAGGTATAAACTATATATTTATTAAAAAAAAACTGACAGTAATTATGGTCGAAAGGAACGATTCCAGACATATCACTGTCACTTGCATAAACGTCATCATCATCTGTCGTATCCGAATCTGTGCTGCTGTCATTTCCTAGTTCAATTATCAGTCGGTAATATAATCCATCCAGACATCAAGTTCATAAAGTTTGTCTTCAACATTTTTTACGTGTTCACTGTTTTTGCCAATCCTGAGGGGTTATAGATGAAATAGCTTCTTCACGATATTCCCAGCTTCTTGGCCGACATTATTGCTAGCTACTCGTCTCTTTAGAAGACTCCACATATAACCCAATTGCATTTAAGTCGCAGTGGTAGGGGGTAGAGTAGAGTGGTAGAGGCAGCAACTTCACCTTCTTTAGATATTCTACTCACGCTTCTCTCCGAAATGCCTGAAAAAGATACAAAATTTGTATCATTTCATAACATTAAATATTTATAAAAACACAAACAAGGACAATATCATAAAGAAATAAATTAAATTCACTGAGCTTATGTACTTCATTATTTTAATTCGTTATGTTAGTAAATTCTAATTACCCATACTAAAGACATTGCTGCTCGGAAGCTGGTTTCCCTATTTTACTAACCTGTCATATGATTGAGTGGAATTAACGGGGCTTTGTTTCCCTTTTCTCCCCTACAAAAGGCACGCACCTTCAACACAATCTCTCTTGCATTGCTGCTTGCTTTGGCATGATTAATGCGAAAAATATTAAATATTATTACAAAAACGACCGGAGCAGTCTATGACAATCTGCCTATCTGACTATAACAGATTGACAAGCTTATAGTGCCAACATCACGGCTAAAAAGGGCCTTGCTTTTGTGAACGATCTGTAGTGAAAAGTATGTCAGAAGGAAGTTTACCTTTGTGATAAAGTGACTTTGTCAAACAACAAAAAACAATAAACATTAAAAAAATTGACAGCGGATTTTGAGTCAGCGCCATCTATCGACTTTTTAATGTAACTTAAAAGCCCCTCATTGACTTACAAATTTGGGAACTATTGTTTTTTTTACAATTAAGGTATGCCTACTTAGGCGGGTCACAAAAGGATACAATAATTAAATTAGTTTATTTCAGTCTCATAAGCTCATAAAAGTAGACATTTTCATTTTTATAATTACAAATCAAGATACTTAATAATAAATCAAGATAATACTAACCAATAAGATAGAACTTTTTTTTTTACTTTTTACACGAAAATACTTAAAAGTAGATACATCAAGGTTTTCCCCCGTCATTCAATTAATTACTTAGATAGGTGTTATTAAAACCTTGATTTCAGAGTCGGTAGGTACTACGAAAACTTACTTCTAAAGCTTCACCAATCAATTTTCCAGTACTCTAGGTAATAAGACTTCAAAAAGTCTTACTACAAATTAAATTACATGAAAGGAATGGAATCGTGGGAGTCTGAGTGACGTGCGGGTGAAACTTATTGAATTGACTCACTCAATACGATATTCAAGGATTCACAAAAAGAACGTTTCACTACAGTACCGGCAAGCTAGCCACTTTGACAGCTGAAGTTCTATGAATTTCAGTTTATAAAGGCCGAATTCCGTCACTTTCTAACTCATTAAATTTCAGGTGTTAGAAAGTGACAGAATAGCGCCCGCGGTACGAAAAGTAAGTGAAAATTACGAAAAACTATTGTTTACCACGTGAAAAACCGTCGCATCACAGAATTATACGTTCAACTTGAAGATAAAGTCTTTGCCGCATTTAGTTGAAAGAACGAATTGAGAACCTCCTCCTTTTTTTTGAAGTCGGTTAAAAAGTACAAAATTCTTATTCGTTTAGAAATTGAATCCGATTTTCAGTCAAAACAGGTGCACTAGTTATTTTTTTCACATGGTGAATGAAAATTTACGTTCACTTTACAGATAAAAGGTCAATGATTGACCTATATATTTTTCAGCATACAACATTGACTCCTCTATGAGGAGAAAGCCTCCAAATAAGACCAATCACTTGTTGTTCTTATAGAATCAAATAATTAAAATTTACATTTATAAATCAAGTGCCGCTGTCAAAAAAGGATTAGCTTGCCAATACTGTACCTAGTAACAGACACCGGCTCTTGAGACTTGCTGAATTCAATTAAGGTGATTGAAAAGTTAGAAAAACTGTTTCGAGTAACCAAATGATTAAGATGACAGATTAATTGCTTTCAATGGTTACATACAAATAGTTGTTACATTAATAGGTTAAACCCCTGGGTTTGGGACAGCAACAGAGAGGCAGGCCGAGGTTCTCGGGCCCATTTCGAGGACAGCCCACAATCACATTCCGTTTTCGGTAGGTATCCAGTACCAAATACAATAGATAAAATATACTTCGTAATATATCCGCTTCAATATCAATTCGAACTTATAGCTCCGTTCATCAAGGTTACAAAAGTATCGAGAAAGTATGAGGAAGTATTTAAGAATGAAGTTTAATTTATTGTTTAATTAAATAAAGATGATCATTGATCAACCATTGTGCGTATGAAATTAATGACGAGTTAAAGTTTTGCGAACAAAGAAAGTTACAAGGTGGCCTAAAGGCGGATATACTCACTGCCGTTTCCAATATATGACCTATCTGTGATTCTTCGATATAATTAAGTTTAGTAACTAATTCTAACTTGGGGCTTATTCTCTAAAAAACTGGTAATTGCTTTCGATAACGATTTTACAATACACTGCGCAGAATAGATCTAATAATCTGGCAGCAGCTAGATGGGCAGACGATATCTTATGCGACGCGCGCGGGCCGAACCTGGATGAGCCTGGCAAGGGACCAAAGTCAAAATCAAAAGTCAAAGTCAAAAAGTATTTATTCATTGAAATAACAAGGATCTTTATGAATCGTCTTATAAAATAAATTTACTCCTGTTCCAACGCGACCAATACCTAGAAGAATCAGCCAACAAACGCGGCTCGGCTATTTGATGATCCTTCTTACTAATAGGTGGGGAGCGCCTGTGTGGTGCCTCGAGAACAAGTGGAAGCTGTTTGTTGTGGAAGCTGACCGTGAGGAATGGCACAGGCAAAGAGAGGCCTACACTCAGCAGTGGGTAAAGTCAGGCTGTGGATGATGATTATGATGATGCGCAGAATATTGAAGGGTATTTTCAAGAGCACCAAGATATTCAAAACATACTGCGCAATGTATTGTAAAATCGTAATTGAAAGCGATTACCAGTTCTTTAGAGAATTAGCCCCCAGGTCAAGACATTTTCGTTGCGGGTTCGAGTCCCGCTGCAACGGATTTTTTGAGACCAATTTAAGTTGTTAACTGTCACTTTTCAAACTCATTCATTTATTTGTTTTTAACCTTAATTACAGCACGCAATTAATGGAACGTCGTCGTTTGCACTGGGCGGGCTCAGGCTGCTATTATAAAAAGTTAATTTCCTTAATTTGGCCCTTTTCCTTCCTCAGCCCATTCTTCGGGTTCGCGAAATGAAAACTCCTTGTTCGCGCTTAGCTATTCTCTTTCACAATTTCTTTAACGGAATTCATTGGATGAATCGTTAAAACATTATTTTACAATATCGGCTCTTTATTTTTACTCTGACCTATAATTTAGCATCGTTTTATTTCAGAATATTTTTGTAATTTTAAAAATCGTATCAACGCAACTGTGTGACTGGAATATATTGGAGCAAAAATTGCTTGGTATATTTAATTTTTTCAAAATAAGTTCTTTTTTACGAACTGGTTTGTTTTAGGGGTGATTAATAAAGGATGATACTGTTATCGATTTAAATTTTAGATTTAAATACACTATCGTAACATATTCTTCGAATTGTAGCTGCTTAATATAAACGCTAATACCAAGTAAAGCATAAAAAAACGTCTACGGACAATCTTTACTGAAAAGTATGAAAAAGAGCATAATTATGTCAAACAATTAAAAACATTTGTCTATGTAATGTTTTATATATACCTTTGTTTTGACACCTACCAAACATGATTATGATGTTATCATATATTTTTTAGTGGTTTAATTCACCTAGAATGCACCATGTATTTTTTTAATGCTAGGTATAGGTACATTATCCTATGGCACGCGGAGTGATGGAACGAATCCAAAGAAACCACATTTGACAAAATCTACGTGGCTCAGGATATACCAGGGAATACAGATCGTTCACCGTAAGTTGGCACCTGTAAATACTCCATGGCAGGTGCCAACTTACGTTGAACGGTCTGTAGATGAACGCAAGCTAGGTTCATATTATTGTGTCGGGGTGTGTCGTGGCGCGCCAGAACGCAAATCGGTTACGTTTATTACCTATGACTAGATTCACATTAGTAGGTTGTGTTGTGTTGTGGCGCGTCAACATAACCGATTGCGTTCTGGCGCGCCACGACACACCCCGACAAAATAATATGAACCTAGCTTTACACACACACATCACATGGACTGTGATGGACTGTCAAAAACATAACCGTCCATTTTCGTAGTCGGTAATAAAAACATCAAACCCCACAACGCGTAAATAAACATGACATAATTATGTAAACGAATAATTATGTGATGAAATATTCATTACCCTGCCTCGTACAACTATTTACCACCAACCCTTGGGCCGTATTCATACGACAAAATTGTAGACGTATATTTAGTACCTACTTATTACGGATAGTTTTCCTTAGTAATATTATGAGAGACAAGGGTACCTACCTATTTAAGGTGGATGCTCACGCTTGTGGCGTGAAAATCATTTTTTTTGTGTTTGTTGCTAATTACAGCTTGTGAAAACTTCTTCAGATAAAGAAAGAGAATTAGGAGACCTAACACACATGTTTTAATTGATAGTATCTCATAAATATCATCAGATTAGCCCTAAACACATTTTAACAGTGTTTTTTTTTGTTTAGGGCGATCGTTGCTAAACTGATGATATTTATGAGATACTATCAATAAAAACATGTGTGTTAAGTCTCCTAGTTATCGCGGAATCAACTTTCGTTATCTGAAGAAGTGTTCAAGAGTTGTAATGAGCAAAAAACACCAAAAAATTTGAATTTCGCGCCACAAGCGTGAGTATTACCGTACGCTGTAATTAGGGAACACCGAAAGACCGATCATATATGAGATTATTCATCTTTCTACAATAGACCAACAGACCAGATCAATTACATTTCCAATTCATGTTAAAAAAGCCGTTTTTAAATAAGGTACTAACTTATCTTAGATAACGTACCTACTTAATTTAAAACGACAATAATTTTGAAAGAAAACGACGTTTTGCGATACACAACATAATATCTTATTACACTAATTTTCGCCCGGCGCCGGCAATACAATACAATGTCTAGATGTGTCTAGACTTGTAAGGTCTTCACGCAGTTCAAATAAATAGGTTGTGGCACAATTATACACACCAAAAGTTAGTTACCTATCTACTTTTATTTCTTTCCTTTGGTCTAGACAATTTTCCTTATCACGCTATTAGATAATTGACTTGGACGTTTCCGGAATTCCGGAAACTTGTCGTTTGGGCATTATGTAGGTGCTTGCGTTGCGGAAAATCATTACATACAGTAATCGTACCTATATCTATATTTGAAAGGGGTGTACGTTGTTTGTTTGTAATGGATAAACTAAAACAAAACAAAAAACACTTTTAGAAAGTTAAATTATTAGCAAGTAACATAGGAGGTTGAGGGGCGGGCGAACTGCTTTAGCAGATTTTAATTGTATTTGGTGTGTGGATAGATGGGGGGTTTAGAGAAGAGGGGGGGGAGGTATCCCAACACTACCCGTGCGAAGCCGGGCAAGTTGCTAGTACAATATATTACTACAGGTACCAGTGGCGAATGCGTTGGATCATAACAGCCTACTGAAGTCCACTGCTGGGCATAGGCCTCCCCCATAGAATGCCATGACAAACTGTCTTGAGCTGCCTCCATTCACCTACGCTTCGCTTTCTGACGACCTATACTTCGCTTCGCTTTCTGACGACCTATATAATGCCTTTGGTCCATCGAAAGGTGATGTTGACTTAGTGGCCCCCCAATTCGAGTTCCAAATTCTTGATGCGACACTGTGGCCCACATGTAAATCGTCTTGACAATTGAATGGTTCCCTTGGCCACCTTGGCGTAGAATATAATACCGCGTCGCCAACGAAAGGGTTATGACTTGACGGACACTCTTGATGACTTGATTTAGCTTTACTTGAAATTATTATTACTTGACATTGGATAAATTGTTGGGAAAAAAGGAAACCACAGAAACAAATTTTTGTCGATTCGTACGTGTTAGAAATAAGGCCGCATTTTATTCAGGTTACATACAAGATTAATGCGTGTCAAAATAATTCTACAACCACCACGAAAAAATACATAAATATAACATCAGCCTTCATAATGTACCAAAAGAAAATAATAACATTTGTGAGGCAAATTACACCCGTGGCCTAATGCGGTTAAGATTATTCTTGCTATTATGTCGGCGCATTTCTTTTAACATACGAGGAAAAAAATACTTTCTCTTCCCCCGTAATGTGCCCGTTTTGTTATTTAGACACTATTTGACAGGGAAATGAATAATAACCAAGGAAAATCTCCCTAGAGATATACGCATCATATTTTTATTAACAGGACATAAAGAGTCTTTAGAAAATTATAGGGTAGGCAGTCAATGTTTGGCCTACAGAATAACAAATTGTGAGAAAAGCAATGTGTCCGGAAGTAAAAACAAAAAAGGACAGAAATATCCTGCTCCATTATAATTTGAAACGAATAACTTCACATGCCTGTTATTAACCCTATTTGAATTGAATCAAGCCCCAAACTTCCATTTTAATTAGTAGTTTGTTCCAATTTCCAACTTTATAATTAAGGTAATGAAAAAATGCGTCGAAATAGGGCCAATGTTTTCACCTCTAAGCTATAGAATTCGTTGGTTCTGTAGAACGACAATGCCACTTTTATTTGTTTTATCATTAGAACATTTGAATTTCTATAAGTTATTTGTGAAAAATATATTTTTCAATACAAGCTTTTTTTTATTAGTAATGTGAACCGTGTGCAGATCAAAATAAATGTAAACACGGCCAGTTTACTATTATCCATCGAGGAGTTTCGTTGTCCACCTTCCGTCTCCATCATCTGAGCAACTCGTTGTCACAATAATATTGTATTGTCATTGGAACTTGACAGGTATGCAAAATTACAGCTCAATCAAGTAAATGGGTTCAAAATTCAGTTTGACTTGTCCCACACATATCTACAAACTAACTAACAAACATACTAACAGGTCACGTTAAAATAATAGTAGATTGTAATACAAGGAGCTAAAATAACCCATTAAAAGCTCGGGAGTAAGAAACTTAGTTATAATGGGTTTTTAGCGCCGTGTGCTACACTCTACTTTTCACTACGATTGCGAGAAATAAAATAATCCAATACAATATGAAAAATTAATTACGGTCACTACCAATTTAATTCTCAATTAGAAAAAAAATTTAAAAAATCGCGTTAAGGTGGTCGCTTTTCCATACAAACGTATTAGCACAAATATGGGCGAACAGGGTATAATTTTATACTGAAATGACTCTTGTTGGCTTTTATATTGGTCCTTATTTGCGTCAACACATATTTGGTTGAAGAAAACACTGGATTAATAGCGAAAATAACATCGAAATTTTAGTTAATTTATGTCAGTGTGTGAGTGTACACTGACAGTGTGACACACATAGCCGCAGATTAGATAACAGTTACATGTCACTTACACGCGACGTTGTCAGCTCGTGACTTACGCCGGCTAAGCGCTGTTGCCGCTTTGATCTGTCATCTCATAATTAGCTCGAATATAAATTTTTAGAAAACCAAACATTTAGGATTGGTCATGTGTATTGCAAGCATATGAATTTTGGATAATTATGGGATAATAAATAATAATATAAATACGTAAAAATGTAATGAAATAAAAACTACTCATCATAATTAATGATCATAATTATTATGTTTACTAACGTGTTTTTTTTGGATAAATAGAAAAATATTAGCAAACTCAAAATAAGGTGAATAAATCTAAAGCTGATGCTGGCATCACTCTGACAAAATGCATGGCGTTGCCATGGCAACATGTTTGTGATTTGTGAGTGCGTATCAAAAACTACAATATATACTGGGGTGCGTATGTTGAGGATTTTTCATATTTACCTACTACGCATTGTAAAAAAAATTACCATGGAACCACGCTCTTCCATGAAAAATTACAAAGCACATCAATATTCTGGGCCGAGGAAAAGCCTCAAACGAGTTCATGGACAAATGAAACGATATCATGGAGAAAATAAAAGGTTAGTACAAGTACACCAAGTAATTATTTTTTCATAAAGTTATAACATACAACAACCAACAGTCACATACCTCGTAGTCCTGCCTAATCCCACACTAGAATTCCCTATGTCGTGGGTATCGGGAACTACGAGTACCTACCATGGTACCATAACACCCAGATTATCGTAGATTATTGTGCTTTCGGCTAACTTACAAAAACAACCTCTTTGACATGTTTCAGTCGAAGTGAAGTGTGGGGCAAAAAGATGAAAACGGACAATTCCAATGTTTCTTCATGTTCTGTGTAAGTGAAACTACAATTTTCAAACAAATTCGTTGAAATGGTTCCTCGGGTTCTTATTCATAAAAGTTGCTGGTTTAGGGACTTCGGAAGACTCAGATATGCAGGCCCAGGGTTGGTATTGAACCTGTTGCCTCCTGCTTGGAAGACAAGCGTTTACCCAACTATGACATCACAATCATACACATCATCACATTCATCATCAACTATGATTTATTTGGCTCTTTCGCAAAACGTCCACTTCTCATAGAGTACCTACGAGCGGCGACCGCATGATCTACTTCGTCATTTGATAGATACTAAGATAAGACACATGGCACATGATTATAAAAGTTATGCTTAGTTTAGAATAAAAACCGACCAAGTGCGAGTCATTCTACGCACGAAGGGCTTCGTAGGTACCATTATCTATACAAACGGCAAAAAATCAAGTTGTAAGAGAGCCCTCTTAAATATTTATTTTGTTCTATTTTTAAGTATTTTTTGTTATAGCGGCAACAGAAGTACATTATTTGTGAAAATTTCAACCGTCTAACTATCACGGTATATGAGATACAGCCTGGTGACAGGCGGACAGATGGACAGCGGAGCCTTAGTAATAGGGTCCCGTTTTACCCTTTGGGCACGGAACCCTAAAAAAACTACCACTTCCGGTGTTTTTTTTAATGGTATTTACGTCATTTGATACAGAGATGATACTTGTGGCATCAAATAGCATTATATTAGTAGTTACAGAAAAATCTAGTCTGCAAGTTCCTGTATGGAAGTGCTCGGCAGACAGTTTCAAAGATAACGATCCGGACCCCGAATTTACGTCATTTGATACAAAGATGAAGTTAGTTGCAAATGTTAGATATTAATCGTACATTTAATTATGGACCAGTCTGCCGAAGGTATTCTGGCCGAAATCCTCCCCAATATACCAATAAAAACACATTTGTATAGTGTTTTATTTTGTAGCAGAAGTCAAGTGTTTCCACACACTATCAATTAAAATTAAAATTAAAATCTAATCACTGCTTTCAACAGAAGCTTCAGAATGCTACTGACAAGGGTTGTATTACACTGAGCGCTATGGTTACGCACAGTGCAACTATAATCGGTACAGTACAGTTTTTTACGGTAAGAAATAAAAAAGGGAAAGGAATTAAAATATTTAAAAAAATATAAAAGGAAAGAAAAGTAAATATATTGATAAGAGTGAAAATCTTAAATAGAAGAAAAGTAAAAGAGTTAAAAGAAGTAAAAATTTCAAAAACAAAGAATAGTCAAAAGTTTAACATAAGTAAAAATGTAAAAAACCAAAGGAAAAAAAGTAAAAACATAAAAAGTAAAAGGGGTAAATAAAGTAAAAGTAAAAATGCATAGAAGACACAAAACTAAAAAGTAAAAATGATATAAGTGAAATTGTAATAAAGTGAAGAAAAGTTACAAAGTTCATAAAATATTTTTTGTAATAAACATGAAAATAGGTACAAAAAGCAAAAATAAATAAAAAAAGTACAGAAATTTCAAAAGTTTACCATGTAAATAAGTGTAAAGAAGTAAAAAAATTAAATAAAAAAAGGAAAAATGTAAATAGTAAGACAGTAAAATAAAAAACAGTAAAATTTGAAGTTGAAGTAGTTTTGAGAAAAAGTCAAGTGTACATTTTTTGGAGTGGTCATTTTGAGAAAACTGAAATTTTGAGTGAACTGTACATTTGGCTAAAAAATCGGGTGTATATTTTGCGAAGTGGACGTTTTGCGAAGTGGTCATATTAAGAAAAAGTGCGTTCATCGGGTGTATATTATGAGAAGTAGACGCTGAATTAGCTGAAATTGTGTATTCTGTGTATTCTCTCATTGTTTTCTATTTCCGTAGTATTATTTTTATCGTAATGTACCCAAAGGGTCCCAGAGCATATCAGCCCCCCTATTCCCTAACTGAAAGTCACTCGGTGACTAACGTTTGACAAGAAGAATGATCAACAATTAAAAAAAAATATTATGAAGAATTGTCAATTGATGGTCATTTTACTTGTCAAACGTTGGTCACTGAGTGACTTTCAAGATAGGGAATAGGGGGGCAGGTTCTTGTAAGTCTGAGACAAGTTGCATTTGCCAGTTTATTATTTTGAAGAGTAATCAGTATAGCTAATGGGAAACACACTAAATTTTCAATTATTTTTTTCTAGCACACCGATTGACACTTTGAGAACATACAGTACAAATAAAATAATATATCACAAAGAAGCAACATATACACAAAATGAACTGACACAAAACACTGAGAAACAGCCCACACTATCAGAACCTCTGGACATAAATTGGCCACTAATCGATCCTACTGTCCTAAGTCATGAGTTGATTGTTGAGCATGTTCCACAAGATGATTTGGCTGGCCTGTCAGGGAATAGAATTGTTGACCTCGCACATGTCCTTCAATGGGCTTTTAAAATCGAGAGACACCGGTCACAATGTGGAGGCAGCAGTATTGTATATGTGGGTGAATTGAAAGATGGCTTCAACAGCATATTTACGTTCAAATGCAGTATGTGTGGGAAAGAGTTTCGGAACAGTAATGAAGATGTTCAAAAATTTAACAAAGCTTTCGTTTGGGGAACTTTAACAGCCGGCAGCTATTACGCCCAGGCGGCTCACATCACAAATTTGATGGACATCCCTACAGTGTCAGCAAGCAAGTTCCTAAAAACTGAAAAATTACTAGGCGATGTTTGGATGAACCATCTAACTGAGGTAATAAAGAAGAATGGAGAACAGGAGAAGGCCATCGCCATTGAAAAAAACCGTGTTGATGAAAATGGTATTCCACATGTGACTGTATATGTGGATGGTGGCTGGCCTAAACGATCCTACGGTCACAACTACAGCTCTGCATCAGGCATGGTAAATTTTCCTTCTCTTGAAAACTTTTTTGTTTATCTTTTATTTGAATGCTGTACATAATAGATTATAATTTTGAAATACATTTTTCAGGCTTGCATAATTGGTAAAGAAAGCAAGAAATGTTTATTTATAGGCATTAAAAATAAATATTGCTACCACTGCCACATTTATGAAAAAGAAACGAAGCCAGTGCCAGAGCACACCTGCTTCAAAAACTATGAGGGACCATCAACGGGGATGGAGTCGGCCATTCTAGTAGAAGGATTTCAGAGGAGCCAAGAGATGCACGGGGTCAAATATTTAAATTTTGTTGGAGATGGAGACTCATCGGTTTTTGCACAACTGAGAGAAAAGGTCTCTTATGGAATGCAAATAAAGAAAATAGAGTGCAAAAATCATGTTATTAAAACTACACGGGTGCATTGTACAAGGTAATAATATATAACCAATGTATTCAATATGTTGTATCGAACTTGGATGGGAAGCGTTCCATAACACTGCCCTGATTCTTATCAAATCTTCTTTTTTTCAAATCTCTAAATCTTCTTATTTTTCAGATTCTGTCAAACACAAAATTGCCATTAGCAGGCAGAAAAATACTAAAGCCTAAATTACAGAAACTAACCGTTGTGGCACGGAAAATAATAATAGAGGCAGACCGTAAGTCACTGAGGGAGGATCTCAAAAATGGCCCATCTCATGTTTTTGGCTGCCACAAAGACTGCAAACCATATTACTGTCGATTCTGCAATAACAGTGATGAGACTGATACCGACTCTCTACAAGACCTAAAAACTAAGACACCCACAGTTTGGGCGCTCATTTGTGCAGCAAACGAGGCAATCATGTCGAAATGCCATCGGCTATCAAATGACACAACAAATGTGGTGGAAAATTTTATGAGCGTCTTGAGCAAATTCATCTGTGGCAAAAGGTTAAATTTGCACAAAGGTGGATCATATCAACGCAGAGTATATATTGCAGGTACGAAGAGTATATTATGTCCATCCTCAGGGTTTCAGTTATCTCCGTACCAAATTTCATCAAGATAACGGGTCAGTCGTATAGTGAAGTCATGAAAAGTAGCGAACAGACACGAATCAGAGATACTTTTGAATTATTATTTAGGATTATAGGTATGTAACAATTTAGTGAAAAATGTATATATCAATTTATTTATTTTGATATATTTAATATATTAAAGGACTTTCACACTCTACGGGCCAAAAATGGCATGCAAGTGCCTGGAAACATCACACAAATTCTAGCCCTGGGCCAACTTTCCAAAAATATATTGTCCAGAAAGAAAAATCCCACTCTAGGCGAAAAAAATGCACTCGAAGACGGCTTTTTGCCCACAAGACCAAACCTGACAAACATTATGGCCCAAAGGCACAAGAGGCAAATGAGCCTATTATAGAATCAGATTTGAAGGATGCATGCCTCTCAAAACTTCAAGATTTTCAAAAAACAGACAATGAAATAAATGAAATTGAGCTACTCACCATAGGGCAACATGACAATGACAATTATAATACATATAGAGCTGATAGGCTCACAGCAAGCCAATTTGGAACGGTTAGTTTATTCCCATGTTCTTCTTGCTGGTCAATGTCATTCGTGCTATGCCACAAATAGTACGAGTGGCGACCGTATGATCTACTTCGTCATTTGATACTAAGATAAAACACATGGCACATGATCACAAAAGTGATGCTTAGTGTAATGGTATTTACGTCATTTGATACCAAATGACGTAAATACCATTAAAAAAAACACTGGAAGTGGTAGTTTTTTTGTACTTTCGGCCGATTAAAAATTTTGTCACATATTTTTCTAGACTAAGCATTACTTTTATAATCTTGTGCCATGTGTCTTATCTTAGTATCAAATGACGAAGTAGATCATACGGTCGCCGCTCGTACTAAAACGTTTTCGTAGCTTCAACAAATCAACTGATTTGTAATAGGAGGGTAATGTTTAGTGTGTTTAGAAGTATGTTTGTATGTAGGTTTGTCATTGTACCAGTAATGTAATACCAAGATCGGGTACAATTTTGAGTAGAGGTTTTTGTTTTTCTTATAATAAAAGTACTTGATGCAGGAGGTGGTTAGGTTGTGTTTCAAAATAAATTAGAATATGATTAATTTTGGCATTATTACAGATATGTAAAAGAAAAGCAACTACACCCTGCCACAACCACGTGAAGAGCATTTTATACAAAAGCAACGTTCTAACGAGTGACATGGCATATGGTCAACGTAATGAATCGGTGGCACGAACACTGTTCATAGAAAAAATGAAGAAAGCTGTAAGACCAGCAGGGCTTTTTATTGACAAAGAATTTGGCTTTCTAGGAGCTAGTCCAGATGGTACGTACCTAGTACTAATTTATTACAAGTAATTGTTTTCATACTGTACTAGCCTTTTGGCCGTAGCTTCGCAAACAAACGAACAAAACTACAAAGTTTACCTCTTTATTATATTAGTGTAAAATATTTTAAACATAGTGTAATTAGTGTAGTGTAAGTGATAATTTGTAATTATCAATTAATTAATTTCAGGGGTTATAGAAGAAGAAAAATCAATTTTAGAAATAAAATGCTTCCCCTCACTGGCTCGCAAAGGTCTAGACATTAGTTCCGCTGCCAAAGCTGGGAAAAATTTTCCTCTCTGCGTGGCTGGCGATGGAAGTTTGCAAATGAATAAAAAACACAACTTCTACTATCAGGTTAGTATAGACTATATTTTATTTTTGCAAAAACTAACAAAAATAATTAGAAATACATTTTTCTAATGAATGGTAACCTTTCTTCTTGCAGATCCAGGGTCAACTGCGGATTTCATCAATGATGAAATGTTACTTCGTCGGCTATATTTCTCCGACCCAAGAAATCACGATAATAGAAATTGAGCGCGATGAAGTTTTCATAACTAATATGTTACCGAAACTGGTGACATTTTATAAAAATTTTATATTGCCCGAAGTTGTTCTTCGAAGAGTACGCAATAACCAGAAATGCTTAGAAATTTCATTCTGGTAAATAGATGTGACTTCCTCAGCGATCGGCAATTATTATCGATCGCCGAGGAAGTCACATCTATTTACCAGAATGAAATTTCTCCGAAACCGGTCTACTGATTGTGTATTTTGAGCACATTTGTAGCGAGGCCATTGTGAAACATGGTGAAGCACTGGCTGTTTCACTAGATTTCTCGAAGGCCTTTGACAGGGTTTTGCATGCTAGCTTTATTGGCAAGCTTATTGCCTACGGACTGCCAGTTCAATTGCTGGTTCGCACAATTTCTAAAGAAAAGATCCATTCGAGTAGTTTTGACGGCTGCTCGTCGGATCAATTGACTATGAACGCCGGGGTACCTCAGGGGTCAGTATCTGCCACATTGTTTCTGGTGTACAATAATGATCTGCTAATGCCCGGCATCATTGTGTATGCAGATGACAGCACTGTTGTGGAGAAATACGTTTCCACTGCGTGTGCTAGGCAGTATGAAATTCAGGTGCTAAGAGATGAGATGCTGCAGCGTCTGAATTTATCTCTCAAGGCTGTATACGACTGGGGCGATACCAAAATCTAGTCAAGTTCAAAGCCTATAAAAGGCAGGCTTGTCTACCCTTGGCAAAAAAAGTCTAAAAAAAAAGTTTCTCCAAGTTCCAATTTTCAGATATGTACCTGTAGCTATAGGATCACCTTGAGCTCTTAGGTGTTTCAATTACGCCTACTCTCAACTTTGGCTTCTACATCGAGTCTATAAGGTAAAAACAGCTGCCATGAAGCTTGGCATCCTGAATAAGGTAAAGCGTTACTTCACACCAGGACAGCTTCTGAGTCTATATAAAGCACAAGTCCGGGCTAGTATGGAGTACAGCTGCCACGTTTGGGATGGCTCAGCCAAACACCAGGGACTAGATCGACCGCAGAGCTTTCAGGCTTATGGATGAGCAACATATGGCGGAGACTAAGATTCGGAGTCTCTAGCACCACCGTAAAGTCGCATGCCTTTCGATCTTCTATAGATTACACTTCGGGGAATGCTCCCAGGAACTTCACGATCTGATCCCATCGTCTCTTTTTCATCATAGGACGAGCAGAAGCACGGCTCGGTACCATCCTTACCTCATTAGTATACCCTCTATTCGTACTAAAAGTTTCGGTTCTACCTTTATAATGCGAACTGCTAAGGAGTAACTTTTATATTATGTTACTTGCTGCTACGGAACCCTTCATGGGCGAGTCCGACTCGCACTTGGCCGCTTTTTTTTTACTTGTAAATATATTACGTAATTTTTGTAAATAAAGAAAATTAAAATTACCTATGTTTTTGATTACTTTAACAACTACCTAACGAAGTCCTATAAGATTGCCTTTGCTAATACCTACTAGTTATGAATCATGTAACTACTAGAGCAGCACAGAATCACTACCAAAGATACGCTGAGTGAGATACGCATAGTGATTATGTTACCTGAGTTTCTATGTGCATTATATGGGGGATATCTATGCCCTGCTGTGGACTTCAGTTGGCTGACGATGATCTATCCATAAAAGCTATAAAAAATAGTAAATAATTATTTAGAAAAAAAACTGTGTGCTGATCAAAATGAGCCTAAACACGGCCAGTCTATTATTAACTTATCAAGGAGTTCCGTTGTCCACCTTCCATCTCTATAATCAGATCAGATCGCTGTAAATTAGTGATCGGAACAGTGTCCTGTTCAAAATGAGCCTAAACACGGCCAGTCTACCATTATCCATCAAAGAGTTCCGTTGTACACTTTCCGTCTCCATAATCAGATCAGCTCGCTGTCACCATCATTATTGTATTGTCATCGGAACTTATGACAGGTATGCAAAATATCGGAAAGTCAGCCTTATCGCCACCCGTGAAATACTTATCATTGAGAAGTTCCAATGGCCATCTCTGGTCTTCTTCATCGGGTCCACTTCACAAAATGATACTTTCTGAACGCACATGCTTGACTTGTTGCTGAAAATACCGAAATCGCTATATGTGTGCCTATAATATTTGAGGAGTTCCCTCAATTATTCATGGATTCCATCATCAGAACCCGATATTGATGAAAATTAGACCAATCTGGAAGTATTTTTTTTCAAATCGGTTCATAAATGACGGAGATATGACATAACAAACATTGAGAATTGAGAACCTCCTCAATTTTTTGAAGTCGGTTAAAAATTGATTTGAAATAAGGACACACCAAAACACTCACTTCACAGTCTTAACACAGAATAAATAATAGTACAAGGTCATAATATTGGCTGGACCAGAATCAGGGTATTTCGTTAATCATGACAAAAACATTTATAAAAAAATTAGTCTGGTATCGAACCCAGTACCGTGGTTTAAGTGTCGAGAGTTCTAGTCACTGGTTCACCAAAAAAACTAAAAAAAGAAAAAGAAATTAAAAAATATAGGCAGTATAGAATCGAACCCAGTGACGCGGGTTTAGAACTTCAGAGTCGAGAGTCCAAGCCAATGGTCCAACCTTTATGAAATTCGCGCGCCGAAATTAGCTAATAGTTCTAATACAATAATATCCTTGTCTGTGTGCGTGAGTAGGCTTTCATATTAATCGGAATTTGCTCGGCACAAGTATGTAAAAACTAGAGACTAAAATAACCTGAAATATAGCTAGGTACATAGCAAATAATTCACCATTTGCGTGAACGTTAGTGTTATGACATAATATGCACATTTTAATTCATAAATATATAAAATACTTCCACATTTGGCAACAGCGCCATCTATTGACGCTGTTGTGCCTAGCTGACCACGAGGAACAACCTTAATGTCTTTTTTTTATTTCTTCTGTAGCCGCAACGCATTGCATGCATTCCAAGAGAATCCAAAGAGAACGCTGATTTTAGATCCATTTTCAAAAATAAAATGCTGTTCTTTTTAGGATACAATAATAAGTCGAGGCTTTATTCATGATTATTTTACTTAAGACTGGACTTTTTCGTTTTTGTACGCTCATTGTCATTTGACAGACAAAAATAAAATATAAAACTTTTTCCTCTAGATGAGGAAATGCAATTTTTTCTACGCTCTGCTACGCCACAATGGCGGTCTTTTAGAGCCAGAGAAGTGAAAAAACTATTAAAAAGAATCAAACCATTAAAAATACCCGAAACTAAAATCATTAATATTAAATAGGTAATAATAGTATAATACCTATTACTAATATTATTACTATTAGCCCATACTGTCCCATTGTATAATACCTACATCATAATTATTTGAAAAAACCGGTATTACTTACGTATTACATTTGTTTCAAGTAAATACCCGACTCGAGTTTCTAGGATTAATTATGAATAACACTTTCGTAAGTTTTAATTAAGTACATAATACACCATGTTATTTTTTCAATTTACATAAACATAACATAACACCCAACAGTCACATACGTAGTCCTGATCCCACACTAGGATTCCCTGTATCGTGGGTATTAGAAACTAAGAGTACCATGGTACTTACCATAACACCCAGACCCGGAACAAATGTTTGCAGATCATATAACATTTGGCCCGCAGCGGGAATCGAACCCGCAACCATTTGCATCTCAGCCGGCTACTCACCCGACGCGCTACAGAGGTCGTCAATCAAGCTAATGTGCGACTTTAATAAATTTAACTAATTTTTAAATAAGTTTTTTGTGAAAAATATATTTTTTAATACAAGCTTTATAAAATTAGTAATCGTAACCTGTGCTGATCAAAATCTTAAACACGGCCAGTCTACTATTATCCATCGAGGAGATCCGTTGTCCACCTTCGGTCGCCATCATCAGATCAGCTCGCTGTCCCCATCATATTGTATTGTCATCAGAACTTGACAGGTATGCCAAATTTCAGTTCAATCGGTTGAGGATAACTGCTTTAAAATTCAGTTGCAAGATGCTACCCGGATTCCACCCGGATTCCACCCTGACAAACATACGACACATTGCAAGTTTAATAAAAGCTTGTAATAAAAAACCTTTCTTGAATTTCTATCAGTTTATGAAGCAGTCTCTCACCAGCCAATTGCTACGCGTTAATAATGGGTTCCTTAAAATCACAGAGTGCCTGACCTATTTCCTCGAACGAACATGCGATGAAGGTAAATATGATAATTTCGTTTACAAACTCCTACGAAGCGAAGGTTGAATTACAAATAACCTCTCTCCTCTACAGCGTCAAACAAGCAATCATATGTGTGACTAGCCAGATAACGATTTGGTAGTTTTTAAGCAAATTATTCACTCTGGCTGCTGTTTGCCGTCAACAAAGGTAAGTACTGAGACAAACAAACATAGTAACTGATGCCTAGATTCTGTACTGCTTATAATCTCTGCCTTGTGTAGAAATTGTAGAGCTTTCAGTAAAGATTAATAGAGCCTTCGATATAAAATTAGAGGGAAAGATTGGGATAGAGGTGGGCGTTGGGGGCTTAGCAAAGTTACTTTAAGACTAGATACAAAACATTAAATATATCACCTTTATACGCATACAAAGAGGCATAACATACCAAAAAAAACATTATCAATGAAATAATGAAATGAAAATAAATAAAATAAATATGAAATAATAATTTATTGCATGAAATATGGTACAATAGGATGAAAATAATAAGATTAAGTGGCCCACATGTAAAACGTACTGTCAACCCTGTCCTACGTGGCATTGCACTGCGCCCGCCACCCTGAGACATAAAGATGAAAGTCTCATGAGCCTGCAATTTCACCATTTCATTTCACTGTAATATCAATTCTGTAATTGGTTCTTTTTATGCGTTTTCTTTCTCTTCCGGACCCTAGTCTTTTCTATATTCCTGTACGGTGCAGAAACCTAGAAACCTGGACTCTCAAAGTGAAGGATCGCAGACGCGTAGACGCTTTCGAGATGTGCTGTTGGAGATGGATGAACTTAAAGCATGGCAGACACAGATTATGTAATAAAGATTATGGTAAACTGGAGAACTCGTCGTCGCCCATCCCACAATGCCTAAAGACAAAAGTCTTTAACCAGTGCGTCCTACCAGTTATGACTTACGGAGCTGAAACGTGGACAGTCACTGTAGGACGGAGCGACGACTTGCGCGGGGTGGCTGGCAGAAACTGGATGAGGAGAGCCGAAAACCGGGCTCAGTGGCATGCCATGGGAGAGACCTATGTCCAGCAGTGGACTGCTGTAGGTTGATGATGATGATGATGATGAAACTGGAGAAGGTACAGTCAGTAAAATAATTTCTTATCACAAAAATATTTGCGGGTGGCTTGACTTGTGGTCACAGTAATGATTAACAGAGCTTTTGGTAGAGACTGATTTAGCCTATGATTTATTATTTACCTCCTCGTATTTCCGACCATACGATGCCACGAAGAATGGTATCGGTATAATATTATACGAAGAAAGCTCTGACGAATAGACGATTGACCAGCTTTTACGACATAACAACTTCATAATAGTACATTATGATACTAGTGAGCTAAGTTGGTAGGTAATTACGGTTGAGGCGGGTTTGCTGCCCGGACCTGGCAGGCGAGGGCGTGATGAAGCCAAGAGTGTAATGACCAATGCTCACGCGTTTATACGACGTTAAAAAACAAACTTGCAAGGAAAAATAAATAAAATGTAATTGTGTTATTTTGTTCATAATCTAAATACCTAATTCACAGATAAAATAATACTCCTACTTGTAGCAAAACCTACCGGATTTGTCGGCACATCTACCGAATTTGAGGATATCTACCGAAATACCGGTTTATAGTCTAAAACTACCACGTATTAAAATATAATAAACTGCATATTGAGAATAGAATAGAATAGAATAGAATAGAATATTCTTTATTGCACAAAACAAACAATGTACATAGGCGAACTTAATGCTAAGAAGCATTCTCTACCAGAATATTGTATTCTCTTTCATTTCTCTATATTTATGTATTTATATAAAAAAAACTGTTAATTTGTTGATAAAAATAAACTTATGTAGGTATATGATAAAATGAAATGATTTGATAATAATATTTTAACTGGGACAGTTTACCTATTTATTTGCGAAAAGTTGACTAATTTTTAAGACATCAAAACTCTTTGATTACCTAGATTAATAAAAAAAAGTAAAGTAAAAGGCACCCGTATTTAATATGCTGCATTATGAACCAAAAAGGGCCACTTTACGAGCAAGTGTGTTGAAAAGAACATCAGCGAAGGAAGAGGAAAACCAAAAATAAGTTGCATGAGTCAGATAAAGTTGCTGTTTTGTCGTTATACAAGGATGTGAAAGGAAATGGAGGGATTTGCATCAGTTACGTCGAAAAGATCGGAGCTCTCAAGTTACAAGTAGAACTATCACACTTCACTCTATATTTGTACCTAGATAATAGCTAACTACTAGCAATCACATGTGTAACAAGCCGGATTAGGATCGCAGTTCAAGCAAATTATTCACCCTGCCTTACGTTTCAATTGCCGTCAACAAAGGTACGCCTCGCCGAGCCAAGATTAGGGCTGGCTTATTTGTTAAATCTGAATAATGTTCGAATTTATGGCTTTTTGTCTCATTATCATCGTCAGCAACAGTTTATATTATTAAAAAGTTATAAGTCCTAACCTGGTTTACATTCACATAAATCGTATTTTTTTGCAAACAAAAATAAGTGGGTTTTATTGGGCCTAATTGCACAGCTCTTGTATCATCTTTTCAGTAAAAGTGCTTTAATATTGTTCAATTGATGGTAAATTCCTGATAAATGGTCTCCACTGCGCACATCGCTACCCAGGGCACCGAGTAGAAAATATATCTATGCCCGGGAGTCGTATCTTCGACAAGCAGCGTATTTCTTGCTCTAAGCAATTTGTAAGAATTACCTATATAACTTTGTCCTTTAAAAAAACCTAGATTACTATGTACGTAATAAAACGTTGGCCAAAACTGTTTGCTAAACTATCAAGTGTTGGGAGCAAGACCTGAAAATCCCACTTCGCTCCGAAAACCATTTGGGACAGACAGCCCTTATCCTTTGGAATAGACGAACTAATCGGCTGGATTCATAGCCTGTCCATTGATCTGGCAGAGAACAATAAGGGCCGCTTCCCTAGGGGCTGTCTCTGGGAGTCTGTCAAAACAATAGCTTTGAGCTTGTTACGAGGCATAAGACTTACTTTGAATGTAGCTTAGGCAGACTTCATGAGAAGATTGTGCATTTGTTATAGAGCTTTCTTCTTTCGTGTCAAAGTTTCACCGTTTTTATTTGCGTTCTCTGTGGCTTTAATGAGGATGTCCTTTGTGGTCAAGGTGGTGGGCACAAGGGGCAGGTGAGCAGCCTGTACAAGTTCAATGGACATAGGCCTCCCTCATACCACGTGACACGACGAACAGTCTATATAGATCGCCTCTATCTGTGACTTCTTGACTTCATAAGTGAAATTGCTTGAAATAATAGCCCATTTGTAGAGCTGTGTATTGCTGTAGGAGAATGAGTCCAGAGATGTACATTTTCAGAAAAAAAAATAGATATAGGCAGTTTTTTAATGCGAGGTCCTTTTGATTTGAACTCCTAGCAAGACCCAGGATTTCCAGGATTCTTATATTTCGTACCGCAAGATCAAAGATTAGGTCAATAGATTAGTTGAAATATCAAGGATAATTTGTTTTTGTTGTATCCAAACCCACCATTATCATCATCATCATCATCATCTTAAGCCTACAGAAACACACTGCTAGACACTGAATGCCACAACGAAAGACCGTTCGACGTGGTAAGCTCAAGACCTTGAACAGACTCCGTCTTTCTATGACCTCTATAATGTAGGTATTGGTCCATCGAGTGGGCTGCATTCCTCTTCTGCGTTATCCAATTATATGGTAGCCACTAGAGAATATTTATTCCCCATCGGTTATCGGTTATGCAAGCTATATGGCCTTCAATTGCTACTTCAACTGCTATGTCGTGGATCTTGTTTTTTTTCGGATCTCCTCAATTTGGACTCTATAACGTATTGAAACTCCGAGTAGGTATAGCTCTGTTTACAGGCCGCTGCGCAACATTTTATATGTATCCAGCCAATACTTAATATTGTAAATTCTTTGTGATTTATTGACCTGGGGTCTAATGCTTGTTAACTAAACCGAGGCTAAGCCACGTTTATTAGTGCTATTAGTGCTGTTTAGCACGTATAATGTATATTTTTGGTAAGTAAATATATGTTAGTATTTGTGTTTGTTCGATTAGATATCTCCGTTTTGTTAATGTATTGTTTAAGACGGTAGGTTGGGTCAAGGCATATTTAATGCGTGCTATATTTCCAGGTACCTAGAAAACAGTCATTATTTGGACCATTGACTGATATGATAGTGGTTATTGTGAAATACTTTATCTATCTATTGTTTGTTAGATAGTAATTACAATATCCCAACTTGTGTGGGTGTGAAAACACATGCGTATGACCCTTGTCAACTTTATGTCTCCGTGTGGCAGATGCAATGCAACCCCACATAGGTCCATAGAGGTGATTTTTGCAGTTGTATTCTATAGAATATATATAAGGTGTCCTAGACCATGTCCGCAATCCTGAAAGAGTGCGATTCTACCTACAAAAACTTGCACTAATACTTTCTTTTTGAATTAAAAAAGTTGACTGAAATTTTACCTTTAATTCAGCTATTTCTAAGACCTACTTTTAAGCCTAGTATGAAACCTAAAAGAAGTTTGAGTTCAAACTAGTAGATAGATATCTTCTTTTTTTTTTTAACTTTGATAGACCTTTGTTTGATCACGTTCTCACCTGTTGGTAAGTGACGATGTGGCCGAAGATGGAGCACAAAGGTCTATACTATAAGGTACCTATTCACTTGAAGATACCCAGATTATAGTTTTCAGGAAAGACAGGCGACGGTAGTGTATTCCACTCCTTAGCAGTTTGCATTAAGGTAGAACCGAAACGTTTTTTGCGAATAGAAGGTATACTAATGAGGTAAGGATGGTACTGAGCCGTACGCCTGCTCGTCCTATGATGAAAAGGAGATGGTGGGATCAGATCGTGCAGTTCCTGGGAGCATTCCCCGAAATGTAACCTATGTTTTAGGTGTTTTACCTACAACCAATAAAAACCAATAAAAACCAGAATGCCAATAAAAACAGTGAAACTCATACCAACAGCGGGAATATTTTAAGATCACTCTCGTGTCTCTGTCTATCACAGCCTATTAAGGGGCTAGTCTGTGAAAACCCTTGAAAAGTGGTGTTTTGAAAAGCCTAGAACTTTCCAAATTTAGCTTTATTCTTAACAATATTTAGATCAGAAGAAAGAACACTTCAGGCTGAATAAAAATATGTTGGGGTTTTCTAAAGTTATTTCTAGATTTTGTGTAAATTGAAAAACTACCTACCCATTTTCACGAAATTGATCAAAATAGAGCATCTACATATGAGCCTAAATCTACGGAATTACAGCTATTTCTGAGAAATAAAACACTTTAGTATCATGTCTATACACATAGTTTTAAAAGTATGTTGGGGTTTTTAATCTTTTCATATAAAAGATGTGTAAAAACACGAAAACATTTTCAATTCGCCGTATCTACACGATTTCTACGCCATTTTCTGTCATTCCGTGGTTATCCACGGCGCTGGAAGGAAGGCCCTCGTTCACTTTTTTATTCACAGGTGAAAACGGACAACCGGTTACTTCGATATATCATTACAAAAACTTGTATTATTTTACTGAAAACTGTTGGTTTTCGTTGTTATAATTGTAATTCGGGTAATAAGAAACCAATGCAAATTCTTATTTATTTGAGGTTTGTGAAAATTTACCGGACTGACATGGTTTGACAGTTAAATCATACAGTCGTGAACACAAACCAATTCTAGAGATCCACCAACTTATCTGCAGAATGAAATGTATGTAGCTGATAGAAAAATGTAGGTAAATGGTTCTAGAGATAAGTTGGTGGATCTATACTTATAACATTGCAGGCCTCCGTAGTCGCTCGATGCAATTCTACGGTAGCATACTCACGAAGGAGTTTATATTGTGACCAAAAGAGTTTCGCTTAGCGATTTTCCTTAGAATATGCCTAGCTCTTTATACTAAGTGATTATCGTTTTTTTACAAAAATGTACTTGCTTATTTCCCGACTTACTAGTGAGAAACGGTATGTTTTTTTTTTTATTTATACTATCATTCAATTTTTATCTATGTTTGACTGTTTGTTACTAATAATAATACTGGCACTTCAAATTTTGATATCGAAACAATAAATAAATAAATAATGCTGGACAGTTCGCACAACATTATCTAGCCCCAAGCTAAGCAGAGCTTGTGTTATGGGTACTAGATAACTGATATACTAAATACAATATAAGTAGTTAGGAATGACAGGGACTAAATCAGGGGTGTTTGTGACCCGTGTTTTGTATGTGGTTTGGTGTATTTTGCGAGTCATTTTTTGTGAAATTAGATGATGAAATTATTGAATTTGTATTTTTTGTGTTAATAGAAGTAATTTTGTAAGCTGTGGTTTGGCGTAGGTGTGAATGCATAGGTATATGATGTTATTTTGCATTTAGTTTTCAAGGTTGTGGATAGATAAGAATAATTAGGTCGTGGGTATTAATAAAAAAAATGTGTTAATACATATGTTGCGGTGTAGTTTGAGGTGGATGTTGTTGATTAGATTTAAGGTAAAGCTCTTCAGAATATTTTCATTTGCCTTGCAGTGATGTCGTGTTATGCCCATTGTACAAAACATCTATTTCTCAGAGGGTATCACCCATTGAAGACCCCACCAGAGCTCAGTGGAGATGTTATACTAAGACAAGTTGTATTTTGGGCTCACATTCGTCCTAACAACCGAATCTTTAAAGATGCTGTTATTCATGTGACCTTGGGTGATGAAACCGTTTCTAAAGCAATAACATTGGGAGATATGGTGGTAATTAAAATTGAAAATCCAAGTGATAATTATTCAGATGAGCCAAATCATTTGTTTGGATTTATAGAAGTGTTTGTTGGTAAATTAGAGTGTATAATAATTTCATTTTATGAGCACAAACCAGAATTAAATAAGTAATATGAGTAATCTCTCATCGTTTTTTATTTCATAACCCTTGAAAAAAAACTTCACACATACACTAGAAGTACGTAGGTAGATATCTAGCTCATTCAAACTAGGTACCTATTTAAAAAAATTGATATTGCATTTAAAGTTGTGATAGTTACATTGTAGTTTTAAAATTGATAGTTACATTGTTGCCAATATAATGTGCGTGGGTAGAGGAAGTTCGTATCTGGTGGACCGACCTATTTTTAATATATTACAAAATGCACGCGACTTTGCTCGTGTGAAAATATTATAAACCTTGTGTGTGGAGAGTCAAATTCTAACGATTTTATGATGTATATTGAATGGTGATAAGAATTTAGAACGCCTGCATCCGCTCGAAAACAGATAAATAAAGTGTAGAATAATTAATATTTCATTTGAAACGAGTGGTGGTTGTTATTCCATCATTGCTGCGTAGTGAGCCAACAAACAGAGTAGTGTTTTGTGAAAATGTTGTCTAAACTCTTACCATGGGTAATTTATTTAAGTCTCAATTCAATGGAAGGAGAAGTGAAGAACATTAGTATTTACCCATTTGAAAATAATGTGTTTACTACAATTTGTGATGGAGGAAAATCGTGGATATTGCGAGATGTACAAATTTTTAATGATAATACACCATCTATGATGAAAATACACTCGCTGAAATTGTATTTAACAAAGATTGAAGATAATTCTTCGAGAGTTCTGTCAATTTATAGAGATCAGTTCAATAATTTCCCGATTTGTGTAACCAATGGATGGTTAATGAGTAAAGTTGAAATCATTAATGATTACAACAGCAACTTGATGGTAAAGTCTCATCGTCATCAACGTGACATTAGTTTAGAGCAATCGTTGAAAGGAAAAGAATTTGTACAGATTATAAGAGATGACATGGGTATTGAAATGACTCTTCGCATGAATAAAAAGATTAAAAGTACTAGTAATTCACCCAGCGAAGAACAACCTAGTGTTACTGCCACAACACCTACTGCTACAAAAACAATGGAGACGACCACCCCGTTAATATACAATACCACAATATATCCAGAGATAGATATTAGTGTGGAATGTGAACAATACAAATATCTATTAACACAAATGATAACATGGAGTCGTAATGAAATTGAGAAAATCGACAATTTGATTACAGACAGAGATAATTGTTATAGCGCACTTCCCGCTGTAAATACAGTAAAAATAATTCAAAACCGTAATCAAATACCATCATTCCCGCTATAAAACAATGGTAAGTATTTTTTTATCTCGTGGCTATAAGCCAATTATAATTTTATTCGAGAAAACATCTCTAGACAATAATCATTTCATGTAGAACATTTGTGTCTCTTATTTATGATATAATATTTTAGAATTTATTAGTACTTATTATTAATATAGTGGGGCATTTATTAATATTTTATTGTTGTCTACGCGTACTGTGAAATTTAATATTCTTTTTGTTTGAAAATAATAGATTTTTTATTTTTAAACGTAGCCTTAATATTTGATGGAATTTTGCTATAAATATTGGTTAGTTTTGAAAATACACATCATTTTGAATCAGCTCGCTCGCGCGCTAGTCGGTTTCATTCTTTGATTTCACATCATTTTGAACCAGTTCGCTGACGCACTAGTCACTTCTGTTTTTTGAATTTTTTTAAAGTAAGTAGTGCGCGTGTGTTTAAAAATGGCTCTTTCTATTGCGATTTTAAACGAGTTCGGTGATAAAGTGTGGCTCACTTTAGGGGATTTAGAAAGAGATCAACCCTATTTTGTGCGTCATTTCAAGCAAAGTCAGTCGCAGTTTGATGCAAATACCACACAAACTGTGTTGGAATTGAATTGCGGATATGTGGCGCTGCCTTCAAGATTTAACAACATATCTCAAATACAATTAGATTCGTTGCGATCACAAGAAATATGTGTGATTAAGGGTCCTCCAGTCGGGAAAACATGCAGAATCAAATTTGAGCTGAAAACAAACTGTCCTAATTACAAATAGGTAATGTATAGTTGTATTTTAACAATTTTTTTTTTTTTCAGGTTTTTATATAAGTTAACTTATTAAAGAAGATAAAAAAAAATGGAAGCTTCAAGTATGTATATTTAGATTGAAAGTGTAGGTAAATTTTATGTTTGTATGTAAATAATTAATGTGTTTTTTTCTTTTGTCCACAGAGTCAACAATAACGCCCCAGGTAATGAAATATCAAAAATCATATTGGATTCGTAAATTAAAGCTCAACCCTCTGTTATTAAGTTGGTCCATCCCCATGATTTACAATCATTTCACTCAAGGTGTGAGAATATTGTTGTGTCAATTATATTTACATACAAATGATGACCACTACTATCAAATAATCGTTTTTTGGGACGACATCCAGGATTATTTCGAAGCGTGTTTTGATACATCTGGACATATCGATTTTTATCTGTGGATAGCGGAACTAATGCGCGTTAACGATGAATCATTTAAAACAATGAAGTGTGATAAACGAATGGTTATAAAATTTATTAATGTGTTGATTTGTGTTATAGGTGAAAACATTAATGTAACGCAAGATTTAAATTTACCACAATTTGATTAATTTCTTTACAGACCTCAATTCGCTTCTTAATTGACATGGACGGCTTCACGCTAGAAAATGAGGGGTTCGTGTGTCGAGAAATGGGGGTCATAGACTGTAAAACTTCAACGCCTTTTAGTTACTATTTCAAAATGCCTCCGTTTTATACTCTAACTTATAAAGACAAAAAAACAGTAAGATACTGCATAGAACGTGTTCATGGGTTGTCATACGACTATGATGACAATCAATTCGAGGAACATGAGCTACTTATGCAGGATAGATTATATACCATATTTCGAAACTTGAGTAAAGAGGCTGCTATAACTAATCAATTGGTTGGGTTTAAGGGGGGGAGTTGTGAGAAAAAAATGTTTAAAATATTAAATTTAAACAATTACATCGACATTGAAGAGTGGGGTTGTCCGAAATTTGATAAACTATTAGAAGAGTATGGTGATGGATTGTTGAAGTCATGTTCCCACCACCTACCCTTAATAAATTCAAAAAAGAAAGCTCACTGCCCACGTTCGGAAGTAATATATTTTAACAGGTGGTGCGATTTAAATTTGTGGTAGTCATAGTAAGATATTGTTATCCTATCACAAAACACAGACACACTTTCTAAGTATATCTGTGTTGTGTGAGAGTATAATGATATTCTTACTATGTAGCCGCAAAAAAATTAAATCGCACCACCTGTTAAAAATATCCATCATATGTGAACGTATCCTTTGTTAGTTGCAGTACACTGTCCTCCATCTCGGTTTGAAGCGTAATATATTTTTTAACCTGATTGCGTGTGATTTAAATTTGCAGGTACTCATAGCACCTCCATATTTTTACAGTCTCACATGATACACGTACACTTGAAAGTGTACATGTATCATGTGAGACTGCAACAGTATGTGTACTATGAGGCTGCAAATTAAGATTACACCATCATAAAATATGCGAATGTATCCTCTGTTGCGAATGTATTCTATTTGTTTTTTTATCTAAGGTGCTGTCTCCATGAGCGATAAAATGGTAACGAGCCCACGCGCAAACATATCATCACACCGTATTCATAGAAATACATGGCACAATGCCACGATTGTTTCGCTCGTGGAGACAACGCCTAGGCTCGCGAACTGTGATTTGTTTCATTATCTGTAACTTTATAAGCTGTGGTGTGTCCGGCTTAAGAATAGACCCCTCCGTCTCCTCCCATGGATGTCGTAAAAGGCGACTAAGGGAACATTTCTATAAGAGTTCACTAATTTCATTATCTGTAACTTTATAAGCTGTGGTGTGTCCGGCTTAAGAATAGACCCCTCCGTCTCCTCCCATGGATGTCGTAAAAGGCGACTAAGGGAACATTTCTATAAGAGTTCACTAATAGGTTGTGTGTAAAGTTTTTGCTAGTCATTATATAACTTTTCATTAGTCATTAAATATGTAATCACTAGGTATAAGTTAGATAATTCATTTGCATTTATGAGCACCACAAGTTCAACTATACGGATATATATACCACCTATATAATGTTTTTTAAGCTATGTTAAATAAAACGAGATATGTTTTTTTATTTATAGAGTCCCAATCAACACCATTGGATTCATCCCAGCATCCAACACTAAAAACGTTAGTACCTATCCATCCATCCCACCGCAATGTCGCATTCAGATTACACTGAATTAATATTATTTGATGTGGAAGAAGGAGAAACTTGCTTATTGTTCACACCCAAGTTCCTTATAAACAAACATCATAGACTTGAGTGTTGTGTGATTGAACTATGTGTCATTGGACAAAAAGATTCGAGAGTGTTAATTGATGTGTGGGATGAGGTACATACTTTTGATGTCAACGATATACCTGTTCAGAACATTTATCGTCGTGAACATGCAAACATAACTTTTAGTTATGATAATAAACAGTGGATTGGAATTACATCGGAGGATGAAACAGTGGAAGTTAGATTAAAGTGGACTTTTAGTATAGATAATAATAATCATAATATTTAATGTTTTTTAATGTACTACCTACCTAATCACATTGTATAAAAAAGGGCCTACTATACACCATTACTACCTCCTTAATTAAGATATTTTAAATTAAACAAGGTTTTGTTTTATGTACATGATGTTTTTATTTATTCCTTCAACCTTATACACATTTTCGAAACATAAAAATAGGTAGGTACCTCCTTTCAAACACATTACATTACACCTTTAACGTTTCGTATGAGGTAGGTAGGTAGTGCTGACCTCTGGTGTCAGAGTTTGTCAAGCCGCCCGAGGACCTCTGGCATGGCTTATCGACTGCTATTAATCAATAGGTAGTAGGTAATAACAGCCGGGACCGACAGCTTAACGTGCCCTCCGAAGCACAGAGCGATGGAAATCCACATTATAACTTAGAAAAGTCATTAGTGCGGAGCCTAGGATCGAACCCGGTATCGTTGGATTCTGAGTTGCACTATTGAGCCGTTAGGCTACCATCTCTCTATGCATCATCTTTATATATACTAATAACTAATAATACTACAAAAGAGATAAGAACGATTATACAATATCTGTCTTATTTATCCATGATTTTTCATTCATACCCAACCACTTGACATATACTTTGTTGCCTTTACGTTTCAACACCTTCTCCACCAGGTAAACATGTGGATCCAACACCTTTTGCAACTCTTGTTCATAGAAACCACCTAAAATAGGTTCATTTTTATCATCATGCAGGGTATACGTAATAGGGTTCGTATTTTGTACTTTAACAATTTTAAATATTTCCGTGCTCCAGTTAGCCGTGTACCCTTTAGAGAACACAGTTTTGTATTTGCTTATTCTCACATAATCACCAATTTTATATTTAGCATGTGATGGTTTTATTTTTATGTGATTATAAGTAGTGCTAAGAATGGTGTTGGAGTTCAATTTATTAACACTAGATGGCGATACTCCCAACGTAGAATGAATTTTTGTGTTGTAACGCTCCATAATATCCTTTAATCCTCCGGCTCGAGTCCAATTATATGATCCTTGCAAACTAAAATGTTGCCATAACCAATGTTTTATGGTTCTAATTAATCTTTCTGCTATGGAAGCTTTCATAACGCTGTACGTAGAATAGTGGTTTATATTGTATTGTTTCATGAGGGATTGAAACTTGCTGTTGTAAAACTCTGTACCATCATCAGATTGGATGTTTTTTGGTTTCCTAGTAGTTTCATTTAGAATTTTATTCATTGCTGTGGTTGTGTTACTGGCATTTTTTGTCTTCAACGGTTGCGCCCACGCATATTTAGAAAAGGTGTCAATACATATTAAAATGTATTTAAAACCAGCATTATCCTTAGAGTATTTTTGCATGTCGATGAGGTCAATTTGCCAGGTATCATCCAAACCTTTTTGTATGAAACGTCTTCGTGGGAAATTCTTTCGAGTATAAGCGTGTATTTCTTTTACCACTTGAGCTTTACTCATACTTATGTTGTGTGTGTGTGTCTGAAGTAGTTATATTTTCTTTGACTTTTTTTGTAGCGGTGGTTGTGATGTGATGCTTGCGGTGGTGGTGACAGGAGTTTGTGTCTTTTTTTGTGGTGGTGGCGCCGGTGGCTGTCTGGTGGTGATGGGAGTTTGTATCTTTTTTTGTGGTACCGGCTGTCTGGTGGTGGTGGTGGGGGTTTTAGGCTTTTTTTGTGGCAATGACTGCGTGGTAACGGAGATGGGAGTTTGTTTGAGTAGATGATTTATTTTTTCTCTGTTTTCATTTATTTCTTTAGAATTCGATTTTATCCTTTGTAACAGTAGATTTTGAATTTCATCCAATTGTTCTTTGATGACAGCATCAGTTTTACGAATTCCTCTTGCGACAGATGTTAACCGTTTCTTAGCACAAATGATTGCGTTTTTATTACTATTTGAGAAACCTCCTCCCCCCTCACACTCATTGGTTAAGTGACGTCCAAACTTGTTGACAGGCATGATGGATGTGATGTGATGTTGTAGCTAAAAAAGCATACAAAACAGCTCCCCCCTAGCTGTTGGTGAACTGACTGATAACAAACAACCCCCCTTCACTAACAGACTGTTAATGAACTGGCTGTTACCCAAGAGGCTGTTCATGATGAACAGACTGTTACTTAAGAGGTTGATGGTAGCCGACTGTCTGTTGGCTGTTATTATTATTATTATTTTAATATAATTCCACTCTCTACCAATTCTTCGATGATTGCATTAATTTCATTAGTGTGAGAATTGTTGCCAACACTCTGAGATGCGATAAGTAGACGTAGGCGTTCCACAAGTTCATTCACATCATCCCAATAAATGTAGTCGGTGTTGGGAAAGTATTTTTTGTTAATTATACCGCCGCCGCCGCTCTTGATAATTTTCTTTTCAATCAAGTATTTTTTTATATAGTCATTATATTTGATGCTCTTATCACCTTGCACTTGTCCAACAGGTGAGAATCCTCGTCGATATGCGTTTGTTTTCTTGAGGATTTCCATATAATTTTCAATATCTTTTTGTTTAATTAACTGATTATTGGGTATTTTTTTAAAGATGAGTTCCACCACCCCTGGTGTAATATTATGCTTTATATCTTTCACTAGGATGTTATTGTTAATGATTTTAATAGGGCTGTCACCAATAAACATTTGACCATGCTGAAGGTATGCTCCAAATGGTACCTTCACCTCACCACTCAAATATGAAATATATTTTTTTTCATCCACTTTCGTAACATCCTCCCGATGATAATCATCATCATCATCATCATCATCATCATTGCTTTCTAATGCTGACATCATTGATTCATCATGATCGACATATTTCTTTGTGTAGGTGGGTTTATCATCCTTTTGAGATACCAACACATTTAGTGGTTTTGTGATGGGTTCAAACGTCTTCTCTAACGCGGTGGAGAGTTCTGTTCTATTTGTTTGCAAAGCTTTAACTTTCTTCTTGACAGAATCAATTGATTCTATTAGTTTACGCTTCAACTGTTTATTTCCACCAAAAATCTGCTCACTAGCAGCAGTAGCAGATGTCATGATGAAATGATGAGTGTGGATGATGTAAATCAATTATATATATATATATATATATATAGGTAAAAAGAGTACCTATTATATTATAGTCTAAATCTCAATAAAATTATTGAAACATTTGCGATAACGACCTTTTGTAATATTCCTCTCCTTATCGATGACTAAGAAAGAATGCTTCGCTCTCCAACATTCACAACATATATCTCGAAAGTGATCCCACGTCATATCAGTGTTCACGTGATCATCGTAAGCATGTCTCAAGTTTAAATCATCCTGTTTGAAAAGTAATATAAGATTTGCATTATCTCTAACCAACTGTTTAGGTATTCTGCTGTAGGTTTGACACAAGTAGAAGCAATCTAGCCCTCTATGACGTCCCATACTAAAGTATTGTCGAATTGCGTCCTGCTCTTCAAAACTCACATCATCAAATATAACAACGCTGTTTTCTTCGGCCTCTTCCGGTGGTATCACTTGACTTTTATCGCTGAACGCATGAAAATTTATCTCGTTAATATTATTCATGACTTCATTTAAAAACACATACTTTGGTTGTTGTAGTGATTTAGAGTATAGGTATACATTGTAGAATTTAATACCATTCACGTCAAAGAGTAGCGATAACAAAACATTTGTTTTACCACAATTTGACGGCCCACAGATGAGACATCTTATACTGTTAGGTAACAATGATCCATTTTTACCCACATAATCGTCATTATGGTTTTCTATAATTGACCAATTTTTAACCTTGAGGTGCGTCTTTTGTTTTTTAAGCTTCATTTTGTTGTGAGTCTTCAAATAGTGTGGGCGTCTGTTTTATAGCTATTTACATCAACATGATACCCGACTGTTTCTTTATGGAAATACACAATCAACCAACCAAGGAAGAATTAAAGCATATACCAAAAAGTTTATTCTTAAAACTAGGTAAAGAGTGGTTACATCTTGTAGAAAAAAATCTACCTGAAAACCTTCAAAATGATCCCGACATTAACCAATATTTTATTTGTGATAAACACTATCATTTAATCTTTGAGAATGACGGTGATGTGCCTGACCTACCGTATATAAAAAGGAACATGTGTTCACACTGCAATAAATCACGACAGACGGCGGCGGAACGATAACTCGGATGGTAGTGTGTTTATTTTTTATTTAATATGATAACACACACCAAAACAGTCATTAAAAAACGTAAAGCGAACGTGAAAACACATGCAAGAGGCAGGGGATTTATTGATAGTTTTATAAATAATCTTCCATTTGAACTACATCTGCCTGGTTACAATTATTGTGGTCCGGGTACGAATCTAGAAGCAAGACTAGCTCGTCACGATAGGGGCATTAACCCATTGGATGAGGCGTGTAAACAACACGATATAGCGTACGCTCAAAATAAGTCTTTGGACGCACGACATAGAGCGGATATTGAATTAGCCACTAAAGCAGGTCAACGTTGGCGTGACTCATCCAATTTATCTGAAAAAATTGCCAGCCTCGTCGTCAACAAAATAATGAAGTTTAAAGTGAAACGTGGAATGGGAATTCCCATCTCTCGACTAATTAAAGAGACTCGAAAATCAATGAAAAATCTAAAGAAGAATCTCTCACCAAATCAAAAGATGAATGCTGCTGTTAGAGCAGCTAGAAGATTTGCACGCGGGAAAACCATTAAACACACAACTAGGGTGATACCATTACCAAAGAGAGGTGGTTTTTTACCATTGCTACCAATATTGGGTGCGTTGGCTGCAGCGGGAACATTGGCGGGTGGTGTTTCCACCACTGCTAGAAACATTTATGAAATGATTAAGAAAAAAGACGGTGGCGAGAAGGTTGTTGGAAAGGGACTGTATGTACGTCCATACAAGTCAGGCATGGGTCTCTTCATCACTCCAAAAAACTAAAATTACCTCGAGGGAAGGCCCTCACCGATGTGGACATCTTAAAATGTGTTAAAAAACAAAAAATACCCTATTTTAGAGGGGTATTTATGCGAGATAATCTACCATCAAAACCACATTACTATGAGACTGGTATAGTTAATTTGGATAATCAACAAAATAGTGGAACACACTGGGTGGCATACGCTAGAAAAGGACTTTATTGTGTATATTTTGATAGTTTTGGTGACTTGAGACCTCCCGAAGAATTCGTAAAGTACATGTTGAAACACGTTACAAACATTGATTACAACTATACTCGCTTACAAAAGTTGAATACAAACAACTGCGGTCATTTATGTCTCGCTTTTCTGTGTAACACTGTGAAATCATTGTTTAACAAATAAATAGTAAGATTTAAAATTAATCTTTCATTTATACATCCACATCGCTAGCGATAGGACATTATGTCACTCACAATAACCTTGAACGGTGTTAAATCAGTACTGTCGGCTGACTTTTTGCCGCCTCTTAATTTAAATGATAAATTGTATGAGTGTGCTTTGGTTTATTTTAAAACATACAATTCGATTCCAAACATTGATGAAAGTAATAATTTACTACATTTGGGTAATGACGTTATTGAGGTACCTGTGGGTACCTATGAAGTTGATGATATCATTAAATACCTTGATGAAAAAATGAATAATTTATATCATGGGGATGGGAGTAGCCTCGTCGATATATGGACCAACTCTAACACTGTTACATGTTCATTCTTTTCACCAAAGTACGACATCCATTTTGAAAAACCAAACTCAATTGGATCAGTGTTTGGATTTTCACCAAAGGTGTTGAAGAGTGGAATTCAACACAATTCAGATCGAACTATCGATATACTGATAACAAATACTATAAGAATAGAATGTAACATTGTAGAGGGATCATTCATAAACAACATTCCATCACACGTGATACATGAATTTTCTCCAACTGTACCACCTGGATATCAGTTGATAGAGAGTCCATCCAACGTTATATATTTACCTGTAAAAAATAATATCATACAAAATATCGAAGTGCGTGTGGTGAATGAACGTGGGCAACTGGTGAATTTTAGAGGTGAAAACATATCTCTTCGTCTCCACATTAGACCGACGAAATTATAAAATGATTGTATATAAAGATGAGCAGCATACTACCTCCACACCTAGTAGTAAAAGTGGTGGTGATCCAACAACACCGATCACGAAACAGCTAAAAAAAAAAAAAAACTCCAAGAAGCAATTGACTCAAGAAAATATTTCATTTCTACAAAGTCTTGGATTTAAAATATGTCCTCGTCAGTTTTAAACATTGACGATAAGGTGCAGTATGATGATAGCATTGAAAGCATTGAATTTCACCCCTATAATCCGTACAATGACTCATTCAAAAATAATGATGAAATACGCATTTGTATAAACCGTCAAGATTTAATAGTGCTTCCAAGCGCTAGTCATCTCTTAATCGAAGGAAAAGTTAATAGCGATGGTAGCTTTATCAATAATGGACCTGCATACCTCTTTCAAGATATACGTTATGAAATTAATGGGGTTGAGATTGATCGTACCAAAAACTGTGGTATTACCACCTCCATGAAAGGTGCTGTCTCCTACAACAAAGATTGTGATTATGCGTTGGAGAACAGTGGATGGAATCTGGGTACGATTAAAGCGATTGAGGATGGAGACTTTAGTTTCACTATACCCTTATCACACCTGTTGGGATTCGCAGAAGACTATAAAAAAGTTATAATGAATGCAAAACATGAATTGGTGTTGAATCGATCAAGCACAAACGTAGACGCTACATTGGTTAGAGAAGCAAATAAACATGTGGAAATTGATATATTACGCGTCGTTTGGCGTGTACCTGTCGTCAAGGTTTCAGATAGAGAAAAAATACGTTTAATGTCAATGGTGGAGAGCAATATACCTATTCCCATCGCTTTCCGCACATGGGACCTTTATGAATATCCACTGTTACCTACAGCACAAAAACATGTGTGGTCCATCAAAACATCAACTCAATTGGAGAAACCACGCTTCATCATCATAGGTTTCCAGACAGCGCGTAAGAATGACGAATTAAAGGATAAGGGGTTTTTTGATCATTGTAATCTAAACAACTGTAGAGTTTATCTTAACTCTCAATATTATCCATACGATTCGTTTGGGGCAGACTTTGAAAAAGGCTCTTTTCCCCTATTATACGATGCATTTGTTAATTTTCAACGAATCTATTACAATCAAAATTACCCATCTCCACAAGTAAACCCCTCACACTTTAAAGTAAAGTTTCCGTTGGTTGTAATCGATACATCAAGACAGTGCGACACATATAACACCAGCAGCGCAATCGATGTCAAGGTTGAGATGGAGTTTAAGAAGAATGTGGCTGCAAACACCACCGCATACTGTTTAATTATTAACGACTCACTCTTTGAATACAACATGCTTGGAGGAAACGTACGGAAAATTACTCAGTAACCTCAAAACCTTTGAGAGTATCACACACACACACCTCTAAAATGGATTATTATTTTCAAAATTACACCCCATCGATTGAGTATTCTCAATATGTATTCAACAAGAAACAGTATTCACTTCCTAAAAAGCAGCAGCAACATAACTCTGTGATTGATGTGTACTTGAAACTTTCATTAGAACAAAATGTTCAATACTTGAGAGTATGTGTAAATATCAACAATATTATTGAAATCACAGATGAAGAATGGCATCAAATATTTAGAGAAAAATCTGAATACCTAAAACAATTCTTCCATGAACATTCAACAGTGAAAACGATGGATCTCGTCAACAACTCGATGAGTGAAGATCATATAAATGGTGTTTTACTTTCACCACCTCAATTTATAATTAATAAAGATGGTGCGACATATGTTATCGATCAACAAGAGTGGAGTTTTATTGAATCTATAACAGATTGTATCAATAATGACATACAACACCTGAACAGCTTGAAAACTGTCTATGAAAACCGCATAAATTTTTTTAGAAAACAATTTAATCTACGGAAACCATGCAGTTTACAAGAAGCAAACCAGATAGTCTTGAAACAATACAATAAAAACTCTATGGTAGATTGCGAACTAAAATGTTTAGCATTAGTATTTTTATTTAATAGCTATCTATGTATCTAGTTAAGATTACAGTGGTTTTGAAATAAAAATGTACTCGTCAATAAAAAATTGTTTTATTAAAAAACTACATCCTGTAGATAAGTGTGGGTGTTGAAAAAACTTTTTACAAAGTAATTGCGACATTTTTTCTCATGTAGATAGGTACATAGTTTTTTATTAACACACACTGTGAGGGTATTAATAGGTGCCAGAAAAGTTTTACACCTCAATAATAAATGCAACTCGATGTGATAAACATGTCTTTTTACAATTGTAATTTTTGTAATATTGAAGTTCCTTCAAATAAATTGATATTGCACTCGCGCACCAAACGTCATAAATTATTGTGTAAACAGGACATAGATATGGACTATGCAGTGTATGTGGTGGATAATGCTTTTAAATCAAGAATTGTAACCTATCGTTTCAATGGGGTTAAACCATCAACACTTCTAAATCCAAAAGAATATCTACTCAAAGTGAAATCTCGATTAGAGAAGCTGTTGAAAATGGAAATTCAAATCAACAACACCATAAAGGTGAACCTTCAACTGTTTTGTCATTTTGTTATATTCGTGAATGACGAAGTGAAAAGAGACTTGAAGTCATTCAACACAAAGAATGTGAACATATCAAAGCACACCAGTGATTCATTTGACTTTAATTCATTTTATTCATACATGGTTTCAACTATAACCACAAAATGTGAAGAATTTCAAGAGCGCGATAGCGGATGGACCTTGGAGAAAATAGAATTCTTGGATGTTAACATTAACAAGTGGCGTGCGGTGAAAGGTGCTCTCGGTGGTGGCAGCTATATCCCACTACCCGAATGGATACAAAAAAAGCGTGCTGTTGTTAATGTTAGAAATACAGATGACGCTTGTTTCATGTGGAGTGTTGTTGCAGCAATGTATCCCGTTAAAATGAATAGCAATCGTGCAACTTCATACCCTTCCTATAAAGATGTTTTAAAAACAACGGGTATTAGCTCACCTGTAACATTAAAAGATATCAAACGTTTTGAAAAACTCAACAACGTATCCATTAATGTGTTTGGTATTGATAAGAAGCATAGGTTAATTCAACCTATGTATATTTCACGTCAAGCAAAGAACAAAGATAAAACCATACACATTAATTTGCTTTATATTGAAAATCGTAAAGAGAGAGCTCACTATGCATGGATAAAAAACATTTCAAGGTTATATCTTCTTTAATAAGTTAACTTATATAAAAACCTGAAAAAAAAAAAATTGTTAAAATACAACTATACATTACCTATTTGTAATTAGGACAGTTTGTTTTCAGCTCAAATTTGATTCTGCATGTTTTCCCGACTGGAGGACCCTTAATCACACATATTTCTTGTGATCGCAACGAATCTAATTGTATTTGAGATATGTTGTTAAATCTTGAAGGCAGCGCCACATATCCGCAATTCAATTCCAACACAGTTTGTGTGGTATTTGCATCAAACTGCGACTGACTTTGCTTGAAATGACGCACAAAATAGGGTTGATCTCTTTCTAAATCCCCTAAAGTGAGCCACACTTTATCACCGAACTCGTTTAAAATCGCAATAGAAAGAGCCATTTTTAAACACACGCGCACTACTTACTTTAAAAAAATTCAAAAACAGAAGTGACTAGTGCGTCAGCGAACTGGTTCAAAATGATGTGAAATCAAAGAATGAAACCGACTAGCGCGCGAGCGAGCTGATTCAAAATGATGTGTATTTTCAAAACTAACCAATATTTATAGCAAAATTCCATCAAATATTAAGGCTACGTTTAAAAATAAAAAATCTATTATTTTCAAACAAAAAGAATATTAAATTTCACAGTACGCGTAGACAACAATAAAATATTAATAAATGCCCCACTATATTAATAATAAGTACTAATAAATTCTAAAATATTATATCATAAATAAGAGACACAAATGTTCTACATGAAATGATTATTGTCTAGAGATGTTTTCTCGAATAAAATTATAATTGGCTTATAGCCACGAGATAAAAAAATACTTACCATTGTTTTATAGCGGGAATGATGGTATTTGATTACGGTTTTGAATTATTTTTACTGTATTTACAGCGGGAAGTGCGCTATAACAATTATCTCTGTCTGTAATCAAATTGTCGATTTTCTCAATTTCATTACGACTCCATGTTATCATTTGTGTTAATAGATATTTGTATTGTTCACATTCCACACTAATATCTATCTCTGGATATATTGTGGTATTGTATATTAACGGGGTGGTCGTCTCCATTGTTTTTGTAGCAGTAGGTGTTGTGGCAGTAACACTAGGTTGTTCTTCGCTGGGTGAATTACTAGTACTTTTAATCTTTTTATTCATGCGAAGAGTCATTTCAATACCCATGTCATCTCTTATAATCTGTACAAATTCTTTTCCTTTCAACGATTGCTCTAAACTAATGTCACGTTGATGACGACGAGACTTTACCATCAAGTTGCTGTTGTAATCATTAATGATTTCAACTTTACTCATTAACCATCCATTGGTTACACAAATCGGGAAATTATTGAACTGATCTCTATAAATTGACAGAACTCTCGAAGAATTATCTTCAATCTTTGTTAAATACAATTTCAGCGAGTGTATTTTCATCATAGATGGTGTATTATCATTAAAAATTTGTACATCTCGCAATATCCACGATTTTCCTCCATCACAAATTGTAGTAAACACATTATTTTCAAATGGGTAAATACTAATGTTCTTCACTTCTCCTTCCATTGAATTGAGACTTAAATAAATTACCCATGGTAAGAGTTTAGACAACATTTTCACAAAACACTACTCTGTTTGTTAGCTCACTACGCAGCAATGATGGAATAACAACCACCACTCGTTTCAAATGAAATATTAATTATTCTGCACTTTATTTATCTGTTTTCGAGTGGATGCAGGCGTTCTAAATTCTTATCACCATTCAATATACATCATAAAATCGTTAGAATTTGACTCTCCACACACAAGGTTTATAATATTTTCACACGAGCAAAGTCGCGTGCATTTTGTAATATATTAAAAATAGGTCGGTCCACCAGATACGAACTTCCTCTACCCACGCACATTATATTGGCAACAATGTAACTATCAATTTTAAAACTACAATGTAACTATCACAACTTTAAATGCAATATCAATTTTTTTAAATAGGTACCTAGTTTGAATGAGCTAGATATCTACCTACGTACTTCTAGTGTATGTGTGAAGTTTTTTTTCAAGGGTTATGAAATAAAAAACGATGAGAGATTACTCATATTACTTATTTAATTCTGGTTTGTGCTCATAAAATGAAATTATTATACACTCTAATTTACCAACAAACACTTCTATAAATCCAAACAAATGATTTGGCTCATCTGAATAATTATCACTTGGATTTTCAATTTTAATTACCACCATATCTCCCAATGTTATTGCTTTAGAAACGGTTTCATCACCCAAGGTCACATGAATAACAGCATCTTTAAAGATTCGGTTGTTAGGACGAATGTGAGCCCAAAATACAACTTGTCTTAGTATAACATCTCCACTGAGCTCTGGTGGGGTCTTCAATGGGTGATACCCTCTGAGAAATAGATGTTTTGTACAATGGGCATAACACGACATCACTGCAAGGCAAATGAAAATATTCTGAAGAGCTTTACCTTAAATCTAATCAACAACATCCACCTCAAACTACACCGCAACATATGTATTAACACATTTTTTTTATTAATACCCACGACCTAATTATTCTTATCTATCCACAACCTTGAAAACTAAATGCAAAATAACATCATATACCTATGCATTCACACCTACGCCAAACCACAGCTTACAAAATTACTTCTATTAACACAAAAAATACAAATTCAATAATTTCATCATCTAATTTCACAAAAAATGACTCGCAAAATACACCAAACCACATACAAAACACGGGTCACAAACACCCCTGATTTAGTCCCTGTCATTCCTAACTACTAATATATTACATAGATAGATACTTTGCTGATACAATGCTGCTATTCAAAAAATCTCCATTAAAGTCCATGCTTTATTGGAGGCGGAAGATGAATAAACTGGTCAAGTGCGAGTCGGACTCGCGTGTAGAGTGCTCCGTACAAGTATGCTACCATATAAATAACTCTGTCAACATAGTAACAACTAGACCAATGGAACTTAGTATAGTCCTCGATAAGTCCTCGGTGAAACGTAGCCACACATTTTGTACATATTTTCTCTTCACGAATATTTTCGTTTCCCGTCGGAATTTAAAAACGTATAGCACAAAGTAATTAATTTTGTAAAAATTTAAATAACCTCCAACGTTGAACGGCTGGACTGATTTTGATCAAACAAAGCTAAGAAAACTCCCCACAAAAACAATTAAAAAAAAAAAACGGTTGATCCTTTCGGGAGCTACGATGGGACAGACACTCAGACACGCCAAACTTATAACACCCTCTTCGTTTTTCGTCAGGGATTAAAAATAAACGAATTCAGATTTTGGGTACCTACTAATTTTGGACGAAATTTATAATATAAAATACAAGCTAGGTATAGGTACCTACTGTCACCCGCGACTTAATTTGGACGCGTTATATTATTTGTAGTAGGTACAACTATAATAACTGGGTTATCTGTGACATACTAGTTCCTCATAGTTCCTCAGTTGATCAATATTAATTTTATTGTAAGTTAGGTATGAGGTATGAGGTTGACGTGTTTGTATGAGCTTGATCATGTAACAAAAATGTATCCTAAATATAATCACCGTAACATATTATACGGTGGATATCTGAACAATTTTTTTTTATTATGTGGTACTAAATACTACACATATGAATAGTAACATCATACATTACATATACGGTGCTTAAGACTGGTGTTGATATTCTTTATTGCACTTAACTACTTCTGAAAACAAAGGAATCGAATCTTATCATCGTCGCTTCTTATCGTCGTGCTTGTACTATTATTTATTCTGTGTCATCGTCTTGCTTAGTAAACGAAAACTGTACGAAAAAGTAATCGTAGACATTACAATCGCATTATATCGTAGTTTAGTAGTAGTAGAGTTTTTTTTTGTGAAAGAGTTTGTTCGGGAATGTACTACCAACCACAACTACTACCAGTAGTATTTCTGCCGCAAAGCACTAGTGCTTGTATTACTGTGTTTTAGTATGAAAGGTATAGTTGCCGGTGAATGCAGTGCAATGCCACAAGGGGTGGACGTGACATATGAGGTAATGGATTATTAAAGGCAGACGTTACCGCTCAAGATCAGGTGGGCCATCTGATTGTTCCACGTCATTCACGAAGATAAAAAGTGGGGGATTGGTGCCAGTCAGTCAGTGGGAGCTCAACAAACAGTGACTCACCAAAGCTGAAAAGTGGGTAGGTCGTGTGTGGCGAGTTATGCAAAGGCGATACTCGCGACGAAAAGTACGCATGTGAACGCTCTAGAAAATGCAAAATGGCTAATACAAAGTAAATAAGTACCCAAAAGAAAAGTTTCTTCCAACTACTTAGTTATACCTAGTAATTTTGAACAAACTGAGGTGTGTATAACCTTTTTCCTTACAAATATTAGCTGTTAACCTACAAACGACACATAGGCCAGTCATCTTAAACATTCCAGGTCGTAAAAAAATTGCAAAGTTCGCACAGCTCTATCTAAGTTGCAAACTTGGTTTTACACAATTGTTATTTATCCTAACAACATCCCAAAAAAACAGAACCTTGCAACTTTTTGCGATCTTACACGATTTTAGTGTCTACGGTGACTGGCCTAACAAGACTGAAGGGGATTCTGAAAAAAAAGACTGGTTGCCTACAAGATAACAAAATCAGCAAATCAAATCTATGATTTTCAGGATTTTATAAATTGTGTCAATTCAAACAATACCTGTGTAAAGGTTCTGGAAACATGGGATTTTTATAATTATCGAGATCACGAATCACACACATGCTCCAGTTTTTTTACATCAAACGTACCTGAGAGAGATTTTGCTGTAAAAGTAGATAGGGAGGATTGAACCCCAAAATATAAACTAGTCGCGGTGTTGAGTTAAAATCACAATATATTAACTAGTTTTTTTTAACACATTGTTTTCTAGAAGCCGTACCAAAAGTTATGGCAAGATGTATAACTGCAGAAATAAAAGAAGAAATCATAATTAGTGCTATTTATACCAGAAAGTAGTAGTAGTAGAGCTTTTTTGTGAAAGAGTTCTTCCGGGGAAGTACTACCACCATACCTATTTCTGCCGCAAAGTAGTAGTGCTCGCATTGCTGTGTTCCGGTTTGAAGGTGCCGGTGAAATTACAGGCACATGAGACTTTTCATCTTTATGTCGCAGGGTGGCGGGCGCATTGCAATGCCACATAGGGTGCGTCCTAGGTGAACGTGTCCTATGAGGTAATGCACTGTTCATAGGCAGAGGTTACCGCTTAACATCAGGTGGGCCATCTGCTTGTTCCGTCATTCATTAGTATAAAAAAAAATAAAAAAAAAATAGGAGATACTTGTAGCAATATTTACCAACTTATAACTTCATCGTTAGGATGATTTAACTGACTGGTATAAAATAAGGTATACACCACTATTCCAAATACAACAAAAAAAACATGGATAGTCAGTATTCTATAAAGATTGACTCTATGCAAAAAAAAGGTACAAAATAACAATTTCCAAAAATAACCATAAAAAAAGCGGCCAAGTGCGAGTCGGACTCGCCCATGAAGGGTTCCGTAGCAGCAAGTAACATAATATAAAGTTCGTGGATGGATTACGATTAATGACGTATTAAAAAAAAACTACTTACTAGATCTCATTCAAACCAATTTTGAGTGAATGTTTACATGGTAATGTACATCATATATTTTCTTTAGTTTTATAATTCTCTTATTTTAGAAGTTATAAAAACTAGTTTTAGTTAGTCTTATTTTAGTTTTAGTTAGGGGGGGGGGGGGGGCACACTTTTTACCACTTTGGAAGTGTCTCTCGCGCAAACTATTCAGTTTAGAAAAAAATTATACTAGAAACCTCAACATCATTTTTGAAGACCTATCCACAGATAACCCACCTTGATGAAAAAATAAATTTGAGTTTCAGTTCTAAGTATGGGGAACCCCAAAAATAATTGTTTTTTTTAAATTTTTGTGTAAAATTCTAAATGCGGTTCACAGAATACATCTACCTACCAAGTTTCAACAGTATAGCTCATATAGTTTCGGAAAAAAAAGGCTGTGACATACACGGACAGACAGACAGACAGACAGACATGACGAAAGATAAAAGATAAAGATAAAGATAAAGATAATTTATTTGCTTAAACATATGTACAAATTGATGGTATAAATATTAGTAGGACACAATATGAAAATCCAAAGGGAATCCATAAGGGTTCCTTGTCTTTGAGTATGGAACCCTAAAAATGGGAACATTTGGTCAAAACAATTTAATAGTGCATGCGCCATGGAAAGCTCCCAAGATATTATTTCGACGCGTCACGTGTCATCGTACAAAGTCAAAAACAAGTATTATATCCATAAATTTATTCGGATTTTGTCAAGAAAACAAAAGTTTAAATCTTTTTAATTCCATTCGAAATTAAACACTACGCAGATTAAATTTGTACCGAATATACTTGGAATAGTCATTTAATTTAAATTTAATTTGTGTTTAAAATTCAAAAATACAAAGAATGTTAAAAGGTATCTTACTAATATTATAAACGTGAAATTTTGTAAGTATGGATGGATGGAAGGATGGATGGATGGATGGATGTATCTTTGTTACTCTTTCACGTAAAAATTGCTTGATGGATTTGGATGAATCTTGTAACGGAGATAACTGGACTCCCGGAATAACATATAGGCACATTTTTATCCCGATATTCCCACGGAATCGAGACCTATGCGGAAAACACCGCAGGGCGCAGCAGCAATGCGAATACTTTTCATCCAATGTTTTATTTATCTTTGTTTCTGTGTGTGTGTGTGTGTGTGTGTGTGTGTGTATTTTTGTGTGGAATATTGTTTGTTGACTGTTACTACTACATCCATGTTGGTGACACAAATAAATGTTTTTCTTTCTTTCTTTCTTTCTTTCTTTTCAATGTACCAGGCGAGCAGCAGAATGCAGGAGTAATTTGGTAACCGAATATCCTATCCTAATTACTCTTTCACGTAAAAACTACGGGATGGATTTGGATGAAATTTGGAATAAAGATAACTAGACTCGCGGAATAACACAGGCACATTTTTATCCCGATATTCCCACGGGATCGAGACTTACGCGGGTGAAACTTACTTCACCAGCGTAAGTCTAATAATACTAGCTTTATAATACTCCGCTACTTAATAATCCTGCGCAGACGAAGTCGCAGGTTACGGCTAGTAAAATTATAAATTGAGTACTAAACAAAAATATAATACACAAATAAAAAGATTCAAACATTTACAAGAGAGCGCCAATGTTTAGGTGTATAAGGGTGGTGGGTGTTTAGGGTGTTAAGGTGGTTTTGGCGCTAGGCACTAAGCACTTATGCGAACTGAAATGCACTTTGTTGCGTCCCAGCAAGGTTCGTTATTTTTTTTTCACGATGTGAGCCTTTTGTTCTTGCTATTATTTATTCTGTGGTCTTACTTACAGTTTTTTTTTCTCCCAGCTCAATAAAGTGTATAACTGAGTTAGTAGTTATGTTACCGCACATAAGATTAGTAAATCTTGAGCATATTCCGTTTGTTGAACACCATAACAAAATCCCTAGACATGCGAACAGTATTTATGTTACATACGGCGCACATGCTTTGGTAAAGCACGTTCTTAAATAATGTTACACTAAACAAGTATTATTTACTAAATAATAAAAAAGCATTAATGTTATCACGATATAATAAACACAGTTTTAAAGGGAATGATCGTAGCGATCGTACAGATCAAAATCATAACAGATAAATATTTACAAAGACATTGATCACTAATATAAGATAAAAAACTTTAGGCGCGAATATCTCGTAACAATATTTCTTGTAGTTACGGTTGTCGCAGACTACGTATTTGTACACTGATGGTAATAGCATAGCTCTCTCCATGCATAGCCCGCTGTGATACTTTGAGCTTTTGTGTGTGTGATAGTTAGCGATCACGTCTCAGTCACGTAAGTCATCTCTGGCAACACGCACTTATTAAGATGACTGAAATAAAGTCCTCGAGTGGCGACCAACAACCGGACGACGCAGTGTGGGAGGGGAACTTCCAATGTACCAAACTTTATAAAGGTCCCGGGAAGTCTGTGGACGGAGGCGGCTCAAGACCAGTCGTCGTGGCATTCTATGGAAATGTTATATTTCCAGCTGGGCGGATGATGATAATTAATAAAAATAAGGCAAGTAAATATAAACATGTTTGTTTTCCCCTAGGTAGGTACATACCTACTTATAACTCACTTTTTTTATTTTTTGTTGTGTCTAGCTATTGCGGATCAAGAGATACAGCGTTTGTCAAAATCACTTTTTTTGTATTTTGTATAATTTTTAATATTAATAGAATAACAAACAATACTTCCAAACTTTATGACCCTAATTAATAATAAATAATAATAATAATGTTGGACATTTCATTATCTAGCCCCAAGCTAAGCAGAGCTTGTGTTATGGGTACTAGATAATTGATATACTTAATACAATATAATACATAGATAGATATTTTTTATTATACACAGAAAATACCCAGAACACCTGAACAAATATCTGCGATCGCACAAATATTTGTTCCGAGGCGGGAATCGAACCCGCAACCTCCTGCGTCGCAGGCCAACCTTCGCCCGCCGCGCTACAGAGGTCTTCAACACAATTGATTTTAGGGTTTGAATTTCCTATAATCCTTTCATAAAGACGCCAAACCAATTCATGGCATGTTTCAAGAAGTAGGTACTATTATTTATTCTGTGGTTGTACATGGAAATTAGAATTTAGAAGCCGATAAATGTTTGAAAATGTCTTACTAGTCATGTCAAATGCAACGTCCTCGCCGCGCCGTTTTTTTATGCCAATTTGTGGTCAGTATGTTTCAATTACGTGAATTTCTTCCAACATAGTTTGTAGGTACCTATATAATTTATTTGTTTCTTTATCCGTCTTTCTGTACAAAATAACTCGAAAAACTGTTACTATTTTGACGAAATAGGATTAAATTAATAGTTTTAAATAATAAAATCACTGTATGAGCGTATTTTTAAACAGCCCTACACGTGTAGGTTTTTTTTGTTTTTATTCATTTCATACACAATATATTTTACACATTTAATTAGGTATAATATTGTACCTTAAAAACCTCCAAAGGTTGACTAGGTACAATCGCCAAAAAGTAGGCGCACATACACATTCAAATGAATATAAACAAACAAGGTAGGTATATTAGTGGATGAAAGTTAATGGAAAAAAAAACATCAGCAGGAAGTTTGGCAGAATAGTGAGTTTTGAGGCGGAGAAAATGATCTAATTTAGGGCCCTGCTGGGAAAAATCCTGATTCCCAAGATATTTTTCTGAGCAAGGTCCGTCGTTCAATACCGGTTTAAATTGGGTTGTATGGGTTTGTACGAGGTTTTAATTGATTCTTAAAGTTTAAGACTTGTATGAACTCTAGGGAGGTAGGGTAGGCTAAACCCTCTGTTTTTAGGAGTTGGAAGGGTTTTTTTAAAGGTTTGTAGGGCTTCTTAGGTTGTGAGAGTTTTTAGGGCGTTTTTGATTTAATTTTGTTTTTTTGGTCCTGTATTTTTTGGTTATTTTTGTGGGTTTGTTCATTTCTTGCCCATGTTCATTTGCGATTCGGTTATGATGGTTTTTATATACTAACTTTGCACCCATATTGGTACAGTTATTGAAGTTGTTGACCACTTTGTCTATTTGGGATAAAATAAAACGAATAAAACTGTTATAAAATATAACGAGACCTGAAGCACACAGCATAATATGTAAAACACAACATGTGCACAGAGATTTCTCAAGTATCCAGTAGTGGAACGCCTGGGACTTCGCCCGCGTGCAGTTTTTGCTATACAAACTTCAACATCCCGCTGCACCACTTTAGGGTGTGTATTTAGGAAATTCCTTTCTTAGTGCACCGCTATACCACAAAAGAAATGTACCTATGTGAATTTCAGGTCCTATGACCTAGGGTTTAGACTTCGCGTTGATAGTCAGTGACTGAGTCAGTCAGTCACGCAACGATTGTATAGGTGGTATACATTGATTTTATTTTCACATTTATCTGATTACGTACAGAACAAAAATTCAATGAAGTAATTGACAAAACATGTAATGTGTTTTCTACACAATTGTACGGTTGAGAGGTTTGTTTACCTAATTAGTTCCAAATCCCACCGCAAGGTGGAGGTCACAGGTAATGGAATAGTGTAAAAACTCGATGTGTCATTTTCACAGACCACTCTCTTAAGGACATAAGTTTAATTTTGGTACACCTACAGAGTAAGGTGACATAAGCGTAAATAGGTAAATGAATTCTGATGTTGGGGATAAAAAAGAAAGTTTAAATAAAACTTTTGTCATGTTTATTAGTCCTATCAAATGCTTACATTCATGCTTTTTTCTGGTTTATTTCAAAGTATTTCTCGTAACTAAGCCAAAGGACTAAAGTAAATACTTACTTTTTTAATAATTTAAAATGAATAATTTGAGATGTACAACATGTACGAAAATTGAGCATTCATCCATTATCTACGAAATCACTAAGTTGTTTTTTAATACGATAAGAACCTAGTTGTTTAATAAGTTGATTTTATACTTAATTCCCGCGGGTAACAGAAAATATTCTTGGTGAGAAAATGCGTATAAAATTAAGCAATACATTATTGAGCATATTCACTTGACACATTTTTTTTTATTTCACCGAGTACTAACAAATTAAATTGGTCAAGCTAGTGGTTACTTTGGTAACCTATTTATACGGAATCCTGTCGACGCAATTCCTACTCGCACTTTACCAGTATTTTCTTTTATATCTACGTTTCTAGAAATCGTAGAGTAGTTCTTCCCATTAACCTAGACCACATATTTTGCGAAGAATCCCTTTCGCAACACCCCTTTTCAGAGGTGACCATTTAACATCAACACTTTTTAACGAAAGTATGAGTTCCAACTCTAAGCCCAGTTAAGCCACTTGCCTCACTTTATCTTGTGAATCGGAAACACCTGACGTATCTTCTTCATACAGCACGTGAAGCACGTAGGCGTCACCCGCGCATCGATCGTGACGTCACAGACACGTGCCCACTGCAGCAACCACGTTTGTTATTTTAATGTTTGACAATCAATTACGGTTTCTTAGAATTGTTGAGTTGTGGACTTGTAGATAAATTATTTCTTTCGAATATTAATATTCTCTTTATCAGCCTACAGAAGTCCACTGCTCGTGCGAGTGACCATGTTTACAACATTTCATAGAGTTGATGAGATAATATCTAAAATAGCAGCAAACTCAAGCGCCCTAGCTGTTCACACCAGAGTATAGCAGATTAGCATAACATAAGACACCCAATAGCAATGCATAATCCTGATACCACACTAGGATCCACTGTGTCGTGGGTATTAGGAACTACGAGTACCACACACAAACCCGGAACAAACATTTGCTGATCACAAAAAAAATTGTCCCACAACCTCTTGCATCTCAGCCGGCTACTCGGCCGCCACGCCACAGGGGTCGTAGAACTAACAAAATGTTATACATAATATGTACATATAACTACATAATTATAGCATTATTAATTATGTATGTTATAAAAGCGTTTCAAGATTATAGCTTGGGTAGGTCGCAATCTTGTAATTTAATATATTTCATAATTTTATTTTGTTTCAGGTATGTATCCCAGCCAGTACCTACAAATAAAGGATCACTTCTGTTCTGCCCAATACTTACTTAGGTGCGTACTCATTTGATCCACCATGATTCATAGCCATAATCAGAGCCGGTAAGCTCGCCGGACCATTCATTATAAACCAGTGACATTCGCATCAGGGACAACTTTTTTAAATCATACTGAACATTCAAAACATTATTCTTACATCATTATATCATAATCATTAAATTCGATTTGATTGACTGAATGAACATACTTTTTCACAAACCGGAAGACGCATTGTAGGAATACCTAACAAGTTCCGAATTACACACATCACTAAAATCAAACTAAATTACGTGCAAGACCCAAAAATATCAATCAAGGCAATTGCCAAGTTCTAGCGATGGCCGAATGTATTTAAATGTAATTTTAAACCTAAGCGCAACTGACTAAAGTCTTACAATTTAGTTTTGAAGTATAATCATAATTTTAACCGTTTGCTCGCTGTGTACCTAAAATGCAGGTCATCACCGCATGACATAACCTGAGTACCTACGAGTCTCTACTTATGTATGCAATTTTCCGTAGTTCTATGACACCTATATTAATTTGTATCGAGACGACCAAAATGCCATAGGTATTTATCGATTAACGTACCAACTTCTTAAACGTTTCAGGTGTATGACGTAAGAAAGTCGCCACTGACTTCCATTCTAAGAGCTACACGCCGCAGATTTATTCGAAATTAATGGGGAATTAACTTATTGCTTGTGCGTACTCTGGCGAACGGCCACACGGCTTTGTGTACGATTTGTTTTTGTTATTGAGACCATTTAGATCGGGCGGTGGGTGCAGGTATCAGTGTTTTCCTTCACCGTTTAACCTCTACAATGCGCTTATAACGTAAATATCACTAATAACTACATAGAATCAAAAATATTTTAGAAGGCACAGTGGATATACATTTTCGATTACGCAGCAAATATTTGTTTATTTGTTTTTCGTGATTTCCGTTCACTTTTCGTTGCGCGAGCGCTTTTCTGACACTTTCTAGCTTACCTGAACTTTACTGAACTCAGTAAAGTTCAGGTAAGTTAGAAACCTTAGATAACCTTAGGTACCTTTGGTTAGATAGTTAGATATGGTTATTTGGATAGTGACGGAATTTGGATATTGTCTGCCTCTTAATTTTTACCTAAGAGCGATTTTTATAGTCGAAATATATATGTGCGCAATACGATTGGCTCCCGACGAATAACACCCAAACGTGTTACGCAGAGTACACTACTTACGTGATTTTAGTTCACGATTTTTTATCAAAAAAAGTTATTTAAATCGTGTTTTGGGCTTTATCATGCCCTTAGAAATAGCTACCTACAAGGGATTAGAGAATATCCTGAACTTAAATTTTTTTGCTTTATAATTTATCTCTTTATTTACAAAATAAAACTTGTTTTTAAAATGACTGTTTGGGCCACCACCTAATTAATTTTGCCTACAGTTTCGGTTTCTGGCAAGCGAACAAAAGAAAAGCAAACCGAACGATGAACAAAACGAATAGGTACCTATCTATAGTAAACTACTTATTTTATGGACACCCGTTTTTCTCACAACTGAATCGTTTTATTTACTCAGCAAATCGAGCCGAATGATAGTATCGCTCTTGCCAACATATTTACGATTTCTCTTTGCTGAGCTTTTTTGTATTCAACTTCGCTTTTGAACACTCAAAGCGGCAAAGATGTCAAATTCCGCAGAAATAGGCCATGTCAAGTTGGAGTTAAGAGTCCCAATGCCCCGCGGCGGTGACGATTATGTAACCAAAGCCTACCCTAGACTTAGGGTTGCCAAAGGGAAAATTCGTTTGACAACAATAATTTGATTTGATTGCTGTAAGCACACAAATACAAAACCACTCTACCTACAATTCTCATTGAAGTCCCAATGCCGCTGGGGCTTGGTCTCAAATTATAAAAGCTAAATAAGCTTAAAGATTGAACTTTGTTGGTTCTACACAACCGGACGAACAATGCAGGAAGGCCTCGATGGACCAAACACACTATAAAGGTCGTAGGAAGTCGGTGGATGAAGGCGGATCAATACCGTTTGTCATGGCATTCTATATGGAGGAGGCCTATGTCCAGCAGTGGATTTCTAACTCATAAGATTGTACATCTTTAATAGCAGAAATAAAAATAACGCAACTAATACAAGTCAATACAAATAAACAAACCTGTCTAAAGACCGCTGCAAATGATCTGAAGATAGCTCAACTGTTGTAAAACAAGAGATTTTAAAAATAAGACGATACCAGAGCAAAAAAAAAGATTTTTACAAAAACCTTAGCCCTTTCCACAAACATCTTTTCATATCCTTTTTTGATAATTTATAAGTAAAACATAACAGCTGTATAATAAATCATTGTCGTGTCAGCCCTGAAACGCGGCGGCTCGGAATGAAAGCGCTGTGATGACCCTCGTCATCTTGAGGAGAGCGCGTTCCACATTTCGACAGAGCTCGATCGTACTGTTACGCCACCCGGAGATTATAGGTTTTAAAAAAAAGGCGTTTTAAGGTGAATACGTTTATTCACCGAACAAAATGAAAAGGAACTTAAAAAATGATAAACTTAATGAAATTCGGTAAAGACAAGTGTCGCGCTCAGATGTTGGTACTGAACTGAAATGCAGGTGGGCTGGTTCTCGTGGGAATCGAGGAACAGCTTATAATGCATTTTCGTAAGGTAGAAATTAAAGTGATTATTAGACAAAATTGTCAGCAGAGCTACTATCATCTAGGGGTTATAACAGTACGATACTGCCCTTTTAAACTATGGTGCATTTTGACATTTCACAATAGCAATAACATGACGCTGTCATGCCGTTTGCCGTCACGACCATAAACGTAGAATTTTCGCTACACTGAATACTAGATCTATGGTCACACTTGCAATTCTGAAGTCATTTTTGTGAGAAACTTTGTAGATCTATACAACGACCTAACACAACTTGTTAGGTCCCGACATACGAGTCGGTTTTACTGCAAAGGCGCGCCAATAGATGTTTCACATCAAAAAACAATTAGCGTAGGCGTCTTATATTAGCGTAGATTACGAATCCACAAGACTCCCAGAAACCTTAACCCAGGCTGTAATTATTATGCATATTTTATAGTGTAAAATATCTATATTAATAAATTACTAGTCAGTGATTTGTAAAGCTTCGGTAGTCTCAAAAGCTCACCTAGGTTTACTCGTACAGTGGCTGGGGTAGCTTTTATGCACTAATCATAAATAAGGCCTGACTTACTGTAGGTAATAGCTACACGTTCAGCTTAGCCTTGATATGACCTTACTCTATTTTTATGTAAATTATTAGGCCTAACCTTTATGCCTACGTAGACAGAAACCAGAGTGTATAATTTAGGTAAAAATAATTGACTAGGAATTTCGACAATTAGTTTTTTTAATATAATCGCCGTCGGTAGTTATGTATGATAAGAAAGTTTATGTTGTTTTTTTTAATTATAAAAGAAGCTTTTGTGATGGAGCTATCGGACGCGTGTGCTGATCAAAATATGCCAGGCTACTGTTAATCATTGAGGAGTCCCGTTGTTCTGCCATCTCCATCATGAGACCAGCTCGTCTATTTGTATTGTCATCAGAACTTGACAGTTATGCGTTTCAGCTCAATCGATTGGATGGAACTGGTTTAAAATTCAATTGCAAGATTTGACCATGTCATGCGCGTAGAATTTCCGTTTCTTTTTCACAGTCCGAAAAAAGGAGGAGTTTCTCAATTTGATTATAGCAGACAAAAACAGTAGATACCATGGTACCAATACCATATGTGGTACCATGGTACTCGTAGTTACCCTTTGATTATATATCCATTTTTTTTATTCTCTAAGTAGTTACCCCATAACACGGGATCCTACTGTGCGATCAGGACTAATGTGAGTATGTGACTGTTGGGTTTGTTATGTTATATTATGCCATGTGAAGTTAAATAAAAGCAGGTGATTACTAATTGTCGTGTGAACTGTGTCCGGCATTATTTATTTATTATTTATTATTTATAGCTAAAACGTTCATTTTAAAACACGTATTATTTCTTATACTAAGAGATTTAATTTCTGTTGAAAAAATTAATGTAAAAGTTCAAGACATATCTAATGCTTGTAGCGTATTATTTGGCTCTATCGAAAAAAACATAAACATGGGTCTTTTTGTGGATCAATAGGTACAGCATTTATTTGAATGCGGTATGAAAAAATACACAAAATATTGTAATTGGCACCTACTAGTGAATCAAGGTGCCCTTGGAAGCGAAATAAATATCTGAAATCAGGACTGAATTAGTCTTAAAAATGAATAAATAAATTAAATGATTATTTCAAATCGCATTGACTTGCTGATTTAAGGGTACCTATTACCTTAAAATAATAGACAAGAAACCGTACCTACCTATTTGTGGTATCGATTATTTATGCGACTGTTAGGTTTTATTTATTTTTTGTAATTAAATATAACTCTAACGTTATTCCAGCGATCATTTGAGACTATATCTGGTAACTGATATCGCTTTTCCTAAACCAATAGTGAAATATCTCCGATACTTATGTAAATCGGCGTGGGTGCTATCCGATACAAACCGTTCTCCGTCGGGTCCGAATTAATGACTCCAAGAGCGCTGTTGAAGTGTTCCCATTACCATACAAAATCCTTAGCTGCATTCACACCGAACGCAGGCAATTTCAAGGAAGAAATGGAAAATCTTAGGTAGTGTTTACTCTCTTTGCCCCTGTGACTTTTTTTATAAAAATGGCTGTTTTATGATGTTTAAATCACTATAATACTAATATTCCGTTGATCAATTTCTAACAGACAAATTACTGTAATATTTATTTCTATGTTGTTATTTTTTTATTTTGTTAAGTATGAAATTAATGTGATAATAATGTCATAAATTATGAATTCATGTAAGTATTGATATGTAACCCAATTAAATGGTTTTACCTTTGGCATTTTATTAATTTCTGATAAATTTGAAGATTTGACATTGCAGTTCGCTGTTCATTATTTTTGTCATTTCCTGGATATAAGTAAATCAAATTAATGTGTACCTACAGATCTATAAATTGTTAAATTGCCCTCAATAAAATTGCAGAGCCCTAACAGGGTCAATATAATGTACCACCTATTAACTACCTACCTAAACTATACCTTTACCCTATACCTAGATACTACCTTTAACTAGATCTAAACTCTGTAGTTATATTTTTGCATGAATAAATGAATTATGAGTTAAGGGAGGAGTTCAGCTACAATTAAAAAAAAAACTTCGTGCTCGTTTTTTCCTTCCGCAGAGCGGCAATACACAGTCGAGTGTGTTTTACGCAACACAAGTAGGTACCTATGTGTTTTGAAAAAGCGAGTTTACACGCGAACCGCGTATAACGGTCAGCACTCAAACCACAGAATAAATATTAGTACCTCAAACTAGCTTTTATGTAGATAATAGAGCACAAGCTTTTATGTACCTTGCTGATGATGTCCATGATAATGGAATTAGTAATCGAGCCGTGATCAAAATTAGACCAAATACAGCCCATTTACCACAATCAATCGAGGAGTTAATCAGTTTAGCTTTCAATCGTATATCTATGCAAAATTTTGTACGACGCAATATAGGTCAAAATCGGTTCGAACTTTTTGAACCATACAAAAAAACAGCCAAGAAAAGATGAATAAAACCTTATGAAAACAAAATACAGCTTTAACTTTTTCTACTATTCAAAGAAAGAAAGAAAAGTTTTTTTTTATTTAGTGGCTTTTGAATATCATGTTCATGTCAGTACTAGAATAGTATTATTTTATCTGTGATGTCAGCTTATATTTACAATACAAATAAATTTCTACATATAACAAAAATACATAAATAAATAAAATAAATAATGCTGGACAGTTCACACAACATTATTTAGCCTCCAGCTAAGCAGAGCTTGTGTTATGTGTACTAGATAACTGATATATTTAATACAATACATTACATAGATATTTTTTTTAAATTATAAGTACATAGAAAATACCCAAAACACCCAGAACAAATATCTGCAGATAGTACAAATATTTGTTCCGAGGCGGGAATCGAACCCGCAACCTGCTGCGTCGCAGGCGAACCTTCGCCCGCCGCGCCACAGAGGTCGTCCCGGTGGCGCGAAAATGAAATGGAAAAAATAATTAATATTGTTAAGAAAATGAACTTACTTAAATATCAATCTAATAAACTAATCAACTGTATGCACTAACCTTTATATAATTTTAGTTACCTATTTAGTTGGCACACCACATGGATAGAGCAAGTGACACTCAAAAAATAAAAGTAGATAAATAATAATAATAGCATGAAATATTAATGGAGTAGAACTCGCGCACATTATCAAAACTGAGTGAAGCTTCATACTAGGTATATACGAGTATTAGTAAGTAACTATCTACTCATAAAACAGCTCGCTTTCTACATGCAGCCTAAATGATTTTGTTCTGTTAAGATACAAGTAAGTGAATACTTTGAAATACGTTTAGCCATTTGAGGGTATTGCGAGACACGTTGATGAGTAGTCGCTGCCTTTTGTGGATCTCACGCAGTGAGTTTTTACGATCTAACTCAGGTGTTATTGTCCCTAAATGATCTTGGAAACGGTGGCGAAGCATATCCGCGTACACCACATATTATATTACGTGGTACAAAACTATACCTAATTTATAATTTACTAGTAGAATGTCCACGATTGGTTTCGCGTGGAGCTTTTTCCATTAAAATTTCAATACCCCACTGCATCCCCTTAGGAGATGACTTTCGCAAAATTTATTTCTTAGTGCACCCCTAGAAAACAGTAGGAATGTCCTCTTCAAACAGCCGGCCTAGCCAAACAGCATTCGCTACGAAGCGATTTATTTCTACAGTCGTAATACAATACAATTGTCCACGTGACATTTCGATAGCTTAAAAGTCAATCTCATACATTTTTGGCTTTTCTACTAGCGTCATCGATGTTAGAATGTTACTTTGTCTACGGCCTAGTGCTGACATTGACGGTCAATCAGTGATTCAGTGAGTCAGTCAGTCACGCAATGATTGTCTGATTTGTATTCGTCATGTGTCCGACCTAAGATTATCCCTCCCGTGGATGTTGTACAGGTATAACATACATAACTAGGGAACAACTCAGGGGATGGGCAGGAGAATCCACTAAGTATCTACTAAACACTAATACTACCACGATTTCCAATCCGCCTGCCCAGCGTGGTGATTACGATAAAGCGCTCATTACATTGGACGTCTGTCTGCTGCTGATCAGCTGCTTTAAGGGTGATATTTTTTTATCTTTCATTCTCCATTCTCTTAGCAGTGAACCTGTTCTCAATTTATATACCAAGTTCTTAGATATTTACCTAGATAAAATAAATTGTGTAGACACACTACAGAATAATCCAAAAAGGTCTCTGGAATGCGAGGGTTTGCTCTGGCCCTGATTAGCCAAGCCTTGAAAAAGCTTAGTGTTAATAAAAAGGCAGTAAACGCTATCGTGATGTTGGAAACAATGTGTCCTGACCTGACCGTCAAATAAGCGTCGTTTTTCGCGAGGGCCGCTGTAAAAGAAAAGTGCCTATTAACTTAACGGCATTACTGCTAAGGAAAGAGCTTATTAGGCATAAGCAAAGCACTAGTATAATGAAGTCAACCTTGACGGTGCGTTAATCCCAGGATTAGTAGATGCGACCTTTCAATAAGGTATTTAAGATGCGGTGAAGTCCATTAGAGAGTATGCCAGGAATAGTCTTGAGTGCTTCTGCCGCCAAGTAGTGTATGCTTCTTGTTTTTCGTCCCACTGGTTTTCATTTGTGCTCATACCCAGACTTGTTGGTATAAGATTTGTTGGTATACGATTTGTCCTGGAATGTATTATTACTGGAAGAAAGCGTTAGCCGAGTCAGTCATGGGAAGCAATTGAGGCGATGAGCTCACCACTTGTCACGTTTATATTCCGACGATGGTAGAACCCACGGTGAAAAGATCCATGGAGCGGGAAATTGATTGGGAAAAAGGCGTGTGTCAATACGTGTATGTATGTATGTACATGTAAACGTTTCCAATCCACTCTTTTTTGTGTTTCAACTCTTTATTGGTGACTAGCTACTGTTTTTATATCGTCGGACCATCGTGCCTTCAGCCTGTCTGGTTACCGGCCCCTGTTCGAGGTCTCCACTCGACATGTTGTAGCTTCATCGGTTCTTCTTCTTTTTAATTTAATGGCTTCTGAGGAGTGCTCCAAACAATTTCGCCAATGTCAAGTATTATAAAATTAGTCAAGTCGTCAAGAGTCTCCGTCAAGTCATAACCCAGTTACATGGTGGCAGAAAAACTGAGTATTTGCAGGAAAAAATCCCCCATTTCGAAAAGAAACGCAATACTCTTATGTTTAATTACATCCCACATGTGCTGTACAGCGGACAAAATGCCACAAACTAACTCAAACTGCATCTCAAAATAACACATTTAAATGTAATGAAATAAAAATGACGACGTTTCTTTCAAAAATGGCAGGTTAAATCCAGCTCCATCGGTTGTCGGAGCATCGCGTAATGTCCATTGACATTCAATTGGGAGATCACGTTTCCCAATGTCAATGACTTTGGCACTTCTACGGAGCTCTTCAGCTACTTGTATTATGATTATCTAATGCTAGTGGGGATAAAACCATTACTGAAACCATCGCCAGCTAAAATTATGAAGCATCATTATCATGACAAAATAATAATGTCATTATTACGATTTGGTAATAATGTCTAATATCATGTGTTTTTATGGTATAGCTGATGATGTACGAATCTGATGAATCATAAATGAAACATTGTTAACTCATTAGTTTTACGATGCACTCGAACCCGTGGTTTTGCCTAATTATCGTAATTACCGGCATTAGCTCTCAAACCTTGTTTGTGGATCATGCGTGATCCTATTTGAGCATTAGCCTGTCAGTAATTATACCCAGTTAGGTAGGTACTGATATAGAATTTCACTTAAGGCAAACATTTTTGAAACTAGCATCGTGGATGAAAAGTATCGAGTAGTTACTACATTTATTTATAGAATGAAAAATCCAACTACTAAATACAAGTAGGTATGAAAAAAAAAATTGTTGGACACCTGAAGACCGCTACTAACGACCTAAAGGTAGCTCAACTGATCAAAACACTACCTGACGGAAGCGTCCCTAAGATGCTGACTGCATTGCCACGCTGAATGGCAATTCTAATGCGTTGAAGTTAGTTGAAGGACACGCTGTTTTATACCAAACTGTTGTTTTTTATAAAGGATAACGCATTCAAACTCTCAAAATTGTTTCAAAAGCCTTCGTATAAGATATATTTACACCTGTTCCAATAAGTTTATGCTTATTAGCAAAACTTCAATGTATAGGTAACTGTTGAAAATAATCACTTGAAAATCAAAAACACAGAAGTCTGTGATAATTACCGGTCAGTTATTTTTGTTTCGTCTGCACTGTACATGCCGTGACCTAAGTGTATGTACTCGTAGGTGAGTTGTGTGGGCAGGAGGCACGCGAGCCACAGCTAATACAATTAGTACTAATGGACCAACTAGTTTGTTCCCTGTTATTACACTCTGGTTAGTCTACTGTAAGAAGAACGCTGACATTTGGGGACTATCATCATCGTCATTATCCGATAGATTTCGACTGCTTGACGAGGCCTTCCCAATTCCCCATAGAATGCAATAGGGGGATTTGCCATAGTCACCATGCTTGGCAAGCAGAATGGTGATCGCAGTATTGGTGTTGAGTTTTGAGGTGTAATTCCTTAGTCGGCTTTTAGGGCACTGACGGGAGATAGTGTTTACTTTAATAGGCTGGACACACAACGGGCTATCAAATCACGTCAACACCGGCAGTCCAAACACGTAGACAAAGTGACAATGCAAAAGTTTGCATAGCGCTTAGTTGCTAACTAAAGTCTATGTAGAGTAGATAGATGACTAAGCGATTTGCAAATGCAGCGCACCATCTCATTATTTCCTTACAAGCTATTTTTTTTTTGCTAGTTAGTGCTTACAGTTACAGTTAGGGAAGACATGTGAAGTTGGCGGTAATTTCATAGTAAATAAGTTAATTTTATAAAAAGTAAAACAATACTAATTAATTTTAGTGTTCCATTAAATAAATAAAAAAACGGAAAACTTATGGAAACACGTCGTTGCACCATAGATCCTATTCATCCTGTGCTGACCATTGACCTTGGAGTCTGCAATCAAAAGACGTGTCATATAGTTATATGAAGTTTGAACTCAAATTTGAAGATTCAGCTTCAGTAGAACCTAACACTAGATCCTTTTTATCCTATGCTGGTCAATAAAGCAGGAAACATACCAGAATCCCCTAAAAAAAATTGCGTGCTGTTTATCCTGGAAGCGGCTCACCAATTTCAACCAAACATAGCAAAGAACTATCGCGAAAAAACTGGGCCTCAAACTTATAAATACTCATTTTAGTCGAAAATAGAATTTGCTGTGTTTTACCCAAATGTCAGAGCTGTTCTTACTGCACAGCATTCACAGTTACTATGTAAGGTGTAACCGTGTAAGGTATGGACCCTACTATTATTAACACTGACCATTCAGAAACGATACCGGAGGTAGGTAGGTACTTATTTCGTTCAAACTTCAACAATACCCACTATTTTAAATAGAGACACGTTCGCAGTTCGTTAATCTTTGTGGAATTACTTACGAGTAGGTACTCTTGTTTTATTGTTGGTCCGTCCACGTAGGTATTTGTTCGCGATAATAGAAATTATTGTTTGCATTGCTGTAGTGTGTCCGTCTCCGGCCTAATAATAGACTCCTCTATCTCCTCCCGTGGATGCCGTAGAAGCCGACTAAGGGATTACACCAGGGATAGGCAGCAGCATCCACCCGAGTACCTATCCAACATCGCCATCACTGCAATCACCAATCCGCCAGCCAAGCGTGTTAACTATAGCAAATCCATGTTCATTTCTCATACTCGGAAAGTAGTGTTGTTTTGATCTGATTATTGGGTGGAAATCGCTGCTTCCCTCCATAGAAAAGGAAAAACTCATACAAATTACTTCCCTCCTAAGGGCCGGAATGAACTTTAAAAATAGAACTGCTGTCAGCTGTGAAGAGTTTAATGTAAAAAAAAAACTAATTAAAAAAAATGCTGCGGCCAAGTGACTTTCTAAACAGCCAGTGTGAACTTAGCGCAAACTTCTTTCAGCGGAATAAGCCGCAACAATTACGCGGTGAGTTCCATATTTAAAATTTAAAAAGTCGACATAAATTGGCGGGATACTAACCTGTTATGTATCTGTGACCGAATTAAAAAAAATTAGGTAATAATCTTTTATGCTAAGATTTGAATATTATAAATGAAATCAAGCGATTCTGAAATGTTGACACCAGATTCAATTACAGACGAGGCGAATTGTTTTATTGAAAATCTTTTGCCAGAAATCTCAAAAGAAAGATATATAAACACATACAATGATTTTATGAAGTGGCGAGCAGAGAAGAATATAAAATCGTTTTCCGAAAGTGTAATTCTTACATATTTTAATGGACTGTGTAGCAAACTACAGCCTTCTACGCTATGAAGCCGATATTCAATGCTCAAGAGTACCCTCCATAGATTATTTGTAACTAGATACCACTAATATTATTATATATATTGTCAATAAATAGTTTAGATAAACAAGTAGTTTTATTTTCGTCATAATCGAAATGAAAAGTAGAGTGTTTAACACGGGTAAAAGAATCAATTCCTACTCGGACTATAGCTGCCTTCGCTACGCTCGGGCGTCTAAATACCTCGGGAATTGATTCTTTCGACCCTCGGTTAACAATCTACTATTATATTATCATTTCATTTTACGGGCAAGACCTCGACCAGCAGCGAACGTCGAACTTCTGATGATGATTATGATGATGATGATGATGATGATGATGATGATGATTGTTTAAGGTTCATCACGCTTGAAGCGCAAAATTCTAATTATTTGCTGTTTTTTTTTAAATTACAGCTCTTGAACACTTCTTCAGATAGCGAAAGTTGATTTCGCGAGAACTAGGAGACTTATTACACATGTTTTAATTGATAGTATCTTACAAATATCATCAGTTTAGCTACGATACCCACAACCTTATACCCTAAGCCCTAAACAACAGTTCTCTATAGTTCAAATTCAGAGTCGATGTATCAAGTTCTTGCGAATCGATTTTACGTGACATTCTCTTGAATGATACCCCAAATTGACACGTGGTTACCCGCTACCTGCCCGTCCTTGGCGCGTGCCCGTGAAGCATGTTAAATCTACTTGGCACGTTATCAAAACTTGTACCTAGGTATTCGAAGAAATTACTGTGGGTAAACACACTACAGAATATATACATAGTACTGCGCACAGAAAGGCCATGTAAGAGTAGTAACCTAAAATGAGCAGTTCAGTTCAACTTCAGGTGGAGCATGCCGCAAAATTCCTAATCTTAGATTTGATTTTTAACAGACTAAATCAAATACAATAGGTACTAAAATTAAAAATATGCATGTATACTACATTATAATTCAGAGGGATCACAGTAGCAGAAACACGATAGAACAATATTTTCTTGATAGAAAAAAAACCCAATATTACCTCAAACTTTTGGCTAGATTCGAAATGGCGCATATTATTGGGTTAAAAATTAGATACATTAAATCAATATAACAAAGTCGAGGATTTACTAAAATTAATAGGGTTTTGTAAAAAAAAAAACAGTGTGGCGGTTGCGACAAAGGCCTGATTTTAGATTATTATTGGTTTTTAATTTTTATTTCAGTTCCAAGTAACATAAATTAAGATTTGGCACCTTGTTTCACTAGTGCCAATTACATTATTTTGGGTATTGTTTTTTTCATATTGGTATAGTATAATTATAGTATAAGTATAATTATTCAAATAAAATCTGTTATCCCACAAAATGATGCATGTTTATTTTTCGATCTAGCGAAATAATATGAATCGTGTTTACGGCACATACAAACTAATGTGGGGCGGCAGGGTAGCGCCGAGCTACGATACCTATATTGCTTGCCGTAGGTACGTGCTCCAGGCGTAGATGGTGATGGCGCCTGCCTAGTTTTGGCTGGTCCCGTTCCGCTGTCCGGAGTAGATGATGGGAGACAGGAAGGTAGATGACCTTCAGGGAGCCTGTATCGCCCCGAGCCGTGATGCCTCGTCCTGCCTACAGTCGATTGGGGTGTGGGATTCTTCAGAAATGAAACGATACTTCCGTTGGTTGAATGGTGCTTAGCGAGGCTGGCAGACCGTGCATTCGTCGGGTCCGTTCCTGTTCGTAGTACTGGATGACTTGTGGAAGTGTTCAATGGGCTGCACCTCATACTGTTTCGCTCTTCCAGACTATTTCTTTCTTCTTCTCGCATATAGGAAAACACTCATTGATACTTCCACAAGCCAATTTGCTTAGGAACCCCTGGGCGTTACCGCAACGAGAGCGGTGAAAGTTGAACGTAAACAGCCTTATTTTTGCTGTCCCTTGGACCTTAGTATGCCAACCTTTCTGACCATATCTCTTTATTTTCTTACATCTAAGTACATTGGTTACTATTTCTACGTACCTATTAGGTATAGCTACCTACCATATGTTTAATCTTTGTACATAGGTCCCTCGTTAGGTGGCTATATCGATTCTTATCCGCTAGTTTTACATTGTTACATAGTAAATGTACTTAGAAAGCCTTATATTTCTTGTTGGCCGGACTTGCCTTTCGGTTTATCCGGTCAACAAGACGCTGCCTACTCTTGCGCACGCGTCGACACTAGCGTGACGCTGTCTAGACGATAATTGGCCTTGGTAGGAGGATTTCAACGATGCAACCTTGGTACAGTGGGCGCGCCGGACCGAGTTTATAAATATTAGCAGCGGTCCGCCGTGTCTCCGCTCAGTATGCGCTAGACCTTTGCGCGTGCCACTACTGACGGAGACCAGCTATCCTGGGCTTAGCAGCTCACCAGGTCTTTACCCTTGACGTGCCCACGTACCACCAGCTGAGAATCCTTTACCAAGTCTGTGCCAATTACCTTTAGTTACCTAAGTACCTACTTTACCTTTTACCTGCTGGTACCTGTGTACCAGTAGGTACTACCTGTGGTACTCTGGCACCTTGACCAGAACCTCGCCCCCAGACTTACCTCCAGACCTTCGCGTCTGGTTACCTGTCTGGTATACCGGGCGGTTCATACCCCTACAGGAAGGTGAGGTTAAAGAAACGCATCTACCTGCCTACCCCTAACCTATGGTGGCACCAACGTCGTTTATTCACAATGTTCTAAGTAACTAAAGCCTGCCTATTGCTAATAATAAAGAGAATCGTTTATTTCAGCCAACTATTTTTAAGTTATGATACCTATTCATGATTTTCTTAAAATTACTTCTTAAGATCATCTAGTCATCATCGCGAGTCGCGGACACAAACATTAGATAGTATCCTGAAAATCTATGTTATTTTTTTCAGAATTTAAATCTCTTTATTTACGAAATAAAGCTTGTTTTAATAAAAACCGAAAAGTGCGAGTTGGACTCGCGCACGAAGGGTTCCGTACAATTATCAAAAAACGGCAAAAAAAAACACGTTTGTTGTAAGGGAGAATATAAATATTAAATATTAAATATTAATTTTATTCTATTTTTAGTATTTGTTGTTATAACGGAAACAGAAATACATCATCTGTGAAAATTTCAACTGTCTAACTATCACGGTTCAAGAGATACAGCATGGTGACAGACGGATAGACGGACAGCGGAGTCTTAGTAATAGGGTCTTATTATACTCTTTGGGTACGGAACCCTAAAAATTAACGTTTGTTTTACTAATCACTATCTTGCGCAGTGGCCGGGATGTGACACACGTCAACCACGTTGACACACAACAGTATCTCAAATCCCTATACTCGTACGTTGTACGTCTCATTCACGCTACATCACTCCTGTTGTTACGTGTAAACAGATATTTACTTGTCTACACGCGTGTAAACTGGCTCCCATGTTATACAACCACTTGAACACGTCTTTGTGTTTGATTTATTAATTTGTTCTTATGAAATGTCATGTTCGTAAATATATAAAATGAATTCTTGGAAAGCTGTTTCGAAAGCCCCTGAGTACCTAATTCTAATTGGTTGACTTGTTATTTTTATCCGACTTTAAAAAAAAGGAGGAAGTGTTTAATTCGGTTTAATTGTTCTTTACCTCAAAACCCGTCATTTATAAAGCGATTTCAAAAACCCTTTTTTTTAATTAAGGATTGGTCCAATTTTTATCAAAATCTAATTCTGAATTCTGATAATGGGATCCATGAGAACTTGAGGGAACTCTTCAAATATTATAGGCATACTATTAGTGATATGGATATTTTCAGCGACAAGTAAAGCATTCAGAAAATATCATTTAAACTGATGAAGATGAAGTCCACAGATGGTCACCGGAACCCTTGAGTGATAAGTATTTCACGGGTAGCGATATAGCGACTATGACGACGCAAATATGAACATGGTACCATGGAACTGATCTGACGATGAATGCCGCAAGGAGGAACCGGAACTTATACGATATAATATATTAAAAGCCGATATCGTGACGATATCTTTGACAGTGTGAAAGCGTTTAGTAGTTAACGTAACGTATGTGCTTACAGTTTTACCCAAAATATAAGTCCGATGGACTGTTTTCGTTTGCGCAGAAAGGCGCAGACTGATATTTGACAGTAGCCGAACGTATATTATAGCTCTAACCCGCTGTATAGCTTTGTCGCGCTCACATCTAAGAGTCGACCGGCCGCGATTTTGCCGCGAAATCGATTAACCAATAACAGCGCTTGATTTTAGCGCGCGATTGCTATTGGTAGAAAGAAGGTTCCCGCGCTATAGAAATTGGTCTACGGCACAGGTACATCGGGGCGACTTATATTTTGGGTAAAACTGTACCTGTCGTGTCGTGTCGTTATCGTCTAATGTAAAATCCCCCATTGTTGGTTGAATTACTTTATGCTAAACGGTCTAATCGACATTATATTAATTTGATACATTTCTGTACTGATCGATCTATTAATGGAGCGTGTACAGGTTGACCTTGACTTTACGTAACCTTCTTACATAATACCTTGAATTACTTTCTATAATTCGGTCATTAGGTACCTTGAAGTAATGACGAAAAAATGGTTAGTCATCTTTGTAGCAGGTATGCTGGCTGGTATGCTGGTTCCGGGTTCAATCAACTCATTAATTTGTCAAAAAAAGCGGCTAAGAGCGAGTCATACTCGCGGACATGGGGTCCCGTTAAAAGAATAGAAAAATAGCATCTGTCAGCTCCTACGTGCGACTGGAGTTTACTCGAATATGCGATTTTACTCATCATATATTTGCGTAGGTACTGTTCATTCTCATGAAGTAAACTATAAAAGGGTTCTTTATTCTTTATTCTTTATTGCACACAAGAAAACACAAAATAATAAAACAGTAAGAGGTGCGAACATGTACAGAGGCGAGCTTAACTCTAAAAAGAGTTTTCTACCAGCAAACCTAGAGGCTAGATAGAGGTGATTATAGAGGAAAGTTTGTGCGAGCAACAAGAAAACAGTTTCTTAAATTTTGATAAAATTTACTTTATTATCGTGATCATTTTGATGTTATTGCCAGCCAGCGTTTTCATAATCTCCAGAACGGAATTAGTGCTAAATTACTGGTATTAAAAAACCAGTGTGCCGATTGGGAGGCTACAATATTGTAATGGAGTATTGTCCCAGTTTTCCCGTTTCATTTAACTTAAATACGATTTTATTTAAAATATTAGGCGTCTTCAAGATAACCCAAAAATATCATACAGCTTTATCATTGCCAAACAAAAACCGTTTGTTTTAAGAATGCTAATAAAACCTGTAATGATTGATGAGATTTTGCGCCCGGGAAATTAAGAGTTTGTACGTAGTTATTGGATTAAATCGTTTAATCGCCCAATCTTTCGCAAATTTTTTCGCGCACCCTCTTCTAATTAATTCTGTTATTTGGAATTATCCGGGAATTACAGGTTCCGGCGGTTGCTGTGACACATTGTGGACAAGAGAGAGTTAGTCGATCAGGTTCTCACGTACAACACCTTGTGGAACTTTCTGCTGAATTAAGTTTTTTTTTTCAAAAATCTGGAACTCGGTGGACCTTGATAATTATTATATCTAATCCGATTATATCTGCAACATTTTACGAAGATCTAACTCATAGTTTATAAATTAAATTGAAACTAGAGCCAGACAGAACGAAACAAACGTATTATTTCATTTATTTAAGATCTATAAGTCACATCTTCATAAAATTATTAATATACATAAAATCGTTGCGTGACTGACTGCCTGGCTGACTATCAACGCACAGCCTAAACCATATTAGTCCTACAGACTTGAAATTTGGAGAGTACGTTCCTTTTATAGTCTAGGGGTGCACTAAGAAAGGAATTCCAGAAATTCAACCCCTATCGGGGTGCAGCGGGGTCCTTAAAGTATGTATGGAAAAGTACAGGCGGACGAAGTTGCGGGCATTCCACTCGTTTTGTATATAGGTATAATAAGACTTGTATAAGACTTATCAAGTCTTTCTAGGTTTTTGAAACAATGACCCAGTCTTTTTACACACTTATCTTGAGTTCACTTTCAGGTATGTTTGAACGTTTGTTTGTTTCTCTTGAATTAAATATGACGATCGAATTTTTGAGCACTCATATACGATTGAGCTGAAATTTGGCATACCAGTCAAGTTTCATTGACTATATAATATTATAGTGGCAGCGACTTGCTGTCACAGTGTCACTATAATATTATATGATCTGGAAGGTGGACAACGGAACTCCTCGATAGTTAATGGTAGACTGGCCATATTTGGGTTCACTTTGATCAGCTCACGGTTCCGCTTTCAAGTTTGCTTCTATTTTGGCTATTATATCATCAAACTCCATTACATTTTGTACACCAAATATTCTGTACCTACACTTATACCTAAAGTCAGGCCATTTTAATAGGTAACATTTGACAATTCATCAATATTCAACAAAGTAAACTTGTAACGGCGAGCATAAAATAATAACTGCACAATTGCTTAACTTTTTTCAATTACGATTACATATTTATTGTAATAATGACCGATACGAGTAATTTTACGATTTGGTTTCACTAATAAACCATTCTAAACATAATAAACAATTTCTGATCTAGAGAACTGAACGTCGTTACAATGTTGCGTCAGTTAATCCTTTTTCTTTGTAAACACTAGGTATGTTACTCTAAAAATCGAAAGCTGATAAGTTGAATCGAATGCAATGATTACCTACTAGTGAAGAAATATCACCATAAATTAATAACCACGTTGTGATTATAATAAAACATAATTATAATATTTATTGTTCTTTTAACTTACTATAAAAATACAAAAAATAGCTAAATAGAAAAATAATTGATGTTAGGTACAATTTAGGTGGGATGTTACTGGCAACACCAGTGCCTGTCAATGACGCCATGTCATGTCACCATTACATGAAGCCTCGGAAGAAGAACTAAGGCATGGAACTAAGGCTAAAAACGAATATACGGTATCGATTATACCAGTCTCATTCTTTTATATGAATGTATTCATGTGTTGGAATGACACAAGCATATATCTATCTGTTTTTATTTGTGTAACTCGTACCAGGCCAAATGTCAAATTACTACTACATTCATGGTAACAATCTAGGAAGATGTATATGCATGGTGCCAATATTCAGGGAACGGAACGTAAAAACGACTTTCGTGTGACTATATATTTGTTTCTCTCTAACATAGGATAGCAAGCTATCTTCTAGGATAGGAGTAAGAAGGAACACTCTATGCTATTTTAGCACTCACTCCATACTATTATACCTGCATGCATGAAGCAGTGCGAAGTAGTAGTAGAGCTTTTTTGTGAAGGAGTTCGTCCGGGGAAGTACTACCACCATACCTATTTCTGCCGCAAAGCAGTAGTGCTCGTATTGCTGTGTTCCGGTTTGAAGGGTAAGGGTGCCGGTGAAATTACAGGCACATGAGACTTTTCATCTTTATGTCTCAGGGTGGCGGGCGCAGTGCAATGCCACATAGGGTGCGTCCTAGGTGGACGTGACCTATGAGGTAATGCACTGTTCATAGGCAGAGGTTACCGCATAACATCAGGTGGGCCTCTTGCTTGTTCCGTCAACCAAGTAGTATAAAAAAAAAAAAAAAAAAAAGGTGATTGTGTGTTTTTGGTGTGCTCTCTGTTATTTTCTTCTGACCCGGCTTTTTTATTGGACTGATCTTACTGACTACGTTTATCTGGCTATAAATTGGACCCCGATTGCTTAGTGATTAGTAAACAAGAACAACATTACAGTATTACCATGTCGAAACGGGGGAAAACGCTCAACAGTCAATCTCGCGAACTAGTGGTGAAATTGTACAATTATTTTGAACGTGAATCAGTTAACGATGTGCCTCTTTCACCATTGACACAAACGAGAGAACGCGTTGCCAAAGCATTGGGAATAGGGAAGAGGACAGTAACTCAAATTCTGAAAGAGAAATACGGACCATCAGGCTCAGAAGATAATACTTGACGTACTTATACCTACCGAAAAAAAGAAAGAGGGACAACAAAATTGTCGGCGTTGATACTGCTGCTTTTTGCAACCACATTTATGGATATTACTCAAGAAAAGAATATCCTACACGGAAAAAAGCTATTGAGTTCGTTAAAAGACGCTGCCTTATTTTTTGGCGGTAAATCGTCTCTATCAAAGGTTTTGAAATCGATTGGCTTTATACTTAAAAAATCTGACAACCGGAAAATCCTGCTAGAACGCTACGATATTATTTTGAAGAGAGTAACATTCTTACGTCAAGTAAATAAAATTACAGATTGGGACAATGTCGTGTTTATTGACGAAACATGGTTGAATGCGAACCATACGGTTTCGCGGACATGGACCGATGATACAGAGGCCTCCACCTCAAAAGTTCCATCTGGAAAAGGAGCCCCTCTTATTATATGTCACGCGGGATTAGCTTCTCAAGGTTTTATTACAGACTGCCTCCTCGCATTCGCCTCTAAAACTACAAGTGATGACCATGAGGAAATTAACTTTGAGGTTTTTAAAGAGTGGTTTGAGAAGCTGCTAGTCAGCTTAGAAAACCCATCGTAAATTATAATGGATAATGCACCGTATCATTCTGTACAAGTTGATAAACCACCAACTCAAGGAAATAAAAAGCAAGAAATTGTCTCGTGGCTGGTAAGAAATGGAGTGCATGCAAGTCCAACTTTATTAAAAGTTGAGTTGTTAAATCTGGTAAAAGCAACTAAGCCGTCCAAGCTCCGCTATGTAATCTATGAACTAGCCCTAGAGCATGGACACGATGTTATTCGATTGCCTCCCTACCATTGCCAGTATAACGCCATCGAGCTTATTTGGGCACAAATATAGGGTCATGCAGCGCGGAACAATACTGAAACACCCTTCAGTACTGCTAAAATGATGACTCTGCTACAAACTGCGTGTGCAGAAGTCACTACAGAAGACGGGAAAAAAGTTGTAGAGAAAACAAAGAGATAATTTTGAACGAGATGTGAGAATAGACAATATTATTGAAAATGAATATCTCTGAGTGCTGACAGCAGTAATGAAGTTGACAATACTAATAACAGTTCTGATAGTGAACTGAATAAATGCATTTTTTTTGTAAAATTATTTACTTGTCTTATTTTGCTCCTTAAATTTACGAAAGGAAAAATAATAATGGGACAGGGATTCGCCTGATGATTATTAAAATTCACATATGTTTCAAGTCCGTATCGATTCATTCACTTTAATCGATGTTTTTAAGCAGGTCACTTCACTATGAAGATAAAACTGACAGACGTCAAATGTTACCTATTAAAATGGCCTAACTGTAGTGATACACTTCTCCTAAGATTATAATAATATTGAATTCTCTGTTTTTTTAAATTGAATTATATCTCTTGAATTCGGGTGTTCTCTGCTGCGCTTTCCACTTATTCTGTATAAATGATGCATGCCAATGATGGTGCTATAAAAAACCAGACTCAACCGTCCCTTTGCGCATGATGTGCCACGGTAACGATCGGAAACTGTATGACTGTATCAAGGAATTAAAGAGGGCGATTTTTATGCTTCGTTGACTCCAAATACGGCCTCTTTAAGCTCCAAAATAAATTAGGATATTCCAAACACATCTATCACGTTTCGGGACAAAATACACGAAATTACCATCAATCATACTTATTTCAATGTCACGCAATACTACTGTGTCACCTACACAAAGTAGGTGTAATAATTATGTAGGTACCGTCACCTGTGCCGTAATGTGCCCAGCCTATGAGTATACCCCTATGTCCCGTGGATGTCGTAAAACCCAATTAGGTACACCAGGGGATAAGAAGCAGTATCCACGTGAGTACTCAACACCAATACTGCGATCACCAATTCTCCTGCCGAGCGTGGTGGTTTGTTGATTAAATTATATAGATTTAAAACTAAGAAGCATGAGTTATACAATTTCCATACAACTCTTCAAGTCGGTGTGATTGGGAAACCATATAATTTTATAAGAAACTGATAAACCAAGGGCCTAGATATTAGTTTATTGATCACGTTTACAAAGTTTAATCGAGTTTGATGAGTTCCTTTCCAAAATAGGAGCAAACATTGTTTGAATGCAGACGGCTCAAGCGCCTTAGCAGTGTACCTACACTCATCTTAAGGCGCATGCAGCAGCTGCTGATTGGTCTTATTTGGAGGCTTTCTCCTCATAGACGAGTCAATGTTACGTGCTGAAAAAATGATGTCATTTATTGACCTTTATATCTGTAAAGTGAACGTACAAAAATGTTCTACCTGTTCATTAACTATGTGAAAATAAATAACAAAATGCAGCTGTTTCAGACTGAAAATTCGATTAAACTTTAGAATTTTGTTCTTTTTCTATCACCTAAATGTCAATGTATTCCGTCACTTTCTAACCTACCTGAACTTTCTTTTTCTTCGTCGTATTCTTCATTACTGAAGGTCGTGCCTGTCTTGGAAGAATTTAGTAGCGATGCAGACGAGCTTCTTCCACGCTGTTCTATCCTCGGCTTGTCTTAGGGCAGTGGTGATAGGGAGGTCAGTGAGTGCCTTGACTTGATCAGACCAGCGTCTAGGTCGCTGACTAGCGATCAGATTAGCCACGCGATCTTTTTCCATCCACTTTTCCCACTAAAACCAGTTTTACAAGGTTATCTGGCTGCCTTCGGGTTATGTGTCCAAAATAACTGAGAATTCCTGAACTTTAATGAGTTAGATAGTGACTCAATTTGTGTGTTGTGTGCGCCTTAAGGTCTGTCTGATGCCGACCGCGACACCCGAGTGTTGACTTGCCAGCCGCCCGTTTCATTTCATTTCCCATCTGCTGTTTGCACGGTCAACACTTGGAGCCATTTCTTCGTCCCCCTTCCTCTGAATAAATTGCTTGGCCATTTAGTGGTTCCTTATACAGCCACTTACTTGCAGATTAAACGGTATTTTACAGTTTTAATGTACGTTTTAACACGCGGTTGTTATTTCATGCAGTTACAGATGATTTACAAAAGAAGAGAAAACTAATCCATGAATGTGATTATGGGATGGCGGCGCTATAAAAACCATACCATAATCACATTATTTGATGGTGTTATAAGTTTATTTTAATTTTATATGCTACTTGTATGACGGTACATGCAGATGGCCCACATGATGTTAAGCGGTAACCTCTGCCTATGAACAGTGCATTACCTCATAGGTCACGTCCACGGACGCGCCCTATATGTGGCATTGCTCTGCGCCCGCCACCCTGAGACATAAAGATGAAAAGTCTCATGTGCCTGTAATTTCACCGGCAGCCTTACCCTTCAAACCGGAACACAGCAATGCGAGCACTACTAAGTATAAGATTATAAAAATACTTTTATACTTTTATAAGTATACAAAATATATAATAGAGAAAGACCTTTCTTCTGAGGTTTTGCACGCGTGATTTCGGCATCGTTCCCAAAAGCAGTCTTCACTAATTTTCATTCATCAGGCAATTTTGTATCGTTCTGCTTCCCTGGTAATACTTTATTTTCAGACTTTGTACTTTATTTAGAGGAGTTAATAATTATAATAGCTTTCACCAGTGGAGTCGCTCGCGTCGATTTGCTTAAAAAAAAGGAAGTATCCCATGTTCATACTCTTAAAAATATGTGTACAAAATTTCATGATCAAGCAGATGGCCCATCTGATGTTAAGGTGAATGCTCACGCTTGCGGCGCGAGATTCTATTTTTTTAGTGTTGTTTGCCCATTAAAGCTCATCAACACTTCTTCGGATAGCGAAAGTTGAGTTTGCGAGAACGAGGAGACTTAATCACACATGTTTTAATTGATAGTATCTCATAAATATCATTAGTTTAGCTACGATACCCCTAAACAAAAAACAAAAAACTGTAAAAATGTGTTATGGGGATCACAGCTGAACTGATGATATTTATGAGATCCTATCAATTAAAACATGTGTGTTAAGTCTCTTAGTTCTCGCGAAATCAACTTTCGCTATCTGAAGAAGTGTTGATGAGATAAAATGGGCAAAAAAAAAAAAAAAACGCGCCGTAAGCGTGAGCATCCTCCTTAAGCAGTAACCCAATTCATTACCTCATAGGTTACGTCCACCGAGGATACGCCCTATACAGCGCCTACACTGCGCCCGCCACCCTGAGACATACAGATGAAAAGTCTTATGCCTGTAATTTCACCGGCACTCATACACTTCAAACCGGAATACAGCAATGCGAGCACAACAGCTTTGCGGCAGAAATAGGTATGGCAGTACACTTCCCCGGACGAACTCTTTAACAAAAAAGCTCTACTACTACTAGAACTTTGTTACTACTTCGGTTGAATAGTTTCGGCGTGAAAGCGTAATAGATTTGTTTTACAAAAGGTGGAAACCCTACCCTTGACGCTGTCTATTATTGCATAACCTTGGATAAGTGAGTGACCTAACCATAGATTTAGTATATGTACTAGATCTACAATCAGAGATCGAAGATGGAACCAAAAAAAATATGTGCATGTGTTGGTGAAAGTCTATGTCTGAGTTAAAAATAGTGATGTCCTCGACCAACACTTTTACATTGTCGATAGAATTCATCATCCGTCCGTGATGTGTATGGTAGATAAATACATCTTAATGCAGATTAAGTCTTTCATGAATAACACAGTTTGGCAGCTTTGACGTCATAAAGAGAATAAGGTTCTTATTCCAATTTTGAATACAGTTAATAAATAAACCTTTATTATTTATTGACCCCTAAATATTACGGTTTTATTTATAGGTGGGATCTTAGAGTTTCCCTTTTAAATTTAAACTTAAAATGTTTGCTGCATATACCTAGTGGAGTTCTTATTTGAGTCCATCCCACTCTTATAACCGATAACCATTTTTCTCGTAGCAAAGGATTACTTGGAAATCTGAAAGCACAAAAAACATTTTATATCAGCCGTGCTACGCGCATATAATTTTTCACTCTGTTACTTTATCTATAGACAATTTGTTACCCCGTAGTTTATTATTTTTCAAGTGTAAACCACGCTTTATGGATAACATTAAATTTAAATATAACCCAAAAATTCCGTTCTAGCGGGGCTCGAACCCGCACCTTCGCCTGTCGTCGGCGATGCCTTAAACAATTTACCCATAGATCGAGCTATGACGCTGGAGACGAAATTTGTGGGCACTATCAACTCGGCTATAGCGCCAAGTTGATAGTGCTGTATATACAGGTGTTTCATTGGAAACCTTCTGTTCAAAGTTCGAAAGTAAAGGCATCGCTGATCACAGGCGAGGGTGCAGGTTCGAGTCCCGCTGGAACGGAATTTTCGGGGTATATTTAAATTTAATTTGTTACCTATTATTTTATTAAGCAGAAATAAACAATATTTATTTATAAAAATAAAAAATAAATATACCCTTTCGGGGAAAAAGACGTGTGTAATAATCAACAACGTAAATATTTACTCCAAAATATCTACTACACAAACTGCAATAAAAACACCCGTGGTGCTTTAAAGTTACCTTTTCAATAGTCAATACAAAAACACACACCTCAATGTCCACCTGGTTATTATAGATTTAAAAAAAACGGTAAAATGTTATCAGAGCACACATATTGACTCCAAACAAAGTAAACCTCCATTCTAGGATGGACAAACATTTAATTTATAGGTGGGTATAGTGCGCGTCATGTAATAAGAACGCTGGTGGCAAACTTCTACAGGCGTTCCAGCGTTCTTTTTACATGACGCGTACTATAATTGTACATTATTTGTAGTAAACTAGGTAGGCACTCACTCAATGCATAGGTATACATCTCTTAAATAAGTAGAAAAGTAAGTAATCTCTTAAAAAGAACGCTGGAACGCCTGAAGAAGCTTGACCGCCAGCGTTCATTTTACATGATGCGCATTACACAACGATATAGACTGCAACAGGACTATCGATATTTCTGACGTCATCACTTGGTCAAGCCCTATCGTAATCAAACATTTTTATATTTTACATAAAATATTGTTTATTTCTAGGTGCAGCAACGAAATATTATTAAAAAATATAAGGAAAAGTCCTAATCTACGAATGAAACTGGTTTTTAGGCCATTTACTAAAGCAGAATTGATAAAATAAGCAATACAATCGAACTACCAATAATCTCTTATTTAACTGTGAAACGTGTATTTTCCCGGATAATTACATCTTGTATCTTCACACTCACAAACTGAACACGACACCATTGTCATACAAAGTAATATTTGTTATTTAATAGTAAGATTACTAAAATAATTACAAAATTAGTTAAAACTGCACAAGAGACCGTCCGGTATGCGCATGTACTCAAGCAAAACATGTCACATTCAATACATTGTTGCTGTCACTTTTATTCTTGCACGGGGTACATTTAAAAATGACTTCTCTCTCCCACGCTTCGTTTGTCTATTTAGCGTAGCGAAAAAATTCTACGTCTATGGACCTAACAGTGTTCTGTAATTTTCGTCAAATATTTACAGTTAAACACGCCTAGTTAGGCAATATTTTGTAACTCTTATCCAAACAATTTCCTGTTATCATCTGATAAAGTACCTTATCAGTGGAATACTAGGTATGTTTTACATTGATTACCTTGAAACCACAACAAAAACGGCGAAGGATTATCTGTATCGTAGGCGCCGCGGGATTACGTGGCACAGTGCAAAATAAGTCAAAAACATTTACGAGTATTGTGGAATATTTGGAATACACGGATTTAAAATGTGATTTTTATCTCTATGTCTCAGGGCAATGCATTACCAGTAGGACACGTCCTTGGTGGATGTGACCTACGAAGTATTAGCAGTTGTAGGTTACCGCTTAGCATAATCTGCCGGTTCATATAAATACTAACATGAAAAGGTTGATTTTTAAACCCCGACTAAAAAGTTATAAGTTCGAGACCATAGTGTGTTTGTCTGTCTGTTTATATTTATGAAGTTTCCACATAGCTCTGGAACGGGCGGTCTGATTTAATTGCTGTTTTTTTGTATGTAACATGGTGTTTGTGATATGTGACTGTTCTAAGTGCATTTTGGGCTGTGGTGGTCTCTTCTCCACTTCATCCTGTTTAGTAAGTGTCTGTCAGTTCAATCTCTAATGTCCGTCTTCAGCCAGAAATGCCATTTTTAGCGGGGGCTAGCTAGTTTTGGGCAAAATAATACCAAGGTTAACTTGGTGTTAACTTGTGAGCGTGTATTTTATTATCAAGATTTACATGAAAAGGACATAGTTGTATAAGATTATATCAGATTATATGCGGTTATCTTACCGACCTTTTCTACCGAGCACAGAGAACTAAGGTACAATCATAGAGTAAGAAACATCACACAAGGATCAAACTATCTCTTCTTAACCATAGATGAAAACCAATAGTTTTACCAAAAGCACTAGTGCTGCCGCGCAGCGGTGGCGACTGGCCTAACTAAAACTAGTTGCACAAACGCATAGGTACTAGTATAGTATTCTTTTATCTGTGGCATAGGTAAGCGAGTGGCCCTACGTGGCCTAGGACCAGTACACGCTATGCATTAGAATTTTTGAAATTCGAATTAATTTGCTTCACCAAGGAATAGCAACCTATTCAATACTATCTGCGCCCCGCGGTCTTATCCGCATAAGTCTTGAACCCGTGAGAGTATCGGGATAAAAAATAGCTTATCATGTTTTCCAGGAGTCCATAGCTATCTCCATTCTAAATTTTATCCAAATCTGTCCAGCTGTTTCAGCGTGAAGAAGTAACAAACACACTCACACTTACAATATTAGTGTGATTATGTGACTGACACAGAATAACGAATAGGGAATCATAAAATATAAGTATTTTTGTGGTAAGACTAATTTTCCGAGATATGACACCTAGCTATATCGATTGTTTACCCTCAAAAACCCCCGTATAGCAAAACTTCATCGAAATCGTTAGAGCCGTTTTAGAGAACGTGATTACAAAAATAGATATACAAATATTGCTCGTTTATTAGTATAGATAAATAAGGTTGCATTGGAATGTGTCGCCAATCCGATAAGATATGAACAATCTAATCAGATGTGGATTACACTGTTGTTAATTGTTATATTTATTAGTACAAACAACATATTTAAGTACAAATTAATAGATTTTAGGGTTCCTTACCCAAAGGGTGCCAGCGGGACCCTATTACTAAGCCCACGCCGCCGTCCGTCTGTCTGTCTATATTCTGACAATATATAGGCAGACATAAGAAAAAAAAAAGAAAAAAAAATTGTTTATTTCCCCAAAAAGGACACAACACACACATAATACAAGAAAACAAAAAACAAAAATCTTGTAATCAGGACAACTGGCATACACAAAAGAAAATGAAAAAATAACTAAAATAATAAAAAGTAATTAATTTTGTAAAAATTAAAAACAACCCTCAACGCAATGAAAGAGCTGAACCGATTTTTATCAAACATAGCTAAGAACACTCCCGACAAATTCAATTTTCAACAAAAAAAAACTAAAACTAAGTCGGTTCATCCGTTCGGGAGCTACGATGGGACAGACAGACACACACACACACACACACACACACACACACATACACACACGCAGACACGTCAAACTTATAACACCCCGTCGTTTGTGCGTCGGGGCTTTAAAATAAAAACTGTTAGTAGTAGGAAGGTTGTTATAAAGGAAGGCATCGATGTGTGTTGTGTAGGGTCAAATTGACCCCTGTCTCAGGATAAGCAGCTGCATGCTTCAGACCTAGGTTTAGTGCAGCGCTGGTTTTCAGACAGGGCCTAGCTAGAAGAGAGTTGTAAGAGGTAGCCAGCTGAAATTTGTGTTTTTGGGCATGAACCCTGTGCCAATAATATAGATAGATAGATAATGGTCTTCATTTGGTTTTTTGATTTTTCGTTGCCCGAGCGCAAGTGTGTCACATTCATTCTAACTTACCTGGACTTTACTGAGTGATGGTAGTTGGCGGCTAGTTGCCTTATTTCCTCCTGATAACTCTCTCAAGCTTTCACCACGTCTATCGCTTGGCACGGGCATATAATATAGCCTACAATTACTGTGATTGCTACAAGTAGGTGCTTTGTCCCATTATCTGTAACAAAAATAGCCGATAACAATGTACACAGCAAAACTTGATGGAGTGATCTGGGAAAAATTTGTAAGAGTCGTGCGGACGACAAGAATGTTCCGTATACGTAGTTTAACAGTATAAAATTACAAGGTTATACATGTGTTCGTTCCACTGAACTCAAAAGTAAATGGACAAGGGTCAGCGCTCAAAAAGTGTCCTAACTAAAAGAGAAAAAAAAAGCATAAAATTAAACAATTCTGTCACGTTTATCTATTGCTGCTTGATTATTGAACACATTTGAAGGACTAGAGTGTGAACCGGCAGTGTATCAAACTCTGTCATTTCTGATTTGTTCAAATTTTTAAAGGTGTCATATTTTAGCATTGGTTGTGTATCGTACAATTTACTCTCGCTATTACTACAAGACTTTCTAATAACTCTGCGATAGACTTATCTCAGAGTTATTAGAAAGTCTTTGTCTCGGTAGTAATAGCGAGAGTAACGATGTTAGGTCTTGCACGTGCATTCAAGCTTACCCACCAATCAAGCAATCCTTCAACACAGTGGGAGAATTCCTAGACATCAAACTGTAATTTATTAATTTATTTAATTATTGATTGCACAAAAAACACAAATAAATTTTACAAACAGAGGACTTACTGCTGAGCATCATTTTCTGCCAGTCATCCATGAGGATGATACATAAAGGTTGGTGTGCTCAAAACTAATTACAAAATAAAGTTAATAACAATAATATAGTTTAGAAACTAATTTGCCTTAAAATAAATACATACCTATAACATACAACATATAATTAATTACTTACTTATTAATAAGTTATTTATAAAAACAACATATAATTAATTACTTACTTATTAATAAGTTATTTATAAAATTACGACATAAAAACTACCCATAGAGGTACATACATACCTATAACATACAACATATAATTAATTACTTAATTATTAATAAGTTATTTATTAAATTATGACATAAAAACTACCCATAGAGGTAATTATCTTTGAATGTTTAGTAGACAGGCACCTACGCGTGTACCTACTTAACTAACTTCAACTTATGTAATCCTACTATTATCATAGTCATATACTCATAGTTACGATGTTTGGATGTTTATATTAGATGTTTGAATGTTTGTATGTTTGTTTCTCAATCACGCCGAAATGGCTGAACCGATTTCGATAAAATATAAAAAATCTGTTATATAATTTCATCATCATCAGCAGTCTGCTGGACGGGGCCTGCCCCATAGAATGCGATGGGGGAATTTTCATTGCATTGCATTGCACTGCATTTGGCAGGCGGATTGGTGATCGCAGTATTGATGGTGAGTACTCAGGTGGATGCTTTTTTTATATATTTTATGAAACTAATAGGCATACTAGCTTACGTCCCACCTGATGTACAGTGGTCACCGTCGCTTATAGACACCGGCAACACCGGGGGTATTGTCGATGCGTTGATTTATGAACATTGTTATTGAAGCGACACATGTCGTAACCAAGCGGGAAAACCTCAGATGGAAGCTCATTCCATAGTTTGTAGGTATGGGGAAGAAATGATCTCGAGAAACGAGTCGTACGAGAAACCCAGGGATCTATGATGTGTGGATGAGCTTGTCACGGTGCCGGGAAGGGCGATGGCAAAATCTCGATGCGGGGATGAGATCGAAAAGCTCGTCAGAGCATTCCCCTTTGTACAGGCGGTAGAACACGCAAAGCGATCCAATGGCTCTGCGCTGGCTAAGCGGTTCTAGAGTATTGGAGAGCTTAGGGATGCTGCTGCCCATCCCGCTGTAATCCTTTATTCGGCTTTTACGACATCCACGGGAGGAGACGGAGGGGTCTAGTACTAGGCCGGACAAAGCAAAGCAAAATTAAAAAATATGAATGATTGGTTATTAAATAATTTAACTTATTTTAACTTGATGTTTTTATCAGATGTTACACGCTTAAAATTCTTCGGAGTCAAGCGTTAATTGACCAAAAAAAGAATCGTCTTAATAAGACTGCCCCGAGATGTTCAACCGTTCTCTTATTTGGTGCTGGAACTCCAAAAAGTAAGTGACACAACTCAGCCTGTTTATTTATTTACGGAACCTTGGTGTTGTCGTGAAGTGCTTATAAATAAGACTCGTTAGGGCTGCCTCGGCTTATCTACAGAATATTATTATTCTGAGTTATTTACTTGGCAACACCTTGCTTCTCATCTTGAATTATTTATTTTTGACACACTTATCATTCGGGTTGGGAAGAATTTTTTTGTTTTTTTTGTTTGGTTTCCAGCCTCGTACATATGACTTTCAGAACGTTATTTAATAGTAGAGAAAGTGATCGAAGTATGTATAGGTATCCTATTTTCGTTCCCCTCTCGATATACCGATGGCATTGTAGAGCTTGCAGGAACGCAGTGGATGGAGGCGGCTCAAGACCGTCCGTCTTGGCGTTATATGGAGACGCCTAATTACAGCATTGGATGTCTAGGCGGTTCATGGTGACGATTACAAAGACACACGCCTTTTCCCCAAAAGGGTAGGCAGAGAACATACTAAGAAGGTTCGTCTAGCTCTCGACAAAACTAACTATAGACAAAAAAAAAAACTGCAAAATAGTTAATTTGATTCAATTTTGAAACTTTGGGGCAGGTAATATGCATCTTACACAATGCAGACAAATAAGATCGATAAAAACTAATTTTGTGTAGATTGGTATATTAACCCTTGAAGAAAAGCAATCTTATCCAAATTACTTTTTATACACACCCAGTAGCAAGTGAGCACTTATGAGGATTTACACTATAAATAAGTGTAGTCTAGACGCGATTAATTTTGCTTCAACCATCTTTTTTACTACGATAAGCTTTGAAGTATTTTGTTATCACAAAAAGGCCTCATAAACCGGGCGCCAGCAAAAAAAACACGTATGACTAGCTCAAAGATACACTTTTTGAGAAGTTAGCCAGTGTTACAAAATACAGGGCGAGTATGGCGGCCTATACCTACGCATCGGTGTTGCCCTGCGCAATATTTGATATGCGTCAAAAACAGGCAAAATTGCCCTAAGTACTCATCTTTATGTCTCAGGGTGGCGGGCGCTTCGCAATGCCACATAGGGTGCGTCCTAGGTGGAATTGCATGACCTATGAGGTAATGCATTGTTAAAGGCAGAGGTTACCGTGAGCCATCTGCTTGTTCCGATAAAAATCTATATATTTATAAAACAAAGTCGTGTTAGTTACACGACTAATAACTAAAGAACGGGAAAACCGATTTGGCAGAAAATTGGTGGGGAGGTAGCTTAGAACCAGGAGATTGACATAGGGGGGAGGGGTAGGTGGGGGGTTCACCAGGTGCTACCCGTGCGAAGCCGGGGCGAGTCGCTAGTAATAAATAAAAAGGTATACCAATCGTTATGGGCATGTTTATTTTGATGACCACTGTGGCACGGCGGGCGAGTAGCCGGCTGAGATGAGAGAGATTGCGGGTTCGATTCCCTAGTGGGAATCGAACCTGAATCCCTAGTGGGGACAAATGTTTGTATGTTCCTCTTCGGGGAAAAAGGCGTGTGTCTATGTATGTATGTATGTATGTTCTGCAAATATTTGTTCTGGGTCTGGGTTTTGTGATACCACGGTACCTGTTGTTCCTGATAGCTACGACACAGGGAATCCTAGTGTGGGATCAGGACTCTGTATGTGACTGTTGGGTGTTATGTTATGATGGGTGTTATTTAAATAGTGTTCTACAAGTAGGTATGCGCACTTTTACCGACACTTTTTGAATGTGTGAGTGTGCGTGAGCGAATGGTAAAAAATCATTACTCAAACTTTAATAAATAAAACCCTGACCAATTGACTATTAAAAACTAAAATATCCCGATAAAAAATAAATTGAACTATTATTTACCTTAATCACCTACAACCGATAACCGAAATCGTTAACTCGTAAGCGTTATGCATCGGTGATGTAGAATTAATTATTTACTAATGATGGTCATTTCGAAACCAGCTATTTACAAGCATTCATAGACGAGGCACAGGAGACTGATTGGGAACCAGTATGGAAACTATTAGTACGCTCCATTCTACCCTTAAAGATACCTACTTGCACGCTTGTGCATGGGTGCGGTGTAAATTTGCACGATTGTGCATGCGGTGTAAATTTGCATGATTGGGCATGTGCTGTACATTTTCACGATTGTGCATGCGGTGTAAATTTTCACGATTATGCATACGTGCAGTGTAAATTTGCATGATTACGCATGCGTGCAGTGTAAATTTGCACGATTGTGCATGCGGTGTAAATTTTCACGATTGTGCATACGTGCAGTGTAAATTTGCACGATTGTGCATGCCTGCAGTGTAAATTTGCCCGATTGTGCACACGTGCGGTGTAAATTTGCACGATTGTGCATGCGTGCGGTGTAAATTTGCACGATTGTGCAAGCGAACGGTCTAAATTTGCACGATTGTGCATACGTGCGGTGTAAATTTGCACGATTGTGCATGCCTGCAGTGTAAATTTGCCCGATTGTGCACACGTGCGGTGTAAATTTGCACGATTGTGCATGCGTGCGGTGTAAATTTGCACGATTGTGCAAGCAAACGGTGTAAATTTGCACGATTGTGCATGCGTGCGGTGTAAATTTGCACGATTGTGCGTGCAGTGTAAATATAATAAATAATATAAGAAGGATAATAGTAATTAAATTACGAAAAATAGGTACTTACCATAAACAAACGCTATAATTAAGTTCAATTTTATGAAACATTAAAGTACAGTGAGTATCACCAATAGAAAGAGTAGAGCAAGAGCAAGTTTTATACGGCTTATTATTTTCGCGGCGACAGAAAAATTAAAGAGCAGCAAACTATTTGCAACTAAAATAATAACTTGTCAGCGATTAAATATTTTGGCAATCATTTATATTAAATAAGCTTTAAACTAAGGATATTTTAAAATTCAAATAATGGCAGCTACTTTAAGGTAGCAGAAATAATAAACAAGATTACTGAAATCATAGGCGAGGTACTATAAATAATGACTTGGCGACTAATATTAGCAGAAGGATAACAAACTTTATATTAGTGGCAACTACAGGTCTCCATCTTTAGGTTAGGTTAGGTTAGATTTTTTTATGACCTTGATTTATTTTATATGCAATCTCCATTGAACAATTAGAGTAGGCCATTTTCAACTTTTTATCCGCTGTCATGTTTCCGCTTAATTAGTTAATTCAGTCGCCAAAACAATAACTCGATGCTAGTTTATATTGAAACAAAGCCGAAAATTGATTACTTAGCTGCTACTTTTTACTTTATACTAGTCTCCGCAATTAGTCGCCAACTTATTATTTTTGCTACCCCCTTTAATTTTTTATAAATCCCTAAATTAGATTAATTTGTCGCTGCGTTAAATACATGCCGTTTTATACACCTATCAGATACATACATCCCAATAGAACGGAATTAAAACAATATTGAAACTGCAATTTAACTCAGTGCCAATTTTATGTTCGGATGAGCGGTACGTACTGGAATCACGGCAATATTTGTCCGGCAGCGAGAATCGAACCCGCTTCTCCTCAGCCAGCTCAGCTCTCTCGCCCGCCGCACCACAGAAGTCATCAAGTGTAACTAAGTACTCAAGATAACACTCCCACGTACAATATGAATCTCGGCAACAGTATTTATAATACGCCCAACAGTGTTCGTTGTAAGTGGCGGGCCAGTGTCACAGAATAAATGGTAATTACCACCGTAGTGGGTATCCGATGGTCACACGCGTAGGTGTATCTTATCTGCGACTGTCAGAGCGGAGCTACCGTCTCCAGGCGATATCTCGTCATGTCGCCAGATAACCGAACACGCTATTAAATACGACGGTTTATTGGGTGCCTTGAGAAAGTGATGGAGACGGGGACACTTGTGACTGAAGGTATCAAATTAAGGTTCTTGTCTCTTATTGAAGGCAAGAACTGGATTCTTAATACAAAGTTTTGTTGAAGGAAATAAAAATTATAATTCATTTACTTACAGAAAGAATAAATTATATATATATATACGAAATAAATATATATTAAAAAACTGTTTTATAAAGTAAAATAAGATTTAAATTTAAAAAATGTACATGTCTGCTTGTACTAGTTGTATTATAATATCTGTAAATACAGTTACATTAAAAAAAAAAAAAAAAAACAGCTACATCTCGAACAAAAAGTTTGTTTGTACGAGTTTAACTTTCGAACTGTTGATCCGATCTGCATTAAGTGGTAGGTCGATTGGTTGTTCTTGATATTGGGATGTTGACAGCCTGGCTCACGAATTCCTGTCCCAAATTCTTGATGCGACAGCCTGGCTCACATGTAAAACGTACTGACAACCTGGCCAAACTTACCGCAGACACAGATTAAGTAATAATAATTAGGGAAAACTGGAGAAGGTAAAGTCAGTCATATAATTTCACAGATCATGAAAATAAACAGTACTTTAAATCCCGGTGTCCCTCCCCTACAAACAGAACCTTATCTGTATTTCAGCGAGATTTAATACTAGTGGTTCGCCCCGAACTGAGATTTCGCAAATACACGCGATATTACTATAATAGTAATTTAACTCAATGCACCAAGGTAAAATAGTATACTACGCCATTAGTACTAAATAAGCTCCGTTGGAAATATTTTTCCCATCGAGTAACACTGTGACAGAACTGTATGTGGTTCGATGGGAATTCTTCCGAAAAAAAGTTTCAACGAGTAACAGTGTTACTGATGGGAAAAAAAACAAACGACCGAGCCTTACAGTGGTCGCATTATGTGTAACACCTGACATCTCACCTCCTTGGTAATAAGCAACATCGTTGATAGACCCAACCGAAAAAGCGCGCTACTAACCTCTCGAAAAAATGCGCGCTACCGACCTCTCGGAAAAATGAGCGCTTCCGTTTAGCGCGCATTCTTGCATTTTTGGTGTGTTTTCACGAAATCACTCCCACAGATTGCAGGAATGCAAGAGGGAAGATGTAACTTTTTACGAAATCACTCCCACAGATTGCAGGAATGCAAGAGGAAAGATGTAACTTTTCACGAAATCACTCCCACAGATTGCAGGAATGCAAGAGGGAAGATGTAACTTTTTACGAAATCACTCCCACAGATTGCAGGAATGCAAGAGGAAAGATGTAACTTTTCACGAAATCACTCCCACAGATTGCAGGAATGCAAGAGGAAAGATGTAACACATCAAAAAATCCCAGCGAGTAAGAGTGTAACTCGTTGGGAATCCATCCAGCTGACTACTGATAATGTGTTATACTTTATTGATGTTCTATTTATTTGTCGTTTATTATGTTGTGTTCTTTATTTTTATTTTACTACCACTTTCATTGTAATTGGTTTCCCACTGGCCCATAATTCCTAAACAACCTTTCACATCGGCCATTCTCTGGGAAATAACAAAGGTCTATCGTTATGTGGTAATAAAGACATCCTTAACGTAGGTAGCTTACGAGAAAATATCGTCTCTAAAAATAACGTACCGTAGGTACTATTCTCGCCTACGTATCGTGTAAATAGAGTTGCCACAACAAACTATAAAGCCGGAGAAACTTAGTATTATTAACTTAGTTCTTCTAGACCTTTGTGCTCCATCTTCGGCCACATCGTCACTTACCAATAGGTGAGATCGTGGACAAACAAAGGTCCATCAATATATAAAAAAAAATGCATTTTTTTTTTGGCAAGTTCATTATCTAGCCCCAAGCTAAGCCAGAGTTTGTGTTATGGGTTAACTGATATACTTAATACAATACATTACATAGATAGATATTTTTTATTAGGGTTCCGTAACCAAAAATTACGGAACCCTTATAGATTCGTCATGTCTGTCTGTCTGTCTGTCCATATATGTCACATTCACTTTTTTCCGAAACTATAAGAGCTAGGCTGTTGAAACTTGGTAAGTAGATGTATTCTGTGAACCGCATTAAGAATTTCACAAAAAATATAAAAAAACAGTGAATTTTTGGGGTTCATACTTAGAACTGAAACTCAAAAAAAAAAACATCAAACCCATACGTGTATGGATAGGTCTTCAAAAATGATATTGAGGTAACTGATATATATTTTTTCTAAACTGAATAGTTTGCGCGAGAGACACTTCCAAAGTGGTAAAAAGTGTGTCCCCATAACTTCTAAAACAAGAGAATGATAAAACTAAGAATAAAATATGATGTACATTACTATGTAAACTTCCAACGAAAATTGGTTTGAACGAGATCTAGTAAGTAGTTTTTTTTTAATACGTCATAAATCGTAATCCATTCAAGAACTTTTATGTTATGTTACTTGCTGCTACGGAACCCTTCATGGGCGAGTCCGACTCGCACTTGGCCGCTTTTATGCATAGAAAACACTCAGAACACCCTGAACAAATATCTGCAGATCGCACAAATATTTGTTCCGAGGCGGAATTCGAACCCGCAACCTCCTGCGTCGCAGGCGAACCATCGCCCGCCGCGCCACAGAGGTCGTCAAATTAGGTATCTATCAATAAATGCAGTGCCTTGGTGTATCAGGTTGAAAAATAACACTACTCCGTCTCCTCTCGTGAATGTCTTAAAAGCTGACCAAAACACCAGGGGATGGGCAGAAACATCCATCTGAGTACTTAACACCAATACTGTAACCACCAATCTGCCTGCCAAGGGTGGTGATTATACCATACATATTTACATTACCTATATGCATTATTTGCATAATCAACTCGCTTGGCAGGCAAATTTATTTATGGGGGAAAGCCCATACACCTTTGTACGTCTAAGATCCTTTCGCATAAAATACAATGGGGGGAGGGAAGGGGGAACTGCCTTAATAAATAGCAGCTGAATTGGTAAGCGCAGTACATATTGATGTTGAGGACTGGTGGATACTGCTGCCTATGTCTGTCTGTCTGTTATGTTCTATGTTAATGTTCTGGCAAGTAAAATTACCTTATCTTTCTTATCTATCCCGTGGAGTAATCCTTTAGGTCGGCTTTAACGACATCCACGGGAAGAGGGGTTTATTGGGGGGCCGGACATAACATGGCAAGTAGTTTGATAGGTTATTGAGTATATAAAGCATGTCTAAGGCCCGTAATATCAACATCAGTTTAATCTATAACTCTTATGTTTTAGCTATTGATATTACGGGCCATAGATAAAGAAAAGTCGGACATCCGGCTACTCTAAACATTACACGTGTGAGGAGTTAATTTTACTGGTGGATTCTGTTAGATTAGTTGTGAGACGGCATCGGTAATCGCTTCCTGTTCCAACTACCTGGCAGATATGATACGCCTGTCTCGATATTCAGCCTAACTGAAATATTACCAGACAGTAGATTGTAGAAATACTGATACGGATATTGATATTCAAACTAAAATGTTGATATGAAACGGGAAGTAAATAAGATAGCGTTGGTATAATTCCGTATAATTCTAAATCGTAGGTATTTAGTTCTGCGAATACTTGTGTTCTGTGAATTCCTTCTTTTATTAACGTTGATTTAGATACTTGAGAAATTACCTACATTCAAAATTACCTGTTTGGTATAATACAACTTAACCGTGACTATACCATACATATTTACATTACCTATGCATTATTTGCATAATCAAGAAAAACGAGTATTTTCTTTGGAATAGTTAGACAGTGTTTTGCAACCTAAGTATCTCAAATTAAAGAACATTTTCCAAATGTTCCTTTAAATTGATATGCAATGTTATTGAGAAGGAATTGATCCTTGTAACTTGGGCAGAATCCGGAATAATTATTGTAAATTTTAGCTTGTGGGATGAATTCCTGGGATGAATATGGACGCATCCGTTATTTACCCTTTCGATCGGTATCATAAAAAAACAGTTGTTTTTAATTTAGCGGATTCCAGTCCCGGCTTACGCATGTGTCTTTTTTAATATCCTGGAGTGCGGTATTACTTGTACAGGATATATTCTGTACCATTACTGACTTTAAAAAATAAAGGACAGTGTCCTTTATGGAAAACTTCCTAACTTGTCCTCCATCTAGCATGGCCGTGGGACACACTGTATAACTATCAGGATACAAATATTTTCCGTCTGATTCCCAACTCACTGTTTATTTTAATTAAGTTCGTACAATTATCTAATGTATGCTATTCAACAGTAACGAGTTTATTATCTAGTTAACTATTTATTTGAGAAAAAAACATATGAAATACGGGAATTTTCACAATCTTTCTCTAACCGCCACCTGTTCCCTCAAATTCCTCTACAAATTGAATATCTAATGGATACTCGCAGCATCGATCAATACGCAAAGATTAATGGATATGCAAGACGTGGCAGCCTCTTCGTCTTCCGTGCCTACTCAAAATGATATATCTGAGATGGGCGTGTTCTCAGAGGGAATAATATGTTTATCTATGTGGAGCGCGAATGGCCTTATAAGTATGAACTCCAAGTGGCTAAAAACACTGGCTGGGCGACCTCTGTGGCGCGGCGGGCGAAGCTTGGCCTGCGACGCAGGAGGTTGCGGCACAGATTAATAAATAGTTTCTTCATAAGTTGCGGGTTCGATTCCCGCCTCGAAACAAATATTTGTGCGATCACAGATATTTGTTCAGGGTGTTCTGGGTATTTTCTATGCATAATAAAAATATCTATCTATGTAATATATTGTATTAAGTATATCAGTTATCTAGTACCCATAACACAAGCTCTGCTTAACTTTGGGGCTAGATAATGTTGTGTGAACTGTCCAGCATTCTTTATTGATTATTTATTTATTTATTTAACTAGCAGCTATAGGACAGATTTCAGAGGGCCTAGCTGCTGTCTGAAATCATTGGCACTCCTGTCTGCGAGTATCCTGTGTGTCCTGTTTGTGTGTGTGTGTGTGTGTGTGTGTGTGTGTTATGTATAATAGGTAATAATTGGTTGGTACCGGTCTTTTTCCACACTTTATTAATCGGAGATTCCGTTCCTCAAACATTTTACAGACACAAAACTGGAAACAAAACTGCGACACATGTTTGGAAAAAAGTGTCCGATAGATCCCAACGCGTGATCTATGTTTTGTGGTATTGCATTGCTGAAGGCAAAGGTTACCGCTTATCATCACGTGGGCCAACTGCCAGTGCAAATAAAAAAAACGCCCCTTAGTGATTTTCTTCATAACATAACACCCAACATAACATAACACAACACAACATTAATAACATAAACAAGTCACAACAAGTCACATAATAAGTCCTGATCGATCTATAGAGTCTCGAGCACCGCCTTGCATGCCTTTAGAACTTCTATAGTTACATTTCTGCGAATGTGCCCAGGTTCTTCACGATTGGATCCCACCATCTCCTTTTCTTCATAGGATAAGTAGACGCACGGCCATATAATTTATTCTATAGCACGGCTCAGGTATCCTTACCTTATTCGTATACCCTCTATTCACACAAAACGTTTCGGGTCCACCTTTACAATACGAACTGCTGAGGAGTAGAAAACCTAGTTATCAGTTAATCAGTGAACCTATAAGTATATCAGTTACCTAGTACCCATAACACAAGCTCTGCTTAGTTTGGGGCTAGATAATGTTGTGTAAACTGTCCAGCATTTTTTTAAATTACTTACTGTACTTAGGCCGACTCTGTTGTATTTTTTCCCTCTATTATTCAGTGTCTATGGGCGTGTTCCTTGTCGTGTCGGCAGATTCAGACGGGGTATCTCGAATGCTGCGGGAGCAGTTGATGTTCATATCATAGCACGTGTCACTTATCATCTCAGTGAATAAGTGTCACATAAGTTTATTTAGTTTATTAAGTGGCAACTGTGACTACTGACTGACAGTGTTGGTTATGAAATGATCGAGATGAATAGACGTAGATATATATAACTACATTACTCAGGTTACTCTAGTGTCTATCGGTTTCATAGAGCTAGACTACTCCATCATCAGCCTTTAGACATCCACTTCTGGACGTGGCTTCCTCCATAAAATATAATGGGGGGATTTGCCTTAAGGTGGTCGCTTTCGCTCGTGGCGCGAAATTCAAATTTTTTCGTGTTTTTTGCTCATTACAGCTCATGAACACTTCTTCAGATAGCTAAAACTATGTTGCCGCAAATTATGTGACACAAGTTTTAATTTATAGTATCACATAAATATCATTAGTTTAGCTACGATTGTGCTTCTATACGATATTTATAATGTTTTTTTGTTTCAAGCACATTCTTAGCCAAACGAATGATAGTTATGTGATACTATAAATTAAAACTTGTGTGTTAGGTCACATAATTTGCGGCAACATAGTTTTAGCTATCTGAAGAAGTGTTAATGAGAAGTGATGAGCAAAAAACACGAAAAAAATTGAATTTCGCGCCACGAGCGAAAGCAACCACCTTAATCAAGCCAAGCGTAGTGATCGAAGTATTCATGTTGAGTTGATGGATGGTGCTGCCCGTCCACGGGAGGAGACCGAAGGGTCCCTTAGGCCGGACAAACCACGGCATGTTTTACTGATTACTTAGGTACCTACTATTATAACGATTCAGGTACATTTTTTATTAAGGTGATTCAAAATCTTAAAAATAAGGTGTAGGTACCCTCTGCTTATGAACAGTGCATTACCACATAGGCACTTACCTAGTCAGTGTTTAATAGTGATAATAATATATGAAAACCTTTATTTATCCATTGAATAGGTACAAAATTATCTTAACAACAATTGTATAAGAGTACAACAAACTTAATTAAAAAAGAATCATCATGCTTAAAAAAATTACATATAAAAGAAATATTCATGCATATATATTATTATAACTTTTTTATACAAGGCCAATAAGATTAATAATGGCATTATATATATATAAATAAACAACATTTTTAAGTATCTAATATTATTAATTATTATTAATGTTTCATTGTAAATTGAATATAGTAATTTATAGAATATTTATAGAATGCATAGTCAATAATTTGTTTTTTTAGTGATAATAATATCGTGCAAAATACCGGTAATAATTAACATTTGACTTCCATTATTCTCGTGAACGAGTAATTACCCCTAACTCCTACAAAAAACTATTGGCTTCATTCATGTCAAGGCTGAATAGCTTCCATAGGCCTTTTCACGAAGTACATGGCCTTGGGCAGAATAAACAATAGTCACTGAGTGGGAATAAATAACTAATAAACCCCGATAAGAAGACACCGTGCTCATGGAAGCCACTTTAAGAGATTGCCCCCGGGCCACGAGCACATTCCCAAGATAGGATTCAGTTAATATGAGCTTTCTCTAAAAATACTGCCCCTTGAGCCGAAATAAATATCTTTAAGTACGGGGCGTCTATTGCAGAAAGTGAACGTACTAGTATATCTTAATGTACTCTGTGATACTTCGGTGCTTATCCCTTTCTCAATGAAGGCTTTTAGACCTCAAATAAAGCTTTATTTGGAGCTTTGATTGCCTTAATTACCACTGACTGAAGACTAGCTTTTAGCCTTAGCTATTGTGTATAATTAAGTTTTTACTAAATTATCTTAAAATTCCTTTAAAATTGAGTTGAGATCAACAATATTTTAAGTCCGACCAAAGTTTGACTTTGTAATTATAGCGATGTCAAACATTTTGAATTAAAGTTATTTATACGTTCTATTATTATATAAATTAGTAAAGTTTTAAGGTAATTAAAATACGGCTTCGTTGGTTAAATATTTTACAATCTTAAGATTTCTTATTGGATTGAGGTTGATTTTTATTTACTCAGTTATGTATAAAATATTCTGAAATAGGTATTATTCTGAATACTAGGGTTCTTCCTATTATGTTCAAGTGATTGGCAGTGTTTCCTTGATATATTTATCAAGGAAACACTGCAAATCACTTGAACATGTTTATTGCCTTTAGCAGCAAACTGAAGCCATCTTTGTATACGTGTATGCTTATCATACATATAACACACACACTCAACCCACAATGACTAATGATTGATGAGCTTTGTTTTGATGGATTCAACATATTAGGTCATAGACACATATGATGTGTAAAATCTGACATCTCACCTCCTAGGTGATATACAACATCGCTGATAGTACGGCTTAGTCGCAAAACCACAGAATAAATATTAGTGGCAAAGCGTCCACTTCTCATAATGTACAACGCACTGTTTATCAATATGACCACTTCGCAAAACGTCCACTTCGCAAAACGTCCACTTCGCAACATGTACACCCGTCTTTTTCGCAAAATGTACACAATACGTTTTCTCAAAATGACCACTTCGTAGTACCAACCTCTTGGAAAAATGCTCGCTTTCTGACATCTCACCTCCTTGGTAATAAGCAACAGAGCTGGTACCCGTAGTACAAAATGCGCGCTTTCTTTTACACACTTCCGTTTCTTTTCACGAAATCACTCTCACATATTGCAGGAAAGCGAGAGGAAAGATGTTACACATCAAAAACCATAACTAACACTTATGATTTATCTATTTCCTAGATTTTCTAAACGGAAACAGACACCTTGTGTGTTCTGTTGTGCATTATAGTTATCTCTACGCTTTCATCTCGCGCATAGAAGACTCGGGGGATGCAGGAACATGCTCTTACGACGATACAACCGACCCAGCGTCAGTTACTCGATTTTCCGGACACACAGACCCCGAAGGATTAGGCAGACCCTCAAAAGGCCTGTTTTCACCGTGGGTTGCACCATCGTGGGAATATAGACGTGAGCTGATGAGGCCACCGCCGCCATTGCTTCCTATAAGACTGACACGGCAAACACTTTCTTCGTAAATAACAAATTCCTTAATAAGCTAGCAGCCAGGAAAAATCTTATACCAACAAATCTTACTAACAAGTCCGACACACACAGGTATATATCACTTACAACAACGAAGCTAGGAACACACACAGGAATAATATATCGCTTACAACAACGAAGGTAGACGCCTTACATAAATTTTTGTATTGCTTCTGAGACTTTTCGAGGGGGGCGAAGTATCCACTTGTCCTTACTTTGGAACGCGATATTTTCGAAGAGCTTTTTGAGAATGTTTTAGACAAACTTAATTAATTAATTAATTATGTAGTGGATTTTGTTTTTGGATATTATTATTTAATTTGCTCGAATTTGTTCTGGATATATAAAAGCTTCGAGTCCTGTATAACATCTTCATCATCATCATCAATGGTAGCTCGAAGTAACCTACTGTTGGGCATAACTATCCTCCCTCAAACGCTACTCTTGTCTGTTCTGGGCCTTTTGTATCTAGGTATGTCTACTTAGGAAAATAAAGTGCCACGACAATTCAGTGACTTTTTGATATACTGGAATGCAGTATTAAAAATAAAGGAAAATGTCCATAACGTAAAACTTCATAACTTCAAAATTTAAAGTACTTGTCCTTCATGTAGCATCGCCGTGGGACACTTTGTATATTTGCCGATTAGCAAATCGTTTACAGTGCATGTACACTTCTATAACGACCCCTGTGGTGCGTGCGGCGGGTGAAGGTTGGCCTGCGACGCAGGAGGTTGCGGGTTCGGTTCCCACCTCGGAACAAAAATTGTGTGTTCTGGGTATTTTCTATGTATAATAAAAAATATCTATCTATGTAATATATTGTATTAAGTATATCAGTTATCTAGTACCCATTACACAAGCTAAGCAGCTTGGGGCTAGATAATGAAAAAATTAAAATTATTCATTAATAGTGCAATTTTTTTTTAATAAAAACTGAATGGTTTAAAAGTTATTTCAAACATTCTATTGAATTAATAAATTTATTTGACTTGAGATCGTATGAAAACTTTTGCTCCCCCAGCGGGCATCAAACCTTCACCTCTCACGTCTCATCCAGTAGCTCGCCCGCCGCAACACGGAGTCTGAACATTAGTAGAATAGATTAGATAGATTTTCTACGAGCTAACAAAACAACCGTCTAAATAGGTATGAAACAAGTAATTAATTCTGTATAAATTAAAAAAATCTTCAACGCTATGAAACGGCTGAACCGATTTTGATCAAACATAGCTAAGAACACTACCGAAATATTCACCTTACAAACAAAACAAAAAAACTAAATCGGTTCATCCGTTTGGGAGCTACGATGCGACAGACAGACACACACACACACACACACACACACACATACACGTCAAACTTATAACACCCCGTCGTTTTTGCGTCGGGGGTTATAAAGTAGGTACATTATGTAGCGCTCCAAACATGGTTTCACTAGATAAAGGAAAGTCGTGTATCGTGTGTATACCCATCAATTCTGTACACGGACAAGCTTGTCGCTGAAATATTTACTTTCTATTACCTGTCGTGTCGTGCTCGTTCGTTCCAGCCTCAAATGCTCTTTTGAATTTTCCTATCGTGTATGCCCGACTTTAGCCCGAGTGCACACAGCAACTATTGATACTGTTTCAAGTTTTTTTTTGTATCGGTGGCCACTAAGCAGAGTAAACACCCATCATAGCATACAGAAAATGGGACGCAATGTTAGTGGGTCACAAAACCTTTGGCAACCAAGTCAAAATCCCATTTTGTTTGTCCCGTGGTGTGTGGCCTAAGAAGATACCTACTCCTCCATCTCCTGCCCATTACCACTCCAACTTGCTAATTCTTTACATTTAAATTTATGGATACGTATACTTTTTTACATTAGCACAAAGTACATTTTAGTACAAGTATTTTATAAAACTCTTTGTTAGTATACTTCTTAAAACAGATAAAATAAAAAAATAAAATAAAAAACACTTGTTTAGAAAAATTTACGTCCAAGCTATGTTTACTGGCCTGGTATTTTAAACCTTGTTTTTTTTGTTTTTCACTTTTCGAGCAATTGCATGGTAAATTTATGTATTTACTATGAGGATGTAGAATAAGCTTAGTGTAGCGTATAGCTGAGAATTTGCTAACCGGTACTCCTTTCCATCATTCTCCTATCATGAATGTGTAGCTTTAGCGCAGTGGCGTGATTTAACGTACAAAAAAATGTGAAATCTTTATGGTTTATTGTATGTTTATGCTAATAAAATTCACGTTACGGATTTAAGCTGTAATTTGTAGAGCTGTTTTGCTGCACAAGCTTTTGCATTCTAGCTTTTTCTTCAGCTTTTGCTATCGCGTATTTTTAGCGCAACATACCTCAAAAGGTACTAACAGAATCATTATAGGATCACTCTCGTTTCTGTCTGTCTGTCCGTCCGTCTGTCACAGCCTATTTTCTCCGAAACTAGTCGACAAAAAAGTTGTTTGGTACATAAACAGGGTTAGGTAACTCAATCACGTAGGTGTAGCGTAAAGAAACGAATTCAGGCTTTAGAGGTTAATTTTGGGGGGCAAACTAGAAAATAAACTTTTGGTTTTAGCATCATTTGACATATTGAATGAAAGGGCTCGTTGTGTGGAATATAAACATGTTTTGTTATAGAATTGAAAATGTTATTATTATTATTGAATTTATATTATTTATTTATTATGTTTTACTATGGTTTTTAAATACATAGTTACAGAAAGAATAATACAAGGTATGTACAAAATACATAAATGAAACAGTTGTGCTACCTGAAGACCGCTGCTAGCGATCTAAAGGTATCTCAACTGATCCAAATACATAGTTTAAATGATTTTAAGGAAAATATATGAAATCTACCATTGCATATTCTTACAACACAGTCAGAAAAGCAAATTATAAGCTTGTATACGATTATTATTTCTGCACTTAGTTACCATATTTTTCTTATCTATTACGAAAAAACTGATAAACGAATTCCTAAAAACATGGCAGATTATTATTTTTGCACCTAATTAAAATATTTTGCTTATCTTTCAGAAAAATTGATAAACCAGTTCTTGTTAAGCAAGTATAGCTAATTAAATAGATTAGATCAGATTCTCATATTGCATACGACGATAATAACAATAATATCAGGCACGAGGTAAGCCAGGGAACGACTTGCATATTTTGACGAAACTAATTTCGGCAAGGTGCCAGACAAAAATGTTCGCTGCAACTGATGCAAGAAGATAGTGTAGGACAAAGATTTAAATACCGGTGTAGGATAGATTTTCGTTTTAAAAATATTTCTAATTAATAAATAATAATATGTTTTGACCTTGTTGGCTTGTATTGACCGCGGTATCTTAATATCTTTAACAATTTGTTAATCATCTTAAGACTGCGCCACCGCCAGGCTGAAATCTTCATACAAAAAAAAACGCCACGCGGCACTCGAAAAAGCGGTTTTTATTGAATATCTCGTGAAATTATTTTATAAAAACGGGAAATTCGGTCGGTTTTTCGGTAACAATGTCGGTGCTTACATCGATTTAACGGTACGTGAAAATTTCCCGTTTTTGATAAAATAATTGATATGATTCACGAAAGTTTTTATAGTAAAATCTCGTGAAATATATATAATTTTAAAAAACCCGTACGTGAACCCTCCTTTTTATTGTATTGATCTCTTTTATCTAATTTTTGACCCAATAATCTGTACCATATTTATAAACAATCGAATCTAGCCAAAAGTTAGAGGTAACTTTGTGTTTTTTTTTATGGAGAAAATTTGTTCTATCGTGTTTCTGTCTGGGTGATCCCTCGGTATTATAATGCATATCCATGCATATTTTTAATTTGAATATTGCACCTGATTTAGTTAGTTAAAATCAAATTTAAGATTGGTAATTTTGCGTTATACCTCTTGAATTGCTGGACGAGGCCTCCCCCATAGAATACAATGGGGGGATTTGCCAAAATCACCACTCTTGGAAGGCGGATTGGTGATCACAGTATTGGTGTTGTGTACCAACTCAGGTGGATGGTGCAGCCCATCCCCTGGTGTAATCACTTAGTCGGCTTTTACAACATCCACGGGAGGAGGCGTAGGGTCTATTCTTTGACTGGCCACACCTCAGCACAAATTATGAAAAGTAATTGAATTGCATAGAAATGCATGTTAATTTTTGATGTATTTCAATAAATAAATTAGATATTATGCCATTTTCAATTACTTCTAGAAATTAAGAAAATTCATAAAATTACCAAAACTCTCTTTTAGAATCGATACCTTATAACTAAGAGGGAAGGCAGTTTATTATGGAGATAGAATTAAAATACTAAGTAGGTACTTTACGGTATTAATACACAAACAGTTCATAAAATTTAATAACATTTAAGTTGCGCTGATTTTATCGTGTGGAAATTCCCTGAATATAACATTTGAAGGAAGCATTCTGAGAAAGAGCTCGATTATAGTGTACATTCTAAATGATATTTTTTTTGTTAATAATTATTAATTTGTTTCTTATCACTTTGATGAAAACTGATCACGAGAGGCACTGATAAATGGGAAATCCGTTTCCAATTTCGGTGATTCCAAGAATATTTGCGCAAGTACTTTTGTTTACATTTTGTTTGATTGAAGATTGAATGGGAATTTTAGTAGTTTTATTCGAAGAAAGATGTTATCAAAGTTTAGTTTTTAGAGTTCTGTACCCTTAGAGCATTGCAGGCCTCCGTAACGTGTTGCTCGATGTCTGTACCAATAAATAATTACATACTATTTAAGAATCAAACCAAGGGGTCCAAACATACCCCTATGCTCTTGGTTATCCGTGCGTCTGTCTGTATCTCTCTCACAAGCGGCCTAGCGTTCTAAGCCATTGAAGCAACATGCTTCATATTCAGTTGTTAATCATTTATTGTCAAAAAGATAATCAAAATCACATACATGAGAAACAAATAAAAAACAAAATAAATAAATAATGCTGCATAGTTCACACAACATTATCTAACCCCAAGTTTAGCAGAGCTTGTGTTATGGGTACTAGATAACTGATATACTTAATACAATACATTACATAGTTTTTTTTTATTATACATAGAAAATACCCAGAACACCCTGAACAAATATCTGCAGATCGCACAAATATTTGTTCAGAGGCGGCAATCGAACCCGCAACCTCCTGCATCGCAGGCGAAGCTTCGCCCGCTGCAAAAGAGGTCGTCAATTATACCTACATAGTTAAAATACTAAAGGTGGATAGGAACTCAATTAACGCATAACGCATTATTGGATAGTTGTAGATAGGTAATTACATAATTAGTAAACATTTGATATATGATGTAAAAGTTTCGTTTTGAATGCTTTAAATGTGTTTACATTTATATCCGAGGGTAATTTATTATAAGCTTTCGTAATCTAACGTTTTCAACTTACTGACCTAAACTTATATATCTTACTGGGTGTTATGTTATTTCCTTGAAATAGTTAGGTAGGTACTTTATGTTTTATCTCTTTCGATCGAATGTTTAACCACTTGTCAATGCTGTGCAACTATTCCAAGGATAATTCGACTTTTACCCACAGTAACACAAGCCTTCTGCCGTAGAATAAACACACTTATGCCTTTACTTACAAAGGCCGCGTGAGGTCCGATCTAACTGCCAACACAAACATGAGGCCAGTCTATACGAGCCCTGTGCAAAAAATATCCAACTTTCCTTCCGAATTCATAAACGATTTACTCATTGTTTGCCAAGCCACGTGGAAACGTGATCGCCAACAGAAGACAATTTATTTTTTATTTTTTATTTACTTTGATAGACCTTTGTTTGACCACGATCTCACCTGTTGGAAAGTAACGATGTGGCCGAAGATGGAGCACAAAGGCCTAGAAGGCACCTTTTCACTCTAGCCTTGAAGAGACCCAGATTATAGTTTTCAGGAAAGACAGACGACGGTAGTGTATTCCACTCTTTAGCAGTTCGCATTATTCTGTATTATTGTCGGAACTGAAACGTTTAGTACGAATAGAGGGTATACTAATAAGGTAAGGGTGGTACCGAGCCGTGCGCCTGCTCGTCCTATGATGAAAAGGAGATGGTGGGATCAGATCATGAAGTTCCTGGGAGCATTCCCCGAAATGTAACCTATAGAAGATCGAAAGGCACGCGACCTTACTGCGGTGCTCGAGACTCTGGATCTTAGTCTCCGCCATATGTTGCTCACCTATAAGTCTAAAAGCTCTGCGTTCGATCGAGTCCAAGACAGCAAGCTGGTGTTTGGCCGAGCCATCCCAAACGTGGCAGCAATACTCCATACCAGCCTGGACTTGTGCTTTGTACAGACTTAGAAGCTGTCCTGGTATGAAGTAACGCTTTACCTTAATCAGGATACCCAACTTCATGGAAGCAGTTTTTGCCGTAGACTCGATGTAGGAGCCAAAGTTGAGAGTAGGCGTGAGTGAAACGCCTAAGAGCTCGAGGTGATCTCCTATAGCTACAGGTACATCTCGGAAGACAGGAACTTGGAGAAACTGACTTTAAATGTACTTTCAAATGTAAATAAACATTCTTATAGTTCACTATTACACAATTAGACATTTGTATAGCATCCGACGTGCTATCGCGAAGACGGCAGAGAGCGAACTGATTTGAGGTTTCATAAATTTCGTACAAATCCATTAAACATTATTTAGATGAAATTGTTAGTTGTGTAAAATAGGAACAGCCCCCCTTCTAAGTCCGTAAATTGTGACGGGCAACTACAGAACTCTACAATGCGCGTGGCCCAACATGCACTTGGCCGCTTTTATTGTTTGGTGGTTTCGACTCTATGACACCTGGCGAACCAAATAGGTCTCAAATTGTTGGAAGAGGTCTTAAATTATACTGGCAAAAATTGTATGGGACTACAGATTTCAACGAAAAATACGCATTCTTGGAACCAGTCACTGTCTATACATTTGACCGCCATGATAAACGATTACGATGCACTCAAACGGCAAAAGATTTGCGATAATTTAATTATCTCAGCTCCAAAACCAAATGGTATAAATTTTGAAACTATCACGGTTATGTGCATACTTTTCACTAGAAACGGGATATATACCATGATTTTTGAGTTTTGATTGTTCCCGTTATTTTGGCACAGTTGCATGCGCCATGGTCACGGGATCCCGTTTCTAGTGATAAGTAAAACCGAATGGTATTTTCACGCCAATTTACAAAACTACAACTCTATCTTAACTTCTGTAAATGTCACCATTCAGAAATGTTATAACAATTAGTTTCATAAGGCTTCCTCTATGGAGCTCTGGAACTCGCTAACTCCCGTCAATGTCAACTTCCGGGAACAGAAAACCTTTCAAATATTTACGTACGCCATCAAACTTCTGACAGTTGTTAAGCTGTGTTCATCACACTTTGTTATATTGAAATTAATATTCCGTTTTGAATTTTGTAATTCTGTGATTCTCGCTAATTTGAAAACGGTTTTCAAATTAGCTGAAACGTTTGCATTTATAACTTTTTTTTAAATTTCTTTTATGTTTTTTTGTATCTTGTCCAATGCTGTAAACAACTATGTGGATAATGCAGTGCTACAATATTGTTATATTGGCGTTACTTAACTCTTTCATATCCTAAGATTTATATTGTAGCTGTTTATTGTCCTTGAATAAATAAAATTGCCCTTCGCGTTTTCAAAATTCTTTCAGGGCATATGGTCGAAGCGACGCGTGACCCGAGAGCTGGCCCTTATCTGGCTCAACGCATTAGTATTGCCATTCAGCGTGGCAATGCAGCCAGCATCTTAGGGACGCTTCCGTCTGGTAGTGATTTGGATCAGTTGAGCTACCTTTAGATCGCTAGCGGTCTTCAGGTAGCACAACGGTTTCATATGTATTTTGTACATACCTTGTATTATTCTTTCTGTAAATCATCATTATTAGGTTGACATCCACTGCCTCAGCTTCCCTACGACGAATAGTCGTGAGCCGCCTTCATCCACTGATTTATACATCTGTTTTTACTTTTAAACTACGTGAATGACGAAAGAAGCTGATGTCCCACCTGATGCTAAGTGGTAACCTCTGCCTTTAACAATGCATTAGGTACCTCATAGGTCACGCGTCCACCTAGAATGCACCCTATGTTGCATTGCACTGCGCCGGCCACCCGGAGACATAAAGATGAAAAGTCACATGTGCCTGTAATTTAATGTGTCTCATGTGACTGTTAGATCCATGACCAAATTGGTAAAGGCATTTCAAATGAAAAGTGAAGATGTAGCTATTACAATTGAATTTTTGGGTCACATCGTGTATTTTTAGTTTCCTCACGAGCCCACTGGTGGGGACAACTGGAAGATCACTTCATTCATAACGCAGTAAGTTGCGGGTTCGATTCCCACCTCGGAACAAATATTTCTGCGATCTGCAGATATTTGTTCAGGGTGATCTGGGTATTTTCTATGTATAATAAAAAATATCTATGTAATGTATTGTATTACGTATATCAGTTATCTAGTACCCATAACACAAGCTCTGCTTAGCTTGGGGCTAGATAATGTTGTGTGAACTGTGTACAGCATTTTTTATTTGTTTATTAAGCGTGGCTTACACTTTATAAAATTATACTTTACTATGTATAAAGAAAACGCCATGCTTCACCGACCCCTTTCTTCATAAATAATTTACACATAGTACAATGTACACGTGGAAACGTGATCGCCCACTTAGACAAAGAGTTAAGGGGTTTTGGGACTCGACTTTTGAAATGTAACTTTGAACCGTATTCACGTCAAACTTCTATGAACAATGGAGCTCTTATCGGAGTTGGCAGGCCACGAGTAATTTGTCTCGAGAATCAAGCGAGAAGGCCGCACTGCGAAAAAGAATTACAACATTTGGGTGTGTTTTTTTTGCATTTAAGATTTTTCATTCGAGATTTATCATTAATATAAAAGTATAAAAGTTTTTATTGACAAGATGGATAGATAGAAAACACTTTATTGCACAACACAGAAAATAAAATATTTAAAAATTAATATTAAACTAAACACGGTATTACAATGGGCGGTCTTATCGCTATAAGCGATCTCAGCCAGACAACCTTGGCAAATACCTTTAGAGAAATATATCACAAGATTGTTTTTACGACGATTGTACTTCACTAACAAAATGGTCAAGAGATCTATTAGTATTTTAAACGGCCTAAAAATTATCGCATCTATTAGTAACATCAAAGTGCACAGGATCATATCAGTGGGCTGCGAGTACCTAACACTTTATATAGACTGACCCCACGCGTTCGGTAATTTGTTGATTATTACACTTCAGATCCTGGGATACTGGGATCCTGGGATTAGATACTTACTAAAATGCTATTATTATTTTTCTTACATAAAATACACCGAGATATATCAAGCGACGCTCCTTCTCAGTGCAGACTTATATTTTACTAACGAGTCTTTTCTTTGGCTATTTAGGGAGAGCTTAAAATTAGAGAGCTAGCTATACAATTATATAAAGTTAGGCACAAGAAAGTATCTATTTCTGTTTTTTAGCAAGTTCAGGTTCCTGAAGTATTTATGTTATGCTTCAATATCTGTAGAAACTTTAGTACGTAAATACAATAATAGTATTTAGAGTTTTTTTTTATAAAAACTTTCGTAGGTATGAGGTTAAGTACATAACATTATTGATTTTCTAGTTAAGCTTAGGAATTTAAATGCCATTAGTATGATCAGTGTGCCCTCCGCGGCGTGTAGCGAGAATAAAATCTCATACTAAGGGCATCTCAATTGCTCGAAACCTCGAATCGTATACTCGATATGCCAACATACATACATAGACACACGCCTTTTTCCACGAAGGGGTAGGCAGAGCCTCAATGGGCCTCTTTTCACAGTGGGTTGCACCATCGTGGAATATAGACGTGACGAGTGGTGAGCTCATCGCCGCCATTGCTTCCCTCGACTGACTCGGCTAACGCTTTATTCCAGTAATAACACATTCCAATAATAAGCTAGCAGCCAGAACAAATCTTATCAACATGTCCGGGTAATCCCTTAGTCGGCTTTTACGACATCCACGGGAGGAGACGGAGGGGTCTATTCTTAGACCGGACACGCCACGTACGTATAACCCGAAAATCAATATAATTAGTAGTAAAGCTCTTTATGAATGAGTTCCTCCGGGGAAGTACTACCACAATACCTTTTTCTGCCACCAAGCATAATGCTCGCATTGCTATGTTCCGGTTGGAAGGGTGAAAAATGCCGGTAAAACTTAAAGCACATTGAGACTTCATCTCTGTCTCAGGAAGGCGGTTGCAGTTTAATGCCGCAAAAAAACTGTATTTTCAGCTTGAAGAAAGCAACACGTAGTAAAGATACCTATTTGTCTATCTATCATAAGTAACTTGTTTGGCATTACGTTCATAATCACACCTAGCGTGGGATCGGGATTATGTACGTGACTATTGAGTGTTATGTTATTCATTGATGTCTACCAAAAATCTATGTTGAAGACATGAATACGTCAGAAAATTATAAAGGTGATCAGTAGAAGAAACACGATCACCAACATAGCTCTCAGAATTATCAAGTTGAAGTGGCAATGGGCAAGCCATATAGCTCGCAGATCTGATAACCGTTGGGAAACTAGTAGGAAAGCTGATAGCCTCTCAATGGACTGATTCATGAACTGGTCAATACTGCATATTCGTCAAGCCTTCTAAAATGCAATGTATTACTGATTCGTCAAGTTCGTATATTACTGCACTCTGGTAAATACTGCATAACTGACGGTTGCAGGAAGTTTTATATAAAGTTTTGTATAAAACTTCCTGCAACCGTCGGTACTAAGTCGGTGGATGGAGGCATACTATGTTTATGATGATGATGATGACGTCAGAGTTATTCGCATTTCAATCACGTCATTGTCGTTACGAATTACGTATGCAGGGTAAGGATGAGTTACGAAATATTTTTCCTACGAAACCTTCGAAGCCTTCCAAGAACATGAAAACAGCCTCATTACGTTACGATGACGAAAACGTTGCGTTCCCAGAAAATAATACTTACGTCATTCAGCTAAGGCGGTATCGCCATCCTACATTCGTGTGTGACGTGCTATTTAGGAAATAATCAGATCATACATTGACTAAATGAAAGATGTTGAAGAGCGTTTATGTATTTTGCAGACAAATCGAAATCTGATCGTTTTTGTTGGATCCATTGCCAAGGTCCATGATGGTTCTATTGAGATCTGTTTTTAACCCCCTAGGCAAAAACGACGGGGTGTTATAAGTTTCACGTGTCTGCGTGCGTGTGTGTGTGTGTGTGTGTGTGTGTGTGTGTCTGTGTCTGTGGCATCGTAGCTCCCGAACGGATGAACCGATTTCGTTTTTTTTTGTTTAAAATGTGTATTTGTCGGGAGTGTTCTTAGCTATGTTTGATCAAAATCGGTTCAGCCGTTTCATTGCGTTGAGGGTTTTTTTTAATTTTTACAAAACGAATTACTTGTTATCTCTTTCAGTCAATCTTTAAGAGGAGTGTACCTCTTTCACGCGCACGAACAAAGTTTGCTTCTATTTCGACCTAATCAAACTGCGTGAAAATTTGTACATAATGATCAGTACGCATTTAGAAACGTGGTGCGTTAGTTTCTTATGAATTAGTTTTTTGATTTTTATTATTTGGTGATCATATCACATCACACTTATATTATAAATACGAGAGTTTGTGAGTGTGTGCGTGTGTTTGTTACTTCTTCACGCTGAAACGGCTCGACGGATTTGGATGAAATTTGGAATGGAGATAGCTTGACTCCAGGAATAACACATAAGCACATTTTTATCCCGATATTCCCACGGGATCGAGACCTATGCGGGTAACACCGCAGGGCGCTGCTAGTAATTTTATAAGAAACTAACGCACCACGAGTCTAGATAGCCTTTGTGACTGTGATGAGTACAAAATTTAATGGAGTTGATGTGATCATAGCATAAAATAGAAGCAAACTTCGTTCGCATGCAAAAGGATGTAAGCGCCCTACCGGTACACTCCTCTTAATTTCTTCGTGGCGTATCGTCAGCGATATCGTGTCGTATCGTTATCGTCCAATGTGAAAGCGCTCAATATTGAAGTCTCATCATTTTCGTATAAGCAGCAGCGAGCGTACGAAATATGTTTGTCACTTTCTACGTCAATTTCGATAGGTAAATGTACGGCTCCCCATCCCGTACAGTCGGTGTCACATTACAGGACAGCACGTACGTAACGAGACGTGTGACGCACTCGCCCCTGAATATTGAGCGTTTTACCCACCTTTACTATATAAAAAAGGCCAAGTGCGTGTCGGACGGGCGCATTATAGGGTTCCGTAATTGCCCGTCAGTTTTACACGGATTAGAAGCCTTAGGACTACATCTCAATATGACCAGATAGCAGGTACCTATGACCAGATTGCTTTAAGAATAAATCTCGATATGACTACATTGCGTGAGGGCACATTATAAATAATAGTACGTTAGTACTAAATAGCTGTCCATGAATTACAACCACATAAATATATCGCGATATTTCTGTGCATACGACCTATTATCAGATTAACTTAATATCGATAAGAAGTAACAACTAACAACTTCATCTAAGTAATTTTCAATGGAATTTGTACGAAAATTTCCTTTTTAATTCTCCAAGTAGCTGTGATAGTTTTATTTTTAACTTCATTGTATATGCTTTTATTATATCTGAGTCCATCGAGGGCCTTTCTCTTCAGCGTCATCAGATTGTAATTTATTAGTTTATGATGAATTACGACCAGGTACGTACTATTCTCCTACTGACGTTTCGTTGACCATTTAGAGGTCTTTCTTCATGAGCACCGACCGAGACCACGCTGGAAGGTCATGAGACCCCATTGTCCAGCCGGGCAGAGCGTGCTGAGCTACAAAGCCGAGCTACTGTCCGTCTCGACCTTCGAGCGTGGTCCCACGATATCGTGGAACATGGACATGACAAGTGGTGAACTTATCGCCGCCATTGCTTCCCACAACTGACTCAGCTAACGCTTTCTTCAAGTCTGGGTAATCCCTTAGCACAAATATCAACCCGGAAAGGGATCGTCACTGTATCAACTCGAGCCGTTCAGTATTCTTTGTATGAAACTTCCTACTGCAACACGTAATAATCGGAATCGTAACGTAATCGCCTCGCCTCGGGACAAGCTCACGAACCGCGGTGCGGTGCGTGCTCAACTTGCAGTTCCGGCGCTTACGGCTCGTCGTCCCCGCGCTTACGTCTCTCCGTATACCCAAGCTTACGACTCATCGTCCGCGCTTGCCAAATTGATTGAACTGGTACCGCCTAGCCGTCAACCAGCGATTGGCGAGCCGTAAGCTCGTCGACGGCCAGCCGTAGCCGAGTCGACATACTAGAGTTGCTGATCCGCTTTGGTTACGGTGCTTACGTTAGGTTGACGCCTGGTTGACGGCGAGGCGAAAGGCGATACGGTGTCGAACCCTTTCCTAGTTAATATATGTGCTACGTGCATATCTTGGGCGTTTACGACATCCACGGGAGGACTCAGAGGAGTATATTCTAAAGCCGGACACACAATAAACATACCACATTTTTTATAGGTACACTAGTGAATGCTGGCTAACAGATTACGTCAACATTTTTATTAGAAAACGTGACCAATTTGTTAGTAACCTCAGTCTTTCTTATGACCACCAAAGTTCAAACACTGCTCCTGAATTTTGATTAGCTCGTCATACAATCTCATTCATCATTGTTTGGATGACAGGCGTAGGTAATTAGCTTGTCCTTACCTTGTATGGCTGTTGGCTGTGACCCATTTAAAGTATGACGTCACAAATTTGCGCTGTGACATGGGTTTTCGTTTAACGGAGATTTGGAAATTAATTGAGATTCGAAGTAAATTAAGTTGTGGATTTCATTTTTCCATTGACGACCTATGGGGCGCGGCGGGCGAAGGTTCGCCTGCGGCGGAGGAGTTTGCGGGTTCGACTTCCGCCTCGGATCAAATATTTGTACTCTCTGCAGATATTTGTACAGGGTGTTCTGGGTATTTTCTATTTATAATAAAATATATCTATCTATGTAATGTATTGTATTAAGTATATCAGTTAGCTAGTACCTATAACACAAGTTTTGCTTAGCTTGGTGCTAGATAATGTTGTGTGAACTGTTCAGCATTATTTATGAATTAATCCGGGCCAAATCGACAAAGTATCTACTAGAAGAGCGCATGAGGTGTACAAAGTCCCAGCATGCAGAACTGCATTTGCGCATGGTTTTGCGTATTTTCTGGGACCTTTTTTATATAATCGGTTCAGTAAAATTCAATTAATAAAGGACGTAAGCAGGTATTTATGTGGTAAAACTATAGAAGGGCTATTACTACAATACGATTATGATACTACTGAAAAATTATTAGTTATTATTAAATAATGTAAAGTTGTAGGTCGTATTGATTAGTTTTGGATAAAAAAAAAAAAAAAAAAAAAAATTGTTATTGTTTGCTGTATAATTTCTTTTGGCGTCTATTTGTATTTTTGGTGTTTTGGATTTTGCATGTTAGTCTAACTATGTTAGGTTGGTTTTAGTAGTACGTTTATTTAAAACTTTATTGTATTTAATTACAATATAGTTAATATCTATTATTATTATCCTTCATTATGTATGTTTATTTTAATTATTTTCTTAATTTAATGCATTCATTAGCTCTAATTTAACTGCATGCATGGGGAGTTAAGAGCTACCTCGCCGTAACACAGTTTTAAACTAGCACGGGAGGTAGGTTCCTAAACCTCATAGTGCCTACCCTAATTATCACTAGTTGTTTTAACCTTAAGTACCTATATAAGCACTATGTAATGTATCCTTAAGTTATGAAATAAACACTATTCTATTCTATTCTATTCTATTCTATAATTAGTTACTTATTTTTCGGAATTTTGTACTGGTATCCTCATCGTGACTGTAAATATACGTCAAAAATCGGTCAAGAGGCTGTCAAGAAATAGATTAGAGATCAAAATGAGTTTTATACAAGTTTGTGCTCGCGAGGACTACTGTTCGCTGCACTAATAGATTCTAACTCTGTGCTTGTTGTTCCCAGGAAGAAGAAGTAAAAGAACTGCCAGTGGTCCCCAAATGCTGTCCAAGTGGTCAGAACCTCACCGTCACGTACGAAGATGGGGCCGCGAAGACCGTCTGCTCCCGGTCCTCCCTGACCTTCGCGCCGGTGTTCCACCAGGCCAACGAGACGCACATCTTCAGCTTCGACAGCAATGTCTACGAGACCATTGTCGGCAACCCCTGCATCTACGAAAGGTCTTTGTGAACATGTAACTAGGCATTGTTTAAAATGTTTCTTTAATTATTGGAAAATACTACTTTTTCTCTAGATTAAACCCATTTTGCATTGCATATTGCAGTTAAATACTTACTTGATTTTACTTTTTGAATTATATGGAGATCCTACATTGACAAATGGTTGCTTAAGCTTACGTATAGAACATTAAGAAACAAGTGGACGGGCCCTAACTCACCGAGATGCCATGGCGACGTTGCCGGCTACGTATCCTAACAATTCATTTTGCAATATATGGCAGTTAACTCACTTGGCAACAGTTTGGAAACTGTCACTTTCAATAAGAATTGTTTGGATACGTAGCCGGCGACGTCGCCATGGCATCTTGGTGAGTTAGGGCCCTTACAGTCCACTTGCTTTTTTTGTTGTTTTTGATTTTTATGGTTTGCAATATTTGTGAACCATGCAAACATTTGTTCCGTAGCAGGAAACGAACCCACGCCTTGCTTCTCAGCTGGCTGCTGTGTCACGAAGATCTTCAAGATAAATTCAATATTTCCTTCCATTGTTACAGATATAAATTAGAGCCGAACAGATACAGCGAAGACGAATTCTACTTACTAGTAAATGGGTCTTTATTCGTGCCGTATAGCAGACCATATTTGCTTGGCACAAAGAGTTTCTGTATGGAGACGTTTTGGAACGAAACGGCACCTGCGGGAGTGACGCTACCCATGGTCTGCTTCCAAACACCATTGGAGACGGTTAATACGTCTGCAACTCTTATTGTTTACGCTACAGGTTGGTACACTCTACGTGCAACATTTTAAGAAAAAGGCCTGGACCCTTTTTAATGAAAAGAGCTACAAATATACATTCAACGCAAGTAAATGCGGCGATTAAATCTGATCACTCGATAGTTCTTCTTATTTCACCATATTTTTTATCTCAATTAAATTAACTACGGTACGGTAAGTCTAGGGTCCCAGGTATCGTAGGTATATAAGGTAAGAGAACTAAAGAAAAATAAATAAAAACTATTAAGTAATTACAGGTAGTTTTAATGCTACCTGTAGGCAAACTTAGCTAATAATTTAAAAATACTATAAAACATTATTTACCTTGACAATATTGATTTATCACAGTGAGAATATAAATACTGTATTGCTTACCAATTTCCTAAATCCTTTCGGAATCATTCATTAACCTAACAGCCAAAAGTCACATACGTAGTCCTGATCTCACATTAGGATACCCTACGTCGTGTGTATCAGAAACTAACGAGTTACTGGTACCACAATACAGACCTGAAACAATTTTTGCAGACCATACAAACATTTGTCCCACAGCGCGAAACGAACCAGCGAACTCTCGTATCTCAGCCAGCTACTCGTCCGCCAGGGTTGATAAAAATCATGATTGTTTTGTTTCTATCAGTTTTTTTTTTTTTTTTTTAAATCAAAAAATCATGATGTTTTTGATTTTTTTAAATTCCTTACCGCAAATGGTGTGTTTAACTTTCTACTAAAACTACCATTTTTTATACTAGCAATACTCAAACAGCCGATCCATTCAAACAAGTTATGTTTGCCGACGAAATAATAACAAATGTAAAACCGTTGCAATGGTGGAAATCTCAGTTGGGTAGCTTGGATGAACATGGTCAACTTACGCCTATCTTCTATCAGCTGTTCACAGCTGTAGCTTATTCTGCATCAGTAGAAAGGATTTTTTCTACTTTTGGGCTGGTTCACTCAAAACTTCGAAACAGGTTAGGAAATGAAAAAGCGGCAAAATAAGTGTTTCTTTTTAAATACTTTAATGATAAATAATTGTATTAGTATTTAAGTAAATTAATCTGCACACTTTAGTTTTTTATTTTCTGGTCCCATTATCCCATAACATTGTAATTTTAGCTAAACTATTTTTGATTTAAATCATTGATTTTAATTAAAAAATCACTTGATTTAAATCATGATTTAAATCATTTATTTTTTTTATTTTTTTTATACTACTTGGATGACGGAACAAGCAAGAGGCCCACCTGATGTTAAGCGGTAACCTCTGCCTATGAACAGTGCATTACCTCAAAGGTCACGTCCACCTAGGACGCACCCTATGTGGCATTGCACTGCGCCCGCCACCCTGAGACATAAAGATGAAAAGTCTCATGTGCCTGTAATTTCACCGGCACCCTTACCCTTCAAACCGGAACACAGCAATGCACTACTGCTTTGCGGCAGAAATAGGTATGGTGGTAGTACTTCCCCGGATGAGTTCTTTCACAAAAAAGCTCTACTACTACTAAAAATTCAATCATTATAATCAAACATAATCATTTGATTTAAATCAATCAACCCTGTCGTCCGCTTTGGCAATTGGCACAAAGGTCGTCAATAATTTAGGAATCCGATAAGTAGCTGTAAACTCCTCTATTATATTTCACAGGGTTGCTGATATCAGTTCCATTCCTCCTGGCAACGGCATGCGTTTACCTTTTCATCACGGAGCTGAGAGACACGCATGGCAAGGCTCTGGCTTGCCATACCCTGTGCCTGGCTGTGGCCTTCTGCTGTCTGGCAGCCACGCAGCTGGCTGGGCATGCTTTTCCTGCTCTGGCTTGTACGATTATGGGTATGTATTTAGTGTATTTTAATCACGTTAAAACAAATACAAAAACTGTAGTGCTACTGACTGACTGAAAATCTACGCATAGCCTAAAGTCAAAAACATGAAATTGGGAGGTAATCTCGTTATGAAGTGTAGACGTGCGCTTTTTGTAGGATGTATCGTGAGCCTCGATACATCCTTAGAAGGTGCGCTTAGAAAGGATTATTCAAAATTCAACCCAAAAACAGGTGCAGCGAGGTTGGAAATTTGCATAGATAAAAATCGATGAGGATGAAGTTGTGTGCTCACTAATGATCCATTATTTGGTGACTCAAGGACAAAATCACCATAAGGAACTAGCATTAAAGCAGAAATTCAGAGGTTTTAGAACTAACAAGCAATGGCTGGTAGGCTCATTTTTAAGAAATGAACAATTGATCCTCATTTGATACTAAAGTTCTGTATGGGTTTCGTTACTAAGGTATAAGAAAAGATGCCCTTAATTTATAGTGAGAACATGGAGGAGACTACGAGCGCGCTGAATAGTTTCACCACACTCGTTCTTTCACCATTGGTCACACCATACCACCTGGTCTCAGACCAGAAAAGAACCGGTGATACGTAGTATTAGTAGCAACTGCTATTAACTAAAGACGTTATTAAACTTATAAAATGTCGTGGTATATGTCCAGCCTAAGAATATAACCCTACGTCTCCTCCCGTGGATGTCTTAAAAGATAACTAAGGGATTAAAGGGGATGGGCAGCAGTATCCACCTGAGTATTCAACTGCGATCTGCCAAGTATGGTGATTTTGGCAAATCCCCTCATTGTACTCATTATACTTCAATGAGGGAGGACTCGTCTGCTTGTGAACATCACTGATGATGATGATGATGATGATGATGATGATAGCAGAAATTTGCCACAAACACAAATTATTTCAGAAGAAAATACGTTCTAGAATGATTTGACGATTTGAGTAGTATTTTTTTGTGAAAGAATTCGTCCGAGGAAGTACTACCATACCTATTTCTGCCGCAAAGCAGAAGTGCTTGCATTGCTGTGTTCCGGATTGAAGGGAATTGCCTGTAATTTCTCCAGCAACTATAGTTGCCGGAGAAATTACAGGCACATGAGACTTTCATCTTTATATCTCAGGGTGGCGGGTGCGGTGCAGTGCTACACAGGGTGCGTCCTAGGTGGACATGACCTATGTGATAATGCACTGTTCATAGGCAGAGGGTACTGCTTAATATCAAGTGGGCCATCTGCTTGATCCGCCATTCCAAGTTGCATAAAATAAAAGATTTGAACTTGAATAAATCTATCATTATCAAAAGCCAGACATCCTGTATTAATTTTTGCTAACCCACATTTCCAGTGATATCCCATCTGTCATATTATTGTATCCCATTCAATCACGAGCAAATATCATGAAATGCTGACTCTCGGTTTTGTTTCAGCGTATCTCATCCAATTTTCGTTCGTATCGTGTTTTTTCTGGCTGAACGTGATGTGCTTCGATATATTCCTGAATGTGCGGTGAGTGTCTTTTGATTATATTTATATGCTACAATTTGTTATTAATCTTGTAGGGTACAAGTAAAGGTGCAATGTACGAACGCTAATGAAAAGTACTAAAGATAAAATTTGCTTACAAGAAGCCTAATTTTTTATGGTGAGTTTTTAACACGACCTCGGCCCCAATATCGCAAGTTTATCAAAACAAAACCACAACTTACTTACCAAAAAAAACACATTTTGTATCGCGCTAATCATTGGAACGTTAAAGTTTGTGCTTTGTTTTGTAAAATACCTACGTTGGTGTAACGATCGACCGAACCTTTCCTAATATAATATAGCCTGAGTTTGGGGTATTGTTTAGAATCGTGCAGCACGAATTAAGGGGGGGGGAGGGGGGAGAGGGGGTATGGGACGCCCCCCCCCTAGAGTGGGGATGAGCGGAACCTAATAGTTTCGGAGAAAAAAATAAAGAAGTTTTTAGGTTAAGTATGAATTTTTTTGTGAGGTTATGTATGAAGTTTTTTAATTGGAAGTGTCGGACTCCGGTATGGGCTCTCGCCAGTACTCTCGCGAGGTCGCCCCTGAGTGTCGCTTCACCCATTCGACCTTCGCTACGCTACGGAGGTCGCCAGCTCGCTTCGCTCGCCACCTCCCCCCTTCACTCCGCTCGGCCTCACGGGCTTGCTCCACTCAGGACCTCCCACGTGAGCTACTGGCTCCGCGTTTTTATATACACTCTAGGGGCGTGACGCACAAGACCACGTGGAGTCGGGGTGCTCCGTGTCGGTTCTGACACTTATTTTGAACCTAACCTACTCATGTCGGAATGCCCTGAGTCGATTCTGAGGCTCATTTTGAACCTAGCATCTGAATATAATTTATTTTGTCTAATTTGTCAACTACACCTACAGGTACTTATAGTTAGAAATAGAAAAAAAAATTTTTTTATAAGCATTTATTTAACTTTATACACAAATTTGATCGCCTTTATCATGCTTACAAATGGGTCATTTTTCTGTCTTTCTACATTTCTTCGCCACAAATATTCTACACATATGTCTGCAAAATTTAGCGGATTGTTGTTATTGTCTTTGTAAAAGAATCGCTTCACAATCCGCCACTGCGACTCGATGCGCTGGGTGTGCGTCCCATCGGGAGCAGTGAAGGGATTGTATGGGTCGCTATGATTCACCTTCTTGTGGATGAATCCATGCTGACCCAGACAATCGTAGGCCCTCCAAAAATCCGTGTGGATGGTGGTGCCAACCTCCACATGTTTCTTTATAAGTGGCAACACCTCTGCCGAACGAATGTAGTCTGGACAAACTTCCAATCGCAGGTCCTCACTGCCATCTTCGATGAGGCCGAGGACCCAGTGTCCTTCAATGCGTCTCCCTTTATTTTACTTTCTTTTGCCAAATTTGCTCTCGTCAATTTGAACTATCTTGCCTGGGCGACCAATTTTGCCTTTATTTTCTTGATGATCTAACTGGTACAGCACCACCACTTCTCGGAAATAACTGTCCCAGTCGGCAATGGTGGCATGGGATAAACATTGGTCGTCTACTCTTGTGAAGTCTTCTTAAATTACAGTTGTATATGCCCACTTATGTGCAAAACAATACGAGTATATTAAATAATATATAGTGGGCAAAGATATTTTAGCATTCTCGAACCAGGTCTCTTTTGAGCGTGCAGTACGGGACCTATTTCTACAATTGCCCTGTGGCACACAAAAGCGCCAACAGTTTTGTTGGTGGAGTAGTCTACCTTCATAGGTGTACGGTGGGCTCGGCTTAATTTTGTTGAAGGTATAAGGCCTTGCCCTTTAGCAAATGCCACGCCTTGCTCCCGTGTTCCCAATTTTTGAACGACTTTCATTAAATTCCACATCTTGGTCACTTCACACGAGTATAAACTCCTACGAACGTACGGACCTTCATCGTTATCGTCTTCAGTGTCATCACGAGGTCGCCGCAAATCACCACTTGATGAAGACGGTTGGGGTTCATCCTGGGGCCACTGTAAGTCAAAACTTGATGAGGATGGTGCTTGATCTTTCATGTTGCTCAAAGTCCAAATCCGCGCAGTGGATAATCGTAAATGCAAGCAGAGGGTCCAAATTCGCGCAGTTGTCAGTCGTAAATGTAAGCAGAAGTCCAAAAAATAGCCAGAGTCGTCGGAATTTTAAACACTTTACGCACAGAGAACATTCGAGTTACCAGTAAAGGAACTGAATGACGGACGAGCGAGCGAGCGTCGCGTCGGCCATTCACGAAACGAGCCTGACTGCCTGCACTATGTTTGTCTCGTTCTTGCATATATGAGCCAGAAAGAGACAAACCGTTATGAGCCTACGAAACATTTTTGGGCCTGAATACACATCTTTTTAGCCACTATTTGCGTTCCATAATAATACAATTTTCAAATATTAAATTTCAATTATCTCAAGAAATATCAATTTCCGCATAAAAAGCAAAATATAATTTGAAGAACATATTCCCCGCTACATGTTCCGCCCATCATTTTATCGAAATTCGTGCGGCACGATTCTAAACCCAACCCAAATAAATGCTTTGAAGATTATAATTCGAATTTTACATTATGAGAGCAGATAAAATAATTAGAATTGGGCTTCTCGTGTTAGTCACGTGGTTGTCTCGAAGTAGCAGTATCTTGTTTTTAACAGTCTTTAAAAAAAGAGGAGGTTCGCAAGTCGTGTGTATTTTATTGGATCATGCTTGTACCTGTCATCATGCTGTCTTCTTCGCATAGACCCTTGTCTCAACAAGTATCTGTTTTTCCCTCCAGGCGATATATAAACTCATCAGTAACAAGACGGAGTATGAGAAGACGGTTCGCGTGGTACTGCGCCTACGCAGTGCTCCTGCCAGTGCTACTCCTCGTGATCACCGTCACTATGGACCTGTCTCCGGCGGTGCCCAGCACCTATCTCAAACCCAACTTCGGGGTTGTCGGCTGCTGGTTCAAAAGTAAGAAGTGACATTTCGACGTAGTACATACGAAGGACAGTAGTAAACGTAGCGTGGGGCGCCCTCTGGGTAGGTGGAGTGATGGCCTACGAAAGACGGCGGGCAGAAAGTTGATGAGAAGAGCCGAACACCGGGCTCAGTAGCGCGTATTGGGAGAGGCCTATGTCCAGCACTGGACTAGTGTGGGCTGATGATGATGTACATAACATAACACCCCAGTCACATACATAGTCCTGATCCCACACTAGGATCCCTGTGCCGTGGGTATCAGGAACTACGAGTACCGTGGTACCATAACACCCAGACCCGGAACAAATATTTGCAGATCATACAAACATTTGTCCCGAAAGGGGAATCGAACCCGCTACCTTTCGCATTTCAGTCGAATATTCGCCCGACGCGCTACAGAGGTCGTCAGAACGATTTGGATACGCTCTTTCCTTAGACACAAGAAAGGTGTTATTACAAACAAGCAAACTCTGTCACTATTTATCTCATTTCATCTGTCCTGGTGTATGTATGTATGTAAGTATTTTGTCATGTTTTTCAAAGAATATTGATGAAACTTGATATACGGGCTACATAATTTCATAGTTTTTTTGTGGTCGGCGATTTTCGGTTGGAAGGGGTATTTATACAAAAAGGGAGGAAGTTTGCTGCGGTGGCATTTACCGGCCGATTTTGATAATATTGGCAGAAACATTCGGTACTCAATTCTACAGTATTACATTAAAATAATTCGGTATTAAACAAGAATTTCGAATATGAGCAAAATAAATAAAATTCTAAAACTGTGATCCCTTGTCCACAGCCGACCAAGCAGCGTTGCCCTATTTCTACGGGCCAGTAGCAGTAATTCTTCTTAGTAACTTAGTCATATTCTTCCTCACCTCACGCGCCTTCGCCCAACACTACGATAAGCTGAAGGACGTCACACGTGAGTCATATTGTTGCACCATTGCATTATTGTTACCTTTTGTTATAACTATCGAATAGTTTTGATAAGACGCAACTGTGTTTCGCGAATGATGCATGTCATGGATGAATTCCAGTATGATATCATTGTAGTTTTTTGCATTGTATTGCATGCCATAATTGTTACGGCATCCAAATTTTCACGACAGATTCTTGTTTGCTTTCAATTATCATGCGCAACGCAGTTTGTTTTGTAATTCGCAGAATCCGATTGTTTGTGATATATGCTGCATAAAGAACTAAAATGTTTTTTTTTTCAATGTTAGCTTTAGACATGACGCATTCAGACTTCAGCACGTCTGATGATTGGCTCCGACTGGGCACGGTGCTGGGACAGCCTATCACAGCGCCTGAGCGGTCCACGTCACCGAGGGGGACATCTATAAACTGCACGCAGAGGCTAAAGAAGTACAAGAAAATGTAAGATCCTTAAAATTAAGAAAATGTTACAGAAATCCTGTCTTCTTGTCTTCACTCTGCTGTTTTTTTTAACATATTTTTTTATATTTTTTACTCCAATGTAGCAAACTAGCATACGGCCCACCTGTTGGTAAGCGGTTACCGTATGGACGCCTGCAATACCAGAGGCATCACACGCGCGTTGCCAACCCTTTAAAAATTTCCAAACACCCCTTTTGAAGAACCCCATACTGTAGCCACCTGGGAAAACCTCAGCAAGGAGATCATTCCACAACATGAGTGTTCGCGGGAGGAAGTTCCTCCGAAACCACACAGTCCGTTTGTGTCTGCACACATTATTTGTGTTTATGTACATTGCATAGGATCACGGTTGGAACTAACTCTATATTGAGTATATTTTCATACCATTTACAGATTCTAAAACGGGGTAGTCATAGATAACTCTAGAATGTTTATTTAGTAGGTACAAGCCCACTTTAGACTTCTTTAGATGATAGCTTGCAATCCGATGGGCCGAATCTTTGCAACCTGTCCGTAAACGGACGAACGCTATTTGGAATACTAACCTTAAACCCACCGATCTAGCCATAACCATTCCAAAGAAACCAGCAGACAGGTATCAGCTCTTACTATTTCTGTTAACAAACCGGGAATTATGTCTACACGCATGATAAATAAAAGCTACTAAAGAACGTTTAAACAACAATGGTTCCCCTTTCTTCATTACTCAGAACACAAGCTTGATTTACTGAAACTAAAAAACTAATTTCTCCTTAGATTCCGTACCAGCTGTATGCTCTCGTTCATCATGGGTCTGTCCTGGGTGCTGGAGGTGGTGTCCTGGGCGGCCGGCTCCGGCTCCAGCGCAGTGTCCGTGTGGTCGGTGTTCGACCTTATCAACGCTCTGCAGGGTGTCGTCATCTTCGCGATATTTGTGCTTCAACAACCAGTCAGGACGTTTGTCAAGGTAACTAATTTGATTGTATATATGTATATTTTTTTGTATACTTCTTGGAATAACGGATCAAACAGATAGCCCACCTGATATTAAGCGGAACCCTCTGCCTGTGAACTGTGTATTATAACATAGTTCACGTCCACCTAGGACGCACTCTTTATATCATTGCACTGCGCCCGCCACCCAGAGACAAAGATGAAAAGTCTCATATGCCTGTAATTTCACCGGCAACCATATCCTTCAAACCGGAACACAGCAATGCGAGCACTGCTGCTTTGCGGCAGAAGTAGGTATGGTGGTCCGGGGTAGGTAGTACGGGAATCTAACTGCGACGTATACATAAATTGGTTTGATTCTTGTTTCAAACCCATTAAAGTATTTATAAGATGATCAAGGCATTTCTGGAGTAACTGTACCTCGAACTTGACAGAAGAAGAACACAAAACACCCTCGAACATCCCCTTTAATTGCCCTAACTAAGTGATCGATCTCCTAAACGATGTCCTAAGTCCATGCAGTTCGACAACCTTAATTAATCGAGAAAGTTTGATCTAAAACTTTTTTTACTTTTGGAACAGAACTCAAAACTCTTCAGAAACTGCGGGAGGAAAAGGGACGGATCCGAAGTATCTGTAGTGAGTGAAAGAAATAGCATTATCGGACCCGGCAGAAGGGACTATGTTTAGTGTTGTTATTTAGGCTATATGCACATCAAGCGGACAAACAAAATATCCACTCAGAGGAATCAAGGCTATCTTAGCTGTATGATGACTGTTTTAAACTCTGAAAGCGGAAAGTTGTCAAAAAGTTAACAAAACCAGTTCTTTATTTTGTCCGCTTGGAGTGCATGTGGCGATAAATTAAAAATAAAACATAATGGCTGAGACTGATAATGGTAACAGTATTAACTACTCTGGAGGTCAGAATGTGAAATGGTTTGTTATTAGAGGACATTAAAAATAAATTAACGACATTGGGCGACCATTGAAAGTTAATGGGTATTTTATATTCATTAGTTTCTAATTTGTATCCATTTCTAACGATACTTTATCTCTGTCACATTCCTTTGAGATCTTTTTTCCAAGGGATGACGTTTACGATAGTATCTTTCGACGTAAATATGTATAGGTATAGATAAGTTCTTATTTTACAAGCTTTCTTTTAACTTGCAAGGAATGTATGTGTGTCCGGGTGGAATCTTGCAACTGAATTTTAAAGCAGTTATCCTCAACAGATTAAGATGTTCTTTTGAATACCTGTCAAGTTCGATGACAATGCAATATTATGGTGACAGCGAGCTGATCTGATGATGGAGACGGAAGGTGGACAACGGAACTGCTCGAGGGATAATAGCAGGCTGGCCATGTTTATGCTCATTTTGATCAGCACACGGTTACGATCACTAGTTTTATAAAAGCTTGTATTGGAAAAAATATTATTCACAAATAACTTATTTAATTTCACCTTAGCATGATAATTTTACCATGATTTTTACCATTTAACAACTTCTCAGTAACCGATTTATAAGATAAGTTTACAACCAAATCTTTTACATACTGTCTTCCAGATGTATCAAGCGAACATCTAAGAATATTAACTTCTTTCATGATTTTATTCCTGTGATAGCGCCTTAAAGTTATTTTATAATTTTTAGCAAACTGTTTACATTAATTAACATTTAACAAGCGTAAGTTACCGTTTATTTTTGTGAGGGGAATGTACAACGTTAAGCCTGTTATTATCAACCGGTATCATGTTTCAGTAAATTAAACTGAATATAATATGAACGTATACCTGGCTTCAAGACCGTTGAAGGCGATGCACAGTAAATGGCGCTAGTACCTAGGTACTTTACTGGCATTAAGTACTAACGTTTTGTGAATAAATTTTACTATGAATATAGGAAATGTTGTGCTGGTCTTATGACAAGTAGGGTCTCGTACTGTAAATGTACTGTGCAACGTTTGCAATGGGCTTTAGACTTTTCTTTTTCAGCTTGTTATAAGATTGTTAATAGTTAGTGTAAGTAAATATATTTTTATAAATGCGCATGACCAATAAAATAATGATTTTATGTAAGCGTTACATTAGCTGTCTCCGTTAGTAACCATTCATATTAATCTGTAGTGCCATATTGATTTTTGGATGAACCATCTTCTGGAATTTCCTTTTTAACATCATAGTTTTTTTTAAGTTACCTTGAAGACATATGATTCTTTCATTCCATCGTGTTTTATTTATACATTTTGTTGTATTTATTATTCTGGCAACGTTTTCGATTGGTTTCACACAACTACGTCAATATGTTTTAATCTAAAAACATATTTGCTGTCTTCATTGAATTAAACCTTGAGAACAATTTAAAGATATTTTCGCTCTTTCAGTGGAGTCCAGAGCTTGGTACGTCCAAGTTGTTTATGGTTTATGGTGTATAGAACAAAATTATGGTGCATTTCATTTCCTTTAAGAGAACTAGTCATAATTTGTAATTAATAAATGTTATAATAGCGTTATTTATTTTCGTATACCTAATTATAAAAACTTAAGAAATTAATAATTTAGAAATTAGTCCTAAATAATACCGGCCAGTATCATCAAGTACGTTGATAAAAAGCAAATATATAAGGCCAATGGTCGCGCTGTCTGTCTCTAATATTTTCACATTGTGGTGACATTAATTAGCGACAGACGTGTATGATTTCAAAAATTGGTTTGTCCTCTATTTCTTATTGTTACTTTGTTATATATTTTCTGTATCTACTGGTCCTGCTTTAGCACAAAAACATTCTACGAGTATGTAAGAATATTTTTCAGAAGTTTATTTAGAGTTAAAGCTATGTTTATACCTAACATATTTTGCTGCATTTATTCATAAACCAAATAATCTTTCAATACCAATCATCAGTTTGAATAAATAATACTCGCACTGTCAGTATGTTTATTGAAACAGAATTAATTGTCCTGGCTATAAATTGAAATTTTCTGGACAAGACTGCTATGAATAATGAAAAGAATACGTAATTTAGTAAATAACATGTGTGCGATAACGTAAAATAGCTTTACCTGATACATTTTGCGTGACTACTCTCGTTTTACTCGATATGAAATGATAAAATAGTTGGTAACATCGATCAGAAATAAATTGTGATTGAAACGAGTGAAGGTGTGATAGGAGTGATAGGTATCACTTTACTCTTTGTAAATCATTTGATTGAAAGCTCGAGATAATAATGTATTTTAAGTTTAAAATTGTTTTGATAGGCAGAATCAAAATTAGACCCACGACAATAATAATTAGACTTAAAAATTAAAGTTACTAATTTTTGATTTTAAAACAGTATGGCCTACATGAGGCATCGAACTTAAATTTTTGTGACTTCAAATTGTACAACGTGTATTTATATTAACTATAAGTAATAATGTCGAATCTTTGAATAAGATTAATGCTATGTACTAATATAAAGTAAGTTTGTATAGTGTATCTTATGTAAGATAGTGTGTATGCGTGTGTAACTAATGTAATATAATTATTGTTGAATGTTGAAGCGGAGTTTTTAAGTAAAAAGACAATTTTCAAAGTGTACATTTGTCTATTTTGCAAAACATGACGTTAAATAAACAAGCTTTATATAAACCAACTATTTTTATTTATCTGAGTACCTACTTGAATCTAACCTGCATTGGTTTTTAAATTTGAAAGACTGGCTAGCTTATTACGTATCTTGCAATAGCAATGCGATAGCAAGAATTGCGCGAGAATTGCGCGATCATCGCATCCAAATCGCAAATTCGTATTACGATCGCTGATACGTAATACGAATTTGCAATTTGGATGCGATAATCGCGCAATTCTCACTATCGCTTTGCTATTGCAAGATACGTAATAAGCTAGCGGATTACAACGACAATAGTTTTTCAGATGTACAACTCCCTTTACAATACACTTACATAATTATTCATCATCAGCCTAAAGACCACGGCTGGACATAGGCCTCCCCCATAGAATGCCATCGACGAACGGTCTTGTGCCGCCTCCATCCGCCTTCCTGCGATCTCTACAATGTCTTTGGTCCATCGAAAGGAGGGCATTCCTCTTTTGCGTCGTCCATTTTGTGGTCGCTCCTCGAGAACTTTTCTTCCCAGCATTTATTATTTTACACGGAATTTATAAATATATCAGAAAAAACAGTGTTATTAGCAAAGGTTCAAAAAAAAAACTACAATAGGCATAATTTTGGTAACACATTTTTGTTCATTTTGTACGCGAGTACGCGCCTCATACATTCTGAAAAATAGTTTTCACTGATAAATTTCGGCAAATTCACGTCAATACCTATTTGATTGAAATGCTATTTTAGACAAATACCAATCGCGATAGCTTTTTGGTTATTGACAAACAATAAATTCTGACTACTAAATGCTCTTATAATATTTTTCTTGTATACCTATTTCAAAGTTCTGTGTACTTATCAAGGGTATGTACACGGAAGCTTTGTCATCTAGTTAAAAAGTTAATTGCAGAAATGCAATGTGTTCAACTGAACAGCATTGATTTAAGAACATACCGAAATTAACTAAATGGAACTAATTAAGAGAAACTTCGAAAGTAAACCACACCGAGAGCGTTGCTTTAGGGAGGGAGGGCAACGTTGCTAGAGAGGGGACAGCTGGGAGGGAAGGCATCCGAATCCGACGGTAATCTAGCGGAATTCCAACCCACTGCGCCGATCTATCGATGCTCGATGGAGATTCCGTTCCGCATTTCCAAGAGTTATTTTCGCTATCCAAGTATTATGATTATTGTAATGGACCTGGTTGAAATATTATGGCGATTGCAATCAAGGGAGAAGAAATAAGAACACGGCTATGCGGCTATAACGATGAGGTGGTGGTAAGCATTCTATAAATTAAAGATATTATTATTGATAATTCGTCTAAATGTATAGCTTGACATGCATCTATTTGATCTTGGCATTTAGCAGTAACGACAATTTTAGGTTACAGGAGTTGGTGGAAGCTAGCGCCCCAGAACCGTTCATATATGGCATGCTATATGGGATTCCTAAGTCCATCCGTGCACGTCTACTGGCTAATGATGATGATAAATAGTAAGAAGTGGAAGTGGCTTACTCCTTGAGACCTTACTTTCTTTTAGAGGCCTTTGACACATGGCTTAAAACTTAGTAAATAACATGTCAATAAATATAAATAAAATATTAATGAGATACTGAAAACAAACATACTCGTATCTGAGAAAAAAATAGGACAGAAAATGGTAATAAATCAGTAGCTTTGAGAGTTCTTCTTATTTCTCCGCAACTTTCAAACATATAATTAGGTTTGAATTCAGATCATACACACTCCACTCAAGGGTGGCCGTGATCAATCTCGCATATAGTAATTGAACGTAATATAAACGATCAAAGGTCATTTTAAATCGAATGTTAGTCTAGTTGTATCTATATGAATCTAGGGAAAATATAGAAATTGATATAATATATCAGTTTTCAATTTTTGAATATGGTTTGTTCGTTTCTTTGTGTTTTGCCCGGGGGTTTTGGCGGGGGTTTTGTGCGTAGTCTTTATCATCATGAAAAAGATAAATTAAACCGCGCGTCCGTTATGGAGGCGGCACTTACGTAAATTACTAGTAAGACCGACGCATGAGCGACAGATACAACCGCATATAATTGACATACAATTTGAGTTCCTGGTGAACATGGTTGGAACTTGGAAGTTCATGGACGATTTTTCCCAGTTTTTCGGGCCAATCTTACATAATAGCATGTCCCCGTTTGGAATTATAAATCTTAACAAAGGGCGCCCAACCGTTTGGCGTTTGCAACTTCTCCTATAGGAGTTTTCTAGTATCATGACACTAATTTATTTGAAAAACCGTCTAACAACACAAAACAAATATTATAAAAACAATAAAGCATAAAATATATATTAAAGTAGGAAACCACCGACCACGAGCAAGGCCTAAGCAGTCGGAGGCCTAGAGATATAAACCTCCTAACAACGCGTGCCGAATCCAGGAGTACCGCCTTTTGAATCTGACCCTTGATCCAACCATTTAGTGAGAGCCTCTTAAGGTATTGGTCGAGGCTCTTCGCTATTATTCCATTCACTGAAACGACTATCGGGTCGATACTCGGTGAAACCACAATCCCACATGGCCGTGATCTCGTGGGCTAAGTCAAGATACGGTGTAACTATTCTAAGTATGTATTATTAGTATTAATAGCACCGAATTGATTGACCGTATTTATTAGTAGCACGGCTAGGTAATAACATATTTTGATAAGGTTTCGTAACAGATCATAGTCTATCCGAAATATATAATCCGCAACGAGCAGATAGAGAAGTGAGAACTAAAGTCAAAGATAGCCCACCGGGTAAGTTGATTAAATAATGCCGAAGAACCGACAACCAATATGGTAAACGAGTTTTTGAGTGGAGCCCGCGTCTAGGCAAAATTAGTGATGGGGCGAAGCTAGATGGAGCGATGACTTACTAAAGGTGGAATTGCGTTATTAAATGTTTGAGTGTAGCGGAGTAAAGTTCAATAAGTTTGTCTTTCATATATTTCGTTTTCTGTCAGATATTCGAAGTGGCATAATTCCTTCAGTGGACTAATGTTAATGTTGATTCCTGATCGAAAACTTGTTTTTGATTTTCTTATTTTATCTTTAGTTCACTTGTTTACATCCGATTAAGCTGACATTTGGCATATCTGTCTCCTAATGGTATTATAATTAGCTTAAGATGTTATGTTCCATTTAAAACCTGATACTTTGTTTTGGATGTAATAAATATTTTTTAATTTTTTAATTTTTCCTATGTCAATGCAGTTTTATGGGACTGCTAGCTAATCTCATGATGGAGACGTAAGGGGATATCGAAACTCCTCGATGATTAGTGGCCTGGCAGTGTTTGGGATAATTTTTATCACGGTCCCGATCACTAATTTCATAAAAACTTGTTCATATTTCATCGATTTTTATATTTGGGAACCCTACTTTATATCGCAGCGAAAAGACCATCTCAACTTCGAATGAAACACTTGAATGTCTGAATATAGCTGCACTGGTAATATTACATGAATTCGTCTCTCAGTTTCACAGTGAGAGGTATCATATCATTCGCTCAAAGGCCCGTGGCAACGTCGCTAGTTTATTGCCACTAGAATTTCTGAAACACATGTATGTTGGCAACTGCTGTACTGAAAGTCCTTACATGAGCTGTATATTATATTGATCATGTAAGTATATAATATCTATATGAATAATGAGTATATTTATGTAGACTACGACCCAAGGCCATAAGGACTCTCTTCTTTTCTTATAAAAATGGCTTCAGAGAAGTGCTCCAAACAATTTCGCCAATTTCAAGTGATATAATATCTACGCATTGGTCATGATGACAGTTCATAGATGAAAACACCTGTCAAAAAGAATTGATTACGATTGACAGCCGTTAAGCCGCTCTTTTATGTGTTTGTTAAGCCGCGTACGGACTAGGCGTGATAATGTACGCGTAGTCGGTTACGCGTACCCTGAAACGCCATGTCCATACCTGCAGCTACGCGTACCCTCTTGGGGAACGCGTGCCGCGCGAGATGACTCGCGCGCGAGCCATCGTCTGACGGTTTTTGGTCGCGCGTCAAAGGGGATGCGCACGCCCGGGTACGCTACAGGTATTTGGACGGCAAAATGGATAGACACGCGTATCGGAGTCATGGCAGATGACTGGCGGGGTACGCGTAGCGCTATGGATCGATTGACCTCGCGTACAGGCTCGCGGCGGTCCGTACAGGAGCTGTACGCGTATATAATGTACGCGTGGACAGCGATTTTTGACTACGCGTACATTTGGAACGCGCAGTCCGTACGCAGCTTAAGGTGATACCATTTTGCCCGAGATACTGCAGCGCATCGAGCATGTTTTCTGAGGCGGGGGTTCCCGACTTCTTTGCAATAATAAGGTCACGTATAGCTTCATTTTGGGGTCGGATGCGTCGATCCAATAATAACATTCTGAGGGCTGTCTCTGATGATTTGGCTAATCCCATATATAAACACTGGATTTCCGTCCACATGGACGGAAACAAGAAATGACGAGTCACAGTAGGTACTATACAATACCTATAGTCTTGTGACACATAATTATTAGTTTTATAATTGTATTTTTTTTTTTTTTAATTTTGTATCTTCTATGTGATATGGGTTTTTTGTGCCTGAAATAAATGGATTTTATTATTTATTTATTTATTTGAAGGTAGCATTTAGTATTATACTGTTATGTGGGTATTTAAATAAATTTGAAGTATAAAAGGATTGATTTAAATGAATTCAGTATAACAGGGTAATTACGGCAAAGTGCTGAACAAATCAAAGTTGGAACAAATAGAAACTCTGAACTGCTATTACGAAAATAATCACTATAATTACGACTTTCAATCGCCGCATTCTGTTTCCATGTCACGACAAGTTTACGTGTGTTCTTGAGCTATTTTAGAATTATATTGAAAAACATTAAAACCTGGGAAAGGAAGGCTGTATTGTATGTTTAAGACATTTATGCAGTTAAATGAAGTATACCCAGCTGTTTTGAAAGTAATAACTAGGTAATGCCACAGAAAAAATATTAGTACAAGTAAAGATAACTAAGCTAAGATAACGAATTGAATAATAAATATAAATAAAAAAAAAACATACGTGAAGGTGTGGTTCCAAGTTTTTTGGGTAATTTTTTTATTTATTTTTAGTAAGTAATTTGCCTAATTATTGCCAATTACAACATACCTATATTACACTAGATTAACGCAAGACGTTGCGTGTGACTTTGCGTGTCTGAAGTTTGAGCAATGCTCCAACTAGCAAACCTCAAATCAGTTCGCTCTCAGCCGTCTTCTCGATAGCACGTTGGATGTTAATAGGAAAATCCCCAATTGCGCCATAATGAATTGAACAGCAGGTGGGTCTTTTTTCCTACTAGTTCCATCATTTTTAAGTACTTTAAGTTATTTTTTCCCTCTAGTTCCATAATAGAACTAGGCAATGGAACTACTGGGACCAATCGTGTACTATGGCCAATGAAACTCACTACTTACAAACATTGTATATCTAATATTTTGGGAAGCGAAACCACAAGCTTTCGATCGTCGTTCGTATCGTATAATCCTCGGTCTCGCCACAAAACTATCCTTTCACAGAAACCTAGTTCGGACTGAAAACGAAAAGGGGTCACCAGTTTATGCTATCAACTAGTCTATTGTTCCCGTATTGCTGCGTCCGTACGTCACGTAGCGGCACGAATTGATGCGGACGGGGGATGTTAGCGGATACAGAGATAAGGCACGACCGACTACTAGCGAATGGATGTAGAGCTTAGGTTCATGGCAATCATTAGGAAAATAATATTAGTTATGTTTAACCGGTCGAGTTTCGCGATTTCGCTTGTATACTATCCCTTGAGTCGCGGGCAGATCACGGCAAAAATGATGTATGGGCGACTCATCACTAAATCGTTAATTGTGGCCTAATGAATGGACGGATAATAAAACTAATACCACTACAAGAATCCTCTTGAAATTTCTTATTGGTTTATTTATAAGCAACTATTTTATAAAAACTTACCGTTTTGTTGAAAAAATATTAAAATAAACATTTCCTCACTGTGGCTAAATTGTCAGCTACAACTGACCACTAACTTTAAGATCACAATAAACATCTTCACAAAGCACTTTCTAGTAGTTTATTAGCAGTAACACATGGTCTATATCCTAAAATACATTATTATTGCAGTGATTTACACTCAAATAACCAGAAAACACAATTTTCTTTATTTTATAAAAACTGATGACCGCAACAACAAAATGGCGGCCGATGTCGATCGAATTTTATTTGTTTACTAACTTAACTTTAATCGTAAAAAGTGGTTATTGCCTCTTTGTCAGTCTACCATCACGCCTCTATGGAATAGTGTTGCAATATCTAGCACGGGTTCCTAAATAATGATTGATAGACAATACATAATAAACCCTCTATGGACTGTGTCGGCCGACACATGTAGGATTCCAAGGTATGCTGAAAATAGTGTGTCGACCGACACATGTGCACACCAAACGGTTAAGTCGCTGAAAACAGCAAAATTCCATCACTATCTACTCATTAGGTTCAGGTATATAATAGTGACAGAATAGAGCCCGCACAACGAAAAGTGAACACCCTTTCTTGCACACCAAACAGAAAAATGCAAACATAAAGGAACAAAAAACAGTAAAATTAACATAAAATGGGCGACCTTATCGCTAAAAGCGGTAATAATATGCTTTGTTACACTTATTAATTTTATCAACATGTGATATTTACGTTTAAGCGTATTTTAAAGGTTAGTTCATGATTGTTTATGTTGAAAATTTATCGAAATCGTTTTTTGGGCTCTTTATTCCCTTGAAAATATGATGGAGATTAACATTTGTTTTTATTTGCTCTTATAAACTGTTCGGATTTTTCTATAAGTAGGTACTTTTAGGAGAAGCTATTTTACTCTTGTCAGCACACTAACACCACAGTGTATAAATATTATAGACTGTGCAAATACGGTAATGTAAAGACTACGTTCCGTAGCGAAACGGGTCGATGCGAATGAGATGAGATAAGCACGACCATGTTGGCTGTCGATTGTCATGTCAATCTATATGGAATATTATATTAGTTACGACACACATGGAGTAAGCAAGGGTTTTTTATACTACTTGGAATGACTGATCAAGCAGTTGGCCCACCCGATGTTAAGTGGTACCCTCTAGCTATGAACAGTGCATTATCACATAGGTTACGTCCACCTAGGACGCACCCTATTTGGCATTGCATTGCGCCCGCCACTCTGAGACATAAAGATGAAAAGTCTCATGTGCCTGTAATTTAACCGGCACCCTACCCTTCAAACCGGAACACAGCAATGCGAGCACTACTGCTTTGAGGCAGAAATAGTTATTGTGGTAGTACTTCCCCGGACGAACTCTTCCACAAAAAAGCTCTACTACTTCTTATCTCAAGCTCACCACTAAGGGTCTCTCAAGCTCACCACTTGTGACGTCTATACCTATTTACACGATGGTGCAAAACACGGTGAAAATAGACCCATTGAGGCTATGCCTATCCTTTCGGGGAAAAGGTGTGTGTCTATCATAATCATAATCATTTTCACTGACGGAGGAATTATGGAGGCGATTAAAATAAATCCTTATTAATTGAACTAAAACATGAAATACGCTTCGGGGACAAGTAGCGTATGTTAATACTTTCACCTTCAATTCGCCAATGGATTCTTCTGTAAGCCAACACAAAAAAAGACAAACCTTAACACAGACGTATTGATTTATCCATATATGATACTCACGTAGTGAGGGTTACGACATTACTTGTGAAGCTAATGTAGGGTAAGAAACTAAGTAAGTCTCGGATTCAGTGATAGGAACAGTAATACAGGATACTACTGGATTGGACAACGTATTGTGGCACATTGAATAGCTTTTATTAGACGAGGTCTTATAAACGATGCCTATATAATACTAATAAGATGTTTAATTTACGTGGGATCAGGGTCTAAGGTTTCTTATTGTGGGTATTTTAATCAAGAAAGATTGGACAGCAAAATTAATCTACTCATATTTGATATAAAAGGTTAGATTAATATTTTTTGTAGAATAGAATATACTTTACTGTACATCAAGGGCTTAGCCAGGAAAGGGGGGGTAACACGCGTTAGCAGAGTCAGTTCAACCCACGATGAAAATAGGCCTTTTTGAGGCTCTGCCTACCCTTTCGGGGAAAAAGACGTGTGTCAATGTATGTATGAAATAAGTAGAGGCCCAAAATCATCAAAGATCTTGAGCCACACATTTTATAACGGGGAATGTTTTGAGGAGTTGTTTGAACAAATCAAGCTTCACACTTTTGTAACAGCACATCCCGCCATCGTCAGCAAGCTCACCTGCTCATTGTGGATGCGTGGATCTGGCGCAGTGCGTTTCACACGCTCGTTTCTCCCACACCTGCAGAGTGTGGAATGAGCCCCCTTTGGCTGTCTTCCGTAAATTGTCCTTCTGTAATGTTATGGGAAAATGTCAATTGTACTCTATTTCAATTCGATTCCGGAGCTTAGTGCCGACTTTCGCACTGATTATAGGCGGCAGCTTTGACCAAAGTAAAATACTTGTTACTTTGGTCGAAGGGCGGCGGTGACTACTCTCCTTAGGCCGTCGCGCGTCGGCTTGGTTGTCACAATATTACAATATTTAAAAAAAGCGAGTATAACCTATTACTTACATTAATATTTTGAACATCAACAAATATTTGTGCGATTTTCTGATATTTGTTCAGGGTGGGTTTTTTCTTTGTATAATAAAAAATATCTATCGATGTAATGCATTGTATTAAGTAAATCAGTTATCTAGTACCCATAACACAAGCTCTGCTTAGCTTGGGGCTTGTTAATGTTGTGTGAACTGTCCAGCATTATTTATTATTTATTTAATATATAGTTGCCTAGCTATGTATAAATTCAAGTTTTATATCAGGATGTACGATGGGTCGTTTTATCGCTAAAACGGTATCTCTTCCAGATTATAAGTAAGATTACATAAAATTGCCCCAGAGAAGAACATTGTCCCTCCTGATTACTCAAAAAATTACTGAGAGATATATTCAAAATATACTTCTTATTTTTGTTTCAATGCAAAATAGTTTACTACCACAAGGTAGTTTCCGATCTCCATAAACAATATGCCAGAATAGGAGATAATGCACCCTCCCCAATCCCCAAACCTGCACCGGTCCATATTTCAAGGCGTGGCTCCACGTGCAAACGCCAGATAAGAGCCCATCCATCACTCCGTTATAAACAGAATACAGGCACAGAATAAAACTAAGGCATTACCTTCACAGGCATCCCCTTGTAGGATAATGCTTATCAGTTTTGAAAAATGGGTTTAAATCGACTTTTGGTTTTATGCCAGAATTAAATAAACAAATATTTTTATCCTACTACGGCAAAGCAAATAGAAGTGTTATGATTTTGACCGATATGTATGTCTGTCAGTATGTATGTATGTATGTATGTTCATCGGTTCCCTTATAACTTCTAAACATCTTTTCATCTATATATATAAAACAAAGTCGTGTTAGTTACACCACTTATAACTCAAGATCGGGTCGACCGATGTTAGTTATCTCTTTTTTGGTGGATTCTTCTTCGCTCCGAATAGCAGAATAAGTGAATACAAAACAAAGTCGTGTTGGTACACCACATTATAACACAAGAACGGCTGAACCGATTTGGCTGAAAATTGGTGGGGAGGTAGCTTAGAACCAGAAGAAGCACATAGGGGGGAGAGGAGGGGGGTAGGGTTGCTGTTCTTCACCTGGGGCTACCCGTGCGAAGCCGGGGCGAGACGCTAGTAATTTGATAAATGAGGTATCGCTAGAAGCGTCTTGATCTTGTGTCGTGTGAAGGATCTGTGCCGTCACATTAAATTGAATATGGCACCCTCTTGAGGACATAATGTCAAGAACTACATAAGTAATATATTTTGTAAAAATTAAAAAACCCTCAACGTAATGAAATGGCTGAACCGATTTTGATCAAACATAGCTAAGAACACTCCCGACAAATTCACATTTCAAACAAAACAAAAAAACGAAATCGGTTGATCCGTTCGGGAGCTACGAGGCGACAGACAGACACACACACACATCCGTCGTTTTTGCGTCGGGGGTTAAAAATGTGTTGGATATCAAATTAAAGGGTAAAAATTTAGAATCGTTTGGCAGGAGGAGGAGGGGGAGATGGGGGGTGGTGGAGGGGGAGGGGTACCCCCTCACCCCTGGTACCAATCCCATAACAAGGTAACTTATAGTTTTCGAGAAAAAAAATAAAGAAAATTTTGAGGTTAAGTATGAGATTTTGGTAAAACTTTACAATCGTTTGGCAGGAGGAGGATGGGAGAGGGGGGGGGGGAGTGGGGGATTTGTACCCCCTCGCCCCTGGTACCACTCCTATGCAAAGGTAACTTACAGTTTTAGAGAAAAAAATAAAGTTTTTTTTTGTTAAGTATGGATATTTTAAATGTCGGACTCCGGTATGTGCTCCCGCCAGTACTCTCGCGAGGTCGCCCTTGAGTGTCGCTTCACCCACTCGACCTTTGCTACGCTACGGAGGTCACCGGCTCGCTTCGCTCGCCAGCTCCCCCCTTCACTCCGCTCGGCCTCGCGGGCTTGCTCCACTCAAGATCTCCCACGCGAGCTACTGGCTCCGCGTTTTTATATACACTCTAGGGGCGTGACGCACAGTACCACGTGGAGTCGGGGTGCTCCGTATCGGGTCTGCCACTCTTTTCGGACCTAACCAACTATTGTCGGGCTGCTCTGTGTCGAGTCACACAGTCAGTCAACAATAAAAAATCCATAATTTATAACATTAATTAATTCCTCAAAAGGATCTCTCTTATTTCTTTCAACATCCCTTCTCTACAGATAGAGGTACCTACTCATAAATTAAATCATTAATATTATTATTTTACGTTCCGATTTTGTAAAATTTTCTTTATTATTTTTCTTTAAAAGCACAAGTTTCCTGGACAAGGGGGCCGAGGCTGGAATTTCCTGCACCCTCCCTGCAAGTTGGCGATGACTTCCGTAACATCTGACACTTCCAATTCAAAAATTTCATACTTAACCTCAAAAATTTCTTTATTTTTTTTCTCGAAAACTATAAGTTACCTTGTAATGGGACTGGTACCAGGGGCAAAGGGGTACCCCTCCCCTTCCTCTCCCCTTACTCCCACCCTCCTCCTCCTGCCAAACGATTCTAAACCCAACCCAATTAAAGGGTTGTTGCTTGCAGCTTTGCACCCGATAATTGGGAATAATTTCTACAACCACGCCTATGTATTTCAGAGTGGAAAAATTATAAGCACCAGAGTCACTGTAATTTATCCTAAATCTCTACACGTATAGCTTTAGCTTACTTATTTTTTTATGCAGATAAATTACCGATATTTCAAAGAATACGTAAACGGATAAAATATTTAAAAACTTTCGAAAAATATCTTAATTTTGGTTGACCGAAGTAACACTGCTTTATGTATTGATGCTTATTATTGAATGGATAAAACACAAATTAGGTCATCGCAAAATAAAAATTACGTCCATAATAATTAAACCCATTTCTCTACTATCTCAGTATTCCCTGGGCGCAGGCTCCGGGTGACGTCACATCATCAATCTTGTTCATTTTTACTCCGCTGGTGCTAAGCTCAGGACTGATTGAAAAACCGCTCCACTAGGCAATAGCTAGTGAAACATTGTAAAATTATGTGCGTCAAGGTAGCGAGGTGAATTCCGGGGTTTCTTCTCAGCCAATAAATAGTGCCTAATGATGATGATGATGTCATATTTTTCAATGTTAGTTAGTTTGTAGTATTCAATTGTAATTATTCTTACGATCCATAGTGTAGATAGGCAATGTATTTTACTAACCCAATGATCCTTGTTGATTGAATAAATATATGAAATATATATATATATAAATAGTACCAAATTGTGCCTTTAGTCATATATTATCTAGTGCTTCAATAGTTTTGAAGTTATAAGCTAAATAATTAGAGAATTAGCTGGCTGTACGTCTAGCTAGGGATCCCCACTTGAAACTCAGCAACCACAGCACGTACGGCTTAGCTTAATAGCTCAAAAAATAGTGCCTAATTAGTGCCTAAGACCTGCTAACACCTCAGCTACGAGGCTCCAACAGAATATAAGATATGTGATATTTTTGTCGTCGGTCGCTTCTGCGCTCACTGCCGCGCCAATAGAACAACATTAAGGTGGTTGCTTTCGCTTGTGGCGCGAAATTCAATTTTTTTCGTGTTTTTTGCTCATCACAGCTCATCAACACTTCTTCAGATAGCGAAAACCTGACACACAAGTTTGAATTTAAAGTATTACATAAATATCATTAGTTTGGCTATGAATGTGCTTGAAACAAAAAAACACTGTAAAAACCATTGAAGCACAATCGTTGCTAAACTAATCATATTTATGTGATACTTTAAATTAAAACTAGTGTGTTAGGTCATATAATTTCCGGCAACATAGTTTTCGCTATCTGAAGAAGTGTTGATGAGCTGTGTTTTTTTTTTTTTTTTTTTTAACATTGATAGACCTTTGTTTGACCACGATCTTACCTGTTGGTAAGTGACGATGTGGCCGAAGATGGAGCACAAAGGTCTAGAAGGCACCTATTCACTCTAGACTTGAAGAGACCCAGATTATAGTTTTCAGGAAAGACAGACGACGGCAGTGTATTCCACTCCTTAGCACTCCTTCCGCTTCCTTTCGCATTATAAAGGTAGAACCGAAACGTTTTGTGCGAATAGAAGGTATACCAATGAGGTAAGGATGGTACTGAGCCGTACGCCTGCTCGTCCTATGATGAAAAGGAGATGGTGGGATCAGATCGTGCAGTTCCTGGGAGCATTCCCCGAAATGTAACCTATAGAAGATTGAAAGGCATGCAACCTTACGGCGGTGCTCGAGACTCCGGATCGTAGTCTCCGCCATATGTTGCTCACCTATAAGCCTGAAAGCTCTACGTTCGATCGAGTCCAAGGCAGCAACCTGGTATTTGGCCGAGCCAAAAAACACAAAAAACTTTGAATTTCGCGCCACAAGCGAAAGCAACCACCTCCGAAGCCTTTTATTGGTCACCAGTAATTTATTAGAAAATAAAGGCATGAGCTTAATAATACAAAAGTCATCATTAAATCACATACTATGTGTTGTGACTGTTGATTCAGTAAGCACAGCATTTTCGTTCAAAAATAGCTTCAAATCATCACCAAAAAGTTACACACGGAATACCTTTTTATCATAATTTGATTTCGATCCCAAATAATTTATTATTTCCATTTTAATATCTAACTATAAACCATACGTTTTCCATGCAATTGAAGAAATTTCTAAGTATTCTCGTAACTATGTTCAAAAGCGCGCTGAGTGTGTCAAAATGCATTGCCGTTGTGTATTAAAAAATCCAGCAATTAGAATATCAAATTATCTAGCAGCATAAGCCCACGAAAATAAAATAAAATAGTATTTTTGCTAGGTAGGATACTTTGCAATATTAATAGGTAGCAGTTAAACCTCTGATTCTATGTTTAAATTATGTACGCGACGACGAATTATCTGACGAACTTTGTAGCACATCGGGCGAGTAGCCGTCTGAGATGCGAAAGGTTGCGGGTTCGATCCCGCTGCAGGACAAATGTTTCTATGATCTGCAAATATTTGTTCCGGGTTTGGGTGTTATGGTACCATGGTACACACCTACTCACGCCGCAGGCAATCCTAGTGTGGGGTCAGGACTATGTGTGTTGGGTGCGTTATGTTATTATTTCTGTCAACGGACGTAAATGTTTTAATTGTAGATTAAACTGCTAGTGAATATTCCTACAAATGTAGTGGCCCACGGTGAAAGTACGCCCATTGGGGCTCTGCCTACCCTTTCGGGAAAAAGGCGTGTATACGAGTATGTATAGAATTGAAACTATCATGGTTGGGAATCATATTAAAAGATAAACGGCTAATTACCACTATTATTCGTCACTTTGCTGACGTTTCGAGACTGAGTTCAGAAGCCTATTCATCATGAGCACCGCCCGCGACCGCGTTCGATGGTGGACCAGCGAATACTGCGTGCAACCGCGCGCTCAGCTCGCTGGGACAGCGGCGGCGGCGGCGGCGGGGCTAGGTTCGTTGCGCGCGCGTCGAGAATTAGTTCATCTACGTCACTAGCACTACCTTCGTCGTCGGTATAAGGCTGCGTACACACTGCACTCACGGTATTACTCTCTAGACCGATTACAGTACTACAAACAGGAGTGGCGGAGTGGAGTAAAGGTTGCCATGCCGGCGAAATACCCCATCCCCGATCGCGATTGATTTGGATGTCGGCTAATCTCAATTGCTTCCCGTATCTTGCGAAGAACAAAAAACTTCTCTTTCGCAAGAACTGAAATTTTGTCAAACCGTAGGTAGTGGGATGATTCCGAGATCATTGCATGCTCTGCAACTGCCGACTTTTCTACGTCCAGATTTTTGACACTCCTGATGTGTGCTGTCAACCTAGTTGATATGTTACGCCGGGTTTCACCTATGTAACTCTTAGAAAGAAGAAGAATAGAAATAGTTTATTTTGAATAGCAAATACACACACAATAATGGAATACAATACAATAATAACACAAACAGAACACGTTTTATGCTGCGTGTATACTGCCGTCAAAAAAGGCCTGTGCTCAGCCCTGTCTATTGGCGAGCGCAGAAATTGTCTCAGCTGACCTGGCGGTCGGAAGACCGGTTTGATGTTATATCTACCACGTTAAGTAGTATCCTATCTTGTCTGTTACCCCCTTTATGAAAGGCAGGTAGACCGGAGACCGTTCCACAACAGATAGTCTTCTACGTTCATTCGCCATCATCACTCGAGAACACTGACGCCAACTATAACCATTCCTTTCCAATACCGTTCTCACGTGCTCCAACTCAGACTCCACATGTAGATGATCACACAAGCTGAGAGCCCGATTAATCAGTGTTCTGGGCACAGACAAAAGATGCATTGGGTGATGATGCGAGTTCGCGTGCAGATACTGATCCGTATGCGTGGGTTTCCTGTATACAGCGTGTGAAAGACTACCACACGCATCACGTATTACCCGCACATCCAAGAAGGGCAAGGTTCCATTTGTTTCCCTTTCCGTGGTAAACTGTATATTTGGATGAACCGAGCTCAAATGGTTCAAAAAGTCTTCAAGTCCACTCTCGGTAATAATGGCAAACACATCATCAACATACCGCCACCAATATTGAGGCTTTAAAGGGGCTGTATATATAGCCTCCTCTTCAAAACACTCCATAAAAATGTTGACCACAACTGGCGCCATAGGAGAACCCATTGCCATTGCCCATTGTTCAGTCTCGAAACGTCAGCAAAGTGACGAATAATAGTGGTAAATAGCCGTTTATCTTTTAATACGAGTATGTATGTCTGGATGTAGGTATGTATGATATTATTACGGGCCTAGGTGTATCGTTTTTGATACCATTTACTTAATTTGCCCATGTAACTGATGTATACCTTATCCGGCTTTCCTGCCGTTTTTGTTTTTTGTTGACCTTGCATGCGTACCTACCTTCTTTTTAAACGAACTGTGTACATAATGTGGATTTAAATTGGTTTCAGAATAGCATATAGTGTATAGCTTATAAGTAACTATAAGATAACTGTAAATCCTGGATTAATAAAATAAAATAAATAAATAAAATAAAATAAACCAAATAAATAAAATAAATAAATAAATATTGATGAACAGTTCACACAACATTATCTAGCCCCGAGCTAAGCAGAGCTTGTGTTATGGGTACTAGATAACTGATAAACTTAATACAATATATTACATAAAGATATTTTTTATTATGCATATAAAATACCCAGAACACCCTGAACAAATATCTGCGATCGCACAAATATTTGTTCCGAGGCGGGAATCGAACCCGCAACCTCCTGTGGCGCGGCGGGCGAAGCTTGGCCTGCGACGCAGGAGGTTGCGGGTTCGATTCCCGCCTCGGAACAAATATTTGTGCGATCGCAGATATTTGTTCTGAGCGTCAAAAAATGCAAAAAATGAAATGCATGGGAAATGCATTCCCTATAACAAAATATAAATGAAAAGCTGCTATAATCACTACTAGTAAGTACAGTTAGATCAGTAATAAATTAAATAAAGTTAGTTAAGTTCTCTGATGTTGGAATTAGGTCGTCTTTTCAGGTCACAGGTAAGCCCTGGAAAAGCTAATTGGTCAAAGCCACGATACAATGGGTAACCGATACTTCAGTAGAAACTATTACCTAGTATGTGTTCATGCAATTAATTTATTTGCTAGTTTGCTCGTCACGTATCGCTTGTGTTTACTTACGTTAATTGGAATTGATTATGTTGCACCAAACCAGACCAAGCCTATATTCAAAAACAATTAGGAACTACCTACGTGCCTACTTAGTCATAAGTATTGGTAGATCAACTGAGATAACTAGAACCTAATAAACCCTGGCGCAGAGTGACAATGAAAGAACTGGTGACACGAAGTAGTAGTATCTAGTAGGTAAGCGTCATTACTGAATGTCACAAAAGTTACAATTAATATGGCATTGCACTGCGCCCGCCACCCTGAGACATAAAGATAAAAAGTTTTATGTGCCTGTAATTTCACCGGCAACCATACCCTTCAATGTGTCTTTTTGCTACATACAGTATCTCAAGACACTGTACTGGATGTACCAAAATAATCATGTTTTACTTGGGAATGCTGAGCTAATAAAAGTTGTCGATAATAAAGCTAATAAAAACTTTTACTACAACGCACAGTTATCGGCGTCGTAACGCCATCGCCCCATCGAGGTAGAAACTAGCTTATGGTCGACTTGACGTAGCTGCGCTTATGCTCTCTCAAGAGTCTCAAAAATAAATAGGCTCAGTGTGTCCGAGTCATAGATGTTTTTGATTTAAACGCCATTTCTTAAGTCACTTTCTCGCATCCGTTTCATTAAAAGTTTTGGCCTGGATACCAACCCAACGTCAAAAACCAAGAAGTCAAGACAATACATTTTTGGGTTACATTCAAATTTAATGTTATCCATAAAGTGTGGTTTACACTTGAAAAATAATAAACTATGATGAAATAGCAGTGGTGTCATCTATTGTCAATGTTTCGAACTAATTTCAGACTTTGAACAGAAGGTTTTTAATGAAACACCTGTAGATGGCTCCCATCGGTGCTATAGCCGAGTTGATAGTGCCCACAAATTTCGTCTTCAGCGTCATAGCTCGCTCTATGGCCGAATTGGTAAAGGCATCGCCGATCACAGGCGAGGTTGCGAGTGTGAGTCCCGCTGGAACGAAACTTTTGGGTTACATTTAAATTTAATGTTATCCATAAAGTGTGGTTTACACTTCCAGTTGCACTTGCGTTGACGCCTCGGCGATGTTCAGCCGCTCCGACGGTGTCCGGGTTGCGTTGAAGGCTCGTTGACGGGTTGCCGAATTGATGCTGAGGTGATATATGTACGACAACCTTAAAAATAAAAGGGTTTTGTTATCCATCCCCTAAAAACCTACATCCTAAAGTTCCAGGATTTTTTCTACCTTGACGTGGTTGTCAGCTAGTTCGTTTTAGAACCTTATACTACACAAAATATTTGCCCGCCTGTCTATGTAAAACCCATCACGAATGCGGGCGGAAAGTATAAGCATACGACATAATTCACCCGGCTGTGTTGACGAAGGAAATTGGATTTTTCTTTGCTCCGGTGAATTACGTAATTATGGAAATGGCCGGCGAAATTACTCATTTACAGCCATCGTGATACTGTTTGATGTGATCGCAATCGTAGTCGTTAGCTGGGGTAATTACTCGGTAATCTAAACTGATCTAGAACTGGTGTTGGTAGAAAGTTATTGGTACGAGGAAGTGTTTCATAGGTGTACCCTGTATGGACCAAAATACATGTGACTCAAAGAACGAACGAATGAAGATATAACCGTTCAATGAATTTAACACCAATTTCATCTTTATCCATGGAAAAAGTAGTTAAAGCCATTACGGACCACGGAACCACGAATAACGTAACCACGAAATAGTTCTATCAGGAAATCGTAATCAACTTTTTGTGCGCTATGGACACTGATAATTATATTATATTTTATCTTAATCTATGGTTTGTGGCTATGGACATCACTTTTTTTAATCAAAGCAATATAGAGCAAGAATTCGGTGCATGCCGTGTCATACTATTCTATAAGGGTAGGCCTATGTCCAACATAGGACATCTATCGCCTTTTTTGACGACCTCTGTGGCGCGGCAGGCGAAGGTTGGCCTGCGACGCAGGAGGTTGCAGGTTCGATTCCCGCCTCGGAACAAATATTTTTACGATCAGCAGATATTTGTTCAGGGTCTTCTGGGTATTTTCTATGTATAATAAAAAAAAAAAACTATGTAATGTATTGTATTAAGTATATCAGCAATCTAGTACCCATAGCACAAGCTCTGCTTAGCTTGTGGCTAGGTAATGTTGTGTGAACTGTCCAGCATTATTTATTATTTATTTATATTTATTTACTATTTGTTATTTAATTTGGTAAGTTAAGGCCCACCTGATGCCTATGAACAGTGCATTACCACCTAGATTACGTCCACCTAGGACGCACCCTATGTGGCATTGCACTGCGCCCGCCACCCTGAGACATAAAGATGAAAAGTCTCATGTGTAATTTCACCGGCATCCATACCCTTCAAACCGGAACACAGCAATGCGAGTACTACTGCTTTGCGCCAGAAATAGGTATGGTGGTAGTACTTCCCCGGACGAACTCTTTCACAAAAAAGCTCTACTACTACTTGAAGGTGAGTAGTAAGTAGAAGAGATCCTCTCCCCTTGTCTTTGTTTTATCTACCTACAATATACATTCCGACCATTTTAACTTGGCGCTACTTCTAACCGCCGGCGCCATTGTGGCGCTGTCTGATATAGATTATGATAGTTTATTATTTTTTCAAGTGTAAACCACACTTTATGGATAACATTAAATTTAAATGTAACCCGAAAATTCCGTTCCAGCGGGACTCGAACCCGCAACCTCGTCTGTGATCGGCGATGCCTTTGCCAGTTCGGCCATAGAACACTATGACGCTGAAGACGAAATTTGTGGGCACTATCAACTCGGCTATATCACAGGCGAGGTTGCGGGTTCGAGTCCCGCTGGAACGGAATTTTTGGGTTACATTTAAATTTAATAGATTATGATGTTTATTTCCTCAAAAACGCCAGCGCAAACTTATACTGGTAGCACTGCAGGTATTTTTGCTTAGATAGAGCTTGATAGAGCAGAACACGTCAAATGGTGACGTCACAAGACAATTTCCCACTATTATCCTCTGTGATCTGACGCAGAGAATTCGATTATCCCGCGTATAATCGTGCGGTGAGCAGAGTGTTCGTTAACATCCGAATCGGGCGCGGGCGCCGGAAATTGGTGTCAGCGTCTCGCTCCCACAACATCCGGTATATAATCGAAGCTGGACGCTTTTTTAATAATATTTTTAGCTGATAGCCTACGGGCAACGGGCAATGAAACCAGCATTTAATATCAAAGATGAAATTATGGTAGCAGTGCTTTGCGCCCGACAATTTTTTTAAATTCTCTATGTAGTAGTGACTTTAAAATTCCAAAGTGTTTAGACTCTATAAGCTCTATACTACTCTATAGTGTAGAGCATGATACAGGTTTTGAGACAGATCGATGTTTACCTAGACCTGTACTATCGTATAATCTTACTAATATTATAAACGAGAAAGTTTGTAAGTATGGGTGGATGGATGTATGTTTGTTACTGTTTCACGTAAAAACTACTGGATGGATTTGGATGAAATTTGGAATGGAGATAACTTGACTCCAGGAATAACACATAAGTACATTTTTATCCCGATATTCCCACGGGATCGAGACTTACGCGGGTGAAACCGCGGGGCGCTGCTTGTTAATCAATATATATGAAATTGTTACGTGACTGTCTGACGACTGACTGACTGACTGACTGACTGACTGACTGACTGACTGACTGACTGACTGACTGACTGACTGACTATCAACGCACAGCCTAAACCATAAGTCCTAGAGTCCTGCAATTTCGAGTGTACATTCTTTTTGTGGTCTAAGGATGCATGAAGAAATAAACTTCCTAAATTTAAGTTTGTATGGAAAAACTCAACGCGAACGAAATCGCAGGCATTCCACTGGTGTAACGCATGAAATACTAAATTGTTGGCTTAAAATTGGATGCTATAAGCTCTCTCAAATTAACAATCTATGAGAAAAGCCTCCGTCATAGTACGTAATTTATTCAATGTAATATTATTTTGGGAACTTATTGTAATGTATTTTTAAAAGTAATATATAATCTGATCTACTTCTTGTCGACCTTCAAGAAAAGCTCAGGCCACAATAATAAATTCCGCCTCTGTCCACGAAAAACCTACATCAAGAAACTCAGCCACCTGAGTCAAGTTGAATGTCAAGTGAGTTAATGCCCATTTAAGGGTAAAGCGTCTGTTTGTTTATGTTTCAACAACAGAAAAAATAAGATAAGAGGGTGAAGTTCCGACTTTGTTTAACCGGTTGAACATGCCGGTTCATAGACTAGCGCGTACGCAGCGGTATATTTTGGCAACCAGCTAATTATGCGCTTGTTGTTGTATGACAAAATGTAAAATAATTTAATTAATAATTTAATAATTTATTAAAATGTTGTATGTTGTAGCTCAAATATCACAAAATAAACAACTCAGCAAAGGCAAACTAATTTTCTAATCAACCAGCCAGACATATCGCCGCAAAGCAGTAGTGCTCGCGTTGCTGTGTTCCGGTTTGGAGGGTATGATTTCCGGGGAAATTAAAAGCACATGAGACTTTTCATCTTTATTTCACAGGGTGGCGGGCGCAGCGCAATGCCACTTAGGGTGCGTCCTAGGTGGACGTGGCCTAAGAGGTAATGCATTGTTATGGGCAGAGGTTACCATTTGTATCAGGTGGGCTGCTCTGATATATTCGAAACAGTACATGTTTTTATTTGTATATCTTTTGTCGGTACTCACAAGATCAATCAAAGTCATGAGTGCACTGGCTGGTGATAGGATCATACATAAATAAATAAATAAATGTTAAATAATGTTGGACAGTTTACACAACATTATCTAGCCCCAAGCTAAGCAGAGCTTGTGTTATGGGTAAGATAACTGATATAATTAATACAATACAACATAAATAATTACATAGTTTTTTTTATTATATGTAGAAAATACCCAGAACACCCTGAACAAATATCTGCCAATTTTACAAATATTTGTTCTGATGCGGGAATCGAACCCGCAACCTCCTGTGTTGCAGGCGAACTTTTGCCCGCCGTGGCACAGAGGTCGTCATCAATATCATATAGTAACAAGAATTTAGAGTAAACTTCTATGTTATAAGATTCCTCCTTAAGTCTCAAAGATGCAGAATTTACTGCAATTGGTGAAATGTTTTCTTTTAAGTACTTATGTACTGGGTAATAATCACACTGTGCCGCAACCAACACTGGGTCACTAGGGAAGATTTGTGAATGAAAATTGTAAAGGATGGGCTCCTGGTTGGGGTATTGCGGTTTCTCTTTGTGGAGCCTTTGGGTGGGATCCGATGATTTATTTTAATGAAAGGTAAACGGTACCACCATAAATTTAATATCCAATACTTTTGAGGTGATTATTTTACGAGTAAACAAAGATTTGTTTTGATTTATATTTTAGACTAGCTGCGACTTCGTTCACGCAGTACATTCATTTTCTTCTGAACCCTGTAATATATAGAATATTTATATTACAATTCTTGTTTTAATCCCTAAGATTTTCATTGAAATCCGTGAATCCTTTTCGGAGCATTCTAGACAAACTATCAGACAGGCAATAATTATGAATTATGTTTACTTAGTACTTTATGTTTAGGCATCTTATAAATAGCAATATTAAATTATGCCTTAAATTTTGAAATCACAGACAGACATTTCAAGTTTATTGTATTGGTATAGATTTGAAGTAAACATATACAAATACCTCTGTGGCGCAGCGGTCGAGTGGCTGGCTGAGATGCGAGAGGTTCGATTCCCGCTGCGTGACAATTTTTTATATGATGTGCAAATATTTGTTCTGGGTCTGGGTGTTGTGGTACCATGGTACTCATAGTTACTGATATCCAAGACACAGGGGATCCTAGTGTGGGATCAGGGGTATGACTTTTGGGTGTTATGTTATGTTGCAAAGCATCGTTTGCAACACGGCTTCATTACTGATTGAGCGGTAACATGGGAGAAGTTTTTGAATTCTTTCCAAATCCCACTTTTGGGAATAAACCATGGCTCTAAATCAATATATTGCGTAGGTATTTCTTGTACTGTCGTATTCCCCTAGGTAACAGCATTATTATTTACATGACACTATAAATTGGGTCGCGGTAGCTCTGTTTACCCACATCAGGGTAAGTTTGTGACGTGTGCCACGAGGTGTGGAGAACAAACTGATATTATATTTAGCTATTCAGAAACCTTGTAGTCAGAACTTGGAGGATTACGGACCATGACCAAAATTGCCAACTTTTTTCCAAAGAAGTTAGTAGATATCGTATGAATGAATGAACGACAAAACCAAAGCCTAGTTGTTATTGTTGCATTGTAGCGAAGTAGAATGATTTGATGAATCATATAACCTGCATTGTTTATTTAGCTCCTATGGTTATGTTAATGTAGTAGGTACATAATCAATAAACAAAACTCGGTATAAGAATTCGATACGTAATTGGCCTCTCAACGGAGCATCCTTATGAAAAGATTCGCCCCAGTAACATGCACAGATCACATCGAGTATCTTAGGCCGAGAATCGAGCTAATCTTTGCTCTCAAAAATTTTAGGGCAGGTAAGGCTCTTCGTGTCTGTCTGTTTGTTATTTTCTCGGAATCTCCTGGATGACTAAGTTTAAATATGGTACACATTTGTGGTAATATATAGTATCAAGTGGTATCAACCACCAATACACCAATATTGCGATCACCAATCCGCCTGCCAAGCGTGGTGATTAAGGCAAATCCCGCATTGCATAATACGGTCCATCGGTAGACGTCTAAAGGCTGCTGATGATCATGGTGATGATGATTTATTTATTTGTCTATTGAATACAAAGAAATTCTGATAACTCTAGGACTTAGCGTTGTATACACTATCAACGCTAAGATATGGAAACCTTTGAAAATGCGATCGATGTAAAATGATTTTGATACACTGCCGGTTCACACTCTAGTACAAAGAGGCTCTAGTCTTTCAAGCAGCAATGGAAGGATTAAACTTTTAATAATTGATTCTCTTTATGTGTTTTGTTTCTCTTTTGATTCGGACACTTCATGAGCGCTGACCCGAAGTTACTTTGAGTTCAGTCACAGATAAAATAATACGTTCAGTGATTGAATATCTTAGAATTGTTTTTTTCAGTTCAACTGATCAATTAACAAGGTAGATAATAAATAAATAAAATAAATAAATAAATAATGCTGGACAAGTTCACACAACATTATCTAGCCCCAAGCTAAGCCAGAGCTTGTGTTATGGGTACTAGATAACTGATATACTTAATATAATACATTACATAGATAGATATTTTTTATTATACATAGAAAACACCCAGAACACCCTGAACAAATATCTGCAGAACGCACAAATATTTGTTTCGAGGCGGGAATCGAACCCGCAACCTCCTGCGTCGCAGGCGAACCATCGCCAGCCGCGCCACAGAGGTCGTCAAATGTAACAAAATAGATGTAATAAAATCCGGAAAATACAAACCGTTTTCCACCCCGAAGGGAAGAAAACGATTATTTTAGGTCAAGCCGAGGCTAGACCTCTAGGAGATATCTATCTTACCTTCGTTTGCCCATGTCCATACAATTAACAGTTCTAGCCATGTCTTCGAGTGTGATTCGGTAGCGGGGAGGTGCGGGGAGCAGTTACCTCCCCTCCCCGCGCGCAGGTGCCGGCTGGGGTCACGCGCGTCGCTAGGAAGCAGCGCGCCTTTCTTTAGTACCTTCCGATAAGCCGGCTAGGCCTTACCGAGGTCTAGCCTCGGCTTGACCTAAAATAATCGTTTTCTTCCCTTCGGGGTGGAAAACGGTTTGTATTTGAGGTCGCCGAGGCTAGACCTCTAGGAGAAATGTTTGTTTTCTGCCGGCACTATAGTGTACTGTGACAGAATAGAGATATACTCGTACCTGATGATGGATGAATACAGAATAAAAACTTGGGGTTGACCGGTTTTTTAAAATTAATCAGTCAGTAATTAACAATTATATACAGTATGCTCATAAGCATCATCCTCCTTAGCCTTAAAATTCACAAAAGTATGCAATTGTAGGTAGAATCTACCTTTTTAGATAGGGTGAAAAATCCGTTTAATACGTTAGAATTAGGGCCTCGTGGCTTTTCCACGAACTTACAGTAAAGCTTAAATAAATTATCTGCCTCGACTACAGTTCCCTCGGCTGAGGATCTGATCCAACGGAACATTATTTTGGAAGTAGTTTGGTGCAACTGCCGATCGTGCTCCGCGAAAGGTGCTTTTAGCCAACCTGTAATTACTATTCTTGGTGCAGCTTCCACTTCCCCTCGCGTAGTTATAAATATATTTTGCGAATTATTATTATTTTCTTTGCCGAAATTTGGATCAATTGCTTCAACCATATTACCAAGCTCAAGGCAGGGTCCTCTAAACAGTCAAAATGCCACCCTGATTGCCAATGTGTAGCACGATCGGTTTTTGAGCCAAATGTCGGCCAAATCGTGACCGACTTCTCTGTTATGTGACAGTGTTGCGCGTCGATGCAGAGAAGAGTCAGATCGTGAATACGCCTACAGCAGAGGCTAAAAGAAGAAGCAAAGCCACGTGGCGGGATACTTGAAAAATTATATGATAGGAGAGTATGTTAGCTCTTAACCACTCTAACATATCTTCAATATTCCAAAATAAGGTCCTTTGCACCATGTTTAAAGATCTTTGAATAGCTATTACCCTGAGTATCTTTGTGACCAATGGATGGGAAGACAGACTTCGTTCTTGGATTGGATCAGATAAGGAGACTATCAACGATTTATGTACTAAAACCGTGGAATATACTAACTTTTTTATCCGTGATAAAAAGCCTATAAATGAAGCTAACTGTTGTTGTCGAGGATTACCGGGATTTGCCCTATTTTGTCTACACCACTCAACCCACGGCTTCCAAGCAGAACTATAAGTGAGCCATGTCGAATCTCGCCAGGCTGCTTGAAGAAGTTCGACATCATTCGGATCTAAGTTCATAGTTAGTTAGTTTACTCCACCCCGTGTCCTCCAAACCTCTAACAAAAACCTCACACATTCGGTGGGGGCCGTTTGGTTGAGAGGTTGACTAAGTGATGCCTCAGATGAAATATTTGAAATGGTGCCTCTTAAGGCTCTCCGTTTTAGGTCGGCTCTCGAAAATAGCTTCTCCCAACGAGGGACTACCATTAAATAGATCCCCAACGACTTGTTGAAGTACTGCAGCATTTGGGAATCAGAGGAGGTGGGGAAAGCCCCCCGCCAAATGAAAATGCCAGGGTCGGCTGAAGGAGTTTATGAATAGCGCTCCTACGTCCTCAACCTCTAATGACACGTAACCTACCGGCCTAGCCAAACGGCATTCGCTACCAAACGATTCTATTTCTACATTCGTAATAAAGAACACATTTCAGTCAGATACAGTACAGCAGAACACGTGACATGTCGATAGCTTACGTCAATCTCATTCATTGTTGGCTTTTCTACTAGCATCATCGCTAATAGCCTCTAATTTGTATAAGGCCTCTGGGGCTACCTTTGAATAAGTCGTGGCAAACAGATCGACTTGAGGAATTCCGAATCTTCCCGAAGATTCGACTGGTTATTTCCTTTTTCGAATGCCAGTCTGGAAGGAGATTTCCTCTTAACCGACTGTCTGCAATCGCGCTGTAACGACCCGGAATATAAAAGGGATGAAGCGCTCCTTCTAAGCTTTCCGTCAATACTAAAAGTTCCTTTGTCGTCTCCAAAAGACCAACAAACCTCGTTCCCCTTGATTCCGGATGTACGATACCACAGTTTTGTTGTCCGACTGCGTGTACCACTATTGATTTTCCTACTTTGTGTGAGCACTGTCAATACTACAAAGAGTTCTTTGTGGTGTTTTTGCTTTGTATCCTGTTTGATCTACTGTCTACATGCTTAGATGACGATCGCCTAGATGAAACCCCCCAACCTTCGTCTGACGCACCCGTTGTCAAGAACATTGTGCATTTCTGAGGGATAATTCTGCCTGGGTTCGTTACATTTTTCAACCACCGACAGCACTCCGCTAGAGCCTGTGCAGAAACGTTGACTTTTTGAAGACAGCAATCTTGTCTCAGTTTTCGGCTCACTCTCCGTATATTTCTCGCGTCCTAGAGGACAGTCAAGTGACGCGAAACCCAGCCTGCCTATTAGCAACATACCTGTCTGCCGAGACCATGGATACTCTCTTTGAAGTTCTTGTAAGTCGTTCACTAAGCGGCTTATTTTTTTAATTCGGTAACCTCCTTTCGTTCTAATCTGTATCCCACATAATTCTAAAGAACTCTATCCGTGTTTTGGCCCTGAGGATTGTTCTGCATTTATCGACCAACTTAAGCTTTGAAGTAAATCTACCAAGTAAGATACCCGCGCCTCGAGGATCAGAGGGTCTATAAGCAAACAGAAAATTGTCTACTAGATAAACGAGCAACCATAACCAGTTCTCTCTCAGAACTCTCGCTACCCAATTGCTGACATGTGGGACACTGGACAGCCCGGAAGGGAATGAAGTCAGTTTATAAAGTTTCACTTTGAAAGCAAAAGCTAAAGTGAATTATCTTTATCGAAATGTGGAAAAAAGCCTGACTGACATCCAGTTTCACCATATTATAGTCACCCTCCTGTAGAAAGGTCTACGGAGCTGGTTGATTAACCGGAACTTCTGTGGTTTTAAACAAAAATTGAGGCGGCGAAGGTCGAAAATTTGTTGCATCTTTCGGTTTGACTTTGAAATCAAAAACATTTGCGACAGAAACCGGAACTTTCTACTACATCTGACTTTAAGCAAGGTTTTTAAATCTTCTGTCATTGCCCAAGGGAACAGTAGGTGGTTTTACAACCAACAGTATTGAATATCCTGAGATTATCTTCAGAATTGGAGCTGATGCGCTCAATTTTTATGCCACTGTATCAGGTAATCCTTCAGTTGTCCCCCTCGAAAAAACGTCAAAAACACCTGGATTTTTTTTGAAGCTGACGTTGCTCCGTCTCACGATCGGACTTATGGTCTTTCTTGGACTGGGACTCCGCAAATGACGCACCCCCGGAACGCTCTGCTTGGGTTGCTCTTCTTCTGCCGTGTCGATGGTTCTCTGTCAAATTATTTTAGACCAGTACTCTGCCACGGCTATGGAATTATGAGTGGCTTCGTAAACATCTTTCAGGGTGCAGGTGTGAAGACACTGCGTGTGCGAAAGTAGGTGCACCATCGAGAACACTAAGTCGGTTGCTTGGATTTGGATTAAATAGCCGGCTTCCGAAATAAATTACCTTTTGCTCCTTTACCGGCTCTCTTATCTGGAAACCTCCCGGCTCGAGAAGGAAGTATGGCTGATATGCCACCATGGTCTTTTATAAAGGTTGGCAGGATTTTTTCATCAAATAGGGTGGGTCTTTGATGCTGGGATTTGCTGCAAGGCAGCCTTGAAAGCGGCCATCAAAGCATCATTCATTGTTTTGAAGGATTTTCGATGAAATTCGATAGATTTGGCTCGATGGCCACATGCAAACTGAAGCAAGGTGTCTGATGCAGTATTAATGTTTGAACCCTCTGCGAAGACATTCATCAAGCCCTGAGCCGCCTCAGGATATTTAGCTGCCACGCCTTTGAGTTGTTCCGCCAAGGACTTCCTTTCTATCAGCAGCCTATACACAAAAAACACCATGCACGCTCCATCGATTGTGCTTCCAGATGATGACCCTCATGCTGCCTCTAGTGTAGGCAAATTTTGCCAATCGCAAACCAATTTAGACGGCTACCACGACCTTGGTGGGGGCTAACATGGGTGAGGAGTCCCTGGAAGGGGTATACTCACTCTTCTCATCTGAATCCAACTCAAAGGATGTCACGCCATTTCACGCCCACTTTTGCGCTATCGATGGCTGTTTCGGCTGTAGAGATGTGAGAGCAGCAAGGGTTTTAACGAAACCACTGTCTTATTGAAAATTTAAGTCTGGGTGGCTGAACCCCTGATCTTATTTGCTATCGCTGGAGGCCCCATGATGAGCGCCCTTGAAAACGCCCAGCTCAGCAGCTTAATTTTAATCTTCCGAAACATCTTCTCTGAAACATATGCCGCATCCGGGAAGAAAGCTTAAATCAACTCTATTGTAGGTAGGGTGAAACTCGTTCGGCATTTGAGGATCAATCTCCTCTCCAAACAATTCCTCCTTAGCCATATGTAACCAACACGTAGGTACATCTATCCGGCAGATGCTTCTGGGCCAGAAGCTATACCCGTCCTAACAGCGCGTTTTCCTCATGTTACTTTATTTCCTCCTTTTGCCTCTTCATGATACGATCACCACTCTGTGTCATGTATCACAAACAATTAAAAGAAAATTCACCAGCAGGAGGTACTTGCTCTCTCTGCAGGGTGGAGGCGAGAGACTATAAAACAGCGCGATTGCCGAGTCAAGAAGTTTAATTTAGATAGGACGGCTGCGGCTGCGGCTCGCGAGCCTTCCTTCGAGCCGACGCGCCACTCGAATTAGACGGCGAGGGCTGCGGCTGCGGCTCGTGAGCCTTCCGTTAAGCCGTCGCGCCGCTCGATTTAGACTGAGACAGCTGCGGCTGCGGCTCGTGGGCCATCGCTCACCTGCGACGGCTGCCGCTGCGGCTCGCGAGCTTTCCGTCGAGCCGTCGCGCCGCTCGATTTAGACAGAGACAGCTGCGGCTGCGGCTCGCGAGCCGTCGCTCACCTGCGACGGCTGCGGCTGCGGCTGCGGTTCGTGAGCCGTCGCTGTGGCTGAGCCATCTGGCGCGTTGTCTCACGACAATTTGCTTACAACAGTTGTTGTGAACGAACTGTGTAGCCTTATTAGGGAGCTGAACAGCTACGCCTAGGTAAAGTGGAGTGCATGAATGGAAGCTCCAAACGCGGTAGGTGAACACAAGAAACAGAAGAACTTCGTGCTCTTCACCTTTATTAGCTACGTAAAATAAGCGCTTAATAACACAGGAATTCTGAAGTAAATAGATAACTTCGTGGTACGTAAAATAAGCGCCGAATAACACAGGAATTCTGAAGTAAATAGATAACTTCGTGGTACGTAAAATAAGCGCCGAATAACACAGGAATTCTGAAGTAAATAGATAACTTCGAGGTACGTAAAATAAGCGCCGAATAACACAGGAATACCTCAAGTCAATAGATAGGTACCTCGTTCCTAGTAGGTGTAAAATCGAACACAAAGTTCTACACACTCAATTTATGAAGACACGACTGAAACAAAACATATTAAATATCACTTACCGATTATCCGGTACGTGAACGAACACTACAACAGTGTTAATCAAACATAAAACCAGTGAAAAGCGTTAACTTTTAAAACACTTTTATCATGGACATGCGCACACACTCGGTAAAAATAGCGTACTAAAGAAAGGCGCGCTGCTTCCTAGCGACGCGCGTGACCCCAGCCGGCACCTGCGCGCGGGGAGGGGAGGTAACTGCTCCCCGCACCTCCCCGCTACCGAATCACACTCGAAGACATGGCTAGAACTGTTAATTGTATGGACATGGGCAAACGAAGGTAAGATAGATATCTCCTAGAGGTCTAGCCTCGGCGACCTCAAATAGTAGTATATTATGCAATTAGTGAAAAAGGTTGAATTTAAAGCGAGAGCCATAGATGAATCACGAGCAAGTGAAGGATTCTAACGACTGAATCACAACCGTAAATAGCGAGTGACCAAATTTTAGAATCCTGAACGACGCGAGTGACCATGGTCCTCTATATAATTTACTGTTTTCAGTGAGTAAAATAAGCTTTTCAGAGGGCGAATGTTATACATTATATTATGCAAGCTTTACTTATCTGTGTGTTTTACCAACAGGTAAATGTTCGTACTAATATCAATATCTGTCATGCGTTGTCATGTCACGTGTCCCTCCTCTGCCCATGGTGGGGAAACGAAGGAAGACTTATGACAACCCTCGTCAAGTGGCTAGGGCTGACACCCCAACTACATGGAAAACGTTTTACTGTACAGCATTTTATTGGTTTCAATTTCACCGTTGCGTTGTCAAGGTTAAGGGTGGTGCATACCTAACAATTCACAATCATAAACGAGTAACCATTCTATCTACTTAAGTATCTAGTTATGTAACAAAAAAAAAAAAAAAATTGCAAATTTGTGCATTCAAAGTTTATTTAATTTTTTTATACAACTTTGAATGACGGAACAAGCAGATGGCCTACCTGATGTTAAGTGGTCTGCCTATGATCAGTGCATTATCACATAGGTCACGTCCACCTAGGACGCACCCTACGTGGCATTGCACCGCGCCCGCCACCCTGAGACATAAAGATGAAAGTCTCATGTGCCTGTAATTTCACCGGCAACCATACCCTTTAATCCGGAACACACGTGTGGGTTATCTATGGATAGGTCTTCAAAAATGATATTGATGTTTTTAATATATTTTTTTCTAAACTGAATAGTTAGAGCAAGAGACACAACCAAAGTGGTAAAATGTGTGTCACCGTAACTTAAAATAAGAGAATGATAAAACAAAAAAAATATATGATGTATTACCATATAAACTTCAAACGAAAATTGGTTTGAACGATATCTAGTAAGTAGTTTTTTTGAATACGTCATAAATCGTAAACCATCCAAGAACTTTTATATTATGTTACTTACTGCTACGGAACCCTTCATGGGCGAGTCCGACTCGCACTTGGCCGCTTTTTTTCGACAGGCAGATGACCCACCTGATGTTAAGCGGTAACCTCTGCCTATGAACAGTGCATTACCTCATAGGTCACGTCCACCTAGGACGCACCCTATGCGGCATTGCACTACGCCCGCCACCCTGAGACATAAAGATGAAAAGTCTCATGTGCCTTTAATTTCACCGGCACCCTTACCCTTTAAACCGGAACACAGCAATGCGAGCACTACTGCTTTGTGGCAGAAATAAATATGGTGGTAGTACTTCCACGGACGAACTCTTTCACAAAAAAGCTCTACTACTACTAAACGTACCGCGTACCTGCAAGGCGTGGAATGAGCTCCCGTTGGATGTCTTCCCACAGGGCTACAATATGGGTAAATTCAAGAGAAATATCAATAGGGCTCTTAATGGTAGGCAGCGCGTTTGCAATACCGTGGGTGTTGCAGATGTCCATAGGCGGCGGTGACTGCTTTACATCAGGCGGGCCGTCTGATGTTTGATTACATTTACAACAAAAAAAAAACGTGTTTAACGTTCTACTCGTGTGTTCTCAGCTTGACGATTTAACGTTTTTGGCTCTCTCTGTGCCCCTATTAGTGCAGTTTGTTGGCTCTGCGAGGATTTACGTTAATATGTACTATGATGAGTCATGAGTTCATACGGTACGTTCAACGTATTGGACAAAATCAATTTGAGGGCATTTGGACTTATTGGATTATAGGTATATAATAGTTGTCTTTTTCGGATTGTCGTTAGATATCTTATTGAAAATATCATGATAGGTTCGACAGCAGAACCGTTATAAATAGGAATATAACTATTTGTTTTTTTTGTTTGTTAATGTTGCTTTTGTTGACCCATTAAAGAAGCAGCTGGTACGGATCTAGTGATTTAGATATAATTTGGTAGCTCGCTCGAATAAATGCACACACTTCCGTCCCTTTTCACAAATCACTCCCACAGATTGTAGGAAACCGAGAGGAAAGAAGTTACACATCAAAAAACCTGGTGAGCCCTTACAAAGCTATGCTTTTTGCTAGGTAGATAGATAGATAGATAGATAGATAGATAGATAGATAGATAGATAGATAGATAGATAGAAAGATAGAAAACACTTTATTGTACAACACAGAAAAAAAGCTATTTTAAAATTAATACATATACTAAACACGGAAGTACAATGTGCAGTCTTATCGCTATAAGCGATCTCTGCCAGACAACCTTGGGATGGACTGGAATTATATGTATGACATAGAACGGTGGCTTATAATCTGGATAAGTAATATACTATCTCTTAATCTAAAAAAAAAAAAAACAATATCTTCATAAATTTAAACTATTGCTACACCTACTTATAAACCTAAGTATTTATACAACTTAGGTAAGATACGTAGTAGATAAGTAAATGCCCAATCTGAAATAATTAGAGTTTCGGGTTGTGGTGCTCTAACACGCTGTACACTGAGAACCCTAGTAGCCGTTGTATGCTCAGAAGATTCTAACAAGTTAGTAATTACTACGTTGTTGGTAGAAAACAAGGCTTTGACTGCAGCGCGTTCGTTAGTGTAATTAAAATTAATGTTCCAGTACCCATTAAAATATCATATTAAAATTAGTTATAGCAAGCTCTTCTTAGAGCCTGGATAAGTTTTAAGTGAACTAAGTATGTAGGCCGTGAAATAAGTCGAATCATACCAGAAAAATCAAAATTGTGAGTTGGACACCAATTTAAAATAATGGGTAATGACGGGTAATGGGTGCTTTACCATAGACCCGGTAAATAAGTCGAATCATATCAGAAAAATCAAAATTGTGAGTTGGACACCAATTTAAAATAATGGGTAATGACGGGTAATGGGTGCTTTACCATAGACCCGGTAAATAAGTCGAATCATATCAGAAAAATCAAAATTGTGAGTTGGACACCAATTTAAAATAATGGGTAATGACGGGTAATGGGTGCTTTACCATAGACCCGGTACCAATATTTGCAGATCATACAAACATTTGTCCGTATTTTGAACCCGCAACCTTTCACATCTCAGCCGGCTCCTCGCCCGACGCAATACAGAGGTCGTCAAACATGCGTCGACATTGACTGTTTGTTCCTAAAATGTAAGTCCGAGGTCTGTGTTTTTGGCCTGATAACTGCAATTTTTTTCATGTATTTTTTTAACTGTAATTATAGTTAAATACAGTAATACTTTATGTATGGATTGCACCTAGGTATGAATGTATATATATAAAAATAGGAAAATTGATGTAAATTCTTTGTTTATACTGTAATCTAATTACTGTAATTTTTATACTGATCTTAAGAGTATATAAACGAATTGTTTTTTTTTAATAGATTGCATCTCTTTTAAAGGTCGTGCTCTCAAAGCGACTCTCGACTCAATCATACTCGAGAACCTTTAAGGGGATTGTTCACTCATCCCTTGTTAGGCTCCAATCCCGTCTTATATTTATTAAATTCCAATTGAATTGAAAGGATTTTTTATAGGCGAACTCGTATTATTTTGAATTCGTTAAAAGTAGGTGCCTACTGATCGTAAAAAAATAAGATGACGATGACAAGTACCTACAAGCAAGAAAACTTGGTATCGAAAACTTAATTAAGACTGAGCCAAAGCCAGGCAGAAATCTTCATACAAAAAAAAACGCAACGGGCCGCTCGAAAAAGTGGTTTTTACTGAATATCTCGTGAAATATAGACAATTAAAAAAAAACCGTCGGTGATCCCTCCGTTTTATTGTATTGATCTTATTTATCCAATTTTTGGCACAATAATATGTACCATATTGACAAACAATCGAATCTAGACAAAAGTTAGAGGTAACTTTGTGATTTTTTTATCGAGAAAATTTTGTCCTGTTGTGTTTCTGTCTAGGTGATGCCTCGATATTATAATGTAGTATCTATGCATATTTTTTATTTGAATACTGTACTTAATTTAGTCAGGTTAAAATCTAATCTAAGATTGGTAATTTTGATGATAGTGTCAGGAATAGAAAATATAGTGAACAAAAAAAAACGAAAAAGTAGGTACCTATTGTATGAAATAAAATGTTTAAAATTTAATAAAAAAACTTTGCGCAGTTTTAAATTATAAATTTTGTGCGGTATTTTTAATGCGGTTTTATTTATTTGTAATTGACAATGAGGAGAAAAATAAAGCAGTGTGTTTGAAGTTTTTTTTATGCATTGGAGTATGTTTATTAGCCAACTTCGTGAACTGACAGCACCTTAAATATTGAAGTACCGATAATAGGAAGAATAAGATAATGTGGACTAGACTTCAGCACAATCTTCTTTCAAGAGTTTGAAATCTGAGCGTAATTCAGGCTGGAGCGTTCCGTAATCCAGGCCAATCCGCCGTTAACTTACACTATCTAGTCTGACAAGACTTCCCAACATGTGAGACCACTACTATTTGTTTCAATACCATCGGGTTTGAGCCGTTTTAGATCTCGCTTATCTCATATAGTTCTCAAAACCATATCTTGTGTTCGATAACTCAACACGATCACCGGCTGGAGATTTGCAGATTTATCTAACTAGATGCAATGTCAAAACATCCTCATATTTAGTAGCTTTAGGTACTAGCATCTGTCTGGAGTCTGGTGTGGTATCAGTATGAAAAGTATCTTGCCTAAGTGTGATCACAATATAAATATGCAGGTAGCTACATTTTTTTTATTTTTTATTTAACAGGTACTTGTTTTAAAATCTATATTACTTCATCCCGCGAACACTCAGGTGTGGATCTCCCTTGAGATGCTGAGGTTTTCCCAAATGACTATGGGGTTCTTCAAAAGGTGTGTTTGGAAATTTTTAAAGGGCGCGCGTGAGGTGCCTCTCGTATTGCAGGCGTCCATAGGCTACGGTGACCGCTTACCAACAGGTGGGCCGTGTGTAAGTCTGGTAACTTGGTAGTATTAAAAAAAACGACTGGGTATGTGTTGCATCATCCATCTGAGTAGGTACTTAGCACCAATATTGCGATCACCAGTTCACCTGCCAAGCGTGATGATTATGGTGTCCCCAATTTTCTATGGGGAGGCGTCCCCCAGCAGTGGACGTCCACTGATGAAGACTACATAGTAGGGGTGCAGGCGATATTCACATGTGAAACCATGGGAGCTACTTGTCTTCACAAAGTTAGCTCTATCCTTTTAGACTCTAAACTTGCTGTCAACAGCGCTCGTGAATCCATTTCAATCGGCAACTTTTAATGGGTACTAAGTGGATCGAACTGGATATCATTAAAGAACATTGATTTAACTACAGACTACTTTCATCATATATTTTATGAATTACACGAGCCATAGTTTGTATACGTATTTGACATCTATACACTTTGGCCAGTATCACAGTAAATTTTTAAGCTAAAGTTATTTCTTCTGTGCCAGAGTGGTCTCTCGTGAAGAGTAGGCCAGAGATAAATAGGAAACTAAATTAAAAATTAATGTTTATAGAAATTTATTTTTGAAAATATTTACAGGTTATCATAGAAATATACTTATAGCGTAAATCTATGGAGGTTATATATGGAGGTTTTATGGCGGTAGTCTGGGGCGCCGCCTGGCTAGGTGGAGCGACGAACTGCGTAAGGCAATATTTATTCTGTGGTAAGGCTGCTGGTAGAAAGTGGATCGGAAACTGTGGAAATCAGTCTAAATGGCGTGCATTGGAAGAGGCCTATGTCCAGCAGTGGAATGATACAGGATGATGATGATGATGCTGATAAAGGTTATCCTACCTAATAATCACTACAAACTGATTGCCACTGGAGCTCTACTGGTGAACCTATCCAGTGGTTGTTATTTTCGTTGGAAAAATGAGATGAATATAATTCTGGAGCGAACTTAGTCCACATGGACAGACAACAAACCACGGCCTCAAAATTACCTCAAAAATCTCTCGAGGGGCTCAAAATAAGAATATACGGCCGGTTCATAAGCAAATTCACTAAATTGTCCAAATAATATTAGTAGAAAGGCCCCATTTATTCCTTGAAATTAATTCAACTACGCGAAGGAGGTCAGCACTAACAAAGGCAGCGTTTATCCTGACTATTGAACGTAACAACACCGCGTTGCAATTTAGAAACATCTTACAAAATAACCTTAGCGCTTCGGGCTAAATGGAAATGAGGGTAGTAGACCTCGCACTACACAATGGTTTAGTTAGGGCAAATGAGTGTAAGTGTGCAGGGTAGCACCCAGTACCAAGATAGTATGGGGCTATGGGGCAAAATAACGGGGATATGTTGAAAGAACCAGTAAAAGTTTTTTTTCTATACAACGTGGTATGATAGATCAAGCTGATGGCCCACCTGATGTTAAGCGGTACGCTCTGCCTATGAACAGTACATTATCGCATAGGTCACGTCCACCTAGGACGCATCCTATGTGGCATTGCACTGCGCCCGACACCCTGAGACATAGAGATGAAAAATCTCATGTGCCTGTCATGTCACCGGCAACCACATACCCTTCAACCCGGAACACAGCAATGCGAGCACTAATACTGCTTTGCGGCAGAAATAGGTAGGTAGGCTTCCCCGGACGAACACTTTCACAAAAAAGCTCTACTAGTACTAAATACTAATTAGCACTGAATCTTTTCACCACACTGATTCTTTCATCATTGGCCCCTAGGCCTTCTCAGAGCCAATAAAACTGGTCTCTGATCATCGCAAGGTGACCAAGAAAGACCCGGTGACATGAAGTATTAGTAGTAGTAGTACGGGGAAATGTTTTCACGTTCGGAGCACCGAATGCGAATAATAAATTCTTATTATTTTGTCTTTACTTTGTAGCCGCAGGAACAACGTCATCTTCGTTGCCTGTAGAAGCCCACTGCTGGACATTAGGTCCAGGCCTCCTCCTCAAAATGTCTCGACGACCTGTTTCAATCAGCCCCATCCACCGTCTTCTATCCTCTATAATACCGTCGGTCCATTTACAGTGGGTATAGTCTACGCAGTAGATACCTTGGCGCCATTCTTACTGGATCGTTCGCTGATCTAGCGCAGGGTGAACAAGAACGAACCAGTGAAACGACAAACGATATCAATAGCTTATATTGCCTGAGCATGTTCCTTTTTAACCCCCGACGCAAAAACGAAGGGGAGTTATAAGTTTGATGTGGCTGTGTGTGTGTGTGTGTTTGCGTGTGTGTGTCTGTCTGTCCCAACGTAGCACCCGAACGGATGAACCGATTTGTTTTTTTTTGTTTTGTTCGAAAGGTGAATTTGTCGGGAGTGTTCTTAGTTATGTTTGATCAAAATCGGTTCAGCCGTTTCATTGCGTTGGGGGTTTATTTAAAATTCTACAAAATAATTACTTGTTGTTTGGAAACTTCCCTGTAAATACCACTAATACTATATATGTCAAAGTTACGATGTTTGGATATTTGTATGGTTGTAACTCCATGCACCAAGCTTATGCGGCTGAATCGATTTCAATGAAATTTGGTACACACAAAATGCGTTTTCAAAATTATTTCAGGGCGTCTGGTCGAAGCGACGCTTGACCCGAGAGCTGGCACTTATCTGGCTCAACGCATTAGTATTGCCATTCAGCGTGGAAATGCAGCCATTATCTTAGGGACGCTTCCATCTTGTAGTGATTTGGATCAGTTGAGCTACCTTTAGATCGTTAGCAGCGGTCTTCAGGTAGCACAGCTGTTTCATTTGTACATACCAACTTGTATTTACTTGTGTTCGTTTGATTCTTTCCGTAAATAAAGATGTTTGGAAGTAAGTACACACATAGATTACCTGGATTTAGCTATAGGGCTACAATATATCCTTATCGCGGGCGAACACTAGAGCTTAGAACATCTAGGAAGTAATTAAAGTAATATCACCATATGTCATTCATTCATTCATTCACAACGCGTCGTGAGCCGGTGGCGTTCTGATGAAGTTATTAGTAGAATGAAATTAACCTCATCGTCATCATTATCCACAGCCTAACTTCACCCACTGCTGAATATAATAGGCTTATCTTTGCCTGTGCCATTCCTTACGGTCCCGTGCCAGTCTCATCCAGGTTCGAATTAAACTCGAGCTGAGTAAATATCAAGAAAAACATTACGTAATATAAACTGGAATTTTCCTCATCACGAAGTTCCTGCTAAAACTTGCCACTCGCCCAAACAAAATCTGTCCTTGTTTTCGTGAAATTTATCCTGTGCAATCCATGAAGTGTGAAAGTTCACGGCTAGTACGGTAATGCTTCAGAGTTGGTGCAAACTTGGTGTGGAATGTAAAGGCGGTGAACAAGCTCGTACGAGTAGGATTAGCATATAAATGTTTATAAACTTCTTGGTGACATGCAGCACGCCGCATTCAGAAGGTTGTTGTGTGCATTTCTTGAAGTTTTTGAGTCAAGGATTAGGATAGTACTAACTTCCAACTACTAACTACTAAGTAGGTAGATATGTACATCATAGCTTAAGGCGCATACAGTAGCTGATTGCGCTTTCAAGGCTTTCTTCTCATAGAGGAGTCAATGTTACGTGCTGAAAAAAAAAAACACTCACTGACCTTTTATCTATAAAGTGAACGTACAAAAATGTTCTACCTATAACCATGTTCATTCGTTCGTTTTCGTATGAGGTGTGCTGGCCTCTGGTGTCGGAGTTTGTCAAGCCGCCCGAGGGCCTCTGACATGGCTTATCGACTGCTATTAATCAATAGCAGCCGGGACCGACAGCTTAACGTGCCCTCCGAAGCACAGAGCGATGGAAATCCGCACATAACTTAGAAAAGTCATTGGTGCGGAGGCTAGGCTCCGCACCTAACCATGTGAAAAATAATAACAAAGTGCAGCTGTTTTCGACTGAAAATTTGATTCAATTCTGAACAACTTAGAATTTTGTACTTTAGGCTTATACCTAAATGTCGGCAAAGACTTTATCAAGTTCAATCAATTCAAGTAGAACATATGATTCTGTGAAATGATAGTTTTTCACGTTGCAAATAATTGTTTTTCGTGATTTTCACTTACTTTTCCTTCCGCAAGCGCTATTCTGTCACTTTATAACTTACCTGAACTTAAGATAAAAAGTGACGGAATTTGACTGTTGTATGCGCCGTAGGCCGTAACTCTGTTGCCTAAATTCATTAAATTCAATGTGAACTATCATTATGTTATCACTAGCCTTTTGCCCGCAGCCTTGCACTGGTGGTGTCGGATTAAAAGCAATCCCCTTCCTTTCAACCCTATCCACCCCCCCCCCCCCCAATCTATCCATACCCCGCATCCATCTACTCACCAAATATCACCAAAATCTATACATATAACAAGAGCACATAGCCGCAGATGGAAGCTAATAAAACATAGCCTCACTCAGGGATAGTGTAAGTTTATCTTAGTAAGATAATTTTTGGAATCGGATCAGTAGTTCCAGTGATTACTATTTGCTAATCTGTGCCTGACAATACAGAATATTGAAGAGATGTACTATCTTAATTCTTTCATAGTAAATATTCCGCACCCGCTGCTATTGTAGCTCATATAATACCTTACCCGACTCCGCACCTCTGCTCTTTTTTTTATCAAGTCGGCCTTTACAATTCATTACCTCTTGTGATAAAGCCGACTATGTGATGGGCTGCAGCATCCACCTAAGGCTGGAGCATCCTCCTGAGTACCCAGCACCAATACTGCGGTGATTATGACAAATCCCCCATTACATTTCAAGGGGAGGCCTCGTCCAATGGACGTCTGAACGCTGCTGATGATGAAGAGGTTTTTATGTGTCTTGACACTGTGTATCGGCCAGCCACTCAATAAAAGAACTGCTATTTCTGAAAGCTATGATAGAAGCTGGCTAGTCGACTAGTGCACGCTCCAGCGATATGTTAGGGGTGTTATCTCGCTCGAGTGGCTCAACCACTCGGCTGCCGGATTACTGAGAACTTCTACTACGAGCTAGCCTGTGACGGCTTACCACAGGACACAATAACCTTAGCTATCGTACCAAGCCAAGTTGGTTTGGGAACCAGTCATCCAGGGCGTATAAAAAGATGGTGAGGCGTGTCTTACGAAGCGTGGCGCACTCCGCACTTGAAACAAATGGGAGGGCAGCTTTCTATATATCTTCTCTAATAAAACCGTAACTAGACCGAATTTATAGTAAAGCATTTTTTGAAAATTCTAATTTAGGATATAACATACAAAACCAATTTATTTATTTTTTTGGCTGGATCTTTGAAAAATCATCACGCTGACTGTATTTGACAGATTTTAATGAAACTTGGTATAGATTATGTATATACCATATACATACATACATACATAGACACACGCCTTTTTCCCCGAAGGGGCAGACAGAGCCTCAATGGGCCGCTTTTCACAGTAGGTTGCACCATCGTGGAATATAGACGTGATAAGTGGTGAGCTCATCGCCGCCATTGCTTCCCACGACTGACTCAACTACCGCTTTCTTCCAGTAATAATACATTCCATAATAAGCTAGCAGCCAGGACAAATCTTATACCAGCGAATCTTATCAACAAGTCCGGGTAATCCCTTAGTCGGCTTTTACGACATCCATGGGAGGAGATGGAGGGGTCTATTCTTAGGCCAGACACACCACAGCAATCTTAGGCTGGATGAATGAACTATGAATTAATATCAAGATTTTTTAGTATCCTTTAAAACAAAAGGGTTCCTGTGGGGTAGGCATTGTGATGTCCTGTGGGGCTGTGTTCTCTAGAGAACAAACGCTTTTTTTTTGCAACACCACGCGTGCGATGCCTTGAGCTAAAGGCTAGTTAGTATATAACTAAGGCCGTAGTATCATAGAGATGATGATGTTAGTATGTAGTATCAATTTACCGTCCAGAAGCGTATTTGTTGAGGGACTCTTGTTCCCACTTTGGTTAAAGTTTGCAAATTATTCATTGAGATTTCACGCACGTGTTGATGATAAACAGACACGTGTATTATTGCTTCGACACATATATCAATCAGTTTTGATAAGCCACAACTATATAACCGTTGTTGTACGTAGTTATGCCCGATTGTGTATTTTACATGGTATTTGTCATTAAGGTGGAGTAGTTCCTATTTGTCCCCGAATCTGTTCCCATTCGGGGATAGACAAAAATTTCCTAAATTGAAGGAAAAACAAGAATTAAAATTACATATTGCCATTGAATTTAAGTCAATAGTAGGTAACAGTTTATATATTAGAAAACAAGATGATAAAACGTAAGTAAACAGGGGTTTGTCGCAAAGTTCCTAACCGTAGATTTGATTTTAAACTAAATCAAGTACAAATATTAAAATTAAAAACATGCATGGATACTAGATTATAATTCCGAGGGATTATTATGTGGTATGGTGGTGTGGGATTATTATAAGAGTTCGTCCGGGGAAGTACTACCACCATGCCTATTTCTGCCGCAAAGCAGTAGTGCTCGCACTGCTGTGTTCCGGTTTGAAGGGTATAAGGGTGCCGGTGAAATTACAGGCACATGGCACTTTTCATCTTTATGTCTCAGGGTGGCGGACGCAGTGCAATGCCACATAGGGCGCGTTCTAGGTGGACGTGGCCTATGAGGTAATGCACTGTTCGTAGGCAGAGGTTATCGGTTAACATCACGTGGGCCATCTGCTTGTTTCTTCATTCCAGTAGTATAAAAAAAAAGGTGCTAGGTACCATCAGAGCTTTGGATAAAGTCTAAAATGTTTGCTATCATTTACAAAGTTTCTCCAATTACAGTTTTAATATGGAAGTTCTCGACAAGTGAGTGCACGTTACAGCCATTGTCTGGCGATGTAATGTAATACCGCGCGACGTGGGCGCATTCTCAGACGATGGCTATGTGGACGTTACGCTGTAATAAAACTGTTTCCACTGCACTGGAATCTGACCTTTTTGTCCACAATTAAAATTATATTGCGAGGTGTTCTACTGTTCTTCAGCAGAAGTTGAATTTCTGGATAAACTATGCTTTGTAAATTTCAAAGTTTAACTAACTGAAATACAATAAAAAACACAAGAGTAGGTAACAACCTTACTATATACTAACGTGTATCTGGCTTCAAATAAATAAATTTTTAACAGCTTTTTATGTTTCAGATTTATGCAACTAATCATTCCGTTAGGTTTGCCTAAAAGAAGTAAAACAATATTTAAAGACGCTTTATGGCAATGGGCGGGGGGACATACAGCAAGAATGCACGAAGAAAGGTGGGAAAATAAAGTGATGATTTGGAAGGGACCAGCGGGGAATAACAGAATAGGTAGACCACTTGCCCAATCATCGGATGAAATTAGAAAAGTAGTTAGACTAGTAGTAGTAGTAGTAGTAGAGCTTTTTTGTGAGAGTTCGTCCGGGGAAGTACTACCACCATACCTATTTCTGCCGCAAAGCAGTAGTGCTCGCATTGCTGTGTTCCGGATTGAAGGGTAAGGGTGCCGGTGAAATTGCAGGCACATGAGACTTTTCAACTATGTTTCAGGATGGCGGGCGCAGTGCAATGCCACATAGGGTGCGTCCTAGGTGGACGTGACCTATGAGGTAATACACTGTTCATAGGCAGAGGTTACCGCTTATATAACATCACGTGGGCCTCTTGATTGTACCGTCATCCAAGTAGTATAAAAAAAAAAAAAAAAACTAGAGGACTAGAAGAGTAGTTAAACTGGTTAGAAGTGGCAACTGACCGTGACCAACGGAAAAAGCTGGAGAAGGGCTTTACCCAAGAGGGTCCTAAATGAAGGCACAGTATAAAATAAAATAAATAACCAAAGTATGGAATAACGACAATTTTTTTTTTAAATTTTCTAACATATCTATTGTAAATGTCAAAAAAATATTGAGGTAAGGAATAAATAGGCTATTTATTTTTTATTTTGTTTTATATTTTATTTAATACACGTGCACCTACCTTGCATGTCACTTTGCCTGCCTGATATAGGTGCAAAGCACCTATTAGCAAACCGCAAATCAGTTCGCACTTGGCCGTCATCGGGATAACACGTCGGATGTTTATAGAAAAATGCCTAATTGCGCCTTAATGAACTGTCAAATTCTTCGTAATCAGCTAGCCGTGCAAATGGAGATATTTCGTAGCATAGTAGATATAAAATAAAACGGCACGCTTGGTTACACACAAATTTTCGTGTTTGCGGTGTCTATCATGATATATAATCATGGTAATTCCTGATGGGAAGTGCGTGCGCACCTAGATCAATTTTCCGTCGATCACTCTATTCACTATCGAAAATTGTGACTAATGTTTACACACAGCAATCCAGGGACCAATCGGTGGCAATAAATCAACAATTTACAGGCAATTTCCATAATTCACACAATATCAAGTTACCCGCGCGTATAAAGAAAAATCCAATTTCCTCCGCTTGCATTAGGTACCTTACCTACTGAGGGACAAGGAGTTTGCTTGGTTGAGATGTGTTCACACTGCGTCAATTTTTAACCCCCAAATAAAAAGAGGGGTGATACAAGATTAAGGCCATAGTGTGTTTGTATATCTGTATGTATTTTTAATTGTTGCCACTTAGCTCCTGAACGAGTCCTCTGATTTTGGTGAGGTTTTTTTTTATATGAAAGATAGGTGGTGTCTGAGAAAAAAAAATTGCTCGACTAACTGGCTTACAGCCCAACGGATGGTAAGCGGTTACCGTCGCCAATTGACATCTGCTACAATCAGAGTTATTGCCATTGCGTTGCCCAAAAGCACTCTTATTTTTTTTTTGAAGTGGATCTTGTTTTTTATTTGTGAAACCTTAGGAACTCGCACGTTCCACAATATGCGCATATGGAGAGAAAAGATCTCGTAAAGCGAGCTGAACAAGACACCCACGTGTCGATGATGTGTGGATGAGCTCACCCCCGGTGTCGAGAGTTGCGATGATAGAACCTGGGTATGAGATCGAACAGTTCGAACAGTTTTGAAGGGATCTCTAGCATTTTTGCCGCTATAACCTTCAGTTTGTACTCAAAATGTTAATTTTCGACGACATCAGGCTCTAGGGTTGATGATGAACAGGATCTAATGTACTACTGAAGCTGTATCTTCAAATTTGAGTTCAAACTTGAATTTAAGGTGACGACATAGCATTATCTTTCTCTTGCAGACTCCAGGGTACATCGTCACCCACATAGTAACGTACCAACAGGTGAGATCGTGGTCAAAAAGAGGTATAACATAGTTAAAAAAAAGAAGATTATGATGATGACCAGCGTAGGATGAACTGGATTTAGGGTGCAACGATGAGTTTCCATAAATGTACCTTTTTTAAATTATAATGATAAAGTCCGTTGTCTTACATTTTTATAAATTTAAACACATATTTTAATTCTGAATTTATTAGTCCTCCTTAAAAATCCCTTTTAAATCCCATTGAAAAGTCTAAAAACTAAATCCAATGAAGCGATGAATTATCGGGTGGGAGGCTCATCCGCCGAGCTCATCAATAACTAACTTAATTAACTTAAAAGCTCTTTACGGAGCGTCTGCTTAAAGGTTAATACTAAGTACACTGTAGAAATAGAACAGAAGATTTTAATTTAGTAGTAATTCAGTAGTAGTAGATCTTTTTTGTGAAAGAGTTCGTCCGGGGAAGTACTACCACCATACCTATTTCTGCTGCCAAGCAGTAGTGCTCGCATTGCTGTGTTCCGGTTTGAAGGGTGCCGGTGAAATTACAGGCACATGAGACTTTTCATCTTTATGTCTCAGGGTGGCGGGCGCTGTGCAATGCCACATAGGGTGCATTCTAGGTGGACGTGACCTATGAGGTAATGCACACCACTTAACATCAGGTGGGCCATCTGCTGGATCCGTCATTCCAAGTAGTATTCAAACAAAAAAAACTTATTATTTTTGTCTTACACCTTCGTAGTCGATACGTAGTCGATGCACTGAAGACATTTTAAGGGTCTCAAGAAGTCGGTGGATGGAGACAGCTCAAGACCGTCCGGCATACTGGACATATCCAACAGTGGACTTCTACAGGCATGGTGATGATGATACCTGCATAGATACATCACGGAGGTGGTTTTACATACCCCTATAGAAAAATACGTAAAATATCTTTGACTGAAAGTTTAAGTTCCTCTTCCAGAAAGATACATAAATAGACCCACGCCTCTTTCCCGAAGGAGTAGGTAGAGCCTTTATGGGCCCCTTTTCACAATGGGTTGCATCATCGTGGAATATTGACGTGGCGAGTGGAGAGCTCATCGCCCCCATTGGTTCCCACAAATGACTCAGCTACCGTTTTCTTCCAGTAATAACACATTCTATAATAAGCTAGCAGCCAGGACAAATATTATACCAACGAATCATATCAACAAAAATGATGACGAAAAAATACGTTTTTTACCCGACTGCGCCAAAAGAGAGGGTTATGTGTTTGACCTGTATGTCCTGTATGTCCGTCCCTATTTCCCTATGAAAATGCAGAAAATTCAAGTCCAATTTGTAAAGCTGAAAATATTCGTAGGCAAAATAATGTGGAGGAATGAACATTTCAATGCATAGAGCGAGTGTAACCGTAGCTTAAGAAAGGTGTTTCGGATATGAGCGATTATTCGGGGCGATAACAATGGGGTAATAAATTATGATTGATGAATGACCCGGAAAATGTACACCTCCCGGGGAGAACAATATCAATATTTACAGTTGTCTAAACGATATCAGAGAAGCCAGGAGCAAACAAACGCCGCGCCGTTGCTGTGGTGTATCTGGCCTGAGAATAGACCCCTACATCTCCTCCCGTGGATGTTCTGAAAGCCGACTAAGGGATTACACCAGAGGATGCAGTGTTCACCCAACAAGTCAACATACTGCGATTACCAATACACCTGCCAAGCTTGGTGAACATGGGAAATCCCCACATTGCGTTCAATGTACGTCTAAAGGCTAAATTGTTGCAAATAATACACAGAAAATATTACATAAGATAAGAAGAAGAATAAATATTTATTTTGATTACTTTTTTATTGATGATGATTATTATGAAGGTTTCTGCTCGCTTTGTACTATCGATTCTGTGTTATAAATGCATAGTTTTGTTTCTGAACATAATTTTTTATTTTTCGTTATTTATCATTCTCGTTTAGGATTTTCAAAGTCAAATCCGTAATTCTAATCGAACATCTAAAAACAAAGCAACAATAGTTGAATCCGATCTCCACGCTCATTATCGCAGCTGCAAATAACAACAAAGTCTTGGCAATTAATCACGACTACCTATTGAAAGTAAACAATAAGGTAGAAACTTGGACACAGCTCAGAGAGAACCACTAGCTCACTCACTCCTGTAGCTGGCTCTAGCCACTAAGGCATATATTTTATTGCAAGCGCAACACCCCTCGCGTCAAGCCACTGTTGACACACGCAACTTGGAACCTTAAACTTTTGAAAATTCAAGATTGTATTTCAGCCTGTGAATGCCTTACGTACTAGTCAATATTAGTTACCTCAAATAATCTCTCTATCCAACTTATTTAAATACAGGTAAGTCAGAAAGTGAATGAATACCGCACGCAAAAAAAGTAAGTGAAAAACATAGAAAAACAGCAACTGTCTCAAGTAAAAGATTATTTTTGAAAATCTAAACTTTTTAATTTACAAATCTGTAAATTGCCTTTAATTTTGCGAAAGTTTTAAAATCGATTTAGACATTTAGAAGCTGTAGGTTTTTTTTTGTGTAAATCATAAGAAACTTTGTTTTTTTGTCAGTCAAAAGAACCAATAACTTAAAAAAAAAGGCTATCATATGTTTTTAAAAGAATTTTCATAATCTGTTTATGAGATTTCAAAGAGAGGCTTTCAAAGAGAGGTCTTTACTACAGTTTGGGGTCTGTTATTGCCTTAAGCTGTGTCCTGGACCATTCCTCAGACAAACAGCATTATTCATCTGTCAGGAAACCCTTTCAGACAAAGACAAACATCGTAGTGGTCCGAATACTTTCCATGTGTGGATAGTTTGAAAAGATGGCAGTGATAAATGAATATGTATTCAAAAGGAATTCAGGACTCCCTATTTTATATACCTACTTATTAGTAAAAATTTGGATAATTGCTTAAAGTTCGCAAGAAATTAGTGGAAGGAGGCGGCTCACGACTTTTCGTCGTGGTATTCAGTGGAGATCTATGTCCAGCAGTGGACTTCTTTTGGCTGATCCGGACTATGTATAGACTGTTGGGTGTTATGTTATATCAAAATATCACATAAAATAGGGAGTCCTGAATTCCTTTTAGTATTATCATAGTACGAAGAGCGATGGTAGCCTAACGGTTCAATAGTGCAACTCAGAATCCAACGATACCGGGTTCGATCCTAGGCCATTCCATCGCTCTGTGCTTCGGAGGGCACGTTAAGCTGTCGGTCCCGGCTGTTATTGATTAATAGCAGTCGATAAGCCATGTCAGAGGCCCTCGGGCGGCTTGACAAACTCTGACACCAGAGGCCAGCACTACCTCATACGAAACGACGAAACGACGACGATGATAGTACGAAGGATTAGTTACTTGTAGATAATATAAAAAAAAAAAAAACTATTCTATTCTAGTATCTATCTAACTCTCGTAGAAAACATATTTTTACGCTTTTATGGAATGTACCAACAAACTTACACTGATGACGATGATGATAACATTACTAATGGGAACTGTGAGCTGATACAAAAGAGCTCAAACACGACCAGTCTAATATTTTCCATCGAGGTGTTCCATTGTTCACCTTCCATCTCCATCATCAGGTCAGCTCGTTGTCACCATAATGCTGTCATGCAAGTAGGTATGCAAAAATTTAACTCAATTGATTGGGTCGAACTGGTTTAAAATTCAGTTGCAAGATTTGAACCACTCACCACACTAACAAGTGAAGTTATGATTTCAACATAAGCTTTTAAAACGAGCAGAAGCGGACACCAAAATATGAACAACAAAACTTTAGTTTTTTAGTTATTTACGTAGAAACTTTACTACGTACTTACTTTATCCCAAAATAAAATAACGACTAACGGACTCTCACCAGCAATTTGTAGCAGGAATTTTCGGTGCTATTTTTAGACAGAGCTTAAACAAAGAAAGTTTCCAAAGCCATTATGAAAATCATGAGTTTACCTCGATAGTGGGAAGTGTTTCGCTTATTGCGTGCTGATCAACTTTTTCGTGGATATTATGGCATATCTCAATTTGGATGTACATATACCTCAAAAAGTTTGCCTAGCCATTGCCGGGAAACTATCTAATTTATTTACCAAAGACACAGATAAAATAATACTAAACTGGTACCAAAGATAAGCAGGAAGGAAATGTCAAAGTATAATTGTTTTTTTATTGCTTCTATTGAACTTGATTTCTTTCTAGCCTAGGTCTAGGACAACAGCCAAATTTCGTCATTAAATCAGAAAAGTTCAGGTATTGGGCAAGTTATTATGTGAATACTCTAGATATGCCATGGTTTGGGAATCGGGTCTAATTCTATTATGATTATTTTACACAACTGATCTACTCATGAAAGCAGCTTACTTATATTCCTAAAGACTTATAAGTGTGTGAAAGTGGCAAGGACTAATGCTAAGCATTAGTACGTGGTAAGTAAGATCTATTTATCTCGGGCTTAGTTATTAGTATCAGCTAGCTACTAAAACTGCTAAAACCACTAAACTACTAAACTGCTAGCTGTTTCTATTGTGGAAAGAGTTCAGAAAATGCATTTCGTCTTACCTTAAATATGCAAATCCAAGTTTGGTTGGTCAATATCAATTTAAAATTTAATTTTGCCTCTCTCACCAGCGCTCAAGTTCATAACATTTCAAATGGCGAGCGATTCGAGCCTAGCAGAAGTTCCAAACTTCCCCAGGCGTTTACACTCACCAGATTTTTCAAAACTAATTGAAATTATGTCGGGGCACAAACCCGCAAGAAACTCGGGCCAAGTTTTAGAAGTGCAGTTTGTGAGTTTTATTATCTTAATAATAACTGCCTAGTGCGAGTAGGACCACGTATGGTGTAGGGTTCCGAAGTCAAGACAGCCAAAAATATATTAGTCGCAGGATATACGATATCATTTTTGATGATAGTTTCTGCCGTGATCCACTTACATGGGTAATTACTAGATTCTAGGTATAATCAAATCAAATCAAATCAAAATCAAAATCATTTATTTCAGGCTTACTGAGAAATGCACTAAACCTAAACAGTAAGCCCATATCAACATAAATACCTTAGAAACTAACATACACATAAAAACACTTTATTACTTAATCTAACACACGTGTGATCGCCGACGCGTCGCGGCCCGGGGGATCACGTGACAGGCGACCCTTGAACCGCCGGAACTTCACCCCTTTCGGCCAGAAGTCAGGGCTCAAGTAAGTCTTCACATTTTCCGTAGGGACCCTCACCATAAATGAGCTAAAGCTCACATTATGACGAGAGTCCAACTTCATGACCCTCAAACCCACTCCGGCTTTCTTCCTGATATACTCCACCACCTCTGCGGCCTTCACATCGAAGTAGACGCGATAATGGTTATAAATGGTGGGGGAGGGGATAACTATATTGTAAACTACTTTAGCAGGGTGTATTCGCTGAGGCGGCGGGCAGTGGATGAGAAGAGCCGAACACCGGGGTCAGAGGTGCGTATTGGGAGAGGCCTATGCCCAGTAGTGGACTAGTGTGTGCTGATAATGATGATTTGCTGACGGCAGGGCTAATAAAAATACATATATGTACGAAAACACTGCTTTATTTTTTAACGACAATCACATGATGGCTCACATCATCGACATGTGGGTATCTCGTAAAACCACTTAGAGATATCTGTTCTGCCCCGTAAATTAAAGTTGTGGAAAGAGCTTCCTAAGTGTTTCCACAAAAATACAATAAAAACACTGTCCTTCAGGCCAGGCAGCCGCTATTGGAAATACCGCTAGTATTGCAGATGTCAAATAGGCGATGGTACAGACGGTACAGATGGTATCAGACGGATGTATGCCTGGTTGTCGAACTGAAACATAAAAAACAAACTAACTTTATATGACGTACCTACCTGAAATAGAAAACGAGTGACTTTTTATTGTCTTCAAATTGAGATTTATATATTATGTCCATACTAAATTCCATTAAAAACTGTAAAAGTTATGTAGACAGACTTGGTGGAAAGACGGACGGTTGGACGGCTCAAACGACCTTATAGGGGTACCTTGTTGGACTCGGATCCCTAAAAAAGAAACCCAAGAAAGTTCGTTATTTTTGCGATATTTCTTTATGGCGTTTCCTAAGTGTCTCCACATTAAGTTTGGTAATTAAAAGTTGTGGCTCGTTAGGGTCTGTGTAACACTTGTTCTGTAGCGAGCCAATTTGCAGGCGCGCTGTGTGCGCGGTTAGGCGTTGATGGTGTTTATGAAATGCATGCAGTGGGATTATACCACTGTAAATACTATTTTCAAGTAGGAAAAACACATATTCACACGAAGGAAAGAACTTTTTTGTTTTGTGTTTTGTAAAGAATTTTCGGCGTTAAGAGACAATTCAAATTTATTTATTTTTTTGTGTTCTCTGCGAAAAAAAGTCCGTTTCTCCAAGTTCCTGTATTCCGAGATGTACCTGTAGCTATAGGAGATTTCCTCGAGCTCTTAGGTGTTTCGCTCACGCCTACTCTCAACTTTGGCTCCTACATCGAGTCTAAGGCAAAAACAGCTGCCATGAAGCTAGGCATCCTGAATAAGGTAAAGCGTTACTTCACACCAGGACAGCTTCTCAGTTTATATAAAGCACAAGTCCGGGCTGGTATGGAGTACTGCTGCCATGTTTGGGATAGCTCGGCCAAACACCAGCTTGCTGCCTTGGACTCGATCGAACGTAGAGCTTTCAGGGTTATAGGTGAGCAACATATGGCGGAGACTAAGATCCAGAGTCTCGAGCACCGCCGTAAGGTTGCATGCCTTGCGATCTTCTATAGGTTACATTTCGGTGAATGCTCCCAGGAACTGCACGATCTGATCCCACCATCTCTTTTTCATCATAGGACGAGCAGGCGTACGGCTCAGTACCATCCTTACCTCATTGGTATACCGTCTATTCGCACAAAACGTTTCAGTTCTACCTTTATAATGCGAACTGCTAAGGAGTGGAATACACTACCGTCGTCTGTCTTTCCTGAAAACTATAATCTGGGTATCTTCAAGTCAAGAGTGAATAGGTGCCTTCTAGACCTTTGTGCTTCATCTTCGGCCACACCGTCACTTACCAACATGTGAGATCGTGGTCAAACAAAGGTCTATCAATGTTAAAAAAAAAAAAAAACATCTCAAATGCCACGAACTTTTCTTTGTCTGTCTGAGATGGCTTATATTTAATAATAAAATAATATATTTGTAGCAAGAAAAATGCTAAATGAATCTCTAGTTATTTTTTTTTATGGTAGATAGGTAACTAATTATGATTTAGTAAGACGGTCATACATTTTATTTGTATAGGTTTCTTTTTTTAAACCTTGAATTTGAGGTTCCTAGTTTTAAAAGTCTAGTGAAGAGTCTCATATTTTAGGTACGAGTAGGTACCTAATACCTAAGTTATTCAAAAATATAGCCTAAAACAAAAAATATTCTAGATGTGTAGAACTTTGATGAATTACATAAGGTAGATATGGTACTTAAATTGAAAGTTAGATGTTCTAATGGATTTGTTATAAGTTGGATTTATTTTTGGCATGAAAAGTTAATAACAGAAAAACGTTCGAGCCAAATTTATATCCAAATTGAACACCGTTTTTAAAAGCTATTATTAAACTTACTTCGTTTGTATATCCGTCGTAGTTTCTGCGTACCGAAAATTCTAAGTCTATGGTCGTAGTTTTCAAGTACTTACATGCATCAGATTGAGCTAAAATCATGCTTAACTGTCAAGCTACGATGACAATACTTGCATTACTATTATCAGCAAGCTAACCGATGTTGGACACAATGTAGGAGAGTTAATTTGGTAGTGTATATTTAACAAAAAACTTATTACAATTTAAATTATTTTTGAATGCCAATTTACTTTCCTTGAACAGACTTCAAAAGAACAAGAGTTTCAAACAAGCTAAGACCAGCCAAGGGCAACAAGCATGACAATGGTCCTTCAAGCAATAAAACGTTCGATCGTTGCAAAGTTTCTAACTTTCCGCCAAGTCACATAGCCTAAAATAGCACTTAACCTTAATGGTTAGTCCCATTAATTTCCCGCGAGATGTCTTAATGCTTTTGTCGTTGAAAAAATGCGGGTGAATAGGTGAGGATCGCGGGTCAGGGTTTCCTAATTCCATTATAACGGCCAGGGGCCTTACCATTGTCTCGTATTTCGACTCTCATCATATCATCAACCTATTGCAGTCCACTGCTGGACAGAGGTCTCTCACATGGCGCGCCACTGAGCCCTTGTCTTCGGCCCTCCTCATCCAGTTTCTGCCAGCCACCGTGCGCCATTCGTCCCTTCACCTAGCCAGAGGGTACCCCACTACGTTTGCCAAGACGCGGTCCACTTAAGAACTCGTTTACTCCACCGCTTATCAGTTCTTCTGCAGACATGAGCGGCCTACTGCCATTAAAGCTTGCTAATCTTCTGGGCTATAATTTTTCGACTTTGCATATCAAAATATATATATATATAAATAAAGTCGTGTGGGTTACACCACTTATAACTCAAGAACGGCTGAACCGATTTGGCTAAAAATTGGTGGGGAGGTAGCTTAGAACCAGGAGAAGCACATAGTGGGGGGGGGAGGGTAGAGGGGGCTGTTTTTCACCGGGGGCTACCCGTGCGAAGCCAGGGCGAGTTGGTAGTTATTAATATATAACTATTATAAAGAGCCCTGCTCGTATAAGTGCGTTCTTAGCAAATGTCTATTTCCACCAGTTGTATTGTAATGTGATTGATTAGGCGTAGTTTTACATTGCTTTTTGCAACACAAATCAAGAACTGGCATCGCATCTGCACGGACGAATAAGCCAGAAATAACATTTTTACCGTTCAAGAGGACACGCGCATACGATCTTTGTTCAGTTTTTTTGACCCCCGACTGAAAAGACGGATGTTATAAGTTCGAGGCTATAGTGTGTTTGTCTCTCTGTTTGTTAGTTTGTGGCATCATAGCTCCGGAATGGCTCCTCTGGTTTCAATGCAGTTTTATTTGTAGTAAACTGGTGTAAGGACACACAGTCGAGGATTTTTATTTTTTTCTAAAATTAACTTGTAAGACGCATACGCTATCAATAGTCGTTCTTTAATAAAATATGATACCTTATCTATACAAATTTTCTTCAGAATTCCTCCCGCGCTTAATGTCCTCACAAAAAGTAAGTCCCGCCCGCTAAACCTCAACTGACTGACTCTGTCCGCGTACATGTCCGGTCCGATACCCATCTCATAACATGTTTCCTCGACTTTCTGTACTAATAGTTCCGCTACTGCCCCGTCTCACGCTCCGAAGGATTTACTTAGGAGTTCGCCCCGTCCTCGATGTAAACTTTTGCGCCATTCGATTGACCGCTGAAACTGAATCGCTTGGAAGGTGATGGTAGGGCCCTAGATGAATAAGCAAATTCCGGCGTACATAAACATTTCAATAAGGCGGACGTCTCCATTTTGGGAAGTATAAGTAAAGTTGAGGGATAGAAGAATATTGGAACGCCTGATAGAAAGTAGGAATTATAGAGCTTAGTTGAGTCGCAGGAATACCCAAATATCACTACCAATTCATAATTGTGGGATATTGGTACTAGACTGGCTGCGAAAGCAGTGAGATATTATAACATTGTTTGGCTTGGCCCAATTATATGTTATTTTAGATAGGTACTTCAGATGTTTCAGGCCTATGGATGAAGAACAGGCCTACCAGGCAGGTAATGAATAATTTTACATGCTCAAGCTCGCATTTTTAATAAATCTATGCAAAGTTCCTCCTCTCCTCAAAAACAAGATCCTCTTTTTTGCCTTATAACTCGCACGGATACCTCTGTAAACCTTTCTCTTTTGTTAATCGTTTTGGACACCCACGACCTAGTGTGGACACATTGCTTCTGTTATTTTTAGACAATCATGTTACACAATTTTCCTAATTCTATTGGTCTATTTCTGTAGGTAAGTACTGTAATTTATAATGATTATAAATGATTTATCTTATCTAGTTGGTACATATAAACAAAATATAAAAATTTAATAAATAAATAAATAAGGAAGCACATTTATTGTAAAATTCAAAATTTGTAGTATTTTGTTAGTTAATCACGGAAATTCATAAATAATTGTAAATATTGTTCGATATCGGAGAATAAGAAAGGCCACTTTTACTGCGATAGCGCCGGCACTTGCTAGTATAATATAGGTGTGAAAACGGCTAGGAGCATTATTGATTGCATGGGTTTGACTCACAATAAGTATAACATGCAGAGGCACATATTTTATCGTAGAAGGTAGACCATTTACAAATGGGAAACATTCATACTCACCACAATTCAATAAAACAGCTGAAGGGCCCAAGCATTTCTCCAGTTCCTTCGTTCGTGTCAATTCAATTGGAAAATTATTCATCAAATCAACTCGAGAGGACTTGGTATCAATACGGTCCCGATAAAAACCAGTAATTGGCCCTTTGTATAAAGAGAGACATGGAATTCTGTTTCTTGTTAGATTTCGAGCAATTTTCTGTTTTTTTAGTGGTTCGTTTTATTCATTCAGTTGGATACATATATTTTATTTTACAGTTATCTATCTATATACATGGGATTTCTGTCAACCTGTGTGGCGCGGTGGGTGAAGGTTCGCCTGCGGCGCAGGAGGTTGCGGGTTTGATTATCGCCTCGGAACAAATATTTGTACGATCTGGAGATATTTGTTCAGGAAGTTCTGGGAATTTTCAATAAATAAATAAATAATGCTGGACAGTTCACACAACATTATCTAGCCCCAAGCTAAGCAGAGCTTGTGTTATGGGTACTAGATAACTGATAGGTATACTTAATAAAAAAACAACATCTCTTAGGAATCTTAACATTTTGACCGTTCCTTGTCTGTACATTTTGGTACTTCTTATGGACATTGTAAAAAATCCCTTCAAATATGAAATGATGGAACAAAGGAAAAATAGGTTAATTACAAGACGTAAAGATCTTGAGGCACCTTTGCACCCGAGGTTGAATGTTGTAAAGCATGGCTCCCGGTATCAAGCTGTTAAACTTTTTAACATACTTCCTACAGAGTTGAAAGTTATTGATTGTATTTAAGGTGGTCGCTTTTCCATACAAACGTATTAGCACAAATATGGGCGAACAGGGTATAATTTTATACTGAAATGACTCTTGTTGGCTTTTATATTGGTCCTTATTTGCGTCAACACATATTTGGTTGAAGAAAACACTGGATTAATAGCGAAAATAACATCGAAATTTTAGTTAATTTATGTCAGTGTGTGAGTGTACACTGACAGTGTGACACACATAGCCGCAGATTAGATAACAGTTACGTGTCACTTACACGCGACGTTGTCAGCTCGTGACTTACGCCGGCTAAGCGCTGTTGCCGCTTTGATCTGTCATCTCATAATTAGCTCGAATATAAATTTTTAGAAAACCAAACATTTAGGATTGGTCATGTGTATGCGAATCAGCCAGACAGCCGGAGGCCGCAATGCATTGCAAGGTCTCTACATATGAACTTTGTATAAATAATGGGAGAAAATTAAATTACAAACAACTAGACAGAAATTACAGACAAATATAATATTATCTTAATTACGTAAAAATTAAATTAAATACTACTAGCTGATCATAATTACCTATATATTTACGCACAAGGTTTTTTGAACTGAGACCTCACGAATACACACGGTTTAGGTAGGTTACCTTATTTATTTCGAAAAAATATCTATGTACATCCACATGTGGTTCGAAAAGTTAGACCTTCAACGTCGTTAAAATTCCTAGAAACGGGAGGTCAACAAAGAATGTTATACACTGGTTGTTATTTTATAGAGTAGGTACCTACAAGTTTCAAGATTCATAAATTTTAGACTTTTCCCAGTATTTGTATCATAAAAGCTACAAACGTAAAAAAAACAGCGTTGTAGGATTAGTGGAAGTACCCTAGAGGTTTTGTTTTTTTACATATTTGATTTACCCTAACATCTCAGAAACTAAAATAGTTTTGAAATGTCGAAGCGAGGAACTTTCATATGACACCACATTTGATCTGATATTCTCACTTTTTTTTACCTCCTCTTGGACCCCAATATCTCAACAACCCCCCGACCGATATAGCTCATAACCTTACCAACAAATTGTACCAATACTATCACCTCCCAATCAAATTTCATGAAGATCGGATTAACGGTTCGGAAGTTATGCTCGGACAAACATACATACATACATACATACAAATGCCAATTCTTCCAAGTTGAATCAGAGAACTCGCTTCGCTCATTCAATATTTAAAAAAAAAAACATAGTATTGCCTTGTTTCAGTCGAAGTCAGTTCTGTGTAGGTAGGTGAAACTACAATCTTCAAACAAATTCGTTGAAATGATTCCTAGGGGTCTTATTCATTATAATTGCCAGTTAGGGTCTTCGGAAGGTTCAGATATGCAGGCCCAGGGTGGGTATTGAACATTTTGCCTCCTGCTTAGAAGACAAGAGTTCATCTTACTATGACATGTTATGTCTGTTCGTGTATGTCACAGCCACTTTTTTCCGAAACTATAGGATCTATGCTGTTGAAACTTGGTAAGTAGGTGTATTCTGTGAACCGCATTCAGATTTTCACAAAAAAATAGAAAAAAACAAAAAAAAAATGGGGGTTCAGTTCTAAGTATTAGTACTTAGAACTGAAACTCAATTTTTTTTTTCATCAAACCCGTTGGTGTGGGGTATCTATGTATAGGTCTTCAAAAATGATATTGAGGTTTATAATATAACTTTTTTCTAAACTGAATAGTTTGCACGACAGACACTTCCAAAGTGGTAAAAAGTCCCCCCCCCCAACCCCGTAACTTCTAAAATAAGAGAATGATAAAACTAAAAAAAAAATGTACATTACCATGTAAACTTCCAACGAAAATTGGTTTGAACGAGATCTAGTTAGTAGTTTTTTTTTAATACGTCATAAATCGTAAACCATCCAAGAACTTTGATATTATGTTACTTGCTGCTACGGAACCCTTCATGGGCGACTCCGACTCGCACTTGGCCACTTTTTTTTTTAATTTCCATAATATTATTTGCATGCAATGCATATCAGCCGGCCTAGCCAAAAGACATTCGCTTCGAAGCGATTCCATTCCTTTCTAGGCGCTAGTCCAGATGGTACGTTCCTAAGCACTAATTTATTACTAGTAGGTAATTGTGTTTATACTGTACTAGCCATTTCACCGCAGCTTGGCAAACAAACAAACAAACAAAACAACAAAGTTTACATATTTACAGGGAATTAATTTTGTAAAACTTAAAAAAAAACCGAACGAAATAAAACGGCTGAACCGATTTTGATCCAACAAAGCTAAGAACACTCCCGACAAATACACCTATCAAACAAAAACAAAAAACGATTTCGGTTCATCCGTTCGGGAGCCACGTTGGGACATACAGACACACACACACACACACAGACACGTCAAACTTATAACACCCCTTCGTTTTTCGTCGGGGGTTAAAAAATACAAAATAATAGTGAAGATAAATAAAAAAGCATAAAAAAGATAAATATTTTATACATAGTGTAATACAAATTAACAATCTTTTTTTTTAAGGAGAATTAGCCTTTTTGAAATGCAATCCTTTCCCTCATTGTCTCGCAAGTCGCAAAGGCCTCGAAATTAAAAATAATATAATTAATTTTTATTGAATGGGTTATCCTCTCTTTTAACCCCCGACGAAAAACGAAGGGGTATTATAAGTTTGACGTGTCTGTGTGTGTGTGTGTCTGTCTGTCCCATCGTAGCTCCCAAACGGATGAACCGAAATCGTTTTTTTTTGTTTGAAAGGTTTATTTTTCGGGAGTGTTCTTAGCTTTGTTTGATCAAAATCGGTTCAGCCGTTCAGCGTTGGGGTTTTTTTTTTAATTTTTACAAAATTAATTACTAACTCAACTATAATCTGGACCTCTTCAAGGCTAGAGTGAATAGGTGCCTTCTAGACCTTTGTGCTCCATCTTCGGCCGCATCGTCACTTACCAACAGGTGAGATCGTGCACAAACAAAGGTCTATCAATGTTAAAAAAAAAAAAAAAAAAAACTTGTTGAAAATAGGGTCAACTGCGGATTTCCTCAATGAAGAATTGTTACTTCGTCGGCTTTATTTCTCAAACTCAAGACATCACAATAATGGAAATGGAGCGCGACGAATTATTCCCATTTGTCACACTGATCTGTCCCCCCTAAGGTGACAGTTAGAACAAAAAAGTTGGATCTGTCCCCCTGTTGCGTGATTGGGTGATGGCTGGTACATTTGCGTGTAATTTTAATTTTAATTTTAGATTATTGTATGGAACCCTTCGTGCTAGAGTCCGACTAGCACTTGGCAGTTTTTTTTTTATTTTTTATGATACAAATTGGCAAACTAGCATACGGCCTGATGTGAAGTGGTCACCGTCGCTTATAGACACCGGCAACACTGGGGGTAATTGTCGATGCGCTGCCTACCCTGAAGGAATTTATGACCATTTTTCATGAAATAAAACATGGTTACGTACGACATGTACGACACGGGAAAACCTCAGATGGAAGCTCATTCCATAGTTTATAGGCACAGAATAAATAATAGTACTTTATGGGGAAGAAATGATCTCGAGAAACGAGTCGTTCGAGAAACCCAGGGTTCTATGATGTGCGGATGAGCTTTGTCACGGTGCCGGGAAGAGCGATGGTAAAATCTCGATGCGAGGATGAGATCGGAAAGCTCGTCAGAACATTCCCCGTTGTAGAGGCGGTAGATCACGCAAAGAGATCCGATAGCTCTGCGTTGGCTAAGCGGTTCTAGAGTATCGGAGAGCTTGGGGTCACCGATGATGCTAATGGCTCTTCTCTGTAAGGAGTCAAAACGAAGCAGCTGGTACTTGGGTACCCCGTGCAATAGATGGGAACAGTTTCTACGTGCGGCCTTACTTGTGCTTTGTAAAGCAATAGCCATTTATGCGGCGTAAAATAAAGTTTCTATGTGCATTATATTATGGGGGAGGCCTATGCCCAGCCGTGGACTTCAGTTGATGATCTATCAATAAAAGCTGAAAGTAAATAAATCTTTAGAAAAAAAAGCGGCCAAGTGCGAGTCGGACTCGCCCATGAAGGGTTCCGTAGCAGCAAGTAACATAACATAAAAGTTCTTGGATGGTTTACAACTTATGATATATTAAAAAAAACTACGTACTAGATCTCTTTCAAAACAATTTTCGTTGGAAGTTTACATGGTAATGTTCACCATTTTTTTTGTTTAGTTTTATCATTCTCTCTCTCGCAAACTATTCAGTTTAGAAAAAAATGATATTAGAAACCTCAATATCATTTTCGAAGACCTATCCATTGATACCCCACACAGGTTTGATGAAAAAAAAATGTGTTTCAGTTTTAAGTATGGGGAACCCCAAAAACTTATTGTTTTTTTCTATTTTTGTGTGAAAATTAGTTTCGGAAAAAAGTGGCTGTGACATACACGGACAGACAGACATACATGACGAATCCATAAGGGTTCCGTATTTTTTTTTCGGAACCCTGAAAAACTACTTCATAGCTAGGAATTTATACCCAATACAACATAAATACATACATAGACACACGCCTTTTTCCCCGAAAGAGTAAGCAGAGCCTCTCATGTGCCTCTTTTCACTGTGGGTTGCACCATCGTGGGAAATACACGTGACAAGTGGTGAGCTCATCGCCGCCATTGCTTCCCACGACTGACTCTGCTAATGCTTTCTTCCAGTATAATACATTCCTGAAATAAGCTAGCAGTCAGGAACTACAAGCTAACTACAAGTCCAGGTATAAGACTTAATAAAATTAGTGTGCTGATGAAAATGAGCCTAAGCACGGCCAGTTTACTATTATCCATCGAGGAGTTCCGCTGTCCACGTTCCGTCTCCATCATCAGATCAGCTCGCTTTCACCATAGTATTGTACTGTCATCGGAACTAGATAGGTACGAGTATGCCAAATTTCAGCTCAATCGGATATCGCAGGAGACACCATTGTTGCCACCCGTGAAATATAGTAGTAGTAGAGCTTTTTTGTGTGAGAGTTCGTCCGGGGAAGTACTACCACCATACCTATTTCTGCCGCAAAGCAGTAGTCCTCGCATTGCTGTGTTCCGGTTTGAAGGGTAAGGGTGCCGGTGAAATTACAGGCACATGAGACGTTTCACCTTTATGTCTCAGGGTGGCGGGCGCAGTGCAATGCCACATAGGGCGCGTCCTAGGTGGACGTGACCTATGAGGTAATGCACTGTTCATAGGCAGAGGTTACCGCTTAACATCAGGTGGGCCATCAGCATGTTCCGTCATTCTAGTAGTATAAAAAACAAAAAACATTCTGAATGCAATGCTTGACTTGTTGCTGAAAATACCGAAATTGATATATGTGTGCCTATAATATTTGAGGAGTTCCCTCAATCTTCATGGATTCCATCATCAGAAAAACATTTTAATGAAAATGGCACCAATCTGGAAGTATATCATGTAATTTTTTTTCCTAATCGTTACGTAAATGGTATGAGGTAACAAACATAATAAAAAACTCTGGAATTGATAACCTCCTCCATTTTTTGAGGTCGGTTAAGAATCGAGTACCTACTTTTTGATTTGAAATAAGGACACACCACAACACTCACTTCACAAACATAATATTGGCTGAAGCAGAATCAGTGTATTTTGTAGATCATTACAAAAACATTTATAAAAAAAAATAGTCTGGTATCGAACCCAGTACTGTGGTTTTAGTGTCGAGAGATCTAGTCACTGGTTCACAAAAAAAAAGTAAAAAAAAAATACAAAAAATATAGGCAGTATAGAATCGAACGCAGTAACGTGGGTTCAGAAGTTCTGAGTCGACAGTCCAAGCCGCTAGTCCAACTATTTTGAAATTCGCGCGCCGAAATTAGCTTATAGTTCTAATACAATAATATCCTTGACTGTGTGCGTGAGTAGGCTTTCATATTGCTCGGAATTTGCTCGGCACAAGTATGTTAAAACTAGAGACTAAAATAACCTGAAATATAGCTAGGTACATAGCAAATAAACCACCATTTGCGTGAACGTTAGTGTTATGACATAATATGCACATTTTAATTCATAAATACATAAAATACTTCAAAATTTGGCAACAGCGCCATCTATTGACGCTGTCGTGCCTAGCTGACCACGAGGAACAACCTTAAAGTAAGTCTTACAAAGCTACTGTTGAAAGGGTGTTTCTACTCAGTTGACGAATTCTTGACATGTGATAATTTTAAATAGGTTTAATTACATTATTTTATTTTTTCTGACATTATGAATTTTTGTAAACGCGTTTTAATGATCTTGTGTATTTTTTTTATTTATTTAAATTGTTCCTAATTTACGACACGATTTTTAATTGTTTGTGAATAAATGAATGAATGAAATACAATATACTACATAGATAGATAGTTTTTATTATACATATAAAATCCCCAGAACACCCTGTACAAATATCTGCGATCCCACAAATATTGGTTCGGAGGCGGGAATCGAACCCGTGACCTCCTGTGTCACAGGCCAACCTTTGCTCGCCGCGCCACAGAGGTCGTCAAAAACACCTTGCCACAGAAGCCTGTGCTACTCAAACGTAAGTTAAACTACTACAAACACCACATATAAATGTGATTGCTTGTGGTCAACCAGATGACTGCCGCACGTTGGTAGTTATTTTTCCCAGTTGCGGGTTGCCAATAATGATGATGTTAAGGCGCTGACAACAGCTACAAACGGCAAAGTTAACTGGTTACCCCTGCTTAAATAATAGTTACTAGGTCCCGCGTGCTAAATCGCATTAGGAGACATTCATATTTTTTCTTTCACATACAAATAGCTTAGAACTAAATAAACTAAAACTAACAAATAGAGTATTTATTCTGCAAAAGCGAGCAGTGAGATATATATTAGGTTTATATCAGATGGACTCATGTAGACAGCGATTCAAAGAACTAGATATAATGACGATGACTGGTGAATTCATATTTCAGAATTTATTATATGTAAGAGGAAATGTAAGTAAGATCAAGACTAAGAGTGACATACACAAAGTTAACACCAGGAAAAAAGATAACCTAGTCGTCCCCGCAACACGGCTCACAAAAATTTCAAAAAGCTTTTATTGTATAGGAGTTAAATTATATAATGAAATACCTATAGATATAAAGAACATGTCAGACTCTAATTTCAAATCTTGTGTAAGAAGACAATTAATAGATAAGACGTATTATAAAATTGATGAAGCTTTTGCGGATAATGAAATGTTTACATTTAAATCTAATATTAATGAATGAGCATTATTTATTTATTGATTGTATTTTTTAATTTTAATTTTGATTGATGAGTAGTCTTTAAAGCTCTTGACTTTTAATTATTTGTTATTTTATTGTAATAAGTACACAATAATTTGATTATTATTATTATACACGATTCAACGATGCTTTTGCTGAAATATGTTGAGAATCATTATAGTTATAAAATGTGATTTAGACTTTAGGACCAGGAACTCTATATAATTTATTTGTTTTGATGACTTATCTAAGTACATGTGACTATGTCTATGGATGAATAAATAAATACAATAACATGGGATAAGATAAAAAAAATGAGTTTTTTTTAAATTGGTAACAAGTAATAGTAATAAAAAACCTAAACAGATCAAAATGAGCCCATAAAACTTAAAAAAATATTCACACAAATATTTTTTCCGAGGCAGGAATCGAACCCGCATCCTCCTGCTTCGCAGGCCAAGGTTCGCCCGCTGTGCCACAGAATCATCTAGGAGTTCCGTTGTCCACCTTTCGTGTCTATCATCAAATCATCTCGTTGTCACCATAATATTGTATTTTCATCAGAACTTGACACATCTGCCAAATTTCAGTTCAATAAAACTGTTCGGAATATCGGGAAGTGGTGAAAATTCGATTCCAAGATTTTGTTAGTTACAAGTGAAGCTAATAAAAGCGTGTGAATAATTACAGAAAAATATGAATCATTTCGTTTCTACTTCAATCTAAATACACTGGGGGTAAGCAATTAGCTTTGCCGTCTGTACCTATTAATGTAGTTATGGAACGAAGAAGATTATTACATTTGATCATGACAAGAATAAACATGACCCGAATAACGAACAAATTCAAGACGTGCGTAAGTTCGTGTCGTCTTAACAAATTGTATGATTAGTTCCTTAGTTTAAATTCGATTTTATATCCTTCTTAAATACGCTTGATGAACCACTATGGTAATATTAAGTAAGTTTATTTTATTGATAAGAAACGGACCACGTTAACACGGTGCATTGGTACTTAAAAATAAAATCAAAATTATGAGGTAGATTGAACAAAGGAAAAAAAAGGTCGTACAAATAAAATAAAAAAAATGGGCCTCTTGGCTCCAAAAACAAGTAAGAAAAACTTGTATTTTAGGAACCAGTGTGCTTTCATAAGCAGCTGTTAGGTAACTACAATACAATACAATCTATCCTGGCAAAACAGAATAGATCAAATTTGTTAGATGCATTTCTTGTGAATTACTTACTTGTGAATTAACAAAAAAATAGTGATAGTCATAGGTAGGTAGGTACGCAATTATCATGAAACCAAATCACGGTTTGTAAGTACCTGCATACATTTATATCCTTCTCAAATACATAAATACGGTGGAAGTCGTGTTCTTGAGTGGAGACCGCGTCGTGGCAGTAGTAGTGTTGGGGGCGCCCCGGCTAGGTGGAGCGATGACTCACGAAAAGCGGCGGGCAGAAATTATTATGACAAATGAGATCCATGAGATGCATGTTATGAAAAGTTATTTTCGGACTATAGTTTTTATAAGAAAAAGACGATCCCTGACCTAGCTCTCAGAATTAAGCACCTTGAAGTGGAAAAGGGCTGGCCATCTGTTGGGAAGAAAGGTTCTCGTGTGGTAAATACAAAAGAAGAAGGCCAGATGAACCAAATCCTACTCCTACTAATATTATAAATGCGAAAGTTTGTGTGTGTGAGTGTGTTTGTTACTTCTTCACGCTGAAACGGCTGGACGGATTTGCATGAATTTAGAATGAAGATAACTGGACTCCTGGAATAACACAGAGGCATATTTTTATCCCGATATTAATAATAATAATAATATAAAACTTTATTGACGACACAATATGAGATACAGGTAAACTAAAGATAAAATTACAGTTAATGTCCTACAATCGGGGGTCTAATCGCAGGCAGTGATTTCTTCCAGACAACCGTTCAGATGCTAAACTTATATTAATAAAGCTAAGCTACATACAAAAACAATGCCATCGACAACGGAGTTGCATGGTATGGATATTGACCAACCCCTGAACTAGTGTTAAACTGTATCTCAGGGGTCAGTTTCAATCCTCACCGAGCAGTCTTCGTTATCACGTGGCATAGCTTTTGAGTAGTACACGGATTCCCACGGGATCGAGACTAACGCGAGTGAAACCGCGGGGCGCTGCTAGAACAATATAAAAGTCCAAGAAAAACGGCGGCAGCAGACCGTTTCGTAGCATTCTATGGAGGCCTATGACCAGCAGTGGACTTCCGTGAGTTGATGATGATGATGACACACATAAATAAGAAATATATAAAGAAACAGACATATTTAGGTATTTATTTACTAAAGTTAATATTTTTGACCCTAATTCAAATGTATCTAGGTAAATTCTGTCAAAAATCCATAGATAAAAGGTATTAATAACGGTTATGCGAATTGAACCTGGCTAACCGCGTTTAACGATACAGCCCGTGAATTCCGTGATATCACCTGTGGTTACAGCGACGATTTAATGCTTTCACATTGCTGCTGAAAGTTGCCTTAAATAGGTATTATAATATTGAGGAAACCTGAACTACTGTACCACTTCCCTTCCAAGTTCACGGTAGCTTCTCTGCAGTTCCTTTTTAAAGAGAATTTAAGCACTGATTTGATTACAGTTGTATTTAGGTGTAACTTTATCATAAAGGGTTATTTCTGAATATTCCGTTTGTTCACAGTCAAAAGTGGGCATATTTCAAATAAAAAAAAAATACTTCCCTTTGGCTACTGAGGACTACTACTACTATGTTCACGGATCTACGTAGAGACCTCAGGATATCCTCCATGGAGATAAAAGTCTTGAACCTATGAATGAGTAACGTTCAGAACAGCAGAACACGCGACAAGGTGACCACGTGCCAGTTTGCGTACAAATTCCACGTATAAATCGCTAATTTATGTACCTAAGTGATTGACAAACTTTATGATCCATCGCTTTCTTTCCCATACAAGTCGTCTTTTTTTTTCGCTAAGTCAGAGGCTCACGCTAGGCGAAATATGTCTATTGGCCCTGCTCTGGATTTACGCACTAATTAGAGAACCACTAGAGCTTACCTCAAAACCTAGATATACAAACACTGACTCGACCTAAGAAAAACTAGAAAAAATACGGAAATACAATACAATACAATCATCAATTTACAGCCTACAATTAACAATACTTCCTACCTTTCTTTCCTTTCTACATTTCCTGTTGAAATCGGCCAACCATAGCAGCCAATGCGAAATGTCTCAATTCATTTGCAAGCCGCTCCCGTGCCGTATTTAGCACCAGTAGTAACACTTAAACGAGCCCAGTAATTAGCATGGATTACTGTGTTATATATTCCACTGTATCAGCCATGGAGTACAGAAACATTCAGAAATAAGAGAGAAGGTGGTAAGAAGGGCATGTGTGTTCTACAATTATGCGATAACTTGCGGTATTGTTTTCGCATTGCTTAGATGTTTAGCGTAAATAATTATCTTGCGCACGAATTAAGCCTCATTGCGAGACATAATGAATCTTTTCACCACAGTGGTTCTTTCTAACAAGTGTTTAATTTGTCCCTTTTCAAAGCTACCTCAGCAACACAACAGACATAGAAATTATAGAAGTTCCTACAACAAGTAATTAATTTTGTAAAAATTAAAAAAACCTTCAACGCAATGAAACGGCTGAACCGATTTTGATCAAACATAGCTAAGAACACTCACGAAAAATTCACCTTTCAAACAAAAAAAAACGAAGTTTGTTCATCCGTTTGGGAGCTACGATGCCACAGACAGACACACACACACACACACAGAGACACATACACACACCGGACACACACACACACACACACACACACACACACACACACACACACACAGATACACACACACACACACACACACTCACACTGACGCGTCAAACATTTAACACCCCGTCGTTTTTGCGTCAAGGGTTAAAAAATAACACATTTTCTCTGTGATTGCAATGTATGTATATTTGCTGGGTGGAATCTGGGTGGAATCTTGCGACTGAATTTTAAAGCAGTTATCCTCCACCGATTGAGCTGAAATTTGGCATACCTGTCAAGTTCCGATGACAATACAATATGATGGCAACAACAAGTTGATTTGACGATGGAGACGGAAGGTGGACAACGGAACTCCTCGATGGATAAAAAAATAAATAAATACTATTCATATTGTTTTAACCGTTCGTTCAGTCCCGGCTGTTATTGATTAATAGCAGTCGAAAAGCCATGTCAGAGGCCCTCGGGCGGCTTGACAAACTCTGACACCAGAGGCCAGCACTACCTCATACGAAACGACGACGAATAGTACACTGGCCGTGTTTAGGCTCATTATGATCAGTACACGGTTACGATCACTAATTTTATAAAAGCTTGTATTGAAAAAAATATTTGTCAAAAAAACTTATTATTTGAACTTTAATAGGAGTTGATGAGAAATTATGATAGGATTGCGTCATGCTTTGTGTACGATGTCATATTTTAATGAAGCGTGACAGCGCTTCCATCTGATTTATCTACTCCATGGTAGCCTCATTGAACAAGCGTTGATAAGGCCACACTATGTCTTAGTTGGCAAGTCGTTGAATATATAATATGAATGTGTTATGTTGTATGTTAAAATTTTAGCGGCGAAATATTCATAGCTTTAACGTTAAATAAATTAGCGTTTAAAATGCATAAAATATTTTTGATCTTTGTATGGAAAGCTTGATAAAATTTTAATGGAACTTTCAAAAGCATTTGAGCAACTTATCGCATATTATCTTTACTACTAATGCAAAAAATGCTCTTACAAAATGAGGTATATAACCAATTGATTGAACGCCAGTTCTCTACTATAGGTATATGCTCGTAATATACATGCAAGTATTTGACTTAAGAGTATTCATAACATAACATAACAACCAACAGATAAGATAACAGACAGAGACACAAGAACAGAGATACGAGACCTGTAAATTGAAAAAATATATTGCATTAAGTTGAATTTTAATGAGTTGATCTATTTTAGAGCTTTGATGCCACATAAAAATAGATTGACATACATAGATTAGATTGACGACCTCCGTGGTGTTTCATCGAAATATGTTCGGCCGTTTCGGCGTGATTGAATTACTAACCAACCGAACCAAACACGCGAACAACGCGCCAACACTAAGGGCGCTAACTCTGTTAAACGCATTATTACACGAGTTTGAACATATTTATATTTTTAATGAAAGCCTTTATTGTATTGTTAACGTATTAAGAATATTTTTAAGTTATTATTTAAGGTAGTTAGCATTTGGTGTAAATTGTTAGTGAAATCTTTCTGAAAATAAATAGATCTAAATTTAACACACAACCATCCATGTTTTTAACGTTATGCGTATTGAACATTCTGCGTATAGATGGCCTATAGCTCAAACAGGTAATAACCTATCTATGTGCTAAATTTCATCGAAATCGGTACAGCCGTTTCAGCGTGATTGAGCAACAAATATACAAATATACAAACACCGATATGATATAAGCGGGATAGAGGGATAATTGGACAGCAATGGTTCTCTTCTTATAATAATGGCTTCTGAGGATAGGAGGGCTCCAAAAAAATTCGCCAATGTCAAGTGATATAATTAATTATATTTCGTATATAGTCAAGTCGCTAAGAGCCACCGTTAAGTCATAACCCAGTTTAAATAGTGGCAAAAAAACCACTATGACACTCGAACTCTGACGGGCAAGGCGCACACAAGTTACAAAGACATGTACTGGAGCTCTCACTTTCACTGACAATCAGCGAGTAACTGCCGGTAACCGAGTTTCCCTAACGAACTCGACTTAACTAGATAGTAACGACGCGACGCCCTAACTTCCTAATTAGAGCAACCGACGATTGTAAATGAAATTTTTGCGCTTTGTACCGGTATGTAGTTTTGAGTTGGATTTTGGACGGTTTTTGAGGTAGATTTATTGTTTCACAAATTTCACAAAAGCAAGATTTACTTTCTAACTGAACTGAAATCAAAAGTGTGTGTGTTATGAAGTTATCACTCAAAGTATGTCTCAATAAAAATAACTTATGACACATAAAATGTTACAAAAACTTATCAATATTTTATAAAACCTTATTTTATTTTCACCTATTTCATTTGACATACAACTCGATACGAAAGCAAAAATGAACAGCGACCCCCACTTTTTTGGATGTAACATCCGTCATATTAATTTTGTTCATAAAGGTATAGTGTATATCACCCGTACGAATAATAACGAATCGAATGACTACTTGAGTAGTTTGGGCACTACGTTCGAACATACGTATATACACATAGACTGCTAAAAACCATAATTCTTTGCCGTAGTCGTGTAAAAGACGATCAAGACTCTCTCATTTCACTACTAACTTTTGATATTAAAATACCTCCCACTTGTGAAAACCAAAATTCTTGGCGTAAATTTACAAAGGGAGCATTTTGTTAGTAAATCATTATTAGGTTACTTTCACATAAATGTGTCACCGTAGCCGCGTAGCTGCGTAACCGCGTAGCATGCCACTTTGAACCCTTCGTAGGCACCTTCTACGATAACATGGCGCGCTCTCTTTTCATTTATATCAATCGTATATCACAGACGTTAAAGTTGAATTTCATTTTGTATTGCTTCCTATAATTTAGCGAGAGGCGGGTTATGCTTTCGTAGAAGGCTTCTACGTAGTACGGGTAATAATTTGATTTATTTATGAAGTGGATCTACGAAGGTACATTCGTGGTATTATTACATATCAGTTGCTTTAATTATATCAAAGTAAGGATGTGGAGTGGTTGTTTCATTACAATCTAATCAAATCTTCTACACGTCATAAATATCTTAGTAATCGCTTCGTTTTATAGTACAGTATAAGCATAGTATTCTTTTATCTGTGGTATAAGTAAGTACATGTACATATTATTTTTGTATCTGTGTGTATTCATTCATTATATATGTATCTATAGTATGTATGTATAGTATATAGTTGTTAGGTATTTGTTTTTCAGTTCTTTTGTAATATTTTAAAACATGCATTCTCAGCAATTCTGCCAAACTTACTTTCTATCCATCCAAAAGAAGTCTGGAAGAAATCGCTTGTAAGCGATAATACCGCCCATTGTACATACAATTACGTAATTAAGTTTTGTTTTTACTTTCTATTCTATTCTATGCTATCAAAGATTTGATTGTATAAGACGGAGTTGGACGCTAAAATAAAAATATTTTCGTGGCAGTGTTAACAAACTTAGCGACAAATTCGTAAATGCGACGCGTTTGTAAAATAAACAATACACATTTGAAAAGTTATTTGACTATCATTGTAAATTATTATAGGCGTACTTCCTACATCAATGCGGATGTGTTACGAATGTCAGTCGTAGGGTGGAAGTCAGTACGTGACCGGAAATGAATTTTCCCGGCGAAGATACATTGAGTAAGGACGTGATTGAATTCCATACATTTGTATATGTTTATGTGTATGAACATAGGGCAACGCAATTGGACCACGGGGATAAAATACCCCTTGGTCCACCGAATCATCTATGTGCTCACCTAGTTGGATTCTTGATCACACTGACTTAAGACTGCGACAAACCCCGGCAGAAATCTTCATATAAAAAAATCGCGTGGCTTGAAAAAGCGGTTTTTATTGAATATCTCGTAAAATATAGATAATTTGACAAAATCCCTACAGTATACCCTTCGGCTTTTTTGTATTGTATTTATTTCTATAATTTTTAATATGCACCATTTTAATAAACAATCTTGGCAAAAAATAGACGTAACTTTGGCTTTTTTTTTATATTGAGAAAATATTCTTCTATCGTTTTTCTCGTACAGTGATCCCTCGGAATTATACTACATTCAGTATTCATGCATATTTTTAATATTAACTATACTATTATTATTATTTATATATATTATTATTTTTTTTTTTTTTTTTTTATATATTATTATTTTTATTATACTTAATTTAGGGAGTTAAAAATCAAATCTAAGATTAGGAATTTTGCGACGGATGTTTACTATACATCCGTCGCACTCGTACAAAAAGAGAAAATGTTTTTCCATTCCTAAATATTATGTGCTATCAATGTTTTTTTAGTATGTTATTGACACAATAACATAAAAGGTTTAAAGGTTTCCCTCTTTAAAAATTTGATATAGGCAACAAAAAAAAAACTTAAAAAAAAGGAAAACGTTTTATCTAGACTTTTTTGTGCCAATATCATACTAAAAAAACATTGAGATTGGATAATATTTATGCGTGGAATAACATTTCCTGTATTTTTTGTATGGACGAGTGCTTATTACTGCGCCTTATAGGGATGCTTATTGCTTAGGTATACTTACCTCTTAAAGATAAGATTCAAATTCTTCAACCCATGCTAGTTTGATTCTATATAGTTTAATGGGAAACTTCTTCTTGTATCGTGTCAACGGTTTACCTTTTTTTTTTGTTTAAACTATTTTAGACTAAAAAGTAGCCACTTCTACACCATTGTCTGTGGCCTTGTTAAGGTCCGGGAAACTGACAAACCACAGGTATAAATATTAGTTGTGTATTATTTATTAATATCCAAATGAGGATCAAACTTCGTTTTGTATGGAGCGGGCTATAGCAGTACCTTAAGTAATGGTAGCCTCAGAAGGATGTAACAACGTGATAATCAGGGCGAAAAAGGGATCGCTGTGTCGATACGGGTTGTATAAAGACCAACAAACACATATCTGAAATAAATAAGTAAGAGGATTTCGGATGCCACAAAATGATTTACGTTAAAAACTGTTCACGTTGGTAGTAGAATCACCCCCTTGTATACAAGAATGCAATATACCAAGGAGTTACTATTCGATCTTCATTTTAACGCTATGCGTAATAAAAATATGAGAAATCCCAGCACTTGAACGATTTATTACAGCCTGCGGAAACATAAAAACTACACGGGGTTATTTTCAAACCGCTCTTGGGGCGTACAAACACAGGATGTTTGCCTTCTCCATAGGCAGGGGGTATGCAAAGAAACTTGCCTTGCTGCTCTTGTAAACGCATTCAATGACAAAATAACACTTAGGTAAGTATACACTTATCTGAAGAGAGCGTGTCGCACTATTTTATAGCTGCAGAGTCGTACAACACAATATAAGTAATAAATCCTGGTTCCCTAGTAAGCGGCACACGGTAGAACTTCCACTATCACAGTGACCACCGACCACCTAACTAGGCGGCCATCACTGACTGGCTCCTTCCATAGACTATTGTCAGTGTCTTCACAACGGCTACCAGTTACCACTTAGCTACCAGTCCCGTAGATACCAATAGATACCAGTTCACGACGATTAACGAATCGAAAATAGGAATTGGTAGCTTATTTCATAAAAGCAGACAAACATTCCTAACGTACATACATAAATACATACATACGTAACTAGTTAATGCACGTAGTTAAAAAAAAGTTTTCGAGTTTTATTAATGGGGAGACACGCTGCTTATTTATCACGCTAGGTGGCGCATAATCGCTGGTGTTGTTTTGTAGCCAAACTAAAGTATATCAATGTTAAAAAAAAAACTGTCAAAAGTGGACAGTTTTAGTTATGTCAAAAATGGATAATTTTAGTATGAGAAAAATCACCAGCGATGGTGGCGCCATCTGAGATTAGTTTTATATGTGGCTCCCCATTCGGAGGACGTGTAGACGTTTTGTATAGTATAGAGCTGCGTATAACGTATTTGCATAATGCATTCATAATGCTGTTGGTCTTTTTCTTAAACAGGCATGCAGTTACTAAAAAAACATAACTCAGTCTATTTCCCCTGGAAAATGGAATTTACAAGAACCGGTCTTTGTTTTTACCACGTTTCTGTTCTCGTTGAAATAAATCCTTCACCCCACTTATGGATGCGGCACTCGTAAAGTTTTTTTTATGATGTCATGATAATATTTTTTATTGTGCGAATATTTACGACCTTGACAACATTTTTTGGAAACACGTTCTTTATTTATTTCAGGGAAATTGCTTCACACAAAGAGCCTTGAAACCTTTTTTCTCTTATTGGGTGAAAAAATGGAAATTATTGAGTTGATTTTACCCAATATCGATCTAAATTAGTAATACAGGAACAAAAAACTAATTAAAGTGATCATTTGAATTTAATCCCTTGGAGACAGGATCTATTAGGAACAAAATTATAGGTTAGGTTAGGTTAAGGGATCCCATCAGGAACTACTCAACCTTACCTTCTTACGTCTTAAGTTGAATGCTTACTGATACAAATATTTTTATTTCGTTAGAATAACGAATAACTGTAAGTTATAGGACTTACCTAAAATTCTAACGAAATAAAAATATATGTGTTTGAAGCATTCAACTTAAGCCTACGCCTACACCTACCTATACCTACCCTATGCGTAGGAAATAATAAAATTCTACGAAAACAGGTAAACAAAATTTACCTAGGTAGGTCACGTAATGTCTTTTTCAATATTGACGCCAGTTATATATTAAGTATCTAAGATTTCAAACGTAGGCATGCCGACATCAAGACAGATGTTAGAAAACCCAATTTCACTTTAATGGGGAGACACACTGCTTATTTATCACGCTAGGTGGCGCATAATCGCTGGTGTTATTTCGTAGCCAAACTAAGATCTAACAATGTTAAAAAAAAAAAAACTGTCAAAAGTGGGCAGTTTTAGTTATGTCAAAAATTGATAATTTTAGTATGAGAAAAATCACCAGCGACGGTGGCGCCATCTGAGATAAGTTTTGCTTGTGGCTCCCCATTAAGGAATTATACAACAAAAAACCTTCTAATTTACAGAAAAAGTACGAACGATCAATTTTACGTAATCTTAATCAATATCAATTACGCTATGATAGTAAACGGCGCTGTTTACTATCATAGCGTAATTTATAAATGTAAATACGTAGGTACTGTTTATAGTCCAGCACACCTTTGCACATGTCTTTCCGGATGTTTGTAGAACAACTAAATAGAATAATTAATAGGTAGTACACAAATTAGGACCAATTACATAATAAGCGCTGAGTACGCTTGGAATAGATACACCGTGTTTTCTCTTTCGATCGAATTTGAAACTGGAATTAGCTCAAAAGACAAAACACTGTGTAACTTATCCAAGGCACAGATAATAATACTTCCAAGGATGATCTGAGTTTTATAATACCGCGGGAAGTATATTGTCACAGAATAGCCAATAATCACTGTAGGTATTTGTTAGGAAAAATGTATAACAAACTAGCGATTCACCCCGGCTTCGCACGGGTAGCCCCCGGTGACCCCCCCCCCCCCCTCCTACCACTCCCCCTAAGTTCTAAGCTACCTCCCCACCAATTTTCAGCCAAATCGGTTCACCCGTTCTTGAGTTATAAGTGGTGTAACTAACATGACTTTGTTTTATATATATATAGATGATATTGGGTTACCCTCTCATTAATAAAACGCAATCGTACGGACAAAATACATATTTTATTGTTATATAACGACCTTTTCGGCAATAGCTATTTTATCTTGGTACGGCTTGGTGCACGCAAGCCAAGCCATAAATAAAGCCTAGCTTGTAAAAACATCAGCTAATTCGTTACCAGCGGCTTTAATGGCACGATAAATGTCACAGTGCACACATAAACATAAAATCTTACAATTAAACGGAAACTATAAAGTGTATGCTAGATTTTTTACAAGAGATATAAAGCATTGTGGCCTAACTACGCGAGGAGGGGGACAATGCGCCGTTCTTGTAAAAAAAAAACAATATAAAAAATAACTTTTCTTGGTCTTACAAGTAAGAGAGCACGTTCAATTCAAAATTGCGCAACTCTAGGCCATGGCCAAGCCCTTAAATGAAGTCGAGACCGAGACCGATATCTCGGTTGGACATTAGTTAACGTAGGATCCGTGAGCGATCCGATGGCTTTTGATATAAATGCAGGCTCCTATATTTTTTTGAGGCAGCTTTCAAATAACTTTATGATGCGAGGATGATCTGGATAGTGAAGTGCAGTCGGCGAAAATTCAATGACTTAATAATATCTCACTCGTCTGTCTAAAACTACTAGGGAAGCAGTAAGAAGCTGTTCTCACTCTAAATTTGGAAAAAAACACAGATCCACTCGGGGCCTTTACGGTCGATAAGATAATGGATTTGAAATGCTGATACTAGCTAGCCCAATTCGAGTCATGCTACAGAATAAATAATAGTACAAGTCATGGTCATGCTGAGTCTTCGTTTTGTATGATGTCTCATGCAGCGCTGGATATGAATCGATTAAATACCTCCAGTGCCGTGGTGTGTCCGGCCAAAGAACAGATCCACGGTAAAAGCCGACTAAGGGTTCACACCAGGAGCTGGGCAGTAGCATATCTGTTTAGACAACATGAATACTACAATGACCAATCCGCCTGCCATGCGTGCCGATTATGGCTAACTCCCCCCATTGCCTTCTATGGCCTCGTCCACCAGTGGACGTCTAAATGCTGATGATTATTGACCCCCAGATCGTTTCTCCCCACGCATTATTTGTCAAAGGCTTTAGGTATATTTATCCAGCGGTCTCAACAAAAATTATATACAAAGAAATTATATACTCGTTTACAGCAACTCTTTACCTAAACACTGACAACGCCATTTTGTTTTATTTCCCCTTAATTTACACCAATAGAAACGGTTTGTGGGTCGCTTACCAATTCACATTTTTACTTCTTCCGCCTCCCATTAGTAAAAACCGTTCATAAATATTAAACAATCAAAAGTAAAAATCTACCCAACTCACGAAATTTTCTTTTCCGTTATATTCACCGAATTATTTAAAACAAATTCCGTAAAAAGCTACAAGGTCCTTTGAATAAAGAAAAATAATTTAGAAGGAGGATATCGTATCATTTTCGCGTTGTGATAAAAATTCTAGAGGCTGTGCTAAATATTCAAATTTATACAAGCGGGGCCAGGTGAGCAGGTAGGTTTGCATAAGTAAGGTTCAAGGTGCGGACATGGAGTACAATAATCCGGGTTGGCTCGATAGAAAAAGCAAAATCAAAATTCATTCCGTTGACCCGGAGATCGTAATTCCTGGAGGGCCGGAAACTATTTCTATTCAGAGGGGATTCGACCCCAAGGCGCCCCCTGTGCCTTGTTTCCCGAATACTTTCCGCCTCTGGAGAGCAACTGTTCTTTACTCTGTGTCTCGGCCCATAATGCAGCACATTCGTTATTTAAAATACCACCCGTGCTTTAAATTAACGCTCGGTTTGTGCTCCCAGATTTGTGGACGGAATGTGTTAATTGTTTCGTTTCATACCCTTCGTCGCGGTGCAACGCAGTCTATGGAAAAAAGCCAGTTCACTTCTTTAGTCCAAGTTATTTGCGTGTTGTTTTGCTCTCGTAAAAAAATAGTAAATAGTGGTAAAAAGTCAAAGTTTATGGTGTAATTTTGGTGTGCCGCATACATAAAGCTACAAGGAACATACTTACTATATACTATAATCCGTAAGTCTAAGGATAAGTAAACAAGCTGCTATCGCGGCAACGTTTCGACTAAAACCAATAAGACGATCTGCATGGCGCTTACGTCCTCTTGATTTCGTACTTTACTCAGTGACAAGAAGTTTACCTGACATTATTTTCGCTGATCATTGCTGACTGTTGATCGTTGTTTTGACTAAAAAGCACTGGAACAATTTGGAACTAGCAATGTCGAACTACCAAAGTCCTTTGAATGGGGATGTTGTGAGGTGGATGATGAGAATAGTGACTATTTACTCTGTAGTATTTGTCATAAGGGGTATCATATCGACTGTATAGCTACAATAAGGGCAGAAAAAAATACCTCTTTTCAAGAAGTTTCACCAAACTGGGCATGTTCTCTCTGTAAGCCGAAAGATCGTAACAATGACAACACTCCGTCACGCTCTCAGTGAAATAACAGACCTCATAAAAGAGTTGCACTAAATTCGCCCCCTAAAACTGACTCTGCACTGACTCGGGATGACGTCAGTGATGTAGTGCGGGAGCTGTTTATTAAAGAAATGGAGAATTTATTTATTCGCCTTGGACAGCAAATAAGAACTTCTATATCAGCTGAATTGACTCCAATCAAGAAAGAAATGTCCGAGTTGAAGGCATCGATTACATTCATAGGTGAACAGTATGAAAGTATGATTATGAAGCTGAGTAGCGTAGCCGTGGAAATGAAGGAAATTCACGATGAAAATGCTTCATTGCGCTTAGTAAACATGGATTTAACCGCCAAAATAAATCAGCTGGAACAGTACGTTAGGGGAAGTAATATCGAGATCCAATGTGTACCAGAGAAGAACAATGAAAACATCATTAGCATCGTCCAGAATATAAGCAACACTATCGACTGCGATATTAAAGATGAATAGTAGATTGTATCATAAGGGAGCAACATAATATTTTTACGGCGAGGGCGCTTTTTTGAATCCAGAGCGAAGTGAGAGATTCTAGAGTAGAATCCCGAGCGTAGCGAGGGATTCTTTAGTAGAATCCTGAACGTAGCGAGGGATTCAAAGTACGTCGCCCGAGCCAAAAATATATGTTGCGCCCATCGACGTAAATAAAATGAATGGACGGGCCTTAGGGAACGATAGTTTTGAAGCTTCTAAACAGACCTAGCTAGTACACTTCGCTTCAGTCAGTCTTTGTCACGGCAACGAGTGACAGCTATGCTGAAAAATACCAAAATTAGATACCTTGGTGATACAATGCCTTCCTGTGCTTTTCTGCAAGTGCAAACAACAAAAGAAATACAAATAAAGCTTCAGGCATCGCATTTCATTCGTAGGTAAAGGTTTTGTAATATAATTTTCATCAATTGATAAAAAACTTATAAATCGTCGTGTAGTAGGAAAACTACATAACTAACACATTTTGCGAAATCGACTTTATTGCATGGTTATGATGGCCCATACATGTCGATGGACACGTCTTGCTCTAGAGGACGAGCGACAAGGAGGACTACGCCCCAGGACATTATCTCAATGTTCCCCACTCTGAATGAAAGTTAACAGACACAAGTTTATACTCGTAGATAGTTTTAATTTTAGTCGACATACCTTTTTATTTTTGATACTTAGAATTATTGTGTTCCACAAATTGATTTCATTTTGTTGATTTTATAAGCATTAGTCGTATGATAAGTTTGTTATGTCACTTACTTTGAATTTATAAGTCTGCTAAAATAATTTAGGTGTTTCAGTAGTTTTCTAATATTAAGTCTTGATAAAAAGAAATCATTATGAAGACGACCACTGTGGCGTGGCGGGCGAACGTTCGCCTGCGATGCAGGAGGTTGCGGGTTCGATTCCCGCCTCGGAACAAATACTTGTGCGATCCGCAGATATTTGTTCAGGGTGTTCTGGGTATTTTCTATACATAATAAAAAATATCTATCTATGTTAATATTGTATTAAGTGTATCAGTTGTCTAGTACCCATAACACAAGCTCTACTTAGCTTGGGGCTAGATAATGTTGTGTGAACTGTCCAGAAATATTTATTTATTTATTTATTTATCATAAGTTGGTTTTATTTTAAAATGTATTTTAATATTATTTAAATCTATACCCATGGATAGGATTGTCATATTCAAATAAGTAAATAATAGATAATTTCATGATTTCACTATTATGGGAAAATTAAATAATGGCACTTATCATTAGCTTTTTGAACCTCAGTGGAGATCATTGACGAAGGAAAATTAAACAATTGACATGCAAAAATAAATAACTGCATCAATTATTCAAAACTTTGGCGAGGAAAAAATACATAACTAGTCGTTTTTTTTTTTTATCTTAATCAAAAGAACTAAAATGTATTATCATTAAATTCAAAAATAGATACAGTACCAATCTATAACATATCAAAACACGGACTGCAAAATTAGTTACGATAAAAAAGTTATTGCCATTTTTGACGCAATAAAACAGTAAATCGCGTTTTTCTCGCGATTTTGGTTTTGTTGTTGTTATTAGTTATTTAGTTTTCCAACTACAGCGACGAAATATTTGACAAGACTTCACGCATGACGGATGGTCCGGTACAGACTGCAAAAAAATCTGATGCCTAAGGGGTATCGTATTGATATAGAATTGTAATTTGCATTATTTACGTCAAAACATTGCTAAGCACGTCGCTTTAGGTAATTGCATATAATATGTAATGGCATGTTAATTAACCTTATAGCTTTCCAAAAGAAATCTAAGGTAAACGAAAATGGATAGAAGTCATAAGACGAGCAAGAACAGACGACTTTTGGAAGTGGAATACATTTTCCCGTATTTGCTCTGATCATTTTCTACACAATTAATTTTATACGCCAAAAAACGGTTAGTAGTAGTAGATCTTTTTTGTGAAAGAGTTCGTCCGGGGAAGTACTACCACCATACCTGTTTCTGCCGCAAAGCAGTAGTGCTCGCATTGCTGTGTTCCGGTTTGAAGGGTAAGGGTGCCGATGAAATTACGGCCACATGGGACTTTTCATCTTTATGTTTCAGGGTGGCGGGCGCAGTGGAATGCCACATAGGGCGCGTCCTAGGTGGACGTGACCTGAGGTAATGCACTGTTCATAGGCAGAGGGTACCACTTAACATCAGGTGGGCCATCTTCTTGATCTTTCATTCCAAGTAGTATAAAAAAACTCATTGTGCAAAATTCTTAAAACTGCACTCTGCAGTTTCTTAAATACTGGAATTTTTATACATTTATGTTTCCGTACGATTTTTATGATATTTTCTTAGTTTATTGAGTGATGAAAAATATATTTTTCACAAATTTATTGAGCTGAAGACCTTAGGTGGACTTGCTTTTCTATTGATTTATATTGTGTATGTTTGAGAGCTGAAAAATAGATACGTAACTACATAAAACAGAAGGGAACCATGTATTTTTGTAAAAGTTTCATTCAATAATTGCATTTTTTTCGGCGATTTTTTGTACTATAAACCTATTGAAATAACTTTAGAAAAACCATTGCATCTGTTAAAGTATTAAGTATTAAAAAAATACAGTTTTTAAGAAGTTCAATAATTTAATTTCACCTAGTTTATTTACAAGACTGCCAGGAGTGGCGCTATAGAGAAGAGGCCTTTACTCAGCAGTGGCTGGATAGATAGATAGATAGATAGATAGTTTATTTGTTGACCGTAGCCTAAATCCGAATTGTCTTATTTTTCACGGACGTTTTGTATGGGTAAGGCCAGTCCATTTATTTTACTTTGGTCGAAGGTTGCGCCCGTGTGATACACTCTGCTTTTCATCACCCACTATGAGAAAATAAAAGGCGCCTCATATGTTATTGTGATATTATTATTTAATAAAACAAATGGATGTTTTTTTGTGTTTTTGTGTTTTTTTTTGTTGTGTTTTTGTGTTTTTTTGGGTGTTTTATTGTGTTTTGTGCTTTTTTGTTTTTTTTGTGTTTTTTGTGTGTATTGTGCTTTTTTGTGTTTTTTTTGTATTTTTTTTTGTGTTGTGTTTTTTGTGTTTTTTTTTGTGTTTTTGTGTTTTTTTGTGTTTTGTGTTTTTTGTGTTTTTTTTGTGTTTTGTGATTTATTGTGTTTTGTGTTTTTGTGTTTTGTGTTTCTTTGTGTTTTTTTTTGTGTTTTTGTGTTTTTTTTGTGTTTTGTGTTTTTTGTGTGTTTTGGTTTTTTTTGTTTTTTTTGTGTTTTTTTTTGTGTTTTGTGTTTTTGTGTTTTTTTTTGTGTTTTGTGTTTTTTGTGTTTTTTGTGTTATTTTTTGTTTTGTGATTTTTTGTGTTTTTTTGTGTTTTTTTTGTGTTTTGTGTTTTTTGTGTGTTTTGGTTTTTTTGTGTTTTTTGTGTTTTTGTGTTTTTTTTTGTGTTTTGTGTTTTGTGTTTTTTGTGTTTATTATGTTTTTTTGTGTTTTTTGTGTTTTGTGTTTTTTTGTGTTTTTTTTGTGTTTTGTGTTTTTTGTGTGTTTTGGGTTTTTTTGTTTTGGGTTTTGGGCCGTCGTACCAGCCAGTATTTATTCAAACAATATTTGCATTCGAATTATTTGGCGCTGGTTCCAAATTCAATAAGTGCGCCGCAATTATCTTTGCCGCGCACTTTTTGAATTAGGAACTTAATAAGTGCGCCGGAAAACTCATTACTGCCCGCTAAAAGTTTCTCATAGAAAACACCACCGTTGGGTGCACTTAAAGGCGAACCCAGTCGTCCTTTTCGAATAGATGGGATGAAAAATATATTGAGGTGCAGCCGTGTGGCTAAGCTCAATCCGAAAACTACGAGGCCTCGTTCCATAGTGGTCCAGTTCAACTCTCCGAGGGTTCGTGACACGTTTCTAGCATCGTCCATAAAGTTCAATAAGTCGAGCCCAAACAACAGGCTCAATAGCTCTCATATTGGGCTGACTGGTGAGAAGACTCCAATTTTTGTGGTGGAGCACCTTTCCACTTCGAACAAAGCGCTTCACTCGGCAGCCAGGTCGGCTGCTAGGGAGAGGGGCTACAAGTTCGTATGGGTGCGCAACGGGAGAATATATATGAGAGAAACCGACACTTCTGAGTACAAATTAATACAAAATTTGGAATCATTAGATAACTTGTAGGAGGTTGTTCGTTTAAGCCTTGTATACCCACCATATATTTAGTTGGTTCACTGGAATACATTCCATTATTCCATTATTATCCATACTCTTACACCTCGTTTTCAGATTCATAAGGTAACTAGTTTTTTTTTATTTTGTTGTTTCTTTATTTAATTTACCTACTCGTTCTAATATTTTACCTATGTTTGTATTCAGTCGATGTGTCATTTAATTTCATTGTTTTTTCATTCATTCATTCATTCATTTCAAGTTACTTTTTCTTTGATTGTAAGTGAAGCCGCTCTGATACCTACCTACTAGGTACTATATTGGAGTTGCGTTACTTTAAGTTGTTCGGAATATCAAATGTTTCAAATTGTTTACTTTTGTACTTATGTATGTAGCATGCCTAATATTAATTTACCAAGATAAAATACCTAAGTTTAATACTTTAATAATAACCCATCTGTTTGATTATTGTGCATGTTGTGTTTACCTATAATTGGTTTCGCATGTAGCTTATAACATAATAGTTTGTACTCTTATTTTGTATTCATGTGTAAACTGTTGGTAGACCTAATAAATAAAATAAAATAAAATATTAGAGGGCTGTTTTCAATGAATATCGTAATTGTAAGATTTTCATTGGAAACTATCAATATATCTATTTAGGTCAGACAATCCAACTAGATAAGTCAACAAAGAAGACAGTCAACGAATCCAGATCAGATTAGCAGCATTTGGGGATCTAAATAAATCTCCTCGTCACAGACACAGACGTAGATGAGACTCAAGCTCATACACAAACTTAAAGTCAAGTAACGGGCTATCGAGAGAGCTATGGTCGGAGTTTCACTATCAAAACGAGGAAATTCGAAGAATAACTAAGGACACTGTATCTCTCAGAATTCGGAAGACCATATCTAGACCGCAAAACCAATAAACGCTACCTGGCGAATAAAGATTCTTGGGTGGCTATCAAAAAAAACCGAGACGTAGGTACTCATTTACTCGATGTACTGATGACATTGTGATGATCGCATTAAGTCGTGGCATTCTACTGGGAAATTTATTTCTAGCAGTGAATGCCTTCTGGCCGATGATGATTAGGACAAGTAAGAAGTAGGACTTTACACTTGCTTCAACAGTTAACAGTGTCCGTGTACGTTCCTGCGCCAATCTTCTCATTCACACTGTGAATTTTTAGATGCTTGCTACGCTCGCCTTTTACAATTGCCCATAGACAGTTAGTCTTCACAAGTTTAAAACGCTGTGAATCCAAAAGGGCTTGCTTCGCATGGCATTTCAGAAAAAAAACAATAGTAAGAGAAGGATAAAATGACACAAGGCTTATTTTAAAACAATGGTTTTTATTCACAAATATTGAAACTGTATCAGCGTCACAATCAAACCAGTGACCAAACTGAATATTTTAACAAAAATCCCAGCATTCATCTCCCACATATCGTATACGGAGAACCTAGGCGGAGTTTCTTCAATCATCTTCCACATCTTCCTAGCTTTCTCTCTCAGTGGCCCTTCTTGGTGCAGCGCCATCACGCTGATGCACAGTCGCTTGGTTTGTTTCACCTCGCAGAAAAACAGTTGAAACCGGTACGCAAGGACGGTAGCTATGAACATGTCCACTATTACGAACACTACAGCTGAGAAATGCTGTGGCCCGTATATCTAGAAAATCAAAAGTGGTTTTGTAATAAGGTAGGTAGGTAGGTACTTGAAATATATTAGATCTAAAAAAAGAAGATAAATAGCCAGTAACTAAATCCTACTTTGATGATGAAACCTGAGATTTAAACAAGTGGGCTTTTAAATTATAACTAGCCCAACTACAGTAAACCATAGTATCACAATATTTCGAACAAAGTCCATCTTCATGCTACGTGACAGAAAAACATTTTAGTTATACAAAATCATTGTGAACATTGTTTTTGAATAAAATGTTAGCTATATGTGACACATTAAATATGGATTTGTAGTTGTGCGGTTATTTTTGACTTTAAGATGTTGATTTTACAAACAATTGATCTTGACACTGAGCCACAAACTATTCATACAACTACCAAGTAAAGTCATGATGGTAACAGTTTTGCAAGAAATTCTATGATAACTGAGTGACAGACCAATATATCGAGTGAAATACATACATCAGTGGCAAGAAAATGCAAAATTGTCCGTGTAGGCTTCCGTCGGAATGTACTGATAAAGAAATTTCATGGTGTTTATTTGTCAAAATTATGCCTCAGACGTGTGTCTAACCACTAAGGCCACAAAAAAATACATTAGGCGTCATGTGATTCCTCCAAGCATCGAAAATTTGTTATATAAACTCAACACCAGCCTCTGTATATAGTCGAGGGCCTAATGTTGTTTTTTTTTTCAACATTTTATGCTTATTATTTTTGAGGTAATGGCGGGATGATCATCTTCGTATATTGTCTTGATTAATTTAAAAACTATACATTTTAAAACATTCAAAATTGTAATCCTCATAACGAGCCCTTTCGTTTAATAACAGCATACGAACCACTTGATTTATAACACTATACGTAAGTAATTGAGAAATTCCAGGAGATATTTATGTCCTAAGTTTTGCAGAAAATAGACAGACGGGCAGACAGACAAATTATTCTGATTCCGTTAGAATATTTTTAGGCATGAAACTATAACTACCTATTCAAATTTGAAGCTTTATAAAATAGTACTAAGGTTTTTAATTTTGGGCTTCTACTCCAAGCCATTTCAGATACCGTGCCCTTAAATCATAAAAAAATATTTTTATTTCAATTCTATATACGTTTAAAGTTACGTTAGTTAAAATACCAACAAAGTTACGCAACACCACAACAACACGATTTTTTTAAATAAGGAACTCTATCTTGATCCTGATCCGCGCTGATCCTAAGAACTTACATTTTTTGAGAAACTGTACATCACCATTTCGAATGACATCACACTTGTAACCACCAGCTTTACACAAAACAGTAAAAGCTGAAACAAAGAAAAATTATGATCTTGGTATCCGTATTCTTCAATCAGAGATTTGAAACAACTAACATTTACCTGAAACCTGTAAAGGTCCTGAAATTTCATAAAGCAATCGAATATCTCTTTTAAATAAATATGAGTCTGGCTTGTAGTGAAATAATTATTAGTATCTTGGGCTACGACAAGGATTGATTTCATAGATACCCTGTCTATTACTATGGGCTTCTGAATATTCTCGTCCTGCTTCAAGTAGCTTTGTATCAGAGAGTTTACATAACGTACTCTGACAAAGAAGTACACGACTATGCTGGAGCATGCGATGAGTTCCAACATAAAAGACAAAACACAAAAGAATATCCCAAGTATATAGTACTCTTTGAATTTTTTGGTCGCACACCCCACAACAATAAGCAATAAAAAGACCATCAATATTAGTAACACTGAAACGTCATTGATACGTTTCAGAGAAGAATTAAAAGCTTTACAGTTATCTATTTTCAACATTCTATCCAGCTTTTGCATTTTAACATAAAACTCTGAGTTCTGACTTCCGTTGAAAAAGCGAACGTGAATACAGCTGAAGGAAGACACGGTGAAAATACTCAAAACAACCGATATGCCAAGACGCACAGCTGACTTGTTTGATATTAGCCCGGAAAATATTGTTTTCACTACTAAAATTATTCCGAACATAGAAATAACAGAAAATAAAGTAAAACACTTCTGTAGTGCTGTTGGTGGAGTCACAAATCTGTTTTTGACTTCAAAACGGCTCGTGCCCATCATGAATTGTAATCTGTAGATAGACTTAAACATGTTCACAAAATCTTCATCCAAGATATCCTTCGAAAGGTACTCCAGGGTGTGTTCTCTTCTGATATTCATTTCTGACACTGTTACTATCACGACGTGTCTACGCTACACCTACGTTAAGAATATTATTTTTTGAGTAGCAATGTATTTCCTTCTCTTCGGAGTCATTACGTAAATTAAGAAAGTTCTACTCGATTAATGTAATACTCGTAAAATGAATGTTGCTACTCAAGATAATATAATTTATTGATAAGAAATGTGAGTGTTATATGAGTAATTGATTCCTATCTACTTAAAGAGCAATATTTCAGAATAAAGTAATTGTTTACACTCACTTTACTAAAACATTATGTTGTTTTTACTAAAACAGTATCTAAAAGTTCCAACACGCCCCAGGTAATCCATTGAAAATCAATCAAATTATTTCAGGTTCAAAATATTTCTGTTTTACTAAAATCGTTCATCCATTTCCATAATTTATTCCATAATTTATGATTTCTAGAAAAGGAAAAATTTACCCACTTATATGTTGTTACAGTCTACAATTCGTCCGGTATAAGGGATACGTGTGTAGGTATGGACCTAATGAGTCACTATCCTTAACTTAAATAAGACTAGAAACAAATAATCTGTATAATGTACCAGACGTTCTATCGAGGCTATGGTCGGCTTTGGTGCTACAATGATATTATGACCTCTTGACCGTGTAATGGAATAGGCTAATGGCTGAATTAATTAGTGAATAGGTGCCTTCTAGACCTTTGTGCTTCATCTTCGGTCACATCGTCACTTACCAAAGGGTGACATCGTGGTCAAACAAAGGTCTATAAAGGTTAAAAAAAAAAAAAAAAATAGGAATCAAGCATAGAGAATTCGCGTTTTCAAAATTCTTTCAGGGCATCTGGTCGAAGCGATTCGAGACCCGAGAGCTGGCTCTTATCTGGCTCAACGCATTAGTATTGCCATTCAGCATGGCAATGCAGCCAGCATCTTAGGGACGCTTCCGTCTGGTAGTGGTTTGGATCAGTTGAGCTACCTTTAGATCGCTAGCAGTGGTCTTCAGTTAGCACAACTGTTTCATTATGTATTTTGTACATACCTTGTATTATTATTTCTGTAAATAAATGAGAACAGAGAAAGAAGAATATTACTCGTATACTCGTTCATAATCTCACAGTCATAATCCCAGGGAAGACGAATAGTCTAAGTTTAAGACTATGGTGGCCTGTCGTCTAGAGCTGAAGTCGGTCGAAATAAAGAACCTCAGGGTCACCTGTTTTTTCTTGTGGCATAGTACTCTATAAGTTTTGGTTAAAAGATAATAAAGTTAGTAATACGATGCTGAAGATTGGGTAGATGGCGCACACTATAGGACAGGATTATGGATGGAATAGCAGTGGACTACTAAAAGCAGATGATGGCATATGAGGTATCACCCTACGATTATTTACTGCGCTAAAGAGAGTATTAATTTTGTAAGTGTGTGTTTGTATTTATTTTGCTGAAAAATCAATACTTAACCGTTTGGGTAAGAAGATTGAAACACGGACAATTTTATGCGCAGCAGTGGACTACGAGTATAGTTAAAACTGATGATGGTATTCCTCATAATGCGTTTTACAACGGTAACGCTCGACCATTGAATTAAGGCGCGATAGGTTCTCAAATGTCTCTAGAATTTTAAAGTTTTTGATAAGAATTTTCATAGTTTTCTATGAAGAAAAAAATATATGATATTTTTGAGCTTTTTATCTAGTGAAATCAATAATTCAATACAATATTTGAATTACTTCGTCGATAAAAAAAAAATAACAAAGATACCTCCTTTTTAAAATTTTGAAACATTTGGTAACATGTTAGTTATTATTTGAGTTAGTGAATTCATCAACAAAATTAAACAAAACTTTCAACGACATTTTTATATAATTTTTTTATACATAAAAACACGGTATCAGAGCGTGCGCTCGCCTTCTTTGCCTCATGCAAAAATGTTTGTTGAACCTATAGCGCCTTAATTCTGAATTAAGAATTTGAAAGCGTACTTTTATGCGACGTAATAAAATGGAGTAATAGAGTTGTTCAATCTCAGCGATGAACCGCGCGACGTTATCGCCGCCCGAACGGTAATGACCGAACGATAACATCGGAAGCAGCGGCAACTCCGAGTGGAACGAGAAAGCTAACCGAAACTAAAACCAGGAGCAGGAAAAACATAACGCCCAATACACATGGTGGATTACGCCTGCTGGATTATATTGACTACCCACTCTCGTATAGTTATAGTAGTGAGTGCCAGTTATGGAAACATTTTAGAATGATGATAATATAAAAGCGAACAAGATATCTCGTACAACAAATAGGGTATTAATAGCCTATTTTATTCAAGCAAACAATATCCTATGGAGCTTTGAATCTTACTTTTCCAACGAACACGCTTTATTTTTTGTTGCTGTTATCGATTGTTCATTACGTATATGCTTACAGTTCATACTTTTACAGACGCTATATAAATCTACACCGTGTAAGTGTAACTTAAGGGGGGCGAATCTACTGATCTGAGGCTACAGATTAAATCTGTAGAATTGCCCGCAGCATTAACTAATGACACTACGGAGATGGGACGGGGCCCGATAGCAGTCACTGGCGACTCGATCTACTTATTTTGATGATCTTGGGCTAATAAGGGTTTATCCACACTGCACCGGGATGGACTCGGAGCAACAGAAATAATCGCAAAAAATATCAGTAACAAAGCAGGCAGAATATGAAAGAAACTGTAGATAAAAACGGACCGTTTAATTGTCTTGAAAACGCAGCAGGCTCATCCAGTCATCGCAGTTTGCTGCTGTAGGAACCACTGCAGTAACTAGCCACCTTCAGTGCAGTTACCTTCCACTCATTAGAACCATAATGTTTATTTTTCTCAATGTAATGAAGGGAGCTTAAACTCGATCTGTGACAAACGAGGTCTCTGTGCACGAGGACTCGGCTTTTGTACTCGGAAGGCTCGGTGATGTTGGTAGCCTATTTTTACGTTCCATGCACATGACAAACTTGTAGGCAACATTTTCGAAATTTTCTTTTATAGCCAATTGGAATGGTATTTAATGGATGTCGTTGGCAAAAAATACAGCGAATAGAAATGATCCTTTGTCATAAGTGTTGCAGCAAGTTGAAGTGTTGCGTTCCGTTCCCTTTCCGTTGAGAGTCGAATGGAACGACCTCGTTACTGCTGATAAGCTCAACTTGTAACTTTCGGAGTTCAATTGACTTGTGTATTATCTGATAATCATACTGAGTTTTGATGTGTGTGATAACTTGCTCACCCTATATAAAGATCTTTGATATGCGTATTAATTTCCTGATACACATCTTAATTCCGGGATATAATTTCAACGTCTCGCTTTATAGGGTAGTTAATTAACAGGTTGCAAGTGTTTAATTATTCTTAGTAGTTTTGATTGGAAATTAAGCTAAAATAGATCCGTAGACCCGGCGATTTTTTTTATCTTAGTGAAGCCATTTACTAACAGAAACATAAAGTTATCTTAGCTTTTTTTTATTGTTGCATTACAATTTTAAAAACGGAACACTTATGGAATCACTTTGATGTCTAGCACGCGTGATATAGGGCCCCGAAACGAATTGCTCTTTTTCCTACTTGATGTCACCACAGAAAACAATAAACCGCGCTACCAGCGCCATTACAAAAGCAAAAATAAGACTACACTTCAAAAAAAAATTGCGAGCTGGTGATCCTGAAAACAGCTGCACTTATTCAATCAAAATTAACTTAGAACACTATCGATCAAGTCACTTTTCAAACTAAAAATAACTAAATCAAAATCGGTACATACGTTGGGGAGCTAACGACGCGCACAGGCATATACACAGATACACACACGTCAAACTCATGAGACCACTCTTTTTGGACTGGGGTTCAAAACTAACATATATCTAAACCATAAAATAAATTTGGAAAAACATCACCCCTACTTACTACATTATCATCTCTACTTTGTATGATAAATATTTTCTCCACCAGCACAGTTTTTATTGCCAGATACAACAAAACCTGCCTGAAATTATTAATTAAAAATCATCTAATAATCCTGCAGCCATTTCGTTCTTTCATCTATTCGACATATTCTGAAAAGCTAACTTCCTTCATGTTTACAAAAAATCCCAAAGGTTTTTCCACAAAATGCCGTCATTTTTCTTTCAGCGTATCCCATCGAATCGTTACAAATAGCTATTGCAAATTGGAAATAAACGAGCTACAAAAAGTGGCCGGACTCGACTCCCCCTTGTCAAGTCGACAATAGGGAAATTCGAGACTGAAGAGCCATTAAGGACTCGGACCAATAGAGATCGCGTTATGTATATTTTATTGTTGTTGAAGAGTCTTATCGGGAGGTACCACGTCTTTGTTTGAATGAGTGAGTTAGCGTGAGTTTTTGCGTAACAGAATCATCCAGAAAATACTTTTAAGGAGGTTTTTCTCTATGCAGCCCTAGCCTTCCACCTCTTGGCCCTTGCTCCGAGGCTGGACGTGGTTTCCCACGTTGATATTTTTTATTTATATCGCCAAGCAGTAAAGCCCGCATTGCTGTTTTAGTTTAAAGTGTATGTGGGTGCCGGTGACAATACAGGCACATGAGGATATCATGTTTAGGTCTCTGGATGGAGGACATCAGTGCAGTGTCACGTAGGGCACGTTTGCAGACTGTGATATGCTGTTACCAGCCAGCTCCGCGAATTAATCAAATAAAAAACGAGCGACCCTTACAGTAGTCGTATATGATGTATAACATCTGATATCTCACCTCCTTAGTATTAAGCAACATGGCTGATAATACCAACCTCTCGAGAAAATCCGCACTACCAACCTCTCAGAAAAACACGCGCTTCCAGTTACACACCTTCGTCTCTATACACGAAATCACTCCCATAGATTTCAGGAAAGCGAGAGGAAAGATGTTACACATCAAAAATCGTAGTCGATTCGATAGCGCTTGAAACTCTTGCTTAAGGTACAGGTAGTTATCTTATTTAAACAGTTGAAGTGTAAAAGCTCTGATTTGAACTCGCCCTTCTGATGAGCTTCAGGAAACTTGAAGGTTTGACGAAGTGAACTCGAGAGAATATTAATGTTCATTACTTAGGTAAGACTCAAAATATTGAAAACAATAATCTTGATCTGTTGGCCTTTGCGGCACAGTAGGCAGAGACTCGAGAGATGCGGGTTCGATTCACTGCGAAATTATAGTCACAAATTTTTGTACCTCCCAGAGGTACAAAAATTTGACGTACAATGGAACTCGTAAGTTATGTTACTCATATCACGAAATTCGAATTCTATGATCGTTAAGAATATTAACATTATTTCTACCTAGTTCTTGGTTATTCTTCACAAGCTCGTCAAAGAAATGAAACCATTATCGTACACCATCTATCAATAGACACCAATTACTCAAAACAAGGGAGCGAGACCCGGCTCTGATCCCTGATTACTACTAATATCTTCGATGGTAGCGGCCTGTCCGAATCACAACAAAAGTCCATTAGGCCCTTCGTGGGTCTGAAGACGGATTAATTAATTCAGACAATTCGAACCGTTACCTTGTGGTGAATTGATCTTAGATTATGGTATATTTGGAAGTAGCTTTACTCATGCGGTTTTACGTTTAACACCTAGTTTTTAAACACGGAAAATAAGGTATTTTTGTTGAAAAATATCTGTTTAAAAATAAGTGTTTATTAGATTATTGATTGGAACGGTAACCTGCCGGCCTAGCCAAGTGGCATTCGTGGCCAATTGGCGCTTCGAAGCGATTCCATTTCGACAGTGTGATACAATGCAATAGATCACGTGATATTTCTATAACTTACGTCAATCTCATACATAGTTGTCTTTTCTACTAGCGACATAGCTATTTTCGACAAAGGACTAGTATAATATATCGATGACGGCCTCTAATCAAAATTAGCGCAAACACTGCCAGGCTACCAATAAATTTCGATGTTATTTTCGCTATTAATCCACTTTTTTCTTCAGCCAAATATGATTTGTTGCAAATATTGAACAATATAAAAGCACAGTCATTTCAGTGTAAAATTATACTCTGTTCGCCCATATTTGGTAAAATATGTTAGCATGAAAAAGCATAAAAACCTTAAAATCATGGAGGAGTTCCGCTGTCCACATACTGTCTCCATAATCAGATGCTCGCTGTCACCATAATTATTGTACTGTCATCGGAACTTTACTTGTACATGCCAAATTTCAGTTCCATGATATCGGAAAGTGGTTGAAATATCGATCGCAACATTTGCCCCAGGAGAGTTCCACTATCCACTTCCCAGCTCCATCATCAGATCAGCTCCAAGGTACCAAATTATAGTATTGTCATTCGAACTTATACGTACAACGTTTCATTTAGATACGATATTTAGAAGTAGGTTCAAAATTACTTCCAAGATTTAAAACTGTTTGTCTGATTCATAACAAAAGCATATTAAATTTTTTTACTAAATAGATAATGTGTTTGGTAAAAACATTAGGAACACGACTTGCGCTTGGCCTTTTATTAAACTGCAAACCAACCCTTTAAAGTTAATACAACTAAATATTTCAAATCATAATTTTTAGTTTCTTCTCTTAAATATAAGGTTTTTTTAATACTACTTAGATTGACGGATCAAGCAGATGGCCCACCTGATGTTAAGCGGTACCCTCTGCCTATGAACAGTACATTATCACATAGGTCACGTCCACCTAGGACGCACCCCATGTGGCATTGCATTTACACATGACTTTGATTGATTTTGTGAGTACCGACAAAAGATATACAAATAAAAACATGAACTGTTTTTTATTTGAATGAATGACGGATTTAACAGAGCAGCCCACCTGTTATAAACGGTAACCTCTGCCCATAACATTGCATTACTTCATAAGTCACGCCCACCTAGGACGCACTATATATGGCATTGCACTGCGCCCGCCACCCTGAGAAATAAAGATGAAAAGTCTCATGTACCTGTAATTTCACCGGCACCCATACCCGTGAAACCGGAACACAGCAATGCTAGCACTGCTGCTTTGCGGCAGAAATAGATATGGCGGTAGTACTTCCCCGGACGAACTCTTTCACAAAAAAGCTCTACTACTACTAAATAATTTACTAGGTAATTTTCATGAGACCTATCGGTACATACATACCAATTGTTTGTTATATCGATAATAAATAAAAAATAAAAAAGCCTGTTTATTCCATAGCTAAAATACTCAGGTGTAACATTTTTAAATCTAGTTCATAACTAGGACCCCTCCCGGGTAAAGGCCTCCTCCAGCTCCTTCCATTGATCGCGATCTTCTGCTAGTTCTACCCAATTTGGGTTGTTCGAAACCTTCTTTATGTCGTCCGACCATCGAGCAAGTGGTCTACCTACTCTTCTTGTTCCTCTCGGTCCTTTCCAGATGGTTACCTTATTGGCCCACTTTCCTGTGTTCATTCTTGCCGTGTGACCCGCCCACTGCTATTTTAGTTTAAGCGCATGTTCTAGAGCATCTATAAATTTAGTTTTATTGCGGATTTCTGTGTGTTTAATTTTTTCTATTAGTCTTACTCTTAGTATACTTCGCTCTATTGCTCTCTGACATTTTTTTATTTTATTCCTTGGTTCTACTGTGTACGTCCATGTTTGGCTTCCATAAGTAAGCGTTGGTAAAAGGCAGTAGTCTACGACTTTCTTCTTTAATTTTCATGAGACCTATCGGTACATACATACCAATTGTTTGTTATATCGATACTCGGTATTTATAGAGCTATATGGGACTAGACTAGGGGATCAACAGTTATTTTATGGAGGGTTTACGATCCAATATCTCACAACTTACGACCCTAAAAACTATAATGCCTATTTACGAGTAACGCCACCTAATAAAATGCGAATGTAGGTACCTACCTAATATCTAAAAGTAAGAACTTTTGCCTGTAGACTTTATCATGTGACCTTTGCGATTTTACAGAAAATAAACCACGCACTGCTATTCTTGATCGAAGACGCACTGCGTCATAAAAAATAGATACCTGCGAGCTATATGGCCTGCCCATTGCCACTTCAACTTGCTAATTGTGAAAGCTATGTCGGTGATCTTAGTTCACGTGCACGGTTAAAATTCAAAGTGTATTTAGTAATAACCGAAATCTAGTTTATATCTATAATTACACAACATAATATATTAATCAAAGCAATTTTGTTTTTGAAAGTGAAAGTGTTTTTGTAAGTTCTTATATACCCAACATTTCATTATTATTTTCTACCCAATAATTGAAATGGTAGAGGAGCTCAACAACACACTTGTTACGACTTTAGAAACGCATATTCTGGCTGTTGAAAACTCTGCAGCGAGGCGGGCTAATCCTTCCAGAGAGAACAATGAATAGTATTAATCAAGAGTGTTCATTACAATCTTGAGAATTAAATGAAAGGCAGGACTGAGCGGTTCGATTGTAAGCACTACAATACTCGCTCATTGTTCAAGGAGCCGCAGGGTGCCTCATTAGACAAACATATTGCTATCCACCGATTGATTTATACGATATTATTTACAATATCGCCATACATTGCGCCCCCTGTTGTCCTGTCTATATTAGTATGCGCGTGTGGGACGAATTGTACCTTAAACATGTACCTTGCGTAGGATTTTATACCTAATCATTCCTAGCAATAGTGTGGACATCAAAAGGGTTTACTGATGAGGAACTGTAAATCTAGAGAGAATGAAATAGGCTTCGACCAAAGTAAATACTTTGGTCGAAGCAAATAGGTATACATATACCTGCGAGTATTATACAAACCTACCTATTATGCTATGTCCAACAGTGGAATTATTTTGGTTGATGATGATGAGACAGAGAGAGACAGTGCTATCAATACACCTATCAGAACACACGTTTCCCCGATTGGGTTAAGCAGAGCCTCAGTGGACCTGTTTTCACTGTGTGGGTCGCACAATCTTAGAAATCTAGACATAACCACAGATAAAAGAATACTATGACCTATTATTTATTCTGTGATATGACTAGTGGTGAGGTCGTCCCCGCATTGCTTTCCATCCTTTAATATAATCTAACTAGTGGAAATTAAGAAAGTAAAATAAGAAGAACAATATAACGTGAGCTCACATATATTGAAGTTTCCGCAACATCGTGGTTCAGGTAAGATTGGATATTAACTTGATCAATCATCAAAGCACCTACTTTTACCCGGGTGACTTGCCAATCGCGTAGTAACAAGATGTCAATTCGGGGCGATTAAGATAAGATAAGATACGTTTTTATTAAATCATAATTAACATTTGCATTAATTTCAAAAATGTTCGAAATAAATGAAAGAGAACTTTGACTTCCGTGCTAGTTAAAAAACTGTGTTACGGCAAGGCAACGCTTCTCATCCCCTATAGAAAGGTCCATACTGGACATTATTGATTAAAATTATATCTAATCACTAAGCCCATATAAATATATACATTATAAGCTAACATACCTACATATTTTATACAAAACTATCACTTTACGAATCACTAGTATAAATTGTTAAAGGCATATGTGTGGAGATCTACAATAAAAACAATGTAGGTAAAACATAGCTCCACGAAGAACCCTACACTCGCTAGGTTTGTCTAAGGTGTGGCCGATTAAAATTGTTTACAGCACTAATGAAAACGCCATGTCATGACGTGGCGGAATGCGTCAGAAAGTGGCGATGAAATTTGAAATTCTGGTGAAACCATGAAAACATAAAGCAAAAATTAAAGCGGAGGTGTACACTGGATTCTAAGAATACGGTCGCAAATGGCCTTTCCTTCTGAGTAACGATTGTGCTCCTCGCGTCGTATTCCTCAATGCTGAGGGTCGTGACTCCCTCCATGGATCACCTTCTGTAGGCTGATGTTGTGCCAATGAGATCTATTGCCGTGCGGCTTCGTGGAAATTCTAATCGAGAATATAGTACAGCAAGTAGTACGAATTCGTTACCCTCATGTGAGGTTAATGTTTGAACTGCACACGCATAGATAGCCATTTAAATTTTGATTATTCTCTAAATTATTGCTTAAATCTTAACAAACTAATAATAATAAATAAATAAACAATAAATAAACTTACAGCAGTCGCATATGACATCTGGCATCTCACCTCCTTGGCAACATGGCAGATAGTACCAACCTCTCAGAAAAATACGTGCTTCCTGTTATAACACTTCCGTCCCTTTTCACGAAATTACTCCCACAGATTGCAGGAAAGCGAGAGTTTCAAAAACGCATCAAAAACGTTTTGTTTATGTTTTATAAAGTTTTTGATGCATTTTTGATGAGTTTTTGGGCTAAGCTCCCCTCTTTTTTTTTGCTGGACTATTCACACAACGTTATCCAACCCCAAGCTAAGCAGAGCTTGTGTTATCGGTAACTGATATACTTAATACAATACATTACATAGATATACATTTTTATTATACATAAAAAATACCTAGAACATCCTGAACAAATATCTACAGATCGTACAAATATTTGTTCCGAGGCGGAAATCGAACCCGCAACCTCTTGCGTCGCAGGCGAACCATCGCTCGCCGCGCCACAGAGGTCGTCAGTTCTGAGATGGTTCAGACAGACGGCTTTCGAAAGAAGTATCACACGTCATATCTACACACACACACTAATATTGGCAATGCATTAAAACTATGCTCATCACTCCTTAGTCTGTGTCGGTGTGTTAATGTGGGGTGTGTATGTGTGTTATCTGTGTTACATGCACACGTATAGAAAACTGACGTCAGTTTGATATTACGGCAATGTTCCGTCTTAACTTTCTCTTTTTGTCTGAGCCCTCTAGAGCCTATCTAGAATACTAGGTACAGTAGGTACACGGACGAAGTCGCAGCGGGTTAGCTAGCTGCAAGTGCCCGCATAACTGTGGCACACTTGTCACTCCTTTTCGCCACATTTAATTATTTCAAAGTTCTTTGGGTAAAACCTTAAAGGGAGTGTCCGCGTTGATGGCTGGCGCTAAAAGATTTTCAGTAATTAAATTCTGTGATAAATTACGAGCAATTTCGTTTATTAGATATTGAATGTCCCGAGAGTGTTTTGATGATGATAGGTTTCAGTTAATTATTTTATGAAAGGAATTAATTAAGTAAAAAATGCGTTTTGTACTCAAAGGCTTCCAACAGGACTCTATATTAAGCCTTAACCGTTCGTCTGTTTATCTGTATTCCTCGTATATGTTGGCATAATGTATACATACAGTATGGCGTTTAATGTACATGTATATCTCGGCAGCCGTAAGAGGTAGCCCTAAAGGTAAAGACTACAATAAAGACCTTGCTAAAGCCAACTTCTCTAAAACAGGATTGAAAATTAAAATGAAATTAAATGAAAATCATATCCAATTACTTTAAAAAATATACAATTGAAATGTATATTTATGTGTAAATGTATTTTTATATTTATGTATATGTTCATAAATATTTACTAAGATTTGTGTAATATCCCAAAAATTACCAACCAGACGGGATTCGAACCCGCTACAGTCCTTATAAGTAGTGTTTTTATTAATCGTAGTTTTTTTGTTGTAAATAATATGTAAAATAATAAATAAAATCAAAGAATAAATAATACGACTGCTTCCAAACGCCTGAAACAATTTTAATGATTATTTCACAATATTTAAGGCAATCTATTATTATGTTAAGATTTTTGAAATACCTAATCACCTTGAGACAGTTGCGGTTTTTTGTGATTTTCGCTCAGTTTCCGTTTCGCTTGCATTATTGTCATATCTGTCAGTATATTGTCAAAGTCTGTTTTTTTTAAAACGTGTATTTTGATGATTCTGGAAATAGCTGCAACAATTTGTACCAAACATAGCTTCGAAACATTCCGCAAACACCTTCATTCATACAAAAAATACTGCTTTAAAATCAGAGCACCCTCTTCGGAGCTTGACATACAGACACAAACCTCAACCTATTATTATAACACCCCTCTTTTTAGTCGGGGGCTTATAATACAACGAGGATTTAAAAAAAGCTTTGAAAATTTGATAATTAGAAGAAAGTTAAAAATTAAAATTAAATTACGTTTTCAGGAAAATGGCGAGCGAAACCTTCTGAAAATTAACCCAAATAATTCTTACGGAAACATTAAGCTTGTTTCTGTTTGTATTCTTCACCGCGGGGCGCAAGAATACACAGCAGACGTGACCTTTCTTAATCAGGCTATTATCATTCGGGCCAGCCTTCTGGAACGTTCCTTGTTTTAACGATCGCAACATGGATACAGTAGCTAAGCTCGTAACGCTGCTGGTAGATTAAAACACATTAATTTATTGTAAAAACGGGCTAGCGCTTGGGACCACACAAATTGGGTGTTCTGAATCGTTAATGACTATATAAATCAGTTTTAAAAAAAACCGTGCGGTTTTGTATTCACCATTTTAGCACAACTATACTTTTTACACACACACTTACGCTTTTCTTTTATTTTTTGTTTTTATTTAAGTTTTTGTATTTCTGTGTTTTGTTGTTTGTGTGTACTGTTATATATAATGAAAAGTTAATTTATCTATCTATCTGTCTTGAATTATTTTACTTAAGTTTGTTATGTGATTCAATGTGCCCTGCATTTTTTTTTTACTTCAAATTTTGCGTGGTTTACAAAGCCGCGAACTGGAGAAATCGTATCGCCAAGCTGGTTTTTCCCGTTTTTAGCTGCTATCTTCTCGTTAAATATAATGAAGTAGAATATAACTGAAAAGTCACCACGTATCTATGCTATTTAATCATCAAATTTTGTGTTTGATTTAACATCGTAAATACTTGACAGTAAACCTGCTACCTTAGAGCATTGCAGGCCTTCGTATGCTCGACGCCCACTACAGACCGTTCACTGTAAGATGGCACCTGCCATGGAGTATTATTTCTCTATGGTTGGTACTATTCCCAAGTTATAGTAATAGTAGAGTTTTTTTGTGAAAGAGTTCGTCCGGGGAAGTACTACCACCATACCTATTTCTGCCGCAAAGCAGTAGTGCTCGCATTGCTGTGTTCCGGTTTGAAGGGTAAGGGTGCCGGTGAAATTACAGGCACATGAGACTTTTCATCTTTATGTCTCATGGTGGCGGGCGCACTGCAATGCCACATAGGGTACGTCCTAGGTGAACGTGTCCTATGAGGTAATGCATTATTCATAGGCAGAGATTACCGCTTACGCTTACATCTTACGGTGAACGATCTGTAGACCGTGAGTAAAAAAGCAAATTGAGCAAATTGCTCGCACTCGCGAGCAATTTGCTCATACTCTGGCAACACGCGCCACGTCTCCTTGCCAATGACGACCTCTGTGGCGCGGCTGGCGATGGTTCGTATTGTATTAAGTATATCAGTTAACTAGTACCCATAACACAAGCTCTGGCTTAGCTTGGGGCTAGATAATGTTGTGTAAACTTGTCCAGCATTATTAATTTAATTTTCCTTATGAGTTCTTTGTTCTATTTTAAAATAGTGTCCTTAAAAGTGTATTGAAAAGGTCATTTGAAACCATGTTATAGTGCTTCTCAATAAGGTTATTTTTACTAAAGTTCTTGGGCTTTTCATTAACAAATTAAAAAAAAGTAGTTCTATTTAGCTCGATAGATGGCGCTGACTCAAGTATACTTGTCAAAATAACAAATGTATTGTCTGTGCTTTTGTGTGAATATCACGAAAATATATCACTGCGTTGTTGACGTTGACATTTCACTTTATTTTGACAGAGCTACTTAAGCTTGCACAGAGCTGGCGCCATCTCTTTTCAAGGCTATAAACTGATGATGTGAAACGGCCGTGAAAACCCCTCATTGGATGAAGTTATAGTACTGATTACTTGTATACTGTGCTTGTTTCTCCCCTTTCTGCTGGAGGAAATAAGAGTTCGTTCGTCGATAGAGGCGTCTAGATATGGAGCTCAGTAAACAGGCTGCGTAGCGCTAATCAAGATGCCAATAAATTGTGTTTGCGTCGATAAGTTTAAAGGCTCAGATAAATTTTACAGTGCAATATATAGTGGAATCATTTTGTCGATATTGTGTAGGTAAATACCTATATTTTTTAGTTAAGTTGTTAGAGGCATTTCAAATCAACGGCAGATAATTATTTTGCAATATACCCATATTTGAACAAAATGAGAAGATCCGTAAAATAACTAATATCACCGGCATTGTTCTCTGTACTAGCAAGTTGAAGTGGCAATGGGCTGGCCATAAAGCTCGCAGAACTAACAACCGTTGGGGGCAACCACAAACCGGACAACGAGTAGAGGAAGGTCCCCTCTCGATGGGCCAATAAGTCCACTGCTGGGAATAGCTCTCCCCCATATCATACGCTCTCAAGCCGCCTGCATCCAATGACTCCCTGCGTCCTCGTAGAACATGCAGGAGTTGATTCGGATAGACCGTTATGGTCCTCTTGTAATACTAAATTCAATGCAATGGATAACCATGTATGCATACTAATAAAACGCTTATAATAAAGTTATAAGCCACCTAATGAGGAGGGGATATGATTATGAGCTTCTCTATGAACCAACGATATTTTAAAGGTAGCAGAAAGTCAATGAATGGAGGCGGCTCGAGACTGTCGTGGCATTCTATGGTGGAGGCATATGTCTAGCTGTGGACTTATACAAGCTGATGATGGTGAAGAGAGCGTATAATTATAAAAAAAAAAGAAAGATACAAAAGAAAAGTTAAAGTACTTAATACAAGTATAGAAAAAAATAAAAATGAGATAGTCCAGCTATCTGAAGACCGTTGCAAAAACTTAAAGATAGCTCAACTAATCTAAATCAAAACTATACGGAGGTTGCTTGCTGCATTGCCACGCTGAATGGCAAACCAATACGTTGAGCCAGATCAGAATTACTAAGCTCATACGCTATAAGCATTACTTGCTCCTTTATCAAAACGTTAAGTAACTTTTTCGAACAACTGCCATAAACTAATCAAGTTTCATTGATATTAAACTCAACTTTTAATTGAAATGGATAAAGAAGGAATAAAAAGTTTAAAGTCGGAATCATCTTTGGATTAATATCTAATGGATCAAGTTTTACCGCTCTTCCATCTGTTTTTGGAATTAGTGAGTTTTGGTATTACTGCTAATGTACAAGGAAAAGTAAAAAGTAAGTCCATTTATTAAAAAAAACTTCATCTCTCTTTTGTGTCTTTTTTTAGGGTTTCGTACCCAAAGGGTAAAACGGGATCCTATTACTATGACTCCGCTGTCCGTCTGTCCATCTGTCACCAGGCTCTATCTCATGAACCGTGATAGTTAAATAGTTTAAATTTTCACAGATGATGTATTTCTGTTGTGGCTATAACAACAAATACTAAAAAACAAAATAAAATAAATATTTAAGGGGGCCCCGATACAACAAACGTGTTTTTGATTTTGTTTTTATAGATAATGGTACGGAACTTTCGTGTTCGAGTCCGACTCGCACTTGGTCGGTTTTATTTTATTTGGGGATATCTGTCATATGTCGCAGTAAGAGGTGGTTAAGGCGTCGATGGACGCCAAATTCTGTCACTACCTATCTAACTCATTAAAGTTCAGGTAAGTTAGTACTCGTAAGTGAAAGGTAATCAAAAACTGCTTTAGCATATTTGATGGTATTTGGGGTGTGGATAAATGGAGGGAGGGGGTTGAGGGTGGATCACGACACAACCCGTGCGAAGCCGGGGCGGGTTGCTAGTATTGAGTGCTAGTATAAACATTGTGGGCTACATCGTTCCACCAATTTCCATTTAACGCCGGCATCTGTTAAAATCGTCCACTTGTTTGGTCATCAGCGTAAATCCGAAAACGCTTTGGATAAAACGAGAGTGCCTTCATAAAATATTAATTTTGTTCAGTGCACGGGTCGAACCTCTTCGTTATGATAGGTGTAGCTTAATGATCATGGGACGGCCCTTAAAAGGATTAAAAATGTACGGGTCCAATGTTGAAGGCATATTCCTAACCACACTAAAAAAAAAAAACTTTTTATTTAATTCCTTTTTTTTGAGTCATTATCTGTGTATTAGTACATTGTGGTCGTAAATAGGTTATTACAAACGAGTTGATTTTTTGTCACGTGTTTGACGACCTTTACGTCCGTGTACCATACGACGATGTTAGGATGTTTGTTAATCAATCACGCCAAAACGGCTGAACGGATTTAGATAATATTTGGTACACAGATAGATTATGATTTGGATTGAACTATATACTACTTTTTATCGTGATAAAACGTGAGCTAAGCTGCAGGCGATCACTAGTAAGTTATGTTATAAAAACTAATTAATATTACATGGTAAGTAAAGCTATGGACGAATTAGTTAGAGTGAAGTTAGTCGCAGATATTTTCTCGTGTCGCGCCAAGTGCGCGTCAGTGTTTCCACTTCGCTAGATGGCGCTGCTTGTAGTAGACTCTTGTTTGCATCTTTGTATCGATGCTTCTTTATTACCTTAGTTGTCTTACCTTCCCCCTGTAGTTTCTTATCATTCGTTTCATTTACATTTAAGTTTTAATATAATACAAATATGTAACAATTCTTTTGAATTCTTTTGATGAGAAGGCGTTGTTTGGACTTTCTCGAGGCTTACGAAAAAGTGGTGGGAAACTTCCAAAAACCGAGAAGAGGAAAATTTTGGGGAGACTTTTGCCCAGCTTTGGGACACAATAGGTTAATAAAAAACGATTTTACCGTATTTTTGGGGATCGTTTAGGAACATCCCAGTCTAGGGTAAATAAGGGTGCCACAAACGAGGATATTATCAAAACAAACAGTGTAAAAGAAACAATAGGTCTGTAGCACGGCACCAAAACACATAATACACAAAAGAAGTGAAACTCCACAACAAGAAAGAAAAAATCGTAGGATTTGATGCACTAGACAAATTAAGAGAGCGTGAAACCCGAGTGAAAAAAACTATTGTTAAAATCTCTACTCTGTGATCAACAACTTACCACACTTGTTTAGTAAAGTATTTGCCTATCGTGTATCGTGCGTGTGGTTACCACACTGGTGAGCGCGAAGGCGAGCGTACCAACGAATTCACAAGAAGTTTCATATCTATGCGTTCGTGTTTTTATTTATTCGCATAGCAATATTTAATGAAGCGAGTAAATTATTAAGCTCTGTGTGGGATTACATTTTGCTTTTTAATTGTGTGCGGTATCAAAGAGAATTGTTAGCTGTACGCTGCAGAAATTATTTCTTAGAACGCTGTTCTTATTACATTTTACATTATGTGTGTTTTATTCTATGTTATATTTTTGTATTATTTTGTAAATTTTTACGTGATCAGCTTTCCAGCCTGAGGATTTCCCGCATGGTTACAACAAGAGCCGTTAAAAAATATAAGGCTTTAGGATGGATAACGCATCGCCAATGCCCCGGTGTTGCCGCTGTCTATAAGCAACGGTAACTAATTTATAAGAGTTTTTTTTTTATGTAATGCACTTTTTATAGGCAGAGGTTACCGCTTAACATCAGGTGGGCCATCTGCTTGTTCAGTCATTCAAGAAGCATAAAAAAAAGTTCCCCAAAGAACACAGCACAATATAGCTATGGGCAATCTTCGATCACAGGTAGTTCTGTGATCGCAGTGGGCAATAGTAATATAGGAGGCAATAGAATAAAACAGAGGAGAAAATATTAAAAATAAATCATGGATGTTAGTAGGTAGGCATATTAATTTCAGACTGAAAACCAGCGTCGATATCGTTCTCGGTCGGTAGCAACCTAAGCTGAGGCTGGGCCTGTTTAGCCGCGCACGTAGGGAAATACCAATGTTACCCATACCTACCCGTAGGGTCTAGCTTATTTATTTTTTTAAAAACTTTCACGCTAAACAATAGTGCATGGAGGACTGTTTAATTTTAAAACCTAATGATCTTGTGTCCTAATATATTTATGCGTGTCGAGAGTTCCATTTTCTATATCTAATTATCTATTTTTAACCCCCGACCCAAAAACGACGGGGTGTTATAAGTTTGACGTGTCTGTGCGTGTGTGTGTGTGTGTGTGTGTGTGTGTGTGGGTGGTGTGTGTGTGTGTGTGTGTGTGTGTGTGGGCGGTGTGTGTGTGTGTGTGTGTCTGTGGCATCGTAGCTCCCGAACGTATGAATCATTTTTTGTTTGTTTGAAAGATGAATTTGTCGGGTTTTTTTTGTTCTTAGCTATGTTTGATCAAAATCGGTACAACCGTTTCACTGCGTTGAGGATTTTTTTTAAGTTTTACAAAATTAATTATGTCATGTACAAACATCTGTCTGTCTATCAGCCTGTATTATAAAAGTTTCAAAACTCCAGTCAATTTTAAATGTTTCATTAAAAATAAAACTGGAAACGACTGCACCTATTTCCACCAAACAGAGCTAGAACCACCTCGCCATAACAAAAAAATGTTACAAGGCTACATTGCAACAAAGAAAAATGCCATACAGACAGACAGACACACTATGCACTCAAACTTATAACACTCCTATTTTAAGGTGGATGTATCTCATATGATAAATATGAAATACATTTTTACAGTGTTTTTTTGTTTAGGGGAGGGGTATCTTAGCTAAACTGATGATATTATGAGATACTATCAATTAAAACATGCGTGTTAAGTCTCCTAGATCTCGCGAAATCAACTTTCGCTATCTGAAGACGTGTTGATGAGCGGTAATGGGCAAAAACACCCAAAAAAAATATTCCGCGCCTCAAGCCAGAGCATCCACCTTAAGTCGGTGGTTAAAAATATAATATTATAACTACCCTCATTTTTCACCCACAAAAACCCGAGTCGGTATTAGCGCGTTTTGAACTCTGTTTTAGCACCACAACCTAAAGAGCTTACAAAGCACTCAGTCTCACACAAAAAACAACAATACTGTTCCCATTTGAATATATAATACTGACATGGGCATGAACATCCCACCTTTATCCGATGCTTGCGAGGTGCAAGCTTGCAGTGTACATTTTCTATGAACTTTATTCAGTTCGAAATAGAAGTCCTTTTACCTTGTAGCCGGCTGAAATTATCTCCAATGATTCTGGAAACAAAATGAAAGGAAGTGGTGTGATGGACTCCAGAGATATTTCCACTATACTTAGTCTGTGTGCTGTGGTGTGTGCGGCCTCAGAATAGACCCCTCCGTCTCCTCCCGTGGATGTCGTAATAAAACAAATATTTAAGGGGCCCATACAACAAACGTGTTTTTTTGTTTGTTTATAGATAATGGTATTACGGAACCCTTCGTGTGCGTGTCCGACCCGCACGTGACCTATTTTTTGAATTGGATTTCAGTGTGAGTTAATCAAGTAACTTGAGAGTGATTACTGATCAGTGTTTGTGAAGTACAGTCGCAGTAAATAGTGAATGAGTGTTGTTGTGTATGTTTTGTTTAAACGGAGTTCAGTGTAAATATTTTATTCTGAAACCTGTAGCAACACAAAATATCACCTAGCAAGTATAAATCGTCTAGCCTTCAAAACTTTGAGCCCCAAATTGTCAGCGAATGGAACATATTTCGTCTGGTTATCTGTATCTGTGGCGAATGGATAAAGTTGTAACATGGCCGGTGTTATATCGACTGAAACGAACGACTGCTGCTAAAACTAATGCTTGATTTATCGGAAAAGTCGGCACGATATAAAAATTGCCAGCTATTTCGTGAAAGATATCGTCTGCACTAAAATGACGCTCTCTACCGCGCTTATTACACACGCACAGTTAGCGTTGTAGAGGGGGCATTATTTTTAGGGTTACGAGTCTGACAAGGAACCCTTATAAGATCGATCGGGCTGTCCATCCCAGTCTGACACAGCATCTCAGCTTTCATATTTAGGTGTGTATAAGATAAAATGCATGAAATTATTATACATACAAAACGTCATACATTTTAAATTTGGGGGGTAGGTACCTCCTTTTACATGTTCAGTGGTGAATTATACGAGTATATTCAAACAGTCCATCCTCATTTGGTTTGTTGATGAAAAGGTAAGGAAAAGGTAAATGAAGATAGATAGGTATTATATTACATAGGCAGATTAACACTTTATTGTACACAACAAAAAAAAACACAAAAAAGGATTAACTAAATCAAATTATAATACTAAATCGCGTTTAGCAATAAGGCCGGGCGGCCGGATTTCTTCCAGGCATCTCTGAAGTAGTGTTTTCCTACACAACTGTTTTAATTACCAGTCTGGATTACCTACATAATCTCTTTTCAACTATATAAAATCATTGCGTGTGCGACTGACTGACTATATTTAGCGCACATACACCTCGTAGAGTCCTGAAAGAAGGGTACATTTATTTTGTGGTCTAATATTACAATAAGAAAGTAATTTTCGAAGCTCACCCCCTAAAGGGTGCTGCGCGGCGTAGAAGTTTTTACGGAAAACACTCTACGAACCAAGTCACGGGCGTTCCTCTGGTTACCTAAATAAGGAGAACATGATGGAAGCTTTCATGAAAAAAAAAAACTCTGGCATCCTGCCCTGAAAACTTATTAGCGAGGCGAGTTACGGCGGAAGCACTATGACTTGAACCTTACATTTTGTGTGGTCCAACACGCACTTGGCCAGTTATGTTATGTTTAGGTTAAGAAGATTTCTACCTCTAGATACCTTTTAGATTACTGTAATTTTGGTTTTGTTTAGTGAAAGAAATTGATAGCCATTTGCTATTTGGAGAGTTTAGGCTGTGCCATGTAATAAGAAATAACCTTAACTACAAATGTGGTGCTTAGTTTAATGGCCAGCCAATGAGTTGGGTTGCGTAGCTGATGACTGGTAATGAATATTATCGTACGGTACCTCATGATAGGTACGTTGAGTGGTAGAAACGACAGGAGGTAGGAGGGGATATCTAGATAGGCCTTATACTTTAAACTTGAAGTTATACAGCCGCACAAACAGAACGAAAATAAAATAGTTATTTAAACTCTTAAATCATTCAAAAGAAAGTATTGACGTCAAGTTGGAAGTGGTAATAGGCACAGATAAAATAATATTATACTAGTATAAAAGGTCTAGATCGTATGAGCGAGAAGCAAGATATCCTAGCTGATAAAATGAAAAAAAATAAACTCGCTCCTACACAACCTACTTTGACTAACAAATTCGTTCATTAGGCAATAAGAGAAAATTGACATTAAGACACTCTAAGGAAGCATTATCAGCTCTCTTATTAAACTGAACTACATTCTGAGCTATCTTGAGGGCGTTCTAATTATATTTTCTGATTAAGTAGCGCACTCAAGTTCACGCACAGTTGAAAATTAATAATATCACTGAAGACAAAGATTTTTTTATCCTAAATGTTGGCACGATTAGTCAATATCAACGATATATTTGGAGTTTTGTAACTCAATCACGGCGAAGCGGCTGAACCGATTTCGATGAAATTTGATACACAGATAGAGTATGACTTGGATTGTGCTATAGGCTACTTTTTATCTTAGTAAAACGCGAGAAAGACCACGCGCGGGCACTTGTAATATATAAAATCGTTGCATGACTGATACTGACTGACAGACAACGCAAAGCCTAAGGTAGGTACGGTTTTTTTGTGGTCTAGGGGTGCACTATGAAAGGAATTTCCAAAATTGACCCTCACCAAAGGGGTGTTGAAGTTCGTATGGAAAAAACTTCTAGTGACGAAGTCGCAGGCGATCCACTAGTCATATTATAAAACAGACTTAAAGATATATCTTCATCATCATAAAAGATGAGAGAAGTTTTTAAATTAGCTAGAAGTCAACCCAAGGTCAAACATTTTCATTTTCCACTTCCACAAATGCTTAAAATGTTCATTTTTCTTGTGAAATATCGATGTCCCTTGTCTCCGCACTGACAAGCTCTTAGCGGAAATTTATAATGGTAGTTTCCATTACGGGAGTGCTCGCGCCGCTGATGCATGACGCACTTGCGGGAAATATTAATATGAGGTCATAGTGTCGGCTGACTTCGACTGGTGGTGACTTTAGTAGCGCCACTATAGTTTAAAGATTTTCTGTCTATAGGTCTGTCTACGATCTGTTTGGGATAAAATAATAAGACTGAACTCCTGTTTCCAAAACAAAACTTTTAATAAAGTTATGAGAAATACACTAAATCACTCTTCACTACGACTTTACTTCACTACACTGTTCGAGTGCACGACAAACATCTAAACGTGCCCATCATTCCTTTCACTTTTATACACTTTTGTATGGATTGTTTTAGCCGCTAAACACTGACACTGTAGGTACACTGATCAAGTCGCAGAGAACAACAAGTACATATCAGATATCGCTTAGTTCTCTCGCGATCGACGGAGGTTTAAATACGAATCAACGATATCACTGTGGTCTTACCGAGTATATCAGATCTATGTATTATAGATATCTACATCAGTGGGTTGGTGTATCTTATAATTACCAGTGATACGACCTCTGTGGCGCGGCAGGCGTAGGTTCGCCTGCGACGCAGGAGGTTGCGGGTTCGATTCCCGCCTCGGAGCAAATATTTTTGCAATCTGCAGTTATTTGTTCAGGGTGTTCTTGATATTTTCTATGTTTAATAAAAAAATATCTATCTATGTAATATATTGCATTAAGTATATCAGTTATCTAGTACCCATAACACAAGCTCTGCTTATCTTTGGGCTAGATAATGTTGTGTGAACTCTCCAGCATTATTTATTTATTATTTATTTATACCACTGGTATAAATAAATAATATAAATAATAAGAAATCTTATAAATACCACTGATAAATATTTCAGTTATAATATGTATTACAGGTAGTTATTTGTTTGTTGACTGTAGGTAACTAACTTCTTTGACAATATTTACTCGTTCAGCGCTAGTCTGTCACTTTCTAACGTACCTGAACTTTACTGGGTTAGATAGTGATGAATTTGGCTGTTGTCTAAAATAATTTTGCATCAATACTCAAATATTGTTTGAGATACATTTTCCGTTTATAATATTGTCCATCTATCGACTTAACAAAATTACTATTGTGTTTTCGAAAGTAAAAATATTTGTGCCATTCCTTTCTAAAATATTACATACATCTCCATTTTAAGCATTTAGAAATCCACCTACATTTCTTCCTATTTAAGAAAGCAAAGAGATATGCAGTAATAGTTAACAGTTTATTTTACTTTGGTCGAAGGTTAAACAGTATATGTAGCTTAACCAAGGTAAAGGTATATTGATTTGAAGTAGATATTTAATGCTGGACTGTGTCCAGCATTAAAGGTAGTTTATGCTTAAGGAGTTTCACGATGTTTTTCTAGTTTCATTAGATTTAAAAAATATGTTTAAAAACTATGATTGATCTCTGAACTGTCGGGTAAAAATGCTAAGCCCGTACAAAAACAGCTCGATTTCTTTACGCAAACAAATAATTTTTCAACGTAGCATGCCTTTGACCTTCTGTGTATGAACCTACATACTTGTATACACAAGAACATCCTTTGTAGCGGAAATGTGGCCGGTCCCAATATGTTGGTCGACGGATGTAGCCCATCCATCACTGCTCGTGTTTCGTCCAACCCTTCTGCTGCTCTAGATATTTATTATTTACCCTCTGGCCAAAACCCAAGACTTTATTTGAAGAGTGGAATCTTTGTGGACAATGTTTGCGTGAATTCCCTAGAGAGGGCCTTTGAAATAGATTATGAAATTATTTTGCTGTTTCAAATAAATACGAAGTTGATAACCATGAAGCTACTTTCGTCTATAATTTCGTAAAAAGAGCCCAAAAACGTTTTAGTGGTAGTTTTTTTTCCATCGCTTCTATTCAAGATGAGCCGTTGAGATTTACAACCTTTTATTTGGAAATAAACATTTGAAAGGGATTTATCAATAAATCCATCAACTAATTTGCGCCCTGTTTGCACAGAGATTTTGTTTTTGAGCGAGGCTCTAGGTTTTGTTTAGAATGGCTTAAAAATGGGATGAGCTGTATGTCACGAAAGTAATACTAACTGCTATGCAAAAAGTAGGTATGTCTAAAATTCAACGTTTGGACTTGCCTCTGATTACCCCCTAATAAGATTTCCTCAAGGCAGTATAAATATTAAAGTTATCCCATAAGATATTAAGGATAAACTATGTCCACGTGAGACAGGTCCGGGAGGTTTAATGTATTATGATTAATTATTTATTAATTATTGTGTATTATTTTCTCAAATAGCATGCGTTGTATTCCAAATCATAATTGCTCACTAATTGGACCCACATTTTAAGTAACATCAAATAAAAGTGACCTCATTATATTCCCACTAAAACGATTTAGCCGTAATTGTATCTTAAATCGTCAAACACTATATTGCTGTACCTAACCCAAACTATGGTATGGTTACAGGCCGGACAGGCGTCATATACGGGTATACAAATAAATATATATTCTTCTTCTTCTTCTACCTACGCTTCAACATAAGTTTTATATTACCTACTGTCCCCTAACAAATATTTCGGACCGCGTACGGACGACAAGTGTGTCAAAAATCTCGTCTCACCACCCCGTAGATAGCACCCCGTAGCACAGATTAATTAATGGTCACACTTACGGCCTACGGCGGTGCTACGGCGTAGGTGGTCGTATGCGATGGCTTGTTATATCAGCAAGACAGACAAATTGCAAGTGCAAACTTGCATTCGCCAAACCTGGATGGAGTAAGAAGTTTTTGATTGCATGGACAGAAATCAGGGTCCAATCAACTCCTCTGAGTGTTATGGATCTTAGTAAAACTCAATTTTGTTCTAGACTAATTAATTAACTGAATAATACAAAATTTTAAAAAAATACCAAATTTAACAGTTGATCCAAATCACTACGAGACAGAAGCGTACCTAAGATGCTGTCTCTATTGCCATGCTGAATGGCAATACCATTGCGTTGAGCCATTGCAATAAATGACTTATCATTTACAGACTTTTTCTTTTATATATTCTATTTATTATTTTGTATTATTTCAATTTATAATATGGAATAGTATGCAACGGCTTCAAGCTACCGTAGTGAGTCCGACGCATTAAACTCCGTGTCGTTCCCGTCGTGTTGAAATACCCTCAAGCAGAAGTTCATAACGTGCGGTCTAGCGTCCATTATTCTGAGAACAAAGTTGTAAGTGGCCGCCACGCTACCCTTTGGAGCCAAAGAGACTCTGATTCAATTCACCTGACGGTTGGTCCCTTTGAGCTTTGCTTCAAATGGACCGTATTGGCAGTTAGGGTTGTGGTCTTGGGACGAGCTGAGTGATTTGGTGTGTTCGTGACAAAATTACTCACACAATAACCTAGCCTATAAAACTATAGGAACATAACGTTTTTTTTTGTAATGCTGGACTATTCACACAGCATTTTCTAGCCCCAAGCTAAGCAGAGCTTGTAATATGGGTACTAGATAACTGATATACTTAATATAATGCATTACATAGATAGATATTCTTGATAATACATAGAAAATACCCAGAACATCCTGAACAAATATCTGCAGATCGTACAATTATTTGTTCTGAGGCGGGAATCAAACCCGCAACCTCATGCGTCGAAGGTGAACCTCCGCCTGCCGCGCCACAGTGGTCGTCAACTATACATAGTTAAAATACTGAAGGAACTCAAATAACGCATCAAAGTAGGTCGTCAAAGTAGGAACAAGCTTATAAAAATTAAGGTTCTTTTTTAAAATGCTTACGAACCACACTGTCTTTTTTTATAGTAATCTATGGTAATATGGGAATTTATGGGCGATGAGCTCACCACTTGTCACGTCTATTTCACACGATGGTGCAACCCACATGAAAAGGAGCCCATTTGAGGCTCTGCCTACCCTTTCGGGGAAAAAGGCGTGTGTTTATGTATGTATGTATGGGAACATTGATTTTCAACTTCAATGTTTGATTGAAGTTACCAACAATCCAGTTATGGTATCCAATTATTGAGATAGTCATTCCTCAAAGGCGGTGTAATGATAACCACCTAAAACACATAAAAAAACACCTTACATAATGCAAGTAAACCAACTCTATCCACGTCCCATAAACAAAATGCCCAACATGCAAATATAGTTAGTTTGAAACTAACAAAAAACACGGAGATCTAATAAACGAAAATCACGCATGACAAAATCGAGCAGCCATACTACATGCCTACTGCATACGAATGTGATTGAGAGAGCACAGCGAGCAGACGCTATAAATTGTTTTTGTAAACGTTCGAACTCCCATTCTTTTTTGCGATTTCGAGCAACAAGACAAAGGTTTAAACCAATTTCGAGCCGTCTGCCACCCCGATACCCACATTGTTTGCGCGAGTCGCCGATAAGTTAAATGAAAAGCAACTTTTGATTGTGCCAGCCGCCACGCGAACAATGTTTGCAATCGGCGAAAAAACTACGTTTTTACGTTACGTAGTCAAAACTGAATCTGCTAGTTTGCGTTGGTTCAACTAGCGCAAACAAGATAGAAATTGTTCGCAACGGTCGCCAATTTTTGTCGACCAATCTATTAAAAAATCTATGTACGATCCGAATGTTCGCGGAACTATATTTATTAAAAAGCGAAACTTTCTAAAATTGAATTGTTGGAATTTTCTCTTGAATGAATATACAGGCAAAATAGCAGAACCTACTAAAAAATAATTTGTTTAGACTCTAGTTAAAACTTTGGCATAAAGCGTACTTTATTTTCTCCATAAATTCCAACAAGAATTGGTAATGTTCATTGATTATCGACTGTCGAGTTTTCATAACGACTTCCAAAGGCAGTTCCAAGGTTCTATCCAAGTAAACGGAAAATATGAAAGTCAAATAAAACTTGCTCAATTCCATGTTCGGAGAATATCCAAGAGGATTGATTTCGATGAAATTTAATGTAAATGTACCTATTTGGTGTTCGTATTCGTAGGATTACACCGTCTACTGTTTGCAAGGATATCAAAATTAATGAACACTTACCTTTTGCTCGTGGCTTCGCACGCGTGGTTTTGGGCCAATACTTAAGCCCGTTGATCAGATTTTGAAGATCAATATTGATTTTGTTAATCGGTGCGATCAGACCGGACTGTTTTGTGTAATCAGTACGGATGTGATCGGTTTCGTATGATCAGAACGGACATGATCAGTTTCGTGTGATCAGAACGGACGTGATCGGTTTCGCGTGATCAGAACAGAGAAGCCCACGTTAGGAGGTTGACTAGCTGTATTATAACGCGAGCGTAGCCGCGCGTGGAAGCTAATAAAACAAAATATACTCTGTAGCACTCAGAGATAATGCAGCTTCCTGTTAGTGGAAGAATTTTCAGAATCGGGCAGTAGTTGGGGTTATAGATCGTTTATTCTCATAGAAGAACTATAGAACTCATGTTCACTTACTTACATGAGAACTTAAATAATAATATTAATCATAGTTTTATAACGTACAGTGCTAAGTGAAGAGACATTAAAAAAATTGAAAAAAAAACTAAATGGAGAGTGAAAAATAAAACAAATAAACAAATAGTGGTGGTAATTCCTATTTCTTAACAAAGAAAACAGTCCGAAGTTAAAGTTTACTCCAGATAACGATAACGAATTTTACCTCTTTATAATATTAGTAGGTATATAGATAGTATAGATTCTAAGCTTGCGTGACTGTTCCCTAAAAATATTTCTTGCTTTCCGCATTGCAACGAAACTTTATTTTTACACCAACATTTTTATAAAACTTTTAAGATGTTCGCGTCCAGTCCATTCGAAGCGAGACGGATGTCCGGGTCATGATCTACGTCTCTGTTTGTGTTGTGTTTACTGTTGGTGCCAAACTTGAAGTGACTACATCGACATTTGGTACAACTATAAATTCGATAGCGTAACAAATGGTATACGCAATCCATGAGAACAACACGAGCTTGCCGGCCAATGCAGACTGCATTGCACTTTCGCGATTGACCAAAGACATTATAGAGGCAGTGAATGTGACCGTTTTAGTAGTAGTAGAGCTTTTTTGTGAAAGAGTTCGTCCGGGGAAGTACTACCACCATACCTATTTCTGCTGCAAAGCAGTAGTGCTCGCATTGCTGTGTTCCGGTTTGAAGGAAGGGTGCCGGTGAAATTACAGGCACATGAGACTTTTCATCTATGTCTCAGGGTGGCGGGCGCAGTGCAATGCCACATAGGGTGCGTCCTAGGTGGACGTGATCTATGAGGTAATGCACTGTTCATAGGCAGAGGTTACCGCTTAATATCAGGTGGGCCTCTTGCTTGTTCCGTCATGAAAGTTGTATAAAAAAATAAAAATGGGAGGCTATGTCCAGCAGTGGACTTCTGTAGGCTGATGATTATGATGATGACTATATAGTTTTAATAGCATTAAGCCATTATCTGGCCATTATACCCAATTTGCACATGAGACTTTTCATCTTTATGTCTCAGGGTGACGGGCGCAGTGCAATGCCACATTGGGTGCGTCCTAGGTGGACGTGACCTATGTGATAATGCACTGTTCATAGGCAGAGGGTATCATTGAACATCTGCTTGACCGGTAATTCCAAGTAGTATAAACAAAACTGTGCACAGGCTTCCCCATAGAATGCCACAACTAATAGTCTTGAGGTACCTCCATTCAATGACTTCCTGAGACTGACATAAAAATGTGGCCTTTCTACACTGCGACGATCGCTTGGGTTTTACACACAAAAATACACGCCTTTTTCCCCGAAGGGGTAGGCAGAGTCTCAAAAGTCCTCTTTACCGTAGGTAGCACCATCGTGGGATTATATACGTGACAAGTGGCGAGCTCATCGCCGCCATTGCTTCCCATGGCTACCTTAGCTAACACTTTCATCCAGAAAAATAACACACTCTTATTAAGCTAGCAGGCAGGACAAACCTTATTCCAACAAATCTTACTAACATGTCCAGGTATTCCCTTAGTTGACTTTTACGACATCCGTGGGAGGAGACGGAGGGGTCTATTCCTAGGCAAAACCCACCACGTCTTCAATGAAAATTATTTTTTATTTAATTACAATTGCTTCCAAGTCTACTTTTTTTTATTAACATATCACTCAAATAATTATAAAAAATCACCGAATTCTTTCTGTGCACAGCCTCAAACAAAGAATAAGTAATTCCACAGCATTCACAGTGTAAATGCTGTTTGGATTTCATACATAATAGATAGACCATCAAACTGCAACGAGACTTACCAAGATTCACCATCGGCGACACCGAGTTGTCGACGGAAACTCACCTACAGGCGAAACCGCAGAACTGCCGTTTAGAATCGGAAACGGAGATCGGTAACAACTCGCCAAGTTCCACTTCCCGATTGGGTCCGATCCCGAAAATGTCCGTTCTATTTTGTAGTAATGGCCTCATACGAGCGATTAAAATTGAGCGACATTCTGTGATTTTCAGCCACGGCCACATGATGACGATTTCTTTTTTACTTTTCTGTGTAAAAAATATGGATTAAAATACCGGTAGAAAATAAATTTTCTCCTTCCTTCGAGTGACGGATTGATGATGATGATTTGGTTTCTTCATTTCAGAGGAAAAAAAATCATAAATTAACGGTAGAAAATGGATTAATTAACTTTAGAAAATGGATTTACTCCTTCAGATAATTTTATTTATTTCCATATGCAAATATTAAAAGCTAGAAAAACCGAAGGCCTAGGTGACTAATGGTGAAAGGATTCAGTTTGCCACGCAGAGCCTTTTTTTTACATTGATAGACTTTTGTGTGATCACGGTCTTACCTGGTTGGTAAGTGACGATGTGGCCGAAGATGGAGCACAAAGGTCTAGAAGGCACCTATTCACTATAGCCTTAAAGAGACCCAGATTATAGTATTCAAGAAAGAAATACGACTGTGTTTTCATGCACATAACATCGTTTTAGAAAAAAATGAATGTCAAGGACCAAAGTCCTAGCTCATGTGCGCGAGAAGTCTAGAAATAGTAGGTACGTAGTACTCTATATATTCTGTGGCAGTAGGTTGATGATGTCATCAACTAATGTATAAATAAGGAATAACTCTAAAAATAAATTGCCGATATAAGTGCCTCAATGTATATGACAGATTTCTAAAATAAATTGCCGGTGTACCACTCGAAGAAGCATAACTGTGGCTCTATTCCAAACTTGTCCACCTCCAACTTGGTGAGGTTGGCCACTGAGTTGAACTTTGGGATTTGAAAGTTAAAAAGTGTCCAGTAAATGGTGATGGATATTGCTGAACGTTGTTGCAAGTTTATAGCGTACCTATTATGTTTTAACACACTTTTCTTTAGTACACTTTAATGTCTCTGGGGGACACAAATGTAACACAGTACTGTACTGGTGTGTGTGTCTTCCCCGCACACCCCGCGCCACGAAGAACCAGTCGTCTTCAATCCTCGGTATAGCGTTGTTGGTCTTATTAAATAAATGCGAATAGTTTCGTGCCATATCAAGGACTTGTGTTGCTCCCAAAATTATAAGTGACTAATAGGAAACTGCAATCCGTAGTAAATTGTAGTGTAACAGTCACTTACATCTCTATTCTTGTCTCATCTTGTTTCTGTGTCTAGAATAAAATCTGAGACGCTCTATTTGAGACTCTTTTTATCTGAAACTTTGAATAGACCTTGGGTTTAGATCACAAAACAATGTTATGGTGATAGCGAGCTAATGTGACGATGGAGACGTAAGGTGGACAATGGAACTCCTCGATAGTAGACTTTTCATGTTTAGGCTTATTTTGATCAGCTCTCAGTTCTGCTTACTAATTTCATCATCATCATCATGATCAGTCACATTTACACGACTTGAAGATTTGTTTTAAAAACTACTTTTCAAATCTGAGATGCTCTACTTGAGACAGTTTTGACAGACCTCGACCATGCTAGTGCATTTTTTTTTTAGAAAAGTTTGATGATTCTTCCCATTATAAGTTGCTTTGACTGTTCGCAAAGTATAGTTTTAAGTATATCTTTATCTTTATTATGTATGTTAGTTGTAAGGTATATATTACTATGGGCCTTTGTCTAGGTACAATGTACATGTTTCACTGTTGCCTGAAATAAATAAATGAATTGAATTGAATTGAAAAGTCCTATTTTTAACCCACGACGTAAAAAAAGGGGTGTTTTAAGTTTGACGTGTCTGTGTTTGTGTGTGTGTGCGTGTATGTGTGTGTATGTGTGTGTGTGTCTGTCTGTCCCATCGTAGCTCCCGAACGGATGAACCGATTTAGTTTTTTTTTTTTTTGTTTGATTTGTGAATTTATCGGGAGTGTTCTTAGCTATGTTTGATCAAAATCGGTTCAGCCGTTTCATTGCATGGGGGTTTCTTAAATTTTTACAAAATTAATTACTTGTGTTTAACACAGGTGGAAAAGTTGATTCGTTTAGCTATAGTCTTCCAGTCAAAGGCTCCTGCGATAAAGTCGGCGAGAGATAATACTGTAATACCAGCCATTCTAGTGTAGCTGCCATTTTTTCTACTATTTAATTCCTGTGTTCCTTTAATCTAAACTCCTTATAATGGTTTCTTATAACTAAAATAATGTCGGTCATTCCATAAACTCCCATGTATATCTCCAAAATCGCAGCAATCTTCTTTCTCGGTAAGTTTCACCCAAGAATAATAGAGTATAAGGTCAACATTAATAAAAGCCGGGCAAAGCGAGCGCTAAACCGTCTTCTTTAATCACGCACATACGTTTCCCGGCTTCCAATAAATTTGAGCTGAAAAGCTGGAAAACGAGCCACCAAGTCGCTTTTCTCACGGCTGTATTTATGGAGTCAATCCGAGATAGTGAGGAACTGAAGTTTTATTTTATTGAAAACTGAATGGCAAACGTGACATGCTGTGAATCCCAGGTAACGATGGACAATGAAGTAGTTAAAAGTATGGCAGGGTAACCATATCTATAGGTACTAGTGGTACGCTCTGAACTGATTACCATCGGCTACTTACCATATTTCATGACGATTGGAACATCGGTTCGATAGTTTTCATCTAAAATAGTACTTTTTTCGTGACAAATAAGTTTTCCTGGAAATAAATAACCCTTTTAATAATAACCTATAGAGTAAGTTTAGGATGATATCGAATTACCGTTATATCCTTTATCTAGTCTATTATAAAGTCGTGGTGTGTCCGGCCCAAGAATATACCCCTCCATTTCCTCCCGTGGATGTCGTAATAGCCGACTAAGGAATTACCCGGGGTTGTTTGTAAGATTCGTTGTTATAAGATTTGTCCTGGCTGCTAGCTGCTAGGAATGTGTTATTACTGGAAGACAGCGTTAGCAGAGTCAATCGTGGGAAGAAATTTATTTATTTTTTATTTATTTTATTTTATTCGGAAAACAAGCAGTATATATATCTAATAAATCACAATTATATTAATAATTACCATTAACCTGTTTTAAATAGCGACGGTGATCTCACCACTTGTCACGTCTTTTTCCCACGATGGTGCAACCCACAGTGAAAAGAGGCCCATTTGGGGCTCTGCCTACCGGCATCTTCTGCGTTCTGCCTTTCGGCCTTTCGGAGGAAAAGGCGTTTGCCTATATATGTATGTATGTATAAATGCACAAATTAAATACAGAAACAGTTTTCTTGGTGAAAAATTAAGAGTTATGGCTGTGAAATCCGAGTTCTAAAATATGAAACTACCAAATTACCTATTTGTTCCTGGTAATAGTGCAATTTATTTGCTTGGCGCAATTTCAGCACCATTACGTAACATAAAGCTAAGCCCGTAACAACCGAGAAAACAGAAATAAACAGGGCTTGCTGACGTTACCAGCTTAAAGTTAAACAGGAAGATTAACGGGTGGGAGCAGACAAACAGAAAATATGCAAGTTGATTTTAAAAGAAGTACATTGCACCTCTCACCGTTGAAGAAAGTCCAGTATAATCAGCTTTATCTAATTGAATGATACACAAAGTATGATTGGGCCATTCCTCAAAATAAAAATAAAATGTCTAAGGTGGAGAAGTTTTGAATGGGAGTTTTTTGTTGCATAGTTAGTTTGGACACTAATAATTATTATTCTAACGTTTAAAAAAATATTAAAAAAATCAAAACCTCGCAATTTGTATAGCTCTGGGCTGTCCAGCCGGCCTAGCCAAGTGGCATTCGCTTCGAAGCGATTCCATTTTTACAGTCGTAATTCAATACAAAAGACCACGTGACATTTCGATGGTGTCCGTCAATTTCATAAATTTTTGGCTTTTCTACTAGCGATATCGCTGTTCGATTGTTTTTTTGTCTACGGCCTCTGATTCCAGTTTGATTCAGGAACAGTTCAATAATTAGTTTTTCCTGTAATCACTACGCATCTGAATCTCCGAATCAATTATGTATTAGTTTGAATGGTTCCCATTATACGTTGTGTGCAACTTAAACTGTTGATGACGACACTATATCGGAACATGATCCGTAGTTTATTTATTTTATTTATTTTTATTACGAGATCTGTGCTACAGAGTAATAAAACATCAGTGCATTGTTCCACATATACTTGTCACACATAAAATGTTAATTATGAGACCGGACCAGATTTTATGACGAAACGCTTTTACGCTAAATTGAAAACAACTCATGGTTTATTCACATCACGCAGGGTATCACTGGCCAATATAAAAAGAACTCTTTGACATCTCCTGGCCGGAACACTTCAACCATCCTCTGTTCATACGGAGGGATCTTGTTAATTTAGCCGTTATTCTATGAAACATTTGCAATGACTTTGCTATAACGTTTAATTTTCGGTGTAGTGTTTTTTTAGGTGAGTTTCCCGAAACAATTTGTCTAGGAATCTTTTATGAGGAAAAGATATCCGACCTAAAAGATGACTTTACTTCTGCTAAGATATATCGTCAACGACCCTGGAAGAATTTTCTGTTGATGGAATTAGGTTGCATAAACTTTCAACGTGCAAATAATAATACTTCATCATTTTATTAGGGGCCATCTGCTTGTACCGTCATTCAAGTAGTATAAAAATAATAATAATAATTATTATTATAATATGAAGACTAGTGGAATACATACCCGTGCATATTCGTCCGCTGTTTGCTTTTTCCATACAAACTTCATCCCCGCTGCAATTTAGGAAATTCCTTTCTAAGGCCATCCCTAGATCACAAAATGAATGTACCCTCCTTTCATCCTCTAGGACTTTACGAGCTTAGGTTGTGCGTTGATAGTCAGTCAGTTAGTCAAGCAACGATTTAATTGAGCGAGCGAGCAAAGCGAGCGACTCCGTAAGGACTTCAACAACAACTGGCAAAATTTTCTTTCATCTGTCCGGTTGTATGTATGTATGTTGGTACTCGCGTACAGGTCGTATTTTTCAATTGATAAAACTTTATATACAGGTTTTAAAATTTCATAGGTTTTTTGTCTTCGATGTTTGATTGGAGGATTATTTCTCCCACAAAAGGGGGAAGTTTCCCCCTTTACAGTTACATTACATTACAGAAGTTACATTTACCGGCCAATTTTGATAATGTTTGGCAGAAACATTCGGTACTCAATTCTGAACAAGAATTTCGAATATGAGCACAATCAGTTGAGTGGTTGTCAAGATATATCTTGAATACCGTATCGTTGAATACCGAAAAAAAATCGCCGTACGCGTACACGGTGAGTTTTTTGAGGGCCACTTCGTGAGAGTATTCGAAAAGTGATTTTATAAGTTACGGGCTCGATTTTGAAAATAATAACTTCTGCATTAAAGAAAAGGTGACATTCATTTTTAGTATTCATAAAAAAATGCTTTTTTGGGTCATTGTTTGATCATTGTGGATCGACTTTGATGCATAGTTTTATACAAGTTTGTGTTTGCGAGGTCTACTGTTTACAGAAATACTAGATATTGATATAATTGATCAGAATCCTTCTAGCTTTCAATTAATATTTCCACCATGTATAAAATACTTCTGGCTTTACAGTCATCATTGACCAAAGTCTCAATACAAACAGTCCAGCGCTAAAAATAGCCGTAAACAATCCCGAGCTGCTAGAATAACCTCGAAAGTGGCCAGATAACCATAGCAAAAGCTTAGCCGGTCAGACAGAATAGAAAATTTATCGTTTTACAACAATGAAACGCTAATCCAATTCAGTTGGAGTCCGGTGATTTCATTCTTCCAAATAAGACTAGCATCTGCACGCGGCTACACCTGCGTGAAACATATATCTGCTTGCAAACATGTCCATGTACACTCGATTCTATAAGGTAATGCACTGTTCATAAGCAGAGGGTACCACTTAACATCAGTTGGGCCAACTGCTTGACCCGTCATTCCAAGAAGTATATTTTTTTTTACTAAAAAGCCTACTATTAGAACTTTGTGTCAGGGTGGCGGGCGCAGTGCAATGCCGCATAAGGCGTGTTTTAGTAGACGTGACCTATGAGATAATGCACTATGATCATAGGCAGAGGGCACAGCTTGACTGTGCCAACACCAGGCAGATATCTTCATACAAAAAAAAGGGATCGCGCCGCTCGAAAAAGCCGTTTTTTTTTTTTTTTTTTTAACTTTGATAGGCCTTTGTTTGACCACGATCTCACCTGTTGGAAAGTGACGATGTGGCCGAAGATGGAGCACAAAGGTCTAGAAGGCACCTATTCACTCTAGCCTTGAAGAGACCCAGATTATAGTTTTCAGGAAAGACAGACGACGGTAGTGTATTCCACTCCTTAGCAGTTCGCATTATAAAGGTGGAACTGAAACGTTTGGTACGAATAGCGGGTATACTAATCAGGTAAGGGTAGATAGATAGATAGAAAATTCTTTATTGCACAAGACAAAAAGCAGTACATAGGCGAACTTAATGCTAATTAGCATTAAGTGGTACCGAGCCGTGCGCCTGCTCGTCCTATGATGAAAAGGAGATGGTGGGATCAGATCATGAAGTTCCTGGGAGCATTCCCCGAAATGTAACCTATAGAAGATCGAAAGGCATGCGACCTTACGGCGGTGCTCGAGACTCTGGACCTTAGTCTCCGCCATATGTTGCTCACCTATTAGCCTAAAAGCTCTGCGTTCAATCGAGTCCAAGGCAGCAAGCTGGTGTTTGGCCGAGCCATCCCAAACGTGGCAGCAATACTCCATACCAGCCCGGACTTGTGCTTTGTACAGACTTAGAAGCTGTCCTGGTGTGAACTAACGCTTTACCTTATTCAGGATACCCAGCTTCATGGAAGCAGTTTTTGCCTTAGGCTCGATGTAGGAGCCAAAGTTGAGAGTAGGCGTGAGTGAAACGCCTAAGAGCTCGAGGTGATCACCTATAGCTACAGGTACATCTCGGAAGACAGGAACTTGGAGAAACGGACTTTTTTTCGCCGAGAAGAGACAAGCCTGCGTTTTAGAGGCGTTGAACTTGACTAGATTGGCATCGCCCCAATCGGATACAGCCTTGAGAGTCAAATTCAGACGCTGCAGCATCTCATCTCTTAACTCCAGAATTTCATTCTGCCTAGCACGCGCAGTGGAAACGTATCTCTCCACAACTGTGCTGTCGTCTGCATACCCAATGATACTGGGCATTAGCGTTTTTATTGAATATCTCGTAAAATATAGATAATTTTAATATATACTCGAATCTAGCCAAAAGTTAGACCACTTTGCTTTTTTATCTATCGTGAATATATTGTCCTGTCGTGTTTCTGGTACTGTAATCTCTAGGAATTATAATGCAGTATCCATGCATATTTTTTATTTGAATATTGTAATTGTAAGTAATATTGTAGATACTTATTCTCTTTGTATAAATAAAATATTGTATAAGTATTGTACTTGTTAGTCAATTAAAAATCAAATCTACGATTACGAATTTTGCGGCATACCCCACCTTAACATCAGGTAGGCCGTTCATCTGCTTGATTCGTCATTTCAAGCTGTATATAAAAAAAAAACAATCAAAATGTTGTAGTATCCGGTCACCAATACAAGAACTGACCTCGCAGGACTCTTCAAATACCGTTCTGCTATAGATCCCTGTAGTTGGACGAACTGTATGCTCATACCTTCTGCATTAAATATTATATCCTATATACCGTCAAAAGAGCATTTGAATCCGTCTACAGTTGACCTCAAGATATAAGTATACAAACACACAAACGAACAGACATTGAATAGAGATGTACAAGTTACCTGATGTCAGAGTTTTTTATCACTGAATGCTGAGTGGATTTTTCCTTTGTTGAATTTTAATAAAGAGCTTTTTGGATTTGCGTAAGTTATTTTTACTACCGGGTTTTTATAGTAGGTGAACAGCTTTGGCTGTATTCGTTTCTATAAATAGGTATATCCCACCAATATAACAATTGTCAAAGTTTGGATGTTTTTATGTTTGTTACTCAATCACACCGAAACGGCTGAACCGATTTCAGTGTTGGTACACAGAAAGATTATGACCTGGATTGAGCTATAGGCTACTTTTTATCCCGTTTAAACTTGAGCGAAGCCACGGGTGGACACTAGTAAACTATATTTAAGTAGTACTAGAGTTTTTTTGTGAAAGAGTACGTCCGGGGAAGTACTACCACCATACCTGTTTCTGCCGCAAAGCAGTAGTGCTCGCATTGCTGTGTTCCGGTTTGAAGGGTAAAGGTGCCGGTGAAAATACAGGCACATGAGACTTTTCATCTTTATGTCTCAGGGTGGCGGGCGTAGTGCAATGCCACATAGGGCGCGTCCTAGGTGGACGTGACCTATGAGGTAATGCACTGTTCATAGGCAGAGGTTACCGCTTAACATCAGGTGGGCCATCTGCTTGTTCCTTCATTCAAGTAGTATAAAAAAAAAAAAAAAAAAGGTTTTACTTGCAATAATCACAATGCGTTGCAGGCGAATTGATGATCGGTGTTGATTACTCATTGCATGCTGCTGCGCATCCCCTGGTGTAATCCTTTGGTTGGTTTTTACGTCATCCACGGGAGTTGATAAGGTGATTTTTAGGCTGGACACACCACAGCAACTCAGTTCTTCAAACAATATATTTAAAAGAAATGGAACAACCCAATGTTACACGACCTGTAATCAAACCCACTAGGTAATTAGGACTCGAAAGTCTAGACCACTAGCCACTACATCACTAGTCTCTAGTCACCATCTTTGAGTTTATTGATACTGAGACATTTCGGTAGAACAATTTTCAAATCAAACAAGAATCATATAAAATAAGCTTATTTTGATCTTTGATATCACAAAGAAACCTCAATCAAAATTGATTTTACCCTTTGATCAGAGACACAAGTTGGAATCCAAACATAACATCAATAAGGAAACGGGAACATGAACCTTTGCGGAAGAAAATCAGAAAATTGTTTCACTTATTTTTCCTTCAAGGTTTCAGATTATTTCAAATTTTATCAAGTTATATGAATTAGTTGTTAATATATTCACTTAAAAAATGGTCAGGTGCGAGTGAACCAATTAAATAAAGTGTTCCATATTTATCTTCGACCAAAGTAAAATTACGTCGATGATATTTATTATGTATTTATATAAAAAGAGCACAAATAATCAACGCGGAGGTCTCGCACAGTACGTTTCACGCGCTCGTTTCTCCAGGCGCACCTGCAAAGCGTGGAATGAGCTCCCGTTTCTGTCTTCCCACAGCGCTACAATATGGGTAAATTCAAGAGAAATATCAATAGGGTAGCGCGTTTGCAATACCGTGGGTGTTGCAGATATCCATAGGCGGCGGTGACTGCTTGTTTGTCGCTTTGAAATATTTTTAAAAAAAGGTACTAATACATCTGATGTTGTTGCCTCTGCGCAAACAGACTAACTAGCGCTAACAGATACCTACGTATCGTAAAATTTAAACTAATTATATAAAGAGATAGTGATATTCAACTTTGTATCGTATTTGTCGGAACAAAAGGCTATTATAATTATTGTTATATATTTAATACGGTTCTAATGTATTCTGGAATTACTTTATCCCTAAAATATTTTCTATTTCTGAGACGAAAACGACCACGGAAAGTCAACATTTTTTCCACAAGGGTCAGGATTGTATCGTCATTGAATGCCATCAATCACAGAGTGAATGGAAGCCAATACTGTGCTGACCAGTCATCTGAGGGGTTTACGTGTCATTCGAACATTCTGTGAAGCCAAAATATTTGGTCTCTGGATTATTCGTAATGACGATGGGATCGATAATGGAAAGCTATACACTTGTTTTTCGAATAAAACTCTATTTAACAGTATATAAGAAGAAGTAGAAATTAGAATTACTTATAGAGAAACGTTTCGCTTAGGCGTCAAATTCAAATTTTGTTGTATTTTTTGCTAATCACAGCTCATCAACACGTCATCTTGAGACTCCAGTACGGAGGCATGCAATGCTCTAAATCTTGATTTAGAGAAATCCGTTTTTTTAGGAAATTATGCTGCGTTGTGTTCGGCCTAAGAATAGACCCCTCTGTCTCCTCCCGTGGATATCGTAAAAGCCTACTAAGAGATTACCCGGACTTGTTGATAAGATTTGTTGGTATAATATTTGTCCTGGCTGCTAGATAATTATTTCACGCCTGAAGCAAAACTTTGCACCTTAACTTACAGAAATAATACTACAATTTAGTTTGTCTGTCAGCCTTGATCTTTGAAAAATCATAAGAAACTTCTTGACGGATTTAATTAAACCTTTTAGGTATAGTTATACCATATACCTACTATGAATTAAACATCTAGAGTATAATAAATATTCTAGATGTTTAATTCATAGTCCCCCCGAAAAACTAAAGTGTTCCTACAGAGGATAGGCGAGCATTTGAAATTACTGACCCGATTCAAAAAAATATTTTATTTAATAGGAAGCTACATTATCGCTAGGCTATGTTTGATTAGCTTCCGCCCGCGGCTTCGCTCGCGTTATGTCACTCAGCTCCGTGACAGTTTCGCGGATTTTGATGGTATTTGGAGTTTGGAGGATGCTGAGACGTTGGGTGGGGAGCAGATGGAGGGAAGCGCGAACAACAAGCGTGTCAAGCCGCGAGCAAAAGGCTAGTATAGAAATAAACATCAAAATTATCGTTTGGGAAACATAGATAGCGGGTTATTCTGCAGACCCGTTTTTGATAGAAGTATTTGCTCTTGCATTTCCACTTGGACTAATTATCAAATACGGCCTAAAAACCCAACTCCGCAATCAGCTCGAGTCCCACCAACAAAGCCCCATCAAAACGCGTTGATTAATATGTGCTCACACGCTCCATTTTGATAAGGCCATGCAATTGCGCGGAGTGGTGTATGAAGCTTCCAGTTCACACGCAGAGCGATTAGCTGTATATTCTCTTCATACGCGGACCGAGTAGCGGGTTGTAAAGGTGGTATAAAACGACTCTATTTCGATACATTTTATTCAGAAATTACTTTGTGGAAATACATTATAAAGTATTAAATAGACGAATAAGTATTTAGTGATAATTCCAACACTCTTTTACATCATTTAGGTAGGTACTGGAGCAGCAAAGGTCCATAACAAAACGCATTGATTGAATTATGTTACGAGTTAGGGTTCAGCGTAAAATAATCACACTGAACTCCGGTTTAGCCAAAATTACATATTTATTAAAATTATCCAAAATTCACTCTTCACTACGAAAGTACTTCACTACACTGTTCACTATGTATCACTCTCAAGTCACTTAATTCATTCGCACTGAATGCCAAATTTACGGTTGCGTTTTTTTAACTGCATGAATAACGGAAAAAGCAGATGGCCAACCTGATGTTAAGCGGTAACCTCTGCCTTTATATTACCTAATAGCTGACGTCCACCTAGGACGTACCTTTTGTGGCATAGTAATTTGCCCGCCACCCTGAGACATAAAGATGAAAGTGTTATCAGCACCACCCTTCAAACGGGACACAGCAATGCGAGCACTACTGCTTTGCGGCAGAAGCAGTTATGGTGGTACTACTTCCCCGGACGAACTATTTCACAAAAAAACTGTACTACTAGATCTCGCTCTTCGAGTGAGCTTCGCATATAATAAGTATGCGTGAGCATTATAAACGCAGAATGTTTTTTACACTATCGAGTATTACGTAGAACTTCCTAAAATCATCCAAAGAAGATAGATGTATACATGCGTCCTGCTCTAATTGCTGTCTTATCTAGTGCGCGTACTTGACACCAGATGTTGCTTGCAATTCTACGTCCACTCGTCAACAGATGGCGCTAAGAGACTCTAAATACGTTTACGACAATCAGTCGGCGTATACGCGTGGATGCAACCATGGATTAGAATAGTGTTCAAGCTTCTATTTTATACACAGAGCGAAATGCTGGGAATTTAGAGATTGAGACAAACTGTATGGCTGGTCTGAGAGTAGGTTTTTCACGTCCCGCCTAACTCTCAAGTTCATAGCTTAGTAAGCTAAGTGCTTAGGTACGTAGCTTATGAAATCGATTTTGACCTTAAACACACAACTTCATCGTACATGCATGATTAAGTTTTCTCATAAAGGTCCATTCCAAAATGTGTTGTACTTTACACGTTACGGGTAGTGGGTATTCTGTGCCACAGGGCATTTCGGGCACCTAAGTACACAAAGTTGGCCTCAAGTTACTTAACTAAGTTTGATGCCAGCGTGGGTGAGTGGCTATCAACTATGACTTCTGGTACCGAGAAACGCTTACCTACCTAGAAGTTTTCTTAGCGAGTTCAATTATCATTAACAGGATCGTCTATTGTTATGGGAGTGCCCCAGGGTTCAATACTAGGCCCATTTCTATTTTTAGTATACATTAACGATCTCCCTTTTTATGTAAAAGACATATGTGATATAGTTTTATTTGCTGACGATACGTCTTTAATTTTCAAAGTTGATAGGTCAAAAGCTAATTACGATGATCTAAATAAATCACTATCGCGAGTTCTTGATTGGTTCACAGTAAATAATCTGTTGCTTAATGCTAAAAAAACTAAATGCATTAAATTCACTTTGCCAAATGTAAAACATTACCCAACTAATATTAAAGTAAATGGCGAGACACTCAATCTTGTAAACTCTACTGTTTTCTTAGGACTTAATATTGATGCAAGTTTGCAGTGGGGACCACAAATTGAGGCACTTGCGGGTAGACTTAGTTCCGCTGCATATGCAGTTCGTACGATAAGGCAGCTTACTGATGAAGCTACAGCTAGGCTAGTTTATTTTGGCTACTTCCATAGTGTTATGTCATATGGCATCATTCTGTGGGGGAAAGCAGCAGACATCCAAGCAATATTTGTTTTACAAAAACGGGCAATACGTGCCATTTATAAAATGAAGCCACGTGACTCCTTGAGGGAGCGTTTTAAGGAAATTAACATTCTCACCGTAATATCGCAATACATCTACGAAACCTTATTATATACACATAAACACTTAGATAGATTTATGAAAAAAAGTGACTTGCATTGTTTTAACACGAGAAATAAAAATAAACTGAGTATTCCCAAATTTAGATTAAAAAAAGTAAGTGGGTCTTTTATGGGGAATTCTGTTCGGTTCTATAATAAACTTCCAGAAAGTGCTTCTTAACTTTCGATTCGAAGATTTAAATCTTACATAAAGAATAATTTAATTAAGAAAGCGTATTACACACTACATGACTATGTTAATGATAAAGCCGCGTGGCCTGATGTCGCTCTGCCCCTCGACACCTAATTTGTCAATTTGCAATGTCTGTACCTGCATATAATATATTACTGATGTGTTATTTATGTGTATATCAAGCGTAGTGTGTGCTGCCTTATGAACTTTTGCTGATTCTCGCTATCATCTTACTTTTGACTGCCTACCTAAGTAAGGCTTTTAATTTGGTTTTCCTTTTTTCCTTGAATCAGCTTCAACTTGTTCTCGAGGCACCACACAGGCGCTCTCCACCTAGTAGTAAGAAGGATCATCAAAAGAAAAACAGACCGTGTTTGTTGCCTGATTCTTCTAGGTCTGGTTGCGTTGGAACAGGAGTAACTGTAAATTTATTTTTTAAGACGACTCAAAATGATCCTTGTGATTTCAATGAATAAAATACTTTTTTACTTATACTTTTTTTACTTACTTATTAAAAAATTAAAGACGACCTAGTAGGTACTCGAATTGGTTAATTTGACGGCTGACGATGGAAATGCAATGACTTTTTACAAGCTTTTATTTAGCTTCACCTGCTTGTCCCTGCTTGCTTGTTGTTGTCTGCTTTTGCTGTCAGTAATCATAACAAACTATTATTTATTCTGAGTAAAAACTTAATTGAGGAAGCCGACAAACTCTTTCTAGATCTTAAGTTCTCACCATAACAATGTGCATCCTTCTAATTAGCTTAAGATTTATTATGTTTCATTTAAAACCAAACACTTTTTTTTCATTTTTCATTTCTATATTTGACCCTCATCCCGCTGAGCTGAAATTTGGCATACGATACCTGTACATAAATTATTATCTGTACATACCTGTACATACATTCCGATGACAATACAATATTATGATGACAGTGAGCTGATCTGATGATGGAGACTATTGGAGACAGAAACTGGACAACGGCACTCCTCGATGGATGATAGTAGACTGGCAGTGTTTGAGCGCATTTTGATCAACACACCGTTCCGATCACCAATTTCATAAAAGCTTGTTATGAAAAAAAAAACATGTTTTGACGAATTTTGGTTACGGTTAGTTGGTTACACGAGATTTTTTGATGCACAAGGAAGAATTTAAATCTTATCTATATTGGTTAATTAGCATTCTATCGTCTGACGCTCAGCGTATGCAAACCCTCGGGCTGAGGATTAAAATAAAATTGTCGGGAGGACCGAAACATAAAAATAGAAGAACAAGCGGATGATTGAAATCGCCATCACGTTCTGTTGACATATCCGCCGGCCATGTTGGAGTAATTCGCAAATATACACATAAATAACATGTTTTTTTATGGGCTACTTTGCTGCTTGTTTTTGACTACCTCTATGGCGCGGCGGGCAAACGTTCGCCTGCGACGCAGGAGGTTGCGGGTTCGATTCCGGCCTTGGAATATGAAGATATTTGTGCGATTTGCAGATATTTGTTCAGGGTGTTCTGGACATTTTCTATACTTATATAATAAAAAATATCTACCTATGTAATATATTGTATTAAGTATATCAGTTGTCTAGTACCCATAACACAAGCTCTGCTTAGCTTGGGGCTAGATAATGTTGTGTGAACTCTCCAGCATTATTTATTATTTATTTATTTATGTTTTAAAGTACGTCGTCGTTAGGAGTCGTATTAGTAGTAGTAGAGCTTTAAAAAACAAAAAAGAAAAAAGAGAAAAAAAAAAGAGAGAAAGAGCTAAAAATAGTTGTTCCGGGGAAGTACTACTACTCAACCTATTTTGCCGCAAACCAGTAGTGCTCGCATTGCTGTGTTCCGGCTTGAAGGGTATGGTTGCCGGTGAAATTACAGGCACATGAAACTTTCATCTTTATGTCTCAGAGTGGCGGGCGCAGTGCAATGCCACATAGGGTGCGTCCCAAGTGGACGTGACCTTTGAGGTAACGCATTGTTAAATACAGAAGTTAAAGCTTAAAATCAGCTGGACCATATGCCTGTTCTGCCACTCAAGTAGCTAAAAAAAAAGTTAAGTATCTTTTTTTTTTTAATGGCTTGTTTTTTGTCTTTAACTGAGATATCGCCTATCTCGACGAATCCTTTGTTGATTTAATTCATTATACGAACTACTCAAAGTTATTGGTATCGCTAACCGCTATTGGATCAACAGTTTAAAAGTTATTGTCGAACAAAGTCTTAGAAAACATAATGTACTCTGTGGCGCGGCGTGCGACGTTTCGCCTGCGACCCAGGAGGTTGCGGGTTCGATTCCCGCCTTGGTACAAATATTTTTGTGATCTGCAGATATTTGTTTAGGGTGTTCTGGGTATGTTCTGGTATAATAAAACATATCTATCTATGTATTAATATATTGTATTAAGTATATCAGATGTATAGTACCCATAACACAAGCTCTGCTTAGCTTAGCTTAATAATATCCAAATGATGAAATTAGAATTTTAAAATTTGCATGTCGATGTTTTTGGTGAAACATGAGAACATAATTACTTGTAAGAACTTTTTTAACCATGTTTGAAGCGAATAAACCATTTCATTTCATTTGGGGCTAGATAATGTTGTGTGAACTGTCCAGCATTATTTATTTATTTTATTTCACCGGAACCCATTCCCTTCGCGGCAGAAATAGGTATGGAGTTCGAACTCCGGACGAACTCTCACAAAAAAGCTCTACTACTGCTAAACATTACTACTACTACTTAACTATATTGCATCTCGAACACAACTGCTTTATACGCTAGTATTATTGTACTACCGCACTGATTCTTTTGTTTTGACCATGACAATATCCTCAGAAACTTCTAGGAAAGTTCGTCGTAACCGTGTCTCACGTCTTTTCGGCGCCAGATGTGTGTGACGGGCTTTTCGCTGTTTCAACTTTGCACAAAAAAGTGAAAACATTTTTCATAGAGGCCGATGTCGCGCGCCCGTATCGGATATTAGCTACAGTTAACATATTGGTTTTCAATAAACGAGTTTTCGGTGAGACTTGGAAATATTTTCGAAATTGCATTTGTAAGGTAGGATACTTATTGGGAAATTGAATTATAGATAGGCACATGTCGACACTACAGCAGTGTGAATTCCTACTAGGTAGTGGCGGATAGGTGTAGGCACCTATGTATATTACTCAATCAGTGCCAACTAAGAAACAATCTCTGGCTTAGCTTGGGGCTAGATAATGTTGTGTAAACTTGTCCAGCATTATTTATTTATTTTATTTATTTTAATCATTATCTACATGCGTATAATTCTACTGTTAAATATTACCTCCCCATAGAATGTCACGATGAATGGTTTTGATCCTTCATAATGTTGAAAAATAATATTATAAATAATATAAATATAATAATAAAATACATTTTCAACACACTTGCTCATAAAGTGGCTCTAATTTCACCGCAATTAGCCACATAATGACACCTGTAATCAAACTGTGACTTTTCCATTACTATTATTCACAAGTGAGTTATAGAGACAGTTGAACATTTACATGAATGTGTATTTCTGTTTTATTATTAATTTCGTCACAAGTGTGTTGAAAAACGTCGTATGATACACGTGTGTATTGATAACTTCCTCGGCTCTCTTAAGGTGGATGTTCACGCTTGCGGCGCGAAATTCAAATTTTTTGGTGTTTTTTGCCCATTCAGCACATCAACACTTCTTCTGATAGCGAAAGTTGAGTTCGCGAGAACTAGGAGACTTAACACACATGTTTTAATTGATGCTATCTCATAAATATGATCAGTTTAGCTATGATTATAACACATTTTTATAGTGTTTTTTTTTTGTTTAGGGGTATCTTTTAATGAACTATTAAAAGATAATATCGTAAGAGTTTTAAACATAGCCCCATAATTTTTACTTGGAAATATGTCATGTTAGTCACTTTCTTAAATAGACTGCCAGTAGATACGAGTTTTAAGGTTTTTATAGAGAGTTGTAAGGATAAAACAAATATTTGGGAATTTATACAATTATTAATACAAAAGCAATATTATACCTCAGATAATTTTCATAAAGATATTCAAAGTATTCTCCGGTGTAGCTGTAAGGGGTCGAAAATTACGTTCTGCTTGGAGAGGTTAGAATAATATTCTAATTTTGCACGGTCGGTTCCTACCTATTGCTAATAACGACGAATTTGTGCCTAAGATCACGTGGAAACCTTTGATTAGATTGGGAGGTGTTCTTGTAGACCTCAGTTGATTGTAACTGTTAATGTGTGACAACTAGTGTGGTGAAAGGATTTGGGACGCTCATTTGAGCCAGATAAGAGCCAGCACTCGGGTCACGCGTCGCTTTGACCAGACGCCCAGAAATAATTTAAAAAACGCTAAGGGCCTCCCATTCCCGACTCTCGACCCTAAGGCTCAAATACATAAGCTCCGTCGAAACCCTCAGCAGAAACGGCCGCTGCACCGGCTCTAAGTGATGTCTCTGTATGATAAGATGGCGCAAGGATGAATTATCTAAAAACTAAAGTTCTAAAAGTAAAACCTATAGTCTTATAAAAGTAAACTCGATCTATGTTTGAAACCTCTTCTGCAAAATAAAACTTTATATCTTAGAGCACACGTGTACCTACGACAGTACGTATTTCCTACAAAACGTCTCTCGAATCTATAAGATATGTAATATCACTTTTCATAGTTTTATTTATCCGGTAGGTACATCAAATCGTGCAATTAAAACCTCCTGTAAAAATATATGCAAAGTCTACCAATTTATATGCAAAGATCCACAGCGACTAGGGATGGCAGGTGAGAGTTCTGAAAATACTAATACGTCAGCTTTTCTGAAAAAATCTTCGCATGTTTTTCGCTGTTGTATCATTTCATGAACTGTACAACATTTGCGTGATTCAAACCCTAAGATTTGTCCATGTGCAGTGCTACATTTTAGTATTACAAGGTTTGCAAAATGTTGTCAAGATAATATATGAAAAATTCGATTAATATTTTTCTACTTGTATATTGTACAATGTAACGGGTGTCCCATTACGACCACCTATTTTGAACTAAGCCCATTATTTTGCAAACGCGTAATTTTGTATGAAACCAAGCGTGCCATTTTATTTTGTACCTATTATGCTACGAAATATCTCCATTTGCACAGCTAGCTGATTTCAAAGAGTTTTAAAAGTACAATATGACGCAATCAGGCATTTTTCTATTAACATCCGACGTGCTATCGCGAAAACAGCCGAGAGCGAACTGATTTGAGGCTTACTAATAGGTACATTGCGCAAACATTCAAACAGGCATACACCCAAAGTAGGTGCACTTGCGGTGTCTATGTTGATATATGGTCTAGGTGCCCGTCATACAGCGTTGTTGTTAATAGCTGTCATGTGTGAATGAACCAACGAACATTGAGGTTTAGTCACGGACACACATCGCATAGAAATTGTGGAAATCCACTACCAAAATGGTGAGCCTTTTGCGAAGACGGTTAGAAAATGACGTGGATTTTCGGTCACCATAGCGCACCTACGTGCAATATAGTTTGTAACGTTTTTTTTTTTTTTTTTGTTATACTACCAAGGTAGCAAACAAGCTTACGGCCCACCTGTTGGTAAGCGGTTACCGTAGCCTATGAACGCCTGCAATACCAGAGGCATCACACGCGCGTTGCCGACCCTTGACCTTGGGTCAACTTCTTCTGGCCTCAATTTGCTGAAATGTATCTCGAAGAGATGTGGTTTCGACAGGGCGGCGCAAGCACCATTAACCGGTCACATAGAGAACGAAACAATGGAATTATTTAAGATGAAATTTGAAGTATAATATTGCTAAGAAATACGTATACCAGAAGTAAACTTCTACTGGCTGTTATATTTAAAATTGTGCTATTTGCTATAAAGGTCGGACAAAACCGGATGCTTCCAATCCTTTACAGCGACTAATCAACGAGCTTCAATATGGATGGTTTATTTTTATTACCTCTCCGATCTAGTGATTTATAGTCTGGTTTAATTCAACGGGATCGGCTTGATTTGCGATTCAGATAATTAGCAATGTCTCCAATGACTGAAATATCTTCATTTACTTTTTAACGATGGGGTTGAGCTATACTACCAACCTTAATTTGGAGCTATAGAACTTCATCGTTAAACTGAACAATAGGAGTGGCATTTTGGTGATTAAGTAACTTTATGTAATTCAACATCACTGATTTGATTCCCGCTGTGGTACAAATGTTAGTATGATCTGCAAATATTTGCTCCGAGTCAGGGTGTTGTGGTATCATGGTACTCGTAGTTCCTGATACCCACAACACAGGGAATCGTAGGGTGGGATATATCAGGGGCCCAATCGCGCTTATATACCAACATATAACCACTACCAAAACCGTTATACACATTCATTTGAACGTAAACGTTTTAGCTTTGTTTTGGAACATACGTTGTTGTAACGATCGAACGAAAAGTTCACTATAATTTACAGTTTTTTTTTTTTATAAATTAGTTAAATCAATTCCAAACCAAAACCAAAATCGTTACGTAAATAGCACAATTCAGGCCTAGGACTGTGTATGTGTCTGTTGAGTTCATGATTTAGGTGAATGGTAAATGATGATATGGGGCCCAATTGCGCTATTTAGAACACACATTGTTGATGACAACATTTCTTAGAAAATAGAATTATCAACTTCTATAATAATATCAAGCAGGTGATTGATGGTGAGAAATTCATAAGTCAGAGTTTGGTGGAAGATGTCACTGCAGATAGTGAAAAAGCGTTTTTCAAACTGTAACTTAGTACATATCATAAGAAATAAATCCTTTCTCAGAAGAGGCAGTAAAGGCACCCTCTCAGAATTTCAACGCCTTTGATCTGATAAATCGATTAAGATTGTTTTGAATGCGGAGCAAGACGCTCAGTTTGACCAAGCTACACAATGCCTTCAGGGCCTCCAGTGTTCAGTTACAGCTTAAAAGGAAAACAACTGGTCACTTACACTGCCAGAGTAAAGTTTTTGCTCATTGAGTAAATTTATATTGTACGATACGAATCCAAAGCACGGCGATTAATTCATCAAAATTTTATTAGCAAATAGGTACCTAATAGAGTTTTATTATTTTTACGCCAACTGTCCTTCACTAACAAAATCTATACCTAAGGGATCTATTAGGAATTTTAAAGTGGCCTAAAAATTTAAGCGATCTAACAGGACAATCAAAGTCTAAGGGATCTTAGCCAATGGATCAATCAGGGACTACTCGATTATTCAATATCTTAACAAGCAATTTCTTTATAAAACCAATATTATAGTGCAGAAGTATGTGAATTTATTCGTCCAATGAGCACTTTTTATAACATTGGTAGACCTTCTTTTGACCGTGATCTTACCTGTGATGGAAACGATAATTAGGAAATTACAATAAAAAAAAACAACTCTGTGTGCATTGTCTCATATTCTACGTGGAATGCCTGCAAATTCGTCCGCGTATTGTTTTTTTGATGTGTGACATCTTTTATATCGCTTTCCTGCAATCTGTGAGAGTGATTTCGTGAAAAGGGACGGAAGTCTGTAACAGGGAAGCGCGCATTTTTCCGAGAGGTTGGTACTATCAGCCAAGTTGCTTATTACCAAGGAGGTGAGATGTCAGATGTTACACACATCATTGCGACTACTGTAAGGCTCGCTCTTTTTTTAAACATGTAGAAATTACGGAACATAATGACAGATCCAACTGATGTGAAGCGGTAACCTCTGCCCATAACATGGCAGTTCATTATCTCCCAAGTCACATCCACTTAGGACGCGCTCTATAAGGTATTCATCCTGAGATATAAAAGATGAAAGTCTCATGTGCCTGTAATTTCACCGGCACCGAAACCCAGCAATGCGACCACTACTGCTATGCGGCAGAAATTGGTACCTATGGTGGTACAAGTATGGGTACAATACAGTCGGGCCGTTTAAAACTTAGTCTTCAGGTCATAAACGTCAGCTAATACGTTCTGGAGCCTAACGAGTGCGGGCGAGACAGATAAAAGACTCAGTTCAAAACAGCCCGACTATAGCAAAACAATGGTGTCGATGTGTAAAAGCTATAGGTAATAGAATTTCTGTTTTTTTAGAAATACTATAGGCCAATGTTTTTGCGATACATTGTGTTCATTTATATCAAGTCCTATGGTCAACGCACGCTGATAAAGTAGCCAACTCAATTGTCACCACTTGATTTACAAAATAGTAATTTAGTACGTACTAAAACTACTGTATTAGGATATAAAATAGCCTATATTCATAAGTAACAGTACAGATTTCTAATAGTGATCTAATAGTGAATATGAATTTTTGGAATCAGTTCAGTAGTTTCATTAGTTCAGTTCCAGACATAACCTATAAACAAACAATCAAATTTTACCCCTTTAAAGTATTGGAGTAGAAGATAATAATGTCTCGAGCCTCAGTGAATTGTATAATGGTATTTATAATTGGCAGGTTGCTGGGCACAAATCATTTTGATGAGAGACGGAAATTACCACTGTAAATTGTACATACGCAGTCTTGTTTTGTATATATATACCTACATCAAAGTTGATAAGCTATTTGTTTATAAGCTGGGAGCTCCAATGTTCAGATAAAGTAGCATTCCTGGTAGGGCCGCGGGCGTTTTGGCTGTCCCTTGCAACTTGCTTTAGATTTCTGGATAATAGAATAATGCTTTATTTGTATGACAAACAAAATATCAAGTAAGAAATGCTTTTTAAAATATACAATTATTAATCTCTCATCCATTCGCTCTCGTGGTACCGGCGTTAAAAGTACCCGTGTCAATACGGGTGAAATCTATATAATTATGTATTCAAACAATAAACAGACTGCAGCAAAGTAGTCCTGTTATAATTTCCATCTCCCATTAAAATTATTTATGCCCAGCGGCCTGTCAGTCACAGTAATATTATAAAATTCACTTAATAACTATTCTACGCTAATATTATTGATATTATATATATGAACTGAGCATGTTAGCAAGTCTGTATAAAGTAACTTCAACTTCTACAACATTATCTCAGTGTAAGAACTTCTTCTTCTTCTTCTTTGTCCTCGCTCATTCCCGTTACTCGGGGTCGGCTTTTCTAATCATACGGCGCCATGTATTTCGCTGGTTCGTGTCGTCTTTGGTTAGGCCAAGTATTTTCATGTCATTCTGGACATTTGTCAACCATGTGGTTTGAGGTCTTCCTCTTCCCCTCTTTTTAGTGGCAATGGAAAAGCACTTTTTCGCTACGTGGTCTTCTGGTCTAAGCATAATATGCCCGTACCATCTCAGCCTTCATTCTGATATTTTATCACTTATTGGGGCAACTTTGAAACTTCCTCTTATGTAGTTGTTCCGTACTCTGTACTTATGTAGTTGTTCCGTACTCTGTAAATCTCTACTCTGTAATCTCAGTGTAAAAAATGTGTTTACTAAATTAGGCGAAAGAGACTCCGCTGATGGCTTCCATCCGTCAATATAAGACCCTAATTCAGTCTCCCGCTCCCGAGCAACTTCTGATAACCGAAATGTTTGGTCCCATTCATTTCATTCAAAACTGTTCGATTTCGAACTTCGTTAGGCAGGGTTCACACGCAGGGCGAACAAGAACGGACGGGTTTCGATGTAAGGTGCGGAACACGGTCATACATGGACAAGGGTGCGAAAAAGTAAGGTCAACCCGTTGTAAGCGTGTCTCACAACATTCTATGTAGATTCACAGATAACATAACTACAACAAAAAAAGCAAAACAAAGGTTAGCTGGAAGAAAATGCTACGTAGCATTAAGTTCGCCTATATACTGCTTTTTTGTCTGGTGCAATAAGTAATTTTCTATCTATCTATAACCAATCATAGCCAAAAGTCACAGATAAAGTCCTGATCCGTCACTAGGATTCCCTGTGTCATGGGTATCAGGAACTACGAGTACAATAGTACCACAACACAGTCTCGGATTAAATATTTGCAGATCATACAAACATTTGTGCAACAGCGGGAATCGAACCTGCAACTTTTCGCATCTCAGCCGGCTACTCGTCCGCCATGCCATAGTAGTCGTTCGAGTAGTAACAGCGTCCGCGACTCGTTCTTCTCCGTGATACAATTATGATTACGTGATACGTGGTAAGATTTCCATATCAAATTCATACAAGATGATGAGTATAACTCTAAAATTGACAACGTTTGTCCGCACTCTTTCAACGTCCTTGTCTGCACCACGTGGCCTCAGTGTGTACAGCGCCCATGGAGACATTCTATTCAGAAGATTCGCTCATAAAGAACGTTTTGTCGGTTGTGAATCTAACTGATTCTCTTTGTTTATGAAAGGTTATTGCCCGAAGTGTTTTGGTGGAAAATTCAGCAGATTTATTTGAAAAGTTTTGTGAATGGTATCCTAGGAAAAAGTACCAAGTGAGAGCAAGGACACAGAAGGACTAATATTATGTCTAGGACGCAGAATTTCTTGAACAAATTGACGAAATATTTAGGCTCACAGAGTTTGAGAACAATGATCAATCGTGAACCGAGACATAAGTAGGTATTGATTTGGAGACAGTATCTCATTGAAATCTATCAAGGAATCTATGCTTGAGTCTTGATTCAGTTTCAGTTTATTTCTTGTTATTAAAATACATTTATTTACAGAATGAATAATACAACTAATACAAGGTACAAAATACATATGAAACAGTTGTGATACCTGAAGACTGATCGCTGCTAGCGATCTAAAGGTAGCTCAACTGATCCAAATCACTACCAGACGGAAGCGTCCCTAAGATGCTGGCTGCATTGCCACGCTGAATGGCAATACAATATTTCTTGTTGTTTAATTTAGATGTTCTAGATAGATGCTTAGATTATGCCCTTCAAAGTTTACTTTTGTCTACAGAGGTCAACATCCAAAAGTGGACCATCCATACCAAATCATTTTCATCATTTTGTATGTGATTATTTTGGCTTAAACTTTTGAAAGAGCTTCTGCTTGACATTATTTATTGAGACATCTGTAAAACGGGCATTCTTGATTTGTTTTAATGCAGCGAATTTGCATTTTGGCAAGTTGTGCTGGCTTCTGTTAAGATTTTTCCAGACAAAAGGTTTTTTTGGGAACTAACTGTGAGACTGTCACATTTCAAACTTATCTTTTTACGGAATAATCAAGATTGCGCAATGCACAAATGTTGTAAAAGGCTATTTGCTAAAGCTCTATGACCCTGTAGTACCTATTTCCAAGCAATAAAGCGTCATACGTAGTAGGTACTACAAATATTGTGAAATTATGAATTAGGTACCCATGGCATCGAGCTCCTTAAAAACCATATCAAGCAGGTTCTTATATTATACCGACCTATAGTAATATAGTGTAATAGAGTCATATTATAGCGGTATTGCCTATTTTGGTCCTACCTTAATTTGCAGTTATAACTCCACCCAATCATCAGTTAATCGGAAGTCTAACGACCACGTTCCTACTATAAAGGTTATCGTAAAGAACACAAACTCTACAATTATCGAGCAAAACCGACTCTATTGTTATAATTTTCCGAAATTGAATTCCTGCTACCAATTTGCATAATGAAAGCTTGCGATGAATGCTTGTAGCGTGACCTGAGAAAACTTTTTGATGGGAATAGGTAAGTTTTCATATTGACCCTAAAGCGTGGATAATTCATCATCATCATCATCAGTCTGTGAAGTTAATTGCTGGACATAGGACCGGTTTTGAGTTGCCTCCATCCACCGACTTCCTACGATTTTAGGAAGCGTGTGGATAGAGGTGGCCCGTGACCATTCATCTTGGCATCATATGGCCACTGCCTATGTCCAGCAGTGGACTTCTGTGCGCTGATGTTGATGATGATGATGCTGATGAAACTAACCCTTTTTTTTTCAAATACCGCATTACCAACATGCCTACCTGAACAATTAATGTTTTAAAACCAAGATTGTTCATAAAGATTGGTGAAATTACCAGATTGGAAGTGTTATCGCCGCCATTTTTACATTAATTCAGCATTAATTGGGTCTGGGGCGCGATGCCAATCAACAAACCGACTTTTACACTGTTTTTTTTCGATGACGAAATTTATTACTCTATGTCGAAAGACCACTAATTGTAGCCTATATCTTTTCAGGCATAATGCGGTTAAAACAAAATAATAATTGCCAATCGTATATATTAATTTCGCATAAAAAAATATACCAAATTGCTAATAAAATATGAATTTAAAAACAACACTAGATGAATTTGTTCTCGATAGGGATAAAACACGATAGGTACCTAACCTCAAATTTTATGCGATTTTCGTTTTATCCTCGATATTATGCAGCAAACGTAGATGTTAAAATGAGATAGGTACATTAGTGTTCAAAGCATATTGTGTAAACCAATATCAGCATGAAAACTGAAAGCTACTACGATTTTTGACCTTTTGTAAAGGCACCAAGGGCTCTCCTCCGTCAGGCATGAAAACAATGCGATTCACGAACAAATCCTATTTAATATTTTGCAGTCAATGAATGCCTCTGAGGCAATAAGCAAGATAGAGGATAAAGGCATGAACGATAAATAAACACGGCTATGAACATCACCTGCTGAAAATACCTCAACCTGTGTGACAGAGCGGTGTGAAGGTGAGTCGGTCGCGCAAGCTCTCTCAGAGCTCTCACTGTCAGAGCAGGATGACCAAGAAAGAAAACGACGACAAAAGGAAGAAGAACAAGACAAATCTATTCCACAGTACAAGGTAATATATACCTTACAACTAACATACATATAAATATATTTATAACTTAATCTAACACACGTGTGATCGCCGACGCGTTGCAGCCCGGGGGATCACGTGAAAGATGGCCCTTGAACCGCCGGAACTTCATCCCTTTCGGCCAGAAGTCAGGGCTCAAGTAGATCTTCAGATCCTCCGCAGGGACCCTCACCATAAATGAGCTAAAGCCCCCATTATGATGAGAGTCCAACTTCATGACCCGCAATCCCACTCCGACTTTCCTCTCACTGGATAGATGGTGAGTACCACACTGGTTCCGGCTAGAGGGCTTCCGTTTCTTCCTTATCACCTCGATATAGCCCTCTGCATTACAGGGCTCCTTCCTTGGAGCCCTAGCGGTTGCAGCGCTGCGAACAGGTTCACAGCTCCGCTTCTTCTCCTTTTTCTGAGAGGCAGCAGAGTTGCTAGCCGCTACAGAAGCGTAGTCACTTTGCTGGGGAGGAACCAGTGTGACCGGTGTCGACTTCTCTGTGGTTCGAGAGAAACAGGCGGCGGGCCAAGGGTACGCGTTCGGTTTAATTGCGGCGGCGAAATTCGCTGAGGCGACACATTCCGATTCGACATTCAACATCGACACAGTGCACTTTGCACCTTGCTGCACGTTGAACTCGTTAGAGGCGGACGACCTACTTACTAAATTAATGTCACGTAATGACACCAACTCAGCACGCAAATCGGAGATAGCATCATCAGACACCTCCAACTTAGCCTGCACTGCAGCCAGGCTTGTCTTGAAGAACGTGATGTCCCTCGGCAGCCTGGTGATGCCGACGTGGTCGAATCCCACTGGTGGGAGCTTATGCAGCTCCTTCGCAACGAAATCGGGCACGTCGTCAGGATCAGTCTCGTTGAACAGAGTCACGATGTCCTGAAGACTCCTTTCACCTCCATCCCTCCGGCGGGACGGCATGGCTTCCTTCCCGAGCGTACTGAAGAGTAGCAGCTTGCCACTGCAGATGTCATCCTCCTTGAAGTTTGACTTGCAGATCTGCAAGATGCTGATCTCGTCCGTGATTTTAGGTATCTTGTTTAGATAGTGCTTGCGTTGATAGTGCCACAGTCAATCAGTCAGTCACGCAACGATTTTATATGTATTGATGGTACTTAAATAGATTTTATATCGTGAAGGAAAGTCTATGTGTAGGTATCCTATAGTATTTGATATAGTATTGGTATAGTAGGTATTTGGTCTATGTTGTCTATGTTAAAGTAATGCGCCTCGAAAATCATCGTTCGTAATTGAATGTCTTATACTCTTAGTAAAGTGTAGGAAAAAAAAATTTAGTTTACAAAATCCGATTTGCCCTGTAGAGCCTAAAAACATTAAACCACCAACATTAAATACTTATCAAAATGTTCGCAAGATCCGTTGCTTGCAACAATAATGCTCTTATACGTAGAGTTTAAACTTGGCGAGAGGCAGAGCTTTTGCGGTCTACAGCTTTACTTTTATTACTCTGTGTAGGGGCTCAGAATGCAATGTTAGCAAATATATTATGCCCCGCGCCCCGCGCCGTCGGTACAGGCAGTCGCATTCGTACCGCCGTTTAGATAATACATTTTGTAACCTTTATTTAATTAAATCAGTAATTCCATCGTAAAGTGTTTTCATCATCATCACCACCACCAGAAGTCTGAACATAGAAATCTATATAATTAATAAATATCCCCACATTGGTGACCCCGACGTGATAAATATCCCCACACTCTGTGTACTCGCGCAGACTGCTTTATTAAGGTCGTGTAAATGCATAATTAAAGCTATATTTAATTACCGTTTCTTCCGTGCACTGGGAGCTATTAGACAACAAAGGAGATCTCCTGCATCGTGAGTCATTGTTTACACCTATTTATTCGTTTGGCCTGGCTACCAACCCGAAACGTCAATAAAACTTTTTGAGTTTGTTAGTATGTGTGGGACCAATTTTCGACCGTTCCCGACACAGACAGAGTACTCGCTCTACGGTTCCCGATATTCGTTTGAGCTGAAATTTGGCATGCCTGTCAAGTTCCGATGACATTACAATATTATATGACAACGCGCTGATCTGATGATGGAGACGAAAAGTGGACAACAGCACTCCTCGATGGATAATAGTAGACCGGCAGTGTTTGGGCTAATTTCGTTTTAATCACCAATTTCATAAAAGCTTGGTTTTGAGAAAGATATATTTCAACCCAAATACCAATTTTATTTATTCTGACGAAGACCATCAGCTGGTTTACAAAGAGATCTTATGTAGCGATTCAAACAAAAGTTCACAAACAATTCAGTGCAAAATATTGGTTCTACATTAAGGGTATACCTAACGCAAAATTTACCTTTCTTAGGTTCGATTTTTAACTGACTAAATAAAGTACATAATTCAAATTAAAAAAATGCTTGGATACTACATTACAATACTGAGGGATCACCCCGACAGAAACAAGATAGTTCAACATTTTCTCCATAAAAAAAAACCACAAAGTTACCTCTAACTTTTGGCTAGATTCGATTGTTTTTCAACATGGTACAGATTATTGGGTCGAAAATTAGATAAATATGATCAATACAATAAAACGGATGGTTCACACACGGGTTTTTTTTAAATTATCGATTTTTCTTGAGTTATTCAATAAAAACCGCTTTTTCGAGCGGTGCGTGGCGTTTTGTATGAAGATTTCTGTCTGGCGGTGGCCCAGTCTTAACATTCCTCATCGTTGAATATTTTTATTACAAAGGGTCTTAGAGCATTGCAGGCCTCCGTCCAGCGAAGGGTATAATGAGCATTGCAGGCCTCCGTCCAGCGAAGGGTATATTCAGCATTGCAGGCCTCCGTCCAGCGAAGGGTATAATGAGCATTGCAGGCCTCCGTCCAGCGAAGGGTATATTCAGCATTGCAGGCCTCCATCCAGCGAAGGGTACAATGAGCATTGCAGGCCTCCGTCCAGCGAAGGGTATATTCAGCATTGCAGGCCTCCGTCCAGCGAAGGGTATATTCAGCATTGCAGGCCTCCGTCCAGCGAAGGGCATATTCAGCATTGCAGGCCTCCGTCCAGCGAAGGGTATAATGAGCATTGCAGGCCTCCGTCCAGCGAAGGGTATATTCAGCATTGCAGGACTCCGTCCAGCGAAGGGTATATTCAGCATTGCAAGCCTCCGTCCAGCGAAGGGTATAATGAGCATTGCAGGCCTCCGTCCAGCGAAGGGTATATTCAGCATTGCAGGCCTCCGTCCAGCGAAGGGTATATTCAGCATTGCAGGCCTCCGTCCAGCGAAGGGTGTATTGAGCATTGCAGGCATCTGTCCAGCGAAGGGTGTATTGAGCATTGCAGGCCTCCGTCCAAGGAAGGGTATAATGAGCATTGCAGGCCTCCGTCCAGCGAAGGGTATATTGAGCATTGCAGGCCTCCGTCCAGCGAAGGGTATATTGAGCATTGCTGGCCTCCGTCCAGCAAAAGGTGTATTGAGCATTACAGGCCTCCGTCCAGCGAAGGGTATATTGAGCATTGCAGGCCTCCGTCCAGCGAAGGGTATATTAAGCATTGCAGGATTCCGTCCAGCGAAGGGTATAATGAGCATTGCAGGCCTCCGTCCAGCGAAGGGTATATTGAGCATTGCAGGCCTCCGTCCAGCGAAGGGTATAATGAGCATTGCAGGCCTCCGTCCAGCGAAGGGTGTATTGCGCATTACAGGCCTCCGTCCAGCGAAGGGTGTATTAAGCATTGCAGGCCTCTGTCCAGCGAAGGGTGTATTAAGCATTACAGGCCTCTGTCCAACGAAGGGTGTATTGAGCATTGCAGGCCTCCGTCCAGCGAAGGGTATATTGAGCATTGCAGGCCCCCGTCCAGCGAAGAGTGTATTGAGCATTGCAGGCCTCCGTCCAGCGAAGGGTATAATGAGCATTGCAGGCCTCCGTCCAGCGAAGGGTATATTGAGCATTGCAGGCCTCCGTCCAGCGAAGAGTATATTCAGCATTGCAGGCCTCTGTCCAGCGAAGAGTATATTCAGCATTGCAGGCCTCCGTCCAGCGAAGGGTATATTCATCATTACAGGCCACCGTCCAGCGAAGGGTATATTCATCATTGCAGGCCTCCGTTCAGCGAAGGGTATATTCAGCATTGCAGGCCTCCATCCAGCGAAGGGTATATTCAGCATTGCAGGCCTCCGTCCAGCGAAGGGTATATTCATCATTTTAGGCCTCCGTCCAGCGAAGGGTATATTGAGCATTGCAGGCCTCCGTCCAGCGAAGGGTGTATTGAGCATTGCAGGCCTCCGTCCAGCGAAAGTTGTATTGAGCATTGCAGGCCTGTGTCCAGCGAAAGGTGTATTGAGCATTGCAGGCCTCCGTCCAGCGAAGGGTGTATTGAGTATTGCAGGCCTCTGTCCAGCGAAGGGTGTATTGAGCATTGCAGGCCTCCGTCCAGCGAAGAGTGTATTGAGCATTGCAGGCCTCCGTCCAGCGAAGGGTATATTGAGCATTGCAGGCCTCTGTCCAGCGAAGGGTGTATTGAGCATTGCAGGCATCTGTCCAGCGAAGGGTGTATTGAGCATTGCAGGCCTCCGTCCAGCGAAGGGTGTATTGAGCATTGCAGACCTCCGTCCAGCGAAGGGTGTATTGAGCATTGCAGGCCTGTGTCCAGCGAAAGGTGTATTGAGCATTGCAGGCCTCCGTCCAGCGAAGGGTGTATTGAGTATTGCAGGCCTCCGTCCAGCGAAGGGTGTATTGAGCATTGCAGGCCTCTGTCCAGCGAAGAGTGTATTGAGCATTGCAGGCCTCCGTCCAGCGAAGGGTATATTGAGCATTGCAGGCCTCTGTCCAGCGAAGGGTGTATTGAGCATTGCAGGCATCTGTCCAGCGAAGGGTGTATTGAGCATTGCAGGCCTACGTCCAGCGAAGGGTGTATTGAGCATTGCAGACCTCCGTCCAGCGAAGGGTGTATTGAGCATTGCAGGCCTCTGTCCAGCGAAGGGTGTATTGAGCATTGCAGGCCTCCGTCCAGCGAAGGGTATATTGTGCATTGCAGGCCTCTGTCCAGCGAAGGGTGTATTGATCATTGCAGGCCTCCGTCCAGCGAAGGGTGTATTGAGCAATTAAGGCCTCCGTCCAGCGAAGGGTGTATTGAGCATTACAGGCCTCCGTCCAGCAAAGGGTATATTGAGCATTGCAGGCCTCCGTCCAGCGACGGGTGTATTGAGCATTGCAGGCCTCTGTCCAGCGAAGGGTGTATTGAGCATTGCAGGCCTCCGTCCAGCGAAGGGTGTATTGTGCATTGCAGGCCTCCGTCCAGCGAAGGGTGTATTGTGCATTGCAGGCCTCTGTCCAGCGAAGGATGTATTGAGCATTGCAGGCCTCCGTCCAGCGAAGGGTGTATTAAGCGTTGCAGGCCTCCGTCCAGCGAAGGGTATATTCATCATTGAAGGCCTCCGTCCAGCGAAGGGTGTATTGAGCATTACAGGCCTCCGTCCAGCGAAGGGTGTATTGAGCATTACAGGCCTCCTTCCAGCGAAGGGTGTATTGAGCATTGCAAGCCTCTGTCCAGCGAAGGGTGTATTGAGCATTGCAGGCCTCTGTCCAGCGAAGGGTGTATTGAGCATAACAGGCCTCCGTCCAGCGAAGGGTGTATTGAGCATTGCAGGCCTCTGTCCAGTGGGGTGTATTGAGCATAACAGGCCTCTGTCCAGCGAAGGGTGTATTGTGTGTTGCAGGCCTCCGTCTAGCGAAGGGTGTATTGAGCATTGCAGGCCTCTGTCCAGCGAAGGGTGTATTAAGCATTGCAGGCCTCCGTCCAGCGAAGGTCGTATTGAGCATTGCAGGCCTCCGTCCAGCGAAGGGTATATTGAGCATTGCAGGCCCCCGTCCAGGGAAGGGTGTATTGAGCATTGCAGGCCTCCGTGCAGCGAAGGGTATAATGAGCATTGCAGGCCTCCGTCCAGCGAAGGGTATATTGAGCATTGCAGGCCTCCGTCCAGCGAAGGGTGTATTGAGCATTACAGGCATCCGTCCAGCGAAGGGTATATTCAGCATTGCAGGCCTCCGTCCAGCGAAGGGTATATTCATCATTGCAGGCCTCCGTCCAGCGAAGGGTATATTCATCATTGCAGGCCTCCGTCCAGCGAAGGGTATATTCATCATAGCAGGCCTCCGTCCAGCGAAGGGTATATTCAGCATTGCAGGCCTCCGTCCAGCAAAGGGTATATTCAGCATTGCAGGTCTCTGTCCAGCGAAGGGTATATTCATCATTTTAGGCCTCCGTCCAGCGAAGGGTATATTGAGCATTGCAGGCCTCCGTCCAGCGAAGGGTGTATTGTGCATTGCAGGCCTCTGTCCAGCGAAGGATGTATTGAGCATTGCAGGCCTCCGTCCAGCGAAGGGTGTATTGAGCATTGCAAGCCTCTGTCCAGCGAAGGGTGTATTGAGCATTGCAGGCCTCTGTCCAGCGAAGGGTGTATTGAGCATAACAGGCCTCCGTCCAGCGAAGGGTGTATTGAGCATTGCAGGCCTCTGTCCAGCGAAGGGTGTATTGAGCATTGCAGGCCTCTGTCCAGCGAAGGGTATATTCATCATTTTAGGCCTCCGTCCAGCGAAGGGTTCATTGAGCATTGCAGGCCTCCGTCCAGCGAAGGGTGTATTGAGCATTGCAGGCCTCTGTCCAGCGAAGGGTGTATTGAGCATTGCAGGCCTCCGTCCAGCGAAGGGTGTATTGAGCATTGCAGGCCTCTGTCCAGCGAAGGGTGTATTGAGCATTGCAGGCCTCCGTCCAGCGAAGGGTGTATTGAGCATTGCAGGCCTCTGTCCAGCGAAGGGTGTATTGAGCATTGCAGGCCTCCGTCCAGCAAAGGGTGTATTGAGCATTGCAGGCATCTGTCCAGCGAAGGGTGTATTGAGCATTGCAGGCCTCCGTCCAGCGAAGGGTGTATTGAGCATTGCAGGCCTCCGTCCAGCGACGGGTGTATTTAGCATTGCAGGCCTCTGTCCAGCGAAGGGTGTATTGAGCATTGCAGGCCTCCGTCCAGCGAAGGGTGTATTGTGCATTGCAGGCTTCTGTCCAGCGAAGGGTGTATTGAGCATTGCAGGCCTCCGTCCAGCGAAGGGTGTATTGTGCATTGCAGGCCTCTGTCCAGCGAAGGGTGTATTGAGCATTGCAGGCCTCCGTCCAGCGAAGGGTGTATTGAGCGTTGCAGGCCTCCGTCCAGCGAAGGGTGTATTGAGCATTGCAGGCCTCCGTCCAGCGAAGGGTGTATTGAGCATTACAGGCCTCCGTCCAGCGAAGGGTGTATTGAGCATTACAGGCCTCCGTCCAGCGAAGGGTGTATTGAGCATTGCAAGCCTCTGTCCAGCGAAGGGTGTATTGAGCATTGCAGGCCTCTGTCCAGCGAAGGGTGTATTGAGCATAACAGGCCTCCGTCCAGCGAAGGGTGTATTGAGCATTGCAGGCCTCTGTCCAGCGAAGGGTGTATTGAGCATTGCAGGCCTCTGTCCAGCGAAGGGTGTATTGAGCATAACAGGCCTCTGTCCAGCGAAGGGTGTATTGAGTGTTGCAGGCCTCCGTCTAGCGAAGGGTGTATTGAGCATTGCAGGCCTCTGTCCAGCGAAGGGTGTATTAAGCATTGCAGGCCTCCGTCCAGCGAAGGGTGTATTGAGCATTGCAGGCCTCCGTCCAGCGAAGGGTATATTGAGCATTGCAGGCCCCCGTCCAGGGAAGGGTATATTGAGCATTGCAGGCCTCCGTCCAGCGAAGGGTATATTGAGCATTGCAGGCCTCCGTCCAGCGAAGGGTGTATTGAGCATTGCAGGCCTCCGTCCAGCGAAGAGTATATTCATCATTGCAGGCCTCCGTCCAGCGAAAGGTATATTCAGCATTGCAGGCCTCCGTCCAGCGAAGGGTATATTCATCATTGTAGGCCTCCGTCCAGCGAAGGGTATATTCATCATTGCAGGCCTCCGTCCAGCGAAGGGCCTCCGTCCAGCGAAGGGTATATTCAGCATTGCAGGTCTCTGTCCAGCGAAGGGTATATTCATCATTTTAGGCCTCCGTCCAGCGAAGGGTATATTGAGCATTGCAGGCCTCCGTCCAGCGAAGGGTGTATTGAGCATTGCAGGCCTCCGTCCAGCGAAGGGTGTATTGAGCATTGCAGGCCTCCGTCCAGCGAAGGGTATATTGAGCATTGCAGGGCCCCGTCCAGCGAAGGGTGTATTGAGCATTGCAGGCCTCCGTCCAGCGAAGGGTATAATAAGCATTGCAGGCCTCCGTCCAGCGAAGGGTATATTGAGCATTGCAGGCCTCCGTTCAGCGAAGAGTATATTCATCATTGCAGGCCTCCGTCCAGCGAAGGGTATATTCAGCATTGCAGGCCTCCGTCCAGCGAAGGGTATATTCATCATTGCAGGCCTCCGTCCAGCGAAGGGTATATTCATCATTGAAGGCCTCCGTCCAGCGAAGGGTATATTCATCATTGCAGGCCTCCGTCCAGCGAAGGGTATATTCAGCATTGCAGGCCTCCGTCCTGCGAAGGGTATAATGAGCATTGCAGGCTTCCGTCCAGCGAAGGGTGTATTGAGCATTACAGGCGTCCGTCTAGCGAAGGGTGTATTGAGCATTGCAGGCCTCTGTCCAGCGAAGGGTGTATTAAGCATTGCAGGCCTCCGTCCAGCGAAGGGTGTATTGAGCTATTGCAGGCCTCCGTCCAGCGAAGGGTATATTGAGCATTGCAGGGCCCCGTCCAGCGAAGGGTGTATTGAGCATTGCAGGCCTCCGTCCAGCGAAGGGTGTATTGAGCATTGCAGGCCTCCGTTCAGCGAAGAGTATATTCATCATTGCAGGCCTCCGTCCAGCGAAGGGTATATTCAGCATTGCAGGCCTCCGTCCAGCGAAGGGTATATTCATCATTGCAGGCCTCCGTCCAGCGAAGGGTATATTCATCATTGAAGGCCTCCGTCCAGCGAAGGGTATATTCATCATTGCATGCCTCCGTCCAGCGAAGGGTATATTCAGAATTGCAGGCCTCCGTCCAGCGAAGGGTATATTCAGCATTGCAGGCCTCCGTCCAGCGAAGGGTATATTCAGCATTGCAGGCCTCCGTCCTGCGAAGGGTATAATGAGCATTGCAGGCTTCCGTCCAGCGAAGGGTGTATTGAGCATTACAGGCGTCCGTCTAGCGAAGGGTGTATTGAGCATTGCAGGCCTCTGTCCAGCGAAGGGTGTATTAAGCATTGCAGGCCTCCGTCCAGCGAAGGGTGTATTGAGCTATTGCAGGCCTCCGTCCAGCGAAGGGTATATTGAGCATTGCAGGGCCCCGTCCAGCGAAGGGTGTATTGAGCATTGCAGGCCTCCGTCCAGCGAAGGGTATATTGAGCATTGCAGGCCTCCGTTCAGCGAAGAGTATATTCATCATTGCAGGCCTCCGTCCAGCGAAGGGTATATTCAGCATTGCAGGCCTCCGTCCAGCGAAGGGTATATTCATCATTGCAGGCCTCCGTCCAGCGAAGGGTATATTCATCATTGAAGGCCTCCGTCCAGCGAAGGGTATATTCATCATTGCATGCCTCCGTCCAGCGAAGGGTATATTCAGAATTGCAGGCCTCCGTCCAGCGAAGGGTATATTCAGCATTGCAGGCCTCCGTCCAGCGAAGGGTGTATTGAGCATTACAGGCCTCCGTCTAGCGAAGGGTGTATTGAGCATTGCAGGCCTCTGTCCAGCGAAGGGTGTATTAAGCATTGCAGGCCTCCGTCCAGTGAAGGGTGTATTGAGCATTGCAGGCCTCCGTCCAGCGAAGGGTATATTGAGCATTGCAGGGCCCCGTCCAGCGAAGGGTGTATTGAGCATTGCAGGTCTCCGTCCAGCGAAGCGTATAATGAGCATTGCAGGCCTCCGTCCAGCGAAGGGTATATTGAGCATTGCAGGCCTCCGTTCAGCGAAGAGTATATTCATCATTGCAGGCCTCCGTCCAGCGAAGGGTATATTCAGCATTGCAGGCCTCCGTCCAGCGAAGGGTATATTCATCATTGCAGGCCTCCGTCCAGCGAAGGGTATATTCATCATTGAAGGCCTCCGTCCAGCGAAGGGTATATTCAGCATTGCAGGCCTCTGTCCAGCGAAGGGTATATTCATCATTTTTGGCCTCCGTCCAGCGAAGAGTATATTGAGCATTGCAGGCCTCCGTCCAGCGAAGGGTGTATTGAGCATTGCAGGCCTTCGTCCAGCGAAGGTTGTATTGAGCATTGCAGGCCTCTGTCCAGCGAAGGGTGTATTGAGCATTGCAGGCCTTCGTCCAGCGAAGGTTGTATTGAGCATTGCAGGCCTCTGTCCAGCGAAGGGTGTATTGAGCATTGCAGGCCTCCGTCCAGCGAAGGGTGTATTGAGCATTGCAGGCCTCTGTCCAGCGAAGGGTATATTGAGCATTGCAGGCCTCCGTCCAGCGAAGGGTGTATTGAGCATTGCAGGCATCTGTCCAGCGAAGGGTGTATTGAGCATTGCAGGCCTCCGTCCAGCGAAGGGTGTATTGAGCATTGCAGGCCTCCGTCCAGCGACTGGTGTATTGAGCATTGCAAGCCTCTGTCCAGCGAAGGGTGTATTGAGCATTGCAGGCCTCCGTCCAGCGAAGGGTGTATTGTGCATTGCAGGCCTCTGTCCAGCGAAGGGTGTATTGAGCATTGCAGGCCTCCGTCCAGCGAAGGGTGTATTGAGCGTAGCAGGCCTCCGTCCAGCGAAAGGTGTATTGAGCATTGCAGGCCTCCGTCCAGCGAAGGGTGTATTGAGCATTACAGGCCTCCGTCCAGCGAAGGGTGTATTGAGCATTACAGGCCTCCGTCCAGCGAAGGGATATTGAGCATTGCAAGCCTCTGTCCAGCGAAGTGTGTATTGAGCATTGCAGGCCTCTGTCCAGCGAAGGGTGTATTGAGCATTACAGGTCTCCGTCCAGCGAAGGGTATAATGAGCATTGCAGGCCTCCGTCTAGCGAAGGGTATATTGAGCATTGCAGGCCTCCGTCCAGCGAAGGGTATATTGAGCATTGTAGGCCTCCGTCCTGCGAAGGGTATAATGAGCATTGCAGGCCTCCGTCCAGCGAAGGGTGTATTGAGCATTACAGGCCTCCGTCTAGCGAAGGGTGTATTGAGCATTGCAGGCCTCTGTCCAGCGAAGGGTGTATTAAGCATTGCAGGCCTCCGTCCAGCGAAGGGTATATTCATCATAGCAGGCCTCCGTCCAGCGAAGGGTATATTCAGCATTGCAGGCCTCCGTCTAGCGAAGGGTATATTCAGCATTGCAGGCCTCTGTCCAGCGAAGGGAATATTCATTATTTTAGGCCTCCGTCCAGCGAAGGGTATATTGAGCATTGCAGGCCTCCGTCCAGCGAAGGGTGTATTGTGCATTGCAGGCCTCTGTCCAGCGAAAGGTGTATTGAGCATTGCAGGCCTCCGTCCAGCGAAGGGTGTATTGTGCATTGCAGGCCTCTGTCCAGCGAAGGATGTATTGAGCATTGCAGGCCTCCGTCCAGCGAAGGGTGTATTGAGCGTTGCAGGCCTCCGTCCAGCGAAGGGTATATTCATCATTGAAGGCCTCCGTCCAGCGAAGGGTGTATTGAGCATTACAGGCCTCCGTCCAGCGAAGGGTGTATTGAGCATTACAGGCCTCTGTCCAGCGAAGGGTGTATTGAGCATTGCAAGCCTCTGTCCAGCGAAGGGTGTATTGAGCATTGCAGGCCTCTGTCCAGCGAAGGGTGTATTGAGCTTAACAGGCCTCCGTCCAGCGAAGGGTGTATTGAGCATTGCAGGCCTCTGTCCAGTGGGGTGTATTGAGCATAACAGGCCTCTGTCCAGCGAAGGGTGTATTGTGTGTTGCAGGCCTCCGTCTAGCGAAGGGTGTATTGAGCATTGCAGGCCTCTGTCCAGCGAAGGGTGTATTAAGCATTGCAGGCCTCCGTCCAGCGAAGGGTGTATTGAGCATTGCAGGCCTCCGTCCAGCGAAGGGTATATTGAGCATTGCAGGCCCCCGTCCAGGGAAGGGTGTATTGAGCATTGCAGGCCTCCGTCCAGCGAAGGGTATAATGAGCATTGCAGGCCTCCGTCCAGCGAAGGGTATATTGAGCATTGCAGGCCTCCGTCCAGCGAAGGGTGTATTGAGCATTACAGGCATCCGTCCAGCGAAGGGTATATTCAGCATTGCAGGCCTCCGTCCAGCGAAGGGTATATTCATCATTGCAGGCCTCCGTCCAGCGAAGGGTATATTCATCATTGCAGGCCTCCGTCCAGCGAAGGGTATATTCATCATAGCAGGCGGCCGTCCAGCGAAGGGTATATTCAGCATTGCAGGCCTCCGTCCAGCAAAGGGTATATTCAGCATTGCAGGTCTCTGTCCAGCGAAGGGTATATTCATCATTTTAGGCCTCCGTCCAGCGAAGGGTATATTGAGCATTGCAGGCCTCCGTCCAGCGAAGGGTGTATTGTGCATTGCAGGCCTCTGTCCAGCGAAGGATGTATTGAGCATTGCAGGCCTCCGTCCAGCGAAGGGTGTATTGAGCAATGCAAGCCTCTGTCCAGCGAAGGGTGTATTGAGCATTGCAGGCCTCTGTTCAGCGAAGGGTGTATTGAGCATAACAGGCCTCCGTCCAGCGAAGGGTGTATTGAGCATTGCAGGCCTCTGTCCAGCGAAGGGTGTATTGAGCATTGCAGGCCTCTGTCCAGCGAAGGGTATATTCAGCATTGCAGGCCTCTGTCCAGCAAAGGGTATATTCATCATTTTAGGCCTCCGTCCAGCGAAGGGTATATTGAGCATTGCAGGCCTCCGTCCAGCGAAGGGTGTATTGAGCATTGCAGGCCTCTGTCCAGCGAAGGGTGTATTGAGCATTGCAGGCCTCCGTCCAGCGAAGGGTGTATTGAGCATTGCAGGCCTCTGTCCAGCGAAGGGTGTATTGAGCATTGCAGGCCTCCGTCCAGCGAAGGGTGTATTGAGCATTGCAGGCCTCTGTCCAGCGAAGGGTGTATTGAGCATTGCAGGCCTCCGTCCAGCGAAGGGTGTATTGAGCATTGCAGGCATCTGTCCAGCGAAGGGTGTATTGAGCATTGCAGGCCTCCGTCCAGCGAAGGGTGTATTGAGCATTGCAGGCCTCCGTCCAGCGACGGGTGTATTTAGCATTGCAGGCCTCTGTCCAGCGAAGGGTGTATTGTGCATTGCAGGCCTCCGTCCAGCGAAGGGTGTATTGAGCATTGCAGGCCTCCGTCCAGCGAAGGGTGTATTGAGCATTGCAGGCCTCCGTCCAGCGAAGGGTGTATTGAGCGTTGCAGGCCTCCGTCCAGCGAAGGGTGTATTGAGCATTGCAGGCCTCCGTCCAGCGAAGGGTGTATTGAGCATTACAGGCCTCCGTCCAGCGAAGGGTGTATAGAGCATTACAGGCCTCCGTCCAGCGAAGGGTATATTCATCATTGCAGGCCTCCGTCCAGCGAAGGGTATATTCATCATTGCAGGCCTCCGTCCAGCGAAGGGTATATTCATCATAGCAGGCCTCCGTCCAGCGAAGGGTATATTCAGCATTGCAGGCCTCCGTCCAGCGAAGGGTATATTCATCATTGCAGGCCTCCGTCCAGCGAAGGGTATATTCATCATTTTAGGCCTCCGTCCAGCGAAGGGTATATTGAGCATTGCAGGCCTCCGTCCAGCGAAGGGTGTATTGAGCATTGCAGGCCTCCGTCCAGTGAAGGGTGTATTGAGCATTGCAGGCCTCCGTCCAGCGAAGGGTATATTGAGCATTGCAGGGCCCCGTCCAGCGAAGGGTGTATTGAGCATTGCAGGCCTCCGTCCAGCGAAGGGTATAATAAGCATTGCAGGCCTCCGTCCAGCGAAGGGTATATTGAGCATTGCAGGCCTCCGTTCAGCGAAGAGTATATTCATCATTGCAGGCCTCCGTCCAGCGAAGAGTATATTCATCATTGCAGGCCTCCGTCCAGCGAAGGGTATATTCAGCATTGCAGGCCTCCGTCCAGCGAAGGGTATATTCATCATTGCAGGCCTCCGTCCAGCGAAGGGTATATTCATCATAGCAGGCCTCCGTCCAGCGAAGGGTATATTCAGCATTGCAGGCCTCCGTCCAGCGAAGGTTGTATTGAGCATTGCAGGCCTCTGTCCAGCGAAGGGTGTATTGAGCATTGCAGGCCTCCGTCCAGCGAAGGGTGAATTGAGCATTGCAGGCATCTGTGCAGCGAAGAGTGTATTGAGCATTGCAGGCCTCCGTCCAGCGAAGGGTGTATTGAGCATTGCAGGCCTCCGTCCAGCGACGGGTGTATTGAGCATTGCAGGCCTCTGTCCAGCGAAGGGTGTATTGAGCGTTGCAGGCCTCCGTCCAGCGAAGGGTATATTCAGCATTGCAGGCCTCCGTCCAGCGAAGGGTATATTCAGCATTGCAGGCCTCTGTCCAGCGAAGGGTATATTCATCATTTTAGGCCTCCGTCCAGCGAAGGGTATATTGAGCATTGCAGGCCTCCGTCCAGCGAACGGTGTATTGAGCATTACAGGCCTCCGTCTAGCGAAGGGTGTATTGAGCATTGCAGGCCTCTGTCCAGCGAAGGGTGTATTAAGCATTGCAGGCCTCCAACCAGCGAAGGGTGTATTGAGCATTGCAGGCCTCCGTCCAGCGTAGGGTATATTGAGCATTGCAGGGCCCCGTCCAGCGAAGGGTGTATTGAGCATTGCAGGCCTCCGTCCAGCGAAGGGTATAATGAGCATTGCAGGCCTCCGTCCAGCGAAGGGTGTATTGAGCATTGCAGGCCTCCGTTCAGCGAAGAGTATATTCATCATTGCAGGCCTCCGTCCAGCGAAGGGTATATTCAGCATTGCAGGCCTACGTCCAGCGAAGGGTATATTCATCATTGCAGGCCTCCGTCGAGCGAAGGGTATATTCATCATTGAAGGCCTCCGTCCAGCGAAGGGTATATTCATCATTGCAGGCCTCCGTCCAGCGAAGGGTATATTCAGCATTGCAGGCCTCCGTCCAGCGAAGGGTATATTGAGCATTGCATGCCTCCGTTCAGCGAAGAGTATATTCATCATTGCAGGCCTCCGTCCAGCGAAGGGTATATTCAGCATTGCAGGCCTCCGTCAAGCGAAGGGTATATTGAGCATTGCAGGCCACCGTCCAGCGAAGGGTGTATTGAGCATTGCAGGCCTCCGTCCAGCGAAGGGTGTATTGAGCATTGCAGGCCTCCGTCCAGCGAAGGGTATATTGAGCATTGCAGGGCCCCGTCCAGCGAAGAGTGTATTGAGCATTGCAGGCCTCCGTCCAGCTAAGGGTATAATAAGCATTGCAGGCCTCCGTCCAGCGAAGGGTATATTGAGCATTGCAGGCCTCCGTTCAGCGAAGAGTATATTCATCATTGCAGGCCTCCGTCCAGCGAAGGGTATATTCAGCATTGCAGGCCTCCGTCCTGCGAAGGGTATAATGAGCATTGCAGGCTTCCGTCCAGCGAAGGGTTTATTGAGCATTACAGGCGTCCGTCTAGCGAAGGGTGTATTGAGCATTGCAGGCCTCCGTCCAGCGAAGGGTGTATTGAGCATTGCAGGCCTCCGTCCAGCGAAGGGTATATTGAGCATTGCAGGGCCCCGTCCAGCGAAGGGTGTATTGAGCATTGCAGGCCTCCGTCCAGCGAAGGGTATATTGAGCATAGCAGGCCTCCGTTCAGCGAAGAGTATATTCATCATTGCAGGCCTCCGTCCAGCGAAGGGTATATTCAGCATTGCAGGCCTCCGTCCAGCGAAGGGTATATTCATCATTGCAGGCCTCCGTCCAGCGAAGGGTATATTCATCATTGAAGGCCTCCGTCCAGCGAAGGGTATATTCATCATTGCTAGCCTCCGTCCAGCGAAGGGTATATTGAGCATAGCAGGCCTCCGTTCAGCGAAGAGTATATTCATCATTGCAGGCCTCCGTCCAGCGAAGGGTATATTCAGCATTGCAGGCCTCCGTCCAGCGAAGGGTATATTCATCATTGCAGGCCTCCGTCCAGCGAAGGGTATATTCATCATTGAAGGCCTCCGTCCAGCGAAGGGTATATTCATCATTGCAGGCCTCCGTCCAGCGAAGGGTATATTCAGAATTGCAGGCCTCCGTCCAGCGAAGGGTATATTCAGCATTGCAGGCCTCCGTCCAGCGAAGGGTATATTCAGCATTGCAGGCCTCTGTCCAGCGAAGGGTATATTCATCATTTTAGGCCTCCGTCCAGCGAAGGGTATATTGAGCATTGCAGGCCTCCGTCCAGCGAAGGGTGTATTGAGCATTGCAGGCCTCCGTCTAGCGAAGGGTGAATTGAGCATTGCAGGCCTCTGTCCAGCGAAGGGTGTATTAAGCATTGCAGGCCTCCGTCCAGCGAAGGGTGTATTGAGCATTGCAGGCCTCCGTCCAGCGAAGGGTATATTGAGCATTGCAGGGCCCCGTCCAGCGAAGGGTGTATTGAGCATTGCAGGCCTCCATCCAGCGAAGGGTATAATGAGCATTGCAGGCCTCCGTCCAGCGAAGGGTATATTGTGCATTGCAGGCCTCCAATCAGCGAAGAGTATATTCATCATTGCAGGCCTCCGTCCAGCGAAGGGTATATTCAGCATTGCAGGCCTCCGTCCAGCGAAGGGTATATTCATCATTGCAGGCCTCCGTCCAGCGAAGGGTATATTAATCATTGAAGGCCTCCGTCCAGCGAAGGGTATATTGAGCATTGCAGGCCTCCGTCCAGCGAAGAGTATATTCATCATTGCAGGCCTCCGTCCAGCGAAGGGTATATTCAGCATTGCAGGCCTCCGTCCAGCGAAGGGTATATTCATCATTGCAGGCCTCCGTCCAGCGAAGGGTATATTCATCATTGCAGGCCTCCGTCCAGCGAAGGGTATATTCATCATAGCAGGCCTCCGTCCAACGAAGGGTATATTCAGCATTGCATGCCTCCGTCCAGCGAAGGGTATATTCAGCATTGCAGGTCTCTGTCCAGCGAAGGGTATATTCATCATTTTAGGCCTCCGTTCAGCGAAGGGTATATTGAGCAATGCAGGCCTCCGTCCAGCGAAGGGTGTATTGAGCATTGCAGGCCTCTGTCCAGCGAAGGGTGTATTGAGCATTGCAGGCCTCCGTCCAGCGAAGGGTATATTGAGCATTGCAGGGCCCCGTCCAGCGAAGGGTGTATTGAGCATTGCAGGCCTCCGTCCAGCGAAGGGTATAATAAGCATTGCAGGCCTCCGTCCAGCGAAGGGTGTATTGAGCATTGCAGGCCTCCGTCCAGCGAAGGGTGTATTGAGCATTGCAGGCCTCCGTCCAGCGAAGGGTATATTGAGAATTGCAGGGCCCCGTCCAGCGAAGGGTGTATTGAGCATTGCAGGCCTCCGTCCAGCGAAGGGTATAATAAGCATTGCAGGCCTCCGTCCAGCGAAGGGTATATTGAGCATTGCAGGCCTCCGTTCAGCGAAGAGTATATTCATCATTGCAGGCCTCCGTCCAGCGAAGGGTATATTCAGCATTACAGGCCTCCGTCCAGCGAAGGGTATATTCATCATTGCAGGCCTCCGTCCAGCGAAGGGTATATTCATCATTGAAGGCCTCCGTCCAGCGAAGGGTATATTCATCATTGCAGGCCTCCGTCCAGCGAAGGGTATATTCAGCATTGCAGGCCTCCGTCCAGCGAAGGGTATATTCAGCATTGCAGGCCTCCGTCCAGCGAAGGGTATATTCAGCATTGCAGGCCTCTGTCCAGCGAAGGTTATATTCATCATTTTAGGCCTCCGTCCAGCGAAGGGTATATTGAGCATTGCAGGCCTCCGTCCAGCGAAGGGTGTATTGAGCATTACAGGCCTCCGTCTAGCGAAGGGTGTATTGAGCATTGCAGGCCTCTGTCCAGCGAAGGGTGTATTAAGCATTGCAGGCCTCCGTCCAGCGAAAGGTGTATTGAGCATTGCAGGCCTCCGTCCAGCGAAGGGTATATTGAGCATTGCAGGGCCCCGGCCAGCGAAGGGTGTATTGAGCATTGCAGGCCTCCGTCCAGCGAAGGGTATAATGAGCATTGCAGGCCTCCGTCCAGCGAAGGGTATATTGAGCATTGCAGGCCTCCGTTCAGCGAAGAGTATATTCATCATTGCAGGCCTCCGTCCAGCGAAGGGTGTATTGAGCATTGCAGGCCTCCGTCCAGCGAAGGGTGTATTGAGCATTGCAGGCATCCGTCCAGCGAAGGGTGTATTGAGCATTGCAGGCCTCCGTCCAGCGACTGGTGTATTGAGCATTGCAAGCCTCTGTCCAGCGAAGGGTGTATTGAGCATTGCAGGCCTCCGTCCAGCGAAGGGTGTATTGTGCATTGCAGGCCTCCGTCCAGCGAAGGGTATATTGAGCATTGCAGGGCCCCGTCCAGAGAAGAGTGTATTGAGCATTGCAGGCCTCCGTCCAGCGAAGGGTATAATAAGCATTGCAGGCCTCCGTCCAGCGAAGGGTATATTGAGCATTGCAGGCCTCCGTTCAGCGAAGAGTATATTCATCATTGCAGGCCTCCGTCCAGCGAAGGGTATATTCAGCATTGCAGGCCTCCGTCCTGCGAAGGGTATAATGAGCATTGCAGGCTTCCGTCCAGCGAAGGGTTTATTGAGCATTACAGGCGTCCGTCTAGCGAAGGGTGTATTGAGCATTGCAGGCCTCCGTCCAGCGAAGGGTGTATTGAGCATTGCAGGCCTCCGTCCAGCGAAGGGTATATTGAGCATTGCAGGGCCCCGTCCAGCGAAGGGTGTATTGAGCATTGCAGGCCTCCGTCCAGCGAAGGGTATATTGAGCATAGCAGGCCTCCGTTCAGCGAAGAGTATATTCATCATTGCAGGCCTCCGTCCAGCGAAGGGTATATTCAGCATTGCAGGCCTCCGTCCAGCGAAGGGTATATTCATCATTGCAGGCCTCCGTCCAGCGAAGGGTATATTCATCATTGAAGGCCTCCGTCCAGCGAAGGGTATATTCATCATTGCTAGCCTCCGTCCAGCGAAGGGTATATTGAGCATAGCAGGCCTCCGTTCAGCGAAGAGTATATTCATCATTGCAGGCCTCCGTCCAGCGAAGGGTATATTCAGCATTGCAGGCCTCCGTCCAGCGAAGGGTATATTCATCATTGCAGGCCTCCGTCCAGCGAAGGGTATATTCATCATTGAAGGCCTCCGTCCAGCGAAGGGTATATTCATCATTGCAGGCCTCCGTCCAGCGAAGGGTATATTCAGAATTGCAGGCCTCCGTCCAGCGAAGGGTATATTCAGCATTGCAGGCCTCCGTCCAGCGAAGGGTATATTCAGCATTGCAGGCCTCTGTCCAGCGAAGGGTATATTCATCATTTTAGGCCTCCGTCCAGCGAAGGGTATATTGAGCATTGCAGGCCTCCGTCCAGCGAAGGGTGTATTGAGCATTGCAGGCCTCCGTCTAGCGAAGGGTGAATTGAGCATTGCAGGCCTCTGTCCAGCGAAGGGTGTATTAAGCATTGCAGGCCTCCGTCCAGCGAAGGGTGTATTGAGCATTGCAGGCCTCCGTCCAGCGAAGGGTATATTGAGCATTGCAGGGCCCCGTCCAGCGAAGGGTGTATTGAGCATTGCAGGCCTCCATCCAGCGAAGGGTATAATGAGCATTGCAGGCCTCCGTCCAGCGAAGGGTATATTGTGCATTGCAGGCCTCCAATCAGCGAAGAGTATATTCATCATTGCAGGCCTCCGTCCAGCGAAGGGTATATTCAGCATTGCAGGCCTCCGTCCAGCGAAGGGTATATTCATCATTGCAGGCCTCCGTCCAGCGAAGGGTATATTAATCATTGAAGGCCTCCGTCCAGCGAAGGGTATATTGAGCATTGCAGGCCTCCGTCCAGCGAAGAGTATATTCATCATTGCAGGCCTCCGTCCAGCGAAGGGTATATTCAGCATTGCAGGCCTCCGTCCAGCGAAGGGTATATTCATCATTGCAGGCCTCCGTCCAGCGAAGGGTATATTCATCATTGCAGGCCTCCGTCCAGCGAAGGGTATATTCATCATAGCAGGCCTCCGTCCAACGAAGGGTATATTCAGCATTGCATGCCTCCGTCCAGCGAAGGGTATATTCAGCATTGCAGGTCTCTGTCCAGCGAAGGGTATATTCATCATTTTAGGCCTCCGTTCAGCGAAGGGTATATTGAGCAATGCAGGCCTCCGTCCAGCGAAGGGTGTATTGAGCATTGCAGGCCTCTGTCCAGCGAAGGGTGTATTGAGCATTGCAGGCCTCCGTCCAGCGAAGGGTATATTGAGCATTGCAGGGCCCCGTCCAGCGAAGGGTGTATTGAGCATTGCAGGCCTCCGTCCAGCGAAGGGTATAATAAGCATTGCAGGCCTCCGTCCAGCGAAGGGTGTATTGAGCATTGCAGGCCTCCGTCCAGCGAAGGGTGTATTGAGCATTGCAGGCCTCCGTCCAGCGAAGGGTATATTGAGAATTGCAGGGCCCCGTCCAGCGAAGGGTGTATTGAGCATTGCAGGCCTCCGTCCAGCGAAGGGTATAATAAGCATTGCAGGCCTCCGTCCAGCGAAGGGTATATTGAGCATTGCAGGCCTCCGTTCAGCGAAGAGTATATTCATCATTGCAGGCCTCCGTCCAGCGAAGGGTATATTCAGCATTACAGGCCTCCGTCCAGCGAAGGGTATATTCATCATTGCAGGCCTCCGTCCAGCGAAGGGTATATTCATCATTGAAGGCCTCCGTCCAGCGAAGGGTATATTCATCATTGCAGGCCTCCGTCCAGCGAAGGGTATATTCAGCATTGCAGGCCTCCGTCCAGCGAAGGGTATATTCAGCATTGCAGGCCTCCGTCCAGCGAAGGGTATATTCAGCATTGCAGGCCTCTGTCCAGCGAAGGTTATATTCATCATTTTAGGCCTCCGTCCAGCGAAGGGTATATTGAGCATTGCAGGCCTCCGTCCAGCGAAGGGTGTATTGAGCATTACAGGCCTCCGTCTAGCGAAGGGTGTATTGAGCATTGCAGGCCTCTGTCCAGCGAAGGGTGTATTAAGCATTGCAGGCCTCCGTCCAGCGAAAGGTGTATTGAGCATTGCAGGCCTCCGTCCAGCGAAGGGTATATTGAGCATTGCAGGGCCCCGGCCAGCGAAGGGTGTATTGAGCATTGCAGGCCTCCGTCCAGCGAAGGGTATAATGAGCATTGCAGGCCTCCCTCCAGCGAAGGGTATATTGAGCATTGCAGGCCTCCGTTCAGCGAAGAGTATATTCATCATTGCAGGCCTCCGTCCAGCGAAGGGTGTATTGAGCATTGCAGGCCTCCGTCCAGCGAAGGGTGTATTGAGCATTGCAGGCATCCGTCCAGCGAAGGGTGTATTGAGCATTGCAGGCCTCCGTCCAGCGACTGGTGTATTGAGCATTGCAAGCCTCTGTCCAGCGAAGGGTGTATTGAGCATTGCAGGCCTCCGTCCAGCGAAGGGTGTATTGTGCATTGCAGGCCTCTGTCCAGCGAAGGGTGTATTGAGCATTGCAGGCCTCCGTCCAGCGAAGGGTGTATTGAGCGTTGCAGGCCTCCGTCCAGCGAAGGGTGTATTGAGCATTGCAGGCCTCCGTCCAGCGAAGGGTGTATTGAGCATAACAGGCCTCCGTCCAGCGAAGGGTCTATTGAGCATTACAGGCCTCCGTCCAGCGAAGGGATATTGAGCATTGCAAGCCTCTGTCCAGCGAAGGGTGTATTGAGCATTGCAGGCCTCTGTCCAGCGAAGGGTGTATTGAGCATAACAGGTCTCCGTCCAGCGAAGGGTATAATGAGCATTGCAGGCCTCCGTCCAGCAAAGAGTATATTCATCATTGCAGGCCTCCGTCCAGCGAAGGGTATATTCAGCATTGCAGGCCTCCGTCCAGCGAAGGGTATATTCATCATTGCAGGCCTCCGTCCAGGGAAGGGTATATTCATCATTGCAGGCCTCCGTCCAGCGAAGGGTATATTCATCATAGCAGGCCTCCGTCCAGCGAAGGGTATATTCAGCATTGCAGGCCTCCGTCCAGCGAAGGGTATAATCAGCATTGCAGGCCTCTGTCCAGCGAAGGGTATATTCATCATTTTAGGCCTCCGTCCAGCGAAGGGTATATTGAGCATTGCAGGCCTCTGTCCAGCGAAGGGTGTATTGAGCATTGCAGGCCTCCGTCCAGCGAAGGGTATAATGAGCATTGCAGGCCTCCGTCCAGCAAAGAGTATATTCATCATTGCAGGCCTCCATCCAGCGAAGGGTATAATGAGCATTGCAGGCCTCCGTCCAGCGAAGGGTATATTGTGCATTGCAGGCCTCCGTTCAGCGAAGAGTATATTCATCATTGCAGGCCTCCGTCCAGCGAAGGGTATATTCAGCATTGCAGGCCTCCGTCCAGCGAAGGGTATATTCATCATTGCAGGCCTCCGTCCAGCGAAGGGTATATTAATCATTGAAGGCCTCCGTCCAGCGAAGGGTATATTGAGCATTGCAGGCCTCCGTCAAGCGAAGAGTATATTCATCATTGCAGGCCTCCGTCCAGCGAAGGGTATATTCAGCATTGCAGGCCTCCGTCCAGCGAAGGGTATATTCATCATTGCAGGCCTCCGTCCAGCGAAGGGTATATTCATCATTGCAGGCCTCCGTCCAGCGAAGGGTATATTCATCATAGCAGGCCTCCGTCCAACGAAGGGTATATTCAGCATTGCATGCCTCCGTCCAGCGAAGGGTATATTCAGCATTGCAGGCCTCCGTCCAACGAAGGGTATATTCAGCATTGCATGCCTCCGTCCAGCGAAGGGTATATTCAGCATTGCAGGTCTCTGTCCAGCGAAGGGTATATTCATCATTTTAGGCCTCCGTTCAGCGAAGGGTATATTGAGCAATGCAGGCCTCCGTCCAGCGAAGGGTGTATTGAGCATTGCAGGCCTCTGTCCAGCGAAGGGTGTATTGAGCATTGCAGGCCTCCGTCCAGCGAAGGGTATATTGAGCATTGCAGGGCCCCGTCCAGCGAAGGGTGTATTGAGCATTGCAGGCCTCCGTCCAGCGAAGGGTATAATAAGCATTGCAGGCCTCCGTCCAGCGAAGGGTGTATTGAGCATTGCAGGCCTCCGTCCAGCGAAGGGTGTATTGAGCATTGCAGGCCTCCGTCCAGCGAAGGGTATATTGAGAATTGCAGGGCCCCGTCCAGCGAAGGGTGTATTGAGCATTGCAGGCCTCCGTCCAGCGAAGGGTATAATAAGCATTGCAGGCCTCCGTCCAGCGAAGGGTATATTGAGCATTGCAGCCCTCCGTTCAGCGAAGAGTATATTCATCATTGCAGGCCTCCGTCCAGCGAAGGGTATATTCAGCATTACAGGCCTCCGTCCAGCGAAGGGTATATTCATCATTGCAGGCCTCCGTCCAGCGAAGGGTATATTCATCATTGAAGGCCTCCGTCCAGCGAAGGGTATATTCATCATTGCAGGCCTCCGTCCAGCGAAGGGTATATTCAGCATTGCAGGCCTCCGTCCAGCGAAGGGTATATTCAGCATTGCAGGCCTCCGTCCAGCGAAGGGTATATTTAGCATTGCAGGCCTCTGTCCAGCGAAGGTTATATTCATCATTTTAGGCCTCCGTCCAGCGAAGGGTATATTGAGCATTGCAGGCCTCCGTCCAGCGAAGGGTGTATTGAGCATTACAGGCCTCCGTCTAGCGAAGGGTGTATTGAGCATTGCAGGCCTCTGTCCAGCGAAGGGTGTATTAAGCATTGCAGGCCTCCGTCCAGCGAAAGGTGTATTGAGCATTGCAGGCCTCCGTCCAGCGAAGGGTATATTGAGCATTGCAGGGCCCCGGCCAGCGAAGGGTGTATTGAGCATTGCAGGCCTCCGTCCAGCGAAGGGTATAATGAGCATTGCAGGCCTCCGTCCAGCGAAGGGTATATTGAGCATTGCAGGCCTCCGTTCAGCGAAGAGTATATTCATCATTGCAGGCCTCCGTCCAGCGAAGGGTGTATTGAGCATTGCAGGCCTCCGTCCAGCGAAGGGTGTATTGAGCATTGCAGGCATCCGTCCAGCGAAGGGTGTATTGAGCATTGCAGGCCTCCGTCCAGCGACTGGTGTATTGAGCATTGCAAGCCTCTGTCCAGCGAAGGGTGTATTGAGCATTGCAGGCCTCCGTCCAGCGAAGGGTGTATTGTGCATTGCAGGCCTCTGTCCAGCGAAGGGTGTATTGAGCATTGCAGGCCTCCGTCCAGCGAAGGGTGTATTGAGCGTTGCAGGCCTCCGTCCAGCGAAGGGTGTATTGAGCATTGCAGGCCTCCGTCCAGCGAAGGGTGTATTGAGCATAACAGGCCTCCGTCCAGCGAAGGGTCTATTGAGCATTGCAAGCCTCTGTCCAGCGAAGGGTGTATTGAGCATTGCAGGCCTCCGTCCAGCGAAGGGTGTATTGTGCATTGCAGGCCTCTGTCCAGCGAAGGGTGTATTGAGCATTGCAGGCCTCCGTCCAGCGAAGAGTATATTCATCATTGCAGGCCTCCGTCCAGCGAAGGGTGTATTGAGCATTGCAGGCCTCCGTCCAGCGAAGGGTGTATTGAGCATTGCAGGGCCCCGGCCAGCGAAGGGTGTATTGAGCATTGCAGGCCTCCGTCCAGCGAAGGGTATAATGAGCATTGCAGGCCTCCGTCCAGCGAAGGGTATATTGAGCATTGCAGGCCTCCGTTCAGCGAAGAGTATATTCATCATTGCAGGCCTCCGTCCAGCGAAGGGTGTATTGAGCATTGCAGGCCTCCGTCCAGCGAAGGGTGTATTGAGCATTGCAGGCATCTGTCCAGCGAAGGGTGTATTGAGCATTGCAGGCCTCCGTCCAGCGAAGGGTGTATTGAGCATTGCAGGCCTCCGTCCAGCGACTGGTGTATTGAGCATTGCAAGCCTCTGTCCAGCGAAGGGTGTATTGAGCATTGCAGGCCTCCGTCCAGCGAAGGGTGTATTGTGCATTGCAGGCCTCTGTCCAGCGAAGGGTGTATTGAGCATTGCAGGCCTCCGTCCAGCGAAGGGTGTATTGAGCGTTGCAGGCCTCCGTCCAGCGAAGGGTGTATTGAGCATTGCAGGCCTCCGTCCAGCGAAGGGTGTATTGAGCATAACAGGCCTCCGTCCAGCGAAGGGTCTATTGAGCATTACAGGCCTCCGTCCAGCGAAGGGATATTGAGCATTGCAAGCCTCTTTCCAGCGAAGGGTGTATTGAGCATTGCAGGCCTCTGTCCAGCGAAGGGTGTATTGAGCATAACAGGTCTCCGTCCAGCGAAGGGTATAATGAGCATTGCAGGCCTCCGTCCAGCAAAGAGTATATTCATCATTGCAGGCCTCCGTCCAGCGAAGGGTATATTCAGCATTGCAGGCCTCCGTCCAGCGAAGGGTATATTCATCATTGCAGGCCTCCGTCCAGGGAAGGGTATATTCATCATTGCAGGCCTCCGTCCAGCGAAGGGTATATTCATCATAGCAGGCCTCCGTCCAGCGAAGGGTATATTCAGCATTGCAGGCCTCCGTCCAGCGAAGGGTATATTCAGCATTGCAGGCCTCTGTCCAGCGAAGGGTATATTCATTATTTTAGGCCTCCGTCCAGCGAAGAGTATATTGAGCATTGCAGGCCTCCGTCCAGCGAAGGGTGTATTGAGCAATGCAGGCCTCCGTCCAGCGAAGGGTGTATTGAGCATTGCAGGCCTCTGTCCAGCGAAGGGTTTATTGAGCATTGCAGGCCTCTGTCCAGCGAAGGGTGTATTGAGCATTGCAGGCCTCCGTCCAGCGAAGGGTATAATGAGCATTGCAGGCCTCCGTCCAGCAAAGAGTATATTCATCATTGCAGGCCTCCATCCAGCGAAGGGTATAATGAGCATTGCAGGCCTCCGTCCAGCGAAGGGTATATTGTGCATTGCAGGCCTCCGTTCAGCGAAGAGTATATTCATCATTGCAGGCCTCCGTCCAGCGAAGGGTATATTCAGCATTGCAGGCCTCCGTCCAGCGAAGGGTATATTCATCATTGCAGGCCTCCGTCCAGCGAAGGGTATATTAATCATTGAAGGCCTCCGTCCAGCGAAGGGTATATTGAGCATTGCAGGCCTCCGTCCAGCGAAGAGTATATTCATCATTGCAGGCCTCCGTCCAGCGAAGGGTATATTCAGCATTGCAGGCCTCCGTCCAGCGAAGGGTATATTCATCATTGCAGGCCTCCGTCCAGCGAAGGGTATATTCATCATTGCAGGCCTCCGTCCAGCGAAGGGTATATTCATCATAGCAGGCCTCCGTCCAACGAAGGGTATATTCAGCATTGCATGCCTCCGTCCAGCGAAGAGTATATTCAGCATTGCAGGCCTCCGTCCAACGAAGGGTATATTCAGCATTGCATGCCTCCGTCCAGCGAAGGGTATATTCAGCATTGCAGGTCTCTGTCCAGCGAAGGGTATATTCATCATTTTAGGCCTCCGTTCAGCGAAGGGTATATTGAGCAATGCAGGCCTCCGTCCAGCGAAGGGTGTATTGAGCATTGCAGGCCTCTGTCCAGCGAAGGGTGTATTGAGCATTGCAGGCCTCCGTCCAGCGAAGGGTATATTGAGCATTGCAGGGCCCCGTCCAGCGAAGGGTGTATTGAGCATTGCAGGCCTCCGTCCAGCGAAGGGTATAATAAGCATTGCAGGCCTCCGTCCAGCGAAGGGTGTATTGAGCATTGCAGGCCTCCGTCCAGCGAAGGGTGTATTGAGCATTGCAGGCCTCCGTCCAGCGAAGGGTATATTGAGAATTGCAGGGCCCCGTCCAGCGAAGGGTGTATTGAGCATTGCAGGCCTCCGTCCAGCGAAGGGTATAATAAGCATTGCAGGCCTCCGTCCAGCGAAGGGTATATTGAGCATTGCAGCCCTCCGTTCAGCGAAGAGTATATTCATCATTGCAGGCCTCCGTCCAGCGAAGGGTATATTCAGCATTACAGGCCTCCGTCCAGCGAAGGGTATATTCATCATTGCAGGCCTCCGTCCAGCGAAGGGTATATTCATCATTGAAGGCCTCCGTCCAGCGAAGGGTATATTCATCATTGCAGGCCTCCGTCCAGCGAAGGGTATATTCAGCATTGCAGGCCTCCGTCCAGCGAAGGGTATATTCAGCATTGCAGGCCTCCGTCCAGCGAAGGGTATATTCAGCATTGCAGGCCTATGTCCAGCGAAGGTTATATTCATCATTTTAGGCCTCCGTCCAGCGAAGGGTATATTGAGCATTGCAGGCCTCCGTCCAGCGAAGGGTGTATTGAGCATTACAGGCCTCCGTCTAGCGAAGGGTGTATTGAGCATTGCAGGCCTCTGTCCAGCGAAGGGTGTATTAAGCATTGCAGGCCTCCGTCCAGCGAAAGGTGTATTGAGCATTGCAGGCCTCCGTCCAGCGAAGAGTATATTGAGCATTGCAGGGCCCCGGCCAGCGAAGGGTGTATTGAGCATTGCAGGCCTCCGTCCAGCGAAGGGTATAATGAGCATTGCAGGCCTCCGTCCAGCGAAGGGTATATTGAGCATTGCAGGCCTCCGTTCAGCGAAGAGTATATTCATCATTGCAGGCCTCCGTCCAGCGAAGGGTGTATTGAGCATTGCAGGCCTCCGTCCAGCGAAGGGTGTATTGAGCATTGCAGGCATCCGTCCAGCGAAGGGTGTATTGAGCATTGCAGGCCTTCGTCCAGCGACTGGTGTATTGAGCATTGCAAGCCTCTGTCCAGCGAAGGGTGTATTGAGCATTGCAGGCCTCCGTCCAGCGAAGGGTGTATTGTGCATTGCAGGCCTCTGTCCAGCGAAGGGTGTATTGAGCATTGCAGGCCTCCGTCCAGCGAAGGGTGTATTGAGCGTTGCAGGCCTCCGTCCAGCGAAGGGTGTATTGAGCATTGCAGGCCTCCGTCCAGCGAAGGGTGTATTGAGCATAACAGGCCTCCGTCCAGCGAAGGGTCTATTGAGCATTGCAAGCCTCTGTCCAGCGAAGGGTGTATTGAGCATTGCAGGCCTCCGTCCAGCGAAGGGTGTATTGTGCATTGCAGGCCTCTGTCCAGCGAAGGGTGTATTGAGCATTGCAGGCCTCCGTCCAGCGAAGAGTATATTCATCATTGCAGGCCTCCGTCCAGCGAAGGGTGTATTGAGCATTGCAGGCCTCCGTCCAGCGAAGGGTGTATTGAGCATTGCAGGGCCCCGGCCAGCGAAGGGTGTATTGAGCATTGCAGGCCTCCGTCCAGCGAAGGGTATAATGAGCATTGCAGGCCTCCGTCCAGCGAAGGGTATATTGAGCATTGCAGGCCTCCGTTCAGCGAAGAGTATATTCATCATTGCAGGCCTCCGTCCAGCGAAGGGTGTATTGAGCATTGCAGGCCTCCGTCCAGCGAAGGGTGTATTGAGCATTGCAGGCATCTGTCCAGCGAAGGGTGTATTGAGCATTGCAGGCCTCCGTCCAGCGAAGGGTGTATTGAGCATTGCAGGCCTCCGTCCAGCGACTGGTGTATTGAGCATTGCAAGCCTCTGTCCAGCGAAGGGTGTATTGAGCATTGCAGGCCTCCGTCCAGCGAAGGGTGTATTGTGCATTGCAGGCCTCTGTCCAGCGAAGGGTGTATTGAGCATTGCAGGCCTCCGTCCAGCGAAGGGTGTATTGAGCGTTGCAGGCCTCCGTCCAGCGAAGGGTGTATTGAGCATTGCAGGCCTCCGTCCAGCGAAGGGTGTATTGAGCATAACAGGCCTCCGTCCAGCGAAGGGTCTATTGAGCATTACAGGCCTCCGTCCAGCGAAGGGATATTGAGCATTGCAAGCCTCTTTCCAGCGAAGGGTGTATTGAGCATTGCAGGCCTCTGTCCAGCGAAGGGTGTATTGAGCATAACAGGTCTCCGTCCAGCGAAGGGTATAATGAGCATTGCAGGCCTCCGTCCAGCAAAGAGTATATTCATCATTGCAGGCCTCCGTCCAGCGAAGGGTATATTCAGCATTGCAGGCCTCCGTCCAGCGAAGGGTATATTCATCATTGCAGGCCTCCGTCCAGGGAAGGGTATATTCATCATTGCAGGCCTCCGTCCAGCGAAGGGTATATTCATCATAGCAGGCCTCCGTCCAGCGAAGGGTATATTCAGCATTGCAGGCCTCCGTCCAGCGAAGGGTATATTCAGCATTGCAGGCCTCTGTCCAGCGAAGGGTATATTCATTATTTTAGGCCTCCGTCCAGCGAAGAGTATATTGAGCATTGCAGGCCTCCGTCCAGCGAAGGGTGTATTGAGCAATGCAGGCCTCCGTCCAGCGAAGGGTGTATTGAGCATTGCAGGCCTCTGTCCAGCGAAGGGTTTATTGAGCATTGCAGGCCTCTGTCCAGCGAAGGGTGTATTGAGCATAACAGGCCTCCGTCCAGCGAAGGGTGTATTGAGCATTGCAGGCCTCTGTCCAGCGAAGGGTGTATTGAGCATAACAGGTCTCCGTCCAGCGAAGGGAATAATGAGCATTGCAGGCCTCCGTCTAGCGAAGGGTATATTGAGCATTGCAGGCCTCCGTCCAGCGAAGGGTATATTGAGCATTGCAGGCCTCCGTCCTGCGAAGGGTATAATGAGCATTGCAGGCCTCCGTCCAGCGAAGGGTGTATTGAGCATTACAGGCCACCGTCTAGCGAAGGGTGTATTGAGCATTGCAGGCCTGTGTCCAGCGAAGGGTGTATTAAGCATTGCAGGCCTCCGTCCAGCGAAGGGTGTATTGAGCATTGCAGGCCTCTGTCCAGCGAAGGGTGTATTGAGCATTGCAGGCCTCCGTCCAGCGAAGGGTGTATTGTGCATTGCAGGCCTCTGTCCAGCGAAGGGTGTATTGAGTGTTGCAGGCCTCTGTCCAGCGAAGGGTGTATTGAGCATTGCAAGCCTCTGTCCAGCGAAGGGTGTATTGAGCATTGCAGGCCTCTGTCCAGCGAAGGGTGTATTGAGCATAACAGGCCTCCGTCCAGCGAAGGGTGTATTGAGCATTGCAGGCCTCTGTCCAGCGAAGGGTGTATTGAGCATTGCAGGACTCTGTCCAGCGAAGGGTGTATTGAGCATAACAGGCCTCTGTCCAGCGAAGGGTGTATTGATTGTTGCAGGCCTCTGTCCAGCGAAGGGTGTATTGAGCATAACAGGCCTCTGTCCAGCGAAGGGTGTATTGAGCATTGCAGGCCTCTGTCCAGCGAAGGGTGTATTGAGCATTGCAGGCCTCTGTCCAGCGAAGGGTGTATTGAGCATAACAGGCCTCTGTCCAGCGAACGGTGTATTGAGCGTTGCAGGCCTCTTTCCAGCGAAGGGTATATTCTAATATTTTCACTGAATAGTTTTGAGCTGATCGATAAAGAGCTTATGGATATACAATTTATGGATATATATGGCTGTTGTAAGATAACAGAGGTTGATTAATAGTAGATTAGTAGCCAAGGGCTGTAAGGCATCAATTGCAGCCCGAGATATTTAGGCGCACGAGCGCAGCGAGGGCGCTTATAGTTCGAGGGTGCCATTGATGCTTACACCCGAGCTAACTACTCTGCTTTACATCTCGATTGTGAGGTAAGTAGAAAAAAACCGGCATTACAAGAATAAAACATTTTATTCAAGACTTTACTCGTTTTTCTTTTCGCCACTTCATGAACTCGTCGTAAGTTTTCAAATATCTCTCTTTAGAACTTTTAGGAAAAATATTGTTAATTGCTGCTTCAGCTTCCATTTTCATTGAATCGGGAGTGCAGCTTATATCTTCATCACTTGCAGAACTCATGTTTTTTTCCTAATTAGCACGTAATTATAAAAAAATCCCAAAAACAAACAATATTTAAAGCAAAAGTTTTCTATTCCCGTCTTTTTTCATCTTTTTTTAAATTATTTTTTTCAAAAAAGAATTTGAGCTTCGCCGTTCGATATTTATAATTGATGACTATTATACTCATACGAAGACTAGGCTGATCTCTTTTGTCATTGGGCTGAATGCATGATGTCTAGTGCCAGTATGATGGTTAGAAAACAAACGAGATGTACGCCTACTTTTTTAAAGAGTGAAGTTTTTTTTTAAATTACTTACCGTTCTAGGGCTTTTCTAGCTACATTATTACCCTAGAGCGCTAATTGGTCACCTACAAGCCCCATTTGGGGGTAATAAGGACCTACTTACCGAATATGAGAGATGTAAAAGTAATAAGTAGTATTAGTACTTCAATATTTTCAATGCTTGAATACAGTTTTTTTTTCAAATGAGTAAGTAAGTAGAAGGTTATTTTTCTAGAACAGTTATAATGTACTTTATTTAATGTGTGTTTATTTACTTATCCAAAGTTCATTCGTAAAATAGCCTACTGTGTGTAGGTATCAGGACTTTGAGTAATATACCAAACAGCCTTCTAGAAAGCCTTTCCGATAATTTGTTATGCCTAGGGAAAACCCTCATAAATAATTTAGCGATCGCTGAGTGAAATATCTTCGGAATGAGTAATAAAAACCTATCCATTTCGCTCTTTCCATTTCTGCATGTAGGTTAGAACTATTGATTAACCTATATTGGGTTTGTTTATCTGATTTTGGGTAACTAATAGTCTAGGTACTGCATATTGAAGAAGGTCGGCTTAACGAAATACTAGTTATTATTAATAGAAGGAATAATAATACTAATACAAGTAAAAAACGTAATGGCATCTGTCTATATACAAAATATATAAAATGAAAAAATCAGTTGAGACCGGTTGTTGACCGTTGCAAACGTTCTCCAGCTCAACTGATCCAAAGGTTAGGCAAATAGGAAGGTCCAAGTTTGACAAAGAGGTCAGCCGACGAATCCAACTCGGATGGGCAGCGTTAGGGAAACTACACCACATCACAGATTCTGGCTTGTATTAGGTCATAATCAAAAGGCTCCTTTGATCCACATGTACAACTCAAGGTTCCAGAAGCCCAGATCTATAATGTTCTATTGCACGGAAGGAACACCCTGAATTATTTTAAAACACCCTTATTCTTGGTCACAATCAAAGCTACTCCAATGTTTACAAGACCAAGAAAGAAAGCATTCAGACGAAATCATATAATATGTGGCTGAACCAGCCTTTTTAATTCTACCATGGTTTATCCTCTACGTAAGCTCAAACACGGTAATTCCACCTTCCTAATTCATTCTAACCACCAACAAGCAGGCAACTATATAGGCAACCTACCTACACGCAAGGTAGTAATGATAGTCCGGCACTCGTTTGTCATGCTAACTAACCTCCAGGTAATTGCAACCATCTGTCTGATTGGCGTTTCATCCGCTTAGTTGTTAACCGATTTACTTAATAACTAGCAACATGATACGCTTAATTTTAGAAGTCGTTTTTAACACCCGTTCCTTTAAAATGGAGGTTTAATATGGACTTTTACGGCAGATTTATGGTAATTCGGTTTTGCATTTTAATTTGATCGTATTTTTCATTGATGCTTGATGAATTTTATAGATAATCCTTTGTAAGGATATCCAATATGTCATCTTTATTGTGTCCTTAATAGCTTAGATATTTTTACGTACCTGTTAGGTCCATGCTATGGGTATAGTTATGTTGTATGGACGGACATACAAAATGTAGTAGGTACTCTAGTACCTTCATAAAAGGGGCGGGAGTAGGAGGAAAAATATTATCTTGGTTCCAGGATGTTTTTTGTTGGATGGCTCTGATATAGTTCAAAAAGTCCAAACAAGAGATAATATAATAAATAATGTTGCCTGGTTATATTTAATTTACATTTTTGTGTATTTTATTTTAATTTTCAATTCAATTTAATAATTTTTTATTTCAGTCAACAGTGAAAAATGTACATTGTACAAAGGCCCATAGTAATATACACCTTACAACTAACATAGGTACATATAAAGATAAAGATATACTTAAAACTATCACTTAACGTCAATAGAGGGATTTGGTTTCGATAACGCTTCCCTATAACGTCGGTAAACAATGCCAGCTGGTCAGAACTCCGGATCAAGGAGCACATCCTTGTACTTCGCCTGAATCTGGAGGGCATATGACTTGAAGTCAGTGGCCCTGTTGGTCTGCAGGCGCTGAAGAGACAGTCGAATCGCCGTCCCCTGAATCCGGCCCTGGCACCTCTCTGTCACGAACCGGAGTACATCATCTCCTGATGTTCTCTGTCTGTGATTTTAATCTTCGACCAAAGTAAATTTTAATCACAATTAATTTAAAACGTCTTCAAAAATAGTCGAATAGGTAGACAACAAAAAGGCTCCCTAACTCAAACCATAATTAAAATCAGGTACCTAAGGGATATATGTAGCTAGTTCTTACTTACTACCAAAAACATCAAAACGGTGGGTACCGAAAATGGCTCTTTAAATTTCTTCCAGAAACCGTGATGTGATTGTTAATCTATATATATAAAAGAGAAGTCCACTCACTCACTGACCACTCATCACGAAAGCTCGGAAACTACTGGGTCGAGAGGTCTGAAATTTGGCACAAGCATTTATTAAGGGGTGTAGGCTCGCACTAAGAAACAATTTTTGAAAATTCGCACCCTAAGGGGTTGAAAAAGGGAATTAAAGTTTGTATGAAAGTCTACGCGTCGACGAAGTCGCGAGCGGGTCAGCTAGTTTTATCTATAGTAGGTATCGTTAATCCATCACAAAGCAAACACAAATCCCTAAGTCTACCACTAGCATTGAAATTGGCCCATTGTTGGATCGATCCGAAGCTCGTTTACCAACAAAAGGGATGGGGCCGAGGGCCATTTGAGAACCTTAACGAGACCCATTGAAAACTAACAATAGCAAGAATCTCGATGAAATCTCAACTTTCGCGTAATAAGTGCGTAAGTGCCTGAAATACGAAACGTGCGATATATATAAAGACGCTAGAACGAATGTGCTAGCAATAGCATATTATAAACACTATTAGCCATAGATATGAAATTACCGTGGCTTGGTATCATTTTAGAAAAATTACGACTATACACCACTTTACTATTCTCCTGCTGACTTTAAATGGTCAACGAAACGTCAGAAGGAGAATAGAAAAGTACATGGTGAATAGTCGTATTTTTTCTAAAACGATTAGTCATTTTGTGCACAAAATCAAGCCATGGGCTGCCTGAAAGGAGCTTTCGCAGAAATAAACCTATGCCTTAACTTCTCTTACCTACATCTTTAAATTAATACATATGCACATCAAAAGTATAGGTATATTGTTTATGATATATACATTGTATATTCTCCAACCTCCTCCTCAGAGGACGACCTCTGTGGCGCGGCGATCGAAGGTTCGCCTGCGACGCAGGAGGTTGCAGGTTCGATTCCCGCATCGGAACAAATATTTGTGAGATCTGCAGATATTTGTTGAGGGTGTTCTGGGTATTTTCTATGCATAATAAAAAATATCTATCTATGTGATGTATCATAATAAGTATATCAGTTATCTAGTACCCACAACACAAGCTCTGCTTAGCTTGGGGCTAGATAATGTTGTGTGAACTGAGTCCAGCATTATTTATTTTATTTTATTTTATTCTTATGTAATTCTAATAAAATATGATAAAATAAAACTTGTAGTTCTGCGAGTACACAGACTAGCGAATAGCAAACCTTATTTTTTTGTGAATTATCTCGTTTTCCAGAGGTAACCAACTAAACAACTAACAAACAACTAAACCAGACCAAGCTAAATCGATTTTTCGCTGCCAAAAACCCCCATATTATGGCAAATTTCATCGAAATCGTTAGATCGTCCGTTTTGAGATCTTCAAAAATATACAAATATTGCTCGTATAATAAATAGTATTGGATTCAACCGTTCCATTTCATACTAACAATTGCTTATTCAATGTTGATGTTACCTAACTAAGGTTAATTCTGTTTCGGGGCAGATTAATTTTATTGCTTGGATATTATCGCACATTCCATTTGATGTTATTTCACGTTTTGATAAGGTTGTATTGAGTAGATTTTATGTTAAAACATTAGGTAGCTTTAGCCTAGGTTTTGAAAACACTCATCATTATCAGCCTATAGAAGTCCACTGCTGGACATAAGACTCTCCCATAGAATGCCACGACGAACGTTCTTGGACTGCTTTCATCTGCCGACTTCCTTGACCTCTATAATGTATTTGGTCCATCAAGAAGGAGGCATTCCTTTACTACGTCGTCTGGTTTGTGGTCGCCACTCGAGAACCTTTATTCTCCAAGGGATACCAGTTCTGCAAGCTATATGGCCTGCCTATTGCCATTTCAACTTGCTAATTCTGAGAGATGTCAATAGTTAACGACCACGTCTCAGTGTCAGTGTCACACAATGATTATAGACCTTGCATTTTTGAAAGCATGAACCACTAGAAATACTTACGTACTTAACGTACATACACTTTGCAGCTACGAATAACAACATTGGAAGGCCATTCTTGTATTATTATATTTTACTCTCCTTCGGAAGATTGTTTGGAAGAAATCGCGTCTAATTGATTCTGCCACCCACTGCACTTTATGTTGTATTCTATAAGGAGCAAAAGTATATAGCTTATTCCCAGTTATGTTAGTTATGCATGTTAGTTAGCTGTGTTATGTGATGAGTGAAGACTGAAACATTGAGCTGGCGTTGTAAAGTTTGACTATAAAAGGGGCAAATAATTGGACTTTTAGATTCCATTTAAGAGTCATAAGTTGTCCTGACTCCACAATATCAACAAGGGAGTTCATAAGGCAACTCCCATAGGATCGCGGTAAAAGGAATTTGAATATTGTGAAAACCCACATGCTCCTCGAATGGCAGTCTAGACAGGCTCTAGACTCTAGACTTCAATTTGGCGGGAGCGAGGCATCAATATTGTTACTGACAAACGGTAATAATGTTAGAAACCACTATCTATCATACGGTAGGTAGTCTATTAAAAGCTACGGTAGAGAGGTTGGGTTACCTTTACGTTCTGTGAGAGATATTGGTCTGAAAAGGCTGACATTCACTAGGGTTCAAAGTCGTGAGACATGTCGTGAGCATAGTCGCGATACATCTACAGCTCGTTCACCGTAAGATGGCACCTGTAAATACTCCATGGTAGGTCCCAACTTACGGTGAACGGTCCGGCTTGATCACCGTAAGATGGCACCTGTAAATACTCCATGGTAGGTGCCAACTTACGGTGAACGGTCCAGCATATTCACCGTAAGATGGCACCTGTAAATACTCCATAGCAGGTGCCAACTTACAGTGAAACATTTCACTCGTCCACACACCAAGTTCTGGTCGAAGTATCGCCAGAGAGGGCAGTCTTGGGTATCACAGATCACAGAGCGACACGCGTTCTCTCTCGTAAAATGCGGTGGGGCGACTGTCGAGAGACAAGCTCGACACGCACCCTTGAAACGGCTGTCGAGCGACTGTCGAGATACAAGTATGGCGTCATGTCATCGCTCCATAGAATGAAATAGATAGCCGTCCAGTTAAAAGGCAGGAAAGGGCTAGCCGTCTAATTAAACGGCTGGAGAGGGCTAGCCGTCCAATTAAACGGCTAATTCAACCATTTGGCTGCGATATACCATAGGTGCTTCATTAGATTTTACGTATTACAAGTTATGACTTAGGTACCTATTCGTTTCGTTTCGTTTCGTATGAGGTATGTATTAATGGTTATATGTACGTACCTACCTACTTTAGTTGTTTATTTAATTGGAACTTACTATGTTACTTGTTTTTTGTTTGTTTGAATTAATTACGAGACATACCAATTTATTAAATTATTATGTATTATTATTTTTTGACCTGCAGGGGAAACCAGGGCAGGATGAGCCCCCGGGGCGGGACGGGAAAGGGGTATGGTTGCGAGGGGGAGGGCGTGATCGACGCGCAACGCATGTTGCCACCGTCAGTTGGCCGCAGGTGACTAACGTATCTCCACGTCGTCGTGTTTCTCCAGCAACATCGCAAATATATTTCGTGGGTAGACACAAAATTCATAGACATTTTCAATTTTCCTTGAGATTGTATTCGAGGTAAGTGTTTTTGTTTTAGTGGTAATTCACTGTTTCTAATACTAACCGCTACATAAAATAGTCATAATTATGTGGTAGAAGGATGTTTTCTGGTAAACTTAAAAAACAATGAGTGGTCTACGTTTAAGTAAAAGCTATAATTTTTCGAAGTGAAGTTTGGTTTAATCCTCCAATTGCTCAAATAATTATGTTTAAAATAATTGAAAAAATTAATAAATTTCTATTAAAATAATATGACTTTCAAATTTTGGACTATAATTTGGGTATCTTCAAGTCAAGAGTGAATAGGTGCCTTCTAGACCTTTGTGCTTCATCTTCGGCCACATCGTCACTTACCGACAGGTGAGATCGTGGTCAAACAAAGGTCTATCAATGTTAAAAAAAAAAAAAAAAAACTTGAGCATGGGGCAGAATGGGCGGGGTGGAATGAGCCCCTACGGGGCAGAATGGGCAGGGTGGAATGAGCCCATACCGGATTAACCTAACGGGGCAGGATGGGATGCTTTAACTTTTTTGATACTTGTTTTTTGTGTTGATTTATAAATTATTTTGCATGATTGTGATAAAAACATATTAAAAAAACACTAAAAAAAGGTTTTAGACATTTATATTAATAAATAAATAGAAGACGAATAAATAACAGGGTTTTAAAGTAACAGCTGTTAATTGACATCTATAGAGAAGGATTTTGCTCTTGCCAAGATATTGTTGATTGAGATTAATTATTTTATGATAGCTAAGAAAATGATGACGATGATTACAGTTCATTAAAAAGGTATATTTCGAGCAAAGCTCATTTTAAAATTATTGATTGTGATGGCCCATTCTGCCCCGCATTCCGGGGAAGGATGGGAAATTTCCATTATTTTTTTTAACTTATTTTTGACCTGATTTTTATCATGTGACATTAATGATTGTGCAATTATTATGTTTTGAAAATACCAATTAAAAGACTGTTGTACTTTGTTTCTGTTTTTTTTCTTCAGAGATTCTGTAATCTGATGTCAAACATTAGGTAGCTCATTCTGCCCTGGTTTCCCCTTACTATAATCAGTTATTAATAAAAAAACTATGAACTATATATATACTACTGCCGTTGGGCGTTACTGGTCTGAGTAGCAGTGGTGGTGGTGCAGCGTACGAGACAAGACCCGGGTTTCTTAACCAGGGCATGAGTCCCAGTGGTCCACGGCCACTCGACAAGATAAGTTATTTTCATAATAATAAGATCAGTGTGTATTGTGTGCTAAGCAAATAGAGTCAGGGTTTTAGGTTATAAAATTGGGAATTATAATAAAAAATCGTAACCGATTAAACGTCACAGTCGACATGTGTTAAGCTGGGAACAAATTATCGGATGCGTCCGTCAGCCGCGGCTGAGGGACGCGGCTTAGCGGTGTGCACGGTAGTCGGGACGGCGTCTTCGGATGCCTCGCTTCAGTAATTCCAAGGTCATTCCTTCATACTCGAAACATCCGCGGCTGCGTCCCGTGCCCCGTTCACACCGTCCGCGGACACACAAACATAGAGTAGTTAGTAGTAGTAGAGCTTTTTTGTGAAAGAGTTCGTCCGGGGAAGTACTACCACCATACCCGCAAAGCAGTAGTGCTTGCATTGCTGTGTTCCGGTTTGAAGGGTAAGGGTGCCGGTGATATTACAGGCACATGAGACTTTCATCTTTATGTCTCAGGGTGGCGGGCGCAGTTTAATGCCACATAGGGTGCGTCCTAGGTGGACGTGACCTATGTGGTAATGCACTGTTCATAGGCAGAGGTTACCGCTTAACATCAGGTGGGCCTCTTGCTTGTTCCGTCATCCAAGTAGTATAAAAAAAAAAAACCAGCCGGCTAGATTCTGTTCGGACGTCTGAACGCTCAAGGTCACGTCCGCGTCTTACGATCGATAATTTGCAGGATGTTTCTTTTCTTTCTAAATTTTCTCAGTCGCGGCTGACGGACGCGTCCGATAATTTGTTCCCAGCTTTATCATAGACAACCGAATCCATTAGCTGCAACCTTCTCATTGACTAAGTTACACCAATCATTGATGGTTTCACATTTCTATGTAACCAATAAAAAGTGTTTCTCAAATTGCGTTGTTTTCTTTTCCTAAAATTCTCCCAGAAGGGCACGTCATATTTTTCAAATTTCAAAAATGGTCTGTGACTATAAAACTGTTAATCAGCGAAAAATTTTAGTAATTGCAACCTTTAAATAATAACATTCAAATAGTATCCGGTTCGCTTGCTATGAAATTACTCAATTAAGCACAATTTTAGGAAAAATGTCTCTTACATTTCTTTGAAAATTTCTGGGTATTTCCATGATCGCAGTGACGAGTCGTTCCAATTTGATTTATATTTTCGTAACAGCTTTCGGTTTATTCATATTCGTAAGATACTCTTTCAATAGATATTCGAGATATGCTTCGAAGAATTTGTTGAAATCATTGAGAGGAAATGGGTCGCAGGGGTATTGGAAATTATTCTCTAGTTTAGCAATAAATATTTTTATTTTTGACAAAATACTGCAAAACCGTAAACCGGACGACGAATGTTCTTGCGGTAGCTCCAAAAAAGTCTAAAATAATCTAAACTCATTCAAATCACACCATAAAAAAAATACCTTCTTGAATGACTTATAGGTCTCTAAGCCTTCCATAAGCCTAGTAGCTGATTTTAGTAGAACATTCCAGGCGTCAAGGCGGTATCTAAGTAGGGCTCGCTCAAAGTGCAGTCAATCGTAAACTAGCTTTCAGTGGGAATCAATCAAGTAAGTTTAATAATTTTGATAATTTAATTAAGTGTAATTTTGGTTAAACCTTGTTTTATCCCGAACTCTAGCTCACAACAGTATAGCAACTTCGAATTACTACTTAAAACCGTTATTCACACGGTTTAACAAGTATTTATTTCCTAGGAACCTACGCATTACTCCGCAATATGGAACAATAAAGTTTTATTCGGGCGAAACCTTCTGACCCAACTCTCATGAATATTTAAAGTAAAATGGCTAAACCCCATCCCGGTCTTTACTGGGCTATTCAAATCTATTTGTTTTTAGACGGCTATGACGCTTCTACAATGCGGATTTAAAATAACAATAAATAGAAAAGCTTGAATATCTCAGTTATTACCAGTAATCTTCTCCTTCTTCGTCGTTACACTCTTAGCAGAGTGGTCATGGTCGTCACTTCAGGGTCTGTGGCTCGCTTCTCAATCCTTCGCCACTCATCTCGCACCGCAGCTTTCCTTGTGCATTCATGCAGTGGACCGTCCAAAGCTGCCTTGATTCCCAGCAAGCAGCAGCAGTTGATATATTACAGTAATATACCAACTTAAAAGACGCTAAAGAGTCAAACTACCTACCTGCAAAATCTGCGCAGTTTATGGCGAGGTGATAAAAATATTTTGATAATCCTCATCGTATTTCCAAGAGCATACAGGAGTCTTAAACACGAATACAATAAAATTAATATAACTAAAGCATATAACACCCATAACACCCAACAGACATGACCTCTGTGGCGCGACGGGCGAAGGTTTGCCTGCTACGTAGGAGGTTGCGGGTTCGATTCCCCCCTCGGAACAAATATTTGTACGATCTGCAGATATTTGTTCAGGGTGTTCTGGGTATTTTCTATGTATAACAAAAAAAAAAACTGTGTAATATATTGTATTAAGTATATCAGTTATCTAGTACCCATAACACAAGCTCTGCTTAGCTTGGGGCATAGTTAATGTTGTGTGAACTGTCCAGCGTTATTTATTTCTTTACATACACCGGTATTCTAAGTCGTACTCCCAACTTTCCTCGACTCGACTCAGCCTCATTCGAGGAAATTTAATATTTCTTTTTCAAAATCTTCATTGAAATGGAATACCAAGTTTCCTTGAGTGAGGTTGACTGGACTGGGGGAAGATTCAAGGAACGACTAAGAAGATGGGTGTGAGTCTTGATCCCACACTAGCATCCCCTGTGTCATGGGTATCAGGAACTACGAGTATCATGGTACTGAAACACCCAGATCCAGAACAAATATTTATAGATCATACAAACTTGTGCTGCAGCGGGAATCGAACCCGCAACCTCTCGCATTTTAGCTGGCTACTCACCCACTTATATCGCGGAATTATAATCACTTAAGTGAAATTTCGAGCAGAATTCTCTCCATTGCTCGCTCTGCAACTTATGTGGCCAATAGGTAACGGCCATGCCCATTTTCATGTAATTTTCTCCTAATACGGTTAAATTTACTATGTATCCCCGTACACCATCTTGTTTACTCAACCCGGAACTGTGCGGAAGTGTAGAAGGCAAAAACTCGTAAACAGAGAGGTCTGGCCATATATCGCGGGAAGGTGGCCGTCCCTCTGGCTGATCGATGGCCACCAACTAAACGGCATTAGTGAAACTGTTTATACTGTGTTTAACTGAGAAATAAATGAGGAGGGATTTATTTATTTCTCATAGTCTGTGAGAGAAAGCAATGGTAGAACTTCTTTTTTGTAATTTGTTGAATAATATCTTTTTCACACCAAGCTTTTATGAAATTAGTGATCAAAACCGTGAGCTGCTCAAAATAAGCCCAATCACTAGCAGCCTAACTACTATTATTCATCGAGGAGCATCGCTGTCCACCATTTTTCCGTCTCCATCATGTGATCTCACATTCATAATATTGTATTGTCAACGGAACTTGACAGGTATGCAAAATTTCAGCTCAATTGGTTGAGTGGAACTGAGCTAAATTTCAGTTGCAAGATTTGTGTTGTTTTAATGTTTTGAACAAATAAAATAAAAAATAAACGGAACGAAATTTTTGGGTTACATTTAAATTTAACTTGTAATAAAATAAAAGCATGTAATAAAATATCGATTTCATTATTAAACTTAGCCAAAACAATGAAAACGGCAATCAAAAACACAGTTTACAGTCCAAAAGACACATAGTAACTATAGAAATAAGCTCTAAATGCGGTGCCTGCTCGAATAATAAATGTATTCTGCCTATAACATGTCCAAATCAGCAACTACTTATATTGGCTTTAGGTATTTTAATTTCTCAGATAAGGTCCTGAAATAGTATGTGTAGATAAAAGCTGTAAATTATACGTCACAAAGAAGCACTATGCACATTACGAAACCTTTCACCAAACCTCCAAGTAGGCATTTAAAGACACAAGGGACTCAGACCATGCTATCTAAATAATTCACGGTTCCAAAGTATCGTCTGCTATTGATTCAGATCGTCCGGCATTCGGCGGTATCGTTTTACACGTCACGATATTTATAGGACAAAAAAATAAGTTTGGCGCAAACTTAATTTTTTAACCCCAGGCAGAAACCTTCATACAAAAAAACGCTTCGCGCCGCACGAAAAAGCAGTTTTTATAGAATATCTCGTTGAATATCTGAATATAGATAATTTCACAAAATCCCTACTGTAAACCCTCGGCGTCGTTGTATTGTTTTTTTTACCCAATAATATGATCCATTTTAATAAACAATCAAATATAGCCAAAAGTTAGAGGTCACTTTGGGTTTTTTTTTATCGAGGAAAAATTGTCCTAGTTTCACGTACAGTGATCGATCCTTCGGAATTATAATGTAGTATCCATGCATATTTATAATTTTAATATTGAACTTGATTTGGTCAGTCAAAAATCAAATCTAAGATTGGTAATTTTACGTTAATACACTTTAATAATGAATGATCCTGCTTGTTCTCCGTTTCTTTATATCCCTCTCTTTCCCGTCGCCCTATTTTCCTGTACATGTATTCCAGATAACAGTGGAGCATCAGTGGCTTGACAGTCCAGAGCCTCGAGTCTGCAAATTTGACAAATAAACTACACGGGCGTGTAGTGTACTCTACACGGATTTTAGTATAGAGAATCCGAATAGCGCCCCTAGCACCTTGAGAACCTCAAATTTCATACTAAAATCCGTGTAGTGTATACACCTCACGCCCGTGTGAGTTACTTGTTACATTTGCAGACTAGCCCCTCTGAGCGTCGAGTGCTTTGACAAGCAACTGCACAGGCGTGTGGTGGTACACTACACGGATTTTAGTATGGATAAACCGAAAAGCGCCCCTGCGCGGGCACCGTGAGAACCCCAAACCCCATTCGTGTGTTTACGGTATTGGTTTATTACACGGAAGAATAAATACAATATAATTATTTGTTTCTCTCTAACATAGTGCCTTCTAGGATAGGAGTAATAAGCAACACTCTATAAAAATTTGTGGCTATCTTAGCATGATTTCGATGTATTTTTTCTTCCTTGGTTTGTGAATGAATGAATGAATGATTTATTTCACAGAAAAAGGGTTTACAAATGTAGATCTTATTCATATTTATCCAGTTCCCCTAACTCAACCTATATTAGGTATGCGAATTTTCAAGGTTTTACATATTAAAATTTAAATTTTTGATTATTTATTCAGTTGGTATTGGTACACACACATTGATCAATTGATTAACATTATGTTATAATTAAATACATGCCAAATTAATATTAATAGTAATAATGTCAAAGTCAGTAGTGACAAATTATTTTTTGTAAAAACTTGTTTATTATTCGTGATGGTCGTCTCGTCTAACGTAAGATTCCCGTTTATCAAAATACACAGTGCAATATTAATGCACTGTCGCTTTCAGAACCAAACAGAAAATTACAATTTGCATTGTGAAATATTTATCGATGCTGTTTGGCCAATGTTGGTGGTTTTTCTCGAATTTAAAAGAGAATATATTTATATCTGTAGAATTCGTCGTTGTGACAAATAGTGACACGATTGTTAATCTTGAAAATGAGTAGGTACCTACAAAAAGTAAGAAATCTTTTTTGTAGATTAAAACAGCAGTTTATCGATAAACTATATATAAACCGCTAGGTCACGTTTGGGGCGAACTACTAGTTAAGAAAACTATATTTTTCAACAAAAAAACTTCATTTATCGCGAACTTGACATAGCAAAAATAGGTACAAAACCCAACTTTAAACCTGAGGGGTAACTTGTTGAGATAATCTATGAAGCAGATTTAGGCATTTATTTTGTTTCCCAATTTTATACACATGGGGCCAATAACAAAAAATTCATTAACACTGACCCTTAAATACCTAATTATTATTATGATAAATGATGATAATTCCGCGTCATTCTCACCCCATACTTATTCACTACGATCCATCTTGAGGCTCTGTCGACTACATAAAGTAATTAATTAATCTCCGAACTTGCTTTCTCATTCTGTCCAAATATATCGTATAGCTCCTTCCAGCTACGTCCGATGTCGAGATAGTAGAGAGATGGCATGTGATTCTCAAAGTCACATGTTAGTGTAGCGACACATCTGGTGAAAGTACGGCGCGGAAAGCTCGGTTAAATACCCTCGCAGTGTTTTAAGGTAACCTATTGGAGTTCGGCGTAGTGTCGAACCTTTCCGTCTACCGACTGTTTCCGTGAGAACGCATTCAATACCAACATTATTTTTCGCTCCGCTCGCCTGTACTTTGGTTCAGCTACCATTTTGGCTGTTCTCGCTTCTAAAACAACACGCGGACGGGGTAGTTCCCATTTCGTTCTATGGAACACGGGTAACAGCTAGTAAGAAAATAAAATTGTTCAACTAAGTGGTGATTTTTAGTAGTAGTAGGGCGTGTGTCTGTGTATGTATGAACATTTAATTTCATAAATCACATCTTATCAAAATATATATGTTCCTACATAGTCTCTTTCAGCATAGAAAATAAAATTTCGGGTTTATATGATCAGTTTCTCTAAAGATAATTTGCCATTTCATAAAATGTTGAACTTCTACTAGAGTTAGCAAGACTCATAAGTGGATATACACAAAATTATTCAAACTGATATTTCATGAAAAAAATACATGCTTATTTCTTAGGAAATAAATAGCTAACACGCAAAAGAGCAATCTCTCAGAATCGCGAGTCTCGTTATTTACTCATTAAAACTTTGAATTGAAGGCGTTCCCAATCGTAGAAAATTCAAAAAGTAAAATAAAGTTTTCAAAGACACGAACAAAACTTTACCTCAATATTTTCTTGACTTATTTTATTTACAAGTCAGGTAAATAACACAAAATTTATACTAGTAAAGTTCAGATGAAATATTGGGTAACTTAATTTATTATGGTTTCTTATTGATATGAAAGCTTCGAGGAATATCAGTGAACGAATATAGACATCCAGATCCAGAGCCTCGAGCACCGCCGTAAAATCGCATGCCTTTCGATTTTATATAGGTTACATTTCGGGGAACGCTCCCAGGAACTTCACGATCTGATCCCACCATCTCCTTTTCATCATAGGACGAGCAGACGCACGCCTCGGTACCATCCTTACCTCATTAGTATACCATCTATTCGTACTAAACGTTTCAGTTCTACCTCTATAATGCTAACTGCTCAGGAGTGAATACCCTACCGTCGTCTGTCTTTCCTGAAAGCTATAATCTGGGTCTCTTCAAGGCTGAGTGAATAGATGCCTTCTAGACCTTTGTGCTTCATCTTCGGCCACATCGTCACTTACCAAGAGGTGAGGTCTTGGTCAAACAAAGGACCATCAATGTTAATAAAAAAACGTTCACTGAGGAATATAGGATTACAGAAATATGTCATAACTTAACGTATTGTAGTATTTTATTCTTATAACATTCTTATTTCCTAGGAAGTAGTGACCGTCATATGAAGGTAGTAACATTGCGAAGCACTCGCTACTAAGACATAATGACGTTTTTTGCTTCTACGCTATATTAAGGCCGTCATAAGAAAGTCGCCGCTTGTTCATATCAAGAACTTTATTGAATTAAATAAATAAATAAATAATGCTGGACAGTTCACACAACATTATCAAGCACCAAACTAAACAGAGCTTGTGTTATGGATACTAGATAACTAATATACTTAATACAATATAATACATCGAATAAATATATTTTTATCTTCACAAATGAGACATTAAATGTAATACTAAAACTAAGACACTAAAGCAAAACTAAAATAAAATAAAAACCTACCTATCAGATCAGCAAGCCGTCACCCGATGGCAGCGTGCCAAGTATGCTGGCTGCATTGCCACGCTGAATGGCAATGCCTATTCGTTGGCCAAAATAAAAGCCAGCATTCCGGTCACGCGTGGACTCAAAAAGACGCTCCGCAAGGTCCTTGAAAGTTGTATGTGCCCCTGTTCCCCACGGGCCTAGAGTTTTCCACGCCAAACGGCTCAAATATGTACCCTCTGTCGAGTAGTGCATACTTGCGCCGTTTGAGGGACTCCGCTGTTGTTGCTGCGGAGCCAGCCCACACTGATGTACCCGGAAGATGGGACGGCGCCAGAGTATCGACACAGGTAGCGTCCCACACCAGAGGTCGTCCCATTCTCCAGGGGATCAGTGTCATACCGTCAGGTCTTTTCCCGTAGTCTCGCATCAAGCCACATGGTTCAAGGTTAGCCGTCACTGAGGCGCTTGAAAAAGCCCGACGGATGATGTCATTTAGGGAGTTATGACGGGGTACACGCCCTGCATTCCTGGCACATGAAAGGGCGTGATGACCGAAACGGTCTGCCATCTCGCTACACTGGCAGCGATGTGCCACTTGACAAGGAGCACCTACCTACACGGAGGTAAGTGGCAACGCGAAATGTATTGTTGTCAAAAAGTGTCCCTAAATTTTTTGATGGAAGTGTGTGCAACCACAGTCCCGATTCCCACTCAGAGACAGCGAGAAGTCGAGCGCGCTCCGCTGATGAGCTGGACGTTTCAATAAGGTTATTCGTCCCACTGTCTTTGAGAGGAAAGTACTTTGGGCAGGTTGGAGTCGGGGCAGGCTGCTTTCCAAGCTTCTTGAGCTTGTAGAAAACCAGCAATTTCTAAATGTGGTGTACTTTTTGAAAGTATTTTACGAATAAGATCTTGAGTGCCAAAAATTGAAGACAAAAAAGCCGGAATTGATACACTGGTAATTTTGCGGAATAATAGATAGATATTTTTTTATTATACATAGAAAATACCCAGAACACCCTGAACAAATATCTTATGAACTTATCTTATCTACAATATAAAATGAACAATTCTTTCTGTAACTCTGGCCAGAAGATCACCGAGATTGCAAGCTCTTCGACAAACTCAGCGTCAATTTGGTGATAGATATCACCAAATAAATTTTGATTTAAGCAATACAAAACATAGCACCGGATCCTCTGTGTCATGTGTATCAGGAACTAGATTAGAATAGGCTAGATTAATGTTGCTAAAATGTATCTTTACCTTCGGAATGTACGTACACCATCCTTGCATCTACATCTTAATATCTAATACCGAAAGAGAATCCGTGGCGAATCACTGTGACCCTGCGGTACTAGCTTTTAGTCCTAGTGTGGTAACCGAGCCAAACCGTGGTTCTATTATTCAGATTATTTATTTAAGGCTTATTATTTTCGCGGCGACAGAAAAATTAAAGAGCAGCAAACTATTTGCAACTGAAATAATAACTTGTCAGCGATTAAATATTTTGGCAATCATTTATATTAAATGAGCTTTAAACTAAGGATATTTTAAAATTCAAATAATGGCAGCTACTTTAAGGTAGATAGCAGAAATAATAAACAAGATTACTGAAATCATAGGCGAGGTACTATAAATAATGACTTGGCGACTAATATTAGCAGAAGGATAACAAACTTTATATTAGTGGCAACTACAGGTCTCCACCTTTAGGTTAGGTTAGGTTAGGTTAGATTTTTTTTATGACCTTGATTTATTTTTCATGCAATCTCCATTGAACAATAATTAGAGTAGGCCATTTTCAACTTTTTATCCGCTGTCATGTTTCCGCTTAATTAGTTAATTCAGTCGCCAAAACAATAACTCGATGCTAGTTTATATTGAAACAAAGCCGAAAATTGATTACTTAGCTGCTACTTTTTACTTTATACTAGTCTCCGCAATTAGTCGCCAACTTATTATTTTTGCTTCCCCCTTGAATTTTTTATAAATCCCTAAATCAGATTAATTTGTCGCCGCGTTAAATACATGCCCTTATTTAAGTTACATTTGTAATATTAAGCATGTACCAGATAGCATTTTTGACACAATAAAACATTTTAACCACGAGTACCTAGTTACCACAACACCAAGACCCGGAATAAATATTTGCAGATCATACAAAGATTTGTCCCACAGCGGGAAAAAAATAAAAAAAAAAAAAAAATGTTTTATATTTTCCTAGATTTAATCCGACAAAAGACATTTCAAAGGCATCGACAAATTTAATTCTAACAATCGCTTTGAGTCCAGTTTTTGTCATATCCAAGATTCCTGTTTTTCAATATCCTTCATTAGTTTTCAAAGCTCGTACGAAAATGCTTAATATTTATTCCGGAAGCATCACTAGCGATCGCACCAAACAGAAATATTGATTTAATTTTCCTTTGTGTGTTTGCGTTTAAAGAGGAAAAACGTATCTTACGAATTTATATCTTCGAGTGTCTGTTGGTTAGTCTGTATTTCCCTCTGTATTTCTAGGCTGGGCGAAGCCTCATTTTTGCTTCCCATCAGATAAGACGTAGCCAAAGGAAAGTCTATTATTGATTTTAAAAAAACGGGTAAAAAAGTCGCGCTTCTGTGCTTGTAGTATGGCTGAAAAATAGTCATGCCAAACATACTATGACTAATAATTCTTCATCCAGGATTACGCGTTTTGTGTGGAGTTTTGATAGGGACTCTTAAAAAAAACCTTACGCGGGTGGTAACTGCGGGGAAAGCTAGCAATAAAATAAGGCGCGTTTCCTAAATCCAATAAAATCGCGGGACCACAAAGGCCGTCTCGATTGTGACGGATGTCGCCTCCGGAATTTAATATTTTATCGCCAAAGCTTGTGAGACTATTCCAAATTACGAGACAGCTCTGACCTTCAATTTTGCAAATGGATCCGCTTTATAAATGGAAGCAACGTTTTATTTTAGGTCGGTTTTATTGGCTTGATCAAGTTGTACCTATTCGGTTATACAAATATATAAATAAATAAATAAAGCTGGACAGTTCACACAACATTATCTAGCCCCAAGCTAAGCAGAGCTTGTGTTATTAGATAACTGATATACATACCTAATACAATACAATACATAGATACATATTTTTTATTATGCATAGAAAATACCCAGAACACCATAAACATATATCTGCAGATCTTACAAATATTTGTTCCGAGGTGGGAATCGAACCCGCAACCCCCTGCGTCGCAGGCGAACCTTCACCCGAGACAGAGGTCACACACACACCACACCACACAGGCCACAGAGGTCGTCCCACGAATGACTGATACCAGGGCCTAAAATAACATTTCAAGACTTCAACACACAGAAGATTTTTCCTTTGGCCAATGAAATAGTACCCAAATCAAAAATAAAGAGAGTCAATTTTAAAAATTAACTGGTGCTTACTATAAATGTATCGTTATTAAATTGACCAAATAAACAACAGGAATGCAATTTCGTCGTACATTCTTCAAGATCAGGAAAATCACAGTCAAGAGTACTGTTTGCAGGAAATTTACGGTCCCCTAAACGTGGGGCCGTAGGGGCTCCCCAGGGCTCCTTCTTTATTAAAGAGGGTCCCGCAGTTATTAAAAGTGAAAGTGCAAGAGCACAGCGCGACGGGATCCAAACACCTTTAGGGGTTGTCATTTGTTCTTTTCCTTTAAGGTTGAGATTTAATATATTTCAGGCTTGCTTTTGAAATATGGGAAAGTAGACTATTGCTTCATAAAGATGAAAACTTCAATGTTACGTAGAGGTACAATAATAATAAAGTGACGAGCTCTGTGGCGTGGCGAGCGAGAATCCGGCCGAGATGTGAGCGGTTGCGGATTTGATTCCTGCTGCGGGACAAATGTTTTTATGATCTTGCAAATTATATATTCCAGAATAACAGATATGAGTATAATTTGGCTGGACTAAAATGTTTCTGTGGCACCATAGAACTTGGGAGCTTAGTACGAGTTTGGATTGTTTTCGAAACTATATGAAGTTTCGTTACCTTCCATACATTTACTTGCAGCACCCCTAGCGAAAACGAGGAGAAAGCTAAGGAAGCTGTCAGTAAATTTATTGAAGGAAACGAAACTCCATTTAATTTCGAATACTATCAAATTCTCGTACTAAGCCGGATCTAAAAGTCATAGCATGAATCTACAAATCCAACAAGAATAGCTATCGAAAACTCTACTTGACGTTGACGCAGATTTTTTTCAACAACTCTTCATTCTTGACGTTCCCATTAGTCCAGACACTTTGACATGAATTTTAAATTCATTTTTACAAAGCTCTTTATGATGTCATAACGACATAAAAATTAAATGCTGAAGGAAGTTTTATACCACTCGCGTATCATTTAAAGGTGCTCTTACACGAGCAATTAAGCAGCAATTGTCAATTTAAAATAAATTAAAAAATGAGATGAAAAAAAATTGGTACAACGACATTGGAACCTACAACTTTTGTATAGGTAATAGAGTCGGTGGGTATTTACTAACCGCTTCTCATAAAAATAGATAAATTAGTAGAAATTATGGCGTATCAGTAACTTTTATGAGTCAGGCATAATAGTAATTTGCAGTTGATGCAAACAAATTGTTGAATTAGATTGGTATAGTATAATGAATTTAAAATGGATAACAATAAAGCCTCCGAAAAACAAATTAAATCCCAGCGAACTGCTTGCACACTGTAATACTATCTGAGCAGCGGTAAAATTAGTTACCGAAAAAAATACTAATATACATACATACATACATACATAGACACACGCGTTTTTCCCCGAAGGGGGGTAGGCAGAGCCTCAATGGGCCTCTTTTCACAGTGGATTGCACTAATATAACTGTGTAATATCTACCGACAAAATAAATCAAAAATAGCATACTAAAATTTAACACAACCACCTGGTTTAAATAATGAACCTCCGAGCAAATTAATGAACTTCCGAAACAAAATACTTACTTTCCGAAAACAAAACTGAGTTAGCGAAATCATACTTCTGACAAATAAAACAAATTTAACGTACTGTAGGTATCTGCTATAATACTTAATAATGTTTTTTTTTTTTTTTTTACTCTCAGTTTAACTGAAAATCACGACATCAAATGCCCGAAGTTTGCACTTCGGGTGATGTCGGCTGTTTCGTGATTGGTCATTGCGCTCAGCGCTCCACTCATATGTTCATTCAGACAGTGTGAGTGTACCCCCAGTGCAATACTGCACGCCAATTGATGTCTCATACTTCAAAATGAGTGACCAACATGGATTTGGTCCAAAATGGATTGATTTAAAATACTAGTGAAAAATTATCACCACGTGAGCTGCGAGCGAGCTAAAGGCGAGTGTGGCCCGGCAGGGCCCGCAGCGAACCAGAACCGACACCTGCACACCAATACCCTACAGCCTTTGTAATATAGGTGGATTTAAGCAAACTAAAATCGATATTTAAGCTGGATGCTCTCGCTTGAGGAGCGATATTATTATTTTTTGGTGTTTTTTCCCCATTACAGTTCATCAACTTCTTTATACAGCGAAAGTTGATTTCGCGAAAACTATGAAACACATGTTTTAATTGATAGTATCTCATAAATATCATCAGTTTAGTACGATCCCCCAAAACACATATTTAGTATTTTTTCTCTCGCAAAATCATCTTTTGCTATCTAAAGGAGTGTTCATGAGCTTTAACGAGCAAACAACACCAAAAAAGTTATTTAAAACCTCAAAAGACAACAAACTATTAGTTAAATTAGAATAAATAAGACCATTTTTGTATTTTCTAAGAGTACACTAGATATCGCTCACTACAGTATTATAGTAATGGCGTTTTAGTTTAATGGAATCCCCAGTTTAGTAAAAGAGTAACCTTAATTCAAAATTTACAGAGCCTAAATTATGATAAAAATGCCGAACCTAAATTGTCGTCAAAATAGAAATTGAACTAGTAACAAAGTATTAATCCTAGTAGAGTGTGTATTTTATTTTCGGAATGTTTGGTATTTTTATTCGGAACAAAATTGTCGGTAACTTAGTATAAATTGCAGTTAAAAAATGATTTTTGAAGCTTTTTAGAAGAAGAATTTTTAGAAGAATTTTTAGCTACGATACCCATAAACAAAAAAAAACTGTAATAATGTGTTAGGGGTATCATAGCTAAACTGATGATATTTATGCAATACTATCAATTAAAACATGTGTGTTAAGTCTCCTAGTTTTCGCGAACTCAACTTTCGCTATCTGAAGAAGTGCTGATGAGCTGTAATGGGCAAAAACACCAAAAAAATTGAATTTGGCGCCGCAAGCGTGCGCATCCACCTTAACCAAACATATCGAGACGTCACAACACTGTACGGATGGAAACGTAATCGGTAGCCACTTATGATCACGATCTCACCTGTTGGTAAGTGCCATGTGGCCGAAGATGAAGCACAAGGTCTAGAAGGCACCTATTCACTCTAGCCTTGAAGAGACACAGATTATAGTTTTCAAGAAATACAGACGACGGTAGTGTATTCCACTCCTTAGCAGTTTTTTTTCGCGTTATAAAGGCAGAACTGAAACGTTTAGTATAAATAGAAGGTATAGGTACTAATGTGGTAAGGATGATACCGAGCCGTGCGTCTGCTCGTCCTATGATGAAAAGGAGATGGTGGGATCAGATCGTGAAGTTCCTGGGAGCATTCCTCGAAATGTAACCTATAAAAGATCTAAAGGCAATTTACGCATTAACTACTATATGCAACAGACGTGTTGAAACCAAGGGGGCCAAAAATTGCTCGTGTAAGAGTTTCTTTATACCATTCGTAACAAAAGTTTTCCGAATTTGTTCACGCACCCCCTAAATGAATTATTCAGGGCGGTAAAACACAGGGTAAGAAGTTTAAATAGGCAGTTGTCTATCTGCCTGTCAATAATGTATTTTCATTTGGGGACTAATTTTCTGTTTTCCCGGTTTCCGTTTGCAAGTAACTGTAGGGGTGAGTAAGTATTTGAAACATCTGGACTTATATTAAAAGTGTTTTTAATGCCACGTTTTTACCAACACGCTTTCTTGGCTGACTGGTTTATTTGTTTATCTGTTCGTCGCAAATGCTATCGATTTAAAAACCCCCGACGCAAACAGAGTGTTATATGTATATTCTGTATTGTCTGTGGTATCGTGGCTCTGGAACGGGTGCCCTGATTTCAAAGCGGTTGTTTTTAAACCCCGACGCAAAAACGACGGGGTGTTATAAGTTTGACGTGTCTATTTGTGTGTGTGTGTGTGTGTATCTGTCTGTGGCATCGTAGCTCCCGAACGGACGAACCGTTTTTTTTTTGTTTGAATGGTGAATTGGTCGGGAGTGTTCTTAGCTATGTTTGACCAGAATCGGTTCAGCCGTTTCATTGCGTTGAGGGTTTTTTAATTTTTAGAAAATTAATTTCTTGTTGTATGAAAGATAGTGTTTGCGAAATGGTTCTTAGCTATGTTTGGTAGAAATTGATGCGGCTGTTTCCAGGATAAAAACCCCAATAAAAATTTGAGCTCAAAATGTTCATTTTCGAAGGGATCAGCCTTCATGATCTGATGATGACCAGCATACAATGGATAAGATCCGCGATTCAGCAGGTGCTCCGATTTAAATGTGATTTTATTTGTATTAAATCTGGTGTGGGAACAGTGAAAAAGTCGGGGATTTTTTAATTTTTACAAAATTGTCTTCTAATCTAACTTTCGGATGAGCTGATAAGCTCAGACAATTAAATATTTACAAAGAGCAGAAATTAATAAATAAGAACAATTATTTTATATAATATATTTTGAATGAACGCCCTTCTTTGTTTTTGAAACGGACTAAAATGTATAATATAATTTCTCCTTCATCATCCATCATCCACGATACAGATTATATGCCTATTGTCTAATTTTTAAGAAAACTTGTATCGGGTTAGGAAACTGAGTCTCGAAACAGTCGATTTGTCGAGAACATTTAGTATAGTTAGTAACATCGACGTAAATAAAATGAAGTTAGTAAGACGGGCGGGGCTTTGTCGCACCTCAGAGGTCAGTCCACAAGGACCACAAACCAATATTAGACTATGCCAATAACAATCGTCCGTGCAGACACATTGCGGAGGCCTTCCGACAACTTTCTTCAAACAAAGACCCGCAGGTGCTGCCGCGTCTTGCTTACTGTTACAAGTCGACTATGTCTCATGTAAAACATTTAATGACCTCTTTTGTGTGGCGGGCGAAGGTTCGCCTGCAACGCAGGAGGTTTCGGGTTCGATTCCCGCCTCAGAACAAACATTTGTACGATCAGCAGATATTTGTTCAGAGTGTTCTAGGTATTTTCTATACATAATAAAAAATATCTATCTATGTAATGTATTGTATTGAGTATATCAGTTAACTAGAACCCATAACACTAGCTCTGCTTATCTTGGGGCTAGATAATGTTGTGTAAACTGTCCAGCATTTTTTTTCGTATTGCTACCTACAGATGTAGATTACGTGGGCGTGACGGATTTAAGCTGACCAAAATCTAACCAATACGTCGTCGTATACCAACAAAAAAAACTAAGTATAATCATAAAAAATCCTATACATATGCATATAATTATAGAAACTTAGTAGACAATAATAATAGAAAAAATAGATAAAAAAAGAAACACAGATATAAGAAATACTACAAATGTCATTGATGCTTTGGAACACTGTAAAAAACTGAAATGGAAATGGGCGGGTCACGTCGCGCGTATGAATAATGACAAGTGGATACAGAAAGTAACAACATGGACAGGACCACATGGTAAAAGGAACAGGGGCAGACCAAAAGAGAGATGGTTAGACGAAATAAACAAAACAGCTGGCACGGACTGGATCAACAAGGCGAAAGATAGAGAGGTCTGGAGCAAACTGGAGGAGGCCTTTACTCGTAGAGAGGTCCCTGATATTTAAAACTAAATAAAATAATTATTTAAAATGTTACTATTTGAAATTAATGAATTTGTAAAAATGTTTAATTAATGCATGAATTTATTTAATTTAATTTTTAATCAACTATATAATTAGTTACTAAATGAATTGTAATATTTATTATAAAGGAAATAAAAAAGGCTATATTATTATTATTAGTAGACAATAAAAATCACCGACACCACACATTACGAACCATAACCTCCGTCAGTCGTGTAAAAGGTCTCACAAATCACGTGGCAATAGCTCTAGAAACACTTTTATTTGGAGAGCATTGCTGTTTCATCCAACGTCATCATTATCCTTACTACAATATTTACTGCCCGGGGCCGTCACTTCCAGGACATATTTTGTCGCGATTTAATAAAATTTACTTCCGTTGAAGAGCTCTCGGAGCAACTTGACAAGATCGTGCAGTTTATTGTTCGCCCCTACGAATAGTAATAGTCTAGACCTAGAGTGAAGATTGTGAAAGAACAGGAGAGTTATTGAGTAGGACACACAGAATTGCGTAAAGTAACTGGATGAAACAGCGATTTGCACAAAGTAGCTGGAAGAAACTACGGTTTGCGCAAAGTACATATATACATCTCTAGCACACGTTTACCTCAACGGTTGTCGGTTCTTCGGCATATATGCCCAGCCCATTGCCATTTCAGCTTGCTAATTCCACCACAAATTCCACACATTCCACCACACATTTATCTAATTTTACCACGTCTTGATAAAAGTAGTGTGGGGCGCCCTCTGGCTAGGTGTAGCGACGACCTGCGTAAGGCGGCTGGTAGAAAGTGGATGGGAAAGAGCTGGAAATTGGTCTAAATGGCACGCATTGGGAGAGGCTTAGGTCCAGCAGTGGACTGATATAGGCTGTTGATGATGATGATGATGATGATGATGATGATGATGATGATGATGATGATGATGATGATGATATACATAGACACACGCCCTTTTCCCCAAAGGCGTAGGCAGAGCCTCAATAGGTCTCTTTTCACAGTAGGTTGCACCAAAGTAACTGGAATAAACTGCAATTTTTGCAAATTAATTGCAAGAAACTGCTACTTATGCAAAGTAAAGGAAGTAGGTAACTGCGGAAGAAAATGAATGAGATAAGCTGAAGATTGACTCAATGATTATCCTAATACACTCATGTTAGTAGAAAAGTAATTAAAAGTAACATAGAGCGTGGAAGAGGACGCCAGGGAAGCTCTATCACCCGCTGCGGCTCCCTCAAGAAGTCCCAAAGGTTAACTCACGTAAAGGGTCCGGCAGTGTACAACAAACTACCAGACTCTGTCACATCTGATGGCAGTTTATCTAGTTTTAAGTTCCGCCTGAAACGTTAGCTTATCGAGCAGAATTTCTATTCTATGAGCAAACTACTGGAAACAAGGTTAGTGTGTAGTCAATGTTAGTGCCTTTGTTCGATGTAGGCCAGATTCTGGATTGGATGTTTTGTTGTACCTACCTTGACCTTTGATTAATTTCTTTTATTTTTGCTTCATTATTGTGATTTTTACTTTGTAAGATGTTTTTTCAGAACTTGTGTACACTTTGTGTAGGTTACTTTATTATTATTATTGTATTCTGGATTTTTTGACATGTAAATTGGCTTTATGAATGAATTGTATTTCTGTATTTCTGAGAGTTTTGTTGAAATCCTCACAAATTCGGAACAAACAGGAACTACTCCAAATATGAAGTACGTTGCCCGTGTATTTATTTATTTATTTATTTGTATAAGTCAGTGGATCGAGGTCTGGTACATCATGGTGTTTTATGGGGATGTCTATGTCCAGCAGTTGACATCTAACGGCTGATAATGATAATGATGTTTTCTGGTACGACCATTATTTTGTCTCTAAGCGCGAGCAGCTAAACTTCTAGTGTTCGGTCATACCCGTGTTCACGTTCGTACTTTCATTATTGAAGACGTGCTATTTAGTATTTTTTCTGAATGTTGCTCAGGGGTCACTTAGAAACGGCAGGACTTTACAATTCGTCAGCGTATTCATGAAAAGGCCCTTCTCATTACGCCCTTAGCTTTACGTTCTATCATTGATATCCTGCTGGAATTAAAAAGACGAAATAATATTCGGGGATGTTATACAATATAATTTTTGAAACTTTTTTTTTTTTTGTTTCTAGTGAAAAGTATTTTATACAATAATTTGGTACCAAGTACCTAGGGTACCTATTTCAAGTTGAAGATGAAAAGTATCAATTGAATATTATTATCTATATAATATAATATTTGTATTTTATTATCCATTCTCACACAGTTGTTTCTTATGTATTGTTAATTTGTTTACTAGACTCAGGTCTGGTTAATTCTATACATTTTAGAATTAGTTCACACAAAATATCGATAGATGGCAGTACTGGTATCGCTAGGAATATTGAACACATTAATTAGATTATTTTTTCACTTTTTTTGACGGCATTGCGTAAATAGTACCTCTAGAAGACTTTTTATGTGATTTTAACTAATAAAATAACAAAAATCGTTATAAAATAGTTTTTTTTTTCAATGTTTTTACTGACATCTAGCAATTTCTAACCGAAACATTTTGATTGGGTTCTAAGGTTCTAAGTTTGGTCAAGAAACACATAGATGGCGTTGAAATAAAACCATGTTTCGGAGAATAAAATTATACGATAATATTTCGATAGTTACTCCACAGAGTAGTAAGAATACTAACGTGTTACTCTATGATATGATGTGATGAAATACGCTTGATTTCTCAAGTATCATCTAGTGCGCTGTAAAGAAGGCAAGAGAGAAGCGCCATCTAGTACGCTGTTAAGAAAACAAGTAAGAATGCATATTAGTACGTTAGTACCGAGCGCGCGCCACGGGCGCTGCTCTTGCGCGACTTATCGTGGCAACGATCGTAGTACTAAGATTGTCTCTCTGTTGTACGTTAGTATTATTCCTTACTCTGTGCTAGACTGTTACTCGTAACGCGACGTCACCCAGTCCAGGATCAGGCTGAAAACCAGCGTCGATATCGTCCTCGGTCGGTATCGTCACTGGACCTGTTTAGCCGCACACGTAGGGAAATACCAATTTTACCCATTCCATCACGTAGGGTCTAGTTGTATGGTTAAGTTTAAAACCCTATGGGTATTTTTTGTGTTTTATTCTTTTTTATGAAATATTTATTTTCTTTTGTTTGCATTCTATTATTATTTTTATTTGTTATGTCTATTAAGTGTGTGTGTGTGCTAAAAAATAAATCTTTCTGTGTTTTTCTTTCAATTGTGAAGATTGAAAGAAAAATTGATAGTCATTCTGAAAAGGAAATATGTATGTAAGAGTATGTGTGTTTGCCTGGTAGAGATCGCTCTGAGCATAAAGGTTGCCGTATAGTGTAAAATTATTAATGTATTGTTTTGGTGTCAGTGGTGGTATATAGCCGTGAGAATAGGACTCTTCTATCTCCTCTCGTGGATGTAGTGAAAGCTGACTAAGTGATTATGGCAGAATATGGACAGCAGCATCCATCTTAGTTCTTACCACCAATACAGAACTTACCAATCTGCCTGCCGAGCGTGCATGGTGATTATGAAAAATCCCCCCCATTTCTATGGGGAGACATCGTCTAGCAGTTTTTTTTAAAACTTTGATAGACCTTTGTTTGACCACGATCTCACCTGTTGGTAAGTGACGATGTGCGGTAAACTTCACCAGCTGTTGAAGAAGATTATGTGCGGTGGTCAATAAAGAGATAATCTATCTATGTATAACTTTTGAAACTATCATGGTTATGTACATAATTTTCACTAGAAACGGGATATTTACCATGATTTTTGAGTTTTATATGTTCCCGATATTTCGGCACAGTTGCATGCGCCATGATCACGGGAGAACTGACTAAAGTCTTTGCGAGTAGATGTTATTGGCAGATATATCGATCTACCCTCTTTCTCACTCTTTTATTACGAACGATACCACTACCATCGGTTTCATTGTCACAATTCACACCAACTCGACACACAACACTAACGGTGTCCGGACGCGTAGCAGGTACCACACTTTTTTGATTCTTACACATTCTTACCACAGGCTTCCATACTCCAGATAATTGAAAACCATCTTCTCTATTGAAGTTTCTGTACTTAGTAATCTCAATTGCCTCTTGTACCATTCTCGGTATGTAATGTCGCTCTGTCGAGATTACCTGCGGACTGTGTAGCTCGATCCAATGATTTGAGCCAGATTCCAAAAGGTGTTCTGCTATGGCTGACTTATGTATGTCCCTGTTCTTGACCGCTCGTATGTGCTCCTTAACCCGACACGCTATCGTACGTTTCGTTTGGCCAATGTACGAACTCCCACAGCTACAATCAATTTTATACACCCCTGGCTTTTCAAGTGGAAAACTGTCTTTTGGTGAACGCAAGTAGTGCGATATCTTCTTTAAGGGAGTGAAGATGGTCTTTACGGAAAACTTTTGCAGGACTTTCGCAATTTTGTCCGTCACCCCCTTAACATATGGCAGAAACGCTGGCCTACGTTCTACTCTGCATCTGTGGGGTCTTGGCCTAGGTCGGGATGGTAATGACCGAAGCTTATATCCATTCTTACGCAACACATGCTGGACATGAGCTAGCTCACTTTCAATGTGATTCTCATCACACAGGTCAACTGCTCGGTTGGTGAGAGATGTTACCACTGAATTGAGCTGCCGAGGGTGGTGGTGCGAATCAGCATGAAGATATCGGTCCGTGTGTGTAGGTTTTCTGTATACAGAGTGGCCTAACCCACCATCTTCTCGGACCTGTACCAATACGTCTAGGAAAGCCAAACGTCGATCACATTCCATCTCATACGTAAACCTCATCTTCGTATGTACTCCATTAAGATGTGCCAAAAGTAGTTCTATTTCTTCATTCCTTCCTTCCAAAATACAGAAAATGTCATCAACATCAACATCTACTCGCAAAGACTTTAGTCAGTTCTCCCGTGATCATGGCGCATGCAACTGTGCCGAAATATCGGGAACATATAAAACTCAAAAATCATGGTAAATATCCCGTTTCTAGTGAAAATTATCTATGTATAATTTATCTATGAGACAAAAAGGTCAGTAAATGGGTTATTAAACCAGTTTTCTTGATATGACCTCTTTCGCACTTTAGATTGTAATAAAGCCAATGTTTTCTCATATAAAATTTACGTCTAACGTTAGATCAGGAAAAATTAATAAGGGTGTGTCGTCAAGAGACAAACACGTCGTAAAATGGACATAAAAATTATATGAACCTGTAAAAGAGAGTATTAATAAAAATGGTCCTTCAAAACTCAAGTTAGGAGATACTTTCGAATTCACAAGTAGCTGTCTCGCCCCTGTCTTCGTCTGTGAATAGTTTTTGAAAGTCTCATATACAATAAAAAGTTTTCAGACTTCAATTTCGATAAAAAAATACATATCTGAACTTAGAAGATTTTACGTTAGACAGAGACCTGGGGCCTGAGTACGAGTTTTGATAGTTTTTGAAACTATATAAAGTTTCGTTTCCTGCCATACATTTACTTTCAGCGCCCTTTAGTTCTTCGACGTTAACGCTTGTATTAAATAAGTTGAAAATAAAAATCTGATTCTACAGAAACTATTTTGAAAAAACAGGTCATAAAAATAATTTTACTCTTTGGAAATGGAAAATAAATCGGGAACAACTGGCCTTAATGAAAAGAAAAAACGTTCTGCGTCAACTGGCGGAATTAAGCAAATGGACCGGTTTATACAAAAAAATCATGCCTACAACAAGACTCTAAAAATGTAGTAATACTGCGGTATGATACAAAAATCGAGCCAGCAGTAGCCTGCCTATAAATTCCCCTTAAGCATATTAATTACAAAAATAATTTTTTTAATCTTTTTAGTTAATCGTTCACATACGGTTGGTATTTAAACTACGGGTATAACATAGGTATTTAAAAATAAAATAAAAATGTAGCACATATACAGGGTGTAACATAATATCCCTATAAGCCCGGGGAGGGAGTATTCTACACATCATGGCGTATAACTTTAGTTCTACGACTTTTTAAAATTCGAAGTATTTAATTCATGAAATGCCTTGTAAAAGTCCTGAAATTCCGCGATAAATTCCTGAAACTCCTCCAGAAATGTACCTTACACAAAGTGAGGCAGCCCTACGTAAGGTACTATAACGTACCGTAACATCCTCATGCTGTGTTAGGAACATTTCTTGAGGAATTTCAGGATGTTTACGAGACATTTCATGAATTAAAAACTGCGAAATTTAAAAAGTCGTAGAACTAAAGTTATTCGCCTTGATGTGTAGTATACCCCCTCCCCGGGCTTATAGGGATATTATGTTACACCCTGTATACTACACAAAGGTGCATAATATGCAACTAAGCTCTGTCCAGTGCTTCATAAAAATGCAGCTCACATCCAGCCAGCCCAATATGAGTTTCAGGCACCCTGCCAGGTGCAGGCAGGCTGCCCTGCACCCGGTGCATCAGCGATGATGTTCTATTGCAGATGATTGCGTAGAAGTCATCAATGGTCATTAATGGCCGACGGAATAAATATTGTATGATTTCTCTTGAGAGTTGACACCGTTTATCTATACTTCGATATCTAATCTTTCTATTCGAAGATCATGACCTATGAAGATGATGACCCTATAAAATCATCAAATTAAGCCATTTCAGTGAATTTAAAATTAATACTACTTTACCTTACTTTACTTTTTTTTTACTTTTAAATTAGAACTTTTTTAAGTCATTTATTCAGTTTCTATAAAAATTTAAAGCTAATCAGCTTATCAACGCCATCAAATAAATAAGTAGAAAGCCTTATTAGAAGAATAATAATAAAATATTACTGTTAAAAATGCGCTCAAACTCAAATTAAATATCATACCAAACATTTTGGTACCTATTGGTAAAACTTGGTATTACTACATCGTTTTGGATCACGTTATACAAATTCCACAACCCGCTCACTTCACCCGCGCATCGCAAAAACGAAATGATTGTTTGATCACCATTAAAAGTTTGCGAAACATTTCATTGTTTGCCGAGGGACGGAGCGAAAACAGAAAACTGGAATCGCTAAAACCTCGCCTAAAACACTTCTGACAAACAACTAAACAAATCAATTATTTTGGCGTAGACACTTTTCTTCACGACTATCAATTTTCCAGTGTCAGTGATGTGGACGGAACGGATTCAGACGGTTATCCCTTTCGCAAAATGTCCCGCGCATAAAAATAAGCCTTGTTCGCATAACGCCCCGTTCGCATAACGTCCCGTACGCAAAAAGTCCCGTTCGCATAACGTCCCGTGCGCAAAAAGTCCCGTTCGCATAACGTCCCGTGCGCGAAATGTCCCGTTCGCAAACGTCCCTTTCACGAAAAGAACATAATCAATCGTCAATTCTTAGATTGTGAACCTTCATTACCGTCTGAATCGAACCTTTTCACAACTTCAAGGGTCCGCCGCAAACACACGCACACACTCACTAACTTTCGAATTTATAATATTAGAGTGATTATGATGCCCAGGCGTGCACATAATCGGTGCACATCCGTATTCATCCCAGGAATTCATCCCACAAGCTAAAAGTAATAAAAATTCTTCCGGATTCTGACCTCAATGGAGATGAAAATGGAGTTAAATAGGTTTTTTTTAAAAGTGATATTTTATGAAAGTTTAATTTTAAGAAAGAGCCGTTTTGAGAAAGGGACATTTTAAGAAAGGCCCGTTTTAAGAAAGGGGCGTTTCGAGAACGGTGCATGCGGGACATTTTGCGAAAGGGACATTACCGTCCGAACCCGACAGAACGACGTCATACGTAGGCTATGGCTTGGGCACTGCGTAGAATGGACGTAAATGCACTGCATAAAATTGACTTAGATACTACGTAGAATATTCGTAAACACTGCGTAGAATTTAACGTAAACACTGCTAATAGAATGCACGTAGGTACTGCGTAGAACGGACGTACATACTATGAAGAATGGTCGTAGGCACTGCGTAAACCACGTCTTGGCAAACGTAGTGTAAGGCACCCTCTGAGTAGGTGGAGCGACGACTTGCGCGGGGTGGCTGGCAGAAACTGGATGAGGAGAGCCGAAAGCCGGGCTCAGTGGCGTGTCATGGGAGAGACCTATGTCCAGCAGTGGACTGCAGTAGGTTGATGATGATGATGACTGCGTAGAATGGACGTAGACTGCTGTAAAACAGGGCGTAGTCCCATATTATTTGAGTTATATAAAAAATATCGTAAAGTACGTTCATTGGGCGTGTATGAACTCTCTCACAGATGTTCATTGCCAGTCATTTTTCTACTCTTTTCTTCTACTCGTCCCTATACTGTTGGTATACGTCCCGTCTACGTCCGTCCCGTGTACGACCGGTCCCGTTCTGAGTGTAAGTAGACTTTAATGAATATTAGAGTGTTGCGAAGGCGTTTGACTCTGTTTACTGAGAATATTTTGGGCTCACCTAGATTTTGTAGGCATTTCGAAAAGTTCCCGTCATCAATTTGTTCGGCGGTATGTATTTTTCATATGGACCAAGTTGTGGATGCCAGCGAAATAATATTTACCTGAGTTTTTAGTAACATTTGGAACATTTGGATCTTTACTATGAATAATTTTAAGCAGTAAACAAAGCTTCGCCGCGTTAAAAAGTTGAAGCGGCGAGACAAGAAATATCTTTCGAAACAAACCAATCAAAAAAAAAGTTCATTTTAATTAAACGCACTCCGTGGTACTAGACTGAAAAATCGGCTAAGACGCGAGAAATACTGGTTCGATTCCCGCTGCGGGACAAATGTTTGCATGATCTGTAAATATTTGTTTCTGGTCTGAGTGTTGCGTCGTACCGTACTGCAAACACCATGGTACATATTGATACCCACGACGAGAAACCTAATGTGGGATCATATCCATATGTGACTGTTGGGTGTGTACCTAAAGGTTGGGTGTGTACCTAAAGGTTGGGTGTGTACCTAAAGGTTGGTTCGCTTCATCCTATTACGTGAATCCGAATATGAATTTAGGTGAGAGAAGTACGAAAAAATTCAGGCGTTTAAATAATTCAGTGAATTGCGAAAGTAAAAGCACTCTTCTTCTGAGGCACGTCTGTCCGTCTGTCACTTATTTAGGTACCTAGCTAAATTACGCAAAACAAAATGGAAAAAATGAGTATACGGAATAATAGGGGTAAATGGATCATGCGAAACTGGTTACCAAAACAATTTTAGCGTTTGTTTTGAAATTTAATTCAAGGTTGACAAGGACAGATGTCAGTCATAAGAAATTCTAATTCAGATTTTATCGTAAAGTTACGTCGGTAATGTAAATTAGTTTAAATAAGTTTTAATGAAAGAGTAAGAACTTTTATTGTATTTTGTAAACACAAGATAGATACATTTAGACATTGATGTATAATGATGTATATTTAAGGATAATAATATATATTTATTCAATTATTTTTCCGGTAAAAGTAACGTGGGTAGTATTCAAAGACCATATATTAAGATAGACACCGCAAACATTTAACAACTACTTTGCTACGAAATATCTCCATTCGCACGGCTAGCTTGATTTCAAAGAATTTTTACATTTTACTATGGCGTAATTAGGCATTTTTCTATTAACTTCATCCGACGTGCTTTCGCAAAGACGGCCGAGAGCAAACTTTTTTTTTTCTTTTTTTTTTATACTACTATATAACGGAACAAGCATATGGCCCACCTGATGTTAAGCGGTAACCTCTGCCTATGAACAGTGCATTACCTCATAGGTCACGTCCACCTAGGACGCGCCCTATGTGGCATTGCACTGCGCCCGCCACCCTGAGACATAAAGATGAAAAGTCCCATGTGCCTGTAATTTCACCGGCACCCTTACCCTTCAAACCGGAACACAGCAATGCGAGCACTACTGCTTTGCGGCAGAAATAGGTATGGTGGTAGTACTTCCCCGGACGAACTCTTTCACAAAAAAACTCTACTACAACGAACTGATTTGAGGTTTGCTAATAGGTACATTGCGCAAACTTTCAGACAGGCAAAGTGACACGCACTTGCGGTGTCTAGCTTGGTATATAGTCTGTGAATACTACGACCTCAAGCTGTTACACGCCGTGTTAGAAACGCATTTTTTTGTTGTCGGGGTTTAAAAAGTTGATGTCTCAGAGAGGACACAGAGAGTCATATCCTAGAATCATTCGAGACTTCTAGAAGAATATACCCCTCCGTCTCCTCCCATGGATGTCGAAAAAGCCGACTAAGGGATTACCCGGACTTATTGATAAGATTCGTTGGTATAACGTTTGTCCTGTCTGTTAACTTATTTAAGGAATGTGTTATTAACTACTGGAAAAAAGCGTTAGCAGAGTCAGTTGTGGGACGCAATAGCGGCGATGAGCTCACCACCTGTCACGTCTATTTCCCACGATGGTGCAACCCACGTGAAAAGAGGCCCATTGAGGCTCAGCCTACCCCTTCGGGGAGAAAGGCGTATGTCTATGTATGAATGTATGTATTCGAAACTTCGCAATGAGTTTTGTGAAGTGTTACGAGCACAAAGAGAAATCCAGTATTCCGATATTTTACCTACCTTGATTATCAATGAACCAAACAGTATGGTAAGTAGGTATAGAAAGGTAATGATGTGGACGGCCGGACGGCTGGCTGCTTATCCGGTCCGGACGGGAGGGCCGGCTCCACGCCTCTTCCGTGTCGACCAGAGTAATGAATGGCATGTCAGAAACTTTTATACAATGTTATTTAGGTATGTTTATTTTGCGATAATGAGGATTTACTTGTAGCTTGTAGACCTCAACAAGAATAATAATTTACACACAAAAATAGTAGGGATGTCTATTGATGCCTCCACATGTTTGCAAACGCAATCATTTAACGTCTCAAATGACGACAGTCGACATATGGGATCAATACGGATACACCCAATAATTTCTGCTAATTTAGATTTAAAATGAATCCTGACCACTACTCAGCAATAAGACCGCCCGTCGTATAACACAGTTGGTTTTTACGGATACACTCAATAATTTCTGCTAATTTAGATTTCAAATGAATCCTGACCACTACTCAGCAATAAGACCGCCCGTCGTATAACACAGTTGGTTTTTATTTGTACAATCGTTTTTATAATATGGGGTTTTCTAAACCAAGTATCTATCTACCTACCAACTTACTCTCCAATAGGCGAATTAAAATACTTTCGTAAGAAAAAGCGAAAGTCCTACCCAAACACTGAGAGTTTGTTTAGAAAATAAAACAAAAGGTTCTTCGAGTGGCATACTTCCTTCCGCAGACTAAACCTTTGGTTTACTACGGCGGTTGTCATACGAAGGTCGAAATATAGCAGTGAACAAGAGTTTGAACCTGAGTCTAACGCACAGAATATAACGAAATACATAAATAACTTACGTCAAATCTGTTGACGACTGACGCGTCTGGAGGTCATGAGACGGCGCCGCTTTTTTGAAAACAAGGACTAAAGTTTCAACAAAAGTGGCTCTTTGTAGTACCAAAGCGCACCAAACTGCATTTATTGAGCCGGAAAATTGAGCTAGTGCCAATTTTATTTTCAATTCGCGTCGTATGGAAACAACTGAACATAAGGTTTCATTAACTGCCGATATAGGATAGGCATGGGTTCATATATTTTTGTATGTAAAGTTAACCCATCAAGTTTCAATGGGAACCGGTTGGAAAAATACGATCCACATTTTAGGGGCTGAAGAATTTCATAGCTGCATTTCAGGAAATACGACCTACCGTTTAGGTTTTTGATTTAACAGAAAGCAAAGGTTTAAGGTAAGCAGTAGCCTGCAGAGGTTCACTATTGGACATAAGCCATCCCCATAGAATGCTACGATAAATTTCCTTGGGCCCCCTCCATCCACCGGCTTCCTGCAACCTTTAAAATTACGCCAGTACATTGATAAGGGGCTTTCCTATATACTGCGTCGCTGTCGTCTGATTCATGGTACAGTATTTACAGCATAAATAATTCAATTTCCCTATAAAAAGGCTTGCTTTTCCACGTGTATTTCAGTCGATAGTCAATGCGAACGACATTTTAAAACCAAGCTTAAAATAGTATTAATGGAATGAATACGCATTATTGGCCATTCCAATATTATTACGGTATTTATCATAAAGGTGGCAAAATACACGGGCAATTTCAGAGCAAGCGTTACTGAGAATCGTAAAATAGAGAGGGTCTGGAAGCGATAATGTTGCTCCATTATCACTACTACGCGTTTGAGCACTATTTACCTTTAAAACCAAACTTTCTAATATTAATAGTATAATAACCTTAATAGTATCTATGGAATAAATACGAATTGGTTTACTGAGATGGGGCCTTTCTACACTTTGTCGTCCCGTTTATAATCACCACTCGAGCCATTCGCCTTGCTTCCCCAACAGTTATCAGTTCTGGGAGCTACACGATCTCTGTGGCGCGGCGAGCGAAGGTTCGCCTGCAACGCAGGAGGTTGCAGGTTCGATTCCCGCCTCGTAACAAATATTTGTACGATATGCAGATATTTGTTCAGGGTGTTCCGGGTATTTTATATGTATGATAAAAAATACCTATCTATGTAATGTATTGTATTAAGTATATCAGTTATCTAGTACCCATAACACAAGCTCTGCTTAGCTTGGGGCTAGATAATACTGTGTGAACTGTCCGGCATTATTTTATTTATTTATTTATTTATTTATGTAATTTTAATTACATTATTTATGCATGTCATTTTTAAGCCAGTTACAGTACCTATCCGAAACAAAAGTTCGAGAGTTGTAATCTGAAGCGAATTCTTGTACATTGTAGCAATTATTTCTAAGTCTTTTGAGTTGCTCTAAATCTTGCGTAACGTGAAGAATTATTGATGTTAGTTGCTTCATAGTAATGCGCTTTCATCGACTATGAGACAACAGTTAACATTTATGACATAGTATTTAAGTAGCAGGGCATCGTAATCGCTGGTAGTTGCTCAATTGAGTTGCTCGTGTAGTGAACACTCATATATTCACTGCGAAACTACTAAAATAATCATTCAGCCATTTGGCTATTGAATGCTAGTTAATTCAATGCTTCTGAGAATAAACATCGAAAACCTGTGAGCCTTTTCAATATGTTATGTTTAGAACCATTAATTATCATCATTATCATTATCTGGCTGTACACATCTCAGAAGGAGATGTCTACAGGCCCTCCATTGAATGCCATGATGAACGGTCTTGAGCCTCCTCCATCCACCGACTTCCACCGAACTTCAAAATGTCGTTGGTTTACTGTGGGCCTTTCCACACTTCGTCGTCCCGTTTGTAACCACTTGAGCCATTCGCCAGCATTTCTGCGAGCTATACGACCTTTGTGGCGCGGCGGGCGAAGGTTCGCATGCGACGCAGGAGGTTGCGGGTTCGATTCCCGCTTTGGAACAAATATTTGTACGATCTCCAGTTATTTGCTCAGGGTGTTCTGGGTATTTTCTATGTATATAAAAAATATCTATCTATGTAATGTATTGTATTAAATATATCAGATATCTAGTACCTATAACACAAGCTCTGCTTAGCTTGGAGCTAGATAATATTGTATGAACTATCTATGTTTATTTATATTCTTTTATTATTATATAGCCTGCCATATTATTATGCTATATGAAAAAATGCTCAATATTGACCACAAAATTGTTAGCACATGCTTCTTTCCACTCCGGTCCATTTACACTTTATTATAAAATGCCAATAGATTAAAGTTATCTCCCTCGCACCATCGCGTCCATCTGGTCGTGATCCGTGAAGCTAAGAATAACGGAGTGTCTTGGAGTCGACAGTTACGTCATCAATCATAGGACGAGCGACAAGCGAGTGGCTGTTTTTGCCCCTCTAGTCTGTCCTTAGCAGATGAGCTTTGGGGTACAGTCCTTCTGAACGCAACTAGCGGGTTGCTGTGAAATTATAGTCGTAGAGTTTTTCTTTTACCAAAATTGATCACGACTAAATCCTTAGTAAATTGAATGCCACACTGGATTCCATCCAACATATTATATACACAATAGAAAGAATGACAGAAAAATTCTTTATTTGGAACAGCACACATGGATAGAAAAATAACACTCAACGAATAAAACAAAAAATAAAAAATATAAAACATAGAAGGTAAGGCAAAAACTAAGTACTTAACAATAGATCAATAACAAATAGATGCGTTCCATACTAAGCCGATACAGGCCCAGTCTACTCACATTCAATCTCACATTCATTCTCTATCTGTCTGAGCTAATATCATATATATCAAATGTTTGTGTGTTCACGCCGAAAAAGCTGAACCGATTTAGAGAAAATTTGGTAAACAAATAGATCTGATCAGATGATCTGGATTGAGCTATACGCTACTTTTGTCCTGGTAAAACGTAAGCGAAACCGCGGGCAGACAGATACAAACAGACAGACAGATTCTTCTTCAGTAGTACCCATGTTCCTGTTCATCCTATGCTGTTGATCATTAGACTCTGAGGCCTGATGTAGAAAATTCACATTTTGACCTCAAAATGGAAGTTTCTAGAAGAAAAAAGACCATGCGCCATTAAAAAAACGGGTACGCGGGCTTAAGAACCATCTTCCTATACAATCTTTCAAACAATAAACTGCATTGAAATCAGAGCAGCCGTTCCGTGGCAACAAAAAACTTGCATGCAAACTTACATCTAGACATACAAACACACAGACACTCTATGTCCTCAAACTTAATGGCACTTTCATTTTTAGTCGAGGGTTGAAAACGTCATGAATACTCGTACTATATTGAAAGATTGCTCACCGCTATCAAAAGAGTGGTCTCATATTAAACAAATAACCAGACAAATGATAGAAAAGACAAATTGCTTCAAGTGCCAAAATGTTGTGGCGTCCCTAATTTATTCCTGGAGTTTTGTTGGGGGTTGATGATTGAGTTTAAAGTGTGCCTCTTTGTTCATTACGATGATTGTCTGACTGATGCTTTGCATCTAGTTATAATGACTAAATGTATATGGTAGATTCAACATTCCAGATATTTTTTGCATAACTAAGTATAACAATTTGATCTTATAAAATAGTGAGCACTTATGACTTACTAGCAGCGCCCCGCGGTTTCACCCGCGTAAGTCTCGATCCCGTGGGAATATTGGAATAAAAATGTACCTATGTGTTATTCCGGGAGTTCAGTTATATCCATTCCAAATTTCATCCAAATCCATTCCGTAGTTTGTACGTGAAAGAGTAACAAACATCCATCAATCCATCCATACTTACAAACTTTCGCGTTTATAATATTAGTAGGATTTAATATTGCCCTCTGCAGGTATCGCAATTTTTTTTAGGGCGGTATCTGCTACTTAGTTTTTACATAAGTTATACAAAAAAATAACTTCCAAAGTTACTAACATTACTAAGTACAATGGGTACCTACCTAATACCTAAAAGTCACATACATAGCCCTGTTCCCACACTAAGCATACATACACCCAGACCCGGAACAAATATTAGCAGATCATAAAAACATTTGTTCCGGAGCGGGAATGGAGCCCGCAACCTCTCGCATCTCAGCCGGCTACTCGCCCGCCGTCTCATAGAGCTCACCACCTTATTACTTGTACTGTACTGACGGATACTTAATTACTACACTAAATAAGAATCTTCATCATCAGTCCAAAGACGTCCAGTTTGCTGGGCGAGGCCTCCCCCATAGAATGCAATGCAGGCAGGCAGATTAGTGATCGCAGTATTGGAGTTGAGTACTCAGTTGGATGCTGCTGTCCAACCCCTGGTGTAATCCCTTAGTCGGCTTTTGTGATATCCACGGGAGGAGAAGGAGGGTATATTCTTAGGCTGGACAATATTTTATCATGAAACTATCTATGTATTTACATACTTTATGTTGATAGTATTTGTTATTTCAGGTATTTGTTTTTAATCCCCGACGCAAAAACGACGGTGTGTTATAAGATTGACGTGTCTGTGTGTGTGTCTGTGTGTGTGTGTGTGTGTGTGTGTGTGTGTGTGTATGTCTGTGGCATCGTAGCTCCCGAACGGATGAACCGATTTAGTTTTTGTTTTTTTTTGTTTTAAAGGTGAGTTTGTCGGGAGTGTTCTTAGCTATGCTTGATCAAAATCGGTTCAGCCGTTTCATTGCGCTGAGGGTTTTTTTAATTTTTACAAAATTAATTACTTGTTTCACTTCGTTTGTATAATATTTTAAAAATACACCCCCAGCCCTTTATCCAAACTTATCAGTTTCTCTACATCCAAAGGTTGTCTGAATGAAATCACTTCTAAGCGATTAGATCGCCCATTGTACATATAAATACGTAGTTAAGTTTTTTTATTTATTTAGTTAGTTGTACAATAAAATGTTTTCTATTCTATTCTATTCAATTTTAATTCCTGTCTGAAAAATATGTATTTAATTAAATATCTATGTAAATATAAATAGCACTGAATTTAGTTAAGTCCAAAAACAACAGCATATACGATATCCAGTGTCAATACTAAATGGCAGTATATTATATCAGAGGAGCAAACATTAATTTGAAACAAAAAGCCGGGGTCTAAACGAAGCGACGTTCATATGAACTACCAAAAATTTACTGCCCCATAACTAAATGCCGTACTATAAAAATAAAACGCAGAATACATGTCAGGATCTGGACCTTAAAAGGGCTATTTACACGCATCCGTGCAGTAAAAAGGATCGAGGTCGGACCGTGTTGCGTCAGGATCACAAAAATATTTGGTAAGAACGTTGAATCGCCACTGAAGACACTGACAAATGTGAACTTACGAGTAGGCTTTGGGATTACTGCTGAGCTAACGGCTTTCTCTCAACTGGTAAGGGTAGTCCATAATTTACCACGCCGATAAGCCAATGTTCAACTCTCAAGCCAAGAAATCTGGATACATGACGTTATTTTAATCGCAAAGCGAGATCGATTCTCACAGCTATATCACGATTCTTATTGTGAAACACGAGTGAACTGAGTTTATACAAAGAATAAAATAGAAATATTCTGCAATCCTGACGGGACTTGATCCGCCCACGTGCCGACCCTGCTCAGATGTGTGTGGATACCCCATAAATGAATAATGCATATCGTTTGGCGTTTCATCGTATTCAAATGTTATGAAGTTGTTATTTTTCTTTGGAATCCTGCCCTGGACCGGACATTGCATTTATTATAAGCTGCATTATCTACGAGCATGCGTTATGGGATGTCAAATCTGTGAATGCAGGAGCACTTTTTTGTTTTATATACTTATAAAATTATTATTTTACTTTTTAGTAGTTCGCCCGGAATGTGACCTCGCAATATATCTTTAATCGATAAATTGGAGTGTTTTTTTTAATACTACTCGAATGACGGAACAAGCAGATGGTTTACCTGATGTTAAGCGGTAACCTCTGCCTATGAACAGTACATTCTCACATAGGTCACGTCCACCTAAGACGCGCCCTATGTGGCATTGCACTGCGTCTGCCACCCTGAGACATAAAGTTGTAAAGTCTCATGTGCCTGTAATTTCACCGGCACCCATACCCTTCAAACCGAAACACAGCAATGCAAGCACTACTGCTTTGCGGCAGAAATAGGCATGGTGGTAGTACTTCCCCGGACGAACTCTTTCACAAAAAACCTCTATGCTACTACTAAAGTTTTAATTTACAATGAGTTTTTTTGTGAAAAATTTACTTTTCGATACAAGCTTTTATAAAATTAGTAATCGGAACCGTGTGCTGATCAAAATGAGCCTAAACACGTCCAGCCATCGAGGAGTTCCGTTGTCCACCTTCCGTCTCCATGATCAGATCAGCTCGCTGTCGCTGCATTTGCCTACTCAGGGTCAATAAAGAAAGCAAGCTGATAGTCATCCAACTCACAAAATTGGAGGACCGTGTAACATGTGACAAACCAGCAGCCCGGAACACTTGTAGATTAACTGAAACTGCGCGCCACTGGCCCGGAAGTACCGATAGTGAGCTTAAAAACGCTTCATAAAAGTCCCTACTAACACTTAAGATTCGATAGTTTGTTTTAATTAATATTGCGAGGGTATGGGTTACTGGCTTGACACATAACCGTAAAATTGCGTATGGGAAACGTTAACGAATGCTTTTAGACATGGTGAAGTTCCATAGACGTTGATAGCCATGTATTTGAAAATGTCAAAATGTAATACAGTAATTTCAACATATTTTTAGAGCAAAAGTAATAATGCGGTCTCCGTACATGAGGTTTTATGCCAAACTAGCAGCGCCCCGCGGTTTCATTCGCATAAGTCTCGATCTCGCAGGAATATCGGGATAATAATCTACTTATGTGTTATTCCGGGAGTCCAGTTATCTCCATTCCAAATTTCATCCAAATCCGTCCAGCCGTTTCAGACATATACTGTCGCATTTCTATTATTAGTGTGATTTGATAGTAGGATAGAAGTTTTGAACTTGTTGTAAAACAACATCATTCGACTGTTCAAGACTTGCAAATATAACAAAGTTCAAGGACTTGGCTAGAACAAAGAGGTAAAAGTGAGCTTTGAATCTTTGAAAACTAAAGGAAATATTTTTGACCTTTTAAACTTCTGACAAAGTTACAAAGAAACAAAAACAAACAAAAAATCAAAAGTGGCCAAGTTCATGTCGGACCACGTGCATTTTGTAGTTGCCCGTAGATGGTTTTCCTGCTTTACACAACTAATAAACAACTAACAAACAACTATATAAGTCATTTTCAATGGAATTTGTACTAAATTTTCCTTTCTCACTAAACCACAGTTGAGTGAATGCATAAAATGTAACCGTGAAACACTATACCTAAGTAAGTGGCCAAAAACATAATAATTAATCTGCCAACAGTATTCTTAACAAGCTTTTAGAGTAAATTCCCTGCAAGAGCAGAGCAGCAAGACTAACGAGTACTCCACACACTTGTTTCCGCTATCATAAGCACGAATAAATTCACAGCAACAAAGGGTGTAATTGCTGCACTGCTTTGGCCTTTGTTTTGTTAGTTTCAGAATAGGGATGGGATGACTCCGACTCCGAAAAGTCCGTTTATTACCCGTGGCACTACCAATAGTACTACCAGTACTACCGGTACAAGAGTATTTTGTAACCCCTCTTACTACCATCACCTCTGTAGTACGAAGGGGATTTTTACCCATCTTTCTACTAACAAGGAACGAAAGTGCCTATGGTACCTACTAACGAAACGGTTTTTCGAATATAGCAACAAAAAAAAACCTAAGAGTAAAAACCAGTCTCGGTGTTTGAAAACAATACTGTAAATATTTCCATCATCATCATCAGAAGCCTTTCGACGTCCACAGCTGGACGTGAGCCCACCTATAGAATGTACGAGTTTATTTTAAGGTATAGGAACCTGTAAACGTCATATCGGCACGGGTACCATACCTTAGAAACAAACCGTATTATTTAAACAGCATTAACACATCATGAAAACTTTGGGTTAGAACCTCAGAGTAAGAACTAGGAAGTCGGTAAAAACGTTCGTTATAGCAAAATCGACCAAAAAAACTTTTAAGATGTAAACCTTATTCATATGCAAAAACCAAACCCCGAAAGCACCCGAAAGTACCAAACCAGGCTAAAATTCTTCAGAATTTGAACTATTTAAATTACGTACACATACAGTAATAAATATATACGTAATCCCATAAACATCTCCTACTTATTCCGACAAATCGCAGCACTAAATTCTGGTAAATCTACATGACGTGAGATGCACAGTTTCCAATTATACCAGGCAACTAATTTGCCATCTCAAGGAGCAGCGTGTGTCTCCACAATTTTACACCGTCAGTGAATATCATTCCACCGTTGTCTCATCTCTAGTTTGAGTCTTCGTTGGGCAGAGTTGGCAACTGCCCTTGCACAACTTGGCAAATCTGGCTGACCATTCAAACTAATGAACTGCTTCAGCTATCTACCTCATCTTGTAACTGTGAAACCTTGGAAGCTGAAACTTTGGCTCGTTGTGAAAGTTTAGAAGTTTTAAGCGAAGAAGAAAGGGTGATAGAGTTTTTGTTAGCTTGGAAGTTAGTTAGGCACTAATTCATCAAGAAATTTGTCTAGTCCAAGTGAACGACAGATTATTTAATAATTTCTTGAAGGCGCTCGTATTCTGAAGCTACTCTGTTAAGCGAACAGGTAAATAAATGAGGCCACCTCGGGATCATTCTCTATACACTAGCGAAAGAATTATCAAAATCGGTTACCAATTATTGGCGGAGATATCGATCAACATACCTACATACAACATATACAAACAAATTTTGAGAACCTCCTTCTTTTTTAGGGTCCCGTTTGTCTGTCTGTCCGTCTGATACCAGGCGACGAGATATAACGGAACTCTTCGTGCGCGAGTCCAACTCACACTTGATCGGTTTTTATTTGATTTGGTTGTACCAAAAACTATCAATAATTATAAATCAACTAGTGGATTGCCCTTGACTTTGACCGCATGGTTTCTTTTTCTATACAAACTTCAACACCCGCCCGCTTCACCCTGGTGTAAATATTGGAAATTCCTTAGTGCACCCCTAGACCACGAAATGAATGAACCCTCCAAATTTCATGTCTCTAGGACTTCAGGAGGAGTTTTGGGGTTATTATTTATCCATATGGTTAGGCTTCGTCAGTCAGTCAGTTAGTCATGCAAATATTTTATGATATTGTTATCTATAAAAACCCACTAATCCATGCTGAGCTTGCGAGGTGTAGGTGGAAAAATAATAAGGCGGGTACCTACCTACAGAGAGTCAGCCAGTCAGTCCTCGCAAAACATTCACTACGATCAATCTATTCAGAGCAATCGCATGTCCAACCGCTTGTTTTCTCAAAATAGGCGACTGTCATTACGAGGCCGTAATACCAATTAAGTGAAGGTGACTTAAAAACCATACATTACTAAAGTCAGCATTGTCTCCGCTCTATTACGGTATATTATCCGTCACACGTGCCCATTTATATTAATTTCTGGTATATTATATTTATTTTCTACCATCATCACAAATTGATCCGACATGAATCGTCAACGTCACTCAACCACAAATTCGTGATATTTTTACGCTACTCCGACGGTCTCCCAGGGACCCCATCTCCTGTCAAATACAACAGACACAACTGGGTTAGATACGAATAAACCTTAAGGTAAGAGATCTTGACGACTTGACCTAGTTACCACAATAATAGGTAGGTACACTAGACATTGGCGAAATTTATGAAGACTTTCCACGACAAGTAATTAATTTAAATAAAAAACCCTCAACGAAATGAAACGGCTGAACAGATTTTGATCAAACATAGCTAAGAACACTCCCGACAAATTCACCTTTCAAACAAAAAAAAAAACGAAATCAGTTTATCCGTTCGGGAGCCACGATGCCACAGACAGACAAAAACACACACACAGAGAGACACGTCAAACTTATAACACCCCGTCGTTTTTTGCGTCGGTGGTTAAAAAGAGAAGAAAAATAAACTTTAAGTTTAGTGGTCTGTGTTAGGCCCAAGAATAGACCCCTCCATCTCCTCCCGTGGATGTCGTAAAAGCCAACTAGGGGATTACCTGGACTTGTTTGTAAGATGTGTTGGTATAAGTTTTGCCCTGGCTGCTAGCTTATTTAAAGAATGTGTTATTACTGGAAGAAAGCGTTAGCAGAGTCAGTCGTAGCAAGCAATGGCGACGATGTGCTCACCACTTATCACGTCTATTTCACGCGATGATGCAACCCACAGGAAAAGAGGCCCATTTGAGGCTCTGCCTACCCTTTCGGGAAAAAAGGCGTGTGTCTATGTATGTATGTATGTAAGTTTAGTGATTCCTGCGTGCTATACTATCTCGTTGACACCAAAATCTCTTCAAAGCCCAATGCTTGTAATTCAAGGTCAGTCCCGCTATTTTTGTGATTTATTCAAGAGAGATACAAAATTCTATTGTATCCAATACAGGTTTAAGCTCGGCCTTTGAATAGCTTTAGGTTTCATCGCAGCAGACCGTCCGAAATATAAATTATATGAAAATCAGGTCTAAGGTAAATTCTATCCAGTTGATATATTTTATGTTTTATTGATTTAAATCTCAAAGGTCTTAAAGGTTTTTTAAGGTGGGGCCTTAGAATATAAGGGCATGCCACAATATTCCAAATATTAGATTTTTAACGGATTATTTTAATTTCAATTTTCAAATTAATAATATGGAATTATGCTTCGACCAAAGTAAAATAAATGGACTGGCCTTACTCATACAAAACGTCCGTGAAAAATAAGACAATTCGGATTTAGGGTACGGTCAACAAATAAACTATCTATCTATCTATCTATCTATCCAGCCACTGCTGAGTAAAGGCCTCTTCTCTATAGCGCCACTCCTGGTGGTCTTGTAAATAAACTAGGTGAAATTAAATTATTGAACTTCTTAAAAACTGTATTTTTTTAATACTTAATACTTTAACAGATGCAATGTGTTTTCTAAAGTTATTTCAGTAGGTTTATAGTACAAAAAATCGCCGAAAAAAATGCAATTATTGAATGAAACTTTTACAAAAATACATGGTTCCCTTCTGTTTTATGTAGTTACGTATCTATTTTTCAGCTCTCAAACATACACAATATAAATCAATAGAAAAGCAAGTCCACCTAAGGTCTTCAGCTCAGTCAATTTGTGAAAAATATATTTTTCATCACTCAATAAACTAAGAAAATATCATAAAAATCGTACGGAAACATAAATGTATAAAAATTCCAGTATTTAAGAAACTGCAGAGTGCAGTTTTAAGAATTTTGCACAATGAGTTTTTTTATACTACTTGGAATGACAGATCAAGAAGATGGCCCACCTGATGTTAACTGGTACCCTCTGCCTATGAACAGTGCATTACCTCAGGTCACGTCCACCTAGGACGCGCCCTATGTGGCATTCCACTGCACCCGCCACCCTGAAACATAAAGATGAAAAGTCCCATGTGGCCGTAATTTCATCGGCACCCTTACCCTTCAAACCGGAACACAGCAATGCGAGCACTACTGCTTTGCGGCAGAAACAGGTATGGTGGTAGTACTTCCCCGGACGAACTCTTTCACAAAAAAGCTCTACTACTACTAACCGTTTTTTGGCGTATAGAATTCATTGTGTAGAAAATGATCAGAGCTAATACGGGAAAATGTATTCCACTTCCAAAAGTCGTCTGTTCTTGCTCGTCTTATGACTTCTATCCATTTTTGTTTACTTTAGTTTTTTTTTGGAAAGCTATAAGGTTAATTAACATGCCATTACATATTATATGCAATTACCTAAAGCGACGTGCTTAGCAATGTTTTGGCGTAAATAATGCAAATTACAATTCTAAATCAATAAGATACCCCTTAGGCATCAGATTTTTTTGCAGTCTGTACCGGACCATCCGTCATGCATAAAGTCTTGTCAAATATTTCGTCGCTGTAGTTGGAAAACTAAATAAGTAATAACAACAACAAAACCAACATCGCGAGAAAAACGCGATTTACTGTTTTATTGCGTCAAAAATGGCAATAACTTTTTTATCGTAACTAATTTTTCAGTCCGTGTTTTGATATGTTATAGATTGGTACTGTATCTATTTTAGAATTTAATGATAATACATTTTAGTTCTTTTGATTAAGAGAAAAAAATAAAAAAACGACTATGTATTTTTCCCTCGCCAAAGTTTTGAATAATTGAAATGATCTATTATTTACTTATTTGAATATGACAATCCTATCCATGGGTATAGATTTATATAATATTAAAATACATTTTAAAATAAAACCAACTTATAATCATTTCTTTTTATCAAGACTGAATATTAGAAAACTACTGAAACACCTACATTATTTTAGCAGACTTATAAATTCAAAGTAAGTGACATAACAAACTTATCATACGACTAATGCTTATAAAATCAACAAAATGAAAAAAAATTGTGGAACACAATAATTCTAAGTATCAAAAAGAAAAAGGTATGTCAACTAAAATTAAAACTATCTACGAGTATAAACTTGTGTCTGTTAACTTTCATTCAGAGTGGGGAACATTGAGATAATGTCCTGGGGCGTCCTCCTTGTCGCTCGTCCTCTAGAGCAAGACGTGTCCATCGACATGTATGGGCCATCATAACCATGCAATAAAGTCGATTTCGCAAAATGTGTTAGTTATGTAGTTTTCCTACCACACGACGATTTATAAGTTTTTTATCAATTGATGAAAATTATATTACAAAACCTTTACTTACGAATTAAATGCGATGCCTGAAGCTTTATTTGTATTTCTTGTGTTGTTTGCACTTGCAGAACAGCACAGGAAGGCATTGTATCACCAAGGTATCTAATTTTGGTATTTTTCAGCATAGCTGTCACTCGTTGCCGTGACAAAGACTGACTGAAGCGAAGTATACTAGCTAGGTCTGTTTAGAAGCTTCAAAACTATCGTTCCCTAAGGCCCGTCCATTCATTTTATTTACGTCGATGGAATTATGCATAGATACAACATTTTAGTTCCGAGGGATCATTGTACCAAAACCACGATAATCGTAGGACATTTTCTCGATACAAAAAAAAACAGAAAGTTACATCTAACATTGGGGTTGGGTTTAGAATCGTTTGGCAGGAGGAGGAGGGTGGGAGTAGGGGGAGAGGAAGGGGAGGGGTACCCCTTTGCCCCTGGTACCAGTCCCATAACAAGGTAACTTATAGTTTTCGAGAAAAAAAATAAATAAATTTTTGAGGTTAAGTATGAAATTTTTGAATTGGAAGTGTCAGATGTTACGGGAGTCATCGCCAACTTGCAGGGAGGGTGCAGGAAATTCCAGCCTCGGACCCCTGGTCCAGGAAACTTGTGCTTTTAAAGAAAAATAATAAAGAAAATTTTACAAAATCGGAACGTAAAATAATAATATTAATGATTTAATTTATGAGTAGGTACCTCTATCTGTAGAGAAGGGATGTTGAAAGAAATAAGAGAGATCCTTTTGAGGAATTAATTAATGTTATAAATTATGGATTTTTTATTGTTCACTGACTGTGTGACTCGACACAGAGCACCCCGACAATAGTTGGTTAGGTCCGAAAAGAGTGGCAGACCCGATACGGAGCACCCCGACTCCACGTGGTACTGTGCGTCACGCCCCTAGAGTGTATATAAAAACGCGGAGCCAGTAGCTCGCGTGGGAGATCTTGAGTGGAGCAAGCCCGCGAGGCCGAGCGGAGTGAAGGGGGGAGCTGGCGAGCGAAGCGAGCCGGTGACCTCCGTAGCGTAGCAAAGGTCGAGTGGGTGAAGCGACACTCAAGGGCGACCTCGCGAGAGTACTGGCGGGAGCACATACCGGAGTCCGACATTTAAAATATCCATACTTAACAAAAAAAAACACTTTATTTTTTTCTCGAAAACTGTAAGTTACCTTTGCATAGGAGTGGTACCAGGGGCGAGGGGGTACAAATCCCCCACTCCCCCCCCCTCTCCCATCCTCCTCCTGCCAAACGATTGTAAAGTTTTACCAAAATCTCATACTTAACCTCAAAATTTTCTTTATTTTTTTTCTCGAAAACTATAAGTTACCTTGTTATGGGATTGGTATCAGGGGTGAGGGGGTACCCCTCCCCCTCCACCACCCCCCATCTCCCCCTCCTCCTCCTGCCAAACGATTCTAAATTTTTACCTAACTTTTACCTAGATTTGATTGTTTCTCAATACGGCGCAGATTATTGGGTCAAAATTTAGGTAAATAATTAAATATACCGAAGCTTACTAAGGTAAAAGGGTATTGTAAAATTATCTATATTTTACGAGATATTCCCCTCTGGCCACGTGGTCCTACTGCCTTTGTCCTACCGATCGGACCACATGAACTTTTTTCCGGTTGGTTCGATTAACTAATCGGACTATAGAAACTGACTTTTTCTTAGACCACGTAGTCCCACTATCAGTTAAATGAAGGATCCTAGTCGTAGTCCACGCAATGTATTAAATGACTGCGCCTACAAATAATAAACCATTGTCTTTTACTTACCATGTATGCATCCCGAGCTACAGATAAAATAATACTATACTAGTACCCGAGCTACATACGCTACGTACCTACGTAAGGTCTAGAAAAAAGGGTTCACCGCCAAATAGAGCGGTGCCTCCACACTTTCAATTCACTTTACCGCTTGTGCATATTCTATGTAGCCAGGGTTTCAGCCCTCTATAACAAATAATTCTTTCCTAGAAACCCAAAGCCTGATTACTCTTAAAGTCCAGGTCACTGGTTCATTCGAACAGACTGTGCGTGTTCCTTTCACAGCTCTCCTTTGAAACCAATCCATGCGTTAAGTAACGCGCCAAGGGGGGACGTAAAAATGTCTAACCTACCCGCATTCCGATATTCATGATGTATAATTTATTTGAGCTTTGATATACGAATAATGTGAGTTCAAAGTGTTTTTATCGGTGATATACGCTTTGAAATTTGTTTGTTTTCTGGTAAATTTCCGGGATGTTACGGAGCCTGTTAGCGTTTTAATAGAAACAACCCGCATTTAAACATCTTTTATCAGATGCGGCTGATGAATTATGGAATCATGAGCTCATTAGCTGATTCCTGCCATCTAGTTGGACTTAAAATGAAAGTAAACAAAGCATGGTCAACATACCTGTCACTATATTCCCTGACCTATAAATACCAAAATATTTGTGCGATCACAGATATTTGTTCAGGGTGTTCTGGGTATTTTCTATGAATAATAAAAAATATCTATCGATGTAATATTGTATTAAGTATCTAAGTTATCTAGTACCCATAACACAAGCTCTGCTTACCTTAGGGCTAGATAATGTTGTGTGAACTGTCCAGGATTATTTATTTATTTATTATTTATTTATATTGAGATCAAATCTACCATCAAATCCACTATACATTGAAATCAAATGTCTCGCAAGATATTTTGTTGGTACCGAGTCACTTGCAGCAAGTCGATCTTGAATACTTGAAGACCGTTTTATTCCGCATTTCCCATTACCCGGAACCACTCTAATTTCTGAGAAGTCCATAGAATTTACTACTGGCATGGCACTCACGTACGGGATATTTACCTGACCATTCCGCACTTTCCTTGCTTTTCCTTTGTGTAAAGTCCAGGATTCTGAATTAAGCATGTGCCATCATTCATCATTGTAGTGCAAAATTATATAATATACCATTTTAATATATTAATAGACCTTCGAATTACCACATTCTCACCGACGATGGAGAACGAAGGTCTAAAAGGCACCTATTCAATTAACACTTACCTTGAAGAGTCCTAGGTATAGTCACAGACTAAGGCTGCGTTTCCATTGACGCGGAGCTGGGCGGAGCGGAGCTTAGCGGTGCATGAATTGACCAATCACTATGGCGAGCGAGCAGCCAGCAGAGATTTCGAGCATAGTGATTGGTCAATTCATGCACCGCTAAGCTCCGCTCCGCTCCGCTCCGCGTCAATGGAAACGCAGCCTTAAACTAATGTGAAGCTAAACACAGGCTAAAAGAAGAATATCAACCAATTCAAATTATTGACAAAACTATGTTCTCCGATAGATAGGTAGAAAATTATTTATTGCACAAGATAAAAAGCAGTACATAGGCGAACTTAATGCTAATTAGCATTTTCTTCCAGCTAACCTTTGTGTAATGTAGAGTGGGTGGTAGTGCTATTAAAATTAATTATAGGTTGAGATTAAATGATAAACATAATTAAATACCTACTCTAAATAACTAGCTATCTAGCTAGCTTGTGCCGATGGTACAACTCACAGTAAAAAGAGACCCATTGACTACCCTTTCGGGGAAAAAAGTGTGTGGTTAAGTGGGTATGTATTAGTAAATTATGGTACTAGTGTGTAATGTTGGTGATTACAGCTGAGGCGCCATTGAGATCCGAGCCGGTAGATGAGGGTCTTAAGAGAGCCGAGAACGGTAATCATCAATACACACGTGTATCAAACGACGTTTTTCAACACACTTGTGACTAAAATAATATTAAAATAGAAATACACACTCTGTGTATATGTTCAACTGTCTCTAACTCACTCGTGAACAATGAAAAAGTCACAGTTTGATTACAGGTGTCATTATTCCACTTTATGAGCAAGTGTGTTGAAAAAATCATTGTTAGAACGTTGGGTAAAGTATGAATTGAAAACAATAATATTTATTTTTATCAGATCAGCTGCTTGGTAAGATAAACATTTTCTTCATAGACACTGCTTTCCGATTATGGAACCTGACATTTTTCAATACCTATTTTACCTTCCTTAATTTCCAACTTTTTTGTTGAGTTCTTCTAAATTTCCCTTAGGAACTTTGCAACATATCAGGTGGAAAGAAATTAATGTTAGGACAAAACCCATTATTGACTGGACTAATACTAATGCAGCCGCAAACTGGTGTAAATAATTCTAAATCCCAACGAGACTCTTCTATGAATAGAAGTACAACACCACATACGTACTAAACGTGCATCGAACCATTGCATTTCGTTCACAGCCTTTTTTGGTGTATCTTTTCTGTCTCCATTGTGTAGTGCATCTGTGCATTTTGTGTATCTGCATTTGTTTGATCTATGTTAAACCTACTTTTCCACAGTTTACTGAACAGTGCATCTGTGCATTTTGTGTATCTGCATTTGTTTGATCTATGTTAAACCTACTTTTCCACAGTTTACTGAACAGTGCATCTGTGCATTTTGTGTATCTGCATTTGTTTGATCTATGTTAAACCTACTTTTCCACAGTTTACTGAACAGTGCATCTGTGCATTTTGTGTAGATACAGATTGTACAGATTTTGGTGTGTAGGTTTAACATAGAAATGCAGATGCATTTCTTTGATCTATGTTAAACCTACTTTTCCACAGTTATCTGAACAGTTACTATGTCTATACTCTAAGACCGAGCACTGAATAGTTTCTGTATAGTTTTGGCTTTACAACGGCTTAGAAGACTGAAAAGTTAGTGTGTAGTTTGTTGGTCCAATTTGAATGTTTGGCGAGACTCCAGCTTAGCTCAATAGCGGGTAAAAGGCCATCTGACATTACTGTTCTTCAGTTGGTTGTGGACGTAATACGTTGGGTGGTGCGAAATTGGGTGCTATTTTTGTGCATAGATGCTGTGATAAATTGTACGCATGGAAGATGAAACTTGGAAAGGTTTCTAAAACATGTGGTCATGAGTGTATCTAAAATGGAAAATGTGATTTATTATAAACTAGGTGTGTTATTTGTTTATTTATAATAGGTGATTCACACATCTTCGCTTGCGTATAGGAAGATTGTGCATACGCATCAAGAAAAGAACTTTTGATCGAAATTCGTCAGCATGGTGATTGAATAACAAAAAAACATCCAATCTTTTTAATTTGTTGTTGGATAATATTTAACTATCTAGAATATTATGCGTCTAAGTAAACGAAAGATCTGGAAATACATTATGTCGACGAAAACAGGCAAGACAGTGAAATCGATCGTGGTAACGAAAACACCTGGAAAAGCTACTGGTCCATGACGAAACACATAAAAGGCGACCACTAAAACGTCAACTCATCGAAATTTGTACTTAACTTGCCTTTCTTCAAAAATATGAATATAATAAGCACATGTACATAAAAAGTTCGGAACTTTACAGTCTTATAACTTTACTTGGAGACATGATAAACTATGTTACATAGTAATTTGGATCAGTTGAGCTACCTTTAGATCGCTTGTAGCGGTCTTCAGGTAGCACAACTGTTTCATATGTATTTTGTACATACCTTGTATTATTATTTCTGAATTAAAAAAAAAATGTTACATAGTTATTCGTATTCCGGACATTAAATACATCTCAAAAACATGAGTATGGCACTTTTGACTGTTATAAAAAAAAATTGACACATCAAAAATATTGCGCAGGGCAACACCGACACCTACCAGGCCGCCATACTTTCGCTGCCCTGATTTTATAACACTGCTGGCTAACTTGTCAAAAAATTTTAGCTAAGAGTACATGTTTTTTTTCTATTACTAAATACATACTTAGCACATTGTAGTATTTTCGTAAATTTGTTTATTAAGTCACAAGACTGTGTGTGTTACCTACAAGTAGGTATTTGAAAATAGAGACCGTCCGCTCGAGATCAGTTTCGGCTGCAAATTGGTTTTGTGTCACGTCTATCGAATATTTGAATTGGTTTCAACCTCAGCACAAAATAACGTTTCGTATTGCGGTTTTTTCACCTGTTATTGGCACATCGCCGCTGGGAAATTCTATTCACAAGTTTTTCATCCATATGAAAAACAAACTTGTACGTAGACATTATATTTTATACCACTCGGAGCCTTATCACGATGATGTAAGCTGTAAAATGACATGAATATGAACTCTGTGCAGTGTTTTAGTAAAATGAGATAGGTTTCATTATTTTTTAACTTGATGCTGAGAGTTTTAGAGCCTGAGTTTTTATGCCTGAGCATTTATAAAGTTTGCTAGATTTTATTTTATCTTGCCCTAGTTTATTTATAGTTGACATGAATTGAGAAATTCAAAGTTGTGTAATCACATCGCTGAAATGCAAACTACATATGCCTTTTTCCCCGAAGGGGTAGGCAGAGCCTTAATGGGCCTCTTTTCGCAGTGGGTTGCACCATCATGGAATATAGATGTGACGAGTGGTGAGCTCATCGCCGCCATTGCTTCGGCTAACGCTTTCTTCCAGTAATAACACATTCTATAATAAGCTAGCAGCCAGGACAAATCTTATACCAACGAATCTTATCAACAAATCCGGGTAATGCAAACTTTTTTTTTTTTTTTAACTACAAGACCATATAAAACTATATTTTTTGGCAATAAGGTTGACTTCCCGATATCCGATTGACCTGAATTTTGGCATCTATAAAGTTCCGATGACAATATTATATTATGGTGACAGCTATCTGATCTGATGATGGAGACGAAAGGTGGACAACAAAAATCCTCGACAGATAATAGTAGTTTGCCCGTGTCTAGGCTCATTCTGATCAGCACACGGTTCCGATTGTACACCGGTTTGGTTTCATCTACCTACCTTCATCCATTACCTTTCATCTTTCATGTACGTGCGCGTAATTTTTGATTGGAAGGGTATTTCCCACAAAAAGGGGGGAAGATTCCTGCGGCGCCATTCCAGAGTCGATTTTGATAATATTTGGCAGAAACATTCGGTATTCAATTTTAAGCAAGAATTTGGACATGAGTAAAATCGGTCAATAGGTTGTCAAGATATAGATTACGGATCGATATGATGCATGTTAAAGTAATATTATAATATATCTTATATCCTTTTAAATAAAAATATCCTGCTAGTGAGAACTTCGTAACTTAGTTTGGAAATTTCCTTCGCATTTCCGGCTTTTAAACTTCAGCCGCTTTTGTTGGCTGATAATTTTGTTAAATTAAAATAATTAATAACCATTATTATCTGGCCTTTGTGTAGCACTATAGACAGTCACATTGAAAGGACATAATTTATGCTGCAACGATTCATGAATATACAATCGACCGTTAGTGAAGACAATTGAAAACTTAAATGCCTATCTATGGAAATTGTCGAACCCTTTCTACAAATATAATATACTAGTGTACTGCGGTTTCACTCGCGTATTACCAGGATAAAACTAAAGCTCAACTCTGGTCCAAATTTTTCTGTGTACCAAATTTCATCGAAATAAAAAACAAAGTTTGCTACTCATTTGGATATTACTTTTCAGACCTTTCGCTTGCCGCTCCATACAAACCGAAGGTTCCTCCTCATTTAAATAAATAATAAATATAAATAAATGCCCTGGAGTATTTACAGGCGCCATCTTACGTTGAACGAGCCGGACCGTTCACCATAAGTTCGCACCTGCTATGGAGTATTTACAGGTGCCATCTTACGGTGAACGATCTAGACCATTCACCGTAAGTTGGCACCTGCCATGGAGTATTTACAGGTACTATCTTACGGTGAACGAGCCGGACCGTTCACCGTAAGTTGGCACCTGCCATGGAGTATTTACAAGTACCATCTTACGGTGAACGAGCCGGACCATTCACCGTAAGTTGGCACCTGCCATGGAGTATTTACAGGTGCCATCTTACGGTGAAAGAGCCGGACTGTTCACCGTAAGTTGGCACCTGCCATGGAGTATTTACAGGTACCATCTTACGGTGAACGAGCCGGACCGTTCACCGTAAGTTTGCACCAGCCATGGAGTATTTACAGATGCTATCTTACGGTGAACGAGCCGGACCGTTCACCGTAAGTTGGCACCTGCCATGGAGTGTTTACAGGTGCCATCTTACGTTGAACGTGCCGGACCATTCACCGTAAGTTGGCACCTGCCATGGAGTATTTACAGGTGCCATCTTACGGTGAACGAGCCGCACCGAGCTGTAATAAATTCATGTCAGTTCAATATTATTGATACAATCTAGAAAAATATCTAGGCGCATGTGGTTAGTCAGTTCCCTTGTTGTTTAGTATCAAACTAGCATAAAGTTATAAGATGTTCAGACCATAGGTAAAATTAACATGCAAACTCGTCTATTCCCACCTGTTCTGTTGAGTTCTAGTTATAAAGGAATACAAAAAAGAAATTAGTCAGAATTACACGCAAAAACAAACAGAAAAGATAATACTCCTATAATTCAAATAAACATTTATTTACAGAAAGAATAATACAACTACTACAACTTTAAAAAAAAACATAATGAAACAGTTGTGTTACCTGAAGAACGTTGCTAACAATCTAAATCACGATCTTATCTCGATCTTGGATCAGTTGGTAGCACAACTGATCCAAATCACTACCAGACGGAAGCGACCCTAAGATGCTGGCTGCATTGCCACGCTGAATGGCAATACTAATGCGTTGAGCAAGATAAGATTCAGCTCTCGGGTCACGCGTAGCTTCGACCAGACGCCCTGAAGGAAAACGCGAAGGGTCTCGGTACCCCACGGACCAAGAGTCTCGACCCCGTAAGGCCGATAAGTAACTCGGGGATAAGTAAGCACTGACGAGGCTTGCACATTTGCAACTTTTAAGGTCCTCAGTGGAATCTGCCGCCGCACCGGCCCTCACTGATGTCCCGGACAGATGAGATGGCGCATGGGTAATAATATTAATTCTTTGGAGTAAATAATTTAAAAAAACACCAAACTGATAGCACTTTTCATTGGCAGTAGGCACTCTAATATCTAGTAAACAACATGCAGTTTTAAGTCTTATGGCAGTTTAACAAGCTGATCATCAGTCTATTTGGGCTTGCAAAATAAATGCACCGTGATTTCGGATTTGCGAGCGTAATGCACTTAATCTACTTAAATATGCATGAGCTTAGAGCGTAGCAGGCCTCCGTACCGCGATGTGCATGAGGGCTGCCCGGTCTGATAGCTAATGTGGCACTCGGTTCTAAACACGATTAGCCTAATTTTAAGTAGACATAAACCACCAAAAGGATGTTATGTTAGTTTAGGCTGTTGTTTGTTAGTAGTAGAGCTATTTAGGTAGGCAGAGCCTCAAATGAGCCTCTTTTCACTGTGGGTTGCAACATCATGGGAAATAGACGTGACAAGTGATAGATAGATAGAATATATAGATAGATAGAATATTCTTTATTGCACAAAACAAACAATGTACATAGGCGAACCTAATGTTAAGAAGCATTCTCTACCAGCTAAGAACTCATCGCCGCCATTGCTTCCCACGAATTACTCTGCTAACGCTTTCTTCCAGTAATAACACATCCCTTAAATAAGATAGCAGCCAGGACAAGTCTAACTTATGGCAACGAATCTTACAAACAAGTCCGGGTAATCCCTTAGTCGGCTTTTTCGACATCCACGGAAGGAGATGAAGGGGTATTTTCTTGGGCCGGACACACCACCTTCGATCTAACTTCTTTCGTAAGTGAGAAAGAGGCAAACACTTTAGTTAGTTCTCCCGTGATCACGGCGCATGCAACTGTGCCAAAATATCGGGAACAGTTAAAACTCAAAAATCATGGTAAATATCCCGTTTCTAGTTAAAATTATATATTCTTAACGTTCAGATAAGTCCACGTATATTTTTTTAAACCTTTGATAAAATAAATCTGTATATTTAAGATCCAACATCGTTAGTGGGGTGTACCAGTAAACTACTTTCTCGCGTTCCCACTACTGTATGAATGAAACTAGGGCACGCAGTATTTGTATGGCGCGGTGCGTAGAGGACCTACGCTCTTGTTGCCTAAAGGTTTGTTAGTAGACAGAGCGGGTAGCGGTGTCATCAGAGTGATTGAATTGTCTTAATTCTACTAAATGTTTGATATTTCAAGTACAAATGGAGCTCACAATATTTGTATGGTACGGTGCGTAGAGGGCCTACGCTCTTGTTGTCCTTGGTGAAGGTTCGTTAGTAGAGAGAGCGGATAGCGGTGTCATCAGAGTTTTTTTTTTTTTACTACTTGATCAACCGAACAAGCAGATGGCCCACCTGATGTTAAGCGGTAATCTCTGCCTATGAACAGTGCATTACCTCATAGGTCACGTCCACCTAGGACGCACCCTATGTGGCATTGCACTGCGCCTGCCACCCTGAGACATAAAGGTGAAAAGTCTCATGTGCCTGTAATTTCACCGGCACCCTTACTCTTCAAACCGGAACACAGCAATGCGAGCACTACTGCTTTGCGGCAGAAATAGGTATGGTGGTAGTACTGCCCCGGACGAACTCTTTCACAAAAAAGCTCCACTACTACTAAATTGAGATTAATAGAGTTATTAATTTGTTTTAATTCTACGAAATTTTTGATATTTTAAGCACAACAGGCGCTCGCAGTATTTGTATGGCGCGGTGCGTAGAGGACCTACGCTCTTGTTGCCTTGGTCACAGAGCCTTGGTGAAGGTTCGTTAGTAGAGATAGCGGTTAGCGGTGTCATCAGAGTGATTGATTTGTTTTAATTCTACGAAATTTTTGATATTTTAAGCACAACAGGGGCTCGCAGTATTTGTATTTGTGCGTAGAGGGCCTACGCTCTTGTTGCCTAAAGGTTCGTTAGTAGACAGAGCGGTTAGCGGTGTCATCAGAGTGATTGAATTGTCTTAATTCTACAAATTTTTTGATATTTCAAGTACTACTGGGGCTCACAGTATTTGTTTGGTACGGTGCGTAGGGGGCCTATATCTTATTGCCTAGGTTGTTCATTAGTAGAGGGAGCGGTTAGCGGTTTCATTTTAATTTTAAATCGACTTGCTTGGATTATTAAAAAAAACCGTCCGTGTGAATCGGACTCGCGCACGAAGGGTTCCGTACCATTATCTATAAAAACGGCAAAAAAAACACGTTAGTAAAAAAATAAAATTAAAATTGCACACAAAAAGTAGTCACCCATCCAAAAACTGACGTCGCAGTTTATTGCTTAACCTACATTTGGAAAAAACACGTTTTTTGTATAGGAGCCCCCTTAAATATTTATTTTATTCTGTTTTTAGTATTTGTTGTTATAGCGGCAACAGGAATACATCATCTGTGAAAATTTAATTTGTTTACCTATCACTTGTTCATTAGATACAGCCTGGTGACAGACGGACAGACATACAGACGGACCGCGGAGCCTTAGTAATACGGTCCCGTTTTACCCTTTGGGTACCTACGGAACCCTAAAACAGGACAACTAAGACGTGGTCACTATAACTTTTTTTATTCAAAGTCTTAAATTCACGCAGCGGGCTATGGAGAGTGCTAAGCTCAAAGTTCACTACGTGATAGAATCTGAAATGAGGAGATCTGTAGACGAATCAAGATCGCAGAGATAGCACTCAGAATTAACAAGATGAAGTGGGAATGGGCAGAACGGTAACCGGACGATGCTGTGTAGAAATAACCTCTCTCGATGGACCAAAGACAAAAAAAAGTCGCAGTTAGTCGGTGGATGGAAGCGGCTCAAGATCTTCCATTGTGGCATTCTTAGGGGGAGGCCTATGTCCAGCAGTGGACTTATGTCATGTCTATCTGAAAAGTATTTCAAATAGCGTAATAAAATTACAAGGAAAAATATCAGAGCTACGTAGGCTTTACTAGTTTACGGTAGTTAGTAGTAAGTTTTGTGATCAATTCATAAAAGCATTATACTTACTTAATTTGTTCATACAAAAAAACGCGATATGACGCTGTTTAAATGTGTCTATTTCTAAAACGCGCTGTTTTCGAAAAAAAAAAAATCGAAGCTAGGAATTTATCCCGAATCCACTTCACCAAATTGCACTTTCCGAATGCACATGCCTGTCTTGTTGCTTAAAATAACGAAATCGCTATGTGTGCCTACAATATTTGAGGAGTTCCCTCAATTCATCATGGATCACATCATCAGAAACATATTTTGATGATAATGGGACCAATCTGGAAGTATAACGAGGCAACCATTTTTTGATCCACATTTTTTATGATGTCGGTTAAAAAGGCACGACTATCGCGATAGCGACATCGCGTTCTATTCGCGACAGTGGCGACATCTAGTTAGGGTTCCGTAGTCAAAGACAAGGAACCCTTATGGATTCGTCATGTCTGTCTGGCTGTCTGTCTGTCTGTCTGTCCGTGTATGTCACAGCCACTTTTTTCCGAAACTTTAAGAGCTATGCTGTTGAAACTTGGTAAGTAGATGTATTATGTGAACCGCATTAAGATTTTCACACAAAAATAGAAAAAAACATTAAATTTTTGGGGTTCCCCATACATAGAAATGAAACTATAAAAAACAACATCGATCCCATACGTGTGGATAGGTCTTCAAAAATGATATTGAGGTTTCTTATATAATTTTTTTCTAAACTGAATAGTTTGCGCGAGAGACACTTCCAATGTGGTAAAATGTGTGTGTGTGTGTGTGTGTGTGTGTGTGTGTCGTAACTTCTAAAATAAGAGAATGATAAAACTAAAAAAATATATGATGTACATTACCATGTAAACTTCCAACAAAAATTGGTTTGAACGAGTTCTAGTAAGTAGTTTTTTTTTTAATACGTCATAAATCGTAAACCATCTAAGAACTATTATATTATGTTACTTGCTGCTACAAAACCCTACATGGGCGAGTCCGACTCGCAATTGGCCGCTTTTTTTTACTATAGTAAACTTCGAAACGCGTCTTTTTGTGTGGTTCGAGAGGAGCAACGCTTGATTGGTTTATTCTTAACTTGGTACGTAACACTTAAAATATTAACATGCAACTACTCGCGACCTTTTAAACCCCGCCTTAACTCCTTTACCTTGTAGTAACGATCCTCTATTAAGGTCGGGAGGGCGTCAAGCACTCCTCACAGGAGAATGTTTTGAGCAAATGATAAGGACTTTTCCCTTTATATTACAACTGTCATATTTTTATTTTAAAAGCGCGAGCGATTTTTTTTTTTCTTGTTAGCGTAGCGTGTTAGATCCAGGCTTTCTGGAGCTTACTCCTTCTCTTCTCTTTTTTTTTCAGTGCTGCTTATTCAATGTCTGAAGCCGTGAGAGTTATCAAAGGTAAAAGGTCAAAAAAAAAAAAGGTAGGTAGGCCTCAAAGGTTTGCTGGTAGAAAACTCTTTTTAGGGTTAAGCTCGCCTCTGTACATGTTCGATACCTCTTACTGTTTTTTTGTGTTTTCTTGCGTGCAATAAAGAATAAAGAATAAAGAATAAAGTGATTTTAGGCAGTAATTTATTTTTAGTTTTTCGGGAATTTAATTTTTTATAATTTTTTATGTCCTTTTTGGTATCTTTGTTTGATCATTATGGAGCGACATTATGCATAGTTTTATACAAGCTTGTGCTCGAGAGGTCTACTGTTCGCAGAACTACTAGTGTTTATCTGGTTACATAATACCTTTTTACATGTTTCATAAACTTTGTTTTCTGAAAACTGTTCCTTAATGTGGATGCTCTCGCTTGTGGTGCGTAATTCAATTTTTTGATGTATTTTGCTCATTACAGCTCATCAACACTTCTTCAGATAGCGGAAATTTATTTCGCCAAAACTAGGAGACTTAACACTCGTGCTTTAAATTATAGTATCTCATAAATATCATCAGTAAAGCTATGAATACCCTAAACAAAAAAAACAAAAAAAAAACATTTAAGGATATTCGTAGTTAAACTAATGGATATTTATGAGATACTATCAATTATAACATGCGTGTTAAGTCTCCTAGTGTTCGCGAAATCAACTTTCATTATCTGAAGAAGTGTTGATGAGAGCATCCACCCTGAAAATTTTTTTGCGTATTGGTTAGGTACTTCGACCAAAGAAATAAAGTTAGGTAGATAAAATCCCTATTTGTTTTTCTATTTCCATGCACGAGTGTCCCATTATTCCGTGTTGTCAAATATTTACGCCCGCCGCGATATTGACGAGGGCAAAACGATTTTACGCTATTCTAACAAAAATAATGTTTATCTGAAGTAAATAAATATGAAACATGTTATAGGAGGAGCTGTCGCTATGATGGGTCTTATTAAGGATTTATTGAAATGTTTTTATCGTTTTGTGGTTCGATCATGAGCAACTAAGATCTTTTCACACGTACCACTACCACACCACAACCACACCACAACCACACCACAACCACACAACAACCACACCACAACCACACCACAACCACACCACAACCACACCACAACCACACCACAACCACACAACAACCACACCACAACCACACAACAACCACACCACAACCACACCACAACCGCACCACAACCACACAACAACCACACAACAACCACACCACAACCACTACCAAAAGCACTATCACTTAGCTAATGAAGTAGATATGTCTGATGTTCAGTAAACATGCTAAATGTGTGCTTACAAACACAAACCATCTAATTTCAATAGCACTAGTTAGATAGTATTGTGTGGTGTGGCAATTTTTTTCGTGTTTTTTGTTCATCACAGCTCATTAACACTTCTTCAGATAGCGAGAACTATTTTTCCGGTAATTACATATATGAACTGACACACAAGTTTTTTTAATTGTTTTTTTTTAGTTTTTTTTTTTGTTCATTGGAAAAGCATTCGGCATTCCAGATTATGACCTAGAAAATACAAGTGGTTCGAGAGAAATGGATTCAAAATTAGATACCTTTCTACCTTTACTTCTACGATTTATGATTGCCTACCTACTTATTCCCCTGCAAGTAGCATTGACTGGCTTCGTTGGTTATAATTTTCGGAGCCATTGGAACATGGGGCCAGTGGAACCTAATATTAGAGCTTGTGGTGTCCCACTGCAGGGCAAAGGCACTCCAGGAACCTAACGCACTAAAATTAACTATATACAATTTAAGTGCGCATTTTGTATGAAAAGGTATTTATAGCACGACTACCCACACTATTCTCGTAGCACTAGGTTTGTACGAGTAACACTGTTAAGGCGATATGTTAAAATATCGAATGGGCAGAGTCTAGCAAGAACACAATAAGCTGTATGAAAGTGACAGCGCTATTACCCACTTGAACTCTGGAAGAGAGGCCATAGAGATTTTTGCCACAGAAGTAACTGACGTAAGCGACAAATGATAAAACTTCGTTTTAAATAATAAATAAATAAATAATGAGAGGTCTTCCTTTTGCTTCAAAAGTAGCAAATATACAAATAAATTATCTTTTAACTATTAATTAATCTAAGTAATGTGATTACCTATTGAATAGTATACAAATTGACGCTTTATATGTTCTCTAGTCGAAGGAGGGACCTAAAAACGCTTTTAGGAGGTCCAATTTCAAAAAATAAAGCTATGAGAAAAGTTTTACCAATCGTTTTTCTAGTCTATTTATTTTGATTACGTCCTCAAGTAAATTACTGTATTAACATCAACTTTGTAACCTTTACTATTACCGAGTGAGCATGTAACGCAACGACTGCAAAATGTTAACATAGCGTCTTAAGCCCTTTAAGCTCTTTGAGGCCATCACAATTACTGCTATGATGTCCTCCATAATGTGCCTATAACTCACGAAAGATAACAAAAACACCCTTCATGAAGTGTGAACCGCAATTTTATACTTTGACAGCAATAGACGGGAGGGGGCATTCAGGAAAAGATTGCTGTCATATTTAAAGCTTCCGCACCCCTTATAATAATTAGGAAAATGCGGTAGAGCATCTCTGGTAAGTGACTGGTATTTATCAGAAACATGAGTAATGACATTCAACTTAAAATATACTTTTTAAGTAAAAACGTCATCATCAATCGTTTGACGTCAACATTTGGACGAAACCTCCCCCATACATACATACATACATACATACATACATACATACATACATACATACATACATCCATACATACATACATACATACATACATACATACATACATGCATACATACATACATACATACATACATACATACATACATACATACATACATACATACATACATAGACACACGCCTTTTTCCCCGAAGGGGTAGGCAGAGCCTCAATGGGCCGCTTTTCACAGTGGGCCGGTTGCACCATCGTGGGATATAGACATGACAAGTGGTGAGCTCATCGCTGCCATTACTTCCCACGACTGACTCTACTAACGCTTTCTTACAGTAATTAATACATTCCTTAACTAAGCTAGCAGCCAGGACAAATCTTATACCAACTAATCTTACTAAATCTACTAAATCTGCACCAAACCTAGGCTTAGTGCAGCGCTGATTTTCAGACAGGGCCTAGGTAAGTGATCATCATCAAATCATCATCATCATTAATCAGCATCTTTCCGTCCAATAGGTATTGGATATATGCCTCCCCTAATTTCTTGCAGTTGGCTCTGTTACCAGTATCACGACTCCACTGGCGGCCAGCTAAGTTTTTAATGTCATCGGTCCATCGTACCTTCAGCTTGCCTAGTCTTCGGCCAAGGTCTCCACTCGGTTATCCTGCGGCTCTATCTGTTATCCGATTGCCAATTCAATTGTTAGATGCGTTTCCCAATGTCCGTGACTTTGGACCGTCTGCAGATCTCCTGATTCCATACTTGAGAAAATAAATCTCAAATGTTATGAAATATTTATCGAAAAGTCGGTAGCAACGAATAACTGAATCTCAAAGCTACGTGATCATCTCCTCAACAAATTCTCTATTCAAGTTCCAAGACACTAAATTAGTTGAACTCACTAAGAACAGTGAAACTGTGAACTGTAACAATATCAAACACGTGTGACTGTGCGAGTTCAGAACTGTCAAAGTTAAGGCACGTAAAGTCAGGGCGAATAGCAAAGTGATTAATTCCATGTCCCCAACCGATATCTTAGTAAGTTGATTAAATTCCGCGTAGTTACCTCGGAACTGGGAAACAAGGGGAGGTTTCAGGATTTTACTGCTAGGCTGGCATTTCCAATAGAATATAAACTAAGTAAATCTATCCGAAGGGTCAATTTACACTGAGACGCAACGTGACGTGGTGTGGCGCCCGATCTTTAAGAACCCGCGCCTAGGTAGGTACAGTTTTACCCAAAATAGTACCTGCGCCGTAGACCAATTTATATAGCGCGGAAACCTTATTTCTACCAATAGCAATCACGCGCTGGAATCTTGCGCTGTTTGCGGCAAAATCGCGGCCGGTCGACTCTTAGATGTGAGCGGGACCGAGCTATACAGCGGGTCAGAGCTATACTATACGTTCGGCTACTTTGATATCAGCCTGCGCTGTTCTGCGCAAAGGAAAACAGTCAATTGGACTTATATTTTGGGTAAAACTGTACATAGCTTTATCTACCTACAGACATACAACTTATAACAGCCATCGGCTGAGTTCTGATAATAATGACTACTATTTATATTATACAACTATCATTGCCAGTCTGTGATGTTCTAACAGAATAAAAAATTGGTCTTTGGACACTATATTCAACGGTTTAAAGATATAGGCGACCTCTGTAGCGCGTCGTGCGAGTAGCCGGCTGAGATGCGAAAGGTTGCGGGTTCGATTCGCGCTGCGGTACAAATGTTTGTATAATCTGCAAATATTTGTTCCGGGTCTGGGTGCTATGGTACCATGGAACTCGTAGTTTCTTATACCCGCGACACAGGGAATCCTGGTGCGGGATCAGGACTATGTATGTGACTGTTGGGTGTTATGTTATGGTATGTAATAATATACCAGTTTCATCACGATGTCAGAACAAAGCGAATTCATGATACCAAATGTCAAGCTTGGTCCCACAGCTTAGAACTGTAACTGCCAGTCAATAAGAGCTTGAGGAAAGTCAAAGAGCACCCTTTTTGCAAGTATTATGCGGAAACCCGCACAACTGTGAAACCCACGATACACTAGATAGCATTTCCCCTGAGGTACAGTTGGTGCTAAGCTTCTTAACAAACGTCCTCAAATGTCGTAAAGTTTATATCGATTACAGTCCATAATTTCATCGGAGTTTGCGTCACAGATTACTACTAACTATTCACTAAGTTACGACACAGGGAAGATAAAGGACATCCCACCTGATTGTAGGCTGTAGTTACTTGGCAAGTGACATTTGCACCACGGTCCTGCCAAATTATGTAGCTGTTGTGGAGACATGAGGCAAATATAATATACTGAATATTACTGTTACTAAATAAACCTTAATAATCTCTTCCTTTCTTCAAAAAGCTATTCCTCAATCACTTTTTGTCCATCTCATAAAGCTGACTAATGTTACGTAGAAGAAATATCCTTCCTCACCATCACACAAGTGTGACAGAGAAGCGACGGTGATGAGGTTAGGAATGCGTTTTCCTATCTTTAATACTAGTGTTACGTGGAGGAAGTTTTCTTCCTAACCATCACACCAGTGTGACAGAGCAGGGTGAAGGTGAGTCGGTCGCGGTTAATTCTAGTAATATGTTCAGATGTTTTATTTATTTATTAAGTATATTTTGTGTTGTTATATTATGTATTTATTTATTATAAGTTAGAGTGTATGTATGCGCAACTTTTATATAGTTGGTCTACACGACCGTCTCTTATCGTTCTCGTCAATTCCAGTCCATCCCAAGTCACCTATTGTCTGGAAGAGATCGCTTTCAGCAATATGACCGCCCATTGTACTCCTATACTTATTTTTCTGATTGTTTTTAATATGTTCATTTTGATGTGGTGGGCAATAAAGTGTTATCTATCTATCTATCTACCTATCTAAACTAAAACTCAAACACGTAGTTCTGAAAACAGTAGACCTCGCGAGCACAAACTTGTATAAAACAATGGCATCATGTCGATCCATAATCTATACCTTGACAACCTCTTGACCGATTTAGCTCATATTCGAAATTCTTGTTAAGAATCGATTACGACTATATTAATATATGATCAAAATCTGCCGGTACATGGCGCTGCTGCTAACCTCCCCTCTTTTTGGGGGAAATACTCTTCCAATCAGAAATTACCAACGACAAAAAAAACTGTGAAATTGTAGAACTTGTATATCAAGTTTCGTCAAGATAAGACAGACAGATGAAAGCAAATGTTGCCAGTTGTTGCAAAGGAGTCGCTCACTTCGCTCGCTCGGTCATTACATATACACCTTCTCCTGTGACTGGTATCGTACTGTGTCGTATCCCAATAATATCATAAATGTCACAGTTTGGATGTTTGTTATTCATGCCAAAACGGCTGGACCTAGTTTGGTGAAATTTGGTATACAGATAGATATCCTGATTAAGTTAGATATAATTAATTTTTGTCTTTGTATACCCTATTATCGTTAATATTTTTTATTTTTATTGTTTTATTTGTCGAGTGTCAACAACCGTGTGTGCCGATCCAAATACTTAAAGAATTTTTCTTTCTTTATATCTTTCTAGAAAGATTGTGGTAATTTTAACCCGGTAAAAAGCGAGTGAAGCCATGGGCGGGCAGTGATATTGAATAAATGATGTAGGTATATTGTATGAGAGACGTTCCCGCTATCTTACTTTAATCCGATATCGGGCATGTATTTGATACTTTAAATTGTTGTTTACAATTAAAATGTAAAATTTACAATCATACATGTTTTCAAAGCTCCCAGAGGATTACGCCTGCCGTAAAATCATTATGGCCATTCAATTTTTTCCCTCCAAAAATCCAAACCAAAATGAACAAACGAGGAGGTCCCTCGGGCGGTACATCGGGACGATTAATTATAACACTCGGCGTGGGGACCCTTTACAATCTAGAACTGGAAATATGTTGAAACAAAAATAAACGGCTATCGCCATGTTTCAAGTAAAAATTGCAATTTTATTTTGATTATAAGCAATGGGTTATTTATAAGTGGTTGTTATTCGTTTTCAGTACTTTTTACAAGCTTTACATCAACTTGCAATGTATGTCCGGGTGGAATATGTTTGTGTGGTGGAGTCTTGCAACTAAATTTTAAAGCAGTTATTCTCAACCGATTATGCTGAAATTTGGCATACCTGTCAAGTTTCAATTACAATACAATATGATGGTGCCAACGAGCTGATCTGATGATGGAGACGGAAGGTGGACAACAGAACTCCTCGATGGATAATAGTAGACTGGCCGTGTTTAGGCTCATTTTGATCAGCACACGGTCACAATCACTAATTTTATAAAAGCTTGTATTGAAAAATATATTTTTCACAAAAAACTTATTATACACCTACTTACAATACCGTTTCGTTAACTTCCTTTAACTACACCCAGAAAAATCACAGAACATAGATACCTACATGAAGTTACCTCTGACACTGAATCTTGTCACCACTAGTCAGAAGGCCCTCCCCAGATCCAACAACGGTCACTGACTTATCGCAGGGTTACTTACCAATAAAGGACAAGAGGCACGAACAGTCTACAAAAAAAACTAGTAGGAAGTTGTAAGAGTCTGGTTAAAGGAAGGTGGCACTGGAATAGGGTGGCAAATTTAAATAAAAACCTCGAAAACTCTTTCAGGCCGTCTGGTCTAAGCGACGCGTGACCCGAGAGCTGGCAATGCAGCCAGCATCTTATAGGGACGCTTCCGTCTTGTAGTGATTTGGATCAGTTGAGCTACTTTTAGATCGTTAGCAGCGGTTTTCTGGTAGCACAGCTATTTCATTTGTACATACCTACTTGTATTTACTTGTATAAGTTGTATTCTTCTTTCAGTAAATAAAGATTTTTTCTTCTATGAGAAAATTGGAATGATGTTATCCTCCTAATTTCAAGTCTCTACAACCACCAGCGGTTTAGGCTGTGCGTGTTCTCTCTTTAAGTCAGTCAGAACTTTGCCTTATATATTATATTAGAAGATTATGCTTCCTATTTATTGCAGATCATTCTTATCAAACGCTGACTTTCCTCCTTCATAGATAAGAGCTGAACAATGGACTAGAATTCTTTGTTCCCACAATAATAAGGACGAAAGCGATACACGTAATAAATGACTCTGGTCCAGAATAACTAATAGTTACTGTGTATACGGTCCGCTGGTATACTACAGGCAATTTATCCCAAATGTGGGCCCTTGTTTTTGCCATTAACCTAATGGGTTAATAAATGTGTGCAATAATTAAACAACAAAATGCGGAGTGACGGGAAACTAATTATTTTAAAACCCTGCTCTTATCTTTTATTTTCGGAAGTTGACATAGGAAGATAATTTGTTTTAAGGTTTTTATGGCAGTGTTTTGTTCGTTTTTCAACGCGACCAAACCTAGAAGAATCAGGCAACAAACACGGGTCATGCCCCATAACCGCTTTGCATCACGTATATAGGCCACCGTTCATTCATCTATTAAAATTAAAATCTTCGCTTATTTTGGCAAATGAATGGGTTAATTGCATAATAATATAAAAGCATCTCATTACACGCTATCTCAGGATGTACTGCGCCGGTTCAAAAACATCATTAAAATGGTTCATTTGACGGCGTGATTGCTATTTTCCGTGTTGCTGAGCAACATTATAAATTAAAGAAACAGCTAGGCCGCTCTCACGACTATCCACTCATCTGTAATACTAGCTTTGCATATTAACAGCCAAACCGCTGGTCGTAGAGACTTGAAATTTGGAGAGTGTATTTCTTATAGGATGAAGAATTATATACCAAAAAACAAACGTCTTTAAAGGTGTCCAAAAAGGTATTTTCATGTAAAACAGATATTCAGCGATATCTGAAATTTTCCTGAAAAAAGGCACGGCTTTAAAACTGCTTCTCAATGCAAAAAACAAAACTCTGTAAACTGTTGTTCCGAGAGTTGTCCGTTGCTTTTTTTTTGGGCTATTATAATCAAAGCTCGGCCGTCTCTCGGTTGTGTCGGTATAGCGTGATTGTGTCCATACAAAATATATGTAATACTAGTTGAATGCCCGCGACTTCGTCCACGTGTAATTTTCCATACAAACTTCAACACCCCGCTTCACCCCCTTAGTGGTTGAATTACTGGAATTCCTTTCTTAGTGCACCCCTAGACCATAAAAGGAACTTACCCTCCAAATTGCAGATCTCTAGGACTTACGGTTTAGGCTGTGCGTTGATAGTCAGTCAGTCAGTCAGTCAGTCAGTCAGTCAGTCAGTCAGTCACGCAACGATTTTATATATATTGATTAGTTGACCGTGTTACGGCTGACACTCGGCTCGGACCCGACACGGTCTAGCGGGAGTGATCCTTTACGTGGTTCGCTTACGCATGTCAGAGCTGGGCCCTTATTCACTATGACATAGGACATTCCTTTCCAATAACGTGTGACGTGATGTTAACATGTTCATAATGATGATTCCACACAGATATCGTAAGGAGCCGCGTTATGTTTTTATTTTTAAACATAGATAGACCTTTGTTTGACCACGATCTCACCTGTTGGCATGTGACGATGTGGCCGAAGATGAAGCACAAAGGTCTAGAAGGCACCTATTCACACTAGCCTTGAAGAGACCCCAGATTATAGTTTTTGTTACGTTTGGTTGAAGCCAATAAGGGTCAGGGTTTATCTAAAGTTAACTTTATTTTGAGTATTTTATAGCTGCTTTTGAAACGGTGTAGACTTTCGTATTTCATAATTTTAATTAGTTTAACCACAAGAGGTGTTAAAACAGTAATGAAAATGTCGAGTAAGTAGGAACTTCATTATAACTTTTCAGCGATAAGGGGACAAGCACACGGCACGGTGGTCCGGCCCGGTCATAACTTCCTCGTAATGTATTTGAGTGTTCCGGGCGCCGAGTTACGACGTCCGGATTCCGGGCCGTGATTAGCGTTCACTTGAACTGTGTTTGGACTACTTAGGACAGACGTTTGTACATACATTGCAAATAACATGTGGTAAATATGGATAGGTCTGAGCTGGTAATTTCAGGTCAATAAATAACCTCCACGATTGTACCTAATACTACTATAGTTGCTGCCTAACCTAGCCTAGTCCTCATTGAAATGTCAGAAACCTTATTCGGCGCATTCACTGTGGCCGAATCGAAAATGTACCTTAGGTATTCCTTGACCATTCCACTTAAATTACTAACTACCTTAATAATATACCCGAAACCTTTGTACTGTGTTTGATGTAAGTGAATAAAAGCCCTTACTTAATTTGTTTTAAGTTCTAGCACAGAATAAATAATAGTACTTTGGTTCTAGTGCGTAAATCAAATCGGCGCTGTAAGAAACGTAACAACGTTAAAAACGTGTACGTGCGTAAGAGTATGATACTACCTAATTCATTATCCACAAATACTTCCTTCTTATTTATCTGGAGAATTTTTGTGATAAATGCCTAAGTTAACCGTAGGAAGTCAGTGGATGGATGCGGATCAACGCCGTTAGCCGTGGCATTCTCTGGGGAAGTCTATATCCAGCAATTTTCTTAGTACCATCTTGTAGCTGGTGGGTTTATGTCTACCGAGCCGTGTTTTGTCGTGTCTTTAGTAGGTAAGAACCTAACTTTCGCGCTGAATCATGTTCGCCCTATAGGCACAGAATATATAATAGTACCTATAGGGTGAAAGTACAATGAGCACTACACTAGGGGATGGACAGCAACATCCATGTGAGTACTCAACACAAGTAAATTCAACTAATCAACATTAATACCTAAGGACAAATATATTAGTCATCATCATCATCATCATCAACCTACTGTAGTCCACTGCTGGGCATAGGTCTCTCCCATGGCACGCCACTGAGCCCGGTTTTCGGCTCTCCTCATCCAGTTTCTGACAACCACCCCGCGCAAGTCGTCGCTCCACCTGGTCAGAGGGTGCCCTACACTACGTTTACCAAGATTTGTATTTATTTTAATTTATTTGTATTTATTTTAAAACATTACATCCATTCTTACAGGTATAACCTAATACAACAGAGTAGTCAGCAAAAAAAAAAAGAAGCTAAGCAAATTGTACACATTAAACTAAAACAAATATATATATAATTACTCATTATACAAATTAAACAATTCAATAAAATATAATCATTAAATAATTAGATTCAAATATCTATGTCAACAGATACAATAAATTAAAATAAGTAGCATATTATTTACAATAGCACAAATTAAACAGTATAGCCCCTGCGAATTCACTCTGTGAGCAGTGGAATATATCCACACTAGCCGCTATGTCATTAAGGGTTCGTATGGTGCGCGTTAGCGGTGCTTTGCTCATCAGGTTAGTCCTTCCACGAGGCACTACGAGCAGCGGCGGTCGTCTGCGCCGCCTTACGTACTCGTCCGGTACGCACAGTCTCATCATCTCCAGGATTGCTGGATTGGATATCATACCCCGGAACACCAGCACCACATACCGCGCAAGCGCCATGTCCCTCCTAATTTCCAACTTGTTGTATCCAACCATACCCAAAACGAATAAGGTTGGATACATCAAGGGATAGAAAGGGTAGACGCCATACCTCTTCCAATACAGGTATCGGGTGAACTTGTTCTGTATGCGCTCCATCATGAGACTATATTTAGCTTCATGAGAAGCCCATACAGAAGCTGCACTTTCCATCTGGCTTCTGACCAGGGAATCATACATTGCTGTTAGAGCCCTAATGTTTGAGAAATTGTTTGCTCGGCGTAAAATAAATCCTAAGATTCTGTACGCCTTTTTACAAACGCTCACAACATGGGCTCTAAACCTCAACTCCGTATCCAGACCAACCCCAAGATCCCTCACCGATTCCACCCGCTTCAACTGCGCTTCTTCTATTTGGTAGTTGTAGTGGAGTGGGGCAGTTGCCCTACTAAATGTTATAATGGAACACTTGTTCACATTGAACTGCAGCTTGTTTCTGTGGCTCCACTCCACCACTTTATCTACGTCTTGTTGAAGACGTACGCAGTCTCTTTCTTCGTTGATCGGCAAGATCAACTTGAGATCGTCTGCGAACAGAAGACATTTGGCCTCGGTAACAACCTCGGGCAGATCGTTGATCATAACGATAAATTCAAGCGGTCCTAAGTTGCTGCCCTGGCTAACCCCCGTTTTCGTGAAATACGGTGCTGATTCAAGATGCGGTATCCACTCAAGAACTCTTTAAAAAAATATATAAATATAAGAAAGAAATATAAGAATGAAATATATTAGTAACTAAGCTTAATTTTACGTTAAAGAAACTCACATTTCAAACAAAGTTTTAAAAATGTGTGTTACATCTGACTGATAATGATGATGATGATGATAAATTAGTAAGCAAAATCGTAAGCTGGTCAAAATGAGCCTACATACGGGCATTCTACTATTTACCATCGAGGATTCCGTTGTCCACTTTCCGTCTCCATCATCAGATCAGCTCGCTGTTATAAGTCGTAGTAAAATTAAACAGAAAGATTAATACCAGCACATATTTTAATCCGTATAGTTTGTACAACGATTGCAAAAGAAATGATAATTCTAAAAGATACTATGTATCATATACATCACTTATTTAAGACGCTATGTTAAAATTTTGGAGTCGTTTCGTTACATGCTCACTCACTATCAGTAAAGGTTACAAACTTGATGTTAATACAGTAATTACTTGAGGATGTAATCTAAATAAATTATAGACTAGAAACACGATTCGCTAAACTTTTCTCGATAGCTTTATTTTTTGAAATTGGCTCTTCTAAAGCCCTTTTTAGGTCCCTCCTTCGACTAGAGAAAGTATTATGCATATTTTTTTATACTATTCAGTAGGTAATCACATTACTTACATTAATTATAGATAATTTATTTTTATATTTGCTACTTTAGAATCTAAACGAAGTTTTATCACTTGTCGCTTACGTCAGTTACTTCCGAGCGGCAAAACTCTATACCTCACCTTTTCCCGGGTTCAAGTGAGCAATAGCGCTGTCACTGTCTTACAGCTATTGTTTTCTTGCTAGACTCCGCCCATTCCGTATTTTGACATATCGCCTTAAGCGCATCTATTGCTTGACAAAGAGGCCAGGTGGCCTTAAAAACTGATCACAAAATAGGTGTTGCTCCGATCGAGTGTAGAAACGAAGTGAAGTCACTCGGCCGCTGCCGCCGGCCAGAGCTCCACCCTGCTCGTCGGCCTCGTCTTCGGCTATCGTCGTGTACGACCCACTTGGCTGAATCAACGCAGTCGTCCGTTTCGCCGCGACAACACTGTCACCATAATATTGTATTTTCATCAGAAATTAAGAGGTATGCCAAATTTCAGCTCAATCGGATATCGGAAAGTTGTTGAAAATGCGATGGTCAGATTCGATTCCAAATTAAAGTGTATAAACAAAGTATCGTTTATTTATAAAATGATTACAAGCCACGATAATTTAAGTTCTGTTGAACTCAGGGTCACAATAATCGAGCACACGGGCCCAGTAGTATAACTATCTGACTCTAACTTTAAAAATCTGGTTCACAGATATCTTACAGTATAATATTCAACCACTAGTTTCCCAAACCCCGAATTTGTTCCGCTAGATTGAGCTCCACTATTGCGTGTCGTCCCGAGCCGGAAAAGTAACATTTCCGACACGTTTATTCGGACCGTTTTTGGGATATCTAATAGGAACCTTTGTTTTGTTATGAAGACAAGCGGTTTGATGCTATTTTATTAGGTTACATTTATCATGGCAGCGACTGAAAATAGTTTCTACCTAAATTTTACAGGTTATAAGATTTCCATACAAAGGACATTGCCAGTTTTTGCAAGGAATTTGGTCCAAATGCAGCCCAGAAATCATTAGCATATACGAATTTATTTACTCTTAGCTGATCATGCTAATGATTAATCAAATTAGAGTAGAATCCAAGATATAGGCTAAACACGTCAAACAGTAACGTATAATTCATTAAATGAACTGAAGAATTACAAATATCATCCATATAATTCATAAAAATAATTACGTTTTTTTTTGTAAAAATAAAAATAGTTTAAAATAAAAATAGTTAAATAAATAAAATAACACACATGAAAAAGTTCCTTCCTATTTTTTTTTATTTTGGGGTGATTACATAAAATAATACAAGGTATCCATTGCTGATACTTTTATTTCAGGGCAGCATTTGGACCGAACCCTGGCAATGTCCTTTCGCGTCGGTGTAATTTAAAAATTATATAATTTTACGAAACTGATAAACCACGGGGTTAGGTATTAGTATTAGTCATGTCTACAACATTTAATGGAGTTTTATGAGATAATATTAACCAAAATAGAAGCAAACTTCGTGTGTATGCAACGGGTACAAGTTCCCTAGTAGCAGTATACTCCAAGCACAGTTTGTGTCGACATGACTTCGGAACTTTTATTCGAAAGGGACTGCTGAAGGCTTTTTTACATTCAGATTATTAGTAGGTATCAAAATGTACTCGTATTATATGAAAATTAGTTTTCAAACCACCTGCTCGACAATGTCCAATTACATATCGTGCAACCTCAACGTAAAGTAAAGCATTATCTCTTAATGGATATAAAATTGTATGAAACTCCCTAGGGAATAAAATGATTTGAATTTGGATCGTCAAATTCGTATGGAAATTCGTGGACAAATCTAAGTAAAAAAATGACCATATGGTATTGTAAAGTGGTTTGTTCGAAAATCGAACTGGCCACCATAAGCAGAACTCAACAAAAAAAAGAAAAAGGTGCGTTTACAAAGAATGTGAAACAAATGTTTGGTGCTGTGATTTTTAGTGAATTTTTATTGTCTCGCAGAAGGTGTGAAAAGTAGAGTATGCTCCTCTGGAATAAAGCATGTCTTTGTATTGGGCAGCTTGAACCCCTCGCTTGACTCAGGACTCTATATAACTAGAGTCCCTCGTTACGCTCCGGGTTCAATATGCCGCGCGCGACGTAAGACACTGCTTTATTCCCATAGTGCATAATACTATTACACCTAAAACCATTTCTTTTACATAAAAACTTCCTAGGTTATTAAATTCCGAAAACTTCGAAAGATAAGGGGGGACGTAATTTAATTTGCGCCGTTTAAAACTTTACCTTCTGCAAGTCTGATTAAATTTTTAACAGAATCTTTAATTTATAAACGTGAAAGTTTACAAGTTCTTCCCATGAAAATCTTACTGCGGCTAATTCTTATCTTCAAAGGGAAAATGGAGGAAAGTGTTTTTATTACCTACAAGCTGAATAAAAGAACAGCTTTATCATCATAACTTTGAAAATTAAGATGGAAAGATATTTTGATGTGTATCGTAAATTAAACTTATTACAAAAGTTTTGCTGAAGTGTATTTTATTAATGTGCCTGAGGCGTCGCTTGCGTTTTACCAGGGTAACAGTAGCCTGCAGCTCAATCCAGGTCATAATCTTTATATGTACTACAGAGGCTACTTTGCATTCTTTTTTTTTTTTTATACTTCTGATTGGCGGAACAAGCATATGGCCCATCTGATGTTAAGCGGTAACCTCTGCCTATGAACAGTGCATTAGCTCATAGGGCACGTTCACCTAGGACGCGCCCTATGTGGCATTGCACTGCGCCCGCCACCCTGAGACATAAAGATGAAAAGTCTCATGTGCCTGTAATTTCACCAGCACCCTTACCCTTCAAACCGGAACACAGCAATGCGAGCACTACTGCTTTGCGGCAGAAATAGGTATGGTGGTAGTACTTCCCCGGACGAACTCTTTCACAAAAAAGCTCTACTACTACTACTAAATTTATTTATTAGGTAAATTTTAAGTTATTTTGTCACCGTTTAAAAACAAGAGAACATTTTTTATATAATGTAGATTTTTTAAAAGATTTGTCTTTAAAGATCGTGTAGGAAAAAGGTTTTAATGCACCACATATATCCACGCCTTAAAGACATGTATGATCATAAAGTATGTTATCCCGTTATAATAAAAATATGTTTACCACATGTTCCAGAAGGGGCCATCATTTAGGAGTCCGTTGAAAAGCCGGAAACGCACTAATCCATCACCAAGAGTTACGGCGACCTCGTCGTTATATACGGAACCCACGAGTGCGGCCCTTAGGGGCCCGTGTTGTTTGTTCGGCAAATTATGTTTAATTGAGGTTTCACACGTTGGAAAAAAGTACCTTTTTAATGGTTTACACCAAAATGTGTGTAATCTTTTACACAATTGTTTACATATTTGTGCATTGAGTGGATAAGTTGCCATAGTGTGTCCAGCCTAAGAATAGACCCCTCCGTCTCCTCCCGTGGATGTCGTAAAAGCCGACTAAGGGATTACCCGGACTTGCTGATAAGATTCGTTGGTATAAGATTTGTCCTAGCTGCTAGCTTATTATGGAATGTGTTATTACTGGAAGAAAGCGTTAGCCGAGTCAGTCGAGGAAAGCAATGGCGGCGATGAGCTCACCACTTGTCACGTCTATATTCCACGATGGTGCAACCCACTGTGAAAAAAGGCCCATTGAGGCTCTGCCTACCCCCCTTCGGGGAAAAAGGCGTGTGTCTATGTATGTATGTATGTATAAGATTTGCCCTGACTGTTAGCTGAAGGCGTTGAAGTATTTCTGCCGCAAAGCAGTAGTGCTCGCATTGCTGTGTTCCGGTTTGAAGGGTATGGACGCCGGTGTAATTACAGGCACATGAGACTTTTAATTTTTCTGTCTCAGGGTGGCGGGCGCAGTGCAATGCCGCATAGGGTGCGTCCTAGGTGGAAGTGACCTATGAGGTAATGCATTGTTAAAGGCAGAGGTCACCGCATAGGTAACATCAGGTGGGACATCTGCATGTTCCATGATTCACTTAAAAAAAATCTTTGATACGGTACAACAATCGTGATAATTTACCAAAACAAAACCTCAACCAAAACCTTTACGTTGTGTCTCGCTAATCATTTTAACGTAAAGGTTTTGCTTGCTTTTGAAGATATGTTGGTGTAACGATATAGATCGAAATTTTCACTATACCTAGAGTGTGTAACATATTATCCCTATAAGCTATAGCTATCCCCTATTCTACACCATCATGGCGAATAACTTTAGTTATACGACTTTTTAAATTTGTAATGTTTTATTCATGATATTCCTCGTAAAACCCCTGAAATGTCTCTAGATATGTAGGTATCTAACATAACATGAGGTAGCCCTAAGTAAGGTACCTTAACGTACCAAAACGGCCTTATGTTGTCTTAGGTAGATTTCTGGAGGAATTTCAGGATTATAACAGGCATTTTATAAAAAAAAAAAAAAACATGTTGTTGTAGGTAAGTACTAAAGTTATTCGCCATGATATAACCCCTGTCCAGGCTTATAGGGATATTAGGATACACCCTGTATATTAAATAAGAGTCATATTTTTTCTTATTTTATCTTACAGAAACCAAAAACATTACGTTCGAACGTTTGAAACGTTCAAAAGAGCGCGATTGGGGCCATCTGGACTCTGAGACAGCCACATATCGAATCTCAAGACCAGAACTCAAACCTGAGAGCATTATTATAACATCAAAACTACTCATAGTTTGGAAGCCCCAAATTAGTTTGAAACCCGACTTCAAACCTTATCCCGAAATAGACAATATTTTCTACCACGCACAGTATCAACATCAAACTAAGTTAGGGCGCTTGTTTACCCAAACCAGACGAAAGAAACAAGTTTACGATTAGATGGACGGAAAGGAAAACGGAAACAATGATTGTTTTTTCTATAGATGAGGCATTTCTTCATTATAAAATACTAGTGGTACGGTTTCACGTTTTTTGGGTTCCGTCATTAGTCAACAAGACAAGTAACCCAGTCCGCCCCTCTGTCTGTATGTCTGTCTGTCTGCCCGCGCCTTACTACCTACCCTTACTAACTACTAGAAAGGCGGCGCCCGCCTTAGTACTTTGTACTAGAAAGCCGTAATTTCGCATTAGTGGGTATAGGTACATTGGAATCACGCGGACCATGTGGTAAAATAAAATCTTGAAAAAAGATCGTTCAAAAATATTGCGATATATTAAGGTAGCTCAACACCTAAAGAGCGTTGCGCACTACATATATAGCTAAATATAGCTTAACTGATAAATGAATTATAATGTTTACCAATTTATTATTAAAACCATTGCAAAAAACGGTGAACTTTTTTTTTTAAAAATACACTAAAAATTATTTAACTCAAAGCCGTTGTATGATATCTGTACCCATCTTCCAGCTCCATCGTGAGACAAGCTCAGCTAGATAGTACCATATATGTATATCATTGAATTGTCATCGGTTTTTTTTTTTTTTTTATACTTCTTGGATGACGGAACAAGCAAGAGGCCCACCTGATGTTAAGCGGTAACCTCTGAACAGTGCATTACCTCATAGGTCACGTCCACCAAGGACGCACCCTATGTGGCATTGCACTGCGCCCGCCACCCTGAGACATAAAGATGAAAAGTCTCATGTGCCTGTAATTTCACCGGCACCCTTACCCTTCAAACCGGAACACAGCAATGCGAGCACTACTGCTTTGCGGCAGAAATAGGTATGGTGGTAGTACTTCCCCGGACGAACTCTTTCACAAAAAAGCTCTACTACTACTACATACACACATACATTACAAACATACATACATTTGCAAAGTTTCAAATATTATGACTAATAGAAGGGGGTGAAATTTAGATTTGTAGATTCTACTACAAACAAACCCACATTCATTCATTAATGAGCGTAGAACATTTTGATGAATTGTTGCGATTTAATTTTTATTGCTCGGGCATGTAGGTAGGTACCAGAAAACACATTTCAACCTGTTATTTTTAAACCCCGACGCAAAAACGACGGGGTGTTATAAGTTTGACGTGTCTGTGTATCTGTCTGTGGCATCGTAGCTCCCAAACGGATGAACCGATTTTGATTGCTTTTTTGTTTGAAAGGTGAATTAGTCGGGAGTGTTCTTAGCTATGTTCATCAAAATCGGTTCAGCCGTTTCATTTCCGTTATTCACATAAACAAGTAATTATTTTGTAAAAATTAAAAAAAATAACCTCAATGCAATGAAACGGCTGAACCGATTTTGACCAAACAACTAAGAACACTCCCGACTAATTCACCTTTCAAACAAAATAAACAAAATCAAAATCGGTTCATCCGTTCAGGAGCAACCATGCCACAGACAGACATATATATACACACACACACACAGACACGTCAAACTTATAACACCCCGTCGTGTTTGCGTCGGGAGTTAAAAGGGTGCGCAACCAAAACTATAATATCATTGGACGCAAAGGAAAATGGGACAAAAGTTCAGTCCCCTTCACCCACAATGAGGTAAACAATCGCGCAATCTAATTAAGATAATACAACTTAGATACGGTCTTTGTTTTATCTTGTAGTCTGAGTGGATTAGCCGGCTCATTCGTCAATTGTTAGCTTAGGAGTTGTTTTATTCTTAGTTTTTGGTAAGAAAGCACACTCATCGTCATCTTCCACAGCCTACTATCAACTTCGCCTTTTTTTATTATTTGGTTCAACAAGCAGTAGACCTCCACTGCTGGATGAGGTCTTTCTCGTACAACGAAATGGGGGACTTGCAATAATCACCTCAACAAAACTGCGATCAACAATCAGGCAGTATTGATGTTGTGTACTTCGATGGTTGTTGCTGTGTATCCCGTAGAATATTCCCTTAGCCAGCTTTTACACATTCACAGTAGGGGATGGAAGGGTATATTCGTAGAAAGGACACACCTCAACAATATTTGGGTCTCACATATAAATCTGACATCGATTTCTATGGATTCACAACATGAAATATACACGTAACTATAACAATAATGATTATTGAGTTATCGGACACTATTATTAAATTATTTTCTCTTTTCTTATTGTTGAATTTCAGATTACCAATACTAGAAAAAAAACTAAAATCAGTTTTCTAAACTCAACTTGAAACGTCGTAGTAGTAGAGTACCTAGGTACTTTATGAAATTAAAAGCTTTGGGAATAAACTGTGTCAGGATTGTTATTCACTTTGTATATTTCTGCGTTCTTTTCTTGTTTACTTCCACAACTTTTTACGAACTTTGTTTATTGTTGAAGACTTCAAGATACTTCGCACTTATGAAAATGGATTTACAAGTTGGTTGACAGAAAGAAAAATGTTCACGTTTTTTAAGTTTCCGAAGCCTAGTGACGATAAGACCTGATAATTGCATCATGTCTGTCTGTATATTCATCTGCCTGTTCGTCTGTGTACCTGACTATCCGTTGTTATTTGTGTGTCCGTCTTAGTACGAGATCCGGAGATCCTACTGTAGGCTCATTTGTATTTTGATCAGAGTCTTCAATGAATGCTCAAAGTATTCAAACAAATTTTGTCCACGAGGTTGGGTTTTCTAGAGCATATCTTAGATCTCACTAACTTACAGTGTAAGTTATTCTCAAAAGCTACAAAGTCCATAACTCTGTATTACTTGTCACCGAAGTATGAAAGTGTCAAAACTAATAGTACAAAATTGTTTCGCTACATTGTCCCGGCGGGCGTTGTTTCATAACGTCCCATAAACTTGAACGTAAAGTTAGGGTGCTCACAGTGATGGAATATAGCGTGGAGCTTGGAAGGGCATGAATTCTTAAAAAAAAATATCTTCCGTTCCGTTTCGCTCACGTCACATACGCCCAAAGCTGCAGAGCAAGCTGGCGTGTTTTGGAATACTTAAGCTTAATAAACATAACAGAGATAACGTGGGTATCTCGTACAGCTCGCTTTATGAGATCTTTTCTCCCCCATAAGTGCAAGTTGTGGAATGAGCTCCCTCCTGAGATGATTCCGCTAAACTACAACATGCGCCGCTTCAAAAAAAATTTAAAAAGAGTCCTTCAGGGCAGGCAACGCATTGGCAATACCTCTGGTGTTGCAGATGCCAATAGGCGACGGTAACCGCTTACCATCAGGCGGGCTATAAGCAAGTTTGTCGAGCCATAACATAAAAAAAAATAGGGAGAGCTTAACATCGTCAAAAGATTGCGTGCTTGTATATCTTCTACCGCATGCATTACGTTAAGTGCGCTCTGGAGCTGCACGATTTAATCCCCTCGTCTCCCTTCCGCCTCCTGACGACCAGACGTGGAGAGTGTTTCACCATTTTGTTGTCAACATACACCGTCGCTTAAAAGCCGTTTCTCGAGTTCTTTCATCATGCGGACAGCAAAGGCCTGGTACTCTCTTCCGGCTTCCTTATTCCCTTTATTGATAACTTGGGTATCTTCAAACGAAGAGTAAATAAGCATTTTCTGTCGTCGCTTGTCATCAGGTGAGATGTAGCCAAACATAAGCTTTTTTTTGGTAAAAAAAGAAGAAATTAAGGTAGGACCTTAATTTTTTACCTTTTTTAACACCAAACTCTAACTAAGTAATTGGCTGTCTGTGAGTGCGTTTTCTGTGAGCGTGAAGGTTGTCTGGCAGAGATCGCTTATAGCGATAAGACCGCCCATTGTACTTCCGTGTTTAGTTTAATATAAATTTTAAAATAGCTTATTTTCTGTCTTGTGTAATAAAGTGTTTTCTATCTATCTTCTATCTATCTTGGCTCTCATTGAAAGGAAATATATCAAAATAGTAAATCGCTTCTCGCTTCACTGATACACTGTGGTTAAGGTGCTTCGCTCGCGTCACGTGCGCCCGAAGTGTCGCCAGCAGAGCATGCAATTAGTCGACGTTTTGTGAAAATAATTATGCTGACGAAATTCCCGCTCAGGCACCTCTTAATTCATAACAAATGGTCGAGCATATGTGCCATTGATTAGGATATTGGGGGTTCCAATAGAGCCTCAGGCAGGTAGGCGTTATTAGAAGTGTGTATTCGATGTTTATTGCTTGTGATTACTTGTTCCAAATTACAATTTAGTCTGAATTATGTTTACTCGAAACTAAGAATAGGATATATTTATACTTATTTTATTGAAACATATAACAAACATACATACATATATAAGACCTGGAAAGAGTCTTCAAGTCCCGCGTGACCGCAATGCTGGCTTTTATTTCGGTCTGCGAATGAGGATTGCCATTCAGTGTGGCAATGCAGCCAGCATTCTGAGCACGCTGCCGCCGTCGGTGACGGCTTGGTGATATGGTAGGTAGGTTTTTAGTTTCGTTAAGGTGGATGCTCTTGCTTGTGACGTGAAATTATTATTTTTTTAGGTGTTTTTTGCTCTTACATCTCTGTAACCCTACACATTTACACATATTACACATAAACACATTTTACAGTGTTTTTTTTTTGTTTATTAGGATCGTAGCTAAACTGATAATATTATGTGATACTATCAATTAAAACATGTGTGGTAAGTCTCCGAGTTCTTGCGAAATCATCTTTCGCTATCTGAAGAAGTGTTGATGAGAAGTAATGAGCAAAAAATACCAAAAAAATTAATGTTGCGCCTCAAGCGAGAGCCGTAAGTTTTTAAACGATAAAAACATTCAGAACCCACCATAAATAGGTATGGAAATTAATAATTTCATATTATTTAAAATAAAATTTTGATATCGCATGCATTTATTCAGCGTCGATTCAATTGGCAATACATTTATCATCCCATCACTGATAGATAACTGATAAGGATAGCACAAGCAAAAGCACAGGTGAGAAAATGATTTCAAGATGACTCACCAAGAACTTTCATATATTTTACAAAACCGTTTACCTTTCATTCTGCGTACGTAAAAGGACTTTACGATCGTGTCACACTTCCATATTTTTATGCTGAGCATTCACGAACATTAAAGGCCGCTGACACATTACAAAAAAGTTATTAGAAGCAGTAGATAAGCTTGATATAAAAGGTCAACTTCTAGCTTGGACCCAGGTCTAGAGAATCAAAGACGGCGTGAGGTTCGCAGGAGGCAGATACCCATTTCTTAAATCTGTACTTCTGTCGTTTTTTGTTTCTTACCAGCTTAGTGCACGAGTCAGGAATAATCAGGAATAAATAATTTATTTCTAAATTTTAATTAACAGGTCAAACAACAAAAATAACTATAAACAAACAAGAAAACTTATAAAAAAGTAAATTCTAAACATGTAGTCAATAATTCAAATTGTAAATATAAACTAATTATTTCTTATTAAATATCTATCTATGTAATATATTGTATTAAGTATATCAGTTGTCTAGTACCCATAACACAAGCTCTGCGTAGCTTGGGGCTAGACAATGTGGTGTGAACTGCCCAGCTTTATTTATTTATTTTTATTTTATTTATTCATTGTAGTTGCAAATATTAAAATTAAATAAATTTAAGTAGATATAGTCAATGAAATATTGTAGTCAGTAGACTGTAGAGCTTCATCGAAAGGGCTTGAAGTCATAGGGAAAGGAAATGAGGAAGGGGGACGAGAAAACTGTCAGTCACTTCCCATTGCCTACTGCTTGTTTGAGGTTTCCTATAATGTGTGTCAGTCAAAAGGCTCTTTGTGAATGATCGATGTCAGAGATAACTTTGTGGTGGTAATGCAGCCCTTCTTTGGGTAAACGGGTTAGCCTGGGGCGAGTGTCACCTCGGACGGCCTTTGATGATCTACAAGTGACAACTGCTGGTTTTATCGAAGACGCTAAGGTTTTAAAAAGGATTTTTTGTACGTTGTTTTGTTTTTACAAGCTTACTCTGCATACCTATTGTTCAAAACTTGCTGATTTTGACCCAGTTTGCGTTAACGGATTGAGCCTTTGAAAACTTGACAAGTTTAAATTATAATACAATGCTATGGTAGAATGCAATGTTTCTAGGTCCGTCTTGGATAATCTGAGGAAGATATGGAAAAATCGTATCATAACCAAATCCACTAAGATCCGTCTCGATAGAGCGTTGGTGTTTCCCATATTCCTCTATGCTGCAGAAACATGGACTCTTAGGAAGAGCGAGAAAAAGAGGATAGATGCGCTTGAGATGTGGTGCTGGAGAAGAATTCTTGGGGTTTCGTGGACTGAGTTTCGTACGAATCAGTCCATCCTCCAAGAACTCGGCATCAAGCAGCGACTATCAGCTACTGTGAAATCTCGCATCCTCACTTTCTTCGGGCACGTATCGCGACGCGAAGAGGTGTCCATTGAACGCCTTGTTGTACAGGGTAGAGTTGACGGCACACGAGTACGGTGCAGATCGCGCATGAGATGGGCTGACCAAATCAAGGCAGCTTTGGACGGTCCACTGCATGAATGCACCAGGAAAGCTGCGGTGCGATATGAGTGGCGAAGGATTGTAAAGCGAGCCGCAGACCCTGAAGTGACGACCACAACCACTCTGCCAAGAGTGTATCTACGAAGAAGATAAGGTAGAAAAGATTTTGTAATATGCCATACCCATACACATGCCTTACCCATTAATGATGAGCTCATTATGCTCAAAGGCGCACTTAAATGCCGTTAACAAGCTGAGTGCCTATATAATCACGATAATTGACAAAACACGGTTCTGTATGTAGACGGATTATAGACGAAACTGATTTGCATCACCACTGAGAGCACGAAAAAAATTGTTGTATGGAAAAAAACCACGCACCGAAGTCGTGGATATTCCACTAGTTATCCATAAATTCAATCCACATTCCCTTGTGTAAGATATAACTCAAATGGAATTCCATTAAGTAATATCGTTGCTTAACTTTGGTTGGTCCCATATCGTAAATCAAAATCTAATAATACTGGCAGAGTTATTAACTTTAGCAAGTACGAGTAATAAAGCCTCTTACGAGATTATCGAGTACGAATATGAGATTGATCTAAAATAATGGAAAATCAGATGATAAGATAAGTGGATTTCTATTGAATCGGTTTCTATCGGTATTTTAATTTCAATATCGAACAATAAAAATACGAAAAAAAAAAACAGAAAATAAATCAGCTCAGATGCTCAGAGATATGCTCTATCATTGTGTTTTACAGAATGTTACAGTAGAATACCTAAGCATAAAGTAAGTTTTGGCGATTTCTGTAGCGCGTCGGGCTAGCAGCCGGCTGAAACGCGAAAGGTTGCGGTTTCGATTCCTGCTGCGGGACAAATGTTTGTATGATCTGCAAATATTTTATCCAGTTCTGGGTATAATGGTACCATTACATAGTACTCGTCGTTTCTGATATCCATGACACAGGGAATCCTAGCGTGGGATCAGGACTGACTGTTGAATGTTATATGTTATGTTATGTTATCTATTCAAGGCAAAATAAATTACAGTGCAAGTTGACCGTAATAACTTTACTCCGCTCCAACCAATCTCACTCCAAAACTTCAGGATAATTCCCGCTATCTCGCAGATATCCTGGAGACAGGCATCGCGACACTCGACCCGACATCTCACGACTTCATTCCTATCCATTTCATTTCACTTGTCTAGAACAGTGCTTGTTCGGTGGCAGTTTCACACACGGTTAAACAGTTAGCAAAGTTTCGTCATTTAAACTGGAAAAGCGAATATATTCTCACCGATTTCAAAATTATTGGTCTGGCTATGAATGTTTCTCCCTCAACGCTATTAACAGCCATCGGTACGGAGGCCGCATTGCTCTAAGTCAACAGCCTACAAAATTAATGAATAAATACTCGTCTTTTCGATGTTCCATTTTTTAAATATTTTTATTTGAATTTGTTTTTGAATATGGAACTGATTGCTATCACTTACACTGCTGCACTAAAAACAGACTAAAAATAACATCTCTTGGTGATCGTTGGATGTATGCGGCAGAGCGTTTGTCAACAAGAAGAAATTTAAAAAAGTTAGTCTCTGGAATTTAAATTGAGGTAAAAGTGAACGTGGGACTCTTCCCGCCAATTTCGAAAAGAGACGTTGTCTACTTTTATATAATTTCTTTTCCTAGTGTTTTCTTGAGTTATTTTGTGTTATTTTGGTGGCATTTTAACTAATGTAGCTCATTTAAAAAGCACAAGTGTAGTGAAATGAAATATAAGTGAATTGCGTGACTTTTGAAATTGGTGGAAATTGTCTACCAAAGTTTTAGTAAAATTGGCCACCGTTTTACTAAACCATGACTCGACTGTGACTTTGACGACTTGGAAGGAGTGTAACGTAGCAAAATATATTGAAAATACAATATAGTGAAAATACAGATACTTACTTGAAAGTGGCAAATGCACAAGCCGTGCGACGCCAATTATAAAGAAAAGAAAAAAAAAAGTGAACGTGCCTATGATAATTGAAAAAACCGGTAATAACTCACGTAGGTACTTGTGCCTATGATCATGTGAAAATTAAGATCTTACTTATAATAAGGAAATAGAGAAGAAAAGCAAACAAATAATTCAAAATCTGTTGCCATCGAAACCACGCGCTAAAAATTTACGCGATTTAAAGACGTTAGTACCAAAACTTACTTTCGTATAAACTGGAGATGTGAAAAACGAGTGAAATCCTATAAAATGAACAGTACAGTGTGTTTGTTAATTTTTCATAACGTCTGGGAGACGTCATCTCATGCTCGTTAGCTGATGATGAAAGCACCAGCATTCCTTATCGATAGGATATAATACTGAGTTTTAGACTTAATTATACAGGCAAAAATGCACGTAAGGCTTTTCAATGAAAAAACTCTTTTTTTTTTGTATAATTGTTTAGTTGCTAATCAAGTAGATTCTTGTCGTGTTTTTACACTTCTAATTAAAAATTGTTGGAGGTAAAAATTATTAACATTTATTTAGAGGGAAATTTTTATTGTTCGATTGTTTACTCGTTTTGTAAATATCGGCTCTTTGGTGTTCGCGATACAGGCTTGCCTAGTGCGAACACCACAGCATAGTTTCAAGTGTTTGTAAATCATTTTCGCCAAATAAACCTTTTTCATTTTTTTCACTTTTTTTCATTGTTTGTTTGTTTGTTTGTAACTGGTAAACTAAAAAATACTTAACCGATTTTGAAAAATCTTTCTCCTATTGAAAGCTACATTATCCTTGATATAGAAGTTTTGTTAGCTTTCGCCCGCGGCTAGGCTCGTGCTTATAATAATGTGTATTTCCACTGAACTCCGTAACGATTGAGCAGATTTTAATGATATTTGTTGTGTGAATGGATGTTGGGGGGAAACTGCTTAAGGCGCTATAGGTTCAACCAGTTTCAACAAACATTTTTATATGAAGCGAAGGCTTCAAAAATTAAAACGTGTAAGAAGAAAGTCTCAAATGGTATTTCAATTTTAAACAGGTATCTTTTATGGTATTTTTTTTTTTTCTTTTATGTGGTATTCTTTGATGTTTTTTTATAGAGTGAAGTCATTAAATTAATGTATTGAATTTATGATTTCACTAGATAAAAGCTTAAAAATACCGTATATTTTTTTATTCTTGAAAACTGTAAGAACTCTTATCAAAAACTTAAAAAATCTTGAGCTCATTATAGACATGTTGTGAACCTATTGCGCCTTAATCTACCCGTATGAAGCCGGGTCGAATCGCTAGTCATCAATAAGTTTGTCGAAATTCGTTTCCGTGTGTGCAAGGTGTAACGTTTAATTACGCGTCGCTACTCGACCAGTCTGATAAACGACTCTCCAGCGCGACTCCATGACATGTTCAGGGTTTTAAGCCAGTTCAACATCATCGGCGCTGAATCTAATTAGTGGTAATTGAATGACCCAGATCGGTAATGGCGTTATTGAACAAACAGCGAGCGTATTGGCCAGCAGTGGCTGTATATTTGGAATATAATGGCTGCATTTCGAAAATATGGACATGTTTTCAGTTTATTTAAGACTAGCAGCGCTCCGCGGTGTTACCCGCATAGGTCTCTATCCCGTAGGAATGTCGGGATATAAATGTGCCTATGTGTTATTCCTGGAAACAAGCTATCTCCATTCCAAATTTCATCCAAATCCGTCGAGCCTTTTCAGCGTGAAGAAGTAACAAACACACGCACACACTCACAAACTTACAGGAATCTTACTTCGTAGGATTACACACTAAGACTAATTACTTATTAAGTCAGCCTTAACCAGTACTTAACGCACGGCACGGCATGTAAACTGTTAGTGGAACGACGTGTAAGTCGCTGGCTGAGTTGCAAGAGGTGCGGGTTCAATTCCCGCTGCGGAACAAATGTTTGCATACTTTCAGAATATTTGGTCCAGGTCTGGATGTAGTGGTACTATGGTTCCAGATACCTACCATACAGGGGATCCTAGTGTAGGATCAGGACTATGTATGTGATTGTTGTGTAAATGCCACATGGAACTACACCATACCTGCATCTTTTCGATGGCCCAGAAAGAACCAAGAAAGTAAAACCTTTTATTTTTATAAAATTAAACATATTATCATTATTTTAATAAGTGTTCTATACTTATCCAATAAAACATTATTTATGTTATTTATTGAAACATTTTTATCCACTGGGAACCATATATTTCGTTCAACCACTAAGTGGAATTAGAAAAGGCATGTCTAGACGTGCCCAAAAGAGGTTTTTCTTAAATTGCTTTCACCTAATGTTATAGAACGTTGAGTTTCCCCACAAAGGCTAGAAGGACTTTGATAAAAGATGTCTCTTTGACTTTCATTTTATTGGACTTTTCAATCGACGAAGTATTTCATTATACATACCCCATACATTTCACCGCTATTAAAATTTAAGCATTGCTTTAAATTAGTCCTGTCACTGTTTGACACTAGCCAATTATGGCAATATTTATTTTGATAGTTTGTTATTAAGCAAGGCCTTTATTTAGTTAGACACAAAACATCACCATAATTTGCGATTTGGTAAAACGTCAAACAGATTCATAAAAATCTAAGATTTCAACAACTATAACTAGATCCCAACCTAATCATGTATATCTTCTGTTTTGAAGTCCACTATGTACCTCTCTGTTATGGGGGGACGGGTCGTTATAACTGGCTGGCCTCACATTCGACGCCCTTAGAGGGTGCAATCGGTGGAACAATTTAATTGATTTATTTATCCTGGATCCAATTAAGGAATTTTAATAAAAAAACGAAAATTAATTTTAACAAAGTATATTTTCGTGATGGTCTTCTCATCGTATTTGGTCTTCACTTCAATATTAAGTTGGATACTTTAATTTATTGTATTAGAAAACGGGCAAAAAAAAACTCCAACGAACTAATGAGGCGGGCTCCAAAACAAGACCCATGTTACTGATAGTACTAATGGTAGTAGCCAACGAAAACTGTAACGGAACGGTTGGTTATAAACGATTTTATTTAATTATCTTTGTTTAGTATTATGTCAGTTTAGTATGATGTCAGTTTAGTATGATGTCAGTTTAGTATGATGTCAGTTTAGTATGATGTCAGTTTAGTATGATGTTTAGTATGAGGCCACGAGGCCGTAGCCCGTTACGTTGGTCAGACCAGCACCACTCTCGATTCTAAATTCCACGAAGCCGAGCAGCTCGCTGGCAACAGATCTCACTAGCGCAACATCGTCCGGCAGAAAGTGATCCATGGAGGGGGTCACGACCCTCAGCATTGAGGAATACGACGCGAGGAGGAGGAGTATGATGTAGTGGTAGTAGTAGAGCTTTTTTGTGAAATAGGTCGTCCGGGGAAGTACTACCTGCATACCTATTTCTGGCTGCAAATCAGTAGTACTCGCATTGCTGTGTTCCGGTTTAAAAGGTACGGGTGCCGGTGAAATTACAGGTACATGAGAATTTTCATGGCGCATGGGCGCAATGCAATGCCACATAGGGTGCGTCCTAGGCGGACGTAACCTATGGGGTAATGCATTGTTAAAGGCAGTGGTTACCGCTTAACATCAGGTGGGCCATCTGCTTGCCCCGTCATTTACATAGTTATTTTGTTAATAACTCAAATTAAGGTGGATGGTATCGCTTGAGGCGCGAAATTATTATTTTTTCAGGTTTTTTGCTCATTACAGCTCATGAAGTTCTTGAAGTGTTAGTTCTACAGATAGCGAAAGTTGATTTTGTGAGAACTAGGAGACTTAACACACATGTTTTAATTGATACTATCTCATAAATATCATAAGTTTATCTACGATCCCCCGTAACAAAAAAAAAACACAAAAAATGTGTATCGTAGCTAAACTGATGATATTTATGAGATACTATCAATTAAAATAGGTGTGTTAAGTCTCCTAGTTCTCGCGAAATCAACTTTCGCTATCTGAAGAAGTTTTCATGCGTTGTAACAGGCAAAAAACACAAAAAAAACGCGCCTCAAGCGAGAGCGTGGAAAATATCAATCGTGACTTCTAACTTGTACAAAGTCATTACATTTTTAATTATTTACCAAAATGTATTTAGAACTATGATTAATAAATAACTTAATAATAAGAAGTCCTTGACTTCCTATTAAAGATTCAATGTAAAATTACTTTTGTAATAATGGAATTAATTATTTTCTGAAGGTGAGTTGAGTAAAATAACGTAATCCCTGACAAGGTTTGCCGAAATCCAGCATTATAATACTTCACCTACAAATGATATTACCGTAGTTCAAACTCCACAACTCAACTCCGTAGATTGTGGGCCATTAAAGGTTTTATTGCGAAACAAATGAGTAAACTTGAAATGAGGGCCACGGCCTTGTAAGTTTCAACTAGTACAAACCCGATGAAGTATTTCAAAGGAAACCAGTGAAGCTGATACGATACACCGAAATGTTAAGTAAATTCAGACTTGTATTTGACTTTAACATGTAGGTGGTTGTAAATTTAATATTACAAATTAGTTCTAGAGTTGGGTATAGAACCTAAGAACGTACATACATTTTATATTCCCGCTGGAAATAAAGTTCGTTAGTTAGAAAAATTAAAGTTTCTGACATCGTAATACGGGTGCCATCATTTTTAGGGTTTCGTACAACAACACAAGGACCCCTCATAGTTTCACCATGTCTGTCTGTCTGTCTGTCCGCGGCTTAGCTCAGAGATTAAGTACTAGAAAGCTGTAATTTGGCACGGGTATGTATTATTAATCACGCCGACAAAGTGTTAAAATAAACATACATACATACATAGACACACCCCTTTTTCCCCGATGGGGTAGGCAGAGCCTCAATGGACCTCTTTTCACAGTGGAATATAGACATGACAAGATTAGCTCATCGCCACCATTGCTTCCCAGCTAGCTTTCTTGCAGTAATAAACACATTCCATAATAAGCTAGCAACCAGGAAAAACCTTATACCACCGAATCTTACTAATAAGTCCGGGTAATCCCTTAATTGACTTTTACAACATCCACGGGAGGAGACGGAGGGTTCTTTTCTTAGGACAGACACTGGATGATATAATGATGATGAATTATGTAGATACATACTTACATACTACATACTAACTAAGGCTACCTACTATGTTTACGTAATTTTAATAAAACAAAACAGAAAACTTAATTCGTGAAACGTGATAAAGTCCAGTGAAAATTTTATTTCCTATCCTATTAATAATAACCCTTCGCCTTACAAAAAAGGGCATACGACCACCGCACAAGGAATAGTTACTACGTAAATACGCCACTTAAATTAATGGACTATTATTAACTCGCACAGCTAATGTGAGTTTTGGAAAATGTTACATCTTATCTTCATGTCGATCGTAAATTACATTTTAGTGGGAAAATATGAAAATAAATTGATATTGTAGACTTTTACGTACTGATGAATACTTTGATTGGTAACGAAGATAAAATAATAGTGATTCACAACTATTGTACCCTAGTGTTCGCCCGCAGCTTTTCTCACGTTTTACCAGGATTAAGAGCAGCCTACAGCTCAATCCGGACATAATCTATATGCGTTAAAATTCATCAAAGTCGGTTAAGCAATTTCTTCGGTATGATTGAGTAACAAACATAACAACATCATAACTTTGATATTAGTGGGATTAGATTACGTTATATAATAATAAATAAATAATAAATAATAAAAAATCTTTATTGACATAATACAGAGTACATAACATGTTACTGAATCCATAGGCTCCCAAACTAGTTTAAAAACTGTATATCAGGAGCCAGTGGCTTCTCCCACCTAATACCACAATTAATTATGTCCTATGCAAATTAAAAAAAAAAAAAAAAAAAAAAAGATAAAACAACGTTGGATGCTTATTATATCTTGTACTGTTGTGTGATTCTCACCATCGTTAAAGGATTAATATGCATCTCCCTAATTGGAGAAATGCCACAAAAATCAAGTAAGTAGATAAATCTTGAGCAACTTGAAGGTAGAAGAAGTCCACTTGTCGAAACCAATGCTTGGCCACCGTGCCGACTGGACTGAAAAACCAGTAATGCTTGCTGCGTGTGGAGGTACCCACAACTCCACTGTACGTGTTCAGAGTTGTTGATACATTTGCAGACTAGCCCCTCAGAAGCCCAAGTCGGAGTTTTGCAATCGTCATCGTAACGATGATCGTAATAACGATCGTGCGTGTATTACGTACTAACTAACCATTAATCTGTGAAGTTTCTTCTTCTTCTTAGCTTCGGTAATGGCTTCTGTGCATTATTTGCAACAATTTAGCCAATGTCAAGTGATTTATTTATTATAGTTTTATAGTCAAGTCGTCAAGAGTAACCGTCAAGTCCTAACCCAGTTTAAACGGTGGCAGAAAAACTGAGTTTTACAGGAAAAAATCCACCATTTCGAAAAGATTCGCAATACACTTAAATTTCAATACATCACACATGTGTCATTTATCCATGTTACACCGGTTAAAATGCCACTAAAATTACACGAAATAACTCGAAAAAACACATTAAAATTTAATAAAATAAAAATGACGACGTTTCTTTCAAAAATGGCAGATTTCAAACCCGTGAAGTTTCTTATCTAGTTATTACGCTATAAATGGACGATCGTCGTTACAATGACGTTTTCAAAACTCAGATTTGGGCCTATGGAAGTTCACTGGACGCCTGACACGAGACACCGCGCAGTTTCGCCACACGTCGCGATCTACGCGTATGCAATAATAAATGTTTACATATATTTTGATATGTATGTTAGCTTTAAGGTATTTGTGTTTCTATGGTCTTATTCTTCAGGCTTAGTACATTTCTCCTTAAGCCTGAAATAGAGATATTATTTTAAGATTGTGTTTTGGGTTGATTAGTAGGTATTTTGACCAGCTACGAAAACGTTGTTTCAAAATGGAACCTAAGCATTTACGTATCAAGGAGACTGTCTGGTAGATAATTTTTATACCATGTATTAAAATCTTTGTTTACTAAACAGCTTCCAAAACATGACGATGACTGTACAAATTATGGGTCCCCCTTGAATAACTAAGCACTTCAAGTGGGAGGTTGTCTGTCCATTTCAACTGAGACGAAATGTCACGTAGCTCATTAAGGGTTAAGTGTTGTAGAGAACGTTTAACATCATTCAACTTGTTTTTCCTTGTTGTATATTCTGTTAATAAAAACAATTATTAAAAGATACGTATAAAGTACCTACTTATGCCAGTTTGAAAGCCTAAAGCCTATGCCTATGCCATGTCTATTCGAGACATACTTTCAGATAAATAAATAAATAATGCTGGACAGTTGACACAACAGATAGTTTTTTTTTTAAATATAAACGGCTATTTATGATTAGGAATGTCATGGTGTATTCTTCAGAATACACATTCATTTCCTCCCATGGATGTCGTAAAAGCCGACTAAAGGATTACCGGGACTTGTTAGTAAGATTTGTTGGTATAAGTTTTGTCCTGGCTGCTAGCTTATTATAGAATGTGCTATTAACTAGACGAAAACGTTAGCAGAGTCAGTCATGGGAAGCAACGTTGGCGATGAGCTCACCACTTGTCATGTCTATATTCCCACTATGGTGCCACCCACAGTGAAAAGAGGCCCATTGAGGCTTTGCCTCCCTTTTGGGGAAAAAGGCGTGTGTCTATGTATGTATATATATATATATATGATTAGGCGTCGTATAAAGGCAGTTTTTACAACAAAAATATAATTTATTTTGAAAGCACAGACAGATACTTCAATTTTATTATATTGATATATATAGGGTGGTACAATAACGAAATAACGTAATAGTAATAATTTACGTCAGCGGTGTCTCCGAACCATCACAAACAGACCCGAAAAGTACCTCTCGAATATACATTTGCTGTTTAAAACAGGAATCAAGGAAAATAGCGCAAATGACAAAACAAAGCCAATTGAATAGAATCAGAACTAAAAGCCATTATCAAACTCATTACACGCTCATCAGATCTTTAGTTAGAATTAGGTCATCGGCAGACCTACACCTTTCATGTTTCCCCAAGCAATTTCCTCTAATAAGAGGACTTCCGGCGGGTGAAGGAAACAAAAGGTGGTCGGGTGAAACGCGAGCACGCTGGAATAGGCTCGTTAACTTTTCAATTTTCCGACGTAAGCCGAGTAATAGTGCGGTCACCGGGTAGCAGTCGCGGCAGTAACACTTCTACAGCGATACAAGTATAACAAGTGCTTGTTAAGGTAACTACATAGACACACGCCTTTTTCCCCGAAAGGGCAGGCAGTTTTTATCTTTTATATATTTTTTTAACTTTGATAGACCTTTGTTTGACCACGATCTCACCTGTTAGTAAGTGACGATGTGGCCGAAGATGGAGCACAAAGGTCTAGAAGGCACCTATTCACTCTAGCCTTGAAGAGACCCAGATTATAGTTTTCAGGAAAAACAGACGACGGTAGTTTATTCCACTCCTTAGCAGTTCGCATTATAAAGGTAGAACTGAAACGTTTAGTAAGAATAGAGAAAGAAAGAAAGAAAAGAAAGAAAGAAAGAAAAGAAAGAAAGAAAGAAATAAAATTTATTTTGACTGAAACTGCACACAGAATCAATAAAAACTACCTAAAACAAATGTAAGTACAGAGCTGTGAGCTGTGTGCAGAGAGTATACTAATGAGGTAAGAGTGGTACCGAGCCGTGCGCCTGCTCGTCCTATGATGAAAAGGAGATGGTGGGATCAGATTGTGTAGTTCCTGGGAGCATTCCCCGAAATGTAACCTATAGAAGATCGAAAGGCAGTCGACCTTACGGCGGTGCTCGTGACTCTGGATCTTAGCGGACCTCGTTTCACGTTGGTTGCACCATCGTGGGAAATAGGCGTGACAAGGGGTGAGCTCATCGCTGCCATACATAGTCCTGATCCCACACTAGGATCCCTCTGTGTCGTGGGTATCAGAAACTACGAGTACCATGGTACCAGTACACCCCATACCCGGAACAAATATTTGCAGATAATACAATCATTTGTCCCGCAGCGGGAATCGAACCCGCAACCTTTCGCATCTCAGCCGGCTATTCGCCCGACGCGCTACAGAGGTCGTCAAACAGGAAGGCTTCATAGTTTATCCGAGATCTTATAGGGTAGAATTTTAGCAAAATAACACACACATTGGAACACAGGGAATCCTAGTGTGGGATCAGGACAGGACTATGTATGTGACTGTTGGGTGTTATGTTATGTTATGTTTAGGTCACATTTATCACATTTTTGTTTTATACTTTCAGTTGAATAGAATAGCATTTACGATATTTATGAAATCGACACTAGATCGGGACATGATCCGAACTTATTTTGACCATTTTGTATTACGAGAATTTGGGGTTTTGACTTCACCTACTGGTATATTTTTGATTGTGCCATTATCCGTAGTCATGGTCTGATACTTTAGCTGTTGCATCATTTAGTTTGAAATCTATGTATGATTTACAAAAGTTATCTGTGAAATCAAAAAAAGGGTGAAGTTGTTTGTGGAGACCGCGTCTTGGCAAAAGTAGCGTGGGGCGCCCTCTTGCTAGGTGGAGTGGTGACCTACGAAAGGCGGCTGGCAGAAAGTGGATGAGAACAGCCGAACACCGGGCTCAGTGGCGCGTATTGGAAGAGGCCTATGTCCAGCAGTGGACAAGTGTGGGCTGATGATGATCTGTGAAATATACGTCCTACCGACCTCTGTGGCACAGCAAGCGTGTAACCGGCTGAGCTGCGAGAGGTTTCGCGTTCGATTCCCGCGGCGGGACAAATGTTTATACGATCTGCAAAAATTTGTTCATGGTACACCTAGTTCCTGGATCATAGTGTGGGATCAGGACTATGTATGTGACTGTTGGGTGTCATATTATGTTATGTTATGTTATCCCATGTAGCAATTTACATCAATCAATTGAAATCAGGCCGAAAAAAAGTAGGAAGCTATATTGGTCTTACAAAACTGTTGCCAAATTCATTGAAGGAGGCAAAAAACAATCATAATTTTCTATATTTGTTTAGCTTTCTTTTATTTATAAACCTACTTCTTTAATCGAATCTTACAAGCACTGTAAAACTCAATTTACGAGTAAAAGGATTCCCTACAGTCTCGCAGTAGTTAGTTGGTGGAAGATTGCTACGGCACATGTACTATGAATTATAAAGTCATCTTTTGATTCTGCCATAAAAATAAGATCCACTGTATTATTTATCAATAACGTTGAATAAAGAACTTCATAAAACTCGTGGTGATTATACGTAGTTCACGTATATAGTTCGTAGCTACGTGCGTAGCTACGGGCTACGAAACTTTCTCACAATAAAAAATTTACAAAGAGAAACATATTAGTTTTTACTGGCTTCTACGTGTTTGCTACGAGCCTCTACGAGTCCGACAGTTTCCCTACTGCAGATGCACTTATAAAGATTATGCTGTGGCAGGATGCGATGCCCACGATCGTGGCAGCCCTATTATTTACCGCTACAGCTCGTAGCACTAAACGACCTGTAGACACGTAGTCGGGTTTATTTGCTACGAGATGGCTACTGGTGCTACGAGCGTTACGGGCTACGAGGTTAGCTGATTCAAAGGTTTCAATAGAAAATTTCGTTTATTGCCCGGATATTCCGGTTATTGTCTTGTACAAGTCGGCAGTTATACTTAGCCCTAATTTGTCCTACGTTGGGGCTAAGTATAATTTTATTCATAATTAACCCCAATGGTAGGGCTAAGTAGAATTTTATTTTATACATTCTTATCCCTACCATTAATCTTATTTACTCGTTACTTATATACGTACATAATTATTATTCAATTATCTTTAAAATATTTTATTAATAAAACGAACCGTTTTCTGAAAAATAACTACCGTCATACTATAATAACATGAAAAAAACGTAGGGATGCTCTAAACAGTATATAAATTAAAAGAAAATCATAAAGTTGTTTAAAGAGATACGGGTTAAAACAAAGCAAACAGTTGCAATTATAAATCATTCGGTTCACGTGGAATTAAACAGTTTATACAGTGGGTCCCAAAATATGTATTTGCCCATAAAAGGAATGTAGGTAAGTTTTTGGAAATTCGTTAATAATTCTTTCATTCATTAATCAGTACGAAAATTGCTGAACATAAGTTGCAACTTAAAGATTTTTTGGAATTTCAGTGTCACATGCGGCTTAAATTTAAAGTAGAATTATATTTGTTTTTTAAGGAGAAATAATGGAGATAAATTCGATGTAACTATTCCAAGGATGATCCGTGTTTATTAGTAGTACTTTATGTTCAAAATTCGTTCAACAAAACCTGTTCTTTTTTTATAATGTGCTCATAATGTGTATCCCTGAAAGTATATTATGTATTACTTAACCTATGCATTTTCTGGAACACTCTGTATAACATTTTATAAGTCTTTCGCAGTGGACGGCATAAACCCATAGCTTTTGTGTGACTCCACTCCGGCGTAAGCTTCTAGCGTGCGTTTGAATTTAAAATTTAAATTAGGCTTTAAATTATACTATACTAAGCATAGTAAAGAACGAGGACTTAGTCCCAGTTGACAAAGGTTTATAATAATCGATATCATTTGGAGACATTCAAAATATCTAACTATGGCAAATCGCTAAGCTCCATTGCATTCAATGGGGGCAACTTTGTTTAGCAATGGACGTCTAAGGCTGATGATTTTGTTGATGAATTACCCACTTACTAACGGTACTGTACGCACAAGGGGTCGGAAATTAATGAAGTTGTTCATTAAGCTAAGTAGGATTGTCGCTAATGTCTGACCGAAGTAAAAAATTGCGTAACAGCCTGCACCCCAATGCGATGGATTAATTAATTGTCAGAATTAACGAAAGGCAGCCCTCACTTTGAAGGGGAAGTTTAAGAGGCATTACAAAATCAACATTTCTTATGCCTATTCATACTTTAATTGACTGTAGATTATAGAAATTCGACGGACATTTTTTTACCAGTCAGGAAAACAAACGGTCAGGTGCATATAAAAAGTATCTAACCAAAGTAAAAACAAGTATGAGTTGATAGTCACTACTTACTTAAGGGAAGGTATCTACGTAAACCCGTTTTCACAAACCAACTTCTTACATCTTGGGGTGGCCCAGTTGAATTTGTAACTTCCCCCCTCTCATACACACTACCCCACTTACTACCTTCTTAACCTCTCAACCCTTGCAACCCTAAACCCCACAGATACTATAACTATTAACTGCTCTTAAACTTAACTCCCGCTTTCCTACTTTTCCTAATTACTTACATGAACGTATCTTTGATATGCTCGTCATCTTAGTTATGGGTTTGTTTGATTCATTATTTAATTATTTTGGCCATGGTGATCATCTAGTTTTTAGTGGTAGGACCGTACGTTGTGTAATTGTAGTATTCCAAGTAATTTTAAGTTATTTATGTCAAGACCTAACAATACCTAATGGAAACCTAACTAAATTATCTAACGAATAATGAATAATATCTATACTACTAAAATATAAATTCTATATTGACTGGTTTTAAAATATAAATTGATTAACCTATTTTATCCCGACGTTATTAGATTTAGATTTTATCCTGATCTATAACTACAGTTTAAAGACTTCCTCTCTATACCATACTTATAAAATTTCCTAACTTACCTAATATAATACCTATAAACAAATCTATTTAATGACTTTATCCTAAAGTTCACTCCAACATAATTTAATTAGTATGAACGCATCACAGAGTCAATAGAGATGTGTTATCCTCATAACAACAATATAACAACATAAATTATCATGATTAAAGCAAAGGACTTAGCTAAAGTTTGTTAGTCAGTCTGTAAAGTCTTGTACTGGGAAACTTTAAGGGCCGCACAATAAAATTGTGCGGGACAGTTCATCCGACCTCCCCTCAACTGTCTTTCCGAACCTCGCCATAAATAAATATTATAAAATATAATGACGTTAAGGGACAAAGAAACATTCATAAAGGAAAGTTATTATTCCAGAATGTTTGTATAAAAATGTATTTCAGAATTTAAAATTATATTTAATATAAAAGTCTTAATTTTGAGACTCATATTAAAATATAGATCTTTATTTATCTTTATAGACTCATTTATGCTTTAAAAGAGGATCCACAAACTCCAATGGTCCATGACACGTTCAAACTTATAAATCCTTAGAGGCTAAAACCTCAGATAATGAAAGATTAGGTATATTTATAAATACCACTTAGTCAAGTGTCTAAGATTCAAACTTGACTTATGACTCATTTGGTCATCAAGCATTATAGCCTAAATATTTATTTATTAGATGGAAATAACGGTTATAACGGTATTCATAAAATTTCTCGAATTAACCTAAACGAAAGTCTTACCTTAATACCTACAACATCTACGAATTCTCTTACTCGAACTACCTATTGGTTTTATTGTTAATCTATTTTTATTAGAACTAGCAGTGAGGAGGGTAGCTCGCGATCTTCCATCAACTCTTCTAACCCCGGACTTGCCTTTACGGAAGGGCCCCTAAGTTCTAATAATAACCTAACATTCTACGGAATAAGAACAAGAACTACCTTGAAGTTAAATATTTTATTTTATTTTTAATCGAACTAACAGTGAGGTGGGTTAACTCGCGATCATCCAACACTCTTCTAACACGGACTTGCCTTCACGGAAAGGCCCCTAAGATCTAATAGTAACCTAACATTCTACGGAATAAGAGCAAAAACTACCTTGAAGTTAAATATTTTATTTTATTTTTAAATGAACTAACAGTGAGGTGGGTTAACTCGCGATCATCCAACACTCTTCTAACACGGACTTGCCTTCACGGAAAGGCCCCTAAAATCTAATAGTAACCTAACATTCTACAGAATAAGAACAAGAACTACCTTGAAGTTAAATATTTTATTTTATATTTAAACGAACTAACAGTGAGGTGGGTTAACTCGCGATCATCCAACACTCTTCTAACACGGACTTACCTTCACGGAAAGGCCCCTAAGTTCTAATAATAATCTAACATTCTACGGAATAAGAACAAGAACTACCTTGAAGTTAAATATTTTATTTTATATTTAAACGAACTAACAGTGAGGTGGGTTAACTCGCGATCATCCAACACTCTTCTAACACGGACTTGCCTTCACGGAAAGGCCCCTAAGTTCTAATAATAATCCTACATTCTACAAAGCCTAGTAGAAAATAAACTAAACTTCAAATAAAGCTCGGTATAATAAAACTCTTCCGAATGATTTAAATAAATAAAATACAGTCAAAGTCTGTTTTTACCTTTACTAGAAACTAATTTTTGTTTTAAAGAATTCCCCAAATAAAACCTTGGAACATAATAAAATAGCATAGAAAAGAATTATTAATATTTGATATTACAGATTAGGGACTTCAAGTTCCTCCTTCTATTCTAGTCAGGATTCACTTAGCACGGCTCTTGCTAGGCTGAGTATAATCATGAACATCAAAACAATTTCTTCATTGCTTTTGGTAAAACCCCAGTTACCTATTTGTTTCAAACTTTATAATTTGGTCACAACAAAATAATCTAAAATCACAACTTTTACTTTTCACAAGTTTAGATTTACTAGCTAATTATTTCAAACAAGATAGTTTAAAAATAGAACTTCTGAATCCAATTCAAAATTCAAAACTATTCTTTGAATATAAATTATGATAGTAGATATCCTGGTTTGTTACATCAGGTCAGTGTCTCAAGAGTCACTCCCTTCTCTAGTAGAGATCATCTTCAGTACGGCTTTGCTTGACTGGAGTATAACCGTTAATAACAAAATTGAGTTCTCTTTCATCTCAATAGATATCACTATGTAAAATTTGTGAATTATTTCTCTCCAATTAAACACAGAAGCTCACTATTTCAAAATAAGTTGGATTTTAGATTTAATCGATAAGTAAGATTCACATTAAGCAATAGACTGCAAATATGAAAAGGAATTTCTATCAAGATATAAACCCTAACTAAAGGTTACGTGAAAACTAAGAACAAGTTTCTAGATTCAGTTTATCAAGAAAAGGGTAAAAAACTATTAAGTAAAATCATTAAAGTAATTATACTGCTTTGAAAGACTTCTTTATTAATTCAAACGAAAACGTAAACGCAAACGTAAATGCAAACACAACACAAACGCAACATAGACGTCAACGCAATCAAGCGTAACGTAAACGCAAACGTAAGCGCCAATGCAAACATAAACGCAACATAAACGTAGACGAAACAATAAACGTAAACGCAAACGTAAATGTAAACATAACACAAACGCAACATAAACGTAAACGCAATCAAGCGTAACGTAAACGCAAACGTAAGCGTCAATGCAAACATAAACGCAACGTAAACGCAAACGTGAATGTAAACATAACACAAACGCAACATAGACGTCAACGCAATTCAGCGTAACGTAAACGCAAACGTAAGCGTCAATGCAAACATAAACGCATAGTATTTTAATTACTTTAATTACTTTAATATTTAATTTATTCAATCATAATGTACACAAAAGCCATCAATTTAATCAATAAGACACAACAATACAAAAGGTTTATAATCAAATCACTTACCAATGATTTTCCAATATACACAAATCACTGCAATCCAAAAATGCAAAACACTGTCTAATTTGACCACTAATCAAAATTGAACACTCAGTTTATTCATGAATTTACTTCTACTTTTATCACCAAATGAAACCACAATATTGGTTTTACTTACAAATTTTACACAAACTTTATCACAAAATCAAAATACAACACTGAATTTACGTACACTTTTGTAACTTACTGTACTCTTTGGTAACTCGCGTTCAATACTTCCAACTCCCGACTGTTTCCGTTGCGCGTCCGTAATCAACTGCCTTTTTCACGTTAAATGTTCTCAATTTATACAAAACCTCCTAACGGCGTCAATATCGGCGTCATTATCGGCGTCATTATCGGCGTCATTATCGGCGTCATTATCGGCGTACCTATCAGTGTTGCTATTGGCCGGTATCGCTAACGGCGTCATTATCGGCGTCATTATCGGCGTCATTATCGGCGTACCTATCGGTGTTGCTATTGGCCGGTATCGCTAACGGCGTCTTTATCGGCGTTATTATCGGCGTCATTATCGGCGTACCTATCGGTGTTGCTATTGGCCGGTATCGCTAACGGCGTCTTTATCGGCGTCATTATCGGCGTCATAATCGGCGTACCTATCGGTGTTGCTATTGGCCGGTATCGCTAACGGCGTCTTTATCGGCGTCATTATCGGCGTCATTATCGGCGTACCTATCGGTGTTGCTATTGGCCGGTATCGCTAACGGCGTCTTTATCGGCGTCATACGATTCCAACAGCAAAGGTCATTCACTCCACTCAATTTCTATTGTTTTTTGTGTTTCTTACAGACAATCCAAATTCTCCTAACTTCAAGCACTTTAAAACGATTAAAATATTATGTGTTTCCGCGAAACGGAACGAAGTGGGTAGACCTCAGCAAAAGAGCGATACTTATTAGTAACATTAAGTATATAATTTGTATATATTGAATAATTTCATGTTGTTTATTTATTTTGTTATTCCTAGCATGTTTTACTTGCTAGATTTCTTGTACTGTGCAACATTTTTAACCTTAAATATGTTTGTGAAGTAAACGAATCATCAGTCAGTACGTATGATTAGTTACAGCTCGACCCCCTGCAAATTTTCGCAGTTAATTTTCCCAAAATTTACTATAGGAAATTTGGCATAATCCAATTTTACTCACAAACACAATTGAACTTCATTATTCTCTTTATACTTTCCAAATTACAAGTAAACTACAATTTGATAGTGCTTAAAATCAAATATATATTTAATCTCGTGTGTGTTCGGGTGGGTGTGTATAAAGTGTAAAGTGTTTTTAAACCCAATCTGAAAACAGTCCATTAAGAACTCGAGCATCAGACGAAAATTATGATAACATAACCAAAACACCCAACCACAGAAACCATCTGTTTAATCTAGGTTCAGCAGAAGAAGCAGGGCTGTGAATTCTGCTATACCCGAGTGATATCAAGTAGCCCTTCCCGATCAAACCCTTGTTTGAAGTGAAAGTACTACCTCCCCCCTACTTTTTCCAGATCACCCAATAATGGCAAGTGTAACGGGGCGAAATAATCATGTTGTTCCCCTGAAGCTAAAGTCCCATAATGAGCCATTTTCAATTCGGCGCATGTAGGAGTGCCCAGTTCGAACCTAACCACGTGAGTAGAACTTTTAATGAAGGCAACTCGTGACAGGAATATTTTGTCTAAAGACTTAAACCTAACACCAAATCCCTTCCTTCACCAACCGTCCTTTGTGTAGTAAATGTCATATCTAAAATTAAGCACCAGCAACCGTTTCTAACCTAGGAACTGTGGAATTAACTAAGCCCTTATTTTTTTTTTTTTTTTTTTTTTTTTTCATTCATCATCTTTCAAAACTCCTCACGTAAAAGTTTCGCAGTAGTTTCACGCTGCTTAATTAGCCCAACAGATCAATTTAGGTGAGAAACTTTTGTAAAATAACAAAATGAATTCGTTAAATCTAAGCTAATAAATAATAAATCAACTGATGAAAGCTTGTTAAACCAGATTATGATCATTCAAACTATTATTCGCTAACATTTTTATTCCTTAAATATCCTAGATAACTAATGTCTGTAACAAATCATAGCATGACTTCAAATTCATTTACATATATATTTTTTTATTCTTTGAATCTTCATGTTTATTTACTGCATGAAAAATATGAATATAATTTAAGTTATATTTTTTTTATTTTAATCGAACTAAACAGTGAGAAGGGTTAAATCGCGATCATCCTTCACTCTACTAACCGCGGACTTGCCTTCACGGAAAGGCCCCTAATTCTAAAAATATCCTATATTCTACGAAACGAAAACGAACTACCTTGAAGTTATTTTATTTTATTTTTTTAATAGAACTAGCAGTGAGGAGGGTTAACTCGCGATCATCCTTCACTCTTCTAACCACGGACTTGCCTTCACGGAAAGGCCCCTAATTCTAAAAATATCCTATTTTCTACGAAACGATAACGAACTACCTTGAAGTTAAATAATTTATTTTTGTTTTTTAATAGAACTAACAGTGAGGAGGGCTAACTCGCGATCATCCTTCACTCTTCTAACCGCGGACTTGCCTTCACGGAAAGGCCCCTAATTCTAAAAATATCCTATTTTCTACGAAACGAAAACGAACTACCTTGAAGTTAAATAATTTATTTTTGTTTTTTAATAGAACTAACAGTGAGGAGGGCTAACTCGCGATCATCCTTCACTCTTCTAACCGCGGAATTGCCTTTACGGAAAGGCCCCTAATTCTAAAAATATCCTATTTTCTATGAAACGAAAACGAACTACCTTGAAGTTTTTTTTTTTTTTTTTAATTAAGTTCCCAATAATGTTACTTGAATTTCATTCTATTATATTGTTTTCAAAACATAATTATCATACTTAAATATATTTATAATAATAATAATAATATACTATAGTCAGGCCATTTCAATAGGCAACACTTGACAACACTTGACAATTCATCAAAATTCAACAACGTAGCCCTGTAACGGCGGGCATAAAATAAGAACTGCACAATGCTTAACTTTTTTTTTCAATTACTATATTTATTGTAACAATGACCGATACGAGTAATTTTACGATTTTCTTTCACTAATAAACCATTCTAAACGTAATAAACAATTTCTGATCCCAAGAACTGAACGCCGCCACAATGTTGCGTCGTTTAACCCTTTTTCTTTACAAACACTAGGGATGCTACTCCAAAAATCGAAAGCTGATAAGTAGAATAGAATGCAGCGATTACTTGTGAAGAAATATCACCATAAATTAATAACCTCGTTGTGATTATAATAAAACATAATTATATTTATTATTCTTTTAACTAACTATAAAAATACAAAAAAAAACTAAATAGAAAAATCATTGATGTTAGGTACAATTTAGGTGGGATGTATAAATTATAATGGACAATGCACCGAATCACTCTACACAAGTTGTCACACCACCAACTCATAAATATTGAAATTGTCTCGTGGCTGTTAAGAAATGGTGTGGACCAAGTCCAACTTTATTAAAAGTTGAGTTGTTAAATCTGGTAAAAGCAACTAAGCCGTCCAAGCTCCGCTATGTAATCGATGAACTAGCCCTAGAGCATGGACACAAAGTTATTCGATTTCCTCCCTACCGTTGCCAGTATAACGCCATCGAGCTTATTTGGGCACAAATAAAGGGTCATGCAGCGCGGAACAATACTGAACCACTCTTAAGTACTGCTAAAATGAAAACTCTGCTACAAATTGTGTGTGCAGGAGTCAGTCAGAAAAGTCGTAGAGAAAACAAAGAAAATAATTTAACAAGATTTTGAACGAGATGTTAGAATAGACAATATTATTGAAAATAAATTAATAATATCTCTAAATGCTGACAGCAGTGATGAAGATGACAATACTAAGAACAGTTCTGATAGTTCAACTGAATAAATGTTTTTTTTTTTTTTGTTAAATTACACAACTTTCTTATTTTGCTCCTTAAATTTACGAAAGAAAATAATGAGACAGGGATTCGCCCGATAACCCTTAAAATTCACATATGTTTCAAGTCCGTATCGATTCATTCACCCTAATCGATGTTTCCAAGCAGATCACCTCAATATGAAGATAAAACCGACAAACGTCAAATGTCACCCACCAAAATGGCCCGACTTTAACCCTTTTTTTTGATATTTTGAAACTCTACTTTTCTACCAACAATTTCTGAAAAATAAAAACATTGACTAGGCCTGTTCAGGATTTCATATCCTCCTTTCTAATCAAATAATATTGTACTTCAGAAATCTTATCAAGAACGTTAAATTGTAACCTCTAAAATCAAACATTTTGTTTCTATATTTCACGCAACCTTTGTTCAAATCTTATGAAAAAACTCATTGAAAAACACTGTTGAAACACTAGGGCCCTCCATAACCTCAAACCCCAACAATTTTTTTTTATGGATCCATTTAAAAATCTACTTAAATTACCTGTTCATTCAACATCATACACGACTCCTTTTAGACACTATTCATTGTAGTTCATTCATCCCTAGCTTTCCAACGGCATTATTTTTATTTAAATACAGAATTTACTGTTTAATGAACTACTCTTAACTATTAGCTTACTATGAATCTCACCTGTCCAAATTAAGCTACTCCTTTTCTAGTTTAACCCCATTTAAAAATCTCCAAATAGTTTGAATATATAGAAACCAAACCTTTCATTTAAATTACACCTTTACTTAGAAAGAATAAATGCTAAATTTGTTATATATATTTTTCATTACCTTTTTTTTTATCACCCAAACTTAAAAAAAGAATAAAATCAAACTTTGACCAACGGCAAGGTATTGTTTAGAAATAATAACCCAACTCAATCAGTTTCTAGACTATTGTAGTTCAGAAGAGTTTTGCTAAACCTATTTTTTTTTTTTTTTTAAATCTTAATCCTAAGTTACTCCTTTTTTTTACTACTGGCACTAATGCAATGAAGCATCTAAGTATAATATTACTAAACTTTTATAAGAAAAAAAATATAGCACGAGAATGAAAATATGTGATTACACATTTTGTACAATAGAACCCTCATTTACTTTGGCTTATTTATGAGTCTAAAACTTGAAAATAAATAAACAAATCTAAGATAAATCCCCTTTTTTTTCTACTAACCTAAATCAAACAATTTTTTTTTATATTTCACGTTTTGGCTAAACCCTTTATTTTAACCCAACCTAACCTTAGGAAAGAGTTCGTTCGGGAAGCACTACCACCATACCTATCCCTGCCACAAAAAAGTAGTGCTCGCATTGCTGTGTTCCGGTTTGAAGGATAAGGGTGCCGGTGAAATCACAGGCACATGAGACCCCCTATCTCTACGTCTTAGAATGGCGGCCGCAGTGCAATGCCACATAGGGCGCGTCCCAGGTGTACGCGACCCATGAGGCAATGCCCCGTTCATAGACAGAGGATACCACTCAACATCAGTTGGGCCATCTACTTGATCCGCAATTTCAAGTAGTATAAAAAGTAAAACCTGAGTAGTTTTTTTTTTCTTACCTAACCTAAGTGAAACCTAACAATCTAACTAAACTAAGAGAATCTGAAGCAAATATTACTTTTAACATCCTAAGCGAAACCTTATTTTTTTTATTTTCTCCCTCAAAACCTAATTAGATTATGTTATACCATATTTGATTCTAACAAATAAACACTCAGAAATGAACCCGACCCATTTGCTCCAACAATTCATTATTTTGTTCTATGCAACTTATTTTTTTTATATATTTACTAAGTCGGTCTATGAGTAAAAATAATTAATAATAAAGATGTGAATAGATTTATTTTAATCTAAATTTAAAGCTCTTAAAAGGTACATTCTTACGTAATCGTTTTCCACAGATGTAAAACCTAAGTGCAAGCAATCTACGACCCCCTTTTAAAATAACTACATACCTACGTATAATATCAAAGAAAATTTATTCTAAAGCAAAACGATATATTTTACGACTTCCTCATTTGAATAATTATATACCTACCTACTTCTATAACAAAAAAATAACATTTCACGATATTATAGTTAACTACAAATAATTTAATTTACGACCCCCCGATTTAAAGAATAAAATACTTACTTGTATGAAAAGATAAAGTTAAGCATTTACAAAAACTATTTTTAAAACGACTTGTTTAACGTCCATTAATTGATAATGTAATAATATACCCTCTCAAAAACTTAATATCTTTGAATAATCCCGCTTAAAGAAATCAACCCCTAAAATCCAAAAAATATTATCTATCAATTTATCTAACTATCTACCTGTCTATCTACCTATCTATCTATCTTCCTATCTTTCTTTATGAAAGTATTTACCTATAATCTCACTCTAGTCTAATTCAAAATAATTTATTTATCGACCTCCCCGTTCAAAGAATTTTAATTTCCACGTTTACAATGCAAACCCACTATTTACCTACTTGAAATTAATTAACCAACCGACCCCCCGTTTAAAGAATTTCAATTCCCACTTTTACAATGCAAACCCACTATTTACCTACTTGAAATTAATTAACCAACCGACCCCCCGTTTAAAGAATTTCAATTCCCACTTTTACAATGCAAACCCACTATTAACCTGCTTAAAATTAATTAACTAACCGACCCCCCGTTTAAAGAATTTGAATACCTATTTTTACGTTAATTAGAAATGTTGGGTAGAACTACTCTAAGTTAACTTCTTATTTTAGATAAAAATACCTGAGGCAAAACTGAGAAATTTACCTAGTTAGAATTTACCCCTTTTTATTATTAACATAATCCCATTTTACTAGTAACCTATTTTATGAATCTACAATGACTAGATCAGTATTTTTTTCTAGAAGGCGTTAAAAAGAGATTAACCTAATGATGATGGTATTCTTTATACCTTGAACAATTATTTCTGCTAAAGTTTTTAGATTCATTATATTCAATTAACCTCAATAGAACCTCACTTAATCAATTTTATTTCAATTTTTCCAAAATTTGCCAATAAAATGATATCTACTTTTAAAGAATTTAAAAATCGCAACTACATAAGACTGAAAGTGACTTTATTTACTTTGTTACTTTGCCTAGAATTATAAGTTAACCTACCTATTTTCTCGCATAGTCTTTAAGTTCGATAACCTTTTAAACAAGGACACAATTATCTATTTATTTTTAGTAAATTTAACAAACACTACCTACCTTCCAACTAACGTAATGAAATTACTTTCCAACAACGAAGACTTACATAATTTATAAAACTATTAAATAAAATGATGCCTACAAAACTACTAAATAAAATACCTAATTATAGTTTGACTTGACAAAGAACTTTCCTATATTTACGGCAACAAATTGTGCGGGAAACCCGCCACATGAATTAAATACTAAATCAACAACCCACAAACTAACAATATACCCAAAAATATTTATTTTATACTTATGACAGCTTAAAAAAATAACCTAATTAAATTAATATTACTAATAAATTGTGAAACTACTTAATTTAGACATAGATTAACTATCCTGGTCACGGCTATACCATATTGTAACTTCCCCCCTCTCATACACACTACCCCACTTACTACCTTCTTAACCTCTCAACCCTTGCAACCCTAAACCCCACAGATACTATAACTATTAACTGCTCTTAAACTTAACTCCCGCTTTCCTACTTTTCCTAATTACTTACATGAACGTATCTTTGATATGCTCGTCATCTTAGTTATGGGTTTGTTTGATTCATTATTTAATTATTTTGGCCATGGTGATCATCTAGTTTTTAGTGGTAGGACCGTACGTTGTGTAATTGTAGTATTCCAAGTAATTTTAAGTTATTTATGTCAAGACCTAACAATACCTAATGGAAACCTAACTAAATTATCTAACGAATAATGAATAATATCTATACTACTAAAATATAAATTCTATATTGACTGGTTTTAAAATATAAATTGATTAACCTATTTTATCCCGACGTTATTAGATTTAGATTTTATCCTGATCTATAACTACAGTTTAAAGACTTCCTCTCTATACCATACTTATAAAATTTCCTAACTTACCTAATATAATACCTATAAACAAATCTATTTAATGACTTTATCCTAAAGTTCACTCCAACATAATTTAATTAGTATGAACGCATCACAGAGTCAATAGAGATGTGTTATCCTCATAACAACAATATAACAACATAAATTATCATGATTAAAGCAAAGGACTTAGCTAAAGTTTGTTAGTCAGTCTGTAAAGTCTTGTACTGGGAAACTTTAAGGGCCGCACAATAAAATTGTGCGGGACAGTTCATCCGACCTCCCCTCAACTGTCTTTCCGAACCTCGCCATAAATAAATATTATAAAATATAATGACGTTAAGGGACAAAGAAACATTCATAAAGGAAAGTTATTATTCCAGAATGTTTGTATAAAAATGTATTTCAGAATTTAAAATTATATTTAATATAAAAGTCTTAATTTTGAGACTCATATTAAAATATAGATCTTTATTTATCTTTATAGACTCATTTATGCTTTAAAAGAGGATCCACAAACTCCAATGGTCCATGACACGTTCAAACTTATAAATCCTTAGAGGCTAAAACCTCAGATAATGAAAGATTAGGTATATTTATAAATACCACTTAGTCAAGTGTCTAAGATTCAAACTTGACTTATGACTCATTTGGTCATCAAGCATTTTAGCCTAAATATTTATTTATTAGATGGAAATAACGGTTATAACGGTATTCATAAAATTTCTCGAATTAACCTAAACGAAAGTCTTACCTTAATACCTACAACATCTACGAATTCTCTTACTCGAACTACCTATTGGTTTTATTGTTAATCTATTTTTATTAGAACTAGCAGTGAGGAGGGTAGCTCGCGATCTTCCATCAACTCTTCTAACCCCGGACTTGCCTTTACGGAAGGGCCCCTAAGTTCTAATAATAACCTAACATTCTACGGAATAAGAACAAGAACTACCTTGAAGTTAAATATTTTATTTTATTTTTAATCGAACTAACAGTGAGGTGGGTTAACTCGCGATCATCCAACACTCTTCTAACACGGACTTGCCTTCACGGAAAGGCCCCTAAGATCTAATAGTAACCTAACATTCTACGGAATAAGAGCAAAAACTACCTTGAAGTTAAATATTTTATTTTATTTTTAAATGAACTAACAGTGAGGTGGGTTAACTCGCGATCATCCAACACTCTTCTAACACGGACTTGCCTTCACGGAAAGGCCCCTAAGATCTAATAGTAACCTAACATTCTACGGAATAAGAACAAGAACTACCTTGAAGTTAAATATTTTATTTTATATTTAAACGAACTAACAGTGAGGTGGGTTAACTCGCGATCATCCAACACTCTTCTAACACGGACTTACCTTCACGGAAAGGCCCCTAAGTTCTAATAATAATCTAACATTCTACGGAATAAGAACAAGAACTACCTTGAAGTTAAATATTTTATTTTATATTTAAACGAACTAACAGTGAGGTGGGTTAACTCGCGATCATCCAACACTCTTCTAACACGGACTTGCCTTCACGGAAAGGCCCCTAAGTTCTAATAATAATCCTACATTCTACAAAGCCTAGTAGAAAATAAACTTAACTTCAAATAAAGCTCGGTATAATAAAACTCTTCCGAATGATTTAAATAAATAAAATACAGTCAAAGTCTGTTTTTACCTATACTAGAAACTAATTTTTGTTTTAAAGAATTCCCCAAATAAAACCTTGGAACATAATAAAATAGCATAGAAAAGAATTATTAATATTTGATATTACAGATTAGGGACTTCAAGTTCCTCCTTCTATTCTAGTCAGGATTCACTTAGCACGGCTCTTGCTAGGCTGAGTATAATCATGAACATCAAAACAATTTCTTCATTGCTTTTGGTAAAACCCCAGTTACCTATTTGTTTCAAACTTTATAATTTGGTCACAACAAAATAATCTAAAATCACAACTTTTACTTTTCACAAGTTTAGATTTACTAGCTAATTATTTCAAACAAGATAGCAAAAACATTTTATTTTTATTTTAAAAATAGAACTTCTGAATCCAATTCAAAATTCAAAACTATTCTTTGAATATAAATTATGATAGTAGATATCCTGGTTTGTTACATCAGGTCAGTGTCTCAAGAGTCACTCCCTTCTCTAGTAGAGATAATCTTCAGTACGGCTTTGCTTGACTGGAGTATAACCGTTAATAACAAAATTGAGTTCTCTTTCATCTCAATAGATATCACTATGTAAAATTTGTGAATTATTTCTCTCCAATTAAACACAGAAGCTCACTATTTCAAAATAAGTTGGATTTTAGATTTAATCGATAAGTAAGATTCACATTAAGCAATAGACTGCAAATATGAAAAGGAATTTCTATCAAGATATAAACCCTAACTAAAGGTTACGTGAAAACTAAGAACAAGTTTCTAGATTCAGTTTATCAAGAAAAGGGTAAAAAACTATTAAGTAAAATCATTAAAGTAATTATACTGCTTTGAAAGACTTCTTTATTAATTCAAACGAAAACGTAAACGCAAACGTAAATGCAAACACAACACAAACGCAACATAGACGTCAACGCAATCAAGCGTAACGTAAACGCAAACGTAAGCGCCAATGCAAACATAAACGCAACATAAACGTAGACGAAACAATAAACGTAAACGCAAACGTAAATGTAAACATAACACAAACGCAACATAAACGTAAACGCAATCAAGCGTAACGTAAACGCAAACGTAAGCGTCAATGCAAACATAAACGCAACGTAAACGCAAACGTGAATGTAAACATAACACAAACGCAACATAGACGTCAACGCAATTCAGCGTAACGTAAACGCAAACGTAAGCGTCAATGCAAACATAAACGCATAGTATTTTAATTACTTTAATTACTTTAATATTTAATTTATTCAATCATAATGTACACAAAAGCCATCAATTTAATCAATAAGACACAACAATACAAAAGGTTTATAATCAAATCACTTACCAATGATTTTCCAATATACACAAATCACTGCAATCCAAAAATGCAAAACACTGTCTAATTTGACCACTAATCAAAATTGAACACTCAGTTTATTCATGAATTTACTTCTACTTTTATCACCAAATGAAACCACAATATTGGTTTTACTTACAAATTTTACACAAACTTTATCACAAAATCAAAATACAACACTGAATTTACGTACACTTTTGTAACTTACTGTACTCTTTGGTAACTCGCGTTCAATACTTCCAACTCCCGACTGTTTCCGTTGCGCGTCCGTAATCAACTGCCTTTTTCACGTTAAATGTTCTCAATTTATACAAAACCTCCTAACGGCGTCAATATCGGCGTCATTATCGGCGTCATTATCGGCGTCATTATCGGCGTCATTATCGGCGTCATTATCGGCGTACCTATCAGTGTTGCTATTGGCCGGTATCGCTAACGGCGTCTTTATCGGCGTCATTATCGGCGTCATTATCGGCGTACCTATCGGTGTTGCTATTGGCCGGTATCGCTAACGGCGTCTTTATCGGCGTTATTATCGGCGTCATTATCGGCGTACCTATCGGTGTTGCTATTGGCCGGTATCACTAACGGCGTCTTTATCGGCGTCATTATCGGCGTCATAATCGGCGTACCTATCGGTGTTGCTATTGGCCGGTATCGCTAACGGCGTCTTTATCGGCGTCATTATCGGCGTCATTATCGGCGTACCTATCGGTGTTGCTATTGGCCGGTATCGCTAACGGCGTCTTTATCGGCGTCATACGATTCCAACAGCAAAGGTCATTCACTCCACTCAATTTCTATTGTTTTTTGTGTTTCTTACAGACAATCCAAATTCTCCTAACTTCAAGCACTTTAAAACGATTAAAATATTATGTGTTTCCGCGAAACGGAACGAAGTGGGTAGACCTCAGCAAAAGAGCGATACTTATTAGTAACATTAAGTATATAATTTGTATATATTGAATAATTTCATGTTGTTTATTTATTTTGTTATTCCTAGCATGTTTTACTTGCTAGATTTCTTGTACTGTGCAACATTTTAACCTTAAATATGTTTGTGAAGTAAACGAATCATCAGTCAGTACGTATGATTAGTTACAAATTTTGCATTGTAACAATATTATTAGTCCACACCTAGGATTTGCGACAAAACTAATATTTTTTAAGCGTATCTTGTATGTGCTCGTACATAACAGTGAGTAAAATTACATTTATACACTAACACAAGCTCTGCTTAGCTTGGGGCTAGATAATTTTGTGTGAGCTGTCCAGCAATATTTATTTATTTTATTTATTTATTTATCATTTACTTCAAAATGATAAATGATTTTATTTTTCGAGGTACGGAAATCGTAGCTGGGTAGGTATGCGGATGACAATTCTTAAGTTTTTTATACTACTTGAATGACGGAGCAAGCTGATGGCCCACCTGATGTTAAGCGGTAACCTCTGCCTATGAACAGTGCATTACCTCATAGGTCACGTCCACCTAGGACGCGCCCTATCGGTGATGGGCGGGACACTTAGCTATAAGGAATAACGAAAGATGGAACACGGCTATTACAGAATGGTGGCCAAGGGTTGCTCAAAGACCAAGAGGCAGAGCACCCGCCCAATGGACGGTCGTGTCAACAAAGTTGGTCAAAAATTGATGACAAGCACAGACTAGAGAGAGAGAGAGAGAGAGAGAGAGAGAGAGAAATGACAAGCACAGGCTAGAGAGAGAGAGAGAGAGGCGTATTAGAGAGCTGTAGACTGTACATAGCAGTAGTGAATCCACAGGCTAAATACATAATCCCCGTTTCTAGAGAAAATAGTAATGTTTATTTATTCTCAAGAAAAATACAAAAATAACACCAATAAAATTATGTTCTTAAAAGTAGGTAGGTACTTATTATACACTTTAAGTTTTTAAACTGTTATGTTAAGATAACATAAGATAAGGCCTTGTTGTGCCTTTTTATTTTATAATAGGTAGGTACGTAGTAATTATTATTTGTTTTTTTTTATTTATACACATTTTAGGTTAATAATTAAGTGTTGTTTGGAATAACTTTGATCTCCACACTAGGATTCCCTGTATTGTGAAGATCAAAAACTGTTTGTGATATAATAATGTTGTAGTTCTGAGTGGTGCTGTGCAGTGTTCGGTTTGCGTAAAAATAGATCAGCTTGTTGGTAGGTAAGTAGATATGTAGGTATAGTTTTATAGATAGGTCGGTATGTAATTACACCAGTTGACTAGCCTAGTTGTTAAATTTAATTAGAAGGTAAGCACCTACATAAGTATAGGTCGATTTGATAGGTAAAAGAATTTACACATGTTATAATTTGATAGTGAGTAAAGTTAAGTTATAAGTTTGACATAAGTTCGTTTTTTCGTTACATAGGTAAGTATTGACAACTGATAGTTACTTTAACATAGGTAGGTACTAATTAGATGATAGATTTCGAATTTTGTCACGTGTGAATATATGTTGTATGTGAATATATTGTAGGTATGTTTTAGTATGTTTAAATTTTCAATAGTAAGATACGTAATCAATATCAATGTTATAAAAAAGTTGTGTCACTGACTAACGTCTGACTGACTGACTATCAACGCACAGCCTATAACGTAAGTCCAAGAGACTTGAAATTTAAAGGGGATATTCCTTTATGGTCTAGGGTGCCCTAAGAAAGGAATTTCCAAAATGTACCCCTAGAGCACAGAATATATAATAGTACAAATACCTGGAGTAGCTGGTGTTGATGTTTTAATGGATAAAAACTACAAGCGGACGAAGCTGCGGGCGTTCCAATAGTAGATTATAAATTAGTTTCATTGGTTGCTTTTGCATAATCAAGTTCCACAATTGCGTTTCAAAATTAACCCAGTGTAGGGTTTCAATGTAACGAAATATTCTCAAAATACTCGTTAGTGCCCGAGGAGATCAAAGAAAGGCATGAGTTAACGGCTGTTATTCGGCTCGGATTTCTAAATAGACTGATTGACTTTGTAATCTTGTAGATTTGTATTGTAAACATTATTAGGAATAATTTATTCCTAGCACGAGTTTCATGCAACATTAGAATCAACTCAGTCTGAAAATGCTAAGACAGTCAAATTAACTAGATTTTAAGCCAAGATTGTCCAAATATCTGACAAAATATTAAAGGCAAATTTCGCAAAAATCTCATACTAAGGAACCTAAGGAATAGTTTCACGGTGCCTACGGTTTGAAAGCGAATAGATTTATTCAGTTTTGAAGTAACATTAGCAGAGACTAAAAACTATTCAATGCAATAGCACGTAAGTAGGCCACAGTTTTACAATAATCCAGTACCGTGACAACTGAAAAAACTGATTGATGTGTGCCTCAATGGGGCGTTTGGGCTAAGCTCGTAGCACGATGCTACACTCGTAGCACGATGCTACGCGCGCGACATCTACGCTGGCATTCGGTGCTGCCATGTCCCATCAATGAGGACATCCATATAGGCTGATAACTGAGCCTGATATACCTGATAGCCCTGATATACCTTCCGACTGAGCTACCTTAATAATTTTCTAGTCACATCTAGAGATTGATAAGGATTTAATGAAAAACTGCACACGTTGAGTTATATTAAGCTTCGCACGGGTAGCCCCCGGTGAAACTCCCCCCCCCCCCCCCCCCCCCCCCTCTATGTGCTTCTCCTGGTTCTAAGCTACCTCCCCAACAATTTTCAGAAAAAATCGGTGCACCCGTTCTTGAGTTATAAGTGGTGTAACTAACACGACTTTGTTTTATACTTACAGCTGTGTTCAACCAAAAGGTGATTACTATAAAGTTTATTAAGAATTGTGATCCAAATGAGAGGACTTTGATTTTTTATCCAATTTTAATTCAATTACCTTGAGTAGGTATTTGATACCTGACACTTTTTCAACAAAACCTACTTGATAAACACGTTTGGTAAACAGTATCAAACGTGAACGCGCGCGTTGCATGACAATTAGCACCTTACATACCCGTTGTAACATCGTGATTAAGACTTAAGGGTTTACGTTTAAAGACATTGTGTACAAACGTTTAAGTTCTCAACGTAATGGCTTTGCGTGCTCTTATATTTTAGTAAGCCTTTGTTTTTGTTAGTTCGTACGTTTCTACATACCTACATATTTCGCCCTATTCAAAGTTGAATACCTTCAACCAACCTTTCAAAGTCAAAGTCAAAGTCAAAGTCAAAAGTATTTTATTCAATGAAATCACAAGGATCATTTTGAATCGTCTTAAAAAATAAATTTACAGTTACTCCTGTTCCAACGCAACCAGACCTAGAAGAATCAGGCAACAAACACGGTCTGTTTTTCTTTTGATGATCCTTCTTACTACTAGGTGGAGAGCGCCTGTGTGGTGCCTCGAGAACAAGTGGAAGCTGATTCAAGGAAAAAAGGAAAACCAAATTAAAAGCCTTACTTAGGTAGGCAGTCAAAAGTAAGATGATAGAGAGAATCAGCAAAAGTTCATAAGGCAGCACACACTACGCTTGATATACACATAAATAACACATCAGTAATAAATTATATGCAGGTACAGACATTGCAAATTGACAAATTAGGTGTCGAGGGGCAGAGCGACATCAGGCCACGCGGCTTTATCATTAACATAGTCATGTAGTGTGTAATACGCTTTCTTAATTAAATTATTCTTTATGTAAGATTTAAATCTTCGAATCGAAAGTTTAGAAGCACTTTCTGGAATTTTATTATAGAACCGAACAGAATTCCCCATAAAAGACCCACTTACTTTTTTTAATCTATATTTGGGAATACTCAGTTTATTTTTATTTCTCGTGTTAAAACAATGCACGTCACTTTTTTTCATAAATCTATCTAAGTGTTTATGTGTATATAATAAGGTTTCGTAGATGTATTGCGATATTACGGTGAGAATGTTAATTTCCTTAAAACGCTCCCTCAAGGAGTCACGTGGCTTCATTTTATAAATGGCACGTATTGCCCGTTTTTGTAAAACAAATATTGCTTGGATGTCTGCTGCTTTCCCCCACAGAATGATGCCATATGACATAACACTATGGAAGTAGCCAAAATAAACTAGCCTAGCTGTAGCTTCATCAGTAAGCTGCCTTATCGTACGAACTGCATATGCAGCGGAACTAAGTCTACCCGCAAGTGCCTCAATTTGTGGTCCCCACTGCAAACTTGCATCAATATTAAGTCCTAAGAAAACAGTAGAGTTTACAAGATTGAGTGTCTCGCCATTTACTTTAATATTAGTTGGGTAATGTTTTACATTTGGCAAAGTGAATTTAATGCATTTCGTTTTTTTAGCATTAAGCAACAGATTATTTACTGTGAACCAATCAAGAACTCGCGATAGTGATTTATTTAGATCATCGTAATTAGCTTTTGACCTATCAACTTTGAAAATTAAAGACGTATCGTCAGCAAATAAAACTATATCACATATGTCTTTTACATAAAAAGGGAGATCGTTGATGTATACTAAAAATAGAAATGGGCCTAGTATTGAACCCTGGGGCACTCCCATAACAATAGACGATCCTGAAGACCTTTCACCACCAACGTCAACTTTTTGTACTCTATTGGATAAGTAAGAATTTAAAAGGTTAATTGCCTGATTTTGGATGCCATAATGTTTTAACTTCAAAATTAGAGTAGCATGACTCACGCAGTCGAATGCTTTGGATAGGTCGCAGAATACTCCGATCGCGTCTTGCGAGTTTTCCCATGCTTGAAATATGTGTTCCAAAAGCATGGTACCAGCATCAGCTGTTGATCGACCCTTGGTAAATCCAAATTGATGACTATGAAGTAGTCTTTGGAAGTTAAAGTGTGACAATAATTGAGTAAGAATAAGTTTTTCAAAGATTTTACTTAACGCGGGCAACATAGAAATCGGCCTATAATTAGATGGATCTTTTGCATTTCCAGACTTGAACAAAGGAATTAATTTACTATGTTTCATAAGATCTGGAAAGATTCCGTCGTCAACACATCTATTAAAAATGTAGGCTAAGCATGGAGCAATATCAATAATTATAATACCTAACACCTTTGTGGATATTCCCCAAAGATCTTCAGTATTTTTAATATTAAGTGACTTAAATGTCTTAACAATACTATCGGCATTTACGTATCTAAAGCTAAACGCGATCTCACATTTAGCAACACTTAGTTCCAATAAAGTAGATGCTCCAGAGGCAGATGATTGTAATGACTGGGTTACAATAACTGGTATATTAGAGAAAAAATTGTCAAAGGCATTCGCGACATCAATCTTTTTTGTCAATGTTGTATTGTTTATCTTTAATTTGATCTGCTTATTGCGTGTCTTCGATTTACCTGTTTCATTATTAATACAAACAAGACTTTACAAATAAGACTGAATATAATAGCGTTTTACATACTGTAAAATCTTCTGTATACACATATACATAGAACATTTACAAGGTGGTTCTTACGAAATACATGTAACAATAGGGATAAAAGTTTATAAAGAACGTTGATGTAAAAGTTCTCGTCACGATCTGTACGTTGTTATTTTGTATAGTAGTAAGTATACCACGAATCACGATGAACAGTCTTGCTTGAACCGCGTCCATCCAACGACCTTTATAATGTCACCCTCACACGAAAGACCGATGACGATGGTTCTTCACTATGGCCTATCCATTGCTGTTCTCGTTCTGAGCCAGTATAGTTTCATTCATTCATTTCATTTATTTATTTATCTATAGGCACAATATATGCACTTAGACATGTCAAAAAACAACTCTCTTTAGACTAAAGGTACTGAAAACATGCAGACAATATAAAACACGGTAGGTATACTTGAATTACCTATCACTTAAATAAATTTAACTTACAGACTTACATTTAAAATACAGGAATGTCAATGAAAAAAGCAAATCGAGATTGTGAATTAATAAACTTGAAAAATTAAAATTAAAATGTCACATACCTACTCGAAAGTCAAACAAACAAGTCAAACAACAACAAAACAGAACAGACTGTAAAATGACTAATGTTACCAACATTTAAAGAAAAATCAGCAATAGCATCGTTAAAAATTGTAAATATTATGTGATAATGCTATTAATAAAAAGGACCAGCGAAATTACACAAAAGATTCAGCCGATAAGACATCGTTAAAAAGAAAAAATATGTATATCATATTACAGAGTTCTTGTCGGTTTCTGACTTAAATAATTTTCCGTCTGCCATAGCTTCACTGATTTTATATTAACTTTTTGTTAACAAATGATCCTTTATGTATGATTTAAAGCTACAATCGTTCATATTTCTTATGTCAAGGGGTATCCTATTATACAGTTTAATTGAATTACAATAGTAGCTTTTTGATATTTTCGTAAGCCGAGTTTTACGAATAACTAAGCGATCCTTATATCTAGTAGTTGTCTGATAACAGTAATCTTGTTTTATTTATCTAATAACGTTAATTCCGTCTATGACAAACCACGCTGTCCACCTAATTGGACAGTTAGTATATTTAACTGACAACGTTTAATAAATCAAAAATTTTGAACGAAATGAAAAATTCCTCGATAAAAAAATATCGTGAACATTACAATGCGCTTAAAATGAAAATATTACCTATCAACGTACTTATCGGTGCGGGAGCGCTATTCTGTCACTTTCAAACTTACTTGAACTTAACTGAGTTAGACAGAGACGGAATTTGACTGTTGTCTGTTTCTTAAGAAAATAATATACTAACTGTCCAACTAGGTGGACTGCATGGTTTGTCAGTTGGTACTGAACCAACCAACTAGGCGTGCTTTGACAGTTGGTAATATACAGGTTATTCTATAAAGCTCTTTTTTTTTATACTACTTGGATCACTGAACAAACAAGAGGCCCACCTGATGTTAAGCAGTAACCTCTACCTATAAACAGTGCATTACCTCATAGGTCACGTCCACCTAGGACGCACCCTATGTGGCATTGCACTGCGCCCGCCACCCTGAGACATAGATGAAAAGTCTCATGTGCCTGTAATTTCACCAGCACCCTTACCCTTCAAACCGGAACACAGCAATGCGAGCACTATTGCTTTGCGGCAGAAATAGGTATGGTGGTAGTACTTCCCCGGACGAACTCTTTCACAAAAAAGCTCTACTACTACTAACCGTAAGATTACCGCCTTGTATGGCGTGCCTAGGATTATTTAGTCATTGGGCGTGCTAACCAAGGCAGGGGGCATCTTAAACCAAGGCCAAACCAACGCGTTCAGCCCGCGTTCGCGGTGGCGTGCACGGTGGCGATCCATTGTCTTACCATTGATCGCCACCGTGCAAGCCACTGAGGACGCGAGCTGAACGCGTTGATTTGGCCTTAGCCTTATAGTGAACTGTCTGTAGATTACCTATAGCTCTGTTTTTGTCGTTCGGTTACAGATTCTGATCGAAATAAAAATCTATTTGCTGAACTCTACCCCTGTCGATAAAATCAAAACAAAGGGCCCATATTCTCAGGATATCTGTGACTCGCAATAAAAAGATCCTCACGTATATTAATAGTAATAACTTATCACAACCGACCCACTATGGTCATTTCACAGCATATAGGAGAATAGTCGCCTCACTTTGGTACAATACTAGCGTTCGGTCGCGGCTGACCCTCGATTTTCTCCTGAGTAAACTGAACATTAGGGACAACAAATTTGTTTGTCCATGCTTAAATATTTACCTACGCGTTCAGAATTTCATCAAAATTGGCCAAGCTATTTTGAGTGAAAGATAGCCCAACATCTTATAATCATCAACATCATTCATTTCACTGTATTATTTTTTGTAACTATCTGAAGCTGGCTTTACATTTATACCAAGTTATACCAAAAATAAATTCTTACACAAATCTAACGGTAACGTTACCACCGCTTTCTAATTAGCAATACAATCAATATATTACGAAAGCTTGTTTTTTTCTATGTTAACACTGTCTTTACAGATTTTCTTAGATGATCCCTCTTTTGTGTCCAGTGTAAACTAAACTTCGACCGGCCTCATACAGCCGGAATGCATCTAGCGGCCTGATAAATAAATAAATAAATAATGCTGAACACTTCACACAACATTATCTAGCCCCAAGCTAAGCAGAGCTTGTGTTATGGGTACTAGATAACTAATATACTTAATAAAATACATTACATATAGTTACATAGAAAAAACCTAGAACAAATATCTGCAGATCGTACAAATATTTGTTCTGAGGCGGGAATCGAACCCACAACCTACTGCGTCGCAGGTGAACCTTCGCCCGCCGCGCCACAGAGGTCGTCAAAAGACATAATACAGTTAGTTTCCTTTATAGAATTCTGTAATAAGTTGTATCTCAACGCGGATAATATACAGAAATATGTAAACCAGCTGTTCTCTCATTTCTATGATGATTCCCTATTAAAGGTCGTCCCAATATGTTCGAAGGGATAATAGGGGCCGACGTAAATGGGACTTAGTGACCTCTCCGTACTTTCTCTAGCCGCTATCCGCACTATAGTAATAAGGATTTGAGGGACCAATTAGGGGGTGGAAACTTTTAATAAGTAGATGCGATAGGTGAATAATGTGTGGGGATGTTATACTGTTTGGTTAGCCATATTATTAATGGTTGGTGTTATAGCATACGGCATGTTAAGGACAAGGGAAGGGCTTTATCCCGAAACGGGAGGCCTCAATGGGCTCTTTTAACTTTTTAACTGTGGGCTGCAGAATCGTGGGAATATAGACGTGACTTGTGATGAGCTCATCGCCGCCATTGCTTCCCACGACTGACTCGACTAACGCTATCTTCTAGTAATAACACATTCTAAGCTAACAGCCAGGACAAATCTTATAATAACGAATCTTACTACATGTCTAATAGCGCTTAACTGAGTCAGTCCCTTAGGTATGGGAGCGGTACGGGGGGGTTTTCTTTACGTCAAAATGAAGCGTAGCTTCATGTCATCTGATAATTGGAGACACGAAAACACCCCTCCCGTACCGCTCCCATACCTCAGGGACTGACTCAGTTAAGCGACAGAACTGTACAAGTCCGATTTAAAAAAAATGGTACTAGCAAATGACTCACTTGATAATTACCTCTGTATATAACAATGCATTATCTCATAGGTCACATATACCAACGTAGAGGTAGGTAGATACTGAGAAGCTTCACATTGTTCGGTCTTCATAAAGTTTGACGCAAAGCACATTAAATTACTAATACAGAGCGTTGAACTAATACCCTACAGAAATGTGAAGTCACGCACTCCAGTACAGACCACGGTTATTAAAATGGCACGTCGTGAATAAGAGACCTGTTCACCAAGATCATCTGGCCCAAACCAACGCGTTCAGCCCGCGTCCACTGTGGCGTGCATGGTGGCGATCCTTTGTCTTACCATTGATCTTCACCGTGCACACCACTGAAGACGTAGACTGAACGCGTTGGTTTGGGCTTTGCTTTACTCCAACCATCATGAAGGTTTCTTGCAACGGAGTTGAAGAATGTTGAACCTATTAGATAATCGCAAACGTTGGAACCCCTTGCAAATGCCCTTTCATTAACCACCGACTAAAAAGAGGAGTGTTATAAGTTTGAGGCCATAGTGTGTCTGTCATGAAAGATGCTGTTTGCGAGATGGCTCTTAGTTATGTTTGGTGGAAATTGATGCAGCCGTTTCCAGGAACATCAGCTTGCAACAATTAGTTTGAAGGGAACCCAGTAATTTTATCAGCTAGAACCTTCAGTTTGAGCTTAAAATGTACATTTTCGATGACATCGGGGTCTGATGATGACCAGCAAAAGATAAACAGGATCTAGGGTACTACTGAAGCTGAATGTTCAAGATTCAACTACAAATTAAGATGACATGACATGTCTTCCTCACGCAGACTCCAGGGTCTGGTGATGTCCAGCACACGATGAACGGATCTAGGAAGCAACTTCTTTTTTAACTATAGTAGGCCCTTGGTTAAACCGCTATCTCACCTGTTGGTAAGTGACGATGCGGCCGACGTTGGAGCACGAAGGTCTTGAAGGCACCTATTCACTCTAGCCTCAAAAACTACATAACGAAATATGTAGTTTATGAACCATGTATTATAGTTTTTGGAAAATGCTCCGATTTTAAATGCGGTTTTATTTGATTTAAACTAAATTTGCAACACTAATAATAAAAATATCGTTACAACGCTGTGTTTATTGAGCTTTATTTATGTATGTATAACATAACGATTCAACGCATGAATCTTGTTTAATGTGCCATAGCGACAGGCACGAACTGTAGATATGTATATTTAGACACTTCGCAGAAATGCTTGCGTTTTATATTGCAGAAGTTTAGACAAGACTATAAACTTTATCTGATTTAAGACTAGCATGCGCTCGAGTCTTTGCTCGCAATGTATGCTAAGATAAAAAGTCATTAATTTTGTAAAAAATCTAAAATCCCTCAACGCAATGAAACGGCTGAACCGATTTTGATCAAACATAGCTAAGAACACTCCCGACAAATTCACCTTTCAAAAAAAAAACTAAATCGGTTCGTCCGTTCGGGAGCTACGATGCCGCAGACATACACACACACACACACACACATACATACACACACACATACACACACACATACACATACACACACACACACACATACACACACACACACACACACACATACACACACACACAGACACGTCAAACTTATAACACCCTGTCGTTTTTGCGTCGGGGGTTAAAAAGTAACCAAGGCGTAAATATATCTCACTGTAACGAATTTCGTCATAGCCGTTACAGTGCGATGGAGAAACGAACAACTTTCGCATTTTCAATTTTACAAGCGGACAAAATCGCGAGTGTTCTACTAGAACACTCGCGATTTTGTCCGCTTGTAGTTTTTTCCATACAAACTTCAAGGAATACTATCAAAGTTCAACCTGGACCACAAAAGGAATGTACCCTCCAAATTTTAACTCTCTAGGACTGTTTAGGCTGAGTGTTGATATTCAGTGAGCCATTCTTTCAGTCACGCAACGATTTTACCATACCATGTAGTACCATGGTACTCGTTGTTTCTGATTTCCACGTGTTGGAATAAAAGATGCAAAAGCTTAGGAACAAAACTTATCTTCACAATTTTTTCCAATTTAAAACTTATCACTGTAAAAATAAAGGAAAAAGTAAAAGTGCATCATTACAATAGGATAACAGCTGAGGCCGTAGACAAAGTAACATTCTATTAGCGATGTCGCTAGTAGAAAAGCCAACAATGTATGAGATTGACGTAAGCTATTGAAATATCACGTGGTCTATTGTATTGTATTATGACTGTAGAAATGGAATCGCTTCGAAGCGTATGCCACTTGGCTAGGCCGGCAGATCTCATGATATAGACTTGGTCTGATGGTGGACAGTAAAATTATTTGATAGGTAGATTTCCACAAACTGTATTTTATTACATAGCATAACATAACATAACATAGTCACACACATAGTCCTGCCCCATACTTAGGATTCCCTGTGTCGTTGGTATCAGAAGTTTCTGTTATGGTATATGTTTATGTTATGGTACCATGGTACTTGTAGTTACAAGTACCATGGTACCATAACACCCAAGCCCGGAACAAATATTTGCAGATCATAAAACATTGTTACCGCAGCGGGAATCAAACCGCAACCTTTCGCATCTCATTCGGCTACTCGCCCGACGCGCTACAGAGGTCGTCAGAGGTAGCATGGACGTCGCCTTCGACCGAAATACAAAAGTATGGACGGGCCTTAGGGAACGATAGTTTTGAAGCTTATAAAGTGATGAGCTCACTCACTTCGCTTCAGTCGGTTTTTGTGTCGGCAACGAGTGACGTAACGTACGTGTGTTGTACAGACCGTTCACCGTAAGTTGGCAACTGACATGGAGTATTTATAGGTGCCATCTTACGGTGAACTAGCTGTAATTGTGACTTATTTTTCACGGACATTTTGTATGGGTAAGGGCCTGCCCATACTTTTTAATTTTGGGGTTTTTTTGGAGTTCGCACTCGCTTAGCCTCAAACAACACTTTATTCAATTACCAAACTGAAACTAAATCCTGGCTTGGTTACTTATAACACCACAATATATTTTCCATGCCCGACGCGCATAGAAGTTAACGAATGCAAACTAATTTAATTTGGCTGGACCTAAAATATCCGGCCGATGCCACAGCCTGCAGGCATTTTGTGTGAGGCACTTTGTGGAAGCTGGGTCAACATTACAAACTAAAATAAAGAAGAAATTTAAAAATTTAAAAACCCCGATCGCTATGAAACATCTTAACCGATTTTGATAAAACAAGTCTATGCACCATTGCTACAAAACCTGCTTTCAAATCAAAAAAACAAAATTATATTCGGTTCTCCCGTTTAAGAGGTACGGTGCCATAGACAGACACACAGACAGACAGACACGCATAGCGGTCTAACTCATAACACCCCTCTTTTGCGTCGGGGATTGTGATTTCAATAAATAAAATAACTTTGACTTTGATTATTACTAGTATAGTATTATTTTATCTGTGACTTTGCTATTCGAATATTTATTTAAAAATACGTGCATTGTATTAACACGAGAAATAAAAACAAACTAAAAGAAGTATAAAAGTTTATTCAGGTGTTACAAACCAATCTTTACAAATAATTAGGTAATGTAAACAAAAATAGAAATGACAAATTAATTCGTAAGTGCGCTAGTTTCCATCCTAGGAAAACATGTACTAGCCTCTTTATAACACAGTCTATAAATAGCGCTAAGAATGTTACGTTTAAAGAGAGTACAGTATAAATAAGTATGAGAGTACAGTATGATAAAAGAAAGGAAGTAGGTATTTCATGGGGAATCCTGTACGGTTCTGTAATAAACTTCCAGAAAGTGTATCTAAAATTCCGATTCGATGACTTATATCTTACACATAAAGAATAATATATTAATAAAGCATAATTAATACACTCTAGATGACTAAGATAATGATAATGATAAAGCCGTGTGGCTTGATGTCGCTCTCCTCCTCGTCAGCTAAATGTCAATTCAATATCTATATTATTTAGTATTGGTTAGTTATTTATAAGTATATCCAGCATAGCGCGTGCTGTCTTATGAAATTTTGCTGATTATCTCTACATCTTACTTTTGAGGGCCTCCCTAAGGTTTTTAAATTGGTTTTATTTTTCTTTAAGATCGTTCTTTGTGGTATGCATGTGGGGAGGCCAATTTCCAGCAGTGGACGCAGGCTGATGATGATGATAGACTCCATTGTGTTCTACAAACTATCACCAGTATGTAAACTCCGATAGGCGTAATGCGCAAACTTCGTCGGAGCCCGCTTTGTGTCCTAAATACGGCTTAATTATCATCGCTGCGGACCCCTAATTACTACGTCACACTCGTGAAAAAGGACAGTTTGCACTTTGTTTGCCAGCCTAACTTTGTTTGTGTAAAATTGCGTTGTTTTAAACTACCTTGTTTTGGAGCATTGACCTGAGAAGATACTCGTACATACGTATTATGCTCTTAGATAGGTAGATACTATTTTTAAACCCCGACTCAAAAACGACGGGGTGTTATAAGTTTTACGTGTCTGTGTGTGTGTGTGTGTGTGTGTGTCTGTGGCATCGATAGCTTCCGAACGGATGAACCGATTTAGTTTTTTTGTTTTAATTGAAACGTTAATTTGTCGGGAGTATTCTTAGCTATGTTTGATCAAAATCGGTTCAGCCTTTTTATTGCATTGAGGATTTTTTTAATTTTTACAAAATTAATTACTTGTTATCTTTAAGATCATTTATTGTGGCATGCAAATGGAAGGCCAATGTCCAGCAGTGGACCCAGGCTAATGATGATTATAGCCTCCATTGTGTTCTACAAACTATCACCAATATGTAAACTCCGATAGGCGTAATGCGCAAACTTCGTCGGAGCCCGCTTTGTGTCCTAAATACGGCTTAATTATCAACGCTGCGGACCCCTAATTACTACGTCACACTCGTGAAAAAGGACAGTTTGCACGTTGTTTACCAGAACTTTGTTTGTGTAAAATTGCGTTGTTTTAAGCTCCGTTATTTAGGAGCATTGAGCTGAGAAGATACATACGTATTATGCTACTATATATATATACTATACGTATATTACTATGTTTATTTTTAAGTAATTGGCTGTAACGATTGTAATAATAATTAATGATAATTATGCGTCTACACGTAGAAATCCCTTAAAGATACTTCTTGCACAGAAGTTTAAGTAACGTATTAAATGCCTTTTCTCAGTAGATAAATGGGAACATCAATGCTGTAATTTAACATTAAAACTTTTTTTTTATATACTTAGAAGTTATTGTCTCTAATATAAAAAAACAGTTACCTTCTAAGTCATTGGATTTCGATTTGAATGAAAAATTGTGTCAAAAACTCAGCGGAACTTCGGCATCATTGTTTACGTTCGTGAGTAACCGAACATAAACAAACCCACAAACACAATGTTGCTGGATTTACCAATTACAGGACACATAAGAATAAAGGAACTGAACACATCAGAACTGATAACGGTTGGGGATGAATGACTCAAAAGAGAAATGCCCCCTTTCGATGGACCATCAAAGACATTATGGAGGTCGCAGGTAGGGGAGGCCTATGTCCACAGTGGTCTTTTGTAGGCTGAATGATAATGAAGGATAAGGGATAAGGTTATGTTGATGTTCACTTTTCTATTCAGAAAAATAGTAACATGAAAGCGGAAAACAATATCACAAATCACTCCGCAATGGAACTGACACTATCGAAAAGAAATCGTTTTGACACCCATAGACACATATCAGCTTATCGTAAACTCTGAAAACTGCACTCTGAGCTGTTTGTCAAACTTTTGCCGACGACGAAAACATAAGCCTCAATCTCCAGCATCGGAAGACCTCCCAAAACTTGATAAAACCATCCAAAATTATAACAATGCAAGCGGTGGATAGAAATATAATAGGTCTGTAAAAGTTGGTGGTGGTACGCGACAGATTGAGAATTCTCATGTATAATTCACAAAAGACGAGTTGGATCGAAATCGCACCAACTTGTAACAATAATGCATTTCAGTGTCCCATATGAGAGATCGCAGTGAATAAATGAATATTTAGACGATTCCACGCAGGGCCGTAGCCAGCGTGGTTGGCGCCTTGCGCCTTTGGGTGATTGCTGGGGGTGAAAAAACCACCTGAGTTAATTTTATTTAAAAAAACCATGTTCCATTAAAATTGGAAAAATGGAACACATCGTTACGCCCAAGATTATCCTGTGCTGGACATCATCAGTCCCCGGAGTCTGCGTGAGACATTTAGCTATTATGGTCTACGTATAATATCAAAATGGCGAGGAAAAGATTTATTTAATTATTGTTTGTTGAGAATCCCAACAGTGATACAAAGGTACGAATAAAGTATATCAGTTTTCTAGTACCCATAACACAAGCTCTGCTTAGCTTGGGGATAGATAATGTTGTGTGAACTGTCCAGCATTATTTATTTATTTATTTATTTATTAGCTATAAAAACGGGGAAAAATCACGTTTGTTGTGTGGGAGCCCCCTTAAAGATTTACTTTATACTGTTTTTTAGTATTTGTTGTTATAGCGACAACAGATATACATCATCTGTGAAAATATCAACTGTCTAACTAGCACGGTTCATGAGATACAGCCTGGTGACAGACGGACAGACAGACGGAGAGCCGAGCCTTAGTAATAGGGTCCCATTTTACCCTTTGGGTATGGAACTCTAAAAACTTAGAACTAGGACATAAGGCTAATAACAGGTTTCTACGTTTGAGCCGTTTGTTCGGTGTATGACAGACTGTGGATTGGATAGATTCGTAATTCTGCAGATTCCCTACTCGACAGATTCTGTATTGGACAGATCATAGATAAGGAATGTTGGGAAACAAACAACAGCTGTTTGCTGACTAGCTAGACAGGTACATACATGTATGTACTTACTGCAGTAAGTAACCGACCCACGCCAGTAGGTAGGTACTTTGCTAGGCACCTACTAATGTAAGCTAGTGGGTAGCAGGTAGATATTTCAAGTCGACTTGATTGTAAGTTCGTACTCAAACTTGAACTACCATATCTCGTAAACACCATATTTCATACGTAGCATACTTTAACGTATATTTGTGTGAGAGAAGTAAAAGGTCACTCACTGAGACAAGGCGTTAGCATCGTCTTCTCAGGGTAAGTGGTCCAATAGTATTGTAGGTACAAAGGTGCTACCTTAGAATATTTCCGGCACCAAGTATTTCCAGAACGGTGATGATATCTGGGGCTGATCCTCGCCCTTCCATACTACGCCACTGCTTCTACGTATTTGCGTAAGCGTTTTAGTTTTATATCTTGTAGTTGTTACGAACTTTAGTGTTGAATTCGCGAGATATTTACATGCAGTTTTCTATGCACTCTCTAATTGAATTCTCAATTCATAGCCCGTCGGAATCTGAACTCTTTTTATTAACAAGGCTATTTACTTACTTATTTCTAGCTAAGCTACTGCAAAACAAGATATTTATTAAAATAGTTTCAAATAAACCCGGCCAAGTGCGAGTCGGACTCGCGCACGAAGGGTTCCGCACCATTATCTATAAAAACGGCAAAAAAACACGTTTTATGTATAGGAGCCCTCTTAAATATTTGTTTTATTCTGTTTTTTAGTATTTGTTGTTATAGCGCCAACAGAAATACATCATCTGTGAAAATTTCAACTGTCTAACTAGCATGGTTCATGAGATACAGCCTGGTGACAGACGGACAGACAGACGGACAGCCGAGCCTTAGTAATTGGGTCCCTTTACCCTTTGGGTACGGAAACCTAAAAATCAGTGCCGCAAATCAGTGGTGAATAAATTTCTGTATTCTGGATCGAAGGGTATGATGGGTACGGTACGGGTCTTGGTGCAATTACAATCTAATTACATGAAATTATATGAGCGAGTTTAATTTAATATCATCATCGTAGGCACGTTTAAATAACGGCTGCCTTTGGTCATAGTAAAATACGAACTATTGTTTGAGCCTCCATCAAGCGCCACTACAATCATTATTTTTCTATAACCACTCACACCTTAGGTCTTCTCTCTACGTTCACTATAACCTACGAATGCAGGTAACAATTAGAGTCAGGACGATGGATTTTCCCATCCAAAATTAAAAGTCCCTTGATTTTCCAACCGCCCTGGACCCCGTCCAAAACTCGCTAATGGAATGTTCGTCTCTGACCGACCACTTCACAGCCATTGAGTGCTTGACGCAAAAATTATGCATCGTTTCACAGGAACATTTTGAGCGACCAGTGAGCGTGTGACTCGTCAAATATCGATGTGACGCATACCTATAGGAAATTATTGATAATTCTTTTAACTGCTTGACTGACGGAACAAGCAGATGGCCCAACTGATGTTAATTGGTAACCTCTGCCTTTAACAATGCATTACCTCATAAGTCATGTTCGCCTAGGACGTACCCTCCATGACATTGCACTGCCATGTGTCATGTGCTCATTGCCCTCATTGCGTCTCGTGTGCCTGTAATTTCACAGGCACCCATACCCTTCCAACCGAACCAAACCAATGCGAGCACTACTGGTTTGCGGTAGAAATAGGTAAGTTGGTAGTACTCCGGACGAACTCTTCCACAAAAAAACTCTACTAGGTTTTACTAAAACAAGTGTGTATTTTTTTGTTAGTAATGGAACTGGCTGATCAGTCATTTTCCTGATGTTAAGCGGTATAACCCCGTCCCATAACAACAGCAAATGTCGTAGTTCAAGTCCACCTAGGACGCACTCTTCGTGACGTTGCACTGCGCCCTTAGAATAAAAGTTGAAATGTATCCATGTATTTTCAATAATTTTACCGAAACCTTCGAGCTGAATCACAGCCACAGCATTCCTTGGCGGCAAAAATAAAAACGGTTCAAAGGGCCCTTAATATCAATATTCTTATTATGGAAACATTCTGAAGAAAATCCAGATAAAGAGGAAGATACCCTGAATCTGAGCCCTAAGCGTGCATGAACTAATGTGATGAGAATGAACGAAGAAGAAGAGGTAAAGTTTGTAGAATGTAGATCGTAGTAAGCGCTGAAGTGTCTCTGCCTATCACTCCGGAAAACTCGCGTGAATTTATATTTGTGAAGATATGTAAAACTTATCTTTATCCGTTAAATTCATCATCATCATCAGCCCACACTAGTCCTCTGCTGGACATAGGCCTCTCCCAATACGCCTCTCCCACTGAGCTTGGTGTTCGGCTCTTCTCATCCGCTTTCTGCCCGCCGCCTTTCGTAGGTCATCGGCCCACCTAGCCAAAGGGCGCCCCACACTACATTTGCCAAGACGCGGTCTCCACTCAAGAACTCGCTTACCTCAATGTGTCGGTTCTTCGGCATATATGACTAGGCCATTGCCACTTCAGCTTGCTAATCCGGTGACTTTAGTTCTTTGTCGGTTTCGGATCCGTTAAAGGACCTAATCGAATTTCTGATAAAGTCTTAAAACTAAAACTGCTGAAACAAATGTCCAACAAATTGCCATCTATCGATGTCACACGATGGCTACGATGTGGCACGATGTATAGTCTTTATCACCTTTCTATAAGGGTGAATATTGACATAAAATATGTTGATATTTCAGTCTCGACTGTACGTGTAAATGACTCGAGCTGCCATTAGCCTGGCTCCCGGCTGAAGATTGAAAATTTAACGAGAGTCTTTTCCCTGTTATAGCGAATTTTGAATTTGCTGCTTGCTACATTGCGTTTTTTATAAGGTGATGTGATTGAAACTCATTTTTTGAACCCTCATTTAACTGGTGATCGGCACTCTCAACTCAAGGAATTCTAGTGTACTACCGTCTACTCAATATAATAATTACCATATTGGAAGAGGAAAGCTTCTCACGACATAAGGTATCCTAGTCAAAATACTCATAAATGGTTAAGTTTTTGAGTGGACAAAATACATCCTATACTATTAATCGAGCAGGTATTTATAATATATCACGACCTCGACAAGTAATTAATATTGAAAAAATTCAAAAAAAACCCTCAACGTTATGAAACGGCTGAATCGATTTTGATCAAACAAAGCTAAGAAAACAACAGACTAATTCACCTTTCAAACAAAAAAAAACTGGTCATGCGTTCGGGAGCTACGATGCCACAGACAGACACACACACACACACACACACACACACACACACGCACAGACACACACACAGACACGTCAAACTTATAACACCCCGTCGTTTTTGCGTCGGGGGTTAAAAATGGCTCTAATGATTTCGATTAAATTTGCTATATTTTCTTGAGGGTTTTTGGGGGCGAAAAATCGATCTAGCTAGTTCACATAATCTGCGAAAATTAGTTTTTACACAAAAATCTTTTTTGATTGATTAGTTATTCACCAATCAAATTCATTCACAGAATATTGAATAGTTTGCTATTACTCCGCGAAACGAACGAATTCGAATTTTTAAAATTCATAAACGACAATGAGATTGTAAGTGTAGACCCTTACTAAACACGATAAGGGCAGCGACACACCTAACAACAATTTTAAAAAAACTCCGAGCGAAACTCTTTTGTAGTACTAGGTACATAGGAATAATCAATATCTTTAAATCCCCAAATTTTTAATTCTTTCTTTGTAGCCGGAGATCTAACTAAAGTAAAATAAAATCTAAAAGCAATGCGACGTAGTTTCAGATACCCACGACACAGGGAATCCTAGTGTGGGATCAGGACTATGTATGTGACTGTTGGGTGTTATGTCATGCTATGTTAAAAAAGTATCTACAGCTTCTCAGTTCGAATCTGTTGGCATATGACTAATAGTAGATTATGCACTATGGGAATAAAGCAGTGTCCACTCGGGAGTTATATAGAGTCCTGAGCGAAGCGAGGAGTTCAAGCTGCCCAAGACGGAGACACTGCTTTTTTCCAGAGGAGCATACTCTACTTTTAAAACTTTTTTTTCCGTTTATGTTGGCCAGTTCGATTTTCGTACAAACCTCTTTACAATGCCATATGGGCTTTTATTTACTTAAAGTTTTCCACGAGTTTCCACACGAATTTGACGTTCCAAATTCCAATCACTTTAATCCCTAGGGCGTTTCATACAACTTTATATCCCTAGGGAGATAATGCTTTACTTTACGTTGAGGTTGCATGATAATGTAATTGGCCATTGTCGAGCAGGTGGTGTGAAAAATGAATTATATAATAAAGCAAAACTTGTAGTAGGTATCCAGCTATGGATGTAGGTATCGTGCTGTAGATAATATCACGATGATGTCGTTTTTAATGTAGTGACGTGGCCATTTATCTTTGAAGCTATGCTTCATGTTTGTGCAAAACTCAAAGGAGAACGATGGCAGTTTTATTTTTACATTTTTAAATAAAATTGCTCTCTTTGAGTCAATAAACCAATGTTTTCGTAATCGCGTCTCGTCATAATATTACCTCCAGAAAACCGTGTAATATTTATTATTATTATAAGGGACGCTTCCGTCTGGTAGTGATTTGGATCAGTTGAGCTACCTTTAGATCGCTTGCAGCGGTCTTCAGGTAGCACAACTGTTTCATATGTATTTTGTACATTCCTTGTATTATTCTTTCTGTAAATAAATATATTTTGTTTATTATTATTGTCTGGTTTTAAATTTCAAAATACAGAAAAGATTCCCAAACCCGTATAATATAAGAGCGGAGAAATGTGGAAATTCGACTGTGTAGTAGAATTATTGCAAAACCCTCAAGCGATTATGTATATCTTTCATCTATAGCAACACCAGATTCGTTAAACAGGTAACAGACTCGCAACACAGATAGGTAATACAAAACTTGAATGCATTATATAACAATAAAAAACGTTCACACTAAAGGCTCTCACGTTAAGGTAAAGGTAAAGGTGTTCCCTATACGTATTATTTGCTGGCTCTCAGCTTGATATCTTCCAGTCCTTATGATTTTCTTTATAGGTTACATCTTCAATCAAGAAAATCTTGATCGAAGGATTAAATTATAGCTTCACGACGGCGCAATCGTAACTTACTCCAGATATATACGAACGACGACCGACAACTACCGACTCAAACCGACAGCCGTCCATCGAGGTCCGTGCTCTTAGACGACTAACAACTCGACCAACAAATGAATAAATAAATAAAAAAACTTATATATCTAGACAAACTCTTTTGACCGATTTTGATCATATTCGAAATTCGTGTTTAGAATTGATTAGTTAGGTACCGAATGTTTCTGAAAATATTATCAAAATCCGACGGTAAATGGTAGCGCAGCAAACTTCCCCCCCTTTTGGGGGAAATACAACTCCAATCAATAATCCACGACGACAAATAAATCTATGAAGTTTTATAACCCGTATACCAAGTTTCGTCAAGCTTGGTTGAGAAATGCGACCTGTAGATGAGAACAGCCGGACATACAGCCGGTCAGACGGCGGACATACAAAATAATTGTTGCCCAAGCAGATACAGAGACTCTTGAAGGGTGAAGTTGAAATTAGGTAGTTTTACAACTCAAGTGACCAATTGTAGCTTTACACTGAATAACCACTAACGCACTATGATAGTCCGTGATTTGCTCGAAAATTCCAGCCATAAGACGACAATCACATCTCACGAAGCAGCAACCGCTCACGCAATGCGGGAATTAGTGGATTAGACACGCTGTGTTGTACGTGACACATCGGATAGGCAGGGCAATAGAATACCTGGGACTGAACCAATAACACAAGCACCCGACAATAGCTATGTTCAACTGGTTGAACTACGGATAAGCTTATTAGATTCCCATATATATCAACATGCCTTGATGATAGATCAACATGAGTTTTCCGAGTCAACTTGGAAGAATCGGTGTTTCTATGTATGTATTCTTGTACAAGGATAACTTCCAAAACGTTAATTCGACCTTCATGAAATTCAGTAGAGAGGTAGACAGTATTAGTACAATTTATGACGACTTCTGTGGCGCGGCAGGCGAAGGTACACCTGCGACGCAGGAGGTCGCGGGTTCGATTCCCGTCTCGGAATAAATATTTGTACGATCTGCAGATATGCAGGTTGTTCTGGGTATTTTCTATGTATAATAATAATATATATATATATATATATATCTATGTAATGTATTATATTAAGTATATCAGTTATCTAGTACCCATAACACAAGCTCTGCTTAGCTTGGGGGCTATGTTATATGAACTGTGTCCAGCATTATTTATTGATTAATTTTATTTATTTATAGGTAAGTTAGCTGTATCGGTCAACAGGGGGTACAAAAAATAAAAGTGAGACAGTCAGATCAAGTGGCGTATTATATAAAATCACTTGGCTTGGACATTTCAAAACTATTTTGAAGTCTTTTTAACCCCCTGTTATAAGTTTGACGTGTCTGTGTGTGTGTGTGTGTGTGTCTGTCTGTGGCATCGTAGCTCACGAATGGATGAACCGATTTCTTTATTTTTTTTGTTTGTTTGTAAGGTGAATTTTTCGGGAGTGTTCTTAGCTATGTTTGATCAAAATCGGTTCAGCCGTGTAATTGCGTTGAGGGTTTTTTTAATTTTTACAAAATTAATTACTTGTTGTTATATTCAAAATTACCATAGCATCTATACCAAAAGTATACCTTATACCTACTTTAATATGAAAGCTAAGATGAACACGTTTAATTCTTGAAAATGGGACATTAAGACTGGGATGGTCCCATTAAGCGAGCTGGGCCCTTGCGGGAATGCACGTAACTCGCCTTCACCCAATATCACGTGAACGATGTCTCAGGCCGTAGCGGTAGTGGTGAGGGTACATTGAGAGGAACAAAATAGAGCTACTCAGTCCAAATGTCATCTATTCTGCTACCTACTAAAAATATTCTCGAAAATCTGAAAAAAGAGTCTAAGGAAAAGCCAGTGATGTGTCTGCATAGAACCCTCCGTCTCCTCTCGTGGATGTTGTAAAACACGACAAGACGTTCAATGGAGTCAGTGTCCCGTCTCGAGCTACTCGTCACTTGAGTACTCAACATGAAATCATTTTCATCAAATCACCGCGCTGTCACCATAATATTGTGTTGTCATTTGAGGGCCTACCACAGGTTTGTAATTTGTGCAACTCGGAATAATGAAAACCGAATTGTAAATCGAAATGTCCTTTTTGTATGGACAAAATGAAGAGCGCCCCTGATGGACTTGTTGAGAAACTCATGAAAACCATACATAAAAACCAATATCGACTCGGAATTCGATAGTCGGGATACCGAATGCAAAACAAAGACAAACCTGAGGTCAGTGGCGTAACTAAACCATCTGGGGCCCGTGGCAAATTCGAAAATTTAAATAAAAATAGTTTTGGGCCCGTGGCAAATTAGTTTTTTTTTTTAAATTTAGTTGTGGGACCGTGGCAAATTCGAAAAATTTAAAAAAAAATGATGTCTCACTTTGGATTTTAAGCAGAACTTATAAAAATATACTTTTCAAATAAAATAAAACACTCAGGTACAATGTAAATAATATTTTTGAGCTCGTGGCCTCTTGGGCCGGGGCCCTCTTGGGTCGGGGGCCCGTGGCATTTTGCCAGCACTGCCACCCTATTGTTACGCCACTGCCTGAGGTAGGCCCTCTGAACTTGTGTGTTTTAAATCATCTTGCAAAGATTTAAGCCGTAAACAAACAATTTATATAAAAGCTAGTAACAAACAGTTTTCGATCTTGTTTCACAATAAGCTGAGCTGACACAAAACTACCAGTTCATCAACAAAATTACTCCCTCCAGTACCTTGTGCAATACACAAGCTCACTTCAGAAATCGCTGTGACACAATCTTTACAAGAAAACAAGACAGCTTTCCGAGCATCGCCCTTAGGGTGATTGACCCTCGAATGACCCTACATTTTGTTAGATGTGTCTGAGCGCTATCTAATCCAATGCTGCCGAATATTTTCCTGAAATTGCGGAAGATAACGGAACTGCAGTTGAACGACTCTTTTAGTCTTTAGTTAGTTCATTACACGTTCAAGGAAACTAGACCACTTGCCGTTATACATCAAATGTTAATGGGAGACCTAAGCCCTGCTGTACTTAAACCTTTTCTCAAGGCCTACTACAAGATTTACTACGACCCTATTACAATATTTGTGCCAGTGACCCTATTTAAGGTCGGGTATGCCGCATAATTAGTAATCTTAGATTTGATTTTTAACAGACTTTAGGCCCGTAATACCGTGATTCTAAGTCTAAATTATTTCTGTCAATGGACGGAAATGGATTAAACTAACAAATTATAGATTAATTAAACTGCTATTGATGATACGGGCCTAAATCAAGTATATATATATAGACATACATAGACACATACCTTTTTCCCCGAAAGGGTACGCAGAGCTTCAAATGGGCCTCTTTTCACGAGGGTTGCTCCATCGTGGAAATAGACGTGGCAAGTAGTAAGCTCATCGCTGTCATTGCTTCCCACATCTGACTATGCTAACAAATATATACAAATTCACGATTCCTTTTTTAATCGACTTCAAAAAAGAGGTTCTCAATTCGTGTGCATTTTTTTTGTAATGTCTATCTTGCATCATAATTCTCATAGGTACCTGAGTACTTATACTTAACTGTGTGGGTAACATTAATCGTAATATCAAAACATCCTCAATATTAATAATTAGTTTTCGCCCGCGGCTTCACTCGCATTTTACCAGGATAAAAAGTAGCATATAGCCCAATCCAGGATAGATTACACACACATATACATACAGATGTGTACCAAATTTCAAAGAAATCGGTTTAGCAGTTTCAGTGTGATTACAAACATCCATAAATTATAACTTTAACATTTATGATATTAATGGGACATGTTTGGGAGTGAACGTTGTTACGAAATAATACGAAAAGAAACAGTACAAATAGCTGAGATGTTTTTCACTAAAGCTACTAGCAACATAGCAATATTTATTTCATTCATACGCTACGTTCCTTGCCCATTCTTGTTTATTATCCAACTTAATTTAAGTAGTTTTATCTGTGGAATTATGTTGCGACAAACTTGCATTCGCCAGCGCTCCTTTAATTCAGCTTTTTTCATTTTTGCAGTGGACAAGGAGAAAACATCTTCGCGTTGTTTTCAGAAAAAGTTGCAATTACGCAACTCAAATGGGGCGTATTAACTATTTCACTGCGAGTGCTTCTGTGTAGAAAGCGGTAAAGAAACTTGGTTAAATTATTATTTACGAAGAATTTGCACCCTATACCTACTTACTATCCTGTGACAACCTCTGTGGCGCAACTGGCGATGGTTCGCCTGCGACGCAGGAGGTTGCGGTTTTGATTCCCGCCTCGGAACAAATATTTGTGCGATCTGCAGATATTTGTTCAGGGTGTTTTGGGTGTTTTCTATGTATAATAAAAAATATCTATTTATGTAATGTATTGGTTTAAGTATATCAGTTAACTAGTACCCATAACACAAGCTCTGGCTTAGCTTGGGGCTAGATAATGTTGTGTGAACTTGTCCAGCATTATTTATTCATTTATTTATTAAACGAGCAATATATAAATATAGCTACTAATATAAATATTTAAAGATATGTATATTAGTATCTTTGTAATCACGTTCCCGAAAACGTCGCGGCTTGGCGGCGTAAAATAGATCCTAGCTCTATTATATCCGGGATAATTAGTTTTTCCCCAAAAAACATTTTTTTTCACTATTCGCTGATCTGTTTCAGTCACAGGATATTTTATAGTTTGCTATTCCTCGAAGGAGCAAACGAATTCCAATTTCGATAATTCAAATGACAATGCTGGCTGAAGACGGGCATTAGAATGTAAGGGTAACTGACTCAGCTAACGCTTTCTTCCAGTAATAACACATTCCTTAGTTAGCAGCCAGGGCTATTGTATCACAAATCTTACACCAACGAATATTACTAACAAGTCCGGAGCATAAACACCTAAATAGATACCTAAATAGGTACCTAAATAAGTGTCTAATTTGTTGAATAAGTGTTGAAGACATTCAAGTAAATAAAACCCACACTAACCTGACACAACAATTAAAACTTAGAGTAATAAAAATCCAATCCTATAAAGTCAATGCTATCAAAAGGCAACCATTAAAATATTTTCAAAATTGCGAAACTCTATCACTTCAGTGGCCAATGAAAAAGTTTTAATTTCCGAAATATGATTTAGCTGAAGCGCTGAAGTTGCAAGACTTGTAGGTACCTAAGTGTGCATTTCTCTATATCTTGAACGGCGGACGGACTCGTAAACGAATCGCAACAAACAGCTCCATCACTATCACTGTCTTTATTGACAAGATACACGAATACAGAATGAGACACCACATCAGGGCCCTTATTCGTTATGATGACCAAACGTGACATAACGCGGGCTCGTTACGATATCTGCGTGGAATCATCGTTCAGAATACATTGTGACGTCACACGTTATTGGCAAGTAATCTCCTATGGTCATAGCGAATAAGGGCCCAGCTTTGTTTTTGTTGTGTAACATATATATCGTTCCTCTCGCTTTCCTACAATCTGAGAGAGTGAGTCTGAAAGCGCGCTTTTTTTCAAGAGGTTGGTACTATCAGCCATGTTGCTTATTACCAAGGAGATGAGATGTCAGATGTTACACATATGTTGACTAATGTAAGGTTAGCTCGTTTATACAACTTGAAATGACGGATCAAGCCGTAAGATCAAGCAGATGGCTCACCTGATGTACAGCTCGTTCACCGTAAGGCCAACCAAGGCAGGTGCCATCTTACGGTGAACGAGCTAGTACCCTCAACCTATGACACAGTGATAACAGTGCATTATATTAGACCTATGATTGCAAAATGTTGATATGATTGGTATAAGATTTGTCCTGGCTGCTAGCTTATTAGGGAATGTGTTATTACTGGAAGAAAGTGTTAGCCGAGTCAGTCGTCACGACTATATTCCACGATGGTGCAACCCACTGTAAAAAGAGGCCTATTGAGGCTCTGCCTACCGGGGGAAAAGGCGTGTGTCTATATATGTATGTATGATTGCAAAATTGAGTGACTATTAAATATGAACTTGGCTAGAGATACTTATGTTTGGATAGACCAAGCTACGCTATTTTTGTCGTAGATACCTAGCATAAAGAGTTATGAGCGGAGACCACTATCTCCATGGACCCGCTATCAGATATGAATTTATTGCTCGCTCTATGCAATACATTATTTTCTGTTTTCCATCGAGATTTTAAGTTATCGTTGTCTTATTATGGCTGTAATTCATATTAATTACCTACTAGCTGAATAACCGTGCTTCATTAGAAACTAGAGTTATTCGGTACCTATCGGAATACCTAAGTAGGTATTCGGATGAAACCGAAATAATTACTTCGTACCTATTATATATTCTGTGGCGCACTCTGCTCGTCAGTTTTCGGCCTACCCATCGAGCAACACTCCGCAATGCTCTAAGGCCCTACCAGGTTAAACTTATGTTTCCCATAAAAGTATCCTGTGTCCTTCTGTCAAAGTTCAACAAGATCGTTCAGTAGTAAAAAGATCCGTTTAGTAGTAAAAATGGAATTACAGTTTTACCCAAAATGTAAGTCGCCCCGATGTACCTGCGCCGTATAGACTAATTTCTATAGCGCGGGAACCTTCTTTCTACCAATAGCAATCGCGCGCTAAAATCTTGCGCTGTTATTGGTTAATCGATTTCGTGGCAAAATCGCGGCTGGTCGTGCGGCATCTTCTTCAGCAGTCGACTCTTAGATGTGAGCAGGACAGAGCTATACAGCGCGACAGAGCTATACTATACGTTCGGCTACTTTCGGATATCAGTTTGCGCTTTTGTGCGCAAACGAAAACAGTCGATCGGACTTATATTTTGGGTAAAACTGAACTTTCGAATATCTAAAATACAAGCTGTCGCCCGCGGTTTCACCCGCACCTATGCATGTCCTTCGTCAAGATGCAATCTATCTCTTTTCCAAATATTATCGAAATCTGTTCAGCTGTTTAAACCTAGAGCAAATATTTGCAGATCATACAAACATTTGTCCCGAATCGGGAATCGAACCCCCAAACTCTCGCATCTCAGCCGGCTACTCGCCCGCCGCGCCACAGAGGAATAATACGAATATTGTCGATTTGGAGGTTATATGAGGTTTCTGAGGAAATCATGCCAAATATATCGTTTTTAAGGTAGGTATTTTTTGCCGTAGCGGACAAAACCTATAGAAATACAAAGTATTGTGAAGGTTGAGGGTACCTTACAAGTAATCCTCCATTCTAAGATGAGATCGGACCACATCATTGTGAGCGCACAAAGGGAATCGGGCGGGATCTTTTGGGATAAACTATTGTGTTATAATAATGATCCTGATTAATAAGATTTCTCATAAAATTTGATACACGCTGCTGCTGACTACACATCATGCTACATAGGTAGTTAATCAATCAATCAATCAATCAATCAATCAATCAATACTTTTATTTCAGGCTTAATGGAAAATTTAGGTACTAAACCTAAACAGATACAGATACAGATGCAGATAATTTATTGGTAAAATGTTATTATACAAGTCAAATACTATCAATAAGGTACAGAGGTACACAATGATTATATTTATATAAAGAAAGAGAAAAAAAAACAATTTATACGCTAAGTACAAACTTATTTAATTTATCATCTACGAAGTCACTGACCGAATAGTAGGCTTTTTTTATTAAATACTGTTTCAGTTTATTTCTGAACACGGCGTCTGATTTTGCATCCCTTATCTCATCTGGCAGTTTATTAAAAATGGTGACTCCTATCACATAAACAGTTTTTTTTTACTTTTTGAGCCTGTGCTTTGGGATCTGTAGCCTAGTTCTGTTTCTGGTTGAGAAGCGATGAGCTGCAACTAACGTTACAAATTTATCAATGTTCATGCGTACAAACAAACTTATCTGATAGATGTAGATTGAAGGTACGGTAAGTATATTGAGCTTGGTAAAGTATGGTTTAGCAGAGACATCGGATGGCACTCGAACCAAGGCGCGAATTGCTCGTTTTTGGAGAATGAGAGCCCTTTCACACTCAGCTGCTGTTCCCCACAACTCCGTGCCGTACGCAAGTAGGGAGTGAACTGTGGCGAAGTAACAGCCAAGCACGGTATGTCGAGGCGCAGATGCTGCTAGACGACTCAAGGCGAAGCAGGCCTGACCTAACCTAGCGCATAGTTTGTCAATATGCGTGTTCCACTTGAGTCCCGAGTCCATGTGGAAACCGAGCATTTTCACCGTATGCACTTGTTGCAATATAGTGTTACCTACGGCTACATGAATGGGGTCCTACGATTTCGTTGCGAGGGAGAACCGTATGAAACACGTTTTGTCTAGGTTTAAGGCCAGCCCGTTTATTCTGAACCAGTCACACAGCTGCTTAGTGACATCGCTCAGCTTTTGTTTGAGATCCGATGTAGTTGGGGCTGTAACAACAGCCGCCACATCGTCAGCGAACATGTAGATCTCCGCACCATCGATGGAGTTTGGTAAGTCGTTAAGTAGTAGAGAAAAGGTAGTGTTGGACAGACACGAACCTTGTGGGACACCCAGGTCCGAGATACCTTCATTCGACTGAACTCTGCCGGAATCACCGACCACAACCTGACGTCTCTCAGTTACGAAATCACTCATGAATTTAGCTGCTGGTCCTCTGACTCCGTAATGATCAAGCTTTTCCTGCAATAAGAGCCGGTCAGCCGTGTCGAAGGCCCGAGAGAGGTCGCAACATACAACAGCGACTTGCTGCCTCTCTTCTAGAGCTCCCGTGACTTTCCATACGAGTTCTCGAACCAGGGCTGTCGTAAACAACAATAAGCCCATAGCAATAAATACCTTAAAACTAACATATAAGGTATATAAAATACTTTATTTTAGTGCACACGCTTAGACGGCGACGTATGACGCAACTCCGCGGTGTCTCGTATCAGGCGTCCGAAGAACCTCCTGAACTTGACACCCTTCGGTCAATGTCTCCTCTCAGCCAGTTAGGAAATGTTACCGTAGGTGGAATTCTAATCTGCTAGACTCAGTCACATAGAACTTTGCGTTTTTTTTTATACAACTGGTTAAGACGGGTCAAGCAGATGGCCCACCTGATGTTAAGCGGTACCCTCTGCCTATGAACAGTGCATTATCACATAGGTCACGTCCACCTAGGACGCACCCTATGTAAAATGTGCGTGTATTGTGGTTTGATGTGAGGGTGATCGACCCCTCTCATCCTACTACTCCAGGCTACCTACTGGAGTCTGGTGGTAGGTAGGTACCTACCTAGATAGTGCTACTGGTACTTACTAAGAAGTAAGATTGCATCTAAAATCACCTATGTGGGTAGGTGTGTAGTGTGGCTACTTCTTGAGTGGATTGGATGTATTAAAACTGCAGGCTGTACAGTTGAACGTCAAAAACATTGTATTAAGACCATAATACAGAATACACAAGTAATTAATTTTGTAAAAATTAAAAAATCCCTCAACGGAATGAAACGGCTGAACCGATTTTGATCAAACATAGCTAAGAACACTCCCGACAAATTCACCTTTCAAACAAAACAAAAACTAAATCGTTTCATCCGTTTGGGAGCTACGAGGCGACAGACAGACACACACACACAGACACGTCAAACTTATAACACCCGGGGTTAAAAATGTGGATTCAAATTGGTTTCAGAATAGCATATATAGTGTATATAGCTTATAACTTACTACTTATAAGATAACTTTGAATCCTAGATTAATAAAATAAAATAAAATAAACCACAGACTATAATATATATACCTACCTACTTACCTACCAATATAAATCATAGCTAGGCATAGGTATTACTATTTAGTCTGTGACTGCAAGGCTCGCTCGTTTTTTTATTATTTTGGTGAGTTGCCAACAGCAGGTAGGTGCCTACCTACTTAGCTGTTTGCAGGACTCAATTATAACTGCTTACATTGCACACGAGATTCAAGTTCTTGGATTTTGTTTGTAGTTTCTCAGACGAATCTCGAAAACTTATTTGAAACTTTAAAACACATTGCATTATTCATTGGAGTGGTACTTATGAATAACTTTGCTATTGTGAAACTTCATTCAGGCAACCTAGGAAGATAACTAGGTACCTACTTTTACGTATGCTGAAAAGTGTTATTTACATCTAGATTACTGTCTGATGCCTATTATTTTATCAATAAATAAAGGCAGGGCCGGAATTAAGGGAGGGCAACCGGGGCCTCCCACCACAAGATTGTACTTTAAAACGGGGTCTAACAGGCCCTCATTGAATTTAATTTCCTCCTCACCTCTAATCCACTCCTGTTTGCCCCAGGGCACACCTCTAATAAAACATTACTAATAAAACCATGTGATGTCCTATTCTTTATTGCTTTTAAAACATGTATTAAACAATTTGTGTAAAAATATATCATTATTAATGTTATTGCTACTGAATAATGTAATAAAATCCTTCATTGTACTGCCATGAAACTTATAGTACAATATTAGTGCTACCTAGGTACGTATCGGTAAGAAATAATACGTATCTAAGTAGGTACCTACGTAAGACCAACTGGGCCCTTATTCGATATGACCATGTAAGACTCCTCGCTAATCATTTGTGACGTCATAATGTGTCTAAACGATCATTCCATGCAGATATCGTAACGAGCGGCGTTATGTCACGTTTGGTCATAGCGAATAAGGGGGCTGAACTGACCATCAATTGAAATAGTACGTACCACCCTACCTAATATAAATTGTATAAATACTTGGGTATATAAATTGGTGTAGGTAGCCATAGTTTAAATTTATATATTAGGTAGTGTTATATTTATTTATTTTTAATTTAAGAGATTGTATTGCAGATTCTACCACCGTTCTATGTCGTGCAAATAATTCCAGTCCATCCCAAGGTTGTCTGGCAGAGATCGCTTATAGCGATAAGACCGCCCATTGTACTACCGTGTTTAGTTTAATATTAATTTTTAAGTAGCTTATTTTCTATGTTGTGCAATAAAGTGTTTTCTATCTATGTATGTTATCTATCTATCTACATAATATGTCAGAACGTTCTGTGCGGTAGCGAGACTTGGCATCAATTTTAGGTACTTACATTGAAAATGTTTTTGTTGGGATCCATTATTCGACCAACTCACGGAAATAAAGACAGAGAAAGCTTTTAAAACGCCGAGTGGACAGCTGGACCCATAATTGTCTCGTAATAGAATTCTCGGCGGAAACAATATAAAATGCATGTCTGATACAACTGAGGATTTAAATCGGGTCCTTTTAAAACGGCTGTATCCACTTAGGTAGAACAAACGAATGAGAGAAAAGGCTTCTTCACGGAGTAGGTACCTATCAATTTAATATAGAGAATTTTCAAACAAAAAATAATAATTAGTTAGGTAGGTATGTTGTTGATAGTAGGTAGTAATGGTAGTTATTACCACAAAATATTCTGTGATATTACCTACCAAGGTAGGTACTAAGTTATGGCACGTGTAACTCGCAGGTAAGTAGGTTAAACAAAAAAAAGGAAAAAAATCGGACATTTGCGTGTAAGGCCATTCGCATTGTAGGGTTCAGTAGTTGCCCCGTCACAATTCACAATATGCGGACTATAACGAGGCTTTCCTGTTTGAAACAACTAACAACCTCATATAGAGGGTGCCTTCTAGATCTTTGTGCTTCATCTTCGGCGACATCGACACTTACCAGCATGTGAGATCGTGGTCAAACAAAGGTCTATCGATGTATAAAAAACTTTTAAAAAAATAAGTAATTTTCAAGTTTGTAGGATAATGTGCCTGAAACTCGAAAAAGACTGAAGTCCGCCGGCCTTTTGAGAACGGATAATAGAGGTAGATTTTCGCTTTTGCACTTTTGCGCATAGAAACTACCGTTCCAGCATAGAGTTTTTTTTTATATTAAGAAACGTTCCAGTCACCGGACTTAAGTCGTGGCGCGGACTCTAAGGCTGCGTTTCCATTGACGCGGAGCGGAGCGGAGCGGAGCTTAGCGGTGCATGAATTGACCAATCACTATGCTCGAAATCTCTGCTGGCTGCTCGCTCGCCATAGTGATTGGTCAATTCATGCACCGCTAAGCTCCGCTCCGCCCAGCTCCGCGTCAATGGAAACGCAGCCTAATACCCGGATTGGAAGGTTTTGTTGTCAGCATCAGCACAGATAAAATAATACTATAAGTACTATATAGTACTGTCAGTAAATATATATAATAGTTGAGTCTTATCTTCTCAAAAGTAAATTATTTAATTAAAAAAAGAATATAAACATGCAGGTAGCGCCATCTATCGTCGATAAGCAGCGTGGTGATAGGTAGGTAGGTGGTTAGTAGTAGTAGAGCTTTTTAGTGAAAGAGTTCGTGGGGGAAGTTCTACCACCATACCTATTTCTGTCACGAAGCAGCAGTGCTTGCATGCTGTGTTCCGGTTTGAAGGGTGCCGGTGAAATTACAGGCACATGAGACTTTTCATCTTTATGTCTCAGGGTGGCGGGCGCATTGCAATGCTACATAGGGTGCGTCCTAGGTGGACGTGACCTGTGTGATAATGCACTGCTTATTGGCAGTGGGTACCGCTTAACATCAGGTGGGCCATCTGCTTGATCCGTCAATCCAAGTACCTACCTAGTATAAAAAAGGTACGCGAGTGCAGCCGAGGGTAGAAGCTAGTCGCTTATACTACTGTAATATCTAACTATATAGTGTTTGGAAGCTAAAGTTCGCTTTGGTTTCATCATCGAGCATCCGGTTTCATTCAATAATGTGAGTTTGTGTTCAAAAATTAGTAACTACTATATCTTACAACTAGATGGCACTGCTAATGTGTGACTAAATCTAGAACAAGCTCATAATGCGATTTAAAAGTTGAGGTTGATGATAGAATTAGCATTTTTTTATTTTTTAGGATTCCGTACCTAAACAGGAAAGAACCTAAACCTTATAGGATCACTTACTTTTATGATGATTTGACCCCTCAAGATATCTCTCAACATAGTATTCTTTTATCTGTGCTCTCAACGGTTATTAAGTGAGCCATTGTTAGTTGTAGAGCTACTTGTACTAATATTTATTCTGTGGTAGAGCTTTTGTGAGAGTTCGTTCGGAGAAGTACAACCTTCATACATCTTTACTGCTGGCCACTCACGCTCAAGTCACCGTCAAGTTTGCAGCGGCCTTTATGCGGCGTCCAGTAAACTTGACGGTGTATGGCTATGGATGTGCATGACAAGTCTACTTGATTGGCCATACACCGTCAAGTTTACTGGACGCCGCATCAAGTCCGCTGCAATCTTGACGGTAAACTTGAGCGTGAGTACCCGGCAACTGTGCAGTAGTGCTCGCATTGCTGTGTTCCAGTTTGAAGGGTATGGATGCCGATGAAATTATAGGCACATGAGACAACTGATGAGATTCAACTGTCTCAGGATCGCAGGCGCAGTACATTACATTAATACGTAGGGCGCGTCCTAGGTGGACGTGACCTATCTGGTACTGCATTGTTATAGGCAGAGCTCATTAGGTCATCGGCTTGTTCCATAATTTACGCAAAAAACATTATGGCTGTAGCGGAATAAGATCGAATCTCCGGCTAAAGAAATGAAACACTATACTTAGTAGAAGATTCACTATTTATTACTTAATAATTATAATTGGGCTCAGGCGGGTGGTGCGGGGGGAAGGGCGGGTGTGGGAAGGGCGGCGGTCCTCGCGGGGGGAACTGCGGGCGGAAGGAGGGCGGGGGAGGGCGCCACGAGGGCGGCGGCCTGGAGCCCGGGGGCGGCGGCGGACCGAAGCCGGGGGGCCCGAACGGCGGCGGCGGGAAGTGGTGGAATGGCGGCGGCGGCGGCGGCGGACCTGCAAATAACAACAGTGTTAGCACAAGAAAGTCAACCTCACATATTATATCTCCGTATTCCAACCGGAGCACATATTCACTTATTCCACTAATATCATAAATGTCAAAGTTATGATGTTTGGATGTGATGTTGGCCAAACGGCAAAACCGATTTAGATGAATTTTGGTACATGGAGAGATTATGACATTTTGGATGAACTTGTATACTGTGGTCTGTGCTGTCGCATGGCGCTCGGCGGCGGCGGCAGCATCACGGGGCCCAGCATGCAGTATATGTACCTGGGGGGGGCGGCGGGCCCGGGGGCAGCATGGCGCTCGGCGGCGGCGGAGGCGCGCTCATGGGCAGCGGCGGGCGCGGCGGCATGGGCGAGGGCGCAGGCGGCGGCGGCAGCATCACAGGCCCCAGCATGCTGGGCGGCGCGTCCGCAAACAGTTGGTGGGGACGGTCCGCGTGTGACAACGGGTTCTGCGCCGCCAGTAATCTACAAAGGATATATTCCGTTAAAAGTATACATACATACATAATATACTCAAAATAAGTTTTTTATTGACACATGAACGAAGTAGCACAAGGTACACCTCGTCGAACATATCGGCTGAAACACATTTCTATGCATTTTTATCTCGTTAATTTTTTGGAAACTATTGCCAAACGGAACGAAAAAACGTAGTTAAGTCTGTCTGACTATAGTTTCCATTTAATTTATTAACTACAAGAAAGGTCTTCATAAAATTTGTAGATGTAATCGAATAAGACTTATCAAGGTGTGTTGATTTCTAGATTTTAGAAACAATGAACCAATAAAAATTTAGCCTTAAGGTGGTGGAGTATAACGCAAAATTACCAATCTTAGATTAGATTTTTTACTGACTAAATAAAGTACAATATTCTAATTAAAAATATGCATGGGTACTACATTATAATACCGAGGGATCACCCAGACAGAAACATGATAGTACAAAAATTTCTCGATAAAAAAAAACACAAAGTTTCCTCTAACTTTTGGCTAGATTCGATTGTTTGTCAATATGGTACAGATTATGGGGTCAAAAATTTGATAAATAAGATCAATACAATAAAACGGAGGGAACACACGGGGTTTTTTAAAATTATCTATATTTCACGAGATATTCAATAAAAACCGCGTTTTCGAGCGGCGCGTGGCGTTTTTTTTATGAAGATTTCTGCTTGAGGGTTTGATGCTCACGTTTACGGCGCGAAATTCAATTTTTTTGGTGTTTTTTGCCCATTACAGCTCATCAACACTTCCTCAGATAGCGAAAGTTGATTTCGCGAGAACTATTATTATTATTTATTATTTATTTATGGACGAGCAGCTTTCGCTGATGTGTCTACGTCACACAGTATTAAAATTTAGTTGAAATATTGTCTCTTAGTTTTGGAAAAAAAAATTGCCCACTGAATAAAGACTAATAATAACTATGAGACTTATCACACATGTTTTAATTGATGGTATCTCATAAAAATTTGTTTAGGTGTATCGTAGCTAAACTGATATGGCACACTGAGATGAGTAGGTTGCAGGCTATGAACAACCAGTAGGTTGTTCATAGCCTCTATAGCCGCGTCCGACACTTCGACTTACCTCTCGGCTGCAGAGCCGTGCCGTTCACCCTTCACGTCCTTCTTGAACGCGTATGACACTGAGATGGGTCGGTTGCAGAGGTACTGGTTGTTCATAGCCTCTATAGCCGCGTCCGACGCTTCGAACGACGCAAAGTTGATGAACGCGAACGCTTTTGAGTTACCGGTTTCAGGGTCTCTCATCACCTGTAATTATTATTATTATTTAATTATTATTTAAAATTATAGATGAGCAGCTTTCGCTGATGTGTCTATTTCAGAGTGTTGAAATGTCTTAGTTTCACTTGGTGCACGATTACACCATGTATTTTAACCATCCCTATACTGCGCGTCATGTAAAAAGAACGCTGGCGGTCAAGCTTCTTCAGGCGTTCCAGCGTTCTTTTTGTACATTGTTATACTATAATTGTACATTATTTGTAGTAAACTAGGTAGGCACTCATTCAATGCATAGGTATACATCTCTTAAATAAGTAGTTATAGTACGCGTCATGTAAAAAGAACGCTGGAACGCCTGAAGAAGCTTGACCACCTGCGTTCTTTTTACATGACGCGCATTATACCAGTTATCCAATTTGTTTCTGAAAGCATTTATTGATGTGGCAGTAACAACATCTTCTGGTAAATGATTCCAATTATGGATTACTCTCTTACTAAGGAAGTGCTGTGCAGTGTTTGTTTTAGATGGTCCACGGGATATCTTAGTACTATGACCTCTCAAAGATATTTAGATTTCTTTCTTTTTTTTTTTTTCTTTTTTTTTATACTTTTTGGATGACGGATCAAGCAAGAGGCCCACCTGATGTTAAGCGGTAACCTCTGCCTATGAACAGTGCATTACCTCATAGATCACGTCCACCTAGGACGCAACCTATGTGGCATTGCACTGCGCCCGCCACCCTGAGACATAAAGATGAAAAGTCTCATGTGCCTGTAATTTCACCGGCACCCTTACCCTTCAAACCGGAACACAGCAATGCGAGCACTACTGCTTTGCGGCAGAAATAGGTATGGTGGTAGTACTTCCCCGGACGAACTCTTTCACAAAAAAGCTCTACTACTACTAAAATATTGAATTCATGAAATTCAGACAATTTGTAAGTGCCAGAGAGGATTTTGACGTCTTTCCTCTAGGTAATGCGCGGAGTCTCTCTGTTAGGACATACGACGCAGGGCTTGTGGAAACTACGTGGCTTTTCGTTGTACGCTCTCAAGTAAGTCTATATCTTTCCGAAAGTAGGGGCTACTACCTCCATACCTATTTCTGCCGCAAAGCAGTAGTGTTCGCATTGCTGTATTTCGGTTTGAATGGTATTGGTGCCGGTAAAACATATATTTGCAGATCATACAAACATTTGTTTCGTGCCGAGAATCGAACCCGCAACCTATCGCATCCCAGCCGGCTACTCGCCCGCCGCACCACAGAGGTCGTCAAGGGCGAGTCTCTGATGTGTCTACAAAATTGTATTGACTTGAATAATATCCAAATTAGGATCGAACTTCGTATTATACGGAGCAGGTTAGCTGAGGGCCTATTACAGATTTGTCTATGTTTTGCAATCGGTATCCCGACTATCGAATTGCGATTCGATACGGTTTTAATGAGTTTCTCATCAAGTCTGCTAGGAGCGCTTATCATTTTATGCATACAAAAACGACATTTCGACTCCCAATTCGGTTTTCGTTATTCCAAGTGGTTCCAAATTACAAACCTGTAATAAGCCGTCGGTACATTTTGCTTCAAAATATAATTACCTTGGGTGTTTGTAAAATTACACCAAACGCAGAGAATGTGTCGTACAGTAGCTTCTCATCAACTTCCGGATCCAAGTTTCCTATAAAGATATTTGCTCCCACGTCCAGGTTTTTCTGATGGGCCGATGCTTTGTTTACTCTCACGGGTTTACCATAGAGTTTTATCATGTTCATTACCTGCAAAACATAACATTATAATGCAACCTCTGTGTGTATAAGTGGTATAAGTCCAGTTCTACTAGGAATCACTGGATTGAGCTTCATGATCCCAAGATACTTTCTAGTGAACCTCATTTCTACAAGAGAATGATTCGGGAATAATCAGGAATAACCAATTTATTAGTAAATACAAATTTACAGGTCAGACAATTTTAAGACAAATAAAATAAAATTAAATTTATTAAGAAAAATTATGAAAAAAAAAAAATCTAAACAATAATAATTAAAATTGTAAACATAAACTAATTAATTATTACTCATTGTAATTAATTATTATTATTATTGTCATGTTCAAATTAAATACTTATACTAAGTAGCAATTACCTAAGATTTTGGCTCTTTGTATTTTGGGAGGCTATTGAGTTCAAGAAGTATCCGAATTTGAACCTTGAAGATGGCTTTAGACTATCTGCTTTGTGTAATCCCATCATCAAGAATAGAATGCGTTCACGCGCTCGTGTCTCCCGCGTACCTGCAGGGCGTGGAATGAGCTCCCGTTGGATGTCTTCCCACAGGGCTACAATATGGGTAAATTACAGAGAAATATCAATAGGGCTCTTAATGGTAGGCAGCGCGTTTGCAATACCGTGGGTGTTGCAGATGTCCATAGGCGGCGGTGACTGCTTTACATCAGGCGGGCAGTCTGCTTGTTTGTCACCTTATTACATATAAAAAAAAAAAAAAAAAAAAAAAAAAAAGAATAGAATACAAATAATTTATGTAGAACAGCAAATACCTATACTAAGCTTGGGCACACAATACAATAGTTACACCATCAAAAAATATTGGTTGCTGTCTGTATAGTGCAGTCAAAAAAGGTCCATGCTGAGCATAATGCTGCAGTGAACTGTAACCCTGATTTTCAGCATGGACCTTGGTTGACGCACGGACACATCACAGGTGTCCGGTTCATCAGTACAGCCTTGATGTCCACTGCTGGACGAGGCCTACCCCACAGATTATAAAGGAATTTGCTTTAGATAATTTGCAAAATAAACACGCATGGCAAGTGGATTGGTGATCACAGTATTGATGTTGAGTACTCTGGTGGATGCTGTTGCCCATTCTGTGGTGTAGTCCCTGCGTCGGGTTTAACGACATCCACGGGAGGAGACGAACTGATCTTAAAGCCAGACACTTTACAACAACAGGACGCTCACTAAAGTAATCATGCAAAAAATTATTGTCTATACATTTAGTTTTTGTTTAATTATTGTGTAATTTTTATTTTAACTAGTTTGTAAGGATGTGTAATAAAGTATTTTCATGTATTAATTAATTAATTAATTCATTCATTCATTCATTCATTCATTCATTCATTCTAGACTTACTTTAATAGCATAATCAGCATCTTCCTCTCCCATAAACTCCACAAATCCATATCCTTGGTGTGTTTGAGTGACTCGGTCCTTTGGCATGTGGACATTCACTGAAATGCAGTAAAAAATTCATAAGAACAGGAAATAGGACAGAGCTTTCTATTGAATCAGTAGCATCCATCCATCCACTGCTACACTCATGTGGTATTGGGATACGTACATACATAGACACACAACTTTTTCGCGAAGAGGTAGGCAGAGCCTCAATGGGCCACGTTTCACAGTGGGTTGCTCCATCATGGAATATAGACGTGACAAGTGGTGAGCTCATCGCCACCATTGCTTTCCACAACTGACTCGGCTAATGCTTTCTTCCAGTAAAAAACACAGTACACATTCCATAATAAACTAGCAGCGAGGACAAATCGTATACCAACGAATCTTATCAACAAGTCCGGGTAAAGCCTTTGTAAAATGCAGGTTATTACCAAACTACAAACATTTTACATAAAACATTTGAGACCATACATAATAATCATAAGATAATATGCCATTTATTCCAAACTCTGGGTTTACATGTAGTTTACATATTATAGGAATTCCCGCAGTTTGGTGTGCCTCTTGCCATAGGCCTCTTCTATCACTTTCCACTGGCTTCTATCCGGTGCTACCCTTCTCCAGTGATATACTCCATATTATACATTTATTTATAATACACAGGCAGCTCTCAGAGCTGATGCGTGTATATCTTATTGTGTACATTACTATGTAATTGCACACACTCATCCAAACTTTCACATTTATCTTCAGAAGTCAGTGTACTGGTAGAGAAATGTTCTATATTTTACTAACCAACAGGTCCAGATTGAACAAACAGCTCCCAGAGTAAACTCTCCGAGACTCTGTCATCAAGACCTCCAACGTATATGGTGGCATCTGAAAGAATAGGAAATCTTTTGTAGAAGCTAGGGTAACGAAGAGCGATTTTTGGTTGGGGTGTAGATAAGGGGGCACTGAGGAAAAAATACTTTTTCTTTTAACCTGTTGTGTAGCCTTTTTCTTAGGCATCAATTAATGTTAAATGCATTTTTTCCATACAACTTGGGTACCGTTTTTGAGATATGAAGTTTCAAAAAGGAAGAAGGAAAAAAGTTTCCTCAGTACCCCCTTATGCACACTCTGACTCAAATTTGGTTTGATACATCCCATGATACACTAATAGTTATGCCTAGATACGTACTTTATGGGTAGCATAGTTCCAAACAATTATAACCTCAAACTTTGTTTAACAACAAACCGAATACATAATTCCCGGATTCCCAAATTAATTCCTACTGCAAACCATGGCATGAAGATCACTACATCTCTAAATGCGTAAATAACAAGTAAATATTATCAATAAACACTAAAATACCTTGATTTCGTTCAGCAATCGGTCCCGCTGCCATTTTTTCACAAAATCAAAAAATCACAGACAGAAACAGATTAACAAAAAACACAGAGAAGACAGACAGCCAACATATCCTTTTCTTTGTACTTTATGGTATGATTGACTGACACTGACTGAAGGTCAGCTGCTGCTTGCACTTCTCAGAAGCCATTATGTGAAGAAGAAGAAGAAGAAGAAGAAGAAGAAGAAGTATAGCTAGGGCGGCTTAGAGAACCTTACCTGGAGCTCTGAGGAGCTTGTGGACTTGGAGCCAGAGAGGTTGTGATACGGTGCCTAATTTTCGTACGTCGAGTACATACAAATTAATTTATTTTTTTCATAAAAAACAGAGTAGGTACCTTCATAACTTAAGGTGGTTGCTTTAGCTTGTGGCGCGAAATTCAAATTTTTTCGTGTTTTGTGCTCATCACAGCGCATCAACACTTCTTCAGGTAGCGAAAACTCATTTGCCGGTAATTATATGACCTAACACACAAATTTTAATTTATAGTATCACATAAAGATGGTTAGTTTAGCTACGATTGTGCTTGAAACAAAAAAACACGGTAAACACCGTTGAAGCACAATCGTAGCTAAACTAACCATCTTTATGTGATACTATAAATTAAAATTTGTGTGTTAGGAACATGGGCAAAACTTTGTGTGTTAAAAACATGGGCAAAACTTAACAAATGTTGTGGCAAGATTAGGTAACCTACACACAGTATTTCATCAATATTGCAGTAAGATTGTAGGTAGTACGGACGAATTAACGTATATGAAAATGACTATTTTGTAACGAAAAGAAGAATATAGGAGAATTAAGTACTTACAGAAGATGGCCAAACTAACGGACGGGCCTAGGACGTACGGACGTGTAACCTATGTATCAAATGAAAGTTACTGTTTATGAGAAATATAAATATTTATTTTCCTATGTAGGTAAGTACAAAATAAATAAAAAATATTATATGTATTATAAAATTATATTAAAGAAAATTATACGAAAAACTAGCTTCTAAAAGAGTAACACTCATTATAGTCATTTATAACGATATAAAAAGAAAAAGTATAAATAAACTCAATAAAATAGACGAGTGAGCCTTGCTTGCATGTTGGGTTTGTTTTGTACCTACCTACTGCACTTACAATAGCAGCCCGCTGTGAGCGTGGACGGGCGCGGTACTATTGGACGTAGTCCGCGGTAGAATCCAACCGGGACCCCGTGACCCTGTCAAGTGTTGGTGCATCTCTAAACCACTCGTCAGATGATGAGTGGTTTGATGATGCACTAGCATTAAGGTGAAGGAAGGGATATCGATGGGTTTTTAGTCGGTATGCCGTTGGGTGCTAGCCAACGGAGAGCCCGACAGACCCCCTCAGCTCTCCCCGAGCTGATGGATATGCGTAATGCATTTTCCCATCGTAAAAAAAAAAAGGTATCCCACGCACGCGCTCCTTAAGTTTGTGCGCTATGCTCGTCTGCAATAGCAGTCCGCCGCCGTGGTCGTGGAGGACGGTCCCGTGCGTAGAGGCACCCGCAAGGGTTTCGACGTTGCTGCAGTAAGAGCATCAGCACTACCGCGCGGTACTATTGGACGTATCCTACGCTCGCGCTCCTTCTGTTTTGTGGCATAATCCTGCGCGTTCGCTACACTCTTCTGTAACTTCGCTAGACTGTCAGTGAGCGCAGGAAGTCTCTCCATATTATTCGAAACGTCGCTGACTTCAGCCGTGTCTGTGTCCACAATCTCTTTATGATCGAGCACCATTCCAATGTTCAATTTCAAATTTGTTGTACCATCTCGGTATATTAGGTACACTGAGGCTTGGTCCAATACTCTCAGCGAAAACTGCTCATTGATCTTCAGAGCTTTCATTTTAATTTGGAAGGGTTTGAAAGATTGCGACATTTTCTTACTTTTCTCCTTTATGAAGTTATCAAACTCTATGGCTAGCATGTCTTCATTGTCTGGTCGAGCTTTGCTGTCTTGGCGAGGTCCGAGCTTTATTATTGCGGGATCTTTGTGGGCCATTTGTGTGTCTATCATGACCTGTTGAAGGACTGGAGGGTCGTTTAGTGTGTGCCACTTCCAATGGGATTCCGGACCAATACTTGGGTCGAGCAGCACTCCTTCAGTCTGGTTGTATTTTAGTCTGCAACACAACAAAAAACATTTAAACAAAACATGACGGTACCGTAGACTTCCCTAATTTCGCCTGCTTTTTAGGAGTTTTTTGTTAATTTTTAACTATCAGTTCTGTCACGCTTCACGCTTAAATCAACCAATGAGGTGTTTTCACGGCCGCGCCACCCACTTCGTCCCAATTTAATGATTTTAGTGTTGACTTTAGATGGCGCTGCACTATGGATAAACTGTCAGAAGAAAGTTTGACTTTGTGGCTAGTGACTTGAAAAACAACAAAAATACGGATCCACCAACTTAACCGTAGAATGAAATGTATGTAATGATAGAAACCTACATAGGTAAGTACATTTCATTCTACAGATAAGTTGGTAGATCTGTAGACACGCTAAGAATTTTTGACAGTGGGTTTTGAGTCAGCGGCATCTATCGAGAATGTTTTCTAAACCTATTTAATGCGTTTCTCAATCTTCATTGATCAAGCAGATGGCCCACCTGCTGTTAAGCGGTACCCTCTGCCTATGAACAGTGCATTATAACATGGGTCACGTCCACCTAGGACGCACCCTATGTGTCATTGTACTGCACCCGCCACCCTGAGACATAAAGATTGAAAAGTTTCATGTGCCTGTAATTTCACCGGCAACCATACCCTTCAAACCGGAACATAGCAATGCGAGCACTACTGCTTTTACGCAGTAGTTTTTTTTTTACGTTTTCGTATGCGCGTCAATATGGCTATCTCACTCAATACCTCGATGTCGATTCGATACTGGCTATTTCTACAAGGACGGCGCAGGGCAGTGCGAACGAACACCTTGGTTGAGTCTAGGCACAAAATACATAATAGTAGGTACAGGGTAGCCAAGCCAACCAGTACGTTATAATAAAGTATTGTACGTTATTGCAGGCAAACGTAGGTACCTAATTACTTTATACGTTATGAGGGCAATAAAAGTAAGTACCTACATGAAAGTAGGTAGGTAATTAGCTCAATGCGCAGGTAGGTCGCCTGGAACTCTTTTTACGTGTACTACACAAACTTACCTTACTTTTCCGTTATGATCATACACTATTCCATTCCCTAAATAGTCAAACGTAGCGAGTACCGCGTACGGCCGAGCTCGCCCGCGCTCATCTGGCTCTCCGCTGCTGTAGATGACGAAACGCTGCTGTGCATTCAATTCTGTAGATAACATAAAAAACAATCATCAGAACAAAATATTGATTGATTATTAGATGGGTTACTTTGTCGAGTCGGGCAGAGCGTGCGGAGCGACGAAGCCTATTCTGAGAACCGCATTAAGATTTTCACATAAAAATAGAAAAAAAAACAATACATTTTGGGGTTCCCCATACACAGAACTGAAAATCATTTTTTTTCCTATAATCCCATTCGTGTGGGGTATCTTTGGATAGTCAAAAATGATATTGAGGTTTCTAATAAGTATTATTAAATTTTACCACATTACCCCCCCCTTGTAGCTTCTAAAATAAGAGAACGATAATACCAGGTCTGGTTAATTCCATACATTTTAGAATTAGTTCACACAAAATATCGATAGATGGCAGTACTGGTATCGCTAGGAATATTGAACACATTAATTAGATTATTTTTTCACTTTTTTTGACGGCATTGCGTAAATAGTACCTCTAGAAGACTTTTTATGTGATTTTAACTAATAAAATAACAAAAATCGTTATAAAATAGTTTTTTTTTTCAATGTTTTTACTGACATCTAGCAATTTCTAACCGAAACATTTTGATTGGGTTCTAAGGTTCTAAGTTTGGTCAAGAAACACATAGATGGCGTTGAAATAAAACCATGTTTCGGAGCAATAAAATTATACGATAATATTTCGATAGTTACTCCACAGAGTAGTAAGAATACTAACGTGTTACTCTATGATATGATGTGATGAAATACGCTTGATTTCTCAAGTATCATCTAGTGCGCTGTAAAGAAGGCAAGAGAGAAGCGCCATCTAGTACGCTGTTAAGAAAACAAGTAAGAATGCATATTAGTACGTTAGTACCGAGCGCGCGCCACGGGCGCTGCTCTTGCGCGACTTATCGTGGCAACGATCGTAGTACTAAGATTGTCTCTCTGTTGTACGTTAGTATTATTCCTTACTCTGTGATAATACTAAAAAAACATGTAATGTCCATTACCATGTAAACTTCCACCGAAAATTGGTTTGAACGAGATCTAGTACCTAAGTGTTTTTTTTTTAATACACTATTATTAAAACGTCGATCAATGTTACAACGAACTACAAGAACTATTAATGTTACTTGCTGCTACGGAACCCCTCATGGGCGAGTCCGACTTGCACTTGGCCGCTTTTTTATTTATGGAAGGGTACAATTTCGTTGTTTACCGCCATTTTCCATAACTACGCCACTGGTGGAAACTACAGTGTGTAAATCTCATTGGAGTAGGAACCTTCAGCATTGTAATAATCGAGTGCCATTCGCCCATTCCTGTAAAACCAGTGCACGCCTCCATCGTCCTCAAACTCCGCGAGTTTCTCGCCGGAGTCGTATTGCATCAGTTTCTTGTGCTTGTTGTGTTCGAACCAGTCGAACTCAGGATGCGCTGGACGCATGCGGTACACGTTCATCTGAAATTCATGTATGTTAATTGCTGGGCTCTGCTAGGCTACCATGAGCTCTTAAAGCCATTCAGTTCAAAAACTATTCAGTACAAAATATCGGTTCCGTGATGTCCGCATCGCAACTATATAGGCCCAGTTGCAGAAGGTCTTCTGGCAATGGGGAGCCACAGGCAAAACTAATCTCAGATGGCACCACCATCGCTGGTGCTTGTGATTTAGTGGTCTTGTCTTTTTCTCATCAGAAGGGAAATGGTGTGTACCTTTATTTGTGCACTGAAATGCACTACACAGAGGCATGTTTTATACCAGACTACTATTTAATGTTTATTTACAAAAATTATCCATTGATATTTGACATGACAGTTTTTTTTTAAAACATTTATAGACCTTTATTTGGCTATGAAACAACACCAGCGATTATGCGCCACCTAGCGTGATAAATAAGCAGTGTGTCTCCCCATTAAAGTTATTCAACAAACCTATATTTTGTACTGAATAGTTTTATGAACTGAATGGCTATAAGAGCCCCCTGGTGTCAAACGGTATTCTGAAGGTATTAGCCCCACTGAGGGTACCCAAATCCGTAATGGCCCCCAGTATGCCAGCAGCCGCAATTTCCCGGCAAGTTCACTGGGCCTTTTGCCAGCGTCAACGTTCGAGCCGTGCAAGAGCTGCATGGTCTGCTACGTGGCGGTGGTACCTAAGCGACCTGACGGCAAGGCTCTTGTTCCGTGGAAGAAGGGTAGTAAGTGTCGGGCGCCATTTGCGTTAGTGTACCCTTGTGCCATCTCATCTGTCCAGGACATCGTGGGGGAGATTCGGTTGGTCCATGTGGTCCTCTAACCACATATTGGTTAGAGGACCACATGGATCAGCCTGTATTCGTTACAAATCTCACCTTCCTCACAACTTTCTCCACAGGCAACATTGTCCAGCCCTTATCGATAAATGATCGGTCCGACAAAGCATAGCGTATCACTCCTTTCCCTACTTCCGGCTCAGTCTGTAAATAAATAAATAAATAATGCTGGACAGTTCACACAACATTATCTAGCCCCAAGCTAAGCAGAGCTTGTGTTATGGGTACTAGATAACTGATATACTTAATACAATATTATACATAGATAGATATTTTTTATTATACATAGAAAATACCCAGAACACCCTGAACAAATATCTGCAGATCGCACAAATATTTGTTCCGAGGCGAGAATCGAACCCGCAACCCCCTGCGTCAAAGGCCAAGCTTCGCCCGCCGCGCCACAGGGGTCGAAAAAAAGAAATGGAAAGATTTGTTTCAGAGTTGTAACTATTTAAGAAAATATTGAAATTATGGAAGATAAAAGATGCCTTGGAAGTAGAATACAATCTACGAATATACCCCTTCAGTCAGCCGTCTATGAAACAAGTTTTACGTACCTACCTAACCAGCTGGTATTGCAACTACTTGAGCCGAAAAAAAAACACATAACTGAGCCTGAGGAAAGCTTACTTACGGCGCCGGTGGGTTGAACATTTTTATTTGCGGACATCTCTGTTTCAAAAATAATCAGTATCAAAATATGAGTACCTACTTAATATAAAAAAACACTAGGTATACATAAACAAAATCTCTCAAATTTTAAAATAAATCAAGAATCTTTCGAAAAATACCACGTTTAGAAAAAGATAAGAACTAAATTATTTGTTAAATTTTGTACATAAAAATCTGTTTGTCATTTTAGGGAAATGTCATTGAGACATTTTTATTCATGAGGTTTGTTGGAATAGGTAAATGAAACCGTAGACACGCTCTACAGTTGAAACGGATCCTTGTTTGAATTGGACTGTTTTAAAATTATGAAGATATATACGGTAACTTAGAATATGGCCGATAACAAGAAGAGTTCATACTTATTGATATTATCACGTTTGAAATCCTGTGCTGGAGAAAGAGGCATACTATGGACGACGAGAAGGACAAATGTCTATGGCGAACTTTAGAATACTATGTTTCGTTTAATATAGGAAACAAGTAATTAATGTTGTAAAAATTAATAAAAAAAACAACGCTGAACGGCTGAACCGATTTTGATCAAACAAAGCTAAGAACACTACCGACAAACACACCTTTCAAACAAAAAAAAACGAAATCGGTTCAGCCGTTCGGGAGCTACCTACGTTGGGACCTAGGAAGATGGACTTAAGGCAACCTCCATGGTTGGGACAGACAGACACACACACACACGCAGACACGTCAAACTTATAACACCCCTTCGTTTTCGTCGGGGATTAAAAAAAGTTGAATTAAATTGTTTGAAAGTCCATTCTCATAAAATACAATTAAGATGATACTCGTAATATATGGCAGAAACTGACTTCTTGGAGGCAAGTTACTCTTCACCCTACTGCACAGATAACTTATGTACTTACCTACTGTCACGTTACCTACGTAACAGTTTGTAGGTATCATGCAAAACGTGTAGTAGGTAGGTACGAACAAAGACGCGGGTTTTAGCAAGCTATTGTATGTAAGGTTTGTTTGAGAACTTACAAACTTTCCATATCCTTGTTTTCCTGTGTCCAATACTGGAGCTGTTACCTCTACTTTGCGTGGAGGTGTAGCTATTTGCTTTAATATTGCAGGTGCATTAGCGTCGTCAAATGTCGATTGAAAAATTAGTGGCACAACATTTTGATCATCCTGCTTTTTTATCAGCGATGGTTTGTATTTGAAAATTTTCGGACCAATAATAATGTCCAAATCTTTATCATTTTTCAAAACAAGATTTTCAGCATCAAGCTCCATATCGGAGCCTAAATACAATGAGCCATAGGCAGATTCATTAGGCTTTTTCACAACTTTGCCTGTTAATTGAATACCTGGTAAAAGCTTGTGTTTCATTTCTTTGATTTTATCTGTTTCAATTTTAACTAGTCGTAAAATAAGGTTATCGTTAGAGGGAGCACGAACTGAGATCGATTTAATATTTTTATCTTTAGCAATAGGTTCCTTTACTATTTTGCCAACATTCGATTTATCAGACACCAGTTTGGTGACGGGCACGATATCTTTAGGTCTTTGAAGTAGAAGTGAAGATTCTTCTATAGCTCTTTTTTCTTTAGCCTCTTTATTTTCTTTTCGCCTAGTTTCATTTTCAGGTAGATAATTTTGTTCAGATGGCTTTTCTTTACCATTTTTCTTGACACTCTTTTCTCGTGCAATTTTGCTCTTCTGTATTTGTTGAATTTCCTTTTCTCTCTGTAACTGTTCCTCTTTCTCTTTCATAACCCTTTCTTTTTCTTCCTTTTCTGTTTTTAGTCTGGCTTCTTTTTCTTTATTCTCTTGTTCTTTTCTAGCCTTTTCTGCGTCTTTATCGGCTTTTAAGGTGGCTTTGTTTTCTTTTAGTTCCTTAGTGTCCTTTGGTTCCTTAGATTCTTTTGGTGCCTTAGGCTCATTTGGTTGCTTAGTTTCTGTTGGTGCCTCAGGTTCTTTTGGCAGAGTACGTTCTTTTGGTGCTTTAGAGTCTATTAGTTGATAAGGTTCTTTTGGTAGCCTAGGTTCTTTTGGTGCTATTGAGTCTATGGGTTGCTTAGGTTCTTTTGGTGTCTTAGGTTCTTTTGGTTCCTTAGGTTCATTTGGTTCTTTTTGCTTTAGTTCAGGCCGACTATCTTTCATTTTGCTTTTAGAAGTAGCTGTAGAAAATTTAGCTTTTTCGTTTTTCGTAGTGTCTTTATTTTTTTTGTCTCTTTCTGTTGCAGAGTTATTTTGTTGTTCTTTTGTTTTGTTTTCCAATGCTTCCAAACGCTTTTTCTCTTCGTCAGCTTTATTTTCTATCTCTTCATCAGCTTTATTTTTTCTCTCTTCACCAGCTTTCTTTTTTCTTTCTTCATCAGCTTTCTTTTTTTTCTCTTCATCAGCTTTCTTTTTTTTCTCTTCTCGAGCTATTCTCTTTTTTTCTGACTTTAAATAATCTTCTTCTTTTCTGTTTTTTTCTTTTTCAGCGTTGGTTGTTAGCATCTCTTCAATCAATTCTGATGAGTTTTTTTGTCGTTTCAGATTGTTTTTGTCTGGTGATAGCATTTTCAGAAAAACATAATCCATGTCGTGTTTCAAGGGATCTTCTGTGACGCCTACAACATCAGTCAATAAAGCTTCGTCTGAATTACGTTTTCGACTTAGGCCATGGACTGGTTTTCCATGTTTGTCTTTCGAAGAAATAAGACTTTTTTTGCTGTCGAAGTCTGTTCTCTGATCTGGCTTGGAGGCCATTTTTTCTGCGTGTTTACGCTCGCCAGCAACATCGGCTGGTATGGTTTGTAGTTTTGCGCCAAATGTATCGCGTCTGCGAGGTATTGCGGATTTAAGAGTTTCTATTCCCGTTTTTACAAAAAGTTCTGTGTCTGATTTTTCATCTGACGCGTAGCGACTTTTTCGTGTTGGTGTAAGAGTTTGGTGGAATTTGGATAGACTTTTTTCCATTCCAATTTTAAAATCATCCTCACTTTGAAACGATACAGGCGGTATGTTTTCTCTTATATCTACATGTTTTTCGTTTTTCTGTTTATACTTTTCTGTCAGTGGGGTATTAAAAATAGCTTTTAAATCTTCGCTGTCCGTATCTGAAACGTCAGCATTATCTCGATCTGCTACATCAAAACCTTCTTTAGCTTTGGAAGTAGATACTTTTCCCGCTGAATCTAATAACAATAATGGCCGTTCATGTTTCTCAAGTTGTGTGATTACTTCGTTTCTTTTTTCTACTGATGGCGGAAATGCTCCAACAACATCTGACTTGTGAGTTTCAGGGTGAAACATTTGTTTAACTTTGGGTTCTCGCCCTGTTTTTGGGAAATTGCGGCAAAGTTGATCAATGTATAATGCAGAATGCGATCGTAACTTTTCTGTCAGTGGAGTATTAAACATAGCTTTTAAATCTTCGCTGTCCGTATCCGAAACGTAAACATTTTCTTGATCTGCTACATAAAACCCTTGTTTAGCTTTGGAAGTAGATGGCTTCCCTTCTTTTCCCTGTGAATCTAAGAACAATAATGGTCGTTCATGTTTCTCAAGTTGTGTGATTATTTTGTTTCTTTTTTCTTTTGATGGTGGAAATGCTCCAACAAAATCCGACTTGTGAGTTTCAGGATGAAACGTTTGTTGAACTTTTGGTTCTCGCCCTGTTTTTGGGGAAATGCGGTAAAGCTGATCAATATATAATTCAGAATGCGCTCGAACTTTTTCTTTGACTGTTTCCGTATCATCTACCACTGCATGTTTTAGCAAATGTTTTATTTTTGAAAGCCATTGCTTTACTCGTTCTTTGGTGTTCTCTGTTCGTTCAGCAGGTATTATACTAGCAACAAACTTTTTTACAACTTCTTCGCATTCAATGCATGTTTCTTTCGTCCTGCAATGACCGCAAATTCCCTTCACATCGTTTCTATTGATAGATGGTAGATTTTTTAAAAGTTTTTGGGCGTTTTCATTTATTTTTCGACATCGAGGGCAGGTTATTGGGCTTTGTTCTGGAAAAAATAATTATTTTAATAACTGACCAAGTGCATGTAGGTACGCGAAGGCAGTCTGATGCATTGGACTTCTGCAGCTTGATGGTGACATGGTGATGAAGATGATGATGAACTAGATTATTACGGTACCTAGCCTGTTTTTAGTTTTTATCTAAGAATAAAGAGTAGTTTTCAATTACTTTACCTACTCGTAAAACAATTACACGCTAAAAGTGTTCAAGCCCAAAGCCCAAGTGGTCAGTCACCCACCCAAAGTTCCAAATATTGACTTCGCAGAAAACTTGGATAAACGCGTTTTCCCAGAGGTGAGATCTAGCCAGATCGATGTTGCGCTCCCAAGAGCTTTCATCGAAATCTTTAGAGCCGTAATTTATCAACTAGGTATTTTATACCTAGAAGGTTTTCTAAATTGTTTTTTTTAGAAGATTAAAATAATTAATGAAGTGTAAGAATACAAATTATGTATTGTTACGCCAACCATTCAGCGTAAACTCAGCGTGACTGGCAGATAATGCTGTTAGCATTAAGTCCTCCTTGCACTATTGTCTTGTGTGAAAGTTTTTAAATAAATAAATAAACGCATTTATAGCCTGTAAGCGCCATCTGTTGACAAGTGAAGGCGCTATAGAAAATGGAAACATCGTAATGGTCATTAATTTAATGTTTAGATAAGTAATTAGTTTTTAAGTAAGTACTTACTGTTTATTTTCCTATAAAAAATCAAATCAAATATATAAATAAGTAGAGATGCTAGCACCATCTGTTGAGGAGTGGAATCTTTAAATAAAAAGAGTGGAAAAATACTTCTATTTGGCTTTATAGATGGCGCTGACTCAACTGTGGTTGTCAAAATTAACAAATGCATTATCTGAGTGATGTACGCTTACCCATACCTTACTTCGTAGTGATCCTTCCTATGTTAGGTAGTATATTCTTTGCTCGTAAACGTTATAGGTACCTACGAACGATTTTGAACTAGCGATTTATTTGTTTTGTGTGATAGTAACAAAATACCACGAAAATATATCTCTACGTGGTTGACATTGACATTTCACTTTATTTTGAAAGTTAAATACAAAGCAGCGCCATCTATTTTCATGGCTGTATGCATGATTTTAAACGGCCGTGAAAACCCTTCATTATTTTAAATGCTTTATAGTATAGTTCTAGCTGTCTATTAATTGCTCACGTTTAAATAAGCGAAACTCGCTCTACGAGCAGTCAATCGTATAAATAAAGTGACTTGAAAGGGAAACATTTGCCACCTTAGATTTTATTACAGGTATGTATGTCCATGGCACTACCTACTTAGGTACCTACCTAGGTACCTAAGTAGTAGTACCTACTATTAAGTTCTAGCTAGTTCGTAGGTAGTTCGTAGCTAGTATCTACCACAGGTAATAATTGGACATGAAGTCAAGTGACGAGCTATGCAGGCAATAATTACCTACCTACTAGGTACCTACTGGAGTAAAAAGTTAGGTCAACTCACCAATTTCTGGTAAATAATCAGCTGATGTTATTTCCACATCCTTAGTATTATGTAAAATAAACACATCATCTTCAGATGTCTTTGTGGCAGTCTTTATTTTGTCGTTGTTTCTTTGTATTCCAGTATCTATATTCATCTAGACAGATAATAACAAAAATACAAACCCATATCCAACATAACTGCAAGGTAAAGGTCCAAAAGTAACTTCTTAGTAGGTAGGCACCTACCTAGGTACCTACTTATCTTTGCCGATAGTGGCTGGTTTACAAGATCTAAGTCGGCAACTAGACAAGAGGTATCAATCACTTGTTACCAAGAAAACAATAGACCAATTCGATTGAAGGAAAGTACCTATATAATTTAACAGTTTGTTGATTTATTCATTCAGCCAGTCTATCAATTTTCTAATAGCAATGTGTAAAAAACCTACCAGCACCTACCTAAATAAGTAGGTGCTTATCGAAATAAATTACAATAAATTATATCGAACTAAAGTACCTACATACTTAAGTAAGTACCTAACATTGGGTTGGGTACCCCCTCCCTAGTAGTCTAATACCGTTTGATAGAAGCTGAATCTTGCTTGATGAAAACTCTGGCTTGACGCTTGACTAGGGCTGCCATATTTTGCTAGGGTCTCATTGGGACGTTCTGGAATGGGGAGTAAAAAAACCGCCTCTTTTAATAAAGACAAATATTTATTCGCTTATATAGACATGTGTCGTCGCATCGGGAGTTAGAACAGTGTACTCTAGAACGGTGACAGTCCCGATATATCGGGAGTTCGGGACGGATGGTGGCCCTACGCTTGACGGTGGCGGATCGCGGCAACTTGCTACGTGCCGTGAGTCAAGTTGACTCGCTACTTGACTTAGATAATGTAAAACAGCCTCATGTAATGCTAATCAGTAGTTATTACAAAACTTATAAGACGTACCTAGGTAGCTACCTATACTATGTTTAGTCTTACATCTTTTGTACGAGAAGTATCGCGATATATTACAAGTCCAGTTTTCTTAAGGTCCACCACCTCTTGAAAGTCTGTGGTACAATCTTTACATTTCTTACAGCAAGGGCACTGAACCTGGTCCCTAGAGTAACAAATAAAACACATCTAAGCTATACCCTAAGCCATGGGGCAGGAATCCTAACCATCCCCATGGCTAGGACTAGAAAATTCTAGGACTAGTCCTAGAATTTTGCTCCCTCTGGAAATGTCTATAGTTCTAATGATATTCTTAGCTTTCCAAAACCCCACATTTATGTCCTCCTTTTTTTTAAAATAGATGTCGCCACCAGACATGTGTTACAGTTTGCTATTTTATATCTAGATGTCGCCACTAGACAAGTTAGAACGCGTTATTAAAGTGGTTGCTTTCGCTTGTGACGCGAAATTAACAAAAAAACTATGGTATACAAAATGGATTGTTGAGACGGGACAGTAAGGGCAGGTAGGTACCTTCACCGTTATAGCTACCAGAAAACGTTCCTAGGAGACCATCCATAACTTACCTATTGTGATCTGCATTCACAGATTTTGGAAAAAATGTACAGTCGGCAAGAAAATGATAATTTTACATAAAAACTTTTTTGAATGCCAATCGATCCTGTATCTTATGAGGATCAAAAAACACTACCGGACCGACTGAGGTTTGAGTACTAGAAATGTCAGATATCGCAAAAAAAGTTTTTCTATACATTTCGGTAAGAGAGTCAAACTTCTACGTTATGTAGGTACGTTTTGTTCTCGGTAGATCCGCCATAGCCCGCTATAAAGAAGACTGGCTGAAAAAAGTAAGTAAAAAATGTTTTCACTTTCAATCTTCGAATTCGATTCGAATATCTTCTTGTATTTTTATGTTTGTGTTGAGAAAATTCTAGATTGTAAGTAGGTAGGAATTTATGAACTTCTTTTATAAAATAATTACTTCAAGCGAAGCGTATTTTGTAAATAATAGAAACACGGAAGCTGCATTGGTGTGGTAAGTGAATAAATATCCATTGCGACAAGTACCATCAAGAAACTATGATTAATTTTTATTTTCGATGTAGGTACCTAACAATGATTTTCCACTTGGGTAGGCACTTTTGCTTCTAGGAACGGTGTGACACTATGCCGGCTTAGCAAAAACTAAAATGTATCTTATGCCCCCTGCATAAGTCACCTGCGTGTAAACCCGGTCTTGTGACTTAGGTACCGTAGTTTCTGTTCTCAAACTTCAGTTTGCCTCAAAGTCTTGACCACAGTAAGAAATAGGATCGTTGGGCAGCAAAGAATATTTCAAGTTGATTAATCGTTTTTCCTTACAAAATATATGGGAAAAGATTTAGGCGATTTCCGACATCTCTAGTACTCAAAACTCAGTCGGTCCAATAGATACTTTTGATCCATCTAAGAAACAGGACCGATTCGCATCAAAAAAGTGTTTGTGTAAAATTACCATTTCCTTGGTGACCGTACATTTTTTCCAAAATCTGTGAATGCACGTCCTAGGGACGTTTACATGTAACTATAACGGTAAACGGTAACTGTAAAGGTACCTGCCCTTACTGTCCCGTCTCAAAAATCCATCCTGTAAGTATATGGTTCGTTTCGTTTGTAAGTATCTTTACTACAAAAATAACCTAGGTAAAATATAAAACAAAAAAGACCTTTTTTTAATCACCAACCGAAGGACTAACTTAGGTACCTAGGTACATAATGCTAGGCTTCAATTGCGCTAATTTTAAACGTAGGTAGGAATTTACCGAAGCTTTTGCTCATTACCGTTGGCGTACGTAGGTAGGTAGGTAGGTAGGTAGAGTTCGAACGTTCGAATGTTTGAGCCGTTCAAAGGTAAGGCGAACGAGGCCCAGTGGGGCTACCCTTGACAACAGTTTCAATCCCAATCCAATCCCAATCCCAATCCAGTTTTCACAAAATTTGGCACTCTTCAATCAAAATCGAGATTAAAATTGAAATCGTGTACGCGACCGAATTCTTGTGACGATTCCTGAAAGAACAACATGACGTAGGTGTGGCTACACACAATGCAATAAAACTACCATTCATTACATTTGAAAATAACTTGCATAATCCTTATTATTTCACCTTATTATTACTTATTTTCCCATATATCTTGGATTCGAGTATAGTCGATTATGTTTAGTTCCTTAAAATTCCACCAGGTTCGCATCCAATCGTGTGGCAGGATTGGATTCGAGAGTACCAAATGGCACGATTTTACAGCAAATCCCAAATTAGGATTGCGATCGAGTGTCAAGGGTAGCCACCCTGTTTTCTCAAGAAAAAAACGGAATTAAAGAAAACATTCGATGCGTTTTTTGTCAGATCACAGAATTCACAGGTCAGCTACCCTATAACTAATGCTAAAAAACTCCCTCTAACGCATTCGAACTAGATAGATAACATATACCTACATATATAGATATACCTACCTACCACTTGAAATGACTGAACAAGCAGATGGCCCCCCTCTGCCTATGAACAGTGTATTAAGTACATCATAGGTCACGTCCACCTAGGACGCGCCCTATGTGGCATAGCACTGCGTCCACCACCCTGAGACAAAGATAATGAACAACAGTAGAGAAATATTTGTTGCAAATAATTAAAATCATATTACCCATGACTTGACTCCATTCTATTGATCTTCTCTGCTAAATTATAAGAAATATCTTGTAAAATAATTAATTAAAAAAAGCTTATTACGTAGGTATACAAATCAAAATATTATTTTGTCAATCTGACATTCAAAAAAACTATGATCCGTTAAATTTTTAAGAAGAAGACAGTGTAAATCATCTTCTTCATTAGGTAATGGCTTCTGTGCATTATTGGCAAACACATGGAAGAGGAAATACATCAGAGAAAATTTTGGTAAATTACCTGCTGAAAGACCAAAGCACACACACAGAACATTTTCTACAGAAAAGAGGAGAGAGAGAGAGAGAGGACTTTACAGACTACTAGGATTCAACTTCAACTTCTTGTTTTATGGCGTCGCGCTTGCTTTTTGCTACGTACGACACAAAAGACTGAAGAAATGTCAACTGACTGTGACAGTGACAGTCAGCCAGCTGCCAGCCCGTCAACCAGTTGTCAAATAATTGTAAGATCATGTACAATATAAATGTATATTATGTGTATAGTTTTGTATGAATATTGATTGTGAGAATATTTTGTTTTGTTGTTATGTGTATTAGTTTTTTTTTTTCAGTTAAGTGTGAATCAATTTGTATTATATAATCACGTACGATTCTCCCTTTAAACCGTACCTTTATCTTTCCTCAAACTCCCAGCACTTTTTTGGTTTTATGTCAAGTTAATCACCTGTCATTGGCAAACTCTTGTGGCACCACTACCGGTCCGCTGAACACGCCAAAAAAAAGAAGAAGAAGAAGAGACCATTGAGGAAGTAAGCACTTTACTGAGACCCCTGACAACTTCTTCTTTTCTACGAGGAGTGCTCCAAACAGTTACGCCAGTGTCAAGTGTTATTACTTATTACCTATATTTTATAGTAAAGTCAGGCGTGGCGCACTTTAGGTATGAAGCTACAAGTACCCGAGCCGCCCCGGCCACGGGGTCTATTCAGTAAGGTGTTTCGCGTGCGCTCGACCTGACGCGCGCCCGCGTGCCTTACCACAGATTACTTAATAGTTACTACGGCCATACGCTAACAAAAAAGTAATTTTCGAGTTTGGCCAAAAAGTACTGCATAGCATATGGGGGCTTAAATTTCAACAACAATGTCGCCATTACATTCTTCAGTCTTCCTATGAATATCGAAAGGTAAGATACTTATTATTATTTAACCTAAACACGGAAACTTAGGACTAGGAGTTAGAGCTCAGCCATGTACCCGTTTATTATTACCATAATGAGACTGCAATATGACGTATACCTAGCTAGCTACATTAGACCTACAACTGCTTACCTCAATCTATATCCGCCTTAAAATACAGTCTAGTAGTAAGTAGGTACCTACACTACCTACCTATTTCTGTCTGCATTAGCAAAGTCAACTTAATAATTGTAGGTACGTAATTTCGTCAAATTTGATGAGTAACTACGTCATTAGGTAGGTACGTTTTTGAATAAATTACCTGCCTACTGAACCCTGTAAATTAAACAAGGATGGGTTGGTACCTGACCACTCAGGGAATCTAATATCTACTAAGGTATCTATCTACTCACCTGATCGGTCGAATATAAAAGTGTCGCTAAGATCTATGTAGTGCGCATTTTTGTGTCTGTGATTTGTACTGAGTGAGCGAGTGCCTTTCTATCATTAAAGATGTTATTTATAAAAGGGGTACTTATGTCTAAAGTTGCTCGCGGGAAAACTTTCGAAATATTTGAAATATGTATGCATCCTAGGCACGTAGGCACCTAGCTCAATCTAAGTAGAAGAGTTACCTTGATTCCTAAGTAGGTACCTACTTATTACCTATAGCCGTTTGCAGCAGGTAGGTAGGTAGGTAGGTAGGTACCAATCAGCGTCGATAAAAAATCTTGTGATTTGAATCAGAATTACTAACACATAGAAAGTTTCAAATGGATAAGATAAATAGAAATAGGTAAAATTATAGGTATTATATAGGTAGCTTGCGCTAATCGAGATGGTATTTGAGAACCAAAATTATGATTTTTGGGTGTTGGGTCTTGGACTATTTTGTTAGCGTCGTATATCATTCCATATTTGATACGCATATTTGATACCTACCCTAAACACTTATAGAGATATTTACCTAGTTTAATTGACAAGGTACATACTAACGTACCTATGCTATTAGATAATTATGTTATAGTATGAGACTAGTCGTCAACCCTTACGAACCGCGTCACTCTGCGCCAGACAGCGACAGAGTTACGCGTTAGAAGAGAGCGGGATTGTTTAGGTAGATATCGCGATAGGCATTGAGCGCTAATGCGAGCTGAATTGCACTTTGTTGCGTCCCAGCAAGATTCGGTATTTATTTAAATTTGCTCGTGAAGTGAGCCTTCTGTACTGTATATATTCTGTGGTAAAGTCGTCAAGTGTCTCCGACAAGTCCAGTTTAAATGGTGGCAGAAAAACTGAGTTTTTACAGGGAAAAAAACATCATTTTGAAAAGACAAGCAATTCACTACACTTTCCTTCACCTCACTTGTGCTATTTATCCAATTTACATAGTTAAAATGCCACCAAAATTAAACGAAATAAGTCGAAAAAACACATTAACACTTGACCTTGGCGTAATTGTTTGGTGTATTCCTCAGAAGCCATTATAAGAAGAGAAGAAGAAGAGGAAATATGTAATGTCCGAAAGTCAGCTGCCCGTGCGCCGCGCGCCGCCGTGATGGCCCGGGAGCTGTATTTCTTCTTCCATGGAGCTAGCATATGGATATATTATGCTTAAGGATAAATATATTACTATTATACCTCCATGGAAAAATACTAGCAGTGTGACTAGTGTGACCATATGTAAAAATTAGATTTCCTGACAACTTCCTTCACTGTTCACTAGATTTCCTGACATTTTGGCTCTATAAACATTTTGATGAGTAAAGAAGGGCAATAAATTATTTAGCCATATGCGGCAGGCAGTTAATGTCTGAAATTTTTGATATGATGTCGCTAATGCAATCCAAGCGTGGAGTGGCTGCCAGAACTGAACTAAGTTTTCATGTTTCGTTTGCATTCTAAGAACAAAATGCGACTCATTTATGTGTGGTTAATATTCATTTCAATTTTTAAATTCCTAAAAACTTTAATTTTTCCTATATCCCTCATAGAAGTCCTGAATTCCTGATATGTCAGGAAAATTCCTGTCGTCTGGTAACCCTAACTGCGACGCCAATTATAAAAAAAAACAAACAAACAAATCATAAAAAATTAATTGAATTGAACAAATATCTTAGAAAATTCATTCATTTCACTTGTTGATCAAGCGCGTACACGCACGTACACGTACAAATCTTGAGTTTCTGAAATTCTTTCTTCGAAGTTCTGATAATGCATAGCGCCTCTGATGCAATATCTTCGTTGTTCTGGTTTAAAGAACCAGCGGAGCAGAAAGAGGATGAAGAACTAGTACTTGAGCAATTTGTACAAAGCGTAGACGATTTTAGTTCCCAGTACGGAAGCGAAATCAGTGTTTCTTACACTGCTTTTAATCTTCGTGGGCCGCCGTCGAACTTTCCCGACTACGGAGACTACCCACAAGCGTTTGTTATGGTGAGTTTCATGAAACCAATGCCTACCTATTTAATTTATTTAACCAACGCTGGAGCCGCGGCATAGGCAGCAGAAAATGCTAAGCGACGCAAATACTAAGGCCTCTCCGATGACTACATTTTGCGCCACTTGGAGTAGGTATCTAGGTAGAGACTTAAGGGCCAAGGGGACATAATACTCAGAACTTTTTTAAAAAAAATAACACCCTTGTTAATCGACGCCGGTGCCTGGTGACAAGAGAGCTGGCTGTTTCCTCGCTCAAAGAACTTCTTTGGTCATCCAATGTGGCAATAGCATTTCATTTGTTATTGCTTGTGTTTTGTATTGTAAGAAAACCTAGTACACACATCAACACGGTCTAGGGATATTTTAAAAAAAGCGAATTACTATCAATGTTTTAATTATTTATATGACATGTATATATTTAAAAGATACGTTATATTAATATTCTACCATTTTTTAATAATGGTTAAGGTCGATTAAAATTTCAGGATTTTATGGAACAAAAATGAAGCATAGACGGAAACCGTATATGAATTAACTTTTAATTTATGAGTAAAAACTGAAAAAAATAGAAAAATCATTTAATTTGCGTTTATAAACTTGAAGTTAGTAGTCTGAGAAAGCGCCCATGATGTTCATAACACATCGGCAACGATTCAGCATGCTCAGAACAAGGTTGTCAATGTCTTGCTGCGGAATATTGTCCCATGTCCTTCTGAGGTGCGCAAAAAGTTGATCTTCTGTGGCCAGATTTTCAGGAACTTCCTTCAGAGCTCTTCTTTGCAGCATATCCCACGCATGCTCAATGGGATTTAGATCTGGCGATTGAGCAGGCCAGTCTAAGGCCCTAACATTGTGTGTATGTAACCAAGCTGCTACCGTTCTCGCCGTGTGTGCCCGGGCATTGTAGTGCATGAGCAGGAAATCTTGCCCCATTTGTGTTCTGTGGGGCAAGATTACGGGCTCCAGCACCTGTTGGACGTATCGTTCTGCCGTCATATTGCCCCGCACCCAAACGAGATCCATCCGTCCTCCAAGACGAATTCCTGCCCAAACCATAATTGTTCCTCCTTGGTATGGGTGAACTTCCTGAGGGTTCTGAAGACGGCTCCATCGTCCAGGAACTCGCCAAACACGCGTCCTTCGTGAATCTGGATGGAAGCCGAACCTGAATTCATCCGTGAACAGCACATTGGACCATTGCTCCCGGCCCCAGTCCACGTGGTTCCGAACCCATTCTAATCGTCGTCCACGATTGCCTCTCCGTAAAGGTGGGACCCGGAGTGGTCTACGAGAGCGTAGATTGCTTTCATGCAGTTGCCTTCTTACAGTTTGGCCACTCACAAGCACTTGGTGTTCCACTCGCAGCCTTTGGACCAATTGAGTCGCCGTTGCATTTGGTTGAGCTCGCGCAGTAATTTGCAAAAATCGGTCTTGTCTGGGGGTAGTGATGCGACTTGGCCCCCGGTGCCTCTCCGCTACTTCACCTGTGGCACGATAGCGTGTCCACAATCTTGAAATTACATTTTGGTGGGTCCCTATGGCCTCAGCAACATTACGCTGAACAGACCCAGCTTCCAGCATTCCCACAGCTCGTAACATCTCCGCCCTCGTCAAATGTTGGCGTTGCATGGCTACAATACCTCAATTTTAACTTATCTTTCGTTTAAAAATGAAAAAAAACTGTAACTAAACGTAATTCGTATTGTTTTCTAAATTTCGCACAAATGAAAATTCCCTCTCCTACACATCAAGACATTTTTATGCCACCGAAACAAAAGAATTTTCAAAAATTTGAATTTGGAATTTGTCTGAGATAAATTACAAACAAATCGGTGTATAAAATATTCGGGTTGGGTTTAGAATCGTGCCGCACGAATTAAGGGTGGAGGGTGAGAGGGAGGGGTGGAGTGGGGTAGGGGACGCCCCCCCTAGAGTGGGGATGTGCGGAAACTTATAGTTTTGGAGAAAAAAATAAAGAAGTTTTGAGGTTAAGTATGTATTTTTTAGTGAGGTTAAGTATGAAGTTTTATAATTGGACGTGTCGGACTCCGGTATGAGACTCAGAATCGACTCAGGGCATTCCGACATGAGTAGGTTAGGTTCAAAATAAGCGACAGAACCGACACGGAGCACCAAGACTCCACATGGTCTTGTGCGTCACGCCCCTAGAGTGTATATTAAAACGCGGAGCCAGTAGCTCGCGTGGGAGGTCCTGAGCGGAGCAAGCCCGTGAGGCCGAGCGGAGTGAAGGGGGGAGGTGGCGAGCGAAGCGAACCGGCGACCTCCGTAGTGTAGCGAAGGTCGAATGGGTGAAGCGACACTCAGGGGCAACCTCGCGAGAGTACTGGCGAGAGCCCATACCGGAGTCCGACACTTCCAATTATATAACTTCATACTTAACCTCACAAAAAAACATACTTAACCTCAAAACTTCTTTATTTTTTTTCTCCAAAACTATAAGTTTCCGCACATCCCCACTCTAGGGGGGGGGGCGTCCCCTACGACCATAACCCCCACCCCCACCCTCCCCCCTTAATTCGTGCGGCACGATTCTAAACAATACCCCCAAATGGATTGTTTATGTAGCATTTTGTTTTATTTAAGTTTAAATTCCTCCTCAATTTTCTCATGAACATCATTCTCTTTGTTACAGAGAACTTATGGAACCTGGTGGGATGAGGCTCCATCGGCAACAGAAGATTACATGCCGCAAAACAATAATAACTCTATTCCAAGCCAGGACTTTGTAGGTAAATCATTACTACTTCTTCCACATTGTAAATTTTACCCATCATTCAGATTAATAAACCAATCTGTTGGGGTGTAGGGGCACTGAGGAAAAAGATTTAAGGAAAAATAAAATAGCCTATCTTGTTGCAATTTCTTAGTCTTTTTTTCCTCAGTGCCCCCTTATCGACACTGACCAACCTAAGCAATTAATTAATTTTAGGCCAATAACTTAAAGGAATGTTCAGAAAATTCCATAGTAGGTACATCTACTATCAATGTAAGCGGGCTTTAACAAGAAAGTTTTTTGAAAAATATCTCTTTCAAACAATCTTTTATGGAATTAGTGATCGGAACCATGAGCTGATCAACAAGAGCCCAAACACTGCCAGGCTGCCATTAACCATCGAAGAGTGCCGTTGTACACCTCACATTTACATCATCAGATCAGCTTGCTGTCACCATAATATTGTATTGTCATTGGAACTTGACAGTATGCCAAATTACAGCTCAATTGGATGCCAGAATGTGCTTGAGAAATGGATCAAAAATTTTTAACGGAAAACAGACATGCATACAAAGTTCCCAAAATCACAGTTTCTAGTAGTTATTCCAAGAGATTAATTAACACGGCTAGGGGACATGTTTTGATAACTTACCTGGTAGAGTTACTAGCTTTAGCGAATGTCCTTTCAATCTGTTGTTGTTCATGTTATATAAGTTTTTGGTTTATTATACATGGTGCAAGTTTGTAATCGCTTGGAAATCATGATCTAGACATATACAATAGGGTGGAGCGAAAATGTATGGAGCAAAAAAAAAACCTTTTATCTCAACGGAATAGGGGTGAAAAGTTGTCTTATAATATTTAAAACAACTGTACAAAATTTCACTTACCATTCGCAATATTTTGAGGTGCCCCAGAGAAGAAAATAAAAGAAAAAACAAAATTTCCAGTTTTTCTATTTATTGCAAAAATTCAACATTAACTGTTTTTTCGTATTAAAAGTAGGCATTCGTTTACGCGAAAGCAGTCTCGCTCTAATGAAACCGTCTCTTTTATTATCCCCACAAACTGCATTTGATGCTTCTGTCACCAACTTGATGCAGCGCTCTACGGCTTGAGTGTGACATGGAAAATCAATAATCTGACACATGCTGAGACCGTTTTTGACCACATCTTTCAAGGTTTCATCAGACATATTTAAAGCATCGCTAAGAATATAATTCCGGGTTTATAGAACGTTTGCGATTTTATAGAATTTGCGCAAATTTTCAAAACTTTACGATGATGGGGGCACCTCTAAACTTAACGTAAACAAACTGAGTTTTCTTGTATTTAGTAATGATCTAAAATAGCAACATTAGACAGGTATGCCGAAGCAAAAATTTAAAAAAAAAAAAAAAACGCTCCACCCTAATATACAATATTGCTGCACATTCCACTTGGACTCCCTAGGGGTTCCATAGATACTCACTATTCCCCTTGGTGGGTCAGGGGGTCCAAGAATACTCCGTATTGCTTATTCCACATGAGAAGCAGCAAAATAGGGGTTTTAGTTTCCTACAGAATTGTAAAATGTAAGAAAAAACTTAATGGGGAATATTCCATAAACCCCCCGAGTGTCCCTGGAAAGTCCAAGGGGAATACCTAGTGTCCATGGACCCTCCAAGGGGGTCCAAAGAGGAGGTACCACCAAACCTATTTATGCCACAAAGCAGCAATGCTCGCATTGCTGTGTTTCGGTTTGAAGGGTGTGGGTGCCGATGAAATTACAGGCACATGAGACTTCTCATCATTATGTCTCAGGGTGGTGGGCGCAGTGCAATGCCACATAGGCCGTTGTGTCCTAGGTGGACGTGACCTATGTGGTAATGCATCAGGTCAAGTCTTATCATCAGGTGGGCCATCTGCTTTAAGAAATGCTCTAAAACTTAAATGAATTCACAATTTTCTTTAGAAACCTATATTTTGTCGACACCTTGATCGCAAACAACATTCCCTTTGACAGAAGTCTCCTTCAGTAAGGAAGTGTACCCGCTCGAAGTGTCAATATTTGAGACTTACAATCCGGGGGCGCTGGTCAGGATCTGGGCCCGGGGCCCGTCATCGTGGATGCTGCTGTGGGAGGGAGAACCGGAATATGTGGTGGAACGGCCGAGGATCTTCACTCCGCCTATAAGGCAGATTAATGTTCCTACCAGGTGAATTGATCTCGCTACATAACTAAGAATAATATGTAAAAATACAGGGAAATCAGTTTACTATGGGAAAGACCTTGCAATACATTCGAAGGGGAGGGCTGTGTAGCATTGGACGACTAGTTCAGTTCAGTTCAGTTCATTTATTCATAACGTTTCTGACCTGTAGCCTTAAATATAATTTACAGTTATTTTGTCTACCGGCCAATGATGACATCTACACTATGGGGAATAACGTTTTGCAGGCCTAGCTATATTCACATTTTTTGTATTTTATTGTTAAAGTAGGTAATCATTAGGGATAGGCCGCAATACATTTTATCTTCGGCATATTCGGTACATTTACCGAACATTCGTATTCGGCCTATCATTCGTTAAAAATTCCGAATTTTCTGCAAAAAACTTGAACTAGGAAAAGCATTCATATGCTTACTTGAAGTGGTTCAATAATAAAATAAATAATGCATTATCTAACCCCAAGCTAAGTAGAGCTTTTGTTAGGGGTACTGGGTAACTGATATACATACAATACATAGATATTTTTATTATACATAGAAAATACCCAGAACACCCTGAACTGCAACTGCTTTGTCTGCAGATCGTACAAATATTTGTTCCGAGACGGGAATGAAACCCGCAACCTCCTGCGTCGTAGGCGAACCTTCGCCCACCGCGCCACAGAGGTCGTCGTACCTATCTAATTGATAACCGTGTCAAAGTTTTGCCGTAAACTATATAATGCTTATACGACAGGGTCGCGCGGGGTCGTCGCGCTCGACTTGCACTTACTTGGAATTATTCAATGCAGGGCAAAGTGAGCTAAATCCCGCTGATATTTTTTTTATTTTTTTATTTTTATTTTTTTACAACTTTAATGGGGAACACAAAAGGGTCAAAATATTACTTTCAAATATACCTTAAATCGGAGCGTAGATCATTTACATTACATTAGTTTTTATTTCACTTCAATACATGCAGTATTTCCGAAGTTATAAAGACGAGAAGTTTAAGCCCTTTTTTGAATTTCCGAGATTACGCGCGCTCATACTATGACGTCACACCCTCGTTCAGCCGGCGACCGCGACACGGCGCGGTAGTCCGGTGCGTTGACGCGCGTCTCGTTTCATTTTGTTTCGATCGTTTTCGTTTTCCTATTACCTAGTAAATTATCTTTTATATCCGATTACACTAAAGTGAAACGTGTAGTGTGTAGAATGGAAGAAGGTTTTCTGAAAGGTCAGTCGGACAATCTGCCAAGAGTGGATAGTTTGATGGTGGCACAATATTTCATGAAGAATCAGGATTTTACGGCTGCCGAAATTCGTGGAATAAAAATGAAAAGGTAGGTTCTAAGTAAACATTGCCTAGGTACTCTTGTGTAGGTATTTGTTCCAACTTAAACCTAACTGAAAGTGTGTGCTAGTACTTTAGTAGTAGGTACCTACCTATTATGGGCCGCGATAAAAAATAGGTACTCGCAATCAACATCTCGAGGTTGTCTATGATTATTTTATGTGTTTTATTAGTATAAACTTAAAGAAAATTACACTACTTACCCATGTACAGAATATAGGTAAGTCCTAGTAGGTATTTACGTAGTTAACAGTTTTCTAAGTAGGCAAATACCTACCTATTATTATATTTTTATACTAAATCATATATTTACCGGATTATTTTTGTCTTATGTCCGCTTTCGTTTTTCTTTTACAGTTTTTTAAATAAAATTAATAGTTAAGAAATCAGTGCTGATCAACTTGCGGGCCGCAAATTTTTTCTTACACTTTTATTGGTTATTTATTTCCTCATTTTCGGGTCCTCAGGCACATAAAAAAAAAGTTTATTAGGTGTTTTGACTGTTGAATTGAAGCACCAAGGCACAATACAGTATTTTTTTCCCATTTTTACCACTGAGAACTGTATAATTTAGACTTTTACTGCGCAGCGGCGTGCGAACGAAAGCGCGACTGTCGAATGGCCGAGGGTGTGACGTCATAGGCCAGTGAGCGCCCGCCCGCGTTTTTAAAAATCATCGGCTGGAAATACGCACTTTGATCGTAAATATCTCAGGCATTTTTTGAGATATGAAAAAAGTAAAAACACAGTTTTTCTTGTAATTTTTTGTAGATTAATTTGGGATGTAAAGTAAAAAACGTTTGTCAGACCCATTACGGTACAAGCAGATGGCCCACCTGATGTCAAGCGGTAACCTCTGCCTATGAACAGTGCATTCTCACATAAGGCGCGTCCTAGATGGACGTGACCTGCGCCCGCCATCCTGAGACATAAAGATGAAAAGTCTCATGTGCCTGTAATTTCACCGGCACCCACAAACCCTTCAAATCGGAACACAGCACTACTGCTTTGCGGCAGAAATAGGTATGGTCGAATATTAATTTGGTTCGGTAAACTTTTTACTGAATATTCGGCCGACTATTAGTATTCGTCATAATCCCTATTCAGCTAATGCATAGAAAAAATAAACTGTTAAGGTCGGCTCATCCTCGTCGACCTCAGGCCATTCGACATCAAGTAACTGAAGCTAGTGTTCAGACTTTTTTATGGTCATCTCTGATAGCAAGTGATGACGTAATTTTTGGCGAGACACCCCCTCCCAAGCGTCATATTACCGTCATTCAACGACCAGACCCCCCACCTAATTTTAAATGACGTAACTAATACATAGATGGCCCCAGCCCCCAAGTTAGAAAAAAAAAAACGAATTCCCGGTTCAAGTAGTAAATGTTGACCCTGTACTTATCTACTAGGTACCTATAAAATAATTAGTTTTTCTAATCAATTTAATTAACAAAACAGGATCCTTAGATTGGAATTCAATCACAAACTCCTGCCGTACTACACGGAGTTAGATGCTGTACTACTGAAAGGAAGGTTTCCACCAAATGTGATCAGAGAGAAGAATAACTTCACGTACTCCTCACTGTTCTTCACTAATACGTCACCAGTTGTGGAGAGAGGTATGTTATCCTACTACCTGTATTACGGAGTTCATAGTTTATTTATTAATAACAGATAATTGTTACATGTCATGATACCTTACAACATACACAATACGCGTCACTGTACTGCCTGTGTATTATAAATAAATAAATACAATACTGTTCATTATGTACATTATTTATTATGTATTATTATGTATTTAGTAGTAGTAGAGCTTTTTTGTGAAAGAGTTCATCCGGGGAAGTACTACCACCATACCTATTTCTGCCGCAAAGCAGTGCAAAGCAGTAGTGCTCGCATTGCTGTGTTCCGGTTTGAAGGGTGCCGGTCATCATTATTTTCATCTTTATGTCTCAGGGTGGCGGGCGCAGTGCAATGCCACATAGGGCGCGTCCTAGGTGGACGTGACCTATGAGGTAATGCATTGTTAAAGGCAGAGGTTACCGCTTAACATCAGGTGGGCCATCAGCTTGTTCCGACATTTAAGTAGCTAAAAAAAAAATGACCTAACATAACATATCATAACACTCAACAGTCACATACAGAGTCCTGATCCCACACTAGGATTCCCTGTGTAGTGGGTATCAGACACTACAAGTAGGTAATATGGTACCAATAGTTTTGTTTAACATTATTACTCAACTCCCCTTGCTTGGTACCGATTTATAAATTACCAAATGTGTTAATCTAGCTCTGTGCCAAATATGGCAAATCACCCCACTGCGTTCTATGGGGGAAACCTCATGCAGCAGTGGACGTGTGCTAGCTGATACATTCATACATAGATACATAGATACACGCCTTTTTCCCCGAAAGGGTGGACAGAGTCTCAAATGGGTCTCTTTTTGCTGTGGGTTGCACCATCGTGGGATATAGACGTGACAAGTGGTGAGGTTATAAGAAAGGAAGTATTCTACAGCGCAGGTAGACCATAGCCTGCTGAACATAGGCCTCCCTCATAGAATGCCACGTCGAACGGTCTTGAGCCACCTCCATCCACCAACTTCCTTAGACTGTTAGAACTAATTTAGTTTTTTTCTCAATTTATTAATTCGTTTTCGCTATCGACAGGTCAACTGATGACAAAGATACTTGAGTCGAATCTTCACGAGAAGGTCCGCGTTGAAATAGATACGGGACCACCGAACGGAGAGTTCCAAAAATTGCCGGTAAGATCGAAAAGCTTGAACAAGTTAACCTTATAACAACGGTGTTAAGGCTTAGTTTACCATGTTCTTAGGATTCCTTACCCAAAGGTTGCAAACGTGACTCATTTTTTAATTTGATTTGGTTGACCAAACAAGCAGATGGCCCACCTGATGATAAGAATCTCTACCTATAATAATGCATTGCATAGGTCACGTATAGTATTATTTTATCTGTGGTCACGTCCACAGGCTGGTTTATTTAATAGATTTTGGCCTGATATTGCCACAATCGGTGCAATAATAATGAGCCATTCATTATGATTTATTAACGGTGCTCTTGCAGTAACTGGCCATTGAAGTCATTAATAATTGCAACACCAGTCTTGACTGCTGAGTACTATTTTTTCTAGGTACTAGATTATAAATGCTTTAAGTAATTAACAACTGCTATTTTCCTGTACATAATCTCTACTACCTATCAAATGAGAGTCCCATTTCGCGTTAATACTCTTCTCCGGTACCACTGAATGGTTATGAATGTTGAATAGCTGTTTTTAGGGTTCCGTAACCAAATTACGGATCACACATCATCAATTACATCAACATCAACAGCTTTTAGACTTCCATTGCTGGACCAGACCTCGTAGAATGCAATAAATTACTTGCTACGCTTGGCAGGCAGATTGGTAATCACAGTACTGGTGTTGATGACTCAGGTAGATGCTACTGCCAACCCCTGGTGTAATCCCTTAGTTGACTTACTCCATTCTTAGGCCGGACAAGCCCCGGCAAAAAACCTCTAAACAATGCGAATTAAATAGAACGATAAAAAAAATATTATAAAAATTCATCATGATTTAATCAAATAAATAAATAAATAATGCTGGACAGTTCACACAAGATTACCTAGACCCAAGCTAAGCAGAGCTTGTGTTATGGGTACTAGATAACATATATATTATATAAGCTTTTATTACTCTTACACTTATCTCCACCAGTGTAAGTACCACTTTGAGCGGTAAAAGCCTCCTCCATCTACCTCCATCTCTCTCTATCTCTAGCTGCTCTGCTCCAGGTAATGCCTGCCGTTTTAGCGATGTCATCGCTCCAACGTTTATGCGGTCTTCCAGGACGTCTCTTTTTGTCCATGGGGTACCAGTTAGTTATCGTTTTCGACCACCTATCGTCTGTCGCTCGCTGTACATGTCCAGCCCATTTCCACTTTAGCTGAAGAACTTTTTTCACAGCGTCTTTTGCCTTTGTCTTTTTTCTAATTACGGTATTTTTGATTCTGTCCTTCAACTTATGACCTGTGTAGCTTCTCTCGAGACCTCTTTGACATACTCTTATTTTTTCCAGTGTCTTCTTCGTGAGTGGCCATAACATACAATACATTATTATACATAGTTTTTTTTTATTAGGCGTAAGAAATACCCAGAACACCCTGAACAAATAATCTGCTATCTGCTGATCGTGCAAATATTTGTTCCGAGGCGGGAATCGAACCCGCAACCTCCTGCGTCGCAGGCGAACCTTCGCCCGTTAATAAACGATCTTTATAATATCGATAAAAAAACACACTTTTTCAGGACGAGACAGTACTAACAGTGATGTCATACCTGGATATGCAGTCGCTATGCCGATGTGCTCAGGTCAATAGGCATTTCAGCCGGCTCGCTTCTGACTCCATACTGTACCGCAGCATAGACCTTCGACCTTACTGGCACTGCGTCAATAATCAGGTATGTTTCACAGTTTTTAGGGTTCTGTACCTCAAAACGTAAAACGAAACCATTATAGGATCACTTTGTTGTCCGTCTATCTGTCTGTCAAGACCCTTTTTCTCAGGAACGCGTGAAGGTATCAAGCTGAAAATCATATCAAATACTCAGGTCTACTGTCTCTTGGAGCTGTGAAAAAAACTAACTTCTAAGCCAACGCAATCAAAAGATACAGCCGTTTATGCTGCAAATTTTCGACACTCGCAGGGAATCAAAACCTACAGGGTACTTCCCGTGAACTCAGAATCTTGAAATTTGGTACGAAGCAACGTCTTAGCATAGAGAACGAAATATTGCGAAAAGCATAAATTTTTAGTTACATCATATAACAAAAATATTTTTAATAATTTTAAACTTACTGCCCCTTTCCTCATGATGATTTCATTTAGCAATAAAAATACCATAACTTTTACATATATACCTACCGGTTTGTACGGAAGCCTCGGTGCGCGAGTCCGACTCGCACTTGGCCGGTTTTTTAAATAAGATAAAATAAAGTGAATGCAATCCAACACTTTGAAAGTTAACGCAAGGTTAACTACTATAGGACCGATCTTTATGAATGGATAAAAAACTGTAATAAGCAAGTAATTGTGTTTCTTTTCCTCATTTTGATCTTGAGATTAACCGGACGGGAATTACCTAACAATTAAACAGCTAGTAGAAAAATTAAAGCAGCAAACAGCAGAGGTTTTTTTTTTTCGTATTTCATTTAGCAGATTCGCGTCAGCTCGTTATTATTAGTTTTTTTTTTTTTTTAAATTTATTTATCATTTAAACTTACTATTACAACATATAACATAGATATAGCACTTTAAAAACCACAAATGTTTGCAAACAAATATTGCTATAAGCGAGTCTTACTGAACCCATACAATAAAACGAGTAAAGTAAACAACGTACGTACGTAGGTACGTTTAGATTAATAGAAACAGTTATTTTAGTAAACTACTAGTACTAGTGTCCGCCCGCGGCTTCGCTCGCGTTTTACTGGAACACTTAGTACCCTAAAGCTCAATCTAGGTCATAATCACTTTTTGTGAAAAATATATTTTTCCAAAAAACTTATATAATATTGATATCGTAAGAAAACCGACATATCCTATAGGACCAAATATTCGATAGCTGTGACATTGTGCATGTTTTTTTTTATTCCAGGTATTACTAACACTGTCACAACGATGTAAACACCTCCAAAAACTGGACATGTCTTGGTGCGGGAGTCATCGTATGATACTATCTCCTTGCGTTGTAGAGTAAGTATTTTAACATTTACGCGCTTAGTACCTATGTTACCTACGTAGTTCGAGACTCGTAAGTGTAGCGCCACATCTGCGGAACGTACGGGGCCGATCGTTCGGTTCAATGCGCTCGCAGTGTTTTTTAAGTTCCCTATGACACATCAGCCGATATTACGTCGCGTTCAGCGTAGCGCCGAACCTCCCTTGGAGCGATTATTTCAGCCAAAACGCATTCAATGTATTTTGCATAGCAAGCGACCGTACGGACCGAACGATCGGCGCCGTACCTTCGGCAGGTGTGGCGCTACACTAAGGCTGAGATGCATAAATAAATAAATAAATAATGCTGGACAGTTCACACAACATTATCTAGCCCCAGCTAAGCAGAGCTTGTGTTATGGGTACTAGATAACTGATATACTTAATATAACATATTACCACAGAATAAATAATAGTACATATAATATTACATAATATGGATATTTTTTATTATACATAGAAAATACCCAGAACACCCTGAAAAAATATCTGCGAACGCACAAATATTTGTTCCGAGGCGGCAATCGAACCCGTCGAAATAGACGTAACTTAGCACGTACTAATGCTTAGCATTGTCTCTGTCCCTCTCCAGCACGCGTGATTTGACAAGTGTGTGGAAGTGACAGGGATAATGCTAAGCAAAAGTACGTGCTAATTAAGATTTATTTATCTCGGCCTTAGTCCTTCCAAGTATCCAACATGGCAATAAACATGCATACATACATACATAGATACACGCCTTTTTCCCGAAAGGGTAGGCAGAGCCTCAAATGGGCCTCTTTTCACTGTTTGCATTATCGTGGGAAATAGACGTGGCAAGTGGTGAGCTCATCGCCGCCATTGCTTCCCACGACCGACTCTGCTAACGCTTTCTTCCAGTAATAACACATTAATTAAATAAGCTAGCAGCCAGGACAAGTCTTATACCAACGAATCTTACAAACAAGTCTGGGCAATTAAAACTGCAGTAATATACCCTTCTCTCCTAAATCCCCCTAGACCCTAGGTTTGCCGCAAAGCAGTAGTGCTCGCATTGCTGTGAATTTGTAGGTAAAGTTACGAACTAAATTGGTTGGGGAGTAATTGAGTTTTGGTTTTGACTCTTTGAATGACGGAACTAGCAGATGACCCACTAGATGCGATCAGCCCAGCAATGCGAGCACTGCTGCTTTACGGTAGAAATAGGTAAGGTTGTAGTACTTCCCTGGACAAACTCTTCACAAAAAAGCTCTACTACTACTAAATGCTAGTCTATCTACTGAACTAACTACGATACTAAATTAGTGTTCCATAAAATAAGTATTGCTCAAAGAAAATGAGTGCATCGATAAAATAAAATTCCAAATGCAATAAATGCTTGTGAACTATCAACTAAGACTAGAACTAGCTGCTCAGTTACAACGAAACGGCTAGCCTTAAATTTTCAACACTGAAAAGACACAGTATTCAAAGTGTAGTGGAAAGATTCACAGAGAAAGATTGAGAGATGACTCACTTGACACATCTCTCTCCATACAAAACAAATAAACGGATCGATCAACTAAGACTAGAACTAGCTGCTCAGTTACAACGAAACGGGTAGCCTGAAATTTTCAACACTGAAAAGACACAGTATTCAAAGTCTAGTGGAAAGATTCACAGAGAAAGATTGAGAGATGACTCACTGGACGCATCTCTCTCCATACAACACAAAAAAACGGATCGATCGGACAGCAAATTGGAAGCAAGAATTCGCCAAGAAGCAGGATACATTATTGATAGGTACGGATTACGTAACTTGAAGGTTACGGTCTCGAGGTGAATGTATTGTATGTAAATTGGTGTGAATGTAATGTTTTGTGCTATTTGTCTTTTGTGCTCTAAACGGCACTAAAATGTCAAGCATGTTGGCAAATAAAGCAAACAGAACTAAAGGGCGTTTAACATTTATGTGTGAAGGCTTTGGATGTGTGTTACTCAATCACGTAACAGCTGAACTGATTTTGATGAAATGTGGTACAGAGATTGTGCCCAATCGTCGTGCTAATAAATATTGAATTCGACATTTTATTTTATTCATTATTACTTTTTTATTTATTTTTATTTATTTGTAGAAGAATTTAGGGGACACCTTTTCCCAGCAGTGGGACAATATAAGTAAAGGAAACATTTTTTTTGTGTGTTCAATAAAGTCTTATTGAACACACAAAAACTCACAGACGAAAAGCAAGTTACATAACAAAGCCATGTATAAAGGACACGTACAAACGCAAGCTTAACCCTAAATAATTGTCTTCAAGCAAACCCTGACCTACCTTTTTAGTAGTAAGTGTTCTGTATCTTTTATCGAAGTAGTAAGTAGTAGAGCTTTTTTGTGAAAAAGTTCGTCCAGGGAAGTACTAGGTACCACCATACCTATTTCTGCTGCAAAACAGTAGTGCTTGCATTACTGTGTTCCGGTTTGAAGGGTATGGTATACTTGTACTAATATTTATTCTGTGGTATTGTTGTCGGTAAAATTACAGGCACATGAGACTTTTTCATCTTTATGTCTCAGGGTGGCGGGCGCAGTGCAATGCCACATAGGGTGCGCCCTAGGCGGACGTGACCTATGAGGTAATGCACTGTTCATAGGCAGAAGTAACCGCTTAACATCAGGTGGGCCATCTGCTTGTTCCGTCATTCAGTAGTATAAAAAAAAAACACATCCTGGATTAACACATGGGCAACTATAGATCCCGGTACACACGAGTAAAGCCGCATGCTGATACTAGTATTCATATACTAGTATCAGCATGCGGCTTTACTAAAACATAATAACGACGTGAGGTTTGTCGGCAGATAGAGATATTATGCGATACATGCTATCAAATATATCTATGAAACTGGTAATGTCTTTCGGTTACCGGTTTTCAGTACATAGCGCCGCGTGTATTAGCTGTTTTAAAGAATATACATACTCCAAACATACAGCGCATTCTACTGCTAACCCGTAATCGAAAGCGATCACCAGATTGGTAGGCAATAAGGACGCTGATGGCAGCTGGTTTTGGCCAAACAGATGGGTATTCAAATAAAAGGCGATGGAATTGCCACCTGTCACGAATAAAAAGCTAACAGCAAAAAGTGAACATGTATAAATAAATCCAGCTTTATATATTATAGATAACGCTGGACAGTTCACACAACATAGAATTGAAATTACCGTGGCTTGGTATCATTTTAGAAAAAATACGACTATACACCACGTACTTTACTATTCTCCTGCTGACTTTGAAAAGTTCACACAACATTATCTAGCCCCATGCTAAGCAGAGCTTGTATTATGGGTAGTAGATAACTGATATACTTAATACAATACACATAGATACAATTACATAGATAGATATTTTTTATTATACATAGAAAATACCCAGAACACCCTGAACAAATATCTACCGTACAAATATTTGTGCCGAGGCGGGAATCGTACCCGCAACTTCCTGCGTGGTAGGCGAACTTTTGGCCACCGCCCCACAGAGGTCGTCACAGAGGAGGAGGATAAATGATTCGGACTTGCCTCAAACTACTCCCCAGCAGTATCTTCTCATGGGTATGAAAGAGACCTGAGGATATTCTCAATGGGGGATAGTCTTGAGGCTATCTATGTAAAGGTTATCTTGAAACTAACAACACTTTTGTCTTCAATTTCAGGTTTCTAGAAGACTGCGGCGAAGAACTGACACACCTGCGCATGAACTGCTGTAGATTCGTCGACACAGAAATATTGAAGGTCATCGTTGACTCTTGTCTTCATCTAGAAGGTTGGTTAATTGACAACATTATTTCTTTGAATGTCAGTTTCCAAGCAAAAATTTAATATTGTTTGCTTAGCTATACTTTTAAAGAGATCTGGGAAAAATGACTCGGTGACCGAGCAAAGCTCTGGGAGAAATCGCTCAGTTACCGAGTAAGGCTCTGGGTAAAATCCCGCAGTTACCAGCAAAGCTCAGAGAATAATACGGCAGCTACCGTGTAAACCGCGGAGTAAAATCTTGCAGTTACCGAGCTAAACTCTGGGAAAAATATCGTAGTTACCGAGTAAAGCTCGGAGTAAAATCCTGCAGTTACCGAGCTAAACTCTGGGAAAAATATCGCAGTTACCGAGTAAAGCTCGGAGTAAAATCCTGCAGTTACCGTGCTTAACTCTGGGAAAAATATCGCAGTAACCGAGTAAAGCTCGGAGTAAATTCTTGCAGTTACCGAGCTAAAGTCTGGGAAAAGTATCGCAGTTTCCGAGTAAAGCTCGGAGTAAAATCCTGCGGTTACCGTGCTAAACTCTGGGAAAAATATCGCAGTTACCGACTAAAGCTTGGAGTAAAATCCTGCAGTTACCGTGCTTAACTCTGGGAAAAATATTGCAGTTACCGAGTAAAGCTCGGAGAAAAATCTTGCAGTTACCGAGCTAAAGTCTGGGAAAAATATCGCAGTTACCGAGTACAGCTCGGAGTAAAATCCTGCAGTTACCGTGCTAAACTCTGGGTAAAATCCTCCAGTTACCGAGCTCAGTTTTAGGTAAAATACGGCAGCTACCGAGCAAAGCTCTAGGTAAAATCCCGCGGTTACTGAGGAAAGGTCGGTCTTCCATTATTATGTAGACATTATGATTTAGGCATTTACGAGAAAGTATCAACTCTTAACTGGCTTTATGATTCGTTTTTATTTGAGCGTGTGACGGAACTGGAATTTTATCCACTTAAGCGGTAATCCCTGCCTATTCCAACTACAATACCACGTAGGGCACATCCACCTAGGACGTACCCTACGTGGCAAAACACTTCCCCGCCACCGTGAGATAAAAAATGTAGTCTCATTTCAACCTCCGACGCAAAAAGAGGGGAGTTATAAGTTTGACCGCTTGTGTGTCTGTCTGGCACCGTAGCTCTTGAACGTGTGAACCGATTTGAATGCTTTTTTTAACCCCCGACGCAAAAACGACGGGGTTTTATAAGTTTGACGTATCTGTGTGTGTGTGTCTGTCTGTCAGCTCGTAGCTCCCGAACGGATGAACCGATTTATTTATTTTTTGTTTGAAAGTTGAATTTGTCGGCAGTGTTCTTAGCTATGTTTGATCAAAATCGGTTCAGCCGTTTCATGGCATTTAGGGTTTTTTTAATTTTTACAACATTAATTACTTGTTATTTTTAGAGCTGTGTCTCCGGTCCGTGGTCGGCGTGATAGACTGGTTGCAACTGAAGGCGCTCAGAACTCTGAAACGACTGGACGTGTACCGGACGGACATTACGAGCTTCGCGATTGTGGAGATCATAAAGGCGAACCCCTATTTGGAGCACCTTAATGTCGGTATGCAATTATTTGTTATTCCCTGTCTAGGTTAAAACAATTTTTACTCCTAATTGCTCGCATGGGGTCAAAGCAACTTTACGCGGTGAAAAATTTTCTTAGTTCAGTCGGAACGCACTCAAACTTGTTTCCTATTTTGCACAATAGACGACATTTTTGAAGTCATAAAATCTGTTTCTAAATAGTATATTATGCAATTAGTGAATAAAGGACGGATTTAAAGCATAGATGAATCACGAGCAAGTGAAGGATTCTAACACGAGTGATGCATGGCCCTCGATGTAAATCCGTTTTATTCAAGAGTTGCATACTATACTTTATACCATGACTACGAGAAAAAGAAAGATTTAAGCGAAAATAGACATCTACTTCATCAGTTGAATGCATTTTCAATCGATTTAGTATTAAGTACCAATTAATAGTTTTTATTCTCATGCTAAACTCTTTGTCGAAAAAGTCGACCAATCAAATCTCAAAGAGTTATTTGCACAAGAAGCTTGTTTGTCGCGTACTCTTCGCACAAGGATTTTGTATCGAGTATATTTTGCGCAAGGAGGTTGTACATATAGGAGTTTTTATTGGATGATTGGTTGCATTGAGATGGAGGTCGAATATATATTGGTGTGTTCTAAATTCAAACACCAAAATCGTGATTAAAAGTGCTTTTCATTCACTGTTTTCAGTGAATAAAATAAGCTTTTTAGAGGAGGAATGGTATATAAATTATTTATAGAGTTGTTTCGTCCCTGTTTTTTATAAGTTCTATAACAGTTAACATAGGTAAATACTTTACGTTCTATAGATTTTTCTATAAACTAAACGATCCTAGGTTAACAGTCAGATGTGGTGTGTCCGGCCTAAGAATATACCTCTCCTTCTCCCGTAGATATCTTAAAAGCCAACTAAAGGAAATCAGGGGATCGCCAGCAGGATCCACCTGAGTACTTAACAACAATACTGCTATCACTAATTCGCCTGCCAAGATAATCCCCCATTGCATTCCACGTCTTCTTGTTTTTTAGGTGACGATCGAATTTCAGTTGAAATTGAAAATGGAATTAATTTTTCAATTGTAATTTTTTATTTGTACTTCTTCTCTTATAATTTCTGAGGAGTGCTCCAAATAATTTCGCCAATGTCAAGTGATATGATTATATTTTTATACAGTCAAGTCGTCAGGAGTCTCCGTCAAGTCATAACCCAGTTTAAATGACGGCAGAAAAACAGAGTTTTAACAGGGAAAAATCCACCATTTTGAAAAGAAACGCAATACACTTATATGTAACTACATCACACATATGCTATTTATCCAAGTTACACTGGTGAAAATGTCACCAAAATTACACGAAATAACTCGAAAAAACACATTTAAGGTGGATGCTCACGATTGCGGCGCGAAATTCAAATTTTTTGGTGTTTTTTGCCCATCAACACTTCTTCTGATAGCGAAAGTTGAGTTCGCGAAAACTAGGACACATAACACACATGTTTTAATTGATGCTATCTCATAAATATCATCAGTTTAGCTATGATAACCCTTAAACACATTAACAGTGTTTTTTTTTTGTTTAGGGGGTATCGTAGCTATTCTGATGATATTTATGAGATACTATCAATTAAAACATGTGTGTTATGTCTCCTAGTTTTTGCGAACTCAACTTTGGCTATCAGAAGAAGTGTTAATGAGCTGTAATGGGCAAAAAACACCAAAAAATTTGAATATCGCGCCTCAAGGGTGAGCATTAACCTTAAATAAAAATTACGACTTTTCTTTCAAAATTGGCACATTGAATCCTCATTATTTGTATTTCACTTCCCAATACTCGATTGAGGTGAGGCAAACCTGTCAAGTTCCGATGACAGATGGAGATGGAAGGTGGACAACAGAACTCCTCGATGGTTAATAGTACTGGCCGTGCTTGAGCTCATTATGACCAGCGTTCAGGGTTCTGCTTACTAATTTAATCATTATCAGTCGGTCACTTCTTAAGTTTGTTTGCAAAGTGTGTGTTGTTTTAATAAAATGGAGTTTTTTTTTATACAGGCTCTTGCAAAATGATAGCAACAATGGACGACGTGGCGATAGCGCTCGGCACTCACTGTCCAAACCTGAAGTCTGTGGATTTCTGGAAGTCTTACTCTTTGACGCCCTCCGGCATCAGAGCTCTGGGACGCTGTGAAAGCTTACAAGAATTGGACGTGGGATGGTGGTAAGGCATATTTTCTTTCAATAATTTTTAAAGCGATGTCTAGATTGAGCGGTTTGTGATTATACATACATACAAACTTAGACTGACGCTCTTTTCCACAAAAGGGTAGGCAGAGCTTCAAATGGGCCTCTTTTCACCGTGGGTTGCACCCATTGTGGGATATAGACGTGACAAGTGGTGAGGTCGTCGCCGCCATTAATTTCCACGACTGACTCTGCTAACGCTTTCTTTCAGTAATAATACATTCCTTAAGTACATAAGGTAGCAGCCAGGACAAATCTTATACCATCGAATCTTATATATCCTGATACCCACGACACAGAGGATCCTAGTGTGGGATCAGGACTCTGTATGTGACTGTTGGGTGTTATGTATCATCGCCTAACTTATAGGCCGCGCGCGGCAGTAATCTACTATAAACTGTTTACTAACTGTCCACTTGTTGTAATTTCCAGTTTACAAGCGGGTGGTTCGGGCGAGTGGCTCCAGTGGATCGCGGGCTCGGAGCTCCGCAAGCTGTTCCTGGGCGCGCTGCGCGGCGTGTGCGATCGTGACCTGCGCGCGCTCGTGTCGCGTGCGCCCAGGCTCACGCAGCTAGACCTGCTCGGCGTGCGCGCCGTCACGCCGGATATATGCGCCGCGTGAGTACACACTGTGCGCGCGCGTGCGACCGCGACCTGCGCGCGTGACTACACACTGTGCGCGCGCGTGCGACCGCGACCTGCGCGCGCTCGTGTCGCGCGCGCCCAGGCTCACGCAGCTGGACCGGGGGTCGTATTGCGTAATAGACTGAAGTTCGATTTCGATGTCCAGTTTGCTATTTATTGCGCTGTGTGTTTTAAATATTTCTGCTCTTGTAAAAAAGGTAAAACACGCAGCGCAATGAACAGCAAACTGGTAATCGGAATTGTTTAGACAATATGACAGCTGCTCGGCGTGCGTGCCGTCTGAATAGTAACGGTGTTAGTACTTCCCCGGACGAACTCTCACAAAAAAGCCCTGCTACTACTACTACTTAAAATTATGCTTCTGTCTGACCATCATTTATTTTGTTTTGCAGGATACTGGCAGAATGCAGGGAGCTTCGACTATTGGACGTCAGTTTCTGTGACCAGATCCAAGAATCACAGGTACATAATGCTAAAAAAATCCCCCTTCAATATTTATTTTATTATGTTTTTTAGTACTTGTTGTTTATAGCGGCAACAGAAATATATCATGTGTGAAAATTTCAACTGTCTAACTATCACGGTTCATGAGATACAGCCTGGTGCAAGACGGACAGACAGACAGACGGATGGACAGCGGAGTCTTAGAAATAGGGTCCCTTTTTACCCTTTGGGTAAGGATTTTTTTGATACTACCAAGGGAGCAAACAAGCATACGGCCCACCTGTTGGTAAGCGGTTACCGTAGCCTATGAACGCCTGCAATACCAGAGGCATCACACGCGCGTTGCCGACCCTTTATAAATTTCCAAACACCCCGTTTAGAGAACCCCATATTGTAGTCGCTCGGGAAAACCTCAGCAGGGAGATCATTCCACAACCTAAGCGTTCGCGGGAAGAAGTTTCTCTGAAACCGCACAGTCCGGGACCACTCTGGCTCTAAGGTGTGCGGATGAATCCCCTGCCGATGGCGAGCGGTGTGGTGAAAAAAGGTTGCTGTAGGCATCATGTCAAACAATTCCTCGGAACAAAACCCATTATATAAACGGTAGAACACGCAGAGAGAGGCAAAGTCTCTCCTCAGACTTAAGGGCTCAATACCGTTCGTGAGCTTGGGATTGTCGACAATTCTCATTGCACGCCTTTGAACCGAGTCAAAAGGTCCAAGCTGGTAGCCAGGTGCTCCTGCCCAGAGGTGACAGCAGTACTCCATGTGGGGCCGGACTTGCGACTTATAGAAAAGCAGCCTTTTCCCCGCAGTGAAATAGAGCTTCGCTCTGTTAAGTACACCAAGCTTTTTGGCAGCCAGTTTGACCTTATGTTCTAAGTGACTACGGTACTGGACGTCGCTAGAGATGTCGATGCCTAGAATCCCAATGCTCGTAGAGATGGTGAGGGGAATGTCCTGGAATTGTGGAGCCACAGTAAATGGGTTTTTTAGCAGTGAACGCGCAAACTTGTGTCTTTGACGAGGGATGTTGGCACAGCCCGTGTAAAAAGTGTCACCAGTACTGTCGTCTGCATAGCAATGAACGTTGTCAATGGACAGCATATCATTGATATGCAGCAAAAACAGCGTTGGGGACAGCACAGAGCCTTGCGGGACACCAGCATTGATGTCCATGCAATCAGAGCTACCACCGTCAACGACGGCTCTTATGCTTCTGCCGGTCAAAAAGTTAGCGACCCATTTGCACAAACAAACAAAGATTTGCGGTCAAACAAAGGTCAATGTTAAAAAAAAAAAACAAAAAAAAAAACCCTCGGACAGTCCATAAGATAGCAACTTCGATAGAAGGCCCCGGTGCCAGACCCGATCAAAAGCCTTAGCTATATCCAAGCTCACAGCCAATGCCTCACCTTGACTCTCAATGGCAAGAGCCCACCGATGTGTGAGATACGCTAGAAGGTCACCGGTCGAGCGACTATGGCGAAAACCGACCGACAATGGCGAATGTGACCCGAAAAATCCGTTCCAGCTGGACTCGAACCCGCAACCTCGCCTGTGATCGGCGATGCCTTTACCAATTCGGCCATGGAACGAGCTATGACGCTGAACACGAAATTTTTGGGCACTATTAACTTGGCTATAGCACCGACGGGAGGTAGCGGGTTCGAGTCCCTCTGAAACGAAATTTTTGGGTCACATTTAAATTTAATGTTATCCATAAAGTGTGGTTTACACTTGAACAAGTAATTAATTTTGTAAAAATTAAAAAAAACCTCAACGCAACGAAACGGCTGATCCGATTTTGATCACCCTACAGACAAATTAACATATAAAACAAAAACAAAAAAAAAAAACTGTTCGTCAGTTCGGGAGCTACGATGCAACAGACACACACACACACGCACGCACACGCACACGCACACGCAGACGCTAATGCACACGGTCACGCACACGCACACGCCCACGCACAGGCACACGCACACGCACAGGCACACGCACACGCACACGCACACGCGCACACACACACACAAACAAAGACACGTCAAACTTATAACACCCCGTTGTTTTGGCGTCGGGGGTTAAAAATAATAAACATTCCAAAACGGTTTGACCGATTTAGATACGATTTTCTATAAAGGGTTTGTGAAAAAACGGCGATGGTTCTTAGGTAGGTTATAACTCGCCAGGGGGACCTGCTATAAAAAGAGTTGTAGCGCATTTTTTTTATGACAGCTATGGTTAGGGTTCCCGGTCTTGTTGATAAGATTCGTTCGTATAAGATTTTATTACGCAAGATTATTATGGAATGTGTTATTAATGGAAGAAAGCATTAGCCGAGTCAGTCGTGGGAAGCAATAGCGGCGATGAGCTCACCACTTGTCACGTCTATATTCCACGATGGTGCAACCTACAGTGAAAAGAAGCCCATTGTGGCTCTGCCTACCCCTTCGGGGAAAAATGCGTGTTTCTATGTGTGTTAATTTATTTTTACAAGCTTTTATTTTACTTACAATGTATGTATTTTTGTCTGGGTGGAATCCGGGTGGATTATTGCAACTGAATTTGAAAGCAGTTATCCTTAACCGATTGAGCTGAAATTTGGCATACCTGTCAAGTTCCGATGACAATACAATATGATGGTGACAGCGAGCTGATCTGATGATGGAGACGGAAGGTGGACAACGGAACTCCTCGATGGTTAATAGTAGACTGGCCGTGTTTAGGCTCATTTTGATACTACGATATTGTTACGATCACTAATATTAGAAAAGCTTTTCTTCTGTGGTGTGTCCGGCCTAAGAATAGACCCCTCCGTCTCCTCCCGTGGATGTCGTAAAAGTCGACTAAGGGATTACCCGGACTTGTTGATAAGATTCGTTGGTATAAGATTTGTCCTGGCTGGTAGCTTATTATGTAATGTGTTATTACTGGAAGAAAGCGTTAGCTGAGTCAGTCGTGGGAAGCAATGGCGGCGATGAGCTCACCACTTGTCACGTCTATATTCCACGATGGTGCAACCCACTGTGAAAAGAGGCCTATTGTGGCTCTGCCTACCTCTTCGGGGAAAAAGGCGTGTGTCTATGTATGTATGTATGTAAAAATATATTCTTAACAAAAATCTTATTTTATATAGTCGTACAATGTTGTTTACCCGGACATGTTTGTAAGATTCGTTGGTTTGCTGAAGATTTGTCCTGGCTGCTAGCTTATTTAAGGAATGTGTTATTACTGGATGAAAGCGTTAGAAGAGTCAGTCGTGGGAAGCAATGGCGGCGATGAGCTCACCACTTGTCACGTCTATTTTCCACGATGGTGAACCCACAGTGAAATGAGGCCCATTTGAGGCTCTGACTACCCTTTCGGGGAAAAATGCGTGTGTGTATGTATGTATGTATGTATGTACAATGATGTTTGTTTTGTTTTAGGTACTGCAATGGCGCAGACAGTATCCACACGTGAGCATCAAGCGCTCATTCCAGGCTGCCAACATAACGGGCCCTGATCCTGACTCGTCATTCTTGACACCGGACTTAGAATAAAACTAAATATAGGTTCATTCAATGGAATGAGAACTATGGCGCTGTTTTTGGATTAGTGGGTGATACATATCGCCACAAGAAGTAGCAAGCAGATGCTCTTCCGAGAGATGGCGCTATGAAATCACGAGCGTTCTGCATCGCGCAAGCATAATAATACAAAAAAATACGATAATTTGTGTGGTGTGTTTCTGTGCGATAGCAAGCGCCATCTTTTCGAAGAGCGCGTTTCTCTGTTTGCGTTAAGTAGCAACGGGAGATTTTCTGACAGCTCAATAAAAACGAATAGATTGTAATAGATGGCGTTGTCATGTAATGAAGTCAGTGTGACCTTCGAGCATTTAATTTAACCTATTCGGTACCATATTTTTGACGTGAGTGACGTTTGCAATGGCTTTTTGCTACATTAGGCATATCGTCTAATGTCGCGGTCAAAATAAACATCCAAACTAAAACATTATAGTCGAATGTCATTCGTTATCATTTTTCGATTATTCTCTTGCCTCCCTTTAAAGGAAATAGAATAATTAAACTGTTTGAAAATTACTCCACTTCCATGTGTTGTACTAACACTAGACTAGGTCTTTGATGGTAAGTAGCGCATTCGTACCGATAGTACTCTGTGACAGTCAAAGAGGAGGGTGACAGTGAAATAAACTGATGGCAATTGGCTAATCGCTTTTTATCACTTCATTGTTTGCTAACGCCATCTATTGGGTCATATTGAAATCTTTTATTTATCAGCTGTCAGAAAATTCTTATTATTAAGCTGGGAACAAATTATCGGGCTGCGTCCGTCAGCCGCGGCTGAGGGACGCGGCTTATTGATATCTAGCCAGTATATTTAATTCTACACCGTGCAAACTATCGGTCGTAAGATGCGGACGTGACCTTGAGCGTTCAGACGTCCTAACAGAATCTAGCCGGCTGGATGTTTGTGCGTCCGCGGACGGTGTGAACGGGGCACGGGACGCGGCCGCGGACGTTTTTGAGTGTCACAAGCAAACCATCCATAGAGAAAATATGACCGAAGCGAGGCGTCCGAAGACGCCGTCCCGACTACCGTGCACACCGCTAAGCCGCGTCCCTCAGCCGCGGCTAACGGACGCGTCCGATAATTTGTTCCCAGCTTATGTTTAGGGTTAGACTGACGTCAGCGCTCACCGTCGGTCGAACGTAGCAATAAAAATGAAAACATAAGCACGACTACAGTGCAGACCTGATGAATGAGGGGTTTTCCAAGTGTCATTGTGGTTTAATTCTTTCATCGTCAAGCGATGTCGCTCCCGTATTATTTGGAATTTACATTTTTAAACTTTATCATAGCGGGTTATCATAGCGGGCGAACTTTGTTCAGCCAACGTAAATAGTTTGAAAAAAGTATAAAATCCTATATTTTTTACGTATTTTGCTTCGGTCAATCTGTGTTCGAAGGTGTTTTGAAACCAAATTTTTCATTCAGTTGGGTGGTAAAAAATGAATTACATTTATGTCTGTCATGGCACGTCATGGAAGGTTTAAAAGAAGTAGATGAGAACATTGTGAACTCTGTATGACTCTGTTATGATGGAACATTGGACGAGAATCTGATATTTCCAATACTGTCGCCAACGCCATCTAGCGAGTGATATATAATGCTAAAATGACACTAGGAAAACTCCTCATTGCTTCACGCGTACGTTACGTCGCGCTGTTGAGAATATATGTTACTACATATTTTTTCGATATATGTTACTACTTCAAACGATTTGATTAATCAACGTGATCTTAAAATTTGGCTTTAATAGTTTATTATTCTTCGAGGTATGAGAAACATCTAAAAGACTGAATAAATTGTATGATATTTCAGTATCCAATTTACATGTTATGGCACAAAATCTTAATTTTAAATTAATTTGTTGGAAAAACCTAATTTTACGTCATTCCGTCAAAAATGGTAATAAGTTTAAACTGTGAGAACACGATCTAAGACGAGCTAAGATTTTATTTCATCTACCATTTAATTATTGAAGTTGTGATAGTTTTAAATTAAAACATGATAAAAGCGCTCTAGCGGTAAGGTTGAGAACTAAGTCTGACCGGACATAATAATATCTAAGTACATTACTTTATACACACTAATTACTACACAATTTTCTACCGAAACATGAAGAAAATAGATGTATTTTATGAAATGATACAATGATATTATATTTTTGATATTTAAAGGTTGGTGATAGATTTTATTTATTTGTTAATTGTTTTTTGTATGCTTAAAAACAAACGTTATTCAATACAGCTAATAACATAAAATAAATAAAAAAACAGTTAATCTATCTGAAGTTCATTGCAAATTATCTAATGATAGCTCCATTGACCCAAATTGCTTTGGTATATGCAGTTTATTTTGCATTTACCTTGTAACTACAATGTGCTTATCAAGTAGATAATGCAGCGTTTTCTGAGTTTAAATATTGATTACATTACTTGTTGCATAATGAATTGAAATAAGGTAGTTGATAAGATTTTAGATAAGCTGAACATTAAAAACCTGTCTATACTCCGACTTTTAATAATTATCTGTAACTGTAACTGTATCCGTCTCCACCCGTGGATGTCGTAAAAGCAGACTAAGGGATTACCCGGACTTGTTGATAAGATTCGTTGATATAAGATTTGTCCTGGCTGGTAGCTTATTATGGAATGTGTTATTACTGGAAGAAAGCGTTAGCTGAGTCAGTCGTGGGAAGCAATGGCGGCGATGAGCTCACCACTTGTCACGTCTATATTCCACGATGGTGCAACCCACTGTGAAAAGAGGCCTATTGTGGCTCTGCCGACCCCTTAGGGGAAAAAGGCGTGTGTCTATGTATGTGTATGTATCTGTAACAAACTGACAGAATCAAGAATATTATTTACTACTACTGGATATTGCCACTTTTTTATTTTTTTAACTTCTTCAAGTAGGCAACCTACCTGCTTAGTTAGGTTACGTCCACATAGGACGCGCCCTATGCGGCATTGCACTGCACCCATGACCCACACTGAGACATAAAGATGAAAGTCTCATGTGCCTGTAATTTCACCGGCAACCGGCAATTCTTCATTTATATTCAATGATATTATTCAATTATAAAATAGTATTTTTATTGCAATTTTAACGAGAAATTCACTGTCCTATCCTATCCAAATATAAAATAAACCTTGTTGTTTTTATATTGTAGACTATGAAATTGACGAAAAAATAATATTCAAGTTGTACAAAAGTTCACAGGCGAATTAAAACTAGGGGAGAAATATTGTACAATCCTTATGCCCATTTTTACAAACTGGCTTCTATATAAGTACCTATAGTTAACGTGGTTGCTTTTACACACTGATGTATTTTTTAAATTTTTGGGCGTAGAGAGTATAATTTTACACTGAAATGACTTGTTGCCATTATATTGGACCATATTTGATTGAAGAAACCAGTTTTTTTTATACTACTTATAATCTTCGACCAAAGAAGCTTAGAATGACGGAGCAAGCAGATGGCCCGAAGCGTGATCTTATCACATAGGTCAAGTCCACCTAGGACGCGCCCTATGTGGCATTGAACTGCGCCCGCCACACTGAGACAAAGATGAAAAGTATCATGTGCCTGTAATTTCACCGGAAACCATACCCTTTAAACCGGAACACATCAATGAGAGCACTACTGCTTTGCGGTGGAAATACAGTGAATTAATAGCAAAAATAATAGCATACATGAATAGCATCGGACTTACAAGTATGAACTTAAATTTCAATGTTATTTTCGCTATAAATCCACCAGGAAAATTTAACTATAAATTAAATTAGCCAGGTTTTGTATGATTCAACTATTTTTCAGTGCTTATACGATTGGAAATGGTCGAAAGAGGCCCCGTGAGATTATTTAACGATGCAGTTCAGAGATCACGATAGGGTCTTCATTTATTGCGATAACAATATGAATACGAGACAGTAATCAGTGGAGTGTGTTTGTAAGAAGTGGTACGTAGGCAGTTCATTACTCCTCAAACTTATTTACAGAAATAGTAATAACTAATACAGTATAGATAATACAACATCTACACATTTAAAAAATACAAATCACACAGGTGAGTTATGTACCTAATTAAAGACACAATTATTATTTTTTGGTACACAGATTAGGATTGAGACATGAGAGTTTAAGCTGGTGGGTCTGTTTTTTTTTGTACTACTTGAATGACGGAACAAGCAGATGGCCCACCTGATGTTAAGCGGTAACCTCTGCCTATGAACAGTGCTTTCTGCAGTTTCCGCTGAAGATAATTAAATAAAACTTGTCAAAGAGATAAATTGCATCCTGTAAAAGGCATAAGCAACCTTTACGCGGGTGAAACCGTTGGCGATAGCTAGTATAATGTAAATAAATACTGTCGCTTTAAGAACCACGATTATTATTGTTCCAGTTTTCCTCATAACTAACCAAGGGACTTATAATTTATTTTATTGCTAAGAAAACAACGCCAATCGTGAAGAGTGAAGATAAGCAATGGATTCAAGATAATCTGATGAAAGGAAAGTGCCGGGTGAGTTGATTTTCTTAGCTTGTATGGAAACTGTCCTTTGTATGGCTTGTAATGCAGTACCTATTTTACTAAGGCTTGTGTTTAAACACTGCCCAAAAAAGTACTAAACTGTTACCAAAATGGATAAATGTTCACCAAAAATCATATGGAATAAATCCTTTTTTTCGTATTATTGACTGCCATAAAAATATATGGACGCCTTTAAAATACACTTTAGACTAAATATTATATATTTAACTTAATTTGGCCTTTAATCCATCGTAATTTGGTGACCATTTATCCATTTTGTTAACCGTTTAGTACTTTTTTGGGCGGTGTTTATTTTGATTTGGTTAGGCACCAAATAATAGGCGTCTTAAAAATATTTTTTGGTGGCCGTCTAAATTATACCCTTTTACTAATTTAGCTTTTGTTGGTGAAGATATATTTTTATGAGATGGATTCCTGGGAAGACTTCCCTATGAACGGCCGTGCATAGCTATAGTACCTAGACACCTAAGTAGGTACATAGGTACCTATATCCTCATAGTGCTGTGTGTTTTCTGCAGATAGGTAGCTACTTGTGGGTAGATTTATTGATATCGTGAAACGTGATAGATGGGATTTAATTAAATGCAGAAGCGTGAAATAGTACATTGTGAATTTGTGATACGAGGGTAGTAAATAGGGGTTTTTGCAAAAGAGTAGACGTTTTTGACCTACTTGCTAAACTTTGCTAAACTTGACACACATTTTACCACTTTGGAAGTGTCACTCGCGCAAACTATTCAGTTTAGTTTTTTTTTTATTAGAAACCTCAATATCATTTTTGTAGACCTATACATAGATAACCCACACGTATGGGTTAGATGAAAAAAAAAGAAGTATGGGGAACCCCAAAAATTTATTGTTTTTTTCTATTTTTGACTGAAAATCTTAATGCGGTTCACAGAATACATCTACTTACTAAGTTTCAATAGCATAGCTCTTATAGTTTCGGAAAAAAGTGGCTGTGACATACACGGACAGACAGACAGACATGTTGAATCCATAAGGGTTCCGGTAATTTGGATACGGAACCCTACAAACCGCCGGAGCGACGCGACGGGCTCTTTTTCGCACATCAATCTTAGTTCCCGCGGTAAACACTTCCGTTTGTTCAGCCTATTCATTGTCATATGCTACTGCTCCACCTGCATCGTAACACGTTATTATAGGCGTTAACCAAGACATTACCTAGATGTAGCCAACATTTTATTGCCGTTAAGGTGAATGCTCACGCTTGCGGCGCGAAAATCAATTTTTTTTGTGTTTTTTGCCCATTACAGCTCATCAACACTTCTTCAGACAGCGAAAGTTGAGTTCGAGAGAACGAGGAGTCTTAACACACATGTTTTGGGTGATAGTATCTCATAAATATCATCAGCTTAGCTACGATGCCCCTAAACAAAAAAAAAAACACTGTAAAAATGTATAAATAAATAAAATAAATAAATAAATAATGCTGGACAGTTCACACAACATTATCTAGCCCCAAGCTAAGCAGAGCTTGTGTTATGGGTACTAGATAACTGATATACTTAATACAATATATTACATAGATAGATATTTTTTATTATACATAGATAATACCCAGAACACCCTAAACAAATATCTGCGATCGCACAAATATTTGTATTTGGGGGTATCATGAGAAAAAACATGTGTTAAGTCTCCTAGTTCTCGCGAACTCAACTTTCGCTGTCTAAAGAAGTGTTGATGAGCTGTAACGGGCAAAAAACACCAAAAAATAATAATTTCGCGCCGCAAGCGTGAGTTTCCACCTAAATACTTGTACTATTATTTATTCTGTGCCGTTAATGGGATGCATTGTTAATGACGTTATTAGGCGATAGCTCGGGTGGCGGTTTTTCGACACATCAAAGGGTTTTAGGATGAAAGAATGAAATAAAATTTGTTTATATCCCCCAACACACACACATATTTTATGAATAACACAATTACAAATAACATAAATCAAGTAGGTAACTAGGAAGCATACAAAAATAAAAAATAATTAAAAACGTAATATAAACTAGTTGGTAAGTGATAAGTGAACGAAAGGCATCGTTGTGTGTTGTTTGGGGTCAAACAGGTCCCTGTCTCAGGTTATGCTGATTTTCAGATAGGTCCTAGTGAATACGCGCGTCGATTCACGCGCTATGCGACTTTGGGACAGAATGTATAATAGTACAAGACGTTGGCTACAGTTCTAGGCGGCCGGCGCACGCGCGGCGTACATGATGATAGGTTGCTATATAGGTACCTACATCGTGTTCGGGCGCTCGTCCGTAGTGCTATGAACAACAAAAATAGCCTGTAATAGCTAGCTACTATACAGGGCATGCAGGCGGCGGAACAGAAGAGATAGATAGATAGATAGAAAATTCTTTATTGCACATAAAACAAAGAAGTACAAAGGCGAACTTAATGCTAGAAAGCATTCTTTTCCAGATAACCTTGGTGTATTGCGGAAAAAATATGTATTGGTAGTGCAAAAGAAGGGAAATATAGGATAAGTCTAAGAAAATTCAAAAAAAATAATAATAATAATAATATAAGTACTTAAATTACTGCCTAAAATATAAAATAAACTAATACATATCATTAATATTATAATACATACCATTAATATAATTCTAAATGAAATGTATTAATAAAATTGCTCATTAATCGATCTTACTGAGGAAATGATTATAGATGCTTTAGTCTCAGTTGTTTACGCGCTGCGCGTAATTATTGTCAGGAGGTGCGGGGCCTGCGCGGGGTCTTTTCATCGGTAACGCCCATTCGAGCAAGGACAACGGCGTATATCGCAGCGCAGTTCCCTTAATGTGGCCGCAAGTTTTTTTGACCATTAATTAACGTGTAGTTTGCCACATTTACTAACTTTAACATTAACTTTATCGCAGGTGGAGCAGTAGTAGCAATACGTAAGGTAAACTCTAGATGCAACTACACAACTTCACGCGGTAATTTAATGCGGTATAGACGGTAAAGCTAGGGTGGTCGCACCTTTGGAGTCCTTTTTTCGGTGGTGTTATCGAAATTGGATCATTAAATCTGCTAAGTGATCCTACACCATGTCATGTTTGATATATGATATTCAGAGAGTTTTTTTTTTTTTATATTATGTTATGGCTCTGCAGACTGGCGTACGGCCCGCCTGATGGTAAGCGGTTACCGTCGCCTATTGACATCTGCAAAACCAGGGGCATTGCCAATGCGTTGCCTGCCCTGAAGGACTCTGTTTACATCAAGGCTCATGTTGTAGTTTAGCGGAAACACCTCAGGAGGGAGCCCATTCCACAACTTGCACGTATGGGGGAGAAAAGATCTCGTAAAGCGAGCAGTACGAGATATACCCACGTGTCGGTGATGTGTGGATGAGCTCCCTTGCATTGTCGAGAAGTGCGATGGTAGAACCTAGATGCGGGTATGAGTTTGAACAGCTCCTCAGAGCACTCCCCATTTTAGTATCTTCAATCAAACTATCTTCAATGTATAAATATCATGTTTATTTCAGCTTCAAGTATGTATCTTCAAGTAATTATATCATGTCTGATGTTTGGAGCGGCTCACTGCGATATAGGCAGGACCAACATGATGCCGGGCAGGTCCACCATCGTGCACCTCTTCGAATGGAAGTGGAAGGACATTGCTGATGAGTGCGAGAGGTTCCTGGGACCACATGGATTTGGCGGTGTTCAGGTAACAGGGATTACACCAGGGGATGGGCAGCAGCATCAACCTGAATACTCAACACCAATGCTGTAATAAAAAATCAAAAGTCTGGTGAGTCTGGCTAAACGTGGTGTTTATAAAAAATCCCCCATTGTATTATATGGCGAGGCCTGGTCCAGCAGTGGACGTCTAAAGGGTGATGATGATGATGATGATGAGGTAACACAATAGTACCTACATAAGTACCTGTGTGGATACTAACTTTTGGTCTACCTATTTCAATTTCTGCTCAGGTCTCCCCTGCGTCAGAAAACCTGATCGTCCACTTAGCTGACGGTTCCAGACCCTGGTATGAACGCTACCAAGTGATGTCCTACAATCTGACGACTCGTTCTGGTGACGAGCAAGAGTTTGCTAATATGACGAGGAGGTGTAATGACGCTGGTGTCAGGTAAGATCTTGATATATACTAAGTATTTAGAGCAGAGCCTTCTAACCCGACAGGCAAAACCAAAAGGAAGGGCTATGTTAGCAGTCTAAGTATGTATTTATACGTATGTTCCACCGTAGCCACAGAATACATAATAGTACAGCTACAGAAGCTTGACTCCGCAAAAACATTTAAATAAATAGCGACTCTTGTAACCACACAATAAACTGCAATTCAGGTCGCACAGCGCTAATTACCTACTGCCAAAGTCACCTAGTAGTGTCCTCTCTTTCTATCGCGTAACTCTTATCTTGTCTGACTCACTGAAATGACTCGATAAGTCGAGCCCGCCGGGTACTTGTAGCTTCGTACCTAAAGAGCGGAGTGCGCCACTTCTGCCGAAGCGCCTAAACTATTCATCCGATTTTGAGAGATGTCAATCGATTCATTGATAAATAAAGCGGCCAAGTGCGTGTCGTAAAAACAACTTAGTAACTTTGATCGATATATAATAATAGTGTATTAAAAAAAACTATTTACTAGATCTCGTTCAAACCAATTTTCAGTGGAAGTTTACATGGTAATGTACACCATATTTTTTTTTTAGTTTTATCATTCTCTGATTTTAGAAGTTACGGGGGGGGGGGGGGGGGTGGGGGGGGGGGGGGACACACATTTTACCACTTTGGAAGTGTCTCTCGCGCAAACTATTCAGTTTAGAAAAAAATTATATTAGAAACCTCAATATCATTTTTAAAGACCTATCCATAGATACCCCACACGTATGGGTATGATGAAAAAAAGTTTTTTGAGTTTCAGTTCTAAGTATGGGAAACCCCAAAAATTTATTGTTTTTTTTCTATTTTTGTGTGAATATCTTATTGCGGTTCACAGAATACATCTACTTACCAAGTTTCAACAGCAAAGCTCTTATAGTTTCGGAAAAAAGTGGCTGTGACATACACGGACAGACAGACAGACAGACAGACAGACATGACGAATCTATAAGGGTTCCGTAATTTTTGGTTACGGAACCCTAAAAAGGGGATTACACCTGCATATTGAACAGAAGCATCCACCTGAGCTCTCAAAATAAATACTGCGGTCACCAATCCGCCTGCCGTAGTGATTATGGCTAACTATGGGTACGACTGACTGGTGATGATGATGATGATGATGATGATGATGATGATGATGATGATGATGATGATGATGATTATTACTTATTTGAATTGAAAATGTCTTATGTTGTAGGATTTACGTAGACGTGGTGGTCAACCATATGACAGGGGAAAATAAAGAAAATGTGGGCACCGGTGGAAGTACCGTCGATTTCAAAAAAGGACAGTATTATGGAGTACCTTATCTGCAAGAACACTTCCACCCTCAGTGTGAAATACACAAATTTGATGATCCTATAGAGGTTTGTACCTTTTCTTTTTATATGAGTTAAGTCCAAGTTCACGAACAAATAAATCTGTGGTTACCGTAACGTATAGTATTCTTTTATCTGTGCCGTAACCAATCGTCAAAGTGACAGATAACGTATGAAAAACTCTGTCAACCAGTAATTAATTATGTAAAAATAAAAAATAAACCCTCAACGCAATGAAACGGCTGAACCGATTTTGATCAAACATAGCTAAGACCAGTCCAGACAAATTCACATTTCAAACAAACAGAATAAAAAAGCGGCCAAGTGCTAGTCGGACTCGCCCACGAAGGGTTCCGTAGCAGCAAGTAACATAATATAAAAGTTCTTGGATGTATTACGATTTATAACGTATTAAAAAAAAACTACTTACTAGATCTCGTTCAAACCAATTTTGGTTGGAAGTTTACATGGTAATGTACATCATATATTTTTTTTAGTTTTATCATTCTCTTATTTTAGAAGTTATGGGGGGGACACACTTTTTACCACTTTGGAAGTGTCTCTCGCGCAAACTATTCAGTTTAGAAAAAAATGATATTAGAAACCTCAATATCATTTTTGAAGACCTATCCATAGTATGGGTTTGATGTTTTTTTTTTCAAGTTTCAGTTTTAAGTATGGGGAACCCCAAAAATAAAAAACTACTTACTAGATCTCGTTCAAACCAATTTTCAGTGGAAGTTTACATGGTAATGTACATCATATACTTTTTTAGTTTTATCATTTTCTTATTTTAGAAGTTACGGGACACACACACACACACACATACACACACACACACATTTTACCACTTTGGAAGAGTCTCTCGCGCAAACTATTCAGTTTAGAAAAAAATATATATTAGAAACCTCAATATCATTTTTGAAGACCTATCCATAGATACCCCACACGTATGGGTATGATGAAAAAAAGTTTTTTGAGTTTCAGTTCTAAGTATGGGGAACCCCAAAAATTTATTGTTGTTTTTCTATTTTTATGTAAAAATCTTATTGCGGTTCACAGAATACATCTACTTACCAAGTTTCAACAGCGTAGCTCATATAGTTTCGGAAAAAAGTGGCTGTGACATACAAGGACAGACAGACATACAGACAGACAGACAGACAGACAGACAGACAGACAGACAGACAGACAGACAGAAAGACAGACAGACAGACAGACATGACGAATCCATAAGGGTTCCGTAATTTTTGTTACGGAACCCTAAAAACTAAATCGGTTCATCAGTTCGGGAGCTACGATGCGGCAGACACACACACACACACACACACAGACACGTCAAACTTATAACACCCCTTCGTTTTTGTGTCGGGGGTTAAAAAGAGTTGTTTAAGCTAAACAGCCGTTTAAACGTCCGTTAATGTGTTGGTGAAAATGCGTCTAAGAGTGAGTAAGTGATAAGACAAGCTGATGACCTCTGCATAAAATAATGCATTATCTCATTGTTCACGATTGACGTATGCTATCGAAATGCCACGTGGTCTTTTGTATTGAATTACGACTGTGCATTTTGTCGATTTCTGTGGCGCGGCGGGCGAGGGTTCGCCTGCGACGCAGGAGGATGCGGGTTTGATTCCCGCCTCCCGCATTCCCTGGATTATCAATAGGTATATTACGAAATACCCTGTATAAATGATGCAGCTAATACGTCAATTTTATTTCCTAAACACAGGCCCGGGTCTGCGAGCTTGTTGGTCTGAAAGATTTGAACCAAACCAAGGAATACGTACGGGACAAGATTGGCGAATATTTCAACAATTTGGTAAAACTCGGCGTAGCTGGCTTCAGGTATCCACATTTAATGATGTTTTTTTGTGCGCGTGTGTGCTTTTTTGTTACCTATTAATAACTTCAACTTATTTTTTCGAAAACTATAACTATAAGAAAGCTTGCTTTAAAATATAAGTTATAGGACATTGCCAGTCTTTGCAAGGAATTTGGTCCAAATTCTGCCCAGAAATGAAATCAACTGCAACTGACTCCTTGCATTATGTTATATCCATTGACCCAAATCTTTTAAAAACTCTAGGTAGGCTTAAAACCATTTAGCACGTCAAACAGTCCGTTATAATGAATTAAATGTAGGTACTGTGGAATTACAAATATCATCCATATAATTCATAAAAATTATAATGCATTTTTTTAGTAAACCCTGGAGTAGATCTTTTAAATCTTTGGGGTGTTGATGTAATGATACAAGGTATTAATTGCAGGTACTGTCATTTCTGGGCAGCATTTGGACCGAACCCTGGCAATGTCCTTTGACAAGGTTTTTTGAATTTTCAGGGTATAAACTCCCTGTGTTAGCATTTTAAAAAACCTCAATGGAATGGAAAGTTTGAAAAAATATATATTAATGGATATTTTCTTTAAATGTAGAGTTTCAGACCAGAATATGTACTGCCTTTGTTGGTTAAGGCTAGGTTTCGGTTTCATGTTCAAATGCAGCAAACAAAATGCCCGGTCTCTGTAGCCTACAAACAGTAGTTAGTGAACAGCGAAAGGGCGGATTCGTGGCCGCCAGTGTTGATTTTACACACTTTGAAATCAAGATTTATTGGCTAGTAGTGTGGCTAAGTTTAATAACTGGCGGGTGGCATCCATGCCTTACAAGAACAATAGTAGTAGTAGCAGTAGAGCTTTTTTGTGAAAGAGTTCGTCCGGGGAAGTACTACCACCATACCTATTTCTGCCGCAAAGCAGTAGTGCTCGCATTGCTGTGTTCCGGTTTGAAGGGTTATTTCATTTTTTTTTCATTTCATTTATTTCCACCATAGGATCACAAAGGAACACTTAGTTACGTCAAAATACAAGTATTGTAGGTACATATTCATCTAGACATTCATTAATATAAATCTATCAAATTACAGACAACACAAAAAACAAATAAAATAAGCAATCAAAATTTTGTCATTGTCAGACACTATCTATCGTTGTGGTAATAAATAACATATAAACTAAAGGTACTCTGTGGTCATAACATAGATAAAAAACTATCTGAATTATCAGTGGTCTGTTAATAGTATTGCCATGTCATAGACTAAACAATACTCCTATTAAAGTATAAAATAAAATTGCGGCTGTAAAATGGCCTTGTCAAAAATGTAAATAATTGGATGGGAGAAAAAAAAAAAAAAAAAAAAAAAAAATTGATTGATATTGATTAATAGCTGTCGATAAGCCATGTCAGAGGCTCTCGGGCGGCTTGACAAACTCTGACACCAGAGGCCAGCACTACCTCATACGAAACGAAACGGTTTGAAGGGTAGGTGCCGGTGAAATTACATGCACATGAGACTTTTCATCTTTATGTCTCAGGGTGTTGGGCGCAGTGCAATGCCACATAGGGCGCGTCCTAGGTGGACGTGACCTATGAGGGAATGCACTGTTCATAGGCAGAGGTTACCGCTTAACATCAGGTAGGCCATCTGCTTGTTCCGTCATGCAAATAGCATTAAAAAAAAACTCGTAAGCATGTCGTAAGTATCTTAAGCGGCCTCTGTACCCAATTGAACTGTAATATCTCTTAGGTCACGTCCACGTCCTAGGCCGTACCTGGCATTGCACTGCGCCAGCATGGCATTGGTTACTGTGCTGTGGTGAGTCCGGTCTAAGAATATACCCCTCCGTCTCCTCCCGTGGATGTCGTAAAAGCTGGATTACAACAGGAGATGGGCAGCAGCATCCATTTGAGTACTCATCACCAATACTGTGATCACCGTTCCGCCTGCCAAGCGTGGTTATTATGGAAATTGCATTTTATGGAGGAGGCCTCGTCAGTGGACGTATAAAGGCTGATTATGACACAGAATACACTATAGTACAGGCAGAAGGATCGAAGGTTAACTCCGCAAAGTCATTTAAATAACTCATTTAAGGCCTAGTGTAGTAAATAAGTTATATTTAGTTTATCTTTAATGCTATATACTCTATCCTTGAATAATTTTTTTGTGTACTACCTCTAAATTGTTTTCCACATTACACAAAGGTTAGCTGGAAGAGAATGCTATCTAACATTGAGTTCGGGTTGGGTTTAGCACCTAGACACTTGATTTTGAGGAAGGTGTGAGTGCAGGGGGTTTTTTGAGGGGCCCCAGGAACACTCCATACAGTTTTTTTTCTTAGGAAACGCGAATTGAATTAGTTACAGTCACGTAAAGCCGTAATTTTTGTAGATAGTGATCTCGTATCTGTCAAAAAATCACCAAATATGATAAAATAAGTGACAGAACCGACACGGAGCACCCCGACTCCACGTGGTCTTGTGCGTCACGCCCGTAGAGTGTATATAAAAACGCGGAGCCAGTAGCTCGCATGGGAGGTCCTGAGCGGAGGAAGCCCGTGAGGCCAAGCGTAGCGAAGGTCGAATGGGTGAAGCGACACCAGGGGCAACCTCGCGAGAGTACTGGCGAGAGCCCATACCGACACTTCTAACTGTAAATATCTTTTGAACTATTCATTTCCTGAGGGCGGAAATGGTTGTAGGGGACAACACCCCAACCCCCTTCCCATCCCCCTTCACCCCCTCCCAAAATCAGGTGTCTTTGTGCTAAACTTTAACTATAAGTTCGCCTATGTACAATACTTTTTAAGTTGTGCAATAAAGAATTGTCTATCCATTTATTAAGTGCAATTCAGGTCGCACAGCGCTAATCACCTATGCTAAAGTCATCTAGAAGTTACCTCTCTTTGTATCGCGTAACTCTTATCTTGTCTGACTCACTAATGACTCGACAAGTCGATCCCGCCGGGTACTTGTAGCTTCATACCTAAAGTGCGTATGCGTTCACGCCTGCTTATGATACTGTCTCCTTATCATAAAAGATTTACCTAAACATTTTTGTTTTTCAGAGTCGATGCAGCAAAACACATGTTTCCTTCCGACCTCAAAGTAATTTACGATGGAGTGAATAATTTGAGTACCAGCTATGGATTTAAGCCCAATTCCAGACCGTATATCTTCCAAGAGGTCCACAGCGGCAGCGGAGCGATCAAACACTCTGACTACACGCCCCTTGGTGACGTCACGGAGTTCAGGGTAACTATTGCTTAGCTGTGGTAACTGAGTTTAGGGTAAGGCTTTGTGACTAATTGGAATCAACTTCAGATCCCCTAATCTTAGGAATCCCTTTGGATTTAAGTTTTCTTTACACTTTTTGAGCGTTGCTTTAGTTAGACCTATGACTTAGTAGGTATATCTTTAACGCTTTAGAAACCCTAAGCCCAATTCTCGTAATAAAAAAATAGTATGAATAAAGTTCGGACCATGTTCCGAACAAAACACAAAAATGAACACAACACGGAAATGAGATTATATCGAAGTGTCATTGAAACACTTCAAAGTTTTTAGAGAATTTTGGTTAGAATTTTAGCATAATAATCTAACAACATAATCTCTCTTCGCTCTTTCCAACGATATACCTATATAACGCGATCCTCCTGTAATCTATGGTCGCCATGAATCGAAAGTAGAATATTTTTTTATTATTAGGAGCAGAGTATTCATTTAAAGTCAATTAACAATTCCGTCTCGATTCTCATTGTGGTTTTAAAGTAATTACGATAGTTGACATTGAGAGAAAAGAAAGGTGTGTGTCAACTCCGACGCGTGACTGGAGTTTGCTCCAGTCCAGTTCTCAGTATAAGATTCACGAGTATAAGGTTCATATGAAAATCGATTCCTCCTAAAATAAAGTTCTAATTAGTTTTATCTTTCTACTATTATTATCATCTTTTGAAATACCGTAAACAAATTTAGAATCCTCGTAGGTACTTGTACTATTATTTATCCTGTGCTGTAGGTTAAATTTTACCTTTTATTCTTAATCTTAATTAAGGGATTATTAGTTATCATACGGAAACTGAGGAATATAGGTAATCAAAGTGTTTAAGAAACTACGCTTGATAAAATGTTAAAATCTTCGCCTTCCTCAACAATTTCACTTTAAAATCGAGTAAATTTACTGCGGTAACTTAGAATGCAAAGTGAAGCGAGCCGTAAGCTTGTAATGCTCACAAGGAAAGTCCACGATCCAGGAGCGTACTCAGGATTTGACTTTCATTGGGCATAAACAAGGTAGTGCCAGCCAGAATGTTGGTGAATTAGCTCTAGTAATCTTATATCCAAGTTTTTTGACGCTCCAACATCGCGGCTGTCGCTGAAGCTCACCAACACAAACGGGTTGATAAACGGTGGCTTATCCTAACCAATACTTTTTTAAGATGTTGCACTATAGTCATCGTAACCGATGGTAACATCTAACCGCCTGTTGTTGACTGGAGACTGTTACATCATATTATAAAGAAGTATTTGAAATGGATAAACACAAAAACTAAATAAACGATTTTAAAAATTATTTCAACTATAGGAAGCTACATTAATCGAAGCCGGGGCGAGTCGCTAGTATACTACAACATAAACGAACACCCAACAGTCACGTCATTTTAGTCTCAGTAGTTTCTGGCACAATACCACACTGGGTTTCGCTCCAGCATATGGCACTGAAAGAACGACATTATAAAGTATTTTATGGCAAATATTGGTAAACAAGTGTTTCCTCTTTTACCTTTGTCCAGTATTATCATTTTGTTTAGTTTTCAATCGTGCAATAGTGGTATTGACTGTGGGAAGAAGATACGGACACAGAGGAAATTGTCCTCAACGGTCTACGTCCAGTAGGTGTGTCCTACGTAAAATATATTTGTTGAAACTTTTAATTAGCATTCAGCTTTTTTACATGTTTTAGCATGTTATTTTATATATAAATACCATAATTTGTGCATAGCTGTAAGTCTTCCTAAAATCGTAAAAATAAAATAAAATAAATAAACCTGCTACGTTCGTGCCCAGTTTACATCCCCGAGGACACCCCTGCCTTCCCCAATGAGTCGACAACTCTGTTTACTGTTGAATCACGTACAAATTAATTTCCCTAACTCTAAAGACGTGACGAAGCATTGTTCGGCTTAGCGCAGATTTTCGAAGCGTCTTCATTATGTTTCGGGAAGGGATCTTCTGCTTAGTTTTACTGTATTTTCATGGTACTGTTATTAATTTAATAGGCCAATTTGTTAGCGTTTAAAGGAGTAGGTATATAGTATAGTTTTTAGTAGTAGCAGAGCTTTTTTGTGAAGAGTTCGCCCAGGGATGTACCTACTACAACCATATTTCTGCCGCAAAGCAGTAGTGCTTGGATTCCTGTGTTCCAGTTTGATTGAATGCCGGTGAAATTACAGGCATAGGAGACTTTTCATATTTATGTGTCAGGGTAGCGGGCGCAGTGCAGTGCTGCATAGGGCGCGTCCTAGGTGGACGTGACTTATGACGTGACTTATGTGACTCATTGTTAAAGGCAGAGGTTACCGCTTAACATCAGGTGGGCCATCGGCTTGTACCGTAATACATGCAGTTTAAAAAAACAGACAATTCCTCTTACTTATTTACTCCTTTGCGATAAAAAAAATACAGTAAAAACAGTAAAGATGTTTTTGAGCAAGAGGAGTGAAAAAGCTGTTTTACCCACAGGTTGGATCTGAACTGAAAAGGTCGTTCAGTGGCAACAATCCTCTGAAATGGCTGGTCTCTTGGGGCGAGCGGTGGAATCTATCTCCCTGTGATAAAGTACTGGTGTTTATTGATAACCACGACACGCAGCGGACTGACGATGTCTTGACTTACAAGGAATCGAGAGCTTATAAGGTATCGTCCGGGTTTTATTAGCTATTAATTTCGTACTTATATAAAAAAATAGGCATTAGGTGCAGAAGGCCTTTCTTAGACACCTTTATAAACATGTTGCAGGATAATTACCCTTTCATGTATCCAACTAACTTCCTGGTTGGGATTTGTGCTATGATTCTGCTTAGCTTGGGGCTAGATAATGTTGTGTGAATTATCCAGCATTATTTATTTATTATTTATTAATTACATTACAACTAAAAGCGTGCGAACAGATCTTCGGCTTCTGTAAAATTTTCCGCAACATGATTGATCACCCAGATCTGCATAGCGGGATTTTTCGCAAGTGTAGGTACACTATGGTGCAACTTGCAACCCACAGTGAAAAGAGGCCCATATGAGGCTCTGACTACCCTTTCGTAAAAAGGCGTGTGTCTGTGTATGTAGGTATGTATACACTCCAATAAGTCTGACTCCGCAGAATACTAACCGAAGACCCATCTGTAGTTTTTTAACATTATTTTTATTATTTTGTAGGCTGCTATAGCATTCATGCTGGCGCACCCGTACGGATCTCCCCGAGTGATGAGTAGCTTCTTCTTCAGTACCACATCGCAAGGACCCCCTCATGATGCTAATCAAAATATCCTGTCCCCGTCAATTAATCAGGTATTTTATATTTCTTTATTTTTATAAGCTCAGCCCGTCAGCGGCTCAGCAGAATTTTTTTCGTAGTTTAGTTTAGTTTGTAACCGTAGGTACCTTAGTTAATTATGTATTTATGTATCTTCCTTATTGTTGACTAGTTTGTTCTATTATGCTCTCTACACGTGAAAACCTGTAATTGGCTTCTAGTTTTTAACTCTGTTTTTTATGTATTCATAGTTTTTTTTTTTTTTTTAGCGGTACTGAAAAACTTAAATTATGCTTGTAATATATAAAAAATGGCCAATAACAGGCTTCCACATTTATTGTTAAATGAAATCATCACCCATCCAACGGATGTGTGATGATCCAGATCCAGGGGACAGGAGACCGAGTAATTGATATGAATTTCAGCTTGATACCTCAACGCGTTCCTGAGAAAACGGGTCTTGACAAACAGACAGACGGACAACAAAGTGATCCTTTAATGGTTCCGTTTTACCTTTTGAGGTACGGAACCCTAAAAAAGATTGAAATGTATGCATTCGTTACTTCCTAGGATGGCACATGCGGCAACGGCTGGGTGTGCGAACATCGCTGGCGCCAGATCTATCAGATGGTGCGCTTCAGGAACCTGGCGAGCGACACTCCCGTACAGAACTGGTGGGACAATGGAAATAACCAGATTGCTTTCAGTCGGGGGAGAAAAGCGTTCATAGCTTTTAATATTGAGGGCAAGGATTTAAACGGAAGATTACAGGTGAGGTTTTTCACACCAGTGGCGTAACTATACCATCTGGGGCAAGTGGCAAATTCGAAAATTTAAAATAATTTATTTGTGGGCCCGTGTCTAATTCGAATATTTAAAAAAATGTAGTTGTCTCACTTTGGGTTTTAAGCAGAACTTATAAAAATATACTTATAAAATAAAATAAAATACTCAGGTACAAAAAAATATTTTTGAGCAGAACTTATAAAAATATACTTATAAAATAAAATAAAATACTCAGGTAAAAAAAATATTTTTGAGCTCGCGGCCTCTTGGGCCGGGACCCTCTTGGGTCGGGGGCCCGTAGCATTTTGCCAGCCCTGCCACCGTATTGTTACGCCACTGGTTCACACCCCTACATCTAAACAACTAAACGATTCAGTTCTACCTTTATAATGCGAACTGCTAAGGAGTGGAATACCCTACCGTCGTCTGTCTTTCCTGATAACTATAATCTGGGTATCTTCAAGGCTAGAGTGAATAGGTGCCTTCTAGACCTTTGTGCTCCATCTTCGGCCACATCGTCACTTACCAACAGGTGAGATCGTGGTCAAATTGAGGTCTATCATAGTTAAAAAAAAAAATAAGTCGCATTGATTTATTTATTTAACATACAAACTGGTCTAAATATATTTTGGTTAATAGTATCTTAAAACCTATGTTAGGTTTGTCTAAACATTAATCCCCGGAGGGCGGTTCTCGGATTGTAAACATTGATGTAGCATAGAGATATTGTGTCGAAACAAGATGGTAAATGTCGAGATTTTATTCAAAATTCGCCATCTTGTTGCCCCAAACCTTAGAGCCAGGGTGGACCCGGACTGTGCGGTTTCAGAGGAACTTCCTCCCGCGAACACTCAGGTTGTGGAATGATGGTGAGGTTTTCCCAAGTAACTACAGCATGTGGTTCTTCAAAAGGGGTGGTTGGAAATTTTTAAAGTGTCGGCAACGTGCGTGTTTTGCCTCTGGTTTTGCAGGCGTCCATAGGCTACGGTGACCGCTTACCAATACGTGGGCCGTAAGCAAGTTTGCTACCTTAGTGGTGTAAAAAAAAAACTAAAATCGCTGTCTTTATCCCACACTAGGATGTGTCTCGTGGGTATCAATCAGGAACTAGGAGTACCATGGCACCAGAACACCCGGATCCGGAACAAATATTTGCAGATATATAAGCATTTGTCACGCAGCGTGAATCGAATCGAAAACGGCAGGAATTAGTATGCCACAACGAACAGTCTTGAGCTCCCTCCATCCACCGACTTCCTACGTTAGTTACAGCTAGGATCATCGGTCCAGAATGATATTTGACGAAGAGTCTTGAACTCCCTCCATCCACAGACTTCCTACGTCAGTTACAGTATCATCGGTCCAAAGTGATATTTGACATCACTTTTAATGCACACACGTGTTTTTTTAATTTTATGATACCTATAGGCAAACTAGCTTACGGCCCACCTGATGTAAAGTGGTCACCGTCGCTTATAAACACCGGCAACACCGGGGGTAGGTATTGTCGATGCGCTGCCTACCCTGAAGGAATTTATGAACATTTTTCTTGAACCAACACATGTCGCAACCAAGCGGAAAAACCTCAGATGGAAGCTCATTCCATAGTTTGTAGGTGTCTTTGTGTTTTGGTTTTAGGGACATAGGGTTTCCTTGTTATTATTTTTCTTCACCGTTTGAGAGCAGTTATTGCGCACATTAACTTGCTATAGATGCACGACTGGGATTCGAACCCACGCCCTCATACTATTAGAATTCTAGGTCAATACTTAATAGCCACTACACCACCGGTGTTCTTACTCATTATTAATTTTCACCAACCAATTACAGGCCACTTAACATTTTTATACTAACTACTTTTTTACTATTTTTTTTTTTTTTAACTTATTTTTTTTTTACATTTAGAAGACCCATGTCATATTTGTCAGTTTTTCATATAAACCTGTTAGCTTTGATATAGGTTAGGTGGCCCTTAAAATAAGAATTAGTTGGATGATTATGTGTGTATGGTGTGTCCGACCTAAGAATAGACCGTTCCGTCTCCTCCCGTGGATTTAGTAAAAGCCAACTAGGGGATTACCTGGACTTGTTGATAAGATTCGATTGGTATTATATTTGTCCTGGCTGCTAGCTTATTATGGAATGTGTTATTCCTGGAAGAAACGTTAGCCGAGTCAGTCGTGGGAAGCAATGGCGGCGATGAGCTCACCACTTGTCACGTCTATATTCCACGATGGTGCAACCCACTGAAATGAGGCCCATTGAGGCTCTGCCTATCCCTTCGGGGAAAAAGGCCTGTGTGTATGTATGTATGTATGTTAATTCGTCAGGTGCAGAGGGCATTAGTACGCTATATCACTGGTAACCCTAGTTTGGGTACCAATAAGTACCTATTTAATTCAACGTGTAAAAGATAACTATTTTTAACCCCCGACGTAAAAACGAAGAGGTGTTATAAGTTTGACGTGTCTGTGTGTTTGTGTGTGTGTGTGTGTGTGTGTGTGTGTGTGTCTGTCTGTCGCCTCGTAGCTTCCGAACGGATGAACCGATTTCGTTTTTTTTTGTTTGAAAGGTGAGTTTGTCGGGAGTGTTCTTAGCTATGTTTGATCAAAATCGGTTCAGAGGTTTTTTAATTTTTACAAAATTAATTACTTGTTGTAATTGTATTTATGTATCTGTATTGTCTGTTGTATTATAAATTTCATTTAATTAATTCCACAGACGGGTCTACCTAAGGGTGTGTACTGTGACGTCATCACCGGTACAAGACGCGGTCAGTCCTGCTCTGGTACTAATGTGACGGTACAAAACGACGGTACAGCTAATATACGCCTGCGCGGGAACGCTGAGGATATGGTCTTGGCTATACATGTCGGAACTCAGGTGACAATTTTACAAAATATAACATAGCACCCAATCCTTCATCTACCGCCATCCTGCCACCTATCTTATAATAATAAATCAATAAATAAATAAATAATGCTGAACAGTTCACACAACATTAACTAGCCAAGCTAAGCAGCAGCTTGTGTTATGGGTACTAGATAATTGATATATATATATATATATATACAGTGGTGGCCATATAATTAAGAACGCTGATATAAAGGGAAGATTTTTTCCAACTAAGATGCGAAACTAATTGTATGCATTTGTTTTTATTTCTCTCGGTATCGTAAAACATTTCCATATTACCACTGTATTCATTGATACACATGATTGGCTAAAAATCAATAGGCAAACTTTTTACACTACTTTTAAACAAAGTATTCCTTATTACTGGCTGGTCACGTAATTAAGAACGCTAAGTAGTTTATACCTTTATTCAAATTTAAATAGAGAACACTCAGTCGATTTGTTACTGTTTGTATAATTTTGGCGCCATTACGTGCTGTAAAAGATTAAAGGTGATTGCTTCTTTAGAAAAAACAATGGGAAAAAATAAAAGTTGTGATAAGTCTACAAGGGAAGTAATAATAAAACTTCGCCGGAAGAATTGGTCTTATAAAAATATAGCCGACCATCTGCAATGTTCAAAAACGATGGTTTTCCACGCTTTAAAGCATTTTGCTACGTATCAAACTACTTCGAATGTTCCACGTGTACCTAAACAGAGAAAAACAACTCCTCGAGATGACCGAAACATCGTTCGTATGGCAAAACAAAATCCTTTTAAAGGGTCCAATGAGCTTAGAAAAGAATATTTTGGTGAAAACAACCCTTCAGCAATCTCAGCACGCACTATTCGAAGACGTTTGGTAGAAGAAAAATTGCACGGTAGGATAGCAAGAAAGGTACCCATGTTAAAACTTTGCCACAGGCAAGCCCGGCTTGCATTTGCGAGAAAGTATGAAAACTGGACTGTGCAACAGTGGAAAAATTTACTTTTTTCTGACGAGACGAAAATAAACAGTGTATGTTCTGATGGAAAACGATATGTACGACGTCCCCCGAATACGGTATTCGACCCAAAGTACACGAAAGTTACATTAAAGCACGGTGGTGGAAATGTGAAAATTTGGGGTTGCTTTTCTGGACATGGTGTAGGACCTGTAAAGTTGATAGAAGGTAACATGGATCAGTTCCAATACAAAAATATACTGGAAGAAACAATGTTACCATACGCTGAAGACGTTCTACCGGTCATTTGGACATTCCAGCATGACAATGATCCAAAGCACACTGCACGCACCGTAAAGGAATTTCTTACAGCGCAATTAGTTTCTGTCTTAGACTGGCCTGCTAACAGTCCAGATCTAAGCCCAATAGAGAATCTGTGGTTTGAAGTAAAGAAAAAGGTTTCAAATACAAAGTGTGGAAATTTAAGAGAGCTGTATGACGTTTTTTTAGAAGAATGGAACTCTATTTCTCTTGCGAAATGTCAAAAATTAATAGAGTCAATGTCTCGCCGGTGTAAAGCTGTAATTAAAAGCCGTGGATATGCTATTAACTATTAATTTTAGTTAAATATTGATTAAATTTCTTTTTATGTTTCCTGTGCTACATAATATTGTGATTTTTTAAATCTAAGTGTCATACAAAACAATTCCCGAGCAGTTAAATAAATCGTTCTTAATTATTTGTCCAGTTTCAGTACTATTTGAATGTGTTACTTTGTTAAAATCAATAAAATGTGCAAAAAATAGTTAGCGATTTCATACTTTATTCTTAAGTCAGTTTGCTCTATTAATGTGACTATTATATAACATAACTAGTTGCTTCTCAGAAGGTACACATCTCTGTGTATGATACGATTTAAATAAAAAACTTCTAGAACTTCAAATCGTTCTTAATTATATGACCACAACTGTATAACAAAGTCGTGTTAGTAACACCACTTATAACTCTAGAACGGGTGAACCGATTTGGCTGAAAATTGGTGGGGAGGTAGCTTAGAACCAGGAGATTGACATAGGGGGAAGGAATAGGAGCGGGGGGGGGGGTGTTCCCGGGGGCTACCCGGGCGAAGCCGGGGCGAGTCGCTAGTACTTAATACAATACGTTACAGAAAGAATAATACAACTAATACAAGGTATGTACATAATACACAGAAACAGTTGTGCTAACTGAAGACCTCTGCTAGCGATCTAAAAGTAGCTCAACTGATTATACATTAGGTACATAGATAGATATTTTTTATTATACATAGAAAATACCCAGAACACCCTGAACAAATATCTGCAGATCGCACAAATATTTGTTCCGAGGCGGGGATCGAACCCGTATTGTCTTTGGTCCATGGAAAGGGGCATTCCTTTCTTCTCCAACGATTATCGGTACTTCGAGCTATATGCCTGCCCCCTTTCCCCCCAAACATACACACATACAAACATACTTATATAAGAGTCCTTCCTTGCCACTTCAACTTGCTGATTCTGAGATCCATGTCTGTGATCTTGGTTCTTTTACGGATCTCTTTAGTTCGGATTCTATCACGTAATGAAACTCCGAGTACAGCCATAGTCCGAGTCTCTCCATAGCGGGCCGTGCAATATTGAGCGTCTCTATTCGTCCAATAGTAAGCGGCCACGTGTCAGTGCCGTAGGTCATCACTGGCAACACGTACTGTCAGAGTCATAGGTTTTTTTATACAACTTGGTATGACGGATCAGACAGCACTTGACGCACATTGCACTGCGCCACCCTGAGCACAGAATAAATAATGCCCTGAGACGTAAAGATGAAAAGTCTCATGTGCCTGTAATTTCACCGGCACCCTTACCCTTCAAACCAAAACACAGCAATGCGAGCACTACTGCTTTGCAGCAGAAATAGGTATGGTGGTAGAACTACTCCGGACGAACTCTTTCACAAAAAAGCTCTCCTACTACTAAATTGATATGGATTGATTGGATGTGCCTTATCATTCAGTGAATCAGCTTTTGTCAACGATTTTGTCTCATAAATTTGTTTATTGTTTCAGTCATCTCTACAGAATCGTTCTTGGGGACCCAGTCACGCTTGAGCGTATCCTTCCACAGTGGTCGCTAAAGACAAGACATAGATAAGTTTGTTTCGAGTGAGCTAGAGTCTGTACGGAAAGAGAATAGGCGTGGGAGAGTCTTAGCAGTGCTACTGATTTTGTTGTTCGTCACACTCTAGTCGTTATAGCTTGTCTTGTAGGGTTTGATAATTTTAAGGCTGGATTTAGTGCTCAACTTTTCAGCCTTCAGCACTGATCGTACGCGCGTAGCTCGGTCAGCGTCGCACTAAACGCGCGTATTATCGCTATAGCGCGTCAGTCGACCGACAAGCTGGACCGACGGTTTTCGTCAGAGTGACGTGTACGCGTAGCAATTCATCAGCGCTGCACTGTACAGCTCGTTCACCGTAAGATGGCACCTGCCTTGGTGACACGCCAACCAAGGCAGGTGCCATCTTACGGTGAACGATTTGTAGTCGATCGTATGTTGCAATTGATACGGCTAGGCTCGACTGACGTCAGCGCTCACCGTCGACCACTAACAGCTAATAAAATGAATCTTTGATGACTGTGGGTTTACCACGTCTATTATCTTTCCGAACTGATTGTATCTGGCTATTTTGACCGTAAGGGGTAGAAATATTTATTTTCAATTAAATTAAAATATATTTTGCTACCTATGTAAAAAAGTCGGCCTTTATTGATTTTTATTAAAATGTAATCACTTTTTGTCTGTTTTTTATTTCATCACCAATCCTAACTAATTGCTTTCACTTGTAGCGCGAAATTCAAATTTGTTCGTTTTTTTGCTCATCACAGCTCATCAACACTTCTTCAGATAGCAAAAACTAATTTGCCGGTAATTATATGACTTAATACATAAGTTTTAATGTATAGTATCACATAAATATCATTCGTTTAGCTTCTTTCGTTTTTACAGTGTTTTTTTGCTTCAGGCACATCCATAGCTAAATTAATGATATTTATGTGATACTATAAATTAAAACTTGTGTGTTAGGTTATATAATTACCGACAAATTAGCTTTCGCTATCTGAAGAAGTGTTGATGAGCTGTGATGAGCAAAAAACACGAAAAAAAAGAATTTTGCGCCAAAAGCGAAAGCAACCACATTAAGCAGTGGAATCTTATAGCCTGATTGATGATAGTGAAAAAAATATTGAAGTATGCTATTACCCTTTTTTGTGTCTCAATTTCAATGCTGTTTTCTCATAATTGTACTATTATATATTCTGTGGTATAGTCGTATATTGTGTATGTCATTCATAAGCTATATATTTTAATGGTTTGCAAAGCAATACATATTATATCTTCCTATTCTGTAGCATTCTACCATGGTCTATATTATAGTCACCTTAGGAAACAGCAGCTTACGTCATCATCAATCCGTCTCTGTGCTACTGAGAGTGTAATCGAACTCCCGACCCCTTAGGTCCTTACTCGTATTACCTGTCCGATCCGAAAAAAACGACGAGATCTATAAGAGTTGAGAACAAAAATAACAAATATTTGATTTCCCATCTCGTCCATTTCGGACGAGATTCGATCGAGTTGGGAACTACTCAAAATTACGTTATATCTAACTTGATTGTTTCATTTGCTTTTGCCAATTAAAATATTTTTTAACATATTATTACCTACGGTTTTTAATTGTTGCCATAAAGTGGCAACTGGAAGACGTCATCTGATGTTAGTATCGGAGTAGCAAACCTTATATATAACCTTATAACCTTATGCCTGTACATCCTGGCAACACTCGCCAAGTTAGTTGTCTCGTGTAAAGCTCTTACAAAAATTTAAAATAACTTTTAAATTACGTACCATATTGTAAGGAAAAGTAGTGACAAACCGTGCCAATTAACCAACAAATTGTTTGCGGATATAAACCCACCGGTGAGCTATATTTTTCAAATACGTTTACACAAAAATAAGTGAACAAAATCGTTAACATTGTTCAAAATAGTACACACACAAGCAAACCCGGATTTTCGCCATAGAATACACATTACAATGTGTGTGCAGGGCACCGACCTGGCGTACTGTGTTGACATAACTACAGAATTAAATGAAGGTTGACTTGCGATTTCATAGTGTCAGCTGGTAAGAGTATAAACAACTATTATTACATGTACTAAATACCGTGGAGGAATAAAATTTACTTTACACGTACAGTAGTCAAATAGTGTTTCCAACTTATGAAAATCATCCCTGACTGGTAGTTTTCTATTTTGCATCAAAGCGAATATGAAAACAAGAAAGAAGAGTATTAAAGAACTCGAACAATGTTTGAAAGAAGCCACGGCAGAGATAATAATACTAAAAGATATGAATCGGAAGTTGATAGAGGAGAGGGATGAAAGTGAAATTGAAATACAAAATGTTATCAGTAAAAATTCACGCTTGAAAACTAAACTAGTTAGTTTAGATATACAAGTTCAAGACGTTTGCTCTGAAAGAGACAATTTAAATGAAATAGTTGACCGTCATAAACAATGTGATACGTTGTTGGATGCGGCTCAATCTAAAATTACCCAACTACAGAAACAATATGATAAACAATTACTGAAAATTGACTACCTAAATAATAAAATTAGTCATAACAAGGAAAACCAGGACACCTTGGATCAATCTGACGGAATTTGCCTGAAAGGCCGGAATAAAATTAAGAAATATATACGACTAAAACAAATTATTAAAAAAACGACGAGATACATAAATAAATATAAAAATTATAAAATTTGTACTACTCTTAGAGAAGAAAAGGTGAAACTAAAAGAGGAATTAAAATATTGCACATATAAACTAGAGGAGTACGAAAAAGAATATGAGTATAGTTCGGATACAGTAAGAAGACTAGAAAACAATTTGAAAAATCTTAGCTATAAATATAGCCTTTCTCAAAAGGAAATAAAGGAACACATTGCAGTGACTAACGAATTACTGGGGTTAGGCCCCGGCAAAGAAAATCTTGATGAACACTTAGCCGCTAGCAAAACGGCTGGAAATCAAAAGGAAGATTCACCTTGTGGTGAAAAAAAAAACCATAAAGTAACTAATAACAACATGCAAGGCGTAGAACAAACTATTGAGGAGAATGTCAGGGAACCAAAATCAACTTCTACCCGACAAAGTAATCAAGAAGTAAACAACACACAAGTCTTCTGTGATAGCATAGGAAAAGGTTTAGGCGAGATCTTTAGCAACCATGTTGTTAGCTCAAAGTTTAATAATAATTGTATGCCTAATGTTCACTACAAGCAACTCATCAAAAAAGTAATAACATCCGATTACCAATTAGGAACAAATATAGTAATAATTATGGGAAGTAGCTATGATGTGACTAAGTTGGACTTAGTAAATAGTTTTAACTCACTAATCGAATTGCACAAGTCAGGAAATATAAACAAAATTGTAATTAGTACGTTTCCATATACTTCAAATAAGAAACACAATGAAAAATTGTATTTACTTAATATGGTTTTATATAACCTGATCTCAACTAATTACAGCAATGCTTTCTTATATTTTGATCTAAATACATTTGTATTTAATTTTAGGTTAAATTCAAACAAACAATATCTGTCAAAAAATTGTAAAATTGATATGGTAAATATATTGAGCGATACGATTCGTATGAGCGGAAATGAAATGAACAGTTCATTTGGCGTCAAGTTATTGACACCTAATGATGACATTCAATCTTTAAACTAAGAATACTGACAACAGGGGGACCATTGCGAAATGGTGTCCCTTGCATTTTAGATAATAAGACTCAAAGAATATATCGTAACAGTACACCAAAACGTAATTATACCGTTATCAAATTATTACATCAAAATATTAATCGACTACTTGGTAAATTATTAGAAATCGAATTATTTTTGGAAAAAAACTATCATGATATACTGTGTTTTACCGAAACATTTCTAAAGAATGAAAAAATGTCTTTCTCTCTTAAGAACTATATTAAAGCTAGTGTATACAACAGAAAGTGTGCTGGTGGAGGTGGTTGCATAATTTTTATTAATCCAAATATCAAGAGTAAAGAACGTAAAGACGTTGTTAAACTTTCGGTAGAACGCCATTGTGAACTTTCGTGTGCAGAGACAGACAACCACATAATCTTATGTGTGTATAGCCCTCCGTCAGCGTCCTTTGATACTTTCTTGGATGTCCTCGAAGAAGCACTAAGACGTGTTTGTAGTGGCAATAAGGCTATCATAATGTGTGGCGATTTCAATGTTGACATCTTGTTGGATACCTCTCGTTCTATTCAATTTATATTGTTATGTAAGACATTCAATTTAAAATATATTTTTAACGATCCCACTAGGGTGACAAAGACCACTCAAACGTGCCTTGACAACATATTTGTAGATTTTGACTATAAGAGCAAGGAAATGATAGACTGCCTTCGTTCTGACCATAGAGGTCAGAGTGTTTCGGTTTATGGTAATAATGGAAAAGTAGAAAATATAATTGCCTGCAGACCTGTCACAGGTATTCGCATTGAGTTATTTAAAACTGCTATTGAAGAATGTTTGTCAAATCTGTGCTCAGATGAATTTATTGACCCTGATCAGAGCTACAATCGCTTCTTTAAGAATATATGCTTGAAGCATGAGTCCATTTTTAAACTGTGTAAGGTTAATTTCAACAGCAAGCCAAAATTTGGCGACTGGGCTACCCCTGGAATATTTATTAGTAGGAATACATTGTTCTCACTATACGAGGAGAAGTCATATAATAGTGAAGATGCTTTTGTCAAATACGTAAAGGAATATTCTTTGGTTTTTAAAAAAGTATGCGATATTGCGAAGTCAATATTTATTCGAAACAAAATTACCAACTCTGGGAATACTATTAAAACTATCTGGAATATTATAAATTCAGAGACAGGCAAAGGCAAAATTACTATAAAACCAAAGATCCTAAAAGTAAATGATAAAGCCATCTCTAATCCCTCAGATGTGGCAAATGAATTTGAATTATTTTTCAAAAATGCATCTTTAGAGTTGACATGTTCCTTAAACGCATCGCCGGATGCTGCATTAGCCCTTCTTAAACAGAATACGAATGCTAGGCCTCCTGTATTCACTTTTCGCCATACTTCGGCAAACACGATTGTTAAAACGTTCAATACCTTGAAGATAAAAAAAACTGAGGACTTATGGGGATTTTCTCTAAGTGTAATTAAACATGTCATAAAACAATTAGCTCCCTATTTGGCTGCCTTATTTAACATATGTGTCGACAGTGGCATTTTTCCTGAGCAAATGAAGCATAGTAAAGTGGTGCCATTATTTAAATCGGGAAGCAAAGGAAACCCATCTAATTATAGACCCGTGTCAGTATTGCCATGCTTGAGTAAAATTTTTGAGAAGATTCTTCTGAATCAACTACTTTCTCACTTTAATCTTCATAACATCTTACATGTACACCAATATGGCTTCACTAAAGGCAGATCGACGATAGATGCAGGCTCTAGATTGATGACCTTTATAATAGAGGCTTGGGAGGAAGCTCAGAATGTCGTTGGTGTATTTTGTGACCTGTCTAAGGCATTTGACTGCGTGTGCCACAGTACCTTGATTAAAAAACTTGAGCATTACGGTGTAACGGATACATCTTTAGGTTTAATTTCTTCATACCTGGCGAACCGGGAAATGAAAGTAGATATCGACGGAGTTAAATCAAATGGGTCTATAATAAAGTCTGGAGTACCCCAAGGATCCATATTAGGTCCATTTTTGTTCTTAGTTTATGTTAATGATTTACCTGTTATGATCAAAAAACAGTCAGGAACAGAAATAGTCATGTTTGCAGATGATACCTCGGTATTATTCAAAGTACCTCGAAAAGAGACAGACTTTAGTAATATCAACAGTACCTTAGACATGCTAAACAATTGGTTTGCAAGCAATAACCTAGTGCTCAATCCATCGAAGACTAAATATTTAATGTTCTCACCACCGAATGTCATCAATTCATACCCTAATGTTAAAATCAATAGCAAGGAGATTGAATCCATCCAGTCTACTATCTTTCTTGGTATAACGGTTGACACAAAGCTGCAATGGGATCCTCATATAGGCTCCCTAAGTGATAAACTTAGTTCCGCAGTTCACGCGGTCCGACAAATTCGAAAAATGACAAATGTGTCCAATGCAAGACTCGTGTACTACGGATACTTCCACAGCTTAATGTCTTACGGTATACTACTGTGGGGTACCGCAGCTAAAAGGAAAAGTATCTTTATCTTACAGAAAAGGGCAGTCCGTGCAATATACAATTTAAGTTCGAGGACATCACTTAGGAATGTATTTGGGGAAGTTAAAATAATAACAATGCCCTCTCTCTATATTTACGAGTGTATCATGTTTACGCGGAAAAATATTAAAAATTTCGAAAAGAAATGCGACGTTCACAAATCCAACACTAGAAATAAAGATCAATTAGTTATTCCCAAATTCAGACTACAAAAATGTAATAAATGTTTTCTTAGAAATAGTATCCGCTTTTACAATAAAATTCCAAAATTAATATTATCGCTTAGCGATAGAAAGTTTAAGAATTGTATTAAGACAGGTTTGACTAAAGGTGCTTATTACACATATGATGACTACTTGAATGATCGAGATGCTTGGTCAATGTCGGTCTCTGAACTTGAGAAACACAATCCTGCATAAATTTATGGTTAAAAAAAGTTCAGTTGATTATCTATTTTTATATAAAGGCCCTTACCAGCCGCAAAATATAACTGAATTATCGGTAGAAATTATATTTTTGACACGGCATCCCTAAAGATAGCCTCAAATTGTTTACTCAAGTTTTTTATTTTTCTTTGTTATTGTTTTGGTTTGTATTGTAGGAAATTTTATTGTTTTTTGTGTTTTGTGTTGTAAATCGTATTATTATTTACAATCATTTCTTTGACAAGGCCCATGTACAGCCGCTACTCAACAATTTATGTACCTATTGACTAATCCAAGTGTACCGAATGTGTTCCAAAGGAAATAAATGAATTGAATTGAATTGAATATTCTTGGGTCATGCATTCTACTATCCTAATTAGCTAGGTACCTAACCAAGTTTTGTCTTCTATAGCAGAGACTACTGATCTATGGAAGTGACTAACTCAATCGCTTCCTTTTTATTAACATATTAGTTATCTATATAGTGTGATAAGAGAGCTTTGTGAAATTAAAGAAGACGTAGTGACTAGGATTGAGAAAGGTATGCTTAGATGGTTTGAGCATTTAGGGAGAATGGACGATACTAGATTGACGAAACGGCTGCATCAGACGAGCGCGAATGGGACAGTGGGAAGGGGAAGACCTCGGCGAACGTATTCAGACCAGATCGGAGATGTTCTGGAAAAAGACCAGGTCAAGAGAACCTACCCTTAACCGACGAGCATGTATGAAGAATGTGATAAGAGTGAATGAAGTAAAAGAGGTATGTTAGGATCGTAGCAAGTGGAAATCCGTGGTCTCTGCATACCCCTCCGGGTGTGAGTTGATGTTTTTTTAACTACGCTTGACGGAACAAGCAGATGGCTCACCTGATGTTAAACGGTATCTCTGCCTTTAACAACGCATTATGATGTATGTACCTATGTAAGTATGTAATTATCTACCTACCTAGGTATCTACTAGGAGTACTAAGATCCTGCCAACATTACCAGACAACAAAAATACACCTAAAGACGTTACCTAATTAGTATTATCAATCACCTTTATTACTAAGTCGATGTTTCTGTTATCAGAGGATTAATTATGCAGATATAATTATCACTTCAAAATGTTCCTTATCTGAACGCTTATAAGGACTATCGCGGTTGGTGGTAATCAAAATAACTACAGTGCGTTGTTTGAGGGTGGTCTGAAGTAAATAATTTATCAGGTAAGCAAAGTTTGTTTTATTGAATGTTCTTTCTGGAACGTCCTTTCGAGTTCGTATGGTACCCGTGGGAAATAGCGCCCACAGTGTAATGCCTCATTAAACTGCGGGCGGGACATTAGCTAATGTAAAAAAGTTCAAACTTGGAGGAATGCCATTGAAGGCTAACATTAATAAAGTCTGTTCAAAAAAAGAAGCGTCGTGGCCGAATTGTGAACTAACGCTTTATTTAGCTTATTTAACTATTTCTTTAGCCAAGGATTGAAACTGTCAACATTTTCAATTTTATACGAAATAAATAGTTAGGTACAGTTCTAAAATGATCAAAATGGAACAGACGCGCTATTGTATTGCCCGCTAAACAAAAAATGAAAATAAGCACAGCTGCGCCCTCTAATTCCACGACGCTATTATTTAACATTTATGACGTTATTTGAACAGACTCTATCACCGCAAATGTTGTTACTGCTGCAAACTTACATATACGGAGGCCTGCAATGCTCTGAAGTTGTATACAATCATACCTATTGTAACATAGATTTGTATCAATTTATAAGGCTAATCGTTTATTTTTCTATTTATTTTATGTATGTATTGCATGTGCAGTTTTATTTACCTGCATGTAAAATTAATGTTAAATTTAACTAGGTAAGTACCTAATTAATTTTAAAAAACAAACAACAACTAGGTTACAATGGTCGTTAATTCAATTCAATAATACTATAAAATATTACTTTGAAGACGGTTGTTTATTTTATTTGTAGGTACATTAATGTAAGATTAACTTTGAAGCTTGGGTGTTTAGCTTATTTTATTTGTAGCTACAAAAGTATTTTACGTGTACCTGCAAGCAGACGGCCCACCTGATGTTAAGCGGTTAACCGCTGCATATAACCATAAGTGCCTGTTTTCCATAAAATAAAACATTAATAAAATAAAAATATTTTACTTTACTTCGAGTAAATTTTTTTTTTTTTTTTTTTAACATTGATAGACCTTTGTTTGACCACGATCTCACCTGTTGGTAAGTGACGATGTGGCTGAAGATGAAGCAAAAAGGTCTAGAAGGCACCTATTCACTCTTGACTTGAAGAGACCCAGATTATAGTTTTCAGGAAAGACAGACGACGGTAGTGTATTCCACTCCTTAGCAGTTCACATTATAAAGATAGAACTGAAACGTTTTGTGCGAATAGAAGGTATACCAATGAAGTAAGGATGGTACTGAGCCGTACCTACGCCTGCTCGTCCTATGATGAAAAGGAGATGGTGGGATCAGATCGTGCAGTTCCTGGGAGCATTCACCGAAATGTAACCTATAGAAGATCGCAAGGCATGCAACCTTACGGCGGTGCTCGAGACTCTGGATCTTAGTCTCCGCCATATGTTGCTCACCTATAAGCCTGAAAGCTCTACGTTCGATCGAGTCCAAGGCAGCAAGCTGGTGTTTGGCCGAGCCATCCCAAACATGGCAGCAGTACTCCATACCAGCCCGGACTTGTGCTTTATATAAACTGAGAAGCTGTCCTGGTGTGAAGTAACGCTTTACCTTATTCAGGATGCCTAGCTTCATGGCAGCTGTTTTTGCCTTAGACTCGATGTACGAGCCAAAGTTGAGAGTAGGCGTGAGCGAAACACCTAAGAGCTCGAGGTGATCTCCTATAGCAACAGGTACATCTCGGAATACAGGAACTTGAATTCATTTATTATGAATATTTTACAGTTTATTTGAAAATAAATTAAAACAAGATATTTTTATAAAAATAATTTAGCTTAGGTAGCTTCCTACTAGATTTTGTTATAACAACCACAACGTACAGGGCTGATCAAATGAGACGGTAAAAGTGCTCTAGCTATTGTAATCAAATTTTTCTTGCAATCATCATTAACATCAACATTACTTAAGTACCTACTTATTTCATAAAATCGACACCTTATTCCAAAACGTTTGTCGTAGGATGTTTCGGCTCATCCTTCTCCTCACTGCCGTGGTGGGAGCAGCGGTTGCCTACAAGAACCCTTACTATGCATCGGGCAGGTCGGCCATGGTGCATCTCTTCGAATGGAAGTGGGATGACATCGCAGCCGAATGCGAGAGGTTCCTTGGCCCAAGAGGATTTGGTGGTATTCAGGTAACTATGCGATATAGTCGAGTTGCTGTTTTGGCTTCTAAGAACCTTTACTATGCGTCTGGAAGGTCCAAAGTGGTGAAATAATTACATTGGAAATAGGTAGATATCGTGGCGGTATGCGAGGGGTTTCTTAGCCTGAGAGTATTTGTACTATGCGTCTGGCTGGAAGCCTGGAAGGTCCAATGTGGTGTAACTTTTTAAATGAAAGTGTTAAGATATCGCAGCTGAATGCGAGAGGTTCCGTGGTGCAAGAGCATTTGGTGGAATTCAGGTAACTATGCAATATAGTCGAGTTGCTGTTTTGGCTTCTAAGAACCCTTACTAAGCGTCTGGAGGGTCCAATGTGGTGAAATAGTTTTGAATGGAAGTGGAAAGATTTCATGGCTGAATGCGAGAGGTTCCTTGGCCCTATAGGATTTGGTGGTATTCAGGTAACTATGCGATATAGTCGAGTTGCTGTTTTGGCTTCTAAACACCCTTAGTCCCTTACTAAGCGTCTGGAAGTTCACTGGTGGAGAAATATTTTAAATGGAAGTGGAAAGATATCATGGCGGTATGCGATGGGTTTCTTAGCCTGAGAGTATTTGTACTATGCGTCTGGCTGGAAGGTCCAATGTGGTGTAACTTTTTAAATGAAAGTGGTTAGATATCGCAGCTGAACGCGAGAGGTTCCTTGGCCCAAGAGGATTTGGTGGTATTCAGGTAACTATGCGATATAGTCGACTTGCTGCTTTGGCAACTACGAACCCTTACTAAGCGTCTGAAAGGTCCAAATTGGTGAAATATTTTAAATGGAAGTGGAAAGATATCATGGCTGAATGCGAGAGGTTTCTTGGCCCTAAAGGATTTTGCTGGTATTCAGGTAAATATATGCAATATAGTCGAGATGCTGTTACAACTTAATCTAGCCATGCTTGGGCTGATTGGAATTGTCATGAGATGCTCTCTGGCTATAAATAATAGCTTTCAATTTGCGTTATTTAAGTCGTGTGTGGCCTTGATTGACACAAGACAGATTTCATGCTTCATTGAATATTAAGTGAGTTTCAGCTATATATTTGTGAAAACTTTTAATTGGCCTTCGGTACCTTATAACACAGTTTTTTTATGTATCTAGCTGTTAGTTTTCCTAACAGAATAAAATAAAATAAATATTATCTCGTAGACGATAACAGGAACCTGATGTTTAATCTAATATTAAAGAATACGATCTGTTCAATTGTAGCGGTATTCATAAATTAATTAATGCCCGTAAACTACTCGTAACCTTAGACAACCTAGGTACCGACCTTACTCTACTGAATACTGCTTCATATTCCAAACCAATTATCAGGTTTTGGTAAAATAATCGGGCTTCGAAAACAGGATTGAGCTGCCCTTATGTTCAAACTAAAATTTGTAAGGCTATACACCTAAATGCAGGTTCAAATTCGTAACAAGCGCGACCAGCTTTTCCGGTTGGGGAATTCGGGCGTTAATTGGACAAAGCTTTATTCTCTTAATTAGGAAAGTTTCTGACTGGTATCTAACAAATATAGCATTTATTTATTTTCTACAGACTTCTGAGAGGAAATTGTAATGCTTTGACGAATATTATTGGGAATAGATAGGTATGCCTTGCACCTTGTTATTTTGAAGAGATAACAGTAGGTTTAACGACTCAACCGGTTGTTTGAATACCAGAAACGTGCAAAATCGCGTTTAAAAATGCTTCACTAGTTTCATCAATTTTCACCCGTAAAGGAAGCTGAGGTAGTTTTTACTGCCACTAAAAATGAGGTTATGGGTACCATGTCTCCTCCAATTGTGAGTCGATGTTAATTATTACTGTTTTTTTCTTTTGCATGCCTCTTCCGCGGCTTGTAAATATACTTTTCACTAGAAACGGGGTAACCATGATTTTTGAGTTGTGCCGAAATATATGGAATAATCAAAACTCAAAATCATGGTAAATAAAATAATAAAATATATACATAAATAATGCTGGACAGTTCACACACACAACATTATCTAGCCCCAAGCTAAGCAGAGCTTGTGTTATGAGTATTAGATAACTAATATACTCAATACAATATATTACATAGATAGATATTTTTTATTATACATAGAAAATACCCAGAACACCCTGAACAAATATCTGCAGATCGTACAAATATTTGTTCCGAGGCGGGAATCGAACCCGCAACCTCCTGCGTCGCAGGACTCGCTGCTCGCTGAACCGAGGTCATTAATTATCCCATTTCTAGTGAAAAGTATGATAACCATACCATGAGTATGAATAACCATGATAGTTTGAAAAGGCTTGTATTTTTTTTATATTTAACTTTCCCTTTTATTTCCACAGATCTCACCACCCAACGAGAACCTAGTAATCTGGGCCCATAACCGCCCATGGTGGGAGCGCTACCAGCCAATTTCCTACCGCCTGGTGACTCGCTCTGGCAATGAGCAGCAGTTTACTGACATGGTCCGCAGATGCAACAACGTTGGTGTTAGGTAAGTTGAATAGATTATTCTGCAAAAACCTAGTGATCTGGGCCCATAACCTATAATTGGTATATTTTTACAGATAATTGATCAGCAAACTCTACAATCCATGGGTGTGTGCCTCTATTACTTAGGTCTATTAAACTAGCTTTTTGCGTCTGAATCTGGTTCTAAAGCCTTTCTCCTACACTTGACTTCACACTTATTCGCAGTTTCATACCATTTGGCGCTCCACTCAGCACAGTGCAATTATCTTGGATTGAAAGAGTTAAAAGTTCTTGTAAGATAAATTCAGCATTCGTAATTTCTGTGAAACTTCTTTAGAAGAAGTTGTACCTGATTATATAATAGTTATAATGGTGTAGGTACTAAACTAGTAATGTTTATTTAGTTATTAAATTAAATGTGAACAAGTTACTATTGACAACTTGACCGATAAGTAGGTAAGATAAGTAATATAATGTTTTATGCAGATTTAAGGAATGTGTTATTAGTGAAAGAAAGCGTTAGCAGAGTCAGTCGTGGGAAGCAATGGTGGCGATGAGCTCACCACTTATCACGTCTTTTTCCCACGAAGGTGCAACCCACAGTGAAAAGAGACCCATTTGAGGCTCTGCCTACCCTTTCGGGGAAAAAGGCGTGTGTCTATGTGCGAGTATGTATGTAATATTTGCGATTCATTTAAACATTTATGACGTAGCGGGAATCGAACCAGCAACCTCTCACATCTCAGACAGAAATTACCCGCCGCGCCACAGAGGTCGTCATAATAATTATAGGTTCCTCCCGAAGTACATAATTAATCGGGAACAATCAAAACTCAAAAATCATGGTAAATATCCTGTTGCTAGTGAAATTTATGTACATAATTAATGTACGCTTGTAAGTCTCTAAAAGGTTTCAATGTAGAAAAACGATAGAAAATAGGCGAAAATAATAGACGAAAAATAACACGCATTTTTTGATCAGTAAAAAATGAGCTCTATCCATTTCCGGGTGTTTAGAAAAGGGTGAAATACACGTGAAATCTATCAGGGTTCCTTATATTTTCACAAACATTCGTAAATAAATCGTAAATATGGTTCAGGCACGTGCTCAGCGGCGTGGAAGGTTGCTCGTATTAATAATGCTTGTGTGAGTTGCAAATGTTTTATTTCTTTACACCAATGGAACCTAGTTACTCGTTCAATTGTAAAAATGCAGCGGGAAAATGTCTGTATGTGTTTCGCTGACATGATTGTAATGAGCTTGTATTTTGTGGTAGTTAGTTCGAATATACGGTTGAATACTAGGCTAAAGGTTTAATACTAAGGTAACACTGCCAGTTCCTGGATTCTCATTAATTCTAAGGGCTTTTGTTCGTCAAAGAGATGAGCACGTCCACGTCTGAATTCACTGAACCAATACGAGATTGAAGTCTCTGTCAACTTTTTTGTTGACCGAAAATAATAAATAAAAATGGTGCGAATATTTTCCCGAGTTAAATCCATTGTAATTTTCAATACGATGCCACAATGCAAAACAAATGACAATCACACAAACTAAAATGTAATCTACTCCCAGAAAGGTCCGTTTTCAAAAACCGTAGGTAAATGCGATATTCGACGGCTCATCCAAAGTGATTCATTTTCGATGAATGGCAGATAATTAATTTTTGTGTTTACACGTGAAATGTAAAGTGAAGGTGAGGTCGCAATATAGTCAGGCCATATAGCTCGCAGAACCGACAGTCGTTGGGGAATAGTTTCTCTATTCTCGACGACAATCCATGCAATGTATGAAGCCCCCCCCCCCCCCCATATGTAACGTGAATCAAACAAACGCGGTGTAGTACATTTTTCTCACGATGTCGCAACAACAAGGCGTGCATGTTGGAGTACCTTTCAATAGTTTTAATGAGTGTCACTGTTTACACGCTTCACTTATCATTCATTTCCGATGAATGTGACCAATTAAATACAAATGCCGATGAAACGGCTGTGAACGCTGTGAAGTTCAGCCCCCCCACCCAACAGGCGTGTACAAAAAGCTTTTACAATATTTTAATGTGATGAATTATATGTTACTTTTCGTAGTATGATTCGGTAGATGTTAATGTCTTGGCCTGACAGTTTATTGAATGTGTCCCGTGATCGTCTTAATAATCTGTAGAGAATTAAAGTAGCATCCTGCCTGCGTTTATTTACCTAATTACAGAAAGGAAATGCTGATCGTAATTCAGAAATCACTTACCCCGTTTCTGCAATTCGCTCTGGAGGGGCCTCATGTGTCGTCTTCAGGATCCTGTAATGTTTATGTAAAAATGATGACTTTGTCTCACATCCTAGGTTCCTAAACTAGCGTCGTGATTCAGTCAAACATAGGTAATGTGTCGGTATATTAATGGTCGTCATCGAATGTCAGATAAGTCCTTATGCAATTAGTGCCACCACCTTATAACTGTGTAGGTTCGTTTGATTGATTGCATTGTTCTAAGCTTTCGTTCATAAGCCCGTTCGTGCATAGTGTAGTGCAGGTATATGTCTGTTTCTAGTGTCGCTTTGGAATCTGAGAATTATGGGCCGCTCAAGGGTATCATTCGCCCCCTATGGTATCCCTCGTTGTGGGAAATACGAAGAGATCCCTTACTCCAGCGGTGTGCAACGTTGCTTGTTTGTACTACGTGACAGCGCGGGTTGCATGGATGCTTGCCATCAGCCCTAACGATGCGCGGGGGGTGAATCCTATCATATGCTGACCACCCAGACTCCTCAGCGGTGTAGCCCTAATCATATGAGGCTAAGTTTCAAAATATAGATACCGTATTTACTTGTACGTCGACTTTAGTGTTCTGTTCTCCAACGTGTCACAAGTACCAATCAGAGGTACCGTAGGTGGCTTTAGATTAGGTTTTAATTAAGTGGTTGTGATCGCATTTAGATCCAGCGATGGTCAGTTATAATGACCTCGTAAGTGTTGTAATCCGATTCCAAGCCGGCGCAAGCGATTTCTCTGTGCTGGTGACTCGTTTCACTATAATGATAGTGTAATGTATGTGTCTGTAGAAACGCGTGCATTATTCAATTCAGAAAGATTTCCCGCCATTTAAGTTGGCTTTTCCGGTAGCTCACTCTCGAGAGCTTCAGTTGAATATAGTACATACTATAGAATAATTCGCTTAGGGTTGTCGTTGTTTAGCTTCTTGCGTCCAAAAATACCACACCCCAACATCACTTCGCGAGAATACGTATATACTGATATGTCATGTAATTTCCCACCTTGTCACTACACGTGAATACGGGGACGAGAGTGTGTTTGTGTGTGTGTGTTTGCGCTAAGCAGTTTACTCTCATGCGACACAGTCATGTTTGATAAAAGCTGTATTATAGTTCCCTCACATGAGACTAATTAAAAAGGCCATATTTATAATATGGACTGTAAGTCGTTCTGTCAATAAATATATAATAGTCAGATCCTAGGTAAACAGTTTATGATCAACAAAATTACACAATAAAGATTAAATATAAAACGTGCGACAGTGTAAAATGTTTATCCAACGTAGACCACGGCTTCATGGTGCAGACTCTAGCAGTGCTGGTTCTTCCTAAAGACATTTATTAAAGGTGTAAATACTTCTACATATTCATGTTGAAGTCTAGATTTATCAGGTTCATGGTTCCGCCATCCCTAGACTTAATTAGCATAAAAACATAGGTTTAGGACTCCGTCATCTCTATAAATAGGTACTTAGATTTGCGACTCAGCCATCTCTATACATAGGTACTTAGATTTGCAAATACACCTAGGTACTTAGCTTTTTCAGGGTCTCTGCAGGAGTCAGCAGCCAGCTTTTGTCTCACTCACTAAACGATTGTACTTAACACAATGACTGAAATGAGCTTTAGCGGTGTTCAAAAATCACTACGCCAATCTCGCAATATATTCACAAAAGTTAATTACAAGAGAACCGATAATGTAGCCGCCACGAAAGCTCGCGTTATACTAAATGTCCATTCCTTTGTCGACTCGCATCTCTAAAATATCAAAACAACTTGCACGCAAGGATCCCATAGCAAAAAATATTAGTAACAAAAAATATTTAAAACCATTCGTTGCAAGCCGTGTTAGGTGCTCAAAATGTCACACTGAAACAGACATTATAGTGAGATAAACTGTGGGACTCATTGTCTAAGCACTGGTCATAAAAAATTTGACCCAGCGTGCATTCAACGCTGCGTATCTTAGTTTTTTGCTGTTCGTCAAGCCGTACCCACTTGTTAGGCACTAAAACCCTTCGACCATAAAAGCATAAAATAAATACGTCATTCCATGTCTTAACCGACACACGAAGCGAAAGGGATGGGTAATGCGTTTAGAATTATATTGTGTCTCAATTGTATCGATTCAGTAACGGGGTAGGGTATTGATCCGTTACAACGCGTGGTCCGACAGATAGCGGATGGCTTAGTGACTAACATCGCAAAAGGCACATGAAAGATGAAATTCCTAACTAGACACTTCATTTTCGATGCTTCATCGATGAAACATCGAAAATGAAAGCAAATATGAACCGTCTGATATCTGCTTAATTCTATATCAAATATTTTTATTACAAATGGCCAGTTCTAGATACTTATAGTATGACCCACTTCTACTACCTATACAGAGAAAATAAATGATTAAGACTTGGCATGAATATGAATCGCGTGTGTATCTACTTGTAACAGAGTTCAGTGTGGTGTATAGTGCCCCTGAAAACCACTTCGGAACAGAGCCTCGAGTCTGCAAATTTGACAAGCAAACTACACGGGCGTGTTGTGTACACTACACGGATTTAAGTATGGATAATTCGAATAGCGCCCCTAGCGGGCACCTCGAGAACCTCAAATTACATACTAAAATCCGTGTAGTGTACACCTCACGCCCGTGTAAGTTGCTCGTTACATTTGCAGACAAGCCCCTCTGAACTGTCGTTTATAGAGTACTTTCTTCACCAGGATCTACGTAGATGCCATTATCAACCACATGACAGGAACTTGGGGCGAGAACGTCGGCACCGGCGGAAGCACAGCCGATTTCGGCAACTGGGGATACCCCTCGGTACCTTACGGCAGGAATGACTTCAACTGGCCCCAGTGCGTCATCGGCGGCAATGATTACGGCTGCTGCCCTGATAGAGTAAGTGTTCTACTTATCATGCCACATCATCATCATCATCACCAGCAAGTTATAACTCTTGCTCGTAGACAACTTCTTTTCAAAAAGATGGGTGTTATAAGTTTGGCCGCATTGTGTGTGTGTGTGTCTGTGTCTGCCTGCGTGTGTCTGTCTGTGGCACCGTACCTCTTAAACGTATGAACCGATTTGTATGCGGTTTTTTTATTCAAAAGCAGGTCTTCTAGCGATGGTTCTTAAACAATCGTAAAAGCAATATTTTATGAAAATCGGTTCAGCTGTTTCTTCCTTGTTGGACATTTATTTTAGTTTTTGTTTGGCTTTTGTTTTCTTTATAGTAAGTATTCTTTTTAGTAGTATTAATGAATTTATTAAGAATTAATTTAACCAATGAATGTAATAGAGACGTACCTATTTTAAAACATTTGCATGCTTGTGAAGCAAGAACATGTGCTCCTCACTACAACATAAGGCCTTCCATGTATCCTACCATGTTCTAGCAAATAAACTGATTTCATTTCATTTCATTTCATTTCATTTCATTTCATTTCATTTTCTGCTAAGTTTTGAATTATTGGATGTCCGGAATTTACCCACCTGCCGAAGTACTTAGGACCCTCTGCAGAGTTACCCCACCTGCCGGAATCGGACCGTCCGCTGAAACCCGTACACTTCATAGATACTAGTTTTACAATTCTGGCCCACGGTCACAGAATAAATATTAGTACCACGGTATATTAATTAATCTGTGCGCAAATATATGGGGAGTAACATCATAAAATCGGACGTTACTAAAAAGTGAAGTCGTTATGTTTTCGTCCGTCAGATATATCAGGTAAGTCGACGTTCAGAGTAAACTCCAGTTGCGCGTCGGAGCTGTCATACACACAATTTGTATGGTTCCGCATGTAACAAGACAAGGAATCCTTTTAGTTTCGCCATGTCCGTCCGTCTGTCTGTCCGCAGCTTAGCTCAGAGACTCTTAGTACTAGAAAGCTGTAATTTCGCATGGCTACATAGATAATCACGCCCACAAAGTGGTAACAAAAAGTATATTTTGTTAGGGCGCTTAAAAGTGGTGATGTTTTTTCTCGTCTATCCCATGGTGTCTATGGAAAGGTCGTCCAAAAATATTGTTGGTGGGTGAAAACCATACTTCAGGCTCTGTTGAAATGCTAATTTTTGTTAGAGTTTAGTGCCAGCTTAACAGTTTTTTGTAAATGTAAAAAAATTACGAAATTGAATAACGAAGTTAAAAGCAAACCTATCACAGCTAAGTAGGCTTTTCAAAATAACGAGTAATAGTCGAACAACTCATAAAATGTACTTGAAGAATTAAAAAGTAAAATTATTCAGATGAAGTTGTTAATTGCATAAAACAGGAAATCCCTTCAAAGTCCGCATAATGTGACGGGCAACTACGGAACTCTACAACGCCCGTGGCCCGATATGCACTTGGCTGCTTTTATTTTGTTTCCACTTTGTTTTAATAAACGCTTACTCAACTTATCAGTGGAAACTTGTAATTGGCCTTCAGCATACATGTTAATATTTAAATAAGTTATTTTTTTGTGTACTTAGCTGTAATTTTTCTTAGAATTCAAAAATAAAATTATCATCATTGACGGCTGCTCAAATAATGACAATTCTTTGCTGTGGTAGGCGTGAAGGATGATTTATGCTTGGCCAAGCCGAGTCCGACCCGGGGCCTAGCTGTACCACGTTCAAGGCACTGTCACAGATTACTTAATAGTTACTACGGCACTGTGTAAAATGTTACGAGCATATTAAAAACACATGCGCCCGAGGCTCGTCTTAGTCGTGGGCGGCGCACAGTGTTGCATGAACTACATACTTCATTTTTTTATTTTTTTATACTACTTGAATGACGGAACAAGCAGATGGCCCACCTGATGTTAAACGGTAACCTCTCTCTTCTCACATAGGTCACGTCCACCTAGGACGCAACCTATGTGGCATTGCACTACGCCCGCCAACCGAGACCAAGAAAAGTCTCATGTGCCTGTAATTTCATCGGTTTTCTTACCCTTCAAACCGGAACACAGCAATGCGAGCACTACTGCTTTGCGGCAGAAACATGTATGGTGGTAGTACTTCCCCGGACGAACTCTTTCACAAAGTATATTCTTTCACTAAGTATAAAATTCTTGCCCACAGGTCCGTAACTGCGAACTCTCCGGTCTAAAAGACTTGAACCAGGGTTCAGAGTACGTTCGCCAACAGATCGTCGGTTACATGAACCGCCTTATCGAACTGGGTGTGGCTGGATTCAGGTAACTTCTTTAAAGGTGACATTATATCATCACTATACAGAGACTATGCGACTATGTCCCAAGACTATGCGACGTGAAGGGAAAGTATACTTTAAATATTGTAGATAGGATATTTTGCTGAAAAGAGACGTTATTCAATTTTTTGAATTAGTAGTACATCATTCAGATTTTCTAAAAATACTTGCTTCGACTGGGAATCCAACCAACGTAAATGTGAGAAAAATAATACCCTGTATTTTTACGATGCCAATCGAAAGAATGGAAAAAAAACCGCTTGATTAATATAGTATCTTTAAACAAAGGAATAACTTAACATAAATAATTTTAATTTTAATTTTGTCTTTACGTCTGTTCGATTTCTAGACGAAGCAAGTAGTTTTTAGTTAGTAGTATTACTATCTTTTAAAAATAAAATAAAGCTTCCTTTCAGCTAAATATCCTACCTACAATATTTAAGGTACTTTCCTTTCATGTCGCATAGTCTTGGGACGCCCTGTGTAGCGGCGCCTAGCGGATCCGCATAAGTCTCGATCTCGTGGGAATATCGGGATAAAAGTTAAACTATGTGTTATTCCAGGCAAAATGAAAACAGGTTCAGGTTTCAGGCAGGTGAAATTACGGGCACATGAGACTTTTCATCTTTATGTCTCAGGGTGGCGGGCGCAGTGCAATGCCACATAGGGCGCGTCCTAGGTGGACGTGAGCTATTAGGTAATGCATTGTTAAAGGCAGAGGTTACCGCTTAACATCAGGTGGGCCATCTGATTGTTCCATCATTATACAGTGGCCCAGCTTTAACCATTCCAAAATTTCATCTAAATCCGTCCGGCCGTTTCAGCGTGATGAAGTAATAAAGACTCACAAACTTTCGCATATTTATGATAGTGTGATTATACATTACTTCACAAACAATATAAAATTTTCGTTACATACATTTCTGCCGATGGATCTTAGCCGTAACTGAAGTTGGTTTTTACGGTACAAATAAACAAATAGTTCTTAAAATATAATATTGTGCAGTTAAGGCCGTGGTAATGACCAACGTGAGGTTTTCTCAATGTACATAACTCTTCTTCGAGGAGTGAATATAAAAGCACAAATAAAAATATGTTGCGTATTAAAAATTTAGTTTCAACAATTGTATAAATTCTGTGTATATTATAACTGCATGAAAAAAAAAAAAAGCTGTTTTGAATTTAAATTTATCTAAATAACATCATCGGCTAACATCAACCCGTCCAAGTTGCCTCGACATTAAGCGTAATCTATCAGTATTAAGCGACCCAAAAAGGGTTGACACATCTCCAAAACTATAAAGCCTATAAACATGAAATCTGGCATGAATGTTTGTTTTGGCTTCTATGTGCTCACTAAAAAGGATTTTACGAAATTCAAGCTACACTATTATGTATTCTGTGAGTCAAAACATTTTCATACAACATTTACCTTTACTCTCGCCTCGTTAATATCTCGCGCCGTGAGAAGCCAGCTTAACGCATTTTTTTATTTACTGAGGTGGATGGTCCAAGGCCGTTAACTATCCAAACTTTTAAGAACCAATTTCGGTGACAGAATGTGTAAAACGTCACTATTGTTTTATTTTAAGTAAAACTAATTAATGACACAAAAATGGCAATGTCCCAGTCTGATCAAAAAATAAATCACCATGCATGCTTGGATGGTGATTAATTTTTTGAGTTTTTTGAGACCACCAATCTAGGTCGGATAACGAACTATAAACTACTATTCAGTTTCAAAATCGAAGAAATTGAAGTGTGAATAGTTTTTACTGTGGGGTCTTTCAAAATTAGTCGCCGACAACGGTGCGGTAAATCTATAGTCTTTTATAGTTTCTTTTAATTTTACAATCTTAACTGACTTCCTAATTCGTCGGTTTACCGCATGGCCTCCGTGGCGCAATTGGTTAGCGCGTTCGGCTGTTAACCGAAAGGTTGGTGGTTCGAGTCCACCCGGGGGCGGTTATAATTTTGCTCACCAAGTACAAGTCACCCAAAATTTTTGTGTTTTTGTTCTGTGAAATCTGGCAGCTGATTAAACAAAGCATTTATTTGACAACCAGAATCGACGCAGCCAAACACATGTGGCCTGGGGACCTGAGCGTCATCTACGGCCGTCTGCGCGACCTAAACACCAACCACGGCTTCCCCTCGGGCGCTAGGCCCTACATCTACCAAGAGGTCATCGACCTCGGCGGCGAGGCCATCAGCCGAGACGAATACACCTCTCTGGCCGCCGTCACAGAGTTCAAATTCGGACTTGAGCTGAGCCGCGCCTTCCAAGGTAATATGTACTTCTTTTACCAAAAATATATTTGAAACAGTTGCTATTTTAGGGTTCCGTACTCAAAGGGTAAAACGACACCCTAATTACTAAGACTTCACTGTCCGTCCGTCTGTCACCAGGCTGTATTTTTTTGTTTCGCATGTACCATGTTAGTTAGACTGTTAAAATTTGCACAGATGATGTATTCCTGTTGTCATAGCGGCAACAGAAATACATCATCTGTGCAAATTTTAACAGTCTAACTAACATGGTATAGCAACAACAAATACTAAACAAGTAATTAATTTTGTATAAATTAAAAATACCCTTAACGCAATGAAACTGCAAAACCGATTTTGATCAAACATAGCTAAGAACACTCCCGACAAAATCACGTTTAAAAAAAAAACGAATAAAACTAAAATGGTTCATCCGTTCAGGAGCTTACGAGGCGACAGACAGACACACACACACACGCATAGACACGTCAAACTTATAACACCCCGTCGTTTTTGCGTCGGGGGTTAAAAACAGAATAAAACAAATATTTAATGGGGCTCCCATACAACAAACGTGATTTTCTTGCCGTTTTTATAGATAATGGTACGGAACCCTTCATGTGCGAGTCCAACTCGCACTTGGCCGGTTTTTTTGTGTAACTATTAACTGCCTTAAGATGTTCAAGCCTGTAGATGTTTGTTGCTGGAAAAGGCCTCTACTGAGGCTAGGATGGCCATCAGGCCAACACACCAGGTGTGTACCCTCGACCCTCGGAAGTTAGATTGCCTCCCACTAGAACATCGGTGTTGACTATTCTCAGTACCGTGTTCTCCTCCTGTGGATGTTGTAAAACTATACACCAGTGGATGGGCTACATCATCCCTCTAGGTACTCCACACCAATACTACGAACACCAATCCGTCTGCCAAGCGCGGTGATTGTTGAAAATACTTCTCCATAGAAGTATTATCCTCCGATCACAATCCACAATCGATCCTGATGGATAATACTTCTATGGAGAAGTATTTGCAATAATCACCACGCTTGGCCGACGGATTGGTGTTCGTAGTATTGGTGTGGAGTACCTAGAGGGATGATGTAGCCAATCCACTGGCCACTTTTCCAGGAACTCAAAGTTCTGACCCTTCCATGCTTATATATTAAACAGGTGGCCCTATTTGTAAAACAGCATCCTAGTCTGTTTGCCACTCGTATAGAAACCAGCATCAGAGATCAAAGGAGTATGTATGCTAACAAACTCTATATCCCGAAATGCAAACTTGAACTCTATAAACGTAATGTATATATAATGGCGGTTAAAGTTTTCAATAAGCTACCGAAAGACCTAACGGATAAGCCATTTAATGGATTTAAAACTGCTTTACGTAAGTGGCTTTTGTTTCATTCTTTTTATTCCGTGAATGAGTTTTTATAAAACTAAGTTTGTCACTGCTGACTTTAACATTATTACTATTAATATTAATTTGGAATGTATTTAAATATAACATAATGTTAATCAATTGATCAACGTGTGTACCAACTGAATAGATAATCAATAATTTAAATTTTAATATGAAAAACCTTAAAAATTCGCATACCTAATATAGGTTGAATTGGTGGAACTGGATAAATATGAATAAGCCCCCTTGTAAACCCTTTTTCTGCGAAATAAATAATTTATTCATCCTGGTGTCTAGTTTTACAACATCCACAGGAGGAGACTGCGGTACTGAGAATAGTCAGCACCGATGTTCTAGTGAGACGCAATCCGACTTCCGAGGGTCCAGGGTACACACCCGGTCATGAACCAATGGATGTTTTCACTTGAAAAATTATGTTACGTGCTCTTAAACGGTGAAGGAAAACATCGTGAGGAAACCGGGGTGCCCTAGAACCAAACATTCGAAGACGTGTGACATATGGCGTACTAAATTCTTTCACCACACTGGTTCCTTCACTATTTGGTCAAATTACCCTTTTCAGGGCCACCATCAGGGTTTTTTTTTGTACTACTTAGAATGATTGATCAAGCAGATGGCCCACCTGATGGTGGTACCCTCTGCCTATGAACAGTGCATTACCACATAGGTCACGTCCACCTAGGATGCACTCTATTGCACTGCACCCGCCACCCTGAGACATAAAGATAAAAAGTCTCATGTGCCTGTAATTTCACCGGCACCCATACCTTTCAAACTGGAACGCAGCACTACTGGTTTGCGGCAGAAATAGTTATGGTGGTAGCACATCCCCGGACGAACTCTTTCACAAGAAAGCTCTACTAACATTATTATAGTACATTTCCTCTTACAAAAATAAAAATAAACAATTTCTAGGAGGCAATCAGCTCAGATGGCTTGTGAACTGGGGACCCGCATGGGGCTTACTGGCGGCCCAGGACTCGCTTACCTTCATCGATAACCACGACAACCAAAGAGGCCACGGGGCGGGTGGTAATATACTGACCTACAAGAACTCTAAGCCATATAAGGGTGCTATAGCGTTCATGTTGGCGCATCCGTATGGAGAGCCTCAACTGATGAGCAGTTTCGACTTCACTAATACCGAAGCCGGCCCTCCGATGGACAGCAATGGAAACATCATTTCAGCTTCTATCAACTCTGTAAGTATTGAAGATTCTTCTCTATATTTATAAGGTGTCTCAGAACATTATTATGTATGCTATCCACGAAAATGAAAGTATCACGTAAAGTCACATTTATGTACAATATTGTTGCATGAAAAATATTTAGGAAAATTTCTGTTCCACCCTTAAACAGTTTTTTCTGAAGACTATATGTACCTATCTTATGTAATATTTAGACGTAGATACAATACGGCAAATTTTTAACAAATTTATTTTCTGTTTAAAGCCAGGTTTCCTAATTTTGTTCCGTATTTTATGCTCCTTGTTCTGGGAAAATCTGCACATAAATGTATGCATATAAGGCAAGGACTATCGGTCTGTCTGTACGTGTCCGTTTTTAATACATCCATGCAACGTAGTTTGATCAGGATGCGAGTGCGATATTTGTGGAGTCATTCACTATATTGATATTGATGGGAGAACGGTTTGGACACTTTTGCATGGAATGTTTTTTTGAGTTCTGGCCGACGCGTTTTTGTGCTTTCCCTGATCGTGTAGGGTTATTAGTAAGCGATATTTTAGTATCAGTGTAGTTAATTTAGCGGTTGGTTCAACCCGGGCGGAGCCGATGGCAAAAGCTAGAGTACAATAATCTATCACGTTGTCATGATGGGTTTTACTGATAAAAAGATTACCTATGGCACTGATTGCAAGTGACGCATTTCCATATTTTAGCACGCAATATGTTTAATAATTATCACTTGTTGTTGAAACAGAGTGGGTAAGGATCAAAGGTTTCTTTGGTAGCCTTTTGTAAGTCGTAAAACATTACTTAGTGGCACTTGTATCTACCAGGGTTAGCTCTAAATATATATACTCAAAATACTCATACTCATAATATATATACTCAAAATATACTCTCGATCAACAAGGTCGAGAGTATATTTTTATGCCACTTAAAAATAAACTTTAAAACTATTTAGTTTGAAGTTCATAAGAAAAGTATATATTGCCAGTTTGCAGCGAAACTTTATCGCTAATAGACGTCAAACATGTTCAAACATTTATGAACTTCAAACTAAATAGTTTTAAGGTTTATTTACGGGTGTTAGTAGATTATGCTCTGAGGGAATAAAGCAGTGTCTTTCGTCCCGGGCGGCATATTGAACTCTGAGCGTAACGAGGGACTCTTAGAGTTAGCTCCCTCGCTACAAGACAGGCTTTATTCCAGAGGAGCATACTCTTCTTTTCACACCTTTTGCGAGACAATAAAAAATCACTGAAAATCATAGCAACAAACACCGTATTTTTTTCACATTCTTAGTTACCGCACCTTTTTTTTTGAGTTCTGCTTGTGCTGGCCAGTGCGATGCTTGACCAAACCTCTTTAAAATATCATATGGACATCTTTTTACTCAGAGTTTTCCACGAATTTGACGTTCCAAATTCAAATCACTTTATGCCCTTGGGAGTTTCATACAACTTTATATCCCTTGAGATAATGCTTTACTTTACGTTGAGGTTGCATGATATGTAATTGGACATTGCCGAGCATGTGGTGTGAAAAGTTTATTTACGAGTGTCATAAAAAAATCCTCTCCACTGCGCTTCTCTTGGTCTGCGCTGGCCCTAAATTTGCTTTCACGACATCCACGGAAGGAGTCGGAGTCTGCTCTTGGGTTGGAACCACTACGGTGCTGATGATAATGATGTTGATTGCATTTCTAGGACCAAACTTGCGGCAACGGCTGGATCTGTGAGCACCGCTGGCGTCAGATCTACCAAATGGTCGCCTTCAGGAACGTAGCTCTCGGCACCGGACTGAACGACTGGTGGGACAACGGTAGCAACCAGATCGCCTTCTGCCGCGGTGGACAGGGATTCGTCGCTTTCAACAACGACAACTGGGACTTGAACCAGACTCTGCAGGTTCGTACTCCTGGCATATGAGAGCGGGTCGCATTGTTCACCAATGATCGTCATAGTCGTGTCACTGGATCTTTCTCGGTCACTATGCATTAGGTTTTGATCAGCTTGAAGAATGGCGGAACAGCGGTAGCAACCAGATCGCCTTCTGCCGCGGTGGAAAAGGGTTCGTCGCTTTCAACAACGACAACTGGGTCTCGTAACTTGAACCAGACTGCAGGTTCGTGGTCCTGTTATACAACAGCGACTCGCTCGTCGTGATACTAGTGTTTTCCCGTAACCCTACATTAAGCTATTACTAGCTTGAAGTATGGTGGCCCGGAATGAGTGGTCGGGCTATGATAGCAACCAGTGTGGTAGTGGGCCTTCTGTCGCGGTGGATAAGGACTAGTTTCTTTTAACAACGACAAATGAGACTTGAGTCAGCCTCTGCAGGTTTGTGCTCTTGCCAATCATGAGAACGACTCACTTATCGTGACACTTATTTTTTCTTGGTGACCCTGCATTGGACCAGGTTTCATAGTAATATTAGTTTAGGTACTACTTAGTTTAATATTCAATTGTTTGTTTAAATCCAATATTCAAGTTGTAATTCCAACTTCCCATACAATTGCACTATCGGCTGCCGAAATGGGAAATGGAATTTCAACTTAAATATTGGTTTGATGTTTGGAGTCTGCATGAAATCCTAAACTTTAATCCGTGTTGGGTTATTGTCCAGGATTTCGTGCAGAGTACAGATATCCTGTAATCATCATCATCAGCCTGTAGAAGTCAACTGCTGAACATAGGCGTCCTAGAAAGCCGCGGGGAATGTTCTTGAGCTGCCACCGTTCACCGATTTCCAGCAACTTTAAAAATGTCCTAACAATGCGTCGTCTCGTTTGTGGTGGCCACTCGATGACATAAATCCCCCAACGGTTGCCAGTTCTGTGAACTATATGACCTGCCCATTGACACTTCAACTTACTAGTTATAAGATCCATGTCGGTGAACTTGGTTCTTCTAAAGATCACCTTATTTTGGATCATGGTATTAATACAATTTTTCTAACTCCTTGAATGACGGTACAAGCAAAGGGCTCACCTGATGTTAAGCGGTAACCTCTGCTTTTAACAATGCATTATCTCTTAAGTCACGGCTACCTGGAGCGCACCCTATGTGGCATTGCACTGCGCCCGCCATCCCATGACATTTAGATGAAAAGTCTCATGTGCCTGTAATTTCACCGGCACCCTTACCCTTCAAACTGGAACACAGCAATGCGAGCACTACTGCTTTGCGACAGAAATAGGTATGGTGGTAGTACTTCCCCGGGCGAACTCTTTCACAAAAAAGCTCTACTACACTGAACTCCAAAACTCCAAGCATAGTTTTCTCCGTAGTCTACAGTACCCTATTATCCTTCCACAGACCTGCCTACCAGCCGGTACCTACTGTGACGTCATCTCCGGCTCCAAGAACGGGAATAGCTGCACTGGGAAATCAGTGACTGTTGGCAACGACGGCCGCGCTAATATCAACCTCGGAGCCAATGAGTTCGACATGGTTCTAGCTATACATAGGGGAGATGAAGTGAGTTTGTTTACATAAGTTCGTCATGTCAATGGTTATTTCTTGGTTGATCAGTAACTAGCCCTAGTGGCTATCAAACTAGTAATGTTTTCTTTTTTTTTAACCCCCGACGTAAATACGATGGGGTTTTATAAGTTTGACGTGTCTGTGTGTGTGTGTGTCTGTCTGTCCCATCGTAGCTCCCGAACGGATGAACCGATTTTTTTTTAAAGGTGAATTTGTCGGTATTGTTCTTAGCTATGTTTGATCAAAATCGGTTCAGAATTCATTGCGTTTGGTTTTTTTTTTAATTTTTACAAAATAATTACTTGTTATGTAATGGCTCGACAAACTGGCATTCGGCCCGCCTGATGGTAAGCGGTTACCGTCGCCTATTGACATCTGCAACACCACAGGTATTGCCACTGCATTGCCTGCCCTGAAGGACTCTTTTTTTTTTTTAAAGCGGCTCATTTTGTAGTTAAGCGGAAACACCTCAGGGAGCCCATTCCACAACTTGCACGTATGATTACCAGTTTGCAGTACATTGCGCCGCGTGCTTTAGCTATTTTTCAAGACTAGAAATATTCCAAACATACAGCGCATGAATGTATTGTTTTTTTTACAAGTTTTTATTTAATTTGCTCTGTATGTATGTTTGTCCGGGTGGAATCTTGCAACTGAATTTTAAAGCAGTTATCCTCAATCGATTGAGATGATATTTGGCATATCTGTAAAGTTCCGATGACAATGCAATATGATGGTGACAGCGAGCTGATCTAATGATTGAGACGGAAGGTGGACAACAGAACTCCTCGATGGATAATAGTAGACTGGCCGTGTATAGGCTCATTTTGAACAGCATACGGTTACGATCACTAATTTTATAAAAGCACTACCTCATACGAAACGAAACGAAACGATAAAAGGTTGTATTGAAAAAAAAAAAAACACAAAAAAAACTGGCATATTTCAAATGTCCGTATTACCAACACAGTGGCGCTATTCTCGCATATTGTAACACCTCTTAGAAATGAGTTACCTGTATTCAAGTTAGTAAAATATTCTCATCGTTTTCGTAAGATTGCAGATTATCTAAGAGGCAAAAATCTTTACCCGTACCCTTACCACAATTTTCTGACGTTATCGAATCGCTAGCGAGACGATAGTCAATGTTAAATATTAACCAATCAAGTTATTAAGATTTCTAGTCACCCCGATGTCATTGGCCAATATTTGACTTTGACTATCGTTTCGCTAGCGATTCGATAACTTCAGAAATTTGTGGTAAGGGTACAGGAGGCCAATTCTCGGATTATAGAGATTATCTCTAAATAAGAGATAATGTCGAAGCATGAATGTCTACAAAAAAATGTCACGAAAATGTCACAATAACCATCAAATCGTATTCGATTTGAATGATTTTGGTCGACTTGTCTATTTGTGACATCACGAGAATAGCAAATTAAGATTTTATTCGACATTCGCTATCTTTTTTCGACATATGTCGAATTCGAATTAATCTCTAAAGCTCGAGAATTGCCCTCCAGGTAGTTTTCTCTTTGATATAAATGTGATAGTTTTTAAATTAAATGTATTTTATTTTTTTCAGTCGAGACTTTGAAGACATTCGCCGTTGAAAGATATTGGAGTTACTCTACCAAAAGCGATGAAGACTATGTTAAAAATATCTCATTTTGATGTTTCGTAATATAAATCTAAACTAATGTGCTGTTTAATTTGTTTTTGTTTCATAGTTTCATAGCAAATAGGTCAGAGTAGATGATTTTAAAAATACTTCAATAAATGATGGCGCTCTACAAAGAGCAGCAAAATAATAACTGGCCAAGTGCGGGTCGGACCACGCATAGTGTAGGGTTCTGGAGTCAGGTCAGTTTTTTGTTAGAGAATAAAGCTTCCACCATGATCCACTTAACTAAGAAATTACAAGTTTCTAGGGAATACGATTTAGAAAGGACATTTTGTCCACTTTGTCTTTTTTAGCAAAACACTCACAAAATGAGAGATGCACTCTACTAGCATTTTTTACAAGGTACCTATATTATTACAATAAAATAAAACCTCCACTTTTCATTAAAACACCCCTAGAAAGAAAAGTCATCTAGAAGTCCACATACTCACTCACTGACCACTCATAACGAAATCTCTGAAGCTACTGGGCCGAGAGGTCTGAAATTTGGCACAAGCACTCATTGAGGGGTGTAGTAATTCTATAAAATCGTTGCGTGACTGACTATTAACTCACTGACGCACAGCCTAATTCGTAAATAAATCCTAGAGACCTGAAGTTTGGAGGTTTCATCTCTTTTGTGGTCCAGGGTTGCACTAAAAAAGGAATTTCGGAAATTCACCCCATAAGGGGTGCTGAAGTTTGTATGGATAAAACCCCATGCGGACGAAGTCGTGGGCGTTCCACTAGTGAATTATAATGAGTCCTCATACCAAATTTCATGCATAAAAATACGTCATAGCTTTCACAGTTATTTGACAGAATGGATGTATGGACAGACGGATGACCGAACGATGAAAAAATAAATAATAAATGAATAATGCTGGACAGTTCACACAACATTATCCTAGCCTCAAGCTATTTAATAGCTAAGGAAAATAGCTTGTGTTATGGGTACTAGATAACTGATATACTTAACACAATACATTACATAGATAGATAGATAGATAGATAGAAAACACTTTATTGCACAACACAGAAAATAAGCTAATTAAGAATTAATATAGATATAGATAGATAGATATAAATAGATATATATATAGATATTTTTTATTATACATAGAAAGTACCCAGAACACCCTGAACAAATATCTTCAGATCGTATAAACATTTGTTCTGAGACGGGAATCGAACCCGCAACCTCCTGTGTTGCAGGCAAACCTTCGCGCGCTGCGCCACAGAGGTCGTCAACCCCGAGGCCCTGGGACCCCCAAATAAAAGGGTCCCTTTTCAGACAAGGAACCCTAAAAATAGATCGAAGTCGTAGTTCAAAACAACTGCTACATAAATCAATCAGTGAGCAATCACTCCGCTAACGCGATCTATAAACATGCTACTGTACAAGTTGTAAATCGGCTATAATCGCAAACAAACGGACAGCTCAGTTGCAGTGTGTACATAATAATATCCTGTTCGGCGTATTTATGTACTGACGAATGACGCAATAAAAGACAGTTTGACTTTCAGACAAATGTTTAAATAAATAAATAAATAATGCTGGACAGTTCCATACAACATTATCTAGCCCCAAGCTAAGCAGAGCTTGTGTTATGGGTACTAGACAACTGATATACTTAATACAACATACTCGTATTACATAGTTTTTTTAAATTATAGATAAAAAAGAAACTCTGAACACACAAACAAACAACAAACAAAACAACAAATATCTGTAAATCGCACAAATATTTGTTCCGAGGCGGGAATCGAACCCGCAACCTCCTGCGTCGAAGGCAAACGTTCGCCCGCCGCGCCACAGAGGTCGCCAGGTACCTATGTCGGTATAGTGTTGGAGATCTGAGGATGAGTCGCCCCATTTGTGTCCGTCAAGTTAGCCTCACCATGGAATTGGATGGATTCAGCTATGCTAAAAAACTGTGATGAAATATTGATATATAGTGACACTAAGCGCTGCATACCTACCTAGTATTTAACACTAGCTGTAGCTTAGGAGATATTTCAATTTGACGTAATAACTTTTACATAAATGAATTAAAAAAAAAATTGTGAACATTGTGGTTCCTCATAAAACTGTAACGTACTGTACTTAATTATATGAATCAATGTTTTTCTGTCATTGTCCATGTATGTGTGTTTGAGAATCAACTTTGTACAATTAAAACTCCGTGTTTAACCATAGTGAAGTGAACCCATCACCAGTTCTTCGAAGACGAACAGATTCCACGAGAGTTATTCATATCCAATTACTATAATACTAAATATGCCACGAGCCAGCTTCAATAAACAATACGACAAAAAACAAACACGCAAATTCAATAGAAAAACATGGGGATGAATATTTTAAATCGTACGTGTAAGGTGAGGATCGAGCGGTATGTATACTCTAGGTAGTGCCAGAACACGTGATGATTTTATTATATCACACACAGTGCTAAAGTTTAACTAGACTGTTTGAATTCGAGATTGTTCATTCGAGATTTTAATTCGTTCTAATGCCCACGTATTATAAACTACCACCAAACATTAAGAGCTGACTAAAAGCAAGCGGTGACGAATTTACCCTAAATTTTATGGGTGACCAATTTACCCGATGACGAACGACCTCTAACCCTATAGTTGAGCTTTAAGTATCATCTATAACGATAAGCCATAATAAAACCCAGCCAAGTATGTGTCAGGCCACCTATAATTCACAGTTAATTCACAAATTTAACTACAAAACTTAATAAAAACACATCACACATCTGAGATAATTTTATGTTAAAGTTTCCATCATGCTTGATCCATGAGTGCTAAGCTCTTCCTCATTTACCAAGACCTTTTAAAAGATGCCAAAAGTGGGAGGGGGGGGGGGGGGGTCGTATAAAAAAAACACTCCCTTTGCATGTACCCCTAAAAATTCAAATGTATGACGAGCTTTTTAATAATAGTGCAAACACTACCACCAGCACCCCACCCTGCACCAGCCTGCACCCTTTACCTGCATTATAATGACGAGTAGTTCCTGTTTTATACATTGAGAATGATCCATTGTCCTGTTCGATCCATTGAGAATGATCCATTGTCCTGTTCGATCCATTATACCTATAAATTTGTTCCTGATTGATCCATTCACTACCTCCGTAAAGAGGACGGCGAGTAGGCGTTTATAGGTGCGGGTTCAATTCCCGCGGGACAAATGTTTGCTTGATCTGCAAATATTTGTTCCATGTCTCAGTATTGTACCTACCATTGTACTCCTAGTTCCTGGTACCCACGACACAGGAAATTGTGCTATGGAAGTGACAAGTGACTGTTGGGTTTTATTAACTTAATTTAATAAAATAACGTATGAAAATCATCACTGGCTCCTGTATGGTTTCGTCTACTCTACTGTCACATGAGTATAACGGAAACTAGGGTTGGTCACGTATGGAAGATATTACCTACCTTAAGTTAACGACGCCTTTGTGTTTGTGCGACCCTAGGCGGCTCTTTACGGAAAACGCTGGGTTTTGATTCTAGAATGTAGGAACCTTTGGGGACTTACAAGCATTAAATACATACATACACGTCTTTTTCCCCGAAAGGGTAGGAAAAGCCTCAAAAGCTTCAATGGACCTCTTTACACCGTGGGTGGTGCACATCAGAGGGAATATAGGCATGATTAGTGTTGAGCTCATCCCCGCCATTGATTCCCACGACTGACTCGGCTAACGTTTTCTTCCAGTAATACCTAGTACAAACGTTAGGCCTACTGTCCACGCACGCGTCATTTGACGTACCTATGCATGTAACCTACAAATGAGCGTATTTTGCATATTTGTTATGTCCACGCTGCTTCATGTAACAGTCAGTCACGCTAAAAAACATCTCAATTTTCTTTCAACTAGCATCGAGAAAGCACGTCTTTTGTTGTGAAAATGTCAAGTGATGATGATGAAGTGATTATAGCATACAATTTTATTAGAAGACGACGAAACAGGCGAAGAAAGTACTGGATTCATCCGATTCATCCATACATCGAAATGAATATAAATTGTAGATTGTTTGTTGCTGCCAGAGAGTTATCAGAAGATGATTCTGTATTCCAATCATTTTACCAAATGACTAAACATACGTACCAAAATTTAGTCTCTTCATTTTCATTCATTTTTTTTTTCATTTTTTAGACCACTGATACAATGATGAGTCGGTCGAGTAGTGACTTGTTGCCGCGCGCACCGCATGACGAACGCATGACGAGCGGCTGACGCGACGTCGCCGCTTCGTGGACACAGATTTCATTGTTTCTAAGCAAGATGCAAGCATTCGTCTTGCAATCGCCAATTGACGAAAGCGTGCGTATGACGTGCGGTTACGTGGAAAATGGGCCTTACATTAATGACAAAGTCGCGTGGCCTTATGTCGCTCTGCCCCTCGATAGCTAACATGACAATTTGCATTATCTGTACCTTATATATTATTCTTGATTTTGTTATTTAAAAGTATATCGAGCGTAGCGTGTGCTGTCGTATGAACTTTTGGTAGGTACTCTTTTCATTAGGTTTTTTTTGCCTTTATAACTGGCGTCGCACGGCGTGTGCATTTGCCATTTTTAAGTATAATTTATTATTGTATTTTCAATATAAATTGCAACGTTACAATTCTTCCAAGTCGTCAAAGTCACAGCCAATTAGTCATGTTTTAGTAAAACGGTGGATCTTATAACAAAAAAATTGGTAGTCAATTTCCACCAATATGAAATGTCACGCCATTAGACTTACCTACTAGGAGCTAAATAAAAATAATAATAATAAAGGGGCTAGAAGCGGGCTGTTGTGTGAACTCTCCAGCATTATTTATTATTTATTTATTTATCCGGCCGCCTACCGCGACGTAGTACCAAACACAAAGCCAAGATGGCAGCACGATGCCAGTGAAGGTTATAAACAATATTTGATACGATGCGTACCTAATTATCAGTAATCCTTACACTAGCGCACAGATAAAATAATACTATACTAGTAACTAGCGTAAAGACAATGCGTAAGTTGTGTAAAATGAAGGTCAGTTTTTCGGTGTGAGAATTGGATTTTAGATACCAAAGAGGCAACGATATGACGTCTATGACGTCTATGACTTGGTTCGCTCCATAGACATAGAATTTTCGCTACGCTCTAGATCTATGGTTCGCACGCGATTGTATTATTGTATTCAATAAACGTTAATAATAATAGATAGGTACCTATCTAAAATGGGAGCAAACTTAGTTTGTATGCGGGCTAGCGATTACATTATCTCAACTACCCCCCGAACTTTCAATGTAACAAGTTGTAAGGAGAACGGGTTGTGACTACTTGTGACCAGTTACAACTTTGCACAAAACTACCGCAAATTGTAAAAGATCGGTGAACTTGGAACTTCGAATCTCTGTATTCAATTCAAACTTGCGTTGTGGAAATAAGTTGGATCTAAGGAAGGTAGTACTATTATTTATTCTGTGTCCAAGGATAGAAAATACATTTTTCAACACATTGGCTCTAAAACTGCCTTTACAAAGCATGTATTCATTGTTCGAAAGTTACAAATTCCGAACCATACAACGGAACCTGTGGTAAAATAGGTGAGAGTACCTATTTTACCGCACCCTCCGTTGTATAGCGCCGTGCGTATCCATTACGTTTTTTTTAAATTTCCATATTAAAAATATAGGTATAGGTATGGTATAGGTAAGAATTGCACCAAGGAGTTTCAATCTCGTCAATTCGATTCGAGGTTCGATTATTTCTCAAGCTGAATAATCGAACCTCCTTGGAAGCGCTTTTGCCCAATACGTATTGATTTAGCAAAAGCGCTTCCAAGAAGGTTCTCTCACTAGAGAAAATGAGACAAAAGATGTAGTACGTGGATCCTTTTGCAAATTCACGCCATTTTCATATTAGAAACGTCAAAGATTGTTGCTACTTTCCGACTGATATTCCGAATCAAAATAATAATATGAGTTCAAGCGAGGAATCCGGATTAATATGGAATCTACTTGAATGAGGCGCAAATTGCAGAAAAAGGTATGTGGCTGCCAAAATAGGGTGAGCGTTATTTAATTATTTACAATAATTTTATATCACGGAAGACTCGCAGAAATACTCAATCATTACTTATTGTACTGTTTTCTTGCAAATTTGTTGAAAAAAGGTTGTATGATATTAGCGCGAAAATTAGTTTCTACAAACTCGTGACTATGGTAAGCCCTCGATTCGTCTACTCGTTTGTAATAACCAACTTTTCACCCTAGTATCATAAATAACTATTGTTTGTATAAGTAATGTTCGAATGGTTAAGTTTAAAATTGAACACCTGTAGGTCTGTGTAGGCCTCGCGTCCTATTCCTTAAGGCAATATGTTAAAATATCGAATGGGCGGAGTCTAGCAAGAAAACAATAGCTGCAAGAAAGTGACAGCGCTATTACTGACTTGCACCCGGGAAGAGACGATGATTTCTGCTCGGAAGTAATATAACTGACAATTGATAAAACTTCGTTTTGTGATTACCTACTGAATAGTATAAAATATTTTCTATAATCGAAGGAGGTCCCTAAAACGGGTTTTAGGAGGGTCACTTTCAAAACTAAAATCTATGGAGAAAAGTTTTACTAATCGTGGTTCTGTTTTTGATTCATTTAGTACTTACTTCATCCTGAAGTAATTACCACGTTTAAACATCAAGTTTGTAACCTTTACCGTTATTGAGTGAGTGTGTAACGCAACGACTTCAAAATTTTAACATAGGTACCGCCTTAATGCTGAGTTTCGTGACCCCTCCATGGATCACTTTTTGCCGGGCGATATGCGCCGACGATATTGGGCTATTGCGGTCCATTTTCATCAAAATCAGCTCCTGATGATGGGATCCATGAGGAATTGAGGGAACTCCTCAAATATTATAGGCACACATATAGCGATTTTGGTATTTTCAGCAACAAGTCAAGCACGACCATAGATGGCCATTGGAACTACTCAATGATAAGTATTTCACGGGTGGCGATAAGGGTGACTTTCCGATATCCGATTGAGCTGAAATTTGCCATACCTTTCATGTTCCGATGACAATACAATGGTGACAGCGAGAGGATCTAATAATAGAGACAACATGATCTGATGGTGGAAACGGAACGTAGATTGGCCGTGTTTAAGCTTATTGTAATCAGCATACGGTTCCGATCACTAATATTATAAAATCTTGTATCGGGGAAAAAATCCTAGCTACGAAGTCGTTTTTTTTCGAAAATAATTATTTGGCTTTTACGACATCCACGGGAGGATAATTAACAAATATACTAGGTAAGATAAATAACAATCTGAGACGCTAACAGTCTTCCACAGTACATTGTATTGCCTTGACCTACTTAAAATATAACTTTTCTTAGAAGGCTTGTTACAACTATTGATTTGAATATCCATACAAGCCCCAATTGTTTCTTTCATCGTTGTTTTAGACTACATTTTCATATTGATTGATATTCATTAGCTTTTTACCGTTTTGTATTCGATAAGACCCTTATAGTTTCGCCATGTCCGTCCGTCTGTCTATCCGTCTGTCTATCTGTCTGTCCGCGTCTTAGCTCAGAGACTCTTAGTACTAGAAAGCTGTAATGTGTCACGGCTACAGGTACAAACTAATCAGCCAAAAAAGTTGTAAAAAAACTTGTTTTTTTTTGTTGAAAACTCATTACGCTGTTGTAAAAAGCCATTTTAATTGAATATCTTGTATACCTAATAACTTTAAAAGTCCCCCACTGTAAGGCTTCAGTTTTTTTTAATCGCGTTAATGACGGGACAGATGGCCCGCCTGATCTTAAGCGGTAATGCATCATCTCATAGGTCACGTCCACCTAGCTAGGACGCACCCTATGAGACATTGCACTGCGGCCGCCACCCTGAGACATAAAGATGAAAAGTCTAATGTGCCTGTAATTTCACCGGCACCCATGCACTTCAAACCGCAATAGCGTAGGTATGGAGGACTTCGCCGGACAAACTCTTTCACAAAAAAACTTTAAAGTGCAGATATATAAGCGAAAATCAGCGCTGCAGGTAACTGCAGCATTATGCTGAGCGCGAACCTTTTTTGACCTGTACACAGCTCATCTACGATCTCGCATGTTTTAGTTGTTATTGATTCTGTGTGCAGTTTCGGTAAAAATAAATTTTATTTCTTTCTTTCTTTCTTAGATATAGAGGCCGCGGCCTAGAGACAATATCCCAGAATACAAAAGATAACGATCGAGTGCAAACAAATTGCCCTTTTCTATTAATTCATTAGATTAGGTATTTCAGGTAGGTACTGTTGAAATAAGGGTGTGTATACTATACTACTTTAACGGTGTACTTAAGGCGCTATAGGTTCAACCAGTTCAACGATCATTTTTGTATGAGGCAAAGAAGGTGAGCGCACGCTGTGATACCGTGTTTTTGTGTATAAAAAAATAATAAAAAAATGCCCTTTAGAGTTTTGCTAAATTTTGTTGATGATTTCACTATCCCAAATAATAAATAATGTTTACGTTTAAGTAATGAGAAAATAAAATAATCTTTAACCGGAATAATATGTTACCAAATGTCTCAAAAATTAAAACGTGTATAAGAAGTAAGTCTAGAATGGTATTTCAAGTTTAAAAAGGTGGTATCTTTGATATACTATTTTTTATAGAGTGAAGTATTTAATTTGTGTATATATATTGTGTATTGAATTTATGATTTCACTAGATAAAAAGCTTGAAAATACAATATATTTTTTTCCTCTTAAAAATTGTAAGAACTCTTATCAAAAACTGAAAAATACTATGCTCATTATAGACATACTGTGAACCTATTTCGCCTTAAGTACCACCCCTTGCTAAGGCATTACCTAAATATCACCTCTTGCATGCTTGTCAGTCTCGGTCCGTCCGCAGCCTTCCAGACCGGAACAAAGTGGTCAGGCCATTATGGCTCACGACAGGAACCGCTGTGTTACCGGCTTAGTGGAATGTCACATCATTTTATAGGGCTTTAGCACAGACTATAGCTTATATATTTACTGTGGCTTGTGTGTATGGAGGTGTATGGGTAGTAAGGCATTGAACAAACATTTTTACATTTTCACGCTGTGAACAACTTGACAGCGATTCTCACAAGTCGATCAAGATGGTTTACGAAATAGTGTTATTGTTTTTTTTTATTTATAACTAACTATTGTCCATCGCACGCGTTTTACCGTGATAATAAAATAAAAGCAGATATTTTTTTAAATAAAACCCCCAACGGTTTGAAACGGCTGAACCGATTTTCACACAACATTATCTAGCCCCAAGATAAGCAGAGCTTGTGTTATGGGTACTAGATAACTGATATACTTTTGCCATTCAGCGTGGCAATGCAGCCAGCATCTTAGGGACGCTTCCGTGTGGTAGTGAGTTGGATCAGTTGAGCTACCTTTAGATCGCTAACAGCGGTGTTCAGATAGCACAACTGTTTCATATGTATTTTGTACATACCTTGTATTAGTATTAGTTCTTTCTGTAAATATATTATGTAATTCAATATATAACATAGATAGATATTATTTATTATACATAGAAAATACCCATAACACCCTGAACAAATATCTGCGACCGCACAAATATTTTTTCCGAGGCGGGTTTCGAACCCGCAACCTCCCAATGAACCGTAATCCTTGCTTACAATGAACCTGATTTCAAATATAAAAAAACACATTCAAATTGATTCACCCAGTTAAGAGCTAACGGTACCACAGAAAGACACACACACAGTGGTCAAACTTTATACCTAACACCCCTCTTTTTGCTTCGGGGGTTAAAAAGTAGTTTATTGTCAATCCTAACCTGAATGATGAACTGCATAATCTAAACACCAAATTTCACCGAAAACTGTTTAGCCGTTTTAGTGAGATTAAGTAACAAACATCCAAATTGGATTTTTAAGTAGTTCATTAGAAAGTATTTTGGTAATAGGTACACGCTGAAAAAATAATTCCTAAGTAGAAAATCTAAGTATCTACTTAGTACATCAACAAGTACATCAATCTGAATTAATTAATTCATAAATCATTATTTAAAACATAAGTCGTTATTCAAAGTAATTAATTTCTAATTACACACTAAAAATGATGTGTGTGTAATTACTTCGTTCAGAATTGTGTGAAGAAGTTTAATGAATATTTTGATCTAAATAATAAATACCTAATATCAAAAAATTAATTAGTTTGGTTTGAAAGTCCTTTCTGGTATCAGCTGCCTCATTTATTCTACTTCCCTAAGTAATATAATTAATCAGTAATATAATAATATTATATCTCTTTGTATTCTGGAACTAAAGTATGTCAGATTGTAACGGCTAATAAACACCCAGACTAGGCTAATATTTGCAAATCATAATATTTGGGTGCTACGCCGACTTCATAATTTTCATCGACAGGGCGGCGCGTAATTTTCTTCGGAACAGCTGCGCCATCAACGCGGTTCCTCGCCTTCTAAAACATAACATTCCGGAATCATTTATAATTATTTCATAACATTTCATTTGAATATTGCCCACCCACACAGCCTTACTTACCTCTATAAAAGTTTCAGTATGCTGTAAGCTACTACGTATACGCTACGAACGGCAGTCTACGCTTGGCTACCGTCGCTTAAACACGCGCGCGCGTCCCTCCGAATTTTTCGTCGTGAATTTTTAATTGCTCCGAAACCCGAAGGCGGAACCTCAAATAAATTCTAGGAACCGATCGAATAGTTTTTAGTGTTTTGTTAAGTGACGCGCTATGTTCAGCTGAATGATAATTCACAGTGAATCGAAGCGTGAAGCTGGTACATAAAGTGTATAACTTAGTTTTTTGAAGTGTTCTCGAGGTGGGATCTTCAAGCGGCCGTCCTGAGTTTTTTGCTTTGGAGTGGTGAGTGGTTGTTGACCTTTATAAAAATGGTTTACCTTATTTTTACAAGCAAAATTGCTCATATTTTTAATGGAAAGACATGAAACCACGGCAAGATATATATTTTAATTAATGATCTATCAAATTGAAAAGAATACAATTTTGGAAACAGGAATTTACGCTGCATTTTTATAGCGCAGTACGTAATATGGAGTGTTCAAGATTTTCCGTTCCTAGTTAAGTTATTCAATTAACCTATATTACATATATACCTAGCTGCCTTCAGAGTTCCAGACTGTCTCATAATAGGTACATAAGTATCGGCAAGCGAAGCGACCTGGACAAATACAGAGTACACCACTACAGGGAGCTAAGCGAGACGCGCATAAAAATATAATTTTGTACCTAACAATTAAGCCTTAAACATTATTGGCCCCATCTCGATGACGAATCAATGACATTTTAAGGTCCCAGGAAGTCGGTGGGTGGAGGCGACTCTAGACCGCTTTAGTGGGTGGATATCTTTGATGGAAGGTTGTTCAGCAATAACTTTCAAACCGTCCATCCAATCGCTATGAAATTTGGTTGGTAGGAACTAATACTAGTACTACTAATACTAATACTACTAATACTAGTACTATTAATGCTAACACTAGCAGTAGATACGTAGATGGAAACCAGTAGAATTTGCAAGTTTGAATATGAGTATAATGGTCTCTAGTCCAGTAACTTTGTCGTCTGAACGTATGGGGTAGTATGCGTCAAAGGCCACAAGAGGCCCCGCTGCAGTGCCTGCAGACTGATGAGCTTTTTAATCCTGGCTTCCTGCAGCTGCACGCGTTCCCACAACCCTTCGTGCACCCGCAAGAAATCATCCGCAAGAGGTGTTGGGGGGCTGCATCTCTGGTCATAATTTTGGGGTCCACTTCATCCCGCTAGAGTTATTCGAGTAACGTATAAAATATTGCAAAAAATTGCGAAGTTCGAAAAAAAATATAAACTTTGAAAGGCTTTATCTCAGAAACTATTGGGTCTACAGATACAGTTCATGTATCATATTGTAGCAAATTTAGTCTACTTTAAAAACGACCTCAGAAAGTTTTCTCAAAAACTAGTCCTTCAGGGTTATAATCGCCAAAACTTGAAAAAAAAGGTGTTTTCGATATTTGACAAGGTTGCGTTCAGCGCTCGAGGTCATAAACTTGGATTATTCATAAGGCCAACATCATAAACAAGTCTACAAAAATCAGAACTACCGGATTTGACGCATACTGGTGATGTTTAAAGTTACTGGACTACTCAGCTATTATATTTAAATTAATAAAACGATGTATGTTCCATTTTTTTTCCATATGGACTCCAAAACGGCTGAACCGATTGTGATGAAAATTATAAGCAATCTTTAAATTAGCCCAGCGGGTGATCCTGTGAAGTTTGGTAGCGGTCGGATCAACAAACAATTTTCCCGTGCGAAGCCGGTGCGGATCACTAATAGTTTATATTGGTTCCTAATCCTACCTTCGCACCCACCTGCCTATAGATAAGCGGCCTCTATCAATTTCCCATTTTAGGAAATGAAAATATAAGTACCATATTTATCAATATCTCATCCCACGCGAACATACATAGTATACCCATTCACTTTGGCCAATAAGACTGCGCCAATCCCAGACAGAAATCTTCATATAAAAAAAACGCCACGCGCCGCTCGAAAAAGCTGTTTTTATTGAATATCTCGTGAAATATAGATAATCTAATAAAACCCCTTATCCAATTGTTGACCCAATAATCTGTACCATATTGACAAACAATCGAATCTAGCCAAAAGTTAGAGGAAACTATGTGTTTTTTTTTGATCGAGAGAATGTTGTCCTATCGTGTTTCTGTCTGGGTGATCCCTTGGTATTATAATGTATCCATGCATATTTTTAATTTGAATATTGTACTTGATTTAGTCAGTTAAAAATCTAATCCTTTTATTATTGTGTTTTTTTATTATTATTTTTTGGTGTACCTACAATAAAGTGTAAATCTATCTATCTATCTATCTATCTACCTAATCTAAGATTGGTAATTTTGCGTTATACCCCACCTTAATTCAAATGCAAACGCTGTTTCAACTAATCGTCATTTTGGCTTTAATACCATAATACCGCCGATTTGCTTCGTGATTAGAATTGCGCTATTTAACTTCAATCTAGTCTATGCCTCATCAGCCTACAGAAGTCCACTGGACATAGGCCTCTCCCATAGAATGCCACGACGAAAGCTCTTGAGCCGCCTCCATCCACTGCCATCCTGCGACTTCTATACCTAAGGTCTTCGTTCCATTAAAAAGGTCGCCACTCGATAACCTTTCTTTCCCAACGGTTATCAGTATTGTGAGCTTTCTGGCCTGTCCATTGCCACTTCTACTTGCTAATACTGAGAGCGATGTCTGTAATCTTGTCTTTTTCTATTGAAAGTTTATAATTAGTCTTAGCTGGATGCCCGCGACTTAGTCCGCGTGGAGTTTTTTCATACGAACTTCAACATCCACCCCTGTACCCCTTTGTTAGTGCACCCCTAGACCACAAAAGGAACGTGCCCTCCAAATTTCAGGTCTCTAGGACTTACGATTTAGGCTGTGCGTTGATAGTCAGTCACTCACGAAATCACACTAATATCGTATAATTATGTCAAAGTTACCATGTTTGGATGTTTGTATGTTTGTTACTCAGTCACGCTGAAGCGGCAGAACCGATTTCGATGAAATTTGGTACAGTGATAGATTATGATATGACCCAGTTTGAGCTATAGGCTACTTTTTATCTTGGTAAAACGCGAGCGACTCCGCCGGCAGACACTAGTCAGACATAGCCTGCGACGCAGGAGGTTGCGGGTTCGATTCGCACCTCGGCACAAATATTTGTGCGATCTGCAGATATTTCAGGGTGTTTTGTATAATAAAAATATCTATGTATGTAATGTAATTGTATTAAGTATATCAGTTGTCTAGTACCCATAACACAAGCTCTGCTTAGCATAATGTTGTGTGAACTGTCCAGCATTTTTTTTTTGTTATTTTTATTTATAAAAACTGTAAACCTACTTATATAATAACATAACATCATGTAGTCTTTCACTTTGTAAGGGTTTTCCGCCACGTGTTTTTAGCAATAATTTTTTATGAAACATTGTTCATATTTGTTGCGAGAATATTCTCATAAAGGCGCTAAAAAACCTCAAAAGCGGTTACTCTTTGGTGTAATACTTATTTTATTAGGCACTGGATAAATGGGCGCTTTCACATTAGACGATAACGACACGACACGATATAGTTGCCGATTCCAGAGGCGAAAAGATGCACCATACCACATACGACCAAAAATAAAAAGAAGTGCAGCGCGCAGACATAATGTGGTGTGTGCTGCGGTGCATCACCCCGCCAGCTCCTCCCCTTACAAAGCTGTGCTTTTTGCTACAGGTCTAGTGCTTTACTGAGTCAGTCCCTGAGGTATGTGAGCGGTACGGGAGATGTGAAAATGATCTCTTCCGAACATCAATTGAATTATAAAAAAAACATAAAATCCATAAAATACAAAAATCTACCTGTATATTAGATCACTACATCAAATCCCGTTACGTGTAACCCCCATAATCACAAAATTCACTAATTTTTCCACAACATTGAAACACGAAGTGCTTTAAACAACACCATTCGTCTTTATAACGTGGACACTCACTGTAGGACGGGTCCATAAACTTAAAGTCGCTCAGCGAGCTATGGAGAGGGCTATGCTTGGAGTCTCCCTGAGGGATAAGATCCGAAACGAGGTTATCCGACAGAGAACCAAAGTTCTAGACATAGCCCAGAGGATTAGCAAGCTGAAGTGGCAGTGGGCCGGTCATATCTGCAGAAGAACCGATAATCGGTGGAGTAAACGAGTTCTTGAGTGGAGACCGCGTCTAGGCAAACGTAGTGTAGGACACCCTCTGGCTAGGTAGAGCGACGACTTGCGCGGGGTGTCTGGCAGAAACTGGATGAGGAGAGCCGAAAACCGGGCTCAGTGGCGTGCCATGGGAGAGACCTATGTCCAGCAGTGGACTGCAGTAGGTTGATGATGATGATGATTCGTCTTTATACCTGAACATTTAATTTTGTAACATGTGGTTCCGATTCTACTAAACAATCTTATATTTTATTGCACAGTAAAGTTTATTGTTTCGCATTCAAGATGACTATAAAATTGCCACATGTTTCCTATTTCCCGTTGGTAAGGATTTACATTTAATAAATAACTTACAGACAAACCGATTATTTAATGTATTTATTTATAACAGTATATTGCTTTAATGTATTACTAAGCTTTTTAAATTGTAAACATAAAAAGTATTTTTGAATTAACTGTTGTTTGATTAAATTCTACACAATTTTTTTTTTTGAAATAATATTATTTAAAAACACCTAGTTGCTTGTTTTTAAGGGTTCCGTACTCAACAAGACAAGGAACCAATATCCATGGGGAGATTCCATGTCAGTCCGTCGCGTCGGTCTGTCTGATAATTTAAAAAAAATATAGATAGGTACTTAGTTAATTTTGCAAATTATATGATAATAGGGACTTTCCTACTATTGAATTGAGACTCCTTAATCAATTAATTATACCAACTCCTGCCTACTCTAAGTATCAACTTTATCAACCTGTGGAAACCCCCTGCTGGAAATAAACCATTCTCATAGAATAGCATGACAAATAGTCTTGTACCGCCTCCATCCACTGACTTGCTGCGACTTTTCACATCATCACTGAAAGTTACTCTTCTCCTAAACCACTAAATTGATTCGAAGTGGCTTTCATTGCTGGATAGCTTAATTCTTCGGCAAGGTTTTAGATTAAACGCGTATACGAAGTTGGGTTGTCTAGGTAACTTAATCAGAGGGAGTTATTTGCAATAACAAGTAATAACTTTTGTAAAAATAAAAAATAAAAACCCCAACGCAATGAAACGGCTGAACCAATTTTGATCAAACATAGCTAAGAACACTCCCGACAAATTCACCTATCAAAAAAAAATAAAGAAATCGGTTCATCCGTTCGGGAGCTACGATGACACACACACACACACACACACACACATACTCACACACAAACACACAGACACGTCAAACTTATAACACCCCTTCGTTTTCACGTCGGGGGTAAAAAAGGCACTGTAACAATCGCTATTAGTCTGAATGTCACTTAATAAACGTCACCATACAAAAACTTCTCAGTATTAACCATCTTATTACCACGTAATCAAGTTGGAAGGTGTTCATAAAGTTCGGGAATAACTGTACAAGCGAAACTTTTCCATTTAGGAAACTGGGGACAATTTCTGCACTTGAAAAAGAGTCTTAGAATGCAGAAAATAAGGTGAAAATCCGACCGTTGAAAGATACGTGAACAAAGAGGCTTCTCGTCTGACATCACTGCTGTAATAATCCAATTCTTTTTAGATCTAATGAAAGGTTTATTGGTTTTGTTTGTACGTATGGCCACCTCCCAGCCGCTGCCGCAACTTTGGTCCAAGATAAAACCATCATCAATATGGTCAGTACCGCCCTCCGTCTCCTTCCGTGGATACCGTAAAAGTCAACGTAATTTTTTTTTAACTATGATAGACGATTGACCGCGATCTCACCTGTTGGTAAGTGACGATGCGGCCGACGTTGGAGCACGAAGGCCTAGAAGGCACCTATTCACTCTTGCCTTAAATAGACCCATATTATAGTTTCCAGGAAAGACAAACGACGGCAACTTGTTCTTCCATTCAACTCTTCCATTCCTAGCTGTTCGCATTACACAGGTGGAACCGAAACGCTTAGTGCGAATTGCTGGTATAATGATGAGGTAAGGATGGTACATTGGCAGCAGCATAAACCTAGTACCTACTCAACAAAAATCTGCGATCACCAATCCGCCTGCCAAGCGTGGTGATTATGGAAAGTCTGCCATGGTATTATTTGGGGAGGCCTCTTCCAACAGTGTACATCTTACGGCCTAATGTTTTCCCCTATACATACAATCAAGGAGTCTTCAAGTCGAAGGTAAGTAAATAGGTAACTATCTTCTAAACAAGCGTGCTAATTTTAGGGTTCCGTAGTCAAAGACAAGGAACCCTTATGGATTCGTCATGTCTGTCTGTCTGTCTGTATGTCTGTCCGTGTATGTCACAGCCTTTTTTTTCCGAAACTATAAGAGCTATACTGTTGAAACTTGGTAGGTAGATGTATTATGTGAACCGCATTAAGATTTTTACACAAAAATAAAAAAAAAAACATTATTTTTGGGGTTCCCCATAATTAGAACTGAAACTCAAAAAAAAAAAAACATCAGACCTATACGTGTGGGGTGTCTATGGATAGGTCTTTAAAAATGATATTGAGGTTTCTAATATCATTTTTTTCTAAACTGAATAGTTTGCGCGAGAGACACTTCCAAAGTGGTAAAAAGTGTGTCCCCCCCCCCCCATAACTTCTAAAATAAGAGAATGATAAAACTAAAAAAAATATATAATGTACATTACCATGTAAACTTTCACTCAAAATTAGTTTGAACGAGATCTAGCAAGTAGTTTTTTTTTAATACGTCATTAATCGCATCCATCCAAGAACTTTTATATTATATTACTTGCTGCTACGGTACCCTTCATGGGCGAATCCGACACGCACTTGGCCACTTTTTTTAATGACTTTGTCACTTAAGTCGTGGGAAGCAATGGCGGCGATGAGCTCAACACTTGTCACGTCTGAAACTACGGTGAAAAGTGGCCCATTGAGGCTCCGCCTACCCTTTCAGGGAAAAAGACCTGTGTCTTGTCTTTGTATGGATAAACGTAATGATACGCAAGTGGTCTCTATCACCGATGACGTCAAATTGTTAATAAAATAGACGTTGAAAGGGTGAAGGCGGAACAATTAAATATATTACAGCAAAAAAACACTATAATTGCCCACAAAGCTGAAACAACATTCGTACATTTTAATTCATTTGATGAAAACACGAAAGTGGCGGCATTTTTCCGTTATTTGGCTGAGGGCAATCTATTAAGCGCCCAATTACACGAAAAACGTAAATTACGGACACGCGTGGGTCTCCGTCAGCGATATTCAACCTAAGGGCATATGAAGGGTTTTATGCTTTCAACAAGCCTTTTCTAGCGTCTTTATCATACGTTTTAAAGTTGAAGGTTCGCTGCACTTCCTGGAACTACGTGACTCTATGGTATGCCATGATATGACATAGTCCTTCATTTGATTGCGATCTCACCATATTTTGGTAAGTATGCGGACGGCGATGGAACACAAAAGTCTAGAAAGCACCTAGGTATTCACTTTTGCCTTGATGAGCCCAGATTATAATCCTTAGGAAAGATAGCTGTAGTTTTTCTCCTCCTTAGCAGTTTGCATTACAAGGCGGAACCGAAACATTTAGTATGACTGTAGTAGTCGTGGCTTTGTCTTTTATTTTGTTTGACTTTTATCTAATATCGAAGTGGTATGCTAAGACACCTGAGTTTTAACCCCAGCTTTAAAACGTCGGTAACTTGCGATAGATTCAAACCCTCGATATCTACGCTTACGAGTAGTTACATTTTAATATTTTAATTTATTATTCATGATTCTTCTGTGTTAGATCACAATACCGTTGTCTGTCTTTCCTAATAAACTGTCATCTGGATCTCATTAAAGCAAAAGTGAATAGGGGCTTTCTTGACCTTGTCGGCCATATCGTCACTTACCAACAGGTGAGATTATGGTCAAACGAAGGTCTGTTAATGTTAATCTGTGAAACTTGTATTAACCGATAATTAAATAACATACAAACATACGACATAGAAACACGCCTTTTTCCCAAAAAGGGTGGGCAGAGCCTCAACGGGCTTCTTTTCACCGTAGGTTGCACCATCTTTTTTTTATTTTTATATTTTAACTTTGATAGACTTTTGTTTGACCACGGTCTCACCTGCTGGTAAGTGATGATGTGGCCAAAGATGGAGCACAAAGGTCTAGAAGGTACCTATTCACTCTAGACTTGAAGATACCCAGACCATCGTAGGAATACGGACGTGACAAGTGGTGAGCTCATCGCTCAGAATTGATAAAGTTTAAAATAAAATACTATTTCTGCTGTTTATATCAGAGACCTGAATCTATCACAAGTTACATTTTAAAGCAAACTTAACTAACGGTGCTAGCAAAGTCCTGTGTTTGTATGGAAATTGTCACTTGGATCCGTGAAGTACAATTCAAACTACTGCTGAAATAGCGCCTTGAAACTCCACATAACTTTATTGTAAATAGAGTAAGCTAGAAGTATTTGATAAACAATTTGAAACCTTATTAAGCCTTATTCTGTGTTTTTATGCACAATTTCTACGCGGACCGCAATACAAACAGCTTGACGATGGCTGGCCTAAGTGAAATTGCCCCTTGATATATTTAGCAAGACCCTAATAAAGTCTCATAAATTCTTAAACGCGACCCAATTCGTCAGTGCTTTTGATGCTGGAGAATTCGATGGAAATGTATAAACGATTTCAATGGGCACCTCATTTGTGTAATAGGACCATTAATTCATAATACGCAATATGAAACAACCCGTATTTACGGTGAGATTGGTATACATAAATTTCATTTCAAGATGGTTAGTAATAATTAATTTTTTCAGAGCAATTTTGTGTCCTTCCTGTTTTAGAGTGAGTGAATTTTCCCGTTACGTCGAACCCCGCCATTCTCGTCACGTGATCTCTTGGTAACAGCATATAAAAACTTGTTTTTTATTTGTTATTTAAAATTTATTTAAAGCAAAGGTGTTCATCAAAGTTTTTGAAAATAGATTAAAAAACACGTTCAGAACTTTTCAATGATAAAAACTTTTTCATTTCTTCATAATCGGCCTCTATGTAAATGTATACTGCTGGTGATAGGCCTCTCCCACAAGGAAGTTCTTGATAATGGGAAAGTAGCGAGACCTTCCTACACTGAGTCGTCTAGTTCGTGGATGCCAATGGAGGTTTTATTCCCCAACGGTTCCTTTTCATGTCTTGCTTTAAATAGAATAACAAGATAATAGTTAGAAAAACTAAAACCCGACTATGGAAAATCTTGCATGAAAAGTATAGATCAGATCATTTGTTAAGAAATTAAAAACATTTGTATATATGTTACATTGTATGTATGTATGCGTATATATTTGTGCTTATCTAGAGAACTTTCTTTTGGTAAAAAAAAATAAAAATAACAATTTTTTTTTATTTTCTATGACACGCTACGCGCAGTGATAGCAAAAATCCAAAGACACCAAGTATGTCAAAGATACGAGGGAACAGATGAACATAGTACACAAACATACATACATACAATGTCAAATCAAAACCCTCCCTCGTAGTCGGGTAAAAAGTAAGCTAACAAATTGAAAATAATGGATAGCACATGGATCGCAAAGTCCCATTTATCTGGTACGTGTGCTAGGAATTTAAAGCTTTGCAGTTTAGTGAAAGGGGCAGACTCACCCTGACACCATTTTGTCACACCAGTGTGGAACAGAAGCATTTTTTCTTCATAGTTACACCAAAGATGTACTACTTACTTATTTTGTCATGTTGTTACGGCTCTAGGGAGTATCAAGACTTTATCTAAACAGTTAACTACAGGTCTAGCGCTCAACTGAGTCAGTCCCTGAGGTATGGGAGCGGTACGGGAGGGGTGTTTTCGTTTCTCATGTTATCAGAAGACATGTGACATAATGTAAAAAAAAAACACAACTCCCGTACCACTCCCATACCTGAGGGACTGACTTAGTTAAACTTTAGTCCAATATTCAACTACATTGAGCAGTTAAATGGCTTTTGGCACCTTAGTCAATGCGCGCCATTCTGGTGTGCCGTAATTGACCATGATTTTATATAATTATATTGATTTGTTCAACGCATTAGTATTGCCATTCAGCGTGGCAATGCAGCCAGCATCTTAGGGACGTTTCCGTCTGGTAGTGTTTTGGATCAGTTGAGCTACCTTTACATCGTTAGCAGCGGTCTTCAGGTATACCACAACTGTTTCATATGTATTTATATTTTATATGTATTTTTATTTTATTTTATTTTGGACATACCTTCTTGTTTTAGTTTGATTTGCTTGTTTAATGCTACTGTTATATTATTAAACGATACATTTAATAATGTATGATGAGAGTGTTATTTTTAATAATAAATTAATAAATAAAGATGAAATTGGTAGTGCAAGTCGTGAGTTGATTAAAATAAGTACTGTTTGGAAGACCAATTGCCAGCACTGGATTTCTTGTAATGATGATACTGGAATCGTTTGACTTTCTCAGACAAACACATGCATTTTACAAGCTTTATATTAACTTGCAATGTATGTCCGGGTGGAATCTTGCAACTGAATTTTAAAGCAGTTATCCTCAAACGATTGAGCTGAAATTTGGTATACCTGTCAAGTTACAATGACAATACAATATGATGGTAACAGCGAGCTGATCTGATGATGGAGACAGAAGGTGGACAACGGGACTCCTCGAGGGATAATAGTAGACTGGCCGTGTTTGGGCTGATTTTGATCAACACATGGTTACGGTCACTAATTTTTATAAAAGCTTGTATTGAAAAATATATTTTTCACAAAAAACTTATTTATAGTGTAGTGGAGTGCGTAATACTTCAAACATAGAAATACATTTGCAAAACACCACTTTTTACCATTTTAAGATTTACCAAGCGATACTATGACCGTCTTCAAAGCTGACCCCACATCCCGCGAAATAAGTTTCACGCAGATCCTGTCCCGTCCCAGGGGGGCCTTAGGGATAGTTTCCCAGATAAAACGTATCTATAACAGGCTATCCCATAGAGGCGTAATAAACAACAGCATGTCTCAAAGCTAAGAAGGAATGAAGAAGAATGAAAGAAGATTGCATGCAGCAGAGATGAGAATGTTGAGATAGATGTGTGGAGTAACAAGAATGGATAAAATAAAGAAAGAGTATATAAGAGGTAGTTTGAAAATTACACCAGTGACAGAAAAGTTTAAAGGAAATCGTTTAGCTTGGTATGGGCATGTTATGAGGAGGGATGAAACGCATGTAACTAAGAAAGTTATGAATATGAATGTTAGTGGATGGAAAGGAAGAGGAAGACCTAAGAAAAGATGGATGGATTGCGTGAGAGATGATATGAATGAGAAGGGAGTGAATGATGAGGTTATGGCTGACAGGGGAGAGTGGAAGAAAAAGACGTACTGCGCCGACCCCAAATTAATTGGGAAAAGGGCAAGACAATGATGATGTGTATCAAAGCTTTTCACATGTTTGAAGCGAGGCTTGAAAGACAAGAATTAATTGTAAGCAGTTTTGTGTTCTCTGTTCAGCTAATATAATGGCGGTAATGAATTGGATGAACAAATTCTCATGTGTCTCCGGACGCAAGGTTCTTAACCTCAAAGTAAATAGAATTCAGGTCAGCGCTCAAGTATCCGAACCAAAAGAAAAACAAAACGCATAAAATAAACAATTATATCAAACTTGATCCGTCCATTGCTGCTTGATTATTGAACACATTATTATTGAGAATTTTTTGTAGTAGAGCTTTTTTGTTAATAAGTTCGTCCGGGTAAGTACTACCTCCATACCTATTTCTGCCGCAAAGCAGTAGTGCTCGTATTGCTGTTTCGGTTTGAGGTACGGGTGCCGGTGCAATTACAGGCACATGAGACTTTCAATCTTTATGTCTCAGGGTGTCGGACGCGGTGCAATGCCACATGGGGCGGGTCCTAGGTGGACGTGACCTATAAGATAATGCATTGTTAAAGGCAATGGTTACTGTTAAGGTTGGTTGGTGTTAAGGCGGCCATCAGCTTGTTCCATCTTAAAAAAAACACATTTAAAGGACTAGAATGTGAACAATGTAGTGTAGGTATCGAACTCATTTGCCATCGTTTGAGTTTTCAAAGGTACCATTTATCGGCGTTGACAGTGTATGGAATGCTAAGTCCATCGTAGAGTTACTTTGAAGTCTTTGAATCTAATGTATAAAGCTATAGGAATACAGATTTCCATAGATAAAATGGCTTGCTACTGGATCGTAGAATTACCTTTTTAACAAATACATTTAGTGTTCAAGTGTTAAAGGTTTTGTTATAAAGCGCAGATGTCAGGTCATTCTGTTTTTATGTGAAGCGTATTTCAGTATGCGATGGCTATAGGCGAGTGTTTGTATATTTGTGCTTACTGTTCATATGTAGGTACATGAACGGACTCTGATATTTTTACCCTGAGGTTCCCAAATAAAATATATAAGGAGGGTTATCACATGTTTGGACATATCTTTATAGATGGAGCTACGTAAATCACCCACTGGGGTGTCGTTTGGAATTTTCAAGTCTTAAATCCTTCAAACATGTTTGTGATAAACACTCCTAACTTATATTTTATTTTAAAATGTAGAATGCTGAATGGTTTGGTGAATTAGGCTAAATACACATATATACACAGCCTATTTTCCTTTTTTTAAAATAAACTTCAACATGTTATAATATTTTGTTCTCAACGTCAGTTTTTACTAATAATCTCATCTCTTAGATACGATGCTATAATATTTTATTCTCAACGTCAGTTTTTACTAATAATCTCATCTCTTAGATACGATGCTATAATATTTTATTCTCAACGTCAGTTTTTACTAATAATCTCATCTCTTAGATACGATGCTATAATATTTTATTCTCAACGTCAGTTTTTACTAATAATCTCATCTCTTAGATACGATGCTACAATATTTTATTCTCAACGTCAGTTTTTACTAATAATCTCATCTCTTAGATACGATGCTATAATATTTTATTCTCAACGTCAGTTTTTACTAATAATCTCATCTCTTAGATACGATGCTATAATATTTTATTCTCAACGTCAGTTTTTACTAATAATCTCATCTCTTAGATACGATGCTATAATATTTTATTCTCAACGTCAGTTTTTACTAATAATCTCATTTCTTATACACGATGCCATAATATTTTGTTCTAAACGTCAGTTTTTTCTAATAATCTCATCTCTAAGACACAATGCTATAATATTTTGTTCTCAACGTCAGTTTTTACTAATAATCTCATCTCTTAGACACGATGCTATAATATTTTGTTCTAAACGTCAGTTTTTACTAATAATCTCTCAGACACGATGCTATAATATTTTGTTCTCAACGTCAGTTTTTACTAATGATCTCATCTCTTAGACACGATGCTATTGGTAGTAAATTTGGTAAAACAGAACCCTTTCTCACCTGAGACCATTATTTTACTTGTCTCATAAAATACACAATTTTGTCGTAATATTTTATTGCAAAATAGAAACTTTATTGACATGGGTTTGGCATTTTAGTATCATGTTTCATTTTTATTTTTAGTGATGAGTACAGCCTCGGAATATTTTAAAAAAGTGTTTTGAAGCTCTTGATAAATAAACTTTATAAACATTTTTGATAGAAAACATTTGCCAATTTCTTATGAATCAAATTTTAGCTTTTCTGCGTGTTATAAAAAGATTAGATATTTTTGTCACCGAGGATAAAATTGGAAAGCCGCACACGTCACACGTTTAAAAATAATACCTTTCTAACAATTTCAAGCTACGACTGTACGGGATTTTATTATTTAGATTATACTAATACTTCGTCTCTTCAGTTCTTTCTTGGTCACCCTGCGTTACGTCAGTAGCTTAAAGTATTAGTAGATATGGGTCCCTGCTGAAAAGGGCCTAGTGATCAATGTTCATAGAACCAGTGTGGTGACCTTGACATGAAATGAACTTAAGCGAAAGAACTATTTTCAAACGAAACCCTTTCTTACGAAGTTTGTTAACAAGCACGTAAAAAATTCAAGCCATATTATCATAGCTTCACTGAGCTGAAACTCAAACAAGACCGTAGAAATTAAACAACCGTGTGGTTTAGCTGAAACACACACATTTAGCGGACATTAAAGAGGAAAATCCGCTGCCTTTTCCCAATATATCGTAAAATGATAATTTTAATAACTTTTAAGTGGTTTTTCACCCCGAACTGAGAACTCGCATATACATCGAACATGCCTTGGTTATCATATCACCTACCTATACCTACTTACTTACCAAATTTCATGGCAATTGAACCAAAAATGTTATCGGCGGACAATATCCCAAACATACAAAACTAGCTTCGCTTGTTCGTTGCTTAAAGAAATAAGTACTAGTATATTAATATTTGAATGAGACAAGTGTAGGTATCTCACTACTCTAGTTAAGGTATCATAATGATTAATTAGAGATTGTTTTTTTTTTCTGTGGTAGTCTGGGTACTTTGGTCGAAGGTTAATTCCACCGAATTTCTGGGACTGACTGGATAGTAATGCAGTACTAAGCAATTTTTGTCAAAAGGCAGGTTAGTGTTTGTTTTTTATGAACCCCTGACTAAAAAGAGGGCCGTAAAAAGTTTGAGGTTATAGTGTGACTAGATGGCTGTCTGTATGACATGTTTTTTAGTTGCCACGTAGCTCCAGAACGGGTTATATGATATAAAGCGTTTTTTTGGTTCTAAAGATTGTGTAACCGAGATTGTTTTGTTTGGTGGATATTGGTGCAGTTGTTTCCAGGATAATCCTGCAAATTTTAATTCAAAACAGAAAGCAATTGAGGGCTTTTTAATGTACGTGTAATTTTTTTTACAGTATTATTATAAACTAAGTTTTTTGTGAAAAATATATTTTTCAATATACATTTTTTGTATTTTTCAAATAAACATCGACATTAACAAGCTTTTTTAAAATTGGCGATCGGAACCGTGTGCGGATCGAAACGAGCCTAAACACGGCCAGTCCACTATTACCCGTCGACGAGTTTCTTTTTAGCTCGCTGTCACCATAATATTGTATTGTCATCGGAATTTGACAGGTATGCAATAGGTATTTCATCTCAATCGGTTGAGGATAACTGCTTTAAAATTCAGTTACAAGATTTAATCTGAATATAGCAAGTTAAATAAAAGCTTGTAATTAAATTAAAATATTCATAATAAAGCGTATTAAACACTTAGTACATACACTACACGCAATAAACAATACTTGAATACAAAAAACCTGGTTGAACTAATGCCACAGACTAAAAAAAAAACTCGGTCTGAAATATGGTGCTTATTGGTTAGTAACCTATGTCTTTGCCAGAAGGTGATAATATTTATGCTATGTTCGGGGCTCAGTCTACCAATACTAGAATACCACAAATTGGATGAGTCTATCAAACGATCGATATTCAGCTAGTAAAGTGTAAACTATAGGTTAAAATAGTTATAGGAACAAATGTAGACGATATTTAACTTATCATTCATACTGGACATAGAATACCAATGAAAAAACACCTAATTAGCACGTCCATAATTTATTCAACCCTGGGGGTTAATTCCGAACTTATTTACCAAAGATCCAACGTTGAACGATCGAACTATACTTCGTTTTGATTGGTCAAGTTTAGCGGCTTGACCAATTCAGACGCAAAAGTTCGAACGTTCAACGTTTGAGCTTAGGTATTCGTTCACAATTAGCGCGATTAAGGACACATGTTTGTCCGCTAGATGTTGATGACCTCAGAAGTTGTTTTAATTACGTTCTCGTCATAACAATGTTATAATTTCTAACACGGTCCCAGATTACTTAGATGTTCGTAAAGCCCGCATCTTCTGCTTCAACCAAATATCCCCGATATGTTAAAATATCAAATGGGCGGAGTCTATCAAGAAAACAATAGCTGCAAGACAGCTATTGACATCGTTATTACTAAGTTGAACCCGGGAAGAGATGAGGTATAGATTTCTGCAGTTCGGAAGTAACTGACGTAAGCGACAAATGATAAAACTTCGTTTAGCTTCTAAAGTAGCAAATATAAAAGTAAATTATCCTTAATTAATCTAAGTAATGTGATTACCTACTAAATAGTTTAAAAATTTACGCTTAATATTTACTCTAGGCGAAGGAGGGACCTAAAGCGGAAATTAGGAGGGCCAATTTCAAAAAATAAAGCTGTCATGAAAAGTTTCGCCAATCGTGTTTCTAGTCTATGATTTATTTAGATTACATCCGCAAGTAATTACTGTATTAACATCAAGTTTGTAACCTTTACAGTTACTGAGTGAGCATAAAACGTAACGACTCCAAAAATTTAACATATCTTCTACCGATGGTATGGCTGCATAAGATAGTTATTACAGCAGTAGTGGACGTTGTATAAAACAAATATTAATAGAAAACCGCAAATCGATGTAAAGGATAGCCGTTTGGTACACGGGTACTTTAGGTTAAAAATAACATTTTGAGCGTTAGTTAGTTCTTCAAAATATTCCCATAGTAATGACAGTAATGACGTCATCAAGTTTATGTAAGAGAATTGTTTATTTTATTCAGAAACCTGTCGTTTGTGGTATCGAATGAAAGAACTTTATGAGCCGGTTCTAAAAATATACTACACCATAACCATTCGGCTACATGTTTTCTAAAAATCCAAGAAATATTATCAAAACATTCCAAAGTTTGCACTCTTCTAGGTTGAAATGTCCTTACAGAGCCCGTTCATTTGACACCACACTTGACCTGTTTGTCTCACGTTTTTTACCTGCACGTGGATCCTAATATCTCAACGACTCCAAATGATAGCTAACCTTACCTAAAATTTGAACTAATACCATCTACATACCTAGCATATTTCATGAAGAGTGGATTAACGGTTTCGGTAGTTCTAGAAAACATAGATACATACCTACATACAAACGCTGGTCGGTCCATGTTAACTCAGAGAACTCGACGTTCAATTAACATACGAAAATGGAACTGGTTTTTTATTACAAGCTTTATATTAACTTGCTATGTATGGGCTGAATCCAGGTGGAATCTTGCAACTGAATTTTAAAGCAGTTATCCTCAACCGATTGAGATGATATTTTGCATACCTGTTAAGTCCCGAAGACAATGCAATGTTATGGTGACAGCGAGCTGATCTGATGATGGAGACGCAAGGTGGACAACGGAACTCCTCGAAGGATAATATTAGACTGGCCGTGTTTAGGCTCATTTTGATCAGCACACGGTTACGATCACTAATTTTATAAAAGCTTGTATTGAAAAAAATATTTTTCACAAAAAAAAAATTAAACTGAACGCTCATGACAGTACACCCTGTAAATATATTTCGTAATTTCTTGTATAAATTTGTTAGTATTAACAAGTAGGGTTTTAAGCGTTGTATGGCCTCACTAACAACCACACATTGCATGAGACACTAACAAACTATCGATTTTCACATTCCACCATACGCTAATACGCACGAAAAAAGTCGTAGGTTGATCACGTAAATAATATATCCACGCGTGGTACATAAATACTATCGATTCGAGTTGGACCGTCCCTGAACCGCCAATACCGGCATTTAGATGTATAAACAGTCACATACGATCAATAGTAATCACTTAGGAGCTAATTCTGTGGGAATGCCCTTTGTAGTCGAAATCGTCTAACGTGACCTGATTTGGAATAAGCCTATCACAGGTAAGGTAGTCTGAGGGATATAGTCGGGATATATATAGTCTGCATGGAATAAGTTTAGTAGTTATCCTAAGAAACATTTTCACGTAGGATTTCACGAAGGCCCTAATAAACCCTAATACCCTATATTTTAATATACCCTTTCTGAAAAAGACGTTTGTCTATGTATGTATGCATCTATTAAATATATCTTTATAACAAATATAATATAATATATCTATATAACTTTATACCATGCTACTAATAAACGTAAAATGTCCTTCGCGTAATTACACCCTGTTTTGTCTCTTTCGATCGAATTTGAAAATGCTTGTCAATGAAAAAGACAAAACACTGTGCAACTGTTCCAAAGATAATTCGAATTTTCTGGTAACACTGTTATAATTATATGCAACATTTATACTCTCGCTTCATACCTCGCCTCGTACCTCGCCTCGTACCTCGCCTCGTACCTCGCCTCGTGTCTCGGCCCGCGCTTCGCGTGATCGATGGTAAATGAGCTTCCTGTTTACACTCTCGAGGTGAGTTCAGTTATCTTTGAGCTAGCAACGATGGAGGACGTCGAAGTGTTAGCGGCAACAAGTATTTGCTTACTGAGCTTCTGAATTAAAATAATAATCTGAATTTAAATAAAAGTAAAGAACATCATTCATCCCATGCATCGCTTACTTTTTGGTTAGTTTTGTGGAATTTACCACAATTTGCGTCCAATCCATTTAGGCAGTTCGAAAGCACACAACCTGCGAAGCGAGAGCGCGAATGTAAACACCACCCTCGTGTTTGTCGCGAAAAAAACCGCTAAGGATGCGAGCGCAGCGAGTCGCGAACGAGGCGTGAGGCGACTCGCAAGCGTCTATTCACACTCTTGTCTCGTGCCTCGCCTCGCGCCTCGACTCGCGACTCGTACGCGAAGCTCATTTACACTCGCGTACGAGTCGCGAGGCGAGGGACGAGGCGAGGGGCGAGGTGCGAGTGTGAACAGACGCTCGTGGCTCGCCTCGTCCCTCGCCTCGTCATTCGCGGCGCTCGCGTCCGGAGCGGTTTTTGGGGCACGAGTCAAAGGACCTCGCGTCGCACGCGAGTGGATGTTTACATTCGCCCTCCCGCTTCATTCTGGCTTCTACATCGTGCCGCGCAGGTTGTGTTTAGTTTTAACAAATACGCAAAAACAAAAACGCAGTAATCGTATAATGGATTGGTCGCAAGACGAAACATTTAAGTTCATAGAACTATTTCAAAAAGAATGAATAATTTGGGACCCTTAACATAAATGCCACAAGAACAGCCAAAAAGTAAGCGATGCATGGGCGAGATTGTCCGAACAAATGGGAAGATCTCAAACAGAATTAAAAAATAAGAAAAATTATCTCATGGCTACATTTCGCCAGCTACTCCGGCGCAAAAAACAATCAGTAAGATCCGGCGCAGGAGAAGATGATATTTACAAGCCAGTGTGGTTGTATTACGATGCTATGGAAACATTTTTGGCATCCATTTACGAGTGTAACTTGTTGTTGCTGCTAAGACTTCGACGTCCTCCATTGTTGCTAGCTCAAAGACGACTGAACTCAGCACGCGAGTGTAAACAGGCAACTCATTTACCATCGATCAACACGAGCCTCGCACGAGGGACGAGGCGAGCCACGAGGCGAGGGACGAAGCGCGAGTGTAAAGCCCGTATTAATAAGCTATTAGTTTTTTTACGTGTAAATTTTGACAACTCTTGCAAAAGTCTCTAAATCCCACTTAGGTAACTGAGACGGAGTAGGTAAGTGAGAAAAACTGCGGACTGACACTGGTTTCGAATAAATATACTTTAACTGTTTTTCAGGGTGTTAGAATGCCTTCGTTCTGCTTTCTGAGATAATCATAACACACGTCAAAAAAATGTTTGCAATTTTCTCTGAAGTACAAAATACCCACACACATAAACTGAATACCTTAGCAAGAGACATGTGTACAAAATCGCAAATGCTAATATTCACAGTAGTTTGGCACACGTTTTTCATAATTACGATGTGCTCGTATCTTAGTGACATTAGAGCTGTTACGTGCTACGGCGCTATGCACATGTAGCTAGTTTTGATAATACAAATTAAAAGTAAGGCCTCCTTTTCTCGTCGGGTGGGTAGCCAGCTGTGATGCGAGAGATGTAGGTTATATTCACGCTACGGAACAAATGTTTGTATGATTTGCAAAATATGTTTCGAGTGACATAGTACGCGTTGTTCCTGATACCCACGACACGGGGAATCCTATTGTGGTATCAGGAGTATTTATGTAACTGTTGTGTGTATTATGTTTTGGTATTAAAACAATGGGTCTGCGAAAAATCTCAGGAACGATGTTTTATGCGTATTGAAAAGGTAGGTTTTGCATTCAACTCTTAATTAATTCTGAGGATGGCTTCAATTCATGAATATTATAGGAAGCTTTCAGTTGAATTAAGGGAACAAAATAATTTAACTGAACCACACCTGACGCCTCTGATCCTTTTCAAAACTTTTTGAAGAGAATGTTTTATAATGCTTAATTAGTTTCCTAATTACTGGGCTTATTTTGACAGGACCGGAGTTTAAGTGAAGTTGCCTGCTGGTGAACCTACCTATTTTAAATTTACTTTTAAGCAGGCAGTAGTCAATTTCTGTCACTGTCTAACTAAGCAAAGTTCAGGTGAGTTTGAAAGTAACAGAAACGCTCGCGCAATGAAAAGTAAACGAAAATCACGGAAAATAATATTTAAATAAATATGAATAGGAATAGGGGAAAGGTTTGGCAATCACCAAAGCACACTTTATTGCTGGACAGGGCTCTCCCAAAACGTGCCACGGAGTCCGGTGTTCGACTAGAGGCTATAGAGAGCCACATAGTCCTCTTTTTGTAGTTCACTGAACTGGCCATGTTAAATAACAGTTCAACATCGTAAATATAACTCATAAAATTTTGAAATACAATTACGTAGGCTCACTTGCCATCATTCGTAATACTTAACTTTATTACTTTAAACTAAAATGCAAACCGTTTTGATCGGTGGCGTGCCCAAAATATTATGTCACGTGCCATCAATGGCACGCGTGCCATCCCTGCCCTAAATTAATACACCGACGTAGTTCCTTTATCGAAGACACCGACACAGACTAAGGAAGGAGTGATGAGCACAGTTTGAATGTATTGTCTGTGTGAATGCGTGTATGTACGTCATGAATGTAGTAGTACATGGATTGAGTGCTGAAATAGCATAGAGTGTTCCTTCTTACTCCTATCCTAGAAGATAGCTTGCTATCCTATGTTAGAGAGAAACAAATATATTGTCACACAACAGTCGTTTTTCCGTTCCGTACCCTGAATATTGGCACCATGCATATACATCTTCCTAGATTGTTACCATGAATGTAGTAGTAATTTGACATTTGGCCTGGTACGACTTACACAAATAAGAACAGATAGATATAAGCTTGTCTCATTCCAACACATGAATACATTCATATAAAAGAATGAGACTGGTATAATCGATACCGTTTCGTTTTTAGCCTTAGTTCCATGCCTTTAGTCCATCTTCCTAGATGTACGTGAAGTGCTATTAGTTATTCTGTGTTCTGTACGCCGTGTTCTGTGTACTTTCTCTATTTGCCTGAGTACGACACACAAACTTTGTAGATCACAATTTTGTCAGATGACGCTGTCTAAAATATGGGTGTGGCAGCTCTTAAAAACATGATCCCTGACCCTGGAACTTCTTGTTTCTTACTTCGCTTAACTTTTGTGAACTAATTCGAACTCACAAACCCGAAGTTTAATATTTTCTACACGACTAAAGCCATAACATTCCAAAAAGTTTAAAATCTTTGTAAACCTAATCTTTCAATTTTGTATCCATCTCCAGAACTTAAAGTTCTGATCTGTTTTTAATAAATACTTAAAATTCATTAGAGCTGTTTCACAGAATTTGATTTTCGAAACAATTTTTGTACAGTCAAGATCATTGGCTACGTGTAAATACAAAAATAAATTAAAAAAAATAAAAAACCCCATTTTTTTTAATTACACCCTTCGCAATGAAGCGGCTTAACCGATTTTGATAATACATGTCAAAGAACCATTGATATAAAATCTAATTTCAAATAAAAAAAAAACATTCAAATCAGTGCACCCGTTTAAGAGCTACGGTGCCACAGACAGACACAGACATAAAGATAGACAGACACACTCACATAGCAGTCAAATTTATAATACCCCTTGTTGTTTGAATATTAACTTGTGCAAAAGTGGAGTTAGGCGGGTCATACTCGTATCGCTAGGCTTGACAGAAATCGCTGGTCGAGACGGATCCTAGAATGGAGACCGTGGGCAAACAGAAGACCTAGGTCATTCACCGAAACGATAGGTGGACGACATAAAAGGGTACACAGGCTATCACTGGATGGTGGAGGCAACTGGATGATGAAAATGATGATGATGATGATGATGATGATGATGATGATGATGATGATGATGATGATGGTGGTAGTTAACTTGGACAAATCAGCGTTCGTATGTAGGTATGCATGTTTGATGAGACTTTATTCGATGATAACTTTCGAACCGTTAATTGGAGTTTACGTAGTAGCACAGAATAAATAATAATACAAGTAGGTAGGTACTTTGATGCCCCTCCGCATGACATTGTCCATTTTTCTGTGTCGTCCATTCCCTAACGCTACGAACGCACTATGCGGCGAAGTTCGGGTTGGCCAAGTCGCGACGGCCAGTGAGATTTAGTTATTGTTCATAACTCACGCATTTATAGCAACAAGCAGTCAGTTGCCAGAATTGGCCGCCGCGGTCAGCGAGATCTGGCGCGACACACACGCAGCCAGCGGCCAGCCGTGGCCGCCGAGTGCGTTCGTAGCCTGACGTCCATATAAAATTGCCATCTTTTAATTTGTCTGCTTTACATTTTTACATACTATGAAGCTCATTATACATACCTAAGTATTTGAGCTTCATTTATAAAAGATTCATATATTAGGCAGGGTCTCAGATCTGGCAAAACAGTTTTTATGTGTTTACCGTTTTCTATGTTATTTTATATTTTTATAATGCATGCAAAAAAAATACTTTGATACTTATTTACGCTGTATAAATAAGCAGCCATCAACAACAATAATTTTCTTCCACCCGAAGGCAGAGTTATTGATAGGACTCAATAAACCAGCCCCTTTCAATTGTTCACATAATCACCATTTTAATAACGACCGGAGACAGCTCTCTATTGGCAAAAGGTCTTGTCTATTTACGACATTGCTCTTTATTTTAGGTGTGATAACTTTGACGATACCTCTGACCGAAGATTGGAAAAATATGCCGTGATTTTGAAATTGCCGTTTTTAACCCCCGATGCAAAAACGACGGGGTGTTATAAGTTTGACGTGTCTGTGTTTGTGTGTGTATGTCTGTCTGTGGCATCGTAGCTCCCAAACGGATGAACCGATTTCGTTTTTTTTTGTTAAATGGTGAATTTGTAGGGAGTGTTCTTAGCTATGATTGATCAAAATCGGTTCAGCCCATTCATTGAGTTGAGGTTTTTTTAATTTTTATAAAATTAATTACTTGTTTACTATCGAAGATTCGTAAGTATTGATTTTGAAATTGCCGTTTTCACCATCGATGTGTCGTATTGATTTTAAAATTATTGTTTATCACTATCGAAGTGTCGTCTTGCAGTCCAACTAGGTGGGCAATGTGGTTTGTCGGTTGGTATGCAATTGAAAGAGCCCGCCATATGTCTCGCACTAAACGTGAAATCCACATCACAAGATCAGACTGTATTTGGCTTAGAGCTTTACGGCCTCGGTACCGATTTGGTGAATGTCATTTGCCTTCAAATTAGTTCTCTACAATCACAAACTACTTAGTAACAAATAAAATGATAGGAGACATAACTTACCATCACTGTAATTGGTGTTGTCAACATCATTACACTAACACTGTATGTTCGTATCTAATAATCTAAGTAATATTGTGACTTTCGGAAAGGTCATGGATAATTTTCAAAGGTTCAACGACCACAATGTTTTTATGATTAAAATGACGACCTCTGTGGCGAGGCAGGTGAAAAGCCGGCTGAGATACAAGAGGTTCGATTCTGGCTGCAGGACGCAAATATTTATATCATCTGAAAATATGTCCTTCGATTTTTTCGAGATTGTCTTTTGTTTTTGACGACCTCTGTGCCACTACGGGACAAATGTTTACATGTTCTGTAATATTTGTTACTGGTCTGTGGTTTGTGGTACCAGGGGATTCTAGTCTGGGGTTAGGTCTATTTATGTGATTGTTGGGTGTTATTTTATGTTATACTAGCGACTCGCCCCGGCTTCGCACGGGTAGCCCCCGGTGAACCCCCCCCCATGTCCTTCTCCTGGTTCTAAGCTAATTGGTGGGGAGGTTAACAAATATTTGTGCGATCTGCAGATATTTGTTCAGGGTATTCTGGGTATTTTCTATGTATAATAAAAAAAATATATCTATGTACCTAATGTATAATCAGTTGAGCTACTTTTAGATCGCTAGCAGCGGTCTTCAGTTAGCACAACTGTTTCATATGTATTATGTACATACCTTGTATTTAGTTGTATATTTATTTATGTAATGTATTGTATTGAGTACTAGTGACTCGCCCCCGATGAACCCCCCCCTACTCCCCCCTATATGCTTCTCCTGGTTCTAAGCTACCTCCCCACCAATTTTCAGCCAAATCGGTTCACCAGTTCTTGTGTTATAAGTGGTGTAACTAACACGACTTTGTTTTATATATATAGATAAGTCTGTATTTTGTGTAGTTCCTGACATCCACAACACAGAAGTGTAGGATCTAGACTATGTATGTTTATATAATTATGTTTTTTTTTTATACTACTTGAATGATGGAACAAGCTGATTGCCCACCTGATGTTAAGCGGTAACCTCTATGAATGATATATGAACCGTGCATTACCTCATAGGTCACGTCCACCTAGGACGCGCCCTATGTGGCATTGCACTGCGCCCGCCACCCGGAGATATAAAGATGAAAAGACTCATGTGCCTGTAATTTCACCGGCACCCTTACCCTTCAAACCGGAACACAGCAATGCGAGTACTACTGCTTTGTGGCAGAAATAGGTATGGTGGTAGTACTTCCCCAGACGAACTCTTTCACAAAAAAGCTCTACTACTACTATGTGTTCTATTTGTTTACTTACGATAAACGAATTCGACATAACTTATAGATAAATAACATATCTTGTCTTATTAGATAACCAATATTTTATTTTACGTTTGTCCATTTAGGAAATCGTTACGTATCGCATAACTTATATTTTTTATTGCGGCACTTCACTTGGTGTATTGGCGCAAATGTTTGCGTTATTTTTCCAAGGCAAAATCAACCATGTGTCCAAATACACATGGTACTATTTAGCTTGACAAAATAAATCAAATGTTTGCCCAAATATACCAAGTTAAGTGCTGGCATTACATACACACTATATACTTCTGCTTTTTCAATACGTCAATTATGCTCCTCGTTGGCACTTCTGATTTATAACATACAGTTGGTATTTTGATATTTGCCAGGTCCATTTACGCTCTACCATTTTAATAAGCTTCAAACCAATCCTAAGCTTTCAAATTTTCTCTTGTTACGTAAAAATAGTGAAGCTATTTTCTTTGTTTCCCAGTTACTGGAGTGAGATGCAAATGCAGTCTTAATCGGGACTGCGGTGAGTCGGCTGCTTTCAATTATTGGAAATAAATCAAGTTCTGTTTACTGTTCGCCAATTTCGAGACTGGCTGCAAGTTTTTTACATTTGATAAAGATATCCTGCTAGCTCTGTTATCTGTATGGCTCATACTACAGTAAAAATAATTTTAATAGGTTAATAAAATAAAGTGGCCATACTCGCCTACACAGCTTCCGTACTAATAAATAGGGATAGCAACTTGGTAGTTTTTTTGTATTTCTTAAGGTTTATGCCACTACAACACATATACTGTAAAAAATTAGCTGACTACCTCTTACGGCTGTCAAGATATACCGCTGTGACTAAATACAGACAGACTTACAGACGAATGGATGGATTGCGTAGGCTTATAGTAAATGGCACCATTTGGGTACGGATCCCTAAAAAGTACTCCATACTCAATACATTTATTGCTTTCACATGAAACTTTCACGTATTTGGGTTTCGGTAAGTCTCACTGAACCACGTCAGACAGACTGATAGAAAGGCGATGGCTTCAAACTATTAACTAAAAGTGATATCTTATACAATTTATTCTTGATACTCTTTAGCGAAAATAAAATTCCTGCAACCCCATTTATTTATAAAGCTTGGGTTCAATAAAGCTATCACTTTTAGTAGTAAAAGAAGTTTGTGAAAGAGTTCGTCCGGGGAAGTATTACCACTATACTTCTTTCTGCCGCACAGCCGTAGTGCTCGTATTGCTGTGTACAGGTTTGAAGGGTATGGTTGCCGGTGAAATTACAGGCATGAGACTCTTCATCTTTATGTCTCAGGGTGGCGGGCGCAGTGCAACGCCATATAGGGTTCGTCCTAGGTCGACGTGACCTATGAGGTAAGGCAGAGGTTACTGCTTAACATCAGATGGGCCACCTGCTTGTTCCGTCATTCAAGAAGTTAAAGAAAAAAACTGAAAAAAGCAGACCCGAAACAAATATTTGCAGATCATACAAACATTTGTCTCGCAGCGGAAATCGAACCCGCAACCACTCGCTACTTACGCGCCATGCCACAGAGGATACGAGTACCTAAGTGCTTTAGTCCAAGACAAATATGCTGAACCGAGTTGGGCTTTTGAACATGTTTACAATTCAATTAAGCTCGTCAAGTCAACAAATACACATTCATTCAGTCAGTACACGAGTTGGAAATGAACAGATAAAATAGTAGATAACCCAAACATCTCATGAGAAATTCAAAATATATTATGTAGTTTATTATTTGACGTGGGGTATCAACTTATCACTGACTAGAATATTTATTTTAGGTATCTAAAGTTGGATTTAGCCTAAACGAGGAATTCTCATTCCCCATTTTTTAATTTTATTGCAAAGAGGAGTGGGGTTACAGTGTAATCGATGTCTCTCAAAACAGATAAATTGTAACGATCTTACTATTTTCGTAAGAAATTGTATGAACATAGAACACAAATAATTTACGCAAGATTTTAAAAACAAAACACTTTTCTTAAAATTATTTACCCTTTAAATATATTAAAGTAGTAAGCAGAACCGCGAGCTGATCAAAATAAGCCCACATACGTCCAGCCTGCTTTTAACTATCGAGGAGTTCCGTTGCCCACCTTCTGTCTCCATAATCAGATCAGCTCGTTGTCACCATAGTAGTGTATTGTCATCCAAAACCAAGGACTATGCAAAGTTTCAGATTTTTTCTTCGACAATTTGTGTCTCAAATAGAGCTCCTCAGATTTGATTCCAGACAAAAACAACCAAACGTGAAAGTGAATTGAAGAAAAGTGTTTAAAAACCGCTGGGGTAAACGTGTTCTAGGATGGAGACCACGTCTTGGTAAACGTAGTGTAGGGCGCCCCCTGGCTAGGTGGAGCGACGATCTACGTAAGGCGGCTGGTAGAAAGTGGATGGGAAGAGCTGGAAATCGGTCTAAATGGCGAGCATTAGGAGAGGCCTATGTCCAGCAGTGGACTGATACATGCTGATGATGATGATGATGTTTAAAAAAACCGGCTTAGTGCGAGTCGGACTCGCGAACGAAGGGTTCCATACCAATCTATAAAAAAAGCAAAAAAAACATGTTTGTTGTATAGGAGCCCCCTTAAATTTGTTATAGCGGCAACATAAATACATCATCTGCGAAAATTTCAACTGTCTGATTATCACGGTTCATGAGATACAGCCTGGTGACAGATGGACGGACAGCGAAGTCTTTGTAATAGGGTCCCGTTTTACCCTTTGGGTACGGAACCCTAAAAACTAGCCTAGAGTGATGTATCATGCTATTTTTCTCTGGTTTATGATATTTACGAGTTCAAACATACACAACATTAACCGTAGGTAAATGGCAAAACACGATGCCGCAAAATATTACATTTAATAATACATGCCTAAGTAGGTACATCGTGTGCGGTGAAAACAATGCATTGTCACAATCTGTTAATTATCATTTCTCCGTAAATGTTCCACTAATTTTTGTAAATCATTTTATTACAATTTCCTGGATGTCTGAGTCTTTCATATATTCATTATCCCTCTCTGTTCCCCCCTAACCAACTCTATGTTCAAATAAATTACATAGGTACCTTATTAGAAAATGATGTTGAAAATTATCTCATTCAAATCGGAACAGTGAGCTGATCAGAATGAGCCCAAGCACTTCCAGGCAATATTAAGATATTAATAATAGAGGAGTTCCGCTGACCACCTTTCATCTCCATTATCAGATTATCTGGCTGTCACCTATTACAATAAAACAACATTATAAATAAGTATAACAACATTAATAAACATTATGTCATATGGAAAAAGAAGCTTTTTTCAATTGTTTTAAATACTACTGAGACATCGCATTTTAATTTGATTCATTGACCTCTGCTAAATTCTGATTATGCTTTTAAAACTGGGTCAAGCAATATATTCTCATAACTCACCATAAATCGTTGAATTAAAAGCGTGACCCGAGAGCTGGCTCTAATCTGGTTCAACACATTGGTATTGCTATTCAGCGTGGCAAAGCAGTCAGCATCATATGAACACTTCCATTTGATAGTGATTTGGATCAGTTGAGCTATCTTTAGATTGTTTGCGTCGGTCTTTAAGGTGAATGCTCACGCTTGCGGCGCAAAATTCAATTTTTTTGGTGTTTTTTGCCCATTACAGCTCATCAACCATTCTTCAGATAGCAAAAGTTGATTTCGCGAGAACTATGAGACTTAACACACATGTTTTAATTGATAGTATCTCATAAATTTCTTTGAAGAATCATTATTACAATTTTATTTCATGACCAATCAATGCGTACTAGATAATATAGCTCTCTGCAATCTTCACTGTAAGTACAATCACTTATTTTTCCCAAGACCGCAAATTATGAGAAGATACGTTTATTTACAGAAAGAATAATACAAGGTATGTACAAAATACATATGAAACAGTTGTGCTAAGATGTGTCCCTAAGATGCTGGCTGCATTGCCACGCTGAATGGCAATACTAATGCGTTGAGCCAGATAAGAGCCAGCTCTCGGTTCACGCGTCGCTTCGACGAGATGCCCAGAAATAATTTTGAAAACGCGAAGGGTTCGGAACCCCACTGACCCAAAGTCTGGACCCAGAGTCTCGACCCTGAAAGGCTCAAATAAGTAAGCTCTGTCGAGACTTGCATTACCTTAATACTTAATTGTATTAACTTTGGTTTGAACAAAAAACTTAGTTTTTTTACAAAAAAAATCAAGATAATGAACACTCAAAAGCATCTGGTCCATGAGAGCCAATATGTATCGAGTTTCTTTTGAGTTTGCAACTTTATTTTCTGCTGCTTCATTGAATAGAAAGCGCAAATGCAAATATGCATTTAAAAAATGGTCAAGAGCGAGTAGGACTCCCGTGGGGAGGGTGCCGTACAGATAGGAATACTGAGGCCTCATCTTTATCATAGAACATCAATATCATTCATGATAGGTGTAGGAAGTTTATCTTACAACTAGACTAACTGAATACTAGATTGAGATCAGGACAATGTATAAAAAAATGCAGTTTTTTAATTGTATTAAAAAGTATATATCATAATGAGCCTTTTCATTTGATATGTCACATAATACAGGAAAAGTTTTTTTTCAGATGCTATTTTGCACCCGCTTCCCATATTATGCCCCAAAATTAGAATTCATTTATTCGTTTTACTTAAGTACGTAATAAGTCAGTTCGTATACTTATTTATGTTAAACACACGCTTTATCCCCCGAAAGGGTAGGCAGATCCTCAAATGGGCCACTTTTCACTGTGGGTTGCACGATCGTGGGAAATAGACGTGACAAGTGGTGAGCTCATCGCTGCTATTGCTTTCCATGACTGACTCTGCTAACGCTTTCTCCCATTAATAACACATTCCTTAAATAAGCCAGCAGCCAGGACAAATCTCATACCAACGAATCTTACAAACAAGTCCGGGTAACTTATTTAATCCAGTTATTTTCAGAGAAAAAAGGCTGTGCTAGACAGATAGAGACAGACAGACAGTGATCCTGTAATACATAGTTCTGCTGATACGTTTTGAGGTACAGAAGCTTTAATATCTGCGATACTGAATATTAAGTAAAATTTGTGTAAAAGCTTATAGTTTGGAAAATTATACGGGATTCCTAATCGTGTAGGTGTTTAGTATAAATAAAATAAGTTACTAATATTAGACTCAACTCGCAATGAATGTACCTATGTTTTTTCGTCTGTAAAAATAAATTGGCTCTCGCTCAAACAAGTCCTGCAAAAACATTTGGTCAATTGGATTTTCCTTTTCAACACCGAGCTAATAGTCCGCCTCGAGGGCCCAGTAAGAGTAAATTCAATTAGTGTCACATGGTAGGTCGCGTGTCATCGCTCACTGTGCTCCCAAACGCTAGATAACTTGGCAAAAAATAATCGTTCATCAATTTAGAACCGGTATTTCCCTGGTTTTGGTGGTAATGTTAGCTTTTTTATAACGTTATGAATTACGGAAAAAGCAGATGGGCCACCTGATGTTCGTACCCTTGAAACCGGAACACAGCAATGCGAACACTACTGCTTTGTGGCAGAAATAGGTATAGGTAGTACTTCACTGGACGAACTCTTTTACAAAAAAGCTCTGCTACTACCAAAAAAGCTATTTAAAAGGTACTTGGATCTTATATAAACTGACTTCTGGGGTTTTGTAGCGGGTCAAACGAGCTTTCGTAACAGAAACAGGAATTTCCTAAAGGGTGTACAAATTGTCCATAGAATTTCTCGAGCTTTCTTAAAATTCAACCAGCTTGTGATTCTGCATTGTTTTGTCAACTGACCTAGCCCAGAGAAAAGTAAAATTTCAGTGGGCTAGGTGTTTCAGTGCACAAGTAACTAATATTGTAAAAATTAAAAAATCCCTCTACGCAATGAAACAGCTGAACCGATTTTGATCAAACATAGCTAAGAACACTCCGGACAAATTCACCAATCAAACAAAAAAAAAAACTAAATTGGTTCATCCGTTTGGTAGATGCGATGCGTCAGACACACACACACACACACACGCAGACACGTCAAACTTATAACACCCCGTCGTTTTTGCGTCGGGGGTTAAAAATAGAATCCTCACCTTACCTTTAAATTTTTGATACCAGTACCGTTATACAATTAGTTATTCTATGCCAGTACCTAGTACCTAGACATGTATTTAATAAGCTATACCATAGGTTTACTCTTAAAATCAAGTGATGCATATATTTAACCTCCACTGGCGGGACAAACGTTTGCATGATTTACTTAAATTTTCCCCGAGTCTGGTTTTTGTGGTACCATGATACTTGTAGTCGATTGGATCTCACTTGTTGGTAAGTGAAGATGTGTCCGACGATGGAGCACGAAGATCTAGAAGACACCCTTTCACTCTTTATTATTTTCAGGAAAGACGAAAGTTGGTAGTGTGTTCCATTTCTTTAGCTGTTTGCATTATGAAGATGGAATTGTTTAGTTTATTACATGTAGTATATATATTTTTGACGACCTCACTGGCGCGGCGGGCGACGGTTCGCCTGCGACGCAGGAGGTTGCGGGTTCGATTCCCGCCTTGGAACAAGTATTTGTGCGATCTGCAGATGTTTGTTCGGGGTGTTCTGGATATTTTCTATGTATAATAAAAAATATCTATCTATGTAATATATTGTATTAAGTATATCAGTTACCACAAACTCTGCTTAGCTTGGGGCTAGATAATGTTGTGTGAACTGTCCAGCATTATTTTTTATAGATTTTTTTATTTTGGGATAACGTATTAAGGATTCAGCCTAGCAACCGTAAATAAGAACGGTAAATCAGTATTCTCCAAAAGTTAACCAAACATAGTATTATTTTATCTGTGACCAAACTAAAGCTGTTCCACAATTATAAAAGGTGAAGTTTTTAGACAGCGAAAGTTGAAAGAGATAATGGTTTTCCATTATCTCTGTCTGTTTGGGAACTATAGGAAAATTTGATGGTTTGTATACCTAACTTTCTGTGAATATTTAACGAGGTAAAATAAATGAGATGAAAATATATGCCATACAAATTACGGCCACAATATTATTGAAAACGGAGATTGGAATGGAGATCGAGGAATTAATTAGAGCAGATTTATGTCAAAGCTATGGAAATTAATGCAGAGTTTCAAATTAGGTTTTCAGTGATTAGTTTGGTCCAACCTAAAACTTTCTAATAACTCTGCTCGTATTGAGTTCAATGGGTGCAACGTTCTAAAATGTTCTATTAATTTTCTACTAATGTAGTGTATGGCTCGCACAGGTTTGGCTTAGTCACATATTTAACTACACATTATTTTCCTAGTTATTATTAATTATTTCAACATTTACGTATCTCACTGCTGGATACACCATTCTACTATTTCCATAAATACAAATTATGAAACGGCATTAAATAAAGGTACGTAAACTCACTACATCGCAAAGTACTAAAAACCCTTGTTACAGCCTAGAAGTGCTACAAAGTGCTACAGGTGTAAGCAACCTTAGCTATGAATATTGTGCTACAGGCGTAGCAACCTTACCTACGATATGTATTGCTACAGGCGTAGCAACCTTAGCTATGCATTATAGATTATGCTTACAGGCGTAGCAACCTAACCTACGATATGTAGTGCTACAGGCGTAGCAACCTTAGCTATGCATTATAGATGATGCTAACAGGCGTAGCAACCTTACCTACGAATGTAGTGCTATAGGCGTAGCAACCTTAGCTATGCATTATAGATGATGCTAACAGGCGTAGCAACCTTACCTACGAATGTAGTGTTACAGGCGTAGCAACCTTAGCTATGCATTATAGATGATGCTAACAGGCGTAGCAACCTTACCTACGAATGTAGTGCTACAGGCGTAGCAACCTTAGCTATGCATTATAGATGATGCTAACAGGCGTAGCAACCTTACCTACGATATGTAGTGCTACAGGCGTAGCAACCTTAGCTATGCATTATAGATGATGCTTACAGGCGTAGCAACCTTACCTACGAATGTAGTGCTACAGGCGTAGCAACCTTAGCTATGCATAAATAGATAATGCTACAGGCGTAGCAACCTTTACCTACGAATGTGGTGCTACAGGCGTAGCAACATAAAAATAGTGCACAAACCAATAAATTGCATTATTAGAAAGCCTTTTACGAGCAGGAAACATATTATGTAGGTAAAATGTATGTAGGTGCGCTCCACTACTTAAGAGGTTCAGCATGACCGTATAAGGTGAGTGCTTTTATTAATACTCTCATTTTCTTGGCATTATTTTTAAATAGTCTGTCATTATGGCTAAACTTTTGTAGTTTGTATTGAAAAGACCAACTTTTATTTGCTTAGCTGTGTCAGTGTTTGCGGGGTGATAGCTATCTTGATGTTATTTACGTTTCAACAACCTTCCATTTTGATTTCAAATTGGCTTTTAAACGATTCCCTTTTATTTGTCGGTATCACCGGAAACAATCATTGTAAATTGGAATATTGATTCTGTTGGTTTGACAAACATTTTCAGAGATAATTTTTATTTACTATAAATGCAAATTCAAGTTTTTGTTTTTTATATGGTAGCAAAGATAACTTACTTTAAAATTTGCAGGAATATAAAATGTACTGCGTGGTGTGTCCGGCCTAAGAATAGACCGTGGTCCCTACTCCTTGCTTGGATATCGTAAAAGCCGTCTAAGTGGTTACCACCTGAACATCTGACAGCAGCTTCCACCCGAGGATTAAAAACCTGATTCTGAACCTGAAAGATCTGATTGCCAAGCATGGTGATTGTGGCAAATGACACCAAAGTATTATCTTTAAAATTACGTTTAAAGATAATACTGGCGCGAAGGGCGAAAGCTCGCCTGCGATGCAGGAGGTTTTGGGTTCGATTCCCGCCTCGGAACAAATAATTGTACGATTTGCAGATCTGCGATTTGTTCAGGGTGTTCTGGGTACTTTCTATGTATAATAAAAAAATATCTATCTGTGTAATGAATTGTATTAAGTGTATCAGTACCCATAACACAAGCTCTGTTTAGCCACATAATAAATAATAGTACTTAGCTTGAGGCTAGATAATGTTGTGTAAACTGTCCAGCATATTTTTTTATTTTTTTTATTTTAATTAGAATGTTCATTTACGTAACAACTCACAAAAGACTATTTAAACTAGCTTAACCCCAAAAAAACCTAATTCAAATTAAATTACGAGGAGTACTTAATCTAAAAGGCCTAGCTCCAGAGTTACTTTAAAAATAAGAGGAAAATGTCTATTATAATTAAGTCTGTGCTTAAAACGCGTAGCAGTTAATAAAGTAGATTTAATTATTCAGCTAGAGATTTAAAAGGCCTTTAATATATACCAGCTAAGATTTAAATAAGGGTTATTAACAAATTAGATTACTGAATGCAAAGAGACCTGCGTTCTTATTGTGTAACAGACTGAAGATTAATTTTGATTACCAGTTGGTTGTTCATTGCGGTGATGAGCTCACCACTTATTTATTTATTAAGAAACAAGTACAACATCATAACTGAAAACCCAAAGCGATGTTGTATGCACATAATTATATAAAAATATAAAACAATCAAGCTTCTAATAAGTAGGTCATACCTACTGAGGATAGACCTATAATAATACTACTACTTGTCACGTCTATTTCCCACGATGGTGCGACCCACAATGAAAAGAGGCCGATTTTAAACTCTGTCTCTCTCTTTTTCGGGGAAAAAGGCCTATGTATGTATGTAATGTATGCATATTTTTACGAGCGTTGTAACTTTGAAAGTTTGGTATTAATGTTCAAATTTTTAAAAAAACATCCAAATTAATCTCAAACTTGGAATCATAATCATCATTATCATCAACCTATTGAAGTCCACTACTAGAAATATACATTCCTATAGAATGCCTTAACAAACGGTCTTGTGCCGCCTCCATCCACTGACTTCCTGCAACCTTTATAATGTATTTGGCCCATGGAGAGCCATCCCAAATCAATCGGGAAATTTTCCCTTTCCAACAATTACGTAAAAAAACATTAATTATATATAGGTAGTATCAACATAATTATACCTACGATGTGAAGTTGTAGGTATATATGTGTAGGTTTTTGTACATCTACGGTATACGAAGTTGGTATTTACATAATAGGGCCATGACCGTGCACTGGCTACAGTGTCGTGTATCATCATGTACGAACGCTATACCCGTGGGTAAAGAACACACGCAACGAATGTACACTTCAAAGAAACGATGAATGTTTAATTTATTAATTTGTAGGGGTTTTTAGTATGTAGCGAAACAAACTAACTAATATTAAGGTGGAAAGTTCCGGAAGGTGCACGAAATTCAAATTTGATTGGCGTTATTTGCTCATCGCAGCTCATCAACACGTTCAGCGAAAACGTATTTTGTGAAAACTAAGTTTTTTTTTTTTTATGAAATAAATAGGCAATCTAGCATTCGGCCCACCTGATGTGAAGTGGTCACCGTCGCTTATAGACACCGGCAACACCCAAGGTATTGTCGATGCGCTGCCTACCCTGAAGGAATTTATGAACATTTTTCTTGAAGCGACACATGTCGTAACCAAGCGGGAAAACGTCAGATGGAAGCTCATTCCATAGTTTGTAGGTATGGGGAAGAAATGATATCGAGAAACGAGTCTTTCGAGAAACCCAGGGATCTATGATGTGCGGATGAGCCTTGTCACGGTATCGGGAAGAGCGATGGTAAAATCTCGATGCCGGGATGAGATCGAAAAGCTCGTCGGAACATTCCCCGTTGTAAAGGCGGTAGAATACGCAATGAGATCAGATGCATCCGATCCGATCCGAGTATTATAGTTTTCGAGTTCGACGCCATGAGGATAGAAGCCAGTGGAGACAGGTATTAGGAGGAGGTATTTTCAGGGCAAGCTACTAGTTTATTACAACGTATGAATACATTCTTACGTATTCATTTCCCAAACCACATCAAATAAAACTTCAATATGCCTGTTCAAAAGCAAGCAATTATAACCCCATGAATTTTCTAACACAATTCTAACTCCAGTCGAATTCATACAAACGAGATTCAATAGAACAAAGGCTCCAATTTGCGTAGCTGTTTCGCCCATTCTCTCAATATGCTAAAGTATATAATTATATACATACATAGTATGCATGCACCTATAAATATAGTTGACACACGCCTTTTTCCCCGAAAGGGAAGACAGAGCCCTTCTCGGGTCTCCTTTCATAGTGGGTCGCACAATCGCTCGTGAACATGGTGAGCTCAGCATCGTTCCCATGAAAATTGCCCCACGTCCGGGAATTAATAACATAACATAACACCCAAAACTCACATACATAGTCCTAAAAACATATATATAACATACTAGTGTTCGCTTGTGTTTTACCAGGATAAATAGTAGCATATAACTCAATCCAGGTCATACTAAATTTCATCGATATCGGTTTAACCGTTTCGGCGTGAATGAGAAACAATTTTTTTTATACTACTTTGAATGACGGATCAAGCTGATGGCCTACCTGATGTTAAGCGGTACCCTCATATGTCCCTAAACATACAAACATCATAACTTTGACATTTATGATATTAGTGGGAAATCGGCACACACTCGAGGCACCACACAGGCGCTCCTCACCTAGTAGTAAGAAGGATCATAAAAAAAAAACAGACCGTGTTTGTTGCCTGATTCTACTAGGTCTGGTTGCGTTGGAAAAGATGTAAAAAAAAAATTAAGACTATTCAAAATGGTCCTTGTGATTTCAATGAATAAAATACTTTTTGACTTTTGACTTTGAGTCAATACTTTATATATACTTTGTTCAATATATTTTAATTAATGTAATACTTTATTTGAATCTGGTCACTAAACACTATTTTAGAGTAAATTCTAATTTTCTGCCATCATCATCAGCGGTTGGACGTCGATAGCTAGACGTGGCTTCCTCCATAGAATGCAAAGGGGGGATTTGCGATAATCAACATGCTTGGCAGGCGGATTGCTGATCGTAGTATTGGTGTTGAGTACTCAGGTGGATGCTGCTGCCTATCTCGTGAATTTAATCCCTGAGTCGAATTTTACCATATCCACGGGAGGTGATGGAAAGGCCTATTCTGTGGCTGGACACACCACGGTAATTTTATTGTACGAGCATATATATTGTTTAAAAGACTTGTTAGAAAGGTTCGATGGTATAACATTTATTCTGGCTGCTAGTTTACTAAAGAGTGTGTTATTACTGGAAGAAAGTGTTAGTCGAGTCAATCGTGGGAAGAAATGGCGGCGATGAGCTTACCACTTGTCACGTCTATTCCCACGATTTTGCAACCCACGGTGAAAAGAGGCTCTGCCTAACCCTTTGGGGAAAAAGGCGTGGGTCTATGTATGTATATTTTCAATATTCACATTATTCTGCGGTGAACTAATCAAAGCAGTATGCCATCAGCCAAGGAAGCCTTAATTTCCTAGATGAAATCGCAGTTGTACCGAGCTTCAGTAAGTTCAAACATTTAGTTATAAGCACTAGACTGAGCCACAGAATAATTCAGTGAATTCTAATTAGACTACATAGTTACTTGGCCTGAATTAAATTAACTTGAAATTACTTGCTGCACTGGCTTGCAATCATGTTAATGTATCGATTAATTTCCGATTTATTACTGGTATCCTTTTTATTTAATTAGATACAAAAAATACTTACAATTTCTCTTAATTAAAATAAATTGCGATGACCAGGAAACTGCCAGAAATGTAATCTGAATCTTAAGAATAATAAGAACTCGTTGGTACTCACTAAATAAGTCGATACCTACCACCGAAAATATTGACTCCTGCATTGGAGTGGCCCAACCATACAACCTTTACCTAAATTACTATTTGAGCAGTACCAAGAACCAATCCAAATGTCATTATAGCTCGATGTTATTAAAACCAACGAAAATGGGTCAACATTCGTATGTGGGCTATCTATTTCAGTGGAATCGACAGAGGTCGGGCTGCACTTAGTTCGATGTGACTTTTATAAGTCAAGCCTAAAAATAATAAAACATTGGAGGCTCGGCGGTCGTGCATCAAACTTGCATGGACACGCGAGCCGCTTCTAGTACATATTGGCATAAAAGATGTTGAGCAATGACATAGAGGGGACTGTTCACTGTACTACGGTTCAATTTGTTCTTGTGGGAAGGGTTGTTATTTAAACAGCGAGTGTTCGTTACGATGGTATAATAGCGACTAACTATTTTTACATGCATAAACTGACTGGACATACCGCCAGCCAAAAACTATTGTTTTTAAACTAATTAACATAATAAATGAATGAACTCAAAATGGACTGTATACATTTTGTTAAAAAAAAGGAAAACAAATTTCTTCACAAAACTATATAGGTAATATATGAATCATAATTTCACTTCATAAAGGTAGGTAAATTAAGTACCTAGATAGGTATCGAAACACTATCACTTCAGTCATCTGTGTCTTTTGGTAGTAATATCACTTTTGACAGTGGTCTCTTTAACTCGTTATTGCCCTTGCACTGAATCGTTATCACTCGTACAAGATTATCTATTCCTGGATGAAGATGTTTTATTTTTCCTAGTAACCATTTGGTCGGGGGTAGATTTTCATCCTTTACAATGACAATATCACCAACAGCAGGTGAGGGTACTGTTACTTGCCATTTATACCTCTGTTGCAGTGTATTGAGATATTCGGTTTGCCATCGATGCCAAAAATCTTGTGTCATCTTCTGAATAAGCTGCCATCGGGTTAGAACATTGATCTTATGGTACTGATAATTCAAATCAGGAACACTAGTTAGAGGCTCGCCCACTAAGAAATGACCAGGAGTCAATGGTGTTTCTATTTGATTGTCTATTTGGCAAAGCGGGCGAGAGTTGAGGCATGCTTCTATCTGCGTTAACAAGGTGGCCATCTCTTCGTAGGTAAGCTTAGTATCTTTACTTACCCTGGCTAGGTGTCTTTTTGCTGACTGAATCCCTGCTTCCCACAAACCTCCGTAGGATGGCATTCTCGGTGGGATGAAGTGAGCTGTTGTTCCATCATTAGCCAATAACTCAGCTACTTCCTTCGCTAGGTTGTCTTTGCCTCTCTGGAATAACTCACGTAATTCTTTTGCAGCGCCGATGAAATTTGTCCCATTATCGCTCCATAGGTGTGAGCAATGTCCTCGGCGCGCAACAAATCGTCGAAACGCAGCTATAAACGCTTGTGAAGTTAGGTCTGTGACGGCTTCAAGGTGGATAGCACGAGTTGCCATGCAAACAAATAAGCAGACATATCCTTTAATAGCATGATGTCCACGTCCCTTTGAAGTTCTCATCATTATAGGTCCAGCATAATCGACACCACTATTCAAAAATGGACGATGTGAATTGACTCTCATTGCTGGCAATTGTCCCATAAACTGATTCTTAGTTTTGGCCTTATAAATGATACAAGTCTTGCAAATACGAATACATTTTTTGACTGCTGACTTTAAACTGATAACCCAGTACTTGGTTCTCACATAAGTCATCATTAACTGGATTCCACCATGGAGTGTTTTGTTGTGAGCTTCAGTAATCAACAATTTTGTTATGTGCTGATTACTCGGTATGATAATAGGATGTTTCGTCGTGTCTGCTATTGCAGCGTTTTGAAGTCTTCCTCCAACTCTTATTATTTCGTTCTGGTCTAAGAACGGTGAAAGTGTGATTAGGGAACTTCTAGGTTTCACTTTCCCGTTTTTCTTTAAGTCATAAACTTCTTTCCCATAAACTAAATTTTGATAATATTTTATGCAGTCTACTAATACTCTTTCCAATTCGTCAGTTGTTAGGTACTTTTCTCTCATTCGTGTTCCTTGATTCTTTAAAATTCTTCTACAGTATGCTAGTACTCTTTTCATCCTTGTTATCTCTGAGAATCTTTCCCAAATTGGATTGTCTTGTAATGTTGTGTGAAACCCATGTTGTGTACCTTTCAATTCCAATTCGGTCTTGGGAATATCACAGCCAACAAAGTATAGGTTTTTTTCTTTTAACCATTGTGGTCCAGTCCACCATATTTCGGAATCAGCTAGATCGCGGGCGTGAATGCCTCTTGTAGCGATATCAGCGGCATTGTTGGCAGACTGGACATGTCTCCACCGATCGTTGTCTAGAACTCTTGTGATATCCGCGACTCTGTTAGCAACAAAAGTTCGCCAGCGACTAGGTTGAGATTGCAGCCAAGACAGAACGACCATCGAATCTGTCCAAGCAAAAATGTTGTCTTTAGGAATTCTCAAAAGTTCTTCTAGGTCGGTAATGAGTTCTGCTAGTAATGCTGCTGCACATAGCTCTAATTTAGGAATCGTCAGTTGCTTCAGAGGTGCCACCTTTGTTCGTGAAGCAAGCATCGTTACGTGTACTTCGTCATTATTAACAACTCTGAGGTAAGTAACAGCAGCATATGCCTGGGCAGATGCATCTGCAAAACCGTGTAATTGTACATCTTTATTGTCCGTAGTCGTTCTTAACCAGCGTGGTATCCTTATGTTTTGCAAATGTATTAGCTCTTCTCTGTATTTTATCCATTCTTCACTCAAATCTGATGGTAGTTCATCATCCCACCCTGACCTGCATAGCCATAACTTTTGAATCAACGCCTTTGCGGTGATGATAACTGGTGCCAGCCATCCAAATGGGTCAAACAGACGGGCAACATCAGATAGAATGGACCTTTTCGTTATAGGGTAGCTAATCTCAGGTAAGTTTACTGATATTTTAAATGTATCATCTTTCCTATCCCATGTCAATCCTAGAATTTTTATGAATTGATCTATTTTTATTTCTACTTTATCCTTTATTCTCTCACTTTCTCCCCCTTGTAGATATTTTAAAATTTCTTCAGAATTACTCGACCACTTTTGCATTTCAAATCCTCCCTTTCGCAGTATATTTTTGATTTCTTCACACATCTTTTTTGTTTCTTCTATATTATTTTTTCCTGTCATTAAATCATCCATATAAAATGACTCTTTTATCATAGGTGCAGTATCTGGGTACTCATGTGCTTCATCGTCGGCTAGTTGATTAAGCGTTCGTACACTTAAAAAGGGAGCTGCTGCTGTACCGAATGAAACTGTTGTTAGGTTATAGCTTTCAATTTCTTCATCAATATCATCTCGCCATACGATACGTTGTAAATTAGTGTGAGCTGTTGTCATATCAATCATTCTGTACATCTTAACGATATCTCCAACTATGCAAATTTTGTGAGTTCGCCATGCTATGATAAGGCTTCGAAGATCAGGCTGTAAGACAGGCCCTACCATCATGGACTCGTTTAGTGAGTGCCCGTTAGAGCCCTTAGCAGATGCATCGTAAACTACTCTGACCTTTGTAGTTTCTTTGTCTTCGCGTACGACCGCGTGGTGTGGTAAGTAGATCGCGAACTCGTCGTTTGGTGTGTCTGACCTTTTCATATGACCCATTTCTTTATACTCGTGTATAACCTTCGTATATTCGATCTTGAGTTTATGGTCTCTTTGGAATTTATTTTCTAAATGTTTGAATCTATTTATTGCTTGTTGTTTTGTCTCTCCACATAACTTAACTGTTTCTTCAATGCTTTGTTTCAGAGGTAAGTGTACTATATATCTTCCACAATCTGTTCTTTTCGTTGTTTGTTTATAAATCTTTTCACATTCTTCTTCTTCTTTTGTCAGTATTTTTTTCTTCTTGTATAACTCAGTCTCTATTTCCCAGAACTTTCTTAGCATGTCATTGTCTTCAGCAATCATTCTTGTAACATGTAGGGTAATGATATTATGTTGGTTGGTATCTAGTTTGTTTTTTCTTTGGCCAGTAAGAATCCATCCCAAACTTGTTTTTTGTGCCACTATGCCTTCGGGCATTTTCACCAATCCATCTTCTATAATTGTACAAAATACTTCTGCGCCGAGTAACATGTCTATTTTACCCGGAGTTGAATAAGTAGGGTCAGCCAATGTTAATGTTTGGAGCTTAGGCCAGTCTATCGTAATGTGTGTCGAAGGTAACATTGCCGAAATCGTCTTCAGTACATAAGCTTTCACTGGAATTTCTTTGGTTTCATCATATCGCGACGTCACCGACAGGTCAACTAAATGTTTTATAGAGACCGTTGTCCCTTCTCCCACTCCAGACACTACCCCGTTGATATTAGTTTTAGTCAGGCCCAACAGTTCTACTGCTCTTGCTGAAACGAAGGATGCCTCAGATCCTTGGTCAATTAGAGCACGAAGTAAATGTGTATCGCCATTTCTCGTTTTAACATTTACTTGTGCTGTAGCTAATAATACTTGATGACCAGGCTGTTCATTGGAAAAATGTGCGCTGGTTACTTTGTGTTCTGGTTCTTTGTGTTCTGGTTCTTTGTGTTCTGGTTCTGGTTCTTTGTCTTCTTGTACATTCTCTTCGTGTCTTGCTTCATTCACTTTGTGTAGAAGGGAATGGTGTTTTCTACCACAGACTCGGCATGTTGTTCTATGTCTACACCTGAATACACTGTGGTTCGGTATTAGGCAATTGAAGCAAAGGTTGTTCTTTTTCACGAAATCTTGTCTTTGCTCCACAGATTGATATATAAACTCCTTGCATGTGTAAATGTAGTGCCCTTTTCCTTTGCAATATGAACATGACAATGTTGGTTGTGAACTTGTAATGGCAGCGTGTGCAGATTTAAAAACATCTCCTTCGGAATCTTCCAATGTTTCTTCAGATGTGACATGGAATGCTTTGTGGGTCTGTAATTTCTCTTTTGAGGTCGCAATAGGTGCGATGAGTTCAAGAGTGCGAAACTTAGATGATAGGAACTTCTTTAACTCTTCCCATGTTGGCATCTCATCACAGTCTTCTTTCTGCGCATATTCTTCCCAGTCTTTCAATGACTCTGTATCCAACTTCTGCCCTACCAGAAATATTATCAAAGGATCCCAAGAATCAGTGCTAATATTCAAATTGTTTAGGCTGGTTATACATTCTGTCGTGGTATCGAGTACAGCTTTAATTTGTGTTGCTGACTGACTGATCGCCTTCTTCTGACCAAACAGTCTCTTGAGTAGAGAGTTCACAATCATTCGTTTGTTACCAAACCGCTCTTTCAGTAATTCCCACGCCTGAGTGTAATTACTTCCGGTAATTTGAATGTTTCTTAACAACACTTCTGCTTCACCAGAAACCGTGGTTTTTAAGTAGTGCAGTTTCTGCACATCAGTGATTCCAGTGTTGTGGACGAGAGCTGTGAACAAGTCCTGGTACGATGGCCACTGTTCATACTTTCCTGAGAACATGGGTAGTTGGATGCGAGGTAGTTTTGCGAGCGATGACTGATGACTATCATGTGTTGCAGCGGATAAATTCATGGTTTCAGTCTTCTGTTGCGATTCTATTTTTAATAGAAGATCAGTTAAATCTGCTTGAAAACAGATGTATATATCCTCAAACTTGTAGAAATCCTCATTCAGAAAATATGGTAAAGTTCCCTTTTGTTCTCGCGGCGTGAACTTTGTGAGGTTGTTATGAGCTTGTTTGAAAGTTTCCCAGTACTCTTCTATGGATTTTAGTCTAGCCTTCAAATAGCCTTCCGTCAGCCTTTGCTTAGGACATTTTTTTATGTTAGTTTGCGCCTTCTGCAACATGTTGGCAACATCTTCCAACGTAGCTAGGTACTGACTCTGTTCTGCAGTCGGCGGCGACATTATAGAAAATAATTTATTCAGTCCAAAACCAAGTCAAACGAACGTCCTAAAACCGTGTAAAGCCGGGTGTAGGTAAAAGCGTAAAGTTCACTCAGGTAGGTAGGTATAACTTTGTCCAATAACATAACTTTGTCCAATAACTTTCGGTTCAAATAACAGCTCAAAATCTAAGCAGTCTTCATTGTTTATGTATATAATCTATGTATACAATACCACACAAATAGTCCAGTAAATCCTTAGCACAGACCGTCACATATACACAAAGCACTGCAATCTAAAGTAGGTAGGTACTGTACAATTTACGCTCACGAAATAGTCTTATATTTAACACAATTGTCTTTTTATAGTTCACCACACAAAATCCAATCCAACATCTCATAAACATTCACTTAACTTCAACATAAACTGTTCAAAATAACACTTTTATTTATTAGACAATGTCCTTATCGCTCAGGAATGCGGCAAGCCTATTGTTTACGAGCTCGCCGGCCGAGTCCGCCAGCCGTCCCACTAATCTATCCGGCTCGATTTGACCATTATGTTCACTGTACTACGGTTCAATTTGTTCTTGTGGGAAGGGTTGTTATTTAAACAGCGAGTGTTCGTTACGATGGTATAATAGCGACTAACTATTTTTACATGCATAAACTGACTGGACAGGGACACTTCTAATAGATCGTGTTTATTCACGTGAGAGAGTGGCTTTTACATTTTATTTATGAACTTTAATTTCCGTATCTACAAAAACCCGTGTTACACTACACCATTACCTGCGTAAGGTCTCAAAACTTAGACTACCGCCACAGACCCCTCTACTGTCCCTGCTATATACGGTGCCCCTACGTGCACACTGTAGGTACATATCGTAGAATGTGATTAAACACATACGATATAACGATCTTGAGACGTGTGTATTCAGTATTCCCGATAATGCAATAACAGTGAGATTATTACTCAGGTATCCCGGTTTAGTGTCAGTGGAATTCAGACTAATAACCTTGTTGCAGTATGTAGTATAATAGTTATGTAACTAGGCACTACTGAGATGTGAAGTGGTAGGTAGGTCTAGGTCAGGACGATTCTATAGTTTAAGCTCATTGTTTATTAGTTAGATCAAGATCGTCTTCCTGTCTAAAACAAGCTGCTCAGACGTTGACACACAAATTATCTCTATATCTAACAAGAAATTGTCAGAATAGCGCCCTTAAAACGAAAAGAGAACGAAAATCACGAAAAACAGTATTTAATCTTATTAGATAATCGAAAAATAATTAATATCCGCATAATCGAAAATATAAATCAACTTGGCTCGTAATATTATGCATCGTTACTCTTATATATTTTATCAATTTACGTTGATAGGTACATTAAAGACATTTACGTTAACAGCGCATTTTAAAGGTTAGTTCACGTTTTTTTTCTATCGAATTTATCGAAGTTGTTTTTGGGCTCTTGTTTGCCCTTGGAAACATGATGATTTTGTTGATAAACTGAGTAGATTTGCTAAATATTCGTTTAAGAGAAGTCTATTTGTCTCTTGTAAGTGCCTTAAGGAACCGTATTAAAAATAAATTGACATTAAATACTGATCCATTTTTTTGATCTATCTGTCTATCTGTACATCTAACTGTCCGTCCGATCCGTCGTGTCACAGCCCATTTTATTCGAATTTACTTGACAAAAAAGTTGATGTTTGGTACACCGAGGTAGGTGACCCAATCACGTACCTACGTGTAGCGTAAATAAGCGAATTCTGGTTTTGAGGGCAAACTAGAAATTGAATCGCACTTGGCTTTATTTTACGGGGGTTAATTTCCTATTTCCAAGGTAAATTGAAAAAACACGCGATGTTTTCAACTGTACATGACGTGCACTAAACTGAGCAACCGTGTGTCACCAGCGGTTACTGAGGTCTTTGTCGGCTATGCTCAAGGGGGCATGGTGTCATCGGTAATGTGCCTCGCGTGGCAAGCTTAATACTGACATTTACCCCGTAAAAAATATTTGACTTACCTACTTTGTACTTGTGGGGGTGAAAATAACCTTCACTGGATTTAACTAGGTATTCGTATCTAAGTTTTCGGTTGTGACCTCGTGTAGTCTTGATGGGAATATTTAGAAGGATCTTTGATCTAAAGTTAATAAACAAACACTTTAAAATAAATTAATATCTCCTTTTTATAGCCACAAGTTTAAGAATTTTGGAGTTGTTGCGTTACATGCTCACTCAGTAACAGTAAACTTGTAATTACTTGAGGATATAATCTAAATAAATCACAGACAAGAAACACTATCGGTAAAACTTTACTCGAAAACTTTATTTTCTGAAATTGGCCCTTCTTAAACCCGTTTTAGGTACCTCCGTGATAAAATAGAATAAGCTAAAATATTAAGCGTAAATTGTTATACTATTCAGTTGGTAATCACATAACTTAGATTAATTATAGATAATTTATTTTGTAGGTATAATAATAATATTGGTAGTGTAATATATATAAATAAAATGAGGTTATACAGATAAAAGGTAGGCCATGATCAGCTTACAGCATGCAACGTTAGAACAATGTGTTTTTTTAAAATCATCTAATTCCTCCGGGGTTATTTATTTACAAGTTACAAGATAAGTCACAAATTCATAATAACTACATAATAATGATCTTACACTGCATTACTAGCAAATTGTCAATTTCACGGGCCAATTATACCTGTTTTCTCGTTGTCCCATGTTTTTTTATGTAGAATGGTTATCAAAATAGTTTAAAAAAAAAACAATCTACCGAGAGACGGTGTAGACCTCGGAAGAAGAACTAAAGCATGGAACTAAGGCTAAAAACAAAACGGTATCGATTATACCAGTCTCATTCTTTTATATGAATGTATTCATGTGTTGGAATGAGACAAGCATATATCTATCTGTTTTTATTTGTGTAACTCGTACCAGGCCAAATGTCAAATTACTGCTACATTCATGGTAACAATCTAGGAAGATGTATATGCATGGTGCCAATATTCAGGGTACGGAACGGAAAAACGACTGTCGTGTGACAATATATTTATTTCTCTCTAACATAGGATAGCAAGCTATCTTCTAGGATAGGAGTAAGAAGGAACACTCTATGCTATTTTAGCACTCACTCCATACTATTATACCTCCATGGTATAGACGGACCATAGTCTATAGTATAAAGTCTATACTATAGACTATGGTCCGTTACATGGATAAGCATGAATACATAAGTTAAGCGATTGACAACTTCAAGGTGCAATAATAATTTACAACATGTGTAGGTAACTCAATAGAAAATATATACAAACGGCTTATTACTACTGTTTTTCGTCGACGTTTCGAGACAGTTCAACATCTGGAAACGTCAGAAAAACGACGATTAGTAGTGGTAATAAGTAACCACAATAGTGTAACTCAATTTCGGCACAAATTGTAGATTTAGACTTGAATGGCAGAACAGGTATGATGCTATTTTAATAAACAATTCAAAGTAGAACTGTATCCCCTCGGTCTTAGTCACCCACTATGGAATAAGCAAATGCCACTATTCTCTAGGGCCGGAACTGTCATCGGTAATGAATGCCTTGCACGTACGTTGATGTCCAGCCCGACATGTGGTCAAAGCATAGAATAGTAAATAGTATAGCTTATGCAAATAGGTACCTACCGGCGTAGTTTGTTAAGTCTGATATATGGGACAAAAATGTTGTTGAAACAGCGTACATATTTATCGTATTTACGTATAGATACGTATTTACGTATCTATATGTAACTACGTACTTGTACTACACTTGTACACTTACATATACAGGGTGCTTTTATACAACTATTTTATATATTATTATATACATATATATTTTTTATTCTTATAGAAATTTGCCCCATCCTGTATAAATTGATACACGCCTTTTCCCCTGGAGGGGTAGGCAGAGCCTTAAAAGGCCTATTTTCACCATGGGTTGCACCATCGTTGGAATATTAGACGCGACAAGTGGTGAGCCGCCGCCATTGCTCCGGCTAACACTTTCTTACAGTAAATAACACATTCCATTATAAGCTAGCAGTCAGGACAAATCTTATACCAACAAATCTTACTAACAAGTCCGGATCCTTACTCGGCTTTTATGACATCCATGGGAGGAGACGGAGAGATACATGATTGTACACTTACTGTTCTATATTACAAAACTCGAATTACCGATGGACAGCGGAGGCTTAGTAATAGGGTCCGTAGGTGCGTTTGGAACCCTAAACATAATTACATCAGTATCACATGAAAATGCAATTATAAAATTAAACTGCTCAGTGTCGGTAGTTATTAAACTGCTCAGTGTCGGTGGTAATTAAACTGCTCAGTGTCGGTAGTGATTGAACTGCTCAGTGTCGGTAGTAATTAAACTGATCAGTGTCGGTAGTAATTAAACTGATCAGTGTCGGTAGTAATTAAACTGCTCAGTGTCGGTAGTAATTAAACTGCTCAGTGTCGGTAGTAATTAAACTGCTCAGTGTCGGTAGTAATTTTGCAATGGCTGTGTCGAGTTGTGTCATCGTGAGAAACAAAATCGATCCTTAAATGCCTTTGTACAGGAAAACCTTTGAAATGGGATTGCTTCGTCATTGCCTCTAATAGACACCTCCAGTTGGCTATGTCATTTATTTTCCAATTAATTGGTGTTGTTTGAATGGAATTGGGTCCCTTTTGACATGTATATTACCGCTCGGGATAGTAGTGGTTGTTGATCTAGTAGATGGTATATTTACTAACCATGTTTACTAACTTATGTTCGAAACGACTGGTGGAAGTGGGGGAGGCCTCTGCCCAACAATGGGACAGCACGGGCTACTAGTACTGAACTATTATTTATTCTGTGGTAATAATAACTTATGTTATGACTATTATGTATAACTTTTATTTTTTATTTTTTTTATGTCAGAACAATGAAATTGCTTGTGATATCTAAACTACTTGAACTATTATTTATTCTGTGCTAGTGGTTAGTATATAATCCCACTAATATCATAAATGTCTACGTTACGCGGGATATTTTATGCTTGTTACACAATCACGGGTGTTTGCTTTTATTTAACCAAATATGGGCGAACAGAGTATTATTTTACAAAAAAATGCTATTTTTTTTTTAACTTAGTCCCTCGTTTGAACACGATCTCGCAGTGACGATGAGGCCAAAAACTACTTATCAGAAATCACTAAATGATGAATAAAACACTGAATTAATAGCGGAAATAACATCGTAAAAGCAATTTCCATGTTATTTTCGCTGTTAATCCAGTGTTTTCTTCAACCATTATTTGGTTTGCCGCAAACAATGACGAATATAAAAGCCAACAACAGTCATTTAAGTGTAAAATTGTGCTCTGTTCGCCCATAATTGGTAAAATACGTTAGTATGAAAAAGCAACCACCTTAATAGAAGTCAGTCGTAGGTATTTGGTACACAGATAGATTATGACATAGGCTACTTTTACCCTGGTAAAATGAGAGTAAAGCCGCCACTGGACACTAGATAACAACAGAAAAACATAATACTCAACAAGATCCTCCAGCTTGGAAGAGTGGCGTAGCGTAGACTGTACTACTGACTACGCTACGCCTGGACTGGACTGTACGCACTGAGTGCGTGTAGAATCTAGGCTCAAGCCTAGTGTTGAGTCTACATTCAATTAGATATATACATTTTGTGAGACAGATTGTTTTTAAAACTTTAAAGTAGCTAGTCAATGATTGTAAAGTCTTACGATTATGGTCTACGAATGACGAAGCGTACCGACGTCACTATAAAAGGTAAGAATAATTTGTTAGTTTTGTTGTCTTTTTTTAAAAAGGTTAAGAATATTAATACCAATATAGTTACATCAGAGTCAGACCAAGTCCCCAAGTGGTCAGGATTTTTAGCAATAAAATATGCTATACAAATAGTGTTTTGGTTAGTCAAAAGTTTGAAAAACTCCGTTGCATTTGGTTTTAAAAATTTATGGTATTACCTGTCTGTGTCTAGGTAGCTGTAGCTAGTCTAGAATTTATTAATGTCGTGCAAAGTCTGGGTCTCAAGAAGACATTGTCATTTGTGTAACTCCAGTATCCTTGGAGATTTCATATAGAATGAGTTTTTTTTGAACTATGCGCGTCCTTTAAGTGTACTCGTAATTTGAGTAGATTATTATGGATGAAATGTATTATTACGAGTTAGAATTCGCGATAAAATAAACACTCTGAACTCGACATCCTTGAACTATCCATAGACAGCTCATGCGTCCTACTCTTAAACATAGTACGTCTACTCGACACCAGATACCGCTAGCAATTCTACGAGTACATTTCCCCTGCGTCTCTACTCCTCGACAGCTTGGTATGCGTTTACGCCAAGTGATCAGCGTAACATTATTCTGCTCGGGAGAGCTTTTATAGTTATTGCACGATCTAGATTTCTAACATAATAATACTTTTTAAGATTCAAAGAACTATAAATTAGGTTTCAAAACGTACTTGGGTGAAATAACTTAGCAGTTCATATGATAAAAGCATTTCAAATAATACAATAAAATAATATCAAGGCTGAGGTAAATTTACTTTCTTGCATTTAGATACCAAGAGTGTTAAACACCTGCAGGATTTAACCTCAGCTTTTCTTTGGCTTGATTTAAAATGTTGCTCTGTATGTAGCGTACTTTTGTTTCATGTTTGACACCATCGAGCAACGCAGGCCTCCGCCGTGTTGCTCGATGTTTGACACTGATTAAGGAGAGGGTATTTCGAATAGCATTGTATTATTAATAAATTAATACGGAAAAATGCGAGTAGGACTCGTGCCTTGAGGCTTCCGTTGCGTTGTTTTAAAAAGCTTTGTCTTACCATGACGAACTATAGTGAATTTTTAGAGTATTTTCCTACTAATTTTAACATCCCATTCTGGGAGTAAAAAGTTCTAAATTCTTTTTTTAAGTCTTTTTCCTTTTTTTGTACAATGCTTCTTAGCATTCTAAATTTTAGAATTGTGACGTAACTGGAAGTAGATATCTTAGAAGTTTTTCATATCCACGAATTCCATTAAACAATTGTCATTCATTGCCATATCTTTTTAATGAATTGAGTTAGAAGCCTGCGGCACTATATGCTTCATATTGATTATGTTGAGTTACCTTTTAGCCGTTCTTTAGGAAAAAGGTCCCGACGGACAGACAGCCAGATGTACAACAAAGTGATCCAGTATAGGGTCCCGTTTTTACAAGCTTTTATTTAACTAGCAATGTTTGTATGTAAGTATGTATGTTCGGGTCATATCATGCAACTGAATTTTAAATAGTTATCTTCAACTGATTGAACTGAAATTTGGTATACCTGTCAAGTTCCGATGACAATACAATATTATGGTGACAACGAGCTGATCTGATGATGGCGACGGAAGGTGGACAACGGAACTCCTCGATGGATAATAATAGACTGGCCGTTTGCCATTTTTATTCTCATTTTGATCAGCACACGGTTCCGATCACTAATTTAATAAATGCTTGTACCTATTGAAAAACATATTTCCTGTTGAGGTATGTAGGTATCACTAAAAACTTACTTCTTGCGTAACTTACAGGCACAGAAAATATTCATGGACTTTTATTTTAGTTATAAATTGTAGTGTGAATGTAGTGTTGTAAAAAGTGCTAAGTTGACGTTGATGTATGACTGCGTGCCTGAATCTTTCAGCTATAAATAAATGGTTTTAGTAGTTATAAAATTCAGTTAAGGTTTGTTTTCCTTAAGCTGTGGTTCACTAAGAAGTGGTGAACGTCTTAATATGTAGCGGTAAACTGGTGTTTCAACTTTACTTCATAAGCAAGTTTAACAAGACTTAGCAGGTCTTCTTCTTAGCTTAAGTAATGGCTTTTGAGCATTATTTGCAACAATTTAGCCAATGTTAAGTGTTATTTATTATATTTTTAGCAGGTCTCTAGACCGTTTGTCGTGGCATTCTATGCTAGAATGATGATGATGAAGCTAGCTGCAAGCAACTTGCCGTTTTGGTAAAACCAATGACAATATCAATAATCATAGAAATCTCTAATGTAACCAATGAGGAATTTTCCTAGTGTGATATTAGCATAATTTATCTCTCGCTAGATGGCGTTGGCTACAGTTTTGTAAACAGTAAACATTTCAAAATACGTAACAATCACAAAGATAATTATTATTACAAGATTATACAGGATTTTGTATTTTTTTTAACTATTTGCGTTGTCTGAACGAAGTTCTCCAATACAATGATAAAATTTTAAAAGTAGGTAGGTAACAACTATGATACGGAAGAGCGAGACCTCCTAGCATAGGTATTTTATACTTAAAGGTGGTCTCAACTACTTAAGACTAACACTAGGTATGTTATATTTAGTTAAAAAAATATATCTTATCTTAGTTAAATCATAAAAGTTACGCGAGTGCCATCTCGTGACGATGAAAGAACTAAACTGAGAATGACACTTGGAAAACTCTTCATTGTAATAAAGCTGTGTTTCAAATTGTGATCTATTCCGCAAGGGCCACTTGTTCAAGAACTGAACTGAACTGAGCTGTGTTTCGATGTCAATATTTTGAAATAAATGGAACTAAAGTGTATTATCCAGGCAGTGCTTGTGCCATGCTATTTGTGACTTTCCTTTGAATATTTTATTGAAAAACAAGCCGTGAGGGAGGTGTATAGGCTCTGTTTATTGCTTCGAGGTATTCAAGATACAGTTCAAGTATGGCAATGTTTATTATGGCAGAGGTTTTTGCTGGCAACCTTCTAGTGTCTGACCTATTTGAATCTAACTTCTAAATACATACGCACCTACATAGACACACACCTGTTTCCCCGAAGGGATAGGCAGAACCTCAATGGGCCTCTTTTCACAGTGGGTTGCACCATCGTGTTCCCCACGACTAACTCAGCTAACGCTTTCTTCCAATAAGTAATAACACATTCCATAATAAGCTAGCAGCCAGGACAAATCTTATAGGTACCAACAAAGTAGTTGGGAGTTCCAACAAAAAGAAAATCTACTTGCATAATTTTGTTGATATACTTGGTTGGGACTATGTGAGCCATGGGATTTGTATGAAATCACTTCTAACACCACATAACATCCAACAGTCACATACATAGTGCTGATCCCACACTAGGATCCCCTATGTTGTGGGTATCAGGAACTACGAGTACCAAGGTACCGCAATACCCAGACCTGGTACAAGCATTTGTCCCGCACCGGGAAGCGAACCAGAACCTCTCGCATCACAGCTGGCTTCTCGCTAGTCTTCGTATTTTTTTAACTAGTTTTTTATCAGCCGTTTCTCAAACCGTCCACTGACCTGTAAATGGCTTAATTGCTTATTCTTAAAATTCCTAGAAAAAAGTTCATAGGATCTTTTAAAAGTGTCTTACAAAACATCTTCAAGACATTATAACCTCTAGAAAACTACTGCAGCGCCCTCTTGCAACAGAGGGAGAATTAATTAAAAACTGAAAAAGGAACAAAGAAAACTTTATAATGGAAATGTTCGTTCAACTTTGTATGTAATTTCGTTTGAAGCTTCTGGATCAAATTACAATACTTTTGTAATTATTGTTGTTTGAGGCGTGGAGTTGAGCCGTGACAGGTGACATTTATGCATACATTTAAGATAATATAAGATAAGATAAGATAATATTTATTTCTGTAACTTAATGTAACATAGAAATATCCGTAGTTGAGACCACCTTTTAAGTATAAAATACCTGTGCTAGGTGGTCTCGCTCTTCCGTATCATAGATTTAGTTTTGTTACAAATAAAACATTTTTACATCTACCTTAAAAAGTAAATGCAAGAAAAATTACATTAAAACAAAACAAAAACAAGAAAATTTTTGTATGTGTGTATACGTTTGTGTGAGTGTGTGTGTGTGAGTAGGTTTGTGTGAGTGTGTGTGTGTGTGTGTGTGTGTGTGTGTGTGTGTGTGTGAGTAGGTGTGTGTGTGTGTTTGTGTGGGTGTGTGTGTACACATGTAGGCGTGATTGTGTTGTATTTTAGACGGGTATGCGTACAATAGTTGAGTGTTCGTTGGTATGTTGGTGTGAGAATATATATTGCGAGTGAGTGTAGTGTTTGTGTGCGAGCGTAATATGTATTTGTGTGAGTGTAATGAGTGTTCATGTGATTGTAACGCGTATTCGATTGAGTGTAGTGTATGTTTATGGGTGGATTGATCCTGCAAAAACGTCAGTCTCGTATAACTGGTTATTGCAGAATAAACACAACGAGTGAGGATGTACACATCGAGCACGGAGGCTACAATGCTCAAAAGGATGAAAGTAAGGGTGTTTAAGTTTAAACCAGTTAAATAATTTTCCCTAAAAGTGCTTCAATTTCGTCGTAACTTAATTGCAGTAGCCATTTTGATAGTGTTTCCTTGCAATTATGTGTATTTAGTGGGTAAATGTTGATTTTCTTATTTATTTGATTGTATAAGTGAGTAGATTGACATGTATATTGCCGCGATGCATAAGTTGTTTTTACATGTACTTTCCTAGTAACAATATCTTTTCTTCTTCTGTCCAGTTTCGTAGGGTCAAATTCTAGTGTATTATGGTATTTCAATACCGAAAAAAGGACATATAGTTTCCTTACTGTTAGTAATTGTGAGTTCGAGTAGAGTATTTCTGTAGGGTGTCTATAAGGCTTTGAGAACATAACTTTAAGAAGTGACCTTTGAGCTCTTTCCAGATCCAAGAATTTCGTTTTTGTAGCACCACCCCACACAGGAATGCAATAAGTTAAAATTGACTGGGCTAACGCGAAATAAATTTGTTTAAGAAGGTCATGTGGAGCTACGTGTCTTAGGTTTTTGAAAATCCACATAAGTTTCCTAGTCCTGCTCATGAGCAGTTCTAGATGTGCGTGCCATGACAGTCGTTTGTCTATCATAATCCCTAGATATTTAGTTGTATCTACTTTTCCTATCATGGAACAATTACAGGACGAGTTAAAACAGTCATGAATTTTGATGTTATAATCAGGATCAGGTTGGGTGGATGAATTCATAGTACATTTGTAGTGGGTGTGTCAATTTTATGCTACTACGGCAAAGCAATAAGAGGGTTATGATTATAGTAGTACATGTCTCCGTCTCCTCCTGTGGATGTCGTAAAAACCGACTATAGATTACCCGGACTTGTTGATAAGATTCGTTGGTATAAGATTTGTCCTAACTGCTAGATTATTATGGAATGTGTCATTACTGGAACAAAGGGTTAGCCGAGTCAGTCGTGAGAAGCAATGGCTACGATGAGCTCACCACTTCTCACGTCTATTTTCCACGATGATGCAACCCACTGTGAAAAGAGGCCCATTTAGGTTCTGCCTACCCCTTCGGGGAAAAAGGGCGTGTATCTATGTATGTATGTATGTATGTATGGATGTAACTACGTTCATCTGTTCCCACGTAGCTTCAAAACGACCAGGACGCAAAAATAGAAATCGTATATTTGATTTTTGACTGACTTAATCGATTACAATATTCAAATTAAATATATGCATGGAAATTACATTATAATTCCGATGGATCACTGGATCAACAGTAAGTTTTTGTTAGTAGTAGAACATTTTTGTGAAAGAGTTCGTCCGGGGAAGTACTACCCCATTTCTGCCGCAAAGCAGTAATGCTCACATTGCTGTGTTCCGGTTTGAAGGGTATGGGTGCCGGTGAAATTACAGGCATATGAGACTTTTCATGTTTGTGTCTCAGGGTGGTGGATGCAGTGCAATGCCACATGGGGTGCGTCCTAGGTGAACGTTAACTATGTGGTAATGCATTGTTACAGGCACAGGTTAGGTACCGCTTAACATCAGGTGGGCCATTCCTTGTTTGGCTTCGCCGCATTTGGGTAAAAACTAAAATCCGATTAAATGTTTAGGCAAAATCTGAAAACAAGGAACAACATGTTTTACAGTAAGGCCTAATCCATAAAATTAATTAATAGTTGGCCTCTGAGTACATAATTATTCATTGAGTTTTTGAATTGAAATCTCTGTTCAACTCTGAAGCTTTTATAGTATTCTTATGAAGTAGTATGTATTATGAAAAAAAAAAATGGGAAAGCTATATCTAAATGTTTCCAAAGAAGGGATATTTTTATACAGTTTTCTGAAAATAAAATGGATTGAGACAGATGGAAATAATGAAAACTTTAATGTGGGGTTACAAGGGTATATCTGTTATGAAATGGAGAGAACACTGAAATCGAATATATTATCTATGGCCAACTGATATTGCATTTTCACCCTGACCCCTTTGCCCCAGGCGAAGGAAAATTACCCATTGTGATGCGACACGACAAGCGACCTACTGTGATTTATTATAACTACGTAGAACTAGAAGTGGTGCCCATTTACTCGAATATCTTAAACCATGATATGTTTCTATATGTTCTTTGATAGCCCATATTTAAAAATTATGATGGCATAATATCATTTTAGAAATTTTCGGTGTATCTATAAAACTCGAGTTATCCTTGGAACAGTTAGAAAGTGTTTTGTCTTTTGTATTGACAGAGCAGTTTCAAATTAGATCGAATGAGACAAAAGACGGTGTAACTATTCAAAGGATGTTTCACGATTATTAGCCTCACGGATAGTCACCTATATATACCTACTACATTTTTTACCCTTGTTCCGTGTCTTGCTGACGTTTCGTTGACTGGCAGGTCCTTCCTCAAGAGCTCGACGGTCGTGAAAGGCAACATGATATTATACAGGATTCTCAACATTAAAAACACTGTATGGGGTTCTTCAAAAGGGGTGTTTGGAAATTTTTAAAGGGTCGGCAACGCGTATTGGTGCCTCTGGTATTGCAGGCGTCTATAGGCTACGGTAACCGCTTACCAACAGGTGGGCCGTATGCTTGTTTGATACCTTGGTAGTATAAAAAACTACTCTTGGTTGGTTTGGTTGGTTGGTATTTTTTGGGATATTATTAAATTCTTATAACTATATTATTATTATTATTATTATTTATTTATTTATCATACAAACTGATCTAAATATATTTTGGTTAGTAGTATCTTAAAACCTATGTTAGGTTTGTCTAAATACTAGGTTCTCTTTACAATACAACACACGACAGTATAGTACAGTACAGTTACAGTACAGTATAGTTATAATTCTAGCGCTTAACTGAGTTAGTCCCTGAGGTATGGGAGCGGTACAGGAGGGTTGTTTTCGTTTAAATACCTATGTCACATGTCATCTGATAATTTGAGCGACGAAAACAACCCCCCGGCACCGCACCCATACCTCAGGGACTGACTCAGTTAAGCACCTGCACTTCGGATGTAATAATAAACATCTCACTAATATTATTAATGTCAAAGCTACGATGTTTGGATGTTATGTTTATTACACAATCACGCCGAAACGGCTTAACCGATTTCGATGAAATGATAACATCACAGATAGAATATTACTGGATTGAGCTATTGGCTACTTTTTATCATGGTAATACTCAAGTGACGGGCGTACACTAGTACAATATATTATTTTACAAAAAGTAACACGTAGTTCAAAATGTAAAATTTCAAAATATCATTTACCGGGTAAACTTATTTATGAAATGCTCTTTAACTGGGAGAGTTCCAAACCACTGATATGATTAACTATCTAGGTTTATCCTCAAAATAAAACATACCTACTTACCTACCTAGAAATGTATTACGTATCTCCAACATTTCTTAATCTTATAGAAATTTGTGTTTCACAAAAAGACGAACAAAATATGAGAAGATTTGCACCACCCGTATTATTCCGGATTACCCATACGGTCAAAGTACCCAACTACCCAATGATTGAGCTCTAAGCACTCATTCCTCGTTGACCGAGGGTTAACAATTTGCCCTTTGGGTATAGACTTGATATTGAATGGTGCTCTTAGGGACGGATTCAGGAAGAAAGGGCTAATCCTACCCTAGTTTGGGAAAATTGACAACCTCGCAGGTTATGGATTTAGGCTTTGGTCCTTTATTTGCTCACTATTCTATTTTTATGACGTGTAGGTATACTTCAAACCGTAGATATAATATTCGACCAAAGTAGGTATAATAACACAATAACACACTGGCGGTGAAGTGGCTAGTACTCTGAGTTCCGATCCTAAAGTTGTAGGTTACTTTCCAGTAACCTCACAAATATGATCTTTCTTCCGTTTCCTAGATGTTATTCATTTATATAACTTCCATACAAAAAATGAACGTTTATTGCCATAATCTGTATTATCATAATTGGTTATGGCGAATAGCCGATAGAATAGCAAGAGGATGCGGGTTCGAATACTGCTGCGAGAAAAATGTGCTATTATTTGTTACGGGTCTGGGTGTATAGTACTGGTGTCCATAGTACTGGTAGTTCCTGATACCTACGGCACAGGGGATCCAAGTATGGGATCAGGACTAGTTAAGAGTATGTGACCTTTGTTGTTTTTAAATATTATCCCATCATTTAATCTCAAAATACAGCCCTGTCTGTATTTCCATTATACTTCAGTCGCGAGCCATTATTGGGTCGGACGTGTTGTTGGAGGAATGGACAGAACCAATCCAGTTGTGTGTGACCACTTGATTACTGTGTGCATTTTGATAGACGGACGTTTGTGAAAATATGCCAATTCCTCGAATTTACAACTATTGTTGCTTGAAGTAATTCGTCATCAGCCCACACTAGTCCATTGCTGGACATATGCCTCTCCCAATACGCGCCACTGAGCCCGGTGTTCGGCTCTTCTCATCCACTTTCTGCCCACGTAGGTCATCGCTCCACCTAGCCAGAGGGCACCCCACGCTACGTTTGCCAAGATGCGATCTCCACTCAAGAACTTGCTTACCTACCCCAACGGTTGTCGGTTCTTCGGCATATATGACGAGCCTATTGCCACTTCAGCTTGCTAATCCGGTGGGCTATGTCAATGACTCCGAGCGTAGCCCGTTCCATAGCTCGCTGTGAAACCTTGAACTGGTGGATGCCACGTCTCGGCACCATAAGTCGTTACTGGTAGGACGCACTGATTGAAAACTTTAGTCTTCAGGCATTGTGGCATTGTGAAGTAATTAAAACATCGCATTTGACAGAGCACGAAAGTGCTCTATGCAGTCAAGAGTAAAGGCTAAAAATTGTAAAAAGAAAACAATATTTTGAAATTACTTTGCCAAAACGTCTCTTGCAATTGCAATACTTTGAGAATCTATAAAACAAAATACGTTTATTTCACATTTCATAAGAAACCATCCCTTGTCGAGTTCTATGAAGTTGTTGTATCTTGTTTTGAACTTGTCTGAAAAGTTTCTTGCAGGATTCTACTGTATCAAGTCTTTATAGTCTTAGAACTGGATCTTTATTATTAGTTTGTGGTGAAAGAAAACTCTTGTCTACATTCTTGAAGAAATTATTTCACAAAATAACTTATTCTTTTTTTCTGTTAAGGTAAAGTTTTACACAAAGTGAAGTGTCTAAAGATCTTTTAAAACGTAGAGGCAGCCCTCTTATTTGCATTCGTATGTTTACATTCTTGATTTTTGCGAAAAAAGAATATCAAAGGCTTTGGGTTTGCATAAAAAGCCTTTACAAAATTGTGTTCATGAATAAAAGAAAACGGAAATCCGTTATTCATAATCTCTGGTTTGCTATTCAATTATAATAATTTCGGATATTTTGTATGTTTTTATTTTTAAATGGGTTTGTTGCCTCGATTTTTTTTTATGAGATTCATAGACAGATACGCTTTTCTCAAAAAAAAAAAAAACATTTGGCCAACTACCTGGGAAGTACCTATAGTAAAACGTACATACCTACATTTTAAAAACATCCTTTGTGTAGACATATTCATAAGATCTGATGTTATAGCAGATATACTTTTTTTATAGACATTTTGTTCATTGGTTTACATTTAATAAAAAGTAATTAATTTTGTAAAAATTAAAAAAACCCTCAACGCAATGAAACGGCTGAACCGATTTTGATCAAACATAGTTAAGAACACTCCCGACAAATTCACCTTATAAACAAAAAAAAAACTAAATCGGTTCATCCGTTCGGGAGCTACGATGCCACAGACAGACACACACACAGACACACACCTTGACATTTTGCGTCAGAGGTTAAAAATACAATTAGCTAAATTAAGATTTCGTCCAACCAGTATTAGAACTTTGAAAATTGGAGAGCATAAAATAATATTTTAATAAATGACGGGAAAAAAACTGATCCAAAAACAGCACGTAACACCGCCGAGCCTATCTGGCCTTGTATAATTACCTACTTGTATAAACTATCCGCTGTTTTGTTTACCTTCTCTGTCAAAATACGTCAAAGTTCACTCATTCAACCGAAATTTTTCGTAATTTCACTTTTATAATACGATTACAGTGAAGCCAAAGAAAAGTTGTGAAGAGTACGAAACTCCCTACAAGTGTATTGCGTACTTAAACAAAATAAACGAAGTCTTCAAAATAATAAAAATTCACCTCACGTTCAGTAAACTTTAGCAAATTATTTTAGAGATTTTAGTAAAACGCCGAGGATTTAATGCTTTGTGATTTAGTTTTCGTTAGTGTAAAATAATCTTCAACATAACAAGTTCTATGAATAGTTAGTAATGACAAAGCTATTTGTTCAAATCTAGTCAAGTGTTCCGTTTATTGATCAAACGAGTTGCTTATTGGATTCATTATATTGATCGAGATAACGTTATCAAGTTCAGACACAGATTGCATTACCGCTTGCTAACATGGAATCATTTCATATCCGCATAGCGGAACTGAAGGAACTCCCTCAGGGCAGATATTTGTTACTCAGAACAGAGGTTCTAATCAAAGCTACTTGGCAGGAGGTTTGCATATTATAACTATCATCATCAACAACCTTTAAACCACTGCTGCATGATACTCCCCCAGATTGGCAGGCGGATTGGTGATCGCAGGATTGGTGTTCTTATTCAAGTGGATATACTATTATTATTTATTATTGTCGACCTCTGTGGCGCGGCAGGCGAAGGTTCGCCTGCGAAGCAGGAGGTTGCGGGTTCGATTCCCGCCTCGGAACAAATATTTGTACGATCTGCAGATATTTGTTCATGGTGTTCTGGGTATTTTATATGTATAATAAAAAATATCTGTCTAGGTAATGTATTGTATTAAGTATATATATTTTCCAGTACCCATAACACAAGCTCTGCTTAGCTTGGGGCTAGATAATGTTGTGTGATCTGTCCAGCATTATTTATTTATTTATACTGCTGGCCAACCCCTGGGTTAATCCCTTAGTTAGCATTTACGACATTCACGGGATGAGATGATGGGGTCTACTCTTAGGCCGGGCGCCACAAATTAATAAAATGGAACCCAAGAGTATATAGTTAATGGACCTACTCACTAGTCACTAGATCTTAGGTACGTCTTCATGCAGAGACAGAGACTTGCTAGCCACTAGCTAAACGTACTTAAAATTAATGTACGATCGCCTAATTAGGTAGGTAGGTAATTCTGCGTGTACACGATATTTGATTACACTTAAACAACTATCTAACCGTTATAAATCTTTGGCGTGAAGGACTTTAGATGCCTAATTGAACGAGCGAAGTGACTTTTCAGTAAAACTTAGATGGGTTGGCTTTCATGTGTGTCTTATGCTTTATGTTTGATGTGGTGCATGTTCGCCAATAACTTTCGAACTGGATAGACGAGATGGTTTGGATTAATTCCTCCTCATACCACTGGTGGGTTAAGCCGGTGGGTGCACGGGTCGTGCCTGAACCTTCTCCCCGCAGTCTTAAATAAATACACAGACTTCATACCTTCAACAAAATGAAGGAAATGGAATCGTTTTTCAGTTGAGGTAAATACAAGTATTGATTGGAAATAAATAATTTAAAACCGACCGATACGACGACAACTTGCTGAGTTAACCCTGGTAAATTTTAAATGAATTCTCTTCGGCTCGAATCTCAAGGAATGATTTAATTTCCAAGATTTTGAACCCTTTTAAATTGTTTAATTATAAGCGGAGATGAGATTTTCCAGACAATTAGACCGTGAATCCTCTTGATGACCAAAGCCGAGTCGTATTAATTAAACTCATAGATATCTGAGGACAGATATGGATACTTTACTGTTACTTCAGAAATCTGTGATTCTAGAAGAATTGAGACAAAATAGCATCAAGTCATTTACACGCCTAAGCATACTAGTATATACTGTAATAGTGTCTGCCCGCATTTTACCAGGATAAAAAGTAACATAAGCAAGTAAGAGCAAAGCAAAGCTAAGTAAGTAAGTAAGTAAGTAAGTTGTAAGTAGCTCAATCCAGGTCATAATTTATCCGTGTACCAAACATTGAAGTTTTTTTAGCCATTTTGGCGTGATTGAGTAACAAACATACAAATATCCAAACATTCTAACATCCAAGCATAGTAACTTTGACATTTATGATATAAGTGGGATGTATACAATGTATACTGGCGCATAAATCAAAATTGTTGATTATTATTTCATTAATATTGTATTAAAGGTCACAAGTAAAGAATCTAAACTTATACATGCATAGCCTTAATTCCAATGGAGCATATACTCAAATCTTCTTTCAGATTTGTAAGGATAACCTTAAAGGCTAGTTCAAACTAAGTATGCATACCCACTTTATTCTTAGTAGATTCCCAAAAGCGGGTGCAATGGGGTGTTTATGTTTGTATGGGATCTTTTTATCGAGTGATGCGTTTCGCTTAAAACTTGGTATGGGTACTTAAAGCACGGAATAATTGAACACATGATTTCATAATCAAGTAAACCTAAGGATCAAAATAACCTTTAAAAAGGGGTAAAAAGGTGAGACAAAGTTTTAGTTTTTTTGTGATGTGTTGCGAAGCAAAGCACAAGTATTCGGCTAGTCGCTATATATTGGAACATTAACCGCAAGTCCATCTGTCTGGTAAATACCATTCCAAACAAAATCAGCTGCCTAAAATCAGATTTAAGCAACAAATACACAAAAAACACGGTCCAATTGCTAGAATGTACACATCTCAGCTCCGCCCAGCTTAAGTGCAGGATACTGGGCCTTAGGGTGTAAATGATTGAATTAAGGGTAGGAGGAGTTGATGGAATTATTGAGTTATCGGTAAAGCTATTTTCATTCTTGGACATCGTATTTAGATTTCCCGGGTATTATTGATCAATGCAGGCTATTTGTTCTGTTTTTCATGAGAATAAATATTTGGGACATTCCAGCCCGTATTCCAGAAATGCTATGGCGTGAATCGAGACTAGATTTGGTGACAGTTTTTCATTGAAATCTGTCGAAAAATCTATGCTTGAGTCTTGATTCAGTTTAAGTTTAGTTCATAAATACGGGCGCTATTCTTTATTGAACGAGCGAAGCGTGTTCTCTGAGTCAACTTGGAAGATTCGGCATTTGTATGTATGTATGTATGTATGTTTGTCCGAGCATAACGTGCCAACCGATATTGAAATCTTTGGTGCCAACCGTTAATCCGATCTTGATGAAATTTGATTAAGGGGGTAGATAATATTGGTACAATTTGTTGGAATGTTATGAGCTATATCGGTCAGGGGGTTGTTGAGATATTGGGGTCCAAGAGGGAGTAAAAAAAATAAAGTGAGAATATCAGACCAAATGGGGTGTCATATGAAAGCTCCTTGCTTCGAAATGTCAAAAATATTTTTGTTTTTTTTTAACTTATGTAGTTTTTGAGATATTAGTGTAAACCAAAAATTTTTAAAACCCAAAACCTATGGTACTTACACTAATCCTACATCGCTGAAATTTGGTATGTTTGTAGCTGTTATGACACAAATACTGAGAAAAGTCTAAAATTGAAGAATTTCGAGGTGGGGGGAGGGGAGGGGGGGGGGGGGTTGTTGAGATATTGGGGTGCAAGTGGGGGTAAAAAAAAAAGGTGAGATTACAGATCAAATTGGGTGTCATATGAAAGACCCTTGCTTCGACACTTCAAAAAATTTATATTTTTGTAACTTATGTAGTTTTTAGATATTAGGGTAAATCAAAAACTTTAAAAAACCAATACCTCTAGGGTACTTCCACTAATCCTACAACGCTGAAATTTGGTACGTTTGTAGCTTTTATGACACAAATGCTGGGAAAAGTCTGAAATTGAAGAATTTCGGAACTTGTATCCTAAAAAACAACAACCAATTATGTTGACCTCCCGTTTCTAGGAATTGGAACGACGTTGTAGGTCTAACTTTTCAAACCACTTAACTATTTCATCTCAGTAAATGTTTTTAACTATGATATACCTCTGTTTTACCACGATCTCACCTGCTGGTAAGTAACGATGTGGCCGAAGTTGAAGCACAAAGGTCTAGCCTTGAAGATACCCAGATTATAGTTTTCATGAAAGACAGACGACGGTAGGGTATTCCACTCCTTAGCAGTTCGCATTATAAAGGTAGAACTGAATCGTTTAGTACGAATAGAGGGTGGGTATACTAATGTTGTAAGGATGGAGTCTTTTTTTTCGCCGTTAAGAGACAAGCCTGCGTTTTAAAGGCGTTGAACTTGACTAGATTGGCATCTACCGAGTCGAATACGGCCTTGAGAGTCAAATTCAGACGCTGCAGCATCTTATCTCTTAGCTCCTGAATTTCAATATGCCTAGCTCGGGTAGTGGAAACATATCTCTCCACAACTGTGCTGTCGTCTGCATACCCAATGATACCGGGCAGTAGCAGATCATTAATGTGCAGCAAAAACAGTGTGGCAGATAGCACTGACCCCTGAGGTACCCCGGCGGATCCGACGAGCAGCCATCAATAACTTAGAAAGTCTGCAAGCCAGGTGCAGAATTGAACTGGCAATCAATACGATTAGAAAGGTATTTGTATATTTTGTGCAAAACTACAGGGAGAAGTCGAAAATTGAGGATTGTCCTTGCAATACTAATTTTTGCGATGAAAAACGTAATCTTTGGTGGTTAAGTAGCTAATCCACAACTAGATGGCACTGCTAATTATGTCTGAAAGTTAGATCGCGCTATCGATGCGTTTTGAAGCTTGGATATGAAGTACCGTGATAACTAAGTTCAATTTATATGGATATACTCACGTACACATAGATATTTTTTCGAAAGAAATAAGGTAACCTACCTAAATTGCGTGTATTCGCGAGGTCTCAGTTCGGGGCGAACCACTAGTAATAGTAATAATTTGTTTGAAATATTTATATCTAGAAGAAGTGTTACGGTAGGTACACACTGGAGAATTTTTCAGAGCATTTCCATGTAATATGAAGTTCCTGCGAAAGCTCGACGCTGTGTTCGACGTAATGCTCAAGTCATGTGAGCATTTACCTGTAACATAACTTTCTATTTTACGTCTCGCTCGCACACCTTACTCCGCGTATTAACGTTGTTGTTGCTCGATTAAATGTTTCACAAATTCGCTCGCTGGTTTGTAAAATCAAGTTGTAACAAAGCTTCGAGCGTTGTGCTCGTGTTCGTTTCCTAAAAGGGTGACACATTAGAGTGGCTCGATGTTCTGTTACAAGTAACAGAAGTAAGTTTGTACTCACCTTTAAGGCAGTATGTAAACAACAATATATACGATATGTATGTGTGTAGGTGTGTATGTGTGGAGGGGGTTGTGTTGTATGTGTGTGATAATATGTAGCTTGTAGGCTGTAGACTACCTTTCGTTATGTACATGAAATAAAAACAGAATACGTGTATCGGTCTGATAACTCATGAGTGATCACCAAGCGAAGTAACTATCTTCGTATTTTATGATATTCGTATTTTTTGTGACAAAAATACCATAAACTGACGCCTATTACCCGGAGGGTCATGCATTTCCAGTTGCTATGGCACACCTCTTTTGATTAATTAAATCTTATCACATTGTTGTCAATAGATCATCGATATAGGGTACTCCTTGAGCCCTTCTCCCATTACGACACGCACAGGCGATTCAAGTATCCTGCAAGACTCGGAGACTAGTCACCGCCAAGTATCTCACATACATTTGAATGCAGGCTCGCACACTAGCCTGCATTCAAATGTATGTGAGATACTTTGCGGCGACTAGTCTATTCAAGTATCCTGCAAGTCTCGGAGACTCGAGATTTGGTTGACGGATACATAGAAATGACGTTTCAAACGATCAAAATAAAAATGTGGGCCTCCCAGAACAATAAGTTATTGTTGAGGTTGACTTGGCTACCAGACGTTTAAAATGTCAAAAATAGGATTGTTCCTGGATTCCCCTTTAGGGAGACAGTTTACTTTTCATAGCCGTGATCAAACTAAACGTCAATTTTCCTTCCTTCACGAAAGTTTCCAAATAAACCTAGGTACTTTACCGCGATATGTCAGCTCAAAGTCGCCCCCCGTCGCCGTCAAAAGTTATACACACACGATGTTCTGTTCAAATGAATAAATAATCAACTGAGTTTGAGCATGGGGACTGGTGGGAATAAACATTATTTCCAAATAACTTTTGAAACAATAATGGTTATGTGCATACTTTTCACTAGAAACGGGATACTTACCATGATTTTTGAGTTTGAATTGTTCCCGATATTTTGGCACAGTTTCATGCGCCATGATCACGGGAGAACTAACTAAAGTATTTGCGAGTAGATGCTATTGGCAGATATATCGATCTACCCTCTTTCTCACTCTTTTATTCTTTTTTTCTCGTGATCACGGTGCATGCAACTATGCCGAAATATCGGGAACAATTAAAACTCAAAAATCATGATAAGTAACCCGTTTCTAGTGAAAAGTATTATTTCCATAATAATGTGATATTTTGTTAATCCCACTAATATCAAAGTTCGATGATTGGATGTTTGTATATTTGTTACTCAATGACGCCAAAACAGCAGAACCGATTTTGAATAAATTTGGTGCACAGATGGATTATACATGGATTGGCTGCTTTTTATCCAGGTAAAACGCGAGCGAAGTGGATTTAATTATTTTCTCCAATAATTGGAATTAAGTACCATTATCAGCATCATCAATCAGCCTACAGAAGACTGCTGCTGGACATTATATCAGGCCTCCCTGATAAAATGTTACGACCAACGGTCGTGAGCCGCTTCCATCCACCGACTTCCTAAGACCTTTACAATATATTTGGCCCATCGAAAGATGGGCCTTCCTCTGCTGCGTCGTCCAGTTTGAGTTTACCACACGAGAACCACTTTTTCTCAACGGTTATGTATGTCCGACCTAAGAATAGACCCCTACGTCTTTTCCCGTGGATGTCGTTAAAGTCGACTTCCACGATGGTGCAACCCACTGTGAAAAGAAGTCCATTGAAGTGATGCCTTAAGACCTAAAAGTGACGCCTTTTTCCCCGATGGGGTATCGGGGAAAAAGGCGTATGTCTATATATGGTTATCAGTGCTACGAGTTATATGGCCTATCCATTGCCATTTCAACTTATTCTAGTTCTGAGAGCTATATCGGTGATCGTGTATTTTCTTCGGTGCTGTTAATTTCCGATGCTATCACATAGAGAAAATCAAAGCACAGCACGCTGGGTAACTTTGAGCTTTTGTATGAGGTCAATAGTCAACGTCTCAGCACCGAATAGACTTTGGTCGTGAAGTAGGATAGGTAACTTTAGTAATCCTATGGTAAAACGTCTGTCTCATCCGTAGTTATTCGCCAAACGGACCTTCTATATTTTACGTATATTATATTCTATGTTTTTGTCTAAAAATAAGAAGAATCAAACACCAACTTGCTGCCTTAGATCGATAGAACGTAGAGCTTCCAGGCATATCGCGGTAAAGTTGCATTTCAATGTTCTTTATGTTAAATTTCGGAGAATGCAACCAGGAACATCACCACCTGATCCTGTCATCTCTTTTCCATCAAAGGACAAGCAGGCGCACGGCTCAATACCATCCTCTCACCTCATTAGTATTAATAGGGGGCTATTTGAAGCAAACATTTTGGTTCCACCTTTATAATGTGAACTGCGAAACAGTATTCAAAATGCCGTCGCCGTCGTCTGTCTTTTCTGAAAACTATAATCTGGATATATTCCAGGTATGAATGAATAGGTGCCTCCTAGACCTTTGTACTCCATCGTCAGTCATCATTTCACTTTCCAACAGGTGAGATCGTGATCTAACGAAATTCTACTAAGATAAAAACTGATATATTTTGTCAGTATTACTTATAGTCGATCTAAAGATAGTGACCAACATAAGCCATGTCATTTTTACCGCGCTCCATAAGCCTATTTATACTTCAAACCTACCTAATCTTACCGATATATCTTGCTCAGCGAACCGTGTCTGAATTAAGGTGGATGCTCACGCTCGTGGCGCGAAATTATTATTTTTTGGTGTTTTTTGCCCATTAGTGCACATGTTTTTAATTGATAGTAATCTCATAAATATCATCAGTTTAGCTACGATCCCCCTAAACACATTTTTACAGTGTTTTTTTTTAGTTTAGGGTGATCGTAGCTAATTTGATGATATTCATGAGATACTATCAATTAAAACATGTGTGTTAAGTCTCCTATTTCTCGTGAAATCAACATTCGTTATCTGAATATGTGTTCATGAGCAGTAATGGGCAAAAAACACCAAAACAAATTAATTTCTCGGTACAAACTTGAGCATCCACCTTAAATGTGTCCGGTCTGGACATTGATGGGCTGACGTCACGGCGTCCGTTATCTGTGACGTAACAGGAGGTACCAGTCTGAAATATTCTACAGCTCGTTCACCGTAAGATGGCACCTGTAAATACTCCATGGCAGGTGCCAACTAACAGTGAACGGTCTGTACATTGTCCACACTTCATCTATTCTTTACAGGCACATGAGACTTTTCATCTTTATGTCTCAGGGTGGCGGGCGCAGTGCAATGCCACATAGGTTGCGTCGTAGGTGGACGTGATCTATGAAGTAATGCACTGTTCATAGGCAGAGGTTACCGCTTAACATCAGGTGGGCCTCTTGCTTGATCCGTCATCCAAGTAATATAAAAAAAAAAAAAAACTTCGGCGTGTTGTTACCAATCGTACAATATGAGCCGCTTCAAAAAAAATTAGAAAAAGAGTCCTTCACGGCAGGCAACGCATTGGCAATACCTCTGGTGTTGCAGATGTCGATAGGTGACGGTAAACGCTTACCACCAGGCGGGCCGTAAGCCAGTAGGCGACGGTAACCGCTTACCATCAGGCGGGCCGTAAGCCAGTAGGCCACGGTAACCGCTTACCATCAGGCGGGCCGTAAGCCAGTAGGCGACGGTAACCGCTTACCATCAGACGGGCCGTAAGCCAGTAGGCGACGGTAACCGCTTACCATCAGGCGGGCCGTAAGCCAGTAGGCGACGGTAACCGCTTACCATCAGGCGGGCCGTAAGCCAGTAGGCGACGGTAACCGCTTACCATCAGGCGGGCCGTAAGCCAGTAGGCGACGGTAACCGCTTACCATCAGACGGGCCGTAAGCCAGTTTGTCGCCATCAGGCGGGCCGTTAGCCAGTAGGTGACGGTAACCGCTTACCATCAGACGGGCCGTAAGCCAGTTTGTCGAGCCATTTTTTTAATTTTTTATTTTCATACATAAAAAAATAAAATAAAAAAACATCAAAGTCAAAGAAAATAATGACTCAAATGACAATAGAAAGGCGGAGAGGGAAAATATTGTAGGAGATATCTACGTATCTCTGCCCTTTGGACGCAATCTAGATGCTTTGTGCTATTATGACTTTATCATGAACGATGGTGTGGTGTGACAGTTATATGATTACAATGGAGAAGGGACTGTATGGAGATGTCCGTTGCTGAAGTGAAATTACATTTAATAACTACTTTTCCGTTAAAATTAAATAAATAAATAATGCTGGACAGTTCACACAACATTATCCAGCCACAAGCTAAGCAGAGCTTGTGTTATGGGTACTAGATAACTGATAAACTTAATACAATATATTACATAGATAGATATTTTTTATTATACATAGAAAATACCCAGAGCACCCTGAACAAATATCTGCGATCGCACAAATATTTGTTCCGAGGCGGGAATCAAACCCGCAACCTCCTGCGTCGCAGGCCAAGCTTCGCCCGCCGCGCCACAGAGCGACCTCTGTGGCGCGGCGGGCGAAGCTTGGTTATTCTTAAATTTCATTAAAGTTTGATAGTTGAGTAATTTATTTATTATTCAATTTATTTATTTATTTAATAGTTGGGTGGGTTCTTCGTTCTGGTCGTTCGCTACTAGGCCCCTTTCGATGGACCAAAGACACTACAAAGATCGTGAAAAGTCGGTAGACTAATTTAAACCTAATTGGTGACTGTAATAGCATACTGGCATACCCATTATCGGATGAAACCAAACAAATATATGAATTAGTTGATAGAGGGTAGATTATGCACCTAATAATTTTATTGTTAACTAGCGACTCGCCCCTGCTTCGCACGGGTAGCCCCCGGTGAAAAACAGCCCCCCTACCGATATTTTATTACTTATTCTGCTATTCGGAACGGAGAAGAATCCACCAAAAAAGAGATAACTAACATCGTTCCAGCCGATCTTGAGTTATAAATGGTGTAACTAACACGACTTTGTTTTATATATATTGAAGATTATTTTACATGTTACCGGCGGCATCATCGCATAAGCGATAAAACCCTGTTCCTAGAAAAAGGCGGCTAAGACTGTTTTTGTGGCATTCTATGGGACAGTGAAATGATGACCATGACTCGAGAACCCTTATCAGCGGTCAGTTCTGCGAACTACAAGGTTTATTGTTTCTTTATATATTGTATATTGTTTTTTACTGTTGTATTACTCGTTTACAAATAAACTCATGGACTTGTTATTGTTTGTTTGTTGTCTTGTTGTTGTCTTGTAACAATATAAAAATTGGGTATCGACTGGTATAAAGCAGTTAATTAAAAATATATGAAGTTATAATTGTACCGCAGACTAAAATTTAATAATTAGAGATACAAATTCTGTTGAACTTCTTATTTTATGTTTTATTAAGGTAACACGCGATAAATACACGTGATAAAATCAAAAAAATGGTAATTTTATTTAAAAAAAAAAGGTGCAAATAACGAACGACGAATGAACGTGTCGAATTTAGTAGTTCAAATTCAAATTCATCAATATTTTATTTATTGAAATCAGTTCGGAAAATTGTCTTATAAACTAAAATTACTCCTGTTCCGATGCGACCAAACCTAAAAGAATCAGAATAACGAACAGCATGTATTTTTATCGGGAAAGCGCTAGGAAGATGGACTAAAGGCATGGAACTAAGGCTAAAAAGCGGCCAAGTGCGAGTCGGACTCGCCCATGAAGGGTTCCGTAGCAGCAAGTAACATAATATAAAAGTTCTTGGATGGATTACGATTAATGACGCATTAAAAAAAAACTGCTTACTAGATCTCGTTCAAACCAATTTTGAGTGAAAGTTTACATGGTAATGTACATCATATTTTTTTTTTAGTTTTATCATTCTCTTATTTTAGAAGTTACTGGGGGGGGGGGGGGGGGGGGACACACTTTTTACCAATTTGGAAGTGTCTCTCGCGCAAACCATTAAGTTTAGATAAAAATGATATAAGAAACCTCAATACCATTTTTAAAGATCTATCTATAGACACGTATGGGTATGATGAAAAAAAGTTTTTTGCGTTTCAGTTCTAAGTATGGGGAACCCCAAAAATTTCTTGTTTTTTTTCTATTTTTGTTTAAAAATCTTATTGCGGTTCAATGAGTACATCTACTTACTAAGTTTCAACAGCATAGCTCTTATAGTTTCGGAAAAAAGTGGCTGTGACATACTCGGACAGACAGACAGACAGACATGACGAATCCATAAGGGTTCCGTATTTTTTTTTACGGAACCCTAAAAAAACCAAACGGTATCGATTATACCAGTCTCATTCTTTTATATGAATGTATTCATGTGTTGGAATGAGACAAGCATAAATCTATCTGTTCTTATTTGTGTAAGTCGTACCAGGCCAAATGTCAAATTACTACTACATTCATGGTAACAATCTAGGAAGATGTATATGCATGGTGCCAATACGAGTATTCAGGGTACGGAACGGAAAAACGACTGTCGTGTGACAATATATTTGTTTCTCTAGAAGAAAAAGAATAGAAGAAGGAAAGAAGTAAGAAGGAACACTCTATGCTATTTTAGCACTCAATCCATGTACTACTACATTCATGGGGAAGCGCCTGTTTTGTTTATGTAACAAGGAGAAGCTGATTTATAGAAAGCGAGAAATTAATAGAAAGTCAGGAGTAAAATGTAGAGATAATCTGCAAAAGTTCATAAGACACACGCTACGTTTAATATACTTATAACAACCTAATAATATTACTCGTATGTTCGTACACAATTTTGGCAGGACGCCTTCCGAAATCAAACTGCATGTCACTCACTTATTTTACAACCATAATTGAGCATTACTAAACAATACTCTATACTAACTTTATTGACACATATGACCTAATAAAATGTCTTTGGAGTTTTGGAGCGTCAAGTGCCTAATTAATCACTCAACGAACTTCGCGATTGAAGTACGCCTTACCAACAACTTAACTAATCAAAGTTAGTTCTCCAGCTTGGTCACGTGTTATTGGCACTTTGAAATGTGCGTGTAGAGATTTAAGAGTGCCAGTCGAGTTAAAGAAACATGTACCTACCTTAATTTATCTGTACGATGAGAGAATTCGTCGAACATTTTTAACACGCTTTTATTAGCTTGGACTGTATATTTTGTATTGTAGGTATGTAACGGAATTTATGAACGTGATTTTCTCCCACTTCCAAAAGTAAAGATATACGGTTATGTACGTGTAAGATTCGTTGATACTTGTCCTGGCAGCTAGCTTATTATGGAATGTCTTAAGAAAGCGTTAGCCGAGTCAGTAAGTAATGGCGGCAATGAGCTCACCACTTGTTATGTCTATACTTATATTCCACGATGATGCAACCCACTGTGAAAAGAAGCCCATTCAGACTCTGCCTATCCCTTCAAGAAAAAGGCGTGTGTCTACTACCCGTACGAATTAACTTGAGACGGGCCTGTAACGTATCATTTTCAATGTACAGTGTGCAAAATGAATTGTCGTTTTTTTTATTTGTACTTTTTGAGATTTGCTTGAGATTATTATTAAGAAAGGGGAGGCCTTTGTCCAGCAGTGGACGTCTATCGGGGAGGGGGTCGCATTTAGCGGAGTCTCAAGTTAATTCGTACGGGCTATATGTATGCATGTATGTACCTATACGTTTATGATTTGTTGAATTGTTGCAGAAGCGGCATGGCATGAGCGCTCGGGTGGGCGCGAGATGCGGCGCGCGCCGCCCGCGCACCCCGCCGCCGCCGTCACCGTCGCACTCACGCTCCTGCTGCGTCTCGTTCACGCCGGTGTGTATATCCCTTTACTTACATGAGCGCTCGGGTGGGCGCGAGATGCGGCGCGCGCCGCCCGCGCACCCCGCCGCCGCCGTCACCGTCGCACTCACGCTCCTGCTGCGTCTCGTTCACGCCGGTGTGTATATCCCTTTACTTACATGAGCGCTCGGGTGGGCGCGAGATGCGGCGCGCGTCGCCCGCGCACCCCGCCGCCGCCGTCACCGTCGCACTCACGCTCCTGCTGCGTCTCGTTCACGCCGGTGTGTATATCCCTTTTCTTGCATGAGCGCTCGGGTGGGCGTGAGATGGGGCGCGCGCCACCCGCGCACCCCGTTGCCGCCGTCACCGTCGCACTCACGCTCCTGCTGCGTCTCGTTCACGCCGGTGTGTATATCCCTTTACTTAAATGAGCGCTCGGGTGGGCACGAGATGCGGCGCGCGCCGCCCACGCACCCTGCCGCCGCCGTCACCGTCGCACTCACGCTCCTGCTGCGTCTCGTTCACGCCGGTGTGTATATCCCTTTACCTACATGAGCGCTCGGGTGGGCGCGAGATGCGGCGCGCGCCGCCCGCGCACCCCGCCACCGCCGTCACCGTCGCACTCACGCTCCTGCTGCATCTCGTTCACGCCGGTGTGTATATCCCTTTACCTACATGAGCACTCGGGTGGGCGAGAGATGTGGCGCGCGCCACCCGCGCACCCGCCGCCGCCGTCACCGTCGCACTCACGCTCCTGCTGCGTCTCGTTCACGCCGGTGTGTATATCCCTTTACTTACATGAGCGCTCGGGTGGGCGCGAGATGCGGCGCGCGCCGCCCGCGCACCCCGCCGCCGCTGTCACCGTCGCACTCACGCTCCTGCTGCGTCTCGTTCACGCCGGTGTGTATATCCCTTTACTTACATGAGCGCTCGGGTGGGCGCGAGATGCGGCGCGCGTCGCCCGCGCACCCCGCCGCCGCCGTCACCGTCGCACTCACGCTCCTGCTGCGTCTCGTTCACGCCGGTGTGTATATCCCTTTTCTTGCATGAGCGCTCGGGTGGGCGTGAGATGGGGCGCGCGCCACCCGCGCACCCCGTTGCCGCCGTCACCGTCGCACTCACGCTCCTGCTGCGTCTCGTTCACGCCGGTGTGTATATCCCTTTACTTAAATGAGCGCTTGGGTGGGCACGAGATGCGGCGCGCGCCGCCCACGCACCCTGCCGCCGCCGTCACCGTCGCACTCACGCTCCTGCTGCGTCTCGTTCACGCCGGTGTGTATATCCCTTTACCTACATGAGCGCTCGGGTGGGCGCGAGATGCGGCGCGCGCCGCCCGCGCACCCCGCCACCGCCGTCACCGTCGCACTCACGCTCCTGCTGCATCTCGTTCACGCCGGTGTGTATATCCCTTTACCTACATGAGCACTCGGTAGGGCGAGAGATGTGGCGCGCGCCACCCGCGCACCCGCCGCCGCCGTCACCGTCGCACTCACGCTCCTGCTGCGTCTCGTTCACGCCGGTGTGTATATCCCTTTACTTAAATGAGCGCTCGGGTGGGCGCGAGATGCGGCGCGCCCCGCCCGCGCACCCCGCCGCCGCCGTCACCGTCGCACTCACGCTCCTGCTGCGTCTCGTTCACGCCGGTGTGTATATCCCTTTACCCACATGAGCGCTCGGGCGGGCGCGAGATGCGGCGCGCCCCGCCCGCGCACCCCGCCGCCGCCGTCACCGTCGCACTCACGCTCCTGCTGCGTCTCGTTCACGCCGGTGTGTATATCCCTTTACCCACATGAGCGCTCGGGTGGGCGCGAGATGCGGCGCGCGCCACCCGCGCACCCCGCCGCCGCCGTCACCGTCGCACTCACGCTCCTGCTGCGTCTCGTTCACGCCGGTGTGTATATCCCTTTACCTACATGAGCGCTCGGGTGGGCGCGAGATGCGGCGCGCGCCGCCCGCGCACCCCGCCGCCGCCATCACCGTCGCACTCACGCTCCTGCTGCGACTCATTCACGCCAGTGTGTATAGCCCTTTATAGTACAACTACAACTAGTGTCCACCCGCGACTTCGCTCGGGTTTTACCAGGGTAAAAAGTAGCCTATAGCTCAATCCAGGTCATAATCTATCTGGGTACCAAATTTCATCGAAATCGGTTCAGCCGTTTTGGCGTGATTTAGTCATCTAGCAACATCTAACTAAACATCCAAACATCGTAACTTTGTCATTAATGATATTAGTGGAATCTTCGACCAAATAAAAAAGTATGGACGGGCCTAGGGAACGATAGTTTTGAAGTTTATCATGAGTGAGGTAACTTCGCCTTAGGGTAGATTCGACCAAACTAGTATAAGTCTTATACTAAGAGTAAAATCACTACTTACTCTAGAGTAAGTGATGTTTGCGTTTTACCAAGTCTTATACCAAGTATAGCCAGACTATCCGAGAGTAAATCGCTATACCGCCAAAATTGACGGAGTAAACTAAGGTCGGTGTTGCTATCGGTGAGTATTTTAATGGCGGCCGCCACATTTGCCAGCTCTTTCGCAAGTCAAGCATCCATCTGTGCCTTCTAATTGCATCCAGTGCATTTTTGTGAGATAGAAATTAATTATTTTTCAGTGTTTTTTTCTTCGATTTGTAATAATAGAGCGCTAATAACTATGATCGAAGATTCCGACAGCGATGTCGAAGAATACCTACATACCGAGGCGTTCGCGATGGATTCGGGAAAGGAATAATCACTTCGATAAAATTATAATGGCCATGACTTTGCCGTGATGTATCGATTGTCCAAAGAAGCTACTTTATGTTTGCTAGCTAAAAAGAGCATCTTCTTTTTGAATATAGGTCATCGTAGGTAGGTAGGTACCTACCTACCTACCCTACCCAAGAGAGTTTGGGCTGTCTTAGGTAGCAGGTAGCCAGTTATAATGCGGCACAATTGAGTAGCCATAGAATTTCACACTGCACTCTTAACAACAACTGTATTTTCATTCTAGTAGGCTTACATATTGGTTCATTCATTCATTCCTATACCTTTGGGTAACAATACCCAGTATTGTCTACTCTTCGTTTGGGTTGGTAAAACGCTAATGAAGTTATCGGAGAGTAAATCGAAAGAGTAAGATAATACCATGTATAGTTATACTGGTATAAGGCGGCAATTGGTCGAATCTACCCTTAGTCGGTCTTTGTGATGGCAAGGAGTGACGTAACGTATACGTATGTTATAATTGTGACTTACTTTTCACGAAGGTTTAAGGCCCGTCCCTACTTTTTTATTTTGGTCGAATAGTGGAATAGTGGGATTGTGATGCTAGATTATAGTGATTGCTACTGCAGGGGTTTCTAAACTTTTAAGGTAACGGAACACTCACCAAGCACCTTTTATTTTATGGAACCCCACATCGAATGATTATGAAAGACACTGCAATTTAAATGTAAACAAAAACACACTTTTACCTTTAATGTGAAGAGAAAAAAACAAAGTATCACATAATAACATAATACCCAACAGTCACATTTATTGAAGTATTTATAAGCAACGGAATTAAACATTTTGATGTAGAGATGAAATGGACAGCATCAAACAAGCTTTTTGCAACAAAACCTAACCAGCAGAACATTAAATCTTATACTCAGTTTGAGGGATGGTTGCCGTTTAGTTGCCGTTAATATAATTAGAACCAACACAAGTCTTGTAACCTTTTCACTAATAGTCTTACAACAGTTTTCTACAATAAAAAATGCATCTCTATCCCTTCTTAACCGTGGTCCGGTTGTGTAGTCCGGCCAGCCGGACTGTGTATACCTGACGCTCTCTTGACCTTTGAATCCATTTAGGATCAATTTCTTCTATAAAAAGAAAATCAGCTGACAGCTTTCCTCCATGCATAATACTTAACAATTTATAGCCCCTAACCTTTGAATTTTTATACGCCATAACATAAACTGGCACTTACGCTAAATTAAAATAGGCGAGCTTACACCCCCTATGGGAAAATCTGATTGGAACAACTTTACGAGATTGTGCTATGAAGTTTTTTCTCATACAATTTATTATTTGTCTTCTAGGACGGTCTACCGTGTATTTTATATCGTTGAGAGATAAAATCATGTCATAATATTCTTCTTTCATAACAATGTTCAGGATTTTTCATCCCATTTTCATAAAATGGTGTCATATTATAAGCTAGCTCGACCAGGGCACAGATAAAATAATATTATAGACCAGGGTTTTTTTAACGTTAGAGGGAAAATATGACATGAAGATTACAGATTACAGATTACTACATTCTAGAGGATTCTCGGAGAGTAAACAAAACATCGCCTGTTATTTAAATCCACCATTTTTTTAAAGAAACATCGCCATGTTTATTTAATTTCTTTGTGTTTTGTTTTGTGAGTTGTGTCGTGTAATTTTGGTGTCATTTAACCGGTGTAACATAGTTAAAAACGCACGTGTGTTGTAGAATTTTTGAGTGGATTTGTCCTCCAAAACTTAGTTATTATTGCCACCGTTTTAAACTAGGTTATGAATTGACCTAATTTTAATACTTGTAATAAACTTGAAATTGACGAAATTTAAGGAGAGTTTCCTCAGAATCCATTAAGAGACGATAAATAGAGACTTGGACCAAGAAGGCATTAGGTGTGGTTTCGTTTTATTTTTGGAATTCTTAGAGCAATCTTAGTAGCTAGTAGATTATAGATTATTTGATGTCCTCTGCCGTGGAGTATTTATTTTTTCTATGGTTGCCACTATTACCAAGGCAGGGGACACAGACTAAGAGTGTAACGTCGGGGTTATTTTACAGTGAACGGTCTGTACCTACGAGTATTACGTGGGGCTTGGTTATGACGATTTATAAATTACATTAAATGTTCTGATATTGTATAGTATTGCTCCAGTTTTCAGCCATCAATCCAGTGTTCATGAATAACTTATTATAAAACAATACGCGCCTGATACAAAGACCAATAGGTCAAACTTTGTCTATTTAAACATCGCCGAGGGCGCGGCGCGCGGCGTACGGCGCAGAGTTGAAATAGACCGGACCGTGTGTTCACAAACTACACATAACAGTGCTAAGGGTAGATCAAAGCATTAGTTGTTATGATTCTGGCATATTCCAGAATGAGATTAAGTAGTAAATGACATTAAAAGTGCAGCTGTAGTGTATCTGGCTTAAAAATAGACCCCTCCTTCTCCTTCTGTGGATGTCGTAAAAGCCGACAAGGGATCGTAGGGGGTGACCCAGGGAGTGGGCAGTAGCATCCACCTGCGATCACTCCGTCTGCCAAGCATGGTCATTATGGCAAATCTCCCCATTGCATGTTACGGGGGAGGCTTTGTATAGAATCTTATCAAGAGCCTTAAGCAGATGTTGATGATGATGAAGAGATTTAAAAGTCTCATTTACTGTAAACTCTAATATTTCCCTAAAAGTTTATTTAGGCTGCACTTTCTGGTAGATAGGTACATATTTATCCCAGTGTCTGTTCTTATACACGTCCATCAAAATAGTTTCGGACATCGAATAGAACCGAGGGCGGAGCCAGGATTGTATATACAAGACAGACACAGAAAATCCTAGATTATATTGATTTGATCGTTGTTTTTAACACATGACAAGCCAGCCTTAAAGCCTGTTAGTTTCTTAGGTCTATGTTTGCGAAGGTCGCGAGGTAGAAGCGTCGCATATGAAGCTCGTCAGATTTTTTTATTTTTTATTTATTTTTTACTACTTAGAATGACGGAACAAGCAGATGGCCCACCTGATGATAAGTTTACCAGCGAACGACCACTCTTCTGGCGGGGGGAGGGGGCAGCTGCCCCTCCCAGCCCCTACCTCACTACGCCCTTAAATATAACCTGAAAGTTCTGAGTAGATTCACCTTATCCAGATGGGTATTGGTCGACAATTTCACCGAACTGAATTCAATCCAGCCCCCTTATTCGCTATGACCAAACATAACGCGGGCTCGTTACGATATCTGCGTGGAATCTTCGTTTATAATGTATGATGACGTCACACGTTATTGGCAAATAATCTCCTATGGTCATAGCGAATTAGAGCCCTGATGTTGAACTTTGTATCTAATAACAAAGTTCAACATCAGGTTTCAATTCACTTAATTAGAGAGATGTAATTAGAAATGCAAATTCGATAGTTTTGGACTGGATTTAGTTTAGTTGTTGAAGTGATAGTTTCTTCTACTGCATTAGCAAACCGCAGGAAATAAATGTAGATACTTAATAATAATAAATGGACTCAGTATGTCCGCGCCGTAGAACGCCATTTTCTACGTTATATGCTGTTCCGGGCATAAAATTTCAAAATCATTCAAGTACTTATGGCCTTTTTTAAAGCAAATAACAGAGTGTAACGCATGACCTTTGTTGGTCGGTCGTGTCTTTAGTACCTCGTACAATAATTACTCAATGTATTTAGTCCGCCTAATTGGATAATGAGATAGCGTTATTTTGCACGCTATACTCAAGAAATCTACAAGGATAAAGATAAAAATACACAATATTTTGACATAGAATCTTGTTATTTTTTGACAATGGTTTTAAGGTGGACGATCTCGCTTGAGGCGCGAAATTATTGTTTTTTGGTGTTTTTTGCCCATTACAGCTCATGAACTCCTTCAGACAGCGAAAATTTATTTCGCGAAAACTAGGTGACTAACACACATGTTTTAATTGATAGTATCTCATAAATATCATTAGTATAGCTACTCGTACGATACGCCTAAACATTGTCGCGGCGTTGTCTATTAAAATTATTTCGATAAACCATCGACACGGTAGAAAGACCTTAATCTCTTTAGTAATTTGTCCACAGGTTCAATGGGCCCCAGTATCCCCGAGAACATAACCGTAACCTTCCTCAACCCTACCACAGTGAGGGTCTCCTGGTCCACCACTGCTGAACTGGTGGAAAAATATGACGTCACGTATAAGCCTTCCGACGCCAGGTGAGGGATGTTCGATTCTTAGCTCTATGCCTCTGTCGCTATGTCTTCTTTCTATCTGCACTTTTGCTTTGTGTTGTTCTATGTTTTTACTTTTTAATGAATTGAAGAACGAATGAAGACCTTATTACCATACGCCTGAAAGTTCATAATGTATTATCGTATAGCTGTGTTACAGTCGCCTTAACATCGCACTGCGTAGTATGAATGTTTGCTTGTTAGATATGAAAATTAGATTGCCTCGATTTGTACATCGTTATTGGACACACCTATCCTGTAATACGTGACGTGTGTCGCGTATCTTACAAATTTACATTCACGAATGACTTGCTGTTGTATGGTCGAATCGTTTGTTTACCTAAGTTACGAAATATAATTGACTAAATTATTACATTTGTGTAGATAGATGTTGCCTTAACTCAGCATATTTTACTACCTGAGTTTTCATAATTAGGATAGATTGTTATAAGATTTCTTAAAAGAACAATGACGTAACAGTTAAATACATGCCTGTGATCAAGATCGTTCCTGCGAAGTTAAAATTTAATTATACTGTAAGGTAAAATATGAAAAAAGTATCAAAGGACCAACGAAAAATTTGGACAATTTTGTGCTAATTGAATGTTAACGGTTGTGAGGGCTATAAGGAAAAATTGTGCCTCATAAAAGGCTTCCGACATGACATTATAATGTTAAAAACATGAATGTGTGTATCGAAAAACATTACGGAGGAAATGACGATAATAACGAAAATGACGGCCTGCTGAAATTGGAACTTTTTGGGGTTCTTCTCTATACGTTACTTGGAAACTAAGGTATAAATAAGGTAAATTAGGGATTATTGGAACTAAAACATCGCGAATACACGCGATGTACTTAAGAACATACTTTTTACATTACTTTTACATGAAATTTTTACTTATTTTTTTTGATATAAAATTGATTTTTAATATGAAATGAAAAAATAACGATACTTTGAATTTTGGACCTTTCTAAACTTGTGTTTAAAAGTTGTGCGTCGGCTCCAATGGGGAACTCACTAAACAAGAAAGGTTCATTTTTCAAAAACATAACGTCTTCACTTTACTTTAACGCTCGATTTTACGATTTCACTCCCAGTTTTTTTTTTTTTTACGCCAATTTGTCCATTTTAATTTAGAGAACTCGCTTCGCTCGTTCAGCTAAAAGGCATCTTACTTTCTGAGCGTTACCCTTTTCGGCGCAACTAACTTGTGCAAAAGATTTCCTTTTCTTTTTATACCGCAGTTTAAGGACTGGAATAGTCTTTGTTAAGTAGTCGGAAGTCCTAGGTAAGTGAAAAATAAGTTTTTTGTGAAAAAAATATTTTTCAATACAAGCTTTTATAAGATCAGTGGTTGTAACCGTGTGCTTATCAAAATGAGCCTTAACACGGCCAGACTACTATTGTCCCTCGAGAAGTTCTGTTGTCCACCTCCATCATCAGATCAGCTCGCTGTCACCGTAATATTGCATTGTCATCGGAACTTGATAGGTATGCAAAATATCATCTCAATAGGTTGAGGGTAACTGCTTTAAAATTCAGTTGTAATATTCCACCCGGACATACATCGCATTCATTCCGCTGAGGACCTCAAAAGACGCAAATTGTAACGCTTTTAAAAGTGTCGAAGCCTTATGGGCAGAGGATGAGGTTCCCAGCGGGCACCTACCCATGTAGCCCCTCCGCGGGGACAGACTCCACCAGCCATGTCCCAGCCCGAAAAGCAGACGTCCCGGGCCCGGAGGACTGGCTTGCCTCCGAGCAGCGAAGGGGGGTTAAGATGGAGTAGGGCCCGCTGTACTCCTACCCGGGAGAGGCACATAAATGAGTGTACAGCGTTCTGAGATTAGATAAGTTTATTATAACAATATTTACATGTAACACAGTAATCAGACTACAATTTGGGCGCCTTATCTAGCATGAAAGAAAGTATTTATCTCAGGGTCATGAGTTTGAACCTACGTTACAAGTTTCTTAGCAACCAGGTCAGTATCGGTGGGCTCTCCGGCCAGAAGGACCGAGGGGCCCCGTAAGATGTGTGCCAACGTGTGGTGTCGAGTGTGAGGTGTTGGTTAGTTTGGACAGAACACTTAGAAGGTGAAACACAGCTCGGGGAGTGAAGACACTCCCAGACCGCGATACCGGTTACGCAGGCCCAAGGTGGCTGGCTACGAAAGAAGAGAGCACAGCCGGGTCCCCGGCACCTGGTCCGTAGGCGTCCGGACTGGAAGGCGTCCTCCTCCCACCACGTCGTTGTCTCTCGAATGCTCCGGATACGGAGCTGGCTCAAAAGCCTCCCCAAAGAACCTGTCAAATAAATATTCATCCTGTTATGTTCTATTCGGCCACGTTCTCGAGCGCGCCGATTCATGATCAATATTACTTACCCCAATGGGGTTTCTTCAAAGGATTAAGCGCTTCGGCCTTGCCGTTATAACCGCCTGGCCAGATGGCCGACACCCGTCCAACCGAGCTCTTAGGAACCGCTTTAACCGCGGGGAATTTGGGCGCCTCTACTTAGAGGCTTGAAAAGAGTCGCCCCACACGATGGCGGGATCGATTAGAGCAGATGTTAATCGCCAACCTCACGTCCTCCGCCACGTGGTAGTCCTCCGCGTCAGCCTGGAGCCCTACAGAAAATCACTCATGAGTAGGAAACCTCGGCAACGAGACGTTGTCTAGAAGACCAATCATCCACTTTTTCCACTTACCAGTTGGACGGAACTCGATTTAGCAAAATAGATGTGCTCGCGACGATGAACTCAAGAAAAGAAAGAAAGATGGCTGTCTCTTGCCAGTCGCCAACTTAGATTCTACCAAAACGCATTTTGGTAGGATTAGTGGTCTCAAATGGTGAGTTTATTTAGATAAAGGTGGACGTCAAAAAGTGACGAAGACCTGAGTAGTCCCATGTTAAATTTAGAAAAGGTTACAACAGCTCTTATCCTGGAACGAGGGAAAATAGTTTACCAAGCCATTATCTGAAACCAAAATGAAACTACTATTTTAGTAGAAATTGAAAATGTAAGCAACATTACGAAATAAAGACGTCACTGTCAATTTTATGGCATCTCAAGGCGGAACGCCAGATGCGTTTCATGCCTACATCAAAATAACAGGGTTACAGTACACCCAACGCCCCGAAGAATTTTCCTTAGAAAATTCGCGGCTGACCCCAGCCGTAAAGTACAACAACTGAAGGGAAAAATATATATTAAAAAAAAATGCAGATGTAGGGGGTATTTAGAAACCCGTTTCCTACTCTCTAATCAACAAAAATAGACAAGTTAACTAGACCACCACCATACCACCTATCAGACTTCCAAGAAATAAAGTTAAAAAAGAAAAAAACTAACCTAATGTAGGTAGCTAGCCAGGTGTTGTTTTGCTTGAGGACTAGTTCCCTAGGATTGAAGATCCCATGCAGTGTTCAGACATTCCCACTCACACACACCGTTCTGTTCATTCTTCTCCTATCATTGTACATTTTCCCTTTCAAATCTCACATTCATACCTCCACAAGCAACCATAGTGACTAACTTCTCCCAGTTTAAGTTACTATGTTGTAAAATTTCACACCGATTTTATACTATTTGTTGACTGGTTTAACAGTTCAACCTTTGTAAATTTAATGAGTGTTCCTTTTCTTAGAATACCCTGTGTAGGCTTATTTTAGTCACGACCCGCTATTTAGCATTTAGGAAACACTCCCTGAAGAAAAAAACTGCTGAACGAGAACAGTCCCAATAAAAGCCTAGATACCCAACTATCTAACCCACCTTATGCAACTTAACCTATCTATCAGTCTATATAGCGACTACCTAGCACACAGCTTAATAATAAGTGTTCACACCACGCACAGACTGGCGTAAAGAGAAGTGTGGCGGTCTATATAAGCCGTACCACACGACCCTTCAACAAGGTAGCGAGTCTGTGCCTACCAACAAAAATAACATTACCCCAGCAATTTTCTTTCCATCATTTAGCCTACACCCAGGACAAAATAAAACGTAGCCAACCTACGGTCCGGGGGTTTGTTTGTAAAAAAAAAAAAAAAAAAAGAAGAAAGTGTTTAATTTGTTGACTATGACAGCCAGTTGTGACATGACACTTGACATAAGTCTGACTTAAATTTTTTAGAAGAAGAAGAAGAAGTTACTTGTTTACGTTTTTAATGAATGATATAATAAGCAAAGATTTTACATGTTATTACTTCAGTTTATTGTAAAAGGTGTAAAGTTTAATCCCCCCTTTCCCTGGAAATGGATTTTGCTACAGAAAAAGTCCGCTTGGATTGTAACTCTCGAACTTTCAACTAATTTTCATAATTATCTTTCAGACATCATCTATAGCCATCACAAAAGCTTCTCGCTAAGAAGTAGCTGAGAATCTTACGAAAGACACCGGCTTATTAGAAAGCCTACACTAGATTACAGAAGTTTACAAGTGTAGCTATCAGCAATATGTAGCATTATAACTTCGAACCCATTAAATGGATTTAAGCGAGACAAAATTGTTTTAAATTCCCCTAATCAGAGGACAAGACAGAAGTGGTATGATCACATCCTATCAGACCAGCTAATGCGACCGTGGTTTAGTCCCACGATCCCTTACTATTTACCACCATGGCAGACCACCATAACAGTAAGTTTTCCTTCCTATCAGACCATCTCGAGAGACCATGGTTTAGTCCCATGATCACCGAATACAACAACAGCAAGTGTTCCTATCAGACATCTAGCTAGTGCGATCATGGTATATTACCATAATGCACTAGTATTTCCTCCGTGGCAGATCACATCAGCAACTTCAATAGGTACGGATTATAGGTTTATCCGTACCTCACAGTACCACTATTTTGTAAAAAAAACACTATCGCTAAGCTGATATGAACAGAAGTTAAAGTTACTTGATTTTATTTAGATTTATTGAGTATTTTTAGGAATAGGGCTTATTTTTAACGAGGTTTCCTGCAACCGCCTCGAGCTTAGGCTGTTTTTTGTTAAGGAGTTGCTAACCGCTCCGTGTGATATGCAACAATTTAAGTATTTCAGGAATAGGGCTTATTTTTAACGAGGTTCCCTGGTAACCGCCTCGAGCTTAGGCTGTTTTTTGTTAAGGAGTTGCTAACCGCTCCGTATAATATGCAATAATTGAAATTTAGTTGAGTAAAATTAAAAGTAATAAGAGTTTACAAGTTAATTGATTCTACCGAAGGTTTTCAGCAATAGATTTAGCGATAGCCAACAAAATAGTGTACCGTACACCACAACGGGTACCTATCAGAACCTCTCAGAACCTCTCAGAACATCTCAGAACCTATCAGACTGCCTAAGCTTAACATATTTAGAATAATATGTTGTATATATTTAAAAAAAATACTATTGGTGTCCAATAATGGATCACCATTATAACTATTCCTATAAAAAGTCAGCAGTACCATAGCTTAGTACAGCTACTAGAATTTCTAGCAACAAGGACACTACAAACGAAGTATTTCCTTGAGTAACAAGGTAAATTATAATAAATTTGCCCGGACAACACAAAAAATCAAGTATAAAGAGAGAATGAATTTATAGAATTAAAGTTTAGAATAAAAAGACCTGAAATGTAATTAAGAAAGCTTTCTCAAGCAGTATTTAACATAATACTAGAGTCTAGACTCAGAAAAAGCTAGACTTTGAACGTTCACAACCTTAGAACCAGGAATAAAAACTGTAAACAATTTGTTAGGTATGTGTAAGTATGTAATAACAATGTACGAGTTGTGTGTAAAGTTATGCTACAAGAAAATAGCTTGTACTTACTAAAAAGTTGTGAAAAAAGTTGTTTGTAACCGCTGAATATGGGTGCTAAGAATCACAATGTTTATCATATAGTTTTACACCAGAGTTTCACCAGGTGAAACTAGCAATTTCAATCAGTATAAAGTTATGACACCAATGTTTGGTGTTCAATGTACGCACCCACACAATGTATATCACTTATCTTATAGATATTACACAATGACAGAATACAATAAATGCACACACAGAATACACAGGTTATAACAGAAATAACAGTAATATTTTTGGGTAGTAATGAAACACAACAAATATATTTCAAAAATTGTTTGTTTGTTAGTAAATTGTTTAGTGTAGGTTGCTAAGCCTTGATTTACCAAGTTGGGGGCCACTGTAACGCTTTTAAAAGGTGTAGTGCCTCATTGGGCAGAGGATGAGGTTCCCAGCGGGCACCTACCCATGTAGCCCCTCCGCGGGGACAGACTCCACCAGCCATGTCCCAGCCCGAAAAGCAGACGTCCCGGGCCCGGAGGACTGGCTTGCCTCCGAGCAGCGAAGGGGGGTTAAGATGGAGTAGGGCCCGCTGTACTCCTACCCGGGAGAGGCACATAAATGAGTGTACAGCGTTCTGAGATTAGATAAGTTTATTATAACAATATTTACATGTAACACAGTAATCAGACTACAATTTGGGCGCCTTATCTAGCATGAAAGAAAGTATTTATCTCAGGGTCATGAGTTTGAACCTACGTTACAAGTTTCTTAGCAACCAGGTCAGTATCGGTGGGCTCTCCGGCCAGAAGGACCGAGGGGCCCCGTAAGATGTGTGCCAACGTGTGGTGTCGAGTGTGAGGTGTTGGTTAGTTTGGACAGAACACTTAGAAGGTGAAACACAGCTCGGGGAGTGAAGACACTCCCAGACCGCGATACCGGTTACGCAGGCCCAAGGTGGCTGGCTACGAAAGAAGAGAGCACAGCCGGGTCCCCGGCACCTGGTCCGTAGGCGTCCGGACTGGAAGGCGTCCTCCTCCCACCACGTCGTTGTCTCTCGAATGCTCCGGATACGGAGCTGGCTCAAAAGCCTCCCCAAAGAACCTGTCAAATAAATATTCATCCTGTTATGTTCTATTCGGCCACGTTCTCGAGCGCGCCGATTCATGATCAATATTACTTACCCCAATGGGGTTTCTTCAAAGGATTAAGCGCTTCGGCCTTGCCGTTATAACCGCCTGGCCAGATGGCCGACACCCGTCCAACCGAGCTCTTAGGAACCGCTTTAACCGCGGGGAATTTGGGCGCCTCTACTTAGAGGCTTGAAAAGAGTCGCCCCACACGATGGCGGGATCGATTAGAGCAGATGTTAATCGCCAACCTCACGTCCTCCGCCACGTGGTAGTCCTCCGCGTCAGCCTGGAGCCCTACAGAAAATCACTCATGAGTAGGAAACCTCGGCAACGAGACGTTGTCTAGAAGACCAATCATCCACTTTTTCCACTTACCAGTTGGACGGAACTCGATTTAGCAAAATAGATGTGCTCGCGACGATGAACTCAAGAAAAGAAAGAAAGATGGCTGTCTCTTGCCAGTCGCCAACTTAGATTCTACCAAAACGCATTTTGGTAGGATTAGTGGTCTCAAATGGTGAGTTTATTTAGATAAAGGTGGACGTCAAAAAGTGACGAAGACCTGAGTAGTCCCATGTTAAATTTAGAAAAGGTTACAACAGCTCTTATCCTGGAACGAGGGAAAATAGTTTACCAAGCCATTATCTGAAACCAAAATGAAACTACTATTTTAGTAGAAATTGAAAATGTAAGCAACATTACGAAATAAAGACGTCACTGTCAATTTTATGGCATCTCAAGGCGGAACGCCAGATGCGTTTCATGCCTACATCAAAATAACAGGGTTACAAAATATGGAAGTCTCGACAGAGCTTACTTATTTGAGCCTTTCGGGGTCGAGACTCTGGGTCCGTGGGGTTCCGGGGCCCTTCGCGTTTTCAAAATTCTTTCAGGGCATCTGGTCGAAGCGACGCGTGACCCGAGAGCTGGCTCTTATCTGGCTCAACGCATTAGTATTGCCATTCAGCGTGGCAATGCAGCCAGCATCTTAGGGACGCTTCCGTCTGGTAGTGATTTGGATCAGTTGAGCTACCTTTAGATCGCTTGCAGCGGTCTTCAGGTAGCAGAACTGTTTCATATGTATTTTGTACATACCTTGTATTATTCTTTCTGTAAAAAAATTTATTTTACCTCGCAAGTTAAATAAAAACATGTTAAAAAGTGAAACGTCATAAACAGAAAAAAACACTCGTTTCATACAAAACGACCGAATATTTATGCCCCAATTACCGATGGCAAAATGATTTTGGCAAATAAATTATTAAACAATTTGTTACAAAATATTACTCTTGACTTCATTAAGACCCGATACGGAATTGAGAGCTTAATATAGAATTTCGGCAAAGCTTGCAACTTGAGTGGAAAGTTCAACTGGTCGTTAACGTCTACGGATTAATTAAAAGCTATTAATAAAATGTAATAATAAATGGAGTTGATTGTGTTACCCAAATAAAAACTGGACCACGCCCTTTCAAAGAAAATCTCCAGAAAACTGTTTTAGTTTTTTTACTATTTTCAATAATTAAACTCAGATTAAACATCGCTTTCTTTTTAGTTTCCAGTGTCTGTTACTGAGAAATATGGTGCAAATGCGGTGGTGATTCCAGCCTAAGAATAGAACCGTAAAAGCCGATTAAGAGATTACGCCATAGGAGATGGGCAGCAGCATCCACCTGTGTACTTAACACCGATAATGCGATCACCATTTCTCCTATAAGCGGCTGATGGTAAAAAATTTGCTTTGTTCAGTAGTTTATCTTTTACCCGGACTTGTTGATAAGATTCGTTGGTATAAGATTTGTCCTGGCTGCTAGCTTATTATGAACATAATATTAAAAAAAGGTGTGTGTCAGCTGTGGTGTGTCCGGCCTACGAATAGACCTCTCCTTCTCCTCCCGTGGATGTCGTTAAAGCCGACTAAGTGATTACCCGGACTTGTTGATAAGATTCGTTGGTGTAAGACTGGCTGCTAGCTTATTATGGAATGTGTTATTACTGGAAGAAAGCGTTAGCCGATTCAGTCGTGGGAAGCAATGGCGGCGATGAGCTCACCACTTGTCACGTCTATATTCCACGATGGTGCAACCCATAGCGAAAAGAGGCCCATTGAGGCTCTGCCTACCCCTTTGGGGAAAAAGGCGTTTGTCTATGTATGTACGTAATTTGTTGCCAAAATTACAAATTGAAATATTTTTAAAATTAGTTTTTGACGTTTTTATACGACGACTTCAGCTAACCAATCAGAATAAAATCTCCTACGTATTTTCGAACTTAATTATCTCTAACAAGCCAATTTTAACTTTATAATTGCTTTATATTGCTTTAAAATTATCAATAAACTATCACTTCGGAACGTTAAAGCCCATTTAAATATCAAACGTGCCTTAGAAGACATTTGAAGAGATTAACAAGAAAATTTATTACTTTTTAGGGTTCCGTAACAAAATTACGGAACCCTTATGGATTCTCATGTCTGTCTGTCTGTTTGTCTGTCCGTGTATGTCACAGCCACTTTTTTCCGAAACTTTAAGAGCTATGCTCTTGAAACTTGGTAAGTAGATGTATTCTGTGAACCGCATTAAGATTTTCACACATAAATAGAAAATAAACAAGAAATTTTTGGGTTCCCGATACTTAGAACTGAAACTCAATTTTTTTTTCGTCAATCCCATACGTGTGTATCTATGGATAGGTCTTCAGAAATAATATTGAGGTTTTTAATATCATTTTATTCTAAACTGAATAGTTTGCGCGAGAGACACTTCCAAAGTGGTAAAAAGTGTGTCTCCCCCCCGTAACTTCTAAAATAAGAGAATAATAAAACTAAAAAAAAATATGATGTACCATGTAAACTTCCAACGAAAATTGATTTGAACGAGATCTAGTAAGTTTTTTTTTTAATACATCATTAATCGTATACCATTCAAGAACTTTTATATTGTGTTACTTGCTGCTACGGAACCCTTCATGGGCGAGTCCGACTCGCACTTGGCAGCTTTTATTTATACGATGTACAAAAAAAACATGGGTCCGCTTATTTTACGCACATTTATGACGGACAAGCAGCGCCTCGCGGTTTCACCCGCGTAAGTCGCGATCCCGTGGGAATATCGGGATAAAAATGTGCCTATGTGTTATTCCGGGAGTCCAGTTATCTCCATTCTAAATTTCATCCAAATCCATCCAGTAGTTTTTACGTGAAAGAGTAACAAAGATACATCCTTACAAACTTTCGCGTAGGATATTCATTTAACTATCCAAATAGCTTTTGTTTAACGTATTATTAAAATAAGTACTATAAAATATACTTTGAGTTGAGTTTAGTTGAATAGTTGCCTACTATTAATTAACAACTAAAAACAACATTTCGTGATGAACTTGTTCATAATAGTTTACGTGGATGATCAAGGAAACGAACTATTAAGTACATTTAGTATATATTGAAATACGCTATAGGTTTTATTTAACCTCAAAGTATATTATTTGATTATTTTATGGAGAGTTAAACCAGTCAGGTACTATTATAACTATTGCTATATGAGTTAAGGTTGCACCAAACCCAGGCAGAAATTTTCATAAAAAAAAATACGCCTCGCGTCGTACGACAAAGCAGATTTATTGATCATCTTATAAAATATGAATAATTTTACAGTAAACCCTCGGCTTTGTTGTATCGATTTTATTTATCAAATTTTTTCCCCAATAATATGCTCCATTATAAACAATCGAATCTAGCCAAAAGTTAGAGGTAACTTCGGGTTTTTTTTCTGTCGAGAAAATATTGTCCCATATTGTTTCTGGTAAAGTAATCCTTCGAAATTATTATGTAGTATCCATGTATATTTATAATTTGAATATTGTACTTGATTTAGTCAGTTTAAAATCAAATCTAAGATTGGTATTTTTGCGTTATACCCCACCTTAAGGAAGTGTGGGCAGTCAACGCGCATATTCGGCTTATAGTTCGTGTCCAATAGTTAGTATGTGCCAAGAAACTGACAAATCGACGGATAAGCGTTTTTACTATTCGTGATCATGCGTTATGCGTGCGAATAAATCAAATATAGACGAATATACCCTCCACACTTGGTCATATACGGGCGAATAATATGCCGAGCGCATAACGCAGTGGGGTGCCGCCATAAAAATACTAATATCCTAAATGTCAAAGTTACGATGAACAGTTATAAACAGATTTCAATTAAATTTTGTACTATAATAAATTATGAACAGAATTAAGCTATATGCTATTTTATAACCTGGTAAAATAAGAGCGAAGCCGCGGGCGGACACTAAACTATAAACAAGAAACTGATTTGGTCTTGCCAGGAAGATGATACTAGTACCTAACTATTACTTTAGATGGCATTAAGGAGGTTTTTTTTAGATGTTTTGAAGTGTGATGAGCTGTAATGGGCTAAAAAGATCAGAAAAATTAAATTTCTCGCCTCAAGCGTGAGCATCCACCTTAAATTGTGATGCTATGAAGTAATTACATACTACTTGTGTGACTAAGAGCTTTCATTCACTTCAGTTTACCCGATAGATATGCATACGCCTCGTATACTAAAGGCATGATGAACATGTTCATATAAATAATAAACGTTTGAAAAATCGAGGTTGTTGTGAACACACTTCAGCAAGATAAATCTGGCTTTAAACCAGACATGTTTGTGTTTGAGAAATGGGAAGTCTTCACGTCTGTATCTCTTTTAATCAATAACGTTCAGTGGGGCTTCTTACTGAAATGTATAACATATTATTTCATGTACCTACCTTGCTCGGGTTACTTTGGTAGATAGTATTATAGATATAATGTAATTAACTTTATGTAATTTAATATATGAACATCGTATTGTTGTAGCGTTAAAGTTTGTAATGAAAGTGAGAGATTCGTAGGTCTTGTAGCCATAATCACCCATTTAAATTTCCACTGCTATTTAGGTATATTCCTCATCAGCAAGAGCAAAAGTTGATAAAATTATATATAGATTTAAAAAACAGTAGCAGTGTGAGAAACTGCAGTAGTAGAGCTTTTTCCTCCTGAAGTCCTATTTCTGCCGCAAAGCAGTAGTGCTCGCATTGCTGTGTTCCAGTTTAAAGAGTATGGGTGCCAGTGAAATTACAGACACTTGAGACTTTCATCTTTATGTCTCAGGGTGGCGGGCGCAGTGCAATGCCACATAGAGTGCCACCTAGGTGGACGTGATCTATGAGGTAATTAATTGTAAAATGCAGAGGTTATCGCTTAAAATGGGCTTGTTTAGTCATTCACGAAGTTAAAAAAAACCTTGGGTACCATAAATATATTGTCAAGTAGTATTTTATATCTAATGGTGGTTATGGCAAATCCCCCATTTACATTCTTTGGGGGAGGCCTTGTAGCAGTGGATGTAGCCTGCTGCTGCTAATGTTGACGATATTCAAAAAGTAATACAATTGATATCCCTTTTATAACTTTTTAATTTGTCTATTCGGTGCTTCAGATTTCTTTGACTTTCTAAGCTCGTAGAGTTGTTGCTGCTACGCCGTAGCGCTACGGCTGCGTTCTCGTAGTTACCTAATTAGAATACAACCTTACGTTATAATGTATTGGAAAGTCTATCATGTTACCTTCAAGACCTGACCTAGAAACTAGGTTGCCTGTTCTAACATAATTTATTTCCGAACGCAATAGCGAAAAGTTTAAACCTTGAGACGACGAACTTGAAGTAATAAGCGCGTAGAAACAAAATATACATCAGCATTATCATCAGCTTACATAAGTCCACTGCTAGACATAGATAGATAGATAGATAGATAGATAGATAGATAAACTATTTATTGTACACCTAAGAAAAATAAAACAAAACAAAGTGACAAGCAACAAACTAATTAACAACGTCCAATAGGCGGTATTATCGCTAAAAGCAATCTCATCCAGACAACCTTTGGATGGACATGATAAAACAATAACATAAGACGGCGGTGTACAGGTAACAATTATACATAATATAACACACTTTAAAAAATAATATAAATATAGCCTAACCTACACATTTAACAACACAACACATAACAATATATATTTATGCAAATAAAAAATACGGTCCTACGGTGTCACTAGAGTATGTATTTATATACCATAGTGACATGACAATAACTAGCAGTTGATAGACAAGGACAAGTAATGATCCTAAACATTAGTTTCAAAAATATTTACAGATTTAGAAGTTTTAATGGATATAAATAGGACATACATGGACATAACAAGGCCTTCCTCGTAGAATGCCATGACGTACGGTCTTGAGACACCTCCATCCACCGCCTTCCTGCGACCTCTATAATGTCTTTGATCGAAAGGGGGCTTCCTCTTTAGCGTCGTCCGGTTTGTGGTCGCCACTTGGGATCGTTTCTTCCCCAACGGTTAACTAAATATAACATTCTACTACTTTAATAAAACTTCTGTTAATTCTCATTTACTGCCCATTTTAAAGACCTCTGTGGCGTGGCGGGCGCAGGTTCGCCTGCGACGCAGGTGGTTGCGGGTTCCATTCCCGCCTCGGGATAAATATTTGTGCGATCTGCAGAGTGTTCACAGTGTTCTGGGTATTTTCTATGTATAATAAAAATAAAAATAAACTATGTAATGTATTGTATTAAGTATATCAGTAATCTTGTACCTGTTGAGGATTAATATGAAGAACTTCTTGTATTGAATCTACGTTTAATATTGTAGTTCTAGTGATTTACAGATAGGTTCTAGTTAAAAATATATTAATATGGTGCCGATATGTCGCCGATCCACGGCTAAGTGCGTTCTAGTCCCCCCGCGCAGGGAAGCGAGGGGCGAGGCTTCTCGTGTGTATTTGTTTGCGTAAACAGTACCCATAATACAAGCTCTGCTTAGCTTGGGGCTAGATAATGTTGTGTGGACTGTCCAGCATTATATTTATTATTTATTTATTTATTTGATTTATTGGCGTACCGAGGACCTTATATGGAAATCGAATCTTAAGGAAGAAACTCCAAAGAAAATATAAAATGCCTATAAACCTAGTAATTTTGAACTCAAATCTATATTATAAACTAGGGACTAATCTACAAATTTGGATCAGTTGAGGTACCTTTAGATGGTTTGTAACAGTCTTCAGATAGCTCCACTGGTTTCTTTATATTTTTTATATTTTGTACATACCTATTTGTTTTAGATGTATTATTATTTCTGTAAATAAATGTACATGTAGATATATCTACAGGGGATTGATAGGTCGATGCAAAACAATAATAGCTATATATCCCTGCTTACGATTCCGATTGGTTCATACTCTCTCGTGCCATGCTTACCCACATTACTCTGAAGAGTAATACCACCTTGCTTCAAAAGGAGGTATTGTTTCGTTGTTATCGTGTATTTGAATTTCGATATTCAGTGAACACAAAATCTAACGATTCAAGACTGTATTGTCGTGTTGTTTGAATTATCTTGATTTAGGATCATTCGTATGAAATCAAATCTACTCGTTTATCAGGATTATTGTAGCGTAATATCATATTATGCTTAGGTACACCTCACCATATCAATTTTGGCGTATCAGTCGTTTTAAGTTATTGAGATGGATATAGGATCGATATGGGAATAGTAAGTTTAGTAGTAATAGAGCTTTTTTGTGAATAAGTTTGTCCGGTGAAGTACTACCTCCATACTTATTTCTGCCGCAAAGCTTTAATGCTCGCATTTCTGTTTCCCGGTTTAAAGGGGCCGGTAAAATTACAGGCACATGAGACTTTGAATCTTTATGTCTCGGGGTGGCGGGCGCAGTGCAATGCCACATAGGGTGCGTCCTAGGTGGACGTGACCTATGAGGTAATGCATTGATAAAGGCAGAGGTTACTGCGCTTAACATCAAGTGGGCCGTCTGCTTGTTCCGTCATAAACTCAGTTGAAAAAGAAGGTACTAGATTGAAGTAAGCAGATCTAGCATCTATAATAATAGGGTTTTGTACTTCTACATCCTTTTAAGCATGAAATAGACAGCTATAAACAAATAATAATATTGATTCAAACTCCAGAGTAAACTAACAATATTTTGTTACGATATTAGCTGAGTATTCGAATTATATTACAACAATGCGTGGTTAAATTTGATAAAGATTTATTTATTTAATGGTCTGTATTTGTATTGTTCGTGTATTGTTTTGTGGAAATTGTGGTTTGAAAACAAAGCCTGTTTTGGTTTATTAACAAATCAAAAACATGTTCTGTATATTTATTGTGTTAGATTACAAAATTTAGTACCAGGTGAAAAAGGTATCCCACGAATATAATAGATGCCAAAGTTTGGATTTTTGGATGTTTGTATGTTTGCTACTCATTCACAACAAATCGGCTGAGCTGAGTTTAGTGAAATTTGGTACACAGACAGATTGACCTAGAGTGATCTAAAGGCTACTTTTTATCTCGGTATTACGCGAGCGAAGCAGCGTGTGGACACTAGTGAATGATCCGTGTTTATAACGTGCACGGTTTGATGACAGCTGAAATTATCTTTCCTATCACGTACCTAAACGATCAAACGCAATGATCTTCCCTCGTTTGCGGTTTAATCTAGGTAAAGCTGGTTTCATATTGAAAATTCTATATGACTGCGCCAGATTCCGCTTTTAATATTCAATATTTAAATCAGTACACCACTAACTGTTACATATTCAACAGCCTCGAGATCGAAAAGTAGAAAGTTCACCGCCTCTAAAAGGGAATAATGCAAAATAAAAGTCACAGTGGCGTAGTTATATATCACTAGTTGCCGCCCGCCGCTTCGCTCGCATTTTACCAGGATAAAAAGTAGTCAATAGCGCAATACAGGTCATAATCTATCTGGGTACCAAATTTCATCGAAATCGGTTTAGCCGTTTCGGCGTGATTGAGTGACAAACATGCAAACGTCCAAAACTTACAAACATCTAAACATCCAAACATCGTTATTTTGACATTTATGACCTCTGTGGCGCGGCGGGCGATGGTTCGCCTGCGACGCTGGTTGCTGGTTCGATTCCCGCCTCAGAACAAATATTTGTGCGATCTGCAGATATTTGTTCAGGGTGTTCTGGGTATTTTCTATGTATAATCAAAAATATCTATCTATGTAATGTATTGTATTGAGTATATTAGTTATCTAGTACCCATAACACAAGCTCTGCTTAGCTTGGGGCTAGATAATGTTGTGTGAACTGTCCAGTTTTGATAAAATGTTGTAGATATTCATTATACACACTCATTACCGTAAACTGGGATTACTTTAGTAAACTTTTAAATTCAAACCGCTGTAACTTTTTAAATAATACCGTAAAAGATTAATAAAAAAAACGGAAAAATCATTTTTTTTCTTCTTTTGATTTTCATATTTGGAAGCAAAAAATCATTAATAATAAATGAGAAAAAAAAAACAGGTGTGATCAAAGTTAAACGGAGAGTACTTTGATACCCTTATTTTTTTTAACGGAAATCAAAAGTACTCCCTAATACAAGCATTTTACCTGAAGAACAAAAAAAAATGTGAACAGAATCAAAAGTTACAAGGATTTTTATGTTTTTGGGGTAACTTTGATCAAACAAAATTAACACGTTTATTTCGGAATCAACGTTGTTAACTAAATAACTTTACGTTTTATGTATTATTTATCACCATAATCATAGTTCACTTTAAAATCACAAAAAGAGATAAAAATTCACTTTAAACTACAATTCCGTTTGAAAGCACTGCGCAGCGCAGACTCAAACCACCTTCGGCATCGGCTGTTATGGCTCGTTCCAGAACGTTTTCGGTGTAATTTTTGAGCCTTACTTCTTAAAGTATGTTCTGGGTATGACGCTGTAACAAAATCAAAAAATGATTGTATTTAATTCGTCCAAAATCCCCGAGTATACTCAATAATGATTCTTCGTGAAGTGAGATTTTACAATGATCAATGTCACCTATTGAAACGATCAAAGACACCCCTTGTCAAGTAATGGCACCTAAAAAATTTGTTTATGATTTTATGTCCCACAGCAAAATACAATGGTGGAGCCCGATAATGTCCTGACAAGGTACATTGCACGAAAATCACGTTACTGCAATACTTGACTAGTTAGAAATGAAGTTATTCAAGCATACTCGTACAAAATGGTTAAAACTCAAGACTCACATTATTTCTCTATTTTCGTACATTTTCTTATGTTTATTCGTTTCACGTTTGAGCTCAATACAGAGAGCAAGAATCATTCATGCCAACATACAAAAAAAAAACTTACATTTGCGTTCAGAAACCGCATAAAATAAAACGATGTTTTTATCAATGTCACCCCGAGATTCAAAGCAACCCCAGCTTACGGTACTCACACTTTCCACATACACTATTTACACAATAAACGAATCTACACAAAACACTGATATATATGTAAATATCTCAGTACCTTTTAAATTAAAAATAAATGGGCTTTTAATAACCTCTAAAATATTAAACTTTAGATTAGTTACTATCTATCTGGCCAAGCCGTAGCAGAGATCCCTTGCGTCTAAACACAAGTATAATACCTAGTTAGAGCAAGTTGTCAAAGTATTTCACTGATCGTAGGTACATTTAAATGCATTATACTAATTACACACACCTATTGTGTAGCTTGGTTTTGAGAAATGGGCTTTAAGACAAACACGTATGGCTATTTATTCTGGTACCGTAGGACAAGCTGCGGGTGAAATGCTTTACCTAATAGCTCCAAGAATATGGTAATCACCATCTTTAGTTGGCTGACACCGGGGATATTGGAACTTGACATCATTTCCGGGACGCAGTGAGTGGATGAGTGGGACATTATAATGGGTTTTGTGTAGTCAATTTTATTTATGGCTAATTTATGTGGACGAAATGTAGATTGAGGGACGAGTTTGGATTGTTTTGAAACATATATATAAGTGACAGAAATCGTACTTTTTGTAGCTAGGTATTAGGTATAATAATTTAACCTAATACCAATTACCTTTTAAGGTAGAAGCTGCTTTAAAATCTTTATCTACAAAGTGGCAAGAGAGTTTAAGTGACAAGTGTCAAAGGGACAGGCGTCAAAGTGACGGTGTCGAACTATGAAATGTCGACTAACAGTTGTAACACGGGTAAAAAAAAACCTCAGTAGTACCACGGGACCAATGGGGACCATGGGGGGTGGGAGTAGTACCAAGCAGTTGCTTGGTAGTTCTACGGGGTTTTTTTCTACCCGTGGTACTACTGGTAGTAAAACTGGTAGTACCACGAGCAATAAACGAGAAATAATAATACAAGTATGTCAACATCATCAGCTGGTTTTGATGATGTTGATGATTATGATCATAATGATTGTGAGAAAATTTTCATTTTCCATCCGAAAGGCTCAGGCCAGGATTGTATAAATTAAAAGCTCGTTGAGATCAATAGCTCCGAAGGCGACGGTCTTTTTCGTGTTAAGAAGTTTAGAGAGATCTCGTGAGGATGTTTACGTTAAACATAAACGCTATTTTTCTATACTATTTAACACAAATAATTTATTAGGTACTCAGACCACTCCACACAACGTGCAAAAACTCATAATCTTTATCAGTATATTTACTGCAAATATTTTCTGAGTAAACCGTATTTACTTGGCAAATAAATAGAATTTTCCTAAGATTGTTTCTCCTGTGGGTTGTTAAGAGAAATTGTGTCTAACCTTTTATATAATGTTGAGTTATACATACATAGAATACACACGCCTTTTTCCCCGAAAGGGTAGGCAGATCCTCAATGGGCCTCTTTTTACCGTGGGTTGCACCATCGTGGGAATATAGACGTGACAAGTTGGGTTATGTTTTATGGATTTTATTGGAAGAATTATAAATAAATAAGAAGTACCTCCTTAGGTAGGTTAGGTTAGGTTAGCCTGATGATGATGAGATGCCTACCGAAGTATAAGCTAGCTCAATCCGTATCCGTATCCGTAGCTTAGCATGCGTGGTATCCGGATCAAAGCAGTGCTCCCCTCCTGCCTTCCAGCCCATCCTCCAGCATTGATCCTCACAAAAAATCAAAATCCACTCAACCAACTAAACTCCGTAGAGTTGAATGGGACTACACATATGTACATATAACGCGAGCGTGGTCACGGGCGGGAGCTAATAAAACATAGCCTTTATGTAACTTTTTTGGAATCGGATCAGTAATTCCAGTCCCCTTAAACAACCTCAAAATTATATTTTACTTCTTTATAATATAATTATAATCATAAATACGCAAATTGCACTTCAAAAATACATACTTTTAGAACAAATTTAATCTATAAAATAATGATTACCCCAGTAAACACGTTTAAATGCTTTGAAACCCCCAACACAATGAAACGGATGAACCGATTTTGATAAAACACATCTAAGAACCATCGCTAGAAAACCCGCTTACAAATATACAAAAAAACGCATTCAAATCGGTTCACCCGTTTAAGAGCTACGGTGCCACAGACAGGCAGACACACACATAGCGGTCAAACTTGTAACACCATTCTTTTGCGTCGGGGATTAAAAATCGAATGAATGTACCTACACAGCGTTGACATGACTACAAAGACTACAAAAGGTTAGATCACTATCCGATACTATCACTACAAACGCGATAAATACAATACCATTCACTTCTAAGAAACTCTTTTGAAAAGACGATACCATACAGACAGTGTACTCTGTACAATATGACAAAGCCTCGAGCTGATATACGAGCTGAATAAACCAGGTCGCAGTTATCGATTATACAATAATACAGCCATAATGGAATTACTACCTGATGCGGCAGTGATACAATACACTGATTTATATCGAATCTTTTGACGATCTCTGTGGCACAGCGGGCGAAGGTTGGTCTGCGACGCAGGAGGTTGCGGGTTCGATTCCCGCCTCGGAACTAATATTTGTGCGTTCGCAGATATTTGTTCAGGGTGTTCTGGGTATTTTCTATGTATAATAAAAAATATCTATCTATGTTATATTTTGTATTAAGTATATCGGTTATTCCATAACACCCATAGTACCCATAACACAAGCTCTGCTTAGCTTGGGGCTAGATAATGTTGTGTGAACTGTCCAGCATTATTTATTTTATTTATTTATTTTTTGGAATTTAAAAGGGAAATTACCTATGCGTTTTACTACTATTACTACTTGAATGACGGTACAAGCAGATGGACCACCTGATGTTAAGCAATAACCTGTGCCTTTAACAATGCGTTACTTCATAGGTCACATCCACCTATAGGACGCGCCCTATGTGGCACTGCACTGCCACCCTGAGACATAAAGATGAAAGTATTCTTCTTTCTTAATGTATAAATTCTGTAATTTATTCGTTTACTATCATTCAATTCCAACCAAAAGCTCAGAGCCTGTGCTTATTACATGCAGAGGCACTCAAAGGTCTCAAACACTTTGTGTTACTCTAGAACCCTTCAGAATTAAATTGGTTGAACCCTCCGAAACGAATTGTGCTACAATCTACGACTTTTGATAAACAAACTAGCAATGCTTTATAAACGCACCCAAACAAATCCCCTGTCTACAAACATCCACTTGGCAATAAAAACTAGACAAAAGCCAGAATAAAATCAAAGACGTCGAAAAACCTGCAACGGAAAGGGCCGGCCCAGACAGGATGTTGTATTACCGTTGAATTTCCTGAACAAAAGCCTTCAACGTTTTACTGAAGGCTTTGTGTAGGTAACCCTAATTTGGTCTGATGGAGTTTTACACAATGGTCGATTATCGGGTGGGAGGAATGAGAGATTGGATTTTGAGGTGATGAAAGGATGAAAATATTATGCTCTTTTCAGGTGAAACTTAGGGGATTTTGTTTATTATGATTTTTATCGATTTTGGGTTAGATATTTTCAGGTACATAGCCGAGATCAGTTTACCTTTAAAACGATGACAAAATGTTCAAGGACTCCGTTTGGACGCGATTAGCATTTTTTTTTAATCCCAATTTTTTCTCGCAAGTTACTATAAAAAGCTTTATTTTAAGTAAACCGGAAGTAAAAATAAATCCCTTGAAAACATAATCTGCGAATAGATGCGACTTTTAATAGATTGAATGGCGTTGCTCAATGAAACGGCAAGCTGTGAAATTAAACTTCTGCGACTTTTAATATAATATAAAGTATCAAAATCTAATATGTTTTTATATTACGCACATAAAATTACAATTATTTATTGAACGATCCATTAGCCATTAGTACCCGTTCTAACCATTGTTTTTTTTATAACACCAATGTTATTATTCAACACGAAATTATTTTCAAAATACACTTTTCCAAAACTATTCTTCTTTCCTCTTCTCTCTTCCCACTTCCTTCAGCTTGTAAACACAAAACGTCGAGATTGAGTCATTGCTCGTTAGTTACAGAGTGGTATTGGAAGTGGCCGGCAACTCTGACGCGGTCATACTGAGCGGGCTCGAAGCGGACACGCAATACCAAGTCACTGTTGCTGCGTTGTGGGGAGGACACAAGTATAGAAGCAGGCCTATTGTCTTCCGCACGCTGGGTGAGTAAGAACTGCCAATAACCATCTTCTCCTCTCTTCTTATAATAATGGTTTCTGAGGAGTGCCCCTAATAATTTCGCCAATGTCAAGTGATATAATTATATTATTCAACTAGATGAACCGCTAGCTTCTTCGTCCGCGCGTAGTCAGAAAACTTCCCCGGCGTTCAGTTTTTCGTCTTTCTTTCGCGTTTCTACATATGAAAAGATACCACACTCAAGCTTTTCAAATATGGGGTCTTATTTTATCCTTGAGGTCCTGAAAATATTTGAATCTTAACAACTATACCGTGAAACTAACTTTTACAACGTCAAAATACGTTGATATCTGGCTAAAACGCAAAGTGTATTTTTTTACAAAGTAAACGGTCCCGTGCCCTTTTTCAGTAAAATTTCAGGTACCGCTGAAACACTTGTTTGTTAGTTTTATTTGAAGAATCTCCATGTAAAATTGCAAGGTTTTACTACTAACGGTTTCCGAAACACAGAGCATTTTTGTTTTACGTTAAAACCCCATTTTGAACGCCTTAGGATGCGAATTTTCAAAATTCCGTTCTTAATACCATCCATCGAGACAAACAGACCCTCCAAATTTAAGTCTCTGCAACCAGCGGTTTAGGCTGTGCGTTGTCACTCGGTCAGTTAGTCTGTCAGTCAGTCAGGACATTGCCTTTTATATATGAGATGACAATCTTAGCGTCCATACTTAGCGGATTTGTTTGCGTCATGTCAAGTAATTTTGCTGGGGAAGACGATGCACAATTCATAATGAAGCATGACAATCGTCAACCTCACGCTCTCGGTGAGATAGAACCAGCAAATAGCAGGTACTGTTTCACACAAGTAGGTGATGAAAAGTGATCGCACGGAGAGGAATTGAAGCAGACCAACACAGCAGTTCTAATATTTTCAGTTGTTAGGTTATACGTTGGAGAATCGGATTGATGTTCATATTTAAACTAAATTCTAACTTAATAAAACAACGTCTTTGTAACACTTATTCAATTTAAAACCGCCATTCAGAACCATCCCGACAATCGCTCAAATTCTAATAGAAAATGTATTTAAATGAGCTTGAATAATTCTTAGCTAAGTGTGCTCAAACAATTTCTCGCCTGAGGTTCTGTTTATCCGTGTGAACGAACGTGAAACATTTTGAACGCAGCTTGTAAAGAACAGCTGGCATAGTGCATAGGCAACAAGCGACCCAGCTATCATATATTTTGATTACTACATTATTAGTAGTATTAGTAGTAGTAGAGCTTTTTTGTGAAAGAGTTCATCCGGGGAAGTACTATCACCATACCTATTTCTGCCGCAAAGCAATAGTGCTCTCATTTCGGTGTTCCGGTTTGAAGGCACATTAGACTTTTCATGTTTATGTCTCAGGGTGGCGGGCGCAGTGCAATGCCACATAGGATGCTTTCTAGGTGGACATGATCTATGTGCTAATGCACTGTTCATAGGCAGAGGTTACCGCTTAACATCAGGTGGGCCGATGTTAAGCGGCTTGATCCGACATGCCAAGTTGTAAAAAGTCAAAAATAAACCTTTCACCGCTCTGGTTCCTTCAACTTTGCTCACTAGGATTTTCAGGGTCACTACACCTCAAGCTGGTCTCTGACCTAACGCAGGGTGACCAAAAAAGAACCTGTGACATGAAGTAATAGTACATTATGAACCATTGCCATCATCGACCAAAGGTACTTAGCACCGTTGAACGCAGGTCCATAGGTTGCCAATGTTCTGTTTCAGCCTGTCCTTCAACACATTGCCGCTGGCTTTTTCTATTTTTTTAATAGTTGCATTCAACTTTCCAGGGTGAACTTAACTATCGAAGAGTGACCAACAAAGAATCAGTAACACAGTATAACAAGTAGGATATTCTATCATACGCAATTACAAAATTACCAATACATGTTGTTAAAAAAACAATATATTTTTGATAGGGAAGCAAATCACTGGCTTTGCCATAAAATATATTACCAGTCAGTCTTCCTTGATAGTTACTACGCCTTTATAATAAATGGGTACGGTTTCTCTGAGGATGCTCGCTCTTTACTTACCAATTTATCAATAGGAAGCTCAACTATTAACTATTTCAATATGACGGATGTTGAGTAATCATCATCTTATTTTCATCATGTGATTTGCAATGCAGTATTATCTATCTACCAGCATCTATTAGTATCAATCTATCAGCTGTAGAAGACTACTCCTGCATTATAGAATTTCAAGAAGAACGGTCATGAGCTGCGTCCATCCACAGACTTCCCGCAACCACTACAATGTCATCTGTCTATTGAAGCTATTCTACACTGTCTCTTCCATCCCCTTTGCTATAGATAAAGTGAAAGCGCTAACTTTTCTGAGCTGTATTCTCTTTTATAATTCGCGTGCCAAGTGCTACAAGACATGCGAGGAGTACATTAGCATTAGTAGGATGACGTCGGTGTCTATGATTTAACTTCTGGTTAGTGTTTGGAGTCAGTTGGAGCTGATGGGAATGTTTTGGAAGGTCACAAATTCTCTTTTATTTTAATTTATTCAGAGAGCTTCTAGTGCAGGGTTTCCCAAAGTGGGCGATAACGCCTCCTTGTAGGCGCTGCAGGCCTAAAGAGGGGCGGTAAGAGACCCAGAAAAAAATGGAAGCGTCAAATCAGACACACTTTCGCATTTTAATAGTTATTAGTATTTCTAGATAGTGGCTTAGTGATTAATGGTTTAGTGATGATGGGCCAGAAGCAATTCACTCAATTTTTATTTTTTTTATAAAAAGCTCTTCACAATTCCCACACAGTCCCACAGTCCACAGTCTCTACAGTCCCATAATTTTACCTGAAATGAGAATGTAAACAACGAAGAAACCCGATATAATAACATAGGTAGGTATTCGTTTGAATTTTGACCTTTCGAAGCCCAAGGTAGCCAGTTGAGGATTACACTGAAAATCGAAATTTAAGGACGCTTAGATTAATAATGTGGTTACGTATCCGTTTCTTAGTATCCGCTATGGCTTCGCATGAGTTGATTAATTAGGTATATACCTTATTACTTCCTCGGAAAACAATCTATGATTATAAAAGTTTCGACAAACCACATTATCTTGGCAGAATTACGAGTACTATTAGCCCATACACAGGACCGTAGTGACTGGCGGAAGTGGAGGGAGCCTTTGCCCAACAATGGGACAGTATGGACTTGGCAGAATATGCAACATTATTAATTTATCGAGTATGTTTTCGTAATAGGGTTCCGTACCCAAAGGGTAAACCGGGACCCTATTACTAAGACTCCACTGTCCATCTGTCCGGTTGTCACCAGGCTGTATCTCATGAACCGCGATAGTTAGATAGTTGAAATTTTTACAGATGATGTATTTCCGTTGCCGTTATAATAGCAAATACTAAAAAACAGAATAAAATATATATTTAAGGGGGCTCCTATACAAATATAAAAGTGGCCAAGTGCGAGTCGGACTCGCCCATGAAGGGTTCCGTAGCAGCAACAATATTTTTTCAAATTTTCGTTAGAAGTTTACATGGTAGTACATCATATGTTTTATTTAGTTTTATCATTCTCTTATCTTAGAAGTTATGGGGGAGGGACACACTTTTTACCACTTTGGAAGTGTCTCTCGCGCAAGCTATTCAGTTTAGAAAAAATATATATTAGAAACCTCAATATCATTTTTGAAGACCTATCCATAGATAACGTATGGGTTTGAGTTTTTTTTTTTTTTGAGTTTCTGTTCTAAGTATGCGTAACCCCAAAAATTTATTGTTTATTTTTCTATTTTTTTGTGAAATTCTTAATGCGGTTCACAGAATACATCTACTTACCAAGTTTCAACAGCCTAGCTCTTATAGTTTCGGAAAAAGTGGCTGTGACATACACGGACAGGCAGACAGACAGACATGGCGAATCTATAAGGGTTCCGTATTTTTCGGTTACGGAACCCTAATAACATGTTTTTTTTTCCGTTTTTATACATAATGGTCTGTCACCAGGCTGTATATCATGAACCGTGATAGTTAGACAGTTGAAATTTTCTTTCTAAAAAACAGAATAAAATAAATTTTATTCTGTTTTTAGTGCATGCAACAAACGTGATTTTTTATGGGAATACAACTTTTAAATAATTCAACACTCTAAGAATTCAACATTTTGCGAAACAAAAAAATATAAACATTATAACATTAACATAACATTATTAACATAACATTATTATTATTATCATTATTATAACATTATTTTGGGATTTCAACATTTTGCAAAGTCATCCTAATAGTCCTAAAGGATTTTTTTGCCATTTTTATAGATGATGGTACGGAATCCTTCGTGCGCGAGTCCGACTCACACTTGGCCATTTTTTGTAATTACCTATGAATTTATTGCTCAGGTCTATTTTCCAACGCAATGTATAGCATTTTATGTGTCGCCTCATTTATTAACGGCGACATTACATTTCAACGTGTGGAAATGAAACATCATAAGCTCTTTGTGCTTTGTGAAATACTTAAATTTGAGTGATAAATGGGATGTTCTGAACTGTGAATAGATTCACGCTATTTGATAGTAAGCAACATCTTATGAAAAGGTCAATAGAGAAAGCAATGAAAGGATTTTGATAAAAAATAAGTTTTTTGTGTTTTTTTTTTCAATTCAAGCTTTCATAGGATTCGTGATCGTAACCGTGTGCTGATTAAAATAAGCCTAAACACGGCCAGTCTACTATTATCCACCGTGGAGTTTCATTGTCCACCTTCCATCTCCAGCTCCATCAGCTCGCTGTCACCATCATATTGTATTGTCATCGGAACTTGACAGGTATGCCAAATTTCTGCTCAATCGGAATAATCAGAATAATCAATTTATTGGTAAATAATTTTTTACACGTAGGTCAGGAATTTAAAAAAATTTAAATAATAAAAATACTAATTAAAACAATAAGAATATAAATTAATTAAATTACAAACTGCAAACAACATTAAATTCCCAATTAACAATTAAATATTCAAACAACATTTCAATTAATAAATAAAAATCTAATACAATTATGATTTAATGTTACCATTATGTCATCAGATTTTGGGCACAAAATCCTCAACATTATAGAACGCCTTCTCGACTAGCCATGATTTCAGTTTGGCTTTAAACGAGAACAAACTAGGTGCAGTAATGATGTGCGCTGGCAGGTGGTTGTACATTGCGGGCCCCAGGACATGCGTGAGTCTGTCAGACTTAGCAAGTCTGCGGGACACCGCAGCGAGCTTACAGGCTCCGCACGTGTTGTAGCTTCGCGCGTGGCCATCTCCGCGCGTTTTGAACTCTGCCAGGTTTTGCCTTACATACATCACTACCTGGAGTATGATGATTGAGGGCAGCGTAAGGATCTGCAGCGAAGTGAAGTATGAACGCGGTTGAGGATAACTGCTTTAAAATTCAGTTGCAAGCTTCCACCCGGATTCCACCAGGACAAACATACATACGTTGCAAGTTAAATAGAAGCTTGTAAAAATGAATCTTAATAAACCACTGTCAATTTCCAAAATAAATTAGTGCAGAATCGTTTCAGATTGCTACAAAAATGTTTGCATGAATTGCAATTATTTGTAATGACATCGTTAATGTACTCGTATTATTTGGAACACCAGACACGTTAGTTTTATTTTTTATAATTAATTTACTAATCATATTTTTTAATTCAATTGTAAGTATAATCCTAGATCGTAACTATTAGAACTAGCGCAAACTAAGCCACTGCAGGTGGCGGCCACAAGAAAGCCGAGCTGAACGCACGCGACTACACGATGGATTCGCATTTCGATGTAAATGTTTTCATATTGACTGCGTCCAGCCACTAGTGACTACGGTGGCTTAGCCACCGGTGGCATCCGCTAGCTGTCGCCAAACGTGGCCTAGTATGCGGCAGCTCTTAAAAAACGTAAAGTTTAAACACTTATCAAAACTTTTATAAAGACAAACTTACATTGAGACAGTAAATACTATTAGCGGAGCCAGGACTATGTACGGAAATCTTATTGCGGGGTCGATTCTGAAGTTATTCATTTCTCCAAGTTCGTTAGTACCTACCTAGTAACAATTAAGGTTACTAACTCCTGTTATCAGCTAATCCATCACGCCCGTCATCCGAATCGGGAAACATTATAATAAAACAAGCAACATTAATTAATGAGATCCAGTCGTTTGATTTAATTAGTCTGCGGACTAATGTTTAATTTCGACAGACTATTTAGAACGTGGCACGAATAGTCGGACACGCAACAAGTGCAATCAACTCACCTAGAGACATTAGATTTTCATCGGAATTACAGCCAAATAACTATTGACTCACTGACATTGGTTTATGAATACATTGTAGGATTGGATACCAAATTGTCTGTAAATTATAATCAGCTAGCAGCCACTTTTTATATAAATTCGCGAATAACGGAACTAGCTTATGGCCCACCTGATGTTAAGCGGTAACCACTGCCTTTAAAAATGCATTACCTCATGGGTCACGTCCACCCAGGACGCGCCCTATGTCGCTCTGCACTGCACCTGCCACCCTGAGACATAAAGATGAAAATCTCATGTGCCGGCACCCATACACTTCAAACCGGAACACAGCAATGCGAGCACATACTGCTTTGCTGCAGAAATAAGTATGGTTGTAGTATGGTAGTAGTAGTAGAGTTTTTTTGTGAAATAATTCGTCAGGGGAAGTACTACCACCATACCTATTTCTGCCGCAAAGCAGTAGAGCTCGCATTGCTGTGTTCCGGTTTGAAGGGTATGGTTGCCGGTGAAATTACAGGCACATGAGACTTTTCTTTTTATGTCTTAGGGTGGCGGGCGCCCTGCTATGCCGCATAGGGCGCGTCCTAGGTGGACGTGACCTATGTGATAATGCACTGTTCATAGGCAGAGGGTACCGCTTATCATCAGGTGGGCCATCTGCTTGTTCCGTCATTCTATAAGTTGTCAAAAACTTCCCTGGCCGAACACGTTCACAAAAAAGCTCTACTACTACTAAAATAATTATAGTCTACTCATCATCATCAGCCTATATCAGTCCACTGTTGGACATAGGCCTCTCCCAATACGCACCATCCACTTTCTACCAGCCTTCGCAGATCGCCGCTCCACCTAGCCAGGAGACGTCCCACACTACGTTTACCAAGAGTGGAGAGCACGCTCTCCACTCCAGAACACGTGTACCTTAGCAATTGTTGGTTTTATGACAATTCTATGAAATTATTGAACCTGTAGATCAAGTTTCGTCAATATTCGTTGAAAAATACGACCTATAAGCGAGTACCAACATACATAATTATGTATAAACATGCGGACAGATTAAAGCAAATTTTGCCAGTTGTTGCAAGGACTTCACTCACGACGCTCAATTATTTTTCTTATTTAAATTAATATTTGCATGACAAGGCTATGTTTTTTTGTAATGGTACTTTAAATCAGTGTGTCCTACCTACGGTGCCGAGACGTCGACACTCACGGTGCGCCTGATCCAATAGTTCAAGGTCGCTCAGCGTGCTTATGGCACGAGCTATGCTTGGATTTTCTCTGAGGGTTAAAATCCGCTATGAAGTTATCCGACAGTATACCAAGGTCATCGACATAGCTCAGTGAATTAGCAAGCTGAAATGGCAATGGGCTGGGCATATATGCCGAAGAAACGACAACCACTGGGGTAAACGTGTTCTAGAGTGGAGACCACGTCTTGGTAAACGTAGTTTGGGCCATCCCCCGGATAAGTGGAGCGACAAACTGTGTAAGGCGGCTGGTAGAATGTGGATGGGAAGAGCTGGAAATCGGTCTAAATGGCGCGCATTGGGAGAAGCCTATGTCCAGCAGTGGACTGATACAGGCTGATGATGATGATGATGATGATGATGAAATTAATGTTTTTTTTTTTTTTTTTCAATAGATGTGTTTGGAAATTTGTAAAGGGTCGGCACCGCGCGTGTGATGCCTCTGGTATTGCAGGCGTTCATAGGCTACGGTAACCGCTTACCAACAGGTGGGCCGTAAGCTTGCTTGCTACCTTGGTAGTAGAAAAAAAAAAAAAAAAAAAAAAAAAATTATACGACCTCATTGTATCTCATAATATTGTGTTCTAGTAAATTAATACGATTTATTTATATCGTAATTTTTGGATTACATTTAAATGTATTTCAACGCTGTTTGTTTTACTTTATGTTGCATTTTTGTGTTCATCTGTTGAAATTAGATATGCACATGACGTATTATGAAGCTTTAATTATTATTCAACTTTAATCATAGTTACGGCAAGTTTGTTAACAAGTTAGTTGGTACGTCAGGTATTCCATTAAATCCCAGCATAAACTAGCAGTCTGTCAGAACTTGCAAACCAACAAGTAGACGGATTTTAAAGCTTACTTGTTTAAAACTTTTACATAAAGCAATAGTTCTCCACGTACGTATGCATTTTCTACCCGCCATCCTGGGCCGCGTGTAAATATATACTTATTAAGGTAGATAAAAAAACGATTGTAGCGTAACGGTTCAATAGTGCAACTCAGAATCCAACGATACCGGGTTCGATCCTAGGCTCCGCACCAATGACTTTTCTAAGTTATGTGCGGATTTCCATCGCTCTGTGCTTCGGAGGGCACGTTAAGCTGTCGGTCCCGGCTGTTATTGATTAATAGCAGTCGATAAGCCATGTCAGAGGCCCTCGGGCGGCTTGACAAACTCTGACACCAGAGGCCAGCACTACCTCATACGAAACAACAACAAGGTAGATAGATTGATTAATTGTTTATCTCCTTAATGATCACCACACGAGAAGCAATACAAAAAAAACACACGATAAATGCAAAACAATGGGCGGACATATCGCTGAACGTGATCTATTCCAAGCAACCTTTGGATGGAACGAATTCAACAAAGCTTAATTTCAAAGCAAAATTATCCAACATTATAAGATTAAAGTCATAATAACTATGAAAGAATACTAATTATACTAATTATACGATTATAAATCACACTAAATATTATAAATGTGAATATTATAAGCGTAAAAAGTAAAATATACACTCAATTGTGAGTGTATTTGTTACTTTATACGCTGAAACGGCGCGACGGATTTGGATGAAATTTGGAAAAGAGATAGCTGGACTCCTGGAATAATACTTAGGCTATTTTTTTATCCCCATATTCCCACGGATTCGAGGTTATGCGGGTAACACCGCGGGGCATAGCTAGTAATAAATATATGTAGCTTGTTATTAGCTACGAAACCGATGACATCTTAAAAGCAAACTACATCCAAATCAAAAAGTAATTAGACACGAACCAAATGGTCAATTATGTAAAATACATGGCCATGAATCATACTAACTTTTTCAATTAACTGATCTTTAAGTTATCAGTCCAGTCCCAGATAGTTTGAATGGGCACACAAATTAGTTTTTATAATGCGTGTCGCCAGCGATGACTTAGGCACTGAGACATGGCCGCTATTCGCCGCATAAAAAGCTCAAGGTTGCTCAGCGGGCTATGGAGAGAGCTCAAACTGCGTGATAGAATCTGAAATGAGGAGATCCGTAGAAGAACCGAGATCACCGACTTAGCAAGTTGAAGTGGAAATGGGCAGGCCATTAGCTCAGAAATGATAATCGTTGGGGAATATAAGTTATCGAGTGGCCAACACAAAACGGACGACGTAAAAGTGACAACCCTCATCTCGATGGACCAAAGACATTATAGAGGTCGTAGGAACACGGTGGATGGAGGCGGCTCAAGACCGTTGCATTCTATGTGGGAGGCCTTTATTCAGCAGTGATCATGACAATGATGCTAAAATGATAGCTAGTCCTACTTAACTGTTCAGTTCATCTAGAATTTATATTGCGGTGGTTGCCACGCCACACACATTGTATGGACTTTGTTGCATAATTTATTCACGTGAACTGTGGCAGTATTTAAAATACTTACCTACCTGTTGCGTGTAAGAGGCGTGCGTGCATGCTTCAAGTCCCATCGGTCGTGTAAAACGTTTATGTAGGTTTCTAGTGCACCCCACAGGCTGAGATACTACATTGGGTTTGGTATACGACTTTGTCAGTCTACCTATTTGACTTTGTCAGTCTAAACGACTTTGGAGTCATTTTACTCGGTCAAAAAGTCGCACGATGGTACTAGAGTGGCTTGGAATAAAATCTTCAAACATCTTAAGGGTCTGAAGCGCTATTATAGCGTTTTAAAAATGTACACAGAGGCCCGAATAGATTCGTTTAGTGCCATCCAGAGGATGTGAATAGCGTCCTTTATGTATATAGAGTTGACTTTTATCGTAATGCGATTATTAAGAGCTTAGCGGATATACTGATGCAGACGGGAGTTTACTGACGCGGAGATTGCCACCAAGCTACCAAAATATATTATTATTTGATTGTTTTAATCATTAAAGTTTTTAAAAAAACGCCAATTCTGTTCACAAATATGAACAAAAGAATGTTCATAAAATCTGATTAATTTGTTATGAAAGTAGCTTTCCCAAGTCCTGACACATCACAAATTCTATTTTGTGATGTGTCAGGATTATTATTAATTCTATGATTTATTAATAATATAATTATTAATAGATTATTATAATATTATAATATTAATTATATTATAAATCAATATAATATTAATGATTTATTGTATTTTGACGACCTCTGTGGCGCGGGGGGCGAAGGTTCGCCTGCGACGCAGGAGGTTGCGTGTTCGATTCCCGCCTCAGAATAAATATTAGTATGATCTGCAGATATTTGTTCACGGTGTTCTAGGTATTTTCTATGTATGATCAAAAATATCTATCTATGTAATGTATTAAGTATAACAGTTATCCATAACACAAGCTCTGCTTAGCTTGGGCTAGATAATGTTGTGTGAACTGTCCAGCATTATTATTAGTATTATTATTTTAAATATCCTGAGTTGTTTGAAATACACTTACCACAGACGACATTAAACTTTACTGTGCGCTTTCTTTGACTATCCCGAGGTTATCGTCGCGTGACACGTAAAACTGCTCCGCGTTCGTAAATTATTTTTAACGTAAAAATGACTCATATTTCGCTTGAAAGTCTAGTACGTGAGTTGCAAAAGACAGTGTTTACTCTAGTGAATAAAATTGACTCGCTGGAATCGCGTATTAATGAGCAATCAGTGATTATATCAAAGCTTGCTCCACAAAGTGAAAAAGTTGATACCCACAAATTAACAATTCTCGCCCCGTGTAACACGATACCTGCTACGGCAGTGGATTCGCAGCGACCCGTACGCCGTGCGCACGTGAATGCATCGCTCGCTATAGCGGAGTCGTCTAATGCAGGGAAGAAACGACGCAATGGACGCGCTACCTCTACGGTAATGCCGGAAACCAATAATCGACTTGACACTGTAGTACTGGTAAATAGTAAGACGACTCGGGATAAAATGATAGCTGACGATGAGTTAACTGAATCGAAACCTTCAACTACACCAAGAGAAACTAGCAAACCAGATGATGAGGATGCTGGATTGTGGCAAGTCGTCGGCCAGAACAATAAAAGTAGGAAGCTTCATCGGCCCGTCACTGTTGGGACAGGTAATGCCAGTAACGAGCTGCAAGCCGCAGTGAGAATTAAGTATATCCAGGCGTGGTCCTTCAAGCCGGACACTACAGCAGGACAAATACTGAAGTTCCTAAATAACATCGTTGTATCTCAGTATACTGTGGAGAAACGGACCATTCGATCGGAACTGCATGCCTCATTTGTGATCGGAATGCCAGAGTGTGTTTTCGAGAAGGTGACGACTCCGACTGCCTGGCCTCCCCGGGTGCATTTCTCGGACTGGTTTCCCGCTCGTCCCCGCCTGCAGCGGGGTGGCGAGCGCACCGACTCCAGCACGTAACTCCCCCGGGAACGGGAGGAACGCGGCTCGACACGACTCGACGACGGTTGACAATAAAGCACCGGATCAACGTAAATCTTGTACGCCTATAGTAATATGCCATCAAAACATAGATTCGCTCGATAAGAAGACGCAGCGACTGGAGGTGCTTCTGCGGGACGAGTTGGAATGTGATGTCTTGGCATTAACTGAACATCACTTGAGGGAACCCAACTTAAAATGTATAAGTTTAGATGGATACACTCTAGTATCTAGTTATTGTAGGACTACTATTACACGCGGTGGTTCCTGTTTATATGTAAAGAACGGTTTAAAAGCCATTGAACGTTTAGAATTTACTGAAATGTCAACAGAGAGGTACTGTGAAGTATCTGCTGTTGAATTAATTGACTTTAATATTTTAATTGTTTGCATTTATAGAACCCCGTTAGTTAGTTCTCTTGACTTTTTGTCACATTTGGAGCCCCTTCTCGAGCGAGCCTGTGAGAGTGGTAAGCACATTTTATTTGTTGGAGATTTTAATATTGACTGTTCGGTTGACCTATGCTCCGTTACGAAAAGGTTAAATGATTTATTAGCTTTGCATAATATGTGTAACGAAGTTAACTTTACGACACGCGTGTGTAGCATCTCGTCTACGTGCATAGACCACGTATATAGCAACATGCCGCGCGGGTCGGTGGTGACGTCACCAATCGCGAGCCGGTGCAGCGATCACTACGCCGTGAGAGCCGCGCTCGTCTGCGAACGCGTAGAGCGTCCGCCGCGTACTCGACTCGCCAGACAGTATTCGCATTCCAATCGTATGGCGTTCTCAGCGGCAATGATAAGCGTAGACTGGGACGAAATACTTAACGTACGTAAAAAGTCTGTGGAGGATTTGGCAAAATCTATAAATAATATTATTGCAAATAAATTCAAAATTTGTTTCCCATTCAAACGGAAAAATATTAAAAAGCAATCATGGGTCACAGAGGATCTGTTAGATTTGAAAAACCTTCTTTTTGAAACTATTAAATTACAGGAAAAATACCCAGATACGGAATTAAAGTCTTATATCGAAACTTTTGCGATACAATACGACCGTGCCGTCAAAGCTCAGAAAGTCCGACACTATGAGAGTTTCATTTGTAATAGCTCTAATTCACACAAAGCCATATGGCGTGTCGTAAATACTGAAAGAGGTGCTAACACCCGCACTTCTGCAAGTTTTACAGATGTTGCTAAAGACTCCACAGGCAAGAGGTTCGAATCTCGGAAGGCGGCCGCCGATGCAATGAACGCTAGGTTCGTTGGCGCGGCCGCTGCGTGCGGCGCGCCGCGCGCTCAGCTTTCGCGGGTGAGTGCGGCCATGGCGGCTGCGCGCCCTCAGGCAGACCGCTCCTTAAGACTTGCCAGATTTACTGCGTCCGAAGTGTTCCGCATTATAACATCGCGTATCCCTCGTAAGCCTACTAGAGATATCTACGATATCTCTATGGAGCTTCTTTCTTCTGCTGCAGCACCGCTAGCCTCGTGTCTGGCAGCCTTATTCAACCGCTGCATTGGAGCCGGAACCTATCCGGACACCCTTAAAGTCAGTAAGATTGCGCCTCTTTTTAAGGGGAAAGGAAAGCGTGAGGATATTGACGGCTACAGACCTGTGTCGATAATACCCGCTATAGCGAAGGTCCTCGAGAACGGGATAAGCGCCCGTCTCACCGAGTACCTGGAGATGACGGGTGCGATGTCTGAGCGCCAATACGCGTACCGCTCCGGCCGCTCAACCACCTCGCTCACTCGTGAGGTTATTCGTCGTGTGCTTGAGGCTCGTGAACGGAAACTGCAAGTTGCAATCCTGTGCTGCGACCTGTCGAAAGCATTCGACGTCGCAGATCACGGCGTTCTCTCTTCCAAGCTTCAGCACTACGGCATATGTGGTCAGGCGCACTCGCTCTTGACGGACCTTCTGCGAGACCGCTATCAGATGGTGGTAAGCGACGGAGGTGAGACTAGGTCTGATCCCCTAGGAACCGTGATGGGCGTGGCTCAGGGGTCTTCAGTCTCCAATATTCTCTTCTCGCTACTACTGAACGACCTGCCCGAGCACGTGACTGCAGGTGAAGTGTTTATGTACGCAGATGACGTAGCTGCAGTTGTCTGCGCCCCGTCTCTCGATCAGCTTGAGCAGCGGTTGAATGAAGTCACCTGCCAGGTGGCTCAGTGGTTTGAGTGGAACGGACTTGTCCTTAACCTCAAGAAAACGCATTTCATTCATTTTTCCATCTCTGGTCATCAAGTTAGGAGCCTATCTGTATCGATCGGTGTGACGCCCATAGAGCAAGTCCGATCGACCGCCTTCCTGGGATTTCATATCGACAGAGGCCTAACCTGGAGTACACATGTAGACAAACTCTGTGCAAAATTGGGCAGCGCATGTTACGCTCTGTATAGACTATCTCGCGTGGTCTCAGCTGATGTGGTCCGAACCTGCTACTTCGCTACTGTACATTCGCTCCTCCAGTACGGAGCTGAGTTGTGGGGGCGCGCTGCCGACAGGGAACGTGCTTTCCGCATGCAGAAACGTGCTGTGAGGGCGATCGCAAGAGTGGCGCGGGAGACATCGGCAAGGCCATACTTCATATCACTGAAGATACTTACTTTGCCCTCAATCGTGATCTTTCAGGTTGCAATGTACGTGAGGCAAAATATAGGGACATTTAAAACTCGCGGAGACGGGCACGCTCAGAGCTACAACACCCGTGGTGCCGGCAAGCTCGCGGGAGTAACGCACAGACTTACTAGATCAGACAGACTCACGCACATCTTGGGCCCTGCTGTGTATAATCGCCTGCCGGAGCATGTATTACAATCATCTAGCCTTATATCATTCAAAACTACATTAAAATTATGGCTCGTCGAGAAGGCGTTCTATAATGTCGAAGATTTTGTGTGTAAAATTAAATAATTTAAAATAAGATTTGATTGAATAAAATCTTACGTAATTGCTACTTAGTATAACTATTTAGTTTTAACATGACATCTGCAATGAATTATTATGTTTACAATTTGTATTTTTATTGTTTAGAATGTTTTTTGTCATAATTTTTCGTAAGAAATTTTATTTAATTTATTTGTTTTAAAATTATCTGACCTGTAAATTTGTATTTACTAATAAATTGATTATTCCTGATTATTCCTGATTATTCCTGATTATTCTGCTTCCTGTAATTTCACTTTCACAAATTTCGTAATAATGCTTGGCAGAGATCCAAGCAGTTAATTTAACCGTACAATCCGGACTTGTTTATCCGGATGCATGCGCGTGCGTCTAAGTAATGTGATGTGTTACGGCGATATTCTGGATACGTGTTATATCGTTTTGCAAGTGTGAAACGATTTTATGATATGCTATGATCTCATGATATGCAAAAATGCCGTGTGATTTTGAGAAATTTCTTACAATCACTGAATGAAATTATGAGTCTTGTATATATGAGTGGGATTATATCCCACAAATAGATCAAGGACTAGGTTGAGAAAATAGTTAGTGTAATCTTAACAGTTATATAAAGGAACATCCCAAACGAGGTGGGCAACCGCTGACCCAGGTCAAATATAAATGAACCATATAATTCCCTTCATGGAAGTAATTAGTACGGTTGTTTTTTGTCAAATTTTTCTAAAGAACTTGTATATTTATAGAAGTTGCGAAGCAAAAGTTGTATTTCTAAATAATTCGATAAATCAACTCATTGCATTTGCGTGAAACAAATGCAACAAGCTTCATTACTTTTCTACAACTTCTACGCAATAAATTAAATTTGCTTTTTCATTATCTTAACATATTTTATCAATAACCAAAAGTATCTCAACTGCACGTTACGTTAGTCAAAAAAGTTGTGTCAAACAATGTGTGTTGGCATGTTCTTTACATATAAATAAGACGCATAAAAAAGAAACAACACTGAAAAAACAGCGGTTAACCAGGATTCCACTCCTAGGTAGTCCTAGGTAGTAGGTAGCTCTTACGTAGTTTTGACACAGTAAAACTCATTAGAAAACTGAACAAAACTACGATCGGTATTATATTTATCACTGCAAAGAGCTTTCTCTCTTCTTTGAAGCTGCAATGATTCCAAATTGCCTCTCAAACGCTCTGGCTCTCCCTAGAATACACACGTGGCATAAAGTAAAAGCGAGTGCTCTGACCGATTTCTAAAATTGGACTCGACATTTAGTTTACTGGGTCTTTGTGCATTGCATTCGTGTCTGTTGGCTCGTTCGTTGCTTTTACGTACTCTGTGGGATGGTACTTTGAAACGGTTGAACGCGTTAATTGGTTTGAAAGGTCATGTTTGTCACACACAGTGTGCCTCAACATCTTAAGCAGAATGAGTCTTAAGCTTAGATAAATAGACGTTACTTAGGACGTACTAATGCTTAGCACTGTCTCTGTCCCTCTCTAGCTCGCGTGATTTGACATGTGTGTGAAAGTGACAGGGATAATGCTAAGCATTATTACGTTCTAAGTACGATCTATTTATCTCGGCCTGAGACATTTGTTTAAAGAAAAATTCAAATTCAATTCAATTCCTTCGTGTTTTCAAAATTCTTTAATTGCGGTTACTCGCAGCGACGCGTTAACCGAGAGCTGGCACTTATCTGACTCAACGCTTTATTATTATTTATTTTATTATTTTATTAAATACTTTGTATTACTTGAGGTATACGAAAAAAGTAAAAAAAACCTCAAGGGCATTTCCAGAGATTCCACAAAGCTGAAATTTGATATACAGGAAAAAATCATAACCCAAAATCGACGAACAAAGAATAAAATTAAAAAAACATTTATATTGAGCATTTCTTGTAATTTTAATGGCGTTTTAGTTCTAGTATAATTTCATATACCTATACCTAATTTCTTCGATACACTAAGATTTACAGAATTGCCTATATTTTTCAGCAATACTTTAGTTTAGTTTAGTTTATTTATTAATAACGTTGCTGGTTACATGTCAGGTTCTTAAATATAATTTACAATTAATTGTAAAAGTACATTAATACATGGGTATTAGAAAATAAAATACCTAGTAATAATAATTATAAATTGATTTACAAAATAATAATAATAATACATTGATTGTCCAATTAAATATCATGTTCATAAAAATTAAATTAAATTCAATCAAATAATTCATCAAATTTATAATAACATTTTTCAATAAGCCAGAACTTTAGTTTGTTTTTGAAGGACATTATAATACACTTACTGTCATTATAATACACTTGCTGGATTATTTTCAATCATTATTGTCTCGAATGTAGACAATATCTACATCGTATGTATCCGTGAGGTCTGTTCGGGGCGAAACACTAGTATTATAACCAATTATACTTATAGATTTCACGGCCCTATTCTTTACGAGTTATTTTCTTATATCAATGCATACTTTAATCTTCTTAAAATAAATACCTCAGCTAATGAATTAAAAGGTTAATTATTTAAGAGGTTTTCATTTAAACATCTAAGCATGTTATATGTTATTGTTGTTCAATACATTAGTCTGCAGTGAACATGGATCGCCTTCGAGATCTATTTTGAATTTGCTAATTATAATCTTCATTGAAATGTCTGTCAATCACTAGCAGATGTTTGTTTCAAAACAGACTGGATGTAGCATTACGTAAAGATAATCTATGAATAAGTATTTTATGAAAAAAAAAATTGTCAATACAAGCTTTTATAAAATTAGTGATCGTGGTGTGCAGATCAAAATGAGTCTAAACACGGCCAGTCTACTATTATCCATTGAGGAGTTCCATTGTCCGCCTTCCGTCTCCATCATCAGATCAGTTTGCTGTCACCATCATTATATTTAATGATATTGTATTTATCAAGGTGATGACACCACTGTCCCATTCTACCGTATAGTCCTCTCCATCCAACGGTTGTCTGGAATCGCTATAAGTCATAAGTCTGCCCATTGTGCATTTCTGTTATTTTTTAATTTAGTTATGTTTTGTATATGTGTGTTATTTAATCGTTAGTGTACAATAAAGAGTTTATCTATATATCTATCTAGTTTTGACTTAGTAAACCTATCCCTAGAAGGATCATGACCTGACGGCATGACTCTTGTTCCGTGGGAGAAGGGTAGGCTTTTGGTGTGGGACGCTACATGCGTTGATACCCTTGCGCCATCACATCTTTTCGGGACATTAGTTAGGGCCAGTGCGGCGGCAGATTCCGCTAAGGATCTCAAGAGACGCAAATATGCATGTCTCGACAAAGCTTATTTATTTGAGTCTTTCGGAGCCGGGACTCTGGGTCCGTAAGGTACCGGGGCCCTTCGCGTGTTCAAAATTATTTCAGAGCGTTTGGTCGAAGCGACGTGTGACCAGAGAGCTGGCTCTTATCTGGCTCAACGCATTAGTATTGCCATTCAACGTAGCATTGCAGCCAGCAGCTTAGGGACGCTTCCATCTGGTAGTGATTTGGATCAGTTGACCTACCTTTGGATCGTTAGCAACGGTCTTCAGGTATATTATTCTTGTTACTATTAATATTATAGGTGTTATTCTTTCTATAAATAAATGCATTATACCTTTATAATTATTAATACTAAATGATAATATAAACATACATACATAAACACACGCCTTTTTCCCCGAAGGGGTAAGCAGTGCCTCAATGGGCCGCTTTTCACAGTGGGTTGCACCATTGTGGAATATTTAGCTATTTGTCTCACTTTTAGCTATTTATTCAGTTAAAACTTCGTAAACGTGTAGCATTGCATTGAATGAACAACTTTTATGAGCTGTTTGAAAAATAAAACAAAATGTTTGTTCAGTTTATTGAGTGCCTCTCTACGGCACTTAATTTAAAACTACCTTTAAAATACTGCCACTTGGTAGATATTGTGTCCATTTGTTTCACTTTATGGACTAAAGTGAAATAAAAGCTAGCATGTAAGTGTTTCAGCTGTACAATTTATCAAGTGGTAACCCATTGAGAATGTTGTGTGAAACACCTGGCCTCAGTGGACTAGGCCTCCATTTTGTTAGGCGTGTGTATACTTTTGACGAGAATACAAGACCTTGCCTAATGACTGCACTCCGCTGGTTTTTAATGAGTCGTGGCATGAAATAAAGCTAGAATACTTTATTTTGATCTTTACAATCATATATATGTATATATATATGTTTTACATTTATTGACTTTATTTGACCACGATCTCACCTGTTGGTAAGTGACGATGTGGCCGTAGATGTACACATATCCTTCTTGATGTTACCTCTCCCTTTAATAATGTCTCAAAGGTCACACTAGGACGCGCCCTATGTGGCAATGCGCTGCGCCATACTGAGACATAAATATGAAGTCTCATGTGCTTGCAATGTCACCGGCACCCGTACCCTTCAAACCGGAACCCAGCAATGCTATTACTGCTTTGCGGCAGAAATAATTCAAATTCAAAATATTTATTTCAGGCGTACTGAGAAATGCACTAAACCTAAACAGTAAGCCCATATCAACATAAATACCTTAGAAACTAACATACACATAAAAAACACTTGTTTTATTACTTAATCTAACACACGTGTGATCGCCGACGCGTCGCGGCCCGGGGATCACGTGACAGGCGGCCCTTGAACCGCCGGAATTTCACCCCTTTCGGCCAGAAGTCAGGGCTCAAGTAAGTCTTCACATTTTCCGTAGGGACCCTCACCATAAATGAACTAAAGCTCACATTATGACGAAAGCCCTCAAACCCACTCCGGCTTTCTTCCTGTTGTATTCCACCAGCTCTGTGGCCTTCATGTCGAAGTAGACGCGGGACACGTAGATCTGTTTTGTTATTTATCACCTCGATAAATAAGGTGGTTTCATAAAAACATGTACTAACGAAACTATTCCACGGTTCAAATGGGTTGCCAGCTCAAAATACCAAAATCCAGCAGCCTTTAAAGCCCTGCTTTTGAAGCGTCATCTTCAATTATTAGCTTCTCTATATAATACTAATAGTATCTGCACTATGTCACAGAATATGTTTCTATCCTAAACAAAATCGCATCGCATTTCCTCGAAGGATGGAATGTTTACTTAGATGCTAGGAAGTGCGGGAAGTTCTTGAGCTAGCAATTCCATCATGCACATAATTCTTCAAAGTAGATGTACGAAGTAGATGTTCTTGATATTCGTGAGTAGTCAAAGTAGGTAATACATAGTAAGGCGCTGAACAAATATTTTTGCCCGGTCGTAAACCAAGATCTAATAATACTTAATAAAGTTATGATTTTATCGCGAGGTTAAATATGAAGGTGGCAGAGATAGTGAAGATGAAGTTCTAGAGGTTTTATGGGTCTTGCTACCGTAACGCTATTAAATTTTATCGCCTCAAGTTCAAAGTTGTTCAGTTATAATTTATTGGAACTAAAGGTAGCCACACCATCATGACTGCTATGGCTAATAAAGGAATAGTCCCTCCTTAAAGCACTGGTGTCCGAGTGATTGCTATACCTAATTGTTTATATCTAGCATAGCTCTAAAGTCTTACTAAAACAACACATGGATCCGGTGGAAGACCAGCGTTGTGTAACTAGTGTACACAACATCATGCTGAGTCGGACTCCAATTTGTGACGTTGCTGCGTGGATGACACTGAGAGACACTCAATTAATTGTAGAAGTACTTAGTTTTTGCCTTTTGTATGTATTACCTATTATTTTTTGTTTTTTTTGTCGAGTGTTTTTTGTCCTATCCATGTGTGCCGTTACAAATAAAGAATTTTTCTTTCATACTTTCTTTCTTTCTTTAAAACTATATACCTAGTAATCCTAGTAATCTAAAATACCTAGGAATTGTAGCGTTACAAAAAACACGCTACATAAGTATTAAGCAAATAGACGTAGCATTTGTATAAGAAAAATGCTACAATATTATGTATTATAAATGTTTGTATGTGTGTTCGTCCGGCGCTAACTGCACAACCTTTGATCCAATCTTAATGAAACTTGGTAGGTTATGTGAATTGATTTTTTATACGTACAGGAGCTTGATCGGTAAAGGAGTTTTTGAGCTACGAGGCCAAGAGGTACCCCAAAATAAGTGACATAACTAGGTCATGACAATTATTATTTGAAACGTTCCGGGTGAACTATAAAGTACTAATCACACTAATATTATAAAGGCGAAAGTTTGTGTGTGTGTGTGTAGTGTGTTTGTTACTTCTTCACGCTGAAACGGCTGGGCGGATTTGCATGAAATTTGGAATGGAGATAACTGGACTCCCGGAATAACACATATAGGCACATTTTTATCCCGATATTCCCACGGGATCGAGACTTACGCGGGTGAAACCGCGGGGCGCTGCTAGTTATAAATAAATCTATATTTACATTTTAAAAAAATACATATTTCCACTTGCTTTGTTTTGTTTCTTACCCACAGCTTGCTTGATTAAGGCGCTTGCGTTATTTTAATGAACTACTATTATTTGGGAATCATGTCTGAGGCTTGAATTTTGAGGTATGGATTTTACTTGTTATTTGCCTATAGTACTTTGCAACTAAACTGACAGTTAGTAGTTACAAAGTTACAAAAGTAAAACAAACCAATTTATACTTTAACTAAAATAGTGTAGGTAGTAATTTTACGAAGCCACAACACGGCAAAATATCACGCAACTGACAACGAACAGCATTTTCCATGACAGTCGCTACAGTTTATTATTTTAATTTGTGCTTACTGCAACTATAGTTAAATTCAATTCTAGCTATCTAGAAAGGCCAAAAATGTTTGGCAATGCGCCAGTTTACTCGCTAGTCATTGAATCCTTCTGAATCTTTCAAGGTACTAAGCATCTCTGGCGTCGGCATCAGAAGCATTGGACGACCTCTGTGGCGCGGCGGGCGAAGCATGGCCTGCGACACAGGAGGTTGCGGGTTCGATTCCCGCCTCGGTACAGATATTTGTGCGATTGCAGATATTTGTTCAGGGTGTTCTGAGTATTTTTTATGTATAATAAAAAAATATCTATCTATGTAATATATTGTATTAAGTATATCAGTTACCCATAACACAAGCTCTGCTTAGCTTGGGGCTTGATAATGTTGTGTGAACTGTCCAGAATTATTTATTTATTTATTCATTTGTCTGTTTAGATTTGTGCATGAAAAATTTAGTATGGAACGCGCACAAATTGGATGGAGGATTCTAATTTTTCTCGTTTTCAATAACTGGCTGAAAAGTGCTAGAGATTGTGTTTATCAATGTGCCTTGTAGAGCTCTTTCAGCAGTGAATTCCCTAATGATGCAGATGAATGAAAGGTATTATTACATAGTACCGTGTGAAAGAATGTAAGCCAATCAAGTTTGTTGCACACTTTGCAAGGGTCACATTCCCATACGAAGTATAATCATGAATTGTTGTTCATGTTTTGTGGAAGGATACTTAAAGTACTCAACCTAATAACATAAACATATCTTAAAAGCAGACTCAGGGTTTTACATCGAATGGGCAGCAGCATTCATGTTTTTTTAGCCGACTTCAAAAAAGGAGGAGATTCTCAATTTTTGTATTCTTTTTATGATATTTGTTACTTCATAACTCCGTCATTTATAAAACGATTTGGACCGTTTTTATATGAAGTTTTATACTTCTAGATTAGTCTTATTTTTATCAAAATCTATTTCTGATGATGATATCCATTTAGGAAATGAGGGAACTCCTCAAATGGCATACAATAGCAATTTTGGTAGTTTCAGTAACAAGTCAAGCATTTGAATTCAGAAAGTATCATTTGGTGGAACCTTAGAGCATTGCAGGCCTCCGTAGCGGAATGCTCGATGGGTGCAATTGATGAAGACAGTTGAAGTCGGTTTTGTTTGTAAAAAAATATTTAAATGAATGAATGACGGAACAATCAGATGGCCCACCTCATATTAAGCGGTAACCTCTGCGTATAATAACCCATCACATTTAATTTCCTTTATTTCAATAACAACTTACAATCGTATCTGAAAATACATAATAAAATAACATACAATAAGAACTTTATACTATTCAATTTTAAACACATAATTAATTTTAAAGATAACACAGGCCACGTTGCACTGCGCCCACCAACCTGATACCTAAAGATGAAATTTTCAAGTACCTGTAATTTCACCGGCGCCCATACCCTTCAAACTGGAGCACAGCATTGCGATCACTACTGCTTTGCGATTGAAACAGGTATAGTGGTGGCACTTCCGCGGACGAATACTTTCACAAAAAAGCTCTGGTACTAAAAAAACTTAATATCAATACTCCGATCACCTAGTCTGTCTAGCGTAGTGATGATGGAAAATCCCCCCCATTTTATTTTATGGATGAAGCGTCGTCTAGCAGTTGTCATTAACTAGCTGATGATGGTGATGAAGTTATCAGGAATTATTGTTTCAGAGCCGCCACGGACGTCACCGCAACAGGACGGGACGGCGGGGGCTACGCCCCGGTCTTCAATAGCACCGCCCGATCCCTCACCTACGTTTCCTACGGTATACATACATACATACATAGACACACTCCTTTTTCCCCGAAAGAGTAGGCAGAGCCTCATTGGGCCTCTGTTCAATCTGTTTACAATTATATGTTTTGGTGTAAGTATGTTCACTGAGAACTCGCTTGTAAATGATGACCACAGAACAGCGATGACAAAACTGCAATTTTGGAAAAGGATCGTTGTAAGATGCAGTAGGATCGTTGTAAGATGCAGTTTTGAATTTGACAGATAAACATTTGACTTTTTTGGCGGACTCTAATACAAGAAACGTTAAACTTTATAGAAAGACTCTTACCGCCATTTTCAAAAATAGACATCGTCTACTTTAATTTTATTTATTTCCTAATGTTTTTTAGAGTAACTTTGGTGGCATTTTAACCAATGTAGTTCGTTTAAAGAGCACAAGTGTAGTGAAAATTAAATGGAAGTGTATTGTGTCAGAATTGACAGAATTGTCCCTCTTTATGCGTTTTGTCTCTCTTTCGGGCACTTTTTCAGCGCTGTGGAAAACGATAAACCAATTTCCCGCTATCGTCTACCGGTTATTGATGACGGCCTCCAGCAGTGGACATCTACTGACTGATCGGCCAACAACCTTCCTAGCGTAAAGGGCGAGTAGCTGGCTATGACGCGAGAGGAGTGGGTTTGATACCCGCTTCAGGTCACATCACGATCTGCAAGGGTCTATGTGATATGATACCTGTCACTCGTATTTCCCGCTACCCACAACATGGGGAATCCTTGGGATCAGAGGGGCTGATTTGCAAATTTGACAAGAAACTTACACGGCCATGTGGTGTACACTTCATGGATTTTTGTACGGGATTCGAGTAATGGGTGTAATGTTATATGATTCATGGTTGTATAGGAGTCATGGGTGTAACATTATATGAGTCATGGGTGGTAATAATGGGTAGTAATGTTATGGTTGATTTAATACCAAATTGTTTTTATACAGATTCGCGGCGTGGAGATCGGCATAGTAGTATTAGTGCTGCTTGTTTGGATAGCAGCGATAGCGTTATTCTTCAACCGGTGGGGCAAGATACGGATGCTGCTGCCCTATCAGCCTGATTATAAGCAAGAACAGTTGAAGGTAAGAAAACAGTACGCACTTGCCATAAACATGGTCAACTTGTTATGATTATTAGGGTATCCCATTGTATAGTGTCTATATATATCGATATTTTTCATGAAATTGGTAGTGGTTGCCTAGGCGTGGAATCAGCTAGCAGAATAAGTGTGACATAAAAGATTTATGCCATTTTTAATGAAGAAATTACAGCTAAGGCATTTGAGCTTTTTATATTATATCTAGACTCGTGGTTTGTCGATTTATTATAAAGTTATATGGTATGCAAATCATTAAAAAAACAGCTTGTTGTGTGTGTTACAAAAACCCATGATTGTTTATGGAGTGCGCAAAACGCAGACCATGAACAGTAAGGCACTAATTATGAATTCAAATAATCTGAATTTGTTTTAAAAAAGTTTTGTAACTTTAACATTTTACTACAAGCTTTTATAAGCTTCGTCTGTTAGTATGTAGTCAAATGTTGCAACTGAATTCTTTATTAGTTCCAACCAATCGATTAAGCTGAAATGTTGTATGCCTGTCAAATACTGATGATAATACAATTATGGTGACAGCGAGCTGATCTGATGATGAAGACAGAAGGTGGACTACGAACACCTCAATGATTACTACACTGAAAAAAATAATATCCAACTGTTTGCAAAAAGTGCACAGTTAAAATTTACACAGTTGCTACAACATATTTTTCATTGAGATCTAATTAATTTACACCGTTGGGGCAACTGCAAAAAAACTGTTAGGAAGCAAACAGTAAATATATATGTATAAACAGTTACAGGAACTTTTTGGTCAATAATAACAACGTATCCTGGCAGTAATTTAAATTTCAACGGTTAAACATCAGTCCGGATAAGACAGTAAAATTAACTGTTTTACTTTAACTGTTTTTTTCAGTTATGCTAACGTGTTTAATGTGTTGGCTCCATTTTAACCTCGCAGAACGGTAACTTTTATCGGTTTTCGGGTTACTCGAACTGGATTTTTTTTTCAGTGTAGTAACCTGGCAATTATCGAGTCATTTTGATCAGGTCATGGTTGCAATAATTAATTTAATTAATTAAAAATTGTTTTAAAATTAAAATTAATTACTTTTGTTAATATTTTAACAATGACAAAACATTTTTGAAAGGTTACTCACTGGTAATTAAGCTCTATACAAATAGACCGGAATTTAAAACGTACGCCTTAATTACCTTTATTTTGTGGTCTCATCCTCTTCAATTGTGTTAATTAAGGCTGTGAAGTGAAAGGTCCACTTTATCCTTCAACAAGTAGTTAATTTTGTAAAAATTAAAAAAACCTCCATCGCTGAACGGCTGAACCGATTTTGATCAAACAAAGCTAATAACACTCCCGACAAATACACCTGACAAACAAAAACAAAAACCCAAACAGGTTCATTCGTTCGGGAGCTACGATGGGATAGACACACACACACACACACACACACACACCACACAGACACGTCAAACTTATAACACCCCTTCGTTTTTCGTCGGGGGTTAAAAAATGTGTTTACATGAAAACAAAAACTTATAAAATTATCAGTGACTGAGTGAATGACTCAAAGACTGACTATCAACGTACAGACTAAACCGTCCTAGACCCCTGTTTAAAGGGTACATTTATTTTGTAATCTAGGTGTTGTATTTTGTATCTTTGAAATTTAGCCCCTTAAGGGCCAGCGGGGTTTTGGGGTTTCTACAAAAAAAAAACTCCACGCGGAAATAACTCGCGGGCATTTTAGTAGTAAATAAAAGGAAAACAGCATTTATAAGCCGTAAATTGTTACATTAATTAATTGAATCATCTTTAATTTTCTAGCCACGATAAGTTGAACACAACATTTTTTCATCTTCCATTAACTCTTCATTCATTGAATTAAGTTAGTATTTTATGTAAAACAATTTATAGTGCAGCCAATAGTTCTTGTCAACAGGTGGATCAGTGTCCTCTCTAGGATTACGATGGTTTGTTTTTATTCCTAGACTAAGCTTCAATCCCTGTACAAGTAAATCCGTACATATACTTAATCCTAATACTGTGTTATCAGCTAATCCCTTTAAAGCCCCATTACAAAATTGTTGCAGACTATCGTATTTAGATTTTATTTTATTGAACCTTATCTTACAGAATGTACGGTAGGTAATAAAAGTTCAAGGCAACGATTTTATGATTTTAGCACAAATAAGTTATGGCTTATTTGAATTGAACTAGTATTCTAAAAGACCAGATTTTCTAAGATAGTGTTGCTATATTTGGTCGTAATGTGATCGTTCGAGTGGTGAATTACGTCGCTATGAATATTTATTTGACATAATGCACGCTTATCTTTGAACGGCAACTCTATCTTAGTAATAATCCCTGCTAAGAAATTATCTAGGTACACTATTAAGGTAGAAAGCGTCAGAATATAGAACCCAGTAATTGAGTTGTTAATTTATTAGAATACTTTTTCCTTCTGACAGTTTCTTAGTTTTTATTAGATTTTAGTTTGTCCTACGAGTAATTTGAAATCGTAGTAAATTATCTGTCTAAACTTGATGGAAACTTTTCAAACCCTATTGTTAAGTTCGTTTATTACAAGTTTAGTTTGAGCATGATACCTTGTTGGATCTTGTTAGATACCTTCATTATTTTGGAAATAATGAAATTTATCTTATAGCAACTTTGATAAACATAATCATGGCTTTGGTAAAATATAATAATGCAATCGAATATGGTTGAATTATTGTCATATTGTTTCTGTCCAACTTATAATTTCGCTTTAACTTTTTACGCTTAGCAAGTTTCAAGAGTTATGGAACCAACTATAAGTACGTCGCTTATGTAAAATTATTGGCGTTCCACATGTGCAGGCAAGTTACTTCTACAGGTCTAGCGCTTAACTGAGTCAGTCCCTGAGGTATGGGAGCGGTACAGGAGGGGTGTTTCCGTTACGTCAAAATGAAGCGTGGCTACACTATGTCACATGTCATCTGATAATTTGAGAGACGAAAACACCCCTCCCTTACCGCTCCCATTCCTCAGGGACTGACTCAGTTAAGCGCTAGACCTGCCTTCAATTGCAGTGTTTGTCAAACGGCACATTTATTGAAACAAATGGATTTAGCTGTCAGAAGGACACTATTTCTAGCTACACTTTTGTCCGATAGGAGATCCTTGTGATATTTTTACATCTGTAACGGATTCGTACTTGACTCGATAGGTTATAAATGAATTGAAAAGGTATCAAAAATAAAGTTGCAAGAGTCGCATTGAATCTAATCTTGGTAAGTATAAGTGCGAGTGACACAAAAGTGTCTAAAGAGGTTTAACTTCCACGAAATATTAGACTGAGTTTAGGATAGTGCGAGTAGACCTATTAGCCACTATAAAGCTAAAAGATTATATTACTATACCTCTATGTGACCCACTGCTGGGCCAAGTCTTCCCCCATTCTTTCCAGACATCACAATTCCGTGCTATATCTGCCCACACAGTCAGAAACTTACCAATTTCATCATGTCATCTTCGTTTTGGTCTGCGTTGTTGCCTTTCCGCTGGTTCAGAGCGCCACTCGGTGGCTTCCTTTACACACAGCTCGCTTGGCATGCGACTGACGGTTGTTTTAGTTAAGGAACTAATTTTTTTATTTTATTTTAGGTGCCAGGGAGCAGTGCTTTAGCTGCAGCGCAAGCAGGAGGTAACTGTGGGGCCCATTCTGCACCGTCAGCTTGCTCGGTAAATATTTATTGTATAATATTTTTTATACCAAAAATACTAAGACCCATTGAAAATCGTGTCTGATGCTGTTTTAGTTAAGACGAGTCTAAAATGATCACCTTTACTTTATTTAACAGTCGTTTGTAAGAGTGGTTTCAGACTAGCGTTTTTCGGCGCGCATAAGCTCGTATCGGCTTACGCGCCATTTTTTCCGCTTCATAGAACCGCTTCCGCTTATTTCGGCGTGTTCGCTCAAAGCGGTGGAACAGTCTTTCGTGGCTCAAGCTTATACGAGCTAATAATACTCAGCGCGACACTCGTACAAGTCGTTCGTGTGGTAAAAGGTGCGCCTATACGTGTATACACGCGCTTCCAAAAACTAGCTTAAACGCGCCGTAAAAACTATAATCTGAATATTCTCTTATAATGGTACCTATAACAGTCATTATACTCAAGACTGTACTATGTCCAGTTGCGAATATATCCAATTGCGAATCTGTCCAGTTGCTACGGAGCGAATTAAAATAGCTAAATCAAATAAGGTACAGATTTTTAGCTATACCAGAACATATTTTCAGCTAGTTTATTACATACATTCGAATGGTAAATAAAATTACATTCAACAAACATCATTAGGGTAAAGCCAAAATTTTATCACTAGTAACATAAAAGTAACAGAATAGTAACGTTAATACTTTTACGTTACCGTAACGTAAAAGTAACGTAAACATAATTAACGTCTGCTAAAGGATTACGGAAACGTAAACACTTGTGTTAACGCAACGTAAACAAACACGGGACTGAATTACCGTACATATTACTCAGTAATAGCACAGAATGGATATCGGTGCAGTCAGTAGAAAGTATGTATGAAGTACCTAATATAGACGGGGAACTAATCCTAAACAATCCGCTAGTACTACATAAAGACATACATACATACATACATACATATACCATCTTGCCCAAATTTTTAATGACAGTTCCCGGATTACCCCGCATTCGTAATGTGGGGGGGACCGCGCGGGGTCACGGTGATTTTAAGCCCTTCTCCCATTACGATACGCACAGGCGATTCAAGTATCCAAGTAAAATTGAATGCAGGCTAATGTGTGAGCCTGCATTCAAATATATGTGAGATACTTGGCGGCGAGTAGTCTCCGAGACTTGCAGGATACCTTCAGGGTACTTGAATCGCCTGAGCGTATCGTAATGGGAGAACGGCATTCGTGTCATTACTGATTGTTTGAACTACGAGTATTATGCTGTCTGTAGGTAAATGAAATATTCTATACCACTTCCATCTTTCTCATAATCTAAGTGCTCGACTGCTTGAAATGTGTGTCTGTTATGGACATTCTCAAAATAGAACATGAAAATATGAACCCGCTTTCTGAACCCCAACACATTTATATAAGAATAAATAACTCCTGGTTCTTTGAAAACAGGACGCAGGATAACTTTATATTATCATGATGAGTTTTTTTTGTTTTCATTGCTCATGATATTAAAGTTTTCCAATAAAACCAAGCCATGTTATTTGCCTGATTTTTCTAGCTTTAGTCACTTTGGGACAGGATTAAATTTACTTTATAAGATATATGCAATTCAAAATGATTTCAGTGTATAGCATACTTTTGAATTTTAATTTAAAAAGATGTACGTGCTCCTACGAGTCAGAAAATAAAAACTATAAACTGCCATAACAAATTGTTTTTGGTAACACTTTATTGTTTTCTATAAGTATGGCTTACACTTGAATAAATAACAAACTTTATAAAGTAAACTGTGTTTACTTACCTCAAAAGGTATAAACTGAACCATTTAGGATTACTTTGTTGTTCGTCTCTCCGTCAAGACCCTTTTTCTCAGGAATAAAGGTATCACGTTGAAAATATACAAAAGTCTACAAAAATCTCATAAATCAGTAAATATTTTGAGAGATACCTTTCAAAGTGTATTTTTATGGAACCTACTGACTGACAAATTTTTTTTTGTACCTTGGTGCATCCCGCATTGAATATAAGGTCTGCGTTTTCCTTGAAATCATGGAATGCTCTATCGAGGGACATATCTAAGAAGGGCGCTTACTCTTTAGGTATAGAACAAAGCTACGAGTAGCGTGATACTACCACCGCATTGCAGCTTTGCTTTAAACGAAGGTCGCGAATAATCCTGCACATTACTTAGGTAGGTATTTTTAGACTTCTGCGTAATTAATTGCAAGAGTTGTAGTTCATTTTGTTTGCACTTAACTTTGTGGTCTAGGTAATGGCAAAGCCTTCTTTTAACCTTCATAAATGAAAGACAAAGCCTACTATTTTTTTGCAGTATACTTATGTTTGTTTGGGTGGAATCCGAGTGGAATCTTGCAGCTGAGCAGTTATCCTCAACCGATTGAGCTGAAGTTTGGCATACCTGTCAAGTTACAATGACAATGCAATACAGCATAGTACAATATAGGTGACAGCGAGCTGATCTGATGATGGAGACGGAAGGTGGACAACGGAACTCCGCGATGGATAATAGTAGACTGGCCGTCTTTAGGTTTATTTTAATCAGCACGCCGCTGCGGTCACTAATTTTTATAAAAGCTTGTATTGAGAAATATATTTTTCACAAAAAACTTATTTCAAATTTAAATCGGACCAGCTTCGAGGTATCATCATTATCAGCCGTAAGACGACCACTGTTGGACGGGGCCTCCTCCATATAATGCAATAGGATAGGGGGGGGGGGGGGAATTACCATAATCGCCACTTTGGCAGGCGGATTGGTAATCACAGTATTGGGTTTGAGTACTCAGGTAGATGCTGCTGCTCATCCCTCGGTGTAATCTATTAGTCGGCTTTTACGAAATCCACAGGAGGGGACTCATAGGCTGGACACGTCACGACTCAGGCATTGCAAATTTCGAGGTATACCCTATCCAATAAAGAAGGAATCATCAAAATCGGACTACCTACTCTCTAAAGAGTTAGGTATGCTTAATACAGTAGGTAACCAGTAAGTGATACATTACAAAAAAACCCGTTGACTTGAGAAGCTCTTCCTGTTTTCCGTCGGTAAAAAAATTACTTATCATCACCATCATCAGCCTACAGAAGTCCACTGCTACATATAAGCCTCCCCCATAGAATGCCACGACGAGCGGTCTTGAGCCGCCTCCATGCACGTCCTGCCTACGACCTCTACAATAAGTCTTTGGTCCATCAAAAAAGGTGCTTTTTTTCTTAGCGTCGTCCGGTTTGTGGTCCCCACTCAAGACCTTCCTTCCCCAACGGTTATCAGTTTTTCGAGCATGGCCTGCCCAGTGCCACTTCAACTTGCTAATTATGATAGCTATGTTGTTTGGTTCTTCTACGGATCTCCTCATTGCATATTATATCACGTAGGCACTGAAACTCCAAGCATAGCTCTTTCCAAAGATCGCCGAACAACTTTGAACTTAAAAAAATAACTACAATTCTATGATAAAAGTTTTTTTAATATTTGCTGCAGTTTGATATTAAGTTTTAAGAATATTCTGTAAATGCCTTTCGTTAGAAATGTTTTTCTTATTTTTTGGCATCTAAATGTTAAAGTTAGTTTTAATTCTCAGAATGAAAATTATTTTCTCATGAATTTGTAGTGTGGAGCCCTCGGGCCAGTGCGTCGTTTAAGTACGTTGTTATACAGACCTTATTTTAACTCTGATCTTTTACCCTATGTTAAGCGTATTCTTAAAGTTATTACATAATTTACTTTTATGAGTAAAATGTAGAGAGTAAATTTCAAAAGCCAGAAAATAAAGCTTAAGACAGCATTTCACAGAAACCATTTATAAAGAAAATTTACAACCCAAAAGTCGAAGCCAGCAAAATAAAACATTTTATTTTCGTAGCATGAAAATAAAATTCAAACAATGCATTTTACTTATCTTAGTGAATACGATAGAAGCCCACAATCATTGCCTTTTAGCCATCTATTATATGCTTTAGCTATAAAGATGATTGTAAAAATGCTATTCGCCATTATACTGCATCGCAAAGAGCCTTTTATTTTAAAACATAACCTCTAGGATGTCACGGAAAACTGTTTTTGTCGTAGACATTTAATTTTCATCGTTGGTGGCTTTTTGCGAGAAAATTGTCTTCATAATTACATGCAGGTAGAATAAGCCTGATAAATAAAGTAGTTTAAATGAATTAATTACTTAAATAAAAAAACAATTAATACGAGTAGGAATGTAAATGAAACAGCTCCCTAAATACCGTTGCAAATGATCTAAAGGTAGCTCAACTGATCTAAATCACTACCAGACGGAAGCGTCCCTAAGATGCTGGCTACATTACCACGATGAATGGCAATACTAATGCGTTGAGCCATATATGGACCAGCTCTCGGGTCAAGCGTCGCTTCAACCAGAAGCAATAAAAGATTTTTTAAAATGAAAATGCTCCGGTTCCTTTCGGACCCAGTCTCGACCCCAATGTCTCAAATACGTAACCTCAACGATTGGTTACTTTTTTACAGTAATTATTTCTTGTAATTTTGAAAAGGAAGATGATTTGGAATCCCCATCATTACGAATGCCATTTTTAATACATTAGACGTGATATATTGAATATTTGGCTAACCGTATAGTTAAACGTTTCGTTAGCGTTCGTGCTATTCAGCAAAACGTAATAACTACTATTAATTGGATACAATTATGCATAGTTAGTCCAAGCGCCAATTTCAGTTTTTTGGGAAACAACAGAAAAGCGTTTTTATTGGCAGGAGATTTGCATTTGCATTATTTGAAAGTAAATCTATGTATATCGAAGCTTCTATTTCTAATTTAACATGCTACAAGGAAAAAACACGAAATAAGTATTTATTTTAGAAGATATATCAAGAAATGCACTTGGACTCACGATAAATATTATGTTCTCATTTTGCAAAACGAGTCCAAGGGACTATTATGTCGTTTAGACTCCTCATGCATAAATAAATTTAAAAAATAGGTTCTTACTAACTCGTATAAATAAATTAATTTTCATTTAAATACCCATTATTCAGTATCTGTGGCTGGATTTGATAAAGGAGATTGAGAACAATAAATTAAAATGTATCAAAATACCAAAGGAAAGTAAAAAAAATATTGTCATAAAAATTAAACACTCCTATGAAAACACCAAAAATCTACTCTTCTTCGACACGTTCTAGGTTCTAGGTCAAAATCTAAATTGCCATCAAACCATAGCATCACACCTTTCAATGTCATCATCGATTGTTTCGTCTGAAATTAAACTTTTGTAAAATGACATCGAATCATTTGGGATGTAGGGGAACAGCGATTTCAGATCTTTTAGTTTTTTTTCTGAAATAGGCTTTCCATTAGGCCAAAGCGGTCTTATCATTTCTTTAAAAGTTGTAAATAATCCTTTCCTTCCTCTTTTTCTCTCAACATCAATTTCTACGCTTTCTTCCTCTTCTACTAGAGTTGTCTTAAAATTTATTTTAAATGGATGATCTTTTGCTGTCTTGATTTGCCTTATTTTTAACCAATTTACCTTCTCGCCCATGGTATCTTTTTTCCTGTTCCTTTTTTTGTATCACACCTTTCAATGTCATCATCGATTGTTTCGTCTGAAATTAAACTTTTGTAAAATGACATCGAATCATTTGGGATGTAGGGGAACAGCGATTTCAGATCTTTTAGTTTTTTTTCTGAAATAGGCTTTCCATTAGGCCAAAGCGGTCTTATCATTTCTTTAAAAGTTGTAAATAATCCTTTCCTTCCTCTTTTTCTCTCAACATCAATTTCTACGCTTTCTTCCTCTTCTACTAGAGTTGTCTTAAAATTTATTTTAAATGGATGATCTTTTGCTGTCTTGATTTGCCTTATTTTTAACCAATTTACCTTCTCGCCCATGGTATCTTTTTTCCTGTTCACAATAGCTTTTTCCATTTCTTCAGTGCTTATGAAATCGATTTTATCCATTTTTATGGTGTTCAGTGGATTCTTTGTTCTGCAGGTTGCCATAACTCTCATATTATAGTCTTGTGGTGTATATAGTCTTTGTTGCAGTTTTAACGCCTATTCAACGTCACAAAATCTTTATCATTTTGTAGGTAACTATGGCCCGGTATCAAATAATTTAGGGTTATGTTCTCTAACGTAGGGTGCTCTTCGAGGATTAATTTCATCATCAGGACAATTTTTATATTTCTTTTTTGGCCCCCGCAACTATCAGACCAAAGGATTAAGTTTTTGACTTTGGGCAACTGGTCACTTAGTACCTATATCTTGGGCCCCTCTGCCAGCCTCTCCTTCCACCCAAACGTAACAAAAACTTTTATTACTTTTTCCGCAGTATATGCCGGCGTTGTATAGCCAAAGTTGCCTCAAATAGAAAACAATATTTGTTGGTATTCTTGGCATTGGAAGAGTTTTTAAGTTGCCTCAAATAGAAAACAATATTTGTTGGTATTCTTGGCATTGGAAGAGTTTTTAAGTTGCCTCAAATAGAAAACAATATTTGTTGGTATTCTTGGCATTGGAAGAGTTTTTAAGTTGCCTCAAATAGAAAACAATATTTGTTGGTATTCTTGGCATTGGAAGAGTTTTTAAGTTGCCTCAAATAGAAAACAATATTTGTTGGTATTCTTGGCATTGGAAGAGTTTTTAAGTTGCCTCAAATAGAAAACAATATTTTTTGGTATTCATGGCATTGGAAGAGTTTCAAATAGAAAACAATATTTTTTGGTATTCATGGCATTGGAAGAGTTTTTTCCAAATCAAACGTCAGAACTTCTGTTTCAGGGTCAGATTTAGAATTTTAGAATTTAGAATTGTAGCCCATGCGACAAATGTTTTGAATTATTTGTTTGCTTTCGGAATCAAACTTATGTTTATAGTTTTGCATTACCAGTCCAAGTAACGAACAACTGTCGCGTGGACTACTGATGCGTAACACTGCGGCGTTTGGGCTTGTAATGTATAACTTGTATTGTGTTTTCTTATTATGGAATTTGGTTGTTAGTTTATAAATGGTTTTTGGACTTGTTTTGCGTATCCAAAAATGTCGCTGCCTATAGAAGGCGCTTGGACTGGGTATCAATAAATACCACCTAGAGTGAAGCTGCTGCAAGAGTGTTTTTTCTATGGCTAAAATATGTCTTCCTGATTACGAAAATGCAAAAAAAACAAAAAATGAAATTTGGCGCTTGGACTCACTATGCATAACTGCATCCAATTGTAATATAACTTTTGAAACTATCATGGTTATGTACATAATTTTCACTAGAAACGGGATATTTACCATGATTTTTGAGTTTTATATGTTCCCGATATTTCGGCACAGTTGCATGCGCCATGATCACGGGAGAACTAACTAAAGTCTTTGCGAGTAGATGTTATTGGCAGATATATCGATCTACCCTCTTTCTCACTCTTTTATTACGAACGATACCACTACCATCGGTTTCATTATCACAATTCACACCAACTCGACACACAACACTAACGGTGTCCGGACGCGTAGCAGGTACCACACTTTTTTGATTCTTACACATTCTTACCACAGGCTTCCATACTCCAGATAATTGAAAACCATCTTCTCTATTGAAGTTTTTGTACTTAGTAATCTCAATTGCCTCTTGTACCATTCTCGGTATGTAATGTCGCTCTGTCGAGATTACCTGCGGACTGTGTAGCTCGATCCAATGATTTGAGCCAGATTCCAAAAGGTGTTCTGCTATGGCTGACTTATGTATGTCCCTGTTCTTGACCGCTCGTATGTGCTCCTTAACCCGACACGCTATCGTACGTTTCGTTTGGCCAATGTACGAACTCCCACAGCTACAATCAATTTTATACACCCCTGGCTTTTCAAGTGGAAAACTGTCTTTTGGTGAACGCAAGTAGTGCGATATCTTCTTTAAGGGAGTGAAGATGGTCTTTACGGAAAACTTTTGCAGGACTTTCGCAATTTTGTCCGTCACCCCCTTAACATATGGCAGAAACGCTGGCCTACGTTCTACTCTGCATCTGTGGGGTCTTGGCCTAGGTCGGGATGGTAATGACCGAAGCTTATATCCATTCTTACGCAACACATGATGGACATGAGCTAGCTCACTTTCAATGTGATTCTCATCACACAGGTCAACTGCTCGGTTGGTGAGAGATGTTACCACTGAATTGAGCTGCCGAGGGTGGTGGTGCGAATCAGCATGAAGATATCGGTCCGTGTGTGTAGGTTTTCTGTAAACAGAGTGGCCTAACCCACCATCTTCTCGGACCTGTACCAATACGTCTAGGAAAGCCAAACGTCGATCACATTCCATCTCATACGTAAACCTCATCTTCGTATGTACTCCATTAAGATGTGCCAAAAGTAGTTCTATTTCTTCATTCCTTCCTTCCAAAATACAGAAAATGTCATCAACATACCTCTTCCACAATTTAATCGGTAAGGGGGCAGTCGAGATAGCCATATTCTCGAAATACTCCATCCAAATATTTGCCACTACGGGAGCAACTGGACTTCCCATAGCTACCCCATCTATTTGGAGATAGTAATTTCCCTTGTATACAAAATAATTTGTGGAGAGTATATGATGCACAAGCTTGGCGTACTCTGCAGGGATGTCATTTTCCTGTATGCTCTTCTCAATCACCTTCATACAGTCAGCTAAGGGGACGTTTGTGAAGAGGGATTCCACATCGAAACTCACCATCTTCTCGCTGTCATCCACCTTTGTCTGCTTCAGAATATCTATGAAGTGACGCGAATCCTTCACGAAAGGAAGGACTTTTTCTTTACGCGTCCGGACACCGTTAGTGTTGTGTGTCGAGTTGGTGTGAATTGTGATAATGAAACCGATGGTAGTGGTATCGTTCGTAATAAAAGAGTGAGAAAGAGGGTAGATCGATATATCTGCCAATAACATCTACTCGCAAAGACTTTAGTTAGTTCTCCCGTGATCATGGCGCATGCAACTGTGCCGAAATATCGGGAACATATAAAACTCAAAAATCATGGTAAATATCCCGTTTCTAGTGAAAATTATGTACTATTAATTGTGTAAAGATTTATTATTTTGAGACATGCTTCTTCCGATTATGACTTTGTCTACGGACAGGCGAATTATCCTAAGAATACTTACACTCTGTTCTGTCTTTTGCATTGACATGCAGTTTCAAATTCGATCGAAAGAGACAAACCACGGTCTAAATTAATCCAATTAAATTCGGTCTTTATTAGTAGCACGGAAAGTAAAAAGTTTTACCGCGCTTCACTAATAATGAGAGTGTCAATTAGAAGTTCAGCTAACTAACAGACTTGATGGTAAGTGCCCGAGTTATTTTTGGGCAACTTTCAAAAAAAGGAGGGGGGCTGTCAAGTTTGTAAGACGTGGGTAGGTTGATAATAAAGAAGAATATTATAATTGTGTTTCTCACTTTGTAACATTACACCTTCATCACACACACCACACACCTCTATGTCATATAAATAGTCTTGATCCCACACAAGGATTTCCAATGTCGTAGGTATCAGGAACTACGAGTACCATGGTACCACATCATAAAACAAATATATGCCGGTTATAGAAACATTTGTTCCGCAGCAGGAATCGAACCCGCAAGCTCTTGCATCTCAGCCGGCTACTCGCCCGCCGCGCCACATAGGTCGTCAAACAAGTATTTTTTAGAAATGGAAATTTGTCTACGTCCATCAACGTTCATAGAATTTTGGGAAAATACCGCATTTAGAAATAAATCTAATAACTCTAATAAATCTAGATGAGATACCTATATCTTTCTAACTTTATGTATCTTCCTTACTCGTAACAAAATATCTCGACCTTTATTTTGCCTTTTCAATCTTTACTTTCAAAAGTCTAAGGTTAAGCCTAATTTTCATACCCTTGTTAACGTCTTACTTCAGTGTTGGTAATAATGAATTCTGATTTTAGCTCGGATTATTTTTAAACTAGGCTAAGATTAATGATAGGGACTGAATGTTTGATATATTGTGTGGTGTTAGTTTGTGTATAATGCCTCTTGAGCCGCATCCATCCACCGAATTCCTGCAAGAATCTCGTCTGTAGACAGAGGCACACTGCGTCGTCCCAGCTAGTAATTATCACTCGAGAACCTTTGTTTCGCAACGGTTGTCGATTCTGCGAGCTATTGTGACTGTGTTACTAATAAATGTAGATTACCCTCGGAATTTACTGTGATTTTGTCTCTTTCGATGTAATTTGAAACTGCCTGTCAACGAACAAGATAAGATCGAACAGGAAGATCAAAATCCACAAGATCATAGCTAAGGGCGATCGAACAGTTCCATTACTCCCATTTATAGAATAATCTTCGTTTATTAGTAATGTGGTCATATTTAATCAGTTAAAAAATGTTTCAAAAATTAAAACTTGTATGAAGTAGGCTAAAACTGTATTTCAATTTTAAAAAGGTGGTATCTTCCTTTTTTTTATCAAGTGATGTAATGAAAATATTGTATTGAATTTATGGTGCAAGAAAGTAGAACTGTTTGCTATCCCGACACCACGCAAGCAAAGCTGTAAGCAAATGGCTAGTGTAACATGTCCTGCTTTTCCGATTTCAGTACGTATTTCTTCCATTATATTCCTACATGTAGGTATGTAGTGATCTCTCTATAAAATGACTGTATTGAGTGATTCTGTTAGTGCTCGTCATTATCTGTACCCGACACGCCGCTAATTGACTCGTCAATCCGACTGATCTTAATGGATGGAGCTCTCACGATGAATAATTCACCGACATATTGAATTTACAGTGATTTATTCATCCAGTTCCGTTGTTACATCCACCCCTCTGTTTCCTCTCGTAGATGGTGTAGAAACCAACTAAGTGATTACACCAGGGGATGGGCAGCAGCATCTATATGCGCACTAAACACCAACACTGCGATCACCAATCCACCTGCTTCGAGTGCTGATTAAGGCAAATCCTCTCATTGCATAATGATGGTTGATGCCTCATCCAGCAGTGGTCGGATAATGGCTGATGAGGATTCTAAATGTTCTACCCATTAGCAGCATTGCTCCACCTTCAGTCCGACGGGATGTTGCTTGTGCAACATCTATTTGGACACCAAATCCCGAGAATTGAAATGGACATGTATAAACCAATAAAAATTAAAATACAAAGTTAAAATAAATGTTCATTATAAAAAAAAACAATTAAAAACTAAACCCTTCGATAAACCCGTTTTGCCCTGAGGGGGTGCCTAAAGCGGGTAGGGCTTTTGGGTAAAGCGGGTAATTATTAAAATAGTGAGATTAATCAATCTGCTGTCTTAACAACGAAATGATCCTAGAATCTAATTAATAATCAATGCTTTGGTTTAATGTAGCTATCACAACCTTAGAATCAGCCCATTAATAATAATAAAATAAAAAAAACACTCATTTGTTCTGACACATGCCACAGTAATATGACTCTCTGCCACCAGAGGAGGTGCATGCTTCGTCAGCCCACATCCCACAATCCTCATATTTAATCCAGCCTTCAGCTGGTGAATTTCGGTAAAGATCAGTGCACAAAAGGCATCGAAGCTAGTTTAAAAAAAAAAAGATTTAGCTTTTTATCTCCTTTTTTATCTCTCTTTTCTGTCTTTTCATACTTTTTGAAGGTTAATCCTTATTAGATCTACTTTTAAGTTTCTCATTTATCTTTGTGTTCTTTTGTTTGTTTACTTCTTTTTCTCTTTGCTTTTTTTTAGCATCTGCGTTATTTTAGCTTCATCCATAACGAGGTTTATTGTTTTGTCGCTCCATGGTGCGTTAGCAGTTTTTATTTTGTACGTTTTTACGATCTAAGATATAAGAATCGATACTATACCTAATAAAACAATTGCTCAAAAATGGGCTATGGGCAAATCGGGTACTACCCGATTTATCCCTACCCGTCTTGCCCAGAGACATACTTAGGTTTTGCACACTCATAAACTTGAAACCGACACAACAGGCGACAAATCACTCCACCGATAAGAATGGCCAACCATAGCAAGATAATATCACTAAACTAGTAAGAACATATCATGAACCAAAATCGACTAATCAGCAGTCATAAAATACATGTTTTTTTATCAAAACCATCAAGATTCTTTGTTGTCAACCTTGCAGCCACGTGATCCATTGATGCGGTGAGACAGTGTGTGATTGCTCCACGCCTGGGCCCACCTTCTCTATATTATACATATTCAGTCTAGTGACAGGGGCGCGAAATTTAAAAAGATTACCCGATTAGGGCGGGGTACCCGTTTTTGGCTGGTCTCCCCTAACAACAAAATTTTTGACATCCCACTATGAGCCAGGTACTCTGACAGTAGGTTTGGAGTTACACAATAGCCTGGCTGGTCACATAAAATCTTGATTCAAATACTTGAGTAAAACCATTCGTCGTCGCATTCTATGTGGGAGGCTTATATCTAGCAGAGGACTTTTACAGGCGGATGGTGATTCACAAGCAGAACAAATCACTTGTGTGTTGGTGGCGTAGAGCGTATGAAAATCATTGTCATCATTAAAAGCCCCATCATGGTTTCTATGGCCAAAGAAAGTCTCCGTACTAAACATTTTATACGACCGTAACCATAAAATCTTGCATATCGCTGTGATAATCTAAATAAAATGTGGAATGGCACATTTTACTCGCCATAAGATGGGGATATCTTTGATCATTCAAAAGGACGCTTTCTTTATTATGATTGGCTGATGTCTAGGATTTTTTCCAGCCTTTGGGGAATCTGATGGAGACCAAGATGGGAAAGGGGCTGAAAGGCACAAAATTGTTGTTTTGGAACTAAAAAAAAACTAAAGCGATACTCACATCTCTTTTAATGTTTTGTATTATTTGTATTTGCATACACATGGTTTTTTATGAACCGTAAGGTTGTATGTCTCAATTTTGAAAAAAATATTTTTTATCTATATAAATGCAGAACAAAAGCGGTATCTGCAGTGTTTATTTTATAACTTGTGACTATCAAAGGTCTGCTCAAAGGTGAGCTAGTGAAAATATATGCTAAAATCTACTACTGAGAGTAACAAACTCAATTAAATACCAAGCGAAAGCCACTAAAAGCCAACTACCTACACGACTAGTTTGCATAGTGTTTTGTTTGTTGGTTAGTTTTATTTACTACAAAGACACTCTTTGAAGTGAACTGCTATATATATAACTAGCGACTCGCCCCGGCTTCGCACGGGTAGCCCCCGGTGAAAAACAGCCCCCCCCCCCCCCCCCCCCCCGATATTTTATTACTTATTCTGCTATTCGGAGCGCAGAAGAATCCACCAAAAAAGAGATAACTAACATCGGTCCAGCCGATCTTGAGTTATAAGTAGTGTAACTAACACGACTTTGTTTTAAATATACATATAAAATTAAGATTAAATACATTAAGATTATATTATAACTGAAATAACATGAGATGGTCATTCAATGTGCGTGTTGTAGTTTCTAATAAAACAATTAAAAACTGATATTTAAATTACTTTAGAATTATATTTTTGCACGCTTGTAAACCAAATAAATAAATAAATAGATACATGCAGCCGGCGTTTTATACGCGGCTTTGGCGTGGTGGGATTGTGTCCGGCCTAAGAATAGCCTTTAGTTGGCCTCCTGTGGATGTCGTAAAAGCCGACTAAAATATCTCTTAGCTGGTCAACTTTTTATTGGACAGGAATAAAGAAAATATTTTAAAGAAATCACACTAGTTCGGTAAAATTTACTTTCAAGCTATGTTTACTGGCCTTGTAAATATACCTTTCAAGCAACTGTATAGAAAAAAAACACCCATCCAAATACTGACCTCGCAGATCATTGCTTAACCTTAACATGGAAAAATTAGTTTTCTCAGAGATGAGACATAGCCAAGTCGATTTTTCGCCCCCAAAAACCCCCATATTCATCAATTTTTGTGTTTTATTCCAAACTACACCACAGAAGTTTATTAAATATCTGTACGCAATTTGTTTTATTTCATTAACATTATAACAAAGTTATAACCATAATCATAATAAAATGATTCAAGTTGTATAAAAAAACAGTTATAATTCTAAGAAATTTTATCAGTTTTCCAGATTGAATTCACTGCTCATTTCTTAAGTATCCATAAAAATTGTCTACAAATTGTAATGAAAGTATTTTTATTAAAGGACAGTAACTTCAGTAATATATTTTTGCGAATGGTATCTTTAACTTTAATGAGATACTTGGACACCCAATATAACCAGTTTCTTTCAGATTCCCTTTCAAATAATGTAATAACCAGTTTATGAAGGTTTCTTCAAGAATAATTTTGAAGTATATTTGTGCTTTCTTTCGATTGGCATCATAATGTTATGGGAAGTATTTTTTTCACATTTAAGTCGGTTCGATTCCCAGACGAAGCAAATAATTTTCAGAAAATCTTTGAATGCAGTATTACTAACTTTTAAAATATGAAATAGAGTCTCCTCTCCGCAAAATATCCTATCTACAATAATTAAGGTACTTTCCCTTAATGTAGCATAGTCTTGGGACGGCCTGTGCAGGTACATAATAAAACATGACACGAAATAAAAAAATAATAAAAAAATCGTCGATGTTAAAACTACTCTTAACTAACCTTGAAAAAGTTTAAGTACGTTGAACTTTCATGAAACCTGTGTTAGTAACACACTCACGTTAAAAGCCATTTGAAGAGCGTCGCTAAAACCCATTAGTGTATTTTATTAGTAAAGCTGTTTTATGTATGTACTTGAGCATTATGAGCATTGTAGCTACTTTGGGCTAATGTATATAATTATATATAATTATATAAAGTATTAAGGATGGGTCGTAGGTACTTCAAAAATGAGTACCAAGACTTATAAGTACGTCCATCGTAAGATACCAGAGCCAAAAACCAGGGTTCAAAATACATTCACGTATTTTTCTGCGTAGGAAATTGATTCGTGCACTAATATAACATACATACATACATAGACACACGCCTTTTCCCCCGAAGCAGGTTAGGCAGAGCCACAATGGGCCTCTTTTCACAGTGGGTTGCACCATCGTGGACTATAGGGCAAATGGTGAGCTCATCGCCGCCATTGCTTTCTACGACTGACTCGGCTATTCTTCCAGTAATAACACATTTCATAATAAGCTAGCAGACAGGACGAATCTTATACCAACCAAAATTATCAACAAAATAGATTGATATGATAACACTTTATTGAACACCACAAAAAAAAAACCACATTAAAACAATCAGAAAAATAAAGTATGGAAGTACAAGTCCGGGTAGGGAACAATATCTTGGAACTGGAAAACTACTTGCATAAGAAATTGGTTCATGCAGTCTTCCAAATATTGCATAATATGCATAATTGCATAACTACTTCGATGCCTTGAAAGTAATTCGATTTCACAGGGCAATTATGTTTCTGCGTACGGAACGTGTGACTTTACTTTCAAGTTGAAGTATTTTTTTGCTTTAATGTCTTGGTCCGCACTTGATCGGCGTACTTGCAAGCAAATTTTGTTTTCACAGAACGTTTTTGTATTAAGTTTTTTTTTTATAAATTAGTTTGTCATCCAATTTAAAATAAAACACACCTCAAATATCTCATAGGTTTTACTTTGACTTTCTAAGCGTACAACAAACAATATTTATTCAAAATTAGATGATTTTCTGTTCGCCTTTTGCCCTTTATTTAACTGGGTTTTTGACTTTGGCTCTCTTATAATCACTATCAGCACCTAGCTCTAAATTCAATTAGTTTAGGGTTTAACATTAATAGCATGCAATAAATTTCTCCGTGGCATGATATTAGCGAAATAACGACCCTTAAAATCATCTCGTTCTACGATTAAGGTTAAAATTCAGTAATGTTTTAAGTTTTACTGGCAACCCATCGCGTTATATAAAGGGTGTGAACACTAAACGTAAAAAAGCGGCCAAGTGCGAGTCGGACACGCACATGAAGGGTTCCGTAGCAGCAAGTAACATAATATAAAAGTTCTTGGATGGTTTACGACTTATGACGTATTAAAAAAAAACTACTTACTAGATCTCGTTCAAACCAATTTTCGGTGGAAGATTACATGGTAATATACATCATATTTATTTTTTTAGTTTTATCATTCTCTTATTTTAGAAGTTACAGGGGTGGGGAGGGTGGGGGGGACACGTTTTACCACTTTGGAAGTGTATCTCGCGCAAACTATTCAGTTAATAAAAAAATGTCATTAGAAACCTCAATAGCATTTTTGAAGACCTATCCATAGATAACCCACAAGAGTGGGCATGATGTTTTTTTTTTTTTTGAGTTTCAAAAGTATGGGGAACCCCAAAAATTTATTGTTTTTTTTTCTATTTTTGTTTGAAAATCTTAATGCGCTTCACAGAATACATCTACTTACCATGTTTCAACAGCACAGCTCCTATAGTTTCGGAAAAAAGTGGCTGTGACATACACGGACAGACAGACGTATCCATAAGGGTTTCGTTTTTTGCCATTTGGCTACGGAACCCTAAAAATGATCTATTTATTCTTGAAAACCCTTCATTAAGTTTCAGTGAGTCCTTTCATTAGTTTATTTCAATTTAATTATTGACCCAGCGAAGCGGGATGTAAGAGTCTAATTGCAGGATGTGGCGTTTGAAAGTATGTGTGTTTGTCCGAAGGTAACTGCAGAACCGTTGATATAATCATGGTGAAACTATGGTTATGTGAATAAAAAAAATAAGTTTGAACATGAGCTTTATCCGTACTGAGCCTGGGCGGGGTCCGCATGAGGTCACAATCGGGGCGAACTACTAGTTATCCAATATTTATAAATGTATTTGTATGTACCTTCCTAAATACTATATAATATGTTTTGAGATTTAGACGAAATTTAATCTATTTTAGGGGGTGCAAAATCGATCTAGCTCGGTCTCATCACTGGGAAAACGCGACTTTCCACAAAAAACAATTATATTTCACTATTTGCTCATCTGTGTCAGTCAATATAAAACGTAGTGATTACTTCTTCAATGAGTCAATACAGAATATTGAATAGTTAGCTATTCCGCGTCCGCTGCTAATCCAAATTTGAATTTCGAACAGGCTTATTCTGAATTAACATATAAAATACTAGCTAAAGAGGAACATAGTTGAACATAACATGGTTTCAATATCATGTTTAGTAGTATTTGGTAAGATGTAGGTTGTGTGGTTTATTGTTACTAATTAAAATGGAAGGAACTAGTACCTATAGCACAGGCTCGGCCTAGTTTAGGTACTAGAGATTACGTATACCTATGTAATAAGCACCATAAACGTATAAAGACCTTTGATGCTGTCGTTGGTATTAAGTCTTTTGTGTATGGTATACCTACTGTAATCTTTTTTGATGAATAAGTTATATTATTTTATATAGATATTGGAAGTGTAGCGATGTAGCGATACACATAATAAACACTATTAAAAAAAAAACACTGTTTCAAGCGTTATATCCGTAGAACAGTTACACCGTGTTTTGTCTCTTTCGATCGAATTTGAAACTGCTTGTCAATGCAAAAGACAAAACACTGTGTAACTAACTATTCCAACGATAGTCAGGGTTTTATAGTAACACAGTAAAATGTTAAACGACAAATCGAAGGAATAAACTATGGTAATATATATTGCAGTTTTAGCGTAATTTCCAGGTGTTACAGTGCTTGAAATATAGCAGTCGGTGGCATGTCGTCTTTATTACACCCAATTCTCACGGAATATAATTCGTTCATTTATCGTAATTAAGGTTCTTTCACACAGGTGTGATATAATCAGCCTCAAATATCGCTGTGTTCTTGCGATATTTGTTCTTGTTCATTTTGATACCGCGAGCTTTCTTACATAATAAATCAGAATAATATACATACATATGTAGACATACACCTTTTTTCCAGATAGGCAGAGCCTTAACAAGACTTTTGTTTGATAGATAAAAAAAAGATAAGAGATAAAAATATCTATTTGCTACAAAAAGCGGGGCACAAAGGTAAACAAGGTGCCTAACTAACAAAAAAAAAAGAAGAGAAAATTAATACTTAATCAAATATAGGAAGGTAAGACTGATTAAACTACAAATAACTATGTCAAACTAATAAAACAAAAATGACTTGATGACGATGACTTGAATGACGTGAGCTCATTGCCACCGTTGCGTTGTTTTCCCACAAACAACTAGGCTAATGCTCTGTCATCACTATTCCTCATTCTATCTCTCAAAGTCACTCCACACATACTTCTCAAAGCTCTCACAAAGTAAATGAATTAATTTGCAAATCAAAAGGAGCATCATATTGGAAATCACGTCAACATATTAATTAAAACTCCTACGATCCATTTTATGTACGAACTTTAGATAATGACACACTCAAAAATACTTAAGAGACCTTATAACCAATTTCAATTTAACTTCAATTGGGTAATGATAATCTTTATAGCTCAATTTATCTTCATATAATAGTCTCGATGTCAGAATGATTGAACTCTAGAAAGGTTGATCTCATTTTATGTAGATTATGTATTCAACTTTAGTTTGAGTCTGAAAACGTAACTATGCATATTATTTTGTTAAGTGATGCTTTAGTTTAGCTACGAGTACACTGTTGTTAATAATAGGGTAACTAGACAATGCAAAAAAAGCAACATTTATTGGAAATGCAATTAAATTAAATTAAATTAATTTATTTCACACAATATTTTGTCAATATTTTTTTAGTTGCACTTATAATAATAACATAACATAACTTAACACCCATCAGTCACATACATAGTCCTGATCCCATACCAGGATTCCCTGTGTCGTGGGTATCAGAAACTAGGAGTACTATGGTACCATTTTTGTTTGTTTTATATACGTATGCCTGATGTATTAGTTTATTGTATTAGTTGTATTATTAATTCTGATGTAAATGTTATTTTTATTTGCACGAAGTATGGTATTAAATGTTCTTTTTATGCGAGTTAAAGTTCCACACACTTCGTCCGAGACTGCAAGCAAAAATGTGTTACAAACATTGTTGTTATGTGTTGATGTGTGGTATTCATCAAATAATCATTAAAAATAAACTAATTATTTATTTTTGGCAGAATTTATCCTTTATCTAAAAATTGCCCAAACAAATACAGGCAAGCTAGTTTGCAGCATCAGTTGAAGAGAATGCACAAGCTCCATAAAAATAGAACGCGCTATCAGCTGTAGTTCCTTTCAATTATCTTCAAAAAGCATTTTTGCGAGCTAAAACACCACTTTTTATTTAAAAAAACCGCATTGAAATCAGAGCACCCGTTCCGGAGCTGCGATGCCACAGACAGACACACAGATACACGTTTAACTTCGTCGTGGGTTAAAACTACATAAAAGTGAAACTTTTGGCTCATTGCGAGTCCGTTTATTTGATACCGTATTTTTTTTATAAATTTTGACATACATAATATGTACGTTTTACACCAGAGATCAACTTAGGTTACTTTTATTTCGAAATTCAGGACCATAAGGAGAAAACCGCGTGTGAAACCACGATCAATCGCTAGTAATAAAATAAATGGTTGAATAAAGCCTAAGTGGGGCATATAAACACATCACACACGCATTTTGCGTTACATAGCTTTTACTTGTACTTTATAGCCTGGGAGCCAGTGATGATTCTCTTACGTCATACTTCTTAGCCAACCTGCGTTAGGTCAGCCTCCATCAAGAAGTATAATGAATTTGAAAAGGGCCTAGTGCGGCTAATTGAGAATGCATCCTAGTGGTGAAAGTATTCATTGCACGCTAGATTCTTATTTCATGCACATGTCTTCGAAGATTTAGTTTTAGGATACGCCACCGACTTCTTTGATCATTGGAGAGCACGTAACATTGCAGACAATTATTTCGAATATTCAAATATTGTTGCATTTTCGGAAACTAATTTCGGAAGTGTAACTTGGCTTGATTACGCAATGGGGTATGACGTTGAAAAAACATCATTAACTCCTCGCTATTCACGCATAGCTATCGCTAGCCGACCATAAGAGGCAATTGACCAAAAAATACAAAGAGGGCTTGGATAGCCAAAGTTTAGTAAAAAAAAAATACAGCCGCTGAAATAATGATGTCGCGACATTTTTAATTCTAAAGCAAGAACAAACAGACATAATTTATTGCTTTATTCATACAAATACATTTTTGTTTATTAACTTTGATATACCTTTGTTATCGACAGAACAACGACAGGTCAACGACATTGGAAGTCAGTGGATGGAGCTGGCTCAAGATAGTTCGTCGAAGCATCCTATGGGAGACGACTATGTCCAGCAGTGGACTTTGATGATATTATAAGACCCCATTTAATATTATATACTCACTATTTGGAAATATTTAGCTCAGTATTTCCATGCTCTGAGTATGAACATATGTTTTCCATTACGCACATAATGAACTTACGATATTAATCCTGTGTTGCCGTTCCTGCAATATGATCCGTACTACGTCACATAATATTGTACTACAGGCAACGTGCAAATTGATAGTTAACGCGCCGGTTAGCTTTCAGCGTATTAAACTAGACGACGTTGTTGGGTGTGTAACTGATTGTAAAAGTTGTTTCTAGACTTAAATATAACTAAAAAAACATAAATAAATAGACACACGCCGCAAGGGTTAGGCAGAGCCTCAATTGGCCTCTTTTCACAGTTGGTTGTACCATCGTGGAATATTGACGTGACAAGTGGTGAGCTCATCGCCGACATTGCTTCCCACGACTGACTATCTATCTGTCCTATTATATATTTTATTATATTTGTACTATTATATATTCTGTGCCACTGACTCTGCTAATACTTTCTTCCAGTAATACGAGTAACACATTCCATAATAAGCTAGGAGCCAGGGTAACTCTTTTACCAACGAATCTTATCAACAAGTCCGGGTAATCCCTTATAGTCGGCTTTTACAACATCCACGGGAGGAGATGGAGGGGTATATTCTTAGTCTGGACACACAACATGTTAAAAAATTACTTGTATGCGTACAAATATCCTGCAGACAGTCAATTAAAAGTTTCCACAATTATTACAAAATTATTAGTTAAAGAAATAATACTGTTACAAGAGACGTACAAAGATATTTAAAAAAATAGGTTACTAAAGACAACTTACATTACACATTACTTACCTACACGTTACACGTTACTTAAACATTTTTACAGCGTTTTTTTTTTAGGGGTATCGTAGCTAAACTGTTGATATTTATGAGATTCTATCAATTAAAACATGTGTGTTAAGTCTCCTAGCTCTCGCGAACTCAACATTCGCCATCTGAAGAAGGTTTGATGAGCTGTAATGGGCAAAAAACACCAAAAAATTTGAATTTCGCGCCGCAAGCGTGACCATCCACCTTAATCTAGAAAAATATGATCATTAAGTAAGCGTTTAAGCCAACTGGTTGAAGAGTTAAATAAATCTATATAAACATCTGCTTTGGCCAAAGTATTGAACGAGGCACATGCTCTAATCATGAGCGCGTTTTGCCTGTAGTTTGTTCTTGCTAATGGAACACTAAGGACATTAAGTCTACTGCGAATCTAAAAAGTGTATGCCTGTGATTTCTAAATAAAAGCTAAATATACGATGCCTCATCATAATGCCGTTTTAAGAATTGTTGTCTGTCTGTCTAAAAGTTTGTCTTGAATAGACTCTGAAACGGCTCAACGCATTGCAATGAACATTTTAGGGACTAAAACAGAAATTGTAGCTTAAATTTTCATGTATGTTTAATTTTGATACTCGTATCTTGTTAGGGTTCCCAATGAATGTACCGCGCGTTGAAAGTCGCAGGCACAGCTAGTCGTATAGATATTTGCGTAGGCTTGACTTTATTATAATTGTAATTTTTGCGTAAGTACTAATTCTATTACTAAGATGACCAACGATATTTTTAATGTCGCAGGAAGTCGGTGGATGGAGGTGGACGATACTTTTCATCGTAGCATTCTAGGGAGGCCTGTATCCAGTAGTGGTCAGGTTGATTAAATAGCACCTCTCCGTGTAATCGAGTGTAATAATCCCCCTCGCTCGAACGACCTCCAACGCTCGATTGACCACTCCACTCGATTGATCGATGACATTGTCACGGTTGCAGGTAGACGCCTGATAGAGGCGTTGGCCTGTATCCATCAGGCGACAACCAGATGATGAATAAATAGTGGAATTTCTACCAACCACCGTCCATTTATAATTGGTTAATAAACTGTTTCACCCTGCTTTTCATAACAACATGCCATCGAGCAACGCGCAATCTATTTATGATAGAAAAACGACCAAATGCGATTAGGCTCACAAAACGTACAAAAGGGCACATTTTTAAGTCGTTAATTTGAAAAAAATGGATACGTTATTGATAAGATTCAATGATTTACCTGTAAATCTGTAATGTTTACAACATCAGATCTCCCAAAAAACATATGAAACTTTAAATATATGAATCAATTTCGATCGTCGATGCGTAAAACTGATAATAAAAACAGGGATGTAAATCCTATGTTAATAGGTTGTATATTCTTTGATGTAAATGTAATGGATTTGCATACAATATTATTGTTTTTTTTATAAGAGCATAAAAATGCCGTTTTTATCGTGTTTCGGTGAACAATCATGAAATTACATGGTAGGTTGAATAATATCTCTTTTCCAAAAATGTACAAAGGGTCCCTTCTACACGTTCATAATTCTTCCCACTTTTCTTTTATTTACAGTATCATTTTCACCCCTTATTAACAAGCTCTCTTACTTCATCCCACCTCATAAATATCTATTAGGCTGTATCTTGGCAGTATTTTACAAGGGATTACGTCTCGACGATACAAAGTAATCAAGTTGCCTACAAGCTTGTAATTAACGGGCATTTTTATGAGCGCGACTTGTTAATTATGTCGTGAAACGGCTGAAAGAAATTATATGTTTTATGGAAAGAATTCATAATTAGGTAATGGAGAGAAAATGGAAGCTAAAAAGAAAACGGACTAAAATGGAAATAAAAAAATAAATAATAAATAACTAAATGGAGCTTAGCAAATTGTTGTAAATATAGAGATGAATATTCGAGTCTTTTGGGAACGAAATAACATTACAAATAACATATTTCCTCTCACGTTTCTGCAATCTGTGGAAGTGACTTTGTGAAAAGAGACGGAAGTGTGTAACATAAAGCGCGCATTTTTCCTAGAGGTTTATACCATGAGCCATGTTGCTTATGACTACAACATTATCTGCCCCCCTATTCCCTAACTGAAAGTCACTCGGTGACTAACGTTTGACAAGAAGAATGATCATCAATTAAAAAAAAAATACTATTAAGAATTGTCAATTGTTGGTAATTTTACTCGTCAAACGTTGGTCACTGAGTGACTTTCAAGATAGGGAATAGGGGGGCAGATGTTACACATCATGTTTCACGACTTCTGTAGCGCGGCCGGCGTAGGCTCGCCTGCGACGCAGGAGGTTGTGGGATCGATTCCCGCCTCGAAATAAATATTTGTGCGATCTGCAGTTATTTCTTCAGGGTGTTCTGGGTATTTTCTATGTATAATAAAAAATATCTATCTATGTAATGTATTGTAAGTATATCATTTATCTAGCACCCATTAACACAAGCTCTGCTTAGCTTGGGGCTAGTAAATGTTGTGTGATTCGTCCAGCATTTTTTTTTTTAAATCTTGCTCATTTTTTTACATGTTGTAGTTGAATGACGTTACAAGCAGATGGCCCATCTGATGTTAAGCAGTAACCTCTGCCTATAACAATGCATTACCTCACAGGTCACGTCCATTTAGGACGCGCCCTAAGTGACATTGCACTGCGCTCGCCACCCTCAGACATATATGTCTAAGTTGGCATGGCTGAGAGGATAAGCAAGCGGTAAAATTTTGACGACCTCTGTGACGCGGCGGGCGAACGTTCGCCTGCGACGCAGGAGGTTGCGGGTTCGATTCCCGCCTCGGAACAAATATTTGTGCGATCTGCAGATATTTGTTCAGGGTGTTCTGGGTAGTTTCTATATATAATAAAAAATATCTATCTATGTAATATATTGTATTAAGTATATCAGTTGTCTAGTACCCATAACACAAGCTCTGCTTAGCTTGGGTCTAGACAATGTTGTGTGAACTGTCTAGCATTATTTATTTTATGTATTTATTTAATTATTTCATAATCATCAACTGGTTACTGCTCTGCTGCTGGACTTAGGTCTTCTCCATAGAATGCCACAGCAATCGGTCTTCAGACGACTCCATTCACGACTTTCAGTCACCCTTAAAATGTAATCGGTCCATCGTTAGTTTTTTTTATACTACTTTGTTTGATAGGTTAAGCTGATGGCCCACCTGATGTTAAGCAGTACCATCTGTCTATGAACAGTGCATTATCACATAGGTCACGTCTACTTAGAACGCACCCTATGTGGCATTGCACTGCTACCGCCACCAGGGCATCACCATACGCTCAAGGTCGCGCGATATATACCTACAGCCCGGGCGTCCCTCACTCGGCACAAGTGACAGTCAGTTGTCGGACGCACGCCTGAGCGCTCGCGCAACACGTTTCCCGCGCAAATATTCCGTCGCGTCCGTAATATTGTGCTGTATATGGATGCAATAGTCAAAAAACAAATAAAGAATTATCATTTTTTGCATTGCCGAAGGACGAAGAAATTTAAGTTATTTGATTGATGTATACATTAGTTATTTTCTATAGGTACATATCGAAGTAATGCCTTTTATAGGTGTGATTTCTTGTGCATACAGCATAGATTTCAGAGATCTAGGTTGTAATATAGATATATGTAGGTAATTACTTGAATTTAGGTACCTACCTACTTACCGATCTACTTACGTGCTTAATTAGACTTTACTTCTGAATCGCTCCAAATTAGCAGTAGAAGAGCTTTTTTGTGAAAGAGTTCGTCCGGGGAAGTACCTACTACCACCATACCTATTTCTGCCGCAAAGCAGTAGTGCTCGCATTGCTGTGTTTCGGTTGGAAGTGCATGGTTGCCGGTGAAATTACAGGCACATAGACTTTTCATCTCTATGTCTCAGGGTGGCGGGTGCAGTGGAATGCCACATAGGGCGCATCCTAGGTGGACGTGACCTATGCGATAACGCACTGTTCATAGGCAGAGGTTACCGCTTATCATCAGGTGGGCTACCTGCTTGTTCCCTCATTTTTAGTACTTATAAAAAAAAAAAAAAACATAAATAAGTCTTTATTTCTATATAATAACAATATGGTACTTGTGTGGTAACATGTGGTACTTAAGTAATTCGTAGGTACATAATATGTACCTAATATGTACCTATTTGAAAATTAAAATAGGTACTCGCGAGGTACTTTATGGCTTTTTTTTGTAGGTTAGGTAATTTAGAGCGAGTTCAGTTCATAATAATAATATGTTTTGGTCATCGATGGTTTTGGTAAACCTACTGATGTTTTTAAATTAAATCGTAGCTTGTTAACTTCATAAGCAGAGAAAAACTATACTTACTTACCAACTTAATATCTCATCGTTATAATATCCATATAACTTTGTAACTATTTCATTTACCTACAAGCAATTAATTTTGTAAAAATAAAAAAACCCTCAACGCAATGAAACAGCTGAACCGATTTTGGTCAAATATAACTAAGAACAATCCCGAAAAAAACACCTTTCAAACAAAAAAAAAACTTATTCGATTCATCCGTTCGGGAGCTACGATGCCACAGACAGACACACACACACAGATACATACACACACACAACCACACACACACACACACGCGCGCGCACAGACACCTCAAACTTATAACACCCCGTCGTTTTTCCGTCGGGGGTTAAAAATACCTACCTGCTTTCGATCTTTTTTTTATACTACTTGAATGACGGAACAAGCAGATGGCCCACCTGATGTTAAGCGGTAACCTCTGCCTGTGAACAGTGCATTACCTTACAGGTCACGTCCACCTAGGACGCGCCCTATGTGGCATTGCACTGCGCTCGCCACCCTGAGACATAAAGCTCCGACCCTATGTTACGGCCTCTTCTAGCTGTCTTGCGCGTTTCGAAGTAACTAATACATAATCTGTGCTACAATGCTGACTATCTACCTTATCTACCTACATAACGGAAGGTTAATTTAATTTTTTATTAGAAATGTCGACAACCCTTTTCATGCGCATCACTCCGCGCCAGACAGCGACAGAGTTAAGACTGTTTTATACGAGGTAAGTAACTGGCGCCGAAATCGAGACAAGTCAGCGCTGACCTGCCACTGATCTGCACACACACACACGCGCGCGCACAGACACCTCAAACTTATAACACCCCGTCGTTTTTCCGTCGGGGGTTAAAAATACCTACCTGCTTTCGATCTTTTTTTTATACTACTTGAATGACGGAACAAGCAGATGGCCCACCTGATGTTAAGCGGTAACCTCTGCCTGTGAACAGTGCATTACCTTACAGGTCACGTCCACCTAGGACGCGCCCTATATGGCATTACACTGCGCTCGCCACCCTGAGACATAAAGCTCCGACCCTATGTTACGGCCTCTTCTAGCTGTCTTGCGCGTTTCGAAGTAACTAATACATAATCTGTGCTACAATGCTGACTATCTACCTTATCTACCTACATAACGGAAGGTTAATTTAATTTTTTATTAGAAATGTCGACAACCCTTTTCATGCGCATCACTCCGCGCCAGACAGCGACAGAGTTAAGGCTGTTTTATACGAGGTAAGTAACTGGCGCCGAAATCGAGACAAGTCAGCGCTGACCTGCCACTGCCATCGTGTAAATCGATTTTGAAGACAGCGCAGTACTGTCGGACAGCGCTGTCTTCAATATTCCCGCTTCATATTTTTCGGCGCAAGTCCGCTCCCCCCGCGACCCGCGCCAGCGCCACTGTTCTCGTGTAAACGCCGAAGTCAGTCACTGTCGGGGTGCGTTCAATGGGTACACTCCAAGGGTGTAGTTGTTTTTTTAACCACGCTCTGAGGCTCTGAACGACTTGGATTGACACGGAATGTCAATGCCACTGTAAATTTTTGATGTAAACAAACGCTTTTTCATCCGGTGTTGCCAATTTAGCTCTTTTAGAGCTAAATTCAGCTCTATTTCAACATTGTCAGCTCCACTTTTTTTCAAAGAAGTTAGTAGACAGTATGAGTCGTCGTTTCGTATGAGGTAGTGCCTGCCTCTGGTGTCAGAGTTTGTGAAGCCGCCCGAGGGCCTCTGACATGGCTTATCGACTGCTATTAATCAATAACAGCCGGGACCGACAGCTTAACGTGCCCTCCGAAGCACAGAGCGATGGAAATCCGCACATAACTTAGAAAAGTCATTGGTGCGGAGCCTAGGATCGAACCCGGTATCGTTGGATTCTGAGTTGCACTATTGAACCGTTAGGCTACTGAGTGAATGAACGACATAACCAAAGCCTTATTGTTATTGTATCTGTGTAGTGAATTAGAATGATTTGTTGAATCTTATTACCTGCATTGTTTATTTAGCTCCTCTTTACTCAAACAATTAGCCTTATTTGAACTCTTTTTTCCCATTGGCTTTTCATTTTTTTTTCATGTGGTTTATCATTTTTAGATCTCATGAAGTAGAGTTTATTTTTATTTTCAATAGTTATAGAAAATAAAGCCGCCAAAGTCAGTTTTTTTCCAAAATTTTGTTACCAAGTTTTTTTATTTTGCATTTGACCTAGGAACTTGTTTTGTAAATATGGTACTTGTTATGTATTTAGATCGATATAACTACTAACACCCTATTGTACCTGCACCAAGAATTAAACGTAATATCAAAAAAAAACAGTAAAATGTGCGGCATTATCGCTGAAAGCATATTTAAGTGTGTATTTATATTTTACCAATATATACAAAAAACTTTCGAAACATTTCGAGAATTTTCTGGTACATTTGGTACGGAACCCTGAATGCGTGTGATCCGACGTGCACTTGACAACAAAGATCCTTCCAGCCTTGATAGGTACTGACAAATTTGACAAAAGCTAGCCTTGATATTTCACAGAAAAAATATTGGCGATGTTTGCAACATCATCATCAATCAGCCAACATAAACCGCTACTGGACATCTGAACATATCTGTGGATGTAATTTCATTAATATCGGTACAGCGTGATTGATTAACAAAGTCTCAGAGCATTTAATAGCAAAGTAATTCAGGAGCTGATAACAAGTCCTGTTTCACTTTATAAAAAAATCCTCTCGTGGAATCTGGAACTTTCGCAGTTACTATATTACTTGTTGGGCTTACATCAATTATTTCTCCATCTATGGATGGAACAGGATTTTTGGGGAGGAAGGGTGGGATCGACTTGACTTTGACAGCAATCTAACGTCAAAATCGTAACAACCGAACACCCACCCAAAACGGTGGTTGTTCAGTTAGGGTCACGTGACGCTAACCGAACGCTCTAACCGAGCCTCCGAACGGAACAACCCATACGCTTTGATGACAAGCACATGATTTGACTTTGACAGACGTCAAAATTGTCAGAGGTGGTTGTTCGGTTAGGGTCACGTGACGCTAACCGAACGCTCTAACCGAGCCTGTGAACGGAAGAACCGTACACTCTGGTGACAACCAACACTCAGAGTGTACCCACTGAACGCACCCTCTGTATTGTATGGTGACTACGCTGCATCGCTCCGCGATACGATGACGAAAAAACTGAACGAAGCCGAAAACATAAAGCTCGTACAACTATACAGGGAACATGAGTGCCTGTGGGATAACAAATCTATACATTATAGAAATAAGGATATGCGTGCAACCGCATTGCAGAGTATTGCACAAGAATTGAGTATAGAAGAGATTGGCCCTTCCGAGGTAAAAAATAAAATTAAAAGTTTGAGGGCAACTTACAACTTAGAACTGGAAAAAATAAAAAAGTCCTCAAGATCAGGCGCTGGTGGAAATGTCTATATTCCAAAAGTGAGATGGTTCGAAGAAATGGATGCTTTTATAAGAAATGTATCTATACAAAGAAAAACAACAGTAAGTACCCACATTTTTATTATAAATTTTTTAATAGAGTTTTTAAAATTAGTATTATGAAAAAAATAGTAGTAAACTTTGTTTTTAGTATTAAATTGAAACATAAATTTTAAGAAATTCTGTTAAACTGCCACGGTACACTTCCGTTCGTCATAAAGTAATTTTTCAACAAATCTCTTCTCTCTTTCGCATTTGCGGCATGGTTACCTCTGAGTTGATCAGTTATACTTTCTAAGGGAGTTATTTCCGATCTCCAAGCACCTGGTATTATTTGTCCTTCAGAGTCCTCTCTGTCTACACAAGTAGGTGTTATGTAGTTAGAAGATTTTTTCGCAACCAATTATGAAGGGCACAGGAGGCACAGACGATTGCATCAGTTGTGTTCAAATTGGTGGGAATTGCTTTTTCGAAGACACGGAATCTAGAAACTAGAATTCCAAAAGCATTTTCCACTATACGTCTCGCCCGTGATAGTCTGTAATTGAAGATTTTTTCACTAGTAGACAGTTGCGAACCTGGATACGGTTTTAATATATAAGTCTTTAACGGAAAAGCTGCATCGCCAACAATGATTCCATCCGCTGGCAGTAATCCATCTTCTAAACGGCGATAAATCGAACAATTTTTAAAGACTCCCCCATCAGAAGCCCTGCCATTCGCACCAACATCGATATATGAAAAACAATAGTTATGGTCTGCAATAGCCATCAAAACAATACTATTTGTTTTTTTATAGTTGAAAAAATCACTTCCACTATTTAGGGGAGCTTTGATAGCGACATGTTTTCCATCAATTGCTCCATAACACGAGGGGAAATTCCATCTGATGTTAAATCCTTCTTCCATAATTTTCCATTCATCCTCTCCATCTGGAATCTGCAAAGGAAAAATAATAATAATGATTAAAACAATCATTTAATTTTTTCCTGTATGTATTACATATTTATTATTTGTTTACTGTGTATGTAGGTAGATATTATGTTGAAATGGCTATATATACAACCTGTATTCGATTTAGCTGTTCGTTATTATTACTAATTAAACTTTTTTTCAGGATAATTCTGACACACCGAACAATATTCCTGTTTCTGGTGATGATGATGAAGATGAGACAAGATTCGACGCTGAAAATAATAACACTGCGAATTCACCAGCTTCAGAATCCGGGCTGACCACACCAAGACCGAGGTCAAAACGTAGCAAACTGTCTCAGATGTCGGAAATGATAAAAGATATAAAAAATGTTGCACATAGTATCAATATGCCACCCGAAGAAGAAAGTGATTGTGATATTTACGGAAAGCATGTGGCTTCTCAGTTGAAAAAGCACTCTGAGGAACAATGTATAATTGCACAGGCGGAAATACAAAAAATATTAGCTAAATGTAGACTGGCAGATATAGAAAATAGAAGAAGAAACATGAATGTTTACCAAAATACACACTTTTCTATGGCATCTACTAGTCGTTCACAGCAACACCAGAATCGTTATACTCCTAGCCCAGCTTCTACGACCTACAGCGGCAGCAGTAGTTCCTTAGGATTCTACCCCCCCGATGTACCTCAGATACCGACCTCAAGTAATAGTTCTTTGGGATTTTATCCCAACCAGTCTACACAGATAGCTGTCCCCAGTAGCAGTTCTCTGGGATATTACCTTTCATCACAAACTCAAAGTCCAAGATATGTAGATCCCAGGCAGGTGATCGTCACTAATGCCCCTATAACTCAGCTTAATGATAATGTGGAGTGTGAAAGCGACAGTGCAACTGATGTTATCAAGTATGCTTTTGATACAGCTTAATACCAACTTTTGTCAAGATTTTTATGATTTGGTTTGTGATCATCATTTTTTGATAGCCTACTTAAATACCTACTGTTGTCTAGATTATTATAACTTGTGATTGTTAATTTTTTGATAGCCTACTTAAATACCTACTGTTGTCTAGATTATTATAACTTGTGATTGTTAATTTTTTGATAGCCTACTTAAATACCTACTCTTGTCTAGATTATTATAACTTGTGATTGTTAATTTTTTGATAGCCTACTTAAATACCTACTGTTGTCTAGATTATTATAACTTGTGATTGTTAATTTTTTGATAGCCTACTTAAATACCTACTGTTGTCTAGATTATTATAACTTGTGATTGTTAATTTTTTGATAGCCTACTTAAATACCTACTGTTGTCTAGATTATTATAACTTGTGATTGTTAATTTTTTGATAGCCTACTTTAAGTATTTTCTAAATAAATAACTTTCTTACCTTAATCTCTGTTTTTAATGATTCATATATTGCCCAACACACTTCTGGTATTAAATTAGAAATAGATGGTATCGATACACGATAAAAGTGACTGAGACTCCGAAACGACATTCCAGAAGCCAAATATGTCAGCGTAATTTCCAGTTTTACTTTGGCTGGCAAGGCGTCTCTCATAAATGTGTCTTGACGCTGAATGGAGCTTGATAATAACATAAGCAACTCATCAAAGTTTTTTGGCATCATTCTCAAGGCCAGTTTGTATTCCCGAGGATCTTCAAGTCTCAACTGGGTTAACAACAGAGCAGAACCTCCAGTTTTATCTCTGTCATCTATCCATTTCCTTACCCAAATTCGTTTCTGTTTAGATAAATCTTCTTCTAACATGTCAATTAGTTCTTGCATCATCACAAAGGTTATTTTTCTTAAACAATTATTCACTTTCGTTTTTTGTAGTTTTCGATTATTCATTTTACGAACGTGTGTGCACCAAACAAAATATCCTCGACGACTGGCCTCGTGTAAACGGTGGGCGACATTTTTTGGCGCCAGCGCTGTCTCGGCACTGGCGTCAGTTACTTACCTCGTATAAAACAGCCATTACGCGTTAGAAGAGAGAGCAAATGTTTAGGTGAATATCGCGATAGGTATTGAGCGCTAATGCATGCTGAATTGCACTTTGTTGCGTCCCAGCAAGAGTCGCTATTTATATAAATTTTTTCGCTAAGTGCGTCTTCTGTACTTGTACTAATATTTATTCTGTGCCGCCACCCTGAGACAAAGATAAAAAGTCCCATGTGCCAGTAATTTCACCGGCACACATACCCTTCAAACCGGAACACAGCAATGTTAGTACTACTGCTTTGCGTCAGAAATAGGTATGGTGGTAGTACTTCCCCGAACGAACTCTTTCACAAAAAAGCTCTACTACTACTAAATTCGTTCACAGAGACAAATAATAGAATCAGGCAAACGAATATTTCAGAGAAAAAAATAACATTTTGTAAGCCAGAATTGTGTCAGTAATACAAAAGAAATACAAAATTCTTTATTTGGAACAAAAACATGGGTACAATGTATTGAGACCGATAACAAACGCAGAAATGTTTTTTAAATAAAACTATGTCGCAAATATAAATGCCCTCCGTAATAGATGGATGTCATGATGTAACAGATTGTAGGTGTACCTACTTAGAATTAACTCAATCAAATGAAATCTGGCAAGGCCTATGTTCGGTCCGCTTATATGTATGTACCTAAACAAAACCAAGTGCTCCCAGTGTTCCTATGGTGAATAAATGATATGACTATGACTATGACATGAACAAGTTGTTGATGACCCCCATGGCGGGTGTGCGAGTAGCCGGCTGAGACACGAGACGTGCGGGCTCGATTTGATTTGTTCCGCGTCTGGGTGTTATAGTATACCGTGGTACTTTTAGTTCCTGATACCCATACAAAACAGCCTACTCTACTGTGGCATCCTTGCTATGTGACTGTTGGCCCAACAGAGGGTGAAAGTTCATTAATGATGAGCTGAAGATTAAAAATAAAATTAATAATAAAAACGTACTAAACAGATTTGAATCACAATAAACTGATTAAACCGAGAAAAAAATATAAAGGTCGTAGAAAGACGAATGCATTGTTGAATAAAAAAATACTACTACAAAATCCTATTCAATAAAATCTACGAAACGGACGCGAATCGTAGCAGACATCACCGACCTCTCGTATAAATCCATAGAAAAATACGAGCTACAGTCGAAAATATTACACAAGAGAATTTTTATACGCACATCCGTACAGACGAAAAGGAAAACCGTTTATTATTATGAAAAAAATACCTTCTATATACTCAATGGTTTTCAATACACGTTTGATTTCAATCTCGAATCCTTGAATCATATCCTGATTTTAAATAGAGCATAGAGTTTTAGGTGTCTGCTCGCAGCATCGCTGCGTTTTACCGGGATAAAAGTAGTAATCCAGGTATCACCAAAATTGATTCAGCCGTTTCGGCATGATTGAGTTACAAACATCCAACCTTTTACATTTATGAATTTGTGGGATTTTTAAAAGGCTTCATTTTGTTTTAGTTGGCGAGTCGGGGGAGAAGCCAGCCGAGTTGCGAAAGGTGTGGGTTTAATTCCCACCACAGTAATTTTTTTTGATTTGTTTTTTACTCGTATACTCGTAGTTTCTGATATCCACTACAAAGGGATTCTAGTGTGGGATCAGGACTATATATGAGGTTGTTGGGTGTTATGTTATGTTAAGGTACCTATTAATGTGACAGCCATGTTTTGTTTTCGTAGTTTTTGTAATAAAAATTGTTGTAATAACTATTTAAAGGTTGAAAAATTGCACACATGTTGTGAAGTTCAGCCCCCCCACCCAACAGGCGTCTACAAAAAGCTTCTACAATCTTTTAATGTGACGAATTATATGTTACTTTTAGTAGTATGATTTGGTAGATGTTAATGTCTTGGCCTGACAGTTAATTGAATGTGTCCCGTGATCGTCTTAATAATCTGTAGAGAATTAAAGAAGCATCCTGCCTGCGTTTATTTACCTAATTACAGAAAGGAAATGTTGTTCGTAATTCAGAAATCACTTACCCCGTTTCTGCAATTCGCTCTGGAGGGGCCTCGTGTGTCGTCTTCAGGATCCTGTAATGTTTATGTAAAAATGATGACTTTGTCTCACATCCTAGGTTCCTAAACTAACGTCGTGATTCAGTCAAACATAGGTAATGTGTCGGTATATTAATGGTCGTCATCGAATGTCAGATAAGTCCTTATGCAATTAGTGCCACCACCTTATAACTGTGTAGGTTCGTTTGATTGATTGCATTGTTCTAAGCTTTCGTTCATAAGCCCGTTCGTGCATAGTGTAGTGCAGGTATATGTCTGTTTCTAGAGTCGCCTTGGAATCTGAGAATTGTGGGCCGCTCAAGGGTATCATTCGCCCCCTATGGACTCCCACGTTGTGGGAAATACGAAGAGATCCCTTACTCCAGCGGTGTGCAACGTTGCTTGTTTGTACTACGTGACAGCGCGGGTTGCATGGATGCTTGCCATCCGCCCTAACGATGCGCGGGGGGTGAATCCTATCATATGCTGACCACCCAGACTCCTCAGCGGTGTAGCCCTAATCATATGAGGCTAAGTTTCAAAATATAGATACCGTATTTACTTGTACGTCGACTTTAGTGTTCTGTTCTCCAACGTGTCACAAGTACCAACTAGAGGTACCGTAGGCGGCTTTAGATTAGGTTTTGATTAAGTGGTTGTGATCGCATTTAGATCCAGCGATGGTCAGTTATAACGACCTCGTAAGTGTTGTAATCCGATTCCAAGCCGGCGCAAACGATTTCTCTGTGCTGGTGACTCGTTTCACTATGATGATAGTGTAATGTATGTGTCTGTAGAAACGCGTGCATTATTCAATTCAGAAAGATTTCCCGCCATTTAAGTTGGCTTTTCCGGTAGCTCACTCTCGAGAGCTTCAGTTGAAAATAGTACATACTATAGAATAATTCGCTTTGGGTTGTTGTTGTTTAGCTTCTTGCGTCCAAAAATACCACACCCCAACATCACTTCGCGAGAATACGTATATACTGATATGTCATGTAATTTCCCACCTTGTCACTACACGTGAATACGGGGACGAGAGTGTGTTTGTTTGTGTGTGTGTTTGCGCTAAGCAGTTTACTCTCATGCGACACAGTCATGTTTGATAAAAGCTGTATTATAGTTCCCTCACATGAGACTAATTTAAAAGGCCATATTTATAATATGGACTGTAAGTCGTTCTGTCAATAAATATATAATAGTCATATCCTAGGTAAACAGTTTATGATCAACAAAATTACACAATAAAGATTAAATATAAAACGTGCAACAGTGTAAAATGTTTATCCAACGTAGGCCACGGCTTCATGGTGCAGACTCTAGCAGTGCTGGTTCTTCCTAAAGACATTTATTAAAGGTGTAAATACTTTTACATATTCATGTTGAAGTCTAGATTTATCTGGTTCATGATTCTGCCATCCCTAGACTTAATTAGCATAAAAACATAGGTTTAGGACTCCGTCATCTCTATAAATAGGTACTTAGATTTGCAAATACACCTAGGTACTTAGTTTGTGAGCCAGCCATCTCTATAGGTACACTTAATTAGCGTAAACATCTAGGTACTTAGGTTTGTGACTCAGCCATCTCTATACATAGGTACTTAGCTTTTTCAGGGTCTCTGCAGGAGTCAGCAGCCAGCTTTTGTCTCACTCACTAAACGATTGTACTTAACACAATGACTGAAATGAACTTTAACGGTGTTCAAAAGATCACTACGCCAATCTCGCGATATCCACAAAAGTTAATTACCAGAGGATCAAATCGTTACTTTCGCGTATGCCGGTCAATGTTCAACTGGCAGTCCTTGAATTGTATCCTTGAATATTAAAATGTGACCTCATTCACGCACAAGATACTCCCCGCTATGACTTCATAACAAAAAATGGTTGAGGCAAATCATAGAAAAAAAAATATTAGTAACAAAAAATATTTTAAAACCATTAGTGGATTCAGTCCGCGTTAGTTTCTTTACCATCCCTTTTGAAATGTCAGAGTCAAGTGCAATTTATTGCCTATATATCGTGGAATTCAATGTTAAACTGTAGGTCGCAAAAAACAAAATTCAGCGTCCTGTCCGTAATGCTCATCCCACAAGCCGTATCCACTTGAAACCAAATATAATGTGCCTATGCTCCGTTTACCCGACTTCGTAGCGCGTCTGCTTACCCGACCTCTACGAAACAAGAATGATGGGTAATGCGTTTAGCATTATATTGTGTCTCAATTGTATCGATTCAGTAACGGGGTAGGGTATTGATCCGTTACAATGTTATTTCTAAAATTATTATAATAATGAATTTGGTATTATAAATGAATGACAAAAAATATACAGCTTCACCACCGCAGTCTTAAATCTTTAATACCACTTTAATAATACTTCTGGAACTGCTGGATTATCTTCACTTCTACAGTTTCTAAACCAAAGAAGATTTAACGTAATCTTGTTCTCTCAAACAGACACTGCAAGAAGCTTAACCCACAGTATGTTTTAACAGATACTGTAGGTACTTATACTTACTCGCCAAATTCCATCTCACCTAGATAAATACTTTACAATCTTTGTATGCGATCAATTGTAAATCGATATTTGTAAATCAATCTCTAGCGAACGAAGAACTATAGAATAATCGAATTAATAAGAAATCAAAATTATGCCATGGTGTATCCTGCCTATGAATTGACCCCTCCATCTCCTCCCGTGGATATCGTAAAAGCCGACTAAGCGATTACCCGGACTTGTTGATATTATGATTCGTTGGTATAAGATTTGTCCTGGCTGCTAGCTTATTATGGAATATGTTATTACTGAAAGAAAGCGTTAGCTGAGTCAGTCATGGAAAGCAATGGTGGCGATGAGCTCACCACTTGTCACGTCTATATTTCACTATAATAATAATAAATAAATAAACAAGCGAAATCAAATTAAAAAAACAATAAAAATCTCAAATCAGTCACTGTTTATCGCTAGCGCCACACTGAAGTTTTAACTGCGAGCGACATCGGTCCGAATCATTTAAATCTACTTCGTTAAAATAAACTAATTGATAATGCTGGACAAATTAGCACAACATTATCTAGCCCCAAGCTAAGCAGAGCTTGTGTTATGGGTACTAGACAACTGATATACTTAATACAATAAATAAATAAAATAAAAATAAATAAATAATGCTGGATAGTTCACACAACATTAACTAGCTCCAAGCTAAGCAGAACTTGTGTTATGGGTACTAGATAACTGATATATTTAATACAATACATTACATATATAGATATTTTTTATTATAGCATAGAAAATAACCAGAACACTCTGAACAAATATCTGCAGATCATACAAACATTTGTTCCAAGGCGAGAATCGAACCCGCAACCTCCTGCGTCGCAGGCGAACCTTCGCCCGTCGCGTCACAGAGTTCTTCATAGATGTTTCTTTCAAAACTCCTAATTATGGGTTACCTATCGCCATGAAACGTTACGCAAATGTGGTCAAATCTTAAAACTAAAGTATAAACCATTCGCACCCAACGGAGTTAGCTGAAATTATGCATACCTCTCAAATTCTGATGATAATACAATATTATGGTGACAGCAACCTAAATCTGATGATGTAGACTGATGCTGGACAACGGAATTCCTCGATGATTAAAATAGCGTGGCAGTGTTTGGGCTAATTTTGATCAGCTCATGGTTCCTCTACCTATTTTCACTAACGATAGTTTTGAAAAATTAAGTTTGTTACTAAATCTTATTATTATTGAGGATAAAGAGTTCGGTAAACGAATGATAGCTGTGGTAGTTTATTCACTGGTCTCTCTGATGCTGTGGCTGCTACATATTACTCCAAGTAGTGCAAGCGAGGCGATCATCCGAAATGAGACCCAGATAGAATGTGCAATCTACCGAATGAGATTATCCTTGGTCTTCTTTATTTCTGAAATGATGGTCGGATATTCTCACTGTTCGGTCTTTTATACAAAGATATTCTCGGAAAGCGCATTTATTTTTGATAAGATGATTATTTTTATATATTAGTACCACATTCTATCTCAACGAGAATATTTATATAATGAAAAACATAGCTATATGTTTTTTTGTATAATATCGTTATCAAAACAAGCTATTATGAAATTAGTGATCAGGACCGTGATCTGATCAAAACACTGCTGCTTAATCATCGAGGAGTTCCTTTGTACATCTTCCGTCTCCATCATCAGATAAGCTCGCTGTCACTATAATATTCTATTATCAAAAGAACTCGATTTGTACACATAATATGCCACACAGCTCAATTGGTGGCAAGATCTGACTCAAAAGCACTAACAGATTAAAAAATATTAAAACATTTAAAAATGTAAGAGACAGAGTTAAATATTACTAAACATATCACACATTTGGTTTTTTCTTTGAATCAGCTTCCACTTGTTCTCGAGGCACCACACAGGCGCTCGCAAACTAGTAGGAAGGACCATCAAAAAAAAACAGACCTTGTTTGTTGCCTTGTTCTTCTAGCTCTGGTTGCGTTGGAACAGGAGTAAATGTAAATTTATTTTTAAAGACAATTCGAAATGATCCTTGTGACTTCAACGAATAAAATACTTTTTGACTTTGACTTGCTTTTTTTTTGGTTCATTTAAATATACCTTCCTTTTTTAAGCCCCGACGCAAAAACGACAGGGCAACGACGATGTTATACCTAAGTTCGACGTGTCTGTGTGTGTGTCTGTGGCATCGTAGCTCCCGAACGGATGAACCGATTTGTTTTTTGTATGTTATGTTGAAGGTGTATTTGTCGGGAGTGTTCTTAGCTTTGTTTGATCAAAATCGATTCAGCCGTTTTCCGTTGGGTATTTTTTTTTAATTTTTACAAAATTAATTACTTGTAACTCTTCTTACAAGAGTAACTCTTGTTGTTGTTGTTGTCTTGTTTTAATATCTTACCTTAGTAGTGTATGAAATTGCAGATTAAAAGCTTCTTCCTTCTTTTTATTTCAACTATCACATTAGCCGCCGGACCACTTGTACTATCCCAAAACTTGGGCCAACGTATTATACCTACATAAATATAGCACGCGGGTCAAATGGGTCAGTGCAAATAAAGATTCAAAAGGCAAGTCCTGAATAACAAATAATGGGCCAGACTTCAAAAGAGGCTTTGTTGGTCTTGTTGACTTAGTCTCTGTTAAAATAAGCTGAATACTGGGGACGGGTTATAAAGAAAAAAAATGCCTCTGCGTAAAATAATATTATAATGTAGGATTTATTTTTTAACAGCCATCATCTTCATCAGCTTGGTAAAAGTCCATTGATGTAAATAGTGTCTCCCCTTTATGATCCTACGACGACTGGTCTCTTCAGCCACCTCCATCCACACACTGCGTCATCCGGTTCACATGTTATTTTTTACAGAGAAATTAAAAAAAAACTGGTCTATGAATATACTTACGAGTTTAATAATAATCAATGCAAGAACCCCAGGGCAACTTTTTATAAGCTTTTTTTTAACTGGCTTCGTTCGTGTCTTCTGATTCAAAATCGCATTACTTTCCGATATAAGATGACGCATTGGAAATCTTGGTGGCAGGGATCAAAATTTTCCTCAGCAATAACAAAACACATGATAGTGATATTTGGTGACCTGTTTTTTTCATATCACTGTCTTATTCTTTGTAGTTGCATTACACGATTGGTTTATTTTAATAACAAAGAAAAAATTATCTAAGTAACCTTTAAACACAGAGATAATTTTACTGGTAAACAGGAAGATTCGTCCAAATACAAGTACACACTTCAATATTGTATTGGATATTTTTAATTAATCATCGTTTTTAATCTAGAGACAAAAAAACAGTTTTTAGCCTATACGCCTTTATTCGAAATCCTATACGAAATAATAGTTTACCTTATGGTCCAATTTTCAAGCACATGCTGACATCCGATTGAGCTGTGGGCCTAGTGTGGGCATACAAGTAGCCGTAGTGCAACTTTTTGCTACAAGTTTACGCGCTCTTCCAAGACCGCGTTTTACGCGCAGTTTGTATGAAGAAATGTACAGAGCCCCTAGCGGCAAGTTAATTAATCATTTTGTGTGAGTGTTTTGCGAGTGTAAGTGACATTTTTGGCAGTTCACGTCATGTATTGTTGTAAAGTATACTTGTTGTATGCCTTAATTTTGCCGTAAACGCGTTTTAACTGGTATGCCCATACCAAGGCCTTTGTAGGCCTAGTCCTCCCCTCTCCTCTCGACATAATTAAGGTATACAACAAGTATACTTTACAACAATACGTGACGTGAACTTCCAAAAATGTCACTTACTCTCGCAAAACACTCACACAAAATGATTCATTAACTCGTCGCTAGGGGCTCTGTACATTTCTTCATACAAACTACGCGTAAAACGCAGTTTTGGTAGAGCGCGTAAAATTGTAGCAAAAAGTCGCACTACGGCTACAGTTAAAACGCGTTTACGCGACCACTGGTAGAGCGCGTAAAATTGTAGCAAAAAGTCGCATTACGGCTACAGTTAAAACGCGTTTACGCAACCACTGGTAGAGCGCGTAAAATTGTAGCAAAAAGTCGCACTACGGCTACAGTTAAAACGCATTTACGCGACCACTGGTAGAGCGCGTAAACTTGTAGCAAAAAGCCACACTACGGCTACTGACTGACATTTGGTCTCGGAACAATACTTCCATGGATTTGGCATACGTGTGTCAAGTTCCGATGAAAATACAATATTATTGTGACAGCTATCTAATCTGTTGATGGGAAACGAGGTCGTGACTACTCGATGAATAATACTATATATCCTGGAAGTGTTTGTGCTCATATTGACCACGTCAAGGTTCCTATTAAACCGTTAAAAAAAATGGCGTGACGCTCAAGTTCACAAACACAACGATGTCATAAAACATGTTGAATCTCCTCCACTAAAATAATAATTATCAGCCTCTACATCTAAATAAACACGTGATCAATATCATCCCGACATCATTTTATGTACAATATTGTAGTTTTGCATTTAACAAAAATATATTCTAACATTACGAGACTCGGTTTATTCTAACAAGACCGTTGAACCATCACATTTATTTATGCTAACAGTGTAGTTTGTTTTCACTGGCTGAACTTCACACCATTTGAACAGGAGTTGAATTTAATGTTATAGCCACACTTGCAGATGCAGATTGTTTTCTGTGTAAACAAGGAATAATTTTGTGCTTAGCTTAAGTGCTTAAATCAGTGTTTCGTGATGTACTTATATGTCGGAAATAGTCTAGGCGATTAGACACTTTCGAAATATTTAATGGTGCGAACATATTGCATAGTTTTTACTTTGATTCTGAATCTATAAATACAAACATACATACATACATATAATAACTTTTGAAACTATCATGGTTATGCACATACTCTTCACTAGAAACGGGATATTTACCATGATTTTTGCTTTTTTACCATGATATCGGGAACAATCGAAACTCAAAAATCATGGCAAATATCCCGTTTCTAGTGAAAAGTACATACATATAAATACGCTTGTTCACTGAAAAAATAAGCAGAGCCACATGTTCTTTTCACTGTGGCTTACAAAATCGTATGTTCGTGACCAGTGGTGGGCTCATCGTCGTCATTACCTACCCTCGACCAAAACTTAACAAAATGTTTTTCCTCGGTAAACTGTAGCTATACTGCTATATGGCTACTTACATCTTATCAAGTTTTACTCACAAAAAAACCAAAACGAAATACGATTCCAATCCTTTCCAGAACCCATTTTATCTATCATTTCAATTGTTGGGTTTATTTTACAATCTCGTTAAGATAAAGTAGGGGAAAATAGTGAAAACGCGTCTCGGGAATTTTCGGGTCTCCGATAACAAAACAAATTTCGAAATGTGCTAGGATTTCAAGTATAAAAATAAATTGGTTTGTTTTATCAAGTTTTATGACGAAAATAGCTACCGTACCTAGTTTTGGCGAATGAAAAACTTCTAATATTGAGGAAAACCTCGGGCCCCGTGTTACAAATTAACAAAACGACATTATTCCCACATTTTAGTAAATGGTATAAATATTACAGATTAGCTATCAAAAACTTAAATTATGATCATACATGAAGGCGACTCGTGATCCTTGTGGTCTTGTTTTTTTTTCTTTTAGTTGGTTAATAAAATTGTTACAGTTTAATTTTGATTCGAATAACCCAACTGATAAGCTTAATTCTCACACATTTTGATTCAATATTCTGAATAAAACCTGTAACCGTATCTTATTTTTTTACATTTCAAACAAATAATAAAAGCTGAAATCGAGACCGCAATGCACATTTACGGAATAAATTGACAGGTCTGTATGTATATCATAAGTAGGCATGTATATCAGTCAACCGGCTTTTTGGTTGAATTCCCGTCTTTTGTATGTTCGGGTTGAGTCAACTCGCTACCCAAACTACAACTCAAATGAAACTTCAAGATAAAATAAAGTGTGACGTGAAACTTCAATTGAGTAGGTGCCTTGTTTGAATATTTCCGTTTTCAATTTAAATGACTAATTAAATGATTAACATACTTACATACCCACATGCCTTTTTCCCCAAAAGAGTAGTCATAGCCTCAAATGGGCCTCTTTTCACTGTGGGTTGCACCATCGTTCGAAATAGACGTGACAACTGGTGAGCTCATCGCCGCCATTGCTTTCCACGACAGACCCTGCTAACGCTTTCTTCCAGTAATGACACATTCCATAAATAAGCTAGCAGCCAGGACAAATCTTATACTCGACTCGTACCATCGAAACTTACAAACAAGTCCAGGTAAATAAAATTATATTTTTGATTTATATTATTAGAAGCATATTTTTCCGACAAGTTCCGGTTTTTCTGGCTAGTTATATTATAGTTGTATTCTCGGTGTATTCTCCGGCTTTTTATATCTGTCGCCAACCCTACGGAAATTCTATTAACTTTCATTTGCAGAACTCTGCAATGAAACGATAATATGAACCTGTTCGTGGAAATTTTGAATATTAGTGCATTGAATCACACGGCACGCGATAACTTCATTACCACAAAGATATTTAATTTTTATCAGTGTGATGGATATTGGGCGAAAATTGAATTCGATATTTAGTTGCTGCAGATAGAAAATCATTTTGGTATTAAAAAACTTTAAACATTTATGTCTTCAATACTTATTTCAGATTAAAAATAGATGACAGATTTAAGCCACAGAAGCCACAATCAAAAGAAGAACGAGAAACTTAGGTAAATATTCTGATCCGCCTACATTCAATTCATTGAAGGCAATTAGGTTGAGTTACCAAAGAGCTATTCAAGAATTTTTGCTTTGATCATTTTTCTTACTTTTAATCTTGAAAGTGGGAAGATGAATGGAAAAGCCTCAACTCGGTAGTCTTGGCGTATCATTTCAATAGGAACTCTGGATTATAGAAATAAGCAGCTAATAATTATAATAGGTTATATATTGAAATACCCAGACTTGTTAGTATGATTCGTTGGTATAAGATATATGTACTGGAGGAAAGCGTTAGCAGATTGAAAGCGCAAGCAATGGCGGCGATGATCTCATGTCATATCTATATTACCACGATGGTGCAACGCACGGTGAAAAGAGGTCTATTGGGGCTGTGCCAACCGTTTCGTGTAAAAAAGCGTGTTTCTAGGTATGTATGTAATTTACAATTGAAACTAGATCAGTCTGACAACTCAGACATAACTTTATAACCTTGGTTATAAAGTTGAATTTGAGTTATAAATTGAAGTTATAAAATTGAAATTGAGGTTACAATTGCACATTTCCTCTGAGGGGTTAAAGCAGCGTCTTATGTCCCATGAACCCTAAGCGCAACAAGGGGTTCGGGAGTAGAGTCCTGAGTGAAGCTAGGGGTTCAAGCTGCCCAAGACGAAGGCAGGCTTTATTCCAGAGGAGTATACTTTACTTTTCACACCTTCTGCAAGACAATACAAATTCACTGAAAATCACAGCACCAAACACTGTAATTTTTTTCACATTCTTTGTAAACACACTTTGTTTTTGAGTTCTGCTTAGTGGTGGCTATTTTTATTTTCGATCAAACCTCTTTACAATGCCATATGGGTAGTTTTTTTACTTAGATTTTTCCACGAGTTTTCACACGAATTTGACGTTCCAAATTAAAATCACTTTATTCCCTAGGGAGTTCATACAACTTTATACCCCTTAAGAAATAATGCTTTACGTTACTTTGAGGTTGCATGATATGTAATTGGGCATTGTCGAGCAGGTGGTGTGAAAAGAATGTAATACTCCTGAAGTGGTTGATGAACAGTTTTATGATTCTATGCAACGGAGCAAGTTGACCAGCGTTTGTTTACCAAGACGTAGTTTACGAGTCCCTCGGGTATAAGAACAATTAGGTATAGGTATATTTGGTTAAGAAGTTTAATACAATACAATTTTTGATAGAATATATTAGATAACTAACAACATTTTATCTAGGAGTAATCTTCTCAGCATAAGTGTGTAACATATTAACTTAAAAGTACGTAATAAGATGACTTAGAACGTTGGTCCTTATGATAGGACCACAGATACTGTCAAGCCTCTCAGCCATGCAAAACAAGTTGTCAACTGCAGATACCAATTGCGTGGTAGTGGATTTCACTTACACAGCTCGCTGAATATTAGTACTTAGGGACTCTCGGTTTGGTTCAAGCCCACTCATATCGTGTAAGCCCGCCTATTATGCGAGTGTACTTGAACTTTTATGGGTTGGTCAAGCGAGCTCAGTATGGATTACAAGTGTCACTTTACTTTTTTGCTCGTTGTGCTTTGTTGTGTGTGTAAATCTCTTATAATATGAATAGGTATGTGTTTTATGTCAATGTACCAAATTAACCCTCTACATTTAATAACTAACGACGGAACAGTTTGATGCCTGATAACCCTATCTACTAAACGGTAGTGTCTTTAGCTTATAATATCTGGTGCGACCGAGCTGCGCTTAATATTTCAAAATAAAAAAAAAACATGCAAAAATTAGTCAGCCATCCAAAAACTGACCTCGCAGATCATTGCTTAACCTAAATTAGTAAAAACGCGTTTTCCTCGGCAAAACTCTATATGGGAGTTTTTGGGGGCGAAAATCGATCTAAGGTAGGGCTCACCCAAGAGACAAGAGGGTTAAGAGTTTTCCGTCCCCAAAAACTCCCATACATCAAACTATATCGAAATCGTTAGAGCCGTTTTCGAGAACGTGATACAAATATTGCTCGTTTAATAGTATAGGATATTTACTGTGGCAGTGTCATATTAATAACCAGGAGTTGAATAGTCTATAGCGGTATTAATATTCTATGACCTTTTCTTTAGAAACTTTTTTTTTTTAAAAGAAGTCACCTATAGATAGGCTGTACAATTTAAGATTCCTTTGTTAGGATTCCGTACCCAAAGAGTGCTAAACGAAACCCTATTACTAAGCCTCTGCCCTTCTTCCGTCTGTCTGTCCGCCTGGATTCTCTTATAAAACTATATCTCGGTAGACGTAAAAGGTAGCTAGTTGTCATTTTCATAGATAATTTCCTGTTTGGGCATGAACACTGTGCAGCAAATAAACCAACAAAATGGGAGGTCCCCTTGGTCTCTGTGTAAAGAGTACTCCAACCAAGGAATGACAGTGATAGCGCATTTGAATTTTTCCTATCGCGACATCAAGTTCTGACTTGAGTAAACTTTGCAACCAAATGAGCTACTCATGTCTGGTTTATTATTAAGCAAAAGGACTATCTCCAGAATTATAATATTAAACAGTAAGGTGTCAATAACCTATCATCTCTTATCCATGGTCATCTTGTATAAAACATTAAAATTAAAATGTAAACTTGTAATTGCAGTGCAACAACATAGTTGAGTACCGGCCGCCGTGCGTGGGGGGAGCCTTCTAGAGGTAAGAGCCTAGTAGACTGCAGATTAAACGGAAATAAGTATCTTCATATATTGCCACTTGGCCACTTATGAATTGAATAATTAAAATACAGGCTTTTGAGTAACTTGAAAGGATCATTGAAAAACAAGATTATGATGAAATTTGAATACTTTTCTGATTTACATGTTTTTCATTGGGTTCAACTACAAAACTACCTGGGTATAATTTATTTTCAAAAAATATCAACAATTATTAGAACTTAATACTATATTCCTAATTTTGATTAAGTTTTCAGCCACTTCTGTTAATATAATCCGTTTAGTCTGCCAGTACGACAAAGCTAAACTCACAAGCGTGCAAGTACCCTATCAGCTCCCTTCACGCACGCCTCGAGCGGTAAGTTATTGCACGGCTATTAATAGATTAGAAAATAGCAAATAACATGCATTACACGTATAGGGATGTTTATTTTGTAGATGAAAATGAGTACAGGTCAAAAGCAGTTTTATATGTTTGAGAAAGTTATTTAAATTGGGATCAGCTTAAAACGTTATTTAGACTATACTAGATCTTCTAATCTAAAAAGCTATCTTTGCTGAATGACATTACACATGAACCATTGAACATGGATATAGGTTTGTGCCATTGAATGAGAAGATTCAATATAATCTATAGCGCAAAGCCCCTTCTATTTCGATGTATCTACAACAATAGATACCATTGACAATCTAACCGTGGAATTAGAATATCACCAGTGAAATTGTTACAATAACTTTGTCAATAACCTACATTTTATTGTAAATCAAATGGTCTGTTTACAATCTCACGAGATTTATATAAACTGTCAGTTATTACAACTATTCTGTAATATAAATAAAGTCCTAGAAAGCTTGTTCATTCAATTATCTTACTGCTTTTGATCTGCATTTTCAGCTCAGCCCAAATATGCTAAAAATACGTTGCTTAAACTGTGTCGTGCGCAGGATGTATGCTGCCTTCTGGACCGTTGCTTCCAATACCCGCGGCGCAGCGCCCGTGACTGCGGCTGTCAGTTTGCATTGCTGCACGCTGTGCCAGACGATAACCAGGGTAGCTAGCGGAGTCCCGCCCGCGCTAACCCGCGGGCGTGCTCCCATTGCCAATGCCGGTGCTCCGGTTGCGACCACCAAGTAAGCCGTAGCACGCTTACTAGTGTGTTACAACAGCTATATTGTACGCACGCTATATACACAGGCACTGGAAGCAAAGAATCCCAAGCAAAATATCCTCTCAAGAACACCGTTATGAGGTGTACCGCTGGAGGAGCTTGAGCTCTTTTGTATGCAAACGACGTTTCCTCTTAAGCTAAGGCCAAACCAACGCGTTCAGCCCGCGTCCTCAGTGCTGCACGGTTGCGATCAAAGGCAAGACAATGGATCGCCACCATGCACGCCACCGCGGACGGGGGCTGAACGCGTTGGTCTGACCTTGGCCTTATTTTGATATTATCTCATCAAACTCGGAGTACACTACCGTCGTCTGTCTTTCCTGAAAACGATAATCTGGGTCTCTTCAAGGCTAGAGTGAATAGGTGCCTTCTAGACCTTTGTGCTCTATCTTCGGCCACATCGTCACTTACCAACAGGTTAGATCGTGTTCCAGCAAGGGTCTACCAATGTAAAAAAAAACTCCATTAAATGTTTTACATATGATCAATACACTGTTATCTAGACCCTTAGTTTGTTAGTTTTTTTATAAAATTATATAGGTTCTAAATCATTAAAACAACAAATTACAAGAAAATTACAAAAAATGGATCTAGATATTAGTAAACTGGTCATAAGCACTAAATTTCATTGAGTTTGATGAGATAATATCCAAAATAGGAGCAAACTTCGTTTGCGTACAAAAAGGCTACTGCCCTTGCGGTACCTACACTCCTCGTAGGAATGTCTTGCGTTGAATTCACTGACAGTTCAGAGGGTTTAGAGGTCGGGCGTTTGCACCTGTTTTACTACATTGTGTGAAGCGATTGTGTACTCTTTCCTCGTTTTTATATGAACATTTTAAACTCACTTGATGAACTTCGTTTTTACCATTGAAATCACCCATTTGTTGGTCTACCCTGTATATTTCTGACACAATACGCCTGCACTATTGCACAAAACTAAAATTCATACGGTTAATTCAACTGCATATGAATCAAATATTATCCCAACACTAGTAATGCCTGAAACAATACATGTATACTTGAAACCTGCCTCCTCGGTATGTAATTACCGGCCGGTGGATAATACCTACTGCGCTCGAACAAAAAAGCATTACAGAAAAATCATACATCAAAACCGGTTGAAACATCTACATTTAAGGTAGAAATTGGCATCAAATAATTTCGAGTAATGAACAGTTTTTCATAAAATAATTTCAAGTACCTAATGAACAGTTTTGTCAATAAATAATTTCGAGTAATGAACAGTTTTTATATTACTCCGCAAAAGCCAGTTGTTTAAGAACTGATTTGATCAGTTTTTGTCAAAATTGTTTGATCAGAGGCCTAACAGATAAGCCACTGGTAGGTATATCTACCAAAAGTACGGAGAATATCTGCACACGTGCAAAGAAAACCAAAACAATCAAACACATACACATTTTTTTTATGCCACCAATGTAGCAAACAAGCATAGGGCTACCTGTTGCTAAGCGGTTACCGTAGCCTATAGACGCCTGCAATACCAGAGGCATCACACGCGTTTTGCCGACCCTTTAAAAAAGTCCAAACACTCCGTTTGAAGGACAACGATTCTATTGTTTGGTTATTATACCTTTGGTAGATACAGGCTTTTATATTTTCAAATCAACTCTGGAAATTGCTTGAAGTTTTACGATAAAATGATTAAAACAAATAACAAATTTACAAGCACATTGTAAAATAACACTCATAAAACTGAATATCCAAGCTCAGTCGCACTGCTTCACGCTATAAAATCAAAGCAAAAGCTTTCACTGCAATTCTATTTGAACCCTCAATTTTCACAATACGTGTTTCATTGAAAAGGATTCATCACGCACCGTGGACGTTGTTTAATTGAATATTGATTCCACTCGAGATGGTTTGTTTCCACATGTGTCACCTTTATTGCTGTTCGTCGCCAGATAATTGAGAGTTATTTGCATTTAAGAATGTGTGAATTAAGTACTTAAAATAACTAGCTAAGTGCGAATGGAACTCGCACAATGTGGGTTTTCATATTATGGAACATGTATGATCCAAATTACTTAGCTAAGTATAACCATTACAATTTTATTTTTAACCCTCGACGTAAAACTAAGGGTTGTTATAAGTTTGACGTGTCTGTGTGCGTGTGTGTGTATGTGTGGGTGTGTGTGTGTGTGCGTGTGTGTCTGTCTGTCCCATCGTAGCTCCCAAACCGATGAAAGTTTTTGTTTATTTGAAAGTTGTATTTGTTGGGATTGTTCTTAGCTTTGTTTGATCAAAATCGGTTCAGCTTTGGGGTTTTTTATAATTTTTACAAAATTAATTACTTGTAGTAATATTGTTTATCGGTAGAGGTATTTTATATAATTAAGCCACAAAAAAAGAAACATCATCGCTAGCCTTCTTCTTCTTCGTGTCGTTGGTTCCCATAGATAATTCAATAGTTTTAAACCAAAATTTAGCCATATTGACAGCATTTTCAGTGGCTTCACACAGGTCATTTAGGGTGCTGGTGTTAGTTCACAGTGGACAGGACAGCAAGAGAGGCATCGTCTGTGGAGTGAACCCACAGTAACATTGTGCCTCGTCGGAATACCCCTATTTAACTAAGTTATACCTGCAGTGGTCCACTTGACTCCGGAGTCGGTTCAGAGATTTCTAGGTGGACCATTGCAGTTCATGTCCCGAAGGGAGCTTCTATGCAGGTACAACGTGGTCAGCAAAGGGAGGGTGTCTTTTCATCCACAGTTTTGTGCGCGCCTCGCTAAGGCTGTCCACTGTGAGTGCTGGGAGCTATTCTAGTGATGAAATAATTCTTGAAAATTTAGTTCGTTATAAAATAAACAAGGGATTATATTTAAATGTATTTAAGTTGAATACAAGCCATACCTAGGTACCACTAGGCCAATGCGTGGCCGGCTTAAGAAAATACCCCCACAGTCTCCTCTAAAAACAAAACAACTAATGTATAATGTAAATACAAACATATGGCTAAAATTAATCTTTAAATAATAACATACAAATTAGGTAAAAAAGCAATTACAGAGAACTCTGATATACAAATATTAAAAAAAGCATGAATGATTTAAACTTACGACGTAGAAAATTACTTTCATTCTGCATAGCTGAATAATGCAAAAGAAAAGCTCTTATTTCTTGACTGCAATATAAAATTTAAACAAGAACAATGAAGTGGTTCTCCTGTAGAACAATGGCCTTGATAAAACTCTTGAGCAACGAGAGTAAATTTTCACACAAGAGAACAAAAAGTAAATGTGCTACATATTACCTGCAGCCTTTGTAATCATTGATTTGATAAGACATCGTAATTTTCTTTATGAGATGACCAGCATAGCAGAGTTTGTACAGAAGGACAAAGACTTAATAAATAAATAAATAATATATTTTTTCAAAAAAAACCGACTTCATCAGTTCCTCTTCACCAAATGGCACTTTCTAAATGGACCATGTCTGACTTGTTGCTGAAAATACCAAAATCGTTATATGTGTGCCTATAATATTTGAAGAGTTACCTCAAATACTCATGGATCCCATCATCAGAATCAGATTTTTATGAAAATGATCCAACCTGGAAGCATACTGAGTAAACTTTATGAAAAAAAAAACGAAATCGGTTCATAAATGACGGAGATATGAGGTAACAAACATAAAAAAACATAAAAAAACACACGACTTGAGAAACTCCTCCTTTTTTTGAAGTCGGTTTAAAACACAATGAGCTGTCTCCATCCACTCACGTCCATTCACACTCTAGTCCCTCAAATGTGTTCAATAATCAAGCAGCAATGGACGGATAAAACTTGACAGAATTGTTTATTTTTATGCGTTTTTTTCCTCTTTTGGCTCGGACGCTTTTTGAGCGCTGACCCTAAAGTCCATTTACTTTGAGGTCAGCGGTTTAATAGTAAAATTTTGCATTTTTTAAACCAACTTTGAATTGCGCGTCATTACTCGTACTTGTCATGGCGACTGCTTGTGACGTCACGATTTCTTAGTAAAAAAAGAGCCATACTAACTATTTTTAGGGTTCCGTAACCAAAAATTACTGAACCCTTATAGATTCGTCATGTCTGTCTGTCTGTCTGTCTGTCTGTCTGTCTGTCTGTCTGTCCGTGTATGTCACAGCCACTTTTTTCCGAAACTATAAAAGCTAGGCTGTTGTAACTTGGTGAGTAGATGTATTCTGTGAACCGCATTAAGAATTTCACACAAAAATAGAAAAAAAAAACACTAAATTTTTGGGGTTCCCCATACCTAGAACTGAAACTCTTTTTTTATTTCATCGAACCCATAGGTGTGTGGTATCTATGGATAGGTCTTCAAAAATGATATTGAGGTTTCTAATATTTTTTTTTTCTAAACTGATTAGTTTGCGCGAGAGACACTTCCAAAGTGGTAAAAAGTGTGTCCCCATAACTTCTAAAATAATAGAATGATAAAACTAAAAAAAAATATGATGTACATTACCATGTAAACTTCCAACGAAAATTGGTTTGAACGAGATCTAGTAAGTAGTTTTTTTTTAATACGTCATAAATCGTAATCCATCCAAGAACTTTTATATTATTTTACTTGCGGAACCCTTCATGGGCGAGTCCGACTCGCACTTGGCCGCTTTTTTATTTATATGTACCTAACCTAACCTAACCTAACCTACCTTTGGTTCATGTTGGAACTTTCTTGAGCTTCAGATCACGGATTATGTCACGGCAGTGAAGTCGGACTATTTTGTATTTTACTTGATCATCATCATCTCTCCCATGACACGCCACTGAGCCCGGTTTTCGCCTCTCCTCATCCAGTTTCTGCCAGCCACCCCACGCAAGTCGTCGCCCCACCTAGCCTGTCCTACACTAAGTTTGCCTAGACGCGGTCTCCACTCAAGAACTCGGTTACTCCACCGGTTATCGGTTCTTCTGCAGACATGACCGGCCCACTGCCACTTCAGCTTGCTAAACCTCTAGAACTTTGGTTCTCTGCCGGATAACCTCGTTTCGGATCTTATCCCTCAGAGAGACTCCAAGCATAGCCCTCTCCATAGCTCGCTGAGCGACTTTAAGTTTATGGACCCGTCCTATAGCGAGTGTCCACGTTTCAGCTCCGTAAGTCATAACTGGTAGGACGCACTGGTTAAAGCCTTTTGTCTTTAGGCATTGTGGGATGGGCGACAAGAAAACTTGACGAAGTTTTCCAAATGCTGCCCAGCCAAGCTGAATTCTCCTACTTAATTCTTTCTCGGAGTTATGTTTACCTAGTTGTATGATCTGCCCGAGGTAAACATACTCCTGCACATATTTTACTTGATTACAAATAATAATGTGACAAAAAGAGAAGTTCAGACAGAATTTTACCATCAGATAGATAATTTTTCACGGAAGGTTTATATATATAAACCTTCCGTGAAAAATTAAAACTATATACAATTATTACTAGCAACCAGGCCCGGCTTCACACGGTTAATAACTTCACATTTTTTTTCTTAATTTCACCAGTGCGATGTTTAATATGACATTTAGCAGAAGATTTTGGAATACTTTTTATATAGGTATTTTATTTTTTTTATCAATAATTTCACTGGCTTTTGTTGCTATTTCTTGTTATCATACTTATTGTACCTACGTTTCTACACAACTTTGTTTTCATAACCTACATTTCAAGACGAAAAACAAACCGGCCACAATTCATATTAAAAATGCCCGTGTAATCCACGGCTCAAGTCGGAGTTTGTTTGGGTAACTGTCATTTTATGTCCATTTTAATGCTTTTGTAGGACAAAGGTAGTAATAAAGCTCAGGCACTTTCGTCCGTGTAAATACCGCATCGAGTGCTGTCATTGTGGATTCAACCGGCTTGGACCCGTCTGTTCCGTTTGTCCGGCTTTTTGGTAGTTTGACCCAAGCCTTGAGTCTTACTACAGCAGTATGTTATTTTTCTTTTTTTTCTTTCTGAGCACATTTGATTCTTTGACTCACGCATTAACGAGCAGCGAAGCTAACACAAGCAGCTACCATTATCTCTGACATAGGAAATTCAGGGTCACCAAGATACAGGCCTCGCCTAGTTTGGGACTCACTGTATAATGTTTCAAATTTGCATGATAATTTTACTTTTTATTATTATTAATATTTTTGTTATATTCTTTGTTTGATACTAAGATTAACCTGTGTTTGTTTCGTAATAAAAATATCTTATCTTATCTTATTTATAAAACTCCTTGGAAAAGTTACAGTGTTTTGTCTTTTGCATTGACAAGCAATTTCAAATTTATTAAAAGAGAATCTACCTACGTTACCTACACTTAAAATTTTATTTAGTGATTTAACTTGTCTGACAATAACTGATCATCATCATCATCGTCATCAGATTTTCTTTAAGAAAAAGAAGAGAAAAGGGATATTTTACTGTCAAATTTATTAAAAATTATAATCAATGATGGCTCTAATAATAAATGAAACAGTCTGATGTTTTGACTTACTATCCGGCTTTTGAGATTTCTTCCGTTGAAAAACAACCTTGTTCCGGATACGAGGTTAGCCAGGGCGTTTTGTTTTAATAAAGAATATACCTTGCCCCACTTCGCCCACACGCGACGTTTATGCCGAATACAACTTTAAAACAACCCCGCATTTGACAGCTATGATTGATGTGACATGGGAATGGGTTAAAATGTCAAGAACCTTTAGATCTTGGGCTTAGAGAATTTATAACTGGCGTAAAGATCTGGGGCCCATTTCTCAAAAGATACAAGTTCAAGTTCAAGTTAGTTATTGGTAACATAAAAACTGGTAACAAGTTTCAAGTTACGAGTGTGTAGCCATGGTAACGCGTTACCATGGAAAAACGAGCGAGCCTTACAGTAGGCGCATATGATGTGTAACAGATATATGTGGGTTAGTAGTAGAGATTTTGTGAAAGAGTTCGCCCGGGGACGTACTACCACCATTCCTATTTCTACCGCAAAGCAGTAGTGTTCGCATTACTGTGTTCCGGTTTGATGGGTATGGGTGCCGGTGAAATTACAGGCACATGAGACTTTCCATCTTTATGTCTCAGGGTGACGGGTGCAGTGAAATGCCACTTAGGGTGCGTCCTAGGTGGACGTGACCTATGAGGTACGCACTGTTCATAGGCAGAGGGTACCGCTTAACATCAGGTGGGCCATCTGCTTGTTCCATCATCGAAAGTTATATTTAAAAAAAAACTGATATCTCACCTCCTTGGTAATAAGCAACATGGCTGATAATACCAACCTCTCGGAAAAATGCGCGCTTTCTGTTACACACTATTGTCTTTTCACGAAATCACTCCCATATATTGCAGGAAAGCGAGAGGAAAGATATTACACATCAATAATAACATACAACATACTAGTAATTTGTAGCTTGTAAATTTTGAAACTGTTATTACAAACACACAGGCTACAGGGCTACACGGCTGTCGACCACAGCCACGTCTTGTTTTGTTTAATTATTGTATCTTCACGTATCAAGTGCTGCGATCGACCTTTTTTAATCTCCGACGCAAAAACGATGGGGTTTTATAAGTTTGACGTGTCTGTGTGTGTCTGTCTGTGGCATCGAAGCTCCCGAACGGATGAACCGATTTTTTATTTTGTTTGAACCTGAATTTGTTGGGAGTGTTCTTAGCTATGTTTGATCAAAATCGGTTCAGCCATTTCATTGCGTTGAATGTTTTTCAATTTTTACAAAATTAATTACTTGTTTAGAATTTTAAATAGAATAGGTACGATGTATAAAGTCAAACAACGTATATCGTACATATTTCAAATAAATTAGAGCGTAGTAAGACTGTATTCAGGGAAAGTTTTGAGATGACCCGAATAACTCTTGAATGTTAACCAAAAGTACAGAATAAATAACTACTTACTCGATAGATAGATCATACTTTGTACCAATGTATAGACACCGAGGATTTCAAACCACTTTATAGTATGGATTGCTCATGAATAATTAAACGTTAGGCTATTCAAATTATAGGTCGTCGTCGTCGTCGTTTCGTATGAGGTAGTGCTGGCCTCTGGTGTCAGAGTTTGTCAAGCCGCCCGAGGGCCTCTGACATAAATAATTATAGGTAGACCTGTTACAGTCCCTTTACATGACAACAGCCTGTTCTTTGTAATGACAGTTTTTATGGAGGAACCTGTTTAGGGGTAAATATGATATATACCTAAGAATAGAACCATCCGTCTCCTTCCGTGGATGTCGTAAAAGCCAACTAAGGGATTACACCCAGAGGAGGAACCGCAGTGTCCACCTGAGTACTCAACATGACACTGTGATCACCAATCCACCTGACAAGCGTGGTGATAATGGAAGATCCCTCCATTATATATAACGGAGAAGGCCTCGTCCAGTATTGGATGTCTCAAGGCTGTTGCTGATGATGATGAGACGGGATGCTCTTGTGAACGCTAGCATTTAAACAAATTTGATATTCATTAGGGCCATGCAAAGAACGTAATGTTGGCGTGTAGTACAAAGATAAGGCACATGGCACACGATTATAAAAATGATGCTTAGTTAAGAAAAATATGTGACAAAAATTTGAATTGGCCGAAAGTACAAAAAAAGCTTCCGGTGAATTTTTGAATGGTATTTACGTCATTTGATACAGAGATGAGACTTGTGGCATCAAATAGTAATATATTGGCAGTTACAGAAAAATCTAGTCTGCCAGTTCCTGTGTGGCCGGAAGTGCTCGGCAGACGGTTTCAAAGGTAACGATCCGGACCCCAAATTTACGTGATCTGATACAAAGATGAAGTGAGTCGAAAATGTTAGATATTAATCCTACATTATTTTAACTTATCATAGACTATCCATAACTTTTTGAGATATCCTGGTCTGCATTCACAGATTTTGCAAAACATGTACAGTCAGCAAGAAAATGGTAATTTTACACAAAAACTTTTTGAATGCTAATCGATCCTGTTTCTTGTAAGGATCAAAATCTCAATTGGACCGACTGAGGTTTGAGTACTAGAAATGTCAGAAATCGCGAAAAAGTTTTTCCATACACTTTGGTAAGAGTGTACAACTTCTACATTGGCCAAACTTTTTGTTCTCGGTAGATCCGCTATAATCCGCAGAAAACCCTTCCCCCGTGTTTAAATAAAATCATAGTAGTGAAGAAATCCATTAGAAAAATATGGTATGTGCACGTCAGTGGAATCAACAAGTATCCTAGCATTTTGTAGTATTGAAACTCTCCAATAAGCTAGGCAAGTCCCCCCTTTTACGTTATTTGATACCGAGACGATACCTGTAGTATTAGTAGTTACATTAAAATATTGTCTGCCAGTTCCTGTATCTACGGCCGAAAGTGCTCCGCAGACAGTTTCAAAGGTAACTATCCGGACCCCGAACTTACGTCATTTGATACAAAGATGAAGTGAGTTGCAAAAAAATACTACGTTTTTATTAGAACACGACAGTTTTTTTACTTGAATGTGTCAAATGATTTTATATTTGTAAAGAAAATGGGAAATGAGGTTTCCTTTTTGATTTATGGGAGCACGGGCTGCGGCATCGGGAATATTGAAGGTATTTATTGAACGAGCGAAGCAAGTTCTCTGCTTCTATAATTTCTGTGGTCCATCGAAAATGGGGACATTCCTATTGTGCGTCGTCTGGTTTGCGGTCGCACCTCGAGAACCTTTCCGTCCCAACGGTTATCTCTACGAGCTATATAGCCTGCAACTTCAACTTGCTAATTCTAAATCTGGGTATCCATTCGAGGTAGGCTCGCTCCAAGCGGCTGTTCTGACCCGAGACAGATCTAGTGAAGACCGTGCCGCAAGTCGAGGCTTGCCGCGACTTGAACCAAACGAGGCGGCCACGCAGCGAGACAAAATATGTTTTTATTTATATACGGGGGTAGGGTTTCGGCCAGAATACTTTCGACAGACTGGTGCATAATTAAATGTAGGATTAATATCAAACATTTGCGACTCACTTCATCATTATCATTGACGACCTCTGTGGCGCGGCGTGCGAAGGTTGGCCTGCAACGCAGGAGGTTGCGGGTTCGATTCCCGCCTCGGAACAAATATTTGTGCGATCGCAGATATTTGTTCAGGGTGTTCTGGGTATTTTTCTATATATAATAAAAAAATATCTACCAATATAATATATTGTATTAAGTATATCAGTTATCTAGTACCCACAACACAAGCTCTGGTTAGCTTGGGGCTAGATAATGTTGTGTGAACTGTCCAGCATTATTTATTTATTTATTTATTTATTGTATCAAATGACGTTAGTTTGGGCCCGGATAGTTACCTTTGAAACTGTCTGCCGGGCACTTTCGGCCATAAATACAGGAACTGGCAAAAAATATTTTTCTGTAACTACTAATATAATGCAATATGATGCTACAAGTATCATCTCGGTATCAAATAACGTAAAAGGGAGGGGGGGGGGGGGGGACTTGCCTAGCTTTTTGGAGAGTTTCAATACTACAAAATGCTAGGTTATACTTTATACTTGTTGATTCCACTGACGCGCACATACCATATTTTTCTAATAGATTTCTTCACAACTATGATTTTATTTAAACACGGGGGAAGGGGTTTCGGCGGATTATAGCGGACCTAACGAGAACAAAAAGTTTGGACTCTCTTACCAAAATGTATGGAAAAACTTTTTCGCGATTTCTGACATTTCTAGTACTCAAACCTCAGTTGGTCCAATAGAGACTTTGATCCTTACAAGAAACAGGATCGATTAGCATTCAAAAAGTTTTGTGTAAAATTACCATTTTCTTGCTGACTGTACATGTTTTGCAAAATCTGTGAATGCAAACCAGGATATCTCAAAAAGTTATGGATATTCTTCTAGGAAAGTTTTCCTGTAACTATAACGGTTAAGGTACCTGCCCTCACAGTCCCGTCTCAAAAATCCACCAAACGGGGGGAGGGGTTTCAGCCAGAATATGTTTGGCAGACTGGTGCATAACTAAATGTAGGATTAATATCTAACATTTGCGACTAACCTCATCTTTGTATCAGATCACGTAAATTTGGGGTCCTGATCGTTACCTTTGAAACGAGCACTTCCGGCCACACAGGAACTGGCAGACAAGATTTTTCTGTAACTACCAATATATTGCTATATGATGCCACAAGTCTCATCTCTGTATCAAATGATGTAAATACCATTCAAAAAATTCACCGGAAGTTTTAGCTTTTTTTGTACTTTCGGCCAATTCTAATTTTTGTCACATATTTTTCTAAACTAAGCATCACTTTTATAATCATGTGCCATGTATCTTATCTTTGTATCAGATGACGAAGATGTTCATACGGTAGCCGCTCGTACTAGTGTGAACGGGAGCTATCGACTTCATCCGCATGTAACATTTAAATAAATAAATATTTTCAAGTAAAATATAATTTCGTCATCTTACCAAATGTTGGAACCTCCAGAAATGATAGTCTACGGTTTTACGTAACGTTGGTCAAACAAATGTTCATAAAATGTGGAAAAGTGAGTTCAGTCTCCTTGTGCAGCAATTAAATAAGCCTGGAAAATACTCACGCGTATTTATAATAGACAAAAAAATAATTATAATTTAGTCTCATTGTAATAGTCAATTAATTATAAAATCTAATCAACTATACGAGTAACATTCTCGATAATGGAATAAAATATCAAACCCAACGTTGAATGTAAATTATGAATGTAATATGTACGTACATAGATGGATGTGTTATTATCACAGAGGCAACATGTGGTAGTATTCCAACATACTAATATTATAAATGCGAAAGTTTGTATGTCTGTTGCGGCTATTTTCATGAAATTTGATAGATTATGGTCTGTTTGGCCACTTACTTCTATACTATTTTAAAGAAATTTTATTCCCCAACGGTCGTTTGTTCTGGCCTGCCTTTTGCCACTTCAAACTGCTAATTTTAAGAGCGTAGTACTGTAAGTAAATTCATGAAATATTACCTAATATTTTATATGTCATATTACCTGAGTACACCTGTACTTTGGTACTTGTTCCATCCATTATCCATTTATATTATAATTAGATTTAGTCAATTAATTAAGCATTTAGTTGTAAAAACAATACCCGCTAAGCCAACTAAAAGCAAGCTACTAAAGATAAGTTAATGTCTGCTAAGCAAACATACTTCAAAACATTGTCTCGTCACTCGCGTGACAGCATGACGGTATGATCAACATCTTGGATGAAGAACTAAAATCAACATGCAACCCTTGACAGCCAAGTCACAATCCCCATAACAATCCAAACTCAAGCTCTTCACAGCTTTTAAATTCTCTACACTCAAAAATAAAGTACAATTTTGCGAATCAAATTCAAAAAGTTGTCACAGCACGCGATTTGCGACTTTGGGACGTAAACCTTAGGGTTGGACTTCATTTATGTATGAACAATGCCCATAAATACTAGACGCATACTATTATTTTGTATAGAATGTCCTCCGTGCGAGCGATCGCATCTAGACGTCCTATCCTGAAATCGTTGCTAATGTATGGGATAATAGCTGGGTCGTGTTGATGAATGCTTTGATGCTTTTAATTTTTAATACAACCCTATAGGGGTAATAATTTTCATGACCAGGTTATATACATATCATATCTTCGCGGTCCTTGAATATTCTCTACATTTAACGTAGTTAGAGAAAGCAGTCAGAAGGGCCCTTCCCGGTTTATGCTAAAAGCTTTTTGGTTTGTCCAATGCCGTGTTAGAAAGAGGCACTGTGAAAAAATTCAGAACGTTCCGCTACTGACTGCAATTTTCATAAAACTTGATACAAGCCATACTGTTTCTAAGTTTATAAAAAAAAAGATGTTTAGAATCTCCATTACATGTAGAAACTTCAGATTGCGATGTTTTCTTTACTTTTACAACTAATTATGAACATACTTATCATTAGCCTTTTGATTCTAAATTTATATATATTTTGATGTTTTTTGTGCTGTTAGTCTTCCTAAAATAAATTAAATAAATAAATACTCGTACAAATTATTAAATAATTAATATATACAGTACATATAATACAGTATAAATAGTACATTATGAACGGCCAAAGTTCAGGTAAAATATGTGCTGATAAAGCTGACTTTGGGAGTATTTTTACTGCAATTGTTTGTCACAATTGACTATCACAGAAATCTAGATTAATTTGTTACAACGCCATATTATGTACGTACTACGTACGAGCGTTTGTGAGGAAAGTATGTTCCGTGACACAAACACATAATGTGCTGCATTGTAGGATACCACGATAATACGGTACGGTACGGTTTGAAGACCTCTGTGGCGAGGCGGGCGAACGTTCACCTGCGACGCTGGAGGTTGCGGGTTCGATTCCCGCCTCAGAACAAATATTTGTGCGATATGCAGATATTTGTTCAGGGTGTTCTGGGTATTTTCTATGCATAATAAAAATATCGACGACCTCTGTGGCGCGGCGGGCGTAGGTTGGTCTGTGACGCAGGAGGTTGCGGGTTCGATTCCCGCCTCGGAACAAATATTTGTGCGTTCGCAGATATTTGTTCAGGGTGTTCTGGGTATTTTCTATGTATAATAAAAAATATCTATCTATGTAATATATTGTATTTAAGTATATCAGTTTTCTAGTACCCATAACACAAGCTCTGCTTAGCTTTGGGGCTAGATAATGTTGTGTGAACTGTCCAGTATTATTTATTTATTTATTTATCTATCTATGTTATATATTGTATTAAGTATATCAGTTATCTAATACCCATAACACAAGCTCTGCTTAGCTTGGGGCTAGATAATGTTGTGTAAACTGTCCAGCATTATTTATTTATTTATGCATAGTACGTATAGGATTGATGAAAAAAAAAATTTTGAGGATCAGTTCTAAGTATGGGGAACCCTAAAAATAATTGTATTTTTTTAATTTTTGTGTAAAAATCTTAATGCGGTTCACAGAATACATCTACCTACCAAGTTTGAACAGTATAGCTCTTACAGTTTCGGAAAAAAAAGGCTGTGACATACACGGACAGACAGACAGACAAACATGGCGAATCTATAAGGGTTCCGTAGTTTTTTTACGGAACCCTAAAAATGGATTGATAGACATCTTGTCTTAAAAATACACAAAATACCTACTGTGCACACAAAAACAATTACTGTTTTAGTTTCTGTTCTGATGGCGATTCTGCCCAATTTGATTAGTCATATAAATATGTTTTTTTTTTTTTTTTTATACTACTTGGATGACGGAACAAGCAAGAGGCCCACCTGATGTTAAGCGGTACCCTCTGCCTATGAACAGTACATTACTTCATACGTCACGTCCACCTAGGACGCGCCCTATGTGGCATTGCACTGCGCCCGCCACCCTGAGACATAAAGAAGAAAAGTCTCATGTGCCTGAAATTTCACCGGCACCTTTACCCTTCAAACCGGTACACAGCAATGCGAGCACTACTGCTTTGCAGCAGAAATAGGTATGGTGGTAGTACTTCCCCGGACGAACTCTTTCACAAAAAAGCTCTACTACTACTAAAACAATTAACATTTCATTGTTTTATTAACCACTTTACAAGTAATTACCCGCATGTACCTACCTGTACTTGTACCTGCACGTTCGTGAGTATCACACGAGCACCTGTTGTTTCCTACACGGAATGTTTTAGTGTTTCCTTTTCACCGATCAAAAAGGCTATAAAATATTATAAACTCTGTATTCTGATGAACTTTGCACAGTACAGCCAAATTAATAGCCCATAAGGTCATTAAATGTGAAGCTAGTTGCAGGCGCTAGTATACCTACCGGGAATTAACTTTCTATATGACCGCGGCCTTAAACAATTAGCTCATTCAGTACCCAGCCATATAATGTTTTGTCCCTTACTAAATAGCATATTCAATGCGAGATAAGCTTTTGGGTGATTTTATGTTACATCACATGAAACTTTACTTTTAATAGTAATGTTTGGCTTGCACTGAACTCAAAAACATGCCCTAGTTGACTACCAGCAAGTTGGCCACTGAGTTGTTTTAACATATAATTAATTCTTATGACTTAAAAATTAATAATAAGAATTAAACACCAGCAGTTGGACGTAAACGGTAAAATAATTAAAATTAAAATTGATATTACTAAAGCGATGACTCCTCCTAATTTATTTGGGATAGATCGTAAAATTGCATATGCAAATAAGAAGTATCTTTCTGGTTGAATACGAACTGCGGTTTTCCAAGCACTGTATTGGTATTTTTCAGATATTTTAGCACATTTGGTTTCTCCCCTCATCTTGCCAGGGTGTTCACGGAATGTTTTAAGCAGTTGGATCTCTTCAAAGAAGAAGAAAGCCTGTTAGTTCCAAGGTTGATTGACGTTCTTTTGTTTCAGCACATGCGTTGGTCACACACACACACCCAGAGCCTGGAGTGCGAGGAGCGATTGTTGGCGCGATGCAGTAATAGACCACGCGTCAACTCAGCAATCTTCATGTCAGCAGAGCCGTCTGGTGGCTTCGCTGGGTTCGACGCTGGCGAGTTTCTGAGGAGGCACGGCTCTCAGTCGAGGCTCTGTCGGAAAGCTAGGTAAGTATGAATCCGTCTCTTGAATATACATTGAACATACAGATCTTAATAATAATTTAAGTCTCAGTAATAATACATTACTAACCTATTTATACAATGTATTATTACTGGAAAAAAGCGTTAGTAGAGTCAGTCGTGGGAAGCAATGGCGGTTGAGCTCACCACTTGTCACGTCTATATCCCACAATGGTGCATCCACGGTGAAAAGAGGCCCATTTGAGGCTCTGCCTACCCTTTTGGGGAAAAGGCGTGTGCATATGTATGTATGTATGTACAGGTCTTTTTTAAAACAATTCGTGTGAGAAGCTTACTTACATCAGGAATTTTGTACCTAGTCCACTTCGATCACTGTAGGCTCTGATTCTGGCGCGGATGATTGGTTTAAAATACAATCTTGTTGCAGATCGGCTGATAACATACCCCTCACCACAATGAGTGATTCATCAGAACGACTATGCAGAGCCAAACCTAGAGAAGAAACGATCTGCGAGGAAGCCAGTAAATCAGACGACAGTGCCAGTAGTAGTGTAGACACGGTCAAACACTTCGGACTGCCAATTCTCTCAGTCTCTGGCCCTTCGCCCCCCGACGAGGACTATGATCAGATAGACGAGTATCTGTAGCATTTTCATACAGGTTTTCAGCTCAAATATGTTCTGGAAACTAGGCCGCCTTGGCCAGCACAAAGTCTACGTTGGATTGACGACTAGATTATTCTGGACCTCTTTGTGATAAAGTGTTCTAAAACTCTTCAGCGACTACTCGTCTGCGATTTCTAGTGTGTCTTGATAAGGGACCATAGTCTTAGTGTGGTGTGTGTGATCCTACTAACTTTAACTTATCTACCCCGAGTGTTATCTCGGTGAAGTTCACTTTTAGTGTGTAAGAATGCACAATAATTATAATTTACAGTGCCACTTCTAACTTTATCGACCGAGTGTTAAAAGCAATTTCGATGTACTTACCTAAGTTTTACTGAATGTATGGTAATCTAGTGTCTTAGAATTTTTCTTATCTAGCTATTAGTACATTATGGGATACAAGGTTGGAGTGTATAGTAAAGGTTTTTAAAGGTTGGATTTTGCATTGATTATTATACCAATTATCGTAGCATATATATAGATCTATGAATTGATATGAAGGTTGAACTTTGGTCCAAGAATGTATAACTGCACATGGTGTTTTAGATTATAAGGTTTTTGATTCAGAAACTAGTAAATGACTAAGTTTGTACTAAACTCGCGTGTGTAAATATTTTATAATCTTTATCATCGTAGAACTTTAAGTAATTTAGTCTACTTTATTACGCCAATTTGACCTATATATAATATTTTCAACAGCCGCACGCTGCATTTGAATTCTGTGTTCCGAAAAATGTATGTCAATTATTATGAACTATAAAACTATTAATTGTTTTTCTATATGTTTATAAGTTCATGGGCGTTCATAATCCAGATCAATTAGTCAAGTTTTAGGTGTTTCGGTGGTTATTTTATAAAACCGGTTAATGTCCTTATTGAGTTTCATAAAATTCTTCATAACTTGGCTTTGAAACTTGTTTCCTGTCCTGTAAGCTTAAAAATAATCTTAGGTTTTTTGTAATCTAACCAGAATATTACTTGCTGTAGTAACTTTTTAATGGCACTAAATTCATCATTCAAAATCTAATTTGTTTAACCTTATCGCTCATAAAATTTGTGTAACGTTTGTATGAATCAGATATGGTGATTGGGGACCAGAAGGACAAACCATGTCAATAAGGCCTTTTCCTAACCAAATCACGGGGTATTTCTAAAACTCCATATATCAATGAACTCTGTATTTGATCTAAGACTTATTCCCTCCACTATTTTATAGATGTCCTCCATTTATTAACTGCTAATGACGAAGAGATGATATTCTACTGTTCAAATAACTACCTGCAAGTAGACTATTTAAGAACAAATTATTTACAAACAAATAAATAATAAATTTTGGGTAAGGTAGTTATAAAATTCACAAGTAGAAACTTAAATAAAAAAGCAGCACTTCAAAGTAGTTCTTAATACGAAAAATAAAAAATCTGCCTAGTAGTAAATTAAATACCTATAAGTTACTTATTTTTAACCAACATTGATTAAAAATAAGTAGGTAAATATTATTCTTAATCCATATTAAAAGTAATTTTTTGCACATCTATCAAAAGCTAAATATTTAAATCGGTCCTAAATTGTACTATTAATTCTTTAGTATCGTGCCAACAGCTACTAAACTAAATGTTGTAAAAATACCTAGCATCCTTCTAAATTACAAATAATAATAAAACAATAATTTTGTAGAAAGCATAATTCTATAATAATTAGATACTATAATATGTGTAAGTTCTCCGTGTATTTGCAATTTTTGTTATGCTTAATTTTTTAGATATTTTCTGTACGGGCTTGGAATACGATGAACGATTTCCGATGGTACATAAATTGTTATTGTTAAAAAACTTCATGAATTAAAGACAAAACTTACTTAGTTTTTTTTTAAATTGGTAGGGATCAAATTCATATTAAAATAAAAATAAAACACCAAAATTGGACTATTCTGTATAAAAATGCTCCTGCTTTTTTTGTTGGTTAAAAATGTAAAAATATCGTTCAGACTAAATTGTCGTGCAGTGGAGGACCAACCTGTACTTGCCTTTTAAGCACTGAAATGGAGCTTCCAGACTAGCTGACGTTGCTGGCTGTGCCCAAATCATGCAAAATATATCAGGCTGTCAGCACGTTAATTCCCCACTACATAAGGCTAGTAAAGTGAGGTTTTAGTAGTAGTAGAGCTTTTTTGTGAAAGAGTTCATCCTGGGATGTACTACCTCCTTACCTATTTCTGCCGCAAAGCAGTAGTGCTTGCATTGCTGTATTCCAGTTTGAAGGGTATGGATGCCAGTGAAATTACAGGTACATGAGACTTTTTATCTTTATCTCTCAGGGTGGCGGGCGTAGTGCAATGTCACATAGGGTGCGTCCTAGGTGGACGTGACCAATGAGGTAATGCGTGTAAATTGTTGAAGGCAGAGGTTACCGCTTAACATCAGGTGGGTCATCTGCCTGTTCCTTTATACAGTATCAACTATCCACTAGAACAAAATATTTAAAAAAACACCACTCCAGTCGTATAGACCACATTTAATTAGGCTATTACAAATAGTCCCTACCAACATACTGGTGCACCCAATACTACTGAGTAGTGCTTTATTCTGCTACCTCGTTTTCCAAGTCCATGTTAAGTTAATAAATTATTAGATTTTTGTCTCTCTAGTTTGTACGTACCTTCAATATTTCAACGAATTTGAATAAATAATCACCCTGTAGAGTAGCTTTTATAAATTAGTGTGCATTATATAAAACTTAACTAAAAGAAGGTGTACATATCTATAATGGATTATTATAAATGCTCATAATATAATGTATAAAGTCCTAAGTATATTGTACAAGTAATATTTACATCTTGCGTCTATTTACTATCACAATGGAATAAAAAATTAAAAGTATTTTCTTAGTTTCATTCTTTGACAGATTAAATAATCCAGATAGTGTTATAAGTTCTGCACATTTTGTGTTTTTTTTATTTTATAAAAGTATATTTTCATCCATCTAGAATGCGTAGTAGGTAAGTACTGGGTAGGTACAGTAAGTACTTACCTAATGCCTAACCTACAGTCGGACGATGTGTTAAAAAGTTATATGCGCATTTTTATCTGTTTAATTAAGTATGAATATATCTATCTATTATCTCCTAAATCATAATCGATAAGGAAAGCTGTGGCCTTCATAATGAACTCAGGAGCATGAGATGATGAATCCTAGACTCAAAAAACTGAGTAAGTCGTGAAAAATTAACAAATACCTACACTGTACGTGCCATTATTTTTTGAGGATTTTCCTCGATTTCTCTGTGATTCCAACATCAGATCCTGACTTGTTGAATATGGGACCACATCGGATGTACATATACTCAATCAAACAAAAAAAAATATTTTCCACATTTTGGTTCACAATTAACGGAGATATCTGAACATACATAAGAAATAAATGCTTTATATTAGATTATTATTTTATACATAAAAATACAATAGACGGACATCTCTTTTCTTACTAAAGTCGGTTAAAAAAGTGTCATCTCGCAAAAGCTATGCTGTTAGATACATAAAGACTGAATGAACAGATTTTTAAAATGGTAAGTGCCATCATCATCATCGTTATCAGCCGCCTGCTGAAGAGGCCTTCTTAAAATACAATAGAGGGATTTGCCATTACCAAATTTGTTCAACTGGTTGAACAGACAGTTGAACATATTGGAGTAGAGGACCACGCTTGGCAGGCAGACTGGTGATCGCAGTATTCATTTTGAGTACTCAGGTGGATGCTGCTGCTCATTCCCTGGTGAAATCCCGTAGTGGGCTCTTACGAAATCCACGGAACGAGATGGAGGGGTCTATTCTTACTCCGGCCACACCATGGTAAGGCCCGAGTGCGTTGAAATCTCAAAGTCCTCCTCTAAAAAAATCTATATCCTCGGAACTTAATTTTACAAAGTGACACACCATATTACATAAGTCTCAAAAAACATTCAAACAAAGATAAGATAATTGTTAATTTTCAGATTTCACACATTAAAAAATTCACATGCCATCCATTTTGTTAATAAATTAAATCTTATAATTAATGTTAGTTAGCATACAAAGTTACAATTATTAAATTTAACATTATATTAATTCAAATTCAATCATCATAAATAAATTTAAATTTGTAAATTTTGTGATATTAATTTATTTAATTTTGTACAAAGCCCCAACTCGCCAAGGTTATTAAAGTTTTGGTCAGTAACCCATATCTGAACTTTAACCTTTACTAGAATCTAGTATAGTATTATTTTATCTGTGACTAGAATTTACCACTTATAGCGTATCTGAAATCTTTTAATTCTTTTAAAATTTAAAAGATATAATTAAATGCATTTAATGCAACAGGTAAAAATAGAAAAACCTGATCAATTACATACCTACCTGGACGTATGCGTAGTAGAACAGAAAGTGTATAAATACCACTTAGGCCCAAGTTCATGAACAAAAAAAACACAAAAATTTCTAGATGATAAAAATGTTAATGACTAGGTGTCTATAGGACTGGTTGATTTTTAATTTTAAATTATTTTAAATACTGATATATATTTTGCATGCGTTAAACGCCGATTATGGCTGAACATTTAACTGTAGCACTAACCACCTGTTACTAACCCGTATATCGCAATAAATTAATTTGAATTTGAATTTGAAATAAATCGGTGGTTACCGTAACCAATCGTCAAAGTGACAGATAACGTATAAAAACATCTGATTCTATCAAAAAGAGTTGTTTAAGGTAAACAGCCGTTTAAACGTCCGTTAATGTGTTGGTGAACAGTGGCCTAAGTTAATTAACTTGTGATGATAAAAGTGTTTGTGTATGTTTACTTGTATGTGATTAGAGGCTTTGTGAAGGTACAGGAAGGCTGTGAATCCACGGCTCCTGACCTTCACGAGTGACGTGGTAGGGATGAAGCTTGTACTTTGCATCTGGCCCATATTTAGGGCGATGGATATAGGAGTCAAGCTCCTTCTGCCTGAAATCAAGAGTAAGCAGTAGCCAAAATTGACGATGCCCAAATCTCACGTCTCATGCCAAATCGGATCATGAATTTGAATATTATGTTAAGACCGCCCATTGTATACGTCACTGTTATTGTTTTTTGTTCGTTTATCCTTTTATTTTTCTGATTGGTGTGCAATAAAGTGTTTGTGAAATTACAGGCACATGAGACTTTTCATCTTTATGTCTCAGGGTGGCGGGCGCAGTGCAATGCCACATAGGGCGCGTCCTAGGTGGACGTGACCTATGAGGTAATGCACTGTTCATAGGCAGAGGTTACCGCTTAACATCAGGTGGGCCATCTGCTTGTTCCGTCATCAAGAAGTATAAAAATAAAATAAGTAAATAAATAAATGATCTATCTAAAGTTGTTATTTTTTACGTTGTTGCTTAAATTTCATACATTAACAAAAAGGTACTTAACCTATTATGAAACATTAATTTTGAGTACTTAATTTCAGGTTCAATTTCATTTTAAAGGTCGCTAGAAGTCGGTGAGTGGGAGCGACCGAAAGGCCGTTTGCCGTAGCATTATATGGGGGTAACTCACACTGGTTTTTGATGATGATGATGAACAAAAAACTATTTGAGACGTGTGTTTTATCGGCCAGATATGACCACAGGCCTTTACTTATAGCATCTAGGAAAATTATTTAAGCAGCGTCAGCTAAGAATTTTCCCTCTCCAGTGACGCCACATTGCCTGTGATGCATTTTTCATACCGTAGGCCTTCCCAGGAACCTACGCTACCCTCTCGACTTTGCCGATAGGACCCCAAGAATGACGAGTCAATATGTGTGGTGTCGGTACAGTTTCAGGTGCTTTACGACTCAGCCGGGTTTGTGTCAAGTTTTCCTTCTCTAAACCTCCCATACAGTAAAACAACTCCTAAGAAAGCCAACAGCCAGGACATAACTTTTTCAAACAAGATACGCCAACAAGTCCGGGCTGGATATAATTATATTGTTATCGATTTTTTTATTCGGAAGGTCAGTACAATGTAAACGTGTAGTTTTTATTTACTCGCCCCTAATAGGCTCCTCGAGGTAAGTTTATTTTCAACTCAGCTTGGAAATGGAGCACATACATTTTTGATGGAAGCGGCCTGAACCGTTGCTATTTTGTTTGGTAGAATAATTGGCTAGTTTATCTGGTTTATTTTTATCAGTAGCGGAACTAGAATGAACATGTCTGGAACTTTTCGGGCGAGCTATTCCCTGGACTCGACGAGTTTTTAGTAGAACTGGGTCAGAATATCGTAACGCATCGAACATAGAACTTGCGGTATTACATTTATGGTGCTACGATTTTTCCGTAGCAGATACTCTACAAAAAACACGTAGCACGTAGCGAATTTCCGTACAAGAATCGTGCATACATCATCTTCACACAAAAAACCGCCGCGGTTTTTTTGAGAGCGAAAAAGTGGTTTTTATTGAATATCTTGTAAAACATAGATAATCTACAAAAACCCTACAGTAAACTCTCGGCTTTGTTGTATTGATTGTATTTATCTAATTGTTTGATCGTCCTCGTTTGGTATGAGGTAGTGCTGGCCTCTGGTGTCAGAGTTTGTCAAGCCACCCGAGGGCCTCTGACATGGCTTATCGACTGCTATTAATCAATAACAGCCGGGACCGACAGCTTAGCTTAATTCTTTAATAATAATATGCAACATTTTAATAAACAATCTAATCTAGGCAAAAATAGACGCAACTATGTTTTTTTTTGTTCACTGCTGGACATAGGCCTCCCAATATAATTCCACGAAGAACAGTCTTGAGCCGTCTCCATCCACTGACTTCCTGCTACCTTTAAAATGTTATTAGACTATCGAGAGGGGGGCTTTCCTTTTCATCGTCTATTTCGTGGTTGCCAGCTAACTGCCAAATATGTAGCTACAATTCGATTTACTGTTTGACACGAGCAACATGAAACACTGCCGCACATACATACATAGGTATATACATTGACACACGCCTTTTTCCCCCGGAGAGTAGGCAGGGCCTCAATGGGCCTCTATTGACCGTGGGTTGCACCATCGTGGGAATATAGACGTGACAAGTGGTGACCTCATCGCCGCCATTGCTTCCCACGACTGAATCGGCTAACGATTTCTTCCAGTAATAACACATTTCACAATAAGCTAGCAGCTAGGAAAAAACTTATACCAACTTATCATATCAACAAGTCCGGGTAAAACTTATGTAATGAACAAAACAATATTTTTACTATAAGCCGTTAGGCGTTGGACAAGGTCTCCCCCATGGAATGCACAAATCTACCAATAAGCCGTAATCTACCAATAAGCTATAATCTACCAATAAGCCGTAATCTACCAATAAGCCGTAAACTGCCAATAAGAACAGTTTTTATCATTAATATTTCAAACATATTCTTTTGTAACTGAAATACGATTTCAGCTTTGCTTCAAAACAAGCTTGAAAAGAATGCTTCAAGTTTTGCTTTGTTTCAGACTTCAAAGTCTGAATGCTTTGTGCTCATATCGAGTTGAAGCTCTAATAGTTCACAATTAAGTTGACTTCATGTAAAATTATTTTCAAGACATTTTTTTTTTCTCATTCCAATATTTGTACGATTTGCAGATATTTGTTCAGGGTGTTCTGGGTATTTTCTATGTATAATAAAAAAAAAACTATCTATGCAATGTATTTTATTAATTATATCAGTTATCTGGTACCCATAACATAAGCTCTGCTTAGCTTGGGGCTAGATAATGTTGTGTGAACTGTCTAGCATTATTTATTTATTTATTATTTTATCTGCGATCGCACAAATATTTTTTCCGAGGCGGGAATCGAACCCGCAACCTCCTGCGTTGCAGGCCAACCTTCGCCCGAAGTCAATCTGTTTCTAACCGTATGGTAGGTTGATATATTAGAAACTATCTGAGTTCAAAATCATTATTTTCTATCGTTAGCATTAGGCTTGTTACTCACGTCCTTAGCCTGCAGCAGTATCTAGATCTAGATTACACTTAATCCTACCCGTCTGTATCAGTTATTAAAGCGCTTTGTAATATTGAACTTTAGATACGTGGTACGCCTCAAGGCCAATCGTAATATCAGACTATAGCTTCATCTTTATAATTACGAAAGTTGTCTACTAGGAACCTAGTTCGAACTGTAAGTTTCTTCATATGAGTCAATTTTGGTAGCTTACAGCCTTATCAATTGTAAACTATGTAAAACAGTGTTTTTGTAACTGGGGTTTGCGATGCATTTGGTAAGCAGCAAGTAGGGATCATAACTGGCGAATTTGTAGCCAGACAATTGAAAGACGATGGTCGTAATTTTGCGTACCTAATTATTATGAGCGAGCAAACGACATTTAGGTAAGTCAGTGAGTTTACCTTACATTACTTAATCGAGTAGAAAGGTGATAGTTTGTACTAATATAAACCCTACCTATACACTACCAACTTATACTTACCATATTAATATCATGCGCCAGCCCCGCGTGGATTTTTGAAAACATTTTGGAGGCGCTGTCTTCCTGAGTTTGAAAAATAATGATCTAGATAATTTAACGAGCGAATTTAGTTCTTTGAATTAACTCAGATAATTCAGCGTTCATAATGGACCTATGAATGTTTGCCAGAGGAAAAAATTCGAGCTGTTGACCCAATCCTATTGAAATTTGGCAGGTATAGGTAGACAATATTATTAAAATTTGTAAGTGAGCTAAATCGGATTGGGAGTTGTTAGGATATAAGGGTCCAAGAGCAGGTAAAAAACATAAAATGAGACAGTCAAGTCAAATAGGGATTCATGTAAGTACCTAAAAGTTGTTATTTTGGCCATTTTGGAATTATTTTGTAATTTAGCTAAAACTACTGGAAAAAGTTTATATACAGAATTTTAACTTGCTTTTTAACCCTTTAGTGAAAAAAAAAACAAAACATCCATTATTGACATCTTTTTTTATTAATCTTGAATAACGTTGCATTTTAGTCAGGTTTTTTTTTAACATTGATAGACGTTCGTTTGACTGCCATCTCACTTGTCGGTAAGTGACGATGTGACTGACGATGGAGCACCAAGGTCTAGAAGGCATCTAAAAACTCAAGCCTTGAAGATACCCAGATTATAGTTTTCAGGAAAGTCAGACGACGGTAGGGTATTCCACTCCTTAGCAGTTCGCATTATAAAGGTTGAACTGAAACGTTCAGTACGAATAGAGGGTATACTAATGAGATAAGGATGGTATATACCGCTTTCTACAAGGCAAGAGTTTTGACTACTTGATTCGACTGTTTGATTACTTATTTCTGCGATACTTAACACTCAACTTTAAAATAATGGCTGATAATACTGGGTAAGTACGTAGTTTTAATGCCCCGTTGGTTATAGTCGGTTACAAATCTTTCGTTTATCAATGTTGTAACGGATCAATACCCTACCCCGTTACTGAATCGATAAAATTAACACACGATATAATGCTAAACGCATTACCCATCTTTCTTGTTTCATAGAGGTCGGGTAAGCAGACGCATTACGAAGTCGGGTAAAACGGAGCATAGGCACATTATATTTGGTTTCAAGTGGATACGGCTTGTGGGATGAGCATTACGGACAGGACGCTGAATTTTGTTTTTTGCGACCTACAGTTTAACATTGAATTCCACGATATATAGGCAATAAATTGCACTTGACTCTGACATTTCAAAAGGGATGGTAAAGAAACTAACGCGGACTGAATCCACTAATGGTTTTAAAATATTTTTTGTTACTAAAATCTTTTGCTAAGATTTGCCTCAACCATTTTTTGTTATGAAGTCATAGCGGGGAGTATCTTGTGCGTGAATGAGGTCACATTTTAATATTCAAGGATACAATTCAAGGACTGCCAGTTGAACATTGACCGGCATACGCGAAAGTAACGATTTGATCCTCTGGTAATTAACTTTTGTGGATATCGCGAGATTGGCGTAGTGATCTTTTGAACACCGTTAAAGTTCATTTCAGTCATTGTGTTAAGTACAATCGTTTAGTGAGTGAGACAAAAGCTGGCTGCTGACTCCTGCAGAGACCCTGAAAAAGCTAAGTACCTAGATGTTTACGCTAATTAAGTGTACCTATAGAGATGGCTGGCTCACAAACTAAGTACCTAGATGTTTACGCTAATTAAGTGTACCTATAGAGATGGCTGGCTCACAAACTAAGTACCTAGGTGTATTTGCAAATCTAAGTACCTATTTATAGAGATGACGGAGTCCTAAACCTATGTTTTTATGCTAATTAAGTCTAGGGATGGCGGAACCATGAACCTGATAAATCTAGACTTCAACATGAATATGTAGAAGTATTTACACCTTTAATAAATGTCTTTAGGAAGAACCAGCACTGCTAGAGTCTGCACCATGAAGCCGTGGTCTACGTTGGATAAACATTTTACACTGTCGCACGTTTTATATTTAATCTTTATTGTGTAATTTTGTTGATCATAAACTGTTTACCTAGGATCTGACTATTATATATTTATTGACAGAACGACTTACAGTCCATATTATAAATATGGCCTTTTTAATTAGTCTCATGTGAGGGAACTATAATACAGCTTTTATCAAACATGACTGTGTCGCATGAGAGTAAACTGCTTAGCGCAAACACACACACACAAACACACTCTCGTCCCCGTATTCACGTGTAGTGACAAGGTGGGAAATTACATGACATATCAGTATATACGTATTCTCGCGAAGTGATGTTGGGGTGTGGTATTTTTGGACGCAAGAAGCTAAACAACGACAACCCTAAGCGAATTATTCTATAGTATGTACTATATTCAACTGAAGCTCTCGAGAGTGAGCTACCGGAAAAGCCAACTTAAATGGCGGGAAATCTTTCTGAATTGAATAATGCACGCGTTTCTACAGACACATACATTACACTATCATTATAGTGAAACGAGTCACCAGCACAGAGAAATCGCTTGCGCCGGCTTGGAATCGGATTACAACACTTACGAGGTCGTTATAACTGACCATCGCTGGATCTAAATGCAATCACAACCACTTAATCAAAACCTAATCTAAAGCCGCCTACGGTACCTCTAGTTGGTACTTGTGACACGTTGGAGAACAGAACACTAAAGTCGACGTAAAAGTAAATACGGTATCTATATTTTGAAACTTAGCCTCATATGATTAGGGCTACACCGCTGAGGAGTCTGGGTGGTCAGCATATGATAGGATTCACCCCCCGCGCATCGTTAGGGCGGATGGCAAGCATCCACGCAACCCGCGCTGTCACGTAGTACAAACAAGCAACGTTGCGCGCCGCTGGAGTAAGGGATCTCTTCGTATTTCCCACAACGTGGGATACCATAGGGGGCGAATGATACCCTTGAGCGGCCCACAATTCTCAGATTCCAAGGCGACACTAGAAACAGACATATACCTGCACTACACTATGCACGAACGGGCTTATGAACGAAAGCTTAGAACAATGCAATCAATCAAACGAACCTACACAGTTATAAGGTGATGGCACTAATTGCATAAGGACTTATCTGACATTCGATGACGACCAATAATATACCGACACATAACCTATGTTTGACTGAATCACAACGTTAGTTTAGGAACCTAGGATGTGAGACAAAGTCATCATTTTTACATAAACATTACAGGATCCTGAAGACGACACACGAGGCCCCTCCAGAGCGAATTGCAGAAACGGGGTAAGTGATTTCTGAATTACGAACAACATTTCCTTTCTGTAATTAGGTAAATAAACGCAGGCAGGATGCTACTTTAATTCTCTACAGCTTATTAAGACGATCACGGGACACATTCAATAAATTGTCAGGCCAAGACATTAACATCTACCAAATCATACTACGAAAAGTAACATATAATTCATCACATTAAAATATTGTAAAAGCTTTTTGTAGACGCCTGTTGGGTGGGGGGGCTGAACTTCACATCTGGCACCGTTAAACCAGGATTTCGTCATTAAATGTAGTAGTTTATTCATTGTTGTATATTGACTCCAAGAAATCAAAGATTTCGTCATTAAATGCAACAGTTTATCAAATTATTGCAACGAAATAAAAGATCATGGGTTAATAATTACTACATACACAACTTAATAAAACATCATGGAAAAAAATACACAACGTAGGAATTTATCTCAAATTAGAAACAGAATAAACTACTGTTTTACGGTTAACTTAAGGGTGATGCATCCCGCTGCGTTTTATTTTTGAACAGAATAACTGTCACTGGAAAGGAAATTGTTTGAGCGTAATACGGAAATCACTTATCTGGAGTTATTAAAATGTCGAACCAATTTATAAACACCTTGTGCATGTACTATGAGTGTTTGATGTGTTTTCAATCCTTAGCAGAGTCTGGGAGGAAGGGAGGAAAGTCTTATTGTAATAAAATACTTAAGGTGATAATGGTGAAATTTGGAGTGGCTTCGTTACGAGCTTACACAATAACGGTAAAGGTTACAACTTGATATTAAGCGTTACTTTGTATGCTGTTGTGTTCATTGCTTAGATTCAAGGAGAAGGATTTGTTTGTATTTGCTACTTCAGAAGCACAACGAAGCTTTGTCAGTAGTCGCTTACGTCAATTACATCCGAGCGGCAGAAATCTATGACCTCATCTCTACCCGGATTCAAGTGGGTTATAGCGCTTTTACTTTCTTGCAGCGATTGTTTTCCTGGACTCTGCCCATTCGATATTTTGTCATACCGCCTTAAGCGAATGCAATATTTACTGAAAGTGAGAGTGAAGAAAAAATGGTGGTGGACTTCGACGCTAATAAGAAGTGAGGGAAAAAAAAGGGTCGTGTTGACTCAGGTACCTGAGACAAAACGCAACAATTAAGTGAATTTTAAAAGGACATATGATATTATTCTTCATAATAGATGCTGATATTTATTCTAAAGATTAATAGATAAGGTTGGTACTGATGAGGTGGAATAAATTAGCAATTATGTACTGGTCTGTTTTGTAACAAATTATTAATGAGTGTATTTACCCGGGCTTATCTGTAAGATTCGTTGGTGTAGGATTTGTCCTAGCTGCTGGCTTATTTAAGGAATATGTTATTACTGGAGGAAGGCGTTGGCAGAGTCAGCCGTGGGAGGCAGTGGCGGCGATGAGTTCCCCACTTGTCGCATCTATTTCGCACGATGGTGCGACGCACGTGGAAAGAGGCCTATTTGAGGCGCTGCCTACCCTTTCGAGGAAAAGGGCGTATGTCCATGTATGTATGTACGTATGTCCATGTATGTATGTATGTATGCATGTATGTATGTACGTATTTACAATGTATCCTGGGTGTGGGACTCATGGATGTGTTTCGAAAGCTGCTAAGCTGAAGTGGTCAACATGGGGGGGTTTGTCACGTACGTCTGCCACATATATGCCAAGCAAGCTGTGGGCGCACACCACCGAGACAGACACCACACAGACTGACCTAACGGGAAGGCGACACGACAGACGAAAACGGAGATAGCGAGGCTAAATTGGTAAGTTTCTGACTCACTGGACAGACACAGCTTAGGAACGGGGCCTTAGGGGAGGCCTTTAGTGCTAGAATAGAAATAGTAATTAGAAGAAAAATATACTATTTTTTAGCAATCTAGATAATGTGGTGTTCACATGTATGAAGCGGCTGTCTTGATAATGTTGTATTCACATGTAGAGCGAATACATTTGTGGTCACACAAACATTGATGATAATGCAGGCGATGATAACGATGGCGGTAATGAGGACGGTGATGGCGATGGCAGTGGAGATGGTAATGATGATGATGTTGATGGTGTTGGTGATGATGATGATGATGATGATGGTGTTGGTGATGATTATGATGATCATGATGGTGATGACGGTGATGATGGTAATTATGATGAAAATAATAATGATGTTGATGACGAACGACGATGAAGATGATGTTGATGATTATGATGATGGTGATAATAATGATGACGGTGATGATGATAATAATAATTATGATGATGATGATGATGATGGTAATGATGATGATGATGATGATGACGGTGATGATTATGATGATGATGAGGATGATAGGAGTGGACGTGATTGTTAATCTTGATCATATTATCTCACACGTCCAGGGAGGAAGATGTAACGGATCAATACCCTACCCCATTACTGAATCGATAAAATTAACACACGATATAATGCTGAACGCATTACCCATCTTTCTTGTTTCATAGAGGTCGGGTAAGCAGACGCATTACGAAGTCGGGTAAAACGGAGCATAGGCACATTATATTTGGTTTCAAGTGGATACGGCTTGTGGGATGAGCATTACGGACAGGACGCTGAATTTTGTTTTTTGCGACCTACAGTTTAACATTGAATTCCACGATATATAGGCAATAAATTGCACTTGACTCTGACATTTCAAAAGGGATGGTAAAGAAACTAACGCGGACTGAATCCACTAATGGTTTTAAAATATTTTTTGTTACTAATATTTTTTGCTAAGATTTGCCTCAACCATTTTTTGTTATGAAGTCATAGCGGGGAGTATCTTGTGCGTGAATGAGGTCACATTTTAATATTCAAGGATACAATTCAAGGACTGCCAGTTGAACATTGACCGGCATACGCGAAAGTAACGATTTGATCCTCTGGTAATTAACTTTTGTGGATATCGCGAGATTGGCGTAGTGATCTTTTGAACACCGTTAAAGTTCATTTCAGTCATTGTGTTAAGTACAATCGTTTAGTGAGTGAGACAAAAGCTGGCTGCTGACTCCTGCAGAGACCCTGAAAAAGCTAAGTACCTAGATGTTTACGCTAATTAAGTGTACCTATAGAGATGGCTGGCTCACAAACTAAGTACCTAGATGTTTACGCTAATTAAGTGTACCTATAGAGATGGCTGGCTCACAAACTAAGTACCTAGGTGTATTTGCAAATCTAAGTACCTATTTATAGAGATGACGGAGTCCTAAACCTATGTTTTTATGCTAATTAAGTCTAGGGATGGCGGAACCATGAACCTGATAAATCTAGACTTCAACATGAATATGTAGAAGTATTTACACCTTTAATAAATGTCTTTAGGAAGAACCAGCACTGCTAGAGTCTGCACCATGAAGCCGTGGTCTACGTTGGATAAACATTTTACACTGTCGCACGTTTTATATTTAATCTTTATTGTGTAATTTTGTTGATCATAAACTGTTTACCTAGGATCTGACTATTATATATTTATTGACAGAACGACTTACAGTCCATATTATAAATATGGCCTTTTTAATTAGTCTCATGTGAGGGAACTATAATACAGCTTTTATCAAACATGACTGTGTCGCATGAGAGTAAACTGCTTAGCGCAAACACACACACACAAACACACTCTCGTCCCCGTATTCACGTGTAGTGACAAGGTGGGAAATTACATGACATATCAGTATATACGTATTCTCGCGAAGTGATGTTGGGGTGTGGTATTTTTGGACGCAAGAAGCTAAACAACGACAACCCTAAGCGAATTATTCTATAGTATGTACTATATTCAACTGAAGCTCTCGAGAGTGAGCTACCGGAAAAGCCAACTTAAATGGCGGGAAATCTTTCTGAATTGAATAATGCACGCGTTTCTACAGACACATACATTACACTATCATTATAGTGAAACGAGTCACCAGCACAGAGAAATCGCTTGCGCCGGCTTGGAATCGGATTACAACACTTACGAGGTCGTTATAACTGACCATCGCTGGATCTAAATGCGATCACAACCACTTAATCAAAACCTAATCTAAAGCCGCCTACGGTACCTCTAGTTGGTACTTGTGACACGTTGGAGAACAGAACACTAAAGTCGACGTAAAAGTAAATACGGTATCTATATTTTGAAACTTAGCCTCATATGATTAGGGCTACACCGCTGAGGAGTCTGGGTGGTCAGCATATGATAGGATTCACCCCCCGCGCATCGTTAGGGCGGATGGCAAGCATCCACGCAACCCGCGCTGTCACGTAGTACAAACAAGCAACGTTGCGCGCCGCTGGAGTAAGGGATCTCTTCGTATTTCCCACAACGTGGGATACCATAGGGGGCGAATGATACCCTTGAGCGGCCCACAATTCTCAGATTCCAAGGCGACACTAGAAACAGACATATACCTGCACTACACTATGCACGAACGGGCTTATGAACGAAAGCTTAGAACAATGCAATCAATCAAACGAACCTACACAGTTATAAGGTGATGGCACTAATTGCATAAGGACTTATCTGACATTCGATGACGACCAATAATATACCGACACATAACCTATGTTTGACTGAATCACAACGTTAGTTTAGGAACCTAGGATGTGAGACAAAGTCATCATTTTTACATAAACATTACAGGATCCTGAAGACGACACACGAGGCCCCTCCAGAGCGAATTGCAGAAACGGGGTAAGTGATTTCTGAATTACGAACAACATTTCCTTTCTGTAATTAGGTAAATAAACGCAGGCAGGATGCTACTTTAATTCTCTACAGCTTATTAAGACGATCACGGGACACATTCAATAAACTGTCAGGCCAAGACATTAACATCTACCAAATCATACTACGAAAAGTAACATATAATTCATCACATTAAAATATTGTAAAAGCTTTTTGTAGACGCCTGTTGGGTGGGGGGGCTGAACTTCACAATGTGTAAAAAATGTACACAAGGTATATTTACAGGTATACCCTTGTTTTGTTTAATTAAATGGTTATTGAAGTCGGTGGAAAGGTTAAGAAAGTGAGGAAGGTAACCTACATCGCGGGTACTCGCAATGTCAAAGTTTCAAGCGGAACACTGATTAAAAACTAGTGATATTATATTTCAAACTACCTCCTTTAGTTACCTACCCTATTAGAAAATGACTGAACTTCGTGAACTAAGAACTGAGTTTGAATCTAATCTCCCCCCTACAAAATGAGATGCTAGATGAAAGACAGGTTAGACTCAATCAAACTCCGAACTGAAAAAATGGCGCATATTTTCTTTAGCTACTTACTTTATGTTTTTCATCTCGGTCGTGTAGGTTTTGGATTGGCAACGCCACAAACAGTTGGTTATAATGAAATGAAATGTTAAATTAATAAGTTTAAATAATACTTTGTAACCTACGAGTAAAATTAAATATTTATTTCCCGTTGTGGTAGTCGTGTAATTTGTGTATTTCAAAAATACGCAGGATGGCATTTTGTATTTGTTTTACCAATCAGTTCGTCGATCCCAGCCCTTGAGACTTGCGTTAATTACCTCACTTTATTGTCACCAAAGTCATTAGTCGTTATTGTCATCTAAGCGCAGAGGCATATCTATTGGTACATATTATTTAAAGGTTGAAAAAAAAAACTATTATTATCTTGCAACCTTCTGGTCAAAGACCTTGTGAGCTTGTGACGTCACAATTCATAAGGATATATAACACATTATTTGAAATACCGATCGCAATACGCAATATTACTAGTAAAACTGAACCTTATTCACTTGGAATAAGAGCTGCCGTTTCTCAAAAGACCCTTGTCAAATAATGCTAGAGAAAGTTCTTCGGGTCAACAGTTCAGTGAGAAGGATAGTTGTTGGAGAAATGAAGATGCTTTATTGAGTTGGGCTATTTGAGAAACTTAGGTTAGGATTTTGAATGAATGAAATGAATCACCAAAATGTATGTACGTCCATAACTTCCGAACGATTACACCAAATTGGATAATTCTTTTTTGTTGTTTTTGTTATTGTTAGAACAAGGTTTGTATAAAATAAAAAGAAAATTGCGATTCTGCGGGTCCACGCGATCGAAGTCGCGAGCGGGCCACTAGTTTGTAATGACCAATTTTTTTTTTTTTTTTTCCCTTTTTGTTATAATTATGTACCTTTGAAGTTTATTTGTGTTTGTAAATGAACATTATGATCAAAAGCCATTAAATAAACAAAAAAAAACATTGCGTAAAAAACACATTCGAAAAATGGGGAAAAGAAATGGGCTCATTGTGTGTGTTCATTTTTCGATTTACACATAATTTCTAACTCATTTCCTTGTATCCGTTGCATTAAAATGTTGTCCTGGGTTACCAACCCAAAATAACAGGCAATTAAAACGTCAAAAAAATACGAATGAACAGGCAGGTGGATGGATGGATGGATGGCTTAGGCTTAGTGATAGGGTTCCGTTGGCACCCTCTAAGTATTACGAACCCTAAAAATACAGTCTTGCGGTAACCCAATGAAATAAAACAACAGTTTATTTACTTGTGCAAAAATGCAGGTATATCGATAAATGTAAATATTGAAACGGTATTCTACACATGCGGTTTCACCGTTTTTTCAATTTGGCCCCGGTTTGTTTCGGTAAACAACGCCGAGGGCACTGTAATTGCAAATAAAGAGTTTCCTACGAAGGTATTGCGGAAATTTACATGCCAGTACAAAAATTACTTTAACGCCATTTTCAGTTCTATCAGCTAACATCAGAACTAAAACTTATAATCTAGCCATTATTAAATTGGATTACCCAAATATACATAATAATTACAATTTGTTGTTTAATAAATTCAAATAATTTCACTTCAAATCGTTCAACACAGATGTCACAATGCATTACCTCATAAGTCACGTCCACCTAGGACGCGCGCTATGTGGCATTGCACGCGCCCGCCACCTGGACATAAAGATGAAAAGTCGCATGTGCCTGTAATTTCACCGGCACCCATACCTTTCAAACCGGAACACAGCAATGTCAGCATGCTGTGCTGCTTTGCTTGTGTGCTGTTCTGCTTTGTGGCAGAAATAAGTATGGAGATAGTACTTCCCCGGACGAACTCTTTCACAAAAAAGTGAACGTTACTGCTAAAATACTAAACGATAACACCAGGGGATGGGCAGCAGCATCCACTTGAGCAATGAATACCTTACATCAGATTTCTATGCTCAAATTCCATATTACAACCTCTGTGGCGCAATGGGCTAGTAGCAGGCTGTGATGTGAGAGGTTGCGAGTTCGATTCCGGATGCGGGACTTTTTGTATGATCTTCAAATAATTATTATGGGTCTGGGTGTTGTGTTACCCTGGAACTTGTAGTTCCTGATACCCACGACAAAGGGAGCCCTATTGTGGCATCAAGACTATGTCTGTGACTACTGGGTGTTGTGTGTGTGTGTAAATACTCACTAAAATAACATATCTTCGAACCTTTTTTTAGTTGCTACTTTAAAAAAAATACATATTTAAAATTAAAATAAAATAAAAAATTCTAGACAGTTCACACAATATTATCTAGCCCCAAGCTAAGCAGAGCTTGTGTTATGGGTACGACTGATATACTTAATACAATACATTACATAGATAGATATTTTTATTATAAATAGAAAATACCCAGAACACCCTGAACAAATATCTGCGGATCGCACAAATATTTATACCGAGGCGGGAATCGAACCCGCAACCTCCTGCGTCGCAGGCGAACGTTCGCCCGCCGCGCCACAGAGGTCGTCTTATTTATTGCCTACTTAGCTTTAAGTTTAATAATAATACCCAAACAAGGCAACCAAAAATTGCCATAACTTTGAAACAAGGTAGTGATCATTCCGACCAGGACAAAACAAGTTTTTTAAAATTTGATATCTGCTCAAATTACGAGCTAAATTAGTACTTATCTTGTACTCGTAGCTTGGAACTTGTGCCGCAAAGGTAACTGAGTTATAGCGCAAACAATTTAGTCCTACAAGGACGTATCACAGGGGTTCATTAATCTTGGGTCATAGATTGAATTTCACTATGAATTTCATATGAAACAGTTGTGCTACCTGAAGACCGCTGCAAGCGATCTAAAAGTAGCTCAACTGATCCAAATCACTACCAGACGGAAGCGTCCCTAAGATGCTGGCTGCATTGCCACGCTGAATGGCAATACTAATGCGTTGAGCCAGATAAAAGCCAGCTCTCGGGTATACAGCATAGTATTATTTTATCTATGATATTACATAGGTCTAAATAAGAGTTGGACTATTAGGTGTTTTGTTTTACTGGTAAGTCTACAGGGTACAAAGTTCCCAGTAGTCTTACTAGTAAGTCTTTTGGACAGGAAATACCCAGTAGACTGGTAGGACTATTCGGTAAGACTATTGGGATTTGGCAAATCGTTGCACATTGAAGCCCTCTATCGCCTCACTTTGTAAAAGTTAGTTTCAGGAATAGTTAATGACGCTGTATAATAAATATGAATGTAATGTATATTTCTTTGTTTGTCCCGTATGAGTTCCTAAATTACTATGCCGATAGCAATTAAACTTTGACGAGTGGCTTTCCGCACGCCGCCGGGGAAGTTTTCTGATTACGCGCGGACGTATTTATAGCCACGAGCGGGCTGTTATACTATACACGTTAAAAAATATTTCAAGTTCTGCTATCACAGATAAGAAGAAATCACCAACACTAAACAAATCGAAGTATTAAATAAATAAATAAGGCTGCACAGTTCACACAACATTATCTAGCCCCAAGCTAAGCAGAGCTTGTGTTATGGGTACTAGATAACTGATATACTTATACAATATATTACATAGATAGATATTTTTTATTTTACATAGAAAATACCCAGAACACCCTGAACAAATATCTGCGATCGCACAAATATTTGTTCCGAGGCGGGAATCGAACCCGCAACCTCCTGCTTCGCAGGCCAAGCTTCGCCCGCCGCGTCACAGAGGTCGTCGTTAGATACCGTCACGTATTGTTTTTGTTTATATTTAAATCCAAGAATCCATGCCAAAGAACGTTGGCACGCCAACCAAGGCAGGGGGCATCTTACGGTGAACGGTCTGTAAGACGAAGCGATTAACACCTCATTTGATAAAATCGGTTCAGTTAGTTTTCGAGTTCATCCACTGAACTACTGTGTAGGTCGCTATGCCTCACTCAAGTAGTCGGGCAAAAAGAAGTTACGTTAGCTCGAAAGTGCTTTGAAAACTTTGTATTTTGGTTTTATTTTATGTCTTCGTGTACGAGGAGCTTGGGAAATCATTTTACGTGGTGTTGTGGTGATAAAATGTATCGCAAGCTTGTGAAAGATGAAGTAATTCCTTAAAGTAAACTTCGTAACTTAACTTTCTCATGAATAGGTTTCAAGAAGTGTCCGTCTAGTTACATGACTTGAGATACTACTCCTCACACAGAATAGTAAAAATGCTTCTAATTTGGCCATGCGCTAAAAATTTAATAAAACAGCTTGAAATAGTTTCATAGATCAATATTTTTGCAACAGTTCATATCACCGTGGTGTGTCCGGCCCCTCCATCTCCTCCTGTGGATATCGTTAAAGCCGACTAAGGGATTGCCCTGACTTGTTATTAAGATTCGATGGTATAATATAAGATTTGTCCTGGCTGCTAGCTTAGTAATGAGTGTGTTATTACTGAAAGAAAGTGAGCCAATTGCGTGAGCGTATGGAAGTATGTGAGCAATGGCGGCGATTACCTCACCACTTGTCACGTCTATGTTCCCACGATGATGCAACCCACGGTGAGAAGAAGCCCATTTAGGCTCTGCCTCTAAATCAGGATAAAGGCGTGTGTCCATGTATGTATGTATGTAGTTCATATCACAAAACCATGTAGGTAATGCTTACTGACACTCAATTACGTTCAACTTGTCCGATACTAAATAAAAGTTGAATCGCTCTCCCTATAATTCTCAAACACGAGGTAAATCAAACAACAGCTTACTGGTAACATTACTCGGGATTTGTGTTCAACCCAAACCACCATGGTGTCCCATTACCAACAAGCGTGGTTTATGAGCTCTCCGGTTTTATGTGTGAGCTATTAACTGTCGGCCAAACCATTAAGAGCTTTGGAGTTTACAGTCGCTCCGTTTCCTGTCATGAAATATTTCGAATGTTGGATCGTTTCATTTCGTATTTTATACTGCGTTTAATTTTCTGACAGGAGTTAAAACAGCAAAATGGACAAAGCTCAGAACTACTAAGCTGTTAATAGCTTATTGCTCAACTTTATTTATTAAATAGTTAACACTGTATTTCAATTTACTGAGAAGCCTTATGCTTGAATCCCTCATAACTTTGAAAGCAATATAAATACTCTTAAGGTAGAATTTTACATGAGGGACATATTGAGTTCATAGCCAACAATTTTACAGCAGGAACTTACAGTAAAATAATCATCTAAGACTATAAAATAAGCTTTGATCAAGAATACAACTAGATTTCGGGTAACGTACAAAATCAAAGCTAAATAGCGTATACAGCTATATCTGGTTACTAATGAACTGAAACAAAAGTTTTAAAACAGTTTTAAGTTCAACCTAATTACAAACATGACACCTAGCAATAAAGTAGCAAATCTTCAAAATATTATCTTATACTAACGATCATTCGTCACAAAAAACGAGCACAGCAATAAATTACTCCTGTCACTTAGAAATGAAAAGACATGGGTTAAAACAACATAGTGTGAAATCAACCTTAAAGAGCTACAAATAAAGGTCGAACAAATACAAATAAAAATAAGAGCTCACTTTTCAAGTGAGCTGTTATTCACCGAGACGTATTTTTTGCGCCGACCTGACATCTAGTTGTATTCTTGATCAAAGAAAATAAGTCATACTCTACGTTTAATCCTCTCGTAATAACTGTTATTCGAATCATGTCAGGTTTTTTTTGCATACGAAGCGACTGAATAATTCATTTTGTGTCAGAATTTTGCAGGTTCACCGAGATCTATGACATTGCGAAGTTACAATCATGCTGCCTTCATCGCTTCTTGCGACATTCAAATGAAGATACGAGTACCTACTTGAAAGTGAATGATCAACTTTGAGAGATGCCGCATCTCAAGATTCTCGAGTTTAGAAAACACTTTATAAAGCTAAGGCCAAACCAACGCGTTCAGCCCGCGTCAGCAGTGGCGTGCATGGTGGCGATCTATTGTCTTAGGTACCATTGATCGCCACCGTGCACGCGACTGAGGACGCGGGCTGAACGCGTTGGTTTGGCTCGCTATAAATATAATTCACAATACAACAATAAATAGGCGCTGTGATGTTTCCGGCTTTAGAATAGATCCAGGCTTCTCCTCCCTTGGATGTTGTAAAAGATGACTAAGGTATTACACCAGGGAATGGGCAGCATCATCTATCTGAGTAATACTGAGTCAACACAATGCTGCGATCACCAATCCGCCTGCCAAGCGTAGTGATTATAGCCTATTGCCCCTATTGCCTTTTATGGGGGAGACCTCATCTAGCACTGGACGTCTAAAGTATTTAAAACTGCACAAGGATTGATTATGGGAAAACAAGCACGTTATGTAACAAAAAATCACAGTTATCTATAATATAGTTAATATATCATAGTTCAATAGCTACTTACTTACAGTAAGTTGAGTTGAGTTAAGTTACTTACAGTAACTTAAGTTACTTAACTTGTCAGTTGAGCTACCTTTAGATCGCTTGCAGCGGTCTTCAGGTAGCACAACTGTTTATGTATTTTTTACATACCTTGTATTATTATTTCTGTAAATAAATGTATATATTTGTCTTACTTACATAGTCCTGATACCATACTGGGATTCCCGTTTCCCGTGGGAATTTAAAAACTGACAATTTTCGATAAGATTTTCCTGTATATTTTTTATTGTTTTCAAAAGTAATGGTAAATTTTAGTTTTTTGTAACATTGCATTTTAAAATAATAAAAATCTGTACACTGAATTCTTTTAATTCTACAAGGCTAACAAGCCATTTCGGTTCATTTGTCAAAGAACCCAGTAAAATTTTGTTTCATTTTCTAAATGAAACTAACTTTTCCACCCAAAATCAGATTAATTTTACCAAAGAATATATACAGTAGCTATACGAGTATAGACCGTCATACTTAAAACTGAACTTCGTCGTTAGTGGGTATTTGGTTAGTTCGAGAACCTTAGAGCTAAGAAATAATTCTGTTCGTAGGTAGGTAGGTATTATTCAAACTAAATTATGTAAGGTATAATGTTCCACCTTTGAAGGTCGGTAATTACTAAAACGATCGATTTGTTTGTATCTGTTCAGACCATATTATTATGCCAAGACATTTTGAAAGTAAACACGATACTTTGTTAAAAACTGTTCTACGTTATTAGATGACCGAGCAAGCAAAGTATTTGCAAGACTGTCAAAATTTGCTTTCATCTGTCCGGATGTATGTACGTTGGTACTCGCGTCCACGGGATCGATTTTTGAGTGTCAGCGAGTGACTAATAAGCAAAATTACTATTATTCACCGATTTCCAAAAGTTCGTATTTTTGGAAGTCACCGGTGACTAAAATTCTCATACTATGATATCAATACGAATGCCTCTACCCACTCGATTTGAAATCACTCCGTGACTATTTTGGCACTGACATTTATGAATGGTATTTACTCAATTTTAATCTTTATCTTGTGGCGTTCGTTTTCCACACACACATAATAAATATTATCTATGCTCCGAACGTAGTACAATGTTTTGTCTGTGGAGAGAACAACGATAGTACAGATGTTCACGGAACTATATCGGTCGCTTTTTTGTTAAATTACTTTTCAATTGTAAATGTTATGTTAATCTAGATTCCTTTTAACTATTCGTTTCTACATATTTTATAACAAAGACGAGAACTTGTAAAAACTATGTGTGACTTTGTGAACTGTTGTTAAAATAATCTAAGTGAGTGGAACAGACAAACTAATAATGGACAGATACGTTACGTTTCAGGTTTTATTTGTACTATTATATATTCTGTGGTTTTTCTGAAAAACTACATATCCATACCCTATTTTATAATAAGAAAAACTGTTACAAACTGCCTAAACTGGAACGCATGTCAAAGACAACGACTGTGAAATATTTGCAAGTTGGTAGACACTGTAGACAGAGTATGACTCTCAAAAATACGACACTTGGAAAAAAGTGATTTCGAAGTCACTCAATGACATTCAAAAATTGATCGCTATTTGTCAACTAATCTTGACGAAACTTGATATACATACAGGTTCAAAAATTTCTTTGTCGTCTGCGTTTATTGATTGTAGGGGTATTTCGCACAAAAAGGGGGAAGTTTGCTGGGGCGCTATTTACCGGCCGATTTTGATACTAATTAGCAGAAAAATTCGGTACCTAATTTTAAACATGAATTTTGAATACCTATGATCAAATTTGGTCAACAGGTTAGTAAGATATAGATTAAGGAAATACATGTTTTTTATACAACTTTAGATGATGGAACATGCAGATGGCCCACCATAAAGCGGTACCCTCTGCCTATGAACAATGCATTATCTCATAGGTCACGTCCACCTAGGACGCGCTATACTTGGCGTTGCACTGCGTCCGGCACCCTGAAACATAAAGATGAAAGTCTCATGTGCCTGTAATTTCACCGGCACTCACACCCTTAAAACCGGAACAATTCAATGCAAGCACTACTGCTTTGCGGCAGAAATAGGTATTGAGGTAGTACTTCCCCAGACGAACTCTTTCACAAAAAAAGCTCTACCTACTACTACTACTAAACGAATAACTAACTAGTTTTATAAGGAGTAACGACACTATACAAATTTTGCAAACTAGAATCTCTACCACATTTCTGCTCAAAAGATTAACTTTGATGGCAACACCTTTTTTAGCCATATACCTACAATACACCCTATCAATAGTTCAGATATAAACATAACAATGAAATTTAAACTTATCGATGTTTCCATTCAATTTCATCCTTATCTCTGAGCAGTAAGGTTCATAAAGTTCTGGTCTTAGAAAGATGTCGGTCAAATAGAGGCTAACGGTTAGTAGAATATGGGTCACGAAATTTTAGCACAAGATATCCTGTATATTAAAACGCTATAGATAACAGTTAACTTTTTTCTGTACCTTTTTAGGGTTCCGTACCTCAAGAGGCACCAACGAAACTATTATAGGATCACTCTCTGGTCTCTCTGTATGTCTGCCCGTCTGTCATGCTTATTTTCTCCGAAACTAGATTACGAATGTATTATTACAGGCCACCATTCACAGGTGCGCCCATCCGCCGGGCTTGTCGCTGGCGACAAGTCCGCAGAAAAATCTGCGTGTGAATGTATTGGTTCTCGGTTCGGTGCGCGGCTCGCGGCTCGGCGTGGCTCTCGTCGTCTGGAGACGAGGTTTGGTGCGAGGCTGAGGTGCGGCGCGGCGCTTGTCTAGTGTGTGAACGATGACGGATTTGTCCACGAATGGGTACGGCTCGGGGCTCGGCTCGCGGTGCGTGTAGTGAATGGTGGGCTTTATTAGCCACGCCAGTCGTAGGTAGCAATGGCGGCGATGAACTCATCATTTTGACAAGTGCAAAGTTTTGAAGTGGCCACTTGTGACCGTCTATAACCCACGGTGAAAAGGGTCCCTCTGACTACCCTTTCAGGGAAAAAGGCGTGTGTCAGTGTATGTGTATGTGTGTATGACTTTTAATCTTATTTCCCGTTTGGACATGCAAAAATTTACTGGCATTTACCATAAATTTGTCCAATACTTTTCAAATTATAAAATACCTACATTAAATTTTGCTGCAGGTTGCTATACTTATAGCATAGATAAAATAATATTATAGTATAAAGTAAGTAGTACTAATAAGAAATGTATGCGACTCATATTTACAAATCCAATTTTCCATGTCTCGCGAGGATCGCTTGCACAAAACCTTTTTTAGCAGTTCGTTAGACATTGTTTTAAATTCCGCCACATAAATAGTGAATTGAATTTATGTAATTCAGACAGAACTATAATGCAAACCAGTATATATGGTATTCAAGCCATAGATAAAAACGAACGAGTACTTAATCGAATAAAAACTATCGTGACATTATATAAAATAAATAAAACCGTGGGCGGACACTAGGTCTGCCCACGGCTTTGCTCACATTTTACCAGGATAAATAGTAGCCTATAGCTGAAATCAAGTCATACTGTGTGTCAAATTTGATTTAAATTGGTTCAGCCGTTTTGACGTGATTGAGTAACAAACATACAAAACATCCAAGCATAGTAACTTTGTCATTTATGTTATTAGTGGGATTAAGCGTTACTAACCACATTTTACACGTAAATCTATATATTTAAGTGGTTAGTAACTGCATGTTAATTGAGTAATAATATTAATTAGATAAGTCCCACTAACAAAATAAAAACATGACATGTGTCTATTGTGTTCTTAGATACTACTATCCTTATCCTACAAAATAAAGAAATAGCAGTGCTACGCTGAGCTACGGCGTAGAGTGAAGCTACGAAGTTCAAGTATGTAATAAATTAAATTAAAGGCCCTCTTGTACATAGCTACTTCACCACAAGTAGTAGTAAATAGTAGTTTTCACCTTTACAAAAAACACAAGTTTTCAAGTTTACCTTTTCAAAAAACAAACAAAGTTTACTTTTTATAATTAGAATAGATAATAATATTATAATAGTAATAATAGTAGATAATCATGTCAATGCTAAGTAAATAATATATACACTATACCTAGTATAGTATTCTTTTATCTGTGACTATACTGAGTAAATATAATTTTCGACCTCTGTAGTGCGTTGGGCGAGTAGCCGGCTGAGATTATAAAGGTTGCAGGTTCCCGCTCCGGGACAAATGTTTGTATGATCTGCAAATATTTTTTCCGGGTCTGGATGTTGTGGTACCATGACACTCGTAGTTTCTGATACCGGTGATACAGGGAATCCTAGTGTGCTATCAAGACTATGTATGTGACTGTTGGGTGTTATGTGTTATGTTATGTTTTAAAGGTCAGTATTTACGACCCTTAACTTTCCACTCAAACATCTTCATATACTTTGCTCACAAAACCTGAGAATATAATGCAAAATAGAAGCGTTAAATAAAATCAGCCCGTGAACATCTTTTGTTTCAACTTCCTACCTTTTTATCCAGTTACAGTGTGGAGACGGTACGTGTTTCCGTAAACCCTTGACACAGAAACAAATGCTCGTTGACAGTTTCCGCGGGACTATTCTAATGACGTATGAGAAAATATCGCATAGCGGTTCCCAGGAATAATGATGGAATTTCAAAATCAAACTTATAGTATTTATCACGAGTCTGAATTAATACCTATTAATTCAGATAAAATGAAGTCTCATTATATAGCTAAGTATCTACATCTGCTAGCTTTCTAAGGAATGTGTTATTTACTGGACGAAAGTGTTAGCCAAGTCAGTCATGGGAAGCGATTTCGGTGATGAGTTCACCAATTGTCACGTCTAAAAAAAGCATGTATCTGTGTGCATAGAAAAGCTCAAAGTTGCACTGCAGGCTATAGAAAAAGTCATGCTTGGAGTTTTACGTAGTGAAGCAATCCTGAATGTGGAGATCCGTTGAAGGACCAAGCCGATAAAGCTCTCAGAATCAGCTAAATTAAGAGGTCAGGCCATAATATAGCTCGCAGAGCTGATAACCGTTGGGGAATAAATGTTCTTGAGCGGCAAACTATGAAAGGGGCCCCACCCCTCTCTGAATGGACGGACCAAAGACGTTTATTGGGGCAATCAGTGGGGAGGCCTATGTCCAGCTATGGACTGTGGGCTAAAGTTTGGTTGCAGTGACGTTGAGGAACTATTTTGTCATTATATGGTAGGCATTTTTTTTTCTAAAGGCAAATGCTATTATTGAAATATTTTGACACCATGTCAATAATATTCTAGATTTTAAAATTAAAAAGTGGGTAGATTTTTCATGAGGAAAATTTTCTTCACGCTTAGAAACCCTTTTTGATATTGCGTTTCTATGAGTTCTGTAAAAATACACAGTTTGTATTTATACACATCAAACAAGTAAACAAAACAGTCTTTATAAAAAAAAAGTTTAATTTCTTTATTTCTGAATCATGAAAATTCTATTAGCTTTCAATTCTTAATAAAAAAGGAGTTTTATGCCCGTCTCTACTGATGTAAATAAGAAAGTATCTTTTCCTCACAAACATCTCCCAAGAGGCTGTGTTACCCGCAAACTTTATACCTACCATAAAGAACCTGTTGCTGTCTTGACCACTTAATAAATCTGAGATCCTTTCTCCTCGCTTGACAGGTCCATGAATAAATTGGGACGCAATGTGGCTACACTGTAATGAAGTTTGCATCTCTTGAATATAATAAAATCTTCAAAATTTATGATACTTCACGAAATTTTTCAAGTTATGAAAGTAAAATTGAATTTGCCTAGAATTCTGACTAAGAATATTCTTACGAGTAGTATAAATATTATGCTATGTTTTAAGCTTTTGTAAATATAAGTCCTTCACAATTTGTATACCATCCTTTACAATCACGTGAAGATTTTGCTTGCTACTTGGAATTTACTTTCATAAAATCTGTTTTGTTTAAAAATAAATTTTAGTTAATGTAATGTTAGCTTTGAGGTAAGTACTGAAAAAATCATGCAAAATTATATCGCGTAACATGATAATAATTACTATAAATGAATATGGGCCTTCAAAACGGCCTTGGCAGCTGGCCAAAAGAAATGTAGGCTGAAAAGATTCACTTTTAAATGTTACCATCTTTTATGATAAACCCTTTTCAATTTTAGGGAATTAATAACAAATATTATTTTCCCAGGAAACTCTTTGTAGGTCTTCATTTTTCTTAGTTAATTAAAACCAAATTGAGGAGTATTTTGACTAAGGATATATTGAAGGGATTGCAAGTTTTTTTCAAGGCAGACTAGCATTGCTCTTTCCATAGCCTCCACTAAAATAAGTCCTCCTCTTTAATGTCCATAAAACTAAGCTGGAGTTCCAAAAAAAACAATAAAAATTAAATTTTATGATATATTACCATCAGGAAGTATGCGTATACTCGTAACTTTATCGGTTTGGTCTTGTCTTGTATTTCAAGGGATCTTTGTTTTGGTTATACCGTTTTCAGAGTTTTATTTTTATGAAAATACCCGACGTTTATTTAGTAAACAAAACTGGTGTATCACACATTATCATCAGCATCACTTAGGAGACAACCAGCGCTGGACGTAGGCCTTCTATCTACCGACTTCCTGCAATCTTCAGAATGTAATCAGGCCATCGGGGCCGAGAGGCTGTATCCTACATCGTTCGTTTTGTGGTCGCCACTAGAAATCTTTATTCCTCAGCCAGTTGTCGTTTCTGCAAGCTAAGTGACCTACCCCTTGCCGCTTCAATTCCCCTTTAATTGCCCTTGCTAATTCTGAGTTCCAGTAATAATGCTATACAATTTTTTTTTTTTTTTTTTTTATATTTCTTGAATGACGGATCAAGCAGATGGCCCACCTGACCCATAGTTGTCCTTGGCGTGCTTTGATCTAGTTTTACAGTGGACATGCATTCAGGATATTGGATGGTATGCAATAGTATTTGTTTTTTTAAATAAATCATCGGGGTAACAACCTACTGATAAGCGCCTAATAACAATGCATTCCTCACAGGTCATTTCCTATGTGGCATTTAACTGTGCCACCCTGAATCGTATAAAATGAAAGGTCTTACATACATACATACATAAACTCACGCCTTTTTCCTGGAGGGGTAGGACCACGGATTTCCACTTGCTACGATCTTGACATACCTCTTTTGACTCATTCACTCTCATCACATTATTCATACATGCTCGTACCTGGCCTTTTTCCAGAACGTCTCCAATCTGGTCTGGTCTGGTAGGTACCCATTTTGTCAATCTACTATCTTCTATCCTTTCCTGAGAGTTTTTTTTGTCTGGCGCTAAATATAATCAATAATCTTTTATAAATGCTTTTTTTGCTCCTCTTTTTTACTTTCTAAATGCCCAAACCATCTAAGCATAGATGTAAAGGTAAGATAAAGGTCTCATGTGCCTTTTATGTCATTTATACTTTCTTTTGCTTCAAAAGTACTGTTTCCTGATCTTAAAGGTAGTTTTTTTTTATATATATATTACTGAATGACGGAACAAGCACATGGCCCACATGATGTTAAGCGGTAAACTTTGCCTATGAACACTTCTTGTATTTCCAGTTGAAATTAGCTGATAAATACTTTCTACGTTATTTACAATCTGTTTTATAAAATAAAACAAAAATGAGCTCTATAAAACAATCTAGATGTCTCACATAGTCCTTGACGGGGTCCCCTTTACAGATTTACTACCGTTTTACTCCACCACAGGAATTTAATTTAGTTAAAGGAACAAGCGGTTTATTGCACAGTTAAATAGATTGGTTACACAATTAAATTGTAAGACTGGCAGGTACCTACAATTTCAGATTGAAAAATCAAGCCGGCTCTAGTGTTCTTAAATGTCACTAGTGCCATATGTAAAACTAGTGTCCCCCGCGGCTTCGCTCGCATTTTACCGGATAAAAAGTAACTAATAGCTCAACCTAGGTCATAATCTATCTGTGTATAAAATTCATTAAAATCGGTTAAGCCGTTTCGGTTTGATTGAGTAACAAACTTCCAAACATCGTAACTTTGACTTTTATGATAAATAGTATGCGTGGGTGTAGGCCGTGGCGTGTCTAGCCTAAGATAGAACCCTCAGTCATCTGTGTATGCCAAAAAAGCTCGCCTATAGGCAACCTATGACTGATGGGCAGCAGCATCCACCTGAGTACTCAACACCAATACTGTGATCACCAATAAGCCTTGCCAAGCGTGGCAAGGCTTATTGGTGATTAGGTGATACAGTACGTCATAGTCATTGACTATGACGTTTCACGGCATTTTTATGGGGGCCTCGTCCAACAGTACACATCTAACGTATGACTATGATGATGATAATGACAGCTTATCAAGCTGGGATCAAAATGGTCAAATGTGTTTACTGATAGTATATTGGATGAAATAAACTAATACGACCAGATTCTTTATTAACAAAGCAATAAAATATTAGATTGTGTCCCTTTAATTAAGTTTATGCCTGTTGGTGCGTGCTGCATAAAAACGTTATGATCTTCGAAGTTAAATAATGCACAGAGAAAAATAATTCTGTTACTGGAGTCTGCGTAAAAATTTCTTTGCCAACGCTAAAAACTAAAGGGTAAAATGAGGTGATTTGAAGAACAAATAGAAAGTTTCAAGATATCTTTATATTCAATCGTTTCATCCGTCAAAACTCCCTTTACAAAATGTCTCGTAAAAACAGTTGCTCAATCATAAAATCTAAAATATGTGAACATCAAAGCTGTTTAAATCATCAATTTTTTTAACGATTGATTTAGCATTTGAATGAATAAATATTATAAAACAATTAAATAATTGACTTACTAAATTATTAACCTGTCCTACACTTGTACTTGTACTTGTCCTTATTGTTGTCGATTGTGGAAATTGGAGGTTAACATATTATGTATATTTTTTGGTTTATAAGTAATAAGGCGTGCTTGTTCCTCTGGGACCATTTTATAAACCAACATGAAGGATAGTTCGATTTTGAATGGGTTATTTTACGACTTTCAAAGAAGCTTACTTTATAAGGCTGCGTCTGACTCAAAATACCTACCAATAGTAGATTTGATTTTTACCTGAGCATATCACGTTTTTGATCATTCATATTAAAAATATGCATAAATACTGCATTATAGTTCCGAGGTACCTTACCAAAAACAGGGTGGGACAATATTTTTTTAATTCGATTGCTTCTTAATATGTAGCAAATTAGATTAAATTGGGTTAAAAAATTGATTAACAAAGTCAATAGGTATCTACAATAACTGTGTGCGTTTTCTAAAATACATACATTTGATATCATCAACAGACTCAAAAAACCTGAAGCAATTAAATGGGTGTAGTTTTGTTTTCACTTCATTCTTTTTACCATTATTGGTTCAATCCAGGAGTAAACCAGTGGCGTAGCAGACTAACGCATCTCCTACAAGGAGCCGATGGCAGGTTTTATTCCCGCCTAGTTGAGAATTTTTGATATATTATAAAAACCTTAGGACTCCCCATAAGTGTGAGTCAACACTTTAAAATACCCATGTTTCAGAGTTACGTATAAAAACATAGTAAATTGAAGTATCTTGCTGCCTTATCTACGTCACTATATCAATATTTTATCACATAAAATCCTATTCCCCATATTTACACCTTCCTGAAATACTGAAATTGCTTCAGGGGATGATTCATGAGTCGGTTTATCTACCATCAAATATTTACAGAGGTGACGGTTGCTGAAAACGTAATTTTTCCAAGAAAACGGTTACGAACACCTGTGCAAAATTGATTTTTATTTGACATTTTCATTATTCAGTGTTTTCGTGACGGGAAGAACCTTATTTCTCCTATTTGCTCGGAAAACGCTTCATTATTTAAAAAAAGGAATACGACGATCGTCTCTTTTTTGTACGCAAACCAGCAATTTCCAACACGACTTTATTAGAGATTGCTGGACAACAGCGAGGATATTTTTTGTGCCCACCAACATAATTTAGGTATTTTTAGGTACAAGATATTTATTATTATAAAGGCTGAATGTGCATTTATTTTCAAAAGTTAAAAAAAATCTCTTGTTTTGCAATTCACGTTATTCTTTTTAGGGTCTCTAGGTCTGAGACCAGCTTAAGGTATGGCCTTGCAAAGGGCCAGGTGACCGATGGTAATAGAACCATTGATTAATACATTTCCGTACAGAAAGAAGTAAAGGGGATACATACTGAATCTCTTATTGCATTATCGTGCTCTCAATTTACACTTCATAGATACTCAATTGAAAATTAATATTTTGCAGTAACAATGACGATAAAATCCACAATTTAATTAACGACGAGGACTCGGTCGAACGTGAGCACTTAATTAACGGGTTGCATTGGAAACTACAAATATTGAATTTACAGAGCTTTTGATGGTTCGATCAATATAAGTACGTACTTGTACAATTAGGGATGATACGAAACCAGGCGTAAACGAAATGAATCGGTTTTGGGATCAGAGCGATATGAGCGCAAACACTGGATGGCCAAATCCTTTGACGCCATCGTCAGATCAGCTTGTTTTTATCACGCTTAAGTTTACTATAACTAAGGTCATTGACAAAGCTCTGAAAACTAACAAGTTGAAGTGGAAAGAAGACAATCGCATAACCAATAAACGCTGGGGAACAAAAAGTTCTCGAGTGGTGACCAAAACGGAGGAAGTAGTCACAGATATAATATGCCTTGCCGTAACACAGTTTTTTAACTAGCACGGAAGGCAAAGTTCTCTTAATTTCATATATACTTAAGAACATCTTTAAAAATTAATGCAAAAAATACTGTAACACATTTTGCTTTTCATATAATAGTAAGTTGCATCTGTTTTGTTAAATATTATTTGTTGTACCTATTCTAAGTGAATAAATAAACTTATCTATCTTATCTATCTTAATATAGTACTACGTACTTACATAACGGTCACTCTCCCCCCGCGCGATCCGCGTCCCTGCTTCCCCCCACCCCCCAGATCTGTGGCTGAATGTCGGGTTCTTCGTACTAGCTGAACCATCTTTTGTTTAGGCCACGCACTGTTCATGAGAGTATGCATTTCAGCTCGTCGTAAGAGTGTCCGGGGTGTGTAGAATGGCCCTTTCGATGGACGTGTGACATTTTTAAGGTTGCGGGTTGGTTAGTGTATGGAAGCGACTAAAGACCACCGTGACCTAGAGATACCTACGTCCAGGAATGGACGGCTACCTACTGATGATGATGAGGAGGTAAGTATCTTTATAATACTCAGAGTCTAAAATTATCAAATTCAATGCCACTGAATAAAAAATGAAAACTAAGTCGTTTATTTTATAAATTCCACACAACCCAAGTTTTTAAGTTAATAAAAAAAACGAGGCGCGTGGTTTCGATTAAATTGGGTTACGCTATTCACCGAACAGGTTCCTGGCGCCATAATTTCATTTAATTTACCAAATGCTGTGATTAAATTGAATTTTAGATTTATTGAAATGTGGTCCCATTCTGAAAATCTGCTGACGTTCCTACTCGTGGCTTACTTACGCAGTCATAAATTCAATCTTAACACACGTTATTCAAATTCTAACAAAATAAGACAGTCCCTTAAATTCATTGTTTGCCTGTTTCCAACTCCATTAAACGGGTCTTGAGTGACGTTTGTATAAATAAGACCCTTCCTGTCGGCGATGTTTCCTGCGTGTTGTGAAAGCCAGTGTTGAGATTGTGAGGGGCTGAATTCTAGGCTGGGGCTGGGGGCTTCTTTTTATATATCATTTGGCTAGGCTAAAATGTTTGATGCAGCTGATGCAAGCTAATCCGAGAAATGTCCAAGTGTCAACATTTTGAGAAAAAATCCAGTGTATATTTTGCAAAGTGAAATCGAGTGTACATTTTGGGAAGTGGACGTTTTACGAAGTGGTCATATTGAGACATCGACGGAGGCCTGCAATGCTCTAAGTATTGAGAAAAAGTGCGGTGTACATTATGAGAAGTGGACGTTTTGCGACTGAGCTTTTCTATGGCCTATCTTTGTTTAGGTTCAGTAAATTTCTCAATAAGCCTGAAAGCAAGATTTTGAATTTGAATTTGAATTTAGCGGTTGGACTGTCGAGCGTGTGTTAAAATCAAAGTCGACTGGAGCCATTTTTTTTAAATTGAAATCCCCGAATATAAACTTTCCACATAATAGAATAGCAGGCACCCTAGCGCTTATACGATTGAGCTGAGAAAACAAAATTAAAATCGGCTGGAGCCAAAATGTTGCTGATTTGAAATTCACAAATCTAAACTTTTCTCAGAATATCGTAGGCCAGCCTAGCACTACAGTCGAGAGTAGGTAATTAAAATCAAAGTTGGCCTTCGCTCGCATTTTAGCAGGATAAAAAGAAGCCTATAGCTTGATCCAGGTCTTAATCTAACTGTATACCAAATGTAATCTAAATCGGTGCAGCTATTTCGGCGTGATTGAGTAAAAAATATCTATCTAAACATCCAAACATCTATACATCCAATAATAACTTTGACATTTATGATATTAGTGGGCTCAGAAAAATTAGTTTTATAACACAGATAAAATAATACTGCTTTAGTTAGAGGGATGCTTACACTTGAGACTAGTATAGTAGTAGCTTATCTGTCCACTTGAGCAAGTTTCCATCAATGAGTGTGAGTTTTTTTTTTTTTTGTACTACCTAGGTAGCTAACAAGCTAACAAGTAGAACACGCAGAGAGAGGCAAAGTCAATCCTCAGACTTAAGGGCTCAATACCGTTCGTGAGTTTGGGATTCTGGACAATTCTTATTGCACGCCTTTGAACTGAGTCAAAAGGTCCAAGCTGGTAGCCAGGTGCTCCTACCCAGAGGTGACAGCAGTACTCCATGTGGGGCCGGACTTGCGACTCATAGAGAAGTAGCCTTTGCCCCGCAGTGAAGTACAGCTTCGCTCTGTTCAGCTTTTTGGCAGCCAGCTTGACCTTATGTTCTAAGTGACTACGGTACTGGACGTCGCTAGAGATGTCGATGCCTAGAATCCCAATGCTCGTAGAGATGGTGAGGGGAATGTCCTGGAATTGTGGAGCCACAGTAAATGGGGTTTTTTAGCAGTGAACGCGTAAACTTGTGTCTTTGTATGGTTAAACTGAATCAGGTTTTGCCCTCCTCAATCGGAGACTCTGGTTAATATACCCTCAATGTCAGACACAAGTTGCTTTCGGCTTTCCTCTACAATTTGACTAGGGAACAAGAAAGGGAATTATGTCCTATAGCAAATAACCAAAATTATTACTACAACTCGAAAAGATTATCAAAAGTAATTAACTTAGGTGACATCTAGCGGAGGGATATAAAACTATTATATTATTATTATGAGTTCTGCGAACCATCAACCGTATCATTTCCTTCTCCATAGATGGCGTGAAATGTGCCTACATATATTTTTTTATTAGGCATTGAGTATTTGATCTACAGGTTGTTTCGATTAGAAAAGTTGGTATTTTGTTCTGTACATAGTATTGGTATAATTTTCACTATAAACGGGATATTTACCATGATTTTTGAGTTTTATATGTTCCCGATATTATAGTGAAAATTATGTACATAACCATGATAGTTTAAAAAGTTATAGTATTGGTAATTTATAATTTGTGTACGCGCGTAGCAAAATGCACGCAAACTTGATATAAGAATGCCCGGCCGTACCACAAATATTTTGCACAATACTTTTGATCCCTAGAGGGAGAACTAATTAATTTATTTTTTGAGGTAGTTACCTACGAAAAAGATTATTATCATTTAGGTTCAGCCAAAGACCACGAAGTATTCAAAGTCTTCGGGTAGGTAGGTACAGCGTATAAAAATTATACGATCAAGTTTAAAAAATCTTTACCGCTGTGTCTGGTGTAGAATATACCCCTCCATCTCCTCCCGTGGATGTTGTAAAAGCCGACTAAGGGACTACTCCACCCTGGACATGTGCAGCTGATGTCCAGCTACATGTGCAGCAGCATCCATTGAATACTCTGTGGCGCGGCGGGCGAATGTTTGCCTGCGACGCAGGAGGTTGCGGGTTCGATTCCCGCCTCGGAACAAATATTTGTGCGATCTGTAAATATTTGTTCAGGGTGTTCTGGGTATTTTCTATGCATAATAAAAAATATCTATCTATGTAATGTATTGTATTATCTAGTACCCATAACACAAGCTCTGCTTAGCTTGGGGCTAGTTAATGTTGTGTCTGTCCAGCATTATTTATTTATTTATACTGTTATTACCAATGCCGGTGAAATTACAGGCACATGATACTTTTGAATTAGCGTATCGCCGGTCAGTTTCCTTATTCGTCAATTTTGCTGATTCAACAGTTTAATGGTTAGACTGTTTCTTAATTCGCCAATTTCCTTTTTTGCCAGTTTCACTAAATTGTCAGAGCCTCTATTTAGGCAGTTTCTTGACTCGCAAACTTCCTTATTCCTCAATTATCTTAAGTTGTCAGTTTTGCTATTTCGTCATTTCGTCTACTCCAATATGTTCAACTATCTGTTCAACCAGTTGAACAAATTGGATGAGTTTTCTACAATTTTTTCAACTTCAAAATGTAGTTGAACTCTTTGGACTAAAAATTACAATAAGTTCAATTGCTATGTTTTTATTAATAAAACAGGGTACTCCTGCAGCTTGATTTTTGACATTGTATAGAGTGCTTTTGATAGAGTCAAATGCTGGAACTTCTGAGATTTTATCGAGGCCGATATCTTTTATAGATTTAACTACTTTTTTATAAATTTTGGGAACCGCTTCTGTTCCATCTGATGATTTGATTTTCTGTTTACATTCGTCAATCTTTTTCTCAATTTCAATTTTTCCAGTATCTGATTTGCAATGATCACTATGTTTTTTAGTTTTCAAAATTTTTTCATTCTGTAAACATATATAAAATATTAAAATAAACAAAAACTTGCATGAAAAACAAATTTTGCATATAGGAATATGGATAGTTAGGGCAATAGCGCACTAGCGGCTAGGCCGCAGCGGCCAGGTCGCGGCGACCATCGAGATAGATACATTAGTATGAAATCGCCATAGAGCCCGCGCACCTGGCCGCACGCGGCCAGCGCCCACACCAAGCCGCAGCGGCCAGCGAGATCGAAGCGACGCATTGCGGCCCGTGTTCAGTCGCTGATCGCTGCGGCCACTGAGATCAATTGCATTGTAGTTAAATCACCAGTATGTGCGCACTAGCCGCGGCGGCCGCACGTATTGTGGAACTACAGCGTGATTTGGATGACAGCTGTCAAAATTGAAACAGGCATATTTCGGAAACTACTCCTGCTTGAGTTTCGTTGTTTGGCTCAAATGAAAGGTGATGACAAAATCTACATTTTGGATGACAGCTGTCAAAATTGAAATAGTCATATTTCGGAAACTACTCCTGCTAGAGTTTCGTTGTTTGGCTCAAATGAAAGGTGATGACAAAATCTTCATTTTGGATGACAGCTGTCAAAATTGAAACAGTCATATTTCGGAAACTACTCGTGCTAGAATTTCGTTGTATGGCTCAAATAAAAGGTGATGACAAAATCTTCATTTTGGATGACAGCTGTCAAAATTAGTTTTGTGCTCATCTAAGGCGCTCAGAACTCGTTGCAATTTTGAGCTCTCAGTTGCGGCAACCGGCGATTTTCACGATATTTTCTTAAAATTTTGGGAAATTGCGCAGACGTAGCAAACTCTAGTTGCGATTTTCGGTGGTCGCAACAGTTTTCAGTTGCTGCAATCGGTGACAAAAGAGCGATTTTACTCCCTCCACGTACCGTCAACACTAACTGTTGACCATATGGAACTGAAAAGTTTAAAACAACAAATACTAAGAAACAATAAAATAAATATTTAAGGGGGCTCCCATAAAACAACCGTATTTTTTTGCCGTTTTTATAGATTATGTACGGAACCCGGAATTCACACTTGGCCGGTTTTTTAATACCGTCTGTTTTTTCCTATCAATCAATGGTGCAAACATAACTAACTAGTAACGTCTCCACCATTAATGGGGTAAATCAATGGTGCAAATATAACCGCAGGCGCGCTGCCAGGTCGCTAGTGCTCTCACCTCTAGAGTTAAAGAACCGACGCAAGTAAATTTTCCTTGGGCTCTCGTTGAACACATCCATATAGACGATCCATTTTCATATTTCCTTATACGATAATATCGATACCCGCAGTGGACTAGCACTAGACCTCTGCCTTTTTGTAAAAAACACAAATCTTCATCGATCTCCATTGCAATTTATAAAAAAACAGGCAAGTAAAATCAAATGCTGTACTCTTGGAAAACTGACGTCATCCAAAATGTAGATTTTGTCATAACCTTTCATTTGAGCCATACAACGAAACTCTAGCACGAGTAGTTTCCTACATATGACTGTTTCAATTTTGACAGCTGTCATCCAAAATGTAGATTTTGTCATCACCTTTCATTTTAGCAATACAACGAAACTCTAGCACGAGTAGTTTCCTACATATGACTGTTTCAATTTTGACAGCTCTCATCCAAAATGAAGATTTTGTCATCACCTTTCATTTAAGCCAAACAACGAAACTCTAAAAAAAAAAAAAAAAAAAACAGTGATCATTGCAAATCAGATACTGGAAAAATTGAAATTGAGAAAAAGATTGATGAATGTAAACAGAAAATCAAATCATCAGATGGAACAGAAGCGGTTCCCAAAATTTATAAAAAAGTAGTTAAATCTATAAAAGATATCGGCCTCGATAACATCTCAGAAGTTCCAGCATTTGACTCTATCAAAAGCACTCTATACAATGTCAAAAATCAAGCTGCAGGAGTACCCTGTTTTATTAATAAAAACATAGAAATTGAACTTATTGTAATTTTTAGTCCAAAGAGTTCAACTACATTTTGAAGTTGAAAAAATTGGAGAAAACTCATCCAATTTGTTCAACTGGTTGAACAGATAGTTGAACATATTGGAGTAGACGTCGTCATTTTCCTAATGCGTTACTTTCTTTGTTCATCTGATAGTTTAGTTTGTCAGTTTTCCCATCTCGTCATGTTTATGATTTGCTAATTTTGGGGTTTCGTAGTAAACTAGGAACCCAGCTGTTTTTAAGGCGATCTTAAGGCGATACAAGACATATTTTGTACTCAGCTAAAAGTCACGAAATGTAAGTTTAATATTTTTAAACCATATTGCCGTATTCTTTGTAAAAAAACATAGTCATGTCTTATTTTACACTAAAGCTGATGGAATAATAAATAAATATTAAATATGTAAAAATTAATTCAATCAACTTGTATATTTGATACACCGAAACAAGACTATAAGACCCTGGCAACTAGTGAAACTGGCGAATATAGAAACTGATTATCTAGGGAAAATGACCATTTGACCAAACTGACGAATAATTAAATTAGCACATACGGAAACTAGCAAATTTACGAAACTGAATCCTAGCAAAACTGGCGAAGGAGTAAACTGAAGATTTAGGAAAATGACCCACTAGCGAAATTGTCAACCTAGTGAAAATTACCAGAAGGTAAACTGTTGAATCAGCAAAATTGACAAATAAGGAAACTGACCGGCGATACGCTAATTCAAAAAAAGCAATCCGCCTGCCAAGCGTGGTGATTATGGCAATCTTCTCTAATGCATACTATGGGGAGGTCTATGCCCAGCGATGGACGATTGTGGGCTAACGATGATAATGAAAAAAATAGGCTTTGAATGATTAAGAATTGGTGAGAAATAAAACAACTTTAACAAGACACTGATTCAATTTTTGACACATTTCCATAATTTACATGAACATGTAGGTAAAAAGAAGTTATATGTTGTGAAATAACCTATTACAAATTGTTGTGAAACCTCATACACATAATCACATGAAAAACTAATCAGCCTGAACATAATCAAAAATACACAGCAATAAGTATACCTAGGTATAACGTAGGCAGGTTTTGTGGATAAAAATCCGGTATTTCACCATAAGACAGTAACAAAAAAAAACATTTTTAGCTAATCACCTCTACGTAGACAACAGATATCGCTAATAATAATTTAAAAAAATGCTGACACACATAATACAACAGCTAATATGGTACTGGGTTCTGAAGATGTCTGATGTTTCATGGCTATATTAGTAACCATAGATATGTAATTCTGAGATAGTGAAAACTATATGAGTAAAATATGGCTGGCAAAATTAAAATAGTCGCCGGGAAAATCTGGAACGCATAAACACAAAGACGCTTGCATTACTTTGGTCGAAGCTTGCAATGACTAAAGAAAGCGTCAAACTAAATTGAGTAAAATACAAAAGAAAAGCTACCATGATTTGTATTAAGATTTCAACAAATTTTTTTTGTAATGATATGGAGGCTAAATTATAGCTCAGTTTCATATTCGGAAGGAAAGCAAACACCAAAAAAGTTGACAACAACAAACATCTTCAATCTAGATATAACATTATAAAAATACTCACATCAGATTAATTTGTAAAACATCGAAAATACACACATAGGGTTATCTTCACCAATACTGTAACGATCATTACTTATAAATAGTGCAGTATGTAAATTCTGTATAAACAGAGGTGCTTAGACAAAAAACAAATCCTCGTAGTTATATAGTTACATCTACAACATCATAGAAACTAAATTATGACATAGAAAGTTCCCAACTTTGAAAAGTATATATATTTTAAGAAATATTATTTCGTAAATCTTACAAAATTTATTTGATTTATAATAACATTTACTTATGTAAATCTTGTTTTAGACAATGATATATTTTTGATAATAATTTGTATTCATATTTGCATGGTACATAAATAACAACATACAAATGAGCCACGGCACTTTGAGCCAACAGCATACTATCCTTTAAATTCACCCAGTCGATGAGCAGCCAGTGGCGGAGCGGTCAAACGCTCTCCGTATCAAGGAGACTGTCGCGTGTTCGAATCCCGTCTGGTTGGTAATTTTTAGGATATTATAAATTCTAACATACAAATTCTTCATTCAGTTATCTAAACACATCTTAGTCCACATTCCTACCAGAGGGCCAGCCCCTGAATTCATAAGATATAGAAGCGTCATGGCACCTTTTGAGGGATCGTCAACTTCATTCAATGCTAACTAATCTATGCTAGCTGTACTAGAATACGGAGACAGCGCGCGTTTACCTCGAGTACCCCACCGTTCACAACGGCCGCGCTTAGAGGAGGTACTCTCATTGGTCAGGTCTTTCGAATGAGGTATTCGGCGTACTTTCTATCCTTTTGAGCACTATCTTGAACGCGAAGGTGTGTTTTGGCGAGACTGAAGCAGGCCGGGGGATCGTAGGAGACCGCGGGGGAGGGTCCGGAGGCATTTCTGATCGCGTCCGCGAGCGGCGAGGCGGCTGCGCTCGGAACAGAGGCGCAGACGCCGGCTCTTCTTTTGGATCCTCCTTTGGTGGATGGGGTACTTGAGGTGAGAGGCGGTTCGGAGACAAACGCCCCGGAGAAGGATCCGGAGAACTCGGAGGCAACTTCAGCGGCGGGAGATTGATACACGGCGACCCTCGCGACCCTCTCCGCTCCTTCAATCCCATCATCACATTGAGCGGTGGAGGCGACATCGGTGGCTCGTCTTCAGCCGCCGCGACCACCACCTGAGGCTGGTTCATTGACAGCCTGAGCTCGCTAGAATCCGAAGCAACCGACCTCCTAAAAAAGTTCCACCCGTTTTCTATCTCAGCTAGCGCACGCTTCACAAACGGAAAGCTTTCCGATAGTTCAGAAGTAGATTTACGCACTGGGAATTCAGTATCACTATCTCGTTTTCTCGGTCTGCACCGCTCAAAGGACGGGTCCCCGGACGCCGCCACCGTCTCGGAGACCTGCCTCGTCAGCGCGGCGTGTTTCACTGAGTCTGATTTGGAACGTGGCTCCCGGATTTTTGGAGTAGGGGAGCGTCGATCGCCAAATTTTTTGCTCGCGGCCCTCTTGATAGAGGAAAAGAGTCCAAGTTTCTCTTGAGGTTTATCGGAGAGCGGGACTGGTGGAGCAGAGGAGGGTCCGGGGAGGGAGGGGTCGGGTGGAGGACGGGAAAGGGGGTTCCCCTCGCGTTAGTTGTGCCGAGAGTCCGATGAGGGGACATCGCTGGAGCCGGTGGAGGAAAGTGTGGTGTTGGATCCGTAGGGGTCGAGAGAAGACTGCACGGACATGGAGCGGCCGGCTCGCCGCACTCGCGCCGGGGACAGCTTGCCAGGGTCTACGCTGGCCGGGTCTGCCTGCAACAACAACGGATTTAGCACTCTGCTCTTTGCATTGGGTCTTTGCTTTTCTGTATTATTCACGAATTGGAGCCATTTTCTCGCAATTCTGCAAATATAAAGAGACAAAGAGTTATTTTACAGTTTAAAACAGCATTCGCAAATGGTGGGTCAATTTAAAAATGTGACTCATCGTCATTTTAATACCTATAGGTAACAGCAAATAAAACTAACTTATTAAATTCAGTAACTCACTATTAAGTCCTAGTTAAAACTAGGGATTCCGGAAATAAACCATTTACATTTATGAATGTTTAATATTAAAATGAAAACGACCGGCAAATCAAGCATTCGCCTTACTGAGACAACAGCGTAGTTACGTAATAATTCCACTAATATCATTAATGTTTGGATATTTAGATGTTTGGATATTTGTATGTTTGTTACTCAATCATGCCGAAACGCCGATTTTGATGAAATTTGGTACACAGATAGATACGACTTGAATTGAGCTATAGGCTACTTTTTAGTCTGGTAAAACGCCAGCGAAGCCGCAGGTGATCACTAGTATTTAATAATTTTCTCTAGAAACAGGATATTTACCATGATTTCTGAGTTTTAAATGTTCCCGATATTCGTACACCGCCTGCAGCCTGTGGTGAGAATGTGTAAGAATCAAAAAAGTGTGGTACCTGCTACGCGTCCGGACACCGTTAGTGTTGTGGTTCGAGTAGGTGTGAATTGTGACAATGAAACCGATGGTAGTGGTATCGTTCGTAATAAAAGAGTGAGAAAGAGGGTAGATCGATATATCTGCCAATAACATCTACTCGCAAAGACTTTAGTAGTTAGTTCTCCCGTGATCATGGCGCATGCAACTGTGCCGAAATATCGGGAACATTTAAAACTCAGAAATCATGGTAAATATCCCGTTTCTAGTGAAAATTATGTATATAACCATGATAGTTTCAAAAGTTAGTATATAATAGTTTGTTAGACGAGAACAATTAGTGTATCTCATCAGCGGATTTTTCTACGACATCGTTATCGGCGACTATAGTCCAAATTATTGATGATGGGATATCCAAAATATATCTACATATTATTGAAGTACACTATTGTAAGGAACAAATCACGCACCTGGTACGCCAGCGCGTTCATGATGATGGAGTACGGTACCAGGCCCAAAGGGTGGACCTCACGCATCAGCACGTTGGCGGGGATCTTGTGGAACTGGATGTACTCGAGGAAGTTCCCGATAATATCCTTGAGGGATATGTTGGAGTCTGTGTCACACCATTTCTTGCTCCACATCAGAGCAGCCTGAAATTTAAAATTATAGATTTGATCTTAATGTTCAAAATTCGAATGATTATAAAAGTGATGCTTAGTTTAGAAAAATATGTGACAAAAATTAAAATTGGCCTAAAGTACAAAAAAAGCTATCACTACCGGTGATTTTTTTAATGGTGTACATACACATATACGTATTTTGATACAGAGATGAGACTTGTGGCATCAAATTTCATTATATTGGTAGTTACAGAAAAACCTAGTCTGTGTGTGTCCGGAAGTGCTCGGCCTACGATGGTGCAACCCACTGTGAAAAGAGGCCCATTGAAGCTTTGCCACCCACCCTTTCAAGGAAAAAAGCGTATTATGTATTTAGACATAAATTGATGATCAACACCACATACTTCTAGTATTCATTGTAAAGCTTGCTGCTTGTCCAGTTAGGTACTGGTTCTTACCTGGAACTTGGTAAACTCATCAGCCCGCAGTTCATCTCTTGCCAGAATCAGCCGCACAACATGCTGGGGCAGCAGCGTGAAGGAGCCCAAGTTCAACACCTCGTTGCCATGCTCATCTACGAACTCCAACACCTGAACGTTGGATGAACAAAGTGATAATAAGACACTGTTAAAATTATGTTAAAATATGTTGCGATACATGTTCACTCAGTAACAGCAGTATTATTTTATCTGTGGTAACAGTAAAGGTTACAAACACTAATTACTTGAGGATGTAATCTACATAAATCAAAGACGAAACACGATTGGTGAAACTTTTCCCGGTAGCTTTATTTTTTGAGATTGGCCCTCCTAAATCTCGTTTTTGGTCCCTTCTTCGACTAGACAAAATATTAAGCGTAAATTTGTATACTATTATTTATTTTTATATATGCTACTTTAGAAGCAAACGAAGTTTTATCATTTGTCGCTTACGTCAGTTACTTCCGAGCGGCAGAAATCTATACCCCATCTCTTCCCGAGTTCAAGTGAGTAAGAACGCTGTTACTGTCTTGCAGCTATTGTTTTCTTGACTCGATATTTTAACATATCGTCTTAATTTAAGGATATAGATTATCTTATGATCTCATCAGCAGCTTTTAGACACACACTATTGGACGAGGCCTCGCCAATAGAATGCAATGAGGTGATTTTTCATAATAACCACGCTTGGCAGGTGGTTGCCATAAGGGGTAAATGTAATGTGTGTCCGACCTAGAATATACCTCTCCTTCTCCTTCCGTCTAATGTCGTAAGAGCCGAATAAGGGATTACTCCAGGGATGGGCATCTACTTGCGTAAAACCAAAACTGCGATCATCAATCAGCTTGCCAAGCGTCGTGTTTTTATACGATTCGCTATTCGCTAATCTTTCAATCGCAGAATATTGAATAGCTTGTAATTTCGCAGACGAGCGCCCGAATTCGAACTTCAAAATTAGACAATACTGGTAGAAGAGGAACATTAGAGATTGTAAGGGTAGCGATACATGTAGTAAACAGATTTTATAAAAAAATAAACGAGCGTATCTCGGTTGCACCAGACATTATTATTTAAAACTCTGCCGACATCTCGACGTATGGATATTGCACAAAACTAGCACAAACTCAACGTATTTGACAACCTCTGTGGCGCAACGGGCTTAGGTTCGCCTGCGACGCAGGAGGTTGCGGGTTCAATGTATTTTATTAAGTATATCAGTTATCTAGTACCCATAACACAAGCTCTTCTTATCTTGGGGCTAGATAATGTTGGTGTGAACTGTTCAGCATTATTTATTTATATATTTTAATCAAGTACAGAGAGTAAGACAATAGTTAGTTTACCTTCTGCACAAGGGTCTTGGTGCATTTATACTGGATGTAGCGCTCAGCTGACGCAAGTAGAGCGCACACAGTGTCCACTGTAATGCAGCATTGCACGAAGCCAGCGCACGCGCGGCGAAGCTCGTCCAAACCATAGTAGTCAGCTGCGTTCATTACTCCTGGAGATTGCAAAGAAATAGAAGAGTTAAAGAAAACAAGAACTTTTTTCACCTGCTACGCGTCCGGATACCGTTAGAGTTGTGAGTCGAGATGGAGTGAAGTGTGACAATGAAACTGGTGGTCTTGGTATCCGTAATAAAAGAGTGAGAAAGAGGGTAGATCGATATATCTGCCAATAACACCTACTCTCAAAGACTTTAGTTAGTTCTCCCGTGATCACGGCGTATGCAACAATGCCGAAATATAGGGAATAATAAAATCGTGGTAAATATCCTGTTTCTAGTGCAAAGTATGAACATAACCATGATAGTTTCAAAAGATATATTTTTTCATCTAACCTATTAGGAGTTACGGGTTGAATTTCGTAAAATTATTTGTTTGCGAGCGACTAGTAGCTGAAATCTGTTAAAGTCTCAGAGGTTATATTTCTTACGTCTTCAATTATTTTACCGTAAAAAAATTACAAAAACTCGACATAGATCTAGATATAGATCCCAGTACCAAGTTTTTTTTTTTCGAGGTCAAACATTGTTTTTGAAACTTATTGAAAATCGATCATATCTCCGAAATAACTGGTTTCATCCAAATAATCACAGTCCATATCAGCAGAACCGAATATTGATTACAGTATCTTTTTATTAACTCCTAAAAGGTCATCATTTGATTTTCAAGTGGTAATATCAAGTAACACTCCTATTTTTGGAATAGATAAAAATGTATTGTTATTTATGGTTCTGTACCTCATAAGGTATCAACCGAACCATTATACGATATCTGGTGTCTGTCGGTGTGTCCGCCATCACAGCCTACAGAGTTCTGTGATCAAAACACGAATGTAAGTTTAGCTTATTAAATTATTCTGTCAAACTATTGTCAAGTATGTCATTTGATGTATCAAAGCTGGAAAATATTTTGAGAATATTTTTAAATAAAGTGTACGAGTGAAGGAAGCTTAAAGGCACTACTAATAATATGGGGGTCATATTTTGACATACAACAAAAAACCCTCCTCTGATTGTGATTGGTCAGTTGTTCAACATTATAGACTTCTCAAACATCTCGGACCCCCTTACCTTTAAAAGTTGCTTTAAACTAGTCCTGTTACTGTTTATGCCACAGATACATGACAGACTCTCCTGTCAGGACGGCATCGTCATTAGTGGGGTAGTCTTACCATTCTCACTATCTTCAATATTTTCGGCATACATTACATAGGATTTTGTAAGTCATCACATTCCCAGTTCGTCCCAATGGTTCTCATTCTCTTCGGCTCGAGATAGAGGTCTGGAATATTTCTAAGCTATGTCTGGGTACACAGTTTATATGATGTTTTTTAATAATTTTCAGGTGGATTCGTCGGTAACATAGAAATGACTGAATTTTACTTTGTTGAAATTTATAAGGAAAAGTCTCCACGCGCACTAAGTCTATTGATAGGCACTGATAATGACCTCATATTTATCTTAGTAAGTCAATAAATTATCAGATGTTTGTGTATATACGAGCGATAGACGCTGGCACCGTATATATTATTTCCCCTCCAAGATTCCTCGATGAAACGTTTGTTAAGTAGATCACGTCTACGGAAAATGGTTCTGTAATTGAATTTTTGATAGAGCAGAGGTATTTCTGCTTTTAGCTTTTAAGAGCGCGCCAAGTAACCTGAACAAACAACGCAATTTTTGAATGGTAATAAATATAATTTACTCAAATTTATATCTTCATTGGAGTCATGATTATTATTTTTTCATAAGAAATATTATTAAGTCTGTTTTTAAGGCGTTTTGTATTGTTGTACGATTTTACGATTTGTAAGATTCGTTGGTATAAGATTTGTACAGGCTGCTAGGAATGTGTTATTACTTGAAGAAAGCGTTAGCAGAGTCAGTCGTGGGAAGCAATGGCGGTGATGAGCTCACCACTTATCACGTCTATTTCCCACGATGGAGTAACCTACTGGGAAAAGAGGCCCATTCGTGGTTCTGTTTACCCTTTCGGGGAAAAAGGTGTGAGTCTATGTATGTATGTATGTATTTCATCATCTACTGCAGTGCCCCTAAATAACATGTAGCGTTAAAATCTAATTAACAACCTTCTTTGAACATAACTTAGTAATGTAGTAATTAATATTTAGGTCACTAGCTCGCTGATGAGCGGCAACCACGCCTTGTCAATTTTTTAGAATAATCTTACGAAGGGTATGACGTCATCGTTTATTAATATTATTAATTGAAGCGCATACTGTAGCCTTTCGATGGATCTTCACACTGATTAAAGCCTTTTTCGCTAGATTCCTTGTTGAACAGATCCCGTTTTAAACATATTCTTGTTTGGACATAATCATTTTCATACAGAAATATAATATATAAAAAAATACCGTGAAAGAATGTTTAAACAGATTTAGCCAAATTTACTAACAAAACACATGGAAATAAATATTAAAAAATTGCATTCATCTCATCACAGTGTAATTAAATAATTATATGTAACTACATAATTTATGTTGCTCAATAAGTGAGATATAACTAACTTTTTTGTAACTTTTAAACAAAGCTTACAAACTATATCCACCAAACTAATATTAGACGTTTATCAAATTCAAGCAATAATAACGAACAATAATCAAATCAAGAATTATAACGAACATTCTCATTTAAATCGGTTAAGTTTTTTCTTATTCTCTTCTCCTATTGGCTCTTTTGGAGATAAAATGGTAACTGGTGGTTTTGTTCCATACTTCGTTTCGTTTCGTATGAGGTAGTGCTGGCCTCTGGTGTCGGAGTTTGTCAAGCCGCCCGAGGGCCTCTGACATGGTTCCATACTGACAAGCAATAAGTACGCAACCTCTAACTTTTATAAGGCTCAGGCCTGAAATGTCCGTTTTCCTAACTGGCTTCTTTTGTTACGGGTAGATAATATTTTACATACATATTATTATTATTATTTTTTTCATGTACCTCGACTATTTAAATAAATCCAAATATTTATCAGCTCTCAAATTAATCTCAACTTTACCATGTTAATCCAATTTACTTGGTAAACATGTTCGCTCTCAAATCTTATAAGGTAATTTAAAAGCTAATTAGGAAACCTTATCGACATTGAATAAAGATTTGTTTATTCTTGATTATGTAAGCTGGGAGCTTGGGGCATGCCTTTCCGTTGAATAACTTTCGTTTAAACATATTCCGCTACCAACTTAGTTTTAGATCTATTAAGATTTCAATTAAATGTTAGATCAAAGCGAAAGATTGTGTTATAGATGATAAGGGTTGAGAGTCTACGTCAACATGATTATCGTAGACCTCTACGCGTCGGCGTAGCAGTGCTATGTGTACTGGTAATTTCGTGACGCAGTTTTTTTTTTTAATTTTTTTTTTTAAATCAGGAAACGGCTAGGTATTCAACTAGAAAAACACATTTATTTTGTTTGCGTTAAACTTGTACTCAAATCAGTATCTCATGTTTGGCCCGGGTGGTTTAGTAAAGACCTGTTTTTTGTGCGATTCACGTATGAAATAAAAATACTATGCAGAAAAAAGGGCATGTGCCAAATATATATTATAATGATTTAACACTCGTCAGTCACATAATAGCTCTGATTCCACACTAGCCTATCTCGCAGGAATTAGGGACTACGAGTACCAAGTTCCAACAACCCAGACCCGGAACAAAGAAATACGGATTATTTAAAAATTTGCTCTGCAGTGGGAATGGAACTCGCATCTTTCGCCGGTTACTCGCTCACTGCGCTACAAATGTTTTAACGTCAAATCATGTAATGCCTATATAATGGACTTACAGAAGCGAATTGTTTGAACAAATTCAATCCCAGCAAATAATGGAATCACTTATTCTCACTTTGACACACATTTTTACGGTCAGAAATACTTTGTGGCCCCAGTATTGCTCCAATTCACTCATTGTGTGTAAATTGAATTTGGTTTGTTCCCAATTTCCTTTTTTTTCTGGATGACCGAGCAAAGTAGGGACTATTTACCCTCGTCTCACTTTGAAGGTGTAAACTATATCTACCTAGATGAAAAGCTATTTTACATTAGGATAAAAGTAATTAATATTGTTAAAATTTTAAAAAACCTCAACGCAATGAAACGGATGAAACAATTTTGATCAAACATAGCTAAGAACACTCCCGACAAAGGCACCTTTCAAAAAAAACAAAAAAAACTAAATCGGTTAATTCATTCGGGAGCTAGGATGCCACAGACACACACACACACACACACAACAGACACGACAAACTTATAACATCCCGTCGTTTTTGCGTCGGGGGTTAATAAGAAGTGTTTTGAAATTCAAAAGTCACACGACATGAAACATGACATGAACCTCTAAACGGTAAGTTACTCGTATATATGTGATAAAAACCTGTTTAGGTATATAAATGGTTCAAATAAGCAAATATCTCATACGTTCACCTGTCCTTTGTGCCCTACCCGCACAAGAGACGACCTCAACAAAACCACAGAGAACGCTGATAAAGTGGCCAAATTCTATTCTAATATTGTTAAATATAAAAAACAAGCAGCGTCTCGCGGTTTCACCCGCAGAAGTTTCGATCCCGTGGGAATATCGGGATAAAGTGTGACTATATGTTATTCTGGTAGTTCAGTTATCTCCATTCCAAATTTCATCTAAATCCGTGTAGCAGTAGTAGTAGAGCTTTTTTGTGAAAGAGTTCGTCCGGGGAAGTACTACCACCATACCTATTTCTGCCGCAAAGCAGTAGTGCTCGCATTGCTGTGTTCCGGTTTGAAGGGTAAGGGTGCCGGTGAAATTACAGGCACATGAGACTTTCCATCTTTATGTCTCAGGGTGGCGGGCGCAGTGCAATGCCACATAGGGCGCGTCCTAGGTGGACGTGACCTATGAGGTAATGCACTGTTCATAGGCAGAGGTTACCGCTTAACATCAGGTGGGCCATCTGCTTGTTCCGTCATTCAAGTAGAAAAAAAAAAAAAAAAAAAAAAAAAAAAGCCGTTTTAGCGTGAAGAAGTAACAAACACACGCACACACTCACGCACTCTCGAACTTTCACATTTATGATATTAGTGTAATTATTGTTACAAAAACACGTGGAACATTGACACGGAAGAAGAAAATTAGAAATAGTTCAAAGGTTACGCAAAAAAAAAACTAAAGATACTTACCAAGTAGTGTCCTGGGCTGCAAGGTCACGCATCCAGTGTGGATATACTCAATCAGCTGACGGAACACATCAGGCTCAAACTCCTCGATGATCAGGGTCTGATGCTGCTGCGATGATGGCTGTTCAGAAATAAACAGATAACTTTTAGTGGAGGAGGGCATAAAATCAAGTTTACGATTAAAAATAACGTAAAATAGTTGTTTTTACGAACAAAGCTGGTGATTGGCAAAACAAAGTATGTGAAATTACTATGAAAAGTTTTTTTAGAACGCACTAATTTATAACACTTGTTAAAATTGAAACAAATTATAATTACTGGGCTTGATAGACCTAATAACCTCATATTTACTACTGTTATGGCGCACACACGCGAAAGCTTTTACAACATCCGTATAACGGCCAAGCCAATTCCGAGCAGGGTCGGAACCGAACACTCACAAATGGGGCACGGATTTAAAATAGGTGGAACATTTAGTAGGAAGTTCATTGCTGTGCCCCGCCAGACCTTCGTTCTAGCGGCGATGCATGGCTACTTCTTATAGAAAATTCGTAACGTTTTAATCCATGCTTCGTCCACGCCCCGTCCGTGCTTGGCTCGTGCTGGGCTCGGGCACGGTACGGCCTATCATAACTAATCCTCTTAAGGACGTTTCCCAACGATTACCAGCAAAAATGCATTCTCATTTATCAACGCGCTTTTTTCCGCGTCTTTTGGATGAAAGTGTTAACGCAACAACCTAACGGAACACTTTACTAACTCTCGCAAATAGGCTCATGATATTTATTTTCATAATTTTGTAAGCAACGGATTTAAAAATCATTTGTATTTGCTTGAATTTGCCAAACTGATAACAACACGCATATTGTGCAGAACAAGATAACAGAACGTATAATTATGTACCTGAAAAGTCTGATGATTAAATATTCAACTTTATTAATAATATCGAGGGCAGCAAATTGGAAATAGCATGCTTGTACAAAAAAAATAACTCTTACCACAGAAGTGAAAAAATAGTGAAAAAAAATGTACATCCATGCAACACATGTGACAAAAAGTAGCCTTTTTCAAATATTTACAAATTGATAGTCCAAATAAATCTCAATCTACGTAACAATATCAAAAACGAATTTCAAATAACACCGAATACCGACGAAATTGAATTTTCCTAAAGTACCGTTAATTTTGTTTTTACCTCTTGTATTGGTGCCAATTGCTGCGCGAATGTCGACCTCTGTATACAGTAAAAACAGTTTACTTTAGAATGATCGCAAAAATCTTTTATGCCGATGAATCTTTGAATGCCGATTTGCTGTTACATGATGCAGAAATTAGCTGCTTTCACAAAACTGATGGAAAGCAGATGGAACCCAAGTCATATAATGAGAATTCCTTTGTTCGATGACTTCATTCACGTATTAAAAAAAAACGAAACAGCCAATAAGTCGATGGAGTTTCCGATGGATAATTAGAAGTCTAGATAGTTACGGAAAATCACAAGGCTCTTGAGAACTATATCGAAAGGAAACTGAAACTCCTTGTATGTCGAGTCAACAAAACCAGAGAGATAAAGTTGTTTGAAGTCTACATTGTTCATCTTTCATCACAGTATAATTAATATCGTAACGTTTTATTTAAATTTCATAAACGTGTACTGAATACGTTCAAACAAAATCTAGGGTTTGTATCAGGGTTGGTACAGGTTCACATCAAGCATTCCTTGCAACAATTACCTTTTAAGAAAATAAACTACATCTGTACCTGCTGAGCCGCATTCTGAAGATTGAGAAGCGGTTCCGAAGATCTCTTCAGAAATAGTCGCAGCTTGTTCTCTCGAGGAGCTGGCTCTTTCTTCCGTTGAGGACTTGGAGCTTGGTAGAGCATCTTTTGAAACACCCTGAGAACAAAATTACATTTCATCAAACCTGTTAGTAATTTGATCCAAGTTGTTTCAAAGTTGGCCTGCTTTGTTTAACTTTGGAAATGTAAATAATTCAACCCTGGCAACTTACCAAGATCGTCTTACACTATTTACTTTATCATTATGGACCATACATTTGTCTTTGAACCACAGACATATTTTAGTATCGAGATACGAAGACCCAATCACAGATACTTACCCCAGTTGAATTTTTAAAGTTGTCACTGATAATTGACAATACTGGCCTTTTTAATTGATACAGTGGCTATATTATGAGTGAAGCTATAATAGAATAGATCGATAAAAATATCTAATTTCACGGATAACACATAAGATTGGAAACAAAATGTTGGTCGTTCATGTTGATCCATTTGTCTGCGCCACGTTTTTGTATACGTTAAACATTTTGAAAACCCTTAGAATAACAAATGGTGCTTCAAGAGCCCACATAATTCCACTGAAAGCTAGAATTGATATGCACCAGTACCGCCTAATTACTTACACAGGAATTCATTTTTCCACGATTCTAAATCCACTCTGAGCACTTACTTCAATTACTGTTAGGTTGAGAATCATAAATACCATAAAGTTAATTAAAACTCCATTCCAGCTGATACTTTCCCAAGTATTTTCCGCTCATAAAATAAAAATACTTCTATACTCATAAAATTGATGAACGTAAACAATTTCATAAAAGCTGGGCAGGAATTCTTCGGACCTCAGTGGAAATTCCTTTGAGGCGACCCGTGTCTACTGCGGACATATTGTTTATCTCCGGACAGTGTTGTCAGAGGAGAGCTTCACAATCTTACAAAGGACAGACATCGGAAACCAATGAGCAATGTAGTTAGTTTCCTGGGATAGTGTGGGATGATTACGTTAAGCGGGAATTACATAATACATAATTGAGTTTACTTCTCCTTTTGTTTAGTTAGTAAAGAAACTGTTCTGTTTTTTCCAAAAAGCAAACAAATATTTATATAAATGAATCTTACACACAAACCGTGCTACTGTAAAACGCGAATTATCCTTGGAACAGTTACACAATCTTTTGCATTGACAAGTAATTTCAAATTCATTCGAATGAGACAAAACGCGGTGTATTTATTATAAGGATGTTTCGAGATTATGTGTACTATATTTTGTAATAACAGAGGTCTTTTTACTCGTAGAAATAATCAACAGAAATATAATTAAAAGCAGAGATTAAAATAAATAATACAAGTTTGCACCTCAAATACTCGTATTTATTTAATTTGTTGATTTAGAAATACTATAAATTAATTACCTGCTCCTAGCAGCGAGTACTGCTTTTACAGCGCACACTGGCTCCCTCGTGTCCCCCACTAGGAAGGTGACGTCACACAGCTCCGGCATCGACGCCAGGAACTTCATGTCCTCAGCCAGCCCTGACTTGTTCTCGAAGGTGCTGAGGTCAGGCTCCGCCTCCATCGCCGCTAAAGCCCCGCTTCGCATTGACGACTGGGGACAAAATGGTGTCCTTGTTATTATTTGTGAGACCAAACAAAACGTTCTACCAGAATTGAAGACAGAATATAACCGAAATCTGATAATAGAAAGGACACCCGATGCTGATAAATGTTATTAATTGTGGATAGATTTGCCGTCGAACATTATTAGGTCCCTACTCAAGAACTCGTTTACTCCACCGGCTATCGGTTCTTCTGCAGACATGACCAGCAAAAAGAATAAAAAAATATTGTATAAAGATGAAAAATCTCGTGTGCCTGTAATTTCACCGGCAACCATACCCTTAAAACCGGAACACAGCAATGCGAGCACTATCGCTTTGCGGCAGAAATAAGTATAGTGGTAGTACTTCCCCGGACGAACTCTTTCACAAAAAAGCTCTACTACCATTAAGATACAATACAATAAAGTAAGAAGTATTTTTTAAAATTTTGTAGATACTAACTTGTATTAGTTACAAGTTGTGTTGTATTAGTTTCTGTAAATAAATGTATTTATATATATTACAACAAAAAAAAAGTTCTCAAATACCCTTTAGATTTTGGGCATCAGTTCGTGATAGATTGACAATCCAGAACAAACGAGGTGTTCCATTTCTAAAATTCCTTTTTTAATGGTTGGAACAGTCGTTGAGATCATTTTCCGATATTTAAATTAAAATATTCTAAGGGATGGAGTAATAACTTATCCGCGCCAATTAAGATTAAGATCAAAAGCTTTAATTAAAAAAAAACCATTACTAGGCGCCCGAATATCGGTAGGTAATTATCAAACACTGTTTGGAAAATATCCATTAAGCGAGATCAAAGACTCAAACAACGTAAGTAGAACATAAGCTGATACTTTGCTTGTCGGATTTGCAGAAAAAGAAAGTCGAGGATGTCAGTCAGACTAGAGAAAACATTTAGCTTTACAGCATAATCCTTTGTTCAGATATATTATAAAAAAATTGTAGCAAGCTTGGTAAGTTTAACGCCAGAATAAACTGGTTTTTATTTAGATAAAGAATCCAAAGGCTTTTTAACTTTTAACTTTGACTCTAAAACGTAAATCAGTGAAAATTTGACGGCCGACTAACCTTCACACCGATCTGTCACCCTGGTGTGATGGTTAGGAAGAAAACTTCCTTCACGTAACACTAGTATTAAATATAGGAAAACGCATTCCTAACCTCATCACCGTCGCTTCTCTGTCACACTTGTTGGTGTGAATCGTCCATCGAGCACTCCGGTACGAGGCCCGGAATGCCCTTTAATGCTCTAAGGAATCGTCCAATTGGGAATTCCGAAATATATTTTCATAAAAAAAAAAAAGAAATACGGATACAACGAAATGACTAAAAAATACATTCAAAATACAGAGTAAGCTTTTCCCATTATTTCTAATACTAGCAAAATATTAAGCGTGTTCATAAACATGAAACCATCTTGATAAAGTTTAATTTACACGCGTACTCGTAATCAAAATGTTAATAGCTCTTTTTATGATGTTATGAATATTCAATTTCAAGCAAATACTTATCCTTGGCAGTTTGTGTTGAAGCAATACCAGCCCTAACGGCAGTATAAGTAGGAAGTTCTCCAATATCTTGTGTGGGCATAAATCAAATCACATATTTCTCGGTTTACGAGTAATGTGAGATGGCGTCATTACACGGTACGAGCAATGATGTTGTTTTCCGAGGCATCATATAGCACGGGTAACTTCAAACCTGATGATCGTATTTCAACATAACAAATATTTGTTCAATCGGTGTCATGTTTGTTTAGGGATGTTAGAAAAACGGCAAAAATTAAGGCTTAGAACGAAACTATGATTTACATTAACTTTACTGATAAAATATTGGGCGATGTAAAACTAGTGTATATTTTTACTTTTCAAAAGTAAGAGTACTTGTATTATATAACATTTTAGTTCCAATATCACTCAGCTTTATTACTTTATGTACAAAAGGAAAAGTATGGACTAGATAAATATATTTTTATGGCTTTACTCATGGCACCAGGCTTCAATGAAGACTCTGAGATGTGGAATTAAACAATAGAAACGAGACTGATTATAAATTCTTACTAAAGGTAGGCATGCAGTACAAACAGCGGTTTGCCAGTACCTACCCACATTATTATACTAAATACATTTCAATTTTCAGATGTGTTTTTAGCAGTTATAAGAACCTTTTGAGCGTTGCGTAAAACCAAAGTAGGAACCGTATTAATAATATTACAAAAATAAAAAAATAAGTTTTTTTATTTTGAGTAATATGAAAATAAAACAATACAATACATAATATATCTAGAGAACAGGAGGGCAATTCTCGTGCTTTAGAGATTAAGTCGAATTAGACATATGTCGAAACAAGATGGCGAATGTCGAATACAATCTTAATTTGCTATTCTCGTGATGTCACAAATAGACATAAGTCTACCAAAATCATTCAAATCGAATACGATTTGATGGTTATTGTGACATTTTCGTGACATTTTTTGTAGACATTCATGCTTCGACATTATCTCTAATTTAGAGATAATCTCTACAATCCGAGAATTGGCCTCCTGATGTTGACAAGCTTCAAATCAATCACTCATGTGGATTCATACATTTAAAGAAAAGCTACTTACCTATCCAATTTCCATCTCATGTTATTGGAATCCTTACACAGAAGTTGTATTCGACATCAAATGAAATCCTGAAATTGATTTATTTTACCCTCAGGGTAATAATCAACCCAACAATGTTGTTGAGTTAGGATTGCCAAGGAAAGGTTTAGTAAGGTATTTGATTTTGTACCTACCTTGTACAATCTATGGACTGATTTTGTAGTTTAAAAACATGTTTGTTTGTTTACAATAACAACTTTGCAAAATGCACTGCTTAGATTCTCTATTTTACTATACATTATTAACAAAATCTTTTATCTACAAAATTTTAAACCTTTTTTTTTTATTGTTTTCCCACGGGTCTCAATCGCCTATAAATACCGGAAACCAATACAATGGTATACAGGTGCGATCAAGACTCGTGTTTATTTTTCTATTCAGTTATATTAATTTTACTCTAAAAACAGAAAAATATTATGTACTCACTTCGTCCAAACTGAAATGCCTTGTTATAGTCAAATCCATTTTGCCAATATTTAGTAAACTTGGAAAAACTTTGAACTGCGCGGTCGATCCGGACGAAGAGCAAATTACGACTGTCGGAAAATCGGAAATGACGCCAGACGCTGAACGAGGGCGGATAATAATTGTTTTTACGTCAAACATTTATTTGATTTTCGATGTTTTGTGAATGCAATCTTTGCCTACTCAAAGACTACAAGTACTCAAAGATTTTCGTAGAGAAAACACGACTTCGGTGGCGTGTCGGGAAGTTAGCTGGCTGAAATACGAGATGTACGGGTTCGATTTCAGCTCTAAGTAACTAGTGGCTCGCCCCGAACTGAGACCTCGTGAATACACCCGATTTAGGTAGGTTACCTTATTTCCTTCAAAAAAATATCTATGTATGTAGTATATCCACATAAATGAACGTACTTGTCGATTCGAAGCGTTAGACCTACAAATTCGTTCAAATTCCTAGAAACAGGATGTCTTCATTGGATGTTATACTGGTTATTGTTTTATAGAGTACGTGTTTCGAAATTCTTCAATTTTAGACTTTTCCCAGTATTTGTGTCATAAAAGCTACAAACATACCAAATTTCAGCGTTGTAGGATTAGTGGAAGTACCCTAGAGGTTTTGGTTTTTTACATTTTCGATTTACTCTAATATCTCAAAAATTACATAAGTTAAAAAATTATAAAAAATAGTTTTGGAATTTCGAAGTTATTAGACACTGATTTGATTTGAGACCCATTTGATCTGATATTCTCAAGTTTTTTTTCTCGTGTTTTTTTTTTTACCAGGTCTTGGACCCCAATATCTCAACAACCCCCCGACCGATATAGCTCGTAACCTTACCAACAAATTGTAACAATACTATCTACCCTCCAATAAAATTTCATGAAGATCGGATTAACGGTTCGGAAGTTATGCTCGGACAAACATAGATATGTATCTATACATACATACATACATACAAACGCCGATTCTTCCAAGTTGATTCAGAGAACTCGCTTCGCTCCTTCAAATATTTGTTCCAGGTCCGGGTGTTGCAGTACCATGGTAATCGTAGTTCCTGATACCTAAGACGCAGGAAATTTTAGTGTGGGATCAAGATGTTTGCATGTACGTGACTGTTGGGATTCATGTTATTATAAAAAGAAAGACACAAACTTTTCGTAAGATAAACGAAATTGACAGAGTATGTCTGATTTTCATGTTATTTGTTAAGTTAAAATCAATTCATAGAGTATTCTGTTTATTATATAAATAAATTAGGGTTTTTCTCAAAGTTACCTTGATTTAGAGGAAGGTTCATAACTGGGGTTTATCTCCACACATTATTAGAGGACGCTGTAGATGCAGATTTTCACCGACTAATATTTATTTCACGGGACAATAAAGGCGTGTAAAATTTAGAGGTATCTATAAAAACCTTGGTAATTGATGAAATCGATCGGTATTTTATTTTTATTTACCTGTCCCGGCGTAAACAAATCTTACAAGTTATATTTGACCCACTTTCCGGTGTTCGATTGAGCTAAAATTAGGCATACCTGTCAAGTTCTAATGACAATACAATATTATGCCATCGAGCTGATCTGATACTGAAGACGGAAGGTGTACAGCGGCACTACTCGATGGATAGTTGTAGAGTAGCAGTATTTAGGCTTATTCTGATCAGTACACCATTCTGATCACTAATTTCATAAAAGCTTGTTTTGAAAAAGATGAATTCAACAAAAATCTTGTTACATCCATAATATACGACCTCTGTGCCGCGGCGAGCGAAGGTTCGCCTGCGACGCAGGAGGTTGCGTGTTTGATTCCCGCCTCAGAACAAATATTTGTACGATCTGCGGATATTTGTTGAGGATTTTCTATGCATGATAAAAAATATTTATCTATGTAATGTATTAGATTAAGTATATCAGTTGTCTAGTACCCATAATACAAGCTCTTCTTAGCTTGGGGCTAGGTAATGTTGTGTGATCTGTCCAGTATTATTTATTTATTTTATTTATTTATATAGCATGTAGTATATGGTATATGGTGGTAGTCTTCGCTTGCTATATATATAAGCATGTATGCTATAGTATGAATGTACGTATGTATGTATGGTTGTATGTATGTATATGTATGTATAGTATGTGGTAAAATCTTGCAAAGAAATTTTAAACCAGTTCCACCGAACCGATTAACCTGGAATTTTGCATGCCTGTTAGACAATACAGTAAGGTGATACGAGCTGGTCTGATGATGAAGATGAAAGGTGGACAAATGGAACTTCAGGTACGACGAGGTACGCCTGGCGGTGTTTCGCCTTATTTCAATTAGCTTACGTTTCTGATCACTAAATTCAGAAAAGCTTAAACTTTAAAAGATATTGAGCAACAAAAAATGCAATTATTATTATATAATCTTTAATATAATTAATTTTTATTAGAAATCAAGGTTACACATTTTCTTAATTTTATTTTACTTGATTCATCATATGGGCGCAATTAATTTACGGGCTCTAATGTGAAACAAAAGACGGTGTTTGGATTATGAAGACCTGGCTTTTTGTTGTCTCGCAAAAAGTGTACAAAGTAGAGTATTATGCTTCTCTGGGATAAAGCCTGTCTTCGTCTTGGGCAGCTTGAAACCCTCCCTTCACTCAGGACTCAGAGTCTCATTACGCTTAGGATTCATTATGCCACCCGTGACGTAAGACACTGCTTTATTCCCTGAGTGCATAATCTACTATTATAATTATACGAGACCGCAAAAGCCATTTTAAATAAATTAAAAAACAATAGTAAAGTTTTTTTTTTTCATTTTATTTAACCTTTTTTAGTCATTGGCACGTATTGGGAGAGGCCTATGTCCAGCAGTGGACTAGTGTGGGCTGATGATGATGATGATGTCTTTGAATGTTTCATATTTTTGAAGCAGTCCGAAATGTAACATTATTTAAATGAGTCTCATTGCTTTCCTTAAGTTTGGCACCCGACAAACAAAAATACGCAAATGGCAATACACGCTAGCAGGGCCTGCTCAGCTGCGAAGTGGTTGGTTGCTGGGAGACGATTACAACTGTAGTGTAGTCTCTTCAGCTATTAGCCTCAGCTAGGTACCTACGTGTACTTTAGCGGTAATGTGAGACGAGGCCAGTGATTTTCTTCGAGAGCTACCGTAGCGAGACACGCAATTCTTATTAAACCATAAAGAAGAATAATACCTCCATAGAAACTAGTTACGGGCAAGGAAAAATAATTCCTTCATCGCAACCGGTTATGAAAATACGGTTTCGTAGGCGGCCGAAGGGGATATTCCCGTATACTCCTGCCCTCAGCTTGTGTTGGGATATCTCACCGAGTATAACCGAGTGCGTCAAGCTTGTTTAGTGAGGACATATATACATACACATACATAAACTGGATTATGGCATAACTGTCACTTAATTGTTCTACACTTCCATTATATATATCCTTCCTAGTTTAATAAGCTGTATGTTTTCCATGTAAATAAATAAAATAAAATAAATAAATAAACTCACGCCTGTTCCCCGGAGGGGTAGGCAGAGACCACGGATTTCCACTGGTTACGATCCTGACACACCTCTTTTGCTTCATTCTCTCTCATCACATTCTAGTAGTAGTAGTAGCATTTTAGTAGTAGTAGAGCTTTTTTGTGAAAGAGTTCGTCCGGGGAAGTACTACCACCATACCTATTTCTGCCGCAAAGCAGTAGTGCTCGCATTGCTGTGTTCCGGTTTGAAGGGTAAGGGTACCGGTGAAATTACAGGCACATGAGACTTTTCATCTATGTCTCAGGGTGGCGGGCGCAGTGCAATGCCACATAGGGTGCGTCCTAGGTGGACGTGACCTATGAGGTAAGGCACTATTCATAGGCAGAGGTTACCGCTTAACATCAGGTGGGCCTCTTGCTTGTTCAGTCATCCAAGTAGTATAAAAAAAAAAAAAAAACTTCATACATGCTCGTCGGTTAAGGGTATTCTTAACCTGGCCTTTTTCCAGAACATCTCCGATCTGAATACGTTTGCAGAGGTCTTCCCCTTCCCACTGTCCCATTCACGCTCATCTTATCCTGTTCCGTCAAATGGCCAAACCAGGACAGTTCAAACTAATATCGACCTTCGGGTGGGTTTGCTTTTGCCTACGTGTCCTGCCCAAATATAGGACACGCGGCGACCCGTAAGTGCCACGCACGTTCAATATTGATTTTGCACGAAAACCAATTAACAAGTTTCAATAAGGGTATGCAATGCCCATCAGTCAAACGAAGGGAATGGCATCGATTCACGCTCCATAGAATAAAACAATTTTGGGTTATTGAATTGAAGTCAGTTTTGGGCGATGCACTCAAAAGCTCTCTGGACTAGGTATCAAATAGGGTAGCTATATGGTATTATAAAAAATATGTTGATTTGATTACTTGGATTATAGATAATATCATAATGCTGAAAACTGGATTAAATAAAAGTCACGTTGCATCGTCTAACTTATACAAATATGAACTCTCTAGAATAAGTGCTGATTGGCAATTGATCTTAGCGTATCAATGCAGTTGATTTATAGACATTCCAAATCCCATTAATTTAATAAATGTCAAATTAAGATATTTGCATTCTTGTTACTCAATCATGCCGAAACAGCTGAACGCATTTCTATGAAATTTAATACACAGACAGATTATGACCTGGATTGAGATATAGACAACTTTTTGTCCTGGTAAAACGCAAGCAAAGACGCGGGCAGTCACTAGCACATAATACTATTAAAGATTACTAATTAACGCTTAGCTAAGATTTTGCTTTAAACTTTTTCGTGAAGCTTTGATAAATACGGCACCATTAAGGAAGATTGATGTAATTTAAATAAGGATTTTTTAGCTTAAGGTCAAAACCCTTGTCATTTAGCTCTACCCAATGCAACTCACAAATTGTGAGATGAATTTATTTACTGGGTATCCGTCTACGAGCCAGATGTTACGCCTACGAGGTCTGGAGTAACGCCCACACATAGCCTAACCTATACATCTATCTAAACATTACAGTGAAATAACTAAGAAAACAATACCTGTTGATGAAACTCCTTCACGTTTAAGACAGTTGTCCTTCGAATTAGCTTACTAATTCACAATTCGCAATGAAAATAGATAAAACAGTCCTTCAAATCACTAAACTGAATCACTTGCACGAAATAACTATCTCACTGATTTAAGCTACAGCTACGAAAAAAAACACCTACAGAACTAAAACCACTACTAAAGTTTTAAGTTATGGGTTACAAGCCCATAGCAAGGTATAATATTTATTATTGAAGGTTGACAGATTTTGGTTTCTATGAAACTAGTGTACACAACACTGAGCATTTGGTGGTGCGCATGCGTGCTAACTGCGCATGTCCAGCCATGTTATCAATATGACAGCGTTCCATATAAACGTACCCGATGGAAGGTCGCTTCTAACTTCAATGGGTGAAGGTAAAGTTCATGAATGAAGAGTCAGAATGAGGGCTTTATTTCAATAGGAATTAATTAAGCTGGGTCATACATTGAGGCTTTTACGATGCTGTTTAATGTAATGTTCTAAGTATAAACATAGGACAATACAAAGAAGCAAATAATGATGTCTTTACAACTACAGCTGTTAGTATGTAAAAACACAGAACCTACTCGTAGAAGTGCTACGAAATTGAGAAATTACTTTCGTAGCACTTGCGTCATAGTTTCTTTCCAGTATTAAATAAGAATTTAATTTTATTGTATTTTATTTTATTCTCTTAGGAAAACTAACAGCTAGTTACTTAAAAAAACATAGTTATAAGGTATCGAAGGCCAATTAAAAGTTTTCACAAATATTTTACAAATAGGATAATAAAGAAGAAGTAGTAGACGATGAAACATATCATGACAATTATAGATATTAACTAGAAAAAAATATATCATTTAACACACGTTTTAAACGCTCGGTGGAAGTATTGAATGAATCAATATCAACCACTTTCGCTATTTCGTTAAAGCATCTGCACGCTCGTATTGTGAAAGAGTTTTGCCTAGAATTAGTATTAGCCGTTGGAACGAAAAGTAAATTATGCTTTCTGAGAGCTGCAGCAGGGGTACGAAGCCCCAGTCGCCCAATCAACTCAAGACAGTCAACCCTACTGCTAGCAATGTTGAAAATATAAGCTAAGTCAGCAACATGCCTTCTGTTAGACAGCGGAAGGATATGGAATTTCTTACAACGAGTAAAATAGTTCGGAATGTACGTTTTAATTCTAAACTGTAAGTACCTAAGAAACCGTTTTTGAATACCCTCGATTCGATTAATATAATTATTGTAGCCTGGGTTCTTAACCGGAGACACATATTCTACATGGCTTCGAACATAAGCACAATACAGTATTTTAAATGTAAAAATGAATAGCGACACCTATGATATTGTATTTGAACCATACAGCTCACTTTTGCTCAAAACGAAAGCTCAGTACAGAACCTTCCTTTTTAACGTATTTTCGAATGAAACAGTTTCAAAACTACACGGTGAAAAGCGCTTAATACTGCCTGTGTTCGGAGATTCTATACAAATTTCATAGATGGCTCTGTCATCAATTTTCGCGCAACCTGACTAAATAACACAGGGATTATTTTGGAAATGTACTGAAAACCCTGCAGGTTTATCAAATAGCTCAATTGAGCGGTTTGCACTGGGAAAAGTACTGTTTTATGTTCTTGGTCCCCGAAACTTATAGGTGCTCTAACTCAATCGTTTTTATTGACAACTACATTTAGCAAATTCGATAAAAAAAACTACTATTATAATCGATGATACTTTCTATTCAAGTATTATGATAAGTTAAGATACATTTTGTTAAGAAACAAATAAAGGTTAAGTTTAGTATCAAACAAACATAGTGAATTTTACAAAAAAATAACGTAATAGTGAAATTAACATTTTCACTTCAATAGCAAATTTGATACAGATTATACTATAGACAGTGGGTCCCAAACTAGGCTTAGCCTGTATCTTGGTGATCCTAGATTTCCTAGGACAGAGATAATGGGAGTGTTGGTGCTTGTGGTGGTTTTGTTGCTCGTTGGTTACCAACTGATAAAAATAATTAATTATACTGAGTTAATTCAGACCGCATTTGTTCTTGTCACACCTAAGTTTTAATAATAATTATCGTCGCCTTTGGAATTTAATTCCCGCTACCAGCCGAGACAATCTTGAAGGGACCTTACGTACACGGCTATTAATTAGGAGCATCAGGGTGGAATCTCATACGATTAGTAGTGTAATGGAGCAAGGAGACGGGTGAGACGTTGATCTATGTATCGTAGTATAAGTTCGTCTTGTGATAAATGGAATTCCGTTCTTTTTACATCGTGTCCTTGCCAAATAAATACACGCTTACAAATGGGAGATCGAAAAGAACGACGTTTTGTAGTTTGCATAATGAACATGTTATTTTTTTTTTTAATTCCCCTACTGTTTTTAAATTTGAAACACAAAAGGAAGCAGATCGATGTTTAGCACACATGAAGCCCGAAGCAAATTCACGACTAGATATCGCCACAGGTAAAAAAACTGGCCAAGTGCGAGTCGGACTCGCGCACGAAGGGTTCCGTACCATTATCTATTAAAACGGCCAAAAAAACACGTTTGTTGTATGGGAGCCCCCTTATTTATTTTATTCTGTTTTTTAGTATTTGTTGTTATAGCGGCAATAGAAATACATTATCTGTGAAAATTTCAACTGTCTAACTATTACGGTTCATGAGATACAGCCTGGTGACAGACGGACAGACAGGCGGATGGAAAGACAGACGGACTTAGTAATAGGGTCCCGTTTTACCCTTTGGGTACAGAACCCTAAAAAGAACGCCTGTGCCTGATGTGCCTTCAACAAAATTATTGCGAGCTGATGATCCTGGAAACGGCTGCACTAATTTCCACCACTATAGCTAAGAACGGTCTGAGTCAAGTCACATTTCAAACAAAAAAAACTTAATTAAAATCAGATCATCCATTTTGGACCAAATATCACTCAGATAGCGTAGCGAAAATTCTAAGTCTGACACAGATAGACACAAACGTCAAACTTATATCACCCCTCTTTTTGATCGGGGCACAGAATAAATAATAGTATAACTAAAAATATCTCATTCGTGACGAGCACTTAAGCCCTTCTCCCATTACTATACTTATAGGATACGATACTCGAGTAGAATACTAGTTGGATACTTATTCGCTACCCAATGCTCGCATATTATGCTACTGAAAAATTACTAAATTCATGTCAAACTCGTTTATTGTGGACGGACGTTATGTCCAGCGAGTTTGGGCAGAAATTGGGAAAAAACTATTTATGTTTCTTTCAATATGTATGAATGAATCCAGTATTTTCTACTCTTGCGTTGACGCCTTCTGTTTCTATAAAACAGAAAAACTCCAGTGAAGCACTTGCAGTTATAAAAGTCAACTCAAGAGTAGAAAATACTGGATTCATTCATACATATTGAAAGAAACATAAATAGTTTTTTCCGAATTTCTGCCCTAGTCCTATCTATTGTATTTTTCCGCATGTATTCCAGTAATTTGTAGCTATATAAACAAGCATGTTTTTCAACTTCTTGTACAAACTTAATATTTATTTCTTGCCCCGTTGCCATCTTGTCGAGACGCGCAAGCGCGCAACTGACACGACGCACAAGCGACCAACACTGTGAGTCGTGCGATACCAGTCGCGGACGCGTAGGATACCAGTAGCGTAGTGTGCGAGCCTGCATTCAAATGTATGTGAGATACTTGGCGGCGACTAGTCTCCGAGACTTGCAGGATACTTGAATCGCCTGTGCGTATTGTAATGAGAGAAGGGCTCAGTGACTTTTGGTAAAGGGGTACATTCGGCTTCGTTCGCTTGCTGTGGACGCATTGATATCGAATTCAATGAAACTAATAAACCGCAGTACTTCTTTTTTATACACAATTTGGTATGACTGATCAAGCAGATGGCCCACCTGATGTTAAGCGGCACGCTCTGCCTATGAACAGTGCATTACCTCATAGCTCACGTCTACCTAGGACGCACCCTATGTGGCATTGCACTGAGCCCGCCACCTTGAGATATAAAGATGAAGAGTCCCATGTAATTAATTCATGTAAGTAATTTCTCCGGCAACCATATCCTTCAAATCGAAACACAGCAACGCGAGCGCTACTGCTTTGCGGCAGAAATAGGTATGGTGGTAGTAGGTACTTCCCCGGATGAACTCTTTCACTAATAAGCTCTACTGCTACTAAACTTACTAAATGGTAAATAATGTTAATAATAAAGTACTTAAAATAGTAAGTAGTGTTTTATTCATTGAAATCAGAAGAATCGGTTTAAAATGTTTCATACAATGGGTGAATTTACTCCGTTCCTATTCCTCGCTACTAAACCTAGATCTGAATTGAGATACCGTCCTAAATAGTAGGTACCTATCTAATAATTGTATAAGTGGAAGAATGTAAGTGTGCTTATGTGTGTAAAAAATTAACCTTATTATAAAGCAGGATCTTTTGTTTTTTATTGAACAAATTTTATATCTTAATCTTCTCAAAAGGAGCTAGTACACGTTTCAGTAGAAAACGCTGATAAACATAAAAATTCGCAAAGGGTTTTCATACTGAAGTATCACTAAAAACCTCGTAAAACGAGAAAAATGACTTAGAAGCTTCTGAATCAGTATCTAGATCGTAACATTTGCATCCTCGCCAAAATTCCAGAACACAGACTTTTACGATGCTGGTTTCTGTGTTTGGATTGGCTGATGAGCTGTTTCCCTTGTAAACGAGAACCGTATTTATTAAATACAGGGTGGTGTTGTAATCAGTAAAGCCTGGTTTTCTACGAAGCGGCAATCATTAGGTACGATTTACAACATAATGTCTAGTATAGTATTATTTTATCTGTGATAACGTCAAAGAATAAGGAAAATTATGCCACATTTTTTTTATGACTACCGCCGAAACTTATCCTTCGTTCGTGATTCGGATCAGTTAATCTATATCTTGAAAATTTTAAAACCGGTTAAACTAACGCAGAAACTGTTTTATTCTGACTTTAAACAGTTGTACGTTAATCAAAGATTTTTTACGAATTACGACTTTACACCACGTACAACTATTCTCCTGCTGACCTTATATTAGGAACTGGACGACGCTAGCAGACTGACGAAACACAAAGGAGTTAGGGCGTGTACACATAGAACGTCCGATTTTACAGTATCGTTTTTAGCTGATCCGTCGCTATTGGAGGTAATATTCACACATCATTTACAGGACCGATTTTAACGGATCCGTCGCTACTGCAGGTAATATTCACACAGCATTTACAGGACCGATTTTATGAAGAATGAAACCGGCAAATGGCAGCTGTGTGTAGCACACCGCATCCCACGCACCCCCGTGCCAAGCCTCGCACGGTTTCAATCCGATAAAACGGATCAGTATTTCCTTTGTGTGTGGGATTTTTTACTGGATCCAGAATACTATCATGTTGTCTCATACAACTACATACGCTAATAACAATACGTTTAAACGGACCTGTAAAACGGATTGCTGCTTATTTTGTCGGATAGGTATTTTTGACTGGATCCGGAGTACTGTATTCTGTGTGAACTCGCTCATACAACTACATACGCTAATAACATACGTTTTAACGGACCTGTCAATCAATCAATCAATCAATCATTTATTTCTCGTAAGTAAGTGATTTACAAATAAAAGGTAAATGCAAATTTTTACAATGTCAAGAAGTTAATTTTATAACAAATAGAAAATAGACACAATGGTAGTTACAAAATAAAATACAGTACCCACCTAGGTTAGGTACACAAACCACAAGTAGGTTGAACAATAAAAAATATAGCAGTCTTAAGAATCATGTGCTGAGCTCCCAGGCACAGAATAAATATTAGTACAGTCCCAGGCTCTTTTGTCATCTATGTAATATTTTACTTTGTAGTAAGCCTTTTTTAATAAAACAGTCTTCACAATTTTCTTAAATTTATTCTCAGACAAATTAACAATATGGTCAGGTAGTTTATTAAAGAACTTAGAGCTTTGTCCTATGAACGACTTACGAACTCTAGCCAATCTAGTTGTATGACTTGCAATCTTATTCCTGTTTCTAGTATTGTGTGTATGCCTGTCTCCAACTTTGTCCAAATGACCTAAATTTTTCCTAACATGCATTATATTCATATAAATATACAAGGATGGCATTGTTAATATATTAATTGTTTTAAATAGTTCTCTTAGGGAAACTCGCGAGCCAAGCCCGTAAATAGCCCTGATAGCTCTTTTTTGAAGTATAAAAACTGCTTCTGCGTCAGCTGCTCCTCCCCAAAGCAGTATGCCATACGACATGACGCTATGGAAGTAGCTAAAGTAGACAAGACGTGCAGTGGCAATATCTGTCAGTTGACGTATCTTGCGCACTGCGAAAGCTGCAGAACTAAGTTTGTTTGAAAGATTGCCAATGTGTGGTCCCCACTGAAGCTTAGAGTCCACAGTTATCCCTAAGAACACAGTTTCTGCTACTAATTCCAGCTCCTCATTATCTATAACAACATTTGCGTTGTTAGAAGGTTGACAAAGGGTAAATTTAATACATTTTGTTTTTGATGCATTAAGACGTAAGTTATTTGCACTAAACCAACACTGCATGCATGCAAGTACATCATTTATTTGCGATATATCACCATTGGTATTTCTTTTGGTACTAAAAATGAGAGACGTATCATCTGCAAATAACACAATGTCTGTGAACTTTTCTACTTGGAACGGTAAGTCATTTATATAGACGAGGAACAAAAATGGGCCTAAAATAGAGCCTTGCGGAACCCCTATATTCATTGGTGAAGCATAAGATTTACTATTATTTATAACTACAGTCTGCCGTCTATCAGTGAGGTAAGATTTTAACAATTTTAACGCAGAGTATCCTAACCCATAGTGCTGAAGCTTTAACATTAGTATGTCGTGTTTGACGCAGTCAAATGCCTTGGAAAGATCGCAGAAGATACCGTAGGCATCCTCTGATTTCTCCCAGGCTGCATATATTGATTTTACTAGCGATACTCCAGCATCTACTGTACACCGTCCCCCAATGAACCCAAACTGCTGCTTATGTAACAAGCTATTTCTACAAAAAAATGATGACATTTGATCTAATAACAGGCGTTCAAAGATTTTACTCATAACCGGAAGAATTGATATAGGTCTGAAATTTGAAGGGTCACTGCTAGTCCCACTCTTAAATAAAGGAAGAACCTTTGAATGTTTCATGAGGTCCGGAAAAGTACCATCGTCTATGCACTTATTTACTATGATGGCTAGATGGGGAGCAATTAATGGTATAATTTTATTTATGAAATGTACTGACATACCCCACAGGTCTTCTGTTTTTTTTACATTAAGTGATTTAAATATCCTGATGATAGTTCTAGAGTCAACGTGATGAAAATCAAAAACTTTGTCGCAGCAGCTGACATTTTGATATAAGAAAGTCTTTGCCTTTTCAACACATGATTTTAAGCACCTAGTATTTACTATAGGAATATTTGCAAAGAAATTTACAAAAGTATTAGCTATATCCTGATCATTGCTTATAGTGATGTTATCAACCAATAATTTAATCTTTTTTGAAGGTCCTCTACCTTTACCAGTTTCCCTATTGATTATCCGCCATGTTTCCTTAATTTTATCTTTAGACTGTTTAATTCTATTAGATAGGTATAGAGCTTTAGCAGTGATGCAAACTTTGTTAAAGGTTTTTGAGTAGTTCTTTACATAAGCAATGAAGCTATTATCATGACTCTGTGATTTCTGTTCATAAAGATCATAAAGCTTATTACGACAACGCTTTAAACTAATAGTTGCCCACTCATCAAATTTACATTTCGAATTTTTCAAAAGCTTCCTAACTTTAAATACTTCGTTATAATTTGTATTCAACGAGGCAAACAAAATGTAAGACGGATGTTATATGTTTACGCGCCCTTAGTCAGAGGATGTACTCAAACAATTATAATGTTTATTTATATCAATTCATTGATAAAATTGGAAATTCACAATCCCATAACGCTTAATACATAAATATTAAGCGTAAAAGCTATAAAGTCGGAAATGTACGTAATTTACATCTTAGACGAATGACTAAATAACACATAATAATACAAAATATTTTTCTAACTTAGTAACTCGTTTTATGAAAAATTGTGTTCTGTTAATAAAATCAGCCTGTATTGCCAGCTCTCTGGTCGTTTAGGTAACGCTATTGTTTTACCCCTCGAATTTATTCATGAATACCCGAAATTATTCAGCGTTTCTTTTTCCGATGGTTTCTTTTATGCCGATATCATTGGCATTTGATTGATACATTTGTTGAATTTTCCGGCAAGCGTTATTTTTACATCTTTTGAATATATTCGTAGCTTAATAGTAGCTTTTGAGCTCCCACAATATTATATTTTATTCAGTATTTTTGCTTATACCTGCTTTGTGATGTTCATCAAAAAATATTGCCATTCCATATACTATGATGAACGCCAAAATATGGCACCTTTGAAAATTATAATGATAACATATGAGTTCGATACACTGCCGTTAAGCAGTCTAGTCCTTCAAATGTGTTTGATAATCAAACAGCAATGGACGGAAAAAACTATTTACGCGTTTTGTCCTTCTTTTGGTTCTACCACTTTTTGAGCATTGAATCGAGGTCCATTTACTTTGGTTAGCAAGAATAAGTTTAACGTTACCGAGAAAATCGATACATTTTTGTCAAATATTAGCCAATGTCATGGCTTGGCTTCAAATATTTGTTGATTGATTTGTTAATATTTGACATTTACGATCATCTCGCTAGCGTAAAATCGTAGTACTCTGATCGCAAGCCGTCACCTGGTGAGATAAATATCTGGGTCACAGCATCCCCCGTCACACTATCGGCTAAAGACGGATTACCGCCCAAACTGAGATTAATTACAGCGGCTCCTCGTATAGACATCGACTATTGATGCCTGCTTGGCTGCCAAGATAAAAAGGCAGAAGATTTTGGCTTCTATCAATGGGGAATTGATTGAATAAAGGATTGGGGAACTGTATTTAAGGGATTTCGTACCACAGAGTACCAAGCAGCACTCTATTAATAAACCTACGCCGTCCGTCCGTCCGTCTGTCTGTCTTGATTCTGTCATAAGGGCAAATCTTGGCAGCAATATCTTTTCTGTCGGTAACCAGTTGCAATTTTCACAGATTAGGTAGGTATGTGTTGGTTGAGCATATAATCTATGCAAGAAAATGGTATGTGTAAACTGCAACTGGAGTTTACTCCAGTCCAGTGCAATATAAGATGCGCGAATATGTTGCGTAGAAGGAAACGACTCACTTTTTGTCATCGGTCGGTTTTACGATTTTACTCACCATCTATTTGCGTACAAATAACGTCATGAGCCTTATATGAATAAGTAGTAAACTCCAATAACCAAATTCTAAGGAGCGTTCCCGTAAAAATGTTCTCCAACCAAGGTATAAAACCGATAGCACGTTCTTATCTACCACTGGCGACATCTAGTTTTGGGATAAGTAAACTTTCCAGTTTGATAAGATTGTGTGTTTTTCATTTTAAAATACGGATATCCTGTGAGAAATATTTTTCTAGTAAGGCTTTCTGCTGATGACTTTGGAATCCCACACTAGGCCGATTTAACCACAAATAATTCTTCGCTCGCTTTTACCACGATAAAAAGTAGTCTATCAAAGTAGTAAAGTAGCCAATCCAGGTCATACTCCATCTATGGACCAGATTTTATCGAAATCGGTTCAGCCGTTTCGGCGTGTTTGTATAACAAACATACAAACATCTAAACATCTTAACTTTGACATGTATGATTTATGTGGGATAGTTTGAATTTTGAATATTAATTTTACATTTGTTGTGACCGTGTTGGAGCAAATGCAAAGTCAAGCTTTATTATCCACTTGTACCATTAGGCAGTACCATTGATGGTACAATTGGTACCGATTTGTCCCAATTGTACCATGATTAATAAAACAAGGATGCCGCCCAGGCTTACTCGCATTTTGGATTAATTAAAATAAGAATTCATAACGAAAAGTCTATCATCTAATTAATCACAGAGCAGAAGCTATAATAGTAGTTTATGCAACTGTCATATAAGAAGGGGTATTAAAACACGAGAGTCTATTTATAGGATAATAGGTCTGAAAATAAGTTGACTCGAGTGTAAATGCAGTTTCATACACTACTTTATCTTCACTCATAGGAAAAATTTAAATTAAACAAAGAAATACACGATCGGCAAAAAAAATTATGGGAAGCGCGGGAAATTAAGTTCAAACTACGCATGCGTGCGCCATTTTTTCACAGTTGGAACTGCGCATGCGTGCGCCTTTTTTTTCATATTCAGGCTAGTAACCATAACCGTATAACCATAGACTAGTTTAATGAATTAATAAAAAAAAAGATAGCGGTACCATAATGAGTTTTATTCTTAATTTTATGTATATGCGTCTATAAGGTGCGTCTGTATATAACCGTCTTTGAATTCGTAATTCGAATTTTTCGATTTGAGTGTAGATAAAATATTTTTCATCCCATCTATTCGAAAAGGACGACTGGGTTCGCCTTTAAGTGCACCCAACGGTGGTGTTTTCTATGAGAAACTTTTAGCGGGCAGTAATGAGTTTTCCGGCGCACTTATTAAGTTCCTAATTCAAAAAGTGCGCGGCAAAGATAATTGCAGCGCACTTATTGAATTTGGAACCAGCGCCAAATAATTCGAATGCAAATATTGTTTGAATAAATACTGGCTGGTACGACGGCCCAAAACCCAAAACAAAAAAACCCAAAACACACAAAAAACACAAAACACAAAAAAAAAAACACAAAAAAAAACACAAAACACAAAAACACAAAACACAAATCACAAAACACAAAAAAAAAACACAAAAAACACAAAAAAACACAAAACACAAAAAAAATACAAAAACACAAAAAAAAACACAAAAAACACAGCACAAAAATAATACAAAAAAACACAAAAAACACAAAACAAAAAAAAAACACAAAAAAAACACAAAAAAGCACAAAACACAAAAAAACACCCAAAAAACACAAAAACACAACAAAAAAAACACAAAAACACAACAAAAAAAACACAAAAACACAAAAAAACAACCATTTGTTTCATTAAATAATAATATTACAATAACATATGAGGCGCCTTTTATTTTCTCATAGTGGGTGATGAAAAGCAGAGTGTATCACACGGGCGCAACATATATTTTTGGCTCGGGCGACGTACTTTGAATCCCTCGCTACGTTCAGGATTCTACAAAAGAATCCCACGCTACGCTCGGGATTCTACTCTAGAATCCCTCACTTCACTCTGGATTCAAAAAAGTGCCCTCGCCGTAAAAATATTATGTTGCTCCCTTATGATACAATCTACTATTATAGCATAAGTTGAAGACTTATGCGATAGCATTGTTCAGTTATTCGATTGTAAAGCTACACAATAAGTTTAAGGTACAACTAAATGTAGTTCATACAAATTGCAGCTCGGCGAAATAATAGTTTCAGTGCATGCTGTGCAAGCATATTTAAGTTTGTCTATTAACGTAAGTGTTGTAGCTAAGTAATATTAACTGGACATTCTACATAATGTCTGCAAAGAAACCAACAAGTTCCTTTGGGACTATAAATAGGTAGGTAACATTAAAAAGATTTTTTTTACATGTTTAATACTAGCTTTTATTAAATTAGTAATCGTAAATCGCTGATCAAAATTAGCCTAAACAAGGCCAGACTTCTATTAGGAGTTCCATTGTCCACCTTCCGTCTCCATCATCAGATCAGCTCGCTGTCCGATGACATAATTATGTCATCGGAACATGACAGGTATGCCAAATCTTACCTCAATCGGTTGAGGATAACTGCTTTAAAATTCAGATGCTAGATTCCACCCGGACTCCATCCAGACAAACATACATTGCAAATTAAATAAAAGCTTGTAAAAACGTCATCACAGTTAAAGGTCTCATACACAAGCTCAAAGTCTCGTAGCTGGCTATGGAAATAATAATCCATAATAAGGAGATTTAATAGTAGAACCAAGATCACCGACATAGCTTTCAGAATTAGCAAGCTGAAATGGCAATAGGCAAGCCATATAACTCGCAGATCTGATAATCATCCACATTTGACTTGTAAAATAACATTTTACCAATAAATTATCTGAACCTGGATCCGTATCTTTATCTGGGTTTCGGGTTTGGTAAAATGATCTTTTCTACGAGACTTCAACTAAAATGCGTTTTTATGTACTTTCATAGGCCTGACTCGCATCAATGGGACATATATGACGATGAAAAGTATTCACCTGTCGCCGCTTCCAACGTATTATCTTGTTGAGAAATAACCAACTATCGTCATGGAACTAGCGACTAAACTCGGTGGAATAATAGGCCCGGCATATGAGTTCTGAAACTTTCCGCGGTGTGCGGTAATCGGGTAAGCTATGAACGCGGCACTATACGATATAGTGTTGATCAACCAAATCAGGCCAAGAATGAGGGGTTTTCACGGCCGTTTCACATCATGCTTATAGTCTTGAAAATAGATGGCGCCAGCTCTGTACTTCACTGTCAAAATAAAGTGAAATGTCAACGTCAACAACGTAGAGTTATATTTTCGTGGTATTCACACAAAAGCACACACAATGCATTTGTTAATTTTGACAACCACAGTTGAGTCAGCGCCATCTATCGAGCCAAATCGAACTACTTTTTTTTAATATCGTAATGAAAAGCCCTCATTGCAACCTATTATCACAGAACTAGCAGCAACACAGTTGAATAATAGGTGCAAGCGTGGTATATAGACTCGGAAATTATTTCTGAATTCTGGCACCTCCCGCGGTTTGCGGTAAGTAATGAACGTGGTACAACATGTGCTGCGTTGTGTGAATTCAATGGGGTAGGCGTGTTCGCGGTGAGAGGTGAGATGGTTGGTTGTGCCGATTTGTGCTTAGTTTGGTGAATACATTAAGTTCCAAATCGTTTGTGGATGATAATATGAAACGCGAATGCAGAAAGTAAAAAGTTTGAACATCAAAGCAAGTGTTTCATAATTAATCTCATAACTTTTCGACAGCAAAAACCACTTCAGCCATTTATTCGGTGATCGAGATAACGTTTATTCAAAAATCACACTCATCTTAACTTTTTAAATACTGTAATTAGTTCTTTTTTAAGCGTTGTATTAATGTTCGTAGAACCAGATTATTTTCTAAACAGCAATAAAACCCAATCAAATCGACCCAAAAAGCACGGCGTAAGCAGCGTACTACGTACATCAATATCAAATAAACGGACACGTGTAAGCGGGATTCGTGCACTGAGGATTCTGTACTGTAAAAGCGTAGAACCTACTGGAACTTTTTCCTATAACTTCACCATCACATCAAGTTATCATCGCATTAAGTTCGCCTATGTACATTGTTTGTTTTGTGCAATAAAGAATATTCTATCTATCTATCACAAAAAAGTGATAAATCCTCAATTTTAAACGTTTTCCTAAGCCAGCATTCTTAATTTCAGAATTGTGAGGTTTCTGGAAGTACCTTAGTTAGAGGGTTTTAATTTTCACAATTTAGTACAAAAATTAGACTTTGAGTGGCACATCTTTTGGATGCTTGATATTTTTATGGCACTATTTAAGCTCATAGACCTTTATATTTGGTATACATTTCAAGTTGATAACTTTTGCCGTTACTGTAATAAAACCTACCTATTTCTGCCACAAAGCAGTAGTGTTTGCATTGCTGTGTTCCAGTTTGAAGGGTAAGGGTGCCGGTGATATTACAGCCACATGAGACTTTCATCTTTATGTCTCACGGTGGCGGGCGCAGTGCACTGCCACATAGAGCGCGTCCTTTTTTTTTTTTTTTTTTTTTTTTTTTTTTTTTTTTTTTTTTTTCGAGGTGAAAATCTGCTAACAGATACCCTACCACATTGAGGGTGTGGTAGGGTTATGTGAGGTTCACGGACTCGTGGACTCACTAAAAACACCCCGGTGGCCGGCCTCGATGCATGTCAAGGGGCTCCGGGATCTCCATACGGAACGCACCGGTGCCCCTCTCGCATTTGCCTGTAGAGCACAGTCCCGGGCATGACTTCCAAAGTCACGCCCAACACCCTCGCTGGTGCTCACAGCGACTACTTGCCACTAGTTGTCACTGCCTTCCCGGGATCCGCATACAAGCAGCCAGAGCCCTCTCTCCAACCACCCGCGGACCCGAAAAGGCCCCTGCTCGGCAGGGGCTACCGCACACCCCCTTTACTGGGGGACAGGCAGCGCGGGCTGGCCGTTGCCAACGCCCCGCCGCCGCCTCCTTCTCCGAGCGGGATCGGCCCTCTCCCGATCTCGCTCGGCGGCCTCTTTCCGAACCATGACGTTCTCACAGAAGGAGGCCACTGCCTTCCACGATGTCTCATCTGCCAGCATAGCCTCAACTACGCTTGGCAGAGAGAGATCCTGCCCGATCCTGTTAACCAGGATTCCGCGCTCCACGCACCACGCTGAGCACTGCTCCAACGTATGCTGCGCGGAATCCAAGTCCCATCCACAATGGTGGCATTGTGGTGTCGGTTCGCGTCCGATCCTACTGAGATACTCACCGAAGCACCCGTGCCCGGTGAGTACCTGGGTAAGTCTATAGGTGACGTTCCCATGCTTCCTTCCCAGCCAGTCTTCGAGGTCTGGCGCAATGGCGCCGACGACGCGCTGGCGTGAGCTTCGTGGCTCATCGAGCCGCTCACGCCATTCAACGAGCGCACGTCGGCGCTCCTGCACACGCACTTCAGCTGGCGTGGCGTCGCCCGCGGCACCCTGTCTGAGACGGACATACACGCGTGCGTCCATCTCCGCCAAGATGTCGAGGGGCGGGAACCGCGCCAAGATGGTGGCCGCCTCTAGGGATATCGTTCGGTACCCCCGTGCGATCCGGATGGCTATAGGACGCTGCAGGCTATAGTATAATAGCCTATAGCGCCTAACACCCGCTAGTCTTCGAGACCAGACGGGTGCTCCGTAGAGAGCCATCGATCGCACAACTCCCGCATAGAGGCGGCGAACGCCCTCCCTAGGTCCCCCGAGATTTGGTAGCAGTCTATGCAGAGCACCCACTACCCTCTGAATCCGGGGTACGGAGCGGCTGAAGTGCTCCCCGAAGTCCCAGCGACCATCCAAGGTGAGGCCAAGGTACCTCATGTACCGCCCCACCTGGACGTCAACGTCACCCACGCGAACCGACATGCTGGGCGGTTCCCGTCCCCTCGGGAACTTGTGGAACCATAACGCCTCAGTCTTGTGAGGCGCTATCCGCAGACCCAGCTCGTGGATCTTGTCCACGACACATGCCACCCCAAGCTCAGCAAGCCCTTTGGTCCCGTCAAAGGAGCCCCCACCAGCTAATACAAGCGTATCATCCGCGTAGCAGACGACTTGTATGCCGGTGGGGAGATCGACGCGCAGGACCGCGTCGTATGCCAAATTCCACAAGAGGGGGCCCAAGACGGACCCCTGCGGAACCCCACAATACACCTCCCTCTTGTGCAAAGCACCGTCCCTGCCCTCATACTGCACACATCTGTCTCGCAGGTATGCGCAAACGATGCGCTGCAGGTAGAGGGGCAACATAGAGCGCGTCCTAGGTTGACGTGACCTATGAGGTAATGCACTGTTCATAGGCAGAGGTTACCGCTGAACATCAGGTGTGCCATCTGCTTGTTTCCGTCATTCAAGTACTTAGCATAAAAAAGGTTTTGCCAGACAGACAGACAAGCAAACGCACAACAAAATGATTCTGTTACGGTCCCGTTGAGATATTTTGTAACAGTCTCGTCTCCTGTTGAATGCTAAATATACATTTGACAAAATTGTTATACACCTCGTTGTAAAGTCGGGTCAAAAGCGTTACTTCTTAAATAGTAACATCAACTTGGAAAATGCACCTATCGAGACCCATTAGCGTGTACGAATGCACTCCCCTTAAGAAGTTTATTTAAAACTTTGAGTCGGGAGTGTCGTTCTACGTTACTGATAAGAACAAGAATTTGTCGCGGAAAGTTTAGTTGAAAACAACACCTGTAAACTTACATAAGAAGTAAAACTTCTTTCGACTTTGTAAAGTAGCCTTAGAGGTGTCTGTGCTTAAATTTTTAACAAAACAGAGTAACCTGAGAATACCTGAGAATATAGATACTTACAGAATCTAGAGAATATGGTACAGTAGACCAAATTCGACAATGGAAAATGCTCTAAGCCTACTACTATTTTTAGCTGCGAACTGCTTTCTGCGTGGTTTACTCTTCTCAAAAACCACTTCATGTATTTGAATGGAGTTTTCACTGATAATAGCTTGGTAATATGTTAAACGCAAAAGAGAATACGCTACTTTATGTGAAATAACTGAACTGTGAGCATCGTTTCTGAGTTTAATTGAATCTAAGAATAAATAAACTGAATTTTCTTGGCAATTTGAAATAACCGCTCTATTGTTATTGGGCGTAGTACGTAATAGAGAGCCTGGTGTTGATGGCTTAGTTATTGGTTCATTTCCCAGTCCACGGGATGAGCTACTCCATTACCACATACCCATTTCTGCCGCAAAGCAGTAGGTAGTGTTCGCACTGCTGTGTTCCGGTTTGAAGGGTAAGGGTGCCTGTGAAATTATATGCACATGAGACTTTTCATCTTTATGTCTCAGGGTGGCGGGCGCAGTGCAATGCCACATAGGGTGCGTCCTAGGTGGACGTGACCTATGTGGTAATGCACTGTTCATAGACAGAGTGTACCGCTTAACATCAGGTGGGCCATCTGCTTGATCTGTCAGACCAAGTTGTATATAAAAAAATAAAAAAACACATCTCAAAAGCGTCTACCTTTTTCCTATCTTTATTCCTATTTTCGAACTATCACAAAACGTCTCAATATTATATCATTCACCCTTCACTTTCACGCCCTGAAAAACAAAGTTACCGTTGTCATACGCGTGGCAGCACTACATTATAACACATTTGTCACGTAGTTATCTTCCGTCTGTCTGTCACGTGTATGATAGGGTAATGGGCAACGCTCTTGGAATCCTAAGTGAGTCTTTGTTACAGATGAAAAAGGTGAAATACGTATTTCAATTTTCATAAAGATGAAGGAAAAGTGCGAGTGTTGCGTCCATAAAGTTTATTGGCGGAAATAAACAAGAAAGGTTATTGTTGTACTTTGGCAAATTGAAACTTTTTGTGACGATACAATAATATTTCCTCACGTTCGGGATAACGCATGAAATGCTTCTTGTTAAATAAAATTCGTCAAGTAAATGTCCTAGATAAAATCAATGCATACATACATATACATATATAGACTAGTATACATATATAGACACACGCCTTTTTACCCTGTTTTTTACGCGGCCGTGGTGTGTCAAAAAACACTATGAAGTTTTAGAACCCGTATACCAAGTTTAGTCCGGATCGGTTGTAAAATATGACCTGTAAAATATGTCCTCTGTCACCAACAAACAGACAGTGGAAAGCAAATTGAACTTGAAGCAAAGACGCATTGCTCCCTTCGCTTTGCTCGGTCAATAATTATTAGTACCTATATAATTATTAGGTACTTATGCGGATTTGATTTGTATGCGATAAAAAGTCTAGTTGAATGCTTGGCGGAAGATTTTCTGTAACCGTAAAGTTTTATTTTTTATTTTTAATACAACTTGTAATGGCGGATCAAGCAGTTGGCCCAGCTGATGCTAAGTGGTACCCTCTGCCTATGAACAATGCATTATCTCCATAGGTCACGCCCACCTAGGACGCACCCTACGTGGCATTGCACTGCGCCCGCCACCCTGAGACATAAAGATGAAAAGTCTCATGTGCATGTAATTTCACAGGCATCCCTTCAAACCGGAACACAGCAGTGCGAGCTATACTGCTTCGCGGCAGAAATAGGTATGGTGGTAGTACTTCCCCTGACGAATTCTTTCAGAAAAAAACTCTACTACTACTAAGATAAGTAATCTTTTCTGGTCCATAACCATTGATGAATGTTTGTCTCAACTCTCAAGTCCCATTTTACCTCTAGGAAGAGTTTTAAAATACCATTATTCTGGTTAACATGAACCTCCAGCTGTTCATACGATACTTTCGTAAATACACTCTATAGTATAATATACCACGGAAGTTTAAGCTTAGCTATTACTCCTAGCGCAGTAAATAAAGGAAAGTTCCGCTATTACGGCGGTCCAGTACATTTGTTAAATTAACTTTTAATTAAAAATAATTTATCTTCGCAGGATAGGTTGATTTTGAAATTGTAAGTATCTGCTGTTAGGTCTTGAGATATATATATTTTTTTTTACTTGATTGATATTGTACTTACTTGATTAAGACGCATTTTCACCAACATATTAACGGACGTTTAAACGGCTGTTTAGTTTAAACAACTCTTTTTGACAGATGTTTTGATACGTTATCTGTCACTTTGACGATTGGTTACGGTAACCACTGATTTATTTGTTCGTGAACTTGGGACTTAGTCAGTTAAAAATCTAATCTAAGATTGGTAGTTTTGCGTTATACCCCACCTCTTAAAACCTCCTCGGAGTTTCATTACATGATACTTTATGATACATGATCCCACTATCTTAAACTAATATTTTCATTTTGAAAAAAATTGTCGAAATTTGTCGACGCCTTCACCGATACCGGCACCATGAATGCCTCCATTCGTACCACAGATAAAATAATATTTTACAAAGTTGTGACACAGTTTTTATAACTACTGCAGATTATCATCGTTTTCTATTGTATTTTTTAAGCCTCTGTTTGTTGTTCCTCAATAAATATATCTTATCTTATCTTGTGTAGATGATAGAAAACTTCATACATTTCATACTATATACCATATAGTAATTCGTACAGTATTAATATACTCAATGGCTTGGGAAAATGTGTCCGCACTTGCCTAATTAGCTTTGTTTCAAAGTTTCGTGTGACACTAATTTATGTTGCGATTAAAACTATCCATTTAACAAAATCACTGGTTTTAATTTAACTGAAAACATGTTGGTGTCTTGGTATTCTAAAACTGTTATTTAGAGCTTAGTTAGTGCATTTCTGTCGTGGTTAGTGCTTTTTGGCCGCGGTGGAAGAAAATCCTGCAGCGAAAATAACGCATAGGACTAGCGCGGCATGAAGTGACGAGGGAAGTGGCGAGCGTAGCGAGCCTATCTTTTGATTAACCTTTGCCCCCTGAATGGAATGATGGTATCCCTCTACTATCATTCCATTCAGGTAGAGGTAATGATGGTAGAGGGAGTGAGAGTAGCGAAGAGACGATGAGCGCCTTCCTGATAGATTTGGAATTTTGCAAAAAAAAATAAGATGTTTTCCATAGACTACAAAAACTTTCAAAATTAAAGACATCCAAAAATTCAAAAATAATAATTAATAAAATATCAAGAAATTTTTATATAGGTAAAAAAAACATAAAAAAAAAGAGATTAAAATAAAAATTCTAAGCAAATCTAAAAATTTCACACTGTTAATCAAACCTGAGAGGGTAGGTCCATGTGAACACAAAACATGTAAACTGTTATTAGAATTAAACAAGTAATTAATTTTGTAAAAATTAAAAAAAAACCCTCAACGCAATGAAACGGCTGAACCGATTTTGATCAAACATAGCTAAGAACACTCCCGACAAAATTACCTTCCAAAAAAATAAGATGAAATCAGTTCATCCGTTCGGGAGCTACGATGCCACATACAGACACACAAACACACACACACACGCACACACATACACGTCAAACTTATAACACCCCGTCGTCATTTGTTCGCTTATGGCCAACTTCCAATTGACTGTTGTTAATACATTTGTTACTTTGTTGCATTTGTTTAAACACTGTCAAGTTGACGCGGATTTTTTTACACAGAGCGTAAAAACGTTTCATCTTGTTTCATTGAAACAAAATCCATTATCTCTATCAGCGACAGGCTGTTACAAATCGGTGTTACAATCGGCCTCCTATCCAGCTGTCAGTACAGATGAAAACAAAATTGTTTTCCTGTAGGTACAGTCGTGTGACGGGAATGTGAACACACTTATTAGTTGACGCCACTCTGTCACGATTGGGAAATTTGCTACAATGTTTTCAGTCTCGGAAAATATTATCGAAAAGGCCACCCCAAGTGTTTATTGCCCAGTTACTTATATTTTGGAACACATGCAAACTAAAGAACTAAAGGATGTATACTTTTCCAAATTTGACTGGTGGCAAGGTAAATTACTATAAATGGTTAGTTAAAATATATAAAAAATATATAGGTACCTATATATAAAAGAAAGTCGTGTTAGTTACACTATTTATAACTCAAGAACTGCTGAAACGATTTGGCTGAAAATTTGTGAGGAGGTAGGTTAGAACCCGGAGACGGACATGGGGGGAGGGAGGAGAAGAGGGGGCTATTTTTCATCCTGAAACTATACGTGCCAAGCCGGGGCGAGTCGCTGGTTTACTTATAAAACTTTTCGCTTTTATACTTAAAACATGCACTAAAAGTGTGCTGATGGTATCAAATAATTTTAATTAGACAAAGTGTTTTTTTATAAACAAGATTATATAATACTCAAAATGATGAACCCGTCAAATACATTCACATCGAAAGCGAACGTAATTAAACCATAAACGGTTCCAAACTAACCCATTATGCAATTAAAGTTCCACTTTGGGAATAAAATAAAACATGGAACGTTGTATGGGCGGCGCGGCGTAATCAACGATGTTACAGGCTGATTACAGTGAAAGAGCGCTGCGACCGGACCGCAACTATTTGCGTTCCACCAATGCATGCTGAAAACGCACCAAGTCGTCCCTCCCGTGTGGACGATAAAACTGATTTTGCGTGGATGTTTTATGCAAAGGTAGAATTTTTCAGTTGTATAATTCACAATATTTAAGTTTTAATTATTTATGATCTATTTTTAAAAGATCCCAGTGTCTGATAATCAGTGTCCTGCCAACTCTGATTTTCAGTGCCGAGACATGGACGCTTACTAAGAGACTGTGACCGGAGTACAAGTTGCATAAAGGGGCATGGAGATAGCTATGCGCGGATTACACTTTTAGACCGAGTATAAAAATAAAATAAAATAAATAAATAACGCTGGACAGTTTACACAACATTATCCAGCCCCAAGCTAAGCAAGCTTGTGCTATGGGTACTAGATAACTGATATACTTAATAAAATACATTACACAGTTTTTTTTTTTTAATTATATATAGAAAATACCCAGGACACGATGAACAAATATCTGCAGATCGCGCAAATATATATTCCGAGGTGGGAATCGAACCCGCAACCTCCCGCGTCGCAGGCAAACCTTCGCCCGTCGTGCCACATAGGTCGATGATTATGTTCATTTATTGAATTTTTCATACAACGACAAATGCAAAATAATTTTATTTAAATCTGTCTGTTTGAAATATCTCTTTGTAATAGGTATGTGTCTTACTTATTACTACTTATTACTATTAGCCCATACTGTCCCATTGTTGGGCAAAGGCCTCCCCCCACTTCCGCCAGTCACCACGGTCCTGTGCAACCGTTTCCCATTCCCTCTCATAGGCGTCCAGTTCATCCCGCCACCTCATGCGTGGTCTGCCGCGACGCCGCCTGGCTGTATTAGGGCTCCATGCCGTGGTGATTTTGGCCCAAAGTTCGTCAGGCATGCGGCAAATGTGACCGGCCCAATCCCACTTCAGCCGCGCGGCCTTCTCTCCCACATCGGCGACTTTGGTTTTGGAGCGCAGTATGGTGTTTCGGATGCGGTCAGTTAGTTTAACGCCTAAAATACTGCGCTCCATTGCTCTTTGGCAAACCTTGAGTTTGGATTTCTGGATGTTTGTCAAAGACCAAGTTTGTGATCCGTAAGTCAAGACGGGAAGGATGCACATGTTAATTAGTTTGCGTTTTATTATCATTGGGAGGTTACCCTTCATCAGCTCCTTCATCGAACAATAGCTCCTCCAGGCGTTCTCAGAGCGTCTCGCATCCTCTATCCTGCCTGCCTGGAGGGAAACTATTTGGCCGAGGTAGATTTAATCTTGGACATAGTGCATCGCTTCACCGTTGACTGTTATTCGATATTCAATGTTGTTGAATAATATGTGTAATATCTATTGGTTGAAATATAGCAGCCTATGAACAGTGCGTTATCTAATAGGTCACGTCCACCTAGAACGCATCCTATGTGGCATTGCACTGCGCCGACACCCTGAGACATAAAGATGGAAAGTCTCATGTGCAAGTAATTTCACCGGCACATTTCCCTTCACAACGGAACACAGTAATGCGTGCAGCAGAAATAGGTAACGTGGTAGTACTTCCCCGGACGAACACTTTCACAAAAAAGCTCTACTACTAACACAAACAATTCGATTGAATTTGTAACGGCGTAGCATAAGCTACAGTTGTGTAATTATTATGTTACGGAAACGTAACTCAATCTCTTATATATTTGATAGACTCATTTTCCAAGAAATAATACGAATCTTGTATTTTGTCCCAAATATTATTCCTGAAAAGCTTATTGCGTGAAGTATGTTACGAAAGTCCTTATAAATAAGCTATACGTCCAAATATCACATCTTTACTGACAATTTATCTCATCCAAATGACAGAGACCCAACAGGATTCACAAATGGAGCCATCTACAAATACGTTTGAAACTTAATAAGACCTTGTGTGGGCGTCGATTGATCCTATTACCTACCAGACGAAAAAATAAATGGGGCAACCACAGGTTAAAATGAGAACAGCTAGTCTATTCTGTATATATTATTATTTATCACATCTTGTATATACTAACTCTATAACTCTGCAATTTGCAAACTACGGATTTTTTATTCAATTCGTACATTCTTGATAAATACTTACTAGATCTCGTTCAAACCAATTTTGAGTGAAAGTTTACATGGTAATGTACATCATATTTTTTTTTTAGATTTATAATTCTCTCATTTTAGAAGTTACGGGGACACACTTTTTACCACTTTGGAAGTTTCCCACGCGCAAACTATTGAGTTAAGAAAAAAATATATTAGAAACCTCAATATAATTTTTAAAGACCTATCCATAGACACCCCCACACGTATGGGTATGATGAAAAAAAGTTTTTTGAGTTTCAGTTCTAAGTATGGGGAACCCCAACAATTTATTGTTTTTATTCTATTTTTGTTTGAAAATCTTTTTGCGGTTCACATAGTATATTATCTACTTACCAAGTTTCAACAGCATAGCTCTTATAGTTCCGGAAAAAAGTGGCTGTGACATACTCGGACAGACAGACAGACAGACATGACGAATCCATAAGGGTTCCGTATTTTTTTTTACGGAACCCTAAAAACAGCTTGCTGTCACCGTAATAATTTAATGTCATCCGAACATGACAGGTATGCCAAATTTACAGACCGTTCACCGTAAGATGTCCACTTGCCCCTTGCTACGTGCCTTGGTTTTCACGCCAACCAAGGCAGGGGACATCTTACGGTGGACGGTCTGTAATCTCAATCGGTAGAGGAATTCAGTTGCAAGATTTAACCCGAACATACATACTTACATACAAACATTGCAAGTTAAATAAAAGCTTGTAAAAAGGGGAAGAACTTACTTTTATTCTTACTTTGCGTAAGCGCAAAATAGGCTCCGTACCTACACCACTACACACACATAGACTCACACAGCAATAACGCCACCAAATGAAAGAGATAGCGCGATACACTTACACTTACAGACGATAGTGCGAGCAAGAAGCAGCATATCTCGATCACGCGCTGCATACGTCATGTATGTATTGTATGCTGGGAAGATGGACTAAAGGCATGGAACTAAGGCTAAAAACGGAACGGTATCGATTATACCAGTCTCATTCTTTTATATGAATGTATTTATGTGTTGGAATGAAACAAGCATAAATCTATCTGTTTTTATTTGTGTAAGTCGTACCAGACCAAATGTCAAATTACTACTACATTCATGGTAACAATCTAGGAAGATGTATATGCATGGTGCCAATATACATGGTACGGAACGGAAAAACGACTGTCGTGTGACAATATATTAAAATTTGTTTCTCCCTAACATAGGATAGCAAGCTATCTTCTAGGATAGGAGTAAGAAGGAACACTCTATGCTATTTTAGCACTCAATCCATGTACTTCTACATTCATGATTGTATGTTAAGTTCCTCAGCTGTCCTTCTTTCACCTTTCCATTCGTAAAAATAAATGGGGTCAGAACTTCGAATAATTTGTTATAATGTCGTAAAGGTTAGTCTACAATATTTTTCACTGTCAGTGGACCACTCAGGCCAGATTCGGACTGTTACGTGAGTGAAATTAAATATTTCACCCTGTTTTATGTAGCGGTTCAGTGCTTTAACTATTAACTTGAGCAATTTTTAACCCCCGACGAAAAACCAAGGGGTGTTATAAGTTTGACGTGTCTCTGTGTGTGTGTTTCTGTCTGTCCCATCGTAGCTCCCGAACGAATGAACCGATTTCGTTTTTTTTTTGTTTGAAAGGTGTATTTGTCGGGAGTGTTCTTAGCTTTGTTTGATCAAAATCGGTTCAGCCGTTCAGCGTTGGGGTTTTTTTAATTTTTATAAAATTAATCTCTTGTATTTCTAGCAAAGCTAGCTTCATTTTATTCAATCTAAATCAACCTGTACAAAAACGAGACTTCCACTTAATTTTTTGTTGTTTTTTTAAATTTATTTTGTACACAAAAAATCTTACGAAGTTCATTAGGTATACTATAGTACCTTAAAAACCTCCAAAGGTTTGACTAGGTACTCACAATCGTCAAAAAGTAGGCACACATACCTACACAATCATCTTACTAAACACAAACAAGGTATTGTGACATGTATGTACCCTTCGACCAAAGAAATTATGTACCTACCTATAAATAGTCTCATTCCACCGCCGATGTGCAATTATTGCGACGGCTGAGTTAGGAAGCAACAATACATTTTTACTATATATTCCATCTCAGTCGCTTCCACGTCCGAGTGCATAGCGGGAGTGAGAGGATCGACAGCACTTGCTTCATGAGTATGAGTGCAAAAACAGACAAACTAATCATCTAAAGGTACTAATATTATAAAGAGAAAAGATTTGATTGTCTGTTTGCATTGAATAGGCTCCGAAACTACTGAACCGATTTGAAAAATTATTTAATTGTTGGGAAGCTACACTATACCCGGGTTACATAGGCAATATTATATTTTTTTTTTTAAAATGGGATCCTTGTTAAATCTCCAATAATGTAACCCAAGGTGAGTCACTAGTATTATATAATTTGAGTGTGGTTAGAGTATCTGAAAGATAGCCTGCCTCATGATAACCTGTGTTTTAAATCCCAGTATTACCTGACTTGATTCACACACTGACTTCACAATGCAGAATCTTTTATCAGAGGAGTATTTTATTCTCAAGTCAAAACAGATAGTAGTGACCCCAAAAGCTATTTATACTACAGACGACAGGGGGTCACCAAATGAGTTCCGTGGGCTTACAGTGTCAATACGTGACAGCTTTATTTTATAGAAAACTTCCTTGTTTTGGAAAGACATATATGCTGTAATTAATTAAACGTACTAGAGATAATAATATAAACAACGTTATTATAATGATTTTTATTTATTCATACCTGAAAAATATGATGTTTTTTTAACTTCGTGAATGGCGGTACAAGCAGGTTGCCCACCTGATGTTAAGCGGTAACCTCTGCCTTACCTCATAGGTCACGAACACCTAGGACGCTCCCTATGCGGCATTGCACTGTGCCCGCCACCCTGAGACATAAAGATGAAAAGTCGTATCTGTCTGTAATTTCACCGGCACCCTTCAAACTAGAACACAGCATGCGAGCACTACTGCTTTGCGTCAGAAAATGGTATGGTGGTAGTACTTCCCCGGACGAACTCTTTCACAAAAACGCTCTACTACTACTAAATATGTAAAGTTTAAGCTGTTTTAACACTCTTCCGTACTGAGAGAAAAAGTATAACTTCCATACATAAAACATTGGAAGTATTGGCGCTACCTGTGAGGCAGAGATTATTGATGAAACAACTCATAATATAATGAAACCACTCTAGGTACATACTCGACCTCTGTGGTACGGCGGGCGAAGGCTCGCCTGCGACGCAGGAGGTTGCGGGTTCGATTCCCGCCTCTGAACAAATATTTATACGATTTGTAGTTATTTGTTCAGGGAGTTCTGGGTATTTTTTATGTATATAATCAAAAATATCTATCTATGACAATTAATTGTATAGTATATCAGTTATCTAGTATCCATAACACAAGCTCTGCTTAGCTTGGAGCTAGATAATGTTGTGTGAACTGTCCAGCATTATTTATTAATTTATTTTATTTTATACTTCCTTGAACCTAATAGTAGCCTATAGGCGCTTTCATAATGGACGATAACGACACGACACGATATCGTGACGATATCGTCGACGGTATCAGGAGCAAAACGATGCACCACACAACACACTTCGAGTTTTTGCCAAAGTAACTATTATGTAATCTGTGGCGCGGGGGTAGCCAAATTGGTTTGCTGTTTGTACCTACATAGTTTTTGGGTCAAGTGTTTTAATACTAAAACCTTCAGATTTTCTTAAGCTCAATAAAGATGGAGATTGGCCTATGACTTAGTATGGCCTCAGGTAACTTATGTGAAAAAATTTAAATATCCTAAAAAGTGTGTTATTGGATAAAATAATTGGCATATCTGCAATCTTTTTTGAAATAAAATTCCTTTATAATCCCAGATCAGCTTTTATTAAAGCAAATCCACAATCCGATAATAGGAACTTACCCCAAAATCTATTTTAGAATGAAAAGCTAAGTAGATTTACCCGAATTTAACCCAATCTCAAATAAGGAGGCTAGAATCAAAACCTCGTAAATCCACTTTCGATCAAACCTATGATGTTTAGCTTTTTTTCCTACAATTATGAGAGATCAAAGCCACTGATATATTTAATATATAAGTAACGTTTAAATGGTTAAATGATAGAAGTATTGGTTTGTGTATTTGAAGTTATACTTAATTTTGGCTGCTTGGAGGCTTTTGGTTGCTCCATCACGTAGGTACGCGTATGGAACATTCCAAAATGCTCAAAAAACTCATTATAATTTTTACCTAATAAGTAGTTACCTACTTTATATAATTGATGATAGACTCAAGGTAGCACCAGCACAAACCTTATTGGTTTTTAGGTGCTATTCGATGGAAAACATTTTGTATAAATTATTTATGTGGTAGAATAAATAAGAAAAAACAGTTATAAAGTTTAGTTTCTAGCGAGGTTTCATTTTATCCCGACACATTTAATACAAACCGATAAGTTCTTCGAACTTTTTTGATAGCTTTATAGACATTATAAATTTCATTTAGGCGGCATCATCGCATAAGCGAAAAATTCCTTCTCCTTTTACATGATTAAAAAAAAACATTTAAGTATAAAATTTTCAAATACAGTTAAAATAAGAATAAAATGAAAATAACAATTGACTACTTACACTATTATAGAATTTTACTTGTTCCTATATAATTAAGTTAAAGATAAGTAGGTAAACCAAACATTACCAGTAGGTACCTACCTAAACATTTAGATTCATTTGAATATAAGAAAAAAAATTAGATTTATGTTATTTTGATCCTCATCTCTTCACGTCTGATAAAAATATGGACTGACAAAAGAGATAATTCGAGGGGTCCCATCGAAATCTTATAGAAGGGTTAAGGGAAAGTAAATTAGGTCGCTTTCAGCCACGTCGTGATTGATTGAGGGGCTTACCTCCGCTTCAGTGGCTATAATCTGCATGTTACAGTACATGTCCGAAAATGTGAATGTCGACACACACGGATGTCACTAGACTGCTGTGTTAGCTACACGATACTACTGTAACCAAAAAATAACTAAAATTACGTTGTCTACCATTTTTTTTTAAATATTCCTTATTCTAAAGTGTTTCTATATTGTTGATGAATATTTGGTAAACTAATGTTGACTTGTACCAACCAACTTTATTTTTAGTTGTATTTCATGCTTTCGTTTAATTTCCTAACTTTTGTTTCGTTTCGATTAACTAAATTTGTATTATTTAAAATGCAGTTTAAAGTAGTTTATAATTGTAGTACCTAAATTGTTAACAAGTTATCCAAGTTGCTTGTTGTATAAGTGCCATTGAAAATTTGGGATGCTTGCAAAGGACAAATAAGTCATGAGTACTTACTAGCTTATAAGACCAAATTGTTACACTTATTTCAGCAAATAAATATCATTAATCTTTAATTTTGAATCTTGAACCTTTAACATATCGTCGGTCCATCTTCCTACACTTCGCAACTTACATAAACACTACATTAAAAATTTTAACGATCTTAGGAATTGTTAACAGTCACCAGTAAATAATTTCACTATAACCGTAGCGTATATTTTGGAGGTCATTCAATAAAGGGCCAAGGATAGATTTATAACTCCTTTGTTGACCCTCGTTTTCAGGAATCAGTGGAACAATGTCGGTGAAAAGTGACACGGCCCCTTTATAAATGTTCTCACTTCATCACTAGCATTTCTTAGAAAGGTTTTTGTTTTTTCCAATTTATTGGGTTTCTCTTAAGTTTTTGCTAATTCTAGCCAGAAGCAAATAATCTAAATTTTTTTTGACGAAAATAAACTAGCCAAAAAGACCCTGAAGCCGTATGTCGTCGAAAATTAACAATTTGAGAACTGCAAACTGAAGGTTTTACGATTAGACGTAACAATGCCTGAATTCACAAAAATAATGTATGCTTATTATCCTGGAAAAAACAACAATTTCCATCAAACATAAGCTAAGGACATATCGCCAAAACTAACTTTAATATAAAAAAAACCGCATTGAATTCAGTGCACCCGTTCCGGAGCTATATGGCAACAAAGAAAAATGCATACATAAAGGTCACACAGTACTACAGCTATTAAGGCACTTACACGTGGCTGCACAGGAAACCTCAAAGTTGAGCAACGGGCTATTGATAGAGCCATGTTTGGAGTTTCACTACGCGATAGAATCCGGAATGAGCGGGTCCGTAGAAGAACCAAGATCACCAACATAGCTCTCGGAATTAGCAAGTTGAAGTGGCAATGGGCAGGCCATATAGCTCGCAGAACTGGCAACCGTTGGGGAAGAAAGGTTCTCGAGTGGCGACAACCACAAACCGGACGAGCAAAAGACGAATGCCACCTTTCGATATACCATAGACATTATAAAGGTCACAGGCGGTGGATGGAGGCGGCTCAGGACCATTCGTCGTGGATTCTAAGAGGGAGGCCATGTTGGTTTACGGTCACTAATGCCAATCCGCGCATTGTTTGTGTAATACAGCCTCTAAAGTTACGATATATGTAAGTTTGGATGTTTACATACGCCAAAACGGCTGAATCGATTTCAATTAAATTTAGTGACAGGTAGATTATGACCTGGATTGAGCTATAGACTGTTTTATAAATCATAAATCATAAATCATTTATTTGTTTAAATGTGGTAGTATACAAGTTCTTAAAATTAATTAGGATGTCTCACATTTCCCATGTCTGGGATACAAATATTACTTCATGCATTTGCTGCTAAATTTCAACATGCATATAATAAAATAAAAAAAAAGATACCTAATAGATTACAAATGTCAACATTTTCAAATTATAGGTACATGTCATGAATATATTTTATGTCAAGATCATACAGATATACTACTTAACTAGAAAGTCATTCAAATTGTAAAACCTATTGCTTAGTAGCCAGTGTCTTAATTCTTTGGTAAACTTTTTCAGCGGAAGGCTTTTAATATGACTGGGTAAGGCGTTATAAATCTTTCCACACATAGCATAGCAATTATTTAAGTAAGTACTTTGATTCTTGTAAAAAGCGAGCAAAGTCAGTAGCGGACACTTGTTTACTATAAATATGTATGCACAATGTGTGGTGTCACATGTAGCAATTCCTGCAAACAACTCATAAACATTAAACTTTCTAGTGCGATACTGACATTAATTTTATGGAAACTCGATCCCGCAGCCCCAACACAAACTGTTATTATAGCAAAGTTTCCGTCCCCTTACACTCCCCCTCTACCCCTCTTTTACCCTGTGATGTTAAAACTTTTTACGAGAGAACCCATAGGCAACACCTTATTAAGGTCAAACACTGGGTTTCTGGGCATGCATAAAATACAGGCCCAGAAACCATAGATAAAAACAGGAAGTAGACCAGACATAATACGTGGCCAGAAATAACAGGTCCGATGGACCTATCATCAGTCATCTTATCAGTTTAAAATTGTATACTTAGAGATGTGTAAGAGCGAAAACGCCTATCACAAGTATTCCTTTAGGTATACTTGCAAGGTGTTTCAACTAAATAAAAAAAAACCATTGTTTTTAATGATCTAATTCCAAAATATATAATTTATAATTAACTTGGTACTATTTTGTCTGACTAAAATGTAAAATGTCTAGAAATTATTTTAATTTATGAATATGAACCAAGTTTTAAGGGGCAGTATCGTCCCTATAATTACTTTGTCCGATCCAGAAACTTTTCCATTCAACTTAACTCGTGATATCACGATTATTATCTTATCTTATCTATCTAAAAATCGAGAGGAAAATTGTGAAAGTTAACACTTTCCGTGCAGCGGGGGCCTTTTAGGCCTCGCGTTTCGTACGCAATTCAAACTGCGTTTTCGCTTTAGTGCAGATTGCGTAACAAATATTTTATGGGTGTGCTAAAACGACGATATTAATGTTGTATGTAACCACACACAATATAGTAAAGCAACAAAAATGGGCAAAGACCTCTAGGCCAACAAACTCGTACAAAAAAATGTTAAAAGAGCCCTTCAGGGCAGGCAACGCATTGGCAATACCTCTGATGTAACCGACGACGACGGTAACCGCTTACAGTACTACCCAACTAATATGGCTTACCGATGTACCTCGCAGAAGATTTATTTTTAAAGCGCGGGAATTTTCCTGTACCTCTATTGGTCGGCAGCTCGCCGACGCGAAGTGTAATTGTGCGGAGGGGCTTGACTTGCGAGTGGGACGGAACTAACACCTGCAGTGTATTTTGAACCTTATAATAGTGATCTAAGGTTGATTGTAAGTTTTAAGCATTCTTTCGTTAATCTTCGGAGCCATACTTTCTTTTCTGCGCGAACGAAGATTCACGACGCGCCATATCAGTTGGGTACACTTGTACCATCAGGTGGGCCGTATGCCAGATTGTCGAGAGAGACATTAAAATAATAAAAAAAAAGCATTATTTACGCATACCTATTTTCTCTGATATTAGCCATCGTAACCCCGGGCAGTATCTTGGATCCCCTGATATAGCTTTTTCCCGAATAATTAATACAAGATTTCGATTATTACCTCCATCTATTAGGTACTCTTTCAATTTCGGGCATTATGTTGGTACCTACGATTTTATAACTAGGTACGTGGTTGCGTGATATTGCAATATGTAGTAACCGATAAATAAGACCCTTACCGCACGTAGAAAAGTTTCCTAAAATCGCTAACGCAGTGAACGTGTTAAGTGTGACCAACTTAGATTAACTAAATAATTCAGAGAGATTTACTTAATAATTTTAAGAATCTTTGGAGTGCCTGGCAAATTACAGACTGTGGGATATTATATTACCTTGGTTTATGAAGCAAAGTTGACACTAATTATATCCAATCTTAGAGAATGTCGTCACAGATCTTGTTGCGTAGATCTCGTAGATATTCTTCATGGTGAACAGGAGAATTCAAAAATTCAGAACATTCAGACATTTGCCGCTATTTTTTTTTAAAATCCGTGGGTTGGCTACTTGTCGACAATGCCCCCGGTGTTGCCGGTGTCCATAAGCGACGGTAACTTAAATAGCTAGTATGTGTACCTATCTGTTTCATACAACAAAAATAACTTACCCGAGCAACTTTGTATTTACCTACTTGAACCTGCATTCATTGTGAACAATCTTGAAAGCTGTCCTAGTTTCAGAGTTCTGAACCTCTTGCACTACCCAGGTACTATCTTAAAAGGCATTAGTTTACCCAAACGTCCGTATTGTACCACAAAGACAGGCATAACTAATACTGACACTACAACTTTGAAGATAGCATTAATAACAATGCTGCCTTATCCACTACACTAACACAGGCTAATGGAAAAAGCCAGTACACTGTTCTTTTTGTGTTACATCTTTTCCTTCGCTTTCTTGCAATCTGAGGGAGTGATATCGTGAAAAGGGACGGAAGTGTGTAATAGGAAGCGCGCATTTTTTCGAGAGGTTGGTACTATCAGCCATGTTACTTTTTATCAAGGAGGTGAGATGTCAGAAAGCGCCATGAAAGCGTGCATTTTTGCGACCAACATAAACCAAGGAGATGTGATAACAAATATTACACATCATATGAGACCTTAGAGCATTGCAGGCCTCCTTACCGAAGTATGCGACCATCGAGCAACATGTATGGAGTCCTGCAATGCTCTAAGTATGCGACCATTGAGCAACACGCAACGGAGGCCTGCAATGCTCTAAGTATGAGACCATCGAGCAACACGTACGAAGGCCTGCAATGCTCTAAGTATGCGACCATCGAACAACACGTACGGAGGCTTGCAATGCTCTAAGTATGCGACCATCGAGCAACACGTACGGAGGCCTGCAATGCTCTTAGTATGCGACCATCGAGCAACATGTATGGAGTCCTGCAATGCTCTAAGTATGCGACCATCGAGCAACATGTATGGAGTCCTGCAATGCTCTAAGTATGCGACCATTGAGCAACACGGAACGGAGGCCTGCAATGCTCTAAGTATGAGACCATCGAGCAACACGTACGTAGGCCTGCAATGCTCTACGTATGCGACCATCGAACAACACGTACGGAGGCTTGCAATGCTCTAAGTATGCGACCATCGAGCAACACGTACGGAGGCCTGCAATGCTCTTAGTATGCGACCATCGAGAAACACGTACGGAGGCCTGCAATGCTCTAAGTATGCGACCATCGAGAAACACTTACGGAGGCCTGCAATGCTCTAAGTATGCGACCATCGAGCAACACGTACGGAGGCCTGCAATGCTCTAAGTATGCGACCATCGAACAACACGTACGGAGGCCTGCAATGCTCTAAGTATGCGACCATCGAGCAACACGGAACGGAGGCCTGCAATGCTCTAAGTATGCGACCATCGAACAACACGTACGGAGGCCTGCAATGCTCTAAGTATGCGACCATCGAGCAACACGGAACGGAGGCCTGCAATGCTCTAAGTATGCGACCATCGAGCAACACGTACGGAGGCCTGCAATGCTCTAAGTATGCGACTACCGTTATAGTAGTTAAAATAAGTTTTAAAAAAACTTACTACAGTAACACGCACTCTTTTTATTACTGCATGAACGACGGAACATGCAGATAACCCATCTGATGTTAAGCGGGGAGCTCTGCCTCTAACAATACGTTACCTCATAGGTCACGTCCACCTAGGACGCACCCTATATGGCATTGCACTGCGCCCGCCACCTAGGCTTAGAGATGAAAAGTCTCTGTGCCTATGGTTTCACCAGCACCCATACCCTCTAAACTGGAATACAACAATGCGAGCATTACTGCGAAATAGGTATATTGCAATTATTACTCATAAAATATTATTGGATTAGTTTGAACTAAATATCCTGGCTCATAGATATGTTGTTGGGTAGATAAAAAGACACCATAGACACGGAGAACGACTACGAACAGTGTCTTTTTGAGAATTACCGTTACATCGTGCTTCTGTTTATATGGAGTGACTCATCTGTTTCTCAAGACTGTGGCAGTTGTGTTACAATTCATTGTAACAAATGATTATTTGTACCGCGCTTGGATAAAGCAGATCTTCTCGTTTATCATACAAGAGATGAAGTTACGGACACAAACTAGATAGAGTTGGTATTTTGGAGTGATTCATAGTAAGCAAGAGTTGTGTATGGGTTGCGTAACATTATACCTATAACTGTTAAAAGGTAACCACAAGTACCAAGTCAAAAGTATATTATTAATAAAATCACAAAAATCATTTTGAATCGTCTTATAAAATAAATTTACTCCTGTTCCAACGCGACCAAACCTAGAAGAATCAGGCAACAAACACGGCTCGGCTTTATTTGATGATCTTTCTTACTACAAGGTGGGGAGCGCCTGTGTGGCCCGTGTGTCTATGTATGTATGTATAAATCAAGTTCCATGGTGTACTCAACATAAACAAGAAAAAAAAATTACAAACCCCCAATTCTTTGAAACGGCTGAACCGATTTTAATGAAACATTTCTAAGAACCTTCGTTAGAAAACCTGCTTTCAAATAAATAAAACGCATTCAAATCAGTTCACCCGTTTAAAAGCTACGGTGCCACAGACAGACAGACAGACAGACACAGTCATACAGATACACACATAGCGGTCAAACTTATAACACCCCTCTTTTTCGGTCGATAATTTTTGATCAGAGGGGTATTTCTCCCCTAAAGGGGGGGAACTTTGCTACTGTGCCATTTACCGGCCCATAGTATTTTGAAGAAACATTCAATCCTTATCAAGAATTTCGAATTAAACAAAATCACTTTTGAAAATATCATGGTTATGTTGTACCTATACATAGGTATAGGTATACTTTTCACTTTACTTTTTTTTTTTTTTTTTGTTCAAGAGGTTTCCTAGATATTTACAGAATGAGTTTTTTTTTCATTGGCCACTCAGGCAAATCATGAGAGGTATTGAAAAGTGATTTTAGTAGTTATAGTCTCAATTTTAAAAGCACGTTCTTTATTTCAAAACTTTTATGTTAAATTTTTTCAGAAAAACTAAGGTAATATAAAAAAAAACCTTTTTGAGTTCTTTGTTTGATCATAGTTCATAGTTTCTTTATTAATAACTGACTATAGTAACAGGTCAAAAATAATAATATAAAATAATTGTGGACATTGTGGATCGACTGACGCATAGTGTTATACAAGTTTGTGGTCGCGATGTCTACTGTTCACAGAACTACTTGTTTATATAGGTCGTCGTCGTTTCGTATGACGTAGTGCTGGCCTCTGGTGTCAGAGTTTGTCAAGCCGCCCGAGGGCCTCTGACATGGCTTATTGACTGCTATTAATCAATAACAGCCGGGACCGACAGCTTAACGTGCCCTCCGAAGCACAGAGCGATGGAAATCCACACATAACTTAGAAAAGTCATTGGTGCGGAGCCTAGGATCGAACCCGGTATCGTTGGATTCTGAGTTGCACTATTGAACCGTTAGGCTACCATCGCTCTATTGAACCGTTAGTCTACCATCGTTTATATAGGTGTTGGCCCATCACATACTTTGGATAAACGCTACCCGTCATAGGCGTTGGTCTTGAGTTCTGCCGGGCTAAAGAAGGATACAACACACACAGCTTGCAGGTTCCCCTCGAATGGGGTTGCGGGTTGTACAAGGCTCAATGGGAAAACTTCAGAGCTTCAAGTTTGAACAGTTTTATGAGTACAACTTTACGTTGTTTGAAGATCGGTGATCTGTAAGGTTTCATTCAATACTTGCTCAAGTTTTTTGATTAAAACAAGAAAATTTGTAAACTGTAGGTACATGTACCTAAAAGATGCTTTCGAACTTGCAAAAATTCATGACAAGAAGTAATACATTTTGGAAAAATAAAAAAACTCTCAACGCAAAGAAACGGCTGAACTGATCTTGATCAAACATAGCTAAGAACACTCCCGACTAATTAACCATTCAAACGAAAAAAAATGGTTCTTCTGTTCGGGAGCTACGATGCCACAGACAGACAGACACACACAGCCATACACACTGACACACACACACAGACACGTCAAACTTATAAAACCCCGTCGTTGTTGCGTCGGGGGTTAAAAATGTGTTGAAAATGCTGTGAAAAAGTTATCGATTGCTAGGATAGTCACGTTAGAGGGTTTTTCTAAGGGATTTTGTGTAGCGCTATATATTTATATATAATCAGTAAGGAAAGCTTAAAACTGTAACCGAAACATGGCATCAATTTTAATTGGGAAAAACAGCAAGAAAATATTTTTAAAAGAAGTTTATATTCTAGCCGGGTATCAAACATGCTCATTTTCGTTTAATTCGGGTTATTCTTATTGTCTTTGATTCTTTGGGTCCCGTTGGCACCCTTTAAGTACGGAACTCTAAAAATTAACTTATATTGGGGCATATTACAAAATCACAAATTCTGAATAAAATATATTTGTTATTGTAGCGCTGCTAAGAACCTGATAATACTATATTTACTCGTATTTACCATTTAAGTCAGTAAAATAGAAATAAAAGTGGTTAGATAAACATTAAAAACTTTGTTGAGATTTAAAAGTAATTTGCGCTCGTGATTCAATAATTAGAACCCTGAGCGTTAGCGAGGGATCAAAAGAGCACGGGGTGAAAAATCTTTGCACTCGAGTGCAACACGTAAATTTTCATCCCACATCAGCGAGGAAATTAATAAATAAAGAAAAAGTAATACACCAAGAAGTTTCCGAGCCTGAGTTTTTAACAAATTAAAAAAGGTTGTATGATAAATTCGGCATCATGGAGGTAGAATTCTACCTCAAAACATCATCAGGTAAACCTATTAACTTAAGTTAATAGGTTTACCCATAGACGTAGAATTTTTTCGCTACGCTAAATAGACAAACGAAGCGTGGGAGAGAAGTCATTTTTAAATGTACCCCGTGCAAGAAGAAAAGTGACAGCAACAATGTATTGAATTTGACATGTTTTGCTTGAGTACATGCCCATACCGGACGGTCTCTTGTGCAGTTTAACTAATTTCGTAATTTTTTTAGTAATCTTACTATTAAATAACAAATATTACTTTGTATGACAATGGTGTCATGTTCAGTTTGTGACTGTGAATATACAAGACGTAATTATCCGGGAAAATACACGTTTCACAGGTAAATAAGAGATTATTGGTAGTTCGATTGTATTGCTTATTTTATCAATTCTGCTTTAGTAAATGGCCTAAAAACCAGTTTCATTCGTAGATTAGGACTTTCCCTTATATTTTTTAATAATATTTCGTTGCTGCACCTAGAAATAAACAATATTTTATGTAAAATATAAAAATGTTTGATTACGATAGGGCTTGACCAAGTGATGACGTCAGAAATATCGATAGTCCTGTTGCAGTCTATATCGTAGTATAATGCGCATCATGTAAAAAGAACGCTGGCGGTCAAGCTTCTTCAGGCGTTCCAGCGTTCGTTTTAAGAGATTACTTACTTTTCTACTTATTTAAGAGATGTATACCTATGCATTCAATGAGTGCCTACCTAGTTTACTACTTTTTACATGAAGCGCACTATACCTAACTATAAATTAAATTTTTGTCCATCCTAGAATGGAGGTTTACTTTGTTTGGAGTAAATATGTGTGCTCTGTTAACATTTTACAGTTTTTTTAAAAACCTATAATAACCAGGTGGACATTGAGGTGTGTGTTTTTGTATTGACTATTGAAAAGGTAACTTTAAAGCACCACGGGTGTTTTATTGCAGTTTGTGTAGTAGATATTTTGGTGTAAATATTTACGTTGTTGTACACACGCCTTTTTCCCGAAAGGGTATATTTATTATTTATTTTTTATAAATAAATATTGTTTATTTCTGCTTAATAAAATAATAGGTAACAAATTAAATTTAAATATACCCCAGAAATTCCGTTCCAGCGGGACTCGAACCTGCACCCTCGCCTGTGATCAGCGATGCCTTTACTTTCGAACTTTGAACAGAAGGTTTCCAATGAAACACCTGTAGATACAGCACTATCAACTTGGCGCTATAGCCGAGTTGATAGTGCCCACAAATTTTGTCTCCAGCGTCATAGCTCGATCTATGTCTAAATTGTTTAAGGCATCGCCGATGACAGGCGAGGGTGCGGGTTCGAGTCCCACTGGAACAGAATTTTTGGGTTACATTTAAATTTAATGTTATCCATAAAGCGTGGTTTACACTTGAAAAATAATAAACTGTGGGGTAACAAATTGTCTATAGATAAAGTAACAGAGTGAAAAATTATATGGGCGTAGCACGGCTGATATAAAATGTTTTTGTGCTTTCAGATTTCCAAGTAATCCTTTTCTACGAGAAAAATGGTTATCGGTTATAAGAAGAGTGGGATGGACTCAAATAAGAACTCCACTAGGTATATGCAGCAAACATTTTAAGTTTAAATTTAAAAGGGAAACTCTAAGATCCCACCTATAAATAAAACTGTAATATTTAGGGGTCAATAAATAATAAAGGTTTATTTATTAACTGTATTCAAAATTCTCTTTATGACGTCAAATCTGCCAAACTGTGTTATTCATGAAAGACTTAATCTGCATTAAGATGTATTTATCTACCATACACATCACGGACGGATGATGAATTCTATCGACAATGTAAAAGTGTTGGTCGAGGACAACACTATTTTTAACTCGGACATAGACTTTCACCAACACGTGCACATATTTTTTTTGGTTCCATCTTCGATCTCTGATTGTAGATCTAGTACATATACTAAATCTATGGGTTTACCTGATGATGTTTTAAATTAACAACCATAGTGCACACGATGTTCTAAATTCAATTTTACTTTATCTTCTAGTGGATAATAACGGCTTTTACACTCAGATATCGAAGATCAAAAATACTCTTTCGGATATGGGGGGATGAAAATACTTTTTCTACTTCATTCTCGAAACAGGGTTTTAGAGCTGTCTCATTCTTTACGAAGAGCTAGAATACAATTTCGTATTTGTATATTTTTAACGCTAAAAAAGTGAATAACGTAATTTGTATAAGCGTAGCAAACCCAAGTTCATTGCCGCGAGATAAATATTGGATCATTTTATCCACAATCAGAACCTCTCTCGAACAAATGGGTAATATTCATGAAAAACATTTTCTTTGCTCAATACAGATATTGTAAATCACGGTAACGAAGCTATTTATTCTCGAATACAGGTATTTCTTTTGCGTTTGCCACTGTAATACCGCCATTATTCATAATGCTGGATAAAACGCTTCTATAAAAAAATCCCTTTTCGAATCGTTGATCTTGGAGTTTGCACAAGAAAACCTCTTTATGTTTTAGTTAGCTTCTTTTGTGGGATAAGTATAATTCAATAAATATCATTAAAAAAAAATGCTCAAATTTGGAATACTACTACAAGCTATAAAGGTACCTAATATATTAAGTTACCTATTTAAGATTACCACCATTTTGTATTTGTTGTTTATACATTTAACACACTATTTTTCACTAGAAACGGGATATTTACCATGATTTTTGAGGTTCGATTGTTCCCAATATTTTACGAATTTTCAGATCACGGGAGAACTAACTAAATACTTTGCTTTTAGTTGACCTTTTCGCCACCTTATGGGGTAGTGTTATCGGCTTATTTAAATTTTTAACTCAGTTCTACTTTATGTAAGTTCATCAAAACTGTTTATAGGGATAGTCGCTCTCAGATGATCAGATTTAAGAGGGAGAATTTATCATAATCTATCTAGATCAAGATCATGAATCAAATTCCTATATGCCTGTGGGCCTTATATGAAAACTGATTTTTATTGAGTAAACTCCAATAATAAACTAAAAATTGTTTGAATATGGTTGCAAACCTTCAAACACACCCCGTAATATTGAATGATATGGGTCGCAAATTCAATGAGCAGTCATAAGGGCCAAACTATTGCAGTTTCTGTGACACAATTATGAAGTTCCGGAACCCTTTGGAACCCTAAGGAGACGTAACGAACCCCAACATTTAAGTTTGGACTTGATCTCCCTGAAGTAAAGGGTATATTATTATATTGAGATATTCACAGATGATTTATTATTAGGTAAGAAATTGATATACCTTACCATTGTTGCAACTTTTCCGGGAGTTTTCCATGTGAATAATCCAAATTAGGTATTTAATCGTAAAATATTTAAAGTTGCTTACAGTTTTTTAAAGCTTAATATCAAACCGCTTCAGCTTCAGAACTTGAAACAATGCTGAACGAATTAAACATGGCAAGCCTCGAAGTTGGACTTAGCATGAACAGATCAAAGACCAAGCTAATGACAAATAGCACCCAGCACGTGGTACAAGTAGGGGGTGGGGATGTGGAATACGTCGAAGAATACCTGTACAAGGCCAATTAGTATCCTTCCAGGGAAGATAAGATCTCGAAGTCACTAGACGTACTGAGAATGCCTGGAAGGGATACTGGTCAATAAAACACCTAGTGAAAGGTACACTTCCTTTAACATTGAAACGGAAGCTTATGGACGTGTGTATTCTCCCCATCCTCACCTATGGCGCACAGACCTGGTCTTTGACTGATCAACAAAAGTCCAAACTCAGGGTTTGCCAGTGAGCCATAGAGCGCAGTATTCTAGGAGTCAGTCTGATAGACCGCGTTCGTAACAGTATACTGCGCTCCAAAACTCTAATCGCGGATGTCGGGCAGAAAGCGGGTATATTGAAGTGGGATTGGGCGGGCCACGTCTGCCGCATGTCAGACGGGTTATGGGCTAAAACCATAACAGAGTGGACGCCTGTGAACGGAAAACGATCTCGTGGCAGACCGCGGCGAAGATGGAGAGACGAAATAGATACCTATTTAAAAGATTGGTCTACAGTGGCCAAAAATAGAGAGGACTGGAGAGAAGGAACGGAGGCCTTTGCACTGCAGTGTGACACCACAGGCTCTTAATAATAATAATAATATTTTTTTTACGAGATTTAGAATAAATAAGTGAGATAATAATAATCTCAAATGGAAGGTGGATGCTCATATCTGATGCATGCCAAGTGAGCTGTGGCCAAGGGTAGTAAAAATGTTTGTAGTAGAAAGTGGCGCTCTAAAGCCCACTTTTTGTTATAAAAACTTGACATCGTTAAATAAGGTTAACAAAGAAGGGCCTTTGCCTAGCTGTGGGACATGAATTTTAGTAGTAGTAGAGCTTTTTTGTGAAAGAGTTCGTCTGGGTTAGTACTACCACCGTACCTATTTGCAGCAGTGCTCGCATTGCTGTGTTCCGGTTTGAAGGGTATGGTTGCCGGTGAAATTACAGGCACATGAGACTTTTCATCTTTATGTCTCCAGGGTGGCGGGCGCAGTACAATGCCACATATAGGGTGCGTTCGAGGTGGACGTGACCTATGTGATAATGCACTGTTCATAGGCAGAAGGGTGGCCAGCTGGAACAGTCAATTCTAGTAGAATAACAAAAAAATTACTTCTAATAATAAGTAATTAGTTGTATAAAAATTAAAAAACCCTCATTGCAATAAAACGGCTGAACCGATTTTGATCAAACATAGCTGTAACACTCACGAAAAAATCACCTGTCAAACAAAAAAAAAAAAAAACGTTTCATTCGTTCGGGAGCTACGATGCCACAGACAGACACACGCACAGTCACACACACACAGACACACACACACACAAACAGAGAGACACGTCAAACTTATAACGTCTTTTTAGCGTCGGGGGTTAAAAAATAGTTTTTCTCATCCATCAAAAGCTGTAAAATATACTTTGTTTTGGAAAAAACCCGTACCAGTTGTTACATGATAAATTAATCTCGTCATACGATAGGTCCCCAGCTACGATACGAGTGAAAAACGATGTGTTATGTTTGACGTACGACCGGCGACGCCGGGATTCATGTTATCCATTTTTTTTATGAAAATCACAATTATTTGGGTACTTTTTTACGTTTATTGATAAAAGCTGGTAGAAAAAATGTCAAACAGAATTGATAATGTTTGAGGACAAACTCATATTCTTTAAAATAATTTATGGACACAGAGTACATCAATCAGCTCAGTTCAGTTCTTGAAAACGATTTGATACGTCAATGGTGTAGTTTTCTGGCAATCAACTGTGACATCAGTCAAAAATGATTTTTAACCCCCGACGAGCCTCCATCTGAAAAGAGGGTTGTTATAAGTTTGAGGTCATAGTGTCACTAGTGTCTGTATACAGGCATGTTTCTTTGTTGCCTCACAGGCCCGTGTTCTATAACCACGACTTACGTTTTAACACTTAAATTAACATCAAAACATAGAAACATGAAAATCCAGAGTAGGTAGGGATAAAACTGGAGCGAAACGAAAACGAGAAAGTTTGTTTTTCTCTCGTGAAATATTCAATCAAACTTTGGTTCTTACCTGGAGAAGTTTTATCACGGATCTAGAAAAGTTTACGACTTCGGATCTTGGATACGACAGGGCAAGAACTTTTTTTTAATGTAGCATCCATCAGGATACTGACTCAGACACCGTCTCAAAAGGATTTACTCTGTTGGTAAAATTCGTTGGTATAAGATTTGTCCTTAGAATATAGAATAAGCCACAAGGTGCGTACGATGATATTAGTATGGGGCACTGATTCGCCAAAACAAAATGCTTCCCCCGCGCCTACTTCTAACTTCCAACCACTAGGGGTAATATTTTGGTGATGTTGGCAACAATGACAAAATGGACGCTTGACTTTTTTCAAAGAATGAATCCATGGTCAATAAAATTCATTACCAAAAAATTCATTTAAATGTAATACTTACGTATGAAATGTGATTCTATCCTATTACTTTTTACGCCTAGTAGAATTTTTACACGTAGGAACGACACACAACGGCGTATTCACAAGAAAATCTTTCAAGTTCGATAAGACTAGCCGCACGGCCGACCACAGACACACTGGGTGAAACTATTTTCATTGAGACTAGTTTGCGTGGTGACATTTTTTACACGTCACACGGGTTCTGATTAATTCTATATTCTAAGGATTTGTCCTGGCTGCTAGCTTACAATGAAATGTGTTATTACTGGAAGAAAACTTTAGGGGAGTCAGTCATTAGCAGCAATGGCGGCGATGAGCTCAGCAGTCAGTTGTTACGTCTATATTTCTACGATGATGGTGCAACCAACAGTGAAAAGAGACCCATTGACACAACCTGCAGATAGACATAACTTTAGAATGGAAGTCCGCTTTTTTGAATTATTTACTACTGCGTGTTACTAAATCTTTCTTAATAGCCCTATTTGAAGTGTAGTTGCCCTGAAAAGTGCTTAGGGACCTATGGTCAAAGGAGTCAGTGTTTTTCAGAGGCTCGTTTAGTTTAAAGCTTATAAGAATTGCTTAATGCTTATAAATATCAGAAATAGGTTTCAAAAAACCAGTTAGCCCAGTTAGCCCTGGGAGTGGTTTCATTCGAAGCTCGATGTAAAGAGTTAAGGGCCTATATCGTAGGGATATAAGAGTCCCCAGAGAAGATTGAAGTTTGATAAAAGATTCAACAATCTGATGATAACCCGATCACGTTGGCATATCCTAGCCTCGAAAATATTTTCCCAAGTCTTTTATTATTATCTGGAGGTTTACCTCCAATGTCACATTGCTGTACCTGAAAGGAGCTTTCGTTATTTTATTAGACATAAAATGTTTTTTAAGTCAAATTCATAATTTGCCGAAATTCCTGCTATAAATATAGTTAAAGTAGAACAGACCTTATACGTACCTGTAACTATAATAATATGTACCATTGCCTCCCAGCCTTATAGCAAAAATAATCGCTTCATTTGAATTATTTCTAATAGACATAAAATATTAATGTCCCCCCTCCAGTTTTCTCGCATTATACCAGAATAAAAAGTAGCCTATAGCTTAATGCGGGTCGTAATCTATGTGTGTGCTTAATTTCAATAAAAACGGTTCAAAAATTTCAGCGTGATTGAGTAACAACGTCCTATGATCCATACTTACGCATTTATTATATTAGTGGGATTATCAAATAACTGTTCGATTGCTATCAAAAACGCGACCAAATGAAATGTAAATATCTAGTAGATAATGGTATCTTTCATGTAGGACTGTCGTGGAAACATATTTAAACAGTTTCCGCACCAGTCTTGTAAAACTTAATATTTCTAGTAGTAGATTTCTGAACCTTATTGTACCACGTAACTAACTTCTTCTTCTCTTCTTTTAATGGCTTCTGAGGAATACTTCAAGCTATTTTACTGTGTCAAGTAATATTATTGTACAGTGCCACCAACTTATCTGTAGAATGATTCGAGGGCGCCACCATCGAAAAGGGTATATTTAATAGGTGGCCACCTATGAAATATTTGCTGCAATCGGTATAAACATGGCTGTACACGGACCAGACGATATTGTAAGAATATTTTTCATTTTTAGCTATTCATTAATATAAGATTGATACAAAGATAAATGTTTCGGTAACAGGCAATATGATACATAGGCTACATATACAGTGTGAGTCTTCATAATGTGCACAAATTAAAATGTCGGTAGCTCTGGTTAATTTCATCGACGGAAAAAAAGAACAAAAAAAATCTATCATTTTTTTTAATTATTTTAAGACGCTTTTCTAATTTTTGTTTGCTACAATGGCCTCCATATAGACAAAACGGCGTAACTTTTAAACTAAACGATCTATTTCAATGAAACAAACTGATTAATGATTAAAAATAACAGAAGCTGCTCATAAAATAAAAATTTATAGGAAAAACAGCCCTAAATTGAAAATTAAGATGTTTTTTTAACTAAATCACAACATTTCTTATCAACTGTTAAAGAAAGGCCTTGCTCACCAGTTCCTCAACAAATAGTGCTTCGTGCGACCATGTGTTTGCAAAAAAGAGGTGCACATTTTGAGAACCTTATGCACTAGCTTTTACGTGGAATAAATGTTTTTTATAGACTTCTTTTTTTTTGTTTTTATCACCCCAAATTAAACCTCCTCAGGAAAATAATGAATGGCGCGGCCGGAGTATATTATTATAACCTTATTTTTTGTTTATTGAAAACTTTTCGCACAGTAATTATGATCAAAGGAAACCGAAGTATGTGAATTAATATGGTATTAATTCATAATATGTGTGATCGAGTGGATAAATTCCACTTAGGTATTTCCTCGAAATTTGAGTCACTGTCACTATCGGTATCAGAGCCACTATCTAAATTGACAATAAAAGGCTGATCTAAATATTCGTCTCTTTGACGATATTCCAATTCAATTTTGTGCACAATATTTCTGTCATTCGGAGGCATCAATAGTAGGTACTGAACGCTTTGGTTACTAGTAGCGGCATTTTTTTTTTGCTCTCTGTTTACGTCCGCTACTTTCCTTTTCATGGAACTCCATTATCATCTCTATGGGATTTAGGTCACAGTGATAATAATACAATAACACAACACAGGATATTACAATATAAAATATACAACGATTTCGGGAATTTATCTAATAATAATCTGGTATCTCTGATTTGAAGCGACTGATACTAACAGCGAAGTGACGTTTTCAATAGTTTCCGTTTTGGCCGTTCTACATATAAGTTGGTGGCACTATAATAAAATATTTGATAAAACCATAGAGCAACACTGCGGTACGGACTAGGATAAAGCCATGGACCTATGGACCTAATACCCGATAAAGCTACAGACCATTTACCGTAAGATGTCCCCTGCGTTACACTCTGACCCTGCCTTGGGAATAGTGCCAACCATGGAAAAATAAATACTCCACAGCAGGGGACATCTTACGGTGAACGGTATGCAAGTCAAGTCATCAAGAGTATCCGTCAAGTCGTAACCCAGTTTCAATGTTGGCAGAAAAACAGATTTTTTACAGGAAAAAAAAACAACATTTCGAAAAGATACGCAATACACTAAAATGTAACTACATCACACATGTGCTATTTATCCAAGTTAAAACGGTTAAAATGCCACCAAAATTATACGAAATAACCTGGAAAAACATATTAAAAACCAATGTAAAAAAAATTACGACGTTTTTTTCAAAAATGGCCAGCAGAAAAACATTTTAGGACAACATCTACATTGTGATCCAGTCAAAGTAAAAAATTATGAAAGTAAAAAATTGTGATGCCTATTTTCATAACATGTATCTACTTGTACCTACCTACTTAGCTGTTGATGAGCAAACATAATAATTAGTAATTTGATGCTAATCAATGAGCCTCGAGCGAGTAAACCAATATAATGCTGGATGAGACGGGGTGGTAACGCGTTCGACATTACTGATGTGGGAGGTTCTTTTAAAAAAAACAGTATTTAGAACATCTTAATTTTATGAAAAAAAATACACGGAATTATTTCAGTGCTCTATTAAAATGGGATAAAGGAACACTATAGACGCATATCGGTGTCTAGCACGCATAATTTAGAGGCCCGAAGCTAATACCCTCCTCAACGTGATCGCCGACCGCTTCGACTGTCCCTACATGAACCACTGTAACTGTTGTGAGCGCCATGTGCCTCCCAAACCGTTCGTAAGAGCGTGGTGAGTGGCGTACCTACCTGCCTGCCTTACTAACTAACTTGACTTTTTATTATTTATTTGTTTTCATTCATTTTGTATTCTTGTGTTTAATTGATTATGTGTGTTGTTGTGTATGTTTGACATGTGTTATTAATATTGTTATTGAATGTATGTGTACCTACCTATTATGAGTCTAAGTTTAACTTGAGTTAAATAAATAAATTAAATTAAATTAATTATTAAACTTTTCACGACTGGATGTCGCTAGAAGAAAAAACGGCCAAGTGCGAGTCGGACTCGCGCACGAAGGGTTCCGTACCATTATCTATAAAAACGCCAAAAAAATAATGTCTGTTGTATGGGAGCCCCCTTAAATATTTATTTTGTTCTGTTTTTTAGTATTTGTTGTTATAGCGGCAATATAAATACATCATCTGTGAAAATTGTAACTGTCTAACTATCACGGTTCATGAGATACAGCCTGGTGACAGACGGACAGACGGACGGATAGCGGAATCTTAGTTATTGGGTTCCGTTTTACTCTTTAGGTACGGAGCCCTAAAAACACGGATTTATTTCAGTATTCCATTAAAATTGGATAAAGGAACATATCGGTGTCTAACGCTTTTTTTTTTTTTTTTTCGGAAGGATTTATATGCAGTTGACCGCCTGGGGCCATGACTGCTTTACCGGGCTTTTGGTGAGCGCAGATGGCGCTCAACCTGTAAAGTTAGGTTTTGGGCAACGAGCACAAGGGCACCACTTAGGTACGAACCTCGGCTTGGGCTGTTGCCAGGTTGGAAGGATCGGACAGAACGCCCCGAAACATGCTTGTACCGGTTTAGGCGAAGGTACAGAAGGTACTTAGAAGGTTCTTCGACCTCGCCAGCGAGGTCGGTGCAAAGGTGGAGTGTTTTTTTCTGTCTTGACTGGATGACGTCACTACCGCATTAGCGGCAGTGATAGGGTCATCGGGATCACCAAGAACATGTCTTGGTCTACGGAGGGACTAGGTGTCTAACGCTTAACGTGCTAACGCTTAATATAGGGACCCAAAGTTAATTACACTTTTCACAACTAGATGTCGCCACAAGAAAAACGCGTTATTAGCTGTCATTCCTTGCAATTGTCTTCCAAAAGCATTTTAGCGACTTGTTGATAAAATTTGTTGGCATAATATTTGTCCTCGCTGCTAGCTATGGAATGTGTTATTACTAGAAGAATACGTTAGCCGAGTCAGTAGTGGGAAGCAACGGCGGCGATGAGCTCACCACTTGTCACGTCTATATTTCCATGATGGTGCAACCACGGAGAAAAGACGCCCATTGAGGCTCCGTCCACCTCTTCGGAGAAAATGCGTGTGTGTACGTAAGTCAAAGTATTTTGATTTTGGTTCAAAATTATATTACATTTTTTTAAATCAATATCATGTGCTTGGTGGGATACAGATACTGCTGACTAACAGTGACAATAGTAATTTGTTTAAGAGTGCAAAGTTGCTTTTTAACCGCGTGCTCAATTTTGATGACCGAGCAAGCGAACGACTCTAAAATTAAAATTAATTAGTTTAATTAATTAGAATCCTGAGCGTTAGCGAGGGAATCAAAAGAGCACGAAGTGAAAAATCTTTGCACTCGATGCACTTGAGTGCAAAGATTTTACACGTAAATTTTCATCCCACCTCAGCGAGGAATGACTAAATGCAAAAAAAAGTAATACACCAAAAAGGTTCCGAGTATGAGTTTTCAACAAATTAAAAAAGGTTGTATGATAAATTCGGCACCATGGAGGTAGAAGTAAATAGGTTTAATGATGTTATGAATTATATTATATTTATATATTTATTTATTAGAATCACCAACATAGTATACACCGTTACAAGTAATTACAACACATGATAATTATATTATGCATGCCAAGTGCTACCACAATTATAGGTGACCGAAAACATGCTATTAGCGAGAACAGATAAAAAATAGAAGAAAAAAAATATCACATAATAATTACAATTACAACAAAGTGCCACTTTTTTTTTTCTTCCTTTTTTTTTTTTTTTTTGTATCAATTTTTGTTTTTCACAAACTTAGTGCACGCGATGTTCTAAATTCAATTTTACTTCATCCTCTAACGGATAAAAACGGCTTTTACACTCAGATATCGAAGAGCAAAAATACTCTTTCCGAGACGGGGGGACGGAAATAGTGTTTTTTATCTATTCGGTAACAAAACCCTTGAAAAACCATACCATTGCTGAAGTTGTAAGTAAAATAGGTTATTCAAGTAAAGTGTAGATTATGAAAGTGATAAACAAGAGATTATCTATTCTATCTAAAACACTGAAGTGGCTATAATTAAACGTCCAAAGTTTTCTGCCTCCATCGCCGATAAATCTTGCTAAGCTTACGGCCGCACCCATGGTCCTCAATCGACTTAATTGTTCTATAAGCAATCGTTCTTTAGTTAATCTAGGGACACCTTTACCGAGGAATCATTTTGTGGTCATTGTTTAAGTGCTTTATCACGTGCCTTATCTGATGTTAAGCCCCCTGCTCATTGGAACTGCATTAGGTACTTTGACGGTCACGTCTACTTTAAGCACCCCACGTGGTATTGCACGGTAGCTCTCACCCCGGGACTAAAAGTTGTGTGTAGTCTGTGCCTAAAAACTATAAAAAATATGTTGTACTTGTAGTGCAGACTCTTCTCCCTAACAAGGGCCACTAATGGGCCCTTTTTGCGTGATGGGTAGAGGCTGCTAGTCCAGCTACCCGATGTCCTCCAGGAAGGCTAGCAGCTCGCTAATGCGCGCGCAGGCCTGGCTGGGCGTCCTTGGTGTCCCGAGGTATGCTTTCCTCTGGGACGCCACGCTGCCGCATTCCAGGATTACATGCGCTGGCGTCTCATCTGGTACTAGACAGCCTCTACATAGGGGGTATCTGTAATACCCAGAGTAAATAAATGTTTATTAAGATCACAGTGACCCGTGACAATCCCGACAATCCGCCGTAGCTTTTCACGCTTCAGATTGAGGAGTTTACGGTAGTATTTCGGATTTAGGTCCGGGAACGCCTCCTTTGACTGCCTGCAATCCGATACTTTTCCATAGCTCTTGGTGTAGATTGACAGTACGTTTACGGATCCAGGACCGTATCTGGCTAAAAAGCAGGGGTAAAATGGGCTCCGGTCCTGCTGGTAGCCATTCCGAGCCTCTCCTGGAAGTTGTGTGTACTTAGTCTGTGCCTATTGCACAGAATATTATATAAGTAGGCTTATAATTAACTGTCCCTATCTACACGACCCGAGTAGATATGGGTTCGCAGCGGAAACTACTTGTTTCGCTGTTTGGACTAGGGTACCACGGGCGTCAAGGGAAGCCACCTACTGGGTAAAACTGGTAGGTCCTGACTAGGGTTCGGTTTCGTGGTGGCTATGTGGTTATAATTGCAAGGGGAGGGTATGTCATCTTCCCGGTACATTGGTGGTTACCGGGTCCCCCTCGTGCGCAACTAGCTGGTGTCTTTACAGGCCTAAGGCGACGGGCTGTAAGGTGGGCACTAGCGGAGTCAGTGAGTGATCCTTTACGCAACAATCCATACGGTGCTTTGTAATCTCCGGTACTTAACTGGATAGTAAGTAGACTCACGAACTGGCATGAATCTGGCCACCCAGCTGCAAGACCTGGGTAGGCAATGTACGTGTGTCGAGAAGTGAGCGTGCTTTACAGCTCCGGTACCATTCTGGAGAAATGGTAGTTAGCTTCTCTAACGCCACTAGCTGGGGTTGAAACACCCTTTCTGGGTGTGGGTGGTGAGCGACCATGACCGCTCCGATACCATTTTAGACAAACGATAGTGTTTTGCAAAGATCACGAGCAACTAGCATGAGTACCCGGATTGTAAGTTTCTTATGAGTGGACGGTAAGACCTACCGCAACTGGTCCTGGCCTCGGCCAGGTAAAGTTTGCTACTGCGTATGACCGAAAGTTTGGTCGGACAGCCACTTTAAACTCGTATAGACAGATGTGGGTTTGTCCCTATATGTTTCACTGACAACCAACCTGGAACATAGCAATTCTAGCATTACCCCTTGGCCGAGCAAACACGTTATGGTGGTAGTACTTCCCCGGACAATCTCTATCACACTGGTCTTAAAACTACTGAAAGTGCCGTTTCTGAGTATGGAAGTTGGCTATACAATACATACGTTAAAATTAATTGGTGGAGTAAAGAAGCTGGTCGTTTATTTTGATTTATGCGGATATAAATAATATATAGTGGTTTTCTGAGCTAAGCAAGGAAAATTTAGTTTCAGTCGAGTTTAGAATAATATCTTGATCGCTAACAAGAATATTTTATTTTATGCAAGGGTTCACGATACTTTTCTTCATCATTAACTGTTAATAGTTATTGAACAACCGAGTGTAGTTCGGCAACTAGGTCTTCCGATAGCTTTACCACGGATAAAATAATACTATACTAGGCTTTACTAAGCAGTTTCTGAAATACACTGACCAGCGGTTTATTGTGTAATAGACTGGAAGTTTAATTTTGATTAACAGTTTGCTTTTCATTGCGCTGAATGTTTTAAATATTTTCGCTTTTGTAAAAAAGCTAAAACACGCAGCGCAATGAACAGAAAACTGGTAATAGACATCGGTTAGGCAATAGCCGTGCGCCCCATACTATCCATCCGACCGGTAATCGATCTGTATATCTGTCTGTGGCATCGTAGCACCGGAGCGGGTGCTCTGATTTCAATGCGGTTTCTTTTGTATGAAAGATGGTGTTTGCGAGATGGTTCTTAAGTAAGTTTGGTGAAAATTGGTGCAGCCGTTTCTAGGATCATCAGCACGCAACAATTTTTTTGACGGGAACTCATACGTTATTGCAGCTAGAACCTTCAGAATAAGCTTATAATGTTAATTTGTGACAACATCAGGCTCCAGGGTCTGATGATGACCAGCACATGATGCATAGGATCTAGACTACAACGGGTGCTCCGAATTCTATTACACTGGTGTTGGAACACTGAGAATAGACGAGGGTTATAAAATTTATAATTATTAATAAATATTTGTACGATCTGCAGATATTTGTTCAGGGTGTTCTGGGTATTATCTATGTATAATAAAACAATTTTTATCTATATGTAACGTATTGTATTAAGTATATCAGTTAACTAGTACCCATAACACAAGCTCTGCTTAGCTTGGGACCAGCGTTATTTATTTATTTATCATTTTAATAAAATTAACTTAAGAACAGAAATATTCAGAACAGCGCAATGATTATAAAATCGTATTCCAAAGCGATTGCAAGTGTGAGAACTAGATATAGTGCTAATGTACCCACACATACAAGTACCTTAAGTTACCTTATGGAATGCCTACATAGTATCTACCTGCTAAAGATACCTACCGAAAACCAAATGCGATTGTGGTCTATCATCGAAAGGGGCTCGAGAACCTCGGTCTGTCTCTGTTGCTATATATTTAACACATGGTTCATGTGCTACCTATTATATTATGTAACAACTAATTGTAACCATGTGAAACCAATAAATGTATTTTGACGACCTCTGTGGCGCGGTTGGCGATGGTTCGCCTGCGAAACAGGAGGTTGCGGGTTCGATTCCCGCCTCGGAACAAATATTTGTGCGATCTGCAAATATTTGTTCAGGGTGTTCTGGGTGTTTTATATGTATATTAAAAAATATCTATCTATGTTAATATTGTATTGCTTTTTCATACAAACGTATTTCCACAAATACGGGCGAACAGAGTATAACTTTACACTGAAATGACTGTTGTTGGCTTTTATATTGGTCATTATTTGCGTAAAATCATATTTGGTTGAAGGAAACAGTGGATTAATAGCGAAAATAACATCGAAATTTTAGTCCATGTAAATAATTTCCATGTTATTTGCTATTAGTCCGCTGTTTTCTTCAACCAAATATGATTTGCCGCAAATAATAACCAATATAAATGCCAACAACAGTCATTTTAGTCTCAAATTATACTCTGTGCGCCCATATTTGTGCAAATACGTTTCTATGAAAAAGCAACCACCTTAAGTGTATCAGTTGTCTAGTCCCCATAACACAAGCTCTGCTTAGCTTGGTAGTAGATAATGTCGTATGAACTGTCCAGAAATATTTATTTATTTATGATTTTTTTATAAGTACAGGTATAGCGTTTAACTGAGTCAGTCCCTGAGGTATGGGAGCGATACGGTAGGGCTGTTTTCGTCTTTCAAATTATCAGATGACTTGAAGCCACGCTTTTATTTTGACGTAAAAAACACCTCTCCCGTGCCGCTCCCATACCTCAGGGACTGACTTGTAGCATTGACTTCCAACGTTGAACGAATTGTTTTGAAATGACGAATGCTTGTGATAACACGCTAAAAATAAAATATATGCAATAATGAAAAATATTATTAAACGAGGGCATAAACGAGGTCCATTAAATTACGACGCTGTAATGATATTGCGATGACATTTCCCCTTTGGGAACACAAACGCCAGTTTATAGGCTTTTTATGGCTCGAATTTTCAGTAAGTACGTCTTGTTCATTGAGTTTTTGATGTTTTATGGAAATAAGCGGATAACATATGACCTGCCTGAAATATCTAGCACAGTATAACTTCACACGGCGAGCGAAAATATATCACACAAAATTCTTGCCTATTGCAAGATTTATAATGTACTAGCCATTTGCACGTGGCTTCGCACGCGAGGTATCAGGATATAAGTGCCCCCCCCCAACTCCTACACCTCATCCTGCTCTCCACTCCTGCCGCCCCACCTGCCGCCCCTCCTGCCCCGCTCCGCATCCGTCCACTCCCAAAATATCATCAAAATCCGACCGACAGACATTGTCTTGTCGAATGGTCATGTGTACCTAGGTACCCCTAAGCCATGTCCTAAGCCTACGCTGTCCGTCCGTCCATCGATCTGTATATCAACGGGCTGTAAATCAACAACAAATAATAAACACTAAATAAAATAAAAAAATAAAGGGGTCAAGAAAAAATATTTATGGGATTTTTCGCTCGACATTAACAGTTGCTGTATTTCTTCACCCGTTATAGGTATTAGGATAATTATATGAGATATGTAAAAAGTAAGTACCTACCTAATAATAGAAGTAATTTATATTTTTGTCAAAATTTAACATCCATATTACATATTACATTATTACCTACATTCTTGTGAATAAATGATTATGATTATGATTATGAAAAGGCTGCTATAACATCAAAATATAATGAAAATAAAATAAAATAAAATAAAAAACCAAAGGGGCTCCTTCAAATTAACTTTTGTTTTTGCTCGGTCTTAAAAATGGTTTATTACTTGGATTCATTATTACTTGACATTTGCTATAACTTTGGCCACATTAAGAAAAACTTTTATGATAAGTTTGTCAACCAAGTTTATACCAAATCAAGGTAAGTTATAGCGAAGTATCCTAACTAATCAACCCAAGGAAAGTTTCAAGTTTTTTAGATAAAAGGGCTGATAGAATAAAGGTTTTCCTCTTAGTTTTACGTTCCTCAGGAGGTTACATTCAATCTGTGGATGCGTCCACTTCGTCATTTTGTCCGTCTTGCCGAACTGATTTACATAATGGCCCGCATACAAGATAGATGGCGCCATGCGCCGCTATCCCGCAACATATTGAAGGAAGGGATGAAGAAAAATTGCTCCCGCATCGTGCCCTGCAAACTGGAACCTTTAATTTACATCTCAAATTTGACGATCTTATCTCAAAGCGTTATAGTCGAGATTCGTTTAAATGTTTGTGACGAGTGGAGAATGAGGTAACAAATATATTACGGACGAAATTTATGATAGAACAAGCATTTTTCAAGTCGCTGCTGGTTTTGTTTTATGGGCACCTGGGTTTTTAGCCACAAACATTTAAGTAATTAATAAGGAAAGTGGATATTTATAACTTTTTATACTAGCAATACCCGCATATGTCTAGATCCTGTGAGAATATGGGGATAAAAATGTGCTTACGTGTTATTTCGGGAGTCAAGCTATCTCCATTGCAAATTTCATCCAAATCCGTGAAGCCGTTTCAGCGTAAAGAACTAACAAACACACGCAAACTTTCGCATTTATAATATTAGCAGGATATCGTAGTATGGCCGCTTTGTGGTCTAAACTATCGAGATGTCTAAGAAAAACGAGTAGGTATTAAATTCTTACGAAATATAGATAGGATCCCACTTAGTCATAATGAAGGGGCCTTTGGTATTCCGCAAGTAATGTCTCGTGCCGTGGAGTATCCGGCCAAAGACCCCGTCTCTTCCTGTGGATAAAGAAAAGAAGAAGTATGGTGGTGTGTGAATAGCCAGCTTAAAAAGTAACACTTAGTTTTTAACGCCGTTTTTGACACGTGAAGTAACCATTAAATTACCACATTAAATTCTCGTAGAAAAATCTATTTGTACATGCCTGAGAATTGTGTTTTCCAAAGTTATTTTATAATGACTAACTTTCAACACAAAACCGTCTGATTCAACCTAGGAGGTATTTTAATTAAATCAAGCTAACAGCAAAATAAGCGAAGTTTTTACTAAACAACCCCTAGTTGCTAACGGGTACATTCATCCCCTCTGTGGTTATCGGAGCCTGTAGGTAGCTACCTATCTCTTTCATTAAATGGAAAACATCGTAACATAAGGGTGTAGTACACAGCAGGCCTTAGAGAATAAATAAATAAATATCAACGTACTAGTTACGTGCGAGTTTATCTTTGTAGACTTTTTTGTAAGATGGGTTGGTATAAGATTTGGCCTGGCTGCTAGCTTATTGGAAGAAAGCGTTAGCAGAGTTTATAGGCAGAAAACATGTCACTAGGTACATGAAGCAAATGGATTATGAACTGGTATGCATGAGTTTTAGGCATGGGAAGCAATGATGGCGATGAGCTCACCACTTGTCTATTTCCCACGATGGTGCATCCCAAAGTGAAAAGAGGCCCATTTGACCCAAATTAATGTCTTAAATACCTTCTTTTTAGTAGTCAGTTATTTATGCATTTGGTAGGCACAATAATAGATTTAAAAAAAAACAATTAGTACCCAGCACTATCCTGGTCAAGACGATTCTAATGATACCTCATACATCAAAATACATCCGGCCGTTTGGATGCAACACGGTAATAGATCTTTTTGCCACATACATACATACAAGCATACAAAGATAAGCGCAAAACACATACCCGGAGTGACCTATCAGAGATCCGGGAAAAATTACAAATACTGTAGAAAAAAACACGAGCGAGGCTTGCATTAGATGCGTAACATCTGACATCTCACTTCCTTAGTATAAGGAACATGGCTGATAGTACCAACCTTTCCGAAAAATGTGCGCTTCCTGTTACACACTTCCGTCAGTTTTCACGAAATCACTCCCACAGATTGCAGGAAAGCGAGAGGAATATATTACAAAAAAAAAACTTTCAATCGGACATTAGCCAATGTTTTCTGAAAATTACGGCACTAAGCATCGAGCAACACGGAACGGAGGCCTGCGTTGCTCGATGGCACTAAGTATCTATGTACGAGAAAAAATATACGTAAAAATATACAGTTACTCTTGTAGGTAGCCTCAATGGACCTTTTTAGACAGTTACAGATTTAGATAAGTAGGAGACAGTTACATATTCTCTCCTGTGTAACTCCACCTTAACTTTCATCCAGTTTCACTACAAATGATTGGAAAAAGGAACCATTTGTTAAATTAACCAACCTGGGTAATTTATGGGCAGCCATTATTACGGCTGAAAATAGATTGACGGCTGCTTCTGTGAGAGAGGATGCCTACATTTATTAAAAACAATCAGCTAATTCTTCCCGGGATGGTCTTACAACTTCTCGGAAAAATCACGCTTCAACACTCTTATTTTCTTTTTGTTCATTGTTTCAATTAAAAGTTAAATACATAACAGATTATTTCTACGAAACCTGTAAAAATTGAGTTTCGTTTCAATTTAAAAACAACAAGTGAGATCTTACATACGTAGACTTACGCCTCTTTCCCCGAAGGTGTAGGCAGAGCCTCAATGGCCACTTTTCACAGTGGGTGTCAAGTGGTGAGCTCATCGCCACCATTGCTTCCAACGACTGACTCTGCTAACGCTTTATTTCAGTAATAACATCATTCCTTAAATAAGCTAGCAGCCAGGACAAATCATATACCAACGAATCTTACAAACAAGTCCGGGTAGTGTTAAAAACAACAAGTGATGTCTTATTCAATTCAATTCAATTCAATTCAATACTTTTTATTTCAGACTATACAAATAATATAAAACATATAAGGAATAGTCCATAGTTTGGTTAAATAAATATGTTTACTATACTACTAAAATATACAACTCACCGTATATCACAAGAAACACTGGACTAAGAAAGCATGACATGCTCCCTTGTCCAGCGCTCCATGAAGGCACAGTCCGTATCCAGCCTTATTCGTAAGATATAATTATTTTAATCGGATAAGACTTAACTTAATAAAAATAAAAAAAAATTTGACCGCACTATATTTTGGGAATTTACTAAACCCCAAAAATATCAGTTGTCCTTTTCCCTTTTTTATTTTACTAACCGAACTACTGCTGCAGTTCGGCTGCTGGAGTATCTGATGAGTACTACTCACATCATCCTACATCATACAGCGGGGTGTTGAAGTTAATAATGGAAAAAAACTCGTCGCTGATGAAGTTACGGGCATTTCACTAGCAACAAAGTAAAATTCTTGCCCATGTATCCACAAGACCCTAAAATGAAATGCCTCGCTGCAGGCACTAATCTTTTTACCACCTCAAAGTCCGCAATCCGTTTCAAAGGTAGCCTCACCACAAAGGGGACAGCACGGAGGCCGCAATGCTCTAAGCGGGACACCGGCCACATACGACTATGTTGACATTGTGTGGTCAGTAAAGCGTATATTTTGTAATATTTGAGTTTTGTGAGCTAAGCTGCATATTTATGTCAGACAAAACTGGAGAAAGAATTGACAACAGTTGGACTATCCAGTGGATGATGAATCCAGGAAAATACTGTATTACCAGAGTATACGACCTCTGTGGCGCGGCGGGCGAAGGTTCGCCTGCGGAGGCGATTGCGGCGAATGCGGGGTTCGATTCCCGCCTCGGAACAAATATTTGTACATCTGCAGGATATTTTTTCAGGGTGTTCTGGATATTTTCTGTGTATAATAAAAAAAACTATCTATGTTATGTATTGTTTAAGTATATCAGTTATCTAGTACCCATAACACAAGCTCTGCTTAGCTTGGGGCTAGATAATGTTGTGTGAACTGTTCATCATTATTATTATTGTATTATATCTGACAAAGTATAAAACTCATTAAGTACGAGTACAAACCAAAAATGTTCTAAAGGGAAAAAGATCCACCTCAGCCAATCTCCCAGCGTTCCTTTTGGCGGATTCTTTTTGCCCCTCATAAGGAAACCTTTTCCTAAAAACATGACCCACATATATGTACAGAGCACTATTTCTATAGACCTTCCGCACTTTCACGATTTGAAAGACGACTCTGTTCTCGCGCCGCATATTTCGAACCCTTCATCTTACAATCCCAATAATATTATCTGTTGAGTCATGAGCAGGAAATGGTTTCAACAATATAAACAAAAACTAAACATAATTTATTTAGACTCTGTAAGAAGTAGGTATATGTATTATTGACCGAGCGAGCGAAGCGTCTCTGAATCAGCCTTGGCAAAAAATATTTCCTATGTCTGTCCGGCTGTTCTCCTCTACAGGTCGCATTTCTTAACAAATCTTGACGAAACTGGGTATACGGGTTCTAAAACTTCATAGTTTTTTTCTCTCATCGGGGATTTTTGATTGGAGGGGTAATTCCCGCAAAAACGGGGAAAGTTGGCGGTGGCGCCATTTACCGACCCGTGGGGTAATTGCGCAATTCCATTGAACTCCACTGAACATCGGTAAAACTTCAAATTTGACATTTATAGCCCAGTCTGAACACTTTTTATACAGTTTCGTATTGTGTAACTACTTAACAGTGGCAAAGTGACGTCCCACTATGAGCCAGTTTCAAGCCCAGTGATTAGTGTCATTCGTACAAAACCAAAGCTCAGTCTGACGTCACTGGACATAGAAAAAATCCTTCGGCAATTCCTCGAGATGATACTGTCTGGCATGAAAACTGGTGTTCGATTTAAGTACTCTGATAGCAGGTTTGGACTTACGCAATAAAGGGGCCATTTTGATAATATTTGGCAGAAACTTTCGGTAGTCAATTCTAAACAATGTAACCAATTAATATGGCGCATACGAAGTCACGGGCAAAGCTAGTTATTAATAGGTTAGATAATAATACTATTGACTGGTTTACATAGAGCCTAGATGGGTAAGCGAGGTTGACACGATGTTCATACGCATTATAGGTACAAGATGTTCTATTTGCCTAATATCTGTCGAAGGAGGTAAACCAACAACGATTAGTGAACACGTATTGAATAATTGTTCCCATTACTGTAACACAAAGTACAAGTGTGTACAAAGAAATTTTGGAATCAGTAGATGTAAAGCTGTGTTTTCACAAGGCGATATTTGCTTTGCGACACGGATCGCCAGAGACATCACGTGACGTCTCACGTACCTACCTACAATTAGCACTTGTCTATTGAACGTGAAAAACTAAGCAGAGCTTGTGTTATGGATACTAGATAGATATTTTTTACTATACATTTAACACCCTGAACAAATAAATATCTGCAAATCGTACAAATTTTTGTTCCGAGGCGGTAATCGAACCCGCAACCTCCTGCGTCGCAGGCGAACCTTCATCCGCTGCGCCACAGAGGTCGTCAATACCTACAGCTTTGATAATTCGGTAAATATTTTGCCATCTGCTTCCATTGTTTGCTCTCGTAGAAACTGGGAAGTTTGGTATAATTTAATTTATTGACAAACTCCTTGCGTTTGGATTTGTCAAGACCATTAATTTAGAATACCTACAATATGTATCTAAATTACGGATAACTGCTTGATTTCCTTTTCATTTCATATCTTTCAAGGTGCATCTTGCAATTTAAATACCTATAAAGTTATTCGGGTTAGTAATCCATCAAACCCTTCGGACGGGAGAAACTAACAATAATTCTCACTTTCACCCACCACTTAGGGCCAACTAAAGAAACAATTACGAAAGTCAAATATGCGTTTAAATGAATTTACACATTGGCCGATTTTTATATCATAGGTACGTTTATAAAAACCTCATGTAAGTAGACGGGTTCATTTTGATCAGCACAGCGTTCCGATCACTAATTTCATAAATTATTGTTCTGAAAAATATTTTTTTTAAAAAAAAACACTTGTCTCTAAAATATAATTATTAATAAATAATATTTTTATATATTAACTTAAACTTTTTAAATAACAAGTTTTTTTTACAATAACAATTATGCAAAAATTGGATATAGTCCGTTTTTGATCTCCTCAGGATTCGTCGTTCAATTTGAGAAACAAGGTAATTACAGTTAATGCAGTAAAGTCGGTGGAGTCATTTAAAGAAAATTCACAAAAAAGTACTATCTTAATTACCGAGCGCCGCGAAAAAGACAACCTTTGACCAAACCTTCAATTACAGCAAATGCAATTGAAAATTCCAGCTGCCAAGCAAAATGCTACCTTATATAGACGGCATGAACACTGTTTGATGTTTTAACTTTATTCCACGATTACGGTTTTACTTGGTCACGTTAGTCAACGACAGCGTAATAATGTTTTAGGGTACAGTAAATACGAATGAAAACGAAACTTATACAGGATCATGTAGTTCCTGTCTGACCGTTAAGGTGGAGTATAACGCAAAATTATCAATCTTAGATTTGATTTTTCACTAACTAAATCAAGTACAATATTTAAATTATAAATATGCATGGATTATGATTTCGAGGGATCACTGTACCAGAAATACGATAAGACAATATTTTTGACTAGATTCGATTGTTTATTAAAATGGAGCATTTATTGGGTAAAAAATTAGATAAATAAAATCAATTCAACAAAACAGAGGGTTTGTTGTGGGGGTTTATTAAAATTATTTATATATTACGAGATATTCAATACAACTGCTTTTTTGTGCGTACTAACTATAACGGTGTTAGTGACAAGTTAAAACCAAAAAAGGCAAAATAACTGTGTAGAACTCTCAGGATACGGGGCCTACTTACACTTAACCGTCTTTATTTTACTTTCGAGAGGCATCGTTAAAGTAAATTGAGGTAAAGGTAGGCAAATACTAAAAGTACCTATCTACCGGAGACAAAAAGGAATCCAAAGCAGGAAAATTAGATAAATTGATTGCATTTAAACGGAAAACTTCCACCGCAATTTTTGTAAAAGCTTCTTTGGATAGCTTTTGTTCTTTCAAAATTAAAATAAAAAAGCGGCTAAGTGCGATTCGGACTCGCCCATGAAGTGTTCCGTAGCAGCAAGTAACTTAATATAAAAGTTCTTGGACGGATTACGATTTATGACGTATTAAAAAAAAAACTACTTACTAGATCTCGTTTAAACCAATTTTCGTTGAAAGTTTACATGTAAAGTAAAGTAAAAAAAATAAAAAGTTAAAGTACATCATATTTTTTTTTTAGTTTTATCATTCTCTTATTTTAGAAGTTATGGGGGGACACACACTTTTTACCACTTTGGAAGTGACTCTCGCGCAAACTATTCTGTTTAGAAAAAAATTATATTATAAACCTCAATATCATTTTTGAAGACCTATCCATAGATACCCCACAAATATGAAATTATATATATTATAATATATATAATATAATGATATGATGAAAAAAAGTTTTTTGAGTATCAGTTCTAAGTATGGGGAACCCCAAAAACTTATTGTATTTTTTTTCTATTTTTGTTTAAAAATCTTATTGCGGTTCACAGAATACATCTACTTACCAAGTTTCAACAGCATAGCTCTTATAGTTTCGGAAAAAAGTGGCTGTGACGTACACGGACAGACAGACAGACATGAAGAATCCATAAGGGTTCCGTAATTTTTGTTACGGAACCCTAGAAACGGTAAAATAAATTATAATACCTTGGTATAGGTATAAGATGTAGGGTATAAGATCGACGAGATGATCCCTCGAGGCAAGATGATATTTTTTTCAATTGTGGCGAAATAAATGTACTAGATTGCGTTCATAGCCATTAAAGTTAGTTATAGTGGCACCAACTTATCTGTAGAACGGCCAAAACTGAAACTATTGATAACTGCAAAGCGTGCAGTACCTACTATTGATGCCTCCGAATGGCAGAAATATTGTGCACACGTGCACAAAATTAATGGGGAATATCGTCAAAATGACATTTATTTAGATCAGCCTTTTATTGTCAATTAAGACGGTGGCTCTGGCACCGATAGTGACAGTGACTCAGATTTCGAGGAAATACCTAAGTGGAATTTATCCACTCGATCACACATTATGTCCAATACTCTGAATTAATCCCATATTATGGTATTAATTCACATACTTCGGTTTCCTTTGATCATAATTACTATGTGAAAAGTTTTTAAATAAACGAAAATTAAGGTTATAATAGAACGATATTTTGACTAATTTAGTTATTACCAAAAGGTAGGCATATTAATCATGAAAGTATTTTAAAATATTTTTATTTGACTAAAAAAATGGCTCCGATAACAGATTATTACATAAATGTTATGTTTCTAGACTGTAGTTCAAAGCATAAAAGCACTTTGAACACATAATATTTGAAACACTGAAATAGTGTGCTTTAAAATACATTTATATATATGTAGCCTATGTATCAGATTACCTGTTACGGAAACATTTATCTATGTATCAATCTTATAGTAATGAATAACTAAAAATAAGATATATTCTTGCAATTTCGTCAGGTCCATGTACAACCATGTTTATAGCGATTGCAGCAAAATATTTAGTAGGTGGCCACCCTTTTCGATGGTGGCGCTCTCGAATAATTGTACAGATAAGTTGGTGGCACTGTTAGTTCTATTTTGATACGTCTGTTTGAGTTAGGCGCAAAGGGTTCGAAATATGTAGTATACCATTCGTGTGTATGAACCATAGATCTAGAGCGTAGCGAAAATTCTACGTCTATGGTATGAACATTGAGAGCTCATTTACACGAGGACGATTCATGACGATTCGTGTTTGTTAATCACAAGGATCATTTTGAATCGTCTTCAAAAATAAATTTACTACTGTTCCAACGCGACCAAACGTAGAAGAATTAGGCAACAAATGATTGATGATCCTTCTTACTTTCAGGTGGAGAGCGCCTATGTGGTGCCTCGAGAATAAGTGGAAGCTGATCCAAAGAAAAAAGGAAAACAAACTTCACATCCTTAGGTAGGCAGTCAAAAGTAAAATGCTAGAGAGAATCAGCAAAAGTTCATAAGACAGCACACTCTAAGCTTGATATACTCATAAATAACATATCAATAATAAATTATATGTAGGTGAGAGGTGAGGCAGAGAGACATCAAGCCACGCGGCTTTATCATTGACATAGTCACAGATAAAATAATACTATACTAGTAACATAGTCATGTAGAGTGTAATACGCAATACCATCAATTTGACGGACGGTCATACAACATTGTAATCTGTCAGCACTTCTGGAAGCCCTATTAAGCTAAGGCCAAACCAACGCGTTCTGCCCGCACCCGCGGTGGCGTGCACGGTGGCGATCCATTCACTTAACATTGATCGCCACCGTGCACCCCACTGAGGACGCGGGCTGAACGCGTTGGTCTGACCTTAGCCTAACGCGTTATCTATACAAAACACAAAGCAAATAAAAAACACAACGTCTATCAAATATTTAAATTCATAAAAGTTATCCCGATTTAATGGAGTGGACTGAATCACATAAACTTTATGATTTACCACCGAAGTTCCACTTATATAGAATCAAGAGTGAATTGGTGCGAATAACAAAGTTTTTTCAGTGCCTGTGCCACTCCAGATCCGCTCTATGGTATATGTGCTACGTGCTATGTGCTGTCGGAAAATGCGCCTAATCACATGGACGGCTCATCGTCGCACCAACGCTTCAATCCCCCACGAACTCAAGATTAAGACCAGGCTTTCCTCCACATGTATCCGCAGGGTCCTCGAGTTTTTCGGCCACATTGCTAGGAAGGAAGGTGGCAATTAAAAAGCTGGTGGTCACTGGTAAAGTGGAAGGAAAAAGACCGCAGGGACGGAGCCCCATACGCTAGAGCGATCAAATTCGCTCTGCGCTCGATTCCAGCGTGAGCGACGCCATGAGGATAGAAGCCAATGGAGACAGATAACCAAGTACAAGAACCTACATAAAGGTCACGACCCTCAGAAGTGAGGTTACCGACACAAGGAGGAGGAACGTTTAAAAGTATAAAAAGCGAATTTATCTGTATTAAAAACTTTTGAAACGCAATATAAAAATAAAATAAAACAACTTGGTAGGTATTACGGATCATACAGGTGGTATACATTATAAAGAAACTATTAAATAATATTATAACAAAATGAATACCATTATAGTATTAGCAGAACACTGCAATGTTGGCAATGTATTTAAATACGAGTATGCAAGCGAGCTATCTGCCACAATAGGGTGAAAAAAAACAGACACAACACAGGCACAACATTGGTTGTGCCTGTGTTAAGGGTAGCTATGTTTATTTTTCTCAAATTTATTTCTAAAATGACAGCCAGGTAGAAAAAATACACTCATACACACACACACACATACACACACACACATACACGCATACACACACACACACACACACACAACACTTAACCGAAGCCGCATCATCATAAACAGCCAGCAGACTTCAACTACTAATACAACTTTATGTCATCGGTTCTGTCTCGGTCACCCTGCTTGTCAGTTTTTCACTGCTGGATGAAAACTGGGGACGGTACGGTTAGCATAATACTAAGCAAACATCCAAATACTTGACAATAGAGTTAATATTTAATTATAGTACTTAGATAGTTTTTTGTGTATACTGCTTTGTATGACCCAACAAGCAGATGACCCACCTGATGATAAGCGGTACCCTCTGCCTATGAAAAGTGCATTACCACATAGGTCACGTCCACCTAGGATGCGCCCTACGTGGCATTGCACTTCGCCCGCAACCCTGAGACATAAAGATAAAAAGTCTCATGTGCCTGTAATTTCACCGGCAATTTTACCCTTCAAACCAGAACACAGCAATGCGAGCACTACTGCTTTGCGGCAGAAATAGGTGTAGTACTTCCCGGACGAACTCATTCACAAAAAAGCTCTACTACTACTCAATTTACTAGAAAATTAAATTCCAAAAATTGTGGCATTGCACGACACTGATCTTTATTTTGTTGTCATTAAGGCGACGCATTGATAAACTATTATTTCGAAAGGTTTCGTATAGGATTTCGTAAAAAACCGTATACACATTTTTTTTTATTTCATTTAAAAACGATTATTAATTTTAAAAAGTCCTGCTACAATATTGAAGCGGGTGTTATATAGGATGAATCAACCTAGAAAATTTAGAGCCTTAAATCGGTCCCATTTGCCTATAAAATGAAAATCTCTGTTTTATAAGAGGTGTCTTTGATAATTTTTTCGTTGCTATAATAGTTAATCAATCGTGAAATGCTACTACAAAAAAAGTCAATGATATGAAAAATTAGGTAACCAAATATAACTTTCATGTATTTTGTAATTGCTGAGAAAAATCTGCCACCAAAATTTAATCTTCTTCTTCTTCTTTTTTTGGCGTGTTCAGCGGACCGGTAGTGGTGCCACAAGAGTTTGCCAATGACAGGTGATTAACTTAAAGACTTTCTTATATCGGTCGGTGTTTGTCATGCTCTGACTTTAGTTTCAATATATATTTCCTACCTTAATAGTGGCAGGAAGTGAAAGTTATGCATTATAATACTATAATTTCTTCTGTTGTACGGTTTCAAAAAAGTTTCTTCGGTCTGCTAATGATCTCCATTGTGGGGTTCCGTAGTTTTTTCATTTAACACTCCTTAATTGAAAGTAGAATGCCAACCGTAAAGTTAACTAAGAACTCTGTATTTTCTCGAGGCACTACCCTTTTCGGGATATATTGCTTTTCTTTTGAAGTTCTAAGGAATTAGACTACTCTAGCTTATAGTGTAGTCAATGGAAGATTGTACCAATTAATTAAGAGACACTCGGTGCTTGAGATACTTACGCATGTAAAATCAGACTGTTTTTCATAGAACAGATTTAGAACCAGACAACTTTTTTTTTTAATAGTACTTAGTATGGTGGAACAAGCAGATGGCCCACCTGATGATAAGCGGTACCCTCTGCCTATGAACATGCCCTAAGTGTTCCGAAATATATGAATTTGTTGGTGTAAATTAACGGTCATAAATTAGCCTACACTAGATATCAAAAGAAGAGGGGAAGACCTACTCATTATATGACTTCGGAATAAAAAAATTGGGTATGTGTCCTTACACAGCCTTCTATGAAGCTACGACTAGCTTATATATTTACTATTTCTATCGTCCATATTGTCACAGTGTTTTCAATCGGTTTCAGTAACACAATCCCACCATAATATCGTAAATTTCAAAGTTGCAACAAAAAACTCCCATTAGTTCAACGATTGAACTAATTGTGTTTACTAGTGGGAACGAGCGAAAGTTACGATGTTTGGATGTTTAGATGTTTTTATGTTTGTATGTTTGTATGTTTGTATGTTTGTTACTCAATCAAGCCTAAACGGCTTAAAAAAACAATTAAATTTAGTACACATATAGATTAGAACCTGGATTGTGATATAAGCTACTTTTTATGCTGGTAAAAAGCGAGCAAAGCCACGGGAGAACACTGGTATAAGATTATCCTTTCAAAGTGATCTAAAAATACGTGTAAATTCTTATTGGTATTTTTACCTAAAATCTCTTCATTTTCCTACTAAAACTTCCTGCGATTTCCCTAATGTTTTCATAACGTATTTCGCATTCACGGCGTGAGTTTTTGTTTGGCGCGGAACGAATCACGGCGTTTCAATTAACAGAAGTGTTTAATGATGCTTCATAGTGGATAATCATCCGCGGTTTCAATGGAGACGCTTCCGTCGGTCTTTCCGACCGCGTACACATTACGTCTTGAAGAGAATGAATTTGCCTAATGCCCACCTTTTTGATACGCACCTGGCCTAAACGTGACAGAGCCTTTACCGACCTAACTAACATGACAGATAACTTCCGTGCTAATAATAAACGCGGGATGTAATTGGAATAGTTACACAGCGTTATTCTTTCGATTGAATTTGAAACTACAAAATACATACATACATACATACATACATACATACATACATACATAAACTCACGCTTGTTTCCCTGAGTAGGCAGAGACCAAGGCTTTCCACTTGCTACGATCTTGACACACCTCTTTTGCTTAATTCACTCTCATTACATTCGTCATACATGCTCGTCGGTTAAGGGTATTCTTGACCTGGCCATTTTCCAGAACGTCCCTAACCTGGTCTGAATACGTTCGCCGAGGTCTCCCCCTTCCCACTGTCCCGTGCTCGTCTTATGTAACTAATCAACTACAAAATAAAAAATTAAAATACAATGGAAAATACAAAACATTGTGTTAAAGGATAAGTTTTACAGCAGATCGGTCAGTTTAATGCAAAATAACGTCCGTTTGCATTATAATTTTCAACGACATCAAATTTTATACATCCTGTTCAACTATTCATACAATTAAAAATGACACAATTTTTTGTATTTTTAACGCTTTATTTAGTTCAGGACATGAAAACAAAAAAGGAACTCTAAAAATATTTTTTCACTATAAAGGAATACTATCTACAAAACATAACTAGTATAAAAAACATTATAAGTAAATAGTAAAAAATATAAATGAAATAATAATAATTATTATTATTAAGAGCCTGTGGTGTTCCACTGCAGGACAAAGGTCTCCCTTCCTTCTCTCCAGTCTAACTATCAAACTCTCAAAGGTCCCGTAATACAAGTAAACGAAAAATCACAATATTAATTAAAATAACGATTCGGTACATATTGACATCCCGTACTAATAAACACGGATCGTCCTTGGAATAGTTACACCGTGCTCGGCTACTTTTCATCCCGGTAAAGCACAAGCGAAGCCGTGAGCGGAGACTAGACTAGACTAAGACTAAATAATTATTTGGTTTGTTTATTGTGTGACCTAGTATCATACTCTGTACACAACCCAGCAAGCAAGTCAAGTGCGAGACAGCCAGTGTTTTGTATGATAAATGACTGAGTCGTTATCTATGAAACTGGAAATGGCAAGTGGCTTCTTTATTTAGCGTAATGCGTTCATCACTCGGCGTCCATCAAATACAATTACCACAAACTTGAATTGCTTATCTTAATTACAATCTAATAACATCTTAATATTTTTAAACAGGATTTATTAATCAGTAATCATAATGTTGTCATACCGTTGCGGAAGAAAGGTTCTAGAGTGGCAACCACAAACCTGAAAACACAAAGGAGGATTGCGAGGATTATTGGCGGTAAAATCACGTTATTTTTTAATGTTATTAATGGTTGTGTTTCAATACAATAATTAAATTAAAAGTTAATAAAAATAAGCCGTAGGTAGTGTGTCTAGTGGAACTGGGAGCAGACTCGTAGATTTCGTAAAAGGCGACTAAGTGAGCACATGATGGAATAGTCAGCAGCATCCATCTGAATACCTACCCGAAGCTTCGATCACCAATCTGCCTGCCAAGCGTGGTGATTATGGTAAATCACCCCATTGCACCATTCACAGGTAAACAACATCCTTTCTTCATGTGGAGCGACACAATCTCACTATTTTCACGACAATAGTACTGAAATAAGTTTCAGGAAAGGAATTTTCCCCAGGAAATTACTATGAACGAATATGTGGGTATGTGCAAACATGTGATTGCGGAGTTAAGGAAATGAAGTATTGACGAAAGGATTTATTGTGAGGAGGAAAAGGGAACGTTTTGGGCAAATTCTGCTCACTAAGTTCTCCGCAAAACGTTTTCCCAAATTGTGATGATACCAGCGGACTTTATTTTAGCCTTGGCCAGGCAAAGTGAATTCTTACTCGCTGTGCGTAAGTTAACCTTTTATGATGGAAAAGGCATTTTTTCTTGTACAAGCAGCGAGTTTAGCTTCGTATATATACAAAATTAAATACATATTTTGTGTTTGAATACACGAAATTTAATTATCTGGGATAATTTTTCAACAACTTATTATTACAAACAGGTTGTTGATATATTGAATAATATGGCTATGCCACAGACCACGTTTAATCAGAAGTCTGTGGGCTATGCCATACGGAATTTATAACTGGCACGGCTATGCATATGGAGAAGGATTTTTTATATCACAGAATTTATAATTTGTTTTCCAGCTAATATGGTTCCTCGGCGTGCTAAATCACTTAGAGTATCGCATGTATTGCGGCATAATGATACCGCAGAGCCTCATTGCTCAGTGGGAAATGGAGAGAGCTATGCTCGGATTTTCACTACGTTATAGAATCCGAAATGAAGAAATCCGTAAAAGAACCATGATCACCGATGTAGCTCTCAGAATTAGCAATTTGATGGATTTTTGGTAGGTGGATGGAGGCGGGCTAGTACCATTCGTCATGCATTATATGGCGGAGGACTACATATGTCAAGCAGTGGACTTGTGTAGGCTGATGATGATAAAGAGGGAGGTTTTTTTCTCTTAGTGTTCAAAATAAATAACTTTTAATAACCAATTAGCTTTGCTATGTAAATATAAAACTAGTAGTTCTGCGAACAGTAGACATTGCGAGCACAAACTTGTATAAAACTATTGTTAGCTTTTGTAAAATGTTTCAATACCCAAGTTGATTTGTGTGTATGTAAGTCTGTTTTAATATGTTGTTATTTGGTTGTAAGCACGTTCCCGAGTAAACACGATTATTCGTTATCGAGACCAGTACTGTCGTCTAGCTTCGGCTCCACTCGTTTTAGTATAAAGCATGCTTACTCAGGAACGTGCGGGCAGTTGTTATCGAGATTTAAAAGTGTAAACACCAGTACTAGTGACAACGTAATAAAGTGAAAGTGATTAACATCCATAAAATAGTATTCTTGCTACGCTATCCTTCAGTATGCATCATGTCGATCCATAACGATCAAACAAAGAACCCAATAAGGCAATTTATCCAGTTGTGCAAGGACGCCTCGCATACCCGGTCAATATTTTTCTTAACCACTTTATAATATACATCTAAACTGATATCACAAGAACCCGTTAACTATCGTAATCAAGCCATAATTAAAGTTCGACCTACCAAAGTTTCGGGATCAACTAATCCAGGGTGACCCGTCTAAAGTCCGTTTAATATTCGGTGTCACACTTGAGCTCATCCCTGGATTACATGCTAATGCATACTCCGAGATGAAGGGCCTTGGAGCAAAACTACAGGACTCAAAGATAAGGAAAGATAATTGTTTATTTCAGATTTCACACAATACAAATTCACATGTCATCCGTTTTGTCAATAATAATTAAATCTGTAATTAATGTTAGTCGATAAGCCATGTCAGAGGCCCTCGGGCGGCTTGACAAACTCTGACACCAGAGGCCAGCACTACCTCATACGAAACGACGACGATTAATGTTAGTAAGTAAACAAAATTACAATTATGAATTTAAGCATTACATATTTATTCAAATTTAGACATCATAAAAAGTCAAGAGGTTTATAAGTCCAGCTAAAAGCTCTTACCGACATACTTTAAGAAGACATTTCACACAAAAATATATCTTTCAAAGGCTTAGAAAAGTCAGTTTCAATGGCTTTCTTCTTATAATTATTTATTGTACACCAGGGGTTCCCAAACTTGAAAAAACTTTAAACAAAACAACAACAACAAACAGTAACAAACAGACAACAGACAAAACAACAACAGTAACAGTAGACAAAATTGTCACCTGTCCACTTTGAGAATAAATTATTTTTTAGCGCCCCCCATACTTATTTTAAGTGCCCCCATTTTTTTTGAGCTACCTTTATTAGCGGAGATTAAACATGCACAAATCGGGTAAATTAACAAAAACTTGTTAAAACATGATTACCCGCTGTCTACGAAAATGACCTATCTAGGAATACTAATAACTATTAAAATAAGAAAGTGTGTCTGATTTGACGCCCTCATTTTTTTTCCATGACTGTCTCTTACCGCCCCCCTTTAGGCCTGCAGCGCCCACAAGGGGGCGTTATCGCCCACTTTGGGAAACCCTGTTGTACACGCAAATACACTATTACAAAAGATATGTACAAAAGCGAGCTTAACTCTAAAGCGTTTTCTCAGTTTTAGATTGATTTATCTGTACCTACTGCTTCCCCATTGTCGATCTCGTGTCCCGTAGCTAAATGCTTCTAGCAGAGGGCCTATCGCGACTTGCACTTCATAGTGGTATTACTTTGAGCATCGATCGGCATACAACGTGATTACTATCACAATGTCTCGTTATTATCAGCTCGTGTAAAGTTGATGAGACACCATAGTCATGTAGATAGGCTACGTTGAACTAAGTTACCTGAGGGGCAAAAGCAAGCTTAATTTTCTTCTTCTTATCTTCATCCTGTCGTTGGTTCCCATAGATAATTAAATTGTTTTAGACCAAAATTTAGCCACATCGACAGCATTTTCAGTGGCTTCGCACAGGTCATTTAGGGTGCAGGTGTTGGTGCACAATGGACAGGACAGCAAGTGAGGCATCGTCTTAGGAGTGAACCCACAGTCACATTGTGCCTACCAAACCAAATTTTAGCATTGTAGGATTAGTGGAAGTACCCTAGAGGTTTTGTTTTTTTGCATTTTCGATTTACCTTAATATCTCAAAAACAACATAAGTATAAAAATTATAAAAAAAAATGTTTTGAAATGTCGAGGCAAGGGACTTTCATATGACACATTGATCCCACATATCCCATTTGATCTGACGTTCTCACTTTATTTATTTTTACCCCCTCTTGGGCCCCTATATCTCAAGAACCCCCGGACCGATATAGCTCATAACCTTACCAACAAATTGTACCAACACTATCTACCTCCCAATCAGTTTTCATGAAGATCGGATTAACGGTTCGGAAGTTAAGCTCAGACAAACAAACATACATACATACATACATATATACATACATATACATACATACATACATATATACATACATACATACAAACGCCGATTCTTCCAAGTGGCTTGGAGAACTCGCTTCGCTCGTTCAATAATTTATATCTGTAACAGTGTGTTTCTATATAATTTATGTAAGTATATCAGGTATTTCAGATACGATTTCATAAATATGTTTGCTGAAAAGATTTGATTTGTCTCGCAATAAATGATTGATACACTTGCAAAATCAAATATGATTTAACTCATTTGAAAAATAATTAGGGGCCCCCACACAGTCCCACCTTAGGGCATCCACACATCTAAATAGGAACCTGGGTTACCACAAATAAGAAAAAAAATGCTTTATCCGTCTATTGCGATAAAAACAGAGGAAAATTGATGTTTTCCCATATTAGCCGTCAATTCTCTCATGTCGCACAATATTATCCCTTGTCACTACAGTGAAATGGATTTTTGGCTGTCATACGCTACAGAACACTGACAGAGTATCCACTTGATGTTGGTACTTTGTAACGTAAACATGACAAGCTTTTAGGTAGGTATTATGTCTTTTGATTTTTTCAAGGAAATTTATTTATGGCTTGGTAAAATAAACTTACTTTCTTTATCTTCTTCTTCTTCTTCGTGTCGTTGGTTAACATAGATAATTAAATTGTTTTAGGCCAAAATTTAGTTCCGTCGACAGCATTTTCAGTGGCTTCGCACAGGTCATTCAGGGTGCAGGTGTTGGTGCACAGTGGACAGGACAGCAAGTGAGGCATCGTCTGAGGAGTGAACCCACAGTCACATTGTGCCTTGTCGGAATACCCCCATTTAACTTAGTTATACTTGTTCTTTTTATAACTTTCTTTATTATAATTCGTGATGCAGCCTTGCATTATATATACTAAGATCTTATTACTACATTGTTTTTTTATTTTATTTAAATTTCGGTATAAATGATGACAAAGTAAGGTTTCACAAGTCTGTATTTAAGTGGGAATTTAAAAAAAATAAACACCCAATTGTTTTCAGTGTTCCAATAAAACTAAAAAAGGAACACTGATGGACGCACATCGGTGTCTAGCACGCATAATGTCGAGCCCCGAAGCTAATTACTCAATTCACGACTAGATGTCGCCACAGGAAAAAATAGAACGCGCTATCAGCTGTCATTCCTTCCAATTGTCTTCCAAATGCATTTTTGCGAGATGACGATCCTGGAAACAGCTGCACCAATTTCCATAAAACATAGTTACAAACCATCTCGCAAACACCGTATTTCATATAAAGAAAACAGTATCTAAATCGGTCCAACCGTTTTGAGAGATAAATGGGAACATTCATTAGCACACCTCAACCTCTCACCCTAAATGCAACGCCTCCGCTCTGTCGGCAGTCAGAATGGAAAGCGATCTACCGCGAACCGGACGGAACACAGTGTAGGATGGCCGACGAAATTCTAAAGGAGGTAAGTATTCGGTGGATGGAGGCAGCTCAAGAGCATTCCATGGGGTAGGTTTTTGTACCAATGGAGTTTTACAGGTTGGGGATGATGAAGGTATCAGAATAATAAGAAGTAAAACATCTTACAAAGGACGGCAACTCAGTTCCAAACAATAATTGGTTTTTGGACACACTACGAATTCAAACTCGAGGTATCCGAAGTTGTCATAGTAAAACGCAGATCAACGAACATTTCATGTGACGTTAGAATAGAGGAGGACTGTAAAATTGTATGTAGACCTACAGCTACTATTTATATTCTGTGCATAAAGTCATCATCATTATCATCATCATCAGCCTACAGAAGTCCACTGCTGGACATATAGGCTTTACCCATATAATGCCACGTCTAACGATCCTGCGACCTTATAATGTCTTTGTGGGCCTTCCTTTTGCGGCGTTCGGTTTGTGGTCGCTACTCGAGAACCTTTATTTCCCAACTGTTATCAGTTCTGCAAGCTATATGGTCTGCCCATTGCCATTTCAACTTGCTAATTCTGAGAGCTATATTATCTGCGGATCTCCTCATTCTGGATTCTATCACGTAGAGAAACTCCGAGCATGGCTCTCTCCTTAGCCCACTGCGAAACTTTAAGTTTTCCTAAGCGGCCAATAGTGAGCGGCCACATCTCAGTACCGTAAGTCATCACTGGCAACTCGCACTAATCTTTCGTCTATAATCAGTGCATATAAAGTACGTAGCGTTGAATAAATTTGATTTGCTTTTGCATACTTAGCAAAAAGGTAAGTTATGTAATTTCAACTAATCAATTTATTTATTTATAAAACAAATTAAACGAAAACGTAATATAACGATGTTGAAATTAATATAATTATTTTACTTATTATAAATGCGTTGCTAAGCTGTGATATAAAACTGTTTAGTTACTAGTATAGTATTATTTTATCTGTGGGTCAGTGTTGTTTTTTGCATTGACAAGCAATTTCAAATTCAACCAAAACAGACAAAACACGGTTTATATATTCCAAGGATATTCAGCGGTTATGCCCGGAATACACGAAGCTAGTTAACCAAGCCAGGATAGTTAAATGCATGATTAAGGTGTCTAGGATAGTAAGCTAGTAGAGCACCACCATAACGTGGTCACACCACTACTGACACCGTAGTGGTGAACTATAATAATGGCTGACTATATAGGTGGCTTTATAATAGTTCCGTACTTACTTTTTACTAGCATCGTGTATTCCGGGCATTTTTTAGTATTTATTAAAGTACTTTTTTTTTAAATAATGTATGTCACATGTGTCCTTGTTGTAATTTTTGCCATCATAGGACATTTTTAGAATGTGACGTTTTATCAAAGGGTAATTTTAAGAAAGAGCCGTTTTGAAAAACTGACTTTTAAAGAAAGGGCCGCGGCCGTTTTGAGGAAGGCCGTTTCGATAACGGGCCCTTTTGAGCATGCAAGACATTTTACGAAAGGGAGTTTGCCGTCCATTTTTATGACGGCTAACTCTTTTAAATACAATCATAGTCGAAGGGCGTCTCTAGGAACAGCAGATAATTTGATTTGATCTCCTCAAGTTATAACCGACAAAGTTGTTTGTTGGCACTTAGTTTGTCTTTATTAGTAGCTGTCTCCGTTTGTTGTTCAATTTGACTTTGACTTTAGGTTCGTTATGACAAAGTTATAGTTTATAGGACGTAATAAGAGAGAGTGGAGTTGTGATACATCATCATCATCATCATCATCATCAGCTGAACAGTCTTGAGCCGCATCCATCCACCGACTCTGCTACCCTTGTCTAATAGCATGCATATAGCTTTCAGAATGGTCAACTGTTGCGGAATAGCTTTTTTTTTATATACAGCTTGGAATGAAGGATCGAACAGACCGCTCACCTGATGTTAAGCGGTGCATGTGAACAGAGGGTTTAGGTTCTCGAGTGGCGACAACAAATTGGACGAGCCAGTGTAGGAAGATAGATAGATAGATACATAACTCTTTATTGTATTCACCTTAAAATTAAATAATAGCATACTTATAATCATCGTAAAAACTAGTTAACGGTGATACAATGGGTGGCCTTATAGCTAAGAGCGATCTCTTCCTGGCAACCTTTATATATAACCAGGTAGGATTCTATCCATTTGGAAAACTCTATTTCCAAGCATTTAAAAAAAAAAAAAACTTTGTGTACTGGTACTGTTTTGGCAGACAGTGTATCCTAGTGGATATCCTAGTGGACCAGTGATTTTCCTAGTGTAAAGTAAAAGCAAAACCCTTGATTTACTCTTAATTACTTGCTTATAAAAATTAACGCATTTGTCTACAATCAAATACATGCAACTTTTTCTGCTTATTTTTAAATTAGGTAAATCTGGGAACAAAACACAAATTCTGGAAGAATTTAATACTATATCCGGCGCGGTGCCCTACGTTATTCATTATGTCGTTCTGGGTGAAATTTATGAAGTGAAACTGCTCCGACCCAGATCTATGCTGCGAAACTTAGGACGCTTACGGACCAGTTTAAAACAAATCTGTGAGTTAGTAGATTAAGTCTAAAGCTGCTATTTCTATTACTGTTTTATTTATATAAAACTCAGTCAAGTGACATACATACGGACGAACCTTGTCCGAGAACAAAAGTAAAGAGAGATGGACGTGTATTGATGAAGCTGATCATGGTGAGTCCACTTAAAAAAAACATCTTTGACGTGGTGTTTAGTATCAAATAACCCTTTAGTTTATTTAAATACTACAACAACTATATTAGACATAGATACTTAAAAAACTTTCTGGCAGTCTGTTCAATAAAAGCGGCCAAGTGCGAGTCAGACTCGCCCATTAAGGGTTCCGTAGCAGCAAGTAACATAATATAATAGTTCTTGTAGTTCGTTGTAACTTTGATCGATGTTTTAATAATAGTGTATTAAAAAAACTAAACTAGATCTCGTTCAAACCAATTAACGGTGGAAGTTTACATGGTAATGTACACCACATTTTTTTTTTAGTTTTATCATTCTCTTATTTTAGAAGTTACAGGGGGTACACACTTTTTACCACTTTGGAAGTGTCTCTGGCGCAAACTATACAGTTTAGAAAAAAAAAATGTAAACCTCAATATCATTTTTAAAAACCTATCCACGTATGAGTTTGATGATTAAAAAAATGAGTTTAAGTGCTAAGAATGGGGAACGACCTTTTTTTTTCTTTCTATTTTTGTGTGAAAATCTTAATGCGGTTCACAGAATATATCCACTTACCAAGTTTCAACAGCATAGTTCTTATAGTTTCGGAAAAAAGTGGCTGTGACATACGGACAGACAGACACATGACGAATCTGTAAGGCTTCTGTTCTTCCATTTGGCTACAGAACCCTAAAAATGGCAGATTGAATCTCCCGTTTTGTAGCTACTACTTGTTAAATCCAGGAAGTGGAAAATAACTGAAAAATCCGCTTTGACATTTTATCATCTTCTGTGTTTGATTTAATGCTTGAAAATAAATCCACAGACCACGAGTGTTAGATTATGAGCTACAGCTCGTTCACAATAAGATGGCACCTGCTATGGTTGGCAGCCAACCAAGGTGCCATCTTACGGTGAACGTGCTGTATGTGCGACACGCGTCACTTCTCCTTACATACTTTAGATTTCTAAAGAAATATTCATGTTACATTATTTGTAGAAAATCCTGGCTGGACGACCTCTGTGACGCGGCGGGCAAAGGTTCGCCTGCGACGCAGGAGAATGCGGGTTCGATTCCCGCCTCGGAACAAATATCTGTAGTGTACGATCTGCAGATATTTATTCAGGGTGTTCTGGGTATTTTCTATGTATAATAAAAAATATCTATGAATGTAATGTATAGTATTTAGTATATCAGCTATCTATACCATAACACCCTACCATCTACCCATAACACAACACAAGCTCTGCTTAGCTTGGGGCTAGATATTGTAGTGTGAACTGTCCAGCATTACTTATTTATTTATTTATGTTATATGTTTTTTCATTACCTACTCTTAAAACTAAAGTAACATAGATATTATGGTGCCTAGTTCCGATCTGGAGAAGACAAAGCCAGGGCAACGAGTTCCGATCGACAAATTAAATTCCACGACTTTATCCCGCTTCGGAAAATCACGATGTTATTATTAAATCTTTTCAACGAAGCCTGTAAATACTGTAATCGTTTTAAAGTTATTTGTCTTTCACAAATGAAAGATAAAGTTTAAAAAATACTAATTTGCTACAAAAAACGGGTATATAACGAAAGTCAATCCTTCTTTAACGACCTCTGTGGCGCGGCGAGCGAACGTTCGCCTGCGACGTAGGAGGTTGCATGTTCGATTCCCGCCTCGGAACAAATATTAGTACGATCCGCAGATATTTGTTCAGGGTGTTCTGGGTATTTTCTATATATAATAAAAAATATCTATCTATGTTATATATTGTATAATGTATATCAGTTGTCTAGTACCCATAACACAAGCTCTGCTTAGCTTGGGACTAGATAATGTTGTGTGAAATGTCCAGCATTTTTTTTTCTTATGATTTTAGTAGATTATTCAGAATTTAATGATAGGTATCTTCCAGGGACGAGGAACCTAGCGTTTATATAAAATAGTTTGTATAGTGACTAGATGAAGTCACGGAGCGAATATCTAAATAATTGAACGGATCTTCCAATGTTCCAATTTAGTACCTACAAAAGAATAGCTGTATTGTACTTTTTACTGAAAAAAGGCTGCTTTCTATTATTTTGTAAAAACCTAGGTATATAACCAAAAAGGTAAATTAATAAATATTTAAATAAGGTAAACACCTAAAATGTATTTAAATAAACAAGCTAAACAGAGCTTGTGTTATGGGTACTAGATAACTGATATACCTACTTAATACAATAAATTACGTAGATAGATATTTTTTATTATACATAGAAAATACCCAGAACACCCTGAACAAATATCTGCGATCGCACAAATATTTGTTCCGAGGCGGAAATCGAACCCGCAACCTCCTGCGTCGCAGGCGAACCTTTGCCCGCCGCGCCACAGAGGTAGTCAAATTTAATGCAGGTTTACATTTTCATGTTGTTGGGTTGCATTTTAAGGTTGATGGGTTGCAGTAATTAAATCGAAAAACTAAGGCCTATCTACATGAATCTTCCCACCAGCAACGCACGTAAGACTATTTTGAATAACACAACACCTTACTTCGATTTATGTTTATAAGTAGAAACAGTTTTAATTTTTCTATTACGATGGTTGCTTTTCCATACAAACGTATTAGCACAAATATGGCCGCACAGAGTATAATATTACACTGAAATGACTGTCGTTGGCTTTTATATTAATCATTATTTGCGGCAAATCATATTTGATTGAAGAAAACACTGTACTAATAGCGAAAATAACATCGAAATTACTTGTATGGACTAACATTTCGATGTTATTTTCGCTATTAATCCAATGTGTTCTTCAACCAAATATGATTTGCCGCAAATAATTACCACTATAAAAGCCAACAAGAGTAATTTCAGTGTAAAATTATACTCAATGCGCCCATATTTGTGCTAATACGTTTGTATGGAAAAGCAACCACCTTAATAGTTATCCAGCTGCAACACAAAACTCACTGCCTCAGAATTTCCTTTAAATTCGCTAAAGAAATAATTAATTAATTACCACATAAATAAAGCATAATTAACGTCATTTAATTTTAATTAAATCCCGGGTAGTGAATGGAGAGTCTGAATTTACTCAGTTTGGGAAAATAAACTTTTTAACGGTCAGTCATAAATTTAATTTAAATGCTAATCAACATTTTCAAACCATCGTGATTTGAACTTGTGCTAAACTTGTCTTTAATATACTATGCATTCAATAATAATAAACTAAAATTTAATTGAAGATAAGAATCAGTGATTCATAGGCATAGTTGGTGTTTTAAATTTAATTTCGAAAGTTAAAGTAGTCTCTAACACATTTAAACAACAACATCCAACTGTCTTTAGCAAATAAGGGTTGGAACATTGACATAAGAATAATACTTTTTACAAATTTGACCCGTGAGTTACGAATGAGCCCAAACACTGCCAGGCTATTATTATTAATCATCAAGAAGTTCCGTTGTCCATCATCAGAGCCTCGTGTCTGCAAATTTGACAAGCAAACTACACGTGTTGTGTGCCCTACATGGATTTTAGTACGGAGAATCCGAATAGCGCCCCTAGCGAGAACCTAGGGCGCACCTTGAGAACCTCAAATTCCATACTAAAATCCTTGTAGTGTACACCTCACGCCTCACGCCCGTGTAAGTTGCTTGTTACATTTGCAGACTAGCCCCTCGGATCTGCTTGCTGTCACCATAGTATTGTATTGTCATCGAAAATGATAGGTATGCCAAATTTCAGTTCAATTCGATATCGGGAAGTGGTTGAAAATTCGATTCCAAGATTTGATAACATTATTTGTTACATTTTAAGCTAATTTAAGAGTGTAAAAAAGTTTTGACCAGAGGATAGTATAATCCAAGTAATATACTGCTGCCACAACAAAATAAAACTAGTTTGTACAGGCTATTCCTGTCGTTTCCATTTAAAAATACAAAATCAAGATCTTCTCCTCGCCAGTCAGCCTCTCACATCGTGACTCGTACATTTCAATAGTTTTCCACAACCGTCCAGGGTCCTCTGCTTGGTGGAGTGCTACGTTCACTAGCATATCCAAGCGTTGAGACACCTGCCTATTGCCTAATCAGTATCGATTACCATTTTGCTGTTCATTGCGCTGCGTGTTTTAGCTTTTTTTAAAGTGCAAAATATTTAAAACACTCAGAGAAATGAATAGGAAATTGGATTTGGAAATCGAACATCAGTCTATTATGCAATCAGGCTCCTGGTCCGACCATTGATCTGGACCTCTTTCTCGTTTGCCCTCTATTTTGCAAGTTACTATTAGCTTCTACATGTCAGCATTTAAAAACCAAACCAAACAACCTAATCGTTATTACTAGTTCTAATTCGTAACAAACGGTAATATGGTTATGCGTATATTTAATAAAAATTATCGTTAGAATTTTTCTTATATTCATAGTTTTAGATTTTTAACAATACCGAGTTTTCCACCAATGCCCTTACATTTTAAAATACCCCGAAGTACAAAAGTATAAAGTAAAAAGAAAAATACACGCTTACCTCATCGCTCATTCAGGAGGGATAATAAAAAATATTTCCCACCGTACTTTGACCGGCACACGCCGCATCTCACCACACAAAAGGTGTTTGCAGAAGTAAAGAGCTTTTGCATTTTTAATGGCCCTAGGGATGCACCCCTGTTATGCAAAATACTAAATCGAGTTGGGTCCATCTTGGCAGATAGTTCGAAAACAACGTGATACTACTACTACATCGTGTATTTCTTGGTGACCCTGTCATATTTATTCTGTGATCCTGTGTTATGTCAGAGATCAGCTTAAGGTAATGGTGGCCCTGAAAAGAGCCTAGTGACCAATGGTAAAGCAATCACTTGCGTGAAAGGGTTCAGTGCGCTTCGCAGACTCCTTTCATTTACAAGTCACGTCTTCGATTTTTCGGTTCGAACGGGCCGTTTTGTGCATGCGGGACATTTTAAGACATTACCGTCCGAATCCTCTAGGACATGCTGGTTTTATCACGATGTTTTCCTTCACCGTTTGAGAGCACGTACGTATTCTACACAAATCTACAGGTGTACGATTGGGATTTGAATCCACGGCCCAATGTTTCAGAAGTTAGAATGCCACACAGGTCATTAGTAACGACGTGCTCATAATTCTGGTCTCATCGTAATCATCGGTAGGTTGCAAAAAAGTAGATAAAAAAGTGTTGTTTTTATATACAACGCACTGCGAAAATACTTTATAGTATTATTTACCAAATATGGGAAGTGGGTCTAAACACCAATTGTTCCACAAAGAGATTTTATTTTAAGATTTTAAATAATATCTTTACTTTGACCAACATTTTCATGGAAGATCAGTGGGGTTATTGCGTAGTAGACTGTTGTTTGATTTCGATGTCCAGTTTGCTATTCATTGCGCAGCGTGTATAAATATTTCTGTTCTTGTAAAAAAGCTAAAACACGCTGCGCAATGAACAGCAAACTGGTAATCGACATCAAACGTCAGTCTACTACGCAATTCCCCGGCAGGTACCCTTTAGTACGAGTTTGAATAGTTTTCAAAACTATATGACGTTTCGTTTCCTTCCATACATTTACTTGCAGCGCCCCTAGTGAAAACGTCAAGGAACTAAGGGGCGCTATCAGAAAATGTATGGTAGAAACAAAACTTCATATGGTTTCGAAAACTATTCAAACTCGTACTAAGGTCTCTGTTCAATTGACAGAATCTTGTATGAAAATGTCAAGATTAACATGACTACAATCCGAGAATTGACTTGTACTCTGTATGTACCGCACCGTAAACTCATGACCAACTTTATCAATATCGACCCAAATCTCAGCTGCAATGACAAGTCCAAGCAGTCGAAATTTAATATTATCTAGTGTTTTTGCAGTCGTTTTCTAGACTGGTTGCCATCCCTAAGCCGTTCCATGCCGTCACTTGCCGCCTTTCATATGGAGTGGCACCTTTATCTCAGGATATTTTTATAACTTACAAAGTACTTCATTTTAATTAAACTGCGGTCTTTTCAAATTAGAAACCTTAAGAAACCTTACAATTATCGCGTTTCTCCACGTTTCTATGCCAACATCATGTTAAGTGACTTACAGAAGATAAAGAAATAAAGCGTTATTGAAAATGTATGCAGTTCCATTTTTTCATGACATAAAATCTTCTAAGGTAAGTGCGATAGAGATGGCCATAAGATAGAGATGGCCAATCTCAAAAATGCCCCTAAACCACGAGAATGGGCGATACTTAGATGCTTTTACCCCAGTCGTAAATTTCAAAGTCATAATATTTAAGAGTTTGGCTGTTTCGATGTCTAGATGATTGTATGTTTGTTACAGGTACACGCCAAAATGGCTGAACCGATCTCGATGAAATTTGGTACGCAGATATTAGCCGAAATATTTGTTGAATTGTAGGCAAATGTACTTTCCTCAAGACAAACTGCCAAACCCCCGGAAATTTACACTTTTTTAGCACCACAAGTCTTGTATAAACCAGTATAAACCTTACCGAGATTATAGAAAAACTCTGAACTTTGACAGTCAAACGGAAATACAGGCCTAGGTACAGACCGTTCACAGTAAGATGGCCCCTGATTTGTACTCTTATTATTCCCCTGCCTTGTGAATAGTGCCAACCATACAAAAAATAAATACTCCATGACAGGAGACATCTTACGGTGAACGGTCTGTACTATGAGTGACTCCTAATTTAGAGTATAATCATCGATTCCTACATCTAAGAGACTGATGTGGTGGGTATTACAGCACTTTACTATATTTTCGATAGCACGATGTGTTTGGAACAAAACTGGTAAGTACTGTGAATGTTACCTCCAGTGAAAACTGCTTTTAACAGCAGATTTCAAAAAAAACTTTGCACGTTCTTTTCCACGTTCACATCGTCGAACGTACGAGAAACAAGTTTTCTTACACTCTTAACGATCCCTTGTTATTTTCTGATGCTTGTTGTTGCACTTTTGTAGGTTAGAGATTTTTGTTAAACGTTGTGGTAAACTTTCAAAAGCTATATTTTTCAGAGGGGTTAATCAATATTTTATTACCCACAATAGAAGTAGTTAGTACTATGATGTGTTTGGGGTTGTGTGTTTGCCTAATGTCTCCATAGGTTGCATAAATAAACGTAACATGGGAATTTACTCGAAGAGCTAAACGTGCGTTACCTTTGTTTATTTAGACCAGTGGTGGGCAAAAATTTTTCATGGGCAGCCAGAAAGTTTAAAATAAATCAGAGGAGGGCCAGAATTATAGCAAAAATGCATTTTGTTTTGAAATCTTTTAACCATGTAAATTAACATTACACACATGTTAGTTACGCTATTACAATTTAAGTTTTATTCGAAGGCCCCGTGTGAAGGTATGTGTGCATGGACACGAGAAATTGTTTTTGATTTGCCATAATATATATTATTCTACTTCATACTACTGGACCTTCGAAATATAATAATCTTGGGCCATGCGAGTATATATTAATTTTGAAGGACCGTCGGCGTTCCGGATTAAATCCTTTTGCGGGCCGGAGCTGGGCCGCGGGCCGTACTTTGTCCATCACTGATTTAGACCATATTTGTTAGAAATATCTTTATTAACTCTGAGGTCATATGAGATGATGACCTTTCTGATGTGTGCCATGTATTGCTGGGAAACCAACTGTGAAAAGAGGCCGATCGAGGCTCTGCCTACCCCTTTGGGGAAAAAGGCGTGTGTCTATGTATGTATGTACTGGGAAACTATGGCGGTTATAATTTCAATAAATATTCTAAAAGTTACTATTAACCATTATTATAATTAAAAATTCAAGTTTGTTTTTATACTACATGGAATGGCGGATCAAGCAGATGGTGCACCTGATGTTAAGTGGTACCCTCTGCCTATGAACAGTGCATTACCTCATAGGTCACGTCCACCTACGACGCACCCTATGTGGCATTGCACTGCGCCCGCCACCCTGAGACATAAAGATGAAAACTCTCATGTACCTGTAATTTCACCGGCACCCTTACCCTTCAAACCGGAACTCAGCAATGAGAGCACTACTGCTTTGCGGCAGAAATAAGTATGGTGGTAGTACTTCCCGAACCAAAATTTTTCACAAAAAAGCTCTACTAATACTAAACATTACAACATTACTAATTTCAACATACTATAATAGGTCATTAAAAATATTATGATTGGCTATCTCTCCTAGGTGTACGGGAGATAGCCGTACGTAGAAGTCGGGGAAAGATGGATACCTCAACTCTAATTTTGCTAATTTCATCCTCTTTTGGACAAAATGAACATAATAGTTTTATGTATTTAAGTGAATGGGTATACGAAACTAAATATGTTGCACCGTAATTCTGCACGTTTTGCAAAGTAGGTGAGAAATCTGCTGAAGACCTGAGAATTGAAATGTATCGTCGGACAGGAAACCCCTGTCGCAGCAAGAAACGTTTCTAGTGTAACTAGTAAGCGATTTCAAGGGGATGCACTGAGGTACAGATTGGGGGGCCTTTTTAACAATACCGCCCCGATAATAATAAGTAGCGGTGCCGTGGACTGGAAAGATTTATATCTCTCAAAATACTAGATCCAACTTTGAAACTGATATGTTGCAATCAAACACAGAGATTCAGAGCCAACTGAGGGTAGATATTTATTGCATGATACATATAGTACAACTACCCACGCTAGGAAATAATCCATACATAATACTGTCCTCCCTTAAACTATTACATGGTACCGATTCATTATAGGTAGGTACGTAACTAGCTAATGCATAAGTAGACATACCTACTTATAGCTATTCATCATAACACAAAAGTATGCATTTATTCATAATCGATATAACGAGTACAATGAATACAGTACCAAACCCTAAGGGTACAATAAATATTTATTTATAATTCTTCATCTTTTCTACAAGCCTAAGAGCAGCCCTTCGGCGCGTCTGTGTCACGCTCGGCGGCGGCGACGTCTGCGGTGCAACCGCGACCGGGCTGTTCGGCGCGGACGTGGCCGGCGACGGTGTCGTTATCCGCGGACTATCCACAACACCCGCATCGGCATGCGAGTGACTCGATAACCCTTTGTCCCCGCGCGAATCTGACCCCGCATCACCGAGTTCACAGTCACTCCCCTGATATACATTAGATAGCGAGAACGTGAACGTACACTTCTTTCGGCAAGTAACTGGTCGACGTGGCGTTTATGAACTCGTCCGTCCATCGTCTTTACCTTGTATGAGACGGGTCCCGAACGCTCCACGACTACCCCGTCTGTCTATTTCTGGCCGCGCGCCGAGTAGTCGCGCGTCAGCACTGGGTCGCCGGGCGCGACCACACGTAGCGGACGGGCGGCTGCGGTGCGCTCCTCCTGCTGCAGTTGCGCGTCGCGCACCGTCTCGCCAGGGTCAGCACGCAGCAGGTCGAGGCGGCCACGCAGACGCCGTCCGAACATAGCCACAGCCGGCTCACGTCCTGTCGTACTGTGCGCGCTGTTGCGGTACATGAACAAAAACTTACTCAAGGCTAAATCGTCGTCGACGCTCTCGAGACATGCCTTCTTCAGGACCCTCTTTATGGTCCTCACCGCGTTCTCGGCCGCGCCATTGCTCGCTGCGTGGTATGGCGCGATGGCCGTATGCTTAATGCCGTTCCTCTGCAGATACGTACCGAACTCAGCCGAAGAGAAAGGAGGGCCATTGTCGGTCACTATTCTTTTCGGCAGACCAAACCGGGCAAATAACCGCCGAAGACTGCTGATTACGTTAGACGCCGACGTACTAGCTACTTTGTCCACCTCGATCCACTTTGAGTGCGCGTCCACTGTGACAAAATAGTACTTACCTCGAAACGGCCCCAAAAAATCCATGTTAAGTCTTATCCAGGGCTCGTGTGGCCATGGCCATGAATGCAGCGGCGCGGTTGGCGGCGCGGCACGCTGCGAGCGACACGCTACGCACGCCGCGCACACCCGCTCAATATCCGCATCCAGCGTCCCCCACCATACGTAATTCCTAGCTATCTGCTTCATTCTTACTATACCTGGGTGACCTTCGTGTATCTCGTTCAAAATAGTTTCTTGTAAGGATTTGGGTATCACGATCCTATAGCCCCAAACCAAGCATCCTCGATCCGAGTGTAGGGCGTCCTTTCTTCGAAAGAACGGTTTCTCAGCTTCGTTTTCGGTGTCCGACGACGGCCAACCGAACATTATGTAACCGTATATTTTGTTCAATAGAGTGTCTTTTGCCATTTCTGCTTTGATCTGGTTAAAACTTACCGGTAAGTTCTCCTGCACAAAACTCAAGTAGCTGCAGTCCTCGTCCTCGCCCCTGGCTCGACTCCCAGTCGCCGCGAGCGGGAGACGAGACAACGCATCGGCGACGGAGTTCTGTTCGGATCTCACGAACGCAATGTCGTAATCGTACGCCGCCAACTTAACTGCGTAACGTTGTAACCGGCTGGCGGCTGTCACGGGTATCCCTTTATTTTTACCAAATATGTAACTGAGAGCTCGGTGATCGCTTCTAAGAAAAAAAAAACCTACCGTACAAATACTGATGATGCTTAGTGACCCCGAACACTATGGCTAACGCCTCCTTATCCAACTGCGAGTAGTTGGTCTCAGCTGCGTTGAGAGTACGCGAGGCGCAGCACACGGGTCGCTCGCTGCCGTCCGCGTACTGCTGCGCCAGCACCGCGCCCAGCCCGTACTGACTGCTGTCCACTGACAGTATCAATGGCAGGCTCGGGTCATAGTGTGCTAGCACCGGAGAACTGCTTAACAACTTTTTGATTTTATTAAATCCAGCATCACAATTTTTATCCCAAGTCCATTTCGTGTTCTTTTTCAATAAGCTATACATAGGTTTTAGTATGTCACTAATGTTAGGACAAAACTTAGAATAAAAATTCACAAGGCCGATAAAACTCCTCAATTGGGTCACGTTCGTTGGGACCGGAGCGGCCACAATCGCGTCAACTTTTTTAGAGTCCGTGTGCAAACCACACTTGTCAATTTTATACCCTAAATAGGTCACCGAATCTCTAAAAAATTGGCACTTGGAAAAATTTATTCGAAGTCCGTTATCTTTTAATCTTTTTAAAACTGCCCTAAGGTTAGACATATGAATCGTTTTAGTGGGGCCAGTCACACAAATATCATCAGCGAACACGGTCGTTGATGGCAATCCACTCAATGTTTCTTCCATGATTTTTTGAAAGTTTTCAGGAATACACTTGATACCGAAAGGTACCCGGGAATAGGCGAAGGTTCCTACATGAGTAGTGATGGCCGAAAACGGCTGTGAGTCATCCTCTAAAATACATTGCTGAAAAGCATTAGATAAATCTAACTTCGTGTATTGTTCGCCCCCACACAAGGTCGCAAAGAGGTCCTCGATCCGCGGCAGCGGGTAATGAAAGTCCTTGAGCCGCGAGTTAATGGTCACCTTGTAGTCACCACAAATGCGAATATCGCCGTTAGCTTTAACTACCGGTACAATCGGCGTGCCGTAGTCAGACCTTTCAACCTTATAGATGACCCCTTCCCGCTGCAGCCGATCGAGTTCCCGCTCGACGCGCTCGCGCAGCGCCAGCGGCAGCGACCGCGCCTTAACAAATACCGGCGTCTCATCACTCAGGTGCAGCCGTATGCGCGATTTAGAAGTACCTAAACCTTCCGCGAATACCTCAGGAAATTCGCTTTGAAGAGTATTAGCCATCGAATCTATTTTAGCCACGTTGTAGATCATACCATTATCGTTCTTAAAAAGCGATAGTTTTAAATGCTTAATCCAAATGCGCCCCAACAGTGGAGGTCCCCCGTTATCTATTACATAAAGCTTCATATTAGCGGCCTCCGAAACCCCTTTCACGCGCACCACAATATAACCTAATGTCTCGATGACGTCACCAGTATAAGATCGAAACGTAAGAGTTCTGCTTTGAATAGGTATCTGCGAAAAATGTAAGCCGTAAAACTTTTTAGATATTGCAGAAATTTTACTACCCGTGTCAATCTCAAATTTACACTGCACATTCTCCACACTCAATCGAATATAGTAGGGCTTATCACCATTATTACTGACCAAGTTATAAAAGTGGTGATCGTCGTCGGAATCGGTTTCGTCCAAAAAGTACTGACCTTTCTTTGCGGCCCCGTTACCGTCATTATTTTTGCACGTCGCCTTCAAATGTCCTTTTTCACCGCACTTATCACATGAATAAAACCTGTACCGGCACCTGCCGGGCACATGACCGGGCTTGCCGCACCGCGAGCACAGCTGGCGCGCCGCGGGCGCCGCCGTCGCAGCCCCGCCTTGAGCGGGCGCGGCCTGGCGCGCGCGCTGTGCACCGCCGCCGCCTCCGCCGACGCGGTGGAGCCCCTCGTCCTTCGCGGGCGCGCCGCTCAGGCCCGCGGCCGCCGGAGCACCCGCCACGCTCGCGTGCCGCTCCGCCGCCTCCAATGCCAAAGCGAGCTCAACGCCCCGCTTGTAATCGATGTTCTTCTCGGCAAACAGCCTGGATCGCATGTCCTCGCTGAACAATCCTGACACGAATTGATCACGCAGATTTACTTCTAGCGAGACACCAAAGTTGCAAGTCTTAGCCAGATGCTTCAAACTTTGCAAATAGGAGCGAACACTTTCGCCCTGCGCCTGCTTCCTTTGCCTGTAGACGTGTCGCTCTGCAATTTCCGATCTCTCTGGTTCCAAATGATCTTTAATTAATTTCACGAGAACTGCCCATGATTTATCTTCTGGCAGGTCCGGAGCACATAAATCGCACATCAGATCATAGCACTGAGGACCGACGAGTGTCACTAAAGTGGAAACATGTAAAGTTTCTTTGACTTCATTGAGCGCGATAAATTGTTTCACACGACGCACATAAGTGTCCCAATTTTGGTCATTGATATCGAAACTTTCTATTTTACCGAGTGGCATGGTATTAAGTTGTCAACACGCGTTTAAAACAATTAAAATGATTTAATTTCCATCCCGTTGCCAGTGATATGTTGCAATCAAACACAGAGATTCAGAGCCAACTGAGGGTAGATATTTATTGCATGATACATATAGTACAACTACCCACGCTAGGAAATAATCCATACATAACAGAAACAGAGTATTTTTCTTGCTTCTTTTTACGTCAATCGGTTGGTTTAAATGCATTTAGAGCCTTTTAACAGTCTCTGTTGATCTTATAGGAAACGTAGAGTTGCTAGCGGCATCTGTTTTCGGGTAGGCGCACTATGTGATTAGAACAGGACGCATGTATACATCTGTTATCGTTGGATGGTTTAGCGAGTTCTACCGAATACTTTTAGTGGTAAAAAAAACAGGGATTTAATTGTTCATGTATTATAAGCGAAGCTATTTTGAAGAGCAGTCGTAATTTGCATTCCGTGCGAATCAATCAAGTGATATTTAGTGATAATTAGTGAACATTATGGTGAAGTACAGTCTTATTGACGAAATTGGTGGTTTTGGATAACTTTAATATTGTAATTTTGGTTAAACATTCAGTATCATTATTTTATCACGCACTTCGTAGCACTACTAATAAACAGTTAAAATAGAAATAAAGGTAATTAAAAATTGAAATTAAAAACACGTTTGAAATACTATTTAGTTTAAACTTCTGCAGGGGATTTTCAACACAACATATCATACATACCTGTGTCAGTGCCGTGCCGTATTGCATACCTGGCAACACTACTGACTTTCCTAATAGTCATATAAAATAATACAAGAACCTATCTAGTGACAAAATAATACATCTACAGGTACTATGTAGGTAGTCCACAAGTTTATTAACATTGCTTTACCCCATGATTGGTCCACCCCTGCTCACTGCCACATCCCTCGGGTTGTATGTATACCAAATGAGCTCGGATTTTATTTTAAACAAAGCCGCTGGATTTGTTCAAGCGTATTTTGAAGCTTCACGAGCTCTCACGGAAAAGAGCACTAATTTTTATTGAAATTATCTACAACAGCTATTTAAAGTTAAGTTTTGGGTATGAAAAATGATGGTCAGTAAGACGGAAAGCAAATTATTAGAATATATGTAAGTACCCAGTACTTATAACGAGTTTTCGGTGGTTGTTTTGCTGTTCCCTTGCTTCGTTCATAGTTACATAATTTGCACTATTTTTTTTTGTCTTTTTTGGACAGCGGATATCTTCTGAGTATAGTTGTGACGACAGGCTGAAAAACAGTGTGGCTGAGCCCTCGACCTTTTCTCTTACGCTACCTTTTTCATTGATTAATTTTGTTTACTACATTTTTTATACTTATACCTATAACCTCTGTAATTAAAGATAGTGCAAATGAATAAATGCCTATTTATTTAATATTTTTAGAATTAACTTCCTAAGTTCAACACATTGATTTCAAACACATATTCAGTTTTTTTTCTATTTTTTATTTATAGAAATATTAGTTAGGCCTTTTTAATTTGGACATCATGATCACCCTAGATATACCTATATGTTTAACATTTCACATATTTTCCAGTGCATATCGGTATAACATGCAGATATAGTAGAATAAAGAAACATACATGGGTACATGCAACCTGAAAACAACAAGTACATAAACATCCTTATTTTTGTGGCAGGTGTGTAATAAAAAGGTATGAGACAAAACCAACTCTAATGCTGCCATTGAAATTCAGTGACCCCATAAAGCTACCTCCATCATAAAAGTCCACTCTAACCTTCTGAAATCGACGGGATAATACCGAATTACGAATGAACGTTTTAATTGACCGTACAAAGGTCGGATATATGTTTTAGTGCTTGGATTAACAGTTTTCGGCCACACAATTCTACACTCTAATCCATTACAATAAAACTCAGAATTCTTTCAAATTGGGGATTGAAACTGATGATGCTTTGGTAACTGTTATTTTTGTATACATTAGCGATGTTCGTATGAATTGATAAGTGGATGAATAATTAATGTTATTATAAGCCTAGTTGTTTTAAAGTACACAAGTTTGCTCACTAACAATGAATTAGAGCGGATAGGTTGACATACTGAATGACAATACTACTATACGGTCGCATTACCTAAGAACCAATAACCGCCATACGTTATAACGTTTTCTTGATGTAGATCGCATCTTGGCTACCGCAAGGCACACGTGGTCAACTAAAAACTACTTATTTCGGCTAATGACATCGTGTCGCAGCATTGCGTCACCAACGACAATAATTAAAAATGGGACGCGCTGTCAATGGGCCAAGTACCGTGGGCCAGCCTATCAACATCCCACTCTTAGCATTATTGAAAAACCTTGATTGTCCGTCTACACGGCAAAGAAAGGTCTTCCTTTCCCTCCTTCTGTTCCTTGCGATTTAATGCCCCTACTTCAGTGGGATCAACTCTGTTGTGGTGTTTGCCCACAAGTCGCTTGCCATGCGGCAGACATATTCAGCCCAGTTCCATTTCAGGCCGGCGGCTTTATGAACATCGTCAGCGTTATAGTTTTGGAGCGCAGTTTGCGGTTCCGAACGCGGTCTGACAGTTTAACTCTAATACTGCGCTCCATAGCTCGCTGACTACAACATGACCATGCATGAATCAAACATGAGATAATTACCTAAAAATTTTTTTTAAGAAACTTTTATTTTCTCCAGCCTCTCAAAGCGGAGCAATGCGTGCAACATACTGCGTGGTGGCAGTAGGCACGGCTTAGTATTTCCCGGACGAACTCTTCACAAAGAGCTCTACTTGCTAATGCTCATTGTAACGATGAGTTGCAGTTACTTTAATGTGGTTATTTTTTCATACTAACCAAAAGCAAAAATAACATCGAAAAGACTTGTATGGAATAAAATATCGATGTTATTTTCGCTTTTAATCCACTGTTTTCATCAACTAAATACGATTTGCCGCAAATAATAACCAATATAAACGCCAAAAACAGTTATTTCAGTGTAAAATTATACTTGTTAAAATACGTTAGTATGAAAAAGCAACCACCTTAAACGTTGAACTTATGTATCAGCAAAGCTCTCTTATCCTTTTCAATTTCACAAAGAAAGAACCAAGTGAATTATTCTCCCTTTCTGCAACTTCACAAAGAATTTCAATGCGTCTAAAAAGCGTAAAAATATCTTCCAGCCACGTCCCTACCGCTTCCTCGCTTAGCCCTTGGCTGGTGTATTTCAAATGAGCTATTTCCTGTGGCCTTTCTAGCCTGTCTTGAGGTATATGCTGCATCAAATCAGGTGACAGTGTAAAATGAGCTTTATCACGCTAAACTAAGATTGCAAGCAGTTGAAATATTTAAATCATCACACAGGGTGGGATTCTGTAATGACAATGGAATTGAGCTGTCATGCGCTTACTTTAAGTTTCAATATTGATTGTGAAGTGCCATTCATTCCATAGATAGTTTCAGTACAATACCTATTTGTATCGTCATTGGATTTTTTGTATCTACTAGATACCTACCAATTAAACGTCACGAGACCATTTGCCAATGAATCTTCAGGAAATTTTATGAGGAAAACTTTATAAATGCGCGGTTCTCTGAGTGCATTCATTTTCATATTTCCTTAAACGTATAGTATTCTTTTATCTGTGCTTAAACTAAGCTATTCGGTTCGTGGTATGATAATTTCACGGACAGTGCATAAAACTTGTATGAGTTTTACTAACAACACTGCCCATAGAAGTGAATGGTCAACCAAGTAATTTGGTAATCGTGGATTTGAATCCCGGTAACGGGCTCGCATTTATCCGAGCGCTTTGTACAGGTTTGTAATTTGGAACCACGAACCAACGAACACCGAATTGTCGAAATGTCGTTTTTGTATGCAGAAAATGATAAGCTCTCATTTCGATAGTCGGAATTCCGAATGCTTGACTTAAGAGGAAACACCAAGGGCTAGAGAATTAACAAATAGGGATTTATAAAATCTATTGCTATCGCGCAGACCTCAAACCTCCCCCCGCAGAGCGTGATAGAGACAACTGCAGCTTGGATCGATAATACCTAATAAAAGTACATAAAATCATCGATTCGTAGTCCTCTGATTCCTTCTCCAAAACTTAACCAATTTAACTTCTTTTTTTTTGTATTAAAATAAAATAAAGTTTTAGTCGTGTGCCTATGATTTTTTTTTAATATATAATCTAGCCAAATTTGTTTTCAGGATGTTTGAACACACCGGAAAATCTGACCATTTTTTTAGGTTAGGTTCCTCTTAACAAACCTGTACTAGGCCCTCTAATCATTACGTAGGTACTCAAAACTGTGAAGACAAACACCAATATACTTTAATAAGCTGCAGAGATTTGTCAGAAAGGTACAATTCTCTGCAGCACATTAATTCTACAAGCACTGCAAGGTAAACTTTCAGATTGCTCCCCGATCGACCGAATCACAGACATGGTATGATTAATGGGTGTTTCTGTTGTAGGTAAAGTCTGAAGACAAGGTTATCCTAGTAGCCTAGTATCCTCTCAGGTTTTTTTATAGGTTTTGGTCTAAGTCCGAATATATTTTGTGTTTTTACCTTTGACTAGACTATTGCGAATCAGAAGGCAAATTATCTTAATTACTTTAAACCACACTGAAAGTTGACCGAATCGAGATTGTATTGTGAATTGACTGAAAATGGTTATTCTGCTCCCTCATAATAATTTTAAATTAATGGCGACGATAGATAGAGTAGGATAGTGCTATGATAGGTATATGTATAGCTAAACTTCTCAGAAGAACTTTGAAACGTTCAACTTCGAGATAAATTTCGTTAACGTCTCAGCCCTATCAGTTTCGTGTTGTATTGTCAGTTGAGTAGAATAGCATTTGTGACATTTATGACATCGACACTAGATCGGAGCATGATCCAAACTATATTTTAACTAATTTGGGTTTTTTGTGTTCTATCTTGTTTATTAAGATACATTAATTATTATTTTAGTTACTGAAGTGGCAAATAAGTCAGGGGCCAATAATTCGCCATAACTTGCCTTCCCTACAAGTTCGTTATTTAATTAATCTATTAGATAAATATAACACTTCTTGCAAGTAGACCTGGCTAGTCAAAGGCCAAAATAGATTATGAGATTCGGAATTTATTTACACCTAAAAAAACATTTATTGTGGCTTTGAATTAGAACACTGATCAAAACTGAGGGCTTTCTAGGCTTACCTAGGACTGCCTTTCTTCGGGGTTTGCCTGCAACATATCAATAGAGATCTAGTGGACCGCTCTGCGTCTCCCATGATGTATTGCTTACATCCGGGGAACTTAAAGCCCTATTTCTTAAGTTGTGGGAGGAGTAAGACAGTTTGTTACCATAATATTTTTCTTCGATGTTTTTTTATGTTGGTAAGTATATAAACAATAATACCCTGTTATTTATGGGGCTTGCCCCATAAATAACAGGGTATTTGCCTTAAGTATATCTGCCTAAATGTTAAGTAGTTTAACTATTTTTGGTCAGTCTATGACTTTATGTAATTTTCTTTCACAATTTTTACGACTTTAATTTCTTAAAGTATGTCAAAAGTTTGCGTAAGATTTTTAATTTGGAGGAAATAATGCAAGCACTCTGTGGCACACATAATGGAAAGAACAACACTATAATAAAAACTAAATACGCACTAATACCACACAAAACGCAGGCCTGATGTGATCCGGCTGCGGCGCCGGCGCAGCTGTCCAAAACGCAATAGCCGGACCCCGTTTTCAATAGATGTAAATCTTTTGAACATTTCCGTGTCTGCCTAGACATAATATTATGATAGGTAGGAATGGACATCAGCCGGCCTAGCCAAATGGCATTCGCTTCGAAGCAATTCCATTTCTACAGTCGTAATACAATACAATTGACCACGTGACAAACGTGACCACGTTTCGAAAGCTTACGTCAATCTCATACATTGGCTTTTGCATGCTTTTCGACTAACGTAATCGCCAATAGAATGTTACTTTGTCTGAGAAAAAAATCACGAAAAAAGTGTCCTGAGCTTATTACCTACGTACGTTCCTTGTACGTGGACAAACTAACACACAAATAAAACCAATTTAGGTATATCATACTACTCGTATGACGTCACTACTACACAACTTAATTTTGTTTGCAACACACAACAAAATAATGTATGGTCTGTGTTGCAACAATTTATCAGCTTCGTGAGTCAGGCGGCCAACCGGAGAGACAGACGGGCGATTGTTTTTTGATGTCTAACATCTTTCCTCTCGCTTTCCTGCAATCTGTAGGAGTGATTTCGTGAAAAGGGACGGCAGTGTGCAACAGGAAGCGTGCATTTCCGACAGGTTGGTAGCGCACACTTTTCCGAGAGGTTGGTACTATCAGCCATGTTGCTTATTACCAAGGAGGTCAGATGTCAGTTGTTACACATCATAATGCGGCCACAGACCGTTCACCGTAAGATGGCACCTGTAAATACTCCATGGAAGGTGCCATCTTACGGTGAACGGTATGTACTGTACGGCTCGCCCTTTTTTTTGTAGTTTTGTTTCATGGACACTTATCTTACAATGCTTTTGTATGACATAGGTGCGCCGCAGCAGCCGCAGCCAAGCCGGGTTTGTTGTGGCGAGGCTTTCAATAACATAATTAGAAAATGTGTTTTAGTACCCAATAAAGTTCATTATGAACGAACAACACCACGCAGTTCTAAAATAATTTGTTAGAGCAATGTGTAGTCGACTAATTAATAAGCAAATTTAGTAAGGGCTCTGCCATACAGGTATTATCACAATGCATTTAGTGTATCCGACCTAAGAATAGACCCCTCCGTCTCCTCGCGGGGATGTCGTAAAGCCAACTAAAGTAGCATCCAACTCAACACGAATTCTACGATCACCAATTTACATGCCACCCCCCATCGCATTATATGGGGCAGGGCCAACAAATGTTATTGCGAAATCTTTCTTAGCAAACCTGCGTTATGTTTTTTATGATCTACTTGATAGAATACAAAATGAGGAAATCCGTAGAAGAACCAAGACATAGATGTCAGAATTAGCAAGTTGAAATGGCAAAGGGCTGGCCATATCGTTCGCAGAACTGACAACCGTTTGACAATAAAGGTACTCGAGTGGCAAGTATAGACCGGATGACGCAGTAGAGGAAGGCCCCCTCTGACATTCGTCGTTGCATTCTATGGGGGAGGTCAGTAGTGGACCACGGAAGGCTGATGATAACAAAGAAAATAAAAATAAAATGCTGGACAGTTCACACAAGATTATCTAGCCCCAAGCTAAGCAGAGCTTGTGTTATGGGTACTAGATAACTGATTTACTTAATACAATATATTACATAGATAGATATTTTTTTATTATACATACCCAGAACACCCTGAACAAATATCTGCTATCGCACAAATATTTGTTCCGAGGCGGGAATCGAACCCGCAACCTACTGCGACGCAGGCCAAGCTTCGCCCGCCGCGCCACAAAGGTCGTCAATGATGGTAATGATGATGATGATGTTTTGTATGATACTGCATGGATATTATAAAAATCTGCAGAATCATAATTAATATTTGAGAAATACTAATCAGTACTTAGTAGCAACCAGAATTTCATAGTTTAGTGTGAGAGCCAAGACGAAAAATCCTTGATATCCTAAAAATACAGCCTCAGGTATGAACATTTATAATGATGATAAAACACATTCAATAGATGTGTAAATCAATATTGTGGAACCGGTTGTATTCCTGTTAATTGACAAATTGAATGATGACTGTAAATATTCCCTCAGGGTAACCAACGCAATGACAATGCCCTCCACATGTTTTTAAGCGACGGAGTCCACTTTACATGGTGGGCCGTATGCTAGCTTGTTACAAAAATTTCATTAAAAATAACAGCTTCACATTTACACCGTACTCTAATTTATTGTAAACTGTACCATATTTTGTAAAATAATGATAATTTTTAGTCAAGTAATCAAAACAGAATTAATTTAACAAACACGTGTAAAAATCCATATCACTCTTCGACAGGAAGCTTAAAATCACAGCGTTGAGAAGATACTCAGGCTGATCCTATGCACTTTACCCCAATTTGTTCCCTAACTCACCGGTTTAAAGCCGAATTTTGAACTCGCAATCCGTAAAGTAATATCGCGCTAAGCCTACCACTTATCGATGACGTAGACTAGTAGGGTAAAGTGCTTACGATCACATAGGTACCTACCATAACATAGGCTTGTGTTCTGAGGCATATATGGTACGCTGTAGGGTTGAGTGCTGCTGAACTATTGATGGCTTTGGCTGTGTTTATACTACTCGGTTTGGTCTCAAAGACTGTATCAAGAAGAAAAAAAAACGAGATATCGTGAGGCGAGCAACATCACCTAACAACTGTACATCCTGATAACCACGACCGCTCGTTTTATCCGTCCATTGCTGCTTCATTATTGAACACATAGAAAAAAAGTGAATAGGTGCCTTCTAGATCTTTGTGCTCCATTTTCGGCCACATCGTCACTTACCAACAGGTGAGATCGTGGCCAAACAAAGGTCTATCAATTTAAAAAAAAAAAAAAAAAACACATCTGAAGGACTAGAGACTGAACCGGTAGTGTATCGAACTCATTCATCGGCGTTCGGATTTTCAAAGATGCCATATTTTGGCGTTCATTGTGTATGGAATGCTTACTTATTAGAAAATAGAAAATCTTATTGGTTTTTGTTTTTACAAATGGAGGAGTTTATGAATTCGTTACTTTGTTTGTATTCGTTTAAAATATATTTTTCGAATCAGGGTTCCGTTTGCGAAATTTTAAGTTTTATAGCACTTATTTTAATTAGAGTTATGTTTCAAACCCCCCCCCCCCCCCCCTCCCCCCATGTTTTTTGTGTGTTTTGTGTCGTGGGGAAAAAATAATTAATTTTCTTTCTTTCTTTGTAGTTGATTTTGGATATGTGAAAAAATTCACCACAGTAGTACATAACGAAGTTTTGTGGAAAACTATCTCCGCTAAGTAGGCTGCACCAAGCAATGGATGTATGTAAATCATACTATATATTATAAAAGAAGTATGTGATTGTACACTCTCGTTTCGTAAAAAATATCCCTTTTGAACAAAAATAATCATCTGGTATTGGTTTTGCCAACTTAGTCGTAGTTTCTTAGCATATAGATATGCATATTGTGTCTTGGAATCAAATTGGAGAATAATATGAGGAAACCAGCACTTCGATCTCAAAAAAATCCAAGAAAACATAATCTAAAGTTGAGAAGGTTTTTTAGTCAGTCGAGTCGTATAGTATAAATTCAGTTAAAAGTCAAATAGAAATCCCTAGCAAGATTGCACTCGTTATTGTTTCAGGACCGAGAATTTACGAACCGACTTTTAAGCTCTTTGTCTCCAATCGGCCGTGCACTCAAAATAGCGACTAATGTAAGTGATATTTTATAGGCATACTGGAGTGAAAAACCGACTAAGTGCGAGTCAAACTTGCACACGAAGGAAAAGCATTGTAAAAGATTTAACAGAATGTACTTTTTGATTTATAGTATCTACATAATATTAAGGCTCTGCCCGACTGGTGGCCGAGAGGGAGCACTAGAGGCCGTGGTAGACCATAAGCCAGGTGGGCGGATGATAAAGAGGCCGTAGACGGAAAGACCTGGATGCGAATCGCACAGAACCGTTTGGAGTGGCGTTTGAGGGAGGAGGCTTATTCCCAGCAGTGGGCTATTATTTGAGCTGCCAATGATGATGATGATGACATAATATTAAGGTTCAAAAGGTAAGTAAGTACCTTAATTTACAAAGATCAAGCATTACCAAAACTTTCATAGATGCCTTTTAACTTTTTTTTTCATTATTTTTTGTGTAGGTGTAATAAGTATAAGTCACTTTTTTAAAATGCAAAAAAGCTGACTTTGACGGCCTCTCAAGACTTTTATTTTTGACTTCAGAACCCTACACTATGCGTGGCCCGACACGCACTTGAGCAGTTTTATTTAAGTTAACGCACCTTTTAGTAATTTTTCTTCTCAACTTTGAAGTTCAACAAAAGCTGAAACCCTGAACTTCATAATTGAAAGGTTGCTTATCCGAACAAAGAGAATATCGGCAAAAATGAAACGAGATGAATTTTCAACGCCTCAAAGAGGAGCTAATCTTATAAGATACGAAGATCTTTGTTCTTTGCATAAGTAATTCTTCTGTAATGGATACGTAATCCTGTGATCTTGATATGAGACTTAATGAAACACGGATTTAATTAACGGAATAATGCCTTGTGTTTTATTTATATGTTGTAACTAGTGTACGCTCGCGACTTCGCTCGCTTTTTACTGGAATTAAAAGTACCGTAAAGTACTTTAGTAAACTTTTAAATTCAAACCGCTGTAACGTTTTAAATAATGCCGTAAAAAATTAATAAAAATCTGAAAAAACAACTTTTTAACTTCTTTTGATTTTCTTATTTGGAAACAAAAAATCTGTAATAATAAATGAGAAAAAAAATATAAAACAGAAATATATGTAATCAAAGTTGAACGGAGAGTGGGGTTTGATACCCCTATTTTTTTTTAACGGAAATCAAAATTACCTTTTAATACAAGCATATTTCCTCAAGAAGAAAAAAATTCTGTGAACAGAATCAAAAGATACAAGGATTTTTATGTTTTAGGGGTAACTTTGATCAAACAAAATTAACACGTTTACTTCGGATCAACTTTTTTAACTAAATAACTTGACGTTTTATGTATTATTTATCACCATAATCATAATTCACTTTAAAATAACAAAAAGAGATAAAAAATTCACTATTCACTATATACTACATATATGGTGCATGTTATAGCAATGCAGGTCCGAATCCATCTGTATACCTCACCGAAATCGATTTGGCGTGAAGAGTATCGTACAATTTTTTACATAAGTGATACTACTGCCACTCGCGGCTTCGCTTGCGTTTTACCGGGATCAAAATATTGCTTGATCATAATTTTTATGTATACAAAATTTCACTGAAAACGGTTCAGACGTTTCAGCGTGATTGAGTAACAAACATGCAAACATCCAAATTTTGACTTTTATGGTAGGTAATGGAGGGCCTCCGAGATTACTTTTGCTAAAAAAAAATGTGGAAGGATTCTGGTTGTAAATTAGGCACAGTAAGTTGCATCGTATTTTTGGTTTCATCATCATCATCATCAACCTTTAGACGTCAACTGATGGACGAGGCCATCAGTGGATTATGGCAAATGGGAGGCGGATTGATGAAGTTGGTGGATAACAAGGACAAACCGTAGGCACTACAAATAGATAAAATTCAACGTACATGCAGCCAATCATCTAGAAAAATGCAATTTGGCTAGCCTGAGGGCACTAAATCAAGGGACAGAGACGAAATTCACAAAGTAAGTCTAGCTTTGGGCTCTGAAACGACGATACAGTCAACAACATACGAACTTGAACATCCTTGTTGCTATGACAATAGAAGTGGTTATTGATTCCTTTGGAATGGGGAGGGTTGTACCATGACACTGCAATTTATCATCCGACTTAACGACAGATGTTGTCCTTTTGTCTGCCTGTCGTGCGCTCGGAATGGCAGCCATTACGAGCCAGACCTTACGTTAACAAATTTTGAAAACAAATGGAGGAAACACCTGGTGCTTAGCTGATTTTGAAAAGGGTTGAGGACTGATGGAAAACTTATGAACAAGACAGTGTTTAATGTGCGTAGGAAGTTCTATAGATGACTTTAAAAAATAATCATCTGAATAAACTTTTTTGGTAATCCAACTTTTACCTGGTTATTAACAAATTATTAGTAACAAGCAGGTCAAAAAATAGCTCTTTATCTTTATTATGGTAGGTACTTAGGTCTCTTAAAAACGTTACTTTACTTACTCAAAAGTTTTACTTTAAAGTTAAGCTCGTTGTCACCATTATATTGTATTACTAAATGAACTTGATAGGTATGCTAATTTTCAGCTCAATAAGATATCGTGAAGTCATCGAAAAAACGATCGCCAGATTTGTTCCACACATACTAACAAACTAACACGTGAAGTTAAATAAAAGCTTGTAAAAACTACTTGTGGTAAATGATCTTGTCACCAATTGTTATAGAATCGGTGTGGCGAAAGGGCCTTACATCTAACTGCTTTTTGACCTAAAGGAAGATGACAAACAAACTAAACGCAATAATAACAATGAAGCACATCTTGTATAACAAAGTGATATTGTACAAATATTTGCAAGCTGGCCGCGGCTGTCATTATCAAGCGCTAGATGTTCACAGCAGGATGAGGCCTCCAAAGTCAAAAGTTCATTGAAATCAAAAGGATAATTTTGAATCATCATTTTCTCCCCCTTACAATGCAAAAGCCAAAGTAACTACGCTCGGATTGAGTATTGGCGTTGATTTCTCAGGTGGATGCTGCTGTCCATCTCCTCAAATTGATGTGATATAGGTAATTAAAAAAAATTACCTCAGTTTTTTCCCTGAGCCAATAGGAGCAGATTCACAAAACCACCAACACGGGCTATAATTTATCAAATCCTATTTCCTACTAGAAAGCAAACCGAATGTTTTCAATTTTTAATTTCCTGGCAAACGAATTCGCTCAAATTGCGTTTGAATGTACTCAAACTCTTTTTTACTATTCGGAGAGCAATTCAAAAATCTATTTCTCTTCGAAGAACATTTTTTATTCATACAATGATCTAACGCATTCTCCGAATGGATAAATAAAATATCAACAGCATTTCAAAGCAAAGCAGGGATGTAACCTTGTTGTAACAATGCAATTTCTATTACGGGTATTTAAAAAATAAGACTGTTTAGAAAAAATACTTACATACATGTTTTGTCTCACTTCATCTGCTGTTTAAGAAGCTTAAATATTATCCAAAAACAATTTTTCTCTATTCTATCCAGCTTTGTGGATATTTGTATGTGTCTACTCACGATGTCTAGTCTCCTACGCTGTAGTGGAAGAACTTTTATCTGTTGCGCTTATTAACTCTACGATCAGTCAATTAATCTGACTTTTCAGATTCAGTTTCTGTTCAACCAACAACATCTTTTTCTTCTTTGTTGTCACTGGTGCTCATTTTTGGTCACCTGAGGAATGACTTTTACTTTGCCACAGGCGAAGTTATTAATTGTACTGATGGTGTTCTAAAATTAGCCCTACATAAAATCCTAGATCCGCCCACAATCTGAAGCATCTCTTTGTCATTGCTGAAGCTCGTGTTTTTTCTTTGCGTTGTATTCATGGGCTGATTGGTTTGAACCGTGTCGATAGTTTTATTGTTACAACTTGTTTCATTGTTTGCTTGGTTGCATTTCATGTGAGGATACCAATCTGGATTGTACTTGTCTTTTGTTATTTCCACTTTTTTTTTCAGATATGATTTTCTTTTATGATCCATGGTACGCAACATATTAATATTCCTCTCTGCATTCTTATACCTAACTGAACTGGACGAGTAAACTCAAGTCGCGCGCATTGGCTGACACAAAACATTTTGAACCCCCGACTCAAAAAGAGGGGTGTTCTAAGTTTGACCTCTATGTGTGGGGTATCTGGTAAACCGATTTGAATGCAGTTATTTTTATTTAAAAGCAGGTTTTCTAGCGTTGGTTCTTAAATATGATTTATCAAAATCAGTTCAGCCGTTTCATTGCATAAAATATTTTTTTTAAATTATATTTTTATTATAGTGGCTCTTTTGTCGTGTCTTTCTGGGGAAGCCTATATCAAGCTGTTAACGTCTACTGACCGATAAAGATGATGATGATGAATAAATTAGATCATTATTATTAAGAGCCTGTGGCGTCCCACTGCAGGGCTAAGGCCTCCCTTCCTTCTCTCCAGTCCTCTCAATTTTGGGCCACTGTAGACCAATCCTTTAAACAGGTATCTATTTCGTCTCTCCATCTTCGCCGCGGTCTGCTACGAGATCGTTTTCCGTTCAGAGGCGTCCACTCTGTTATAGCTTTAGCCCAAGATTAATTAGATCAAGATTATTTTATTGTCTGATCTGAAGAGTCATCATTTTAGATACTTAGATATATGATAGACCGTAAAGATCAGATGTCAAAACAATTTAAAGGTAAAAGCGAACGGATCTGATGATGAAGGTGGAATATGCACAACCATCGAGCAACGCAGGCCTCCGTACCGGAGGGGAGGCGCCATAGAGCTGTCAACCGATACATATTTATTCAGAAATATTTGGGGGGGGGCTTCACGCACTCACTTAAACTTTAATGCACACTTTTGTAACCAGTCGTTCTATCGCTATAAACGCACACATCTATAAACAGCAACACATCAAAAATCTTCATACACACATAGATGCTTTCTGTGTACAAACATCATGTTATGTCACAAAATTGACAGTAACATCCGTTCTAGGGACTTCCAGCACTCAAGTCGATAAATGAATAGTATCGATAACTTTTTGGTAAGAACTTACTTTGCCTACCACCAAGGGTCATTTAAAGGATTTAAGGGCGGCTAGGGATGAGGGGAGGGGTTGAACGCTCTCTGTGAAGGGGGAGTTGCGGAACCGCCCCACTTTTCGAGGATAGCATAGAGATCATTTTGTGGATAACTATGATATTTTAGATTAGTAAAAGGTAGTAGTAGGCTGGAGAGAGAGGGGGTAAACGCGGAAACTTAGAGTATAGAGAAAAATCAAGAAAATTTTGAGTACCCCAGGTACAACCTTACTTTACAACAACTCATGAGATGATTAGTTCTTGGGAAAATTGAATTAGAATTTTGTTCAAAGCTTACAATAATTTCATAAAACTATGGGCAAGTCAAAAGAGACGAAAGGAAAGAAAAGGAAAAAACGCTTTACTTAGCTCCCGTCTTCCTACTAACCTACATAATCCATGACGGTTCTGGCCTCGAAATATACAATGTATTATATATATCTGTCATTCACTGTTATTGTCAAAAACCAAAAATCATGATCCTAAGTGCCAAAAAACTAGATTAGTCATTAAAATGTATAAATAGTTTTTTTTTTATTTCAGGCATGATTATCCCACGACACAGGGGATCCTAGTTTGGGATCAGAACTATGTAGGTATGTGTTGGGTGTATTAAGTTATGTTGATGCTAAACGATGGTAGGTAAAGTAATACTTAGCGCTATATATAGTGAACAGAATATCGCGTTGAAAAAATTATTCCTAGCTATATTTTTTTTTAATTCTTTTGTCAATCAGATAGGATTTGAATAGGAAAATCCCACGACACAGGACGGACACTCATGACACGACTTTTCTTGAAAAGGAGTAAACGAGTTCAAACTGGGAAATGCTTTTGTTAATTTATCGTGATCACGTATCCCACAACCTAGGTAGGCATGCAACTTTTTACGAAAAACTATCACACCTCTAGATTTGTAATATCACATAGTAATTTAAATTCATGTCTATGTAAGTTCACACATGAAAAAACTAGTAAAAATAACTTGGAAGCCCTTGCAAGCCTAGCTAGTAATATCTTGGAGCAACACGGCTGCCGCTGGAGGTCACACGAGAGAGACACGAGGAGGTCGCGGCGGGGGGCGACATCAAGTGAAGGCGTTCCCCTCTGGCTATGCACAATTTCATTTGGGCATACGCGTTAGTAAAACTGTTTTACTAACTGTTTTAAAAACTATCCGTTGTAATTTAACATAGTAATTTAAATTCATGTCTGTGTTTAAATATAAAAAATCAAGGAAAAGAAGCTTGCATGTTTTGCTTTTGCTAGTAATAAAATTGTATCATGATGGGCCGATTGCTCTGTCAGACTAAATCGATCGTGTGACGCATAGAGTAAAAAGTGTGACAGTGCTACAAATACTAAAATGCCGAATCGTTACATTTTCTGCTGTAAATCAAGGTCTGGAATATCGAATTTTCGAAAAGATGGTGCTTTCTTTCACATTGTACCATTCAACATTCACCATTCACATTGTTGTGAATTTCATTATATATAAATATATATATATATATATATATATTTACATACATACATACATAGACACACACCTTTCTCCCCGAAAGGGTAGACAGAGCCTTAAATGGGCTTCTTTTCACCTTGGTTTTCACCAGTTCTCAATAATATATATTTATTTTTATTTTATTTTTTGATGTTGGACACAGTTTACACATTATTATCTAGCCCCAAGCCAAGCAGAGCTTGTGTTATGGACCAGATAACTGATATCCCTAATACAGTACATTACATAGATATTTATTTTGTATTAACATAGAAAATATCCAGAACACCCTGAACAAATATCTGCAGATCGTACAAATATTTGTGCTGAGGCGGGAATCAAACCCGCAACCTCCTGCGTTACAGGCGAACCTTCGTCCACCGCGCCACAGACGGCGTCAAATTATGGCATAAAATGAATAATATCAAATTAAAATCATAACAGTTACCTACCTTGTTACATACCAATACCTTCATGGTGATTGGATTAACGGTTAGAAAGTTAGGTTAGGTTAGGCTATGGCGTCTCCCGAATAATATAAATCAAATTTCAATAGTTTGTAAAACATAATAAACGAACATTTATTTTATCGATAAAAATCTACTTTATTATTGTAGCACATCACTAATTTAGTAGTATATAAGAAAACACGGGCAACTTACTTTCAGGAATTTTTGAGAAATAAAAAAAAACTGTTAAATGAGCACAAAGCTATTTCAGTGTGCATTGAGGCTGTTATTGTTACATACAAACATACATAGACACACGCCTCTTTCCCCGAATGGGTAGGCAGAGCCTTAATGGGCCTCTTTTCACAGTGGGTTGCACCATCGTGGGAGATAGACGTGACAAATAGTGAGCTCATCCCTGCCATTGCTTCCCACGACTGACTCAGCTAACGTTATTGTTATTGTTAGCAGTTGCTTATTTAATTATTTTTTATTATGGTTACCAACAGTCTACACACATGTATATATGAGGTACAAACTATATACCTATGTTTAGCTACAGGAGAAACCAATAAGGGCCTTTCATTTTCAAATAAAAAAAAAATCGTTTGATTTGGGTCAATTGATGGCCCTGACTCAACTGTGGTTGTCAAAATTAACAAATGCATCGTCTGTTATTTTGTGTGATAGTAACAAAATACCACAAAAATATATCACTACGTTGTTGACTTTTACATGTCACTTTATTTATACAGTTAAGTACACAGCAGCGACATCTATTTTCAAGGGTTTATAGATGATTTGATATGGTCGTGAAAACCCCTCATTATAGGCAAACACAACGTGCGAAGATTGTACAGTAACCTAACAATTGGCGATCAACGATTTTTTTAAAGCATCTTTATTTACTTTTAACTGAAAAGAGTAAAGTTATTTAAGTATGATCAATATAACCGATTTTGATCAAATTAACCACGCAGTTTTATTCTTATTATAAACTAGAAGCAACCCACGGTTTCACTCGCATAAGTCTTGATCCTGTGGGAACATCTAAATAAAATTTAAAACTATTCCAGTGGTCCAGCTATCGCCGTTCTTAAATTTCATCCAACCCTTAGAAAATTTTGCATTTATAATGTTACATACATACACACATACGTAAACTCACGCCTGTTTCCCAGAGAAGTAGGCAGAGACCATGTATTTCCACTTGCTACGATCCTGGCATACCTGTTTTGCTTGATTCACTCGCATCACATTCTTCATATATGCTCATTGGTTAAGGGCGCTCTTGGCCTGGCCATGCTCCAGATCGACCCTGATCTAGTCTGAATACCTTCACCGAGGTCTCCCCCTTCCAACTGTCCCATTCATGCTCATCTTATGAACTAGTTTCGTCAATCTACTATCATTCATCCTTTAACCAATAACCCAAACCATCCAAGCATATCTTTCTCAATCCTTGTCACTATACACGTGCTCTTTCATTTTACAATGCTTTCTTAACACACAGTTTCTTATTCTATCTCTCAAAGTCCACCATACATACTTCTCAAACCTCTCATCTTCAGTGCATTTATTTTACTTTCATGTTTATTCTGCCTTAGCAACTTTCGCTACCACCATACATTAGTTTTGGCACTAACACTCCTCTATGCACATCCAGTCGTGCCTTTTTGGATACGTTCCGGCTGATAATAAGGCGTTAAGTTCACCTGGTTTCCAGAATTTACTCTCATTTAAATATCATCTTCATGCTTGCCATCTCTTGTAATCAAAGTTCCCAAATGTACAAACTTTTTCATGTTGCACTTGTTGTTAATAGTAGTCTAATTTAATTCTATTTCTTTAAATATAACACATGACATTTACGTTGACATATCATCATACACCTCTGCGAGGCACAATTAATCCTTTTACCATACTGGTTCTTTCACCATTGGTCACTAGGCCCCTTTCAGGGACACTATATCTCAAGCTGGTCAGTGAACCAAGAAAGAGCCCGTGACACGAAGTAGTAGTAGTTAGTAGTTACCGGTTAGTTAGTGGTTACATAGCCATCAAACACAAATACACGTTATTCCACATGTCACATGATGTCGAACGTGTTTAATGAATAGTATTTAGTAATTAAGGATATTAAGTAATCATCCACATCTTGGCTTACTGACATTACACGTTATATACATGTTTACGTCAGCAGAATAAATCCTGAAATGCACATTGATGTATTATACACATTTATATCTACGCTTTTGGTCACTTTTATGTCGCCCCTGTGTCACACGATTAAGCTCGATTGAAGAGCGAGCATTCGTAAGGGAATTGGCTTTCATTGCGAATAAATCACGTAACTTGGCAGTGATTTTAGAGTAATGAACGACCAGTGTACTGAAGTGCAGTCGCAGTGAAGAGTGAACCAGTGTTATTGAATAAAATATTCACGGTTTGTTTTGTTAAACCGTTCAGTTTTATTATTTTACCCCGAACACGAACTCAAAAATTACAAAATCTGAGATGGCCACTTTTGTTTTTATACGGCTTAATGCTACTTGGTCAATTTTCATGCAATAAGTTATAATAATTTAATTGAAATTCAGGTACATGTGAAAGGAAACACTATCTTTTTGTAAATTTGATGATCCAATAATTTTTTTACAGCATAAAACTGAATAATTCGGCATTTTTCTTAGAGCACTATCTCCCACGCGAGTCGATTCATTCTGACAGAGCGATCGGCGACAGCTAGTTTTTTATAAGCTGTATGCCCTCGAGGGCATTCAATTTAGAGGGGAACTACAGCGGGGAATGCCTTTGATGGCGTCTCCATTCCGTGTTGCTCGATGTGCACAACACGTTGATAAATAAAAAGTAGCCTCCGCAGTGTTGTGGCTCATTTTCATGAGTTTACGGTTCCGATCACTGATAAATATGTATAAAAAAAGCTTGCTTTATAAGAGATAATTTAAATAAAAAACTTATTACTCTCTGAAATGGATACCTCAAATTCAAACACGATTAATATTTTGGTACAATTCTATTCGGAAACGCTCACAAAGTTTGCGGGGAAACCGTCTGCAGCCGACTTTCTAAAAGTTGTTCAGCTCTCGAACTACAGAGCTAGGCTTCAAAGTTACTGTCTAACGCCACAAAGAATAGGTGAAAAACCAGTATCAGAAACAGCACATTGAAAGCCGATCCTTGTTTGCGAAAAACGTTCAAAACACTTTCTACTCCATCGGAAACCAACATTCCCCAAAAATACATACATACATAGACACACGCCTTTTTCCCCGAATGGGTAGGCCCCTCTTCACAGTGGGTTGCACCATCGTGGATTACGCTCATAAATAACAAAGTTTTCTACATTCATAGAATTTAAAATACCGTGGCTTGGTATCATTTTAGAAAAAATACAAATACACCACGTACTTTACTACTCTCCTGCTGACGTTTCATTGACCATTTAGAGGTCCTTCTTCGTGAGCACAGATCGCGACCACGCTCGAAGGCCGTGAGACGGCAACTACATTCATTATCTGCATTCGTTAGCAAACTAACATTGTAACAAGTTCAAATAATAAGTAATAAGTAGCAACATTTATAATAATGGTTACTATCTAATTTTGAAAGCAAAATAAGAACAATTAACTGAAGGAGGGGGGCAACCGCTGACCCAGGTCATAATTAAATGAACCAGGGCTCCTTCATGTACGTAATTAGTACGGTTCTAAATGTTGTTTTTTGACAAAAAATTCTAAAGAACTTTTATATTTTTAGAAGATGGGAAGCAAAAGTTGTATTTCTAAATAACTAGATCTATCAACTCATTGCAATTGCGTAAAACAAAACGCAACAAGCTTCATTACTTTCCCACAACTACGCAAGAAATTAAATTAGCTTTTTCATTATCTAACCTATATTATCAATAAGTCAAAGTCAAAGTCAAAAGTATTTTATTCATTGAAATCACAAGGATCATTTTGAATCGTCTTAAAAAATAAATTTACATTTACTCCTGTTCCAACGCAACCAGACCTAGAAGAATCAGGCAACAAACACGGTCTGTTTTTCTTTTGATGATCCTTCTTACAACTAGGTGGGGAGCGCCTGTGTGGTGCCTCGAGAACAAGTGGAAGCTGATTCAAGGAAAAAAGGAAAACCAAATTAAAAGCCTTACTTAGGTAGGCAGTCAAAAGTAAGATGATAGAGAGAATCAGCAAAAGTTCATAAGGCAGCACACACTACGCTTGATATACTCATAAATAACACATCAGTAATAAATTATATGCAGAGACATTGCAAATTGACAAATTAGGTGTCGAGGGGCAGAGCGACATCAGGCCACGCGGCTTTATCATTAACATAGTCATGTAGTGTGTAATACGCTTTCTTAATTAAATTATTCTTTATATAAGATTTAGATCTTCGAATCGAAAGTTTAGAAGCACTTTCTGGAAGTTTATTATAGAACCGAACAGAATTCCCCATAAAAGACCCACTTACTTTTTTTAATCTAAATTTGGGAATACTCAGTTTATTTTTATTTCTCGTGTTAAAACAATGCACGTCACTTTTTTTCATAAGTCTATCTAAGTGTTTATGTGTATATAATAAGGTTTCGTAGATGTATTGCGATATTACCGTGAGAATGTTAATTTCCTTAAAACGCTCCCTCAAGGAGTCACGTGGCTTCATTTTATAAATGGCACGTATTGCCCGTTTTTGTAAAACAAATATTGCTTGGATGTCTGCTGCTTTCCCCCACAGAATGATGCCATATGACATAACACTATGGAAGTAGCCAAAATAAACTAGCCTAGCTGTAGCTTCATCAGTAAGCTGCCTTATCGTACGAACTGCATATGCAGCGGAACTAAGTCTACCCGCAAGTGCCTCAATTTGTGGTCCCCACTGCAAACTTGCATCAATATTAAGTCCTAAAAAAACAGTAGAGTTTACAAGATTGAGTGTCTCGCCATTTACTTTAATATTAGTTGGGTAATGTTTTACATTTGGCAAAGTGAATTTAATGCATTTAGTTTTTTTAGCATTAAGCAACAGATTATTTACAGTGAACCAATCAAGAACTCGCGATAGTGATTTATTTACATCATCGTAATTAGCTTTTGACCTATCAACTTTGAAAATTAAAGACGTATCGTCAGCAAATAAAACTATATCACATATGTCTTTTACATAAAAAGGGAGATCGTTAATGTATACTAAAAATAGAAATGGGCCTAGTATTGAACCCTGGGGCACTCCCATAACAATAGACGATCCTGAAGACCTTTCACCACCAACGTCAACTTTTTGTACTCTATTGGATAAGTAAGAATTTACAAGGTTAATTGCCTGATTTTGGATGCCATAATGTTTTAACTTCAAAATTAGAGTAGCATGACTCACGCAGTCGAATGCTTTGGATAGGTCGCAGAATATACCGATCGCGTCTTGCGAGTTTTCCCATGCTTGAAATATGTGTTCCAAAAGCATGGTACCAGCATCAGCTGTTGATCGACCCTTGGTAAATCCAAATTGATAACTATGACGTAGTCTGTGGAAGTTAAATTGTGACAATAATTGAGTAAGAATAAGTTTTTCAAAGATTTTACTTAACGCGGGCAATATAGAAATCGGCCTATAATTAGCTGGATCTTTTGCATTTCCAGACTTGAACAAAGGAATTAATTTACTATGTTTCATAAGATCTGGAAAGATTCCGTCGTCAACACATCTATTAAAAATGTAGGCTAAGCATGGAGCAATATCAATAATTATAATACCTAACACCTTTGTGGATATTCCCCAAAGATCTTCAGTATTTTTAATATTAAGTGACTTAAATGTCTTAACAATACTATCGGCATTTACGTATCTAAAGCTAAATGCGATCTCACATTTAGCAACACTTAGTTCCAATAAAGTAGATGCTCCAGAGGCAGATGATTGTAATGACTGAGTTGCAATAACTGGTATATTAGAGAAAAAATTGTCAAAGGCATTCGCGACATCAATCTTTTTTGTCAATATTGTATTGTTTATGTTTAATTTGATCTGCTTATTGCGTGGCTTAGATTTACCTGTTTCATTATTAATTAATTTCCAAGTTGCGTTAATTTTATTCGATGATTTTTCTATTTTTTTTCTCAAATGTAATGATTTAGCTGCACGACAAACTTTTTTAAAAGTATTTGAATAGTTCTTTATATACAAAATAAACTTTGGGTCATGCAACATTGATTCCCTAGCCGCATAGAGATCATATAATTTATTCCTACTTCTATAGATACCGGGTGTCGCCCAATCAGCTAACCCGACATTAGATTTAGCTATACATGTTTTTAACTGAAATATCTCAGTATGTTGCTCATTTATCAAATTAGACAAGGAGGTAAAAAGGTCATTTGGATCATCTACGCATGCTAAAAGGGGTATTTTAAGTTCAATACTGCTCTAACCAAAAGTATCTCACTTGTACGTTACGTTAGTCAAAAAAGTTGGGTCAAACAAAGTATGGTGAGTTGCCCATGTTCTTTCATATAACCTGTCTCACCTTTCCCGCTCAAATTACAAACTAACGTCTATGTGTGACTTGAGTTGTCTTATAATAGAATCGGTTGCAGTTGAACAGTAAAAACTACGATACTGTATCTACTGATACTGTGTTACTTGTAACACTAGGCTTCCGAGTTGCTGTGTAGAACTCTACGTGGAAAAATAAATTATTATTTCAACAAGTAACTTCGTGAACTTTTATATTATGTTGTGAAACTTGAAATACTATACGGTACGATAATTTATTACTGGAAGGTAAAAGTTAAGGCGAAGGTTTGTTCTAAACATGTTTAGCTTACTTTTCGAAGTTGCAAAGATACTACATATAATCAAACTTTGCTGAACAATGATTCGATGAGTTGAACTCGTGGAAGCTATGCAGCTGAAGTTTTAGGAAGCTGATTGATGAGATATACAATAATAAATAAATAAATAAATAGTGCTAGATAGTTCACACTACGTTATTTAACCCCAAGCTAATGTTGCTGATACTAGATAACTTATAAACTTAATACAATACATGACATATGATAGATATTTTTTATTAGACATAGAAAATACCCAGAACACACTGAACAAATATCTGCGATCGCACAAAGAGGCGGGAATCGAACCCGCAACCTCCTGCGTCGAAGGCCAAGCTTCGCCCGCCGCACTACAGGGGTCGTCAAGTTATTTTGAAGGAACTCAATTCCACATAAATTCCGCGAATCAATGAAGCGACCCAACCAAGACCAACGAAAATATCACAAGGAAAATATGACTGAGCATACGTGATATGAAATACTGGGAATGAAAAATAAAAACACAGTAAAAATAAGGAATGCTAGCTTTGTTTTACTGAGAGCATTCTGAACTATTTCTGTTTATGTGGACACGATCAATAATGATAAACTATCATCAAGAAATAATGAACTTGTTAGGTAGGGGTTCAATCCTTAGAGACCAATTTTTTTATTATATTTGTATTGAGACTCAACGATAAAACAAATATAATTTATTTATATATTTTATTTTATTTTCTTAGGAAAACAAACCGTAGTTTCTAATTACTTATCTAAAAATTAAACTGTTTCCGCAATTGCGTCTAAGGATGCTCATGCTTATTGCGGAAATAAAAATAAAAACAGAAGGAAAAATAAGGTAAACTATAATCAAAAAACAAACAGCTATGAAAACGCATCGAACCAGCAGTCTGCTGTTTTTATTTTTTATTTTATGTGTCTTTTTGTTTTACTAGTCTAGTTCGGGGTTGATGTGTCTGAAGTTTCAGTAAAATCTTATCCTAACATCGAGTACGGAGGCCTGCAATGCTCCTTAGAGCATAAATATTGGACACGGATAAAGATTAGGATACTTATATCCTAATCTTTATCCGTGTCCAATATTTAACCTCTTTTCTATTATTTATTAACTATCATATTGATTACTTCTGAATTCAATAACCACGCAACCAGCAAGATGCTGTATAATAACAAAACATAGCATCACAGAAGTTGGTCATAAGTACATCGACTTATTTCCAGTAGAGGTGTTCCATTCAGTTCCAAAAACGAATGCCGCGCAGTGAGCCGTGAGCTGATACATGCGGATGAAGTCACTGGCTTGTATCTTGTCACTTCCCCTTGGGCTGTTCAGAACTGGGGCATATTTTTATGTCTGTTTTTAAAAGTATGAAAATGTAAACAGTTTGTTATTTTCAACCTATTCAGACAACTTAATATGAACCTGTGTTATTTATTTGACTTCTTGGACTTGTACCATAGGTTACATAGGTTAGGTTAGTTACCAAAGGTAGGTTACTTCATTGGTTAGGTTACCATTGGCCAGCTATATCAGGATTTGTCGTTAAAATAAATTAATATACTTATGTATAAAAATGATGTCCATATCAAAGTTGATCAAAATAAGATTTTGTGAAATTTTTTTTTTTAAATACAAGCTTTTATAAAATTAGTGATCGTAACCGTGTGCTGAAATGAGCCTAAACACGGCCAGTCTACTATTATCCATCGAGGAGTTCCGTTGTCCACTTTCCGTCTCCATCATCAGATCAGCTCGTTATCACCATCATATTGTATTGTCATTGAAACTTGACAGGTATGCCAAATTTAAGCTCAATTGGTTGAGGATAACTGCTTTAAAATTTAGTTGCAAGATTCCATTGCACCCGGACATACATTGCAAGTTAAATAAAAGCTTGTAAAACAGACACCACGCGAAACTGAAAAGCGGTTTGCATTGCAGGCTGCGTATTGTTGTTAAATTGGGTAGATTTACTAAAAAAGACAGCCAGAAATATACTTGAAATAAATTCTTCAATTCCAACAATCCAACCCTTAGGAAAACATTAACCAAATCAAACCACACGAAATCCATTTATCAGCATCCTTCACTTCCCCGTCCATCCCTGACCCTTTGATCTACCTAACTTGACAGACCAATAATAAAAAAATCCGCGAACCATGAACTGCCCTACATGGGTTCCAAGTAACACCTATTGTTGGTCCCACAATTTTCGCAACATTTTTCTAAATGTTTTTCCGTGATTTATTTTTTTGGCATGCGTTCCACGCATCGTAACTCGGGTTTAGTCGAGATTTTATTTCGCGATATTGAATGGTGTTCATTTTTGTGATGTGAATGGTTATTGAACTCATATTTTTACCGAATGATGAGTATTTTTTTTTGCATTGGGAAATAAGATGTGAGTAATTTCTTTGGAATGGTGACTAATTTGATAATCCATGAAACATCCAATGCCTAGAGTACGAGTTTACCCTACCGACTACAGCTGAAATGCTCATTTCGTTGCTCCAAAGCCGTATACAATATTTACATTACTAGCAACATACCACGGCTTCATATGGGTAGTGTCGGGATCCCCCGCCCCCTCTTACCCCTCCCACCTTTCCACTCCCCCCCCCCCCTCCCTATCTATCTGCACACCAAATTCCATCAAAATCTGCTAAAGCAGTTAACGTGAAACGGAATTTAGTAAATCCATCATCTGTCATTTTGGCTTGTCAGTTTGACACTAGTGATGTCACTCAGTCAGTCGCGGCGTTAAAATGGGGAGCCATGGGCAAAACTAATCTCAGATGGCGCCACCATCGCTGGTGCTTGTCATTTAGCGTCTTTTTCTCATCAGAAAGGAAACTGTATGTACCTTTATTTTTACACTGAAATGCACTAAACAGCGGGATGTTTTATACCAGACTATTATTTAATGTTTATTTTCTAAAATTATCCATTGATACGAGTATTTGACACTTTCGTCAGTTTTTTTTTTAACATTTATAGACATATGTTACGAAAAAACCAGCTTAATATCGGAAGTAGGTACAACGCCCTTTGCTAAAAAAGTATTACGCTACTATACGCAGTAGGTACTCAACATTAATTGAATCTGTGATATTATACAAAAATTTCCAGTCTTCAATATAGATTAAACTTGGTAGATTGTATTTCAAAACATCATCACACTTATGCCTCTGAGGCTGAGTCACGAGCTCACCTGTAAGATGCACTGACGTATTCATTTCCCGAGAGCTCTCACTAGCGCCTGTCTCTTTGAATTCTACACAATTCCTGCCTGCCTATTCCCGGAGCGTGAACTTCCGACTCAGTCTTCACTACAAGCCTTTGTGCATTTGTTTGTTGTAAACTAATTCGTTAATCTCCAAGAGCGGTAAATAAGTTTTTTGTGAAAAATATATTTTTCAATCCAATCTTTTATAAAATCAGTGATCGTAACCGTGTGCTAATGAAAATGAGCCTAAACACTGCCAGTCTACTATTAGGTATCCATCGAGGACTTCCGTTGTCCGATCAGCTCGTTGTCACCATCATATTTTATTGTCATCGGAAATTGACAGGTATGCCAAATTTCAGCTCTATCGGTTGAGGATAACTGCTTTAAAATTCAGTTGCAATATTCCACCCGGATTCAACCCAGACAAACATACATACATTGCAAGTTAAATAAAGGCTTGTAAAAATATAGCCTGCATTCCATTTATACAGTTTTTAGCTTCTCGTGACAGACGCATTGGACAACCAGGAACGTCACGTACTAGCAGAAATAGTAGGTATATAATATTTTACTTTGGTCGAAGTATATAATAGAAAAAATTGCAGCGTAAATAAAAGTGATTTTTGTTGGAATAACTAAGCCGAGCTAGTGTGATGGATTACTAGTTCAACTATGTACGTCTAAAAATACCTTAACAAGCAGAAAGTCAACATCTTGACTTTCTGCTTTGTAAGTAATTTTGTTTCTGATGAGAAACAAAAGTCCGAAGAGTATTATCGTTTTAAGCTGGTACATGTTCAGTGAATTGTCCAACTCTAGCGGATCCGATGCGCCGTGTAACTTTGGATTGACAACAAAACGGAAAAGTACTCAGGTGCTCTGAAAAAGTTGAGCCTGAGGCGGCCAACACGATGTCTAAATGAATGTGTTTTATTTTAAGCCATACCACATAATAAATAAACTAATTGCAGAAACTTATTTTAAATTACTATTTTTATTTTCTCGTAATTTTTGGATTTAATTTATAATAATATAATTTTTATTTTTAAATTTCTTCAATATTGTTAGTTAATACTTTACCGCCTCGGAACAAATATTTGTGCGATCGCAAATATTTTTTCAGGGTGTTCTGGGTATTTTCAATGTACAATAAAGAAAACTATCCATGTAATGTATTGTATTAAGTATATCAGTTATCTAGTACCCATAACACAATCTCTGCTTAGCTTGGGGCTAGAAAATGTTGTGTGAACTGTCCAGCATTATTTATTTATTTTTTGTTTTATAATTCTATTATTTTTTAATATTATTTTCTAATTGTTAATTTATATTGTACTCTATACTACAGTATAGTAATATGAACGTGTACGTGTAATACTCTTACCAAATAAATGATTATTGATTATTATTGATGAAATAATAGTGCCATACTGGTGTAGCTTAGCAAGCCTTTGAAGGTTATTTGGTATTAAATGTTTCTTACTGGGGCCCACCTGTGATGTTATGCGGTAACTCCTGTCCATCACAAATGTAATACCCCTAAGAACACGTTAACCTATTACGTGGCCCACGTAACTTTGTTTTGCGTCGCCATTTTGGGACCTAAATTTATATGTTACAGAAAAATATCAGATGCAAGCCAACACATCACCTTCATTATCATGCATAGTCACTTCACGCTGCAGTGATCTAATCTCAGAGTCCTTTATTATCCACTATCTCATCAATCTGCGGCCCTTGACGCTGTCTTTTGCCGACGATTGTGCCACATTACAATAACGACTTGACAAATCGCGTTTCTGCCAGTAATGATTCCGTAGACCCATCTTACTACTCCTAATATCCTACTACGTTTGTTTAACATCGTCAAAACAATAATACAACACTAATATATACCTAGTACCTTGTTCCTAAAATTAATACTATATATCAAGATAGACACCGCAATTTGAAACAAGCCGTTTGATTGTGTACCTACTATGCTACGAAATATCTCCGTTCGCACGGCTAGCTGTTTTAATGTGCCATCGCGAAGACGCGACGGCCGAGAGCGAACTGATTTGAGGTTAGCTAATAGATGCATACCAGAAGCCAGCACTACCTCATACGAAACGACGACATAGGTCCGTGGTTAAATCTATAGCAGGGTCTAATTACACAATGTTTATCATCATGTCATGATGATGACCTTTGTGACACGGCGGGAGAGTAGCTGGCTGAAACGAGAGACCTGTGGGTTCAACAAAAATCTTTGCATGATCGGCAACTATTTGTTCCGGGTGGTATCACAATATAAATAAATAAATAATGCTGGATAGTTCACATAACATTATCTAGCCCTAAACTAAGCAGAGCTTGTGTTATGGGTACAAGATAACTAATATACTTAATAGAATACATTACATTTATAAATAGATATTTTTTAATATACATAGAAAATACCCAGAACAAATTCTACCTTTATAATGCGAACTGCTAAGAAGGGGTACACACTACCGTCGTCTGTTTTTCCTGAAAACTATATTCTGGATCTCTTCAAGGCTAGAGTGAATAGGTGCCTTCTAGACCTTTGTGCTTCATCTTCGGCCACATCATCACTAACCAACAGGTGAGATCGTGGTCAAACAAATGACTATTTAAGTTAAAAAAAACACTCTGAAAAAAATGCTGCAGATTGTATAAATATTTGTTCCGAGGCGGGAATCAAACCCGCAACCTCCTGCGTCCCAGGCGAACCTTCGCCCGCCGCGCCACAGAGGTCGTCATATATTATACTTGCAGTAGTTCCTATAATACCCACGACACAGGGAATCCAGTATGTTATGTTATTATGACAATTACAAATACCTACCTATCACGAGTATACTTGGTCTACTTTTTGTAGCTCCGTTTCATTTCATTTATTAATCCATTGAATTGGAAAAAATGACAGCATCTGCCGGCACGAAATCTAGTTATTTTATATTTGTTCTTGCATGACTCATGGTTGACCTATTTTACTCTTTGCTCTACTTTCTGCATTATTTACACAGATTATCCCCCCAAAGACATTATAGAGGTCGCAGGAAGGCGGTGGATGGAGGCGGCTCACGTGCGTTCGTCGTGGCATTCTATGAGGGAGGCCTATGAAAACTGGAACTATGTCCAGCAGTGGACTTGTGTAGGTTGATGATGTTGATGATAATGATGTTGATACTCAAACATCGCCAAAACAGCTGAACCAGTTTCGATGAAAGGTACATAGATAAATTATGACCTGGATTGAGCTATAATAGGTTACATTTCATCGCCGAGAACAAGACACTGATTAGCGAATAGCGAATAGCATGAAAACAATGTTTTAGTGGAAAAACTAATTTACCAGATATAGAATATATTTACCAGTAGCTAGAAAGATTTATCGTCTCAAACAACCCCAATAGCAACCTCAATATAACAAATTTCATCAAAATCGTTAAAGCCGTTTTCGTGAATCTTTGATCGTTTATTAGTATAGAATAGTTATTCCTAGTCAGTTCATGAAAGCTATTCAATTCAAACTCTACACACAGATTCTACACGAGAATATACGTGCAATTGACGACCTGTAAATTTGGCAACCTCTGTGGCGCGGCGGGTGAAGGTTCGCCTGCAACGCAGGAGATTGCGGGTTCGATTGCCACCTCGGAAAAAATATTTGTACGATTTGCAGATGTTCTGGGTGTTCTGGGTATTTTCTATGTATCATAAAAAATATGTATTATAATGTTTTTAAGTATATCAGTACCCATAACACCAGCTCTGCTTAGCCTGGGGCTAGATAATGTTGTGTGAACTGCCAGCATTTTTTTTTAAATTAATGAAAATAAAGAAAAATAGAAAAAAAATTGTGTCTTATGAAAAATATTACACTGTGTTTTTGGTGCGACAATTTGAAGCATTGTCGATACCTTATCTCAGGGGCTCGCGCCTTATCTTGCCCAGTACGAGCTACTTCGGGAAACAATACTTGTGGCAAAGATGTGAGAAGGAACAATATTGTTTGCCAGAATTTAGAAGACAAGTTTCTGAATTCTGTTTTGCTGCAAAAGTATTCAAATTGAGCTATTAGGTACTTTTTAAGATTTGCTTATTGGTCTATGAGTAAGTGCCACTAAATTCTGAGCATTTATTTATATAGTAAGTAAAGACATTTATTTACAGAAAGAATAATACAACTAATACAAGGTATGTACAAAATACATATGAAACAGTTGTGCTAACTGAAGATTGCTGCTAGCGATCTAAAGGTAGCTCAACAGATCCAAATCACAACCAGACGGAAGCGTTTGTATAGTTATTACTTTGATTACTCGTAGTTTGGAAGCATAAATTTGAAGAATAAATCATATATTTTTTGCCATGTAGGTATTTCAATGTAGCGACGGATTTTATAGGTACCTATTTCTAACAATTCTGTCAGAACTTGATTAAAATTGATTGGTTTTTATATACTTTAGAAAGATTCAGTTCAGGTTTTCATCACCATAAGAGACAATGGAAGCACATCTCGAAAATGCCTCTCAATCCAGTTCAGCGCTCAGCACAAAACTTATGAATCTTTAAGCTCGGTAAAATTGAACGACTTCTCGGATCCACGTCTATCGCTGCGCGTTCCGGTTTACGCGACCGTGTTTGAAACGCATAAACCTACTCCGCTCAGTGATAAGATGGATGTATACATCATTCAGTAGCGTTGCCTTTGTGTGTACGTTTTATGGTACGGGAGAATTTGGGACACGAGACGTTTTGGGAAGTTTGAGGGCCTGAGTCACTCTAAATATGCGTTAACTATATTACACTGACCGAATAGTTTTATCAAAAGGGGTTGAGCACTCACGCACTGTTTTTGTCACATTATTGCGAATTGATTAACTCATAAAATTACCTACTTCATAATCTATCTTTTGCCGATTCCCTTTGTCACTAGTTAATTAAAAGTATCATAATTGATCATAAATATGTTCAATTTGCAACTGTTTCAAAATCATCGTAATACAGTTTGACGTATTTAGTTCAGGGGCCCTCCGTGATGAGAAAGGGGCTGAGATAAGACTAATCGAGTTTTGTACTCGGAGTGAAACTATAGTATTTTAATCCTTAAGTACTATTTGTTCTGTGGTTCGGGGAAACTACGAAAGTGGCCGCGTAAATTCTTTATAACGTAGCAACGCGGGGGATTAGTGCATTGGTAGAATAGTGGACGTAAAAGTTCGGACAGAATACGGTAATATCGTAGCTCTTCAGTGTATTTTATTTTCCTTATAGCTCTTTTCTTACGGTTTTTCTGATAAATATACGTGATTTAGTATCTATAGATCAGTATTTTATATAAATATTATATTGAATTTGTTTTGTATTGACTTTGCCAGCGTATTGGTGATGATAACAGCCACTGCGCCTTACTGCCGGCTTCCAACATTTGGACTGATTGTAACATATTGTAGCCCTATTTTCCTGTTTGACGACCTTGTCTCTAAAGGGGTTGGCCAATCTTGACTAAACCATGTGAAGGATTGCTGCGAGTAGGCGGAGAAAGGTTGGCGGTGAGATGCTTTGTGAACGAGCATTCTTGGACTGCAGTCTCCAAGTTGCACTCCGTATACAGAATGGCTTGGAATCAGCTCGTCAAAGTCCCTCCCAGAGGGGATCTTTAGCAATCAAGAAGTTCATAATTCACGCATAGCATTGCGTAGCGCTACATGTATCACTGCGTAGCACTACGGGTAGCATTCACGTAGCGCTACGCAAAGTTTTCACGTAGGCTTGGTTACTCACTCAAAATACACGTAAACTAAAATAACTTTATAGAAATACAAATAAATTTTCGTTTTATATTTGAAAAACTCCTTGAAATTGGAGAGTAAAATGAAAATATTATTTGCAATTTCCACAGTAAAAGCCAAAGGGAAACAAAACAAAATTGTAAGTAATTTACGGTATTTCCAAAATTCATTCCACCTTTCTACATTTTTATTGAACTGGTTTGGCATTCCGAATAACAGAAAGGTGTCTGTTCGTATAAAGTTTACGATTTTTGCCTTTTTAGGTACAAATAAGGACACATTTACTTACAAACCAGGATACAGGTGCCTGTGTACCAGACTTGCTGCTTTAACATCCAAATATTGTTCTAACTTGTTCCGGGTGTGGGTGTTGTGGTATCATGGTACTCGTAGTTCCTGACACCCATAACACAAGGAATCCTATTGTAGCATCAGGATAGAGTCAAGATTATATATGTGACTGTAGGGTAAAGTTATTTAATATTATGTTGTGTTAATAACGGTGCGACCGAGCTTAGATAGCTTCTTACGATTTCGTTTACAAAAACGTAAGAAGTTACACACAAAACGTCTTCAAGTTCAAGTGGTCACCCATCCAAACACTGACCTCGCAGATAATTATAAACGCGTTTTTCCAGGTTTAGGTTAAGCAATTTACCTAAACCTGGAAAAACACGTTATCCTCGTAAAACGAGTTTTCCTACAGAAAAAACATTTTTCGCCCCCAAACCCAAATATAGCAAAAAAAAACGCCCCATACAATAATAATAATAACGCCGGCCACAGTTCACACAACATTATCAAGCTAAGCTGAGCTTGTGTTATGGGTACTAGATAACTGATATACTTAATAGAATACATTAAATAGATATATATTTTTTATTATACATAGAAAATACCCAGAACACCCTGAACAAATATCTGCAATAGATAATTGATATATTTGGTATATAGCAAATTTCATCGAAATCGTTAGAGCCGTTTCCCTGATAACAATTTATACAAAAGAAGCTTTAATTTATCTTGCAATGTTTGTATGGAAGTTTTCAAATGTTATCCTCATCCGATTGAGATGAAGTTTTGCTTACCTATCAAGTTCCGATGAAAATACAATATTATTATGGTGTCAACGAGCTGATCTGATGATGGAGATGGAAGGTGAACAACGGAACTCCTCGATGGATAATAGTAGACTGGCCGTGCGTAGGCTCATTTCGATCAGCACGCGGTTCAGATCTTCATAAAATATTTCATTAAAAAAAACAGAAACTTGTTTACGAATATTGCTCGTTAATTAACTAGATAGATATTTTTTATTATACATAGAAAATACCCGGAACACCCTGAACAAATATCTTCAATAGATTAATTGATATATTTGGTATACATCAAAATTCATCGAAATCGTTAGAGCCGTTTCCCTGATAACAATTTATACATTAGAAGCTTTAATTTATCTTGCAATGTTTGTATGGAAGTTTGCAAATGTTATCCTCATCCGATTGAGATGAAGTTTTGCTTACCTGTCAAGTTCCGATGAAAATACAATATTATTATGCTGTCAACGAGCTGATCTGATGATGGAGACGGAAGGTGAACAACGGAACTCCTCGATGGATAATAGTAGACTGGCCGTGCGTAGGCTCATTTCGATTAGCACGCGGTTCAGATCTTCATAAAATATTTCATTAAAAAAAAAACAGAAACTTGTTTACGAATATTGCTCGTTTATTAGCATATTATAATTTTCTATACTAATAAAGTTTCCATGGGTTTTAACTGGTTAGTATCAGAAGACAGTCACTGGCAAACAGTTTTTTATCTAAATGTGTCACTAAGGGCACAGATAAAATAATACTATACCTAAGGGTAACTTTTATGTTTTCATTTTATACAAGATTACGCCTTTTTCAAGTGGCAAAAAACAAATAGGTTTTCCTAACCTGGTCTTGCTTAGATCTCATTTGCTAAAATGAAAATAGTTTTTAGCTCTATTCTTGAGACAGTTTTGTTCGAATCAAATTGCGAAAAATTAATATTTTGTACTCCATAATAGCAAATTGCGTTATTTAATTGTAGTACCTGTCTACTTTTTAATGAATTAAAAGATGTTTAAGTCTACTAGGTAGAGACATGAAAGGTCTACTCCTGAGTAGTGGGTGGAGATAGCTTTGGATAATGGCTATGTATGTGACTTTTGAGTGTTATGTTATGTTATTTTATTTATTTATTAATTTATTTATCAAACTAGTACGGCCTGGACCAGTTATACTAATTAACAATACTTTTAAGAAATTATACAAAGAAAAAACACAGCTACAGATATCCAAATCCAATTAAAAAACATGTCAGAAGTTAACAAATACTTAGCAGGAAAAATTCAAAAGTTAAATAAAATGTTAAAATCCAAACTAATAATAATACCTAATAATAACAAAAGCAAGCAATAAACAAATGTCAAAATGTCAAACATCTCAATTCTAATGACGACCTCTGTGGCGCGGCGGGCGAAGGTTGGCCTGCGACGCAGGAGGTTGCGGGTTCGATTCTCGTCCCGGAACAAATATTTGTGCGATTGCAGATATTTGTTCAGGGTGTTCTGGGTATTTTCTATGTATAATAAAAAATATCTATCTATGTAATGTATTGTATTAAGTATATAAGTTATCTAGTACTCATAACACAAGCTCTGCTTAGCTTGGGACTAGATAATGTTGAGTGAACTATCCAGCATTATTTTTTTATAATGATAAGTTATGATAGATATAAGGTACTTCGACAAAAATGATGAGTATCTAGATAAGCATTATTCAGATACACAAGCAATGTTTTTAAAACGAGAAGCTTACATGAACGTAGAAAAGCACAAACACCTTTATACAAGATAACATCGTGTGTGCAAATATTTTTCTCCGAAAAATGTCATTGAGCACCTTTTGTTTGTGATAAGATGATACATCGGCTCGTGACACGCTAAGGGTGGCTCTGATGTCTCTTGCTGTAAGCTTGGAGGAAAATCATGAAGCTTATACTAAGCGTATAATGTACTACCTGAATACCCATATGCTTTGCGACGATGAAGTCTACATACTTTGACACCCCTCTTTACCAGATTTAATGGTTATTTTGAAAAATCGTGAAATATGTGATGATTTATTCTGTATTTTAATTACCCGTACCAAGTTGTGTTTGTTGTGTTGTCCCCACAATGGGGTAAACATTCTAGTTCAGTGAAAAAATATTTATGCTTAGATAGTTTGTATTGAAGCATACTTATGCAAAGTTTTATTTTTCAAACAATGGTTTTCACCCCTTTTCACCTGCTTAAGGGTTGAATTTACAAAAATCCCTTCTTGGTGCGTGGTATTGCTCTAAAAGGAACCTATTTAAAATTTTAGCAGTTTCGACTGGGCGTCGGTTAATCAATAAGTCAGTATGTCCAGTCAGTCAGTCAGTCAGTAAGTCAGGTTCTGTCAAGCTGTTCTTTTTTATATTAGATAACTTAAAAACCTTTTAATATTCTCGATACTATGATAAAACATTTACAAAAGCCACAACTATAACTTACTAAACTAACTACCACAGCGCACTCAAATAAAAATGTTGGGCGACTTAAAAATGTAATACTTGAATACTTGCAGTAGACATAACTTCCGTGAAGTCTGACTCCAGCATTGTTGCTGCAGCCACAGAATAAACAATGTACGAGATGGCTCGTTCCAACGAGGCCTTCTCATTTTAGATGAAAAAAAATATGTACCAAGCTGACTCAAACTCCACTGTTTTTAATGGTTTTTGAAGACTGTTCCAAGTAATTCTAAGTGTCTATTTTTGTTGTTTGTCATTTCATTATGTTACAAAGATACAAGATACAAGATACAAGATATTTATTTGCATAAATAAGTGTTACAATTTGGTCTTATAAAATAGTGAGCACTTATGACTTATTTGCCCTCTGCAGGCATCGCAAATTTTTCGAGGGCGTAAACTGCTACTTAGTTTACTAAGTATATCTAGTTTACCTTTGTTTTACCTATAGGTAAAACAACTAACTACTAAAATGTTAACTAATACAACAAATAAAACATCCAAAGTTACTAACATTACAGAGTTATTAAGTACATTCATCAATTTGGAAATTTAAGAATAGGTATAAAAGGTAATTTAGGTAGCTAAAGTTGGCAAATGGTCATTTTTATTCTATTAAATATTCGTCAACAGTATAGAAACACCTTTGAATAAGGAATGTTTTTAGCTTTCCGATAAACAACCTTATTTTAGTTTCATTTTTTATATTAATTGGTAGCTTGTTCAAAATTTTTACTGCCATATAATAAGGACTTTTGTTTAGCATACTTATTCTAGAATATGGCAGAAAAAGTCTGTCTTTGTGACGAGTGTTTCTGTTATGTGTTTCGTTTATTTTGGTGAAATGGTTATTATTTTTATAAACGAAAATGCAAATGTCCATAATGTAAATTGAAGGTAGCGTCAGAAGATGAAATTTTATGAAATAAGGTTTACAGCTTTGCATGTTATCAATCTGGGCTATGATTCTAACACATTTCTTTTGTGTAATGAATAGGTCTTTCACATTTACACTATTTCCCCATTGTCAAACATTCTTCTGACAGTTTATCAACTGTGCAGCGCCATCTATTTTCAACCCTCAAATCATGTTTTGAGACAGCTGTGAAAACCCCTTAATAAAAACTATATACAAATTACACAAAAACTATAAAAATTACATACAAAAATACCGTGGCGTTATTTATTTCTACACGGGGGGAAAGTCTAATATTAATTATGAACTCAGGGAAAGTTTGCTAGCTTCGGTTAAAATGCGAACAAAATTAAACAACACTACTAAAAAAAAAAAAAAAAAAACTGCTAAGTGCGATTCGGACTCGAGTCGCGTACCGAGGGTTCCGTACAAACCTAAGTAAAAGTTATGGTATTTTTATTGCTAAAGGAAATCGGCATGAGGAAAGGGGTAGTAAGTTTAAAATTATTAAAAATATTTTTATTTTTTGTATTTTTTATTATTACTAAAAAATTATGCTTTTTGCAATTTTTCCTTTATCTGCGCTATAAGACTTTGCTTCGTACCAAATTTCAAGATTCTGAGTTCAGTAGGTTTTGATTCTCTTGCGATTGTCGAAAATTTGCAGCATAAACGGTTGTATCTTTTGATTGCGTTGGCTTAGAAGTTTGATTTTTTCACAGCTCCAAGGGACAATAGACTTGAGTAGGTATTTGATATGAATTTCATCTTGATACCTCCACGCGTTCCTGAGAAAAAGGGTCTTGACAGACAGACAGACAGACGGACAACAAAGTGATCCTATAATGGTTCCGTTTTACCTTTTGAGGTACGGAACCCTAAAAACACAAGATATTGAAAGTAAAAAAAAATGACGTCTCTTTTCGAAAAAACGGGATTGTCGGGAAGGTAATTGGTTAATAATAATTGGTTGGGTAATTGATATTTATAATTAGTTGCCACTGTTTTGAATGCCAATGCACTAGATGATGTCTTTCTGTACAGCTCAAACTCTCAACAGGACATCCGAAGAAAGGCTTAGTGGGAGGAATGACGAATTGGGAATAAGCAGTACAGAATCGACATCGTATGATTGAATGGGAAAATTATGAAATTGTAATCGAACCGCAACCTCTCGCTTCTCAGCCGGCAACTCGCCCGACGCGCTACAGAGGTCTACATCACACAGATTACAGAGAATCGAAAAGTAACTTACAGATTTCAGCCGACCAAAGCTCTAACCCGCTAATACATCAGGCGGGCGCATTCCTGTAAAAAACAGGTTGTCCTCGACTGTCTACGAAAATTCATACACAGTCAAAAAATAACTGTAAGTCAGTGTGATTTGGATAACATATCCTTCCTATCCTATCCTATCCTACTATCCTATCCTACTAATATTATAAATGCGAAAGTTTGTGTGTGTGTGAATGTGTTTGTTACTTCTTCACGCAGAAACGGCTGGACGGATTTTCATGAAATTTAGAATGGAGATAACTGGATTCCCGGTATAACACATAGATGCATTATTATCCCGATATTCCCACGGGATCGAGACTTACGCGGGTGAAACCGCGGGGCGCTGCTAGTAATTTTATAAGAAACTGATAAACCACTAGTTTATATATTATTGTATCGATCATGTGTAAAAAAATGGAGTTTGGAGATAATATCAAAATGGGAGCATACCTCATTTATATGCAGAGGTCTCAAGCGCTGTAACGGTACTTGCGTCTGTTGCAGACGATTCAAGCCTAACCTCTGCTTATTTATAAGTGCACTAACAGATGTTGAATACCTATTATAACATACATAAGGTCATTCCATCTAGAACGTGATTTGCGCTCATGCTGATAACTTTCATGCCCTTTTAATTTTTCCCAGACCCATTTATGACTTAGGCGTTAGAAATACATTGCATGGTACTACATCCAAAGAAGTTTTTACATAGCCCTGCCTTCTGTGTGAACGGGGTCTCTGTCTCCGGCGTTCTGCTTTCTCAGCCGAGTCTTTTGACTTCTTTCAGTTTTCTTTACCTGGGATTTTCATTCGAATGGGGTTTTTATTCAAAAGCGCTCTACTCCCTCCATCCACGTAATGCTCCACTACGGTAATCTTTTGATGTAACGCATTAGTTTTGGTAAATTAAATATTGCACTAAAAATCTTTCTTGCAATCATATACCGTAAATTGGGTTACTTTGAATCTCGGGGTGACATTGATAAAAACTTCGTTTTATTTTTAAGCTCTAATTGTGCGGTTTCTGAACGCAATCGTGAGTTTTTTTTTTGTATGTTGGCATGAAATATCCTTGCTCACTGTATTAAGCTCGAACGTGAAACGAATAAACGTGAAAGAAAATGTACGAAAATAGAGAAATAATGTGAGTATTGAATTTTAACTGTTTTTTATGCTTGAATAACTTCAAGACTAACTGGTCAAGTATTGCAGTGACGTGATTTTCGTGCAATATACCTTGTCAGGACATTATCGGGCTCCACCATTATATTTTGCTGTGGGGCATAAATTCATAAACAAATTTTATAGGAGCCGTTACTTTAAAAGGGGTGTCTTTGATCGCTTCAATGAGTGACATTGATCATTGTTAAATCTCACCCCACGAAGAATCGTTATTGGGCATACTTGGGGATTTTAGGTTAATTAAATACAATATTTTTTTGATTTTATTACAGTGTCATGCTAAGAACATACGTTAAGAAGTTAGGCTAAAAAATTACATCGAAAACGTTCTGGAACGAGCCATAACATCCGCTGCCAAAGGTGGCTTGAGTCTGCGCGGTGCTTCCGAACGGAATTGTAGTTTATAGTGATTTTTTATCTCTTTTTGTGATTTTAAAGTGTATTATGACTATGGTTATAAATAATACTTAAAACTTTAAGTTATTTAGTTTATAAAGGTATTTCCGAAATAAACGTGTTATTATTGTTTGATCAAAGTTACTTATATTACTTACTCTTATTTTACCCCAAAATAAAAAAAAACCATGTAACTTTTTATTCTGTTCACGGATTTTTTTTCTTCTTTAGAAAAAATGCGTGTATTGTACTTTAGATTTCCGTTAAAAAAAATAGGGTATCAAAGTATCAAACTCTCCGTTTAACTTTGATCACACCTATTATGACTTTTTCATTTATTATTAATGTTTTTTTGCTTCCAAATAAGAAAATTAAGAGAAGAAAAAACGTTGATTTTTCCGTTTTTTATAAATTTTTAACGGCATAATTTAAAAAGTTACTGCGGTTTGAATTTAAAAGTTTACTGAAGTAACCCCCAGTTTACGGTATTAAAATAAAGAAGTGTCTACTCTCCAAATAAGCTGATGTTTTGAATGCTGTAAAATGCAGTACTATTAGTTATATTACTGTTGTTTATTAAAAACTTTGTTTTCCAATGCATGTTTTATAGTTGTCGATTGTATTGAACCAGCCAAAATAGCTGGACATCTAGCAAATAAGATTTTTAGAACTTACTTTACTTTTCTCCTGCAGAAGTTAAATAAGATTTAAGCCGCAGACAAAGATATAATTAAATGGTACTTACTACATTTAATTAAACGTGAATGTAGTTGGAATAATCAGTATACTTAAATAAATAAAGTAGTAGCTAGTTTTTTTTTTCACAATGCATAATGAGACCCAGTAGCATTTCCATAGAGTCCGCATTACTAGATGACATGTATCTTGATTTAATTTGATTTGTGGGAAAAAATTCTGCCAATGAAATTGGTCACAAAAATCATTAAATCCCCACAGCCATAAATACTACACATTCATTCATAATAGGAGTCGTGTACCCCGACCTAGATCCGGAGGTGGCTTCTTCCCAGACGTGCGCTAATAGATTTTCCTACTCGAAAAATGAATGTGCGCTCTTAGAGCAACACGGCCACCGAGTAACCCTATGGTGTGCATTAAAAAAAAAAAAAAAAAAATATGCTGGACAGATCACACAACATTATCTAGCCCCAAGCTAAGCAAAGCTTGTGTTATGGGTACTAGATAACTGATATACTTAATACAATATATTACATAGATAGATATTTTTTATTATACATAGAAAACACACACGCACATACACACAACACAACATGCTCGCGTCTTTATGGCACATTCATAACCGCGAAAAAAAATATCGTTAGAAAACCGACATGCACTTTTTTTTTCTTAACCTATATTGTCCCACTGCTGGGCAAAGGTCTCCCCCAAATTCCTCCACTTGTCCCTGTCCCTGGCAGTCTCCCACCACTCCTTTTCAAAACCAACAAGATCGTCCCGCCAACGCTTTCTCGGCCGACCCCGAGGTCGCCGTTCTTCAGGTATCCTGGGTGTGCTGATGTTCGCCCACCTATTGGGAAGCATTCGAAAGACGTGCCCCGCCCAATTCCATGCACTAGAACAAAAAAATGTATGGTATGTGACATACACCAATTCGCACCGAGCTATCGTGGTTAATAAAGTCCATTCACCAACATTCACTCTCATCGTATGTATAGGCCCTGAGTCTAGGTAGTGTGAAGACTATGTGCTGACCATGCTAAGTTTATTTTGACATAGAAACTATACACACTACACAGCATCAATAATATAGTATTCTACTTGAACACACTACACAAATGTGTGCCACTGTGATCGGTCCACAAAGCCTCAAATCCCTGAGGCCGTAAAACTTGCAACAAACAAAATTGATTAGCGGGAATCTGCTTATCCAGCCATTTGGACCTTCATAAATTATCGGCTAACGTCTCTCAGGAGTCTGCGTGCGAGCTCAATTTGGTAATTTGGTCCGGTACTAAGGTTTCGTTGGACATTTTATCGACTTGTTTAAAACGTGTAATCTTGTTATGAAGTGAATAAACATGAGATGCATGAGAGAAAACAGTTTTTAGAACCTGCAAAGAAGCCTTTTCAATTAACTTTCCAAGATGATGACTGTGATTACAAAAGATGTGGTTTTAGTAGACTCTTGAATGAGTTTCGTGGAGAACTCATTCAAGAGTTCGGAAACAGTAGTTTTAGTTTGGAAAACATTTTATTGCGTGCGGTATTGGCCGCTGTTTGATGGGTACTTACTTCGGGCAGATGGACATTATTTTGTGGATATTAAACTATTGCGCAAAATTCGAAATCCTAGATTTTACTTTAAATTGACTAAATCAATTTATTTTAGTAAAATTACAACTATACACTATTTGTCTGATTTCAACGTAGGGTAAATCGGTGGTGGGTGTATCTATAAATAAATAAACAAATAATGCTGGACAGTCCACACCACATTATCTAGCCCCAAGCTAAGCAGAGCTTGTGTTATGGGTACTAGATAACTGATATAATACAATATATTACATAGATAGATATTTTTTATTATACAAAGAAAAATACCCAGAACACCCTGAACAAATATTTGTGCCGAGGCGGGAATCGAACCCGCAACCTCCTGCGTTGCAGGCCAACCTTCGCCCGCCGCGCCACAGAGGTCATCTATCGAGCAGTTGTAATAGGCAAGTGGACTGCTTAACTTTTGAACGAGTTTTTCTTTATCAAGTCACTGTTTCTTTCTAAGCTCTAGATAAAAACCTTTCAATTATGAATTTTTGTGTGAGTTAGTGTGGCGAAGGAGTAATGGTGAATCCCACACCTGCCCCGGTGTGGGATTCACCGTGTACAGTACTTCGTGTACAATACAATGGAATGGAAATTTAGTGAGTTTGTCTCTCGAGAACTCATAGTTGATTCGTCGGAAACTTACTTTGGTAACTTCATGTTGTGATTGTGTGCTACTGTTGAGTATGCAAGAATTTGAACTGTGTTGGTGGTCTGAATTATAGAGTTCACTCTATCTCTATCTTTTTGTGTTACTGGTTGTCGTTTGGTCCGTTTTGTTAAGTCACAGGTCAGCGTCAGGTTTTTGTTATGTATTCAGTTTAATAATCATTTATTCTCAAAAAGATAATTATTACCACTTACATGAGAATCAATTATACATAGTAAAAATAGTTTAGGTCGTTCAAGTTAATATAGATAGAAACTCAATCAACACATTATGACGCATAAAATTATTAGTAAACATTTGATATAATATGATGAGAAAGTTTAGTTTTGAATGCATTACATGTTTTTATTTTTTTTATATCAAAGGGTAATTTATTGTAAAGCTGTGCGCCTTCGTAAACTACCGTTTTTTTCCCGTAGTTCGTACGACACTTGGGCAAGACAAGAAAGCTAGCGCGTCGCGTACTTTGCTTTGACACTTCCCTTGTTTTAGTAAACGTTAGATTAGTGTGGATCGATTTCTTGAGGATTTTTCGCACGAGAATGCATGTATTATAAATGAATAGCTGTTTTAAGTTCATTATTTTAGTTTCTTTGTAGATTTTTTTAGTTGATGTTAAATATGGATAATTAAGAAGCAATTTGATAATTTTGTTTTGTAGAATTATTGTGTATATGTATTAATTTCGCGGAACATTTTCCGTAGCTATGTTTCGAGCATTATTTTATTCATTTGTATCATTTGTATAAAGTATCTACATTGATTTCTATAAGTACTGAAGTTCATTTACTTAGAATTCAATAACAGTTTATACACAATTTGATACAGTTTAAAATTATATAGGATTTTGGCTAATCATAATTGTATAGAACGCAGACCGTAGCAGAGTTATGAACAGATCCAAATTAATGTGTTACAATGAATCGTGTTAACAGGCGTAAATGGACCAATAATTACATAATCAAAATACATAATTGGTATCAATAGGAAATTTAGATTCAGTTTTGGCTAACATTGTGTAAGATCACGAATAATCAATTGAATGATTAATATTTAGATCGTTTATTAAGTGTGTGTGGTGTGTCTGGCTTAAGAATAGACCCTCCATCTCCTCCCGTGGATGTCGTTAAAGCCGACTAAGTGATAACCCTAACTTGTTTGTAAGATTCGATGGAATAAGATTTGTCCTGGCTGCTAGCTTACATAAAGAATGTATTATTACTGGAAGAAAGCGTTAGCAAAGTCAGTCGTGGGAAGCAATGGTGGCGATGAGATCACCACTTGTCACATCTATATCACATTTGAGGCTCAGCCTACCCTTTCGGGGAAAAAGGCGTGTGACCAAGTATGCATTTATTAAGTTCCATTATCTGGTATGGTGGACAAATCATCATGAACATGGTTTTAAAAATTCATCTTTTACACATATAATTCAGAACAAATAGAGAAGGACAGGAGAAACCCATAAAAATATCTGCTGCATAGAGCTTAAAGAATTGTTGAAAAAATAGTTTTTATATCTGCCGTAACACAAACTCAATGAAATTTCATAATAAAATTCCAAAGTCATGGAAGGAAATTTCAACAAAGACCGCATACTCTGTAGTTTACGACTGTTCGTTTCTGAAACTTCGAATTTTCCGATGCAAATGCTTGAATGCAGTCGAGTTACGAGTTACAAAGAGACTGGAAGGTATTCACAGTATTCGGATTATCTAGGTATCATCATCATGAAGCTTTAACGATGACTACAATTAAGTATTGAATATCGTTATGTTTTCCAGTTTAGTTCTGTCTGTATGGGAAATAAAAGTGAGCGATTATGCACCCTTCTAATAGGGGAAGGTTCTTAGATTGAATCACTTAACTTCGCATCCTCATATCTCTTTAGATAAAATGAAACCAGCTTATTATTTTTATTTATAATGAACATTGCTAATAAGACGCACTAATAAGTACAGTTATTACTTTTTTATTTATAATGAACATTGCTAATAAGACGCACTAATAAGTACAGTTATTAATTTTTTAATATAAGTCAACAAAACTATTGTTTTGTCTTATTTGGACCATGATACAGGAATGGACTTTGAAAAATCCAGTTCCAGCGATGCAATCAAGGTGACCTTAGGTGCTTTGCAGCATGAATACGTAGTATTGATATAATCTGTGCATTAAGTGAAATATTCATACATCTTCAGCAAGGTATTATTAAGGTGGATGCTCACGCTTGAACACTTCTTCAGATAGTGAAAGTTGATTTCGCAAGAACTAGGACCCTTAACGCACACGTTTTAATTGATAGTATCTCATAAATATCATCAGTTTAGATACGATACCCATTTTACATATTTTTACAGTGTTTTTTTTTTGTTTGTTTGTTATCGTAGCTTAACTGGTAATATTTATGATGTACTATCAATCAAAACATGTGTGTTAAGTCTCCTAGTTCTCGCGAAATCAACTTTTGCTATATGAAGAAGTGTTGATGAGCTGTAATGGGCAAAAAACACCAAAAAATTATAATGTCGTGCCTCAAGGAAGAGCTTCCACCTTAAGTATTTGCGCTAGTTTTTATTCATTATTCATCCTTGTTTTAAACTAGAGAACGGCATAATATATAATTAATAAAAACAAGTGACTATCTGATTTCACTGTATACTTTGCAAAAAAAAAAGTTATGATTGGACCGGTCCAACTATTAAACTCATTTGATAGGTCCTTTTAATAAGTATTTGCGCTAGTTTTTATTCCATGCATAGTAATCCCCGTGTTAAACTAGAGAACGGCGTAATATAAAAGTATAATATATAAAGAATAAAAACAAGTGACAAAAATTGTTATGATTGGACCGGTCCAATGATAAAGCTCATTTGATAGGTCCTTTAAATAGGAATAACGTGCTCAGATATAGATAAATAATGTATAATGAATAATGAATAATGAATAATGTATAGATAAATATTTAAAAAAACATGGCCATCATTATATGATTACGAATAAATGAATACACTTATTAAACTTACAGCCAACTTTCTTCAAATTAACAGGTAATTTTTTTTTTTATATTTTATCCCATTTTTGCAATTTTGCACGAACATTGCTTTTTAATAAAAATAAACAACAAAACAAGTTTACTTGCAAATTTAAGACTCTCAATGATTTTCCGGAATCAAATGGGCTGCATTTGACTTCGTCGTAACTTTTCGCTGTCTTTAATGTTGTTCTGTTTTACTTATCCCACATTCAAAATTATAGCGTCATAAACTCTTGAGCAACTTAGCAATCATTGCTTCACCCTTATTTTCAAATTCACTCCATTTCAATTCGCTTCAGTAAAGTAGCGGTTCATGTGTTATTCATAGGTATAGACTGAAACATTTCTTGCCAAGGGAAAAGAGTATTATACCTACATTTTTATTGACAAACTATGTTTATTTTATTTGATTTGGGTATTGTTTGCCAAATTAGACGTTCTGTGGATGATATTTCCGTGTATTGATCATGAAGTTATAGGTATATCATATTGATGTAGTAGACAGAGATAATATTTACGTAAGGTTGTGCGGACCCAAAGGCAGCCAAATAACCTTGAAAAACTAGTTGTAGTGGGAAGAGTAGATGGAAAAAGGCCACGCGGCCGATCACGTAGGCGCTGGTCTGATCAAGTCAAGGCATTCACTGGCCTCCGTATTACCGCTGCCCTAAGACAAGCCGAGGATAGAATAGCGTGGAAGAAGCTCGTTAGCATCTCTAAGAAATCCTTTCAGGACAGGCAAAACCTTCAGTAATGAAGACAACGATGTAGAAGATAGTGTGGACCCATTTTTGAGTCTGAAGTCCTGAGAAGAGTATTTAATAGTGACTGTAGTTATAGATCCGGTGAATTCGTGTGATTCTCATCTACTCAGTGAGCAGCACTTCCGAGTGGAGGTACCCACTAGACAGATCATGGACTCTCGTCGTAATGTGAGCTTTAGCTCATTTATGGTGAGGGTCCCTACGGAATGTGTGAAGACCTACTTGATTCCTGACTTCTGGCCGAAAAGGGTGAAGTTTCGGCGGTTCAAGGGCCGCCTGTTACGTGATCCCCCGGGCCGCGACGCATCACGTGTGTTAGATTAAGTTACAAATAAAGTGGTTTTATATGTAAGTTAGTTTCTAAGGTTATGTTGCTATGGGCTTATTGTTTAGGGTTAGTGCATTTCTCATTAAGCCTGAAATAAAGATTTTGTATTTGAATTTGAATTGAATTTGAATTCATAACTCGCCTCGCAGCCGGTCGGCTTATTTCAAACTCATGACACATTTTGTTTTTACAAGATTTTATTTAACTTGCAATGTATTGTTTGTTTGTTTAGCTCAAATCTTGCAAGCTGATTAGAACAACTTCTTGACATCCGATTGAGCTGTTTGGCATACCTGTCAAGTTCCGATGACAATATTATGGTAACAGCGAGCTGATCTGATGATGGAGAAGCGAGGTGCACAACGGAACTCCTCGATGACTAATAGTAGCCTGGCAGTGTTTGGGCTTATTTTGATCAGCTGAACGATCACTAATTTCATAAAAGATTGGTATGAAAAAAAAAAAACAAGAAAAAACTGAATAGATAGATCAGATAACCTACAACTAAATATTCCAGTAACTTTGTCATCTGAAAGTATGGGGTAGTATGCGTCAAATCCGGTAGTTCTGATTTTTTGCAGACTTGTTTATGATGTTGACTTAATCCAAGTTTTTGACCTCGAGTGCCGAACGCAACCTTGTAAAAATAGTGTTTTTTTTTTTCAAGTTTTGGTGATTATAAAGGACTCGTTTTGAGAAAACTTTCTTGAAACGTTTTTAAAGTAGACTAAATTTGCTACAATATGATACTGGAACTGTATCTGTAGACCCAATAGTTTCTGACATTAAGCCTTTCAAAGTTTATAATTTTTTTCGAACTTCGCAATTTTTTGCAATATTTTGTACGTTATACTAGAATAACTCTAGCGGGATGAAGTGGACCCCAAAATGATGAACAGAGATGCAGCCCCACAACACCTCTTGCAGATGATTTCTTGCGGGTGCACGAAGGGTTGTGGGAACGCGCGCAGCTGCAGGAAGGCAGGATTAAAATGCTCATCAGTCTGCAGGCACTGCAACGGGACCTCTTGTGATAATATACCTGATGTTGCAGTAGTAGATATCCCAGCAGGCGACGATCTATCCGATGTCGAAATGGAGGATGGGTTGTGGGCAAAAGACTTCGACGATTCAACACCATCCCCTTATGGGGATATGCCATCTGAATTGCAAAAAATTGCGAAGTTCGAAAAAAATTATAAACTTTGAAAGGCTTAATATCAGAAACTATTAAGAAAGTGAAACGTGCTAAGAAAGTTTTCTCAAAAACTAGTCCTTAAGGGTTATAATCGCCAAAACATGAAAAAAAAAAGTGTTTTTCTATTTTTGACAAGGTTGCGTTCGGCGCTCGAGGTCAAAAACTTGGATTATTCATAAGGCCAACATCATAAACAAGTCTGCAAAAAATCAGAATTGCCGGATTTGACGCATTCTGGTGATGTATAAAGTTACTGGACTATAAAACCTAAAACGTAATTTTTTACTTTTCAATATGTCGCCGTTTAAGTTCACTTTAGACTTTACAAAAATCGTACAGCTTAGAGTTTAGAAGTAAAGCTCAGTTAGAAGTCAAAAAATGTCAAAATGTCATTCTATTTCTACCGAATACGGTGCTAAGTCGCCATCAATTCAGCTGAAAGCCTTAAAAACCCTAAAGCCGAAGAGATCCAGCCATAGTTCATATATTATTCAGCCAGCGTCTTGGAGCGTAAATGAAAAAGTTTTTTCTATTCAATGACTATTGGAACACCACCAAAACAGGAGGTGAAGTTGGAAAAGTTTTCGAATCGAACCCAAATTATGTCAGATCGTTACGTATTCGTTTCAGGTTTGTAATTTTGCACGAAAATTAATATTTACGTCACATAATAAAGAAGGACCCATAATTGTAAAAAGGCCGCTAAGTGAGTAATTTGAATATCTCTCTTTACCCTGTGCCTGGCCATAGTTAAATTTTAATAACTAAATTAATTATTCGCCCCTAACTGAGATCTCTCGATGCTTTCGTTCACCCATGATGGAAATCAGAAATATTGTAACATAAATAACATAACTGTTGTATAACTTTTGAAACTATCATGGGTATGTATGTACACCTAATCCATAATATCCCGTTTCTAGTGAAAATTATAACTGTTGTAGGAAGGAAGAAGGAAGGAACCAGTATGATGTTTTTGAGATTGTTTTGGTAGGTGTCTATTACATCGTAAAATAAATGTTCTTATCAGTTCCGATGACAACAAAACATGGTGACGGCGAGCTGATGGAGACTGAAGGTGAACAACGGGACTCTTCCAAGGTTAACAAGTATAAATGTAAGGTCTCATTTTGATGGTCGCGGTCCTGAATAATAATGTAATTTTCATCATCATCTGACGGAATGCTAATATTATGAAAGCTTTGTTTTTCAACAAAAAGTTTGCTTCTGGATTCATTTGGATGAAAGTTGAGGGAAAAATTACAATTTGCGAACAAAAATATAAAAAAACAATATCAATAGAATATAAATTTACCATGGTAAAAATTTAATTACAGGATACTGCAGAGATAGAGAATGCCACTAGGTCCATTCCACTGCGTAAGATTTTAATCTTGAAATTTTTTCAGGGAAATTTCTTTTTGTCTCGTTGTTCCAATTTGATTGCCTTTTTAACGTTCAGATGGACAAATAAATATTTGTGACGAGCAGTGTGGAATGCAAATTTGTTTTCATCAAATAATTTCAGGAATTAAATTAAGATATTGGCTTGTACATTAGATATACGTTTGTAGCTGTCTTTAGATAGCTCAACAGTTTCATGTACCTATAATAAAAAAAAAAAAAAACTTTTATAAGTTGTATTATTATTTCTGGAATTAAATAATTTCTTTGAGTTGTGCTGTTCTGTTTTGTTTATATAAATATCATCATTATCATCATCTTCATCATCATCATCATCATCATCACCCTGTATCAGTCCACTGCTGGACATAGGCCTTTCCAATGCGCGCCATTTAGACCGATTATCAGCTCTTCCCTTCCACTGTCTACCAGCCGCCTTACGCAGATCGTCGCTCCACCTAGCCAGGGGGCGCCCCACACTACGTTTATCAAGACTTTGTCTCCACTCTAGAACACGTTTACCCCAGCGGTTGTTGGTTCTTCGGCATATATGCCCAGCCCATAATATAAAGATGGCTCTCCTGTAATTATAATCTTGATTTGAATTACCTATTGCTATTACTAGTAGAGCTTTTTTTGAAGAGTTCTGCTGGGAAGTACTACTGCTATACCTATTTATGCTGCAAAGCAGTAGTGCTCGCATTACTTTGTTCCGGTTTGATGCGTAGGGTGCCGGTGACATTACAAGCATCTTTTCATCTTTAGATCTCAGTGTGGTGAGCGCAGTGCAATGCCCCATAGTACGCGTCCTAGGTGGACTTGAACTATGGGATAGGTAATGCACTATTTATTGTTAGAGGGTACCTTAGAACCTTAGAATGAACCCATTAATAATTAATATAATCAATAATCAAACAAAATAAAATTTCACTAATATGACCCTCTGCTACCAGAGGAGGTGCATGCTTCGTGAGCACACATCCCACAATCTTCGTATTTAATCCAGCCTTCAGCTGGTGAATTTCGGTAAAGATCAGTGCACAAAAGGCATCGAAGCTAGTTTAAAAAAAAAAAAATAGCCCTTTTATCTCCTTTTTTATCTTTTCATACTTGTTAAAGGATTAAGATCTACTTTTAAGTTTCTCATTTATCTTTGTGTTCTTTTGTATGTTTACTTCTTTTTGTCTTTGCTTTTTTTTAGCAGCTGCGTTATTTTAGCTTCATCCATAACGAGGTTTATTGTTTTGTCGCTCCATGATGCGGTAGCAGTTTTTATTTTGACCGATCTACGTTATAAGAAACGATACTATACCTAATAAAACACTTGCTCAAAAACGGGATATGGGCAAATCGGGTAGTACCCGATTTACCGTTACCCGTCTTGCCCAGAGACATACTAAGGTTTTGCACACTCAAACATGAAACCGGCACAACAGGCGACAAATCACTCCAACGATAAGAATGGCCAACCATAGCAAGATAATATCACTAAACTAGTAAGAACATATCATGAACCAAAATCGACTAATCAGCAGTCATAAAATACATGTTATTTTATCAAAACCATTAAAATTCTTTGTTGTCAATTAACCTTGCAACCACGTGATCCATTGATGCGGTGAGACAGTCTGTGATTGCTCCACGCCTGGGCCCACCTTCTCCATATATATAATCAGTCTAGTGACAGCAGCGGAGATTACCCGATTTGGGCGGGGTACCCGTTTTTAACGGTCTCTCCTAACAACAACATTTTTGACATCCCACTATGAGCCAGGTACTCTGACAGTAGGTTTGGAGTTACACAATAGCCTGGCATGTTGAATATTTGATTCATCGTTGGTTTACGAAATTATTTTATCGAATTACGTATTCCATGAACACAGTAATGTATTTAAAAGTTAAAATAAGTTTTTTTTACTATATTTTTCAATACGTTAATTTATGAAATTAGTGATCAGAACCGTTTCTAACTTAAATGAGCCTAATCACAACCAGTCTACTATTATCCATCAAGGAGTTCCGTTGTCCACCTTCCGTCACCATCATCAGATGAGTTCGTCAACATATTTTTTTATTGTCATCGGTATACCTTTCAAGTGAAAGGTATGCAATATTTCATCTCAATTGGTTGAGGATAACTGCTCTAAAATTTGAGTGTTATATTACTTGTCCCAGTCTATCAGCTTATTTATTTACCTTTATTAAATTAGCTAACAAGTAATGAAAATTATTTGTTAATATAATTTATGAGATTTCTATTTAAAATATGTAGGTATCACCTGTCGCTCCTGTATGCATTAGCGTGGGTTTAACAAATGCATATACCTTCAAGCATAAGTTATTTTTTTTTAATTATTTTTATACTTCTTGAATGACGGAACAAGCAGATGGCCCACCTGATGTTAAGCGGTAACCTCTGCCTATGAAAATTGCATTACCTCATAGGTCACGTCCACAAAGTACGCGCCCTATGCGGCATTGCACTGCGCCCGCCACCCAGAGACATAAAGATGAAAGTCTCAAGTGCCTGTAATTTCACCGGCACCCTTACCCTTCAAACCGGAACACAGTAATGCGAGCACTACGGCTTTGCGGCAGAAATAGGTATGGTGGTAGTACTTTCCCGGACAAACTCCTTCACAAAGAAGCTCTACTACTACTAAACCCGCCCACTACTACGCTACTTCGCCCGCCTAGTTTGAGACAAATATGAAAAGTCACATGTGATAAAAAAAGTGTATTATTATTTCTGTAAATAAAGCTCTTATCTCTATTTTAGTAATGAAAATTATTTGTTTATATAATTTATGAGATTTCTATAAAAAATATGTAGGTATTACCTATCGCTACCGTATGCATTAGCGTGGGTTTAGCAAATGCATATACCTTCACGCGAACATATATTTTTTTTTTATACTACTTGGATGGCGGATCAAGCAAGAGGCCCACCTGATGTTAAGCGGTAACCTCTGCCTATGAACAGTGCATTACCTCATAGATCACGTCCACCTAGGACGCAACCTATGTGGCATTGCACTGCGCCCGCCATAAAGATGAAAAGTCTCATGTGCCTGTAATTTCAGCGGCACCCTTACCCTTCAAACCGGAACACAGCAATGCGAGCACTACTGCTTTGCGGCAGAAATAGGTATGGTGGTAGTACTTCCCCGGACGAACTCTTTTACAAAAAAGCTCTACTACTACTCTATACATACTTACAAACATAAAAATATAAGCATAAGTTAAATAAAAGCTTATAAAAACATTGCATGCACATTTAAAATTATGTAGATACTCGTAGTAATCAATCAGCTAATCAAGCAACGTGAAATCGTAAAATACGACATTGTCTGTGGCTTACCGAATAGTTTTAGTTTGTCAAGAAACGCAAAGAACTAACACAATAACATTGAACAGTGAATGTGGTTCAATGATCCGTAGCTCCATAAACGGTGGATCCGATGTCGTTCGCAATTTCCGTTTTCACTCAGTCTGCCAATAATCTGGACAGTCAGACCAGTGTCTCTCTAAAATTGGCTTTTAACGTAAAATTACCCTTACTGCGCTGATTTAAGATTGAATTAGGCTGGAATGCGAATAGTGCGAGTCACGAAAAACAAAAGGAACTTTTAATTTTCGTTTGACGTAGAACGCTATCGAGTATGATAACACTGACTAGCATGAAGGTTAAATTGTAGCTGCCTTCTCTTAGTTAGAGTCTGCATTTTTATAGTAATTTTATGTAATACAAGAAACGCGCCCCAGCTTTGCACGGGTAGTTTCGAGATCCCCCCGCCCTCCCTTCCCCCCTAACCCTCGCTCTCTCTCCCTCTCCCTTCTTATTGTAACCCTCCCTCCTTCCCAACCCCCCATCCATCCTCATATCAGATATAACAATTATAGGTAATTTTTTTACACCTTGGCATACATTATTGGAATTTTCGTAAGGATCTCTAGTTGTTTTGTAAATATTATGTAGCCTATGTCACCCGGGGATAGTGTAGCTTCCCAACAGTGAAATATTTTTTCAAATCAGTACAGTAGTTTCTGAGCCTATTCAATGCAAAAAACAATCAAATCTTTCCTCTTTATAATTAGTATAGAAGAAGATAGACATCAAAGCATCTCAGAGTGAAACTTCTGTACTTGGTATATTTATTTTCTTCTGTGGAAGGACTGAAAAACTTTTAAATCGAAGACCGTTGGGACCTACTTTATTCATTGGACCGTGACTAGACTTTTTCAAGTCTTAATTTTATTAAGTTATTTCAACGAAGTTTCTACTGTCCCTAGGATTCCAGACGAATGGAAGAAGTATTACTCCAAAATAATTTAGTTTAGTCCAAAGTACTTTTTACGTTGGCCTTTACTACTTTTTTACCTTACTTTTTGTTTTGGTTTGCTTTTCAGAGGTATTGCTGCGAAACTTCAAAAGGCGCCTGGCTGAATTATTCGTCAGCTAGAAAATTCGACGAAAATAAACTTTGGTCGAAGGCTAGAAGATGTCTGCTGCGGACATAGGCCTGCCATAACAAACGGTATTGAGCCGCTTCCATCCACCGAATTCCCGTGATTGTTACAATCTCATCGGTCTATAGATATAGATGACCTGTGTACCGCGGTGAGCGAGTAGCTGGCTTAGATGTGAGAGAATGCAGGTTCGATTTCCGTTATGGAACAAATGTTTGTATGATCTGCTAATATTTTTTCCAGGTCTAGGTGTGGTACCATGGTAATCCACAGGGAATCCTAGTGTCGGATCGGGACTATGTATGTGACTGCTAAGTATGTGGTTGTTATGTTATATTATCGAGTGAGAACAGTCATACACTGCGTCTGCTTCGTAAGTGCTGTTTAAGTTCTCAATTGTAAAATCAATCAATAGATCTTACCAATCTATCTATCAAGCCAGTATTACGAGTAGTTGCTAAATATAAACCTTTTCTGTATAACGACACTGATGGCAGTCTTGTACCAGCCGAATCCTGTGCTCTCCTTCTGCCTGCGCAAAGTCGTCTCACCATCGGGCAGGTGGTTTGCCTCGAGGCCATAGCATACCCCTCAGCGCCACACGTCGATATTCTTGCCATGCCTTGTCGTTTTTAAAACGAATATATTAAAAAGTCGATGTGTGTCTAGCCCAAGAATAGACCCCTCCATCTCCTCCCGTGGATGTCATAAAAGCCAACTAAGGGATTACCCGGAATTGTTTGTAAGATTCGTTGGTGTTAGATTTGTCCTGGCTGCTAGCTTATTTAAGGAATATATTATTACTGGACGAAAGCGTTAGCAGAGTAAGTCGTGGGAAGCAACGGCAGCGATGAGCTCACCACTTGTCACGTCTATATCCCACGATGGTGCACCCCACAGTGAAAAGAGGCCCCATTTGAGGCTCTGCCTATCCTTTCGGGAAAAAAGGCATGTGTAACATGAAAAACGTTTATTTGTCAAAATGACACACCACATTAGGCCGCGATAAGTATGTAATACAGAATGAAATAAACAAGAACCCAACAACTAGGATCTATAGTAGGCAGTATCATAGTCATCATCATCAGCCTACAGAAGTCCACAGCTGGAAATAGGTCTCCCCCCTAGAATGACAAACACGAACGGTCTTGGGCCGCCTAAAAACGGCCAGTATAAATACGGCTCATGCATCATGTGTGTCAAAATGACGTTCAGCTTAGTATAAATAAATAAATAAAATAATAAATAATGCTGGATAGTTTACAGTATATTATCTAGGCCCAAGCTAAGCAGAGCATGTGTTATGGGTCCTAGATAACTGATATACTTAATACAATATATTACATAGATAGATATTTTTTATTATACATAGAAAATACCCAGAACACCCTGATCAGATCGCACAAATATTTGTTCCGAGGCGGAAATCGAACCCGCAACCTCTGGCGTCGCAGACGAACGTTCGCCCGCCCCGCCACAGAAGTCGTCAATAAATGGGGTCAAAGAAGCCTAAAATGTATGCGATATTGTGTAATACAGTGCTGATTAGAAAAAAATACATGTTAAATATCTCATAGTATCAGATCCCAATGGTATATTTTCATGTCAACAGAGTGAATAAACCATAGGTAGATTTGACTCTAAGATGGCGCTGTATAAAATAACTGCACAGTAAATTCTTCAATTTCTTCATCAGCCGATAGACTTACACTGCTGGACGAGGCCTCCCCGTATAAAAGGGGGGAATTTGACATAATCACCAAGCTTGGCAAGGTGGTGATCGCAATATTGGTATCAAGTACTCAGATGGAGGCTGCTCCCCAGGGCGTGGGTAATCCCTTAGTCACCTTTATGACATCCACGGGAGGAGTTTAGGAACCCTATTCTTTGGCCAATACCACCGTGGGCCGCAGTTAAATAACTCCAGAGCTAATTATGATTGCCCTGGTGGCAAGTGGCACTTACGGTACTTTATAGCCATAAATGGGACGCGCTGTCGTTGGGCCGCGTAACGTGGGCCAGGCTGTCAACATCCCCCATATTGCTCGTAATTTATAGAGAATCAAATGTTGAAAACGAAACCGCAGGGTCACAAATGGCTTCATATCATAGCTGGCCACTTCATCAACACAAATTGACAGATGTTTTAGTATACTATCTGTAAAGCTAAGGCCAAACCAACGCGTTCAGCCCGCGTCCGCGGTGGCGTGCACGGTGGCGATCCATTGTCTTACCATTGATCGCCACCGTGCACGCCACTGAGGACGCAGGCTGAACGCGTTGGTTTGGCTTTAGCTTTACTTGGGCCGATGTTCACAGTAACCGCCCGTTTATCTCCGTGAATATGACCCGCTTATAGATTAGTAGTAGTAGAGCTTTTTTGTGAAAGAGTTCGTCCGGGGAAGTACTACCACCATACCTATTACTGCCGCAAAGCGGTAGTGCTCGCATTGCTGTGTTCCGGTTTGAAGGGTAAGGGTGCCGGTGAAATTACAGGCACATGAGACTTTCCATCTTTATGTCTCAGGGTGGCGGGCGCAGTGCAATGCCACATAGGATGCGTCCTAGGTGGACGTGACCTGAGGTAATGCACCGTTCATAGGCAGAGGTTACCGCTTAACATCAGGTGGGCCTCTTGCTAGTTCCGACATCCAAGTAACACAAAAAAAAAAAAAATAAGATAACCAAGACTTAAAAATCTAATTCAAGTACTCAAATATATAAAATCAAACCTCTATTTACAAATCCAACATAATGATTTATTTTACAAACACTATCGCACCACTATCTATCGATAACTAGCATAATACATTTAAAGACACCGCATTATATACAGAAATTTCAACATTATAATTATTTATAATAATAAAGATAAGGCACATTTAATTTTATAACTTCCTAGTCACTTTAAATTACAAACAAAATTTTAATTAATCTATAATTTTTACGTTATATTTCCTATTTTCCTATTTACAGAAAAAAACAATTTGGATTTATTTCAATGGATCTTATTTACAAAATAAACTAAACTTCTGGCATTCGAAGTAAAATATGTTTGATTATCAAACTTAAGGTAAGTATAAAGGTAGGTCCTGCTAACAGTTTAAGTATAACTCTCTAAATCTAGTATGATTTAAGTAATTCAATCAAGTTTAACAAAAATACATTTTTAAAACATGTAAAGGTAGGTAAATCATTAGGTTAAATAATGATGGACTAGTGGAAGGATACCAAAAGCCTAATCACGCTTAGGCCGAAAAGGACAAGCTAAGTACCATGACTTAGCTCGCGATATTACAGCTATTTTCAGTTTGGGTTTAACGATGATCGTCCCGATAGTAGTATCGGTAGCACGATGATCGTTACACCCAAATTAGCGAGAGTCTACCTCGCTAGTAGGCAAGGTAAGGCTTTCAAGGGTTAGATTCAGGAGGCGGTACTACTGGACAAGACCTGCTGGACTTGGAGAATCGGGAACCTCCTGGTTCCCTGCAGCCCTACCTACCGATCGCTTGGGCCTTGCTTCGCAATCGGTAGTCCTCCATTTTTATTTTTCCTTTTATATTTTTGGTAAAATGTAGAAAGTTTGAAATGATAACTTTTTCTTTGTACCGAGAAAAAAGTTGCAATTTAGTTTTAATGATATGATAAACTAGCCTTTTGCCCGCGTCTATGCACGCGTGAGTCGGGATAAAAAGAAGTCTCAATCCCCCTTCTGTCCCCTCCCCCAGCATCCATCCACATACCAAATATGATCAAAACTGATCAGCCGTTGACCCGACAGACGTCCTGTCCAAAGGTCTTGAGTTCACACAAAAATCCCATAGAAAAAAGCACTTCCGATTATTCCCAAAAATTCAGATTTCTTAAAGGGAAACTTTTCCAATTTTTCTTTCTCTAAAAACCTTATATTTAGACTATTAAGAACATTATAAAAAACATTAGCCAAATCCGCCTTTCTCAAGTGACGTGCTTATCAATGAACAACATTTATTTTTGTTTTTATAGATTACATATGTTTATTTAACATATAATTAAAAGTAAATTGCAATTTTTATAAACTATGACCTGCCTCTTATTGCCTTTATTTACCTACTCTTTATTAAGGCGCGATAGGTTCTCAAATGTCTCTAGAATTTTAAAGTTTTTGATAAGAATTTTCATAGTTTTCTATGGAGAAAAAATATATGATATTCTTGAGCTTTTTATCTAGTGAAATCAATAATTCAATACAATATTTGAATTACTTCACTCGATAAAAAAAAATAACAAAGATACCTCCTTTTTAAAATTGAAATGCTATTTTTAACTCACTTCTCTCACGTTTTAATTTTTGAAACATTTGGTTACATGTTAGTTATTATTTGAGTTAGTGAATTCATCAACAAAATTAAACAAAACTTTGAACGACATTTTTATATAATTTTTTTATACATAAAAACACGGTATCAGAGCGTGCGCTCGCCTTCTTCGCGTCATACAAAAATGTTCGTTGAACCCATAGCGCCTTAAACATCATTGTATTGTTGTGAGTGATGGCAGTTTGCGTGAAACTACAAAAATAAATATTAATCAATAGAAAGTAGCTACTTATATTTTGAAAAGAAATATCATATTAATTGATTATTCCATTTTACATAGTTTATGTGATATCTGTTTCAACATGAAGATAATAAGAGGAATGTAATAAGTTAATATCGATATTATATATATTTTTTGGAATGTAGTTTTTTACATAAATCTAATAAAATAGAAGAACCAATAACAACAAAATACTAAATAATATGCCCAATCGCTTAACAAATAAAAGAATTCAAATAAATTCGTTTCTTGACTAAGAAATAATTTTTGCATAAAAACTCTATTAAAATCTATATTTTTATCTAGATTAGACTAAATGTAGTCTATGTCTTATTTTAGGATGAGTAAAAATTACTATTGAACTATTTTATTAAATTACATCAAAATCACAATATTATGAACGAACACACAAAACATTTCTTTATGTAGGTACTCTAGGGAGGATTGTCGAGTTCAGTTTATTCATCGCTTACATATCTCACAAGAGCTATCTGTCGATTGAAGTGAATCATGTGAACGATTCTAATTTTCCAGTCAGACTCAATAACTCAACCCAAAACTGAGCACTTTAGGGTTATATTCGTTGCTCTAAAAAAAGATACATAGGTTGGAAATTAACATCAAGTAATTATCTCAAATTGAAGCAAACTTTTCATCAAAATGCTGACTTTCTAATAGAAACAGGTAATACTGATCTACGTCATGTTTCTCATTTCATTATAAATTTTAAGCCAACATCAAATAAAATGTGTTTAAACAAGGATCTTATTCTTACCCCGGGTAAGCAACTTTACATAACCAATTTTACATTAGTTTATAATTAATGTAAAATATATGTACACGATATTAAATACCTACGCACTAAATACTAACCAGTACATACGTCATACAGAATCATACCTACTATTACATAATATATTTCATCATGGAATTTTTCGTAAAATACACCTTCTTTGTTATTTATACTGTAAGATATGTATGCTGTAATCGTGTTTTCAAATATACTAATATCAGTCAACAATAAAATTTAGCAATTAAAAACCAAATCTTAAGTATCCTAATCAATACATATAAATAAAATCTTTACTAGGTAAGTCAAAGTTTAGCAAATAATATTTAGATAGCATGGGAAATAATTAAACCTAGATGGAGAATATTACAATTTCTTTAAAATAATAGTTTTATCAGAAATACTGTAAAATACACAAAATCTGATATATCAATAAAATAACCAAAAGGGTCAAAGATTAGGTCAGTCATAGTCTTAGGCCAATAGTGACGGGGTCAACGAGTGATTCTAAGCTAAAACACACTAAGCCTTTCACATCGACTTTCGCTATAAACAGCCTTATATTTTTGCTCTTAGGAGTCCATCACAATGTTCAAGTTGCTGTTGTGGTTATGTACAATGTGTACCACAAAAAGTTTGCTCCAACGATTATCTTAATTTGCGTGAAGGTTTATTTTTTATTTTTGTGTAACTATTTTGAACAAAAACTTATACCAACTAAGCCTTATTACCACTTGAATCTTGTAATGAACCCCAACACACACTAGAAGCATTACGTTCGACAAGTGATTTTGAATAATCTGTCACAGTCACTATCTCTTATGAGTCTTTCACATTTTCAAACCAGCAACAAGTCACTGGTAGCAAGTCACTGACTTGTTACCGACAAGTCTAGTCTTAAATAAATAAGACTTGATCGTAGGCCTCGGGCTACTCGGGTAACGCGAGCTCTGGTGATAGTCTTTCAGGTTTGAAGTTCTCCATACTCCACTGGTGTCGTTTTTCATATTTGTTACAGGACTCCATGATGATTTTGTCCTTGGTACGGGATATCGCCATGCACTTTTCGCTTGAACCGTGCTTGAGCTGTTTCGTCTGTGAAAATTATTATGGTTATTCTAAACTGTGGAATGGATAAGTGCAGCTGCTGCAACTTTAATTACTCATACAATGTGTTGATTTGTACTATCACATATTTACGGAGAGGTACTATATTGTTGGCACTAGATGCAAATCACTGAAATAAAACCGGGCCCTTTAGCCCAAAAGCGGTCTCTAGACTTACGTTTTTCGAGAAAAATCGAGATTATGTCAAAAATAATTTCTCGATACCTTAATGACATGTATTTTAAAATATTTCCGGTTTATATACACATGTTATGATCAGTATATTAATTGCAGAAATGTTTTAAAACCCTACATTTACGTATTGAGTGTTTTTTTTACAGATATCGCCATTTGCCATCATACGTACGTATGATAATGTATTCATAGTACTTCATATCACACGCTCTTCAAGTAAGGCAAAAAACACAACAAAACAGCAGCCGTACAAATCAACATACTGTTTATTAAAATCTGTAGCATTGAAAAGGATTTTAACAAAAACATTTCAGTAGAAGGTAATGCAAAGATATCAACAACAAAAACGTTCATGTGTAATCATTACCATCATTGGCAGAGACCCACTGCTGGGCATTACCCTCCACCCTCAAACATCACTCCAATTTGATCTGAGCCAAATACTATGTAGGTACAAAGGAATCAGTTGAGCTGTCTAAATAACGGTACCAATGTTAGATATGTAGATCAATGCCCCAGATCACTACCAGATGGCAGCGAAAACTACCAAAAAGAAGAAACGAAGAGTTTTTTTTAAATGTTTACTAAAATATTTGAATTGCTTACTATCGAATCGTATAGCCACAGCTGGTTGCCTTTAGCTCCATGGCAAGGATATAGCACAACATCGTTCCCAGAGTAATCAAGGCAGGTCTCGTCACGGCGGATCTCACCGTTCTTAGAATACATCCAGTACTGTGAACATACGGAAATAACATTGAAAAACCAGGCCACATAGTATTGACATTAGATTTGGAACTAATCAATATAATTTTAGTAAAAAGTTCAAAATCAAATATCAACAGAAATTCATATTTTATTCAGGCATAGTAACAAAACGATAGAGTATGATAATTAGCAGGTAGAAAACGGAAATATTAATTTATAATTCATAAGAATAATAAATTGCCATATGTAGACAAATAAACCACCACCTGTAATGTAAATAAATTTAGGCATATAAGGAATAAATGAAAAAACAATTTACACAAGTGTTAGGACTTACGCGCTAATAAAATACCTTGCGGCAGTACCAAATTGAAAGAGAACCTTTGAGAGTTATTCTACTGGAAATGTTTAGGAGCACCAGAATTTATAATACTACAATCTCGATCGATTTTACGGAACGTTAATTAAATGGTATTATTTTATGTACAGAGTGTTAATAATGAAGGTGAATGCATTACATAGGCTGGTTTTTACTTAGCATTTTGAGAAAATGTTTTTAATCTACTAGTAGTTGAAATCTGTGCAAACATAATAGGTATGTACATTATTATGTTTGCACAGATTAGAACTTGCACAAGTGTTCTGTTACGTGAACTCGTACCACGCACGTATAAGTCCACGCGCAAGAATGGAATAGAATGTTCAAACAGCACTAATAAAAAAAATGGTTGAACCAGTAGTTCTTATTTTGCTGAAATTAATCAATTTCGATGACATGTTTGTATACCTACTATTTAAAATATGGGTGCTATATAACAAATTAAATGATTTTAAACAGGCTCTCAAGCAGGTTTTGTAAAAAAAATGAGATATCATCAAGATTAAGAAATTAAAAAAAAAACTGCGAATAATACAAAACAATATAAAAATCAAATATTTATAACATATATGTGTGACAACATAAATCTACACTAATTCTTACATAATTCAAATGTTTGCTTGCTTGCCAGAAACAATTAGATTTTTTGTACGGTTTGTATTTTCCCAGTAAACATTTATTTATTATGTCACACATGTATAATTGATATTGTCGAAACCTCAGTTTAAAAAATCCTGTTTCAAACCTCGAAAAAATTTTTTTTTTGGCTCTCGTACGTATTTTTACTAAGGGTTTTTCAAGGCCATCTCAAAACATGATTGGCGATGATGATGGCGCTGCACTGCTAAACTGTCAGAAAAAAGTTTGACTTTATGAATAGTGACTTTGACAACCAACAAAATAGATCAGCTAAGAAATTTTGGCACTGGGTTTTGAGTCAGCGCCATCTATCGAGCCAGTGTAAACCATGTTTTTTTGATGTAAACCTGAAAGCTCTTATAAGAATACAAAAAACCTCAAGTTTGATTAAAAACGAATTTCCCTTTATAACATTTTTGATTCAGTGATTTGCGCAAATTTACTGCAACGTGTGCAGATGGCTTGAATGGACAAAGGTTCAGTCATGTCTTATTGTTTACAATATACCTCCTAAAAAACAGCTGGTCCATCAATATTGTCTATAAGATCCCTTTTTCACATTTGAACTATGGTGATCCATTATGCATGCTTGGCCGTCATTAACGTAGCAATAAAAAAATGTTCAAGCCTTGACCCACCATAAGCCATTTATCGTCACTATGAGTGTTATGTAAACTTGTGCAAGTCTAATAGAGGAAGCCTATCGTTAGGTCTGTGGCTATTTTAAGAGATCTACTAAAAGTATATTTTCTTAAGGCAACTCAAATTATTGTTATTGGTTTTAAAGTGTCAACCCACAATTACGGGTGCACGGAGAAAAATTAAGATAATTATTGTATCCATTGACTTATATTACTAGATCACATATGTACCGGCCTAAGAAGGCCCTCCGTCTCCTCCCGTAGATGTCGTAAAAGTCGACTAAGGGATTACCCAGACTTGTTAGTAAGATTTGCTGGTAGAAGATTTGTCCAGACTGCTAGCTTATTAGGGAATGTGTTATTGCTGGAAGTCGCAAATTTACAGTCAATCGTGGGAAGCAATGGTGGCGGTGAGCTCACCACTTGTCAAGACAATATTCCCACGATGGTGCAACCCACGGTGAAAAGAGGCCCATTGAGGTTCTGCCTTCCCTTTCGAGAAATAAGACAAGTATATGTATACCACAGAAAAAACCGACCATAGCATTATCCATACCTATTTCTACCGCCAAGCAGTAGTGCTCGCATTACTGTGTTCCGGTTTGATAGGTGCTGTTGAAATTACAGGCACATGATACTTTTCATCTTTGTCTCAGGGTGGCGGGTGCAGTACAATGCCACATAGGGTGCGTCCTAGGTGGACGTAACCTATGAGGTAATGCATTATTAAAAGGAGACTTTACAGCCTAACATCAGATGGGCCATCTGCTAGTTCCGTATTCCAACAATAAAAAAAAACTCACATGAATTGTGCAATCCGATAATTTGTAGGTAGGTAAATTTAACAAAAGTTGTATATTTAGATTTGATTTGCCTTTAAAAAAATATTAACACGAGTTTTTACTTACTTATCTATGAATAATTTTAGCACCGACACCAACTACACATGATAGAAGCAAAGCATGACGGAGTCTAAATTTGGCTGCCTTCACAAACCTGGTTTCCATACTCTCCGTGGCAAGGCCACAAGTTGACAGGCTTCTTCATGTCTTCGGGGCCGGCGGCGGAGTCGATGCATATACCCGACTGCAGGTTCGCGATCTGATGCCATTGGGAAGGTTTAAAGGCGTGCCAAATGTAAGCGTGCTACTGATATTATCACTTGATTCTCATTTACTCATTACTTGGAAAAAATACTTCATAAGAAGCTTACAAAGAAAACTCTTGTTTCTAAGCTCAAAACTGCAAGATAAATAAAGTTTTGGGGACACAAGAACGTTCAAGTGATAACAGCAGAAAACCGAAATAATGAAAATGAAATAACAAAATGGAACACAAAAAAAAAACAATCCGCATACGCCAACAAAAACAGGCGAAAACAAGAGTGACAGTGTCCCCAAAACAAATAATCACTCCTTTCAGGAGTACCTGATTTCCACCACCAAGATGGCATCTATGAAGCCACACTGGGTTGCCTTCATCTTTCAAGCTGTCTTCGTCTCCGTCGAGACAGTAACGTCCACCAAATGCTTTATTTCGTACCTAACAGTGTGTATTCAATATTTAATTAATAATTCAATACAATGTGCTTAAAGAGGTGATTTAAAATACGATAGTCACACGTGCATTCAAGAGTGCAAAGTCGAATGAGATTTAAAAATAAACTCGTGCAATATGGTACTGCCGCAATTATTAAAATTGCAAAAGACAGAAGACCTGATTTCCTCCCTGTCGATGACACGGGTATAGTCCCACTGGTTTATGATGATCCGACTTGCGCGTCGGCGAGTCCAAACATATCTTTTTGAACGCCACATTTCGGATCTGTACAAGTAATCATTTTGAGCAACACGACCGTTATTTGCACTCATTGTAGCACAGGTGTTTAACGGGTTTCATTTTCAGAAAATAAATATGAAAATATAAAATATTTTCCATTATAGCTTTAGGTAAATATCCTGAAACTGTAATGTGACAATTGTAAGCTCACCTCTCCATGTGCAACAGACTCTCCGGGAATGAACAGCTCTGGATAAATATTCTTCAGATACCATTCGAAAGATTTGCAACCAAGGTTTTCTCTCAGCTCTGTTCGGCTGCTGATATCACCATAATCGCCCTTATCGTTACCCACTCGTTGGTAATAGTATTTTGCATAATCATCCAGCCATACCTAATACCAAAACAAAATATCTCGTAAAAGGAAATTTGCATTATAACAGGAACAGTTATTCTATTATATTTAAATAGGGTTCTCACCTCAGCTAATCGGACAGAGTTTTTCTTGAGAACGTTGACCCCGGTTCGCCATTTGTAAGGCGACCGCTTTCTGAATATGTGGCCAACGTGGGAGCATGGAACGATTTCTAAAGTTCCACCGCACATCCATGTCTTGAAAGACAGTTCCAGGTTTTCACCTCCCCAGATGTCGAAACCGCTATCGTATGTCCCTAATCTTTCGAAAAAATCTTTATCGATTGCGAAAAGACCACCAGCCATAGTCGGAGAATAGACAGGCTCTGCAGTATGCTGGTGTCGCGCTCGCTCTTTGGATGGCACTGGGTGCCAATTGAACTGGAGATTCCAGTCGAAACCGCCAACATTGACTGATGATGAGTCTCTGTAGTGGTACTCAAGGGTGTTATCGTCGATGACATCAATGACCGGGCAAACTACTGTTGATTTGTTGCGCGCGATTCTATCTAGTAAAGGCTCCAGCCACCCTGTAAAAATATACATTTTATAATTAATGTTGCTCAATTGGTGAGTAATTTAATAAAAAAATAAAAACCCCGACTAAGTTTATTGTTCCAACACCAGTTTTCATACAAACAAAACCTCATTGAAATTGGAGCACCCGTTCCACTCTAGATTCTGTTCATCCTATGCTGGTCATCATCAGACCCTGGAGCCTGATGTCGTTGAATATAAACAGATTGAGCCAAAACTGTAGGTTATAAAATAATAAATAATATATAATCGCTGCAAAAATATCTCGGTTCTCTTCGTCCAAATTGTTGCGGGCTGATCACGGAAACAGCGCAACAATTTCCACCAAATAAAAATAATTATCTCGCAAACATCATCTTTCATACTAAATAGACCGCATTGAAATCAGAGCAGCTGTTCTGGAGCTATGAGGCCAGAGATAGACAGAAACTGAACCACACTATGGCCTCAAACTTATAACACTCTCTTTTTACTCGAGGGTTAAAAAGGGGAAATAACTACAAACCTTCTGTACATTCGCAGTGACTGTCGAGATAGGTCAGTACCGGAGCGGTTACATATCTGGCTCCAAGCAACCTGGCTCTAATAAGACCTTCTCGTCGAGTTGCTCTCACTATCCTCACTTTTGGCAGTGATGACATGTAATCATCAAGTTGTTGCATTAAATGCGCTGAAAGAACAATTATCATTTATAGAAAATCTATAAGCTGTTACTACCTCATATATATTTTTTGATAATATATGTACCCATGTCAGAGAAATCGTCAACTAGGATAATTTCCTTGATGAGATGGGCCGGCGATCTATCCAACACGGAGTGCACAGTTCTAAGAAGCACTGACCAGGCTTCGTTGTGGAAGCAAATCACTACGGATGTTTGCGGCAAATCTTCTAAGTATCTGCCCGGCTGTTTGCACCTGTAGAAAAAAAAACATTTTGAATTATGTACTTAATTATAAAATATCTTACACCTTTTGAATGGCCACTGTTAGATGGGCAATGTTTAAAAAACATCAGTCTTACTCCGGAAACAGTTTCATGGATCATATAATTTTTAATTTTAAGAGTTAATATTACCAATTGTTTCATTTCATTATCCATATCATAAGTCATATTAAAATAGTTTTAGTAGCCATTATACACAAGAAAAAAAACCTGGTAACATGAGATAACAGTTATAATTGACCAGTGAAATTGGCAATGGGCTCGTGCGTGACATAATGAAATGCACAATCAAACCTGGATACCTAGTGGAATAATAATAATAATAATAAAGGATTTACATTATCCGTACGACATAGCTTTGCACTATCTTCAACCAACTCAGAAAGTCAAAAGCATTAGTAGTGAAATTCTAAAGAATTCGTACCTAATTAAAAGTAGCTACGATTGCGTAATAAGTTAAATTCCTCACGACACCTATGTCTAAATGAATTCCAGTCACAGATCAATCTGATAGCCCACCTGATGTCAAGCGGTAACTTCTGCCTTTAACAATGCATTACCTAATAGGTCACGTCCACCTAGGACGCACCCAATGTGGCATTTCGCTGCGCTCGCCACCATGAGACATAAAGATGAAAATTCTCATATTATGCCTGTGAACTCACCGGCACCCAAACCCTTCAAACCGGAACTAGATCACAGCAATGCGAGCACTACTGCTTTGCGGCAGATATAGGTACAGAGGTTATACTGCCCTAGACGAACTTTTTCACAAAAAAGCTCTACTACTAACACTACTGCTTTGCGGCAGATAATTAGGTATGGGGGCAATACTTCCCCGGACGAACTCTTTCACAAAAAAGCTCTACTACTACTTAACATTCATACTAGTTTAATTTACAAAGAAATCTCCTTAACTATTCCACATCTTCGCACAATGTTCTAGCAATGAGACAAAAGATACCAAAGATACTGTTGAATCACAAATAGGGTTTCCATCTTTGAACTCAAAAGGCAAGTCTCTTTGAAGGCAAGAGCTGCAATAGCAAAAGAACCCGGTACAAAGGTCGTTCCCACGGGCGCCCTTCCGGAGTTAATCCACAAAGTAATGTGCCATTTGTAGGTATTTCGAAGCGTTTCAAGATCTGTGGTAGCCCAGTGGAAACCAATCTACATTCTAAACAAACAGTCAGGGATTCAAATCCGATATCGGTTGGTATGCAGTGCAGTGCACAAAATTGTTTTGAAAATTTACGTCGTACTCAGTACTTATTGTTTGAAATATGGGATTGAACAGTGTGCCTAAAATTGGTCAAACCTGTGGATGGAATCTTCTGGAGAAAGACTGTGGTAGACAAAAAAAACAGATTTCTATTGAGAGTAGACCCCTCCGTCTCCTCCCATGATTGTCATTAAAGCCCACTAAGGGATTACACCAGGAGATGGGCAAACAGGAGCATAGATAGTAGTTTTACTGCAGGTTTTTAGTGAAAGAGTTCATCCGCGGAAGTATTACCACCATACCTACTTCAGCTGCAAAGCACTACTGCCCGCATTGCTGTGTTCCAGTTTTAAGGGTACTGGTGAAATTAGAGGCACATGAGACTTTCTTCTTTTTGTACCAGGGTGAAGGGCGCAGTACAATGGCACGTAGGACACGTCCTACGTGGACGTGACCTCTGAGGTAATGCATTATTATAGGCAAGATTACCGCATCAGATGGGCCAATTACAGGTTTAATCAGTCACTCAAATAAATAAAATATATCGCTTTTCACAGATGATGTATTTATGTTGCTACTATAACAACAAATACTAAAAAATAGATTAAATACATATTCAAGGGGGCTCCCATACAACAAACGTGATTTCTCCAAATGTAGGTTAAACGATGCTCTGTGGGGTCAGTTTTTGAATGGGTAACCACTTTTTGCGTTTATTTTTTTTCATTTTTTTTTCAAACCTGCTTTTTTTGCCGTTTTTGTAGTGAATGGTACGGAACCCTTCGTGCGCGAGTCTGACTCGCACTTGACTGGTTTTTATAAATAATGGAACCCTTCGTGCGCGAGTCCGACTCGCACTTGGCCGGTTTTTAGATTTGTTTATTAATTAGTTTCCTTACCACTCATCTCTTGGGTCTGGCAGCTTCCTCCTGATCGATATCAGGTCACTGACGTACTGGTTAAAAGCGTTTTTCTTCCATCCCTCAGAGACAGCTGCCTTTATGTCCTCGGTCAAGTTCTTTGGGAGTACGACCGGTTTGCCAAGTTCGCCGAGTGCGCTGTCCGAGCCAGGTGCGGCGATTACGCCCAGGCCTATAACATAGAATAAAACAAGCGTCAAGGCAGATAGGACACTTCTATATCACTAACGTCGTTAGCATTGGCTGTATATAAGTTATACAGCCAATGCTATCATGTTGCTGTGGTGCTGTGGTGTATCCAGCCTAAGAATAAACACCTCCGTCTCCTTCCGTGGATTACCCGGACTTGTTGATAAGATTCGTTGGTTTAAGATTTGTCCTGGCTGCTAGCTTATTATGGAATGTGTTATAACTTTAAGAAAGCGTTAGCCGAGTCAGTCGTGGGAGGCAATGGCGGCGAGGAGCTCACCACTTGTCACGTCTATATTCCACGATGGTGCAACCCACTGTGAAAAGAGGCCCATTGAGGCTATGCCTACCCTTTCGGGGAAAAAGGCGTGTATCTATGTATGTATGTATATCACTAACTTCGTTGTATAGAAGTTACATCTGAAATCAAACTAGAGATAACTAGAGCTATAACAGTTTGTAGATAGAGGTAGCAGGATCTGTCATGGCCCGAATTTTCAGATAAATATCATCTACGAGATGACGTCATATCTCGTATGACGCTTATACAAAATTACGGAGATATGACGTCATCTCGTGCAAGAGATTTATCTGAAAATCACCCTGGCGTAGGAACTTGTTAGATTTTGATCTTTATTATATATTAGGATTTGACATCACTAGATAAATGGATTTACTGATACTTCAATAAAACGCCAATGGGGTTGCCACATTCCACTTGTGGAATGCTAACTATGTTGGTCTTGCCTCTGACTACCCCATGATGGGATTTAACCATGGAACTGAGTGAGCATTTTCTCGGTAGGGATTGTCGTTAGATTAGTTAGGTCGATACATACATACATAGACACACGCCTTTTCCCCGAAAGGGTAGGCAGAGCCTCAGTGGGTCTCTTTTACCGTGGGTTGCACCATCGTGGGAATATAGACGTGACAATGTCTCTGACCTAACGCAGAGTGACAAAGGAGACAGTGTATTTAGTCGAAGAGTAACTCGTAAGACAGAACATAGGTAAGAGTATTAGGTAGGCTGATAATTTGTAGAATTTTGAAATGACTATTCTACTTCTTACTCTTTGCCGTAAGCTTCTAAGGCTCTGCCCTCCTGTATACGATTATAATCGCACTCCGGGATGCAAACATTGGAACTAGTATTTCAAGTTGAGAGGTGATTGAACGTGCAAGTTACACGCTGAGAAGTGTTTGAAATGGCCATTTCTGGGTGAAGTTATATGATCGCAAATAAATAAGGACCAAGTAATCCAGTCAACGTGCGCTGAATCTACTTGAATAATAAGAAAGAATATTTAACATTACAACCTTTTATAAAATTAGTGATTAGAACAATATGCTGATCAAAATGAGCCTAAAAACGGCCAGTCTAATATTATCCATCACGGAGTTCCGTTGTCCACCTTTCGTCTCAATCACCAGATCTGCTGGCTGTCACGATAATATTGTATTGTCTTCGGAACTTGACAGGTATTAAGCAAAATTTTAGATTAATCGGTCGAGTTTAAATGGTACAAAATTCAGTTTCAAGATTTGTACCACACTAACATACTAACAGGTCAAGTTAAATAAAAACTTGTAAAAATTTAACATACTAAATTGATAAGTTACCTGCTTTATTTCAGGGAGATGGACTTTATATCGCACTGGTCAGCAGCCGTATCAGTACTGGCAGAAAGTTGAAGAATCGTTTTTCAACTTCGTTTTGACAGAGGCTTTGAATGGTGTGCATTTATTTTACTGTAGTAGCAATATTATTCTAAAATAATATTCAACCCTATACCACTACTCGAGTACATATATCTACCCACTACCATATACTAAACCACTATAACCCACAAAAACCAAACTACAAACTTATCTACGATCTTGGACACCAACGATCAAGCATGTTACCCAAAAACCATCTAAGTTCTAAATAAATCAAAATAGAAAATAGTTAAAAGCAACAAAAAGCTTGAGTGATTACCTTCTATCTGGCCGATCCGAGCAAGCCAGTCGATTCGCGTGCGCGCTGCGTACAAATGTGTCGGTGTCATGCACAAAGTTGATTAAATATGGACAACATAACCTTAGGCTCATGCGATAAGGAACAAAAAAGACATAAGAGGTATTAGACGCAGTTCAGAAAGGGAAGATACATTTACTGTTAGTAGGATACCTTTTCTATAAAAACTCATATACATATTTAAAAAAAACTACGAAAACAACATAAGCATGTTGTTTTGCACAGTGGTAGTGCACAGTTTTTGTGCACTACCTACATAAATGTATCCACAATACACAAAGGTTAGCTGGTAGAGAATGCTTCTTAGCATTAAGTTCGCCTATTTACATTGTTTGTTTTGTGCAATAAAGAATATTCTATTCTATTCTATTCTAAGCATACTTATTTCGTATATTTTTTGTTAGCATATCGTCGTATTAATCTGTCTACACTCATATCTCAGACTGAAAGTACAAAGCTCATTGATACAGTAACTGAACACAATGGTACTGAATTATCAATCAATGGGCAAAATCACAATCAAAAAATTTGCATTCAGTAGAATTTTTACAAACGTATTTTTCTATAAAATAAAATTTTGGTTTGCAATTTTTGTATAAAGTTAATTTGTTTAGTTAGACCGTGTTAGTGCAAAGCTTTTTTTTCTTCAAAATAATCTGGAAGTACACTTTCATAGTTATGTATAATTAAGTTTCAATATTTCTTATTTAGCACGTCACTTGGGATTTTGTTAAAGAAGCTTACACATAGCCCTTTAAACGATTTACAGTGCCTAACAGTAGGAACAGTGAGTTTATCTTTTTTTCTAGTATTTACATTATGATTGTCGCTTTTTTTGGTAAACAAGTTTATATATTTACGAACATATATCTAGTTCGCAAATATATACACTTGTGTACATGTGTATAGCAGATCGCATTAACTGAAAGACAATTGCATCCGCAGCCGTCTGCGGTAACAACAAGGAAACAACGGCATTGTTAGAATGTAACAAGTTTTCGTTTCAAAAGCGAAACGTACAGGTGTTTTAAGAAAGTAATGCAATAACTTCATCGGTTTATTGAAGACCACGTTCTTGAATTTAGGCAATTTTTGAAACTTTTCTGATTTAGATTGACAGGTATGAAAAGGTCAGTGACTACGTTGGTTGAACTTTTTGTCGTAACTTCGCTATTCGCTACTTAGATAAACATATATACAATTGCCCCACACCAATTATAAAAGCATTCCACCAATATAAAAAACTAAAAATAAATACAAACCATCTGATAGATTATTTGCATATGACTCGCTTTTCCTCTTCGTTGATGTAGATTTCGCTATTTTCAGTGGTTTTGCTTCTGGGTCTTCATATTCTAGAGGGGGCGCCGCTCCAATGGTATTCCTTGAATTTCCACTTGTAGACAGTAGTGCTACCATGAACCATACTGCCGTCAGCACTAGCACAGCTTTCAGAATCAACGTACGTCTCCTTAGGAAAAACATACTGTATTTCATAATAACTGCTCTTTACAATACAAAAATCCCTACTTCAAATTTTCTATGATCGTTTACAATAAAATCATCATACAAACTATTAAGAATTTGAGCAATAATTAACTATCTACAATCACAAAAAGGGTGACTAGCACAAAATATTGAGATATGTTTCGTGTTGTCACGAATTTTCCAAGATATGCCTTTTCGATATGAAAAGTTTGTTGATAGTTGTTCTTTTACATGACTTTGGTGATTTGTTTGGCTATAACTTCGTCTGCTTCAGCCAAATAAGCATAACTTTCTTTCTGGTTTTCTGTTTCATTTCCGACGAGTCCGTTTACTTCTGTCCATTATTACGGATTGTAGACCTGCGAACAAAAATCAACATTTATCATCATTTTTTTTAGTGACTGCCATTTTCCTTACTACTAATATAAATTTGTGTAAATTTGTCATCTTATCGTTTTGTCTTGAGAAAGGTAACCAATCTCAAAATAAAAATGAAAAATTACGTAGAATCAGTTTTGAGTAAGCGTCGCAAATTTTGACAACTATTTTATTAGATATTCCTTTCCCGTGAGATTACCACGCTCTGAATAATTAAATGATCAGTAAAAAAACAGTATCTAGTTATTTTGACTAATGTTCAAAGTATTCCAGTACACACGGTCCATTTTTCGTTAAAACCTTCGCCCGCGGCGTCGGGGTGGAAAGGTAATTGCGATGTGGACCTTTTTGGGTTTTCCCTGGGTTTCTCATCTTGGCTGCTGTAATTGAGTTAACTTTTGCTATTTTAAATTTTGCGGGGCGTTTATTTCAAATGGACCGGATACTTTAAGTTTAAGGGCGTTTCCAGAACATTTTTGGCTAAAGGTGAAATTATAGGTATCATGATCTTTTGGAATAAGTTTATGTGCTGTAATCAAATCGTGCTATAATGCTTGACCTTAAGATTAAACGACCTCCTTAACTCGGCGGGCAAGAAGCTGCCTGAGATGCAAGAGGTGCGGGTTCTATTCCCGCGCATGATCGGCAAATATTTGTTGCTGGTCCAGACCAGCACCCAGGTATTGTGGTTTCATCGTAATTGTAGTTCCTCATACATAAGACACAGGGAATCCTAGTGTGGGATCAGAACTATGTATTGTGACTGTCGGTTATCTTATTCTGCTCTAGATTGTTCTTTGCTGTGTCAAATAAATGTTTTCATTTTAACTTTTGTTGGGTGTTATGTTATGTTATGTTATCCTTGCCCCGTTTTCACTTCCACATCCTTGTTTGCGAGCTGAATTGTTTTGTTTTGTAAATTACTTGCCTAAACTTTTACCCCAAAAGTTATCCTTAACTCCATCTAGAAACAGATGAGTTCCATTTATCGACGCGTGTCGTTGTCGTGTATAATTTGTAAAGCTAGCGTCCCAAATTGTTGGTGTATCAGCCTACAAACGGCAATGTACCCCACTGAAAAATGGCTCAAGAGCCAACCCCGATAATGTATAGTCAGCGACTTAAATAAGCAACATTCTTTGTAACGGCCTAGCAATAAGTCAGTGAATAAGTCAGAAGGCTTTTATCCACCAATGATTATGATGAACTTCCTTTTGTTAATTTTAGGAACACAGTGTCATTAAAGAAATTGCTAATTTTGTCTCAGCTTTTTAATCATTTGTGGTTATCCTATCGACCCACGATATCGTATGAACGCTCATTGTGGAATCTCCAAAGACAAGTTAGTTATATTAAAAATTTAAACCTCTTCAGTGCTTCATTAAATTTGGAAAAACTGCATTCTTAAGGAAGCACATCAGTGTCTATTACGCATAATGTAGGGACCCAAAGCTAATTACTCTATTCACAGCATTATATCGCCACAGGAAGAAATAGAACACGCTATCAGTTGTATTTCTTCAAAAAACTTATAAAAAACTGATAATCCTGGAAACGGCTTCACCAATTTCCACCAAACTTAGCTAAGAACCACCGCGCAAACAACATCTTTCATACAAAAATCAAACTGCATTGAAACCAGAGCACAAGCACCGCAGGCTCAGTGGTAACAAAACAAATGCGAGCTTGATTATCTTGGAAACGGCTGCACCAATACATAGTTAAGAACCATCTCGACAACAACATCTTTGACTTCAAAAACCGCATTGAAATCAGAGCAGCCATTTCGAATCGAGGTACGCGGCATCAAAGAAACAGACATACATTATATAGACATACTATGGTCCCAAGCTTGCAATGTTCTTAGTCAGTAATGAAAAGATTATAAAAATTACAATATCGAAAACAAATTTTCGACAATCGATTTTCCAACGGAAAAAAATAATAATCCTACTTTCCTCGCTGACTATATGCGAGCAGAACAATTCATCAGCTCGCCGGAAGCCGCCCCCGCGCCGCCGAAAGGCTTTGTTCTATATTATCCAGTCGCACTGCACCTGCGTCTGTTTGTTTGTCGACACGGATCTCGTTCATTTTAATTGCTAATTAGCGAGGATAACGGAAAGGACTCTCTATTGTTATATTTTGTTGGCACTGAATAAAATAGCCGTAATTATCCCCAAAATTTTACTATTATTGGACTGGCTTTGCAAATTTTCTTAACGAGTAAGGTGTGGCTAGCCCAAGAATAGAACCCTCCTCTCTTCCCATGGATCTCATAAAAGCCGTCGAAGCCGTAAAACAGGGAAAAGACGGCAGCATCCACCTGAGTACTCAGCAACTACCTACTGCGATCACCAATCCACCTGCCAAGTTTGGTGATTATGGCAAATCCCCCATTCCCCCTTTGCATTTTATGGGGAAAAACTTTTCCAGCAGTGGACTATAAAGGCTGCTGATCATGAAGGAGTAAGGATTTTTTTAAATTTGTTTTAATGTCTTTCTTTCTTTACCATCAAACCTGAATTTTGAATTAAAATGCATAAGTCATGCAATGAGTTTGCATAGCTTTTAGTTTTAGATCCGTGAGGAGATCCTTCTAGAGAAAAGTCAGAGCTACTAAATTCGTTTAGTAGAACTCCAATTTTTGGTCGGTAGTTAGAATACGTGGCGCCGATTGCCACATTATTACTAATACGTATAGTATTATTTTGTCTGTGCTAAATACCAACGAATGTTTGTTCAAAACGATTCTTGTAATTTAAATGTGTTATTTTTTTTCCCATGCAAACTGCATGCTAATGCTCGTTGTTTTAGAGGTAGAATTTTATATTCTTCATCAATGGGCCGTTTAGATCTAACGAGCGAGCATTCTTAAAGCACTCTACACATTAATCTTGAACGCAGTCTAGCCTAGTCTAGACTAATTTTGGAGCAAAGAACGCTCAGATCACGTTTACACTAAAGTATTGAGCATTCGTTCGTCTAAATGCGGCTTAAGAATAAACTAAATGTTAGTCCCTAACGCTCTTGAATATTCTACGATGCTATGAACTTTGAGCTAAGATATTTCTTTAGTCAAAAGTGATGCCAACATATATTATTAAAATTTTGCGAGTGGAATTACACATTTATAGATTTTGCTAGTATTTTTACAAGGTATATTTGCATTTAACTTCATTACAACTGAAGAAGGCTGAAATGGATAAGATTATCAATATTTAAAAGAAAATACCTTGAAAGGACGACTCGTTCGCGAAGTAGAATCCTTGGCGTAGATTTTTCGATCTGCAAAAAACAAAAAAATATATAAATTACCTATAATAAAGTGATGTGTTTTAGAATTGTGTATCAATTATTATGGAACTCTGTAAACTATGGTTTAATTGAAACACTGTTTTATTTAAATTTTTATCAAAAAAATTATTGGCAGCGATAAAATCCGATTAAACCGCAACGAAGCATTGTTCAAATCTTATAACTTTATTGTAAATTACAGCTGTTTATCCAACACTTAAAGTATGTTAATTTTGAAACATTATAAACGAAGATACAAGCAATAAACTGGATACAATCTTAATATTTTCTCAAGGAGGTAGGACTTGAGTGGTCCACGGTAGCACGGGCTATGAGAGAATTAATAAATATGTAATCATCAAAAATGTTATCAATATAATAGTTGTCTCTGGGGCTTTAAAAATACATACATAATAAGCCAATTGCACGCGTTTATTTTAAAAGTCTAAGGTTCTTTTAAACAAAGTTGATCCCAATCGCTGGTCACGTTTTATACCATACACCTTATAACGGATCGCCTCCTTTGCGTAAATAACATGAAAATGCGAAATATCGGAGCTTCGAAGACGTCTGCTGCAATAAATTTAAATAAACGCCCCCAGAAGGGTTACTGCCATTTAATTCAGAGGAAAATACTGAAATATCCCTAAACGGCGGGCTTAAATCTTGAGAAGATGATTGTTATCTTTTCTTTCAACAGAAGCTTAAAAATCAAATAACACTATGCACGGGGGCTGTGTAATATACATTTTCCGCTCGTTAAAATATGGTTTAGTGAATTTTTTGTATTATAATTGGGTGTTGGAACACTGAAGATAAGGGTTAAGTCTAGATTATATAGGACCTCGTCTTCCGAAATTAGTATAATTCGTAGTAACACGTATAGTCTCGCCATTTATTGCAAAATAGTAAAAAAAAACTAGAGTAGGTTGCTTCTTTGCGTGACTCCATCTTAAAGTTTGCAAACAGTTATTTTTGAACAATAATATTATTCATCTTCGTCATAATTGCCCTGTACAAATCCACTGTTGGACATTGACCACCATGCGAACGGTTTTGAGCCGCCTCCTTTCACCGATTTCGAGGAGCGAGTAGAAGTAGAAGTGGAGTGGAAGTAGATTTTAATCTAGTTAGACGTTCTCTATCATAAATTGTAGAAGGTATTAACGTAAGCAGCTAGAAGCTCACAAACGTGTCCATGCTCCCAGAATCCAAGCAGAGAATTCAGCTTTAAGCGCCCTCATCGACTAAACTTTATAACAAATGGTCAAGCTTAGCTCCAGCTTCCAGCAATTTCAAATATTTTAATCAGTTTCATGAAACGAGTGGAATCGTGTGCTCAAGACTTTAACGCGAGCAATTTGTAGTGGTATAAGTTTCCAGCTCAGCGAAACGCTTTTGAAACGAAACTAAAGACTTTTGAACGAAACACGTTGGTTATTTTTGGTTTCCGTTGAGTCAAAGATTACATTTTCAACGTTCAGTTTGAATGGCAATGCAATTTTGAAAGTTTAAAAAAGAGATGAATACAAAGTATTAGTATCTCGGTATACTCGTAAGTACTCTGGCTAAACGGGAGAAGAAAAGGAGGACCCTTAACTGAGGAGCATGTTAGAGGAATTTTATTATTTTTCCCTTGTTCCTAAGAGTCTCTCAGTGTATTTGACTTTAATGTTTGTGTTGAAATGATTCGGGGCACTGGAATGTTTGTTTGCAGGATGCAAATCAGGTAAGAGGGGTAAAGCAAATGTTAAATTGTGGTCTCTGTAGGTAAGCAGACAACACGGTTTTCCTATCTAGATCCTGTCAAGTTCGTCTCGGACAAAATAAACATCGCGTTCTTAAAGACAAATAAAAAGCTCATATTTTCCGTCGCAAAGCGCCAAAACGTGTAGTTTAACGTTTTTGTTTATTATTGCGTGTTTTTTATGTTTGAATCAGCTTTTTACCTTAAGTTCCACACCTGGGGATCTTAGAAACCCAATATTGCAGTTGTTTCCAAGTTATTTTGTTAAAAATAGAGTTATTCCTGAATTGATACAATGCCCATTGGAATTATAATTTCTTCTAGGATAGCAATAAATTGTTATGTGTTATGTTATGTTATGCATCTAACGGAAGGCACCGATCCTTTTGTTCATATTGTTAGCTTGTTCATTAGTCATTACGGCTGCCTTATTTTATAAATCCCAATTTGTTGTATTATGTCGTACCTACCTAGCGATTTAATAAATTTAAATCTCTTGTAACGCCATGCAAAGCTTGTATCAATCGTCTATTACACACAAATATTATTATGTATTGTATTATTATGTTGATGATGATACTGTTTAGGTACTGCACTGAGTTTTTTATATAGTTTTGAATAAGCTTTATGCATGAAAAACTTAGGTTCAAAATATTGCTGTATATAGTTCTAGAGGACACCTACACTGGCATTTGTACTTTGATACTTATATTACCAAATAAATAATCTATAAAATTGAATTGAAAGGTTATAAAGACTATGATGATGATGATGATGATGGTGAAGCTGAGGACACTGTTCAACTAAACTTTTTGAGGTGATAAACACCGATTTACCGATGATAGTCAATTGTACTCAAATACACAGGTATCTAAGTAAAAAAAAAAAAACTTGATTAGCATCCAGGTTTTGTTGTGACAGCTATAAATTCCATGACAATAGCCTCACCGCAAGATGCGTGCCCGCAGCAACCGTGACCTGAATCACAGATGACATAACAGTCAGTACTAAACCACAGCCTGTGTCACAGGTGAGATAGCAGTTAGTATGTACGTAACAGGCTAGATCCGGCGACACGGCCGCCCACAACTCACGAACCTTGCCACTTGAAATTATAGCCACGGAACAATAGATACAGTGCCTACAAATGAATGATAGGACGCACTTATACCTACTATGTCATTCCATTCATACAGTATAACAGTTATCCGCCTACGACATTTTAAATGATACATTATGCAAGGCTTTTGATTTAATGAATACATTGATGATAAAGCAAATGAAAAAACTTTGTTAAAGAAATTTGAATACTTTTGCATATTTAGATTGTTAGACATTAGTACCACCTAAGCCATACATTTAATTTGACAATCTGTACTAATATTATAAATGCGAAAGTAACTCTCTATATCTGTCTGTTACTTTTACACGACTAAACCGCTGAACAGATTTCTATAAAATTTGGCAGGATGTAGAATTCATCCTGAGGAAGAACATAGGCTACCTTTACGTGTGTAAAATGGCGGGTGACATTCAGTAATAACTCACTATTCAAGCAAATACGTAAATTGTTATGCTTTGTTGATAAAATCTGTTACAACTGTCAACTCGATGGACCGATGCCACTGTGATGCTCCCAGGAAGTCAATGGACGGAGTTAGTTAAGACCATTCATCATTTGGCCAACCATGAAGCACAGAAGTCTAGAAGGCACCTATTCACTCTAGCCTTGAAAATATCCAGATAACTGTTTCAGGAAAGACCTATAACGACACTTACCATCAGGTGAGATTGAGATGGCGGTCAAACATCTACAAAAAAGAGAGTATACTATTCAGGTAAGGATGGAACTGAATCATGCGTCTGCTCGTCTTATGGTGATGGTTGTATTAGATTGTGAAGTTCCTGGGCCCATTCCTCGAAATGTAATTTATAGAAGATCTAAAGGCATGGAACTATACGGCGGTGCTCGAAAATCTGGATCTTTTCTGGATTTCTGTAGTCTGATGATGGTAGTAACACTAGGTACTATTTTTTATACCAGCTTTGATCAAAATGTAAGTAAACTCCAGAAGCGAAATCTGTCGCTACAAATTACAAATAATTAACACTACTTAAATATTTATAGCAATTATCACCTCCTTCCTTGAATGAAGCTCTATTAGCTGGTATTTTCTCTGGAATAAGATCAGTCACGATAAAAACAAATTACTTCATCCCCTAAAAATATTGAAATGGACGGCATCATAGCTTATAAGAGCTGATTTAAGCTAGATCACAATATAAGCGTTCAACATCAAATTTTGTAGACCACCTAAGAATTTGAGTAAAAAAGGCATGTTAGAAACAAATGTGTACAATTTTATGGTGACAGTGAGCTGGGGCCTATTTCTCAAAAGATAAAAGTTACAAGCTACGAGTATTTATGTATGGTTATATACGCGATTTCCCTTAAAAATAACAACGTTACCATAGCAACATACTTGTAATTTGTAGCTTGTATGCTTCGAGAAATAGACACCAGGTCTGATCGAAAGGTAGACAAGTAGACAACGGAACTCGCCATCATCAGCTGAGTGACGTCCACTCATGAACTTAGGTCTCCCCATAGAATGCCACGTCACGCGGTCCTGAGCTGGCTACATCTACCGTCTTCTCGTGACGGCTACAATGTCAACGGAACTCCTCGATAGTTAGTAGTAGACTGGCAGTGTTTGGGATCAATTTCATCTACAGACAGTTTCGAATACAAATTTTATTTTTAATTTCACCAGATGACAAATTCTTGCTTGTTCCTAAAATATATTAATGTTTTTGATTTAAGCGGTTGCTAAACATTGTTAATTAAATAAATTTTATATTGATTTATCGCGTATTTTAGTTAATTTGTGTTTACTGACGATTAATCAACTGAATTCGCTTCTTCCTTTTTAGTTTCTACGACTGTGGGGCCCAAAGTGATATGAGGCCATTGAGGCTCTGCCAATCTCTTCAGGGAAAAAGGCATGAGCATGTTCAAATTATGCATATCATAGAGTGCGCCAGCTATATACCATTACGATCTGTGGCATCAGATGCAAAAAAATCGAGTGGGCCTCCAACGAAGATAAAATAGACCAATTTACCAATCTCCCCGGGGAAAGCTTCATTTTCCTTTTTCATAGACTCGATAAAGCCTTTTGACGGATCTCGATTGAGTTTAATTTCCCAAATCAGACAAAAATTATACCTTTTAACAGGATAATTTACGAGGCTTTTTCCGTTGAATTGATCATTTTATTTCTGACTGCCGATACCTCACTGTTAACGAAGCTCAAATAGCGCTAAGCTTTCAAAAAAGTCGTTCTAATAACTCTACTATGGACTTAGCATTCCACTAACACTATCAACGCTAAAATATGGCACCTTTGAAAATTCGAACGATTATGAAAAATGAGTTCGATATACTGCCGGTTCACTCTGTAGTCCATCAAATGTATTCATAATCAAGCAGCAATGGACGGATTAAATCTGTCAGAATTGTCCCTCTTTATGCGTTTTGTCTCGAACTCTTTTGGATCGAACACTTTTTAAACGCTGACCCTGACTGATCAAAAAGCAAAAGAAGTTTTAAAATAATAATAAAAGTATATTGTGCTCTTCTAATAATTGTATATAAATAAAATACTTAAACATCACACTCATAATAGTAAATAAAACTTTATTTTGCGATGACTTACTATTTTCAAAATATAGGTAACTAAAACTTGTAATGTTAATCAAATCAAATCGGTCACATTTACAAATGATGTGCATTATTTTTAGGGACGCTTACGCTCAACTGTAAATTTGTATTTTGAAAATTTTGTTTATCTGCTTTATATTTGTTTTGTGCTGTTTATTCCTTGTTTATATTAGTTGTACCTTTACTTATTTTTGTTACTAAAGATATTATTTTTAGGATGCGTATTAGAATTCACGCGAAAAGCAAAATTATGAATTTGCTCTCAATTTTAGCTTAGAATGTTTCATATAAGCTTTATCTACGAGTATAAACTTGTTTGTTGCATGAATTTATAGTCGTCCCTACCTACTTTCAACGGGTCTGCTCTCGGAGAGACCTTTTTAAATGAATTGTTAATAGACTTGCCGGGATTGGTTCCGTAGATGGGATACAGTTCGACTTTTTGCAGACGAGTTAATGTATTTTAACCACCAAGAAATAAGAGGTTTTCAATTTTGCTTCGTGCTGTTCGTGTTATTTAGCTCACCAACGAGAGCCTCATTGGACCGACTTGTCAGCCTTTTTTCAGTTCAAAATAGAAATATTAAATCTGTCGATGGGCAATTCGTAAAATTACTGGTTCGTTTAATAATATTATATTTCTCACTAGTCACTAGGTTGTCAGTCTTTTTAACCGACTGAACGAAGCGAGTAAGGTTTCTGCAACAACTGGCAATTTTTTTTTTCTGTCTGAATGTTGGTGCCACGTACCTATACGTCGTATTGTTCAACTAATATTGTCGAATGTTGATATACTGGTTCTACAATTTCTTTATTTTGTCTTGGGCGGTTTTTGTTTGAACGGTTATTTTCTCCAAAACGGGGGAATGTTTGCTGCGACACCATTTACCGGCTGATTTTGATATTATTTAGCAGAATCATTCGGTACTCAATTCCAAACGAGAACTTCAAATATGAGCAAAATCGTTCAAAAAGTTCTCAAGATATATGGTTATTTTTTTACTACATTTATTTACAGAAATAATACAACTAATACAAGGTATGTACAAAATACATATGATACAGTTATGCTACCTGAAGAACGCTGCTAACAATCTAAAGGTAGCTCAACTGATCCAAATCGCTACCAGACGGAAGCGTATCTAAGATACTGGATGCATTGCCACGCAATACTAATGCGTTCACCCAGAAAGGAGCCAGCTCTCGGGTCACGCGTCGCTTAGACCAGTCGCCCTGTAATAATATTGAAAACGCGAAGGGCCGTGGTAGCCCACGGACCCAGACTCTCGACCCCGAAAGGCTCAAATAAGTAAGCTCTGTCGAGACTTGCATATTTGCGTCTTTTGAGGTCCTCAGCAGAATCTGCCGCCGCACCGGCCCTAACTGATGTCCTGGACAGATGAGATGGCGCAAGGGTATCACCGCATGTAGCGTCCCACATGAAAGGCCTACCCTTCTCCCACGGAACAAGAGTCATGCTGTCAGGCCGCTTAACATCGTCACGTAGCAGACCATTCGGTTCTAGAATGGCTGGAATGTTAACGCTGGTAGAAACCCGGCGAATGATATCATTAAAGCTAGCGTGGCGGGAAATCCTACCGGCAGCCCTGGATCACGATAATCCGTGGTGACCAAGCTGATCAACAGCTTGGTCACCACGGATACCGCACTGGCAGTGATAAGGGGCACAGCACCCTGCACCCAACCGTAAAGAAGTTGCATTACGGAAAGAAACTGGATCCATTAAAGTACCAGTACTGTGTGATGGAAGTGCTTGCAACTAAAACCCTGACTCCCATTTGGAAACGGCCAGGAGACGAGCACGATCTGTGGAGCTTGAGCACGTTTGTAACAGACAATTCCGCGTCAGCTCGCACATAGGCCCGTCCCATTGCCGTTGAGATGAAAGAGATTTGGTGTAGCAGTATTGTGGCAAGCACTATGCCAAGCATTTCGAGCCTCGTCTAAGTATGAAATTTTGAGAGTGTTGCCAGATGGTTATTGGTTATGGGGTGATATGATGCAGTTTTATAAAAGTTTGTGCTCGCGAGGTCTACTGTTCACAGAACTACTAGTTTACTATTAATTAGGAGCCCCTTCCAGAAGTCACTAGGTAGGTTGTTAGGTTACTTTTGAATACATTCCGAAAACGAATTAATGACAAAAAATGTAGTTACTAAGAATATTTTGTGATTCAACTTATTAGTAATTGTACAAATTTTAGTAGTAGTAGAGCTTTTTTGTGAAAGTGTTCGTCCGGGGAAGTACTAGTGCTCTCATTGATGTGTTCCGGTTTGAAGGGTAAGGGTGCCGGTGAAATTACAGGCACATGAGAGTCTTCATCTATATCTCAGGGTGGCGGGCGCAGTGCAATGCCAGATAGGGTGCGTCCTAGGTGGACGTGACCTATGAAGTAATGCACTGTTCATAGACAGAGGTTACCGCTTAACATCACGTGGGCTTCTTGCTTGTTCAGTCATCCAAGAAGTATAAAAAAAAAAAAAAATTGCCCAAGTACTAAAAATCCTTGAGGCCTATAGTAATAACTCAGATTTGCCAATTTGCGGCAGATTGTCTGGTGCCAGGGGAACTCACAAATTTTGAGATTTAGTCAAGTTAGTCAAGTTAGTTAAAACATTTCCTTGACCTTTAATCCGTGCTAGAAGCATCTGTGTCAGCTATCTGTTTAAAATAGTCATCGTTATGTATAAAAGCAATCCCATCAAGCCGTATTCGCGCAAGATTGTTTTCAGTCTGGAATGTGGACGGGAGTACACCGGTCAGGGGTCAGCAACCTTCGGCTCCTGGCCCGCCTCCCCTTCTCTCCAGAGTCCTGCTAATGATATTTGCGAGTTTTCAATCCTATACATCCAACTGCACTTCGCGTTTCTAAGCTCAATAACACAGTATTCTATTTCACTATTCAAATTAGAAGGAGATTTTATTCAACGTTTATTCTACTGCCTCATAAATTATTGAGGGTATAAATAAAAACTTTTTGTTACCTTATCCTTTTCGCTGTTTTGTAACGAATCCCACATAAAATTGGGGGGAAACTGCTTTAGCAGATTTGATGGTATTTGGTGCGTGGATAGATGGAGGGGGGGGGGTTGACTGCTTTTCATCCTGACTTTACCCGTGCGAAGCGTAACCAGAAAATCAATGTAATTATGGACACCATTTACAAAAGACTCATTTAAGTCTGAAATTTTCATGTTTTTAAAATTTCCTTCATTTTTTAAACAATAATAATACGCACTTGTGTTGATTAGTCAGAGCACAGTTAACAAATTTCTTCTGAGTGCCCACTCAGTTGATTAAAATCATTAAGCTAAACGTTGCGTTGTCGGGGTAAAATCATTACGATTAGTGCCATTATACCACGGACAAGCTATAAAACCAATTTTGACAGATGCAATTATATCATGTACTGACAAACTGTTTAAATTAATTCAAATCATTATAACGCCTATTTCCGGAATAAGGAGATCCGTAGAGGAAACAAGACCACCGACATAGGTCTCAGAATTCACAGAACATGGGAAGAAAAGTTCTCGAGTGGCGACCACAAACCGGACGACGCAAAAGAGGCGCCCTCGATGGACCAAAGATATTGTCGAGGTCACAGGAAGGCAGTCAATGGAGGCGGCTAAGACCATTCATCGTGGTATTCTATGTGGGAGGCCTTTGTCCAGCAGAGGGCTTCTGTAGGCTGATTATAATGATGATGAATGCCTATTTACTTTATAATGAGATGGGGTTGATTTGTTACTAGATTAAATTTTATTTTTGTTAGAAGTAGGGTTTTTTTTATGAAAGAGTTCGTCCGGGGAAGTACTATTACCATACCTATTTCTGCCGGAAAGCAGAAGTGCTCGCATTGCTGTGTTTCGGTTTGAAGGGTATAGGTGCCGGTGAAATTAAAGGCACATGAGACTTTCATATTTATGTCTCAGGGTGGCGGGTGCAGTTCAATGTCACATAGGGTGCTTCCTAGGTGGACGTGACTAATGTATTCTTAAAAGCAGAGGTCACCGCTTATCATCAGGTGGGCCAACTGATTATTCCGTCATACACAAAGGTAAAAAAAAACTCCATTCAATCCGTTTTATGTTTTAACGAAGCTTTACAGAAATTCAGCTGTCAAAAATGGCTTCATAGCTTGCTGGTACTGTAGCTACGGAATCAACAGTCACAAACGACTAGGTTGCATGCCGCCATCAATCTAGTACCAATTATTAAATTTGCAATGAAAATTGAAAATCTCTAGGTTTTCAACAAAAACCGGAACAGTACGAGGTTTTCAGGAAACACTTGAAACAAAAACAATAATGAAAATGGTATAGCATCACGAGATTTTGAGACCGATTTGTGACAAAAATTTACGTACGTACATAGCAATGAAAAAGCAACACGAAGAAATTCAAGTTGTACACAAATACGAGTATGTAAGTTTGTTGTTGAAAAGTATAATTTATGAAAAGGTTTTTTGAATTTAGTAAACCATGAGCTGATCCCTTATTCGCTATGACCAAACGTAACGTAACGCGGGCTCGTAACGATATCTGCGCGGAATCATCGTTTAGAATACATTATGTCCTCGCACGTTATTGGCAAGGAATCTCCTATGGTCATAGCGAAGAAGGGTCCTGATCAAAATGAGCCCCATTTCTTTCTTGCTACTAGGAGTTTCGTTGTCTCCATAATCAGATCTGGACCTAATTTGAACGTTATTACCAAACCAAAACCAGAACCGTTCACGTTACTCCGTACGTCTTGGATTGAGGTATCCTTAAAAACAATACCTTGTGATTTACTCAAAACGTGCATTTTGTAGGTCACTTAGGCTTTTTTAAATTATTTGCGTTTTATTACCTGCAAGCTACTAACTCTCTGAGTGGAATGAAATTCTAAAAGCAAGATAACAAAAAATGAATAAGGAATATTAAATAAAAAATAAAAAAAAACATATTATTTATTAAAAATAACATTATGATCCATTTTGTAGTTTTCCTGATTCCTCAAAAAACCTGCAGTTAGGACTGTTTCTTGGTAACAATGACAGAGAAGTTTATTTTAAGGTACCTTTAGATCGTTAGCAGCGGTCTTCAGGTAGGTAGCACAGCTGTTTCATTTGCACATACCTACTTGTATTTACTTGTATTCGTTGTATTATTCTTTCCGTAAATAAAAATTACTTACTTTATTTTTGAATGTTAAGAAATAATGGTAAAATTAAACAGCTTCCGCAACCTCATCAACTTAACAACTTTACAAAATGTACAAAGATTTTTATTATTCCATAGACAATACAAGCTACGTCAAATATTCATTATATTTCATGTTCGTGGTTGTCTGCGAAACTTGTTTGAAAATTCAAAGCTTATTCATAAAGTATGGTTAGATTGGGGTGGAGCTGATGAACTCTCGGAAAATGGTGGTTGGGGCGTAAACAGACGTAAGGAATAATGATGTTTACGAAAAACTTTTGTTAACTGACTCAAATATTTTTTAAAGTTTACTCCTTAAGAATCGATTTTCATAGGCCCCGGTGCGCAAATGGATGTGGATTAAAATCATAAAATAACAAAAAGGGAAGTCCGTTATGTTGCGCAACATCTTTACGAATCTTAAATTGAAGTAAAGTTTACTGAAGTAAACTCAGTAAATTTTACTGAGTTTACTTCAGTAAATTCGTCGGAGCTGACACACATAAACACATACATACATACATACATAGACACACGCCTTTTTCATCGACGGGGGGGTAGGCAGAGCCTCTATGGGCGTAATTTCACAGTGGGTTGCACCATCGTGGAATATAGACGTGACAAGTGGTGAGCTCATCGCCGCCATTGCTTCCCACGACTGACTCTGCTAAAGCTTTCTTCCAGTAATAACACATTACTAGGTGGACGTGACCTATGAGGTAATGCACTGTTCATAGGCAGAGGTTACCGCTTAACATCAGGTGGGGCATCTGCTTGTTCCGTCATTCCAGTAGTATAAAAAAAAAACATAATAAGCTAGCAGCCAGGACTAATCTTATACCAACGAATCTTATCAACAAGTCCGGGTAATCCCTTAGTCGGCTTTAACGACATCCACGGGAGGAGAAGGAGAGGTATATTCATAGGCCGGACACACCACAGCTGACACACACCTTTTTTTACAAAAAACTTTACCAGTTTTTTTTTTTTTTTTTTTTAAGTTTTTTTTTAATATTTTTTATAATTTTACCTAATTCTAGGAAACTGATTGGGGCTTGTATAGAAACAAGGACGCTTGACATAGTCTTGCCATTTGAAGCCAACGTTGGTGCGACGGCCGGGCTGTTTTCCGGACTGGTTTGATCCACAATCAAAGTATCTAGGTACCAATGCACCAAGTGTGTTCACACATTGGCCAAGCACTCAGTTCGCGGGCGTGCGTCGACGATGCAGGTGTGTTTTACCTCGACTAAAGTTAGGGCAACGTTTGGCCCAGCCACTGTCGTAATAATTGGGCCAATGTGTAAACGGTACCACCAGTGCTGTCCCAATTATTGGCTTAAACTATTAGAACAGCGAGTGCAAGGCCTTATAGAATAAAGTGTGTATGTTGAAACCGTAGAAGTTGCCTCACGGCCCAGCTATTGGTAACCAGTGTGTGGACCAAGCGTTGTCCAAACTTTTGCCAAGGTAAAAACACCTGCATCGTCAACACACGTCCACGAACTTAGCACTTGGCCAACGTATCAACGCACTTGGCGCATTGGAGCAAGATTCTTTGATGTGTGGATGACCGACAAGGCGCGGTTGGGCCTATACCAGCTGCAATTCAAAGGCATGTGACATCCACCAATTCACTCTCGTCGAGAGTAAACCTGAAGTCCCAAGTGGTAAAAATGGGCTGAGTATGCTTATAACCAAGTTACCGTCTTATTGAATCTATCTCCACAGCGGTTGCAAACTGCCTACCAATCAATTAGTTTCTTGCATTGTCGATATTCCCGCGTTTTCCCGCGTGCCTACAACGTAATCCAATTATAGCTGAATTATATATTTTTTGCTTGGCCGGTATTGTACTAATGTTATGATTGTTTTTCTATCAGTATTGTTGTCTCGTGATAACTACGAGAATATTATATTGATAAGTTTAGTAACTTTGAAGCAGTTTTTTTACTGAAGTGACTGCTACATTTTTAGTGACATAAAAAACTGTTTTTTCAAAAATTTAATTCTACGGACCAGTGAGAGAGGATTCGGGCCCTGAGGCTTCCGTACCGGCGATAAGTAACCCAAAATTAGTAGGTAAGAAATAGCGATAGATAGGTAGATTTAAAAAACAATTTGGTTATAACTTCAGTGTGGCGCTTGCGACGAAGACGCAGCGCCTGATTTCAGATCTTTATTGGTTTCTAATATTTGTTACGCAACCAAGTAACAAAAATTCAAATTTGGCTCTTTGATTCGCTAGTACTCGTAGGTGTGTCAATTACACCAAACAAAAACATAAACATATAAAATAACTTTTGTCATTCCTTCAAGCCGAACCAATTAGTATCAAACAAATAATATTATTTCTACATAACTACTCTTCAAAGTTATAAAGGCCTTTTACATAATTCGATGAATAGTTTTATCCAGGTCAGAATACTTTTTACGTTCCTACATAATTTTGCACTTTTAACCCTTCGCAGCTCGTGAGTTTGGGCGAAGTAAGCGATACCAGAGGACGTCTGGGCTCTTTATTACAGGGTCTATCTCAAGGGGAGCATAAACCACTCAGCCGCGAATAAACCTTGTCACTCCGCAAAAATAGTGGGACTTTGCATAATATAGCAGGACTCCGCCGCGCCGCAGTATCACAGTTTAGGTGCTCTTGTGCGTGTTAACACAGAAAGTAATATTATTATTTTATCCCGAGCAAATACAAGGATTATGGAAACTCGTTCAGTGTCTTGAAAGTTCGAACGATGACAAATGAGTTCGATTCACTGCTGGTTCACACTGATACTCATGATAAGCTCGCTTGTCACGTCTATATTCCACGATGGTGCAACCCACTGTGAAAAGAGGCCCATTGAGGCTCTGCCTACCCTTTCGGGGAAAAAAGCGTGTATGTGTATGTTATTAGTCCTCAAGCCACAAAATAGTATGTAAGTATGTACATTCTCGACATCAAGTGTGCCAAAAAAATATCACTTTATTTGAACGTTATAACTGTCGTATTTCTCAGTATTGAGGCTTAAAAAATAATAATAAAAAGTTGCCAAAACAATAAGTTTATTTTAGTTTGGTAAGCCTTCTGTAAGTCACAAGCTGTGTCTACCACCCACGGTCACGTATCTAGACGTCTACGTGTTTAATGCATGCACTATGAATGTGTAAGGTACTGTCTACGCAAACTTCTCAAATTACTTTCTTGCTAGTTTTTTATTTGGTTCGGTTCCCCCGAGATTAAACAAAGATCGAGAAATCAACAATAGATATTCTCATCTCGAAAAGAAAATGGAGTAGGTTATGAAAAGTATTTATTTTGTAGGTATTTTTAATAATTTTCTCAACACATTTCATATCTCTTTATTCTAGTTACCTACATGAAAAGATTTTCAATAAATGTTTTATTTATTTATTTATTACAAAAACACAACTAATACATACATAAATAAATAAATAATGCTGGACAGTGCACACAAAAATATCTAGCGTCAAGCTAAGCAGAGCTTGTGTTATGGGTACTAGATAACTGATATACTTAATACAATACATTACCTACATATATAGATATTTTTTATTATACATAGAAAATACCAACCAAACGTTGGAAACCCGGAAAAAATATCTGTAGATCGTACAAATATTTGTTCCAAGGCGGGAATCGAACCCGCAACCTCCTGCGTCGCAGGCGAACCTTAGAGAAGGTACATAAAACACCGAGTACAAGATATAAAACAATTAAGATCATAATTTAATATTTCAGTTATGGTAAGACATTTTCGAATTTTTAACTATGGTCCCACACTAGGCTCGTGGCCTGTATCGTGGGACCCGAATACAAAACTATGGTTTAAACAAATCAAAAACTATGTTTTATTTTAGGAGTTTTTGGAAATTAAATTTTGGCTATGAAAAGCGATCACAGTGCAAAGAACATTTAATAAATACAAAATCCATACTAGTACAGCAAGTTGTAGTTGTACCTATTATTATTTCTGTAAATAAATGTATAATTATATAAATGCGAAAGTAACTCTTCTTATCTGTTGCGTTATAACGTCTAAACCACTAAACATGAAAAAACCTAACACAATCCCTGCTAATTTTGGGTTGCCTTTCACCTTATATGCTATAGGTATTTTGTATCCCTGCATTAGGCGAGCAGCATAGCCGCGGCAGATGGTGGTTAGTTATTAAAACTCTTGTAGAGTTAAACAAATCTGCTATGAAGTTTTTGTACAGTCAACCACAGTTCGGCACGCGCGCGAGGACATAATTTAACCGTAATCGCCCTAACGAGGCAAATATTTTCACAACTAAGTACAATCATTACAATACATGTGGCTGAACAACAGCTGTATTTAAATTATAAACAGCTTCAGATGTTCAGCTTTGTTAAAAAATTACGGAAATATTTTTTTCATTTATATGTTACCTATTTGATTTGAATGACGAAACAAGCAGATGTCCCTACTGATGTTAAGCGGTAGCCTCGGTCTATAACAATGCAGCATGACCTCATAGGACACGTCCACCTAGGACGCGTCGTATGCAGCATAGCACTGCGCCTGCCACCCGGAAATGATGAAATCATATGAAAAGTCTTATGTGCCAGTAATTTCACCAGCACCCATATTATTACTCTATTTATGTATAAACACTGGTTAAAATTACTTTTTAACAAGAGTATAAAAATTTCATACAAAAAAAAAAAACTACTTTCTGTATGTAATAACAATAGTTTTAACTAACTAATAAATAGCTGAGAGTTACAGGTAGGTTAAACCACGCCATAGGCACAAATATCATCATTATATCACCCTTCACCAAAAACTATTCTATTAACAAAGCTTTTAGAGGATTATTTCCTTGTTAGTACTGTCAACTGGCTTCGTAGTATCTAGGCAGGAGGTTGCGGGTTCGATTCCCGCTTCGGAAGAAATATTTGTGCGATCGCAGGTATGTTCAGGGTGTTCTGGGTATTTTCTATGTTTAATAAAAAAAATATCTATGTAATATATTGTATTAAGTATATCAGTTATCTAGTACCCATAACACAAGCTCTGCTTAGCTTGGGGCTAAATAATGTTGTGTGAACTGTGTCCAGCACTATTTATTTATTTTATTATTTATTCGTTAATCTTTGTCGGGGCGAATGATATGGGGTGAATTGAACCTAGCCCGATTTCTGAATTCAGTTACATCCAATCCAGACTTTGTATGAATGTACTTAAATAGTAATTTGTACAAACGGAAGGAGGTATTTTGTAATTATTATCATTTATTACCAACCAGCCCATAGAAGCTTAGTCCACTGCATTATTACATTATTAGTGACATTATTTAGCTATCGCGTTATTTAGTGTAATTTAGTGCATCAAAGAGCAGTCAAGTCAAAATAGAATAAAAAAACAAGTCATCTACCGTGAGTTTTTGTGTCGGCGTGATCTAGGATTACGACAAATTTTGCAGAGCCATCTAGTTATGGAAACTGAATCAAAGTTCCTGTGTATAAATTTAAAATACAATGTCATCTTCATCATCGGCCTGTAAATATCCATTGTGCGTCTTTGGGCTCACAACATCCCAAATTTATCCACAGTTAAGCAAACGAAACCCACTTAAAAACCTTAAAACATTTCACCACGTTAAAACAAACAGTAAAACACCTGCATTACAAAACGCTGAAAATAGCTCAACACATTGGAAATACGACAAAATAGCATAGCCAATGACATGTAGCGATTCGACCGTTTAATGAGACCGCAACGAATTGCCCCCAACGCCCCAGGGTTGGCAGGAGCTTAATTGAGCTGCGCCACAGCTTAAACATAACAGCTAAATCACTTACATAGATGTAAGGCTGCGTCCCCAGTAGGCAAACTGTTCGCCGCCGACTGAGCGAGCCGCACTGAGACAGTAGGCGCGCTTAACGCTGCAAACTGCGTAGAGTGAGCGCAAAACCACAGAATAAATATTGCAAAACTAGCGAACTGTGAACACTCCATTTCAAATACATGGAAGGGCGTACTAAATCGATACGCCGCTAACTCAGTCGGCGGCGAACAGTTTGCCTACTGGCTGGGACGCAGCCTAAAAAAGTGCTTTTCTGATACCTATTTTTTATTCTAGAAAACTAGGTTAACGTTAAATTACTTATTAGTCTACTTGGCTAAATCAATGGCTGGCTGATATTATAAGAAGATATTTTAATATTGTAGGAAAACCAGGAAAAAATGGTGAGTGTCAAGCTCCATCGCGTGACTGGAAATTGCTCTGAACTATGACATACATCTGACGGATGAAAAAATAGCTACTTCACTTTTTGCTAATGATTGATTTTACGATTTTACTTCCGGTCTTTTTGGGCCTTATATATGAAAATCGATTATTAAGGGGTACCTACCTAAACACCAAAAACTTCAGATCAGATTTTTACTTTATTTCTATAATTATTATTTATTTATATACCTATCACTAAATCTCATTTCTTATTAGGGTTCTCAGCGACCGAATGAAAAATGGGAACCAACTTTATGACCCAAAGTATGGCGCATGTGGCTAGCGCAGTGGCTAAGTATAACTTAAACACCTGCTTAATTAATTCAAATAAACCTAGACTCCATGCAAAATGATCCAGTTATCATTTACATTCCATGGCCACACTGTACTAAGGGCTGCCACCAAATAGTAAAGTTTAAGTAAGGCACCATTTTTAAAGAAGGATTTGTGTACGCTGGACTGTTTTAGAGATAGCGGACGTAGTTTATGGTAGTACAAAATAAGCTACACTTTAATGTAAGATTTTGTTAAGGGCTTAGGAAGCTCCAAAGCGGCATTCGGCAGGACATATTGGAAGGAAGGTAAGGCAAAGGAACCTAATCGGCTCAAGTCTGACTCGCACTTGACCGAACATATTTAAACTGCCGTTTAAAGCGGGTTTAAGTATATATGGAAATATTTTGGCGATTGTATAAATGACTAGAATTTTGGTAAGGCATTTGATTTTTCATGCATACATAGACACACGCCTGTTTCCCCAAAGAGGTAGGCAGAGCCTCTTTTCACAGTGGGTTGCACCATCGTGGAATATAGACGTGACGAGTGGTGGCATTATTAGCTTGTCGATGTGCACTGATGGATATTGTGCCTCTTAATAAAATAATAGTTTTCTAGAGGCTACTCTACTGATGATGATGATGATGAAATTAATTCGCGAATATTTTATCAAATCGTAAAGCAATAAATAACAGCTACTCCACCGAATAGTGAATGGAAACGACACACATACATAACACACTATTCCAAGACAAAACAGAAAGTCATAGAAACTATTCCTTATCTATGGTAGAAAACCAGCGGACAGCTAGAGAGTATGAACTATTCCGTGGCTGGAAACACAAGCAGGCACAGAAAGTATTACTTATACCATGGCGCAGAGGCAAGACGGTAAATAAGCCGCGTGTTGCGTGAACAAAATTTACGACGTCGACTCCAGAAATACGCTACGGTTAATATATCACACTGCAGCAAATAGGACGTCTTCACACGTCTTGAGGCTTTCGCAAAATACGTGCTGCAGCGTCGCAGGGAAAATTTGCAAAAGCGAATGTTGTTAAAACAATATCCGCTACATAAATTTGCAGAGGTGACATTAGCTGCAAGGAGGTAATTGAGGTAGGAACCTCAAGCATTACCGATACTCGTAGACTTGCCTTTGTGATGCCTCCTGCCACTATACCTGAATGTATTGACGACATTCTATGGCCCGGCGGAGACTTTCATTCCCAGCGTCCCCTAGTGGGGGCAGATAGGTAAAATAATTGCCAGCGTTCTCCACTCGTGACGACGTCATAAATGTAATGTATAGACAGTAGAAGAATCCCCTGGTGAGTCGGCTTTTTTGTCATCCACGGGAGGAGAAGGAGGGATATATTCTTAGACTGGACACCATAGACTTATATGTATTCCTATGCCGGACACACAAAAGCTTATAAATGTATATGGACCTGCATACTATGAAGATTCATACCAATAAATGAACTGTTTTTATTTTCAGACCAAATTTATAAGCAACTAGTCCCCCATTCATCACAGTCATGCTATGTCGTCCGTTCGGCCAGCACTTGGAGCTTTTTAACGTCACTTGCACTGGCATCCACACTAATCCTCTTTTGGGTTTTGTTCGTTTTACTCTTTGCGATTGGATATTGTAGCTTGCGGGCGGGCCAATGTATGTTTGTAATCCGTTTTTACTTGCGATTTTGTTGAAGCGGAAATGCGGTTTGTGATACATTTTTATTCCAAAATGAGAAGTATGTTTGGTGTGACTTTGAGAGAGAATGACGAATAGTGTGATAAGAGAGCGTTGTGAAATTAAAGAAGACGCAGTGAAAAGTATTGAAATAGGTATGCTTAGATGGTTTGGGCATTTAGAAAGGGTGGACGATATTAGATTGACGAAACGGGTACATACGAGTAAGACGAAAGTGAATGGGACATTGGGAAGGGTTAGATCTCGGCGAACGTATTCAGACGAGGTACGTTCTGAAAAAAGGCCAGGTCAAGAGTACCCTTAACCACAGAATAAAATTAATAGTACAAGTTAACCGACGAGAATGTATGTAGAATTTGATGCCAGTTAATGAAGTAAAAGAGGCATATCAGGATCGTTACAAGTGGAAATCCGTGGTATTTACCTAACCCTCCAGGAAACATGTATTTTTATATCTTTTTCCCATGTTTTCTCCTACAAAATTGTAAAATCCTTTCTTAAGAAGCACCTAGAGGCCAAAAAAGGATATTCATTCATGCTAGATTTCAACTTTGTTGGCTTTATAATTTTGGAAATACGTGGATGAGTCAGTGATTTCATGTTTCACTTAGATACAGTATGTGACAAGACAGTGGGACTCTCTTGAATGAATTTACTTTAAACCTTCCGTAAAAAAATCTCTAACTGATGGTGAAAACCGCATCAAAATCCGTAGCGTGGTTTAGGAAGAGTTAGCGGATAAATACAGACAGACACAGAAAGCGACTGTGTTTAATACTAATAAATAATAAATAAATAGTTCTGAACAGTTACACAACATTATCTAGCGCCAAGCTTAGCAGAGCTTGTGTTATGGGTACTAGATAAATGATATATTTAATACAATACATTACATAGTTTTTTTTGTATTATACATAATATCTGCAGATCGCAGAAATATTTGTTCCGAGGCGGGAATCGAACCCGCAACCACCTGCGTCGCAGGCGAACCGTCACCCGCCGCGCCACAAATGTCGTCAAACAAGGATAAGGAAGGTTATAGGTATATTATAAACAAATATAGCTCGTTTAATAGTATAGGATATTTGATACAAATATTTCCCGTTTAATAGTATAGTTAAGATTAAACCTCTCTAACTACAACAGAAAAGGTATTTACACTATGAATCCCATATTATATCACCTCAGTCTAGATTATAACTGGCAACTACTGAAGGTAATTCATAACAGTTATAATAAAAGCAGTTTCGAACTAACCGAAATTCGATTACCAAACCAATCAACATTAAAACTATTATGGCATTAAAGCTATAATGCCTATCATCATTAAGACCCATTATAAAGTAGTCTCAAAATGAATTAAAATGTTTCCGTGGAAGCACCAAGTCGTGACCGGAGTGGTTCGTGACACATCCATCCGGCAAGCGGAGGCATATCCAAGGTCACGGATCGTCTGCTGACGAGGCCGTCTTAACGAACTAAAGAGTAGAGATGTAACGTGATTAGTTAAGCCGGAATCAAAGGTCGTATGATGTTAAATCTGATTAGATCAATCGGAATAACAATAGGATCATTAGAATCAAAGGATTCGGAGTCCAATCCACAATCATAGCTAACTTTGGCGTTTTAGTAAAGTTACCTAAATGCAATGATGAATAGCTCTCAGAATTAGCAGGTTGAAGTAGCAATGGGCAGGCCATATAGACCGTTGGGTAAAATACAACAAATACCTACAAAAATACACAACTGAGAAAAAACCTACGAGCCATAGACTGACTTCGATAGAAAAGTGAGCAGTTTTCTTAAAAAGTAAAGAATTTTGTCGTTGTCAGAAGCTACTAAACTAGTAAGATGGCGCTAAACAAACCAGAATCAACCACAGCCACAAAATAATGTAGGTGACATAATGTTGCCAGTAGGACCTACGTGCTTATTTAGTTAGGTATTTTTATGATTTGATTGCCTAATTAATTTAGTCAATATAAACTAACTAAGTAGCTAAGCGTTTGTACATTATCTCACCTGATGGAATGTGACGGTATGGTCGAAGATGTAGCATGCTTGTCTAGAAGATACTCGTAATAGGTAACCTACCTATTTAATAGAGATGCAACGAATAGTGATTTGGCCGAATACCGAGTACCGATTATTCGGCGGCGGCGCTTTAGGCCATAGCGCCGAATATTTTGCGAGACATCTATGCATTTTGCGCTTACACTCGTACAGGTTACGACCTGTCCCAGTGCAGGGGCGCGTGGAGGCAGTCGACGACAGACGGGGCGGCGGTAGAAAGCTCATGCACGATTGGATGTGCTCTGTCGAGCAAATGTTACGTAACAATTGTAGCAGATTATAGTGATTAAGTGAATATATATTACCAAATATATTATGCTTTCTGATTAAAATGTGTTTTTATGTTCATTATTAGGCATTCGGAATTCAGCCATTCAAAAATGCTGAATAGGCCAAATACCGAATAGTTGCCGAATATTCATTGCGTCTCTACTATTTACCTTCGACTTGAAGACTCCTACATTATATTAATCGGGGGTAAGAGACGCAAAAGATTCTGTTTATTTACATTTTGTGATTGGATACACAATTGTATAATATAAGGCCTAGTAGCACGAATAACAGAACATTAGCTCGAACTGCGTTTGAATGCACGCTCTCAGTTCTAACGCCATCTCATAATTATCTGAGAACAAGAAAAATAGCGAAAGTGGCTCAAATTCAATTTATAATTTTAGTCTAAAAGAATAATATATAATAAATAATAATAAATAATGCTGGACAGTTCACACAACATTGTCTAGCCCCAAGCTAAGCAGAAAAAGTAAGTAATCTAAGAACCGTCTGTACTTTTGCTCGTCACATCTCTTTACGGTACCAGACGATTTTTTCATTCGCTATTAGTAGGTTTTGTGGTTTCCTCTCGAGTAACTGAAAGCTATTTTAATTGAAACAAATAGGTAGGTACGCCCACCTACTTACCTTGAAAACCAACAGACGCGGTTTGAAAATATGATTTACCTACTTGTGGATATAATATTCTGGTTTTATGAATGATGCTAGAAATTATTTTTATGACGTTGAACTTTTCACAGTATTTATTTATTAAAAAGTAATAATACCCTCGCTGTCTTAGCACTGACCAAATAGCTTCTGTTTTGTTGATACATGACCTAGTAATCTTATCAAGATTATCAACCAAGAGAGCAAAAAAGCCCGATTCGTGTCTGTTTCCCGATTATGCTAAGTTCGCGAGGAACAGCAGGGCCTAGTTTATAAGAAAATTCAAAATGATAATTGTGATTTTAATGGATTTGACTTTTGACTTGTAATTTATGTTTTTGGAATTAGTAGTTAGATACCAACTAAGAAAATGACTATGTACTAGTCATCAATATAACAAAACTATTAGATTTTATTTTGTTAAAATCATAGATCACAATCGTTAACTCGTAGAATAAATAAATAATTACAATAAAACAAATACATTTTGAACATAAAACATTAAATCTTCTCTATCTACCCCACATTAATAACCTTACCAATTCCCTGGAGAAATACCTCGATAAAAGACAATACTGACAATACTATTTATAGACACTATAAATCAGACGACAACTTCTATCAGGATAAAAGCATAGCCGAACGTAATTGCGAACAATACGTATGGGCATAAGGTCCGCTGTGTACTCAAGTAACCTCGCAAAAACGGACCAAGTGCCTCGTTTCTGCTTCCAATGTTGCTACGACGAAGCATCAACGTCCACATCACATCTCTACAGTCATGTAAGTTTGACGATGTGCGATGTCATAAGCTACGTTCAGATGCACGCGTTCAAAGCGACATTCAACGGGCGCGGACACGGGCGCATGCATGTAAACAGGCTGCTTGTGCACGTGCCCGTGTTCGTGCTCTTGAATGCGCCAATCGGGCCGACTGTCGGTTTTTCAACATACTTAAAAGGATGAATGTGCATCCGCTCTTGGGCCTGTACACACGCGCTTGGTTGGTTGGACATGCGACTTCGTGGCCATTTCCACGTTCTTCTCTTTTCCAGTCGACGTCAATCATTTATTTTAGTTTTCCAATATAAATAGGTGAATCCAATTGTCAGTGTAGCCGCCACGAGATCGATGTCCGCTGTGTTCGCCTTGCGTGCGAACAGCTTGCTTAGACCGCCGCGCGCGCCAGGCTGCATGCCGGGCTGCACGACATGCTGCTTGCCGGGCTGCACGACATGCTGCTTGCCGGGCTGCGCGCCGAGCGTTTTACCGCCACATTAGCGTTGGATTCAAATTCAAAAGTATTTTCATCACAGACAAGGGTAAATTATAAATTGTCTTATAAACTAAAAATCCTGTTCCATTGCGACCAAACATAAAAGAATCAGGCAACAAACACGACTTGGCTTGCAGCATCGTTATAGCGGGCAGTGGCTTTAGTGTACACAAGTGCGAGCAACACCCGTGGGAATAATTATTTAACTCACAAACATCATTTATCGAATGAAAAACAACAAGGGCTAATAAATTCACGTATTCATTGCGCTTCGGATGTACACACACGTCAAATTACACATTCATAAATTCAAATTGGAGATCAGTATACAGATCACATTTAAAATTATCATCAGTTACCGTTTTCATATTGGTTTCGGTGTAATAAATTACGATGAAATGAAATTTGTATTCGCTATGTTTGTTTTGATTTTATTGATTGCTTGCCATAATTGGATTTTCTATTTTCACTATCTTTCTTCGATTAAATATTATGGATTTAAATCCCATTCATAAAGGAATATCCTATAATTTACTAAATAGAGCATCCCCTATTCATAGATTTTTGTCCAGTGTGACAGTCACCTCAAAAATTAAAATTGTATCCTAGTGAAGTTAAGGCGAATTCATGTAAAATGTTCGCCAATAAATAATAGCCAAGTAATGTTTAATTAATAAGGTAATCAATGGTAATGTTTTATTAATTGATTCAAGATGACACACACACACATTAAGATCTCAGACGTACATATTGGTGCGGAAGGTAGTTTTTTTTTAACATTGATAGACCTTTGTTTGACCACGATCTCACCTGTTGGTAAGTGATGATGTGGCCGAAGATGGAGCACAAAGGTCTTGAAGGCATCTATTCACTCTAACCTTGAAGAGACCCAGATTATAGTCTTCAGGAAAGACAGACGACGGTAGCGCATTCCATTCCTTAGCAGTTTGCATTATTAAGCAGGTCGCATTTAAACTGAAACGTTTAGTACGAATAGAGGGTATACTAATGAGGTAAGGGTGGTACTGAGCCGAGCGTCTGCTCGTCCTATGATGAAAAGGAGATGGTAGGATCAGATCATGAAGTTCCTGGGAGCATTCTCCGAAATGTAGTAGCGAAACTTGGCATCATTTTTACATTTAAAATGTTTTTTTTTAGGATTATTTATTATATTTTATCGTATTGACGTTTCTTTGTAGATAGAATACCTTCCTTTAGATTGATTTCTGCTCAGGAACCAACGAAATACCTACGTCAAAATGGGCTTTATGAAAAAGTACTACTTACTTAGTACCTACTTTAGAAATTCTCCATGAAATACTGCAATTGTTATATTAATTTATTCAGGTTATAGTTTTTTGAATATCCAGCAAATTCGAAGTTGATTTCAAAGCGTTAGAATACTGAAACAAAGTTAACTTTATCAAATCAGCAGTGCCTATAACCTCAAAGCTTCGTAAGAATGTTAGGCACAACTGTAAAATATCAGAGCAAAACTTTTTTAATGTAAAACTTCGCGAGTCAACCACAAGAAACACATCAGAATGCATTCCTTGTTGCAAACTCTGCAGTGGACCCAGGCCTGTGCCACTTCGTCTGTCTTCTATAAATACACAAATTACGTCTTGACTCTAACCAGGGGGGGAGTTCCAAAGTCATAGTCCCACCATAACTCGAACAGCGTTCATCACGGAATATGCGATCATATTTGATGAAAATAATTTAATTCAATTAAATAAATTTATTAGTTATTAAATCAAAAGATTTTTCCAAGTTAAGTAAAAAAGTTACAATGACAGTTTGATTACAGAATGTTTTAATTTTGATTGTTGAAAATTAAATATGAGTGAATTAAATGGATTTTTTACAACTCAAGTTATAAAAAAAACATTTAATTTAATTAATGCCATGACGGAAGAACCAGCTGATGACCATCTGATACCCTCTGCCTATGAACACTGCAATAAGCACTGCGCCCGCCACCCTGAGACATCAAGATGAAAAGTCTCATGTGCCTGTAATTTCACCGGCACCCTTACCATTCAAACCGGAACACAGCAATGCAAGCACTACTGCTTTGCAGCAGAAATAGTTATGGTGATAGTACTTCCCCGGACGAACTCTTTCACAAAGAAGCTCTACTACTACTAAACCCGCCCACTACTACTGCTACTTCGCCCGCCCAGTTTGAGACAAATATGAAAAGTCTCATGTGATAAAAAAGTGTATTATTAGTTCTGTAAATAAAACTCTTGTCTCTGTTTTTGTCACATCTAAGTGAAATCTGCACGTTAGTTACTATTCTATCAATCTGTGGCGGGCAGAGCAATCAGTTCAGTGGAACATTTTGCCACAAACGGTCCCGGACGGCACCGTTTCTGTAACTACTGGTTACTGGCATACGACGCTACGAGATTAGTCCAACACATTTACGGTAGCGGTGCTTTTGACACTGTGCGACTTTTATGCATCCGCAGCGACTTGATCCGTGTTGCAGTTTTTTGTTCTATCCATGCATGGGTCTTTTTACGCTGGTCTTATTTTATATAACACCAAATCAGTTGGTCTATCATATCCATTTGTTTTCAAAAGTTACGCGGTTCTAGACCAGCTGGTGCAGATTTGGAATCAGAGATTCCGATGGTCGGCCTTGGAGCGATTACGTATATTGCTCTAATATAGTATTGACGGTACTAGTGCATCGAGAAGTAGGTCGATGCATTTCTTACGCAATATCATTGAACGTACATATATACATTGGAAGATTTGATACGCAGGCTGTAAGTGTTCTAAGAAGAGCACCATTCTGAATAGCATCAATGCTAACCCACATGGAGCACCTATCAATATTTTTATATTGATCTTCTTGTATTAGAAATATGTTAAAAATATTTTAACGAATGCCGCTTACGGTGCTGTAGCTTTTAGTGATGGATTATTATAATTATATTACTTTTGAACCGACCCAAAAATAAATTGGCTACATTATGTTGTACTAACCTATACCGATTGCATGATTTTTTGATTGATCATGCAAAATATATTCATTCAAAGTTAACTTATTATTTAAGCCACAATCAGTTTAATTAATGTAGGTATGTATGTTTATTTTTGTGGGCACAATGGGTAACTGGGGGCCAACGGGACAAGAAAGCACAAATTTAAAAAAAGGTTTGAATTATTATAAGTAGATAGATTATGAAAAAATAACCGCTTTTTGAGTACCAATTACGTATTTTAAATCAGCTATTTTATGTAGGTACTAATATTGAGTTTTTTTTGTTATTTTCATAGATAGATAGATAAACACTTTATTCCACACCAAATAGAAAAATAAAAAGATAAAATAACAAAAACAATAACACTGATGTACAATGGGTGGTCTTATCGTATGTAGCCTGCTGGGTACATTGTAGGTGCAAAGTGCATATTTTTTATTTTGTTCCATTAAATCTGAACTATCATACTTCTGTACTAGTAGTGCAAAGAGGGACCTATAGTTTATTTGTTTGAATTCTCGGAAATACTGATTCCAAAACTTCTTTCAGGAAGCTGCATTATCTTTGATGCTATAGGCTATTTTCTGAGTTAGAATCACCTCATTCGGGTTAGTATACATATTCTAAAACACCTTGTTGAAACATGCCAGAGGCGAATTGACATGCAATGTAATACGACAATATGATAAGTGCAGACATCCTGGCGACCGGTCGTTGACCTGCATGGAGTAACTTGATTAATACTGACATTTAAAGTGTCTTTATAGGTTAAAAAGCATTTCGACTTTCACATAAAACAAATTGATTTCAATTACTTACGCTCAATCACAGACAATGGTTTCATCAAATGTCTGATGCGCCTAGATACATTTTAAGTGGAGCGTCTTTGAATATAATGTTCTCTAGACTATAATTTATTCGTACTCCATATTCGTTTATTGCCCTATTAGTAAAAGAAACTCAGGTGGAGTAAGGCTCTGACTCCGTGGTTGCCCAGAGTATACACGAGAGGCCATGGCAGACCGGTAGCCAGGTGGATGGATGATATCGTTGCATTACAAAGAAATACCTGGATGCAAAAGGCCGAGCAGTTCCTGATAAATCCCTTGGCTATGATCCAGTGGACTTTGACCGTCTTAAGTATAGACTGGAGTGACGTTTGGGGTAAAGGGTTATGTCCAGCAGTGGGTAACTACGAGCTGCCAATGATGATGATGATGATGATGATGATAATGATGATGATGAGTACACAGATGGAGATAGATATGATACTTAGTAGTTGTTGGAAAAAGATTGGCTAGGTGGGTTAACGAATAGTATTCCAATAAGTGATCTCAAAGAAGTGATGACATTGGTAAGGTTGCAGGAAAGCGGTGGAAGTGATGGCTCAAGATCATTTTTGGCATTCTAATGGCAGCAGCCTGATGATTTTGATGGTGATGATGATGATGCGATGGACTTGCAGCCTTCTACATAATATATGGAATGCTTACTCTTCTACTATTTAGCTTATATTGTTTGGACTTCTCTAACTACCCCGTAAGAGGTTGTCTATGATGGTAAATACAGTCGTGGGACTAGGCAGTATGGAGTTATATTCTAAGATTATTCCAGGAATATACATACAATCAAATACAATATACATACGTACTCCTAAAACCTATTACAAGTGAAACAAAACGAATGAATAATAATTGTCTCTGACTCTCCCGAATGTATTTATTATTCATGAAAGATAACTTACATATTAAAGTTAACATTCAGTCGCGAGAATATTATATTCTTAGTATGAGTAAATGCTGCAAAGCTAATTTAATTCACCTTTAGATACACAATTCTGTCATTTACCTTTAGTAAATTACGGCCAACGCCATTCATCTAACATATCTTCAATTTCCATATAAATCAAATATTTCCAGCGATTTTATCATCCACAACATAAATAGGTCTATAATCGAAAATCTATATGCGTCGGTTCCATTAAATTTATCGGTTCGATCACTAAGGTCGCTACTCGCTATCTAATAGTAATGTTTCTAGTAATGACTTTAGGAGGCTCAAAATCGGATCCTTCAATTCCGATTCGATTTGGTCCCATTCGGGTCAATTGATTGAATCAGTGACCGTCGCGTCACTCACAATAGCAGAATTAATGGTCGAGAGAAATGCTTTCAAACGAGGCCTTTTATTGAAAACGTTTTACGATATTTTCCTGTTACAGACATTTATCTTTTCTTTGTCCATTCCCTAAAATAAAATTCGTGATCGGTGTCCTGCAATATGCAAATTAGAAATAAATCTAATTCGTGATAAATCCTCCTGTGGTGAGCTAATGAACTCTTGATTCTATTAAAAACTCACCTTTGTCTGATTCACTCCGAAATCTGCGAACAAAAAGATGGGTTTATTAACTCAATGTATCAGACGACTAATGTTTGTTATTAATCACAAGTGACGTGTTTGTTTTGGCAATGTTCTGGCAATCTTCATCATCGTGCTTTGATGGCCCAGTGGGAAGCTTATTCACACCCTGACTTCAGAGAGAACTTGTGGTCTGTGACCACAACTTCCTTTCCTGAGGTTGTGGTTTCGAATCCATAGCGTGTACTAATAGTGTTTGTCAAAAACATATGTGTGGATAACAAATTATTATAATTGGACATTATTACTTTTGGACATTTTTCTTTTTGGACATTAGTCGTGCAAATCCAAATGACCCACTTTTAACTTTAGAAGCAAGCATCGCGAGGAAACCGGCATGATACAGAGCCAAAAACCAAAAGGTGACATGTTATGTATACCTCAAAATGGGTCATCGTTTAATCAATCTGGTTTTATGTACCAGTTACAAATAAAGGGTATTTTCTGTGACACTAAAAAGAGCCACATACCTCGAGCACCATGAAACTAAGCCGAGAAGAAAAATACAAGAAAGTAATGCCCAGACTTTATTTCTGACGTAAATTACAAATGACCTGTTTGTTTGATCAGTCTTCATGAAGCAAAGTCAATTAAAAGTCGGACCGGTCAGGTTGGCCCGAAAATTGTGAAGCACTCCACAACGTAAGACCCTTGACGCACATAACTCGTTTTAGAGTCGTACCTAGCTCCGTGGAGATCGGCCGGGCTCGAGAGTCCTCCGTACCGTACCTCGTTACGGACGCCATTAGACCAGTCGGGAACCGCGCCACGATTTTAGTTTCCGACCCAACGCGTTCTGTAGTTGGAGCTCCTACTACGCGAAAGTCTACAGAAAAACGTAAACAAAATAAACTAGATTTTTATCATAGTTGGGTGATAGGGGATTAAAACCGACACAATTTTCACATAAAGCTGAACGCTACAAGATCTCTTGCTTATCTCTCATTGAGAAATTTATTTGATAGTGTGAGCTTTACTAAACATCAATTTACGCAAACCTACCTATCCCATTCTCCTTGCGCTTTCCGAACACACTTTTGTAGTTGGAACAAATAAAGATTCACGTTCATCTTCCATTTTTGAAAAACCATCTACACGCGGCGTTTTTCTCATGATATGGTAAAAATATGAGTTCAGAGTGTCCCACCGTAGATTTTTCGTTTTAAAATTATACCAGTGAAGTTAAAGATTAAATTACTTATATGATTTGTGCAAGCGTTTCTTTGAACGTATGCGAATTAAATTGAATATGAATCATTTCAGTACAAATTATATATCTAATAATTAATCGGTATCTTGCTAATCATTCAGCAGTAAATTTTTAGCAGTGAGAGCCCTGACTAAACTTACCTGTGTGCACAACTCCACATCCACCTATCCGCCCTTTAATGAGGGACTCAGCGCCTAATTGACTTAACATTGGATTAATAACGGTTTAGCCCTGAAATATGCTTACCAATGAATATTTGGCCGGGTTAACTCGGGCGCAATGTAATCTGAAGGCATAAGTGATTTTAGGAAAATGTTTGAAGAACTTAAATAAAATTTTCATATACCTGCTTCTTGAGTACTGACGGGTTAGTAGACTACTTCCGATCCTAGGGTAGTGTGTTCAAATCGCGGGCCCGGTTAAATGGATATTTCCACTTGAAAAAATTGTGTACGCAATTAGTACGTGCTGGGAAAACATCGAGAGGAAACCGATATTTCCTAGAACTAAAAAATCCAACACATGTGATTGTTTATGAAAGGAGCCTCTGCGAGGTGCAGTGTATCCTTTCACCACACTGAGGGTTCCACTTCCACCATACCTCAAGTCGCACGGCTATTGTCTAATCGATGTCGATTACCAGTTTGCTGTTCATTGCGCTGCGTGTTTTGCATTTTTTAAAAGAGCGAAAATATTTGAAACGCGCAGCGCAATGATCAGCAAACGGTAAACGGAATTGAACTTCAGTCTGTTAGATAATAAGACCACAGGTCACAGATCTAACGCAGGGCAATCAAGAAAGACCCAATGACACGAAGTAGTTGTATAATATTATAGTAGTTGTGGTAAGGGGAGGTCCACTGGCTGATAATGATGATGATTATTAAAATGGTGTGTTCCTCAATAAGTTTTTAAACATTGCTGGAGAACGCTTAATCCAAGCACTTTGACAAATGAGCGAACTTCTGTGGACGAGCAATTCTCCGGTTAGTTTTTAATTGATCTCGGGTTATTGAATAGTGCAGAGGAAGTTTGTTGGCGAAGACACGTCCGTTGTAATAAAAGACTTCGGATTCACCTGAACTTCGAGTCGTTAAACCGTTCGATATAACTTTCGCATAGTGGCACCGAGATTAAATGTTCTGATGTTGAATAAAAGCACAACGATTTAATTATGTATTAGTGGAATGCCCGCGACTTTGCCCGCTTGAGTTTTTTTTCCATACAAACTTCAACAGCCAGCCGCAACACACACCCTAAACGGTTTAATTTCAGAAATTCTATTCTTAGTGCCATGATAGCTTTATTTTTTAATTTGAACTGATTTTGAACGATTTGAACCGTCATAGGTAGATACTTTATATTTTCACACAGCGAGTATTATTATAATCTCCATAAACAACAAATAATACAAATAAAATAAGGTTAGAAATTAAAGGGTTTTAAGGGTTATTAACAAAAACAAGTCCGATTCGCACTTGGCCGGTTTTATTTATACAAATTGAGATGACGGAACCAGCAGTTGGCCCACCTGTTGTTAAGCGGTACCCTCTGCCTATGGACAGTACTTTATCTCATAGGTCGCGTCCACTATGCGGTATTGCACTGCGCCCGCCACCCTGAGACATAAAGATAAAAGGTCTCATATACCTGTAATTCGGTCTTTTCTTGGGACGACCTCTGGTGGCGCGGCAGGCAAAGGTTCGCCTGCGACGAAAAAACAAATATTTGTGCGATCTGCAGATACCTATTTGTTCAGAGTGTTCTGGGTATTTTCTATGATAATAAAAAAATATCTATCCATTTAATGTATTGTATTAAGTACCTATATCAGTTATCTAGTACCCATAACACAAGCTCTGCTTAGCTTGGGGCTAGATAATGTTTTGTGGACTATCCAGCATTATTTATTATTTATTATTTATTATTCTAGGCCGGATATACCTACCATTCATCATCAATCATTTTACTTTCTTTAATGACTACCGGATCTACTAGTAAGCATTAACCTAGTAAGTACATAGCAAAGGAGTTGTTAATATGGCCTATGTACACCAGACAAAAAAATGGCAAAAAAACAAATTTAAGGCAAATTTAATCAGTTAAAAAATACTCCTTTTCCCCTAATATGAAGCATAAACTGAACAAAAATGTTTCAAATTGTAAGAATTTTTACAATGGTAACATATTTTCCTGGGCAGCCATGACAGTGAATGTCGCATTTGTGGCTCTGTGGATTTTTACTTTTACATCGGTAGTTTACATTTTACCACAGAGTACATTGTATCCGTCCCGCCATATTGTTTTGTTTTGTGTTGCACTCCGTGAGAAAGATATTTTAGGAAAACGCATTAAATAAAGCAAAATAATAAAAAATACAATGGGAAAAGGTTTCAGCTATGTTTATACAAGTGCACACCAAAAAGGGCTAGGTTACATACATTGTGAAACAACTCTCCTTTTAACAGCTCACTAAAATCCTTCTATTAAATTATTTACAAACAAGACAGTCGTAAACAGCCATTTTACGAGTTACCAACTCGCAAACTTCATACAACCAGAACATCGTAAGCTAAACACACCTCTCCCTAGGTTCATCAATTAAAACTTTTCAACTTTAACGAAATACAGTTCCGGATGTTGGTGTGGCACATTGCGGATATGCATTATCACAAGCTCTTTTGTATTGTTTTTTTTTTTTTTGTATAATTTGAGTTTTGTGTTTTGGTTGACTTGACTAAGTGTTCCCTGTGAGCCTATGGTATGAATAAATGAATTTAATTCAATTGAAGATCGTCACTGAGCAAAAGGTGATAGTAAAAATAAACGGTCAAGTGCGGCCAAGAATCACACCCTGAGGGTTGCGTACTTTTAAAGCTTACTAGAAAGCTACTTTTGGAACCAGTGTTCAAACATCAATACAGAGACTATTCTAGAAACGAAACAGCGGACACTACACAGTTCAAAGTTAGTTACTGAAGGTTGCTAAGTTTTGTACCATGGTTAAGCTAACTTATCATCTATGAAATTCTATAAGGCCATACCCAGGAAGGCCAATTCTCGGACTAAAGATGTGTCGAAATCACATTGACTACAAGATCTGTCAGTTTTGACAAAACTTTGATAGTATCTTGCATGAAAATGAGGGAAATTGACGTAACTCTATAATCTGAACCCTCTGGTGACACATAGGTATCACTAAAAATAATTAATCTATCACTTTCTAATGTGCCACGGAAACAGCCGTGAACTGTACCTTGTCACTATTACATTTTTATCAACACCTGGATTTTATATTCATCGTTGACCCAAACTTGGACTATACAAAGTTTGCAAGTTTTGTAAAAAAACAACCTTCTAAATTCAGCTGAAAAATATTTGCTTATTCAAGAAAAAAGTTTGACGCAGAAATTTCTCTACGATGAATTTTCAAAAGATTCTGGCCTCTTGGTTCGGACATTTATATACGGTTGAATAAAACAGAGTTTGTGTGCGTTACTGAGAAAACTTCGTGGATTCAAGGATAGATAGATAAGTAGGTAAGTAGGTACAGACAATAAAGCTTATTGGTTCCCCGGCGAAAGCCATCTTTAGAAGATTAGAAGCCATTTAAAACTTATTTCTTTCTCAAAGATAATAGCTTAGTGCTAAATACACAATTTGTGGTAAAAAGTACCTACATACACACTGTTGAGAGGAGTGAGGGGGGTGGCTAACCAATAGCTTTGCCATCTGTACCTACATGTACATAAAAGTCGTACAAAGGTGAACTTAATGCTAAAGATAATCTTCGGCTGTATTTTATTTATGGATTTGAAAGTCGGAACAAGCAGCCTGCCCATCTCTGCCCAATAATGCATTACCTCATAGGTCAATATGGTCAACTAGCAGCGCCCCGTGGTTTCACCCGCGTAAGTCTCGGTCCGTGGGAATATCAGGATAAAAATATGCCTATGTATTATTCCGGGAGTCCAGTTATCTTCATTCCAAATTTCATGCAAATCCGTCTAGCCGTTTCAGCGTGAAGAAGTAACAAACACACTCACACACACACAAACTTTCGCATTTATAATATTAGTAGGAGTAGGATATGGGAGAGAGGGGGAAATGAAAGGGGGGAGGGAGAAAGGATGGAGTGGCGGAGGAGACATTCCCCCATAAGTAATATACTAGGAAATTTATATTTTTCGAGAAAAACATAAAGAAAATATTGGACCCAATTCTCGAAAACTATAACTGTCCATGTTTTTTTACTTATAGTGGAGGGTCTTACCCTTTTCCTTTCCCCACTCTTCCCAACTATCTACTGTGGTGTTTCATATCTATAGTTTACCCGTCAAAATATATCCTGACATATCGGCATAATAATTTAATAAATAATCCATACATACATACATAGATACACGCCTTTTTCCTCGAAAGGGTAGGCAGAGTCTCAAATGGGCCTCTTTTCACCGTGGGTTGAACCATAATAACAAAAATTGTAATCCATACACGAGGTGGCAAACGTAAATGTAATTGCCGTACCCGTGACCTACATGCATGAAAGAAAAAGCTTTAAGATTTTCATTTCTCTAAAGGATGAGGAACGAAGCAAACGGTCTCGTCACACGCCGTTTTAATAAAATATGATCTATGCAAATAATATCTCAAAGAATAATTTAACGTGATGGAAATATAATCTTATTTTCAATCCAGATTAGCTGAAATATGACTACGTTCTTTATGTTGCGCACAAACCCATTTTGATATAGGTTCGAAAATATTGTCCATTCGTATTGAAAATTATGTCGCAATATGTCTGTGATTGGCTTCATAAGTTTGACATTATGATATCAGTGGGATTCCTAGAACTAGATACATATTGTTTTACACTGTAGTTACATATATTTCATAGATAGTTGTTCAAATTTCAATAAGCGTCCCCGTTTTCATATTGAAGAAGGAATAAATCAGACGACACGCGGCGTAAGCACTTTCGCCTTATGATCCGATTTGAGTTCTTTTATGAAAAATATCATTTTCTTATTTGATACATTTTCTGAAGACCTGACTCTAAATAAAGCTCTACCATTCTTATTTTAAAAATATTCCCAATGTTCCCCATTTTTTGCTTCTGGAGTTTGCATAAGAATCAATTTTCATATAAGGCCCACGGTACGCAAATACATGGGGAGTAAAATCAAAATACAAAATGTGAAGTCCGTTATGGTTTTCCTTTGCGCAACATATTCGCGCATCTTAAACTGAACTGGACTGGAGTAAACTCCAGTCACGCGTCGGAGCTGAAACACACCATTTTTTAATGCACCTCGTTGATTACATCCACCTTGGACGCGCCCTATGCAACATTGCACTGCGCCCGCCTCCCTGAGTCATAAATATGAAAGTCTCATGTGACTTTATATTCACCGGCACCCATTCAAACTGGAACACAGCAATGTGAGCACTACTGCTTTGAGGCAGAAATAGGTATGGCAGCAGTACTTCCCCGAACGAATATAACATTCTCTTAACATTGACACTTTATATACGTTTTTTGTGGAAAAAAAACAATACAAGCTTTTATAAAATTATTGTAACCGTGTGCTGATCAAAATGAGCCTGAACACGGCTAGTCTACTATTATCCATCGAGGACTTCCGTTGTCCACCTTCCATCTCCATCATCAGATAAGCTCGCTGTTCATATTGTATTGTCATTGGAACTTGACAGGTATGCCAAATTTTAGCTCCATCGGTTGAGGATAACTGCTTTAAAATTCAGTTGCAAGATTCCACCCGGACAAACATACATTGCAAGTTAAATAAATAAAAGCTTGTAAAAATGAAAACTAACTCAACAAAAATACCTAATAATGCTTTACCCTACATTTCCACGCATTCATTTCCTGTTTTCGACTGCGTGGTAATTTCTTTCATTTTTAGTTAACCAACACCACGCAAGTTATATTATTACTGGGCAATCATAATTTCCATCACCGTGTGTTGTTTTATAAATTGATTACTAACAAAATAACATACCGCGATGTTATTTTTTTAGTTACTACTAGCGGCCCGCTCGCGACTTCGTTCGAGTGGACCCGGTGACCCGACTGCAGGCGCCACCAACCGGATCCAGTTGTGACTCTAAACCATTTTCAAATACACACTAAAATAAACGGTCAAGCCGTTTCTGAGTTTTAGCGAGACTAACTAGCAGCAATTCATTTATACATACAAGATATCAAATTAGAAAAATTAGGCATAGTATTTTTTTTCGTTTTGTTTTATTGTCTTTACTTTTCGTGACGTTATGAATAATAAAATATCAAAATGTAATCTTTTTTTTTTTAATTTTTCCTTACTCATAAACTAACCAGCAAATTCCTCAAGTACACAGTTACAACGGTTCGAAAGTTATGTTCGATCAAACAAACAAACAAACACAGCTACAAACTTTTCTTTTTATAATAGTGTAGATGCAAATGAACTACAATATTATTTCTCTTTAATTACCTCTAAGGCATAAACATGCGTTAAAAGTACATACAACTATAGACAGTGGCCAGACAAATGTTAAACTGAAACATCTGGCTCTCCATAAAAAGCGCCTGGCGGACACAACCCCAAAAATGCGCCCTTATTTCTGACACAACATTTCAACAGATCTTGACTTGGTTTTATCTATCAAGTTTATTTTTTCGATTTTGCTCTGAATCCGTTTCGCTACAGAGATAGATGGGTACAAAGCTCATTACATTCGATTTAGAATCTCTCCGGCAAAGGATCCTTTTTAGCAGCGGAATGGGATCCTCATTCCCGAAACCCTTTGATGGTACATGTTTACTCGAAAGATCGGAATTGCATTTCGAACCAAATATCCGATCCCGGACCATTGCTACGTTCGTTTCGTCCAACCACGTTTTTTACATAATTTATACGGCTTGTCGGTTCGTGCCGACGATTGCTTGTAGAGCTTTAACTCCGTACCAGCCGCCAGATGTCGTCCAAGGCGATACTCGATAGCTTCTATCTTCCCGCAAGGATTCCTCCGAAGATTTATAAGACAAACTGATAGTGTTCTATTAAAAAATCCATTTGGATTCCGCTCAGCGATTTACGCGTACCCCAGCAATCGTAGTCGCTAGTAATTCGGAATTGAAACCTGGAGCGTATTGAATATGCACCGGGCATTTTTATAACACACGTGACATTTTTCGAAATTGCTTTGGAAAACGAATAATGCGATTTTGCAGTAGCGTGCCCCTTAAAATGTAAATTCTGAGCATAGATTCGGCCAACTGCGACGATGTACGCTTGGTGCTAAGGTAACCACTTTTCTTTCCTAATCGAATTCTTCATATCGGTTGTGAACACCGACAAATCGCTTTCTTGTTCCGATAATATGAATGGTTTGCAAAAGGAGAACTCTTTGAAACTGATCGTATATTTATTAATTGAACAATATAAACAAAACAAAATTACTACTCAATTATTATTTTTATTGAATCAGTGATATACTATCCAATTTTACCTTGCTTGAATTATTCAAAATGAACATATAGCTATAAAAATATAAATGCAGCTTTCGGTGTGACACAACACAATTTCAAACTAAATTTAAATCTATTTCCAACCATTATTTTATCACAAGCCAATTTATTATCATAGACCTTTTTTTTATACAACTTTAGTTGACTGAACAAACAGATGGCCCACAGCGTGGCATTGTACTGCGCCCGTCACCCTGAGACATAAAGATGGAAAGTCTCATGTGCCGGTAATTTCACCGGCACCCATACCGTTCAAACCGGAACACAGTAATGCGAGCACTACTGCTTTACGGCAGAAATAGGTATGTTGGTAGTACTTCCCTGGACGAACACTTTCACAAAAAAGCTCTGCTACTAACGAATACTTTTCTAGGTATTCAATCAAGAAAGTGATATATTTATATGTTTGGATAAAAAAATCCCTAAAATCATCCCTGAATGAGTTCTGTTCTTCCATGAATTCTGATTAAAATGCGCAAGTAATTTATTAACGTTTTGTTGCAGTTTTTAATGAAAATCTAAGTTTTATGAAGAGTCAAACGTCAAATGAAATTGAATTCAATAAGCCAGTACATCGATTCAACGAGTTCTGCGGTCAGCTTTCAGCTCAGTTCGATCTATTTATTCTGCGGTTTAGCCAATAAAACTTGCCATACACTACAAACCACACGACACGGAAGTTACGACGTGTGATAGCTACCCAATATCACAACATCACCTGTTATAAAACTTGTTTTCTATCCAAGTCGGGAAAGAGTGACTTGGCCACCACCATTGGCACAGTTACCGAGTTGAACTTCCACTTCGATGCGTCACTAAGTTGAGAAAAACTTTTGCGAAAGCTTTGTTGAAATAAATTGATAGTAAACTGGCAGTGTTTGGGCTTATTTTGATCAGCACACTGTTTCGATCACTAATTTTATAAAAGCTTTTCTAAAAACAGATATTTGCCAACAAAAAACATAGTAAAAAAATAATATGGGGTTAGGATATCGTCATCATTCATTTCACAATATCGCGACAAAAACTATGAGTACCATGGTACCACAACACCCAGACAAATATTTGCAGATCATACAAAAATTTGTCCCGCAGCGAGAATTTAACACACAACCCCTCGCATCTCAGCCGGATACTCGTTTGCCACGCCACAGAGGTCATGCGCACTTACACGTACATATAACACACGTATCACGCCTGAGTAGAACTTGCATTTACTTACCGATTCCACAATTTCCGCGATACACGACAATTAGTAAACAGGCCGGTTTCTATCGGTGGCACACCCTTGAACTTTGTTATTGTGGGTCGCGATTGTGAATAGAAGAGGTTTCGGTTCATGCGAAAATGTCGTTTAGCCTTGTCATGATAACAATTAGAATGTTGTTTGGAGGGGTTGAAAGCATTTATCATGGGTCTTCAATATTCATTTTCTAAATGCCACTTCCGTGTCAGTATAGTATGCTATATCAACATCTATCGCAAAGAACTGTTGTACGATGGGCATGAACTTGAAGCAAGTAGTTTTTTTATTAAAACTTAGTATCTGCCAAACCCCTCAAGAAAACAGATGTTAGTAGCTGGTAGTAATTAGTAATACACCATTTGAATGCAGAAAAACAACATCAAAAAGCATTTTAGAAAAATTGTGTCAGTGCTCCATGATAAAAATGATATATTATCAACTTCTAAAAAATAATCACACCGATTGCAATAATTTTCTGGTAGATAACAAAAACATTCTTGTTTAAACGAGATAATGGTGTCAAACCTAATTTAATTCGAAACTCTTGATCCGTTTCACAGATAAAATTACTCCAGGGGAAACACCTCACATTAATACACTTGTGATATTATCACAAACATTACGAGAATCCCATCAACCATTATTCGAACGTACCGTAAACTCAAACCACAGAGTAAATAATAGTAAAACCAAGAGTATCCGTGACTACGGATTTTGCAGAGCTTCAATACTGACTCTCGGCTGGGAAACGTCGAAATAACTGGTTGTAAGTAAACCACCTCTAACTTCAATTCAAGGTCTGAAGGAACTAAGTCAGAGTTTTAAGTTATATTATTGGAAAATCTCCAAGATTTAAAGAGAAGAGTGTGGATTGGACGTTTTCTTGGTACTAGTTCTGCAGTTCTAAAACCAGCAATATGAATCAGTCACTATAATAATTATAAAGGTTCAATTGAAAAATGCGCAAGCTGGTTAAGGTCCCAATTGGTATCATGAAAATACTCAGCATTTTTTTTTATTCTTTGTTTTTTCAGAAAATTTCGAGGTAAGTCGTTAGTTGCCTTAAGCTAGCTGATTCTTAAAGAAAATTGATTTCTCTAGAGGTCAATGACTTAATAGTTCAAGAAACAACAGATTTTTTATTACTAGATTTAAACTCAAAATTACCACGGAAATGTAATAATCACAAAATTTAAAAACAAAGTTGTTTATTTTAATGATACATATTCGAACCTAAAATAGTTTGCGCAATTTTTCTACTGACCTATTATGTATGCAGTTCTGTATTTCAGTCTTTATTGATGTTACCTACTCTGAATTCACGCTAACACATATATTGTTTAATGAAAATTACGAAAAATCTTGATAATCCACAAATAATGCTTGAATCAGGCAACATGGAACTTGCACATAACCACTTCCGTTCCATCCCTAGTCGTGACAACATAGATCCAATAACACTATACCTTCCACCAAATAAAAGTAAACGGGTATGGTTACTGCAGTTTTGTGTCTTTGCCGCCGCCGACTTCTCTGAAACATACGTGGTGATTACCGAAAGTCACCCCATTCGGTAAAATAGACTAATATCGTAATTTTAAACGAGCAACCCTTGACGCCCCGCAGTAAATTGTCATTTAGCCCTTTTAGCCCCCTTACGGCCGCTTAATGTACCGAGTATCAATTAAAAAGCTATCCATGTTACGTATAGAACATTACGTTCAATTATTATAGGTGTATTTATAGGGAATTAGTAATTTCGATGCTTTTAGCGGTAATATTTGGTTTTATGGAATCAAAAATTTTGTGAATCACTTATCTAACTTTACCTATGAACTGAACGTATCTACTTACAATTTGAGGATAACCGAGGATTTGCGATAGATAAATTATTGTAGTCCTTAGCACTGCTTACATATGGGTGTATTTAAAAGCATTCTAGCTGGGTGCACTTAATCGTTTCATGACCCTGGTAATTTTTACCAATGGCCAGCTCTTTTTAGGGCCATCACACCAAAAAATAAAAAGTGACATGAAAACATGGTACGGGTCGTTTTGAAAGGAACACGGCTACTATTCCCCCATTCTCGCAAACAAGTTCCTCTTTTACAATGCAAACAGCTGAGGTATGTAACACACTACTGTTGCTACTGTTGCGTAGTCTGCTTTGCTGAAAACAAAAGTTGGCTTGTTTCAAGTCAAGGTTGAATAGGTACCTTCTAGACCTTCAGGCACGTCGGCCAAATTTTCACTTATTGCTAGGTGATATTGTGCTCAAAAGAAAGTTTTTACGTAATTTTAAGCAAACTATAGCCTTATATCCAGAAGGGTAGACTACGAATTTCCTATTGCAACGAGCTAGAAAGACTATTCTAGTTCAAATAAATGATATTTACCGTCTCTCTTTTCTCATCAATGATATCTAGGATAATTTGAGGATGATGATTGCATTTCACGGACTTGAACTCATCATGACCATGAAAAGAATAACCTTCAAATTACAAAGACATACCTGGCGCGTTTACTAAATCTAATTTCCATCAAAACTCTTAGAATCTTAGTATATTTGTAAATAACAAGACAAAGCCTGCTCACGACCTCGGTATCGTGAGAGCCGACGTCCGAGCCGGTTCACAAGACACCAGTTTTCTCTCTGTCTATTTTTGTATGATAGAACGTGATGCGAGTATTTCGATCATCGATTGCAAAAATATATTATTAGGTGGGTAATTTGTTGTACCTAGATATACTTACATCTGATAGCTGGCGGTTATTCTGATAAGCGGCAATGGGATTGCAACCTGTCACGTTTGGGATGCTAGCTGCTAAGCAATTTGTACATAAATACCAAATTTACTATCAGGACTTATCTCTGAAAACCCCCTTATAATATCAATGTCCTTAGAGGGGGGTGCTAAATAAAGAAAAGAATGCGAAAGTTTATTATCACATATTGAAGTAGGTAGGTAAGATACTTGGTAACTAAGTAGATTTTTATCTTTAAACATTACTTATTCAAAGCGTAGGCTCATTACTTGGTCTAGATATTACGGGTAATACAGTAAAGCCCTCGTTTGATACATCAAACTAAAATAAAAACACACTTTAATGTCTTAGACTAAGAGTAAACTTTCAAAATGATAACAAAATTGGGAATAACAATTGTAGAATTCTTTTCGTTATAAAATGGGCAAAAACTTTACATTGATAAAGTTTATATTGAACAATTAATATTTCTCATTTTAAAAGTAAAACCTTTATTGACGTGACAAAGGTTAAAAGGCTTTACCATTGAAACAAGATGAACTCAGTTAAGGTGCTTGCAGAGAATGGTACAGTCATAACAAAATATATGCCTGCGTTGTATGGGCAGATGAACCAACTACTAGCCTATTTTATCGAAGCATAATAATATGTAATCTCTGAAAGGCCAGCCTTATTTCATAGTTTGACTAGTATTCCAATCTACAGCCAGGTCAAAAATAACGAAGAGCTAAAAACACCGAAGTTCGAAGGCGGACTAAGGTCGTAAGCGAAACTTGAGACTTAAGTGGCGTTGGGCGGGGCACTTGGTAAGTCTCGGTGATGGCAGGTGGAGTAAATCAAATCAAATCAAATATCTTTATTTCAGGCTTATTGGAAAATGTAAAAACATAAACAATAAGCCCATAGCAACATAAATTTCTAAAAACTAACATACACATAAAAAACACTTTTATTCTACTTTAATGCACACGTGCACTAAAGCTTTGACGGAATGGGTACCTAGAGAAGGCAAGCGTAGTGCCATCAGACCACCAGACAGATGGATCGATGACATCAGGTAAATTGCAAGAAATACCTGGCTGAAAGCATAACAGAAAGAAGAGGTAAATAATGGAGGAGGGATAGTACCCCGCAGCAAGTGGATACAAGCTAAGAATTATGATGATATAAAACAAACAGATAATTTAACATTTACTGAAGAAAATATTTTAAATAAGAACGGACAATGTTAACTATAAGCTAATATCGGAAAGACTGGTGGTACCTACTAAATTTCCAATACGAAAGTAAAAAAGCCATCAAATAAGCTATAAATTACCCCGAGAGCAACACGTTAAACAAGATGACAATATAGAGAGCCTGGCAAGCAAAGCGAGATCGTAAATCATTCGGGAACACATCTCTTCACGACACACACAGTTTCAATATTTCATTGTTGGCTTAGCGATTACGAAACACGCATAAAAAGGGAACATGAAACGGCTTTTAGTCAACATTAGGATAACACGGGATTATACAAATTTGCTGAATACTTACCAAATGCAGGGCTAGCATCTCCCCAAAATATTAACGATTAATTTAGATCATGATTTTTGTCTCTTACTAATCTGACCGATTACTAATATAAATCAGTGCTACTATTTATGAATACTTAAATTATTTTACGAATTTACAAATTCCAGTTCTTACGTGGTCCGTTCCATCCGAATCTCTACACTAAATAAGTGTAGAGAGTATAAATCAAAATAGCCCATAGTCAAAATGGTCAAAAAAATACCTACCTACGTTACAATTAAATAAATCCTCAAAATGTATAATTATAACTAACAATGTTGTTCTGGGTGCTGCACGGTGTGCTTAAATTTTTAGAAGCTGTATTTTTAGAAGCTGAAGCGAAGAAGTTAACATTCAGGTAGAATATAGGAGCCCGCAAAATTTCAAACTTATATTGGATCCGCTTGTTTTAAAATTTGTAGATAATATAAAGTTTAGAGGAAATAAAATCAACTGCGGTAAAGTTGGAAGAAACTGTGGAGCATACAAATAACGATGCACAGAAGGAGCGCTTTACGTCGGTTTTCAGTCGAGTGAGTTTTATTTGGAGAAAATAATGCTTGGTATTCTTGTAGCTTGGTGTTCTTGTATATGATATTCGGAATCAGGACGAGGTTGAGTTTCAGTAAAAATATAAAATGATCGATCGTACAATATAAATGAATGATCAGTTGTCAATTTAATCAAATGTTCTAAAAAGTATTTTACAGCTAGTGAGATCCGATTTCTGTAATGGCTAGAATATAATTGTTCAGATCAGAGTAGATATTTAAAAAAAAAATACCGTAAGTATAGTTCCGAATGGTTCACCTTTCGATCTGAAACAAAAAGTATAAACCTTAGAATCGAATAATCTTCCACATCAATTCCTAAGTATCTACCCAGTAAAACTTATATTGTAACTCAAACTATTCCATACATGCCGTGAACATTGTATTCGTCCCTTATTCTGCCAAGTTTCTTCTTCCAGAAGTTGCAAGGCATAAATAACAACCGAACAATTATGTTAGTGCCCAACTTAAGAGACTCTGTCTCTTTTCTCCGGCAAACGACTCTACCAGTAACATTCACTAATGAAAGTGGACAAAAACTCAGTTTTCCGAGCTACGCTTCGTTACAGTTACGTTGTTTTTGCAGGACAGGGTGCCCATGAGCTTGGATCTTCTTAATCCTAGTACATACAAGCTATGTAAATCAATGTCGGTGGTGGTAACAACATTTACATCTTAGCACAAAGACAAGACGAATAAGCATAAGCATAAGCATTTTTGTTAGTATCCATATATTTTTTTCATATTTGTGTAACCCTTTTTTGGCCTTATTGTTTTGTATTTTATTATTTGGACTATATTTACTGTAACGCTGGTGCTCAATAAAACAAAATAAAATTAAAAAATTAAAAATATTTGGTAACGATTCCGCCAAGATGAGTTTTAGGTTGAGAGTGGTAACTAAATATATATTCGACTACTTAATATTTTAGACTGGATTTCTGCAAAGTCACTTCTGAATCAATTAACCATCTCAAAGATAATGTTGTCGCATCCAAAATAACCGAAGGAAATGAGACAACTGCTTGTATAACGAGATTAATCGTAATGTCTGATTATGGTTGAGAGTAGTAACAAAATAATTATTCTTCTACTCAATATTTCAGAATGGATTTCCGCAAAGTCACGCCTGAATCAATTACCTATAGACAATGTTATGGAATGAGACTGCTTGTATTAAAAGATATGTCAGACTATATTCAGTTATCTGGATTTTTATCGCACTATACTATACTATATCTTTAATGAAAGCTAGTAATATTGTCTGCTCAAAAGCTGCCGCACTTCACAAAAGCCAGAGAAAAGTTCAAACCTCGTTAATGGGAAGTCAGACTATCTCAGACTATCGGCGCATATTTAATTATCTTATTTAGCTTCTTTGAAAATACAAATAGAGGAACAAAATCTCTAAAGATTCGAGCTCTTGGACACCCTGTATACTTATGAGTAGAATAATATTCTGGGAACTGTTTCCTTTGTCAATGATGTCAAGAGGGTAATGTGTAATTATGGTCTAATGGTTTATTCTATGTGCTTTGTTTGGTGAGCGTATTTATCTTAGGATTTAGAACAAAAGGGGATTGCCAAGTTTAGCAAACAAACAATAATTATAACGTTTTTGTATATAACAAAAACGTAAAAGCCTGACGTAACATAATTCAACACCCAATAGTCACATATAGAGTTCTGATCCAAGACTAGGATTCCCTGTGTTGTGGTTATCAGGAAATACGAGTACTATGGTACCTCAACACACACACCCGGAAAAATATATATAAAGATCCTGCAAACATTTGTAACGCGGCGGGGATTGAACCCACAATTTTTGCGTCTCACTCTATGCCAATATTGTAGAAAGTTTTAGGTAATTTATTTATTTACAAAGATAAAAATAATATAACAACAAAATAACAATAAATAAGAAATAAAAAATAAAACAAAGAAGAAGATAACAAAAGAGATATCTGATATTTATCTAACGATTTTGATGACTATTACGACTAAAACAGTACATTCAATGGATATTGCGAAATATTTGTAGGTACATTATGAAGAACTCTGATGTTTTTATGTATATTAGTGGTCACACTAATGTACCTCCATCACAACCATAAAATTAAATAAAAGCGTAGCAGCATGAGGGTTAATGAATCCAACTAATATCATAAACTAGCGGACTCGCTCCGGCTTCGCACGGGTAGCCCCCAATGAACCCCCCCCCCCCCCCCCCTATGTGCTTCTCCTGGTTCTAAGCTACCTCCCCACCAATTTTATTTTCAGCCAAATCGGTTTACCCGTTGTTGAGTTATAAGTGGTGTAACTAACGCGACTTTATTTTAAAGTGGATTGTTGAGACAGAACAGTAAGGGCAGGTACCTTAACCATTAAAGTTACAGGAAAACGTTCCTAGGAGACCATCCATAACTTTTTGAGATATTCTGATCTGCATTCACAGATTTTGAAAAAAATGTACAGTCTGCAAGAAAATGGTAATTTTACACAAAAACTTTTTGTGATGCCAATCGATCCTGTTTCTTATATGGATTAAAAGACTCTATTGGACCGACTGAGGTTTAAGTACTAGAAAAGTCAGAAATCATGAAATAGTTTTTCCATAAAAACTTTCGTGAATCATATCAATTATATTATAAAAACGGGAAATTTTCACGTACCGTTAAATCGAAACGTAAAAAATCGGTACGTGAAAATTTCCCGTTTTTATAATATAGTTTTTCCATACATTTCGGTAAGAGAGTCAAACTTTTTGCATGCAGATCAGAATATCTCAAAAAGTTATGGATGGTCTCCTAGGAACGTTTTCCTGTAACTATAACGGTTAAGGTACCTGCCCTTACGGTCCCGTCTCAACAATCCATCCTGTATATAGATGTCGAAGTTACGATGTTCGGGTATTTGTATGTTTGTTACTCACGCCGAAAAGACTGAAACGTTTTCGATGAAATTCGGTACACAGATAGATTATGACCCGCATAGAGCTATAGGCTACTTTTTACTCTGATAACAAAAACAAAGCCGCGGGCGGACACTAGTTATTAACATATTGAACATTTTGGCCATTTTATAGCGCAAACATTTTAACATGAGCGGACTGTGCGTGTTAGAAAAAAATGTATCAAAACGTGGACTAAATGACAACCATCTAGCATTTTGCCCGTGGCTTCACACGCGTGTTGGATACCACGCAGTAAAAAGAAGGATATAAAAGATCTTGGCATGGCAACTACAACAACCCAGGAAAGAGCACTCTGGCGCTAAAATACTGAGAGGCCCGAGCCCAGATGATCTGGGAAAGGGGCAAAAGAAGAAAAGGTGTAGTGGCTACTGACAATATAAACTCAATTCTTACCAACAATAAAATGTTTTGGTTAAAAAAGATCCACCTAGGACGCGCCCTATGTGGCATTGCACTGCACCCGCCACCTTGAGACATAAAGATGAAAAGTGTCATGTGCCTGTAATTTCACCGGCAGCCGCCTTCAAACCGGAACACAGCAATGCGAGCACTACTGCTTTGCGGCAGAAATAGATATGGTGGTAGTACTTCCCCGGACGAACTCTTTCACAAAGAAGCTCTACTACTACTACTACTACTACTACTAAGCATTGTAGTAATCGGAACCTAGCAGAGTCGAATATAACTTGTTATTTTAGAAATAACAGTAGGTTATTTACGCAATCCTTTATATAAGTCTCTTTGATTCGAGACATTTATTTATGCCCTCGAGTAAACATACACTCTGATCTCAAAGGCTGAAGTCAAAAGGCATCAGTGAAAATCCTGGGAATATATTTATCCATTTTAAGCCTGCCATGGCTGACTGGCTCATTAGCCATTTTCTAAAGTAACGAAGAAAATGTTATGGAGAGATATTGAACATTTACTGATGTTTGAACAAAGACAGTCTCGATCCATACTTTAAAAGATAAAACGACGGCAGGATCTTTTGAAGTAGCAGAGTTTGAGTAGGAGTTTATCGTAAAAAAAACGAATAAATGCGATTAGGACACGCTTTGATTGGGTTTTGTGCAAGTAGGTTACCATAGTAACCAATAGACCAATTCAACTTATTAGTCCTGTTTGAAATTACGCAATACATTTTCCTATACGTTTCACGAATATATGTCTAAGGGAATTTCGGGACTTAGGATTTTCTTAGGTTTTTACCTAAGTATTTTTTTCATACATAGTTTTAGAGATAAAAGAGGGTGGGGGTCGGGGGGGGGGGGGGGGGGGGGGTATCGTATATTTTCACACGCGAAACAATTTCGATTAAACAATTTACATGTAAGTCTATAATACAACATGGGCCCCGCCTAATCAATACGTAATATCTAGATCCATCGAACAGCGTGTAATTCTTACAAAAACGAGTTGCAATTTATCCGTGAAAACAAAAGAGTACAAGTTCTATCGCTCGCTGCAGCCTGCAAGTTCGTAAGAAGGCAGTATAAAACCTGCGGTGGATGTTAATCTCTTCCATGCGATCGCTCTTTTCAAAGTTAATGGTGCGAGAAGTACGGTGTGAATTGCGATTAGGTAGGATGCTCACGTTCCGGCACCACCGTCCGTGTAACGTCTTCATTTAGTATTTCACCTTCGTTGGCTTAATTTGCTTCAGTTTTGGCTTTAAATACCCACACTACATGTTTTATAATATTTTGGGCCGTTTTTACCAAGATATTACACTAATTTTATAAAGAAATTAACTTGTTCGTTTGATAGTATGTTTGTACTGAATAAAATAAAAAATATTTCCTTCTCCTTTAATTTAAGTAATGTAACAAATTAACGCTTAGTATTATTTCTAATCGAAGGAGGGACCTAAAACGGGATATAGGAGGGCCAATTTCAAAAAATAAAGCTATCGAGAAAAAGAAATTTAGAAAAGGGGAAATTGACAGCCTGGCTTATGAATTCCTGTGCCGAATTCTTGATGCGACAGCGTGGCCCACGTAAATTAGATCCACAAGTACATTAATGTGTAAATATCAAGTTTGTAACCTTTACCGTCGTTATTGAGTGAGCGTTTAACGCAACGACTCCAACATTTTAACATATCGCCTTAAAACACAGTGTTGATAAAAAGGAATAAAAGCAACTCTCAAACCATAACAAAGCTTAAAAGCCCCTATAATATTAAAACCGTAAATTAATAGATATGAGTGATGGGGTAAAAAGCTTCTACCGAACTTGATCTAAAAGCTTTCCGACCTCTACCAACGTCCGGATATGATAATCCTTGCACGTTTAATTTCAAAAGAAACCAAAACTAAACAGTCACTGCTAGAAATAGAATCTAAGTTATTTTATTTATATCTTGTTGTACAAGCAAGAACAAAAAGCACTTTGAAACAGCAAATAACCATTTAATTTATTTTCAGCTTTCTGTGTATATAATTAGAGTACAGCCACGCTTATATAATTCCTTGGGACGTTGTGAGTTCACAACAATGTGGTATTATTACGTTTTGACATATTCAAGTGGCTGTCATTAATTATGAATCTTGAAAGAAACGTTCGTATTATCTAAGGGAATAATTGTAAACTTTGCTCTATAATGAGCATTATCTTCTCACTATTACTGTTATTTTGTCAAATGGAACTAACTAACTAACTTACCTACGCCATAAAGTGCCAGTTTTGGAGACTTTGGAGTGAGAAATGTGTACGTAAGTACTATTATTTGTTCTGTGGCTGTAACGAAAGAGCTAACCGCACTGGCCAGGCAAGTGACAAATTCAATTAATTTACAACCAACAACAAAGTTAGTAGGAAATTGAAGAAAATTGAGTTTTATCAAGCTAAATAAAGAATTAACAATATTGTGTCCGGATATAACACAACTACAAGTAAAATATATAAATTTAGTATCATGCATTTTACCGCCAACATCTGTATTCTATTTATATATTTTGTGCACTACTCATAATATTATGAGGAGTTGCATAAAGCATTCCCACAACCAAGCCATTACTGGTACATTAGTAGCACAATGTCAACAGGACACACACAGAGTCTAGAATTAGCCTATTATTAGATTATTTTTAGGTAGGATACATTTAAGTACTAATGAATGTTTTGTTCATACTACGCCGTCCTTTTATGCTGTCATAATATGATAATATATTTGTCTCAAACTTTCTAAAACATAATATTTTCGAGAACATACATACACAAATGCCTTTTTCCTCGAAGGGGTAAGCAGAAACAGTTTACCATATAAACTTTGAGGAACCAATGGGGGTGATAGTCTATAATGCTTATAATTTCATCACTAGTATTTTATTTTAAATAGTATTGCAAAATGGAAATTTGTCAATTTCATTACACGTCCAGTTAAGTAAATACTTTCGAATCCCAACTACAACAAAATAATCAAAACTAACTTTTATCATAAAAAACCTACCAACAACTAAAACAAAAGAAAAGCACCCGTCAATTTGACAAAAGAGGTTTCATTATCGCGCAGAGTTTCGCCAGCCATAAATAGCTAGCTTTCGACGCACATACAAATGCAAATGTTCACAGCGAGACATATATTTCAGGAGGCCGACGTTTTACGGATGTTTCCGTACAATTGCCACGACCGGCGCGGCTGGCGCAGCTAACTCACTCACTGCATTACCTACTTATTGATTTTCGTGACGCTCATACAAATCAAATAAATAAGTTAAGACGGAACACGGTGTACTAATTATCTAAGGGCGTACTATACAAGTGAAGAACAAGGCTTCATATATACATACTTTCCTAACACATGCAAAAACCATGCTCATAACACAGAATAAACCAGTAGTTCTAGAAACAGTAGACCTCGCGATCTTGACAACCTATTGACCGATATTCCTAATATTCAAAATTCTTGTTTAGAAATTAATACCTAATGTTTCTGCCAAATATTTCAACAATCGGCCGGTAAATGGCACCGCAGAAAACTGTCCCTTTTTGAGGGAAACTCATTTTGATCACTTATTTTGAGTGTAGCGTTTCTAAATCAGTATAATTATTCCACCGATGTCTTACTGTGATAGCCTAAATACGAGTGAGCAAGCTGTAGGTACCACAAGCTAAACTGGCAGTGTGTCATGAAATACCGACGAGCGCTTGGCGTGTGAAATTGCTGAATTAATTTTTGAAAATCCATGAGTTGCTCTTTCGGTTTGTGCTGGTGTGACGTGTTGTTCTGCGTGACTGACGTAGATATCTTGGAGACCAGAACATTAATTCCTCTGTCTTTGAGTTTTTGCACAGAGCTAGAAGGTGAAGTCAAAAAAAAAAATATTGTATGGAAATTGGATATTTCGTCACAAATGTGCGGGAACCTAAAATTGACTGTGAAGATTATGGTAACCTTAACAATTAGATTTACACACCAATTATTTTTTTCTTTAAAAATATAAAACTATCGAGATAGATATATAGATCTTAAAATTATTTATTGTACACGAAAAAAGCATACAAATAAAATATAACAAAACATAATATGTACTAAGGCAAGCCCTAACACCCCCCTAACCCTAAACAGTTTTCTTCCAGCAATCCTTTGAGGTTAGAGAGAGGTGATAAAGATGGTAGGAAAGTGTACAAATACAGGATATATCAGGAGTGTTTATATCAATGAGATAAACACATACCAGTAGGTACCTCAGGCTTTATCTGTCGGTTATAAAACAACCAACTTGACGAGGCTTCTGCCATTGTGAAAAACACTTCGCTATTTGCAAATTGCGCGTTGCGACAACCACTAATTAGTTGTTAGCATTTAAATTGCAACAAAACATCTTGTTTCTGTGCGAATTAACTTTATGAATAAGCTGTTTGTGACACTTTTATTGAACAATTTTATTTTGTACATTCAGTAATTTCAACATAAGTCTGCAACCACAACATTTCATGAGATATCTATGGATATGTAGAACTTTACTAAATTGCCCACAACCTAGAGCAAATATACCGCGTACCAAGTAAAGGTAGTCGACCTCTGTAACGCGTCGGTTGAGTAGCCGGCTGAGATGCGGAAGGTTGCGGGTTCGATTCCCGCTGCGGGACAAATATTTGTTCCGAGTCTGGGTGTCATAGTACCATGGTACTCGTAGTTTCTGATACCCACGACACATGGAATCCTAGTCTGGGATCAGGACTATGTATATGACTTTTGTGTATTATGTTGTATAATGCGACCTACCTCTAAGATTATTACCTAAAAACTGAACAAAGTGACCATTCGATTGTTCAACGCACAATAAAAAAACAAAAAACATTTTCAAATTTAAACTATAACTATAAAAAAATATAACATAAGCACACACCTAGTAGGTACCTTCGTTACATATAACTTCCAAAACTCGTAAAACACAAAAACGAATTGCAATAATCGTAATACTTCAGCTAAGAAATCTGCAGCATTCAATAGGTATAGCAATACAGTTCTCTAATAAGTTCTTGGTAAACTTGGCCGTTGGACGCTATTGGAACTGAACACTTGAGCGGAATTTCAAGTAGCATTAACATTTACTATCAAACAGAAATCTTCCGAGAACCCATCAGTAGGGTACAAGGTACAGTGGCCATCAGAAGAATATGCCGCCATCAGAATACAAAATAGCGCTTTATAAGCATTATCAAAAAGCATCATAATTGGTACAGCACTCTTCAATTCAGGTCAATTAATTATCTATTTAACCCCGACTAAATTACGATTAGATTAGCAGAACATAGACTCCTAAAAATAAGTTGCAATTAAGTGTTAATGTGCTTTTGAAGTGTTGGGTGCTGAAGAATGCTTAAACCGTTATGGTTGTATAGTAGTTAATGATTCTTACATAGTGTAGGTGTGTTTATACAACTCAGTTGCTCATATACTTCTGATGGCGACTATACGTCGTCAGTTTAGTTTGACCAAAAGCCCGAGATTTCATCAAATTGATTGCTTTAACCCAAAATTTAAATGGCATTTCATCTTAGACCCACCTCATTCTGATAAGTCAATTGATTGACGTAATATCCCTAAGGACGAGCCTTTGTCAAAGACATGGAAATTAAACGAGCAGGAATCGATTTACTGTTTGATTGAAGGGAAATGTGGTTTTAGACAGTCTACGACTCAGTATTTATACGAAATGCTTTTATTGAGGTTAAAACTACGCAACCTATATAAGGTTCATTACTTTTCTCAATAAATAACTAAAAAACTTTTTTACTATATATTAATAAATCATAATATGTACAAACACAAATAGTATATAAAAATTACAGTAAAAAAATATAACAAAACGGGTAACCATCGTGGAGTAAGGCCCAAGCGGTCAGAGAGAGAAACTTCCTAACTATGCGTGCTGAGTCCAGGATTACCGCCTTTTGAATCTGACCCTTGATCCAACCATTTAGCGATTGGTCGAGGCTCTTCGCTATCAGTCCATTCACTAAAACGATTATAGGGACGATAATCGTTGAATCCACATCCCACATGGCGGTAATCTCGTTGGCCAAGTCAATGTCGGCCTTCAGGAGATTAGCATCATGAGAGATATTGATATTATATTTAAAAAAGAAATAAAAAATAACATTCATGAATTTTTCCTCTCATACGATATTATCTACACTACGTTTAAAATAAAAAATAATTTTAAATATTACTTTTCATACCCAAGTGTTTTTATTTCCATACATAAATGTTTATCTCCTCTGCCATTATAATCACTCTGTAAGTTGGCCGAATCGAGACTGAATATTGAATTCCCTTAAAATTGCTATTCTGCTAGCAATAGTAATTTATTAGCATTAATAGCATTTAGTCCATGGCAACCGTAAAGAGTGGTAAAATTATCGGTAAAACTTGTTAATTCGATAAGGATTGATAATTGTTTTTATGCCGATTCAGCTTCGTTCATGTTTTGATCACATTTCGATAGAATCACATTCCTGCGTTATATTGTCTGTTGAGGAGAATAATATTTAGACGCTTATGACATCGATACTACATGACATGTTCTCATCATTCTCCAAACTTTATTTCTACCATTATTTATAATGAGAATTGGGCAAGTACCGGCCAAAGGCCGTAGGGTGCCGGTGAAATTACAGGCACATGAGACTTTTCATCTTTATGTCTCAGGGTGGCGGGCGCAGTGCAATGCCACATAGAGTGCGTCCTAGGTGGACGTGACCTATGAGGTAATGCACTGTTCATAGGCAGAGGTTACCGCTTAACATCAGGTGGGCCTTCTGCTTGATCCGTCATTCAGTAGCATAAAAAAAAAAAAAAAAGAAGAAGTATTTTCTCTCAGAGAAGCAAAAAGCAGTTGCATCGACCCTGGTATTGAGTAATAAAACTTTCGTGCTCAGGTAACCCATAACAGATAAAATAGGCTAGTCGATAACGAACGCATGAAATATACGAACGAGCTTCCGCTCAGGGGTGAAAATAAAATTCGACCCGCCCGCGCCCCGTGACATCGATGCACAATATCGGTCGTTTTTTAGCTGCACTGCAGGCCAAAATAAATAATCTGACGATAAAATACTTTCACATGTAGCAGTGAGTATTTTATATATTTTCTTTTCTTAGGAAAACAAACAGTAGGTACTTAAAAACTAATAACTTGCTACAGACCATTGAGATGTTTCCGCATATTGCGCCTTAAGGTTACTTGCTTATTGCTATACCAATTAAGAAATCAAAATTATAACAGAAGGCAAAATAAGAAAAGCTAAATAAAAAAACAAACACAGTAATGGAAACGCATTGAACAAGCGGTTCATGGCACCCTACACTTGAAAAGCATATCTCTATTTTTAAAAAAATAAATGGGTCTTTATATTGGACAGGTCAAGTTCGAGGATGTCAACCAGGTTATTTAAAGTGATTAGCGCTCTAACAGAAGTAAGATTTTACGGTAATGAGGGATTTTCATTTTTGAATTAAAAAAAAAAGTAGTTCGTGATGGCTCGATAGATGGCGCTGACTCAGGGATGGTTGTAAAAATTAACAAATGCATTGTCTGTGGTTTTGTGTAAATACGTCGACAATATATCACTACGTTGTTGACGTTCGCATTTCACTTTATTTGACAGTTAAGTACAGACTGGCGCCATCTATTTTCAATGCTTTAGGCATGATGTGATACGGCCGTGAAAACCCCTCATTATTGTTATGCAGTGTTAATGTTATGTCAAATATATTATGAGTTTGCTTTTGAATCTAACTAGGTTTGCCGGAAACCACCTTGGATAATTTATTTCATAATTTTATTCTGATCGCATTCAAATCATAATTATTGTAACAAAAATGATTTTTATAAATAAGGCAAAATTTCACGTTTCTTTGCTCCAAAGCAGACTTCAAAACAACACACTGCATTCAACTAAACTTTAGATTTTCACCATAAACTATGAACTCACTACCTTGCACAGAATAAGCGATCCAAACGAATTTATCGTCTCCTAATGTATATTTACCATTGTCCCCGAGTGTATAACACACGGGTGCCGTGCGACGCTGCGTTTTATAGCCAGGCCATGTATCAAAGTTTCGAAGAGCCCGTGAAATTCAGCCAAGAGTCGCACAATACGCGGTGTGACTACGATACGGTACGAACTTTACCTTAGTTAGTTTGGCAACGGTTTCAATACAGTAAGCTAGATTTTCTTGACAAAACATAAGGGAGACACAACTATTTTAAAGACTACATAATTTTATTTGTTTTGTATATGTATACGTAAGGTCAATGACTTTCTAACTAGAATAGACCTCGGAACCGTGCTTAAGTGCGGGAGTAAGCACACTGCTCATTCTTTCGCGTGCACATCACACGCAATGTACTTAATTGACACGACAAGCATACATACATACATAAACTCATGGAGGGGTAGGCAAATACCACGGATTTCCACGATCCATACCTACCTATTTTGCTTCGTTCACTCAGATCATATTCTTCTTAAATGCTCGTCGGTTAAGGGTACTCTTGACCTGACCTTTTTCCAAAACTAAAATAGTCCAAAATTTTCAAAAGTAAGTTAATATAGCCTGGGTGACTTAGGCTACATTTTATATAAATGAATCAATATGGCGGATGTTACATCCAAACATTTGAATGGGATGTCAAATCAAGGAGGAAAAAACCAGAGTACCTACCTACATTTATTTACTTTCCGCAGACATTACCTATGTGCTTTACAAAAATGTTTTCACATAGTTTTACCCAAAATATAAATCCGATCGACTGTTTTCGTTTGCGCAGAAAAGCGCAGACTGATATCCGACAGTAGCCGAACGTATTGTATAGCTCTGTCCCGCTGTATAGCTCTGTCCCGCTCACATCTAAGAGTCGACTGAATGAAGAAGATGCCGCGATTTTGCCGCGAAATCGACTGCGTAAGATTTTAGCGCGTGATTGCTATTGGTAGAAAGAAGGTTCCCGCGCTATAGAAAATAGGTATACGCAAAAATTTCGCACGCTGGAATTACGGCGCAGGTACATAGGGGCAACTTATATTTTGGGTAGTTTTACCTAATTATGTGGTTTACCGTAGTTGGGCTGCTTTTTATAACTTTTTACTTGTTCTATTTAGTTTTATACAATTTGCTTTGATTAGATACTTTAGAGTTACTCTTATTTTAATATAATTGTGTACAATAAAGAGTAAAGAGATTTATTTCGTTCTTCGTTGAGTTTGTGAATACAGAATGCCCCAGTCCATGTAAATACCTATCAAAGTTAGTGAGTATCCAGCAGTCGCCCAAAACGTGCAAAATACGCAACTTGACATTGCGGCGAAAATACGAAAACTTTGTTTAAAATTAGTTTGTGTACCTTTCAGTGGCTCGTTACACGATGTTGTAGCGCGGCGCGAGTTTTGACAAGATAATCTGTTTTACATTGTTAGTGGTGGACGCGATTGAGGAATGTTGTTCTGTAGGGGCGAGGATCGCATACCGTGGGGAAAAGCTAGGAGTCTTTCTTATCGTGTATGTAACATAGAGATGAATGGAATGAGGGCAAAATGTCCTTATCACAGGGTGCCCTACTACAGAGTAGGACACCACAAGCTCATAATAATAAATTTCATAGCATTTAAAAAACACCTTTATTTTTACGACAAAGTTGTCAGTTTGGGATGATGGTGCAAACACAGTGAAAAGAGGCCCATTGAGGCTCTGCCTACCCTTTCAGGGAATAAGGCGTGTATCTATGTATGTATGTAGTTGTCAAAAAACATCTACAATCATAAAACTTATTTTCAAAGTTTAATGACTAAAACTTCATGAAAAAGTGAAGATCTTATTGAAGAATAAAATAACTTATTAGATACATAAAAAAATCCGTTGGAAGGAAACCATTTTATTCTTGAAAACATTACTGTGTATTGTTTTCTCTGTTCTACAATCTAAAGTTAAGACGAATAAAACCAGCTTAACCTTCAAAGAATCTAGCGTCCCCAGCACCTAGCCTTAACACTCGTCATTTCATCAGAATTACTAAGCCTTGGAGGTAATCTTTGCAAAACTTCATTTTATTGAACGCGAACGAATTATATCAAATCGAGATTATTAAATCTTGTCTGTTGTTATTTTCACTTTAGGAAAGTTCATGAATTTAAAGGATATACGTTTTCAAGTAGATATTTTAGTATTGACTAAGAGCTAAAAGATACATAAATAAGAACACTAAAAGCAAAATTGTAGAGTATGCAGTATCGACCAGTGTATCGTGAATCGTCAGTTACGTTACGACTAAAAATATGAAATATACATAACAAGCATACATTTTTACCCTGGTTTCATGAAAAACGGGCCAACTGGGGAGTATTACTCATTCAAACAACAACTTTGTTTTAAATTAGTTCACAATTGACGTAGATATCGGTGAACATATATCAAAAAAGCAAAAGAAAAGAATTAAATAAAGAAATAAAGAATATATTTGTATACATGACCTACACAGAAACATAATAAACATAGACTAAGAGCAAACAGATAAATGAAGGTACAAGTGTAATTCAAGTAACAAAATGGGTCTGCCTCAGCATGAGATGGTTGACTAGCAAGCTAGCAACCAACGCTGAAAGCAACCAAAAAGATACAGACGAACTCAGAACCACCTCCATTTATGGAGTTGGTTGAAAAACTAACGAAGAGTCTCTACTTGTTAGGGTTTATAAAAGTTGAATCAATTTCATTGCAATAAAACTAGTTACCTGACTCCGAGAAAAATATACCACAAGTTTTAAAAATAAAACTTTCTTGCTTTTACGCTATTTCTTCTCTACCAGTAAACCCAACTACGATAACGACCTTGGCTAGTTTTACGATCACTGGTGTAGTAAAACAACACACGTTTAAAACAGCAGTTCGTATCGAGAGCTTGGAAGCATTATTCTCAAGACGACTAGAGTACCCACAATTTACATAAATAAATTCAAAGTTAAAATATACTACATAGCACACGCTATGGCAGTAAAGATGTTAGGGGCTCCACACACTGAACGCGTGGTGGCACAGCGCGAAGGCACAGCGCCACGGCGACCGCGACTACCGGTTTTGCATGGATAGGAGACAGTGCACAGCAAACGCGGCGCGGGGCGGGACGATCGTTTACTGCACTGCGCCACGGCCATCCCGTACATTCCCACTCATCCAGGAGCTATCGCGAGCCCGTGGTGCTGCCCGCCGCGTGTGCAATGCACACTGAGGGGCAAGTCCGAGTTTACATAAACCATCGTAACGATGATAGTAACGACGAGCGTACGTGTATTGCGTATTAACTAGCCATTAATATGAGACGTTTTTGGCACATATTAATAGCTAGTTATTATGTTATACACGTAAGATCGTCGTTACGTTCATCATTACGATGGTGTTTGCAAAACTTCGACTAGGGCCTCTGGAAGCCATGCGGAGCGATTTCTAACCGCGCCGCGCCTTAACTAATACGGTCTGTAGGACTTCCTTATTAGTAAGAGTATAAGCAGGTAAATCTGGCAAAATCATAAGAAAATATAAGGGCACTACTTTAACTATAGCAAAGTGAAGGACTCACTCAAATGACGACCTCTGTAGCACGTCGGGCGAGTAGCCGGCTGAGATGCGAAAGGTTGCGGGTTCGATTCCCGCTGGGGGACAAATGTATGTATGATCTGCAAATATTTGTTTCGGGTCTGGGTGTTCTGGTACCATAGTACTCGTAGTTTCTGATACCCACGACACAGGGAATCATAGTTTGGGATCAGGAATATGTATCTGTTAGGATGTCATCTCAGGATGGGTGTTAATTTAAAAAAAGAAAAACTTGTAGTGATACGTGTAGTGAAAGTGATGCGTGTAGTACCATAGTTAATTTCTGTCACTTTTGTGCGAAACAGTAGATTACGAGTATATCTGCATTTTTTAAGGTAGAAATTTCAACATTAGTGACGTCAGTTCGTACCTGAGTCCTAAGTGTTGAATGGTGCAGCATTTTTCCTCTCAGGGAATAGTCGTCAATCCAAAAATAGAGTTGAAGCGAGCTGTAAACTTATACACAGTAAACAGATTGTCGGTATAAAATGTCGGTGGTATAAAAAAGTTATCGCCCTCAAGATAGTAAAACGAGATGAAATCTTAATTTGGTGTTTTAACGAGCTCTGCTTGGTTCTATAAAAATGCGACCATTTTAGTGCAACTGCTTTATGGATGCTCACGGAGTGTGAGTTTAAAAAGTACACATTGTAGGCATTGACATTGTTCAAAAAATAATAACTAACATGAAGTAGGGTTCTTCAATAGGTCCTTTGTCTTCTAAAACAACACCGTGTTGTGTTATAGGCTGGTATGAAGCAAAAACGATACGTTAGTAGTACAGTTTGTTAGTAGTGAGCTTTTTTGTGAAAGAGTTCATTCGGGGAAGTACTACCACCATACCTATTTCTCCCACAAAGCAGTAGTGCTCGCATTGCTGTGTTCCTGTTTGAAGTGTATGGGTGCTGGTGAAATTACATGCACATGAGACTTTTCATCTTTATGCTTTAGGGCGGGCGCAATGCAATGCCACATAGGGTGCGTCCTAGGTGGATGTGACCTGTGAGTAATGCACTGTTCATAGGCAGAGGGTACCGCTTAACATTAGGTGGGCAATCTGCTTGACCGTCATACCAAGTTGCATAAAAAAAAAAACATGACGTATATTAAGCCATAATGTATTCGTCAGTCTGTTTGTCTGTTTGTCTGTGGCCTCATAGCTCCAGATAGGCTGCTCTGATCTCAATACATTTTTTTTTATGAAAACTGAAACACGAGTTTTTTTTTTTATAAAATTAGATTGTGTTATAGTTATGTGCTGATAGTAGACATGTAGTTATGTTGATGCAACATTAATAAAATTGTATCCAATACAATTCCAACATGAAAAGAACCTTTATTTCGATTACACTAGCCGAGATGTAAAGGTCTCATTTGAGCTCGCACTGATCCACAGTCAGAGTTCATGAAATCTCGCACAATATCTACTCTTTGTACTCAAAATCAATCCGGCAAATAAAAGGATCTTCTTTGATCCCCCGGATTTGAAGAGGACCAGTGGCAACAATCCAAACTATCTGATAAAACGGGTAAAGCCAAAAATAGTTACAAACACAGAGATGCGAAAATATTTGGAAGAGGTATTTTATGTTTTTGCTACAAAATACTCCTCCTATATAAATTTTTCGAACAAAAACCAAAACTTCCTTTGAAAACTAACACGTCCAATATCAAATGCTTACGCAAAATCTAAATTAATTTAGTTCGTTAATCAGTCCATCGTTAATCAATGACGTTCACTTTGTAATAAGATGATATAGTAAAGTTGAGGATACATAAATGCACAAGTTGCTATGAATTACTTTAGCAAAAATATATATAAAAAAAAGAAAATAGTTGTCGTCAACTTGTGTACAATAAAGCACTGGTGTTAAATGACCACTATAAATAAGATCTTGAGACTAAATATAAAAAAGGAATAATGTTTCCTAAAATAAAAAAAACAAAAAAAAACTCCTTATAATACAATACACTTAACTTTTGTGCACGACGCATAGCGCGAGCGAGATAACGTACGGGTTACAGCCTGCGTTGAAGAGGGAGCCTACAAACGGCATCCTACAGTTTGTGCACGACGCCCGATAGCGCGAGCGAGATAACGTACGGGTTACAGCCTACGTTCAAGAGGGAGCTTACAAACGGCATCCTACAGACTTTTAAGAATTTCTTGACAAAGTTACCTGTCAACTTGAGTCATGTCCTTTCATACAATTGTAACATGAAAGGGATACTTATCTGCTGAGACAAGCAATTTTACACTAAGTGTACTGAACTACAACTTTGTAATGCATGCCACTTCTGTTCAAGTGTTGTGCTCCGTGTTTACATCCAAAGCCTTTGGATTTCCCGCGTAGAATGAAAGGGGTGAAGGTAGTAAGAAGCGTAAGTAACGAAGTGCTTTTCTGTAGAGCACTGGTCTTTGTCGTGTTTGTAGGGCGTCGCAAATGATGAATTATAGGATTGAAAAGCTACCATCAAAGTCAGTGAGCTGTAACCCTACTGCACAATGGAGACCAACATAGTGAACAGGGCGGGCATCTTTAAATCCTTATCGTAATTTAGTTTACTTGGATTAATATGAATAATTACGTCTGCCACTGAAAGAAATCATTTCGGGAAAGTAGTAATTCTAGGAATGTAGGCATTTTGTACCTAAAACTTGTTGCATTTGTTGAATTGCCGGCAGATCAAATTGTTGTTTGAGGGAGCAGAATATAAGTTTTCAGTCTATTCACTGCAGTCTCTATTTGGTCAACTTTCAGAGTGATTTTAAAATAAATATGAGAACTGACCTTCTGATAAAAGCACTACCCTACCCACCCCACTCAATACTTATTACAAAGGTTTAACTGTATGGAACTGGTAATTAGCTTAAAGTTCGCTGTTTGAAGGAATCCGGTTGTTGATAAAATTCGTTGTGATTTGTCCTGGCTGCTACCTTATTATAGAATGTGTTATTACTGGAAGAAAGCGTTAGCCGTGTCGGTCATGGGAAGCAATGGCGGCGATGAGCTCACCACTTTTCTCGTCTATACTCCACGATGGTGCAACCGACTGTGAAAAGAAGTCTATTAAGGCTCTGCCTACTCCTTCGGGGAAAAAGGCGTGTGTTTGTATGTATGTATGCATTTATTGGCACATGCACTTAGATCTACTATGGAAAACAATGATCAGACAATTATGTCCGCAGTCGTCTTTCTTATTGAAAGAATTCAGTGTGCCTTCTGAAGGGGTTCTTTCACCATAGGTCTATAGGGTCTTTCTAGGGACACGATAGCTCAAGCTAGTCGCTGATCTAACACAGGGTGACCACGAAAGAACCAGTAGATATAACTTGAGATCAGCTAGATAATGCTAACACGTCTTGGTTTTATTCAAATCATTTCAAAATCAAAATCATAAAACATGTCAGCCATGTCCATAACCTTTTAATTATACAGCGATGCGTCCATAATTTCAACTTTACCATCTTGCGAAATCTTCGCAAAGGCCTATCATATTTCTTCAGAAGTTTTGACCTTTACCTACCTACTTCCAAGAGTCTAAAGATAGAATAAATCAAGTCGAGTATAATTCTGAATTGATACCTATTACACTTGTACTTTAACTTTGATGTATAATTTATTCAACAACTGGCTGAGAAATTTAAATAAAGTCAATTATAGGTTATGTTTTAAGAGATTTTGATGGTATTTAATGTGTGGATAGATGGGGGATGGGTAGTGGGGGGAGGGGGAGAAGGGGAGGTCCTGACACTACCAGTGTAAAGCTGGGGCGAGTTGCTAGTAATTTAATAAGTTTATTGTTGAAAAAGTATTTGTTCATAAAAGTTTTAATGAAAATTTTGGCTGAACCGTGACCTGATGAAAATGAGTTCAAATTACCACTGTAAATCATCGCAAGTTTTGGTGTCAGATATTGTCCCACTGCAGGGCAAAGGCCTCTTTCTCGGTATGGTTGAGTCCCACCCTACCAACAGCACCATAAGGGGTATGGCCAATGGTATGGTGGGTCCGCAGGGTCTTTTATCCAGTTTTCTCTGTCCCTAGCTGCAGTGTGCCAGTCTAGTAAGTACACATCCAACTCGTCACGCCATCTCGATGGTGGTCTGCCTCGCGGGCGTCTTGGACGCTATCCGTATTGGACTTTGCCCATAAATCTTCAGACGTGCGGCAGACGTGGCCGGCCTGATCCCACTTGAGCTGGGCTGATTCTTTGCTGACATCGTAAACCTTTGTTTGCGAGCATAGAATTCAATTTATTATTTGATCTGTTAGTTGGATACCTAAAATACTGCGCTCCATAGCCCGCTGGAAGACCTCGAGCCTGTACCTTTGCTGAATTGTCAAAGACCAAGTCTGTGTACCGTATGTGAGGATGGGGAGAACGCAAATGTCCATGAGTTTGCGTTTAAGTAATAGAGGTAGTTTGCCTTACATCAGATGTTTCATCGACCGAAATCTCTTCGTAGCGTTTTCGGTACGACGAGCAATTTCTTTGTCTTATCACACTTGAAAGAAGACAATCTGGCCGAGATTCAGAATACCAGTAAGTGCGTGAAAAATTAATACCAAATTTTGTACCGGAGAGACAGACATACGAACGAAGCAAGATACACATAGGTACACAAATTAAATTCGAATAACTTACAGTTAACAAGTTCATCACCAAACCAAACGTTTAATCATTCTCCTTCTTACCTGAAACAAAATAATTATTTGTTAATATACAACAACCATTATCTGTACCTATAAATCTGTTTTCATAAACTACTTGAAGTTTAAATGCTTTCAGGTTTACGAGAAAAACCGGGCTGTAAAAGCTTATTACAGCCGTAACGTCATAAACAGCGAGTCTTGGCACAACAAGCGGTCAGGGCGAATGAGCATTTTGCACTTAGTTGCGGCCGCAGCAAATGGGCCAAAACACTTCTACACAGACTGAATTCAGCAGTTCCTACCACTTCTGGGCTATTGGATTTTCTTTAGCGCACTACCGTTTCCTTACCTATTTTTTTTCAGTACATGTTATATTGCTAATAAATAGCACTCAAAACAGTTCATCCCTGTATTCCAAGTGTCGTCGATAACAGGAACTATGAGTAATATGTACCACAGCGTTAGGGGTTTACCAAAACCCAGATTAGGAAAAAAATATTTGCCGCTCATGCAAACATGTCTCAGCTGGCTGCTCGCCAGCCGCACCAAAAAGTAACGGATTTCGTTTTGTGAGTTTGAACCTAATAATCATCATCTTAAGTCATTAGAAGTCCACCATTGGATGAGGCCTCCTGAAGAAATGGGGCGATTTGCAATAATCACCAAGCTTGGAAGGTGGATTGGTTGATTACTCAGGTGGATGCTGCTGCCCATCATCTGGTGTAATCCCTTGGTTGGCTTTTACGACATCCACGGGAAGTGGTGGAGAGTCTTATATGGCCGGACACACCACGGTTATAATGTCCTACTAATAATTAGCAACTATCCAGTACACTGCGAGGTGAAATTGAATATTTTATGAATTGGTAGATATTGCAATGACAACTAATAAGAGGACCCGCGTTTTGTTATTATACATATTTATATATTTTCCATAAATTTTTCATGATCGCATTCCCTGTTTTCCCTTCCAAATCTAAACCCCTTTTATAAAGAATTTATATGTGAAGGCCTTTATCTCCGCCTGCGTGTTTTTTTTTTCTTGTATTAAACTCATTTAACATGGCAGTACTAAATACAGATTGTATGTTACAAAACATTTACTCTTATGTTATTATCCAGGAAGGAAACAGAGTAATTAATTTGTATGGAATAAACAACGCCCGCATTTTCTGTCTGGCCTGAATACCGGGATAGGCATTTAATCTCAGTTGACGTAAATTTAGTTTGATAAAGACTAACTCCCAGTACAGGGCTAAATTAACAATGGTGAAAGAACCAATGTGATGAAAGGACCTCGTTCCGACAGGAACGACGCGAGGAGGGGCGCCTCATCGTGGAGGACTTGAATGAAGGATTTTTCTATCTTTCGAGTTGAATTTGTAGTTTTAGGACATTTCAGTTCCCTCAAGATAAGTTTGTCCTTGAGATCACGCACATCAATTTCTAGAGGCTGTAATTCCATTGGGCGCTTTAACATTGGACAATAACGACACGATATCGTGACGACACGGCGCGGGGTGAAGGAAAGTAGCGGGACGCGCCACATCAAACACCAAATTTATGTCTGTTTGCTGTATTCACCCGAAATGCTGCGGTCGTTTGTGTTGTGTGGTGCATCATTTCACGCCTGATATCGTCGACGATATCGTGCCGTGTCGTTATCGTCCAATGTGAAAGCGCTCAATGGTACACGACCAGGATTTGAGCACATAGGATCAGAAGTTGAGATCCCTCTCACTAGGCCATCAAAACTCTCAGAAGTAATCGGTATGGTAGCATTTTCGCAGATAAGTTCAATGCCAACTTAATTAAGGGGCACGTCCTTGAAAATCCTTGAAAAGTGGTGTTTTGAAAAGCCTAGAACTTCCCGAATTTAGCTTTATTCCTAACAATATTTAGATCAGAAGAAAGAACACTTCAGGCTGAATAAAAGAAAGGAGGGGTTTTCTAAAATTCTTTTTAGATTTTGTGTAAATTGAAAAACTACCTACCCATTTTCACAAAATTGATCAAAATAGAGCATCTACATATGAGCTAAAATCTACGGAATTACAGCTATTTCTGAGAAATAAAACACTTAAGTATCATGTCTATATACTTGGTTTTAAAATTAAGTTGGGGTTTTTGATCTTTTCATACAAAAGATGTGTAAAAACACGAAAATATTTTCAATTCGCCGTATCTACACGATTTCTACGCCATTTTCTGTCATTCCGTGGTTATCCACGGCGCTGGAAGGAAGGCCCTCGTTCACTTTTTTATTCACAGGTGAAAACCGACAACCGGATACTTCGATATATCATTACAAAAACTTGTATTATTTTACTGAAAATTTTTGGTTTTCGTTGTTATAATTGTAATTCGGGTAATAGGAAACCCATCCAAATACCTATTTATTTGAGGTTTGTGAAAATTAACGGGACGGACATGGTTTGACAGTTCAATCATACAGTCGTGAACACAAACCAATTCTACAGATCCACCAACTTATCAGTAGAATGAAATGTATGTGATTTTCTATCATCTACATACATTTCATTCTACAGATAAGTTGGTGGATCTCTACTTAGAACATTGCAGGCCTCCGTAGTTGCTCGGTGCAATTCTACGGTAGTATACTCACGAAGGAGTTTATATTGTGATTTGTGACCAAAAGAGTTTCGCTTAGCGATTTTCCTCAGAATATACCAAGCTCTTTATACTTGCTTATTTCCCGACTTACTAGTGAGGAAGGGTATGTTTTTTTATTTTTTATTTATACTATCATTCAATTTGTATCTATGTTTGGCTGTTTGTTACTAATAATAATATTGGTACTTCAATTTCATATCGAAACAATAAATAAATAAATAATGCTGTACAGTTCACACAACATTATCTAACCCCAAGCTAAGCAGAGCTTGTGTTATGGGTACTAGATAACTGATAAACTTAATACAATATATTACATAGATAGTTACTTTGATGATACAATGCTGCTATTAAAAAAATCTCCATTAAAGTCCATGCTTTATTGGAGGCCAAAGATAAATAAACTGGTCAAGTGCGAGTCGGACTCGCGCGTAGAGGGTTCCGTACAATACAAGTATAAATAACTCTGTCAACATAGTAACAACTAGACCAATGGAACTTAGTATAGTCCTCGATAAGTCCTCGGTGAAATGAAGCCACACATTTTGTACATATTTTCTCTTCACGAATATTTTCGTTTCCCGTCGGAATTTAAAAACGTATAGCAAAAATAAACGAATTCTGATTTTGGGTAAGTACCTACTAACTTTGGACGATTATAATATAAAATAGATACTAGCTAGGTATAGGTACTGTAACCCGCGACTTGATTCGGACGCGTAATTTTATTTGTAGTAAGACTATATTGTCTGGGTTATCTATGACATACTAGTTCCTCATAGATAATCCAGTTGATCAATATAATGTTTATTGTAAGTTAGGTATGAGGTATGAGGTTGACGTGTTTGTATGAGCTTGATCATGCATCAAAAATGTATCCTAAATATAATCACCGTAACATATTATACGGTGGATATCTGAACTATTTTTTTTATTATGTTAGACTAAATACTACACATAAGAAAAGTAACGTCATACATAACATATATGGTGCTTAAGACTAGTGTTGATATTATAGTACCCGGCGGACTCATCTAGACGAGTCAATCCATTCAGAGGGTTGCCGCGCGCCAGCCGGATCGCACGTGAAGTTAGTTCGGTAAACTCACTCAAGCGCCGCGTCACGTCATCCGTCAACTAAAGTCTTCTACTATTATTTATTCTATGCTTAAATGAAGATAAACGCATATTGCATCGCATTCGGCAGCCTGAATTATAACAAGGATCCGAACCTCACGTTTTTCACACTTCCAAGGGACATCGAAAGGTGTAGAAATGCACGTCTACATTATAGGTAATTAGGTACACCTACCTAACAAATGTAGAATTTTGCTACCTATCCTTAAATTGTATGTCTCCGGATTTATTTATGTAGTTAGATAGGACTTACAAGAACAAAAATAGAAAAAAACAATACATTTTTGGGGTTCCCCATACTTAGAACTGAAACTCAATAGTTTTTTTCATCAAACCCATACGTGTGGGTTATCTATAGATAGGTCTTCAAAAATGGTTTAAGGTTTCTAATAAAAAAAAAACTAAACTGAATAGTTTGCGCGAGAGACAGTTCCAAAGTGGTAAAATGTGTCCCCCCACCCCTTAACATCTTAAATAAGAGAATGATATAACAAAAAAAAGATGTACATGTAAACTTCCACCGATAATTGGTTTGAACAAGATCTAGTTAGCAGTTTTTTTTATACGTCATAAATCGTAAACCATCCAAGAACTTTTATATTATGTTACTTGCTGCTACAGAACCCTTCATGGGCGAGTCCGACTCGCACTTGGCCGCTTTTTTTATTTGCCCAATTACGAAGGTACAAATCACCCGGCCAGCTTCTACTACACTATAATACCATAATCAATCAGTTAAATATCAACTATAGGTAGGTATTATATATATAGTTTGAGCTAATCAAGATAGGTACATGCCTAGCGCTTAACTCAGTAGCCTCGTGAGGAATGGGAGCGGCACGGGAGGGGTGACATGTGACGTAAAGAACTGTCGGGCTACACACGTGATGAAAATTAGTGATAGATCTTACGATATATACAAATAAGTACCTAAGTCATTGCGAAAGTGAATAATATACTTGTTCAAATAATTATTATATTTAATACTAATACCAATATTTTCAACTGAACTTTCAATTTATTAGCTTATGTCCATATCGCTACTCGAATCACTGTCAGTATGACTGGAATCACTTTCGTTATCTGAGTCTTCATCTCGTAATCTTATTATAAATTGATTCATTATATCGTCGCTAAGATGGTCGTGTTTGAAATACAATTCCTCAACTTTCTTTACGTGACCGTCACAGTTTTGCCATATCTCAAATGAAAAATTAGCAAATAACTCTTCTAGTGCTCGCTTTTTCTCAGTTAAATTTGAGTTAATATGTTTTCGTGCCAGCTCGCCCTTGATATCTCCCCATACTAATTCGATTGGGTTTAAATCCGGATGGTACGGTGGCAAATAAAGTACCGTATGACCATTTTCTTTTAATATTGCATCAATTTTAAATTGTTTTTCTGGTTTATTTCATTTTATTAATTTTAACAAATCCCTCTTTTTCATAACTATAGATTATATTGTGTGATTATACTGTGAAGATTTATATCGTTTTCATGCTCGGCAGAATTTGGATCAGATTTACTAACCTTGAAAAAATTATTTACATTATAAACAACATCTTTAGTTTGAGCTCTAATCTGAGGATCCATCTTCGGTTGCTAATCTCGTGTGCGTCTTGTCTAAAGCGGCCGGTCCAAATAACACGTATTGACGGCAGCGAGATCGCCGCCCTACTGACGTCAAGTGACGTCTCGCGACATTTGACATAAGAAAATCACCACTCTCCCGTGCCGCTCCCATAACTCAGGAGGCTACTTAGCTAAACGCTAAACCTGTAGTTGGGAACCGATATTATGAATATTGGATGTTGGCGCTTGGACTATTTTGTTAGCGTCGTATGTCATTCCATAACATAATTATCTAATGGCATAGGTACGTTAGTCTGTACCTTGTCACTACCTACACCTAAAAGAGATATTTAGTTTCATTGACAAGGTACAAACTAACGTACCTTTGCCATTAGATAACTATGTTATCGTAAGCGACTAGTCGTCAACCCTTACGAGCAACGTCACTCCGCACCAGATAGCGACGCAGTTACGCGTTAGAAGAGAGAGGAAATGTTTAGGCAAAAATCACGATAGGCATTGAGCACTAATGCAAGCTGAATTGCACTTTCTTGCATCCCAGCAAGAGTCGCTATTTATATAAATTTGTTCGTGAAGTGAGCCTCCTGTACTTGTTCTATTATTTATTCTGTCTTGCTAAGTAAACGAAAACTGTACGAAACAGTAATCGTAGACATTTCAATCGTAGGTATAATATATTTACGGCTGTTTTGCGTAGTACCTACTACTATTGGTTTTGAGACGCAGGAGGGCGAAGTATGTGTAAGTTTTTAGTAGTACTTAGTAGAGTTGTTTTTTGTGAAAGAGTTCGTTCGGGAAAGTACTACCAACCACCACTACTACCAGTACTATTTCTGCCGCAAAGCAGTAGTGTTTGCATTACTGTGTTCCAGTATAAAAGGTATAGTTGCCGGTAGACGCAGTGCAATGCCACAAGGGGTGGACGTGACATATGAGGTAATGCATTGTTAAAGGCAGACGTTACCACTCAAGATCAGATGGCCCACCTGATTGTTCCGTCATTCGCTAAGATAAAAAGTGGGGGATTGGTGCTAGTCAGTCAGTGGGAGCTCAACAAACGGTGACACACCAAGCCTGAAGTGGGAGTGGTCGTGTGTGGCGAGTTATGCAAAAGCGATACTCGCGACGATAAGTACGCATGTGAAAGCTTTAGAAAATGCAAAATAGCTAGTACAAAGTAAAGAAGTACCCAGAAGAAAAATCTCTTCAAACTACTTAATTAAACCTAGTAATTTTGAACAAACTGAGGTGTGTATAACCTTTCTCCTTACAAATATTAACCTACAAACGACACATAGGCCCAGTCATCTAAAACATTTAAGGTCGCAAAAAATTGCAAAGTTCGCACAGTTCTATCGAAGTTGCAAACTTGGTTTTATACAATTGGTAGTTATCCTAACAACATCCCAAAAAAACAGAACCCTGCAACTTTTTGCGACCTAACACGATTTTTGTGTCTACGGTGACTGGCCTAACAAGACTGATGGGGATTCTGAAAAACAGCAATTGGTTGCCTACAAAATAAGCTCAGATCATATGAAATACCTAATAAAATTATTAAAGAAGTTATAAAATAACGTCATGATATACACAACCCGTGTGTATCACACTACTGATGAGAACACGTATCCAAAAAACTTTATCTTCCCAGGGACTTAACTATTTAAGCATAATATAAGCATGTATTTCTGTGGTTAGATATCACAATTCACAACAACAACTTTTGGTACAAAAACTGGGTTTTCATGTTATTCTTTGTTAATAGTATCAACAGCAATATGGCTAGCACTTGCTCATTAACTATCAAATGTTCAATAGCTTCATGTCTACAAATTAATTTCACCATCAAGTGAAACTTGCTATGAAAACAAAATCAGCAAATCAAATCTATGATTTTCAGGATTTTATAAATTGTGTCAATTCAAACAATACCTATGTAAAGCTTCTAGAAACACGGGATTTTTATAATTATCGAGATCACGCATCACAAACATGCTCCAGTTTTTTTTACATCAAACGTACCTGAGAGAAATTATACTGTAAAAGTAGATAGAGGGATTGAACCCCAAAATATAAAACTAGTCTCGGTGTTAAGTTAAAATCACAATGGATTTACCACAATTTTTTTTTTCAACTCTTTGTTTTCTAGAAGCTATGCCTAATTTTATGGCAAGAGGTATAACTGCAGAAATAAAAGAAGAAATCATAAGCAAATTAGTGCCATTTATACCAGAAAATAGGAGATACTTCTAGCAAAATTTACCAACTTATAACTTCACCGTTAGGATGATTTAACTGACTGGTATAAAATAAGGTATACACCACTATTCCAAATACACTACAAAAAAAACTTGGATAGTCAGTATTCGATAAAGATTGAATCTACGCAAAAATAAGGTACCAATTATTAATTTCCAAAAATAACCATTAAAAAAAAGCGGCCAAGTGCGAGTTGGACTCGCCCATGAAGGGTTCCGTAGCAGCAAGTAACATAATATAAAAGTTCTTGGATGAATCACGATTTATGACGTATTAAAAAAACCAATTTTTGTTGGAAGTTTACATGGTAATGTACATCATATTTTTTTTTAGTTTTTAATTCTCTTATTTTAGAAGTTATGGGGGGGACACTTTTTACCACTTTGGAAGTGTCTCTCGCGCAAACTATTCAGTTAAGAAAAAAATTATATTAGAAACCTCAATATCATTTTTGAAGACCTATCCATAGAACCCCACACGTTTGGTTTGATATTTTTTTTAAATTTGGTTTTCAGTTCTAAGTATGGGGAACCCCAAAAATAATTGTTTTATTTCAATTTTTATGTAAAAATCTTAATGCGGTTTACAGAATACATCTACCTATTAAGTTTCAACAGTGTATAGCTCTTATAGTTTCGGAAAAAAAAAAGGCTGTGACATACACGGACGGACAGACAGACATGACGAATCCATAAGGGTTCCTTGTCTTTGACTACGGAACCCTAAAAATGGGAACATTTGGTCAAAACAATTTAATAGTGCATGCGCCATAGAAAGTTACCAAGTTATTATTTCGACGCGTCACGCCTCACCGTACAAAGTCAATAACAAGTATTATGTCCATAAATTTATTCGGATTTTGTCAAGAAAACAAAAGTTTAATTTTTTTTTAATTCCATTCGAAAAAAAAACATTACGCAGATTAAATTTGTACCGAATAGACTTGGAATAGTCATTTAATTTTAATTTAATTTGTGTTTAAAATTCAAAAATACAAAGAATATCAAAAGGTATAAAATTATAAATATATATATATATATATATTATATATAATACACAAATAAAAAGATTCAAACATCAGAAGAATGCGGGAATGTTTAGGTGAATATCCCGCTAGGCACTAAGCACTTATGCAAACTGAAAAGCACTTTGTTGCGTCCCAGCAAGGTTCGTCATTTTTTTTTCACGATGTGAGCCTTCTGTTCTTTTCTATTATTTATTCTGTGGTCTTACTTACAGTTATTTTATTTTTCTCCCAGCTTAATTAGGTGTATAACTGAGTTAGTAGCTATGTTACCGCACATAAGATTGGTAAAGCTTGAGCATATTCCGTTTGCTGAACACCGTAACAAAATCTCTAGACATGCGAACAGTAACTATGTTACATACGGCGCACATGCTTAGGTTAAGCACGTTCTAAAATAATGTTGCACTAGACAACTATTATTTACTAAATAATAAAAAATCATTAATGTTATCACGATATAATAAACACTGTTTTAAAGGGAATGATCGTAGCGATCGTACAGATCAAAATCATAACAGATAAATATTTACAAAATCACTGACTGATCACTAATTTAAGATAAAAAACTTTAGGCGCGAATATCTCGTAGCAATACTTCTTGTAGTTACGGTTGTCGCAGACTACGTATTTGTACACTGATGGTAATAGCATAGCTCTCTCCATGCATAGCCCGCTGTGATACTTTGAGCTTTTGTGTGTGTGATAGTTAGCGATCACGTCTCAGTCACGTAAGTCATCTCTGGCAACACGCACTAATTAAGATGACTGAAATAAAGTGCTCGAGTGGCGACCAACAACCGGACGACGCAGTGTAGGAGGGGAACTTCCGATGTACCAAACATTATAAAGGTCGCGGGAAGTCTGTGGACGGACGCGGCTCAAGACCAGTTGTCGTGGCATTCTATGGACATGTTCTATTTCCAGCTGGGCTGATGATGATGATTAATAAAAATAAGGCAAGTAAATATAAACATGTTTGTTTTCCCCTAGGTACATACCTACTTATAACATACTTTTTGTATTTTTTTTTGTGTCTACCTATTACGGACCAAGGGATACCGCGTTTGTTAAAATCACTTTTCTTGTATGGGAGCCCGCTTTAATTTTAAATTTTAATAGAATAACAAACAATACATCCAAACTTTATGACCCCAATTAATAATAAATAATAGTAATGATAATAATAATGGATATTTCACACAACTTTATCTAGCCCCAAGCTAAGCAGAGCTTGTGTTATGGGTACTAGATAGTTGATATATTTAATACAATATAATACATAGATAGATATTTTTTATTAAACATAGAAAATACCCAGAACACCCTGAACAAATATCTGCGATCGCACAAATATTTGTTCCGAGGCGGGAATCGAACCCGCAACCTCCTGCGTCGCAGGCCAACCTTCGCCCGCCGCGCCACAGAGGTCGTCAACACCATTGATTTTAGGGTTTGAATTTCCTATAATCCTTTCATAAAGACGCCAAACAAATTCATGGCATGTTTCAAGAAGTAGGTACTATTATTTATACCGTGGTAGTACTGGAAATTAGAATTTAGAAGACTATAAATGTTTGAAAATTATCTTACTAGGCATGTCAAATGCAACGTCCTCGCCGCGCCGTTTTTTTTTTGTAGGTGGTCAGTATGTTTCAATTACGTGTATTTCTTCCAACATAGTTTGTAGGTACCTATATAATTTATTTGTTTCTTTATCCGTCTTTCTGTACAAAATAACTCGAAAAACTGTTACTATGTATTTTGACGAAAAAGGATTAAATTAATAGTTTTAAATAATAAAATCACTGCATGAGCGTTTTTTTAAACAGCCCTAAACGTGTAGGTTTTTTTATTTTTATGTATTTCATACTCAATATATTGTACACATTTAATTATAATATTGTACCTTAAAAACCTCCAAAGGTTGAATAGGTACAATCGACAAAAAGTAGGCGCACATACACATTCAAATTAATATAAACAAGCAAGGTAGGTATATTAGTGGATGAAAGTTCATATGGAAAAAAACATCAGCAGGAAATTTGGCAGAATAGTGAGTTTTGAGGCGGAGAAAACGATCTAATTTGGGCCTTGCTGGGAAAAATCCCGATTCCCAAGATATTTTCCTGAGCAAGGTCCGTCGTTCAATACCGGTTTAAATTGGGTTGTATGGGTTTGTACGAGGTTTTAATTGTTTCTTAAAGTTTAAGACTTGTATGAACTCTAGGGAGGTAGAATAGGCTAAACCCTATGTTTTTAGGAGTTGGAAGGGGTTTTTTAGAGGTACAAACCTTCTTAGCTTGTGAGAGTTTTTAGGGTGCTTTTGATTTAATTTTGTTTTTTTGTGGTCCTGTATTTTTTGGTTCTTCACCATTTTCATTTGCGATTCGGTTATGATGGTTTTGAAATACTAACTTTGCACCCATATTGGTACAGTTATTGAAGTTGTTGACCACTTTGTCTATTTGGGGTAAAATAAAACGAATAAAACTGTTATAAAATATAACGAAACCTGACACAGCATAATATGTAAAACACAACATGTGCACAGAGATTCCTCAAGTATCCAGTAGTGGAACGCCTGGGACTTCGCCCGCGTGTAGTTTTTGCTATTCAAACTTCAACATCCCGCTGCACCACTTTAGGGTGTGTATTTCGGAAATTCCTTTCTTAGAGCACCGCTGTACCACAAAATAAATGTACCTAAGTATGTGAATTTCAGGTCTCTATGACCTAGGGTTTAGACTTCGCGTTGATAGTCAGTGACCGAGTCAGTCAGTCAAGCAACGATTGTATAGGTAGTATACATTTATTTTATTTTCACATTTATCTGATTACGTACAGAACAAAAATTCAATGAAGTAATTGACACAACAATTAATGTGTTTTCTACACAATTGTACGTTTGAGAGGTTTGTTTACCTAATTAGTTCCAAATCCCACCGCAAGGTGGAGGTCACAGATAATGGAATAGTGTCAAAATTCGAAGTGTCATTTTCAAGGACTAGCCCCTTAAGGACTCATGCTAATTTTCTCTGGGGAGAGAATTTTCTTAATCTGTTTCATACAGCTCTTAAAACAGCTTGGTTTAAACTTGAAGTCGTATTTAGAAGGGAATTCGTAAGCGTAGGTATTTGCCTCATGAAACTCGCTTTGCCTAAATCTTGTTCCACTTTAATTATCGGCAGATTACACTTGCCACGCTACATAATGTTGCCAGCTAGGCGACATGTAAAATGAATATTAAATTAATATCTGTAGTATCTGTGTATTAGTATCGTTTTACGGAATTAAAAAAACCAGCCAAGTGCGAGTCAGACTCGGGCACGTAGGGTTCCGTACCATTATCTATAAAAACGGTAAAAAAAACACGCTTGTTTTATATGGGCACCCTCTTAAATACTTATTTTATTCTGTTTTTAGTATTTGTTGTTATAGCCGCAACAGAAATACATCATCTGTGAAAATTTCAACTGTTTAACTATCACGGTTTATGAGATACAGCCTGGTGACAGACGGACAGACAGACAGACGGACAGCCGAGCCTTAGTAATAGGGTCCCATTTTAACCTTTGGGTACGGAACCCTAAAAACTAAACAAAACAACTGAAAAAAACAAATAAACGAGTTATATTGTACGAGTTTTTATATGTATGTTAGTTTTTAAGGTATTTATGTTGCTATGGGATTATTGTTTAGGTTTTTGTACATTTTCTAATAAGCCTGAAATAAATATATTTGATTTGATTGATTGATTGAATACGTCTCGTGTGTTGTACGCCGACGGCTTCGATTGCGTTAAGCCGGGATAAAAAAAGCACTATCCAAGTCATAATCTTTATGTCGGAATACATAATTTTATCAAAATAGGCTCAGTTTTATGGCGAGATTGAAAAACAACTACCAAACTATTTACAAAATTAGTAGGATATAATATGAAAAGTACATCCTTGTTCTTCTCTTTTGCGCTTGTAATAAATACTGGTACAAAAATGTTAAATAATAAAGTACATTCGTGTGGTAAAAGAAAACGGGAATGGAAAGTGCAAACAGTCGGTAATACAAACAATACGTGACGTCACTAGTGTCTCGCTCACCTTTTCATCTAAAGTCGTGTGTACCTACCTATAGTCGAAGCGTTCCGTTAAAAGCAGACACTGGTTATACCTAGGTACCTTCTTACTTACTATGTGGTAGCTACCTAATACCGTCATAGAGTTTCATGTTTAGTCAGCAGAAGATCCCTGCGATTACTTCGAAAAATAACAATAGGCGTTTATAAGACATCCATTTGCCAATACGGGTCATCCAAATGGGTGCCAAATGTTTTCTGATGTAATTGCGTTCAGGATGTTAAAACTTAGACATTGTCATATAAGCTCCTTCCAATTGCACGTTTATTTACTTCTATTGAATACTACTAGTGCCCACTTGCGACTACGCTCGCGTTTTACTAAGACATAAAAAGTAGCCTATAGTACTTGTTCTAATATTTATTCTGTGCCTAGAGCTCAATCCAGGTCATAGTATATCCGTGCACCAAAATTCATCGAAATCGTTTCAGCCGTTTCGGCGTGATAGATAGATAGATATAAAACACTTTATTGCACAACACAGAAAATAAGCTATTTAAAAAATAATATTAACCTAAACACGGAAGTACAATGGGCAGTCTTATCGCTATAAGCAATCTCTGCTAGACAACCTTGGGATGGATTGATTATGTAACAAACATCCAAACATCTAAGTATCCAAACATCGTAACTTTGTCATTTATGATATTAGTGGGATTTTCAAATCTTATTAACACTATTTAACCATTATTGTCCCACCACAGGGAGAAAACCTTCCTTCCCTTCTTCCTCTCTTCGCAATTTAACGCAGAGACAGACCATGAGCTTAGATGTGAGTCAAGCTCGTCCCACCATCTCATTTTAGGCCTTCCGCGTCGCCGCCTTGCGTTGGGTGAGATCCGTTCTTTGGTTATTTATGCCGGCGTTGTATTTGTGGTACCTATTACCATTGATTGTATATTGGAAGTGTCAAAATCGGAGAGTACGGTAATAATATGCTACTCTTTTTAACTTACTTTTACTTCTTATCTATAATTTGTATTCTAGATAAAAAGCCTCAGGCGTCCAGCAGTGAGATAAGTTGACGATAAAGTCAGCTTAGTGAGTCGTTAATGGATGAGACTAGTCCAGGATCTTAAAGAAGGCACGATTAGGGAGAGCCACGTTTATCCAGCAGTGAGTGTAATTGGCTGGCGACGATGATCAAATACTTACTACTAGGTAAAATAATCACACGCATATGATTCCATATTAAACAAATAAGTTTTCCTTGAAAATGATCTATAACAAAACAAGCTTTTATGAAATTAGTCATTGGAACCGTGAGCTGATCAATGTGAGCCAAACACTCAATTAATAATCGAGGAGTTCCGTTGTCCACCTTCAGTCTCCCTCATTAGATCAGCTCATTGTTACCATAACAGGTATTGTATCATCATCGGAACTTGACACGTATGTAAAATTTTGGCTAAAATTAAGTTGCAAGATTTGACCACACTATCAGGTTAAGTTAAATAAAACCATGTAAACATATATATATATTCTGTACTGTAATCCTTATCCACGTACAGCGATTACGGACGTAGGTAATATTTATGCATGATATTACAGAATTTGGTCCCAAAAACGTTTTTTTCCTTGTCCGTACATAAAAATTTACGAGAAACCATTGTAACGGTCATTTTCTATCGGACACGTTGCGTAAAAACGGCAATATCTAAACATGAAGGTGCAAGATATATTTTAAGAGGCTCGCACCTGATCAGCATATTGGCAGAAACAGCTTTTTTTGTATCTGTATGAAATATTTTCGTGGGTATATTTCCTGGATAATGTCAAGTCCCTTAGGTTTACTTCTCCCTACCCAATGTGGCAGTTACATAAAACCAAGGTATAAAGAATAAAGTTATATTTAAAAATTACCAAAACTGGTCAGATGAACGCACACAAAATAGGGTGTGGGTGACTGGCCTAATCTGTTTCCACTTATATACGTAGCAAGTACTTTTTGTAGTCGATTCTGAATGATGATGGTGGGCGGAAGTGACGCGACAGCCCAAGATTTTGTCCAGGTGGATGAGGTCTCCCTCAAGCACTAGGAGGAAGGGGGCGAGCAGCCCAGAAAAGGCCCAAACAGACAAGTCTTAGTCCGTGTAGTTAGTAGTTAGTACTTAGTAGTTAGTGAACGGTTTCAATCCGTTTACGTTAACTCGTGCATTGGTCAATAATTAAATCACCTTGTCTATAAGACTCTTCAAATTGATCCTTGTGTTTTCAATTAATACAATACTAATTTAAATAATGACTTTGATAATAAATTAAGGGGCTTTGAAACTCCAAACTGGTATTTCCCAAATCTAGCTTTCTATTATAGTAGCTAGTTCACTGAATCAAAACGACAGCTATTTCTAAGAGTTCCTCAGAAAACAAGGGCACACAAACCGATAGTTCTATCGTTACACATACAAAAATGTTATGCTAAACAGTATAACGGAGAAAGCATCTACGTTGCTACTACAAATAGTAAGTCCTGTGCAACTTTAGCTCCTAGAAATAGAGTTCACTTTCGTAGGTCTACAACTAGATCCGTGATGAGATGACACTTGTTTTATGATAGCAATCCGACTAGATTCCTAAATCGACAGTCGAGAAACAACATTTTGTTTGATGTCTGCTTCAGTCGCGTCATGTGTCCGCGATAAAGTTGCTGGTTTATGTTACAGCTATCAACCATCTGGCGAGATTTTGGGAGCTAGTTTTGGAAATGGCCACGTTTTTCGTAGTTTAGTGCCTCTAAACCTTACAGAGAAAGATCAACATTCACAGTTGATGTTCTATGTTTACTTGCCGCTTTTCCACGAAATTATAATAATCATTGGTTAGGTTATATTCCTTGCCCATGAAAGTTTTTCCACTCATCTTAGTTTTTATAACCTAGAACTGACAAGCAAGACGACCTATAATGTGTCGTTGATTGGAATTTATGCTCCAAAAAGTAGGTTTCAGCTTATTTAACTTTATGTGTGTGTACAATACTAGGCCAGCATCTGCTACACAGTACCTTTACCACTAGCAACTCCCAGAGCAACAAACACAGTAGCACATCACGTTTCCTCGGCGTCACATTTGTTGGCTGGCGCACATGCGGGGAAAATTCAGTTACGGAAGCGAACCGAACGGCGTATTCCGCTCTGCGCCACCGATATTAGTTTACTCTGTATTTGCCTATACATGCCCACGTGTACAATGTCTAACTTCTAACAGGATCAAAAGATCTAACTTCATTTAATACCTCTAATCTAGTAACCTTTATTTAGAACACTATCCTAATCTATCTCACTGTCTCTTTCTCTCATCTTTTAGTACTTGGAATCCTTAATTTAAAGAACAAAAAAAAACATCAATCGGCAAAACATCTACAAAAAAAAAACCTAAAACGTCCCAAGACATTTAAACCACTGTCCTTACACAGCACTCGTAGTTTTGTTACCTCTCTCGCCCTTATCGGCGCACCGCTATTTACCTTCGCGTACGTCAATGCCCATTTGCATTGCCGCTCACGTAATTTCTACCGACAATCGGTTTTTATTCGACGTTACGTCGCTGCGGTATTAACTTGTGATACAGAAGTGCTACCGGGAAATGTGCCATTTTGACTTATTGCTTGAGAATTCGTAGCTTGGCATTATGGTTGTGAATGAAAAAGTAATAGTTTTTTTTAAGATAATAAGGTTTTGGCAAAAATGTGGTGTGCATAATTAAAGTGTTTATTTAATAGGTGCGTGAGGTATCCTCACGCATCCCTTCGTGTCCTTCTGTGGATGTCGCAAAAGCCGACTAAGGGATTAAGGGCGACTAAGGGCTTGTTAGTAAAATTCGTTGGTACCTATAAGATTTGATCTGCGATTTGATTAACAAAGCGTTAGCCAAGTTAGTTGTAGGAATCAATGGCGGCGATGAGCTCACCACTTGTCACGTCTATATTCCCACGATGGAGCAACCCACGCCGAAAAGAGGTCTATTGAAGCTTTGTCTATCCTTTCGGTGAAAAAGGCGTGTGTCTATGTATGTATGTATACTCATGTAGATCATTTGCTACGGTCTATAACAAGCTCATTTGTTATTTTTTATGTATCAGTTGTTATTTTTTATGTATCAGTTGTATTATTCTTTATAGAAGTAAAGTTTTGTTAATTTTATCGAATATTAATTTCATCATGAACTCGCATCGTCAGACACAAAACAAAATCATACATATTAATTAAAAGAGTAAAATTAGGAAGTTCATTGACTCGGCATTATATTGACTTAGCATCCACCATCTGTGGTACGTAAGAGTTTTTCGTTAATTCTTTTTAAATATTGTATACACAGCTGTGTGTGTAAAAATATTGATTTATGGATGTAAAAGAGGTTGTTGATTAGCATGGCGATTATCTTACCTTTAGACCGAAATGATCAAAAGTAGAGGGTCTTTTGGAATGTGGTTCAGGATAACGTATGGTAGCACCGACTGACATTGTAAGCAATACACAACACGTCACGTGCAAAGTCACACGCGATAGAGCGTATTTTATTCATGGATTCCAAAATAGAACCCCTTATTTGAGCATTAAGAGGGTGGGGACTGTTTTACTTTGGAAACGTGGCTACTAAAATAATGAAACTGTTGTCATGAACTGTGGTTGGTGTAGGTTGTTCCAGTGAGCTCTTGGTTGGAGGTATCTGAAGACATTATAAAACAAATTTTCATAATAAATAGGTAAAAGATAGGTAGGATATAATAAGGGGTGGTCATAATCTAAAAAATATACAAATTATGTATTGTTTATTTACCTAAAGACCGTTGCAAACGATCTAAAGGTATCTCAACTGATCCATATCACTAAAAGGCGGAATCGTCCTTAAAATGCTGGCTGCATTGCCACGCTGAATGCCAATACTTATGATTTAAGCCAGCTCTTGGGTCACGTTGTGTGAAGATAGGAAGATATTTGACACTAGGGCAAGTGATCCTTTATTAATGAAATATAATCAATATATATAAAATCATTGCGTGGCTGACTGACTGACAGACTGACTATCAACGCACAATTCAATTCAATTCAATTCCATTTATTTCAAGAGGCACATATTAACATTGCAATTAGAAAAGTCATTACATCAGTCTTTGGTTAACCAAACTTTAATAAAAACAGGTACATACAATAATAATCATAAACAAACAGAGAAATAAAATAAGTAATTTTTTTTAAATTAATTTAAAAAAAAAAAGTAGTAAATCTTAGTACCTACCTACTTAAATATACATATTTTGTATCATTCAATCGATATACCTAATAGTACCTATGTAGGTATAGCATAAACAGCCTAAACCGTAAATCCTAGAGACCTGAAATTTGGAGGGTACGTTCCTTCTGTGGTCTATAGGGATGGACTAAGAAAGGAATTCCAGAAATTCAACCCCTAAGGGGGTGAAGCGGGGTGTTTAAGTTTGTATGGAAAAGTACACGCGGACGAAGTCGCGGGCTTTCCACTAGTATAATATAATTTCATTCATTTCAATCAACAATTGGATCATAATTGTGTTAGTTGTTTTCTTCTTGGTTTATAAAAGGTCATAAATATAAGTACAAATAAATAAATAATAAATAATGCTGGTAAGTTCAAACAACATTATCTAGTCCCAAGCTAAGCAGAGCTTGTGTTATGGGTACTAGATAACTGATATACCTACTTAATACAACACATTAAATAGATAGTTTTTTTTTATTGGGTATAGACAGAAAATACCCAGAACACCCTGAACAAATATCAGCAGATCGCACAAATATTTGTTCCCAGACGGGAATCGAACCCGCAACCTCTTGCGTCGCAGGCGAAGCTTCGCCCGCCGTGCGACAGAGGTCGTCGTTAGTATTACTAAGAATATTTATTGTTTACATATAACGCCTATCCAAATAGGTATGAAATTATTAGTACGTTATTAACTGTAGTAAAGTAAGCATAAAGGGTAATAATACAGTCGAGTAATGGCTTACATAAATATTTTAGTATCGAATATAAATTATCGTGGCACGAAGGCAGAGGGTTAAGTTGAGTAAAAAGCGTTGAAGAGAGCGTAGCATCACTGAAAATTGTATTCTATTCTACAAACAAAGTCACTGAGTACTGGTACTCCTTGGCAGCACAGGGGAGCTGACCTCGTCTTCTAGTTAAAGAAACTGTGGCAGATAATGTTAACGCTAATAACGCTAAATAGCCGTAAAGCCCTTCTCCCATTACGTTACGCACAGGCGATTCAAGTATCCTGAAAGTATCCTGCAAGTCTCGGAGACTAGTCGCCGCCAAGTATCTCACATAGATTTGAACGCAGGCTAGTCGGTGACTAGTCTCCGAGACTTGCAGGATACTTGAATCGCCTGTGCGTATCGCAATGGGAGAAGGGCTTTACTGGCGTTTGAAATAATATAATTAGTTTAAGGGTACCAAAACCTTAAATATTCAGCGACATGAAAGGGCTCTTATCCCAATAGCTGCCCAAGAGTGGAACAATTGCTAGGTACCTCAAAAGCAGCAATAACCCAAGTAGATAACACGCTTGCATCTATGATCAACGCTACGCTTGTGTAATATGGAGTCCTTTTAGGCAAAACGTGGGTAGCTACGTCAGTTTTCCATCATGTTTAACCAGTTTGACATCTTCAAACACTTATGAGTTTAAAACTTAGTTTACCTACTACGTACGTAGGTACCTATGTGTAAATACCTAGCTAGGTAATCAAAATGTTTGTAGTACGATTAATTTTATTGTATTAAAACTAATAGCGAAAAATTTTGAAAAACGACAATGTTCTTAGAAATTGACTGTTCTTTTAGGAATTAGTCCAAGATTCAATGAAAATCCACTTCTACTGGGGAATAATTAATCAGCACTTTTTTTTTTTTTTTTTTTGCCTTTGCAAAGTTTTAAAATTCGCAGCGATTTCATGAGTACCTAAGCATCTACCGTTTTGACTTCTAATAGTATATGTAAATTCCATAAACACATAAAATAACACAAATACAGTTTTTTATCAGGCTATGTACACCCATACTTTCAACGAGCTAGTCAACAGAACACAAAGTTTTTCAAAACAATAAATTATGCACACTCAGACTGAACATGTCAGCCACAAAAACACTTTACGCTTTATTCACGCACGAGAGTTTAACGATATTTATTTATCTGTTAGGGTATCATATTTTTCCTGTCATGTAAAGAGAATTATATCATTCAATCAAATATCACATGTTTTTTATAAAACATTTCCTTAGGTACTCTATAAACTGGTATTTTTATCAGCAGTAAATTCAGCGTTTCTGAATGGCAGTAAAGTATGGGCATTAAAAATTCTAATTAAATTTCACGAGCGCTATGCCCAAACCAATTGTCTGCAAGCACAATTACCATTCTTCACACGTTTTTAATTTCAATAGCATAGAAGCCTACCTATTCCCTATTGTGTAGAAGTACACCCTGATCTTCAGAGGTTTTACCAAACTCCTTGACCTACAAACAAGACAATAACAGAACAGTGCGCGTGGTGGTTCCAGCTAGGGCAGAATGCGGCCGCGCGAACCCCTACATAATGTATGGCTTCGGGTAGCATTAGCCCGGATTAACTTACGGATTTCCGACTTACCAGCCTTAGCTGTTTAGGGCATGAAAAACCAGAGCTACGCCTATGTGGCTTACACGGGTTAGTTTCATTTCTAGAGTAAATTTAACAGCGCTGGCTTACAAGCGAGGTGGCTGACATTAAGTTGATTCCTTTAACCTCTTGTTCCATATTTGTATTGATTTTGTGTTTGATCAGCATTGGATGTTATGTCATTATCATCATAATTTCAGACTGTTGACGTCCACTGATCCACGACTTCCAGCTATCTTTGATGAAAAGGGACTCTGCGATGCGCACTGAATGCTTTCACCAACGGTCACTACTAAAGGCCTTTTTCAGGGCTATAATACTTCAAGTGGGTGACCATTAAAGAACCGGTGATACGAAGTAGTAGTAGTAGCAGCGATCTTTATAATTTTGTTATTTATTGATTGGTATCAGAATAGGAATCAGTATTATATATGGTAATATAAATGTCTGCTAGAGATGCCCTCAAATTTTCGTAGATGAACCAAGATCACCGCCATAGCTCCCAGAATTAGGAAGTTGAAGTGACAATGGCCTGGCCATACAACTAGCAGAACCAACAACAGTTGCAGAATATGTTAGTGTTATGTAATTTACTGGGGAGCTGTTACACTGCGTACTTCGGTTGAAGTGGCAATGCAAGTGCAAGTTGAAGTGGCAATGGCCTGGCCATACAACGAGCAGAACCAACAAAAGTTGCAGAATATGTTCTTTAGTGGCGACAATGAACCGGACTACGCAGTGTGACAGCTGTGACAATAAGTGGAGAGTTGTCACACTGCGTAGTCCGGTTCATGGTCGCCACTAAACATATTAACTACATACATAACACTAACATATTCTGCAACTGTTGTTGGTTCTGCTAGTTGTATGGCCAGGCCATTTCCACTTCAACTTGCTAATTCTGGGAGCTATGGCGGGGATCTTGTTTCATCTACGAGAATTTGCGGGCATCTCTAGCAGATGTTTATATGACCATATGTAATACTATATTTATATTGATTCCTATTCTGATTTTACACGAGAACCAAGACACACATTAGCAGTCAAGCCTCCAACGTATACACACACACACACACACAGATAAATGAATACAATAATTTAGGATTAAAATTCATAACAATTAAATTTATGAAGGCAAACAACTAATAAAACGAATCAAATTAATTGAAATTCAATTTAGAAGTTATTGCAGACCTACATAAATTAGAAGTTTGTTTCTATAACTCAAAGATTGAATCAACAAATTAAACTCAATCAAACGGGTTGAATCTTGTTGCTTCAACAAACGAGGAAATTAAAATAATATCGTTTATCATAATATCTACAATTACAAAAATCATAGCTACGATACCTGCAATGCTTTTGCTGAAGATGAATGATATTGTGTCGTTAGATTTGTCTTTATTGCGTGAGTGTCACTAGGATATTAATATTAAAATTATGTGATATTAAAATTATAAACAATCGTATTTTTTTTTATAGATATGATTGGTGTCTACAGAAAGGTATTCATGAGCACCCTCTAAACATATAATTACATAAGCAAATAATTTTATTTCTCAACAAATGTTCTCACAAACTTTTTCATTATTTTCAGTACCTTAAGACTTTCCGTGGTAGGGTTTTAGTTCTTTTAAACTTTTATCGTGTTATCCTGGTAAAACACGAGTGAAACTGCGGGCGGACACTAGAACAACACAAATATAAGCAGGACATTAGAAAAAACATATTGCAAAATTAATATTCGTGGAGTAATAAACTTTGCAAATAAAAACTCAATTAGTGAAGTAGTCAAAGCGAATCATGAAGTTCAATGAATAATGCATGCTGCATTTATGTAATAACTGTGTTATAAGGCTGTGTATACTCGATACACGTAATCGGAATGCGAGAAACACGGCAATCGCACAATCTTATTGTTTCTTATTTACGTGTGAAGATCACCATTAATTATTAGGTACGTAATACTTACAGTTTTGTTAGACTACCTAATCTCTCTTTTCTCTCGTTTACCTATAGTTAATATTCTCATTGTTTTCTTGTTTTTAATTATATATATGTAGTGATTCTATTAGCTTGATTTCTGTGTTAGTTGTATTTTTTTGTTAACTTTTCCTAACTTGATAAATTTTTATAGTATAAAAAAAAAATGCATTCTATTAATTCTGGAAAAACTAACCCTACAAACGGGTGAAGTTTATATGTTTTTTTAATACATACATAGGAATATAGACGTGACCAGTGGTAGCTCATTGCCGCTATTACTTTCCCATGACCAATACAGCTAACGCTTTCTTCCAGCTAAAACTTGTTTGTTTTTTACTTGTTTTTTTGATGACCTCTGTAGCGCGGCGGGTGAAGGTTGGCCTGCGACGCAGGAGGTTGCGGGTTCGATTCCCGCCTCGGAACAAATATTTGTGCGATCGCAGATATTTGTTGAGGGTGTTCTGGGTATTTTCTATGTATAATAAAAAATATTTGTATTAAGTATATCAGTTATCTAGTACCCATAACACAAGCTCTGCTTAGCTTGGGGCTAGATAATGTTGTGTGAACTGTCCAGCATTATTTATTTTTATTATTTTTATTTTTATTCTGTGCTAAAACACACTCATAAACAGAGCATCCAGGATAAATCTTACGAAAATAAAACTGCCCAACCGGTCCGGGAATAGTCCAAAAATGCTATAATTTAACATGAAAGGACAACTTGGTCAAAACAACGGTACGGAAGCCTCAATACACGAGTCCTAACCCCATTTGACATATTTATTTTCATTGTGATTCATAACCGAACTTTTCGATTCGTAATCAATGTCAGCACGTGTTTTTCCATTTACAACTACCATTAAACCTTTTTACGACCGAACTGTGCGTATAACCTTGTGACATCGAGCAACACGGAATGGAGACGCCATCAAAGGCATTCCCCGCTGTAGTTCCCCTCTAAATTGAATGCCCTCGAGGGCATACAGCTTATAAAAAACTAGCTGTCGCCGATTGCTCTGTCAGACTGAATCGACTCGCGTGGGAGATAGTGCTCCAAGAAAAATGCCGAGTTGTTCAGTTTTATGCTGTAAAAAAATTATTGGATCATCAAATTTACAAGAAGATGATGTTTCCTTTCACATGTACCTGAATTTCAATTAAATTATTATAATTTATTGCATAAAAATTGACCAAGTCAAATTAAGCCGTATAAAAACAAAAGTGGCCATCTTAGATTTTGTAATTTTTGAGTTAGTGTTCGGGGTAAAATAATAAAACTGAACGGTTTAACAAAAAAAACCCTGAATATTTTATTCAATAACACTGATTCACTCTTCACTACGACTGCACTTCAGTACACTAGTCATTCATTACTCTAAAATCACTGCCAAGTTACTTGATTTATTCGTACTGAAAGCCAATACCCTTACGACTACCCTGCCCACTCTTAAACCGAGCTCCACTTAAGCGTGTGATCTCTATCACACGACATAAAAGTGACCAAAAGAATAGATATAAATGTGTATAATACATCAATGTGCATGTCAGGATGTATTCTGCTGACGTAAACATGTATATAACGTGTAATGTCAGTAAGCCAAGAGGTGGATGATTACTTAATATCCTTGATTACTAAATACCATTTATTAAACACGTTCGACATCATGTGACATGTGGCATTAACGAGTATCGTATTTGACGGCTATGTAACCACTAACTAACCGGTAACTACTAACTACTACTACTTCGTGTCACAGGCTCTTTCTTGTTTCAGTGACCAACTTGAGATATAGTGTCCCTGAAAGTGGCCTGTGACCAATGGTGAAAGAACCAGTGTGGTAAAAGGATTAAATGTACCTCGCAGAGGTGTATTATATGATATGTCAACGTAAGTGTCATGTGAAACTATATTTAAAGAAATTAAATTAAATCACACTACTATTAACAACAAGTGTAACATCAAAAAGTTTGTACATTTGAGAACTTTGATTACAAGAGATGGCAAGCATGAAGATGATATTTAAATGAGTGTAAATTCTGGAAATCAAGTGAACTTAACGCCTTATTATCAGCCGGAACGTATTCAAAAAGGCACGACGACTGGATGTGCATAGAGGGGTGTTAGTGCCAACACTAATGTATCTGGTGGTAGCAAAAGTTGCTAAGGCAGAATAAACATGAAAGTAGAATAAATGCAGTGAAGATGAGGTTTGAGAAGTATGTATGGTGGACTTTGAGAGAGAATAAGAAACTGTGTGTTAAGAGAGCATTGTAAAATGAAAGAGCACTTGTATAGTGACAAGGATTGAGAAAGGTATGCTTGGATGGTTTGGGTATATATAAAGGATGAATGATAGTAGATTAACGAAACTAGTTCATAAGATGAGCATGAATGGGACAGTTGGAAGGGGGAGACCTCGGTGAAGGTATTCAGAATAGATCAGGGTCGATCTGGAGAATGGCCAGGCTAAGAGCGCCCTTAACCAATGAGCATATATGAAGAATGTGATGTGAGTGAATGAAGCAAAACAGGTATGCCAGGATCGTAGCAAGTGGAAATTCATGGTCTCTGCCTACTTCTCTGGGAAACAGGCGTGAGTATGTGTGTATGTTTGTAATATTATAAATGCTAAATTTTCTAAGGATTGGATGAAATTTAGAACGGCGATAGCTGGACCACTGGAATAGTTTTAAATTTTATTTAGATGTTCCCATAGGATCAAAACTTATGCGAGTGAAATCGCGGGTTGCTTCTAGTTTATAATAAGAATAAAACTACGTGGTTAATTTTATCAAAATCGGCAATATTGATCATACTTAAATAACTTTACTCTTTTCAGTTAAATGTAAATAAAGATGCTTTAAAAAAATCGTTGATCGCCCATTGTGAGGTTACTGTACAATCTTTGCACGTTGTGTTTGCCTATAATGAGGGGTTTTCACGGCCATACCAAATCATCTATAAACCCTTGAAAATAGATGTCGCTGCTGTGTACTTAACTGTAAAAATAAAGTGAAATGTAAAAGTCAACAACGAAGTAATATATTTTCGTGGTATTTTGTTACTATCACACAAAATAACATAGGTACGATGCATTTGTTGATTTTGACAACCACAGTTGAGTCAGGGCCATCAATTGAGCCAAATTGAATTAAAAAAAAACGAAAATGAAAAGCCCCCATTGGTTTCTTCTGTAGCTAAAGATAGGTATATAGTTTGTACCTCTTCATGTATGCATGTCGGATCCTCAAGATCCCTCCGAGCGGCAAAAGGCAACTTAGGGGCTTTCCAGTGGGTCTCGTGCAAATGAGGAAAATTCAAAAGAGGTTTCACTAAGATTTTATTCAAACTGACTTTGAACTTGATTTTGTATTTTGTTGATTAAATCGTGTGCACTCTGCCAACGCCGATGTAATAATGAGCTCTGGTGCTTTCGTACGCTCCTTTTATATCTGAGCGTCGATCGCTTTGCGTCTTTGCGTAAACAAGACTCGGGCGCATTCGTTTGGGTGGCGCGACACGACAGAATACGATTGTTCGCAGCCGTACACGTGGTGTTTATAAGCCTTCAATCTCAGTAGATCTATTCTCCAGATTCATCATATGACTTCTCTCTCCGACATACATGTGTAGACTGTTGGTAAACCTAATATTTTTTTTTATTAAATAGGCAACTGCTTACAATAACAGCCTCAATGCACACTGAAATAGCTTTGTGCTCATTTAACAGTTTTTTTATTTCTCAAAAATTCCTGTATGTGAGTTGCCCGTGTTTTCTTTTATACTACTAAATTAGTGATGTGCCTCAATAATAAAGTAGATTTTTTATCGATAAAATAAATGCTCGTTTAATATGTTTTACAAGCTATTGAAATTTGATTTATATTATTCGGGAGCCAATAGCCTAGCCTAACCTAACTTTCTAACCGTTAATCCAATCACCATGAAGGTATTGGTATGTAACAAGGTAGGTAACTGTTATGATTTTAATTTGAAATTATTCATTTTATGCCATAAGTTGACGACCTCTGTGGCGCGGTGGACGAAGGTTCGCCTGTGACGCAGGAGGTTGCGGGTTTGATTCCCGCCTCAGAACAAATATTTGTACGATCTTCAGATATTTGTTCAGGGTGTTCTGGGTATTTTCTATGTTAATGCAAAATAAATATCTATGTAATGTACTGTACTAGGGATATCAGTTATCTAGTCCATATCACAAGCTGTGCTTGGCTTGGGGCTAGATAATCTTGTGTGAACTGTGTCCAGCATCAAAAAATAAAATAAAAATAAATATATATATATATATATATATAATGAAATTCACTTAGGTACAATGTGAAAGAAAACCCCATCTTTTCGTAAATTCGATGATCCAGACCTTGATTTACAGCTGAAAATGTAACGATTCGGCATTTCAGTATTTGTAGCACTGTCACACTGTTTTACTCTATGCGTCACACGATCGGTTCAGTCTGACAGAGCAATCGGCCCATCATGATACAATTTTATTACTAGCAAAAGCAAAACATGCTTGGTGAGGGCTAGCAAGCTTTTTTTCCGTGATTATTTATATTTAAACAAAGACATGAATTTAAATTACTATGCTAAATTACAACGGATAGTTTTTTCGTTAAGTGTACCACAAAATTGCATGGGATAGTAGAGGACTCGCTTCGCTCGCCCTAATGATCGGGTGAAAACAGTTTTACTAACGCGTATGCCCAAATGAAATTGTGCATAGCCAGAGGGGAACGACATCTTGACATGAATTTAAATTACTATGGATATTACAAATCTAGAGGTGTGATAGTTTTTCGTAAAAAGTTGCATGCCTACCTAGGTTGTGGGATACGTGATCACGATAAATTAACAAAAGCATTTCCCAGTTTGAACTCATTTACTCATTTTCAAGAAAAGTCGTGTCATGAGTGTCCGTACTGTGTCGTGGGATTTTCCTATTCAAATCATATTCTTTGATTGATCAAAGAATAAAAAAAAAAAAATGCTAGGTATAATTTTTTCAACGCGATATTCTGTTCACTAGATAAAGCGCTAAGTATTACTTTACCTACCATTGTTTAACATTAACATAACTTAACACACCCAACACATACCTACATAGTTGTGATCCCACACTAGGATCCCATGTGACGTGGGATAATTATGCCTGAAATTTAAAAAAAAACTATTTTACATTTTAATGACTAATGTAGTTTTTTGGCACTTAGGATCATGATTTTTGGTTTTTGACAATAACAGTGACTGACAGATATAATACATCGTATATTTCGTGGCCAGAACCGACATGGATTATGTAAGTTAGAAGGATGACGGCAGCTAAGTAAAGCGTTTTTTCCTTTCCTTTCCTTTCGTCTCTTTTGACTTGCCGACCCATAGTTTTATGAAATTATTGTAGGCTTTGAAAAAAATTCTAATTAAATTTTCCCAAGAACTAATCATCTCATGAGCTAGTGGTTGTACCTGGGGAACTCAAAATTTTCTTGATTTTTTCTCTATACTCTAAGTTTCCGCGTTTACCCCCTCTCTCTCCAGCCTACTACTACCTTTTACTAATCTAAAATTTCATAGTGATCCACAAAATGATCTGTATGTTATCCTCGATAACAACTCCGGAACTCCTCCTTCACAGAGAGCGTTCAACCCTTCCCCCCCATACCTAGCCGCCCTTAAATCCCTTCAATGACCCTTGATGGTAGCACAGAATATATACAGTAGGCAAAGTAAGTTCCTACCAAAAAGTTATCGATACTATTAATTTATCGACTTGAGTGCTGGAAGTCCCTAGAACGGGTGTTACTGTCAATTTTGTGACATAACATGATGTTTGTACACAGAAAGCATCTATGTGTGTATAAAGATTTTTGATGTGTTGCTGTTTATAGATGTGTGCGTTTATAGCGATAGAACGACTGGTTACAAAAGTGTGCATTAAATTGTAAGTGAGTGCGTGAAGCCCCCCCCAAAAATTTCTGAATAAATATGTATCGGTTGACAGCTCTAAGGCGTCTCCCCTCCGGTACGGAGGCCTGCGTTGCTCGATGCCTTGTGAGGATAGCCAGACATAGATAAAATAACAGTTACTAGGAAACTTCGCCTTCTCGAGCCATAGATAAAATTATAGTTATTATTGAACTTCGTATAATGCCACAGATAAATGACAGTTAGTACGAAATTTCACGTTTATAGCCAGTCGTAGCAGCCATCACAGATATTATCGGCGATGATTACAAGTCGTAAATTCACCATCTTACACTGGTTACGATTTATTGGAATTTGTGATAAGACTTTCAATTAATTTTAAGAACCAAAGTTTTTATCTTCATGTCTTCGTGAAAGGATGATTATGGACCTATTATCATTCAGATAAATTTAAATATTAATAGGCGCAAAAGAAACTAAAGACGAATAGGCACTCTTAAGGAACTTTAGATCTTCCAGCGCAAGTTACCAACTTATGTAATCATCATCATCATCATCAGCCTGTAGAAGTCCACTGCTGGAAATAGGCCTCCCGGCGCTATCGGTTCACAAAATGCCTATAGTGAGCTCTAGAAATTTAAGTTTTTGATAAGATTTTTTTATAGTTTTCAAAAAGAAAAATATACCTATGGTATTCTTAAATAGAGGGAAAACGAGGAAGAAGAAGAAGAGAAAGAGCTAAATGCATGGAACTGCATCGATTGCACCTACAAGAGCCGAGCTCTTGTCGTTCAATGTCTATCAATTTGTCGTCCTGTTGTTCAATGAATATTTATTTTATGATTCTGTGATCTACCTACACTTTTCGGGTATTCTCTGATCCTTACATCTGCGCCTATAACGCAGCCCTTAGACATAGGTGTTTCTCTCAGTTTTACCACTTCTTCTTCATTTTCATGCGATGACTGATGGATGCATGAAATTAAATGATTAACGTCTAGATAATCTGATTAGAACCGTCGGTCATGTAGTTAGAGTGGATTTTTGTCTGTGTTGATACCATTCCAACAGTCATTTAGAATTCATACACACATGACTTTTTCCCCGAAGGAATAGGCAGAGCCTCAAAAGGCTTCTTTTTACTATAGGTTGCACCATAGTGGGAAAATAGACGTGACCAGTGGCAAGACTAGTAATATGTAAGATCCCCCTTGCATATAAGACTCCCGCTCTTGTTGCTAATGCGGTCGCGAAAAGCAAAGACAGGATCATTGCGCCCAGAATCTGTATAGTACATAATAGCTCAATGTACAGGAAAGACCAGATCTCTAATATAGGTTCAGGTAACTAACCCAAGCAAATCTCCACCAACCCACAAAAATTCGAAAGTAATTACGCCATGACAGATGACACAGAGAGACAATGATTCACGCGAGCCGGATCCCACGCTTCGATAGTGTAATGGTTAAGTAACCATACATTCTACTTGAAAGATTCTGTAGTGTAGGTACCGTAGTTACTGGCGCCAGCACAGATTAGAGGATTATACCGCAAGGGGCTGGTCACTGTTGTATGCAAACGAAGTTTGCTCCTAGTTCGGAAATATGTCATTAAACGAAGTATGCTCCTAGTTTGAAAATATGTCATCAAACTCCAGGAAATTTTGTACACAAGATCAATACACTAAAGGTGCGTACAGACTGATGAACCGTTACATGAAATGTATCATGCAATGAAAGATTTTGACGTACACATTACTGCAATTTATCATGAAAGGTAAATAAATAAAATAAAATAATACATAATGCTGGACAGTTCACACAACATTATTTAGCCCCAAGCTAAGCAGAGCTTGTGTTATGGGTACTAGATAAATGATATATACTTAATACAATACGTTATATAGATAGATATTTTTTATTATACATAGAAAATACCCAGAACACCTTGAACAAATATCTGCAGATCGCACAAATATTTGTTCCGAGGCGGGAATCGAACCCGCAACCTCCTGTGTCGCAGGCGAACCGTCGCCCGCCACGCCACAGACGTCGTCAAACAGGTTACACACTTTGTAACAATTTCTCATAATTTGGACGTCTTGCGCGCGCGAAATATGCCTTTTACGCACGCTACGAGCATTATAAGCCGCGCGCGGAGCGATCCGTGATTTTTAGGTTTTTTGAACGAACACAAAGGTGCGAGCATTGTGGAATCAGACGTACGCGGGAGGTTCGTAGTGGATGCGCGGTATTAGCGAGCTATGCGTCCACGCTTGCAGCGAACACGGAATAAAAGGCAGGATGATACATCTCATATTACGTTTCAAGTCTCTACGCACCTTAATATCTAGACACGTCGTTTGTCAGTTTTTTTTTTTGCATTTTTGAAATTGACAACTTACCTACCTACCTACCTACCCTAGATACACGCTTACAAGCACTGGAATTTATTTTCTTTTTCAGTTACATGTATAAAGTGTCATTCCCATTTTTTTTTGTAATTTTTACGTTGTACACCGGTTCATAGAATACACCTACACTCCAAATTTCATCCATATAGTGCCAAATAGGTGTATTCCCGATGTAGGTACACGTTATTCTGTCGACGTTAACGTGAACGAAGCCAACGTGGACATCGGGAATGTATTTTAGTTATTTTATTTTATTCCCGTTGTCCACGTTAACATGGACAAGCTCAACGTGGACAACGGGAATAGACCACCAAATATCCTTCGAGTAAAATGGCTGTGACATATGGGCAAATGGACAAAACGAAATTATAAGTGTTCCTTAGTATGCCGCTTGGCTACGGAACCCTAATAAGAGAAACCCTAATTTAGAAATAAGTCTGGTGTTTTATTTTTCTATTGTTTTGTGATTAATTCTATAAAACGGTTATATTTTACGTACTACCTGTATGTTCAGCCGTAATCGATTGTGTCCTCTAACGACCTCTATCCAACGCGACCACACACAATGGAATAGACGAGGAAAAAGGTAGGTGCCTAAATTTAGTAGTAATAGAGCTTTTTTGTGGAAGAGTTCGTCCGGGGAAGTGCTACCGTCATACCTATTTCTGCCGCAAAGCAGTAGTGCTCGCATTGCTGTGTTCCGGATTGAAGGGTATGGTTTCCGGTGAAATGACAGGCACATAAGATTTTTCATCTTTATGCCTCAGGGTGGTGTGGGCGCGGTGCAATGCCACATAGGGTGCATCCTAAGTGGGCATGATCTATGTGATAATGCACTGTTCATAGGCAGAGGGTACCGCTTAACACAAGGTGGGCCATATGCTTGATCCGACATTCAAAACTTTTTTGGTATGTATACAGACAGACCTATTTTGACAAAAGAAGGACATGACGAAACTATAAGGTTTACTTGTCTTGTTTACTACGGAACACCAAAAATATACCGACAAACAAGTAGGTGGCAGTTAAAATTATCTATGTAGTTTACTGCAGAAATGGAAAACAAAGTACTTATTTGGAATACTTTTACCATTTTTACTGATAAAACCTATAAACGTGTAGGTAACACTAAAAATAGCTGCCTGAAATTATCAACTACCAGCATATCAAGTAGTTTTATTACTTCACATACGACAACACCAATGCATCTAGTATTTGCGTAATGTTCTAGAAAAACACCAGCATGTTTAGAACGAGTTCTGTTCCGTTCTGGTGCATTTATAGTCTGCTTGTCTAGAGCATAGGAAAGTGTGTGCGATTATCATAATTAGGGCTAGAATAATTAATGAGAACGAAAGTATTTCACTTTCGATTAAATTAAAAAGCGTAAACAAAACAATTTCCTCTGATAAATTAGGCTAAGAATTTGATAGCCATGGAATTAGTATTATTTAAACTTTTGCGATCCTCCTAGTTAGACTTTAGAGCATTTTATTGCATACGAGCACCCTTAAGCTAATAACGCTGGTGAAACCGCACCAGTGCAGAGGAGCTGCCAGTTAGACGGTTGACAACTCCAGAACTAAACGATGGTTTGTCTGTTGGTAATAGACGTTTATCAACCAACAAACCATTCATTAATATGTATAACTAGTTTGCCGGTGAGTATTAAAAATTAGATTACTTCTTCTTCTTCTTCTATCGTATCAACGGTTTACCTTTTTCTGTTTAAACTATTTTAGATTACTTACTAGATACTGAGGGATTATGTAGAGTCCTGAGTGAAGCGAGGGGTTCAAGCTGCCCAAGACGAAGACAGGCTTTATACCAGAGGATCATACTCTACTATTTACACCTTCTGCGAGACAATAAAATTTCACTAAAAATCACAGCACCAAACACCGTCTTTTGTTTCACATTCTTTGAATTTGAGTTCTGCTTATGATGGCCAGTTCGATTTTCGAACAAACCTCTATAATGCCATACGGGTATTTTTTTTACTTAACTTTTTCCACGAGTTTCCACACGAGTTTGACGTTCCAAATTCAAATCACTTTACTCCCTTGGGAGTTTCATACAACTTTACCTCCCTGAAGGGGTAATGCTTTACTTTACGTTGAAGTAACATGCTATGTACATTAATTGGACTTCGACGTGTCGAGCACGTGGTGTGTAAAAAAAAATACTAACCGTCCAACTAGGTGGACAGCGTGGCTTGTCGGTTGGTGGTAGACAGTCGGAACACTTTATTGATATTATCATGAGTTTATGGAATTAAAAACCTACCCATACTTAATTGAAAAAACCAGTAATAACTCACGTGTAGGTCATTCTTGACACCGGACCGGCAAAGTCTTTTCATATTCATATTCATATTCATATATTTATTCAAGCTGTAGGATCTCAGGGAACACTTAGTTACGTCAATTCATTTACACATCAATGTACATTATAGCAAAATATAGAAGAAAAACAAAAAAAAAACATGTTGATAATAGATGCAGCTGTATAGGGGCTTTGTCATATTATCACAACGAAAATAAAATAAAATAATAGAACAATGTCAAATTTTAAGCGGCTGTATAAAGGCCTTGTCAATAAAATTAATTAAATTAAAACATAGGCAAGTAGCTGTACAGGGGCTTTGTCAAAACTTAAGCTACCTTATTCCTTCTCATCCCAAGCTTCTGTGTCAGCTAAGTAGTCACCAGTTGTGTAATATGCCTTTTTTATCAGATTAACTTTAATACATCTCTTAAATCCCTTTTCTGTTAAATCCACTATATGTTTAGGTAGTTTGTTGTAGAAGCGCACCGAATTTCCTACAAAACTTTTATTCGACTTTTGCAACCTATACCCAGAGTTCAACAATTTATATTTATTGCGCGTATTAGCACTATGTACGTAACACCGCTTTTGAAAATTGCATAAATTTTTCCGAATATACATAATGTTTTCGTAAATGTACAATGAAGGTACAGTCAAAATATTAATTTTCTTATAAAATATTCTAAGGGAGTCTCTACTTTTGAGGTTATAAATAGCCCGAATTGCCCGCTTCTGAAGAATAAAAATTACACTGATGTCAGCACCAGCACCCCATAACAAAATTCCATAGCTCATGAGGCTATGGAAATAAGCAAAGTAGACAAGTCTAGCAGTGGCTACGTCTGTGAGTTTCCGTACCTCTCGGATTGCATAGACTGCCGAACTCAACCTATTTCCAAGTGCATAAATATGGGGACCCCATTGCAGTTTGCTGTCCAATATTATCCCCAGAAACTTTGTAGAATCACTGGTGTCAATTTTAGTGCCCATTATTACATGTGTTTGTGCCTGGTTAACATTGGGCAAAGTAAACTTAATGCATTTTGTTTTGGAAGGGTTTAACAATAAGTTATTGACCGCAAACCATTCAGAAATTAAGTCTAAAGCATAATTTACGGCACTTAGATCAGAGGATCCTCTTTTAGTTTTAAATAGTAACGATGTGTCATCGGCAAAAAGGACGACTTCATCAGTTGTTTTCCTTTGAATCACGTAAGGCAAGTCATTAATATATATGAGAAATAAGAAAGGACCCAGTATGGAGCCTTGAGGAACCCCAAGTTTAATAAGAGAGCCTGAAGACTTGACGCCAGATACAGCAACTCGTTGACCTCTGTCAGCAAGGTATGACGCTATCAGACTTAGAGCTTCTGCCGTTATACCGTAATATTCAAGCTTCATTAAAAGCGTATCATGATGAACGCAGTCAAATGCTTTCGAAAGATCGCAAAATATACCTAAAGCATCATGCTTCGATTCCCAAGCATCGAGTATGAATGATATTAATTTTGTTCCTGCATCAAGAGTAGAACGCCCTTTTGTGAAACCAAACTGACGTTCGTGTAATAATTTGTTTAAAATAAAATGTGTCATCAATTGATTTAATATAATTTTCTCAAATACCTTGCTTAGAGCTGGTAAAATTGAAATTGGTCTGTAATTTGATGGATCCTCCTTGCATCCCGATTTATATAAAGGTATAATTTTACTTTCTTTCATAAGGCTTGGAAATATTCCTTTTTCAATACAAGAGTTGAAAATTACTGCCAAAAGAGGAGATATCTGACAGATTATAATACCCAACACCTTTACTGATAACCCCCATAAATCTTCTGTTTTTTTTACCTTGATAGTTCTAAAGGTTTTAACAATTGTTTGTGGCGTAACATAGTGAAAAGTGAATTTGGGAGGTGATATAAGCACATTATCTTTTAAAAATGATTCCGTAATGATCAAGGATCTATCTAGACCTTTCGTAAGAAGGAAAGGGATATCTGTGAAGAATTTTTCAAAAGCATTTGCTACGCCAAGTTTGTCACTTATCAACTTACAGTCAACTCGTATACTACCTAAACTTTCTTTAACTTTAGTTTGACTGCGATAGTCAATAATCCAGACACTGTGAGTTACGTGTGTTCCCGCCTTTACGATGATTGGCGCAGTACGGGCGATGGATTCATGCCATTCGGGTGATGACGGGAGTGCGAGCGTTGCCGAAGTTCCAGTACCTACCAGTCGTGAGCTCCGGGCGCGCGTCCGTAGTTATCGCCGGGAAGCCGTCGCGTATACTCCTTGAGGAAGGGGGTATTAAGTCCCAGAAACTCGAGTCGGGTGTTTTACTCGGAACGTTTCAGTTCTACCTTTATAATGCGAACTGCTAAGGAGTGGAATACACTACCGTCGTCTGTCTTTCCTGAAAACTATAATCTGGGTCTCTTCAAGTCAAGAGTGAATAGGTGCCTTCTAGACCTTTGTGCTTCATCTTCGGCCACATCGTCACTTACCAACAGGTGAGATCGTGGTCAAACAAAGGTCTATCAATGTTAAAAAAAAAAAAAAAAAAAAAAAGAACAAGTACCTACGTGAGTTATTACCGGTTTTTTCAATTATGAATATTACTCACGGAAGTTTTAATAGTATTACTACCCATACTTCTTCATTAGCTGGTAGACTGCTGGATGGGCCTTTGTCATAGAATAAAGGGGATTTATAATCATCACGCTTGGCAGACCGACGGATTGGTGCTTGCGGATAGTACGGCTAGGGGGCTTGAGCCCTTTTGCATGCCTACGAAGTTTGCTCCACTCATCAGTGCGCGTCGAGCCTAAGCGCGCCATAGATTAGAAACCCATTCACATAAAATTAGAATATTCTTACAACATAAACATGTAACACTTACACAACTCGGAGGCTCCGCAATCTACATATTCTAAAAAGATGTGTCTCCATTCAGGCTGTGGAATAACGTCACAATTATTTGAATTGCACGCATTAGAGTACTCAGTCGTGCTCGTAACTTCGGCAGTCAATTGCCACATATCGTTAATGTCAAATTGCGTTCTCCTTACCAAATGGCCTAGGGTTCCACTGAAAATAGGTTGAATGCCGAATTTCGGCTTACTTAACATTTAACCATTTAAATCGTTAGCAGCGGTCTTCAGGAGCACAACTGTTTAATAAGTATTTTTTTAATTGTGTATACCTACTTGTGTTAGTTGTATTGTTAAATGTATTTTTTTACTATATAAATAAAAAAAATCATGCTGTTCATTGGCAATCGCATCACTGGAACGGCTGGACCGATTTGGCATTTTTTTTTTTGTTTGTATTAGTCCAAATCATGTTTTATAGAAAGAAAAATATAAAAATTAAATTTAAATGTAACCCAAAAATTCCGTTCCAGCGGGACTCGAACCCGCAACCTTGCCTGTGACTCTGAAGATGAAATTTGTGGGCACTATCAAGTCGGCTATAGCGCCGATGGCTATAATATAAAAATTGCCCAGAAAATTGTAAAATTTGGAAAAATTTAAGGTGCTTTTTTCTATGGGATTTTTGTATGCAGGTCAAGACTGTTGAGCGGATTTTGATGATATTTGGTATGTGGATTGATTCTGTCCTGTTGGGAGTGGAAGGAGAGTTATAAAAGGGGGAAAGTGAGGGAAGGGCAGGAAGTGGGAGGCAGAGACTGCTTTATATCCCGACACCACGCGTGAAAATCCGCGGGCAATAGGCTAGTCAGAAATCAAACCTTCATTTTTGTATTGTTCTCAATCATTAATAAATACACTTAGAGATTTCAATTTTAGACGTAAGCAGTTTTCTCCATGCCTTTTCCAGACCACTAGCTAGCTGTATTGAAAAAATATTTATTCAATTTACGTGAAATACGACAAGGTTGAGATAAGCTTGCTGTGTGATTCGGCCATAATGTGATCGAAGCCGAAATAGCTGTCGATCCTTGCTCAATCCTGCCAAAACCGAAACTTCGTTTGGATCTACGAATGGCATTATTATGCTGTGTGCAGCAGTTTGGCATTGTATTGGTCGATAGCCAAACGCCTAAGGGAGCCGTTCTGAATCGGTGCGACGCGGCGACGAGGATATTTATAGGCTCACTAATGTAACGACTATTATTGTAATGGAGAACTCGATTGTATTGCTGTGCTTTGCAATAAACGATGCTAACACGGGCATAAGTGATAATGAAGAAACACATTTGGATCACCATCATCGTAATCATCATCAGCCTGGGTGGAAGTTCACTTCTTGATAATAGGCCTATCCCCCATGAGAATACCATTTTATTTTTATGTTATCCATACAAGGAGGGTTTACCATAATCATCACGCTTGAAGGCGGCTTAGTATTATATAATATTGGCGTTAGTAAACAGGTGGATGCTGTGGCGCTGGTGTAACCCCTTAGTCGGCTTTAACATTACGGACAGTCATGACATGAGACAGACAACACACCACGGCAGTACAAAGATAGATTTACACTTGGATTAATACTTCTAGATTATTTACAAATTGTACTCTTATCACCCTTGGGAAACAACGCGCGTAAACTGCAGGTGACCGCTTGTGTGAAATAAAACGTTGTGTCAGACAAACCTCACTTGACACTCGTGGTGTATTGGCCCTTTCAACTCATAATTCCAGTCCATCCCAAGGTTGTCTGGCAGAGATCGCTTATAGCGATAAGACCGCCCATTGTACTTCCGTGTTTAGTTTAATATTAATTCTTAATTAGCTTATTTTCTGTGTTGTGCAATAAAGTGTTTTCTATCTATCTATCTATCTAAATGGGAAAAAAGTCTATGATCAAATAATAGTAAAGAACCTCTGAAGCCAGAGGAGTATTTTGGTTAAATATATGCGGCTATTAAATTATATCGCAATAAAATGTAAAGAAGATTAAAAAACGGCTGAGATAGTTTAACCTTTCACCTGGTTTGTACGAAGCCAGACACATTCATTATGCAATGTCTTACGGTTGTACTCATTTGCATTTGTTACCACGAGGTAGCTAATATTGAGTATCACATAAATGTTTTGTGCGTCTTTTAGTGAAGCAGAGTGACAGATAGGGAAGTGTGACTCTGAATTTATTTGTGCCCGAACGTTATTTACAAAGGCAACCAAACAAACACAAAAACGAGAAATGCACAAAAAACAACTAAACAAAAAAAATACACACATAGTTTAAACAACGAGAAACCCAATCTCTATACAAAAGAACAGACTGTGATAACCTGACAGACTTGGTTTAAATCTGCACCGAAGTTCCGAAAGATGGTTACTAATTATTTGAACAACATTTATGAAACCTACTCATTAGATAAATGCAAAAAACAATAGAAGACGAGACACTTAAATAGGTAACAAGTTAAGTACTCTTAAATAAAACATCATATTTTTTTTTTTGCCTCTTATACAAATCAATAATCGACGAAATACTTGGCTCAGACGTCAACAAACATTGCACCTATAAAAGTTCTTAGAATCAGACACGAGGACACAAGGTACAAAGGGAGAAGGGGGGGTTAACTCAACTTGAAACACAAATGCTCAACGCAATTTGCTGCGGTTAAAGCGGTTGAAAATCGAAGAGGACAAAGCTAAAACACGCAAGACACAATTAAAAAAAATTGCGTTGTCAAATACATAAGGCTACTTAACATAAATGCTAAATACTCGGCTGGAAAAAAATAATGTGTGCCAGTGAAATTATCATGCTCATGAAACTTTTCATCTTTATATCTCAAGGTGGCGGGCACAGTGCAATGTCAACGAAAGACGCGTCCTAGGTGGACGTGACCCGTAAGGCAATGAATTATTATAGGCAGAGGTAACCGTTAACTATCAGGTGGGCCATCAGCTTATTCCGTCATTCTATCAAATATTTGTTGATACAAGCTTATAAACCTAGGTTTTGAAACGAGGACACAGGTGTAATCTCCATGTATAAAAAGGCACTTGAACAGTAGAACGTTTAAAAATATAGCTGTAAGTTATAAGGCAACAAATCAACCACCTCTAATTCTAAAATCTGACACGAGGAAATAAGGTACGAGAGAATTACAAAGGAAAAGGGTAATTCCACATGTTACACGTAATGTTCGACGCGGACCTAGCGGTAGTTGTTCAATCCCGTCGCGGTCAAAGGGTCGTAACTCGTAGGAAAAGGCAAATACGGTACATCGGGATGAAACACACCAAGCTCTTACCTTTTGATATTAAAAAAATATATCATACAAGTATTTGTTAAATTAATGATTGAAATAATTATTACACCTTCCATATTATAATAATTTATAAAAGCTTATTCCAAGATGTCATAATTACCAGATGATAGATAGGAATACTATAGAAAAAAAAACTTCGTGCTTGCAAATAAATTTACTCAGCATAGAATGCTTTATTTATAATTATGCATGCAGGCAAGCTTTGTTCTTAAAGATTTAAAAAGTAACTGACTCAACCCTCTCAGACTAAAAGTATGACTTTCGTGTCTTGAATTTTAATTCGAATGTCTCATTGCATCTCCGGCATTATTTTTAATAAAGTACTACGTTACTACTTTTTAAGCTACTTTATAGCCAATCATATGAGTGCATTCAGAGTCCCGTTCGAGGCTCAACAAGACTTCTGATAGAAAAAATCATTGTGGCAGAAATATTGGAGCATGAGTTTACAATATTACTAGCAGTGCCCCGCGTGTTACCCGTATAGGTCCCGATCTCGTGGGAATATCGGGATAAAAATATGCCTACGTGTTATTCCAGGAGAAAAGCTATCTCCATTCCAAATTTCATCCAAATCCGTCTAGCCGTTTCAGCGTGAATAAGTAACAAACACACTGACACACACACTAAAACTTTCGCAATTATAAGATTAGTAAGATAAGATAAGATAGTAGGACAAAACAATGAAGCGGACACACCACAGCCGCTTCGTCCACAACCAGCTCATAGAGCCTTAGCACTGGTTAATGCTTCCTCTTTATTAAACTAGGAAGCTCGTATTCCAACCGTTTTACTGCCAATAACTTTCGGGTACAGGAGAATTTGTCACGAGATTATCTCGCCGCAAAATTAACGACGCAAAACTTGTTGGATCGTAAATCTTAATCGTAAAACTCTTATTAATAAATGTATTCAACGCGATAGTGTCAGTAGATCATAGCTCACAAAATCATCCATCAGTTATCCGTCTGTCTGTCGCAAAGCTCTTAAGAGATTACGAAAGATTACAAACAAAATTATTGTTGAAATTGTTGAAGGTAAAATTACTGGAGACGTCACGAGCTAATCAGTAAATTTTGAGCAACACTACGAGTATAACATCTTGACCTTTACTAATATGTAGGTACATATTTTTTACGGGTTTTGTCTTTATATTCATACTATATTAGTTTAGTTACTGATTTAATATCACAGATTTCAGGTCTGCTTACTTTGAGAGGAAGGTTATTCATTACTCATTTATTCCTCGTTTGACTGCTTTTCTTTTTTTTAGAGATGTTTTGGTGCATCTTTCTTATCCGTACTATGAAAGTAAGCACATACTCTTTTACTAACAGCAACCCGGATCAGTTTGTGTAAGATTAATAAATACCCTCAACTTACAAACGTCAACAAACAAGACAGTTTTAATTTACGAAGATACGAAACATCGCTACAAATTGAATAGATTCGGATCTGCAAATTGGTAGCGCGAATCAGAACAATACTGTCAATTATTCGCCGTCTAATTCTGGTGCTCCAATTAAATGCTATCTCTAAAGCATCTCATAGCGTTATAGGTCGGGAATTGACAATTATTTGTAGAGTTAGTGTGATTAGAAACTTTGGGATTACTTCCAAATATCCATTATGTATTATTTTATCTTCACAATTTGTAGGAAACGAAACATCAAGAACTTTGTGTCTTTTATTCAATGCACAGAAACTAGTCCGAGAGAGCTGTACTTGCTGTACTTGTTCACCAATATTTTTTGTTTTCTATTTAACTTACTAAATTTTATAACTTTTGAAACTATCATGGTTATGCCGAAATATTCATGGGATCCCATGAATATTTCGGCACAGTTGCATACGCCATGATCACGGGACAACTAACTAAAGTCTTCGCGAGTAGATGTTATTGGCAGATATATCGATCTACCCTCTTTCTTACTCTTTTATTACGAAAGATACAAAACAACCATCGGTATCGTTGTTACTAAAAAAATGGTATGCGAAGTATTCGTTCTTAATTTGTTAGTTACCATGTATCGTGCGACATGAACGAGGTTATAATATAGCGAGTCTGTATTTTCGAAAAATGGTGTTGGGAAAAAGTCTTCCGCCACTGTATTCGGCTATCTGGCTGAAGTCTTACCAGTTTAGTCATTCCTAGACCACAAGGAAACACATAAAAATCCGACCAGCCATTAAGGCGTATTATGTGTAAAAAGAAACAAGTGTTTCGTTGGAAAAAAAACACAACAGGCTTTTGTGAAATTTAATTGTCCGTGTGTTGATCAAAATGAGCCTTAACACTGCCAGTCTACTAATTATCCATCGCGGAGTTACGTTATCCACCTTTCGGCTCCATCATCAAATCAGCTCGCTGTCACCATAATATTGTATTGTCATTGGAACTTACAGGAATGCAAATTTTCAGTTAAATCGGTCGAGGTTAACTTGTTTACAATTCAGTTTCAAGATTTTTCTCACACTAACACACCAACTTACTGACTTCCATAATACTAACAGGTCAAGTAATATAAAAGCTTGTAATAAAACCTTGTACAAAATAGCTTTACTAATTGATCCTCCGTTTGAAGTCAGCTAAAAATTAATAATCGAGGCTAAATCATACCTAGAGAGAGATTTTTGAGAAAGGAAAATGAAATACGGCGAGAAATAAGAGTAATGGAATTTAAGTTTTACTATTAAGTACAAATTTCTACAAGACTAAACAAATTAATAAATTGATTTGAATTTCCAGACACTTTAGAATTGAAATGGTAAGAAATTGCCACTCGATACAAAGTCTCGCTCACTCGCACAATCCGCTTTGGAAATAGTCCAAGTTTTTGTGTAATTTCAAAGGCTTGCAATCTGTGTCAACGTTCGTGAAATATTTAAAAGGTTCTTTATAAGTATTCTCACCACTTCTCGATTGCTTCGCATAATTGATTTTTACCTGAAAAAAATAAATAAATGATTACTTAATACAAAAAGCAAAAACATACAGGATTCTTAATGGTGATGGATAACGTATCGAGTGGCTTTGACTGTAGTGGAATATATAGACTAGAAATTATGATGAATTGGGAAGGAAAACAATATAATTTTTGCTATTCATCAACTGGTCATACATAAAGATGAGTTTTTGTAATACGAGTTAAAAAAGGACTAATTTTAGTAAATTCGTTTTATTATCAGTACTAACTGCTTGATACATTTGCAGAATTAAAGTAAATAGAAAGTAATTTTACATTAAGATCATTTATACGCCTGACCACACACTTACACACACACACACTGACACATACTTTTCACTAGACACATGATATTTACCATGATTTTTGAGCTTTGATTGTTCCCGATATTTCGGCACAGTTGCATGCGCCATAATCGGGAGAACTAACTAAAGTCTTTCAGAGTAGATGTTTTTGGCAGATATACTCGTATCAATCTACCCTCTTTTTCACTCATTTATTATGATAAATAATCCCGTTTCTAGTTAAAAGTATGTTCATAACCATGATAGTTTCAAAAGTTAGATAATACACGCTTGTATTTTCTGTCCGAATATCAAGGTATTCAATTAAATTACAATATTTATTAAACGCAAAGCCAATGACAGTTCTTAGTAAGGAGTTGGAAGTATGAAGAGTGAATAGCATAATGATTTACATTCTTTAGTTCTAAGATCATTGCTATATAAGCTCTTAGATTACCTCACCAAAGTCACGAGGCGCAGGATATTTTTTTATTTATATTAGTTATTTTAGATAGGGAAGGTTACATCAATAGATCGTGATCCATTATTCAAACTGGCAATTAGATTGCCTAATGTAATTGTCTAAGTGTGAATTGGCTGATGATGGTCATATCTTGCAGGATGATTTCCTCCACTTATCGTTATCTAACTGAGTTGGACACACTGACACCGAATTATATAATTTAAATCAAATTAGTACATGTTTTAATCCAACCAAGTTGCAACCTACGACTAGTTAAGGTGGGGCATGACGCAAAATTCCTAACGGTAGATTTAATTTGTAACTGACTAAATCATGTACAATATACAAATTAAAAACATACATGGTTACTAAATCACAATTCCAAGGGATCACTGTACCAGAAACACGATAGGACAATATTTTCTCAATAGAAAAAATCCCAAAGTTACCTCTAACTTTTGGCTAGATTTGATTATTTATTAAAATGGAGAATATTATTGTGTAAAAATTAGATAATTAAAATCAATAAAACAAAGCCGAGTGCGTACTGTAGGGGTTTAGTAAAATTATCTTTATTTTACGAGATGTTCAATTAAGCGGCATGATTAGTTTTTATTGTATGAAGATTTCTGTCTGTGATTGGCGTCCCTAAATGCATTTGCTTATGAGCTTGCGAATGTCAGCAAATGCAAAATTATGTGGAAACATGTTATTCTTATGTTCCCTAGAAACAACGCTATCCATCGGGCCCATAAAAAAGCACTAAATCTAAATACCAAATTAGTTCCATAACAAGTTACGGCATAACACGAATATTCCGGTACAAATAATAAAGCAAAAAAGCGTGTGATGATAGACACGACTCATCGCACTCATGATTGATTCAAACAATCACGCTCACTTTTCTAACAATGGCGATCGGATACGGCAACTACTGAGAAAAAATATACCTAGAATGAGCTCAATATGTGAACACACAGCAGGCACAGTACGTCAACAGATAAAAAATGCATATGCAAGAAAGAGACTAGTGCAAAACTCTTATTTCTGTTTGAAAACTTCCGTAACCATCATTCATCTACATATAAATGGATAAACTCAAAACTACTGAACTGATTTTAAAACTTCTTTCACCTATAGAAAGCTATATTATCAGCAAAAAACATAGAGGATTAGGGGGGTTCGGGTTTCAGCTTTATCAGATTTAATTTGTTTTTTTATGGTGTTTGGTGTGTGGATTGATATGGGGGTTGGGAGAGGGATGAGGTTGACTGCTTTTAATACCGACACTACCCATTCAAAGCCGGAGCGTGTTGCTAGTTCATCGATATAAATACAAAATAAATGCTGTTCGTTGGTAAGCGCATCACTAGACAGACTTTTTTTAAATATTTGTTTTTTTCCGGTTGATTTTGATGATTTTTGATAAATGGATGGATGCTTTGGGTAGTAGAGAGAAGGGGACTACTTTTTATCCCGACAACACGCGAAAATGTGGGCAAAAGGGTAGTTATAAAAATATAAACACCTGTTTAATTTTCGTTGAACTGTTTATCTTGCTATTTACTCTACTGAAGTTTCATTGTAATACAGATAATTTAATCAAGGAGCAAACGCCACCGGTGGCGACGCTAACTTTGATTTGTGAACGTACCTATAATATGCTGGATTGGTATAATCTCGAGCCTGCCGCAGTTTCAAGAATATTGAAAAAACTTTGGCATGATAACGGCAATTTTTTTAGTGCATTAATAAAGAAGCGGAGTGCAGATTTCTCAAATCAACTAATCAAATTATAAAAATAGTGTTTGTTTTTTTGCGAGTATTACGCCAACTTACGGTGAACGGTCTGTAGACTTTCGTAGACGTCACACCGGTTCTAAGGATTCTAGTTCAAAATAAGCAATAAGCAAGTCAGCTGGCAGCGTGACGTTACAAATCGCATTCCAAAATAATCTTTTAGATGTTTCCCCGCCATGAAACCGATGCATCTGGAATAAAAAAGGCGTAAAACAAGAGCATTTGTTCAACAAGCCGTGGTAGGACGCGTTTATCTGAGTATTCACGCCCACAAACTACGATAATAGACGGTCCGGTTACAATCGCGACTTAGTCCTGTTTTTGCGATGATAACAGTGGAAATGAATTAGTTGAGCGAGAGCTAAATTATGATTTGATAAAGCAAACTCAGTCAGTGGAAGTCAGTGTTCATCATATCGTTCATTCATAGTTACTTAGAACTATGACGCTACAGGTTCAACGAAAAATTTTGTAAGGAGAAGGGCGTGTTTTTGTATATAAAAAATTATATACCTATAAATGCGCTTGAAAATTTTGTTAAATTTTGATGACGAATTCACTAACTCCATTAATAATTAATAAGTTACAAAATGTTTCAAAAATAAAAACGTGTATGAAGTCGGTAAGTCATTTGATTTCAATTTAAAAAAAAAACATTTTTCTTTATCTAGTGAAGCAATTCAAATAGTGTAATAAATTTATGATTTCACTCTTATATAAAAATCATAAGAATATTATAATTATTATTTTTTCTTCTTAGAAACTGTAAGAACTATTTTCGAAAACTTAAAAATTCTTGAGCTCATAATAGACATTTCAGGGACCTATAGCGGCCTTAATTTGTTTGTTTATTTTTGTTTCATTTTAGTTTTTTGTTTCATTTAATTGGTTCCAAATAAGAACCTACGCCGCCAACAAAGGTGCTCCTCATGGAATGCTTCGTTCGTCATTCTGTATATTTCTTGTCACTGGGATATTTGTTGTTATCCGTTAGATACCCAGTTGAAATTACGAATTTTATTTGTTTTTGGGGCATAAATCCTAAACAAATAACAAAGACACCCCGTAATGAACACTTTTAGACCTCAGTGAAAATGGCACCCTACACTACCTATGCGTATTAACTCATACGCATGTAGCCAGTTTGTTTAAATTTAGTGACAAGGCATCTTTCCATGGAAAATTTACACTTTTTGTACATAAGCGGTCCCTTGAGTTAAATGTCGGTGTTGAAACAGAATCCGATAATAAATATTCGTGGGATGAATCCATGGGATCAATTCGGATGCACCCCAAATCTAGGTACCTGAATAGTTTTGGTAGCTAACGTATAATATACATATATAACCTTCTAATCGAAGACTATTGAAATCAGAGCGACCTATTTCCATTCGGAATCGGCAAACGGATCAATATTGACAAAGGTCAGCTCATCTCTGTCTGCTGAACAATTATTAATTACCAACCTTGCTCCGTTTCAAGAAATATTGTGAAAGTCGAGTACCTATCCAATACACCGTGAAAGCTTAATAAAGAAGATCAGATGTGAAGAGACGCTCGAAACAGTATATTAAAGATGTAGGTAAAAAGAATAAGAAATACAAATATTTGTATGTCTGTGTTTTCTCCATCTTGTTTCAAATATAGGTGAATAATTCTACCTACTTGTTATATGCCTACAAAGCCTTTTATAAATTAGAGTTTATAAATTCAAGATTATAAATTTGTATTCGTGCTCGTCAGAACACGAGATGCTTGTACACGGCGCGGGTGACATGCGCGGGCTACCTGCACAGGATATTCGCGCCACATGCGCAGGTACAAGCAGATAGCCCACCTGATGTTAAGCGGCAACCTCTGCCTTTAACAATGCATTGGCTCATAGGTCACGTTCACCTAGGACGCACCCTATGTGGCATTGCACTGCGCCGGCCACCCTGAGACATAAAGATGAAAAGTCTCATGTGCCTGCAATTTCATCGGCACCCATACCTTTTAAACCAGAACACAGCAATGCGAGCACTACTGCTTTGCGGCAGGAATAGGGTGGTAGTACTTCCCCGGACGAACTCTCACAAAAAAGCTCAACTACTAACAAACTACTTCCTCGTTATATTATGACAGTTACTGGCTACATGCGTAGCACTCGCGTACTTCTATGCTAGTTTTGCCAAATTGTTTGCCGTACATAACATAACATTATCTCATTGTTCAATCAGTGATCTTGGTGTGTGGGTAAACACAGCTAAATGCAATTGTATATTGAGTGGGCACACCTAATCGGATCAGATTACGATAACGTCTCAGTTGGAGAGACATCAATCACGATGAATCAATGGCAGGCCCTTAGAGCATGTCCAATGCACAGTCCATGTCGGCTTGTTATCACGAATTTAGTGACTACATCCAGTTCTTACGGGGAACCAATCGGTTTTTACAACCCTGTTGTATAAGAGTGTAAGAGTGTGATACGATGTAAAAAACCCATCAACTCACTGACACTAACTTTTTTAGGTTCAACTCGTAGAGAACCCCCTCCTACTTAGTTTATAAAATAGCTAGACTTTAAAACCAATACCTTATACTATGAAACAAGGTTCTTAATTTTTATTTTTTTTATTGCTTGGATGACTGAACAAGTTCATGGCCCAGCGGTATCCTCTGCCCTAAAAAATGAGGCGCGTCCTGGGTGGCCGTGACCACATAGGTCACGTCCATCCAGGGCACGCCCTATGTGGCACAGCACTGCGCCCGCCACCCTGAGACATAAATTATAATAATTGTATAGTGCATCTGTATGTTTGTTGTTGGAATTATTCAGCTTCTAATGTCTTTGAACTTGACTGTATGGACCATTGATTACGCTTGTAATCAATGTGAAGTACTTTTACTAAATGTATGAAATCAATAGATTTCTGTATTATTGCGTTATGTCAATGGTCATGTCTTAAGTACTTGTCGACCCTATCTGTGTAATGCGTTGTGTGTTCTATAGAGATACAGAGATTGGTTTCGTCGCTAATCTAGGATACATTGATCTATTTGCTCTCAGATCAGATTTCAATGAATTCATTTGCATCTATTAGGGGCCATTTGCTAATCATGACATGAATCAAGAACTTAAGTGCTGGTTCTTTGATTATTTTTGTTGTGCGCATGATTGAGTTAATATAGTCATTGCTTTAATTTCTAATCTACACTAACAAATTTACACTTTGCCACGAAGAACGAACAAAATTGGCTCAATTTAAACAGTAGCAAAATAACAGTACCTACTAAACAGAAACGAAATTATCGAACAATACAACGAAAGAGAAAAGGAAAGCAATTTCAACATGGAATAAGAATTAATAAAAGGCAATAGGTATTAATATCGTGACACGGAATACACGATTATGAAAGGTCGAGGAACCAGGCCAGATGGAGGCGACGAGATAGATGAAATTGTTCTTATATTGAGTGAACAGGAATAATTTAATAAGACATGATAGATGGCAACACAATATAGGTATATTTATAGAACCTCTATTATGTTGTAAGGTTTCTTATACTCCTCTCTGTATTAAGCAAGTTTTGTAAAGAACGTGGTGTATTCTTCCACTAACAAGTTGTTTTATCAGAATGGACACGTTCGCCTGAACATATCTGACAGAATATCCCAAATGATAAGGATTAGATAGAGCTTCCTGAATAGAACCAATTATGATTGCTTTGAAAGGCCTATCAATAACATCCTCGCCAAAGCTTATCCTATACAAATACCAGAGAATAAATGATACAACTACGCAAAGGAGATTCACTATCGAATGAAGCTTGTAGTCAGATAATGACAGACCAGTTATATTTGACAACATACATCAAATCAAATCAAATATATTTATTTCTATTGAAAAAACTTATACATACCACTAATTACTAACTTAACCAACTTACTAACTAAACACTGCTTAGCTGCCTCTAAAGTGCCTATTTAAAATAGTTAAAAGTCACTTCGGTAGGTATCCAACAAATCAGTTCACTATTCTTCTTCTTTTTTTTTTTATACTACTTGAATGACGGACCAAGCAGATGGCCCACCTGATGTTAAGCGGTAACCTCTGCCTATGAACAGTGCATTACCTCATAGGTCACGGCCACCTAGGACGCGCCCTATGTGGCATTACACTGCGCCTGCCACCCTGAGACATAATATGCAATGCACTTACTTATTTATAGGCAGGTTTCTAGGTAGAAATATTTGCATAGAGACATTATGTTTAGTCTACACTGCAAAGGTAGCTATTAGTAGGTAATTGGTGGCAGATTTAGATTCGCCCTAACACTCTGAACTAGTTTTAAACTGTATCTCGGAGGGTAGTATTCCTCTTCATCGCGCGCTGCCAATCGACTATAGTAACCTTGCTTCTAAAGTTAACAAATAGTATAAGCAGAACAAACAGATAAATTGACGTCTTGAGCAAAAAATTGGTATTTTCGCTCAACCAACCACTTCCTGCAATTATTTACAAGAAAGTAGCTAGCAATAAAGTAAACAATTAAATATATAATTAAAAACAGATTTGTACATAAAAGTTGGCACATTAAAATATATATATATACATATATATCAGATTCCCTATTCTTATGTTAAACTTAATAGTGTGTATGTTTGTGTAGGTGTTTGTGTGTATGGTTGTGTGGGTGTTTGTGTGTATGAATTGGTTATGTACCTACTTGTGTTGATATACTCGTCAAACATACTTATATTTTTTACATAAATGTGTAGATACCACCTCACTATTTTGGGATACAAAATATCCGAATTACTAAGCGTATTGGTCATTAGGCGTCTAATCGAATCCATCGCAATGTCGAATCTAAACTAAGTAGAATAACGCTCATTTTACATTGCAAGCTGACTTGGTTGAAGTGACACGAGCTGTCAATACTGAAGCTAAATAGGATCGTTTCGTACCATAGGCCGTTGAATATATCACAATAGCACCCAATTATGACCATGGATGAGGCCCATTCAGCCTATTTCAATTTGTCGTTAGACACACGTGAGATACCTTTAGCAAATTAATACCAATACAAAGATCTGAAGGTTAATTCTCGATAATATTTTAAAACCACACCGAAAATTCACTGAACTGAGACAGAATTGTTAATTGACTGAAAGTTGGTATTATACTCCCTCATAATAATAATTTATTCTACTTTCGATTCATGGCGACCATAGATTACAGAAGGATGGCGTGATATATCATTGGAAAGAGTGAACAGTGACGAGTCTATTAAGCTAAAACTCTGACCAAAAATCTTGGAAAACTTTTTAGCGTTCAAGTTTCGATCACATTTTGATATAAGTATTTACGTTTCGGTATAATATTGTCAGTTGAGTAGAATACTTTGCGGACTTTATGACATCGATACTAGATCGTAACATGATCCAACTTAATTTTGACTATTGTACTACCAGAATAGGGCTTCAGAGTAATAACACACACACACACACCCACCAGTCACATGCATAGTCATGACCTTAAACTAGGACTCCTGTGCGGGGTATTGGGAACAACGAGTACCATAGTGTACTACAACACCGAGACCCGGAATAAATATTCGATCATACAAACATTTATTTTGTTCCGCAGCGGCAATCGAACCCGCAACCTCTCGCATCCCAGCCGGCTACTCACCCAGTGATCAGCGGACCAAAAGAGAGATGGTTAGATTAAATAAACAAAACAGCTGGCACGTCGGTGGTCCCTTATAATTAGCATAAAACAAAATAATTTTGCAAAAATATTATGATTTTAATGTTTTGCATGAATTTATAAAAAAAATGTCCCAAGCTAAGCAGAGCTTGTGTCATAACACAACTACTAGATAACTGATATACTTAACAATATTCATTACATAGATAGATATTTTTTATTATGCATAGAAAATACCCAGAACACCCTGAACAATTATCTGCAGCTCGTAGAAATATTTTGTTCAAATATTATTTTTATAGTCCGACATACATACATATTGTAGGTACGATATGAAACGTCTTAGTTACATAAGTACGAAGCGTGACACTCAAGTAATGTACCTCTCATCTTCTATAAATATTGATAGAGTATCCCATTCAATCGGGTTCGTATGTATAATGTCAATATAAACATTTGGGTTTAGTGCCGATTATGAAACGTGTTGCTCAAAAGATAATGTCAATTATGCAAATACAGGTGGTTGGTGAATCGTTATAAAAATTCAATATCGGCGTCAGATTCGCTCGCGTAACAAGGTAAACCGCTGACAAAACAAATTTACATAAATCCAGGTGAATCCGTAAAAATGACACGCGCCACTCGAGCCGATAAGCTAAGGGTACAGTCAAATCAGTAAGGTAACTTATATATTGAAACATTCATCATTATCCTTAACAGCTATTTGACGTCTACTGCTGGATACAGGTTTTCCCTATGTACGCCACGAAGAACGGTCTACTCTTGAGCCACTTCTATCCACCAACATCTTGCAACCGTTACTAGTCTTTGGTCCATCAAATGAAGGTCGCCCAGGGGGAGCGACTCAATAATCAGCGGTATGGAGTCAAACCCTCCAAGATCGTTGGTCCATTTTAAACGGATTTGTGTATTGTTCACCTACTGCCTATATCGGCACTGGCATCATTAGCCGACGTACTCGATCGCTCACTTGTGCGGCCTCCGCGACTGACGCGTCGGGTAAAAATCCGAATTATCAATCTTCCCCCGCCCCTACTTACGATCAATTCTAAATTGAAAATCCTCGGAGATGTGAAATCACTCAAAGCCTTTGTGTTCGAGCGTGGAGAAATGTTACATTTATTTAGGAATTATTTTTACGTTCGTGATTGAAATTTGCTTAAATATGATAAAATACTTAGGGACAAGGTGGTAAACAACAGGTGGTAAACAATCTACAAAATGTCCACCTATGATATCTACGTCGGAATGTTTGTCGTTCTTTTCTATAAGCATATTTTTCTGTCCTTCCACTCCGACCAACTGAACCGACCAACTGGTTGTGCAGAATGGAACCTGATGAGGGGTTTTGTTCCAATCTAACCAACTAGTTGATCCTTTATTTTATTTTGAGAAATATTATTCCAAAGGGACCAACTGAACCAACCAATTAAAACAGACCAACTATTTTCTTTCTCAACCATACAACTTTTTAGTTGGTCTGATAGGAAAAATTATGAATTCAAATTTATCCCCATCCACACAAGTTTGGTATGAAACCTTTTTAATGAACTGGCCAGTTATAATACATAATGAATTAATCTTTTATGGGTAATTGACTGAAGTATTGAGTCAACTATTAATAATTAATTTTTATTGTATTTGAAAATGTTTGAGGAGTGTGAAAAAAACGGCGGAAAAGTTTTTCTATATGAACATTTTCAATATACAAAAGTCACACACAATATATACAATATACGCCTGAAAGGGATACCTACCAACGGCATCATATTCCCTATCAGACCAACTAAAAAGTTGTACCATTAAGAAAAACAAATAGGTGATCCGTTTTAAATTGTGTGGATGGGGATAAATTTGAATTAAAAAAATATTCCTATCAGACCAACCAAAAAGTTGTATCGTTGAGAAAGAAAAATAGTTGATCCGTTTCAGTTGGTCAGTTTAGTTGGTCAGAGTGGAAGAACAGATATTTTTGCCATATATTTTTAATACATTGAATTAGAAGCTTGATATTTGTAGGTTGTAGGGCACTTTATACTCACAGACCATAATTGGGATTATTGGTGTATTTGGTAGAAATTTTATGTTAATGCCTTTAGCCGTTCTTGCGACAGCCTACCCTATGAGATAATGCATTGTTCATAGACAGAGGGTACCGATTAACATCAGGTGGGTCATTTGCTTGTTCCGCCATTTCAAGAAGTATAAAAAAGACGGGCAGCAAAGTGATATTATAACAGTTTCGTTGGTTCCTTTTCAGATACGGAACTCTATAAAACGGTTAATTTGTAGTTTAACTGAATCTCAAATGCAGCAACTATAAAAAAGTTCTTGCGTATACATTTGTTAGCGATTTTCTGCAACCAGCAGTAAGGAAGTTTCATAGCCTTCGACGAATCAACTTCTGAAACTGCAGGACTTCTGCTGTATTCGTTTATTTCTCGAGATAAAATAAAACTGGATGGTCTGAAGTTTCAAGAAGCTGGATAATTCAGAACAAATTAGAGCTTTCTTCAGGATATTGTTGAGATGCAGTGAAATAAGTTTTAAGCACTACTGACAATAGCTTCGTAGAGACTAGTCTAGAGTAAAAGAGTAGTCTAGTCTATTTGTCTAGTTTAATTTGCCAAAAAGACGCTCGAATGTATTTTAGCTCACGTTTGTTCCAAGTACAATTAGAAAAGTTTAGGAAGATTTTTAACTCCCATTTAATTTATGGCCCTAAACTAGAGTACGAAAATTATCACCCACTTGAGTTTCTGCTTAAATTATACCAAGTCAATATGTAGGTATATCCAAGGGTGGGTTGAAAAATAAAATACAAGCTAATAGTATGTTTTCCCATTAAAAAAACACGATTGAACTCGTACATTATGGTGTAGTAGGTCGTAGTTCGTATTCCACTTCTACCATATTTATTTTCTTTTCGTACATAAGTGCTATAGACTAGAGCCAACTTAGTGGTTAACACAACCCAGCAAGATTAAACGTTCGCAATGGATACAAAAACTCTGTCAGAAGCTAACTGCGAGGCACACTGAATTCTTTCCCCACTGTTCACAAGGCCTTTTTCACGGTTACCATACCTCAGACAGAAACAAGAACTGCTTATATAAAAAAATTATGTTTTATATAATAATTGTATAAAAAAAACTTGTATGTTTTATATAAAAAAACTCGATTTTTCTTTGTGTTCTTACACCAGTTTTCATAATAAAAATGAGCTAAAACTTATTATAACGAGCGAAAAATGTTTATTGCAGCGCCTTCTGGCGATTGAATATCATAACACCGACGTATGAACCATCGCCGAAGAATCATAAACCTTTTATAGAAAACCGTATCTAAATCAAACAAAACGTTTTGGAGATATATGGGAACATTCGTATGCACACACAAACAACGCAGCACCGCCCTGGTGAGTTAAGAACAAAACACTTAGCTTAGAACTATCGCCAAAAATCACAAACCCTTTACAGAAAACCGTATCTAAATCGAGCAAACCGTTTTGGAGATAGATGAGAACATTCGCTTGCACACACATACAATCTCTCACTCTATACGCTTAGAACATCTCTGATCCGTCGTTGGGTAAAAACCAGTGATGCGAAGATGAAGAATGAAAACCAAACAGTCGAACAAAACATAAATATAGCTTTGACACTATTCCAAATTGGTTTGATTACACTCAGACAAATTGGGTTTCAAATGAAGCAAATAATACCCTGGAGGTAAAGCTTATTATTACCACAATACTACATGTACCTATCAGTGTCAAGGAATTCTACATTAATGAAGACACATTATGCAAGCCGCGCTGGCCCGCAATTAATATTTCATTGTGACCTCATGGCGCTAAGTAATTATTAATGGTAGTCTTGAAGGGGACCATAAATTTTAATATTTATGCAAATTGAAATTTAAACATCACGGAAAATGATACTTTCTCTAGTGACGGTCATTTTATTTAAGATTAATGTTTTTCTTAAAGTGTCTATTTAACATTTTTCATACATAGGTACTATAAATATATAAATCGTCGTTTTGATAGCATTTTGTAACTTCTAAAGTGAGGGGTGTTAGAAGATTGAAGCCATAGTATGTTTGTCTGTATGTCTGTGGCTACCTATCTATGGAACAGATGCTTTGATTTCAATACAGAATTTTTGTTTTAAATAGAGGTTTGGTGAGTGTTTGGTGGAAATTGTTGCAGCCGTTTCCAAGATCATCAGCTTGTAACACTTTATTGATCGGAGCTTAGTTATATTTGCAGCTAGGACCTTCAGTTTGAGCTCAATATATTCATTTTCAACGAAGTTTTCGACTTCAGCTCCAGGGCCTATGATGAACAGAATCTAGTGTACTACTGAAGCTGAATCTTCACGTTTCACGCTTGATATCAAACCAAAACGGCATGGCATATCTTTCACCCGTAGCCTCGAGGTTTGGGTGATGACCAGCATACAATTAACAGGATCTAGTGAAGCTGAACTGAGAAAAAAATAACATTGAACCCTCTATGTGTTTCTAAAAGTGTCCCATTCTTCAAATTTTAATGGAATACTAAAAATAGTCTTTCAAACACCACCCACCACACTTGTTCCTCACTTGTTCACTCTACCAACGATCACAATTAAACGTTATTGTAAAGCAGGTATCAGACAGGTACCCAATTAAGAACAAGAAGAAAGTAAAACATTAAAGTACCTAGGTAAATAATTTATTCACAAGGAACAAGCTAAGTAAGTACTTAGGTACACAAACTTAGGTCTAAGTTTGTGTAAGCTAGTTAAATTAAATGAGATGGTAAATTATTAAACAGATTCATTACGATCTCGGGCTCAGTGGAGCATCTTCCGAGACGGTAAAAGTTTCAACGTTTTTGGACACTACATTAAATTCTTGCAAATATTCTGATAGTGCAGAAGCCAGTGATAAATAAATTACTATGAAACTATATTGTTTTGTTACCCCTAAGCAGCGGAGAAGTCTTCGCTTTTGTTCTCAAATTCTAACTCGACATTGAGATTGACATTGAGTAGTTCACCGATACGTCACCGTCCTTCGCACTCGATTCATCGATACTGCATTGTTTCGGACAGTAATTTTGAATTTAATCAAATTAATAATTAGATTTTTTAAATAAATAAACCTAAACTTTTAGCTAGAGAGAGGGACCAGGGTGGGCCAGATGCCCCGTCTTGCCTCACCGTGGGTCCGCCCATGCTTATAAGTCTAATAAGCGGTTCATGGAGACTTCTAACTGAATGGAGAATTAACAAGCTATCCGTAAGAGAAACGGGTGTGAATATTTATTATCATAATCAGCCGTCCACTGCTGGATGAGGCCTACCCATAAAACGCAATTGGGGAATTGCCATAATTACCACGCTTGGTCGGCGGATGTCATGGCTATTGTCTAATCGATGTCGATTGCCATTTTTCTGTTCATTGCGCTGCGTGTTTTAGCTTTTTCACAAGAGCGAAATTATTTGAAATACGCCGCGCAATGCACAGCAAACTGGTAATCAAAATCGAACTTCAGTCTGTTAGACAATAAGGCCACGGACGACGCAAAAGAGAAAGGCTTTAATCTCGATGGACAAATATATTAAAAAGATCACAGGATAACTGTGGATGGAGGTGGCTCGAGACCGTTTGTCGTTGCAATCGGTCCGAATCAGAAGAATAATCTAGCATAACGCCCTTGTGGGATGAATGATATAAAAGTAAAATGACCTACTAATAAAACTTCTACAGTTAAAAACGTCAATGGGGTATGTCCAGTGGACTTCTATTAGGTAAGCTGATCATGATGATAATGATTTCTGGCCTACCCATGTATATTGGTTTAATATGATATTAGAAATTGATCACTGACTCCTAGTCCACGAATATTATGAGACGGATCAGATCTAACGTACCACGAAAGTTCACATTTCCATGAAATTAATGTAGCGTTTTATGATTCGACTGTGGATTATAAAGACTAAAACGATAGTTATAGACGCCATTATTCACAAAAAAAATTGACTTGCGATGATGTTTCGTAATGATAGGCATCATCATTAATTTGTTGTGTGTGGAAAGTAAGAGTACATTGCTAAAATTACGTCGTAAAGTTCAAACGTGTAATAAGTGACGGATAAATCAAAAGTGAAGGTAATCTAATGCCATTTTAGTCGAGGTAGGATGAAAATGGTTGCCGAAGCGTAGTGTTTTGTAAGGATAGATACTTAGAAGTACAGCTACTTTTTGCTTTGTTTTTTTTTTACTTTTGGGGTTGAAACTTTTGGTCCGTAGGGTACCGGGGCCATACGCGTTTACGACGCGTGACCCCGAGAGCTGGCTCTTATCTGGTTCAACGCATTAGTATTGCCATTCAACATGACAATGTTATCAGTATCTTCGCGTTTTACGCTTCCGGCTAGTAGTAATTTGAATCAGTTGAGCTATCTTTAGATAATTTGCAACGATCTTTAGGAAGCTCAAAAGTATAGTTCGTATTGTTACGAGCTAGGGTTCAGGATAAAATAAACTCTTAAAACACCGGTGAACAAATTAACACTTTTTAATAAAATAATCCAAAAAGCACAAATTCACACTTCCGTTAACCGCACTATTCAAAATTATCACTCTCACCACTTTACTTGCACTATACTACGCTGTTCTAAATTATCCCTCTCAGGTCTCTTGATTACTTCACACACTTAGCTAGTAGTCAACTGCCCTCCACGAATGAATTTACGACTTTATATACGAGCGTCTTAGAGTCTCGAATATTCTAACAATTACGAGCAATCTGTAGAAACGTCTACCATAGTCTAGAACTATCGGGAACTATATCTATCCTGCTCTAACAACAGGATAGCAGGCTCTTGCTACACTTCTCTGACACATCCTTACTCTATGGGTAGAGCCACAGGTTCAGCTACTCGTCAATAGATGGCGTTAAATGTGTTGCCGAATGACTTTATCTGTGGTGCCATATTCATTCTGTGTTGGCGCGTAACATTGCCCCCTCCTTAGACGTGCTCGTCCCGAGCATCGTTAGACCCATAATATCGCGCCAATCTATCTACATGTACAATCTTAGGTGTACCTCGCAGCCCCTTCTGAATTCGGTACGTGACATCGTTAATCCTGGTCACAACACGGTATGGTCCGTCCCATTTTGCTTGCAATTTGGGAGATTTTCCTTTACTGCGTACCGGATTATGCAACCACACTAGCGAGCCTTCGTCAAATCCCAGGTTGTTCAACTTACGGTCGTAACGGGTCTTCATCTTTTCCGACACTTGTTGGCTGGATTGTCTAACGTGTTCATATACGTCATTCATTTTATTACGCAGGTCTCTTGCATAATCCGTTATGGTGCTCGGAGAATCTGGTGGAGTCCCAGTTATCAGGTCTGCTGGCAACCGTAGTTCTCGACCAAAGTTTGCATAGGCAGGAGTGACAGTTGTACTCTCGTGAACTGCACTTCGGTATGACAGCAGAAATGGTTGAATGTGCTTGTCCCAATCATTTTGTTTGCTTCCCAACACTTTGGCCAAGTATCTCTCCAACGTTTGGTTGAATCTTTCCACCATTCCATCAGATTGGGGGTGATAAGCGGTAGTTCTTGTTTTATGAGCACCCATTACTCGACATGTTTCCTGGAATACCTGAGACTCAAAATTCCTGCCTTGATCGCTGTGAATTTCCAGGGGCACTCCAAATCGACAAAAGACTTCATGGACTAATTTATCTGCTACTGTCGAAGCTTCTTGATTAGGAATCGCGAAAACTTCCGGCCACTTAGTAAAGTAATCCATGACAACCATGAAGTACTTGTTCCCATTTTCACTCACTGGGAATGGTCCTGCAACGTCCAGTGCTATCCGTTCCCATGGCGCCCCGACGTTGTATAGCTTTAATGCTCCTCTGCTGCGTGTGTGAGGACCTTTCACTGCTGCACAACTAGTGCATTTCCGGCACCAATCTTCCACATCATCTCTGCAATGGATCCAATAAAATCGTTCCCGTATCTTTAACAGTGTCCTTTTTACTCCCATATGTCCTCCAGAACATCCTTCATGATAAAGTTGCAGAACGTCAGGTACCTTGATTTTAGGAACAACCATTTGCAGATGACAGTGATCTCCTCGAGCATTTTCCCATTTGCGGCACAAAACTTCATCGTGGATAATCAGACTGTCCCATTGTGCCCAATAGCTCTTTGTTGTTGTACTCATCCCAGCAACATCACTCCACTTGGGCTTTGAGGTACCAGCTATAATCCACTCAACTATTGGTTTGATATCCGTGTCATCTCGCTGAGCTTGTTTCAGGGTTTCCTTCCATTCATCACTTAGATCCGTTTTCAACATCCTGACGGGTACTGCTTCTCTGGTCTCTTGTTTGACACAATTTTTACAGTTATCCGGGCAAGGTCTTCTTGATAGCGCATCTGCGTTACCATGTGATCTTCCACTACGATGCTCAGTTTCGAAGTCAAATTCCTGTAGCTGTTCAATCCATCTTGCCACTTGCCCCTCCGGATTCTTGAATTGTAGCAGCCACTTCAATGCAGCATGGTCGGTTCGCAGATGAAATTTGCGTCCAAGCAGATATTTACTGAAATGCTGCAGGGTCTTCACTACTGCTAACAGCTCCCTTCTTGTGACACAGTAGTTTCTTTCCGGTTTGGATAAGGCTTTACTGAAGTAAGCTATCACCACCTCTTGATCACCTTTGCGTTGGGATAATACACCGCCGATGCCAGTATTACTCGCGTCTGTGTCTATGATGAACTCGTTCTCGATGTCAGGAAAGCCAAGAATAGGCGTGTCACACAGACGCTTCTTCAATTCCCGGAAAGCAGTGTCACACTCTTTATCCCAGCAAAATTGTCGCTTCTCCTCGGTGAGCTTGTGCAAAGGTTTGGCAACATCAGCAAAGTTTTTCACGAACCGTCGGTAATACGAGCATAATCCTAAAAATGCTCTCACCTCTGTCTTGTCTTTTGGAGTCGGCCAACCTTTGACAGCGATGACTTTTTCTGGGTCAGTTTGTACACCATCCTGCGAAATAACATGTCCCAGAAAGCTCACCTGTCGTTTGAAGAATGTGCACTTTTTCGGACTTAATTTTATATTGGCTCCGCGTATTTTGGCCAGCACGCGTTCTAGATTTTGAAGATGATCTTCAAACGTTCGCCCCACAATGATAATGTCATCCAAATAGACAAGACAGGCTTCTCCAATCAATCCGGTAAGTACTAGCTCCATCAATCTTTCAAACGTTGCAGGCGCATTGCATAATCCAAAAGGCATTACCCTGAATTGCCAGAGACCCTTGCCAGTAGAAAACGCTGTTTTTTCCTTGTCCTTTGGATCTATTTCCACTTGCCAGTAGCCACTTTTCAAGTCTAGGGTTGTAAACCACTTCATTCCCGTCAGTGTATCTAATGTGTCGTCAATCCTCGGTAGTGGGTAACTGTCCTTCTTGGTCACTGCATTTAGTCGACGATAATCCACACAAAAACGCAAGCTGCCATCCTTCTTTTTAACAAGCACTACAGGAGAACACCATGGACTTGATGAAGATTCAATCACGCTATTTTTTATCATTCCTTCAATCATGGTCTCCACTTCCTTCTCTCTTGCAACAGGTAATCTCCTTGGTCGTTGACGGATAGGTGGCTCATTACCAGTATTTATTGTGTGTTGAACTAGCCCAGTCTTTCCAATGTCAGCATCATTTGAAGAGAAAATATCAGCGTACCGAAGCAACATCTTCTTAGCTTTTGCCATTTCTTCCACAGAAAGATCCTTGTGACAATCTTCAAGAAATGATGACACGTTGTATTTACTAGTTAGTTTATTGCCACTGGACAATTCCTGGCATTTTCGCATCCAGGCTACTTCTTCGCAGGTGCCTATTAACATTCCCTTTTTGATGTGATGTTCCTTATTACTTGGGTTCAATATTCGTACTGCTGAATTATCTGTGGTCCTCACTAGAGTACGTGCCATAATCCATGGTAGGTCATTGTCCGTTCTTTCTATTAGGACACATCGATTTTGTCCAGAAACTTGCAGCAACCTTACTGGTACAATGGTTTCTGATCTGGGAGGAAGAACCATTTTCTGAAGGCAGTAAACCTTTCCAGACACTCCACCTTCCATAAAGATTTCCTCTGTCCTGCACTTTAAAATTCCTTGGTTCACGTCTATCTCACATTGATGTTTTCGCATAAAATCCAATCCCAGGATGCAGTCATCAACTATGTCGGCAACAATGACTTTATGCTGGAAAGTTCTCTCACCCAGCTTCATCTCCACCTGCTTCTCGCCTCGGACGGCTATGTGCTGACCGGTTGCTGTCAGGAGCTGAATATGGTCATGGTTACAGACGAAGTCCCCAGAAAAGCGATTTGCAAGTTGAGAACTGACCACTGTACGAGAAGCACCAGTATCCAAAGTTATCTTACAGGGTGTTCCATTGATTTGGCCTTCGATAATCAGGCTATTCCCGTCATGGGCCTGTGAGATTGAAATTCTTGGGGCTTTTTTAAAACCGGCCAGCACTCGCCCCGCAGTCCTGGCGTTTACTCGTTTCCCTGCTGGTTGTGGGTGGAGGCAACCACCCGGTCTTCCTGAGATCGATCTTTCCTTTCAATCGACCGTTTGGGGCAACTGGACCTTAGATGACCCTTTTCACCACACTCATAGCATCTAGGGCTAAATTTTGGACGACTTTCACGGTTAGGGGTTGCTACCATTTCCCTGATGCGGTGCGCTCGATGGTCCTGACGCACGGCCTCCACCTCCAATGCATGGGCCAAAGCATTCTTCAAAGATTCGTGGTGCCCGAGTCTCACAGCAGCCCTTACTTCAAGGTCACGTATTCCATCGACAAAGGCCTGGACTAAATTACCGTCGATGAGTGCCGGTGACGATTGATATGCCTTTCGAACCAGCTTTTCTATTTCAAGAGCCCACTGCTGTAGGCTCTCGGAATGACGCTGCGCTCTGTCCTTTAATTGAGCACGGAACACGTGCTCCAGATGTGCATCACCATAGCGGGATTCCAATGCTTCGAGCAGCTGTTCGTAGGTAACTTCCTTTCCGAGGGCCTCTAAAATGGTAAGCGCCTGGTCACGAAGGCCTAGAGTAAGGGCAGTCATGGCCTGCGCTGTGGTCCATCCGTTGGCCTTGACCACGGCCTCAAACTGGATCTTGTAGGCTGACCACGAAGAGCTTCCATCAAACGGCGGCACCTTGAAGCCTCGGACTGTAGGTGTAGCAACCACTGAAGCCACGTTCCCATCTCCAGACTTCAGCACACCCAGAGCCTTTTTAACATCGGCGATCTGGGTTTCAGCGTTGGAGATGCGACTCTCTTGGTTTTGTACCTGGTCTTTTACATCCCGGAGTTCTTTCCCCATAGTCACGTGCAGGTCCTTTATGAAACGAGTCTGTTCCTCCTTATCACGGCGCAGATGCTCCTCAAGGCGTTGAGCCTGCTCCTCCTGCCGACGAGTCTGCTCCTCCTGCCGACGAGTCTGCTCCTCTTTATCACGGCGCAGCTGCTCCTCAATGCGTTTAGCCTGCTCCTCCTGCCGACGGGCCTGCTCCTGAAGCATTGCCATTAAAGCAGCAAAATCAATTGAAGCGGGAGCTTGGACCGCTGATGGTGGTGAAACCCCGGATGATCCAGCAGCTGGCTCCACCATTGGGTCAGGAATCTGGCGACGCACTTGTGATGGTGAACCTTCAAGTCGCCTGACATCCATTTCCAACTGCCGTTGACTGCGCGTCCTGATACCTTCCGTATCGTCCTTTGGAAGTACCGGCATTATTTTATCCCGACTTCTGACACCAATTTGTTACGAGCTAGGGTTCAGGATAAAATAAACTCTTAAAACACCGGTGAACAAATTAACACTTTTTAATAAAATAATCCAAAAAGCACAAATTCACACTTCCGTTAACCGCACTATTCAAAATTATCACTCTCACCACTTTACTTGCACTATACTACGCTGTTCTAAATTATCCCTCTCAGGTCTCTTGATTACTTCACACACTTAGCTAGTAGTCAACTGCCCTCCACGAATGAATTTACGACTTTATATACGAGCGTCTTAGAGTCTCGAATATTCTAACAATTACGAGCAATCTGTAGAAACGTCTACCATAGTCTAGAACTATCGGGAACTATATCTATCCTGCTCTAACAACAGGATAGCAGGCTCTTGCTACACTTCTCTGACACATCCTTACTCTATGGGTAGAGCCACAGGTTCAGCTACTCGTCAATAGATGGCGTTAAATGTGTTGCCGAATGACTTTATCTGTGGTGCCATATTCATTCTGTGTTGGCGCGTAACAGTATTTTAAAATGTTGTAAAAACCTACTTGTATTATTATTACATCAAATAAAGTTTTTTTTATAAATTACTACGCAGTATCCACAGTAACCTGAGGTTAAGCAGTACCCCATGTATTTTCACAGGTCACGTTTACCTTACACCTTACGTTGCATTGCACTGCGCTTGCTAGGTACCCTGAGGTATCATCTGCCTATAATTGAAAATTAAATGAACTCACCTGTGACGTTCAATTCCAATTATACGAGGGTCCAGCCGAAGACGATTACAATATTTACTAGCAGCAGTACACGTATCATGCTGCCTCGTCACACATTCAGAGTGTATCTATACTTAAAACCAAAGATAGTGTTCTACGTCTCACTCGCACAGTCCCATCGACGGCGGCGATAGGTACCTGGACACGTCATTATTTTAGAGTAGCCTAATTTTTCATTTGTTTTAATTTTTATAGTGGGAGTTTTATCAAGGGTTGGGTGGGGCCTTGTAATCGTCTTCGGCTGGACCCTCGTATAATTGGAATTGAACGTCACAGGTGAGTTCATTTAATTTTCAATTATACTTCGGGTCCAGCCGAAGACGATTACAATATTTACTAGCAGATGTTTAGAGCAAACAATAATAAAAATTTAAACGAGAAATCGAAATTATTAGCATCAATTAAATTACGCTTAGCTAATATATTGTTAATTCAACAAGCGTACCTATTCATTTGCATCAACATAATAACAACAATCAAGAGGATAGGTGAATGAATAATAATGATTATAATTAATCATAAATTAAATGTTGAATATTCGTGGAAGCATGTCAAGTGCTGAGTGCTCTCAATGCTCCCACGTTGATGCCACTGTCATGAAGTTCTTTCTTAACCCAATGCGCGAGAGTCTGAAGACCGATATAACAACATGACTATCCGAATTTGCGCCTCATATAGTTTTTGTTTTGTTAATATATGACTGTATTTTGTGCGCTGGACAAATTTTTAAATTATTTCGAATGAAAGGCAGTCTCATGAGTTTTGGAAAGCTCCAGGCCTTGCCGAACATTGTTAGGGTCCCATGTAAAGTCGTGTATTGGACCTAATTTGGTGATCTAATTTTGTAAACTATCTTTAAAATCAATTATGCATTTAACAGTGGTTACTATTCTTCTTCTTCTTTTTTTTTTTTTTTTTTTTGTGTTTGTGACCATTCTGGTCTGTGTGTATTTAAGCTTCTGTAACCATTGGCATTCTTAAATTTTTCCGTCAAAGATAATTATGATCTTAGATGTTGCATCATGACTACAGTTAATATTTTTGTTTTGGCAAAAGAACCACGAAGCTTTTAAATAAAAATTATACTGGGTCCGGGTGTTAGTTGCAAAAGAAGACATTAATATATCCAATGAAGCTAATGGGACTCCGTGATCAATCAAGGACTGCCCGGATAGCCTCGCAGCCACCAGAGTAAGGTCTGCATGTAGCGGGTGGTTCTCCTTGAAAGATGCGTGAAGTAATTTTTTGTTAGGCTTAAAAGAACCATTGCTGCGATACTACAAGCCTTGACCATAGTGGGCACCAAGGCTGTTAGGGCCAATAAGGAATCACGACTATTCCAACTGCATTATCAGTCTTAAAACTTTAGAAATCACACAAAATGATACCAACGCGTAAAGAAAAATAAGTTTTAGCAGCTAAAAGTAAACGCGTCCTCTAATTCTGACTGTAAATCCAGTATCCACGAAGATTATCACTTAAATTTTGAATTTTGAGCACTCGCAAACAGGTCAAATTTTTAGGTACCAAACATCTTTAATGCGAAATCAGCAAGTTCCTATTCAGCGTCTAGGTCTATTTGAAAAGATCCATGATCAGCCCTGATATTTCGGATGATTCATATCCCACGATGGTGCAACTCATGGTGAACAGAGGCCCATTTGAGGCTTTGCCTAACCTTTCGGGGAAAAAGGCGTGCGTCCATTGCATTGTATGTATGTTATGTATGCATGTTAATATAGGAGGCAGATACAAATCAATTTCTTGCTTCACACCATTGCCAGATGGTACGTGATGAATTGTTTAAACAATTGCCAGTTGTGCTGAATGCCACCCATTCTGTTAATGTAGCATATATGCTGTCCAGCATTATTTATTATTTATTTATCATTTATCTAGCATATTACGGTGGTATTGTCAACTCTAAAAAGAATGTTGCAATTTGTTAAGAGGCTTGCAAATGTTTTCAGACCAAAAAATGTCGCCTTCAGCTCTAATGCATTTATATGCAATAAAAGGTCACAGTCTTTGCCAACTACCATTTGCGGTTCGTTCATCACAACAGCGCACCCCAGCCCGTGAGCGAAATTATCCGTAAATTTATCTAAGCATAAATTATTTAAGGTATAAATTGTAATTATAATTAATTATAATTGTAATTGTATCGTTACAAATCGTTACGAAATGAGCTGTCAATATGACTTATCCACCATTAAAAATCTGACCGAAGATAGGAAGGTATCAACACAAGAAACTTTTCCCTTTCGAATAGTTTGGAATAAAGCCGTCCGTAAGCCACGGCGTCAAGTGATGTGAGTAGCCCAATATATTGTGCATAGGCTCTTATGGTCGGGAGGTGATTGGTGGTAATTTACGGGTTTTAATTAATATTTTACTTATAAATTATAAATTTAACACGAGATTTTGTATCTTCAGGTAGCATAATGTCATATTGGTCGAGATTAAATTAAAGTCAAAACATTGACATAGAGTAGTCGTGCTCAACGGACCCCTTTTTTGTAAATAATACGTTAGTAAGTATTTTAATATTATTCAAGCAGCTTTTCTATGAGCTGCCTGAACAAAGAAAATCATCTAAGCATACCAGAAATAAAAGGCCCAATAAGCGTAGATTTTGTATGACTGGTTTTAGTAACTTTGTGAAGACGGTGTCGTAAAAATTAATGGAGAACATTAAATTGATACAACGCTTCACTCCATTGGAACCTTAAAAATTTGCTGTCATTTTCATTAATATAAATTAGAAAATAGGCGTATTTTAAGTCCAATGTAATCGTAAAGTGATTTACATCTAATATTTTTAAGATAGTACGGTGACTACCATACCATGGTAAATATAATACATTCCATCCTGAAATGTTCGACATCAAACAAATAATTTAGAACTTTCAAGTTTAATATAAGCCTATGTTATCCATTAGGTTTCAGGACAGTGAAAATTGATGATAATAATGGTGAGCATTGTGATATAACACCGTTTTTAAGCATATCAGAAACACAGTTATCAATAATTTGTTTATCTGACTTTGATTTGTCAGAATTGTCTGGATACGATGTTTGTATGGAGTTTTATTTTATTTTATTCACCAGCGACATAAACTTGCTGTCATCAGTAATATTAAACCACTGTTCATGAAAAAATCTGAAACGACCAGCAAAAGGTACATCATGATCTACTTGCGTGGTGACATCGGGCACTAGCGTCGCTGAGGTCGATGGCGGTTGTAGTTCTTGTAACACGCGGAATCGCGACTGCGGCGGCCCGATCCCGATGGTGATGAACCAGCGCTGACACTGCCAGCCAACGTGCAGTCAATGTGTAAGGCGCCAGGTGCACCTCGCCGGCTGCCGTCCTCGATTCTCCCCTCGAGTTTAAAGTACCTCGTTGTGAAGGCCCCGGCCGCGGGCGGACGCGGAGAGTTCAAAATAGCGTAACGTCTTGATTGTGATTCTCACATAGTAATCTACCCGCATCACTTAGAGGTGTGGTTATCTTGACTGAGGTCCCCAGTATATATTGTAGTTTTTGACTGGGGTGATGGCTCAAAGCTATGCCAAGAGCCATGGCTAGTGCAGTAAAACAACAAGAAAGTTGATTTTGCTAGTTTACATATTTCGCTAAACGCCGCTTTTGGCGCTTTGATATTGCTGTAAATTGCAGGTATTCAATACTGCTTCAGCATTTCAGCTTTCACTTCTTTGGTAAGGCCGTTTAATAGTATGTGCTGCCATCTAGGAGCCACATATTTATTTGTCATCGAGCGTATTTAGGGTTGACGAATCTTCCCCTATAATCTGAAAAACACTCGGATCGATGTCCTTAATCGTATTATTGGCGTGAGCTAGTTTTGAGCTATTTATTGCCAGTCTCGTTATGGTTATCACCTTCAGTGCTCATAATAACCCCATCAAAAGTGACATTTGAAGATTGATGATTCTAACGAAACAAAATTATAAAAATCGTAGTTAGCTTACCAGACCGCTCGACTCGATATACGAGGAGCAAAAATGATATCCATACAGGATGCACAAAAATCTCTACACTATAAAAGTGGAGTTTCAAGGAGCTATCCATATAGGATGCTGATGTTCTCTCTACACTATAAAAGTGGAGTTTCAAGGAGCTATCCATATAGGATGCTGATGTTCTCTCTACACTATAAAAGTGGAGTTTTAAGGAGCTATCCATATAGGATGCTGATGTACTCTGTACACTATAAAAGTGGAGTTTCAAGGAGCTATCCATATAGGACGCTGATGTTCTCTCTACACTATAAAAGTGGAGTTTCAAGGAGCTATCCATATAGGATCCTGATGTGTTCTCTACACTATCAAAGTGGAGATTCAAGGAGCTATCCATATAGGATGCTGATGTGTTCTTCTACACTATAAGAGTGGACAATGAACAATAGACAAATCATATCACTGTCACGTCCAATTTGTATGCATATAGATATCCTGGACGTGATATACGTAAGGAGAAGTATAAGTAAGTGTAGGTAAAACCATAATTAGTATTGGTAGGTACTAAGCTTCATAATGAGACAACCCTATTAGTCAGACGGCAATGATAGACATCGTTCAACAACGATATAAAATGAGGGTAGTTTTTGCAAGAAAATAATTATGTTGCATTTGCGAGATTTATGGTCATAAAATAACATAATAAAAAGGAACATACGTGATACTTCTAAATCAAAATCAGATTCCACATTCGCTCGAAATGATGATCTATCCGGTGACGATGAAATTCTCCTCCGCTTCTTTTCCAGCTTTCTTTTTAATTTCCTTTAATATGTGATCCGAATCCTTTGTTCGCTTACGTTTTCCCATTATTCCGCAAAAATAAATAAATGTAAATAGACTTTTGTTGAAAATTTGCGAAGAGCGTGTGACTTGGCAAACACAAAAACATGTAATGACGTGTCCAGGTACCTATCGCCGCCGTCGATGGGACTGTGCGAGTGAGACGTAGAACACTATCTTTGCTTTTAAGTATAGATACACTCTGAATGTGTGACGAGGCAGCATGATACGTGTACTGCTGCTAGTAAATATTGTAATCGTCTTCGGCTGGACCCGAAGTATAATTTCGCTAACACCCACAGCAATGAAAAGCATTACTGCTTTATTGCCCGAAATAGATCTTATGGTAGAAGTATATACTCATCATATGATTAAACCTGGATAAAATAGAAGTTCTGACATGAGTAGCCGTAGTAAATTTACCATTTGCCAACTTTAGCTACCTAAATTACCTTTTATACCTATGCTTAAATTTCTAAATTGATTAATAGTAACTTTTTTTTTTATACTACTGAATGCCGGAACAAGCAGAAGGCCCACCTGATGTTAAGCGGTAACCTCTGCCTATGAACAGTGCATTGCCTCATATGTCCCGTCCACCTAGGACGCACCCTATGTTGCATTGCCCTGCGCCCGCCACCCTGAGACATAAAGATGAAAAGTCTCATGTGCCTGTAATTTCACCGTTACCCTTCAAACCGGAACACAGCAATGCGTGCACTACTGCTTTGCGGCAGAAATAGGTATGGTGGTAGTACTTCCCCGGACGAACTCTTTCACAAAAAAGCTCTACTACTACTATAATGTTAGTAACATTGGATGTTTTTTTGTTGTATTAGTTAAAATTTTAGTAGTTCGTTGTTTTACCTATACCTTTGTAATAACTTAGTAAACTAAGTAGCAGTTTACGCTCTCAAAAAAAATTTGCGATGCCTGCAGGGGGCAAATAAGTGATAAGTGCTCACTGTTTTATAAGACCAAATCGTAACACTTATTTATGCAAATAAATATCTTGTATCTTGTAGTATGGTTTATAGGTATTTAATATGATTATTCTAGTTATTTAGTTTGGTTTCGTTAGAACAGGAGTAAATTTATTTTATTAGACTACAGAAAATGATCCTTGTGATTTCAATTAATAAAATACTTTTGACTTAGAATATTTCAAACAAGAAAAAAAAGAGATCTCTTTTTTTTCTTGTCTGAAGGAGGGTGGGTCATGTTTATCGCACGTATGTATCTATGTGACTATGTGAGCATAATTATTTATTACCTCCTATTACTTACACAATATGTTATATTTATTACGTCTCGCCTTGAGCCAGAAAGTGACATCAGGTAAGTAAAACGAAGGGTGTTTTTTGTTGAAAAATATCTTTTTCAAAACAAGCTTTTATGAAATTAGTGATTGGAACGGTGTGCTGATCAAAATTAGCTCAAACAGTCGGTTGCCAGTCAACTATTATCCATCAGAAGTGCCGCTGTCCACTTTCCGTCTCCATCATCAGATCAGCTCGTTGTCACCATATTTGATTGTCATCGGAACTTGACAGGTATTCCAAATTTCAGCTCAACCATACTCCGGGAAGTGGGTCAAATTTAACTTGTAAGATTTGATTACACCGGGTAAAGTAAATTATTTAGCTTTTAAAAAATTGCAGTCATAAAATAGCTACTGTCTCATCTGTAAGCTTTATCATCAAAAGAAACGGGTTGAAGAGACAATTTTGGTTTGTAATATTAGGTATATAATTACTATTCCGATTTACTAAACTGATCGGGATTTTGAACTTACTTCTAAAGTTATTACATACTTAAGCATTTATTTAGCACAATAACTGATTGTCTACTTTGCCTGCAGCTGTAGCTAGGTTACATCTTAATATATAATTTTAGCTTGAATCCTCCAAGGCAGATTGAAGTTCACTGGTTCCAGAACACACTTAGCATTTAGAGCATCCGAAAACAACAAAAGACGTAATTATGATCCCAACATGCTAAGCTAGGTCACCTACTTATAACAAAGGATGGTACCTTAAACAGGCTTAATGCATTGTGATAAAGCTGAAATTGGCATGAACTGGATATCCGTTTTCCAGTTTCCTTTGACCACTTCTTTTGTATACCTACATAAACTCACCTGTAGGCATAATTATAAAATTTCGTTTCAGCCGTTTGGTATTACAAAAATATTATTAATGAGCTTGCGAGCTTTTTCATTTATATTCTTTTAAAATTCCGAGTTTTTCTTAAGTTTAAAAAAGTACCCTTTAATAAAGTATGTGATAAGATTGACAAAACATTTTCCTGGTAGAGGTTAAAAAGTAAAAAAAGCTTCTTTATTATTTTAACTTTTACCTAAGCTCTTTTTGGATATCCGTAAAACAAACTCAAGCTTAGAGATTAGAGAGTAGTCTCAATAGACTACTCTACCATGTATGTATGCACCATGTGTATGCATACTGTGTATGTAGGTAGTATGCACTACTACCTACATACACAGACCACACACACAGAGCGGTCACAGGAAAACACTGTTAGGGTACAAGCCAGACTTGTTGGGCAATTTTCCTCGGTATTAGGTTTGTCCTGGCTGCTGGCTAATTTAGGATTGTGTTACTGGAAGAAACAGATATACCCGAGCTGATCGTAGGAAAGCAATGACAGCGATGAGCTCACCACTTGTCACGTCTATATTCCTGCGATTGAAACGGCCATGGTGAGTGAGGCTCATCGAGGCTCTATCTATTACCCCGTCCAGAAAAAGGCACGTGTTTTTAAAGTATCTGCGTAGTTTCCTCTTAAAAAATTAACTTGTACCATATAGTATGCAAAACTTAAGCCAGTAGTGAGTTCAAGCAATTAAAAATATCGGTTATTTTTTTTATTGTACCACGAAGGAGAAATCGTTACCGTGGTCCCATTGCCTTCAGTTTTTTTTTTAATTCTACCACCTTATTTACCTGTATAAACAAAGTATATATCTATAAGTAGAACCGTTGTATAGATAAACTTTTTTAATCGCATCTCATTAAAAAGTTAAACAAATTAAAGTACTGAACAACTCAATCACATGCTGAAAAGCACGACGAACCACCACCCATTCAAAAGATTGTGGTAAATATAAATAACGCGCTTTGAGTAGTGTTATTTATTGAATTCACCAGAATCATTCTAAATAGTCTTAAAAACTAGATTAATTTAAGTCTTTTTCTCGCGACCAAGCCTAGAAGAAAACCTACGACAGCCCGACGCTACGGTTTCCGACGGTCTGCCCGATGGTCGTAATACCAAAGTAGCATCTGACATACTTCTGAAGCAACCGAGTGACCTTTCCCCTCCCACTTTTCTAGAATCCCTTCTTGTGCCGGCGTCATCGCAGTTTCTGATGGGGCTACCAACTGAATTATATATCCCAGGCCAAATATCTCGATAAAATTAATAGAGATGTTATGAAATTTGAAAAGGATTGTCATAGAAGTATTTGCATATAGTTTGAAATATATTTAATCTCTAGTTATTTGTTTTTACCAAACTGAGGTCTATGTTATAGGCACTTGATAGCACAAAGTCCTCTTAAAACCACTTTGAGCATAAGTATTAACTAATATATTATTATACAGTTTGAACTTATAAGTTCTGCTACTTATAAACTTCTATTGTGCCGTGCTGTGAAATTCTAGCTACTCATTACTGATTTGAGTTTGTAACTGGTTACTTTAATCGCGTCGTAAACGATGGGCCTAAGAGGAGACATAAATGTAGGTTTGTACAATTACATATAATAGGGCATGTGATTTGGGATATTGGGCATGATTGTGGATCCATTTTTCCTGCGAGAGGATATAAATTGTGACAATAAATAAATTGATACATCGCCCGCTCTACTGATTCCATATCAAGAGTGTGTGTCGCCGGAAATGTAATAAAAAAGTTTCCTGGACAATCTCGTGCATGCTCTAGTTATAAATATAATATAGTTTATTGCTATTTGCTACACACACACTGATAAGAAGATTTATTTTATAGTTTTCTGGGATTTAGGATTTTTTGAGCACATCCGGGTCAACATGTTTCTAATGATACCTATCTCATACATCAAAATCCATCCAGCCGTTTGGGTGCAGTAGTAAATATTTTTTTGCCATATACATACAATCACTCATATATACAAAGATACGCGCGAAACACATATCTGGGCTGACCTGTCAGTCAGCCTGGAAAAATTGCAATATTACTTAGGTTGAGAAGAATAAATTAACTGGATAATTATTTAATCTTCAATGAAGATTACTAAAGATAAATATTGTAATTGAAACTCCTGCAAAGGAATGTCGGGCAAAAAAAACAACCTGTGCTCTTGTTACAGCTTTATAGCACACACCGTAGAGCATTCAAGTGGACCACTACACAGAACTTTCAGCCTTAACCACATCGACAAACTACCAACAAAGACAGTCATAATTCAAGGGAACATACAGCCAAACATGACAGCTTGTAATCCTATAAACCACGCGCCGATCGGTACGACCACGGCGGGATCGTATTTCACTATAAACGTGGACAAGTGAGTTCCGTAAACGGAGACTTAACTACAGAATTCAAGGCGGGATGTTATGTGGTATAAATCGATGACACGTAGTAACCGGTGTTAGTACGGTTTCTACGTGAATTAGGATAGTTGCCCAATGACCGCAACAAATAGTGTAACTAACTAACTAGTGTGTGCTGTAACTCTAAATCAAGCCTCCTTTAAAAGTCCTTAAAATGGTTTAATACTAAAAACGCTATCCTTATAAATTAGGAAGTTTAGTAAAACTGATTCAATCTGTATTTTCTTGTGGTAATTGAAGTGATTATACCGTTTTCAGCTGTTACAACAGACTGAGTTCCCCAAATAGGTTTTGGAATACCTACTCTGTTTCATATATGGCAAGATCAATCTACTTTCACTTTCACTGTATAGGTATACCAATTATGTATAGCCCATAGTTTATATATGTTCCACGTGAAAATCAGCATTACATGTCAAACACACCCTTGGAAAGTGTTCGATTGCTATCTCAATAATAAACGGCAGATTGAGATATTTATTTTTCCAATTTACTTTTGGCCAAAGTAATGTACAAATACAGTATATTGAGGTGTTAATGTTTATCCTACACTGTCAAACGAGTAATATTTGTATATTCTGTATATAAAATATTTGGTAATCTCGGAAACGGCTGTAACGATTGCGATGAAATTTGCTATTGGGGGTTTTTGGGGACGAAAAATCAATCTAGCTAGGTCTCATCTATTAAGAAATTGGAAAGCTTGACTTGCACCTTTAATATTGAAATTAAAAAATCAGACAAATTTTATTTATAACTGACAATTTAAGCCTCCTCCGCTCATTATAGTTGCAATACCTACCAATTACAATTACGAAAATAAATTCGAATTTTTAGTTGTTTAGATGTTTGGATGCTTGTTTACAGATAAATTACCCGATAATTGTGGATCCCGACATAACCCGTACGAAGCCGGGGCGAGTTTCTAGTATTCTAACGTAATATAAAGGCAAAACCGCCACCTGGTGTTAGTTCAAAATAAAACACATTGCTCAACCCGATCCCTAGCAATTTATGCTATTTGATGATGTGCGTTCTCACAAACATAGACACACGCCTCTTTCCCCGAAGAGGTAGGCAGAGCCTCAATGGGTCTCTTTCCACAGTGGGTAGCACCATCGTGGAATATAGACGTGACAAGTGGTGAGCTAATCGCGGCCATTGCTTCCCACAACTGACTCGGCTAACGCTTTCTTCCAGTAATAACACATTCTTTAATAAACTAGCAACCAGAAAAATCTAATACCATCGAATCTTATCAACAAGTCCGGGTAATCCCTTAGTCAGCTTTTACGACATCCACGGGAGGAGACGGCCACCGCTATGCATAGAATTTGTAGAACAAACAATCAATACAATAGAACAAACAACGTGTCACGCCGCTCTGCAAAGGCCAAATTTACATTACTCAACTGAGGTATAAAAAAATAAAATGGCACGTCTCTGTCATGTTTCACTCATCACACTCATCAGAACACGACTTTGAGATGTTTGTTTAGAAAGTGGCATGTATGTGCAAAATGCTTTAAATGTACATCGCTGGCCAAGTTGTGAAGTCACAAGCTCTTCTGTGAATGATTATTCATCATTATCATCATCAGCCTGTAGAAGTCCATTGATGGAAATTGGCCTCCCTTATAAATTGCCACGATAAACGGTCTTAAGCCACCTCCATTCACTGACTTCCTGCTATCTTTAAAATGTCGTCAGTCCCTCGAGAAGGGTGCATTCGTAGACAGCGTAGTCTGGTTTATGGTTGCCACTTTCGAGCGCCTATGATTATGGTATTTTAATAACCAAGTGTTGCTTCTAAAACTTCGTTCTCTCAGGTGACTTTTCGGCTTTGGAAGCAATCCCTTTTTTAATAAAGACACTCCCCACGACCTACATATTATACCTTTCAGAAGACTTGGTACGCAAAAGGTTTAACTAGAGAGATCAACAAAGGTTCAATATCTTTTTAAATTACGAATTTAATTGCAATTTACAGGTTTTCATAACTGTGGAGCTTTTAGAAGTTGAAATCCAGCCGCATAAGCATTTGATTAAAAAGTACTTCCCAATCAAGTTATTTCGACAGGTTCATTTTAATTCTATAACAATGTTAAAAAAAACCTGATATAAGATAAATACTTTAAATGTGTTTTGATTTATTTCTGGGTATAGTAATACTTTTTGATGAATGAAAATATAGAGTGGATACACCTATACCTCTAGATCTATTAGTACATACTTCTTTTTCATCATCATTAAACAAACCAAGATACAATGGTGAGTGAAATAAAACAACTCGCTCCTGTGTATAAATAACACCTAAAAAGTTTACATCGATTGTACCACAACTCCCAAGCGAACAGACAATGCCTGATTATAAACAGCTAGCACAATAAGATCAATTCTTAATTTACTGTGCAATCGATCTCGTTCACATGACGTGTCATTTACATCGCGATGACTCTCAGATTAGGGTGTTTAGTAGGTCAGCTAAAGTGGCAGGAATTTTACCATTTTATACGCCCTTATTACCAGACATGTGACGATAAGTGGCGACCGCAGGAAAATGGAAGAAGTATCTAAGGTGCTTTTCAGATGCAATGAGCAAAGATATGAAAAATCCCAAAGAGGAGAGATCTCAGGAGAGTAGTAGTAGAGCTTTTTTGTGAAAGAGTTTGTCCGGGGAAGTTCTACCACCGAACCTAGTTCTGCCGCAAAGCAGTAGTGCTCACATTGCTGTGTTCCGGTTTGAAGGGTATGGGTGCCCGTGAAATTACAAGCACAAGAGACTTTTTATCTTTATGTCTCAGGGTGGCGAGTGCAGTGCAATGCCACGGAGGGTTCGTCCTAGGTGGACGTGACCTATGTGATAATGCACTGTTCATAGGCAGAGGGCACCGCTTAACATCAGGTGGGCCATCTGCTTGGTCCGCCATAGGTCCCAAGTTGTATCTTATTATTCAAGCACTAAGCAATAAACATGACTGTCACACCAAAACTCTTTAACTGTAAAGGGTATCTATCACTTCAATTATTGCCGTCTATATTCGTCAGCAAGCCGAAACATTGATACCGTGTCGATGCTACGGCTCGGTATATTGAAGCCCAGAGCTGCCAGAACGCCTGACAATATGAGTTGTAAACTATCAAATACAACACAGAGAGAGTTAAACCAAACAGTCCATGCTTCGAATGAAAATTTGACGCACACTCGTTCGCTAATTAAATTTCGCTACGGCTATATGTACGTGTGGCACAAATCTAATTATGAAGGTTTTATTGCTGGAATATTACAATATCCGAAGTTCTCGACGATAAACGTAAGGTGAATTAATTTCAGGGTAACATAAATTACGTTTGGTTAAAACATTATGAAGGATCCAGTTAAATTATGAGGCAAACTAGATGAAACGTTTTTGGAGCATTAGAAGCCTCTTAAGTACCTACTTGTTATTCTCAAGGTGGTAGGTACTAAAAATGCAATTTAAAATATACCTATACTCGTATATATTGCATATTGTACTCGTAACAACTTAAAAATATTTCCAATCAAACATTATCTCCGTCATAATATTTCCTTTTGTGGGAAATAAATATTCATAATTAAAAAAATTACGCTATTGTTTCATGAACGAAAGGCACGATTTAATCTAATTTGACCGACGAGACATTTTGCAGAAAGTCAAATGAAAAGTTCGTTCGAGTAAGTTTCTGTCGCCAAATGATTTCATCTACGAGGTATTCTCTGAAGAGGTTGTAGTCACTTTACTTCAACTTTGGAAACTTTTTAAACGTGATTCTTATTCAGCAGTGTACTTTGTTATTTTTACATGGCCTGAGTTTGTAGCTAGGGCTAATTTTTAGGGTCCCTATACCCAAAGGGTACCAAACGAAGTCCATCCGTCCGTGCGTCCGTCCGTCTGAATTGCCATAGGTATAGATTTAAATATCAAGATGCGGTCGATCTGCAAAATTTGCATTTTGTCATAACACCGATCGTGTGTGAATTATGTCATATAATGATTGTTGGTGTCCCGCTTAGAGCATTTAGCATCTCGCATTCGATTTTGGCACCGAAAAAATTACTGTCGTTTTATCACGTCTCCTCCCTGCCCTTACGCTAGTAATATAAATATTACATGGTCACAGGCCTACATTATGTCAACAGCTGTATGACACTATAGTTTTTTTTGTCATAAGCCTTGTCATATAGTAACAAAAAAACTGGGAGGATCCCCGTACAAAGAGAAGGTCCAACAAGGAATGACAGCGATCATCGAGCAACGCAGGCCTCCGACAGCGATAGAGCGTTCGAATTAATATTTCCAGTCGCGACATCTAGTGGCTAGAGTTAACCTCGGGTCCCTCCATTATGCGTGGTGCGCTAACCTAACGCATGCCTTGTCTATTTTAAATTTGTTCTTGTACGAGTAAGAGTAGTTGGTTGATCGTTTGTTGCACCTCGATTATACAAGTTCAATTAATTGCACATTTTTTTTACATGGACCTTTGTTTGACCACGATCTCACCAGTTCGTATGTGACGATGTGGCCGACGATGGAGCTCAAAGGTCTACAAGGCACCTATCCACTCTAGCCTTGAATATACCCATCAGATTATAGTTTTCAGGAAAGACGACGGTTGTGTGTTTCACTCCTTAGCAATTCGCATATTTTTAACATAAATAAAATATACTAACAGTAAAATACTTACAAAACCCTTAAAAGTAACACAAAGATTCCATAAGTAATAACATGAGTACGTTCTAAGGAGACTGGCATTGTTTTCAGTGATGAGGTCCACAGAGACACATGTTTCCTCTTTTCAATCTTTTCAAGCATAGAACTCATGCCATAAATGACGGCACATAGCAAAACCAATCACGTAGGCTTAATACGACCATGGTAGCAACAGAATGGAATAAGCCCCATCGGCAATCAATCTCAAAGCCCGCATTGAGACGTCAAGACGAAACAACCCCGAGGCTTTCCGTTGTTGTTTTCTCATTATCTTTCCAATCGCATTGGAAATCAAATAGGCGTCCCGTACAAGTGTTCCCAATTATACATTCAGACTTTGAATAGGTACAATGCTACACAGCTTTTGAGCTTTTGCTTGTCTGAACATTTAGAAATTAGAACAAGTATGAATACTTACTTATTTCACAATCGATTTACCAACGAACAAGTTTTGTTTTTTCAAATATCAGTAATTAGTCGTTCCTCGTTTACTAAAACACTCGTGTTGTAATAACCTAGCCGTAGTGAACTTTAATGGAAAAAGGCTACATTAAAGTACTGTTTTTCCTAACAAAAACAGTAGTTTACTGGGTTTTTTTTCTTTTAGCGACGTAGGTAATAAAACAATATGCTCGGGATTTCACTAGGTGCTTAAATCCGAAATGAGGAAATTCGTAGAGGAACCAAGATCACCGAAATAGCTCTCTGAATTAGCAAGTTGAAGTGGCAACAGGCAGGCCATTATATAGGTCGTAGAACTGATAACCATTGGGGAATAAAGGTTCTCGAGTGGCCACTATGAAGTATGTTTGTGAACCTGTGTTTGTTTTGTCATAAATTTATCTTATCTTATCTTAACTATAAACCGGACGACGCAGAAGAGGACGCAGAGATATTAAAGAGGTTGCAAAAATTGGCTCAAGACCTTTTGTCGTGCCATTCTATGGGGGAGGCCTATGTCCAGCAGTAGACTTCTGTAGGCTGATGATGATGATGGCTCAGAGACGTATATTCGATTGTTACATTGGGTAGTTTCACTGATTAGTACCGAAATACGCAGAACCGATCACTGAATAAAATCATTATTCTAAATAATAGAGTGGGTTCTATATTCGGCTTAGCTAGCGGAATCTCCGAGCTATGTAATACTCCCGAACAAATTGTACAAATTCGAGTTTAATACTTCAGATTGAAAGTTAATTACATTTTCAAATTCGCTCACCCCAAGCAATTGGAGTCGGAATTAACATGAACAGAGGGGTTTGAGAAATGCCAAGCACGAATTTTAAATTTTCGTTTCATTTTAGATTTGTACAACTTTCTAACCATGTGATTGTTCAATTTGCTGGAAATATTTTATTTTACGAATCAAGTTCTATAAGTATGTTCTCTATGTTTACTTGCTTTTATTGAAATGATGGCTAGCAACTTTATTTGAATGAATAGCTCTCTGAAAGAATCTGAAGCACAATTATTCTCTTACAATTTTGTTTTTTAATTTATTTCATACACATTATATTTTACACAGTTAATATTATAATATTGTAATATATAATATTAATATTGTGAATATTGTACCTTAAAAACCTCCAAAGGTTTGACTAGGTACTCTCAATCGCCCAGAAGTAGGCTTACTTATATAGTTCGAATCATGCTCCGATTCCGATCTAGTGTCGATGTCATTTGTCATGGTGTTCTAATCAACGGAACAGGATTAGAACGGAAGGTTTTTTTTTATGAAACTAGTAATTATAGGTAAACTAGCTTACGGCCCACCTAATGTAAAGTGGTCACCGTCGCTTATAGACACCGGCAAAACCGGGGGTATTGTCGATGCGCTGCCTACCCTGAAGAAATTTATGAACTTGGAGCGACACATGTCGTAACCAAGCGGAAAAACTTCAGATGGAAGCTCATTCCACAGTCTAGAACGAAATACGACAGGAAATTGAACGTTTCAAAGTTTTTTGGTAATTTAAGCTTATTAGACGCGTCTCTCTTTCACTCTTTGCAGTCATACATAGCTATCCTAGTCTAATCTATGGTTGTCAGTGTCACTAACCGAAAGTAGACTAAATAAAAATTGTTACGAAAGTTGACTGAATAAAATTTTTACTATGAAGGAGCAGAATACCAATTTTCAGTCAATTCACAATACAGTATTTTAGTGTGGTTCTAAAATAATTAAGATAGGTAATAGATCTTCTGCTTTTTTGCCGTAAAGATAGAACTAGGTACTAACTCTCTGAAGTACAAGGGTCGTGTCATTCTTCTCTCTCACACTCAGGGTCTATCATTGCTACAAATTGGAAGCTAAAAAAGGCTAGCACCATGGTGGCTAACCTATGAAGGCTAACTGATTTTGAATAGGTAACCTACTGGTTGCCTGAGATACAGTAATATACAGTATGGCTGAGATGTCTAACCCGAGTGGGTCGCTTATGGCCATACACTTGTACTATTATTTATTCTATGGCCATACTTTATATTATTATTTTATATCAGGCATTAGGAAAGAACATGGGCAACTCCCCATACATTGTTTGATCCAACTTTTTTGACTAACGTAACGTACAGTTGAGATACTTTTGGTTATTGATAATATTTTATGTTAAGATAATGAAAAAGCTAGTTTAATTTCTTGCGTACATGTTGTGGGAAAGTAATGAAGCTTGTTGCGTTTTGTTTCACGAAAATACAATTAGTTGATTTATCTAATTATTTAGAAACACAACTTTTGCTTCCCAACTTCTAAAAATATACAAGTTCTTTAGAAAAATTGGACAAAACACAACATTTAGAACCGTACTAATTACTTCCATGAAGGGCCCTGGTTCATTTATTTTTGACCTGGGTCAGCAGTTGCCCACCTCCTTTCCGAAGCAAAATAACTTCTGGCCTCTGGGTAAGTATAAGACAGTTATTTTGCTTCGCAAATGTCGTAATAGATACCGTGAAGTTAGCTCCTACAAAAATCTATTGCGAAGGTCATATGACATACTTCAGGTCGGTGACTAAAATCGTCAGCCGTACTGTACCTACGACAACTTAATATAAATTGACTCGTTGCACAACCTTGGGAGGTGGTATAAACACTCGTGACCGCAATCGCCAGGATGCAGTCAAAAAACGTGTGTCACAAGGTACGAAAGACATTGGTGATCAATCAAAGAGCGTGATTATTTAATGGAAATTCCTAACAACTTAGCAGCCACTCAATTTTCAATCTAATCCCACAGGGTCAAAGGTGATAGAGCCTGTGCGGCAGTTTTATGACTCATCTTTTAGAACAATGTGTAAGGAGGCAGGTAATATAATTGCTCAAGAATTTGGCATTCAACAGAAACCGCAATATGCAATTACATTTAAACTAGCTGTACCCGCGTGGTTTCACTCGCGTGGGCGAGTTGTACCTTCTATGTTAACTTCTGTTTCCAAAGTATGAAGCTGAATTGAATTCGATGAAAGAAAATTTGTTTATTTTTCCCCAAGAGGGAACAAAAAGCAAAAAAACAAGTAAAAAAAAAAGGAATTTATCTAAGAAATATTTTTTACGGACAGACCTATTTTCTTTTATAAAAATATTATATATGTTATATAGGTTCTATAAACAAAAAATAAGTACTCTTATACTTACTTATTTTACTTTTTGTTAGTAAAAGAGCTTTTTTGAGAAAAAGTTCTTCCGGAGAAGTACTACAACAATACCAATTTTTGCCGCAAAGCAGTAGTGCTCGCATTGCTGTATTCCGATTTGAAGAGAATCCGTTAATCCATTAATTAAAAAAACAACAAAAATCACTGTTACTTAAACTAGTACTTGATGAAACAGAGTTTCTCTCGCTGTTTCTTTTTTAAATCGTGTTTAGCAAGTGTCTACCCTTACAACGTCTAATGCCCGTCTTCAGCCAGTATTGCCATTTGAATTGTCAAAATTCGAATTCGTTCGCTCCGGCGAGGAATAGCAAACTATTCAATATTCAATAACTGACACAGATTAGCGAAGCAAATCCTTAAAAAAAACTTGCTCGTTGAATAGTATAGGATAAGGTCATTGACTTTAATATAAGTAATTTTTCTATAAGAATCTCGATTTAAGATGTTACCAACTGATTTAAAGTCTAATTTCAAAGATAACTTCCTGGATATTTTTTTTTCACTTACGTGTCCCAAAATATCGTACTAAAGTTTATTTTAATGATACCAATTTGAATTTACGCCAGTTTGACATACATTTCGTTATGTTACGCCAGTTTAATTAAATAAAACCTGCTTCCTTTTTATAGAAGTTTAACAGAAAGGGAAATAATAAAGCGTTACCCAGTGATGGTGAGTGGCAGAGGCATATTCAATCTCATAGCGGTCGCTCAACTAACGCTAAGCTCTCTAAATTTCATTACAAAAATAAACTATACATAATTTCACAGATGTATACTAAAAATAATTCCGACTCACTGCATCCCATAAAAATATACGGCCACATTGAAGCTTAATGCATATGATATTACTCCTGACACTGCAACGCAATAGCGCAATACCTACGTATCAAACAGTAAAGACACTAGCTAGGCTATTTAGTTCGAGAAGAGATGCTAGAGTGGAGAATAAACTGAAAGCCTCTTGAGTGGCGACCACGTACCTGAAGACACAATGCAGAATAGCCCTCAGGCTGATCGATCGATGGCAAAAGATCGCAGGAAGACGGTAAGACCGTACGACATGGCATTCTAGATGCCTATGTCCAATTACTAGACATATTTCCATGATGATGAAAGACAAATTATGGTAAAACCGCGCAGTGTACACTTCCAGTGTGTGCGCATAACAATTAGTGTGTGTCTTCCAGCGTATTAGCAATGCTTTTACTGTTTATTTATATCTTGTTTTTTTTTACACACACCTTTTTCCCTGAAATTTTAGGCAAAGCCCCAATGGCTCTCTTTTCACCGTAGGTTGCACCATCTTGGGAATATAGACGTGACAACTAGTGAGTTCATCACCGCTATTGCTTACCACGACTGATTCGGCTAGCGGTTTCTTCTAGTAATAACAGCCAGGTCAAAACTTACTAACCAATCTTACTAACAAGTCCGGGTAATCCCTTATAAGGCTTTTACGACATCCTTTATTTGAATGAATGACGGAACAAGCACATGGCCCCACTTTGGCGGTACAATATGGTACAGTATGATGGCCACCAGTATGGCGGTAACCTCTGCCTATAACACCTTGCGTAGATCACGACCAAGTGCCCTATGTGGTATTATACTGCAATCATCACCTGTCTCTTCTTCGTCGTTACACTCTTGGCAGAATGGTCGTGGTCGTCACTTCAGGGTCTGTGGCTCGCTTCACAATCCTTCGCCACTCATCTTGCACCACTTTCCTGGTGCATTCATGCAGTGGACCGTCCAAAGCTGCCTTGATTTGGTCAGTCCATCTCATGGGCGATCTGCCCATGCTCGTGTGCCGTCAACTCTACCCTGTACAACAAGGCGTTCAATGGCCACCTCTCCGCGTCGCGATACGTGCCTGAAGAAAGTGAGGATGCGAGATTACACAGTAGCTGATAGTCGCTGCTTGATGCCGAGTTCTCGGAGTATGGACTGATTGGTACGAAACTCAGTCCATGAAACCCTAAGCTTTCTTTTCCAGCAACACATCTCAAGAGCATCTATCCTCTTTTTCTCGCTTCCTGTAATTGTCTGTAATTTCACCGGCATCCATTCCCGTCAAACCCAAACACAGCAATGCGAGCACTATAATATATACTGCTTTGCGGCAGAAATATGTATGGAGGTAGTACTTTGACGGACGCATTGTTTTACAAAAAAACTACTTTTAACAAAATATCTACTGCAACGCAATAGTTAATTCGGAATGGACGCACATTTGAAATGAAACGCTGCGCGCCAGATGCGATGCACTATTCACAAATGCAGGAGCTTTAAATAAGTAATGCCGCATTTTTATCTGGCCAATTGGATTTTAAAATGTTTTCAATACTGGGATTGTCCAAAAATAGTAAAGTCATAAGATTCAAAATTGGGTTTCCACATGACAATACGTGGTGATGGCAGGATGTGTCTTTAAGAGGCTGACAACTGTCAAATAGTAACGTATACTCAATAATTACTCTAACGTTTTTTTTTACAATAAAAATATATACTTTTCACTAGAAACGGGATATTTACCATGATTTTTGAGTTTTAATCGTTCCCGATATTTAAAAGTATGTAAGTACTTACCTACATAACCATGATAGTCTAAAAAGTTATAAAAAAAAAAAAAAAAAAAAAAATATCTTCATCATATTTCCAATGGAACGATTAAGTTTTACCTGTTAATAAAATTATTAGTGTAGATATAAATAAACTAATAATCTCTCTTGAGAGAAAAATAGGTACGTAGTAACAGTCTGCAAAAGCCCCCGCAAGCTAACTCAAAATTAAACATCAAGTTAAACTATAAATTATAACATCCTAATTCTCAAATAATGGTATTTCCACACTTATTACAGTACCTATAAGTAAAAGAAGTAACAAGATCTCAGCACTATCTTCGAGTTGAAAGCACTAGGTTAGGTATTATAGTAGCACTATAATAACGCTATAACAAGCGAAGGGAAGTATCAAGTGGCGATTCCGCTCCGACCTCTCCAGTTAGCGAAAGTGGTGAGATGGATGATGTAAGAAAATGCTGCAAATGGAGGAACGGCCTTTTATCTTTTACTTCATAATTTTGATACATTACCTCATTTTACGAGTTGCAATTTTTATTATTTACGTAATTCCTCGTGAAAAGAGACATATCCATTTATCTATGACGATCTCTGTGGCGTGGCGGGCGAAGGTTGGCTTCCCGGATCGGAACATATATATATTTGTGCGTTCAGGGTGTTCTGGGTATTTTCTATGTATAATAAAAAATATCCTATCCATGTAATATATTGTATTAAGTATATCAGTTATCTAGTACCCATAACACAAGCTCTGCTTAACTTGGGGCTAGATAATGTTGTGTGAACTGTGTCCAGCGTTATTATTATTATTATTTATTTTTTAAAAGCCTGAATGACGCAACAAGCTGATGGCCCACTGCCATTATTTATTTATTTATTACCTCATAGGTCACATCCGCCTAGGGCGCGCACTATGTGGTATTGCACTGCGCCCGCCAACTTGAGACATAAAGATGAAAGGACTCAAGTGCCTGTAATTTTACCGGCACCCATACCCTTCAAACCGGAACACAGCAACGCGAACACTACTGCTTTAAGGCAGAAATAAGTAAGGTAGTACTTTCGCGGACGAACTCTTTCATAAAAAACCTTTACTACTACAAAAACTATATATCTGTCAGAGTTATAAGTTAAAATGGCAACGGCCAGGCTACAATAGATCGCAAGATCGTTTTTTTAAACATTGATAGACCTTTGTTTGACCACGATCTCACCTGTTGATAAGTGACGAAGTGGCCGAAGATGGAGCACAAAGGTCTAGAAGGCACCTATTCACTCTAGCCTATTCACTCTAGCCTTGAAGAGACCCAGATTATTGTTATATTTTTTCTTTCGTTGCTTGTGAAAATCTTATTCATGTTAGCCCATATTTACAAATACAAATCTAAATGTTCTAAATGTGCATATAGCACAAATAATTAATATTGTAAAAATTAAAAAACCCTCAACTCAATGAAACGGCTGAACCGATTTTGATCAAACATAGCTAAGAACACACCCGACAAATTCAACTTTCAAACAAACAAAAAAAACTAAATCGGTTAATCATTCGGGAGCTACGAGCGGACAGACAGACACACACACACACACACGCACACACACAACACAGACACGTCAAACTTTAGTTTTGTTAACAAAAATTATAGTTATCATCAGGATATCAGTCGCAAAAAATGCTTTTGGAAGACAGCTGATAGCGCATTCTATTTTTTCCTACGGTAACATCTAGTTGTAAATAGCTTAAGGTTGTTCCTCGTGGTCAGCTAGGCACGACAACGTCAATAGATGGCGCTGTTGCCAAATTTTGAAGTATTTTATGTATTTATGAATTAAAATGTGCATATTATGTCATAACACTAACGTTCACGCAAATGGTGGTTCATTTGCTATGTACCTAGCTATATTTCAGGTTATTTTAGTCTCTAGTTTTAACATACTTGTGCCGAGCAAATTCCGAGCAATATGAAAGCCTACTCACGCACACAGTCAAGGATATTATTGTATTAGAACTATAAGCTAATTTCGGCGCGCGAATTTCAAAATAGTTGGATTAGCGGCTTGGACTGTCGACTCAGAACTTCTGAACCCACGTTACTGCGTTCGATTCTATACTGCCTTTATTTTTTGTATTTTTTTTTTTTACTTTTTTTTTGTAACCAGTGACTAGATCTCTCGACACTAAAACCACAGTACTGGGTTCGATACCAGACTATTTTTTTTTATAAATGTTTTTGTAATGATCTACAAAATACACTGATTCTGCTTCAGCCAATATTATGTTTGTGAAGTGAGTGTTGTGGTGTGTCCTTATTTCAAATCAAAAAGTAGGTACTCGATTCTTAACCGACCTCAAAAAATGGAGGAGGTTATCAATTCCAGAGTTTTTTATTATGTTTGTTACCTCATACCATTTACGTAACGATTAGGAAAAAAAATTACATGATATACTTCCAGATTGGTGCCATTTTCATTAAAATGTTTTTCTGATGATGGAATCCATGAAGATTGAGGGAACTCCTCAAATATTATAGGCACACATATATCAATTTCGGTATTTTCAGCAACAAGTCAAGCATTTGCATTCAGAATGTTTTTTTTTTTTATACTACTAGAATGACGGAACATGCTGATGGCCCACCTGATGTTAAGCGGTAACCTCTGCCTATGAACAGTGCATTACCTCATAGGTCACGTCCACCTAGGACGCGCCCTATGTGGCATAGCACTGCGCCCGCCACCCTGAGACATAAAGGTGAAACGTCTCATGTGCCTGTAATTTCACCGGCACCCTTACCCTTCAAACCGGAACACAGCAATGCGAGGACTACTGCTTTGCGGCAGAAATAGGTATGGTGGTAGTACTTCCCCGGACGAACTCTTACACAAAAAAGCTCTACTACTACTATATTTCATGGGTGGCAACAATGGTGTCTCCTGCGATATCCGATTGAGCTGAAATTTGGCATACTCGTACCTATCTAGTTCCGATGACAGTACAATACTATGGTGAAAGCGAGCTGATCTGATGATGGAGACGGAACGTGGACAGCGGAACTCCTCGATGGATAATAGTAGACTGGCCGTGTTTAGGCTCATTTTCATCAGCACACTAATTTTATTAAGTCTTATACCCGGACTTGTAGTTAGCTTGTAGTTCCTGACTGCTAGCTTATTTCAGGAATGTATTATACTGGAAGAAAGCATTAGCAGAGTCAGTCGTGGGAAGCAATGGCGGCGATGAGCTCACCACTTGTCACGTGTATTTCCCACGATGGTGCAACCCACAGTGAAAAGAGGCACATGAGAGGCTCTGCTTACTCTTTCGGGGAAAAAGGCGTGTGTCTATGTATGTATTTATGTTGTATTGGGTATAAACTCCTAGCTATGAAGTCGTTTTTCAGGGTTCCGAAAAAAAAAATACGGAACCCTTATGGATTCGTCATGTATGTCTGTCTGTCCGTGTATGTCACAGCCACTTTTTTCCGAAACTAATTTTCACACAAAAATAGAAAAAAACAATAAGTTTTTGGGGTTCCCCATACTTAAAACTGAAACACATTTTTTTTTCATCAAACCTGTGTGGGGTATCAATGGATAGGTCTTCAAAAATGATATTGAGGTTTCTAATATCATTTTTTTCTAAACTGAATAGTTTGCGAGAGAGAGAATGATAAAACTAAAAAAAAAAATATGGTGTACATTACCATGTAAACTTCCAACGAAAATTGTTTTGAAAGAGATCTAGTACGTAGTTTTTTTTAATATATCATAAGTTGTAAACCATCCAAGAACTTTTATGTTATGTTACTTGCTGCTACGGAACCCTTCATGGGCGAGTCCGACTCGCACTTGGCCGCTTTTTTTTCTAAAGATTTAGTTACTTTCAGCTTTTATTGATAGATCATCAACTGAAGTCCACGGCTGGGCATAGGCCTCCCCCATAATATAATGCACATAGAAACTTTATTTTACGCCGCATCAATGGCTATTGCTTTACAAAGCACAAGTAAGGCCGCACGTAGAAACTGTTCCCATCTATGGCACGGGGCAACCAAGTACCAGCTGCTTCGTTTTGACTCCTTACAGAGAAGAGCCATTAGCATCATCGGTGACCCCAAGCTCTCCGATACTCTAGAACCGCTTAGCCAACGCAGAGCTATCGGATCTCTTTGCGTGTTCTACCGCCTCTACAACGGGGAATGTTCTGACGAGCTTTCCGATCTCATCCTCGCATCGAGATTTTACCATCGCTCTTCCCGGCACCGTGACAAAGCTCATCCGCACATCATAGAACCCTGGGTTTCTCGAACGAGTCGTTTCTCGAGATCATTTCTTCCCCATAAAGTACTATTATTTATTCTGTGCCTACAAACTATGGAATGAGCTTCCATCTGAGGTTTTAACGCTTGGTTACGTACGACATGTTTTATTTCATGAAAAATGGTCATAAATTCCTTCAGGGTAGGCAGCGCATCGACAATTACCCCCGGTGTTGCCGGTGTCTATAAGCGACGGTGACCACTTCACATCAGAAAGCCAATTCTCGTAATAAAAAATAGTCAAATTAAAGTTCGGATCATGTTACGATCGAGTGTCGATGTCACAAACGTCAAAAATGGTATTCTGCTCACCTGACAATACAACACGGAATGTGATTATATCGAAATGTGACTGTAACTTGAATGTTTCAAAGTTCTGAGAATTCTCTCTTTCACTCTTTACAATTATTATATAGCACTATCCTACTCTAATATATGGTCGCAAGAACCGAAAGTAGATTATCTTGTTATTGTGAGGGAGCAGAATACCAATTTCTCAGTCAATTTACAATACAATCTCGTTTCGGTCAACTTGCAGTGTGGTTATAAAATAATTAAGAGAATTGGGCTTCAGGCCGTATGCTAGTTTGCCAATTCGTATCATAAAAAATAAAAAAAAACTGCCAAGTGCTAGTCGGACTCTAGCACGAAGGGTTCCATACAATAACCTAAAATAAAAATAAAAATTACACGCAAATGTACCAGCCATCACCCAATCACGCAACAGGGGGACAGATCCAACTTTTTTGTTCTAACTGTCACCTTAGGGGGGACAGATCAGTGTGACAAATGGGAATAATTCGTCGCGCTCCATTTCCATTATTGTGATGTCTTGAGTTTGAGAAATAAAGCCGACGAAGTAACAATTCTTCATTGAGGAAATCCGCAGTTGACCCTATTTTCAACAAGTTTTTTTTTTTTTTTTAAACATTTATAGACCTTTGTTTGTGCACGATCTCACCTGTTGGTAAGTGACGATGCGGCCGAAGATGGAGCACAAAGGTCTAGAAGGCACCTATTCACTCTAGCCTTGAAGAGGTCCAGATTATAGTTGAGTTAGTAATTAATTTTGTAAAAATAAAAAAATAAACCCAACGCTGAACGGCTGAACCGATTTTGATCAAACAAAGCTAAGAACACTCCCGAAAAATACACCTTTCAAACAAAAAAAAACGATTTCGGTTCATCCGTTTGGGAGCTACGATGGGACAGACAGACACACACACACACAGACACGTCAAACTTATAATACCCCTTCGTTTTTCGTCGGGGGTTAAAAAAGAGGATAACCCATTCAATAAAAATTAATTATATTATTTTTAATTTCGAGGCCTTTGCGACTTGCGAGACAATGAGGGAAAGGATTGTATTTCAAAAAGGCTAATTCTCCTTAAAAAAAAGATTGTTAATTTGTATTACACTATGTATAAAATATTTATCTTTTTTATGTTTTTTTATTTATCTTCACTATTATTTTGTATTTTTTAACCCCCGACGAAAAACGAAGGGGTGTTATAAGTTTGACGTGTCTGTGTGTGTGTGTGTGTGTGTCTGTATGTCCCAACGTGGCTCCCGAACGGATGAACCGAAATCGTTTTTTGTTTTTGTTTGATAGGTGTATTTGTCGGGAGTGTTCTTAGCTTAGTTGGATCAAAATCGGTTCAGCCGTTTTATTTCGTTCGGGTTTTTTTTAATTTTTACAAAATTAATTCCCTGTAAATATGTAAACTTTGTTGTTTTGTTTGTTTGTTTGTTTGCCAAGCTGCGGTGAAATGGCTAGTACAGTATAAACACAATTACCTACTAGTAATAAATTAGTGCTTAGGAACGTACCATCTGGACTAGCGCCTAGAAAGGAATGGAATCGCTTCGAAGCGAATGTCATTTGGCTAGGCCGGCTGATATGCATTGAATGCAAATAATATTATGGAAATTAAAAAAAAAAGTGGCCAAGTGCGAGTCGGACTCGCCCATGAAGGGTTCCGTAGCAGCAAGTAACATAATATCAAAGTTCTTGGATGGTTTACGCTTTATGATGTATTAAAAAAAACTACTAACTAGATATCGTTCAAACCAATTTTCGTTGGAAGTTTACATGGTAATGTACATTTTTTTTTTAGTTTTATCATTCTCTTATTTTAGAAGTTACGGGGTTGGGGGGGGGGGACTTTTTACCACTTTGGAAGTGTCTGTCGCGCAAACTATTTAGTTTAGAAAAAAGTTATATTAGAAACCTCAATATCATTTTTGAAGACCTATACATAGATACCCCACACCAACAGGAATGATGAAAAAAAAAATGAGTTTCAGTTCTAAGTACTAATACTTAGAACTGAACCCCCCATTTTTTTTTGTTTTTTTAATTTTTTTTGTGAAAATCTGAATGCGGTTCACAGAATACATCTACTTACCAAGTTTCAACAGCATAGATCCTATAGTTTCGGAAAAAAGTGGCTGTGACATACACGGACAGACATAACATGTCATAGTAAGATGAACTCTTGTCTTCTAAGCAGGAGGCAAAATGTTCAATACCCACCCTGGGCCTGCATATCTGAATCTTCCGAAGACCCTAACTCGCAATTATAATGAATAATACCCCTAGGAATCATTTCAACGAATTTGTTTGAAGATTGTAGTTTCACCTACCTACACAGAACTGACTTCGACTGAAACAAGGCAATTTTTTTTTTTTTTTTTAAATATTGAATGAGCGAAGCGAGTTCTCTGATTCAACTTGGAAGAATTGGCATTTGTATGTATGTATGTATGTATGTTTGTCCGAGCATAACTTCCGAACCGTTAATCCGATCTTCATGAAATTTGATTGGGAGGTGATAGTATTGGTACAATTTGTTGGTAAGGTTATGAGCTATATCGGTCGGGGGGTTGTTGAGATATTGGGGTCCAAGAGGAGGTAAAAAAAAGTGAGAATATCAGATCAAATGTGGTGTCATATGAAAGTTCCTCGCTTCGACATTTCAAAACTTTTTTAGTTTTTGAGATGTTAGGGTAAATCAAAAATGTAAAAAAACAAAACCTCTAGGGTACTTCCACTAATCCTACAACGCTGTTTTTTTTACGTTTGTAGATTTTATGATACAAATACTGGGAAAAGTCTAAAATTTATGAATCTTGAAACTTGTAGGTACCTATACTCTATAAAATAACAACCAGTGTATAACATTCTTTGTTGACCTCCCGTTTCTAGGAATTTGAACGACGTTGAAGGTCTAACTTTTCGAACCACATGTGGATGTACATAGATATTTTTTTCGAAATAAATAAGGTAACCTTCCTAAACCGTGTGTATTCGTGAGGTCTCAGTTCAAAAAACCTTGTGCGTAAATATATAGGTAATTATGATCAGCTAGTAGTATTTAATTTAATTTTTACGTAATTAAGATAATATTATATGTGTCTGTAATTTCTGTCTAGTTGTTTGTAATTTAATTTTCTCCCATTATTTATACAAAGTTCATATGTAGAGACCTTGCAATGCATTGCGGCCTCCGGCTGTCTGGCTGATTCGCATACACATGTCCAATCCTAAATGTTTGTTTTTCTAATATTTTCTATCCGAGCTAATTATGATATGACAGATCGAAGCGGCAACAGCGCTTAGCCGGCGTAAGTCACGAGCTGACAACGTCGCGTGTAAGAGACTTGTAACTGTTGTCTAATCTGCGGCTATGTGTGTTACACTGTCAGTGTACACCCACACACTGACATAAATGAACTAAAATTTCGATGTTATTTTCGCTATTAATCCACTGTTTTCTTCAACCAAATATGTGTTGACGCAAATAATGACCAATATAAAAGCCAACAACAGTCATTTCAGTGTAAAATTATACTCTGTTTGCCCATATTTGTGCTAATACGTTTGTATGGAAAAGCGACCACCTTAATTGGCTTGGGGGCCCTACATAAGGCTGCGTTTCCACCAAAGATGTGTAGATGAGCGGTGCGAGGATGCGTAGCTATTAGGCTGTGGAACGGTGCGCAGATAAGCGGTGCGAGGATGTGTAGCGGGCTCTTTTCAGATGCGAGCGAAAACTCCAAACGTGAAAGCTTGCGTCCATCCTATGCACACATCCCTCGCGCACATCTCTCGCAGACATTCCTCGCACACATTATCCATCTCGCACATTTCTCGCACACATCCCTCACTCGTTTTGTACGTATAAAAACATCGCTCTGCTAAGCCGTTTCCAGCAGAGCTGCGCTGAGCGATGCTAAGTAGGTAAATGAAGTGATTATATTGATTCTTAACAAACACATCCCTCGCTACGCATCCTCGCTCAAACACCCATGTGTTCCTTTTTCCAATGTTAATGAAACACTGTTTTTTTTAAATAAAATTTACTTGTATTTTGTAACCTTGCGTAAGGTCACTGACCGGATTAGGTATGGTGGCACGAAAAAGGCCTTGTGACCGATGTTGAAAGAACCATATTTATGCACAAGCAACAGATTCTTTTCGTAAAAATAAATACTCCTTACAACGTCTGTTAAATGATCTTTTACTATGACATTATTACGTTGAATGTGCAATAAAGCGTTGATAATTCTATGAATTGTCACAGTAATATTGAACAAGCTATGGCTACCTTAATTTCATTTCATTAATTTTATATACATACTTACAAACAGACACACGCCACAATAGCCCTCTTTTCATCGTGGGAATATAGACGGGACAAGTGGTGAACTCATCGCTGCTATTGCCTTCCACGACTGTCTATCTATCTGACTAGATATCAGCCAGGATAAATCTTATAAACAAGTCTGAGGATTCTTCTGCATGTAAACCATTTGTATTGTATTGTGTGTATGAGTGCGTGTATGTTTTTTTTTTTTCTTCTTCTTTTATATCTTCAACATACGAAGGACTACAGTACACCGCAGACGTCACGCAGACGAAATACTGACGACGACTGACGCACTATTGCGATACCAATTCATCAGCGCTGCACTTCATTCGTTTGTATGTTTTCATTGATGTGTCTACGCTCGACCGACGTCAGTTATCAGCGTCGATAGAGCACAAAAAATAGTGTATCTATAAATAATACGAGGCTCTTCTGCTTACTGGATACTTTGCTATATTACTCTGACATGAAAGCCTCTTGAAAGCGTGAGTCATCTTTACGTTCCAGCTAGCGAGTGAGTAGGTTCGTGATGAAATTGCAAAGGGAATGAAGATGAAAAAAAAAGCATTTATTAAACTTTAGCAATGCAATTTCATTGCGACTTTTGAGTTTATTCGTTTCTATGGGAAACTTAGAATAAGTAAACAATTAGGTAATACAAATAAAGAGCCCAGTGTTACAGTTTCATAAACTCTTTAAACATAACATACTGTTTAAAATAATTTTAGCAAGACCTATATTTTGATAGGTACTACCTATATCTATAGGTTTGGAAGAAAATATACCTACTTCTAAATTTGAGGCTTAAAAATAAATAACGGTTAAATAAAAAAATAAATAATTAAATTAAATAATAATTAAATTAATTATTAATAATTAAATTTTAAATAACGGTTTGTTGGTGGCCGAATTTATCTGTATTTTAACATTTAATGTAGGTATTTTTAGGCTTATGTTATTTTATGGATCTGTAATAGATTTTATGCAAATATTTTGTTATAATTAATAAATAGTTTTTAATTTTTATTTTAACATTTCTGTCATGCTCTCCCTCTCTAGGAGTCAAACAGCCAGCAGCAGTCTACTGTAGAACATGTAAGTTGTATAAATATTTTTTTCCCCTCTTACATATAAATAAAGTTAAAACGGGGCATGCCCACTAGCATACTGAATCCATTTTTTTTATGCATGTGTTCGTGTCGCACAGATAGCACACAATACACATTAAATCATCGACAAAGACTAACGATGGATGAGCATGGTTTTCATGCATTATATGTGGAGTAGGTACTATATGTTATTCTGGGGCTATGAGTGTAGTTTCCGGCTTGTATTGTGCGCCGTGTTCCTTCTTAAATGTCTTTATTCGAATCCGAGAATTTACCCGGCTACCTCAAGTTAAGGAGGGTTCATTTGTGTCTGGTAACCCTAACAGATTGTTAGACTCTGATTACATAATTACCAACTTTGTTTATAATTGGCTGATTTCCATACAAATATGATACTACACGTGAATTATGTGAGTCCCGTCCCCAACAGATAAGTTCTCAACTTTCAATATTAATTTATAAATTTGTTCCAACAGCCGCTTTATTTACGATGGCGAATAAATTTTAATATCACCCTGAAATAACGGTACCACGTAACGATACATAATTTATTATTTTATCTCTCAACGCCCTTACTTTAATATTTCCCCTCCGCTATAGGAAAAAAGAAAACAATGAAAGTAGCGACGAAAATACGGGCAAGTGCGAGTAAGACTCGCTTATTACGTGACGTTATTTTACGATGCACGAGAGCACTGATAGTGGGGGGACCGCGACTTCCGATCCTAGGGTCGTAGGTTCAATCAGTAATGGATCTTTCCACTTGTAACATTTATGTGCGTAATATTACCTCTTGCATAGAATGTAACGATGAATCTTGAGCAGCCCCCACCCACCAGCTCTAACCCTAAAAGTATAAGAAACTACAAACTTGTGTTCTAAAACTTGTTAATAATTTAAACTAGCTTTTTGCCCTCGATTTCGCACGCGAATTGTCGATAGTCCACCCTTAGTCCCACCTCCAAAATTCGCTCAACCAACGTTATCTTGTCCCAGTCAAATGGTCTTGAGTTCATACAAAAATCCCATAGAAAAAATCCACTTTCAGTTTTTCCCAAATATTCCTAATTTCCGGTCAGCTTTTTCGATGCATCCGTATTGATCCCAGAAATTCATCCCACAATTCAGTTTTTCTTTAATTAAAAACGATACTCAAATAACGAACATTTAAAAATAAATGCAAAATCGGTCCAGCCGTTCTCAAGTGAGCGCTTGCCAGCAAACAATATTTTATTTTTGTTTTTATTTATCATTCAGAAGTTACCGTTCTATTTTCTGCTATCTGTAACTAACTATCGTATCTAAGTTTAACATAATTACATACTCTTATAACAAAGACGTAACAGAAACACGAAGATGATCAAGTAAATAAAGTTACGGGACGAGTTGAAGTATCAACTTACAAGAATCGCTAACACGAGAAACACGATCTGTGGGTGTACCGACCTGAAACAAAATTAAATTATTGTTAGACATTTAAGTAATTCAGGATCGCTCGAGGCACGTTCATTATCTCTAAGAATAGGCCTGGATCTCAATACTGGGATAATTAGGTTACATTAGGTAGACAAAATATGATACTATAGGATAGGTGATCTAGTTATAGGGGATGCAAAGCAGTAGTGCTCATTGCTGTGCTCAGTTTGAACTTGTACTTTGTACAATCACATGAGACTTTTCATCTTTATGTCTCGGAGTGGCGGGCGCAGTGCAATGCCACATAGGGTGCGTCCTAGGTGCACGTGACCTGTAAGATAATGCATTGGCAGATGTTACCGCTTAACATAAGACGGGCCATATGCTTGTTCCGAAGTAAAAAAAATATACTTATATACTTTTACATGCCGATATTGCTTGTTTAATAGTTTAAGATAACGCCCAACAGTGACATCATCATCATCATCATCATTATCATCATCATCATCAACAGCCTACAGAAGTCCACTGCCGGACATAGGCCTCCCCCATAGAATGCAATGACGAACAGCCCATGTGGGGAAAAAACAGTTATTGAATAAAGCAAACATCTTAAGGTGGTTGCTTTCTCATACAAACGTATTTGCACAAATATGGGCGAACCGAGTATAATTTTACACTGAAATGACTGTTGTTGGCTTTTATATTGGTCATTATTTGCGGCAAATCATATTTGGTTAAAGAAAACAGTGGACTAATAGCGAAAATAACATCAAAATTACTTGTATGGACTAAAATTTCAGTGTTATTTTCGCTATTAATCCACTGTTTTCTTCAATGAAATATGATTTACCGCAAATAATGACCAATATAAAAGCCAACAACAGTCATTTCAGTGTAAAATTGTACTCTGTTCTCCCATATTTGTGAAAATACGTTTGTATGAAAAAGCAACTACCTTGAACTAGGCGGGGACTGAACCAGCAACCCTTTAGACTGATGCGGTAACTAATTGTTAATAAATTGAATGATTTAGGTAGGTACTTAGTTCACAAAAGTTTTTAAATAAATAGATAAATAAAAGGACATAGACTGGAGCTAGAACTATACCTTATTAAAGTATACATGATTTACTAAAAGGTTAGAAAATAAATTGAAACCTACGTTAAATATCGTTGTACTTATTAGCATTAATAGTTTCCGACACACTTACGATAACATCTTTGAGGCTTTGAATCACGCACGTAGCTTTGAATCACTCCCATTCATGTAGCTTATGATAATATTTTGAATGGTGTTATATTGTACTTCTACTTGTTTGGATATCAATGTTATCAATAAGACATTGATATCAATAACATGATCATAATTTAAACTGTAAAACAGTAGTGATCGCATTACTGTTTTCTGCTTTCAAGGGTAAGAAGGGTGTCGGTGAAATTACAGGCAAATGAGACTTCATCTTTATGTCTCAGGGTGACGGGCGCAGTGCAATGCCGCTTATGGCGTGTCGTATGTGGACGTGACCTATGAGATAATGCGCTGTTCATAGGCAGAGGGTTTCACTTATCATTTGCTATTTTCGTCATTTTCGTCATCATCACCTGGTAGACGTGAACTGCTTGACATGCGCCCTCTCTTATAGAATTCCACGGCGAACGCTCTTGAGCCGAATTCCTGCGGCCTTCTTTACAATGTCGTTGTTTTACTGGTTAGGTGATGTCCTATAGGTACCTATTACATTGTACGGTTCGTTGTTGCCTCTCTTCTACCTACTGCGAGCTGTTTTTACCCTACAGTTCTCGTACCGAACGGACGGACTGCATCCGTAATGATCCCAGGAATTCATCTCACAAGCTAAAAGTAAAAGTAATTAGGTATTACGGATTGTGACCACCTAATTTTTGAAGTCCGTATTTATTCCACCTAGAAGTACCTACCATGACGTGTTAAGGAAGCTCTGTCTTTTTATTTTTTGAATATCTGTGTTCTGCTTTGTGATTGGATAACTGGTGGAGACTGGATTCCTTGATCCTCTTGGACAATTTGTACGGAGGAATTTTTGTTCGTTATCAGGAAAAATAACCAATTGAAAAATATCATTTTCAAAAACAGCTTTTATGAAATTAGTGATTGGAACTTTGAGCTGATCAAAGTGAGCCCAAACACTGCTGAGTTCCACTGTCGAACTTCCATCTCCATCATCAGATCAGCTTGTTGTCACCATAATATTTTATTGTCATCGGAACTTGATAGGAATGCCAAATTTAAGCTCAATTGGATGCCAGCAACTGCTTGAAAAATTGATCACAAATTTTGAACCGGAAAGACAGACATACGAATGAAGTTAAATAAAAGGTTTTATAAATAATACAGATATTCCTTATATTGGAACCGTCATCCTCACCACATCACCGTCATCACCGTTACCGCACTTGGCGGGCGGATTGATAATAGAATAACATAACATAACACCCAACATAACATAACAGTCACACACATAGTCCTGACCCTACACTAGGATTCCCTGTGTCGTGGGTATCAGAAACTACGTGTACCATAACACCCAGACCCGGAACAAATATTTCCAGATCATACAAACTGTCCCGCAACCTTACGCATATCAGCCGGCTACTCGCCCGACGCGCTACAGAGATTATCAACGTGAACTATTTGTTGTTGAGTACCCAGATGGATACTACTACCCATCCTCTGGTGTTATCCCTACTCCGGATTTTACGGAATCCACGGGAGGAGATGGAGGGGTCTATTCATAGGCCGGCCACACCATAGCATGGAAGCATATTTATCAGAATCAGAATCAGAATATTTATTATTAAAAATGATGACACTAACAATAGACTCATACAGTGAGTTTACCAATAGGTACTAATAAGGTCAGTTCAACAATCTTTAACTCGTCATTATTGAAAATATACATGTCACACACAATCTACATTTTTTTTTACAACTATACTAATCTACTTATATTATCACTTGTAGATAAATGTTAAAAAATCTGTAATTAAATAAAAATCTGCAAATACATTATAATTTTATTAATCTAAATAGTTATTTCACGCTGTATATGGGCGTCATTTTGTGCAGGTATTTAATACACCAAATCGATTCCAATAACTTTGGTTAGTTGCCTTCAAAGTGGCTATAGTCGTTATGTAGGTACTCTTTTATGGTGTACGATGTTTTGTCTAAAAGAAGTATTTTAACCTTATTGATGAAAATTTCAGTCAACTTTATTTTTTGTGGAAGCTTATTATTATAAATTTACACCCATTAATTTCAGAAGTTTCTTAGACATAATGTAACCTATGATATATTGCTGTCAAACGCATTGGATTAATGTTTAAAACATTATTAATTATAGTGTGCCACATTATCAACGACCTAAGATTATCTAACTAACTATAATTAATCTATCTAACTAACTATAATTAATCTAACTATCTAACTAACTATAGTTAACTACCTTATTCACACTCCCTCATCCTCAGTTTAATAATCACGCCAAAAATATTTCTATTCAGAACTAGCTGGTGACTAAAGGTCAACCACATTTTCTATTCTCAGAGCGCTTCAATACCTGTCATAGAGCACCTTCTCATTACAATCAATGACTCAACATTAAGCTCAGTGCACACTAGCGTAAACCGCAAAGGTAAAACCGCATGAATTGCGAGTCGCGATCGATCGAGAAGATCCCCTATCTGTCAAAGGTCGAAGGTTGCGGTGAAAGCGGTGCTTTCGCTAGACCGATAGCGTTATTGTGTCCCGGGCTTAATGTTGTGGAAGTATACGCGTACATAGACACGGAAAAAGTTAGGTGGTTCAGAATTTGGGTGATATCTATTGATTGTCATAAGTTGTCACCTTCCGTTGTTTAGAATAAGAATTTTAGTAAGGTCAGAAATAAATAAAATAAATATATAAATAATGCTGGACCGTTCACACAACATTATCTAGCCCCAAACTAAGCTGAGCTTGTGTTATGGGTACTAGATAACTGATATACTTCATACAATATACATTACATAGATAGGTATTTTTCATTATTCATAGAAAATACCCAGAACACCCTGAACAAATATCTGCAGATAGCACAAATATTTGTTCCGGGAATCGAACCAACAACCTCCTCCGTCGCAGGCGAATCTTCGCCCGCCGCGCCACAGAGGACATCAAACAACCACCACGTCTAAAAAAATTAAGGAAATTATATAATTACATACTTAGGTGGACAACGGAAAGAAATAAAATCCCTTTGTACATCCAGTTATCTCGAGGTGGAACTTGGTAAGAAAAACATGCATCCTGGTATCTACAACTTCAACTACGTAGACCAACGTCGGTCGGACCAACGGACCTGCTACGTAGGCTTCATCAGTGTTGACTTTATGTCTTAAAAGATCTTATAAAATCTACTGATGTAGTTTACGAAGGACTTTAATGTACCAACGATATTTAAGTGACCTTTAAAGTGGCGCCGGAAGTCGGCAGATGGAGGCAACTCAAGTCCACTTGACTAACTTTTCTCTCAAGAAAATATATGTGAATAACGCAGCTGAAACCGCCGACGACAGCTAGTTATAAATAGATATAAAATAAAAAAATTATAGCAAATACAATATGGACTCGTTCAGTAAGTTGACGACCTCTGTAGTGCGTCGGGCGAGTAGCCGTCTGAGACGCGAAAGGTTACCGGTTCGATTCCCACTGCAGGACAAATGTTTGTATAATCTGCAAATATTTGTTCCGGGTAATGGTATCATGGTACTCGTAGTTTCTGATACCTACATCACAGGGAATCCTAATGTGGGATTGAGCCCAATTCTACTATTTTTTAAAGAAAAACCATTATTGTACTATGCAATTACAATTCAATTACAATTTTCATTAAAAATGGTAGTCTGCTAAATTTATGATTTTACGAATATTTACGTAGACAAATTTTATGATTGTTTCTAAATGGTCACAATTACAATGCAATTGAAAAACCATTGATGTTAGTAGAATACCAAAAGTGGCAAAGTGACACGTATGAGACAATTCATTAACAATTTTAATACAATTGGTTTAGTAGAATTGGGCCCCAGGACTTATGTTGAGTGACTGTTGAGTGTTATGTCATATTATGTTATGTTGTTACAGATTAACACGACCAAAACAGAAAAGTTGAAAATGAACCGATCTCTAGAGAGAACCACTCTACTCTACTATGTTATTGAATATCCTGTTATCAATCAATGAACGATGCAGTGCAGCTATGAATCACGAATTCATAGTTCGCCGACATCCGCAACAACACGGAAAGGCTAACAGATGGCCAGCGATATGATATCCGCTTTCAAGTAGGCTCTACCTACACCATCAAGCAGTTCTTCATCAAACCAAGAGATATAGACCCCTCTTTGAATGGTTATTTCACTTAAACGGATAATCCAATTACTTAAAACAAAAATAGATGTGTTATATAAAGGGTGTTTTTTTTGCTGGTATCTTTTTGGCAACACTGTTTTTGACAGATCACGCGTGAATCGTGTCTAGTGTCATTGTCAAACTTGTTCAGTTTGGTCTATAATTTAACCATGAATCGACTTACGAACGAACAACGCTTGCAAATTATTGAATTTTACTATCAAAATGCATGCTCGGTTAAGAGAGTGCATCCGTGTGATGTTTGGGTTTTTTTTTGCCCAAAATGAAAGAATTGGACATGCCTGATATGTGGTTTCAACAAGACCCGCCTTCGGTGAACAGTTTATCTCACGTTTTGGGCCCGTCAATTGGCCGCCTAGATCGTGTGATCTAACGCCTTTGGACTATTTCTTGTGGGGCCATGTTAAGGCTCATGTCTACAGGGATAAACCAGCAACGATTGACGCACTGGGAGCCAATATTGAAGCATTTATTCGTGATATACCGTCTGATATGTTGGAGAGAGTGTGCCAAAATTGGGCCTTGCGAATGGGCCATCTAAACCGGAGCCGCGGCCAGCATTTGCATGAAATCATCTTCAAACATTAAATTATATTGATCGTTCTATCGATTCCAATAAAGATTTCATCAAATTTTTCATTTTTTTTGTGTTTTATTTGAAAATCAAATCAAAATACACCCGTTAGTTAAAAATATTTTGTAAGATGAAATTTTTCATTTGTTGATACTTTTGTCAGAGAAAATAATAAAATAAAAAGCAAAATGTATGATTAACGCAAAAAACCCAATGCTTTCAAACGCCTGAAGCGATTTTACAATAGGTAGGTAAAGGCAATGTATAAGGTTTATATAAATTTTGTTAAGATTTTGGATAATTTTCACTAAAACCGAGATATTTACCATAATCTCCCTTGCATAAAATGTATCAAGGTACAAAATTAACTTTTTTTCTGAAACAATGAACCAGAAAAAAGTGTGATAACGCGTAATTTACTGTGCAATTTTTACTCGTGGGATGAATTCTGTATCTGCCTTTGTTCAAACATAGAATCCTGCTAGTGTCTATAAAATCCGGCTAGAAATATACAGAAATATAATGAGGAATTCAATTGTAGATAGATATTGTATCTGATTGGAAGTGTAAGTGAGGCCTTAGTGAATGGTCCTCCGCTCACTTGTTTGGTGTCTGTCATCTATGATTTGTTTACTAGTAATACAGTTGCGAGTTGGGTTTTTTTCCACTAGTTTATCAAACAAACAGTACTATTTGATATAAAAACCGTTATAATGTGGTCGTCTCCCAATAAGACATTTGTTTGTAGCTTTGATTATCACAAACCTTGCACATGTATAACTAGCATTTAAATTTCATAAAACGATTAAAAAACCGAGAATATTAATATCAATGAGTATATCCTACTTGTAATTCATGACGACCTCTGTGGCGGGGCGGGCGAACGTTCGCCTGCGACGCCGGAGGTTGCGAGTTCGATTCCCGCCTCGGAACAAATATTTGTGCGATATGCAGATATTTGTTCAGGGTGTTCTGGGTATTTTCTATGCATAATAAAAATATCTATCTATGTTATATATTGTGTATTAAGTATATCAGTTATCTAGTACCCATAACACAAGCTCTGCTTAGCTTGGGGCTAGATAATGTTGTGTTAACTGTCCAGCATTATTTATTTATTTATTTATTTTATTTATTTATAATTACTTATCACTTACCTAATATAAAATATAGCCAAAAAACCGCCCAAATGCCTATGGGAGAACGCATATCGTTGGGTTCAGTTTTCAAGTCACAGTTCTCACTACGTAACTCTAAAAGTTTTCATCACAGGATATCAATCAGGATAGGAAATTGCGTCAATGAAGGAACAAGCAGAACCATCTGATGATAAGCTGTAACCTCTGCCTTTAACAATGCATTACCTAATAGGTCACTTCCACCTAGGACGCACCTTATTGTGGCATTGCACTGCACCCACCACCTTGAGACATAAAGATAAAAAGTCTTACGTGCCTGTAATTTCACCGGTATACCCTTCAAATTGGAACACAGCAAATCGAGCTGTTTTTCGGCAGAAATAGGTAGGTATTGTGGTAATACCTACTTCCCCGGACGAACTCTTTCACCACAGAATAAATAACAACTCACAAGAAAGCTTTAACTACTAGTATCTATTTTAATTTAATACGACTTTATAATTTGTCAGTCTAACACTTTGCAGACTAAAATCCAAACTATGAAAGGCATCCCTTTTATATTTCGAAAGCTAAATCAATCATCGTCAATCTTCACCATCGCTCTCCGTGGACACAAATACCAATCGCGCCTCGATTAAAATAGCCATATTACTCGTAGTAAAACCTTGGGAACTAAGATACGAGGATCTCCAACCATACGTTCATATAATAAACTACGAATAATGCTAGAAAGCTGAAACTATAGCTGCAAATGAATCGAAAGGGCAAGTTCAAAGGGCAAACGACGACCACTTAGAGAATCTGCACATTTACTAGCTGTTTCTACAAAATATACATTACGCGTCCCTTTCTCTTCAGAGATTAAATTCTCATTACTTGCGTACCTACTTGGATAAATATATATAGGCACTATCGTAACTACTTGGTAACTTAAAGCCAGTTTAGACAGCGGAATAAGATTCGCAGGTTATTTCATTCAAGTTCATTTTTATTATTGTTTAATAAAGTAACTCCCCATTCCCCACTCAATGAACAGTCGTGGACTTCTAAAGGGCTGATGATGATGGTGGCAGAAATGAATCAACAGAACAATTTTGACCGCATTCTCGTTTGGTTTGTATCGGTAGGCACATATTAAACCAATTAAGTACGTACTTTATACGTGACTGTGTCATCTAAAGAATCAACAGCCATCATAAGCAACAATGATATTACGAAAGAAAATAATTAAACTAAATTAAACTGTCATCATTCTATTCAACAACAAAACACGCAATAAGTAGTCATGTAGTACAAACTGTGGGTACAAGCGAAACAAACAGGCGCCAATTTTTCAGGAATCAACAGTCATCATCAGCTCAATCATAAGCAACAATGGAGTTGCGAAAGATAATTCCGCCAAACAAAAGGTCGAACGTAATAAGTGCACACTACAATGAATGCATTCATCATAATTTAACGTCAATGAAAACATCCCGCCTATTCACCGCGGCAAATCTACTCAATTGGATGTTATTGCGAAACTACGCATGTATTGACAGCGGTGAAAATAATGAAATTATTGATAAATCGAGTTAATAAGGTACAGAGTTCAAAGAAAAATTATGATGTATTCGATACCTTATCAGTTCACAGTCATCTTTAGCATTGATGCTCAGAAATCATTTAAATATAGTAGTAAAATAATAAATAAAATTTGATTTTTGGGTTCTTTCTCCACCGATCACAACAATAGGTGTTGTTTTTTTTTTCAAAAGTTGTTTTATTTCATTTCAATCAATATTGTGTTCTACTCTTTATTGTTATTGGTACTGTGGTTATCTTAATCCTTTAAAATTTATTAAGAATGTTTATTCAAATAATAATCATATATTTGATACTAAAACGGAACGCACCGTAACAGTAATTAATTTATTCGCCGAAGAAACGCTTTACAATGTAAATGGAACATCGGAAAAAAATGTTGATGGACCTAGCGGAACCACTATTTTGAATGGGAGCCAAAACCGGTAAGTCGATGGCCGATGAGATAATCCTATAAAGCCAGTATGAAGCCTTGTTGAGATTGGTGTTACAACAATTAAGTAATTAGAGCTATCTAGCTATTCGTGAAGACATGTTACTCAAAATATAATTGTATGCCATCACATTGTTTAAGCGGCTATAACCTTTGATAGATTATGAAAAGATGATAAAAACTCCACGTAAAGTGATATTGTAAAAGCTTCAGCCAATTTATATAAGATGAAGGCAATTCCTCCAAGTAAATTGTATAATAGCTAGGTATGTGCTGGGAAAATGTAATGAATTATTAATTTCGAGACCCCATGCTTCAATGTTCAAGGCAAGGTAAATGTAGGTTATTGACTTGTGTGCGTGACGCATTACTGACGCTACTCAAAATCTAAATATGACATGCGTCAAGTTATACTCGGTACCTACTACGAGGGCCAATGGTTTAAATAATATGGTTTAACCAGCCAGTGTAACCTGCCATATCGATCCCAAAATCATCTATTTTAAGAGTTTTAACTTCAATAAACTATTGATTTTCTCATTGCCACGAAATTATTGACTAGCCGTGTTACTATATAACTTCGACTGTCCTTTACACAGTGTTTTGTATTTTGCATTGATAAGCAGTTTCAAATTCGATCAAAAGAGTCGAAAGACGGAGTGACTACTCAAAGGATATTGCGCGTTTATTAGTAGCCCAGCCCTATAGTAGATCGCCCTGAAATGAGACTTCGCGTTGTTTCACCCCTATCTCAGTGAAGTTTGTATTGTTATCACTAACCTATATGGCGTTTGGATTAACGGTTCGAAAATTATCGTCGAATAAACTCCCATCAGACATAGATCTGGCTTTACTCGGTCAAGAATCATTTGACATAAAAAAACAAAGTCCACATCATCATAATGTTCTGCATGTGTTAATGACACCTTCGTTCGAGATGAGTTAGAGACAACCAGTACCTAAATCAGAAACTCGAAACTAACGGGAAAATTATTTAGTGAGTCCTAATAAGGCGACGATAAAAGGTGGTAAATAAACTCGTTAATTCATTAGTCGTGTATTGAAGATCGTGAATTGACCCAAGGCTTTTGAATCATGACACGTTTGCTGATCAAATAATGATTTGTATGAGCACAGTTGTTAGTACAGGTAGTTTAGACAGTAGAAGTATGGATCTACGTAGGTTCATAAGTTTTCTGTCACTTAAAAAATTGCTTAAGGTGGTCGCTTTTCCATACAAACGTATTAGCACAAATATGGGCAAACAGAGTATAATTTTACACTGAAATGACTGTTGTTGGCTTTTATATTGGTCATTATTTGCGTCAACACATATTTGGTTGAAGAAAACAGTGGATTAATAGCGAAAATAACATCGAAATTTTAGTTCATTTATGTCAGTGTGTGGGTGTACACTGACAGTGTAACACACATAGCCGCAGATTAGACAACAGTTACAAGTCTCTTACACGCGACGTTGTCAGCTCGTGACTTACGCCGGCTAAGCGCTGTTGCCGCTTCGATCTGTCATATCATAATTAGCTCGGATAGAAAATATTAGAAAAACAAACATTTAGGATTGGACATGTGTATGCGAATCAGCCAGACAGCCGGAGGCCGCAATGCATTGCAAGGTCTCTACATATGAACTTTGTATAAATAATGGGAGAAAATTAAATTACAAACAACTAGACAGAAATTACAGACACATATAATATTATCTTAATTACGTAAAAATTAAATTAAATACTACTAGCTGATCATAATTACCTATATATTTACGCACAAGGTTTTTTGAACTGAGACCTCACGAATACACACGGTTTAGTAAGGTTACCTTATTTATTTCGAAAAAAATATCTATGTACATCCACATGTGGTTCGAAAAGTTAGACCTTCAACGTCGTTCAAATTCCTAGAAACGGGAGGTCAACAAAGAATGTTATACACTGGTTGTTATTTTATAGAGTATAGGTACCTACAAGTTTCAAGATTCATAAATTTTAGACTTTTCCCAGTATTTGTATCATAAAATCTACAAACGTAAAAAAAACAGCGTTGTAGGATTAGTGGAAGTACCCTAGAGGTTTTGTTTTTTTACATTTTTGATTTACCCTAACATCTCAAAAACTAAAAAAGTTTTGAAATGTCGAAGCGAGGAACTTTCATATGACACCACATTTGATCTGATATTCTCACTTTTTTTTACCTCCTCTTGGACCCCAATATCTCAACAACCCCCCGACCGATATAGCTCATAACCTTACCAACAAATTGTACCAATACTATCACCTCCCAATCAAATTTCATGAAGATCGGATTAACGGTTCGGAAGTTATGCTCGGACAAACATACATACATACATACATACAAATGCCAATTCTTCCAAGTTGAATCAGAGAACTCGCTTCGCTCATTCAATATTTAAAAAAAAAAAAAAAAATGCCTTGTTTCAGTCGAAGTCAGTTCTGTGTAGGTAGGTGAAACTACAATCTTCAAACAAATTCGTTGAAATGATTCCTAGGGGTATTATTCATTATAATTGCGAGTTAGGGTCTTCGGAAGATTCAGATATGCAGGCCCAGGGTGGGTATTGAACATTTTGCCTCCTGCTTAGAAGACAAGAGTTCATCTTACTATGACATGTTATGTCTGTCCGTGTATGTCACAGCCACTTTTTTCCGAAACTATAGGATCTATGCTGTTGAAACTTGGTAAGTAGATGTATTCTGTGAACCGCATTCAGATTTTCACAAAAAAAATTAAAAAAACAAAAAAAAATGGGGGTTCAGTTCTAAGTACTTAGAACTGAAACTCATTTTTTTTTTCATCATTCCTGTTGGTGTGGGGTATCTATGTATAGGTCTTCAAAAATGATATTGAGGTTTCTAATATAACTTTTTTCTAAACTAAATAGTTTGCGCGACAGACACTTCCAAAGTGGTAAAAAGTCCCCCCCCCAACCCCGTAACTTCTAAAATAAGAGAATGATAAAACTAAAAAAAAAATGTACATTACCATGTAAACTTCCAACGAAAATTGGTTTGAACGATATCTAGTAAGTAGTTTTTTTTAATACGTCATAAATCGTAAACCATCCAAGAACTTTGATATTATGTTACTTGCTGCTACGGAACCCTTCATGGGCGAGTCCGACTCGCACTTGGCCACTTTTTTTTTTAATTTCCATAATATTATTTGCATGCAATGCATATCAGCCGGCCTAGCCAAATGACATTCGCTTCGAAGCGATTCCATTCCTTTCTAGGCGCTAGTCCAGATGGTACGTTCCTAAGCACTAATTTATTACTAGTAGGTAATTGTGTTTATACTGTACTAGCCATTTCACCGCAGCTTGGCAAACAAACAAACAAACAAAACAACAAAGTTTACATATTTACAGGGAATTAATTTTGTAAAAATTAAAAAAAACCCGAACGAAATAAAACGGCTGAACCGATTTTGATCCAACTAAGCTAAGAACACTCCCGACAAATACACCTATCAAACAAAAACAAAAAACGATTTCGGTTCATCCGTTCGGGAGCCACGTTGGGACATACAGACACACACACACACACACACAGACACGTCAAACTTATAACACCCCTTCGTTTTTCGTCGGGGGTTAAAAAATACAAAATAATAGTGAAGATAAATAAAAAAACATAAAAAAGATAAATATTTTATACATAGTGTAATACAAATTAACAATCTTTTTTTTAAGGAGAATTAGCCTTTTTGAAATACAATCCTTTCCCTCATTGTCTCGCAAGTCGCAAAGGCCTCGAAATGAAAAATAATATAATTAATTTTTATTGAATGGGTTATCCTCTTTTTTAACCCCCGACGAAAAACGAAGGGGTATTATAAGTTTGACGTGTCTGTGTGTGTGTGTGTCTGTCTGTCCCATCGTAGCTCCCAAACGGATGAACCGAAATCGTTTTTTTTTGTTTGAAAGGTGTATTTTTCGGGAGTGTTCTTAGCTTTGTTTGATCAAAATCGGTTCAGCCGTTCAGCGTTGGGTTTATTTTTTTATTTTTACAAAATTAATTACTAACTCAACTATAATCTGGACCTCTTCAAGGCTAGAGTGAATAGGTGCCTTCTAGACCTTTGTGCTCCATCTTCGGCCGCATCGTCACTTACCAACAGGTGAGATCGTGCACAAACAAAGGTCTATAAATGTTTAAAAAAAAAAAAAAAACTTGTTGAAAATAGGGTCAACTGCGGATTTCCTCAATGAAGAATTGTTACTTCGTCGGCTTTATTTCTCAAACTCAAGACATCACAATAATGGAAATGGAGCGCGACGAATTATTCCCATTTGTCACACTGATCTGTCCCCCCTAAGGTGACAGTTAGAACAAAAAAGTTGGATCTGTCCCCCTGTTGCGTGATTGGGTGATGGCTGGTACATTTGCGTGTAATTTTTATTTTTAGTTTAGGTTATTGTATGGAACCCTTCGTGCTAGAGTCCGACTAGCACTTGGCAGTTTTTTTTTATTTTTTATGATACGAATTGGCAAACTAGCATACGGCCTGAAGCCCAATTCTCTTAATTATTTTATAACCACACTGCAAGTTGACCGAAACGAGATTGTATTGTAAATTGACTGAGAAATTGGTATTCTGCTCCCTCACAATAACAAGATAATCTACTTTCGGTTCTTGCGACCATATATTAGAGTAGGATAGTGCTATATAATAATTGTAAAGAGTGAAAGAGAGAATTCTCAGAACTTTGAAACATTCAAGTTACAGTCACATTTCGATATAATCACATTCCGTGTTGTATTGTCAGGTGAGCAGAATACCATTTTTGACGTTTGTGACATCGACACTCGATCGTAACATGATCCGAACTTTAATTTGACTATTTTTTATTACGAGAATTGGCTTTCTGATGTGAAGTGGTCACCGTCGCTTATAGACACCGGCAACACCGGGGGTAATTGTCGATGCGCTGCCTACCCTGAAGGAATTTATGACCATTTTTCATGAAATAAAACATGTCGTACGTAACCAAGCGTTAAAACCTCAGATGGAAGCTCATTCCATAGTTTGTAGGCACAGAATAAATAATAGTACTTTATGGGGAAGAAATGATCTCGAGAAACGACTCGTTCGAGAAACCCAGGGTTCTATGATGTGCGGATGAGCTTTGTCACGGTGCCGGGAAGAGCGATGGTAAAATCTCGATGCGAGGATGAGATCGGAAAGCTCGTCAGAACATTCCCCGTTGTAGAGGCGGTAGAACACGCAAAGAGATCCGATAGCTCTGCGTTGGCTAAGCGGTTCTAGAGTATCGGAGAGCTTGGGGTCACCGATGATGCTAATGGCTCTTCTCTGTAAGGAGTCAAAACGAAGCAGCTGGTACTTGGTTGCCCCGTGCCATAGATGGGAACAGTTTCTACGTGCGGCCTTACTTGTGCTTTGTAAAGCAATAGCCATTGATGCGGCGTAAAATAAAGTTTCTATGTGCATTATATTATGGGGGAGGCCTATGCCCAGCCGTGGACTTCAGTTGATGATCTATCAATAAAAGCTGAAAGTAACTAAATCTTTAGAAAAAAAAGCGGCCAAGTGCGAGTCGGACTCGCCCATGAAGGGTTCCGTAGCAGCAAGTAACATAACATAAAAGTTCTTGGATGGTTTACAACTTATGATATATTAAAAAAAACTACGTACTAGATCTCTTTCAAAACAATTTTCGTTGGAAGTTTACATGGTAATGTACACCATATTTTTTTTTTTAGTTTTATCATTCTCTCTCTCGCAAACTATTCAGTTTAGAAAAAAATGATATTAGAAACCTCAATATCATTTTTGAAGACCTATCCATTGATACCCCACACAGGTTTGATGAAAAAAAAATGTGTTTCAGTTTTAAGTATGGGGAACCCCAAAAACTTATTGTTTTTTTCTATTTTTGTGTGAAAATTAGTTTCGGAAAAAAGTGGCTGTGACATACACGGACAGACAGACATACATGACGAATCCATAAGGGTTCCGTATTTTTTTTTTCGGAACCCTGAAAAACGACTTCATAGCTAGGAGTTTATACCCAATACAACATAAATACATACATAGACACACGCCTTTTTCCCCGAAAGAGTAAGCAGAGCCTCTCATGTGCCTCTTTTCACTGTGGGTTGCACCATCGTGGGAAATACACGTGACAAGTGGTGAGCTCATCGCCGCCATTGCTTCCCACGACTGACTCTGCTAATGCTTTCTTCCAGTATAATACATTCCTGAAATAAGCTAGCAGTCAGGAACTACAAGCTAACTACAAGTCCGGGTATAAGACTTAATAAAATTAGTGTGCTGATGAAAATGAGCCTAAACACGGCCAGTCTACTATTATCCATCGAGGAGTTCCGCTGTCCACGTTCCGTCTCCATCATCAGATCAGCTCGCTTTCACCATAGTATTGTACTGTCATCGGAACTAGATAGGTACGAGTATGCCAAATTTCAGCTCAATCGGATATCGCAGGAGACACCATTGTTGCCACCCATGAAATATAGTAGTAGTAGAGCTTTTTTGTGTAAGAGTTCGTCCGGGGAAGTACTACCACCATACCTATTTCTGCCGCAAAGCAGTAGTCCTCGCATTGCTGTGTTCCGGTTTGAAGGGTAAGGGTGCCGGTGAAATTACAGGCACATGAGACGTTTCACCTTTATGTCTCAGGGTGGCGGGCGCAGTGCTATGCCACATAGGGCGCGTCCTAGGTGGACGTGACCTATGAGGTAATGCACTGTTCATAGGCAGAGGTTACCGCTTAACATCAGGTGGGCCATCAGCATGTTCCGTCATTCTAGTAGTATAAAAAAAAAAAACATTCTGAATGCAAATGCTTGACTTGTTGCTGAAAATACCGAAATTGATATATGTGTGCCTATAATATTTGAGGAGTTCCCTCAATCTTCATGGATTCCATCATCAGAAAAACATTTTAATGAAAATGGCACCAATCTGGAAGTATATCATGTAATTTTTTTTCCTAATCGTTACGTAAATGGTATGAGGTAACAAACATAATAAAAAACTCTGGAATTGATAACCTCCTCCATTTTTTGAGGTCGGTTAAGAATCGAGTACCTACTTTTTGATTTGAAATAAGGACACACCACAACACTCACTTCACAAACATAATATTGGCTGAAGCAGAATCAGTGTATTTTGTAGATCATTACAAAAACATTTATAAAAAAAAATAGTCTGGTATCGAACCCAGTACTGTGGTTTTAGTGTCGAGAGATCTAGTCACTGGTTACAAAAAAAAAAGTAAAAAAAAAAAAATACAAAAAATAAAGGCAGTATAGAATCGAACGCAGTAACGTGGGTTCAGAAGTTCTGAGTCGACAGTCCAAGCCGCTAATCCAACTATTTTGAAATTCGCGCGCCGAAATTAGCTTATAGTTCTAATACAATAATATCCTTGACTGTGTGCGTGAGTAGGCTTTCATATTGCTCGGAATTTGCTCGGCACAAGTATGTTAAAACTAGAGACTAAAATAACCTGAAATATAGCTAGGTACATAGTAAATGAACCACCATTTGCGTGAACGTTAGTGTTATGACATAATATGCACATTTTAATTCATAAATACATAAAATACTTCAAAATTTGGCAACAGCGCCATCTATTGACGTTGTCGTGCCTAGCTGACCACGAGGAACAACCTTAACATGCTGTGTTTAAAAAACTATGGCTTTTATTACAACTAACTGTTCCGCTGGCAACTTCGTCTGCGAATATTTTTTTCAAGTCCCTTGCATTTGTTAGTTAATTAATTGTCGACTACAACGTAGACACCGCGATTACGTCTATTTTTTTCTTATCCAAATTAATTGGTGCTTCGTAGAAGATAAAACTATTCTATGATTGACAGACACTCGACTTTTAAATGCTCGCAAGAGTACTGAATAACTCTATTCATACAAACTTTTAACACCCCTTTTTATCCACATAAAGGGTTGAATTTCGTTACACCCTTTCTTAGTGAGCACCTAAGAATCAGAAATACATATTCATTCCTTTCAAGTACTTATGTTCAATAAATGGCACTATTGTTTCGGATATCAGAAGATGAGTAAGTGCTTTTTTGTTTCGCTTAAAAGGAGCTTAGTATGACATTGGGTTTAATTAAATATTCCTCGACTGTCATACACGTAATCTGATATGCCACTATCTCGTCTTCTCTCTTTGTTGAGATGCAAATCTATAAAATACTATTTTGTCATGCATAAGACATCTGCCGTGGTGCCGGTGCACCTCAAGGCTGAGCGTTGAGACTGGTACTTAAAAGATAACATCTAATCTTTGGGTATAATTATACTTTAAAAACATTCCCAGTTATTACAAACTGGGAATGTTTTTAAAGGATTGATAATTTGAGAGTCCCTTTTGCAATTGATTACATTTTATTGTGTTAGGTTATTCTGGTTTAACTTACCTGGGGTACGTGTTTTGTCTGTGATTGCTGGTGGAAAACACCAGTAGCTATTGTGAAATAATTCTGGTATTTTTTAAATATTTTTTTTAAAGATTTATTTCTAGAAAACGCCGATTTGTACACAAAAAAATATATAAAGTTATTAAATCGTGAGTAATGTTTTGGTATTCGTAAGTTAACCTTTTGAAATGTTTCAGATAATCGGCTTCAATGCTTATTCAACATCATAATGAATTTGATTGATAATGTTCTACAGTAGCATGTCTAATCAATTGAATAAGATCGATCAAGCTATTCCTAATAATAGCGTAGTAGATAAATCCGTCAAAAGACCGGTTAATTCAATAGCGCGCAATGAATGTAAAATCTTTAGTAATAAGTTGGTCCAGCGGTCAATGCCAATGACCTTGTATCACTTTAGGGCGTACTTAACTTGTTACGGAGCATTATCTAGATAAGCTGCATTATTATGTCATTAGGTTTGTGGTGTAATGCCATTCAATTTCCGGCCAATGATACCGAGCGACCTTCCCGTTTTGTTTTCATTTGCTAGTCTGACTTGGTTTGGTGCTTTAAAGAACGTTGACTTCTATGTTCGAAGGTAACGACCTAATAGCAACTATACCTACTGAAAAAGAAGCTTACGGTGTTTCCTTTTAGAATAAACCAATTATTTAAATAGAGTGACATTTTCATATATAATTATTAGATTGTACTTCACTTAGATATTGTTTGCATGAACAGAAATGTATCAAGATCATTATAATCACGTCTAGCGCTGAAAACACATACTTACAGTTATACTTACATTTTTTATATTTTAAATTAAAACCGCAGCGGAAATAAAATTGAAATTTCCGTGGCTTGGTATAATTTTAGATAAATTACGACTATACCACAACGTACTTTACTATTCTCCTGCTGAAGTTTCGTTGGCCATTTAGAGGTCCTTCTTCGTGAGCACCGACCACGACCACGCTCGAAGAACCAGAGTTCCCGTCTCTCGACCTTATTTTTTCTAAAATGTATAATTCATGTTTTAGTTGATCAATAGCACAATTTGGTTCACATTCTAATGCAATAAATGTGTTATGCCCAGCGAAGCATTCAAACGAGTGCAGCTAGTTTATACAAATTTGCATTACTTGCCACTTAGTTTGCACTTATTTTCTACATATCGATGCGTATTCCTCTATAACCTCTAAGACGGTTCTGGTTACCTCATTCAAATCTTTCTGGGCTTAACTTAAACGACTTTAATATATTAGGTTTTATATTTAAAAATAATAAAATGAATGTAAATAAATTCGCGTAGCTTATAACTAAAATCGTGTGTCCGTTTCCTCCTGTGGATGTCGTAAAAGCCTAAGGGATTACCCGGACTTGTTGATAAGTTTCGTTGGTATAAGGAATGGAATTATGGAATGTGTTATTACTGGAAGAAAGCGTTAGCTGAGTCAGTCGTGGGAAGCAATGGCGGCGATGAGCTCTCGACTTGTCACGTCTATATTCAACGATGGTGCAAGTGCAACCCACTGTGAAAAGAGGCCCATTGAGGCTCTTCGAAGAAAATGGCGTGTATCTATATACACGTATGTATGTATATAGTTCACCAGATTTAATTTCATATCAAGTTTTGAGGTGTATTTGTTTAAATTTGTTGAGTGTGTGTTATCTAATAAAACCCACCGTTTACATTAACCGAGATGTTATCTTCATCAAAGCTAAATAATTTAGACTCATATCACGTTCTATCATAAAAGCTAATCCTTGTTTCCGTTAGTTAACAATCTTCATTCTATTATCGTACTAGATTTTGCCTCTGGCTTCATGTGTATTGAGTGTAAATACTTTTTCATCCCATCTATTCGAAAAGGACGACTGGGTTCGCCTTTAAGTGCACCCAACGGTGGTGTTTTCTATGAGAAACTTTTAGCGGGCAGTAATGAGTTTTGCGGCGCACTTATTAAGTTCCTAATTCAAAAAGTGCGCGGCAAAGATAATTGCGGCGCACTTATTGAATTTGGAACCAGCGCCAAATAATTCGAACGCAAATATTGTTTGAATAAATACTGGCTGGTACGACGGCCCAAAACCCAAAACAAAAAAACCCAAAACACACAAAAAACACAAAACACAAAAAAAACACAAAACACAAAAAAAAAAAACACAATATAACACAAAAAACACAAAACACAAAAAAACCACAAAAACACAAAAAAACACAAAAAATACAAAACACACAAAAAACACAAAACACACAAAAAAACACAAAAAAACAAAACACACAAAAAAACACAACACAAAAAACACAATACAAAAAAAACACAAAAAGCACAATACACACAAAAAACACAAAACACAAAAAAAAACCCAAAAAACACAAAAAAAGCACAAAACACAAAAAATACAAAACACAAAAAACACCCAAAAAAAACACATAAACACAAACACAACAAAAAAACACAAAAACAAAAAAACACCATTTGTTTTATTAAATAATAATATTACAATAACATATGAGGCGCCTTTTATTTTCTCATAGTGGGTGATGAAAAGCAGAGTGTATCACACGGGCGCAACATATATTTTTGGCTCGGGCGACGTACTTTGAATCCCTCGCTACGCTCGGGATTCTACTCTAGAATCTCTCACTTCGCTCTGGATTCAAAAAAGCGCCCTCGCCGTAAAAATATTATGTTGCTCCCTTATGATACAATCTACTATTACATTATATGTATAAAAAAAATATGTTAAATATATAATATAAACCCGCATGATACCTATTAGAAACTAATGCAACGTCTGTAAAATAAATCATTCTATAGTAGAAGCTATACTTATCATACTATCAACTAACTAAATCAAAACCCGTCATTACTCAAAGCGAGTTAAATCTAAAACAACTAATACCTACACAGCGACAAATAGACATTTAACGTACAATAAAGTTAGAAGCGTCCTAGAAGCGTTTTTAAAATGAAATGGATTTATAATGACTGTTTGGCTCCGTGGCCGCGGTCTTAAAGCGATACGAGACGAGAGTGCCTGAATACGAATAAAAGAAACGGTACCGTTACGGCCTCGTGTGTAGAATCTCGCTTTGACCGAGGAATACCCAAGACCCGTTAGTACGCCTGACCATTCATATTGTATTGTTCTTGAATTATGTGATTATCGTGTCGTTCGTCGAGGGAATGGGAATTGACGACCTCTGATTTTGGGGTCAGATGTTTTTCTTTCTTTCGGATATTTAGTGCAAATGTTATACAGGGAAGTTGTAATAAAAAAATCAGACCATTTGGCAAAGCGATATTAAGTGATAAAAAATCCAAAACAAATCAAAATGCAATAGGTAATTCAGTTTCACCTTTATTTGGAACTTCTTTTTAAAGTCAGCAAAACATTATAATATAAACAGCTTTTCTTTTGAATGAAGAGATATCTCAAAGTAAAAATATCTGTACAGACCACCGCACTCCGAGCACAATCAAAACTAGCCGATCTATATTAAGAAATAACAACTCTGCTTCTGTAAACATTGAACTAGTGGTTTATTTGTACAGCTATTATGGCCAGTGGATTCACTACAAAGTATGGAGTTTATTTGTCGAACAATAGTTGGCATCCTCAAATTTATACTGAACCATACAATATCAACTTTACAACAATGTGTAAACAAATATTTTAGAGGAAGTACATACATACATGAACTCATGCCTGTTTCGCGGATGGGTAGCCAGAGACCAGGGATTGACATTTATTATTTAAATAACAATTTCCATCAACAACATTAAAATGTAACCTTGAACAGACTGTATTTAAAGGAATAATATCAACATGTAAGATACAGATTACTCAGACTCCGACTACAGATACTCAGTATCACTTTTAGTTTTTGAATTTGTATATCCTGTAATTTTGCTAGTGAAATTCAATTAAAATTCGATACTAACTAAATCAAAACCATGTTTCACACATACGTATTAAAATAATTGTGTTTGCTTTCACTGATTAATTGATAAGCGTATCCTTTAAGTACAAATACTTTTGGTAATTTTAACAAGCATGAGAACTAAGAAGCTATTTGCATTATTCATTGGAGTATGTTGGTCATCTTACACAGACCAACCAAAATATTCAATTGAAATTCCTTTATAATACGAATCTTCGTCAAACTTTCGGTTGTGAAATTATGACATCAATTTTTTCGAGTCATTCTCATGACCGTTGTAGTGGAAAGAATGATCAATGGACTTTCGTCTATCGTCGCGGCACAGACTATATAATACAAGCGGCACTTTCAAATATTTTCGTGATCAATTCACACGGAAGTTCAAAGGTTGGCTCACTCAGACTCTCGCAAGCATTTCTGGACGGGACTTCATTAGTCATTGTTTAGAGCTGTCTTGACGTATCTCTATTGTTTTCGTGTATGTTGTCAAAGATCGTGTGTGAATATAAATAATTATTTACACAGTCGATTCGGCACAACTAGGTACCTACCCAGCTATTTTTATTTATAATTTAGAAGAGAAATCAATAATTTCTGATTGAATAGGAAAGTCTTATAGAAAAGTACCTTAAACATAACAATACTCGTTAAACACTTTTTGCATATTTTTGTTCCAATTTGAATACCAATTCTTTTTTACCTTGCTTTTTCGATATTTTCTACATTTCAACGGGCAATGGTTCCTTCTGTGGTGCTATGGAATACTGGTGTTTATGGTCGTTGAACATTGTTTGCCATGCTACTCACAAATTGCAGTGCATACAAGAATATTTAATGTATCAACGGTAAACCAGGGCAGTGGACTAATACTGCAGCTTTGGTTCGAGTTCGTGGAAGAGCATAAACATTTTGAATCAATGTTTTCCAATGTGACCGCAAGTTATTATATTTCATTGGTTTGAATTCCGTTTACGTTTCAATGGTATTTGAATAAGGATCCGTTAAACTGCTTTTATGCTGGTGGCAGTTTGAGGTGCTCTCGTTGTAATCTATACCTATATAAGAGCTTGACCTGACAGACTGACTGACTGACTGACTTATTGATTTATCATCGCGGAGCCGAAACCACAAACCTGGAATGCTGAAATTTGAAGGGTAGGTTCTTTTCATAGCATACCCACCCATTAAGAAGGGAATTTTGTAAATTCAACTCCTAAGGTGTGAAAACCATTGTATAAAAAATCGTTTAACTTGAAATTACAAACTTGAAGCTTTGCACAAGTATGCTCAATACAAACTATAAAAGGGTAAAATATTATTTTCACCGAAAAAGAGAGACGTGGTGTTAAAATTTATACTTGGTATGGGAAATACGGAATAATTCAACACATATAACCCTTAAGAAGGGCTAAAGAGGAGTGTCAAAGTATTTGGACTTCATCGTAGCGAAGCACGGGTACTCAGTTAGTTCATTACATACAAACTGATAGAGCATTCGGAACGCGGCGGACGGAACGCACACTCAAAACGCTCATTATTAATATACGTTGTCTCTTACAGTAGTCTCTTACACAGTTACGGTTATAACTCAAATCAATTAGGTATATCATTGAAAAGTAATGCGACCTTATTTAGCATGACAATGTTCACGTAGATTGTAGTTGATGGCTCGTTTATTCGTTCATTCATATCCTTTATCACCTTGTATTTGACAGCGCGTCTTGAGACGTGGGTCATTCTTCGGCACACAATGTCTATACGTATTAGGACCATCGTATTGTGTCTGGCTGACACCTACAATTGATAAATGGGTATGGAGTGCTCGTTCTACGTTCCTCATTCCTGATTGTGATTCGATGAGATTTACTCTCTCCTTGTTGGCGTCGAGTATGGATTCAATGATAATGGTATTTGTTTGTTCGTTTTAAATTTTTTCAGTTGGTGATGATTAAGTTTCGTTAAGTCTTTTGCTGTCTATAAATTGAAATAATATAGGTAATTTGGGTTTAGTATCAGAGATTTCATAAAAATTTCACATTTTTGTATGAATTCCTAATGAACTTTGATATCTGTTAATGTATTTCGTATTCAAAATAGATAGATGGGGTCTAATCCCTTTTCCCTGACTTTATCTTCTAAGCCCAATTCATATATTCCCGATAACTTTCACACTAGATACTTTATCCCTACCATTATATTCCATTATTAGTTTAACCCTTTCTCGAAACTGCCGTCCCACACCTTAATGTTTCAAATTCGACTTATCAACAGTTCCTATTGGACACTAATGGACTTTTAGGATCAATATTTCAACGATAGTCTTGGGATTGCGGTTGGGGTCTGAAGGGTCTAGTGATGCCCCAATTTCCTTCACAATCCACTGAGACAATTACATTGGTCCTTGCTAATTGTTATTGCTCGCACATAGATAAGATGTGATGGCAGTGTCCAAATGTTGGGATTGGGGCACAATGATTCACAATTTAAATTTATTGGTGCTCTGCTAGCAAACGATAGCATGTATTACAGTATGTACTCAACTCACACGTATCATATAGTTTATTTTGGTGACGCAAACAATCTGTTCTATTCTCTATATTTAAAGCTAAAAAGTCTGTTGCAAAGCCCTTCTTATGGGCTTGCCAAGATTCCATTGCTTGCGTGATCGAAGCAGTTTTAGATAATTACGCCGATGAAACTGTTCATTCTCCAAATTCGTGGTCTACGTGGTCAAAAGCCTACACGATTCATAATAATGTATCTGAAGGTCATTGGGATGTCAGTATAGAGTTCTCTCTATATAAATGCCCTCTATAGTATATATCCAAATTCCATCAGACTCTCGGCACAGTCTTATTAGCTTTGTACTTCTGGGCAGCGAGAAAGGCGTCTGTTAACAAGTTATATTGTCAAGTTCTGGCTAAGCACAGTTTGGTATTAGTGCGCACGCTCAACGGACCATTGAGTCTCATTCAAGCTTAATTATGGATATTTCTAACTTTACGGTGGGTGACTTTATTATTCTAAAGGCATATTTACATAAAACGTGATTGTTATTAATTTGGGAACTTGATACTTTAGTTAAAGTAAATTCATCTGGTGAAGGCTTTTTGAATGAAATGCCTATTAAAGATGGATTATTTCGGGCTGAAATGATGAGAAAGTTATTCATATTGCGTCGTAGATTCTACGTGGTATGAGATATTAATCATCTTATCCCAATGCCTATAAAAAGGAGCGTGCTCTGCTGAAACTACTTTATTGCTGACAAGAAAGAGGCACTACCATAATCAGCTATTACGTAGCCTATATTAACTAGCTCATAGTTGACAGTAGATAGTTGACGACCTCTGTGGCACGGCTGGCGATGGTTTGCCTGCGACCCAGGAGGTTGCGGGTTTGATTCCCGCCTCGAAACAAAAATTTGTGCGATCTGCAGATATTTGTTCAGGGTGTTCTGGGTGTTTTCTATGTACTTATAATAAAAAATAAATATCTATGTAATGTATTGTATTAAGTATATCAGTTAACTAGTACCCATAACACAAGCTCTGCTTAGCTTGGGGCTAGATAACGTTGTGTGAACTGTCCAACATTATTTATATATATATTTATAGTATTTGGCGGCTTTTAAATTCCGAGACACACTTAAAAAACAGCTATTATTCACTTACGACACAGACTAATAGATTTTGTGTAGTCTGGCACATGCAGCAATAAAAAAATAATGTATGTCTGTACATTAAATTAGCAGACCAACATAATTACGAACTCGCAATTACTACTAAAATGCTTTAGGACAACTCCATATCACATTATTGTATATTAATTTGCCATAAAAGTGCAGAGTTACAATATTATGACATAATATTACAGTGTGACATAAATATCTGCAGTAACGGCTGTGCATAATGGCGTGACAATGGAAAATTGATTATCCGCATCATAATCAATTTGATTTGTGTAATCAATACAACTTATAATAATCGTATTATTTTATCGCCTTGATACCTGCTAATTACCTTACAGTTGTCATATCAAATATTAGCTACTACAGCTACACTCTGAACTTCTGAAGTAATTTAAGTCTGAGTCTGAGTCTAGCTCGTGCACAGCGGTGTTACAATACAAAAAAAAAAACTTTTTTTTTTCGAAAACTTTTAAATTGTTAGTTTGTTTTATTATTCGAGTTTTTTTTTCATGAAACTAATAGGCAGACTAGCTTGCGGCCCACCTGATGTAAAGTGGTCACCGTCGCTTATAGACACCGGCAACACCGAGGGTATTGTCGATGCAAATAATTGATTTAATTATTGTTGAATTATTGATGATAAGTTTGATGTAATGTATTTCTGTAAATTTTGGAGATAAGAGATAACGGCGATTGCCGTTTCATATTTTTGATAAAAAATTTAGAATTTTCAGCCTAAAAAATAAAAAACGTTTTTAAATGTGGTTGCTAAATGGCAGATAGCCAACGCCGCTACCAACTCATTCATCTTCAAGTGAAGATAAGACTACCGTAGAAAGAATAGCCGTGAAGAAGCATTACCACCACGATTTAGAATACTTACATTGAAGGACGTACCAAAGTCAATATACTCCAGTAGACTGCCACTTAGGTAATCTAAGTACCTATTGTCTAGAAATATACGGTAACTAACTTATTTTTTTCAGAACTCTAGTTTTTATTTTAAACTTTCAGGGCCTTGTTATAAAAAACGTAAATAGTCCTGGTTTAAACCCGAACTAAGTAGTCTAGGTTTGTCACGGTATTAAAGTTGTATACAACTTTAACACAAAAGCAAATGGTTTATTTTCTAAACTACACATATGTCCGATGTGTCAAACTGACGGATCCTGTCACATCACAATATGTCACATCTATTTAACAAGCAAGTTTTTATAGTAAATATTTAGACCATTGTAAAACTAGGGGGCTGCCTGGTTTAAGAAAAACCAGAGATAGTCCGAGACTTTGTAATTTTTGACATAATATCGAACTATCTAGCTCTAGAGTTGACAACGGAAAACAAACCTTCTGCCTTTGTATTACAGTTGTATATAACTTAAATACCGCTACAAACCTAGACTACGTAGTTTGGGTTTAAACCAGGACTAACTTAGTTTTTGGTAATAAGGTCCTCAGGGTACGTTTACGATAAATATACTATATATTTTGTACAAGTTTGATTTGAGGTATCCAGATTCAACATGGTCGGGAGTCCATACATACCCTTTGTAAAACGTTCGCTTGGACCAAGCATAAAACGTTTCCTGTACCTACATATGTACAGAAAATTCATTGGCAATTGTATGAAAAACATATCATTATTAGGGATTAGGTACATAATGTTGTTGTAAGATGTAGGCATCCATTGCTGGACAGGCGTTTGGAGCACCCCCGAACTTCCAGCTGTATCGAGCAGAACCTTCCTACACAGCGTCTTCCCGTGAAAAAATGGACACTAGAATATTTTGTTTCTTGACCCAATCTTACTCAGTTTCTTTTTATAAATATTTATGATGCATAAGTATATAAAATGCAATGTTTTTGTTCTGGTAATAAAACCGCATTTCACAACCAAAACATAATCCAATTATTTACAATTTCAAAACACAAGCCATCAATGCGGTTATACCACGTTATCGGATAATCATATGGGTTTGCAACAACAATAACTCAGCTCTTATCAGGCTTTCTGCCGCCTGGAAATTTGTTTTTTGGCGTGTAAGACTAGAGTTTTAAAATGCAGTCCCAATAAAATATATAATTTTTATTTAGATTCCCTATCTTTATTTTGTGTCGTTTTTAATTCTATCATAAACTTTATACTTGTTTTAAGAGTAGGTAGGAAACACGGGCATGCACTTGATCGCCAGTCACTACGCGAAGCACCGCGAGCTTTAACAGTCAATTTACAAAGAGCGTTTAGTAATATTAGGCCAGTCATATGTTACATTTGAAATAGCAATAATTGCGGTAAACTTGCTTTTTTGGTATGTTGTTTGGTCCACCTAGATAGTATTTATCCAGATTTGCAGAATTCTAATATGTAAGCGCGCTGAGTTATTGCTGAAAAACCATTTTTTTTTTCACTTCTTTTTGTTTAGTGCAAAAAAAAAGACATAGGAAGGCTCTGACGAGAAAGGTCACTATTACTTTTTTAAAGTAATCAAAATTTCTGACAGTTTGAGTCCAAATCCAATTTTCTAGGTCTAATAGCTCCTAAGGTACAGGGTTCCCAATGTTCTCTATTTTCATACAAAACCCCAACATAGTTCAGTAGCTGGAAGTATTCTTGCAGCCAGATTCCCTTCCAGAAAGAGTGCAGGCGAGGTATTTTTAATTGCTCTGTATGGTGGAGATGGCCAAGAAGCTCTAACACACTGCGCCATACCCTTTTTGTGAGGGCTTGTTAAACTCACACCACGCCTCTGGATTCTAATAACAGTATCACCAATGCTAGTCCAACTAAAAATAAAAGTACTTTTGAAATTATTAAACATAGAACCTGTACACATATATATAAAATATAAAGGCGGATGTTAATAACAAGGATAAAACTACTTTTGACATTATTAAAAAGATACAATTTACACATTTTACTTTGTTAATGTAACAAGGATCACTATCACTCCTTGTAATTTAAGTTTATTGTAGGTTTATTTATTTATTTGTTTAAGTAGGTATATTTAGTAATGATGTAGGTACTTTATGTAAGTATATTTTACTTTTAATATTTAGTAGTGTATTTTAAAGTTAGCTTTGTATTATTATTTGTATGTTTATAGGTTGTTTTATTTTTTTCTGTTTTTTCCTGTATTTGTACATTCTTCCTGCCATATTTATTACCTCTCTTTTGCCTCAAAGGTTTGCTGTCAGAAAACTTTCTAGGGTTAAGCTCGCCTTTGTACATATCTTTTGTTTTTATTTTATTTGTAATGTGTTTTTCTGTGTACAATAAAGAATTATGAGAATTATAAGGATAACAAGTAATTAATTTTGTAAAAATTAAAAAAACCCTCAACGCAAAGAAACGGCTGTACCGATTTTGATCAAACATAGCTAAGAACACTACCGAAAAATTCACCTTTCAAACAAAAAAAATACTAAATCGGTTCATCCGTTCGGGAGCTACGAGGCGACACACAGAGACACACACACACACATACAGGCACTTCAAACTTATAACACCCCGTCGTTTTTGCGTCGGGGGTTAAAAATACTTTTGACAATATTAAACAGATAAACTTTACACATTTACATATATACAACTAGGAAGGCAAAAATACACCAAGAAAAGAAGTTTTTATTTTTTTTATTTTTTAAAGCCTTACAAGTCTAATAGATGAATGTACATAGAGTTTCACACACAATAGCATTTTAGTTAAAAACTCATTTCGCATGCACTATAAAGTCCAACGACCTTATTAGGACCAGTTCATAACCGCTTGGTTTACTCGCTCAATTCATTAACATTCAGTGTTAGAGAATATTTTTCTCTTTTTCACATTAAGGCGCTGTCTCCACGAGCCAGAGAATCGCGGCGATATTAACGTCGTGCCATGTATTTCTATGAACGCGTCTCCACACGGCGATGTTATCGCGGCGATAATTTGTATGGGCGAGCGCGTACTCGTCGCGATTCTCTCGCTCGTGGAGACAGCGCCTCATAAAGAAGAATGGGTGTTATGATTCTGTCAATTGTCTGACATGCATGACAATGATGTCATCCAGTCTAATGACTAAGATCAACTGAACACTATGCGTCGCTATTGTTCGTGTCGCTTCCTAATCTATATTGCAGATTGAATATGAACCGCTTACAATGATTTATAAACACTATAAGGTTTGTCCTGGCTGCTACCTTATAAAGGAATGTGTTATTTACTAGAAGAAAGTTTTAGCCGAGTCATGGTGGCGATGAGCTCACCACTTGTCACGTCTATTGACGACCTCTGTGGCGCGCCAGGCGAAGGTTTTATTCCCGCCTTGGAACAAATATTTGTGCGATCGCAGATGTTCAGGGTGTTCTGGGTATTTTCTATATATATATATAATAAATAAAATAAATAAATAAATAATGCTGGACAGTTCACACAACATTATCCAGTCCCAAGCCAAGCAGAGCTTGTGTTATGGGTACTAGATAACTGATATACTTAATACAATATATTACATATATGTTTTATTATGCATAGAAAATACCCAGAACACCCAGAACAAATATCTGCGAATCGCACAAATATTTGTCCCGAGGCGGGAATCGAACCCGCAACCTCCTGCTTCGCAGGCGAACGTTCGCCTTCCGCGCCACAGAGGTCGTCAAAAGAGATCGTCGTCAGAGGTACCAAGTTGATGTTGGCTATAGATTATATGGTAGTGGCATTCTATGGGGGAGGCCTATATATCCAGCAATGGACTTGTACAGGCTGAAAATGATGATGATGATGATGGTGACCGTAGTGAATTTTAGTAGTAGTAGAGCTTTTTTGTGAAAGAGTGTGTCCGGGGATGTACTACTACCATACATATTTCTGCTGCAAAGCAGTTATAGTGCTTGCATTGCTGTGTTCCGGTTTGAAAATAAGTGACATAACAGCAGTGTGAGGGTTGGTTGTTGGTGAACTTACAGGCAAATGACACTTTTCATCTATATGTCTCATGGTGGCGGGTACGGTTAAATGCCAAATAGGGTGCGTCCCACGTGGACGTGACCTATGTGATAATGCACTGTTCATAGGCAGAGGTTACCGCTTAACATCAGGTGAGCAATATGCGTAATCCGTCACACCAAGTTGTATAAAAAAAAACACCTTCGTGTCTTCGCTCGAGTACTGGGATTAAAGTACTTAGTCTTATTTTTAAACCCAGATCATCACCTATCTATGTAGTATGTAACTTTTTGGAGTGTTAATATTAATTATTATTAGTAACCTTATTAATTTCGACGTCTGACGTACCTCCAAAGTTGGTTCAGCTGGTTACAAGCGTGACCAATCAAACATCAAAACATACGAACAACCAAGATTGTTTATAATATTTTTGCGATGGGATATGAATAAATATCATTCAACCTAGTAGTTTCACATTCAATCACGCTGTAACGGCAAAAAAATATTCATTGACGACCTCTGTAGCGCGTCGGGCGAGGATGCGAATGGTTGCGCGTTCGATTCCCACTGCACGGCAAATGTTTGTATGATCTGCAAATACTCGTAGTTTCTGATTCCCACACACAACACAGGGAATCCTAGTGTGGGATCTGGACTAGGTCTGTTGGGTGTTATGTTATGTTATACTATGCTTATATTCTGGCAGGTATACTAATCAGGTAAAATAAATCACGCTTCAAAGCAATCAACTCAATCCGCGAAACCTGTCGTTATCTTATACAGTAATTTATTTCCGTTACTCATCAATAATCAAGACTTTTACTAATATAACTCGTGAATCTATGCTCTCCATGGTAATGGTGATCTCGGCTGAGATGCAAGAAGTTACGGGTTCGATTCCCACTGCAGGACAAATATTTGTTCCTGGTCTGGGGTGTTGTGGTACCATGGTAGTCGTAGTTCCTGATACCCACGTTACAGGGAATCCTAGTGTGGGATCAGAACTATATGTGTGACTGTTAGGTGATGTTATGTAATGAATTACGAACTATCCATTGCAAGGAGAAACACGCATAGAGAGTGTCGTGGATCACACTGAAACTTATAAAGGAATGTGGTACTGGAAGAAAGTGTTAGCCGAGTCAGTCATGGTGGCAATGAGCTCACCACTTGTTACGTCTATATTTCCATGATAGCTCACGGTGAAAAGATGCCTTTGGAGGCACTGCCTATCTTGGAGCTAGAGAGGTCTCCCTGCAGAGGTTTTCCCTGGTGGTTCTTCAGAAGGGGTGTTTGGAAATGTTTAAAGGGTCGGCAACGCGCGTGTTATGCCTCTGGTTTTGAAGGCGTCAATAGGCTACGGTAACCGCTTACCAACAGCTGGGCTGTATGCTTGGTTGCTACCTGTTTAGCAAAGAAGCCCAAGCTATTATTTATTCTGTGACCAAGCTTAGTAGCTTGGTACCTTGATAGTTGGTTGGTTGGTAAAAATAATAAAAAAAAACTTAATAAGACATACTGTTTGGTGCCTTCACCTATGAAAATTTACCATTTCACAAAATGAATAATCAAAACAAGAGGTACTGATAAAAACCAAGTCTGTCTCTTCACATTCACGTTATTTTTGTGAGTCTTGTCTTGTTTTTGTGACCTAAAGTATTAGGTCGAAGTGTGTATTACAAACAACCTAATGCGGTGGACACACTTGACCGGCCGCCTCCGTTGACACCGCAGGCCACGTCATTACGGCCCCCTACCACGACACGAATCAATAAAACTAGAAACGACAGTCAGCGCACCATTAACAAGTTCCTACAGAATACACGTTTGAAGTGCTTGGAAACGACGCAATCGACTGGATTATGCTGATTTTAGGCGTACTCGCTTCGCGCAAGCTTCGAGCTCAGTGAGGCGTGGTTACGGTCAGAACCTGTTCGCTGTGCTCTTGAAAGCACTCGTATGTCGGGAGTAATGCCTTTATAATCGCGACGTATATACAATGCTAGAAAGATACATAGAGAAAAATATACTAGTTTTTATTAAAATAGCACAAGTTTGCAAGGTGGCTCGGTTATATTACTGTGCTGGCATAAATTACGGTTTGCCGATTACCTACACTAGTCTGCATCTATTTAATTAACTGACGTTGCACATTCCACATTCTGTGAACTGTTTTCTCACGGTATTTTCTACGTTTACGTACTTTAATAAAAATATTATCAGTATTAAACGTGTTGGTATTGTTTTATTCGTTACTATTGAAAACATAGCGTAACCCTGTTCTACGGAAAAGTCAAATTATGAAATAGATAAAATTTTTGCAAAATTGTGTAAATTTTTACATGTAAGCACTTATTACCCCCGAAGGAAAGGAGCGGTAGGTAATGTGTTCAGGGTCTTGAGAGGTTGTATGTTTGTGTGTGCAAAAGAATGTTCCCATTTATCTCCCTCCAAAACGATTTTCCCGATATTGATACGATTTTTTATTAAAAAGTCATGTTTTCGAGATGGTTCTTAGCTATGTTTGGTGGATACTGATGCAGCCGTTTCCATTCCAGGATCATCAGCTCGCAAAAATGATTTTGGAAGACAATTGCAAGGAATGCCAGCTGCGTTCTATTTTTCATGTGGCGACATCTAGTCGTGAATAGAGTAATTATAAATTAATTGTTTTCATTTTGATTTAATGTTTGTGTACGACCTGAGTTTTAATCAATCGACGAATCCTATTAACTTAAAGAGTTTCGTTTACTATGAAAAACACAAACTCATTAGCAGCAGAGCGATCCTTTTGAAACAGTAAGACAAACTTAAATTCCTTACTTCTTAGTATTACCGATACCAGTCTTTTATCTATTTTTGATGTCCCTTTTTGTCTCTGTATTATGACTTTTGAGTGCGGTAGGTACAAATGCAAGACTTGAAGTTAAAACTTAGCAAGTAATTCATTTTTGAGACTTTGTTCGTCGTTTTGTTGAAGCATAAAGTTTTTGAATCGCAATACCTAACACTTGTAAAAATATTGCTAGTAGCCGGCTGAGATGCGCAAGGTTGCGGGATCGGTTCCCGCTGCGGGACAAACGTTTGTATGATCTGCAAATATTTGATCCGGGTGTACTCATAGTTTCTGATACTCACGACACAGGGAATCCTAGTGTGGGATCAGGACTATGTATGTGACTGTTTAGCGTTTGTGTTGGTGTTCAGTACTACACAACTACTCGTATCAACACCCACAGCTCATTTTGAAATACAGTTATCGCCGTTTTACAGGAAGTTTGTAATCACACAAACCAGTAATTGTAACCATTGCATGTACCTAAGTACCCACTTACTTATCTCAAAATACATTGACGTAAGTAGTTAAAACTGTGCTGTGGTGTGTTAGTCCTAATAATAGACCGGTCCGTCTCCTCCCCTGGATGTCGAAAAAGCCGACTAAGGGATTATATTATAAGGGGATGGGCAGCAGCATTCATCCGAATAGGTTCTCAATGCCAAAACTGCGATCACCAATCCGCTTGCCAAGCTTGGTGATTATGACAAACTCCTCGTTTTTTTTTAACATTGATATACCTTTGTTTGACCACGATCTCACCTTTTGGTAAGTGACGATGTGGCCGAAGATGAAGCACAAAGGTCTAGAAGGCACCTATTCACTCTAGCCTTGAAGAGACCCAGATTATAATTATGGTTATTTATTAAGACGCTATGTTAAAATTTTGGAGTCGTTTCGTTTCATGCTCACTCAGTTACAGTAAAGGTTACAAACTTGATGTTAATACAGTAATTACTTGAGGATGTAATCTAAATAAATTATAGACTAGAAACACGATTCGCGAAACTTTTCTCGATAGCTTTATTTTTTGAAATTGGCTCTTCTAAAGCTCTTTTTAGGTCCCTCCTTCGACTAGAGAAAGTATTAAGCATATTTTATTATATCATTCAGTAGGTAATCACATTACTTACATTAATTATAGATAATTTATTTTTATATTTGCTACTTTAGAAGCTAAACGAAGTTTTATCATTTGTCGCTTACGTCAGTTACTTCCGAGTGGCAAAAATCTATACCTCACCTTTTCCCGGGTTCAAGTGAGCAATAGCGCTGTCACTGTCTTACAGCTATTGTTTTCTGGCTAGACTCCGCCCATTCAGTATTTTAACATATCACCTTAATATTAATTATCACATTACATTCTATGGAGGAGGCCTCGTCAAGCAGTGGACGTCTAGAGGCTGCTGAGCTGCTGAAACTAGGTAATTAGGTATATTTTGTATAAAAATTTGCTTCATAAAGTGATACCCCTAAATTGCGTGGAAAGTGTAAATACCAACTACGTGTTTATACACTTGACTACCGACTGGGTGCTCTACAGTAAAAACAGTTGATATGAGAGAAGACCGCAAAAACTTGTAAAAATACAACCGCAACTGAGTGATACGGTGTCTATACACAATTTTTTCTCCACATGTTGGTTAATAAATTACTGGAAAGGAGTTTAAAAACAGAAGTTATTCAGTTAAAATACTTTCCAAATTTACATACCTACCCAACCTACTTTATAAAAATCTAATTGTGCTATTGTGCATCAACTTGCATATTTCAACATCAAATGGTATTTCAGGAGTTTGCCTTCGAAAGTGATCACCACAATAACTCTATCAACGACTATAGAGTCATACCATAAGAATACCATATGAATAGTCATAGCCACATGGTGAGCAAAAAATAAATAGGTAGTGAAAATCAATACTGTTTTAAATGTTAATTGAAATCACAAGTTAAAGTAGTAGAAAAACGTAACCCCTGGAGTACTACTACGACTTTGTGTAACGGGTTCTTTCTTGGCCACCTTGTCAAAAGACTAAAACTTCAAACGTCGTTTCGGTTAAGAGGGAAGTATTTTTTTTTTTTTTTTTTTTAACATTGATAGACCTTTGTTTGACCACGATCTCACCTGTTGGTAAGTGACGATGTGGCCGAAGATGAAGCACAAAGGTCTAGAAGGCACCTATTCACTCTTGACTTGAAGAGACCCAGATTATAGTTTTCAGGAAAGACAGACGACGGTAGTGTATTCCACTCCTTAGCAGTTCGCATTATAAAGGTAGAACTGAAACGTTTTGTGCGAATAGAAGGTATACCAATGAGGTAAGGATGGTACTGAGCCGTACGCCTGCTCGTCCTATGATGAAAAGGAGATGGTGGGATCAGATCGTGCAGTTCCTGGGAGCATTCACCGAAATGTAACCTATAGAAGATCGCAAGGCATGCAACCTTACGGCGGTGCTCGAGACTCTGGATCTTAGTCTCCGCCATATGTTGCTCACCTATAAGCCTGAAAGCTCTACGTTCGATCGAGTCCAAGGCAGCAAGCTGGTGTTTGGCCGAGCCATCCCAAACATGGCAGCAGTACTCCATACCAGCCCGGACTTGTGCTTTATATAAACTGAGAAGCTGTCCTGGTGTGAAGTAACGCTTTACCTTATTCAGGATGCCTAGCTTCATGGCAGCTGTTTTTGCCTTAGACTCGATGTAGGAGCCAAAGTTGAGAGTAGGCGTGAGCGAAACACCTAAGAGCTCGAGGTGATCTCCTATAGCAACAGGTACATCTCGGAATACAGGAACTTGGAGAAACGGACTTTTTTTCGCCGAGAAGAGACAAGCCTGCGTTTTAGAGGCGTTGAACATGACTAAATTGGCATCGCCCCAGTCGGATAGTATAGTAAGCACTCGTCCATACAAAAAGATAAACTATTTTATATACACTCAAATCGAAAAATTCGAATTACGAATTTAAAGACGGTTCTATACAGACGCACTTTATAGACGCATATACATAAAATTAAGAATAAAACTCATTATAGTACCGCCAACTGTATCATACAACTCATTACAGTACCGCTATCTTTTTTTTATTAATTAATTAAACTAGTCTATGATTATAGCCTGAATATGAAAAAAAAGGCGCACGCATGCGCAGTTCGAACTGTGAAAAAATGGCGCACGCATGCGTAGTTTGAACTTAATTTCCCGCGATTCCCATACATGTTTTTGCCGATCGTGTTTTTCTTTGTTTAATTTCAATTTTTCCTATGAGTGAAGATATAGTAGTGTATGAAACTGCATATAACTTAAGTATTAAAACACTCGAGTCAACCTATTATTATAAACAGACTCTCATGTTTTAATACCCCTTCTTATATGACAGTTGCATAAACTACTATTTCCAGTGCTCAATATTATCCAGTCAATAGTATAATAGTCGTCCGAGTAGAACTCGGTAGTGCACTACCGTGAAAACTTGGCAGTGAACTCAGAATGCCAGTTTACTCGGAAGAACACACTCAACCCGAGCGCACTCGTGTCGTGAAAACATGGCAGTAAACTCAGATACCAGTTTGCTCGGAAGAGCACACTCGACCCGAGCGCACTCGTGTCCTGAAAACATGGCAGTAAACTCAGAAGCCAGTTTGCTCGGAAGAACACACTCGACCCGAGCGCACTCGTGTCGTGAAAACATGGCAGTAAACTCAGATGCCAGTTTGCTCGGAAGAACACACTCGACCCGAGCGCACTCGTGTCGTGAAAACATGGCAGTAAACTCAGATGCCAGTTTGCTCAGAAGAACACACTCAACCCGAGCGCACTCGTGTCGTGAAAACATGGCAGTAAACTCAGATGCCAGTTTGCTCGGAAGAACACACTCAACCCGAGCGCACTCGTGGCGTGAAAATAGGTCAATAAACTCAGATGCCAGTTTGCTCGGAAGAACACACTCGACCCGAGCGCACTCGTGTCGTGAAAACATGGCAGTAAACTCAGATGCCAGTTTGCTCGGAAGAACACACTCGACCCGAGCGCACTCGTGTCATGAAAACATGGCAGTAAACTCAGATGCCAGTTTGCTCAGAAGAACACACTCAACCCGAGCGCACTCGTGTCGTGAAAACATGGCAGTAAAGTCAGATGCCAGTTTGCTCGGAAGAACACGCTCAACCCGAGCGCACTCGTGTCATGAAAACATGGCAGTTAATTCAGATGCCAGTTTGCTCGGAAGAACACACTCGGCCCGAACGCACTCGTATAATGAAAACATGGCAGCGAAGTTTGGATGTCTTGCTCGGACTAACAGACTCGGTTCAAGCGCATTCGCATCGTGAAAACTTGGCAATGAACTCTGATGCTAGCTTACTCGGACGAAAACACTCGGGCCGAGTGCACTTGTATCTAGTATCGTGAAAAGTTGGCAGCAGTTTGACGCAAGAAAATCATCTTCTGCTCCGCTACTGCGTCATTTCAGTAACGAGTTCCACATTTGAAAACTGCCGCAATTTCAGCGGCTTCAAAATCCGAGCGGAACTCCTTAAAACAATAGTCATAAATCCCATGAGAAGACGTGGAGGTGTTTAATTTATATAAAGACTTGTGCCTGCGTATTTCTAAAGGAGGAGGTGCAGGCAAGAGATATGGTAAAAGTTTTAAAGCGGATAGTAATGGTGCCTCGTTTGTTGAATTATCTTCTAGTATTTTCAAAAAAATTACTTAATTACTAACTTTTACGCGGCAATTGTATGATGTGATGTTGATTTATACCATGTAGTCTAATATTTAAGTATACTATGTCTATACGAATACCGTGAATTTTTTGTTGTTGATTTCCCGAAAGGTACATGCTGAGATAAAATAACTACAAGAGGATTTATGACAAAAAAAATAGAGATAAAAAGAATTTTGGTTTTGCTTACGTAAAACAATCGTTACCTTGACAATCGCGTTTATGCAAAAACTATTTTTTATAATACTTATTATAAAATTAGGTATAATTTGATGCAATATTAGCATAGGTCTGACTGTATATCTAAGTATTATTTGGGAAACCAGCGAGTACAATAAAATTATAGGGCCTTCAAAGTACATATCTTACTAAAACCTGTCCTATCCTAATCCCGTTTTATAATGGGAATTGTGTTACCATACTAATTCTTAGGTATTTGGTTTGGTTATAGAATATAGGGGAAAATCAGCTATTTTTTACTGAGATTCATTCAACAAGTTTAATCGTCCCTGACACCCAAAAATTTGGGAGCTTAACTTTTAAGAATCAGAGTAACGGAAAATTGACTCGAGTAAATGACGCTACGACTTTTCTCGTGACGAGATGTCGCGTCTCGTCGGTTACGATGAGTAATTACACCCAGATCGGCTTCCGCTCCCCGACGCGGAACGAGAATCAGCCCCGTGGGAGTCTATAGGCACCTTAATAATACCGAACTTCAAATTTGAACCGTAACTGGTTGCAATAAAGTTCGCTTTGAAAATCAAATCACAATCCTTCACAATGATTATACTCTTAGAAAGACCATTAGCTCGTTAGGGAATTCGGTAATTAACAGACCAAGCGATATTGAATACTAACCATTCATTAGCGAAATTTAGTTTTGCGCGGATGTTTTAGTGAATAACGAGTTGAAGTTTTTTTAAATGGTCTAACAAAAATCTGACTTTTAAGCAAATTATGATTTGAGGAATTAAACTAATTTCAGAAAATTATAATAATCGCTGCGGTGTTGTGATAGGTATGTGTGGTAGCACAATTCTAAATGTCCAATGTTTGCATAATTGTTTATTTTTTATAAAGCTGACGTTTCTTGTAAGATGACCAACCATCTTTTCCCTTCTACTCTGAGTAGTTCTAAACAGAGCTACTTTTTAGAGCTATTTGTTGTCTGTTCAAAATTAAAATTGCGAAGTTTAAGTAATAAAAAACCTGTTTAAAAAAATGTTTAATTGAAATATTTGATGTTTTTTGAAATCGACTCTGTGGTTGTCAGATTTTTTTTCCTCAGACCATAGATTTAAATATCAAGATGTGGTCGATAACCACGAAACACCACCGATCGCGTGCGGTCATAGAGCAATAGCGCACTAGCGGCTAGGCCGCAGCGGCCAGGTCGCGGCGGCCATCGAGATAGATACATTAGTATGAAATCGTCATAGAGCACGCGCACCTGGCCGCACGCGGCCAGTGGCCACACCAAGCCGCAGCGGCCAGCGAGATTGAAGCGACGCATTTGCGGCCCGTGTTCAGTCGCTGGCCGCTGCGGCCACTGCATTGTAGTTAAATCACCAGTGTGCGCGCACTAGCCGCGGGGGCCGTAAGATACAAAAGCACTGCTATGTCCTCAACGTCCATTTTGAAGCGCGCTGTATGTGCAACTGACGATCGTAGCCGCGGTTTTGGACGCGTTGCAAATCGCAACCCCTGCGGCCAGCCCGCGCGTCGTGGTCGCGCTGCCAGGTCGCTAGTGCGCTATGGCCCTACACTGGTTGTCGTTGGTGTCTCTCATCTGATTTTGACACTGAAAATTGGCAGTCATTTTAACCGCCCTAGCCTTAGTTTTCGTCATATCTACAGGCATTTAATTGCAGTCGAGCCCAAATACTTGTTTTTTGGTCACGAGTGTGGTAATATGAGAATAAATATGTAATTACCTATATTCAAAGCAAATAAATATTCATAATCATTTTGTACACGAGAGTTAAAAGACCAGACCGGAGTTGTTAAATTACCATACAAATTCAGTTATACTGATGACAGTATTCAAGCAAATATTATTCATATTCATATCATGATCCTATCCTAACCTAAATATCTTAGGTTTTTTTTTAAATGCAAAAATTAAAAAATAAAATCGGATCTAATATAAACAAAATACGTGATAAATCCGTCTCAAATTGTTTAAAATGCAATGTGATGTTTACTTACTCCAGTACCTATCATTAGTGGGACAGCATAATATACAAAAGGCAGACATAATGGCACAATGCTGTTCTATTAACCTATAAAAAAACTTTACGAAATTAAAAAAAAAACACATACAGAGCATAATAGTGACGGATCCAACGAGGTCGTTGACCACATCGCATATCGGTATCCACAAGACGTGTCAGACAGAACTGGTAAATCAAGGTTGTATACAAAATCCGGATTGTAGGACCATTGCAGGTCAAGTCTCAGGTAAAAATATGCTTTGGTGTTTTGGGAAAACCACAAAAAACATTGCAAATATTGCTAATTCCCCAATAAGTTTGGAGGAATGTTTTAATTTACATAATATATTTATTTACAGAAATACTAAAACATCTAATAAAAGTAGGTACATTAAAAATTCAATTGAAACAATTGGCTATTTGAAGACAGTTGGAAATTATCAAGATAGCTCAACTGATCCAACTCACACCAGGCGGAAGCATCCCTAAGACGCTGGCTTCATTGCTACGCTGAATGGCGATACTGATGCGTTGAGCCAGATAAGAGCCAGTCTTTGGGTAACGTGTAATTTCAAGACCTTATAAATCCGCAACAGCTGGTGACCTGTAAGCGGATGGGTGGACTGGTACATGGCATTGGGAATCCAAAATCATCGGTTTTTCTTCCCTCGTTATAGCAGGCTATCCAGTTCTCTTCAGCCGCTTTGTATAACTTGGATTTTTAACCCCCGACGCAAAAACTACGGGATGTTATAAGTTTGACGTGTCTGTATGTGTGTGTGTGTGTGTTGACCTTAAGTACCAAGCGAGGACTTGCTATTGAATACACAAGGCACACCCGAGGACATTTTCAAAGCGAGGTCTTTTTCATGGGTCCTCGTATCGATCGGACCATTGCATCGTATTTTATGCGCGATTTTGAGTCTTATTGTATATTTGAAACGGAAATATTGACCTAACCTCGTTTTGGTCACGATAAGTCATGCTCACACCCCGACAGTGTGTGACCACCAGGCGGCGCCACTATCGCCTTCTATACACTCCATTTCACACTCTGTCATGTCCTTTGTACCTTCCGAGGCCTTATGTGTGAATTTAACACACAAGACCTCGTAATGGTAGCTTTTCCGGACAATGTGTATTAACGACCTCGCTTTGATCAGTAATATTACAACAGTGAATTTTCCAAGTGTGTTATATAAATTTTCTGTCCTCGTTTGGCTAACGCACACTTTTTCTATTATACCTAGGTTAAAGTAGGTGTATAAACTTTGTGAGTTTGAATGTAGGTAACCTCCGGCTCAATAGATACGTCTCTGAAAATATAAACTTTAAAACAAATTACTATTTCACTAAATAAATAAAAAGTTATAGAAGTAAGTTTCCCATACCTTTGTGCTGAAACTTCGCATTGCACGCTTCCTACCTTTGCTTGGGAGGTGATCGAATACCGCCTTCCAGGTCGATTATCTTGCCCCATTTAGGCAAATTTGATAAGCACAAAGTAGGCATTCAAGGGTTCCGTAATCTACCGTCCAGGTCAATCATCAGATCCTCATTCGCTCTTTTATTATATTACTAGCTGACCCGCTCTCGGCTTCGTCTATATTTACATAGAGTACACCTACTCGTAATACGCATTCTAAATGGATGGTGGTATAAATATCGGACTATTGGCTATTAAAATAAGAATGCCTCAATGAACGTCCTAAGTTGCCTGCATGCAACGACTTCATGTGACTTTTAAAATATCGTTGGCCCATTGAAAAGGGATAGGCTTTCTACTGTGCGTATTCGGGTTCGAGGTTGGCCATTCGAGAACCATTATTCCCCAGTGGTTGACGACCACTTTAGCGCGTCGGGCGAGTAGTCGGCTGAGATGCGAGAGGTTGCGGGTTCGATTCCCGCTGCGGGACAAATGTTTGTATGATCTGCAAATGTTTCTTCTGAGTACTAAGGTACCATGGTACTCGTAGTTCCTGATACCCACGACACTAGGAATCCTAGTGTGGGATCAGGACTATGTATGTGACTGTTGGGTGTTATGTTATGTTATGGTTGTTGGTTCTGCGAGCTATATATATGACCTGCCCATTACAATTTAAACTTGCTAATTTTGAGACCTATGTCAGGGATCTCGGTTCTTCTACGGATCGTTTACGGTACGGATACAGAATCTGTGTGCATAGCTCTCTCCAAAGCCCGTTGCGCGTATTTGGGCTTGTGTTGAGGTTGACGTTTAAGTAGTAGTGGAGCTTTTTTGTGAAAGAGTTTGTCTGGGGAGTACTACCACCATACCTATTTCTGCCGCAAAGCAGTAGTATTCGCATTGCTGTGTTCTGGTTTGAAGGGTTGCCGGTGAAATTACAGGCAAATGAGACTTTTCATCTACATGTACCAGTGTGCGCGGGCGCAGTGCAATGACCACATAGGGCGCGTCCCAGGTGGACGTGACCTATATAAAAATGCACTGTTCATAGGCAAAGGGTACCCCTTATCATCAGGTTGGCCATCTGCTTGTTCCGTCATTTTAAGTATCCAGTATTAAAAAAAAGAAGTTTTAGTCCCGTGAGTTATCACTTCCAACATTCAAACTTTAATTTTATGGCTCTGCAGTATCTGTGACGTGAAGATATAAACATAAACACACACCCAACAGTCACATACATAGTCCTGCCCTCGTATTCGGGGCTCGGTGAACTTGCTGAGCGAGTCACGGGGTGAAGTCACGCGTTGCGCAGTAAGATAATATTTGACTTCGGTAATGTTAGGTGTGTCAAAAATTAATGGCCGTCTCGATGACAGTCATAGATCTAGTATGTACAAGATAAACAATGAGAGATCGAAGAAGAAACAAAAAAAAATGTGCACGTGTTGGTGAAAGTCTATGTGTAAGTTAAAAATAGTGTTGTCCTCGATCAACACTTTTACATTGTCGATAGAATTCATCATCCGTCCGTGATGTGTATGGTAGATAAATACATCTTAATGCAGATTAAGTCTTTCATGAATAACACAGTTTGGCAGATTTGACGTCATAAAGAGAATAAGGTTCTTATTCCAATTTTGAATAAACTAATTTTTATTCTTATTTTAAAGGGATCGTTTGGAGAAATAAAACAGTTACTAAATAAACCTTCATTATTTATTGACCCCTAAATATTATGGTTTTATTTAGGTGGGATCTTAGAATTTCCCTATTAAATTTAAACTCAAAATCTTTGCTGCAGATACCTAGTGGAGTTCTTATTTGAGTCCATCCCACTCTTCTTATAACCGATAATAATTTTTTTCGAAGGTGCAGGTTTGAGTCCCGCTGGAACGGAATTTTTGGGGTATATTTAAATTTAATTTGTTACCTATTACTTTATCAAGCAGAAAGAAACAATATTTTTTGTTAAAAAAAAACCCTTTTGGGGAAAAAGGCGTGTTTAATAATCTACAACGTAAATATTTACTCCAAAATATCTACTACACAAACTGCAATAAAAAATAAAAAAGCGGCCAAGTGCGAGTCGGACTCGCCCATGAAGGGTTCCGTAGCAGCAAGTAACATAATATAAAAGTTCTTGGATGGATTACGATTAATGACGTATTAAAAAAAAACTACTTACTAGATCTCGTTCAAACCAATTTTGAGTGAAAGTTTACATGGTAATGTACATCATATATTTTTTTTAGTTTTATCATTCTCTTATTTTAGAAGTTATGGGGGGGGGGTACACACTTTTTACCACTTTGGAAGTGTCTCTCGTGCAAACTATTCAGTTTAGAAAAAAATTACATAAGAAACCTCAAAATCATTTTTGAAGACCTATCCATAGACATCCCACACGTATGGGTATGATGAAAAAAAAAATTTTGAGTTTCAGTTCTAAGTTTGGGGAACCCCAAAAATAAAAAACTACTTACTAGATCTCGTTCAAACCAATTTTGAGTGAAAGTTTACATGGTAATGTACATAATTTTTTTTTTTAGTTTTATCATTCTCTTATTTTAGAAGTTACGGGGGTAAAAAACTACTTACTAGATCTCGTTCAAACCAATTTTGAGTGAAAGTTTACATGGTAATGTACATCATATATTTTTTTTAGTTTTATCATTCTCTTATTTTAGAAGTTACGGGGGGGGGGGGACACACTTTTTACCACTTTGGAAGTGTCTCTCGCGCAAACTATTCAGTTTAGAAAAAAATGATATTAGAAACCTCAACATCATTTTTGAAGACCTATCCATAGATACCCCACACGTATAGGTTGATGAAAAAAAAAATATGGGGAACCCCAAAAATAATTGTTTTTTTTTAATATTTGTGTAAAAATCTTAATGCTGTTTACAGAATACATCTACCTACCAAGTTTCAATAGTATAGCTCTTATAGTTTCGGAAAAAAAAGGCTGTGACATACACGGACAGACAGACAGACAGACAGACATGACGAATCTATAAGGGTTCCTTGTCTTTGACTACGGAACCCTAAAAAAGTGGTGCTTTAAAGTTACCTTTTCAATAGTCAATACAAAATCACACACCTCAATGTCCACCTGGTTATTTTAGTTTTAAAAAAAAACGGTAAAATGTTAACAGAGCACACATATTTACTCCAAACAAAATTAAACCTCCATTCGAGGATGGACAAAAATTTAATTTATAGGTAGGTACTACGATATAGACTGCAACAGGACTATCGATATATCTGACGTCATCACTTGGCCAAGCCCTATCGTAATCAAACATTTTTATATTTTACTTATAATATTGTTTATTTCTAGGTGCAGTAACGAAATATTATTAAAAAATATAAGGGAAAGTCCTAATCTACGAATGAAACTAGTTTTTAGGTCATTCACTAAAGCAGAATTGATAAAATAAGCAATACAACCGAACTACCAATAATCTCTTATTTACCTGAGAAACGTGTATTTTCCCGGATTATTACGTCTTGTATCTTCACAGTCACAAACTGAACACGACACCATTGTCATACAAAGTAATATTTGTTATTTAATAGTAAGATTACTAAAAAAATTACAAAATTAGTTAAACTGCACAAGAGACCGGACGCTATGGGCAACTACTCAAGCAAAAACATGTCAAATTCAATACAATTGTATCATTTCTTCTTGCACGGGGTACATTTAAAAATGACTCCTCTCTCCCACGCTTCGTTTGTCTATTCAGCGTAGCAAAAATTCTACGTCTATGATGACAGCATTATCGATGGATGATTTGATCTGTTTGTCAAAAGCTGTGAATTTGATTGTAGGAATTTTAAATTCTTTTTTTTTCACCTGGGCTAATATTCGATATAAAAAGCGTAAGCCGAGTCAGCTCACGTCTATATTCCTACGCTTGTGTGATCCACAGTAAATAAACACGGTCAAGAAACGAAAGCTAAAAATAAGTATTTCTCTTTGGCTTCATTCTTCTATGCAACTACTATTTCTGGTATTCTTATCCCGATGATGACCAGCCTTTGGCATCGACGCGCGCAAGTTGACACTTCACTTCACTTAACCACCTCACTGTACCCCGAATACCTAGGCTGATCCCACACTAGGATTCCCTGTGTCGTGTGTAAGTATCAGGAACTACGAGTATCACCATAACACCCAGACCTGGAGCAAATATTTGTAGATCATACATACATTTGTACCGCAGCGGGAATCGAACCCGCAACCTCTCGCATCTCAGCCAGCTACTCGCCCGACGCACTACAGAGTTCGTCAATATGGGGTTGTTTCCTGAACGCTGCCCATCCTATACAAATAAATGAGCTTAAAATAAAAATAAAAAATAAAAAAATTAAATTCTGCCTCTGGAGCCGGTAGAAGGTAAATTACATATACATGGGTACCCAGACCCACATTATAATGTGCGTACCTACGTGATTTCTTAACATAGATTTGTCTGTTGTAGGGCAATGTTAAAATGTCCTCGCTTGTATTCACGTAACTTGAACTGTGTATGAAGAATAATAGTACAGGGTTTTGGTTCAACTATTTATTCTTATCAACTCCAAAAAGTCTAATGTCCTCACTTCGGACAAGTCTGCTGTAGGGTGATGTGTACCGTGTTCAAAAAAGTCCACGCTCAGTTCCTTTCCTACATAACTTGACATAGGTATGAAGAAAATATAAGGTCCTCGGTTAGTAAAACTAATTGAAAAAGTCTGACACACGTTCTCTCGGTTTATTCCTGTTGTTCACGTTCAGCTTGTCCACGTTAACGTTGACAACGGGAATAAAATAAAATAATTAAAAAACGTTCCCGATGTCCACGTTATCATATATTATGATAGCATAGACCGAATCATTTGTATACAAAATGTTAATCAAAACCACCTATGTATACCTCCTCCTATAATATACTATTTCATGTAAAAATGTAATTTAAAAAAAATTACAAGCGATGTCCCCTGCATTCCGACAGTCTTTAATGCAACATTCTCGGAAATAAAGGACTTTGGCCTGGATAATGTATGAGAAGACCCGATGGCCATGCTTGGGGGTTCGGGAGTCCCTGCAGTCTCCAATCTAGTCCCCTACTGGCACAGCAGCCTGCCGTATGTCTTTTGGCTCGCTGTCCAGTGCCACGCTCAACTTTCGTCTTCCCACAAACCACTCAAATCACTCAAATCTCAAAACTAAACGAACAGGAAAAATATGAATTGAACTGTGATTGTTTTTGTTTAACTGTGATAGACCAGCGATTGACCGCGATCTCACCTGTTGGTAAGTGACGAGGCGGCCTACGTTGTAGCACGAAGGTCTAGAAGGCACCTATTCACCATAATATACCCATATTATAGTTTTCAGGAAAGACAGACGACGGCAACTTGTTCTATCTGTTCCTTAGCTGTACGCATTACAAAGGTGGAACCGAAACGCTTAGTGCGAATTGCGGGTATAATGATGTAACTGAGCCGGGCGCCTGCTTGTCGTATGATGAAAACGAGATGGTGGGTTCAGATCATGTAGCTCCTGGCCACATTCCCCGAAATGTAACCTATAATAGAAGATCGAAAGGCATGCTACTTTGCGGCGGTGCTCGAAACTCTGGATCCTAGTCTCCGCCATATGTTGCTCTCCTATAAGCCTGAAAGCTCTGCGTTAGATCGAGTCTAAGGCAGCGAGCTGGTGTTTGGCCGAGCCATCCCAAACATGGCCGCAGTACTCCATACCATACCGGACTTGCGCTTTGTACAAACTGAGCAGCTGTCCCTGTGTGAAGTAAAGCTTTCCCTTAGTGCTGTGTGAAGTAACGCATTGGATTTAACCAGATTAGCATCGTCCCAGTCGTGCAGCCGCCAACGACTGCTTGAATCTAGAGCCCACTAAGCCATACTTTAATAAGTGACGCTCACGGAGACGCAGATTCAATATCCTCCCGATACAGCATACCTGACATAACCAGGCTATGCTCTGGAGCACAATTTAAAACAAAAAGCTGGTATCTGTATTTATGCCTGGGACGACATTTGTTTTGTGCGCCTGCATGATCTTGAAGATCCCGATTTATTATCTTTGTGGATTTTGGTGGATAAAGTCTCAGATAACATCATCTATGCCAGTCTATATCGTTCACACTCTAGAGATCACGTGACAACCAGGTTATTTAACAACATGCGGCGGATGTGACCCAACAACGGTACCCTGATGCCCAACTAGTGCTTTTGGAGGACTTTAACGCTCACCAAAAGTGGCTGTTCCCATACCAGATCACGGACCATGATCGGAGAGAGCTGTGGAAACTTGCAATTTTGCTTAATCAACAAGAATTCCAAACGTAGAGAACCACACAGTCAACTTTGGAACTTCTGCTGGCAACGCACCGGACCGCCACTCAGTGCTGCCTCCCCAGATCACTGTGGTCTGCATCGTCATACTCGCCACCCGATTCCTTCCACAAAGGAAGTAGGTGAGTGTGGCGTTACGTGTAGGTAGATTGGAATGAGATGTGACACTTCTTCGCTTCTTATCCATGGCGCCAAACCAGCTTTTCTTCTTGTGACCCAACGGTCTGTGCTGATGCCATTACAGGGGTGATCAAAAGAACAATGGAATACTTTATGCCATTCTCCGATGATTCACCTTCAGGTTATGCTTGCCCATGGTTCAGTCCCGCGTGTGCCAGCGCAGAAGCGCAAAAACATGTGGCATATCTAGCCTAGGTTGACGCAAGAAACAGAAAAGCCTCGGATGCATGGGATTAGAAGAAGGCCTAACATAGCCGCCAAGTCCTGCAAGAAGGTGAAACAAAAGGGTCGCTTCGATCGGATTGGCCGTTTGGGGGCTAAGCTTGCCGCATATCATCTGGGAAGTAAAGCATTCTGGACTCTGGCTAAATCGGTTGAAGCTAATTTCAGCCGTACTTCACTCCCCCACTGCTGAAAGCAAATGGAACCCTAGCTCACGCCGCCGTTGATAAAGCAAATTTGCAACTCAATTTGCGGAAACCTCGCGTCTGAACACTTCTGGCGAAACTCCATTCAGCTGTCCTCGTTGCGAAGTTTCAATGCAGGAAAGGAGATGTCCAAAAAATATATGGAGGCCGGTATAAAAATAACTAGAAATTCTTAGCAATATAATATTTATTTACGGAGAAAGGGCATATTATTTAGCTATTTTTAACCTAATGAAAAATAATAAATGTACCTCCGTTTTTTTTAAAACTTTATTTATATGTTGTATTTTTCAAAATAAAGTTTAGAAGTTGCAACACTCCCAAAAGGTGAACTTGATGCTCTTTGGCAGGCAGACTAAGGAATTTTGATACTCTCTAGCTAGCGAGACAGATGGCAGACAGACAACCACAGACAATTTTTCATAGGAGTATCCTACCTTCGTTCCGTGTTGTCACGTTATTACTAATACTTCATTTATTAGTTTATCCGTTCTGTATAGGTTCAGGAAACATTTACCTACACTGTTGGAGAGTTCACTAATAGATAGGAGCTGCCTATAATGATAATAGTACCAATAGCAATACGCATAGGTACCTACATTCCTCGCCTCCTTATTAACATTTGTATTGTTCAGGTAGCTCAGGGCACAGATTGATTGTAAATTGTGTATTAGCACGTATTCCATTCAAGGAGAATATTTTAGTCATCATATCTTTGGGCACAGGCAGAAGAAGACAAAATGGCATATTTGCGTGTTGAATAATAGATAGGGATAGCACTATCAACTTGTTTCCGTGCCCAAGAGATGGCAATGTATGTCCTCCTCTACATTTTACATATTTCCAATCATGTTATAAATAACATTTTATATCAGGTATAAATAATAATTTTAAGTTCAGTTCAGTTCATTTCTTTTAACAAGTTTACAAGACACATTATTAAATAGCAATAGAATGTTACTGACAGTGACACATGGAGGATAGTTATGTTTTGTTTGAGTTTGTAAAGGATTTGCCTGCTTTTTCCGTAGTTCGTTTTAGTAAAAACACAAAATATATTATTTATTTTTATTTATTTAGTAAGAAACAAGGTTGGTATTGGTTTTTTTTAATACTACTTGGAATGGCGGATCAAGCAGATGGCCCACCTGATGTTAAGTTGGTACCCCCTGCCTATGAACAGTGCATTACCTCATAGGTCACGTCCACCTAGGACGCACCCTATGAGGCAATCCACTGCGCCCGCCGCCACCCTGAGACATAAAGATGAAAGTCTCATGTGCCTATAATTTCACCGGCACCCTTACCCTTCAAACCGGAACACAGCAGAGCGAGCACTACTGCTTTGCGGCAGAAATATGTAGTACAAATAGGTGGTAATGGTGGTAGTACTTCCCCGGACGAACTCTTTCACAAAAAAGCTCTACTACTACAACCACAAAAAAGCTCTACTACTATTGTATTGCATAGACTACACAATTACGACCAGTGGCACACACAATTTCACGACCTCTGTGGCGCGGCGGGCGAAGGTTGGCCTGCGACGCAGGAGGTTGCGGGTTAAATTCCCGCCCCGGAACAAATATTTGTGCGATCGCAGATATTTGTTCAGGGTGTTCTGGGTATTTTCTATGTATAATTAAAAATATACATCTATGTAATATATTGTATTAAGTATATCAGTTATCTAGTACCCATAACACAAGCTCTGCTAAGCTTGGGGCTAGATAATGTTGTGTGAACTGTCCAACATTATTTATGTATTTATTTATTTATTAAACACGTGTGGTTGGGGCGGGGCATGTTTGTTTCATTATGTTTTCCCTCCAAGAACATTTTTATTATTTTCTCGGAAACGGAGGTTTTATAAAATATAAAGTTTAAATAATCGAGTAGCCCAATAAATAAGCTTTATTTTTGAGATATACTTTATAACTGTAAGAATTTTCTCGGAATATTATACCAAATCTGAACATCTCATTTGCATACAGCAAAAAGTATGTAGCGTATGTAGTTGTATGTTCTATGTAGCGGCTACATAGCCTGGATGTGGATAAAATAGCGGGCCAGACGGCATCTCAGCTGTAGTATTAAAAACATGTGCTCCTGTGTTGTCTGAATTTTAGACTGCTTACAATATTGATACATTACATTATTACAATTAGACTGACTGCTGATAATGTAATACTATGAGACTAAAGAACTTACTCCTTGCAAGATGATTCTGTGATACGTGCAATTTTGTAACATAATTATGAGAGAAAATAACTTGAATACTGCAATTAACGTTTTTTTTTTTACTTTTTACCGTACTAATCAATGTTATTGAATTTGATTCAGTAATTGATTTGTATGTTTTGTATGTCTTATTTAAGTTTTGTGTAGTTGAAACCTATGGAGATAGCGCTTTACATAAGATGGACAACGGGAAGGGATTTAGTGACTTCCCGCTGTCCACGTTGACGTGGGCAAGATAACATGGACATCGGGAATAAACCGTTCTCTCTTTGGACAAGGGATTTACTTGTTGTAAAGGTATTATGTTAAAGTGTCTTTGCTTCTCTCCACATAACTTGAAATGTGTATGAAGTAAAAATAAGGTCCTGGTTATGTCTACTCCGATTTTTAACGATACCACGAGGCAAAAAATACAAACAAACTGCGCTCAGTGGAAAAAAGCCTATTTAATATCAAGTTGAAAAATAATCAAAGAAGTGAGGCAATAATAACAAAGAAACACAAAGAGACCTATACCCGAAAGGTGCCTTAGCTATATTAAAAAAAGTCTACTATTTAGTTGTATTATAAACATTTATGTAAATAGTTAGTTTAGGAAATAATAAGGCTATGTTATTATTATCTCACTCATTTATACAAAATACTCGTACTCTACTCCGATTTTTAACGATACCACGAGGCAAAAAATACAAACAAACTGCGCTCAGTGGAAAAAAGCCTATTTAATATCAAGTTGAAAAATAATCAAAGAAGTGAGGCAATAATAACAAAGAAACACAAAGAGACCTATACCCGAAAGGGGCCTTAGCTATATTAAAAAAAGTCTACTATTTAGTTGTATTATAAACATTTATGTAAATAGTTAGTTTAGGAAATAATAAGGCTATGTTATTATTATCTCACTCATTTATACAAAATACTCGTAAAAAAATATATTTTTCACTATAAAGGAATACTATTCACAAAAAATAAATAGTATAGAAACATTGGGGCTAGATAATGTTGTGTGAACTGTCCAGCATTATTTATTTATTATTATTATTTATTATTATAGTAAAAATATAAATGTAAACGGGGAACCACCGACCGCGGAGCGAGGCCCAAACGGTCGTAGGCTAGGGCTGCAGAGAGAGGAACCTCCTGACTATGCGTACCGAAAGCACATGCCTGAGGGACTCTCCGGGACGGTGACATGCTCTACAGATATCAACCGTCCCATCCTTCATGATATACTTTCGATAGTTGTTCGTCTTGATAACCTCATCCATAATCACACAGACAAAACCATCGGTTGCCCCAACGAGGTAACCGAAACGTAGCCGGTTCACTGAAGCGAGCAAACATCGGGCAAAATTAAATAATTTAAAATTAGATTAGATTTAATAAAATCTAAGGTAATTGCTACTTAGTATATTTAATTTTAACATGACATCTGCAATGAGTAATAATTAATTAGTTTATGTTTACAATTTGAATTATTGACTAAATTTTTAGTTATTTTTTTCATAATTTTTCGTATGAAATTTTATTTGTTTGACCTTTAAATTTATATTTACAAATAAATTGATTATTCCTTGATTATTCCCTGTGAGTAAATGGTAAATGTACAAGACGTGCGACGCCAAATATAAAGAAAAAAAAGATGTGACAGATAGACAGATTTGTCTTTCTTGTGACAATATTGAAAGTGAGGAAATAGTACCTCATATTTGTGAATAACTTTGGTAAGTAAATATATTGTAAATATTTTGTAACCAACTATTTGTATTATTGTTTAGTTTTACTAATATACCCCACTCGATGAATCTTTGACCCTGATAACTTTGCGGGAATTCAGTGGATGGGGGCGGCACAAGCCCATTAATCGTGAAATTCTATGGGGAAGGCCTATGTCGTCAAGTGGCTGAAAGTATAATAAAGATGCCCTACCTAAAATGATGTGTATTAGGTAACACATAATTTTAGGTAGGGCATCTATAAATAATAATAAAGATGATATAATAAAGCATCATTTTACCTCGTAACCTATACGAGGTATTGTATATTATGTGTATTGGGTTATTATATAATATAATATAATATAAGCTTTAATTACTCTTACACTCTAATATTTAAATATAACAATTTATTGACTTATCTTAATATGTTGTAAATAATTAGTTAATCCGTTTTTCGGGTATCTCAACCAGTGCAAATATCACTTTGAGCGGTAAAAGCCTCCTCCATCTGCCCCTACCTCTCTCTATCTCTAGCTGCTCTGCTCCAGGTAATGCCTGCCACTTTAGCGATGTCATCGCTCCAACGTTTATGCTGTCTTCCAGGCCGTCTCTTTTTGTCCATGGGGTACCAGTTAGTTATAGTTCTCGACCACCTATCGTCTGTCGCTCGCTGTACATGTCCAGCCCATTTCCACTTTAGCTGAAGAACTTTTTTCACAGCGTCAGAAAAAAGATAAAGGCAAACTTTATCTTTTTTCTAATTACGGTATTTTTTTTCCTTCAGCTTATGACCAGGTGTAGCTTCTCTCGAGTCTTTGACATGCTTTTATTTTTCCAGTCTCTTCTTCGTGAGTGGCCATGTCTGACATGCATACGTGAGGCACGGCAACAAACACATTTCCATAACCTTTGTTTTTAGTTTAACCGGTAAATTGATTTGGTTATTGGGTTAATAGTAAAAACAAGCTTAAATTGGACGTTGGAATTTAAAAAAGAAACGTCCTCGCAAGGTATATTGTTTATGAACAGTGTAGGAAGAAAAACTAAAATAAAATTACAAGGTCCTCGTTTTGTACACGCCCTACCCGGAAAAACGTCCTCAGTTTGTTCATGTAAAATCTAGCACAACGTCCTCACTTTGTACAAGGATCAAGAAAAAACGTGTTAAACTGAGTCCTCAGATGGTCATCCCTGGTCAAATGATATGGTCCTCGCTTGGCTCACACAAAAGTCCTCTAAAGGATGTCGCTATAAACGTTTTCGCGTGTAATTAAGACCCCACGTTGTTCACAGAAATTCAAACGAAAAAATGTTGAGATAGAGCTATAAGACTTGGCTCATCAGTCATGTTTTTTTTTTCTTTCTCTTTCTGGCGCACTCAGAATTCCCTAAGAGGTCGCTAACCTAGTTTTTCAGAGGGTCCTCGGTTGGTGACATACCACTATAGTCCTCTTAAGGACGTCAGGACACGTATAGGTGTGTGTGTGTGTGTGTGTGTGTGTCTGTCGCCACGTAGCTCCCGAACGGATGAACTTTTTTTCTTTTTTTTTTTGTTTGAAATGTGAATTTGTCGGGATTGTTCTTAGCTATGTTTGATCAAAATCGTTTTAGCCGTTTCATTGCGTTGAGGGTTATTTTTAATTTTACTAAATTAATAACTTCTTGATGAGCTATATTGCTAGCAGACTGCCATAATATTCCATCTATCTATCTATCTATTGAGCCGGTAACACCCACTGCTAAGTAAAGGCCTCTACTCTAGAACGCCACTCCTGGCGATCTTGTGCCAGCCGGATCCACTGCTCTCCTATTGCCTGCACAATATCGTCTGATATGGTGATATCGTCAGGTGGTCTGCCTCGAGGCCGCCTCATATCTCTGGGCCTCCATTCGGTGACTGCTTTGTTCCATCGGTAATCCTCTCATATTCCATGCGGTCAAATAATCTCTTTGTTATTGACTCTCATATTCCATGCGGTCAAATAATCTCTTTGTTATTGAGTACTATTTGTTTAAAATTTAGTTGTATATCAACGGTTGCAAGATACTTGTCTTCTACTGATTTCATTTTCTTTGTCAAATTCAATGTACATTTTTCATACTGCCAACGAATTGCATGATTTCTTTTTAATAAATACACAAAATTGCTGCTACTCCAGGATATTCTCTAATACTAATAACAGGAATCGTAGCTTCACCACCGACTACCCAATACTCATAAATTAGTGGCATTAGCAGTAAATTACTTCCGTAATTTTACGGCGTCCGGGCTTCGAAGGAAAACTCATTGACACGAAGCGGAGTGTTGGTCGTTCTATGGTCGTCAGACTCACCTTACTAATTAGCTTTCAGATATTCGGGATGTTTCAGCGAGTTACTGAAACTATTCCTGTTCCAATCTTCGCTGTGAAACTGAAGTTGTTATTGAATGAGAGAAGCGATATTTTCTACCGTGAATATTTTTTACGAGTTTTGCTGAAGCGAATATGCAATGTCACACATATTTTAAATTTTAACTACGGGCCTACGTAGATGTACCAGGTAAAATGATATCAAGCCACGGTAATTTCAATTCTAAGGTACTTAAATACCTCTCGTTTACAACAATTTGCCACGGGGTTAGTTCCCGATGTTTTTCTAATTTTTCATTAAATACAAATTTGCGTACAGTTTAATTAAAACACTAAACTAATCAAAGTCATAGATGAAATTTTTAAGAAATTGAAGCCTTATTTATTTGAATTTAAAGTCATCACAAATTATTAGTCAATGATTAGCTTATAATTTGTGTGTACAGACGAAAAAGTTTCATCAGTCCGATCATCGGACTAAATATTCGTAACACTAACGTAGTTGGGCGTAATTTGTTGGTAGTTGATATTTCGTGTTTCGCAAGTATCGGTTTCAATTTGCCACCAAAACCTATATGTTTCGGTGACAATTATCTTTTTACTTCACATGCGAAATAGCATAAAACTCATCTTTTATGTAACCGATGCCGACAATTTATGGTCACTCCTTGAGTAGGCTGTAACCTCGACACTTATTGATCTGTTACATCAAGCATGAAATTTTTCGTCTGTAGGTAATTGAATAACCAAATTTACCTGTATGAAGTTTTTTTTACTGTTTTTACAATGTTTTTGTCGGATATCAGTCGGTGTTGTGGCAGCTAAATACAGCAAAATTAGTTTATTTAGGGATAACTTATATATTTTGATAGATGTTTTCAAATATTGCCTGATGGTGGGCGAGATTCTGATCTGTCAAGTTTTATCCGTCCATTGCTGCTTGGTTGTTAAATATATTTTGAAGGATTAGAGTATGAACCGGGAGTGTATCAAACTCATTTGTCATCTTTGGAATTTTCAAAGGTGCTATAGAATATGTAAAAGGAATAGTATAAAGAAAGGCTTTGATAGTATATGGAATGCTAAGTCCATCGTAGAGTTATTAGAAAGTCTTAAGTTCTGATTATATCTAGTTGAAGAATATAATCTTTTGCATTTACGAAAATGTTTTGGGATATTGATGGTAGGGGAGTTGGATATCATTTCTTCTTCTTTATCGATTATGTTCCATCGAGTTATGTTGTAGTGTGAAGAGGTTTATAACTGGATAAACTTTAGTATAAATAAAATAAATAAATAAATAATGCTGGACAGTTCACACAACATTATCTAGCCCCAAGCTAAGCAGAGCTTGTGTTATGGGTACTAGATAACTGATATACTTAATACAATATATTACATAGATAGATATTTTTTATTATACATAGAAAATACCCGGAACACCCTGAACAAATATCTGTGATCGCACAAATATTTGTTCCGAGGCGGGAATCGAACCCGCAACCTCCTGCGTCGCAGCCCAAGCTTCGCCCGCCGCGCCACAGAGGTCGTCAAAGTATATAATTCAAACTAATCTAACAGTTGCTGACTGAGATCATCGTAACACTAAATAGATACCAATAAAAAGTAACAAGGAACTAGGCAAATGTAAAGTACCAACATGACCTTTATGAATCATTATACTTTGAAATATGAATGCTCGTTTTTATTTTAACCATCTTGAGATACCTACTTAAAATTAGTAATTTAAATAGTTTTACATCACCTTGAACTCTGTGTATAATTATATTGCCTATTAATTATATTGGCAGACATTAATTTCATTTAATTTTAAGAATTAAGAGCTCCATTATTGTTATCTGATAAAACATCATTTTATCATTACTTTGCCACTTGTAATGTAATCAGAGCCGATATTATAAATGGCCAATTCCATGAAAATTGATAGTACAGTTAAGATATCTAAAAATATATGATTAAAACTGATTAATACTTACAAAAAAATATATGGAAATTTGTAAACTAGACTTAGATGACATACTTATAATATTAAGAGGGCACTATTAAGAAGAGTAACAAATCGTGCACAACGCTATTAAAGTTTTACTGCATCAAGCACCTTCCACAAAACCCGGTCAAGCAACAAAAAACAATTACAAAAACAAACCGGCATCGAGACGTCAATGAACTAATACACTTTATAAAAAAACCTACACTCAAACGGACCTTTAATGCTAATAAATACTGGACATGCGACATTCCGAATGCATCTTATTACTATTTGCAAAGCATATAGTACTAACCTTGTAAATGATATGATGGGGTTTTCCGCAGGAGATATATCAGCAAATCCAGAAAAATCCACAAATTTTACTAAGAACACAATTCACTGAGAAGCCACAGGTAAATCGAAAGCTCGTGAAACAGGAAATTGTACAGCGGAGTCGTACGGCCGTGCGTATCGGCGCGCGGAGTAAGAGTGACTAAGGACCGAAGAGGCGAAGAGCCGAAGAGGTCTGTTCGACCGAAGGTCGGAGGCGATTCGAGGACGGAGTGAAACGGGATGCGGCATAGATGCGCGCATCGCCCGACTTCCGTTCAAAGCGGTAGATAAAAAATCGCAGGAGAACTAAAGCACTTAATCAAATCAAAGCACTTGAACACTCGAGTGTTATCTTATGCATTGATTTTGTTGAAAGCGATTTAGTTTTGACTTGGGTTTGTACAAGGTATCTTCTGTTGATTCCATTAGGCATTTGATCAAATAAGTACTATCTCATCTGCGATATTTGTGCATTCGTTGCGGTTGGTGTTGATTACATCGGTTGAAGGTGACGTAATTGTGTCGTTGGGTAGGTAGACAAGTTGGTATATCTTATTTTGAGCTTCTTTGACTGATACAATTACCTATGGTTGGCTTAGTTTGTGCTCCTATAATAATGGATTGTTTAATTTTGCTATTCTGGTATCTCACTGTGTGCGTCTAACTTTATTTGTTTAGGCAGCGTTAGGAAGTAGGCATTTTTATCTATGTTTATATAAAAATGAATGTGTGTGTCTTTGTTTGTCCCGTATGCGTTACTAAACCACCATACTGATAGAAATGAAACTTTGGTAAGTTATTGTCCGCACACCAGGGAAAGTTTTTGTCTAAGCGCGTTGATATATTTATATGTATTATATAGTGGACTACGCGCGGATGAAGTCACGAGTGAACTTAAAATAAAATATCTTTGGTTTAGGTAGCTAAGTTGGTGGTAGATTTTTTAGCACGGTAGGTATTTAATTTAACTGTCATTATAATTTACTTCAAATTACTTTTACTTTACTTTTAATTACATTTAAATTCAATTCTATTTACAGTTTTTTATTACATTAGGAAACTCTACACGTTTTATGATACTCTATGAATTCCCACTCGCACGGTTATAAAAATGTTCTTAACTATGATTATATACCTACCAAGGTCTTAATTATTTGTTCTGTACTGTATAAATTATTTTAATTTAATCGGAAACACCATACTGAGTAACTTAGTAGATTATAATGAATGTTGTCTTCAGAAATAATAAAAAAACCGGCCAAGTGCGAGTTAGACTCGCGCACCGAGGGTTCCGTACAAACCTGTAAGTATATAAGTAAAAGTAATGGTATTTTTATTTCTAAATGAAATCATCATGAGGAAAGGGGTAGTAAGTTTAAAGTTATTAAAAATATTTTTATTATACGATATAACTAAAAATTTATGCTTTTCGCATTGTTTCCTTTATCTGTGCTATAAGACGTTGCTTCGTACCAAATTTCAAGATTCTGAGTTTTGAATGACTGACGGGAAGTATCCTTTTTGCTTTTTAGACATGACATTTAGGCATTTTACTTCTTAGGCAACTTAAAAAACAGACTTTCTGATCAGGATGCTGTAGGTTTTGATCCCTTGCAAGTGTCGAAAATTTGCAGCATAAACGGCTGAACTTATCTTTTGATTGCATTGGCTTAGCAGTTTGATTTTTTCACAGCTCCAAGGAACAGTAGATCTGAGTATTTGATATGAATTTCAGCTAGATACCTTTACGCATTCCTGAGAAAAAGGGTCTTGACAGACAGACGGGCAACAAAGTGTTCCTATAATGGTTCCGTTTTACATTTTGAGGTAGGGAACTCTAAAAATGTGATATACTTAGAAACATAAACTAATTTATATCACGTAGGTACTTTATTATTCTCCGGGTGCGTTCTCCTGCTGACGTTTTGTTGACCGTTTAGAGGTCCTTCCTTATGACCCTGCTGCCAGGTGACCGCCCTCGAGACACGAACGTTGTATGTAATATAGTCGTCGATGTTTCTAATATAATTTAGAACAAATTAAGTGGAGATTTTGAGCTTTTAGATGTGTGGTATTACTTTAGGAGACAGAGTGAGTAATCCTGTAGGTACAATAAACGCGAATTGAACGCGGGATATTACCATTAAAATCGTATAGATCCAGAGAGCATCTCATGACATTTCTAATAAGCCAAACTACATTGTTTTATGACGGAGTTCCGGTTCCAACCAGTTTCATCATCAGACCAGTTGGATATTACCATTTTCATCAGATCCATTTATTTTAATCTGATTCGACGTACCTAGTCGCTTAACTATCCTAGCCGAGATATCTTATCTACCGGTGAAATAATTAAGGTGTTCTGGTGGCCATCTGTGGTCTTCTTCATCAGCTCCACTTTACCAAATGATAATTACTGAATGCAAGTGCTTCACTTGTTGCTGAAAATACCAAAATTGCTATTATGTATGCTCATATTTGAGGATTTCTCTCAATTCCTCATATATCCTATCATCAAAACTAGATTTTGTCAAAAATGGGGCCAATCTGGAAGTTAATGACGGAGTTACGCATTAAAAAAAGTTGTTCAAAAAGAGCGGACATCGTGAGATTGAACAACTGTACCTGAACGTAAATAATACACGCGATGAATACCCGTGACAATATCAAATATAAATGCAAGTTATGCAATTAATGTTCTTGTCTTCATTCCACGCCATAACCAACCATTCCGTAACACTTGACCCTTTACAATTACTAGTAAAGTAAAAGGAGTCATATTGATTCTTCCTTCTCCGACAATAATGGTAAAATTTTCAAAGAGGGCTTTCAGTTTCGAATTTAAAAAAAAAGTAATTCGATTTGGCTCGATACATCTATCGAGCCAAATCGAACTACTTTTTAATAATATATATATATACAGTGGTGGCCATATAATTAAGAACGCTGATATAAAGGGAAGATTTTTTCCAACTAAGATGCAAAACTAATTGTATGCATTTGTTTTTATTTCTCTCGGTATCGTAAAACATTTCCATATTACCACTGTATTCATTGATACACATGATTGGCTAAAAATCAATAGGCAAACTTTTTTACACTACTTTTAAACAAAGTATTCCTTATTACTGGCTGGTCACGTAATTAAGAACGCTAAGTAGTTTATACCTTTATTCAAATTTAAATAGAGTACACTCAGTCGATTTGTTACTTTTTGTATAATTTTGGCGCCATTACGTGCTGTAAAAGATTAAAGGTGATTGCTTCTTTAGAAAAAACAATGGGAAAAAATAAAAGTTGTGATAAATCTACAAGGGAAGTAATAATAAAACTTCGCCGGAAGAATTGGTCTTATAAAAAGATAGCCGACCATCTGCAATGTTCAAAAACGATGGTTTTCCACGCTGTAAAGCATTTTGCTACGTATCAAACTACTTCGAATGTTCCACGTGTACCTAAACAGAGAAAAACAACTCCTCGAGATGACCGAAACATCGTTCGTATGGCAAAACAAAATCCTTTTAAAGGGTCCAATGAGCTTAGAAAAGAATATTTTGGTGAAAACAACCCTTCAGCAATCTCAGCACGCACTATTCGAAGACGTTTGGTAGAAGAAAAATTGCACGGTAGGATAGCAAGAAAGGTACCCATGTTAAAACTTTGCCACAGGCAAGCCCGGCTTGCATTTGCGAGAAAGTATGAAAACTGGACTGTGCAACAGTGGAAAAATGTACTTTTTTCTGACGAGACGAAAATAAACAGAGTATGTTCTGATGGAAAACGATATGTACGACGTCCCCCGAATACAGCATTCGACCCAAAGTACACGAAAGTTACATTAAAGCATGGTGGTGGAAATGTGAAAATTTGGGGTTGCTTTTCTGGACATGGTGATAACCTGTAAAGTTGATAGAAGGTAACATGGATCAGTTCCAATACAAAAATATACTGGAAGAAACAATGTTACCATACGCTGAAGACGTTCTACCGGTCATTTGGACATTCCAGCATGACAATGATCCAAAGCACAATGCACGCACCGTAAAGGAATTTCTTACAGCGCAATTAGTTTCTGTCTTAGACTGGCCTGCTAACAGTCCAGATCTAAACCCAATAGAGAATCTGTGGTTTGAAGTAAAGAAAAAGGTTTCAAATACAAAGTGTGGAAATTTAACAGAGCTGTATGACGTTTTTTTAGAAGAATGGAACTCTATTTCTCTTGCGAAATGTCAAAAATTAATAGAGTCAATGCCTCGCCGGTGTAAAGCTGTAATTAAAAGCCGTGGATATGCTATTAACTATTAATTTTAGTTAAATATTTATTAAATTTCTTTTTATGTTTCCTGTGCTACATAATATTGTGATTTTTTAAATCTAAGTGTCATACAAAACGGTTCCCGAGCAGTTAAATAAATCGTTCTTAATTATTTGTCCAGTTTCAGTACTATTTGAATGTGTTACTTTGATAAAATCAATAAAATGTGCAAAAAATAGTTAGCGATTTCATACTTTATTCTTAAGTCAGGTTGCTCAATTAATGTGACTATTATATAACATAACTAGTTGCTTCTCAGAAGGTACACATCTCTGTGTATGATACGATTTAAATAAAAAACTTCTAGAACTTCAAATCGTTCTTAATTATATGACCACAACTGTATATATAATATATAATAATAATAATATAATATATATATATATATATATATTATTAGCGCCATCGCGCTGTCTCAAATGTGGTTGCCAAAATTAACAAAATGCATTGTCTGTGTTTTTGTGTGATGGTAACAATATACCACGAAAATATATCACTACGTTGTTGACTTTGACATCTCACTTTATTTTGACAGATAAGTATAGAGCTGGCGCCATTTATTTTCAAGGGTTTTAAGCGTGATGTGAAACAGCCGTGTAAACCCCTCATTACTAACTGCAATAGCATGCGCATTGAGCCCGTTAGCAAAGTGACTATACTAATTTCTACAATCTCTAACGTTATCAGCTTCTCTCATCGGAAATGTCGGCTCGGCATTCAGGCACCTGCCAATTGTATTAGTCAAAAAGATCAATAGTATACATAATCTCTGGCTAGCTTCGTTTTATCACAGAATATATACAGGTTTTATGTAATGCAAAGTAAGTATATTTTAACAAAGAGTTGCAGAAAGGACACAAGTAACACGATATTTTGACAAGTCATTGATGACTTTCCCGAGAGCAAATATAATACAAATTGAAATATTTCCCAATTGTCATCCAAATCGGGGCGATATACAAACAACCCACAATCGCCTCGGAATAAAAGTAAACAAGTCTTGAAAATGGCTAATCCGTATCTATATAAGCGAAAATAAGAGCTGACTCATCTTCAGATCTCCAAAACGAAATACTTATAAAGCCTACAAACATGAAATAAGGCATGAACGTTCCTTTTGGCTCCTTATAGGTGCTCATAAGAAAGGATTTTTATGAATTACATTAAAATTAAATTTGGAAGCCGATGCAATTTTGAAAAGTCTAGTCTTCATCAAACTTAAATACCTACTTATGTAGTTTTTTATGCTCGTATGAGGAAAACAAAATACATTGAAACTCAAGTTTGAAATAGTTTTAGTGTATTTGAGACTAGAAAATTACTTGCAGACGAAGTCGCAAGCACGACAGCTAGTAGTCAACCCAACAAATAAGCCCAAATTACCTACCCACAATTTAATAAGTATGTACTTGATTAATCATTATTGTGATGTAAGAATACTACGATTATTAGTAAAGATGCAATACAGATTACAGCGCTGACTGCACGGGCGATACGTTATCATCAGCGAGTGAGTTCATTACCATCTCGCGCTCTACAAATAGCTGCTGCTGACCGATTTGTTGTTATTTTGTTTATTTTATAGTTTTTATTTAATTTTATTTAGTAGTAGTAGAGCTTTTTTGTGAAAGAGTTCGTCCGGGGAAGTACTACCACCATACCTATTTCTGCCGCAAAGCAGTAGTGCTCGCATAGCTGTGTTCCGGTTTGAAGGGTAAGAGTGCCGGTGAAATTACAGGCACATGACACTTTTCATCCTTATGTCTCAGGGTGGTAGGCGCAGTGCAATGCCACATAGGGCGCGTCCTAGGTGGACGCAACCTATGAGGTAATGCACTGTTCATAGGCAGAGGTTACCGCTTAACATCAGGTGGGCCATCAGCTTGTTCCGTAATTCAGTAGTATAAAAAAATAAAAAAAAAGTTTTTTTCAAATTTAGGTGAAATTACAGGCACATGAGACTTTTTCCTTTATGTCTCAGGGTGGCGGGTGCAGTGCAATGCCATATAGGATGAGTCCTAGGTGGACGTGACCTATGTGGTAATGTACTGTTCATAGGCAGAGGGTACTTTTTGTGTTTTGTAAAACACTCGTTTTTAATTTTTTTAACTATAATGTTTATAAAACGCTATAATAGAAGTATCGTAAGTGCATTCTTGTTCGTAAATGTCCCTAAACAATCTTTGCAAAAACTTAAGAGCAAAAGATAGTTATAAAATCAACAGAGTATTTGTGAGGTGTGAGAAAGGCCATCTGTTGGCCCTGTTCCTAAACCAACAAGGGGAACATGTTCAAATTCTATATTATTATCTGTCTCTCTTCCTAGTTATCTAAATGTTTGACTTTAATTGACACCATTCTGTTCTGCTCGAAGATCCTCTTCAAATAACGAGTCACTTTAACTTGCAGTTACGATAACATTGTTATCACCGCATTCATGATTTACATTGTTATCAGCACATTAATTTTGTTATATATACTTTTGTACTGTTACATCTAACTCTGAGGGTTATGTTATCGTACGTGTTTCCATACCGTGGTTATAGGTTCCCACTTTTTCATTTCAGAATTGAGACTCCTTGCGAGTGTACATCTTCAATAGTTTTGTCCACTTTCCATGATCCTTGGCTTGTGGAGTGCGACGCTCACTGGCATTTCCAAGATCTGGGATACCTGGTCCAACCATCGCTTTGGAATTCCACCTCTTGGTACGGTTGGTAATCACACTAATATTATAAATGTGTAAGTTTGTGTGTGTGTGTTTGTTACTTCTTCACACTGAAACGGCTGGATGGATTTGGATGAAATTTGGAATGGAGATAAATGGACTCCCGGAATAACACACAGGCACATTTTTATCCCGATACTCCCATGGGATCGAGACTTACGCGGGTGAAACTGCGGGGCGCTGCTAGTAGCATATAGTTATGACGTTTACCATTAAACCAATATAAAGTTTTTTTTATCCAACTCTATGGGAACGGTCGTGTCAGATGTTACTTACCATTTTTTATATTTTTACTAAACAGAGAGTGTAAGAATGTCTTTTTACTTGCCAAGTAGCCAGAGATAGTCGTGGAAATCCAAAATAATGTAATATACATAAAACCTTATGTGACTCATTTACATAGTTAATATGTTTGATTTGATTTGCAACAAGCAGATTCGCTACCTGATGTTAAGCGGTACCTTCCCTATAACAGAATATTACCTCATAGGTCACGTCCACCAAGGACGCGCCCTATGCGGCATTGCACACTGCACCCGCCACGCAATCTCATGTGCCTGTAATTTCACCAATGGGGGCCGTATTGCTGTGTTCCCGTTTGAAGGGTATGGGTATAACCTTCAAAAGGGAACATAGCAATGCGCGCACTACTGTTTTGCGACAGAAATAGGTATGGTGCTCCGAATTCTATCACAAAAAAGCTTTATTACTTCTAGATACCTAGGATCGAATTGTAACTATCCTATTCTATTCTACGCTGTTTTTTAGTTCTTACCGCGATCATTTTAATATTTTTCATCATCCACTTCGCCAAAACAATACAAATCAACAAGTGGTTACGATACGATCAAACAGAAACAATTCACCGAAACCGCTCTCCACCCGCGCCTCGAGGAGCCATCTGCAAAAATAATGGCGGTGCAAATTTTGCAAACAGAAAAAATAACAATCTGATTATCAATCCAATAAAAGGCAGGAAGGAAACAGGCGCCGAGTAAGCAATAACAGGCAAGAACGAGAGAGAAAATTGAAAAGGTCTTTAGGTCAGCCGCACTTTGGATACGAACTTGTATCGTACGTATTTGTATCGTACGTATTTCAACAATAGGCATAAATAAAGACTATTACAAAAACCCAGTCAAATTATAAATGATACACGGTGTAACTATTCAAAGGTTCTGTTTTTTCCAATGTTAGGTGTACTTTCTTAATATGCTACTTATAGTCGATAAAATAACTATTTATTATTCTTATTATGATTTAACTTTTTAATTTTATTGACTTTTATAATTATTTTTATAATTTTTATTTTTTTTGCTTTTATATTTTATATCTGCTTAGCTTGGGGCTAGATAATGTTGTGTGAACTGTCCAGCATTAATTTTTTATTTATTATTATTTATTTAGATACAAATTCTGTTCTATCTTATTATTATCGTTTATTTTGACCTGTAACGTATTATTGTTGCCAATAAATGAACTATATGTATAATAACTATATATATAACAACAATAACCATATTTCGCGTTTATTAGTTGCACGATAAGGGTTGGGATATGTCATGCCTATTCATCCATAGTCGTACGACATAATTTTGCACGTATAATCGTACCTAAGTATGCAATATGCGGCCAGCCTTAGAGGGAATGGCACAGAAGAACAATCGTGCCGAGCTCCCAAAGAACGGCCTAAATAATAAAACTTTTTGAAGAAGTTTGCGCTTATTCAGAAAGGGTTGGCTCTGCAATGAATAACACAAATAAATTATGCAAAAAGCAATCGTTACATTCGAGCTGGTGATGAAATTTTATTGAGGTGTCTCTGGAAAAAACTGGAGTAACATTAGGGCAATTTTCAGGTTTTTGTTTAGGAGAAGACAAGTGTCCATCAAATTTGGGCCAGACCCTTTTTGTAAGAGGGTGCCAGTTGATTAAATTCATTGTCTAGGTATGCTGAAGTTCCTTATTTTACAGGTAGGTACCTACTGAAAATTATTATATTAGTGGCATACCGGCTTTGCTCGCATGGTAATGATATAAAAAGAGTTTGCGATTTTGGAGAGAAATCATTACTTTTTGCACAAATTTTGACCAATTCCTATGCTAAAGGGATAATAAAGAATAGTTTTTAGGGTTCTGTACCCAAAGGGTGCAAACGGGACCCTATTAGTAAGCCGCCGCTGTCCGTCCGTTCGTCTATCAGCGGGCTGTATCCCATGAACCGCAATAGGAAGACTGTTGAAATTATCAAAGAGTGTGTATTTGTTTTGCCGCTATAACCACAAATAATAAAAATTACATACTTTCGGCGGGTGCCCATATAAAAGAAACGTGTTTATTTACAATTATAGTAATGTACGGAACTTTTCGTGTGCAAGTCCGTCTTGCACTTAGCCAGATTTTTGTAATGATAAATCATTAAAAAATCTGGCAAAGTGCAAGAGGTTGGCTAAAGAGGTTGGATTGGAAACTTGCAGCATTGGTAGCCCATGATGTGAGGCAATCTTTGATATAAAAAGTAACAATACTTCTCCATGATTTATTTATAAAAAATTTGCATCGTTTCTTTTGTTCCTCTTGTATTGGTTTTGAATGCGATCGCATTGGTATTAACTATTTACCAAACATGGCAATTGGATCCACGGTTCAAAAGTTATCATCAATCAAACTCCCGTCTATCATAGCATACCTACATGCAAAAATCGACCCTCTCAGTCAACCCTGAGAACTGATTTCACTCGTTTACTTATGTATTTCTTAAAACACCAACATTATGTGAAGATTAGTAAAGTTTTTAATAAATGCACAGAAATGGAAAGTCGCTCTCCATTTCGAGGTTTAATTCCTTCGTTATTAACAGAATATCCGCCTGAGATGCGAGATCGGAGAGCAGGTAATCCGGGAATCCACATATTAAGCGGCTGACCCAGTTACAAATCGGTTACCCACTCGTATTATACAAGAGCGCGCGATCCAACTATCCACTGGACTATACCTAGGGCTAAGTTCATGCATAAAGTAGAGGTGTTACATCCCTAAATTATTTGGAAATATAGCACACGTAACACAATACCAGCACTTTTGATATCTAGACAGTAGTATAAAGAAAGTCAGTCTGCGACTGGTATCGATCCTGGACACTTGTTCTTTCAGAATATTAAATTAAGGTTTTTCCAACAAAGTATAGACTTTCATCAAATAAAATATAATGCTTTTTTTTAGTTTTTTCTCGAGACTGATAACTGGGCGAAAGTTCAAATTTAGGACAACTCTGAATTAACTGATTTGTAAAAAGATTGTACGACCAATTTTTATATTGTTGAAACACTGAAAAAAGTCGGGTGTTTACCATATGATTTTAATACGTTAATTTAAGAAAAATATAAAACCCTCGGCTTCTTTCAGTGTTTCAACAACAGTTTTTTTACAAATATAACCGCATCGAAATCAGAGCATCCTTTACACTCTAGATCTTAAACACCGTGTGATGGCCATCGCCAGACTCTGGAGCCTGATGTCGTCGAAAATGAACATTTTGAGCCCAAACTGAAAGTTTTAGCTACGAGTACAAAAATGACTTGACGGAGACTCTTGACGACTTGACTTACTTAATATTACTTGAATCTATGATTACTTGGCATTGGCTAAATTTTTAAGAATATTCCTCAGAAGCCATTTAAAAAAAACGGTCAAGTGCGAGTCGGACTCGCGCACCGAGGGCTCCGTACTAACCTGTAGGTATATAAGTAAAAGTTATGGTATTTTTATTGCTAAATGAAATCATCGGGATAGAGATAGGGGTAGTAAGTTAAAAATTATTAAAAATATGATGTAACTAAAAGTTCATGCGTTTCGCAATGTTTCCTTTATCTGCGCTATAAGACGTTGCTTCGTATCAAATTTCAAGATTCTGAGTTCACGGGAAGTACCCTGTAGGTTTTGTTTCCCTTACAAGTGTCGAAAATTTGCAGCATAAACGGCTGTATCTTTTGATTGCGTTGGTTTAGAAGTTTGTTTTTTTCACAGCTCCAAGGGACAGTAGACTTAAGTATTTGATATGAATTTCAGCTTGATAACTCTACGCGTTCCTGAGAAAAAGGGTCTTGACAGACAGACAGACAGACAACAAAGTTATCCTATAATGGTTCCGTTTTACCTTTTGAGGTACGGAACCCTAAAAAACGTTCTTCAGTGTGGTGATAGGTGTAACCCACAAACTATTGAAATCCATGGCTCAGTTAGTCCGAGGATAAGGCATCTAGGAATACATACATAACTGTTATCAATGCAAAACCGTCTAGCAGATTTAAAATATGAGGGTTACCCATTATTGCCTAATCTGATATGTGTAGGTACTTTCAAAGGTTTATTATTGTTGATTTATTGTAGGTATGCTTACAATGGGTAGGTATTAGTTATCTACTCGGACCTTCGATAAGTTATTGTACGAAAATACTAAAATTTAGCGGGTTCTTTTTTCAATCAATAGAAAGAAAAAGAAAGAAAGAAAGAAAGATTTATTTGTAGCACACACACTTAAGAGAAATAACAAATAAAAAATAATAATAGCATGTAAACAAAAAAACAAAGAAATATAACATAGAAAAAAGAATAAAACACAAAAAAATAATACCCATAGGGTTTTAAACATAAACATAAAACTAGACCCTTCGTAATGGAATGGGTAAAACTGCTATAAAAAAAAATAAAAAAATAAAAAAAATTGTAAATAGGTACTGGTTTTTAACACCTGACGCAAAAAGAAGGGTGTTATAAGTTTTAACTGGTAAGACTACTCGTTAAAACTACTGGGAATAGCCCGTTTGACCGCTATGTCTGTGTGTCTGTTGGGTGAACCGATTTGAATGCGGCTTTTAATATTTGCAAGCAGGTTTCCTAGCGATGGTTCTTAGATATGTTTTATCAAAAAAGGCTAAGCCGTTTCATTGAGTTGGGGTTTTTTTGTCTTAATTTTTTTATTTTATTTTATTTGTTAAGTAGTTGTTTTAAACTGGAAATCCCCCATCAAGTCTGTATATTATGACGGGCAACTACTGAACCCTACAATGCGCGTGGCCCGACTCACACCCATACGTAAAAATATTCGTGGCAAAAGCCTTTACTGCCATCCATTTAGAAATTGAAAGAGCAACTGAACCATCACTGTAATTAGCCGATAGCCATCAGACGCCATAAACATTCGAAAAAAACAATGCGATGAGAGTAAAAGGCGTAACAGCAGTTGGTAATTGAATACAGACGAGCATTTTGCAAACGACATGTGTGTAATGTCGGTAGTACAGTGAAAGGAGCAAAATCAAGACAAGATAAAGATTCGTGATGCGAGCATACTGAATGCTGTGGTGTGTTCGCTCTAAGAATACAGTCCGCGTCTCCTTCCGTTGATGTCGTAAAGGACTTACATAAATAAATAAATAATAATGCTAGACAGAGTTCACACAATATTATCTAGCCCCAAGCTTGTGTTTATGGGTACTTGATAACTGATTTACAATACATTACATAGATAGATATGTTTTAATATACATAGAAAATACCCAGAATACCCTGAACAAATATCTGCACATCGTACAAATATTTGTTTCGAGGCGGGAATCGAACCCGCAACCTCCTGCGTCGCAGGCGAACCGTCGTCCACCGCGCCACAGAGGTCGTCATCAGGGGATAGTGACCCGAGGTGGCGCGCGTAGTGTTCCTGCGTGCCCCTCATGGAGACAGGGGGAGTTTCGTGCTCCACCCCACCGGGAAGGGGTCCCTTCCGTAGGGGACCAACGCCGTCAGGACAGTGGAATAGTGCGAAAAGGTACCCGTTCTCCCGACAAAAGGCGATCGGATGAAGTGGTTTTACCCGGTTCAAGTCCGGCATAACCCTCCTGTCACCCCCGTGGCAGGCGGGTTATGCATGACGGACTTCTCAATTTAAAAAAAGAAAAGGGATAGATAATAGGTAGCAACATCGACCTTAACCTTAAGACTGCGACACCGCCAGGCAGAAGCCTTCATACAAAAAAAACGCCACGCACCGCTCTAAAAAGCGGTTTTTATTGAATATCTCGTGAAATATAGATTATTTAAAAAAAAACCCGTGGGTGAACCCTCTTTTTTATTGCATTGATCTTATTTACCCAATTTTTGACCCCTGTACCATATTGGCAAACTATTGAATCAAGTCAAAAGTTAGAGGTAACTTTGTGTTTTTTTTACCAAGATAACTTTGTCCTATCGTGTTTTTGTCTTGGTGATCCCTCAGCATTATAATGTAGTATCTATGTACATTTTTAATTTGAATATTGTACTTAATTTAGTCAGTTAAAAATCTAATCTAAGATTGGTAATTTTGCGTTCCACCTTAATACGAGTTATAATTAAAGATTGTAAAATCGGAAAATAAAGTTAAATGTGTGTGGCAAATAATAAAAGAAGAGACTGGGAAAAGTAGTAGCAAATATGAAAATATCTGTGATAAAATATGTAGTGATAGTGACAATAGAATTATTCTTGCCAAATTTGACGTTTCCAACTGTCTCAATGAATACTTTGTAAATATAGCTAATGACCTGACATGTGATCTTAAATGCTCGATTGATAATTCTTTAGATTTTCTATGCAAAAATACCTCAGTCTCTAATATTAATTTTGTACTGAAACCTGTAAATATTTCTCAAGTAATAAAAATAATTCGTAACATAAAACCTAAAAAATCTAACAATTTCTGGTATATTACACCTTACCTAGTTGGAATGTGTTATTGCTGCACCGCTTTTGCGCATTTAACGAATGTATTGAAAAAGGAATTTTCCCAGACAAGATGAAAATTGCAAAAGTTGTACCATTGCACAAAAAAGATAAGACTACGTCTTGTAATAATTATAGAACAGTGTCTGTGCAAACAGTCTGAGTAAAATTTTTGAAAAATATGTAGCTGAAGAATTGTTTGCCTTTTTCTTAGATAACAAACTTTTATATATTAGAAAATTTGGATTTCACAAGAAAAAATCCACAAGACATACCATAACAAGACTTATGCAGGATGTTCTCGCGGGCCTCGAGAAATCTGAAAACACCTATGGAGTTTTCTGTGATCTTTCAACGGCCTTTGACTGCGTTTCACATGAAATTTTATTGAAAAAATTAGAGCACTATGGTGTCCGCAACAAGTAATTGCAAATATTTAAATCTTATTTATGTAAAAGAGAACAAGTCACTGAGTTGAATGGTATAAGATCAAATAAATGCAATATTAAATTAGGTGTTCCACAAGGATCAATATTGGGCCCTCTATTATTTTTAATTTATGTAAATGATGTTTCAGTAGTTTGTAAGGATATTGACATGGTCTTATTTGCTGACGACACAATTTTAATTATTAAGGACAAAACGAATGATGGACTTAGTCACAAGTTTAGAAATGTTATGCCTAATATAGAAATATGGTTCTCTGTTAATAATTTATTGTTAAACATTGATAAAACACATGTAATTGAATTTTGGTTAGGAACCAGCATATCATCCCATGCATCGGTACAAGATACACTAAGAGACTTGTCTTTGCCCAGTACCGGTAGTATGAAGTTTTTAGGAGTGTGGCTAGATACAAAATTGACTTGGGCAGTCCATATAGACCAGTTGACAAAGAAGTTGGGATCAGCAACATATGCTATCAAAAAAATAAAGGAACTGCATGGTATAAAAGCAGCTAGGGATGTATATTTCGCCTACTTTCATTCATTAATGACATACGGAATAATGTTTTGGGGTACAGCTTCTGAGTCAAATAGGATATTTGTACTACAAAAGCGTTCTATAAGGTATATTTTAGGTATAAAAAGATTAGATTCTTGTAGAGATAGATTTAGAGAGTTAGGTATGAGACTATGACATGTGAATTTATTTACCAAAACATAGTATATCTACGAGAAAACTTAAGTCACATGACTCTAAAACGGGACTGTCATTGCTACAACACGAGGCACAGCAATTACGACTAGCAAAAACTAAAAAAAGTTTCATTTTTGTATCTATTACATTGTAGAATAGTATTCCAATTGATATAAGAAATAAAAGTGACATTGAGTTTTTTAATTACGTAAAAAAATCATTATTATTTAAAAGTTATTATAAAATTTACGAAGCCTTGGCTGATAAATCCATATTTTGTGATGTTCTTAAGATTTAAGCAAATTACTATTTCGTAATGAATACTGTTATTTTCATTAAAAAATATTTTATGTTTCTAGAATTTATTATTAATTAATTAATGAAATTAAAGAAATCAATGTAATTTATTTATTATTACATATTTAATTTAATTTTGTATCATATTACAGATATGATTACTTATATAAATTGTTTAATGACGTACCTAAGTACATGTATGGTGTCAAAAGGGAAATAAAGATTATCATTATCATTATCAATACAAAATCTATGACCTAAGTAATTACTTTTGCACCATTACTTTTGTGAACGTGCTGTTGTGGTGGAGTTTCGGCTTGAGAATTTCGAACCCTCAGTCAGAAGATGGGTAGCAGCATCCAACTACGCACTGCACCCACACCAACATTGTACTATATGCTGTAGTAATACGGCGACCACCAAATAGTTTGTTCAATAAAATGGCTAGCTGTCCAATTAAACGACTGAATTCAACTAGTTGACTGCAACATAGACATAGGATAACATAGAAAAGATTAAAGGTAAATAAAGGTTAGTTCAGACAGAATAATAACAGTTTATGTCAAAGGCTTGCAGTAGCCCTCATCAGACTTAAGATCATAATCTGGCTGAACTGAGTTTTATAACAGCTTGAATGATTACGAAGAATAGAAAGAAATTGTAGAATATTTTCCCATGAAGAGTGAACGCAATTTGAAACGAAGCAATAAAATTATATTAAGAGAACAATGTTTTACGATCATTTATAATGTGACGATGATGATTGGATGTTTGTTGTGCTTTCTCGCAAAACCGGCTAAGCCAATGTTGATGAAATTTGCTAAAAATATAGGATACTTTTTAGCTCAAAATTCAGTACCCACTGGAAATTCTAGTGAAATAATTTGCAATCGCAAGAAAATTATTAATAATGAATAAATTCGATAAAAAATAATACATTCAAATAATATATTCGATTAGGAATGAAACTATTTATAAAGCATTTAATAAAATGAGTTACCAAATAGCCCAAGAACCAGTTCAATAAATCAGCTAATAGAAACTTGATTAAATATTGATAAATTAATCGGGTAAATGTATCGCCAGATGCCATTAGTAAATAGCTTAGGTCATTCCATTCGTCATTCGTTAACCTTTACCAGAACGAACTGTTACACAATAATCAATATTAAGTAAACCTGCTATTGTCGACCTACGGTGAAAAGCGGCCCTTTAAGGCTCTGCCTACCCCTTCGGGAAAAATGGCATGTGTCTATGTATGTATGTAAGAATGATCTTTATTTACAAAAAGAATAATACAACTAATACTAATAGATACATAGAAAATTAAATAAATATAAATTAAACGGTTGAGCTATCTGATCTATCGTGTGTCCAGCTGGCTCTTATCTGGCTCTGCTTTCCATCTGGTAGTAATATAGATCAGTTGAGCTATCTTATGATCGTTTCCAACGGTCTTTAGATAGATCAACTGAACCATATGTATTTCTAAATGTTGTATATAGGTGTACATACTTGTGTATGTGAGTTCATACAGATTTTGCAGGTTTTTCTATCATTTCTCACCATCGTAAGACTGCCTGGAAGAGATTACTTTTAGTGATTGTCTATTTTGTAAGTTTTAAACTTAATATAAAAACGAAAATCGATTAATAAAACATAATCTGTATATTTTGGTAAATATGTCAATTAAACATTTCTTTAACTACAGCAATACTACAACTGCATGTCACCGGTTCTTTTTTAGTTACCCTGCATTAGGTTAGGGACCAGCTTGTTTTTTTAAAACATTTAAGATCATCGTTCGACCGCGATCTCACCTGTTGGTACTTGTACTATTATTAATGCTTTGCTGTTGGTAAGTGACGATGCGACCGACGATGGAGCACGAATGTCTAGAAGGTACCTATATTGTATTTTTCAGGAATGACAGATGACGGCAGCGAGTTCCACTCTGCTACACTACAGTTCTAAGGATGCTGGATGGTACTGCATCAAACAAACAACAAATATTTTATTTTTTTGACTGTGTGTATGCTGCTGTTCAAAATAAATTATTTCTATTCTATTCTATTCTATTCTACTGAGCCGTGCAGCTGCTTATCCTTTAATGAAAAGGAGATAGTGGGGTATCACATAATGTAGTTCCTAGGCATCTTCGTTGAAATGTAACCTATCAAAGATCGAAACGGCGGGGCTCGAGACTCTGGTGAGAATGGTAGACAGTGGCCCCGAAAAAGGCCCAGTGACATGACCGAAGACAGTCGATTATTATCAAACAAACAACAAGACATTTATTATGATTTGCGTATATTAGCTCCGGGTATTTGTGTCTCGTGGTACCATGGTACTCGTAGTTATATAAAGTAAAGTAAAGTAAAGTAAAGTAAAAGTTTATTTTGATAAAAACCATACACGGTACAATTTATAATATAAACTGTGCCGTGTATAGTGCTGTCAAAAAGGGAAACACAAGGAGTCCTTTTTTTTCATACTACTGAATGACGGAACAAGCAGAAGGCCCACCTGATGTTAAGCGGTAACCTCTGCCTATGAACAGTGCATTGCCTCATAGGTCCCGTCCACCTAGGACGCACCCTATGTTGCATTGCCCTGCGCCCGTCACCCTGAGACATAAAGATGAAAAGTCTCATGTGCCTGTAATTTCACCGGCACCCTTACCCTTCAAACCGGAACACAGCACAAGTCCGGGCTGGTATGGAGTACTGCTGCCATGTTTGGGATGGCTCGGCCAAACACCAGCTTGCTGCCTTGGACTCGATCGAACGTAGAGCTTTCAGGCTTATAGGTGAGCAACATATGGCGGAGACTAAGATCCAGAGTCTCGAGCACCGCCGTAAGGTTGCATGCCTTGCGATCTTCTATAGGTTACATTTCGGGGAATGCTCCCAGGAACTGCACGATCTGATCCCACCATCTCCTTTTCATCATAGGACGAGCAGGCGTACGGCTCAGTACCATCCTTACCTCATTGGTATACCTTCTATTCGCACAAAACGTTTCAGTTCTACCTTTATAATGCGAACTGCTAAGGAGTGGAATACACTACCGTCGTCTGTCTTTCCTGAAAACTATAATCTGGGTATCTTCAAGTCAAGAGTGAATAGGTGCCTTGTAGACCTTTGTGCTTCATCTTCGGCCACATCGTCACTTACCAACAGGTGAGATCGTGGTCAAACAAAGGTCTATCAATGTTAAAAAAAAAAAAAAAAAACAGCAATGCGAGCACTACTGCTTTGCGGCAGTAATAGGTATGGTGGCAGTACTTCCCCGGACGAATTCTTTCACAAAAAAGCTCTACTACTGCTAAAGAGTACTACTACTCCTAGTGTTAGATCGGACAATATATGTGACTATTGGGTGTTAGGTACATATTTAATATGCGTAGGCCTAGCACTCACTCAAGGAGTCAGACAACAACCAAATTCCGTCACTATAAAATTAGAATTATTAAATAAATTAATTATTATTTAAATTAGTTTTATAAAAGTTAGAAAGTGACAGAATAGCGCTTTTGCAACGAAACGTGAACGTTAATCACGAAAAACAGCACCAAAAACAGCAGCAAATAGAAAAACTGACGTTAGCATCCATTATAAGGGAAGGTATTTACTAAGGCGATCCAGAGCTTATTTTAAACCGACGCAAAAAAAAAGGAGGAGGTTCTCAATTCGGTTGTTTTTTAATGTTTGTTAAACCTCATAACTCCGCAATTATTAAACTGATTTGGAAAATTCATTTGAATGTTTGAAATGATGCCAGATTTGTGATTTTTTTATCAAAATCTTGTTCTGATGGTGGCATCCATAAAGATTTGTGGGCATTCCTCAAAGCTAGGTACCAATTACCTAGCGGTACCTCTCAGGTAATTTATTAGTTAGATGGCAAAATAAAATTAATAAATGGCACCAATCCGTAAATAGGTATCGTATCCGTAGATTCCTTACGATCACGATTGGAGTGAGTTATATTATTACTTCACTTACCGCTTGAACTTCCATTGTGCTTCATCTACGACCATCAAATATTCATGCGGAATCGCTACTTAATGCCTCGCAAAGGTTAAAGTCATACTGTCACGTTAAATAAACGTTTCATACGAAACTGGAATGATTTAACGAGATTTTGAAGTACATGAACCATCGTAAGAAAGAAAGTGGTAGGTGAGCATTAAGCACGTTTCAATATTGTGCGTGGTTTCGCAGGATTGTTTTCAGGCCACCAATGGCACAAAAAGAAACGGAACGGATCCTTTTCTATACGGAAAGTTTGAAGATCTACTTGAGCCTTGACTGTGGCCGAAAGGGGTGAAGCTCCGGTGGTTCAAGGGCAGCCTGTCACGTGATTTCCCGGGCCGCGACGCGTGGGCGATTACACGTGTTTTAGATTAGGTTATAGACAGAGGTTACCGCTTAACATCAGGTGAGCCATCTAATTGTTCAGTCATTCAAGTAGTATAAAAAAAAGGTTATAAATAAAGTGTTTTTTATATGCATGTTAGTTTCTAAGGTATTTATGTTGATATGGGCTTATTGTTAAGGTTTAGTGCAATTCTCAATAAGCCTGAAATAAAGATTTTGAATTTGAATTTATGACAAAATGCAAATTTTTTAGATCGACCGTATCTTTTTACTGAAATACATCCACTAACAAAATCGACAAGGGATCCATCAGGAATTTGAAAGTTGCCTACAAATGTTAATGGATCGAAAAGGACGATCAAAGTCCAACGGATCATTCTCAACGGATCGAACAGAAACTACTCGCTCTAGGGGCTCGAAAGAATCACGCCGCGTAGTATAAATGCTAGAAGATGATGAAGGTACTTTGATTACCTTAAAAAAAACTTACAACCCACTCAACCGTTTTCTATATTTCATGTAGCGTAACATCATGCTACTATGAGACATTTCATAATTTATCGTAACTCATAAAAGCAGATTGTTGCGCACATTCAGCAAATCTAGGAGTGAAATGGCTTAGTTTGATGTGCCACGTTTTTCATGCACACCTTTCAACCTTGGGCTTGACATTGAACGTTATAGCGTAGAAGAGTAATGAGGGCTTATGGCTAAATTTAGGGTTACAGACGGTCCAACCTTCCAACCCACACTTAATGAGGTAACCAAAAGTTATTTTAGCGATAACTTAACTACTGTGTACGAGTACATGGCGATGGATGTCTCTGATATAATGGATGTCTCTGGTCTAAAGAAAACTGAGTTTTGGAGTTTACTTAATTCGTTACTCCTTATGAATTGATTTTCATATAAGGCCCAGTAAGCAAATAGATGGGGAGTAAATAGATGGGGAGTAAATAGATGGATGGGGAGTTAATAGATGGGGTGTAAATAGATGGGGAGTAAATAGATGGGCAGTAAATAAATGGGGAGTAAAACCGTTAAATCAAGCGTTAGCAAAAAGAGAAATCATAACGGCTTCTCTTTATGTATGTTATCCCACGTTAAAAAAACAGTTATGTTTTCCCTCTACAGATAATATAAACGCATCTTATAAGTTGCACTGAACTGGACTAGAGTCGCAAGACGGAGCTGACACGCACCTTTTTTAATTTAAAATTGCATGCTTTGATATTCGTTATTTTTTTCGAGGACTTTCCTTGAGATAAGTCGACCATACTCGGTCTAGGCCGGCATCTTCATCAATCAATCGCCTCGTTATAAAAAAGAAAATTTCACTAAGAAAATCAAGAAGTCAGCCTGATTATGTCTGTCACCCCTCTTGAAGCAGGAGTAGAAACACTGCAAGCTGCTTGGATGTATATACCTACAAGCCTTGGTCGCCACAAGGCGGTGATATACTCACATATTTGGGCCTCAGGTACATGTCGCTCCACATTCTCACATTCGACCACCATCGCCTGATTTGCAGACCTCGTCCGTAAATGCAGTCAATTAAATCTTTGCCGTAGTGAGCCCAGCCCCAGAATAGACCCCTCCGTCTCCTCCTGTATATGTTTTAAGATTTGACTAAGGGATTTCACCGGGGGATAGGCAGCAGCATCCACCTGAATACTTAACATCGACAATGCGTTCACCAATGCGCCTGCCAAGTGGAGTGAATATGGGAAATCCCCATTGCATTTTATTGGGAGGCCTCGTTCAGTAGTGGACGCCGCTTACATTATGTTATACTAGCCTTTATACATACATAAATAGACACACGCCTGTTTCCCCCAAGGGGGGGAGGCAGAGCCTCAATGGGCCTCTTTTCACAGTGGGTTGCACCATCGTTGACCTTTATAGCTAGTATATTTTCTCTAATTATGTTAGTAGGTAGGTAGCATGCAAATTAATTAATTGTGGCAATATGAATACCCCACCGGTATAAAGTTTGTAAATGGGAATACAGTGTTTACGGGTCCATTCATTACAACTTGCGCTGCGAGCGGTGCTTCGTTTGAATTTTACCATTAGCTGACCCAGCTAGTAGCTAGATTATAAAAGCTTTTCACCCATAAATGCGGTTCTTCGTTTGAGTATTGTCTAGTTTTATAACTTAGTATCTCTAACATTACGGTGGAACCAATAATATTACGTATAATTAGGAACCAATTTCCAGGAACAAGACGCATTTGCGTAGCACCGGGATTTGAACCACGAACTACGAATTGGAAAAAGTCACACTAGCACTAGACCATAAATGCTAACAGTCGAACAGTCAACGTTAAGGGCGGTCATGCGCTATGACCATAGGAGATTACTTGACAATAACGTGTGACGTCACAATGTATTCTGAACGATGATTCCACGCAGATATCGTAACGAACCCGCCGTATGTCACGTTTGGTCATAGCGAATAAGGGGGCAGGTCCAACGTAATTTTGATATAAGTGATATAACGATATCTTCTTGGCTTGGGCCCGTAGTATAAATAACAGTTTAATCTATAGGTAATTGCCAGTTTTAACCATGTTCGTCCATTGACAAAAATAGTTTAAATGATAGAGTTTAAACTGCTTTTGATACTACGAGCCTTATAACAAATAACTGTTTGTTTGGTAGTCTTGAGCAAGGAATAGATCTAGCTACTAGGCGACTGTGAACCAACAGGAGGGAGACTGCGTTTTGCTTTCTCATACAGCCAGACGAAGCAGGCGAGGATTACATAACTCCATTGAGTTCCAAGTTCTGAATAGTTTAGCTCCTAGACGAAACGGAACGGCAGCGTGACGAGGGCATCGACGATTTCCATAACTTGAAAAGAATAGTCAAATGTACAGATGTTAAAAATTTCGGATGTTTGTTTGTTACTTTATCATGTCACTGCGGCTGAAACATTTTTGTGGATTATTAGTACAGAGATAAATTACGACTTGAATTGGCTATATTTTATATCCTATATATGTATCTTTTAAATTTAGTTAGTTAATAGTGCGAGTCAAGCGATTTGGAGTAACCATCACAAACTTACCTCGGTTTTCGCGGTTACAAGAAAATCATGAACTATGTAATGAACTTTTTTTATTAATAAACGTATCTATCTATTTAACTACCTTATTATCTCAATGACACGCCCGCGAAGCCGCAGTTAGTTGTAAGATCACAAACAGGTGTAGGATTTGACCTCTGTCTGTTTTGAGATAAACATGTTCATTCAGCTTATAAGGGGTTCCATCATAGTTCACGCCAAAAAGTAGATTAGGTAGTTCCCGTGTTGATGAAAAGTAGAAATTAAAAGTTTGAATTACATTAATAAAACATTTAAATGAAGTTTTATCACTCTTTTATAGAGAGTTATAATGCTAAACAACTACTACGTTGATAAGAGTTATGCTAGGTTGCTAAATGAAAATGAAATGTTCAAAATTACAGAAATAAAACATTATATTGATGTTCCTTGTTTTACTTACATACCTACTTGTTTTGGTTGTATTATTATTTCTGTAAATAAATGTAGGTATTTATTTGTTATTTTAATCTCGTATGTACCTAGTTTTGAGCTTTGTATTTGTGCTTAAACCAATATATCAATGTTTTTTTTCCGGCCATACTTTTGTCAAAAGTCTGTCTATGCGCAAATGTAGAGTCTAACCTAGACTTACCGTGCTACATACTATAAAATTAGAATTACCCTTGGAACAGTTACAAAGTTCATTATTTTTCAAGTGTAAACCACACTTTATGGATAACATTAAATTTAAATGTAACCCAAAAATTTCGTTCCAGCGGGACTCGAACCCGCAACTTCGCCTGTGATTGGTGATGCCTTTACCAATTCGGCCATAGAACGAGCTATGACGATGAAGACGAAATTTGTGGGCACTATAAACTCGGCTATAGCGCCGATGGGAGCCATCTACAGGTGTTTTATTAGAAACCTTCTGTTCAAAGTCCGAAATTAGTTCGAAACATTGACAAGAGAAGACACCACTGCGATTTGCAAGTGTAGTTTACACTTGAAAAATAATAGACTTTGATGAAATACCAGTGGTGTCGTCTCTTGTCAAAGTTTCGAACTAATTTCGGACTTTGAACAGAAGGTTTCTAATTAAACCTTTTTAGATGGCTCCCATCGGCGCTATAGCCGAGTTGATAGTGCCCATAAATTTCGACTTCAGCGTCATAACTCGTTCTATGGCCGAGTTGGTAAAGGCATCGCCGATCACGGGCTAGGTTGCGGGTTCGAGTCCTGCTAGCACGAAATTTTTGGGTTACAATTAAATTTACATTTACATAGTGTTTTCTCTTTTGCAGTGACAAACATTTTCAAATTCGATCGAAAGAGACAAAACACGGTGTATCTAACTACACTGCGGATATTCCGCTTTTATTAGTAGCACGGTACAAAGATACTCGTAAATAAAGCATGGCATTTTCATTGCAGTCAATCCCTGTTCGAGCTGGCGCTACCATCTCAAAGAAACAGTTCATCAAACGAGTCTGCACACGCTACCCATTCCATTTCAAGCTATAGACTAGGAGCCAGCAGAAAAAAAACACGTATGATTAGCTCAAAGCCCTTTCTGAGATGTTAGCCAGTGTTATAGACAAGTAATTATTTTTTTTTAAATTAAAAAACCCCGAACGGCTGAACCGATTTTGATCAAACAAGAATAAGCTAATAGCTAAGAACACTCCCGACAAATACACCTTTCAAACAAAAAAAAAACTAAATCGGTTCATCCGTTCGGGAGCTACGATGGGACAGATAGACACACACACAGACACGTCAAACTTATAACACCCCTTCGTTTTTCGTCGGGGGTTAAAAACATGGCAGCGTAAGTATGGCGGCCCGTAGGTGTCCGTGTTGCTCTGAGTTAGATTAAGTTATAAATGAAGTGTTTTTATATGTATGTTAGTTTCTAAGGTAGATAATATATATCTATACTAATATTATAAAGCTGAAGAGTTTGTTTGTTTGTTTGTTTGTTTGTTTGTTTGAACGCGCTAATCTCCGAAACTACTGGTTCGAATTGAATAATTATTTTTGTGTTGGATAGTCCAGTTATCGAGAAAGGCTATAGGCTATATAACAAGGTATAAGGCTAGGTATATAACATCACGCTACGACCAATAGGAGCAAAGATATAGTGGTAAATGTGTAAAAAACGGGAGAAATTATAAGTAATAAAATATCGGGGGGGCTGTTTTTCACCGGGGGTCACCCGTGCGGAACCGGGGCGAGTCGCTAGTATAAGATAATGTTGATATGGGCTTATTATTTAGGATTTCTCAATAAGCTAGCTATAAAGATTTTTGATTTGAATTTGAATTTTAATCTGTGCAATATTTTTATTCCTATTTTTCAGTTGGTCAGTTGATTTTTTCAAAAATGTATACATAACAGGCACAAGTGTTTTTGAGATATATTTAATGTCTGAAATTCGAAAAAATATTAGCTATTTGTATTCCAGACATTAAATACATAGATACATACATAGGCGCACGCCTTTTGGATCAAAATGGTAGGCAGAGTCTCAATGGGCCTCTTTTCACCGTTTGTTGAACAATCGTGGGAATATAGACGTGGCAAGGGGTGACATATCAAAAATATTGCGCAGGGCAATACCGACACCTAAAGGCCGCCATATTTGTTTTGCCCTGTTTTAACAAAACTGGCTAACTTCTCAAATATTTTAGATTTGTGCTAATCATGCGTGTTTTTTATTTGCTGGCTCCGGGTCTACTTAGAAATGACGTCTGCAAGTTGTAACTATATTTATTTGCTACAAACGAGCAACTCCGACCACTGTACAAGCTAGGTTTACGTGCGCGTTGCAAAGTTCCTAGCATGAATGGCTGTTCAATAGATCGGATAGGGATGTTGCCAACTCAGAATGAGAAGGCAGAAGGTGAAACTGTATGAAAATCAGGATCGTAGGTGTCTCAGAGAGTCAGGCCGAGACAAATAGATCTAACTTAGCACGTACTAAGCATTATCCCTATCACTTTCACACACATGTAAAATCACTCAAGCTAGAGAGGGACAGAGACAATACTAAGCATAAGTACGTGCTAATTAACGTCTATTTATCTAAGCCGTATAGAGGTTTTCATCAAAGACCTAGATTAAAGGCTGTGATATGTGGAAAAGGAAATCAAAACTGAACCAGCAACGAAAACAGAATTAGATTTAATGGCTCGGTGAACGGAAGTACATTCAACATGGAAAAGCGTGAGCTAAGACTTTTCCTCGTTTGAATTTCTGAAGGAAATGGACTATTATCGATATTTCACGATAAGCGTTTACAAATCCTCACAACGTATCCTCAGTTCATGATGGCCCCATTTTTAACAATACAGCTTCTACTATAAATATTACCGTGAATTAGGTATATAATTCATTTTATAGTAACTGTGCGTGTCGAACCACGCAGGTTAGGGCTCTGAAGTCAGGACACTATTGGGGAAGTTATAGTCGAATCTACCGTACCAAGCTTCATTCATATATTATACTGATAAAAAACCATTTTTTTTTTTAGAATAACCAAAAATATTGCTTCTTTCATTGGCATAACGCACACATTCCATCAAACATGTTGCACAACTTCTAAAGATCCACAGACTTCACAATTGGGTGATGTTACTTATTTCATCAGGTATACAAATTTGTTGATTGTAATGTGTCCGGAACGCAGCCTGAGAGCGGTAACTAATACCTTGATTGGTCAATCCAGGGATAGGACGTAATTTGATGTTGTATAGTTCGATACAAAATGCCTGTCTCAGTTAGAATTCAGACCTGAGGTAGGTACATCTCTACTCACTAGTATCAGACTACTGTCCGACCAACTTTGTCCAACCGGAAATCTAGTGGTGCACGTATATCGAACAGTATTTCCGGATAGCTATTCTGTTTTGTAGGAAAGCGTGTTCTGAGCTGTCTTAAGTTAAAGTTAGCTGCGGACGGCGCAATATTTAGTTGGAGAAATTGTGTTATAATATGATATGGCACGATAAGATTTAGCTTCCTTTTCTATGAAGTTTTAAACTGTGTGTGTGTGTGTTTTTTTTAATTCATGTCTATGTTTTTTCACTACACTGGTTTTATCATCAGCAGCCTGAAGGCCCTTAGGTGACAGATTAAACGTTAATATCCTAAAAAAAAAGTTGGCAACCCTGGATGTAACCCCAGATCCAACACCCCAAAGGCTGGTGTTTCAAAATAGGGTTCATGTGGTATTTTCTAGGTGAGCAACAGGGCTGGACCGGTTCAAAACATTCCACGCATGACCCAATGGGAATGTCAGGGTATAGAGCGTGTAGACATTATATTTTTACTTTTCACTAGAAATGGAATATTATTATTATTGATTATTATATTTTTAAACTTAAGTATAGTTAGTATAGTAAGTGGTATTGTAAGTCTGTTTCTTTTTGATTGAATAGTATAGTTTTTTTTAATTCTCCTCTGTGGCGCGGCGGGCGAAGGCTCTCTGCACGGGCCCTAACTGAAATAAAACAATTAATGATAAAATAACACAAAAATATATCAGTCTAGTTATTCAACTCCTATGTTTCTATTCTAAGGCACTAAATTTTATAACGTGTTACGAAAAGTATGTAAAAACCACTGATAACTTTTACGTAAACAAAGACGAAATTACAAGTTTACACCAATCGAAAAAAGTTAAAAGGCGTTTTTATGTTTTAAGGGGCTGCCGTTATCACTGCGTTATCTCGAAGCTCGTTAAGGTAAGTATTTTACGAGCCCTTAAACAAGGACACAGGGCTGAGTTTTTAACATTTGAGGTCGTAAAGCTAACTTACGACTGTTATCACTGAAACACGACCTTAAAATATTGTCTAAGTATTAGGGCGGCCATACACGGGCAGCTCGAAACAACTTACATGAACCGCTCGACAGCCATTGTTCAACTGCTTGATCAGACACTGCCAACTGCTCAAGCGGTCGCTTTAAACAGCTGGAGCATTGGCAATGCAACTGCAGTTTCAAAACAGGTGGCAGACGCGACGCCTGGCGGAGTGGTGAAAGCGGAGGTGACAACTGCGCTAGAGCAGTCGACAGCTCGAGAATTCAGTGTATTCTTGCAAATGCTTGACCTATAATAGAATTTCGTTATGCTGCTGACCTGAGCATCCGGAGCGGTCGCGGAAGCTCTAGGCTGAAGCGGCCGGTCGTCACTGCTACAAGGTGCCCGTGTACGGAGGCCCTCATGAGTCAATGCCATATACAACGCAGTGATAAGAAAACACAATGGGTCTCATTACGAAAGATGGTTCTAACCTGGGTTTAGATCAGGTTTACCAAGACTAGGCCTAAATATCGACTTTTGGTAAATACGACTGTAATACGAAAGCAGATGGTTTGTTTTCCAAATCGATTATAGCGCTACTACACGAACTGTTAACTGTCAAACTGACGCTTCTTGTACGAAAGTGCCACATCACAATCGAAATTCTAACCTCCAACAAGGGCTTCAACAAGTAATCAATCAAGTCGACTGTCAATTTGTAGAACATTGCTAAACTAGGGGGCTGCCTGGTTTGAGAAAAAGTAGAGATAGTCAGAGATTCTGTAATTTTTGACTGTTCGAGAGTTGATTTTGCAAAACATACTATCCGGTTTTGTAAATACACGGCCGTTATTTACACCTGAAATGGTAAGCCCAGGTTTAAATAATCTTTCATAATAAGACCCATATGGTATTTCTCAAAAATTAATAAATCATAAAAATAAATAATGCTGGACAGTTCACACAACATTATCTAGCCCCAAAATAAGCAGAGCTTGTGTTATGGGTACTAGACAACTAATATACCTACTTAATACAAATATTACATAGAGAGATATTTTTTATTATGTATAGTAAATACCCAGACACCCTGAACAAATATCTGCAGATCGCACAAATATTTGTTCCGAGGCGGGAATCGAATCCGCAACCTCCTGCGTCGCAGGCGAACGTTCGTCCGCCGAGCCACAGAGGTCGTCAAATTACAGTAGTTACTAAAATTGTTCCTAGGTAGTTTCCTAAAAAAACACGAATTCACTCGGAAAATCTAACCCCATGTAGGTACTTTATTAATTGTTGCCTCATACGTATTTCTGTCGCCAAGCAGTATTATGCTCGTATTACAATGTTTCTGTTCGTAGACCTGTGGGTGGTGAAATAACAACCACATGAGGCTTTTGTATTTGACTCAGGAAGGCGGGTGCTGCGAAATGCCAAGTAGGGCGCGTTCTAGGTGGTCTAGAGCTAGGGTATATTTAAAAGATGTAAGGCAAGGATTACCGCTTCGCAACAGGTGGTCAACCTGCCAGTTCCGTAATATATAATATATAGTTAGGTACCCAAAGGTACCCAAGTAAAATGTTAGTATGTAGATAAGCCATTCACAGCACAGGCGTCAATATAATGTAACATCATTTGCTGTATTCATGGAGCCAGAAGATGGCAATGAAAAAAATGAATGGCAAACTATAATCTGGGTCTTTTCAAGGCTAGATTGAATAGGTGCCTTCTAGACCTTTGTGCTCCATCTTCGTCGGCCGCATCGTCACTTACCAACAGGTGAGATCGTGGTCAAAAAAAGGTCTATCAACGTTAAAAAAAATGACTTAAAATACCTATCGTCCGAAGAGTAGAGATAAATCAATCTCAAATTGCACGCCTCTTTACCGCTTTTACTTGAAACTTGACACAAGCTGGATGTTGTTTTTTTTTTTTACAAAACAAAAACGACTTTCAGGCTAGGGATTTTTTCTTATTTTTTTTTTTATTTATATGGGACCACCCTCGAGGCTTCAGATAAGCTGAAAACAGAACATCGGTAGAACGGTAGAACTTTTGGAGCCAACTGGTTGAATCAGCCGTTTAATTGGACGGCTAGCCCTTTCTTTGAATAATTTTTATAAAATCAGTAATAAATCACGTTTTTGTTAGCATTTCTGCTAACAAAATAGTAAAAAACCTAAGAACCTATCTGAGGACTACAATCTCAAGTTCATATCATGAATGGCGTTGTTCAATGAAAGGGCTAGCCGTTCAAGTAAACGGCTGAATTCAACTAGTTGGATGCGACAGAGCGACAACAACAAGAAAACTTAATTTAACTTAAAACGGAGGATTTTGCTCGGTTATCTCACTAAAGCATGATTTGAAAATAAATGTTGTCATGAGAAAAGCGCCTATGATCTGAAAACACTGAGCAAATATTCAAATTTCAAAGGGTTTTGCTCAGAGAAAACGCTAAGTACACTCTGTGAATCGATTAAAAGCATAGTTCCTATTATAATATGGTGCTCATTTAAGAATCAATGGTGTCTCCGATCTAATTACCCTCGTCTGGCAAGGGTGCGGTACTCTGCCTCTGCTCTAGTTAGCACGGGCGTCAAAATGAATTATGGCTCTTCATTAAGCTAAAGTGCTGCCTTAAAGTATCTAAAAAGATTCCATTATGTTAAGGGAATAGCCGCCCGCCTCATTTATTAAGCTTGGCAAGCGTTTTTTTCATCAGATTAAGTTGTGTTAACGGATTTGTGTTTTGCAAGTTTATGAAAATGTTTTATCACTTTGTTCTGGCTAAATGGCCTTGCTTAGAAATTTTGTAACCGTCTGCACTTTGGATGTGCTGGTTGGTTGATAAATTATACAGTTAAATGAATATTTTATGTACGAACCTTATAACAAGAGTTGAGACACTCTGTAAAAGGATAAGGAATCTTTATCATGTTACTATTTTTATTGGAAATATAACATAGATGACCTGGTGTATCCAGCATAAGAATAGACCCCTCCGTATGCTCCCGTGGATGTCGTAAGGGCTGACTACGGGATAACACCAGGAGATGGGCAGCCGCATCCACATGAGTAGGTATTCTACATAAATAGTGCAATCACCACCAGACCACCACTAGATAACACAAGGGCACCCTACTTTGAATTTCACTTTGCCTATCCGAAGTAGGTGCAATGCACCTGTTAGCAAACCTCAAATCAGTTCGCTGTGGCCCTCCTCGCGATAGCACGTCACATGAAAAATACCTAATTGAGTCATAGTAAACTGTTTTTTTTTTCAAAATCTGCTAGCGGTGCGAATTGAGATATTTCTTAGCATAGTAGGTACAGAATAAAGCTGCACGCTTGGTTTTACACAAAACGTGTTAGCAGTGTCTATCTTGATATATGGTCTGTGGTAATCACCTATCCGCCTGCCAGGCGTGGTGATTATGGCAAAACTCCCACTGCATTCTATGACGGAGGCCTCGTCCAACAGGGGTCGTTTCCATCTGTTCTACCATTTTTTCGTCATAAAATTCCCAGTTGTTCCACCAATAGAACAAGTAGGAAAATAAATCCCAAGTAGGTACGTCACTGTACGTGGGAATATTTTTAACTCGATTTATTTTCAAAAAAAAAATACAACAAAAACCTTTTCTGTTATAAAAGCAGGTATACTCAGAGATTTCAAAAACATTCGTACTGAAACCGCGATTTTCTCGGAAATAAGCTAAGACCGCTTGAGGAAAAGTGTCCTTAACTTACTGTGATTTAGGTATACAGCCTTCAAGGCTGCGGCCATAACGAAATTACCTTTACTGTTATGAAGTCAGCAATTATTAAAAGAAATATTCTTATTCTCGTAAAAACACCACATGTCCACGAACAATTCATGACGTACCTATAGTCCAGTCAAGTTAAACATAAAAACTGGGTCGTGCTTGCAAAAGTTCGGGTAACGCTGATTTTTTTATATATTGTTAGGACCTTAATCAACATTAAAAAACTAGATTTGCAATTTTCCAAGTGCTGTGCGTTCGGCAGTGTGCCCAAAAAATCATGAATTTTTTTCACCCCACAAGTCGTGAGAGAAGCAGGCATCAAGTGCTTAGTGGCTCTATATGGGGTGACATCGCGAGGGATGCTTTGGATTTCCTAAAGAAAAAGGCGTTTGTCTCTTCAACGAGCATAAACCTCGCCCGTTTGCCACCGACGGAAGATGCCGCAGGCCACCAAGCAGCAAGGTGCTACTTCCAAGTGCAGAAGTGGCTGGGAGTCAACTTTAATCCCACTGATTGGGGAGTGGAAGCAGTCTTCTCAAGGACTCACCCACATCCCCACCACCATGGATCCCGCACCTCCTGCCCTTTTGCGAAAATAATCATGTAAATGCAGTCCTCTGCCTGTCATGCGGTGGCAAATTGTGAATTAACGTCCCGGATGTGGAGCTGAAATGCTCGGACGATGAAGTTGACCCAACTACAGACTGGGTGCCTCTCCCAGCGTCCATCACGGCCATCGAGGCACCATCTTCGTGCGAGCCCAAGCCCGGGCCATCTAAGATAGAAGATTCGTTTTTGAGAGAACCGCTGTACCTAAAGGTTCCAATTTGATTTCAAATGAAAGCTAATTAAATTTACAACAACTTTATTTTTATAATATTTGACTTGGGATGCGTATTTAAGAAGATATTTCACAACATAAGTGAACCTTTAGGAAAAAAACACTTTTAGGAAAAAATTGCCTATTTTTGAAGAACTGTATCTTGGGAACCAATGGCTCTATAGAGCTCGCGCTAGTGTCCAATTGTAGGAAATTTAGTAAAATTTAAAAATATTTGCAGTAACTGTACCGGACCCTTCCTTCACTAAGATATTGAGCAAAAACTAAAAAAAACTAAAAAAAAACATGGTTTATTGGGCACACCGCTGAACGCACAGCACTAGGAAAATTGCAAATCTGTTTTTTTTATGTTGTTTAAGTTCCTAACAACATATAAAAAAATCAGCGTGACCCGAACATTTGCAAGCACGGATGTACATCTTGACTGGCCTACTACAAGTTTGTTTAGTTTTCATCAAAAACATTTGATGTCATAATTAAGTTTTATTTTTTTCTATTTGTTATTTTATTGTGCTGTTGGTTTCCTTTTTTATATTACTGAATTATTTGTAATCCGCTTTTTAAACAAGTCCAACTGTTAAACAAATTTTTAGGGTTCGGTACCTAAAGAGTAAAACGGGACCCTATTACTAAGACTCCGCTGTCCGTCTGACTCTCTATCTGTCCGTCCGTCACCAGGCTTTCTCATGAACCGTGATAGTTAGACAGTTGAACATTTCACAGATGATGTATTACATAACGGAATAAAATAAATATTTAAATATATAAATATATAAAAAATAATTTCTGCTCCCATACAAAAAACGAGATTTTGTTGCTCGTTTTTGCTCGATATTGATAACGGCAACAGGTAGACTATATTTAGACTATATTTAGTTATAAATATTCACTTTAAAAATAAATACTAAATTAAAATTAAACAAATGTTTAAGTGGGGCTCCCATGCAACAAACGTGTTTTTTTTGCCGTTTTTATAGATAATGTTACGGAACCCTTCGTGCGCCAGTCCGATTCGCACTTGGCTGGGTTTTTGATTATTTTTTTAATGTTTTTACATTATTGTTAATGTTTTTTACATACAGCCATAACTATTGTACTTTTTGTGTCGGTTCTAAACGCTGTTTCACATCCCTATAAAGGGTAGGTAACAACAATGGTACCACGAGAAATATCCCGCATCGGGTTGATTTGCTGTACAAATCTACTGTTGTGTTAGTACTTGTAGTAGAGCTTTTTACTGAAAGAGTTCATCCGGGGACGTACTACCACCATACCTATTTCTGCCGCAAAGCAGTAGCATTGCTGTCCCTCTTTGAAGGGTAGATATGGTAGCCGGTCAAATTACTGGCGCATGTGACTATTTATCTTTATATCTCTGGGTGGCGGGTGCAGTACAATGCCGCATAGGGCCTATGAGATAGGTAATGCATAGTTATAGGCAGAAGTTTCGGCTTAAAAAAAAAAAGCTATTCAAACATACATAAATAGATATATGCCTTTTTCCCCAATGGGGGTAGTTAGAGCCTCAATGGGCCTCTTTTCACAGTGGGTTGCACCATCGTGGAATATAGACGTGACAAGTGGTGAGCTCATCACTGCCATTGCTTCCAGTAATAACACATTCCATAATAAGCTAGCAGCCAGGACAAATGTTATACCAACGAATCTTACCAACAAGTCCGGGTAATCCCTTAGTCGGCTTTTACGACATCCACGCGTGGAGGTCTTTATTTAATATTTCACAATAACGTATATTTTCTCAACGATTCCTACTGGATCCAAGACCATACTTCAATCTATTTATATTTTCAGGAATAAACCTCTTCCATCGACTTCCTTCCAATGTCATCAACCCTTAGAGTGGAGGCCGTCCTACTCTGTGTCATCCGGTTCCTTATCGCCTCTCGAGAACCTTTACAGTAACGACTTTTGTCTTCTCAACAAGGAATTGCTCATTGAAATCCCTTAAGCTGCTGGCGGCGCGGCTTTGCTGACAGTTTTGCCGTCACTGCTAATGACTGACGGATAACCTACACGCGATAAATCATTTTGATGTTAAAGGATGGTGGCGAAACGACGAACATTGGTGTACCCAAAATTCGACATAGAGTACACCACTGCTGATCAGGTACTTTGAGATTATCTTAATGGTTGTCCATCACCAGTTTTTGTTCAACACTACGTAAAAAAATCAAATTATTTTTTTAAAACTCTCAGGTTTGCAGAATACATATCCGTGTTATGCCACTTTTATAGATTTTTTTTTTATATGTTTGGCTGAATTTATCATGCCAACATAGGCATGATAAATTCATTCAGTACATTCATCCTTGTCTGCACCATGGACTTGTATACTAAGTCCATGGTCTGCACCGATTACGGCAGTACCGTGATCTGTGGTCGTAGTCGTAAGAGTAGAAAAAATAATACTACGTTTTCGTAGGTGATTTACAGCCTGTGCGGCATCAGAGCAATAAGTGGCGGTAAAACGTAGTGATTATTTTTTCTTTTATGCTTAATTAATACAAACTAAAAACATGAATTACGGAGCATTTCATCGTTTATTCTCGGATAATGGCAGGATCTCTGCATTGTATAAATTGTGAAATATGTTTAGACAAGATGTGGGAAGCCTTGTATTCGAAGAAAGTACAAATATAATCTCCCTTAATGCTCAATGGGTTTCTTCTCAAATTGTAAGTACCTACCTACAATTTTCCAATATTATTCAGAAAATTAAAGTGGAAATGGGCAGGTCACGTAGCGAGGCTTACAGACAATAGATGGACCATAAAAGCAACCATGTGGAGAGGCCCGCTAGGCAAAAGAGGCAGAGGGAGACCACTGACACTATGGGAAGATGAGATCAAAAGAACAGCTGGCCCAAAATGGGAGCAATTAGCACAAGACAGAGACATATGGGCATCTTTGGAGGAGGCCTTCACCCAATCTGGGGTTCTTGCATAAAGAAGAAACTAACAATAATAATCTTAAGTTTAACTAACAAAATAACATAAGTAATTATGTAAAAATGCAATGTAATGCAAGGAATAAAAGGCTTTTTTATTTTATTTTTTTATTATTCAGAAAATCAAGCTGTACCCATGGTCTACCTAGTTATTTGTATCTATGTTGTTATAATGTTTACGCATGGCAGGCGAGTAGCTGGCTGACATCTGAATATTTTTCTAACCAGTAAAATTATTTTGTAGATAACAGAAACTGACTACATTTGCCGGGCATGCTGCGCTCTTGCTGTTTCGCAAATAAGTACAAGTGGGCTAACTCAGACGACAAGTGTAACTCGTCCACTTGGTCACACCCTAGTGTATTGCCTGTGTGTGGACGGTCCATATTGAGGAGACCGAGCTTTGTCGTCCTACGTGATAATCCAACACTAATTCAAGAACAATTACTTAATGTCATACATATGGGATTTTTTAAGACCACGAGAGGTCACTGTCCAAGATAAAGTGTGTCAGCCGTGCTGGTTGCGAGCCCGAAGAATAAGAAAAAAAACAGCCTATCTTTTCTGATACCCACCAGCAAGATGATCAACCTGTACCTATTCTCCGTGACACCCACAAGCAAGATGACCAAGCTGAACCAATTCTCCATGACGCACACCAGCAAGATGACCAACCTGAACCAACTCTCCATGACGCACACCAGCAAGATGACCAACCTGAACCAATTCTCCATGATGCACACCAGCAAGATGACCAACCTTGACCAATTCTCCATGACACTCGGACCTTAATCTCATATTGTTTGAAATGTTTAAATAAATAAATAAATAATGCTGGACAGTTCACACAACATTGGATTAACTACCCTTCAGCAACGTAGAGAGCGTGGAGACCTAATAGAGACCTACAAGATCCTAAACAACCACTACAGTATACCAGATTTATCACAGACACTATATACCATGGACAATAATATAGGACTCAGAGGACACTCGCTGAAGCTGCAACGCGGGCCAAGTACCAGCAATCCGAGGATGCACATATTGCCTAATCGTGTTGTGCGCACTTGGAACCGGCTACCAGACTCAGTGATCAGTGCCCCCTCACTGAAATCTTTCAAAAATAGACTTGACAAACATTTAAAGTGCACTGATAAGGACTAAGATATACACGCATCAGCTCCGAGAGCTGCCTGTGTATTATAAATAAATAAAAAATAAAAAACTAGCCCCAAGTTAAGCAAAGCTTGTGTTATGGGTACTAGACAATTGATATACTCTTCATACAATATATTACATAGATAGATATTTTTTATTATACATAGAAAATACCCAGAACACCCGGAACAAATATCTGTAGATCTGCAGAACAAATATTTGTTCCGAGGCGGGAATCGAACCCGCAACCTCGTGCTTCGCAGGCGAACCGTCGCCCGCCGCGCCACAGAGGTTGTCATTTAATAGTTAAAATGTAACTATTAAATGATAGGTACTGAATCATATAACTTTGTGAAACCACTATTTTATTGCTTTCTTTTATTAGGGTTCCGTAGTCAAAGACAAGGAACCCTTATGGATTCGTCATGTCTGTCTGTCTGTCTGTCTGTCCGTGTATGTCACAGCCCTTTTTTACCGAAACTATAAGATCTATACTGTTGAAACTTGGAAGGTAGATGTATTCTGTGAACCGCATTAAGATTTACACAAAAATTTAAAAAAAACTATTATTTTTGGGGTTACCCATACTTAGAAATGAAACTCAATTTTTTTTTTCATTAAACTTATACGTGCGGTATATCTATGGATAGGTCTTCAAAAATGATGTTGAGGTTTCTAATAATTTTTTTTTCTAAACTGAATAGTTTGCGCGAGAGTCATTTCCAAAGTGGTAAAAAGAGTGTCGTCGTCCCCCCCCGTAACTTCTAAAATAAGAGAATGATAAAACTAAAAAAATATATGATGTACATTACCATGTAAACTTTCACTCAAAATTGGTTTGAACGAGATCTAGTAAGTAGTTTTTTATTTTTGAGGTTCCCCATAATTAGAACTGAAACTAAAAAAAAAAAAAAACCTACACGTTTGGTGTATCTATGGATAGGTCTTCAAAAATGATGGTGAGGTTCCTAATATAATTTTTTTCTAAACTGAATAGTTTCACTTCCAAAGTGGTAAAAAGTGTCCCCCCCCCCCGTAACTTCTAAAATAAGAGAATAATAAAACTAAAAAAAAAATATGATGTACATTACCATGTAAACTTCCACTCAAAATTGGTTTGAACGAGATCTAGTAAGTAGTTTCTTATTTTTGGGGTTCCCCATACTTAGAACTTAAACTCAAAGAACTAAAAAAACATCAAACCCATACGTGTGGGGTATCTATGGATAGGTCTTCAAAAATGATATTGATGTTTCTAATATATTTTTTTTCTTAACTGAATAGTTTGCGCGTGAAAGTGGTAAAAAGTGTATCCCTCCCCCATAGCTTCTAAAATAAGAAAATTATAAAACTAAAAAAATATATGATGTACATTACCATGTAAACTTCCAACCAAACTTGGTTTGAACGAGATCTAGTAAGTAGTTTTTTTTAATACGTCATAAATCGTAACTCATCCAGGAACTTTTATATTATGTTACTTGCTGCTACGGAACCCTTCATGGGCGAGTCCGACTCGCACTTGGCCGCTTTTTAGCAAGTATCTTCCTAACTACCTACCAATCTGCTTAAGACTGCGTTGATTGTTGCAAGGATATAAGTATCATACACATTGATCATTTACTAAAACTTTTTTGGTCAATCTTAATCTGGGTATCCGCGATATAAGCTTGTCCTAGTGCGGAGCCCATTGTAATGTTATCATATAGCCTCTATTATTTGTAAATAAAAACATTTGTATATGTATTATTTTGTTTTATTACGTTCTCTATCCATTTGAGCAACTTTTCACGTATTCCAAAGTGATCCAGCTTATACACGTGGTTGGTATGAAAAAATACATCATATGTTTTGCAAGTTATTTTGGTGCCATAATCATGTTTGGTTAACTAATGTTCTCAGCATTGTGTGTTCGGCCAACATCTATGTTTGCTGTCTAGTTACTAGAGTCATACTACATTTCTTCCATCTGAGACCTGGGGGACATAAAAAGTATGAGTATACATACACTCGGCTACTAGCAATAGCATCAGTGCAAACTGGAGTTGGAGTGTCCAGGGGACCGATTCAGATATTGTAGACATAATAATATAGGTACTCTACATTTTCTGTAAACGAGTAGGCTAATATATAAAGGTATTATAGTTATGTAATCCTTCAATTTACATCCAAATTACTGTCAAATAATCTTTCAATTATTCTGACTCATTAGAAGGTAGCACGAGCCTGACCCAAACTTATGTTCACATACTACATAGCCCAAAGTGGAGTTTAAAATATCTGCCCAAACAGAAATTAGTATATAAATAAATAATGCTGGACAAGTTCACACAACATTATCTAGCCCCAAGCTAAGCCAGAGCTTGTGTTATGGGTACTAGATAACTGATATACTTAATATAAACCATTGCATGGTAACAAATCTCAGAAATATATCAGCAGCATGGATAAATGATTCCTACATTAAATACCAATAATAGCCCAGTTTGTAGGGAGATAAAAGATAGTAACCAGGCTGTAGGTAGGTTTTCTAAGGAATTGACTTAGCAGGATAGCTGTAGGTTTTCGGTTAGTGTACCAATATATGTATTTAAATATAAATAGGTACCTACCACTGTTCGTAAGGAGCTACCATATCAAGGCACTTACATTGAAAGAAGTACAATACTCACATTAGAATCGCAAAGACTTCTCATGGAACTGATTCATTCTAATCCAAAATTGGTTTGTTTTGTTGGAAAATGAGGAGGTCGCACGCATTGAGTTGAGAGTTCTGGCTAAATACTATACAAAACTGTCAAGGCATGCAATTTTTAACAAAAACAATTGTCGATAATCTGAAAATATTTTTAAAACTAATTACACATTTTTTTGTTTACGTTTCTTCACTTATACAGACCTACAAGGATCATTTGGCACGTCTTGTAGCCGCCATTGTGGTGCTGTTTGAATTGTTTGATATTAGATTTACAAGATGGCGGCGTTAGTTCTGATTTCGGCGTCGTGCCAAACGATCCTTGTAGGTCTGTTCTGTACGTACACTGCGCTGCGTTGACCGAGCACAGAATAACTATAAAAATGACAGTGACAGCACAAAGCATAGGATGTCAATTTCAAATGCACCGATCGACAATGCTCTAATGGATGCCGGGCTGTTTTTACTAGATCAGATCAATATTTTCAAAAAATTATTTGATTTTTTCACGTAGTTTTATAAAAAATGTAATGGTGGGAATTTCATTGGCTATTCTCATACTATCCAAGGGTATTGTTTTTATGGAATGTCGCAGCGCAGGTACGCGGTCGCCATGACTCTTTAAAAGATTCAGCGTTTATAGAACCAATCATATTTTTATTTTTGTATATATATTTTTTTGAAGTTTACGACACTCCTTGAAGTTGACACTGGCAGTAGTAAGCAAAAAGCAAGCATGGCGCCATAAAACAAGAAGTTGAAGTTGACTGATGTTTGCATGAAATTTATTGATACGTGGTTAATTTGATTTCAATCATCATTCATGTAGTTTGAGTTTATTTTTGTTTATGTCGCTATAGTTTCATCGGTCATTTATAAATCACGAATGATGGATATTATTAGTGCTTTCATGAATGTATATAACAATAGTAGCTGTTATTGAAATTTACTAATAGAAAAATGAATTTCAGAATTCAGCACATGTTGAAAGACTAAAGGGAAATAACTAAAATATTCAGAATATTATAAACCTCTGAAGCATTGACAGCTTGAGTTTTAAACGTACTAAAATACTTATAGGTGTAAATTGGGCCGAATGTGGTTTGAACCAAATACGAATTTTGGCCGATTTTCGGTTATTTTCACCGCGCTTTCTCGAGAGTCACACGAATCTTGATTACGCGCTCATAGACAGCCAGCTAAAAACACGTATTTAACCATACCGATATCATGTCTCAGGTAAAGTTAATTAATACTTTAATAAAAATAAAAATTAGTAAATAAATAGTTATAATTGGAGAGAATTATTTCAATAATTAGAAGACAAAATTATAATATTGCTATAATTGATATAATTAAAAATTATTTTTATTTATTGTTATTTTAAAATAACGCTAATGAAATTTAATTTTTAGATTAAATTTTATAAAAACCTGTTTATTAAATGAGTAGGTAACGTAACGAACAATAAATAAATGCCTATATGAGTATAAAGTGATAACAACTTATTCTACTGATTTAGTTTTTATGATTGTAGTCCAAATAGTGGAGTTATTTTATAATTATCTGTTACCAAATTTTGGCCGAATGCCGAAGAATGTTAAACTAATTTCGGCCCATCCCTACTAATAAGTTATTCATCAATGAGAATGATTGAAATAACATTTCAGTATAACTCTTAATTTTTTTAATAGCCATTTCTGTATTTATCTCTTTTCGCTGATAAATGATTTTTTATGAATAAAGGATGTGTAGAGTGTGCTTTATACCAAAACACACACATTAAACAGGTTATTATTACAGTTACACCTTATTATTTATTGTTGGTTGCAACAATGGTGGTGATAAATTGTGTTAATGGTGGTGCGCTGTGCATCACGCTTCTAGAGGATGTCTATGTTATTTCCAATAAGTCGTCAACTTACTTTGTATCATGCTATTTTATAACTATAATATCTATCTGCAGAAACTTGTAATTAGCCGTCAACAAACATGCACTAGTCCATCCAGGCATGTTCTATATTATTATCTGAATTTTTGTAAACCTAGCTGTAATTTTCTCCAAAATTTTGTAAATAAATGACCTAGGAATAGTCTTTTTTATTAAGTACAAAGGTAAAGTAGATACCTATATATGTCTTTCTTATAATAATGTTCTCTTGCATTTGCCAGTTTCTAGTATTTATTAATTGGAATTTGCAACGTTACAGTCATTCCAACGTCAAAGGTAGTTTTACTGAATCTTTGGTAAACAATTTCCATCCAGTTGAAAAGTCACGTAGTACTTCACTATAGGTATTTTAATTTCCCTACAATCGTACTTTTTTGCGTTCTTTTATTCAACTTGACCTGTTACTTGCATAGTACAACCTTAAAAAATGGGCTATTATGCTTATGTACTGGGCATCGATTTTTGAGTGTCAGCGAGTGACTAATAGTCAGCAAAATGACTATTAGTCACCGATTTCCAAAAATTCGTATTTTTGGAAGTCGCCGGTGACTAAAATTCGCATACTATGATATCAATACGAGTGCCTCTACCCACTCGATTTGAAACCACTCCGTGACTATTTTGGCACTGACATTTATGAATAGTATTAACTCAATTTTACTCTTTATCTTGTGGCGTGCCTATTCCACCCACACATAATATTTATCATCTATGCTCCGAACGTAGTACACTGTTTTGTCTGTGGAGAGAACCATGAGAGAACAGATGTTCGCTTTTATTGTTAAATTACTTTTCAATTATCTATTGTAAATGTTATCTCAATCGATGTAGTTTCTACATATTTTCTAACATAGACGAGAAGTATCATATTACTGTAAAAACTATCTGTGACTTTGTGAACTGTTATAATACTATACTCTGTCTACGGTTATAATAAACCATGGACTTAGTATACTTAGTCCATGTAATAAACTAAGTGAGTGGAACAGACAATTTAATAATGGACAGATACGTTACGTTTTAAGTTTTACTGAAAAACAACATATCCATACCCTATTTTATAAAAGAAACACTGGTACAAACTGCCTAAATTGGAAATCATGTCAAAGACAACGACTGTGATATATTTGCAAGTTGATAGACAGAGTATGACTCTCAAAAATACGACATTTGATAAAAAGTGATTTCAAAGTCATCGATGACATTTCGTGAATTCTAGTCACTCAGTGACTCTCAAAAATCGATCCACTGGTCGTCTTTAACTGCTAAAGCCTCACCAACATCATCTTCAAAGACAGTGTAGCGGAAAAAAAAGACAAATCCATCATCTTCCATGGACATCCTTTATGATAAAAATAGAACTTTAGGAATCCCTAAGAGAATTTATCAATTCTTTAATATAGGGGATGTTAAAAATGTCAGTTCATATAGTCTATGGTAATTTCCCTAGACAAATCCATATTTTTTATAGAAAAATCCATAAGAAATGCAGGTTGCATCAATCATTCCTGTCTGTAGGAAAGTTGTTAGGTTTTTTTTACTATTAATACAAGCATTCATCTCCTGGGATTTTATTAAAAACCTGTTTTTATATTAAGCCTGCGACAAATATTCTGCGACACAAGATAAGGGAAAAACCATAATATATTAAAAATATTTTTTTTTTCCTTAATTTGACATTTCAAAAAATAAAAGCATTTCCATCGTATTAACTGCCACAGACATTTCAATACAGGGAGGATAATAGGCTCAAGCCGGCATTAACACTGCGCTGGGTAAATTGAACCGGTCGGTCGTCAGTTGGAATCATCACTTTGATTCAATAAACCTACTAGTCAAATAACCTACTAGTGTAATTTGCTGTGGCAGTTGCACTTCGGAGGAATTTGTATCAGAATATTCACAAGTAATTAATATTGTAAAAATTTATAAAACCCTCAACTCAATGAAACGGCTGAACCGATTTTGATTAAACATAGCTAAGAGCACTGCCGACAAATTCACCATTCAAACAAAAAAAAACGTCCGGGGTTTAAAAGATAATATATCTATTTGGAATCAATTTGACAACATGTTTGCTAGCTAGACGATAGGATAGCTAGAGACGATGAATAGACGATAGGACAGCTAGACGATGAATATCAACCTGTAAACTAATTTTAATAAGAATATTCAGAAGAAAGCAATGGTAAACCGAAAAAAAACGAGTCAAAATATTGATTACACAGGTGTTAAACCAATCCAAAATACATTTGTTTATTCCCAAAAAGATAATCATTCACATTTTAAAGGTGTAATCGTTCTTTTTCTGTCCAATGAACTTAATTTCGATTTATATTCATATGAATACAAAATAATAAATGTCTCTTTTCGGATGTGATTGAATTGATGCTTTCCAAAATATATTCCCAATCCAGCCATCCAGTTATGTTAATTGACAACTTTATTTTGATTACTAGATGCAAACCCGGCTTTGCAAACTTTGTAAACATTAACTTTTTTTTTAGCTACTTGAATGGCGGGACAAATGCGTTATCACATAGGTCAAGTCCACCTAGGACGCACCCTATGCGGCATTGCACTGCGCCCGCCACCCTGAGACATAAAGATAAAAGTCTCATGTGCCTGTAATTTCACCGGCACCCATACCCTTCAAACCGGAACATAGCAATGCGAGCGTTACTATGCTTTGCGGCAGAGATAAGTATGGAGGTATTACTTCCCCGGACAAAATCTGTCACAAAAAAGCTCTACTACTATTAAAAACATGCACTACAGGCAGGGTTAATACTACGTTTAGAACATGCTTCATCGAATATTATTTAAGGGCGTACTATTCACCAAAGTGAGGTTTTCTCCACGTAACTCTTCTTCGAGGAGTGAATATAAATGCACAAAAAAAAAATATGTTGCTTATTAGACATTGAACTATAAAAACAACAATTGATAAAATTCTAAGTATATTATAACTACATGAAAATAAAATCCAAAGAGAAGCTGTTTTGATTTTTAAATTTGTAACTAAGTACTTCTAAACGGCATCGAATGTTAGTATTTATCTTTCACACAAATATTTTTAAAGGTTTTTTCATAAATGAACAATCGGCAAGTCAATCGGCAGAGAATAAACAAAGTATTGATTGTTCAGAGGTACATTAGATAGATAGGTACCTACTCATATCTTTAAAGTAAAATAAGTCTAATAGGGACTCTTCCCGCCATTTTCGAAAAGAGACGTTGTCTACTATTATTTTATTTGTTTTCCTAGTGTTTTCTTGATTTATTTTGTGTTATTTTGGTGGCATTTTAACTAATGTAGCTCGTTTAAAAAGGACAAGTGTAGTGAAATGAAATGGAAGTGAATTGCGTGACTTTTGAAATTGGTGGAAATTGTCTACCAAAGTTTTAGTAAAATTGGCCACCGTTTTACTAAACCATGACTCGACTGTGACTTTGACGACTTGGAAGGAGTGTAACGTTGCAAAATATATTGAAAATACAATATAGTGAAAATACAGATACTTACTTGAAAATGGCAAATGCACAAGCCGTGCGGCGCCAATTATAAAGAAAAAAAAAAGAAAAGTCTAATAGGTTTTTCTCATCCCGCTCGAGGACAAAATTCGGGAAATTGTTGCAGCTGTTTCCAGGGTCACCAGCTCGCAAACATGCAATTGCAAGAAATGACAGCTGGTAGCGCATTCTATTTTTCAATTCGATATTTAGTCGTGCGTGAATAGAGCAATTAGCTCCAGGCCTCCACATTATACGTGCTAGACACCGATGTGCTTTCAAAGTGCTCCGTTTTTAAATTTTAATGGACCACTGAAAATAGTCGTTATTTTTACAAATATTACTTATTTTATATTGGGTTTATCAAAAATAATTGAAATAATATTAATTCAATTCAATTCAGACAACAATACTTTATAATAAAAATAAGTTAAAATTTATTTAGTTATGTTTTATTTATTTATAACAGATTATTGTTACATATCAGCCGGCCTAGCCAAGTGGCATTCGCTTCGAAGCGATTCCATTTTTACAGTCGTAATTCAATACAAAAGACCACGTGGCATTTCGATAGCTTACGTCAATCTCATACATTTTTGGCTTTTCTACAAGCGACATCGCTATTCGATTGTTACTTTGTCTACGGCCTCAGGTAGGTATATAAGTATTTGGGCCATAGGAACATACCAACAAATTAATAAAAAAATAATTAAGTCCTTAGATCACAAGTTCGTCAATTATAGGATTCAATCAATTCATACAAATTATAATAAAATGTTCAAAAGGAAATAATTAACATCGAATTATTTAAAGGCAACATTTTAACAAAAATGACTGTTCTAAATCGCAACACAAACAAAAGTTATTATAAGCTTGAGGAAATGTGTACAGTCGACCACTTAAATTTTCTAGAGTTGGCGACTCAACGCTATGATTGCATTAAAGCTCTTAAAAACTTTATCCATTTCGTTTGTTGACACTACCAGTGAACCACAGCTTAAAAAATCATCAGCTGGCTCATATTCAATTCATTAACGTTTAACCAAAAGTTTGTGGTACTATTTTGGTTGCAAAGATTTCAATTATTTACTAATAAACAGATAAATAAACGATTTGTATTTGCATTTGTATTTGTATCTACTTATAAGTACTACTTAAGAGGCAGCGATCAGCCAAATTCCATCACTATCTAACTCAGTAAAGTTGAGGTACGAAGTTAAAAATGACAGAATCGCGCAACGCGTATAATCAAGAAAAACAGTATTTAATCAAACATTTGCTGCGTACCTAATCGAAAATATAAATCTAATATGCCCTCTAAAATAATAATATTTATTACTCATATTAGCTTTATTAATGTACCTACGTTGAAAGGTAAGAGATATAATAAGAGATTAAGGTATTAATTAGTATTAATTAATTATAGGTATTAATTGGTAGAGATTAATTATAGGTAAGAGATTAAGAGATAATTACGTTATATATTAAAAACAAATTTTATCAAAATACACTGCGTTGCGCTCATTAACCCAAAATGTGGACGTAGCTTCGAAAGCTGCTAAGCTGAAGTGGGATTGGGCTGGTCATTTCTGCCGCATGCTAAGCGAGCTGTGGACAAAGGTAGCCACTGAGTGGCGTCCTGACTCCTGACCCAACGAGTAGGCGACGCGGCAGACCAAAACGGAGATGGCGAGACGAAATTGACAAGTTTCTGGCTGACTGGGCAAACATAGCTCAGGATCGTAGTGTCTGGAAGGAGTAGCCTTTGCCCAGCAGTGGGACACAAAAGGCTAGAAATAGAATAGAATAGATAGAGGTATAACTTCTGAAAGCTGTACTGAAATTAATTGAGTGAGCTGATTTTACTTTATTAAACTGTGACTTGGATTTCGAGGAAAATTTAATTCTCTACACAAAACTATGCTTTACAACGTGGTATTGTCCTTACTCCTTCAATTTGCGCTCGCAAATCAAACTCGGAATCATGAAGTTCTTGTTAACTCGTTACCGGATTTACGTTGTTCGTGAAACTGGATGAAAGGACATTCATGAAGCTGTCGTGAATTTGTATTGTAAGTTTTCAGAGCAAGAAAATTATTATAGCTTGTAAATGAAAACGGGCTCCTTACCAACCAACATCATCACCATAATCAGACGGAAGAAATCCACTGCTGGACATAGCCCTCGACGTCAAATATCACAACGGACGGTCAGGCATCTTTATCCAAGGGCAACCGCCACAATTTTTTTTTAATGCGGTAACCTCTGCCTTTTGAAAATTCAATACCACATAGGTGGACGTCCACCTAGGACGCACCCTATTACACATTACACTGGCCCGCCGCCCTGAGACATGAAGATGAAAAGTCTCATGTGTCTGTAATTTAACTGGCATCAAACCGGAACACAGCAATGTGAACACTACTGCTTTGCAGTTATAATCGCCAAAATTGGAAAAAAAAAAAGTTTTATTCGTGGTTTTTTTCTATTTTTGACAAGGTTGCGTTCGGCGCTCGAGGTGAAAAACTGGGATTATTCTTTAGGACAAGTCTGCAAAAAATCAGAACTACCGGATTTGAAGCATACTACCCCATACATTTAGACGACAAAGTTACTGGACTAATTAGACTTAGAAGCTTTCCTGGTGTGAAGTAACGCTTTACCTTATTCATTCTTATACATACCTTATGTGTTCTTGTAAATCATGAAAAATAAATAAATTATGAAAATAATTCACAGCAAAGCCTATCTGCAATCTCTGAGAGAGATTCACAATACAATACCGGTGGAATAGCTAATATCGCGTCGAATGGAACTTCAGTGCCAACCTCAAATTTAGTTCCAGACGAGTACCTACTCTTCTATTCGATATGTTCCTATATTGTACGGTATTTTGTATTTGGTTTGGTATTTTGTACGGCTTTGGTTAAATCAGACTAAAATGTTGGTAATTATTGTTGGTAACACCTTTTCAAAAATGAAGGTAAGCGTCCACAGGTCCTCGTTGTAGGCTTCGGACAGATCGCATCAAACAGATAACTTTGTGTTAGTGCGTCCACATTACTTGCAGTAATCGGATGACCGACACGTGGGCTATTTGCAATCGGTTTTTTAAAAATTAGCTTTCGGTTTTTTTATCGAGCTGAAAAATTGTGAACGAGTCTATTTATCACAATGGAAGACGAAGCGGCTGCGAGTTTGCCCACTGATTAGCTAACCGTATAACGTCATCAGCATGCAACGGAATAGTTGTCCCTCAGAGAAATGCCGGCAGCATTACCCATTACCCGATACGTGTGGTCCGCCCGCTGCGGATTAGTGGATTTGTGTGAGTTACTATAGGTGTACCAGAATCTGATGGCAAAATAGGAAATTAAATTGTGTGGTAAGCAACACTGGGGAAACTGGATTAAAAGATCTTGATACTTTATTTTTTCTATAAGTATATCAATCATATAACAAGTCATCATCATCATCATCATCATCATCATCATCATTTCAGCCGGAAGACGTCCACTGCTGAACATAGGCCTCCCCCATAGGTTTCCACCGTGAACGGTCCTGCGAAACTTGCATCCACCGGCCTTTAGCATTTAACAAGTACTTATTATTAAACATGATCATATTATTATCTATCTTATGTGAATGCATATTGCATCTATTTATAACTTTACGAATGAAAAATAAGAAATCAATCAATCACTTATTTTATTTTTTTACATAAATGAGATCCTCATCCAGAACTAGAAAAGGACTCCAAGTACTCAATCTGCATCGGTTCTTCATCAAACGAAGAGGATGACGATGAAGATAGGGAGGTGTTTATAATGAATCGTTCTTCTTGCATCTCAAGTAATCTGTCTTGTTTGATGTAATCATTTTCAACTTTTATGACATGTTGGCAACATTTTTGCCATTCTTCTGCACCAATTTGTGAACAAGCTTCTTCTGTCAGTGATTTAATGTCACTTGCAGGTCGGTTCACATTTTTTTCTGCAACTTTTTGTTTCATTATTCCCCAAACCATTTCAATAGGATTCAACGTGCAATGATAAGGTGGCAGCCTTAAAACATCATGCCCGTGTGATTTAAAAATTTCATCAATCTCATATATGGGGGCTGATTTGTGTTGCTTAACTGTTTCAAGTAATTGGCATTTACGCAAATTATCATCATAATGAATATTATTCGTCTGAAGCCATTCTTTAATTTCAGCTACACGATTGGCTTGTGTTGGTGGTTTATTTTGTTGTACAGAATGATAACTAGCATTATCCATAACAATTAGACATGGTTTTGTTAGATTTGGAATCAGTTTCTCCGTGACCCATTTTGTAAAGTTTTCTTTGTTCATATCATGATGGTAGTCAGCAGATGTACTTTTTGACCTATATATTAGGCAACAGTTCGGCACAAAACCACTTTCTCCACCAGCATGTACAATTATCCATCTTGCTCCCGGAGAAATACTTTTAGATGGACCTGCAATATCTTTGGTTTGCCAACACTTATTTACAGAATATGAACCGTGTATGTAAGTCTCATCTAAATAAATTACATCCATTCTATTGGCTTCTTCAGATTCACGGTTCTTCATCATACGCTCCAAATACTTGAATCTTTGTATCTTTATGTCCTGTCGCTCCATCAAAATGGTCCTTTTGGACTGGCACTTTACAAATTCAAATCCAATTTTTTTTAGTATAAGCCTGTAAAAAAACAAAATATTTATTGATTAAATTCTTTATGACAGTTACCTAAAACCTAATAACATTGCAAATTGAAAACACATTTTTGTCAACTTAATGATTCTCTTCCTCCGTCAAAATTAATTTCTTCCCTAAGAATTTGTAACAATTTCATTATTGTTGGAATTTCTTTCCGAACAGTATAGAATTCCTTAATCTTGTTTCTAATCAGTTCTAAATCAAAACTATCCAGGTTGATCTTTTTCTTTCCACCTTTCCTCTTCTTCCCGGGCGTACAAAATACAACACCATTAGATCGGCTTTCTACAATAATTCGTCGTATAGTAGTAACAGAAACCCCTGTGAACAAGGCGTAATAAAGCATACACTACGAGTATAAAGAAATATAGTCATAATAAACTACCAAAACTAGTCTGTCCTACTCACCAGTCAACATATGCACGCGCTTTAAAATCGAAGATTCTGGTTGATCTTCATCAGTTTCGTCGCAATTTTTTTGATAAACATTGTAAACAATAGTTCTTGCTTGAGATCGAAGTGGTTTTTTCGACATTTATACTAAATTTTTAAGTATTTTCAAGAAAACGACACGTAAGCTCAGAGATTTGACACAACTCATACTTTGCCAAGACAGATGATAAATTTGTATTGTCATATGAAAATCTTTATTTGTTTTTTATATTTTATGCCATGAGATTCTGGTATACCTATATACAAATAATTATAAAATGCATACAAAGCCGACCTGTTCACGCTACCCTTTACTTGATGTTCATGATTATGATTAGCATGTTTTTTGCAAAGTGTTTTTATAGCAATCTTTTTTAAAAGCGCATGTTAATTCCGTAGATAGTGAAAACTGAAAGTTCTCAATCACTTGGCGTATTTTGTATGCGAGATGGGGTAACATCGTCAGTTTTGACATTATGAATAAACGACCATTGTTCAGTTGGTTGTGCAAATCGGGTGCTTGGGCACTGAATACCCTGTATTATTTATTCACGCGAAGGAAAGCCGTATCATTACGGGGCAGAATTGCGGGGCATTATCTTTAGTTATTCATAGTGCATTGATCTACAATTGGATTGGGTGTTCTTGGGCTTAAGGGCTTCTATTTATCTTGAGGATAATACACTATAGATAACCATAGTGTATTTATTCTGAAGATATGTACATGTACACATTTAGTATCAAATTGAATGAAATAAGTATAAATTGATTTTTAAAATGTGTACCTACTAGAAGAAATATTACAAAATAACTAACTAACTAGGACTTTTCCCAACTGTCTCACATAGCTAAATCGTTTAATCGTCTCAAGTCTTCATTAAAATCAACCGCCTTTATCAATATTTTCTCTAAACATACAAACACAATACATACATACATAGGCACACGCCTTTTTCACCGAAGGAGTAGGCAGAGCCTCAAAGGGCCTCTTTTCACAGTGGGTTGTACCATCGTGGATACACAAACAACACGGACAAACACAATTAGGTAGATATTTTATCGTAAGACGTAAACTAATGAACATGATAAATTCTTCACACCCCGTAAATACATTAAATAAAATCAAACTTCTACAATTTCTTCTAGGATTTTAAATCTTATCGATGACTTCCGTGGCAGTGCGAGCGGGTAGCCGGCTGAGATGTGAGAAACCCTGAGAGGTTGCAGGTTCGATTCCCGCTGCGTGACGAATTTTTGTATAATCTGCAAATATTTATTCCGGGTATGTGTGTCGGTGTACCACGGTACTCGTAGTTCCTGATTCCCACGACACAGGGATCCTAGTGTGGGATCACGAATATGTGAAAAAAATAACGTAAAAAACCCAAATTTGACAGCAACATTCACATAAATAATCCTAGGATCCCCTGTGTCGTGAGTATCAGAAACTACGAGTACCATGGTAAACACAACACCCAGATCCGGAACAAATATTTGTAGATCATACAAACATTTGTCCCGCAGTGAGAACCCGAAACCTCTCGCATCTCAGCGGGCTAGACGCCCACTGCGCCAAAGAGGGCGTCAACAGCAAAGTAAAAATAATTTTGACGTGTTTTCCCTTACACTTGATACCATAAACGCAGTTGAAGCTTAGTTTGTTTAAAAATATTACCAAAAAACCTTCATTTTAATTCAAAAATTATACAAAAGGTGTGTATATTTTACACTATCTCGCAAAAGTAACTTCAATCTACTACCCAAGGGGGTAGTATCCACATAATTCACTATCGCAATCATCCCTAGTAATATGATAACAACCACTGAAAAAGGTCAGCAATTCGCATAAATTGCTCCACAAAACACGTCCAAAGTTTATTATACTGTTTCACTTATTCATCACGTATGCAAATGAAAAGCAAATAAAGAGGAACGACCATCCGTACGCATGTGTAATATTATCGGGGAAGCGATCGGGGAGAAATTACACCAGCGTGCGTTTCATAAAGCCAGCGGTCGAAAATGTCTGAATGAAACCACACACAACAGACAAAACACCTACTGTTGTCACAAAACTTCTGAATCATTCCCAGCCAACGAGAAGTCTGTTTTTTTTATAAAGAACAAACTTTTATAAAATTATTCATCGGAACCTTCTAGTCAAAGTCAAAGTCAAAAGTATTTTATTCATTGAAATCACAAGGATCATTTTGAATCGTTTTAAAAAATAAATTTACACTTACTCCTATTCCAACGCAACCAGACCTAGAAGAATCAGGCAACAAACACGGTCTGTTTTTTTTTGATGATCCTTCTTACTACTAGGTGGGGAGCGCCTGTGTGGTGCCTCGAGAACAAGTGGAAGCTGATTCAAAGAAAAAAGGAAAACCAACTTAAAAGCCTTACTTAGAAAGGCAGTCAAAAGTAAGATGATAGAGAAAATCAGCAAAAGTTCATAAGGCAGCACACTCTACGCTTGATATACTCATAAATAACACATCAATAATAAATTATATGTAGGTACAGACATTGCAAATTGACAAATTAGGTGTCGAGAGGCAGAGCGACATCAGGCCACGCGGCTTTATCATTAACATAGTCATGTAGTGTGTAAGTGTAATACGCTTTCTTAATTAAATTATTCTTTATGTAGGATTTAAATCTTCGAAGCGAAAGTATTGAAGCATTTTCTGGAAGTTTATTATAGAACCGAACAGAATTCCCCATAAAAGACCCACTTCCTTTTTTTAATCATAATTTGGGAATATTCAGTTTATTTTTATTTCTCGTGTTAAAACAATGCACGTCACTTTTTTTCATAAACCTATCTAAGTGTTTATGTGTATATAATAAGGTTTCGTAGATGTATTGCGATATTACCGTGAGAATGTTAATTTCCTTAAAACGCTCCCTCTAGGAGTCACGTGGCTTCATTTTATAAATGGTACGTATTGCCCGTTTTTGTAAAACAAATATTGCTTGGATGTATGCTGCTTTCCCCCTCAGTATGATGCCATATGACATAACACTATGGAAGTAGCCAAAATAAACTAGTCTAGCTGTAGCTTCATCAGTAAGCTGCCTTATCGTATGAACTGCATATGCAGCGGAACTAAGTCTAACCGCAAGTGCCTCAATTTGTGGTCCCCACTGCAAACTTGCATCAATATTAATTCCTAAGAAAACAGTAGAGTTTACAAGATTGAGTGTCTCACCATTTACTTTAATATTAGTTGGGTAATGTTTTACATTTGGCAAAGTGAATTTAATGCATTTAGTTTTTTTAGCATTAAACAACAGATTATTTACAGTGAACCAATCAAGAACTCGCGATAGTGATTCATTTACATCATGGTAATTAGCTTTTGACCTATCAACTTTAAAAATTAAAGACGTATCGTCAGCAAATAAAACTATATCACATATATCTTTTACATAAAAAGGGAGATCGTTAATGTATACTAAAAATAGAAAAAGGCCTAGTATTGAACCCTGGGACACTCCCATGTCAATAGACGATCCTGAAGACCTTTCACCGCCAACGTCAACTTTTTGTACTCTATTGGATAAGTAAGAATTTACAAGGTTAATTGCCTGATTTTGGATGCCATAATGTTTTAACTTCAAAATTAGCGTATCATGACTGACGCAGTCGAATGCTTTGGATAGGTCACAGAATACTCCGATCGCGTCTTGCGAGTTTTCCCATGCTTGAAATATGTGTTCCAAAAGCATGGTACCAGCATCAGCTGTTGATCGACCCTTGGTAAAACCAAATTGATGACTATGAAGTAGTCTGTGTGGAGGTTAAAGAGTGACAATAATTAAGTAAGAATAAGTTTTTCAAAGATTTTACTTAACGCGGGCAATATAGAAATCGGCCTATAGTTAGCTGGATCTTTTGCATTTCCAGACTTGAACAAAGGAATTAATTTACTATGTTTCATAAGATCTGGAAAGATTCTGTCGTCAACACATCTATTAAAAATGTAGGCGAAGCATGGAGCAATATCAATTATTATAATACCTAACACCTTTGTAGATATTCCCCAAAGATCTTCAGTATTTTTATTATTAAGTGACTTAAATGTCTTAACAATACCATCGGCATCTACGTATCTAAAACTAAACGCCACGTCACATTTAGCAACACTTAATTCCATAAAGTAGATGCTCCAGAGGCAGATGTTTGTAATGACTGGGTTATAATAACAGGTATACTAGAGAAAAAATTGTCAAAAACATTCGCGACATCAATATTTTTTGTTAATATTGTATTGTTTATGTTTAAGTTCATCTGCTTATTGTGAGGCTTAGATTTACCTGTTTCATTATTAATTAATTTCCAAGTTGCCTTAATTTTATTACATGATTTTTCTATTTTGTTTCTCAAATGAAACTGTGAAATGAAATGGTTTTGCTGCACGACAAACTTTTTTAAAAGTATTTGAATAGTTCTTTATATACAAAATAAACTTTGGGTCATGCAACATTGATTCCCTAGCTGCATAAAGATCATATAATTTATTCCTACTGCTATAGATACCGGGTGTCGCCCAATCAGCTAACCTGACATTAGATTTAGCTTTACATAATAAGCCAAATAATCAATTGCTAATCAAAATAAGCCTACAACACGGCCAGTCTACTGTTATCCACCGAGGAGTTCTGTTGTCCACCGTCGTCTTCATCATCAGATCAGCTCGCTGTCACCATAATATTGTGTTGTCAATGAAAATTAACAGGTTCAGCTCAATCGGATGTCAAGAAGTGGTTCTAATTCAGCTTGCAAGATTTGTTCCGTACTAACTAACATATTTATCATTTTACATGTCATGTAAATAAATATGTCAGGCGGGCCCGTCTGCTTGTTTGTCACCTTGAAATATAAAAAAAAACTTGTAAACATAACCAATTTTTTTTTTGAGACTTACGTGTTTATATAATCTTCGGAGTAGGTATATACGGGTATATAGATACATCTGTTTGCATATGTGTCATACCTATCCCTAAAGGGAATAAACAAATCCGCTCATGTTTTTCTTCAAAAGTTGGAATGATTACACAGTGTTTTGTCTTTTGCATTGACAGGCAGTTTCAAACTCAGTCGAAAGAGACAGAACATGGTGTAACTACTCCAGGGATGATCCGCGTTTATTAGTAGCACGGATACGTCACAAATGGGAAGTTTAAAAAACCACCATCTTATATTGAAACAGTATACAAGAAAGACTTTTCACTGATTCTGATTCTAATGCAGAAATGTGAATAGTTACAACTAATTCAAAAAGAAAGTCCCTTAGAAATTGGCCCTGTCGGTTAGTGTGACTGCGCTCCCTCACTCGTCATGATGAAATTTCCACCATACCAGGAATAAATGAAGCTAACTGGACCGCCCAGGATAATGGAATGATATGTAAACGTACCAGAGATAATTAAGAGTAGAAAAACCTTGATGATACATCTTTATTTCTAGGGCATGAAGTACATTAATTTTCGGCGTCTTTTTACGAGCTAGGGCTATTATTTATTCTTTGGCTAGGGTTCGGTATAAAATAGTCACTCTGAACTCCGGTTTAGCTAAAATTACACCTAAAGTAAAATAATCCAAGAACACCAATCCACTCTGCATTAGGACTGTACTTCACTGCACTGTTCACTTATTAATTGTCTGAGACCCCTGGATTAATTCTATTAGCGATGACGCCAGTAGAAAAGTTCAAGTTATAATGTCAACACAGTCAACGACGAAATAAAACTATATTTATCGAAACACAAAGAACGTCTGAACGTGCATCCGATCTACTTGGCCTCCATCAATTATCCGAAGAGGCTGAAAAGACAAGACATCATGGAACTCGATGGAACATGACAAATAAGAAAAGGAGAGGTGGTCGCTTGACCACTTCTGCTACAAGCCCGACTTCCCACACCAACTCATAATTAGGTATGAAGACTGATCGCAGACGAAAAAAAAAAGTTTTTTAAAATGTATGAGATCGTCACAAGTTTTCGAAATGTCACGTGGTCTATATAACTGACGACCTTTGTGGCACAGCAGGGAGTAGCTTGCCGAGAAGCGAGAGTTTGCTGGTTCGATACTCGCAATATAAATAAATTGCAAATATTTGTATCGGGTTTGCGTTTTGTGGTACCACGATACTCGTAGTTTCAGATACCCACGAAATGCGATACAGATAATCTTAGTGGGATCAGAGGCCGTAGACAAAGTAACATTCTACTAGCGATGTTGCTAGTAGAAAAGCCAACAATGTATGGGATTGACGTAATATAACGAAATATCACGTGGTCTATATTGTATTGTATTACTTCTGAAGAAATGGAATTGCTTCGAAGCGAATGCCACTTGGCTAGGCCGGCTGGACTATGTACGAGTATTTATGACTGTTGGGTGTTATTTATGTTATTACGGCTGTAGAAATAGAATGACTTCGAAGCAAATAACGTTTACCTTGCCCGTCAGGTCAAAAGGGAAACGACATATTTTTGCAGAAAAAAAACCCTCACACTGTCGAAGGAAACCAGCATTCTATGAAAGAGACCTCGTCCATCAATGGACGTATGGCTGTTAATTATGATGATACATCCACAGCGTTACTTATTAGTCTGTCCAAAGTACCCATATCTAGATTTCGTCTAAAACTTCTTCCTCATGCTAATAAATAATCATGCGTTGGTTCCGCGGGGAGGTTTATGCATGCACGTTATGTGAAGGCACGAGGCTTGATGTTCTGCCACAGTCTATGAGAACACAGCCGGAAAAGGTTTTTAAATTCAATGCCTATATAGACAAGTATACATACCTATATAGAATAGTATAGTAGTATAGTATGGAGTACTGCTGCCACGTTTGGGATGGCTCAACCAAACACCAGCTTGCTGCCTTGGACTCGATCGAATGCAGAGCTTTTAGGCTTATAGGTGAGCAACATATGGCGGAGACTAAGATCCAGAGTCTCGAGCACCGCCGTAAGGTCGCGTGCCTTTCGATCTTTTATGGGTTACATTTCAGGAAATGCTCCCAAGAACTTCATGATCTGATCCCACCATCTCCTTTTCATCATAGGCCGACCAGGCGCACGGCTCAGTACCACCCTTACCTCATTAGTATACCCTCTATTCGTACTAAACGTTTCAGTTCTACCTTTATAATGCGAACTGCTAAGGAGTGGTTTAGGTTTGGGTTTAAGACTGCTAAGACTTTTAGTAGTATAGCTTGTTACAGGTCTAGTGCTTAACTGAGTCAATTCCTGAGGTATGGGCGCGGTACAAGAGGGGTGTTTACGTCTCTCAAATTATCAGATGACATGTGACATAATGACGACGATGACAACAAAAACTCCCCTCCCGCACCGCTCCCATACCTCAGGGACTGACTCAGTGTAGTTCGTCCGTGGAAGTACTACCACCATACCTATTTCTGCGGCAAAGCAGTTGTGCTTACATTGCTGTGTTCCGGTTTGAATGGGTACGGGTGCCGGTGAAATTAAACACACATGAGACTTTCATCTTTGTCTCAGAGTGGTGGAGACAGTGCAATGCCGCCTAGGGTGCGTTCAAGGTGGACGTAACTTATGAGAGAATGCACCTTGATTGGCAGAGGTTACCGCTTAATATGAGGTGGGCCATCTGCGTGTTCCTTCATTTAAACCAAATTAAAAAAAAGTTTTTTACAAGGTGAAGGAAGTTTCAAATCGGTTACCTTGGTTATTTTACAGAAATCGGTTACCTTGGTTATTTTACAGAGAGTTTTAATCCCTTATCCATCTGCAAGTAAAGCAATACATTTTTTTTTTAAACACACCACACTTTGTGCGTAGTCTCCGGTTAACAGCTGTCCATTCTCTGGCGTAATCCTTACGTTGCTTTTTACTAATAATCTTTTTATGATTAATAAAAATCCTTATTATTCATTGATATAAAACATTGGGTAACCATCATTATTCTTGGTTCCATAATTTTTAACCAAGATTTTCTTATCCGTCTAACCTAATGCTTTATATAGCAGTTCTTGTATAAACTCATTTACACATTATTTCTCTACTAACTACCTACATTGTGGTGTTTGACTGTGCGAAGTAACTTACGTACATTAGTGACCCAACTATTCTCACTAAGCTGTGCCGTTGCTCATTAATTACTCCATTATGAATTCAGCTCACAATTTTGCGGGAATACCTAAATACCCCCGTAAAACCCTATAGGCACCCCAGGCTTTACGATGGAATGGTAAAAAAGTTGGCAAAAACATCCCTCTAGCCAGAGTACAGCTTCCAGCTAATACTGTGGCACATCGTGGTCAAGAGAATAATATGTAGAAGATATATTTGTCTTGATCGGCTTTGGGACTGAACCACAATTATCAAAACAGAACAGCACCATATTCGTACTAAAAACGCAATTTTTATGTGTAGGGTACCTATATGCATAAAGTAGTAATGAGAGTCCAATGTCAAGCAGTTTATTGAATAAGTTTTTTGTGAAAAATATATTTTTCAATACATGCTTTTACAACATTAGTGATCGTAACCGTGTGCTGATCAAAATGAGCCTAAACACGGTCAGTCTACACTATTATCCCTCGAAGAGTTCCGTTATCCACCTTCCGTCTCCATCATCAGATCAGCTCGCTGTTACCATAATATTGCATTGTCATCGAAACTTGACAGGTATGCAAAATATCATCCCAATCGGTTGAGTATAACTGCTTTAAAATTCAGTTGCAAGATTCCACCTGGACCGGTCACCATAATATTGCATTGTCATCGGAACTTGACAGGTATGCCAAATTTCAGCTCAATCGGTTGAGGATAACTAAATGCTTTAAAATTTAGTTGCAAGATTCCATCCGGACATACATTGCAAGTTAATATAAAGCTTGTAAAAACAGAAAAAAAAATAGAAATGAGAGATACCATGCACTATCGCAACAGAAAAGCAAACCCAATTTAGAGAAAACAAAATGTCAAAATCATAAGTTTTTGACCGAGAAGAAACCATAGTTAAAAACAGGAAAAAACAGCATGGCCTGATGTCTCCGGTAAGCGTTACCTTGCAAAAATAGAACCAAAAGATAAAATACAGGTTATATTGAATCATATATAATACACTTAATAAATTCAAGTGTTTAAGTTTGTAAGTTTAAAACGTTCTGGGGCAAAAAACGCGACATCGGTGCACGAGTAAAACTTCTCCTTACTTCAAATGTATATAGGTCCAACGCTTACTTTGATTCTGTTTTCTTTTTCACACGTATATAACGCTCTTTCACACACAATCTGCCACAGCAACAGATCAAAGCAGTACCTACGTTGTCTAAAATTATTGTTATGCCTGTATCGTTATATCTAAACGTCATTTTCGGCATGAAAGCGTACGGCTTAGCCTTTCGTGTTTTTGCACGGATTTCTCTGTTTTTGCTTGCGTAACGTGGTTAGGCCTATCTGTACTCATATGAACATTAAAGTTTTTCATTAGGTATATTGAATAAACTGCTTTAGCAGCAGTGAGTACGTATGTGTTATGTTATGGTTATGTTATGTTATGTTATGTTATGGTATGTTATGTTGTGTTATGTTGTGTTATGTTGTGTTATGTTGTGTTATGTTGTGTTATGTTGTGTTGTCTTGTGTTGTGTTGTGTTGTGTTATGTTATCGTTGCGTTGCGTTGCGTAGCGTTGTGTTGCATTGTGTTGTGTTGTGTTGCGTTGTTTTGCGTTGCGTTGCGTTACGTTGCATTATGTATACAATGCCAATTGGTTGCATAAATTAATATAATTATTTAGCTCCTGTTCTCATCCCAATAAATTGGTGGGCTTGTTTTTAATTTAACATTTCATCAGCCCACATCAGCGCACTGCTAGAGCCGGGGGCCATTCCCATTCAAAATTATCCTTGTGATTTCAATGAATAAAATACTTTTGACTTTCATTTTGTCTTTGAAATACTCACCACTGAGCCCGACGTTAGGGTTTTCTCCAAATTGAATACTTTTTATCTGTTATCAAGCCGACTTCAAAATATGTAGCAGGTTCTCACGCCTGTATTTATAGATTTTTATATGTTACATGGTATTTACGCGTTTTTTATGCGCCGTGCGTGGTGTGCCCGGGCTATGAATATACCCCTCCATCTCTTCCCATGGATGTCACAAAATCCGACTAAGGGATTATACGGGCAGCAACTTTTTTTTATTTTTTTTTATACTACTTCGATGACGGAACATGCAAGAGGCCCACCTGATGTTAAGCGGTTACCTCTGCCTATGAACAGTGCATTACCTCATAGGTCACGTCCACTTAGGACGCACCCTATGTGGCATTGCACTGCGCCCGCCACCCTGAGACATAAAGATGAAAAGTCTCATGTGCCTGTAATTTCAGCATCCAACTAAGTACTCAATACCAATACTGCGATCACCAATCTACCTGCCAGGCGTGTTGACTATGGCAAATCCCACCCTTCCATAATATGAGGGTGGCCTCGTCCAACAGTGGACGTCTAAAGGCTGCTGATGAACCGATTAAAAAGTACCTGTCTTTTTTTTTACATCCAGGCACAGAATAAATAATAGTACAAGTATCAAGTGATCCAGGTTGTAATATGATCAAGATCTGATGAAGTCTTTCTATGGAGAGCAAGAAGTCCTAAGCCTGTCGGTTTAGGACATAAAATTGCTTGCAGTCCTTTAGTAAGGCGGTTATTTTTAAAACGAACTTTACAAATAGTAGGAACTAGCTTCACCTGTTCTTTAGGATTCCGTAGTCATCAAGACAAGAAACCCTTATAAGTAGATTCACCGTGATCATCCGTCTGTCTGTCCGCGGCTAAGCTCAAAGACTCTTTAGTATGTACTAGAAAGCTGTAATTTGGCACGGGTATACACAGTAATCACGCCGACAAAGTGGTAAAATGAAATCTAGAAAAATAGTTTTTTAAGTACCTCTCTACACATAAAATGGGAATGATTTCATTCATTCGTCTATCCCATGGCGTCGGGTGTCATTGGATAAGTCATTTAAAAATATTGCATATGTCAACCATTTTTCGAAGCTTTAAAGTGTCAAATGTCAAGCTAAAAGGTTGTTTTTGGATAAATAAAAAAACTCACGGCAGTAGTATATTAGTAGGTATATTAACAGTAGGCTTTACAAGTTAACGAGTAGCTAATTGTCGAACAACTTACAAAATTTACATGGAGAAGTATATAGGAAAATTTCATTGAAAATTCAATTTTACTTAGTTAAAGTTGTTGGTTGTGTGAAACAGGAAAACCACTTTCTCAGTACGCGTATTGTAACGGTCAACTACGGAATCCTATAACTCGCAAGGCCCTACACGCAATTGGCCGCTTTTATTTATGTTGATTTTCTGTACACTAGGTTCTATTCAAAATAACTTTTCAATTCTATAACTTTTCATAGAGTTATTCAGGTACTTACTGAGTTGTTAATACTAATGTTTTTAATATAACACAGACCACAATTCTCTGAATTGCAGTAATTATGCAAAGCAAGCGTGTCGCATTAGGCTTATCTAACACGGAGTTGCCATTATCGACCATGTAGTGGACTAAATTGTATTATATCTGCTCAAATGGACGCTTTATCTACTAATGTATAATAACTACACGCATTAGAAGTTATCTAAACGCTATCATTCATTTGTTTGACAAGAATGTGTATTAATCGGGAATAAACGTAACTGGCTGGTCTTTAATAAAAATGTACGGAATTAACCTGGCTTACAATACATACATACATAGACACACGCCTCTTTCCCCGAAGGGGTAGGCAGAGCCTCAATGGGCCTCTTTTCACAGTGGTTTGCACCATCGTGGAATATTATAGACGTGACAAAGTGGTGAACTCATCGCCGCCATTACTTCCCACGACTGACTCAGCTAACGCGTTATTCCAGCACATTCTATTAATAAGCTAGCAACCAGGACAAATCTTATACCAACGAATTTAATCATCAATATATAATAAAATTGTGTGACTGAGACTCACTGACTCATTGGCCGACATTTAACGCACAACCTAAACTGTAAGTTCTAGAGACCTGAAATGTTGATGATATAGGCGTGCATAACAAAATAATTTCCAAAATTCAGCCTCTAATATAGTACTAAGTAATTTTTTTTTAAAATTAAATTATATTTTTTGTGCTCTAACCTGTAAATTGTTATCCGCAATACACAAAGATAAGTTGTAAGAGAATGCTATCTAGCATTAAGGTCAGCCTATGTACAATACCTACTTTTTAAGTTGTGCAATAAAGAATTTTCTATCTATCTGTCTGGGTGTCTTAGTATGTAAGGAAAAGTACACAAAACGTCACAAGTAGTAAACCTACCTCTACGGCAAATATATGTGTTTATAATGTACCAGTGGAAGGCACGCGACTTTGTCCGCGTGTACTTTTCCATGCCAACACCCCGATGCACCCCCTTAGAGATTGAATTTCTGGAATTCCTTTCTTAGTGCACGCCTAGACCACAAAACTAATGTACCTTCCAAATTTCAAATGTCTAGGACTTATGGTTTAGGCTGTTCGTTGATATCTAGATATTCAGTCATGCAACGGTTTTATGTATGAATATTGTAATAAATCACTACTGAAGTACTGCGTGCGTAATTCTCAGCAATTCCTTATATACCCAATTGTTCCGTCATTAAACTTTAGTTGTTCTGCTAGTGAAAACCTCCTGAACCCGAAATGTGCGGTGTGTACTTCCGGGAAACCTTCATAGGAAAACATGGAACTATAAAACGTAGGACTGTTGCCTGGAATGTTCACAATAACACAGATAGCTGCTTTTTCGCAAAGCCTATCTGGAAGTTATAAACCTCTGCAAAGACAGTTGCAGTCTGTAAAAGCAGGGTCGTTAACGATGCATTGCCTTCCTTGTTGTGGGAACTGCCCAGCATTATTTATTTATTCATTATTTATTATTGCAAGTATTTTATTCTTTATTATTTATTATGGTTAGTTAAAAATCAAATCTATGATCTTAGATGAGATTTTTAACTGACTAAATCAAGTACAATATTCAAATTAAAAATATGCATTGATACAACATTATAATATCTAGGGATGACCCAGTCAGAAACACGATAGGACAAAATTTTCTTGGTTAAAAATTATTGGGTCAAAAATTGGATAAATAAGATCAATACAATAAAACGGAGGGTTTTTTGAAGTTGTCTATATCTATTTCAAAAGATATTCAATTAAACCCCTTTTTTGAGCGGCGCGTGGCGTTTTTTTTTGTATGAAGATTTCTGCCTGGCTGTGGCACAGTCTTAAGTTCGGATCAAATCTTGCAAGCTAAATTAGAACCACTTCTTAACATCCGATTGAGCTGAAATTTTGCATACCTGTCAAGAATACAATCTGATGATGGAGACGGAAGGTGGACAACGGAACTCCTCGATGGATAATAGTAGACTGGCCGTGTACAAGCTCATTTTGATCAGCTTTCTGTTTTGCGTAATAATTTCATCATAATCATCATCATCATCATCATCAGTCACATGTACACTTCTTAAAAGTTTGTTTTGAAAAATAAACTTTTCAACGAAAATCTTATTCGATTAGCTTCGTCTCAATATAATAATAATAATAAAATAATATAAAGTAATAATAATAAAATAATAGAAGGAATACACCGCAATTCTCGTACACACACAAACTTTATACATCTAGTTAAGGGTATTAAATAACAGCATGCTTATCCCCTACGGGGTATTTATAACTTTTTGGAAAAAAAAACAACTTTAAAACTAAAACTAGCGAAATTAAAACTAGCGAGATTAAAAACAGTGATTTCGCGAAAAATTACGCATACATGCCTTTTTGGCTGTGAGGCATACGTAGACACACGCCTTTTCCCCTAAGGGGTAGGCAAAGCCTCAAATGGGATTCTACTGTGGGTTGCATTATGGAATACAGACATGACAAGTGGTGACCTCATCGCCGCCCTTGTTTCCCACGACTAAATCACAGAACTACACTAAAGCTATCAAGCATTTATAACAATTCTATTGTCTCTAGATCCTGCGCCTACTCTATAAGGAACAGTTTTCGGTGGATGGAAACCGCTAATAGAATACACGTGTCTAATTAAAGAGACGAGACGTGTGCTGGGGGGTTTATAATTTCAAAATTTTCTACAAGCCATCCGAAATTTGCTCCTGTAATCTGAAGAGGCAATTTTCACCCTGTGTAGACCCTGATTGTAAAATGAATGAGTAGGTTTCAAGCTGAAGTAACGAGAAGTGTTATCCAGGCTGTTTTGTATAAAAATTGAAACCGATGTCACAGAAAAATAATAGTACAAGTACAGAAGGCTCCCTTCAAACAAATACAAATTTATACAAATAGCGACTCTTGCAAGGACGCAACAAAGTGCAATCACATTAAGCGATTGGTGCCTATCGCGATATTCACATATTGCCGATGTCGCCTGTTTCTGCCGCACACTTTTTACACTTACAAACTGAATTATTTTACTTGTACATGTGTTTGTGATTGATTCTATGTGTCCTGCCTGTATTTTATCTTTAAGACTTCGATTTTTGCAAGTTATGGGCACAAGATGGCATTAAGCCGCCAATTGGAGAAATCGAAAATGGCTGTTTTTTTGAGCTGTTTTCTCCTCGTTAAACTAAGTGGAAAATAACAGAAGAGTCACCACATATCTTTGATATTTTATCATCAAATTATGCGTTTGATTGAATGATTTAACAATGTGAATACTTAACAAAAAACCCATTAGACCGCGATTGCGCAAAAGTAAAGAGCACAACCAAAGACACAACCAAGTGAGCGTGAGCAAATTGCTCATACTCTGGCGTCACGCGTCACGCCTTCTTACCAATTCTCCTTTCTTCAAATTTCCATGGATTTACGTGTAACGGAAAAGTACAATTAAAATTTAAGTGCATACCAAGATATTTATTAACCCCTTACTAAAAAAAGGTGTGTTATAAATTTGAAACCGTAGTGTGTCTGTCTGTCTGTAGGGTTGTCTGTATGCATGTTTCTTTGTTGCCACGTCGGTAGAGTGTCTGACTGCCTGTATGTTGACCTCTGTAGCGCATCGGGCGAGTAGCCAGCTGAGATGCTAAAGGTTGCAGTTTGATTCCCGCTGCGGGACAAATGTTTTTATGATCTGCATGATGATGATGATGATGATGAAACTATAATATAAATATAATGATTTCAAGTCTCGTGAAGCACTAAAAGTGGAAAGAGTGAGGCTTTGCGGATATTTACGACTCTCTTTTTTGTAAAGTTTACCTACTTTACATACCTACCTACAAGTAATCTATGGTAGGATTGCCCTTTGCAATATAAATAAATAAATAATGCTGGACAAGTTCACACAACATTATCTAGCCCCAAGCTAAGCCAGAGCTTGTGTTATGGTTACTATTTAACTGATATACTTAATACAATACATTACATAGATAGAGATATTTTTTATTATGCATAGAAAACACCCAGAACACACTCAACAAATATCTGCAGATTGCACAAATATTTGTTCCGAGGCGGGAATCGACCCGCAACCTCCTGCGTCGCAGGCGAACCATCGCCAGCCACGCCACAGAGGTCGTCATAAAACGGGTGCCTATTTGGAAATCTTCCAACTCACATCTGCATTCGTGACCTTCGTTAGACATTGACAAACTGTTACATCCACCGTAAAATAAAAAAATTGATGCCTACGAAAATGCATGAATTTTTAAGCGACTACAAAAATGGAAGAGGTTATCAATTCGTCGGTTTTGTATTTTTCATGTTTGGTACACAATTGTACACCAATTATAATGCACGTCATGTAAAAAGAACGCTGGCGGTCAAGCTTCTTCAGGCGTTCCAGCGTTCTTTTTACATGACGCGTACTATACCTACTTATTTAAGAGATGTATACTTATGCATTGAATGAGTGCCTACCTAGTTTACTAAAAATAATGTACAATTATAGTACGCGTCATATAAAAAGAGCGCTGGAACGCCTGTAGAAGCTTGACCGCCAGCGTTCTTTTTACATGACGATGTACCAATTGGTACGCACGGTTGGTTTAAATATTTTTTTATTTGCTTTGTAGGAAATAATTCCGGGGTCCCATGACAATCTTATTCAAACTATTTTTAGGATCTCGGACCTCAACCGAAAAATACTAAAATTGAGGAGTTTCGACTGTTTGACCCCTAGAATGGGATGGTGAAATTATTAGGAAAAAGCTCTACAAAAGTTCTACATTTTTTTTATACAACTTGGGTTGACGTATCAACCAGATGGCTCACCTGAACTATGCCTATGCCTATGAACAGTGCATTATCACATAGATCACATAGGTCAATTTGCAAACACAGCGGTACGGGAGTCACAGGGCGTGAATCCTACTCGCAACTGGCCGTTTTTTAGGGTTCCGTAGTCAAAGACAAGGAACCCTTATGGATTCGTCATGTCTGTCTGTCTGTCTGTCTATCCGTGTATGTCACAGCCTTTTTTTTCCGAAACTATAAGAGCTATACTGTTGATACTTGGTAGGTAGATGTATTCTGTGAACCGCATTAAGATTTTTACACAAAAATAAAATAAAACAATTATTTTTGGGATTCCCCATACTTAGAACTGAAACTCAATTTTTTTTTTTCATCAAACCTGGGAACCTGGGCGTTTGGGGTATCTATGGATAGGTCTTCAAAAATTATGTTGAGGTTTTTAATATCATTTTTTTCTAAACTGAATAGTTTGCGCGAGAGACACTTCCAAAGTGGTAAAAAGTGCCCCCCCTGCGTAACTTCTAAAATAAGAGAATGATAAAACTAAAAAAAATATATGATGTACTTACCATATAAACTTTCACTCAAAATTGGTTTGAACGAGATCTAGTAAGTAGTTTTTTTTTTTAATACGTCATTAATCGTAATCCATCCAAGAACTTTTATATTATGTTACTTGCTGCTACGGAACCCTTCATGGGCGAGTCCGACACGCTCTTGGCCGCTATTTTTAATATTTTGTAGAACAACTCAACCACACTCGTAATAAGGTAGGTACACAGAATAAATAATGGTTCGGTGCGATCATTCAGTGGATGGGTGGCCAGTTGGAAAACTTTTTGTTTTTATTGATTTTTAAGCAATCAAAATACAAAGGTCTTATGTGCCTTTTCCCCGAAAGGATAGGCAGAGCCTCAATGGGCCCTCTTTTCCATGTGGATTGCACCATATTCTTCAAAAAGCTGTAAACATTGCAATATTCTGTTTAGGCAGGTAGTTGAAAAGGTATAGTTACATAGGTACCTACACTATTTACATTATGTACCTACTAGTACAATAACTACTAACAAGCAAAATAGTCCTTGTGGATACGGAATATGGAATATTTTATTTTGACGTAAGTTAGAAAGTCTGTTCGATTTAAGATTAGTTTATCTACCTATGCCTACCTACCTACCTACTTACTCTGCTTGACAATGGATAAACTCCATTTAGAAGTTGGTTTTGTTTGCAAGAAACCTGATAATGGTGGCAAGAACGTCTGAAACAAAACCTAATAAACACACTTCTTCATAACAATAAAGTCCCCTGACTATTCGGGCTAAATCAACAAAAATAAACGGTTCGTTTACCTACTTCTCGTAATGTTTCACGTTCCTCGTACAGCGATTACTTTGAATGGATAATGATTTCAAACCGCCTACAATAAAGTTCAAAATTATACTCTTCGAAACAGGGGGTTACGTCGTTTACGTACCGAAAAATCCATTGAGCATGAATTAGGAACTCACATACCTACCTTATGAAACTCTTGAGAACGCCAATCTTCCAATACTTCGTAAATTCTGCAATCTTGATAAACACATCTCACTACGCGACGAAAACTTAATATAGAATTGAAAGTAAAATCACACTGCACCAAAAGTTTTGAATTATTTACAATAGAACTCGTAAACATAGGATAAAATAACCTTACATTTAACTAACTAAACATGCATTTCTTGAACCCTAGGAAAATAAGGATAAATTGGTAGAATCTTGTTCATTATAATCGTTGAATTTATCGTATTTTTCATTATTATTCAATAAATCCAGGGAAACATTCTCAACCTGACGCGATTGTTGTCACAACTGTCATTTGTTCGACGCCATGGTTATCGCGCATGCGTAGCGGGTAACTCTTCAAGGCGCATGTACCCTATTCAAGTTGGCTTCATTTCAGAGGAACCTTTTTGGTCTAATTCAGAGAGTTTCTTTATTCAAACTGTTTCTTCCGATTTTTCCTTCATGTTAATTCCTAATGTTTTTCCTTAGAGCATTGCAGCCTCCGTACCGGGGGATTTTTTAGAACTTGCAGACGGTTCACCGTAAGATAGCACCTGCCTTGGTAGGCGTGCCAACCAAGGCAGGTGCCATCTTACGGTGAACAAGCTGTACCTACCTATGATGATTTTACATAAGATAGAGGTGGCATTTCATTTCATATGCTCTATTTTTTTTTTTTATATTTCATTTGTAGATTATATTCTCAGGCAACTTTGAAACTGAAGAAGTTACACATCAAGCATAGCATACGGAGGCCACAATGCTCTAAGGAGTTAGGTAAATGAGTAGTAACAGAGAGTTTAGAGTAAACTTATTTATTCTAAGATGAGTAGGTACCTACCTACCGTAATATTTTCACCTTTACAGAGTCATATTAAAAGGTGAATTATTAGAAAAGTTTTTATGAAAATCCCTCACACTGAGATGAAGTTTAATGTCCAAAGTTTAATTAAATTTTGTAAAAAGTCCTATCGCTGATGGACTTGCGAGATAACATCATTTTAGATTGAAGATATTATTAATAGGTAGGTACATAGGTACCAACTTAAAAGTAGGAAATGTCTTGTTTTTAGGGTTTCGTGCCTCAAAAGGTACTAACGGATGGGATAGGTATGTGATCTCGTGTCTGTCTATCACAGCCTATTTTCTCCGAATATTATGTAAAAAAAAAAGTTTAAATTGATGATGAAGTGACCTAAGATTAAGTTAATGATGATGAAATTACCTACTAGCATGACCGGTTAGCATTTACCGAAGCCCATTGCCATGAGCAGGATCGGAGGCCCTTTAGAATACTTAATATAGAATATCCCTATGACTGTGATGTGCATTGGTGTAGCAAAGTTATATAACGGCAAGCGGAGTGAGTGAAGATTATGATACTTCAGCACGTAAAAAAATGTGCTACTAAGCGCAAGCGTTGTATCGGCCTTCCGGACCCCGTCAGGTCGGGGGGGCCCTGGGCACGGGGCCCGTGTGCCCCTATGTTAAAAACGGCATAGGCCATGAGTAGTTTGTTCCTCCTGATAGATCCCTTGCCAAAAATCAAAGCAAAAAGTATTTTTTTCTACAACTTGGAATGACGGATCAAGCAGATGGTCCACCTGATGTTAAACGATACCCTTCAAACTGGAACACAGCAATGCGAGTAATGCCTACCCGCTGGTAGGCTTTGTTGCTACAATGCCTACCAGCGGGTAGGCATTCCTAGTTTTCGCCGTGAGGTTGCTTGCAGCGTTGAAAAAAGTAAGCAGGAAGCTGACAATCGGCACCCCCTCCACGGCTACCAGCTCCCTCCGACCCACCAACACCAGGCAGAAATCTTCATACATAGAAAACGCCTCGCGTCCCTTGAAATAGCAGTTTTTATTGAATACCTACCATCTCATAATAGTACATTATACAATTAATTAATAAAGGACCGATTTAAAGCGAGGGTCGTAGATGAATCACGAGCAAGTGAATGATTAGAGAGTGATTCAAGTGTTAGAATCCTGAGCGACGCGAGTGATCATGGCCCTCGATATAAATCCGTTTAATTCAAGAGTTGCATACTATACTTCATACCATCCGTTGCTACGAGAAAAAGAAAGATTTAAGCGAAAATAGACATCTTCTTCATCAGTTGAATGACATGCATTTTCAATCGATTAATTGCTAAACTTTGTATTCGTACAACTTACAGTATTCAAAATAGCGCCAATTTACTAATCACGGGTTGGATTTAGAATCGTTTGGCAGGAGGAGGGTGGGAGTAGGTGGAGAGAAAGGGGAGGGGTACCCCTTTGCCCCTGGTACCAGTCCTATAACAAGGTAACTTATAGTTTTCGAGAAAAAAAATAAAGAAATGTTTGAGGTTAAGTATGAAAATTTTGAATTGGAAGTGTCGGATGTTACGGGAGTCATCGCCAACTTGCAGGGAGGGTGCAGGAAATTCCAGCCTCGGCCCCCTTTAAAGAAAATTTTACAAAATCGGAACGTAAAATGATAATATTAATGATTTTATTTATGAGCACCTCTATCTGTGGAGAAGGGATGTTGAAAGAAATAAGAGAGATCCTTTTGAGGAATTAATTATTGTTATAAATTATGGATTTTATAAATGAAAAATGAATGTAACTACCTGAGTTTTTTTATTGTTGACTGACTGTGTGACTCGACACAGAGGACCCCAACAATAGTTGGTTAGGTCCGAAAAGAGTGGCAGACCCGATACGGAGCACCCCGACTCCACTTGGTACTGTGCGTCACGCCCCTAGAGTGTATATAAAAACGCGGAGCCAGTAGCTCGCGTGGGAGATCTTGAGTGGAGCAAGCCCGCGAGGCCGAGCGGAGTGAAGGGGGGAGCTGGCGAGCGAAGCGAGCCGGTGACCTCCGTAGCGTAGCAAAGGTTGAGTGGGTGAAGCGACACTCAAGGGCGACCTCGCGAGAGTACTGGCGGGAGCACATACCGGAGTGCGACATTTAAAATATCATACTTAACCAAAAAAAAAACTTTATTTTTTTTTCGAAAACTGTAAGTTACCTTTGCATAGGAGTGGTACCAGGGGTGAGGGGGTACAAATCCCCAACTCCCTCCCCCCCCCCCCCTCCCATCCTCCTCCTGCCAAACGATTGTAAATTTTTAACAAAATCTCATACTTAACCTCAAAATTTTCTTTATTTTTTTTCTCGAAAACTATAAGTTACCTTGTTATGGAAGGGGGTGAGGGGGTACCCCTCCCCCTCCTCCACCCCCTCTCCCCCTCCTCCTCCTGCCAAACGATTCTAAATTTTTACCCTAATCACAGCAAAGAAAACAAAACAGTTTGTATTCGAATGCTAAACTCCATGTCGAAAATGTCGACCTATCAAATCTCGAGGAGTTATTTGCATAAGAAGTTATTATGTCGAGTATTCTTTGCACAAGGATTTTATATCGAGTATTTTTTTGCGCAAGGAGGTTATATAGGAGTTGTTATTGGAGGGCGTTGCATTGGGATGGAGGTCGAATATATTGGTGTGTTCTAAATTCAAACACCAAAATAGTGATTTAAAAAAAGGCCATTTTTTCATTACACTCTAAGTCCATGTTCACACTATACTAATAAACTAATATGCAGCATCTTAGGGACGCTTCCGTCTGGAAGTGATTTGGATCAGTTGAGCTACCTATAGATCGCTAGCAGCGGTCTTCAGGTAGCACAACTGTTTCGTATGTATTTTGTACATACCTTGTATTAGTTGTATTATTCTTTCTATAAACAAAGGATATAAGTACAAAAATAACATATTTAATCTAGTGTAAGAGAAAAGGTCGAGGGCTCAGCCACGTTGTTTTTCAGCCTCACCTTAGAATAAAAGTGCTTTTTATTCACTGTTTTCAGTGAAATAAGGTCTAGGTTCTTAGGGTCCCAGTGTAACGAACCATCTTTACTGGATTCATTTATATCTCACAAATGCTCAAATAAAATTATTATATATTGTTATCAAATAAATCGAGCGATACTTGAATAATGAGGTCGGAAACAGTAGAGGGTTTGTTCTGTCGTTTTTTCAGAGAATTGGGATGTGGGAATGTTTATATACAAAAAATATAAACATTCGATTTTCAGAATACTTTGAAGGAACACACCAATTCCTGTTTAGGAATCGTATGAATAAGATTCAAAATTGAATGGAATGTTTTATCTTGGTTGGCGACTTTAAATAGAGAGGTAACAGCTGAAGGCGGGGTCAGTGCTGGATAATTCTGGAAGTAGTATCACGTTTGCGTGGAAACGCTGGGGTAAAATATTAAATTGTGTTAATTAATTACGAAGTGATTTTAAAGTTCGTTTAAAAGCTAGAAATTTATACCTTGAAATATTAGGATTGATTCTATAAAGTGGAATAGTCCATAATAAGTGAAATTAAATATAATTTAGTGAAAGTTTAAATTTTGTGAAATATAAAAATAATTTGAAAGACCGCCCAAAATTAGAGAAATTAACTAGTTTCTTTTTGGTGATGTTTTTCAAGTGTTCTTAAATATTCAAAGTCAATGGGGAAGAAGTGTTTAGACTTGTGAAAAAGTGAACGATCTTCGAAAGGAGATATTTGTTAGACTGTCGTAGTCTATAAAATATCTTCTATTTTAATGTTTCAGGACTCCCTTCTTGCTAGACAGGAAACCCTTTATCTGCTCGAAAGAGTTATCCAGTGAGTCCGCTGGATAGGCAAGTCTCATCCCTCCCATAAACCTTATTCCTGACCTCTAGGCTCCGTCTGTCACTTTAGGTTACACAGCGACAGATATCCTATCCTTAATAGTTCAATTTAGGTATTCTGACCTTGCACCTCGTCAGAAGACATACACATTTAACTGCACATTTAAAACAAAATGAGAACGGTTTTCTCAAAGTTTGAATCGCACACACCCAATTTAGCCAGGTAATTAGGCACACTTATATAGGCATTGTATTAGTGCGTATGTAGACCAATCTTACAAATTGGCATTTTCTAAAATTTAACCGGTGATTTAATTTAGTTTACTATTATTCTTTCATAAAGGAACGGGCAAAATAATTATCAAACGTATTAAAATACTAGATAAAAGGAGAATCTTGTAATTGAATATTATCATTCTCGGAAGGAAAATTTCATTTAAATATAGTCTAGAATTTTCACAAGCGATTATTCCTACCTGGATAATCCAACTAGGAATTCTATTTATCCTACAGAGAATATTTAGAATTATTTGTAAGTAGGGGTATGAATCAAGTAGGGATTTTCCTAGGCTTCAGGAAGCCTAGATAAATCCCAAAGTTAACCAAAGGTGAAGGATGTATGTGGTTGATTTTGCGTTATTGATTAAATGTAAAATTCCCTGGAATGTTTGAAAATGACTAACAAACTTACTCCGACGGAAATAGGTTCGCTATCCTCTAAAATCCCTTGTATTAAAGTAAAAAGGAATTGATTTGAATTAGAATATCATTTGGATAAAATTCTCGGACAATATTAGGTAATCTACCTATGTCCAAGCGAGGGAGGTTTGACCAAAAGCATTGGAAGAAATCCACCGAGGGCAGCGCGGACGGGGCTGTTCTCCAAAAAGTCGCTTATCTCTGGATGTGAACCTTATCAAATTTGGTTCATCCTTCAAATAATTAAAGAAATAACTTAAAAATTCTATCTGAGAAGCAAATAATTTATACAAGTAATTTCTTGTCATTTCCCTAATGGATCTATTACAGATGCAAATCTGTCACGTAAAAGTATCTTGAAATAGCACAAGACAAACATGTCTGTATTGAAGCCCTAGAGTCAAAATCAATAAACCTCAGAAATTGTAAAATCAGAATGTTCAAAATATTACTAGGAACCTTAATTGTAGCTTATTCTTTTAACAAAGGAATAACAAACTATAGAGGAAATAAATCCCTGGAGTAATCTTTTAATTAATTGTTCCGATGTGTACGGAAGTAAAATAAAATTTAAGTAGGTATCGTTTCTACTAGAATTAGTAGCAACTATTATGAGGATATTGGTAAAAAGGTAAAATATTTTATGTAGTTAGGATACGTTAAGACTCGACAATATTAACAAAAAAGGGATTTGAGTTATTACAATACACAACGTAGGTATATATCTAGACGATCATATGGCCAATTTATAGTGTTTAAAGAAGTAGGTAAGATTAAAGTTATCGTAAACTCCACAGAGTAAAGTAGGAAGTCGGTGAGTGCGCGCAGTATATAAGGTATTTAGATTATTAGGTAAAGTAGAGTAGTTTTTAATGGGGGGGGTGTTACACCAGGTTCCTAGGGTCGTTGGCTTTTTCTTAGTCACCAGTTGAATATTCTCTGGCAGTAGTGCTCTATCAGTATAGTGTCCTCCAAACTTTCATTACTTTGCGGAACAGGTATGCAAAAATAGCAATTTAGAGCACACGTTCTTTGTTTCAAAATAAAGTTCACTAACATGCACTATCAGACTGACGTAGAGTCGTAAAAAGCAGTGCATATTTCATGCAACATGATCAAAATATACATAAAAATTTCAGTTTTTAAAACTAGGAGACTGGTTCTCGCATTGTGTGGAAGATTCTCGAAACTTGAAACGGTAAAAGAAAAGCACGGATACAAAAACCTCCAATTGAATTACTGAATCACAGACCATTATCGAGATAGGTCTGTGGACTGAATATTCATCACATCCACGAAACTAAATATAAAGTCTGAAAAAAATTGTAGCTTAAACTAAAACTCCGAATACACCTATCAAATGTTAAAAAAATCTTAAATTTTATAACTAAAACCAGTTTTGTCACGTTTATCGGGTTTTAGTTTTAAAACGTTTTTTCAGTTGCAATTTTTTTTTTTTTTTCATTTGGTTCCAAATTTAGTGTAAAGTCAGTCTATGATACTTGGAACTAAGAGACATAGATCCCTTGGCTTTGCTTCATAAGATAAAACCCCATTTATCAAAATCTGACAATAATTACGGTGGTTATTTAAATAAAATACCTACTGTTCCTATCAGACTCATAGTTAGAACTTTAACCACACACTTTCCTATCCAAAATAAGTCAAGTGATTAGATTTTATTCGTTTCCAGCATAAATAATATAAGTACTTTAATTGCCATGTTACTTTGCCAAATTGACTTGTAAACCAAGCACAGCTAAAAATACATTTTCGTTATTCAAATGAGGCAGAATGAAGAAAAATGTCCTCCAAAACATTTTTCCAACGGAACGGTTTCTGTAATGTTCCCATTTTACTAAGCGCTTGCATAATTAGAACGAGTGAGCTCTTTAAATATTTTACCTATGTACCTATCTAATATATTTCAACGTTTCAATAGTCTTTTCTTATTTCGTTCGCACCTTTTCAGTCTGACGTGATTCTGACGGAAGACCAGCGTTGGTTGCTAGCTTGCTAGTCAACCAACTCGTGCTGAGGCAGAGCCATTTTGTTACTTGAGTTAGGTATCTGTTTCTTCTTAGTCTAAGTTTTTTATGTGTTTCTGTGTAGCTCACGTATACAAACAAATATATATTCTTCTTCTTCTAAATATATTGCTTGCCTCTTACCTAGCCCCTGAGTCTGAAATTTTAGGAAAACTTGTATGGCCTTCAAATTCGTCAGACTACGGAAGAATGGAAACCGTCCTGCTCCTGTATGAAAGAAAGCTTTATAATCATAACACCCAACAGTCACATACATAATCCTGATCTCACAGTAGGAACGCCTGTGTCGTGCGTGAGTATAAGGAACTACGAGAACCATGGTACCACAACACACAGACACGGAGCAAATTTTTGCAGATCATAAATATTTGTCCCGCATCGGGAATAAAACTCGCAACTTCTCACATCTCGGCTAGCTACTCGCCCGACACGCTACAGAGTTCATCCACAGACTTTCAACCCATCTCGCAAATACCAGTTTTCCGTTGATTTTGATGTTATGTTACATACTGACAAACAAACAAACATGACTGCATCAAACTTAAAACACCATCTTTAATTACGTTCGTCAAATAACAGCAACCGCTATTAGAAAACTGTGGTTATGGCTGGTTTAAGAATTTCATGCAAGTATTCAACTAGCAGAAATGTCATCAAATCTCACCAGCAAATTGTAAATACATTTATCTGCAGTCGTAATACGATGTTTCGTAGATCTACATTCCTATTTAAAGCTCTTCCAGACTTATGGCCGCATCGCGTGACTAAATATATCCGATCGCAATCGATGGAGTGAAAGATTCTCAAACATTTCGTTTCTTTTTGTAGCACTGACGGATATAGCAAAGCTATTACTTGATCATGCGAAATTGGGACAATGGCATTTACTTCACTTATGGGATGATGCGTGGTACAAGGTACTCATTATCAGGTTAATGAGTTATTTCAAGTTTATCATTCGCTGGGCCTTTACCAACGTCAACATTCCAGCCATTCTAGAACCGACTGGCTGCTACGTGACGATTGTAAGCGGCCTGAAGGCATGTCTCTTGTTCCATAGGACAAGAGTAGGCCGTTTGTGTGGAACGCTAATATGCGTTGATACCCTTACTCCAACTCATCTGTCCGTGACAATTCGGCGGAAGACCTCAAAAGACGCAAATATGCAAATCTCGACAGAGCTTACTTATTTGAGCCTTTCGGCGTCGAGACTCTGGGTCCGTGGGGGAACTTTGCGATTTCAAAATTATTTCAAGCCATCCGGTCGACGCGATGTGTGATCCGAGAGCGATGTGTGGCTTTTATCTGGCTCAACGCATTACTTTTGCCATTCATCGTGACAATACAGTCAGCATATTAGGGACGCTTCCGTCTGCTAGTGATTAGAATCAGTTGAGCTGCCTTTAGATCATTTGCAACGGTGTTCAGATAGCTCAACTGTTACTTATACCTACTGTATTGTTTGGTTTATTATTTCTGTTAATAAATGTGTAGGCACCTATCCCAACATATATAGTCATTTATTTTGTAAAATTAGATTTTTTTTAGTACTGGTTATAGTATGTTGGTGGAAGCTTCGATTATAATCGTTGGTCTTTTTCAGAGCGCGGGCTGTGCTACACTCTCTCTGCGTCTCTATGAGGGGTTTACACGGGTCGATTTCCGCCGTGCGGCTAGTCGCTTCACAAATTGCCTCACCAAGCCGCATCGTAAGCCCATTTACACAGGTTACTAAAAACGCATGCGGCTCGGTCATTTCGGGCGAAAATGTTGAGCAGAATAGCTGTTTGTGCCGGAATTGAAATAAATAGTTATTCTACAATTGCTTGAAGAATTTATTCTTATAATATTGTATTATGTTATATTAATTATTCATGTTTGTTTAACCAAACGAAAAATACGTAGAACTGCTGCTGTAGTGGATACAACGTGCGCGAAACACTCCTTCATGTGGCGGGCGATCTCCTGCAACTGATCGTTTTACACGGTCGATTTTAGTTACCAGTCGCATGCGGCCGAACGCCGCGCGGCCAAAGTCGGATGCTACCCAACTTTGGGGCTTGCGGCTTTAGTCACTTGTGACCTAGCCGAATTGCCATTTAGACGGTCGATTTACGCCGCGCGGCAAAAATCGTGCGGCTTTAGTCACCCGTGTAAACCCCGCATTAGGGTGGAGCTATTTGGTTTCTCCAACAACAAATCGGTAGTATTCTAACCACAAATTATAAGTTTTATTTTTGTTTTACAAAATTAATGTTATGATAGTCATTTTAATCAAGTACCTTGTGTCAATTACAGCCAATAATGTCTTTACTATTAGAAGGTAACTAGCCATTTGCCTATGGCTTCGGACGCATGGTGTCGGGATAATAAGCAATCCCCTCCCCCTGCAGCATCCATCCACACAGCAAATATCATCAATCCGTTGAACCGCTACGTAGTACTACGTAGTTTAGTGAAACTACACATATAGCGCGAGCGTAGCCGCGGGCGAAAGCTAATAAAGACATATCCTATATCACTCAGGGATAGTGTAGCTTTCTACAGGAGAAATATTTTTTCAAATAGGAACTGCTTTATTTGAGTTTTTTTTTTGTTTCTTCCCAATAATTTTCTACCCATTTAGGTATTGTATTTATTTTTTGAGTTTGTCATTACAAACAATCATAGGTAAACATTTTATTTACGTCGATGGGTAAACATTTTTTTTTTTTTTATCTTTATAATATTATAGTACAGTTATAGATTACCTAGGTAACTAATCTTTTCAATAATAACTGTCTCCTATATAACGCTAAGAAAATGCCACAGACTGCGTAACTTTTCGTGCAACAGTTTTATGCAAAGCCATAACCATAATATGCCTTATAACTTAGTGCAGAACTGCCAAGATTTCGTAAGAATGCTTATTTTATTGTTACAACGCTTTTAGCTAAAAGCTGTTTACAATTTGTACAATAAACAGCTTAGTGTAGATATCCCCGTGAATGTGAGATGCGTTGTGCTGCCAGGCATCGCTGAATTGCATTTGGTACCCTTACTACGAATTTTGCCTAGGAATCTGCATTTTCTAGAACTGAAAGTTCTAACGCGTCACCTAATCCTTTTGCAATGCATTAATTAAGGAGTATGTAGTTCTTCAACATCACCAAATAATACCTACTACGTTACTAGGTATATTTCCGAGCTGGAAGTAGCAACACCAGTCTACCAAAATAACTTCGAGTTATAAGAATTCAGCTGGGCTGCTGGGGAGCCTTTGGAAAACAATGCCTAAAGTTAAAAGTCACCTGCAGTGAACCAGTGCGTTCAACCAGTTATGTATACCAGAAACGTGGACACTCACGGTGGAACGGGTCCACAAACTTAAAAGTCGCTCAGCAAGCTATGGAAGGGGCTATGCTTGGAGTCTCTCTGAGGGATAAGATCTTCTTTTTTTTATACTAAAAATTACGGAACAAGCAAATGGCCCACCTGATGATAAGCGGTAACCTCTGCCTATGAACAGTGCATTATCACATAGGTCACGCCCACCTAAGACGCACCCTATGTGGCATTGCACTGCGCCCGCCACCCTGAGATATAAATAATCTGGAATGAGGTTAAAAGACAGAAAACTAAAAAAGTTCCCGACATAGCCCAGAAGATTAGCAAGCTGAAGTGGCAGTGGGCCGGTCTTGTCTGCCGAAGAACCGATAACCATTGTAGTAAATAAGTTACTGGGTGGAAATCGCGTCTTCGCAAACGTAATGTAGGGCACCCTTTGGCTTGGTGGAGTGACGACTTGCGCAGGGTGGCTGGCAGAATCTGAATGCGGAGAGCCGAAGACCGGGCTCAGTGGCGCACCATGGGAGATACCTATGTCCAGCAGTGGACTGCAATAGGTTGATGATGATGATGATGAATCTACCATAGTTATGTTCCGATGCTAAAAGGTTGTTGCATCACATAATACAGGCCGTACGAATTTTCATTTTAATGTTTAATTTTGCTAAATGAGCTCTTGCATACACCCACGTTATGTTTCTGTTTATGACACACGGTAATTCAGGAACGAGGTTTTAATTTTATTAAAATATAAATCAAATCTATCGTTTTTGGTGAAATAAACGTTTTACTAAATTAAACTACTATCTGGCTGGGTACATCTACTTATGTCTTTCAGCACTTTTTAAACTATATTATTTAAGTACATGTTATACAAATAAAGATAGATATTATCAGGTAAAAAAATCTTTGAGGCGAGTGAACTGAAGCCATTGATGAATCCAGTACCGTGTGTAGTTCTGTTGGCGCTTTTTTAGCACTCAAAAAAGATCTAAACCTAGAACTTACTAAGAAACTAAGAAATATTTGAAGAATACACATGTAGGAAAATCACCGTTGGAAATACTCCAAGCCGTGTTTGTTACCTGATTCTTCTAGATTTGGTCGCGTTGGAACTGGGGAAAATTATTTTATAAAGACGATTTAAAATGATCCTTGTGATTTCAATGAATAAAATACTTTTGACTTTTCTTTGACTTTAACTCGTCACTGACCGCCTTTCTGGGGTAAATTGCTAACAACAAAGTGCCAAGCGCTAAAGTTCTTATAACGTAGTGCATCCCAGCATTCTCGACTTCCGGAGTAGTTAAGTATAAGTAGCTAAAAGCAATAGGGTCAAGCGCTGGAGATCTTATTGCAGGATGCATCCCAGCTGTAAATCGTAATAAAGCCGCGATACTAGACGACGACTGTAAAATGTGTTTCACTCATACTTCCACTATTTAATTGCTAATAGCAATAATGTCAAGCGTTAAAGCTCTTATCACTGAGTACATCCCAGGTGTATATCGTAATATAGCTCCGATACTAGAGGAAGACTGTAAAATGGCTTTTATTGTCGATTTCCAGTAGTAAGTTGCTAATAGCAATAGTATCAAGTGCTAGAAGATCATACTGTCAAGTGCATCCCACGGTGTATCTCGTAATAAAACTTGCAATACTAGACGAACACTGTAAATGTCTTTCAGATTCGATTTCCAGTGGTAGGTTGCTAATAGCAATAGTGTCAAGCGCTAGAGATCTTATCGCCGAGTGCATCCCAGGTGTATATCGTAATAATACTAGACGACTGTGAAATTGCCTGAGCATGATGCATGCACAAATGTCAAGCCATATAGATAGTGAGATTTGTAGTGCGTCAGTCAAAGACTTCCTTTAGGTACGATAGATAGACTAACTCTTTTTTGTACATAACTATATATAACACATAAATACTAAATAACAAAAATAACAGAAATGCACATTATAAGAAAACGAATACCTACTAATTGTATTAAATTTCACCAATCGTGTTTCTCTTTTTATTTATTTGGATTACATCTTCAAATATTTACTGTACCTATAAAGATCAACTTTACCGTTACTGAGTGAATACCTACGTAACGCAGCGACCCCAAAATGTTAACATATCGCTTTGAGGACACCGTGGTTTTTTTTTTCATGTTGAACAAAACAGTTAAAGATACGGATAAGGGGACCGTTTCTAGCAGATCGAATAGGTACCAAAAAAACAATGGTTTTGAGGTGGACGCTTGTGGCGCTTTTTTTTTTTGTTTTTGCCCGATACAGCCCATCAACACTTCTTCAGATAGCGAAAGTTGATACCCATTTTTACAGTGTTTTTTTTTGTTTAGGGGGAACGTAGCTATACTGACGATATTTATGAGATACTATCAATTAAAATATGTGTCTTAAGTCTCCTAGTTCTCGCGAAATCAACTTTCGCTATGTAGAAGTGTTCATGAGCTGTAATGAGCAAAAAACACCAAAAAATTTGCATTTCACGAAACGAGCGAGAGCATCTACCTTAACATTAACCGTAACAATATTCATAGACCGTCGTGAATTGACATTCAAATAATTTTCTTACTCAACCCTAGACGGGTGGATGCGGATACATTTTAATTTACATACATTCACCGACTCCAGCAATGCATGGAGATAGCAACTTCCTGTTATAAAATGAAATTACATTTTGATCGGGGAAACAATGCCATGGCAAATATGTAAATAAGGTAACTTAATAACGTCGTACATAATGGCCCCTCTACACGATGGGCCATCATACTAGCCCACTAAGATGGGCCAGCGTGTGGAGGGCGCAGTTGTATCGGTTGGTTTATGGCGCGGCGGGATGGCGATGGGATGGCCACGGTGTCGGTTTTTCGTCCGCACATCAAAGGCATGGCCAGCGATATGGCAGTACGCATCCACACGTGGCCCATTCCACATAAGTTTTAATGATAGAGCTACTAAAATCAGAACATAAAATTTAAAGAAAACTAAATCGACTTAGGTCAGTGAGTTGTAATAACTATACTAGTAATAATATTAGTTCAATGATTTAGGTACTTAGTTCTATCACAATGGATAGATAACGTCCCCCATCTGCTTCTACGCCATATATTTTTAAGAACTTTATTCTTGTGCACATTAAGAAAATAATGGTACGTGCTGTATATGTAGCCGCAGCGGCTAATGCTTCCACGTCCATCTTGAACAACGATGAGATCACAACTGAATGTCGCCATCGTGTAGTTGCGTATCAACCATCGCATGGCCATCTCGCTGGGCCAGCGCTGGGCCATCATGTAGAGGAGCCATAAGGCTATCAACGAGCTGGGGGCTTATCGATAAGCTGCACCACTCCATCATCTGTACAGCACCGGTGGGGTATTGCTCAGTGACCCCGACTTTCAATACTAAGAAATCCCATTCACACAAAAAAAAACTATGCAACAAAACCTGCGCCTCTTGATAAAGTGACAATACCACAGAATAAATAATAGTACAAGTACAGAAGGCTCACTTCATGAACTATAACTATAACTTCATACCTAATTACCTATAATGTAGACTTGCATTTCAATACCTTTCAGTGTCCCTTGGAAGTGTGAAAAACGTGAGGTTCGGATCCTTGTTAGGATTATGCGATGCTATTAGTTATTTGTTTGTAGTTTGTCGTCCGTCAACTTAAAAGTTGACGGACGACGCGACGCGGCGCGTGATTGAGTTTACCGAACTAACGTCACGTGACTCACGTGACACGTGCGAACTGGCTAGCGCGCGGCAGCCCCCTGAATGGATTGACTCGTCTAGACTAGACGAGTTTGCCGGGTACTTGTAGCTTCATACCTAAAGCGCGGAGTGCTCCACGCCTGAAAACACACAAGTTTGCGTACCGCAAAGTTGCTAACTCAAGTATTTAGATTAAAATAATCATTCAGCCAGCATCGGACGCTTCAGTCTGATAAGCTAAAGCTAAGGCAAAACCAACGCGATCAGCCCGCGTCCGCGGTGGCGTGTACGGTGGCGATCCATTGTCTTACCATTGATTGCCACCGTGCACGCCACCACGGACGCGGGCTGATAGCGTCGGTTTGGCCTTAGGTTTTTTTTAATTTTTAATAATACTGAATGACGGATCAAGCAGTTGGCCCACCTGATGTTAAGCGGTAACCTCTGCCTATGAACAGTGCATTACCTCATAGGTCACGTCCACCTAGGACGCACCCTATGTTGCATTGCACTGCGCCCGCCACCCTGAGACATAAAGATGAAAAGTCTCATGTGCCTGTAATTTCACCGGCACCCTTACCCTTCAAACCGGAACACAGCAATGCGAGCACTACTGATTTGCGGCAGAAATAGATATGGTGGTAGTACTTCCCCGGACGAACTCTTTCACAAAAAAGCTCTACTACTACTACTAAAAAGCTACTACACTAGCACTAGTATACTAGGTTTAGTGATTTGGATCAATTAAGCTATCATTGGACCGTTTGCAACGGTCTTTAGATATCCCAATTGTTTAATTCTTATTTGTAGGGTTTCGTACCTCGAAAAGTACCAACGAAACCATTTTACGATATCTCGTGTCTGTCTGTCTGCCTATTTTATCCGAAACTACTAGAAAAATACAGTGAAATTTGGTACATAAGCAGAGTTAGGTGACCAGATCACGTACCTACCTGTATCGTAAGCTAACGAATAATAAAATGTCCAAATAGACAGAAGTTCGATTTCGAAGTCCAATTTGCTATCCATTGCGCAGCGAGTTTTAAATATTCCTCTTCTTGAAAAAAACCTAAAACACGAAGCGCAATGAACAGCAAAATGGTAATTGGCATCGATTAGACAATAGCTGCTGTGCTGTTCATAAGCAGAGCTACGCTAGATATTCACGTATTTGGCACAAACGCCAAATTCAATATGACGATGGCTTTGAGTAGGGACTCGAAATGCAGTACCTACATAATGGAATTACACAAGCGTGGGTTTGTGAAAATGAGTTTGGATGAACTGAAGCTATTTTGTGATAAATCATTTTAAAGGTTGGAAGAAGTCGGTGGATGGAGGTGGCTCAAGACCACATTACTGACAACTGGGTAAACTGTGGATTATCATAAATAATCACATTTATTTTTGAAGTGAACAGTACTCACAGGAAACAAATTTCTCAGAAGTAGGTACTGTGAGGTGCGAAACTAAACAATGAGGGGTTTTTACGGCTGTTTCGAAACATGATTTCATTGTTGAAAATAGATGGCGCTGTACTGTGGATAAACTGCCAGAAGAAAGTTTACCTTTGTTACGTAGTGGTGACTTTGACAAACAAAAAATAAACCAGCTAAGAATTGTTGCCAGAGGATTTTGAGTCAGCGCCATCTATCGAGTCAGTTGGAACAATTTTTTTACTTTTTGATCTAAAATGAAAAGCCCTCATTTGAGACTCCTTCCGCCATTTTCTAAAAGAGACATCGTCTACTTTTATTTTATTTTATTTCCTAGTGTTTTTTTGAGTTAGTTTTTGTAATTGTGGTGGCATTTTATCCAATGTAGCTCGTCTATTAGAGCACAAGTGTATTGAAATTAAATGGAAGCGAATTGCGTGACTTTTCAAAGTGGTGGAAATTGTCTACCAAAGCTTTTGGTAAAAAAGGGGAAAAAGCCTCAACAGTTCCGTTACAGAACTTCTTTAACGGAACTTCTGGAAATCAACGATTCTACGGGGAGGCCTACGTCCAGCAGTGGTGATGATGACACGTTGATGATGATGATGATGGGGTAGGTACCAACTTCATTCAGATGAAACAAATCACGTATGTTGCCGAAACGCTCAGCGTTCATCGAACAGTGAAATTAATTACATCATTGCTAATGAAGCTCGTTGGTTTTGAGACAATATTTGCTCTCCCCTCCACCCACCTTCACCCTTCCATCGCAGCTTATGCCTATGCAGCTGGCACATAGGTACCTAAGTTTCGTTCTAAAACAACACGTGTAGTCTCTCTCAAACAAAAAAACAGAGTGCAGTAGTTAAGTTATGAAATAAAACTATTCTATTCTATTCTATTCTATTCTCTTTCCTATTTTCGAACATTGTACCACAGAATAAATAATAGTACCTTCAAGTAGTTGTACTATGAATTTTAGTCTCTTTTCATGCCAACTCCTTCCTACGCAGTTCTGTTGCGATCACGGGGTCTCATCCCATAGAAAAAATATATTGTTCTATTGAAATTCAATAGATGGCGTAACAGGTATAGATTTGTTATTGAAGTATGTGAAAAATGAATATTAGGACCTGAAAAAAATATTTTCTGATATCAAAAAATACCCATAACACGGGCAAATTAAATAAATGCCTCTTCAATAAAGTTTAATATTTTTTTAGAAAAATCGAATGATGTCGTTTTCCTAGTGGTAATCATTTGAACTAGGTTGAGGTTTCACACAGATTGTTTGTAGTACAACAGGTAGTAGTAACTTGATAGATGGCGTTATTAAAAAAAAACAGATGACTCGCCAATGACGTCATGCCCGAAATGAAAGAGAAAACTAGTATTTCCGTTCTATTCTAAAATTTTCAAATAAAATGTCAGACCTTTATACATATCATTATAACCAAAGACGAACTAGTTATATATAAAAGGCAACGTCCTGACTGACTGTCTGACCGAGTGACAACGCACAGCCTAAACCGCTGGTCGTTGAGACTTGAAATTTAGAGGGTGTGCCTATTTCTTTTAGGGTGTAAAGGTCTACTTAGAAAGGAAAATGAAAAATTCGTATGCTAAGGGTTTCAAAATGAGGTGCTCACGTAAAAACAAAAATGCTGTGTATTTCGGAAAGTGTTGGCAGTAGATACCTACTTGAAATTTCCGCTTCGGCCGTCAAGGAAACCGGGTTTTCGTAACTGGTTCATAGGTAGTTTCCTCAAATAAAATTAACAAACATATGTTTCAGCAATATATGAATATTGGCACGGGAACGTTGTGTTTGTAAAAAAATACACTTTACGATTTAGCCATATTTCAGCGTAATTTCGACGTTGTAGAATATAGTTTCACGATAGAGGTAGTTGTTGGGATTCAAATATTTTCTGGAATGGACTCCTAAATTGTAAAACTTGAGTGTTCGTTCGTTTAAAAGGTCGGTTCACGGCGTGGTTAGTTGTTATCTGCACGCCGGGAAAGTTTTCGGACTAGGCGCGGATGAAGTCGCGAGCGAAATCTAGGTGGTTAATGTGGGGTACCGCAAAATTCCTAATCTTAGATTTGATGTATAAGAGGCTAAATCAAGTACAGTATTTAAATCAAAAATATGCATGGATACTAAATTGTAATTCCGAAGGGTCACTGTACCAGAAACACGATAGGACAATATTTTCTCGATATAAAAAATCCAAAGTTACATCTATTTTTTGCCTAGATTCGATTGTTTATTAAAATGGTACATTTTATTGGTTAAAAAATTAGTTAGATAAAATCAATTCAACAACGCCCAGGGTTCACTGTAGAAGTTTTGTAAAATTATCTAAATTTACAAGATATTCAATAAAAACCGCTTTTTCGAGCGGCGGGCGAGAGGCGTTTTTTTGTGTATGAAGATTTATTTTTTATAATACTGGAAAGGTGAAACAAGCAGATGGCCCACCTGATGTTAAGCGGTAACCTCTGCCTATGAACATTGCATTACCTCATAGGTCAAGTCTACCTAGGACGCGCCCTATGTGGCATTGCACTGCGCCCGCCACCCTGATAAAGATCAAAAGTCTCATATGCCTGTAATTTCACCGACACCCTTACCCTTCAAACCGGAACACAGCAATGCGAGCACTACTGCTTTGCGGCAGAAATAGGTATGGTGGTAGTACTTCCCCGGACGAACTCTTTTACAAAAAAGCTCTACTACTACTGAAAATGATTTGTGCCTGGGGTTGACGTAGTCTTAATAAAGATGTTGAGTTAAAAAAACCGTAATCGTCATAAAGGCTCGTCGCACATGGAGCTACTCAAATATGACGGAACTAATCAGTAATTACAATTACAAACCACTTAGAAACTGTACCTCGCACACGATGACACGACGCTATATAGATGCTCATGTTGTAAAGTTTCAGTCACTTCTTTACTATCTTCAGCTTCAGCTTATAATCTCAGAGATTATTAGGCAAACTATTTTATTACACCACATGCAGCATTACCGTGGCAATGGAATCATAATGAGGTAAAGCATTGTTAAAGGCAGAGGTTACCGCTTAACATCAGGTGGGCCATTTGATCTCGTTAGTATTTGAGTTTGTAACTAGTTCTTTTTGAGTAGCTCCATGTGTGACGGGCCTAAGTTTTTTAACAAACGCCATCTGTTGAGTGTGTGCGCGTTTTACGCGGTAATTACAGTTGCAGGTGCTAGGTGGCTCTAGCTACCAGTTGCAGTGCTAGCGGCATCTAGCGCCCAGGTTAAGGCAACCAAAATAGTCCGCACAATAGCCCGAGTTATGGCGGTCGCGTTTCGGTGTATGGCATGAGGTATCTGTACTAGTATAGTATTATTTTATCTGTGGTTGCGATACATCTTTCCCTCACTAAAAACTTTATTTATTAACTTTATTTAAGCATTGCTTTAAGTTACTCCTGTCACTGTTTGACATCACCCAATAAAGGGGAAGGCAATATTTTGCATTGCTAACTTGAGACAGTTTTATTTGCATCAACCCTTAAATCTTTATTGTTAGTGCTTATTTGTTGCTCATAATTATATAATAAGTAGGAAAAAATACGTATCTAAGCATGTATGTTTTTGAAATAAACTAAGTAGTTTTTTTTGCCTATATAATTCAGAATGCTTCAGAACTAATTATATGTATTATATAGGGCATCTGGTCGAAGCGACACGTGACCCGAGAGCTGGCTCTTATCTGGCTCAACGCATTAGTATTGCCATTCAGCGTGGCAATGCAGCCAGCATCTTAGGGACGTTTCCGTCTGGTAGTGATTTGGATCAGTTGAGCTACCTTTAGATCGCTAGTAGCATCTTCAGGTAACACAACTATTTAATATGTATTTATATATATTTTTTCGATATAGAATGCATTTGAGAGTAGGTACAGGTACCCAAATCTTCGTTTTTACCTTTCTCTTCACCGCATTTGAATGTTGGTGGCTAATAATTAAATAAATGAGGTAGCTAGCCTTACCTGTGTCTGTGTCGCTGTCGCCTGCTAACAGGCTGGATCAGTCTTTGTTCTGGTTTCGCTGAATCCATTATGAGTCTAGTGTTTGTACGCTTATTATGTTTGTGTACCGAAATCATGATGTGCTTCAGTTAAATACGTTTAATTTGTACGTTAGTATTATTCCTTACTCTGTGGTTTAATGGAACGCTTTGAGTCGAGGATATGTTTTGTAAACATTACTTTTTAGACTAGTTACAATCAGGTTATAATTACCTATATTTTTTCAAATAATCCGCATATAGTGGCTATATGGTAGAATAAATACTCATAGTGTAGGGTGGTGCGGGGTTCCGTTTTCAAGTAACAGTTTTAACAGTAGGTAGGTACCTAACTCTAAAAGTTTTAATATCAAGAAATAGAAATAGGAAAAAGTTTATTCGACACAAAAACACATATGAATACAAAAAAAAAAAAACAACCTTCTTTTCTACAAAAGAAGGAAAAACAAAGTTAACACGTTCACTGCGGCACGGGGCCTATAAACCCCTTCCGTATACTCGCGCGCGGTGCGGAATAAAATCCTACCGTTTCCCTCTGGTGCGGAGCCCATATCTCGGAGGTTTCTGGGAGTAAGACAAAGATAAATATATTTTTGTGTTTGCCTTTATATCTGTGACTCGAAAAAGCGAAAATCTACGCACGGGTCTATCGGCCCATCACCGCACTGAAAGTGAAAAAACTTTATTCAGTGCGGCTAAGGGGCCTATAGACCTTCAAACCAAGTTGGGGCATTTCCACCCCTTCCCGCACTTGTTTTAGCTAATTATTTTCTTTCTAGCAATTAGTGTTGTGTACGCGTCGTTAGAATGTGCATGTCATCATACGCCTGAAAAAAAAACAAAAATTTTCGAGGTAGTAAAAGGAGTAAAAGGATACTTGAAATGACAAAACAAGATAAACATGGCATTGTGGAAGACACTACAGTGCCTAAATACCGTCGTGTTTATCAAAAACATATAGTGAAATCTGAAAACCAGCCGTCGATGTCTGCATCGAATAAAAATACTGAAATAAAAATTCTACAGAATGTTCAAGTCTGTCCTCCTGATACAGATATTGAAGAAAGAGCTAACACTAACAGTTTAGAGGTTGGACCTAGTTTACCTCGTATACTATTTGCGTCCTGCAAAGAAGAGCAGAGTCCGAATATTTTCATCAGTCCTAAAACTAGATCCAGATACCAAGTTTTGCAAAATTCTACTCTCTCAGAGCTAGAAACCTCTCCTGTATCAAGACATCGTCAAAACTGTCCTGCGCTGATTCATGATAATTATCGATACTTAGTATCGATAATTTGGTTTCATTTTCCGCTCAATACATCAGCTAGCTAGACTCGTAACTGTACGTATAAATCAGTGCTATAATGGGTTTATATGCCCCCTGACATTTTTCGTGTTTTTCTTCCATTTCCACCAGGAGAACCCCAGGCAAAGCAACCACATGATGCATTGAGGTTTTTATAACACCATGGTTATAGTTAATTAGGCAGAAAATAGGTTTTCGCGAAGAAAATAGGATTTGAAACCATTGAGTGACTAGGGGGTCGAAAGACCCTTATCGCACTGGTGAAAAGGTACCGTTAAGGCTTATCAGCCCCCTATCGCACCACCTGAAAAATACTCAAATTACTTGCCGCAGTGAACGTGTTAAAACTAAAAACTAGCACTTAAAAACTAATACCTAAAATATATTATAGGCAGTATACATCGTACTTTTTCACTAGAAACGGGATATTTACCATGATGTTTGAGTTTTGAATGTTCCCGATATTTCGGCACAGTTGCATATGCCATGTTCACGGGAGAACTAACTAAAGTCTTTGCGAGTAGATGTTAGTGGCAAATATATCGATCTACCCTCTTTCTCACTCTTTTATTACGAACGATACCACTACCATCGGTTTCATTGTCACACTTCACCCCAACTCGACACACAACACTAACGGTTTTCGGGACGCATAGCAGGTACCACACTTTTTTGATTCTTACACATTCTCACCACAGGCTTCCATACTCCAGATAATTGAAAACCATCTTCTCTCCTGAAATTTCTGTACTTAGTAATCTCTTACTAATCTTATCAATTGGCTCTTGATAAGATTAGTAATTAGTAATTAATAATTAGTATTACTCATACCACTTGGTATGTAATGTCGCTCTGTTGAGATTACCTGTGGACTGTGTAACTCGATCCAATGATTTGAGCCAGATTCCAAAAGGTGTTCTGTTTTAGTTAGTTCTCCCGTGATCATGGCGCATGCAACTGTGCCGAAATATCGGGAACATTCAAAACTCAAAAATCATGGTAAATATCCCGTTTCTAGTGAAAAGTATGAACATAACCATGATAGTTTCAAAAGTTATAGAATAAATCGTGTTCAATATGGCGTTCAGCTCAGTATAATAAATGTTGGGTGTATTACCGGCCGACGCTGGTTTTCAGCTGAAATCAGAGTGAAAAAGCAGCAGCGAAAAATAAATTAAAAAACATAATTAACATAAATAGAATAAACAATTATTACAACAAATAACTAGGTACCCTTACGGGGGAAAAGGCGTGTGTCTACGCATGTAAGTATGTAGGTACAGAATATATAATAGTACAAATATAGGTAGGTACTATAAGTTTTTTGTAAAAAAAAAAACTCGACACCAAGCTTTTGTAAAATTAGCGATCGTAGCCGTGTGCTGATCAAAATGAGCCTAAAGACGGCCAGACTACCTACTATTATCCCTCGAGAAGAACCGTTGCCCACCTTCCGTCTCCATCATCAGATCAGTTCGCTGTCACCATCTTATTGCATTATTTGCATTGTCATCGGAACTTGCAAAATATATCATCTCAATCGGTTTAAGATAACTGCTTTAAAATTATGTTGCAAGATTCCACCCGGACAAACATACCTACATACATTGCAAGTTTAATAAAAGTTGTAACAACTGTAACAGAAGTATCAGGATATTTCAGTTTCTTCTTCTTAGTCGTTACACTCTTGGCAGAGTGGTCGTGGTCGTCACTTCAGGGTCTGTGGCTCGCTTCACAATCCTTCGCCACTCATCTCGCACCGCAGCTTTCCTGGTGTATTCATGCATGCAAGCATGTATGCATGCATTTCAATTTAATAATCATTTATTCTCAAAAAAAAAAATACGTTGTTGTAGCGATCAATCGCACGATAACTACAGTTAGATTGAGAATTTAAGAGCTCCAAGTTTAAAACATACATACATACATAGACACACGCCTTTTTGCCCAAAGGGGTAGGCAGAGACACAATGGAACTCTTTTCACAGAGGGTTGCACCATCGTGGAATATAGACGTAACGTGTGGTGAGCTCATGACCGCCGTTGCTTCCTGCGACTGACTCCGCTAACGCTTTCTTCCAGTAATAACACATTCCATAATAAGCTAGCAGTCAGGACAAATCTTATACCAGCGAATCTTATCAACAAGTCCTGGACACCCTGGACCTGGACTTAAAAAATCGTATAAATACAGTTTTTGAGATACTTAGGTATCGCAATGATTTTTTACTTTTTAAATACTTACCTCCATTAATAAATTACCTACATTAATCAATCTCAAAAAATTAATCCAATTCAATCAAGGACAGAGACCCTTTTTCAGTTGAGGTACGATATCCTAGAAAATACAATTAAAGGATTATTTGTTTTTGTACTATATGAGGACATCGCGTGCACCAAACACTTATCGCCAAAAGTTATAATAGGTAGGTTAGGTATGCATATAAAAAGTGAAACTGAAAAGGTGAATTTAGTGACATGCGACTCGCGACTATGACACAAAACCACAATCAAGACTACCAGACAGTCGCAGCTTACAAACTACCTACTACCACAGTGTAAAACATAATGTGGTTAAAGAATTTTATTACTCATAAAGAACATGGTTCGCTTATAATGAGCTTAAAACTAGGATCATAACTAACTAGGTATTAGTTATAAGTACCCTTCGACCTGGGTCGAAGTAAGTACCTACAATAATTAATTAATAAGGTATGTTAATAATCCAGAGATATGGTGGGCACTTAAAAAATCTTGTCATATACATAAAAAACATAAAGTAATAATATTTTCTGACCACAGGAGCACTCAGTTTTTGAAAGCAATCGCCCCAGTACCAAAAATGTTCAAAATGGCGCAGCCGCCCATTTTTTTATATTTTGATCCATAAACCACCCCATTGTAATAGATGATACGATTGTCACCTCACGCGATTGACACCTCAATTGTCAAAATCAGTCCAGTGGTTTTCGAGTTCTGAAGTTTCATCCATACCAATCCAAACAAACAAATATACACAGTCATGTCAAACACATTATATCGTTCCTACTGAAGGGAGACATAGCTTCGCTATCCTTCACTGATAGGACTGTGCTAAAAGTCAGTAAAAACGCGTTGCCCTTCATGGTCTTTCAAGATGTGTCCCGACTCCCGAGCTACGGTAACATCGTCGTGTTGTATGCAACTCGGGCTCGCACTACCCCCTCACCTCTCACACCCCGCACGATTGCCATGTCTAGACGTCGTCGCGTCGTCGGACGACTGTCCTATGGCCGTTAGCTGTTTGAACAAGTTTTGTTGATGGGAATAAATAATATAAATAAATAATAAATAAATAATGCTGGACAGTTCACACAGCATTATCTAGCCCCAAGCTAAGCAGAGCTTGTGTTATGGGTACTAGATAACTGATATACATACTCAATACAATATATTACATAGATAGATATTTTTTATTATACATAGAAAATACCCAGAACACCCTGAACAAATATCTGCGATCGCACAAATATTTGTTCCGAGGCGGGAATCGAACCCGCAACCTTCTGTGTCGCAGGCCAACCTTCGCCCGCCGCGCCACAGAGGTCGTCAATGAATGGAAAGGAATGGAATGGATGTCTAATGGACCGATAGGATGTTTTTTTTTATACTACTTGTATGACGTAACAAGCAGATGCCCCACCTGATATTAGCGGTAATCTCTGCCTATGAACAGTGCACTACCTCATAGGTCACGTCCACCTAGGACACGCCCTATGTGGCATTGCACTGCACCCGCGACCCTGAGACATAAAGATGCCTGTAATTTCACCGGCACCTTTACCCTTCAAACCGGAACACAGCAATGCGAGCACTACTGCCTTGCGGCAGAAATAGGTATGGTGGTAGTACTTCCCCGGACGAACTCTTTCACAAAAAAAGCTCTACTACTACTACTAAAATATGTTTGTATGGATGTATTATCTTATGAGCCAGAATACTACATAGGTACCGACTTAAATAGTTTTTTTTTTAAACCGACTGCGTAGGCTGATCTTCTTTGGGCCTCTTAACTGTGGGTGTTATAATCGTCGGAATATAGACGTGACAAGTGGTGAGCCCATCGCCGCCATTGCTTCCCACGACTGTCTCGGCTAGCCGTAGGTATAGGCAAATTTGAATAAAAACTCAAAATACCCCGTAACTCTTGGGGTATTAAGGACGACGCAAAACAGGAAGACTTGATGGACCAAAGACACTGAAATGTCACAGGAAAACGGTGGATGGAGGCAGCTTAAAATAGTTTGTCGTGGCATACTATGGAGCAGGCCTATGTCCAGCAGTGGACTTCTGTGGGCTGATGATTATGACTACAACTCTACAATCTTCACTCTCTCAAATTATGTTTTGTTATATATACAACTAGTACAGGCAAATTAGGTGATTTTTAGCAAAAGTGTGGAAGTAATTAGATGTAGTCACAAAACCTTTTCTAATTGTTTTGTTTGGCTTGAAAATCACCTCTAATATAACTTTCAGCAAATTCACCCCCCCGGAACAGGGTGAAACAGGGTGAAAACCTTATAATACCCGTAACTTAATGGGGAAAATAGATGTAGTCGGTGCAATTTGGCATACACTTAAGACCGTTATGATCTACATTTGCACCAAGTATTTTTTTAATCTGACTTACGGAACATGCGAAAAAAAAAACATTTCTAAAAAAAACTTTTTTTCTGTATTGCGGCTCGGGGGAAATTGAAGTAGTCGGTGCAAATTGACAGAATTACCAGAAAAATGGGCCAAATAAATTACCAGGTTTGCACCTGGGTACCTCACACGGAAGTCACTTTTTCCATATTTTATTGTCGCTCTACTTCGGGGAAATTTCAGGCAATTCTGGAATTTCACTTAAACTTATTCATTTGATTAGTACTACATTCGCCAGCCATTTAATACTGGAATTTATATACGGAACATGCATTTTTTAAGTATTATATATGTAAGTTCAGTGCGGTGCTAAGAAACTAATATATATACTGTGGCGCTACACTGCTAACACTAATTTTCACTAGAAACGGGATATTTACCATGATTTTTGAGTTTTATATGTTCCCGATATTTCGGCACAGTTGCATGCGCCATGATCACGGGAGAACTGACTAAAGTCTTTGCAAGTAGATGTTATTGGCAGATATATCGATCTACCCTCTTTCTCACTCTTTTATTACGAACGATACCACTACCATCGGTTTCATTGTCACAATTCACACCAACTCGACACACAACACTAACGGTGTCCGGACGCGTAGCAGGTACCACACTTTTTTGATTCTTACACATTCTTACCACAGGCTTCCATACTCCAGATAATTGAAAACCATCTTCTCTATTGAAGTTTCTGTACTTAGTAATCTCAATTGCCTCTTGTACCATTCTCGGTATGTAATGTCGCTCTGTCGAGATTACCTGCGGACTGTGTAGCTCGATCCAATGATTTGAGCCAGATTCCAAAAGGTGTTCTGCTATGGCTGACTTATGTATGTCCCTGTTCTTGACCGCTCGTATGTGCTCCTTAACCCGACACGCTATCGTACGTTTCGTTTGGCCAATGTACGAACTCCCACAGCTACAATCAATTTTATACACCCCTGGCTTTTCAAGTGGAAAACTGTCTTTTGGTGAACGCAAGTAGTGCGATATCTTCTTTAAGGGAAAAAAAAAAAAAAAAAAAAAAAACAGAAAAAAAAAAAAAAAAAGTGTGGTACCTGCTACGCGTCCGGACACCGTTAGTGTTGTGTGTCGAGTTGGTGTGAATTGTGACAATGAAACCGATGGTAGTGGTATCGTTCGTAATAAAAGAGTGAGAAAGAGGGTAGATCGATATATCTGCCAATAACATCTACTCGCAAAGACTTTAGTCAGTTCTCCCGTGATCATGGCGCATGCAACTGTGCCGAAATATCGGGAACATATAAAACTCAAAAATCATGGTAAATATCCCGTTTCTAGTGAAAATTATGTACATAACCATGATAGTTTCAAAAGTTATACTGCTAACACTGTCCCCCGACCGCGGGGTGCATCCGTATTGATCCCAGAAAATCATCCCACGAGCTGAAAGTAATAATTCCGGATTCATACAATTAATATTCATTTCATATTTAGAGTCCGTATTTATCCCACCTAGAAATACCTACACCTAATATGAGTGAAAGTAAAAAAAACGTAACGTAACGTCAGCAAAAAAATATGTTATTATGGAACATCTATTTATTTCATAAAATTGTTGGTATAAAATAATCAACAAAGTAATAATATATACAGTGTGTTCCAAAAAGTAGTGTCAAGCCGAAGTCCAAAGAAAGGTTACCCCCAGAGATACCCGAATCACCCCCATTTCGCGATTTTTAGTAGTTTTCGAGTCATGTGTTTTTAAGACAATCGGAGCTCTAACACTTTTTTGGCCATTGGGACTCGATTCGTTGAGGTAGAGGCCTGTTTTTGTTGTTGTAAATAAGCTAAATACTAGGGCTACCTTGTCTGATAGCATTTACATCAATAGCACCTACTATTGCATTAAAATAAAAATAATAATATAAAGATATTTTTTTTTTTGCCTAAACTCTTACTTTCAATGAACGTTTAAAAAAAAAGTCACATAATCCTTTTAATCCAAACCTATCTTAAAAACATGGCTGATGTGACAGCTATTAGTCATGTAACCTTGTTCCAGATTCTTGCACAGGATCATAAAAACACTCAATTTAATAAAAGTTAGTTCAATTTAAGAAAATGTTCTGCAAGTCGGAATTAAAAAGAAATGTGACAGTCTGAAGATTGTATTGCACATAAGCAATAGTAAAACAACCCATCTTTGTTGTTCAAGGACATTATTTTCTACATACGAGGCAGAAACCTGCGACAGATGGTGGGCCCATTCCAACTGCCAGATCGCCTAAATGGCGAGTCATACTTGAACTTTTTAAGAGAAGATTTAAATGGATAATCCACAGACATCATTTTACTAACACGCCGAAACATGACTTTTTAAAACGACGGCGCACCATGTCACTTTGCGTCAAAAGTTAGACAATATCTTAATGACAGGTTTTTTTTGAATACTACTAAGAATGACTGAACAAGCAGATGGTCCACCTGATGATAAGCGGTACTCTCTTCCTATGAACAGTGCATTATCACATAGGTCACGCCCTCCTAGGACCCGCCCTACGTGACATTGCACTGCGACCGCCACCCTGAGACATAAAGATGAAAAGTCTCATGTGACTTTAACTTCACCGGCACGCACCCATACCCTTCAAACCGGAACACAGCAATGCGAGCACTACTGCTTTGCGGCAGAAATAGGTATGGTGGTAGTACTTTCCCGGACGAAGTATTTCACAAAAAAGCTCTACTACTACTAACAAAATGTGATACTTGGTGATAAATGGATTGGCCGAGGCGGGCATATCGCATGGCCCCCACGATCTCTCTACTTAAACCCCATTGACTTTTTTGTTTGGGGATATTATAAAGAGATTGTTTACTCTCGAGAGTGCCGAAATGTGGAAGAATTGCGAAAATGGTTGACCTAGGCAGAAGCAACAATTCAAAAGCAACAGAATCGCTTTTCTACGCTTTAAAGATAATTTTTTTAGACGATGCTGATTATGTATTGAGCAAGAAGGTCGCCATTTCGAAAATTTACTGTGATGATTCACTGAATACATGCAATGCTGAAAGTTATTATTTAGTTTTATTTAAGATTTCACTTAATCTTAAAAACCAGAATTTCGCATTCAACTGTTTAAATTGAATATCATGAATGATCCCGTAAAAGAATCTCAATCAAATTTACATGATAAATAGCTAACATAATGACCAAGTTTTAAAGATAGGTTTGGAAGAAAAAGTTTATGTGACTTTACTTAAAATGTCCTTAGAATGTAAGGGACTAAACAGAATTTTTAATTTTTCCATATTTTTTATTTTATTTCAATGCAATGGTTCGTGCTGTGGATGTAAATGCTTTTTTTTGTTACTGTTTCGATTACTTTAAAAACCGATATCTGAGGTTTACTGTCATCACAAACAAAAATAAGAATAAAACATTTAAAAAAAAGTGGAAGCCATTTTTAAAATATTTTTTCAGGAAAATCACGTACTAGTGTAGAAATCGTTTCAGAGAATCAGAATTATACAATTATTTATATCATAAGCTTTTAGATAACATCAATATCCTATACAACGAGCAAAGATTCGTATATTATATAAATATTTGTAATGGCACGAGAGGCAATTGAGATTACTATATACAGAAATTTCAATAGAGAAGATGGTTTTCAATTATCTGGAGTATGGAAGCCTGTGGTGAGAATGTGTAAAAATCAAAAAAAGTGTGGTACCTGCTACGCGACCGGATACCGATAGTGTTGTGTGTCGAGTTGGGGTGAAGTGTGACAATGAAACCGATGGTAGTGGTATCGTTCATAATAAAAGAGTGAGAAAGAGGGTAGATTGATATATCTGCCAGTAACATCTACTCGCAAAGACATTAGTTAGTTCTCCCGTGATCAGATACGATTAGAATACGATTTAAAAATATTTTTTATTGCACTTAATCCGACCTAATACCGAATTTGTGCAATTTATAAATAAAATGTGCAATTTCTAAATAAATAACGAAATTCCAATATTAATATCGGAATGCCAATATTGAGATTTAATATCGGAAATCAGTATAGGAATTGAAAACCTTCCGATATTACATGCCCTAAACGTGACAAACAAGCAGACGGCCCGCCTGATGTAAAGCAGTCACCGCCGCCTATGGACAACACCCACGGTATTGCAAACGCGCTGCCTGCCATTAAGAGCCCTATTGATATTTCTCTTGAATTTACCCATATTGTATAATTTATAAATATTTGTATTATCTGCAGATATTTGTTCAGGATGTTAATAATGTTATGTTATATGTTTTCGTTGGTTATTTTCTATGTATAATAAAAAATATCTATCTATGTAATGTATTGTATTAAAGTATATCAGTTATCCAGAACCTATAACACAAGCTCTGCTTAGCTTGGGGCTAAATAATGTTGTGTGAACTGTCCAGAATTATTTATTTATTAAATATGTATTTATGATGGTGATAGTGAGCTGATCTGATGATGGAGACGGAAGGTGGACAACGGAACTCCTCGATGGATGGTAGTAGATTACTGGAAAAACTGTAGAGGTTATTTATTTTTACTTCTTTGCTTATATCCCAAAAGTTACACAGTCTAAAATAAAATTAAAACTAGTTTTGAAACGTCTATGATTGTTTCACTTTTTTACCCTTTCTTTGGCCCCAATATCTTCTACAACCCCCGAACCAATTTAGCTCATAACCTTACACAAATTGTACTAATACTATATACCCATCTATCAAATTGTATAAAGAATACTAGTTTTATAAAGAATATATCAACAGTTCGCAAGTTATCTTCAGACAAACATACAAACATACGAACGCCAATTATTAATAATTTGCATCCAACAAAAATATATGAAAATAATAGTAAGGCATTTTTCTGTCTGACCGTACTAATATCCATTGTTAAAGGTCGTGGGTTGGTATGAATCCGGACTACATTTTGCGATTAATATGGACAAATATACAATTTTATTATTCGTGGGATGAATACGGGCTACATTTTGGTATGAATCTGCACCCCACCCACGCCGTTGATTTCTTATGAAGATATATTATTAAGAAGTACTTCCAGTACGAAATTTGTGTTTTTTTTTACGTGCGATTGTGGTAAACTGATAGTATATACCATAATAAAATTTGCACGACTACATAAGTTTCCCCCGAAGTACTATTTACAGAAAAAGAAAAAAAAATATGTTCCGTTAATCGCTGAGGTGTGCAAAACTAATATAGTGTTTATAATACTTATAGAAACCTTATGTAAGTTTGCACCGAGTACATAAATTTCCCCCGAGCCGCAAACTAAAAAAAACAAATTCACAGTGTTTCCCACTATGCACGTAGTTTTAATTAAAATCCATAACGCGCTAAGACTGTCTCTATAAGTAATTGAACTTGCACTTAACACTTTTTTGTTTTTTCAAAAGTTAAAATTTTTCAAAGTTTGTACCTAATATTTAAAAGCCTTCCGTATGCGCCAGAAACGGTGCAAACCTGGGATAAGCTTCTTTTCGTGTCATCTATCGATTCCATAAGAATCCACGACTACTCGACTTAGGGCAACACTTTTTGCTAATTTGCCTGTACTAAACTCGATTTTTGCGATTTCTGATTTTTGTCTCTTTCGCTTACGTCAGTCCAATTCAAATGAGAATCAGCTAGTATCCTGCTCCTTTTACCTATCTGTTTTTTTTAAGATGTCGCAGCCAACTGGTTGAATCAGCCGTTTTATTGCACGGCTTGCCGTTTTTTTTAACAACACCTAAAAACATACATAAGAATTCTGGGACCTCGAGAAAACTGCTTTAATATTATCATCGTGAGATTGTAACCCCCGGTAGGAAAGGGTTTTTATTTTCAATATTTTATTAGCCTTTCTGTAAAAAAACACTTGGGGTTGAATGGCCTTGTTCAATGAAACGGCTAGCCATGCAAACGGCTGATTGAACTAGTTGGCTGCGACATAGACGTGACATAACAACTAATTTGAGTACAGGTCTAGAATGTATCTACATTGGAAACAATATTGTATGGTCCTTCTTCAAACCCTAGGTTATTAGAAAAAGTACTTAAGGTGGTGGTACCTGCCAACGGCTTTGACGATCTGGGCGGAGTCAGATATTTTCCCCGCACCAGCCACATTTCCTCGTAACATATTTACGCGCGCAGAGCTCGGCCCGCGCTCACTCAACGCAGCCGGCCGCGTAACTCCGCGTCGCAAAACTTGATTCACAAATTTTTGATTTTTATTTTAGAGGAGTAGCGCTGGTTTCCCCTCGTATGAACTAAGTTGCCTACAAAAATATACTTCTTTATTAGTATGATTGCAGTGATAGGTAGGTATCTGTGGTACCTACATCACTGAACATATCTATCATATGTTTGTAAACTGTATGTAAAAATAACTATGTGTATGGTGCATCAAAATAAACTTTTTACTTACTTACTTACTTACTTACTACATAGTATAAAACAAAGTCGCTTTCCGCTGTCTATCTGTCCCTATGTATGCTTAGATCTAACTGATTTTGATGCGGGTTTTTATAGATAGAGTGATTCAAGAGGAAGTTTTATATCTATAACTAGCGACCCGCCCCGGCTTCGCACGGGTAGTAACTTCACATCCCGTGCGAAGCCGGGGCGGGTCGCTAGTCATAAATAAAACTGTTTTATGAGTATAGGATATGTAGTATAGTAATTATAGTAAAGGATTTTTAGTAGACTGTACACCAAGTGCATAAAACAATACCATTTATCCAAGACATATCTGCCCTAGCCGAAGGAATTCGAGGATAAAATGGGTTTTATGAACAAGATATACACTCTGCCTTTCACTTCGATTGCGCGGAAATGGTGATATCAACAGAGATATCATTATTATCTATCGTTAGAATTTTTTACCTAGGTACCTAGTGAAAAAAAGTCACATAGGTCCTCCTGACCACACCTACCTTTACTAAACAAATAAATACCACAGACCTAGGTACCCAGTGTAAGAAAGTAGCATTGTTCCTCCTAACCACACCTACCTTTAATAAACAAATAAATACGACACGCCTAGGAACCTAGAGTAAAAAACTCACATGGTCCTCCTGACCACACCCATCTTTACCAAATAAATAAATACTACACACCTAGGTACCTAGTGTAAAATAGTCACATTAGTCCTTCTGACCACACCTACCTTTACTAAACAAATATATAAGATGCACCTAGGTACATAATGTAAAAAAGTTACAATGTTTTCCTGACCACACCTACCTTTACTAAACAAATAAATACCACACACCTAGGTACCCAGTGTAAGAAAGTAGCATTGTTCCTCCTGGTCAGGAGCATTGTTCCTCCTTGTCCTGGTGTGTTCACACCTACCTTTACTAAACAAATAAATACGACAAGCCTAGGAACCTAGAGAAAGAAGGCACATGGTCCTCCTGACCACACCCATCTTTACCAAATAAATAAATAAATAATACACACCTAGGTACCTAGTGTAAAATAGTCACATTTGTCCTTCTGACCACACCTACATTTACTAAACAAATAAATACCACACACATATGCAACTAGTGTAAAATAGTCACATTAGTCCTTCTGACCACACCTATATTTACTAAACAAATAAATACCACACACATAGGCACCTAGTGTAAGAAAGTAGCATTGTTCCTCTTGACCACACCTACCTTTACTAAACAAATAAATACGACACGCCTAGGAACCTAGTGTAAAATAGTGACATGGTCCTCCTGACCACACCTACCTATACTAAACAAATAAAAACGACACGCCTAGGAACCTAGAGTAAAAAAGTCACATTGTTCCTCCTGACCACACTTACCTTTACTAAACAAATAAATACGACATAGATCATATAAACATTGCCCCACCTCGGAAAATGAACTCTCACTTCTTAGCAAAGCACTCAGAAACGCTGCACCACCATATATTTATGACGATCTCTGTGGCGCGTCGGGCGATGGTTCGCCTGCGACGCAGGAGGTTGCGGTTTCGATTCCCGCCTCGGAATAAATATTTGTGCGATCGCAGATATTTATTCAGGGTGTTCTGGGTATTTTCTATGCATAATAAAAAATATCTATCTATGTTATATATTGTATTAATTATATCAGTTATCTAGTACCCATAACACAAGCTCTACTTAGCTTGGGGCTAGATAACGTTGTGTGAACTGTCCAGCATTATTTATTTATTTATTTATAGGTCTATATTCATAGGTAGGTAGTAGGTACTCACCTATATACAGAGTGGTGTAAGATATTGGGACTCTCAGGATAAGTGCATTGTCTGGTGTAGTTAGAGAGGTTGGTTCTTAGGGAACAATTGTCACAACATGCTTACCTCGGTAGGTACTTACCTACCTAACACATAAGCAACTCTGTTTCTTATAAGAGTGCGACCGAAAATATTTCATCCTAAGTATCTAGCCAATAGATAAAATAACCATCTCTAAGTATCTAGTACCTTACCATTTGATAACATTTTTGTGATTTTCATGTTTGTATATTATTTTAGAAAGTCGAGGAAACAGAATTGACAACAAGAAAACAATATAGCCATAAAAGTACTAAAAACAAAATATTTCGTGGAATTACCTACCTAATCTCTTACAAAGCAAACCAAATCCTTGCTCATTCCGGCACCTTTTCTGCACAAACTGAGCAAAAGTGTAGGTATAGTTTTGTTCGGGGTGGTGATGTACTGTAGATAGGATGGGGTGTTCAGGGAGGATACACAGCGGCGATGCTGCTAGGAAGTAGGTATGGGTAGGTACGAACAGGTACGATGGCGTCGTGCTTTGTTTGACGTAATCTTTATTTACCTTATTTTGAAAGACCTTTCAAACGACATATTTAATGACAAAAAAAAGTCGTGCCCCTTCTAGATACGCACGGCCGCCATATTGTGTTTTGGAAAATATAAATTCAAAAACCACCTCATGGTAAAGATGAAGTGATTTACACTTCATTTGTCAAAATCGCTATGCCTCACTAAAGTAGTCAGGAAAAAAAACCAACAAATATCACATAATCACGACTTTTTCCCCACCGTGGATATCTTCAGAATTGGTCAATACACTCAATACGCAAAACTATACCTACATGCCCACTTTTCGTTCATCCAGAACAGGTGCCGGAATGAGCAAAGATTTGGTTTGCGTGGTAAGCTAGATAAGTACCTATTGAGGGATGCAGGTTGTGGCAATTGTTTTCTAAGAATCAACCTCTCTAATAACATCACAAAATGTACATACCATTTCCAGACTCCATATCTTGATACACTCTGTATATAGGTAGGTACCTATCTATGCAAACAGGCCTATAAACATGTCGGGGTGCAGCGTTGGCGGACTAATGTGACTATTTTACACTAGGTACCTAGGTGTGTAGTATTTATTTATTTGGTAAAGATGGTTGTGGTCAGGAATGCAATGTGACTTTTTTACTCTAGGCTCCTAGGCGTGTCGTATTTATTTGTTTAGTAAAGGTAGGTGTGGTCAGAAGGAACAATGTGACCTTATTTACGCTAGTTTCCCAGTGAGATGGCCCCCCCCTGTGCGCACTGCTCTGCTGCTCTGTGCATGGACTCTGCTCTCTGGCTCTACTCTGCTCTCTATATGGGCTTATCTTGGACTAGGTCTAGCTAGGTAACTCTGTATGGCGCTGACACGCTATATGGCAAGCTGTGGCAAGCTCGCTCGCTCGCGAGTCCTTCCTTCCTTTGCCCTGCGTATGTGTGTTAATAGCACCCAACAATAAATGTCAAGTCTGCTTATCCAATGCAAAAATGTATGACATGTATATCTGTCTGCATTGTCCAACACCATGTATAATGTATTCAGGCCGATGAAAGCCTGGAGTTTCATACACTTCTATGTATGTTTAAGAGTATAGCAAGTAGTAATACATATGCCAACCAACTGTATTGATTTAATCAGTTTGCAATAAATATTTATAGGCCAACTTGTTTCACTTCTAATCAAGAGTTAGGTATCTCAGATCATCAACTTCTCAACATCACTGCTGCTGACTCCATTCAAGTTTCAGGTATAGCCTGTCTTATAGGGTACAGGTATCTTATATCTTTCAGGGATCAAAGTTTTTTAGCGGAACGCCTTAGGGCCAATTCCGCAAACTTAACAAGCGAGTTAAATTCATTAACAATTAAAGGTACTTAGTCCTGGGTTAGTCTAGAAACAAGGTGTGTTCTGGCTTAAGCCTAGTTGAGATAAATCTGTATTTAATGTTGGCTGGTAAAGTATTACTGATTTACCTACCTATGAGTTAATGGGACGATGTAGGAAGGTTTCAATAAATTTCTGTTAGCGAATTCATGTGGTTTTGTATTTTTAGAACTCGCAAAAAAGTCTAACGAAACACTCGATTAATTAGATTAAGTCTTACTGATAAGCAAGATCTTAAACCCTTGATTTAGTTCCTAACCCATCCTATGAGGAGGTTAAAATGAATCAAGGACAAATAAAAAATCCCCCTCGGGTTGATTAAAGCTAGCTTAGTCTAGGTACAACTAACACCTTAATGTATTAGAAATTCCGCTTCAAACAATTGGTAAGTCCAAATCAATTGTCGTCTCACTCCTGTACCATAGCTAGTACATAATTACACGTTGTAATTATGTGCTTTTGGCTAGAACAGTATCGTTGAATTAGTCAGATGCTATTTACCCATAATGCATATTTCAGTCCTGTATATTTATATACAGAGCGTCACGTCGTCTGGTCAGCGAGCTAGATTAATCTGCGAGTTATCAAAACGCGATGCATTTAGATACCTTTATGCTGATTTTTTAGGCTCCGAGTCAGGTCACCTGTAGGGTCTAGAAATCTATATCGATATCTAGGTTATAGAAGACACATTATTTAATTATAGATAAGACTTAACTTAAGTATTCCAGTATCTGCACTCGTTCCGAATTTAAAACCATACTTTTGTATGTATTAAGAACTGCTTGTGTTATTAACTTTGAACTTGGATAATGTTTATTCACAAGGCTTATTTTAAACGGATTGGCGGTTTTGCTAAAATCGTCCAATCAGTGTTTCTTTAGGTACAATTTATCAATTAATTGTTGAGTTTATTTTTAAATCCAAGCTTCCAATGCGACGACTATATCGTCCAGTAGTCTAAAATCAAGTGAGATACAAATCTCTAATAATTACATATTTGAACACAATACTATCGCTTATTATATAATCGCTCTTAATATCTATGCCATGAGGTTCCGTTTTCATCGTGTACGTGGTGTCTATCTTCGCGGAAATATTCAGTTGTCTTGTAATCGAGCCGCCTCCGCGGGTGCGAGCGAGGTAGTTTCCATTGTAGTTCTGCCTTGTTAGACAGAGACGAGACATCGCCTCTTTTCACCAATACTGAAATCAACAAATTTACCAAGTAGTTTCTATTTTGAACCTTATATGCTCAGCACAAGATTCCCCTTAGTTTTAACAGTTCCTGTGGAACCTGGCAAAGCATATACTTCTGTGCTTAAGTTTTTTTTCGATATTCCGAGAACCCTCGCTCTCAGAATAAATACAGAATAGGTACTTCAAAAGTATTGCCAGATGATGCAACATACATGGGAACCAGGATTCCATCACACCAGGCGTGTCGTATTTATTTGTTTAGTAAATTTAGGTGTGGTCAGGAAAACAATGTGACTTTTTTACTCTAGGTCCTAGGCGTGTCGTATTTATTTGTTAGGTAGGTGTGGTCAGGATGACCAATGATATTTAATAACCGACTTCAAAAAAAAAGGAGGAGTTTCTCAATTCATGTGTTTATTTTGTGTCTGTAACCTCGTATCTTGTTACCTCATATATAATTTATGAACAGATTTGTAATTTTTTTAATTTAGTTGACTCGGTATACTTACAGATTGGTGCCATTTTCACCAAAATATGGTTTTTCACCAACAAAAGTCGCATTGTTCCTCCTAACCACACCTACCTTTACTAAACAAATAAATACGACACGCCGAGGAACCTAGAGTAATAAAGTCACATTGGTCCGCCTGACCACACCCATCTTTACCAAATAAATAAATACTACACACCTAGGTACCTAGTGTTAAATTTACACATTAGTCCGCCGACGCTGCACCACGACATGTGTATAGGCCTGACTGCATAGATAGGTACCTATTTATATACAGAGTGTATCAAGATATGGAGACTCTCAGGGTATGCACATTTTCTGATGTTATTAGAGAGGTTGATTCTTAGATAACAATTGCCACAACATGCATACTTCGGTAGGTACATACATATCTTACCACGCAAACCAAATCTGTGTTCATTGCGGCACCTGCTCTGGATGAACGAAAAAGTGGGCATCTAGGTATAGTTTTGCGTACTGACCAAATCTGAAGATATCCACGGTGGGGAAAATGTCGTGTTTTTTTTTTTTTTTTGGCTACTTTATTAAGGCATAGCGATTTTGACAAATGAAGTGTCAATTGCTTTATCTTTACGATGAGGTGGTATTTGTATTTATATTTTCAAAAACATAATATGGCGGCCGTGCGTATCTAGAAGTGGTACTTCTTTTTTTGTCGTGAAATATGTAGTTTGAAAGGACTTTCAAAATTCCAAAAATCTCGAATGAAAAATCAGGAACGCAAAATCTCGAAAGAACAACCTTGAATTAAAAATCCCGAAGGAAAAATTTCGAATGAAAAATCTGTACCCTCTGTCTTTACGTTCGAAATTTTCCAGATTTTTCCTTCGTGATTTTACATTCGAGGTTTTTGGAATTTTGAAAGTCCTTTCAAACTACATATTTCACGACAAAAAAAGTCGTGTCTTTGAACATATAAATTCAAAAACCACCTCATGGTAAAGATGAACTGATTGACACCACATTTGTGAAAATCCCTATGCCTCACTAAAGTAGTCAGGAAAAAAAACAACAAATATTACATAATCACGACTTTTTCCCCGCCGTGGATATCTTCAGATATTCGTGCAGAAAAGGTGCCGAAATAAGTAAGGATTTGGTTTTCTTTGTAAGAGAGAAGGTAGGTAATTCCTCGAAATCTTTTTTTTTTTAGTACTTCTATGGCTATATTATTTCCTTGTTGTAAATTCTGTTTCCTCGACTTTTTAAAATAATATACTAACATGAAAGTCATAAAAATGTTATCAAATGGTAAGGTACTAGATACTTAGAGATGGTTTTTTTTATCTATAGGCTAGATACTTAATATGAAACATATTCGGTCGCATCTCTTATAAGAAACAGAGTTGCTTATGTGTTAGGTAGGTAAGTACCTACCTACCGAGGTCAGCATGTTGTGACAATTGTTTTCTAAGAACCAACCTCTCTAACTACACCAGACAATCTACTTATCCTGAGAGTCCCAATATCTTGCAATACTCTGTATATAGGTAGGAATCTACTATCTACCTATGCATACAGACCTATAAATATAAGGTGGTGCAGCGTTGGTGAGTGCTTCGCTAAGAAGTGAGAGGTGGCGGGTTCATTTTCCGAGGTGGGACAATGTTTATATGATCTATGTCGTATTTATTTGTTTAGTATAAGTAGGTGTGGTCAGGAGGAACAATGTGACTTTTTTACTCTAGGTTTCTAGGCTTGTCGTATTTATTTGTTTAGTAAAGGTAGGTGTGGTCAGGAGTAACAATGCTACTTTCTTACACTAGGTACCTAGGTGTGTGGAATTTATTTGTTTAGTAAAGGTAGGTGTGATCAGAAGGAACAATGCTACTTTCTTACACTGGGTACCTAGGTGTGTGGTATTTATTTGTTTAGTAAAGGTAGGTGTGGTCAAAAGGAACAATGCTACTTTCTTACACTAGGTTCCTAGGCGTGTCGTATTTATTTGTTTAGTAAAGGTAGGTATGGTCAGGAGGAACAATGCTTCTTTCTTACACTAGGTATCTATGTGTGTGGTATTTATTTGTTTAGTAAATATAGGTGTAGTCAGGAGGACTAATGTGACTATTTTACACTAGGTACCTATAGGTGTGTGGTATTTATGTGCTTAGTAAAAGTAGGTGTGGTCAGGAGGACCAATGTGTCTTTTTTAGTCTAGTTACCTAGGTGTGTGGTATTTATTTGTTTAGTAAATATAGGTGTGGTCAGAAGCACTAATGTGACTATTTTACACTAGGTACCTATAGGTGTGTGGTATTTATGTGCTTAGTAAAGTTTGGTGTGGTCAGGAGGACCAATGTGACTTTATAACCGACTTCAAAAAAAGAAGGTGTTTCTCAATTCGTGTGTTTATTTTATGTTTGTAACCTCATAACTTGTTACCTCATATATCATTTATGAACCGATTTGTAATTTTTTTTCTTTTTGTTGATACGGTATACTTACAGATTGGTGCCATTTTCATAAAAATCTGGTTCTGATGATGGGATCCATGAGGAATTGAGAGAACTCCTCAAATATTATTGGTACTTTTACAGTACACACATAGCGATTTCGGTATTTTCAGCAACAAATCAAGCATGTGTATTCGGAAAGTATCATTTGGTGATGTGGTGGAACTGATGAAGAAGACTATAGTTGGCCATTGGAACTCCACTCTCCTTTTAGTAGTAGTAGAGCTTTTTTGTGAAAGAGTTCGTCCGGGGAAGTACTACCACCATACCTATTTCTGCCGTAAAGCAGTAATAGTGCTCGCATTGGTGTGTTCCGGTTTGAAGGGTAAGGGTGCCGGTGAAATTACAGCTTTATGTCTCAGGGTGGCGGGCACAGTGCAATGCCACATAGGGCGCGTCCTAGGTGGACGTGACCTATGTGATTATGAACTGTTCATAGGCAGTGGGTAACGCTTATCATCAGGTAGTCATTCTAAGTAGTAAGTATAATAAAATAATAATAATAATAAGTATTTCACGGGTGGCGACTTTCCGATATCCGATAGAGCTGAAATTTGACAAACATGTCTAGTTCCGATGAAAATACAATATGATGATAACTGCGAGCTGATCTGATGATGGAGATGTAAGATGGACAATGGAACTACTCGATGGATCATAGTAGACTGGACGTGTTTGCGCTCATTTTGATCAGCACACGGTTCCGATCACTAATTTTACAGCGAGTTGATCTGATGATGGAGACGGAAGGTAGACAACGGAACTACTCGATGGATCATAGTAGACTGGCCGTGTTTGCGCTCATTTTGATCAGCACACGGTTCCGATCACTAATTTTACAGCGAGTTGATCTGATGATGGAGACGGGAGGTAGACAACGGAACTACTCGATGAATCATAGTAGATTGACCGTGTTTAGGCTCATTTTGATTCCTTTTCTACGCGGTACTTTATTATTTTATAAAATCTTGTAGGTATTGGGGATAAATTTCTAGCATTGAAGTCTGTTTTTTTTTCTAAATAATTATCTTCGGAATTTTTATAAACTACACAACACTATTTACAATATAACAACCTTATACTCACTGAACTGTTTAGACACAAATAAATAAGCGTCAAGCGCGAAAAAATACCTACATAAAAAAATATAACATAACACCCAACAGTCGCATACTTAGTCCTGATCCCACACTAGGATCCCCTGTGTGTCGTTGGTATCAGAAACTACGAGTACCTACCGTGGTACCATAACACCCAGACCCGGAACAAATATTTGCAGATCATACAAACATTTGTCCCGCAGCGGGAATCGAACCGGCAACCATTCGCATCTCAGCCGGTTACTCGCCCGACGCACTATATAGGTCGTCTAACCTAACTACCTATCTACAAATCCAGTAACAATAAAACTAAAATAATAACTAACACTCCAGCGTCCATGCGCGAACTGTGGCTCTCTAATCATGATTATAGCAGGTATCCTACAAGTAGGTACTACTAATAAATGTGAGCTGTATCAAAAATTCCATTTCGGAGCAACAAGCGACACAACCTCCACGTCCGACAGTCTGAGTTACACTGCCGCCCGTCGCCCGTGCACGGACCCGCTGAGTAAATTTCATATCGAAAACAAACAATAATTATTTGTAGCCAGATAAATCATTTGTTTGACTTGCCGAATGTTCAGTTTATGAAAAAAACCTTTACAAATATTTGTGTGAAAGAAAAATACTAACATTCGATGCCGTTTAGAAGTAGTTACAAATTTAAAAATCAAAACAGCTTCACTTTGTTATTTTTTTTCATATAGTTATAATATACTTAGAATTTTTTCAAATGTTGTTTTTGTAGATTAATGTCTAATAAGCAATATATATTTTTTTTGTGCATTTATATTCACTCCTCGAGGAAGAGTTACGTGGAGAAAACCTCACTTTGGCGAATAGTACGCCCTTAAGAAATAAACTTACTCCGAGAAAAGTATTGTGAGTCGAATAATACAGTCGCGTGTCGGCTAAATCCACCTTATGGTGCAATTACACGGCCCGTTTTTACACAGGCACAGACACAAGGTCACAGGCAACACGCCGTGGGACCACCCCGTCGGCAGACGCCTGCCGATGTCTGGTAGTCATCGTCCAATCAGCATGAGTCCACGCCCTCCCTCCCCGCACTCTTGTACCCGCCGGCACAGACCACGGGCCGTGGGACCACGCAAGCCTGTGCACGCCTGTGCCGGCGCGCCGAATCCATCGAGAGTCGGTAAACTTCAAAGGCGCGGACGTCGCGACGGACTCGCGCCGACGACGTGAAGTATTGAGTTTACCGACAGCCAAACAACACGTGCAGTGCTGCCACCTCAACGCTTTCGGAGTTAGATCTGGCGCTTTTTTGGGACACTTAGCGCTGAAATTTTAATATTAACTTGTAGCGCATTTTTTTGGCAGACCAATCTTGGTAGTAATCATGTCGCAATCTCGGCAAAAAGTAGGAAGTAAGTAGCAACGCCGCAATTCGTTTAGCTTCCGTTCCGTTCCATATGTTTAGGGTAGGGTATTCCCCGAATAATATAAATTGTTTCTGCTCGTTGGTTTACAATGTGCCTTTTTTATGTAGGTAGTAAGATTATAGTAGAATTTAGAAGATAAATACAATTTGTATTGAAATAAATAAAAACTTCTTATTTCGTAATGCCTTTTTTTGTTCATGCAAGCTAGCGAAATCTAGCGCTATTTTTTGTTTATGCAATCTAGCGGAATCTAGCGCTATTTTCAAGCGCTTTTAGGGCCGATCGGCCTCAGAGGTGGCAGCACTGAACACGAGTTTCGAAACGCGTGGCGGCAAAACCTCAAAGGAGCTATGCACAGTTATAGTATTATTTTATCTGTGGCACGATTCTGCAAAACTGCGGACTTAAACAATTGCTACCGATATAACATTTTATGTAAAGATATGTGAAGAGCTCTTCATTCTTTATAAAACTACTTCGAAAAAAGTTAATAAATAAGTAAATATTTATAGTGGGAAATGTTTGGAACACAATTTTTGACTTCTTAACTTTGTTTGGACTAGGTAGGTACGTAGTTAGGAGGTGAACATATCAAAAGTCCCTGACCGAAGCCTTTGAGCCGGGGGGAGGGGGAGGGGGGGCTCTGGGTTAATGATCACTCTATACAGAATTAAAGCTAATGTTAGCTATGAGGCTAATATATGAAACAAGTTTTACTTCGTAAATTTTTTCGATATCTTTTATAGCTTTCGTGATATCCGATCTTGAAAGTCTGCCATTTTTGGAAAAAAAAACTTTTTTGCCGTTAAATTCTTTATACTCGTAAAACGTCAAGCAACAAGGTTTCAAATAGGTGCTGTTTTTGCGCCTTTACATCAGGATGCGTGCGACACAACATCTTCAGCATTTCAAAAAAGCATGGTCGCATTTGCTAAGTGGTTTCTGAAGTCGCCAGAGGTCCAGAGAGCAGCAGCGGTCTTTTCAGACCCTTCCTCTGAGGAGGTATGGGGCTCCAGTGAAAGAGGTCTCCCTCTATGCCTCCAGGTACATAGGCCTACAAGTCAGTCTTGAAATCGGTGTCCACCGTCAAGCCTGATATCTCTTGTCTTCCTCCCACCCAAGAAGCTGCTTTTTAGGGTTCCGTAGCCAAATGGCAAAAAACGGAACCCTTATGGATTCGTCATGTCTGTCTGTCTGTCTGTCCGTCCGTATGTCACAGCCACTTTTTTCCGAAACTATGGGAACTATGTTGTGGAAACTTGGTAAGTAGATGCGTATTCTCTGAACCGCATTAAGATTTTCACACAAAAATAGAAAACAAAACAATACATTTTGGGGGTTCTGAAACTCAACATTTATCATTTATTTTTTCATCAAACCCATACGTGTGGGGTTTCTATGGATAGGTTTTCAAAAATGCTTGGCTAATTATATATTTTTTTTCTAAACAGAATAGTTTGCGCGAGAGACACTTCCAAAGTGCTAAAATGTGTCCCCCCCCCCCCCCCCCCGTTACTTCTAAAATAAGAGAATGATAAAACTAAAAAAAATATATGATGTACATTTACCATGTAAACTTCCCCCGAAAGTTGGTTTGAACGAGATCTAGTAAGTTTTTTTTAATACTTCATAAGTCGTAAACCGCAATTTACCTTTCATTCAAGAACGAATGAGACCCAGGCCGCGTTCAATAGAGATAATAAAAAGCGGACAAGTGCGAGTTGGACTCGCCCATGAAGGGTTCCGTAGCAGCAAGTAACATAATATAAAAGTTCTTGTAGTTCGTTGTAACTTTGATCGATGTTTTAATAATAGTGTATCTAATAAAAACTACTTGCTAGATCTCGTTCAAACCAATTTTGGGTATAAGTTTACATGGTAATGTACATAATATATTTTTTTTAGTTTTATCATTCTCTTATTTTAGAAGTTTCACACATTTTACCACTTTGTAAGTGCACCTTGCGCAATCTATTCAGTTTAGAAAAAAAAAACCTCAATATCATTTTTGAAGTCCTATCCATAGACACGTATAAGTTAGATGAAAAAAAAAATAGTTGCAGTTCTAATTATGGGGTTCTGAGTACCTACCCCCAATATTTATTGTGTTTTTCTATTTTTAAGCGAAAATCTTAATGCGGTTCACAGAATACATCTACTTACCAAGTTTCAACAACATAGTTCTTATAGTTTCGGAAAAAAGTGGCTGTGACATACGGACGAACAGACAAACAGAGACAGACATGATGAATCCATAAAGGTTCCGTTCTTTGCCATTTGGCTACGGAACCCTAAAAAAATACACTATTATTAAAACATCGATCAAAGTTATAACGAACTACAAGAACTTTTATATTATGTTACTTGCTGCTACCTGTACTAATATTTATTCTGTGCTGCTACGGAACCCTTCATGGGCGAGTCCGACTCGCACTTGGCCGCTTTTTTTCCATAATTACAGACTTTCAAGAGCGGATAATGCGAAAACTATTCAAGATTTCGAAAAACTTGACAAAGTAAAACGTTTAGCAAATTTAATAAGCTTTTATTTTGTATACCTAGTGGTAATTTCGCTAGGACGCATATTTTCCGAGATTTTTAAATGAAATACCTTCGTTCGTGCGTAGGTATAGGTAGGTAGGTACTTAGGTATCTAGATACAGTAGTCGCGAGAAGTAGAATTTATGTACTTACCTACAACCTACAACTCAACCTTTGATTGCCTTTCACTTTTTTATTCTGGAATATGGTGTGTAGCTGTGTCTTTTTTTTTTTTTTTTTTTTTATACTACTTGAATGACGGAACAAGCTGATGGCCCACCTGATGTTAAGCGGTAACCTCTGCCTATGAACAGTGCATTACCTCACTGGTCACGTCCACCTAGGACGCGCCCTATGTGGCATTGCACTGCGCCCGCCATCCTGAGACATAAAGATGAATAGTCTCATGTGCCTGTAATTTCACCGGCACCCTTACCCTTCAAACCGGAACACAGCAATGCGAGCACTACTGCTTTGCGGCAGAAATAGGTACGGTGGTAGTACTTCCCCGGACGAACTCTTTCACAAAAAAGCTCTACTACTACTAAAGTGTCTGTCTGTATCCTATTTTTTTTAAACAACTTTCAGTGACATAGCAAGCAGATGACCATCAGTACCCTCTGCCTATGAACAGTGCATTATCACATAGGTCACATCCACCTAGGACGCACCCTATATGGCATTGCACTGCGCCCGCCACCTTGAGACATAAAGATGAAAAGTCTCATGTGCCTGTAATGTAGATAAAAGATAAAAAGATATTTATTTTGTAACCACATTTAACTAATTCTAATTTCACCGGCAACCATACCCTTCAATCCAGAACACAGCAATGCGAGCACTACTGCTATGCGGCAGAAGTAGGTATGATGGTAGTACTTCCCCGGACGAACTATTTCACAAAAAAGATCTACTAGTTGAACTACAATGTTTACCTACACTAAAAAAATGCGTCGCGAGGTGTTATGTTCCTTAGGTTGACCAGTTTGTACCAGTTATTAACCATGCATTGCACCAATGATTGACCAGGTAATAAAACTAGTGTTTTTATTGAAAAGAAGCTACTTTACGAGTAGTGTTTTTTATTATCTTATTTTATTACGTGTCATCAATGAAATATTAAATAATTATTACGAAATCAACATTTATAATTAATAACTCGGCACTTAGAAAGTTATTACTATAAGAGATTAATTTTAAATTTTAAGAGATCATACTTTCACAACAAACACTACGCTTATAAAATAACAACAGAAAACTTTTTGGAAGGTTGATGAGTTTAAAAGAAAATGTAAATAGTCAACTACTGTAACAAATTGATAGTACTGATTTTACCAGAGTTAAACCACTGGACAACTATTGGAACAATGTAAGTTTCCGAAGTGTTTCCTATAAAAAAGTAATCAATTAACTTAACCTTAAATTTGTATAAAGTTAAATAACAATTATCTTTAAAAAAGCTCGACCACCAGTAGTTTACCAGCGAAACTATCTCTTCACAAAGATATATTTTTCAAAAATAGTATGCAATACCATTAGTAAACACATTATATTAACGAATTAAAACAATAGGAGCTCATAACAATAGATACAACCCGAGATTTAAGTAGATTAAAAAACTTACCTTCATGCGCGTGCTTATTGTAATGGCCGCCAGAACCAAATGAACATAAGGAAAAGAACCCCAGTGTCTATCTTTGTTATAAAAAATAGGCGTGAAGTCAGAAATTGTAATAATCTCTCAGATAAACACAGGACAAGTGCGTGTCGTCCCTAAGGAAAGGACCCCAGTTTTTATGTTTGTTATAAAAAAATAGAGGTGGGTTCAGAAATTGTAATAACTTCTCAGATGAACAAACAGGACAAGCGCGTGTCGCCCCCTGTATGAAGGGACCTCAGTAGTTTTTTTTAGGGTCGAAGAAATAAGATAAGAATAAAGTCAATCCTACAGAAGAAAGACTCGTTTTAATTGTTAAAGCCTGAACACCTAGTCCACGTCTCATATCCATTTAATTCACACATCCTTAAATCGCAAGATAATAAAAAAAACATTTAGTAGCGAAACCGCTGAGCTAAGGGAGCTGCATCTGCGAGGTTTGTCCTCCCACCTCCCCAATTTACCCCGTTACAATATGGCAATAATGAACGAGTGATTGTTACATAAAAATCATTATAATTTCTGCAGATGGCGTCTCATTCTGTTTTAACAACAAAAAAACAAGGTAAAAGTAAAAAAGTAGTGGGAAATTTAAAAGAAGCTTATTATTTATGGTTGAAGTTTTAAATGGTGTACTACTGGTGCCTGGTGTGCGGCTGGTGCACCCACCCTAGTAGTTACTAGTGGTCCCTAGTTACCTAGAGTTTTTTTGTGAAAGAGTTCGTCTGGGGAAGTAGGTTCTACCTCCATACCTGTTTCTGTCACAATGCAGTAGTGCTCGCATTGCTGTGTTCCGGTTTGAAGGCTAGGTTCCGGTGAAATAGATAGATAGATAGATAGAAGAAAACTCTTTATTGTAATCACCTTAAAAAATAAAATAACAAAATACTTATATTATCTTACAAACTATTTCACGGTGATTTAATGGGCGGCCTTATCGCTAAGAGCGATCTCTTCCAGGCAACCTTTGGATGGACAGGATTGTAAAGAACGTGAGAGGAGGTGAATTTACAACAAAAAAAAAAACAACGTGTAAATATATAAAAAACAAAATACAATATAGGTACCTAGTAGAATTACAAACACATGAGATTTTTCATCTTTATATGTCTCAGGGTGGCGGGCACAGTGCAATGCCACATAAGGCGCGTCCTAGGTGGACGCGACCTATGAGGTAGGTTACCGCTTAACATCAGGTGGGCCATCTACTTGATACGTCATTGACGTAGGTAGGTACCTAGTTAAAAAACCAAAACCAACCGGGCCATTTGCAAAAAATGTGTTTATGTTAATAAATGGAAACTAAATTGAACGTAACGAACTTATGACGAACTGGAAACATAAGGACTTGCTCATAATGAGAGGATTTTTTACTTCATCATCATCAGCTGATAGATGTTAATTTATGGATAACAGGCTTCTCCATAGAATGCCACAGAAATGTTTAAACTTTTTCCGCCTCCATCCATTGATTCGATACGCAGATGTTAAATCCCACTAATATTATAAATGTGAAAGTTTGTGTGTGTGTGTGTGTGTGTAGTGCGTTTGTTACTTCTTCACGCTGAAACTGCTGGACAGATTTGAGTGAAATTTGGAAGGTATATAGATAGATCAAAACCTACTCAGAAGGAGAATAACGCGGGTGAAACCGCGGGCGACAGCTAGTTTATAAATAAAATAAATAAATAAATAATGCATTACACAACATTATCTAGCCCCAAAGCTATGCAGAGCTTGTGTTATGGGTAGGTACTAGATAACTGATATACTTAATACAATATATTACATAGATAGATATTTTTGAACGAGCTAAGCGAGTTCTCTGAATCAACTTGGAAAAATCGGTGTTTGTTTGTATGTATGTACCTATGTATGTTTGTCCGAGCATAACTTCCGAACCGTTAATCCGATCTTCATGTTTGATTGGGGGGAAGATAGTATTGGTATTTGTTGGTAAGGTTACGAGCTAGGTATATCGGTCGGGGGGTTGTTGAGACATTGGGGTCCAAGAGGGGGTAAAAAAAAGTGAGACTATAAGATCAAATGGGATGTCATATGAAAGTCCCTTGCTTCAACATTTCAAAACTATTTTTTATATTTTTTTAACTTATGTAGTTCGAAACTTGTAGGTACTCCATCAAAAATAACCAGTATTGCTGACCTACCGTTTCTAGGAATTTGAACGACGTTGTAGGTCTAACTCTTCAAACCGACAAGAACGTTCATTTTATGTGGATGTACTCACGTACTCTGTACGTACTAATGTACATTGACGACCTCTGTGGCGGCGGGCGAAGGTTCGCCTGCGGCGCAGGAGGTTGCGGGTTCGATTCCCGCCTCGGAACAAATATTTGTGCGATGTGCAGATATTTGTTCAGGGAGTTAGTTCTGGATATTTTCTATGAATAATAAAAAATATCTATCTATTTAATGTATTGTATTAAGTATATCAGTTATCTAGTACCCATAACACAAGCCCTGCTTAGCTTGGGGTTAGATAATGTTGTGTGAACTGTCCAGTACTATTTATTAATTATTTATTTGCATAGATATTTTATCGAAATAAATGAGGTAACCTATCTGAATCGCGTGTATTCGCGAGGTCTCAGTTCGGGGTGAACCACTAGTTTATTATATATAGAAAATACCCAGAACACCCTGAACAAAAATCTGCAGATCGCGCAAATATTTGTTCCGAGGCGGGAATCGAACCAGCTACCTCCGGCGTCGCAAGCGAACGTACGCCTCGCCACATAGGTCTTCATAAAAATGAAATTAGATTGCTCAGATTATGTAGTTTCCAAAAATATTTCAGTAAGAATATCCCCAGAGTATTTCTTTGTTGCAATGACCTTGATGTGACATGCACAATTTGTATGAAGAGATTTTGTGGCATATTTTTTGAAGTTATCAAAGTACTACTTAGTTCATTATTTGCTTATTGTTTACAATTAAATGGATCAAACAATGATTACACTAAGTAAAGTTGATAGTGAAATAATGAGGTTAACTACTGATAGTTTAGATTTTAAAAAAAACTACTTTGTGAAATGTAGGTACACTTTTTTTGCAAATGGCCCTTTTACACTTTCTTCAGTGCATCAAGTGCGGGCATTCCACACTACGTAGTACCTACCTACAACTAGCTAGGTACTTACCTCGAACTGGCTATAGGTAGGTACTTACCTACAAGCCTACAACTAGCTATAGCTAGGTAGGCAATGTATGTAGTAAGCTACATACCTACATACATAATACAACTATGAGTAGAAAGGTATGTACACCGTGTACAGGTGTCCCAGAATTGGTAGGTACCCTACCTATAATATTCCAAAATGCATGTGCTGAATGCAGGACTGCATGCAGGAGCAATATGGCAACAGAATATCTGGAATTCCGGTGAAATGGGGCGACAGCAATCCAGTATTTTCAAGGGTATTCCAGACATTCTGCAACTAGAAGACTCCTGCAGTCTGCTGCTTGCCTGGTATATGTACATGCTGCTGCAAGAGTAGTCGGCTTGTCGGATACCTACTGGATATCCTCAATACTGGAATTTATCCAATACAACACCAGGCAAGCAGCAGGCTGCTTGCGGAGTAGTTATGTTTATTAGTCTTGGTTTTGATGAAATTTGGTAGGTATATAGATAGATCAAAACCTACTCTAAAGGAGAATAACGCAGGTGAAACCGCGGGCGACAACATTATCTAGCCCCAAGCTAAGCAGAGCTTGTGTTAATGGTACTAGATAACTGATATACTTAATACAATATATAACATAGATAGATATTTTTGAACGAGCGAAGCGAGTTCTCTGAGTCAA